>OX387244.1:177347-10044131 GCA_947561735.1 Cenchrus americanus
AATCTTTCTTTTTCTTACGTGATACTTTCTCTTACGTATTCACTTTTATGTCACTATATGCATGAAACTTGATCCCGGCATGCATATAGGTATGCACTTGGTTTTCTTCGGAAAGTCGGGTGTGACAGATAGTAACTTCATTGGCCGGAGATTTATACTGACAATCTTTCCACAACAAAGGGCTTTGATTGCCATTAAGAGTCTGGAACGTCAAAGCTAAGAATAACTGATGGAAAGAAAGAAATACTAATCAAGTAAGCTTGGCCACTTGATGTTGATGAAATGTTGGGTGGCATATGCATGCGCCAGATAGTGCAGCCATTGCATATACGCAAACAGTTGCAATGCAGAATAGGCCAGCAGTTTGAACTCAGTACTGTATGCAAACTAAATAGAGTGGCACGCTGGTGCTGCTACAGATAGCACTGAAAATTGTAGAGGCCTCACAAATTTTTACAGTAGGGGAACAATGTGTAGTCAACATTGCAATTTGTTCCACCTCATACAAAACATAATCTGCAGCAGTGCAGTGCAGCTATGCAAAAAAGAGCAACTGAAAATGGTTTTGAACCCTTTGATAACAAAGTGCACTTACTATAGAAGTTGACAGTGAGTTCGATTATGACGGCAGTGGAGATTCCAAGGGTGTGACTATAGGGCAGGTTGCTACACAAATAAAGGACCCCCAAATACATTCACAAGGAAGGCGCGATCTGAGGAACACCATGCTATATACCATTTATAATTAAGGGAACATTATATCGCTTCAGTTTATAAGAGCGAATTATTAAGTCTAGATCTTAAACATGATAACATCTACATAAGATAATTGGGGAAACTAGAACAACATTCTTTTAGATATTGGATATCAAATCTGGACTCTACATACAGAGATGTACACAGCCAAAAGGTACAAAATGAGAGGGAAAAAAACAAAAGAGAGAAAAACCATGGTCTTATGGTCTTATAACTCGACCAGGACAAAATGATTCTCTATTTGAATAACAAGAGTGTGTCCTTGGCTTTCTCTTCACGCCGCAGCTGAGCCTCGAATGCCGTACTGCAGGAGCTCAGGAAGGCTTTCGCAAGGAAGGAAATTACACCGACGCCTCCAAGGGGGAATATGACGCCGAATTCGTCATCGCCGCCGGCCCAGAGCAGCCACTAGAACAACATTTGGAGGATGTATTGAGATAATCTTAGATCAACAGATTGTATCAGCATCAATTTCAGGTGTTTACTCACCTTGAGGATGCTAGTCTCTATCTTTCAAACATGAAGAGGCGAAAAAGTAGTCTAGACATGGATATCCATCAATTTCATTGCCTTGTGAGGGCTTAAGCATGAGCATCTCATATGCTACTCTCCATTGCCTCACATCTTTCCGAGTTGACATGATAGAACGGATGGTGCATAAAGCCTTAGGGATGCCTCGACACTCCGCAACCATCTGCAGGAAGATACTTTCGCAAGTCAATGGTGAAAGAAGGAGAAGCTATAGCATTGGAAACAAGGTTGTCGAGATACCTTCATTGCAATGCTCTTGATCTCTGGATGAGCATCGATTGTTTCAGCCCGAGCACAGTACTTGAAAAGATCCCATGCGACATCTTTCCCCACACATTCCATCCTGATGTTGTCGCATGCACTTCCCATCTCACCACAGATAGTCTCGTCCCTAGTTGTGAATACAACCTTTTGTCGCGGACCAAGCGGCGTCGGAAGTCCGGCAGCAGCCAGATCAAAGCTCGCCGGAGCTCTTTCTGGCTAGAGCTCGGTCGACGACGGCAGATCAGGAGGACGGCGGCGAGAAGAAGGGAGACGGTAGCTAACAGAGAGGTGATGTGCATCTCGATCTGGTAGTAGTAGTAGCGCTGCAAAGGATCGATCAGAATCCGGCGACGGCGACGGCGACGGCGACAAAGGTTGCGTTGACGTTTCGGTGGCTCACTGGCGGCCGAACTACGCCGGAGGGCCACGCCTCGCTCCGCAGGGCCGCACCGGCACCGCGCGCTTGGGAAAGCACATGTGCGCACGGGAGCTCTTTCCCGGCGGTCCGGACTGCGGCTCTGCCCGCGCAGGCGCGGCGCGCCTGGGCAGGAAGGTCCCGCCAAGCTTCTCCCCGCCCGCAGCCTGCTCGCCTCCGTTCTTGGCGTTGTGCGCCTTGCCAGCACTCGAATCAACGGAGGAGCATCTCAATCTTGCGGCGAAGCACCCAGAGTTCTTGAGCCGGTCGCGGCCAAGGAGTGCGATTTGGGGCGACCGAGTCCGACTCAGTGGCTACTGGGTTCGATTCAGCAACAGCAAGGTCAGAACCGTCAGCAGCGCAGTGACGATTATTAGCTGGTTCTGTGGTGCCTCGTGTTCGTCTCCTGAAGATGCTATCCTTGCCCAACCGGGCAAGCTTGCTTTCAACTTGCAACCGAGCAGCTGGATGGTGGAAGGTCTACGCTGCATTCGCAAAGAACAACAACCTGGAGGCCTGATCGTGCCATGGTGCATTGCTCAAACTGAAATGCAGGTGGTAGAGGTTCTCAATCCTTTAGCAAGGGAATTCAAGTCGATTGGAACCTTGAGGAAAGAGCTTGACTAGTTACAGGAGGAACTTGCAAAAGCTCACAATCAGGTGGGCTACTGGAACACACCTCCATATGGAATCATTCAGTACCTCCATCTCCATGACCCGCAACCTGGTCTTTACATGTACGATGCAGGTTCATTTATCGCAAGCGACGGTATCATCTGTTCTCGACAAGTTAGCACATATGGAGACCCTGGTAAATGACAGGCTATCGCCGGATAGAGCCTCTACCTCATCCACAACCCAAGCCACTTCCCTGATCCCAAGTATATCATCCACCACTCAATCCCAGCTTGAAGAACTTCTGGTACCCAGCTGCCTTCTCCAGTGATCTGAAAGATGACACAATGGTAAAGCACTGAATGTCTCAAGCCATTACAAATTCAGAGCCTGTGCTTACTTGATGGGTTCTAGTTTGCTTTCTCAGGTAACAATAGACTGTTTCGAGGAACAGTGGGTGATATCCCGTGGAACAGATGGAAGGCCTGACTGTGTGCAGAACACATGTGCTCACAGAGCTTGCCCCCTTCATCTTGGTTCAGTAAACGAGGGCAGAATACAGTGCCCTTACCATGGTAAGAATGGAAAGTCTCATACTGCAACTAAGAATTCTAATAATCGAGTACATGAAAATGGTTCACATTTCTTCTCACATGTTTCTGCAATTTGATTTGTGATGTTAGAGTTATCTTCTTTTCAGAAGTCTGCCTACTTGTTTATCCTGTCTGAATTAATAGTGACAATTACATAGTTTTGCTTGCATAACACAATTCTCTCTTAAAAGGTCGAAGTTTTCTGCGTGTATTTTTTTTGTATCTTCTCCAGTTATATGTTCGTTTGATTTATAATCGAAATAGATTCATACAATGCATCATTTCATTGTTTTTGTTTCCAAGACTGCATGCATGACACATACTACCTTGAAAATAGTATCATATGGCACGTTCACAGTAAAAAAAAGAAAAAGCTCGTAGTGTTGTATCCGTGTACGTGTACATACGTTACAGGCACAGCGCACAGAAGCTACTAGTAGTATTATGAACTGTTGAATACAAGTCTAGTCACACACTCATCACGGGCGCCGCGGCGGCGAACCACGTGAGCACGGCGCGGGCGGCGCGCGGGGCGACGGCGCGCGCGACGCCCGGCAGCACGGGCGAGGTGAGCACGCCGAGGAGGAACCAGTTGAGGCTCAGCAGCGCCACGGCGCCGTCCCCGCGCCGCGTGCACCGCGACAGTACGCTGCGCATGGACACGCCCACCACGGCGAACAGCCCCGCCAGCAGCGGCAGGCACGGCGCGTCCGCCGACCACGCCACGCCGCCCACCGCCACCGACATGGCCAGGCTGAAGAGGCTCCGCCGCCGCGCGACCGCCACCGCCTCCTTGGCCTGACGCGCCGCCAAGGCGTCGTCGCACCCGGCCGCCGCCGGCGGCGGCGCGGTCGTCGTCAGGGACGACAGGACCGCCGACGCGGGGTCGTCGGCAGCAGAGGATTCCGCTTTGAAGTCGACGGCGGCGGCGGCGGCGGCGTCGTGGCAGTGGCACTCATGCGGCGTCCCCGCCGGAGCTTGCCCTGCCGCCGCCTTGGTATCGTCCCACATGGACTTGCCCTTGTGCTCGTTGAGCCGCATGTTCTCCTGCCTCAGCGCCGTGAGCTGTGCCACGCCCAGCCGGGCAGAGCAAGCAAATGACTGTGTCAGGGAATGAACTGCAACACAGAGATGCAATGCAAGCACGCAGTACCTGGGCCTCGAGGTGATGGATCCTGGCGACGGCGCCGTCGTGCTCGTCCTCCATCTCGTCAAGGAGCGCGTCCATGGCGTCGTGCTCCCTGAGCGCCGCCCGCAGCTTCTCCTCGAGGTCCCTGTTCACCCACACCAGGCCGTCCATCTGGGCCTGCATCTCCGCGACCAGCCTGCGCAGCTTCGTCCTCTCCGCGTCGACGGCGGTGAGCATGCGGAGCGGGGAGGCGAGGAAGGTCACCGCCCACACCATGGCCTCGCAGCAGAGGAGCGCCGGGAGGTGGATCAGCCGCCGGAGCGCGCGCGCGCAGGCCGCGAGGAGGAGGAAGTCGCCCCAGGCCACCACCATGCCTTCCTTAGCTTCCTCTTCCCCTCCTACATATGCTACTAGTAGCTAGTTACCGCCGGAATCGATCGAGCCCATGGCGCCCCGCTCTGCCCCTGCAGGGTAGCTTTTGCTATTGCTAGGTAGGTCCTCTCAGGAGAGAGGAGGAAGTCGCAGCACAAAAGATGAAGGAGCTATCGAGGACGAGGAGCTTGTCCGGCCCGAGACCGAGAAGCATGGGCGGCGGAAGTGGAGTCAAGGTGGTGGGGGGACACGTGAGCTCCGGCGAGACGGCACACGTGCCGGGCATGTACTCCTCGGCTCTGCCACGGAGACCCCCCATCCATCACGCTCTGTTCTGCCTCGTCACCGTGCTTGTTGCTGCCTGCCGCCTGTGCCTGGTCGCCATCCGATCCTATCCGTTTATGGGTCTCTCCAGTCTGCAGTACCACCCTTTTGCGGCAGTTTATGGGCCGCTCTGCACTGCAGCTGCTTCTTCCAGCTTCCGATCCTATCCATCACCCATTCAGCAGCAGCCCTACCTCTACAAGGGTTTCTCTGTGTTGTGTCAGTGTGTGCAGTCGTAGCCAGATAAGCACGGATGACCGGGTATGGAGTATACTCTTCAGCGGTGCCGATTGTAGTATGTGCAGGATTTTGTCTTGCCTGAGTATTTCTGCTACCGTGCTCATGTGTAAAGAGCCTAAACGGACCATATATCTTTTTAAAAAAAAATAAACAAGCACGTCAAACTCATACTCCCTCCGGTTCCATATCAGAAGTCGTTTAAGACAGCGACAGGGTCACCAAAGCACAATTTTGACTTCTCTTTTCTATAAAAATATTTATTGAAAAGTTATATATGTACATTATTATGAAAGTAATTTTGAAGACAAATCTATCTATATGGTTTTCATATTTTCAAACTCAACAACTTAAAAGTTATTCATGATTTATATTTCCAATGTTTGACTCAAATCTTGTCCAAAACGGCTTCTAATAGGAACCGGAGGGAGTAACTCAACATACCATCTCGCCTGCGTCGCTCTCCTGGGGGCGGCTCGGGCGAACACCCACCTTCCGGCGCCGCCGCCCTTTCCGACGCCGCCACCCGAGCGGCCGCAAGGAAGGTGGCGCGCGGGGCTCTCCCTCAGCCCCCCACCTTCCTCCTCCCCCTTTTTTTGAGCTCGGCAAGGCTGCGACCATGGCGGTGGCATCTGCGGCTCTGGTGGTCGGATCCGCCCGTGCCCTCGCCGGATCTACACCCTGCGCCGCCGGATCTGCCGTTTTGGAGGCTCGGCGGGTCAGGGGTGCGGCGGCGGCGGCGGGCGCGGTTTCCTACGCCCGCGGGCTCGGGTGTAGCGGTGGCGGCGGGGCGCGGATTCCGGCGGCGGCGGCGGCGCGGTCGGTGCGGCAACCTCCCCGGCGGCGTGTGTGGGCGGGCACGCGGGCGGGCGTGGTTGCGACGGCCGGGTCGGGTGCGCCCCCGGCGGACGTGCGGCGGCGGTGGTGGTGCGGCGAAAGGTGGAGGAGGGGTGGGGGCGTGCTGCTCGGTGGTCTGCCCCCTTCTCTCCCTGTCCGCCGGATGTTGCTGCGTGGCGACGCCAGTCGTTGGGGCTCTGGATCCACCGCCTGGCGGTCTGGTCTAGGGCCTCTGTTCTGCGCGTGCTCTTCGTGTCGCGGCAACGTGCGCGGGGGTGGCCGACGGCTTGGGTGCTCGCTGGAGCTCGTGGCTCTGCCTCGGTGGTGGGGCTGGGTGGTCTTGGCCGCGTTCTGAGGCGCCATGGTGGCGTTGCGGGGCGTGCTTGACCGCCTCTCTGGTAGTGCTCGTCGCCGGTGTTGCCCGTCGGCTCACTGTCGCGGCTCGCCGGCGCGGGACGAGCGGTGTTTGTGCAGTAGTTTAAGGGTACTCCAGGCGAAAGCCTTGGCGACGACGCCCTCGGGCGTCGTTCTCCCCGTTGGGGGTGTCACTATGGAGTCGCTTTACGTGCTGCAGGAACCATGTCCTTCGTGGTCTGCATGGTGTCGGCCGCGTCTCTGCTCTACGCCTCGGGGATTTAGCGGGGGAAACCCTTCCCACCTCGGGACAACGTCATTGGCGTCTCCGGCGTCATGATAGTTGACAGGGAAGGCTTGAACATCATCTGTTCTCGAAGGGATTCCATGAATGCATGCGGCGGCGGAGCGGGTGTCCATCGGCTCCGCCCAGGTGCGGGCGGTCGGGCGATCCCCGGAGGAAGATTGATTCGGAGGCAACGCGGCGCGGGCGGCGGCGGGGAGGGCGACGGAGGCGGCGGCCCGGGGGGGGTGTTGAAATGGATTCGAAGGCAAGACTTGTCACGGCGCAGGCAGAGAGGAGGGAGAAGAAGAGGAGGAAGCAGAGCAGTTGGTTTGCGTGGGCCCCACGGACCGGCCAGTGGATCTAGCTAGCTGTACGTGGGCCAGGGTTGCCAGTGATCGGGTTGTAGGCCGATTTTTCTGCGGAAATGACCCTACCAACACCCCCTCCAACCAGCTGATTTTATTCTTCATCTCCGGATAGAGAGAAAAACACACACACACAACAGTTCACGATGGCTCATGCTATATCATACATGTCTTCTGCACGTACGACAGTTTCCTTGAGAAAGCCTTTATCAGACCAACCAATTACTTCAGAGTCATTTACGCACATGCCATTACGAAAGATGTCGGTTACATACATGCCATAAAAAAGTTCTCAGCTACCTGTGTGCTATGCACTTGAAGTTCGTTTACGCGTGTGCCATTCCGTCTATTTCCTGAGCTAATGGTGTCAAACCAAAATGTCAAATGGCAATTTTACCCCCTTGTGGGCCCCACCAATCTTCCTCCTCTCCTTCTTCCTCCTCCCCTTCTTCTTCCTCCTCTTCCCATCCATGGCGAACTCCCGAGGGGCTCCCGTGCTGGCCGGCCGCGTAGCTCCCGCGCCGCCGCCGCCGCGCGGGCGCCGGCCGCGGAGCTCCCGCGCCGCCGCCGCGCGCGGCCCGGCCGCCGGAGCTCATGCGCCGTCGCCCCCATCCCCGCGCCGGCCGCCGGCCCCGGCCCCTCGGTCGCGCCGGCCGCGGCCTCTAGCCCCCGGCCGCGGCGGCCCCCGGCCGCCGGAGCTCCGATTGCTCCCAACGTGGAAGTCCATCCCTCCACCTCCGCCGCGCCGGCCGCCGGCCGCGCCGCCCACTGGCCCCTGGCCGCTGAACGAGACCCGGCCGCTGGCAGACAGAGGGAGCACGGGTGAGCCAAAGAGAGAGCACGGGATTGAGAAGTAAATGGCCAAGGGCAAAATGGTCATTTTCATATGCGGGGCCCACTTGCCAGATCCGTAAAACGGTTATCTTCCTCACAGAAGATGGACGGAATGGCACGTACGTAATCGAAGTTCAAGTGCATGGCACACAGGTAGCTGAGAACTTTTCCATGGCATATGCGTAACCGGTATCTTTCATAATGGCATGTAGGTAAATGACTCTTACTTCAGAGGATATTCATTCAAGTATTGTTTGACCATACAAAACCACAGTAAAGGCGGCCTGCATGCAGGAGGCGGCCATCCATGATAGTGTTGGGCCAAGTCTGAGCCCAGTACATTTTGGCCCAGCAACCATGATGTTTAATGGGAGGGATGACATGACAACATGGGTTTAAATAGAGCAGGTGAAGTTCGGAAAAAAAACACAGTACTTAACACATTGAGCAACATAAGCATATCACGCAAAGCATATCATGGAGAAAGAAAATCACAAGGATAGAGCGATATTTTGTGCACTTTGTGTTTTCAACCCACGAATTTCGTGGAGCCTACTAAATGCCTTAGCGACTACTACTATGTGGATGTTCCTGTTGCACCAACACCTGCAAATAACAGTGTTCCGAAATTTTGAGATTAACTGTTTTCTAAGCAAATCACATAAATTATCCGCAATCTAGCCAGGACACGACTGTTCCAAACCTAATTGTTCTGGGTAAATCGACCACATGTTGATCTGAGATTTAAGATCGAATATTTTAGGAAAATTGAACGAAAACACATAATGTTTTGTACATTGTGGCACATAATGTTTTGTACATTGTGGCAGCTATCACTAGTGATAAATATATGAGTAACGTAACTATACCTATACACATATACTAGTGTTTTTCGCACAAAAACGCTGCAAGCTGGATATCCATATTCTGATCCTAAGAACTAATAATTGCCGCTCATAATCACCTACAACATCACCATTTATAATCCGTTTTATAGAGGAGCCTAAATATTAATCTCGCAATTACTAAGATAGGTGTTGCACTAGTCCCCCAATAATCCGGCCACTGATTTTTGTTAAGAGACTCCCAAACTCCTTTAATACAGCTTACCTTTTTTTTTTGATTGAGCGCTAGTCGGTTTTAATTGGGAACCACTGGAGATGCTCTACTCACAAATTTCCTTCATACATACTGTACAACCAAAAGAAATATGGTAGAGAATGCTCACATTGTATATATTGCCCTTGTGAAAGAATCTAGCTGCTAGATATAAACTTTGGAAGTTAGGTCACTAAATTTCTAGGTATATATATAGCCATGTGAAATACTATGGCCACAAATTGTGTGGTCAAAGGAAGATACATGCAAGGAAATAAAATGAGTGATGGAGAAATTGGCATCGACAGGTCAAGATATTTCTTTCAATAAAAAGGTGGAGGTTCTAAAAGAATGAACAGGGAGCAACTACTTATTATAGATGTGGTGTTTCAATTCAATTCAGCTAGGTAGCTAGCCTGACATATAATAACCGAAGTAAAATGAATTAACTAGTAAATCAAAGAAGCGAGTAGATGAAATTTCAGGATCGGAGCGATGAAAACATCGTCAATGGGACTATCATCATCATCATCAGATCCAACTAATCAATCACCATTTCTTCTCAGATCGACGCGAGAATTTTACCTGGATGTCGTCGTACCTCAGTTCATCCAATTACATATATAGATCGATGATCAGTAGCGCAAGACATATATATAAAACTAAACGATGAATGAAATTTACTACTCACAAAACGCACAACAGCATAATCGCTAGCTGGGTACACACTTACAGGCTAGATCGATAGATGTGTGTAGCTCAGGCGCTCAGCTAGCTAGCTAGCTAGTGCCTGTCAATCCGGGACATGGCGATCAGGGACGCCGCCGCCGGGGAGTAGTAGTAGTATGTGGTTGTTGTAGTGCCCGAAATCGACGGCGCGCGCGACGACGAGGACGACGGCGACGTCGGCAGCAGCCGCCGACGACGGGATGAGACGACGAGGCCGGCGGAGACCCGTACGGCCACGGAGAGCGCCGTGCCGATGTCCACGGCCATGTCAACGACCTCCTGCAGTCTGCAGATGCTTCCTCTCATCATCACTCGCAGCAGGACATGGAGCGCGCGGTCCATGCTGCTGCTGGTGGACGCCATCCCTTCCCTCTCTAGCCTGCTGCCGGCCGGCCGGCCGGCCCTCCTGTTGCCGCCGCCGCCGCCGCTAGCTATAGCTAGCTGCTTTCGTGTATCGCGCTACACCTGCAGATGCAACGAGCTGCAGCAGCAGCAACACCTACCAGATGCCCCCTGATGACCTCCTTGTTTGCTGAAGCTGCTGAGCTCCTGCGCTATAGGTAGGTAGCTCTCACGGCCGGCGTGTGCTTTGGACGGGCAGGTAGCTTGTTTTTGTCATGTACCTTTTGTTGCGCAAAAAAAAAAACCGGAAATGTGCCTTGCCATAAATTACTATTATTGCTGGGCTTGTTGAAAGCAACATGGATCTACCATATATACGTACTATGCTGTGTGTGCGAGCATTATATCCATTTGAAATCAGCTTGTAAAAAAGTCGTTTACTTGTAGTAGGTTTTGAAGTCCTTTATTTGTAAGCTCATCAATTTTTTTCTAGAACCCCACAGAGGAGGTGGGGTGCACGCATGAAATCACGCGCTGCATTTTATTTTTCTAGAACCGTTTTTTTTTTTCTTTTTTGCAATTGACAGGATGGACATATCATATATGCAGCTAGCTGCCCTACAAATCAACAAGCAAGTGATACTTTTTCTCTAAAAATAACGAATCGTCAACCGCACACAAAAAAACAATAGAAATCTGCCGCGAGCAGACTGCAGGATTATGATTAGCAGCATGATGTGCTCATTGCCGGCCATGTGTACGTGATGACGCGCGCACCCCCGGCCGGTTTTCAGTAGAGGGATCTCTGAATCCTGAGGAGCAACTTAACGACTGCACGCAAAGCAATCAGGTGCCAACCAACTAACTAACCCCAGTTTTCATCAGTACTGTAAAGATTCAATAAAATTACAATGCGCAAATAAAGTAGTAGTACTAGTTGGAAACATGCGTGCGTGCATGCATGCATGATGCGCGGGGGATCGAATCTGCTGAAATTTTATTTGTTTGGAATTCCGAAAGCTAGCTAGCTGTAAATAATTCTATAGCAGACCGATGGGATGTTCTTCATCGAGAGAAGGCCGGTGTTGTATAAATGTGTGTCTATATATATATATATATATATATATATATATATATATATATATATATATATATATATATATATATATATATCTCTATAAATCCATACCCATAAAACAAGTCGTTTGAACAAGGTTTCGATCAAACATTGGGAATATAAATCATGAATAACTTTTAAGTTGTTGAGTATGAAAATGTGAAATCTACGTGAATAGATTTGTTTTGCAAAATACTTTCATAAAAGTATACATATGTCGATTTTTAATAAATATTTTTATAAAAATAACTAATCAAAGTTATCTTTGGAGGCAGGTATCATTGTCACCGAACGACTTGTTTTATGAGTACGGAGGGAGTATATATATATATATGGATGAATATATGGATGAATTTTTGTGCCAAAAGCAAGCTCACACAACTAATTGATGACCACTGGATTAATTGCTGAATCTGAATTACAGTACTCAACTTTTGTTTTTTCGGTCGAAATTGTTTTGACTGCAACGACAGGTCAGGTCAGGGGCGGCGGCGGGGCCCGGCCCGGATGAGGACATGGTGTGCTCATCACGCACCCCCGGGTGCAGCGGGCACGCGCCCCCTAGGCGTCGCCGCGTCGCCCCAGCTCCATGTGTCGACACTTGCCCCTCATCTCTCGTACGTACTCACTAGCTTAGCTAGCTGTTGCATCCATCCATGGTGACAGGGACCCCAATGGAATCAATCTGCTGCTGCCAGTAGTTCCCACTTAATTGACACGACGTCCATTTGTCACTCGCTCAGGGCCGAACCCCAATGGAATCACTCTGCCGTTTCTTGCAGTTGAGGTTGCGCCAAATAACAAACTTGCCGGGTCGAGACATTACTACAGACGGCCCGTTCCGAAAGGGAGCCCGTTTACGGGCCCTGGCGCGGGTGGTGGTGGCCGCCGCGAGGAAGGCGACGCTGAGCTTATACATGGCCATATGGCCCGCCCAGCCCAGCCCAGCCCGGCACGGGCACGATGCGGCTCGATGCGGCTCGTGCTCGTGTCGTGCCGGCGCTACGTGCCGAGCTCGCGGCACAGCACGGACGCGGGGACATTTTTTTTTTCGTGCGTGCCGGCACGAGGCACGGCGACGGGCACGACGGCCGTCGTGCCGTCTTGCCGCCCCCGCGGCCCGGCACCACTATTGCACCTCATCCAAGAGCAAATTTCACAAGGATGTCAATAACATCATCTTCAAACTGGGTGACAGTCTCACTGTCGGTAGGAAGTGATTTCAGTAGTAGGAGGAACAAGAGGAGCACCGGAACAAGCAGCATGCAATAAAGAAGTAGCAGATGTTCTCCTAGATATAGGTTGGATGAAGCACTAGCAGAGGACAAATTACCATGTGTAGCAACAGAACCAACAGTACTACCAGAAGAGGAAGGTTGAGAAGAAAAGGCCTTACTCCAGCTTGTCTTCCTCTTGCCAGCAGTAGGGCCAGGCTGAGGAGGCCTTTGCATCCTGATTTGATGCCCAAATTTTGCCTCATACTTATCATAGAGGCCATTTAGTTCATCCTTTACTTCAGTTAAGTACATGGAGTAATCCTTACCATTGAAATGAGATAAATGGTTGAGAACATTTGCAAAACCCTTCATCTTAGCCCTAGGATCTAATATGAATGCAAAGGCATACAAATATGGTATGTTACTCCAATACTCAAGGAATTTCGCATCATAGGAGAAACAATGCATCTGAAATCAGCCTCAAATTCAGGATCAGACTCATAACTATTAAGATGCTCAGCTATATCAAGAACATGATGCAAAACCAATGGAGATGTTGGATAGTAAACACCAGATAAAACAACAGTAGAATCATAGAACTGTTCAAGAAATTCAAGGAGTTTTTCAGCAGCATACCAGTGGTGATCTGTCAGCAGGGGTTGTCCATCAACTAAAGGATAATTTGTTGCAATAAAAACACCAAATGTATGTCTATGAGGAATGAGATGCTTCAACATGAGGTAGGTAGCATTCCATCCGGAGGGGGCTAGGGTTCCTGTGAGCCGCCGGGGGCTTATATACCCATCACGCCGGCGCCGGCTAGGGTTCGTTGGTGGGCTGCATCATGATGGTGGGCTTAAAGCCGTTGGGGATGACGGGCCAGCTGGGCCAAGTGGGCCACTGGGCCTCGTGCCGGCTTACGGGCCGCATCGTGCCCAGCTATTTCGTGCCGTCTTTGGGCGGCACTATTGAAAGTGCATCTTGGCCCCTAATTATTTTGGTGATAATGACAAGCACGATTTGAGGTATTTAATGCTTTGACAAGATGTGTGCAGGACTTAAATGAATAAAATTCTTATAGTTGATCAAAGGAAGGCCCCCAATTTCAAGACGATGCTTTCTACTCGAATCAAGGCTTAATTTACTTTTTCTTTTGAATTTGAGTATAGGAAACACCGTACTATAAAGGGGGATGCAATTTGATAGCCAAGAGATGCTAAAAGTGCTCTAGAAGGTATTCTAAGTGAGTGAGAAGAGTTGAGAGTTGACACGTGCACTTATGCTTATCTTTCCTCAAATTCTCAGGCTGGGCCGGTTGTACCGACACCATGTCGGTACTACCGACCAGCGCCCCTCGGTAGTACCGGCGCGGGCCGGTATACCGATAAGGACTCTCTCGTCGAGTTTTAGCCGGGGGGCCGGTACTACCAACCCCGTGTCGGTACTACCGGTGTCCGTCTTGTTTTTCTTCGAAAAAAACACCCCCCTCGGTAGTACCGACACCATGTCGGTAGTACCGGGGTTACACGACTTTGCACGATACGGCTAGTTTTCGGCGGCTAGTATTTAACCCCTCTTCTCCCTCCTCAGTCATTGCTGACCAACCACGGGACAAACACTTCCTTGAGCATTCACTCCACCTCCCTCTCCTCCTCTAGAGCTAATCCTTGGTTCCATTGAGCTAGGGTTTGAGAAGAGAGGTGATTTCTAGTGAAGTGTGACCAAGCTTTGAGAGCCCCTTCGTTCTTCTCCTTCTCAAGAGCACTTGAAGCATCTCCGGGTTATTGTGTTGCATTTGTTACTCTTGAAGCTTGCTTCTAGACGGTTAGGCGTCACCCGCGAGTGCCCTCTTGGTGTGGTGCACCCGGGATCGTTTGTATTGCCCTCTCCTTCGTGGAGAAATCTTAGTGAGCACCAATCTTCCTTTGTGGGGGTTGGAAGAGGAAAAGAGGCTCTTGGTGATAGCCCTCCCTTTGTGGGATCCTCAACGGAGACGTAGCATCCTTTGTGGGTGTGAACTTCGGATTAAATCCTGTGTCTCTATTGCTTGCTTGTATTTCTTCGTTTCTAACTAACCCTAGAACTTGTTTTAGCCCGATCTATCATTTGGTTGCTATCCAACTTGTTTCGTGGTTGCGGTGGTTCCTAGCATCTAAACTTAAACTTTGATTAAAGTAGAATTGCTAGAAACCGCACGGAATTCAAATTTCGTTTTAAGTTTTTTAAATACGTCGGTAGTACCGACCCCGGTACCGGTAGTACCGACCCCGTCGGTAGAACCGGCACCACGTCGGTAGTACCGACAGGGGTTTTTAATCCGCCGCTTTTTTGTTTCGAAATTTGAAGTGATCCTATTCACCCCCCCTCTAGGCATCACAAGGTCCTTTCAACTATGGGCCGGAGTTGCGGCCCGGCCACGGCCGACGTCGTGCTCGTGCCGGCCCAGGCCCGAAAAAATCGTGCTGGGCCCGTGCTCGTGTCGGGCCGAATTGTCGTGCTATGGACCGGCCCATGGGCCTCGTGCTTTTTGGCCAACTATAGCTGAGCTCCTCCACCTCACTTGCTAGGATGCAGTATTACCATGGATCAGCAGGTCGTGTCACCGATCACACGCCTATCGCCTAATCGAGATCACGCTCCAAGTGAAAGATTCAGGTCTGTGGAATCTGCTTGAATTTTGGATTGTTTCTGTGCGAATCTTTTGCAATTTTTCGGGTTTCAAACTCAGTCATGATTGTTGATCGATACTCCTGTCCTGCCGTCAGGTTCTTGAACCGAGCTGCGGTGGTCGCGGAAGGTGATCACGTGTCGGCAGCCAAGCCATGGCGCCTGTGCACGGTGCGAGAGGTGGGAGACTTCAAATCTCTCCTCCGCGTGCTGCCGCTGTGGACGTCGGGGATCCTGGTGAGCGCGACGGTGGAAACGCGCGCGGTGAGTGAGCCTCACCGTCCCGCGGGGCCCTCACCATGGGCCGCGCGCTCTTCGACCGCGTCGTCGCCGCGCGCGCTCGGGAGAGGCGCCTCGCCGCCGGCGGCGGCGGCCGCCGCAAGCCGACCCCGCTCCACCGCGTCGGGCTCGGGCACGCCCTGAACGTCGCCAGCATGGCCGTCGCGGCGGTCGTGGAGCGGAGGCTTTTCAAAAGGAATAGTCAAGGGCCCCACTTTAGTCGGCTTCTTTTTGCCGGCTCCTGTATTTTCTCACGAGACAAATCTGCCGTGCAAATCAACAGAGGATCTGCCGAACAGACTCAAGCTCGAGACATGTGTAGCTCACTGCTTCTTGACATTAGATGTTAAATATCGTGAAACTTGACATTAGATTTATCGACATGTGTAGTGTTTGCAGCTAATTATGGTTTTTTTCGAAATTAAATTAGAAAATTCGCATGCACATGCACACATTATACCGTGGGCCACCTTTCGCGATCATATCGGGCCTGATGGTGGGCTATTCAGTACTTGGCCCAAAACAAAAGCGTTCGTCTTTCGTGTCGCACAAGATGATGAGCCCTAGTAGTTGTCGAGGACGGACGGTGGGGACGGCGGCAGCAAACCGACCCCAACACCAAAACCAAGCAGCCGAACAAGAGCGAGCGAGCGACGCAGCCGCCACCTCTCTGAACACGAACCAGAGAGAGCCCGTAGCCGCCGCCGCCGCCGCCGCCGGCGTGCCTCCCCCCTCGTGATCCGACGCCGTCCGCGTTCCGGGAGGGAGGGGGGGCCCCTGCTCCGAGGGTCGCGCCCATCCCCTAGGGGTTCCCTCGCCGCCGCCCGCCGCCGCCGTTACAGAAAAGGAGGAGGTGGGGGGCGAAAACGCATCGCCATATGGTACGTACGCCGATGTTGCGGTTCCTTCTCCACCGATTTCGTTTCCCTCCAGCGAGCGGTTCGTCCGTGCGCTCCCTTCCCCCCTTTCCTCGCTTCTTCTGATGATGATTTATTTATCATCTCTCGACAGGCGGCCAGGATCCTCGCGAATCTCGTCGTCGCGGGCGGGGCCGTCGTGGGCAGGGCCATGCTCCAGGCCTACCGCAGGGCCATCGTCAGTGAGTGCTCGCTCCCCTCGCCTTGCGTTTATGCAGACTGCAATTTGCCAGTGATTAGGAAAGATTTATCGGCAAACTCTTTTGGTCTTGGTTTGTGGTGGTACCGGCTCACAAATGAATTTCAAAGTCGTTTTGCCCCTAGTGTCCTCTGTTGCCCCCCAGGTTTCTGATGAGAGGGGGGCTCTGTTTGGAGCAGCTCCATTTGTTAAAACACGATTAGGGATTTCCCTTGTTCCTTTATTAGCACTATAATTACTACATGTGGATCTTTTCATGTACATCATATTAAGCGTGTAGTGTCGGTTCCAAAAAAAATAAATAAATATGTTTTTAGGCATCTAAGTTGCAGTGGCCACTGCATTTGATCTGAGGTCCGGTAGAGCTATGCTGTCAGCCTGTCACAATATGAGTGGTGGTGATATGGCTATGATTTTGCTGTACGGGTGGTAGTCACGACCCAGCCGTTTTGTGTATTTTTATTGGTCGGTCATTAGGAGGAGCATTGTTGTATCGCCTGGGGTGCTATGCTGCTAAATCACAAAACAAATATGTGAAAAGTGAATTAATTTATTTCAAATAATTCTGTATTTATCATGAACTAATAAGCGATGGTAAGTTCCACGGTATGGCTGTTCCCATTAGGAGGACATGTCTCGCTTTAGTAAGCATCCGAGAATATATGAAGTGCTTGCATACATGTGTACCAAAGCCAGTTTCACTCCGTCTCCGTTTGACATTTGATCAGATGAAAATTTCAATGCATACCCTTAGATGGATAACGACACGAGACTGCTGGACTAAATGGCTTGTCTGGCTTACTTAATCCCGAGACATCATTCACATACAAGGACCTTGTTTTCATTCTGAAACACACACCTGCATGGCTACATCATCCACGTGGAATGCAATTAACCGTTTCCGATCGTTCTTGTAGACGCAAACCAAAATGGAGCTGCCCAGGAAGTTATAAGTGGTATCAAACGGGTTAGCAAGTCCATGACCGAGCAAGAAGCCCGGCAGATACTTGGTATCAGCGAAAAATCGACTTGGGAGGAGATTGTTCAGGTCTGTGGCAACCGACAACATATTTGATGTATGCGCAAAATTCTGTCCATGTAGCCGTTAAGTCCCTGCTAACTTCGCACCGTAAGAACCACTGCCTGATGCGAGCCTAACGTCGTTTTTTTTTAATTTTCTTATTATTCGAACACCCTGCAGAAGTACGACACGATGTTTGAGAGGAACGCGAAGAACGGGAGCTTCTACCTCCAATCAAAGGTGCATCGCGCGAAGGAGTGCCTGGAGCCTTTATATCAAAAGCCTGATGCACCAAACTGAGATTGATTAAGCATCCGTCGGGACCTTTACGCTTTTAACTGATCAACTACTTGCCGATGCGGCTAGAGATGATTCTGTTTTGAGTTGCGTTGGGCGCGTCAGGTTGATTGGGGGTTGTAAGAGGGGGCCGGACCTCCTTTGCTGGACTCAGAATAATAATAATGTTTAACAAAGATGTGGGATTTTGTCTTTCTGGTTCAACTTTGGCGGCGCCTATGTTGTGTTGTACAAATTCATATGCCAACAACACAATTGGCATGACACCAAGTCACCAAAGATGTAAAACGCTTGTGATCGGTTTCGACATCTTTTCATGAACTACTGTTAACATGTTTGTTGGATTGAAAGCCAGGGCTTTTTTCATGATTGCACACCCGAGACCTGTGACACCTCTTGCCCCCTCCCCCCCTGAAACACTAACCTTACTATCGTTCGGCGTTTTTATGATGTCACAGTATTATTACTACAGCAGAAAGAAATACCTTGATGAGCAAGCTCGTTCGTGGCCAGGCTGGCAGACGGTGCCCGTGGCTCGTGCTAAAGCCTGAAGTTCTCGGTTCCAATACAGATTGATATCCCCTCGCCTCGTCCCCAGCAAGCAAGCGCCCGTGGCCTAATGGATAAGGCGTCTGACTTCTAATCAGGCGACTGTGGGTTCGAGTCCCACCGGGCGTGATTTGCTTTTTTTTTTGGGCTGATTGGCTGGCTCCACGCACGGGACACGAACATGATGCCATGTATCTCTCCGTTTTGGGAGAACTGATTGGCTGGGCTCCACGTACCACGCAACAGCACCGCCGTGCACGCTTCCCCTTGTTGCCCGCGCCCGCGCACGCGCACCATCCTTCCTCTTCCTTCCTCCTCGATCGAACTCGAAGCTCTCTCTCTCTCTCTCTCTCTCTCTGTCTCGATCTCCACACCAGGAGGCGGGAGCAGGCCAGGCCAGTCCAGTCGCCGCCGCCGCCTTCGACTTCTGCTCTGCTCTCCCCGCTGCTGCTCAGCAGGCTCAGGCTCAGGCTCAGGCTCAGCAGCAGCCCGGCCGCGTCGTCAACCGGCCGCCTGGTGATTAACAAGCGCAATCCTCTTTCTCTCTGCCGCACCCCCCACTCCCTCCCTCCCTCCTCTAGCAGCATAGGCAACCCAACAACAGGGGTAGTAGTTCGATTTTTTTTTTTTGGTGCGGGGACTTTTTAGCAGCCGCGCGGTGATTCGCGCCGCTGATGGGGTGTGGGGCGCCAAGCCAAAAGGAAGGAATTGCTCCCCGACCAAAGAGAAGAGCAGTCTGGCCTTCGGTCGATCCATTCCCTGACCGATGCTAGGTTACCAGGTGGTTGGGTTCGGGGGCTGCTGTACTACGTATTGTCCAACCCACTTTACCAGTAGATCCGTCTATTTATTGTTGTTGTCTACAAACTGCATAGTAATATAGTATGATTGTGATATGATATATCACTAATTCTCAGCCGTGCGGCCTTCTTAGCTTCAGCCGCAAAAAAGAAAAAAAAGTGACCTTTGGAATCTTGTGCTACGGCCTCTGCAGATCGTTTCCTTTCCTCCCCTATAAATGTGGGGGGAGAAAGCTCACCACAAGCACCGGCACCAAGGTCACGGTCCGTCTGCGAGTTCCAAGGACAGGAAGCATGACGGGCGGCAGCCCAAGTTTATACCTGACAGTTATAGCTCGGTTGACGAGGTGAGCACCGCCGCACCTGTAGGAAATCTCATGATGTGATGATCTTGTGTGTGTGTATATAGTATCTCAAGTCTAAACAGATTTTTTTTTTCGACCTGCTTTGAGCCATAATCTTCTCCCGTCACCCTCCTTTCTCCGTTCTATGAGATATCTGTGTTCCACATGAGTTGATTTTTTTCAGAAACAGATAAGTTCCATTACCTTAGAAGAAAGCTTTGGAAACCACTCTAGATCTTGTGTTCATGCTTCGGCATCGAGGTTTAAATAAACATGGAAAACAACAGTTAAGTCGTGGCACTGTCAGTGTTCAAAACGAGAGTCTAGCATCACCCCTTTACCGTTTAAGTCCTTGACCACATCATGTATGTATTTCATTTCTTGTAGTCAACACCTGCTCAAGTGCTCATGCCCTTGCACCACCCCGTTTACTTTCCTGTTTTCCAAGCAAAAAAAGAAAACCTGCTGCATTTGTTTGTTCTGTTGTATGATTTTTTTATTATTAATTAATTTCGATCTACAAAGGTCGTTACTGCACTGAGAGAAGCTGGTCTTGAATCATCAAATCTAATTCTCGGTATTGACTTCACTAAAAGCAATGAATGGTCAGGTGATGTTACTCCCATCATCCTATCATATCTGCTGTCCCCTTCTACTGCTTGGCTTAATAGCAGCTTTACTTGAGATCCTCCTTGTTATAAACAAGTGCTCTTCTGAATCCTGTAGGTAGGCATTCCTTTGGAAGAAAATCTCTGCACGCCGTTAACGGTAACCCAAATCCATACGAGCAAGCTATCTCTATAATCGGGCGGACACTGTCACCTTTTGACGATGATAACTTAATACCATGTTTTGGATTTGGTGATGGTAAGTATTTACCCTTGTTCTGTTATTTTTCTCATTATGGCTTTGATTTGAGGAAATTGGTACAGTCGTACATGAATTTACAAAACATAATTCATTCTGTAGCTTCTACGCATGATCAGTCTGTCTTCAGCTTCTACCAGGACAACCATCCCTGTCGTGGCTTTGAGGAGGTTCTTGCAAGGTATCGACAAATTGTTCCACATTTGAATCTTTCAGGTAACAAGGCTTGTTCCCCCCTTTTGTACAGTAGATGTTGCGCACAAATAGAAGACTGGATATTTCAGTAACTTCCAGAACCCAAGAGTCCAGGATATGTTATGAATTAAAATAGGCAATGTTTTGCTATGCTTTATTTATATATAGCTTATATTTTCAGAAGAGAAAAAGTTCCAAGGTCCTGCAAAACTACTGTATATAGCCTAGTTGTGCAGGTTGTTAAACTAGTTGCTACTTGTTAGGAACTTAGGATCAATCTTGGCAGTACTGATCTATGCTTATGTGTTACTTTATTTGGTGTGCAGGACCAACTTCTTTTGCACCTCTGATTTATGCAGCGATTTCTGTTGTTGAAAATAGTAATTGGCAATACCATGTCCTCGTAATCATTGCCGATGGACAGGTAACATGTTCATAATAGCAGCAAGATACTTTGCTATAAACATCAACATGTTTGACCTGAGCAAAAGTTGTAGGTGACTGTTTCTAATACAAATGATGGAAGATTAAGTCCACAGGAACAAGCCACTATACAAGCAATTGTTGATGCTAGGTAAATTCACTACTTCATTCAGTTGTTTTGGTTTTGCAGCATTACCGAAACCTATTTATTTGGTTGTCAGCTACTATCCTCTTTCAATAGTAATGGTTGGAGTGGGTGATGGACCATGGGATGCCATGCAGCATTTTGATGACTGTATCCCTGAAAGAGCTTTTGACAATTTCCAGGTGATTATAATACTACTATGCGATGTTTAAATTCCAAATTGTTGATGTTGCTCCACCTGTAACAATACCTCGGGCTAGTTATTGTACCTGTTTTAAAAACACAATGTTGCGGGTGTATTGTTTACTATTTACTAGTAAGAAAAAATATACTGACTTGAAATATTTTTTCTTCTGCCATTGCCTTTTGAGTATGTTTTGCAATTTCAATTTCTTGCTTGTCGCTCTTCCAAAAATCTTACTGATAGGCCATTGCAGTTTGTGAACTTCACTGGTATTATGTCAACGAGCAAGGATATGTCAAAGAAGGAGGCTGCATTTGCCCTTGCAGCTCTTATGGAAATACCTTCTCAGTATAAAGCAACTCAAGGCCTCCGACCTTCAGAGTAGTTGTTCTTACTCAGCTGTTTGGACTCCTGAATTAGTTTCTTGGCATCTTTGCCATTTCCTTTCCATCTATTTATTGATCTTCTATTTGTTGTGTTATCCAAACTAATCTCCCAGAAAGCAAGCACAAAGGATTGGCTCTCCTAAGATTCTTCCTCCTCCAAACAAAGTTCTTGAACATGATAATGCAGCAGCTTCACATCCTCCTCCAACCGCAAGCTCCCGGTCAACTGGAATTGGCAAAAGTGCTGCCGACGAGCAGGTAGTTTGGGACTAGAAACTCTTTCCTATATTGGAGTGATGGAACCTTAAACTGTATCCTTGTCACCTACAGGTATGCCCCATCTGTTTAACCAACCCGAAGGACATGGCTTTTCAGTGTGGTCACCTGGTAAGATTTCTATCCACGCTCTATCTCTAACGGTGAAGCATCTAATTGCGAAAGTGTGAAATGATCAACAAAACTAAAGACCTATTGCTAATAAATTTTCCAAAGTGAAGTAACCTAACTTAAAAGATCTGAGAAGTATGATTAATGTGAATACTGACAGAACATGGATTAAAAAATTCAGATAACTTCTTTTGTTGGATGAATGATTGATAAGCTTTCATTTTTCTTTGTGCAAGACGTGCAAGGAATGTGGGCCAACTCTGTCAACCTGCCCACTGTGCCGTGCTCCAATTACCATGCGCGTGAGGCTCTATTCTTAAGATGGTGTTCTGGAGGGAAGGGATCAAGCGCTTCATCCATGGGGGGAGCAAGAACTCGGAATCACAACTGACTTTGTGCAACAGTCTCGAGATTTTAATGACATGAAAACCATGTACAGAAATTTTTCCGTGCCTATTCAGATGTTAATGTTGGCTGATGAATAATCTCATCTATTGCATGTAAAAATGTATCGTTCTCATGCATCAGTAGCAGGGAATTGAGGTACCAGCAATCGTGTCATCAGATATCTAACATGTCATCATACCAGAGGACAGATACATTTGTGCCAGGAAACGGTTAACTTTTGTAGTCTTGTCCAAGTTTGGAAAACGATTACTTGAAATTCTCATATATTAATTTTCTTTGTAAGAGCTGCACTGCACCATGGCAGGAAGTGGAGCAAATTGGAATACGGTTCTCTGCGCTTTAAGTGTTCAAGAAATTTTCTTTCAAGAAATTTTTTCTGCACTGCACCATGGCAGGAAGTGGACCAAATTTTCTTCCAAGTTTTTTTTTGAAACTAAATTTTCTTCCACTTTGACATGAAAGGGATAACGCAAGTACTGTGCACAGGAAAAAATGAAGAAAAAAAGAAACGGGGAAGAAAAAAAACGTAATTGCGAGTTCACCTCATCTTGGTTGTTTCCTGTAACAAGACATGAGCTCAATTAAAATTGGTTCTGTCATTGTGTGCAACTAAGAGTAGACTTCTTGTCTGATTAGTCAACCAAAAAATAGTTTTTGCTAATCAATAAGGTGTTTTAACAGTTTTAACTTTATCACAACACAAATATAGAACACCTAACCAAAAATGTAGTAGGCATGTGAATCTCTCATCTCAGTCTACAATGCGGAGAGTGGTTTTAGGGAGCATGCAAATTCTGATGCAATGCAGCATTCAATCCTCATTTGTGCAACAATTATGTACCATATAGGCATTAGGAAAAGACTTGGCACAATTAAACTATCAGGTTGAAATATCACACAAAAGAATGCACAAGTAACTGCAGAGCTATAGAGCATGATGCAAACCTGTGTAGCTTCTAATATTAACAGCAACACAAGTTAGCTGCCTGAAAGAGTCTCTTGAATATCACCCAATGTTACATTCTCTTAAGTGAATCCAGCAGCATGTTGCTTCATGAAATGATTTGGAACATTTAGGAGATTAATCTGAAAGCAAAAAAAAAAAGCAGCATATTAGGCTGCAAGGGAGTGTTGTATATAGAAGGGGTAGAATATACAATAACTCATAAATCATACATTTGTCATGTCCATATTGCACATAATAAAGAATGATAATGCACCTTAACTTCCAAGTTAACAATTCACATTAAATCTGTAAATCATATATTTGTCAAGAGCCAAACAAGCTGCTACATGAATTTAAGTTACCATCCCAAATTTTCTTAACCTGGGAAAGTTGCTGCAGTACTCTAACTCATTGTCAACAAACATGAATGTAAACTAAACATCTAGGCAAAACTGATTAAATATTAGCTGCCTAGGTGAATTAAAACAAGAACAGTTGAGTATAGCCAAAATCTATTCTTCTGGAAGGTAGTTTGTTTACTTTGGCTTACAGAGTTCTAGTGGCGGCCTTCCTTTTCTCCTTGAGCGTTCACTGATGTCCTGCGCCAGATCATAAGCAATCAGAAAATCAAAGGTAAATATTTTCTACTTTTTTTATATAATTCTTATTTCTATTCTTAATTCATGCAAGAAATAGCTCAGTCAGGGCATATCCAAAAGCCATTGCCACCAAACAGTGGTTTAGAAACCAATGCCTAGCGTAAATTAAACAATAAAAAGTAAGTGTGGCCCTAAAATTGACCCTCTGCCATTCAGAGCCCTTCTCCAGCACCGGCATTTACCTAAACTGCATTTCCAACACTGCAATGTGTGACTGAAACTGGCCTAGTGTCATGACAAAAAGGCTGAAACATGAACGAGGAGTAAACATTACTAACCGCAGTACTAAATTCAGAAGAATAACTGAATAAAGTAACAAAAGAACTGGAAACTGATTTCAGTATCAAACCCACCTAACTGGATTAATGAAACACAACAACTCTTGCATGTGTATTTGCAAAATTTACATCAACATCATTGTTGGACCTGTGTGTGCATTTGAAACACACCCTGTTCTCTGGCAGAATTCGCACCACCTTCACCTTGTTTCGTAGCTCCAGTTCACATTTCATGGAAAAACCAAAGATCTAAGCAGGGCATAGGTTGGTAAAAACAAATGTCACAAAAAAGCAAGCACCTGCAAGAACCAATGTCTTGCATCACCAGAACAAGTTTGAAAGGTTAAGTTAAATAGTGCACCCGTGACATTATTTTAGAAGAAGGGAAACATCTTACATTAATTGTAACATTCTAAATTTGTGCAGATAGAAATGGTTGGGAAGCGGCACATCAGATTCCAGATTATGCACTTGACCTCAACATAAAGTAAATGCTCCTGCAAAAGGGCATAATTTTTTTTTCAACATCACAAATAAGAACCCAAATGTTTTTTTTTTCAGCACAAGAAAAAATCATCTGAGTAATAGAGTGGGTACTACATACTGTCTAAATGGCTCAGCCATTTGTAATTTATCTTCGGAGGCTTTAATCAAACTCAGTGATATGAAACCAGCAACCTTAAGTTGTCCTTTATCCTTCTGCGTGATGTTTCTGCAACCTTACCAAAAAACATAGCATATAGTATACATGTCACCACATATTGCCTAACCATGCACAAGGAAAATAATAAAAAAAATGTATAATCCATGTATAACTGTGCTTTTCAGTTCGGAATAGTACTTTTCAGCCCAAAATCCGTGCAAAATCTAGAATTTTGCATCCCAATTCAGGAATCTAAACACACCCTCTATTCTTAAGATGGTGTGGTGTTAAGTTCTGGAGGGAAGGGATCGTATAAGGGAATTGAGATACCAGCAATCGTGTCAGATATCTAACAATACCAGAGGACAGATACTTTTATGGATGGTTTGGGCCCCAAAAAAAAACGTAATTGGCAGAAATTCCTAAACTCTATGGGTGTTTTTGTAAATTTTCTCTTCCTTCGTCAAGAGATTCGAGAGCCACCCCCACACACCGGAGTGCAGAGAAGATAGCTCTCCCGTCGGCGGCCATGCTGCTCCGCCTCCGCCCGCCGCCGCAGCCGGCCACCGCGGCGGCAGCAGCTGCTGCTGCTGCTGCAAGACTCTTGTCCTTCCCCCCCTCCCCTTCATTCCGCGGCCTCCTCCCCTTAACGTCCTGGCGGACCCCTCCGCGCCGCCGCCTCTCCACCGCCGCCGCCGCGAAGGGTAACGCCTTTCTCCTTGTGCCATCGTAATTGTTGTTGATTCGACAAATTGAGCTCTACAGGCTGTTGATAGAAGGTTTCCCTTTGATTTTGCAAGCTACCTGATGCTAACTGAAAACGAGGGGGATGCTTACTGACGAGTTTCTCTCTTGCGGCACTATAGATTCTAGAGGCCGATTGGATTCGGAGCGGTACGACGTCATTGTTGTCGGAGGTGGCCATGCTGGATGTGAGGCCGCGCTTGCGTCAGCTCGCCTTGGCGCACGCACCCTTCTCCTCACGCTCAACATTGATCGGATTGCATGGCAGGTCTGCACTGATTTTTTTTTCTGCTGTCTTCAGTTCTACATTTCTAGTATTCATTCGCAATTTCGTGTTAACTTAAGCCTTGGGATCAACGGATCATTCATTCTGATTCCTGGTATTAATTAAATTCTAATTGTAGTAAAGTTTATGTGTCGAAAAGATGTGTAAACATCGAGTCCTGATGACACATAGTATGACAGTAAAAACCAAGCCCTGTATATGAGAATTGATCCATTTTCCCTGTGGATAGGAATTAAGCAATGTGAATTCTCTTCTGTGACAACACGTTTACAGGGCACAGATTCTGTTCAAAATTTGTATGTCAGTAACTCAGTATGTGGTATACGTATTTGATGAAAGAATAGTATAATTCAGAAACTGAAATTGTTCAAAGGTGTGGTCAAAAGATGAACTTTGATGATGTTACTTATCTCAGTATGCTATAAAGAAGCATCTTTAAGCTAAAGAATTGTATGTAGATTTTATGCTGTCTTACACATATTAGAAGTGGGTTCTGCTTCCTGACTCATTTTCTAATGTATGCAGCCTTGTAACCCAGCTGTGGGTGGGCCTGCAAAGTCTCAACTTGTCCACGAGGTAGATGCCCTTGGTGGTGAAATTGGAAAAATTGCTGATAGGTAGAAGTTCAAATGTGCACTTATATGGAGAGTGAATTCTCTCTTTTGCTTTCGTATGCATTGGGCTGTTGGGCTGAGTTCGGATTTCATTTACTAGCAACTCAACAAAGATATCTTAGCGTATTCATTACCTCTTCTGATAGGTGCTACCTGCAAAAGCGTGTACTGAACAGCTCAAAAGGCCCTGCTGTTCGTGCGCTGCGTGCTCAGACTGATAAGAGAGAGTACGCGATAGAGATGAAGAACATCGTGGAAAGGTCAGTGTATACTAAACTGCTTTAGTCATAATTTGCTAACACTTGAATTTGTGCTGTTGGCTCGCAGCTCCAAAAGTAGTTAATGCTACATAAATTCTGATTGTGTTTCATTTTGGTGATCTCATTTAATTATGTTAACTTGGTCACCATTTCAGAGGTTCTTAGGTTGTACTCACAAACTTGTGATCTCTTTAGTTTAAACTTAACCATATGTGACGCTTTCACAATTTCAGCGTGTGATATTTTCATTACCAGATTAAGTCTGGTTCTACTTGACTAGTCTTAAGGTAGAGGGTTTTTTTTTTCTGACACAAGAGTTTAATATTTCTCCGCCTACCGAATAAGTGAATAGAGGTGAACTATTGTGATGCTATGTTTATGTTTACTACTATTGATCGCATATGCTCTAGTATGATATCTTTCACACTGCTTATTGACTTTGCCATGTACTATGCTTCAGTACAGAAAATCTTTTCATTAGAGAGGCAATGGCCACAGAAGTGTTGATTGGAAAAAATGACAGTGTTGAGGGTGTTCGCACTTTCTTCGGCATGGACTTTTATGCACCATCTGTTGTACTTACCACAGGAACATTTATGAGTGGTAAAATTTGGGTTGGTAGGACATCAATGCCTGCCGGGCGAGCTGGCGAATCAGCTTCTCATGGACTTACTGAAAACTTGCAGCAGCTGGGTTTTGAAACTGACCGCTTAAAAACTGGTACACCACCGCGAATTGATCGCAGGACAGTTGACTTTTCTGGATTGGAACCCCAGCATGGTGATGAAGAGGTATACATAGTACACACAACAAACTTTATTGTTGGCATATTCTTGGTTATCTGCACCTGTAGAATTCCCCCCACTTATCAAGAATTGTAGGTTAAATAATTCAATAGTTTTTCATTACTGTCCTGTTTATTCAGTTATATTGCATTGCATATTGTGGCAAATAACAAAATCAGTAATTTCAAATTAAATGCTGCATTTGTGTATCAAGTAGTTAGACATAGTAAGACTGCATTTGAAATGAACCAGTAAAACTGGTTTCTCTTTAATTAGTCATTTATAAGCATGAATTTGTAGTTTACAGATGTTCCTTGCATGTAAGGTCAAAAGAAGCCTCACTTTAAATGCACTGGAAGACTTGGAAGACTTGCACATAAATAATGTATATGGATTCACCAGCTGATTTAGCTGATCCCCCTTTTTAACTGTATAAGGTGCATTTTGCGACAGAAGTTTCACAACTTTTTCCTGCATAAGTATATGCTGTGTACCTTGCAGCTCTGCACCCACATGCTCAAGGAATTCAATTGTATTTTTAAAATTTAGGGCTTGTCAGGATGGTTAAGCTTAAATCCAAGTTGCTTTTATGTTACATATATATTTTTTAATAGAAGGATGATGCCTCTTGAAACAGGTAGGTTGGTTTAGTTTTGATCCTGAATTTCATGTTGAGAGAGAACAGATGTGTTGCTATTTAACAAGAACCACAAAAGAGACCCACCAAATTGTTACAGACAACTTAGATGAAACACCAACTTATGGTGGGTGGGTTGAAGCAAAGGGACCAAGATATTGCCCATCAATTGAAGATAAGGTACTATATCTTTTTTGTTTTGTTACATGACAACCTTTTTTATTTTTGTTTCTTGGATTGGCAATATAACTTGCTCTCCATAAAAACTTTTGTAATTTCTTGCAAAGAATTAAGCATTACCTTTAAAAACATGTACTACTACCCACTATTCTGAAGATAACCAAGTTCATCATTTTCAGATTGTAAGGTTCAAAGATAAAGAGTCTCACCAGATCTTTCTTGAACCTGAGGGTAGAAATGTTCCTGAACTGTATCTTCAGGTATCTTCTAACATCTTTCCATTCTTTCCTTTTCTTTGGTCAAATTTATTAATCTCGCATATATTGCAGTTCTTTCCTAGCTGTCCCTGTCTGTGTAGTAATATTTATGCACTGCTGCTTACCCAAGCCCTCCTTTTTTCTAGATGCGAAGCCTACTACTTATGATCATTTATACATCTTTATCAGGGCTTTTCCACTGGGCTGCCTGAAAGATTGCAGCTATCACTTGTACGAACTATACCAGGGCTGGAGAACTGTCTAATGTTAAGGCCTGCTTATGCTGTTGAATATGATTACTTACCTGCATATCAGTGCTCAAGGTCACTTATGACAAAGAAGTTTGAGGGATTATTCTTCTCTGGCCAGATAAATGGAACAACAGGATATGAAGAAGCTGCAGCTCAGGTTTATTCATCGTTCTTGTTCTGTTCTTCTTGAGTTAATTGTATTTAATAAGTTGGTTAAACTAGATTTGCTGAATCCTAAGCTTGCTGACTTTTGTTTGTAGGGTATAATTTCTGGAATCAATGCAGCTAGGCATTCTGATGGAAAATCATTAATTATTCTTGAGAGGGAAAGCAGTTATATAGGGACTCTTATTGATGATCTTGTTACAAAAGATCTTAGGGAGCCCTATCGCATGCTAACAAGGTACATAATTTCTGTAGAAACTACTCTTATTATTGATTCTTAAAGAACCGATGCCAAAAGTAGTTATAGGCTCCTATGTGTTATGCAATATTTGCACTTTTGATGTTTTAGTGAGATCAAATATGAGTGGTCCAATATGAGTGGTCCAAGTGAAAGGTTCGAATCCCTCATTACCTTGTCCAGCTTTTAATTAGGCTAAATTAGCTCAAATCAGCACAAGAGGGATGAGAGAACTCCGACCCTCAACTTTCGGCCAGTTGGGTCACAGGGATGGGATTGATTTTGTACATATATGTTCGCCAGTGTACTCTTGGGCACCATATATTTCCTCATTCTTAGTAAGCTAAAAATATGAGTACAGTCTGTACATCAATGGATCCATTCATCATACAATGTGTATTAGATGGAGCTTGTTTAACAGTATTTGTGATTGTAAATTCCTAACTCAAGTAAGCATGTTTTTGTTTTAGTAAAATAAAATTACATGCTGAGTGCTTTGAAATTTATGTTATCTAATTCAATTTAATTTTCTGTCCATAATTTCTTAACTTCTTTTTATTTCTGGGGGACTTATGGACACCCAGCCGATCAGAACACCGGTTGTTGCTTCGGGCAGATAATGCCGATAGTCGTTTGACCCCTTTGGGACGAGATATTGGTTTAATAGATGACAGACGCTGGGAGCTTTATCAGTCAAAGCAAGTCCGCATTAAGCAAGAAAAAGAACGGTTGAAATCTACAAAAGTACAAGGTGGGTATTTTTTTCTCGAATATGCAGGAGAGCTGTGTATCATTGCATTATGATAGGAGAGAAAAAGGCCAAAGCAGCCATACAAACACACCGGTTCTCTGATTACAAAGTACCAGATAGTTCCTAAGCTAATGGAGTAATGGATAATGACATGTCAAAATACTGCATCATTCATTTTGTTAGGTATCCTCGAATGCATTCATTAAACTTTTATATAAAAGTATTTGAATTTTGTCACACAAATATTTCATAACTAGATATGTCATCAAAGCTAGGAGGAATGGTCAAATACATTTATTGGAGACTGTTGATGTCCTGATTGACATCAGCAGAAAGGAGGGAGGTGGGACATGTATTTTGACTGGTGTTGATATATTACTTGTTGTTGCTATCATGTCATTAGAATTCACTTGCTCTAATTCAAAATTTCCTGTTAACAGGAGGTGAATTTGCTGCTGAAGTTAGTGTAGTATCCAACCAACCAGTAAAGGATTCATCTACACTTGAAGCTGTACTAAAGAAGCCACATGTGCAATATAAACTTCTTGATAAGCATGGATTTGGCAACGAAAATTTATCTCGAATTGAGAAAGAATGCATAGAGATTGATATCAAATATGAAGGTTTCATTGCGCGACAACAGAGTCAATTACACCAGGTAATTTTCTTATGATTATGTGTTTTTGTACAGGAGTAGATTTATGAAGGAAGTTAAAGTGCTTGAAAAATGGTGCATACATCATCAAGATGTCCACCATTAAGCATTATGCATCCCTTGTATGATATTAGTATCTGCCACTCTATGGACCTATTTTTTTATATTGAGTAACTTGTTCAGCTCTTTTGGGTTTCATCTCCATAAGAGTGGCTAAGTTTTTACGTTGGCTCGCCAAGCCTACCACAACCCTCCTCCTTTATCAGGGCTTGGGACCTGCTATGTTGGGACACCTAGGCACCCCACCATAGGCGGAGTTAGCTTTGGATAGGAGTTCAGCTCTTTGGTGTTCTGTTGAGATTATTGGGGCAGTGGTTGGTTCTTTATTCTCGTTGGTCTAATCGTTTTTCTTTCTTTGCTTAAGAAAAGGTCCACATTCATTGGTATTGATGAGTTCACTTGTTTTGTTTATTTATTTAATTGAAAAGGCAGCTAACTCTTCATTGTATCTTTTCCCTCTGTTGAGATTGTGAACCAAGAACACAGGAAACTTCCTGAAGATTTGGATTACCACTCAATGAAAAATCTGTCAATTGAAGCTCGTGAGAAACTTTCCAAGGTACGCTACTCACCTGCTGTGAGAGAATGTTCAGTATAAGATAACATTTGAACATAAGCTACAACCATTCTTCAATTCTTCATTTATCGAGGACATTTCCCCTTTGTTTTTTTTTTGGTCCCATAAAACAGGTTCAATCTTTTGTGACAACCCATGGCTAAACTTTTAAGATATCAGTTACTATAAATTTGGACTCCTGGGTCACGTCTTGTCTGAAACTTGGTGTCATATGCAAGCAGAAGCTCAAAATAAAATAAGCCATAAAAGAAAACATGAACCTGACACAGCTGTGCTTACATCTCCCTCTTAAGATTGCAGCGATGCAGATCAGGATCCAGTTTTGTGGTCTAATTTTATCTTTATTGTGTCGTGACTGATCTGTAGGTACGTCCGCAAACAATAGGTCAGGCTAGCAGAATTGGCGGGGTGAGCCCAGCTGACATGACTGCTCTCCTCATCTGGATGGAGAGCAACCGGCGCATGGCTAACCACAGGAGGCAGCAGGACCAGCTGAGAGCAGCTGCGGTGAAGGTAGATGATTCTTCAGAGGAAGTGGCCCATGCCAGCACTGCATAGGAGAAACTTTGGTTGCTAGTCCAGGCAACTGAACTGGAAGCAACAAGTTTGGTGAGGTACTACTCGGTAATTATGCTGGAGGTGCAAAAAAAAAAAATGCATGTGGAGTGGGTATGCTGGGCCTATTTTGACGACCTGAAGGAATGTAGTGGTTCTTGGCCGTTTGCTGTTGTGGAGCGGATATGCTGGCTTTAGAAACTAGTAGCATATATGATCAGCTTGGCAATTACAATTGTAGAGAGGTTCCAATACTGTTTGAATTAGAAGGTGGATTGTAAAGAATGGCAGCAACGAAAATGTGGTGTGATAATAGAGCTCTCATTGTTCATTCGTGAAGATTTTGGCTAATCCAGGGCTTATGGTCACTGCTCATCATCTGGTAGATTTCGTTGTCTTATACGATCAGATTTTGTGTGTTTGCTCCTGGCCTCCTGGGAATGTTTTGCCAAGAAAAAGAAAAGAAAATGTTTCCCATCCTGGCGGCAGGTCGCGGAGATGGTACGCGTCCATCTCGAAACAATAAGAGAAGGAATGACTATGCTGCTGGTGGGTTCCAATTTTTTTTTTGCCACTCTCCATTTTCGATTTGAGTATTAATATATCTCCATATGTGTATGTTGTTTATATGTACTTCCTGTTGCGATTAAGATGGAAGCAATGACGCTACATCCGTTGAGGAATCCTGTTGCAATTAAGATGAAATCAATGACACTATCCGTTGAGGAACATAAAAAGCAACATAGGCGGAGGAACTATGCAAACGTTCCACCTGCAGCTAGGGCTGAGAAGGAGAAGAAGAATGCAAAACGGAGGTGGGACAGGCAGCAGTCTCAACATTTGCAACAGTGTAAATTTTTGCCAGGTTATACAACCAACGGATATCACAATGAAACGGAGGTTATACCCACTCCGGTTAGTGTGTAAATCTCAGGGGAAATGGAAAACCATTGCCAATAATAACATTATCACACCCAGAAGTCCACACAGCCTTCAGATCGTTCAAGAATATGCTCCCTTCCATAGGTGTACCCATATTATCAACCAGGGCAATCAATACGTGGCAGCAAAAAGTCATTTCAGATACATAGCTTAGAGAAATCTTTGTTACAAGAAAGCATAGACAAGCACTAGGATTCGATACCTAGAGCAGATTCATAAGATGTGGCTAATACAAGGAGATACAGGTGATACAAGTGAATAAACATAGCTTACATATGTGTTTAGATACCAAAATCAGATTTCATACTCCCAATGGTATCCAGTAGTGAGGAATTTTTTTTTTGCATTAAGGTGGTATTCACCTGAATCACAGATGCCAATTAATTTCCCATTTGTTGTGATAACAGGCGCACCATACTCCGCTAGATAAGCAACTGCACAGTTATGAGAGAAATGGTCTCCAGAAAATGACCTGGATGTTAATAAAATTAGCAATTTTGCTATTGAAAGAATTGATTAATAACAAAGCAAAACCAAAGTTTCACGGTACAAGAATTTGTTCTTTTTTCTGGTGTCGTTATAGGAAACCCACGTGATATTGCCTCCTGTGATATTCTTGAAAACAGCTTCATATACACGCACCTCTTGGGACATCATAGGTGCCTGATTGTGTATTTCAATCTTTTTAACCAAATCAGCATCAAATGATCCACAACAAAGTATTCCAACCACACCATTCCTTACAAGGAAATGCCCAGGAGGAGGACATAGTTTTTGGTTATCCGGAAATACAACTGTGATTTGACTGATTCCGATTTCATTCATAAGCTCACGAGGATCCGTTATAACATAAGCAAAGTGGCTCTCACAGTCAACAGTAATACCAGTCTGTTCAAAAGTGTCTCCAACAGTTGGTTTAATTTGTATAACCGCCACCCTTTTCCGCATTCCATCATAGAGCTGAGCATATGACAAAGCATATATATCAATATAAGCAAAAGCAATTTCCACATCTTATCATAAAGCGAAGCATGACAAAACACAACGGATGTAATCAAATACGTTACACGTGAGTGAACCAAACACTACATTAATACTTAGCACCCGGGGACGGAGGCAGCGAGGGGGGCGGAGGGGGGCTCCAGCCCCCCCTTCGCTCGCGTAATAAAGGTACTCTTCTTCAACATTCTTTGAAATTTTCTCGCTAAAAATGAGTGTTTAGTGGTAGAAGAAGGTGTTGATACTGCTTCTTTTGACAACAATGGGCCCTCTTTCACTCTCCTCTAAAATTTTTTTGCTTATAAATGAAGTTTTTACAGTGTCTAGAAGTAGAAGAAGGTGTTCAGCCCCCCCCATCTGAATCCTAGATCCGTCACTGTTAGCACCGAATCCCATGAAGTACAAGGGTGTTATGGGCGAGAAGTGTTTGTTTTAACAAAAAGAATAGATCTGAAGAAGGAAAGAAGATGCTAATGCTACTTACGGAACCCCCCTCCATAAGGACGCCTTACGGGCGAGCGGTTTTGGCTTGTCGCGTGCAGCGACAGGAGAGGGGTGTCTAGGTGTGACGGCGCTGCAAGAGGATGGCGGCGGCGGCGGCGGCGGCGGCGAGCAGCGAGCGAGCGAGGGACGTAGTATGGAGGAGGAGCGTAAAGACAGCGTTGGGCTTATCTATTGGGTTGGGCCGAACCGGACGGGGCATGCCTAAGGTGGCCCAGAGTCATCGTTTTTTTCCTTTCCTTAAAGCGGCCTGTTGGAACCTCGATATATAAATCGGAATTCTTGCGCCCGGACGTCCGATCCGAGCGTGTCAAGACCCCGGGCCTATGAGCCATATATTAACAGTGCTAAGTAAGTGGGCCAGCGAGCCCGTGTATCCATTGTCGGCACCGTGAGCCGAGACGGGCCCATGAGCCCATGTATCGTTTCTTCGATGAACCATGTAAGTGTCCGTGATGAACCCGTGTGGGGCAACGATGAACAATATAGCGAGAATCCGCACCCTAATCCTTCTCCCTTCTCCTCTCGGGGCGGCGCCGCCGTGCTCCTCGCCGTGCGATTTCGCCGCAACCCTCTCCCTATCCGTGGTTCGCCACGGGGCGTTAGCATCGGACGGTGTCCGGGTCGCACGATTCGGATGGGGGAGCCTATTAGTCGTCGATCGGGTTGCGAGGCGCGGAGAATGTTGCGAAAAACTTTTGCGATGTTGCGAAGAGCCTTTCCCATGTTGCGAACCGTCGTCCGTGCAACATTCAACGAAGGATGTTGCGAGCGTGTTGCGAACGGGTTCCGAGTATGTTGCGAACGAGGTTACGTGCGACATCCAACATCGGGCGTCTTTCTTCCCCCCTCCCCCACATGTTGCGACCATGTAGCGACCCGTGTTGCGTGCAACATCCAACATCGAAGCCCTCCCCCCCTCCCTCGACACAAACCAAACATCACATATCCGCAACATCGAAACTCAACATCCACAACATTAAAATTTAATGTTTGCAACACCCAACAATATGTGTCCGCAACATCGAGACTCGACATCCGCAACATCTAAAAATAATATTTACAACATCGAAAAAATTAGACCTAATTTTGAAATATTTGCATGAGACACTCACAACATGTAAATAACACGGGCCCAACATGTTCTCAACTATTGCAACATGGACGACAAGTCGACAACTTATTGTGCCATGAAGGCGACATATTACAACATGCCAAGAATATTGTTGCAACACCGATATACAACGGTTGCAACATAAAAACAAAAACGAGCAGCAAACGCCCCCCCACCGCACATGCGCCCGCAACGATGGCAGGAGGCCGCCACCGCCCGACGGCGGCGATTGGAGTTGAGCTCCGCCGCTCGCGCTCGCGCCGCGGCGGACCTCCCCCGCGCCCGCGCCACGCGGCGGCGGCGGCGGCGCCGGGTCCACACACCCGCGGTCGCCGCGGACCTCCCCCGCCCCGCGCGCGCGATGATGGTGGTGGCCGCGTCGTTGACGCGCGAACGTGGAGGCCCCCGGTCGCCCCTCCACGACCTCATCCGCGCCCCCGCTACTCCCGCCGCTCCACCGCGCGCCGCCGGCGGCCGAGCCGCCGCGGGAGGTCGGGCGTCTTCCACCGGCCCGCCCCGGTCGCTCCCTCCACGACCTCCACCGCGCGCCCGTCGCTCCACCGCGGCCCGGCCGCTCCGCCGCGTGCGCGCGAGCTCGGAGGACCGCGGTCGGGCGCCTACGCGGGAGGCCGAGCGTCCCCCACCGCGATCGGGCCCACGCACCGTCCGCGAGCTCGGAGGACCACGCCCGACGGCGCCGCACTTGTCCGCGCTCGAAGCTCCCTTGCGCCCTAATCTCCCGGCGGCAAGGCATGTCATCGGCGTCGGTGAGGAAATGAGTGGTGGAGGGCGGCCGCGTGGGGATAAGGTCGCGAGTGGGCCTGCCTCCAATTTTTTTACTTGTCGCGGCGCTCACCCGTCTGACGCATCCGACGCCCGATGTCAAGCATTACCGTATATAAATAATAAAGCTTTTAATTTATGATTTATTTATCCATCAACCAACCACCCTCCACGGCTCCACTCCACCAGATCCAGGCCAGGGTCCCATCCTCCAGCGACCGACCAGCGCCGCCGCCATCCCAATTCGAGGCGAGACCATGGCGAATCCTAGCGCCGACCTCCCGGCTCAACCGCCGCCGCCGCCGCCACGTTCTTCGGGCGCCGGCACCTTTACCCACACCCCCGTCCCCTCCACCGTCACTGTCTCGGAGCCCACGCTGCCGCAGAGCTCCTCCTCCGTCACCTCTGCGCCGAGCTCCTCCTCCATCGCCAGTCCTCCTTCGCCGCTAAGCTCTGGGCTTAGCATCGCGAGCTCGTCCGCAGCTGCATCCTCTACCACTGCAGGATTCAACACGATATTGCCTGAAGCGGAAGCGGCACAGGTATGGTTTGAGCGTCCGACTGTGTTCATGTGTGGTTATATATGGTGTTTGTGATTCAGTTTTTGTGCAATCGTGTGGGAGAGGTTTTCCTGATCTGGCTACTCATCTTGTTGTAGTTGGCCAAATTAATTAGGTAAAAATTACTCATCAAGTAATAATAAGGAGAAGAAAAGGAAGACGATAACCCCCTGATTCTCTTAGTTCACTCTTCCAGCTTCAAATAGATTTTTTATTGCGCGACTGATTACAGCTTACAAAAGTAATCCTTTTGTTTTGTGAAATGGATGCACTAAAGGATGGAGGTGTTAACTTATACCTAGCTGCACTTGCATTAAAGTTTACTTTAATTTGATCTGAATGTGAAAATGACATTGCTTTTGGTGATGGCATTTGCAGTTAAGGGAAGGCTTAGAGTTTTGTAATCTTTGTTGGTACACAGATGGCATATAAGAACATTCTTTGATGATACTTGTTATGTATTCCAATTTCCAAGGTGATTTGTTTCCCATAGTCCCGACTGTATGTTCATGCGTGATTGTCACACACCTGCATAGCACGTTCTTGTGTGATTGTTAGATGATGGTGTGGAGTGTTGTGAGCTGCATTTGACGCGTAAGGTCAATGAAGCCCTGCTTCACCCTCTCGTTGTCTCCTTTTTGCGCTGCTACTATTCTTCTCACTTGTCTCTAGCTGTGCTTGTTAATGGATGTGGTATGATTGGCTTGCTATTGTCTTACCATATCTCTTGTTTGTTAGTTCTTGCGATGTGTTTCTAGTTTGTAGTGATGTTCATGGATGTTTTCTTGTCTTTATTTTGAATAGGTTTCAATGGATGGTGCTTACCGTAGTTTGTTCAGGGATGTTTCTCCAAGTGTTGTTCTGGTGCAACAAGTTGGACGATTAGAGTATTTCTGTGTTGGCTCGGTCATTCAAAGTGAGGGTGAAAGCACATTTATTCTCACCCAATCAAGTATTCTTAACTCGTATTCGACTCCAAGTTTAATAGTATGTTTCTCGGATGGCCGTCAACTGTCAGCGTCCGTTGTCTCAAGGAATGGTTTGTTCTGTATACTGAAAACTAGCTTCCATCCCAAGTGTAAGGCACTGGAGTTGTTTGAAGGTGAAGTTGATCATAGCATTGCAGCCGCCATCGCACCTTCCACTCCTTGCTCAGTATACAATATTCCTGGATTCATTTTGCAGAAGTCAATTGAAACCAGTGATGATGTGCCGGGAGTTCAAAGTTCTGAAAAGCACTTTTTCATATTTGCATGTCGATATGGAGATTCATGTCCTAACGGAAAGAGCAGACTCATTTCTGGACCCGTTTTTAACATGGACAGCAAAGCTTTAGGCTTCGTTTTTGGCGACTTACGCTATAAGCATTGGCTTAGAGATGATAAAAATCAAATCGATCCAGAGAAATATATTGAGCAAGGATTTCACATGAAGAATTGTCTCGCCTCAAATCATCTTGATGAAATGTTGGGATCCATGCTTGGAGATGCTGATTGGCGAAAGGTGCTCAGTTAATTGGGACATAGGGTGAGAGATTGTAATAAAAATAAAATGGGCAAGCTATTTGAATAGGTCGTAGTATTTTTGTTCCAATTTGTTTGTGAGTTCAATTAATGTTGTTGACGACAAGCTATGTTTGTTTGTTGGCTAGCTAGCTACCTGCACTATAACTATTATTCTGGTCACCAATTCCATTGTTGATAGTATTTGTCAAATGGTTGTTGTAGGAGCCTCACGCCAATTATTAGTTCTGTTTGTCTTTCTATTATTTTCCACATAATGATGTCTTTCTATTAATTTCCACATAACGAGGTGATCTTCGAATTACTATTCTACTAATTGTAACACTGCTTTGGAGCAACTCTGCTCATTCTACCTATATGTAGATGTCATTTTTACTCATATGAAACGGGATGGGAGCGGTGCCAATTATTTTAATAGCCTCTTTGTCAGCCCATGATTAATTAGCAGGTCTCTTCATGTCCCCCCTTCAACTTAAAGCAATGTAAATCAAGTTTATTTCCCTAATCTATACCCCCTATCAGATTCAATTTCTTGTCTCATTTTGAAAGACATTGCAAATTAGGTCACGACAAATTCGATTATTGGTGATTAATACAGTGAGTGAAGAATCATGCGGTGCAATTTAAATGAACGAGATATATTGACCCACATTTGCAAACCTTTTGCTTTTGTGTACGTATTGCTGTTGCAAAATTAATTACTATAAATGTAGCATGGCTAGCTACTGTATGCTTGTGTGGACAACGAAAAATTAGAGTGAATTGCAAAGTTCGTGAATCTTCAAATGCTTGTCTGGCCCCCTCTGATTTTTGTTTTCACTTCCGCCACAAATGCATCTACTACGTGAAAAGGGTGTTGCCTACACGGCTTCATAGCGGTTATGTGGCTGCTAAGCCTTTTCCCTCCACCGTACTTTCACTACGCAAGATAATCAAACACTTTCACGTATAACCGCATCTATACCTAAGCATCCATAGGGTTAAGCTAATCACCACGATTACCACAAACCCTACTAAGGCCACATGTTGCGCAAACATATGTAAACAAAGCATACGCGAAGACATAGACCATAAATCATTGATTAGCATAAGGTTCATGTATAGATTACATATCATGCATCCATCTAACCCTAGGGACGAACGAGACATTACCCCATCATCTTACATGGATTGAAGCACATAGGGGTGATGGAGACTCGAGAACGTCGTCGATGAAGATGGCGACGATAAAGCTTGGGAACACCCATAGGCCGGCGGCTTGGAGTCCTCCTCTTGCTTCCTTCCCACCGCCGGCGTTGATCCTTGAGATGAGCTCATCCAACTCTCTCCTTCATCTTGCGGCGGCGGTTTTCTGGTGAATGGCGTCGGTAGAATGATTGGATGCGGCGGCCGTCGAAGGAGGGAGCTATTAAAAGACCGAGGAGCAACTAGGTCAAAGGGTGAGCCGAACCGCCACAGAAAGTCCCCGGGTCGGCTCCGAACGGGCCGGCTGGCCCAAGCCCTTTCTGGGCCGGTTCGGGCCCGTCTTCCTCCCCGCGACTCATCTTCACATTTTGTACTTAGCCCCTTGATTTGTGTCAATTTGAGATCGTCATCCCCGTGATCAAGATAGAGGGTCTTCTCGTATGAAGTCCGAACTTTACATCTTAGTCCTCGGGGATGATCTGTCATACCACCTTGGTCCTTGCCACCTTTGGAAGTGATTTCGCCTTGCACTCGAACATGAACGGAACTCCTCATTTGCTCCTTTGAACTTGTTGTGACTCCGTCCCTTTTGTCCATGTTTTCCTGCAAAAACACAACACTTCCAAATGCACATACGAAATTGAACTTGTTATATCATTAGTGTGCCTATTGGCGGGTTAGTTACAAATCATAATCGAAACCAATGCATAACAAGTACTCTAGGTTGACGGAAATTCACCGTCAACGGCCACGACCGTCGTCGATTCGAGCCCGCCCACCACCGGTCGAGCCTTGACGCGATCGAGCAATGCCGTGCGGCGACTCCACCGTTCCCATCCCCGGGAGGTGAGCTCGCCACCACCACGAGGTCTCGATTTGGGCCGATGATGGCGACGGTGAGGGGAGGAGTGGAGCAAAGGGTGTGCGAGCTCCTCCTCCACCCGCTCCGCCTCCTTCCCGCGGCGGATCTCTCCCACCCTAGATGGTGCCGACGGAGCGCACCGGACCCGTCCGGGATAGAGCCGGCGGAGGCGTGGTGGCCGCCGGGCCACGAGCATTCCTTGGCGGGCCTCGCTTGACCTCCCGTGACGGTGGCAAACGGATCCCCCGAGGCGAGGCCGTGAGACGGTGGGGGGCACGACGAGCCTCACTCCTCCCGCTGCGGCGGCGGACGAAGGCCCGTGTCAAGGCACAACGGCGAGATGATGGCGGCGCGGCAAGCGGAAAAGTCCGGCCCGGCGGCGCTTGCTCCTTCCCGCGCGTGGATAGAGGGAAATAGCAACCCGGTGTTGGGTTGGTACATTTACTAACCGGGGGTGGATTTTAGGTCTGGACCTAAAATAGCAACTCATATAGGTGCTCTACTGAGTTAACTTATTTTTTTCTATTTTTAGGTATAGCATCTCAGTTTAGGTACTCCTGAGATGCTCAAATTTGCCGTTTTTTTATTTAAAAAACGGATCGTGTTGGTGTGGGTGCGGCTGGCTGGCTAGCGTCTACCTGGATCTGACATGGGCCGGTCTCAATTTGGAGCCGAGACGAGTAGGATTTGGCCCAAAAAGCACCCAGTGCGAATTTAATAGAAAGTTTTTGTTTTTCAAGATTCGTGCAATTTTCATGAGAAGTGTCAGTAGAGCAATTTATAGGGTTGATTAAGAACATTATTGTATTTCACCAAGTACACACGCCAAACACCACATGTAAATCTCATCAACGTCATGTACGGATGGAATCGTATAGGGGTTGCTTGGATTTGGGAGCGAGAAATGCACCACAGGGCCTAAAGCACAACACTTTTCACTTAAGCACACAATTTAATTTAGATGCGGGTCCCGCGCTAATACAAACCAAAGAGAATTTTATATGTGATCACGTCCTTGGACACCAAAATGCACATTTTGAATTCTGCGAAACAAGTAAACAACTAATCGAGTGCTCGTAAGGGTAGAGTTTGCGTACGTGTATGCATAGGGCGAGTGTGTGTGCGTGTTGTGAGCGTCTACGTTGTCTTGGGTAATTATAAAAGAAAAACTAACCGGGAAGTAAGCACCTCGTTCTTGGAGGGGGAGCACGGCATCTTCAAACCAGAAAAACCACTGTTGCTTCTTTTAGGAGTTTGATGAGTAGACAGGTAAAGATACATATATTTATGACTCCGCTTCTTGCAGAGTGCCGTCAAAAATCATGGATTGAAAATACGATTTGCTACGATCAAAAAAGTTCACGGCACTCGCAGGTGCTCCCAACTGAAGTAGCTGATGTCTGAGGCTAGTGACACGAAAACTTGTCTAATCCAAAACTCTAAGCTTGTCATAGTTAGGTCCCTCGATGGACGCCTGCATTTCGACATTGGGTCCAACGATTCCTCCCCGCTTCAAAAAGAGCTCGAAAAAACTGTCGGAGAACCCGCTGAGCCTCAACACGCCGTCCGCCGCCGACGTCAAGGCCGCGGAGCGCCGCCCCACTAAGTTCCAGTAGACGATTTGCGGCACCACATCGCCAAAGCCATTGTAGGTGAACTTCTCACACATCACCTTGTATTCCCGTGCCCACGACTGCGGCCGCGCCAATGCCTGCTCAAACGGTTGATCTGTCAGCACAAAGATGGTTCTAATCATATTATCTGGCCTCACTTCTAACCATAAAGCCATGGTCAATATGTAGTCGAGCACAGCCCTCAGATCTATCTTCTTGTCCGAGCAGTGTATCTGCTGAACTGCATCGAGCCTACTCCAGATGTCGTGGGGTTGAGAGATGACACACGGACCGGCGCCGCTGCCGAAGGGGTAGACAAAGTTCTCCCACGGCTGCTGGCCGAGCTCCGAAACGAGCAAACCAAGCGCCAGACAGACATCGCGCCGTACGCCGCGCAGGCTGTCGGACAAATCCAACACCGGCACGCAGTTGCATAGAACACCCCCGTCGCGGTGAGCTGCCACAATTTTGCGCCAACACACCGCAATTCTCCACTTGTGGCCACCGCGCTGCCCGACCTTGGTCATCGAGACGACATGGTGCGGAAGAAGGCCGGCGTCCATGGTCGCCACGGCTGCTCCAGCAGGAGCCTTGCGCGCATCACGGTGTGCGATGAACCTCGTGAAGCGATCCTCGTCGTGCCTCATGAATAACCCAGTGTACCGTTCCATTGCTTTGCTCGCTACGCGATCGTAGGGGAGCTCTGACCATTTACCAGCGCTCATATAGATCTCAGGGAGTTGCAAAACCTTGCGCAGCGGCACCAGCACCTCGCGGCGGAGGCGTTTGATTGCGCCGTACACGTACTTGCTCTGCTCCTGCGGGTCGGCGGCGGCGGCGTCGTTGAGGAGGTTTGGGTTTGGGAACATGCGACGAGCGATGGCCTCGCACAGTAGGGTGGCCTGGTTGAACGACGAATCGAGTGACGGGCACCACTTGGCAGCGAGCCCGACCTCGCCCCCCTTGCCTGCGGCCACCTTGTCGATGTCGGACCTGAGGCGCTCGGCGAAGAATTCGGAGACGCCGTCGAAGAGGACGCGATAGTTGCGGTCGCCGTTGTACATCTGGAGCGCCCGTGCGGCGAGCCAGGCCACCTTGTTGGCGTACGCCCCAGGCGCCGGCTGTGACTTGTGCCCCGCCGTCTGCTCCTCCTCCGGCCCCGCCCCCATGGCCTTGATCCTTCGTCTGGCGCGCTCGGGGTCGGCAGCAGGGTGGCCGCGGGCGCGCTTCCTGCCGGCCTGCAGACCGGTCTCCTCCTCGTCGCTGGCCTTCACCGTGGCCCAGGCCTTCGCCTTCTCCTTCTCGACCTTGCGCACGTCCGCGCCCTTGACGAGCCGGTACAAAATCTCGGGGAAATCCTTGATATACCCAAACTCGGCGAAGGCGGCGAGGTTGCCAGCCAGGGTGAATGGGTGACCTTTCTTCATCCAGAGCGCGGCGTTGTAAAACACCTCCCTGTCGCCCTTGCCGCTGCCGCGCACGCCGCGGTGGTTGCAGATAAGCTTCAGGGTGGTGTGTGGGTCGCGGTGCCATGAAGCGGCGAGGAGAGCGCGGAGCCGTTGGGGCGGCGTGTCGCCGTCGACGAGGAAGAACGCCAGGCACGGGTCCTCGAATGCGCCCCAGTCAGCGCCGTCGGTGTCCAACCGGACCTCCGGCGGGTCGGCTGGCGGCGGCGGCGGCGGGCCCACGGCGAGCGTATGCGCGACGGGAGGCCCGAGGAGGCGCTCCATTGCGGGGTGGCCGGCGGGAGTGGTGGGGGGTGGCCGGCGGGAGTGGGGTTTTGGCTCGCCGGGTTCCTCCTCCTCCCCCCCCTGTTGACTGTTGTGTTGAGTTGGGGAGGGCGAGAGGGAGGAGTGGGTCCCACTGATTGGGCCGGGGGGTGGGGGGCAGCAGCGAAACAGACCCGCTTCCGCGGCGCGTTATCCCTTCCGTCACTCCTGCAGCCGCTGCTGCCTCCCTCGGCTCCTTCGTCTCCTTCCCCATGGCTGCCGCCCACCTCCTCGCCGCCTCCACCGCCGCCGCCGCCTTCCGGCCCCCTCTCCGCCTCCGCTCTCCCACGCACCCTCCTCCTCATCTCCGCCTCAGCCGTACTGGTACGTACGGCGCTCCCTCGTCTCTCTCCAGCACTAGTACTGTACGCTGGGGGAGCAAAGTTTGACCGATCCCCTGACGCTTGTCGGGCTTCCCCCATTCGCAGGGAGGCGGCCGTTCCCGGTGGTCCGCGCGGCCGAGACCGACGCCACCAAAGACGGTGAGAGCACTGCTGCGCGCGCCGCTATCGTCGAAACGAACGGCCGTGTTGTTTGCTTCGATCCCTTCTTCAACTCGCTTTCTCTTGGCTTGCCTCTGCTGCTGCTGATGCGTGTCGTGGCCTCGGTTGCGCAGCGAAGCCCAAGGCCCCGGAGAAGGCGCCGGCGGCGGCGGACGGCTCCAGCTTCAACCAGCTGCTCGGCATCAAGGGCGCCAAGCAGGAGACCGTGAGTCCTCCTCCCCCTGTTAGGCTGTTACTGTTACTCAGTCCGCATGCTGCCATGGTGTACCTGCCTTTCGTTGGATGGCATGTTGTGGAAGGATTGGGGAGTGTATGCGTGTTGTTCCCTACTGGATGTCTGATGTCTCATGTCGTGTCCCCTGCGGCGGGGGAGTTCAGCTTCCTTTTATAGAAGGAGAGGGCGAATTACAAGCATGCCGCACTATTCGGCCTACATGGGGAAGTATGGTGTGCGGCGCGCGAGTTGGCGGCCGCCTTGACGGTCCTTGCCACGATCTAGTCATCATGGCGTGTCTTGTACCCGAACGCGGCGGCTTCGAGGGTAGGGGCGCGGTGGTTGACCGTGGCGTCCTCGCACGGGCTTGAGGAGGCCGTTGACGACGATCCGTACGGGATACGCTGGCGGGCGTGGCGGCGCCCCCGTTCCCGCGTGCCTCACGGCGCCGGCGTGGTGCCGCGAGCACGGGGGGCGGCCGCACAGGACCAACGGTGGCGGGGATGGCGTCCCGCCGCCTAGCGTCATGACCCGGCCCCCGCAAGTTCACGAGAAAGTGGTTCGAGGGTGTGGCCGGCCCCCCCCTTCGATGGCGCGGCGCGTTAGCCGTACGGGAGTAGGCGGCGCGGTGTCACGGGGCTTGCACCGCCACGTCGCACGCTCCCCCACGGTGGCGGGGATGGGTTTCCCCTAGGGAGTTGGTGCAACGGGCGGGGCATGATTCTCAAGCGCATGATGGCGCCGCCCTCGCCGTGCCGAGCATTAAATGTCCGTACCCGCGTGCGGGAACGGGCGTGCGCGTGAGGGAGTCTCTAGCGAGGCGGAGGCGAACCCTCGAGCGAGGCGGAACCCGCTCGAGGGAGGTGTGAACCCTCGAGCGAGGCGGAACTCGCTCGAGGGGGCCTTTGAGTGGGTCACTCCGGCGGGCCGCGGGGACCACCGCAAGGTGGGGCCGTGCCCCGTGTGTGTGCTTAAGTGAGAGGTGTTTCACTTTGGTTTTTTGCGGGTTTTAAGCGAGGATTTCCCGGTTGTTTTAGGGGACCCTCGGGGCGTCCCCCGACGGTAGCCCCCGAGCATCCGCGGTTTGCGGCCGGGCTCCCGCGGATGCCGAAGCCTACCGATAGGACATCCTTCCCCCCGGTTGCTAGTGCTTTCCGTGGGGCCGCGTCGGCGGACCCGCGTGTCTAGCCCCGGCCCCGCGGGGAGCGTGAGTGCTCCTGCAGGGGTTTTACCGCGGAGTCTAGTCAGTGGGCGTGGTGCTTATCTCAACCGGCGTCGGCGATGTTCCAGCCGGCTTCGGTGACGCACGCGTAACTGGCACTACTCGCGGCCGGTGCAACCGAGGAGGTGTAGCCATGCGTCGAGCCCCCGAGCCTGGGCCCATTCAATGCGATCGGGGCGAGCTCTCCGACTTGCTTTTAACGCGCCCTCGCCGTCCCTCCGCGGGACGGAGGGTGAGGTTTCCGCAACCCCCATCGATCAGGTCGCGGATTGCGGATTCCTTATTGAGCTGTTAGTGGGTGGTTCGAGTGGATGCCCATGCCCCGTTCGATAAGGGTAGGCTGCGCGGTCCGGAGATGCGTCCATTAAAGCGCTTGCGTGGGTTTGCTAGGTGGGGCTCCGGTCCCCTTCGCTAGGGACCAAGGGCGCGGAAGCTCTCCCTCGGTGGGATCCCCCCGGCTAGCTGCCCTCGCTGGCTCTCGAACACGACATGTGGGGCACCACCGCTCGAGGAAAGGCTCGAATGCGCGTGCCCTCGTCGTCCCTGACTCTGGTGATCTGGGGCGCCTGTTCGAACCCGTTGAAGGTCAGGCTCCGAACCTCTGATCAGTAGGGCCGTGCGGGGTGGCGGCTGGGCGCCCCCGTCTTTCGCATCCCCCCGGCGGTTTCGAGGGCCCCCGATCATGTTAGCCCTCGAACCGCCGATCGCAGGGTCGTGCGGGGGTGGCGGCCGGGCGCCCCCGTCTTTCGCATCTGCGGGGTTTCGAGAGTCCATGGCCGTGCCGCCCTCGAACCGCCGATCGCAGGGTCGTGCGGGGTGGCGGCTGGCCGCCCCTGTCTTTCGCATCTGCAGGTTTCGAGGGTCTATGGTCGTGCCAGCCCTCGAGCCGCTGATCATTAGCTTTTTGTGAATCGAGGGTACTTGTAGCGCCCGTTTACTTCAAACGGGCTTCGAGGCCACCGGTCGATGTTTGCACCCGTCGAGGGTCGTGTTGATTTGAGCCAGGGGCTCGGGCCGCTTCGAGGGTCTACCTTACTCAGTAAGGGACGGAGACATTAAACGCTCACGGTCGCGACCGAAATCTCGCGCGCGCGGGCGCGCCTGTTCGCCGCGCCGCGCGCGCGTAGTGGGCGGGACCGGCGGCGGATGTGACCGCCGCCACGCCCCCGCTTACCGCGCCGTGATGATGGCCTCGCGGGCGGTTGCGTGGCCGCCGTGATCGTGTTGGGGCTCGTCCGTCGGCGAGGGAATATTCCGGTGCCGATTAATGCGCGCGGGGTGTGCGCTCCGGAGAGCACGCCCGCGGCCTATAAATCCAATGAAAGGGGAACGAGCGGTCTTTACCTTTGCGTTTAGCACTCGCCGTTCTTGCCTCTTGCGCTCTAGCCCCCCGAGCCGCTCTCGCCATTGCACTTCTCTCCTCTCGGAGCTTTTCTTGTTCCTTGTCCTTCGCCTCTTCACCGCTCGCATGGCGCCCCGGCCCGCCTCTCATCATCATCGACCCGTTGGCGTGGGAGCGCTCGACGGTGACACGGGCCGGCCCCGAACCGGTGGCCGGGTAACCGGTGGCCGCCGGCGGCGAACGAGGATGGACGGCCGGCCGCATGGATCGTGCCGTCGGAAGGGAGCGAGCGCCCAACCTTCCGAGCGGCTACGTGGTCGCCTTCGTCCGCTTCCATGAGCGGGGCTTCATGGCGCCGGCGAGCCGTTTCATGCGGGCTCTCTGCCACCACTACGACGTGGAGCTACACAACTTCGCGCCGAACGCGTTCTCGCGAGCGGCCACATTTGTTGGCGTCCGTGAGGGGGGCTTTCCGGGGATCCCGGTGGGCCGGGATCTCGGGTTCATCTCTTCCGCGCGGAGCCGTACACGCCGCACGACGGAGACGAGGACCCGCCGCGCGGTGTGTGCCGGTGGCATGTCGCTCGCCGTGCGGAGCCGCCGCAAGGACGACTACATCCCCCGCACGATGACAACCAACAACGCGGTCGGGAGCGAGGGTGGTTCTACCTCCGCAACGACGAGCCCGGCCTCCCCCTACACCGGCACGGTGCTCCGGGAGAGGCCCGCCTCCGGTACCGGGGTGTCCCCGCCCCGACACCGGGCCCCCACCCTCGAGCGGATTTGCACATCCCTCATCGATCGGGATGAGGCGCTGCAGCAGGGCGGGGGGATGCGGAGAAGGTGCGCACGGTGGCGTCCGACCGGGAGGCAGAGGTGGGCACCGTCCGGGCGACAATCGGGGAGCTCCGCTCGTGGCTCCGGGAGGCGCAGGCCCAGCAGAGCCAGGCCGAGGAGAGGGCGCGCGCGGTGGCGAGCGAAGGCCAAGGAGGCCGACGAGTTGAAGACCGCCCTTGACGCTAAGGCCGCCGCGCTTCTCACGGCGGAGGAGCGGCTCCCGGCGAGGAGCGCGCCGTCCGCCGAGAGGTCGAGGGCCGGCTCCGGCGAGGAGCGAGCCGCTCTTGCTGACGCTCGGTCCGCGCTCGAGCAGGAGCGTTCCGCTCGCGAGACAGCGCGAAGTCGCTGGAGGCGCGGGACGCTGACGTTTCAAAGCTCGAGGGCGAGCTGGTAGCCCTCAGCATTACGAGTGCGGATCGGCGGATGTCCCTCAAGGAGCGAGAGCGCTACCGTCGTCGACCCCGAAGAGGTCGAGGCCGAGCGCCGCGCCCTCGAGGTGGAGAAGAAGCGAGGTTGAGGGTAGGTCACCGTTTCGTCTCTTGTTTTGCCGATCTTTCCTTTGAGAGTTCGTTCCCCCCTTCGATTTCTTTCGCCGGTAACGTTCGAGCTCGCGCACCGTCTTCGGGGCACGCGGCCGACCGGCCGAGGCGGCGCAGGGCTTCCTACAACTCCTCCGAGCGGGAGCCGTTGGAGCCGCGTTCGCGGCCCTCGAGACCCGACGGGCCGTGGAGGAGGGCGAGGCGCGGCCGGAAGCTCGTTGGCCGGTCGCTGCGCGCCCCCTGGCGGGCACGTCTCGGGCGCATGCGCCGCGCTGCGCGTCTTGGCGTCCGAGAAGGCTCTCGGGGTGGTGCGGTCCAACTACGAGATCAACTTCGAGGCCGTGGCGGAAGGCTACGTCGTCACGGAGGGCGTCGAGGATGAGGCGTCGATGGAGCACGCGGACGCGCTAGCCGCCGATGCCGTCGGGCGCTTGCCGAAACCTTCGAGGAGTTCCTGTTTCGGACGTCGGCCGACGCCGATGCTCCTCGGGCCCGAAGATTGCCGGGCGCCGGGGCCCTTTTTGTTTGTATGTTAGCGTATGGGCCACGTGGCCATGTAAATGAACAATCATTTTGTTTCAAACACTTGTGGGAGCAAATGATGTTTGTTATTTTTATGACGTCGTTTTGTTTCTTTCTTTGCTCGAGTAAATTCGAGTTAGGGGAGTTCGATTCTCGCGAGCAGCCTGCTGGTCTGGAGGCAAGAGAGAAGGGCCGTATCCTCGTGGAGGCGTAGGCTATTTCGGCTCGCGCATCCTTTCCGCTAGGCCGTCCGCGCCTTGTATGAACTTTGCTCGAGGCTAAGGTTGAGCCAAACTTAGCACACGTGGGTTTTTTGCGAAAAAATGAGATCATTTTTTTGGGGGGATGCCCTCCGTAGTAGCCCCCGAGGGTGACTTGGGTTTCGGGGGAAAGCCGAGTTGCCCTTTTTATTGAACCGGTGTTGTTTACATGTTCGTTGCCAAGCGGGGTGTTGGGCACGTAATTTACAACAAAAGACTTGGAAATCCTAGCTAGGGGTAGAAGCGACGTAGGCCGTTGGATGTTCCAAGCGTTGGTGAGTTCTTCGCCGTCCTCGTTGGCTAGCTTGTTGTTTGGGGAGAAAAATACCAAAGAGGATTTCTCTACACGCGGGGGAAAATATAGTGCGGGCGTGCCGGTGTAAATAAATACACAAAATAAATAGACAAAGAACAAAGTAAAGGAACAATCTTTTATTCATATTTTCGACAATACAAATACATGCTCCCAATATATATGTGCGCTCCATTGCCCGCCGTTGGCGCGGATCCGATATGGGCGATGAGTTCTCCTGGTTCCTAGGGCCTCGGAAGGCTCCTAGTTAATTACATCCGCGAGATGAACTCGCGGAATACCTCCGATTAAGCCGCAGGTGAGTGGTCGTCTTGTTCAATCTTCGCCTCGTGGTCTCCATGCATGATGAGATGACATAGATGAATGTCGGGCGTCGGCATTATCATGGCCTCGTCGGTCCATGGGCCGGCTGGAACACAATCGAATTGTCGACGGTGTCCGCCCGTGCCATTCGGCCTCGTCGGTCACGAACGACAAGTGTTGTAGTAGTAGTATTGTTGGTGGAGTGCATGGTGACGCTCGGCTGGACTGAACGGAGACATCTCGGCTGCAAGGTCCTCCCGGTGAGCGGCGTGAATGGCATAGCAGATCAGTTATGGCCTTCCTTCAGTCTTGTACACGCACGTAGAGGAAACACATGCATGCATACAACCGGCACATCTTCAACCGGTACATCTTCGTTTCTGTTGATGTGGTCGATCGACATGTGTAGACGATCCCAGCGGCGCGGGCTGTTCGAGGACGAGCTCCCGACGACTAGACGGCGGTGGTGATTCAAATCACCGTGACGACGAGTGGTGCCGCGGTGATCGTCGACGAGGGTGCATCAACGACGGCGGCGTCCCTTGTGGCGAGTTCAGCATCTCTTCTCGTAGCATTCGTGATGACGAGAGCATGCAGGTGCCTCACGTGCGATCTGAAAGGCAACATGCAAAAGGATTATGTAGATGTACTAACCGGGTTACCGATGAGCGAGGGAAGTGGCCATCTCGACGACGACGTCGAAGTGCGCTCCGCGTCGGTGACGTAGAACTCCGCCGGCCGGCCGCCGGCACCGGGGGCTCGGTCGACGGCCGCGAACCTTCTTGCGGTGATCGTCGGACGCTCGGGATAATGTCGCCGGCAAGAGCGGGGCGTCGGCGAGCCGATGCGTTGGACGGGCGGTGCGGTGGTGTGTTGGCTTGTGGATGGTCTACCCTCGAAGGAGTAGTGCGCCTTTTTATAGGCGGCGGCAGGGAGGAGCCGGGTGCCGAGCGCCGCCTCTCCGGTTTGTTGGCGAGCGAGCGAAGCGTCGGCGCCGCCGTTGCACCGCGCGGCCGGCGAAATTCGAATTTTGAACTCGTTCTTATCCTCGTACGGAGTACGCCGCCGGGTTGCGTCGGTGCGTCGAGAAGCTTCCGAGCCGGCCCGGGTGGGCCTTCACCATTCTCGGTTGCAACACGTACGTGTGCTATACTTCGTCCGTGTGTGTACGCGCGGCTAGCTTCCTACTTGGCACAAGCACGTCCAGCAGAGGTTGTTGCATGGGCCATGCGCGCGTCAATGGGAGCCCATATTAACAATAAAAGATTATTGTGTTAAATCTCCACTAATCAGCCCAATATCTTGACTTAGTGATGCGAAACCGAAAATCACACATGCACTGCCACCGTGCGAGGCATTTTCCTCACGTGTCATGCATAGTGACCCTTTAATTTTATACGTATACTTGTGCACGTATTTCGGCGGCAAGAGTGTGGAGCATATACGTACACTCTAAAACTTGTACGTGAATGTTGATTGCTTCTCCCAACATACATGTATGAGCATATTTTCAAATAGTATTTTGTATACGTGCACAAAATTTTGTCGAACAAATGCCCCCTCACCAAGTAGAGTTGGAGTACGGAGTAACTCGAACTCCACTTGGTGATACCGATTTTGGTATTTCGGCAAGTGTTGCAACTTTGGCTAGTTAGAATATTTCGACATGTTAATCTTCTCCCGGTGGGCAATTCGTGCACATCTTGATTCTATGCGCCCGAAACATCTCTTCGGAGTGCCCATATCCGGATAGCGGCGGCGCTCGTAACTTGCGCGCGCAACGATCGCGGCCTTTCTCTCGCTTTGTTTGTTTTCATATTTGCGCCAACAACCTCATCCCGATCTTGTAGGTTTCAAGACTATAAATACTCACCCGGTCACCCTAGAGGGTCATCGAGTACACCGGCACATTCACATCTTGCCGACGTTCATTCCAGCCCCCGCCGCCGCAAGAGCCCTTTCCTCGGTGAGGGTACTTGTGTTCATTGCTTCTACGTATTTTGTTTACTTGTGCGGATAGTAGATTCGTTTATTGGCGAGCCGTACCTTGTATTCATACGAACCGTGTTTAACCGTACCACGGCACCCATGGCGCCTAGCAAGTACGGATCTTCGTCACGCCGCGATAGCAAGGACGCGCCGGAGCACCGCGAGGTCAAGGACGTGCGGCGGCGTCGTGAGAACGGGGATGTGCGGCGGCGTTGTGAGAACGGGGATGTGCGGCGGCGCGAGAGAACAAGCGTCACGCCGATGGAGCTCGCCGCCGGAAGAGCGGGGAGAATAGCCGGGTCCGGGGAGAGCGGCCGAGGTGCCGATTGGGGTTCCAAATCGTCACGCCGCGGCGTCGCGGGACGGTCTCGTCGCCCTTGTTGCTCGTGGTGATGGTCGGCGGGGCAAAAGGATCAAGTTTGCTTGATGGGATCTCTAAAGGAGAGATAAAAGCCGGTGGTTCTTCCGGTGGCGCCGTCATGCGTCCTCCACGAAGTTCTCTACCAAACCCTTTACACGGCGCCTCGCAATCGTCCGGCGGGTCGTCTTCTCGGCCACGTTATGATGCGGGCCGCGGGGTGTCTTACACACTATCCCCGAGTCCCCCGAAAGTCGCGAGCTTGAGCGACGCTTGCCGCACCAATCTCTGTTGTGCCGCGGAGGCGACCGTGTCGATGAGGAAAAGCTTGATCCGGATGAAATGCCGGATCTTGACGGAGCGACCTACGGCGGCGACGAGGCCGATGATGATGTGAGTACCACCGCCTTTGTTTTCTTTTGCTTTCTTTGTTTTTTTTTGTTCTTTTTATGAATCACCCAATCTCGTACCGTGCGGTACCACGTTGGACCGAATCTCAAGAACTTCCCTCCGCCGCCTGTCCACATGTTCCCACCGTTGCCTCGCCGACGCCGATTCGGTGCCCAACTTGGGTGACAAATCCATTCTCGCCGACCCCTGCTCCTAACGATCGGGAGCCCACGGTACAAGCGGGGTAGCTAACAACATTTTTTATTTGTATGAATGAGATCGCATAATTCTTCTTATCCGAGATTTTTTTCCAATGGCACGGGCAAAGAGGATGAACACACGTCGCTTGCCGAACGGGCCGAAAGGCCGAAGGGGAAAGAGGTGCTCCGGACTCCCGAAGCGAGGCCAAGGTGCCGGAGGATGACTTGATGATCCCGCCTTCAAAACCCGCCGAGGTCGAGAAAGGGATGGAGAAAGGGGCATTCGCTCTCCTGGAGCGGATGCGCAAGGCGAGGGAGAAGACCGTGTCTTACGTCTCCAAGGCGGTCTCGGATGGCCCTCGCTTCATGGTCGGTTCGGTCCGCTCTGTCGAAGATGAGCGGGTGACTCCTCCAAGCCTCATCCTCCCGCTAGGAACTTTGGAGGAAGAACGTTCGCCACGATTGTCGGAAGTGATTTGGCTTGTCTCCACCGCTTTGCCGGCAAACCCCATTCAACAAAGCGAAAGTGCTTGAGATGATAAAGCTCCTTATGGGTCACCGGGGGGAAGATGTACGGTCCTACGCTCCCCGCCGACTTGGAGCCGCCGACCACCCGTTTGGGCGCTCCGGCCCAACGACGGACAATGGGGCCACTTTCGAGGAAGTGACCCTCGGCCCGGGATGAAGAGAGCGCGCGTACCCACCTACGACGCCTTGAGGATGCATGCTCGAGGTGGATGCCGAGTTTGCATCCGTCAAGGGCGGTCGTGCCGAGCCGATGGAATATCACGGAAGGTCGTCGCCTCGAGGGAGAAGCGAGGACTTGAAGGTCACCGAGTACAAGACCAAGGTGATGGAGTACGAGGAGAAAGTGAAGACCGCCCGAAACGTGGAGAGGAGGCTGCGCGCCCGGCATCTCTTGGCCGGGGGGAATATTGGGGCCTTTGACGGGGGACATCGAGCCGCAAGGTGACAACATAGGTCGCCTCGTCAAGCTCCGAGATGAGATGAAAAGCCACGCCGCACATGTTGATGAGGAGAAGAAACGTCTCCGAGCCCGGCCGCCACCGATGTCGCCATCATCCCGGCATACTCGGTGAAGAAGCAGAACGGGGAGGCAGCAGGGAGCACGGTAGAGAGTCGACGTGAGTTTAGCCCAATAAATAGCGAGGCCATGCGGTAATGAGGCCTCGAGAGAAGATTTATTTCCTTCGAGAGATTGTGTCGTTAGAGTTTGTTTGAATTGTCGGGATCGAGCCCTTGTTTTTTTTTGCATACGGGTTGGAGCACTACGGTGCATCCGTAGGTTAGGTCACAATTTGCTTTGAACAATCATCGGAATGAAAGTCGTTGCTAGTGATACATGTGTTCTACTCGTATTTTATTATTTTTTTGCATGCTTGTATATATTCTTTTGAAACTCGTGATCCGCATGTGCATGTACGTGTTTTGCGGCCACGGCATCATGGGGCACGGTAGGGACATTTAAAAACCAAATGCACCGAGCAAGCCCATCACGACGCCTCCTATTTCTCTTGTATTGCTTCCATCTCTATACTTGGCGCATGTAGGTCTTTAGAATATCGGCCTTCCTCCGAGCAAAAAAAAAATCGTGAAGGCGCCGGACTCCATCTCGAATTTTTTTTAGATCGGGGCCGCGGATACGATTCTTGCCTGGCCGGACTATACCACACCAAGCCGATGGTTGTTGTTGCCCCCGCGCCGGCGTGATGAGATCAAGTTGTTAAACTCGATCGCCATCCTCGAGCTGCCGGGTTTGATGCCGAATAGTATAGTTTGTTGAGCCATGAGCGCTTAGCCGAGTCACGAACATACGAAACCAACTAGGTTCATAACTCGGTCAAGAACCATGTCAAACGTGGGTGATGTATGGACTTGTGCGGGGCCGCTTAAATGTTGCGACATTAGCCGACACGAAGTATGCAATCATCTCGGGCACGTGATGAGAGGGTCGTGCTTTCTCGAGATTTTTTTTTCAACCCGGTGGTGACCGTTGATTAGCACGGTGCCGGCACGACGGAAGAAAGGTTTCACGGCTTGACGCTAACCGCACCGGTGCGTCGCATCGCTCCCATAGATGCGAAACGAAGAAACCATGTAGCGCATCCGGTAACCGAGGCCAATCAAGCGGTGGCGACCGCCTACATGCCGCGGTCTTTTGCAAGTAGATGAAAGGCCCGAAAGTCTAGCGCAACCCTGCGGGATGGGACGCACTAATACCCATCCGGTGGTGACCGCTTGATTGTTGCGGTACTCAACGACCAGATAAAAGATTTTATAGCTTGATGCTAAATATGCCGATGAACTCGGGGAGTAGTTAATCCTGCGAGTGTTAGCTAGGATAACAAACGACATAATAGAGAAGCTAAACATTGTTAGAACACGTAATGTTTTTTGTTTTAGAAAATGTTGGCTTTCCCTTTGAGCGCTAGCTATATGTGCGGCTTGGGATACGACCGCCAAAGGACTTAACCGTGAGGCATTGCACGATGAGTGTATAGAGACGACCCGCTTCGAATACCCCGACCGTGGGCGATGGGAATTCTCACATGAGCCTCCGGGCATTGAGTAATCACCACCATTCTTCGTACTCTAACGAGAAGTCATAGGTGTGGCTAAGTTCGTGTGATTGGTTTTGGGATATTGGCTAGGTATCTTTGCCTCCGAATTTTGCCGAGGGTGGTGAACGACTATCCTCCGCCTCCCCACTTCTTTGCTTGATATTGACTTGATCATTGTTTGAATTGAGGTCATCTACTTTGGAGACCTTTGAGACGTGAAATTTGTCGAGTCATTTGACACATAACCCTTGTCTTCTCGAGAACTTGGAGATAGCTGCTCACCTTTATGTGACTAAATGAAACCTCGCGGGCATTTATTTTTTTACGGTCCCTTGTTTTCACCTCCGGGGTGGCAAGAGGTCGCACACTTAGTGAACTTGTGTTGCACCGAGTAGCCCTTTCTTGCTCTTTTCCTATGGTCTTCCCCGGGATGCGTTGCTCCGTGCTAGAAGTACAAAGAGCATGTTGACCTCGGCGCTAGGAAGCAACCCAAGTGTTATTCCCACTTTGCCCCCCGGCGGGGTATGCTTGGCGGGCGTCGTATGTTGCACGGAGGATGGAACGTGGTTGGCTTTGCTCTTTCCGAGTATAGTTCCAAGGCGGTCAAGTCTTACACCACGACTAGGCACCATTATGGGAAAGCCATTTTGTGTTGGACATGTGAAGTCCATTTTGTTAGAAGGCAAAAAGAAAAGGAGTCGAGCATGCAACTATTAATGCACGTCGACCGAATCGGGGGCAAAAGATTTTATGAAAAATATTTTTTCAAGAACCTCCCATTGATTGGAGGCATTGGCCGGATACCTTGTTGATCAATGAGTTGATAGGCACCTCCATCATAAGCTTGCTCGATGACGTATGGTCCTTCCCATTTAGGCTCAAACTTGCCCTTCGTCTTGCGTGTCACGACAATGGGGCGCCGAAGTACGAGCACTAGTTCGCCTTTCTTGAATACTCGTCGTTTGACAAGTTTATTGTACGCTCTCACCATGTTACGGCGATACAACTCCAAATCCTGGAGGGCGTGGAGACGCTCCTCTTCCAATGCATCAAGCTCCCGGAACCGAAGGCGAATTTGCTCATCCCGAGTGAGCCCTTCGTGGAGAGCCACGCGCAATGATGGTAATTGGACTTCTAGTGGTAAGACCGCTTCACACCCATATACGAGAGAGTACGGGGTGGCTTGTGTTGGGGTACGAACAGTGACACGGTATGCCCACGAGCCTCGAAGAGTCGATCATGCCGATCTCTTTTATGTTTATGCACGATCTTTTTTAGTATCTTACCAAGGGTCTTGTTGAAAGCCTCGATCGCTCCATTTGCTTGAGGGTAATAGCCGGTTGAGTAGTTCCACTTTATTTTGTATTTCTCCATGAACTCGTACATTTTATTAGATTTGAATGCCTTACCATTATCCGAAGTGACACGATGAGGGACTCCAAAGCGATATATGATTTGTCGCTCTAGAAAGTTGATAACATTGGGGCTCTTCACTTCACGGAGTGGCACCGTGCTTCGGCCCACTTGGAGAAGTAATCGGTAGCGGCCAAAATAAAGTGATGGCTCTCTTGAAGAGGGAGGATCAATCGGTCCCGATAACATCGATTCCCCAAGCATCAAATGGCCATGAGGGGATCGTCGGATGGAGTGGAATAGGTGGGCGATGCTTGAAGTCGCCGTGAATCCGGCAACCATGACATGTCTTTGCAACTCTTAAGCAATCTTCCATGATGTTGGGCCAATAGTATCCGGCAAGACGGATGCTATGATACATTTTTGTCCCACTTTGGTGTCCTCCGCAAACACCATGGTGTACCTCCTTTAGAACTTGGTCAGCTTCACTTCGGTTGACACATCGGAGTAGGACTCCATGCCCATGGGATCTCCTATAGAGGACACCCGCCTTGTAGATATAAGAAGGGAGACGCCGTTGTAGTTGGCGCCTTTCGACGGGATCATTTGGAAGGCCGCCGTGCTTGAAATAATCGAGGAAAGGTCTAAGCCAATCTCCCTCTTCAACGGCGTTCGTGGTGATGGTGTTGACTTCACACTCTTCCGGGATAAGCTCCGGGACGGCGGGAGGAGCCATCTTTCTTCTACGGTAACTGCGCGGCATTCACCTTCCCGGAAAGATAAGTGCGCGCAAGCTTCGCTAGAGCATCCGCGAGTGCATTCTCGCTTCGGGGGACATGTAGAACTTCAATATGCTTGAATTTTTCCATAAGTTTCGGGCCACTTTGAAGTATGGCACCGGTTCGGGTTTACGAACCTCATATATTTTATTTATTTGCCGAACTACAAGTTGAGAGTCTCCATGAACTCTTAGGGAACTTACCTCCATGGATAGTGAGAGAAGAAGGCCGAATATAAGCGCTTCGTACTCGCTTCATTATTGGAGCATTCTTCTTTAAGAAGGGAGAATGAATGGTACATCACTCCACCTTGCGGGGTTTTGAATACTAACCCCACTCCCCGGCTCTCCGCCGTGGGGTGCCGTCGGGATCGGCTTCTATGCGTGAGGCTCCATCGAAGTAGAGCTCCCATGGGGCTTCAAGCTCCGCGGTGAAGACCTCTTCATCCGGTAGGTCGGTGATGAGCGGGGAATTATCGGGTGCGGATGTCTTTGCAAGAAAATCAGCGAGGGCTTGCCCTTTAACCGACTTTTGAGGGACAAAGGTAATATCAAACTCCGACATAAGCGAGCCCATTTCCCAAGTCGCCCGGTAAGCACGAGCCGACTTAATACATACCTTATTGGATCTCGCTCTTGCAATGAGCTTGGATTTCATGAGCGAGCATGTAGTGCCTTAGCTTCTTCGGTGCAAAAATCAAAGCTAAACACACCTTCTCTATGGGGGAATAATTGCATTACGCCCCCACCATAGTACGACTAAGGTAGTAACACGCCACTTCTTTTCCCTCACCATTGTGTTGTGCGAGAAGAGCGCCTATCGAGACAAAGCCGCACCGCAATGTAGAGGATGAGAGGGTGCCCTTTTACGGGGGCTGCCAAAACGGGAGGATTGAGAAGGTACCTCTTTATACTATCAAAGCAAGTTTGGCACTCCTCATCCCATACAAATGGGGCGCCTTTCTTCATGAGTTTGGAGAAGGGTTGGATGCGCCCAGAGAGGTTGGAAATGAACCGTCGTATGTACGCCAGCTTCCCTTGTAGGGTCCTAAACTCTTTGAGCCCCCGGGGGGGTGGCATGTCATAAATGGCCTTGATCTTCTTAGGTTCAATCTCTATGCCTCGGTGACGCACCAGGAAGCCAAGGAAGACACCTGACTGGACAGCAAAGGCACATTTTAGTGGATTCATCTTTAATTGATGTCGACGTAATCGTTCAAAGACAACTCGTAGGTCGTCTTTATGATCCTTACATTCCTTTGACTTCACAACCATGTCATCGACATAGCACTCCACCGAGTGGTGGATAAGATCATCGAGGATATCTTGCATGGCACGGCCGGTAGGTGGCGCTGCATTCTTCAACCCGAATGGCATTACCGTATAGTAGAAATTTCCTTTTGGCGTTCTAAAAGCCGTGTCATAAGCATCGTGTGGGTCCATCTTTATTTGATTGTACCCGAGATGACCCATCCATAAAGGACGGGGCAGCAAAGCCCGTAGTAGCATCAACGACCAATTCCGTGATCGGTAAGGGGAAATCATCTTTGGGACAAGCTCGATTTAAGTCACGGAAGTCCACGCGAGACTCGGATTTGTCCATTCTTCTTCTCGACGGGGACGATGTTGGCGAGCCACCGTGGGTATTGTATCTCTTTAATGAACCCGGCCTTTATGAGCTTATTAACTTCAGCAATTACTTGATCTTGGAATTCGGGCGCAAGGGCCGTGACGGTTGCTTTCTTTGGACGGAATTGCGGGTCAATCGCCAATTTGTGAGTGGCGACACGCGGGTCCAATCCGGGCATTTCCTTATAGTCCCGGGCGAAGCAATCCCCGTATTCCGTCGGGAAGCTTCGGTATTCTTCTCGTTCCTCCTCGGAAAGTGAAGCACTAACAAATATGGGTCGCGGGTCATCCTCTGTGCCAAGGTCGATTTTCACGAGCTCGTCAATAGTGGGCTGCCCCCCATCTTCAAGTTCTTGAGGTGCTAATATAACTTCATGCTCTTCATTGGCTTTAGCATTAGCTACCTCCGGGAGGTGTTGTTGGTGTGGGGCTTGGTATGAGCACCCCCGCTTCATCACCCGTAGTTGTCGTTGTGGTGAAACAATGTATGTAACCATCCTCGGGGTCCTCCTCTTTGCCATGATCGGAGACGCCCTTGTTATGATACCCGAGCCCAAACTTGGGTTGAGTCTTACCCCTTCTTTTAACAAAATCTTCGGATTGTGCCCACCATTCCTCGCACACGGTAGGCGGTGGCGGCATCCTTTTATTCATTTGCGGTGCGATCCCGGCATTTTCCAATAGGCGGATCATTCTTGGCTCCGCCTTCATGGTCGTCAATACTTCCTCCATATCGGAGTCAACATTAGGAAGTTCAAAAATAGACTCACACTCTTGAGCTTGAGGGATCTTGTAGAATATGGTCCGTGAAGTAGAAGTAGACAAATCGGGGATTGCCCACACTTCTAGCGGAGTAGTTACCGACTTGTAAAGCGATGGGGGCCGTATGCATCCGGCTTCCCGATGGCATTTTCAATCTCTTTGACTCTTCTCCTAACAAATCCTTTTTGCGTAGGTATGGCTTTCTTGCTAGGACTCCCTCGTTCTGTTGTGGTAGGATCGATGGCGCATCATCTCTCGTTCGTGAGGAACTTGCGGCTTTGTTTGTACACCCGTGGAGCTCCCAATAGTTAGTGAGGTGGGCACTTCTCCTATAGTATTTGATGAATGCTCCTTAGAAGAGAAAGAAGTGAGGCTTAATAGAGGTTTCGTACTTGGCCTCAATGTGATAGGTGTCAACGCGGAGGGTCTCGCCTTCAACGGAAGAGGTGGAGTTCTTGTTGAAGTAGAATTCGCATCTCGTGGGACGAGGCAAGAGAGATTCCCGAGCTCCCCGTAGATGAAGATCGAGGGTCATAATGGACAAATGGAGATGCACGCTCATGGGAACCACTCTTGTTGCTCTTAGGGGCCTTTAGAATGAGAGGAGAGCATGGAGTAAAGAGGCTCTTTACTTCCAAAGTTGGCATAGTGCCGGCTTCAAAAGTACATCGGCCACGGGTGCAACCCGCCAAGTCGATGTTTTCCTCCATCGGCCGGGAAGTAGTATTTTGCATCGGCGTGGTGTGCTTCTTTGATGGTGTAGGGAAAAAGGTTGCCAACGATACGTTGTTGAGTCCCGTTGCTATCAAGGAACTTCAAACATTGGTGCAATGTCGAGGGTACTACCCGATATTTATGGATCCAAGGCCTCCCTAGAAGCGCCGAGTATGAAGAATTTGCTTCAATGACGAAGAACCGCACCTTGAAGCCGAAGGTGGACATCCGAAGCTTAACCGTAATTGCCCCCGGTGTCCTTGTCCCCGAGTTATCGAAGCCACAAATGACCACGTACGTGGGTTCCAAGTCGTCTATTGCGAAACCGGCCCGAGTCGGGCTTCGAACGGGTAGTATGTTCACCGCTGCGGACCCGGGGTCGATGAGGATGCGACGTAGATGTCTTTGTCCCGATATTTCCCTCAATGTAGAGTGGTCGATTGTGGTCACCGTCTCCTACAATTTTATCTTCCTCTTCAAAGGTTATCTCATTCACGAATAACGGGTTGGAGATTAGGCAATGCTTAGCCATAGCGACCTCGTAGAGTTACGGTTCTAGCAACGCCTTTACCGAGTGCCTCACGTAGGTCGGGCACGAGCATAAGAGCATCATGGATGCTTTGAGAAGTGCGGGAATTCTCTTGAGATGTGAGACAACATTATAATCAATGTCTCGTTGTTTGGGATCCTTATCACCCCGATCGGCTTGAACTTCATCTTGGGGAGGTGGTTCTTTTGGTGCCTTGCTGTCTTAAGGGACTTGGACTTTTGTAGTTACGGTAGAGCTTTTCCTCCTCTAAGCGTTATGTTGACCTCCTCCACTCCTCGTATCTTCTTCTTCTTCTTGCACTTGCTTCCTTCAAAAACTCCTCATGTTCCTTCGAGTGAACAACTCTTCGGAGTCGAGCTTGTAGAGTTCTCATTGGAGATAGTGGCGTTACATGGCGCCACATTGAATGATGTTGTAGAATCGGTTCCCTCACTTACTCCACCATTCGGTTGAGGTGCTTTGCCCCAACTCTTGGGTAGAAAGCTGCTCCAAGGTGGGTAAGGTGCGCTCGGGCCGAGGAAAAGGCTCATCTCCTTCCGACTTGGGGACAAATCGGAGTTGTGGACGGCGTCGACTTGGGTTCGGCCATCTCCTTGTCATGGGGGAGGAGTATGAAGACGCTTTCTTGCAAGGATGCTTTGGGGGCTTGCTTACTTAAGTACGCTTGCCGTTGTACAACACTCCAAGTCTTCTCCTCGGTGGAGACAAGCATCTCCTTCCGAGTAGTCGTGGCCTTCATGAGGACTATAGACGCCAAATTGTGTTCAACACGAGCGAGCGATACCCATGTATTCTCTTGTGGACCCCCTTCTTGTGTCGACTTGACTTGTCACGACATTGACGACATGGTAGTCGGGTTGAGAGCCTCCGGTCCAAGTTGATTCTCTTCTCCTCAATGGCCTTTTGTAACCACTCTTTGAAGGTGATGCAATCTTCGATAGTATGCCCAACATACCTATGGTAAGGGCAATACAATGGGTTGTTAGTCATGTTTACCCGGTCGGGCCTCCGAGGTTCGGGTAAGTTCAAAGCTTTGTGTTCCATTATACGATCGAACATCCCCTTTATCAAATCTCGTCGAAATGCATATTGCTTCTTTAGGAGATCTTGAAATGATTGGCGTGTTCCGCCTCCTACATTCTCCCTCTTTGCCCCCGGGATGGGCACTTGTCCTTGTGACGGGGAAGGAAATGTTCTTGTAGTATTTGCTTCTACGGAAGCCTTAGGCTTATTCCCATTGTTGTTCGCCTTGGACGTTGCGTTGAAGCGTCTTGACGGGTCAAAGGTGCTAGCGTTCTTGTACAACTACATAACTACATAATTTGTGGAGACTTCTCAAATTCAATCTTTGTGGCAGTCACTGCTGAGCTCAAAGCACTAAATGTCTTGGGTTTCTGCCGAGAAACTTCTAGAGACCAATGTTGTTGCATTCCATTAACGCACATCTCAATGGCATCTTCAAGGTGCATCTCCCTAGCGAGACGTACATAGCTGTTTCGAAATCGCACAACATAGTCGTCGATAGACTCATTGTGCTTTTGCTTTACTTGCGATAGCTCGACAATAGAGAAGTCCTTCTTCATAGCAACAAAGTGCTTTTTGAAGATTTCCTTCATACCAGCCCAAGTGCTGATAGACCCAACTGGTAAGCGAGCGTACCAATGGAAAGCCGGACCGGTCAAGGATCCCGAGAATTGACGAAGTAGGAGGGATGCATTGTTTGCCGTATCGCCACAAGCGGCTTCAAAATATGCAAGATGCTCTCTTGCATCACGGTACCATCAAATTGGCGGAACTTGGGTGGATGCCGGCCCGATGGGAATGGCACTAGGTCATGCCATGACTCATATGGCTTCTCGAGCTCCGTTTCTATCACCCGAGGAGTCGTGCTCTTTTGGTTTAGTTTCTTGTTCACCAAATCTTCGAGCATGTCGTGTAGAGAAGATGGAGCCGAGCCAACATTGCCGGATGTAGAACCGAGGTGTAATGGCCGATGAGGAGCATTCATAGTGTGCCCCCATTCTTCAAACTCGTGGGTCTTCAAAGACTAGACGTGAATCTTTTTGCATTGAAGCCGTTACTAAACCAACCAAGTGATCGAGCTTTTCCGATAATTGATTCATTATTTGTCCTTGTTGATGGACTTGCCCTTCTAAGCTAGCTATTCGCGCTCTCCTTGGAGACAATTCTCCATCTTTTCCGAGCCCTCTCGGAATCCCATCCACCGCCATGTGCGGCCGGGGGCGGCATTGAAGACATTCGAATAATCTTCTCCATCAGAGAGAAGGGAAGGTGCAAGATCACGATACCGAGGAGAGTCGGGGTGTATCTCTAGAGAAGAGGATGACTCGGAGTCGCTTGCGGTTTCACCATCTCTCGGGTCTCCATGTTCTCCTTCTACTCCAACCGCAATTCCTTTTGCCCTCTGGGATGCAATGGATTTGAGTCTTGTGCCTACTCCAGCTCGATCCGCGATGTGCTGTAGATCGATTGGATCCTTGGGTAACCGCGAAGCCATATCGGTGTAGGGTCGAGGAGATATGCCACCGAGTGGTGAAGCTTTACCGCCGTGATGGGAAGACAAGGTGCATTAGCACTTGCTCCTTCTCGGGACTTGGAAGATCCCGACTCGAACTTTTGAACCATGAACGCACTTGGCCTAGATGGGGTAGGATCGCCCGAGTGAAGTTAGCCTTTGGGTTGGGCACAATCTCTTCATCGGATGGATATCCAAACTCTCGGGTGACGGAGGAGGTACCCACTTTGCTTCGATTCGGGAGGCCGAGTGTGTTGCGACATAGTGCACATAACCACATCACGTTGTGCTTCGCATCGTCTTTACCTTTGTGTGAAGGGCGATCAATCTTGTGTTCACTTGGAGGGATAATAATATCCTCTTGCGAACCCTCCTCCTTTTGTACGGCGGTATTATCTTGTGCTTGAAGACGTGCACTTTGTCGCTTGATCCGGTCGCCTCTCGTTCAACCCCCTCCATTGGTGTGGGTGACTCGGCTAGCTCCGGTGACTTCTTGGTGAAGATGTACTTGGGGTTGCCTTTGCATGATCATCACCTCGACAAAGGATGGTTATGGGAGGGCGTCGGGTCGGCACTTCCTCCTTACCGGAAGTTGAACTCCGCATGTGACTTCCGTGGTTTCGGGGCCAAGCGATTGAGAAGGTAATTATACCTCTCATCTCTCTCTAAGTTTGCGGAGATGCGGAATGTGATCTTTTCATTCTCCTGGTGGACTTCACCGTCGGCTCGAACGCGTACTTGTGTATGCCTCGGCACCAAATCCTCGAGTTCTTGGTATAGTGCATAACGGTTCCTCCGACGTCTCTCTCTCTTGCGTTGGTTATCCGTCGGCGGATGTTGAGCTCTTGGGGGAATTGGCGGAGTAGGTAGGATCCCCGGCGCGACTGTCGTGCGGCCATAGGGGGAAGGCCTTCTTCTTGTCGCCTTTGCATGTGAGCATCTCGCACCGGGGGGAGATGAGGCTTGAGCCGGCCTCGGCTCTTGTACGAGCCCCGAACACGCCATACTTGAGTTGGCCGAGAAGATGTGGAGTGGGCTTGACGTCTCGACCATTGGTTCCGGCGAGGGGGAAACATGGTTGTTCTCCCTTGGAAGGCATGAGGTGGTGGAGACCTACGACGAGGCGCTAAGGTCGATATCGGTGTTGGGGACGATAGCTTGGAGTATTATGATCTCTTCCGCCCCCGGTGCGTGTTGATGTAGATCTTGGAGCTTCATAGTCTTGAAGCCTCCTTCCTAGCCGCTCACCCGATCTTGAAGTTGACGTAGCTCACACCGCACATCATCGCTTCGGGTGCCGGCGCCTCGACCAGTAGAGCAACAAATTTATTGCTAGTGCCCGAGAGGTGCATCACCGACTACGGATGTGTGGAAGCAAGGTGCCCAATTGCTTGGACGTGTGGTGATACCATAGTCACGGTGAAGGCCATGGTTGGGCACCGGGAGGTGGGGCTGCTTATTAGAGCGGCGCCTCTTCCAATACTCCTTCATGATAGTACGCCTCACGAGTTCCTTGATCTTGGTAGGTTCGTTTGCCCATTCATCGGGAAACAAATCATACGGCGGCTCCAACGGCTAGGATAGTTGAACACCTTATCCGCAAGGTCCCTAGTATCTAGAGACCAATCTTCCTCGAGTGCCGAGCTGCGGGCTATGCGAGAGCTAATTAATCCTCGTAAATGTTGCACCTTCGGTACTTTCTCCTGTAATTACGGAGTGGATGAGGACTAGAAGAATGGCGAGCGTTGGCCATGTGTCGACGCAAATTGGCGGAGACGACCTCTAACGCCTCAAGTAACTCGACCTCCGTGTGCTTTGCACCGTTGGAGCGAGTCCATCCGGAGCGGAGACCGATGCGGGGAAACGAAGAGTGGCGATGCTCGCCGTCGGTCGGCTGCTTTAGCGCGCGCGGTTGTTGCGCGGCTCCGAACATTGCCCTTGATTTACGCCACGGTGGACTCCTTCAAGATGGTACGGGCTTCGATCATGAGGTTTCGACGCTCTTTCTTGGCCTTAGCCGAAGCTCTCTTTTGAGCTTTCTTAGACTCGACCTTCGGGAACCGAGCGGGATCTTGAGTATGGTGTGAGTAGACCTTGTTGCCATGCTTTGAAGACGCCACAAGAGGGAGCGACCCGAACCGGATCAGCCATGGCGCACAGGGTGTTAGCGGCATCCAAGAGTCCCCCCCGCAAGATGGAGATCTTCATTAAAACAGCCCCCATTTTTAGTCATCATGTATGCAACATGTCAATGTAGGTTGGATGAACGGCGAAGACGAATCCGACGACCACTTGCGCGGCAAAGATGGGAGGAGAACCGAGTCCCACCGGGCGTGCCAATTTGTTTGGGGAGAAAAATACCAAAGAGGATTTCTCTACACGCGGGGGAAAATATAGTGCGGGCGTGCCGGTGTAAATAAATACACAAAATAAATAGACAAAGAACAAAGTAAAGGAACAATCTTTTATTCATATTTTCGACAATACAAATACATGCTCCCAATATATATGTGCGCTCCATTGCTGCCGTTGGGCGGTCCGATATGGGCGATGAGTTCTCCTGGTTCCTAGGGCCTCGGAAGGCTCCTAGTTAATTACATCCGCGAGATGAACTCGCGGAATACCTCCGATTAAGCTGCGGTGAGTGGTCGTCTTGTTCAATCTTCGCCTCGTGGTCTCCATGCATGATGAGATGACATAGATGAATGTCGGGCGTCGGCATTATCATGGCCTCGTCGGTCCATGGGCCGTACGGAACACAATCGAATTGTCGACGGGGTCCGCCCGTGCCATTCGGCCTCGTCGGTCACGAACGACAAGTGTTGTAGTAGTAGTATTGTTGGTGGAGTGCATGGTGACGCTCGGGCCGGACCGAACGGAGACATCTCGGTACCGCAAGGTCCTCCCGGTGAGCGGCGTGAATGGCATAGCGGATCGGTTATGGCCTTCCTTCGGTCTTGTACACGCACGTAGAGGAAACACATGCATGCATACAACCGCACATCTTCAACCGGTACATCTTCGTTTACGTTGATGTGGTCGATCGACATGTGTAGACGATCCCGGCGGCGCGGGCCGTTCGAGGACGAGCTCCGACGACGAGACGGCGGTGGTGATTCAAATCACGCGTGACGACGAGTGGTGCCGCGGTGATCGTCGACGAGGGTGCATCAACGACGGCGGCGTCCCTTGTGGCGAGTTCGGCATCTCTTCTCGTAGCATTCGTGATGACGAGAGCATGCGGGTGCCTCACGTGCGATCCGAAAGGCAACATGCAAAAGGATTATGTAGATGTACTAACCCGGGTTACCGATGAGCGAGGGAAGTGGCCATCTCGACGACGACGTCGAAGTGCGCTCCGCGTCGGTGACGTAGAACTCCGCCGGCCCGGCCGGCCGGCACGGGGGCTCGGTCGACGGCCGCGAACCTTCTTGCGGTGATCGTCGGACGCTCGGGATAATGTCGCCGGCAAGAGCGAGGGCGTCGGCGAGCCGATGCGTTGGACGGGCGGTGCGGTGGTGTGTTGGCTTGTGGATGGTCTACCCTCGAAGGAGTAGTGCGCCTTTTTATAGGCGGCGGCGAGGGAGGAGGGCGGTGCCGAGCGCCGCCTCTCCGGTTGTTGGCGAGCGAGCGAAGCGTCCGGCGCCGTTGCACCGCGCGGCCGGGCGAAATTCGAATTTTGAACTCGTTCTTATCCTCGTACGGAGTACGCCTCTTTGGGTTGCGTCGGTGCGTCGAGAAGCTTCCGGAGCCGGGCGGGCCGGGCCTTCACCATTCTCGGTTGCAACACGTACGTGTGCTATACTTCGTCCGTGTGTGTACGCGCGGCTAGCTTCCTACTTGGCACAAGCACGTCCAGCGAGAGGTTGTTGCATGGGCCATGCGGCCGTCAATGGGAGCCCATATTAACAATAAAAGATTATTGTGTTAAATCTCCACCTAATCAGCCCAATATCTTGACTTAGTGATCCGAAACCGAAAATCACACATGCACCCGCCACCGTGCGAGGCATTTTCCTCACGTGTCATGCATAGTGACCCTTTAATTTTATACGTATACTTGTGCACGTATTTCGGCGGCAAGAGTGTGGAGCATATACGTACACTCTAAAACTTGTACGTGAATGTTGATTGCTTCTCCCAACATACATGTATGAGCATATTTTCAAATAGTATTTTGTATACGTGCACAAAATTTTGTCGAACACTTGTACGTGCGGGCTTGAGCACCTTCACCACGACGTAGGGTCCCTCCCACGGAGGTGATAGCTTGTGGCGTCCTCGGTTGTCTTGGCGTAGCCTTAGTACCAAATCCCCCTCGGCCGAAGTCCCGCCGCGTACCTTCGAGCCCGGTAGCGCCTTAGGGATTCTTTGGTATCTTGCGGAATGCATTAGGGCCACGAGGCGCGCTTCATCCAGCTGGTCCAGTGAGTCCTCGCGGGCCGCCGGTTGGCGTCCTCGTCATAGCCTCGCACCCTGGGTGACCCATATTCTAAGTCCGTGGGGAGGACGGCCTCCGCGCCATGGACTAGAAAGAACGGGGTGAACCGGTGGCTCTGCTTAGGGTGGTCTTTAGGCTCCATACGACCGCGAGCGGTTCACGGAGCCATTTCCGACCGGACTTGTTCAGTGGTCGAAAATTACGGGCTTGAGGCCTTGTAGGATCATGCCGTTGGCACGCTCCACTTGGCCGTTGGTACGTGGGTGTGCCACGGCTGCCCGGTCCACACGGATGTGGAATTTGTCGCAAAACTCCGGGAATTTCCCCGCCCGTGAACTCGTGACCCGTTGTCGGTGATGATGGAGTTTGACACTCCAAAACGATGGACGATGTCGGTGAAGAACGTCACCACTTGCTCCGCCCTGAGGTTCGTGATGGGGCGTACCTCCACCCATTTGGAAAATTTGTCAATCGCGACCAACAGGTGGGTGAAGCCCCCGGGCGCCTTTCGCAAGGGCCCGACGATGTCCAGCCCCCACACGGCGAAAGGCCATGTAATGGGGATGGTGCGGCGACGTGCGCGGTAGGTTGGATTTTCGGGCGTAGAATTGGCACCCTTCGCGGTGCGCACGATCTCGCTTGCGTCGGCGGCCGCGGTGGGCCGCAGAAGCCCGGCGGAACGCGTTGCCTACGAGGGTGCGGGGGCGCGGCATGGTGGCCGCGGATGCCCCGTGAATGTCCCGGAGGAGCTCGCGCCCCTCGGGGATGGGCACGCAACGCCGCAGGATGCGGAGGCGGCGCGCTTGTACGGCTCGCCGTCGACGAGGGCGAAAGATTTGGCCATCCCGGCGATGCGCCCGGCCTCGGACCGGTCCGAGGGGAGTTCCCCCTCGACCCATCCGGGCGATGTATTTGTCGCGCCGGTCCACCCTCGCCGGGGCCGGCTCGATGTCCATGGCCTCGGCCTCGGCGGCGCCGTACCCCTCGAGGAGGTAGAGCACGTACGCCTCGTTCGAGGGGTCATCGTCCATGGGCTCGCGCCTGCTCGGACTCGATGGAGCCCCCGAGGGTTCCGTGTGGTTCGAGGGGTGCGGCTCGAGGGTGACGAACGGTTGGGCGATATCTCGGGCGAAGACGTTCTGGGGGACAGTGATTCGCCCCGACGCGATCTTTGCAAGCTCGCCCGCCTCCTCGTTGTACGGTGGGGCACGTGATTAAGCTCGATGCTGTAGAACTTGTCCTCGAGGGCCCACACGGCCTTGCAGTATGCTTCATCTTGTCGTCGTGGCAGCTCGCGTTTTTCATGACTTGGTCGATCACGAGCTGCGAATCTCCCCGCACGTCGAGGCGTTTGACGCCTATCTCGATGGCGATCTTGAGGCCGCAGAGCAGGGCCTCGTACTCAGCCATGTTGTTTGACGCGGGGAAATGGAGGCGTACTGCGTACCGCATGTGCTCCCCGAGGGGCGACACGAAGAGCAGGCCCGCGCCCGCCCCGGTCTTCATCACCGAGCCGTCGAAGTACAGAGTCCAGCACTCTGCCTGGATGCGCGGCGGCGGCAGCGTGTGTCCGTCCACTCGGCAACGAAATGCGCCAAGATGCGGGACTTGATGGCCTTGCGCGGGGCGTAGGCGAGCGTTTCGCCCATCGGCTCCACCGACCACTTGGCGATCTGCCCGCCGCGTCCGGATTGCGGATGATCTCTCCTAGTGGAAAGGAGGAAACCACCGTGACGGGGGTGGGCCTCGAAGTAGTGGCGAAGCTTGCGCGCGCGCGAGGACCCTTGCGTAGAGCGACTTACGGACTTGAGGGTAGCGCGCCTTGGTGTCGGACAAGACCTCGGCTTGTTGTAGTACACCGGTCGGCCCCGAACCGGCAAGGCGTGCCCCTCCTCCGTGCGCTCTACCACGATCACGGCGGCCGACCACCCGGGTAGTCGCGGCCACGTAGAGGTGCGAGAGGTTCGCCGTCTCGCGGTGGTGTGAGGATCGGGGCGTGAGTCAAGGATGCCTTCGACTTGTCAAGCGCCTCTTGGGACTCGGTGGTCCGGGAGAAGCGCACGTGCTTCTTAAGGAGGCGGTAGAGGGGCAAGCCTTTCTCGCCGAGCCGCGAGATGAAGAGGCTCAAGGCGGCAAGGTACCCCGGCACCTTTTGTACCCCTTTGAGGTCCCGAATCGGGCCCATTCGCTCGAGGGCCGCAACCTTTTCGGGGGTTGGCCTCGATGCCTCGGCCGGGAGACTATGTATCCTAGAAGCATGCCCCGCGCGCACGCCAAAGACACATTTTTCGGGGTTCACTTTTACCCCGTTGGCCCGTAGGCGGCCGAACGCGATGCGAGGTCGCCAACCGGGTCGTCCGCCTTCCTCGGTTTTCACGACTATGTCGTCCACGTACGCCTTGACGGTCCGGCCGATGTTGTCTCCGAAAACGTGCCGCATGCACCGTTGGTACGTCGCACCCGCGTTCGGAGGCCGAACGACATCGTGACGTAGCAATACATCCCGAACGGCGTGATGAATGAAGTCGCGAGTTGGTCGGACTCCTTCATTTTGATTTGGTGGTACCGGAATAGGCATCAAGGAAACAAAGTAGTTCACACCCGGCGGTTGAATCAACAATTTGATCGATACGTGACAAAGGAAAAGTACTTTTGGACATGCTTTATTAAGACCGGTGTAGTCTACGCATATCCGCCACTTCCCATTCTTTTTCTTTACTAGTACAGGATTGGCTAGCCACGCGGTGGAACGCTTTCTTGATGAACACGGCCTCAAGGAGCTTCCGCGGCCTCCGCTCCACTCGCCCGCCGCCGCTCCTCGTCGAAGCGGCGGAGCCGTTGCTGCACGGCGCGGGAGTGAGGTAGGATGTCAAGGGAGTGCTCGGCGACCTCTCTCGGGATGCCCGGCATGTCCGAGGGACTCCACGCGAAGATGTCGGCGTTGGCGCGGAGGAAGTCGACGAGCACCACTTCCTATTTCGGATCGAGGGTAGAACTGACCCTCAACGCCTTGCCCTCGGGGGCGGCGGGGGTCGAGGGGCACTTCCTTGGTACGCTCCGCGGCTTCGAAGTTGCGGCGTGCTTGGTGGTGGAGTCGAGGTCCTCGTTGACCATCTTTTCCAAGTTGGTCACCGCGCTTCGTCCGCCGGCGCTAGCGCTTCCGCGTGCTCAACGCATTCGACATCGCGGTCGAAGGCGTGCTCGATGGACGAGCCCACGGTGATGACGCCGTTCGGTTCCGACATTTTCATCTTGAGGTAGGTGTAGTTGGGGACGGCCATAAACTTGGCGTAGCGGGGCCGCCCAAGTATAGCGTGATACGCGCCCCCGAACCCCACCACCTCGAAGGTGAGCATCTCCTTGCGGTAGTTGCTCGGAGTGTCGAACCAAACGAGCGGATCGATGCGCCCAAGGGGCCGGACGCGCTTGCCGGCGCGACGCCATGAAACGGCGTCGTCTTCCGGGCCGCGGCGGTCCAACCCGATCCCCGGCGGCGCGGCGTGTGTGCGTAGAGGATATTGAGGGGCTGCGCCGCCTCCGTCCATTGGGACCTTCGAGAACCGCGCGTTCCCATTGACCGGGTCGACCACCGGTGGGTGCGGCCGGGTTAGGGATGCCGTTCGGGTGATCCTTGCGGTCGAAGGTGATGGCATCCTCCGACCGGTCAAGGAAGGAGGGAGGTGCCTTCTCGCGGCGAGAACCTCGTGCCGCTCCCGCTTGCGGCCGGCGGCTCGACATGTCGACGGTCGGCCCCCCCGAAGGTGAGAAACACGTTCTCCACGGCGGGGAAACCGCCGGCGTCACCATCACCCCCGTCCTTCTTGGCTTCGGCGTCTTTCGCGGCGGCGCGGCCATAGAACCGCTTGAGCAAGTCGCATTGCTCGAGGGTGTGGTTCACCGGCGTCTTGTGGTAGGGACATGGCTTCTTTAGCATGTCGTCAAACACCCCCGACCTCGAGGGGCCGGTCGAGGGCCCCGTCGAGCCGGGTCAACAGCAAGGGCCTCGGCATCGTTGCCGTCGCGTCCTGCTCGCGCGCCTCACGGCGCGGCTTCTTCCCCCTTCTTGCCCCGCTTGTCCTTCGGTGGAGCTCCTTGGACTTGCGCCCTTCGCGGGCGCGTCGTCCGTGCGCTTGCCCTTCTTGCCTTCGAAGATCGCCCCCACCGCCTCTTCGCCTGAGGCAAAGCTGGTGGCGATATCGAACCGGTTCGTTCGAGTCGACCGGCGGGCTGCGCCCCAACTCGCGCACGAGGTCCCGGCACGTGGTGCCCTCGAGGAAGGCGTGCACAATCTCGGATTGCGCCACGCTTGGGAGCTCCGTGCAGCGCTTGGAGAAGCGTCGTATGAAGTCCGGAGCGACTCTCGGGCTTCCCGGGTGCGGAGCGCAAGTCCCGGGAGTTCCCGGGGCGTACGTACGTGCCCGGAAGTTGCCGACGAACGTGCGGACCAAGTCATCCCGGTTGTGGATCCGACGGTCGGCGGTGCTCGAGCCATGTCCCGGCCGAGTCGGCGAGGTGCGGGGGGAGGTTGCGGATGATGACCTCGTCCACCGGTGGCTCCGCCCGGGCGGCACGCCGGGCGGTAGTCGTTGAGCCACACGCGGGGATCCGTCTCCCCGTTGTACTTGACGATGGTCGTAGGCCGGCGGAAGCGGCCGGGGGAAGGCCGCCGCGCGGATCTCCCGGGCCGAACACGCGGGTCCCGGGGGGTTCGGCGTTGGCGAGCGCTCTTCATCGGCGTCGTAGCGTCCACCCCGTCGGGGGTGGTAGCCCGCGGCCGCCCGCGCCTCCGCTTTGCTCGTCCGCCGAGCGTTGATGACATTGCGGGCGTCGCCGTCCCGCGCCCCGCCCTCGTGTGTCGAGGAGTCGTTCCTTGGCGGCGTGCGCCCGGGTTGGCGGGGTGCTCCGTTGCTCTACCCGCATGTACCGAGGGGTTCGGGCCCCCGCGCGCCCCCATCGTCCCGCGCGTCACCCCGTTGGCGGATGCGGGACGCCGAGCTCTCGGCCGCCGGACGGCCGCTTGCTCGATGAGCGCCCTCGCGCCTCACGGTGCGAGGTTTCGTGCCTCGGGTGTCGAGGGGCGGGCATGGCCCGCGGCGGCGTTGCGGCGGCAATGAGCTTTTGGCTCGCTCGCGGAGGTGTATCCGGGTTGTCGACGTTGAAATCGGCGTTAATGCGGTCGCGGGCACCGTATGCCCGGCTCACGCGCGCGTTCGCCGCGCGCGAGGCTTCCCCCCGCCATAGAGGCGCGGAGCAACCGCACCGTTTGATACTCCTCCGCCCGACTTGGCCTCAAGCTCGCGAGCTTGGGCCGGTGCGCGAGTTGATGTCGGCCCCCGTTGGGGGTGAAGGAGCGAGGGCGCTTGGTCCCGCCGCCGGGCGCGAAGCGGTCCCTAGAACGGGCGGAACCTCTCCATCGCGGCGCCCGTTGCGCGGTGGCGTTTGGCCGGGTCGTTGGCTATGACGACGCGGCCTCCCCGCGCGGGGTCGTAGCTTCCGGCCCGGAGTCGTCGGGAGCGGCCGAACCGGTGTCCGCGGCGTCGAGGAATCGCCCGAACATTGCGGGGTCCGTGCGCGGGAGAAGGTCCCACTCCGCGTGCCCGTGCGAGGTAGCGGGTGGCAACGCGTCGAGAGAGCCCGGGGATGACTCGTCACCGGCGGAGGCGCTAGGGTCCCCGGCGACGTAAACGTGGCGGCCGGGGGGAACCCCGCGCATCGTGGCGCCGGCGTTGGCGTTGGCGGTGTAGGCCGCCGTGGCGCCGCGCAAACCGATGAGGAAGCGTGGCCCGGAGACCGAGCGCTCCCCGCCGGGGCGGGCGGCCGTCGTTGTGCGATGGGCGCGCCGCGTTGTGAGGCGACGCGCTCGGCCGTGCGTCGCTCCGACCGCGCCCGGCGCGAGCGCCGGCCGGAGCGGCGACGACGCCGAGACGCCGACGGCCCGCGGCGTCCGTGCCGGGGGGCGTTTGCGTCGTGGCGACGTGTGCGGCGGCGGCCGGGGTGGACCGGCTTGGCGCCGCGCACGGAGTTCCTCACGGTTGGTGAGGCGCATCGAGTAGCCGTTCCCCCGTGGCCCGAAAGTTCGGGCCCCGAACCGGATTTCGAACCGGCGGGGGAGGGGGTCCGAGCTGCCCATTGAGTAACGCGTGCCGCGGTACTCGGTGCGGATCACCATGGAGGGAGTTGATGGCGGATTGACCTTCGGCGCTCGCGTGCCCCACGGTGGGCGCCAGCGTCGGTGCGGAATGTAGTCCCGACACTAACCGCTAATAAGCGCCAAGGTCTATCCCTCAATGGTCGATGCTAAGCAACTAGAGACACAAGATTTATCCCGGTTCCCGCCGAGGGGCCGTACGTCCCGACGGTGGTGTGCTCGGGGCACTATATTGCTCGGCAAGGGGTGCTGTGGTGGGGCGGCTACAAGCAAGGCGGGAGAGGAGGCGTGACCTCCAAGTCCCCGGTGGAGTGATCGGAATGAGTTCGGATGTTGTGGGAGGATTGGGGAGTGTGTGCGTGTTGTTCCCTCTTTGGATGTCGATGTCTCATGTCGTGTCCCCTGCGCGGCGGGGGAGTTCACCTTCCTTTTATAGACCAAGGAGAGGGCGAATTACAAGCATGCCGCACTATTCGGCTACATGGGGAAGTATGGTGTGCGGCGCGCGAGTTGGCGGCCGCCTTGACGGTCCTTGCCACGATCTAGTCATCATGGCGTGTCTTGTACCCGAACAGTGGCAGCTTCGAGGGTAGGGGCGCGGTGGTTGGCCGTGGCGTCCTCGGACGGGCTTGAGGAGGGCGTTGACGACGATCCGTACGGGATACGGTGGCGGGCGTGGCGGCGTCCCGTTCCCGCGTGCCTCACGGCACGGAGTGGTTGTAACGGTGCCGGCGTGGTGCGCGAGCACGGGGGGCGGCCGCACAGGACCAACAGTGGCAGGGATGGTGTCCCGCCGGCCTAGCGTCATGACCTGGCCCTGCAAGATCACGAGAAAGTGGTTCGAGGGTGTGGCCGGCCCCCCCTTCGAGGGCGCGGCGCGTTAGCCATACGGGAGTAGGCGGCGCGGTGTCACGGGGCCGGCACCGGCCACGTCGCACAGTCCCCCACAGTGGCGGGGATGGGTTTCCCCTAGGGAGTTGGTGCAACGGGGCGGGCCATGATTCCCGGGCGCATGATGGCGCCGCCTGCGCCGTGCGAGCATTAAATGTCCGTGCCCGCGTGCGGGAACGGGCGTGCGCGTGAGGGAGTCTCGAGCGAGGCGGAGGCGAACCCTCGAGCGAGGCGGAACCCGCTCGAGGGAGGTGTGAACCCTCGAGCGAGGCGGAACTTGCTCGAGGGGGCCTTTGAGTGGGTCACTCCGGCGGGCCACGGGGACCACCGCGGTGTGGGCCGTGCCCGTGTGTGTGCTTAAGTGAGAGGTGTTTCACTTTGGTTTTTTGCGGGTTTTAAGCGAGGATTTCCCCGGTTGTTTTATGGGACCCTCACGGCGGTCCCCGACGGCTAATTGGGGCCCATTCTCTTGCACATTGTAATGTTGTGGGCACGTGGCACGCAAACAACTGATTTGCAAAACAGAGAACTGGTCTCGATGCTTGAAACTATCCTGTCACCTTTGATAATTGTTTAGGGGAGGGTGACATGTGGGAATAGTGTGTCCAATAAAGTGAGCTTTTATTATGTTCTTAATACCGGCGGTTAAGCATACGTCGGTGAACATATTACCCTTTTGTTTTTGGTTGAATTGCTTGCATCGTTTGTGCTATGACCGGTAAATGGTATCGTCCTTTACTTTGGCGGGTTTTTCATGCGGTGGAAAAGTTCGGTAATAGCGATTCTTGTAACACAATGTTCACCATATGACAGCTTTATTTGTAAAAAAAGAGTTCAAAGGACAACATCTTATGTTACTTGAGCATACTCTTTTTCTGACATGTGTACTTGTAATTGCTTATAGTCTTTAGAAGCTAATAATATGTGCACCGATCTAGCCATTTGCGAACACAAACTGGAAGCGATGTAATGTTTGTCAGTGCTCTCTTTCACATGCTGTGACAGGACATTTGGAAGATACGTCTACAACTCACTAAGCCAGTGACGTGGCCTCCACTTGTCTGGGGAGTCCTCTGTGGAGCAGCTGCCTCTGGTATGCTTTGGTGTCTATAATGGTTTTTATCTGTTCCTTCACTTCATAATGACTTGTTACATCAAACATTGCATCATTGTTACATGGTCCACCTTCCAAATGACTTGTTACACCAAACATTAGTATCCTTCAATCTTCAAGTTCAACCGCATGACATCTATTGCCATCCTTTCTGTTGAATTTAAATTAGTGTGCAGAGCACAACACACTGAACTGCTGAATTTTAGGATATGGGCACCGCAGTACACCGGCTAGCTTTTTTTTGGTTGCTTATAATGATGGATAAGTCTCTGTACTTGGTCTTTGTGGGGCTGCGGCACATGGTCCTTTTTGTAGGACTGCTGCGGGGGTGGTTTGCTTGTGGTTTGCTGCAGCACACATGGTCCTTTGTAGGACTGCAGCGGGGGTGGTTTTTCAGCATCTTAGACTAGAGCATCTTAGACTAGATTAGAGCATCTAGGACAGCAGCACCTCGGCTTGGACTGCTTTTAGGACAGCATCTAGTTTAGCATCTTGACTAGCATCTAGCATATCTTTGGTGAGTAGCAGCTCCGGCGGCCTATAAATATGTAACCCCAACCTCCGGGGTTGGTATGGCATTGTGAATGAAGAAAACCGAAAAAATTGTCCCAACTTCTAGTGTCATCCTCTCTCAATGAGAGCTAGAATTCGAGTTTGCAACAAGTGGTATCGAGCCGTTCTTTCTTGCGGCACGAACGTCTTCTCGTTCTTCCCCCTCCCAAGCTTCCCATCCACTCTCGGCCTCGCGGCGGCTCCCCTACGGCGCGCCATGTCCGCGGGGACGGTCTCGGCACTCGGTCGCCTCGAGCGTGCGGCGCGGCGGGAGGCCGAGCTCGGCTGCGGCGGAGGAGCGCGAGCTAGCGGCGGCCGAGGCCGGCTGCCGGCGGCGGCGAGGGCGTCGAGGGCGGCGGCGGTGGAGCCGGCGGCCGGCCGGGCGAGAGGTGGAGGCGGCGGAGGCGGCGGGCGCGGCACGTGCGGCGGCGGCGAGAGGCCGAGGCACCGCGCGCGGCCGGCGTCAACGGCTCCGTTTGTGCCGACGACAATGCCGACGCGGACCTTGAGCCGCTCGCTAGGAATGCGGCTCGAGAACGGACGGAACGGTGGGCAACCGAGCACGCTCACGGTGGTGGCGCTCCCGGTGGAGGAGCTCACGGCGGTGGCGCTCCCGGTGGAGGCGCGCACGGCGGTGGCGCTCCCGGTGGAGGCGCGCACGGCGGTGGCGCTCCCGGTGGAGGCGCGCACGGCGGTGGTGCTCCCGGGGGGAGGCGCACACGGCGGTGGCGCTCCCGGGGGAGGCGCGCACGGCGGTGGTGCTCCCGGGGGAGGCGCACACGGAGGGCCGGGTCGACGAAGAGTTCGGCCCCTACGGGGTCCGGCGGTGGTCGGGGACATCGGTCCCGGTCTTTGGGTGGCCGACCCTCACCAAGACCAACTACGTCGAGTGGGCCGCGCTCATGAAGATCAGACTTCAAGTGCGGCGCATGTGGGATGCGGTCCGGTGCGGCGACGTCGGCTTCGACAAGGATCGGCGGGCACCGGATGCCCTCATCGCCGCCGTCCGGTCGAGATGCAATTCTCGCTTACCCAGAAGCGAACTGCCAAGGAGGCGTGGGATGCCATTGCTGCAGCACGCATCGGCAGCGATCGCGCCCGCAAGACCACATTGCAGGCACTTCGCAAGGAGTGGGAGAACCTGGCATTCAAGCCAGGTGAGGACATCGACGACTTCGCTCTTCGCCTCAACACTCTGTTGCGGAAGCTGGTGCAGTTCGGCGACGCCACCTACAACGAAGAGCGAGCTATCGAGAAGCTCTTCCGCTGCGCCCCCGCCAAGTACAAGCAGATCGTCCGCTCGGTTGAGTCTCTCGCCGGACCTCTCCACGATGTCGATCGAGGAGGCGATTGGTCGCCTCAAGGTCGTCGACGTCGATGAGCCACAGCCCCTCTCGGGGCCGTCACCATTGGCGGGAAGCTCCACTACACTCGGGAGCAGTGGGAGGCTTCCCGAGGTGACTGGAAGAAGGGGGAGCCTTCTTCCTCGACAGGCGGAGGCAAGCGCGGCAAGTCGCGCAAGGGGCGCGGAGGCGCCCGGAGCCGATGGCCGCGGCGGCGCCCGGTCGGCGCCCGTGGAGGCATCCGGGCGGTGCCGCCGGCGAGCGCAAGGGGGCACGCGGCGACCTCTCGCCACAGCGTGGCGGGCCGGCCACCGGGCCAAGGAGTGTCGCCCGGCCGAGGCGTGGCCAACCGCACCGGCACGGCCGAGGCCCCCACGTCGCACGGGTGGAGGAGCGGCTGCGCTCCCCGGCTCATGCAAGCATCGAGCTACCCCCCGCGGCATCGGCCGCGACGGTTCTTCTCCACCTTGATGAGCCGAAGGCACGCGCCCTCCTTGGCGACGCTCCCAGCACCGAGCAAGATGGACGGGTGGTGCCTTGACACCGCGCCACCCATCACATGACCGGTCGGCGGGAGTTCTTCACCGAGCTCGACTCCCGGCCACCCGCGGCTCCGTCAAGTTCGGGGACGCCTCGGCGTGGAAATCAAGGGCGTTGGCTCCGTCCTCTTCATCGCCCGGTCCGGTGAGCACGGGCGCTCACCGGGTCTACTACATCCCCGCGTTGAGGAACTCTATCATCAGCTTGGGACAGCTGGATGAGGATGGTTCGCACGTGGAGGTCTGGAACGGGATCATGAGGATTTGGGATCGCCATCGTCGCCTCCTTGCCAAGGTAACTAGAGGCAACAATCGGCTCTACGTCCTTAATGTGCAGGTGGCACAACCCGTCTGCCTTGCTGCTCGTCGGGACGACGAGGCGTGGCAATGGCATGAGCGCTTCGGGCACCTTCACTTCGACGCCCTGAAGCGGCTCAGTGCCAAGGAGATGGTGCGAGGCATGCCATGCCTCGACCACGTGGAGCAGTTCTGCGACGTCTGCGTGTTGACGAAGCAGAGGCGGCTCCCCTTTCCCCAGCACTCGAGCTTCCGAGCCACGGAGCGGCTCGAGCTCGTGCATGGGGACCTGTGTGGCCCAGTGACACCGGCCACACCGGGAGGACGGCGCTACTTCCTGTTACTCGTCGACGACCTCTCCCGCTACATGTGGGTGATGGTCCTCGGCAGCAAGGGAGAAGCTGTGGACGCCATCAAGCGCGCGCGAGCGCGCCGCGGGCCGAGTGCGGCCGCAAGCTGCGCGTGCTGCGTACCGACAACGGCGGCGAATTCACGGCGGGCCGAGTTCGCGTCGTGCTTGCGCGGATGAGGGCATTCGGCGCCACTTCTCCGCGCGCGTACGGCCCCGCAACGAACGGCGTCGTCGAGCGCCGCAACCGGACGGTTGTGGGAATGGCGCGGGCCCTCCTCAGCGCAGAGGGGGATGCGGCTACCTTTTGGTGAGAGGCGGTGGTGACGGTGTCTACATCCTCAACCGCTCGCCCACCAAGGCCCTCGCCGGCAAGACGCCGTATGAGGCTTGGCATGGGCGCAAGCCGACGGTCTCCCACCTGCGGGTCTTCGGGCCGCCTCGCATTCGCCAAGGAGCTTGGCCACGTCAGCAAGCTCGACGACAGGAGCACTCCGGGAGTGTTCATCGGCTATGCGGAGGGCTCAAAGGCCTACCGCATCCTCGACCGGAGACACGGCGTGTGCGCACGGCGCGCGACGTGGTGTTCAACGAAGGGCAAGGATGGGCGTGGGACAAGGCAGTGACCGACGACTCGACTCCGACGTACGACGACTTCACTGTCGAGTACGTCCACTTCGAGAGAGCTGGGGGAGCAGGCAGCTCCTCTTCACGGAGCATGCCTACCCCAGTTCCCGAGTCTCCACCAACTCCGGCGCCCACTACTCCGACAGCGTCGCGCTCTCGAGCCTCGACCTCGACTGCGACGAGCTCTTCGCCGACACCACCACAGCCAGCGACTCCGCGCACTCCGACACCGACAGCCACTCCTCCGGGCACGTCCACTCCGACACCAGCTCGAGTTGAGCACAGCCCGGTGGAGTTCGCTACTCCGCTCTCCCACGACGAGGAGCGGATCGACGCGTACCACGACGGCGAGCCGTTGCGGTACCGTACGATGGAGGATCTTCTCGACGACCAGTCGGTGCCAGGACTGGCGCCTCGTGACTTGGAGGCACAGTTGCACCTTGCGTGCGAAGACGGTGAGCCTCGGTCCTTCGCGGAGGCCGAGGGACACGCGGCATGGCGTGCCGCGATGCAGTCGGAGATGGACGCGATTGAGAAGAACCGCACCTGGGAGCTTGCGATCTCCCTCGAGGTCACCGTGCAATCACCCTTAAGTGGGTGTTCAAGGCGAAGAGGGATGAAGCCGGCGCCATTGTCAAGCACAAGGCTCGCCCGGTGGCTCGCGGTTTCTGCGGCGGGGAGGGGATCGACTTCGACGATGCCTTCGCTCCCGTGGCACGGATGGAGTCCGTGCGACTCCTTCTTGCGGCGGCCGCCCAGAGGGCCGGCGTGTCCATCACATGGACGTCAAGTCGGCGTTTCTTAACGGGGACTTGCAGGAGGAGGTCTACGTGCACCAGCCGTCGGGGTTTGTGATCCCCGGCAAGGAAGGCAAGGTGCTACGCTCGCGCAAGGCCCTCTATGGCTTGCGGCGGCACGAGGGCATGGAATGCCAAGTTGGATTCCACGCTCAAGAGGATGGGCTTCAAGCAAAGCCCGCACGAGGCGGCCGTCTACGGCGGGGCAATGGAGGAAATGCCTTGCCGGTGGGCGTCTACGTCGACGACTTGGTGATCACCGCACCAACGATGCGGAGGTGGCGGCGTTCAAGGAAGAGATGAAGGCCACCTTCCGGATGAGCGATTTGGGGCCTCTCTCCTTCTACTTGGGGATCGAGGTGCACCGGGACGACTCGGGATCACGCTTCGACGGACCGCCTACGCCAAGCGCGTCGTTGAGCTAGGCCGGGCTCACCGACCGCAACCCAGCTCTCACTCCGATGGAGGAGAGGCTGAAGCTCAGCCGCGACAGCACGACGGAGGAGGTGGACGCCACGCGCATGCGGCGCCTTGTGGGGAGCCTTCGCTACCTCGCCCACACGCGACCGGACTTGGCGTTCCCCGTCGGCTACGTCAGTCGGTACATGCAGCGACCGACGACGGAGCACCAGCTGGCCGTGAAGAGGATCATCCGCTACGTTGCGGGGACTCTCGACCACGGCCTCTTCTACCCGAGGTGTCCGGAGCGACACACTTCGTCGGGTACAGCGACAGCGACCACGCCGGCGACATCGACACCAGCAAGAGCACTAGTGGGATACTCTTCTTCCTTGGCAAGTGCCTCGTCAGCTGGCAGTCGGTCAAGCAGCAGGTGGTGGCTCTATCCAGCTGCGAGGCCGAGTACATAGCAGCATCCACTGCCTCGACTCAGGCGCTCTGGCTCGCTCGACTGCTTGGTGATCTCCTCGGCCGAGACACTGGAGCGGTGGAGCTGCGGGTGGACAGCAAGTCCGCTCTGGCCCTGGCAAAGAACCCCGTTTTCCATGAACGGAGCAAACACATCCGGGTGAGGTACCACTTCATCCGCGGCTGTTTGGAGGAAGGGAGCATCAAGGCAGGCTACATCAACACCATGGATCAGCTGGCCGACCTGCTCACCAAGCCTCTTGGGAGGATCAGGTTCCTGGAGCTCTGCTCCAAGATTGGGATGGTTCAGCGTTCCCACAAGACGACGCACAAGACTTAGGGGGAGAATGATGGATAAGTCTCTGTACTTGGTCTTTGTGGGGCTGCAGCACATGGTCCTTTGTAGGACTGCTGCAGGGTGGTTTGCTGTGGTTTGCTGCAGCACACATGGTCCTTTGTAGGACTGCAGCAGGGTGGTTTTTCAGCATCTTAGACTAGAGCATCTTAGACTAGATTAGAGCATCTAGGACAGCAGCACCTCAGCTTGGACTGCTTTTAGGACAGCATCTAGTTTAGCATCTTGACTAGCATCTAGCATATGCTGGCTGACTAGCAGCTCCAGCAGCCTATAAATATGTAACCCCAACCTCCAGGGTTGGTATGGCATTGTGAATGAAGAAAACCAGAAAATTGTCCCAACTTCTAGTGTCATCCTCTCTCAATGAGAGTTAGAATTCAGTTTGCAACATATAACACTGTTCCTGTTGCTGTATCTTGTATGACTATTACGCTTATGTTCCTTTTCTCCTAATCTGTCATATTTAGGAAATTTCCATTGGACAGTTGAAGATGTTGCAAAATCTATTGTATGCATGATAATGTCTGGCCCATGCCTTACAGGATACACACAGGTTTACTTTTAGATTATCTGTTGTGGCTTTTATTGATTACCTCAAATATGCTGACTAATACTACTAATAAGTATGTCAGCCAAACATTCTTGTTTGTAGACAATCAACGACTGGTATGATCGAGACATTGATGCGATCAACGAGCCTTATCGCCCTATTCCATCGGGTGCTATATCTGAGAGTGATGTATGTCTGTATTTCAGAGAGAAATCTAATCTGTTTTGGCATATGTAATTGCATGCATGTTTAGTTTCATCAATTGTTAACTAGTTTGTAGGTATTTGTGTTCTAACTTGTCATTTTAGGGGGTGCTAGATAATTCATCCACAAAACAAAGCCATTAGTATACCACTTATTTCTCTTGGTCTTGTTTAAAGTAGAGTGCAGAAGAATGCTGATTCAACTTTTTCCAAAACATGAAATCTACTTAGGTTTCTAAATTCATTTTTGCTTTGCATCAAATCTTTGGTTCAATTAGATTGGTATTCTTCTAACATTATATCCACTATCACATATAAGGAATGGTTGGCATATTTTTTAATTGTTGTAGTGATGATATTGCTATTTGCAAAATCTTCTCTTTCCAAATGTTAATTTCTGGGTGGATCTATTTTCCCTTGTGATGCATGTAATGCCATTTATTGTCGTGTAAAATTTGAAATGAAACTGAACCACGATGCCGACTATCTTTTCATATCATTTACAAGGGTTTTGCCAGCTCCGATTGGCCAATTAATCATGTTATGGCTGTCTTACTGATGAATAATTCTCTTCAGGTAATTACTCAGATCTGGGTGCTATTGTTAGCAGGGCTTGGATTGGGTGCGTTGTTAGATGTGTGGGTAAGTCCTTAGGAAACTGATTTTGTGCACCAACAAGTTGGCTGCTCCCATATGTTGTAATGGTCTGCTTCATTTCAGGCGGGGCATGATTTTCCTATTATTTTTTATCTTGCTGTGGGTGGCTCCTTACTTTCCTACATATATTCAGCACCACCTCTCAAGGTACTCAAGTGTTTCTTCTTTATACTAATTTTGTTTTTTTTGAAAAATAGTTTCTCGGACGATTCCTTTTGCTCAAAACTTTATCATAAATTTTCAGCTCAAGCAGAATGGATGGATTGGGAACTTTGCTCTGGGTGCGAGTTACATTAGCTTGCCCTGGTATGATCATTGCCAGTGCTCTCATCATATAAAGCAAAGTGTTGGCTTTGATGTTGCAGTCATTATTTCAAGAGCTTAACGGTATAAATATATATTTGCAGGTGGGCTGGCCAGGCGTTATTTGGAACTCTTACTCCTGATATTGTTGTGCTGACAACTTTATACAGCATAGCAGGGGTATTTCTTCTCCATTTCCTGTTCCCTTTTCTTTTGCTCATTATACCCGTCATGATGCTTCACTGTTTTCTTGATTACACAGCTAGGGATTGCTATTGTAAACGACTTTAAGAGCATTGAAGGGGATAGAGCTCTGGGTCTTCAGGTTAGTCTCCTTTCTGAATAAATTGTTTTCATTGCTGAAGCGCTTGTCCATACCAGTTTACCTTTTCTTTTTTGTAGTCACTCCCTGTTGCTTTTGGAATGGAAACTGCAAAATGGATTTGTGTTGGAGCAATTGACATCACTCAATTATCTGTTGCAGGCAAGACATAAGTTTCATCTATTTCTCGCTCCTTTTCTTTTCATATAAATTGCCTTCAAAGATTCTGTATAAGTTTACAGATTGCCATGTGGTTCGTGGCTCTGTGCTGCTGTTAAGCATACCTTAATTACTGCATTTGTTATGGTAATGCGTCAGATTTTAAGTTTCCCATTTATTAATGGAGCCTTATTAGGAACTTTGGAGGGCGGTTTCTTTGAACACAAGATGTGCGTGGTGAAAAAGTTGTTCTGTTTCACTTCAAAAAACTTCACATGACGGCAAACTATAAATTAGGTTTAACAAATTTATAGCTACATTCTCTAAGTATTCAGATGAAGTAAGTGTTTCCACCTGGTAGAAAATAGGAGGAACCACAAACATATGCTTGATTTTATCTCTATGCTGAATTTCTGTAAGAGTTTGTTTTAAATAGAAATTTCACTTTCCAGGCTACCTTTTGAGCACTGGCAAGCTATATTACGCCCTGGCGCTGCTTGGACTAACAATTCCTCAAGTGATTCTCCAGGTAGGTGACCGTTCCAGATGTTTGGTTGTTTCAGTTGCCCTTTTCCATGCATGTTACTAAATTTGAAGGTTAACTTCTGAGGAATAGCTTTACATTTAAGGTTGACAAAACTGCATTTGAGTTCATTAGTTACCTCCTCTGTTCTTTAATATATGACGTTTAGGACAAGCTAGTTAGTTCATTTTTGAGCTAATTACCTTGTCCTAAACGTCATATATTTAATAACGGAGGTAGTATATATTATATGTCCTAAGTGAAGCGTTGCTGTTAAGAACATCTTCAGTCCACAATGCATAACTAAAGAACAAACAGCACCAAATAGTATGTGGAGAGCTCTGTCTGCTTAATTAGTAGCTCCAGATTCGTTTGCGCATATTCTAATCCTCCTTGCGTTGTTGGAACAGTTCCAGTACTTTCTGAAGGACCCTGTTAAGTATGATGTCAAATATCAGGTACACTCCTCTCCAGCAATTCCCTCTCTGTATCCGCGAGCAACATGAATGACTTTCAGATGCTTATCACAACAATGTTACTTTGCTAAACGCAGGCAAGCGCGCAGCCGTTCTTCGTATTCGGCCTGCTGGTGACGGCCCTGGCGACCAGCCACTGATGAAAGCATCCAACGTAGACTGGATCCGCAGAGCTTCGTCGGAAGAAGCAGATTGTTCAGGTGTGATGAAATAAGGTTTCAGCGCCTCTGTAGACCACGATGTGTTAGCTCCTTGTGAGCAGTGTAGGATCGTTCTTCTGGAACAGAAAAAGAAAAATCAGTTTTGTAAGGTTTATGCGATAGAAGGAAGGATTAGCGATATGAGCCTGTTGTTGTATTAGGTTCAGTAGATACACAACTGTAAGACGTTTGAGAATGTTGTGCCATCGTCAGCTGGTCAACCGGCTGCAGCTCTGTAAGGCTTTGAACGAACAGTTTTGGGATGAAATCCAGCATAGCTATTGTCTACACTCTGTGAAGTGAAATCAGATAACCTGTAGTTGTCCGTACCAGAATTGCAAGCAAACGACCAGACCAATTTGAGACCCCAAATTTAAATTCATACTACCGTTGAACATATGGTATTTCTGACGTTTTAGTAGGAACTAACTGATCCAACGGTCTGCACTCTTCAACCTGCAGCTGCTGCACCACCCCAAAAAAAAAACAAAACAAATAATCCTTCGTGAAGAAAATGCTGATTTGCATATTAACCAAGCACAAATAATTGGTTTATAGAAACACCAGAAATCTTGATGTTCCAGTGATAGTCTGATGAAATACCAGAAATACCACAAAGCATATCGATATCCAGCGGCACACTGCGCGCGAACTCCAAAGACGTCAGCAGTCAGCGGCGCCTCCCCACGGCGGGCATGGACGTCGACGACCCGTCGCCGCGCGCCGGCGGGGGCGGCGCGGACCCGCCCCGCATCCGGCGGCTGGAGGAGTCGGTGGTGAACCGCATCGCGGCGGGGGAGGTGATCCAGCGGCCGTCGTCGGCGGTGAAGGAGCTCGTCGAGAACAGCCTCGACGCCGGAGCCTCCACCGTCTCCGTCACCGTCAAGGACGGAGGACTCAAGCTCATACAGGTCTCCGACGACGGCCACGGCATCCGGGTACGCCCACTAAACCCTAAACCCACGCTCCCATATCCTGGACATTCGCCTTTTAGTGTCAGGTCATGGACTGTGTAGATGTGGCTTGAGTTGCTACCGTTACTTGAGGGTGCCCCCCCTATTTCGTGGAAATTGATGAATTGCCAAGCATGTGAACAGGGAAGGATTAGGGAATTTTGGTTCTGTGCTTTTATATGCTGAAATTCTTGTTTCCTAATGTCTTCATCTCTATCAGTTGATGGCATAGTTACCTCTATTAAGCATTTCACGACAGAAAATTCTGATAAATTACCAGGACTATAATTAATTCGACTACAGGTTAGGCTTGTTGCAATTGGTCGTGCCTGGTCCCTATTATAAGATTTTTAATACTATACGTATACATTAGTTTCTCCTTAGTATCCACTGAAGAAGTGTTTGTGTAACTAACTTAATTTTCCTCTTGTAGTCTGAGGATTTGCCAATATTGTGTGAAAGGCATACTACCTCCAAGCTATCCGCATATGAGGATTTACAGACAATAAAATCTATGGGGTTCAGGGGGGAGGCATTAGCCAGTATGACTTATGTCGGCCATGTTACTGTCACAACAATAACAGAGGGCCAGCTTCATGGCTACCGGTTAGTCCATGAACAGTTAAATTTCATGGCTTCGCTGCATTCTATATTTGTTGTTGATAAGTTTTGTCATGCCCCCCTCTCCTTGTCAGTGTTTCATATAAAGATGGAGTGATGGAGAATGAGCCGAAACCCTGTGCTGCGGTTAAAGGAACTCAAATCATGGTAAGTTTGCTTGATGTTGTACTTATTTTCTGCTTAATACTGTTGAATACACTTTCTAATTTTGATAAAACATAATTTTCTTCAGGTCGAAAATTTATTTTACAATATGGTAGCTCGTAGAAAAACATTGCAGAACTCCAATGATGACTACCCCAAGATTGTGGACTTCATTAGTCGGTTTGCAGTCCATCACATCAACGTGAACTTTTCTTGTAGGAAGGTAATAACCCTTTATTTTCCTTCTATACATCAGTCATCAGATTGAGTAGGGTGCCATTTGCTTCTTCTTTTACAGCATGGAGCCAATAGAGCAGATGTTCATAGTGCAAGCACATCTTCTAGGCTGGATGCTATAAGGAATGTTTATGGGGCTTCTGTCGTTCGTGATCTGATGGAAATAGAGGTTTCAGACGAGAATGCTGGAGACGCAGTCTTCAAGATGGATGGCTACATATCAAATGCAAATTATGTGGCAAAGAAGATCACAATGATCCTTTTCATAAATGGTAGTAGAAATATGCGAGAAGAGACATTACTCATCAATAAAAGCTGCTGGTTTTATGTAGATAGTTATGTGATGTAATTATGGCCAAAATTAGTCAAGGTGGCCCCTCCTTTTATTTTGTATATTCATTATTTCTATGCTTTATCATTTATGTATCTTCATATTTACTACTCAGATCGTCTTGTAGACTGCACTTCTCTAAAACGGGCTATTGAATTTGTGTACTCTGCAACATTGCCTCAAGCATCCAAACCCTTCATATACATGTCCATCAATCTTCCACCAGAACATGTCGATGTCAATATACACCCAACTAAGAAAGAGGTACATTTTAAAACACCATTCTAAGATTTGTTGTCCTTCTGATGTTCAACCATTTTTTTGTTCGATTATTCCTGTTAGATAACACCTCGTTGGAACCTTTTGCAAATCTCTGGCTTTCAGGTTAGCCTCTTGAATCAAGAGCGTATTATTGAAATTATTAAAAATACTATTGAAGAAAAACTGAGGAGTTCGAATACCACAAGGATATTCCAAACTCAGGTGATTAATTGTATATTTAGCACTCTCATATTCATATCTTCGTTGTTGTTTGCCTATCTGTACAATGTATACTATATTATTGTATGTGTATTGTTAACATTAATATTATGTGCTTTTGGGTGATAACCTATCCAGTTTATCATATATCTTCTTGATGGCTTTTGATTGCATATATGGGCACCATTGTTCCTAAACGCTTTCTTGGAAACATGACCTGTCACCACGGCATATGATTCGGTGATAGTCAATGGTCATCATTTTTGTTTCTTTATAACTATCTTTCTTACACTTGAAGCGTTGCATGGTTTATGTGCATATGTAGTTGAATTCTAATGTGAACTTTTCTGCCTATTGATGGTGCTGTTACATGCGCGTTGCAGGCAATAAACCCCTCTGCACTTACTCAAGCTTACACACAGAAAGAAAAGGGCACTGAGGTCAAAATGGCATCTGGTATGCAGAATGACAACCAACACTTATATTGGATCCTATCTCTTTAAGCTGAGATGTGTTCTAGTGCCTATGCTGCAATGACATGCTAGTTAATTATTTATTACTATTTCTTAACAAATTAGCAGTACATGAAACCTCCACCGCACCCAGCATATCATCTCACTGTAACCATCGTGTACTGTAGGAATGAAATCTCAAAAGACTCCTGTTAGTCAAATGGTCAGAACTGACCCACGCGATCCTTCAGGAAGGTTGCACACTTACTGGCGCGGGCAATCTTCAAATCTTGAAAATAAATCTGACCTTGTTTCTGTAAGGTATCATCCTAATTAGCAAGCTAGCAACCACCTAGCGTTCTTTTTAGCTTTTCTGTCAGATTTGATTTGATCTTGTATTTGTTTCATGGAGTCCCCTCACATGCATTCGCTAATTTTCTGTTTATAAAGCACCTGTTCTATACCTTTCATCACGTTTTTTTTGTTTACATGCTGTTGGTTGTTTGGTTGGAAGTACTGTATTTTGTCCTTATTTCTACATTGGTTGTTGATTCAAAACAGTATACTTTTAGATGCAAAAGTGTGATTTTTAATTGACTTTTCTGTGGCTGATTTTCTTTTTCAATGTTTGGTTCTAATAGAAATGTAGTAAGGTCAAGGAGAAATCCAAAAGATGCTTGTGATTTATCCAGTCGTCATGAGCTTCTTACCGAAGTTGATTCTCACTGCCATCCTGGTGAGCTCATCTCAGTCTTTGATAACCGAAAGGAGCGCCTCTGTTATTTTTTAATTATATTTTATCTATTGCTGCAGGTCTGTTGGAGGTTGTTAAGAGTTGCACATATGTTGGACTGGTTGACGAAGTTTTCGCTTTGATACAACACAATACTCGCTTATACCTCGTCAATGTTGTAAATGTTAGGTAAAAACTAGTGAATTACTGTATTTCTCATCCTTTCCACATATAACTAGCGTCATATCCAAGCTAAAACTTTCAATTTTAGTCGTAGAAGGTACCAAAAACCCAATTCCGCGGCTACCCCATAAACAGATAACATGCATGCATGGCTACATACAATTGTTCAGGGCTTTAGACTTCCACGCCAGACCATCATAAAACTGCTTCCCCATGCATCTAATATCCATCTGTTCTAAAAAAAACATCTGCAAACATGTAATTACTGCCACCATTTCAAAATAACATATTGATATTTATTCATTTCTTGGGACATTTTGGCACTTTCTTTCATGTGGTATGTTCTTGTTCAATTTGTGGTGCAGTAAAGAACTCATGTACCAGCAAGCACTTTGCCGTTTTGGAAACTTCAATGCTATACAGCTTAGTGAACCAGCTCCACTTCGGGAACTGCTACTGATGGCACTGAAGGAGGATGAACTAATGGGTGATGAAAATGATGAGGAGAAACTGGAAATTGCAGAAGTAAGTTGTTCTCGAATGGCTCGATTCTTTGTTAATGTAGTAGGTGTCTAGGTGATATTTGTATTTCTGAATTATTTTACTGCAGTTAAGTCCACTGACTTTTTGTTGCATAGCGCCTTTGATGAACATAACATATTTTGTTGCAGGTGAACTCCGAGATACTGAAAGAAAATGCCGAGATGATTAATGAATACTTCTCTATTCATGTTGACAAAGATGGAAACCTGACCAGGCTTCCAGTTGTACTTGATCAGTACACCCCTGATATGGATCGTCTTCCAGAATTTGTGCTGACTATGGCGAATGATGTAGGTTTTCTCCTATCAAGTGATCAAGTTCATCGTATATGCTAATTTAAAGTCAAGCATGGCATTATACTATGCACTCCCTGTTGAGATGACAAGTAATAAATTTGCAATGCTGTTTCAAAGTTTCAAATTTAAATGGCTTTTCATGTAGTATTGCAGCTAAATATCTGAACTTAATTTTTTAAAAGAAAAAACTTATTTCATAGTGTGAACCCAGTATGTGTTGCTTCATTACTTTCTTAACCCTCTGTAGTTCTAGTTCTGGCAAATCCTGATTTTTAGCAATTACGATCTTACAATAGGTTACTTGGGATGATGAAAAAGAGTGCTTCCGGACGGCAGCTGCTGCTATTGGGATGTTTTACGCTCTCCATCCTCCCATCCTTCCAAATCCATCTGGGAGTGGCATTCAGTTGTACAAGAAAAATAAAGAATGCATGCCAAGTGGTGAATATGTTGATAATACAGGTGAGCTTATTGGATATCTGTACTCCACAACAATTACTCATTGAAGTGCTAGTGGTGCCATGACATAATCAAGATATGCCAAAGTTTACACCTTAGTAGATACGTATCATCAAGATTATTGATCCTGGAGTTTGTCCCAGTTGACAACTCCGAAACCACTCAGATAACATGAGATGGAGTTTAATGGTACACAAATTTCCGTGATATATGATGTCAGGGCTACATCCTCCATACTTCCATAGGCTCAACTGTACCACAAAAAAATCCGTGATATGTGATGTCTTTTCATCAATATTAGGTTGCTATTGTTGCTAAAATCAAATTGCACCACAGATGAAGATGATATTGATCAAGAACTACTTGCGGAAGCAGAAACAGCATGGTCTCAACGAGAGTGGACCATTCAGCATGTCTTGTTTCCATCCATGCGACTTTTCCTAAAGCCCCCAAAGTCAATGGCAACAGACGGAACATTTGTTCAGGTTTGTTCTTGTGTTTCGAAACTTATGGAAGTTCAGAGACACCATTAGATATGTCTAGGCTCCTGATGCTGCACCTTTGTCTGTTGATGGTTTAATTGCTGCACTTAGTTCATTGTCATGCTTTACGTTCAAGTTCCTTGGTATTTCTCATCAGCTTGGCATTGAATCGTTTGACAAATTGGTAATGCGGGTTCCCTATTTATAGATGCGTGTCCATGTGCTATTGGCTATTGCTACCGACAGTGTGTCCAGAGTCCAGATTTGTACATACTTCCTAAATTGAGAGCACTATTTCATCTTCTAACCATTGCAATGTCCTTGGAAAAATCTTGAGGCATTCTGGAGGGTCAAAGTTGTTTTGCATTTGCTTAAAATTGCTAGTAGCTGCAAATTAGTTCAGACAAATCAGTGTCAGCTATCAGCTTTTAACCCTGCTCATTCCCTGCCAACAGGTAACCAGAAGCTTCGAAATGAGTTTTAGTGTTACCACTTGTGCATGATTTGCCTTTGCCTATGATGATAATAACAATGGTTGCTAATATTTTCCACTGTTGTTTCTCGACTTTGTATGCAGGTTGCTTCTCTGGAGAAGCTTTACAAGATTTTCGAGAGATGTTAGCTCACGCAAGCGCAACTTACAAAGAAGGCCAAGCAAGCGACACCCCGACGAAACATTTTGCGCTGTACATATTTTGCACTTGTAGTATCGTAGAGGTTTGAGTAGTAGAGTAGTAGACAGGTTGAAGTGTACCGCCACCGGCAAAACTCTCCTGTACTGTCAATTGCACGATCCTCTTGTTGTGTGGCTAAACTTCACTTGACTTTCTGATGTGTTGGTGCCTTGTTGAAATTGTCAGGGCTTGACAAGAGCCTTATCTACGGGTGTGTCCGCACAATTCGCCTGATGAGTAAATAAAATCCCCTAGGTTCATATTTTGTTTTCACCCGTACGGTGCAAGTTTACACTTTTAAGCCCGTTTCTTAAACTACGCTCCATTTGTTTGCATAAATATTTAAAAGTTTTAAAAAAACAAGGGTTCGTACTTATTTAACCTCCCAATAAACTGCATTTGTTCGAAAACCTTTTTCCAGTTTATTTTCTGTGAAATTCACCTGTTCCCGGCGTTATGTGTTAAGTGGTAAGTGGCGTTCCCGTCGTCGCGAGGCGTCTATGGTGACTTTGAGAATCTCGGATCTGTCGGTCTTTCGGTCTTTCGGAGGAGATGCTTTCATAAGGGTATGGTTTGCGTACGTGTATTCATAGGTGAATGGTGCTGCGACGCTGCGTGCTGTGAGTGTTTGTGTATTTTAAGAAGAAATCCATCTTAATTAAGCACAGAACTGAACATATGGGCCCGAAGAAATGCCCGACTCTGCATGCGGTGGGCCCGACGAGTATGACTACCGATCCCACACGTCCACCACGTAGGCGGTAGACCGGAGCCATCAACTCCAACCTCATTTTTATTTATTTTATTTATCCCCAAAGCAAACCCGCCGGATTCCTCCTCCCCCCTCCCCTACCCGCTCTAAACCCTAGCCCCAACGCCACCGAGCCCGCCGCCCGCTCGCCCGCCCGGCCGCCGCCGCCGGGGACGATGGCGAAGCCTCGGCGCGGCCGCTCCGCGTCGCGCTCCACCTCGGGCTCCTCCTCCCGCTCCGTCTCCTCGGGCTCCGTCTCGTCCCGCTCCCGGTCGCGCTCCCGCTCCTTCTCGTCGTCGTCCTCCCAGTCCCGGAGCCGATCCCCTCCCCCGGCCAAGCGCAGGTATGGATCCGCATCCACTTTATCTTACCCTTTGTCCCTTCTGAATGGACGCTGCTTAAGCCCGCCCTTTTCGATTTACCCGATTCGACTGGCACTTTTCAGTCAAAAAGCGATGAAACCCTAGAGGCTTTCCTAAGGCTTGGGGTGGCTGCAACTGGAGTGTTTCGGATGAGGCTGGTTGGTTCAGATAATTGCACAGTTACGTTCTGTAGGTGGTTCCTTGTGTGTTGAACTGGTTTGCCTTCTGTTGAATACAGTTATTAGCCCTTGTGGCGGCAGTCAACAGTACGGATGCAGTCATTTCAGTGTAAAACAGTACCAGAGTTTGGTAATGGTCATACTGATCGTTAGCAAAGTCATTTTTGACTATGCTCATGATAGGCTGTAAAACTGTGTTAAATGCTGGACCCTGCATTCGGAACTCAGATGCACACCTTGGGTTCTTTCAGCTCCCTGCTGTGGGCTTATTGTTTGGCCATGCCTTTTTGGTATTTCTGTAGTGACGGAGGCCTGTGGTGAGACCTGCAGCATTTGCTACTGAAGTCAGCTTGTTGTTACTTGTGTTTATTAAATTCATCACGCCTCGGTGAAGTTTGTTCCTGTTGCCACATTTTCCATTGCTGAAATAGGCTCTTGGCAATTTAAAGTTATTCTTACATATGAATTTACATGATTACATTACATGCGTTCTGCTTTAGTTAACATGGTTGTTTGGTATTTTTCTCATGAACTATAGTTCTCTTGTGCTGTGTTTCTCTAACTGGAGTGCATTCATTTATGGATACTGTTATTTACCCAGCTCACCTGGAGCACGAAAAGGTCGATCACCTTCACCACCAACTAAAAAAGGTTCACCCTCAAAGAAAGTCCGTTCGCCATCACCACCTCCTAAGAAGGCTTCACCCCCTAGGTACATAGTAACTGTTTTTTTACTTTAATTCCCTGCTGTTATGTTGATAATTATATATTTAAGCATGTTATTTCACTTGACCCACATGTTTATCTTTTATGAAATAAATGTAGTTTTCAAAATAGGGTGCTGTTTGTGGGGTAACAATACAAAAACTTGTTCAAAATTGCTGTTATATTAGATGTTTCAATCCTCATGTCAGCAAGAATATGCAATAGTAGCCTCTGATACAATTTTTCTTGTAGCTGATGCTGTTACTTACTGTTCATAAGTTGACTGATTTTTTACACTATATTTTCTGGGGAACTTGTAATGTACATGACCTGCCTCTGTGCATTTACTTCTTGTCTTTCATATTTGGAGTTGTATTTTATTTCCAGAGATTTTGTCTAGCTCCCAGGCAATATTGACTTTGCATTGATTTGTTTGGCTACCTGCGCGCTTCCGCCTGTAAAATCTGACTTTTGTGCCCTAGATTACTGAAAAGTGATTATTTGATTTCAGGAAAGCATCTCCTCCTGCTGAGTCCACTGTTATCTGCATTGACCATTTATCAAGGAATGTTAATGAGGCTCACTTGAAAGAGATATTCGGTGAGCTTACTTTCTTGTGCTTTATTCTGTTGGAAGTTCAGTGTGATGATTAAGTTATATTGAATTATGGCTTGGACAATAAACTAGATTTATATTTACTTTTCTGCAGTTGTTACCTGAATATAGTCTTAGTGTTTAGGAATTCTTTTGATGGCATGCATTTTGTTTAGTTTTTAGGTCTACAACCTTTGCAACCATTTATTTTATATTCTATCTCCAACTATCATGTTTTCTGTATTTCTAGGAAATTTCGGCGAAGTGGTGAATGTGGAGCTATCAATGGACCGATTGGTAAGTGGATTTGTTGATCTTTGTTCTCTCTTATTCCTGAAATATGTACCTGGCACTCCTCTTAACACCTATTAATGTTTTTTGTAGGTAAATCTTCCTCGTGGGTATGGATATGTTGAATTCAAGAAGAGAGCTGATGCTGAGAAGGCTCTTCTTTACATGGATGGTGTATGCATTCTACCCTATGCTTTAAGCTTTTTCTTCTTTTTCAGTTGATAAGTAAATGGTTCACATGTTCTACTAAAAATGTTTTCAGGGTCAAATTGATGGGAATGTTGTTAAGTTGAGATTCACTCTTCAACCGCGCCAAAGGGCTGCATCACCTATGAAGGCACCTCCCCCTCCTCCAAAAAGAGATGCTCCTCAGACTGACAAAGGTGCTGCAAGTGCTGAAAAGGATGCTCAGCAGCGTCCTAGGGAATGTAAGCTTCTGAAGCTTTGTAACTATATAATCACTATCCCTTCTTGTTTACTTATTACTTCTGCTCCTACCAAGGATTTCTTTCTTTCGAAGGTGCATGTTTCAGCTTAATAATTGTTTACATACATGCTTGCAGCACCTCCACGGAAGAAGCCTGCTTCACCTCCGAGGAAGAGATCTCCCCCAAATCGAAGGGTCGAGTCACCCAGGCGTCCACCTGACCCGTCACCTAGGCGGCGTCCTGATTCTCCACCTATTCGTCGCCGACCAGATCCTTCTCCTGTCAGGCGTGGTGACACACCTCCTCGCAGGAGACCACTATCTCCCCCTAGGAGGCGTTCTCCCTCTCCGCCCAGAAGGCATAGGTCACCGATGCGGTAATCACTGCTCAAATCAATTCTATAAGTTTAAGGTATTGTAACTAGAATTTCTGACAGTATCTTGCAACTACAGTCCTTCACCTAGGAGGGGTCGTGGCAGTCCATCGCCACGCAGGCGCTCCCCTGGACCTCTTAGGCGGCGGTAAGTCTCTTTGAGCATGTCTCTGTTTTCTATTTATTTGCAATGCCCTGCATATTATATTGTCTCCCTGATGCGCTGAATGTGTGAAATGTTCACCTTCATTTTTGCCTATTGCACACGATCAGTGATTGGTTTCTCAAGCTATTTGCTCAAATTACCCTTCTAGTGTTTGTTTAATTGTTTTACCTGCTTGTTTTTGTGTCTTGGGTTTTGTTCTTCTGTTGTGCACTTAGGTCTATTTGTCATTTTTTTTGTCCTTCACCTTATTGTGTTAGTTTATCCATTTTGTTCAATTCTTGTATCTTTTTTTTCTCTCTAGCTCACCACCACCAAGGCGTTTGAGGAGCCCACCACCAAGAAGGCCACCACCTCCACGTCGTTATAGTCGTTCTCCTCCTCGCCGACCCCTTCGCTCCCGCTCCAGATCAATTTCTCCAAGAAGGTAGCTGATCTGATGCTCAAATCTTCCTGTAGAGCTCGTATCTCTTTTGCATATTGACAGTTCTAAAATTATGTTTGTATAATGCAGGGGTCGAGGACCTCCATTGAGACGTGGAAGGTCAGATTCATCATATTCACGATCTCCTAGTCCACCAAGAAAGGTGAGTGCTACATCAGCCTTGATATTTGTAGCCTCAGAGGAAACAATGTTGAATTATTTAGCTTCTGTTGCTGGTCATGCTATGCAATGCTAATAAGTGGTTATATGTGACTCTACTTTCTTTTATAGGGGCCAAGAAGGGTATCAAGGAGTCGGAGCCCTAGAAGGTAACACATTTTTTAAATGTTCCAATTTTTTGTGTGTTTTGCATATGTCAAGAAAATTCCATTGCTGAAAATGTGTTGTTTTGTGCAGGCCTCCTAGAGGAAGAAGCATCTCTAGTGACAGCCGAAGCAGCAGCTCACCGTCCCCTAGACGCAGGTAGAAGGAACTGGTGGTATTGTGTTTCCGGCAGGTAAAACCTTTTATCCCTTCACTCAAATCTGTATCGTTTGCCTGTGCTTGTGACATGCTGTGAGCTCAAGTGCGTTGGTTCGAGGAGATGATAAGAGAAACCTAAGGCAACGCTTCCAGTGGACCTGCTTAACATGCTTGGTGGACTCGCTAGCTTGTGATATGTACTCAAGACTTGATTATCTGCTGTGTTTGGCTTATGTATTCGATGCGTGTACCGAAGTATTTTCCAGTTACAACTCTGGGTCTGAAGATTCTGTTGTGTGTGCAACTCGGTGTTAAATGTTTAGTTAAACTTCTGCTTCATGTGCGCTGCTTTACTGCTATTCTGTTGTGGATGCCAGTTTGCTGCATCTTACTGTATAATTTACCCAATCTCAACCAATGAGGTGCTAGTAGACAGGCGCCTCAAAATCAATCTTGGGGCGGCGAATGTGTGTGTATTGTTGGATAAAAAAAAAGGAGTGACGACCATTTGCAGCACACGCACACTTCCGCCTTCCTCCAGCTTGCTGTTGGGGAGGGTACGGCGAAGACGGCTAATGTTCAAAATTTTACTCTCTTCGGCTTCTCTTTTTACTTTTTGCATAGCTTCTCTTCTTTTTACTTTTTGCATAATTTTTTGTGTTGGAACAATTTGCCGTACAAATCAGCACTTCAGCAGATCTGTCAAACAGCCCTGGCCCAAAGTTATAATCCCTCCGTTCTTTAAATATATGACACCGTTGACATTTTTCTCCCAACTTTGATCGTCAATATATATTGAGCAAATTAGTTAACTAAAGTAAAATGTATATCATTATATCTGTCATCCAATGTACTTTAGATTTAACTTATTGATTTGCTAAATATATGTAGAAAAGACGAATAATCAAATCGACGAAAAAAGTCAATGGTGTTATATATTTAAGAACGGAGGTAGCAGATACACATCTGCACAACGGATAGGAACGGACGGGCACTACTTTTTTTTTTTTAACTAACGGACGACACTACTCAAAAAAATAAGAATGGAAAGAAAAACGAATAAACACTGCTCCAGACAGAGCACGCTCCGAAGCAAGCAAGCTTTCAGTTCAAAAAATAAAAAAATAATCACTTTATCAGTTCAAAAAAAAAGCAAGAAGCTTGCCACGACGACTACGAACTGCTCGAGGAGTCGAGAGAGGGCGTGCACGCCCGCCCGCCTCTCTCTCCCTAGCGGAGGCGGGAGGCCAAGATGCCGCCGCCGCCGCCGCCGCCCTTCGTCTCCACGGACGCCTTCTACCTCCACCTGCTCCGCTCCTGCGCAGCGCTGCCGCACGTCGCCGCCGTGCACGCCCACATCGCCCGCGCCCACCCCGCCGCCTCCCTCTTCCTCCGCAACTCCCTCCTCGCTGCCTACTGCCGCCTCGGGGGCCCCACCGGCCCCGCCGCGCGCCTGCTCGACGAAATGCCCCGCCGCAACTCCGTCTCCTTCAACCTCCTCATCGACGCCTACTCCCGCGCCGGCCTCGCGGCGCGCTCCCTGGCCACCTTCGCGCGCGCGCGGGCCGCGGGGGTCAAGGCCGACCGCTTCACGTACGCCGCCGCGCTCGCCGCGTGCTCGCGGGTGGGCGACGTGAGGACTGGCAAGGCCGTGCACGCTCTCGCCGTTCTCGATGGTCTCGCCAAGGAAGGGGTGCTGCTTGTGTCCAACTCGCTCGTCAGCATGTACGCCAGGTGCGGCGAGATGGGCGAGGCGCGGCGCGCGTTCGACGCTGCCGGCCACCGTGACGACGTCTCGTGGAACTCGCTCCTCTCCGGGTACGTCCGAGCTGGCGCGCACGAGGAGGCGCTGAAGGTGTTCAGTCTGATGTGCCGGTGCGGCACGGGTTGGAACTCGTTTGCGCTTGGGAGCATCATCAAGTGTTGCTCTTCCGCTTCCGATGATATTGCTGGGCGCGTCGCAGGGGCGGTTCACGCGTGTGTGTTCAAGACTGGGCTGGAGGCCGACGTGTTCCTCGCGAGCGCGCTGATCGACATGTACGCTAAGGGAGGCGCCCTGGGCAATGCTGTCGCGCTTTTCGGGTCGGTGCGAGGCCCAAACGTGATTGTTTTCAACGCGATGATCGCAGGGTTCTGTCGGGGTGAAGCTGCAGTTGGCCAGGAAGCCACCAGAGAAGCCTTGAGTCTGTATCCGGAGCTGCTTAGCCGAGGGATGGAGCCTACTGAGTTCACGTTCTCAAGTGTTCTACGGGCATGTAACTTGGCTGGTGAATTCGAATTCGGGAAGCAACTCCATGGTCAAATACTCAAACACAGCCTCCAAGGCGATGACTACATCGGCGGTGCGCTCATCGACTTGTACTCCAACTCTGGTTGCGCGGAAGATGGGTACAGGTGCTTCAGATCTCTTTGTAAGCAAGACATTGTCACCTGGACGTCAATGATTTCAGGGTTTGTTCAGAATGAGCTTTTCGAGAAGGCACTGAGATTGTTCCGAGAATTGTTATGTTATTATGGATTGAAACCTGACCTTTTCACTATATCGAGCGTGATGAATGCATGTGCCAGTTTGGCTGTTGCAAGGACCGGTGAGCAGATCCAGTGCCTTGCCACGAAATCAGGTTTTAACCGGTTCACTGTCATGGGGAATTCCTGCATACATATGTATGCTAGGTCAGGGGATGTTGATGCTGCAACTCTGAGGTTTAAGGAAATGGAATCACGTGATGTTGTCTCTTGGTCTGCAGTGATATCAAGCCATGCTCAGCATGGTTGCGCAAGGGACGCTTTGTGCATTTTCAGTGAAATGATGGATGCAAAGGTTGTGCCTAATGAGATTACTTTTCTTGGTGTCCTTACTGCATGTAGTCATGGAGGACTGGTTGACGAGGGACTCAGGTGAGCTTGCCATTTGTTTTTCTTTAATCATAGTATTCATTCAACTGTCGATACAACTTACTCCCTCCGTCCCTTTTTGTTGGTCGCCAAAAAACTCACAGACACGCTTTCCGGACGACCGTCAATAAGGGACGGAGTAGTATTTTGTTATGCATATCTCATACATCCATTCCATTAATGGTCTCATGCAGGTATTATGAAATTATGAGTAAGGAATATGGGCTGGCCCCAACCATAAAGCATTGTACTTGTGTTGTTGATCTCCTTGGACGGGCTGGGAGGCTGGGTGATGCTGAAGCCTTTATAAGGGATTCAGCCTTCCATGATGACCCTGTTGTTTGGCGGTCTCTGTTGGGCTCATGTCGTATCCATGGAGACATGGAGAGAGGTCAAGTTGCTGCAGATCAGATAATGGAGCTGGAACCCACCTCCTCGGCGTCATATGTAATTCTTTACAACATGTACCTGGATGCTGGGGAGCTTTCCCTAGCTTCAAAAACCAGAGATCTGATGAAAGAGCGAGGCGTAAGGAAAGAACCTGGTCTTAGCTGGATTGAACTGAAGTTTGGGGTTCACTCCTTTGTTGCTGGTGACAAGTCCCATCCAGAGAGCAATGCAATATACGGAAAACTGTCAGAGATGCTTTCCAAGATAGAAAAGCTTGGAAGCACAGAGTCAACTGGCAGCATCTCTAGCAGTGAACAAAATTTAGTGGGTTGCCACAGTGAGAAACTAGCCGTGGCATTTGGAATGATTCATTTACCGCAATCAGCTCCGATTCGAGTAATGAAGAACCTGAGAGTCTGCCGCGACTGCCACTCGACTATGAAACTAATATCCAGGAGCGAGAATAGAGAAATAATATTGAGAGATGCAATTCGATTCCATCACTTCAGGGACGGAGCTTGTTCCTGTGGTGATTACTGGTGACGACTTGTTCTAGATTTTTGAGTCCACAGGAAGGTAGATTTGACACTAGTTGTACATCACATGGTGCCGTGCCGTAGCATGAAAGGAAAGACCGTGATGAAATATTTCAGTTTTCACATGATATATCTTAAAAGTATAGCGGTTTACGTATTGAACACCAGTGAATACATTTACACAGAGAGCCTTTGCCCCGTGTTGCATATAGGTGTGATCAAGTATTTGATGTGCGCTCCAATCTTGAGTACTTCCCTGATGCAGTGTTGCTCTGAGGGTGTGATGATCAGTGCTAGCTAGCTTTACCGGAAAGCGTGCTTCGTGAAGGGTGGATGATGTCTTTCAGTTCCGTGAAACATGGGGACTTGTGATAGCCGTTTCCTGGAGAGTGTTATAAGAGTTTGTGCGCGAAATAATTGATTAAATAGGGTCTTAGGCAACCAGTAATCACAAATGGGGATGTAGCTCAAATGGTAGAGCGCTCGCTTTGCATGCGAGAGGCACGGGGTTCGATCCCCCGCATCTCCAACCCATACTTTTTCTTGTTCTCTCGCGTTTTTTTTTTCTCGTTCTCTCTCAGGCGTGCGGCAAATATCCGCTGAACGATCGATTTCTACCATGCACGTCTCCATCCGAGCAGAGCGGTCAACCCATATTTGATGTCAGAAGATGGGGGAGAGAAAGAAATTAACCATGCTAATCACCAGTGGGGGGGGGGGGGGGTGTCAAGTGTCACTGATGACCGACCGAAGCAAAGACTTGTTTAAGTCTCAGAGTTGACACCTCACGTGCAGTGAGCCTTTGGGTCCATGACAGCTGGGCCCAACCCCCACGTGTCAGGCCAGCGTGTGGTAGTACTACATTGCATCAGCGATCATCGCCTGTTGCAAGCTTGAACTTATCACCACCAAGATTTTCTCTCGAAGAAAAGCGAAGTGCCAGATTTTTCTCTCGAGCGTCTGACTAAACATCACCACCACCAACCGAATGGCTCTTTGCAAGCATAATAACAATATATGTCAAGTGATATGAATATCACTACTCTACTACAACAGTAGCTCAGCGCCGTTGAGCCCCTGACCTACTACGAACGAAAGCATGCAACACACTATGCAAGGAGTGGAAGTGGGCAAGTGGCAATCTTCCTTCCGCAGGAAGCTGGGAGCTGGCCAGAGACCTATAAATTGGTGCTCTGCTTGCCCAGAGAGTCAGAGTCACGCACCCCACGCCTCCCCAGTAGAAAAAGGCACGAGAGCTGAACGAAGCAGCCAAGCCATGAGTCCCTCCTGCATGCCGTCGCTCGCCAAGGTGTTCCCCAAGAAGCCGTCGTCGGAAGATGAAGGTGGCGATGCCATCAGCAAGAAGCAACGCGAGAAGAAGCAGCAGCAGCCGCCGGCGGAGAAGAAGCAGAAGCAGAAGCAGAAGAAGAGTATCAGCAGTCTTGATGGTGCCGCCTCCACGACTCCCTACTTCCCCTTCCAATCTAGGCCGGGGCTCCTCTAGGAAGGATGCTCAGCTGCTTCCCACTTCTGAATCCATCTGAGTATATGCATATGCGTGTACATCCTCTCGTGAGCAGAGTAGTGAGTTCGAAGCTTTGCTTACTTTTTTTTTCCCCTCGGAGAGAGTAACAAAACTTTGTGTACTTGAGCGCACCGTAAAGAAGAACGTAGTTTCAAATTAATACAATGACGCTAGTTCTTCCTTTGCTAAATGGTCAGATCAAAAAGGCAAATGGAAGCATCAGCTGCTAGTTAAATACTTACTCCACCCTAGTTTGCGACCAATTTACAGACCTGTACCGCGCCGCGCCTCTCCCCCGTCAGTCAATCGAGCGGACATTTTCTCTGCAGCTCTGGAACTCGCAGCCCCTTGTTCCTTGTGGAGACGCCCAGAGTCGTGCCGACAGAAACGAGGGTTTCCAGTGACCTCCCGCTGTTGGCGACGAGATCCGCGTCGAACTGGATCGCGTCCTGCCAACAGGTAAGTGAACTTCTTCTCTTGAGGAGCCATTTCTGGTTTTGAGAATCTGTATATGCATCGACGGGCGTCGAGTTTTCTTTTTGATAAAAGTAGGAAAGGAGACGGTTACCTTCTCGAAGACGCATATCACTGTGCTCCCTCCAAAGGAGAAATACCCAAACTGGTACCAAGAAGTACGAATCGGATGAATGTCACACCTTGACGCGAGCAACAGAAGAAATTCCTATTAAGATGTAGCAAGCGGAAATGCGTGAGATGCACAAACCTCATCTCCTTTCCGGACGTGATCACCCTCCTGTTTCATGAAATTGATGCTTCCTACCATGGTTGCTCCAATCGCGACAAACGCTACCTGAACCATGCCATCAGAAAAGGCACTGCGTGATGAGTGAGTGACGGACAAGTATGCAAGCTACTGGCAACATACCAGGATGTTCTGAGTTCATCTCAAGGCGGTAAGCAAGTTAATCAAGCAATATACTTGACATTTTTTTAAAAGATCCCAACAAGATGAGATAGGCTTCGGACATGTATAACAAATTCTACTGTATCATCAGCCCTACCGCTCCCAAGCTACGCGCGCGCGCGTTGAACATCCTTATCTGCTAAATTTTTCCCACAACAGATAACTGGATGACAAACTAATCCAACATTCTGACAGCAGCAATAGTGATAGGTGGACCCATGCCTGGTAATATATAAGGAAAAGAACAGAAATGCAAACCTTTCCAAACTCGGAAGTTGATATTATTGAGATAACTCTCTTATTTTCTGTGAATACATTGCAATACTTGCTATTCACAGCAATGGGATTGACCTATCAAATGAAAAGATACTAGCATCAGCCAGATGCTAAGAAATGGTAGAAAGAGAACAGAACACAGACAGATCCCTTTCCACTCAGATGGAAACATTGCAAATATAAGTATTATATACCGTGTACAGGCACCCAGGAATTTCCACAAATTTCTCAACGGTTCCTGAGACTGGTACATGAAACCTATGGTAATCCTGCATGCTAGAAAGTGTAAGATAAACAACTGCATAGTATGTTTCCAACAAAACATTGAGCCTCTGTGAACCAAATAGATATACACATATCAAAATCACAAGTGAGGATTCTTTTTCTTAAAGGAGATCAAAAGCTGTACCTGAGGTGCAAGCCGGAAAATGACCAACGATCCATTGCTTAAAGCATCAGAGTGCACACTGGTTCCTAGGAGACCCTCAATTGAAAATTTGCGACCCTAGGAAAAGAAAAGGGATCATGCTGTGTTCAACACACACAATAGTAATAAAAATATTTTGTTTACACATTGAAGTTGTGATAATGCATCTTAAGAATAGTGTTATATTTAAATTGCCCAAAAAGTACAAGCAAAGCAATCAATGCATCATTGTCAGATTTACATAGACATCATCTGGCCGGATAGGAAAGCTACCCACTGTATGCTGGTTCATAATATGCTACTACTGCAGTCTGTAACCAAACCCTTGAATTAATGGCAAATATAAAAAAGACAAGCATTGCATATCAGCTAGACAGACCTGCGTTACTGCTTACAGTGTGGTAGTGGTACATAAATACATGCTACTAATATGGTAAGCTTTCCTAAATACACTGTAATGGTCAATAGAAATGACATGCATTGAAGGCCAGTTATATAGAGAATCATGCATTATTGACACCATGAAATATACTTTGACATGATTGTTCACCCTTTACAATGCACATGAAAGAGAAAATCAGAACATATTGCAGGAACATTTCATTTTTAGTGAGATTATATTTTTTTAATGAAATTATATTGGTTAAGGAAATGTTGATGTCCATTTATTGCAAGCACTTAGGTTCTTTTATAGAAGTTAAACCCTAACAATGCACTGTACTGATTCAGTTAAAATTAGTCAACTAATACCCTTACCTTGATCCAAAGTCTTGTGCTCTCATCAACAGAACTGAAAGCCATTAAACGGCTATCAGCAGCACAGGTGGCAATACCATCTTGATCACCAAATGCGATTGGTCTAGCACCAGGCTTCAGTTTTCTTATGAAAAATTCATTAAAAGTCTACAGACAAGAAGTAATTCAGTGCATACCCAAAGCTTCCCAAAGAATCAAATGTCACACTGTCATCCAATCAATGCCTCCTTACATTCCAAAATTGCTGGTATTATGGGAAGTCCAACAGATAAGATAATTACTACAGTAATGGGGGCTGGGCTATGGCAGTAGTTACATACCTTAAAACTTTCAATAGGATCCTTCACCTCATCCATATTAATTTGATCCTGCAATTATTATATACAAAGGAATATTTGCGGTGTCAACATTTGTTTTATATAAATGTAAAGATTGACATATATTAGAATTTGAGATAGATAACCAAACAAACAGATCAATAGCTACATAACAAGACCAAACAATTAGCATTTTAGCAAAAGAAATAATTACAGAGACGGTCAACTATTGAGAAGGATACAAATTTATTTACCAAATTTAGTCTAAACATCTAAGGCTGAGCTGAAAAAGAATCAAAAATGCAGACCGCATAGCAAACATGTTTCAGAAGATGTAAACCTTTGCATACCTCATAAGGACTGAATCTAATTTAAAAGAACTTTGCATTTCCCCTAAGACTATCTTAGTTAGAAAATAACAACTGCGTGAGGAAAATGAGGTTCTCCTGCTTTTGTGGTTTCGATGTGTTTCCAAAAACAGGCCTTCAGTAACCAGTATAGATTTCTTGAATCACATATCCTTCAACACATAATGTATATCCTGCACGTCTTTTGACCACGTACTATTTTAAGGATAGGAAAACACCAAACTTGATAGATGTGCACTATTTTCAGAAATGGGATGTTGTAATTCACTGTTTTGTTTCATTGCATCCAAGGACAAGAACTTTCAGTTCCACGGAACTTATGTTGCTTGAAAATGAAAGGTGGAAAATACCAAATGCTGAAATTAAAAAGGGCTCCATGATAATGATGTGTGTATTGAAGAGCAGGTTACTGTGCTATGAAAAGAAAATAAGGGGGAAAAGGAACACTGAGAAATAGCATAACTTTAGGCAGGGTTGACAATAAGCAATTGCGACATACGTAGAGGATCCCAGGATATTCCACATCATTTACTTTCTACGTTTTGTTAGGTTTGCGCGTCAAGTGCGCGCTCTTTAGAAAAAGATTAGTTATATTTTGTACCTTAAATGACTCAAGGAACTTGGGAATATCTTTTGCAGATTCCTGTGAGTCCATCTTTTTCCCTTGCTTCTCAGATAGGTTCTTCAAGAGGTCTTTAACACCTACATGACAACAATCGCAATTATATCTAAGACATCAGTCCATACAAAAGTGCACATACTAGATGCTTATCACGACCAACTCTATAAAAGGGGAAAACCATTGTGATAAGTTGACATATCACCATATATCAGACATCCTAATTCTATATAGCAGACGATCCCTCTTCAAGGCTGTATAAAAACACTAGTCATAACTCCAACATCTTTCATGCAATGACTTCTGTGTGCTGGTTTCTTAAGCAACTTAGAGTAACCCAGGTTTGCCTTGTCTACAGCTACACAGGCACGGTGTGATGAGCTACAAAAATGTAGATTATCTTTTATAAAATTCAAGATTGTAGTTAGTGATCAAATAGTTAGTCTCTTGTTCCTAAACTGCTTCACCAACTAAATATAAATTAAAGAAAATTTATCATACATCACAATATCTCAATAAGCAAACCAGAATTCTTCAGTATGATTCCATTGTTGTGAGTTTACGAGTGACAAAAGCTCAGATCATTTTGAGAATCTAGTACACCTTGTCAGGACATTACTAAATAATTATTAATGGGAAATATGAAGAGCTAAGACTATATGGTTCCAACTTACCTGTATTGATGAGCGTGAGCCCCACTTTTGATTGGTATAAAGCCCTCATGGACAACACAATTTTTCCATCAATGACTTCTTCAACTATCCTCTTTGTTCGCCGGTCAAAAACCTTATATCATAGTTTTGATTCATTAAAAGAAAGGAGGAATACAACTGGCACATCTTCCTTCATTCAAAACTAAAGTTAATTTAACATATGAAGTAACTTAACACACCAAAATATGTGAAGCTGTAGAGCCGGAATGCAAACCAACATCATATGTAGAAAAATGTGCCCATTCACTGAGCTTGAACATCCACCTGCACGTGACAACTATATGACTATAGCATCACATTTGCATGATATTTAATAACAAAAAAGAATCATCAATAAATGAAGCATCCTACCCATAAGAAGCCTGCTTATCAGTTAAGAATCCACCAGTCATTATCTGATTACCAGTTCCCTCATCGAAGCAAAGTGTCATATGTATCATATCATTTATTTTATCATATTTTCCAAGATCTTCACCACAGACAGGGCAATTACTTATAAGTGGTTCTCTGAAAAAAGAGGGCAGCATAATCAGTGATACTGCTACATCTGGGAGCAAATCGCTAACTAATTTTGAAACATAACTAAATATGAAGAAGTAGCAAGTTGTTACTTCTCTTGTTGATTGGCCAGTAAGGCTGCCAGTTCATCTATATCAACTATGCCATCACCATTTGTATCCGCTTGACGGAAAAGCTCTTCAATCTAATGCAGGAGAGAAATTAAAGGGACTGAATACAAGTACAAGGAACATATTCTCAAAGGACATGGAATGCACCCTGACCTTTGCAACTGCTAAGTTATTGCCAAAAGCTTTCATCAAGTCTGAGAATTCAGACAAGGAAAGTGTTCCATCTTCATTGTAGTCCTATTTGTAGCACAAGCAGTGTCATGCTTTGCAGGGTGGAATACAAAGAAGAAAAGGCAATACATGCAATGTGAAATTGACAAGAAGCAATATTTAAAAGAATGCAGCAATGTCGTGAGCACCATAAGTGAAAGAATATTTCCTTTTTAAGTCGAACAATCGGTAGATGATAATAACGGCATCATCGTAGCAACAACAAAACTAGAAGAGGCGCAAGCACAGTAAATAAGACATGTCGATACAAGCACGATTGCACATCCATTTCAGAAAAGTATATTAGAAAAGAAGCAAAGGAAGAGTTAAAGGCTTAGATGTCATAAAGGACTTTAAATAGGAGAACCCTCAGTCCAGCAGGACCAGCACACCCCAATACATTTTTCTTTAACAGTTCTGCTAGAACCCTACCTTACACTTATTAGTTTAACCATTATAAATACAAACCGTAATTTTATAATTTTATATCTACCTACACCATCTTAAGCTATGGTAGTAATTCAATTTGTATGACTGAGAAATGCTGCAGTACCTATCCACTCACTTGTTATAGCTTTACACTTTTACAGCTATCCTAATTTTGATATACAAACATCAAACATACACAGTTAATCGAAAACAGCACACAAAACTTTGGCATGATTCTTATCTACTAATCGTATATGAAGACATGGTATTGGTACTGGGAGAATACCACTATAGCTAACACACGACGGGCAAAGCTTTGTTCTGTTTCAACAGGATCCTGCAACAGAGCCAATGGACAAAACTAAAATCAGTACTTGGATGATGTTTCCTCCTGAGTTCCGACCATAAAATAAACAAGCAAAAGCACTTACTTCGATGTAACATGAGATGGTTATACTACCCACGGTAGTATTGGGTGATGATGGGTCCAACAGAGGAAGGTCCTCGGAGTGTTCATCCAAGTCCTGATATGGAAAACTTCAGTTATGATAATCAAGTTCAGATCCATTAGATAGTTCGTTCTGAACGTTTCAAAATCGACTGATACAGAGCATGGGACGTAAGTCCAGGAACAGAAAACTTGATCAGCCGGGGAAATGTGCTTATCAGGACTCGAAAATCCAGATGCTCTAGTCTACATCATGTAACTATGATAACTTAAAAGAGACACAGAACATTGCCTGCGATCTTCTCTTACTAAAATGCATACTGACTATAAAAGAGTGTGGGGCCTCTTCAACAGAAAATCAAAGAAACAGCCCCGATAGAGAGATGAACGTGTATTTTAAGAATGAAACGAGGAATAGTGTTACCTTGGTAAGAATCTCAAAGAGATCAACTTCACAGTAACCAACCAAAGTACTCTTGGAGAACCGGTTAGTCTGCAAAAAGAAAAGAAAAATGTACAGAGCATGTAACGGCACCGTATAGCAAATGCGGTTTGGCTCGTACTTCCATAAGTACAGACTGTTCGGGAGTCATCCACCGATAATTTGCCTTGTGTGGGAGCAGTAAATGAGACAGCTAGGCATGTACGTAGGCGACATTATCAATAATTCTAGTAGTTGTATAGTAATGCAGGGGAAGAATACCTCAAAAACAGAGATACGTGCAATGTGAGGCCCGTTCGTCTCTACTATAACTTTCTTCTCCTGCAAATTTGTGTCAGAACAGAAACAATGTGTACCTTAGACGCATTAGCGATCTGAAACGGCCGTTTCACAAGGGTCGCAGCAGCGGAAAAGAAGGTGGAGATCACTCACCGAGTCCCACACAGGCCTGTACGTACTGCAAAAAAAGAAAAAGAAAAAAAAAGGGTTCCATGGATTCCAAATGAGAAGGGAAAAAACCATTACTACATAAAGTAGAGGCAATTAACCACACGAAGTGGAAGAAAGCAAAGGGTAGGGTATATAGCGGGAGCGGGAGCGAAGGCGACGCACTTGTCGGACGTCTCGGTGCGGTAGGTGCGCTCCCCGAGCGAGAGGCAGGCGAAGAACCTGTCCTTGAAGCGCATATCCGCCTGCGGCCAACCAAGCAGCCAACCGAGCGGGGGATCAAATCAAAAACCAAACGAAACGCGGAGTCGACACAGACAGAGATGCCGGTGCGAATCGAATCGAATCCTCCACGAGCGGAGCCTACAAAGTTACGTGTCACTAGCAGGCAGTAGCAGCAGCAGGCTGGCGGGCAGAGCCAGCCGGCCGTGCCCGGGCGTACCTTGACTATCCGGATGCGCGCGATGCCGGCGAACTCGTCGGCGGCGACGGCCTTGGAGGCGGAGTCGTCGCCGCCGCTGCTGCGGCGGCGGTGCAGGCGGAGGCGGCGGCGGAAGCGCGCGAAGCGGGACGGCAGCGCGTCGGCGGCGGCGCAGGCATTGGGCCGCGACGGCGAGTGGCCCATCCCCGTCACCGTCAGTGTGAGGGAAGGGAGGAGGGAGGAGTTGGTGGCGGAACCAACCGCGCAGGCACCAGGCAGGGCAGGGCAGGGCAGGGCAGCAGGTGGGCTCGGAATTGAATTGACGACGCCGAAGCCGAGCGCCTTTCGAATCCAGGCAGAAGCAGTTTGTGCCTGCCCGCCCGCCCCCACGCGCACGCGTCCGGGGTCATCGCCCCCGGGCCCACGTGCCAGTGAGCTCGGCTTCCGGTCAAAACCGCCGAGACTGCCGTGTGGTCCCAGTTGAGAACCGCGTCGACCTCACCTACTGCAGCCGTGTGGGGTCGGCCCACCGTGGGACCCGCTCCTCGGTGACTGCGAAGTGGGGTAGCGCCGGGGGTGGGGTCAAAACTCAGGAGGCTCCGCAGACCAGGAAAATCCATGATCATCCCGCGTCCGTCCGTATTGGTTGGTTTCGCTTTCACCCGCTGCAGTCCTGGCCTGGTCCACCCCGCCAGCGACTTCGTTCACTCATACCTACGGTACCTCATTAATTTTTTTCATTCCTTTGACTATTCGTCCCTAAATATTTTTGCAAAATCGACAAACTTATGAGTTAGATGTGACGATAGGCATAACGATATATATTTTTTACTTGAGATAACTTAAGCCATGTTTGGATCACCTTTAGTCTCGTGACTAAAATTAGTCGGCTAAAAAATTTTAGTCACCCCTAAGTTTGGAAGCGAGAAGTAAAGTGTATTAAAAGAAAGCATTAAAGTCTCTATTTCTCTCTCCCTTTCTCTTCTCTCTCCTCTTTCTCTCTCATCTCTCTTCTCCCATGGCTTGGAGCTATTAGGCATAACGTGTGGTCATTAATGAGGAAAGAGGAAGATGAGATTTTAGTTCCTTTTAGCTCCCCCACCCCCTACTAAAGAAAAGTTTAGCCTCAAGACTAATTTTAGCCTCACCCGTTTGGAAGTTTAGCTCCTCCTAGAGGCTAATTTTAGTCGCTAATTTTAGTCCCTATGATCCAAACATGCTCTTAGATAGCGATGGTCAAAAGTTGAAGTTGAAAAGTCCACGATGTCAGGTGCTTTAAGAACGGAGGTAGTAGTGTTTTTTCATTACGTTTTTTTTGCGACTCGTAGTCGTAGCCAGGGCTCGCAAAACCGGTGGGAACCTCCGGTTCGACCGGTTTCCGATGGAACCGGTCCGGCCCGGTACACGAACCGGTCCGGTTCCCCTGTGCCTGTAATTTTTACTTCTTGGTAAACCGCCGATTTGACCGGTTTACCGGTCGGTTTTTCGAACCGTGGGAACCGGTCCTCCCACGGTTCGGTTAACCCTGGTGGTAGCAGCTGTTTACAGTCATTTTGGATTGGGGGATCGGTCCTTCTTGGTGGCGCACACGCCTCTGCAGCCTCACGACACCAACAAAAAGTAGACCATGATTTCGATTTTTTTTAAAAAAAAAGAAAGTTGACGTTGACTGCAGCGATTGTAAAATAGTGTCGAAAACCTTTTTTTTTCCTACCACTTGCGTTCGTTCACACTTTTCTTTTCTCTCTCTTTCTTGCGATGTAGTATACAAGCGAAGACCGGTAGTTGTTTTTATAAATAAATAAATAAGAAAAAGTAAAGGAAGAAGCGATGACTAGTAAGAGCAACTCTAAGAGCCTCTTTAAAAATCACTAGCAAAAATCTTGATTTAGCTAATATGTAAAATGAAATGGCTAGAAAAGGTCGTTGTCACCCAACAGTCTATCTAAATTGAACTTTGTATATCCTCCACCGCATGTGGGTCCCGACTGCCATACTCATGAAAATCATGATAGCGAGTCACTAGCCACTAGCCAAAGATAGCTAGCGGGGCAACGAATTTAGCTAGTTAGGATAGCTAGTTGGGTAGATAGCTAGTCTGTTGGAAGAGTGTTTTTGAGATTTTTTTCCAAAATTTAGTTAGCTAAGTCATTTCAGCTAGTCTCTTGGAGTTGCTCTAATTATGTTACATTCAACTTTTTCGGTTGGTCATGGCTGTAGTTTGTTCCGAGAGAAGAATCTTTGTATTGGTCAGTTCTTTGGTGGTCGTTTGTTCCGAGAGAAAAGTATTATTTGCCACGGTACGATAAGCCAAGCGAACAGGGCGATTATTTCCATTTTTAACACGGGAAACAATTGTTTATGCCTACATAGTACATGTTCCAATTCTTGCGTGTTAAGCAACCGTAAGGGCCGGCCTTAGTCTCCCACGAATAAATACAGGTGTTAGTATATGCTAAACTAGTATGACAATCATTTAGAGCTCCCGATCTCTTCCTTTCTTTCTTCTTGACTTGCTCCGTTTTTTAAGGACTACTACCTATATGAGTTTTTTTAACGACACAGTGCAACGCAAACGCTCACAACACGCACGCACGCTCATCCCTATACGAATACACGTACGCAAACCCTGCCCTTATGAGTAACCTCCGAGGGACCGAGCACCGCCGGATCTGGAGATTCCCGAAGTCACCGATGGCGTCTCGCCGTCGACGGAAGCGCTTAACGTGTAACGCCGGTAAATCCTCGAAAATCCAAGAGAGAAAAAAAGTTCGAGCGCCGAGGATTGAACCCCGGTGGACAGCGTTCCACCGGGGGGACCGACCGTTCTACTAGCTGCACACCACACCTAAAGAACTGAGTAAATGAAGCTGGGCCGTAGTTTGCGAGAAAACTTTGTAAACTTGGGCCTTAACTAACGATTATGAGCTATCGAGGTCCACCTAGATTAAAATGGGCCTGTTCGTATGATGCCCGATTTGCAGCCCAACAATAGATAACGATCGACGCACCGCCGCGCGCGCGTCGCCGTCGCGTCGTATCGTCTTATCTGCCTCGGCGCTGTTCGTGTGGCGGCACGTCCAGCCAGACTCGCCTGCCACTGCCAGCCACACCAGCTCGCGCTCTCCCTCCCCTCCCCTCCCCTCGAGACGCCATGGAGGCTCTCGCCGCGACGCCTCGCGCGCTCCTCCCGCGCGCGTCCCCGGCGGCATTGACGGCGGCGGCGAGGCGGACGCCACCACCGGCACGCCGCCGCTGCGCCGGCGCCGCTCCAGTCGTCAGGGCCTCCGCTGCCGCCGCCGAGCCCGCCGGGGAGGAGAAGCCGGCCGCCGCTCCCAAGAAGGTCCTCAAGAAGAAGCCGGTCTACTCGAGTAAGATATATATATATATACCTGGATCGCCAAACGGTTGATTATTGATCCATTCTGCTTCTGCATATCGTAGCCTAAGCTAATAAGCTTGATGAACTGAAACTGAAACTGAACTCTGGGTCCTTCTCTCTGTCTGTGCAGTGAAGAAAGGGCAGATCGTGCGCGTGGACAAGGAGAAGTACCTGAACAGCATCAACGTGCGTCGTGTTCCAACTTCCAATCCCTCGTCGATCGCGCTTCTCCCATGCATACATATATACACGCATGCATGCGTGTGTGTGTATTCCAGTGTGCAATTCGCTGGCTGCTAGCTGCTGCTCATGAATGCTGTGTGTGTGTGTGTGTGTTTCAGTACCTGTCAGTGGGGCATCCGCCCTTCTACAAAGGCCTGGACTACATCTACGAGGACCGCGGCGAGGTGCTGGACATCAAGGTCTTCGAGACCGGAGAATACGCCCTGGTCAGTCAATCCCCTGCTGGTCTCTTGATTATTAATTAATCTGCTCCGCCGTACCACCCTGCAAGCGAGTGCGTGCAGACTGCAGCAGAGCGCCGTTCTGCTCGTCTTCGGATGTTCAGCTCGTGTGCCTTGCTGGTCCATCTGATTTCCTCTGGCGCGCGTGCGTGCAGATCGCGTGGGTGGGGATCCCGACACCGCCGGCGTGGCTCCCAACTTACATGCTCATCAAGGTTATCCATCTTAAATTAATACTACTATACTATCGCATCACTAGTTGGCACGATCGATCTGAATAGCTCATGGTCTGCCCGCTGTCTGCATAAATTGATATCGACAGTACTAGCTTAAAGTTACCGAAACTACAGTGTATAGTATGTGAATCAGGAAAGCACTGATCTCTCTCTCGTGACCTGTGATTGCTTGCAGTCGGACAAGCTGGACTACGAGAGGATATGATGGCCGGCCGCGCAAGGACCTTTTTTTTCTTCAGTTAACACTTCTCAGTGCCCCCCCCCCCCCCCCCCCCCCCCCCCACATGTTCTTCAGTCTGCTGTACGTATAGATGCAGATCGAGTGGCAGCACAGTCGAGAGGCAGGCAGTCCGCCGTTACACCGGCCGCCCGATCGAGCTGAATAATAAGGAAGAAGAAGAAGAAGGCCAAATTATTAAAGTGATGATGACGAGATTCAAAATTGTTTGCTGTACTGCACTTTGTTATTATTATTATACAAAAGAAAACGTCATATTTTGTGTCGAGACGACCAGGATTCGAACATGAATGAATGAATGAATGTATACCAGGGTAAATCAATCTTATATATACCATAGTATAGCAAAACAAGATTCACTCGGCACTTGCTGTTCCTCCTCCGATCCCCTTCCTCCCGCGCTCGCTCGTGGCTCGTCGACCGCATTCTTCGCTGCCGCCGGGCGACTTGGCCCCATCCGCCGCTGCCCGCCTGTAAGACGCCGTCGCCGACCCCTTCTCCCTCCTCCGTCCTCGTCTCATCCCTCCCTTCTCGTCTGCCGTAACGCTTGTATATATGCGACGCGTTGGGGGGTTCGACGCTCTCATGAACTAGCTATCTGGACCGTAATTCAGGTTCGAATCCTTCCGTCCTCAATGGATGACACAGGAGCATCTTTATCAGTGATTCGCGAATTAGAGATCAACTGCGCCGAACCTAGCGTGATTCTGGAGTCAGATTGGTTCACAGATTACTTTTTTTTTTCCTATCTTTTATCAACATTTATCTGGGGCTTAACGACCTTATCGGTCATGAACAATCACAGAACCTGTTTCTCTGACCTTTTGATTTAGTTGGCCTGTATGTGATAGTGTTATATGGCAGTTGGCAGTCGCTTTACCGGTTTGGCACAAAGTTCGATACCTGCTTCAGTGCTGAGAGGACGATGCCGGAATGTCATAGGGGCCGCGCCGATCCCACCAGAAGCTCCAAGAGGGATGAAAGAGCTGATGATCTCACAGGAACCTCGGAGGAGAATAAACGAAAGTGTCTCACAGAAATCTCGACAGAGAACAGAACAATTTGCAACGGAGAAGAGGCAACTGGATTATTACCGATTTCAGGTCTGCTGGCCCTATTTGTTTTCTGTGCATGTTTCTTACAGCTCTGGGTGCTCACACCTTTGTTGTATTTTTTTATAAACTTTAACTAGGCAACCTGTATCGGGACTCAAATCAAGGTGTATGGAGTGAGCTCAGTGAAGAAATTGCAAGAGTCTTGTCTAAAAGTGTTGTCTCACTTGCTCTGATGGATGGTGATTATTATTTTTTTTCTGTTATACTCTCATTATTCCTTTTTTCCAAAAACATGTATTTAATTTTGCTGATTATTAGAATCGACTAAATGATGATCTTCATCAGGAGGCACAGTGCTATTTGCATGCTCGGGCGTAGCTATAGATCGTCAAAAGCACGCTACAAGGTTTCTGACTTCAGCCAGCTTGGTTAAAGCTTTTGACGTTAAAAGAAAGGACCATAATAACTTGAAGGTTGATTCCGCTGATCATACTTAACCAATTTTCCCTCCTGCATAAGATAATTGTGATAGCTAATTATTTCCTCTTTTCTTGCTTCATCATTATAGGTGCAAGTGCGCCATTTTAAGAATGTTACCACAGGGTTTCTGGGAGATTATGATTTAGATCATAACATTGCTACTGTCAACACCAGAAACTTTACTGGCATTAAGTGTGTAGTTTGGTGTGATCCGACTGAATTTCCTCCCCATAGTAAGGTAGCATCTCTAGGCATGGACCCCTCTGGCAAATTATTGGGCACAAACGGGATACTGAAGGGAGTTCCAAATAGATATGACTGGAGTGGAGAGCTTACATTATCCACGTTCTCTGAGGTATGCTTGCATTGCTGTATGAGTATTTTAATCTGTTTCTATTACTACATGCAGAAAAATCTAAGGCAGTAAAATTATAATTAATTAACTCCTTTATTTCACTCTAGTTCGGTATATCTGTGTCGATTTGCTTGTAAGTCATCCTTTTTTTTTGTGTGCGCGCTAGGTTTGCGATGGTGGGCCACTTTTTACTTTTGATGGGAGGTTTGCTGGCATGAACATCTTTTTAAGTATGAAAAGAACCCTTTTCCTGCAAACATTACAACCTCTTATGTGGTTGGCATATCGTAGACCCATTAAACTCCCTCCACGGTTGAACTCGAATCGAGGTGAGTACACAGCCACACATTAACACCACTAGATTTTTGCTGTTACGCAATTCATGCAATGATAATTATTTTTAAAATTGTCTCGAATGGTGTAAATTAAGCTTTTATGTGTTGTACTCTAGTGGATGATTTAAATTTTTTTTTACAGCTGTATACTAGCAGCGTTAGTGCTAATTGTTAACATTATTATGATATGTCCAAGCAAAATATGCCATTATCTGGTTTGCTGCTTAGGTTGTTATGAACTTGCGATGTGATAGACTCGCATGCTGATATTGTGCACAGAAGTTTATGTTAATGCTAACTATTCTACGCAATATTAGCTTGTGTTATCACTAATCGCACTTGTTGCGCTAGCATATAGAGATGTTCGCAGCAAGGATCAGTTTGGGGATCTATTAGAGTCCTTGGGCTATCCCGCTCTACCAGAATCTGCGTCAAATGGTAAGTCGATGCTTGTAAATAAATAATGCGACTCCCATGCACTTGCACCATTTTACAGATTTGATGATGTTCCAGTAACAACTATTGTACCTCTCGTGTATCTAGAACCAGATGGCATGGTTTTGGTTAACAACTTTGAAGATACTTTTGGCAATAAATATGGTGAAGGTGTGTGGACTGAGCTGAGTGGAACCGCTTCTTCCAACATACATGAAAATATTGTTGCCCTTGCTTCATTCAACGGTGAGCTTACATCACTATATATTGTGCTGGTTGCTGTTTCATCGTATCTTATCGTAACTACGTAATAATAATTGAAATTATGGTACGCAGGAGAAAAAAGGTTCTTTGCATGCACTGGGTTTTTCATAGAATGGAATGGACGCGCAGCTATTCTGACTTCAGCAAGCTTGATTAGAGATCCTAATGATGATGCGGAGATTCTTGAAAACTTGAAGGTTATTAGTGATAATTGTTCTTTTATCCGTACGTGCTCTTTGAATATACTACCTTTTGTTTTTTCCAAGTCTCAAGTTGTGTAATCATGTCATATGCAGATTGAAGTCTTACGTCCAAACAGACAGCACGCTAAAGGGACACTACAACATCATAATTTGCATTACAATGTCGCTCTAGTCTGTGTTGAGGATTTCTGCTCTCGGGAACCGGCGGTTATTCAAGATCGGTGGTACGACAACTGCAAATTACTAGCTGTAGGGTGTTGCTTCAGATCCGGCACGGTGATGGCTTCAACGGGGTATCAGTTTGTCGGGCCCTGCGTATTCGATTGCGAATACCTCGCATACACCAAATGCAGAATCACCAAGGTACACGTGTTTTCTTTTTCTTTACCTGCTTTTTTCACATGGTTGATGAACCGAAATAGTTGCTGCAGAATATCTGTGTTCACTGCAAGTATCTGTTTGCTTATTGGCATTGACGATGACTTTACATATTGCCACCCTGGCCGTTATTAGGCTGGCATTGGAGGGCCCCTCCTCACATTTGACGGGGCATTTGTCGGCATGAACTTCTACGATGCGATGGGAGGGACACCGTACCTATCGTGCAGGGTGATTTTGGCCGTCCTGGGTAATTTCAAGACAGAAAGGTGCGTGCGTGCATCAGCTGAATTTCATTTTGGGTGGAGATTCAATTGCTAGTCACGTGCTGCATGCATGCATTCACCTGGCTATACATGACTTTGCGTACCCAATTTAGAAATAATCTTATTATTGGAGCAGGCTCTGTCATATATGCGCAGCTTTCATCAGTTAAATGTATGCTGTTTGGTTTCCTGGCAGCGAGAGTGCCGCTCAAGGTGGTCATGACGGGAAGAAATCCCGTGCGCTTGACTGGACTATGGATGATGACGATAGTTGCGAGCCTAATAGGTATTCTAACTAATATACTACTCCCTCCCGTTCTTTGATATATGATGTTATGTTAAGGACAAGCAAATTATTTCAATTTTTTTTTTGAACTTACTAGCTTGTGCTAAACGCCATATATTTATATTTAAGGACGGAGGTAGCATGTCATGCTATATTTGTGACTCACATCACATTGTTGCCAAATTGCCTGATGACAGCTGGCCCGTGCCGAAGCCCTTTTGGTGCCATCCCGACGATCTTAAGAAGCGTAAAGCTGAAATTTGGCGCAATAGGCCCCATCTCACAAACCTGTGAATGTCATTGCGCAATAGGCCCCATCCTGACAGTCTTACCGTGCTGAAGTTTTTTTTTTTTACCGCAACAACACTTTTGTATCGTGCTAAGTACTGTTGAACTCAGGATCTTGAAGGTGATGCGGCATGTCCTATGTGAACATCAGAACGTATGTCATGATGCTTTTTCTCCAAATAGCAGCGTAGTTTTGTTCGTTTGGCCATCCGTGAAATCAAATCTTCTCTACATAACGAAATCCCAACCAAAAGCAGGTACCCGATAGTGCCACGTCGCCCATTAGCCCAAGAGCCATTGGATGCGACGAGGGAGTGCTATCAACCATTCGATCGGATCGGTGCGGATTTTCTTTCGCCGCCCGTTAGCATCCCGAACACTCGCGAACGAGCGCTGCGGCAGGCTGCCGCGCTTGCGCGTGCGCCTTGACCGCCACCGCCGCCCTCCGTCGTCCCCGCACTCCTCCACTCTTCCCGCCCCGTCGCTCGCCGCCTTTCGCCGATTGTGTCGCCCGCACCCGCCTCCGCGCGCCGCCCTCCTCCGAGCGAGGAGGCGGTGGATGCCTTCTTCCGCGCCGCGTTGCCGCCGGCCTCAACGACTTCGTCGCCCGCCACCCGCCGGCAAGTGCCCCCCCCCCCCCCCCCCCCCCCCCGCCGATCCCTATCTTATCCCCTTGCTCCCACCTCCGGCTCGGCGATTCCGCGCGGCGGCCCGACCCCGATCGTGTGCCGGCAGGGAGCGGTGGCGTGGGAGGGCTCGCCGGCACCACGGTGCCACCGGAGCAGCGCCGCGTGCGCTACATCGACAATTTAGCCTCCGGCCCGCATGGGGCGACCGCCACAGTACGCACGCACGCATACCGCACCCCCTTGCTTTTGCTTGTCACCACGCTCGTTTGTCGTTCGTAAATGTCTATGGAAAAATGCGGTATTTTCTCAAGGCGAGCTACGCAATCATCTTCATCCATCGACCGGTGAGAAGTTCAATACCTCAATTCACTTCGTTGCTTTGTGTTCCCCGGAATTTAGTTTGCGTTTCATAGGCTTGTTTACCAATAGGAAATGGGGCATCGTGTAGCTATCTAGCCGCAAGCTGTTCTTATTTCGGTTCGAACGTCGCTATGTTTGGAAAGTGATACCGCGCCTCTGCAAAGGAGAGCAAGCAAGCCCTTGCTGTATAGATTTCTTCCAGAGGATTTGTTTCTCGAGATTGTTTTCCCGAATTATATATGTCATGCTAACGGAATCAAATCGTCCGGTCCGACCAATTTTGCTCCTTTCCCGTATCCGTATGGCTTTATGCCACCGGTCTAAATTAGTGCTCATTCCTGCCTCATCGCCTCATTATTTTACAAAGAAGGGCTATTATCATCAATACCTTCTCCGAAACATATTTTTTTTTTTGCCATGAACATGTCCTCAATGATTAGACCTCTTTATACAGGTTCTTCCAAAGGTGATGAGTTTCCTTACATACAAGGTCGCAGACTTGGATTCGCGAGGCGCTTTATCGCCTAAAGCCGTAGAACATACTCAATTTTGCTCCGATGTTGATACGGTGATATAATATATTACCCGAGTTCGCACCGATAACTCAACGTATTTCTTCTTAATACGGTATGAGAAAGAAATCGGGTAGACTCTTGACCGATTGATCGAGAGACAAGTGGTTGCAAGAATTGTAGACTGGACTAGCAATCGATTTGTAGACCGGCCAGCTCAATGATGAGTGCCGCGCATGTGTTTCTAGTGCTGAACTAATTTTTGGAAGGTACATCATGTTCCTGCTTGACAACAATTGCATTTGAAGCTTCATATGGGGTGTTTGGCGGCTGGTTAACTCTAGCCTCGGCTAGAATGCGGAGCCGACTAGACTAAACCCGGCTAAATCAATGCAAATCACTCGTGTTTGGTAGGGTGAATAGAGATAGACTCGGGTTGGTGTGTTCGTGTTTGGTAGACCGCACATTGGAATGAGATAACTGCGCGTTGGCTAAAGGTGAACTTACCACCCTTGTCTCCCCAATCCAAACTTCCCCTCCGCACCGCAGAGGCACACCATGACCGGCGTATGGAGGTTGGGGACCTCGACTCGTGCCGACGCGCGCGCGCAAGAGAGGGGGAGAGGAGCGACCCACCGGATTTGCCGCCGCACACGCGCAAGGGAGGGAGGGATTCGGCGCCGCGGACGCCCCGCTTCCGCCGTGGGAGGGAGGAAGCCGGTCGGAGGAGCTCAACGGCGTGTGGAGGAGGGGCATAGGTGGAGACGGGGGCGGCGGAGCCATGCCACATCTCGCGCGGTGCCCACCCATCTCGCCGCGACCCGCCATGCGGGCGAGGTCCCTCCGCGGCCGCGAGCTCGTGTTCTCCGCCGCCGCCGCAAGTTCGGCCGGAGAGTCGCCGTTGACCGCCACACCGTGGCCGCACCCCCCCGCAAGCGAGCTCGCCGCGGTGCGGGGCCGCCGGCCTTGTAGGCGAGCTTCACCGCGGCGGGGAGTCCGCCGCCGCCCTACGAGCGAGCTCCGCCGCGGGTGTGGGGTCCGCCGCCGACCCCGAGGGCGAGCTCCGCCGCGGGCGCGGGGTCCACCGCGGTGACCCTATCGCCCGCCTCGGCTCCACCAAGCTCGCACTATGGGAAACGACCCAAATTTGCGTTTCCCACTATGCGCCTTGTATAATGCCTTTTGCACCGGCTAAGCCCGGCTATCCTCCTATGCGGCCACCAAACACCAAAGAACCGCATTACACAAGCCCGGATAGCCCATATGCAGCCTACCAAACGCCCCCACACAGTGGCATACTCGAATGGTGGAATGCTATATTAGTTGTAACCGGTGTTTTAAATTCCGGCCGAATTTTTAAGAATCTTGTGAAGATTTTGGTAGCGCAATTACTGTTTGCCTGAAATTTCTCTCTCTCCACCTAAAAGTACACTTTATGTTCCAAATTTGAGCTGAAATCTCACAAAATTTAGTATTTTATGTGGGACCGAAAATATTCAAAAAAAAGAGGAAAGAAATCCCAATCCATGGTTCACTAAGAGAGCTATGGAGACAAGGTTGGCCCAAAACTTTTTTCATCTCAAAAAGGCTTTCACTTTCATCGAGAAATACTCACATGAAGGTAAAATAGTGTACTAGTAGTATAGCTGATTTCAAAGGGCTGAAATAAAACAAAACTCGAAAAAACAGCAATACAAAAGGGAGCAAACTCGGAAAAGGAAAAAAGGAAAGGGGGGAAGAGACAAGAGAGACTGCAATGGAGGCGAGGGTTGCAGGAGTGCCCGAAGACGAGGAGTCCGGCCTCCTCCCCCGCCGCCCGTCCGCCGCCGCCGCCGCCGGCCGCAGGCCACCCTCCCGTGGCCCTCGCTCCCCGCCTCCGCCGCCGTCCTGGGTGACGGTGGACGGGCCCCTCGGCCTTCCGCTGGAGGAAGCGGAGGGCCACGCCCGGCGCTTCTTCCTGTGGGGTTTCGCGTGCCTCCCCTTCCTCTGGGCCGTCAACTGCTGCTACTTCTGGCCCGTCCTCCGCTCGCCGCCGGCGTCCTCACCCGCCGCCTTCGGCCCCGTCCGCCCCTGTAAAAAAGACCGCGACCCCCACCCACCTTCCTCCTCCTCCTCCTCCATCCCTCGCCTCGTCTCATCTCTTCGTTTCTCGTGTGAAAGATCTGATCTGCCGTGATAATGCCAGTGTGTGACGCGGTGGGGGGCTTTGGCCTGCTCTTTGCCTTTATGGGATCGTAGTATGATTTAGAGGTCCGAATCATCCCCTGCTGCATTTTGACAGTATAGCATCTGTAGTGACTTTCTTAGGACCTTGGATGCTGAAACATTTCGTTGTTTCGCTAACTTTGTCTATACAGAGATTAATTTAACCTAGCATGATTCTGGAGTTAGATCAGCTCAATTTTTTTGGGTTTAAACTGGAGGCTGCTGTTTACGTCTCGTATGTAGTTCATGGAAACATTAATCCTATCTTGACGCTTCGATTTAGTCTGCAGAATCACACTGTACTTAGTATTTCTGTCGCAAAAGTGTACAAATGAGTTGGGCTATCCCTCGAGTACGAATTTGTTACATATATAGTCGGAAACTACGCTGTATAAAGTTACTAGGATAACTGTGGCATGCGATTGTATTGCCATTCTTTGCAATTGATTATCACTTCGAATAGCACCATTTTTGTACGGGCGTCCATGAATTAGAATGCGGAACCAATTTTTGGGAGATGCAACATGTTGAGGGCACCATTTTTAGAACCATTTGAGGTTTTTTTTCATGTGGCGTACTGTTATGCGTTGTGGGTTGTTACGAGGTTCGCTAGGATATATCCGTATGGTGGAGATAAGGGAATCCAATCTGTTTCATCTGAAAATGGCGCTCACTTTCTTACACCTCTTGAGAATAGATGTCTAATTCAATACTCACAGGAGCTAAATACTGTAGTTCGTCTCTGATCATCTGCTGACTGAATATGCAAATGTTAAGCTTCAGTTAGAGGTTATTTGGGTTTAATTTAAGTTGACATGGTAGCCCTTTTCCCAAGTTTTCAGTCTTATCACCAGAAATAGACTTATCCTCACCGGCTCGACTGCTGTATGAATGTTATTATTTACCTTTTCTCACAAGCTCAACTGCCACCCTCTCTATCTGGTGGTGTTACGAGTTTCAGTTTCTTACACATGTGAACGTCCTGTGCAGATGTTGTGCGATCGGCGATTGGCTTCACCGTATTTTCTGTCGTTCTGATCACTTGGGCCACGACTTTTATCGTCGGAGGCGAGCGATTGTTCGGACCAGCGTGGAATGATCTTGTAATGTACAACGTCGCTGACAAGTTTGGCCTCTCTGGATTTATGGGATAGCCTCCGCTGGCTCCGACCGTCTCACCGGTTGTATGCTCGGACATTGCTTTTCTGTGGAGGGGGGGTAGTTTGGTCTTTCACGGGACTTGGTACTGTTTGCCGTGCCCTGATATCAATGACTGGTTAGGCTGAAGGTTAGGGGTGGGCTGTGTCTGTGTTGTAGAAAGGGGTAAGTGGTGCTTGCCGGCGTGGTTATGTTACCATAGATCTGAGGTAAATATCTATGAAGAAATCGGACTCAAGGATAATGCATTTGTATCGCTAGATATTCCGATGCGTGTTTTATGATGCGATGTTGCCCTGTGCTTTGTGTCGGTTTTGCCCGGGAATGAAACAGGACGTTGTATTGCCCTGTGCTAGGCATTCTGATATTCTTTTTTCATGATGACACGACGTTCCCCTGTGATATGTCCGCTTTGCTGGAATGAATGAGGGCGCGATTGGTTTGCGGATGAGTGTAGTCTGGCCCGTATGCTAAAGCCTGTGCCTCACGAGCCTGGTTGAGCGCAAGCAAGCCATTAATGTTTGGTTGCATGACCTCAACCCGCATGACTCAATGGAGCTGGTGATTGGTTACAAACATACGCATCAGCTGGTAGCCTCTTCGTATTGTTTTTGCCCATCCCAGTGCATAAACTTTGCATCAACGGGGCCTGGCTCCAGGGAAACGGAAGATTTTCTCGTATCCCCGGATGCAGGCTGAGTAGGCGCTTTTGCATGCCACGAGCCTGGCTCAATGCGCGGTGCAGGAGACCAATCAAGACGATCTTGCATCCAAGGAGCCTGATCCGGCCATATTCAGGTAACCAAACATGAATGAATGAATAGCTATTTGTATTCCCTCGTGAGAAATCGGGCTCAAGCTGATGGGATAATGCTAGGCATTCTGATGTGCGTTTTGTTTTATGATACGACGTCGCACTCTGCTCTGTGTCCGTTTCAATTGCTGGACTGAATCTCTTTTTCCAACGAAGCAGAGGCACATCCAGTGAGTACAAAACAATTAGTTTCAAGTGTTTTTATGTCCAGGGTTAGTGTTGAAGGTGGAATAGATCGTTCCGGAAATTGAAGGCAGGCAAAAAAAAAAAGAGCTTGATTGGGGGATGGGCTTGCATTTCGGCCCAGAAGAACAAAAAAAAAAGCATATAAAAATGCGGTGAGCGTGGATCGAACACGCGACCTTCAGATCTTCAGTCTGACGCTCTCCCAACTGAGCTATCCCCGCGTTGTGCTTGGGGATGCAGTTTAATTTTAATGACCGATTACGTCATCTTGGATATAGATATTGCATTGGATTCGGACGGCTATGCAGAAATTTCAAGGTGGGGAGGGATGCTTGGATTAGATGGAAATTAATGGATGCGGCTGGCTTCCCTTTTCTTTTATTTCAAAACGTTGATACTCCATTTTTTTTCGAAGAGTTGACTGTGCCTTTTCTTTGGTCAGCTTACTTAATTCTGATTTAAAAAAAAAGATCCATACTCGATCAAGGTCTAGTGGTAGCTAGGAACACACATGTTACTTATTCTGTTGAAATACTCAAGGTCTGGTGGTAGCTGGGAACACACATATTATTGAATATTCTGTTGAATCTCCTAACCCCTTGAACAAGTTTTGGACCAAAAGTCAGTTGGAGAGGGAAAAGTCAATAACTGTCTGTATATTGTCATTTGTCAAGTGTTAACAACCTAACCATGGTGGTTTGACCATCACGACGTACGACTTTATGTTATATTACAGCTAGCTGATGATGTTAGAGGGGATCGTTGGAGTCAATATCGGTGCGTTTGGTTCGCGTTTACGGGCCAACCAGGCTCACGGGGTGCGGGCGAGCGGCGTTTGGTTGCACGCACCGCCCCCGAGCCAGTGCTCTCCGATGCAATTTCCTCCTCTTGCTCGCATCCCCGTAAACGCCGGAAACGGCCGTTTCGCAGCCAAGCTCGGCTCATGCAAATGTTTCTCCCACTAACGGTGGCGGATCCACGGGGTATGCCGGTATGCACCGCATACCCCGCGGTTCCGGCAACTTCAAGTATATCCGTATATGTATACGTATTTAGGGGTAAAACAATAAACATACACGTCAAACTCGTCAAAGCCCAACCAAACGAAGCAGCGGCGTTCTAGAGCCAAAGCGGCCGAGGGTACGTCGGGCCCATGCGGCCACGAGGGGGCATGCTACCTATGCGATATGCGACGGCGGACGGAAGGACTCACGCGCGGACGGAATTACGAGAGACTCGGATCGCATCTTCAACACGCCTTCACGCGTCCTCGTCTCGCCGTGTGTCGTGCCGTCGTTACGATCCGGATCGAGGCGCGCTCACAGTCACCAAACGTCCCCGCCCGCCATCCCCGTTGCATTCCGGTCCTTTGAGTGCACCTACAGCGACATCTAGTTGTATTTGTGATCACAATTGTTAAGGTGAGAATCAATTATTCTTTGGCTTTAAAACAATCATGTGTTCTTTAAATTTGATGAAGATGATATAATCAATACATTTATGTCCATTCGAAAGTGTAGAATAAGTTCGTCCACAAAATAACATCGTAAGTCTTTGGTACTATATTGTGCCTATATACATTTATCACTATCTTTTGAAACTATTTATATTTGATGGTTTTACTTATTCCATGAATTTAAGTATTATTGTGTTATTTAGTGGATATATATACCAAAATACGCTATACAATATATACCGAATTAATAAAATGGATTTACCGAATTGTATATGAAATTTTTTGAGCGGCATACCCTAAGCTAAAATCCTAGATTCGCCACCGCCCACTAATGATGTATTAGTGTATAATTAGTAAATATCAAGTGATATTAATGTATTTTATTGATAATTAAGACATGATTATATAAAATAAGTCCTCTAGAACCGTATTTATACAAGCAACCAAACGTCCGATCTCTCTAGCCTCGGCTCGGATGTGCACGCAATCAAACAATGACACTATGCATGCCTGTGCCTGGCCGGAGAGAGCATGGCCAGGAAAACAGAGAAGGGAACCAATCATCTTCGGACATTAAACAACCGCATGCATAACCTCTTCGCAATTAAACAAATCCTAAAAGCTTCTATATTTTTCAAAGGGTTGCGGCCCTATTGTACTACGTACACTACCGCATATTGCGCTTGCTCCAAAGGGCTTCTCACTTCATTGGAAAAGGACCAAATATACACACACATTTAATTAACCTATATACTCCCTTGCAAATCCATATAATAAAGGGTATAAATTAAAGCTTGTGACAGAGAATGAAAACTCTACAGCATGACATTGCAAGAAATTTGGGGAAAATACATACATTTCCATAGTAGTCCGGTGTCCAATCAAACAATTGTTGCTGCGAGGTGTCGGCATCGTCGTATCCCACCACCGCCGGGGATGATGATGTGCTTGCGAGTATCCCGGTGGGTAGTGGTACCGAGTGGTGGTGAGGAAGGTTCCGTGAAGGTCACCGCGAGAGGATCTTGTCGAGGAGCACCTCCGGAAAGAGAAGTTCACGGTGGCAAGGCGAAGATGGAGCCGGGCACTTCTTGGCGAGGACGAAGGCCGGATTGGGGCACTTCTTGGTGAGGACGAAGGCCGGATTGGGGCACTTCTCGGCGAGGAGGAAGGCCGGATTGGGGCACTTCTTAGCGAGGAGGAAGAACCGAGTTGGACGGTTTGGCGGTAGGATGCGGAGCAGAGCGACAAAGGTTCGACGACGGACCTTCGCCGGAGTACCCGCCATTGGCGGTGGAGGGCGCGCGCCGGAGATTCCTCCATGAGATCCGGTAGGTCTCTTTTCCATGTTGGGAAGGGGGCCGCGTCGAGGAGGCCGCGGGCCGGCCGCGGCCGCTCCATGCCTTGCGGCGAGGAGTACGAGTTGGAGGTCGTCGGCGCGGGGAGGCAACCGGGAGCCGGGCGGCGAGACGACCGGGAGACGAAGGGAGGCGACGGGGAGGCGGCGAGATGACCGGCGGCGCGGCGAGGAGACAGGGACGCGGGGAGATGAGTCGGGGCGAGGACGGCGGCGTCGAGGCGCGCCGGCCGAGGACGGGGGCGTCGAGCCGCAACGGCCGCGCGCCGTCGTCGGGGGCCGGGCGGGGTGGCGGCGCGTGCCGTCCCGGCGAGGATGGGAGCCTCCTACTCTCTCCTATTCTCGGGGGCTTGACGTGGGAGTTTAGGAGCCCAACTAAATTTAGGACCCATTTAGGAGTCCCGCTGGAGTTGATCCACTACCTAAACTCTCAAATTTTAGAGTAAGGGCCTGTTTAAAGTCCCGGGCTGGAGTTGCTCTTAGTCTAGCAAATGTATATTTTGGTTGTTGTGGTTGTTGCAGCAGATCTCCGATTCCTGCGTACTAGTATTACTCATAAATTTTCACCCTCGAGAATTCAACCGAAAAAAATGTCAAAGCCACGGGGCTTTTGATTTCTTTCTCCACAGCTAAGCAGCCGTCAAGGACGCATGCAAAATCTTGGAGGTCTCCGTCCGTCGTCAGACGACTCTTTGTCGCGTTTGCGAATTTGCATGGCAGCACGCGCTCCTCCCGTTCCGTTCCGTTCCGTTCCGTTCCTGTTGGAATCCGTCGACCGGCCGGGGGGTGCTGATTTGCACATAGGTCCTCGTAATATTTTCTATTGATCGATTCGATGCATATACGTTGTCAGCTGTATAGTAGCTAGCATTTCCTCCGTGTCGCTGCTGATTAAAATCTGCCAACGGGGAGGTGGCAGGCACGCTTAGCACTACAGCTTTATGGAGTTCATTTACAATCGTCTTCGTAAAACTATGGAAATCAGTATGTTCTCAAACAAACTACCAGCAAGTTGTATTTCTTTTTGCGGGTGCTTTATATATGTATGTGTGTGTGTGTGTATATATATAGACACACATGTGTGTGTGATCTTCCTCTCTCGATTCTAAGACCAACCACGAAACCCAAACTAATTGCAAAATGTCAAATCTGCGCTCGATGAGATTCGAAGAACGCAGTTCGGTCGGGCCGGGATGCTCACCCGCATCCGCAACCACACGAGCGAGCTAGGCTCGGCCTCCAATCACAAAATGTCATGAAAATCGCTATAATCTAAGGAACACCGTTGGGTCAAAATGGAACAACTGACTTATGATCCTCACATTTTGTTTTATTTATTATATAAACCTATATGCACTTTCGGAACTATGATGAAATAGTAGTAGTAACAAACTAACAATATTTGTTCAGTTGTTGTTAGTACAGCCTAAATCACAATGCACTCGGGATCACATAAAAGAGTCAAGAAGGGGAAACAACGGGGAGATTTGGTTATCATTACACAACTTTAAGTGCCGAGTTAATGAGAGATCGAGAATAGGCATATTCATTAGCCTAGCCCCTGGTGTGATGATCAAGCAAAATGTTTAAGAAAAGCAAATCAGACGAAACAAAAGGGTCCTAAAGCCAAAAAAAAAACAAAAAAAAACGAAGAGAGGAGAGGGCACCGAAACCGAAGAGAAAAGGCTCAACTACTCCTTCCATTCTCATCGCACACGACTCCGCCCGCGCCTGCCGTCCGTGCCGCCTCTCCTCCACGCGCCTTCCGCCGCCTCCCCACCTCCCCGATTCCGCCTCCGCCTCCGCCGCCTTCCATCTCCATCACCACCGCCTCACAGCTGCCGCCGCCATACTCCTCCGTGCCCCGTCCCCGAGCCCGAGCCGGAGACGCCGACCCGACCCGACCCACGCGCCGGCCCGGCCCCTCTTATAATGGACGGCGGCGGCGGCGGCGACGAGCCACCGGAGCGCACTCTTTCCGCACGCAGCAGCCGCCGCCGCCGTTGCAGCAGCAGCAGCAGCAGCTAGGGTTTCGCGCTGCGCCTCGCGCGAATGGGCTGCACCACGTCCCACGACGCCTTCGCCGCCGCGGTCACCTCCTCCTCCTCCAGGGCGCGCCGCGCCTCGTCGTCGCGCCGCCCCGGACCCGCCGCCGCAGACCCCGCCGCGCTCTGCCGCGAGCGCGTCGCGCTCATCCGCGCCGCGGCCGACCGGAGGTTCGCGCTCGCCGCCGCGCACGCCGCCTACTTCCGCTCGCTCGCCGCCGTCGGGGACGCGCTCCGGCGCTTCGCGGCGGCCGCGCTCGCGCCCGGCGGCGGCGGCGGCGGCGGCGGCTCCTCGCCGGTGCTCAGGCTCCCGCCTTCCCCCGCCAAGCGGGTCGCCGCCTCCGCGTCCAGCCTCCCGCCGTCGCCGCCCTCGTCCTCCACCACCGTCTCGTCGCTCTCGCACTCCCTCTCCGACCACGACCACGACGACGTCGACGTCGACGAGGCGCCCCGTCTCCACGACGACGCCGAGCGCGGACGCGGCGGCGGGAGCGACAAGGCGGCGTCGTCGTCGTCGTCGTCGTCCACGAGGCGGCACCACCACCACTACATGAGGAGGTCGTCCACCGTGCCCACCGTGGTGTACGAGGACGACCCCAACGCCCAGGCCCACTACACCCAGTACGGCTACGGCTACGGCTACGAGTACGAGTACCCGTACGGGCCCTACGGCGAAGCGGTTGCGGGGGAGAGACCGGATGAGCCGGCGCCGGCGCCGAGGCCGCCGCCTTCGCCGCCGATCGCGGAGGTTTCGCCGTGGGGTTTCCTTGACCCGTTCACGCACTACGACCAGTTTATGGAGGACTACTCTCGCGGGAATCTCCCAACTAACAGCCCCAACTACGCCGAGGTCAGGAGGATGGAGGGAGTCCCGGAGCTCGAGGACGAAGCGGAAATGGAGGCAAAGGCGGCGGCGGCGGCGGCGGAGGCATCCAAGCCTTCGACCTCTGGGGTTGCTGCTGATCAAAACGCCAAGGGGAAGGGGCCAATTGCTGCAGACAATGCCGCTTCGAAAGGCAAGCCGTCCAAGGAACCGGAAGAACCAGCTTCTGGTGGCAAGCTACAGAGTAAGGGATCGGAGACAGCTCCTGCTGGTGCTGGCAAGTTACAGAGGAAGGGATCGGAGACAGCTCCTGATGGCAGTGCCGGGGCGGGGAAACCGGTGTCCAGGAACGACAACTCAGTGCCAAGCAATGCCAGCTCGAAGAGCAGGAAAGGGAGGAAGAACGCGGCCAGCCTAAAGGGTACCTCTACCGGTGACATTGAAGGCAGCAGCACGGATGGGAAGAAGAAAGCTGTGGCCTTCGATGAGGAACAGTCCATCAGAGGAGCAGAAGGAGGAGGTGGTGATAGCCATGGCAAGTCAGTGCATTCGGTGGTGAGCAGCGAGCAATTCTCGCCATTGCATCATGGAACGAGAGATGTCACGGAGGCAATGGACGAGGTCAAGGATCTGTTCGACGAGGCGGTAAACTGCAGCACAGAGGTCTCAAGGCTGCTGGAGGTGGGGAAAATGCCCCCCCAGAGCACCCCCAGAGTTCTTAGATGTGGGTAATGCGTTGCTTTATTTGAGTGCAAACATACTTGAAATTGCTTTTTACCTTTGTAGGTTGTGTTATATCTGCTAGCGCAATAATGTATATCTGTTTTTTCTCTTTTGCAGATATCTCATCCAGAGTAGTCGATCCTCTAGGTCTTGCAGTGTCAACATCATCTTGCCTCCCAAGTGCACATGGCTGGAAGTCAAGAGCAACAAGCAGCAAGGCGAGCACTTCAGCTTCATCAAGTGCTGGCCACCTCTCTTCAACTCTGGAGAAGCTGTGGGCCTGGGAAAAGAAGCTCTATCAGGAGATTAAGGTACACACTTCTGCACTTTTATGGGAAAAAACCTTATGAATGAAGTAGTTGGGTTATTAGTATAGGCCAAGAAACTCTAGGTACTATTTGTCTGATTTACTGCCAAATATGTGTTGAGCGCCGTTAGGTGGTTGTTCTAGGATGAAGAGAAGCTACGGATGCAGTATGAGAAGAACTACAGGAGGTTGAAATCTCTGGATGAACGAGGGGCTGAATCAAGTACAATCGACTCCACCCGGCTGTCGGTAAGGCTTCTACAGTCCAAGATCAGCATCAGTGTTAGAACCGCTGGTGCCTTCTCGACAAAGATACAGAAGATTCGAGATGAAGAACTTTACCCTCAACTGGTTGATCTCATCCAAAGGTATGAATATTCCTTCTTTGAGTTGTCTGGTCCTCGAAAGATTGAATTCATCTAATGCAATATGGTTGCTTGTTCCAAAGTTCAGATTCAGAAGGTTGTGGGAAGGGGTTCTGAAATGCCATGAGAAGCAGCTATTGGCCATACAGGACAGCAAAATTCACCAGATGAAGGCAATGACCATAAGCCAATCTGGTGTTGCTTCAGAGGCCTCAAGGGAATTGGAGAGGGAGCTCACAAAATGGAAGCGCTGCTTCAACAAGTGGATCAGCTCACAAAAGTCTTGTGTCGAGGCTCTGAATGGATGGCTCAAGAAATGGTTCCCTGAGGTCGAGGCACCAGAGGTAGACACAACCGATGGAGTCCCACCTTTCTCTCCAGGAAGACTTGGCGCCCCACCTGTATTCATCATCTCAAATGATTGGTTCCAAGCGATTGAGATGGTCTCCAAGACTGATGCACTGAGAGCAATCGACCATTTCTCTAAGCTTGTGCATGAATACAAGAAGAGCCTGGAAGAAGAGCAGCGGCAGAAGCGGAAAGCTGACCATGCCTCCAGAGATTACAACAGAAAGTCTGAGGTTCTGCAGGAAGAACTTGGGCTGAGTACAATGGAGAACCCTCACTACAGGCATGATGACCGAGTGATGGACCTGGAAAGGCTGAGGAAAAGAAGGGACGAGGAGAGGACCAGCCATGAAAAGATCCTAAACCATGCTCATGTTGCAGCGTCAGCCACTCTGCCGATTGGTTTGGTTCCTGTGATGCAACAGATCACTAGCTTCTTCCAGAAAAACCAGCAGGTCTACATGGGAATCAGAATTCCAGGCACTTGAGCTGCAAACTGTGTAGAAATAGATTCCAGCGGAAGATTTAACACACGAGAGTTCAGTTTTCGACAGGCACATCTGCGGTTCGATGCGGCGACCAATAGTAGTGCACTTTTTGTATAGAATTCTATATAGATATGGTTTGGGGTTAGGCTCTGATTAGCTCTTACAATTCTTGCAGAATGTTAGGGTTCTACGTTACTCTGACCCTTACTTTGTACAGCGTAGTACTACTAACTAGTATGGATATATTACTCAGAAGCTTTAGCGATTACATTAGTGATTTGTTCACTTGGTAGTCTGTGTTCATAGCTTCATGTGCTACTTATTTGACGCCCAAATTGAAATTAGTACTTCAGCCAAGACTACACTTGATTTACACTCTGTTTTTCTTTACCACTCAAGTTCTGAGCTTCTGATGATACAGCCGCACATATGTACATGTATGGTCGGTCTCTCTGTAAATTGCATGACAGGTATGTCAAAATTTTCGTGTTACGCACAGATGAACGCTGACCTCTCTCTGTTGTCATTCGTTGCACTCTGCCTTCGGGTATGCGCATACATTTTGAACCTCCACAATTGTATTTGCCAAACTGATGTGACATCCATGCGAATGTAGGACAATGTTGCTAAAAGTTCAGTTTGGCCAAAATTTATCAGCAATTATGAAAGCCTAATTATGAGTGGTGGCATGGAGCACCTTGCTCTGCCTTGATCGCTCGATCAGCTGGTTTTGGTGATGCATCTTCATCAAAATAAGGACTAAGAGCAACTTCAACAACTTCCTTATCCCCTCCCCAATACCAAAAAAAAAAAAAGTCATCTGCTGGAGAAGGAGGGGATAGGTTTTCACTCTCCGCCGCCCTCGCATCTTCCGCATCCACCCTGCAGACAAAAACGCGAGCTCGGCGATGCGGCCTTGGCCGGCGTGGCCTGGCCACGCGGAAGCGGACAGACAGCCCTGAACGGCGTGCGGCCTCGCCCAGTCCGCGACGCGTCCGGCGCTGGCTTTGCCGTCCCCGCGCCGATGGACCTACTCGTCTGCCGCTCGTGTCCTCGAGAGTCTGCCTCCGTCGCACCGCCTGCCTCTGCACCACGCCACCCTTGGCTCGCGTGCGTCGTTGGTGGTTATGGTGACAGGTAGTGAAGCAATCAGCTTGTTGATTGCAACACATCGAGTGGAAAATTCGTGTCAACTAGTTGTCAATTGGAAGCACATGGAGCAGAGGAGCATACTGGTGGAAGGAATCAAGCTCAAGTAATCGGTAATCCGTGAATCGTGAGCAGATCAGCACCCGACGGCTGGAGCCTCGCCCGCGCCCGCGCTCGCCGGCGACGGAGGCGGATGCGGGGTAGCAGCTCTGGGTGCGGCTGGGCGGCCAAGCGATTTTGAGCGACAAGGAGGTCACGCCGGGGGCGTCGGCGACCCGGGAAAGGTAGGGCTTTGTGTCGTCCAGCATGTCACGGTAGTAGTCGTCTTCTTCCTCGCAGTCGCACGAGAAGGTCAGCGGCCTGCAGTTAACTTCCAAAGATCAAGATTTGGAGAGGGGAAGGAGAAGATGAGGTGGCATGGTGGGACCCACGAGTTGGGAAGGAGAATAGGGAAACTGCTGAAGCGAGTTGTGTTTTAGGGATGAAAACATTTTTACTCCACCCCTAATAAGTGTATATAGGGGATCAAATTTACTCCATCTACGGAGTTGCTCTAAGGAGAACGGTCATATCCTTAGCTCACATTGCCAATCATCCGACCGACAGATGTATCATAATGCCATCTTAACAAAACCATACCATGAAACTGACTACAAATATTAAATAATATCCATTGAATAAGTAATCTGCACTCCCTCTCGTTCCTATATATATAATCATTCCTAGGGTTCAAAATTTTTGTCAAAATATAAGCATTCCTAGGGATATGACAAAATTAAATGTCTTGGTGGGTGGGTGGAGAGTTAGTGCGTATAGTGTAAAATAAGGGTCATAGATGTCATTTCATTCTATTGTAGTTTGTTGAGTTTGAATGCTTGGAATGCTTATACAAAGGAACGAGAGGGAGTAACACTCTTAGAGCTGAAAAGCCGACCAGATATCAAGTAGCACTTGCTAGATCGTAGCATCAATTGGACCCCCCCAAAAAAAAACATTGTCAGACAAAAGCACCAATCAAGGTAATCAGCACTTCGTTCGTTTGGTCAGTTCTTTGGTCTTGGTTTGTTACGAGAGAAAAATGCTTTGTTGGTGGTTCTTGATTCGTTGTGAGAGAAAAGATTTGTGGCGGCGGGTGGTGATAAGCCAAGTGAACAGGCTGAATGCTCATGACTTCCCTGTACGTGGTTCAGTAATGCTGCTATTTGTGGCGCATCTTGCATGCACATGTTTCTATGTATATATACACAGTAGCCAAAACAAAAATCACAAAGAAGAGTCACACCTAACCTGTTCGACCGTACGAAGTGAAGCTAGACATTCATACCGATGTTCCATAGTATGTTGAATTCCTCTCCTTTGTTCTGATGGCTTGTATTCATTCTAAGGTTGAATAGACTGAAGCATATGTGTTTAAGGCCGCTCATGACATCGTAGATCATCAGTCCGATTCTCCCTCCACCCCAGCTTCCAAGTTGGCTCCCCATAAGGTACCCAAGTCTCCCAACCCTAAACCCTTCGCCATGGAAACCGCCGGCGTAAGTCCCAAACAAGGCGCCGGTGCCCCGGAGGAGACCTTCCGTCACGCTTCCGTTGAAGTGCATCGCTTCGACGAAGTCCCAACCGGAGGAGATTACCGGCCCGAACACCCGGTTGGCCTGACGAGCAGCAACCTTCTCTGCTTCCGCACCGACCTTCCGGGCTTGCCTGGCTGCTTCGGCAGGTGTTAGGCCTCGTGTCACGGCATCAGCCAATGCTTTCCCCATGGCATGACGCCGCACCCTCTCCAGGTGTGCGGTTCGAAGGTTGTTGGCGTACAACTTGAGGCCCTCCCTGGCTGTGCACGCAAGGCTGCCAGAGCCCATGTCGAAGCAGTTCGTGAAGGCGAACTGACCACTCTTTGATGCAGCTTCCTTTCCGACAAGTTCCCGGGACTTTTCGGCTGCAAATTACAAGTGAATATGGGGGTCATATATCCCGCAGGTGAATATGTGGCTATGAGCCTATGACTACAGCACAGTACAAGTCGTGTGCCTGTGCAGAATGGAACATCACAAAAGTAAATTCAGTAACTAGCAAATACCATTACCATCACATTGACACCTTCGGAGTAATCAACATAAGCGTTCAGTAACTAGCAGCTGCTACTCTACGACAGAATTATAAATTTTGTGCTGTGCCATGGCAAAATGTGTCACGGGCAAACCCAATCAGATCTTTCTGCAAATTTATGATTTTCTGAATAACTCCACGGATTTTCTTTGCAGCTCCACAATCATAAGTACGGCAACGAAGAACTACAGGTGGACGAGCCTAAAATCAGGTAAATTCGCAGAAAAAACAACCGACCCCCCCAACAATCGAGGAACCTGACTCGGAGATGAAATTGCACAGGAGAGGACGAAAAGATTGCGCAAAAAGCTAACCCGTCATGCTGAGCGCGAGGACGCCGACGATGAAGAGCATCAGCCGCACGCACCGCTTCTGGATGTCCAGCATCTTCATCCGCCGGATCGAACGCGCGGCAGAGGGTGAAAGGCGAGGAAGGAGAATAGCCGCAGCGTTCTCTTCGCTGGTCCGTGCTCGGATCGGAGTTGCTTTTGCTAATATTAAGCAAATCCACGTAGGAGTAGGAGAGTTTGAGAGTTTGACCCGGATTTGGAATTTGAGGTGATGGCGATGCCGCTAATACGGCATCCGACGACGGCCGGCACGGCACCACCCAGCACCACCAACACACGGGCCATGGTTGGATGGTATAGGTTAGTGTTAGTGGTAGTTGTAATTTTTAACACCTCCAAATTAACACATAAAAAATTAACACCTTGGATGTTTGGATGGGGTGTTAGTTTGTATTTAAAGTAACTATTCTAATCATTTGAAAAAGGAGAGGAAGAGAGAAAAGGGGTGGGGTTCACCAAACTAACACCAATTACCACCTCTTGGAGGTGTTAGTTTTTCGGGGGTGTTAGTTTCAACTAATACCAAACTAACACATGTGTTTGGATGAAAAGTGTTAGTTTTGGTGTTAGTTTGCTTCAAACTAACACTAACACCCCCATCCAAACATGCCCACGGCATGTGCGTACGGCCCCGCGTCTTCCGCCGCCACCACCACCACCACTTGCTTTACATTCTATATTTTTCTTTACCACTCAAGTTCTGAACTGCTGATGATACAGCCGCACATATGTACACATGTATGGTCTCTCTGTAAATTATATGACAGGTATTTGAAAATTGTTATGTTTTCCACATATGAACGGTGACCGCTCTATGTTGTCATTCGTTAGACTGTCCGCAGCAACGATGCGCACGCGCATCTGCAAAAACACCCATATGCAGCAGGAGAGAGAAGGAAACCACGCTCAAAAATATCGTGCGTTCCAGCAACATCGCGCAACCATCCCCCTCATCCCAACGACCCCCACCGAGCCTCCTCCTCCTGGTACCGCTTCCTCCCCCGACCGTCGTCTCTTTCTCCACTAGGCCGCCTCCACCTTCTCCTCGTCGGCGCGCGGCTTCGCGACCTCCTCCCTGCCTCCTGGCGCTCTCCTCCCCACCCTCGAGCTCCTCCTCGGCGACGGCTCCGGAGGCCCCGAATCGACCACGGTGGATCGACGGGCGGCGCGGGAGCAGGTGGCGGTGGGCGGGTGTAGCAGAGCTCCAAGATTTGGTCTCCTCATCCCTAGGCGGCGGCGCGGTGGCGGCGGGTGGAGCAGACCTCGCCGCGCAGGAGCAGGTGGCAGTGGGTGGAGCAGAGCTTCGAGATCCGGCCTCCTCATCCTCCATGGACTCCGCCGGTGGCGGCGGCCTCCTCGCGGACGAGCTCCTGCTCCTGCTCTCCGGTGGCTGGCGCGGCGGTGGCAGATGCGGCTGCCTCCTCCCTTCCCGAGATGCGGTCGGCTCCTTCCCGGACGTGAGACCCAGCTTCAGGCCGGCGGCGAGATCCTCGCGAGCTCCACCTGTAGTCACAACTCGGCTGTTGGGGAATTCAGGAAAACCCGTCACCCTCGAAACGTTGAGCTTAACGAAGTTTTCAAAGCATGTTTTTCAGGAGCAGGGAATTCGTGATTCTCGGAAACCTGGGACCTGCGAAGTCTCGAATTCGCGAATGTGCAGAGTTTGAGGATCTTGATTCGGCGAGAAGGAGGAGTCACGAACATGCGGGAGCCCGGAATCTCAACTGTTGATAGTCCGAACTTCGGAAGAATTGCTGATTCGGGAACCTGATGAAGACTCTGTTCGGGACTCAGGCGCATGGACACGCACGAACCGGCTGGGAAGCGAGGGTCACTTCGGGAATCGTTGAAGACCCGGTTCGGGAGTTTTGTGCGAATACATTCACGAACCGGGGGAGAAGCAAAGTCAAAGTTGTAGTCCCAAAAAGTCCGGGTTTAGAGTGTGAGCTAATGGCGATTTGTAAATGTATTAGGTAAAAAAGACAATCGGGTGTACGTTCACATTAGGAATATTCTCTGAGGCCAGGGGTGTTATCGGTATGTAAAAGTCCCTTCATCTCCCTATAAAAGGGGGCGCGAGGGCACGTGTAAACGAATTCAGACTTTTTTGGAACTTGTGCTACTTGCGGAGAGAATCACAGTCTCTTTGCGCCCTGACTTTGTACTTGAACGTGTTGAGAACTCATACTCGTGTTAGGGTAGTTATCCGAATTTTTCGGGTATCCCCCAACATTGGCGCCCACCGTGTCTCAGCCGAAAAAGAAGCTCACGATGCCACCTCAAAAGAAATCCAAGAAGAATCCTCCAGTACAGGGAAACCAGGATGATCGTCTTCCTACCCAAGGGAATGAAACCTCGTTCATTCCTGAATCCTCGAACATAACAGACCAAGAACGAAGAGAAAAGCTCGAGGCCCTCATGAAGGCAAGAGCAGAAAAGACAGCTCACATCCAAGAACAACTCTGCCGAGCGACAAGAGTTCGAGAATGTTGATGATGATGATGATGCCATAGACGGACGACTAGCCATGGTTCAACAAAAGATACAACAACCGCAAAAAGACAAGGAAAAGTTCGCGGCTCGATTACAAGCGAAGAGAAAAATCTACGAAAAGTAGAGCAGCTCAACAAAGCAAAAGAGCAAATCGAAGCGATACGGAGAGAAATTGATGAGATGAAAGAACAAGAGAACGAGCTTCCCCGTGGCGGGAATCACCGCACCGAACTCGGGCCGGCAAGAAAACCCCCCGAAAGAAAACTTCTTCGCGGGAAACGGAGTGTCACATTTCGTGGATCCCGAATCACCACCGTCCGTTGGGCCGCAAACAAGCACCTTGGCCGCCGAAGTTCAAGCTCGTCTCTCTCCCAAAATACAACGGCTTCGGAAACTCCGTGGCAATTCCTCATGAGATACGAATCGGTCGTGAATTCGGCGGGGAGGAGATGATGTTGCATTGGCCAAATCATTCATCATTGCTTGCGAAGGGCCGGTCGAATTGGTACTCACTACGCCTCCTCACTCGGTCTACAACGGGTAGACCTCAAGACAAAGTTCATGCAAGCATTTCAGATGTTTCATGACACAACGACGAAGCGTCGGATCTGTACAACTGTAAGCAGAAAGACAGAGAGCCACTGCGGAACTTCGTGAGAAGGTTCATGCAACAGAGGTCTCAAATCCCCGAAGCGGATGACAAAACAACAATCAAGGCACTGATCAAAGGTCTCACCCCAGGGCCAACTGCTTCCCATCTCACGAGAAAGAAACCCAAGACGGTTGAGGAACTTTTTCACGAATTGGAGGAGTACATTTTGTCTGATGACGACCATCGCAAGAGGGTAGGCCGAGCGAAACGAGGCAAGACGGGGCAACGAGAGGCATGGCATGGCGGGCACCACCCCAACATCCGCGAAACGTCAACAACATCGGAAACTCGCAACCGAACAAGGCAACGGTCAAGCACCGGGGGAGGATTCAATCCCGGAGGAAGGGGAAGAGGCGAGAGGCCCCCCGGGACTCACGAACCACAACCCAAAAGATCCTCACTTCTATTGCCGGTATCATGGGAGGGGTCACAGACCGAAGGGTGTCCGGAAACAAAGAAGAACATGGCAAGAATCCAAGAAGAGAAGGCACTAATGAGCATCGCATCCTCAATGTCGGGCCGGTTTCGTCCGAATTTCGGCGGCCGCAATTCGCGAATCCACGGTCGAGTTCTCGTCTCGGTTCGACAATTCCCGCAACCACGGTCGGCATGGCGGCCGTCGCAATTTTTTCCTCGGTCGCAAGCGATCCGGTCAATCCAAGCAACCACAACCCATTCGGGAAATCTTGCCACCACCTCAAGAAAGTTCGTCAAGACCCCGGTCGGGTTTGGGACCTCGGAACTCCAAGGCATTGCCATCGTTCGGGACTATCATGCCAATCACGGGCGGATCCGCTATGGAATTCGAAACCAAGAAGCGAGAGAAGCAATTACTTCGGATCCGTGAACGCTATCATCAATGACGGCCCGGCCGCGTGCCCCGAGTGGGCAAAGGTGCCAATCACCTTCACGAAGAAGATTTCGGTCGAAATCGCGAAACACAATGACGCCATGGTCATTGAGGTGAATATCGCCGGGTGGGTCATAGGGAAAGTCCTAGTTGACAATGGGAGTTCGGCGGACATCCTATTCCCGAAAGCTTTCGAAAAGATGAATCGAGACAAGACATGTTAGACCCCCCGAATCACCCACCGCAAGGGTTCGGAGGAAAGCCCATCAAGCCGGTCGGAAAAATATTGCTCCCGGTTTCCTTCGGAGATCTCGAGAATGCCGAACGGAGAGTCTCACGTTCGATGTAGTCGACATCTACCATCCATACCTCGCGATTTTTGGCGGAGGGTTCATGAACAAGTTCGACGCGGTTATAAGGCAACGAGTTCCTATGTATGAAAATGCCCGCACCTAAGGGAGTCATCACGGTGTATGGCAATCAACAAGAGGCCGTAAACATAGAAAAGGACATACACCTGGACAAACAAACGTATACCGGTGAGAACAGTACCGATGACCATAACCAAACTTTGTCCTCCCGAACCAAAATCGCCACTTCGCCGTGGCGTAACATAGCATGCGAGGTTCGGGGTTCCCGCAGAACTAACGGTTGACAATGGAAAACAGTTCGACTGTTACACCTTCAAAGAATACTGCAAAAACTTGGGCACTCAAGCGAACTTTTCGTCAATCTATCACCCGCAGTCCGTGGAATGCCGACAGCCTAAAAGGTATTACTCATGAAATCCCAATTGCATCTAGATGTAATATACAGTACTTTTTCTATTTTCGTAAGTTTGAATCCTAAAAACCTAAAATCCGAATCACGTGTCTATAAGTAATTTCGGGAGAAAAAATCAGCTTTCCTTTTTCTAGTCGTATTAGAATAAGAAGGACCGTACTCTTTTCCTTGCAAAGGAGGCTCTAAATCAAGAGGCAAGTTTTTCAACGAGGCGGATCCTATGTAAATACTCTTTGTGATATATATGAAAAGAGTCTTCCCCCAAATTGCGTATCTCGAGAATTCCATCTTGAAAAAAGAAAAAGTTCGTGAGAAAGGCTTCCTGATAGCCGAAAGTCCATCGTGAAAAAAGAAAAAGTTCGTGAGAAAGGCTCCGTGATAGCCGCAGTTCCATCTTGAAAAAAAAAAAAAAAGTTCATGAGAAAGGCTTCGTGATAGCCGCAGTTCCATCTTGAAAAAAAGAAAAATTTCATGAGAAAGGCTTCGTGATAGCCGCAGTTCCATCTTGAAAAGAGAAAAAGTTCGTGAGAAAGGCTCCGTGATAGCCGCAGTTCCATCTTGAAAAAAGAAAAAGTTCATGAGAAAGGCTTCGTGATAGCCGCAGTTCCATCTTGAAAAAAAGAAAAATTTCATGAGAAAGGCTTCGTGATAGCCGAGTTCCATCGTGAAAAAAGAAAAAGTTCGTGAGAAAGGCTTCGTGATAGCCGGAGTTCCATCTTGAAAAAAAGAAAAAGTTCGTGAGAAAGGCTTCCGATAGCCGAAAGTCCATCGTGAAAAAAGAAAAATTTCATGAGAAAGGCTTCGTGATAGCCGAAAGTCCATCGTGAAAAAAGAAAAAGTTCGTGAGAAAGGCTTCCTGATAGCCGAAATTCCATCGTGAAAAAAGAAAAAGTTCGTGAAAAAGGCTTCCTGATAGCTGAAATTCCATCGTGAAAAAAGAAAAAATTCGTGAGAAAGGCTCCGTGATAGCCGAAATTCCATTGTGAAGAAAGAAAAAAGAAAAAAGTTTGTGAGAAAGGCTTCGTGACAGCCAGAATTCCATCAACGAAAGAGAGGCTTGAGACAACAACAAGTTGTGGCCAAGAAAATCCCATCCATCAAGGATTCCCACCGAAAAGGCCTGAGACAACAACAAGTTGTGGCCTAGAAAAATCCCATCCATAAAGGGATTCCCACCGAAAAGGCCTGAGACAACAACAAGTTGTGGCCTAGAAAAATCCCATCCACGAAGGGATTCCCACCAGAAAGTTCGTATGATGATTTCGGGAAAGTGAATGCCTAAGGGTTTGCCTGCGTATTCTCACTCAGTATAGATTGTTGAAAATTTTTCAGGTATCATCATTGTAAGAAAAGGGCAAGGGGCTCGTTCGGGAATCGCAGAAAGCCTTGGTTGAAGAAACTGAGGGTTGCTGTATCAACCGAGGCAAGTCTACCAGTCGGGTCAAGTCCACAAAATTCGAAGCAAATTTTGTCGACTTGCGCAATAGCAATCAAGGTTCACAAAAAACTAAGGAAGACTTCACCTAAAGATACGCTAGAAATTCGTGAATAGTAAGATTCGTGAACCTGCCATCTAGTTTTCATGCGAAACGGCAAGGTGGGGGAGGGTGACGTTTTTTCAAGAAAAAACGTATTTACTGCCTTATTCGCATAAAAACTTCCGAACAGTCCCTCGACAATTACAACATTCAGTCCAAAATTCAAAACGAAAGCTCTACAACATGTCCCTGTTTTCAAACACTGTCTTCAGCCGTATCGCTAGCGTAGGCGAAGTCAGATGCATCGGCTAAGGGGCTAAGGGGCTCCATCTTGGGAACCTTCGCGGATGGAGGAGTAGACGGCGCAGAACGAACCTTCTTACGAAGTAAGAAAAACGAGGAGAGATCAAAACAACCTATAGAAAACTTGAGCGAGGCCTCAAGCCAAAAATCGGAAAAATCTTGTTCGGGACGTGCCCGCTTGAATAGACGCCACGCTTCACCACTAACGAACATTTTATCCCGATGAATTCGCAGTGATAGCACGTCTGCCGCGCAGGCCCGCCTTGCGGGACTGCGCGCAGTTAAAATATACAAAACATCTGTTCAGAAAAGTTTCAGAAACCCACACGAATGTACAACCAATCTCCAATTCACCCAAAAGTTCGAACATGTCATTCAGTTCGTGACATCCACCTTCGGTGAATCCTCCTCCCGTTCGGGGACTTGCTCGCCGTCGTCGCCATCATCGGCCGCCGCTACTGCTGCTGCGCCGCCCCGCCATCCGAGCCTTCACCGGTTTCGCTCGAACCCTCGCCGGAGGCCGATCCTTCGGGAGACGCGGTAGTGCCCTCTCGGTTGTCCTCTTCCCTCGGTGAGAAAGGAAGGAAAAAGTGAGGAAGGTGCAAGAAAGCCGGAACATCCGCGATGAACATAAGTCACGAAATCGAGCAAAAGAAAATACCTCGGCAAGCTTTGCTCGCGCAATGGTCTTAACAATATCCGACCCGCCGGCCCGGCCCGAACTCCTTTGCGAACTTCGTCTTGATAGCCACAACGTCGGGGTTCTCTCGAAGTATCGCGTCGCTAGTAACGCCGGGGAATCGAGAGAGGTTCGCGCGGAACTTCGCCAAGTCCACACGGTCATAATCGTGAAGGATCTTCGGATACTCTCCAAAGAGAAAGCAACGGCGAAGTTGCCGGCGCCGAGAGATCACCTCGGTAAGGGCCTTGAACTCATCCTCCGGCCCAATCCATGAAATCGGGAATATCAATGCCATCCCGAGAGGGGCCGGGCCAACACCGTACTCATTCAAGGATTTCTGGTACTCAACATAGAGCAGTTTCAACTTTCCCAGAATTTCCGAAGTGTTCTTCTTCGAGGCTTCACCTTGTTCGGCCAGCGCCTTCTCAAGATCCACAATTTTCCGATCCTTTGTGCTCAGTGACTTGGCGAGGCTGGCGTTGTTGATGCGAAGGTCTTCGGCGATTTTTGTAGCTCGCTCTTGTTTTTGCCGAAGCTTTTCGATCACGCTAAGATCATCTTCGTGAGATTTTTGGTCTTTCTCAAGCTCTTTATTGGATTCCTCGAGCGCGGCCTCTGCGATTTTCTTTTCGTCGTGACTCCTCTTCAAAGCCTCCGCCAACTCAGCCACCTTTCTCTCCAGTTCCAGGTTCGTAGATTGCGCGAGAGTAAAGTTACGCTCCAGCTCCTTGGACTTCTGGGAAAGTTGTTCGTTAATCTTCTCTTGTTTAGAGAGCCGCTCTATGGCAACCTTCCCAAGCATAGAATGCTTGAGGGTATAATCTTCGTGGAAACGTCCAAGCTTTGAGGGAGAATAAGAATGCAGCAGATCCTTGAATTCTGAAAAATCCAGGAATAAATCTCAGACCAAGATTCAACAATCGTGAATGACATGAAGAGCCAGCGAGGATGAACGAACCTTGCTTGCTAAAATGTTGCATGGTGACTTGTTTAGTCGAATCCGAAGAGGCCTTCCCTTGAGGCGAAGGAGTAGTTTCGGGAATAGAGAGAGGTCTTTTCTCGGAGCCTTGAGCGGCTTCTTCGGGTCGTTCCGACGCTTCCTCTCTCGTTTCATCAACAATTGCGGACGATTTCCACGAGTTAAAAACTTGGACGTTTTGCCCCCGACGCCACTTGTCTCGAAACCAACACGCAATAGCTTGCCGCGATGAGACGTACCAAAGCTTTTGTTAAAAGCGGCTAAGGAAGGAGAGGGTGCCCGGTCTTCGGGGACGACCTCCCGAACTTCGACCAAAGGAATATTTTCGGCGGGGATGAGCCCCCCCTTTGAATAGTGCGCTCAAGGTCCCGGGCGACTCGGAGGAGGCTTGGTCGGCGGTAGGGACCTCGGCAACGGGACTTTCGGCGGCGGCGGGGGACTCGGTGCGAGCAACAACTTCGGCGGCAACAACGGACTTCTCGGCAACGGTAGGGGATGCCTCCTTTCGGACTTCGGGGGCGACATCCGAAAAGGAATCGACATCCACGAATTCATTTTCGGAACCGGCGGGACAACTATCCGGAAAATTAGGTACGGCGAGAAGAAAACACCTTTAAGGCTATCCGTCTCGTGAGGGTGTCGTCGTCGAAGGCGGATGGAACCCGCCGAACTCCGATGAGAAGAAACCTTCTTCGCGGCTTTCTTCAATTTCTTGCGGCTCATCCGGGCAAGCCCCGAAGCGACACGGAGTTCGACTTCCGAAGTCCGAGGTTCGGAGGTTTTTCGTTTCCGCTTCGACGATTCAAGAGATCTCGGTCCTCGAAGGTTTCACTCCCGAAGAGGTTCCCTCGGTGGCGGGCGACGAGCTTCGCTTCGACGACCCGATTCGGGGAACGTTGATTGGGGCGGCCGAGCACCGGCCACGGCGACGGCGGGAACTTTCAATTTGGGACCGGGGCCTCGAGAGCCGAAAATCTTGTCACCGCCGATTTCCGAAAAAACGCGGTTGATCTTCTTCTTATGTTTCACCGGGGCTTTGTATGCCTTGTACTCGTTCATCGTGTATTCGCCCACCATAACATTCACCCTTTTTTCCACTTCGTCCATGAAGTCCTTGGCGCTCCGGCCTTCGCGAAGCTTGATCCCGAACTTCGGGAAAGGCACCTTCCGGTCGGCCCCGATTGACATTATAATACACGAGCTCGGTGGGGGACCAACCGTTCGAGATAGGCCGGACCGGCGAGCATGAATTCTTCGATGATGTCGCGGCCGCCAAGTATTGTGCTGGCCAGGTGAAATGCACTCTCGCAGCTTCTGATTCCCAAGACCCGCTGGTTGTACTTCCCCACGTTCACCGCGGTGAGAGGCGCGATCGGGCATGATAGCTTCGGCACATCGACCTTCAAGTAAAACCAGTAAGATTTCCAATCGTCGGAAAGGTTGGACTTGCAGCAAGGAGAAATTTGGATTCGGGTAATTCCTTGTCGGGTGTTCTGGCGTCGTGTATTGAAGGTACAACACGCGTGCTGGCTGTAGTAGAACTGCCCGTCTTCACCTTTCACAACTTCGGGGATAATCACGAGTTCGTAAAATCTGGTGAAGGCGTCGATGGTAGGACTACAGCCGAAGGTCTTCAGAATCCAGATAAACTTCGACACTTCGAGGAAGGATGTCGGGGTAAGCTGGTGGATCTTCACCGAAAATGCATCGAGAATTGCTGGCAGGATGGGGTCACAAGGGAACCGTAGCCCACAGATGAAGAAGTCCCGAAAAACCACAATCTCTCTGTCCTTGGGAGTGGGAATCAGTTCATCAAGCGAGCGCGCGCCCGGCGCCGGAGAGAAGAATCCGGCCTTCTCGTACTCGCGAACCATGTTGCTTGTGACTTTCGACTCTCCGAAGGCGAGCGGGGGCGGCGGTGGGCCGCAGGTCCTTAGCATGATGAGATCGTCGACCGGCGTCCACATCCCCGATGTCTTCGCCGCCGTCGGACCCAACCTCCCCGTCTTCGCGACTTCGGGAACCGCCGGGTGAACCAACATCTTCGGCGGTGCGGCACGATCCGCGCTTTCGGCGGTGGGTCAAGTGGGAGACCGGCGGCCGATCGGCTCTTCGGTAGTCATGGGCCTAGCCGTACTTTTAACACGAGCCACCTAACAAACAAACACGAACATTCGGACGCTTAAGAATAATGTTCGAGAATAAAACTCATGAAATCGCAACATTACTACACCAAAGTTTAACAAACTAACGAATCGACAAAACAAAGATAAAGGAATACCTTAGAGGTGCGTAAGAAGGACCTGGAGTTCGTAAGCTTTCTAGCAGAAAACCAGGTTCCACGAAGGAAGAGAGATGCGCGAATCGTGAAAAGCTAGAGAACCGTAAAAAATTTTTTACAGCAGCCCGCTATTTATAGGGCCGGGGAGGGGTAGTTCCGCGAAGCACGCCTCGATTTAACCGCCTTTGGCTCCCCGGGCGACGCGTGTCCCCTCCGACGTTCCGAGGGTGACGTTTTTTACTAAATTTCCGAAAGGTTCGTGGAATCGGATCGTCGGAGTCAACCCGCTTCCCCGAGGGGCTAGTGTTGGGGAATTCAGGAAAACCCGTCACCCTCGAAACGTTGAGCTTAACGAAGTTTTCAAAGCATGTTTTTCAGGAGCAGGGAATTCGCGATTCTCGGAAACCTGGGACCTGCGAAGTCTCGAATTCGCGAATGTGCAGAGTTCGGGGATCTTGATTCGGCGAGGAGGAGGAGTCACGAACATGCGGGAGCCCGAATCTCAATCGTTGATAGTCCGAACTTCGGAAGAATTGCCGATTCGGGAACCCGATGAAGACTCGTTCGGGACTCAGGCGCATGGACACGCACGAACCGGCTGGGAAGCGAGGGTCACTTCGGGAATCGTTGAAGACCCGGTTCGGGAGTTTTGTGCGAATACATTCACGAACCGGGGGAGAAGCAAAGTCAAAGTTGTAGTCCCAAAAAGTCCGGGTTTAGAGTGTGAACTAATGGCGGATTTGTAAATATATTAGGTAAAAAAGACAATCGTGTGTACGTTCACATTAGGAATATTCTCTCGAGGCCGGGGGTGTTATCGGTATGTAAAAGTCCCTTCATCTCCCTATAAAAGGGGGCGCAAGGGCACGTGTAAACGGATTCGGACTTTTTTTGGAACTTGTGCTATTTGCGGAGAGAATCACGGTCTCTTTGCGCCACGACTTTGTACTTGAACGTGTTGAGAACTCATACTCGTGTTAGGGTAGTTATCCGAATTTTTCGGGTATCCCCCAACATCCGCCTCTGTCGGGGTTGACTCTCCCCTCGTCGGCGCCTTTCTCACCTCGTCCCTTCCTCCTACTTCCCCGGGATGGCGCGAGGGGGAAGATGTCGTTGTCTTCCCAGATGCAGCGAGGAGAGAGTATCCCGAGTTTGAGCGACGGGAGGGCTGCATCTGCATGCTGCAAAACGGAATGTGGTGATTGCTGGAGCTGCTACAGTGCAAAATCTTTCCCCATTTTGAAGATGCAGTCGTGGATGCAGCATCCGCTAGAGACAGTCTTACACTCTGCCTTCGAGTATGCATACATTTTGAATCGCTACAATTGTATTTGCCAAACTAATGTGACATTTTAATTTCTAAGCCACACGCGAATGTAGGACAATCTTGCTAAAAGTTCAGTTTTGCCAAAATTAATCAATAATTTTTTTAATTAAGGGAACGAGTTCCGGTCTCGACGGTAAATGAACCGCCTACAGCCAAGTTACAGAAAACAACATGTAAGTTGCAGGGGTAAACATCCCCCCCATACCAAGAACCATAACAAGGTCCTAGACACAAAACAAAGATACATCGACTCTAAGACACCAGAGAACAGTGGATGCATACAAAGCAACACAAACACCAAAGACTATATCTCAATGCGCTTAAGGGTATTCCATCCAAACCCCTGAAAGACCGCCAGGGCGATGGACTCCAGTTTGCGACATCCAACCTCCAAAATGATTCTCCCCTCTTCATTAGAGAGGACCGACCAACTTCTGATCCAGAAAAATCCCCTAAAGATCACCTGCAAAATAGATTTATAATGTGATTTGTTAAAAACCAAATCATTCCTACTGATCCATATAGCCCAGCATAGAGCTGTCATTCCAATCATCACAAAGTTCCTTTGCTTTTTCGAAAAACTTCTAAGCCAAGGACAAAAAGGTGTTGCACATCAATGGGCTTGCTAATCCCAAACGTAAAGGCCACACATCCCCACACGAGCTTAGCCATAGGGCAATCGAAAAAGAGGTGTTGGACTGTTTCCTGCCCTGCGCAGAAGCAACACTTCGTACACCCCTTCCACCGTCTCTTAACTAAGTTATCCTTAGTAAGTACCACCCCCTTTTTAAGAAACCAGAGGAAGACTTTAATCTTCAAAGGTATCTTGGCTTTCCATGCCCAACAATTAACCCGTGTTCCCGCACTCAAAATTATGCCATTATATAAGTTCTTAACGGAAAAAGCCTTATTGGTCGTCCAACAGAAAAAGTCCCTGTGTTCCGTAAGAGAAACCGTCATAACCTTTCCCACCAGATCAAGCCAATCCTCCCAATTCTTCCCCACTAATGCACGTCTAAAAGAGACATTTAGTGGAGTAGTACTTAGTACTTGGGCCACGGACATATTTTTCCTCCGGACAATACTGTAAAGATTAGGAAACACGGCCATCAAGGGATCTTTCCCTAGCCACGTGTCCTCCCAGAACCTAGCCTGGGTACCATCTTGAATTATAAACCTACCCCTCACTAGCACAAGATCTTTGACCTCCATTAAACCCGACCAGAAATGAGAGTCTCCGGCCTTTTTAACCACTTGTGAAAGTGTTTTTCCTTTAAGGTATTTCTTCCTGAGGATTTGTTGCCATAAACCATCCTCATTCAGTAACTTGATCACCGATTTACTCAGCAAGCACTTGTTCTGCATATCTAAGTCAATAATGCCCATTCCCCCCACACTTATAGGTTTGTGAAGAATCGACCATTTGGCAAGCCTATATTTCTTCCGATGTTCATCACACTGCCAGAAAAATCTGGATCTGTAATAGTCCAACTTTTCCAAAACACCTTTAGGTATTCTGAAGAAGGACATCATATACATGGGTAAGCTTGACAAAACCGAGTTAATGAGCACTAATCTCCCCCTGAAGGACAATAGTTTACCTTTCCAACTGCCCATTTTTTTGAAACCTCTCCTTAACTACTCTCCAATCCCTATTAGAGAGTCTACTAGGACTCATAGGAATGACCAAGTACCTAAAAGGAAACTCCCCCTCCCTGCAACCAAACAGCTCCACATACTCCGAAACTCTCTCCTTTGTCTCCCCAAATGGGTAAAGTTCACTTTTGTGAAAATTGATCTTGAGCCCAAAAAGCTTTTCAAAGGCATTGAGCACCAACCTCAATCCCGTGGCCTTCACCAAATCATCCTGCAAAAAGAGAATCGTGTCATCCGCATACTGCAAAATCGAGAGACCATCCTCCACTAAGTGAGGCACAAGTCCCTCAATGAAACCCAAGCTTTTAGATCTCTCGATTAAAACTGCCAACATGTCAACAACTATGTTGAACAGGATGGGGGAAAGAGGGTCACCTTGTCGAAAACCCTTCTTAGTTTGGAAGGAACAGCCCTGCTCGTCATTCACCTGCACACACACACACACTCCCTTTCGAGACTACCCTCTCCATCCACTGACACCAAACAGAAGGAAAGCCCCTCATCCTAAGGACTTGCAACAAAAAAGCCCAGCTCATCTTATCATAGGCTTTCTCAAAATCTAGCTTGAGAATAGTGCCCTTCTGATTCCTTCTTTTCAATTCATATATGGTCTCATGCAAGACAACCACAACATCCAGAATATTCCTTCTAGGCAAAAATGCCGATTGCGAAGGTTTTGTAATCCTACATGCCACCGACGTGAGTCTGTTTGCCAAGACCTTTGTAAAGATCTTAAAGCTAACATTAAGCATGCATATGGGCCTATATTGTTGTATTTTCTTTACTTCCTTCTCTTTAGGCAGTAGCGTTATTATTCCAAAGTTGAGACAAAACAATGGTAAATTCCCGTTATGAAAGTATCGAAACATGACCATTAGGTCATCTTTTATGAGACTCAAAAAACTTGATAGAACTCAGCCGGGAACCCATCAGGGCCCGGGGCTTTATTATGTTTCATTTGGAAAATAGCATCTCAGACTTCCTTTTCCGAAAATTCCTTTACAAGCCCCTCACTCTCCTCACCGGTGACATGAGGGATATCCTCCACCGATGACTCATTGAGTGATAACCTGCCCCTATCCGGACAGCCAAAGAGCTTTTTGTAATAATCCGTGATGTAACACTTAAGTTGCTCCTTCCCTTCCACTACTCCATCTTCTTGTTCAAGTCGGAAGATCCTAGTCTTCCTCCTTTTTCCGTTAGCTACCATGTGAAAATACATAGTGCTGCTATCTCCTTTCAGAAGTTTGGTCGTTTTAGCTCTTTGAAACCATTTCAACTCTTCCTCTCTCAGCAACTGCGTGAGTCTCACATGGACGCTCTGTTTCAAATCTCATTCGTGCTGACTTAGCAGTTGGGACTCCGCTTTCTTGTCTAATTCCTCGGCCTTCCTCAAAAGCTCTTGTTTTTCCTTTTTATAAGAACCATTTATATTCTTAGCCCATCCTCTCAAAAATTGTCTTAACCTTCTGATCTTATTTTGCCAATGCTGCATCGGGGTGCTACCCCTTCTCTCTTTGGTCCAAACCTCAGAAACTGTCTCAAAAAAACCCTCCTTCAACAACCAGCCCAACTCGAACTTGAACGGAGGTTGCTTCTTGATCTGGACACCATCTCCTGTACTTAGCAAGAGTGGGGTGTGGTCTGAAATGTCCCTATTAAGGGCCTTCACAGTCGCAAGAGGGAAATTCTGCTCCCACTTAGTGCTAACAAGCACCCTATCTAACTTCTCATATGTAGGTACCCTACGAGAATTAGCCTAAGTAAACTTTCGACCTGATAAGTCGATCTCTCTCAAATCCAAACTATCAATGACTGCATTAAACAAGAAAGGTCAACTCTCCTCAAATATGTTATTGTTCTTTTCTTTACTATTTAGAATGATATTAAAATCTCCCCCAATACACAACGGTAGCTTCTCATGACTACAAGACTGTACCAGCTCGGTAAGGAAAGATTCCTTGAATTCCGGTTGAGCTGCCCCGTACACAGCCACCAGAACCCACTTGAAATCACTCCTCTTATCTCTCACTCTGAATTTCACAAAAAAAATCCCCGTCATCTATACTACCAACATCCAACACATCCAGATTAACACCCAGAAGAATTCTCCCGGATCTCCCTCGGGGCGCTGTCTAGTACCACACAAAATTCCTCCCCCACTAAAAAAATTAATCAATAATTAAGATAGTCTAATTATGAGTGGTGGCATGGAGCACCTTCCTCTGCCTTGATCGGTCAGCTGGTCTTGACGATGCATCTTCGATCAAAATACCATACCATGAAACAAAACCATACCACACTGCCATGTCTTCTGACGGACAGATGTATCATAATGCCATCTTAACAAAACCATACCATGAAACTGACTACAGATATTAAAAATATATCCATTGAACAATAGTAATTTGTAACACCGTATTCTTTTAGTTTATCAAGTTACAAAATGTGTGTTATAAATAGTTTTGTATTTTTTTGAAAACATAAATAGTTTTGTATTTTGTTGTGTGCACATGCCGCCAATCTTAATTTTTACAAACAACATCGATGTTATTTTCAACTATCCTATCTATCTTTTCTTTGCCTGGTTTATGAAGGCGGGGCACTTTTCGATTTAGGTGGGAACTTTCTACACCGAAGGAAGCTTTTTCTGATTAAATTTTCTGAAATTTCCTGTGCGTTCAGATTTTTTTAGGCAGTCAGGTATGTATTTATGTTCCCTGATTAGCCTTTATCTTTCACCCCTACTCTCTCCCCCTCCCATGTGTTAAACAACTTATGTGGCTTTATAGGGGATTTCAGTAATCTGGATTGTTTGGAGATGCCCTTTTGTAGCTTTTTTTTAGCATTTGCAATTCCTCTACAGTTTTCAATGTTTGTAAAATACTTTATTAGTTGCTGCCATGAAAAAATAGCACGCTATGGAAAATAGTGTTGTTCATTTCTGGCTGCTATTGCCGCTATAGCGCGAAGCTGCCGCTAATAGCAAGGCTATAGCGCCGCTATAGCGGTAGCTAGCTTCTCACGCTATATCACCGCTATAGCGCTGTTATAGCGCGCTATTGGTTTGGAACCAGAAAATATAAAATAAGTTTGTTTGTATTTCCTCGGTCACTCTGATAATCATATCACATTTGTTATAAACGATGGCGAATAAACGACGACAAGTAAAGGAATCAAACCGCAGGAGACACGAGATTTAACGTGGAAAACCCTTGCGGGAAAAACCACGGGCGCCGGCCCGACAAGAACTTCACTATATCGGGAGTCGGTTACAACGCCAACGGCGGTGGCTTACAAGAGAATGAATCAATCTCTAATGGAAAACCCTAACGGGTATTTATGACCCGTACCGTACCGCGGGGGGGCCGCCCCCCCCCCCGCACCCCCGGCCCGCGACCCCGGGAAAAGGGTGTGGCCGATGGGCCACTTCGCCTCCGCTTCGCTCCGTCGAAGTCGGCCTTTCTCTTGGGAGACGAATTTGGATCATAACTCAACAAACTCCACCTTGAGACAAATTCCTTCTTGCGGCATTAACAAACCTTCATCCCGAACACATCAAAGAAACAAAATACTTCGGCGCCAAATAGCCTCTTGGGCTACACGGTTAAGCCAACTAAGCTTGAGCAAAGCTCAAACTTAACAACGAACCGGCTTTGTCAACATATCGCCAGGATTATCAAGAGTGTGTATCTTGCATACCTTTAACTTACCCTTTTCAACCTCATCACGCACATAATGATACTTGATTTCAATGTGCTTTGTCCTCTCATGGAACATCTGGTCTTTGGTAAGATATATAGCACTCTGACTATCTGAAAATAGGTTAATGCAAGAATCAACACCACAAAGCTCAAGAAACAATCCTTTCGACCAACACAACTCTCTCGCATGCTTCAAAGAATAGCCATGTACTCGGCCTCGGTAGTAGACAAAGCAACAACAGTGCCGCAAGACGACCCTTCCAGCTCACAACACAACCGCCAATAGTAAACACATAACCCGTGAGTGACCTTCGCTTGTCCAAATCACCGCATAATCCGAATCCACATAGCCAATAAGTCCCTTATCCGTCCCGCCAAACTTCAAGCAATGATCCGTCGTGCCTCGAAGATACCCGAAAATCCACCGAATCGCCCTCCGTTGTTCTTTACCGAATTAAACATGTATCTCGCTAACCAAACTCATAGCATAAGACAAATCCGGCGAGAGCAAACCATAGCATACATCAAAGAACCAACAACACTAGAATACGGAACCTTTGACATATACTCAACATCCTCAACCGTACTAGCACACTCGCTCACCGACAATTTAAAATGCAAGTGCAATAGGAGTACTAACGAGCTTTGCATCATGCATATTGAAACGCCGAAGAACCTTCTCAATATAACCATGCCGACTAAGAAATAATAAACCAGCTTTTCTATCTCTAGTGATTTCCATACCTAGAATCTTCTTAGCAAGACCAAGATCCTTCATGTCAAACTCACTACTCAACAATTTCTTCAATGTAGTGATCTCTTTCCCGCTCTTGGCAAAGAATCGAAGATATCATCAACATATAACGACAAGTATATAGGTGATCCATTAACATACTTGATGTAAACACAACTATCATATTTTGATCTCTTAAAGCCATGTGACAACATAAATGAATCAAACCTTTTATACCACCGACGGGAGACCGTTTCAAACCATACAAGGATTTCTTCAACTTGCAAACATAATTCTCCTTGCCGTGCACTATGAACCCCTCAGCCGGTCCATGTAAATCTCCTCCTCAAGCTCTCCATGTAAAAATGCGCTCTTCACATCTAACTCGCTCAAGCTCAAGATTATGTGCAAGAACAATACTCAAGAATGTACGAATTGAGCTATGCTTTACAACCGGAGAGAACACATCATTATAATCAACACCAGGAATTTGACCGTAACCTTTAGCCACTAACCTTCCCTTAAACTTTGGAGGTTCGCTAGGAGATAAACCCTCCTTTCTCTTGAAGATCCATTTGCAACGATCCGTGCTTCTTTCCCTTAGGCAAAGGAACAACCTCTCTCGTGCGCTTCTTCTCAAGAGATTGCATCTCATCCCGCATAGCTGCAATCCACTTCTCACGATCACCACAAGAGATAGCTTCGAATATGTGGTCGGCTCATAATCGTTATCAACCCGTTCAAGACAACTCAAAGCATAATAAATCATATTACACTCCTCAATAAGACGACATGGCCGTCCACAAACCCTTTTAGACTTGCGAGTAGCAATAGGCAAATCTTCATCAAGGTGCAAAACGGGGGTAAGTGTCGAACATCATCATGAGCCTCATCATCAACGACTCCATTTTCCTGGTTATCTACAAGCGGCTCCACCTCGCTCGTCCGTATCATCATGCACATGTTGCCGCACCCGCACACCTTTTTCGTCATCCACATGCTCCACCCGCACGCTCATATGCTGCAGCCCTTTATCAAAATTATTTGGAACATGATCGGAGAACAAACCGTCATTAAACATCACGCATTCATTGAAAACAACACTCCTGCTCATGAAAGTCTTTTTAGTTTCGGGATTCCACAACTTATATCCTTTAGCTCCCGAACCATAACCAAGAAAAAGACATTTAATAGCTCTAGGCTCCAATTTTCCATTATCAACATGAGTATAAGCAAGTGCGCCAAAAACTTTCAACCGTGAATAATCGGCGGGTGTGCCGCACCATACCTCAATAGGTGTTTTCTTATTAAGTGGAATAGACGGTGACTCGTTTATCAAGTAGCATGCGGTGTTAGGCGCTTCAGCCCAAAAACGCTTGCTCATCCGCGCGTTGGACAACATGCAACGGGCCTTCGAGATGATGGTCCTGTTCATGCGCTCGCCCACACCGTTTTGTTGCGGAGTATACGGTACGGTGTGGTGCCCGACAATGCCTTCCCCGCCCGCAATAATGATTAAACGCGAGCGAACAAAATTCTCCACCATTATCGGTACAAAGCACCTTCACCTTCCTATCGCTTGCCTTTCTATCATCACTTTCCAATCTTTAAAAGCAAAGAAAAAGTATCATCTTTATTTTTCGTAAAGTAAGGCCATACTTTTCTAGAGTAGTCATCAATAATAGTAAGCATGTAACGAGCACCACCATAAGAAGGCTTACGAGAGGGACCCCATAAGTCAGCATGTACATAATCAAGAGTACCTTTGGTGGTATGAACAGCGGTATTGAACTTTACCCTTTTGTGCTTCCCGAAAATACAATGCTCACAGAACTTCTTACCACTCAAAGTACAGCCATCCAGTAGGTTTCTTTTCACCAATTTCGCCATACCAAGTTCACTCATATGTCCAAGACGCATATGCCAAAGGTTAGTCTCACTAGGTTCAAGATTAGTAACGGCGAGCGGCGGATATGGAACCTTGTAAGGTACTTCCTCTAAGGACATATAACTTTGCGAATTCATATCACCTACAAAGAAGACAAGAGAACCTTTTGATACCTTTAAAACTCCACCCGAACCGGAGTTTTTGAACCCTTCGCATCAAGTGTGCCGAATGAGATGAGATTTCTAGTCATCCTCGGTATGTGCCTCACATTTTGTAGCGTACGTGTCATGCCATCACGCGCCTTGATCCGAACGGAGCCTATACCCACAATCTCACATGGGTTATCATCTCCCATACGCACTACATCTCCATTCCCGCACAGGTTTATAAGAACTCGAACCAATCTCTCGTTAGTGCGGATATGAAATGAACATGCGGAATCAAGTATCCATTCATCATGACCGAAACACAATCGGCAAGGACAACCGGACATTCTCCCGAATCGAAGTATTCCCGGCACCGAAACAACGGAGGCCTTACCATCCGAATTATTTTTCCCGTTCTCCTTATTCTTAAGCTTCCAACATTCCTCAATAAAATGAGTCTTTTTCTTGCAATACTTACGAACTTCTTGGGCGGTCTAGACTTAGAACGACCTTTGCTTTCTTGGCTCTTGAAACGATTATTGCTTTCATTAGAGGATCTCTCGCTCGGTTCCGCCTCTAACTTGCAAAGCATCGCCCTTGGAGGACGACCCATCGAGTGCACCATGCCTTTCATCTTCTCCCCGGATTGGAGTGCCTCATAAACATCCGAGACGCGTTAGTTCATCACGGCTCAAAAGTATGGTGTCACAAAAAGATGCAAACGAACGGGGCGAGAGCATAACAAGAAGAGGCCTAAATCCTCATCCTCATACTTCACCTCCATCGACACTAGGTCGGCAACGATCTCCTTGAAAGCGTATATGTGGCTCAACATCGAACCACCCTCCTCCATCTTGAGTGTGAACAACTTCATCTTCATATGCATCTTACCGGTTAGATCCTTGGACATACAGATCGATTCCAATTTCAACCGTAGTGTTTGCAGCAGCTAGCTCTTCCTCGCGTACATTCTTGCAAAATATCATTGGACGGATGAAGTTGAATTAAAGACAGAGCCTTACGATCCTTGCGACTCTCCTCATCGGTCCAATCTTTGGACGACTTGCCACCGAACTTATCCGCGCCACATCAAGATCATGAGTGTTCGCCGAATAGCTCGCATCTTGACTTGCCACGCCGAGAACCTCGTCTTGTAATCCAACAAACGGTAGATCAAACTTCATCGTCGACGACATCGGAGAAAACAAATCGAAACCGGCTACCGGTACCACTTGTTATAAACGATGGCGAATAAACGACGACAAGTAAAGGAATCAAACCGCAGGAGACACGAGATTTAACGTGGAAAACCCTTGCGGGAAAAACCACGGGCGCCAGCCAGCAAGAACTTCACTATATCGGGAGTCAGGTTACAACGCCAACGGCGGCGGCTTACAAGAGAATGAATCAATCTCTAATGGAAAACCCTAACGGGTATTTATGACCCGTACCGTACCGCGGGGGGCTGCCGCCCCCCCCGCACCCCCCAGCCGCGACCTGGGAAAAGGGTGTGGCCGATGGGCCACCGCCTCCGCTTCGCTCCGTCGAAGTCGGCCTTTCTCTTGGGAGACGTAATTTGGATCATAACTCAACAACATTCACATATGACATGTCAATATATCATAACTTATTCATAATCATAAATTCATAACTAAGAAAGTGATAGCATTAAACGTTTTAACAGTCAAAGGGATTATTAAAGTTTAAAATTGCATAAAGACTAAAGAGATAAACTCCAGAATCATAACTAGCATCAGAACTCATAAGGCATATCATTGTCATCTTCTCCATTATTTGGGCTAGCCACCAATAGCGGCTAAAACAGCGTCGCTACGACGCTATTTGCATTTAGCCGCCAAATAGCACCAATAGCGCTCATAGCGTGAAAAAGAGCAATATCATTGCGGCATTTGCTTTGGCGCGCTATAGCACACTACTTTTTTTTTGTCATGGTTGATGTTATTTTGGCATGTTGCTGCCGTGTACTAGATTAGACACTTTCTTGTTTCAACACTGATGCTATAGTGTATTGATCTAATTTAATTAAAGAAAAGAAATTGTCCTCCGGATTAAATATGCACCCTTCAATGGATTATGGTGTTTCTTGAGTAGAATGAATTATGATGTCTTCTGACTCTGCGGATTTTGTACCTGACTCTCGGGATTTTGTATTTCCTTGTTCTTGGTTTTCTTGTTGTATTTATATTTATGATACCCTTAGGTTTGCTTCTCTCTTGTTCCAATATATTTTACGTGAGTAGCATTGGATAAAGACTCAAATCAGAGCACACGATGGCTCGCGTGACTTAATCCAGGTCGTCGTGGAAGTCGAGCTGGAGGCGGATCCAAACTCCGTGGAAGTCGCCGGGTTGTTGCAGAGCGAAATTCCATCGATCGAATGAGTCGGTTCGTGGTGACTTCAGCAAGCGTCACGAACCTCTCTTCTAACTCCGGAGTCATGGTGAGACAGATCATGAAAGTTCGAGGGCCGTTGGCGGTGCAGACACCGACGTCATGTGCGAATTCATGGAGAAAACAGGTCCCGTGTACCTTACTGTATATCCAACGCATAGCAGAGTCATGTCCGAATTCTATGAAAAACCTCTTTTTTTATATATAACTAATAAAATAAAAAACAAGCCATCGTTGGATATTTTATACGTACGGTATACGGGGTACGGGCCCTATATATTTTACTTTTTATTATGTGCCCTAACCAGCCAGGGGATTATTTCCTCTGCCCCTTCCTCACCCCCTCTCTCTCTCTCTCTCGCGCGCGCGCGCGCCAGGAAGCGGCGGCGGCGATAGTGCAGCGGCTGCCGCGCCGGCCTTAGCTGCTTCATCTGATCATCTCACGGACGGCCTGACTGGTACGCGCACCATTGTCCTCGTCCTTTCCCATCTATTTCTCTTTTTGTGCGATGCCGGGCACCTGAAACCCTACATCTGCGCGAAAATAAATAAATAAATAAATAAGAAACCCTGCATCGGCCCAGTACTTTTGGGAGCGCAGAGCTCCCCGGCACCGTGTCTCGGTATTTCAATTAGATAGATCTGTTTTAGGCTTTCATCGGTATACTTCTTTCAACGCGACGGCTTGATTGAGTGGTCTAATATTTTAAGATACTTCGCCTTATTACTTTTTTTTTTGTGCGAGGACACTTCGTCTTATTACAAATCTACTCAAAATGTGAAAAGATGTCAGTATTAGTTAGTAGTATGAAACGAGTACCGTTCTAGCAGCACTGATTTATTTTTTTTCAGTTTGAAACTTTTCAGAGTTCCATATCATTCCACCTTGTTCCAGCGCAACAAATTAATTTCACTCAACTTTGTTTCGATTAGGATCCGGAGCTTCTGCTCAATGCTCATATACTATGCTGAACATTCCCGTTGAGATATTTTCATTAAAAAGATTTTCATACATGTCTGTGTGGGTGTAGCCCACTGCCCCTGTTTTGTGTTTTGTATGGACAAGAGCTATTTGAAAAGGAGGAAGTTGTTACTCATGCTACGATGAACGACTCAACAAGTTTATGGATCCAAAAATGCATTTTCAAAGTCGATGGGCCTAAGTGACACCTTCTTACAAGTTGATGGACCTCCGGTGCATTTTACTCTAATAAATCTGCAAGAAACATACACCCTGAACAAAAACCGTAAGGTTTAAGTTGGACGCAACCTGAGGAATAAGATACTAATAGATAAGGTGAAATAGCTAACTAATATTTCATAATAGCCCCCCATGCCATACTTGAGCTAAAATGTGCTTATGTGGCTACTTTCTTTGGAGACCTCTACCTAAAAATCTAAAAATTGTCAAAATTGGTGAGGAATGTCTTCCTGTATACCTGATAGGTAGCCCTTGTTAATTGGATACGTGAAAAGGATATTAAAAGTGAATGCTTGATGATGCTATAGATTTTGAAGTTTGTATACATTTTTGGAAACCGTTCTTAGTCCTCTCTAAGGAACCGCTTCTTGGGTCAATAATGTACCTCTGTATGTTTTACTTTGTTTACCTTCACCAAAGTTGATTTTGGGTCTCACAGGAAAGCTTACATTAGGTTGTGAGCCATCAGCATTGACTGTATTTGTAGGTTTGTGTGCCCCGGGACAGTTTTATGGCATCAGTTTGGTTCTGACCCACGTCTTGCAATTTTTTAGAATATCTGCTTCAAAGATGCTCACAAATAGGTGGGCTGATGAGCTTCTCACAAGAAGCTGTAAGAGGAATAAGAGAGCTGATGAACTCACGAGAAGCTCTAAAAAGAACAAAAGCATTTCCACTGGTGGAGGAGAGGCAACTGAGTTACTGATTTCAGGTCTGCGGTCCCTCCCACTTTTGTGCACATGTTTCTTACAGCTCAATGCAACCCACTCACAGCTGTATTGTATCATGTTTCTTTAACTAGGTGACTTGCATCGGGGCTCAAATCAATGTATATGGAGTGAGCTCAGTAAAGAAGTTGCATCAAATTTGTTTAAAACTGTTGTATCACTTGCTTTGTCTGATGGTGAGTATGTGATGCTATACTTCTTGTTTTTTCCAAATATATATGTAAACATTGTTAATTATAGTCGATTTAAATCAAAATCGTGTGCAGGACAAGAATTTGCATGCTCAGGCATAGCTGTGGAATGTGTGGGGAATGTTACAAGGTTTCTGACTTCAGCAAGTTTGGCTAGAGCTTTAATTGATAAGAGCTTAGACCATGAGAACTTGAAGGTTGGTGCTGCTAATCATCCTTTACTTTCCATTTTATTACACAACATAATTATGATAATTGTTTTCTCTCTTTTTGCTTTATTGTTACAGGTTGAAGTGCGTCTTGGACATGATGTTGTCACAGGGTTTTTGGGCGAATATGATTTAGATCACAATATTGCTGTTGTCAATGTCATGTCAGTCCTTGATGTTCATGTCATACGTCTGAATAATCTGGTGAATTTGGAACCTCATTGTAAGGTAGTAGCTTTAGGGCATGGCATCTTTGATGTTCATGTCATGGCTGCTGATGGGATACTGACCGGTGATTCAAGCGGAGAGCTTCAGTCGTCCACTTGCAAAATTTCCAAGGTACACTTGAAATATAATATGATTACTTTAATATGTTTTTGTCAGTGGAGGCAATAATATGATGTTTCTCCTATGTAACTCTTATTTTATTTCACTTCATTGTTCCCCATATAACATGTGTTGGCTATATCTCTCTTCTTTGCTAGGTTTATGAAGGCGGGCCACTTTTTGATTTAGGTGGGAACTTTCTTGGCATGAACTTCTTTAGGGACACTGAAGGAAGCTTTTTTCTGCCAGCCAAGATGGTTCTTCACTGGTTGCCGCGTTTTAAATCCCTGCGAATGATTAAATTTCCTGTGTGTTCAGATTTTTTTAGGGCAGTCAGGTATGCATTGTATGTTCCCTGTTTAGCTCTTCCCCTCCCTCACGTAGATTCACGAGGTTAGCTGTTTGTGTGCCAAAATAACTTATGTAGCTTTATCAGTTTTGCAGTAATCTGGATATTTGGAGCTGCCCTTTTGTAGCTTTTTTTAGCATTTGTAATTCCTCTGCAGTTTTCAATGTTTATTAAAAACTTTATTAGTTGCTGTCATTTTGACATGTTGCTGCCAGTGTACTTGTCTGATTTAATTAAGGAAGAAAATAAATTGTCGTCCAGATTAAATAGGCACACTTCATTGGATTATGGTGTTTCCTGTCTAGAATGAATATGATGTCTCCTGAATCTGGGGATTTTGTGTTTCTTATTCTTGTTTTTCTTGCTGTATTTGTATTTACGATACTCTAGGTTTGCTTTTCTCTTGTTCTTCTGGTTTGATCCATTTTACTTTTGTGTGAGTAGGATTGGACAAAGACCCAGAGGTGAGGTACGTAACTCCAATTCCAATAGAGAAGGTGAGCACAGTCACTAATTTGCCACTAAATTTCATCTTCATTTCTAATGGTATCTATGTTTGTAATATTTGTAAAGTTGTCACAAATGGTGTAGATTACAGTTTATACTAATTATTATCATCTAATCTACTTCCAGTGTTTGTTAGCACTAATCCGTTAATTTTATTATGCTATTTTTATGGGTAGCATTTGAGTTCCAATCACTTGACGTCCTGACCTTGTTGCACCAGGTACAGATGTTCCTGACAAGGACCAGTCTGAGGATCTAGCCTCTTTGGGTTATCCCAAACCATCAATATCAATGTTAAATGGTGAGTCAATGCCTATAAATCTGATTTTCCACATGTAGTGCTTTTATACAGCTCTGTTGTATTCCTAACAACTACCTTGACTTGTCCTTAACCAGATGGCATGATTTTGGTTAATACTTTTGAAGAGCCTTTTGGCGATGAATCTGGTAAAGGTGTCTGGAATGAACTATCCGAAACAGTTTCTTCTAACATACATGGAAATATTGCCGCGCTTGCTTCATTCAATGGTAATTTTGTAGTATTGTGCTACTATTTATATGTATTGTTGCCCCTTCTTTTATTTGGTCATAACTAGCTAATGATAAAATTATGGCGTGCAGGAGCAATAAGGTTTTTTGCATGCACTGGTTTTTTCATTGAATGGAATGGATGCTCGACTATTCTGACTTCGGCGAGCTTGGTTAGAAAGTCTGGTCATGACAACAAGATCGATGAAAACTTGAGGGTTTGTTCTTGAATCCTTCTGTAGTCATCTTTTGCTTTAATTACTGCTTGAGTCTCATTGTTTCATTTGCAGATTCAAGTGTTGCTTCCAACCAAACAACGTGTAGAAGGGACATTACAACATTGCAATCTGCATTACAATGTCGCTTTAGTCAGTGTCAAGGGTTTCCGAGCCAGCCATCCAGCAAAGATTCAACATTTGTGGGATGATACTGGTGATGTAGTAGCTGTAGGATATTGCTTCAAATCAGAAAAATTAATGGCAGCAAGAGGAGCACAGTTTGCCAGGCCAGTCACACTTGATTGCCAATCTCTCTGTTATTCTGAATGTAAAATCACCAAGGTACAGCTGTTATCTTTCTTTCCTACTTTTGTTTAGAGTTTACACTAGTGGTAGGTGTCACTGAGGTTGCCAAATTTGCAGCTTCATGTGTCTAAACTTGTTAAGTGTATCGTCCGAGGTCCAAAGGTATACTTAATAATCAACATATTAGATCACTTATGTGGCCCACTTCATATGTGACATCTTACACTATTCTACATTAACTGTTGGACCTATAAGTTAGCGAATCATCTGTCTCCACTCTTGTTCTCCCCGACTGCCATCTCTAGGCAGTGGCCTCTGGAATTATTTGCTTATATAATTTCATATGGAGGTAAGTAGTGAAATATATGAATGAGTTGGCAAAAATCAGGGTGCATGCCATTGAGATGTGAAGCAGGTGGATCAACACTAATTAGAGAGGTTTGGACCTCTGCTGAACCACTTGAAAAGTTCAGTGACACGGAGCCGCAAATTAATACTCCATAGATGGGGACCACAAATACACTTTACTCTTTCGAATTAAGTCGCATCAGAATATGAATTAACTACAATATCTGTTTGGCATTACCAATGACAAATTCTCCATGTCATTTAGGTTGGCATAGGAGGGCCCCTTCTTGGCCTTGATGGGAGATTTATTGGCATGAACTTCTACGAAAAGAAAGTAGGAACTCCATTCCTACCGTGGGACGATATTCTTAATGTCTTGGAACATTTTAAGACAGAAGGGTATGTCTGAAACTCAGTTTGAATCTTGTTGAAGTAGGCTCAGTAGCATATTATTTCGATGAAATGTATTCTTTGGCGTGTTTAATAGGTCTGCTGCTGAAGTTGAGCATGCTGGTAAGACATCTTGTTTGCATGGTTGCACCATGGCTGAAGATCACAATGTTCGACCAAGCAGGTATTCTGATGACCAATATTATTATGGTAAATAAATGTTTCCCCAAAAACTTGTGGATTGACATTGTGTGCAAATTGTTAAATGACACAGGTGGCCTGTGCCTGTGCCTTATTGGTGCCATCCTGACGATCCTAAAATCCGATTCACAGGCGCCCTTATTATTTTCAATGGACAGAAAGTATTGTATCTGTAGAAGCACATCTCTGATGAAACCTCTTTGACCTGTAACATTAGCAGGTAGCCTTTTGCGACTTGTACAGAGGTTGCCTTGTTTAAGTTTATATCATATAACAAAGGCCTACTCTGTTGAGGCATGTGCTTGGTTGTGCTGTACTATGTGCTCCTGATCCCAAACCATTCAGACCAGTCTTGTTTTATTATTTCCTGGAGTACGGGGCAGATTCTTAATGCCAGACAAGCATTGATATTTTGTGATGTGGCAGTGATTGATGCTCGATGGAAGTGAAATTTCAACCTTTTTGGAATGGAATTGCAGCTGTTGGTGTAACGAGGCATTTTTGTAGCGCAATATTTTGTCTTCAGCGTTACCCACATTAACCGAGGCAATTCAACAAATTTAAGGAGTCAAAAGAAATCATATGTGCAATTCAACAATTTAGAGAATCGACCGCTGCTAGCACCTCGTCTGGTGCAGGACGCTAGCATCGGACGCACGAGCAGCTGTCCGATCAGATACGAGACAACTTTCGAATCTAGCTGACCATTGCATTCGAAGTCAAGTAATTCCTCCGTTTTTAATTAATTATAGGCTGTTTTAACAAATCTAGATTCGTAATTATTAATATGTATCTGGACATAAGTATATGTATTTAGATGCATAACAAAAAATTAAAAATCATAAAAACAACATATTGAAACGCAAACAAACTACTCGACTAAGAGCCACTATGATAAAAAGAAAAAAATCACCCTCTCCAAACCACCTGATTACAACTTCCAGAGTTCCAGTAGAGCCCTCACAGCACCTAATAAATGGCTAAATATAAGGAAAACGAAAACAAAGACAGCTGGTCGTGAGCTGTTGGCCGTCGCCATCACCATAACCACGCTTGGAGTCCTCCCCCCCCATTTTCTCCAGTATTCACACGAACACCTGTTCCTCAATTTGTCCAAGTAGATTCCAGTGCTGTAGATGAGCTATAACTTTTGGAGATTTCACCAGAATATTAGAAAACACCTAACCATTGCTGGTGCGCCAGAGCACCCAGCACACACTCCAGCAGGTTCCTCTAGAATGTTTGACTGCAACCCCAGACTCTTACCCAAGCATCAAACAACCACCACCAATGGACACTGAAACAGGAGGTTGGTCTAGTGTTTCTGTAGCTTGACAAAGTTGCAATTTGGGCAACCATCCCAAAACATACATTTTATGAATGATTCCAGCAAGGTCATTGAACTTATACAACAACTAAACACAAACACATTGAGTACCATTAATTCCAAAGATAGCTTCACACATAAAGCCAATGAAACACCTATACAGGTACAGGAAGGAGATCTATCATTTCCTCGGTGCTTTTGTTGGCCTGAAAAAGAAGGCATATGTTATACTGGATATATATTAGTGACAGAACAGAGCTAAGACAATAAAAACTCACATTAGGTGCAACATGGAGCAAATGCTTCAATAAACCGTTAATTGTCTCACTGGAGCGAGCATGCAGAACTTGAATTAAACTGCAAAACATGACCCCAATAACTTTATCACCTACCATCACAGGTGATCCAGAAAGCCCTGCGTTGCCCGTGCTTGTGAAGACAACATCTTTCAGTCCACGTCCTCTGATTTGTGGTGGTGCACTAGTTTTTCCAGGACAGACCCCAGGATTCAAAGCACGAACAGTTTGCCCCGTGAAGATATAACCCAACATACAGACATTGGTTCCTGCTGGTACATCCTCGGCGTCACCAAACCGCAAAGCTGGGTACTTCCTGTTTGTACCAAAAACTCTGATAATTGCAATGTCAGTTCGTTCATGCTGATGCAATATCTTAGCTTCATACTCAGTAGCATTCCCAGCAAAACTGACGCATAACGTGTGCCGAGAGGCAACAAAATCTCTTATGATATGCTGGCATGTCATAACAAGGCAACCAGTATTTGTCGACCGGATTACAAAACCGGTGCCCCTCGTGCCCTCTTCTGGAGTGGCTCCTCTCATATCAACAAGCACCACACTATCACGGTGTTTATTAAATGTTGATGGAGCTAACTTCTCGATATCCATAATTGATTCTTGTCAGTAATAAAATTCTAATGAGGAATGAGCATGGATTTAATCTTAAAAATAGCAAAAGTAGTAGCATGCAAAAGGCAGGAGACAAAGTTAATTAACATAAAGGCAAACTAAAGATAATAATCTTCTATTTATATACTTATTAGTGGGTGGACCTCATGTTAAGAAATTGTAATTCATGAGTAGACTGGTTATTCAGGGCATATATAGTGCAATGATGCTCAAAGGAACAGAATAATAAATCATCCACATTGGATTCTAAACCTAAAATGGAAAAAAACTAATACTGCATGGAAAAAAAAAGAGCTTCCTAGCCAAAATGACATAGGCATCAGCCACTTCCGCAACCTCCAATGCTAGCACAAGAGTTCACAAGAGGCATTATAGAAATGAAAACTTCCAGCAATCATTGGCCTTACTAGAGTTAAGCGAACCCAACAATACAAAAAGCCTTCCTAGCGTAAACAAACTATTTCTAAACTCTATTCCAAAGGCTGACAGGGGTGCCGCTTCAAGGTTCAGGGTGGACAAGGTTCACATCTCAGAGACTTGAAAGATATCTAAGGATTCATCCACGATGAACCAATATCATGAATCATTCGATTCCGCAGTAGAATCTACTGACCAAAGAGCAATAGGATGAAGATAACATTAGTTCTACTGGCTAAAAAGATCTGAAAGCTGCTACCGACTCTTTGCCCGTGGACGCTGATCAATAGTCAGCAGTGATTTTTGCTAACTGATGTTCTGTAGAGGGGAAATAGTTGCTTTAACCACACGGCATAATCTTGCTGAAACCTAAGCTGGTGAGCTTGCCATTGATGCCACTGCAGTTGGAAGGGCTATTCTAGGGCACAGAGAATAAGGTGACTGATTCCAGATTGGCACGGGAATAGCATAAGAGATAGCATCAAGCTTGAATTGTTCCGGATAAACATATTTGAGTCTAAGCGCAGCTGTTCCATTGGCTGATGCCCGAGTCTAAGCGCAGCTGTTCTATTGACCAGCTACAGCATCCAGTGATGAGGGAAAAAATATGTTTTTTTTGGTAAGCAGGAAAAGGTTTTCTGTCCCTATGAGTGCGCTATCTACACTGAGTGCCACCCACGGTGTGGCCTATCCAGAATTTGAAGCAGGGTAAGCCTAGCCAAAACTTATCAATCCAATACACAATTCAAGCACTTAATCCAATACACAATTCAGGTACACAACTACAAAAGTCTCCAAACAATTCGGTATACAATTTATCCCTCAACTGTCTGACATCACACGACAGTAGCAAAAAGTGGCATATCAGGCTCATTTCAGACCAAGATAAGCAATCGTAACCTATGGACAAATAAGTGCTGCTGATGGTCCGTAGAAGAAAGGAATACAGCTGCTTACTGGATTTAAGCTTCTGTAGAAGACCAGAACGTCGAAAAGCGCCTTCTTCCTCTTGCTGAAGAGGAGGCAGCAGAGCAACACTGCAACAGCACCAAGAAACAACAAATCAGCAACTCCATCCGACACGCAGCAGAGGGAGAGCAGATTAAAAAGGCTCAAGTAAGATCAAGGAAGGAAACAAGCGAAGTCCAAAAACCTCACTATGGCTTTGTTTGGCAGCCAAGGTGCAGAATACATGTGGGACATATCCCACGCGTGGGTTGGGTCAAACCCTGCCTATCACCCAATCCCCCCCTCCATTATTATCACTTGGGTTAGCCCCCCTTTTGCTAACTTGTGTCATTTGGATAGGAGAGTATTACAGTTAAAGACATGTGCTGGCAGCGCCATCTAGTTTATTACTCTCTGAGGACAGCAAAGCACATGATGCATACCTCGCGTACAGTACAAACACTATGTCCCATTTGGAAATACAGCACTTGCCTCTTAGTACATAACTTTTTATTTTTCAACCAAAAGTTCATTTTCAATAGTAAGTTCATTTCCAACAGTCCCAACAGCGGTATCATTTGAAAAATATAATACTAAGACATGTCCAAACTAGAAGTTATACATCAAAAGTGCAAATATAAATAATTAAATATAACAAAAAGTGAAACCAGATCATTGCCTCTCAGTGGACAATACACTCCAGTTGGGTAAGATCCATCTCTACGAGCTACAATTGCATTGAGACCAGGTTGTCTTCCTCTGCAAAGTCCAAATAACAAGTGATTAAGAAAAACGCAATCCAACATTATATTTATCATTCATAACTGAGACACTCCCACGGTAAGGTCCTTTGAACATAACATTGAATTTTTTTCCAGAATCATTTGGAAGTTATGCAAAATTTGTGTGTTTCAATGTTCAAACAAGCATTAGGTGATTGTTGTTGCTGTGGTTGGGCTACCTACACACTACTCCAGTAATTTTACTGAATTTGTGAATATGATATTTCTCAGTATAATAAAAGATAATGAAAAGGCTCACTTTTAGGTTATCAAAACTTCCATTCCACCCACTTTTAGCCAAAAAAGTGCACTGTTTCGATAATTTCTAGCCAAAGTGTTACAATGTGTAATCTAAAATCAGATTGGACCAAGATGATAAAAAAACAAAGAGGTGTCAATATGTCTGAAGCTCAAATATGGTATTTCTCAAGCAAGGATCTGCACATGTGAGGAAGGTGTGCATTAGTTATCAGTAATTAGACATCTACCATTTTCTTCTGAGTGCGGTTGTGCAGTTTTCTTATAACAGACATGCTCACCCTTGCCAAGCACTATTGAGACTGGATCAATATATGCAGTGCAAAATCTTGTGGCGACACGGAATGCAAAGAACATGTCGATAAGAGTCCACCCGACCCCACCCATAAGAAGTAGCTACTCCCAGACTACTACTGTGCGTATGTATTTGTGCACTCTTAGCTCACATTTGCATCCGAAGCGGTTAAATTTTTCTCCACAAATCAAATTGGTTAACTTTTAAGGCTAAAAACATGCGGGCAAAAAACTGCAGGACCACAAGCTGAATAAACTATATCTGGTCAAATATTAACAAAGGTAATTGCACAAAACAATTGGAAGGCTAATAGAACAGGAGGAATAAATATGCTAAACATCCTCAAAACAAAGGAAGAAAGACATTGAAATTGGGTACTATTTGGCACGGGGCCTCACTGTTATATATGACACGACTGTCTTCTTTAGGGAAAGAGTAATATAATTATGGTTGCATAGCAATAGCACCCATTGTAATTGTGTTTGCAAATTAACTGTAGATTCAACAATTGGAAGGCTTAATTAAAGGGAGTTGATGGATGTGCACACAGAAAAATTCTACCTTTACGTCCACATCTTCTAGCTAGGTTCTACTGTTGGGATCAAATTAATTAATTGGATACCAGTAATTTGGTAACACTTTTCAATTTAGAAACACTATTTATAGCCAACCACACATAAGCAAACATGAGCAGCAGAGTCAGCACACATTTTTTTCTTTTTCATCCTATCAGCAAAAGGAGTACTCTATAACTGTGCATGATTGCATTAGATAAAGAATAAAAGGTCTACATAAGCTCAAAAAGACACAGAAATCTATGGGTATACTTATGAACAGGTGACTTCAACAATTCTGCAAACTATTTTAATAAGTAGGTAAAAGGCTAGTAATCCTATAGTTATAGGTGGGTGTCTTCGCCTATATACAGTAAAAAAAGCGACAGCAGTTATATTCAGAAGCTATACAGAAACGTGTACAAATGACACAATTTGTTCAAAAGGAAATCATGATTCATGGAGGCAGAGAATTGATCTCCTGGAGTCCTGATTCCTGAGCACTGTACAAAATTTCAGGTCCTAATATGATGTGCATACACAGATGTGAAAAGCAAAATTTTATCAAGTTCTGAAGCTGACAGCTAACACTACTGATGGTGACACAGTTTGTTCACCCTTTTTTCTTTACACATCCTTTTTTCAACTTGCCAAATCTTGATATTTCAGATACTACAACATGCCATGCATAATGCAGTACGAGTACATCGATTAATCTGATTTCGGTTTGTGTAGTATCTGAATGCTAAACTAGCAATGCAAACTGAAGAGATGACTCATTGGCAGGTGCTAAAGCCCAGATCTACTTGCTCGCAAAAATAGCATCACACTGCCAGCGTCCATGAAGTGAATGGAAGCTTGGGGATACAATTGTGATCGCCTCCCTACCTCTGATTGCTACCAAGAAGCTACTGATCTAGGATAGCACATGAGCGTACGTTTAACCTACCAAGAAGGGGAGCAGAAGTAGGACAGTGGATGCGATGAGGGGGATATGCACCTAGAGGAGCCGAATCGAAGCGGAGTGGGAGTAGCAATCGCCGCCGCCGCCGAACCCTAGCAAGAGAAAAATAGGGACGGGGGGATGAGTTGGGGGATGACACGGGGGAAGAGTAGGAGGAGGAGGCGGAGGCACACCTGTCTGATGCTGTCAGGCTCACCGGTGGCGCCGCAAGGGAGCACGAGGGGAGAGGTGGCGGCGGCGCAGCGAGGGAGAGGGGAGTCGGAGGAGACGCGAGCGGAGCAGACGTGTTTTTCTCTCCCGGTGTGCGAAGGAGTTGCTGGGGACACGCGTGGGTCGGCAGGTTTTGGGCCGGATTTGATCCAACCCCGTTTGGTTGTGCCATCTGGGCTGGGCCAGATAGGGGAGTTCACCCCGTCGTGGGCTGGTTTCCCCACGACGCGGGGATTGGGCCGCGATACCGGCCGATACAAGTGTTGCCAAACGAAGCCTATACGGGATTGACGGGGAATGGGAGGTTCCAGACTTCCAGCGTACCGCCGGGGTGGTGGAGGAACCCGATCCCACCGGGCACTAGTGTCGGGGTGGGGTGGCGATGGCTTCCCGGCCGGGGGCGGCGCGTACTCCTGTGCCGCGTGCAGGCAGGCAGCCGGTGCGCCCCGGAGCTCGCGCTGGAGCCTGCCGGAGGCGACGGGCGGCTTCGCGTACTGCAGATGACGCCTGCCGGCTGCCGGCCGGTCGCGAGATGTGTGTGTGGAGCGGGGGCTGCGACGGACGCGGCCCGTGCGTGCTAGGGCTTGGAGCCTGCCTTTAAGCAGCCTACTGTTGGGCCTCTTATTCGGTTTGGGCTTAGACCGGTGTGAGGCTTTTTTTTTTTCGGGAAAAATCCATTCCACGACTGCGAAGCAGGGGTGGACTCCGCCGGGAGATGTAGGCCCCGACGCGCCTCCCTCGCCATCCTCCTCCGTGCGGCCATGGCAGATCTTGGGCGGCTCCGTCGGCGGGACTTCTCCTCCCTAGCGGCGCCATGGCACCGATGGACCTCTCGTGTTGCGCGGCCGTAGTTGTTCCACCGTCGCAAGGGCGAGGCCCGGTGCGAGGAGGCTCGCCGACGATCACGCTCGACCTCCCGGCGGTCGGTGGTGGCGCGGGAGCTCGAGATCCCGTAGGGCCGCGCGTCGATTCCACCCACCATGGCGTCAAATGGTGGTAGCTACGGACATGGCCTCACCGGAGAACATATGCACCCATGCTCATCGGAGGAGCTCACCCATGGCGGCGCGAGGCGGGGGTGAGGCTCGCTTTTGTGCCGGCGGAGCTTGCCCGTGGGAGGAGGAGAAGAAGAGAGAGAGACTTTTTTACGAGGAGAATAAATGTCCGGGGGTTTGAGTAAATATTTGTACATGATGGCGGCAAATATTGATGATGTGGCACCACATCGGTGAAAACCACCTCAAAAACTTGTCACGTCGGCAAAAATCACATCGAAACCGTCGAGGGGGTAAATCGGACGGTTTCAATAGTTAATGGGTGTTCAATATCTAGTTTTGTGGTTGGAGGTCGAAATCCGGATCACGTCTATAGATGAGGGTTGTGGAATGGACTTTTTCCTTTTTTATGGTGCGACGGTGTATTAATGAAGAGAGAAATAAAATGGATTTTTTTTTTTTTTTACATTTTTCTTTACTTTTTTACAAAAATATGTGGTCCGTGAAAAAATTGCAAAAACTATACATCCGGTGTCGTGGGGGACGGCGGCGGGGACCTACCGCCGTGCCCCACGGCGGTAGGAGGCACGGCGGTAGGAGGCGCCTCCTACGCCGTGGGGCACGGCGGTAGGGGTCCGGTCTCTTTTTAAAAAATTGTATTTTTTTGGTTTGAACTCGGATGGAGGTAAACTTTATATGAAAAGCGTAGCTTTCGACGAGATCTACAACTTTGTAGTTCAAAGTTTTTCCATAATCTATATACTATCTAGATCTCGGTTTTCATATTCATATCTCGGTTTTCGAGTTTACGTTCAAAAAATTGTAACTTTTTGCATGAACTCGGATGGAGGTAAACTTTATACGAAAATTGTAGCTTTCGACGAGATCTACAATTTTATAGTTTAAAGTTTTCCATTTGAAGTCATCTTCATACTCAAATAATCGATACACTATTCGGATACGAAGACCGCAAACCGAGATATGGATAGTTTATCGATTATTTGATTATGAAGATGACTTCAAATGGAAAAACTTTGAACTACAAAGTTGTAGATCTAGTCGAAAGCTATAATTTTCATATAAAGTCTACCTCCGTCTAAGTTCAAATAAAAAACTACAAATTTTTGAAAAGGGACTAGACCCCTACCCACGGCGGTAGGAGGTGCTACGGTACCACGCGCCTCCTACCACCGTGGGGCACGGCGGTAGGTCCCCGCCGCCGTCCCCCACGGTGCCCGATGTATAGTTTTGCAAAAAAATTCCGACCATATAAGTTTCGGTAAAATGAGTTTCATGAGGACGACACCCTCTCGTACACGATTTACCTAGAAAACAACAATATATGAAATTATGCGGTGTTTCATTATAGTTTCAAACATTTTTAGATGATGTGTCATTCTAGGTAATTATGTTCATCACACTAAGAATGACCTTAGACGCTGTTTGGGGCTAAAGTTAAAACTTATAAGCAAGCCCAAACTTTGAAGAAATCCTATATATCTTCGGAAGGTAGGAAAGCATTTGAAACTTACAATGTTTCGATTCGTGCAAGCAACCACTAGATCCAACAAGCTGTTCCCTAGCCTCACGCCCTCTCTCTTCCTTCCACCGCCTCCCCGGTGCCGCCGCGACCCCGGCGTATCACCGTGCTCGCCCGCCACCGGTGCGCGCCCGCCATGGCCACCGCCCTCCTCGGTCGTGCGTGCCCCCGCGGTTGCCCGCCATGGCCGCCGCCCCGATGCGTGCCACCACGGTGGCCATGGCCCCGTCTCGGGGCGTGCGCACCGAGAGGTCGCTAGTCGCACGCCTTGGTTCTCTCGCCGTCGTGCCCCTATGGGCGGCTTGCGTGCCACCACCGCCTCCGGCGGGAGGTGGAGGAGAATATGTGAAAAAATCTCAACATTTTTTCTCGTAAAATGTTGATCCACAAGTTCTCAAGTGCCTTGATGACAAATCCATACACAAACCTTCCAACCATGTGCAATCCAATAACGAGGACTTCACTCGTGCCTCGAGATCATCCATTTGCCACTTGCACATGTCCAGCTTTCTAAATGTGTGTGTTCCATCTCTCTCAAACATTTATTTTCCATGACTTTTTTACGAGTCTCGGTAATTCCAATAGATCTCTCTCTTAATTTGACAATATTTCGGATGTATGTTTTGCTAGGATTGTTTTTAACCTTCCAAGCTCCACATAAACCTTCCACTATCACATATGAGTAGAGTAGGTTGAAAATAATCTAGTATAGGTTTGAGTGACTTGATGAGATGAGTGTTTCCATGAGTTTTTGCAAGAGATTTTCACTTATGTTGGATATGCATCTTTTTGAAAATTCTTCCATGTAACAAGGTAATGGTTTGAAGTTCACTTAAGTTTGAGAGCACCGTGTTTACTAAATGTGGCTTGTTCTTTATTGTTAGTCTATCTTCCATAATGAAAAAGAAGTTGGTCACAACTTGAACTTTAAAAATAAATTCTTAAGAGAGAGCAATTTGCCTCGTCATGAATGACTAAGTGCAGGGACAACATTGGAAGGCAACGCTGATTTTTCTTTTAAACGAGGATTACTTACTCAAGGACGAGCAAGGTTTAAGCATGGGGGAGATGTTGACGGTGAATTTCCGTCAACCTAGAGTACTTGTTATACATTGGTTTCGATTATGATTTGCAACTAACCCACCACTAGGCATACTAATAATGTAACAAGTTCACACTTGCATGTCGATTTTGGAGTTTGTTGTTTACGCGGGAAATTAACGTTAAAGAGGAGACTTTCGGGATAAGTTCATCAAGCACTTCAAGAGAAGATCATGAAGCCCGTCACAAGTCAAGACATGAGGTGAACAAGACTCCAAACAACCAAGGACCGAAGCATCAACACGCAAAACTCCGGGGACTTAGATGTTTACCAACGAGATCAACTCGGCCGAGAGATATTCTCATGACTCGGGACAACATGATCTTTCGGTGCAGATTCGAAGACTTAAACGGCCTTTAATGGAAAAAGTTTGACTACCAAAGTTGTGGGCCTCGACGATACCTTCAATTTGGACATGTGGAAGGCCCAATTCGGATAAGGGAGCTAAGAGATATGGCCCCCGAAATCCCTCGCTGCGTAGTCGATCCGAAATCAGAACACATTATCTTCCAAGGCCGATTTGGAAATCTTATCTTCGTTTACAAGGAAAGAAATGAATACCAAGTTGAAGATAATTTCGTGGCACACAACCCGGACACCGAATTTGCATTATCCGGAGTCCGGACGTGGGAGATATGGCGCCGGCAAGGAAGGGCTGCGAATCGGGAAAATCCGGACGAGGCCGATTTTATTGTAACCAAGTTTACTTCTCTCCCAAGGAGGATCTCGTGCAAGGCAAGGTGGAGCACGCCCTAAGGAACCCCTAGGACATAAATACACCCCCCTAGGCGCCCCATGATGGTTACCCATTGACATCCATTCATCGGAGAGCCGCCACAAGATGAGGGATGAGATTAGATGAGTTCGTCACAAGGATCAATGTCGACGGAGGGAAGGAAGCAAGATAAGGACTCCAAGCCGTTGGCCTAGGGGTGTTCCCAAGCTTCATCGCCGCCATCTTCATCGACGACGTTCTCCGGAGTCTCCATCACCCATATGTTCTTCAATCTTTGTAAGATGATGGGGTAATGTCTCCGTTTACCCCTAGGGTTAGATTGATACATGCTATGTGATCGCTACTTGATTCGTGGTTTCAATCTATTGCTTTCATGTTGATGATGCTTTGATGATTAAGGTTAGCTACCGTGCTTTTTGGGCGTATGACATCCTCTACTCCCATAGATTCAATCAACATACCGTGTCCATCATTGGTCTAGTCACGATTACCTCCGCGTAGTGACGATACGGGGGGGGAGGGAAAGGGCGAAATCGTGAGCATCTAACGACCTAGCATACTAGTAAAAGAACATAGGCACCTAGGGATCATGCAACTAGGGTTTCATTCAATTCACGAACGTAAATGCACATAGAATAACAAAGATAGTTGCATAATTTTAAATAAAACATGGGTTAATGATAAACCGGGGCTTGCCTTCGTTGGCAAAGCGGCCTTTGGCCCTTACGGACTTTGGTCCGGGCCTTGCTCTACGATGATGTAGTGCACGTCTCCTCCTACTCCCTCGTACTCGTTACACGGCACGAGCGTGTAGCTACCGTCGGGGACTTTTACACGGAGGATGCAAATGCAAGACTTAATTGACGAGTCGATTTAATTCATTACACAACAACACATGACAACCATGGGGTGCAAGGTTGACCACATTCACCTAGATAATAATACATTCGGCATACTCTTCTTGTAAAGGAACAATATGCAATGCTTTATTATCTACTCTTTTTAATAGTGATTTGCGTACTTATATATACAAGTAATCTAATTTAATTATCACAAACGAGCAAGGGGTTGGTTATGAACTTGTTAGCAAGTTTTACCACACCAACACAAGGTCCTTAGGTGTGTGATTTTCCCAATTAATTTCAATATTAAACCTACGAGGCTTCTCCATTTTTATTCAAAAATAATTCATAAAACACCAAGTGGGTTACTCATTGAGCTCATTAAGTCTAATGCAAGCTGCTACTCACACATGCACACTTGCTTAAGCAATCAAAACAACTATATCAATATAGCATTTCTATTTACCACAAACAAGATAAACGCATACAAAAATAAATATAACACTTCGGAGCCAAACTTTCTTCTACACATGCTGCGGTCTAAAACAAGCCTAGGAAACCAACAAACACATCTATAGCCATTATAGAAGTTGATCTACACATTTATGATTAAAAACAAGCATAAATCGGGGATATATATTTCTAGCAGTCCAAAAATCATGATTAGTTCGGTGAAGGTGTATTTGAACATTTCATGACTATTCCCGAAGTATAGCTCAAAAATCTATTTACTTTTTGCTACAAAAATCATCTAGACGAGAAAAGTCATAAATACAAGATAAATCATAATAAAAGATTTCCTCGGTAACTTTGTGCAAATTTTGGATTAGGCACAACATATCCAAGAATCGGCTCATGAACATTTATGGATTAGGCGGAACAACGAGATCTAGGTAAAAGGGATCCCTATTTTTCATGCAAAAACTAAAGCTCAAAAGTATATATAAGCTTTGCAAAAGTTGTAGGTATAGTCACAAAGAGCACAACAAAATTAGTTTTGTAATTTTTGGATTTTTCTATGATTTTATATGGATTTTACAAGCTTCGGGCACAACACGAAAAGGAAAAGAAGAATCTTCTTTCACAACCACCCCTGGAAAGTTTTGGACTTCGAAAACCGCCCTCGCTTCTAACATCTAGGCCCTCAAGTACAAAGACCTTCACAAAGTTACCCTCGGTGGCGGGGGAGGCTCGTCGTCGGCGATGTGGGCCGTGACGCCCGAGGTTTTCGGCGGGTAATTAACCCTAATGATCCGGTCAACAGAGTTGACTTTGGTCAAACGACGGTCAACCTGGGCCATCACCTCGAAATCATCACCAACAACCCCTAATGGCACCCCTTGGTCAACTCATGGTCAAGGTTGGGTCAAAACCCTAGTCAAACCCCTTGAACCCCTTTTGACCCACCGGTGTCGGTCGGTACTTTTGCCGCGCTCTCCAAATTTTCCCTAAACACTTCAAATTCTCCCAATACGAAAGTTGTGCATTTGTCGAGGGACACAACTTTCATGTTGAGTGGCATTTGAGATTTGAAGCGTAAATAGGTGAAAAACCTCGATCAATGCGGTTCGGCACTTGTTCACCGACGCCTAGAAAATCCGCAACTCGGCATCCAAATTGTGCAAAAATGGTTGAGAAAAAGGCCATACACCCTTTGTGAAAGTTGTAGAGGGCCGGGAGATCTACAACTTTGCTATTCACTACTTGGATCACTTCGGTTCAAAATTTTGGAGTAAAACCCGTTCGAACGGGGCCAAGTGAAATTCGAAAGGGGTCAACCGCGCCGCGCGCGCGCGCGTCGCGCGCCGGCCGCGCGCGGACGTGCCGGCCCGCACGCCGAGGCCGGCCTCGGTCCGCCGGTCCGCGCGCGCGTGGACCCCGCCCCCCGGCACCGCACCGCCATCCACAGCCCCGTCCCCCGAACCCACGTGTCGCGCACGCCGTGGCCGCGCCGCGCCGACCAAGCCGCCGGCGCCCAATGGCGTCTCGGCGGTACCCGCCCACGTCGCCGTCGTACCTTGCCGGTGCCGCGCCCCATACCGTGGCCTTGGGACGTCTTGACGTGCGCGCACCGCCTCTTCATCTCACCGCAGGTATATAAGGCCGTTGCCGCTCTCGTCGCGCGTGACCGTGCCGCCACCGTCCTCCATGGCCGTAACCTCGGTGAACATGGTGCGCCGGCCGGTTCCACGTCTATCCAAAGCCGTGAAGCTCTTCCTTAGATCACCCTAGAGCCAGCACCAACACAAGTTGGCCTGCACCGCCTCTCTCATCACCGGAATCAAACCCCTAGTGGCGGCTGCCGCCGGCCTCCGCCGCGCCCGCCCACCGCACGATTCCCGCCGCAAGTGAGCACGTAGATCGAACCCGTGTGCCCCTAGGACCCTCCCCCGCCTTTCCCCCGACCGTCCCCGCCGTCGGCCCTCGCCGAAATCGGGCGATCCTCCGCCACCCCCATGCCGTGGACCCAATTGCAGGGTGAGTGTTATTTCCGGGGGCCTTGGCGCAAACTAAGGGCAGTTTTGTGAAGTTCAAATCTTTCTAGGGGCCCTCGTGCAAAATGAATCTTCCACTACTCATGTGTTTTGGCAAGCACCTTGTAAAATACATAACAAATCACAGAAAAATCCAAAAATAGCAAACCCAATTTTGCTGTGCTCAGTGTAATAAGAACTACAATTTTGTCCAAAGATGTATATACTTTTGAGCTACAGTTTTTGCTTGAAAAATAGAAATGTAAAATCCCTAGATCTAAGTTTCTGCAAAATCTAGACAAGTTCTTGAGCCATATTTTGGATATGTTGTACTCCATGTCATGGCTGGTCACCACACCAAACATTGCACAAAGTTACTGCATAAATCTTTTTATAAAAATCAGTTTGTGAAATTGACAAATCTATCTAGATGATTTTTGTAGCTTCAAATTTAATTATTTTTGATCCCAACTTCTGGCTATCATCTTATAATGTTTGAATGCACCTCTGGTGAATTTATCATGATTTTATCCCTATTAGAAATAATTATTACTGATTTATGCTTGTTTTTAATCATAAATATGTGTAGCATGTTTCATAAAGGCTATAGGTGTGTTTCTTGGTTCTTTGGGCTTGTTTTGGACCAAAGCGTGTGTAGGAGAAAGTTGGGTTTCAATTATGTTGTATTTATTTTAATATGTGTTATTCCCTTTATGCTAACTAGTAATGCCTTTAAATTTTGTATATTAAATTCAGTTGTGCAAAATCAATTCCTTGCTGTCCAAGGGAGTGTTCCTGGTCCTTGGGGCTAGTGGGCACTGTTGGATAAGTTTGTTATGTGTTTATTTGTTAAAAGGTTGCAAACTAGATTAATCTAGTAAAGGAAAATAGGAAAAATACAATCTTTTGTGCATAGGTGAAACAAATGAGTTAGAAAAGGAAATGGTGGTGCAAAAGTAAATTCCTTGCTGTTTGTATTTAAATGAGATATTCCTTAATAGATGTGCACACAATCACATTAAAGAAAAGGCTAAAAAGGCTTTTAATGATCTTTAAAAGGGAGACATGTTTAAATGCATTTCTTAAGGTGGATATGACCAACCCTATCCAACTTGTAGCTGTTGCTACTGTTTTGTTGATGTGAATTAAATTTATTTATTTATATATATGTACACAGTCACCGTAAAAGTCTAGATAATAAAGCAACACATATTGTTCCTTTATAGGAAGAGTATGCTGAATGTATTATTATCTAGGTGAATGTGTTCAAACATGCACCTCTTGGTTAACATAAGTTGTTTGAAATTAATTAAATTCAAATGGTCACTTAAGTCTTGCATTGAATCCTCCGTGTAGAAGTTCCCGACGGTAGCTACACGCTCGTGCCGGCGGACGTGAACGAGGGAGGCTGGAGGAGACGTGCACTACGTCGCCATAGAGCAAGACCGGGCCAAAGTCCGAAGTGTGTCTAACTACTTGTGCCAACAAAGGCAAGCCCCGGTTTATTCATTAACCCCTGCGTTCTTTAAAACTTCGAATTTACTTCTTGTTATTGTATGTGCATTTACGTTCGGGAGTTGAAATGAAACCCTAGTTGCATGATCCTTAAGTACCTATGATCTTTTTTACTAGCATGTTAGGTCGCTAGTTGATATGCTTAAGGATCCGGTACAAGCGGAGTGATGTTCGTCACTCGCGAGAATAGGATCTCCTTTATGGAATCACCATATGTTTAATGGATTGCTCATGTGGTAAGAGCATGGGATTTGGGCTCCGGTCTAATGGCTTTGTTGGTTAAGTGTTTGAAAGTACTAAACACTTGTCGGAAATGGGCACGGTAAGCCTAGTACCTAAATGAGGCGGTACGGGGTTTTACTATCACTACTCTTAGGGTTGCGGCCCGGGCTTGCTCCCCGAGTGCATGCGTGAGGCCGGGTGACCTTAGTGGCGCGGCCCGGATAAACCTTGTACTTAAGGCGTGAGCTATTATCCCCAAACCGAAGAATGACGAGAACCGCCTGGTTGGTGAACTCTTAGTGAGGGCACCTCCCGTGTGTTTAGGTCCACATTGCAAGGTTTGAATCAATCGATTGTCGGCCTCTCACCGTTATCCGAGACTACTTACCCGACCGGCCTTGATATCCCTTTATGATGGAACTTTGTGAAGATTATTACTTGTTTAATTGTTTGTACAACCTTGATTGTAATAGTTGCTTATGTAGAAATGATTATTCTACTAGAAGACGAGCTAAAATATTGAAAGTAAGGATTCACTATTTAGCGACTTTTTGGCAAACCACACCCACAAGCCAAAAGCCATGCATGATTAGAGGTAAAGTCTTTCTTTTAGACGGGTAAGTCTTCTTTGAGTATTAGTATACTCGGCCTTGCTTTATAAATGTTGTTCCGGGTAATGCATCGATGTGTGGCCGGAGAACTTCCACCCTACCGGGAGTTGGAATGGGTGGATGACGAAGAGTGATTGCATCATGGACATGCCTCCTATGATGTGATCAGATCGTTTAGCTATCTTCCGCTGTTTTCAATAAACTCTGAACCATTTACCTTCATGTCAAAGAACTATGTTTGTAATAATGTCCCTTACGGGGATGTGATGGATAATTTGTAAGGCACTCTAGACTCTTCTTCGTGGGAGGTTTAATGCATTCGTTCGATCCTCTCTCGTGTTTCCAAGTGATTTACGGGTGTAAACCCGCCAACACTCAACGGGATGCTTCTTTAGTATCGCTTAATGACCAAATGGAGTGGTTTAGGCGATAGTACGGAATCATCTCGGGTGGGGTTGTCACATGGGCACAGGGGCTAGCAAACAAGTACCACCGGATTGTGATTGGCCTCACCCTTGACCTATTGGCAGTGGTAGCTTGGCCGGAGCGGTCGTCGGCAAGCGGTGGTTGTGGGGTAGGGGCAGCACGACCGCGGCGGCGCGAAGTCCGGCGAAGGGAACAACTTGGGCGAGCAATGTGCGGCACGGGTAGCTTCCCCGTGACCTAGTGGAGGCCCCGGAAGGGTTGGGCGGCTCCGGGGAGCAAGCGGAGAGTGGAGCTCGTCGGCGGTGCCGCGGCGGCGGCCGGCCGGAGCCCGTGCTCGGCACGCGGGTGGCTCGGCAAGGCAACCAATGCGCGCATAGGCTCTAGGTGTGTGGGAAGAGGGATTAGGCGCATTCAGACGACGTTGAAAGCACGCGGAGTGAGGAGCTCGTCGGCGGCGGCAATGGCGACCGCGGCGGGGCTCAGCGTTCACGCGCGAGGAGAAAGGAGGGGAGGCTTTTATAGCCGGCGCGAGGCGGTTGGGGCGTTTCTTGCGCGCCAAGGTGAGGCACAGCCACGACATGGGTGGTGGGGGTGGTGGCAACGTGCGCGCGCATGGAGGACCAATGGCGCGAGGCGGCGTGACCGTCCGACATGTGAGCGCGCTACGCGTGGCACCGGCCAAGGGGCCGGCGAACGTCACCCTACCGGCGAACGGGACCCTCGGCGCGGGCCTCGGGCCGGGTCCGTTTCTGCCTCGGCGTGCGTGCGTACGACGGGGTTTGGCGGCGGGGCGACGCGGCCGGGCGCGGCACGACGCGGTGACGTCACACGCGCGGCGTTCGGGCTTTGAAACAAACGATGTAGCACTTGACTACCTTTTTCTCACGATTTTTGAACTGAAGTGCTCCAAGAAATGTATACCAAAGGTGTACACCTCACATTCCTCTGCATCTTTTGTAAAGGGTGTATGGCCTTTTTCTCCACTAATTTTGCACAAACGGCATGCCAAGATCACTATTTTCTGGGCGCCAATGAATAGTACCCAGAAGCGTTGACTTGCATGTTTCACACATTTCCACTCCAAATTTCAAATGCCATTGAACATGAAAGTTGTGTCCCTCGACAAACTACACAACTTTTACATTAGGAGATTTTGAAGTGTTTAGGTGAAACTTGGAGAACGTGACAAAAGTTCTGGGCGATATAGGAGGGTTAAAGGGTGTTTAAGGGTTTTCAGTAGGGTTTTGACCAAACTTATCCAAGGGTTGTCCAAGGTGGGTCATTAGGGGTTGTCGGTGATGTTTTCGAGTTGATGGTCCAGGTTGACCGTCGTTTGACCAAAGTCAACTCAGTTGACCGAATCATTAGGGTTAATAATCCCGGCTGAAAACCTGGGGCGTCACATCTGCGCCTTGAGGGAGTCGACTTCGCCGGCCTTGCGGACGAGGTCGTCGACGGCGTTGACCTTGCTGGCGAAGTTGTCGGCCGCATAGACCTTGGCGACGAGATCCGTCACCGACGAGTTGATGTCCGTCTTCCACGTCGTGACTTCCTCCGCCTTGTGCTCGATGGCCTTGAAGCGGTCGCCCAGGCTATCGATGCGGGTCTCGAGCGAGGTGAACCGCTCGCCCAGCCGCTTCATCTCGTCCAGGAGCAGCTTGGTGTTGGGATCCATCGTGCCGCGGAGTTTCTGGAGGTGAGTGAAGTGGTGGGGTGGATCCAGCACGGGTCGCAGGATCGATAGTCTGATACCAAGTGTTAGCCCCGACGTCTCCGGTGAGGGGAAGGCACCGGCGGCGGCATATCTCGACAAAGCAGGGGAAGACGAAGCAAAAGCGAGGAAGGAAGGCAGACGAAAGTTTCAGATCGAGAATAGTGTTCAGATACAATTCTTCATGTCTGCTCATCTTCTCACTTGCCCTCATATACAATGTTAACACACGCCACTCTGGGCCACACACGCGGGTTGGGATGAAGTGCTCTCTTGGGCCTATGACGGGCTTCAGCCGGGTCCGCGGGCTTCTTTGCTGGTGATGTGCTGCTAACACTCACCAAGGTTCGATTTCTATAGTTGGTAGGTGCAAAGGAGGAGTATAGGGAGATATAGAGCTCCACGACGAGGTGGCCATGTGAAAGGACCTTGATGTCGCCTAGAGGGGGGGTGAATAGGCGTGACGACCAAATTAAACTTTTTCTCCCCAAACACTTGAGCTGACAGTGCTTCACCGGTCAGACCGGTGGCGATGACCGGTCAGACCGGTCGAGCACTGGTCTTCACAGGTGACACCGGTCAGACCGGTGCGCCTCACCGGTCGAGCCGGTGTAGCACGAAGAACCCGCAAAAACAACTTCGGGCACCTCTCGGCTTCTAGCACGAACCAAACTCGGGGTGTGGCTTTTGTAGATGATCACAAGCGAGTAATGAGCCACTGCACACACAAGTAACACACCCAAGTAGATCGAAGCGGAAGCAAATGAAATATGCTAGAAAAACAACTTAGAGAGTCGAACCACACGAAGAAGCAAGGATTTGTTTCCCGAAGTTCACCACCCACTGAGGAATGGCTACGTCTCCGTTGAGGAGCTTGTAAGGGACGATTCCCACAACAAGCCGGGTCTCTTTCAACCACTTTCCTCCTTTCCACTAAGGTGATCTTTTCCACGAAGAGGCAAGATCGCAGCCCTTACAAACTTCCCGCTGCTCACCACAACCTTGGGAGCTAGCCGGCAACACCTAGCCGTCTAGTAGGCAAACCTCCAAGAGTAACAAATGCACCAGAGTTTGTAGACTCAAAACCAAAGTGCTCAAGCTATGGAACCTGCTCTTGTTAGCTCACAAAGTCACTCCTAGGCTCACTTCCTCAACCCAACACAAAGATGATGGCTTGAATCCACAAATCTCACAAAGAGATGGTTGGGGAGAGCCACTAAGGCTTAGAGCTATTTAAAAATGGCTTGGGATCTCAGCAACAACACTAGAAGCAGCAACCCTCACTTGAAGAGGGCTTGGGGTATTTATACCCCTCAAAGGAGAAAACTAGCCGTTAGTCCCCGGGTGGCACCGGTCAGACCGGTGTACGAAAAACTAGCCGTTGGGCTAGCGGCACCGGTCAGACCGGTGCCTCTGACCGGTCAGACCGGTCAGGCCCGAGTTGCCCCCAAAACCTCTTTTAAAGAAACTAGCACTTCACCACCAAGATGAAATGACCCAGGTTAGGTTAGGAGGGTTTGTTAGCACACTCAAAGGCTAGATCTCACTTAGGTCAACTAAAGAGCACCTTGACTTGGTCAACTTGCTAAGTTGCATCCCTCTTGATAGTACGGCGTACCTATACTCAAGAAAAGAGTAAAAGATCTTCGATGACCTCTTGAGCTTGAATAGCTTCAATTCTTGCCATACTTGATCGATAACCACTTGAGGGATTTCAACATAGCCTTTGACTTGAGCACGTCCATACTTGAGCTAGTGACTTAGGATCTTTCCATATAGCCTAAGAATGCACACTTGGATCCATGGCCACTCCATGTTGCCAATCTTAACGAGTTGATGACTTGCAAAGCTTCCCTCGGTTAAGGTTTGAATATGATACTTGAAGACCCCACGGATGCTAGACCTTCACCCTAGCAAAACACTTATGGCGGCTTAGCTACGGCCCCAAAGATTGCTTAGTCCCTCACCCTAGACATCTCGGTTGATCTCTTCATCACTTATCCAATCCACTTTGAGTTCCACTTTGCTTCACACGCAATTAACCTTCATTTGAAAATCCCGCTTCAAATGCTTGATCTTGATTGACAACGAATATGCAAGCTTCCATTTTTAGAACCATAAAATGTATACTCATCATCTTGTTCTCTTTCAATAAACTCATGAAGTCTTGCACCATATGCTTATCTTTGTAGATGTGAGCCATAAAATACATCCATATTTAAAATGCGTCAAAAGTAGCTCATGAATATATAATGAAAACCTGCTCACGATCTTAGACAAAAGCATTAGTCCTTTAATCGCCTTGTCATTCAATTTACCAAAATCCACTTAGGGGCCTAGATGCACTTTCAATCTCCCCCTTTTTGGTGATTGATGACAACTCGATTAAAGCTTACAAATAAAACAATAAAGCGCATTTAGATTCTTAGATATAGCTAGAGCTCCCCCTTAATTTGTGCTTTGAGTTAGATTTCAAAAATTGGCCTTAAATGCCATTAGCACAAATTTGGAAGAAAAGACGCGTGAGCTCCCCCTATATCTTAGAATCAGTGGAGTGCAACATGTGTGAGCGACAAAATAAAATCCGTGATGCGTATGACAAGATATGCACAAAGCAAAGAAAAGTGAGCTGATTAGGCGGCACGGTCGGAGCCGGTGCCCACGACCGGTCGGGGCCGGTCGGAGTCCCGGCCCGGCTCGCTCAGGCGGGCGGCACCGGTCGGACCGGTGCCCACCGGCCGGTCGGACCGGTCGAGGTCCGATCCGACGCACAAAGCAACGAGAAGTGCGTGCTATTTGGTCCAAGGTGATCATCTTGGGGTTGCAAGCTGGTTTAGATCATCTTGCTCCATTTAGCCAACACAAACAAACACCACTCAAAGCATGCATCACAATCTAACAATAAGGTCGCTTAAATATTACATTAAGGTTTAAAACACGCGGTAGCACTCACACAAATGTTCTCAAGTCCACTAAGTTGAAGTTCTAACTTATTACATGGCTTCTCTCAATAGCCGGCGGCACCGGTCGACCGGTGCAACACGAACGACAACCCGGACGGCGCGAGGCTTGAGGCTTTAATCGCGATTCTTCTCCCCCTTTGTCATCAAGCATCCAAGAAGGGCCCGGAGAAGAAGCGGTACCGCGATCACCGTCCTTGAGATCCGTCTCTCCGGGTGAGAGCTCCCTCCTATTTGAGAGTCGTCAAGAATCCAATGCAAAGGAGAGTTTAGGTAAATCGATTCCGAGACGTTGATTTGAGATGGATGAGCTATGGGAGCACTGTTTTTACCATAGAAGTACGGGTTGTAGCCAAAGATCTCGGCGGAGAAGCGAGCGCCCCAATCTTGTACTTGCTCGGGAGGTGGAGGAGGTGGGGGTGCTTGCTCCTCTTCCATGAAGTGAGACGATCTGCTACGTCGGAGGAGGAGGTACAAATGGTGGAGGGGGAGGAGGAACCGATGAAGATGATCCTTGTCCTTGCTCAGACTCGAAGAACATGGAGCCATATTGGTTAAGCAAGTCCGAGTTGGCCCAACCTCTCATCCTTTCTTCAAAGGAAGGTATCTCAACCTAAGGAGATTCTCGGAGATGGTGGAGAGCGAGGTGGTTGATAACCTTGGGCATTGTGCATGAGCTTCATCGTATCCCTCATTTGCTTGTTTGCCCGTCTTGACCTCTGTTGCTCAACTTGGATGTCATGCTGGCTCCTACACATCCCAAAAATGAAGTTGAGAAACTTTTTCAAAGGAGAGGTGGATGCGGGGCACAATCGGCGCCGGCCTCCCCACCGGTCAGACCGGTGCTCAGCACCGGTCAGACCGGTCTTCGGTCCGAGCACCGGCCCGAGGCACATCCGGCCGAGCGGCTCCCTCCTCAAATATCTCTTCCTCCCCGTCCCGGTGCATGCTCAACTCTAGGAGATGGAACCGTGGATTCTTGCTTGGGTTGAGCTTCGAGAGGCTTGTGAGTCACATTCTTCGGAAACTCCGTCTTTGCAACCTTTTCGATCATATACATGATGTAAGGGCTATAGGCTGCAGATCTTCTTGGGGTCCTCGGATAGATGCTTAATCTCTTGCCAAATGAAGTCCCCAACACCGAACTCCGGAGCTCCCGGCCTCAAAGCCACCATCAAGTTTTTCGAAACTTAGTGATTTACGAGGGGTTTCCATCTCTAGGTGTGATAGATATCCTAAGTAGCCTATTTAGGACAGCGAAGTAGGTATAGAGGTTCTTCACCTTCCCAAAGTTGGCATGCTCACCGCGAGGGTACATCACGTGCAAAGCATCCTTCTCTAGCTCCCCCTCATCATGGAGCTTCCTCAACTCCCCATCTCCTGCCATGATCCCAAAGCATCTCAAGAATCTGTGGAATGTAATGGAGTACTTTTGGCCGTTAGTCATCCAAGTCATAGCCCTGTCGGCCTCAATGTGACCAAAGTGCACTGTGGCAAAGAACTGGGCGATGATCTCTTTGTTCCAATCTTGTCGGAACCCCATAAGTGTCTTGACCCTTTGCCTCTCACAATTGCTGATTACTTCATCAAAAATAGGGTCTCCTTTCCTTGCCATGTGCCCCCAATCCACATATTGTGCCTTGTGTGTGATCTTGGGCTTCTTTATAATCACTGTAGCATAGTAATCTTGCTGAAATTTAGCCCAAAACCTAGGGTCCGATGCGGTCTTCCCCTCCTCATAAGGGTTCTTGTCCCTCAGCTTCTTTAGGGCCTTGGTCATGCCAGCCCCGTGATACTTTACCGGCCGATCACGGTAAGTGTAAGTAGGTGGCATGATCCTCAGCCTACCCTGATCGTCGTCGTCCTCTTCCATAGCATCTACATCCTCCTCCTCATCCTCCTCATCCTCATCCTCATCCTCGGCACCATCGGCCGTCCGACCCGGCCTCCCGGTGCCTCCTTAACTCAAACCGACCGGATAAGTCTCATCTTCAACATTGTCATCGCTGCTCGTTCCGGTGTCACCTCCTAGGTCGGGATCCTCGGCACTTGCTTGAGTTGAGCGGCGTCTCAATCTCTTGCCGCTGATGTTGACGATCTTGCCCCCTTCCCAAAATCACCGGGGATAGCTCCTCGGCGAGTGAGAACTTCTTCTCTCCTTTTCTTTGCCCCTTCCTTTTCCCGCACCATAGGCTGCCGTCCCGAGTCACAAATAGGGTGACAAGAGTGTATAAGACTCTAGGAAAAAGATTGAATTGAATTGGAATTGATTCTTGAAAGTCCGGAACAATTGGGTACGTTCAGGCCACACCGATCGGACGGGAGGGGGGGGCACGGTCGGACCGGTGCCACCCAGAACAGAGCCAATTGCTCCCACATTCAATCTGAGCAGCTGTTAATCTAAGATTTGGTCTAGATGAACAAAAGACATCCTAGAATAGATATGTGTTGAAAAACAAGAAGAAAACACAATTTGGGGGTGGACATGCGCCACCGGTCAGACCGGTGACGGCCACCGGTCAGGCCGGTGAAGGCCGTCCGACCCCAATTCGTGATTTCTCACAATGTGTCCAACAAAACGCTATGGATCTATAGGAATGTCTTCTAGGTGATCTCAGAAGATGTTCTACCAAAGGGAATTCAAAACTTTGCACCAAGTGAGGAGATCGGGCAAAAGAAAGGTTTGAATACCTTTGGAGAGATGAACTCGAGTTGAATCCGAGAAACTTGAAGGGGAAAGTGAAGAGAGGCCTTGGGAGATCCTTTTCCTTCCAATCTTGAGGCCTTTCCTTGGTTCAAACTTCAAATCACAATGGATTTTGATAGAGTTGAAAGAGAGGAGAAAGGGAGGAAGAGCTTCACGGTTTGGAGCTAGGGGAGGGTGAATGATAGAGGAGAGAGAAGGAAGGGGGAGGGGTAAAAGGATTCCTTTTCTTCGTGGCCCCACGGGGCGACGCCGGCGTCACCGGTCGAGCCGGTGACGGTCACCGGTCGAGCCGGTGACAACCGCTGGTCAAGCCAGAGGGGCCATATCGGTTTTCCGGCCCCCCCTCGGTAGAACCGAAGATCCTGACAAAACTCAACGAGAGTTCTTATCGGTAGAACCGACACGCCCTCGGTAGTACCGTCCCTTTTTCTCCTTTTTGAGATTTTGCTCCTTGAAACTTCTCCAAATATGTTATAGGACAATTCTCATCCACTTAGGTTGCATAAACACGATTATGTGACTTCAAGGTCACCACCGGTCAGACCGGTGGCTTGCACCGGTCAGACCGGTGCGGCCTTGAGAAACAAAAATTGAGCCACAATAAAGAATTTCGTTTCAACCTTTAGAGATGTTTTGGATATGAGATATTAAGATGATATTGATCCAAAAATCATCAGTTCTTAGAAGAATGAGGATTTACCAATTTATATGCGAATTCTTGATCCTTCCAAGATTGAGAGAGATAAATAAGAATGGATTTTAGGGACTTGAGAAAATCCTCTTAATTGTGACTAGCCAACAATCAAACAAGTAGAACTATAGTCACAACTAAGTTGATTGATTGGGTCACTAAGACCAAGAACCAAATATTTTTTTCAAAGAAAGCACACTTCCTACACATGCTAGTTGATTTTTCGAAAAATCTATCCTATATCACAAAGTGCATGCATCCACTTCAAATGAATGCTCTAACAAGCATATTTGGCTCATATCTTCATCCTCGAGACACAAAGACGAGTGGAAATAAAGATATCAACCAAATATCTAGAGAGGAGCTCAAGAGGTCCATTTGAAGCAATTACATGCTAAGGGTGGCACACTTGCATGTTGTTATGGCCTAGATGCATTACGGTATTTCAATGAGTTTCGTGAAAACATACCTTTGCCTTAAGACCATTTCATTTGTGCATATATTAACTTTCAAACAATGTTAGCTCTTACTTGTTCTTTTGGAAGTTACGCTTATCGAGAGCTTCCTTTGAGATGCACAAACGAATGAGACTACAGGATCACTTAGAAGAAATTATTAGTCCCATAAGTAACTCAAGTTTTGTAATGAGCTCCCCCTTAAGTAGTGCTAGAGAATTTGAATTTCTCGACCAAGGCACTTTGCTCAATTAAGAACATGTTGAGGCTCATTCCAAAAAACTTGGTCACAACACATGAATGATTTGATAATTGATAAGTGTTTAGCTTCTCATAACCTTTGATGCCAAATCACCCTTCTTCTTGATGGTTTGGGTAATCCCGGTCACCCCGGCACTCATGCGGGTCATCCTGCAGCATACGGAGGCGTACGGGTCACCGGACACTCGTGCGGGTCACCCGCCCAAGTTGCTCTTCTTTGCGTTGGCACCGGTCGGACCGGTGACCACCACCGACCCATTTTGGTGATTTTTCCCTCCCTTTTCCTTGAGTGATTGAATGTATCACTAATTTTAGTCCTGCAACCAAGGATAAGGCATTGCTCTACTAGAGAGCCATTAAAGGCATCGAATGGCATGAGAAGGTAAATCTTCACAAAAAAATTAGTCAAAGTCACCACCTCATGCTTTGCTCAAGCAAGAAGAGCTTCACATGAGTGTTCACCAAGGACCAAAAGTGACCTAGACTCAATTTAGCGCATTGGTTACCGAGATGTCATTGATTTCACGATTTATATGAGTTTGCTCTTCACATGGTTAATTGAATTCATCAAGATTTCTAAGTCCTCCAACCATGTGCTCAATGCATCTCTTTCAACCTGCAAGCTCAGTAAGCATTTCTTGGTACCCAACACTTGTTGGGTCCTATTGGGTTAGTTACAAGGTGTTTAGGAACCCAAATAGCTCTTGTGCTACAATGAGGTGAACTAATCTCCCTCATAGCACAAGTTCTATTCCTATCGTTCCTAAGCTTATGGAAATCATAATGGACAAGGTTTGATTTAGGAACGTTACCATTTGGGCAATCCTTGCCCATGTGACCCTTTTGATGGCATTCGTAGCAAATGCGACTTTTGTTCTTGTTGGTCACACCATTCCTTGCAGTTTCTTTTCTAAACTTGCTTCGAGACTTGTTCTTGGAGAGGGTGGCTTCCTTGCCTTGTTTGCTTGAAGTGGGGCCGCCCGGCCGGCACCGGTCCGCCGGTGGCTTGCACCGGTCGACCGATCACGGTCGAGCCACCGCCCGTTGTTGCTTTTGGGCACGAGTCGGCAAGGTGTCCCTTCTCTCTGCACTTGTAGCACACCCTCCACTTGTTGGGGCCTCTAGGCTTCTTGGAGAGCGACTCTTGTGCCTTGTGCTTGATCGGGCGATATTGGGGTTTGATTTCCCCAATCTCGCTCTTTTCTTGAACCTTGTTCTTATGGGATGTTGTATGTTGTCGAGGGGTTGAGCTAGTGGCGATTGATCCCTTCTCAAGCTTCTTCACCATGTTTTCACGGTTATCTTGAGAAGGTTGCTCTTGGCTCTTCTCCTTCAACATATACAAGTCCTTTTGTAGCTTTTCAACCTCTTGCTTTAGCTTATCATTTTCTTTGGCAATGAGGTCTTCACAAGATTCTACAAGTACATGCTCAATGCTAGAGTGGCTTGCTTGAGACAAACAATCATTAGCGCAAGATAAATTAACTTGAAATTGTGAGCATGTGCGTGTGTGAGATAGAGGTTGTATAGATTTTACCGATGAAGCACAACCTCATGGGCTATCTCTAGTGTTGCATAAGAATCAACAAGCTTCTCATACGAAAGTTCAAGTTCATTGTGATTAGCTTGTAGGACCATATGCTCGCTAGTGAGCTTCGCTAGTTTGGCTTCTAGATCATCATTGGCATCTTCTTCTAATTTAGCTCTACAAGCAAAGGATTTGATGTCATGATCATATTTGTTAGCCAATGTTTCATACTTACAAACCAAGGATGCAAGTTCGGATTTGAGAAGCTCAAGTTCTCTTGACGAAGAGCTTGAAGCTTCAATCTTTTGGTCCTTAGCCCCTTTGGCTTGTCTCTTATTCTTGCTTCTCTTCTCCTTCTTGGCCATCAAGCAAGTTGGTGTGCCTCTGCTGCACCGGTCGACCGGTGGGTGTCACCCCCGTCGACCGGTCCCTGCGCAGGGACGGCGTCTTCGCTTCTTTCCTCTTCTTCTTGCTTGAGGTTTGATGCTTGATGCTCAGTGGATGTTGTAGAGGTAGGGCACATCTCCACCGACTCATCTTCATCATCGCTCTCGAGTTCATCCCATTTGGTGTTTACCAACTCAAGTAGTAATTTCCAAATGAGATGAGCATCTTCGGAAATCTTTTTGCTCTTCAAGATAATGTACTTTAGTTCTCTACATACACGACTACACAAAAGGTTAGTAATAACGACATTGAGTTGCTTCTTCTCCAAGTCCATTGGCGAGACACATGTCTCATCCTTTGGAAGGATACTCGCAACCATAATGCTCTCAGCGGTAGGGCCCAAAACCTTAAGTGCAATGAGAACATTAGAGCACCAAGAAGAATAGTTTGAGCCATCTAGAGCTAGAGGCTCAAACGGTACCTCACAAGTTGTCGACATCGAAGAACTCCAAGCGGTTAAGCTCGAATCGGAGCACCAAGCTCTGATACCAATTGAAAGGACCTTGATGTCGCCTAGAGGGGGGGTGAATAGGCGTGACGACCAAATTAAACTTTTTCTCCCCAAACACTTGAGCTGACAGTGCTTCACCGGTCAGACCGGTGGCGATGACCGGTCAGACCGGTCGAGCACTGGTCTTCACAGGTGACACCGGTCAGACCGGTGCGCCTCACCGGTCAGACCGGTGTAGCACAGAGAACCCGCAAAAACAACTTCGAGGCACCTCTCGGCTTCTAGCACGAACCAAACTCGGGGTGTGGCTTTTGTAGATGATCACAAGCGAGTAATGAGCCCCTGCACACACAAGTAACACACCCAAGTAGATCGAAGCGGAAGCAAATGAAATATGCTAGAAAAACAACTTAGAGAGTCGAACCACACGAAGAAGCAAGGATTTGTTTCCCGAAGTTCACCACCCACTGAGGAATGGCTACGTCTCCGTTGATGAGCTTGTAAGGGACGATTCCCACAACAAGCCGGGTCTCTTTCAACCACTTTCCTCCTTTCCACTAAGGTGATCTTTTCCACGAAGAAGCGGGATCGCGGCCCTTACAAACTTCCCGCCGCTCACCACAACCTTGGGAGCTAGCCGGCGACACCTAGCCGTCTAGGAGGCAAACCTCCAAGAGTAACAAATGCACCAAAGTTTGTAGACTCGTAACCAAAGTGCTCAAGCTATGGAACCTGGTCTTGTTAGCTCACAAAGTCACTCCTAGGCTCACTTTCTCAACCCAACACAAGGAAGATGGCTTGAATCCACAAATCTCACAAAGAGATGGTTGGGGAGAGCCACTAAGGCTTAGAGCTAGTTAGAAATGGCTTGGGATCTCAGCAACAACACTAGAAGCAGCAACCCTCACTTGAAGAGGGCTTGGGGTATTTATACCCCTCAAAGGAGAAAACTAGCCGTTAGTCCCGGGTGGCACCGGTCGGACCGGTGTACGAAAAACTAGTCGTTGGGCTAGCGGCACCGGTCGAGCCGGTGCCCCCGACCGGTCGGACCGGTCGAGCCCGAGTTGCCCCCAAAACCTCTTTTAAAGAAACTAGCACTTCACCACCAAGATGAAATGACCCGGGTTAGGTTAGGAGGGTTTGTTAGCACACTCAAAGGCTAGATCTCACTTAGGTCAACTAAAGAGCACCTTGACTTGGTCAACTTGCTAAGTTGCATCCCTCTTGATAGTACGGCGTACCTATACTCAAGAAAAGAGTAAAAGATCTTCGATGACCTCTTGAGCTTGAATAGCTTCAATTCTTGCCATACTTGATCGATAACCACTTGAGGGATTTCAACATAGCCTTTGACTTGAGCACGTCCATACTTGAGCTAGTGACTTAGGATCTTTCCATATAGCCTAAGAATGCACACTTGGATCCATGGCCACTCCATGTTGCCAATCTTAACGAGTTGATGACTTGCAAAGCTTCCCTCGGTTAAGGTTTGAATATGATACTTGAAGACCCCACGGATGCTAGACCTTCACCCTAGCAAAACACTTATGGCGGCTTAGCTACGGCCCCAAAGATTGCTTAGTCCCTCACCCTAGACATCTCGGTTGATCTCTTCATCACTTATCCAATCCACTTTGAGTTCCACTTTGCTTCACACGCAATTAACCTTCATTTGAAAATCCCGTTTCAAATGCTTGATCTTGATTGACAACGAATATGCAAGCTTCCATTTTTAGAACCATAAAATGTATACTCATCATCTTGTTCTCTTTCAATAAACTCATGAAGTCTTGCACCGGATGCTTATCTTTGTAGATGTGAGCCATAAAATACATCCATATTTAAAATGCTTCAAAAGTAGCTCATGAATATATAATGAAAACCCGCTCACGATCTTAGACAAAAGCATTAGTCCTTTAATTGCCTTGTCATTCAATTTACCAAAATCCACTTAGGGGCCTAGATGCACTTTCACCATGTCGGGCCGATGTAGCAAGCAATTTGAATTCCCCGGAATCCCTCGCGGCAGGGGTTGGTGAGAGGCAGCAAGGACCTCTCGACACAGTCCTCCTGGAGGTAGAGTAATGGGTGCAGGGGATTTGCGGATGGTGGTGCGTGGTTGAGACTGTCTCCAGCAACCTCGCCGATTTGCATCTGCAAAAGAGGCGTCTGCAGAAAGAAGAGAGACAGGAGCTCTACTGCAAAACGACCTGTGTTCCAGCCGTGTTGCGCACCGCTTGCTGCATACTGCAGGACGGTTGGCTTCCGCGTGCGCCCTGGAGAGGAGGAGGAGGCAGCCGGTGAGAGAGGATGAAGTCGCCGCAGCTCTCCCGGGAGAAGCTCCAGCAGCCTCCAGAGCTCCTCCTCGGACCCATCCGCCACGCGACGACGCGACGCCCTCCGACACCGCCTCCTCGCCATGCGCAGCACGGAAGGGGTGCCGCCTACCGCGGCGGAGGTGGACGAGGCGAGGCGGAGGGCGAGGTGGAGCGACGGCGCCAACAACATGGGTGGGGACGGCGCCGCGTCGGGAGGGCCAACGCGCGTGCGGACCTCCGTAGCGTGCCCGCCGCACGGGCTTCCTGAGGGCCACCAGCGCCCTGCTTCCCCCACTCTCGCGCCTTGCTCCCTCCGCGCCGCCGCGAGCTCCGTCCTTCCTTAAGCGGCGGAGGCCAGAACTCGGGGCTCATGACACGCGGATCTGGGACAGAGCAGCGCGGCTATGACGCCTTCCCCGGTGGAAAGAGCAGGGCGTCCACGACACCTTCCCTGGCAGCGGAGGACGACATGCGCGACTAGGGGAGGCCGATCGGCGGGCGGACGCAACGATGTGGGATCGGCGCCTCCCTGCTGCTTGGCGCGGCGGTTGGCCGACGAAGGATGAAGAAGAGAGAGAGATCCCGAGATTGCGGCACGGGAGGGGTGGAACTGCATTATGCAGATGCAGCTATTGTTGGAGCAACTACAATGCCGGTTTTTGCCCCATTTTGCAGATGCAGCAGGACATGCAGATGTTACTGGAGATAGTCTGACGAATCTGAGTGGTGACGTCTGGGGATGTGGACAAGGACGAAGCCGCGACGTCGTACCTGGCGGCGGTGAGGTCCCAGAAGTCCAGAATAGTACTAGCGCGGACGTCGTCTCCCCACTCCCGCCGGTGGAGCTCTCCGTCCATTAGATGTCAAACATGCGATTACGGACTTCACCCTGCCTGCTCACTCTACAGGATTCGGGCTCTACGCCGTGAGCCGGTTCCTCACGGCAAAGAGGAGTCTACCGACAGCAAACAAGGAAAAATACACGACTTCAAGTTGTGTTGCCGTGAGCTGTCACGGGCTCACGACAAAGAGGCTGCCACACGTCTACATTTCTATGTCACGCGGCTGGTACCAGCATGCCACGCGACTGCTACATGTTTGCCGTGAGCTGAAGATCTGGTACACGACACACACGCGATGTGTACCGTGTGTCCTAAGCTTTGTCGTGAGCTGTGGATCTGGCTCACGACAAAACTAACGACCCAGGCCGACGGTCGTGACGGGCCATGCCGTCAACATGCGCAAAGAGCAGCCGACGCCGTGTGTGTATTGTGTGCCGTGAGTATAGTCAACCTGCTCACGGCAAAGAGCGACCCACGCAGTGTGCTTTTTGTCTGTCGTGAGTCAGGTCGACCTGCTCACGGCAGACAAACTTGGCACCGTGTGTGTTGAGTCTGCCGTGAGCCGCCTTGGAAGCTCACGGCAAACAAGCTTGTATGTTGTGAGCCTGATGTTTGGCTCACGACAACGTGAACGCAGACATCAGGAGACCGATATGCGTGACGCGAGAGCGCCTAAGTTTATGCGGATTGGGGGAGTTTTTCCGGAGTCCCAAAATATTAGGAGGCTGGATTAGGAGCTGTTGGAGACTGGATTTTTATCATCTTACTAAAAATTAAAGATCAGAAGGGGATTTAGACGCTCTTAGGGCGTGTTTGGCAGGGCTCCAGCTCCACGAAACTCACTCCGGAGCTACAACTCCACCAATTTGCAGCTCCACTGTGGAGCTGGACTCTTGTTTTGGAGCTGAGGAGAAGTGTTTGGCAAAGACAACAACTCCAACTCCACAAATTGATAGTTTCAATTGTTTGTCCTCTTTTGCTCTCAAGTTTTTTTCCCGTTCGCTATGTGCGTGCTGCCGTGCTGTGTGCATGTGCCTGTGCGTGCTGTGTGCATGCTGTGCCTGTGCATGCGTGCTGTGCTGTGCGGCATTCTCCTGGGACTTCGCCTCTGTCTCTGCAACCGCACTACTCTGCGTCTTCTCTTCTTGCGAGTACGGCTCCGGCGCGGCGCGCCGCCTTCTTCACCGCTTCGGGCTCCTCCGGTATGGTCTTCTCCACCTCGACGGCATGCTCCTCGTGATTTTCTCCTCCACGGTCGCGATGTCGGTACTAACACCCTCCCGCAACGACGTCGCTCCGTGCTCTTCATTCCGAACACCACCTTCGGGCTCCAACGAACGGGCTCCTCCGTGTCCATAGGGGTCACGGCGGGCGACGGCTCGGCGGCGTCTCGGCCGCCGGGGTCGTGCTCTCGACGCCTTGCCTTTGGCCCCGGCGGAACCACCGCCCCGCCCTTCCCGACGCCGCCGCCTCCTTGCTCTTCTTGCCATGGGACTTGCCGGTAGTTTTGAGGGCGTTGGTTGCCTTCTCGCATAAGCCGCCTCGGCGACACCGCGGACCATCGCGTCAAGGATGACGACGCCGACGACGCCGCCGCGGGCGCCTTGGCCTTGTCCTTAGGCGTGATCGGCCACGGAGCGCCCGGCGGTTGCGCCGGGGCCTTTTCGGCGACCGCCTCGCCGTTCCCTTGGAGCTAGAGGGGGAGGAGGAGGGCGACGCCAAGGAAGAAGATGACGAGGAGCCGTGCGGCGACGAGCTCACGGTGGGGGCGGAGGAACGACGACAACGGCTTATCGGACGCCGGCGCGGACGAGCGGCCCGTGGATGGGCGCGACGGATCGAAGCCGCGTGGGCTCGACGGGGGCTCGCCGCCCCGATATTGCTTCTTGGGCGCGTGCGGCGCCGTCGCTCGGCCCGGCGACGACCGGTGTGGCCATGGGCGGCCGGCCGCCCCGGCTAGGCCGGCCGCGGGTGCCGCCCGGGCCAAGTGCGGGCGGCGGCGGCGGTCCGTCTGCTGCGTCCGTGAAGACAAGGGGTCGCGGCCGGTCGCGCGAAGAAGAGGGTTGCGAGGGGCGGCTTCTGTTCGGGGAAAGGAAAAAAAGATGAACTTGTATGTTGTGTAATCGGTGGCAGTGGTGGGTAATTACCCCCCAACTCCACGAGTTGTTATGAAAAATGTGTTTGCAGAGTACCCCTTGAGGCACTCCATGAAATTGGTGTAGTTGGGAGCCAGATTCATGGATTTCGTGGATCTAGAGTTTTTGGAGCTAGGGTGTTTGGCAGGAAAAAGTTAAAGTGGAGCCGTTTTTTTAATCTGGAGGTGTTTGGAGCTCTCCCAAACACCTCTTAGACTGTCCGCACTCGTCGACCTCCAAACTCAACCCCTAAAAGGAATATTCCCGCCTAGTCATCCAAAACTTTGAGTTCAGTTCCAGTTTCTCCGCACCCGTCAACCTCTATGTCTCAAACTCCATATCAACTTCCAGATGCGGGCCCCACGCGTCATACTCTTTTTCTTCTCCCTCCACTCTCTCCTCCTCCCCCAATCCCCACCTACCCCGCGACCGGCGTCATCCTTCTCTCTCCCGCCTTCCTCTCCCACATCTCCATCCCCACGCGGCGGCGGGCTCCGGGCGCGGGCGGCGAGGCGGAGCGGGGGACTCGCGCCGCCCCTCCCTCCGAAGCTCGTCGCCTCCTCGCGCGCGGTGCGCGAGCCCCTCCTCACCTTCCCCTCCCTCTCCGGTGCGCGGAGCCGACGAGGACGATGAGCTTGGATCTCGGCGGCAACCGGCGAGCTCACGACGAGGTGCGCCGGGGGCACGGCGGCCTCGACGCGCCTCGCCGTGCACGCGGAGATCCAAGAGTAGGTCGCGCGGGTGGGCGAGGGCGGAGGAGGTCCACGGCGGCGGCTCGATTCGGGCGCCGGCGGCCATGTCCATGGTGTCGCGGCGAATCTACGGCCGGCGGGAGCAAGGCGGCCCTCCTCCGCCTCCTCTCGTGCACTTGTCCACCGGCGGAGCGAGAGCAGCGGCGGCTCGTCTGCTTCCCTCCCTTCTCTCCCCTTCCGCTCCGAGCTTCCGCGCCAAAGGTTGGTAGTTAGCGACAGGCGCCGACGGGAGGCGATGCAGGTCGTCCCGTATCGCGCTGAATATGGCGTTGCCGCGGCCGAACGGAAGCGTGGCGTCCGACCTGCAGGTCGCCGGTGCGCGAGAAAAAACGGCAAAATGACCTCCAGGTCGCTGCCCTATCCAGCCCCCCGGTGCAGACAGTCTTAGACTATCCGCGGATTGCGACTCCAAATCCAGCTGGAGTGGTAACCCGTAAACCGACCTCTTCACCCCGCCGCCGGAGCTCGACACCCGCGGAGGCGTGGCCTCCCAGATCGACGCCGACGGGGCGCGCGACGGCGGTGGTGCGGACTCCCAGCGCCGCCCGAAATCCACCTCTCCCGTCGCATTCTTGAGACGAGCTCGCACCGGCGGCGAGAGCCCTGAGCCCGCCCGCGGCAGTGCCTCCCTGGCCACGCGCCCGTCCGCCCGCCCCGGCGGCGCGAGCCGCAAATCGCCCGCCCGCACCAGCGGCGAGACCGAGGGCCCGCTAGCGGCGGCGCATGCCCGGCGGCTCGCCGGCCCGGCCGTGAGGCTACGCTCCCGTCCCCCGGCGCGAGGCTGCGCCCCCCGCGCCCGTCCACCCGCGTCGGTTAAAAAAAAAAGAGCTTCCTGCTCCTGCCCAAAAACAAATACTGTTATGCAACCGACTCCGACTCCGATCGACCACCACCGCGATCCAACCGACGTAGTCTTGGACATTAGCCGAGTCATGTAAAGTCAGCAGATAACCTTCCCCTTCGTTCGTTGTTCTATCTGTGCCCGAAAAAACAGGAAAGCACCGTCCTTTCCTGCCCCTCTTCGTCCGCCTCCCTCTCGCGCACAAGGCACAACTAAGGTATGCGCACCATCGTCCCCGTTCCTTTAATTTCTTCTTCTTTTTCAACGCCGTTTATTTTGGGGCTCACACACGGGAAAGCTTATTAACTATATATATTAGGTCATATTTATATGACCAGCGATCAACTTAACATTGTCTGTATTTGAAATTTTGTGATGCCAGTTTATTTGTTCTGACCCGGCCACATTACTACATATTGCAACTTTTCTTTTTTTAGAATATCTTCTTCGTTCCAAGATGCTGGAAAGTAGGAAGCATGATGATCCGACTGCAGGAAGCTGCAAGAGGAATAAGCTTGGAGCTGATGATGATGATGATGAACTCACAAGAAGCTCTAAAAAGAACAAAACGATTTCCGATGGTGGAGGAGAGACAACCAATGAGTTATTGATTTCAGGTCTCGCCTTCCTGACCATATATAACTTGCCGCAACATGCATGTTTCTTAGTTACAGCTCAACCTGAGCTAGCCACTCATATATATATATTGTGTCGATCATGTTCCTTCAACTAGGCGATGACTTCCATCCGGGCTCAAATCGGTGTAGTAGTATCTGGAGTAAGCTCAGTAAACAAGTTGCATCAAATTTGTCTAGAAGTGTCGTCTCACTTGCTTTGCCCGATGGTGAGTAGTGTGCTGCTATACTCATCTTTTACGAATATATATGTAAGCATGTTTAACCATATAGCTTTTTTTTTCTTATATATAGGACAAGAATTTGCATGCTCAGGCATTGCTATAAAACGGGTTGGGGATGTTACAAGGTTTCTGACTTCAGCAAATCTGGCTAGAGCTTTAATTGATGATAAGAGATTAGACCATGATAACGTGAAGGTTGGTGCCGCTAACAATCCTATACTACTTTTCCATTTTACATAACATAATTGTGATGATTGTTTACTCTTGCTTTATTGTTATATAGGTTGAAGTGCGTCTTGGACGGGATGTGGTCACAGGGTTTTTGGGCGAATACGATTTAGAACACGAAATTGCTTATGTCAATGTCATGTCTGCCCTTGATGTTCATTTGGTACCTTTAAATCGGGTGGCGTTAGCACCTGATTGTAAGGTGCTAGCTTTAGGGCATGGCATGTCTGGTGATGTTCATGTCATGTCCACTGATGGGGTACTGACCGGCGATTCAAGCGGAGAGCTTAAGGTGTCCACTTGTAAAATTTCCAAGGTACACTTGCAATATGATATGGATAGTTTAATCTGTTTCTTGTCAGCAAAGTGTATCTTGGAAGCAATAATAGAATGACGTTTGTCCTGTGTATCTTTTGTTTCATTTCACTTAAGTTTTTCCTCATATAACCTATGTCGGCTGTATCATTCATTCTTTTTTTTTGCTAGGTTTACGAAGGCGGGCCACTTTTTGATTTTAGTGGGAACTTTCTTGGCATGAACTTTTTTAGGGACACTGAAAGAACCTTTTTCCTGCCAACAAGGATGGTTCGCCATTGGTTGGTCCGAATTGAATGCCTGCGAGGGGGGTATCGCGTGCTTCCAAATTTTTTCAAGGCAGTCAGGTATGTGATTGTATGTTTCCAGTTTAATTGTACATTGTCTTTCTCTTTCACCTACTCTCACCCCCTCCCATATGTACGATCTCTTGCTTTTTCTTGCTATATATTTATTTTTTAAAAAATACTCCAGGTTCACTTTTCTACAAGTTTGACCCATTTAACTTTTGGATGTCCTTTTGTAGCGTTGGACAAAGACGCAGAGGGCGTAACTCCAATTCCAATCAAACAGGTGAGCACGCTAACACCTTGGCCACTGTATGTGTTTGTACCATGTCATCCATCTTCATCTCCAACGATAGTGGTGCAATCTTCTTTAGATTTGTAATTTATGCTAACTATCAACTAGTTTACTTTAACAGTGTGCTAGTAAGATAATTTTATTATGCTATTTTTATGTGTAGCATGTCAGTTCCAGTCACTTACCTCCTGACTTTTGCACCAGTACATAGAGATGTTCCCCCCAAGGACCAATTTGAGGATCTAGGTTATCCCAAGCCATCGATATCGATGTTAAATGGTGAGCCAATATCTGTAGATATTCTCGTGCCTTTTTTACAGCTCTGCTGTATTCTTAACAACTATCACACCTCTTGTCTTCAACCAGATGGCATGATTTTGATTAATACTTTTGAAGAGCCTTTCGGCGATGAATATGGTAATGGTGTCTGGAGTGAACTATCCGGAGCAGTTTCTTCGAGTATACAAGAAAATACTGTTGCACTTGCTTCATTCAATGGTAATTTTGTAGTATTGTGCTATTATTTTATGATTTATTTGTATTGTCGCCCCTTATTTTTTATTTTGTCATAGCTAGCTAATGATAAGAATTATGTGTGCAGGAGAAATAAGGTTTTCTGCATGCACTGGTTTTTTCATTAAATTTAATGGATGTTCCACTGTTCTGACTTCAGCAAGCTTGGTTAGAACGTCTGGTTCTGTTGAAGACAAGATCAAAGAAAACTTGAGGGTTGGTTCTTGAATTCTTCTGTGATCCCTTTTTGTTTTTTTATGTAATGCTCGAGTCTCATTAGGTCCTTTGCAGATTGAAGTGTTGCTTCCAACCAACCAGAGTGTAGAAGGAACATTACAACATTATAATCTCCATTACAACATTGCTTTAGTCAGTGTCAAGGATTTCTGTCCTAGTCATCCAGCAGAGATTCAACATTTGTGGAATGATTCTGGTGATGTAGTATCTGTAGGATATTGCTTCAAATCAGGCAAATTAATGGCTGGAAGAGGAACACTGTTTGGCAGGCCAAACCTACTTGATTGCAAATACCTGTGGTATTCAACATGTAAAATCACCAAGGTACGGATGTTGCTTACTCTTCTGCTTAGAGCATTCCCTAAACTTGTTTAGGGGTGTCACCTAGGTCTCGAAATAATAATTTACAGCATCATGTGTCTGCTAAGCGTATCACTTGAGGTTCTAAACTACTTAACCAACATGTTAAATTGATAAAGTGGCACACTTACATGTGACATCTTACACTATTTTACATTGACAGTTGGACCTATAAGTTAGTGAATCATGTCTACCCCCTTGGTTTTCTACCCTTCCATCATCTCTAGGCAGTGGTCTCTTCGTAAATATTATTTTCATATATACTTTTGTATGGAAGTCAGTAGTGATATGAATGGGGTTGGCAAAATCAGGGTGCATGCCATCATGTAGCAAGTGGATCAACACTAATTTGGGAGATCTGGTCCTCTGGTGAACCACTTAGCAAGTTTAGGGTCATGAACGAAACCGCAAATTAATAGTTAAGAGACTGCCAATACACTTCACTCTTTTGAAGTATAGTGCGTCAGACTACCAATATCTGTTTGGCATTGCCAATGACAAATTCTCCATGTCACTTGCTTAGGCTGGCATTGGAGGGCCCCTTCTTAGTTTTGATGGGAGATTTTTGGGCATGAACTTCTACGGAGAGGTCCAAGGAACCCCGCACCTACACTGGAGAGTGATTCTTTGTGTCTTGGAACATTTTAAGACAGAAGGGTATGTGTATGTAGAACTCTATATTGTTTTAATTTGAGTCTTGTTGAAGCAGGCTGAAGTTGCTAAAGTTATTCAATTAAATCTATTCCTTGGTGTGTTTAATAGGTCATCAGTTGCTAAAGTTGACCATGCTGGTAAGCCATCTCATTTGCCTGACTGGACTATGGCTGGAGACCGCAGTGTTTCGCTGAATAGGTATTCTGATACTTCATACTCTGGTAAAATGTTTCACGTAAACTTGTGGATTGTTTTACATTGTTGGCAAATGTTTGAATGACAGATGGTTTGTGCCCAAGCCATATTGGCGCCACCCTGACGATCCCAAAATCTGCACAGAACCCTTCTGTATCTGAGGAACCTGAGATGTGCTAGCCTGCTGTGACATGTACAACCTGAGAGAAGTAGCCTGCCGTGACATGTACGAAGGTTGCCTTGTTTATTAAGTTATTAAGTACGTGTCTGTCTTTAATTCATTCATCGGACTTGTTGGGTTGTGCTTGGTGTGCTGTATCATGTACTCGTAACCTCAAACCATTCAGACCATTCTTGTTTTATCTACTATATGCTGTGGCAGATTTCGTCATGCTAGACAATCACGAACGGCCCTAACATTTCAATTCCGAGTCTCAAATTATGGCTAAACCGCTTATCTGCACTGTCGACCTGGTGCGACTTTTGCTGCCTGACAGGGCGGTTAGCTTTTTATGCCTGACGGAAGTGAAATGTCAACCTGCCTGTAATTTGGACCTGCCACTGCATAATCAGTGGTTCCTTACACCTGCGTTCATAGTAATAATAATCAAAACGAATTGCGCTTGACCTTCGCCGTGATACCAACAAACTTGATCCCATCCCAGATAATTGGCGTGCGAGGACCTTAGCCACGTTACACAAGTACACCAAGATCAACTAAGGGGTTGTTCGCTTCGCTTCTGTGGGATTCAATCCGGCCGAAATAATAGATATATCAAGAAATTTGTGACAGAGACTCGGATTCATTCCAGATTGAGAGACGAGGGGCCTTGAATACCCAGTTTTGGAAAGGAAATCAGGGAAAAACCGAACTCGCCTAGTAAATACTTGAGGGGGTCAAAAGGGACTTGATCCTTTTTTTTCAGGGGCGTTTGAGCAGGCTGCTGACAGGCCTTTTCTTCGGTTTGGTGGGCTTGGAAAGCTAACCATGGGCCTTTCCTTCTCTTTGGGCTTAGAAAGTTAACCGTGGGCCTGAGATCGGAAGTTTGGCCCAGTATTGCAGAAAGCGAACCCTACCGGCCCTCCACTTCACTCCACTCCACTCCGCTTCCCCACCGGCCACCGCCCTCCCCCCCCCTCCCCTGCTGAACTCGCCGCGCCAAAACCCTCGCCGCTCCGCCCACCGCCGGCGGCGGCGACCATGGAGCACCAGGCGCTCATGGGCGTGAGCACGAGCGAGTTGGAGGCTGCGATGCAGAGCGACCTGAAGCGCGACGGCGTCGACGACACCACCGACGCGCTGGGGATCGGCATGGTCACGATACTGGAGTTCCTGTACACGGCCATCCCCAACCCACCCGTGTCCCCCGCGGCGCCCCTCGCCTCGGCCGTCGCCCCAGGCGGCGGCGGCGTCGACCGCATCAGCCGCCTCCCCGACGCGATCCTCAGGAACGTCGTCTCCCGCCTCCCCGCCAAGGACGCCGCGCGCACCGCCGCGCTCGCCTCGACCTGGCGCGGCCTCTGGCGCTCCGTGCCCCTCGCCCTCGTCGACGCCCACGTCGCGCCGCGCCGCGTCCGGACCGACCGCATGATGCCCGGAGGCGACGACGTCACGTCCGCGCTCGGCGTCGCCGTGGCGTCCCGCGTCCTGGAGGCGCACCCGGGCCCCTTCCGCTGCGCCCACCTCACCATGAGCCACATGGCGTCGCACCAGCCCGAGATGGGGCGCTGGCTCAAGCTCCTCGCGGCCAAGGGCGTCCAAGAACTCGTCTTCATCAACCGCCCGTGGCCGCTGGACTTGCCTCTCCCCGCCGAGGACCTCTTCGCCTGCGCCGCCTCACTCACCCGCCTGCACCTCGGCTTCTGGAGGTTCCCGAGCACCGGTGGGCTCCCACGGGCCACCCGCTTCCGAAACCTGCAGGAGCTTATACTCAGCTTCATCTTCATCCAGGACCGAGACCTCCAATTCCTGATCGACAAGAGCCCTGTTCTGGAGATCCTCACTCTCATGACAATCACAAGCAAGACTGGTTCTCCCATCCGCCTGGTCAGCCGCAGCCTGCGGTGCGTGCAGGTGACCATGTCTGCCCAGGTACACATCACCGTGGTGGATGCTCCTCGACTGGAGAGGCTCTTGTTGTGGATGGTTACGCCGGGTAGGTGCTCACGGATCAGGATTGGCCATGCACCCAAGCTGCGCATGCTGGGACATTGGCACCCGGAAATCGGACTAGAGATTGGCAACACCAGCATCAAGGTACCTATTTTCCATTCTGTATCCTTGTACTTGTACAATTGTGTGTGTGAACAGGGTGTTCCAATATGTCATCACAATTTCTGTTTTTACACATTTCACATTGCAGGTGGATACGAAGCTGATCCCAACAGTCAAGATCTTGGCTTTGGAATTGGAATTTGAAGTCCGTGGTGAAGTCAAGATGGTGCCTTCCTTCCTCAGATGCTTTCCCAACGTTGAGACGATCCATATCTTTGTATTTTTCTCCAGCCCATCCTATTTCATTTGGTATTTAGCATTGAAATTAGTAGCACAATGGTAACTTGTTAGCTTGTTTTGATAAGTCCTTTTTTGTATAACCCAACACAATTGCTATCTGAACTATGTATATGGTGATCTTATCTGATTGCAGTCACTGAATAGCCCCAGTGGCACGCCTGATCTCAAGTTCTGGCGGGACGTTGGCGGTATTGATTGTGTCCAGAAGCATGTGAAGAAGTTTGTTTTCCTAGAGTTTCGGGGGAGAAGAAGTGAGCTAGCCTTCCTCAAGTTCATCGCCGAGAGAGCGAAGGTCCTGGAAAAGATGGTGGTTATGGTAAGCTCTGCATGTATCTCTTCAGGGGATGGTGTGACTGCCAAGCTGCAGCCGCTTGTTTCAGCAAAATGGGCCAGTAAAGGCTGTAAGCTGATTGTCTTCAAGAGTGAATCCACTGAGGGGCCCGCTCCTGGTTGGTCTGTCCGCAGGGCATCTGATTTTTCATGTAGGGATCCTTTTGACCTTGAGACTGCTCGTGCTGAACTCAGCAGTGATTCCTCTGTGCTCCATCCTTCCAACACTCTCTGAGTCTGCAGCTGACCACATGCAGCCTAAGCAACAGTGTTTTACCCTTTGCATCTGCAATTTAGAGTCTGGGAAGGTTTCCTGTTAGCATTGTGGCTGTAAGTGTTGAATCTGATTAGCAGCATCTCTTGCAATGCCTAATGTTGCATTGACTTCTTGCTGCTTGAGAACATCAACTGATATCCACAGTTTCTTTTGATTTTCTAGCAACTTTTGCTTTACTTGTGTATTGCTGCTTTTGGTAGTAATGCAGAATTGGAAAAATCTATGCTTAATCATTGTTTCTTAACTTACGAGATTCCCATGGAGTGTGTATTATGAATTTCCGCATCCTGATTTTATTCTAGCACATGTATCTTAAATCATTCAGTTATCGAAGCTGGGTTGATTAATTTGTGCTGCTTTTATGTTGTGATACAGGTATTACTTTTCTTTTGCTTAGTATATAAATGCCAAGGCTTGTTTCAAAATCTGATTAGCAGCATCTCTTGCAATTCCTAATGGAAGATCTGCTTCTCGAATAAAGTTACTGGTTTGGTGTGAACTGTTGATAAGTTGTAGGTGTAAACTTCTTGTTTGTGAGCTGGGGAAAATATGTGTTCTATTTTAGTCTGTAGATTGGCAGCATTGGCTGGATGTTTAGTGGATTTCTGTTGTTTTTATGCCGAATCTTTGATGTTGATGTCCCCGTATTGTTCACTATATATATATGTCGTTGAGATCCTCTAGTGCTATTATATACATATTGTATGATGTCTCTCAATACGTCGGTTATCTGCTTCAGATGTGCCCTCATTGTAGTTCTAGAAGCATCAGAGAATAACAAATAATATCTTCGGTATATTATTTGGTGCTCATTTTTTTAGAAATTCTTACCTCTAGTTTTCCTTTTGTCCCTGATATCTGGTTGTCTTCTTTTTTTGTGGCGGGTCTGATTGGACAGGCTTCAATTTGTGACAGTAGGATAGATTGTTTGTTCTGTTTTAGAATGTACTACTCATGGTTTGGAGCAATAGTATGCATGGGTAATATTTTTATGATAGTCCTTTATTATACGTTTTCACATTGTGTTTTCGTGTACCTGATTTGGTTGGCATCTTTGCATTAGTATAGAGATGCAGCATAATTCTAGCAAAATGCTGTTTTCGACCTGCCTCAGTTTAGTGCTTGACCACCTTGCGATTGCAGGTGTATTTATTTTGCTTGTGATGTATGCTGATAGATGCTCGATGTATAACACCTGGAACCATAAGAAAAAAGGATCATTTCTAATCTGTTGGTAGTATGATTTTCTCTAGAACCTGTAATAGAAAGCTGTGATATTTTACAGTGGTACTAGACATTTCAACGAATGTTGTGCAGCCAGAAATATGTACTGTTTTGGCATATTTGTTGGCTGCCAGCGTCCCCTCGCCCCGGCATAGCACCCTTCTTAAGCTTCGTTGATGCCTTTTTGATGTATCGGGTTGATGTATGTTCTGCCCAGTCATACTCGTGTGCTTTGTTTGTGTTGGTCATTGCTGATGTTGTTTCAAATCTTCTGAAATCTGGCTTGATTGTCTCGGCCTCTTGGGGATAGGACTGTGGTCATGACATAAACGATGAGAGCAGCTGAGAAGGTCTTCAGGCGTCAACACTGGCTTTTAGCCTTGTAGCGTTTTATCTCTAAAACGTCTCTAGCCCAAGCAGAGTCTGATGAGGTGTACTCATAACCATTTGATATCAATTGTGCTGCTAGTGCCATGGTTGATGTTCTCATATCATGCTTACAGTCTGATAGCTTTGTGGCTCCTCCTGCGTATCTTTTTTTCCTTGACTGCGTTGCTGGTGCATTGCGCTTGATGTTGTGCGTCATCAACCAGGGCCATCTTTTGCGTCTTCCAGTTAGTAGCAATAAAGCACTTATAGGATTGGGTTTGTGCATAGTTGTTGACAGAGTATTGTATTTTCATAGTTGTGACAGCATGTAAAACCATATGTTGCGTTGTTTTGCTCCATGTTGCTATTTATGTAGTCTAGCTCGGATCAGTCATGTTCACATCTGGATGTTGCCCATTGGCATTGTTTCGTGACATACCCATTTCTCTCTTCATCACAGCCCTTATTGTTTGAACATTTGCGTCCTGAATCCTGACTGATTTATATATGGTCTTAACTGACTTGTATATTCTGCAATATTTTGTCTTTTATCTAGTGCAAACCACCTAGGTGGAAACCCTGTAAACTCATGATTTTTGCAGCGTGAAAATGCACATCGATTGCAACTCGAACTATTGGTCAATTGCAACTCAAAGGGAAGTGTAATATATATAGTGCATTAATTGGGTAGTCAAGACACACACACATGCTCTGTTACTAATTGTCATTGTGTGTGTGTGTGTGTGTCTGTATATGTATATGTATATGTATATGTATATGTATATGTATATGTATATGTATATGTATATGTATATGTATATGTATATGTATATGTATAGACATACACGCCACACTACTTGTGTATGTATATGTATAGACATACACGCGAACTACATACATATGTATGTACTTGAGTGCAATCAATCATCATCATACTGTAGGCCGGTATAGGCTAGAAGCCAACTATATATGCATAGTCTGCATCGTACTCTACTTCATTCATCTTTTTTTTTTGCGAAGCTCTACTTCATTCATCTTATACACAGTAGAACCCAGCGTAAAACTTGTAGAAATCATCACAAGGTATAGATAACAAGCATGTGTATGTAAAAAAAAAGGAATAAGGACGGGTGACATCAAAATTTTCTGCTTCGAGTTGAAGTGTTCAGGGAAACACCTCTTTTAGCAACTCCCTGAGAAGTGATGGGCAACAAAACTGCTGCTTGATTCTTGGAGGAATTCGAAGCATGCCTCCCTCCTTGAGCCCGTTGCAACAATGTTGTTCCGCGAGGACCAAATATTGTTGCCGCCGCGTCGTGCTTATGTTGATGTAGCTGCAAAGCATGTGTTCACATACCAGTTTGAGCCTTTCTTCTAGACCGACCATATCTGTCAGCTGCTACAAGCAAATAAACGCTGTGCCATCGCCCCGTTGCATCATCGACCCTTGTCTCTCTCCGGCAGCAAGTCAGTGTAGATGAAGTGGAGCATGCATGACCTTGAACACACACTCTCGCCTCCATATCAATGATTCGGATATGGCTCGTATGGTCCTCCTCTCCTTCATTGGTCCGAAGAGTTCTTGTCCCTGCCGGCAAAGGTGCAAATAATCTGGCTACCTCTGACGGAAGACGAGACTGGCTGCTGCCCAACAACTCCAATATATCTCGTTTAAGCTGAACTTTGAATTATTGTGCTTTCACATCCAAAAAGCATCGTCAGTATGTTAATTCCAGCTCTAGGTAGGTGGAGATCCAATCTGCCGCATCACGCGCAGTTTACGGTTGGGGTAGTATTTGATGTGTGTTCCTGCAGGGATAACCTCCGACGATGATCGAAGGTGCCAGACTTTGGTGCACGAGTACCCGTCGATCTTCATCACATGAGATCCGGTCACGGTCTCCACCGTACCGCGATGACGGAAGTGCTCACCGCGCGCTGGTGTGCCACCACCGCTGCCGCAGCCGCCGCGCGCCGGCGGCAGCAGAAGCGGCGGCGGAGGACATGTATACGTGAGAAACTACAGCTACGTACCGACGGCGACGTATGGAGACTGGATTTTAGCTAGGGTTCTACGTGGATGAGCAAGGCTCTGCTGCGACGGCAGGACGCATGCTTTGTATAGAACGTAAGGAAGCCATGTTCCTAATGTTATTCTTCACAATTCAACAAAGTCCTATTCCTTGTTTAATTACTCAAAATTGCATATTATTATGACCCATCTCACTGTATATTATTCGTTTCTATAAGGCAAAATTAGCTCGTGGACATCCTTCAATTGTGGCTTTAATTAGCCACATGCATGATACCAAGAAAAAGATGGCTCGGCTACAACACACTCTTCAACTAACCATGACAATTAGCTGATGGACGACACTATAGTTCATATTTTAACCAGTTTAATTGTAAAGGAATTAAAAATGACTGTTCTACCCCTTGCTACCAGGGTTAGACTTACCGTGTGGTAACCGGCGGTTTATCATGCGGTAACGGCCTTACCGGCCTGGACCGATTCCGATGCAGGCCGGTTACCAACCGTTAATTTGAATTCCAAAAATTGAAAATTGTGGGAAAAATCCCTAAAAATACTTCGTGATTTATTGAGTCTAATGGTGTCAAATTTGTTGCAAACATAGTTCATTTAGTATAAATTTCAACCAAAAGAAGTTAAACCAAAAATGAAAAAAAGAAAAAAAACGGCGGCCCAGGAGTCGTCCCACTAAGGCCCAACGATGGTGGGGGGGGGGGGTCAAAGTAACCCTACCCCCGCCTCCCCACCCCATTCCACCCGAGCCAAATCCTCCGAAAGCGCCTCCCCGGGTCCGCCGTCCGGCCGCCGCCGCCGCCTAACCGGCCACCGAGCGCGGCTTACCGCTCGGTCGGCGCGGTGGCCGGCCGGCCGGCCGGATCTACCCGCGCGCGCACCGGACGGGCGGTTTACGACCGGAGCGGCGGTTAGCCGCGGTAAGGCCGCGGTGAACCGCCCGGCGCGGTAGTTCCTCCCCCTTTGATTTATCTAGTTTTTCAATATGTTTTGATATACAAGTGTAGAACATTTTGATTTAGGATGCGTATATGATTTGACTCAGGTGTTTACATGATTTAGGTTTGTAATTGTAGATATGTAGACCATAAATGTAGGATTTTGGTAGAGCATATTTAGGTGTATATTTGATTTCATTTAGGATGTATGTATGATTTAGTTGTATATATGATTTCATTAAGATTGCAGATATTTGGACGGGGCAAACTTGGCAAGACTACAAGGCTGAGCTGCTTAGAGTGCAAGGTTTGAATGTCATGTCCACCGCCGGTACTAGATGGCGCCCCCATTTCCCATTTCTACAGCGTTGATCTTTTATTACTATGAGTCTATGACTATGGTATTGTATTTGTATGCACGATTAGAACTATGATTATGGTATTGTATGCACAATTATTACTATGATATTGTTTGTATGCAAAACTATGTTATTATTCCTTTGGTGAGGTTTTGTGATGTCCTTTACACTGAGTTATGCATATATCATGCAAATATTTTCATAAATTCATCACCGGAGAACCACAAATACATGTTCGGTTTTCCCGGCTTCATCCTCGCTTCACGGCCTTACCGACCGTTACCGATCCTTACCGAACGGCAAACCGATCGCTTACCGATTGACTTGGCGGTTGATTTGAAAATTTGAATTTGTTCGGTAACCGCCGGTTACCGCGGCTTACCGGTCGGTGGCAATTCTACCGGAGGCCGACGGTTAGGGCCTCCGGTTCGGTAAGTAAAACCCTGCTTGCTACTCTTTCTACTCACACCGTTCCTCCTAATGGGCACCCGATCTTACCTCCAGGCACAGGCACGCCACGGCTTCGGCGATGCTTCAACGAGGATGCTGATTGAGGCGGAGTTTGTCAGCGACCGCCCCATGCAATCCAGACAAGCAACCGCGGTTGACCCCATGGCGGTCGTGACCCCACGGGGCCTGAGTCGGCGCAGCACCTCCGCCATGACGACCTCCCAGAGCACGAGCGGCTGCCCACCTCGACCGCCGCGTCATCCTCATTGATGTCTTTGTCGCCCTCCCCCATCTCCCCCCTCGTCCATCTCCACGCCACGCTCCCCTCCACCTTGGGCTTCTTCTTCGGCATGGATGGGGTCCCCGCCTCGTCGAAGGAGAGGGCGTGGCGGAGCCTTTATTTGCTCGCCATCGTCGCTGGTGCTGGCGCCCCGATGGGGTAGAGGGGGACGAGGACAGGGGCGACACAGACGTGGCCCTTCTTGGCATGGTAAGAGACCGCGGGGGCGGGACCACTGCACACACGGAACATGCATCCGGCGGGCGGCCTAGCACCGCCTGCAGGAACCCCCGGTGATGGAGCTGCGCACCTGGAGCGACCGCCGACGAAGAGGGTGACAAGGAGGCCGCATATGACACAAGACACAGGGAATGATTGAGTTGCCAGGGGTAAAATGGTCACTTCCGATCTCTTTACAATTAAGTTGATTAAAATATGGACTATAGCGTCCACCGGCTAATTACCAATGATTGAAGAGTGTGTGTGTTGTAGCTAAGTCATCTTTTTTTTAAGTGTCTTGTGGCTAAGATCACAATTAAAGGAGGTGAGCGGCGGCGCGCCGCCTGCTGCAACGCTGATGTCCAGCTCTACGACGACAGCTACTAGTTCTTTCGTGACGCCGCGACCCATGAGCTCGCGGAGGACGACGACGATGCCAAGCAGCTACGGTGGCGGCACAATGGTGCTCGGGTATGAGTTCGGCGCCCGTGGCGCGTGCAGGAAGAAGGCGAGTCGGCTCCATTCATTTAAGGGTTATTTGGATCGGTACCATTGCAATTTTCCAAAGTTGGAGATACACCATTACAATTCACCTATTCATAAGTATACCATTACAATTCACGTTTTGTCTGAAATATACCATTACTTACCTTTTGGATGTGTTTCTCAAAAATTTTGGACCAAATTACCCTCATCTTCTTCCTCTTCCTTCTATCTCCCATGGCCGGCCCTCGATTCATCACTCCTCCACCCTCGTGCCCGTCCGGCGTCCGCGCACCGCCACCCTCACGCCATCCGGCGTTCGCACGCCGCCACCCTCGCGCACGTCCCGGCGTTCGCGCGCTGCCACCCTCGCGCCCATCCGCGTGCTGCCAGTCAACGCGGAGCAGAAGCAATCGGGACGGGGCGGATCTCAGTGTGCGCGCCTGCAGCCCCGCGGAACTCAATTTGGCATGCGAGCATCGTCGTCGAGGAAGTCGCGACCACACCTCCAAGCCTCGCTCCCGCCGGACTCTCCAACTCCCCAAGCTCCGCGATGGCCTCCGCAGCCAGCTTCGCGGCGCGTGGAGGGAGGAGAGCAGCGCCAGAGGGGAGGAGGGAAGAAAAGGAGGACGCCGCCAAGAAGAAGAGGAAGCCGCCGGCGCTCTCACCTCGTTTCCACCGCCGCCGGCCTCAACGTCGCCTTGTGGCCGCTGCTCTCCGCGCACGAATGCCGATCTGCGAGCAGTGGAGGGACCGAGGGAGGGACGGAGGGGGAGGAGGAGCCGCGTGGCGGCTTACCCCTGAGCTCCTGCTCCGGCGGATGAGAGAGAGTGTGTGAGGATGAATGAGAGGAGGGAAGGAGATGAGGGTAATTTGGTCCAAAATGTTTGAGAAACACATCCAAGGGGCAAGCAGTGGTATATTTGAGACAAAATGTGAATTGTAATGGTATGCTTGTGAATAGACGATTTGTAATGGTGTATCTCCAACTTCGTAAAATTGCAATGGTACCGATCCAAATAACCCTTCATTTAAAAGAGTTTCACCCTTTTTTTTTTGCTAGCTATTCTATTTTACATAATAGGTAAATTAGGAATTAAACTATTTATTTTTAAAGATACTTTTGGAGGCTATAAGTCTTGGTGGATTTTAACTATTTGACTATTCATTGGAACTTTTGGAGGCTCTAAGCCTTTCCATGTCCCTCCTGCATGTACTCACACCGTGTCCGAACGCTCGTCGTCGGGCGACTGAGGCTCCCTCCTCTCCCTTTTTTCCGGCAGCGTGAGGAGGTCCAACCCCTTCACCTCTCCCTCCCCAGCCGGCACCTTCTTGTCGACGAGGCCTTCCTCACGCCTGCTCTCGATGCGTGTCGACGGGAGCACCGATCACGAATTCACGATGGCAGAGCCATCACAGGTGTGACATGAGGCGGCGCGAGGAAGGTGCCGGTAGATGCCAGTGCGGAGGGAAGAAGACGGAGCGCTTTCATCGTTCACATGAATACGCCACACAGAGACGGATCCAGCGGTGGGACGGGTGGGGCTCAAGCCCCCTGCCGCGGGAAACTTTATTTTATGGATGTCAAAAGTACTAAAGAATTGGGAGATGAAACTTGTGCATTTGCTTCAAATATCAATGGGTCAATTGCAAGGTCGCCCTCGTTTTGGGATTCAATTCCGTGTTTGCCCCTCTTTTTTTAACTTTGCACGTTTGCCCTCGTTTTTCAAAAGTGATGCTTTCGATTGCCCCTAATCTGTGAAGTGCCCGTAACGGTGTTAAGTTCGAGCTGAAAAGACAGAAATGCCCTTGACACAAATGACATAAGAATCAACGTCAATTTTTTTATAGACTTATTGGGTACTCATTTTGGACAAATGACAATATAAATTGGATTAAATACAATATATCTTGGTAAATATATTTTTGCGCAATATATTATCACAAATGACAACACATGAATAGAAATTCATATAATTCATAAAATGTGCCATCTTGCAAGAGTTGACAAATAACCACATTAAGTTTTCATGTCTCGATCACAGACTAAACATACCAAAATAAAGGCACCACATGCTAAGTTCTCATGTCCGGATCATGGATGGACTTACAAATACATAACTAATTATTACATAACCCAACTTGTGCTCAATTGTACACATTGAGCAAAGCAGCAAGCCTTGAAGCACTTTTTCCTCTTCCTCTTCGTCCTCCTCTGCCCCTTCCAGTTGGTGGTCTTCCTCCTCTAACTTGAGTGGCGCCCCTCCCCCCCGCCCCTTCCAGTTGGTGGTCTTCCTCCTCTAACTTGAGTGGCAGCAGCACTTGAAAAAAAGTAGTGACCATGTTCAGTACATGTACAATTAGGATGTGAGCATGGACATTTTCAAAGTAAAGTGAAAAGTAACATACTTGCTTGTTTCAGTATATGTATGTCCACCTCCCCCAATTTGTGATTCTCCTCCAATATTACTTGCACCATCACTTTTTCAGATAAGAACAAAGTCATCGGTGGTATGTTCAACGCACAAAAAAAATAGTAAAGAAGTATATGATGAAGGACATACTTTGCTTGAACCGTAGTGGATGAGTGGGTTCCTATAGGAGGGTCATTGCTCTCCACCTCAGATGCATTATCATGAGATGCAAACATCTTTTTCTCCTTAGCAGTCAGCCCCCCTTGGCACTTCTTTGCAATATGGCCTAGTTCACCACATTCAGAACACCTCTTTCTTTTTCTAGCACCTGGTTCATCTGATGCCTTAATTCTAGTTTTCCTTGGCCTCCCAGGCTTCCTTCTCAATTTTGGCTTATTGATTTTGTATCCAAGATCAACATGTGACCGTAAATGCTTTGATGTCATAGGAGTAAACACACCCCGAATATGCCTTCCTCGGGTTCTCAACAGAGAAATAATTATGGACAAAGTCATCCATTTTCACCTCTCTACTTAGCTTTGCTATGAATGCTAAAGCATGTTTACATGGTCGTCCACTCACTTGCCATAGCCTACAACCGCATGTCTTGTCCTCCAAATTAACTCGCATACCTAAAAGATGCTCCCGAGGATGTAGGTGCGGTTACTTCACAGTGTTGTTGCCACATCTCAAAACTTCATAATCCTTGATAGCTTTGCTTTGACCGATTAGAGTCTCTATGATACAAGGAATGATGTTGCCCTCCATTGACATAGCATTTTTCCTTCTCTTATCAAATGTGGATATGATCAACTCGCCTTATCATATCATGCATCTCCCGTAATTTGCAAGTCCTTACATTTTCTCACCCGCTTGTTGAAAGACTCGGAGATGTTGCTGTTGATGTAGTCAACCTTGCATTGATCAGAGAATTTGCTTCTACTCCACAAGTAAGGATGATGCTCATCTAAGTATGCAATTGCTGCAGGACACTTTTCCTGTATTCGTCCAATATGCCAGTTGAATTTCTCAATAGTGCAAGCCTTGGCAGCTGGCCACATGTTATAAGTGAACACATCACCAGAATAAAGCTTCTTGAAATTCTTCCACAAATGCCTCATGCATTCCCTATGTTCGACACTAGGATACACAACATTTACAGCCTCACCTAGTCCTTTGCATGCATCTGTGCTGATAGCCAACCCTGTAGGTGTACCAATAGCAGCCTTCACATTCTGAATGAACCATGTCCAATTCTCTGCTGACTCACTTTCAATTACTCCATAAGCAACTGGAAAAAGGCGACACAATCCATCTATAGCAACAAGAATGGTACCAACCGACCCCTAGACCTCCCCGTCGTGTGTGTAGCATCTATAGCAATATAGGGCCTACATCCTTGCAAGAAACCATCAATGCATGGTTTGAGGGCCATAAAGAATCTCCTAAAACAGACATCCCCTTGATGAACTTCAGTATCCAACTCAACAACGCTTCCTGGGGCTGATTTGAGTACCTCTGCTCGATATGTGGGCAGCAAGTCATAACTGTCATCCCACTTACCAAATATCATGTCTTCAGCCTTTTCCTTACCCCTAAAAACCTTGTTGTAAGGGACTTCGAAACCATACTTCTTCTTCACCTCTCGTTGTAACTCGTAGGTCCCATGGTTGGGGCCTCCTCCAAGTATTCAACCACCCTTTCAAAGAACCCAATTGTTTGATGCCATTGTTTGACCACTCGGTTCACCGAACCGCAATCCACCTTGTGCTTCGGACCGTTCGGCCTTAACCCGCAAGGAAATAAAGCATGTACAATAGATGACTTTGTACCAAAACATCACGATTTGAGGAAAAAATTGCCAAACAAAATAAAGGAATAAAATAATATACCTTGCGACCAATATATTTCTTCTTGCTAGTAGAAGCAAAGAATGTCCACTTGCAGCCTTGTTCAGCTCTCAAGCACTTGGCTCGAAATCGCTTGTTATCTTTCTTCACAGTATAAAAAGCATAGTCATTCAAGATTGCATGGTGGGTCAACGCCGATTTGCACTGATTCACATCAGGAAACACACAGCCAACATCAACACATGGAGCATCAACATCATAAGAGCAAATAGGAATATCATCATTGTCATCATCAAATATTTCATTGTCAGGTTCAAAATCAGGGTCAGAGCAATCAGAGTCAGAAGCTGCATTTGCATCTGATTCAGAGTCAGAAGAGGCAGCCAATTCTGAGTCATAACTGCTATCACTCAGTACTTCATCTGAGACTTTCGTGTGGACCTTCTTGTCTTCCTTAGCAGGCTGCTTTGTAGAGTGAGATTGCGTTGGATCTATGAAAGGATCCAAATCAATGGGTGCAAGACTTGGAAGAACCCGAACAAGAGGGTGAAGCCTCGCGCTTGGTGGGTGAGAACCGCAATGGCCCTTCGAAGTCATTGATTTGACCAACAATATTGACTTCTCCCTTGTCTTTGTTGAGCTCAAACCACTCTAGCAGCTGTTCGTCAGTTGCAATCTCAATACAATCATACTCCAATGCCCGCCACAGAGAAATATATTGCTTAGAACCCCACACAAAGCTTTCACCAATGAAATCTACTAACTCGCAAAGCAAGCCGTAATCATGACGGTCAACAAATGTGGTCAAGGTTTCCCTCCTTCTGTAGGTTTTTGGACCCCCATCGGGCAAGCTCCAATGTGACCGAACTAGGACAACAAGTTTAATACGATTGCAACTCGGCCTACAAACCATATTAATTCGATTCGATAAGCCTGACATCCTATGTTAGTTGACAGTCTACTGCACTGAGGAGGAAAACGAAGAAAATTACCCAAGCTGCTGCATGTCGAACCACGCTCGGGAACCTTCACAATGCTGGACGGACGCCGTCCCTCCCGAAGTCGTCGGAACCGCGCCGCCCACGAAGAACTCCGCCGACGACGCCGCTCCTCCCTAGCCGAACGTGTGGGAACAGGGACGCCCGCTTGGACGCGCCGGGCACCGAGATGCCCGGAACGGCGCTACTCCACCCGACGGCGCGGGCCGTCCGCCCGACGCGCGGGGATGCCGCCCGACCGCCTCCCCGCCGCCCGACGCGCGGGGATGCCGCCCGCCGCCGCCCGACGCGCGGGGGACGCCCGCTCGGACGACCTCGGGCACCGGGTGCGCCCCGAGGCCGCAGACGGTCGCCCGAGGCAAGGCGGGAGGCGGCGCGCCGCCGCCGCCGCCGAGATCCGGAGGGCGCGCGCGCCGACAACAGGCGCCCTCGCGGAGGAGGGCCGCGGCGGCGGCGGCGGCGCGCGCCCCCGGCGGCCGCGCGCAAGGGGAAAGGAGGCGGCGGCGGGTGGTGGTGGTGGTCGAGGGTGCGGATGGCGGCGGAGTGGACGCCCGTGCGCCCGGCGGCGGCGGTGAGGAAGGTCGGCCGGCGGATGAAGGGGAAGGACGGCAAGCACTACAGCGGCGGCGGCGGAGGAGGAGGGTGCTTCTGCATCTAGACGACAGAATAAGAGCGGATGAACAGATGACGCCGGTGGGAGTTTGGTTGGATAAGGGGTACCTGCGTCTTTTCCCCTTTGTTCTTTTTCTCAAACAATTGTTTTTTCCTTAATTTTTTTAGGACATGACGGAATTGCAAAACGAGGGCAAACGGAAGCTTCACTTTTGAAAAACGGGGTCAAACGTGCAAAGTTAAAAAAAGAGGGACAAACGCGGAATTGAGTCCCAAAACGAGGGCAGCCTTGCAATTGTCCCAATATCAATAGTACTAGAGATGAAACGGTGCTTTTGCCACAGTTTCACCTGTCAACTGTCATCTCATCCCCGAATCCCCCGATCCGATTGGAAAGGCACTTGCCACTCCACCGCCTGCCACTCTCGCCGCCCCGCCGGCCGCGGCGTTTCGTCTCTCTCTCCACTCTCCGGCGATCTCCGCACCCGCGTCTCCGATCCCCAGTTCCTCCTCACCCTCCTCCCCGATTCAATCGCAATCGGATGGGTAAGGAACCGCAACCAATCTCTTCCCCTGCAAAACACCAAATCGCCGCCTTCTGACGCGCTCTGCTCCTCCGCCCGCGTGATCCCTGCAGGCTCGCTCCGGTGCAGCGCCGTTGACTTGAGCCGCATCACTCAGGTTGGTTCGAGCTGATTGCTTCAGTACCACCCTTCACCATTTCGCAGTAATTTTCTTCTTCTTGCTCATGGCGTCTCGCTTGCCTGGCTAGCTAGCGCTACAGTTTCTTTAGATCGGTGTGCGGCGGCGCGAGGTCAAGCTCAAGCCTAGTATCCGGCACTGCGTCCATGGAGAAAGCGAGGCTCACGCCGCACCCGAGGCCGAGGGAGCAAGCCGCGTCCAGGATATGCATGGTGTCTAGGTAACCCGCCAACACTGCATTTCCCGGCAACTTTACGCGACAGTATACAACAGTGTTGAGTTGAGGAATCACGGAATTGTGAGTTCTTTCTTACCAGTGCTGCGATCCCCTTGCAGCTTTGCTACAGAATTGCTCGAGATAAGGTCTAAGGAGCCGTCCCTCCATGTGCTGGTTATTCCTGGAAATCCAGGTCAGCGACGCTCTGAAGGTTTGAGAGGATTGGTATGTTGAAATGCTCGAGAATGTAACCAGCTTCTGCTTCTGTTTTTGGTAGGAATTGCTGCGTTTTATAAGGACTTTGTCGAAGCTCTATATGAGAACCTCGGTGGGCAAGCATCTGTTACAGGTAATTTCAGAATGCACTTTCTGCGCTGTGTGGACACTTTGTTGCTTGCTGATGAACCTTTGTCTCTTATCCAGCGGTAGGGCATATTTCACATAGCCAGAAGGTAACATACAACTTGGCTGACGTTTGTTTCACATGCAACTATGAATGCAAACTGCAAACCTTTTAACTGCAAACCTTTTAACACACACACATATTGGAGATCCTTCATTGTTTATACCATGGTTTCGTTGTATTCCTTATCCAGCATATTATTTTTTCTAGCAGAGCTGATTTTTATGCTTTTCATGACAGGATTCTCAGCATGGACGGTTGTTTTCATTGCATGAACAAATTGACCATAAGGTCCATCTTGCATGCTCAATCAATTGAAACTTCTTTTATATATTTTTTGTCCCCTTTTGTTTCGGCTGCCACATAACAAAACAGAGAGGAATGCATCCTATTAAAAAGTGAAATCATTGAGATGGCAACACACTCTCCTCTGGTTAACTGTCTTGGTTCGGAAAAAAATGCCACATAGTTGTTTCTTAGTTGTTGTCTTAACATCTTCTGTTTCATACATTTCTTTACCTTTTAATAAATTTGTTCAGAGAAGATTTTATTCCTTTATTTGCATGGCCGAGGCTGTCCTATGATTTTTATCCCATATTTTCTCCTGTTTAATTCATGTCCATGCCTACAGGTTGATTTCATTGAACAAGAGCTTCAACATTCCGAACAATCAATAGTTTTGGTAAAACTTTCACCTTCACCACTACAGGCCTTCATTCAAGTTGTTCTATTCTAACTTAAAACTCTAGGATGTTTTCTTGCTGTTGTAGTATACAGGCATTTGTAATCTTAAACGTGTATACAGATAGCAGAGACGAACAAGGCGTCTCTAGGTACTTATCTTGTCTTAAAGTGGAATGCCTCCGATTGAGTTTTCCAAATAATATCTAGGTGCTTGTATGACCTAGAGTTATGCATCTCAAAATTTGACTACTTGACCACTTCCTCATTTACTGTAGAACCATATTAGTGTAGATGTATTTGTCACTGTAATATTCCACGGCTTATTATGGCATCACAGCACAGGGTTGCATGGATTAACATGCTATGTGCATGAACTCTAGGACGTTCAGATCTGTTCTTGCTAGAATGTGGTGACCTGCTCATAATTCTTACTTAAATACCCTTTTTGGTTCACCTCTGCATCTTAATTCCATCTCTTTATTTGTCCCAAAAGAAAATTACATTTGTCTGTTTAAATGAAGGTTGGCCATTCAATTGGTGCATACATAGGTCTGGAAGTCTTTAAAAGATTTCAGAACAAGGTGTGGATTCTTGCTCATTTTGCCCATTTCTGGCTCTCCTTCCTAAAATACATCCTTACTGTTTACTAACTTCTGTCTTCACCTCTCCTGGACAGATAAAAATGTTTGTAGGACTCTATCCATTTTTAAAATTGAACAAAAATTCTGTAACACAATCAGCAATTGGATATATTGCAAGGTACTGAATTGCTTTAATCAAGTTTTTTAGCCAAAACTGTGATACTCTCTAGTTATGGTGGCATGATTGCATTAGCAGTGAATATAACACGGTGAGTGGAATGAAATGAAGTAAAAGATGATGCGGTCGAGATGGTTTCCCCCTTTTTAATAAACATTGCAGCATGGGAGTCTGTATATGACATATAGCTGATTATGACCATTTAGTAATGATATTTTAGCTGTTTAGGAATTAATTGGTACCTCAGTTTTGACCGGACTAAAAGTCTGTTCCCGAAATTGACTAATCATTCTGCTGAAGCGGGCCTTCTCATTTTGGATCAGGTCATCACTCCTTAGCAAAGGGGTTAGTTTATTTGCATCTTTCATTGGGTCACAACAGCCATCAATTACAAGGGGTATTGTGAGAAGGTTCCTTGGACATTCATGGTCTGTAACAGCTGTTGATGCTGCATGCTTCCATCTCTTAAAAGTTAGTTCTGAACTTCTAGTAACTATGCGACTATGTGAGTTGCATCACTTTCATATGCTTCCCGTCTGAAAATAATGATACATTTTCCCCTTTGTTATGAACTTTTTGCAGTACCATACGGTGCGTAATGTCCTTTTCATGGCAATGACAGAGTTCCAGAAGGTAAAACTCACACTTTTGACTACTTGACGTTGCTACATACAGACCAATGAGCAGTTCAATCAACAGTTCTTTTTAAGTTACTAGAGCTCCTCCATATCTTGTTTGGTGTAGTGGTTTCTGACTATTTCTTTCACTCCAGCTGACTGAAGAACCAGACTGGACGTTCGTTAGAGCCAAAGAGGACAAAATTGCCTTTTTGTTTGGTGTAGACGATCACTGGGGTCCATTATCTCACTTAGAAGAGGTGAGCAGATGATTTGTTATTCTGATAACTGGAGTTGGGGAACTGGGCTGCTTGATGCTAACTATATTGTGTTCATTTGGAGGATCAACAGATATCAAAGCGTGCCCCCGGGGCCACCTTGTCGGTTGAAACGGAAGGGCACACACATGGCTATTGCTGCAGGGAAGCTGGATCCTTTTGGGTTGCAGACTACATCGCAAATTTGATTAAAAACCAAAGCCTCGTTACAAGTAACTAGGGTGCTTTTGACAAATGTATCATATGACTCCTTTCTCTGATTCTAGAAGGGTTCTCTTTCAGTGTTTTTTCCTCTCTCACAAGCATTTTCTTTCAATGTTGATTCACCAATGCTTCAACGCAGTTCATGGTCAATACTACATTTGACCTCTCTTATAGCGCATGTTTGAATGGAAAGGGAGGGCGTCACACAGACGGCCATAAAGAAACAAACAACTATAATTCTTGACCCCTATCATATATACAATAATTTCATCGATCATCTAACACTGACAACTATATGCCACGCTACAGAAATGGTACAACAAATTTTCTCACTCTGTTCAGGGCAGATAACTCATTTATGCTTTGATGTTTAAAAACCACAATGTATACCGCTGAAGCTTCAAACAAATACAAATGCACAAATGCTGCGGAAATCTTAGATCCTTCATCTGTATCCTCAATGTTAGCTACACAGGTTTCTTTTTGTTCCAGGTGCTAGCATTCATCATCATCAAGTGTAAACTCATCATCAGGCATCACAGCTGTCAACAACGAGTACTTCACCCGCAATGATATCTTACCCCTCTCAAGGTTCAGCTTTGCACCTGAAACCACCCAATAGCCTGGTGAGTCCTGCGGCCCTCGCATCATCTCTGTTGGATCAACAAACTTGAGCAGCTTTGGGGTCTGCACAGGAACAGGCGGGCCACCAGGGAAAACTGCTGAGTTGATGTTCACATCTGCCGGACGCGGTGGGGGCTTTTGGGCCACTGAGGAGAAATGTGTGCTAATTAGTGTTGAGATAAGGCCTGATTTCTGAGCCAGGTTGGGAGAATTGTCCCACTCCGAGTGCCTCACGAGAGCAACATTGCAGGCTTTGGAGAAATGCAGGCGAAGGAACAGTATTTTATTGAAGCCACGGTTGACCACTTCTAACTGTGCCCCTGTGACAATGGACAAATCATCGGACTCCACTGGTGCTGTACAGACATGAGAGAAACGCTTCCACGGTCCAATTGGTTCATAGTATTTGCGGTCATATTCTTGAGTTTGGTGATTGTAAGGGTCGTCTTCAAGCTGAATAATCTGGGGAAGAGAGCACAAATGCTGGAGATGTATAGCTAATTTGTTGCTCTTCCTTCCTTCAAGAAACAACCGGAGTCCAGTAACTGGTCTTTTACCCACATCAACCTGCAGAAAGTTTGAGATGCCATTCAAAAGATGAAGTGGAGAAGGCATGAACAAAAAATCAAACCCTCATCTTGGTGAAAAAATTTAACAAAATGGTGAGATTGCTTTGTTTTCAAGAAAAGTATAAACAATAAAGATAATGAAACAGATAAAGAAAATAAAATTGTTTCAATTATGACAGTAACAGAAGCTATCCATACCATGTTGGTACAAATATAAAGCTTTGGACCAATTATATTTACTGGTAAAGATGTACTGCTTTGCCTTTTCCTCTGAGGACCTAGAGCAAGATCACCGTAAACAGGTGCCCACTGCCTCGGAAGCTGGAACTCCAAAAACTGATGCAATTCCTCGATTGGGGGTTTATCTGCACCAAATTTCAATAATCAACTGGTTGTTTGATACGTTTGAATTGGACTTGCAGTCTAATACTACTTTTGCTAGGTTATGTACTTCTTACAAGTCTATATTAATTCCAGAATGAGACCTAAGTTTTACAACACATTTAGGATTTTTTCGCTATAGAACTTTGCACCAATTATTTTTCTATTTTCGCATGTCATTAGCTCAGGAGCGCAAACATTGTCTAACTACCGTACTCCAGTCATGCATTCTATTCAGAGACGCCTTAAACAAAAGTAGCCTTTTGTATAGTCTGAGAAAAAAAAGATCAGCTATCTTTCCTATTAGACCAATGAAGTTCTCATTGAAAACCTTGGCTCAAAAGCATGCTAAAAAAACAGTTCTTTTCAATGTTAAACCAGCAATATCCTAGTTAGGCTAGGGAAAAGGCAGCAAACAAGTTCCCAAAGTGTTAACGGAGACCCTGTTACTGTGGTTGTATACCCAGATTTCTTCAAGCATCACCCATAACTGACTAGTGTTCTCATGTCCACTTAAATTAGGTACATACTGCAGCTTGAAAGAGGGTGAAATAAAACTTACGTCGAAGATACAGATTAATTGCATGGTTCAAAAAACCACTTCCAGGAACTCCATTCAATAGTGAAGTGATTGGTATAAAAGACATTGAGATAACATCAGGCTCTGCTTGAACGGTATTAAGCCACTCGCTATGAGAGATAAATTCTTTATCCTTCCCACCTCTTCGCTTAGGCATCATCACCAGATCCTGAGATAGGGTGAACAAAATGTGTGTCATGCAAACACAGCCAGCTAATACAACTATACAAGTCTGATTCTTTGCTTGAATAACGTTGAACATTAGGAACACAAAGCTCTGTACCTCATTCGACGAGTAAGAATTCAGTGGATTGGACTGTACAAATCTCAGTTGTTGCTCTCTGGCATCGCTCTGCACAGCATGCAACAATGCACATCAGAAATTGAGGAAGAAAAATGTAAGCCGAGAACATATTATGTCCAACCAGCATCCATCCAAAACAATGATCGTGCCATAAAACAGTAAAATCAAATGTTGAAATTCAGAATTCAGAGCAAATAAGCAGTTAAGAGCTATAAGCATGATATTTTGAGAAAGTAAATATTATTGTTACTGTAAGTTCCTCTTAGTTTTCAAAACAGACGTATTTTTGCCATCTAAATGTTTCTCAATTAGAACAGCTATGTCACAAGGCCATAGATCGGTGTGCATTGTGTCACATCACAAAGAAAAAGAAGAAGGAAACTATCTACTGGAGAAGAAAATATAGGCCAGCTACTGGTCCAAACTTCCTACAAATTCAATGTACACTGAAGGCAAATTACTATTTTAACGTTTGTTGGCTTAGTAATCTGGGTGACTACAAAAGCTGCGTTCCTTTAGGACTTGCAGAAGCGAACATAACAAGTTGAGGGGTGTTCCCCCAAACAGTCATAAAACATCAATATAGATGTACAGTACAGTGGCCACTTCAACAGTAATCACTGATGCTGAATGGTATATATATCCTGGGACAGGAGGAGGCAACAGAGGGTCGGAAAGCACCTTATTATTCCCATACATGTACTTGAAACTCATGTCAGATTGCCCATTTGCGTCAAGAAATCTCCTGTCTGACATCTCCTTCAACCGTTTTTGAACATCAGCAGCTTGCAAGCTTGATGAATGCTGCTGTTTCAAATAAATCACATCTTTCCCTCCCATCTTTACACCAACAACTATATGAGTGCCGAATTTCTTGATGAACCTGAAGAGTAGAGCAATTAAACTTTAGGTTGCATTGATGGAATTTTAACTAAGTATGTCTCGGTGGAAACGGTGAGCTGATGCTATTTAAACGTAATTCACGAAATTAGCAAGGACTGGAAATGGCATTAGCGGACAGGTTATATGAGGTGTGGCGCACAGATTCACCAGGTGGCCAATAACAGAATGAGCTGGATGGAGTCAGGAGAAGTAACCTCGCCAAGGCGGCAGGATCCCAGGTCGACGGGACAGCCTGCTTAACATGGTCGCGGAGCTCAGTTTGCCCTTTCGAGAGCGCTACGCTGTACAGCGTGACGAACCATCCGTCAAATGCGAGCGACTTGGTGTTAGCAGCATCTTTCTGCCAGCAGCCGGTAAATTCGAACATGGTGTTGAACAAGCCGGACGGGATTTTGCCGGACAGGGATAGCTCCTGGTTGAACTGCTCTGACATCTGCAAAAAATGGTTCGGAATCTGAGGTAGACGGCGAAGTGGCTGCTGTGAACAAATTTACGGGATGCAGTTTGTACGTCAACTAGAGAGCAACGCCCACGGATGACCATCATCAGTACACCAAAATCAGGTGGTATTTACTTTTTTGCCGTATCGAGGTAGAAACGAAGAGGCACGTGCAGGATACACACATACCTGCTGGAACGAGAGGACATCGGAGCGGAACCTGACCCGCTCCCCCTTGTCGCACTTGATGGACTTGGTGACGCCGGCGACGGTGATCCCGCCCGGGAGCACGATGTCCTGCAGCTCCCCCTCCCCCTCCTCCCGCTCCCCCCCATGGTGGTGGTGGTGGTGGAGGTCGATGAGCCACGGGTCGGGCGCGCCGCGCTGGTGCCGCTTGCAGTACTTGAGCCGGACGTCGCTGACGACGTCGAATCCCAGGCCGATGGAGCGCACCGCGGCCTCCGCTGCGGCCTGCGGCGTGGCTTTGCGCGGCGCCGCCGCCGCCGCCTCCATGGCCGCGCTCAAGCGTCCAGCAGCATCCGCCCGCCTTCTCCGGCAGCGAGGAGCCTCGATTCCCGGCGCGCGGAGAGGCCGATTCGGGCGGCGGAGGACAGGTCGGTCCCGTATCTCGACGGGGGCGGGGCGGCGCGGGCGCGGGCGCGGCGGCGGGCGGGGCGGCGCGGCGGTGGGAGAATTGAGAAAAGGAGAAACGCGGGGCAGTGGCTGCTGTCTGTCTCCTCGTGTTTTGTGGTGGGCCCCGTTTTAGTTTGGTCAAAGTTGAGGGTGGTGGTAGTTGGGCGGGCGAGGGCCCACCTAGCAGGTGGAGATCTTTCTTTCTGCTGCTGCCTTTTTTTTTTTTGACTCACGCAAAAACAATGGTTTGGTACTTAATTCAGGACAGCGACACGGTCTTCAAAGTACAACTTTTACTTCTTATTTTTATAAAAACATTTGTTAAAAACTAACATACGTATACTTTTATGAAAGTATTTTACAAGACAAATTTATTCATGTAGTTTTCACATTTCCAAACTCAATAACTTAAAAGTTATTCATGATTTATATTCCCAATGTTTGACTCAAATCATGTCCAAAACGACTTCATTTACCTAACCGGAGGGAGTAAAATTTGAGGAACCAATGACGCGCCTGCAGGGAGGGATTTCGAAATGTGACCATGCATTCTCGAGCCTCATTTCATATAACCCTCGGTTCGCAAGGGCTTTCAAAATACGACCCTAGGCGTGCGAAGTTTTTTTTTTTGAGTTCGGGGTTTTTCACCATTCTGGGATTTTGTTTCTCCTTTCCCATCTCCAACTCATGTGAACGGACATCTTTGCCCCTGCCCTCCCTCCACTACCGCGTGGGACCCACATCTATCATCTTCCAACCTCCATGCAAGACTACTGTTGCTCCCCACCGACGCTGGGGGCCGGCCGGCGCTGCCCAGCTCCACTCATCCCCATGGTCGGCCGTCGCTTGCCCTCGTGGGCAGCCGTCGCCGACCCCATGGCGTGGCTGTCAGTGAGGAGTAGTTCGGCCTCCGGAGGTTGAAGATGACCAAATGGGGTCCCACACGTCGGTGGTGGACGGAAAGGATAGAGGTAAGGGCAGAATCGTCTGTTCACATGGTTTGGAGAGAGGGAAAAGAAGAAAGAAAATCTCGAAATTCAGCAGAGGAGTCGGAAACCCCCAGATACAAGCACTTCGCGTGCCCAGGGTTATATTCCGAAAAGGCTTGCGAGCCGATGGTTACGCGCGTGAGGCGTGTGAACTTAGGGTCAAAAAAAAATTTCGAAATTCCTCGCTTGCAGGGGTTAGTTGCAGTGTGGATCTTTAATCTGTTTGCGCCGCATTTCCTATGGAAATGGGAACAGACGGCTGTTCTTTGAGAAAATTGAACACACGGTGCGGCAAGGCCGCATGCAAGCAGGCAGTCAGAAGGCACGCGCGTGCGCATGCGTTTCGTCGTTGGGCATGGGCTGCTGCCGCTGCTGTCTGTGTGTCTGTCAGGCCAGTCTCAGTGGGCAGTGTCACTGCGCGGCTCCACATATTTAGCACGTCATCAGGATTGGAATGAAACCATCCGTGAAACAACCCCAGCAATGAAGCATATATTTCACTTTGTTGTTTCCAAGGCTAAGCAAAGTATTTAGTTGCCGCGAGATGATTGGATCGTACGCAAGAGATGGTGAAACGATTCGACCCTCCATGGACATGCGAGGCAACGCAGGCGTGGTTGCTGCTGCATGCCCCGGGGGGGGGGGGGGGCTACCTAGCGTTGGCGTGATATAGAGAAACGAATCACAGATGATGATGATGATGAGTAGTAGTTCATGTAAATGCGCGTGTGCTCGAGAGATAGACATCCATGCATGATACATCAGCGGCCTCTCAGAAGGAAGCTAGATAGACACGTATTTAATTTAATTATTTAACTTGATTATTGGGGGGAGTATTAATTTTAATCCTCGATCTATATATATATATATCTTGTTAATGTACATCTACAAAACACTAGAGACGGATTCCATATATATACACACCATATAGTTAACAAGCACAGAAAACTAACTAGCACAGAAACGCTAGATATATAGAGAATCATATATATAGATGATGAGTAGTTCATGTAAATGCGTGTGCTCGAGAGATAGATATCCACGATACATCAGCGGCCTCTCAGAAGGAAGCTAAACACGTATTTAATTTCACAGTAACCAGATGTTGCTGTTACATAAACCACGTACTGACGGCGAATCAAATAGTGATTATTAATGATGATATGTCTGCCATATAAGGAGAGGGGTTCCAGGCTCCAGCAATTGCTCATCTATCTGATATATATATAGATATGATGGATCGGATCAGCAGCTTAGCTTGCATTGTCGGTGGTTGGGCCTAATAACCATGGCTGGCTCTGGCCGGCTTGTTGGTGAGAATGAAGACACTGATGATCGAGCTAGGACAGATCAATGCGAGATATGCATGATGATATGATATGATATGGGGGTGGAAGGGAACCAAAACCAAAACGGAGAGAGAGAGAAACTAACTACGACGAGAGTAGTGCTCCTAAATTAGTTAGCACATGAAGAGGGGGGCGTGTGTGTAATAATATAGTAATATGATGACTAGCATGCATGCAGCACAACTGATAATTGACCATCACTAAACCTTTAGTTTTGTGTGCATCTCCACAAACTTCTGTGGACCTGCACACGTACATTGGCTCATACATGCATGAAAAGAAATGCCATCTTCTGTGTGGACGATGACAGAAATTAGCTAGTTGAGTAACGCTGCACATGAAAAAAAAACCAGCAGCGACTCTCGGCGGACTTGACTACTTGCCCCCCCTGCACTCTTCCATAAGAGTCCGAGGAACAACACACATTAGCAAAACTCGATCTACCTACCTACCTACAAAGTAATAATGTGTGAATTACATGCCTGATTAATAATACCTAAAGGGCAAGGGGATTATTGATGCTAAGTACTGGTGACCTATATATGCATGTATATGGACCTAATTAAGTAGCTACGACATACCCTTTCACTCTAGTAGACCAATGTAATGTATAATAGATGAAAGCTAGGCTTACGTGAGGACGACGGACCAGCTAACAGCTTATATAGGTAGCACAAAGGAAAGGAGAGGACTATATATTGACCTTGAGCCGGAGTGCTCTGACGATGGCATCATGGAAAAATGGGCTTGCGCAATCTGCCATGCATGGTCCCTTCTTACTTGTTAATTAGTCATCAGCCGAAATTCACTCAACCCCAGAGTGAGCATTCGGCGTCAAGTTAGTCAAGTCTCAGCTGTGCATCCATGCATGAATATATGATGTGCAGTGCACACCATGCACACACTGCATTAATTCAGTTCATCACTTGAAGTTGAAGCTAAGGCTTGTATGCTGCGTTGTGGTGACTCGTACGTGTATCAAAGGAATGATGATTGCACAAGAAGAAGATGGGTGCATGCATATGCATGGTTGGAAAGGCTTGAGAGAGAGAGAGAGAGAGAGTGGAGTAGATAGCTAGCCATGGTGTTTGTTCTAGGCCAAGCTGCTAGGCTTCTGATCTGGTGCCGCCGCAGCGAGGTGAGGAGGAATAAGCCTGGTGGTGAACTGGTACTGGGCCGTCGTCGGGGCCGGCAGAGTCGGGGCTGTCAGAGACATCGTCATGCCTGGAAAATCATATATATAATGCCAGTTACATTGCTGATCTGTATACTATACGGAGTAGTTAAAAAAAATGCAAGCCTAATTGACACGATAGGTATCGATGGTCGTCAGGTCGTGTGAAGCAGCTAGCTAGCTACTACCTGCTTGGCCAATAGAATTTGGAGTGAACGCCACCGCGCCAGCGTACAGGCCGCCGCCGGCGGCGGCAACCGTGGTCATCAGGGTGGCCGCCGCTGTGGTGGTGGCGCCCGCCGCAGCCGCAGTGTACTGATACAGCTGGGGGTACTGAGCCATGCTGTACCCAGCTGCGGCCAGGCTCGCCGGACTGTACTGGAAGTAGGGGTGGTAGAGTCCGGAGGAGTTCGCCGCAGCCGCCGCCGCCATTGTTAGCCCTGCGGCAGTCGCTGCGCCTCCGCCGAAGATAGCATACTGCTGTTGGGCTCCCTGCAGCAGCCCACCGCCGCCGCCGTAGGCTTGGTAGTAGCTCTGCATTTTATATTTTTTTTGCACGCGCGCGTAAGTTAAGGATCAGCACGTACGACGACATGGCAGCTTAATTGTATCATCAGATCATCAGTTTGCAACAGCAAGCATGAAATGTTGTTGACGGAGGGAGATGCATTATTATTATTATATATAAACGTACCAGCGGGTAGCCGTAGTCGGAGAAGTAGGGGGAGTACCTGAAATTAACATTGCCAAGAAAGAAGGTATGCTCATATCAAATTATTCCTGATGCTGAAATACTGCTAATTGATCTTTAGCGTACACTGAAACACGCACGCATGCACATGATGACTGACGAGGAAACGAGCGAGGCCCGGGCAGGCATGCAGTTGCTGCATGGGTCATGCAAAGTCCCCTTGACCGGACACGCAGATCAAAGCCCAGGACCGCAAGGAAGCGTGCATGCAAGAGCAAAGGAGCTGCAGGCAGCCTTTTTCCAAAACTGATTTTGGCCCACATGGCAGTTACCGTACCCGAGGCCGGCGGCAGTGCATGCATGGCCGGAACTTGCACTTGCTGTCCGCCTGTCCCAGCCAGCACACGCACATGATGAGGTGTGTGCTCCAGGGTTCACGGAACCGGTGGGAACCGGGCCGGTTCGGCCGATTCCCGGTGGAACCGGTCCGGCCCGGTAGACGAACCGGTCCGGTTCCAACCTCAAACCGTGTCTAAAATTTTGAATCCCAATGAACCGGCCGGTTTGACTGGTTTACCGGCCGGTTTTTTTGAACCGTGGGAACCGGCCTTCTCTCGGTTTTGGGGAACCCATGTGTGCTCACGCATGTATATACATGGTGCATGCAGCATGCATGCCAGGAGCTGAGTAATCTACGAAGAAGAATACTCAGATCCTTGCTTGACCAACTACTTAGCAGAACCATATATATATACGGGAAAGGAGAATTGTGTTGCCGTATTGGTATGTATCCAGGCAAATATATATACATATGCGTATATGCATGCAGCTAGACAGATAATAGCCAGAAGGTGGCGGGGCATGCACATGCACATGCAGGCGGGAAGAGGGAGATGCACATGCACATGCGAGGGAGATGGACGGTGCAGTGGCTGGCCCCTCGTCCCACCATTAACAGAGGCCGGCCGGCCGGCGCGCTGCTGCCTTTAACCGAAACCCATGTCTTTACAGCTAGCCGAGCAGTTCGGGGGGACACAGAGCTGGCCGCGCCCCTGGCCCTGCATGCACAACCACATCCCTGTGCTGGTGCTGGTGGACGCTGGACGGTGGTTTTCTGTCCAATGCGCGCAACGCAATGCAAGCAAAGTACTCGATCGATCGGGATCATATATGGATGGATGGAATGGAATGGATGCATGGCTGGCTGGCTGGCTGCTACTCACCCGGCATAAACATTGTAACCAGCCGCAGCGGCGGTAGGAATCCCTTGCTGGATGCCATGATCGGCCGCCGGCACCAAGCTCATCAAGCTGGCACCACCAGCTGTCTGAATCGACTTCATTGCCCGCACGTTGCCTCCCCCGTATACAACATGATGAGCTGCTGCATTATATATATGCATGTTTCATCTGTTAGCAGTCCAAAAAATAATTGTTACAGAGTTGCTTTTACATTTTCAGATTTTTTTTCAAGGTGGCACGGCATGCAAGAATTAATACTACCGGTCTAGCTAAGAGGTGGAGTACAGTCATGAGGACGGACGGTTTCCCAGCAGTAATGTGATTCATGAACGTAGGAATAATGCGGTGCCATGATTTTATGCGCTTGACACCTATTTAGCTAGACGGTACGTAAGTGATTTGGTAATAATAACGAACTCATCTGTATGTATATATTCAATTTGCAGTCTCATGCATATATGCATGCATGGCCAATAGGCTAGCTAGAGGAAACTAATTAAGAGGACTGATCAACTGCTCTAAGAGTTCAATTGAGACGAGAGAAAAAAATATGAATGCATTATTCATGTTCCATGACATTGTTAGGATTAATTACTAGCTAGCTAGCTAGCTAGCTAGTTATAAGAAAAAACTACTTCTACTGTCTGTCTGTCTGCCAGTTAGTTAGTTATAGGGAGTGGTTAGTTAGAGAAGCTAGCTATAGCTAGGGTGCGGCAGGAAGATAATTCTGTAAAGGACAAAAGACAGCTAGCATATAGTATAACGCACTGAAAAAACTGCATGTACGACTACAGCTAGCTGCAGGCCGGGAATGCAGCAGGATTGGAAGAAGCAGCAAGGCATGCATGCCTGGAAGGAACAACCCCCGAGAATAACTAACCACGCTTGCTTTTAGCGCTTTGCAGAAAGCTGAAGACCATGCAGCTTTTTTCATCTCGGGTGAAATACTGTCGGGTACCCGGATACTATGTTCTTTAGTTTGACACTCTCTCGTGATACATATAAGGTTGATTATTATGTGCTATATAATTAAAGCAAGTGTCAAGAGTGAAAATAAACTGCAAAAGGCATCATTTTAATTGTTTTTTCCCAAAAATCATGTACCCTACTAGCTCATATATCAGATACTCTATATAGTGGGGAAAAATGAAACTTCAGTTAGTAGTTAGTTACTCAGTTCATCCTAAAACAAAAGGCGTGCACATTTTCTTCTTCAGACAATATTGATATGGTTCAAAAAGTGCAGCACCAGAAATATTATCTATATTTGTTGAAGGCACCATTAAGAGGCTAGAAAAGAAAAGCTTGGTTGCAAAATAGTATATATACTGGCAAGGAATACGTTAGCATAAAATGATGCAAAGGCAAAAAACCTTTTATCCGCAAGGTTCATCACACTTCTGTCCTTATTAATTACTGAGCAAGCTAATAGTACTATATATCTACCATGCATATGCAGCTCATGCTTACCACTTAAATTCTTCTGCTGAACATATAGCTAAGACACAATTTAGTTTCTTTATTTGTTGAGGATGAAGACATGGTGAATAATTACCATATGGTTGCAGATACGGCGGCACCGGTGCAGTCTTGGACTTGTTGACCCCGAGATAGGCAAGGTTGCAGTTGGCCCTCCTTCCATCGATTACCGGGTACGGATCGATGCAAGCTCTCAGCGCTGCCTCCGGCTCACGGAATGTTACCTACAATTATCCAAGATACTCAACATGTTAGTTGTGCGCAACTTGTTGTACGCTGATTAATTATTTGGCTAATAAGCAAAGAGGGGTGCAGTAGTAAGAGATATAAGGGGCATGTCTCGATAGTAAATTATTGGCAAAGAAAAAGGATCAGATATATTACAAGGGGAAATCATGTGTTTGCAACAAGCAAGAGAGAGTATATGTATGATTCTGAAGGGAAGTGAAAAAAAGGTATAGTGAACTCACAAATCCGTATCCCTTGGATCTACCGGTGTTCTTGTCAGTGATGACGACGGCCTCAAGGATATCGCCGAACTGCTCGAAGTAGGCCCGCATGCCCTCCTTGTGCGTCTCCCAGGCAAGGCCCCCCACGAACACCTTGGTGAAGGTCGTGTCCCCGAACTGCCCCGCCGCGCCGCCACCGCCGCCCGCCGCCGCCTGAGACGACATCTCCACAAAAATATCCTTGGCCCTTCTTCCTCCTCTGGCTAGAGCTGATCCCTCTTTCTTCCTGCACCCCTCGCTCCGATCCTCTCCTTGATCTGTCTTGCTCTAGTACCCACCACCAACCGATGAGGACTACTAGCTTTGTGTTTGGGGGGTCAAAAAGGTGAGGGGTGATCTCAAGGCTTGATATGCAAGGGAGGAAACGGTACCCCCTGCTCTAAGCACCAACCCTAGCTAGCCTGCTCAACTGCCTGATTGTCTAGCTTTGCAGAGAGAGAGAGAGAGAGAGAGAGAGAGAGAGAGAGAGATGGAGGGAGGGAGGGAGGAGGAAGAGGAGCGAGAGAAAATAAAGCTAAAGTTGGCTGCAGGCAAAGGGGAAAGAAAGAGAGGAGGTATGTAGGACCTGGCAGTTATATAGTCTCTCCAGTACTAAAGTATTGTAGTACCTCCCTTAGTATTTGTTGCTGCTTGGCCCTCAGCTTTTTCCTTGCAAAGTGTAGGCTCCACCAACGTACTACTGCCATATCTTGTGATCCTTTTTACATGATAAAACAACAGCACCAGGGATTAACAGCTAATAAGCTATTGCATGATTGACATAAATAGTATTTTTTTCATACATTCTTATGCAATCATATGTTCAATTGAGTTATGGATATGCAAGTGCAAATATATATACTGGGCATTGGCAACTCATTGAGATGTTGCAGACACAATCAGAGAGAATTGGATGTAGAAAGCATGGGGTTAGTATGCTTAAAATTGACCTATCTGCCTTTCCACTATATGTGGATATAAAGTGCTGGCAAGATGCATTGCACGCCAACTCCTCAGTTGCTAGCTAGCTAGGTATACAGACTATTATTATTGATGAGCAAACCTGTGACACTGTGGAAAGAGACAGATCGATGAAGGGTCTAAATTTCCTCAACCATCCAAATTACAATATATAGTTTCTTGCCCGTGTAAACAGTCTGCTGATCATCTTTGAGATTAGTTCGATATATATAGTGAGCAAACCAAAAAATATTAAGGTTCCTTTAGCAACAATTTTTGTTGAATTATGGCCTAAGCCTGCATCATTTAACAAGACAAAGGTGTGTTAATGAGCAATTATAATTGATGTTACTGTATCTTTCTTGCGCGTGTGAAGAGTTCTGCTGATCATTCTTCTAAATGTACTTGACCATTCTTCTATATGTTGGCACGCGCAGTACTTATTAGAAATATGCACAATGATATTTGCGGTCCAAACTTTTAACAAAAGCAAATGACCAGCCATACTATTTGTCCATTTGTAATGAGAACACAGAGTGGCCATATCCAGTTATGAAAATGACACCTAGAAAAAGGGGCATACCGACAGAAAATTCAGCAAACCAAATAAACCCCACCAGAGAAAAGAGGAGATCGAATATTTGAATCTTGTCACAGAAAGGTCTCCATGATATTGCTAAGTTGGAGACCATACATGAATCTTCTTTGAGATGACAGCTAGACGCAATAACACCAACTTATCTAATGTTTAGCATAGTGATATGTTTAAGAACCGCTCTACTCGTCTGCAGTTGACCTACCTCGTGTCGTAGTGGAAGAACACATTCTATCTATGCTAGGGTGCTATGATATATATAAGGGCTAGTTGTACAGCTAAGAATGTTGGATACAATTATATTATTTTAATTGAAGGTACAATATGCAAACACTTTTGTGAGTTGAAATGTGGAAGTATATACGAGTTTTGCTTCGTGTCAAGTGTCTTCAGAGATATGATCAAAACTGTGTTGATTTTGGTACATGTTTCTGACGAAGCACTATACATATGTTGACTTTTGGTTGAGTTTGGTTACGGTATATGATTCCTTTTCCAGCATGTACAGTATTAATTTTGCATCTATATAAAAGAGGAATATGTGCACTACATCTGCATATGTGCACTACATCTGCATATGCAGTTATGCACACAAGTGGGTGGCCTGTGTTTCGTAGCTCATACCTGCAAAGGTTTCATACACCATGGTCCATAACAACAGAATATTGATGTTGCAGGCTTCATCTTTGATCTCACCGACTCACAATGGCTTTATGGTGGAATAGTATAGGTTGTCAATTTGCATTTTTTGAATGAAGACTTGCGTCACAAGATAACCGACGCAAATATTCTTCTATGCTTCTCCCAAAAGTCAATTGATTCACCAACTTTTCTCTTGCATTAGGAACCCTTCTCCGGACATAAAGTAGCCCGTAACGGTGGTGGCAGAATTATGCAAAAATTCGGTGACAGAACTACGTGCGCAATTAGTTAAACTCATAATTGTAGTGACAAATTATGCAAATATTTACAGCTTCCTCTTCTGTCCAGCTTCTATTTGTTCCCCATGATAAGTCAGAATTATTCAGAAATAGATGCTACCCAACAACATCATTGATGGTTGAAGAGAGCGAGAGAGAGAGAGAGAGATACCAGAAAGTGATGCACGGCCTGTCCAATCCTGCAAGAATTCTGTGGTCAAAAGAGGTGCTAATGTCGTGTGAGTTACTCTGTATGACCACACATTCACATCATGGGGAGGCTTGGATTTCAAAGGTTGTTATTCATCAGAAATCACGTCACTGATTTCAGACGTTGGTGCCCATGTAGTGAGGCCAACTCAGTGGCTACTTTCTTCAGCAGTAGAATATAGTAGTATCTCTTATCAGTAGCTGCTATAATATACTTTTTCCACAGCTGTCCCAGCTCCCAAACTAACGTAGCTTTTGACAGCAAGGATAGAACACTTTTAGAAGGATATGCAAGATACAGCACTGCATTTAGTGACAGATGACAGATCAAGGCTGAGCTTGCTGTACTAGTATAGCATCAAGGATTTTAAGGAAAACACCACAAAATTAAGCCCAGCTTTAGCAGCTAGCTGTAATGACTAATCAACATAATATGATGATGATTTGGTACATCAGAGTCTAAAACTGACATCATTCAATCTGAGTGATGAGAACATCCATGTGTATAATGTGGTGGCTCAGTCTGAGGCAAATTTCTAAACAACAATGTAATTATGTCAGACAATGTAATCAGACTTCACTCCCTGTTGGCTAACCCATCATGATCATAAATTGCGTCTTCAGAAATATTGTTCATATCCTCAGTGTCATCGTCATTAACATTACATTCACTACCAGAAGTATCTTCTTCATCTGATTCAGAAATATCACTGATGTGAAGATCAGAAAAATGATTGGTACCCAGATAGGGCAATTGGTCCTTTGCTTGATCCGATCCCCCCATTTTAAGCAAAGAAGCTTCTCTATCATCACCACAAACAAGATCAGCTTTCTGGGATTGTGGAATTCCATAAAGTGCAACATGCCGATAATAAAGTTCAAGCTCCTTTTCGGATACTGCAATGAAACGCCGAACTGTCTCCAGCGACTGTTCATATTTTGATTTTTCAAGTGCCTGATGATTGAAACAAGAAGGCCAGATGTAAGGGCATTTTAAAGCTATATATGCAGATTTAGAATCAGCCTGGCGGCTAGTCATCAAGACAAGAGGATTGCACAACAAAACTTGAGCTGTGCATTAGGTTGCATGAGCTGGGAACAGGGGAAGTATGATGCTGACATGAATTTAGAATCACAAGTTTATTGTCATGTGCATATTTACTCTGTAATTAAAATATAAAGGGCATAGACAACCTTTGCATGTTTGTAGCATACATAAGCATGCATCAACCATCAATCCATCTACAGAAACGACAAGTACTTTTTGTCCCAGCTCACAAGCAAGAGGGAAACCCAGCAAGAGTAAAAGAACAATTTGCCACGTTTGAACAAGAGACCAATAAACATGTCAAAGGTATAACAGGTTTAGAGTAATATATCTTTGGAAACGAAACCATGGGGGTCTGTCGATCCTTAAAAAAGATTCATTATTATTTCTATAGGAACAAAATAATACCAAAAAATTATCATAACTACCTTTTTCTTCGACAGTGTATCAACAGGTGACATAACTTCTGGCTGAACATAGTTTTTGCCTCGGTAGAAGACTATAGTGTCATCTCCAATGATGTTAACAGGGATGCCACCACTGAGTCTAGCTATCTCATTTGCATATTCCTGGATTTGCCCTGGTTTGCAAGGCTTGCATATGACCTTCACAGTTTCATGTTTCTTCCAATGCAAGTGCATGTTCAGAATAACGCCTCCAAAAACTCCTCGCCTTCCAACAGGGACATAATTTGACTTCTTCTGTGAAACCTTCTTCAAGTAAAACCTTTCCTCACCACTAAGATCATCTGGTTTAGCCATAGGGCCTTGAGCTTTCGCAACCTCATACTTCTTTAACTTTTCGACCAACATAGCTTCCTTTAATTTCGCCTGAAATAGAAATATCTCATTTCAATTTATCTTCTATTACCATAAAAAGGAAATAAAGGGAAAAACACATCGGGTCCATTAAAATAATACAGTTTCTTACTGTGCTCAAATGAATCAACTGAACATTAATACAAAGAACTCAAGAATACCATTGTAACAGTAGCAAGGAAAACGACCGACAAGGCAACATTCTGTAAGACTATTGCTTTTTAACAGTAAAATTAGAATGGCGCAGGTGCTGCATAATAATTAGGAAGCTCACACTAAAGTTGACTAAAACATCAAGTAATACGTGAGAAGAAATGGTTCAGCAATGATCCAAGCAAACGAAACAAAGCCACATAACTTGGTACACTACCTTCTCAATCTTATATTTGAGCCTAGCTTCAGCTGTGGGGAATTTTTGTTTTATCTTCTTTCCCTTGGGCCTGATGCGCCGCGGATCATTTTTATTTGCCTCCTTCCTCTTCTTCTTTACCCGCTTCCTCTGAAGCTTCAAGCGCTTCTTTGTCAAATATCTTCCCTTTTTGGAGGGCTCCACCTCCTCAATCTGAAACTTAGGTTTGCCATCATCAGACAAAATAAGATTCACTGATCCATATGTAGCCCATCTAACACCCTCTGAATGCCCAAACAGGTAAATGGGACTGAAGCATTCGCTAGGGGAAACAGCACCAGATCTGTACCAAGCACAAGAATACTGAGTGGAATTAAACCAAACTGCCATGGATTAATAACAGGTACTTAAAACCAGAATGATACCCTTGCTAGACAGTTCACATGCTAAATATGCTCCATGTCTTTGGTTAGCAAACTTCAGACACTAATTTGAGCAATTATAAGTAGGTACCGTTTGATCAGTGGGATACAGTGAGTTAGTGACATGTATGTTCCAAAGCTCAGCAGAACAGACTTGCTCGTCAGAGAATAATTGGAATACTAGCTTTGTGATTTCATGTTGCAAAAATCAGTTGCAGGCTGACAAAAAAAAAAGACAAGCTGTGCTTCCCAGGACATTGGGAACAAGCAGGGAGCACAAATTCTGCCCATGGGTGTTTCTCCTTTGGCATATGCATACAACTGAGAAGGGCGAGGACAGATAAAAACTGTTTGATTACCTCAGAGCTGAAGGGAAAGGTGAAATTAGTGGCCTCTGGGATATATTCTGGAGAGTAAACGAAGCCAACTTTCTCAGATTTTGACGAGACAAGACACGGATCGCCATAACCTACAACTCCTTTGCCAAAGCATTACGAAATTTAGCTCTCCGGTGACATCTGCTCCATCCAATCAACTTGACCTGCAAGACGAAAGAGCGCATCAATTCCTTTCATCCTATAGATGTTAGAACCGAACAGTCATATACCATCTTCGATTTTGCTTGAACTAACATTCTGAGATGCTTAAATCCTTCAAAGGTTAGCTGCAACATTTGGGTTGGGTCTGTGAGGGAAGGAAACAGGAAACTTCAATCATGGCCTGGAGCAATCAGATACGGTCTATGCATGAATGATGCTGAAGATGCCATGAATTAGCCTGCCAAGAGAGTAGGAGATGCGAAACTCTGCGCACGAAAGGAAAATGTGTCCACTGATTGCAGAACAGCAGTGGCTCCATGGAACTCATCAGGTAGGCAATGCCATTCACGATTCGTCTAATAGATAGATAGATAGGAGTACGCACCAATTTAATCAGTGGATATCTGAATCTAGGAGTAACTCACAATTCCCGGTTCAAATCCGAGACTGAGTGGAAAGGAGTGGATGGCGTACTTGCCGATTCGATTGGGGGTCCCGGAACGGGGGAATCGAGGATGGGCCTGGGGGATGGCGAGCAGGCAACTGCCAGCCTCAGGGGGCGTCGACCGTTAGGGGCACTGGGCACAGGAGCACGGCACGGACTCGTGGCGCGGCTAGCGGCCCTGCCGTCCTTGGTGGCGGGAGCGCCGCTGCTCCGACCGCCGGCGGGGTCGAGGATGGGAGCGGGGACTGGGACTTCGGCCTCCACTCTCCCGGAAGGCAGAGACGGCTTTGCGGCGTGCAGGCCCCGGGCGCCGGGCAGGGGCGGGCCCAGGATTTGGGGTTTGGGTATTCAAAATTTTTCAAAGTGCAATTTTTTTTGGCAGCCTAAAGTTCAAATTGTAGCACATAGTTAAGTATCTATCAACTATCGTAACTTGAAATTGTTTGTCAGAGAAAATAGATGTACTGAACGATAAACATATCCAAGTTGCAGCATGTGAAATAATAAATTGAGGATAAAAGAGCAAAATGATAAGTTTGATCCTATAAATTACAATCACTCAAGTTACTGCATTCCTCTAAAATTATCACAAATTAACAAGCAATCGCCAATCGAAATTGCAATCTGAAGTAGTTTGTGTTCACCTTTTTTTCAGAAACTCCAATCGAAGAGGAACTGAGGAAGAATGGAAACGGGAGTCTGGAAAAGGGAGAACTTGTAGTCGTCGAGGCCGCCTGCGGCTGGTCCCGCGCTCCGCGCCTGCGGCTGGTCCCGCGCTCCGCGCCTGCGCCGCTGGGCACTGACCCGCTGTGGTGCTCCGCGCCGTGGCTCCGCCTGGCGCCTGCGCTGCAGGCCTGCTGCGGCGCCGTCGCCTCCCCCCGCCCCAGAGAGATGCGGCACCGGCCTACAAGTCTCCCGCCTGATCTCAGCCAGTCGCCGGACCGCTGGTGTTGCGCCCGCCGCTAGGGTTGGCGGTGTCGACGCCGTGCTCGTGTCGCCGTCGTCGTTACAAGAGGCCAGGGGGCGCTGGTTGAATCAGGGGGCTGGCCGGGGCTGGGCTGGGCTGTGCTGCTGACTGTGCGAATCGATTCAAACCAAAGGTCTGAGCTGGTGGGTTGGGCCGTGAGAATTTTGGGCCGGCAACTGGCAAAGGGCGCTGGGGAGGCCGGATAGAGCAGTGGAAGCCCAATATGTAGTGTCTTTTTCTATTTTTTTGACACATACATGTAATATGCTATGTATATGAACTTCTCTGCTGCTCCTCGTCGCCGGCCGCCGAGGGAGGGGGGGGGGGGGGGGGGCGTCTTCGATGCCGCTGGTCACGGCAGCCGGCGGCACACTTGAGTCCGGGATGTCTGTGGTGGGTTGTTCTGCTGGTGGGCTGCTGCATCCGTCGGTCAGTCGTCGGCCCATTTGAAGCACATCGCTGAGTTCTTGTTTCCGTGTCATCCATCGCTCAAGCCTCCAACGACGACACTCTCTTTTTTTTATTTATTTATTTATTTATTTATTGTTAGCGAGATGTAAAAGGCTACTATAATCGTGTGTGTCAAGTCATGGTCCTTCTGGTGCAGCTCGAGGGCGAGCGAGCTGCTCAAAAAGAGGGGAGTAGTAGCGTCATGGGGGTGGGACCAGCTAGGCCTGGCCCCACGGAGGTACTGTAGCGCGTGAATAGTGTGCGTGAACAGTAGGGTTAGTTAAGATGAGATTATATTAGTTTCTTATGGGTTAAGTTGATTAGTTTCTTCATCGTGAAGTCTTCTCCTCTATGTAAGGATAGGGTTGTATCTCATTTGGGCAATGAAGAATTAATCCCAAATCCCCCAAACAGTAGTCTAATCTCCCCCTCAAGCCGACCCCGCCCAGCTAATCTTCCCGGCTGTGTTTATCTCTAATGGACCTCGGTCCATGACAGCATCTTCATCCAGATGGCATTATTTTGGCTAATAATTTTGAGGATCCTTTTGGCCACATATATGGTCAGTGGCGAAGCCAGCGCCGGCAGCCAGGGGGGCTCCCACCGCCAGCTTCTTCCTCGAGCCCCCCTCCCCTCTTCTTCCTCCTCCTCCGGCCTGGGGGGCTTCGGGGGCGCGCCGGCGGTAGATGGGGCTCCAGCCAGCCCCCCCCCCCCCCCCCCCCCGCTCCGCCACTGTATATGGTAGAGGTGTCTGGAGTAAACTGAGTGAAACAATCGCCTCCGCAATACTGGACAGTATCGCTGGACTTGCTTCAGTAATGCACGGGGGGCACCTAAACTAGCGAGTTTTGTTTCACGCCTACTGAGCATGGTTTGCTTATCATTGGAGCCCATTTGAAAACAAACGAGGAGTGCGTTGTGAGTGTCTCCGATGTATTGTGTAATTCGAAAAAAAACATTACCATTTTTTTTCAATTACTCTCGAAACGCCGTACTACCACAATAATTACTGAGATCAATGAACAATTCTGCCGGTTGTCAACTTCGAACTGCACCACAGATGAATTGCACTAGAAACGTAGTAACTGCATGACGATACGTAATAAAAGAAGAATGAAACGATTTTATTAATTGTAGTGCCTTTTATTGCAGTGCTGCTGTCACACAAATCTTGGACTACCGTACCGGATCGTAATCCGTAATCCCATCCACACCACTGAGATGAAAACAAACGACGAGTTGATGGTCATTTCTCGACGCGACGACGTACGGTGCTCGATCAATCAATCGATGATCAAAGTCTGGCGGGCGGACGTGCGCGCGGCCCGCTGCACCTTGAGATGCATGGTGGAGTTGTAGTGCACCACCTCCGGCGCCGACGTCTCCAGCGAGAACACCTCCGACTGCAGGTAGCAGAACCCGTCGCCGGCGTTGCCCCCGTAGACGAACTGCGCCGCCACGCACCTGCAGTCGTCCAGGCACGCCTCCTTGCACGCGGCCTCGCTCACCCTCTCCAGCGTCCTCATGCTGGTGGCGTGGTCGTTGAAGTAGGCCAGGCCGGGCAGCGACACGAGCCGCTGCCGCCGCGCGCCGCGCCGCGCCGCCGCGCACGTGACCGGCGGCGCCGCCGGGACGCACCCGCGGTTGGGCCTCCGGAAGTCGACCGGCCGGAAGTTGGCGGCGTCGGGGCAGCTGCACTGCTGCGTGTCCGTGCACACGCCGTAGGCGCCGCACACCGTCGGGAACGCGCAGTCGTCGGGGAAGAGGCGGAGCACGTCGAAGACCGGCGCCCACCCCGCCGCCCGCCACTCGTACAGCCGGAGGTGGCCGTCGTACTCGAGCCGCATGTACTGGACCGTGCCGGCGGCGACGGCGGGCAGCTGGATGGTGGCGAGCGGTTCGCCGGCGGCGAGCACCGTGAGGCTGCCGTTGGCGTACGCGGCGGCGGCGGCGCCGGCGGCGGTGCTGGTGGTGAAGCCGAGGTGGTAGTAGCGCTGCGGCGCCGGCTTGGCGTCGACGTAGGCGCCGAGGCTGTCGGCGGCGACGGCGAGGTAGAGGCGGCTCGGGGACCAGTTGGCAGCGGAGGTGTTGGCGGTGAGGCGCGCGCCCTGGCGCAGCGTCTGGCCGACGAGGAGCGTGTCGGTGGGGTGGTCGAACGACTGCCAGACGACCGCGCGGTTGGACGACGGCCCGCCGAGCATGACGAGGTTGCCGTCGCTGCCGATGCTGATGCCGTCGACGGACCGCCCCGCGGTGCCCGCCGACCAGACGACGGTGCCGTCGGGCGCCCTGAGGACGAGGTCCCCCGCGGCGGTGAGCTCGGCGGTGGCGCCCTCCCCGACGGGCCGTGCGCGGTTGGCGGACCAGACGACCTGCGGGATGCCGGCGACGGTGGACGTCATGAGCGCGCCGCTGTTGCAGTAGACGACGGCGACGGCGAGGAGGAAGTCGGCGCATGGGGTGGAGGAGGTGCCGTGCTGGTTGTTGGTGCAGAAGAAGCCGAAGGCGTAGGAGGGCCCGTAGCCGGCGGGGTTGAGGCGGAGCAGCGCGGCGCGGGCGACGGAGCCGTCCGCGAAGGTGACGTGGTGGGTGAGGGAGGCGTCCGTGTTGGCCCAGGACGTGGACGGCTTCGCCGACGGGTAGTCGAACGGCTGGGCGTCGGCGGCGGCGAGGAGGAGGACGACGAGCGCCGCTACTGCCGCTGCCGCCAGGGGCGGGGCGGCGGCGGCGGCGGCGCCGAGGAGCCGCGGCATTGCCAGGCGAGGCGAGAGGGAGCTGCTGCCTGCAGCAGGATCGATCGGTGGAGGGGAGGAGGACGGAGAGTGACAGAGTGTGATCTGTGGAGGGAGGCGCGCGGTGGCGTTTCAGCGTTTTCGCCGTTTCATCTTATAGCCTTGCAGTGGTGGTGGTGGTGGGTGGGCGGACAACGTGGTGATGGGTGTGGGGGTGGGGGTGGGTGGCAGGCTGGCATAGCTCTCGATCGGCGGCGGCCTCGGCGCGTCGTCACCGTCAGCGGGGGAGCGCGTGGCGGCGCCGCTGGTTGGCGACTCCGCTCCGCCACCGTCATCGCCATCGTCATGGGAGGCAGGGAGAAACAAAAAGCATGGGCGCAGGCGGTCGGTGCACGTGATGCGGTGGTGGCCGGATCATGTCACGTAGTGATGGCGGTGATCCTGATCTTCGTCTGCGCTTCCTTCACGCGCGGAGTGTTGAAAAGGAATATATAAGCTGGCGGCGAGCACAACGTTAATCTCGTGCCTTCAAGTCTCCCTCCGTTGGCGTTTATTTCATTTATATACTACTAGTACAAGTAAACAAAAGAGATGTGGCGGTACAGTACAATACCCACCGGCAGTTTTTTCTGTTTTTTTTATAGGGGGAAAAAACAAAATACTAGCAATGTTTCGTTTTTGCATAGTAGAACACATGTGACTTTTATGGGCACGTACTTCTTCTGTTTTGTGCGTTTGGGCCTCCGTGCTGCTATACAGGCCCAAAGACTATCAAACTATAAAATGTTTTGTGTCATACACCATTATTACATTATATAAATTTCCCATTGGCGGTGGGTGATGTAGAGTGTATAAAAAATTAGACCCGTTAACCTCGTCTCGTTCAATTTAGGCCCAAGCCCACTAACTGGGTAGCGGTGCCACAGCAGCTGCCGTTTTGTCGGGCTCGGGCCAGCGAGCGCCGCTATCCACCCATCATCACCGGAGGGGGAGCTTCGTGTATCCGCGCAAGCGCCCGCCCGGAAATGGCGGCACCCTCCCACGTCCTCCCCTTCCTCTCCCCCGCCGGCACCGCCTCCTCCGTCCGCGCCAGCCCGGGGCGCCGCCCATGCCTCCTGCGCTGCGCCGCCGCGGCCGGCCAGGCGGGCTTCTTCACCCGCCTCGGCCGCCTCATCAGGGAGAAGGCCAAGAGCGACGTCGAGAAGCTCTTCTCCGGCTTCTCCAAGACCCGCGAGAACCTCTCCGTCGTCGACGAGCTGCTCACCTACTGGAACCTCGCCGACACCGACCGGGTCCTCGACGAGCTCGAGGAGGTGACTGCGCCGCCTCGCACCGCTTGCTTCCACGACTCTTCTGCTCCTTCATTTTTCATTCTGATGTTGCTTACTGATACCCTCCTCCTCCTCCTCCTCCTCCTCGCAGGCACTGCTCGTCTCGGACTTCGGGCCCAAAATCTCGTTCCGGATCGTCGACACGCTCCGCGAGGAAATCCGCGACGGCAAGCTCAAGTCCGGCGCCGAGATAAAGGTCAGCTTAGCCTCTCGAATGGGATTCTGTTCCCAGTTTGATTCAGCAGTTCATTGGTACAGACGCTTAGCCTTTGGTGATGGTGCAGGCGTCCCTGAAGAGGTGCATTCTCGAGCTGCTGACAAGCAAGGGCGGCAATTCGGAGCTGAATCTTGGCTTCAGGTTCTGCTCTCTCCTGCCGGCGATAATCATTTGCCGATTGGGGTTTATGAGGTCTCATTGTGCTGTGTCTTTATGACAGAAAGCCGGCCGTCATCATGATCGTGGGAGTGAATGGTGGTGGAAAGACAACCTCACTTGGTAATTCCCTAGCATACTTTACTACATCGTCCAAAATTTCAGGTAGTTAAACCTTGGTAAAATAGCTATCAACGCGTAGATGATCATTCTCTTCGTTTGTTCTATTTTGCAGGAAAGCTTGCTCACAGATTTAAGAAGGAAGGAGTCAAGGTGAGGCTATATTCTTCAAGTTTCCCGTTTTATAAGCTACTAGATGTGGAGAGAAAGGTCCAGCTATATGTATTTCTTTCGCATGTCGCTGCTGGAGTGCAAAATCTAAGGTGCTCCCTTGGATTTGTGCACTGCTGTATGTGATGTGTTATGATGTGCTGCTTGCCTTGTATTTGTAACTCTGGATCAACCATGGTTTACCCTCATATAAAATTAATAGGTTTACATCACTGGTTTGAACCTCAATATAGGTATTGATGGCAGCAGGTGATACTTTCAGAGCAGCCGCCCGTGACCAGCTAGAAGTTTGGGCTGAGAGAACTGGTTCAGAGATTGTCATCGACAATGATAAAAAGGCACAGCCTCCAGCAGGTATGGTTTTGTGGTCGGACAAGCATTTTGAAAGTACTTTGCTGTGTCATAAGGAGCTTCTCCCATATGTTTCATCTAATTTGACTTATTTGGTAGTTCTTTCGCAGGCAGTAAAACGTGGGAAGCGTGAAGGGTTTGATGTTGTTCTATGTGATACATCAGGAAGTACGTTTGCTGTTAGAGATTTCTAGTAACATATGTTTGGTTATTTATTTGTTGGGGGGACTGAAAATAACTAAATTCCACAATCTTTTGCCAGGACTTCATACAAATTATGGTTTGATGGAAGAGCTGGTTTCCTGCAAAAAAGTCTTAGCTAAAGCCCTTCCTGGTGCTCCTAATGTATGTCTCATTCAATATGAAAAAGTTTTAGTTTGATCGTGTGTATTGAGGCGTTGCAGGTTTATTGATGCACAACTCTTATAAATATACTGGTAGTACGTTATTCTTTGGTCATTTATAGATGATAACTATCCATGTTCTGCAGGAGATATTGCTTGTTCTCGATGGCACAACTGGCCTAAACATGTTGCAGCAAGCGCGCGAGTTCAATGATGTAATGACTGCACCTGATAATTTGGAACTGAATTTCATAATCTTTGCTTTAAGAGGACTAGTGCTAGTGGTGATGTTGTACTGCCTTGGCTTGTTACCAGGTTGTTGGAGTTACAGGATTCATCCTGACTAAGCTAGATGGCACTGCGCGGGGTGGCTGTGTGGTATGCACGTCTTTCTTGCATTCTACCACTTAAATAGGTTAAATAGGTTCCCTATCTATCCAACCTGAACTTTCTTGCTTCATCGGTTTCAGGTTAGCGTTGTAGATGAACTTGGAATCCCAGTGAAGTTTATTGGGGTTGGTGAAGGGGTGGAAGATCTTCAACCCTTTGATGCTGAGGCATTTGTAGAAGCCATTTTCCCATGAAATTAAATTTTGAAGAAAAAAATCATGCTCCAACTGTAAAGTTTTTGACTCTGTCATTACTTCAGCTTTTGATGTAAGATTGTTGTCATTTACGCATGCCATGATCATGAACCGGAAGGTTTGAGTTGATGACTTAGATGGGGAATGGTAGCCAGGCTAGACATTACTTCGACTGCCTGGTGCGTTGTTACTTGTCAGTGTCTCAGTGAGGGATAACATATTGTCCAATCTGTAAGGAGTTGAAGAGTGACCAGAAGGTCCCTTACACGAGACTTGTGAAAATTGTACCAGAAGGATTCAGAGAAGGAAATGACGGAGAATATGGGTTATTATCTGTTTGTCTCCTCTGTTCCCAGTCCTTCCCTCCTACCTCCTACGAATCTAACTGATTCTTGGGATCATCGGTCTCTCCAGCTACGATGTTGCCAACATAATACTCCCTTCGTTTCAAATTGTGTGTCACTTTGACTTCTCTAAGTTTGATTCATGGATATTTAGTGTACGTCCAAACACTATTTAGGTGAGATGGGGGAATAGTAAGTCGATGAAAATTGAATAGGTGTGATCGTTTCAGAAAGCTCATTCTGTCAAAAGACTAGAGCAGCATGAAAATGGTTAACAACAGCAACCTTTGTAGGATCCTTTAGTAGCATAGATGCATAGTACAACAGCTTGAGTCGAACAGCGCAATGTTGGGAGATGTCTTATCCTATTACAGCATCAATTATAAGATGCATCTCGCTAAAACACATCAATTGCAGAGGTCTTACAAATACATAGTACAACTGGAATGACATTTCAGTGGCATGATGATACTGCCATATTATTGCCAGTTCCCATACTGCTGCTGATTGCGGGAGCCACCTTGATAGTTGTTTGGTCCTCTACCTGGACCGGATGCACCATACGGGCCACCTTGTTGGTAGTTCGGTCCACCAGCTCCGTAGCCACTGCCACCAGCACCCCGTGGACCAGCTGCTCCACCCATCCCACCACCAGGGTACGGTGGAGGTCCTCTCCCTTGCTGAGGATACGGGCCACTTCCATAGCCTCCGCCCTGTCCTCCGCGGTTCGGATTGTAGCCTCCCCCTTGATTCCCACCCTGAGAGTACCGGTTAGGGCCTCCTGGTCCTCGAGGTTTTGCATAGTGATGGCTTGGGCCTGCTGCCACAGGAGGTGCATTATGCATACCCTGGCCAGGCCTGATTTGAGGGTGTGCTTGGCCAGGCTGCTGGATTGGAGGCAACCGAGAATGTGGTGGAGGATGATTAAGTTTTTGACGTTTTGCAGCTTCTTCTGCTTGCCTCTGTTGCTGACGCTTTTTCTTAGTCTGGAATTCATGTGACGCCTCGTACTTGGGCAAGCTGTATTAGCAAACCGTCAAAGGTTAATCCAAGGAAAAGGTAGTCGAAAGGAGCTATGTGCCTCTGTAGTCTGTAATACAAATATCCATCTGATTGTACCTTTTAGGATCACATGGTAACGGATCAGTCCAGAAATATTCCGCATCAAGTGCATCTTTTGCTGATATCCTCTGAATTTTTTTTTTAAAAAAAGTTAAAACATGTGTGATATGCTGAGGCATGAAAAATTGATCCAAATGATAAGTGCAGATAACAAACAGTACAAAAAAAAATACAAATGAATAAAGAGGTAGCATTTTCTTTGCAAACTTCACAACTATATGAATGTAGCATACCTGTGATGGATCTAAAGTCAACATCTTCTCTAACAGATCCAGTGCGTGCCGATCAAAACTACAAGAATATATAAGAGTGACCAACAATTGCAAGACTTGAAACCATATTGGTGGAAACATGTCGAATATCACTCACTGTTTAAAGAACTCTTTAACTCGTCTCTTTAATGGACGGGGAGGCTTGAAGTTGTTGTACCAGGGCATTTTTGTGACACCAGGCCAGATTACATCATCAGGGGTACCACAAAGTTCGAAGATCTTTGTCAGCTGCTCGGGCTGTAGGAATAGCATTACATCACAAGGGGATTAGTTATATAGCTACAGCCATAAACCATGATGGAAAACTTCTCCAGAAAATAATCAGTGAACTTGCAAAGGGTTACAAAACAATGAATAACTTAACACATGTTGATCAAATGCATGAATACAGCAGCATAATAACCAGCAGTTCATTTGCCCAAGATGTAAGGAAATGCATATGGGCTAAAGGTTTGTCGCGTGTCAACAAATTTGAAAGGAAGTCTTAGCCAACATATCAAGGCCTGAAAAATATACCTCATTCTTTCCAGGCAATATTGGCTTCCCATTGAGAAGCTCTGCAAAAATACAGCCCACTGACCACATGTCAACGGCTGGACCATACTTCGTGCTTCCAAGTAGCAATTCCGGAGGTCTGCAGCCACAATCCAAGAAGACGATGAGAAGCTTGCACAACAACTGTAAACTACAAACTTGTGGGAATAAACAATACCTATACCACAAAGTGATAACACGGTTAGTAAGGTGTCCATTGTGATCACTCGAGAATGATCTTGCAAGACCAAAATCAGCAAGCTTCAAGTTACCCTCATTGTCTATCAAGAGGTTAGATCCTGCAAAGGAAGTATTAAGCACAACATGAACAAGACACGAACAGAAAGGGTGAGGAAAATAAGAACCCCAGCAGAGATGTGCGCGCAGCTAGCACCTTTAATATCTCGATGTAGCACTTGATTGACATGGCAATAGTGCAGGCCTGTAAGCAGCTGCCTCATGTAGCACTAGCACGAGACAAGACCACACATCACATGATCGTTCCATCAAGGATAAAACCACGGTACAACCGGCGTAAAGCACCGCAGTTTACTCAGATAGGCAGTGATACCTTAATCTGTGGCACAGTGAACCGCATTCCCGGCCTATCGGCAAGACCGGTGAGGTCATGATCCATATACTCGAAAACCATGTAAATGCTCCCCTTGTACTTGTTACCATCGACTAATTAAAAAAAACACAAACAATTAGTACATCTCTGAATTAACAAAATACCAGTCAAGAACTCAACCCCAAGAATAGAACAAGCCATACTTGGCTTCCCTTGCTCGTCCCGCTCAGGGCCTGCACCAATTTCCCCAATCGCATCATATCAGTACAGAGGATTAAAACCAGGAGGCGCACATCTAGTTCATTCATTCATTCATTCATTTTGCGGTTCTCAGGTGTCAAACTACCTGGGGAGGTGACAATCTCCTTGAGCTTGATGACGTTCTGGTGGTGGAGCTTCTTCAGGATCTTGATCTCGCGTATGGCAGTGATGGGGAACTGCGCGGAAGCCAACCGCCTTCTCACCATAAGAGGCGAAACACACACAAAAAAAAGCGCAAGCGCGAGAGAAGTAAAAGTATAAGCCGAAGCAAACTTACACCCTCGCGCTCGTTGTCCATGCGGATCTTCTTGAGCGCGACGATCTCGTTGGTGCCCGTCTCCTTCGCCATGTACACTTGCCTGCCGGCGGCGGCCGCGGATCCAGCGAAATCGGGGGGATTAGGCGAAGAGGGGTAATCACCGGACCGGATCGATTAGGGCGGAAGAGATAGGGGGGGGGTTCCCTTACCCGTAGGTGCCCTCGCCGATCTGCTCGAGCTTTTCGAAGCAGTCGACGCTGCGGGAGCCCCATGACGGGGCCTCGTCGAGGTTGAGCTGCCCGGGAGCCGCCACCGCCATGGCCGCCGGAATCTCACTCAATCCGAGAGGGAGGCGACGCGACACAACCCTCTCAGACGCGTCCGTCCGTCGTCGCTCAGGTCCTTCCTCGAGGGGGGTAGATAGATAACATGGGCCACTTGGGCCGTAGCCTGCCTGGCCTTTTGTGTGGATACATGGGCTAAACAGGCAGGCCTCGATCCTACTTCTGTTGTACTAGTAGCATGTGTAACTCGTTTGCACTTTCTTTTTTTTATTTGAAAAAATTAATTTGTTTGGTACTGAAAAATACGTACAGATTATACGACTTTACATTAGAAAAGGTACCTTTTGCACGTCGGGATCTCTTGCAAAAATTCTTCGGGCCTGTTTGGGTCCTCTTAGACTGAGTCCAACAGCACTAGGCAAAAGCATTTTTGCCTCGCCATCAGCACTGTGCATGACCGCAAAGCTCTCCAACAGCCGAGGCAAGCAGCAAGGCAAATTGCCTTAGGAGGAGAGAGGGGATGCAAAATTGCATCGCCTCTCTCCTCGAAGGCATCTGCGCGCAGGGGAGAAAGAGAAGGCCAGCTGCGCGCGGGGAGGAGGGAGGCGAGCGCGGGGCGGCGGCGCGATGTCGGTGCTGTGCGGGGAGGAAGGTGAGCGCGTAGGAGGACTCGGGGGCCGCGGTGCGGGGGCTCGCCGGCGGACTCGAGGCCGCCGCACCCCGAATCGAGCACTACCTCGGATCCGACACGCGGCGAGAGGAAGCGGGGGAGGGGGGCCTCTCGGCTCGCCGTCGGCCGAAGTCGGCCGGAGTGCCGCCGCCGCCGGAGAGAGCCGGTGCCGGAGCTCGAGCCCGATCCATGGCCGGCCGCCGCAAGCCTACTCTACATCGGGAGAAGGGGCCGGCGAGGGGCTGCGACCCGCGAATCGGCACAAAGTCAACCGAGAACCCGCGCCTCTTGGCCTCCGCCGCCGGCGCGGGCACGCGCTCTTCGAGCACCGCCGGCGCGGACGCGCGGGAGAAGGGGCCGGCGAGGGGGCGGCGCCGGCGGCGGTGGCAGCTGGAGACAGGGGAGGGAAGTGGCAGCGACGGGAGGACAGTGGGATGCGAATGCGATGCAGTTGTTTTTTTTTTGACAAGGTGCGATGCAGTTGTTGGAGACCGAATTCTTTTCCTGCGCGAGGCAAACACTGTGCGTAAGGCAAACGGGCCGATGCCTCTCTCGTTTTGCAATCCCTTGTTGGAGTTAGCCTTACAGGGCTTACAGGGCTAGAGTTAGAGTTAGTTTCCAACTCTAACTCTATCTCTAAACTAACTCTAGCCCTAGAGATGTTTTGATGATATGGTTAGATTGACGAATAAATTCACACATGAGAAACATTCAAAATTCTGGTATGTTACAGGCTGGGGGCCGGCGGCGCAAGTGGAAGGTAGCGGGGCATGTGGGAGGCGGCGGTGGCGGGAGGAAGGAGAGGCGGCGGCGGCGTCGATCCGTCCGCTTGCGGACGGGATGGGGGCGAGTCGAGCCGCTTCGGCCTGCGGAGGACGGGGCTTTTTTTATTTTTTCCGGTCAAATCTAACCCCAATAAGCATTTCTTGGGTAGTCTAGTTTTTTTTTGGGTGGGCTAGTTGAATCTAACCCAATCTAACCCACCCCATTTGGATGTTTTAAGGCTAGTTGGTGCTAAACTAGCCAAAACTATCTCTAAGCTACCGATCCAAACATGCCCTTCGCCAAATTAATGACTGTACAAACATCTTAAAACCTGAAACCTGAAAGTAGTGTAACAACAAGCATGGCGATTAAAAAAAAGACATTGGCCCTGTTTGGATACTCCAGCAGGGTGGTGTGGGTGGAGGGAGAGAGAAAAGTCACTTTTTGGTAGACCCAACATGAATTAGCCCCAATAAGCACCTTTTGGGTGGAATGGTTTTTTGGGGTGGGTTAGATGCAAACTAGCTCAATCTAGCCCTAATGTTTGGATACTTTGTGCCTAGTTGAGCTCGAACTAGCCAAAACTAACTCTAACTCATGTATCCAAACAGGTCACTGTTTAGAAATAAACTGCAACCTGTCGAATCTTCCTGCTGAACCATCTTTAAAAAAAAAACATGTCCTGCTCCTGCTGAACAAGTGAGTGGCTGACAGATATCTGATGAAAAAGAAGAGTGATCTTGAAAGCGATTCCATCTTCCAGTGCCTAGCAGCTTCGGAAAAGAAAGAGTCTCTCGGGTATGCCCACGTCTGCGACGTCCGCCCCACGAGAGATGGTCGCCGCCTTCTTATTTTCGCCGGCGGCGAAATGCTCCCACTTCCACCACGGCGAGAGCGCACTCCAGTAGCGGCGCTGACACGCCCTGCGCGCGGTAGAATGTCACCTCCGCGAAGTAGATGCAGTTGGCGGCGACGTCGCCGCAGCCTGCCGCGTCGGCGCCTGCGTGTCAATTGAAGAGGCCATTGGGTGCCAAACGTGGAGAAGCCTTCCAATTGGGTGCCAAATTTCCAAAGGCGTGTTTCTGCACTTGTATCTGGCCGGCCTGGCTAGCTAGAGACTGGTTGAAATGGTGCAAGGTTGGTTGTTTGTGTCATTGTCCCAAATGAGTCACCTTCATTTGAGATTGTGTTTGTGTGCTTATACCCAGCAGCTATGCATAGCTTGCACCCATGAAGTGGTAGGTTTACCACTCATTTTTCACTTCTCTTGCCTTGGAGGCATTTCATCGAATATGGTGGCAGCACCTGCCACCAAGCTCCGAGGCGCGTGGCCATGGACGTCCTCATGCTCGCGCGGCCAGCTCGACGTGGCGGAGGCCGACACAGCCTCCTGCACCCCACGGCGGCCACGCGACTGACGGTAGTGCGCCCCGGCGGCGGCGCGCCCTGCGGCCACGCGCGCGACGACGGCCGCGCCCGACGGCGGTGCGCCCCTGCGGCTGCGCCGACGGCCGTGCGCCGACGGCGGCGCACACCCGGCGGTCGCGCCTGCTGCGCGTGCGCCTCGGCGCCCACGACGGTGCGGCCGGCGGTCACGCGCGGCGGTGCATCTCGACGGCCACGCGCCCTGCGGCGGTGCGCCCCGGCGACCGGCGTCCCGCACCCTCCCCCAGTCGGAGGTAATCTCATCTCCACCGCGAGCTCACGCGAGCCAATGACGCACTCCCGCGAGCCCGACTCTGAGGAAACGAAGGAAAATCACGTTTCCCAGGAGCCACGAGAGAAAATGTGATTTACACGAGTTGGACCTGGCTCGCTTTTGGGCTCTACCTTAACGTCAAAATGTTGGCCCGTTTAATGCCGTTAAATAAAACGCGCGCAAGTTCATGAGCATCATGGCAACAGGAAATGTAGTGCACGGGTTCACTTCAAAAATCAGCACAAGATGCCGTCTGTCAAGCAAAACTGACAGCTCCACATTGTAACGGTATTCAATCCACCTACAAGTCAAAAAAATTACTTTACAAAAAGGTGGATTCGCAACGAAATTCTGAACCATCTCATCAAATCCATGCTCCTCTCGGCCTAGATGAAACCTCATGCTGTCCTTTTACTCTTCTTGAAACTACTAGGGGAGCGCCCGGGTGCTAGACTACTCCCACCATTTCGCGTCTTGCTGAAGGCACCGGCCCTGGTTCTTTTGCTACTGCCAGGCGATTTATCGCCTCCGTTTCCTTGACTCTTTCCCGGCCGCCGCCATCTGGGCTTCGACTTGAAATCAGTCCTGTCGCCTTTGTCGCCTGAAGCTTTACTTTGATTCCCCTTTGCAGCATGAGGGTTACCTCCTCCTCTCCCTGCCCCTTTCTTGGAATGAAAACCCTTCGCCTGCTTCTTCCCAGGCGGCGGCGGTCGACGATTAGGTGTTCCTTCTTGTCCGGTTTCAGCATCAGAATTGACACGTTTTCTCCTGCACAGTACTAACCTATATAAATATAATTTGTTGAGGACAAAAATAAATGACGCAGACTTGGGCTCTATAACCTTTTGGCATCATTTTGTTCGTGTTCTTTAGGCTCAGATTCCGCATCATCAGCTAGATTGTGATTTCCTTTGCGGCCCTGAAAATTGTGAGTATACGATACTGTGATGATACGTTAAAAAAAACAGTTTAATGAATATAGTACAAACATAAAAATGGGTACGGGATGTTTCTATTGCCGAGTATGCATCAATTACTTAACGGGCCAGTTGGTTCATACCAATGGATAACACACACATACTGATATGCATTGTGACATTGATGTGCCACGGTGATATTTCTGTTATATAAGGTTTTGCTGAAATAATTCGGCAATTATACATATGCTTTACTGTATAGTCAGGCATGTAGTTTATATTTATACCTCGAAATGCCCTGAAAAATATTGGTCACACGTGCAATCAGTTTTGCTCAACATGTTTAAGCTAGTTTGGTAATGTTAGCTCTTCCATTCGATAAATTAAACAAGAAACGAAATTAGGATCAATTATGGTCCCAACATTCCTTAGCTAACTCGTTACAAATACAAAGTTCATAAAAATAACAAAAGGACAACCAGCTTAGCAAAAAGAACGAAGGGACAACAAGCTTAGTATGGGAATCTCACCTCCTCGACGCTGTTAACGAATTTTTTGTACTTATCATCTGTAACTAAGTTGATAGCATCAAATCCACATTTCCTGATCAATATTTCCAATATTAGTACAACCTGCAAAGACACCACGGCATGACATATTATTATACGTACCCTGCACAGAACACAATAAAATATAGCAACTGAACACTGGAACAGTTCTATTAACCTTTGCTTTGAAATGGTGCTTTGTAAATGACGACCATTTTAGTATCCCCGGCACGATATCTGCTCGCAAATTCAGTAGTTTTTCTGGTTGCAAAGAGGTTACCAATACCTTAACAAAACCCAAGGCTGCCTAACACCATAAATCATGTACAATAGAACGCATCAGACCCTCAACAATAGGAAAAGAATTTTAAGATGGACATAGAGTCACAGAACTCACTTTAGTTACTTCAATGGCTTTATGTTCCAGCAACACTAAAACTGATTGTATCAGATTCGGAACTTCCATGCAAAAATTAGCATCACTGTATATAAGCAATGACAGTGCAGCAATTGCTCCACTCACTATGTGAGGAGATGGAGTTGAAAGATATCCCATTATCTGAAAAACAAGGAGATAGTTAATAATCTCCAATAATGGAACTTTATATGCATCTCATGCACTGACACACAGAATCACAATGAGTATTTATGACAGTCACAGAAAATAAGCCACAGTCAATAAATTTCCAATAATGGAACTTCTATGTGCATCTTATGCACTTGCATACATAATGCATTGATTATTTATGCCATGCTCACACAAAATAAGGCAAACGTGATGTGTCTTATAGACTTACAAGTTTGTAAAAAGTTCTGAATCGGGGGAAGAAAACTAGGTCAGTTGATTAACTACTGAACAAATTCCATGTCTTGATTGTGCTTATTCAAAAGCCTCCATAGTTCTGAATATTGCATGAGTTATTCTTATGTACTTAATCCAGTAAAGCATCAAACACTATAACTCATTAAAGGTATTGATGGACATGTCACTTCATAAAAGTAACAAGTCAAAAAAAGAAATGGAGAGAGCATGGCCCTACGTTTATTCCAAATATAGATATTGTAAAGAAATAATTAGCAGCAGAAAATAAAAACTAATTGTAACCATCAGATAGACAGAATTAAATTTCAAAACCAAATTAAACAAAGGAACATATAGTAGAGTATTTTATATTGAGCTAACCATTGTAAACAATCGTTGAAGATCTGAATCAGCACTATTTGACTCTGAGCTTCTCAAGTTTGCACTAACTGCCAGGAGCACATCATATGCTAATTTTCTACTCTCCTTCTTAGACTGCACCAGAAAAGGCAATTTTGAATAAATAAATCATACTGGCATCAGAGAAAGAAAATATCTCATGTTACAACATTTTCCACATGCTATTCCTGTCCACATTTTCTGCTACCGATCTTCAAGAACAAGGGAGACGTTCAGAGTTGTACGAACTACCGTGGAATTAAGTTGATGAGCCATACGATGAAGCTCTGGGAGAGGGTTATCGAGCATCGCCTAAGAAGAGGGACGAGTGTGACCCAAAATCAGTTTGGGTTCATGCCTGGTAGGTCGACCATGGAGGCGATTTTCTTAATACGCCAATTGATGGAGAGATATAGGGAGCAGAAGAAGGACTTGCACATGGTATTTATTGACCTCGAGAAGGCATACGACAAAGTGCCGAGACACGTCATGTGGTGGGCACTGGAGAAGCACAAGGTCCCAACTAAGTATGTTAACCTCATCAAGGATATGTACAGGGATGTGGTGACGTGTGTCCGGACATGCGATGGCGATACTAGTGATTTCCCAATTAAAATAGGACTACATCAAGGGTCAGCGTTGAGCCCTTATCTATTTGCTTTGGTGATGGATGAGGTCACAAGGGACATTCAAGGTGATATTCCCTGGTGTATGCTCTTTGCTGAGGATGTGGTGCTAGTTGATGAGAGTAGGGCGGGGGTAAATAGGAAGTTAGAACTGTGGAGGCATACGTTAGAATCGAAAGGGTTTAGACTTAGTAGGACCAAGACCGAGTACATGAGGTGCGACTTTAGCGGTACGACGCGTGAGGAGGGAGACGTCACCCTTGATGGGCAAGTGGTGACCAAGAAGGATACTTTTCGGTATTTAGGTTCGATACTACGAAGGATGGCGACATCGACGAAGATGTTAGGCATAGAATTTCAGTGGTTGGTTGAAATGGCGTCAAGCCTCGGCGTCCTCTGTGACAAAAGGGTGCCTCGAAGCTAAAAGGTAAGTTTTATAGGACGGTGATTCGCCGGCGATGTTATACGGTGCGGAGTGTTGGCCTACAAAAAGGCGACATGTCCGGCAATTGAGTGTGGCGGAGATGCGTATGTTGCGTTGGGTTTGTGGGCACACGAGGAGGGATAGAGTACGGAACGATGATATTCGGGACGGGGGGTCGGGGTGGCGCCAATTGAGGAGAAACCGATCCCAAGCATCGGTTGAGATGGTTTGGACATGTCCAACGAAGGCCTCTCGAGGCTCGGTGCGTAGTGGGGTCCTAGAGCGGGACGACAATGTGAAGAAAGTTAGAGGTCGACCTAAACCGACTCCGGGATGAGTCGGTCAAGAGAGACCTTAGGGAGTGGAATATCTCCAAGGACTTAGCTTTGGATAGGGGCGCTTGGAGACTAGCCATCAACGTTCCTGAGCCATGACTTCTTCTACGTGTCTTTATGTTGGTGGTACCTTTGGGTTTCATATCTAGCCTACCCCGACTTGCTTGGGACAAAAGGCTAAGTTGTTGTTGTTGTTGTTGTTATTCCTGTCCACATTTCCATACAGGAATGGTGTACCCTTGGCAGGATATTATCTACAACATATTTGATAATTGTTTGACATGTCGTTCTCATTTAAAAACAAACAAACCTTTAGTGCAACAATTAGCTCATTTAGAATCAAGAATGCCTTCTTGTTGGTTTTCTCTTCATTGACCTTGAAATAATGAAAATGTAGGTCAGACCGTCAGAGAAAGACAACAAACATTTTGTCAGAAAAAGAAATATAACAAACATAATAACCATAATAAAAGCAGACAGACAAACCAAACTATATAAATCGAAACTAGGATAATGTACTTCATGAACAAGAAGTGCATGACAAGAAATGACATATATCATCCATTTTCAAAGCTACATTATAATGTTATCTAATGAAGCAAATCTGCAAATCTGATCAGATGAACACATAAATATGAAGAATGCAGTCGTTCATGAGTTGAACATTTATTACAGGTACAACAGACATACAAATTACAAAAGACCAAGTCGTGTTGTTGCACTAACATTTGGTTAAGGTGCAAAAGAGTGTGTAGCTTAGGAAATAAACTAGAGCAATTTGACCTGCAATTTAGATGTGTCAAGTTAAAATCAACAAATTGAATGTAATTGACATATTTATTTATTAATTCTTCCTGAGCGGAAATTTACTAAATAAATGTGAAGCAAAAGCCCTCGAGGACAAGATACCTGCTTTTTAATTCTAATTGGTTTATGAAAATATATCATCTGAGATAGCAGGCAGAAAACCATATTAACAAGCTAGGCAAAACAGGCTCTGGCTTTGCATGGTGGTCCAGAGAAAAACCACAATGCCTTGACAAACAAAGCACCCATGAAATTTCATAACCCAGGCACTCTAAAAGCAAAGCTCCAGACACTACTACAACAACAACATAGCCTTTTGTCCAAAGCTCCAGACACTAACCACATAATAACAAGGGGAGAAAAACTGTTGATCTACCTTAATCATGTGAACCAATAAATGCTGGTAGCATAATAGTTGGCTTTCTAAAACTTTGTTATCCAAAGCTGGTTTCATTCCATGAAGTAATAGCATTATTTCATCCAAATGTACTAAGGAATATTCATTATGTTCCTGAAACAAAAGGACAATGTCAAGCAAGAAGACAAAGAAACATGTTGGTCTCCAGAAGTCCAAATTGAATAAAGAAAACTACCACTGACCTTCACAATCATGCTTAATGCTAAGAGAGCTTTGCTGTGACAAGACATGCTGCCGTTCTGCGAAGGAAAAGATAAACTTCATGAAAAATGAATGTTTACTAAGAGTTACGAGCTTAGGGATAGCAGGAGCATAAATAGAGTACCATCAAACAAGACTTGATAAATCCAAAGAGTTTATCCAGTAGATCTTTATCGGCAACTTCAGCGAATGTGGAGATAAATTCTAACAGAAGAGACCTGCACAAGCAAAACTATAATCATTTAGCGTATAAAGCCTAGACTACCACAAAGTAACAAGATAAGATAATAAGGGACATGCAAAAGCAAAACTACTCATCAAGCAGTTTGTGTGCTCCTTTTCTCAACAGAAACAAATTGATAGCATGAAAAACTAAAATTCTAGACGAATGAAAAGAAACAGCAAACCTCCTGTTGTTTAGCTCCTCTGCTATAACAGTACTTTCTTCATCCTTTCTATCTGGTTCATCAGTTTTGCATTCTTGACTGTCTGATTCCAATTGACTGTCTTCTAAATCAAACCTTTTGACTAGTGAAACAAATAGTTCACATATGTTTGTGCTACCAGAAAGTTGAGCCAGGCATCTCAAAGCAACCTGGAAAAGATAGAGATGATCAGATCAAATGATACAGAATGTATAGTAGTACAAAGAGGATTGCCGATAAGCACAACATATTAACACAGGAATTTTCAAGCTTACAAAAGATAGTAATGCTTGAAATCACATAGGCCAATAACTGGTCGCCAACAAAATTATTACAAGTTCAAACCGATCCTAAAAGAAAGAGGGAAGCTGGATTTTCAAATTTTCCACTATGCAGAGTTTACAGATTTTGCTGGAAATATTGGAACATCGCAACTTAATCAGTAAGCACTAAGATTTCAGCTATTCATATTAATTGTTTGGAAAATAAAATATCTTGGTTCATTCTTCTTGAGTTTTATCCATAACAGGTAGACCTGTTTACTATTTATACTACAGGGAACATTTCAGATTGAAAAAAAAAATGTGAAGGTTTGATCTCAGATGTTAAAATTGAAAAATATCTTAGTAAAATTTGCACTTGGATAGAAAAAACAGTATACCGCACTGGTTTACCTATGTGAATGAAACAAAGTTAGTTAACAAAATTCAGAAGCACAAATTTAAACAAAATAGGTAGGTTGCAGTAACCAATCATGTTCTGATAAAAAAATGTGTGGCAAAAATAGGGTGCAACACGATGATTTTAAAGATGTGACCGGATTAAGATAAGATAAGATAAGATATTTTATCAACATGCACATGTACATGACAGACTTTGCAGTTTAAAGATATAAATAATCATAGCAAAACAATTTAACAAATATAAAGAAATGAGTAGGCGATGCACCTTCAAATTAGCACGCTTTGCTGGTGAGGAGTCAAGGAAATAGTCTGCAAAAGTGCAGAGAAGATCGGCAGAATGTGATGCTAGAACTTTCAAATTCTTGCGGGCTTCTTTTTTGGAGCACCTCTCTAAACGTGCACATTTGAAAGTAATAGGTATTGAGGAGAACAAGGCCGATAGTTCCATGTATATTTCATCATCTTGATCATTGCTACTCAATTTTTTGGTTCCATCTACAAGTTGCTGAGAAGCAAAAAATAAATATAAATATATCATATAAGACATTGACAATCTTTATACTTCTGAGGGCTTCTCAACAAGATTTAACAAAAGAACTGCATTATATGACAACTGAACATCCAAACCTGCAAGGCTTCAACAGCAGATTTGTACAGACACTCGTCACACTTCAAAATTTCTACCAGCAACTTGGACAGGGAACCAAAACTACTATGTACATCAACTGGATAGCGGCAGAAGGAAGGAAGCAGCTTCCATAGTTGATTACTCCATGATTGCAAAGCTTTACTTCTCCGTCCTTTCTTGACTGAAAATGAAAGAAAAGGGATATGAAATTGGGTTGTGTCTGCACTACGAGTTATTAGTATCTAACAACTTACTCCTGTCAGATGCATTTTGTACAGATTTTGCTAGTGGCACAATACGCTCTAGAAAAAGTTGCAGTGGGGCTCCATATGTGTACTTATCCAAAATAGGTAGAAGCCAAGTATTTGAGCATGTCAGCCGGTCTTCATCAAAAGCTATCGGGATTAAGGAAAGGACTTTATCTGGTCCCATAGCAATCACTGCCGCTCCAATGCATTCTGCAACCTGCAGGTGACATAAATTCAATGAAAACTACAATTTAAGAAGCACTCAAATATAATTGTATGAAAGAAATTGAGATGTGCCTATATTGAAGTGCATCACAACAATAAATGAACTTACATTCTTTAGTTGTGCTTCTTTGTCCATTTTCATAGCAAACTGTGCCAAAGTAAGTAGGATATCTTTCATAAAGGCAAAAGAACTCTCCCCTGGAACAATAACGCAAACAGAAAAATTAAAGAATTAATCAAATGAATGATACAAAGAGCTGGATTAACTGTTTGCAAAAAGGAATAGGAACAGCTCTGAAAGGTGTTGGAAGAGTCCTTTCATACCTTACTCTGTCTAAAATGGCTAATTTAGGTACTTTTACTAGTTTTGGAGCTAATACATTTATTTTATGCTGAATATCCACCATTTTGTAGTGTACCAAGTATGAACATGCATATTTTGCACAATATGAGCGTGCACGATTAGCATATGATATACAAAAAAGGCACATGCAGTTTTATGCAAAGGTAAATCACATTCAAAAATCAAACTGATGTCACAGTTAATTACTCCTAGGAGTTCAGAATATCTCTGGTATAATCCAACTGAAGATAAGAGATGTTACTGGAGAAAAAGCTGAGACATACCAAGTTTGAGAAATAAAAACAAGACTACGTTTAATATACTATCCGGAGGATAAGCACAGGTGTGAAGTCTGCTACTGATTGTTAAACAGATTGATTTCATGGCAGCTTGATTGCTCAAACCCTCAACATCACATTCATCTAGCTGTGATCCATTAGTGATAAAAATATTATGGTCGATATAAGAATCGATACAGTCTTGCACCACTTTTGATATATCATTAGAACATTTTCTGCCCAGAACTAAATATCCTGCAAAATTGGGAGTTACACAATATGTTAGGCATGCTGCATATCAATTAAAAAGAAGAAAAAAAGGTGAAACAGTGGCATTACGAGGATGCACAAGCATGAATCGCAAATTTACAATCAACTGTGGACGAATAGATCCTAGAGGATGCAGTGTTCCCAAGAAGTTCCTTCGAATTGAAACATTGAAGGCATTGGAGGAAGCATGGTACCGTTTCAATGTGCAATATGACATATCATAACAAAAGATATCCCTATTTCAAAGATGTTCAGCTACTATGCCAAACTGTGATATTTTTCTGACCGGGTATGTGTACATCATATTAGAAGTGTCAGTACATAAATATGCATGTGAAACATATAAATGTGCGCACCTGAAACTGCCTCAAAGGCGGTTGGAAGTACCTCTACCCACAATTTTGAGCAGCCAACAAGTTTATCCAAGCAACTTTTCATTAGGTGCAATGCAGAGACAATGGTATCATCAGGCTTCTTCTCATCGTATGGCAGGTAAGCCACCACCAAGGATACAAGGCTCTCCACCTCAGATTCAACACTTCCAGCCTTCAAATGATCCACCAAGGTTGCCAAAAGCCTAAGAATGTGCCTTGTAAGTGGGGTAAAGCGAGGGCTCAGTGACTGATAAGCATCTGAGAACACCTTCTTCCTTGCCTTCTTGGATAGATATGGAACTAAAGTTACCATTGCACCAAGCATATGAGCTGCATCTGTCTCTTTACCCTCAGAGATATCTGAATTCGAATTGATAAGACTCCGCGTCAAGGAAATGTGCTTCTCAAACAAGCCAATTGCAGCATTGCTTGCTTCCTTCGCACAACCACACTGTTCCAAGTAGGCAAACAGTTTTTCAACGCTCTCCTGCGCGCATTTCCGAACCTAGAAGGCAGCAGCAATTGACATCCACGTGAGCAAGGTTGCTAAACGTATGTTACCAATTCAGCAATCCCAGCTAGATTCCTCACCTTGGCCCGCTGGTCCACAGAAGCCGCGAGAAGAGCTTCCAGAGGCGCCGCCAGAGCATCCCAGTCGGCTGGGACATCGAGATGGAGCGTCAGGTGTCCGAGCGACTTGACCACCGAGCGCACGGTTCCCGTCGGGAGCCTGGAGGCGTCGGGGGACGAGAGGAAGGCGGCGAGTGCGGAGGCGGACTCGGAGGCGGCGTCCGGCGGGAGCGATGAAGGGGAGGATGGGATGTGGGGCAGGAGGATTGCAAGCAGAGAGGCGAGGGCGGAGGCAGCGGCGGGGTCAGCGGGCCCGGCGGCGCGAAGCGCGGAGACGGCCGCGGGGAGGTAGGACGCCGGGGTAAGGGGCAGGCCGTCGTCGAGGAGGATGGAGCGGATGGCGGCGGCTGAGGCGAGGAGGTGGCGGTGCTGCGGGGCGGCTGAGCGGCCGTAGCGCGCGGTGAGGGCGGCGCAGGTGTCGCCCGAGAAGGACTCGAGGGGGAGCTGGGTCTGTGACGGCTCCTCGGCGTCGGAGTCGGGGTCGGCGGTGGCGGCAGCCGCCGAGGCTCTCTGCTTCCGCTTCATGACCTGACGCGAGCCGCCGGGGAAGGGGTTTGGGGGTTTTGAGTTGGGGAGACTGATATTCTTGTGGCCTAGGGTTAAGGTGCCTTGGATCATATACACCTTTCCTCTATTTTAAAATTTAAATCACAAACATTTCAAAATATGGCTTATATTTTTTGAGCAAATCAACATTTACATCACTATATAAATTCTGTGATAATAAAAACAATAGAATCATGTTGTGCTACTTGCATCACTCACACAATGGCATAATACATTATGGTACAAATTTACAATCTCAAAACATCTTCCGAACTATGTCATGTAAGAAAAGTGTACAGGAATTAGAGAGTAGAAAACACAATCAAAGTGAATTGTTTCTTTTTTTCGTTTGGCTTTTTGAGATACAATCATTTTGCTATGCGCATATACATATACATATATATACACACACATTTGGATACATAAAAAAGAATGTATTTAAAAAAAGTTAAAACGACAAGTAATATGAAACAGATGGAGTTATTTGTTAATTTATTGGAACGATTGGCGTAGCTTCCAACAAGAGTTTAGTCTTTTTTCGTGTCGTAATGCCCATATGCTTTGGTCATATCCAACTCACATGGATTACCTCCATGGGGTGTCTTCCAATGAAAATGGTAAAGGAGATTTGCAAGCGCTATCTCAATATTGGCAAACCCAAACGTCAAGGTAGGGCACATCTTCTGACCACCCAACCCCACCACCACCACCAGAGAGAAACCTAAAGTCCGAGCCACTGAAAACGAATGTGTCATCCTCAAATCTTCCGGGCTTGAACTCCTTCGTATCCGGCCATGACTTGTTGTCCCTACCAATTGCCCAAGCATTCAAGAACACTGTTGTGCCTTTACGTATGTCGTAGCCCATGATCTTAATTCATTAAGAACGGGATCTTGGAAGGATCAGTGGCAAAGGAGGATGCAATCTGATTGTCTCCTTCACCATTTGGAAGCAGGTGTCGGTGTTTTAGACCGGCAACCTACTAAGTGGAGTACCCGAAGTAGATGAATGTGGCCTCGCCGAGATCGGTAACTCGAAGGAAGAGACACGTGGCACACAATTTAGACAGGTTCGGGCCGCGAGGTGCGTAATACCCTACGTCCTGTATGCTGCGTAGCTCTGGATTGATTGGGCACGATTACAAGATGGTGCAATAGTGCGCCGTGAGTTGTATGAGATGTGTTGTGTTCCTAGAGAACGGTCCCTGCCTCGCCTTATATAGTCCGGGAGGCAGGGTTACAAGTCGGAGTAGGGAGAGAGTACTAGTCGAGTACGTCTAGGAGTCCTCCATACAGTGCGGAACATGTACAGCTCCCTAACCGAGTACTACTCCTTTGTAGTCCTTGTGCTCCACGCCATCAGATGCCATGTAGCGCAAGCCGGGTAGTCCCAGGGGCCCACCGAGTAGTCGGTCCTGGTACCCACCGAGGTAGTGGGCCCAGGGACGTCCATACGACAAGCCCCCGAGTACTTTGTAGTCGAGAAGGATAGCTTCAAGTAGTCTTTACGGCCTTAACGAGTAGTCCCCAAGCGTCCCCGAGTACTACAAGCCAAAAGTCCTCAAGAGTAGTCGAAGCATCCCGAGGCTGGAATGTACTCCAGCTGATGTTTGAGCAATCTTGAAGTCTTCTTCACCATCTGGAGGCAGGGAAGTCTCCCTTGGATGTCTGCGTTTGCTACCCCTGTTTTGCCCTGAATAACTTGCCGATGTGGCACCGCTAGCTTGTGTGTGCTAGAACGAGAAGCTTTCCTAGCCTTCCTAATGTTGCACCTCTGATGCGTATACGTGCTGAAGTAGCAACATCTTGCACGGACAGTCTGTTGGGCAAATCTTCTAAGTCCATTTTTTTACCATCCAACTTTTGACTCAGTTTGGTTTTGACTAACGAACTTCAAAAACGGACATCTTTGATCATCCAACTCTTAAAACCGTTCACAATTGGCCATTGGGTGGTTTTGATGGGTGGTTTTAACTTTTCTTTATTTACAATTTAGTCCTTAGAACTTGAAATAAACATTACTTTTTGCTTGTAGCTCCAATTTTGGTGATCTTGTGGCCACGTGTTTATAACAATGAGTTTTATATTCTAAAATGTTCATTATACTATTTTATCACCATTTTCTATATTATTCTTATGTTGTTGTGTAAAACAACACTATAAGAAAAGTATAACAAAAAGTTACAAAATAATACGAACACATTTTAAAAGATAAAACTCATCATTATTAACCTATGATTACAAGAATCACTAAAATTGAAGGTACTGGGGAAAATAGTAATCATTTTAAGATCTAAGGACTAAACTATAAATAAAATGATTAAAAATAGTCCTCGAACCTTAAAATGATTACTATTTTTCTTGTATCTCCAATTTAAGTGATTCTTGCGATCATGCGTTCATAAAATGAGCTTTATTATTTAAAATGTTGCTCATATTATTTGGTAACAGTTTGTTTTGCTTTTCTTATATTATTGTTTTTACACAACAACATAAGAATAATATAACAAATAGTGATAAAGTTGTATAAAAACATTTTAAAAGATAGAGCTCATTGTAATGAATGTGTGACCGTAAGAATCACCAATCAAAACCATCCAATGGTCAATTGTGAGCGGTTTTAAGAGTTTGATGGTCAAAGATATCCTGTTTTGAAGTTCGATGACCCAAACTAAACTAAGGAAAAACTTGGATGGTGAAAAATGAACTTTTTCCAAAATAAAAATATTGTAGAAAAGCTTAAATAAGACAAGCCGAACGAAAAGAGATTGACAATATCTGGCACGTACGTCGCCGCTACACCGCACACCAATTTCTACACCGTATGAAGAAGTTATGGCAAAGATGATTCCAAATGGAAAGAGATTGAACTCAGTTATAGATCTCGCCGAGTTCATATGAAATAGTTATCATTTCTTTGAAAACGTGAATGGAGTTAAAACGGCGGTACATGCTACAATACCTACCGCCGAATGAAACAGCAATTTGGTCACTGTAGCATCCAATCGCCATTTCATTTGACATTAAATTGTTAGTTTACCAAAACTTTGTAGAGGACATATGTTTTTGCAAAATTATAAAAAAATTAGTTTTAAAATTCCACCAAATTGTACATTTAAGATGTTTTTGGTGCCCTCCACCTAGCCTCGTCAGGCTTGTTGGGTGGAGGCTGTTCAGTTGCCTGCATGTTGGTCAGGGCCTGTCCCGCAGTCCCGCTGCATGGAGAGGTCATCCCTCAGCCTGTCTTCCAGGGAACAAGTGATGTAATTAGCACGTTGATTGGCATATATTGAATAATGTCATTATATTTCAAAAAATAGTAAGTATAATAAGATTAATAAAAAGAATTATAGTATAAGTACGTAAATTAAATTGTATGGTGATGATTATTTAATATTTTCTGTCTCCTGGGACATTTTTCTCACACATGCAACCAAACAATGTCTATTTTCCGTCACGCTCAAGAAATACAACCAACCGTACATAAATACGTTGCATGCACGTAGCTTGCCTGAGACGAGTCTGTCTAACGGATACTAGCCAAGCTAAGGTCATCCGACTAAGTTGATGTGTGCAGTCTAAAAAAATGATATGGCATGATCATACATGTGTACTGTTACGCAAAAATATTATTATAGCAAAATACATAGAGCAACTAATAGGATAAGTGAAAATAAACATGGATAATTCAATTAAGCATTTAGTTAATGTCACATCATCCTCGAATGATAATCGCAAAAGTAAACAATTCGTTTTTCAGTGCTATATTGCATATCTCTACTAGCTTATGCTAGCAAAAAGCCAAAATACTTCCCATAATCAAAATTCTAATCGTGCAACCTTTTCCTGCTCCTCCCCGTGATGTGTGATGAAACTGGTGATTCACCTCATCAATAGGCTAGTGAGTGATCCTTAGGCTACTGAGTGAGAGGAGGCGCTAGGCTATCCATCCATCCATCTATTCATGCTCTTGCGTGCTAAGTGTTAATATGGAGTAATTATTCAAATATTATGCAAAAAATACAATGCAACCAAGCTAACATTAGTAGCCACACTAAACAAAGACAATGGAGTAGAACAAGCACAAAAAACTCATTTCCTTAGGCTTGTAGAGTAAGAGGGGCGCCAAAAAAATTTACATGACCTCTTTCGTACATCGGCATGCAAGGGACATGATCTCGGCCTCCTCTGAAGTGTCTTCATCTGCACGGGATTAAGTAACTCCCACGTCTACCTCTTCCTCGCCAACCACAACACGCCGCCCTAGCACCCCTACAATATGCTCACTACACCTTCGGTTATCAACCATGTCACCATGTTTAAGCTCGTCACCGAGCTCTATAACGTGTGTGACACATGCAAGGCCAACACTTAGGGTTTCTATACTACACTGTCACGCTGTGGATGCACACCCGACATTCTTTGGTCTTAGTACATAATATTCGTATTTTGTTCCTAAATGTACGCTATTCTAATTGGTAGTTAATATTTTTCAACCGTAAAAGTGTTATTGATCATCTATTCAAAAAACGACAACAATACATAATTTTATATATATTACAAGTGTTGAAATACATATAGATTTTTTAACATTTCTAACTTAGCTTTCCCTTTACATGTGTTCATGCTAGTTGGCACCTAACAGATATCATCTTATTCTCATACTTAGCAACGAGGTGGTCATCGATCGGTTGGCTTCATGCATACTTGATAATCAACAACGTCTAATTGTTCTAACAAAGTATTAAAATTTCAAGCATTGTGCTACAACACATTTGAAATATATCCTCTCTCATTTGCATATAATAATGAAAACATCTATGTGTATGAAAAGCTTTATCTAGAAACATCTTCAAAAGAAACAAAGGGCCAATTTGGATCTTTTGCTGGGTGTTGCCTAGCTGAGAAACAAGATGGAAGTGGTGTTCGAGTTTAGATCCCTAGCGAGGTCACCTCGGGACCTGAGATTTCTAGATTTTTCTTGCCAACTAAAGTAAGCCTCAACATGGACATGCTAGACAACTAAATAAAACCAAACATGTCCAAACTTTCTAAGAATAATATCTAGAGTTTTTTTCAAAGATAGTGTTCTCTGAGGTTGAGTGGGTGTCGCTTATTGCACGTCGTTCCTATTGAGTAAAAACATACTACTCTACTCTGTAAAGAGACCAACCAACTAACCAGCACGACTCCGGCCGACCAGACAAAGGCATTGGAGTTTCAAACTGGCTCCACTCTGCTACTGCCTTATGTTGTTGCTAGCTGTTGGGCCCTCAGATTCAGGTACATACATGGGACCAGGCCCGCCTAGCCAACAAACGGAGCATCGCAAAAAACCTCAACCCCGTGCAAGTTTGTTTTCAGCTCCCATATGACTATATGAGACATGTGTGATGCTAGTTAGGATAGAATCACCAAACAATAGCAGCAAACAAAAATGACTCACAATTACTAGCACCGAATAAAGCAATTTAGTAACCTATGCGTGAACACAGAGAGTTAGGCCAAGCTCGCGCGAGACATTACACGTACAGATCATTCCACACAGGTGCTAGTTGGGCCGACAAAGTTTAGTCTTTCGCCGTGCCGTAATGCCCATACACTATCGACAAAGTTTAGGAAGACTGGTATTCCTGCCTAGGTAAAGCTGCCTTGGATCATATACACCTTCCGTTTGCAGTGACAAACATTGTCAAAATATGGCATATATATGAGGAAATCAACATTTTAATCACTGCATTTTGTGATAATAAAAAACAATAGAACCATGTTGTGCTACTTGCATCACTCACACAATACATTATGATACAAATTTACTGTTTCGAAACATCTTCCAAACTATGCCATGTAAGAGAAGTGTACAGGAGTAAGAGAGTAGAAACACAATCGAAGTGAACATAATCTTACAAGATACTCTCTCTCTCTCTCTCTCCGTTTCATATTATTTGTCGATTTGACTTTTCTAGATACATTCCTCTTGCTATGCACCTAGATATATACTTATGTTTAGATACATAATAAAAAAAAGAATGTATTTGAAAAGTTAAAGCGGCAAGTAATATGACCTGAGGGAGTAATTTGTTAATTTATTGGAACAAATGGTGTAGCTTCCAACAAGAGTTCAGTCTTTCGCCGTGCCGTAATGCCATATGCTTCAGTCATATCTAACTCACATGGACTCGCTCCATGAGGCAGCTTCCAATTAAAATGGTAAAGGAGATTTGCGAGCACTATCTCAATATTGGCAAACCCAAACGCCAAGCCAGGGCACATCCTCCGACCACCCCCGCCAGGGAGAAACCTAAAGTCCGAGCCACTGAAATCGACTGTGCCATCCTCAAATCTTTCGGGCTTGAACTCGTTCGCATCCGGCCATGACTTGTCGTCCCTGCCAATTGCCCAAGCATTCACGAACACCGTCGTGCCTTTAGGTACGTCGTAGCCCATGATCTTAATCGGTTCAGAACAGGATCTTGGAAGAATCAGTGGCAAAGGAGGATGCAACCTGAGTGTCTCCTTGACCACCATTTGGAGGTAGGGAAGCCTCCCTTGGACGTCTGCCTCTGCCACCACTGTTTTGCCCTGAAGAACCTGCCGGACTTCCGACTGTGCTCGCTGCATCACGGCCGGGTTTCTCACAAGCTCAGACATCACCCATATGGTCGTCGTCGCTGTAGTCTCTGAGCCCGCAGCGAAAACATCCTGATGGAAATTGTGTGATTTGTAACGATGCATATACGCTAGATGTATATATTTCGTGTCACTTTCTTTCAGATGCCAGCAGAGGACTTACGAACAGCACGGCGCAGACAACTTCAGTGGTGAGGACGGTCTCCAGCCCACCATCTCGCTGAAGCCGCAGCAGGACGTCGAGGATGTCGTCCCGGCGACCGCCTCCATCGCCGTTGCTCTCATGGTCCCCGATGATGGCTTGCACGATGCGATGGACTCTGTCGTGCACCTCCCTTGCGGCGCGCAGGGAGCCGGCGCCGAGCGTCCTGGCGAGGCGCGAGCCCGGGAACAGATCGACGAGGTTGAAGCCGGCCAGGAGCCTGAGCACCTCGTCCAGCCCCGCCATGTACTCCTTCCTCATCGGGCACGTGTCGCCGACGGCGCACCTCATCAGGATGTCGTTCATCAGGACCTTGATCCTCTCGCTGAGGTTCACGGGCACGGCGGCCGGGGACGACGACGCCGCGGCGACGGACCGGACCAGGCTCGCCGCCGCATCCTCCCGGATGGGGCGGAAGGAGAGCACGCGCTTGGGGCTCAGCAGCTCCGTGGCGCAGAGCCGCCGGAGATCCTTCCAGTGCCGGCTGCCGGAGGGCGCGAAGGCGATGTTCTGGCCGCCGTAGGAGAGGATGTTCGCGGTCACGTACAGGGGCCGGTCGGAGACGACGGCGTCGTGCGTCTTCAAGACCTCCCGCGCCGCCTCCGGGGAGGAGACCACCACCGTGGGGACGTGCCCGAGGCGGAGGAGCACGACGTCGCCGTACCTCCGCGCCAGCCCCCGCATCGCGTGGTGCGGCAGCGCGCCGAGCAGGCGGTGCACGTTCCCGATCACCGGCAGCGGCCGTGGCCCAGGAGGCAGGTTCAAGCCGGCGGCGCCGCGCCGGGAGAAGACGGCCTTGGTCAGCTTGAGGAGCACGACGACGCTGCCCACGATGCAGAGCAGCGTGTAGAACGCAGCCACCGGTGGTGTTTCTGCCATGACGACTGACAATGTAAAACTGCTGGTTCACGTAATAAGCAGTTAAATAGGGCAGAAAGGGAAAGGGCCATTGATCGGGTTCCTCCAACAAAGCTGGTGGAGTGCAAGCAGTGCTAATTGATAGTAAAACCCTTGAGGTTTCAGGATCACTGTCGTCGTTATCCGGCGTCCGGCTACCTTTCCTGACCCACGATGTTCAGACAGCAGCATCGTTGACAATGCAAGTTGTTTGCTTGCAAATTCTTGCAGGGAGGGTGTGACATCCTCTCCTCTGAATTTAGTAGTGCTCGTGTGGAATTAAGCCAGTAGAGTACAAGCAATGAACATTGGATTTATAATACTAAGATTAAAAACTAGCTCTTCTGGTTTCATTATCCAGCGTTTGACTTCCTCAATGGATGTTTGTTAATTCGACATGTGTGACATTTAGGCACTGCCAAGGACATCTGGAGCAGTGTGGCATTACTGAAGCTGCGATCGTGTCCCTTCCGCTGTTGCCACATGGCTCACCACGGTGCCAAAGTGAGTAGTGACTACCTCCATAGATACCAATTTATCTTGGTATAATACTATAGTCAACGCCATGCCCCCGAAGAAGATAAAATGGATGATGAACAAGAAATTTCCAGGTCAAATCTCAGAGCAGCTCAGCAGAAGCGTCGCTTCTTCTTCTTTAGAAAAAAAAATAGGAAGATAACCTATACAGACAGCGTCGCCACACTAGATTATGTTTACACCTCTTAACAATTTTTTTTTGGCGGTGTTTAAAAATCCAAAAGCGTCTCAGAGTGTCCGAAATGGCATCAAGTGCTAAAACCTCCAATTCATATGGAAATGGTTTCGATACTGGTACAATTCAACCAAAATAAATCATATAGAAAGCATGATAAGGTTGAGGCGTATTTAGCTTTTCTTATCGTCATCAATTCATCATCATAATTAAAATACAATAGATAATAATATTTTACATTATGTATGTGATAAATTGTATGTGGGATGATGATGACAGACCAAGACCAATCACACATTCAAGATGGACATAGTGTGCATATATATAGTGGAAACTGAACACTAGGATTCTGATCCATGGGGAACATATGGAGTAGCTTCCAACAGGAGATCAGTTCTACGCCGTGCCGTAATCCCGTATGTTTCAGCCATATCAAGTTGGCAGGGGTTTGCTCCACCAGGCAACTTCCAATCGAAGTGGTAGAGGAGGCTCGCGAGTGCTGTCTCGACATTGGCCAACCCGAACGCCAGACCGGGGCACATCCTTCGACCGGAACCACCAGGGACGAACCTGAAGTCCGTACCACCGAAGAAGTCGACCTTGCCATCCTCGAACCTCTCCGGCTCGAACCTGTGCGCATCGGCGCCCCATGAATCTTCGTCTCTGCCAAGCGCCCATGCGTTGACGAACACCGTGGTGCCCTCGGGCACGTCGAAGCCCAAGACCTTGGTCGATCCAGCGGACAACCTTGGGAGAATCAATGGCGCCGGAGGGTGCAGTCTTAGCGTCTCCTTGATCACCATCTGCAGGTAGGGGAGCTTCCCTTGGATGTCGTCCTCTGCCAGGAGCCTAGCTTCGGCTTGAACGAGTTGCCGGACTTCTGACTGTGCTCGCTGCATCGCGGCCGGGTTCCTCACAAGCTCGGACATCACCCAGATGGTCGTCGTTGCTGTAGTCTCTGAACCGGCAGCGAAAACGTCCTGAGCAAGTAGTAGAAATATATGCGTCCATGAGCACTGATGACGCAACAATTTTTTCTCCTCCTATAAATAAACACACCTAGTAGCAGGAGGGATCGGAGGATTGAAGAGAACGGGAGGACAGGGATTAACCAGCAGTAGACAGGACTTACGAACAAGACCCCGCTGAGAAACTCTGTGGTGAAGGTGCTCGTCCCTAGCGCAGCATCCTTCTGGAACCCAAGCAGCAGGCCGAGAATGTCCTCCCGGCGGCCGTCGTCGTCAGTAGCCGCCGCGCCCGCGCCGGCGGCCCCCCTGCTGCTCTCATGGTACCCGATGATGGCTTGCGTGATGCGGTGCATCCTGTCGTGCACCTCCCTCGCGGCGCGCAGGGAGCCGGCGCCGAGCGTCCTGGCGAGCCGGGACCCCGGGAACAGGTCGATGAGGTTGAACCCGGCCATGAGGTCGAGCGCCCTGTCCAGCTCCGCGAGGTACTCGTCCCGCATCGGGCACCTGTCGCCGATGGCGCACCGCATCAGGATGTCGTTCATCAGGACCTTGACCCTCTCGCTGACGTTCACGACGGCGGCGGCCGGCGACGCCGACGCCGACGCCGCCGCGACGGACCGGACCAGGCTCGCCACCTCCTCCTCCCGGATCGGCCGGAAGGAGAGCACGCGCTTGGAGCCCAGCAGCTCCGTGACGCAGAGCCGCCGGACCTCCTTCCAGTGCCGGCTGCCCGAGGGCGCGAAGGCGATGTCCTGGCCGCCGTAGGTGAAGATGCCCATGGTCACGTAGAGCGGCCGGTTCGCGAAGATGGCGTCGTGGGTCTTCAAGACCTCCCGCGCCGCCTCCGGGGAGGACACCACCACCGCGCGGACGTGGCCGAGGCGGAGGAGCACGACGGGGCCGTACCTGTGAGCCAGCCTGCGCATCGCGTGGTGCGGCAGGGCGCCCAGCAGGCAGTGCATGTTCCCGATCACCGGCAGCGGCCGTGGCCCAGGAGGGAGGTTCAGGATCAGGCCGGCGGCATGCTGGCTGGTAAACAAGGATCGTCTCAGCTTGAGGAGCACGATGACGACGAGGATGCTGAGCAAGGTGTAGCACGCAGCGGGCGAGAACGTTGTTTCTGCCATGAGAGCGTCACCTTGGTTAGTGATTGCTTCGAGGTATCAATATGCTGGTGTTTGTTGTTGTTGGGAGATGCTTATGCTTGCAAGGATTACTTGTAAGTTGAACATTCTTTTTTTTTAAAGACTCGAGTTACGTGCGAAGCACAAAAACGCAAAATGACAGCTTCCAAGCAATTATTCGGTCCAGTCAACGCCTCCAAAAGATAGCTTTTAGCGAGAGAGAAGATAATTTTTTTTTATTTTAGCGAGAGAGAAGATAAATGAAAAACAAGCCAATTCCAAGGTCAAACCCCAAATCAATGAATTGAAGCATCATATCATTTTGTTATACAATTTATATCGATGGTAGTGTTGTATAGCTTAAGAAAAAATTGTACTCCCTCCGGTTCCATATTAAAAGTCGTGTAGGGCGACACGGTCACCGAAGCACAACTTTGGCTTCTTTTTTCTATAGAAGATCTTTATTAGAAAGTTATCAAAACGTCTCTGGTAGCTTCCACGTGACCGTCGGATAGACAGACGCTCCCCGTTGACCCAGACGTCGGTTCATCCGGTGCTGAAGACTTCGTCTTGGCGCGTCTCTGTCTTGATTCAAACTAAGCGTCGGATAGACCGACGGTGGCCTCTCTCAGACCGTCGGGTCATCCGGTGCTACTGTCTTCGCTGCTCCTCCTCTGCAATTCATCCGGCGCATCTAGAAACGGGACCGTCGGTTCATCCGACGGTGTCAACTTCGTTTGGCCTGTTGCGCAGTGTGCCAACTACACCGACGCTATGCACCGATGGTACCGTCGGTTCATCCGACGAAGTGTTTTCTTTTCCTTTCTTTGCTCGGTTTTGACCCTAGAAGGTGTGTTATATGTATGAGTCCAATGTAAGGTTTTGACATCAACACTTTTTATCATTAAATTTAAGTTTTTCTAAAATGTTGAAACGAATTCGAACACACACACACACAAACATGTTGTATGCTTTGATCTACTACTTCTCATTACTTTTGTCACCGTAGTACTCCATCCATATCGAAATATTTTTCACCGTTGACTTTTTCTTGTAAATTTGACCATTCGTCTTATTCAAAAAATTATTGTAAATATGTAAAAGGATAAGTCAAGCTTAAAATACTTACGATAATAAATCATGTACCAAATAAAATAGATAGTACTTGCATAATTTTTTGCATAAGACGAAAAAGTCAATAACGACAAGTATTTCGATACAGATTGAGTAGTAATGAAGAAAGGATGGCTACACTGGGCTGTATAGTACAGTTCTCCTCTTCTCACGCTCCGTATGTTCTCATGAATCACAGTACTAAAAGAAAAAACAAAACACTAAAGCTGGTGATATTTTGCGGGCAGTTATTATCAGAGGATGTGAAAATGGAACATATTCTGACAAAAATAAAAGGCATAACAGTTAGCACAAGCGAGTAGCATATGCAATCTAGAAGGGCGCATATATGAAAACTATAAGAACGACTGTACAAAGTCAAGTGAACAATTAAAACAACTGATAAACAACAGATGACACCTATACGTACTGCTAAGGTAGCACGAGAAAACAAATTTGCAGAAAGGTTTGTTATAATTTTATTTTTTCCTCGAACACATGATAAATTTTTCTACGTTTTTTTTACTCCCCTATCTCGAATTGATGTATCTTATTAAAGCAAACCTACCAATGCAATGCAATTTCTTAAACCCCAGTGAAAAAAATGTGAGCAATTAAACATAAAATTTGCTATAGTTTGACATGATAATATGTTGTTAGTTTCACAGGTGATTACACAGCTGGATTGTATGTGCTTTGGAAGTCAATGTCATAAACTTATGGACACAGTGTATTATTGTGCAACTTTTAGCACCCAAAGTAATTAACCAAACTAAATTAATTAGAATATATGACTACAGAGCACTGTACAATGTTTAATCATATAGAATTAATAAAATCAACACAAGTTCGATGCTCCATGACTTTTTAATTATCATTTCAAAAATTCTAATGAAAACTCTTATGTCTCTACTCTAGAAATGTATAACTAATTAATCTATGTGTTTGAAAATCACCTTACTAGTAGTGTCCAACCATGATAAGAGCTCTATAATACCAGTGTATAGGACAGGAATTTGGGAAGCTCTATAATACCAAGCAGTGAAAATATTCAAGACTTCCCCAAAACTAGTAGTGTCCAACCATGATAAGAGCGGGAGATGACATTTAATTTTAACTCATTCAAGAAATCAAGACACGAAAACATTGATGCATATTTATATCATGTGATAAAGTACTATGCTCTAGTTAATTAACTAGGTTTGATGCCTAGCTAATAAGGTTCAACCATACACAAGAACTGGAACTCAAGTTCTTTCATCACTTCATCTAACGTCTTAGCATCTGATATTTCAATGACAGTAGGTGTATGCATCACATCTTCGTGATCATTCCTATCATATGGTCGCATCTGAATTTTGCACGACGGTGTAGTGTCTGCATGCAGTACGTACTTGTCACCTTACAGGTACACCATATACTTTGAGCAATTGATCTGATGAGCATGAGGTGACGGTATGCAATTTGAATTCATGACATTTGACATAAAGTTACAAGCAGATTGCTACACATGCATATAGCTAGATGAAAGCTATGGTAGATGAACATGGACCATTGCATGAGTATTGCAAGGGAAACGCCGCGACAGCACACGAGCATCTCCTAGATAATTAAGTAGAGATCAAACGACAGATAATATGCCTTGCATATCGGATATGTAGGTAGCCCGGCCTTTTCACTGCTCGGATCCAGAGGACCCTAGTAGCTCGATCCCGTCAGAATAACCATAGTCATCTGAGAAATCTTCCTCGTCAGAATAACCGTAGTCGTCGTCATCAGAGAAATCGTCTTCGTCGTCATCGATCATTTGGATGATGAACTTGCAGTAATTTGCGAAAGCATGGGTGAGGCTGAATGGGCGGAAACAACCTTGCTGTACCGGACTTAAGTCCAACACAGGCGGCTGCTGCACTCCGTCAGGGAACCGAACGGTGGTCATGAACGAACACTCGACGCAGCTGCCGCCTCCGACTACGATTTGATCCACAAAGTAGATGCAGCCGCCTTGGACGGTGGGGAACTTGTCGGCGTCGACAGAGAGGCACCTGACATGGCTGAGGAACAGGGCGCGGTTGCCGATGCTCGTCACCGGCTCAAGCGCCTTCCTCACGGTGTCCACTCTGCGGACAGTTAGCTTTCCGGGCACACCGTACCATGGCCTGGTCACCAGCAGCAGCTCTCCCCCGGACTCCACGAGGTAGTACGAACGGCCACCCTCCACCGATGCCGGAACAATGGTTTCCGCCGAGCGCCGCCGCCGCCGTACATCGTCGTCGTCGGCGGCAGTAGAGATGGAGAGCACGGATCCTTGGCGGTTGGTGAGGTACACGTTTCCGGCGAAGGGAACCGTGCACAAAAGGACGTCATTGTTGGGGTTGGGGAAAGGATCAGCGGCGGCATCACACTTGTGGAAGTAGTCGCTGTCCTGATCTGCCCACATGATGGCACCTAGGGCGGTGGAGACGAAGACCCTCATCGTGGTCGCCGACGTCGACGACGACGTCGTGACGACGGCAACCTCCCTAGCCCGACCCACGGGCACTGGCGCGTTGAAGCGGGCGAGGGAGCCCGTGAAGGGGTTGAGCACGCGGGCCTGGTAGGGGTACGCCGGCTCTCCGAGGAGGATGAGGCCGCCGGCCGTGGCGCCGACGAAGAAGCAGTCGCGGAGCAGCGGGATCCTCCGGCGGAGGAAGCGGCCGGTCTCGACGTTGACGAGCGTGAGGACGTCGTCGCGCCGGTCGAGCAGCGCCCACTTGCTGGGATAATGGAAGCGGCGGCTGGGGTCGTCGACGTCGTCGTCTTTGGTGGCGGAGCGCCAGTCGTGGCAGACGGCGCGGAAGGACATGTAGTAGTCGATGTCGTCGGCTGCCAGGAGGCAGTCTCCGACGCGGCGGAGGAGGTCGTCGGTGAGCGAGGTCCAGTCGGGCACTGCCGCCGCCGTCGGGGTCGTCGGCGACGGCGGCTGAGCGCGACGAGCCCTTTTTTGCCGGGAGATCAGTACTGGTGTGCAAGGCATGGCGCGCGCGGCGGTTGCGATAGATAGGCTTGCTGATGACGACGATGATCTGCGCTGCGCTTGTGTGTGTTTGTCTGCGTTGTGTGGTGGATTTCTTCGAAACGAAATGGTTAGGGCATATATATATTCTCGGGGAAGCACCGTATCGCCGCCAGTTCTATTTGGCAAGTGTTTGTGCGGTTTCATTTCATGCTAGTCTGATGCACCGCGGCATGTTCTCACATTATCAATCCTATCCAAAAATGGCAAAGCATAGTATAAACTCGTGTTTTCTTCCTTTGTTTCAAACAAAAACAAGCGCGTGGGTTCGGGGGGGGGGGGGGGCGTCGGACACGTAACACAGGAGGCCCACGTATTCCCCAGCCCGACTTCCCCTCCCAAATCCTAGTTGCCGCCACTTCCCGCCTGCATTCCCGCCACACCGCCGCCTGAGTGGGACGCCAGGCTACCGCACGGCCGCGAGGAAGGTGGTGGCGTGGCCTCTTCTCCTCTTCTCGCCGGAGGGCCGGGGCGGGCGCGGCCGCCCGGCTTGACGGCGTGGCTCGCCCCCGGCGGGACGTCCTCCGCGGTGGCGCGGCCGGCGCGGGGGCGGTCCACCGGCCTTCGTGTCGCGACACGGTCCCCCGTGGTGGTGGCTCGACGGGCGGTGGTGGTTTCCCGCGATGGGGGCTCGGCGGGCGGCGGGCGGCGCCCTCCATCGGAGGTGACCGCGCGACCTGCAAAGCTGTTCCTCATGGTAGGGACGGTCGATGGCAGCCTGTATCGCGGTTCTCGCGGCGACGTGGTTGCCGGCGGCGGGGTCTGGTAGCCTCCGGCGCCCGGCGATCTGTCTCATGGGTGGAGAATGTCGGTGTTTAAACCTTTTGACCTCCATGGGAGGTACCCGCAGCAAGGTAGAAGGTGGGGATCGCCATGATCTGGAACCCGAAGGTACGCGCGAGGACACAAGACACAAGATTTATACAAGTTCGGGTAGCCAGAGTAGCTACCCTACGTCCTGTTTGGAGTAGTATCGCCCTGCGCTTGGGTGTTGTTCCCCGGAGGGATTGTGTATGTTCGGCTAGGTACCCGGCCCTCCTCTATATAGTCCAGGGGGCGGGTTCCTAGTCGGTTACAAGGCAGTAGTCCTAGTAGGATTACACAGAGCGAGTCCTAGTAGGAGTACAGGGGAATTCTAGTAGGAGACCGTCTTCTACTCTTCCTCCTTCCTTGCATGAGTACCCGGGGTGTATGCCCGACAAGCCCCCGAGCACGTTGGAGTCGAGAGTAGTAGTTCGAGTAGTCTTGAAGCCTCTTCGAGTAGTTCTTTAGCGTCCTCGAGTACTGCTTGGAGAAGTCTTCAATAGTACTTGAACTGCCGCGAGGCTGGAAGGTGGTCCAGCTCATCAGTCTTGAAGTCGAGATTATATGGAAGTGCAATTGCAAAATTGCACTCCATATGGAGTAGCCCCCCGAGCCTTAGGTTGAGTTGCGGACTCTAGGGCGAGGGTCAATCTTGATTCTGAATCTTCCGTCTTGAAAGAATTGAATGATGGGTGTAGCATAGCAGCCCCCGAGCCTTGAAATGATTAGGTAATCAATCCAAGGGTCTTCAGTGTTCGCGAAAGCCATCATCTGAGTACTCTTGTAGCGTGTAACCTCCGAGATAAGAGAGCTGTATGAGCCACGTCGAGTAGTGATTGGTGAGGAGCCCCCGAGCTTGAGAGTGAGCGAAGCATGCTGAAGTTATCTTCGAGTAGTATGTCGAGTGCAGCCCCCGAGCTGGAGAGATTCCAAGTAGCAGTTTGGCGTCGAGCCGTGGAGCTTGAGAAGTAGTCGTGCCGTCAGAGCGGACTTTAGTTGCGACCGAAGTCGACTTTAGATGCCGGCAGAGCGGACTTTAGAATGCGACTTAAGAACCGAAGTCGACTTTGTGCCGCGCGGAGCGGACTTTGAGATGTGACTTGAAAACCGAAGTCGACTTTAGTTGCCGCGCGGAGCGGACTTTGATATGCGACTTTAGAAGTCGACATTAGGATGCCGCGCGGAGCGGACTTTGGAATGCGACTTAAAAACCGAAGTCGACTTTATGCCGCACGGAGCGGACTTAAGATGCAAAAAACAAAAAGCACTTTCCGGAAAGCCAAAGCGAATAAAAAATCAGAGAAAACGAGTAGTTTTGCCGCCGGAGCGGGCTTAAGGTTGCGACCGGAGTCGGCTTGTGCCACCGGAGTGGGCTTAAGTACCTGAGCCATTGATTTCAGACCCAAGGTACAGTTGCCGCCGGAGCGGGCTTGAGTGCAACCGTTAGCGTCGACTTGTGCCACCGGAGTGGGCTTGTGCCACCGGAGTGGGCTTAAGTACCTGAGCCATGGATTTCAGACCCAAAGTATAGTTGCCGCCAGTGCGGGCTTGAGGGTGCGACCGGAGTCGGCTTGAGGGTGCGACCGGAGTCGGATTGTGTACCTAGGCCATGGATTTCAGACCCAAGGTATGGTTGCCACCGTAGTGGACTTGAAGGTGCGACCGGAGTCGACTTGCGTACCTGGGCCATGGATTTCAGACCCAAGGTACGGAGCGCGAGTACTTAGGGTACTTGGACCCATGGTACAGAGCATGAAGACCACGTGCAGCTAGGTTCCATCGTCGCCAGGACCCGAGGGCCGTTTACAACTAGGTTCCATCGAAGCTTACACACGTAGTATGCCACCGAAGCAGGCGGAGAGGCGACCGGAGTCGACTTTAAGTTGCCGCACGGAAGCGGACTTTAGAATGCGACTTTAGACGTCGACTATAGATTGCCGCGCGTAGCGGACTTTAGAAGGTACCTCCTTGGGATAGCCCCCGAGTTGATGAAGTAGGCTCGTGGTGACTTGATCGATATGCCCCAAGAGTAGTCAGCAGAGTGTAGCTCCCGTGAAAACCCGTCGAGAAGCATACACAAATGAGTAGTCGGCAAGTAGTCCTACATGATGAGGAGAACAAGCCAAGAGAACAGTAATCATTTAAATAAATGACTTAGTTGTTGCTGCCTGGGCAGACTGATGATGAAGCAGTGGCGGTCGGTGATGGAGCCACGACGGTTGTTGTTGAAGTCGACTAGTCAGAGTTGATTCCGACTAGTTGTTGGGGGCGTGACTGCCGTTCTCGACTAGTTTGGAAAACTAGTCGAGATGAATGGTCAACGCGATGCGACTGGAAGACGACGTTGTGGCGGCGTGCGGCGTACTCGAAGTAGAGCCAGTGTTGCCGCGAGACAAGTAGTCGCGACGAACAGCGTGGGCCGGGCGAGAGCCGGTGTGGCTGCGAGAGGAAGTTGTGGCACACGGAGTAGTCGACGACGAACCCCGTGACGGGCCGCGCGACGTGCCGAGGCACCCGGACGCGCGGCGTAGGCGAAGTAGTTGACGACGAGTGGCGCGACGAGCCATCTGACGAGCCGCGCGACGTGCCGAGGCACTTAGACGTGCGGCGTAGGCGAAGTAGTTGACGACGAGCCGCGCGACGATCCGCAAGACGAGCCGCGCGACGTGCCGAGGCACCCCGGACGCGCGGCGGAGGCGAAGTAGTCAACGACGAGCCCGCGCGAGGCGGAGTAGTCGACGACGAGTGGCGCGACAAGCCGCGTGACGAGCCGCGCGACGTGCCGAGGCACCCGGACACGCGACGGAGGTGAAGCAGTCGACGACGAGCCCGGAGTAGTCGATGACGAGCCGCGTGACGAGCCACGCGACGTGCCGAGGCACCCGAACGCGCGGCAGAGACGACGCGTCTAGATGCACGACATAGGCACAGTAGAGCCGGTGCAATCTGGACGACGAGTAGTCACGCTGCGAGACGCAGTGATCGAATGCACTGCGAGAGCCAGTGCGAGCGACCGACGAGAAGTCGAGCGGCGAGATGGCGCGTCCGGATGCACGACATAGGCGCAGTAGAGTCGGTGCAACCCGGACGACGAGTAGTCGCGGCGCATGAAGTAGTCGATGCAGAACCCGTGCGACCGGGAGATGAGTAGTCGCGATGCACGGTGTAGCTGAAGCAGAGTCGCTGCGTACGGCAGCAACGCAGCCGTACTCGCATACGTCTTCCGGATGCATGGAGCAAAGAACTCGAAGAATCCTTGGTAGCTTCTTGTGTGTGCGTGTAGCATAACTCATGTAAATTGAAATATTGGACGCACAAAACACAGGACAGGAGGAGTTGTGCGGCCGCTCTACTCCATGTGCATGCAGTAATCATTGCCTTTGGCTTGGTTCTGCTGGAGGCTGAGTACTACTCGGTGACGGTGAGGGTGCAGAGCACGGTCTGCTGGACTCCATTTTGCACTCCAGCTTGTGTGACTAGGTGACGTCTCGATGATGCCGCGGAACCGTCGAAGAGGTCATTGATGCTTGATCTTGGTGCTCCGCACTGACATGGCAGGTCGGCATGGTGCGGATTTTGATGTTGTGCCTGACATAGCGGGTTATCGTGACGATGCTGCCGTGAACATCGTCGAATACGCTTTGAACTCGAATGCGGCGAGTTGCGATTGGATTTGCGCCGAGTAGATTGATCTGGGTAGATGAAGGTCCTTCGAATTCGCCGATGATCGTGACGATGGCCCCACGGTGGGCGTCAGCTGTCGGTGTTTAAACCTTTCGACCTCCATGGGAGGTACCCGCAGCAAGGTAGAAGGTGGGGATCGCCATGATCTGGAACCCGAAGGTACGCGCGAGGACACAAGACACAAGATTTATACAGGTTCGGGTAGCCAGAGTAGCTACCCTACGTCCTGTTTGGAGTAGTATTGCGCCTCGCGCTTGGGTGTTGTTCCCGGAGGGATTGTGTATGTTCGGCTAGGTACCCGGCCCTCCTTTATATAGTCCAGGGGCGGCGGGTTCCTAGTCGGTTACAAGGCAGGAGTCCTAGTAGGATTACATAGAGCGAGTCCTAGTAGGAGTACAGGGGAATTCTAGTAGGAGTCCGTCTTCTACTCTTCCTCCTTCCTTTCATGAGTAACCAAGCAGTGGTTAGGCTTCTCGGATTGACGGGGTCGTGGTCTGCATCCTGCTGGACAGTGACATGGACAACGGTGGCTTGCTGATGGGTGTCTGTCCTCGGAGCCTACCTTGCTCGGACTAAGTGCCGGGGAGGGGTTTGCTCTCATGTGGCCGCCCACGATGTGAGTTTGGCAGGGGGTTGTGCCAGTGCCTGGCCGTCGGCACGGCGACACTGTCAGGCACGACACGACAGGCTGCCGTGCTCGGTCGTGCCATGCCTCGTCGTGCCCGTGCCTCGCCGTGCTAGTGTCGTGCTGGACCGGGCAGCCCGTTTGGCCACCTATAGTCGACGTATTCGCTGGCGGCGGCACGAAAATGCAGAAGAGAACGTATGTTCTCAGCAACATCTATCGTGATCCATCCATTCTGTCCTTTCGATGGCCCAGATGCACCAGATTCCCGAGATGCCCTAGATGCCCGGGATGCCCAGATGCTCTAGATGCCGTTGATTTGTGATTTAACGGTTGGAGATAGATGTTGCGACGGCGTCCAGGTCAGACGTGGCGCGGTGGCGTTCGCCGGCCAGCCGTGTGGTGAGGTAGGGCATCGATGGGTGACAGTATGTGATGATGTGCGAGGCGATACCGTGATGGTAGGTCGTAGGCGAGGCTGGAGCCGAAGCTTGAGGTTGATCGGCATGGCACTCTCTTGTCACTTCCTCACCTGATCTCCTGTAGTTCTCTACTCCACAGTAAGCCAATTCTCCTCCGGAAAAAATCACACTACGCCAGAAATGATTTGCCTAGCGGCTAAAATGCCTTTGTGCTGCGGACGCAGCACCCACCAGCAGTCTTGTGCCATGAGAAATAGCTATATTTGCTGGCAGGTGCCCGCCCGCCAGCAAAGAGACCATAGTGCTAGCGGACGACATAGGCGCCCGCCAGCAATGTGGATTTTCGAAATCGACTCCAAACAAATAGAAACAAAAATTCCACCCATCGCAAGTCGCGATTTTTTCGTGTAAAGTCGCAATGCTCCGCAGTTGCCGTGGTTCGAACCTGGGACCTCACCCTCGCATGAAGCCTCCTCTACCACTACACCACACACTTATATGCATCCATATGCAGTTTTGATCTACTCACATTATACTACACCGAGTGTAAATCGGTTTTTTGAGGTACTAAACGAATTCAAATTAAAACCTTTTCAACTACAAAGTTTCAGAATTTTCTGAGGTCTACAACTTTCATGTTGGGAGTTTTTCCATTTGAGGTCGTTTACAAAATTTGAATTTCATTGACAATATGATTTCATATAAAAAAAAGTTGTAAACCACAAAGTTTCATAACTTCTCAAGATGTACACTTTCATGTTGAGAGGTTCTCCATTTGAGGTCATTTAAAAAAAAAATCAAATTTTCAAATTTAAAAAATTCAGATGTACTTTACTTTAACAAAAGTAATTCAAATAAAAAGATGGTTCAACTACAAAATTCTACTCCCTCCTTTTCTTTTTATAAGGCGCGCAAGCAAATTAAGATCCAAACTTTACGATCTTTTACCAATAATTTACGTAGCATTTTTTTATTTCTTAGTGTAAATTTGATATAGTTGGATTTGTCATCAAATATGCTTTCTAATGATTATATGTTTATAAGCATAGAAAATATAATATAAGAGAAATAGATGATCAAAGGCTAATTTTGAAGATTGTGCCATGTCGCATCGCCCCTTATAAATAGAAAAGGAGGGAGTATAACTTTTGAAGATGAACAACTTTTATTTTGGTCATTTGCTCATCTGGAATAGTGGTATCAATATTCTTCACAAATCTTATACATCTCTCACATGGTTTATTGAATCTATATAAGAGATATAGATTTTGTGAACGGTCTGGACGGGGCGCGGGCCCACGCGGGTCAGCAGGTGGAGGGAGGCGAGTAGGGCGCAGGCGGCTGGCGGCGGAGGGGCGCTTCGGCGGGCCGGCATTGCCGACGAAGGCCGAGCCGCGAGCTTAGGAGGCCAGGCGATTCCCACCCGCACCCAACCTGCATCTGCAAGATACCCAACCCGCCCCGACCCGCAAGCCTAAAAAACCCATTACCACCCACCCCCACTATCCCTGTATCAGCACCCGCCCCAAACAATCCTTTCCCACCCGCCCCACTAGTAGGGTTATATAAATACATTTGTCTTGAAAATTACTTTCATAAGAATATACTCCCTCCGGTTGTCGTTTTGGACAAGGTTTGAGTCAAACATTGAGAATATAAATCATGAATAACTTTTAAGTCGTTGAGTTTGAAAATGTGAAAATCATATAAATAGATTTGTCTTGAAAATTACATTCATAAGAATATACATATATAACTTTCCAATGAATATTTTTATAGAAAAGAGAAGTCAAAGTTGTGCTTTGATAACCGTGTCACTGTCGTAAACGACTTCTAATACGGAACCGGAGGGAGTACATATATAACTTTCCAATAAAGATTTTTATCGAACAGAGAGGTCAAAGTTGTGCCGTGGTGACCGTGTCGCTGTCCCAAACGACTTCTAATATGAAACCGGAGGGAGTATCCTGCATGCAAAAGATTTTTATTTAAGGAATGGTAAGAGATTTGCCGTAATTTTTATTAGGAGAAGAAAAAATCCAAGTATAGAGCAGCGAAAAAGCACAAAAAGAAAATACAAAAGAAAACGCTACTAGGTCCCTCGGCAGGAACACAACCGCGAGGGCTGAAGCCAAAACAACAAGGGAGCGAAAGGAGGGAACGACAACCACTACCAGAATCGACGCCTGTGCCGAGAGCCGGATCCACTTGGCACAGGGCTGTATGCTCTCGGCACAGCCTGTGCCGAGAGGGAGCTCTCGGCAGAGCGCTCTTGGCACCGCTAGGCCGGCACAGGCGGCTCTGCCGAGAGCCACAGCCCAAACTCTCGGCACACCTGTGCCGAGAGCCCATTTAGCTCTCGTCACAGGCCCGTCCACAACTGACGGCGTGAATTGCGGGCCCCACTTCTGTGCCGAGAGCCGCAGAGAAAGCTCACAGCACAGAAGAGCTCTCTGCCGAGAGCCTGTGGGCGGCTCTCGGCACGGGGTGGTGTCGGTGGCCGCCGGCGGAGGTGGGCCCCACCTTCGTGCCGAGAGCCTGCGGCGGCTCTCGGCACGGAGCGACAAGCGGACCCGCGTGTGGCTCTCGTGTCGAGAGCCGGGCCAGCAGGCAAGCGGGCCCGCGTGTGGCTCCTGTGCCGAGAGCTGGGCCAGCAGGCTCTCGGCACAGAGCCTATCTGGGCCGCCAGTCAGCCCATCTGTGCCGAGAGCTAAAGCCATTGCTCTCGGCACAGAGCCCGCTTTGCCGAGAGCCTGGGCTTTGGCTCTCGGCACAGATTACTTTTTTTCAGCAAGCTCATGGTTACCCTCATCACTTATACATGATCACAGTCTTTTAATATTCATCACAGGCAGTTAATATTCATCCCAGGCAGTTAATATTCATCACAGGCAGTTAATATAACCCATCACAAGCACATAAAACACAACCACCACAGCCACACGAAGATCCAACTCGAAGTTCAATTCACGAAGGTCCAAATGCACGTACAATTATCGAAGGTACATAGTCATCACATGGCACAGGCAAGTTTGGCTGTCGAAATGCAAATAAAAGTTCAATAGTCCAGCAACTCACTGCGGTGGCTGATGCTGTGGCCACGACCCCCACCCAGACCCGGTGGGCGCCGTGGCACCCCGTGCCAAGAGGACGGGCAACGCGGCATCCCCCACGGAGTCTGCTGAGCTGGCGGCGACATGTCGTGTCCTGACGACGGGCCACGCGACATCCCCCACTGAGTCTGCGGAGCTGGCGGCGACATGTCGTGTCCCGCAGGCCCGTCATTTGATGCCGCTGACAGATTCTGCATATGATTGAAAATCAGAACTGATAATACAAGATTATGAGCATGTATACCAAGTCATTTTCAATTTCTACGTCATTCTAGGTTTCGCTAACATTATAAGTTATGTACAACAATAAGAAAGAAATGAAAGTACAAGGTTTTCTAGCTCACCACGAGTAATTCTAGGTCATTCTAGTGTTTAAGCATCTATATCAAGTCGTTCTAGCTCAATACGAGAAACAAAAGAGCAAGCTAGGTTGGAAAGCAACTCACAGGAGAAAGAGCGGCCAGTCGAGGAGGTGGAGCGACCAACACCGCGGTGGTGGAGGGAGCTGCACCCGTGGCGCTACCACGTGGCCAAGGTTCCGCATGTACTTGGAGCATGGCGGCCATCCGCTGATTTTGGGCCTCTTGCATCGCATCTAACTCGCCTCTCGGTAACTCACGTGCAAATCATGCGGTACCGCCTCGCGACTCTTCCGCTCGCCTCTCCCGCTCTGCCTTCTCTCGCTGCAAGTTGGGCCTACAATATTTGTTCCAAAAATTAGAATACAAGGAAACATATGTAAACATCAATGAAGGACGAATAAAACGAAATAACTCTGGAAGGTAGCATTTAAGGTCTCCGTAACACTCGGGTCGTCGTTCTATGGGCGGGGGCCGAGCTCGTGGCCTCGTCTCGAGATCGAACCTGCGAGAGAGTCGAAACATCGCGCGGGACCGGGAGAGAGTCGCCAACGAAGTACCGTCCATGTTTCCTCTGCCTTCTCCAATCCCGACGACGGTTTCGGATCCGCAGGCTCTCTCATCGGATCGAAGTCTGGCCCACGAACCTGCCTTGCCACCGTGGTGTACCTTGCGATGCGGGGGCCGGATTGTCGGGTTGGTGTACGCCTCGGGCGGGTCGTCGGGGTTGAAGGTGACGTCGGACGTCGCCCTGCCCTTGTGTGCCATACCATATGCCTCGAGCTCAAAGCAAGCTTGATTCTCATGTGACTTAGACTGCAGGAAAACAATCGAGAGTTAGAAAACAGTAAATTATGCAGTACTGAGAGTTAGAATAAAGAAATAGATTAACATACCCATCTACGAGCAAACTCGCGGATGTTAAGGGGGGGCTTGATGGTGTGGCAGTCCTGCCATCTTCAAACGTCTCTCCCGACGCTCGAGGTGTTTTGCCTCCCAATCAGGCGCAAACCACAAGTCCACAATCGCACTCCAAGCCCGAGGCATCTCGACGAGCCACCACGGAGGCACCTGCACGTCATCAAGTGGATACCATACAAGAACATAAAGGTTGGCGTATCTAATCTGAGAAGAATGAATAATAGTAATTTTCTGCATTTACCTCCATGTATTGTTCTCGAGTGAGGCGCAGGTTTCGGACGTCCTTTTTTTAACTTTCTCACCATACTTAGCCTTGCAGGCAACATTTTACGAGATACGTGACTCGTAAATCATATCTGTCAGAAGCTTCCGACACGTATACATCGCACACTCAGCCGCTCGGTCCTCATATCCCTCAAGGACTCTATAGAAATCCTGCATGTAGAAGCAATGTTAATACTTGAAGGATATCCAATTAATTCAATTTATTGAGAAATACAATTTGTTGCAAGGAAGACTCACCCAAAACTCGCCAACCACCCGACGGGCCTTGTTCTGGAACGTCCTCTGTGTCGGATCAGGCAAATCGATCATGAGGGCGTAGTGGTCAAACGTCGTCACCAACTGCTCTCGAGCGTCTTCTCCCTCCCCAACTGTCACGAACCCGGGGTAGTGCTGCCTGCACAAAACGCCCAAGATGCCATTGGGAAGACGATTATGAGAGCCTGGAGTCACGACCTCCCACCCCCTGCCAAAATGATTTCACACAAATTATTAGTTTCAATCGTGAGTTTGAACGAACGGATGAAAAAAGTTGTGATAAGTTACCGTAGTCCCTCTGGTTTAATAACCGATCGGTTGGCAAGCGGTATGGGTCGATCCGGAAGCCGAGCGGGGCCTCGGATATAGACCTTCGGCACAGCCCCTGCCCCGCACCCCAGCTCCCCATCCTCCTCCTCAGGCTCATACGCCTCCTCATCCTGATGGGCCTCCCCCTCATCCTGATGCGCCTCCTCCCCCTCATCCTGATCTGCATCCCCCCTCATCACTCTCCTGCTGCAACTCTTCCTCCTCATCACTCTCATCTTGCACCTCATCCTCCTCATCCCCGTCATCCGAAAACGACGACACCGAAGTGGGTGCACCTTTCCGAGCCCTGGATCCAGACGACGAGGTGGGTGCCTCAGACGGGGACCTCGTCACCCTCCTAACAGCCGCCATCCCTGCCTGGTACAACTCATTGATGCTCCTCACCGTAGGGGCGCGACGAGGAGGCTGCTTTGGCATCTTTGATCAATCACCTGAAATAGACAAGATTAAACCAGTTAGTATATAATTAAATGTAAATACCAATTAGTAAATAAGAAAACAAATGTCGTAGTAAAGAAGAAACAATTTATCCTACAAAATTAGAAAACACAATTATCCTAGTAAATAAAAAACAAATTATCGTAGTAAATAAGAAACGAAATATTGTAGTAAATAAGAATCCTAGAAAGTTAGAAGCATAATTTCAATTACTACGGACCTTACATGTTTTAGAAATATTCATCACGATCCGGCATATCAGGATCATAAGTCTCGTCATCACTATCACGCATCTCCAAAGACTCAACGCCGTGCTCCAAAGGAGGATCAATGTCATCATCATCACTGACAATGCCTAATTGTAATCGCTCAAGTAATTGTAAGTCCTCTTCATTATCAACCTCTTCTGCATCATGGACGTTGACGTCCATTTCATTGTCTACTTCCATTTCGATCTCTTCAGTTAAGTTTATCTCAAAACACCCTTCTAGCCCATCTTCTTGGAAGAACTCTCCGGCATATGTGTTTGGATCTAGTAGGTGGTAATCTTCATCGTTTGGGGTAGGTAGTTTACCGTGTGGCGATACCTTGTACACAACATCCCAACCCCTGAGACGCTTGTCCTTTTTGCAAGGGTATGAGAGGTAATATACTTGCGTGGTTTGTTGGGCCACAATATAGACATCGTGTCCAGGGTACACGGATGATTGTTTAATTTCGACTAGCCCAAGATTCTTGTTTCGTCTCACAACATTTGGATCAAACCAGTGACACTTGAATATGATAGGTTTAAGAGGTTTGCAACCACGATACTCGAGTTCATATATTTCTTCAAGTCTTCCATAGTAATCTAGCCCATCAGTTTGGCCATGTGTACAAACTCCATTATTTGTGGTTTTTCGATTGGGCCTTTTCTGCTCATGTCGTGTCGTGTGAAAGCGATATCCATTCACGTCATAAGCAACATATGACTTGACCCTTAAGGAGAAACCATCGGCAACCCTGTCTCAACTCGGGACTCATAGACGCATCGGTTTGGCTCGCAAGTTCGGGCATGATTGCGATTAATGTGATATTGAATGCGAGCTCAATTACTTGTAATATTAGAGTATGACCTATATTACCTTCTTTTTGAACCAAGAAATGAAATCGGCATTTAGAAGAACGTTTTCCTCATCGTGGTCGGTAGGGTGCCTTGACCGACGCGGAAGTGACCCAATAAATTCACTGCACCAAATCAAATCAGGTTGGATGCAGATGAGGCAAGATGCAAGAAAGGAAATGAGGACCTTTATTGACAACTTACTTTATGTATGGTCGTACTTCCTCAAGGTTGCGCATAATATATATCGTCATAGTGCGCCACTCTTCAAGAGATAAGGTCTTGAACGTCGAACCACTTGCACTTCCGAGCTGCCCCCAGAAAAGGTTGAGTTTCGATTCATTTGCGCCAGCATTGTACCGAGGAGGTGGATTATGCACGCTGGGAAGGTGCTCAGCATAGTATTTAGTTGTAAAGTTTGTCACCTCCTGCAAAATAGCTGCCTCTGCAATGCAAGCTTCAACTTTGTTTTTATTTTTACATGTACTTCGAAGAACCTTTTGAACCCTCTCAATTGGATAGCACCAACGGTTATGCATGGGCCGCCCAATCGTGCCTCACGCGGGAGGTGCAAAATCATATGTTGCATCGGATTGAAGAAGCCGGGTGGAAAGATCTTCTCTAGCTTACAGAGCAATACAAGTGAATCTTTTTCTAGTTTGTTAATCACAACCTTAGATAACTCCTTGGCACAAAGCTGACGGAAGAAATAACTCAATTCTGCCAGCACTTGCCACACATGCTCAGGTACATAGCCTCGAACCATCACCGGAAGAAGTCGTTCGATCCATATGTGGTAGTCATGACTTTTCAACCCCTTTATTCGAAGAGTAACTAAGTTGACTCCCCTTCTCAGATTCGCGACATACCCATCAGGGAACATTAATTTTTGCATCCATTCTAGTACTTCCTTCCTTTGTACCCTATTAATGATGAAATCAGCCTTAGGCCTATTCCATGTCTTTCCCGGTACAACCTTCGGGATGACTTGCTTTGGCCTGTCGCATAACATTTCTAGATCGAGTCTAGCCTTAACATTGTCCTTGCTCTTCTCTTTTATATCCATCATTGTAGCCCATAGTGCCTCGACAACATTCTTTTCGGTGTGCATCACATCAATGTTATGTGGAAGAAGAAGATCTTTCATATAGGGTAGCCTCCACAAACCCGCCTTTTGAGACCAAGCATGTTTCTCACCATATCCCTCAAAACGACGTTGTCCTTCTTTGAGCACGAGACTGTCTACCTCAGCTTGAATCTCAAGGCTTTTGTCATCATGTACGGTGGTGGATCTCTAACTACAACACCTTTTGTGAAGTTCTTGGTATCTAGTCGGAATGGATGGTCGACGGCGGGAATTGTCGATGTTTGTCAAACGAAGAATACTTGCCACCCCTCTTCAACCAAATGAACCTCAGAGCTGCCTTGCATACTGGGCAAGGGAACTTCCCGTGGACACACCAGCCACAAAATAACCCATAAGCCGGCATGTCATGCAGGGAGTACATGTACCACACGTGCATTTTGAAGTTTGTCTTCGTAGCTCGGTCATATGTCGCCACCCCTTCATTCCAGGCCTTGAGCAAATCATCAATCAGAGGCTCCATGTACACACACATATTATCTCCCGGGTATCCAGGAATTATCAACGACACGAATATGTATTGTCGTTGAAAGACGATGTCGGGGGATAGATTGAGGGGGATAACAAACACGGGCCAACTCGTGTGCTGGACAGCCGTCATTCCAAATGGATTGAACTCATCTGTCGCTAGCGCAACACGTACATTTCGAGCCTCTACCGCTTTGTCAGCATGTTTCTCATCAAACTTTGTCCATGCTAGGGCATCAGATGGATGTGTCAGGTTATTACTGTATCGACGACCTGTTTTGTGCCATTTCATTTGCTTCGCAGTTTCTTCGGTCATGTACATCTGTTGGAGCCGTTGTATGGGCGGGAGGTACCGTAGGACACTTACTGGGATCGTGAGTTGCGTTTTTTACCCTCAGCGAGTCTACCTCCATGAACCGAGATGCTTTACATTTCGGACGGTTGCGTCGCATTCTCATGTTCTTTCTGAATAAGACGCATCCGTTCGGACGGGCATGTGTCCGCTCGTATGGCATCTTAAGTGCACGAAGGACTTTTTGTGCTTCATACATGTTCTTCGGCAAAATGTGACCTTTGGGAAGCATGTCGTCGAAAACGGTCGGCAAAGCATCAAAGCATTCTCGACTCATGTTATGCTGAGACTTTACGGCCATCAGGCGGCCGATGGAATCTAATTGAGATAGTTTAGTGTGCTGGTGAAGAGGTTTTTGTGCTGCAGCCAACATATCATAATACGCCTTCGCGCTTGGCTCTGGCTCCTCCTCTCGACTTTCTTCTTGAAAATGTGCCTCATGAAAGTCATCTATCATGTGTGGTACTCCAGCATGAAGCTCTCCGATGCGTTGCCTCACAACCTCGTCTCTCATTCGACTGGTTTCACCATGGCGGGTCAACTTTGAATAGTCTCTCGTAAATCCATTCCTATAGAGATGTGATGCCATCTCCACCTTTGTAATACGACGTGAGTGTCGTATGGACCTCCCTGGGCCCACTACCTCGGTGTGTACCAGGACCGACTACTCGGTGGGCCCCTGGGACTACCCGGCTTGTGCTACACAGCACCTGAAGGTGTGGAGCACGAGGACTGCAGAGGAGAAGTACTCGGTTAGGAAGCTGTACATGTCCTGCACTGTATGGAAGACTCCTAGACGTACTCGACTAGTACTCTCTCCCTACTCCGACTTGTAACCCCGCTCTCCCGACTATATAAGGTGAGGCGGGGACCGTTCTCTAGGAACACAACACATCTCGTACAACTCACGGCGCACTATTGCACCATCTTGTAATCGTGCCCAATCAATCCAGAGCTACGCAGCATACAGGACGTAGGGTATTACGCACCTCGCGGCCCGAACCTGTCTAAATTGTGTGCCACGTGTCTCTTCCTTCGAGTTACCGATCTCGACGAGGCCACATTCATCTACTTCGGGTACTCCCCTTAGTAGGTTGCCGGTCTAAAACACCGACAGCTGGCGCGCCAGGTAGGGGATCTCGCCCGAGATCACATGGCGAACTCGACGGCTCCCGTCTACTTCAAGCCAACCGTCGCCTTCAACCGCGGCGACACCTTCATGTTCGGCGCCTGGGTCTGCACTGCTGACGGCACGGGCTCCTTCCAGCGCTGCCTAACCATGCAGCCCAACCCGAAGACCAGCTTCGTGACGCTTCCCGAAGTTGTCACAGGCGAACTCGCCGGCAAGTTCGGCGAAATTTCGCTCTTCAACCACCACGCTGACTTCGAGCTCGAATCCGTCCCCAACTCGAACTCGACGTCTCATGGGCCATCGCATGCGAGCCGCCTCCTCAGCCATCGCAGGTGGTCCCCTCACCTCGTGAGCGCTCCGCGCGCGGTCCCCGCACCCTCAGCTGGGCCCGCACGGGGACTCCCACTTCGCGCCGGGCCGGCAAGGAGCCCGTACCTGAGTACAACTCGGACTCCGACACCGCCCCCGGCCACGCTTCGGACTCCAGCCCTCTCTCCGAGTTCTACTCGAACCCTGATTACGAGTTCGACTTCGGGTCGGACCCTGAGGAGCCCGAGTCCGAGGACAACTCCACTGAGCTTCCCTTGTCAGGGCCGGCCTCTGGGCTGGTTATAACGTCCACACCGGCCGGCAGATTCGTCTACTGGCCAGACCGCAAGCCTGCTGACCTGATAAGTGGAGACTCACGCTACGTCGCCTACATCGACTCGCTACCGTTCCAGGAGGGAACACCACTTGCCAGAGCTGACTCGAACACCCCAACTGAGGTGGCGGTTTCTGAGTCCAGCCTTGGCACCCCTGATCGCCAAGTCTTCATGGCTGCCGGCGACACCCCAGGACCTTCAGGGACGGCTCAAGACAAGTACCTTGAAGACATCTCCTCCGACGAGCTCTCTGCTGACGCCCCAGCAGACGAGACCACCGCCAACAGAGACGCTCGACGTGAGCGCAACCGGAGGCGCAGCGAACGTCGCCGACGCCTCCGCGACAACTTCCCCGTCCGCAACCTCGCGGAAGCTCTCGAGGCGGTCGAAAGCAGAGTACACACTACCCCTGAGCAATGCCTCATGTCGATCACAGCGATCGCACGCCAGGCTCAGGGCATACGCGCTGGAGAGGTCATCGCCAAGCTCGCTGAAGACGCCTACTTCATGCGGGTCGACAACAGAGTCAACCAGCCTCCTCCAGCCAGGCCCCGCGACAACGAAACCACAAGTCGCAGCGCCAACAACTGTCCTAACCGTACTCGGGCTGAACTCCCAGCCGAGCCAAACCGTCGTCGCTCCAACGCCGGCGGACCTTCACAGCATGACAACAGCAACCGTGAGATCGTCCCCCACCGCGCTCCGGCCGGCGGCGGCGGCAACGATCCCGACGGCGGAAGCTCCAACCATGGAGCCAACGGAGGGCCGGCGGCGGCGGCGCCGCGGCGGCCGAGGCCACGCGAACAGCCACGCCTCTGGCGCCTCACAGGGCGGCTACGACGCTCGCCAGAAGATTGAGGAGCTGCGGCGGAAGAAGTCGACCACCGCAGCCGAGGGCGACGGCTTCCCCGCCTTCTCACCTCGACTTCGCAACTTGCTCCTCCCCGACAAATTCAAGCCTTTGGGGATCACCAAGTATGATGCGAAGCAGGATCCCATCCAGTGGCTCAGGTGCTACGCCCTCTCCATCGAGAACCCTGGCGGCAACAGCGACACCAAGTGCCTCTACTTCCCCTTCTGCCTGGACCAAGCTCCACTCACATGGCTCGAGTCGCTGGACAAGCACTCGATCGACAAGTGGGACCAGCTGAAGGAGCACTTCACCAGCAACTTCGCGGGCGCCATGGGCCGATCGGGTACTCGCATGGACCTGGCCATGATCAAGCATGAGCAAGGCGAGACCCTCCGCAAGTACATGCACTGCTTTTTCGACGAGCGCGCTACCGTCGTCGACGTCACCGACAAGGAGGTCATCGACCTTTTCCAAGACGGTCTCTACCACCGCCGCACCTTCGAAGACTTCGGTCGTCACCGACCAAGGTCCATCCCCCACCTCAAGGACATGATCACGTCCTGGGCGGATGAAGAAGACAAGGCCAACGCCAAGTACGACGCCATCCGCGGCAAGAACAAGCAGAACCAGGGCGGCGGCAGCGGCAACAACGCGAACCAAGGCGGTCGCAACAACAACAACAACTACTCGGGTCCCAACCGCAAGCGCAAGCCAGACAACACTGTCGCGGCTATCCAGCGCCCTGCGAAGGAGAACTCGAAGAAGAACTCCGGCGGCTTCAAGGACTCCGTCGAAGGAAAGGTGCCCGTGGCATCCAAACGGCAACCACACCACCGAGCAGTGCTACCAACTCAGGCACACACTCAAGGATACGCCGGAGCCACCGCACCCTCACGACAAAAAGGGCAAGAAGAAGGACGACGACAACAACGACTTCCAGGAGCCTGACAAGACCGTCAACGTCCTCTTCGGCGGATTGCCCAGCAGGCGGGAGCAAAAGGCTACCCGCCGCGAAGTCATGTCCATTGAGCCAGCGGTCCTGACCCCTCTCAGGTGGTCGGAGGTACCCATCACCTTCTCCCGCGCTGATCAATGGACCAGCTTCTCCGAACCAGGACGGTTCCCCCTCGTCCTGAAGCCAGTGGTCGCGGGCTCCAAGCTCAACAAGGTGCTCATCGACGGTGGAAGCGGGCTCAACATCCTTTTCACCAAGACCTTGAAGAAAATGAAGCTCGACATCACTCACATGCTCACCAAGAGCAACACGCCCTTCTACGGCATCGTCCCCGGCAATGTGGCTATCCTACTGGGCTCAGTGGCCCTGCCAGTTACCTTTGGGGAAACTCGGGACAACTTGTAACATTCTGGAATTTCCTTCGGGATGTTGGCGATGCGAAAATGTGGATTTCAAAATTTCGATTTGAAATTGAGTGCATGATTAAAATGTAAGGCTGTCTTCTTTGAACCTTCCCTGAATTCCTAGATTTATTTTGAGCAAAAACATAAAATTTAGGAATTATAATTTGCTAGTGTGAGAACCTTGGATTTTATGGGATTTATTTCGCATCTTAATTGTGTGGGATTCAAATTTGAATTTTAAATTCAAATTCGAATCGTAGTTTAATTAGGAGCTAGGTGTTTAGAAAATAGGAAAAACCTTTCCTGCCACTTTGGGCCTTAGCCACATCAGTAGAAGTCTGCAAGACCCCCTCCATCTTGCACCGCAGCCCTGCACAAACCGCCAGCCCACCTGTGCACTTCGGCCCAACACAGCTAGCCGACCCGTCTACCACCCACCTCTCTTCTTGTTTCACTGCCAAGTGGGCCCCAGCCGTCAGCCACCATCCTTTCCCTGCATCTCTTTCTTCCCCACCGTACATGCTTGCCCGTGCGAAAGGCACCGCGGCGCGGCCTCTGCTGCCCCACGCCGAGCGAGCCGTGGCCGCGGGATGCCCGCCGCGTGGACGAGGCGCGGACGCCAAGGTCCGCCGGCCGTCCATCCATCTCCCAGAAACCCTAGCAGCCGCTCTTTAAAGCCGCCCCCAACCGGTTCTCCCTGTGCTGCGCCGCCTTGGGGATTTCCCCCCAAATCCGCTGCCGCCCCATGGGGATTCCTCCCTGTCCACCGCAAGAAGAGAGGAGGAGAGGGGAAGAAGGAGGGGGCGGGAAAGAGGAGCGCTGGAGGCCACCCGTGGAGGAGCCGGGTCGCCGCGCCGCTGGACTGCCGCATCGCCGTCGGCTGCGGGCGAGGCCACCGCGGACGGGGGGGGGGGGGACTCCGTGCCGGAGCCGCTCGGGGAAGGCCGGCGGGGAGGATTCGGGAGCAGACACGCCTTCGCCGTCCACCGCCCATGGAGGAGCCTCGAAGCCACCGCGCCGCCGGACCCCCACGTCGCCGCCCGCCCGCATCGCTACGCCGCCGGACCGAGGAGACCGCCGCTGCCTGAAGCCGGAGGACGCCGCGTTCAAGGAAGCGCCGACGAGGCCATGAAGCCATGGACCGCGCCGCCCTGCTTCTGCTCCAGGCCGTTCTGCTGCTCTCCACCGCGCCTTCTTCGCCGTCGTGTCCAGGAACGCAAGGTGAGCCTCAACCCTCCTTCACCTTGTTGTGGACCCGGCCTTCGAGCCGAGGCTGGACTGAGCCGTATGGGCTCGCTGTGTGTGTGATGACCGCTGTCCCGCATCGCGCCACCGCGCAGACCCGCCGTCGCTTGAGAGCCGGTCATCGAGCCGAGCGGTCGTTTTGCAGGTGCCGCTGCCGTCGTCGCCGCACGCGCTCCCTTGCCCTGCAATTGTGTCGTACCTTTGTTCCGACGAGCGCACGCCGAGTTCCGGCTCGCCGTCGGCATCCACACACTGAGCACGCCACCGTCGAGCGAAGGGCCTGCCTTTCTTGGGCCAGGAGTCGGGTGAGCACAGACCTTTGTCGTGTGCACTTCCCCGCTTGCCGTCACCCTGTTTATGTCCCTTGTCGTGCACATGTTGTTGGCGTTGTGCCATCGCCACGGCTGTGCCGCCGACCTTTTACCCGCACGCACCAACACCGGGTCGAGGCCCTGTCCTTCCTGGCCAAACCCGTGCACGCGCACTCACCCACACGTGAGGTCGTTCGCCGGCGTATGTCCCCAGCCAACGCCGCCGGGCCGTTCCTCGTCGTTTTCCTTTTCTCTGTTCCCTTGTCTAGTGCACGCCGTCAATTTTGTGTCGCTGCCATGGCCGTGCCGTTGACGTTCGGCACGCACACATACGCACACAACCGAGGGGCCGAGCCCCTGCTTCGCCTATCTGTGACCGTGCTCGATGTTCCGCCGTGCCGCCGCCGCGAACCCCAACGCACCGGCACACGTGAGTCCGTCGAGCCTTCGACCCCAAGTTCGAACCTTTCGGCCGCTTCGACCCTGAGCACCGCCTCGCCTAAATCTGCTCGTTGAGCTCTCGTCTCTGTGTCGTCGCCGTGCACGCGCCGTCGGTTTTGTGTCGCCCCCGTGGCCACGCCGCCGACGTTCGCACAAATGCAAACACGTACACCCGAGGAGTCGAACCCTCTGCTCTCCCCGTCCAACCGCACACATACCCGTGCGCACACTCACGCTTGATCTTCGCACGTATTCGTGTGATCCCCACCGGCACCGCACCAGAGTCTGTGTCGGTGAGCCCCATCTCGCAGCGCTCTGCCGCCGCCGCAAACCCCAGCGCGTCGGCACACGTTTGTTCCCCGAAGCCATCAGATGCGAGGCTGAGCCATCTTGGCCGCCTTGATCCTCATCACCTCCCAGCCTTAGCCTGGTCGCCGCTCTCCTTTCTTTGTGCCATCACTGTGGCACGCCGCCACAGTCGCGTTGTCGCCATGGTCACGCCGCCGCCGTTCCGGCCCACCGCCGTGGCCTGGACGCCGGTATGCGCAAGCGTTCGCCCTTGCCTTGTGCAACCACGCATGCACGTGCCCGTGCCTAGCCGCGCAACCGTGCGTGCGCTTGTCTGGAGAGGTCAAGGCCAAACCTTTGGCTCCCTTTCGCGCCAGACCTTGTCGGCATTCCGTCCCGCCACGGGACGCGGCTTTGCCGCCAATGGAGATCCTTCCTCCCCGGGAGTGCGAGCGCCAACTCGATCCCGTTCTTGCACACTTGCTCAGGCGCATGAGCGCGCCAACCCAGTCGTCGCCTTCCCCACCGCGAGCGAAACCAAAGCATCCAGATCGCGACCACCTCGTCGCTCTACTTCACCTCGCCGTCGAGAACGTCCTTCCGCCTGGACGCACGAGCGTCAGACCAAGTCAGTGCACGTGTTCGTCCGCACGTACGCACGCAGGCGAACACCCCGGTGTGCCACCGCGGAGCTCGCCGCCGTGGCCAAGCCACCGACATGCCTACGCGCTCAAGTGAGGACATGGACGCCGCCTTTGGCCGGCCAATGCTCACCACCGCGCACGCTTCTTCTCCGCATACAAGCGAAGCCAAGACGCGACCTAGCACGTGTTGTGGCATTCGCGCCTCCCCTATCGAACCTCGCTGCCCGACCTTGTCCGCGCCGGGCTGCTCTCTTTCGCCGCCGACGTTCTGCTCACGTACACCCGCACCCGCGGGAGTCGAGCCCTGCTCTTCCTGTCCAAACGGTGCACGCGCATGTTCACGCGCACGCATGCCCTCGCAAGCGAGCTGCCATGCCGCCGCGGACACCCCAGTCGCGACGTCGCGGAGTTCGAGCTGCACCGAGCCGTTTACCATCGCGCCGCCGTGCTCGTCCGGGAGCTTCGTCTCACGGACGCACGCTCGTGCATGCGCTCGACCAAGCTGTCGCCTTTGCTCTCCTTGCTCGAGTCCGGTGAACACGTTCGCGCGTATGAGCCGAACCTGACCGCCGCTCAGCCTGTCGCGGCCGGAACCCCGTCATCAAGAGCATCATTTCTACCGAGGCGCGCGAGCGCCGAACCAACCCGTGGACGCGATCGCTCTCAGGCACGCGAGCGCATACAACCTCATCGACGCCGACCACCCTAGCCTCGTCGCCGAAACCTTCTGCTTTGCACCGCATGCCATGCTGCTCTCCATCACCGTCGTGTCGAGTTTCCGACCAAGGCGACCCTTTTCTTTGCCTAGATGGATCCCTAGGTGTACCAGAGTCGCATCGAGTCGCGTGAGGTCGAGTCAACGACCAACCTCGCCGCCGACGAGCCCCTTTCCGCCCGTTGCTCCTCTGGGACTTACCATCGAGCACCTGGCGCCCACGCCAGAGCCCCGTAGGAAATAGATGCACACACGCGCCCACACGTCTTCGTTACCGTAGTGGATTCTGTCGGTTCTAGTGCAGTCGACCAACCACAAAAGCACCACACCTCTGTCGCTCAGCTGCGAGCCGCAGCAGATCCGACCGAGATCGTTTGTGACAGCCGCACCTTCAGCCATGTGGGCAGCCACTTGTGCATGAGTCAGCTTATAGCTACCTATGTGGCAGCCATGTGAGCTCGAAGAGCTAGCTTGCAGCGAGCCTGTAGATAGCTTAGAGCCCTTTTGAGCCTGCCAGTAGTTAGCTTATATTTAAGTGTATTGTGTATGCGTATTTTAATTTCAGAAATCTATTTTATCTTTGGAAAATCCTAGAAAACTCATTTCAACTCCGAAAATTGGGAAACCTTTTCCAAAACTCTTCTAAAATTATAAACTCCGTGTTAGGCTAGTGTTCGCTCTCTTTTGGCTCTTAATTGTTGTTCATTTGGAGTTAATTGCAATAGGACCCGCCTTTATTTTGATTACGCGTTCTTAGGAGCAGCTGGAGCCGGGGAGCTGAGCTCGGAGATCGACTACACCTACGACTACGCCGCCGACGACTACTCGCACGCAGGTGTTCACGCCCGACTGATTCTGAAATACCTATTAGGCATTGCTATGTAGAATGCTAGCGCTTTACTTTAAATGCATGATGAAGATGAACCTTGCACTGCCTTCTTTATTTATCCTGTCCTTGATTGACCCACTACTATATATGTGTATATAAGCGTGTATATGCGCTGAGCTTCGCGATGCATGTGTTTGGGATGGGAATAGCGGTTCTTGGCGTGAGTGGGGTAAAAACCGGCAGGAGAAGGCGTTTTGGGTTTTTTGGCGGGGGTGAGCTCGAAACAACCGATCTAGGATCGGGGATAGGGATGCACTCCTCAGTGTACCCCTGCTTTGACGGTTTTCGGAGCCTAGGTGTTGGGGTTTTACTTGCGGATGGAGGACATGAGCTTGCCCCGGTCTGAAAGCGAGTGGATCAACTTGTCGATAGGACTTTCGTACACACCACCTCGCCGAGAGTGGGGATAGGGCCGAGTTGAGCTCGGCAAGTGCGGAACCATACCTGCTTAGGAAGGATAGAGGGTATCTGTGGGGGAGCGGTGGAGGTGAGACCACCCTCTCAGAGCGTCTCCCGTGTGGCCACACGGGAGCATTTCACAGTTCCGGTGCAATTCCCTTTGCGAGGGGGATCGCGTTGAGGGCCGGATGCAGGATGGGATCGTAACTACCGAGAGTTCGCACGGTAGGATGGGCTCGGTTGGCTGATCACCGTCGGGTACCATCCCGAGTTGGGTACAGGTGTACACGCTCTGCAGAGTTTTGATCTATACGTATAGCCGCGTCCTCGGTCATGGACAAACCTTGAAGACATGTTCGTTCCTCATGTTTTGGGATTTCTACCTCCCCCTGTAGTTGAGAGTGTGGTGAGCCGTGGTTGCAGTCGGCTAGAGGAGAGTGGCTCCCTCTACCTCGTCGATCCGATTGCAATCATTGAGATGCGAGGAGAGGAAGTTCTCGCATCGACCCTAGATGGAGTTAGGTTGCGGAGACGGGGCCCTGGGGTACCAGGTGGTTCCGAGCTGTGTCTGAGAGATTGGTTTGGGACCTTTATGGAGATGATTTCTGATTATGCTTTGCTGTCGCTCGCATAGGAAACCTGAGCTTCTACCTTGCCTCTTTTCTTACCCTTTAGAAGATAGGCCACTTAAAGCTGCATACAGTCGGTGACGTGAACCTATCCCACTCCTTGGGGATAGACTTTGAGCGTGCAGGTTATGAGTTCGACTTCGACAACAACACAGACGGATGGTACGACTGAGGGATGCGTCGCTTCGCTCAAGGATGCCTGTGGGCGTGAAGAACAGAAGATGGAGACCCTTCCGAGATGCTAGCTACCGCCGCGTAGAATTTTACTTTGATTCAGCCTTGAGGCTTGTAATGTTGTACTCCATTATGGACATGTATTAAAATATGTACTAATATTTGTGTGATGCGATGTACGGTTGTGATTTACCTGCTGTGATGAGATCTGTACGCGATAGCTACTGATCCCGGGACTATCGCAAGGGTACAGGGACTCGGGTTTTCCTCACCGAAAATCCGGGGTCGTTTCACAACTACCGTACCGAGTACATCAAGTTCGAGGTTGCGGACTTCGAGACTTCCTACCACGCCATCCTCGGCAGACCAGCCATCGCCAAGTTCATGGCGGTCCCCCACTACACCTACATGGTATCCAAGATGCCAAGCCCAGCGGGTGTACTCTCCCTCCAAGGGGACTTGAAGATCTCCCACGACTGCGATACAGAAGCCGTGGAGATCGCCTCTACAAACCAAGTACCCAACGCGATGATGGAGGTCTACGCCGCGTCGAAGAAACTTGCTACAAGTGAACTCGACATCCCAGAGAAGTCTGACAGTGCCAACAAGCCTCAGCCACCTGAGGAGGTACTCGTCAAGACGATCGACCTTGGCACAGGCGATCCCAGCAAGACCACCACCATCGGGGCCGGCCTTGACCCCAAATAGGAAGACGCGCTCATCAACTTCCTTCGGGCTAACCGCGACATCTTCGCGTGGAAGCCAGCGGACATGCCAGGAGTGCCCAGGGAGCTGATTGAGCACTGCCTCAACGTCGATCCTAAGGCTACCCCTAAGCGACAACACCTCCGACGCTTTGCTGACGATAGACGGGACGCCATCAAGAAGGAACTTGCCAAACTACTCGCGGCTGGCTTCATCAGAGAAGTCTTCCATCCTGAGTGGCTCGCCAACCCTGTCCTCGTCTGCAAGAAGAACTCGAACGAGTGGAGGATGTGCGTCGACTACACTGACCTCAACAAGCACTGCCCCAAGGACCCCTTCAGGTTGCCGCGGATTGATCAAGTCATTGACTCCACGGCGGGCTGCAACCTGCTTTGCTTCCTCGACTGCTACTCCGGGTACCGCCAGATCGCGATCAAGGAAGAAGACCAGGAGAAGACCGCATTCATCACCCCGTTTGGCGCGTACTGCTACACGACCATGTCCTTCAAGTTGAAGAACGCCGGCGCCACCTATCAACGAGCTATCCAGGCCTGCTTCAAGAGGCAACTCAACAAGAACATTGAAGCCTACGTGGATGACGTGATCGTCAAGACCAGAGACTCCAGTACCCTCATCGACGACCTTGAAGAGACTTTCGCATCCCTGCGCGGGTACCGCTGGAAACTCAAACCGAACAAGTGCGTCTTCGGCGTACCTTCGGGCAAACTACTCGGCTTCATCATCGACCGCCGCGGCATCGAAGCCAACTACCCGCTCAGCGACATCCTACGGAACCAAGATGCTACTTGAAGAATCTCCAAGTGGGCAGTCGAGCTCGGCGCCCTCACCATCGACTTCAAGCCACGCACAACCATCAAGTCGCAGGCACTAGTCGACTTCATGGCGGAGTGGCGGGAGAACCAGCTACCTACTCCAACCGTGCGACCAGAGCATTGGGTGATGTACTTCGACGGCTCACTCAACCTCGAGGGCGCAGTGCGGGGGTACCGCCGATCTCTCCGACGGCGAACAACTCAAGTACGTCCCGCATTTTCCGGAAGGTCTCAAACAACGAAGCCGAGTACGAAGCTCTCCTACACGGGCTCCGCCTCGCGCCTTCACCGGGCATCAAGCGGCTACTAGTCTACGGCGACTCCGCGAGTGGTCATCAACCAAGTCAACAAGTCCCGGGACCGCAACAAGGAGAACATGGACGCCATCGCCTAGAAGTCCGCAAGCTCGAGAACAAGTTCTACGGTCTCGAGTTCCACCACATCGTCCGCGACAACAACGTTGCAGCGGACGTCCTCTCGAAGCTTGGATCTACCCGCGCTCAAGTACCAGCGGGTGTCTTCGTTCACGAGGTTCACGTGCCATCCATCCCGGAGCCGGCGCCACCGACCACTGTCCCGGCGCACCAACTGGCTGGACAGGAGGTCATGATGATCGACGTGGATTGGAGGCAACCCTTCATCGACTACCTCAACGAGCAGAAGGTTCCCTCCGACAAGAACTCGGCCGAGCAACTCATCCGTCGTGCCAAGTCCTACGTCCTCGTTGGAGACAAGCTTTACAAGCGGGGTGCATCTTCTGGAGTACTCATGAAGTGCGTCCCCAGGCAAGAAGGCAAGGACATCTTGGAGGAGATCCATAAGGGTGTCTGCGGCAACCATGCGTCCTCTCGCACCCTGGTTAGCAAGGCCTTTCGACGAGCTCTCTACTGGCCCACAGCTTTGGGTGACGCCGAAGAACTCGTCAGAAGGTGCCAAAAATGCCAGTACTTCGCCAAGCAGCAACACGTCCCAGCCTACAAGCTAGTCACCATACCGCCAACCTGGCCCTTTGCCTGCTAGGGGCTCGACATGATTGGGCCACTGCCAACTGCGCCAGGTGGTTTCAACAGAGTACTGGTGGCCATCGGCAAGTTCACCAAGTGGATCGAAGTCAAGTCGGTAACATGCCCCAAGGCTGACAGAGTACTCGACTTCCTGGATGAACTCGTACACCGCTACGGACTACCCCACCGCATCATCACAGATCTGGGCTCCAACTTCAACAACCACCAATTCTGGGAGTACTGCGAGAACAGCGGGATCGACGTCCGATACGTCTCAGTTGCCCATCCTCGGGCCAACGTACAAGTCGAGCGCGCCAACGGGATGGTGCTCGACGCTCTCAAGAAGCGGCAACACGATGCTGCTAACTCTAAAGGAGGCAAATGGATCAAGGAACTACCCAACGCACTCTGGGGGCTACGGACTCAGCCATCCAAGCCAACGGGGCAATCCCCTTACTTCCTGGTCTACGACTCCGAAGCAATCCTCCCTGCCGACGTCATATGGAACTCGCCAGCAGTGGAGCACTACGACGAAGGCGTCTCAGAAGACAGCAGACGAGTTGACATCGACAGCCTCGAAGAAGCTCGCTGCGCCGCCCTCGTCCAATCGGCCAAGGTACCTAGAGGGTATCCGACGCTACCATGATCGCAACGTCAAGGAACGCTCCTTCAACGTTTGAGATCTTGTCCTCCGCCGCATCCAGAACACGGAAGGACTACACAAGCTCAGCTCCCCCTGGGAAGGTCCCTTCACCGTTGCAAAGGTGACCGGGCCGGGCTCCTACCGCCTCCAAACACTTGAAGGCGAAGAAATCAGCAACTCGTGGAACGTCGACCAACTCTGTCGATTCTACGCCTAGTCTACACGACTACTCCAGGGTTCAAGTCTACACGACTACATCAACACCCCTCCGCCGTAAGCGGCCTCCGGGTCCCGGCTCCAGTCTCCGGACTACTCCTCTCCAGGATCCAGCCCGCGCGGCTACCTACGGATCCTGGGCTGCGACGAGCATCAAGGACTCTAGCAGCGGTCTACTAAGAGACCACACTCTAAGATCCAGCCTACACGGCTACCTACGGATCTACTGCTGTAAGCGGCTACTCGCCCTAGCACCACTCAGTTGTAAGCGGCCTCCGGGTCCAGGCGACTACTCTGTAACTACGGCCCTGGCCATCCAAGTGTACTTCTTCAGTAATAAAGTTTGATCATTCATCAACTTCTGTACTGTCTACTTCCCTCATCGGGACTACTGCCGAGTACGACTACTCGCATCCACTCCACGATGGGGCTCCACACTCTGAGATCGCGACTACGAGTACTCATTGCTGGAAATTTTCTTTCATTGACACTTAAGCAATTACATTTCAATTGTTTTTGTACAAACTTGGCTACTAGCTATCTATTACAGGCTACTGGAGATTGATCTTATCAGCTACTTGCTCCGCGATGGGAGCCATCTGCTCCAGCAGCTCCGCGTACTGCTCATCGGTGCAGTTGGCGGCTACCCTGCCAGCGACTACTTCCACCGGGGCCTTCGGGAAGTAGGACTTCATGAAGGCCAAGACATGCTTCGGGATCGACCTCGCCATGTGCTTCACATAGGCCGCCAGCCGGCTGGGAGCTTCCCTCAGGCGATCCACCAGCGGAGCGATCTTGGGGCCGCCCGGATGAGGAACCAAGAGTCTTGCGATCGGCAGCGCGGCTTCTTCAAGATCCTTCAGTTGGGCCCACAGCGCCTCGCAATCTTCATTCAACTTCTGCAATGATTTGTAGCAGTTGACGAGATTGCGGTCAGATGCAATTCGAAGCTCCATGTGCTTCTCGCACTCGAAGGCAAGTTCTTTGTAGTCGAGCTCGAGTACCTGGCGGGCTTCCTGCTCCTGGTAGAAGAGGTTCTTCATGCTTATCTCTGAGGACTTCAACTGCTCCACCTGGCCCTCAAGCTCTACAATACAACAAAAGTACAGCGGGTCAGACTACCTCTCGACCTCCAACAACTACCCGACAAGTCCAGCGGTGTACCTTTGTTCTTGTTGCGGAGGCTCTTGTTCTTCCGCACCAAGTCATCGCCCTTTGCCCGCAATTCTTGGATGTCATTGTGATACTTGGCAAAAGCGGCGTCGAGCCTGGACTGCATGGCGGCCGTGTGCTTCCGCGACTTCAAAAGCTGCTCCTCCAGTGCTTCAGCGCGGAGCACCGCATCACCGTAGCCTTGCAGCATGTTGGACTTCTCGCGGGACCTCTCCGCAACGTCCTGCATAGACAACTCATGTCACACGAGTACTTAACAACAGAGGATTGACTACTCAGAAGCTAAGGCTACTTACCTTCATCCACTGCTCAGCCTGGCGGATCGCCTCCAGGTGCCTGGCCACCGTTGCCGGGTCGACAAGATCGTCCGCGAGCAGCTCTATCCCGCCACGACTACTCGCGGTGGCCTCCGTCATCGGCGCAGAGCGGATGGGCTCTGTGTCCTGGATCTCCGGGGAGCGGATAGCCACCTCCAGAGCGACCTCTGGCGACGTGGTGACCCCCTCTCCTCCGGCCGCCACGGCGGCTTCCTCGACGACTTCCTCCATGGGCTCGGGGGCTCCTCCGGCAGCCTCCGGCACGTCTGGTGTCGACTTCTGCATTGGCACCCCCGCAGGGATGTCACTCCTTTCGGCCTCGGCACCTGTCAAAGAGAAGACAAGTGTATTAGCGACTACGACTACTCCTCGAGGAGCTCTACAGCTTCAGAAGAGTACTCACCTTCGACCACGCTGGCCTCCGGCAACGACGCCTCAGTAGCCGGCGGCTCGGGCACCGCCTGGGGAGCAGGAGAGGACTCCTCGGCGGGCGGCAAGACTTCTTCCGCCACCCGCCTTAGAGGGTTCATCCCCCTCCCAGGACAGATCTGTCGATTTCCTGCAGAAGCACACACAATTGGTCGTCAGTCAACCTCGACTACTACAACAAGTACTACTCGGGAAGATACAGTACTTACAAGCTTGACCGGACTATCGTCACGGCCGGGGCACCGAGGATGCTGGCAATATCTACGAGTCCACCCTCGGTGGGCGCCTCCTCCTGCGCCCCTGCAGCCGCTGCCTCTTCTCCAACGGCGGCCGGTGCAGCGCCCTCCTACGCTCATGTAGCCACCACCTCTTCAACGGCGGCGGCTACGGGCTCCGTGCTCCCCTGTGGAGCAGGGGGCTGGCGCTCCAACTGCGCCAAGAGCTCCTCGACGGTGGGGGCTGGGCTATGACTTCCAGCGGGCTCCCCCACTGTGTTCTGCTCGCCTTCGTCGCCCTCCTCGACGGGCTTCGTTGGCGGCACCTCCTGCATCCAAGGAAGACTACTCATCAACAAGTGTACTTGCTCGACGGGTACTCGACTACACTAGTCAAGACTTCTTACCTCTTGGGGCGTGGTCTCCGTGACCTTGAGCTTCTTCGTCACCCGCTTGCGGGCGGGGTTGCGCGGCCTCCGTGGCGGCGCAGCCAGACTAGCCTTCAGGCTAGTAGGCGGGTCTTGCACAAGAGGTACATGAGGCAAGCCTGGGCGGCTAAACCTCGACCGCAGCTGAAAGCGATCCTGCAACGTCTCCTCGTCGTCATCATCGTCGTCGTCGGAGGTGTCCTCCACGATGACGGTGTCATCGCCTTCGCCGACTTCTCGCCGCTCCTTGGCTTTGGCTTTCCCTTCGCCCGGGATCTCGATTCCATGAGGGGGCGGCTGCGGCTCGGAGACAAACATTTTCAAGTCATCCTGCAAGGCACAAGACATCACCGCGACTACTAACAAGCAAGGACTACTCGACTAAGGGGTACGACTACTTACCTCCTTTGGCGGGCGCGCGGGAGTACTCCTGGACGGGGCACGCCGTGTACGGTGGCATATCCTTGAAGATCCTCGTCAGCCTCTCGATGACGTCGTCGTCGTCCACCTCGCCTCCAGGCATCCGCGACGTGTCGTCGTCGCCGGTGTACTCGAAGCCCAAGGTGTCGCGGGCCATCAGCGGCTGCACCCTCCGCTTCATGAAACTGAAGGCCACGTGCTCGGCCCTCAGCCCAGCCTCTCTGAGCACCTTGATGTGTGCCAGCAGCTCGGGGAGCTGGATCCCCTCCTGCATTGTGGGCTCCGTGTTCCACCGGGGCCGCGGTGCTCCGGGCCGCCTCCCACTCGGCTTCGGCAGGCTAGGGTGGTGGTTCGTGATGTAGAACCACCTCGCCTTCCAATCGGCGTTGGAATCAATGAGCTTGTACGACAGGTACTGCTCAGCGGCGTCTTCTCTCATCTGGATGCCGGCCCCTCCGACTACTCGTGGATTGCTGGCACTTGGCTGCGGCTTCACCCGGAAGAATTTTCGGAAGAGGATCCAGTGCGGCTTGATTCCTAGAAATGCTTCACAGAAATGGACGAAGACCGCGGTATGGAAAATGCTGTTAGGGTTCAGATTGAGGTACTCAACTCCATAGTACCCGAGGAGGCCCTTGAAGAAATCACTAGCCGGAAGCGCGAGTCCGCGCTCCACGAAACGCGCGAACATGGGGATCTCGCCTTCAGCCTTCTCCATTGGGTATGGATCTCCGGCGGCGGCCCTCCACATATCAACCTCCTTCTCCCAGATAAATCCGCTGTTGAGAAGGGCCAATAGATCCTCGGTCTTCACCTTTGACTTCTTCCACTCGCGGCTTGGATCTGCCCGCGGTGGAGACATCGATGGCGCTGCTCCAGTGGCAGCCGCGGCGGCCTCTTCGCGGCCCCTCTTCTTCCCGGCGATCTTCGCAGACTTGGACGGTGAAGGCTTCATTCTCCAAGTACAGGGCGTCTTCACGCGCATCCGCTCGGGGGCTACTCTGGAAGCTCTGGGTGGCGGCACGCTTGGATCTACTGCGGCGGCGGCGTGCGCACTGAGTGGATCTACCTCAGATCGATTCGAAATGACTACAGCACAGATGGGTGAAAAACCCTAAGGGTTTTGGCTTCTATTTATAAGTCAAACCGGCTCCGCAACGGCCGGCTGGATAAGTCCACGCGCGGCTGACTCAGCGGCTAAAACGCGGCTCTTCGCATTCTACTAGTCGACGCGCCTCACCTCGGGGGCTCGGCTACCTCTACTCGACTACCTGGGAAGCGACAAGACTCAGGAGCATCTCAGGACACATTCTTCAAGATGACCCTTCAATTCGAGAGGAAGTACTCGACTCAAGGCTCGGGGGCTCCGTGCCACGTGTCCTTCGGTTTTTTCTCTCCGGATTTTTCAGGATTTTCTTTTCAAGACTTCAGATGGACCCTCAGCCAGAGCCTGCGGCTCAACCTAAGGCTCAGGGGCTACTCCATATGGAGTGCGATTTTGCAATCGCACCTCCATATCAGCTCCGACTTCAAGACAAGATGGGCATTTTTTGAAGACCTTCGAAGGCGGCGCTCGAGGACGCTTGGGACTACTCGAGAAGACTTCAAGATTGCTCAAACATCAGCTGGAGTACATTCCAGCCTCGGGATGCTTCGACTACTCTTGAGGACTTTTGACATGTAGTGCTCGGGGACGCTTGAGGACTACTCGTTTAAGGCCGTCAAGACTACTTGAAGCTATCCTTCTCGACTACAAAGTACTCGGAGGCTTGTCGTATGGACCTCCCTGGGCCCACTACCTCGGTGGGTACCAGGACCGACTACTCGGTGGGCCCCTGGGACTACCCGGCTTGCGCTACACGGCACCTGAAGGCGTGGAGCACAAGGACTACGTAGGAGAAGTACTTGGTTAGGAAGCTGTACATGTCCTGCACTATATGGAAGACTCCTAGACGTACCCGACTAGTATTCTCTCCCTACTCCAACTTGTAACCCTGCCTCCCGGACTATATAAGGCGAGGCAGGGACCGTTCTCTAGGAACACAACAACTCATCTCATACAACCCACGGCGCACTATTGCACCATCTTGTAATCGTGCCCAATCAATCCAGAGCTACGCAGCATACATGACGTAGGGTATTACGCACCTCGTGGCCCGAACCTGTCTAAATTGTGTGCCACGTGTCTCTTCCTTCGAATTACCGATCTCGGCGAGGCCACATTCATCTACTTCGGGTACTCCCCTTAGTAGGTTGCCGGTCTAAAACACCGACAGTATCCAACATGATGTGAATTTGTTTTGTGGGTATCTATCCAAGATAGAGCTTAGGAACCACAGTGGGTGGACAGTTGATGACAAGGTTATCCCTTGAAATTTATATTTTGTCAGCTATGATAATTTGTCTGTACTTCAATCTAATATTTAGTTTGATTTCAAATGTGCAGATTAGTAATGCATGTGCAATGTTCACGAAGGGGGACCCAAAGGGCAGGAAGTTCACATTATTGCATTGCTGGCACATCCAGAAGGACAAGCCCAAGTGGGTGGATAGGAGGAGGGAAATTGGATGTGCAAAAAAGACAGGCAATAAAAAACAGAAGACAATAGCAAATTCTTCTCCTGCCTCAGCTGCAGCTGGTCCTGTTGTCCCTTTTCCTGTTGATGATGATAGTGAACCACCAGCAAGACCTGACGGTAAGAAGAAGGAGAAGCAGAAGCTAAAGACCTAGAAGAGGAGAGAATTCTGAATTTGGATCTGACCACAATGACCTACGACCTACAACAATATTATGCAGTGCACAAAACAAGATTAGTAATGCAGTGCACAATTCTGAATTTGGATCTGACCACAATCCATTTTCCTGTTGCTTTCAAATAATTATAAAATGAAGTACACAAAACTAATCAACATTAATAAATATTGTATAACCCTGAATGGTTTTGCCACAAGTGCTCAATCAGGTCTGCCTTCAAGTGATAGTGGATTTCACTGTCCTGGATGGTTTTATATTTTTCATGAAAGCATCAAGTTCACGTGCTTCACTATGTGAAACTGTCACTCTAGATCCCATATCGTCGTAGTTGCAAACGTACTGTCCCTCATCATCGAAGTGGTACTCATATCGTTCCCCTTGCTCTTCACGCTCATCTTCAATAATCATGTTATGCATAATTATGCAAGCCATCATAATATTATGAAGCGTATCTTCATCCCACAAACGAGCCGGTCCACGAACAATGGCAAAGCGAGATTGTAGAACCCCAAATGCCCTTTCAACATCCTTTTGACATGCTTCTTGTGCCTTTGCAAAATATTTAGTCTTAGTACCTTGTGGCTCTGGAATTGTCTTCACAAAAGTAGCCCATGATGGATATATGCCATCTGCTAGATAGTAACCCATGGAATAATCATGTCCATTGATGTTGTAATTTACTTGTGGACCTTGTCCTTCTGCAAGCCTTGCAAAGATAGGAGACCTTTGAAGCACATTAATGTCGTTGTGTGAACCAGGAATGCCAAAGAATGCATGCCATATCCATAGGTCTTTAGATGCGACTGATTCAAGTATAATAGTAGGCTCTTTTTTATGTCCCTTGTACTGACCATGATGTGCAGTAGGACAATTTTTCCAAGGCCAATGCATACAATCTATGGACCCAAGACTACCAAGAAATCCTCTGCTCGCTCCAATTTCAAGTAATCCAGGAGTATCCTGTTCATTGGGCTCTCTCATGTACTCCGGTCCAAAAATCTCAACAACTGCTGCTACAAACTTTCTCAAAGATTCTAGTGCAGTACTCTCACCAATACGAATGTACTCGTCCAAAGCATCAGCTGGAGTGCCATAAGCTAACATATGGAAAGCGACAACGACCTTCTGAAGACAAGATAGTCCTAGCACTCCGACTGCATTCCTCCTCTGCACGAAGTAATCGTCATGTTTCTTAACATCATTCATTATGCGAAGAAAAAGAGGTCGCCTCATCCTAAACCTGTATCGTGACATAATATAAATTGAGCAATATTAAAGTAGAGGCAAAATGAAAATTAGATTAAAAAAAGAACAGATGCGAACCTCTAGTGATATTAAAGTAGAGGCACAATGAAAATTAGATTAAAAAAATAGATGCGAACCTCCTCCTAAAAATCTTGTCGTTGAAAGTAGGATTAGCTGAGAAGTAGTCTTTGTAAAGAAGATCATTGTATAAAAGTCTGTCACGCTGGACTACATCATGTCCCTCAATAGAACCAATACGACCCGGATTATTAATCTCATCTAATCATTAGTGCGACACCATAATATAGCTCATCATCCGAAGAGGACGAATCGATCAGTTCATCCCATATAAATTGATTGAATTCATCATCAGGATCCATACTCTATTGATTTTAAAATACAAATCGATAAGGCAACGAATTAGATTACGAATCACTACAACTACGAACTGTGAAAATAGGGTCACGTACCTCCATTTGAGGGACCTCGATTCAATTTGACAGAGGAGCCGCGGACAGGAAGACCGGTGGCGATGCGATGAGGAGGAACCGCGATGCCGGCGTCGCGACCTGTTCCGGGGCGGCGTGGAAGCCGACGAGTTGCGGGAGCACAGGAGGGTTCGTGGGTTTTTCCCTTCTGACTAGTGGGTCGAGTTGTGGGCCTAGTAGATGGCTAGTAATTTTAGCTAGTCTGTTGGAATAAGAGGAGATTTAGCTAGTCTAGTTTGGCTAATTGACTAGCTAAATGTGAATTTAGCTAGTCTAATTTGGCTAGTCTGTTGGAGTTGCTCTGATACTACACCACTATACTGCATGCAGGATGCACAGCCTTCGGTTGTTTAGGGCAGTCCCAATGGTGGAAACTAACACGGCTTCCATAGCACAAGAAATCATCTATAGAAACTACTCTCCACAGTGGTAGTGTCTTCGAGCAATAATTATTTTCTCTTTCTCTCCCCTAATTTGACCAATGAGGAGCATTGCATTAACCCCATAGAAATCAGTGGTTTATTCCCAATGGCGAATTCATGGTTCCTTGTGCATTGGTTCAAGAGTAGACATGGTTTCTCCATGAGGAAACCATTTGTATGATTTGTGCTCCCTTTCTTCATTAATTAAAGTGTCACATCATCATTTTGCTTAGTCGGCAAGCTATTTAATAGAGATAGAAACTACCATTAATACTCCGTTGGGAGTGCCCTTACAACAAAGCCGTTGGATGACCTCTGCTCTATGCCTCTATGCTCCCTCCGTCTCTGTGCTCGGCTAGGAGTCTTGTCCTGCGTTTCTTGGGAACCAAACGAAGCCGAAGCGGCGCGTGGTGATTTCCGACGAACTTAGTAATTGCAGCAGTAAATATAATCGCATGCTTCCGATCCGTCTTCCAATCCCAAAGGATTGGTGAGCTCAAGCGCCAAGTTCAGTTCCCCATTTAAGACCTTTGCCATCGGTTGGCACTGCTCTCTTCGTCTGCTCCCCAACAACCCGAAAAAAAACACCCACCTCCAATCCTTCATCCTTTGCTCAACACCGTCCGGCCATGGCGGCGGCGGAGGCAGTGGCGCAGCAGGGTTGGTCCTCGCTTCCGGCGGACCTGGTGAACCGCGTCGCCGACTGCATCCTCGCCACCAACGACATCGACTACTACATGGACTTGCGCGCCGTCTGCCAGGGCTGGCGCTCCTCCACCGCCGACCCCAAGACCAGCCGCGACGTGCGCTTCCACCCCACCCGGTGGATCGTTCTCGACGAGCTCTTTTCCGACAGCGACACCCGCCTCTTCGTCAACGCCACCACCGGCCGCTTCCTCCGCAGGAGGCTGCCTCTCCTCCGCGCCAACCATTTCGTCGCCTCCACCACCGGCGGCTTTTTCGTCCTGGCGGAGAGGGAGCCCCCGCACGCCGCGCGGGTCCTCAACCCCTTCACGGGCTCCATGATTCGTTTCAAGGCGCCCACGCCTTCCGAGGTGTACATGGCTGCTGCTGTGGTGGGCGTTTCGCCCACGCTTGTCTTGCATTGCACCTTGCATTCGTATGATGATGAGGTCAGATTCTTCCTGGCTGATCCGGACAGCGAGCGTTTCCAAGTCGTTAAAATCAGCAAATCGGCGGCTCCCGGCGACGACGTCGAGTCCGAGTTCTTGGATCCGGCGCTGGCGTCCGCTCTTCTGGTTATGCGTGGTCTCGTCGTGGAGCTCGCTGCTTGCCCTGGCGAAATGCTGCGCGTCGAAAGGTCTCCGGCGGAGCAAGGCGTACGCCTTTTCAGGATGGACTCTCACTCTACTAACAAGTGCAGTGCGATGGGGGTCAGCAGCATCGGCGGCCATGCTCTCTTCCTCGGCGCCAGCAGGTGCGTGTCCGTCCTTGCCGACAGCTTCCCGTCCGTTGAAGCCAACTGCGTCTACTACCAGAAAGAAGGGGAGGATGGGAACAGCCACACCTACATGTATGATCTCGCTCATGAAGAAGAAGAGAGAATCATGGGAGGTAATGTATACCTCGTCTACCCGGCCTCAATCATCCAGCTGCTCGTCGGGTACGCCATGTTGACTGTGCGTTACGAACCAGGGTGGGATCAGGTGCTGGCGAAATTACATTCAGGGCCTACCCGGCCGTCCATGGAAGAGGAGCTTTGGGAGGTGCTCATGTATGACTTGCAAACGGAGCTGGAGGCTGAAGGATACGTTGGGCCTGTTTGGGAGGGCTTCGACTCCAAAAACGGTTTTGGCTCCGGCTCCTCTGATGGAGCGGCTCCTTTGATGGAGTTAGACCCGTTTTGAAATTTTTTTTGGCAAAATGAATTTACCGGTTGGATTGAGAATGTAAAGTCTAATTTGCCCTTACTTTTTTCTTTATTTTTTTCCTTTTTCATATGAGTTGGTGTTTGGAACGCGTGAGGGATAGGACAAATTGGAAGTGAATAATTACCTAGCTAATTTGCTTAGAATGGATGTATATGTAATCATTTTTTCGTTTCAAGTCATTATTAATATGTAGGCACAATTTATCCTTTTTTATTTTAGGTAAAAAAATGGACCGGACCCCACGTGTCAGTGAAGGACCTTGGATTTGATCTTATCCCTTTCACTGTTTGACGCTCCAGCAGCGTTATCCTCTTCGTGGGGCATGTCCTATCTGTCTTCTCCCGCCGGCCATGGCTGATGGCTCGCAGGCTTGCAGCCTCGCACCCGTAAGCCCTCCCCATGTCGCGCTGCCGCTTGGCTCCGCCGGTCTTCCCCACGCAGTGCCGCTGCTCGCCCCCGCGGCCATGGCTGCGTCCCTCACCAAGTTCATCGTGCGGCCATGGTTGGGGATGCGTGTGGATGTCGCCTTGCTGGTCGTAGCTGCAACTACGCATGCAGCTTCCCTGGAGCCACCTCGTCCGCCGTCATTGCCGATTCCGCCGGTGAGATGTTCTTGCAGCTTTGTAGACCTCGCTTCGACGCCAGCAGCTGGTCGCGGGGCCAAAACTGGCAGACGGTCGCGGAGCCACGGCTGGAGTCGGCGGAGCCACATTTTTTTTCTCTACCCTTAAAAAACCAAAAAAAACTCGTAAGGGGATCGCCACCCTCGTGGTTCTGCCCGCGCGTGGTTCTGCCGGCAGAACCACACCCTCACGCGCGGACAGGTGGCCCCCACGCCCTTCTTATCCCCCACCGAACCCTACGCGCGGCCGCCGCCCCCAATCGCACCGCCGCCACTCCGCCTCGCCTCCTTCCCACATCCGCGCACGCCTCTCCCCTTCTACAACCATCCATGCCGTCGTTCCTCCCCTAGCCTCTACCGACCTCGCCGCTTGGATACCCCGTCGGCCGTCGCTCCTCCTCCTACGCCGCCGCCGCAATCGCCCCCCCTCCTATGGTGCTCACGCTCCTCAAAAAAAAAAGAAATTCGCTCGCCTCCGCCGATCCCGTGAGACCTCCCCGGATTTCCCCCCAAATGCAGTTATCGGCCGCCGGAGCCACCGTCATCGCCTCACCCGAGGAGCGGGAGCAGAGCGCCTCCGGCGAGGGGAAGCCGGACGAGGCGAGAGGAAAAGAACGGCTCTCCAGCGAGGAGCCTGGGCGGTCGTGTCGCGCGTCCAACTCCACATATCTGAAGCCTCCCAAGCACCCCTGCCACCAGGGCGGCGACACCAAGGAGGAGGCGGTGGCGAAGCAAGAGGCCTCCGGCGAGTCGGCGGCCGCGTCCAAGGAGAGCAGCGACTTGCGGAGCTCCGCGAGCTGCGTTGCCGCCGCCGCGGGACCGGCAGCAGGAAGGCCGACAAGGAGGAGGAGGTGGCGTCCGCGCCCCACGGGCCTCCCGCCCGGTCCCTTCTGCTTGCCGCACTCCTCGACGCGGTCGCGACGAAGCTCGACTCCGTGCTGCAACGGCTACACGAGCACGAAGGTGAGGTAGGTGAGAGTGTTCATGGGATGCACATTTGATTGTCTGGCCACATGTCGATACTTCTTTAAAAACAAAATTGTACAGTACCCATTATATACTGATAATCTGAAGGATCTATATAATTATAGGATTGGTAAACACTATACACATTTCATCAAAATAGGGTCGTGCCGTGCGTTGCCACGGGCATCCAAATTTCTATATACATTTCACATACATTCAACATGACAATAATAATATGAAAATAAGCACAATTATGGTTAAATCCTTAGCAAAAACCTTCATTACACAGACGTAAACCATTTTATGACTGTTGACAACAAACAAGACATGAGATGATGACCGTAAAACTGTTCCGAATACATAGTACCACATTTCACAGCCTTTCCATTGCATTTTCCATTTACATAACCCTTTTATCAAATAAATAGTGGGAGCTACTGGTCTCCAATGGGCTATTGAACACTCCGAAGAACTTCGCAAGCAGACGATTCTAACTCTTATAAGAAACGATTCGAATACCCCAAATTTCTAGATAGAGTTCATAAACCTTTTGCAAGCTGCAAGGTAGGCACAATTGACTTAATAGAAATAAAGATCACACATGTACTGATGACAGATACAGGTGCTCCTCTTTTAAAAGAGGATAACAAACTTCTCGGCAATGTGAAAGTGGAAAAAAATAAACATTTTTACATCCACCTGTAGTGTTGGCTCTCCAATGACATATACAAGCTTCATGTAAGAAGTTAAACGGGAAGCTTAATGATGAATCAATACGAGAGCCGGAGAAATACCATAACAACCCACCCAGATGCTATTTTCATTGGTTAATGGATGTCCTTTCTCACCCCATTCAACAAATAGATATGCTTCTGTAATGTCACTCACTTCCAAGTGATTGTCATATGAAATAATAACAATAACAATTACATCACCATTCTTATGTTTGCTACTGCAGTTGATTTCCAGGGTGTAAGTTAAACTATTAAGTTAGAGCAGATCTGAGAGCCAGATATTACACTAACTTGCTATAAAAGTGCACACATTGCACAAAGTCGTTCCAAAAAATCATAGCAGTCATGGGATGACAGGAAAGCTTACTTCATTCCAAGACTTCCCTTGCTGAGAGCGCTAGCGAAACCAGCCGGAACAGAGGAACATAGCTCCCATAATATATTACTAATTTGTGTTAATTCACCAGACATGTTAGGGGCACCAAATCGTTAACCTAATGTTCATGCAAATTAGATGATCAAAATCATTGATGCAAATGATATGCCCATAAATATAAACACATTGCATGCCTTGTGATGAGGAAAATACTCCACAGGCAACCAACACATCAGGGTAAGCACATGACATAACTCAGAATTTATGCCTTTGTTTTCTTGTGCTCCTCGAAACGCAGAAGCATGTGTAGCTATCAAGCAGTCTCAGAGCCTCCAGCTCTGGTCAAAGTAGCTAGGACCTCTTCCATTTGTACTCTAAATATCTATATAAGATTAATTATATCAGTTCAATTGATTGCTGTTATTTGTGAACACAAAGCACCAAAGGGACATCTTTCACACTGAAAAAAATAAGCAGGAGAGCTATGCATTGTGATGGACCAGATATGCTCTAGATGCAGAGCAAATAGGGATGGCAATGGGCGGGGCGGGGGTAAGGGTAAAGCATTTACCCGCCCGTTGGCATACCCGTCTATCTCTTTTGTACCTTTACCCGCCAAACGTAACGGGTAAAAATCCTTACCCTTACCCTTACCCGAAGGGTACCCGCAGGTAAAAGGGTACCCGATGGGTATTAACATAAACATGTCATTAAGTTCATATATAAGAGTACAATAATCGTTTGATAGTTAAATAAGTCTCAAACTTCACAATCACACACTTATTGATACATAAAAAAGTCAAATAAGAAATTACAACATCCCAACATAAGAAATAAGATCAAATTGTGATGTATTCTTGCGAGTCAATGAGTCATGGATCAATGATGTCAGACTCAACATCATCCCGAGAACACAAAATAATAGACATTAGATCAATTTAAGTTATACTTTGGAAAAAAGTGGAACATGTGAAGTCGAAGACATACCAATGGTGGAAGGGATGTCTTGCTAGGGTTAGGATATATGGGCCTACTTGGGTCAAATATTTCTACGAGGCTTCTTTAGTGCGGGTACCCTTGGGTAACCCATGGGTAGAGTTTCATATCCTTACCCTTGCCCGCGGGTAGAATTCTATACCCGTACCCTTACCCGCGGGTACCCTTACCCGTGGGTAAAACTGCCATCCTTAGAGCAAAGACACTGAATGACGTAAATCCATGCTCAGGTGATATTTCATACAAATTTTATCTTCCAGCAACACAAAAGATAAAAAAAGACATTTTGTTCTGATCTATGCAACTCTACAAACATATATGCAAGCCACCTGAGCAACATCATGGATTCACATGTGCAAATCCCCTTGGCTTAGAGCGATCAAGGCTAGTGATAGAGCTACAAGAACCATCAAAATTAAGTAGTGTCAAAATAATATCCCTCAACGAAACAGCTTGCAAGGGATCATCAATTATGGCTACCAACCTCATCCTCCTTGCCCACCATGTCATGGTAAAAATAGATTCAAGCTGTCCAACAAATCAGATGAAAGAGGAACATCACAAAAATGAAGACCGTAAAAAATATATTTAATTGTATCAGGCATAATAAAGCATCTAAGCCACAGGAAATTCCTTCCTACCACTAATTAGATAAACACAAGTAGAAGGTGAGATAAAATTACGAAAGTCAAGAAACTCTATAGCATATAGTTGATATATATGAGCGCTGCATCGGTTGAATTCTAAATATTAAAATAGTAATATATACAAGTACATGGTCATAAAGAAAGGAATGTCAAGCTATAACTATAAGCGGTAGTAAATGCAAAAGAAAAAAGTTTTGGAAGGTTTAAGCATCAACCCAACTTACTGATCTTGGATACAGTTGAAGGTAAGTTCTTTCTTTGATAATGATGTCCAGTTACTACATGACCTGAAATTCTAATTTAAAAATAATAGTTATGCACTTCTAATGCAGTAGCATTGGTATATAACTTCTTTTCAGGAGCTATTGACCTGCTCACTGGTTCTGGTAGTAACCAAGAGTATACTCAGAGCTCCCGGAAGTTTACTGAACTTCAATATGCATTTGTTTGAGACAATGAACAGAGAACCAATTCAGGATAGAGGGAAGGCCGAAGCATCACATAGCTTCCTATAAACTTGAAAAGAAATAAATAAATCAGTAGTTACTTATTTCCTTAGCACATTAAAAAATTATCACTAATGGTGAATAGTAATGTAATAATTAAAACATGCGACCTGTATAACACACTAAGGCATAAGCAAAGCATCTGTTTTGAAGTATAACACACTAAGCCAGCAGAGCCTGCGAGTTGCTGTTCTCAAGCTAGTAAGTTAAGAATTTTACAGTTGGTAATGGAAAAGGATGGGGATAGGACAATAACTGAACTGTGAGAATGGCAGCTGTCCGTCCATGTGATCTACCGAGTGTCACACCCGACTTTCCGAAGAAAACCAAGTGCAAACCTATATGCATGCCGGATCAAGTTTCATGCATATAGTGACATATAAGTGAATACGAAAACGGTATCACGCAAGAAAAAGAAAGATTATCGAGAGATTTACGCTTTATCCCGGAAACGAAGGCTCCAAACATCACGAGCGATCGGCGGGGGTTGCGTACGCCTAGCACCAACAACATCTTCATAGCGGCTTCCTCTTTACGAGCAACATTGTTTATAGCAAGGGTGAGCACTTGTCGTACTCAGCTAGTGTGGAAAAAGATATGAATGCAAAGGCTTTATAGTGGACTGGGCCATAAGCATTTAAGCAATTTTAGTTGGTCAAGTTTTTATTAGCACCTGATTACTAATAAAGTATAAGTTTATACCAACCCACATTAAGCATAAGGTAAGAAATACACCATGAGCACATGGCAAACATAACCAGAGAACATGATTTAAGTCCATCTTCAAGTTTAATTATCATGTGAGGGTCCAGGCCGCTCTTGACCGTGAGCACGGCTAATCGATTAGTTTTACACTCTGCAGAGGTTGTACATCTTTACCCACAAGTCGCGTAAAAGTCCCGAAGAACTTTAAACCCAACCATGCGATGCTTGCGCATGCATCATACCACACTTCCGAGGTGTGATTGCATAGGGACGCTACGAGGCCTTTACAAAGAGTCCTCCCGTGCGTATTAATCCATAGTAGTATGTCATAGAGGCTATCTTTCGTACCACACTTCTATTACGGACGGTAAGCCATAGAGTCTTCCGTTCCATCACCGCTCCGAATAGAAGAGCCATAAAAGCATTCCTCCGTCCCCAACCTACTATGCGAGTAATAACCACACAAAGACTTCCCTAATTAATCGGCCAAGACCGAGCCATATAGTCCTTGTGGTTGCAATCGTTGTCCCGGGTGGTCGCTCCATGTTCCGATTAATCATATGTTCTTGTATTAAGCAATCAAAGATATAACATAAATGTATAACAGGATTCATCATTAATGTTCATTGAAACCACCATAACCCAGGTATAGCAACTAAGCATAGCTACCCAACATAAATGTAAACCCAGGTTAGCAAGGAATGACAATCAAAGTCTAGGATAAACCTTAATAGGAGCCCATCAAAATTAATGCAAGCAATGCAATGAGTGATTAATTATAATTCTTAGGACAAAATCAAGGACACACTTGCCTTTAACCAAAGTAATGTCGTTGCTCAGAATATCTTCAACTTCAAGCTCTTCCCAGCCTCTTGAACGGCGTTCACTCTAAGCGCATCAATCATCGGGCACAAACATACACAAAGCAGACAAGCAAACAGACATACTAAGAACAAAACACCAATCAAAAGAAAACTTTAAAAGAACGCACTAAAGGATATGATCGATTAGATGGATCACTAAAGAACACAAAGGGTGCTTGGAAAGGCTTGGTTAGCTTTAAAGAGATGGTTGCGGAAGATTGGAAAGATCACTCTGGAATAGAGTTTGATTCTATTGGTTACGCAAGCGCGAGAAACATTGAAAACAAAACCAAGCTCGAAACTATCGTGAGATCATTATCAAACAACAAGAGACTACGCTTGGCATATTTTAATTAAGAAATCATGTAAAAGAATATTTCAGAGAAATACTCTATGTTACCATTAAACTAGTTACATTTAATTAAAGAAATCACGATAAACCTAATCATATTTTATTTACAACATTCGAGTAGAAGTTATGTCAAATTAACAATTACTTTAAAAAGATAAGTATAGGATATCTAGACGAGTAACTTTATGTCACGTGTTCAACTAAACATATTTAATATTGAAAAGGCATTTATGATGTCATTAAGCATATTAACTTTATTATGAAAATCGATGTTTAATTCTAACATCTTTTATTTAGAAAAACTAGTTATGAATAGGGATTAACCAATTACATCATGATTAAAGAAAACCGGATTAGAACCTAATCACTTTTTATTGATAAAGGCATTGCAATAAGAATTAGTCAAGATTAACAAGCATCTTTAATGTTAAAACAAGTAACAAGTGATACACATGCTATCGTACAAGTTCTCGTGAAACGAACTAGACGGATAGCAACGAACTATCAAGCGCATAAGAAACCTTAGGCTAGGGTTTAGGAGAACTGGTCTACAAAGAGAACTCGGATGAACAAGCGATATACTAACCGGGGGTGAACGATCTAACGGTGAAGTAGATAACGGGGTAAACACTAAAGAAAGATAGCTACGATAGATTAGGTACAATAACACGGTCGACTCATGAAGAGACAACCTAACGAGATGGAATGGACATCAACTAACTAGATGCTGATAAATAAGATTCTATGATGAAACAAGAGTGATAAGATTACTTGACGAGCAAATGAGCAAAGGCAAACTACTCACACGGATAAAGCTACTAAGATAACGAAACTCTAAGGCTTGATCGGATACACACGGCTTAGCTCGGGCTAACACTAGAAAGATTTAGAGCTTCGGATAAACTTGATCAAAAGAGATAAAGTCGATACCGAACGTCTAACGAATTGTTTGCATAAATAAGAGAACAAGGCTATGAGCTAGGTTCATTTTAATTAACAAAACAAATATAAAGGATATTTCAGAAATAAAATATCCTGTGTTGACATTAATGCAATATTAAACTTTATTTACGAAACCGGTGTAAAGAACTAGTCAAGTTTTATTAATAAAGATTCATATAGGAATTAACCGATTAAACATTTAATTTAGAAGAACTAAACTATATGAACAATCTAAACGAAACTTTGTAAATCGAGTAGATCACATTACTATTAAAAACAACATTTTTATATTGGTATTAATCAAGATTAACGTTTATTTTAAAGCGGAGTAAAAGCCTAATCAACTTTTAATTATAAAAGTTAATTAATCATTAAGCAAATTAATATTTGACTTGTGGAAAACCGAGATAAAAATCTAATTAACTTTTATGTACAAAAACATGTGATAGAAACATTAATCAAATTAAATTTGCTTATGAAAACGACATATAGATCTATATAGCTTTTATTTGGAAAAGACATGCATAGCTAGTCATTAATCAAAATTAATATTAATTTTATTTTCAGAAAACAAAACATGGTGAAAACACTCCACTAACGCGTGCTTTACATTATTATGGACCTAACGCAACTTGAACGGATTAAATCGGAGCTAAAACGAAGATTTGGTGAACAAAACAAGATTACAGGGACCTAGTCGCGATTAACCGTAGATTTCAGGGAGTAGCTGAAAAGATTTCCGAGACACGGGAAACAGTGCTCGTGAAATTGATAAAACTCAGGGTTAGATCTGAAAAGGTGCTTGGGATGGATCTGGTTGCAGGGATCTAATAGATCTAGGGTGTTTCTTGTAGTTTTGCTAAGACACATGAAACAAATCAAAAATTACCGAAAAGGACAGGGGCTTATGTGCCAGACGGCCACCTTATCTTCTTCCTTCGGTTCGATGACCAGAAAGGCCGGCGGTCTGGCCGCAGGGGTGGGCGGCGCCGGCGACCAAGGCCACCGCGGCGGGTGCGGCCGGGAACCGAAGGGGCGGCCGGCGACGAGCTCGCCGGCTCGGTGGCGGCTCGGCTTCCAAGGCGCGGCGGCGCTCCACGCGATGGCCCCGTGCGGCGGTGGCGGCGGCGGCTCGGGTGTACGCGCGGCGGCGGCGGCGGGCGCGAGGAGGCGGCGGCGCGGAGGCGGCGCGCTAGGGCGCGCGCGCGGGGCCGGCCTCCCTTTATATAGGGGCGCGCGCGGCGGGGGGGCACCGGCGGGCGGCGGCGCCATGGCTCGCGGCGGATGGGCCCCGCCGGGCCGGCGGGGGCCGGGCGGCGCGGGCGGGACGGGCGGGCGCGGGTCGAGCCCACGGGCTCGGCCCAGCTTGATAGAATAGGTTTCTTTTTTTTTCCTTTTTTTTGAAAGTATTTCCAGTGCAAAAACAATTCCAGAAAACATCTAGAAATTGTTTAAAGGCACGAAAAATACTCCGAAAATCACAAAAATTCCAGGAAAATTCCTAGAGATAGATTAAGACATGAACAATCCAAATAAAGCATTTGGTGCTCATGAAAAAGATTTTAGAGCCTTCTAATAAATAGAAATAGCTCAAGGAAAATGAGAATAAATTCCAGAAAAATCCGGAAAATTCTCGGGAGAGTTTGGACGACTCCTAAACGCATTTTCGAAACCTTTTTGCACTCAAGAACCACTAGATGCATCGGCATGAATGCAACACTCTCAACCTTTATTTAATTTAGAAAATCAAACGAAGGATTTTTCCTATCCTATATTCCCCGTAAAGAAAAACAAATGTTGGAGAAATTTTAAATTTATGGGAAAATCGTTATTTAATTATTCTTTCTATTCACATCCCGAAATTGGAAATTTCGGGGTGTGACAAATCTACCCCCCTTAAAAGGAATCTCGTCCCGAGATTCGCAAAAGGCTAGCAAGAGACAAGGGTTTATGTCGAACTTTTTTCATATCTTTCAACAATATTCTTCCTTTCATATTACATAAAAACTTTCCAAGCCTAACTTATACCAACATCCTTAAATATCGGGGGTCTTGTCTTGCTTGTGTCGTTGTCGCCATTCCCTCTTAAAATGACGATCAAGAAATTTCTTCGGGCATCTGTTGATAAAGTGTCCACCAGCTTTGCAATAGAAACAAGCTTTACTTTCCCTAATGTTCCGACGATTCTGTGGTGTCTCATAAATCACTGGTATTGTGACACCATGAGGATATTCTAGATATGCATCTTCATTGTGATCTTCAGGAAAACCTTGGGCTTGAGACATATGATGTAGGTGAGAATTGTTATTGGCTTCCCCTGGATATTCCCGTTTTCTCTTCTTACTCATGATCTCCTGTAGCTTGCTTTCTAGCCCAATGGCTTTGTTGATTAAATCTTGTAGACTCGAATAATCGTGTAAGCTTAGTATACTTTGAAGATCTTCATTCAACCCTTTGATGAAATGCTCTCGTTTCTTCTTATCACTCTCGGTCGATCTTGGGGCATACGAGAGATAACCGAACAAACTTATCCCCGTACTCGCTTACCGTCATCCGTCCTTGCTTTAAGTTAAGGAACTCCTTCCTCTTGAGCTTCATCGCACTCACAGGAGTATGGTGTAAGATAAAGTTGTCTTTGAATTCCTTCCACACAATACTCTCAGATTGCTGATGTCCATTGATGTAAGAATTCCACCACTCGAAGTCTGCTCCCGTAAGTTGCCAAGATGCATACAAAGCTTTCTCTCCATCATTGCATTGTACCATATCTAGCTTCTCTTCAATTGTCTTGATCCGGTCTTCGACTTCTAAGGGATATGTGGTACCGGAGAACATTGGCGGCTCGATCTTCATGAACTCGCATACTTATCATCCGAGGGTGGATATGATAACCCATCTTGATTGTATCCATAGTCACCACTTGTCCTCATAGCTTTCTCCTTGGTTACCTCCTTCTTGGTTTTCCATCCGGTTGGTAGGTAAATATACGATCGAAGGTAACAAGAGTAGTGCAAAACGAGTGGGGGAGAACAAGGAGGTGGGAGGTACAAAAGAAGAACCCAACTAGGCAACCGATGTTATTGCGGATGTAAGACCCACAATACACCAACACTCACTTCAAAGAAACGAATCAATCAAGTCCATAAAACCAAGCATCATCATGCAAACACACAATTCCACCAATCAAGGCATAGCTAAAGGGAACGACACTACACGTTGTTAATAAAATCAGGGGGTATCCTCCTAATAGATCAGATATATCTCCCAGCAAGGATATCCATAAATAATGGATTTTTCCCAGATCAAGGAGTACGAAATTATGAGTTCAACCCAACTGGAATCACCTCAATCGGAGGTTCAGAACTCGAGATATGAATTGAAGAAGACGGCTATGTCAGCAGTGTTGGCAGATTCTGAATGCTCCACTAATTCGTAGGTATCTCCTTGGATACAAAACGAATACTGCTGAATTTTGGACAGAGCGAAGCTGATGAAATTCCTGAACTACTCCAATTGGATTTACCTCAATCGGAGGTCCATAGCCCGAGATATAAAATATTGAAGGTAACTAGGTCAGCAGAGTTTACAGATTCTGATAGCTCCAATGTTTCGGGCATAGCTCCTGGAACATATACAGGATAGGGCTGAATTTTTGACAGAAATTCACTTATGAAATTTAGGAACTAACCCAACTGGTTTCATGTCGATCGGAGTTCCGTAGCTCGAGAAAGAATTAAAACAGCGCTGATGTGTCAGAGAGCTGCGCGAATAGATGGAATGTTAAGGGTAACACTTCCACCAATGAATCAAGGGGGTGTTATTGCTTGAGAGAATGGACGGACGAGATCGAAGAAATGTTCAAGGGGAGTGAAGATAAATATACAAGAACTCATGGTATAGAGAAGAGAAGATGGTTAAGATGTGAGATCCTTCATCAGAGAGGTCACGGATAAGGTAAGGAGGGATTGTAGAACAAAAGAGGCATTAAGAAACGACCGGTGCTAACTAGGCTTACGTCCTACGGTCGATACGGCTACGATACCACTCTGTCACACCCGACTTTCCGAAGAAAACCAAGTGCAAACCTATATGCATGCCGGGATCAAGTTTCATGCATATAGTGACATATAAGTGAATACGAAACGGTATCACGCAAGAAAAAGAAAGATTATCGAGATTTACGCTTTATCCCGGAAACGAAGGCTCCAAACATCACGGGCGATCGGCGGGGGTTGCGTACGCCTAGCACCAACAACATCTTCATAGCAGCTTCCTCTTTACGAGCAACATTGTTTATAGCAAGGGTGAGCACTTGTCGTACTCGGCAAGTGTGGAAAAAGATATGAATGCAAAGGCTTTATAGTGGGTGGGCCATAAGCATTTAAGCAATTTTAGTTGGTCAAGTTTTTATTAGCACCTGATTACTAATAAAGTATAAGTTTATACCAACCCACATTAAGCATAAGGTAAGAAATACACCATGAGCACATGGCAAACATAACCAGAGAACACGATTTAAGTCCATCTTCAAGTTTAATTATCATGTGAGGGTCCAGGCCGCTCTTGACCGTGAGCACGGCTAATCGATTAGTTTTACACTCTGCAGAGGTTGTACATCTTTACCCACAAGTCGCGTAAAAGTCCCGAAGAACTTTAAACCCAACCATGCGATGCTGCGCATGCATCATACCACACTTCCGAGGTGTGATTGCATAGGGACGCTACGAGGCCTTTACAAAGAGTCCTCCCGTGCGTATTAGTCCATAGTAGTATGTCATAGAGGCTATCTTTCGTACCACACTTCTATTACGGACGGTAAGCCATAGAGTCTTCCGTTCCATCACCGCTCCGGAATAGAAGAGCCATAAAAGCATTCCTCCGTCCCCAACCTACTATGCGAGTAATAACCACACAAAGACTTCCCTAATTAATCGGCCAAGACCGAGCCATATAGTCCTTGTGGTTGCACTTGTTGTCTGGGTGGTCGCTCCATGTTCCGATTAATCATATGTTCTTGTATTAAGCAATCAAAGATATAACATAAATGTATAACGGATTCATCATTATTGTTCATTAAAACCACCATAACCCAGGTATAGCAACTAAGCATAGCTACCCAACATAAATGTAAACCCAGGTTAACAAGGAATGACAATCAAAGACTAGGATAAACCTTAATAGGAACCCATCAAAATTAATGCAAGCAATGCAATGAGTGATTAAATATAATTCTTAGGACAAAATCAAGGACACACTTGCCTTTAACCAAAGTAATGTCGTTGCTCAGAATATCTTCAACTTCAAGCTCTTCCAAACTTCTTGAACGGCGTTCACTCTAAGCGCATCAATCATCGGGCACAACATAGAAAGCGGACAAACAAACGGACATACTAAGAACAAAACACCAATCAAAAGAAAACTTTAAAAGAACGCACTAAAGGATATGATCGATTTGATGGATCACTAAAGAACACAAAGGGTGCTTGGAAAGGCTTGGTTAGCTTTAAAGAGATGGTTGCGGAAGATTGGAAAGATCACTCTGGAATAGAGTTTGATTCTATTGGTTACGCAAGCGCGAGAAACACTGAAAACAAAACCAAGCTCGAAACTATCGTGAGATCATTATCAAACAACAAGAGACTACGCTTGGCATATTTTAATTAAGAAATCATGTGAAAGAATATTTCAGAGAAATACTCTATGTTACCATTAAGCAAGTTACATTTAATTAAAGAAATCACGATAAACCTAATCATATTTTATTTACAACATTCGAGTAGAAGTTATGTCAAATTAACAATTACTTTAAAAAGATAAGTATAGGATATCTAGACGAGTAACTTTATGTCACGTGTTCAACTAAACATATTTAATATTGAAAAGGCATTTATGATGTCATTAAGCATATTAACTTTATTATGAAAACCGATGTTTAATTCTAACATCTTTTATTTAGAAAAACTAGTTATGAATAGGGATTAACCAATTACATCATGATTAAAGAAAACCGGATTAGAACCTAATCACTTTTTATTGATAAAAGCATTGCAATAAGAATTAGTCAAGATTAACAAGCATCTTTAATGTTAAAACAAGTAACAAGTGATACACATGCTATCGTACAAGTTGCTTGTGAAACGAACTAGACGGATAGCAACGAACTATCAAGCGCATAAGAAACCTTAGGCTAGGGTTTAGGAGAACTGGTCTACAAAGAGAACTCGGATGAACAACCGATATACTAACCGAGGGTGAACCGATCTAACGGTGAAGTAGATAACGGGGTAAACACTAAAGAAAGATAGCTACGATAGATTAGGTACAATAACACGGTCGACTCATGAAGAGACAACCTAACGAGAGATGGAATGGACATCAACTAACTAGATGCTTTGATAAATAAGATTCTATGATGAAACAAGAGTGATAAGATTACTTGACGAGCAAATGAGCGATGCAAACTACTCACACGGATAAAGCTACTAAGATAACAGAAACTCTAAGGCTTGATCAGATACACACGGCTTAGCTCAGGCTAACACTAGAAAGATTTAGAGCTTCGGATAAACTTGATCAAAAGAGATAAAGCTGATACCGAACGTCTAACGAATTGTTTGCATAAATAAGAGAACAAGGCTATGAGCTAGGTTCATTTTAATTAACAAAACAAATATAAAGGATATTTCAGAAATAAAATATCCTGTGTTGACATTAATGCAATATTAAACTTTATTTACGAAACCGGTGTAAAGAACTAGTCAAGTTTTATTAATAAAGATTCATATAGGAATTAACCGATTAAACATTTAATTTAGAAGAACTAAACTATATGAACAATCTAAACGAAACTTTGTAAATCGAGTAGATCACATTACTATTAAAAACAACATTTTTATATTGGTATTAATCAAGATTAATGTTTATTTTAAAGCGGAGTAAAAGCCTAATCAACTTTTAATTATAAAAGTTAATTAATCATTAAGCAAATTAATATTTGACTTGTGGAAAACCGAGATAAAAATCTAATTAACTTTTATGTACAAAAACATGTGATAGAAACATTAATCAAATTAAATTTGCTTATGAAAACGACATATAGATCTATATAGCTTTTATTTGGAAAAGACATGCATAGCTAGTCATTAATCAAAATTAATATTAATTTTATTTTCAGAAAACAAAACATGGTGAAAACACTCCACTAACGCGTGCTTTACCTTATTATGGACCTAACGCAACTTGAACGGATCAAATCGGAGCTAAACGAAGATTTGGTGAACAAAACAAGATTACGGGGACCTAGTCGCGATTAACCGTAGATTTCGGGGAGTAGGCTGAAAAGATTTCCGAGACACGGGAAACGGTGCTCGTGAAATTGATAAAACTCGGGGTTAGATCCGAAAAGGTGCTTGGGATGGATGCGGTTGCGGGGATCTAATAGATCTAGGGTGTTTCTTGTAGTTTTGCTAAGACACATGAAACAAATCAAAAATTACCGAAAAGGACGGGGGCTTATGTGCCGGACGGCCACCTTATCTTCTTCCTTCGGTTCGATGACCGAAAGGCCGGCGGTCGGCCGCGAGGGGTGGGCGGCGCCGGCGACTAAGGCCACCGCGGCGGGTGCGGCCGGGAACCGAAGGGGCGGCCGGCGACGAGCTCGCCGGCTCGGTGGCGGCTCGGCTTCCAAGGCGCGGCGGCGCTCCACGCGATGGCCCCGTGCGGCGGTGGCGGCGGCGGCTCGGGTGTCCGCGCGGCGGCGGCGGCGGGCGCGAGGAGGCGGCGGCGCGAGGAGGCGGCGCGCTAGGGCGGCGCGCGGGGCCGGCCTCCCTTTATATAGGGGCGCGCGCGGCGGGGCACGGCGGGCGGCGGCGCCACGGCTGCGGCCGGATGGGCCCCGCCGGGCCGGCGGGCGGGCCGGCGCGGGCGGGCGGGCGGGCGGCGCGGGTCGAGCCCACGGGCTCGGCCCGGCTTGGTAGGATAGTTTTCTTTTTTTTTTTCCTTTTTTTTTGAAAGTATTTCCGGTGCAAAAACAATTCCAGAAAAACCTAGAAATTGTTTAAAGGCACGAAAATACTCCGAAAATCACAAAAATTCCAGGAAAATTCCTAGAGATAGATTAAGACATGAACAATCCAAATAAAGCATTTAGAGCTCATGAAAAAGATTTTAGAGCCTTCTAATAAATAGAAATAGCTCCAAGAAAATGAGAATAAACTCCAGAAAAATCCGGAAAATTCTCGGGAGAGATTGGACAGATCCTAAACGCATTTTTGAAACCTTTTTGCACTCAAGAACCACTAGATGCATCGGCATGAATGCAACACTCTCAACCTTTATTTAATTTAGAAAATCAAACGAAGGATTTTTCCTATCCTATATTCCCCGTAAAGAAAAACAAATGTTGGAGAAATTTTAAATTTATGGGAAAATCGTTATTTAATTATTCTTTCTATTCACATCCTGAAATTGGAAATTTCGGGGTGTGACACCGAGCCACCTTGCACTGCCTTTTTTACATCGTAGCCTTCATTGCATATTGCAAATAAATTATTCAAAGTTTGGAAATGGGGGAGATAATTAAATTTTAGAAACCAGCATACTGTAACATGTTTTACCCAGCATGCATAACGATCATGAACCACAATCCATTTGACCCCACTATATCAGGGCATGATACCAGTATGTGAACATGAAGCCTCAAAATTGAAAAAAAAATCACAGTGCTCCTACAACTTACAAGAATATGAAAAGGGAAGTTCCTCAGACATTCAAATACATAGTTAACTCACCCCCAAGACAATGAATTTGAGGGCTTTACGGAAACACATAACCCTTCCTTCACTGTCAAAACATGTGTGCCATTTTTCTGGTTTGAGCATTCTGTTTCCCTGTACAATTGCAGATAGAAAAGCAAGGCTGTCAGTAGTGCAGGGAAAGAAAATTATCAAGAGAATAGGCATGTATAGTTCATAGCTTCAAATGGATACGATCATATAACAGCCACGAACAATTCATAGTTTCATACACCATTTGACAAATCGATACACTCATACTCTTATTAGGATCTCGTTAGTTCATATGTTACAATTACTTGAGTGGTAGATAGTGTGATGTCATCATTTTTCTGGCACCGAATCAGTATTTGCATTCAGGATGTGCCCCTTCAAAATCGTGAGCACATGAAAACAGAGTTGTTACTCAAGGAAATGGTTTTAACCTGCCACGAATCTTATGTGATAGTAAACCTTATTCATGGCTAGCGACCTAAGCCCTAAGGGTGGTGCAAATGCTATAGTGAACGAATCATTTAGTCTTGGCAATTTGGATAAGTACTAAATATAGGCAATGTATGCAATAATGCAACAAAAAAGAAGGTTGTAATTTCTAGGTGCCATCTATACCATGTATACAGGTACTAAATTGCACGAGTGAGCCATCACTATGCATACTGCTAATATTGCCGACAGGGAAAATGCAAAGGATACATTACTTGCCAACGATGGATACATTCATGTAACAGCGATGATTAATTCATAGTTCCATACACCATTTGACAAATCGATACACTCGTACTTTTATTACGATTTGTTAGTTCATATGCTATGAATTGAATGGTAAATAGATAGTGTGCTGTGATCATCTTTCTGACACCAGATCAGTATTAGCATTCAGGATGTGGCCCTTGAAAATTGTTATCGCATTAAAACAGAGCTGTTAATCAAGAAAATGGTTTTACTGCCACGGATCTTATGCGACAGTAAACTTTATTCATAGCCAGTGACATAAAAGTAGTGCAAATGCTATAGTGAATAAATTATTTAGTCTCGGCAATTTGGATAAGTACTAAATATAGACAGTATACGCATTAAGGAAAAAAAGAAGATGTTGTAATTTCTATGTGCCATCTATACCATGTATACGGAAATTGTGAGTGAGCCATCACTATGCATACTCCAATCTTACCCCAGATTGCTCGTTGTGGAATGATCCAAGAGAAGCCTTACATGTGAGTTGGAGTCCACTGGATCTTGTGCTCCAGAGGAGCATTTCCCTACCGTGAACGCGCCCTCTGCACGCACCTCCACCCGCAAAAACTCCTTGGACTGGCCCTGCATGATCCTGCTGCCGCCCTTCATGCTCACTTAGGGTTTCATTGTCACGGGATAAGATTGGAGTGGATCGGAAAAAAGAGGACCAGGGGAGAAAGGGGATCAAAATATTACCTCGGGGATGTACTCGAGGATGGCAGCACCGGGCGGATCCGAAACGACGTTGTTGCGAGCGCGACGGTGAGGAGTGGGGCGGTCGGGCGGTTGGCGGATTCTGGGAGGCGGAGCGAAGCGAGGTCGGCCGACCGGCGGGTTTCGGGAGACGGAGGCGGCGACGTCGTACGTGCGACTTGATGGGTGGCCAGGAAGTGCAGGACGGCCTGGCGACGAAGGCGTCCTCACACCGGTTCGCTCCGGCATCCGCTACCTCATCTGCCGGCGGTGGCGGGGGCGCGCGTTGCGGGCACATGGGAGGAGGGGGTGCTCGGGTCGATGGGGATTGGGCGGCAACCCTACGGCGGCGGCGGGCGGGGTTGGTGGGCGGTCGCGTTGCCGAGCACCGAGCGAGATATGCGGCGGCGGGGGCGCGTGTGGAGGGCACGGGGAGGAGCGGTGGGAAGGTGGGGATGGTGCGGGCCCACATGTCGGCGCGGTGGTTCTCGCCGGCGAACGACGAAGGGGCGAACCACCGGCCGGAGCGTTGCCCTTACGCGTTTTTTAGGGGTAGAGATTATCACACAACAAAACAACACCCAGTATTTGGCGGAACACAGGACTAGGTAAAAAGCTTTGTCCTGTACATGAGATAGGGAAAATTCATTCATATGATCTTCTGATTCCAATCATTTTTTCTCTAGCCAAATTATTGTGGTTCTTAACCAATATGCGTGTTGGGTAACTAATCAATTCATGTTATTTTCCTCAATTTCCAAACTCTGAACTGTTTTTTGCAATATGCAGTCAAGGATATGATTAAAAAAACACTGCAATGTCGTTGATAAAATCACAGGTTCGCTTATTGTCCTATCCCCGTCCTTTTCATAACAACTAGATTGTTGCAAGTGTGAATTTAGTTAAATGGTTTGCTGCAGATATGATGATGTTAAAATCTTGATAAGGCTGTTGAACTGTTTTGCGACAGGAAATATGCTTGATGACGAATGAAATATGCCTAGGTAAATTTTCTTACCAATACTTTTATTTCACTGAAACACTCCTTTTCATTCCAAGTCTGATTTCTATGCAGTGAAACAAATTGTTTGCTCTGCACAGATGGTACCAGCGAAGGAAGTGTCACAAAGGTATTCAATACGTGCCTACCATCTCTGTGTTTGCATTTTCTGTTTTGTAAAAAGTAGGCTGATAATATATACATTTGTTGCATAGTTAAATTAAACTGAAATATACATTCCAAGTCACAGAGGTATTCATTGAAACAATTATGTCTTTTCATTCCAAGTCTTATTTATTTCTTTTGGTGTTTTTATTTATGAACTGAATCTTCTCCTTTCTCGTCTAAACTATGTAGATTTGTGAATCTGCCTTATCCAAGTGAAGAAACACTAGCTAGACACCCTAATGGTCTTCATGATCGACGGAATGGATCTGTTTAGCAAAGCAAGAATTTTCTAATGCCTCTACCATTTTTTACAGGTTCAGGATCCAAAAAAATTTGAAGGATTCAAAGGACATGAGCATGAGAAAATACCACGCAGTAAGTTCACTTAAGTGATAAAACTAGCTTTTAATGCAAAAATCAAAATTGGAACAATGTAGCTTCTTGAATTGAACTACTGAAGGATTTGTAGGCGGTGTCCGTTATTTTTCAAGTTTGGATAGGATTGCATGGTTTACGGTTTCGTAGATTACACTCTTCCGCATCCGTGCGATCAAATGGGACAATGAACTTGTTAGGGTCAAATCAATCTTGCTTTAGTTTCCTACTTTCCTTTCACCGAACCTTTTCTTTTTTTGGGTGAAAAGGTTCCTTCTATCCTAGAGAAAGCGATAGCGGCTGAAACATGAACCTGAAAATGGATAGTGACATGTGCGCATGGAAATCCCATGTTGCGAACCATTTGGAAAATTGATTTTGTTTCTAATATAGTTTCGTTAATAATTTTTTTTTGCTCGATTATCGTCGGATCTCTATCCAATCCTCGCTCAAATTTGCGAGATAACATAGAAAAGGGGGTTGTGTTCCTTTAAGGAATATAAGCTTGATAAAAATGCCCTGTTAATATGGATTCCGATTTATCAGATTGCAGGATGTTTTATCGTATACCACATGTGGACTACTTTATCATTGGATAGTATTTTACATTTTTACTATCTTCTGAATTATATGGTCAAAATGCATAGCCTGCTTAAATGTCTTATTTTGGGCTGCACCTGTTTGGTGAAATTGTATCAGTTGGAATTTTCTGGACTCGTATTGCTTAAGTGCACTTTACCAAATCTTGAATATTTAATTACCGTTTGTGATTGAGTCATAGCTAATAGCTTCGGTAAATTATCGAAGTGTGCCCATCTATTCGGGATGGGATGTGAATATGTGATTAATCAGCTCGAGTGTATTTCTCTTAAGCATCACAAAATATTAATTTTTGATTGACGGAGAGGGCCTTGAGGTAGGTGTATAGGACCCATACTTTTCGGTCTTTGAGATGAGCATCGAGTTTCCAAGGATCTTTGCTTAGCAAGTTAGTGTGTTCTGAAGGGGTGACCACAAGAGGTACAATAGTCGGTAGAAGGTTCATGTTTATTCGGAAGCACTAACATTGTTTCACTTGATATGGCTTTCATTTAGGATTTGGTGATGGATGATCATTAAGCCATCGATGGGAAGAGAGAGAACTGCGAAAGGATGGTTTGATGCGACTATATATAAGCGAGAAATGGAGCAAAACTAAAAGCACCCGTATTTTAAATGTCAACTTGCCACATACTTTTGTTATCAGTCATCACCTAACTACATGTTAATGAATCTTAATATTGACTAACCTCACATTAGCAATTAAAAATCCGTCACATGTTGAATATTTATGATGTTTTAGATATTTCAGATTCATCCTGTTCTTATGTTGATTGGATATATTTCAGATAATGATAAGAATGTCTTCATGCCTCTGGACATGAACAAAATTTCCAGTTAGTAATAAATCATTCATTTTCGCAGCTATAATGGTATACAAGGCATTTCCTAACACGGCTAAGCTGAACCATCTGATTCTCCATGGGATTGCACTTGTCCTTGGTGCACTTGGAATATACTTTGCTTTCAAAAATCACAATGAAAGTGGGATCGACAATCTTTACAGTCTGCATTCTTGGATTGGGATTAGAACGATTACTTTATATGGTATTCAGGTAATATATTTGCACATGCTTGCAAACCTTGATTCCTTATGTGACTACGAATTGTTAAGTTATTTCCCTCATTATGAATTTACTTATATTTTTTATTAAATTGATATCAACCATAGACATGCTATTTTTTGGAATATTAAATTGGCATATGTTGTCAGTACCTAATTAGCTTATTCACTGAATGAACTAGAGCTCATGTGTAACTAGAGATCCTGCGTTTAAGCTCATAACGATTGGCACAGTGAAGCGTCCCCTCATCAGAGGTGACTAGATGTGACACAAATACCAGTCCCAGGAGGCTGGTAACACATTTATTACAACGGGTGGAATCAGTCTTTTACATCACGGCGGCACAGAGGGCACGGTAGTGCCAACGCTACAAGGAACAACACAAACGCTAACGACCACACTACAATAGCAAAGGCTTCCATAGCCTCCTCAGAGTACCACACCATGGAAGCTTTCGGTAGGGCCACAGGGCACACGAGGCACGGTTGGGTGTAGGGCACAACCTACTCAACGTCTTCGGGAATGTAATCGGGATCCTCCTCTGTAAAATAGTTAGTAAAACCGGGGTGAGCACATACGTACTCGGCAAATCCAACCCCACCCACGGAGGGGGCTTATAAGCGAGAATCATGCATAAAGTATAACAAGGATCGGAGTTAAGGTTAATTTTGCAAACTTACACATGCGGGGTTTATTTCAAAAAGGTTTTCGCAAATCATTTCCATAGCCCAAATAACTCAAATGTTTTAGGTAAATCACTGTGGAACTACCGGACTTCCCGTCCGTCGTAGCCCGGCACACGACCACACACACTCCACCGAGAAAACAACTCACACCGAGAAAACATCCCATCCCAAACAATAGTTTTTGTGACCACACCGTGACTCGTCCAATACCGTGGACACGGCTATTCGAATAGGTTTTTGACACTGCGCAGGTTGTACATCTTTACCCACAAGTAGGGTACCGTCACACGGACACCTCGGTGCCGGTACGGATCCTATCAAAGCCATTACCCACCTTAGCTAACACTACGAGCCACCACGGAAGCACCCAAGGGGTTATCCCACATAACCGGGGCGTACCTCACACGGAGCGTACCCCTACTCCTTGGTCTCCCGCCGCTCACCCGCACACCGGATGGCAAGTAGATTAACTAGTGGGGTTTATGCTAAGCCGTTGCCACATACAACGGTCGAGTGGTTGTACGATGTTTTGGGTCGGGTGAGATGTCACGCAACCCGGTCCTTAACCGACAAGATGGACAACTCCCAACACGCTCAACCACACGGTACGAGCTCACCCATACTCCGACACACACGTCCATCCCGTCTATCCAGTTCTTTACTCATTTTCCAAACATATCCCCTTTTTGTTTTTGAAGCACTCACACGTTTGAAAGCACTCACACATTTTGAAAGCACATTTTAAAGCAAACATTCAGGCCAAAACAAGGTTCAATCATGGCAATCAAGGGTGGCTATCCTACCATGTTTTGCAGTAAAACAATATGCAATTTATAAAATGGGTATAGGGTATATTTATAAAACTTAGGACAGAAGCATGCATCAAAGGATGAGATTGAACTTGCCGTCTTCGAAGTCTTCGGGGAGTGCAGGCTCGGCGTTCGGGGCCTCGGGCTCCTGCTCGCAGTAGTCGGCTTCGATCTCCGGCTCGGGGTACCTTCCTCCGTCTACTCCGTCGGCTATAGTACACACACAAGCAAGCAAGCGATATTAGCACACACGTTTCCGGCCGAGCTCGAGGAGGGGGAAGTGAGCGGAAGAGGGTATATATAGGCCTTAGGAAAGGGGTTGGTTCGGCGGGGGGGGTGCGGTAATGTTTGGTCTTAACCGGAAGGAAGGGCGTGTATGAAAGGCTAGGTTAAGGAGGGGTTATAGGTATTAAGGACCTATTGGTAATTTTCTACTAATGAGAAAGGGTGTGTTTATGACAATATATTTTGGGTTAGGGCCTGTTTGTAATTTGTTTAGGGCTTAACGGTAATTAATTACTATTCTTAGGGGCTATTTGGAAGGAAAAAGGGAAGGAAATAAAATAGGATAAGGGGGCTCGGGATTAATGGAAAGGCCGGGGGGCCTTGGGCAAAATTGCCCTTCTTCTTCCCCCACTCGAAACGAACGGGGAGGGAGGGGGGCGCGGCCAAGGCCGGCCGGTCGGGGGTGCCTGCCGGCGGCTCCCGTCCGCGGCGGCGGCCCGGGAACGGGGGAAAAACGGAGAGGGGGAAGAGGGGATCCTAATCCCGCACTCACCTTGGGCTATAGGGCTCGGTGGAGGCGGCTCGGCGGCGGGCGAGAGGGCGGCGCGGTGGTGCTTGGGAAACCGGCTCGGGGAGGCTTGCTTTCGGTGCGGTGCGGCGAGGTGGTGGTGGTGCCGGCCTTAAATAGGCGCCGTAGGTCGGTTTGGGGAGGGGGAAGATTTTTCCCGGCGAGACCGCCGGCGAGCTCGGGTTCCTTCTCGAACTCCGGCGGCTCCTTGTTAAGGTATTTTAATTACTGCGGTGCATATCATTGCTCGTGGTACCGGATGTGACAGAACCGCCCACAATAGTTCCGTATTATCGCCTAAGCCGGTCCACGTGGCCATTAAGCAATAATAAAGAACTATTCCGTCGCTTCCGCCGGTAAAGCCCGGTAAATCACATACAACGGGATCGCCGATATGCGCTAAGCCCACACGAAGGCGGGACCGAGAGTACAACATTACATTACATAACAAGTTTCACAAGTTTAACATTATTACAAACCAGGTTTTTCATACATAAAAGTAAAAGTGATTCGAGTTTAAACGGCGGAAATTAAAGCTAGCGCATGATACACACGGGAGGCCATCCATGCATATCACTCCTCATCATCGTTTTCCCATTCAAGCTCCCAACCATCTGGGATGGAACCAGGCCAGATGGTATTACCTGAAAACAACAAATTAAGCAAGGCTGAGTACTAAGACTCAACAAGACTTACCCGACAAAAATAAAGTAAGACTAGACATGCAAGGCTTTTTGGCTTGTGGGTTTGTTTTGCCAAAAGCGACTAAGAGTTGATCCTTATTTTCAGATTTTAGCTCAAGTTCTAGTATGTTAATCAGTCTAGGTGAGCACCTGTACTAAACAAGCATGTTGTGCAAACAATATTAAACAGGTAACAATATTAATCCAAAATGTTCCATAAATAAACATGGGGTAGCCAGTGGTCAAGCCGACTCAGATAACGGCGAGTGACCGACGATCGATCGATTTATAGCCTTGCAAGGTAAACCCAAGATACACGGAAGAAGTAGACCCCAAGAATTCAAATGAAAGCAAATGCAGGGTCTACCCCGACCAGGCGGTTCCCAACATCCCACAGTTTGGGATCAGACGCTACAAACTCTGGTACACGGTTATCCGGAGGGTCTAACCCGACCAGTCCGGACTCACACACTATACCACGGGTAGCTAGCCGGGAGACACATCCCAAGCGGGTAGCTAGAAAGATCCCGCCCCGGTTCAGAAGGTACTAGGCTTACCGGTCCCATTCCCGGCAAGTACTTGGTACGTTCAATAGCTTAGGACCAGCACCATGCTACTCGGTCGAGACCGAACCCATTGCTCTTACCACATGAGCGAGTCAATTTAACCAACTTATGATTCCAACATAAGCATCCTATATCTCGCGAGCAATGAGTCATTACTCGACTTCTACCGTGATCCTAGAGCATGGCACTAGCGTTCCTAACATACTAGTAAAAGAGCATAGGAGTCCTAAGGATCATGCAACTAGGTTTCAAAACAACTCCTGAAACTTAAATGCACAAGTAAAGCAATAAAGCGCTGAAAAGTAAAGGACATGATTTTAATTTAAAACATGGGTTAGATGAAACCGGTGCTTGCCTTCCTCAGAGTCAGCACCCAAACAAGCCTTTGGCTCTTCTGGACTTTGGTCCAGGTCTTGCTGCACGCTAACTTGATTCAACTCCCCGCTGACTGCTCCCTCCTCCTCCTGGGTGAGCGTGTACGTCCCGTCGGGGAGATCTACACGTTTACATGCACATGCATTAGATTAAAGTTAATCTTGATGGTGATTGTGTGCACATCTAAGCAATTTAAGTTACTTAACTTCGCCAAACAGCAAGGTGGTTGTGAATAAATATCAAAAACAGAACCAAAACATGATTTCACAAATTTAACACTTTAATCTCTATTTCTTTCTTTAATTATTTAAAACAAGCCTTTCTACCATAAATCCAAATTAAATCAAAAACACTTCCAATGAACCTAATCTTTTGCACACAGCAACATATGCTTAGTTTAAGCTCTCACACCAAAATTTGGCCTAAGATCATTTATAAATTAATTTATACGAAAAAGACAAATTTCAGCCTAGTAAATCAACATTAATTCATATAAAAAGATTTAATAAACTTTTTGATCTCAACTTTCTCCTACAGGTCAAGTATGCCAAAAATGAGTTTCTGACCAAGGCATGGTTGCAAATTCAATTTATTTTTCAGAATTTGAATTTAAGCTCCTACACAAGATTAAATCCAAAACACCAAGTAAACAATTCCCTAAAATCACATCCATCATACCAGAGGTACTACTCATCAAGTCAAATCCCTAAGGTGCACTTGTGCTCAAAGAAAAGTTCATTAAAGGTGCTATAAAAAGCATCAAACTTATTCTAGCATAAAGCTTAAATAAAACATAACTGCAAATATATACATCAAAACCATGCAAACTTTTGCTAAAGATCTATACATGTCATAAAGAACAACATATCCAAAATTCAAGTTCATAGTATGTGCATATTTTGAATCACACCAAAAACACTCCAAACTGAGTTTGAATTTTTAATTAAAAAACTGTGCAGAAAAACCCTATACATGTTTTCTAGAAAAGGTAGATTTCTTCACCACGAACCCAACAAAATTGGTTTTGCATTTTTCTGATTTTTCTACGATTTTTAATGATTTTTCGAAGGTACTGTTGTAACCCTAAAATTCACCTTTACAAACGGGTCCCTGAAATTTTACAAAAATCTCCCTGAAAAGAGTTTCTCTCTTGCAATGCGGCCCTTGCCGGCGCGGGCTCGCCGCCGGCGGCCGGATCCTTGCCGACCCTCGCCGGGAAACGGCCCGGGAGCCGCGCGCGCACCCGTTCCGGCCGGATTGGGGCGGCGGCCGGCCGAACGAGGCCTCGCCGGGGCGGCGGCCGGGGCGCCCCCCGTGCGCCCGCGGCCTACCGCGGAGGCGCGGCTACGGCCGGCCCGGGAGGACGGGCGGCGGCGGATAGCGATGAGGAGGACCGGTGGAGGCTACGGGGAAGGAGCGGGCGGCGACGGTTGGAAGCTAGATAGCTAGGCGGCGGCGGCCATGGAGGTGGCCGGCGGACGGCGTTCGCGGCGGCGGACGAAAACCGAGAGGAAAAAAAAATGACGCGGCTCAACCGTAGCTAGTCGGGGAGAACGGCGCGACGAGGTCGAGGCGCAAGTGCATGGCACCCACGAGCGGCCACCGGCCTTCGCCGCATGCGCCGCGCGCGCCGCGCACGACGCGTGGCCGGCCCGTGTTCCGCGGGGTGGGCTCGGTGCACGGGAAAGAGGCGAGGAGGGGGTCCACCGCGGTGCTCCGGGTCCACGAGCGACGTCACCCGGGCGTCCGTACGCCGGACCGGCCTGCCCTCGCCACGTGGACGGCCGGCGGACCGGGGCGCGCGCGCGCGCTCTAGAGCGCGAGGACGACGACGCCGGCTCAATTTTATTCCGTTTAGCCCTTTTCAAAATTGCAAAACTCCAAAAATCGTCAACTAAGTGAAAAATCTCCCAAAAGCAAAGTTGTAGAGGAGTTGTAGATCTACAACTTTCCCGAAGGGCGACATATGTTTTGATCAATGGTTTGCCCGGAACGCCAACCGAAGTTGCGATTTTCCACGGCTCGGTTCATCGTTCACGGCGCGAGAAAGTCGATTTTTGGCCAATTTGCACTCAAAATTGGAATGTCCGCCAATTACGAAAAATGTGTTCCCGGAAATAACGAACAACTTTCGTATTGGCCGATTTTGAACTTCTATAGTGAAATTTGGAGAACACGCAAGAAAACCATTTCAGCCTTTAAAGTAGATCTAGGGTTTGACCGTGATTAGGGATTTTGACCGAGGTCTTTTGTGCAAAAGTGTGCTCGATCACGTCAAACAGGCTTAGGAGGTAATTAACCTTGATTAATTCATATAATTAATGTCATTAGTGCAACAAAACATCCGGGATGTTACGGCCTACCCCCCCTTAAAAGAAATCTCGTCCCGAGATTTAGGATTTAAAAGATGGAAGTAGGGAAAAGAACTTACTTTGCCTTGATTCAAGAAAACCTCGGATAATTCTCATTAAGATAATGTTCAGTTTCCCATGTAGCTTCTTCTACGGTATGATGACTCCATTGGATTTTATACATCTTTACTGATTGCCTTCGAGTTTTTCTTTCTTTTACATCAAGAATTCTCAAAGGATGCTCCACAACAGAGAGATCCGGTTCAATCCAAGCATTAGCTTCTTCAATAACTTCTCTAGCCGGTTCACGTGCACATTTCCTCAATTGTGATACATGAAACACATTGTGCACGGCGAGAGAATCGTTCGGGTAGCCGAATACGGTATGCCACCGGCCCACGGACTTGAACGATCTCATAAGGGCCAATGTAGCGAGGAGCTAGCTTCCCTTTCACACTAAATCTTTGGACACCCTTGGTTGGCGAAACTTTTAAGTAGACAAAGTCACCAACTTTGTATTCTCTAGGTGCCTTTCCCTTGTCATAATGACTCTTTTGTCTTTCTTGCGCAATTCTCAAGTTTTCCTTGATTACCCTCACTTTTTCTTCGGCGTCCTCAACTAAGGCCGGACCAAAGAATTTCCTCTCCCCGGTCGTGACCAGTTCAAGGGAGTACGACATCTCCGTCCATAAAGAGCCTCAAAAGGTGCCATTTTCAAGCTGGCTTGATAACTGTTATTGTAAGAAAATTCAGCCAGGGCGAGACACTTGTCCCAACTCTTATCAAAATGAATCACGCATGCTCGCAACATGTCCTCTAGAATCTGGTTTACCCTTTCAGTTTGACCATCAGTCTGAGGACGATAAGCTGAACTGCGTATGATTTTCGTGCCAAGTGACTTATGTAGTTGTTCCCAAAAGCGTGCCACAAAGAGAGATCCCCTATCGGAAATGATGGTTTTAGGAACACCATGCAAGCGAACAATGTGCTCAATATAAAGACTTGCATAATCTTTGGCATCATATGTAGTGCGGACTGGAATAAAGTGAGCTGTTTTTGTCAGTCTGTCAACGATAACCCAGACAGAATCATGCTTCCTAGGTGTGAGTGGCAATCCGGATACAAAGTCCATACTTATGCCATCCTACTTCCATGAAGGTATGGGTAGGGGTTGAAGAGTACCGAAAGGTTTCAAATGACTTGCTTTAATTCTTTGACAAGTATCGCATTCCGACACATATTTGGCAATGTCCACCTTCATATTGGACCACCAAAAATTCTCCATTAAATCTTGATACATTTACTACTCCCCGGATGGATAGAGAATTTAGAGATATGTCCCTCATCAAAGATTTCCTTTTTCAACTCTTAATTATCCGGAACAACAAGGTGTTGCCCAAACCAGATTATATCTTTCTCATCCTTCCGGAAGCAACCATGTTTAGGATCCTTTTCTAGCAATTTTTGTTTAATTAAGAGAATACCCTCATCTTGAAGTTGAGCCTTAACAATTCTATCAAACGAGTCGGACTCGCAGAAAGAGCATTTAGGCTTCCTTGTTCAACAATTTCCAAGTTTAGCCTTCTCAAATCCTCACACAGTGTCACCGTAAGGTTCCATTGATAGGCAATTGCAGTGAGCCTTGCGGCTTAGAGCATCTGCAACTACATTCGCCTTTCCAGGATGGTAATGGACCTCAAGATCATAATCTTTAATTAACTCTAACCATCTTCTTTGCCTCATATTTAAATCAGACTGAGTGAAAATGTATTTGAGGCTTTTGTGGTCAGTAAAGACATTGCAGCGGGTCCCCATAAGGTAATGCCTCCATATTTTCAATGCATGAACAACCGCTGCTAGCTCTAAGTCATGTGTGGGATAATTCTTTTCATGAGGGCGAAGCGCTCGTGAGGCATAGGCAATAACCCGATTTTCTTGCATAAGAACACACCAAGACCCGTGCTTGAAGCATCACAATAAACTTCGTACGGCTTTGAATTGTCCGGCTGCGCTAGCACTCGGGCTGAAGTTAAATGTTCTCTTAATTTTTGGAAAGCTTTATCACAAGCCTCACTCCACACAAATTTCACTCCTTTCTTTAGCAACTCGGTCATAGGCTTAGCAATTCTAGAGAAATCCGGAATAAAACGGCGATAATAACCACCAAGCCTAGAAAACTGCGGATCTGATGAGCTGACTTAGGAGGTTGCCAATCCATAACCTCTTGCACTTTGCTTGGATCGACAGATATGCCTTCGCTGGAAATAGTGTGCCCCAGAAATTTAATACTATCCAGCCAAAACTCACACTTGGAGAATTTAGCATAGAGTTTATGTTCTCGCAAGCGTTGTAGCACAATGCGAAGATGTTCCGCATGTTCTTCCTTATTCTTAGAATAAGTAAGGATGTCGTCAATGAAAACCATGACGAATTTATCCAACTCCGTCATAAATACGGAATTCATGAGGTACATGAAGTAGGCTGGTGCATTTGTAAGACCAAAAGACATAACCAAGAATTCATATAGGCCATAGCGAGTAGAGAAAGCTGTCTTGGGAATATCACTAGGCCGGATTTTAATTTGGTGATAACCAGACCGAAGATCGATCTTTGAGAAGACCTTAGCTCCAGCCAACTGGTCAAATAGCACGTCAATGCGGGGCAACGGATATTTGTTTTTGATAGTCACCGCATTGAGAGGTCGGTAGTCCACACACAACCTCAGGCTACCATCTTTCTTTTTCACAAAGAGGGCGGGGACGGCCCCAAGGAGAAGAGCTTGGGCGGATATAGCCCTTATCAAGTAACTCTTGAAGTTGTTTCTTTAATTCGAAAGTTCTTTGGGTGGCATTCTATAGGATCGCTTAGAAATAGGAGCGAGTGCCAGTCCGTAGCTCAATGACGAACTCAACATCTCCCGTCCGGTGGCAAGCCGGGCAATTCATCGGAAAGACATCCATGTACTCACATACTACCGGAATGTCCTCAAGTTGAGTAGTTATGGCTGCATACACACATGAGCCTTTATGGCCTTTGTTGGGGGAAGGTAAAGAATTGAATTTCCGACCAAAGGTGAGTTGATTTCTAACATCCTTTCGAAATATCCAGGACAACTTTGTCTTGAGTCATCCAATTCATGCCTAAGATAACATCTACCCCTTCTAGGTACATAGTGACCAGATTAGCTAGAAAAGTTTTGCTACCTAGCTCAAGTGGTACGCTTAAGGCTACTTGATTTGAAGCAACCTTTCCACCCGGTGTGGCAATCATATAGGCCTGCTTAGTATGACACCACTTCAAGTCCAAATTTCTCACGGTTTTCACATTAATAAAGCTATGAGTAGCACCGAATCAAATAATATAATAACCGGACGACCACGGATAGAAGATGTACCCGTCAAGACCGGTGCTCCCTCCGGTAGATCAACCACTCGTGGTGAAGTTTAAACGGCCTTGCTTCACTTGCACGGTTGTTTCTTTCCCCGATTTCCAGCCTTAGAGCCTTGCCCCCGACTTTGCCGATGTTGCTTCTGTTGAGATTGCCTCATCACCCGGCGTCCACCGAAGATGGCTAGGGGGCACCCCCGCACATTTTTCTTCACAAATTTAAATTTCTTGCCTTGGCCACTTTGCACGAAGCTTGATTGAACTTCCTCTTCCTATCTCTTTGAGCCCTCTTCATGGCATCCTCTCGAGAGATGGCCAAGTTCACTAGCTCAGGATAGCTATCAGTTTTGATTAAGTTCAACCTCTCATAGAGCTCTCCATCAAGCCCTTCACGGAATCGCTCCATCTTTTTCTTATCAGTATCCACATGATAGTCCCCATACTGACAGAGACTATTAAACTTCTGAGCATACTGATAGACTGAGTCAGAGCCTTGTTTGAGATTCATTAGCTCTCTCATCTTCCTATCAACAAGACCCTTGGGAATATGATGCTCTTTAAATGCTTTCTTGAGTTCCGCCCAAGTAATCCGGTGACCCCGTGGCTGCATGGACTTGAAATGCTCCCACCGGATTAAAGCTTCACCCCTCGATTCTTTGCCGAGCGAAGCTTCGCCTTAAGTTCTTCCGAGCAAGGCGGTGTGAAGATGGAAAACATGGCCTCTAGGGCCCTGATGAAAGCATCAGCCTCTAGGGGCTCCTCTGCCTTGGTGAAGAGGGGTGGCCTCATTGCCCCGAATTTTTCATAGGACATGACTGCATTAGGCCCCTCCTGAACATGGCCTTGATTGTGCACAGGCTGCTGCAACCTTTGTGCAATTTGCTGCTGAGTCCGCAAAATTTGGCGCAATACTTCGTTCGCGCCAGCCGATGAAAGCTTCGCGGGTGTCATGGGTGGAGGTGGGGGAAGAGGAGCATCCCCACCGCCTCCCGCACCCCGAGAGTTATTCTGTGTGTTATCCGACATCTGAAAAGTTGAACTTTCATTAGATACATATTCAAAGCTTGCTTAAAAGAATACAAGAAGAATATGCATACGAAAATTCAGACTTATAGAACATTTCAGAATGCAGACAGCATCACAGTTCTGAGTAAATAAATCCTAACTCTCTGTACAGAAGTCCAAAATTCATAAAATTTGGTCAGCATGTGTATAATTTTACAAGTTTCAACTTTGGTATTCAACTCCAGATCAGATTTATCTTTTAAAGGGGTCGAAAAATTCAGTTTTCAAGGTTCTGTCTAGCAGTTTGGACAGCAGCCAGCAACTTACTAAAAATTCGATATTTCTTAAACTACACATGCAAAAATGCTAAATTTTGGTGAGCATGACCAATATAAAATTTCAAACAACTTTGGTAGTCATTGCAAAACCCAGAAATGACCATAACTTTCTCCATTTCATTTCTTAGGCAGATTGCTGCCGGAAGGTGTTTTTCCACCATAATTACAGATTACAAAATTTGGTGGATCACCATTACATGGGGGTCACTATGTAGCTTCTAGCTACACAAAAGAATACTCTAAGTCAGCCTAGCACCAAAATCCAACCAAAAGGGCTAACAAGAGTACATGTCAAGTTTTCCTACTACAACAACTAAGATCTAGGCCCTATGTACAAACTATGGAGAGTTTCCCCGCGACATGTAGGAACAGAGCACCAAGCTCTTCTAATCGAGTCCGGGAACGTCCTGAACCTCCTCCCGGGTCCACCTGCATCTCCATCTGCTCATCATCCACAATAGCCGGTGGGTGGTGCAACTGCTGGAGCATAAGCACAACACCCTCCAAAGCCTGTACATCGAGCTCGAGGTCCCCAACCTTGCTCCCCGCAAGTCCCGGATGTGCTCAAGGTGCACAAGCCTCTCGGCATCCCCTGTCAACCACCTGAACCTGCGCAGCTCGCCGCCCACCCCGCAAGTCCGAATCTGCTGCAGTGGTCACCTCGCTCAAACGAAACCGGTGTGCCCGCTCCCCGGAACTGCCGTATCCGATCCCGAAGGTCGGCAATAATCCGCACGACTCGGGTGTACTTAACATACTTGCTCGGTGTAAAGGCCGACAACCCGGGAGATATACCAAGTAGCTCCGGTGAGATGACTAGCCAAGTCATCCGCGATAACCCGGCGAAGGTCCCGTAGAGCGTACAAAGCCCTCAAGCACGTGCCCAAAGTCTCTCCTGTGTCGTAGGGTGGCACGGTCTCGAGAAGTGTGGCTATATTAGCCATCCCGGCTAGCCACAACGGATCGTTGGGGTCCAAGGCTAGAGCCAACCCCAACGGTGTCCGAAGCATCTCCCGCGGCTTTGTGGGTGGAAAGAGCGTGGAGCACCATCAAGGCTGCCGACTCCACCGCCTCGACGAGCGCGGAAACGAGAGGAGCTCCATGCTCAAGTCCGCCCACTCGGGGTGGCCGGGTGGGGGAGCACGATCACTCGAACTCGCAGCTCGGTACACCCCACTCCTCGTACTCCACCCCCTCGTAGAAGGGAGGGGTGGTGTAACCGACAGCACTCAAGGCTCTCCACGCAATGCGTGTGAAGCCCTCCCACCGCAAGCCGGTGGTGGCAAACGTGCCATCAGCACCCACCGCAACAAACCCAGGGGCAGCCATCCGTAAAATAATTACAAACGCACGTTAGAACCCAAAAATATGAGTTTAACATGTAATATGGCAAAACTGGCAGTTCTGAACAAAAATTCATAACTGCAAAACCAGTACTCCAAAAATTCCAAATTTTTGTGAGCATCTCAACAATGTTATAACTCACATTTTTGGTATTCAAAGGTCGAACTAATTCAGATTGGAAAAGGGTGAAAAAGGTCCAATTTCAGAGTGCTGTTGCCCAGAATTTCAGCAGGGCAGAGCTTCACTAAAAAGACCATAACTCAATACATGAGTACCCAATTACCATGAAATTTTTACAGCATGATCTATGCTAGATAATGAACATTTTTGCTGTAGATTCTCAGGTCAAATTCTGTTTGGAACTATAAGTAAAGATTCGAATTTTCTGCCTAACTCAGAATTTTGACAGCTATTCAGCAAGACGTATGCTAGCCATTTTTATCCTAACTTCAGTTTTAAACCTCCTAAAATCATGAGAAATTCAGGGAGCAAACTTAACTAGGTGATGAACAATTTCCTAAAGAACACCTAGCCAGAAATTTTCTAGATAATCCTTAGGAAGATTTGGACAGCAGCTAGTTAAATTTTGCTTACTCACACATCAAGCATCAAACTAGCATGATTGGTCCTTAAGAGATACAATTTAATTAAAGACCAAATGACACATGTTTTAAGTTCATTTTTGGTTCAATAGCTTTTACATGATGCAGAAAACGTCCTAAACTTCCTCACAAAGCTTTTAAGCTTAAAAACGAAGTTAGTGCCGGTGGCAGGGCATATATAAACGTCTCTCCCTATAATAACTAGTCGGAAACTATTCGTTTCATAATTACCGTACCTAACAACCGTGGTTAGTGTACCTGCAGAAAATCACAGATATTCAAGACCTTTTGTGCCAGCACTCACAAAAGCGTCCACATTCATTACCGTTCACTATAGAAACGGTATCCATGCGTAAAGCCGCTGCATGGACAGCGTCCTATTTAAGACTCTGACGCGACGTGAGTGCCCATTGGAATAGGCCTCACTCATCCCTCACGGACTTTCCCGTGGTACCATCACGTATGGCAAAACGTGACGAGACTCAGACGCGACGTGACACCCATTGGAATAGGTCTCACTAGTCCCTCACAGGACTTCCCTGTGGTACCACCACGTATGGCAAAACGTGATGAGACGCAGACGCGACGTGGCACCCATTGGAATAGGTCCCACTAGTCCCTCACAGGACTTCCCTGTGGTACCACCACGTATGGCAAAACGTGATGAACTAGTATGGTTGTGCATGAAAGTAAGTTTTGACAGGAATAAATGTGCTGGAAGTCAGACTAAATACACCATAGAATACTAGCCACCTGAAAGAACCCAAAAATTCCCTCTAGGGCCTCTCGGACTAGATTAAACCTTAACGTCCTACTCTTTTAGCAAGGTTATTAATCTTGGCAACTTTTATTCCAAAAACAAGTTTGTTAAGGTATTTTAATTACTCTGGTGCATATCATTGCTCCGGTACCAGTACCGTGAGAACCGCCCAAAATAGTTCCGTATTATCGCCTAAGCCGGTCCACGTGGCCATTAAGCAATAATAAAGAACTATTCGTCGCTTCCGCCGGGTAAAGCCCGGTAAATCACATACAACGGGATCGCCGATATGCGCTAAGCCCACACGAAGGCGGGACCGAGTACAACATTACATTACATAACAAGTTTCACAAGTTTAACATTATTACAAACCAGGTTTTTCATACATAAAAGTAAAAGTGATTCGAGTTTAAACGGCGGAAATTAAAGCTAGCGCATGATACACACGGGAGGACATCCATGCATATCACTCCTCATCATCGTTTTCCCATTCAAGCTCCCAACCATCCGGAATGGAACCGGCCGGATGGTATTACTCGAAAACAACAAATTAAGCAAGGCTGAGTACTAAGACTCAACAAGACTTACCCGACAAAAATAAAGTAAGACTAGACATGCAAGGCTTTTTGGCTTGTGGGTTTGTTTTGCCAAAAGCGACTAAGAGTTGATCCTTATTTTCAGATTTTAGCTCAAGTTCTAGTATGTTAATCAGTCTAGGTGAGCACCGTACTAAACAAGCATGTTGTGCAAATAATATTAAACGAGTAACAATATTAATCCAAAATGTTCCATAAATAAACATGGGGTAGCCGGTGGTCAAGCCGACTCGGATAACGGCGAGTGACCGACGATCGATCGATTTATAGCCTTGCAAGGTAAACCCAAGATACACGAAAGAAGTAGACCCCAAGAATTCAAATGAAAGCAAATGCGGGGTCTACCCCGACCAAAGGCGGTTCCCAACATCCCACGCGTTTGGGATCGGACGCTACAAACTCGGTACACGGTTATCCGGAGGGTCTAACCCGACCGGTCCCGACTCACACACTATACCACGGGTAGCTAGCCGGAGACACATCCCAAGCGGGTAGCTAGAAAGATCCCGCCCCGGTTCGGAAGGTACTAGGCTTACCGGTCCCATTCCCGCAAGTACTTGGTACGTTCAATAGCTTAGGACCAAAGCACCATGCTACTCGGTCGAGACCGAACCCATTGCTCTTACCACATGAGCGAGTCAATTTAACCAACTTATGATTCCAACATAAGCATCCTATATCTCGCGAGCAATGAGTCATTACTCGACTTCTACCGTGATCCTAGAGCATGGCACTAGCGTTCCTAACATACTAGTAAAAGAGCATAGGAGTCCTAAGGATCATGCAACTAGGTTTCAAAACAACTCCCGAAACTTAAATGCACAAGTAAAGCAATAAAGAGCTGAAAAGTAAAGGACATGATTTTAATTTAAGAACATGGGTTAGATGAAACCGGTGCTTGCCTTCCTCGTAGTCGGCACCCAAACAAGCCTTTGGCTCTTCTGGACTTTGGTCCAGGTCTTGCTGCACGCTAACTTGATTCAACTCTCCACTAACTGCTCCCTCCTCCTCCTGGGTGAGCGTGTACGTCCCGTCGGGGAGATCTACACGTGTACATGCACATGCATTAGATTAAAGTTAATCTTGATGGTGATTGTGTGCACATCTAAGCAATTTGAGTTACTTAACTTCGCCAAACAGCAAGGTGGTTGTGAATAAATATCAAAAACAGAACCAAAACATGATTTCACAAATTTAACACTTTAATTTCTATTTCTTTCTTTAATTATTTAAAACAAGCCTTTCTACCCTAAATCCAAATTAAATCAAAAACACTTCCAATGAACCTAATCTTTTGCACACAGCAACATATGCTTAGTTTAAGCTCTCACACCAAAATTTGGCCTAAGATCATTTATAAATTAATTTATACGAAAAAGACAAATTTCAGCCTAGTAAATCAACATTAATTCATATAAAAAGATTTAATAAACTTTTTGATCTCAACTTTCTCCTACAGGTCAAGTATGCCAAAAATGAGTTTCTGACCAAGGCATGGTTGCAAATTCAATTTATTTTTCAGATTTTGAATTTAAGCTCCTACACAAGATTAAATCCAAAACACCAAGTAAACAATTCCCTAAAATCACATCCATCACACCAGAGGTACTACTCATCAAGTCAAAGCCCTAAGGTGCACTTGTGCTCAAAGAAAAGTTCATTAAAGGTGCTATAAAAAGCATCAAACTTATTCTAGCATAAAGCTTAAATAAAACATAACTGCAAATATATACATCAAAACCATGCAAACTTTTTCTACAGATATAGACATGTCATAAAGAACAACATATCCAAAATTCAAGTTCATAGCATGTGTATATTTTAAATCACACCAAAAACACTCCAAACTGAGTTTGAATTTTTAATTCAAAAACTGTGCAGAAAAACCCTATACATGTTTTCTAGAAAAGGTATATTTCTTCACCACGAACCCAACAAAATTGGTTTTGCATTTTTCTGATTTTTCTACGATTTTTAATGATTTTTCGAAGGTACTGCTCGTAACCCTAAAATTCACCTTTACAAACGGGTCCCCGAAATTTTACAAAAATCTCCCCGAAAAGAGCTCCTCTCTTGCAATGCGGCCCTTGCCGGCGCGGGCTCGCCGCCGGCGGCCGGATCCTTGCCGACCCTCGCCGGGAAACGGCCCCGGGAGCCGCGGCGCACCTTTTCCGGCCGGATTGGGGGCGGCGGCGGCCGGGACGGGCCTCGCCCGGGGCGGCGGCGGGCGCCCCCCGTGCGCCGCGGCCTACCGCGGAGGCGCGGCTACGGCCGGCTCGGAGGACGGGCGGCGGCCGGATAGCGATGAGGAGGACCGGTGGAGGCTACGGGGAAGGAGCGGGCGGCGACGGTTGGAAGCTAGATAGCTAGGCGGCGGCGGCCATGGAGGTGGCGGCGGACGGCGTTCGCGGGCGGCGGACGAAAACCGAGAGGAAAAAAAAAATGACGCGGCTCAACCGTAGCTAGTCGGAGAACGGCGCGACGAGGTCGAGGCGCAAGTGCATGGCACCCACGAGCGGCCACCCGGCCTTCGGCCGCATGCGCCCGCGCGGCTGCGCGGCACGCGCGCGTGGCCGGCCGGTGTTCCGCGGGGGTGGGCTCGGTGCACGGGGAAAGAGGCGAGGAGGGGGTCCACCGCGGTGCTCCGGGTCCACGGCGACGTCACCCGGGCGTCCGTACGCCGGACCGGCCTGCCCTCGCCACGTGGACGGCCGGCGGACCGGGCGCGCGCGCGGCGCTCTAGAGCGCGAGGACGACGACGCCGGCTCAATTTTATTCCGTTTAGCCCTTTTCAAAATTGCAAAACTCCAAAAATCGTAAACTAAGTGAAAAATCTCCCAAAAGCAAAGTTGTAGAGGAGTTGTAGATCTACAACTTTCCCGAAGGGCGACATATGTTTTGATCAATGGTTTGCCCAGGAACGCCAACCGAAGTTGCAGATTTTCCACGGCTCGCTCCCTGTTCATAGCGCAAGAACTCGATTTTTGGCCAATTTGCACTCAAAATTGGAATGTCCGCCAATTACGAAAAATGTGTTCCCGGAAATAACGAACAACTTTCGTATTGGACGATTTTGAACTTTTATAGTGAAATTTGGAGAACGCGCAAGAAAACCATTTCAGCCTTTAAAGTAGATCTAGGGTTTGACCGTGATTAGAGATTTTGACCGAGGTCTTTAGTGCAAAAGTGTGCTCGATCACGTCAAACAGGCTTAGGAGGTAATTAACCTTGATTAATTCATATAATTAATGTCATTAGTGCAACAAAACATCCGGGATGTTACGGACTCGGGCTCCTCTCCGCAGTCGGCGACTCGTCTTCTTCCTCCAACCACCATCCCCTCTTCTTCTTCCACCTCCGACCTAGGGGGCTTGGGGGGTGGCGGTAGGGGGCTCTAGTCCTCCCTCCCCCACCGCTGGCTCCGTCGCTGCATGGAGGTGTGGCTGGTGGTGCCGGTCGTCTCTCTCTGATCCGCGTCAAGCTAGGATGAAGTGGGTGAAAACCCTTACCTTCTTGGGACAACGTCATTGGCGCCTCTGGCGTCATGCCCTTCGTGAAGGTGACGTTGAGCTCCTTCGGCGCGGGAGACTGCCACTAAAATCCTCCAATTTGGTGCTTCAGCGATGGTTGCTATTTGGGAGTGCTTTCTTCCTTCTCCTTTATTTCTGTTTTTCCTTTTCTTTGTTGCAATTATAAAAAAATAGTTTAGAGAGTGGAGAAGAAGAGAGTTTTCTGTCAGTGGCACCAATGTTTGGTGGCTCGTGTCGACGTCCCAATCCGACCGAGTAGAGTTGTTTGAGTTGTTTAGAGCGGTGCATGTTGATGTTCCAATCCAGCCCACCAGTTGAGTTGTGCGGTGATGATTGATGTCCCAATCCAACCTCCCGGAGTTGTATGGTGTGCGAACTAGAGTTGTTCGGGGTTTTCTACCCCTTCAGTTGTGCGGTCTACGGACCGGAGTTGTGAGGGATGGCGCTTTACCTCCCTAGTTGTGTGGTTTTCGGACCGGAGTTGTATGGTTTTCAGGCCCGGTTTTCCTTATAAAATGAGTCAACTCTCTTCTAATAAAAATTCGGGAACGCGTAAGCTTTCGCCGTACGTTCAAAAAAAATTATTCAAACATCAAAACTAACGATGATTCCAAAACTTGTGCGGAACATGATCCTGGTCGTAGCCAGCAAATTCAGTCACAAAACATGCATTCAAATGACATCCATATCAGCTAACATGCAAAATCAGGCATACTGTATATGCATTGAGCTATCATGGTTATTCGACAATTTCTAAAATACCAGAAATACAGCATCAAATGGTGAGGTCCTCGATCAGCTCGTCAAGCTCCTTCTCGTCCGACGGATTCAGGTCAATGCATCCAATCCCCATGGCGATCTCGTCAATGTCAATGCAGTGTCGCGCCCTTTCGTCCTGCGGCTTACCAGCAGCACTCTTCTTGTAGCTCTTCTTGGCATGGACCGCATCAGGTACCTTGTTGCTCTGCCCACACTTCTCCAACTCGTCATTGTTGGAGTTCACGCTGTAGAGATCGTACCCGCACGCATAGTCCGTGTGTCAACAGAAGCAACGTCCTTGTCGTTGATTCATTGAGAAGAAATCCTAGCAAATACTTGGACCTTCAAGATATGTTTCAAGAGTAATAATTCTATCCATACGTTTTCTTTTTATGCAATAGTGTGCTTTTTCTAACACTATCTAGCTCTAACTTTCATTATTTTCCGCCAACCCTGGACAATGGGAACCTAGAATAAACTTCAATACAAATTTTCCGGTACATAAACCAAATAACAACTTCAGATTGGGCAAATTAAAAATGCATAACACTAATTTTTCATAATTATCTTCTTCAATTTGGTGTATGAGACAGGAACCAGGGACACATTTATGTGCATACTATGTGTGTGAGTTCATCCACAATTTCTGCGAGGCGGACACGTCGATTATACGTGTAAGTATTATTTTAAATCAAATAATACTTTTTTCTAACCACTTATATATTTAATTCTTGTGTGTAATATATTAAATTATTTGCACATTGCTGAACAATATGATTAGGGACGCAATCATTGAGAAGGACCGCCTCTTGGCGATGCAAGGTCTCTGCGGATTCATAATGGACCAGGTGATTAATCCTCAAGGTAGAAATCACTATGACGGTCATCGAATTGATAAGTTTTAATTAGCACCTCCGGTGGAACTTTAGACTACAATTAGCATGAAACGATATATATGTATATATATACTACTTTCAGAAAATACTATCTATGCTTTTGATGTAATATAATGTGTGTATATATTTATTTATAAGTTTATTCTCTTCATATAGTAAGTATAGTAGACACATATAATTAGTGTAAACATTTATACATATACGTAAATTACACCCAAATACGTGAGAGTATACACGAATGACATTATTAGAACAATTTGTAATGAAACAAAAAAAAATGACGGTACCCGAGACTACGGGGTCGGCGCACGAGCGCCGGTGTGACTCCTTTTGTCCCGGCGGGGCTACCACCGGGACTAACGGGGTGACGCACGGCGGCACGGCGCCGCCGGCCCTCCCCTTTTGTCCCGGGCCGGGCTACCACCGGGGCTAACGGGCACCCTTTATTCCCCGGTTGCCCACCCGGTGACAGAGAGGGGCCTTTTGTCTCTTCCTTTTCGTCTCGGGTGGGTTTTCGAGACTTAAAGCCTTTCCCACCCATGCATCACCTCTTCTAGCTTTGGTATCATCACCGTAAGGCTTTGTCTAACTAGTTTTAAGTCGCGACCTCCCCGGCGGGCGTCCGAGAGGTCGGTCGACCGCCGCGCCGGCGCCTCGCACCGCCACCTCCCTCCCCGCTACCGTCGTCGTGTGTGTCCCGTGGTCGCCACGGCTAGTCCGGTCCTCTCCCCGCTCCTTGCCCGGCACCGTCATGCGTGCTCGTCGTGCCGAGGCCGAGAATGATAAGCTAATCAATTTTATTAAAAATATCGAAACCTAGCTGTTTTGAAAAAATGTTGGTTCCAACTCTTTCCGCTAAAGAAATGCTAAGAGCTGCTCTCACAAGCGTACAAGACCACATCCAATTATTCAAAGCTTTTACGCACGCCAAAACCATTCGTATATACTCCCTCCGGTTCCCTATTAGAACATCGTTTTGGATAAGGTTTGAGTCAAACATTGGGATTATAAATCATGGATAACTTTTAAGTCATTGAGTTTGAAAATGTGGAAATCATATAAATAGATTTGTCTTGAAAATTACTTTCATAAGAATATACATATATAACTTTCCAATAAATATTTTTATAGAAAAAGGAAGTCAAAGTTGTGCTTTGGTGACCGTGTTGCTGTGCTAAACGACTTCTGATACGGAACCGGAGGGAGTATATGGATAGTTCAAGATTAGGCCGATCTCAATGGGAGTTTCATGGGTGTTTCATGCACATTAAATACAATGCCACATCAGCAAAATTTCACTTTTTGCATGAAACCCTTAGGAGAGAGAAGGAAAGAGTTTCACCATGGTGAAACCTTTGGGCACAGTTTCACATGCGTTGGAAACTGTGTGAAACCCCCATTGAGACACAAATAGAGTTTCACCATGCAACTATGCAATTAAACCATCCAATGAGAGAGAAGTTGTGGGACCCTCGAGCCTATGAAAATGTGCAATGAAACTATGCATTGAGGGAGACATCTATTTCATACCAAAGTTTCACATCTTGGAAACCGGGACGGTGAAACTCACCATTGAGACTGGCCTTACAAGACAGGACGTTCAATAACACAGGTGATAAGAAACTGAACCAACATAGAGTATGAAGGAACACTAGGACAGCAAACAATCACTTCAGAGGATAAACTTGCAAGACTCGCCAAAGCACTTTCAGGACCGTAACTAAATTACTGGACGAAAGGATAGTACCCATCATCCTCATATAGCCCACCATCATCATCATCAGGCAGCTGCAAAAAATCATCCATCTGCCACTCCTCTGTAAAAAAACCTTCTAGAAATAGTTGGTCGACCAGTTGGTCGAACTGTTGGTCCTCCTCCCACCTTGGTTCATAACGTGGAGCGCACATGGTGTACTCCACGAGTAGCTGATGGATTGAGGCCGGGTAGAGACAGATATCAGATTCAGTGATCCTCTCTTCCTTGTCCTGAGCTAGGTCATACATGTAGGTGTAGTTGGTGTCTGAGCCGAAGATGCAGTTCTCATCTTGCTCTTTTTTCTTGTAGTAGATGCAGTTGGCTTTAATGGACGGGAAACTGTCAGCATGGATGGATATGCACCTCTTGCCGACGAACAGAGCAAGGTCGCCGATGTTGTAAACCCTCTCTTTCTCCTCCCCAGAGCGGAAACGGAACTTGAAAAGCTGGACTTCTTGCAGTGGGGACCTGTGGACACGCAGTATTTCGCCAGAAGCAAGCTCCACAGCGACACGACGCACCAGGAAAGACAAGGCTATTGGACCCAAGGCGACCTTTGATGGGTCGGACTCTGAACGTGGCAGCAGTGGAAAGGGCCGCACTTCCTCCTCACAAAATCGCTCACTCTCAGGATCAGCATGGAAGATTGTGAAATATGACGTGCCGTCGTCATCAGCCAAGACAAGGGTAGGGGAAGAACCAATCACATCGGCACGCATGTGCATCTGGTTAGGCACGGGCGCCCTGAAGCGAATCAGGGAGCCGGTGAAAGGGTTGAGGACCCGCGCGGCGTGCGGCGGCTCCCTCTCCGCCAGGACGAGGAAGCCGCCGGTGGTGGAGCTGACGAAGTGGAAGTCGCGGAGGAGCGGCAGGCTCCTGCGGAGGAAGCGGCCGGTGGCGGCGTTGACGAAGAGGCGGGTGTCGCTCTCGGAAGCGAGCTCGTCGAGCACGATCCACCGGGTGGGGTGGAAGCGCACGTCGCGGCTGGTCTTGGGGTCGGCGGTGGAGGAGCGCCAGCCCTGGCAGACGGCGCGCAGGTCCATGTAGTAGTCGAGGTCGTTGGTGGCGAGGATGCAGTCGGCGACGAGGTTCACCAGGTCCGCCGGAAGCGAGGACCAGCCCTGCTGCGCCACTGCCTCCGCCGCCGCCATGGCCGGACGGTGTTGAGCAAAGGATGGAGGATTGGAGATGGGTGTTTTCTTTCGGGTTGTTGGGGAGCAGACGAAGAGAGCGATGAGCAGTGCCAACCGATGGCAAAGGTCTTAAATAGGAGGCGGCTAAGCTTGGGAAACTGAACTTGGCGCTTGAGCTCACCAATCCTTTGGGATTGGAAGACGGATCGGAACCATGCGATTTGCTGCTGCAATTAAGTTCGTCGGAAATCACCACGCGCCGCTTCGGCTTCGTTTGGTTCCCAAGAAACGCAGGACAAGACTCCTATAGTCCGTATAGTAGCCGAGCGCAGAGACGGAGGGAGCATGGAGCGGAGGTCATCCAACGGCTTTGGAGTGATTTACGCACATGCCATTAAAAAAAGATGGTGGTTACGTTCGTATCGTAAAAAGTTTGCTAGGCACCTGTGTGCCATGCACTGAACTTTTATTTACCCACACGCCATTTTGGATGGAGGGAGGGGTAACGGAGCTGTTTGATGGTGTGTAAAGACAACTTTACCCTTCTGACTATAATGTGTTAAAAAAACAGAAGGGATAGAAAAAATTAAAAAAACGTTTAAAAATTTGGAGAAAATAAAAATAATTTTTAAAAAGCGTAATAAACAGAAAATGCCATCAAAAAATTTAAATTACAGAAAATGATAAAAAATCGGGAAAATCGAGAAAGATGTCTAAAAGTTTTGGGAAAATGTGTAAAAAATAGGGAAAGGTTGCAAAAAAATAAGAAAATAATCAAACATATTAAAAAAAGGGTGCATGACCATTGCATACAATGAGACAAATCTTGTCGGTGTTTTAGACCGGCAACCTACTACGGGGAGTACCGGAGTAGATGAATGTGACTCGCCGAGATCGGTAACTCGAAGGAAGAGACACGAGGCACACAATTTAGACGAGGTTCGGGCCGCGAGGCGCGTAATACCCTACGTCTCGTATGCTTTGCGTAGCTACGGATTGATAGGGCACGATTACACGATGGTGCAATAGTGCGCGTAAGTTGTAGGAGATGAAGATGATTCGAGATCGGTCCCTGCCTCGCCTTATATAGTCGGGAGGCGGGGTTACAAGTCGGAGTAGGGAAGGAGTACTAGTCGAGTACGTCTAGGAGACCTCTATACGATGCGGAACGTGTACGAGTCCTAACCGAGTACTACTCTGCGTCGTCCTTGTGCTCCACGCCTTCGGGTGCGGTGTAGCGCAAGCGGTAGTCCCGGGGCCCACCGAGTAGTCGATCTCGGTACCCACCAAGGTAGTGGGCCCGGGGAGGTCCATACGACAAGCCCCCGAGTACTTTGTAGTCGAGAAGGATAGCTTCCGGTAGTCTTGACGGCCTTAACGAGTAGTCCTCAAGCGTCCCCGAGTGCTACAAGTCAAAAGTCCTCAAGAGTAGTCGAAGCATCCCGAGGGCCGGAATGTACTCCGGTCGATGTTTGAGCAATCTTGAAGTCTTCTCGAGTAGTCCCAAGCGTCCTTGAAACCTCGCCTTCGAAGGTCTTCAAGAAATGCCGATCTTGTCTTGAAGCCGAAGCCGTCATGGAGATGCGATTTGCAGAACCGCAATCCACATGGAGTAGCCCCCGAGCCTCGAGCCGCGAGCTCTGGCTGAGGATCCATCTGAAGTCTCGGCAAGAAAATCCCGAAAAATCCGGAGAGAAAAACCGAAGGACACGTGGCACGGAGCCCCCGAGCCTTGAGTCGAGTACTTCCTCTCGAATTGAAGGGTCTTCTTGGAGAATGTGTCTCGAGATGCTTTTGAGACTAGCATCATCCCGGGTAGTCGAGTAGAAGTAGCCGAGCCCCCGAGGTGAGGCACGTCGACTAGTAGAATACGAAGAGTCACGCGCGGACGCCGAGTCGGCCGCGCGTGGACTTATCCGGCCGCCCGTTGCGGAGGCGATTTGGCTTATAAATAAGAGCCAAAACCCTTAGGGTTTTTCACCCAAGTGAGCGCGGTCATTTCCGTTTGAATCTTGAAGTAGATCCACTCCGGCGCTGCTGCCGCCGTAGTAGATCCAAACGCATCGCCACCGGAGGTTTTAGGGTAGCCCCCGAGCGGATGCGAGTGAAGACTCCTTGTACTTGGAGGATGAAGCCGTCGCCGTCGAAGACATCGAAGGCCGGAAGAAAGAAGAGGGGCCGTACAGAGGCCGCCGCGGCCGCCACCGGTGCGGCGCCGCCCGCGTCTCCACCGCGCGCTGATCCAAGCCGCGAGTGGAAAAAGTCAAAGGTCAAGACGGAGGACCTGCTGACCCTGTTGAACAGCGGGTTCATCAGGGAAAAGGAGATCGACATGTGGAGATCCGCCGCAGGAGATCCCTATCCAATGGAGAAGGCCGAAGACGAGATCCCAATGTTCTCGCGCTTCGTGGAGCGCGGGCTTGCGCTCCCGGCCAGCGACTTCTTCAAGGGGCCGCTCGGTACTACGGCATCGAGTACCTCAATCCCGAACCCCAATGGAATCTTCCATACATCGTCTTCGTACACTTACGCGAAGCTTTCTTGGGAATCAAGCCGCACCGGGTGCTCTTCCCGAAGTTCTTCCGCGTGAAGCCGCGACCCGGCGCCTCCAACCCTAGAGTAGTCGGAGGGGCCGGAATCCGGTCGAGGGAGGACGCCGCGGAGCGAGCACGGCGTACAAGCTCGTGGACTCCAACACCGACCGGAAGACGAGATGGTTCTACATCACGAACCACCATCCCGAGCTACCGAAGCCGAGCGGACGGCGGCCCGAGGCACCAAGAGTGGTGGAACACGGAGCCCACCATGCAAGAGGGGATCCGGCTCACCGAGTTGCTAGCGCGCATCAAGACTCTCAAGGATGCGGGACCGAGGGCCGAGCATGTGGCCTTCGGTTTCATGAAGCACGGGGATCCGGCCCGCCGATGGCGCAAGACACGATGGGCTTCGAGTACACCGGCGACAACGATACGTCGCGGATGCGGGGGGCGAGGCCGGACGACAACGACATCGTCGAGAGGTTGTCGAGGATCTTCAAGGACATGCCACCGTACACAGCGTGTCCGGTCGAGGAGTACTCCGCCGCGCGCCCGCCCAACGAGGTGAGTAGTCGTACCCCCTCGTCGAGTAGTGAGTACCCGTAGTGAAGTTTCTGACGCCTTGTGTGTTTGCGCAGGATGATGTGAAGCGGTTTGTCTCCGATCCGCAGCCGCCACCGAGCGGAATCGAGATCCCGGCGGCGGGGAAGGTGAAAGAGCGCCGCGAAGTTGGAGAAGGCGACGATACCGTCATTGTGGAGGATACCTCCCGATGACGACGATGAAGACGAAGAGACTCTTCGGGACCGCTTCCCGCGTTGCGGTCGAGGTTTAGCCGTCCGGGCTTGCCTCATGTGCCACTCATCCAAGACCCTCCGGCTAGCACGGAGGCTAGCCTTCTTTGCGCCGCCAAGGAAGCCGCGCAACCCCACCAAGAAACGGGTGGCGAAGAAGATGAAGGTCTCGGAGACCACGCCTCCCGGAGGTAAGTCATCTTGAGCGAGTAGTCGAATACCCGGTAGTCGAGTACGTTGCGACGAGAAGTCGCCTTTTGTGTGCGGGAGGTGCCGCCGCAGAGCCCGTGGAGGAGGGCGACGAGGGCATGTGGCCCACGGTGGGGGGAACCGGCGGGGAAGCCGAAGTCCGGCCCCCCCCCCGTCGAAGAACTTCGGCGCGGTCGGAGCGCCGGCCCCTCGCTCCGGTGGAGAGCGCAGTACCCGCGGCCGCCGCCGTTGGGGGAGATGGACGCGCGCAGCGCGCGAGAGACGCCGCGGCCGGCCACCGCCACCGTGCCGAGGCGGTGGCCGAAGAGGCGGAGGAAGAAACGCCCGCCGAGGGTGGACCGGTTGACATTGCCGGCATCCTCGGTGCTCCGGCCGTGACTATCGTCCGGTCGACCTTGTAAGTACCCCACCTTCATGAGTAGTACTCGTTGCCGTAGTCGATCATTGCCCGACGAACTTCGTGAACACTTGTGCGAGAAAATCCACGGATCCGAGCCGGGACGGGGAGGAGCCCGCGACGGCGGAGGAGGAGGAGAGGCCGTGCCGCCCGTCAAGGAGCCCGCTCCCGAGGCCCAAGCCGCGACCGAGCCCCCCGGCCGCCGAAGCGCCATCGCCGCAGGCGGCCATAGTCGAAGGTGAGTACCCTTCTTGAAGCCGTAGAACTCCGGGACGAGTAGTCATAGGCACCGATGCACATGTTCCTTGTTGACGGGCGGCGAAGGGGTGACCTCCCCGCGGGGGTACCCATGCGGAGGCGACACCGAGGCCCGGAGGCCGCGGAAGGAGCCCCCGAGCCCGAGGGGGAAACCGTCGTGAAGTCCGCCGAGGGGGAGGCGGCTACCACGTCGCCAGGGGGTTGCCCCGGAGGTGGCAATCCGATCCCCCGAGATCCAAGACGCGGAGCCGATCCGCTCGGCGCCGATGACGGAGGCTACGTCGAGTAGCCGTGGCGGGATTGAGCCGCCGGCCGACGATCTCGTCGAGCCGGCGACGGTAGCCCGCGCACACGGAGGCAATCCGGCGGGGCCGAGCAATGGATGAAGGTACGTAGTCGTAGCCTCCCGAGTAGTCCATCCTTTGCGTGGAGTACTGCGCTGACTTGAGCTTGTCTTGTGCGGGACGTCGCGGAGCGATCCCGCGAGAAGTCGAACATGCCGCAAGGCTACGGCGACACCGTGCTCCGAGCCGAGGCCCGGAAGAGCGGCCTCGTGAAGTCGCGGAAGCACGCGGCCGCGATGCAGTCGAAGCTCGACGCCGCCTTCGCCAAGTACCACAACGATGTGATGGAGCTGCAGGCGAAGGGCGACGACCTGGTGCGGAAGAACAAGGGCCTCCGCAACAAGAACAAAGGTATGTCCTTGGACTTGTCGGGTACTTGTTGGAAGCCGCATAGCCTCTGACCCGTTGTTGTGTCGTATTGCGAGACTCGAAGGCCGGGTGGAGCAGCCGAAAGCCTCGGAGGTCGGCATGAAGAACCTCTTCTACCGGGAGCGGGAAGCCCGCCGGTACTTGAGCTCGACTACAAAGAGCTCGCCTTCGAGTGCGAGAAGCACATGGAGCCGCGGATTGCATCCGACGGGATCTCGTCAACCGCTACAAATCTTTGCGAGAGTTGAACGAAGATTGCGAGGCTCTCCGGCCCACCGAAGGACCTTGAAGAGGCCGCCCTCCCGATCGCGAGGCTCCGGTGCCGCACCCGGCGGCCCCAAGATCGCTCCTCCGGCGGATCGACTTCGTGAAGCGCCAAGCCGGCCGGCCGCCTACGTCAAGCACATGGCGAAGTCGATCTCGAAGCAAGTGCGGCCTTCATGAAGTCGTACTTCCCGAAGGCTCCGGTGGAGGTGGTCGCCGGCGGGGTAGCCGCCAACCGGCTCGGATGAGCGAGACGCGAGCCGCTAGAGCGGGATAGCTCCCATCGCGGAGCGAGTAGCCGAAAAGTTGAACCTCCGGTAGCCCCGCATAGGTAGCTTAGTAGCCATGGTTGTACGGAGAAAGCCAGTTGTAATGAACTATTCATGTATCAATGAAATGAAGTTGTTCCATCAATGAGTACTCGTAGCCGCGATCTCGCAGTGCGGAGCGCCCATCGTGGAGTAGGTGCGAGTAGTAGTACTCGGCTTTAGTAGTCCCATCGTAGGGAGCAAAGCGGAGAACAAGTTGATAAAAAGTCAAGCTTTATTACCGAAGAAGTACACACGGGTGGCCGGGGCCGTAATTACAAGTAGTCGCTCGGACCGGAGGCCGCTTACGGCTAAGTGGCGGCGCCGGAGCGGGTAGCCGCTTGCGGTCGGTGATCCGTAGGTAGCCGTGGAGGCCGGATCGCGGATCCGTAGGTAGCCGTGCGAGGGCCGGATCTTGGAGTGTGGTCTCTTGGTAGACCGCCGCTAGAGTCCTTGACGCTCGTCGCGGCCCGTGGTCCGTAGGTAGCCGCACGGGCCGGACTCGGAGGAGAGTAGTCCGAGACTTGGAGCCGGGACCGGAGGGTCGCTTGCGGCAAGGGGTGTTGAAGTAGTCGTGTAGACTTGAACCCGGGGGTAGTCGTGTAGACTAGGCGTAGAATCGACAGAGTTGGTCGACGTTCCACGAGTTGTTGACGTCTTCGCCTTCAAGTGTTTGGAGGCGGTAGGAGCCGGCCGGTCACCTTAGCCACGGTGAAGGGGCCTTCCCGGGGGGAGCTCGGCTTGTGGAGTCCTTCCGTGTTCCGAATACGACGGAGGACAAGATCTCCGGCGTTGAAGGAGCGTTCCTTGACGTTGCGATCGTGGTAGCGTCGGATACCCTCCGTGTACCTAGCCGATTGGACGAGGGCGGCGCGGCCGAGCTTCTTCGATGCTTGTCGATATCAACTCGTCTCGTCTGTCTTCCGAGACGCCTTCGTCGTAGTGTTCCACTTGCCGGTGAGTTCCATATGACGTCGGTAGGGAGGATGGCTTCGGAGCCGTAGACCAAGAAGTAGGGGGATTGCCCCGTTGGCTTGGATGGTTGAGTCCGCGCCCCCGCAGTGCATTGGGTAGTTCCTTGATCCACTTGCCCCCTTTAGAGTTGGCGGCGTCATGTAGCCGCTTCTTGAGGGCGTCGAGCACCATCCCATTGGCGCGCTCGACTTGTCCGTTGGCCCGTGGATGGGCGGCCGAGACGTATCGACGTCGATCCCGCCGTTCTCGCGGTACTCCCGAACCGGTGGTTGTTGAAGTTGGACCCCGTGTCCGTGATGATGTGGTGGGGTAGCCCATAGCGGTGTATGAGTTCATCCAGGAAGTCGAGTACTCTGTCAGCCTTGGGACATGTGACCGGCTTGACCTCGATCCACTTGGTGAACTTGTCGATGGCCACCGGTACCCTGTTGAATCCTCCCGGCGCGGTTGGCGGTGGCCCAATCATGTCGAGCCCCCGGCGAGGCAAAGGGCCGGGTCGGTGGTATGGTGACTAGCTTGTAGGCCGGGACGTGTTCTTCGCTTGGCGAAGAATTGACATCCTTGGCACCTTCTGACGAGTTCTTCGGCATCGCTCAGGGCTGTGGGCCAGTAGAAAGCTCGCCGGAAGGCCTTGCTGACCAGCGTACGTGAAGACGCGTGGTTGCCGCAGATGCCCTTGTGAATCTCCTCCAAGATGTCCTTGCCTTCTTCACGGGGGACGCACTTCATGAGTACTCCGGAAGATGCGCCCCGCTTGTAAAGCTTGTCTCCGACGAGGACGTAAGACTTGGCGCGGCGGACGAGGCGCGCTCGGCCGCGTTCTTGTCGGAGGGGACCTTCTCGCTCGCTAAGGTAGTCAATGAAGGGTTGCCTCCGGTCCACGTCGATCATCATGACCTCCGCCCCCGCCGGTGGATGGGGGGGGGGCGGTGGTCGGTGGCGCCGCCTCCGGGATGGATGGCGCGTGAAGCTCATGGACGAAGACGCCCGCGGGTACTTGGGCGCGGGTGGATCCAAGCTTCGAGAGGACATTCGCCGCAACGTTGTTGTCGCGGACGATGTGATGGAACTCGAGACCGTAGAACTTGTTCTCGAGCTTGCGGACTTCTAGGCGATGGCGTCCATGTTCTCCTTGTTGCGGTCCCGGGACTTGTTGACTTGGTTGATGACCACGCGGAGTCGCCGTAGACTAGTAGCCGCTTGATGCCAAGTGAAGCCGCGAGGCGGAGCCCGTGCGGGGAGGGCTTCGTACTCGGCTTCATTGTTCGAGACCTTCCGGAAGATCCGCAGGACGTACTTGAGTTGTTCGCCCGTTGGAGAGATCGGGGTACCCTCGCGCTGCGCCCTCGAGGTTGAGTGAGCCGTCAAAGTACATCACCCAATGCTCGGTCGCACGGTGGGAGTAGGTAGGCGGTTCTCCCCGCTACTCGCCATGAAGTCGACTAGTGCTCGCGACTTGATGGCGGTGCGTGGCTTGAAGTCGATGGTGAGGGCGCCGAGCTCGACAACCCACTTGGAGATTCTTCCGGTGGCGTCCGGGTTCCTCGGGATGTCGCCGAGCGGGTAGTCGGTGACGACGAAACCGAGTACTCCCGGAAGTAGTGTCGTAGCTTTCGCGAGGTGATGAGTAGAGCGTACGAAGCTTCGCACGGGGCCGGTAGCGAGCCTTGGACTCGATAGAACCTCGGCCGACGAAGTAGACCGGGCGCCCGGGCCAGGGTAGGCGTGGCCGTCTTCCCCGCCGCTCGACAACGATGGCGATGCGACCACGTGAGTAGTCGCGACTAGGTAGAGCGAGGGCGCTCGCCCTTGTAGGGAGCCGTGAGGACCGGCGGCTTTGACAGAAGTCCTTGAGCCGGGCAAGGGCTTGATCCGCCTCGGAGTCCACACGAACTTCTCGTGATGCTTGAAAAGTTTGAAGAAGGGGAGACCCCGTTCTCCTAGCCTCGAGATGAATCCGTTCAACGCCGCCATGCACCCCGTCGGCTTCCCGGACGTCCTTGATGCTCGTGGGAGCTTTCATGCGTCGGTGATGGCGGAGATCTTCTCGGGGTTGGCTTCAATGCCGCGCCGGGCCGATGATGAAGCCGAGTAGTTTGCCCGAAGGGACGCCGAAGACGCACTTGTTCGGGTTGAGCTTCCGGCGGTACTCGCGTAGTGATGCGAAGGTCTCTTCAAGGTCGTCGATGAGGGTACCGGAGTCCCCTGGTTTTGACAACCACGTCATCCACGTAGGCCTCGACGTTCTTGTTGAGTTGCCGCTTGAAGCGAGCACCGGATGGCCCGTTGGTAGGTAGCGCCGGCGTTCTTCAACCCGAATGACATGGTCGTGTAGCGAAGACGCGCCAAATGGGGTGATGAACGCGGTCTTCTCCTCGGTCTTCCTCCTTGATTGCGATCCGGTGGTACCGGAGTAGCGCCGAGGAAGGAGAGCGAGGTCGCGGCCCCGCCGTGGAGTCGATGACTTGATCAATCCGCGGCAACCCGAAGGGGTCCTTGGGGCGGTGCTTGTTGAGGTCGGTGTAGTCGACGCACATCCTCCACTCGTTCGAGTTCTTCTTGCGGACGAGGACGGGGTTGGCGAGCCACTCGGGATGGAAGACTTCTCGATGAAGCTTCGCGAGTGAGTAGCTTGGCGAGCTCCTTCTTGATGGCGTCCCGTCCGTCGTCGGCAAAGCGTCGGAGGTGTTGTCGCTTGGGGGTGGCCTTTGGATCGACGTTAAGGCGGTGCTCGATCGGCTCCCCGGGCACTCCCGGCATGTCCGTGGCTTCCACGCGAAGATGTCGCGGTTAGCCCGAAGGAAGCCGATGAGCGCGTCTTCCTATTTGGGGTCGAGGCCGGCCCCGATGGTGGTGGTCTTCTTGCCGGGGTCGCCCGTTCCGAGGTCGACCGACTTGACGAGTACCTCCTCGGTGGGCGAGGCTTGTTGGTGCCGTCCGACTTCTGCGGGATGTCGAGTTCGCTCATTGCGAGCTTCTTCGACGCGAGCGTAGACCTCCATCATTGGGGTGGGTACTTGGTTTGTTGAAGCGATCACCACGGCCTCCGTATCGCAGTCGTGGGAGATCTTCAAGTCCCCCTGGAGGGAGAGTACACCGGCTGGACTTGGCATCTTGAGTACCAAGTAGGTGTAGTGGGGCACCGCCATGAACTTGGCGATGGCCGGTCTGCCGAGGATGGCGTGGTAGGAAGTCTCGAAATCCGCAACCTCGAACTTGATGTACTCGGTGCGGTAGTTATCCCGAGACGCCCCGAAGGTAACTGGCAGTACCACTGAGCCCAGTGGGATAGCCGCGTTGCCTGGGACGATGCCGTAGAAAGGCATGCTGCTCTTGTCGAGCATGGGGGTGACGTCGAGGTTCATCTTCTTCAATGTTTTGGTGAAGAGGACGTTGAGCCCGCTTCCACCGTCGATGAGCACCTTGTTGAGCTTGGAGCCCGCCACCGTTGGTTTCAGGACGAGGGGGAACCGTCCTGGTTCAGAGAAGCTAGTCCACTGGTCCGCGCGGGAGAAGGTGATGGGTACTTCTGACCACCTGAGAGGGGTCATAACCGCTGGCTCGATGGACATCACTTCGCGGCGGGTAGCCTTCTGCTCCCGCCTGCTGGGCAGTCCGCCGAAGAGGACGTTGACGGTCTTCTCGGGTTCCTGGAAGTCGTCGTTGTCGCCGTCCTTCTTCTTGCCCTTCTGATCGTGAGGGTGCGGTGGCTCCGGCGTGTCCTTGAGTGCGTGCCTGAGCTGGTAGCACTGCTCGGTAGTGTGATTGCCGTTCGGATGCCACGGGCACTTCTCCTTCAGCAGGTCCTTGAACCCGCCAGAGTTCTTCTTCGAGTTCCCCTTCGCAGGGCGCTGGATAGCCGCGACGGTGTTGTCTGGCTTGCGCTTGCGGTTGGGACCCGAGTAGTAGTTGTTGTTGTTGTTGTTGTTGTTGCTGCGGCCGCCTTGGTTTGCATTGCTGCCGCTGCCGCCGCCCTCAGTTCTCGCTTGGACTTGCCGCGGATGGCGTCGTACTTGGCGTTGGCCTTGTCCTCTTCGTCCGCCCAGGACGTGATCATGTCCTTGAGGTGGGGAATGGACTTGGGGCGGCGACGACCGAAGTCCTCGAAGGTGCGGCGATGGTAGAGGCCGTCCTGGAAGAGGTCGATGACCTCCTTGTCGGTGACGTCGACGACGGTAGCGCGCTTGTCGAAGAAACGGCGCATGTACTTGCGGAGGGTCTCGCCTTGTTCCTGCTTGATCATGGCAAGGTCCATGCGAGTACCCGAGCGGCCCATGGCGCCCGCGAAGTTGCTCGTGAACTGTTCCTTCAGCTGGTCCCACTTGTCGATCGAGTGCTTGTCCAGCGACTCGAGCCATGTGAGTGGGGCTTGGTCCCGGCCGAGGAAGGGGAAGTAGAGGCACTTGGTGTCGTTGTTGCCGCCAGCGTTCTCGATGGAGAGGGCGTAGCATCGGAGCCACTGGATGGGATCCTGCTTCACGTCGTACTTGGTGATCCCCAAAGGCTTGAACTTGTCGGGGAGGAGCAGGTTGCGGAGCCGAGGTGAGAAGGCGGGGAAGCCGTCGCCTTCAGCAGCGGTGGTCGACTTCCTCTGCCGCAACTCCTCGATCCTCTGGCGAGCATCGTACCAGCCATGAGAGGCACCGGAGGCGTGGCTATGCGCGTGGCCACGGCCGCCGCGGCGCCGCCGCCTCCCGGCTTTCTTGTTGGCCCCGTGGTTGGAGCTACCGCCGTCGGCTGCCGCCGCCGTCGGGGTCGTTGCCGCCGCCACCGGCCGGAGCACGGTGGGGGACGACTTCTCGGTTGCCTTGCTCTTGTCGTGAAGGTCCGCCGGCATTGGAGCGGCGACGGTTTGGGTCGGGGCGGGATGTCGGCCCGAGTATGGTTGGGGCCGGGATCGGCCGCCGCGACTAGTAGCTTCGTTGTCGCGAGGCTTAGCCGGGAGAGGTTGGGCGACTCTCGTTGTCTACCCGCATGAAGTAGGCTTCTTCAGCGAGCTTGGCGATGACCTCTCCAGCGCGTATGCCCTGAGCCTGGCGTGCGATCGTCGTGATCGACATGAGGCATTGCTCAGGGGTGGTGTGGACTCTGCTCTCGACCGCCTCGAGAGCTTCCGCAAGGTTGCGGATGGGAAGGTTGTCTCTGAGCCGCCGGCGTCGTTCGTTGCGCTTCCTGTTACATTCGCGCGGGCGTCCCTGTTGGCGTCGGTCTCGCCTGCAGGTGCATCAGCAGACAGCTCGTCTGCGGAGATGTCCTCCAGGTACTTGTCTGCGGCCGTGCCTGAGGTTCCCGGGGTGTCGCCGGCAGCCATGAAGACTTGGCGATCGGGGGTGCCGAGGCTGGACTCAGAAGGCGCCACCTCAGTGGGCGTGTTGGAGTCAGCCTGGGCCAGTGGTGTTCCCTCCTGGAACGGTAGTGAGTCGATGTAGGCAACGTAGCGTGAGTCTCCCTTTGCCGGGTCGGGGGCTTACGATCCGGCCGCATGACGTATCTGCCGGTCGGTGTCGATCTTATAACCAGCCCAGGAGGGCGGCCCTGACAAGGGAAGCTCAGTGGAGTCGTCTTCGGACTCGGGCTCCTCGGGGTCCGACCCGAAGTCGAACTCGTAGTCCGGGTTCGAGTAGAACTCGGAGAGGGGGTTGGAGCCCGAGACGTGATCGGGGACGGCGTCGGAGTCCGAGTTGTACTCGGTTACGGGCTCCTTGCCGGCCCGTTGTGGAGTAGGGGCCCCCCGTGCGGGCCCGGCCGAGGACGCGGGGGCCACGCGCGGGGGCACCGGCGTGGTGAAGGGGCCGTCTGCGATGGGCCGAGCGGCCCGGCTCGCAAGCGATGGCCCATGGTGACGTCGAGTCCGAGTTGGAGGTGGACTCGAGCTCGAAGTCGGCGTGCTTCGGTTGAAGAGCGAGATTTCGCCGAACTTGCCGGCGAGTTCGCCCCGTGACAACTGCGGGAAGCGTCCACGAGGCTGTCCTCGGGTTGGGCCGCATGGTCGGCGGCGGCGGAAGGAGCCCGCGCCATCGGCGGTGCGGACCCGGGCGCCGAAGACGAAGGTGTCGCCGCGGTTGAAGGCGACGGTTGGCTTGATGTGGACGGAAGCCGTCGAGTTCGCCATGTGATCTCGAGCGAGAGCCCCTACCCGGCGCGCCGGTGTCGGTGTTTTAGACCGGCAACCTACTACGGGGAGTACCGGAGTAGATGAATGTGACTCGCCGAGATCGGTAACTCGAAGGAAGAGACACGAGGCACACAATTTAGACAGGTTCGGGCCGCGAGACGCGTAATACCCTACGTCCTGTATGCTGCGTAGCTCTGGATTGATAGGGCACGATTACACGATGGTGCAATAGTGCGCCGTGAGTTGTAGGGGATGAAGATGATCCTGAGATCGGTCCCTGCCTCGCCTTATATAGTCCGGGAGGCAGGGTTACAAGTCGGAGTAGGGAAGGAGTACTAGTCGAGTATGTCTAGGAGACCTCTATACAGTGCGGAACGTGTACAGAGTCCTAACCGAGTACTACTCCCGCGTCGTCCTTGTGCTCCACGCCTTCGGTGCCGTGTAGCGCAAGCCGGTAGTCCCGGGGGCCCACCGAGTAGTCGGTCCCGGTACCCACCGAGGCAATGGGCCCGGGGAGGTCCATACGACAAGTACATATCACAGGAAATGACCATAGCACATAGTTCATATCACCAACATTTAAGCAAATAAGTTGTTCCACCACACATACAAAGTACTGGTTCACTTAGTTCACACATAGAAAGTACTAATTCACTAGTTTTCATCACACCAAACCATACATTTCTCAAATTACATAAAAGTATTAGTTCCTCCACATAATTTATTCAAGCTGGAGTTTCTTCTTGCTTCTGGTATTAGAAGCTGGGTTGGATGGGTTATCCACTTCAACAAGAGCCCTCCTTGGTGTACACTTTTTCATGATGGCTTGCTTCTTCCTTGGTGTGTGCACTGCATGTGTAGAGGCTTCATAGGATGCAATTTCTTCACCAACAACAGGAGGGTGCTCAATTTGGAGAGGAAAGGGGTCATTTGATCCAATTCCAGATCCATTGCCAGACCTTGTGTGAAAAAAATCAGTGATGTTGTAGGTTGTAAATGAAAGAACAGTGAGGTTGTAGGTTGGAGAAGTGAAAGATGAACCTGCCCCTTTTCACTCTCTTTGGCTTATGTGTAGCATTGGACACCGCCTCATTGTACGGAAATACCATGCTTGATCCATTAGTGCTCGCAACAATGTTAGTCACTGTGTTACTGGAAGATGCTTTCTTTTGTCTTTTCTTTGGTGGACCCCTGAAATGAAGTATGAAAAATTGTTATTTTGGATAGGTAAACATGAAGTGTTGTCATTGTGTATATGTCTAGAAAGTCTACCTCTCAGCCTCATATGCAGCTATGTCATCTGAATTGCTTGAATTTAAAATCTAAGGTTACACAGACAGCTGACAGAAGGTACAGAATCTAAACCCATCTGGAAAGATTGGCTTCCCATAATCAACTATCACATAACTGTGTTGGCCAACTATTGCATTTTAAAATCATCTCACTGATATCCAGCCACTCGTCAAAATCAGACATTCATCACCACCAAAGCTAAATATCACAAGGCTACAGGTAGTTCACAGATACGTCCCACCCAATTACAGGACCAAAGACACAAGAACCCTAATAAAATGGACAGTGGAAACACCAGTGCGCGAGAAAAGAATGCAGCACTTTGTGTAGTACCGAATGTCTGACCTCAAGTTGAAGTAGTTGTCAGGATCCTTCCTCGCCTGCTCCCTCGAGAACTGCAGAGCGAACCAACAAACACGCGAACCAGTCAAGTGCCAGTGCACAGCAAGAAAAGCATCATCAAGACATAAACTTTCAATCCGCCGGCCACACCGGTAGCGGGCGCCGCGCCCCCCCGGCTCGGCCGCCGGCCACACCGGTTGCGGGCGCCGCGCCCCGGCCCGGTGCCGGCCGCACCGGCCGCGGGCACCGCGCCCCGGCCCGGCTCCGGCCCGGCCCGCGCGCCCCGGCCGCCCGCGCGCCCGGCCCGCCGCGACCCCCCACTCGCGCGTACCCCGGCTCCGGCCGCAGCCCCCGGCCGCGCGCCCCCGCCCGGATCCGGCCGCCGGCCGGCCGGTGGCCGCGCATGACGGCGGCGGCCGGGTGGATCCCGGCGGCCCGACGCGCTAGGGTTGGAGAGAGCGGCCGGCGTTTTTTCCTGGCCTCGCGACTTGCTCGATTCGATCGATCTGTTGGAGTTACAATGGCTCAGGGGCAAACATGTCATTTCCATTCGTGGGTCCCGCATGTCAAAATGGTTTAACCGTTAAATCCTAACAGAACGTGGATGGAATGGCACGTGGGTAAATAAAAGTTCAGTGCATGGCACACGGTGCCTAGCAAACTTTTTATGGCATGGGCGTAACCACCATCTTTTTTAATGGCATGTGCGTAAATCACTCACGGCTTTGTTGTAAATAACCGAAGGTCGTGCATCCCGCATGCGGATAGTGGTCTAGTATCGCATTCGGGACTCCTCGCCCCCCTCGGGGCGACTCGGTGCCCCCCCCCCTCCATAACCGCCGCTCCTCCTCACCGCCGCCCGTAATGAAGGTGGCAGCGGGGCCCGCCTCCCTTTCTTCTTCTTCCACTCGCCCCCTCCCTCGTGCAACCTCCGCATCCATGGCGGTGGTGGTCGATTCCGGCCGGTCGCGTACGAATCCGCCCTTGGAACCACCGGATCCACACCCTACGACACGGAGGGCAACTCAAATTTACTTCAACCGGCGAACCGAGGATATAGGGGAGCGGTCCACTTCCCCTCGGACTCGCATCCGTCCCAACATTAACAAAAATAACAAAGCCCGTTTGCCGTGATCGGGTGTCAAACTCTAAGTCTAATCGGGCTTGGCCCCGGGCCTATAGCGCCGCCTATATAAGAAAAGGGGGGCTCACGGTTCCCCACGAGTTTCACGTGCTTTCACACGTGAATCAAAACCCCTAATCAACCTACCGATCGCTAAGAGCGCCGGGAAGGCCCGCAAGCTCGAGCTCCGCGTCCCGAGCAAGTGTCATTGGCATCCCGAAGGCCACCGATACCCTCGAGAAGACTCTCAAGGAACGTCTACGCTACAAGCCCGTCGTCGCTCTCGTCGTCGACTCCGTCGTCGCCGAATCGGCCAACACCAACGCGATGGAGAACACCGCCGTTGGTATTAAGCCGAACCTTCTTTATTTCCGCATAGATTAATGTGCTAGATGTGATCTATGGTGAACTAGTAGATCCTAATGTTTCATGTTCTAAGCTTTGTTAGTTTATTTTGACTAACATTTGGTATCGGGGCATTGGCTCGTCGGGGTTCGACGTTGTGGTCCAGCCCGTGGCGGCGCGGCGGGGCGTCTCGAGCTCCTCCTCTCCGCGGTCGGCGCGTGGAGGGGCCTCGGCTCGGTTGCGTCGGCGGCGGCGCGCGGTGCGACCCCCGCTGCCCCGGTGCGTGGGCGCGTGGCCGGGCACGCCCCCGGCGGCGGCCGTGCGTCGGTGGCGCTCCGCAAGGCGGCAACGGGGACAAGCGGCCTTGGCTTCTTCGGTGCCTCGACCGCAATGGCTTCCTCGGCCCGGCCTTGCTCGTCGTCCGTGCCTCGGCCATGGTGGGGCCAAGCGGTTGTGGAGCCATGCTAGTTGTGGAGGCTTTGGCCTTGGATGGTGTTGGTGACGTCATGGTGGCTCCCCGCTGTCGTCTTCTTCCTCCGGCCCCCATCCCCTCTTCTTCTTCCACCTCCGACCTTGGGGGCTTCGGGTGGGGGGGTGGCGGTAGGGGGCTCCGGTCCCCCCTCCCCCACCGCCGGCTCCACCGCCGCATGGAGGTGTGGCCGGTGGAGCCGGTCGTCTCTCTCTCGATTCCCGTCAAGGATGAAGGCGGTGAAAACCCTTCCCTTCTTCGGACGGCGTCATTGGCGCCTCCCGGCGTCATGCCGCCCATGAAGGTGACGTTGACCTTCTTCGGTGCGGGAGAGCTGCGGCTAAGATCCTCCAACTTGGTGCTTCGGCGATGGTTGCTATGTGGGAGTGCTTTCTTCCTTCTCCTTTATTTCTGTTTTTCCTTTTCTTTGTTGCGGTTATAAAAAGATAGTTTAGAGAGTGGATGAGAAGTGAGTTTTCCGTCGGTGGCACCGGTGTTTGGTGGCTCGTGTCGACGTCCCAATCCGACCGAGTAGAGTTGTTTGAGTTGTTTAGAGTGGTGTGTGTTGATGTCCCAATCCAGCCCACCGGTTGAGTTGTGCGGTGATGATTGATGTCCCAATCCAACCTCCCGGAGTTGTATGGTCTCGGACTAGAGTTGTTCGGGGTTTTCTACCCCTTGAGTTGTTCGGGGTTTTCTACCCCTTGAGTTGTACTGTCTACGGACTGTAGTTGTGAGGGATGGCGCTTTACCTCCCTAGTTGTGTGGTTTTCGGACCGGAGTTGTATGGTTTTCAGGCCCGGTTTTCCTTATAAAATGAGTCAACTCTCTTCTAATAAAAATTCGGGAAAAAAATTATTCAAACATCAAAACTAACGATGATTCCAAAACTTGTGCGGAACATGATCCTGGTCGTAGCCAGCAAATTCAGTCACAAAACATGCATTCAAATGACATCCATATCAGCTCATAACATGCAGTCAGGCATACTGTATATGCATTGAGCTATCATGGTTATTCGACAGTTTTTAAAATACCAGAAATACAGCATCAAATGGTGAGGTCCTCGATCAGCTCGTCAAGCTCCTTCTCGTCCGACGGATTCAGGTCAATGCATCCAATCCCCATGGCGATCTCGTCAATGTCAATGCAGTCTCGCGCCGTTTCGTCCTGCGGCTTACCAGCAGCGCTCTTCTTGTAGCTCTTCTTGGCAAGCACCGCATCAGGTAGCTTGTGGCTCCGCCCATACTTCTCCAGTTCGTCATTGTTGGAGTTCACGCTGTAGAGATCATACCCGTACGCATAGTCCCCAGGCTTCAGCTGGTAGCCGAGGTGCGTCTTCACGGTGAAGATGGTGTCGTTCTTGCCGAAGTCCGACACGCGAGCCACCTGCGCCCATGACACCATGTACGGGGAGCCGAGCACCGTGACGCCGCCGGACGGGTCGTGCTCCACGTCGAGCACGACGTACTCCACGAGCCGGCGGCTGGTGAGCAGGGGCTCGAACTTGTAGCGGTCGTACTCCTTGATGCTAAGCACGACGACGCGCATGTTGTTGGTGTCGAGCAGCGCGATCGAGCTGGTGACCTTGATGCAGAGGACGAGCGGCCCCAGGCCGCCGAGGGCGCGGGACGCCTCCCTGGGCAGGAAGATGAGGTCGTCGCGGCAGATCGGGCAGAGCTCCACGGAGAATGTGTGCTTGAAGCTGCACGAGTTGCTCTTGGTGTCGTGCGAGACGAGCTGCTTCGCCGTGCCGACGCGGGCGGGCGCGACGGAGGAGACGAAGTCCACGAGGCTGGCGGCGTGGGAGCGCGACGCGAAGTAGAGGTCGAGCCCGCCGGCGTTCCCGTCCACGCGCAGGGCCGAGCCGGCGGCGCCGTGCCGGACGAGCTGCTGTTCGAGGTGGAGGAGCGTGCGGCGGTGCGACGCGCGCTGCCGCACCTGCACGACGGCGGACCACCACTGGTCGGGGTCGGCCTGGGCCTTGCCGCAGGCGCCGCAGAGGCGGTCGTGGACGGCGAACTCGACGACGTGGGCCTGCTCCACTGTGACGCCGTTGAGGACCTCGCGTCGGAGGCGGAGGCGTAGCTTGAGGCGCTTGGAGTGGGGCTCCGTGAAGACGAACTCCGCGGCGGCGATCGCGGCGCCGAGGCGGGCGATCTGGCGGTGCACGCGGCGGAGGAGGATCTGCGTGAGCTCGGGTGACTCCGGCGCGGCGCGGAGCCAGGACCGCGGGGGCTGGAGGTACGAGGAGCACGCCGGGCAGTACACCACGGCGGCGTGGCGCGGCACGCCCTCCGTGACGTCGACGCGCGCGCGGAGGCAGCGCGCGCACGTGTTGGCCGCGTTCGCCGGCATCGGGACGCCGCAGGTGCAGCACATGGACGTGCACGCGGCGGAGGCCTCCGGCCGGGGCGGGAGGAACATCGCGCCGCCGGGCGGCTGCGGCGTTGGCAGCATCGTGGTCGGCTGTTGCGTCGATCGCCGATTCGGTGGAGGCAAGGATGGTTAGGGTTGTTAACTTCTTCTTCTTGAGATTGTAGTTAGGGTCGTTAACTAGGGTTTCACCTCTTGCTGATATTGGGTTTGGTTGGGTCGGGTCATGGGCTTTTTGGCAAAGGTATGAGGCCCGTTTGTGCCTGCTAACCGGCTATGGAAGCAGGCCGGATCCAGTTTACCACGGGCTCTGCCGGCCATGCACCACCACTGACCGTGTGAATACTATAAAATGCGCATGCGGCCCGCCCAAGCCCGGGCCCGGCCCGAGCCCGATCCGAAAATTAAGGCTCGATGTGTCCAGTGGAATGGTCATGGGCAGGATTTTTTTCGAGTCGAAATAAAAAAAATCGGCCCGACCCGAAAAATGCTCACCTCTACCCCTTGCTACAGTCCAGGCCGTCGACAGAGAGGCGATTTCGCTCCCGGCGTCGATCTCGTCGGCTCCTCTTCACCTACGGCGGCCGCTCCGGTGCTGGAGGTGATGGGGAGCTGCGGGATCGATGGCCGGTGTACATATTCTTCTACTTTCTACCTAGGTTAGGGTTAGAGTTCTTTGTCTCGTCGATGGCGATGTAAAGATTAGGTTCTCCCGGTGGCTTAGATCTTGTGCTGCCTGTTATTTTGTCCCTCCAGTTCGTCTTCGATGTCGGCGTTCGTGGTGGCGCAGATGTTGGGGACGGATCTGCGAGGTTTCTGTAATTGGGTTGCTTCTCCAGTGGGCGATGGCGGGAGTTTCAAGGAGGGTACAGTCATATCTAGGCCTGGCGGGATCTTCTTCAACATCTCCGGCGACCCTGCTTCTGCTGGTGGTGGTCACACCAGGTTTGTCTACCAACCTATTATGAAACCGGGTTGGGTCTTCAATACCACTGTTTCTGGTGGTTTGCATCCCCTTTTGGGTGTCTTCATCTCCGGCAATCTGGTGTTGGATCCCTTCTTATTGGTGATGCGATGGTCGTTGGCCATCTTGCTCGACCTGCACGTTCAACGACTTCACAGCATGTTGGTCTCTTCGGCATGCTACTCTTAGTGTCTCTACAAAACTCTGAAGTGACTTCGTCGGGAGGGTGGTCGACTTCAAGGTGGTTCCTCCGGCCGCTGGTGACGAAGATGACCGGGAGTTTCTTACAAGGGCGTGGCTGTAATTTTTAGTTCTTCCAAGGGTGTTCTTGTAAGATGATCGATGTGAACTATCAGAATATGTGTTTCGTGTTTCCAAACCAAACATTTTTTAAAATTACACCGTACAACGCACACTCACTCCTATGAATGCACATACGCAAACCCTACCCGTATGAGCACCTCCGAATGACTGAGCACCGACAGATTTGGAGATTCCCGAAGTCACACTCACCCCTATGAGCACCTCGGAAGGACTGAGCACCGGCAGATTTGGAGATTCCCGAAGACACCAATGGCGCCTCGTTGTCAACAGGAATGTCGCTTACCACTTAACGCATAACATCGGTAAATCCTGAAAAATCCAGGAAAAGGTGCGATCTGATGGTCTTGTTTAGTTGGATAAAAAAATTGCTGAAAATATCACATCGAGTTTATTGATGCTAATTATAAAGACTAAATATGATCAAATTATATAACTAATTGCATGGATGATCAAAAATCACATGATGAATGTATGTATCTTAATTAAGTCATCCTTAGAAGATGGTTATTGTAGCACTACCCTGTCTAATCGTGATCTTAAGACTGAATAGATCGTCACGCGAATTTCGAGAGTTATGAAATGAATTGTCATTAATCTATTTTTTAATACTTCTAATTAGTATGATAACATCTGATGTGATAGATATATAGATAGAAATATGCTGATCAAAGAGACCAAAATGTTGATCTTTAACGTGAGGAGACAGGTATGGAGAAATTGGCTATTGTTGAACGGTTCTTTTCACCTGCCGCTTGGAGCAACAAATTCGCCAGCGTGGTGAAGAACTCGCATTCCCCTTGAGCAACAAATTCGCAACTGGTCATCAGTCGTCCCTCCGCCAGTCGCAGACCAGCGCCTGCCACGATCCTTTTGTTCTTTGACCACATTCCATCCATGTTACCGGACAGTACCAGGCCAGCGCCTGAATATACTCTTGACAGAATTTGCATCATCTTCTTTTTTTTTAAAAAAAAGACAGAATTTGCAACAGTATTTCGCAAAAAAAAATGCGACAGTAGTCAAAATATGACAGTACTCTACTGACAAAACAACCAAAGACAGTGCTCTTTGATGAGAAGGAAATAAAAAAGGGCTGAAATACTTACAGGTGGAACAGGACAAGTGAAGCTTCCTAAGGTCAAAACTCATTGGCAGTACCATGGAATGTTCAGTATTATATATCTCCCAATTTGACAGCCCATGCAAGTTGCAAATTTGTAATTAAAAATCAAGGTACAACAACGTTGCTCACAAGAATTCGACAGATCTCTCTACTTCTGGCTTTTCAAACAAATTTGAAATTTATCCTATTGGCCTCCAATGAAGGGAACATCGTTCTGGAGGGGTCAAAGGTATTTCAAATATTCCTAGCAACTGAAGAACATGCAAACGAGATGCTGCAACTTTAGGCCTCTTCTAGTCTTCTTCGACCTTTTGGACGCCCACCCATCTGGCATAGTCAACCCAGCTGTTCACAAAGTTCAACGGTTAAGGGATACTTCAGTAACGGGATACAAGATTTCAATTTCCACCAAGGTGAATGCTACTCACAGCAAAGAGCCCAGGAATGTGTTGCCCGTCCGAACGGCGAAGCACATTGCACTCAGCAGTAGCTTCTGGTTATGCAGCAGTGGCTCCAGCATCCTCTGTTCGATCACACCAGCCAAAATCTGATACCTGATGAAGCATACATATTTTGTCATTAAAAAAGAATGGAACTGTGAATAGCAAATCAATTGTAAATATGAGCATCATCTGCAGCAATTCACCAAATGGTGGTTGTCTGTTTCAAGGAAAAAACAACGAGAACCGAAGTGCTTACTCCCTCTAGCTCTCAGAGCAAAACCAGAGAATAAAGATAATCTGACACTCAATGAACCTAAGTATAATTTGTATGTTCAACTATTTTGGGATGCTGTTTACCTGAGATTACTAGAAATTGCCATGTATACACCATAGGCGACGCTAGTCGATACAATTGGAATATCCTCAACTTCGACCTCAAGGTCCTTGTCAACAGCCTTCCTAGCCTTGATCAGTGCATTGGTGACACCGGTGCCAATCTGGGAAGTATGATAAGTTCATAGTCTCGTAAACTTTGCAAGCTTACAAAGCTATCTCAGGGTGCATGATGAAACCACTTGTTCCATAAATAACTTTCGCATGTAAAAATGACATGTTGCTAGCATATAACTCCCTTTTTTTTCTAGAAAAATGTCACTTCATAATAGAGTTACATCCAACTGCATATCCCTCATACAAGAAAATAATGGCAGTTTTCTAGCAAAAGAAAAAAAAGATAATACTAATGAAGGTTATCACGGTAAACTTACCAGGGAAGCACCAGTTCCCACTGCGAAAAGCTTTGCACCATTCCTCTGCAAAGAAGCCACTGCTGTTAGTTGATCAACATAGCTTGCAAATAAATCGAGGTGATTGATTATCATAGTAGCTTTTATCGATGGCAATGAATCTAATTTACCAGAATAGCTCCTAGCCTCTGCAGAAGTGAGAATGACCTTCCAGCCAAAGCAATCTGCAAAACAGTAACATAACATGTTTTCGAATACAAGGGAGCAAAACAGGCAGCCTATTCAACTCTAGGAAAAGGGAAACAGTTAGTTTACTTGGAAAGCATTATCTGGGCAGTTATGGAAAAAGTTGGCAATAGCTCCAGCATTCCTTGCAAGTGGTGGCTGCAAAGATACAGTTGGCGCAGGAAGATAGACAAGCATGAAATCCGCAACTATCGCCATGAGCTGTGTGGTGTCAAAAGCAACAACTGAATTAGATTTGATACCAGAGAGTTCAAAGTTAGGTAAAAATCATGAGATATCAGATAGCGATGCATTTTTATAATTGGTTAAGTGAAACCGTTGAACCTTTAATAATAACAAAAAAAGAGATCCTAATGGCTTCCATGAAGCATTAACTTGCTACAAGAACTGAAAAATATATTTCCTTTATCGCATTAACAAGGAAAGGAACAAGAAAAGAACAGGATGGTTGCATCGAAAAGCCAAGGTTCTAACGTATTTGGGATATCGTAGTTGCTTTGCTTCCAAACATGACTATTCAACGAGATAGCAAGCTTCATCCTCATTATATGAAACGGATCCTATTTCCAGGTTTCACCATTAGTCTATAGATTGCCCAACCATAGCCAGCAGGCGTTTGATCAAAGAGTGCAGTACTGCTACCTATATGTAGTTAATCTTATAGAGCCCTATGGTATAGAGACCAACCCCAGAAACTAGCTACTATTCTAAAAAAAAAAATCTTGCTTTGTTCCTTTTCATGAAAATACTTTTCTTACAATTTTGTGTTACAGACGAGTTTCCGAAGTCTAAGCCCGCTAAGGTACTTTTTTACATAGCCAGGCTTGGTAATTTCAAGAGGGTTATGGAGGGATTTTAGGATTTAAAGTGAAATACCACAATATTGAGATGATTAGAGATCGTCTGTTTTCAGTTTCCAAACAAAGTGTGTTGCAGCAAAAATCACACAGCAGAATCTGTTCAACCTACAAACTTATGGTATCCGTCGAGAATCGGCAAAACAAAAGGCCATAACATAAAAGAAAAAATGGAGGATCCGAGATGAGAACAGTAAAGCGTCGTTACCACATCAGCTATGACAATATCCATCTCTTTGAAGAACTTATCCCTCCTCTTCTCGTACTCTGCGGCAGTCTGAAGAGAGAAAAAGGACGAATTCAAAAGGCGTGAAATTGGAGGTTGCATTGCACAGGTCGACACACTGTAACCGTATATACCAGCAATAATAAGACGAGGACATGTTAATTGTTATTGACACACACAAAAAAAAAAGGGGGGGGGGGGGGGGGGGGGGGGGGGGGGTGGAGAAGCAAACCTTGGCGATGACCCCGACGCCCAACTCCATGCCTAGCTTGGCGAGGAAGAGGTCGTCGGCGAGGAGGCGCTCCCTGAACCCCCTGAACTGGAGCATCCAGCGGAAGAGCGCGGAGGCCTCGAGGTCGTTGAAGCGGCGCACGATGTCCCCCGTGACGCGGCCGGAGTCAACGGCGGCGGCGAGATCCGACGGCAGGCTCTCGAGCTTCCTCCCCAGCTGCGCCAGCACGAAGAGCGCCTCCCCGCGGTTGCCGTCGGCCGCGCCGCCGTCGCCGTGGCCGCCGTCCCCGCCGCCGCCGCCGCCGCCGCTGTTATCGTCGTTGTTGTTGTTGTCATGGCCGTCGTCGCCGCCGCCGGCGGCGGAGAAGGAGGGGGAGAGCGCGTGGGGGGTGGTGGGGCCCCGAATGCGGCGGAGGTGGAGTGGGAGCGGGAGGGCGCGCGGGGAGGGGAGCTTGGAGAGGAGGCGGCGCGGCTGGGTGGGGAGGTGGTGGTGGGTGCGGAGCTGGAGCGGGGCGGGCTGGGAGTTGGGGGTGGTGAGCAAAGACGAGGGCGGGATGGGGGAGGCCATAGCGATGGCGATGGCGATGGCGACGGCGGGGTGGCGATGGCGCGCGGGGGGGGGGCGGTGGCGGCGCGAGAGCAGCACGGCCCGGTGGCGGGGGGGTGGGGGGTTATGTACGATGATGATGAGGAGGTAGTGGGGGGTTTGGGTCTGGCGGCGGAGGAGGAGGCGGAGGCAACGAGGCAGGCAGGCAGGCAGCCGGCGTTGGTGGCCGAGGTTTGGTGAACTAGGCGGAGGCGCACGCGCGTGATTGGTTAAAAAAAATGCGAGATTTTCTATGTTTATATTTACTAATTACATCTCTGACATCCTTCGAAACATCTAATGTGATGCCGCAAAGGTTTTCACTCCGAACCTACGCAAGCAAGATCTCTGGTGAAAAATACATGTGCATTCCAATCGCTAAAGAGGATCCATATGTATAAAAAAATTAGTAAACGATAATGTACGTATTTAGTAAAGATATGTAATTGCATTTGTGTTTGACCATTCGTGTTACTCAAAAAAAATTTTTTTGAAAGTATCATCTATTATGACATGTTCTATCGTCGTGTATAATTTAAGACATCATAATTATTTTTTTACATTTTTTCATATATAGGAGTGGTCGGACGCGCATCACGGAAATCGAAGAAGCCGCTTATATTTAGGGAGAGAGAGGGAGCACTCCGTTTTCAAATTGTTAATTGCTTTCACTTCTCTAAATATGCAGGTGTTTATTTTACACGCCACCCACCTGTATATCATCTCGTAGCAGGACAAGCACGGCGCCGGTGCTGACGTAGACAGCACAGCACCCCCGCTGCCTCCCCGGGATGATGGATGCTCCCAGTCCCAGCTCCCGTCGTCCCTCGTCCCCACCGTCGCTCGCGTCGGCCCCGGGGTCGGGTCCCAGCCCCAGCCCCAGACCCAGCCCCAGGTGATTCGTCGCCCCTTCATCACGATACATATATAATCTAAGTTGATCAATCAAAAGAAGATTGTGATGCTGCTGAGATGCTCCGAGGAGGTTTGATGAGTTGGTGCGGCGGGCAGTCACTGTCAGCAACCAAAACCAACTGGGGAATCGTCGAATTCAATGGGAAGAAAGCATCGGCTCGTCGCCTCGGCGGGGCCGGAGCCGGAGCCGGAGCCGGACCGGCGTCGAATCAGATGCTGTTGCTCGTCGTGGGGATCTCAGGCCAGGGCCAGGGCAGCCCAGGCCAGCCAGCCTCCCGGGGATTCCGATTCGGTGCGCGCGATATCTCCGCACCGCCGCAGGCTGACGCCGGTCATCGTTGACCAATCGTGTTTTTCTCTACTACTAAAAAAAGAATGAAGTGGAGAGCGATTTGGTACGTAAAAACTTCTGCTCCGGTGGCTTCACCGCCCGTGGCTCTGCCTCCGCTCGGCACCGCGCCCCTACCCGCGATCTTTTTTCTGCACGCTTGTTGCCCCGCAACCGGCACCCCACTGCCAAACCCTACCTCCATCGATCTCTCTCCCATCGGATCCACCCCGCAGCGTCCTCCCCTGCCTCTGCCACCACCTCCCCACATCGCCTCCCCCCGTCCAAGCCGCGCCGCCGTCGACCTCCGATCTCGCACGGCGCCGTCCGACGACGACCGCCCGCCGCTCGTCGCGCACTACGCCGAGCTCTCCTTCCCTAACCCCACCCCCGCCCCCGGCCCCGGCTCCGCCCCCGCCGCCTCCGCCCCCGCACGCGGCTCCTTCCGGGTGCACCACGCGTCCCGCCCCTACCCCTCGCGCCGCCATCGCCTTCGCGCCCTCCCCGGTCCGGCGCGGACCGGGCGGCACCCTCCCTCCGCGGAGGCGCCCGCCACCCGTTCGGGGACGCGGAGGTGGACCCGGCCGCCGTTCCCTTTGCTCCGCGCCGTCGAAAGCGGTGTCCCCGCGCGCGCCAACGCCGCCTTCCTCGACGCCTTCGCGGCCTCGCTCGACGGATCGACGCTCCGGTCCAAGGTCGGTGATTCGAGCGTCGGCTTCTCCAATTAGTGCTAAGATCTTGTTAGTTGCTTGTTATACGAAATTGGGCACTTGAAGTCCGATCCCCGACACGAAGAATGATCGTTTCGGGATACTTTCCGAGGGAGAAATGAGATTATATGGATCAATTTGAAAAGTTACTTGTTTTTAAAGTACAATGAAATGCATAGGTTGCATTCAAGTCATGCTAGCCGCAAGATTTCCAATTGCTTCGTTTCGTGTTCATATGTGGAAATCTTGCTACTCGCCGCTTAAAGATATGTAACTCGCTGCTCGTATGGTGCCTCGTAGGGGGCTAAAGCGGCCGTTACGCAATAGCCCCCATCCCGGATGTCGTTGCACCTGGATGGAGAGGGAGCCGTAAACCCACAAGAGCAACACCCAAGAAAGATATAATTAATTGGCTAATCGCCTATAAATACGATGTACATAGACCAAGTATGTGAAAATATTTTTGTTCCTACTTCTAGCATCCATTTGTGCGGTTCTTCTCACATACACAGTGTGCTTCCACAATTGAAATGGAGTGTGTTTCTGGATGAATATGTAATGCGAGAAGGAGGACTTCTATTATTGACTTCACTACATTCTTTGAATTACGAGTAAGGTCGAGCCACCCCTTACATGCACACTTGTATGCATATCAATGCAGTACAATACATAACCATTTGGTAATCGAGAATACATCTGCTTGCACAAATCCATGAGTCACTATCAAAAAAATCTTTGACCTTCTTGTCCTTCTCTGAGATGAAAATGTATTAGTTTTTTACTTATTTGGATGAGTTCTTGTTCTCTTGAGAGAAACAAATGTACTGACATTTTTTAAGAGAGGTCATCGGCATTTTCGGCAACGACTAAAGAAAATTTTCATTCGTAAAACTAAAAGAAACACCCCCTATTTCGTGAGTCCAATTACTATTTATGATGGATGCATTGTCTTCCAAATTTTGAGTTGTCTGTCTTTGTTGATCAATATATTATAGTAGTACACAAAAATAAATCTTGCCTCACTGATTTTCATGTGCTATTCAGTGCATGCAGGTTGGTCCAATTGTCAACAATTTAAAGGATCTTTGAGGAGCGACGGGACAGGGGCATCTTCCAGGCCTTCATCAATGTTTTATTTCCATTAACAATAATCTGCAAATTGATATGCACTTGACTGATCTGATTGTGGTGCCCTTGTGACAAGTTGGCTGAAGCAGATTATGCCTTTTTGTTAATTAGTTTGGAGACCATCAAACGATGCTTTATCTTATCTACATAGTTTGGGCTTCTACTTCAATCTACTGTTTTCAAGGCCATCAAACCATGTTAATTTCTATGCAATCAAATTGCGGTACTTGTCGAGCCATCGACACCTAGATATACTGCTAGCAAGTAAAAACTTTGCTCTCTCCAACCATAGTAGTTTGTTATTTTTCACCTATCGATTTTGTTGGCCAGTTTGTGTTCTGCACATTAATAAACTTAGCTAATCATTGATTAGAGATTGTATCATATTATTGTTTAAAATAGGTAACAAACATTATTTTTTCCTATAGCCGTTGACAGTATCCTCAATATCCTTAATTGTTTCTATTATTAACTTAAATTGTGACTCTATCTATGCATGAATGTTTTTGTCTGGTTGTTTTCTCTTTGCATATGGTGAAAAGTATTCTGACTAGCTATTAATATCATTTTTTTTGGAAAAGCAATAAATGTGAGTGTTTGAGTGTTTAGTTCTCAAATTTCTTGGTTTTTATCTGTATCATTGTCTATCCTATTTTTCAGCACGATGGTATGATCAATTTACCTTACTATTAATATTTTCTGGAAGCTAATGTTTCAGATTCTTATCATGTGCATCTGATTGCTGACACTTTTTTTTGGCAGCTACTTATTTTTGGTGACATGCACAACTGACGTACAAGTACATCAACCTAAGGCCAAAGAAATGGACAATGGTATGCATGAACTTAATTACTGCATTTGATATGACAAAATATAAGATCACTGTATATCATAGTAACCATTACTGAATACCGTTTGTTTATCCAGTCAAAAGATATATGTTTCTTTAGGCCATCTTTGATTTCACTTCCCAAACTAATGCATTAGAGAGCTCAGTACCTGACTGGCTTCAAATTCACTAATATATAGTAGTGTAATTATGCAATGCCACAATTCAATAAAATTAACTTCAGTTAGAGATAGGGAGGAACGTGCTGAGGATAGCCAAGTGATGGTTGACAGCCTGACACTATCAGTTTGAATGCTTCTGTACCATTTTTATGTTGCTAACAAGTAACAAGTCATAAGCACGATTGCTTAAGTAGCCATGTTAATTCACATATCATGCTGCCACCATCATCTAAAGAAACTTGAGATATGCACTATCTAACATAATTTCTACTGCATCTTTGCTACCAGGCCTGTAGAAGGGAGTGACTGACTTGAAATTTTCAATGTCACTATATATTTGTAGGTAAAGATTCTCCATCTGCTTTGACGTGATCTTCACATTCTATTAAATGAAAACAAGAATGTGTCCTTATGATGTGGATTTGTATTGAATTAGGTACTTGATGATTCAGTGCAAATGTACACCATCATCCTATTCTGTCTGACATGGATCCGGTAGCTTTGTTAGATGCCGGTCAATTAAGCTTGTAAGTGCAATCAAGCCCTATGAGGGTTTTGGTGATGTTGACCACACAATTAAAGAGCTAATGAGCCTTTGAGTTTGTTGTGCAGCATAAAGTTTTTATCACAGGTGCAAAAGATTAATTGGAGACCCCTCAACTTGTTGCAAAGAAGATTGCCTATGCTACTTGGAGGAGTTTATTTATTTTATCTTTTGAATTTGAGTATAGGACAATCCGTACTATCAAGAGGGATACTAATGGTGAGTTAGGGTGGTTTTCAAGTGCTCATAATCCATCTTTCCAAAACCTTAATCCTCACCCCAAGGGAAGTAACCTGCAGCTGTTTTGCTTCTGCTGTTTGCTGTTCGGAGGTTCCGAAGATTTTCTCGGAGGTTCCGACCGTACGGGCTACAGTCTGCAGAGTTTTCAAAAGTCGGAAGTTCCGAGATTTTTCTCGGAGGTTCCGAACTCTGGAATATAGCCGTTACTGTTCTGGATCTGGGGGGTATTTATACCCCACAGTCCCCCAACGGTTATCTTCTTCCTCCTCTGGCTCAGAACACGGTTCCACACTGTTTCTCTCACCTTGCATTCACTCCTAACCTACTCTCTTCCAAATCCTTGCCTAGCATTGATTGAGAGTGGATTCTTGAAGTGAGTTAGTGAGCCAATCCCTTCTCCCTTGGTACTTGAGCACTTGGAAGAACCCTAGCAAGCTTGGTGGATCTATTACTCTTGGAGCCCTGCTCCTAGACGGATAGAGGTCCTTGGAAGCTCTCCAAACCAATTTGTGGAAGCTCCAAGGTGTTTGTATTACCCCTTGTGATTCTAGTGGAAAGCCTCCACCTATTACCCAAAGTGATAGGTGTGAGAGAGGAGTTGACCTTTGTGGTCCGAGCCTTTTGTGGCATCCTCAACAACGTGGACGTAAGCAAGCCTTTGTGGCGAGCTGAACCACGGGATAAATCTTTGTCTCATGCGTGCTCTCATTTACTTACTTGTTCATGTTTGTGCTTGACTAGATCTATTAGGTTTTGCTCCCGATCTACTTTGTGGTGCCTTCCTAGCTTGTATTTTGCTTAGAAATCTTCTTGCTAGGTCCTAAGTACCTCCTAGAATTTAGTAGATCTGGTTTTCATCAAGTTCCTCGCAGCTCTTGTTATTTGTGCTCTGTTCTAACAGCTTGTCGGAAGTTCTGAGTTTATTCTCGGAGGCTGCCTCGTTCGGAGGTTCCGAGAATAATCTCGGAGGTTCCGAGGTCTGACAGTGTTTTTCCAGAAAAAGTTTAAATTTTATGTGCAGGCCTATTCACCCCCCCTCTAGGCCATATTGCCTCGATCCTTTCAATTGGTATCAGAGCAGGTCATCCTCGTAAACACCTAACCGTGTGAGGATATGGCAAGTGATGATGACAAGCACGAAGAAGAACGGTTTGAAGACATACCAAGCGAGGTCGAAAGTGATGCCTCGGAAGTGGGCGATACATCAACTCAAGAGAAATTTGAAAAGCTAAAAAAGGCTGTGAAGGAAAGCTCAAAAGATGGAAGCAAGAAAAGCAAGAAAGAGAACAAGAAAAAGGAAGAAGAGGAAGAAAAGAGGAAAGAAGACAGCAAGCAAGAAAAGAAGAAGAAGAGAAAGAAAGAAGAGAAGAAAAGAAGAAAAAGAACACCTTCACCATCTCCATCACCATCCTCATCATCCTCATCGTCGTCCTCCTCTAGTGAGAATGGAGATGATGATGATGAGTACTACGGCACAAGAATTCCCAAGCGAACAATCAAGCCAAAGTCAAAGCCTAAAGCAAAGAACGACTACAAAAGCGTATCCTTTAACTATGATTCTTTGGATGTCAAATCCAAGGATGAAGTGACTATTCCCCTTGGCAAATTACCCCAATTTGATGGGACTAATTTTGCTAAGTGGAAGCATATGATGAAAGCTTATTTAATTGGCTTAAGCTTGGAATTGTGGAATATTGTGTGTGTAGGTTTTGAAGATCCCAAAGATTTTAGGAACCTCACTCCAATTGACCGACGCAACATTAGAAGGAATGGTCAAGCTACAAGCATCCTCCTTAGTGCCTTGAATGCTCAAGAGTATAACCGTGTTAGTGGACTTGAGATTGCAAAGGAGATTTGGGACATTCTCCACATTGCACATGAGGGTGTTGACAAGGTCAAGAAATCCAAGATCAACATATTGATGGCCGAGCTCAATAGATTTACTATCTTTGATGGAGAGGGGCCACAAGAGATGTTTGATAGGATGATGGTTATTGTTGGAAAGATAAGAGGTCTAGGTGGTGATGAGCTTGATGACCACTTTGTTGTGAAAGTAATGTTGGAAGCTTTTGCACCAAGGAATCCTACTCTAGTCACCTTGATTAGAGAGAAGAAAAGGTTTGAGGAACTCTCTCCAAATGATGTTCTTGGAAGAATTCTCACACATGAGCTCATGGACAAGGAAATTCAACATAGAAAGAAGATTGGGGAGTTGGAGGCTAAGTTAAACAACTTGAAGGTTAAAGAGGTGGCTCTCCACTCTCACAAGTCAAGCAAACCCTCATCCTCATCCAAGCACACCACTTCGTCCAAGCCTCCCAAGTCAAAGTCAAATAGGGTGGAAGTAGTGAGCTCTACAAGTGATTCAAGTGAAGATGAAGATGAAGGTTCCCATGTTGAGATTGGGGACATGGCCTTGTTCATGAAGACCTACAAGAGAGGGTTAAAGAAGCAAGGGTACAAGTTTGCCAAGAGGAAGTTTCCTAGCAAGAAAAAGAGAACTTGTTACAATTGTGGAAGTACCGAGCACTTTATTGCTGACTGTCCTAATGAGAAGAAAGAAAACAGAAATGACAAGGGTAAAGGGAGCTACAAGAAAGATCAAAAGCCACATTACAAGAGAAGACACTATGGTGGTGAAGCTCTAGTGAAGAGGAAGGGAAGAAAGTTGCAACCGTGGCTATCAAGAAGCTTCCCTCCACCTCAAGATTGTTCAACAATTTGACCGATGATGAAGAGAGCACTTCCATTCATTGTCTCATGGCCAAGGGCGAGAAGGTAAAAACTGTTCCAAAACCCTTCCCTCAACCTAGTGATGAGTCGGAAATGGACTCTAGTGATGATACTAGTGATGAAGAAGCTAACCAACTTGTTCGTAAAATGGATGAGCAATCTAGGGATTTTATGGCTAAGTTAATAGTTGAACTAGAGAAAAGCCAAGACACCATTATCTCCGATAGAAGTGAGATTGAGACTTTGCGCTTGGAAATCAATCAAGCAAAGAGTGTCATAGCTACTCTCAAGGAGGACCTTACTGTCACTCAAGCTCAATGTAATTCTCTCAAGTTGAGGAATGAAGAGCTTGAGGAGCAATATAGCCTCCTTTGGAGTAGCACCTCACATCCATCGGAGGTAAAAGGCAACTCTAGTGCTTCTACTAGCAAGGGCTGTGATAAATGTTATAATATTGATATTGAATCTTATGCCACTAACCTTGCTAACATGGAAGCTTTCAAGAAAGAAGTTGCTAGGTTGAACTCTAGAGGGTGCATGGGTGAAGAAAACAAAAGGCCAAGATTCACCAAGAAGAAAGTGTTAGAGAAAAGCAAGAATCCAGGCTTTGGATATATTGAAGGTGGCAAGACCAATGAAAGAAAAATCATCAAGGAAAAAGAATGCTTTGAATTCAAGAGTTCTGGATTTCTGTTCTCCCAGACCCCGGAGGTTCCGACCTCCAAGCCCGGAGGTTCCGGAGTCTGGAAGCCCCGAGCAGCTCAGACAGTCCAACTCGGAGGTTCCGAGAAAATTCTCGGAAGTTCCGGAACTCGCAAAGACAGGACAAAGAAAAGGAGTAAAACTCGGAAGCAAGATGGTTCCGGTGCCTCTAACACTTGTGTGCAGGTTGAAAATCATCCAATGGTGCCTAGAAGAAACTTGAGTCCCAACAAAAGCAAAGCCCATGCATCTAGAGACATACCTCCTAGCTATGTGTTGAGACGCAACAATGTTGGTAAAGTTGTTGCCACGTATGTTGGAAATGAGTCCAACATATATGTGAAAAGATCACTATGGGTTCCAAAAGTTTTGGTTGCTAACGTGGAAGGCCCCAAGTCAAATTGGGGACCTAAAAGAAGGAACTAAATTGTTTTGTAGGCATACTCCTCCGTGGTTCAAGTTGGGTGCTTGACGGCGGATGTACACATCATATGACCGGAGAAAAGAGTATGTTCTCATCCTATCTCCATTTGGAAGGACCAAGGGAAACCATTGCATATGGAGGGGATACTAAAGGAGAAGTCATCGGTGTAGGTGATATCCCTATATCTCAAAATTACTCAATTACAAATGTTCTTCATGTTGATCCGTTGGGTTACAATCTATTATCGGTTTCACAACTTAGTGAGATTGGTTTTGATTGTCACTTCACGGATAAGGATGTGTCCATCATAAAAAGGGAGGATTCCTCTATTGTCCTCACGGGTCGTTTGAGGGGGAGGCTTTACCTAGTTGATCTCAACAAAAGTAAAGTTTCTCCCAAGACTTGTCTAGTGGCAAAATCTAGCATGGGTTGGCTTTGGCATCGCCGTCTAGCTCATGTTGGCATGAGGAACTTGGCCAAACTTTTGAAAGATGAACACATCCTTGGACTAACAAATGTACATTTTGAGAAAGATAGGATTTGCAAAGCATGCCAAGCCGGAAAGCAAGTAGGAGCACCTCACCCACCGAATAGCATCCTCACTACTTCAAGCCCATTGGAGCTCATCCACATGGATCTATTTGGACCGGTGGCCTACATAAGTATTGGCGGTAACAAATATGGCTTGGTTATTGTTGATGATTATTCTCGCTTCACGTGGGTGTTCTTTGTGTTTGACAAGAGTGAAGTGCAAGGAAAGGTGAAGACCTTCATTAGAAGAGCACAAAGGGAATTCGGGCTACCAATCAAGAAAGTGAGAAGTGATAATGGCTCGGAGTTCCGAACACCTATGTTGAAGAATTTCTTGATGAAGAGGGCATCAAGCATGAATTTTCAGCACCTTATACCCCTCAACAAAATGGGGTGGTTGAGAGAAAGAATAGAACTCTTATCGAGATGGCAAGAACTATGTTGGATGAGTACAAGACTCAAGACATCTTTTGGGCCGAAGCTATCAACACGGCTTGCCATGCAATCAACCGCCTCTATCTTCACAAGTTTCACAAGAAGACCTCCTATGAGCTCATTACCGGTAAAAAGCCCAAGGTGTCTTACTTTAGAGTGTTTGGGTGCAAATGTTTCATTCTAAACAAGAGGCCCCGAACCTCAAAGTTTGCACCAAAGGTTGACGAAGGATTTCTTCTTGGTTATGGTCCAAATGAGCATGCTTATCGAGTCTTCAATCTAACCACCGGGAGGATTGAAGTCACGGTAGATTTGACCTTTGATGAATCTAATGGCTCTCAAGTGGAGCAAGTTGATTTGAATGTTGTAGGTAAAGAGAAGCCATCTTGTGAAGCAATCAAGCAATTGGCCATAGGTGATGTTAGACCAGTTGAGGCACAAGAGGAAGATGAAAACCAAGCACAAGCCTCAACACCACTCGAAGGGCCAGAAGCCACTGGTTCAGGAGCAGTGCAGACTTCGGAGGTTCCGAGAATTTCTTCGGAGGTTCCGGGAACTGACACTGGAACCCAACCTCCGAGAAATTCTCCGAGGTTCCGGGTCCGGAAGTTCAACACAACAAGACACCCCGAACCGAGCGGATCGATCGGCAAGGGGATGTCCAAGGAAGTACATCTGAGCCCCAAGCTGATGAAGATGATGAAGATCAACCTCTACACCAACCTCTTGGACCATCACATCCTCGTGTACATCAAGTCATTCAACGGGATCACCCCGTTGACAATATTCTTGGGAGCATAAGGAGAGGGGTAACAACGCGTTCTCGTCTTAAGAATTTTTGTGCATTTTACTCGTTTGTTTCCTCTCTTGAACCAACCAAGGTAGAGCAAGCTCTCGAGGATCCGGATTGGGTGGTGGCTATGCAAGAGGAGTTGAACAACTTTGAAAGAAACCAAGTGTGGGAGTTGGTGGAAAGACCAAATACAAACATCATTGGCACCAAATGGGTCTTTCGGAACAAGCAAGATGAGTTTGGTGTTGTGACTAGGAACAAAGCAAGATTGGTTGCTCAAGGATACACCCAAGTTGAAGGGCTAGACTTTGGAGAAACATATGCACCGGTAGCAAGACTTGAAGCAATTCGGTTTTTACTAGCTTTCGCCGCCCATCATGACTTCAAGCTCTATCAAATGGATGTCAAGAGTGCATTTCTCAATGGACCACTCTCCAAAGAAGTATATGTTAAGCAACCACCGGGTTTTGAAGATCCCAAGCGTCCTAATCACGTCTACAAACTCCATAAGGCGCTCTATGGGCTAAAGCAAGCACCAAGAGCATGGTATGAATGCCTTAAGGATTTCTTGCTTAAGCAAGGCTTTGAGATAGGCAAAGCCGATGCTACTCTCTTTACTAGAAAAGTTGATGGTCATATTTTTGTATGCCAAATATATGTCGATGACATAATATTTGGTAGTACTAATGAAACTTTTTGTGAAGAGTTTAGTAGGGTGATGACAAAGAGGTTTGAGATGTCCATGATGGGTGAGCTCAAGTTCTTTCTTGGATTTCAAATCAAACAAGCTAAAGAAGGGACATTCATATGTCAAACCAAGTATACAAGGGATATGTTAAAGAAGTTTGACATGGACAAGGCAAAGCCCATCAAGACTCCAATGCCTACCAATGGACACATGGACCTCAATGAAGAAGGGAAATCCGTGGATCAAAAGGTATATCGCTCCATGATTGGCTCTCTTCTTTACTTATGTGCATCTAGGCCGGATATTATGCTTAGTGTGTGCATGTGTGCTAGATTTCAAGCTAACCCGAAAGAGTGCCATCTCATGGCCGTAAAGAGAATCTTGAGATATCTAGTGCATACCCCTAACCTTGGCTTGTGGTATCCTAAGGGCTCCACTTTCGATCTACTTGGCTATTCGGATTCCGATTATGCCGGTTGTAAAGTAGATAGAAAGAGCACATCGGGGGACTTGCCAATTCCTTGGTAGGTCTCTAGTGTCTTGGAGTTCTAAAAAGCAAAACTCGGTAGCCCTTTCCACCGCCGAGGCCGAGTATGTTGCGGCGGCGCATGTTGTGCTCAACTACTTTGGATGAAGCAAACCTTAAAAGATTACGGATGTCACTTTTCCCATATCCCACTTTTGTGTGACAATGAAAGTGCCATAAAGCTTGCAAACAACCCCGTAAGCCATTCTCGCACAAAACATATAGACATCCGTCATCACTTCTTGAGAGACCACGAAGCCAAAGGAGATATCGTTTTAAGTCATGTGAGCACCGACAAGCAACTAGCCGATATCTTCACTAAACCTCTCGATGAGTCAAGGTTTTGTAGTTTAAGGAATGAACTAAATATTCTTGATTCTCGTTGCGTGGTTTGATCTCTAGCATGCCGTATTTGTTTGCTTCAAATCTGTTAGTATTCTCTGAAAATTTTGTTTGAAAAATGTGTGTGAAAACTCTATCTTAAAGGTTTTTCAAAATCTATTTTACTTATTCCTAACTTGTCTTAAGTGGCTATAGTTGTGTGTGTGATTGCTTGTTTTCTAGCCACTTGAGTCAAGGGTACCATGACCTAAGAATCTCTGTTGATAGAAAGTTCAAAATCTCAAAAGGAGTAGAAGCTAGCTGTTTCTGGAAGTTAATCTTTTCGGAAGCTCCGAGAAAATCCTTGGAGGCTCCGGGCCTCAGAAGTTCTGAGAAAATCTTCGGAAGCTCCAATCTTTATAGACTTTGCTCTCAGTCTCAACCGAAGGGGAGTCAAAAGGGAATAAAGCATCTTCGAAGTATATTCCTTTACCTAGGGTAAAACCAGCCTTTCCCTTTTCACCGCGGTCAACCCACTCAGATCTACTTTCACCGCTTCCCTCTCTCTCTCTCTCCCGACGCGAAACCGCACCGTACTCTCCACCGCCTCACCGCCTCACCGCCGCCGCCGCCCTCGCCGCCGGTGACCTCACCTTTTGCGGGCTACCCGCGCGAAGCTGAGCCGCCTCCCTCGTTCGTGGGTCGCTGCTGGAGAGTGCCAAGGGAGGAATCGCTCGGATCCCGTACGTGAAGAAGAAGAAGGCTCCAATCCGCATCCGTTTCTGTCGATTCCTTGGCGTGCACAAGAGTTGAAGATCTCGCATCGTCCTTCTCCTTGATCCCAATCAAGGTACTCGATGGCCGTACCCTAACCCTAACCCTAAATTCCTAGATCCGTATGCTTTGTTAGGGTTCTAAATCTTGAAATCTGTAGATTGTTGTCTATCTATCATGTTCCTAAATGCTCGTGTTGCAAGTAAAAGCTAGGTTTAGTTGAAAGTTGAATCAAATGTGAGAATGCGAGAAGGTTGACGAGAGGCTCGGAGGTTCTGAGAAAATTCTCGGAGGTTCCGAACTCTGTAACCCACTGTAGGCTGACCTTGATTCAAAGTTCCACTGAACTTCACTTTACCTGTAACATCCTTTTTCTCTTGTCCTAAGCTAAATTGAGTCATGCTTGCTTTATTGATCAAAATTCAGTTGAAAGTTGAATCAACAGGACTGTCCTCTGTCAGTACACTGACTTCGGAGGTTCTGAGAATTTTTCCGGAGGCTCCAACTCTTGGAGGTTCCGGAAACTTTCTCGGAGGTTCCGGTGTCTGTACTAACAAGTGACAGTCTGTGATTCAAAATTCCACTGAAGAGTAATCAATTGAACATCATGCTAATCTTGTTCCTCTATCCTTATCAGCCCTAATCCCACTCTTATCTGCTGCTCACTTGTCTCACTTCAGATGTCTGGCACTCCTGTGGACAAGACCTACACCAAGAGGCAGAGGCCTCCTTTTGAGACACCTGCTGGTGAGAGGGCCTTCAAGTTAGCAGCAAGAGCAGCAGCAGGGGACGGTGGCGGCGAGAGGAAAAGCCACTCCTAGGAGGGGCGAGAGGTGGCGGTTGTCGGGTGGCGAGGCTCGTGGTCCGCCGCCCATGTGGATGATAATGGAGGGACCGAAGGCAAAACCATTCCTATAGAGCTAGAAGATGACATGCCCTTAGGAGAGATAGACTCAACCTACCTCAAGTACCACAAGGGACCGCTCAAGAGACATCCTCCAACCAAATATGACAACTCAGTATATATAGAGCACACCAACTATGATGGAGCTGGTTTCTTGGTCAAGAAAGCAAGAGAAGAAAATCCCTATGTGAACCCCAAGATGGCAGCCATTGACTACAGGTTTTGGTCTGTCTTTCACTTTAAGTTCTATGAGACTGTCCTTAACACCAAGATGAAACTAATCAAGATGAAGTGGATAGATTTCACTCATTTGGAGGCAGCAGAGGAACCTGTCAAGGAGGAGGTGCTTTGGATTTGGTTGACAAATATAGGATGAGGGACATCATGAGTTTCAAGTATGATTGGAACATAAAGGTTCTAGCTCGGTTTCATGCCACATTCTTCCATGAAGATAACAAGGAGACCATCCACCGGATGACGGAAGGAGTGCATTACAAGATAGACTTCCTCACTTTTGCTAGGCTGTTTGGGTTCGGCAAGGAGGACGAGGGGAAGCGAGATATTATCCATTTTGAGGCCCACATGAACCCCAACAAAATTGCTGCAGCGTATGAGTATGAGGAACTGGGCGATGGCTCAACCACCGCTCCGAAATCGGTGTTCTACGTGCTCAACAACATGTTCGGGGAAACCATTTACCCAAAAGGGGGCGGTGACTCAACAAGCCTTAGGAGATTTGCACCAAACCTCGCCGGCTAGGCCGCCGCTCGGAGCTAGGCCATTCTCTCGTGAGCGCATTTATTTGGTACAACCTGGTAGAAGTGACAGAGAGTGGGAAGTGCAACCTGCCCTATGCCCCTTATCTTATGTATATGATAGAGATGGTTTCAGGGGTCAGCTACAAGAAAGATGTTGAGCATGCATCCTATCAAGTCAAGCAGTGGCAGCATCAGAAGAAGCAAGACATTGTGGAGGAGCACATCCTTAAGAAGGCCGCACCAAGCCATCCGGATCCGGTCCCGGCAAGAGAAGAAGGATCCGGCCAAGGCTCCCATGCCTGCCGGTCCGCACAAGCCGAGAGGGATGGTTAGGGACACCCGGAGGTACCGCAGATGGACCTCCCATCGCCTTTTTGAGCTCGGGGAAGACATGAACAGTTGCTAAAGCACCGTGGGCCGTCCTTTGATGCCATGCATCATCCTCCTCCCCTCTTCCCCGATTTTCCGCAGTACACCACCGGTGAGGATGAGGGTGAGCAGGAGCCTCGCTACTCCCATGGCCGAGGATACTCCTCGCCGCCCACTTTGCTGCGATGAAGAAGATGAAGAACCACTTGGTGCAAAAATGGCCGGGCTAAGGAAAGAGGCCGCAGGCAAGAAGGCAATGGGGTCCTCATCGGTGCAAGACTCGGGAGAAAGGCCGCTGCTGGGAGGCCTGTCAGAAGGCCCATAGATCTGTCATCTGGCTCTGACCTTGGCTCCGACAAGACCTGTCCCCGGCGAAGAGGAGGAATCTGACTTCAGTGATGAGGAGTGACTTCTCTAGGTTCTGTTCTCACTTCCTCTCTTCTTTTCTTTCCTTTTTGTTAAATTGTTGACAAAGGGGGAGAGATGAAGATTGAGACGCATCCGAAGACCCGGAGCTCCTTCGGTGGCCTCGCTAACCTCGAAACATTCTTTTGTTCTTTTGGTGAGATGAGAGTGCTAACTTCTCTCATAAACTCCCGGTGGAAATTTGGTGAACTGTCAGTAAAACTTTTAGCTTGCCTCTCGTTGGCAAGCGAGGATCCGGTCATGGTTGTAGGGGATTTGCAAAACTTTAAAACTTTGTGATGGATGTAATAGGGCTAGATGTGTTGAATGTCGTTATCCTTATCTAGTTGCTATTTTCCGGTCTTATCTCGTTGTTTTGCATGTGTATTATTGTTATCCGTTGGAGTATCCGTTGCGGACCTCGGAGGTTACGAGAATTTTTCCGGAGGTTCCGGAAACTTTCTCGGAGGTTCCGAACTCTGCTAACAGATAACTCTCTGAGTGTTTTCACATGACATATGCATCTCATATTATCTGCTACACTTCTTTTGCACCCCTCGATGACTTGAGTACAACTTTCTTGTCACTTTTACTCACAATGTATGCAATTTAATTGTCGGTTATGACATTTTTCCTATTCAAAAGGAACATGCATACATTGAGGGGGAGACTTGTACTCAAACCATCAAAAGCTCAATCTTTCAAATTAAATTGTAAACTTTAATTGAGTTGTCAACATTTACCAAAAAGGGGGAGATTGTAAGTGCAATCAAGCCCTATGAGGGTTTTGGTGATGTTGACCACACAATTAAAGAGCTAATGAGCCTTTGAGTTTGTTGTGCAGCATAAAGTTTTTATCACAGGTGCAAAAGATTAATTGGAGACCCCTCAACTTGTTGCAAAGAAGGTTGCCTATGCTACTTGGAGGAGTTTATGTATTTTATCTTTTGAATTTGAGTATAGGACAATCCGTACTATCAAGAGGGATACTAATGGTGAGTTAGGGTGGTTTTCAAGTGCTCATAATCCATCTTTCCAAAACCTTAATCCTCACCCCAAGGGAAGTAACCTACGAACCGTTTTGCTTCTCGTCGTTTGTTTGTTCGGAGGTTCCGAAGATTTTCTCGGAGGTTCCGACCGTACGGCTACGATCTGCAGAGTTTTCAAAAGTCGGAAGTTCCGAGATTTTTCTCGGAGGTTCCGAACTCGGAATATAGCCGTTCGTTCCGGATGCGGGGGTATTTATACCCCACGGTCCCCCAACGGTTATCTTCTTCCTCCCCCCGGCACGAACACGGTTCTACACTTGTTTCTCTCACTTTGCATTCACTCCTAACCTACTCTCTTCCAAATCCTTGCCTAGCATTGATTGAGAGTGGATTCTTGAAGTGAGTTAGTGAGCCAATCCCTTCTCCCTTGGTACTTGAGCACTTGGAAGAACCCTAGCAAGCTTGGTGGATCTATTACTCTTGGAGCCCTGCTCCTAGACGGATAGAGGTCCTTGGAAGCTCTCCAAACCAATTTGTGGAAGCTCCAAGGTGTTTGTATTACCCTTTGTGATTCTAGTGGAAAGCCTCCACCTATTACCCAAAGTGATAGGTGTGAGAGAGGAGTTGACCTTTGTGGTCCGAGCCTTTTGTGGCATCCTCAACAACGTGGACGTAAGCAAGCCTTTGTGGCGAGCTGAACCACGGGATAAATCTTTGTCTCATGCGTGCTCTCATTTACTTACTTGTTCATGTTTGTGCTTGACTAGATCTATTAGGGTTTGCTCCCGATCTACTTTGTGGTGCCTTCCTAGCTTGTATTTTGCTTAGAAATCTTCTTGCTAGGTCCTAAGTACCTCCTAGAATTTAGTAGATCTGGTTTTCATCAAGTTCCTCGCAGCTCTTGTTATTTGTGCTCTGTTCTAACAGCTGTCGGAAGTTCTGAGTTTATTCTCGGAGGCTGCCTCGTTCGGAGGTTCCGAGAATAATCTCGGAGGTTCCGAGGTCTGACAGTGTTTTTCCAGAAAAAGTTTAAATTCGTAGTGTGCGCTATTCACCCCCCCCCTCTAGGCCATATTGCCTCGATCCTTTCAAAGCTGCAGTCACTAGCATGTTTCATGCGGCTAGCAAGATACTTATAAAAAATGTTATCTTATTTTCATATTATTATTGTCTTATGCTCTATAAATTGCAATTAAAATTTATATAGCCCGTAGCAACGCATGGCATGATCCTATATTATATTATAGTTTAGGAGATTAGATGATAAATATCTTTGTAAGTGTAATTTTGTTACGATTTGGATCCCGTGATCATGTTGGATAAATCTAGGTTGCAATGGTAGGGATAAGCAATACCACTTGTTCCTTGAATTTTGTTGAACAATGTTCTAACAAGATGCAATTTCTTGTGATATATTGGTATTTATAAAGTCTGCGCCTAGCTAAATACTAATTGTAAACTTGGTCTAGGATCTCACACTAATAACTAAAATGAAATTTATTGTTAATTTATTGTGTCCCTAAGAAAAATGCTGGTAGAATTTGTCACTAAAAATCAAACTAATTTATGGCATGCAATGTATTGTACTATGATAGGCTAGCTGACTGAATGAAACAAAGATCTACTTATACTATTTTCAATTGAGTAATGAACTATGTGCTGAACTTGCATTTTGTATAGCCTGCAGAAGTTGCAGGATAGTTGGCAAAATCAATGATGGAACTCATCTTAATTCTTATGTGAACTGAATTACTACATGACTTTTATTGGTACCTGCATTCTTATGTGACTCCGGGTGAGCTAATTATTGTTTAGCCTCTAGCATTATTTCCAAACCGATTGGTCTTTGGCATTTCTAAACTAATTATTTCACAAGCGGTATGTGTAGATCATGGGTGTGGTATGCTTTCTGGCGCAAAAACAACACGGTTCTTTGCCGATCCGGCAAATGATAACCGGACGCGTGGTCTCGGCGTATGTCTACGGCGAAGGAGATGTCCCGGTTTATCAACCTTTGGGGGCTTGTACACGGTGTGCACTTGTCCGAGGTTCCCCGACTCCATCTCCCTGGCGTTGGACGGCTCGTGGCATGTACATGGCATATGGTGTTCGGTTCGGGGGTTCTTACAAAGCACCTTCAACACCACGGCTATCCGGAGGGCGCGGTGAAGGAAAACATATAGGGTGTTCGCTTGGGCTGTGCCGGTTCAAAGGAAGATGCTCACTCCCGACCGCCTCTTCGCAAGGAACCGGCCCCGTAATGTTGAGTGTGTGCTTCGTGCGATCGGGCGCTTGAAATCGCGGAGCATCTATGCTTGAACCGCAATTTTGCAAGGGAAATGCGGGCCTCCGTGTCCCCGTGGTCCGATGAAAGGATCGGGAACCCGCCTATCAACGTTTCCATAGAGCGGTGGTGGAATTCCTCCTTGCGGGGCCCGACGCGAGGAGATCGGCGCCAAGTGGCCGCGTACTCATCTCTACGGCTTGGCATTTGTGGAATGAGAGGAACCGAAGGATTTTCGATGGAGTTTCGGCTTCGCCGCACGAGTTTTCCAACTCATAAGAGAAGACTTGAGGCTTCGTGTGGGCACTGCGGCGCCCTTGAGCTCTTTAGTTTTCGAATGTTATGTGTGTATTTCGAGAGGTGTTTTTCGGTTATTTTGTAATCACAACTTTGTACTCATCCGCTTTCTTCTCCTCCTTAAATGACATGGCAATGCTCCCGCCATTCTTTAAAAAAAAGGAACCAAAATGGAGCTCGAAGGAGATAATAGTATATATTAGACTCATGGTATAGATCATTGTCGTTCTAAGCAAAGTTGATTCGGATTACGATTATTCGGTTCTGTGTTTATACTAGCTTGTTGCAATGCACTACTATCTTTTTTTTTTGTTTGTTTCATTCGGTGGAATTGATCATGATCATTGTCTTGATATTTTCTTGCGGAGACATGTGATACACGTTGGAATACCATGGCATAACATGTTTTGTTTAATTCGGTAATTATGTTCTTGAAAAATAAGTACTTTTAAAAATACTTATACTTAGTTTCACATTATTATTATCTTGTTGGATGCTTTCATCTATATAAATATTTTGTAGCCCGTAGCAACGCACGGGCATGCACCTAGTTTTTTATTGTTTTGAGAAAGAGGGCTAACCACGCTTGCCACTAGGTTTTATTTATTCATTTATTTATTGAGATTACACAAGACAACGCGGCGGACGCTCACACACGCACGCGCACTCACCCATATGAATAGACGCACGTAGACCCTACCCCGGGGCCGACTCTACACTTTTGAGGGCCCTAGTGCGGAATCGATGATGTGGATCCATAAGTGAAATTTGTACGCGGACAATTAACCATATATGGGCTGCGCCTAGGGACATGCAATCGACACCCATGATACAAGTTTGGTTATACGGGCCAAAGATGTTGTTACTCCTATTTCCGGTTAGCTAAGCAAACTTGGACCGTGGAATTCGCAACGGATATATTTTCGGGATGGGCCCTCCGTTGGTCCGGGCCCTAGGCTTGTGCACCTATCGCGCACCCCTAGAGCCGGCCCCCGCCCTCGCCCTACCCCTATGAGCACCTCCGAAGTCACCACCGCGCCGACCTCGAAGATTCTCCAATGGTGACTTCGAGGATTTTCACGGAGATTCTCGAAGTCACCACCGGCGCCGACCTCGTCGTCGACGGGAGCGTCGCTTACCACTTAAGGCATAACGCCGGGAAATCCCGGAATAAATGCGAAAAAGATGCGAGCACGAGGATTTGGACCGGACCATTGGACTACAAGCCCATTCGCACTTATTTATTTTTCGAGTGCATTGAAAATGCATAGTACACTCTGAAATTGGGGGGGGGGGGGGGGGCCGCACTGTTGTTTCGTCTGACGGGCCGTGTTTCCTTGGGCCCGCTAACCCCAACCCAGTTGGGCTTCCAGCTTAGACCATACTGGGCCGAGAGCCCATGTGTAACCAATACTACAGAAGAATTTCCTCCCTCCTCCTCCTCCTAGCTGCTAGCTGCTGCAATGCAAACAGCAGCAGCAGCAGTTCAAAATTCAAAGCAAAGGTTAGTAGTATTAAAGATTGTTTATCGCCCCAGTACGGTACACCTAGTTACTGACAGCCAGCACAACAAGAACAGGGACGGACAAACCTTTCCCGTTCGCCGCCACAGCTGGGAGCACTTTGGTATATGTTGGCATGGCGCCACCCCCGTTGTCTGCATTCCATGTCAGAGACCATTCTGTGCGATTCCGAGATGCTACGCCTGGTAGAGTGTGAAAAATTACGGTGGCCTGCTGCTACCGAGAAGGCAGGAACTAGTTCTGCTGTCATGTCGGCCTCTCTGCCTTTGTTGCCACGCATGCAAACCAACAACAGCAGTCTCTCTCCTTGGACTCGACTCACCTCACCTGTGCAGTGCAGTGCAGTGCAGTGCAGTGCAGTGCTCACCGGTTGGCCGGCCTCGAGCATCTCTCGCGAGCTTCTTGATTTCAAATTCTGAAAGATTGTTCCGGATTCTAGGAGACCAGCAGGACAGACGGCGGTAAACTAAAGCAAATGATATGATTTCAGCACTTGCTTGTGCGCAAAAACCTCTAGAATCAGTAGCAAATTGCCAAGAGCAGTGAGTGCATTGTGGTACTGCTAGCCTTAACAAATCATCTCCACCTCCTAGATACTACTTATATATGATTGGGAGATACTTATATCCTAATCAAGTAAGTAGAGCAAAAGGCAGCATGGGACAAGAAGGTTTTCTACCTTGAGTATAACTATATAGGAAATTAAAACGGTCAGGCCGTGCAGACGCAGATCGTCAGGCGCTAGCTCTGGGTATACTGGATGGAGATCAACGCAAGAGTCGTAAAGCTAGCTAGCGAGCGTGACCAGCTAGCTGCATCTGCAGCTAATAACCGCACGGGGTCAATCATAAGATACTGCCAACCCCAACAGTTATTGCATATCTGTCGAGAGGGGTAAATCAGCTGACAGGTCAAGAAAAAAAAAGGTCACCAAAATAGCTAGGCAAACAGTATTATTAGCGATCTCAACTAGCTTTTGCAGCGCAGCGCAGCGCGCCCACTAGAGAGAGACTACATCAGGTGGTGGCATGCAGGTCCAGTCCACCACTGCCTTAACTTTGAGGAGTTACATGAGATGAATGAACTGTCCCAGTAATTAAAAAAGAAATGAAGGATGAGTTAACTAACAAACAGAAAACACTAGGGGGCCGGGGGAGCACATACAGCTGTAGCTAAAGTGTGCTAAACCATATGGTCCCTATAGCTAGTAGTATAGTATGTATGGGTGGAAGCACCACCGTTCTGTTCAGTGATAGTAACATTACAGAATTGCATGCGTTACGTCGATGAATGATGAGCACAGCACTACACTACGTACATCTCATGTGCTGTTTTTTTTTTAAAAAAAAACAGGAATCTGATTGTTCCCTCCACACCTGCAGCAACTGTTTCTCTTCACTCAAACCGGTGTTCATTCCAAGCTTTGGCCCACGCACATTTGACAATTGCTTAGAAATCGAAGGGTTGGTTTCAGGCAGCAATTGCTTAGAAAGCACTTGCGAACGTATTATATAGTACGTATCCAGAGTGTTTTGTCGTCGTACGTACATACAGTGGCCCCATACTTAGCCTGGAGCGTGAACACAGGTGTCAATGTGATGAAAGAGAAAGAGAATATATATGGTCCAGCAGCTAGCTAGCCGTCCAAGCAATGTAATGGCGCCAAACTAAGCCTGCATAATTCAATATTCATCCAAGATCCTCAGCTTGTTCGGTTGGCTCTGGTGGTACATGGTACATTGGTTTGTTCACGAAGAAAAATCTTCTTTGGTTCTTTGGTGGTGGTTTGTTCAGGCAGAAAATCTTCTTGTTGGTGGCTGATAAGCCAACGAAACAGGGCGCCTGTATACACATCCAGGACCCACAGCATGCATGCTGCCGGGGGGAGAAAGCAGGCTGATTTGCACGCTTTGATCTGTTGGTGGTACGTGAATATGATACTCACAGATGCCTTAGTAGTTGCCGTGGTGTACGTGGACCCAATCAAGAGCTCACGCACATACATACTACTCCACTTTCGCTAGCTAGCTGTGCGCTCACATGCATGCCTCACGGAGCTCAACTTATCACCACCACCTCTGGGCTGTGGCCGGCCTCCGTCCGAGCAAGCCAACAAGGAACAATCCATGGCACTGCACCGGCAGAGGGGGTGGTCGCGGAGCAAGGCGCCAACGCTGCTACAACTCACCCAACAGCAACAGCTGCTGGATCGAGACGTGCCAACAAACTACATACATACTGTGCGTGTCCAATGGATCGTCGCTTCACTTGCAGTTCGGCTTACAGTTGAAAGGTAAAAAAAAAAGCAGTGACTCAGTGAGGTACAAGTACAGTGGAAAGATCTAAGGAGGAGAATGCATGCATGCGTGACATACGATTGGACGTCCAAAAAAGCGAATTGGCACGGTACGCTACAGTTTCCATCACTAGACTAGAGTTTCCGGTACTTGCGGCCACCGTGGACCGTTGCCAATGGACGACGACGACGGTGTCAGAAGGAGGAGGCGGCGGCGGCGGCGGCTTCCATTCTGCCTCCCACGGGCGCCTTGATGACCTGCAGGATCTGGACCACCTCGGCCATGGACGGCCGGTTCGACGGGATCTGCGACGTGCACACCATCCCCAGCTTCAGCACCGGCAGCACCTCCTCCTCCGGGAACGCGCCGCCCATCCCGGGGTCCACGCACTCCGCCGCGTTCCCGTGCTCCAGCAGCACGCGCACCTGGTCCTGCAGCACCACCACGTCGTCCTCCCCGTACTCCACCGCCCGCCGCCCCGTCACCACCTCCAGGATCACCACCCCGAGCCCGTAGATGTCGCACTTCTCGTTCACCCGCAGGCTCTGGCACGCCAGCTCCGGCGCCACGTACCCGCTCCCGCCCACCGCGTGCCGCCCCCGCCGCCGCTGCGCCTGCTCCGCCGCCGCCAGCCGCGCCACCCCGAAGTCCCCCACCGCCGGGCTGCACCGCTCGTCCACCAGCAAGATGTTGCTCGGCTTCACGTCGTAGTGGATCAGCGGCGGCCGGAACGCCTGGTGCAGGTACGCCAGGCCCCGGGCCGTGCCGGAGATCACGCGGAACCGCTCCTCCCACGTCATCGGCGGCCGCCCACCACCGCCACCGCCCCCGCCGTGGAGCCGCGCCTCCAGGCTGCCGTGCGCCGCGTACTCCGTGATCAGCAGCTGCAGCTGCGGCGTCCAGTAGTAGCCCTTGAGCGGCAACAGGTTCGGGTGCTTCGCCTTCCCCAGCACGCGCACCTCGCGCTCGAACTCGTCGCGGGACGACGCCACGCCGGTCGCCGCCGACAGCTTCTTGATCGCCACCACCCGCCCCTCGCCCACCGACACGCGGTACACCGTGCCGAACGCGCCGCGCCCGATCTCCGTCGCCTTGCTCAGCAGCGCGTCCGCGCCGGCCACCAGGTCCTCGGAACGGAGGCTGCTCCCCGGCCCGAACGTCACCATCTTGCCGGCGGCGAGCTGCTTATTCTTATTCCCGCCCTTGTTGCCGGAAGACGACTTTGTCGTCGAGCTACCACCCGTGACGATGCTCTCCAGCTCCTTCTTCTGCTCGGGGCCGCCCGCCGCGCCCGCCGCCGCCTCGGCCCTCCGCCGAGCCGACATGTTGAGCAAGGTGATCACGACGACGCCGAGGACGATCACCAGCGCCGCGCAGATGGCCACCAACGCGGACACGCTCAGGACCCGCCGCTTCCTCGGCACGGCGCCGTTCGTCTCGAGGTTGTTGTCGCCGTCGCCGCCGCCGTGCGTGTACTCGTTGGGGTCCAGCACCAGCGGCTTGGGCACGTTCATCCGGCACGGCTCCGTCACCAGCGGGCTGCAGATGCCGAGGTTGCCCTCCAGCGCGCTCGCGTCCAGGCTCTGGAACACGCCCGACGCCGGCAGCCGCCCCACCAGCCGGTTGTGCGAGATGTTCACGGCCAGGAGGCTCTCCAGCGCGCCCAGCTGCTGCGGGATCTCGCCGCTCAGGTTGTTGTACTCCAGCCGCAGAATCTCCAGCTTCTTCAGTTCCGAGATGCCCGCCGGGATCGGCCCCGTCAACCCGTTGTGCCCCAAGCTCCTGCAACAACAAGACGTGTGTGTGTGTGTGTGACACACATGCAAGTATGTACAGCAAACACAGCAGCACGCGATCGATCGACGCGACTTACAGTAGGTACAGTGAAGAGCAGTGGCCGATGCTGTCGGGGATGGGGCCAGCGAGGGAGTTGCCATCGAGCTGGAGCACGGCGAGGCTCCCGGACTCGCAGAGGTCGGCGGGCACCGCCCCGTACAAGCCGGTGCTCCGCAGGTCGAGCACCGTGAGGTTGCGGAGCAGGCCGAGCTCCGGCGGCAGCTGCGTGCGGAGGTCGTTGCTCGACAGGTTGAGGTACCGGAGCTTGTAGAAGAGCAGCATCTCCGTGGGGATGCCGCCGGTGAGCTGGTTGCCGGAGAGGTCCAGCCACTGCAGGGTCTCGGCCAGCCTCGTCGAGCCGGACGGCAGGGCGCCCGACAGCTTGTTGGACGACATGTCCAGCGTCTCGAGCCCGACGTCGAACAGCGCGTCGGGGATGCCGCCGCTGAGGCTGTTTCCCCTCAGGCGCAGCTCGGCGAGCTTGGCGCACCCCGACAGCGACGGCGGGACGGAGCCGGAGAGCTGGTTCCTGGACAGGCTCAGGTACTTGAGCGCCTTGAGGTCGCCGAGCGAGTCCGGCAACGCTCCGGTGAGCGCGTTGTCGGACAAATCCAGGTGCTGCACCGCGGCCAGCTTGCCGAGCCAAGCGGGGACGTCGCCGGAGAGCCTGTTGCCGGACGCGGAGAGGTAGACGAGCGAGCCGAGCTGGGCGATGGAGTCCGGGAGGTGCCCGTCGAAGGCGTTGGAGCTGAGATCAAGGGTGCTGAGGTGCGGGCACAGGCCGAGGTCCTGCGGGACGGCGCCGAAGAACCTGTTGCCAGCGAGGCTGACGGTCTTGAGGTTGTGGAGCCTGGCAATGCCGTCGGCGACGGGGCCGGAGAACTGGTTGCGGGAGAGGTCGAGCGTGCGGAGGCGCTCGAGCGGCCAGAGCGCGCCGGCGAAGTCCGGCGATCCGGAGAGCTGGTTGCCGGACACGTTGAGGTGGAGCAGGAGCGGGCTCTTGGAGAGGCCCCCCGGTATCGGTCCCGAGAACTGGTTGTCGGAGAGCATGAGGAAGCGGACGGTCGGGGGGAAGGCGGGCGGGAGCGGGCCGGAGAATGCGTTGCCGGTGGCGTCGAGGTAGCGGAGCGAGGGGAGCAGCGCGACGTCGCCGGGGAGCGGGCCGGAGAAGGCGTTGTGGGAGAGGTCGAGGGACCGGAGCGACGTGAGGAGGGAGAGGCCCGGCGGGAGCGGGCCGGAGAGGTTGTTGCGGGCGAGGGTGAGCTCCTGGAGCGCGGGGAGGCGGTCGAGGCCGCGTGGCATGGGGCCGGAGAGCGCGAGGCCGTCGAGCGAGAGGCGGAGCACCCGGGAGGTGGCCGGGTCGCACTCGACGCGCCGCCAGCCGCAGGGCGTGGCGTCGGACTCGGCCCACGTGGCCAGCGCGCCGGTCGGGTCGGAGAGCGCCGACTTGAAGACGACCAGCCCGAGCACCTCCTCGTTGACCGGCATCGGCATGCCGGCCGCGAGCGCCGCCGCCGCCGTCGTCACCGCTGGCGCGCCGCCGCCGATGAGCAGCAGCAGGAGGAGGAGGAGGAGAAGGGCAGGAGTGGCAGCCATGTCTGCCGCAGCTGGTATAGCCTGCTGCCGCGTGCGGAATGTTTCCGTGACGGGATAGATATGGCGGTGGCGGTGGTAGATCTAGTGGCGCGGAGGAGGAGGAGGTGGTACTGGTACAGGGGGGCGGAGGAGCTGCGTTTTGGGAGTGTGCATGGTGGACGGAGGCGGGCGGCGGATTGGCGTGGAGGGAAGGGAAGGGAAGCAGAAGGGGTTGCATTGCATTGCGGCCCGTGACTCGTCGGAGGGGGGTATAGGTTTGGACAGATAGAAGGCAACAAAAGACTTCACGTTCTCCGGTCCTCCGGGTTGGCCAGCCACACAGCCATGGCCGCCGTCCGTCCGTCCCCCGCGGCCGCTGGGCGGTGGGGTCGCCGGAGGAATCCGCGGGCGGCTAGCCGGAACACGACACCGCACGGTGATTGAGGATCACTCGCTAGGCAGGCACTGCAGTAAGTAGCAGGCGGGAGTGATTAAACAAATCATCGCCGGTCGTTTTCAGTTTAATATATACGCGCCGCGTGTGGACGGAACAAACAACCCACGGAATCACATCGAAAGCTTTACTTACTTACTCGGCGCGATGGTCACGGGTTCAAAGTTGCGAACGGATCTCTCTCCTCCTCCCCATCTCCCCCTCCCCAAAGCAAGTGTGCTGGCCGTCACAGGAAGAGCAGGACAGGAGAGCGAGCATGCATGCGGCGTCCATGACCCCCATTCATCACCGGTTTTCTGCTCTGAGGATGGAAGCTGCGACTGCGAAATGGGTGTGGAGCCTTCCGCGCTCACAACTGCCGCCTGATCACAACGACTACAGGCCGTGACAGAAGCTGGCAGATCGCACATCACATGCGCAAGTATATACACACACATACATTGGTGGCGTACTCTTAACATTCTGTTGAGTCGTCGTTGCCAACCCCCCATACTTTTATCCAGATCAGTGTGTATGGTATTGGTATCATCCGCCACATGTACGTGCTGTTATTACCAGGTTCGAATGCCTCTCTCTACACGCTCGTGGTACATTTGGATTCTGCACTATACCCTCTACATGTATGCAACCTTCTATATCATGTATGTATGTAAGTATGTATGTAATGGTAAAGGAGAACACCACCCGCCGGCCTAGGTACAATTGCCCTCTCGCCGTCAGCGGCACTTGAGGAAACGACGCTTCTGTTTCTGTGCGAGAACAAACCCATGCCATCAGTGCGCCTTAGCCAACTTTTGGGATTCTGCCACTGGACTGATACAACCTGGAAAATCGTCGCATCAATCGCGCGGGCCGTCAAATGACTGGGGTTTCCTCAGGTTCCAGTGGAGGCCCTCCTGGATGCTGCGCATGAAATCGGTCGTCGAATCCATCACGCAGGCGGTTGGCACGGGCCAAGGAGAAATGCTGCAGATCAGGGCGTCGCCGGGTGACAACTGCCTCCGATCCTTGCCGTCGAAAGACGCCCAGGCATGCCCCCTGCTGTTGTAAGGCACTTGAACGCGCAGAGTCACGTATTCAGGCAGTATCAAAGGTCTGAATGACAAGGAATGCGGACAGATTGGAGTGAAAAGGATCCCTGGGACCTGCATTATACCAGCAAAACATACATTAGACCCACCACTCGGCGGAACGCCAGTATGCTGGCTGCTGGAGGAAGACTTGTGTAACAAACAATCCAAACATTAAGACTGTAACTTATTGGAAAACACTAGAGACGCAAGATATGAATTATAGGGCATACCTGCGGATGAACCATGGATCCTCCAGCTGCTAGTGAATATGCTGTGCTTCCAGATGTAGTTGATATGATTAGCCCATCTCCTTGTACACAAGTAACAAAAGAGCTGTCGCAGTAGCATTCCAAGTAGGTAAGGTAAGATGATATTCCTCGGTCGATTGTAACTTCGTTCAACACTAAGATTGGCTCCTCAGTCACGAGTTCATCCTTTGCCGCATCTCGGATTACGTGACACTGTAGACGGTTTCTCAGTGTGATGCTAAATGGTCCGTTCAGAACATTGTCCAAGCAATCACGGTACTGCTCGCTCGCTGAAAGAATATGTCAAGGACAATGCAACAGATAAAAATGGGACTGCCAATGTCAATATGAGAAAAGAAAGTTGCATGCTCATTTTTTTTTCAATATAAATAGTTTTCTAAGATCAAGCAAAATCCAGACATTCTAGCTACTACTGAACAGAGTGTGTAAGCACTGATGACAAAGGATACGGAAAGGTGTCATGAAGCCGAGTGATCCAAGGGAGAACGCAACAACTGGAGGAACTGGTCCTTTGAACAACGATGCAGCCTGTTAAAAGGGACCAAGTCAATTCCTATTTTAAGTAGCTGTCTATCAGAGCAATTAAGTAAACTAAAACTAAGTGAAAGTACAGATCCAGTTCAGAATATGAGAAGCAATAAGTTCCTATTATCAGAATAAGCATTGTTTGGACAGAAGACTGCAGTAGTTGAGGGCTTGAGGCAGGCAGCAAGCAAAAAAATAATATTAGAAAATCTAAAGCATGGAACATGCAAGTTACTAAGGTGGTTCTCATAGTGGATTGTATTAGTAGTCTTCACTTTGATACTGAAAGTTCAGCGCCTGAATAAAAATTCTATAATAATAAGAACTGCCACCTTTCAATAAAAGATAATTCTGGACCCAAAAGTACAGTAATTGTCCTGAAATCTCAAAGGGGAAATGTCTACAAGCTTTCCATTTAGTTCTGAATGATCGAGCACAAAAAAGATAGCAGATTATTTTGCATAATTACTATATCTAGAAAAACTAAGAAAGAAATAGCATACTACAGAAAATGTTGTATGAATCTAGTTACTTAGTCTTTTTATCATTGCCAAATGGCCCAACAACCACATAACTGAAGGTGTGACTACATCAAAATGGATTAAAAAATAAGTTTTGAACACAATATGAAATGGAACATACCCACAGTACAGTTCCATCACCACCAAGAGTTACAATGAGATCAACCTTTGTGTGCAACTGCTTTATCTCCTCATCTACAAGAATTTTCTAATTAGTTGGGCAGAACAAAGGAATTTCAAAGTCAATGAACTAAATGTAGGAACATTATAAATGTATCTCAAACATGAACATAAGAAAGTACAGGATGAAAAATGTTGATAATTGAAATACTACAACGGAAAAGTATGTTTAGCACAAAATGTACTAGGTAATTGCTGTAAGGTACTAATCTAAGGATACTAATCTAAGGGTCGCAATTGTAAGAAAGATGTAGTACATGTAGCGTGCATACACTATCAAGTTATTCGATTATCATCACAAAAAACAGAATGTTGTCTTAGTGATCTATTCCTTTAACTTACAGATCTGGAGCACATGGAAGAAGTAACATAAGTTAAACATCTTACCATCATCCCATGTTTGGACGAAGTTATAGCTGGAATCCTCGGTTAGAAGCTCCTTGCTAACGCGTGGCTCAACAAAGACATTTATATTTTTATGTTCCTTAAGCCATCTGTGAAAAATAATTGAACATTTCAGTGACTTAAGTACAATACAGAAGTTACCTGTGCAATGGCATATAACCCATGTAAGTCATGATCAATGCAGTCACAACAATATATTAAGGATACTGGTTCCTAAGAATGTTAAAATCAATTTAAGACAATTGATTGCTTCCCGTATAGTATAGGTGACAGCATAACTTTATAATTCAGAAACATGCTAAAATTCATAAGTAAATGGGTGAGCAGTGGTGGTGCAAAGCAGGGAACACACCTGACCATTTCTGCACAAAGAAGATGCACAGAGTTGGAATTAGGTTTGGTTATGAAAAGCACTGTTTGTGGTGGTGATTCCCATTTCAGTAATATCTGAAAGAAAAGTATTCGCCATCATTGAAAGAGAGGAGCAAAGGAGTGATAATTGGTTGGTCAAGGAATTTTTGACCAAGTTCTCTGTCATTCCAAAATGAATTGGACATAAGAAAAGGACGAACCTGCTTACTACTCCGTTCTGCTGTTGTTATATCACCTTTTTCAAAGGACACAAAATCATGCTTATGCTGGCCATTTTTATCCCCATTACATCCCCATGAAAGTTTAAATGATGCCTTTCTCCCAACCATCTTGTGGTTAGGTCTTGGGATAGGTCCAGGAACTTCGTCCTGGAGAACCTCATGAGAACATATACCATGCTTTCCACAGCATCCTAATTGATCTGATGCTGATGTCTCCAGGGTTAGTTGACTGGCCAGCTTGTCTAAGTCATTACTGACACAACTGCCACAGCCTGCACAAGATAGCAATCCAATTGGTCAAAAGGAACAAACAATCCAGTTGTACGTGTCTAAAACATCAATTAGGAAACAAGGGTAGCAGCATGTAGCAATAGTAATCAAAATGAAATGCATAAATGTCACCTTTGATTTTACTCTGTTGCTTGTGCGCCATCTCTAATTCATACTTGCGTTTCCACTCTGCCGCCTCTGCTTGAGCAGCAGCCTTCCCTTCAGCCACCCGTCGTAAGGCCTTTGCAACAGCTTCAAATTCGCATAGTTGTACCAATTATTATTTTGACAGTAAGAATGCTGCTCTACATCTGATTTACACTTAGGTTTCAGTCAAAGAAGAAAGTATGTCTATCCTTACTTCTCATGGCCTCTGAAAACTCGACAAGGTGTGCATCAGTTGACTTGATAGGAGTTTGAGCAAGATATTCATAGGCTGCTTTCTCTACTTCTAGTGAACTAACAGTAGAACTAGCCGTAGAGATGGATCCGGATCCATTTTCACTTTGATGTGAGGCCAAGACATCAACTCTCTCATCAGAAACCTGAAAAACAAGCAGGTCTGTCAGTGAGTCTGTAAGACAACGGGGGCGTCTGATAGCTGTTAAAAAAAACTACATTTCTCCTTTTCGTAATGAATAAATCAACTGCCTCCAGAAATGAATGCTTCAAGACTTGTGTAAGATTGCAATGGCATGTTTAGCTTAGTTTAGCCTCACACAGATCAATCCCCTGAGAGGATCAAGACTTGTGTGAGATTGAAATTTGTACCCACCAGGACGTTTGAGCTACCCAACTAATAACCCCCACTTGCTTCAAGATTTATTTGAAAGGGATGCCCGAGATTAAACATTAACCGAACAAAAACGCTGATCAAATTATTTAGCAATTCAGAAATTAATCAGTGTGACCTCCAATCTGAAATAAAGTCATCAACTCAGAAGTTTCACATGCTATGCAAATGATTTCGACTAAATACCATTTTCTAGAAAAGAAAAGACATATCAGAAACATCAAAATCACCCACAGAATGGGGGGGAAGGCCTTCCCCACCACCGGTATTTTTGGTACCGAAAATCTCTGAACTTGCACGGTAAGTCGGTTACTGATAAAGCTTGTTCGACAATACTGTTCAGATATAACCAGGTGACGTTGAACTCAAGGACACTCCAGTCCAGTCAGTGTTATCAAGCTACCCTCACATAGTAGTAACTACGCGATCACGGGGAGCTACGAGGACGGCATCGAAATGGCCCACACATTCTGGCTACCCGCACTTACAGAGTGTGCCAATGATCTGACGGTCGGAGGAGCGGCTGGGGGGATCGGGATCGGCCCCGGGTTGAAGCTCCGGAACTTGGAATCCGGCTGCTGCGCGACCTGAATTTCCTCGGGAGATGACTGCTCCTGGTGGCACACACATACACACACATACACAGAGAGAGCAGCCAAGCATTCATCAGAACCAGCTAGAGACCACCAAAACATTCCGTCGAGCTCGAACAATTCAAAACCAGCTCCGCAACTGCAAGCGAATTGGGGGGGTGGGGGCACAAGGAGTCGGCCCCGAGTAGCGCGGGCAGATCGGGGGCAGAGCGCGTAGCGTACCTTGTCGGCGAGCTCGTCCAGCGACATGGCGCCGCGATCCGGTCCGCTTCGCTTCGCTTCCTCGCCGACGCAGAAAAATTCGGCGAGGGGGGGGGGGGGGCAAGGCAAAGAGGGGCAGGTGGGTGGAGGTCTGGCGGACGGACGGGTGGGTGGGTGAGAGGCGGGCGACGACGCCGAGGCCGATGAGGAGGAGCAGTGGAGCACCACCGCCGCGGCTATTTATCAGCTCCAGGTTTGACGCCGACGGGCGCTGACCGGTGGGGCCGGGAGCCGTGGGGCCCGCTCTGCAGTGGGAGTGACGCGTGCTTCTGGGGAGGGGAGGGGAGGGGCATGGCGTGTGGAGCCTTCGTGGCTACTGCTGCTGCCGGGAGAGAGAGAGAGAGAAACGGTCGGTGGGCCCACCCCCGGCTTGGCGCTTTTCTCCCCCTGCTTTTTGGGAATTTATTTAATAATTGAAAAAAGAATTTTACCCCCGACATTTGGGGGGAGACCATCGGAGAATCCGTTGAAAGAAAACTTTATATTTGGTTTTTTTGACGAGAAACATTTAGTATATATTAAGCAGCCAAGTTACAAAACGAACCTTTAGAAAGGTCCTTGGACCTGAACAACACAGATTCCACCTAGATCCAGCCGGTGAGCAGCACGTCGGCGGAGAGCTGGGATGTCGCCGACGGCGAGAGCAGCTGGGTGGAGGGACCGCGCCTTGCGTCGGTTGTAGAGGGGACGACCGAGATGTTGAGGTAGGTCACACCGAGTGACCGAAAGATGTTGAGGCTCCTCGTCGCCGGCGGCGAATGGATCTCGAAATTGATTCCCCAATGGTGGCGTGCTCTTGTGGCCTTCTCTCGGTGAGTATGTGTTGAGGCGGCCACGGATCTGAAGACGAACAGGCTGCTTGGACTTGTTGGTGGAGAGCGGTGGCGTGGATGGCGAAGCGGTGGCGAGTGGATCTCGAGGTGGAAGCGGGGAGGGCGGCGGAGACGGAGAGGAGACGAGATCCACCGAGCAGAAGAGGAGGGGAAGTTTATTTAACCATACCTCGGTAGGGACGTCAACACCGGCGACGAAGAGGACAACGACGGCGAAGGCGGCGACCAACCTCGGGCACGCCATACGGCCGATACTACTAAGAGCTGTAAAACTAAAAGCTAAAACTATACTACAAGGGACCAGGGGCCCCTCTCGCCGGGAGGAGGTGGAGGAAGGGGAGCTCTCGGAGCCTTCTAGGCGAAGCTACCGAGCGGAGACGCTACTTCCAAACTTTATATTTGGTTGGTCGCGTTGCATGGGGGTAAACCTATCTCACTGAATGAAATTGCTGTAGTAGTTCCAAAGCAGATGTTTGTGGTACTAAAATTGCTGTAGTAGGAATTAAGCGGTTTGTCTCCTGGGCACACCATCTTATCCGATGGAGGGAAGTAGCAACGAATAAACTAGAAGGCAGAAGCCAGCTCGCATGTTTGTCTATGATTTCCAGTGGTGAGTTGGTGGCAAATAAACTTTAGATATGAAACATGAGTTTTACTTGTGTGTGTGCGCGCGCGCGTATATTAACCTATCAGAGCATTTGTGTCATTGCCCTTGTGTTTTCAAGTGTTGTAATTGCGATGTTATCTTTATTTTCTTTTCCTCAACTTTGTGGTTTTACATCCACTAGTCATAGGTTAATACGATTTTTCCTTGGTCAATGGTCGAAACAACAGGAGCAGATACCAAGAGCAAAATCGCTATGACTTGTCAATAGTTGAGGGTAAAATCGCAGAACTAGAGAAAAAAAATGAGGAGTGAAGTGAAACCACAGTCTTTTGTTTTAAAGTCTATTCGTTTGGCCGGTGGCTGATGGCTGGTGCTGATTTATTCTGATGAGAAAAGATCTTCTTGGCTTCTACTGGTGGCTTCGTTAGAGTAAGATTGCTGGCTGGTGGCTGATAAGCCAAACGAATACGGTGTTAAAGATCACCGAGAATACTAATAATCTCCTTACGTAGGACTTTGGACCGACTGGTTTCTCAGTCTCTTGCTTGCTAACGAACTGCATCTCTCGGCTAGATGGCATTCCTACTCCACGGAAGTATAATTGACGCTCTTGCATTGCTTTTACCAGGCACCATCGCGGCGAATCAGTCAACAGTCTTGGTCGTCGTCAGCTCCTCTGGGAAGAAAAATTAAAAGGTTGGTGAGAACAAAATCTGTTGGGGAGTGGTTGTTGGCAGGCTTGCAGGTGCAGAGGAGGGGGGGGGGGGCAGTCAGAGGTGTGACAAGTCTTTGGCGACCGCCGCTCCGTTCCGTTCCGTTCCGTCCCGTCCTCCAGCGCAAGCGCGCGAACGGCATTCTGGCTACCCACCTCTGCGTCCCTGCGTGAGCTCGCTCGCTCGCTGAAAAGTAGCGGCGGAGGCGAAAAGGGAGTTTCAGACCTTCAGGTGGGATTCTTTGATTTCTCGTGCTGTACGGCTTTTGGCTTTCACTTTCAGGAAAACCCTCCCTCCCTCCCTCCAAAAGGTGAGAGTCCACTTGGCACGCACGGGATCGCCACCACTGCTAATACGCATGCATGGTGGTCTTCGCCAGTCATATAACATTCTTGTTTGAAGCTTCTTAAAAAAAAAAGGTTAAATGCACCAGGGGTCTACGAGCTTGCAGCGATGTATCAAATAGGTCCATAAACTTGAAAACCACACATCTGGCTCCTCGAACTTGCGAACCCGTTCACCTCAGGTCCAACCCGGTTTTGTACAGCGGTTTTGCACGGGTACTGCAGCGCTGCTGATGTCAGCGGCGACATCAGCACTCCTATTTAGTTTGTGAAATTGGTATCTTCTTATTCGGAGCTCCAAATATAGCAAATAATATATCAATTTCGATCGTCTCAATGAATTCTTTGCGGCGGTGTACTTCATTTTGTTATTTGAGACAGTTTTATTTCGTGTAAAATTAAATATTTTTGTAAAAACGAGTGATATTTTATTCTCACTTGCAACCAGATATCTATATATGTGGTCATGATTAAGTCCTGGATCGAAATTAAGATTTAAGACCTGCATGCACGTAAAGCTAGGGTTTTTTATACCAACCAACCCGACCGTGTTATCATCCCATGTCACCATCATAGGAATAAAGAAACGATGCGAAACAGAAGTAGCTTGCTGCATCAGTTCTATTCTTGGTGATCGACATGTGGTGTGTCGTCACCCAAACCTCCATGAGGACCGGAGGACATATACTTTTGCACATGTGCAATGGAGTAGAGAGACGTACGCTGAATCGATCGATCCCTTCCTATCTGGCGATGTTGGCCAAGAAATTGGCGAGGGGTTGGTTGGTAAAATCCTAGCTTTACACGCGTCCAGGTCTTAAACCTTAATCAATTTCAGTTGTACCTTTCCTTTTTTTTCTGAATCATGACAATAAAACCGGCAATATGTATCCAGAACTTAATCATGACCACATATATAATTGATTGCAGGCGAGAATGAAATACCACTCGTTTTGTAGAAATATTAAATTTTACAGGAAATAAAAATATCTCAAATAACAAAACAGATTACACCATTGCAAGGAGCTCGTCGAGGTGCATCGAAATTGATATATTATTTGCTACATTTGGAGTTCTGAATAGAAAGAAATTAATTTCACAAATTAAATAGGAGTCCGATGTCATCACTGACATCAGCAACGCTGCAATGCCCACTCAAAACCGCCATGCAAACCATGCAAAACTGGGTTGGACCTGGGCTGTGGGCTGAGGTGAACAGGTTTGCAAGTTCGAGGGGGTTGGATGTCTGGCTTTCAAGTTCATTGACGTATTTGACACGGCGCTGCAAGTTCATATACCCACGGTGTATTTAACTCGAGAAAAATTTAGCTCCCAACAGATGAGGAAATCACTAGAGTGATCGACGAAGGTTTGATCGATCGACAGGATATATGTACAGCGAAAACAGGTTATGAAACATTATGAGGAGGAATGAACTGAAACAAGATATATACTAGTATGTATCTATCCCTCTCAGCCACTCCCAACTTTTGATTTGGGAGCGAGCGGCGGATCGAATCGTGCAGGCACGCGACGCGACGCCACGCCACGCCACGCGCTGCCTCCTCCTCTGACTTTTGATTTGGCAGCTGCCGAATGCTGAGTACCTGCCGAAACGCGTTGAAAGCGCCCGCCCGGCCCGGAGATTGTCAAAGTCAGCAAGCAAAGGGATCGGAGATTTGGAGACCGGCGGCCAGGGCAAAGGCAGCTCGCGGACCACACGGCTGCTGCTGCTGCTGCGGTTGGGCGTTGAAGAAACCAACCCCAACCGCGCGTCGTCTCTCATCTGAAATTCCCAATCAATCAATCTTAAAGGACTCCCACACCACCTACTTACTACTGGGCTACTACTGAACCACTTGCAGCTCCGATCCCTTTGCCTTTCCAAGCGCTAGTAAGGGGAGACGGTGGTGACATACATGATCGAGGCAGCTTGCATCGTCAAGCAAGCAGCCACGCGGTAAACGTGTGCGCGCCATCCAGATCCAATTGTGTAAAAAATCATCAGTTTCCTCTCCCTTTTTATCTGCGGGGGGGACCTAAGCGACACAGCCGAGCAAATTTAAGGGCCGGTCATGTTTTCCCTGTAAAATGAAAACGCGGTCGATTTATGCAAGCTAATCAGGAACACAACGCACGCATCGATAGGCACGGACAGATCAGCTCTCAATTGTCGGAAGGGGGCCTCGTGCTCACAGAGGAGGGCGTCGTCGGGCGCCCTAGCCGCCGCAGCGATCGTTCTTCTCAGCTCATCAATCCCCTCTCTGCTAGACGGGGGAGTTCTTGAGGTTGCCAATGGTCAGGAGTTTAGATCCATAACGTATCATCATGGATCCATCGCAGGGCAGGCGGCAAGCAGCAGTTCAATTGTTCTTGTGTTCCTGGTATATGCTAGCGTATGTGCGTGCTTGTTTCTAATTTGTTGATTAATAGTGTACGTGACCAATCTGGCATGATCTCAAAGATCAGAATTTCAAACAAGTACTAGCCAATGGCACCCTTATTATCACCTCTCGTGCAAGTTTTCTTTTTATTTTACCGACCGCCAGGGCGAAACCGCCGCCCCTTGGTAACGGTTTACCGCAGCGCTACGAGCGGTTACCGATTTATACCGCTTGAATTCAAAATCCCAAACGAAATCTCCCGTGCAAGTGATTTCTAACGGTTTACCGAGCGGTTTGAGCGTTAAACCGCTCGGTTTGAGCGGACCGCTGGGACAAAAAAAATCGGCGCAATGAAGAATTTGATATGTTTTCAAATTTGATTTAAAAAATTGGAAAATGTAAGAAAATTTTCTTAAAATATTTCAAGGTGCGTAGAATCTTATGGTGTCAAAATTTTTCAAATATTAGTGCATTTAGTATTTATTGCGGACATTAGAAGTTCAACCATTTAAATTTTTTGTTGAACTTCTAATGCCGGCAAAGTATACTAAACGGACGAATATTTGAAAATTTTGGACACCATTAGATTCATGACAACTTAATCTATGTTTAGGATTTTTTTTAAAAAAAATTTAAAGTCAAAATTCAAATGCAGCACGGTTTCAGCGATAACCGCGGTTGCCGTGTGGTAAAAATCGGTATTTTTAACCCTACCACGTGTGGTTTCAGTTCCATAATATTCATTCCCTTTTGGTTCGGACCGAAATTGAGAGTGCCAATTTTTTTGTTACATTGCATATGATTAGGATTTCGAACGACGGCTGAGAACATCAGAATTTTTGTTTCCCTTTTGGTTTGAGCCATGACCCAATGTTGGAAACAGTCTACTTTTGACAATTATAGACTTATTAATAAGAATTTCTCAAGAATGATATATAGCCTGCACAGAGAAAGATGACCCTTGAATCTGCACCTCTAGAGTCGCACTTGTGTCAAAATTAATTTTGAGAGGATGCTAGCTCTCCATGATAGTTGGTGTATACTCTCCGATTCAGTATTAGAAGTCATTTAGGACAAGGTTTGAGTCAAATATTGGGAATATAAATCATTAATAACTTTTAAGTTATTGAGTTATGAATTGTGAAAATCGTATAAATAGATTTGTCTTGAAAATTACTCTCATAAAAATATACATATTTAACTTTCCAATATATTTTCTATAGAAAAGGGAAGTTAAAGTTGTGCTTTGGTGTCTGTGTCGCCATCCTAAACGACTTCTAATATTGAACCGGAGGAAGTATGTAGCAAGTTGCTTTAATTTTGAATGTTGTTTGATGGAACATTGAAACCTACGAAATATGCTAGCTTGTACAAACCTTCATAGATTAGGTCAAAGAAAAAAATGGTTACCAAGTATTTCAAGCTAGTCTTCCATGGTGTAGTTAGCTAAGAACTAGACCTTTTAATTTCTACCACTACATTTACATATCCTTACCTTACCACAACTTTAAAAAATGTGTTTTACTTGTTTATTAGCTTGGCATTGTCAAAGTCGATTTTGGTTTAGACCGCAGCTTGTGTTAGGTTAAGGCTTGTCATCCTTGCAAAAAAAAAATTGATCTTTTGTTACTGGTCTTATGATTGTTTTTTTTTGCTTTACTGGTATTAACCCACAGTTTCCTTCTTTTTAAAGAAACACTATTGGAAATATGTTGGTGACTAAATCGGGTAGTGGTGGTCGCGCAAGAAGGTCGGAAAAAAGAAAAGAACTTGCGATGATGGCACATAGACAACCAAGTTATTGAATTCAGAATTTATTTTTAAGTTGTTTAGATGCACACATGTGTGCGTTTAATAATATACACATTTTTCACGTTAGATGAAAGGTAGTCTCTCCTATCTCTCTAACGTGTGCAATGTACCCTGATAGAAAAATAATCGTCTTGTTGTCCGATCCAACGAGAAGCACGCGTGCATGGGCACGAGGGAGCGAGATTGCGGGCATCACGTCAGGGCACAACCGACGAGATATGTTGTACATCGTACGTGAAAGGCTGCCACTGCAAGCAAAGCATATGCGTACGTCCTGCACAGTCGTGTGTCCGCTGGGATGTGAGATCATGAGATGGAGATGGAATTTCTGCCATGTAGCAAGGTCATGGCTGCGGGACGTGATATCTTTGGCAAATTGATGGCCACAGGCAGTGTGCTGACACTGTGACACATGATCAAGTAGATTCGAGAATAGTGAAGAGCTGAGTTAAAAATAATATAAAACTAGGCGATACCCGCACATTGCTGTGGGAATTTTGTAAACAAAATTTTAAGGTAAAATATGAAAGTAGAAACACCAAAGTGATTACATGGTAACATTCATTTGTAAACAACATTATAAATGAAAGCATGTCATTTTGTTGAGAGTGAACCATTCTAAAATGATTGATTCTACATGTATCTCAACTACGGAAACTTTGTGCTATGCTACTCACAAATACATGCTATTAGCTAAAAAGATCGGTTGAAGTCATAAATAGATGGTTTAGTGGATGATGACATGGTGTGTTGTGAATGGTGACATGACATGTAGTGGGTTATGATGTGGAATGCTTGCATGTTGAGAGAAATAGAGCTATGGCTCTTAGTGGGTACCAATTATATAGTTTTTATAGATAATTTGAAGATTTTTATTGATGATTCTAGATTAAAGATTTTTTCTTAATGATTCTAAATAAAAGGTTTTTAACAAAAAATATTGTTGTCTCATAAAAATAAAGTGAACATTTTTAAATAAGATATTATAAAAGCACTAGTATTTTTGTTATTCGGCTACTGCAACTACATTGTGATCTACTAAATTTTCAGCAAAATAAGCAATAACAATTTCCTTATTACTAAAGTTAGTTAGGTCAGTTTCAGTGGAGATGCCATGAACACCATTACCTAGAGTGACACATCACCTAAAAACAAACATTTGAAACTGAAACACCTCCCTCTCAATGCAATGTTTCATCTATTGTTGTTTTCTAGGTTGCATGCAAGACACAAGTTGTCTAGGTAACTGTGTAGGGAGGGTTTCATCCTCATGAAACTCATTTTACCTCTCTCTTCGTTAATACACTGCCACATCATCATAAGTGCTTACATGGCAGTCTATTTAATGTCTATGTAATCCCCATTGCGACGGACCTTAGAGCAACTCCAAGAGTCTCTTTAAAAATCACTAGTTAAAATCCTGATTTAGCTAGCATGTAAAATGAAATAGTTAGCAAAAAGTGGTTGACATCCAACAACCTCTCTAAATTGAACTCTCTATATGCTCCACCGCCTGTGGGTCCCGCCTGCCATACTCATGAAAATCAGGATAGCTAGTTGGGTAGATAGCTAGTCTGTTGGAAGAGTGTTTTTGAGATTTTTTCTAAAATTAAGCTAGCTAAGTCATTTTAGCTGGTCTCTTGGAGTTGCTCTTACCATGACATCTCTCAAAATATGTGATGACTCGTGGAACACCACATTTATTTTGGATGGTGATTGGCGTGGCGTCGAGCCCGTTTGAGTCATGCACAGGTGGGATTCCATTCCACCCGATCGCGGCCGGCCCAACAATGTCTGCGTCGTGCTTATTTGATTGAGTTTTTTTCTTGTATAAAATAAAATTTCTTCTAATATCTCAAATGGTGAAGGTGTCTGGCGCGAACTTGAAACAATTTCTTCTAACATATATCAACATGATGTTGCGCTTGCTTCATTCTATGGTAATGTTACAATAATGTGTTAGTATGTAATCTTTCATATTTGTATTTGTTCGTCACTAACTGATAGCCAAAATTACGGCATGCGGGAGAAATAAGGATTTTTTGCATACACAAGCTCTTTTTTTTAATTGAATGGAATGGAGGTTTGAGTATTCTGACATCAGCTAGCCTAGTTTAGCTGCTAAGAAAACGGCAACAGCACTCCGATGGCTTCTACAGGTACCGGTACTCCTTCCCATCAAGGATTCTCACGACAGGGGGGGCGGAAACCGCGGGTGTAGATCGCTTTTCTTCGTTTAGGCCTAGACTCGGGGTTAGCAAACCGACGAGGGTAATACTTTGCCTCAGGCACAGGCCACCTGTTCAACAATTCGCACACATGTGATGTATTCCAAAGGATTGCATGCAACATTGTTACTGGTATATCACGAGTTCAGAATACCTGTTTGGACGAACACTGCTATTATCTCCGTTGATAGCCCAATCATGCACACCAGATGCATAAGCATCAAGTCCAACTTCAGCAACAGTCCTGTCACACCAATAAAACAGAGTCAACTGAAAAATATGCTTGATGGCATGCTCCAACAAGACTCTTCAACCAGTCAAAGAGGCCTTGCGGCTAAATGCACACCCTTGGAAGCTGATATGTAGATGTCCCTACAGTTAGATGACAAGCACTTGATATACCCAAAAGGAAATCTAGGCATACCTTGTTGTCTTAAAATATGCCAAGACATCAAGAATCACATCTGACGGTAAGAATGCAGTCCAGTTTTCTATCACTTGATACCAATCCATGCCATACAAGTCAGGGCCACAAAAGTTCATGCCAATAAACTTCCCGTCAGAATCAACAAGGGGCCCTCCAATCCCAGCCTAATCAGGTTTCAGGTGACATGGAGTGCTAATTTGTCAACCAGATGCGCTAGTAAACTAGCGTAAACAGGAGTACGAGGGGGCGAGGAGCCAACAACTTTACCTTGGTGATTTTACATGTGGAGCACTTTAGTAATTTGCAATCAAATGTGCCCAACATCTCTGTATGTTGCCCTCTTGCAGCCATTAACATGCCAGAGTTAATGCAACACCCAATGGAGTATACAGAAGAATAATTACTCATCTGCGGTTGAATATTTAGTGGATGAGGAGCACTGAAATCCTTGACACTGACTAAAGCAACATTGTAATGCAAATTATAATGTTGTAATGCCCCTTCTCTGTGCTCTTGATTTGGAAGCAACACATATATCTGCAAATGATATAGTAAGACCGCATCAGTACCTTAAATTCAAGGACCACAAAAAGTATTTAGTACTACCGACCCTCAAGTTTTCAGTATTTAGTACTACTGACCCTCAAGTTTTCAGCAATCTTCTTGTCACCAACAAAATGCGAGACCAAGCTAGCTGAAGTTAGAATAGTCACACATCCATTCCAATCAATAAAAGAACCTGTGCATGCAAAAATCCTTTTCCCCCCTGCATGTCGTAATTTTGGTCATTAGTTACGATGAAAAAACACAAATCTCAAAGAGTAAGCAGCACATCAATGTAAAATTATACCATAGAATGAAGTAAATAGGACAATAATTTGGTCATTAGTAACAATAAACAAAAATATATATGAGAGTAAATGTCATGTAAATGTAAAGGTACCATAGACTGAAGCAAGCGAGACAACATTTTGAGATATGTTTACGGAAGCTGTTTCACTGAGTTCACTCCAGACACCACTACCATATATGTCACCAAAAGTTTCTTCAAAAGAATTGACCAAAGCCGCGCGGTCTGCTCGAAGGTACACACATGGAAATTAACCATTAGTGGAAAAACAGAGCTGCGAAAAATATGCAATGAATGGAAACCAAGAAAGTTCACAACCACTCAGCACCTGGCACATCTTTATATAGCCTTGGGTAACCCTTGGAGTCTAGATCGGAAAATGGATCCTTGTTGAGAATATCTATATGTAGAGCGACAAAGTAAGTTAACAGCACCGTCACTAATACTAAATACATTAAGTAATTATCACGTAAAACTCTGGACATAACTTCAGAAAATAATCTTTGAATATTTTCATGACCAGAGTTTTCTGTGATTATTCTGTATTTCTGTATGAACGCTACAAACATGGAATAACCATGTTATGTGATTAGCACTAACATATGGAGCCCTAACTGTTTACGTTTATTAAAGAAGAACAATACAGTACAAATTGAGTGTTAAAATAAAGCTAGAAACAAGTCGCAAAAAAAAAGAAGAATCAGCAGACCTGGAATCGATGAATCAGTGGAATTTTCTCCACCATCGCAAGTTTTCTTATTCTTCTCGCAGCTATTTGCAAGATCATCAGTTCCTTTATTCTTGCCTGAGCTTCTTGCAAGATCATCAGTTATGCTATTATCACTTGACCTTGCGAGACCAATCAGATCATAGGTTCTTTTATCCTTCATCGAGGTTCTAGAATTACCTGCACCACCCCTCTTAGTTAGCACCTTTCTTACACTGAACCAAATTTTTGTTTATAAAACAAAGCAAAATGTGGATCCAAACATAACCAGCATTGTAAAACCATCACACCGATTAATCTTAGTGACTATGTCAATGATGAAAGCTCTCGACCTAATATAAGCTTTTTTTTTGTAAGCCTCCAATTAAAGTTAGATGAAGCTAAGCCAAAAACAAACAAACAAACAAGTGACACATTAGCTTTGAGAATCTTGGTAAGGGCTCATAAGACCGTGGTCAAATACATTTCACCTGATCTACTTGTCACTGGCAAGCGTTACGCCACAGCCGCCCGCCAGCAGCAACTGCCCCTCTCCTCGCGCGGCACGAACGGGAAGGAGTGACAGGCACATCGGAGGGGGACAGCGCCGCCGCCGGGAACCAACCGCCGCATAGGCGCGCAGAGAAGGCAGAGAGGGAGGAACCGCCGCCGGGAACCGACGGGCGACGGCGCCGCAGCTGCCCGTCCGCGGGCCCTCCTCTCCTCCACTTGCGCCCGGCGGCCGGGGATCGGAGGTGGAGAGAAACCGGCGGCGTGGGTGGAGGCCGGTCACAGAGGAAGGAGAGGGAGGGGCCGCACGCGCCGCAGGAGCCGAAGGAGAGGCGTTGCCTGGGCCGCCGCCGGAGCTGGAGATGAGATGGAGAGAAGCGGGGAAGGGAAGGTGCGGGGGGAGGGACGAGATCCTCTGAATTTTCTCGCTCTCGGCCAAAGCGACAAAAATGGATTTGGGAATCGTCGATGGAAAAATAGAGTACCGGTTCCTGTACAAGTCCTCTACTCTGTAAATCTGTTTTGAGATGACTAAAACGTACTCTTGTAGTAACATATATATATATATATATACACACACACTCTCCCTTTGGTAGTAGAAGACGTTTTTTTTACCGTGACACGGTCTTCAAAACATAACTTTGACATCTTTTTTATAAAAAGATATTTATTCAAAAATGATATATTTATTCTTTTATAAAAATATCAAACCCAATGACTTAAAAACTATTCATGATTTATAATCCTAATGTTTAACTTAAATATTGTCCTAATCATCTTCGTCGACACGGAGTAAATTTTGGCAAACTCTTGTAGATGCTCTTATGATACTAACAGGCAGGGAGTACTCCCTCTGGACTGATATAGATGTCGTTTTTGACATCTTCGCCGAAATTAAGAAAACCGCGAATTGACTTTTTTGCCCTCCCGAACGCCTGCCCCTCCTCCCCGAACGCGTCGTCGCCCGCCGCTGCTCCTTCCCGACACGCCGCCGCTCGCCACTCCTCCTCGGCTTCACCAAATCGTGATGGAGCCGCTCCAGACTCCTTCTCCGCCGAGCCCGAGGTCCTCCCTGCCGCTTCTCCCCTCCGCCACGGCCTCCCCCTCGGCAGCAAGATCCTCCGCGCGGGGAAGGAGCGGCCGTTCGATCCCCGCGGCACCGACCGGCGCGCGCGCGGCCGGTGGCACCTTCGGCGGCGGGTCATTCGATCCCGCGGCACCGACCGGCGCGCCGCAGGCCGGTGGCACCTTCGGCGGCGGGTCGGCGGCGCCGCGGGAGCCGGAGTCGGTCCGGTGGGGCACGCGGCCGATGGGCTCGCTCGCGGCGCCAGGGGCGTGTTATAAACGATGGCGAACAAATGATGACAAGCAAAGGGAATCAAACCGCAGTAGACACGAGATTTAACGTGGAGAACCCCCTCAAAAAGAGAGGGAAAAACCACGGGCGCCAGCCATCAACAATTCACTATGTCGGGAGTCTGGTTACAACGCCAACGGCGGCGGCTTACAAGAAGAGAATGAATCAACCTCTAATGGAAAACCCTGACATGTATTTATGACCCGTACCCAAGCCTACCGGCGACGGGCCTCCGCTTCGCTCCGTCAGAAGTCGGCCTTTCTCTTGGGAGACAGAATTTGGATCATATCTCAATAGGGCGCACCCGGAGAACCAGGAGGCGGCGCCGGCGCAACAGCAACAGATGGGGAAAGGGTACAGCCCCATGGAGCAAATCCTCAACTTATTCAGCATCCGTAAGTGAAGCCTTCCCTTTCCTCCCAAGTCCCAATCCCTCTGCAGCTGCTCTTCAGGTCCTACTGCAGCACCCTCACGAATTACAAAGTTGGAGGCTCAATATGATTTAGGAGTAAATTTCTGCTGTTTCAGGAGTACCATGATTTGTGTGTGCCTGACAAGAAGAGTACAAGAACTAATTCACAGTGGATAGTGAATTGTGATTGGGATGTTTAAGATGTGATAATTCTAATCTTCTTGTTATCTTAATGCACCTTCAAGTCTATCATAACTTGCATGCATGGTGATTTCACCCTTTGTGACCAAATACTTGCATATTGTATCGTCTGCTGCAATTTGGAGCATTACTGGGTAACCTTCGTTCCTGACTTATGTTGTTGGTACTTGGTAGGGGCACTAACAAGAGAAGATACTAGCCGCAAAAAACAAAAACAAAAAAAAATGTTCATATGCATATATATATGCTTACATATTTTTCTTCTTCTTTTGTGTATGAGATAGCAGTGTTGTTTCCATTCTGTTGCCTACTTGCGTGTTGCATACTGATGCTATGAACTGTGATAGCTGAATTTTGATGCATGGAACAGCAGCTGGTGCTTCTGGAGCCATTTCTTGCCCTCTCTTTGCTGAACTAATCATTTGGGTTATGTGACTGTACATGGACTGTATGTGCTATCAACCTCATGAAACCATCAATTATGATAAATTAAACCATTAGTTTTGAATTTCTGAATTCTCAACACAGCAACAACAAAAATTCTGTATAAGCATGAATGATTTCTTATAAGCATGTCGAACTGAAGATACTGAATGAGTTCTCCATAATCATGTTGAATTTTTGAACTCACTTTGAATGGTTTCTTATAAGCATGTTGAAATGAAGATTCTTTTTGGACTGGGTGCAACCTGAACCTGTGAGTTCTTCTCTTGTTAGCACGTACAGTCCATCTGTTGTTAAACCGAGGGTAAAATAGTAAATCCACATGTGGGATACTATACGGACAACAAATATTTTGACCCGTTGCGATTTGAACTGCCGGCGATCGACATGTATTTTGATCTTGAGGGAGTATATTATTGTGCCTTGATTCTTCATGCCGTCACACATTTTTCTATTGTTTTCTTCTTGTGTGTAGTTATGTCACAATTTTTTTGCCCTGTCAACTGTCATACTCGTAACTGAAAGGAACCTGTACTCATCGAGAAGGACACTCATCATATCTGTCTAACCCGTGAGCGCGACGTATCTATATAACAGTAATCTCTTTCACTTTGAGACTTGAGAGAGCTAGGCACGCACGGAATTCCCAGGTACGTAGGTAGGTAGCGTCGAGAAAATTTGCTGTCATCATCTTCATTCCGCGAGACGGCCAATGCAAAGTCTACCTCCGTGCCCAATTAATCTGCGCGCTGATCGCGTCTGGATTGCAGAATTGGATATATAGAAGAGCAGCAGTCATATGTATTTGATATTTCTGCAGTAGCAGCAGCAAATCGTGTGCCCTTGGATTTGTGGCTCACTGCTGGCTGCAGGTGCAAGTGCAACGTCTCTCCAGCAGATGGTCGACGACTCAACGTCTCTATCCATCTCTCCCATGACGTGCGAGAATGCAGCTAGCCGTGAGTTTTCAGGTCAAAAGCGCAATGCTGCATCTCTCCCATAAAGCGCAATGCTGCATATTATTCATTCCGATCCCTGCGACGAATCATATGCAGCATTGCGCGCCCAGTTTTCAGGTCAAACCCCCGGTGTATGAATTGGATCGATCGGAGGCAGCTGCATGCGTTCGGCGGCATATATATATTTCCTTCCAGTTTGTTCGCCGGCATATTTCCTGCTTCCAGTTTGTTCGCCTAACTCATGTTTGTTTTACCGGCCACCAGTAGTTTGGAAACTGGGAACCCCCTCAAGGAAAACCATTGATTCAAACTTTCAAAGACACATCCCGCTTACTTTGCCCAACTGTCGTAGTGTACCGGCTCAGTTGTTCACTACCAGTATTTATACTTGGCGAGGAAGGAGGAACTACGTATTTATATTACTGGTGCATACCAGTTTATTGACCACTTTCGCCCGCCATTTGGCCGAGGTTTAGCTCACACATATATGCAAGAGATTCGTCACTCCGACTACATATCCAGGAAATTGATAGATCGGCGAATCTTTACTATTACTAATTGGAGGCTCCTTTTGAAGCCTCTAGGTGATGCCACATAGGATCCTAGGTGGATAGCCTTAAAAGAATAGAGAAATCCTTAAAATTCTCACAAAAATCAGAAACATCCGGCCATCAATTCAACATCTCTAATCATAATAGTCATTGGGTCTGTTATCTTTCTAATAAATTACCCACCTCTGCCATTATGGAAATAGACCAAGGTAACCCCCTAAATATGTATCTAAATTACACACATACTGTATGCCATTATAACAAATAATGTAAATTAATCCTTAATTTTCATGTAAATTACCCACTTATGCTATTATACTCATATATTCATGAACGAGAGACAGATAAGAATACCAAATTTTCTGTTGTTCATCGCTTAAAATATAGTGTTCAATTAGATACAAATCAAACACATATGGAGGTGCTATGCTAAGGGGGAAAATTGTTACTAACTAGACCTATTAAAATTATTAGAGTATGTAATAGATGAATGGGAGGATGAGATAGATGATTATAATTATTAGCTATTTCTAGCCCGTGCGGTGGCACGGGTTGATAGACTAGTATATATAATCCACTGCACGTGGAGTATTTGCATATATGCCTTTCATTGTGTACTGTTGTTGGCACTCTCATGCTGCAGTGTGCGTTCGCTCTCGTTTCTTGCTTGCACCTACTATGTCGTTTCAGAAAAAAAGGCCACAAGACGCTACCGTCATCACTTTTAATTTCTTCTGGCTAGCTATTATTTGTCACCACACCTAGTTTAGCAAACATATATAGCTGCTTCCCATTGCATATATACTTCCTTCTCGGTCGGTCGTCGATTAATGCTTGTTGATTTGGAGAAAGGTTCCCATCAAACTTTTCAAAACTACCATCCACAACTTTTTAAAATGCCCCTACTTCATTCGGAGGTGATAAACATTTTATTTATAAATAATGTAGCTAAAAAATATGTCTCTACAAAAAGATTGATGCCAAATCTAGCTTTTCTCGGCGTCAAGTAGTACTTGTGATTAGCTAGAAGAGCTACACTGTATATACTACTGCTTAAAATCATTGCAAGTACTAGTACTAAATCAGTGACTTATGAGCAACGAAAATGAATTTATCGACCAAGCTCACACAATCAATTGGGGTGGAAGACAATGACGCATATCTAATTGTCCATGACAATTAAGTACGTACAAGATCCCGTAATAGTATCTTCCACCTGCGCATAATATAAATACTAGGAACAATTAATTCTCTTTTGTATATACTTTATTATGGGTGCTGTTTTTTCCCTTTATACTGTAAAACTAGATATGCCGAGGCTATCTTTAACCATTAATTGATTGATTGCCTATCCGATCCATCCGAAACAATTAACAGTACAGTACTAGTGTTACAATTTTCTTTTATTACTCGCTGCCAAAGAAAAATCTATTACCCGCTTCAAAAAAAAAAAATCTATTACTCCATGCATATACGCTAGGATCGGACGAGCGTATTTTATTCTGAAAACTTGGCTGGCGTCAAGCAATTAGTCTACGGTCCATCTCGTCGTGCGTGTCAAATCTTCTGTGAATTGAAGATGAACATGGCTGCAGGTGCCGAAATGCCACACGTTGTTTGCCAGCACGCACCAAGAGGAAACTGACGCTAGTAGCTACCGGTGCAGGAGAAGGTCGTTCGCCTGAACCTGAGACTTGGCGTGTCACGGCGTCGTGCTCACGCGCGCACATCGACTCGTTCATCCAGGCCCATAAAACCCCCGATCGACGCGGGAGCGACGACGCCGGCGGCCACGTGCATCGATCGCTTCCACACACTGGGTGAGGACCGAGCGGGCATGGCGGCCTCGAAACTGTCCGCCGCCGCCGCCGTGCCGAAGGGCGGCGGCCTCGGCGGTGCCATGGAAGACGAGGACGTCGTCGCGGCGGCCGTCGGCAAGATGAAGGGCAGCAGGTGGGGCTTCGTGCAGTTCCTCTTCGTGCTCTCCGTCGTCCTCTGCGCGCTCCTCTACGCGCCGCGCGTCTTCGCGCCCGCCCCCGCGCACGGCGGCGCCGGCCTCTCCTTCACGGCGGCGAAGAATTCTTCCTCCGAGGTGACGCCGCCGCCGCCGCCGCCGGAGCAGGACGGCGGCGGCGGCGCCGGCCGTCTGGTGGTCCTTGACAACCAGGTGCACTCCCCGTGCGCGTCCATGCGCGACCACACCATCTGCTGCGACCGCTCCAGCGTCCACACCGACGTGTGCTTCATGGCCGGCGACGTGCGCACGGACCCCGCCTCCCTGTCGCTCCTGCTGTTCCCGCCGCCGAACGGGTCGGCGGCGGCGTCGGCGGAGGAGGAGAGGGTGCGGCCCTACCCGCGCAAGTGGGAGCGCCCGATCATGCAGAACATCCCGGAGGTGCGTCTCCGGGTGGCGCGGCCGCCGGGGGAGGCGGCGGAGCGCCGGTGCGACGTCCGGCACGACGCGCCGCTGCTGGTCATGTCGGCGGGGGGCTACACCGGCAACCTGTTCCACGCGTTCAGCGACGGGCTCCTGCCGTCGTGGGTGACGGTGCAGCACCTCCGCCGCCGCGTCGTGCTGGGCGTCCTCTCCTACAACCCGTGGTGGGCGGGCACGTTCGGCGAGATCATCTCCGCCCTCTCCGACCACCACGTGGTGGACCTGCTCCACGACAAGCGGACGCATTGCTTCCCCGGCGCCATCGTGGGCACCCGCTTCCACGGCATCCTCGTCGTCGACCCCGGAAAGCTCCGGGACAGCAAGACCGTCGCCGACTTCCACGACCTCCTCGCCGACGCGTACGAGAAGCCCAAGACGACGCCGGCGACGACGCGGGCGGCACCGGCGCGGGACGCCGCACGTCGTCGTCGTCGTCCACGGCTCGGGATCGTGTCGCGCAAGGGCACGCGCGTGATCGAGAACGAGGCGGCGGTGGCGGCGCTGGCGGCGTCGGTGGGGTTCGACGTGGAGGTCCTGGAGACGGCGAACGGCCTGCCGCTGTCGGCGTGGTACGCGTCGCTGAGCGCGCTCGACGCGCTGGTCGGGGTGCACGGCGCGGACCTGACCAAGTTCCTGTTCCTCCGGCCGGGTCGCGCGTCGCTGACCCAGATCGCGCCGCTGGGCGTGTCCCCGATCGCGCGGGAGTGCTTCGGCGGGCCGGCGGCGAGGATGGGGGTCACGTACGAGCAGTACGAGGTGGCCGGGTGGGAGAGCTCGCTGGCGCGGAGGTACGCGGCGGACGACGAGGTGGTGGCGGACCCGGAGAAGGCGAAGCGGAGCAGGGGGTGGGGCCTCGTGGCGCGCGTGTACCTGGGAGGGCAGAACGTGACCCTGGACCTGGGCAGGTTCCGCGAGACGCTGGGCAGGTTGCACGCGCACGCCATGCTGCGGCGGCGGGAGGAGGAGGATCGAGGAGGAGACCACCAGCTAGGCCGCAGCGGTGATGATGCATGATGATGGTTGATGGCGACGGAGGTAGACGGCGCCGGCGGCGGCTTTGATTTGGCGTACGTGCTGCGCGACCGAGGTTCACTGTTCCGGCGGTTGGGGATCAGCTAGCTAGCAAGGTTGTGGAACGACGACGTGACGTGTGTGACAAGTGCTGGGATATGCTGACCACGCCGTGCGTTTTTTTTTTTGACGATTTCTTCCTCTTGCTCGTCATCTATTCTCGGAAGAGTAGAACGAAGCTGCCGTGTGCTATCGTACCCTTGTCCCAAGTGCTGCTGTACGTGACGGCAGCATACACATACTAGAGTGTTTGCAAGTTTGAGAGCGCATTCGTGTCACAAGATATACTATATTTAATATTAAGATTTCGTTGGGAGTATCCTAGCAATGCAATCTTTGATTTTAGTTACCACATAATATTGCCTGCTGCGGATATTGCTACTCTCCACTCGTCCCACATTATAGATGTTTAAATTCATAGATTTTGCTATGCATATGGATATATATTGTGTCATACAAATGATATTTACCTCAACTTTATGATTTGAAACCGAATGACAGATTGACAGTAATAACAGGAGTATAGATGACCGTGCATGCCGGCTCTACACGCCATGCACGCAACAATCTTTTACCTATGATTATTGGCCAATACCGAGGTCAAAGAAGCCGGCCACGTCACATGCTTATCCCGGCCGTCGGATCGAGCGCGTGGGCGGATCAGATCGGGCGAGCATCGATCATTTTGCGAAAAAGACCCTGAACTTTATCGAAATCAACCCACAGTACGAGAAAAGATCTCTGGCGCCCAGGCAACGGCAGGACCCCGAGCTCCGGTGGGGCGGCGGGCCACCCGTCCAGCGGCACGGCGCCCGAGCAGCTACCGGATCTGGGACGAGGGGCCGGGAAAGGAGAAGAGCAGGGGAGGGACCGAGGGAGTAGAGGATGCGACGGGGAGACCAGCGGTTGGGGAGGCGGTCGTGATGGGTGATGAAGCAGACAACGATGCTTGAGCTCGATGCATCTCCCGCTCGACCTCGAGCTCGGGGACGCCGCTGCGAGGAGGCAGGCGCGGAGAAGAAGGAGGCCGCGCTACCCTACCTGCTAGCCCGAGGTGCACCGCACCGTTGGGAGAGCTCCACAGCCGGGCGGCCCCTGGACCAGCACTGCGCTATCCCTTGAGCAACCAGAGGAGCGCAGCCCCACCACAGAGAAGCCGGTGCGGCGGCGCACCAGAGCCACACCACGCCGCCCACGAGCCACCGCTCTGGACCACCGACGCGCGCATCCAGGAGGTGAGGCCGGCTCACCCCACGCAGCCGGCGAGTCGGCCACAGCCAGCCTGGTGCACCTCTATACCAGCAGCCAGACTGCTGCAGAGAGTAGCCGACGGACCCAGGCTTTGGCCTTCAGGGAGCCCTTGCGCCGTCGAGGAAAAAAAAGAAGTAAGCAATCTGAAGCAGGTAACATATAAGGTTACACAATTTTGCAAAATAATCCTTGGCAAAGAAAAAATTACATCTACAAATTATAATTCGTAAAAAACAATATTACCTCCATGTGACCATGTGATCCAGTCAAGACGCTATTTTTCTCTAACTCATCCATCAGTTTTACTCATTAGCATTGCCTATTCATTGAGTTCAGTGAGACTTTGTTCGGCTCATCTTCTATTGATTTATAACCATTTGTTCTAAAAAAATACTACGTGCTTTGATTTGTACGACTTATTTATTCCGTACTACACAATAAACCGAAACAAAGAGAAGCCGAATAAAGCAAAACTCCCTTAATAACCTCTCTACCATGGAGGCCGCAGTCTAACTCCTAATATCTTTTCTTACCTCGCATTCGTGCCCTCCCCTGACCGCTTCAACTGCCTCTCGATGCTGCCGCCGACGTCGAGCCTACCCCCGCCGGCATCAATGGAGAAAAAGGGGCATATGTGGGTAAAGTGGTTGGTAGTGAGAGGGAGAGATAATGGGGGGAGGGAGGAAAAACAAAACGAGAAAATGTGTGGGAACCACGTGGCGAGCCCCACATGTTTCGGCAGTTGGTACAGAGTATGATAAAAAGATAATGTAGTTGCGGGAAAAGTTGGTATAAATGTTAGAATCCTCAATGACTATGATAATATTCCTTTCTAGATGAGTTTTAAAGGTGGTGTGGTGCAGATAGCCTCATACGTGTCACAACACTCGAGTAGCGGTAGGGCATTCGAGCAGAGGATTAAAATATCCAAATACCACCGAACACCTTAAACCTCCCACAACATCTCGTAACACGCGAACACCTCAAAATGACAGACAACTCAAAACGATCGACCATATGAATGGACTACAACGGAAACACATGAACCTCATAATGCAAAGTAGATGCAGCGAATCATAGGCTCCGTGTCAATTTCTTAGAAATCTAACAAGAACATTTAACTTCCGTATCAACTTGCACAAAAAAAAGCAAAATTGTTTTCATACTCAGTTAGTGCCAAAAGGAGTTCATATCAAGTGGCGTGAAATTGAGCAAGAATCCAAACACAAACATTCCACAAGCATAAACAATAAGAGTCAAAACATGAAACTTATCAACACATGTAACCAAACTACAACATAATTTAACTCTTATAAAAAAAACTCTACCACTGGCCATCCGCGGCAACGCCGCGAGGTTTTCTAGTCTTCCCTGGATTTTCGATCACCGGCAGTAGATTGCTGCAGGGGGATGTTCCCCGGCCGGGACTTGAGTTATTGAAGAACAGTGACGGCGCGCTGCGGCTGCAGGCTGCGAAATGGTCATGGTGGTAGACGACGGCACAACTGCACAAGGAATGGAATGAAGTGGGAGCAGGCATGGGCCGCCGTACGTCGTCGGTGTCTGCACTCCTTCACCTTCACGGAAGGGGAGGGAGGGAACAGTGCCCAGGAGCGGGACAGCGCAACAAAGCCGGGCGGTCGATCGGACAAGGACTGCAGCCGCCTCGAATGGCTGACCATTCGTCTCCATGCATGCACGGCGAGACTTTTCTCCGTCTTCGCATTCCTGGGACGCCATGGATGGCTGCTGGGCTTCCAACCGATGCCATTGTCTGAGTTCGGGGATCACACACAGTGGAATTTCTTATATATATATATTTTTTGATTTTGTAAAAATATATGATTGCTTAGAAATTTGTCAAATCTATACAACAAGGGTCGAGGCTCACTGCGGTTCAAGTGCGGTCGCCGTATGACAGGGCGGTTGCACTGCAACTGTTGTGGGCTACGGCGGTTAGGCGGCATCCATGGCGGTTGCTGGAGACTCACGGCGGTTAGCTCCAAACTCCGTGGCGTATGGCGGTTGGCCTTAGCCGCCGTACGCTACGGCGGTTTGCTCCCTTTTTTTTACTTTATGTTTTTATGTTGGTTTTAAAAATTGTTTATAAAATAAATACTTGCATGGTACAAAGAAATACTTGCTACTAATAAAGAAAAGCAAAGCGACTTGACAGAAAATTTGTTCATACAGATAGTGTGTCCAAGATCACGAATAAGAGTGTTGTTGCGCAAACTAACATATCTAACCTAACCTAGCAATGCCTCCCTCTTTTGCTGCTATCTGTTTGCTCGAGCTACGGCCCACGTCTGGTTGCGAGGGTACGTGAATTGGTCACGTGGGTGTATCTGCCGACACCGAGCATCGTCGACAGGCGGTGTCGCCATCACCGCCAGCGGCGGCGGTGGTGACACTGCAACCGGGTGGGACTCTCCTGTGGGGACTTGCGACGACGCTGCACCTCCAGCTGCGACCTCACTACCGGAATTTCAGTCTTTGCCTAGAGTCTGGTTCTGTGCCGAGAGTCAAATAAAAAACTCTCGGCAAAGAAGGCTTTGCCGAGAGTTTTTTATTTAGCTCTCGGCACAGAAAAAACACTTGGCAAACAGGCTTCTTTGCCGAGAGCCAAACAAAAAGCTCTCGGCACAGAAAAAAACACTCGCCAAAAATTCTTTACCAAGAGCCAACTGGTTGGCTCTCGGCAAAGAATTTCTTTGCCAAGTGCAATTTTCTGACTCTCGGCAAAGAAAATTTAAAAAATCACTTTTTGCCTCCATTTTTTTCTATCCTCAACATACACTTATACAAAACTTATGCTCAAATTTGGCATAATTTTAACTTTGTTTGCTATATTTAATAGTTTTACTTCTTTCTAGGTATTTTTTCGCATACGTTCGATATGAACTGCAAGTGCATGAAATTATATAGTAAAGTTGTTGAAAAATTGATATTCATGTCCACGAAATATCTCTAAGACCATGTACATGAAATGAAGCTAAATTTGTAGCATTTAGTTCTCTGATCATGATGAAGATCGTGAGGTAGAAAGGTTTCAAAATTATATAAAATTCAAAAGAAGTTTGCAAATTACGAAACTTGTCAAGTACTCATGATATCATATGAGGAGGTTGTGAAAAAAAATGAATGTTTTGAACACCTGGACATGTACGCTGTTTAGAAAGTGGAACAGCTCCGAGGAAGTTTCTAAGATTTTGAACTAATGCCACTAGGTTTGGAGTCAAAGAAAATTCAAATTGGAGTTTGACCACAAAACCTTTTTTTATAAGTCATATACATCATAATTGGTGACATGTTGAATTTTGAAAAATTTTACCATCTATTTGCTATTTTAATAATTATTTTTGATTAATTTTTTTTTGCCTAGAGCTTTGCTCTCGGCACAGAATTCTTTGCCGAGAGCTAGGATCACGTGGCTCTCGGCACAGATTCAAAGCGGCCCAACACCCATTCCCCCGCGGCCCACAGCTACGCAGGCCCACGAGAAGCCCGCTAGCGCCCCCTCCTAACCCTAACGAGTATATAAGCCCCCTCCCTAACCGCCGGCCTCCCTACCCTCTTCCCCTCCTCCCTCCAGCGCCGCCGCGCTTCTCTCCCCCTCCTCTCTCCGTCGTTCCTCCTCCTTCTCTCTCCGGGCCGCCGCACTTTCCTCTCTCTCCCTCCCTCGCTCCGCCCACCACGGTACGCCACCGTCCCGACCCTCCCCCTCGCGACTCCTCTCCTCCCCCCTCCGCTCGCCCCTCACCGAATACACCGACCGGTGAGGAGGGGGGCGGCGGGGGCGAGGAGCGCGCGCGCCGCCGCCAGGAAGCTCCGGCGGCAACGCATCTCAAAGATGAGGTGGCGCATCTACGACGGGGACCGCGAGATCCACGACGGCCAAGGCGAGATCCACGACATCCACGGCGGGATCTTCGACGACGACGTGGGGATCTACGTGCGGCGGCGCCACCCCGCTCACCCCGGTGCGGCGGTGCCACCTCCTCGTCCTAGTGCGGGTGGAGGTGCTGGTAGGCGATGGTGAGTTGTGGCCGGCGGTGGTGGGTTGTGGTGGTACGGTGCTTGTGGTTTTGGTGGTGGCGGCGGCGGCGACGACGTGGTGGTGGCGGTGGTGGTGGCCACGGCCATGGAGGTCCGGCGGTGGTGGGACACGGCGTACGACCAGTGGGTCCGCGTCGTGGCTTTTGACCTTTTTTTTGTTGTTTTCAAAAGTCTGTGCCGAGAGCTATACTGCTCTCGGTACACGTGTGCCGAGGGTGATCCACTTGGCTCTCGGCACAGGGCTCTTTGCCGGCCCAGCGGTGCCGAGTGCTCTGTGCCGAGAGTTTCCTCTCGGCACAGGCTGCGCCGAGAGCAAAGGGGCCTGTGCCGAGAGGATCTCGCTCTCGGCAGAGGTTGCGAATCCGGTAGTGCCTCCGGCCACCTTCCTGGAGACGGCTGCGTCCCCGCGCCCTCCTGTTGTCCTGTGTCCCCGTGGGTGGTTTTTTCGCCTAGTAGCTGCGACCCTCCAAGCTCCTCCTGCGTCCTGTTGCACGGCAACCCACGCAAGTAGTCGAAATAGTCGAAGCTGAAGTCGTCATACATTGCCATCGACTGCCCCTCTCCATCTACAGTCAAGTCAGGAGTGCTGCCCGTCGCCATAAGATGGAACAAATAGTACTATTAAAGCACATATTGTATTTAAAAGAAGGTGGTATTAAAAGTGGATGTGGTTGGAGATAGAAGTGTGATCATTACCTGACTGAAGATCAGTGATAGTGGACGAGGAAGAAACATCTCCTACGGCTGCTACTGCGAAATAAACTAAACTACATAAACTAATTTCTAAATTTTCTAAACTACATAAACTAATCTCTAATTTTTCTAAACTAGATTCGACATTTTCTAAACTAAATAAACTAATTCCTAAATTTTCTAAACTAAATAAATTAATTCCTACATTTTCTAAACTAATTAAAAAACAAATTAAAAAAAACATACCTGGGCGACGACGCTGGAGGGCTGGAGGGAGGGTGGGGGGGGGGGGATGGCGGCCATCGTCGCCCTTTATATAGGCTGGGGGAACCGCCGTCCGACGCGGCGGTCAAGCCAACCGCCGGGGCCCTCGGTGGTAGATTTTCCCAAGCCCACAATCAGGCCACCCCCAGCCACCCGCCGACCGTTGGCGATAGGCCTACCGTTGTGGCCCACGGTGGTTGCCCACTCTAACCGGACTAACCGCTGCTGGCCACGACGACTGTTGTATACATTTGACAAATTCCTAAGTGGTTATATATTTTTACAAAATCGAAAAAGAATATAAAAATATTTCCTCCGTGGGTGCGGGCGAGAGGATTAAAAAGGCTTCACCCGGGCTAACCCGATAGGGCCGGGCTCCACCACACAATACGATCGGCGGCGGGCTTTCAAACTCGCCTCCGTTTGTTTCGTGCGTGGCTTAATCTCAAAAAAAAAAAAAAAAAGTTTTGTGCGTAGCCCAAGTTGAAAATACTTTACGCTACGAAGGCCCATCCGATCCAAAGAAGCCGCAAGCCCGCAACCAACCAACCAAATTGGAAAGAGGAAATAAATACTCAAAGAGATGGAGTAGAGTGTGACTGTCTCTAGTAATCCCCCCTTCACGCACCCGCAAGAAACGTCGGTTGCGGACGTTTCCGTCGTGCATATGAGGAGGGCCTGCAGCGGTCTCGCGCTTCCCCTTGCGCATCGCTCATGGTAGTTGGCTCCCGCCGCGGGTCGGGAGGGAGGGAGGGAGAAGGACGAGGCGTAGCAGAGAGCAGAGAGGAGGAGGACGGTCGGGAGAGAGGGAGAAGGAGGCGGCCGGGAGAAAGGGAGTAGGAGGGAGGGGACCTTCGAATCGAGATCCACCGCGGCGCCACCGCATCGAGGTGGCCGCCGGGTCGCTCCGGTCAATGCGCTCCGGCGAGGACCTCCGTGGGGGGTCGGTCACCGCCGCCGCGGGCCCTCCCGCTCGGCGTCCGCGCGGCGACCTCGAGCTCCATCTTCACGTCGTCGACCTCACCGTCTCATCCGCGCCGCGCCCTCGCTCCACGACATCCACGGCGGGATCTTCGACGACGACGTGGGGATCTACGTGCGGCGGCGCCACCTCCGCTCGCCCGGTGCGGCGGTGCCACCTCCTCGTCCTAGTGCGGGTGGAGGTGCCGGTAGGCGATGGTGAGTTGTGGCCGGCGGTGGTGGGTTGTGGTGGTACGGTGTTTGTGGTTTTGGTGGTGGTGGCGGCGGCGGCGACGTGGTGGTGGCGGTGGTGGTGGCCACGGCCATGGAGGTCCGGCGGTGGTGGGCCACGCGCGTACGGCCGGTGGGTCCGCGTCGTGGATTTTGACCTTTTTTGTTGTTTTCAAAGGTCCGTGCCGAGAGCTATACTGCTCTCGGTACACGTGTGCCGAGGGTGATCCACTTGGCTCTCGGCACAGGGCTCTTTGCCGCCCGGCGGTGCCGAGTGCTCTGTGCCGAGAGTTTCCTCTCGGCACAGGCTGCGCCGAGAGCAAAGGGGCCTGTGCCGAGAGGATCTCGCTCTCGGCAGAGGTTGCGAATCCGGTAGTGCCTCCGGCCACCTTCCTGGAGACGGCTGCGTCCCCGCGCCCTCCTGTTGTCCTGTGTCCCCGTGGGTGGTTTTTTCGCCTAGTAGCTGCGACCCTCCAAGCTCCTCCTGCGTCCTGTTGCACGGCAACCCACGCAAGTAGTCGAAATAGTCGAAGCTGAAGTCGTCATACATTGCCATCGACTGCCCCTCTCCATCTACGATCAAGTCGGAGTGCCGCCGTCGCCATAAGATGGAACAAATAGTACTATTAAAGCACATGTTGTATTTAAAAGAAGGTGGTATTAAAAGTGGATGTGGTTGGAGATAGAAGTGTGATCATTACCCGACCGAAGATCGGTGATAGTGGACGAGGAATAAACATCTCCTACTACTGCCATCGCGAAATAAACTAAACTACATAAACTAATTTCTAAATTTTCTAAACTACATAAACTAATCTCTAATTTTTCTAAACTAGATTCGACATTTTCTAAACTAAATAAACTAATTCCTAAATTTTCTAAACTAAATAAATTAATTCCTACATTTTCTAAACTAATTAAAAAACAAATTAAAAAAAAAACTTACCCGGGCGACGACACCGGAGGGCCGGAGGGAGGGTGGGGGGGGGGATGGCGGCCATCGTCGCCCTTTATATAGGCCGGGGGAACCGCCGTCCGACGCGGCGGTCAAGCCAACCGCCGGGCCCTCGATGGTAGGTTTTCCCAAGCCCACAATCGGGCCACCCCCCGCCGATCGTTGGCGATAGGCCTACCGTTGTGGCCCACGGTGGTTGCCCACTCTAACCGGACTAACCGCTGCTGGCCACGACGACTGTTGTATACATTTGACAAATTCCTAAGTGGTTATATATTTTTACAAAATCGAAAAAGAATATTAAAAATATTTCCTCTGTGGGTGTGGGCGAGAGGATTAAAAAGGCTTCACCTGGGCTAACCCGATAGGGCTGGGCTCCACCACACAATACGATCGGCGGCCGGGCTTTCAAACTCGCCTCTGTTTGTTTCGTGCGTGGCTTAATCTCAAAAAAAAAAAGTTTTGTGCGTAGCCCAAGTTGAAAATACTTTACGCTACGAAGGCCCATCCGATCCAGCAAGCTGCAAGCCTGCAACCAACCAACCAACCAAATTGGAAAGAGGAAATAAATACTCAAAGAGATGGAGTAGAGTATGACTGTCTCTAGTAACCCCCCTTCACGCATCTGCAAAAAAACGTCAGTTTGCAGACGTTTCCGTCGCGCATATGAGGAGGGCCTGCAGCGGTCTCGCGCTTCCCCTTGCGCATCGCTCATGGTAGTTGGCTCCCGCCGCGGGTCGGGAGGGAGGGAGGGAGAAGGACGAGGCGTAGCAGAGAGCAGAGAGGAGGAGGACGGTCGGGAGAGAGGGAGAAGGAGGCGGCCGGGAGAAAGGGAGTAGGAGGGAGGGGGACCTTCGAATCGAGATCCACCGCGGCGCCGCTGCATCGAGGTGGCCGCTGGTCGCTCCAGTCAATGCGCTCCGGCGAGGACCTCCGGTGGGGCTGGTCACTGTCGCCGCAGGCCCTCCCGTCGGCGTCCGCGCGGCGACCTCGAGCTCCATCTTCACGTCGTCGACCTCACTGTCTCATCCGCGCCGCGCCCCTGCTCCGAGTCAAGGCCGCCGCCGCCGCCGGAGGTCAACGCGATGCACTGTTGCTCCGAATCGAGGGAGTCGCCGCCGTCCGGATCTGCTTGCCGCGAATCGAGTTGTTGCCATCCGCTGCAGGAGTCCACGCACCGCCATGGCCGTCACCTCCATCTTCGAGGTCGACCGAGCTGGGCTGTGCGACCCCACCGCGAGATCCGCCGCCGCCGCCGCCGCGCCTACCAAGATCCAGCGCGAGGTGGTGGAGTCGGCCGTTGCGAGCTTCTCCGCCGCGCCGCGGGCACCACCGCCGGCCGCGGGGGCGCGGCCACGGCCTCACCGTGGCCTCCGACGCAGGAGAGAGAGAGGGCCGACAGAGTGGGAGATGGAGCCGTTGGTTTGCAGCGAAGGGAAATCATCCCAGGAATGCACAACCGAGGAGAGGCTACCGCAAATTGCAGCAGCCGCTGGAGCATGCACAGTAGGGCTTCATTCCGCGCGTACGGGGGATGCAGAAGCCGCCGGAGACGGTCTAACGAGGAAAACCTAAACTAATCCCAGAAGAAGCATCCATCAGCGAAAGGCTTTGTGAACGTGACATGAGATGGAATCGAGCGAGAGGCTCCTTTCGTTGTTACCGTCGTGGTCAAAAAAGCAGCAGCTAGTGGCTGCGAATGGATTCTGTCCACCACCACCAGGCCCGTCAATCTTGGTAAAACATCATTACAACGCACCTAATCTGCCCATTTACACGTCCGACTCGGTCGTCAGTTTTAATAATCTTACTCCCATGCGTACGTATCACGCGGACGTCCTCCTCCTAGTACGTACACGTACGTACACCAGCGGTCACATCTGAGTCAGCTGCAAAGGTCAGCGTAGCGTCGTAGGTCCTACCGTCCCAAAACCAGAGAGAGGGAGGGGCAGAAAAATCCAAGCACAAACCCGTAGTAAAAGTGTCAACGCGATCTCGACAGCGTATCTCTTTCAGCAATAGTAGTAATCCAGCAAAATAATCAGCCTGTTCGCTCGGCTTATCAGCCACCAAACAAATGGTAATTTTTCTCTCGTAATCTAACCTGCCACCAAAGAACCGACCAGAATTGAGGACAAAGAAGATTTTCTCTCGTGACAAACCAAAGACCAGCCATCACGATGAGGCGGCCCGATGCAAGTACGGTCGGAGATGAGAAACCACCTCCGCTTCCCTGTTGGATTTCGACAGCAAGGTGGAAGCAAGGTGGAAGAACCTTGGTGCGCTCGGAAAGGTCGACGAGCACGGTACTCTAGTAGAAGCGTTCAACAACACCTTATGCCACTACCGCTGCTGCTAGCCTGCTACGAGGAAAGGAAGCAAAGAAGCTTGAGAAACACGCGGCCGGCCGGATTGCGTGTGCAAGTGGGATCCGAGGTGATCGCCGGCTTCCTCCCGCCCGCCGTCCCGCCGCGTGGTGACCTGCGTGCGACCCGCCGCTTTCCGGCCAATGAATTTTCCCCACCTGCCACGCCCACGATCGCACCGACGACCCACCACCAAGCATTAGCAACCGCCAAGAGCGAAGCCGCCACCACGCTCCGCCTCCGCAGCAGACGACTCCAACTCCAACCCCGCACCCTCCTCCCCCCCGACCCCGGGCAGCAGCGATGGAGGAAGCGACGCCGCACGCGGCGCGGGCCCGGGCACGGGCCCTCGTCGCCCGCCTGCGCGCCGCCGCCGCCGCGCGCGACGCGGCCGCCACCGCCGCGGCCGTCGCCGACATCCGCCTCGCCTCCAAGGGCGACCCGGACGTCCGCGCGCCGCTCGCCGACGCCGGCGCCGTCGCCCTCCTCTCCGCGCAGCTCGGCGCGCCGTCGCCGTCGCCCGGCGCGGCCGTCGACGCCGCCGCCGCGCTCCTCAACATCTCCATCTCCGCGCGGGAGCAGGTCGCGTCCTCCCCGGGCATCCTCGACGCGCTCACCGCCGCGCTCCGCGCGCCCGGCGCCGGCGGCGCGCACCACGCCGCCGCCACCGTCCACAGCATCCTCTGCGGCGCCGGGTCCCAGTCCCAGCCCCAGCACCGCGCCGCCGTCGGGTCCCGGCGCCCGCTCCTCGCCGCGCTCGTCGCGCTCCTCCGCGCGCCGCCCTCGCCGCCGCCCGGCGACGGCGGCACGCGGCGCGCCACAAGGGACGCGCTCAGGGCGCTGTTCGCCGTCGCGCTGCACCCGCCCAACCGCGCCGCGCTCGTCTCCCTGGGCGCCGTGCGGGCGCTCTTCGCGCTCGTCGTGGCCGACGGCCGCGGCGGGGTCGTCGAGGACGCCACCGCCGTCGTCGCGCAGGTGGCCGGGTGCGCCGAGAGCCTCGAGGCGTTCAGGCGGGTGTCCGGGGTCCGGATCCTCCTCGACCTCGTCGAGGCCGGGGGAGCCGCCGCCGCCACGATGAGGGCCAGGGAGAACGCCGCCGCCGCGCTGCTCAACCTCGTCGTGGCAGGCGGCGGCCCGGCGGCGGAGGAGGTGGTCGCGGTCGGGGGCGCCGAGGAGACCGTGCGGGAGCTGGCCGAGGACGCCGCGGCCAGCACCAGAGGGAAGGCCAAGGCGGAGGCGCTGCTGCGGGCGCTGGAGGGCGCCTCCGCCGCCTCCGCCGCCGAGAGGAGGCGCGAGCACCGGCTCGCCGATTTCCTCGACGGGCTCGTGCAGTCGGACCCGTACATCTCGTCGCCGGCGTCGGCGTCCACGCACGGCTAGTCCGACCGAGAGGCTCACGCGCACGTCGTGGTTGACCGGCCGGCCACCACCACACCTCCTGTCCTCCTCTTGCAGTATTTGTGCCGTCGTATGTAGTAGCTTTTGCTAGTTTTGGCTAAAAAAACAGCATGCATTTGTAGGTTCATTCATGTACAATACGGTAACAGCACGTTAGATTATCGCAAACGTGATCCTTTTTTTTGTGCATAGCATGTATAATATGGGATTTTTTCCAACGACTGCTGCTGCTGGTTTTCACTCTGATTTGGATTACTACGCGCTGACCAGTGACAAGGCCGGCATGCAGTCGCAGTCCGCTCAAGGGATTGGATTCTCAACTGTCAAATGGCGTGCTTGCTGCTGACTGTGCCGTCGTCAGCCGTTCGTCTGCTATGATGCTGTGTGCTGCTGGGCTTCTATCTCTCTCCATATATCATGGGCTAAACTATGTTGGGCCGCGGACGGTAGAAGAAAGGATGTTTAAAATGGGCCGGACCAGCGCGGCAGCCGGCTGCCCTGTTGCATTTTCACATTTTCAGGAAACGTTTCACGTGTTCTTTTTATATGGTATATTAATCTGTTTGCAGTAACTAACATGTGTCGTGAGAGCAACTGGTAGCCAAAGCATAATTTGATAATCTCTCTCTCTCTCTCTCTCTCTCTCTCTCTCTCTCTCTCTCTCTCTTGCTCGAATGCGCAGTTGATAACTTCCTTGCCAAAAGGAAACCAGCAGATCATGCATTTTACAACCTGCATCTTGCATTGCTTCTGGGTACACTTTGCATTGGAGTTTGCTATGCAACTAGGAGTAATATTATAGTAGTATAGAGTACTGGCGTACGAATTAATTAACTTAAGACTACTTGTGGTAGCTAGCATCTACTAGCTGTGTCTAACGATGGTTCATTGCATCTGCTAGCTGCTGCTGGAATGACAAGCAGATCCAGAACGCTCAATCAATACCTTAACTTTCTGGGTGAATGCGCCTAGATAGCTAGAGAGCATCAAAGATCGACAGGCGCCATGTAGTCCATGACACATGCATGGATGCTCGCATCAGCCAAAGATCGAGATCACATAATTCCCTTTTAGTGCTAATAATCTAATACAACACTACTATCTAGCTACAATTTGCAGCTTGTTTAGTAGCTGTCAATCTAGGGGCTACATAGTGAGTACACCTGATCAGGTGAAGTGAATCTTCTCCTTTTCGTTTCAATCAAGAGAGGCAGGTAATAATAATAAGTGAGAATCTGGCTCAGCCTCAGCCTCAGCCTCAGCCATCCACATTTTTGATATTGGATTTTACTGCTTCTACAGGACCTCTTTTCGTGGAAAATTATCTGGTAAATCATCAACAGAGATAAACTAGCCTTGATTACCTACAGAGCTAGTTAGCTAGAGCAATAATGGCCAGATAGACGATCATTTTGCAAATATACTCCCTCCAGTTTGGTAAATGAAGTCGTTTAGGACAAATGACACGGTCTTTCAAATTACAACTTTGACTTCTTGTTTTTATAAAAATATTTGTTAAAAACTAACATATGTATACTTTTATAAAAGTATTTTGCAAGACAAATCTATTCATGTAGTTTTCATATATCCAAACTCAATGACTTAAAAGTTATTCATGATTTATATTCTCAATGTTTGACTCAAATCATGTCCAAAACGACTTCATTTATCAAACCGGAGGGAGTATAGTCGAATCAGCACTGAACTAATAACATGTAAAAAAGATGTTCTGCTAATTAATAATGAGCGTATGTAATAGAATACGTCTAAACTTACCACGACCGAGTAAGTAAAGACCTGCTGCTAACCTTAGTCCTTAGGCCATTTGTTTTCATTCCCAAGTTGATCCACTCGATCTCTTTCTAGCTACTTGCGTTGTACTATGCCAATCTCGATCTGAACCCGATTTCACTGTCCTCAGGACAAGAGGGATATGCCATGCCATGCCCATGCTCTGCAGCCATCAATGGACGCCATGGACAACACATATATAGGATCCTTTCCTTCCTCTCCCTCTTGGTCACCCTACTCGCCTCTCTCTCTCTCAGCCTCATGGCACACGACACACACGCAAACCGATCAGTAAGTACATCACGCTTCTTGTAGTTGTATAGCTTGTGTATGTAAGAGTGTCAGTTAGCTAGGTTCTTACTCTAGCTTCTGGCCATCCAGCCATGGAAGGAAGCATGGTGGCGCTTCTCGTCGCGACAGCGGCCGTGGTGCTTCTGCTTCTTCCGCTGATGCTTCCTCCCCTGCCGCCGCCGCCGTCGCTGCTGCTGATCGTCCCCGTCGTCCTGCTGCTCTCGCTGCTTTCCCTCGCTTTCTTCCCCAGCCACGACGCCTATGGATCGTCGTCTCACCACTTCACGCAGTGATGGATCGGCTCACTCATCAGTGGTCAGTACAATCACCTCGCGGCGGATCGGAGTAGGCATCGAGGGCACACCTCTGCGGCCGGTTCCGGCCGGGCAGCAACGACTTGTTGGGAGTGCCGTGTGTGCCACAATGTGCATCTGATACTGATGCAGCGTCCTGCCTGGAGATAGCCCCTGTACTTTCTGTATGTTATATAGTTTCTCTTCCATGTGTTCATCAGCTAGAGATTGTAGCTAGAAGAAAACTTAATGTGCATATGGATTAGTAGACCAGCTGGGATTAGGTGATTTTGAAGTAGCTAGCTAGCACACTGTGCATGAACATCATTCCTTCTTCACTGATTTCCTTGGAAGAGCGCTCGATGTGTTTCTGAAGCTTGGGTATCAGGCTAGCCATTTTAAGAGTTCAAAGAGATGGAAAATTAACGGCCGATCACCCATCACTGAGAGTACTACATACTAGACCAATGTAGTTTATCAGACCTTACAATATCTAATTATACAATAAACTTTACATTGCATAGTGACACTAAAAACTTCAACCTTCACTGTTTTGAGTGGCTAGTGGTGTTTTCCGATAAACCGTTGGTTCCGTGCTTATGTTTATATGTCGTTTTAGATTTTCTAAATGAATGACCTAGATATGTGTAGATGCATGTAAAGACCTATATATAAATCTGAAAAAAAACTAAAATGATATACAGTAAATAAAACTAATTAAAGAGAAGATAAGCAAAGGACCAAGCTAGAAATTAATAAATAAAGGGGGCCGGGCGCCAAGTTGCTGAGTGCTCAGAGTAAGCAAGGCGCAGACACAGCCGTGCTCTTGTCGTTGCCTATCACCCCTGATCAAGACCAGTGATCGAGTAGTGCCGACGAGATACCAAAAGGCAAAAGGGCACCACTTGCTTGCATTGCATTGCTTTTTTAGAGGGTGCAAGTGCAACGAACCTGGCTTCTACGATGAAAGCTGTCCTGCAGAACCAAACCAACAGGTAACCAGAGCCATGCACAGACAATTGCACGCACACACGACCAGCTTGGCTTTTTTTTGCTGCCCATTGGTCCTTGAATGGCCGATCGACGGCCGGCCGCGCCCACTCGATCTCCCGCAATTGCAACTTGCATTGCCATCGATTCTATCTTGAGATCTCTTAATCCAACTTGCTGTCGATCTCATGCGTGTGTCCACAACACTTTGTTCCATCCCATCGACCTAATTCCTGAAACCAGCAAACGACGTACGGCGGTGTTCATCATCCACTGACTGACAGGATCCATCGAATCATGCATGTACCGATGTACGTAGTAGCCATTGCAAAATATAGCAGTCTTTGTTTCTAGACGGTTCGGCAAATAATCATCGAGTTGTTGAATTGTTTGGTCCACTACTACTGGTCCGGATCGGGGAGTCAAATCCAGCAAAACCACGAAACAACTTGCCAAATGGGTATACATACATGGACGGAATCGCGGCTTTAATTCAGTGCAGTGAACCTCTCTTATCTTGAATTATGCTGCCACCACGACTTTGCATGGACCTTTTCCTTCTCGACGACTGAAATTTTTTTTATGCCAACTGATAGATAATTGAGGGAGAGATGGTTGTTTCTTTCCATTTTCCATTTGGTAGATGGTCGGTCAGGCGGCGATGAGCTTGAGCCTGCTCGCGCGGCCAACCAAAGCGAAAAAAACGTTGGGCAATCAAAGGTGATCGCAACACAGATTTCTTTCGTCTCTCCATTCTCAAACGTCACCGCAAAAATACTATCTCCTGCCCCACCAACCCAAACGGCACTCATTCCACAACCCCTGAACAAATTGCTGACACTCTCACTACCTATTTTAAAAGCATTTTCACTTCTTCCATTTCCCAAACCTCTATTCCTCCCCTTCCACACCCCTCCTCTCCTTCCACTCCCGCCTCTCCTCTGCCCAACCCAGACCTCACTGATTTTACTTATTCTACCCCTGATCTCAATGAGATTCACACTATCATTAAAGCCATGAGGAGTAATGCCACTCCTGGGCCTGATGGTCTCAATGCAGCTTTTTACAAAGCCACTTGGAGTTGGTCCGAGCAGGATATTCACACCCTCGTTTCTACCTTCTATGATACTGCTTCTTTACCCACTGAGCTTAACCAAACTTTCATCACCCTAATCCCTAAAAAACCCAACCCTACAATCCCTCAGGACTTCAGGCCTATAAGTCTATGTAATGTTATCTACAAAATCATTTCTAAATCCCTAGCTGATAGACTCAAACCTCATCTCCCAGCTTCCATCTTTCCAACCCAATCTGCTTTTATAGCTGGTAGACATATCTCCTCAAATGTTATTCTCACCCAGGAAATTGTTCACTCTTTTATGCTCAAAAGTTGGACCCCCATGCTTTTCTTCTTAAGATAGATCTAGCTAAGGCTTTCGACAGATTAGAATGGTCTTTCATCACTCAATCCCTCCTTCGACTAGGTTTCAATAATCACTTCATAAAACTTATTTACACCTGTATCTCCTCCCCTTCTCTGTCCATTCTAGTCAATCAACAGCCTACTACTTATTTCTACCCTCAAAGGGGTCTTCAACAGGGCTGCCCTCTATCTCCCTACTTATTTGTTATAGCAATTAACGAACTTTCTTTGAGATTGCAGGAACAGATGACCATTTCAAATCTTCAAGGAGTCACTTTAGCCCCTGGAGCCCCCACTATTCACTCTCTCCTTTTTGCAGATGACCTAATTATTTGTGGGACAGCCACTACAGAGGAAGCTACTGTAATAAAAGATGTCCTTTACAATTTTTGCACTCAATCAGGTCAGACTCCGAATTTAAACAAATCCTCTATTCTTTTCAGCCACAATGTTCCAACTTATATTAAAGACCAAATTACAGCTATTTTTCCTGTTGCTACTCTCCTCCCTAACACCATGCATTTAGGTCATCCTATGATCTTTTCTCACAAGGATAAGAACAGAGCTTATAACTACATTTACTCTAAATTCTATGCTAAAATTGCTACCTTAAAGGCAAACAAGCTTAATCATGCTGGTCGTCTTCAATATATTGCCTCTGTTCTTTCTGCTATTCCTATTTATTACATGTCCATGTGCTTTTCTCTAAAAGCTTTATAAACAAGATCAACTCTATTATTCACAAATTTTGGTGGGCAGGTGTGCAGGCAGAGAACCCAACAAACCCTCTTTCTTTTCGTTCTTGGGATGACATATCTAAACCCAAATCTCAGGGAGGCCTTGGTATTAGGGACATGGAGCTTATTAACAAAAGTCTTCTCATTCAAACTGCTTGGAATATTGTTACTGATAAAAATCCTTTTCTATCCAATATTTTGAAGGCTAAATATTTCCCTAATTCCTCTTTTTGGACTAACACCTCTTCAGGACCCAAATCTGTTTTTTTGGTCATCTGTTTTGCAGATCAAGCACCACTTAACTGAATATTCCACCATTCAAATACATGCAGGCAATTCTTCTATTTGGTCATCCCCTTGGATACCCTCCTGGTCCAATATTCATGACCATTTACTATTACCAGTAATCAATTCTCCTCTACCTGCAAAAGTTTCTGATTTGTGGTTGCAGGATACCATTGACTAGAATCAGGAATTACTCTCCACCACCTTCTCCCAACAGGTGGTACAACAAATCACTTCCACTCCTATTGTTCAGTCCCGGCAAGACATCCTCAGATGGAAACCAGCAACTAACTACCTCCAAATCCATCTACAAAACCCTCCAGCTTCAACAGAACCACTCCCTCCCCACCACAGGCTCCAGAGCAATATCATCCCATACACAAATCATTCTCAAAAAAATCTGGAAAGCCAAAACAATGCCCCCCTTACTTAAAACTTTTGCCTGTAGGCTTTTCAGAAATGCTATTCCCACGGCAGATAGAGTTCATCGTTTTGCTACACACATAGACAAACACTGCACTTCTTGTGGTGTTATCGAAAATGATTCTCACATCTTCTTTCTCTGTCATAGGTCTCACCAAGTTTGGGATCATTCTCTTGTTCCCCCTTTCCTCCACCTTATTGATCCTCATCAGGATGGCATCCAACATATTCTGCCTAATCTTCTCCCTACCAATGCCACAGATCACAACTTAACCCAAATTCTTCTCCTTCTTTGGTATATATGGAAAGCAAGGAATGATCAGCGCTTCCAAAGAAAGGTATGGACTTTTATGCAGGTACACTATGCAGCGCAATCCCATTTTGCTTCCAATTCTCAAGCTTGGGGAGAAAATTCACAGAATACTACCTCTCCCATTCCCCCTGCTCCTCCCCCTAATTTTCATGGCTACCGTTGTTATGTGGATGCAGCTACTGCTCCAGATTCAAATAATTTATATCCTAAGTTTGCAGGTTTGGGTATTTTCATAGTCAACACTGAAGTTAATCCTCCTTTTTCTACCTTCATCAAAGCCTTCATGCAGGATTCCACTTCGGTTTTAATGGCTGAGTCTGCAGCTCTTGCCTTAGCTTTGTCTCTTTGCAGGAAACTGAACCTGGGGCACACTCAGTTCTACACTGATAGCCAACTACTCACAGATTGTATCAATGGTCCTGATCCTTGCAATCCTCCAGATTGGAGAATCAAGCCATTCACGCAGATTATTCAATCATCTACCAATGATTTGTACTCAGTGTTAAAGATTCCAGGAACTGAAAATCAAATGGCCAATTCTCTAGCGAGAAGAACACTTTACAGTATTTTAGCTTCCCAACCTTCTCCCCCTTTTTTATGTACTAATCCCTCCCATTCTCAAGGGTGCCCTCTTCATGATGCACTCCAAGTTGTAACCATTAACTCTGTAATGGTCTTTGCAGCTTCCTGCTGCTAATGTTTAATATATGTCCTTTGTCAAAAAAAACCAAGTTAGTTGGGCTTACGCTATGCAGCCATGGGTGCCCGGCGGCCCACGACCCATTTTGTTGTTTGATTGATGTTTTGGTCCTAAACCAGGGTGCGTTTGGCAGGGCTCCGGCTGTGGCTGTGACAGCTCCGGCTGTGGTTGTGCTGGTGAAGCGGATTTTAGGGGGGGCTGAATCCGTTTTGGAAAAACGTTTGGCAAAACATATTCTCTTGGTTGTGTAGTGTGGATAAGAGGATGAAAAGTCCATATTACCCCTTACCTTTTCTTTTTTATTTCCGTTTTTCCTCCTGTTTTTTCTTTTCTTTCATTTTCCTTTTATTTTTCCCCTTCTCCTTTATCTCCACCGCACCCCTGGCCTTATCCATTCGGCCATCCCCATTCACTCGCATCCACAACATCCCACGCCGCGCCCGCGGCCGTGGGCGCCGCTGGTGGAGGGAGGCCACCGGGTGAGGCGCGGGAAGGGAGGTCGCCGGGCGGAGAGGGAGCAGAGGAGGAAGGCCCGCCGACTTCGTCTCCACGGCCGTGGATGCCGCAGGGGAGGAGGCGCCCCCCATGGTCGGCAGCAGCAAGGAGCCGACGTTCACATCCTCGAGGGCTTCGTCGCGGGCCACACCGCTCTGGTCCTACTCCCTCCGCCTCTGTTGTCCACAGATCGAGCGGCCTCCGTCAAGCTCCGCCGCACCGGCAACCTCCGTCTCCGCCACGCCGGCAACGTCTCCGTCACGTCGATACCCCTCGTCCACCCTCCTCTCCGACGTCGGCGTGCCTGCGACCGCCGGCGGCCATCTCCCCGGGCCACCTTCCCGCGCCCCCTGCAACCACACCGCCCCGCCCCTGTAACTGTCATGCCCTGATGGAGCCCACCGCGGGAGTTGCGGGGGAGCCAGTTTTTGCAGCCCCCCCGGCCAAAGTGCTCCAGAGTCGGGGTTCCCGAGGAATTTCTTGAGTGCATCTGTTTTTGGAGACCTTTTGGTAGGGTTCCTGGCTTCGTGCGCGGAGCGGAGCCGGTAGAAGCCCTGCCAAACGCACCCTTAGCTTATGACGGTTCAGTGGGACACTACCAACTAAAGGTCAAATCCTGGTGCTCACATTTTTTTCTTAGGATTTTATTAGAATTTGCTGACGTTGTGCGTTTAGTGGTAAGTGGTGTTCCTGTCGACAACGATATGTCGGGTGCTAAGTCCTTCGGAGGTACACATAAATGCAAGGTTTGCCTAGTGTGTTTATAGGGGTGAATCTACGTTGTATTGTGTAATTTTTTTAAAAAAAATCCAGCTAGCTAGCTCCAACACAAGACATAAATATTACGCGAACAAGCCACAAAGGGAATAAGGCCGTACCGTCGCAAAGAGACACATGACATGGGGAGGCTAACCCTAACCCTAAGCTGAGTTGTCCTGATCATGCATCAGACGGTTTAGTGGCGCCTTAGCTAGCTAGCTAGGTACATTGAACCGGCCGGCCAGAGGTTAAACTAAACTACATTGCTACATGCCTTGCATGACACAGATTTCCCAGCATTTCTCTGTTGCTTTAATTTATTCGCCGTATGGATCGATGCTTACCTACTTTAACCACACCAATACGCAACTTGCACTTCTCCGATCCGTCCTTAAGTGTGATCAGCTGGCACTGGAGACTAACACACCAGGTGATATGAATCTGGATGCAAATCCAAGCCAACCAGGACTATAAACTAAGCTCCACGCTTGCATGCTGCCGCCACTTGCTACTTTTGGCCCGAGTACATGCAGGTGTGTTGTGTATACACACAGAGATGGGTATTATCAGGAGTATGACAACTAATAGATGCATGAAAGAGGTGTATGTATGCACACTCACCATTATGAACACACATGAAATTTTTATCTTTATAAACATCTTTGAAAAAGACTAATTTGGGCATGTCTTATTATTACAACCATCTCACAACCGGCACTTTGATGTCATGAAATCTATTTGGTGCTATAGATGTTGTTGATAAATTTGATCAAACATGCACAGGCTTGAATCCTAACAAAACCTAACAAAACAGAGGAGACCGTGCATGTACACATGCAAACATGCAAAGTCCCTCCTAGATTCAAGAGCGAAGTGTGCAATATATAATTAGCTGGCTGATTTTTCTTAATTTTTTATCCAAATATTTAAGGGCTCAGATGTATTTGAACTCGTACCTTTTAAAAGGTATTTGAAGTACTTTAACAAATAAAGCTATACCTGTATATATAAAATGATAAAATAAATACATATAGAAAAGTCAAAATGATAGGTAATTTGAGATGGAAGAGTAGATATAGATCTCAATAGTCATTTGACAAGCATCTTCAAGGGACTCTTTATATCTTTTCTAACTTACAAAAATAGAGATTTTGGTGAAAACATCACCCAACATCTTTCAATTGGATATCCAAATATAAATATCCTCTATTCTAGCTTTCTCGCTAGGCAAAGATGAAGAGCATGAATGTCTCTAGACTGCGCACAGGATATAGAAAAATTGCTGGAGAGTATAACAATACATACAACGATGTTTACTCAAATGACTCTCCAAATGATGATTTAGAGAGTAGATTTTGAAAAGACTCTTGGAGATGCTCTCAGTTTCCTTTCCTTTAATTTCTTTATTTTTGAACAAACACGCCTCGTTGTCGTTTGAGTTCTGTTTGACTGCTCCCATTTGATCGTCACAGTATTGTATACGGTGTGTGAGCTGAGTCACTGCCTGGTGCCTGCAAAAGATTCTGCGCGTGCAAAGCTAGATATAGCTACGGCCAACAAGGGCGTGCAAACTCTGTGCTAGCTGTGCCTGTGCAAGCATGCTTGACATTGCACTCAAGCATACATCCATAAGATAATCCATGAGTCAGGTTCAAAATTTACTGATTTTACATATACTAATCAGTACGTCTGATCCCGTCAAATCTTATCCAATCTGTACTAGTCATTAACTAATATCTTTCGGTACCAAATATGAATTGGTGCAGTGGCTGGCCTTTGTGGTATGTACCAGATCATAGCAAAATCTTGGCCTTTTGCACATCATATAAATCCTGCAAGTTCGCTAGCCAGCCAGGTATGCTCGGCCGCGGCCACACATTTAGCCATTCAGCCGGAGATGGACACAGCGGCGGTGCTTCTGCTGCTTGCGCTGGTCGTCGCCCTCCTTTGGTACCCTCTTCTTCTGCCGGCGCTGCCGCCATCTCCGCCGGCACTCTTCATCTGGATCCCGGTGCTCATGCTGCTTCTCCTCTTCGCCATTGCTTGCTCCCCAACTTCTCGTCGCCGGTAATAACCACCCACCTAGATATAGCTCAGGTATGGTTGTTAATTATATTTCTTGACTCCGATCTGGGCCGATCATAGTCCCTAGCTGGCTAGGGCATTCTCTTTTGTCATCTCCGCCCTCACATATGCTTGCAAAACCTCTGGAATCACATGTTCATGAATAGAGTACTGCATATGCATGAAGTTGTGTCTGTCGATCTATATGCAGCTAGCTCATGTGTTCTTCATTCCTCTCTGTAGGTCTTGGCATTTGATCCTTTAATTAAAGTGACCACGTACGGCGTGGACGGAGAGCGCGCGTGGTGAGGAATTCAGATTGAGCGGGCGAACAATATCTGATGTAGAGCATGTCAACCACCTTTACCTAATGTTCTTCTTATATATCAACACTCCTGTGTTAAATAAAGATTTTTCACATAAAAAACACAGAATCTGTAAACCCTTTCTTACAGAAAACAGCCACGTACGTATTATGCACATAATGAGGAGTTTCTGTATATATTTGATTACAGATCATATCCTGCTCATATCCTATTTTGCATTTTTGGAGATAATGCGAAGAAAAAAAATCATTTTTTATATTCTAATAATAATATAAAATAGAAATTTTAGAGTGTTTGAAATTAATGACAGTAGTCTATCTCATGAAGTCTAACAGTCGAAGTACTACAAAATACCGATAGCTAGGGAAGTACCAAAAATTACCAATTTGCTTGGTGGGGAACAATAAGTACCAAAATACTACAGCTGGTGCGAAAATCCTGATAAACATATTTCTGAATAAGCAGAGTCCTATATTATATATATTGAAATAAAAAGAAAGAATAGACCCTCGCCGACATGCATATATATACATATAAAACTTGATAGGCGGTGTATCTGATCGATTTGAAGTGGCTGAAAATCTGCGACTTTTCGATTGATCCTTTTTTGCACCAAAGTTTCTCTAGTCTACTTGGTTAGAGGAGCTGAGGTACGGTCGGGTTCGGGGGTTTCCTAAGTTCGGAAAAAGTTTCTTCTTCTTAATGAAAACCCGTGGGGCGAGAGCCTATTAGTTTAGATTAGTCCATTTTCTCCCCCGGATATATACAAGGTACATAGTTGTTCTAGTTTTAGATGGTTGAAAGAAAATAGTTTTCTAGACCATTGAAAATTAGCAAAGCTCATAATAACTTTTTGAAAATTAGCATGGTTAGCTAGGGTGTCGTAGGTATGTTAATGAAAGTAATTAAGCAACTTGGAGGTTTCCGTATCTTTTGTAAGGCAAAGAATAGAGGAGCGCGGGGATCCTAATTTGTTTCGCAACAACCGATAGGTCTAGTGCAAATCTCGTGCACAATCATCGTATCTTGAAGTGGTTCGTTGATCGATACCATGATCGAGTCATCTGCTTGCATTGGACACATCCGTACTACGTATGTACAAATCTGCAGTGGGTCGCGACGACATCGAAATCAACGAGCCTGATTTGCTACGTCCGCACATACATACATATATATATATATATGCTAGCTATAACGCAGAATAAAGCTAATTAAGAAAGAGTACTTTAGCTCAGGATCAGCACAATGCGATGCGATGCGATGTGATCGAGATCTCTGAATCCTGCCACGGAATCCACTAAGTAATTCCAAGTTCTGGTCCATTCGTACGTGTTGAGTACGTGTTCAGCTAGCTTTGGATTGTTACCATGGATTGTGTGGCACCCGCTGTTGATGCCTTCCTTTTTCTTTTCTCGTTCACGCGTGCTTGTTCGAATTCCACAAATTCTCTCCTCTCTTAATGGAAAACGTGCTTTGCACGTCTTTAAAAAAAATGGATTGTGGCATTTAAGTAAGAATTATACGAAAGGTGAAGCGTGTATATATTTTTCTCGGTGGTATTATTACTACTATTATTATGGGTTCGGTTCGTTCATGCGAGCGCATGCAGGGAGGGAATGAAGGGGCCGTGCCAATGGCTAGCTAGCTTCTCGATCCGTATGCAGGAGGAAGCAGAAGGTATAGCACGTGCCATGTGTAAGTGAGATATCATAATAATAATCTAATCCGGGTTGTCAATTAGCGATTCAAAGCACGGGCACCTACGTATACGGTGGCTGGCTGGACGCTGAGATTTTTCATTTCTTTTTTTTTTTCAGAACTCCGGAGCTGAGCATATGTTGGTTGCGCGGAGAACACCTAACCACCTTGCACGAGTCGAAGTGGATGTGCAGCCCGTTCGTTTGGCTTGGTTCTTTGGTGGTAGTCTTCGGTTTGTTCGGTAGAAAAGATCACGACTAATTGTCGGGCTAGGCGGTTTGTTCGGTAAGAAAAGCATCGCTTTGGTGGCCGATAAAGTTCGGAGACGGACAGGGCTGTGGTTGGCTAATAAGTTGTCTTGGTGCGCTGCATGCATGCACTTGGGCCGGATCGAGAGACCGGTTGCTAGCCAGCCAAAGGATGATGTGTGCAGTGTGCCGCAGCAGTCAGTGTGTGTGTGTGTGCTCCCAGACACGGGCCACGCATCATTGTACTCCAATGTCTGCATTAGTCAGTAACCAATCAATCAGTGTACTCCTCCCTACCTGAAACATCCCCATCAGCAAAAGCGTGCCGAGGACAATCACTCCCATGTCATGGCTTACTGTGACTATCAACTGACCCCTCCGTCCTCTATGAGTTTTGATCCGGGTGCATGGCACCACCACTCACCTCCGGTCCACTGAAACCGTGACAGGTCACACGCAGGACGGTGCGGGCGCAGGCGCGCAGCCCATGTGGTGTGGTGGTGCCGCAAAATTGGGTTGCACGCTCTCAAACGCCCCGCCCACTCTCTCCTCCTGTCCCCGTTTCTCTGCTTGTGGTCTAGCAGCAGCAAAAGGAAGGATTGAACAACACTCGGCCGGCTTATCAGCCACCGGTACTTTTTTCTCTCAGAACAAACCAAACATCAACAATCACCCAGAAGATTTTTCTCTCGTGAACAAACCAAAGACTACCATGCCACCAACCATAACAAAAAGACCAAAGACTACCATAAACCACCACCAAACGAACAAACCTGACTTACTCCAAACGTATGTGCAGTAAAACAATGGCTAGCTACTGCACATCGGCCAAAGCTGTTAATTAATAAGCCAGAAAATGGGTTGCGCAAGCCGCTTATTCCGACAGCCTTCTTGTAGCAGTAGTGACACATCACACAGAAAATACTACTACTGATTTGGAGGGGAAACAAAGCCGAAGTGTTGCTCACAATTCCGGAACCAGACTACCGCCGGTTTTTGCAAAATCCGCCGGGCGCCGGCAGCCGGTAGCCATCCGAGGGCCCTCCCCTGCTCCCGCCGCATGGGCATGGCGGCAGCCCTGGGGGACCAAAGCCATTCCTCGACCTCCCAGAAAGGGTCCCCCAGGAACTACAGTGAGTGCCATTCTCTCTCTGTACTGGAACTAGAATAGAAGCAGGAAAACAATCAAATGCGCCGAGTCACACAAACACGCGTACCAAAAACACCCCACCTGACCTGCTGCGGCCCAAAGTTGGCCATATATATAACTTGCCAACTCCACAGAACCACAGCATTTTCCAACACATACATACAACACTAAGCTTCCTCACAACAAAACATCAAAAGCCTAAAGAAAGACCGGGAGCCGAGCCGGCAGGCCATTGGAGGCACAAGTTTGGTTTCATCACAGCACAGCCACACAGGGGGGGGGGGGGGGGGGCGCGGCGACAGCAACGATGAACAAGAGAGCACTGATGGTGCTGCTCGCGGCGACAGTGATCCTTCTGTGGCTGCCATTGGTTCTGCCACCGCTTTCGCCACCACCGCTGTTCCTTCTCTTCGTCCCCGTGGTGATGTTGTTCTTGCTCTTCTCCCTGGTTCTCTTGCCGTCTCACCACTGTGCGTACCCATCTCCGACCTTCACTCAGTAATACCAATGTTTCGATCGCCAGGTACTTACTCCTCTCAAACTCTTCATTATTCCCTTATATCCGTATGCCATTTTCCTTGCATTTATTGGTGGGTATATATATGATATGTACCATACAGCATACAGCATCCAGGAGGCCCTCAGGAGAACTTCTGCTCTACCTTTCAAGCCCAGGTGATGCAGCATCTTCGAGTGAAGGGCGGTGAACTAATGAAGAAATGAATGGCAACTAGTCATTCTTGTTGTGGAAAGAATTTCTTGAATGTTGTGCCTGTGGGAGGCTGTACAGTAGTAAGCCGGCGGTGAGAACTGCTGCACCCGCAACAAAGCCGGGTGGCAGAGTTGATGCCACACCGATGTACGGCAGTGGTAGGGTAAATGCATAGATGGACAGCGGAACTGCACGAGAAAACCATCATTCCTGATCAGTTCATATGGCATGCTTCTTTGTACATGTCTACATGATAGCAGCAAGCGCAAATATAAAAGCCATGTTGGTTCTGCTCAAGGTCAGTTTATGAGTTTCCAAAGGCTCAAAAACTTTTCACTTTGTTCCTAGATGATATAACTCAATCACGACTGCTGGGCTGCTGCCAGCATGAACAGGAAATATCCAGCGGTGATAGACTCAAACTATTTGATAGGAATAGAAAGCAGGCGCGAACTTTATTGGCAAGGTTAGCCTGTATGGTAGTCATCAGCTAAGCGAGCACAAAGAATTTAAAAAAATGGCGGGCAAATATGAAATCCTAACATCCATATCGTTGTCCTTCCAGTTATTATAAGCTTATAACTGATAAAAGTGGACCAGAATAGCAGAGGGGAACATGTCAGCACAACTATGCCTTATAAGAACCGGCATAATTTATTAAATTGCAGCTAAGTTGCTTAGTTATTTTATTTAAAAAGTCTGATGCTTCGAGCGTACCCTGAGAGGTCTTGCTATCTATATAAGATTCTGCATATCAATTACACACCATTTCTTGCAAAAGCACATAAGCACTGAACCCAGTTTTTCTTTTCCCACAAGAGAAAGACAAGTACCTTAATGTTTAATCTCACGAAACTAATGATTCGTCAATTGAGTTGGGACTTGACAAGTATCAGCTTGTGTATGGTTGAAAGTTGAAACAGAGGTTTCACAACATAAAGGTTTGACAATATTCGATAAACTGCGGAGAACAGTTTTAAATCAGTCCAACACCAACTATGGTGGACATACTAACACTCCAACTATGTATCAGTGCCAATGACAATCTCAGTGGTATTTTAGTTAAGTGTTTTAGCCGGTGGTGTGGCAGCAACATCCCTTCTTCAAAATGTTCAGAGGTGAAAATTGAGACATGGCGAAGTGAAAATGAAACCGAAACTTCGAAACATTGATGTGCTATTCACTGGTGCAAGTAAATGAGATGCTGCGCACAATAAAGTATAAAAACCTGAGAATGTAGAAGCCAAGGAAGATACAACTGCTGAGGAGATCTTTAGTAGGTTCAGTAATGATATATTGTATCCCATGTTAACCAACACAAAAAGTAGTGGTAGTAATGGCGCCCCCTCACAACCTGCACAGTTCAGAGTTTAACAAGAAGTAAGATGCTGGCTCAGCATGCTCCTCTTATTAAAAAACAATTCCATGCTAATAGTGGAAATTCAAAATGTGTCATAATTACTAAGCACAGAATGCTAGTGAACAACTATCTTACTGAACATTGCTACTGTGAATCCATTATATAAGCCATCGTAACTAAAACTATGAAGTCAAACCATGCTTAAAAAGTTCAACTCAAGAAAACAGGTGGGACTAGTTTAGCACTGATAGAATGGGTGGAAAATTGAGAAATTGAATGTGAATGGTAAGTGGTAACAATCATCGACTGTTAGTTGAATTTTAAGAGAGATGACGATCTTTACCAACAAAATATTAAGAAACAAAAGGAACTAGGAAAATTAGCAATACCAGATATTGATCCCAGATTTAAGAAACAGGCTGCACCATCTTTAATGTATGTTGGTAGCAGATGGAATGAAACTCCCCATAACTTTGACAGGAAAGGCAGCAAGAGACACATAAAAAGAGCCTGAAATGGTAATTTTACTAAATATTATGGATAGCTGCTATATATGGCATCCAAAGTATTTACTCAATAGGATCGTGATCTTACTTGATAAGCAGAGCCGTATGAATTCACAACAAAAAGATCAACTGAGCCACACTAGATACAAGACAAAGAGTATTGGAATAAGAAAAGGGTCCAAAACAGAAGAATGCTCATGAATGACTTATGAAAGCTCTACATATCATGGTAAATAACGGAAGGAAACCATTACCTTCAATTTCTTAGAAGCATCTCTAAATATTATTTCCTGCAACGATATAATTCAGTTGTATCAGGTGAAACATGTAGTTAGAGTGCAGTAGTTAGGTAACTGGTTGATTAAAATAGACTTGCTACCTTCAATACAGTATCAGCAGCTTGGAAAAAGAACGATGTTATCATTAGCAGTGGCCACACAATTCCAGTACTTTTAAGTGAAGCACCAGTACCAGATCCACTGCACATACCAAAGTAGGATTCATGTTAAATCTTATTCATGTGAAGGCAACAGATATCTGAAATTCTGAATAAAAGCATGACTTCCAGTTTGACACAGTTTGCTCATAAAGCTGCTAAACAGTTCCCTAATTCGTAGTGCTATTCTCTCAAATTATTGCAGTGGAAAAAACTAAGGTCGAATTTCCAAAATGATCCTATGCTTAAACAATGAAAGCCATATGATTGCAATGAACATGCCCCAGCCCCAGGACTCCTGTACATGAATACCCACTGCATTATTTGTGACGCATCGCGGATTTCTGGAGCATAAAAAATATCGCAAACACTCCAGAGTAATGAAAAATATTCATTTACTCAAGTTTCATATCTTCTGTATTTAACTGATGTTTTAAATTGCCGGCTATACCTTGGTCCTCCGCTATAGCCAGCTTTAGCGTCTGGGGAACAGTGACCACTAGGATAGCAGGCATTTCGTGCTACGCGGTGGTGTCCCGCTTATAGCGGCGATTAGCGCGCTATATCCGCTAAATCAGGAGCAATTTTTTCTCTCGGACAATCAGGAGCAATTTGTACCACTAAGCACTACAGTTGGGCTGAAACGGTAGGGGCTGTGGGCCTACCTTTCATATTTGGGCCTCAAAACGATAGCTTTGCATATTAAGCTGTGGCTGCTAGCTAGCCCCTTAATTATCCCAAGCAGCTGGACATTATTCCTCTCCCTAAAACATGCAGCGGCTTTGCTTCTGTGGGGGACAGACTGGCTCCGGTGATAATTATTTGATTTCTACTATATATTTCTCAGAAACGCTAACTGAGGTTAGCAGAACCGCTAAAGTGTTTATAGCGTGTGCAGACGCCTGCCGGCTGCCGCTGTACGGCTTAGCCACTGGGTTGAACTACATGGAATATAACCGCGAAAATATACTCAGCAGCTTCACTGGATGCTTAGAGACCTATATGAGCTCATCATGAGATTACTTACCTTGCTACAGTTATTATGACACCAATAGCCACTAGAAAGCATCCAGTTATTTCGTTGATTCTATAGCGCCTCTTCAAGAAAATAGCAGATAGAAGAAGCTGCCAGACAAGATAGCTCTGCAGAAAGTAATAAAGAAATTATAGACATGTGCTTAGATTTGATTAAACCAAGACAGCAATAGAATACTGATAGTGCTCATAACCTGTGACAGTATTGGTATTGAAGCCCCAGAAAGAACAGCTACTCCAACAACAAAAGAAGACAAATATAACTGTGAGGACAAGATTTGTATAGTACATGTCAAGTACACTTAATTTTATGAAATGAATGAACTAGCAAACCAAACCCATAAGCATTGGTATAGAAGTACACCCGAATGTGTGAAACTATGAACCTATAACATAAACTTTGAACCGAACTCATAAGCTTGAGAAATTTACCTCCAGCCGCCATCCCTGTTGCTGCTCCAAACGCCTCTAATAGCCCTACAGCTAGAAAAGGTTTCTGCGGTAGAGACAGCATCTCATCGTTGACAATGCCCGCTTGATACCGAAGATACAGGATCGAGAAATAGACAACTACATATCTGTCGAAATAGAAGATTCAAAGCATGTTACCAGAGAGCAAGAAATAGTCGAAACATAGTTTCGCGGAAAGGATTATTTCAAATTAATTTCTGCGGGGTACAGTCTTGCTAAAGAAAGGTACAGGTGAAATGTGTGATGGTGAACTATTTACAGTAAACTGAGTAAAGCATGTCATACTACTCACTGCGGTATCACATTTCCCCCCAGAGTATAACAAAGAGCACGGTCGGTGAGTTGGCAATGTTGCTGGTACGTATTTACCTAGGCTAATTCGTTGCTTGCCACTACTGGCATGCTAAAAACAGCACAGGAGGCCGGCTCACGAGCCAAAAAAAAAAAATCAGGCACCAGGAAGAAAAAAACAGAACACGGCAATTTGCGCGGCACCCAGATATAGCAACAACCAAAAATCTCGCGCTGTTATTTATTCCATTTCCACCAGGCAGGCACGTGGGACGCCCAGCCAGGAATGACTCACGAATGACGACAGCGCCCGCCCGGCTTGTGATGGAGAGGAAGGAATCTCTACTGTTCAAAACTTGATGAAGCGACTCTGCTCGATCCGATGATCCGATCGGGCACAGCAGCAGGCAGGCAATCAGCAGCAGCAGCAGCAGCAACACACGGATCATCATCATCATCATCTGTCTAGGATCGACCAATGCGGGAGCGAAATTTGAGCGAGAAAAGAGAGAAGCGCGCTGCGCTGCGCAGTGCACGGCTGCACCTGCACCCACCCACCCGAACGTGGCGAACTGCGCCAGGAAGAAGGGGTACTCCCGGAGCGGCACGAGCGCGAGCTTGTAGAGGACGCGGTTCCCGGTGCCCATGGCGACGACCGCGGCGGCGGCGAGTGCCACCTCCGTCCCGGCGCCCCTCCCCACGCCGGCGGCACCACCCCCCCGGCGCAGCGACCTGCCCCGCCGCCGCGCACCTCGCCGCCTCCGCGTCCCTCCCGCAGCTCCGCGAGTCCATCCGCACCCGCGCCGACGGCGAAGAGCACCACCACGGATCGATCCCCCGCGCCGCGGCGGCGGCGACCAGCGGCTCCCTCCTCCTCGGCAGCCAGAGCGGCGGCGCCCCGTCGGCGCGCGGGGGCGCGCGGGCGGCGCGGAGCAGCAGCGGGTGCCGCGCCGCGGTGGGGCGGCACGTGACGGGGCACCGCGCCGGCGGCGGCGGCATCGACGACGACGACCGAGATTTGGGGGGGGGGGGGGGGGGGGGGGGGGGGGGGAGGGGCCCGATCGGTGCTGGCTGGTTTGTTTTTTTTTATGAGCTGGTGGCGGAGCGGAGCGGAGCGGCGGCGAGGGAGGGAGGAAGATTCGGGCGGTCGTGCTGTTGTGCTTCGCCTCTGCTTGCTTTTCCGTTTCCGTTTCCGTTTCCGTTGTGAGGGAATTGGTGGGGTGCTCGTTTACTTTTTTTCCGGTGGTGGGGCCGGGCCGCCGGGCGGGGACACGCGAGCGCTTATTGGAGGGGGAAAGCTTCAATTTTGGCAGTTCCCCACCACCACGGTTTTTGCGCACAGGTCCCTGAACGTTCTCTCATTTCCACAAGCGGCCACGTGAGAGCGCGACGGCGAAGCTGCTGCTGACCGTGGACGACAGCAGCCACAGTTGGTCCGCTGGACTGAGACGGCCAAGGGCAGGGAGGTCCGTCCGGACTCGAGAACCTACCGACTTTTGGTGGGCAGTGAGCGGCACACGCGATTCCGCGGCCGCCCTACCAGGCCCTGGCGTGGCAGGGGCGGCGGCGAGTGGAGGCCGTCAGTGCTGCCTGAGGCCAAGCAACTCATCCCCTGATCGGAATCGGATCCCCTCTCGCTTTCCTGCGTTTGTCGCGAGCGCCGTGCCCGTTTCCGGCACGCCTCTGTCGCCGCGCCGGCGCCGCTGGTCCGTCCATCCTGCTTCCTCCTCCGATTCCCTTCCTTCCTCCCTTCCTTGCGCGGCCTGTAATAACAATCCTCCTGACAATGCGCGTATTCGATCGCTCCCATGACGAAAATCAGGCAGCACAATGTGCGTACTCGATGCATACATCTCCGTTCTCTCTCTCTCCCCCAGTTATTGATTAGATTGATGGAAGTGGAGCCACACTTGTGTCGTGTCACTGTCACCAACCAACTGATGATGACGAGCAACATATATCATGATGGTGACGCGGAGCGACAGGGGCATGCTCATGGGCATGCACGCAGGGTGGAGAAACCACCGTCAGAGCCTCTTGGACTTGATGCGGTAGGCGACGGAGCCGGAGGTGGCGAGAGGGACGACGACGTCGTCGTCCGACAGCCAGCCCCCCCCCCCCCCCCAGCCCCGGCACCGGCAGCAGGACGCGCTTCGTCAGGAGCGCCAGCGCCGCCGGCGCGGCGCGCCGAACGGGAACACGCCCAACTCCATGGCCGCCCTCCCGAAGCTGAAGCTCTCCATCCTCAGCACCTCCTTGCTCATCCCCACGAACTCGTCCTTGGTCACCTCCCCAAGGACCCGTTTCTCCGGTATCCTGTACTGCAGCTGCCCCGCGCTCCTCGCAGAACATTCTGAAGGTGATGAACAACGACCTTGGCGTAAGCCATCAGCAGCAATACAAGAGCGGCTGCAGCGGGGAAGTGCCAGCTCTGCATCTACAAAACCGGAGGTGCAGTTCTCTATATAGGTTCGAAAACTTACTCGATGAGCTCAACGACGGCGTACGTGGTCTTCTTTATTTGTCAGACTAGCTGGGGGTAATTCAGTGAGGTTGTTACTGGTGTGATATTTCAAAGTCAAGGAGTTTGCATCGTACAGCAACTAACTTCACACGAAACGAAACAACCTTTGCATGAATCTTAACCAAGTTTGTAAATATCCATTCATACGAGAAATGCTTATTCGTACTGGCAACTGGACGAGGAGTGTGGTACACGATGGCGTACTACTCTACCGTCCCAGAGTCTACCAGTTTACTCCTCGTCATCGTACGTAGTATACACGATGATCGAGCTAGCCCTAATTAAAGACGCAAATCTTACTAGACTAGATTGGAAACAGCTAGCAGGTCACAGTATGTGAGCGTAACAAAAAAAAAACTCGCGCAAAACATAGAGGCCCGGCTCGCTGATCTGATGCATATGTATGATGGTCGATCGTCACTGCATGACGCAGCAGCCGTTGGGGTTGTCGTCGTTGAACCACACCGGCGCCTCGTTCGGCACGTACTGCTGCCGGGGCGCGTGGTACGTGGGCACCCAGCCGCCGCCGTAGTAGTAGCCGCCGTATGGCGGGTACGGCCCGCCGTACCCCGCCTGCGGCGGACCCAGGTGCACCATCTGCCCGTCCGGCGGCGGCTCCTCCGGCACGCCGTCGCTCACGACGTCGACGCGCTTCCTCGTCGTGCACTGGATCTGGTACTTGAGCACCGACGCGTCGAGGCACGCGCCGGCGATGACCACGAGCCCCTTCTCCGGCGACACCCACACGTCCTGCACCCCTGCATCGTATTCATCATACCATCACAGAGTACGTCGTCAGCTTGCCCGCAAACAAACACGCACGCACGCACGCTCCTCGATCGGCTTGGGCACCGTACCGGGCAGGCTCCTGGTAAACTTGCGGATCCTGCCCACGCAGCGGCGGCAGTGCAGGTCCATCTTGAGGGCGACGACGGACGACATTGCTCGCCGCCGAGGGAGCTCAAGTTTGTTTGCTGCTGCTGACGATCGATGGTGCTCGCAGGGGAATATTGCTGGTTTATATAGAAGAGAGGAGCAAGGAGCAGATCGAGTTGATGCAGGGGTAGGAGGAGAAATAACGGGGATTATGCGCGGACTCGAAATCGTGAATTACTCGCGCCGATTCGATCCTGTCGTCAGTGTCGGCCGACCGGTTGGGGTTAGCAGCATCCCATTCAAATCGCCTTCCATCCAAATGCACCGTCCTTCCTTCCCGTCTTGCATGGGAGAATGCAGGTCAGATATCAAAAGCTTCCCATATATAATCTTCCAGATTTACCACTGCGATATGCTGCGATCTTGATCCAGATCCCCTCTTTCCTAATCCCAATAATATATCCGTGCGCGCTACTCCGCCGCGCCCTATCCGTTTTTTTTTTTTTGCCTTTTTGATTGATCCTCAAGGACGACAGCTGCCGACTGCAGTTTCAGTTTCCAACCCAAAGTTGTCAGTCATGGATTGCATCAAGCTGGATGCCTGGATTTGTACTATACCACTTCGAAGGGGCATGAACATCTTAACTCACAATTTCACATAGCAACCTGAGTCCACGCGCATAAGTGCAAAATCATGTCCCCTGGCACACGTAATTTAATTTACACGAAGTAATGAACATTTTGCAATGGACAAAGAAGTAGTAATGAACATTTTCACTAGCACACTGACCAAACACACACGCTACCGCTCCATCTTTGTGATCAATGCTATGCATCCATCATGACCCTGAATTCCTCGAAGCTGAGCACCCCGTCTCCGTCGAGATCGAACCTGCACATCATGGCTACGCACTCGTCAATCCCCTGGTGCGAGCCGAGCTGGCTCAGCATCCGCTTCAGGCTCAGCACCCCTGGCCCTTCATCTCGTACATCCCGAACGCCTCCCTGAGCCCCCGGCGGCACGGCTCCTCCTCCGCCGCCGCTTCCAGCCGCACCAGCGTGAGGAACTCCTCCTGGCTCAGCAGCCCGTCGCCGTCGGCGTCCGCGGACGCCACGAGATCGTCGGCGTCCTCGGCGGACACGTCCTCGCCGAGCGCGGCCTTCATGCAGAGCCGCAGCTCGGCTGCCGGAGATCTTGCCGTCGTCGTCGCGGTCCAACGCTGAGAACACGCGGCTCAAGTCGGACGCCATGATGACCTCCACCCACCAGCTACCTCCGGCGAGCCGTTAATGGGGAGGGCCGAGAGCACTTTGCCTTTGGTGATCTCAACTGTCGTCTGCAACTGCAAGTCTGCAATGGCAGGTCCAAGTGCTCATTCTGTGGCTATATGCATGTGTGTTGATAAGTTCAAGGCACAAGGAATGAGTCAGTACTTGCTTGATGATTTCTTAGCTCCGGCACTGTCAATCATATTCTCTTTGCAATAATTAATCGCTAGGATTACAAGACCAGGTGCCTGCAGCTGGCTCCAAGAGAAAGCCAAGGGACCTCGTCAGCTGCTCCGGAATTACTCGCAGAGGACAGAAAGAGTCGGACCTCAGTCAGTTTGTTGTTGGACCAAGGACTCCAATCTGTTAAGTCCAACACACCCCCGCGCGCGCAATCGCGAACTCGCCCGGCCCAGCGCGTCCACGGCCGGGATGGAGCTCGATCGGCCCGGGGTACGGTGTGTCGTGTTTCGTGATCCATCCAAATGTGACGTCACCAATATCATCAACACACGGGCGGCCGGCGGCAGTTCGTCCTCCCCTCCCCTCCCGCGCACCTGCCTGCAGCAACTTGGAAGCCTTCAAACTGGTACTACGTACGTAGGAGTGACGGCGGCGCGGCCTTCGCCAATTAACGAACGGTGCCGGCCGGCGTGCCGCCCGGTTGGAACATGGCGCGCGGGCGGCCGGATATACACATACACATACACATACACACACCTGTTGCAAAGGTCCTCTCCGCCTTCCCCGCGGCCGCGAGTGCCATGGCCGTCGTTACCGACCGGCAGAAAAGATCTTGTTGACTGACCTTTGGTGGTGGGCACGGTTTGTTGTGGGAGAAAAGATCGATGACTTGTGGCGGTAAGCCAAGCGCACGCGGCGAATTAAGCTAACTTGCGCAAGCCCGATCAACCGGTTGGGCTAGCTGCCATGACAAGGACACGACACGAGCGCTGTGAACTATAGTACGAGTAGATGGGTGACGTCACCATTGACGTGGGCACGAGAGACAGAGAGAGAGAGCTGCGCCTGCGTGCGCATCTAGAATTAATGAAGTTTTACCGCGGTACTAGTACTACACATGAACAGCCTACCGTACGTGGTTTTGAATTATGCAGGCAGCAGGCTACTGCAAGTACCAAAAAAAAATAAATCCAGATTGGTATGCCGTGTGTTTGCAACTGAAATGTCAGCCAAATGACGAGAGGTTGAATGAAAATCACAAACCAGTACTAGTGCTGAAAAGAGAGAAAAAAAAATCAAAACCTCGCGCGTGTACGACTTGCGGCACGCTTGCCACTTCCAATCAAAGTCTCGTCGTATAATTAAAAGATCGATGGTCTCCATGGGGGGAGATGTGAAGGAAACAACCTTGACGTGGACGGAACGGTGACGACGGCGACATGCCATGACAAGGGGTGTGGCCGTGGCCGTACTCCGGGTAGGTAGGTCAGGTCAGGTGTGCCAATCGGATAGGAAACGCAAGCAAGAGCCAAGAAGAGCAGCCGCCCGCCGCCTGCTGCGTGGAGCCGACGAAACCAACGCAACGCAAACGAAACCGACTCGGAAGCGAAGATCCCCGGCGGCTTCCGCTGTTTTTTTTTGGTTGCAACAAGTCCACTCGTATTCGTACCGTACGCGGCCGGCGCGCGCAGGTGGTTGGGTCAAACCTGCTCGCCGCGCGCACGATCCACACGGCAGCGACGACGACCCCTGCCTGCCTAAGCTTCTCCTCCTCCTCCTCCTTCTCGCGTCGCGGCGTCCTCCTCCTCCATGCAAATGCCGTGAAGCTTCCGAGGTAGACGATGCGCGTCTCGTGATGCATCACCAACGACTTGCTTGCCCCCATTGCATGGACGCCGTATATAACCCACACGCCCGCGGCCGCCATGTTCGCCACTTCCAATTCCCCATCCAACGACAGAGATCGATCGAGCACACACGACTCCTTCCTTCCTTCCTTCCTTCCTTCCTAGTACTACTGAGAGGAGGAGGAGCTCCCGATCGTCCATCACCATACATCTGATCCATCATCGGAATCGAGGATGGTTTTGTCGTCGTCCAGCAAGCCGCCGCCGTCGCTGCCGCCGCCGCCGTCGTCGCGCAGCGCCGGCGCCGGCGCCGGCGACGAGCTGGGGTCGTCGTCGCTGTTCGCGGCGTTCGACAAGGACGGGGACGGCCGGATCTCGGCGGCGGAGCTGCGGCTCTGCATGCGCGCGGCGCTCGGGGAGGGCGTGTCGGCGGGGGACGCGGAGGCGCTGGTGGCGTCGGTGGACGCGGACGGCGACGGGCTGCTGGACGCCGCCGAGTTCGCGCGCCTCCTCCTCCTCGCGCACGCCGATGGTGGCGGCGATGAGGGGGAGGAGGAGGAGCGCCACCGCGGCCTGCGCGCCGCCTTCGGCATGTACGAGATGGAGGGCCAAGGGTGCATCACGCCCGCCAGCCTCAAGCGCATGCTCAGCAGGCTCGGCGCGCACCAGGGGATCGACGACTGCCGCGCCATGATCCGCAGGTTCGACCTCGACGGCGACGGCAAGCTCAGCTTCGACGAGTTCAAGATCATGATGAGCGCCTGACGGTCGGTCGATCGATGACGGGGCCGGGGGGTCCGGTCGTCGTCCGTCCGTCCGTGGACAGATTGTGTGCGCTTGCTTGCTGTTGATTGATTCAACGGTTCGTGTAGGCTGTTCATACACAGTAGCCCATTCATTCATTCATTCGTTTGTTTGTTCGACTGTAATAAATAAAGTTGTATAATTGGCAGATGTATACACTATGTGCATATATTATTTGATTATTCAGCACTCTATTACCATCAGCTCCCTTGTTAAATTCAATTTGTCCACATTTTATATATTACCACTTCCTTCGCAAAAGGAAACTTGTCCATTACTTGTCCCCTTCAAAGGCCAAACTTCGAATTGTTCGTTGCAACTTCATTGCGCATTTGACCTCCTCTTTTCCATTTTTGTTATAGTCTGTTTCTCATCCTCCTCGCCAGCAAGGGGGGAAAAATAGTGCAAGTGGGCGACCGTGTCCCCTACCTCCTCCGCCGCCGACGCCGCGCCGCCGCCGCGAGAAGCCACGCGCCAAGAGTACGGCTCTGGAAGGACGAGCAAGCTGCAGGGCACGACACACGAGGGAGCATGAGCATGCATGTCAGAGGGCGCCGATGGTGTGGGAGTGGGGGGAGGACGGCTGCCGCTGTGGACGGACGTCAGGCTGTGGCCACGGACACGCACGTTGGCGGCCCCATGGCGGCGGCGGCGGCGGCCTCGCCAGGGTCCGTCCGGCGTGGGGGGCGTCACCACGACGACGGCGCAGGTCCGCGAGGCATACGGCGGCGGCGCAGTCGCCAGCAACCAAGCGAAAGCGATTCCCCCGAGGTGTTTGCTCACCCAGAGCTCAACAGGCAGACGGCGGAGATGGCGGCGGGCGCCCGTACAACGAGTCGACGACGAACGGGCTGAGATAATTATTGGGCCGCCTAATGGTTTCGGCCCATATAACACTCCCAGCAGCCACCTTCGTCAGATCGATTCTCGACGGCTTGTTCTGGATTCAACGGCCAGGATGACCTTGAACCCAGCGAGGTTCCTTCCGCAGCCCGCGCTGCCAGCACTCAAAATGGTTGCCTTTGTTGACTAAAAAATGGGCCCTAACTCCATCTTCCCACGAAGCAGGTGCAGCCCCCACCCGAATCCTGAATGGGCCCTAATTCCATGTTTCGTGTTCCCAGGCTCGCAGCAGCAGTGTCAGCAGAAAATCTATCTGTAGGGGGAGTTTGTGGTGGTGGTGGTGGTAGTAGTATGTTTTTTTATATTTTTTTTATATTTTGTAAAATTATACGTCGTTTCGAAATTTATCAAAAATATACGACAACCGCCGTGGCATACGACTGTTCGGAAGTCCAACCGCCCTGGGCCACGGCGGTGGGCCCGCAAGAACCTACCGTCGTGGGCCACGGCGGTAGGCTGCGACGCCGTGGGCCACGGCGGTAGGATCCAACCGCCGTGACGGACAGCGGTTGCGGTGCCTGTATAACGGAGCGACGGCGGTCGTCGTCGCCCCACCCATGCTGCCGCCTCTCCCCTCCCCTCCTTTTCTCAAGTAAGTTTGCCTATATAAATGAGTTTTTAGATTATAAAATTTATAAATTATTTTACTTGTTTAGAAATTTAGAATCTCGAGGAAATTCGCGGTGGTGGTAGTAGTAGTGTCAAGTGATCTGTGATGTCCATCCATTTCTCGTTCTCGTAAAATTAAAAACCGTGGTTCGCTCGGCGGCTAGTAGCTGGCGGTAGCGTGTGTGATGGGATGTGGGGGCGTACGTGTGCTAGCCTGCAGCCTCTTGGGCGCGCCGATCGATCCTTTGCTCGTCACACCACATTCCGTCCAGTGGTCTTGGTGTGGACGCGCGCGGGTGTGTGTGTGTCGTCGTGGTAACGAGAAACAGGGGATTTGGAGGCAAGCAGCAGATCGGGAGGGAGGGAGGATGCCGACGACGATGCCTCCCGTGAGAGCCCACTCTGTGTCTGTGCATGCTGGCTGGCCTGTGCAGGCAAGCAGTCGTGAGAGACGATGAGTGAGTGTGCCACCAGCACCATATCCACACGACGACCCACCTACCACCCTTTATGCAAATGCAAAGATGCTGTCGGTGTTTTGGACCCAGAACCTACTACGGGGAGTACCCGCAGTAGATGAATGTGACTCGCCGAGATCGGTAACTCGAAGGAAGAGACACGTGGCACACAATTTAGACAGGTTCGGGCCGCGAGGTGCGTAATACCCTACGTCCCGTATGCCGCGTAGCTCGGATTGATAGGGCACGATTACAGGAAGGTGCAATAGTGCGCCGTGAGTTGAGATTGGATGAGGTGATCCTGAGATCGGTCCCCGCCTCGCCTTATATAGTCCGGGAGGCAGGGTTACAAGTCGGAGTAGGGAAGGAGTACTAGTCGAGTACGTCTAGGAGACCCCTACACAGTGCGGAACATGTACAGAGTCCTAACCGAGTACTACTCCTGTGTTGTCCTTGTGCTCCACGCCTTCAGGTGCCGTGTAGCGCAAGCCGGGTAGTCCCAGGGACCCACCGAGTAGTCGGTCCTGGTACCCACCGAGGCGGTGGGCCCCGGGGAGGTCCATACGACAAGCCCCCGAGTACTTTGTAGTCGAGAAGGATAGCTTCAAGTAGTCTTGAAGGCCTTAACAAGTAGTCCTCAAGCGTCCCCGAGTACTACAAGTCAAAAGTCCTCAAGAGTAGTCGAAGCATCCCGAGGCCGGAATGTACTCCACCGATGTTTGAGCAATCTTGAAGTCTTCTCGAGTAGTCCCAAGCGTCCTTGAAATCGCCTTCGAAGGTCTTCAAAAATGCCTCGCCTTGTCTTGAAGCCGGAGCCGTCAAGAAGATGCGATTTGCAGAACCGCCATCCACGTGGAGTAGCCCCCGAGCCTCGAGCCGCGGGCTCTGGCTGAGGATCTATCCGAAGTCTTGGCGAGAAAATCCCGAAAAATCCGGAGAGAAAAAACCGAAGGACACGTGGCACGGAGCCCCCGAGCCTTGAGTCGAGTACTTCCTCTCGAATTGAAGGGTCTTCTTGGAGAATGTGTCCTGAGATGCTCTTGAGACTAGCCGCGTCCCAGGTAGTCGAGTAGAAGTAGCCGAGCCCCCGAGGTGAGGCGCGTCGACTAGTAGAATACGAAGAGTCACGCGCAGCCGCTGAGTCAGCCACACGCGCACTTATCCGGCCGCCCGTTACGGAGGCGATTTGGCTTATAAATACAAGCCGAAACCCTTAGGGTTTTTACCCAAGTGAGCCGCAGTCATTCGCCACTTGAATCTTGAAGTAGATCCACTCCAGCGAGCACTGCCGCCGCAGTAGATCCAAGCGCATCGCCACCCGAAAGCTGTAGGGTAGCCCCCGAGCGAATGCGAGTGAAGACTCCCTGTTCTTGGAGGATGAAGCCGTCCCCGTCGAAGACGTCGAAGACCGGCGGGAAGAAGAGGAGCCACGCGAGAGGCTACCGCGGCCGGCACCGGAGCGGTGCCACCCACGTCTCCACCGCGCGCTGACCCTAGCCGCGAGTGGAAAAAGTCGAAGGTGAAGACCGAAGACTTGCTGACCCTGTTGAACAGCGGGTTCATCAGGGAGAAGGAGATCGATATGTGGAGATCCGCCGCGGAGATCCCTATCCAATGGAGAAAGCACAAGACGAGATCCCGATGTTCTCGCGCTTCGTGGAGCGCGGGCTTGCGCTCCCAGCGAGCGATTTCTTCAAAGGGCTTCTCAGGTACTATGGCATCGAGTACCTCAACTTGAACCCCAACGGAATCTTCCACACTTCTGTCTTCGTCATTTCTCGCGAAGCATTCTTGGGAATCAAGCCGCATTGGATTCTCTTCCGGAAATTCTTCCGCGTGAAGCCGCGGCCCCGCCGCCTCCAACCCCGCAGTAGTCGGGGGCCGGGATCCGGTTGAGGGAAGATGCCGCCGAGCGCACTCGGCGTACAAGCTCGTGGACTCCAACACGGATTGGAAGACGAGGTGGTTCTATACCACGAACCACCATCCCGAGCCGCCGAAGCCGAGCGGACGGCAGCCCAAGCACCAAGAGTGGTGGAACACGGAACCCACCATGCAAGAGGGGATCCGGCTCCCGGAGTTGCGGCACGCATCAAGACCCCGCGGAATGCGGGACCGAGGGCCGAACATGTGGCCTTCGGTTTCATGAAGCGCCGGATCCGGCCCGCCGTCGGCGCGGGATACGATGGGCTTCGAGTACACCGGCGACGACGACACGTCGCGGATGCGGGGGCGAAATTGAAGACAACGACATCATCGAGAGGTTGTCGAGGATCTTCAAGGACATGCGGAGTATACGGCGTGCCCCGTCGAGGAGTTCTCCGCCGCGCGCCCGCCCAACGAGGTAAGTAGTAGTACCCGCCTCGTCGAGTAGTAGGCACTTGTAGCAGATTTGCTGACGCTGTGTCTGTTGCGCAGGATGATGTGAAGCGGTTTGTCTCCGAGCCGCAGCCACCACCGAGCGAAATTGAGATCCCAACGGTGGAGAAGGTGAAGGAGCGCCGAGTAGTCGGAGACGACGACGATCCCGTCATCGTGGAGGATACCTCCGATGACGAAGAAGACGAGGAGACGCTGCAGGACCGCTTCCGGCGCGCGGTCGAGGTTTAGCCGTCCGGGCTTGCCTCATGTGCCTCTCATCCAAGACCCTCCGGCTAGCTCCGGAGGCTAGCCTTGCCTGCGCCGCCGAGGAAGCCGCGCAACCCCCGCCAAGAAGCGGGTAGCCAAGAAGATGAAGGTCTCGCAGACCACGCCTCCGCAGGTAAGTCATCTTGAGCAAAGTAGTCGAGTACCCGGTGATCGAGTACGGTGCCGACGAGTAGTCGTTCTTGTGTGCGGGAGGGGCCGCCGGCGAGCCCGTGGAGGAGGGCGATGAGGGCGAATGGCCCACAGTGGGGGAACCGGCTGGAAGCCGAAGTCCGCCCCCCCCGTCGAAGAACTTCTCGGCGCGGCTCGGAGCGCCGGCCCCCCGCCCCGCAGGGGAGCGCAGTACCCGCGACCGCCGCCGCTGAGGAAGTGGAAGCCGCAGGAGCGCAGAAGACGTCTGCGCCGGCCGCCGCCACCGTAGAGGAGGCGGTAGTCGAGGAGGCGCAAGAAGAAACGCCCGCCGAGGGTGGACTGGTTGACATCGCCAGCATCCTCGGTGCGCCGGCCGTGACTATCGTCCGGTCGAACTTGTAAGTACCACGCCTTCATGAGTAGTACTTGTTGTAGTAGTCGATTTTATCTAACGACCCTCTGTGGATACTTGTGCAGAAAATCCACGGACTTGAGCTGGGACGGAGAGGAGCCCACGGCAGCAGAGGCAGAAGAGGCCGCGCCGCCCGTCGAGGAACCCGCTCCAGAAGCCCAAGCCACGACCGAGCCCCCGGCTACCGAAGCGGCGCTGCCAGAGGCGATCATAGTCGAAGGTGAGTACTCCTCCTGAAGCTGTAGAGCCCAAAAAGAGTAGTCGAGAATGCTGATGCGCGTGTTCCTTGGTGACAGGCGCTGAAGGGGGTGACATCCCTGCAGGGGTGCCCGTGCAAGAGTTGACACCAGAGGCCCCGCGAGGCCGCGGCGGAGCCCCCGAGCCCGTGGGAGAAACCGTCGGGAAGTCCGCCGAGGAGGAGGCGGCTGCGCCACGTCGCCGGGGGTTGCCCCGGAGGTGGCGATCCGGTCTCCCGAAATCCAAGACGCGGAGCCTATCCGCTCGGCGCCAATGACGGAGGCCACGCCGAGTAGCCGTGGCGGGATTGAGGCGCTTGCCGACGATCTCGTCGAACCGGCGGTGTTGGCGCAGCACTTGGAGGCGATGCGGCGAGCCGAACAGTGGATGAAGGTATGAAGCCGTTGCCTCCCGAGTAGTCAATCCTTTCGTTGAGTACTCTGTTTGACTTGAACTTGTCTTGTGCAGGACGTCGCGGAGCGATCCCGCGAGAAGTCGAATCTACTGCAAGGCTACGGCGACACGGTGCTGCGAGCTGAGGCCTTGGAGGAGCAGCTCATGAAGTCGAGGAAGCACGCGGCCGCCATGCAGTCGAAGCTTGACGCCGCCTTCGCCAAGTACCACAACGATGTGATGGACTTGCGGGCGAAGAGCGACGAGCCGGTGCGGAAGAACAAAGGCCTCCGCAACAAGAATAAAGGTATGCCTCTTGACCTCGTTCGGATACTTGTTGGGAGTCATCAAGCTCGACCCGTTGTTGTGTTCCGTGTTGCGGAACTCGAAGGCCGGGTGGAGCGACCGAAGGGCTCGGAGATCGGCATGAAGAATCTCTTCTACGGGAGCGAGGAAGCCCGCCGGGTACTTGAACTCGACTACAAGGAGCCGGCCTTCGAGTGCGAGAAGCACATGGAGTTGAGAATTGCATCGACGGGATCTCGTCAACTCGCTACAAATCTTTGCGAAGTTGAACGAAGACCGCGAGGCGCTCCGGCCCGGGCCGAAGGACCCGGAAGAGGCCGCCCTCCCGATCGCGAGGCTCCCGGTGCCGCACCCGGCGGCCCCAAGATCGCTCCGTTGGCGGATCGACTTCGTGAGGCGCCAAGCCGGGCCGGCCGCCTACGTCAAGCACATGGCCAAGTCGATCCCGAGCAGGGGTGCCGGCCTTCATGAAGTCGTACTTCCCGAAGGCCCGGTGGAGGTAGTCGCCGGCGGGGTAGCCGCCAACCTCGCTCGGATGAGCGATGCGCAGAGTTGCTTCGGAGCGGATGGCTCCCGTCGCGGAGCGAGTAGCCGACAAGCTAAACCTCCAGTAGCCCTGCATAGATAGCTAGTAGCCGTAGTTGTATAGGAAACAGTTGTAATGAACTTTTTCATATATGAATGAAATGTGAAGTTCCATCAATGAGTACTCGTAACCGCGATCTCAGAGTGCGGAGCGCCCATCGTGGAGTAGGTGCGAGTAGTAGTACTCGGCTTAGTAGTCCCGTCGCAGGGAGTAGACAGTAAAGAAGTTGATGAACAATCAAACTTTATTACCGAAGGAGTACACACCGGGTGGCCGGGGCCGTAGTTACAAGTAGTCGCTCGGACCCGAAGGCCGCTTACGGTCGAGTAGTACCGGAGCGGGTAGCCGCTTACGGTGAGTGATCCGTAGGTAGCCGTGTAGGCCGGATCGCGCATCCGTAGGTAGCCGTGCGGGGGCGGATCTTGGAGTGTGGTCTCTTGGTAGACCGCCGCTAGAGTCCTTGACGCTCGTCGCGGCCCGGGGGTCCGTAGGTAGCCGCACCGGGGCCGGGACTCGGAGAAGAGTAGTCCCGGAGACTTGGAGCCGGGACCGGAGGGTCGCCCGCGGCAAGGGGTGTTGATGCGGTCGTGTAGACTTGAACCCCGGAGTAGTCGAGTAGACTAGGCGTAGAATCGACAAAGCCGGTCGACGTTCCACGAGTTGTTGACTTCTTCGCCTTCAAGTGTTTGGAGGCGGTAGGAGCTCGGCCCCGGTCACCTTAGCCACGGTGAAGGGCCCTTCCCGGGGGGAGCCGAGTTTGTGAAGTCCTTCCGTGTTCGGATACGGCGGAGGACAAGATCTCCAACGTTGAAGGAGCGTTCCTTGACGTTGCGATCGTGGTAGCGTCGGATACCCTCCGGGTACCTTGCTGATTGGACTAGGGGCGGCACGGCGAGCTTCTTCGAGGCCGTCGATGTCAACTCGTCTGTTGTCTTCCGAGACGCCTTCGTCGTAGTGCTCCACCGCCGGCGAGTTCCATATGACGTCGGCGGGGAGGATGGCTTCGCAGCCGTAGACCGGGAAGTAGGGGGATTGCCCCGTTGGCTTGGATGGTTGAGTCCGCGGCCCCCGCAGTGCGTTGGGTAGTTCCTTGATCCACTTGCCCCCTTTTGAGTTAGCGAGCGTCGTGTAGCCGCTTCTTGAGGGCGTCGAGCACCATCCCGTTGGCGCGCTCGACTTGTCCGTTGGCCCGTGGATGGGCGACGGAGACGTATCTGACGTCGATTCCGCTGTTCTCGCAGTACTCCCAGAACTGGTGGTTGTTGAAGTTGGACCCCAAGTCTGTGATGATGCGGTGGGGTAGCCCGTAGCGGTGCACAAGTTCGTCCAGGAAGTCGAGTACTCTGTCAGCCTTGGGGCATGTGACCGGCTTGACCTCGATCCACTTGGTGAACTTGTCGATAGCCACCGGTACCCCGTTGAATCCTCCCCGCGCGAGCTTGGCGGTGGCCCAATCATGTCGAGCCCCCGGCGGGCAAAGGGCCGGGTTGGCGGTATGGTGACTAGCTTGTAGGCGGGGACGTGTTGCGCTTGGCGAAGAACCGACATCCTTGGCACCTTCGACGAGTTCTTCGGCATCGCCCAGGGCTGTGGGCCAGTAGAAGGCTCGCCGGAAGGCCTTGCTGACCAGCGTGCGGGAGGACGCGTGGTTGCCGCAGACACCCTTGTGGATCTCCTCCAAGATGTCCTTGCCCTCTTCGCGAGGGACGCATTTCATGAGTACTCCAGAAGATGCGCCTCGCTTGTAGAGCTTGTCGCCGACGAGGACGTAAGACTTGGCGCGGCGGACGAGTTGTTCGGCCGCGTTCTTGTCGGAGGGGACCTTCTGCTCGCTGAGGTAGTCGATGAAGGGTTGCCTCCAGTCCACGTCGATCATCATGACCTCTCGCCCGGTGGTTGGGTAGCCGGGACGATGGTCGATGGCGCCGGCTCCGGGATGGATGGCGCGTGAAGCTCATGGACGAAAACGCCCGCGGGCACTTGGGCGCGGGTGGATCCGAGCTTCGAGAGGACGTCCGCCGCAACGTTGTTGTCGCGAACGATGTGGTGGAACTCGAGACCATAGAATTTGTTCTCGAGCTTGCGGACTTCTAGGCGTAGGCGTCCATGTTCTCCTTGTTGCGGTCCCGGGACTTGTTGACTTGGTTGATGACCACCGCGGAGTCGCCGTAGACTAGTAGCCGCTTGATGCCAAGTGAAGCCGCGAGGCGGAGCCCGTGTAGGAGAGCTTCGTACTCGGCTTCGTTGTTTGAGACCTTCCGGAAGATCCGCAGGACGTACTTGAGTTGTTCGCCCGTTGGGGAGATCGGGGAGTACCCCCCGCGCCGCGCCCTCGAGGTTGAGTGAGCCGTCGAAGTACATCACCCAATGCTCGGTCGCACGGTGGGAGTAGGTAGGCCGGTTCTCCCGCCACTCGCCATGAAGTCGACTAGCGCTTGCGACTTGATGGCTGTGCGTGGCTTGAAGTCGATGGTGAGGGCGCCGAGCTCGACAGCCCATTTGGAGATCCTTCCGGTGGCGTCTGGGTTCCTCAAGATGTCGCCGAGCGGGTAGTCGGTGACGACGGAGACCGAGTACTCCTGGAAGTAGTGTCGTAGCTTCCGCGAGGTGATGAGTAGGGCGTACGAAGCTTCCCGCACGGGCCGGTAGCGAGCCTTGGACTCTGATAGAACCTCGCTGACGAAGTAGACCGGCGCCGGGACCGGGTAGGCGTGGCCGTCTTCCCCGCCGCTCGACGACGATGGCGCATCGACCACGTGAGTAGTCGCAGCGAGGTAGAGCAGTAGCTGCTCGCCCTTGTAGGGAGCCGTGAGGACTGGCGGCTTCGACAGGAAGTCCTTGAGCTGGGCAAGGGCTTGGTCCGCCTCTGCTGTCCACACGAACTTCTCGTGGTGCTTGAGTAGTTTGAAGAAGGGGAGGCCCCGTTCTCCTAGCTTCGAGATGAATCTGTTCAATGCCGCCATGCACCCCGTCAGCTTCTGGACGTCCTTGATGCTCGTGGGAGCTTTCATGCTGGTGATGGCGGAGATCTTCTCGGGGTTGGCTTCGATGCCGCGCTGGCTGATGATGAAGCCGAGTAGTTTACCCGAAGGTACGCCGAAGACGCACTTGTTCGGGTTAAGCTTCCAGCGGTACTCGCGTAGCGATGCGAAGGTCTCTTCAAGGTCGTCGATGAGGGTACTGGAGTCCCTGGTTTTGACAACCACGTCATCCACGTAGGCCTCGACGTTCTTGTTGAGTTGCCGCTTGAAGCAGGCCTGGATGGCCCGTTGGTAGGTAGCGCCGGCGTTCTTCAACCCGAATGACATGGTCGTGTAGCAATACGCGCCAAACGGGGTGATGAACGCGGTCTTCTCCTAGGCTTCCTCCTTGATTGCGATCCGGTGGTACCGGAGTAGCGATCGAGGAAGCGGAGCGGGTCGCGGCCCCGCCGTGGAGTCGATGACTTGATCAATCCGCGGCAACCCGAAGGGGTCCTTGGGGCGGTGTTGCTTGTTGAGGTCGGTGTAGTCGACGCACATCCTCCACTCGTTCGAGTTCTTCTTGCGGACGAGGACGGGGTTGGCGAGCCACTCAGGATGGAAGACTTCTCTGATGAAGCCTGCGGCGAGTAGCTTGGCGAGCTCCTTGTTGATGGCGTCCCGTCTGTCGTCGGCAAAGCGTCGGAGGTGTTGTCGCTTGGGGGTGGCCTTTGGATCGACGTTAAGGCAGTGCTCGATCAGCTCCCTGGGCACTCCTGGCATGTCCGCTGGCTTCCACGCGAAGATGTCGCGGTTAGCCCGAAGGAAGCTGATGAGCGCGTCTTCCTATTTGGGGTCGAGGCCGGCCCCGATGGTGGTGGTCTTCTGGCCGGGGTCGCCCGTTCCGAGGTCGACCGACTTGACGAGTACCTCCTCGGTGGCTGAGGCTTGTTGGCGCTGTCAGACTTCTCTGGGATGTCGAGTTCGCTCATTGCGAGCTTCTTCGACGCAGCGTAGACCTCCATCATTGGGGTGGGTACTTGGTTTGTTGAAGCGATCATCACGGCCTCTCGTATCGCGATCGTGGGAGATCTTCAAGTCCCCCCGGAGGGAGAGTACACCGGCCGGACTTGGCATCTTGAGTACCAAGTAGGTGTAGTGGGGCACCGCCATGAACTTGGCGATGGCCGGTCTGCCGAGGATGGCGTGGTAGGAAGTCTCGAAATCCGCAACCTCGAACTTGATGTACTCGGTGCGGTAGTTATCCCGAGACGCCCCGAAGGTAACTGGCAGTACCACTGAGCCTAGTGGGATAGCCGCGTTGCCTGGGACGATGCCGTAGAAAGGCATGCTGCTCTTGTCGAGCATGGGGGTGACGTCGAGGTTCATCTTCTTCAATGTTTTGGTGAAGAGGACGTTGAGCCCGCTTCCACCGTCGATGAGCACCTTGTTGAGCTTGGAGCCCGCCACCGTTGGTTTCAGGACGAGGGGGAACCGTCCTGGTTCGCAGAAGCTAGTCCACCGGTCCGCGCGGGAGAAGGTGATGGGTGTCTCCGACCACCCGAGAGGGGTCATAACCGCCGGTTCGATGGACATCACTTCACGGCGAGTAGCCTTCGCTCCCGCCTACGGGGTAGTCCGCCGAAGAGGACGTTGACGGTCTTCTCGGGTTCTTGGAAGTCGTCGCCGTCCTTCTTCTTGTTCTTCGATCGTGAGGGTGCGGTGGCTCCGGCGTATCCTTGAGTGCATGCCCGAGCCGGTAGCACCGCTCGGTAGTGTGGTTGCCGTTTGGATGCCACGGGCACTTCTCCTTCAGCAGGTCTTTGAACCCGCCGGAGTTCTTCTTCGAGTTCCCTTTCGGAGGACGCTGGATAGCCGCGACGGTATTGTCTGGCTTGCGCTTGCGGTTGGGACCCGAGAAGTTGTTGTTATTGTTGTTGTTGTTGTTGTTGCGGCCGCCTTGGTTTGGATTGCTGCTGCCGCCGCCACCTTGGTTCTCGCTTGGACTTGCCGCGGATGGCGTCGTACTTGGCGTTGGCCTTGTCCTCTTCGTCCGCCCGGACGTGATCATGTCCTTGAGGTGGGGAATGGACTTGGGGCGGCGTCGGCCGAAGTCTTCGAAGGTGCGGCAATGGTAGAGCCCGTCTCGGAAGAGGTCGATGACCTCCTTGTCGGTGACGTCCACGACGGTAGCGCGCTTATCGAAAAAGCGGCGCATGTACTTGCGGAGGGTCTCGCCTTGTTCCTCGCTTGATCATGGCAAGGTCCATGCGAGTACCCGAACGGCCCATGGCGCCCGCGAAGTTGCTTGTGAATTGCTCCTTCGGTGGTCCCACTTGTCGATTGAGTGCTTGTCCGGCGACTCGAGCCACGTGAGTGGAGCTTGGTCCGGCGAAGGGGAAGTAGAGGCACTTGGTGTCGCCGTTGCCGCCGCCGTTCTCGAAGGAGAGGGCGTAGCATCGGAGCCACCGGATAGGATCCCGTTTCGCGTCGTACTTGGTGATCCCCAAAGGCTTGAACTTGTCGGGGAGGAGCAAAGTTGCGAAGCCGGGTGAGAAAGCGGGGAAGCCGTCGCCTTCGGCGGCGGTCGTCGACTTCTTCTCGCCGCAACTCTTCGATTCTCCGGCGAGCATCGTACCCGCCGTGAGAGGCGCCGGGAGGCGTGACTATGCGCGTGGCCACGGCCGCCGCGGGCGCCGCCGCCTCCCGGCCTTCTTGTTGGCCCCGTGGTTGGAGCCGCCGCCGTCGTCGGGGTCGTTGCCGCCGCCACCGGCCGGAGCACGGTGGGGGACGACTTCTCGGTTGACGTTGTCTTGTCGTGAGGGTCCGCCGGCGGTGGAGCGTCGACGGTTTGGTTCAGGCGGGATGTCGCCCCCGAGTACGGTTAGGACCGGGGTCAACACCGCGACTAGTAGCTTCGTTGTCGCGAGGCTTGGCCGGGGAGAGGTTGGGCGACTCTCTTGTCGACCCGCATGAAGTAGGCTTCTTCGGCGAGCTTGGCGATGACCTCTCCCGCCCGTATGCCCCGAGCCCGACGTGCGATCGTTGTGATCGACATGAGGCATTGCTCGGGAGTGGTGTGGACTCGCTCTCAACCGCTCGAGAGCTTCCGCAAGGTTGCGGATGGGGAGGTTGTCTCTGAGCCGCCGGCGTCGTTCGTTGCGCTTCTCGTTACGTTCGCGCCGGCGTCCCTCGTTGGCGTCGGTCTCGTCCGCAGGGGCATCAGCAGACAGCTCGTCTGCGGAGATGTCCTCCAAGTACTTGTCTGCGGCCGTGCCTGAGGTTCCCGTGTTGTCGCCGGCAGCCATGAAGACTTGACGATCAGGGGTACCCAAGCTTGGCTCAGAAGGCGCCACCTCAGTTGGCGTGTTTGAGTCAGCTTGGGCCAGTGGCGTTCCCTCCTGGAACGGTAGCGAGTCGATGTAGGCGACGTAGCGTGAGTCCTCCTTTGTCAGCTCAGCGGGCTTGAGGTCCGGCCGTAGACGTATCTTCCGGCCGGCGTCGATCTTATAACCGCCCCGCAGGCCGGCCCCGACAAGGGAAGCTCAGAGGAGTCGTCTTCGGACTCGGGCTCCTCAGGGTCCGACCCGAAGTCGAACTCGTAGTCCGGGTTCGAGTAGAACTCGGAGAGAGGGCTGGAGTCCGGGACGCGGTTGGAGACGGTGTCGGAGTCCGAGTTGTACTCGGTTACGGGCTCCTTGCCGGCCCGGCGTGGTGTAGAGGCCTCCGTGCGGGCCCGGCGAGGACCACGCGCGGAGCGCTGGCGTGGAGAGGGGACCGCCTGCGATGGCTGAGGAGCCGGCTCGCATGCGATGGCCCATGGCGACGTCGGGTTCGAGTTGGAGACGGGCTCGAGCTCGAAGTCAGCGTGGAGGTTGGAGAGCGAAATTTCGCCGAACTTGCCGGCGAGCTTGCCCGTGACAACTTCGGGAAGCGTCACAAGGCCTGTCCTCGAGTCGGGTTGCATGATCAAGCGGCGCTGGAAGGAACCCGCGCCATCAGCGGTGCAGACCCAGGCGCCGAAGACGAAGGTGTCGCCGCGGTTGAAGGCACGGTTGGCTTGATGTGAACGGAAGCCGTCGAGTTCGCCATGTGATCTCGAGCGAGAGCCCCTACCTGGCGCGCCAGCTGTCGGTGTTTTGGACCGGCAACCTACTACGGGGAGTACCCGAAGTAGATGAATGTGACTCGCCGAGATCGGTAACTCGAAGGAAGAGACACGTGGCACACAATTTAGACAAAGTTCGGGCCGCGAGGTGCGTAATACCCTACGTCCCGTATGCCGCGTAGCTCGGATTGATAGGGCACAATTACGGGATGGTGCAATAGTGCGCCGTGAGTTGAGATTGGATGAGGTGATCCCGAGATCGGTCCCCGCCCTCGCCTTATATAGTCCGGGAGGCGGGGTTACAAGTCGGAGTAGGGAAGGAGTACTAGTCGAGTACGTCTGGGAGACCTCTACGAGTGCGGAACATGTACGAGTCCTAACCGAGTACTACTCTGTGTTGTCCTTGTGCTCCACGCCTTCGAGTGCGGGTGTAGCGCAAGCCGGGTAGTCCCGGGGGCCCACCGAGTAGTCGGTCCCGGTACCCACCGAGGTAGTGGGCCCAGGGGAGGTCCATACGACGGATGCCGACGGGTGCTTGCTTTGCTTTGCTTTGGAAAAGAAGGAAAATGGAAATTAAAGGTGCTTGCTTTGCTTTGCTTTGGGCGCTGCCGGAAGCTAGCGGTGGCGACGGGTGCCATTCAAATGCGCGGTGGCGGCGGTGCTGCTGCTACTGCCACCACTCATGCATCACGCCCTTCTTACCTCACGCCCGGCCTGAAGATTTAGGCATTCGGAGGAAGATCGTAGCCACCACGCCGACGCCACGATATAATACACATTCAGCATGAGTTCTGTAAGCGGCTGATCCCACGCGCGCACGCAAGGCATCTCAAGGATCTCGACCGGAATTATTGAAGCATATACTCCAGTCTGATATGCTAATAGCTGAAATCACTCTGTATGCAGGCCTGATGTTGACGTCTGCAACCATCTGATTATCTTGACCTCTCTCAAAAGGATATACGTATACAAAAGAAATTGACAGCAGAATAATTCTCTCTTTCACAAGCAATCATCACGAGTTAATTAGTTGTCTGATTCTATTTACTCCATATCTCACGAGAGAACCAACTCCTCCGTGCATGCACCACCTAATTAAAACACACCATCTACTCCACCCAGCTAGTGGCGCTCACCGTAGCGCCACACTGCCATCGGCTATCCCTCAATCTCAGTCTATCTATTCCAAGGAACCGATCGAGAGGCGCAGGAGGCAGGCGGTCCGATCCGCAGGTGCGGGCGGCATCGGCACACACGCATGCCGCCGGCATGCATGGCTCTTCCTTTTGGCTACGCTTGCATGCATGCACATGACGAGCGCGCAGCGCGCGCACATTGCATGTTCCCACCACTAGTGTCCTCTACTCCCACGGAACACACCACCTACAGCACACGAATGATATGAACGAATCGTGGTTGATACAAACACCGCTGCAGCTACAGTGGGTTACCCTACCCTTCCTCTTCTGTCAGAAACTCCGGGACATTTTGAAAAGTGATTTGGTGAAGTTGCTTGAGGAATTTCACAAAGGGGACCTAGACCTGTGTATAGATTGAATTTTGCCATGTTAACCCTCATCCCTGATCGAGATGGAGGATGCGATGGATATGAAGAATTACAGACCTAATTAGTCTCATAAATCGTAGTTTTAAGATCGTGTCTAAAGTTCTGACTTTAAGACCGGGAGAAGTGTCTAGTAGGTTGGTGTCTCATGACCAAAGTGCCTTTATCCCAGGTAGATATATTTTGGAGAGTATGGTAGTTGCACATGAGCTAGTGCATATAGTGTGCATAAGAGCAACCGACCGGGAGTAATTCTGAAACTGGATCATGAGAAAGCATATGATAGAGTAAGTTGGACCTTTCCTTTTTGATACTCTGAAATCTAGAGGTTTCTGTAACAATTGGCTCAGTTGGATTAAAATTCTCGTGATGGGTGGTTCAGTTGGAGTGAATCTAAATGGTGAGGAGAGTCCCTACTTTAAACCTGGAAAGGGATTAAGGCAGGGGGATCCCATTTCTCCTCTACTTTTTAATCTGGTAGGAGATGTTCTAACCAAAATGCTAATTAGAGTAGAAAAAACTGGGATAATAAAAGGCCTACTCCCTGAACTTAGAAGTGGGGGGGGGGGAGTGGTATCACTGCAGTATGCAGATGATACCATCCTTTTTTCAAACCCTGATGAACTCTACCTTAGAAACCTTAAAAGTAGCCTGATTTGGTTTGAAAACCTCTCAGGAATGAGAATTAACTATCATAAAAGTGATATGATCTCACTTAATATGCAGGAGGAGCAGGTCCACAGAGCAGCCCACATCTTTGGCTATCCAGTGGGCTCCTTTCCCCTCAAGTATCTAGGTATCCCTCTCCACTATGACAAGTTGAGAAGGGAGGACATCCAACCCCTAGTTGATAAGATCCTGAAGAGATAGCAAGCTGGAGGGGGAAGCTGCTCTCTGATGCTGCTAGGCTGACTTTAGCCAAGTCTTGCCTAGCCAATATCCCAGTCTACCTTTTGTCTTTTATCAAGTTCCCAAAATGGGCAATCAAGTTATTGAACTCCCATTTAGCTAAGTGCATGTGGAATGATTCAGAAGGCAATCATAAATATCACTTAGCAAATTGGGATTGTGTGAGCATGCTAAAGGAGTTTGGTGGATTAGGAGTCCCAAATATTAGGGACTTGAATATTTGTCTGCTGGGCTCTTGGATCAAGAGACACCAAGTGGATGAAGGGAAACTCTGGAAAGAGATTCTAGACCACAAGTACAATATTAAAAACCCAAATATTTTCTGTACCAAGGATACTAATAGTTCTCATTTTTTTAAAGGGTTTATGTGGGCTGCCAAGGCAGCTAAACTAGGCTATAGGTGGAAAGTTGGTAATGGTAGGAAGATAAAGTTTGGGGAAGATAACTGGCTAGGGGGAGGGTCTAGTTTGGCTATCCAATTTTGGGAGATTTACAACATTGTCAATGAGAAAACCGGCTCTATAGAGATTTATGGGATGGACAAAACCTGAAGTGTACTTTCAGAAGACTGTTGATAATAGGGCTTATAGAACCTGGTTAGAAATTGTCCAGCTAGCTTCAACAATCTCTTTCAGTAATGAGGAGGACACTCTTATCTGGAAATTTACTTCCAATGGGGTGTATACTTCCCAGTCACTCTATAAGATCATTAACTTTAGAGGGGTCATCCCTGTGCATGTCCCTAATGTTTGGTCAATTAAGATTCCACCTAGAGTGCAATTCTTTCTGTCGTTGCTAGCTAATAACAGAGTTTTGACTAGAGATAACTTAGCTAAAAGGCAAGAAGTAACAAACAAAAGATGCTTCCTTTGTGATGAAAAGGAGTCTAGCCAGCATCTATTCTTTGATTGTGTAGTTACTAAAAATATGCGGAAAGGAATTTATGACATAGTAGGAAGGGATATGGGAAACTCTTTTGATAGTGTTGGTGTTTGCTGGCCGAGTGAGAAGAAATATGTGAATATTAATATTATAAGTCCTGCAGCTCTGTGGGGTTTGTGGAAGCTAAGGAATGAGCTTTGTTTCCAGGATGGAGCTTGGATAAGCATGAAGCATCTGTGGTGAAAAGAAGCTGGTTTGGTGCAAAACTGGTTGATTCTTTGCCCAAGCAGCAGGAGGGAGGAGCTGAACTGCTTCAGTTTAAATTTGCGTACCATGGCAAGAAGTCCAAAAGCAATAACAGGATGACGTCAGGCCAGTTGAACAAGTCGCTATGCATGAAGACGTGGGTTACTCAACTCCGAGAAATGGAAGCAATTTTGATCGGGGATGAAGAAGTTGTCGCAAGCAAGTTTGCCTGATAAAAGAAAAGAAGGGTTCAAAGACTCTCTGCTTGTGCAGTTTTGCTATGTGCCACTGGGATGTTTATCTTCTCTCTGTCTGTGATTTGGTATGTATCAATCATGAATGTGGTGTGAAACCTGATGGGTACGTATGAGGATGGGTTGTAAGAGCAACTCCAAAAGAGTGTGAAAAATTTCACCCCAAAAACAAGATATTGGACCAATGCTAAAAAAATTTGTGTCCCAAAAACAAATCTCCCACAGCAGAATGCTAATAACTACTCCCTAAAATTTGAAAACATGCCACGTCATCATTAATTGGGCCCAATTTTGCGGCCCACATAGCAGACCTTCGGCGTCCCCCACCCCCCCGGACGCGACGCATCGCGACTCCTCCCCCCCGACGCACCGCGACGCCGAACGCCGCCGTCCGTACGCCGCGGCAGGAATTCCCCTGCAGAGCTGCGCCGCCAGAAAAAACGTCAGCGTCTAGGTACGTTCGATCGCTCTTGCGTATGATCTCTGATTTCAACTGCAGATTATTAAAACGGGATGGTAATGAAATTGTAGATCGGTAAACTGAGTAGTGATGAGTCGACAAAGCTTTCTCATGAAGCGTGTGTTGGAGTCGTCGTCATCGTCGTCGTCGGACGAGGATGATGATTTTCTATTGTCTGTTACTCATGTGGCCATGAATGCGAATGAGTCCGATGATGAAACCAAACATCGTGGTTCTATTCATGGACACAAAGTTCTTCGGCGGGACAGACAGGAAGGACATGATAGGTTGTTTAAAGATTATTTTTCAGATGATCCTACGTACGGGCCTAATTATTTTAGACGTCGGTATGTACACAATAATTTGTACGGACTAAAATTTAATTAATTCATATTCGTATCTCTCATTATAGTTGATGTGTAGGTTTCGAATGGGGCGTCCACTGTTTGAGCGCATATGGCATGCTGTTGAAGCACACGATGACTATTTCGTGCAGAAAAGGAATGCTGCTGGCATACTTGGGCTGTCTAGTTTGCAAAAGATTACAGCAGCATTTCGTATGTTAACATATGGAGTTGCAGCTGATGCTATTGATGATTATATCCGTATTGCTGAGAGTACCACTATTCAGAGCCTGAGAAGATTTGTCAATGCTGTGGTGGAGGTTTTTGGAGATGAGTACTTGAGAGAACCTAATGAAGAAGACACCGCCAGATTACTTGCAATTGCAGAGCGTAGAGGTTTTCCGTGTCTCCGGGGTCGGTTGATTGTATGCATTGGGTGTGGAAAAATTGTCCTTCAGCATGGCAAGGTATGTACACCGGGCATGTGCATGATCCTACAATTATACTTGAAGCAGTTGCAGACAAGGATCTTTGGATTTGGCATGCTTTCTTCGGGATGCCTGGTTCTCACAACGACATCAACGTTTTGCACCGTTCTTCTTTATTTGCGCGGCTAGCGGAAGGTCAAGCTCCGGAGGTCAAGTATACAATTAATAATCACGAATACACAATGGGTTATTATCTTGCTGATGGCATTTATCCTGATTGGGCCACATTTGTGAAGACCATACAAGAACCACAAGGTAACAAGAACAAATATTTTGCAACTGCTCAAGAATCTTGTAGGAAAGATGTGGAACGAGCCTTTGGGGTTTTACAGTCTCGTTTCGCTATTGTGAGGGGGCCGGCTCGTTTTTGGGATGAAGAAACCCTCGGTCAAATCATGAGGGCTTGTGTTATTATGCACAACATGATTGTTGAGGATGAGCGCGGTCAAGAGGATGATTTAAATTTTGATGGAATGGGAGAAAAGGTGAATCCATCTCACAACAAGACACCAGAACTTGAGGAGTTTATTAAAAACTACAAGAACATAAAGGACAACGAGGTTCACAAACAGCTTCAAGATGACCTCGTGGAGCACCTCTGGCAACATCATCCCGACCTCTACCAACGATTATGAATGCTTTCTATGTTTTCCAGCACGATATGAATAATTACTCTAGTGTCACACATTATTTAAACTTGGATTTTTTTTACAGTACATTGATTGGTACTAGTGAATTGGTAGTGAGCTAGCAAGAAAAGGCTGAACGAAGATCAGCTGCACTATCCCAAGATCTGCATGGGGAAATATTGTGCCAACAAGTGAGAGGGAACCAGCATGCGACTAACAAAATTCGTGGATCAGTAGCTCTAAATTTCGTATATAGAGGGAACCAGCATGGCCACAAAACTAACAAATGTGGTAGTTAAAATTCTAACAATAATCATCCAAATTAAAATCTTGGAGAATTAACAACATGCGACTGTTTGTTCACATAAACACTGAATAGTGCTGCTCAATATACAGTAAGCAACCATGTGTTTAATCCCAAGCATTAATTCAATTACGTTCAAGTATGTCCAACAGATATTATCAATTCAAAAGCAAATGAGAAAATTAAACATCAAACAGTTCTAATATTTTATGGAAGATTGAAAATATAATTAAGTGCTAGGCGTAGAGAATTGGCTCATGATCTGAGACCGCAAGAACATGTAATATGTCTTCTGATCTTCAGGCAAGGCTGTAAGGTCCATGGTCATAATCCTCTCTTCATCCCTCTTCTTCTGCAGCTGCACCTCCTCGCTCCTCACTTGAAGAAGTAATTTTTCATTGGCAACTCGTTCCTGTTCAAGAGCAACTGCTAGTTTGTCATTTGCAACCCGTTCCTGTTCAAGAGCAAATGCTTTGTTGAACCTCTCATCTTTCTTTTCTTCTTTCTTTAGCTGTTTCTCCGCATCAGCTTCTTTCTTCTCTGTCCACATATTTTCTAAAGTTGCTGTCACACTTTTTTTCTTCTCCTGTATAAGAGCCGCCTTTGCTTTCTTCTTACCAATCGGTCTTGCCAATGCAATAGCCTGTACGCCTTCCCCCTCATCTTGTGCACTCGGATCAGCACTCGGATCAGCACTCGGATCAGCTGTCAGATCAACAGTCGGATTTGCCTTCTGCTTCTTGTTACAAGGTGCACCAACGACCAACTCATCAAGTTTTGCAAGCCACTTTGGTTGTGTTTTCAATATATTCCAACAATGCATGAGCTGAAATGCTTTGCCATCTCTCGTCTTCGACTTGTACAAACCACATGCCTCCGCAACCTATCCACACACCAACATCCAGGGACATACATTAATGAGATGGAAAATTAAAAAAGCTAAAATAAATCCTAGTATTACAAAATAAGTAAGTACCTTGTCTGAACTTGTATGACCACTTTTACGCCTTAACTCAATCCGTGTAAGGCATCCGCAAAATTTGTTCACACATCTCCGTATGGTCTCCCACCGGTGCTTCGAGAGAACTAATGGTACGCTTCGACCGACATTTCTTGTGCTTATGGAAGTAATCACCGATACGATTCCAATACGTACTACTTTTTTGATCTTTACCTCGTGATTGGATCCAAACTTATATTCAGCCACCCCGAAACCAAAATCTCATCTTCATGGGTACCGAAATTCTTTTGTCTCTTATGGTTTGGCCTCGGGAGAGGGCTACTGAACTATCTTGATTTGCTTGTGAATGCTGAGCAACAAGTGGGTCCTCAACATTATCAAAATCAGCTTCATTTATTTCATCTGTCATCATGTTAGAATAATATCCTTGTCCTGCAACCATTTAATGTTTGAAAATTTTTGGCATAATAATCAGGTCACAACTTGACTACAATGTAAACAGGGTACATGGCATAATTGAATCAATAAATGGCAGATTGAGATGTACACAAATCATACAGTTGGTTCTTCACAGCAGCAATGATGGGAAAACTGCTGATATGTGTATATTCTGAATCTTAATATTATCTCTAATTCTTTATTGTTTGCTGCTCAACTAATTAGACATTTTTGTACTAGTTCTTTCTTGTCAGGTAAGATCAGTTTGATGAAAAAATGTTCAGAAGATCACTTTCGGATTCTGAAATTAGCCCAAGGACTGCATTCACTGTAAGTATCTGTTATGACTGTTAAGAATCATAGTTCAATTTTTTTCATTTACCCTAATTGTTTAATCAGTTCCTACTGGTAGGTAAGTTTTTTTGCTACATGCTCACTCCACCTACTTGTAGCGGTATATGATCCAGATATATATAAAATTCTCCAGCTTTGCTAGTGCTCCTAAAACTGAGCTGATGAATTTGTTGGAAATAATTCCCTATCACTATATTTTTTACTCCATCTACAAGACATTAATGATTATCCTCAATTTTGCACACCATGTCAAATATTGATTCTACATAACACACTACTCACACATTTGTAACACTCCGATCCAAATCACAGAAAAAGAAAAAGTAGAACTCATACCATTTTCAGCTTCGTCGTCGTTGCCTCCATGTTCGAATGCAGCAGAGGAATCCTCGCCGTCGACCATCTGCAAATATGTGTTGCTGCCGGTCCATTGCGGCATATGGTTGCCGCCGGTCCATTGCAGCATCTGCTGGTTGCCGCCGGGCCAGTGATGCATCTGCTGCTTCCCTCCCAGCCATTGGGGGAGCTGGATGCCGTCGGCAGGCCCTTGAGGAGCCTTGGCGCCGCCGGCCGGCCCCTGCGGAGGCTGGGCGCCGCCGGCAGGCTCCCGAGGAGGCAGGACGCCGTCGGCGGGCCCCCGAGGAGGCCGGGCGCCGTCGGGTCCCCGAAGGTGAAGGGCGCCGCCGGCCATCTGAGGGAACTGCCCGCCGAGACCCTGAGGAAGGAGGCCACCGCCGGGAAACTGCGGAGGCTGGCCGCCGACGGCGACCACGCGCCGCTGATTCCTACTGCCGGCACCCTTCGCTACGACATGCCGGACCGGAGCAGATCGCCGTGAATCCTGCATATGCGCCGCCGCCGCTGCCGCCGGCCCTCTGTCGCCGCTGCTGCTCCCGCCAACCTTGTTCGCGCGCGCGGGAAGTCTCCCGCCACGCCGTCTCGCGCGCGGGGGATTCGAGTCCAGGCGATTTTGGGGAGGATGGGGGCGCCCGAAGATTTGCGGGAGGAGGCGGCTTCTTTTCGCGTCGCGAAAATATACGACTGCGCCTTCGCATCCTGTTGGAACGGTGGTTTTCGTTTTTTTTCCCTAAACCGGGTTTTGGGAGGAAGATTAGCACTCTTTTGGAGTTGCTCTAAGAACTGAACGTCTTTCTGGTCTTTTATTAAAGATTTAAAGGCCGGGGCTCTGCCCTGAAACTCTAAAAAAATTACAAAACAACCAGTTTCTTTGAAAATAAAAATAAAATGAAACAGCCCGAGACCAAGAAGACCGACGATCCTGAATTTGCCAGAGTACTCTATTAATTATTACTTAGTTCACCACTATCAGTTTCTTTTACCCAGTCACAAACAATTACTAGTGCTTTGACTGAAATCCAGCCAGATTTTTAAAAAATCTGACAATTACTCCATTACCAGGGGAGGCATATCTTCTGATCTTGGCAGGCAGGCCACAACCACAATCCATCCATAGCTGTAGAGCTTGTCCATGCAGGCATGCCCGTCCGCAACAGGACAACCGTCACCACCCAATAAAAACGCCACGCCTCCACCACCGCCGGCGGGGTCCATCTCCATTGTCCATTCCATCACGAGCGAGCTTTACCCGGCCGCGTCCCTTCCCAATCCTGCCTGCTTCCACCGCGCACACACGCAGTCGCGGCAACCGGCAGCTGATGGCGGGCCGCACGTGCTGCGCCGCCCCCCGCCGCCGCGGCCGCTCACCGAGCCTCCTCCTCGGCACAACCGCCGCCGCGCTCCTCCTCCTCCTCGCCGCCGCCGCCGCCGCGGCGGGTACGACTCCGACGGGGCCCATCAAGAACGTGGTGGTGGTGGTGATGGAGAACCGCTCCTTCGACCACATGCTGGGGTGGATGAAGCGGCTCAACCCGGAGATCGACGGCGTGACGGGCGCCGAGTGGAACCCGGCCAACACGACGGACCCGGGGGCCGGGCCGCGCGTCTACTTCGGGGAGGGCGCGCAGTACGTGGACCCGGACCCGGGCCACTCGTTCCAGGAGATCCGGCAGCAGATCTTCGGCTCCGACGACGCGTCGGGCCCGCCGAGGATGGACGGCTTCGTGCAGCAGGCGCGGTCGCTGGGCGGCGGCGACATGGCCGACGCCGTCATGCACGGCTTCGCGCCCGACAGCGTCGCCGTCTACCGCGAGCTCGTCGCCCAGTTCGCCGTCTGCGACCGGTGGTTCGCGTCGGTGCCGTCGTCCACCCAGCCCAACCGGCTGTTCGTCCACTCCGCCACGTCCGGCGGCGCCACCAGCAACAACCCCCAGTACGTCTCGTCGTCCTCGCGCTCCCTGCTGCATTATCTGCTCATCGATCGATCGATCGCCTTTAATTCCGCCGCGCCTTGTTTTTTCATATGATTTTGCGAGCTGGCTGGCTGCGCCTGCATTTTTCTGGATATTCGTTGCGTGTGAACGTGAGCGATGATCCGTGGTTGAGAGTTGAGACGACGACGACGACTGCTATCCATCCAGACACCCAGTGCAGGTGTAGCCACAGAGCCCACACTGCACAGGGCCGGGGGTAAGGGGTTGGTTGCCAACCTTGCTTGCATTGGATTAATTGTTGATGGATGCCCTAGTATATATGTTGCTTGGTATAGTAGGGAGTGTCAAAGATGTTGCACGCTTAGATAATCACTTTTTAATGGCGGCGTACGTCCTGGTTACTCACTCCGTTAACTAAAAATTACAACTAGTTTATTTTGTCAAAGTAATTGCACACACCCTCCACCTGGAAGTTGTATCTTGATTTGATACATGCATGTAAGCATGCAAAGTCGATCTCTAGAAACAGTACCAGGGATGGAAAATGTAATAGAATTACACACGAGAAAAGAAAACAAGAAAGAATTCAGAAACAGTTGGTGCCATACTGCCATGCATATATACGTAGGATGAGCATTCTATATCTGAAAGAGAAGTCATATCCTACAAGCAGGCAGCATTAATTCGGAGATTTCCCTGGATATACTCATTTTTTTTAAATCTATTGGATGGATGCATCAATTGGCTTTAGAGATTTCCAGCTAGCTAGCTAGCCAGCATATCTTCTACTATTGCCAAACTTTTATAACAATACTATTCGAGATACGAAACTAAATGGTTGCATCATCTATCCACAAATAAAAAGGTTAATTGGGTGGTGAAATGCCACGTACGTTGCTGTCTAGTTACATTGCATCACATCCTAGCTAGTGCGTCGTCGTGGTCAAAAGCACGCGGCGATTTTCAGAATAACCGCCGCAGTCAGTTCATTTCCTTTCAGGTAAGGTTATTAACTTATTACTGGCCTGCATGAGAGTGAGAGCCGCTGAGAGCCGCCGCCGCTGCTGGTGGTGGTGGTGGAAGCCTATAGCTAGTAGTATGGGCGGGAGAGATTAATATTCCTCCTGCCTGCCCAAACTCTTAGAAGAAGAAGACCTGCAGAACACGTTAGAATCTTTAATCAGTTGAACTTCTACACGAGTACACGTTCAAAATTGGGCCAGCAGCACTGCACCGCTATGCATATACGTATATGGTCTATCTCTATCCCTGCTGGTGTACGTACGTAGTCTGGTACGCGACCCAACATGACAAGTCACGGTTGTTGCTTTGTCGGCTCGCATTTCCCTCCTGGCCTGATCTGATTGAGCCATGACCTCATGCATCCACTATCCGTGATCATCGGCTCGTCGTTTGTACCTGCGTCGCATGGTTTGGTGGCACGAGTAAATTCATTCGTGTTCGATTCCTCGGCGTGAGAGGATCTATTTACATGGTACAGGGCTGGATATCAGAGGTGCGCGCGCCGTGCTAGCTTTTTGCGGCAGGCACCGCCGCGACGTCGCCGGCCAACCAACTTTACTTTTGCTCCGACGCTCCGTCCATCCATCATCGATCCACACGCAGCTGAGAGATTAGCTAGCCTAGTAGTGCCCTTGGAATGGATGATTACCGGCCGCCGGTGATTAATAAATAATTAAGGCTGCTCTGATCCACCGTCCGTCGTCCATGCTAAAGCAAAGGTTTCCTTCAAACAAAAAAAGTTAAAGCGCATGGTGGTGGAGTGGTGTGTGGTCCCTTATTGCATGCCTTTGGACCTCAATGTTTTGCACCCAGAGAGTTCTGTAATGGAGTAGTAGAATGGAGATGGAGAGTGTACTGCCACTGTGATCTCACTCACTGGTCACTCGTCAGTGGAATGGATGACCAGCTGCGATGAGCCCATGACTTGTGCATGTGTGTGTCGGTCGGTGCTTGCTTGGGGCCGCGTGAGGACTTGACCCGAGAAGCAGATTCTTAATTCCGACGCGTGCAGGGACAAACATGCTCGATCTCTCCCATGTCGGCACACTGCACTTTGCGGTGCGTTGCGTTGGAGAGGAATGGTAAAAAACATAGTATATACTGACGCTGTGACAAGGTACTTATACCCGGCATATATATATATATTCTATGCTGGTTTCGAATGTCGTGTGATGGCCGTATCCCTGTTGGCTTTACCTGCCAATGCGCGAGATACTGGCATGCTCTTCATCAGATTCTTAAGGTGCTAGTAGTACATACACCTGTTGGAGTATCCTTTTTTCTTCTTTTAAGAAAGAGAAAAAAAGCTTCCCCGGGTCACAAAAGAGGAACCAGGGTCACAAAAGATGTACACCTGATTGCGTGAACATCTGAACTGTCCGCGATCTGCTGTTACAATTTACAACGAAGAAAGAGAGCATGACTGATGATGAACAACACTAACACAATGCAGGCTTCTGGCGAGGGGCTACCCGCAGCAGACCATCTTCGACAACATCCACGACGCGGGCCTGTCGTTCGGCGTCTACTTCCAGGACGTGCCGGCGGTGCTCTTCTACCGCAACCTCCGCAGGCTCAAGTACCTGCTGGACTTCCACCCGTTCCACCCCACCTTCGCCGACCACGCCCGCCGCGGCTCCCTCCCAAACTACGCCGTCATCGAGCAGCACTACCTCGACTCCAAGCTCAGCCCCGCCAACGACGACCACCCCTCCCACGACGTCTACCGGGGCCAGATGTTCGTCAAGGAGATCTACGAGGCGCTCCGCGCCAGCCCGCAGTGGAACCAGACGCTCATGGTGCTCACCTACGACGAGCACGGCGGCTTCTTCGACCACGTCCCCACCCCCGTCCGCGGCGTCCCCAGCCCCGACGGCATCGTCGGCCCGCCGCCCTACAACTTCACCTTCGACCGCCTCGGCGTCCGCGTCCCGGCCATCCTCGTCTCCCCCTGGATCGACAAGGGGACGGTGGTCCACGGGCCCAGCGGGCCGACGCCGACGTCGCAGTACGAGCACTCGTCCATCCCGGCCACCGTCAAGAAGCTCTTCGACCTGCCGCAGGACTTCCTGACGAAAAGGGACGCCTGGGCCGGGACGTTCGAGAGCGTCGTGCAGACAAGAACAGAACCCAGGACGGATTGCCCAGGTACCGTGCGATTAATGCTGTTTGGTGTTTGCTTCACTACTACTGTAGTCATATATGTATGCTATAATCAATTGACCGCAAGATTCATCATCAACGCAATATATGTATGCACACACTACTACTGCAGAGCAACTCCCGATGCCGACGAGGATCAGGCAAACCGAGGCGAACGAGGAGGCCAAGCTCAGCGAGTTCCAGCAGGAGATCATCCAGCTCGCGTCGGTGCTCAACGGCGACCACGAGCTCACCAGCCTCCAGGACAGGATCAGGGACAAGATGAACGTCAGGGAAGGCATCGCCTACATGAGGGCCGCCGTGAAGCGCTACTTCGAGGCCGGCATGTCGGCCAAGCGGATGGGCGTCGACGACGAGCAGATCGTCAAGATGAGGCCCTCCCTCACCACCAGGATTCAGCGTCGTCCATAGAGACCATGACAAAAGTTAAAACGAAACCATATAAATACAGTAGAAATTAAATAGATCATCATGTAAGGGTCGCATTGCATACAGGTCAAAGAGCCAGCACAATCAGTTAGGATGTGCTCGTGCTAGGTCCAACTATTCGAGGCTACACCAGCAAATGTTACTAGTATTCTAAAAAAAACAAATGTTACTAGTTTGCTATAAAGATTTGCATTGTGTTTCAAACTAATATATGTGCGAAGGAGATCGTACCCTTGAGAGGGATGAGAGTGTTACTGATATCATATCAGATCGAAAAAGTTCATAAACTCAAATTGATAGTTTCTATCCAAATGCGAACAATCAATGTCCACATTGTTTGAATCTTGATGCTCAAAGTTGGATATTTAATATGCGAATAGGACGAATATCATTATTCGACACATCTTGGCATTATTTATATCCATATTCCATATGAGAAGAATATGAGAAAAAAATTTGTATCCCTATATATCCGTTCGTATCCCACCCGTTTTCATCCATCTCATTTAGAGAAAGGTTACGAAGTGAATGGATTTTTAAAACTTTTATATTTATTTTTTCACGATTTTTCAAAAATATATGTCTCATTTTATATTTTGCAAATCTATACCACTATCGTCGTATGGTATGACGTTTGGGTCCAACCGCCATATGGTAAGGCGGTTCGAGGTGCTACAGTTCCAAACATCATACCACACTGCGTTTGTGTACAATACCCAGACGTGGGTACTGTGGCACCTGCTGTCGTTGTGTGATACGACAGTTAGTGTGAGTTCGTTTTCAAAAAATCATAATTTTTTTATAAACTCGGATGGAGATAAACTTTATATAAATTGTAGCTTTGACGAGATCTACAACTTTGTAGTTCAAACTTTTTTCATTTGAAGTCATGTTCAAACTCAAATAATCAATATTTTATCCAAATCTCAATTTTTGATATCTAGACCTGGATAATATATCAACTATTTGAGCTTGAAGATGACCTCAAATGAAAAAGTTTGAACTACAAAGTTATAGATCTCGTCGAAAGCTACAATTTTCATATAAAGTTTACCTCCATCCGAGTTCATACAATTTTTTGAAAATGGACTGATCCTTATGACATTTGTGTGGTATGAGCCGTATGACAGTTGGGCCCAAACGCCATACCACATGACGGTAATGGTATATTTTTGCAACATTTGAGATGGCACATATATATTTTAAAAATCAAAGAAAAAAAAATTAAAAAAATTCAAGTGAATGCAGTTTTAGTACATGTCACAAGTAGTGGCGTGTCTAGAGGGTGGGTCGGGTGGGCCACGGGCCACCCTAAGATTCAGCCCAAGGGTCATCAACTCTTTATTTTTTCCAATAAAAAAGTCTGGTTTACACCCCTCAACTATCATAAAAGATCGATGTTTGATCCTTTAACCACAAAACCATATATATAACATCCTTGAGCTCTCACAAAAGTCCAATTTGCTCCTCCAACCATTGTAGCTACTATAGATGAAGGAAAAAAATTGCCTCTGGGCCCACCCTAGCTTCAAATCCTGGATTCGTCGCTGGTCACAAGCTTTGTTTATCATCTTACAGTATTATGTTAAATCTCAATCGACAATTTAGGTAAATAAAATTCTCACAAAAAGTAAATACATGATCATTCAGGTACTAGAACCTCATTCTTGGTGTGATGGCTAAAACCCACAATACATATATGCACTGAAACATAGAGGGTAACAGCTTTTGATTCACTATTAAAGTTGAAGCAGATTAGGGGGCAAATGAAGCAACTTCACCCGGAAGTGTAGGAGTATAGAGGGCGAGGAAGGGGCACATGCCCCCATCAAATTAATATTTAAGAACTCTCTGGCTCTGCTTGTACGTCAAGGTCCTGGCGTGGCGGGTGGGAAACTCCTTCGCGTGGATGTCGATGGGGAAGGCTGGCCTAGCACACAACTACCTGTCGAAGGAGATCGTACGCTTGAGAGGGATGAGAGTGGTACCGGTATCCGATCGAAGAAGTTCATAAACTCAAACTGATAGTTTCTATCCAAATGCGAACAAATCAATGTCCACATTGCTTGAATCCTAATGCTCAAAGTTGGATGTTTAATACACGAATAGGACGGATATCATTATTCGACACATCTTGGCATTATTTATATCCATATTCAATCCGAGAAAAAAAATTGTATCCCTATATATCCTTTCGTATCCTATCCATTTTCATCCATCGCATTTAGAGAAAGGTTACAAAGTGAATGTAGTTTTAGTACATGTCACAAGCTTAGTTTATCATCTTAAAGTATTATGTTAAATCTCAATCGATGAGTTAAGAAAATAAAATTCTCACAAAAGTAAATGCATGATCATTTAGGTATTGGAATTCTGGAACCTTGTTTAAAACCCACAATACAGATATGCATTGAAACTGAGAGGGTAACAACTTTTCATTCCCTATTAAAGTTGAAGCGGATTAGGGGGCAAATGGAGAAACTTCACCCAGAAGTATAGGAGTATAGAGGGCCAGGAGGGGGCACATGCCCCCTTTCAAATTAAGATTTAAAACCAAGGCAAAAACATTGAACAAACAAAGACGAATACAATGCAAATACCCCAAACAAACACATATTAAATCTGCTCCTCTTTAAATAGTTCAGTCAAAAATCTTTGTTTAGCCAAGTCTGAAAGACCTCTGCTATTACAGAATACCCCTTTCATTTTATAGTAATCTTTGAAGGGGGTTTTAGCTTTTTGGGAAATTTGTCTTTTCTTGGATTTTTGGCATTATTATATTTTTCTTACGACTGGTATGAGAGAGATCTAGAATATGATCATTCTGCATCAAGCAAGCTCTCATTTAAATTTCCACAAGCGTGGTTGAGAACTTCCTCTAGTCTTTCTTCCCTTTCATCGTCACTTATTAAATTAGTAGCTTTTACTTTAATATTTTTACCTCTAAGTTTTTAATAAAAACAACATCTGAGGTAGCTAAGTTGATGCCTACCCTACCAAGGTTTGAAATAATGTGGGAATATGAAAAGCTAGAAAAGGAATTACCTTCGAGGTTCTTTTTCTTTGCCAGACGTTCCGTCTTGAGCAGGATGTGTTCATCTGCCTTTCCCGCATTCCTTCTACTTCAGCGTAGTGTCTTAGGCGCGCCCACCTTAGGAGGAGTAAGAGTAGGCGCCACCAGCAGTGGTACCACCAGCACGGGCGTAGTGAGGTTGTCTACCTCACTCGGTGGCTCCCACACAACAAGTGGGCCCCCCAATGGTGGCAGCGACATCATCCGCGACCACCTCCTCTATGCATGCATTGGGGAGGGAATCATCCCCTCCTGCTACTGCATCAAGGGTTGGCGCCTCCTCCGAAGCTATTACAGTCGTCTCTCCAGCGGCGTCTGCCTCCCCCTCTAGTGTGAAGGGGAACAGAAACCACAGCAGGGGCCCCAACAGTAAATAGCGGGGTGGCCCCCACGCCAGAGCCCCTGCATCTTGTGCCGAAGAAAGAGGGGGTGTAGGCGCAATACCCCCCTCCTCCTGAACAGGGTGCGCCTCCGGGTAGCAGAAGAGCGGGGTTCCACCCACTGAAGCAAGGGCACAAGATTTCCTAGGGTCCTGTTCAAACTCATCAGAGAAAAAAGGGTGAGGGTTAATAGCAGGTGTCACCATGGCATTGTACATCCCCCGCTCTTCATCGGTCAACACACTGTAGCGTTTCCAACCCATTGAATTCTTCTCTAACATGACCTTGATGCTAATCGCATCAAATAGCTGCTCACATGCCATATCCAGTGCCTCTTGGATCATAGTAGTCTGCCTGTGAGATTGCCCGCTCTCGGATGCAGAAGGCTGGGAGTTTGCAAAAGTAGACTCCTTGTCACCACCATGTGGATTCGGAGAGGGGTTAGCATCCCCCATTTTCCTATCCCCATCCGCACCATTACCTTTATCATCATCTATGAGCAGGTCCTCATCTTCATCCTGGTCTGCAACTTTTATCACCTCCTCATCGTGCTTGAAAAAAGGCGGTACATGCATCCCTTCACACAAACATCAACGAATTTTGGTATTTTTTATGTCCAAAACTGCTACAAGGATTCGTACCTCCCTAGTACGTCGTAGGTGGTAAACATCCACCTTCTGAGTAGCTCCGATCATAGTGCCAACAACCCACAAAGGAAGGAAAGAGCGAAGTGCTCGCGGTACCTTGGTGACAGTCACCCAAACCTGATCCAGGGCTTTTATTGGCTGAACATCATCAACATATTCTTCAATCGAAAAAGTACCTTCCTTATTTTTTGTCGTGATTGTTCCAACAGCAACCATATGGGTCGGCTCCTTCTTTCCTAACCATACGGGCCGGCTCCTTCTTGCTAGGAAAGGGCACATTAAAGCACTTGTGCCCCTCTTCTTGCGCTTCCCAGCGTCAAGAGACCGGAACGATCCGTGCTAGCGTAGCCAATAGCAGTTGTTTGGAGACATCACTAGACTCCACCTTGATGAGGGCAGCGGCGGGAGAGAAATCTGTTGAGACTATGTCATGTTCATTTGCTGCTTGAATATGGAAAAATCCTCCATTGTCATCCTATGTGACCCAATACGCAATGGACGGCTTCAGACCAAAGAGAAGGGGACACTGGTTGGTGTAATAGTCATATGTGCAAATAACGCACTCCACAGTGTGTTTGCGCTTCTCTTTTCCTCCTTCAGTTGTCGCAACTTCCGTCGTTGCAACGACGTCAAGGATGTTGGGGGCAGCGTTCTCGCCACGTCCCCGACGTGGTTGCTCCTGTTCACCAGTACCAACACCCCGTGTCCCTCCACCACCAGTGTTGTCATGGTCACCGCGACCACGTCCACAGCCAGGCCCGGCACCCCACGCCGCCGCACCGCAGCCTTCCACCGTCTTGCAGTTGTCGTCGCCCTGAGGTAGGGCGGCCGCCCCCACGGCCACGCGGCACCGGCCCCCCGCGACCACGCGCCCGGTCGCCATGGTCGCCGGCGACCCGAGGTTGGGCGACAGCAGGAGCGCCGCGACCTTTCTGTCCCCAGCGGCGGAACCAGTGCCCGCTCCCCACCATCAGAGCGCCGCGGTAGGGCGTGGGGGAGAGGAGATGTTGCGGCACGGTGGTGTTGACGAGGTGACGACGGCAGCCGGGAGGCGAAGGACCTGGCAGCGGCGGACGCGTTGGTAGTGCAACCGGTGGATGCGAATGCGTTGGAAGGGTGGACACCGGCCCTAACTCCGGGTCATGCGCGGTTGGAAGGGTGCAAGCCCGTTTTTGCTGGGCCGAGTCTGGATCGCGGCATATCCAGTTGTCCAAAAATTGAAATGGCGCAAGAACTGGATCGCAGATCCCGATCGTCGCCACGGCGGCGCCTTGCTCCCCCGCTGACCGGAACGCTGGCGGTAGAAAATCCCCAAGGGTCACCACCGGGGAGATCCTTGCGGGTGGCAAAGGGCCCTTCCACATCGATTTCCATGGTGGCTTTGACCGGCGCGGCGGTGTAGACGGGGAATGCGCCGTCCGCTACCCAGTTGGGGTGGCGTAAAACCCACATGAGTTAGCAGCTTTGATACGCTATGGATGTTGAAGCGGACTATGTGACCAAATGTAGTCATCTCACTCAGAGTACGATACGAGAGGATTAAAAGGGCGAGGAAGGGGCACATGCCCCCTTTTTCGGGTGGAATGTTTAAAAAGGAATGCATTTTCTAAAACAAACTAGGATGATCATGTTGGACTGAAGCCTATCGGACTTCACCTAACGAAACAAGGCCATTGTATAACTAACTTGAAACTTGGATGTGTTAATAATAACTCGAGATATACTTTCTCTCTGTCCCAAAAAGAATATCATTCTAGAAATTTTGGGACAGATTATTAAGGAGGTGAAATAATCTCGATTGTCTCTATTTATTTGTCATATTAGGTGCTAATTGATTGTCATATGTCTATATGCACATACACACATGCCAAATTAAGCAAAACATCATTCTTTTTAGGACAAATTTTAAATCCTAAAATGTCATTCTTTTTGGGACGGAGGGAGTATGTGTTGTGATAAGGTGTAGCTGGTCTACCTTTCAACAACTGCCCATCTAGTCGCGTCACTACCTCCTGCCTCCTTTCAACCACAACCCCAGCACCCAGCAGCTTGAGAATCACCATAGCTTTCCTTCCCAACCACCAACACCGTGGACAATACAATGGAGTACACAATTTTGGTGGTGCGGTCTCGACCCCTCATCAGCCATCAAAATGTGACTAGTGATCATAAAAAGCTAAGGGCGCAGAGATGCCCAACACTATCCATCTCGCAACTAACCCCGCGCGTTCGTTCGACAGAGCCGCAACACACATGTAGAGAGGTTGTTGTGCACAAAAGCACAAATCTCACGCGGCAATGCAATGATTTTCCGCTGAAACATACATTTCCTCTGTCAGAAACGCATCACCTCAGCCAGCCATGCAATGCGCCCGCCACTTAGGTTTGCGTCGTCGTCGTTGCGTCTTCAATAAGCTGAGCGAGTTCCGGCGGGAGATCATCGTCATCCAGCTCGCGTCGGAGCTCAGCGGGGATCACGATCACCAGCCTGCAGGACAGGATCAGGGACACGATCGCTTACATGATGGAGGGGTGCCGTGAAGCGCGCTACTTGGAGTTGGAGGCCGGCATGTCGGCCAAGAGGATGGGCGTCGACGACGAGCAGATCGTCAATATGAGGCCCTCCCTCACCACCAGGATCATCCAACGGCCCGCCATAGACCATAGGGTCAGTGACAAAAATTAAAATGAAATCATATGGTACAGTAGAAATTAAAATGTTACTAGTTATTTAATTTGCTATAATATGTCCAAAAAAATTATTTGCTACAAAGACATGCGTTGTGCTTGGAAATGAACTAATTAAGGATCGGAGATTGTACCCTTTGAAACTTGTTCACCCGATCAGATGGACTAAATACTTAGATTTTTTTTAATATTTATAATATGCAAAATAGGACGGACATCATTATTCGACGCATTTTGACGCTATTAATATCCATATTTGACCCAAGGAAAAAAAATAACTATATTGATCATGTCAATGGCGAGCGGTAGCAGGGAGTCGACGGTCTCGACGTCGGAGGGGGAGGAGATGGCCTTAGACATAGTGGTGGAGGAGGGGGGAACGTCGGCCTCGGATTCGTTGTCGGAACCAGACATGGATTTGCAGTTGGTGTACGTTCTGGGGTTTAGTTTGGTGGAGCCCTGAATCAGGCGGAGGGCTTGCTCGGTGCCGGGGGGCCACATCGCCGGTGTCGACTCCAGACTTCCAGAGTCGCCGGTGCAAAGGATCATTTGGCCTCTGGGCCACGAACTGACTTCATGCTTGATGTCTATTTAGAATAGTCCACTAGTTAAAACTTATGATTTTCCTTTAATTCTGCTTTGCCTGAATTTGCTTGAATTCTGCTTTACCAGCTGCTCAGTTTGGGAATGGTGGGGTGATCGATCTTGGTGCTATTTGAGATGCCATCTGGGCTTTGCAATTTTCAGATATGATGGTACCAAGCTCATTTTACCAGATGCCTGCCAGGTACTTGTTTGATCTTTATCCCAGTTTGATTTACTCACATGCGCCTGTTTGCTCGTGTCCTCTTTGTATCAACCTAATTTCTTCTATATTCTCTGTCGTGCAGAATATCTGGGCAGACTTTGTCCATGATTCTGCGGCAAAAGATGTTAGTACCCTTTCCTCATACTGGATCTAGTTATTTATTTAAACTGAGGTGTGATCTTGCATGGTTAATGTTTGCCAACTTTTATTTATTTGTTTATCCTCCGCATTGGATGAGGAATGTGAAGAGGATCTTAATTTAGCAGATTTCCCTATTCATTTTCTCTCTCTATGTAAAGCATGCAACATAATTCTGCATGCACAGGTGGATGATATGTAGGGGTGTTTGCATGCATATGCCAATTTCTGATTAATAACTGCTGTCAAGGGATGATTTTGAGGCCTGAAAGGGTGTTGGTACTGATGCCAATGAACGTGGTGTAGACTGTTTTCAAAACACTAGGAACACATGAACGTATTCTGATTTATACCGCAATAGCTGATGACTTGAACAAGGATTTGTCATTACAATTGATGCATGTAACTACATAATTAACACTCCAACCCAGCAGAGGCGTGAAGACCTTTTCACTAATTGTGTAATCTCCCTTTAACATGGTTGCCGTTGTTCGTTTCTGTAACACAGGCCGTTCGTCTTTTAGACTATGGAACATTTGAGGACAAGGACAGCGCCATTAATGAAGATACGACGGGTGTCAGTGAAGCGCTTGGTAAGATGATCGTGGATCACAGGGAAACAGGGCAGAAACTTGCTGTTGGAAATCTGGAGTATAAAAAAATAATTGAAAGTACCATGGTTAGTGTTAAACTCCCTTGTTTGCTTACGTCTACATATGAACGATTTTGGCACCAACTTCTGTGGATTATTTCAGGGTATAGTGTGCCTGTGTTGTCCGGCTGTTGATCAGTTAATGTGGCCGGGGCTTGAAGATTACGATGGGGAATTTTGTGCCTGCAGAGCAGTCTGGACTGACTAATGAGGATCGCGTCCTGGTGAGTCAAGGAATGAAATCTTTCCTGAACTTGCATAGCTTTGACATTAAACGAGATATGATGGTGAGCCCATCACCTCCTCCTTTCCCATATGTCTGATACTTTACTGCTTTATTGCTCACTCCAATCCCTTAATTTTCACTGGCACACCATACCTGTTCACTTATCGTTTGGGATCATTTCCCATATACGACCGGAGGTGTTTCTCATGTCAAATAAAAAATTAGAGGTAAAAGATACCGTATTTCAATGTGGTTTCAGGGCTGTCTCCTTGTAGTTGGAGGAATGTTCCAAATTCCACTTGAGCATCCAAGTTTGGATCAATACCAGCAAAAGATACCGTATCTACATACACGAATCCATCTTTCTATTGCTACCTTTGCTCCAATTGCCATTGCAAGACCTGTTAGTTGTGTGCCAATCTGGTTGTCCAGCAAGCACTTTCGTTCTGTTTGCCATAGTTAGCAGCTTTGTAACAAGGTTCTTTGTAACAAGCATGCTGATACTGCAACTTGTGATCTAGATGCCTCCCCCGTCCACCTCGATCGGCAGCCATAGCTAGCAAGCACTCGAAAACCTTTCAACTGGCCATCTCGTCGCAGCACTAGCTCCTGCCTCCCGCGGACCCACAGACTCAAGCGCCAGCAGCTCGAGGATCACCACCATAGCCTTCCTTCCCAACCACCGACATCCATGGAGTGCGGGCACAGTTGAGTTCAGTATTGGTGGCGCGCGCGCCCTCGACGACCCTTGGTGGTGCAGAGCCACAGAAACCACACCACCGTAATCGATCGGCGTCAAAGATCGGAGATGCCCAACATGTCATGATCCATCTCGCAATGCCATTCGACAGAACCGCAGCACACATATGTAGCTGCTAGGTTATATTGTGCACAACAGCACAGGTCTCACGCGGCAATGAATGATTTTCCTCTGAAACATTTCCCGTGTCAGAAAACGAGCCATTCAACTCTGCCAATGCCATGCAATACACCGTCACTTTAGGTTGTGAAGCACAGGCAGGCAAGCACTAGTGCACACTACTCCATCTCCATGTTGTTGGCAGCTCCTATAAATACACCACCTTCGATTCTAATTTCTAAGCATGCACCCTTCCACCACCACCTAGTCTAATCTCTCCGATCGATCCCTCTTAAGAGCACACAACAATGTCGCCACAGAGACTATCTGTTTTCCTCGTGGTCTTGTCCACCTTTTGCGGACCTTCCACCGCCGTGCGCAGCTCGACGCTGCACCTCGCACGCACCCACCCCGTCTCGCCCGACGCCGGGGCACCGACGCTCACCGCATGGGCGGCCTCCCTCGCCGCCCAGTCGGCGGCCGACGCAGCACGCGTGGCCGTGCTCGCGGCGGGCTCCTCCGGGACCAGCAACACCAAGAACAGCAGAGGCCGCCGCTCGTACGTGCCGATCGCGCCGGGGCGGCAGATCCTGAGCATCCCCAACTACGTCGCCCGCGCGCGCCTCGGCACGCCGGCGCAGACGCTCCTCGTGGCCATCGACCCCAGCAACGACGCCGCGTGGGTGCCGTGCAGCGGCTGCACGGGCTGCGCCGCCGCCGCGACCGCCTCGGCGCCGCCGTTCGACCCGACGCAGTCGTCCACGTTCCGCCCGGTGCGCTGCGGCTCCCCGGAGTGCGCGCAGGTGCCGAGCCCGTCGTGCCCCGGCGCGTCGTGCGCGTTCAACCTCACGTACGCGGCGTCCACGTTCCAGGCGCTGCTCGGGGAGGACACGCTGGCGCTCGAGAACGACGCCGTCGCGTCGTACACGTTCGGCTGCCTCCACACCGTCACGGGGAGCTCCGTGCCGCCGCAGGGGCTCGTCGGCTTCGGCCGTGGCCCGCTGTCGTTCCTGTCGCAGACCAAGGACGTGTACGGCGCCGTCTTCTCCTACTGCCTCCCGAGCTACAAGTCCTCCAACTTCTCGGGCACGCTCAGGCTCGGCCCCGTCGGGCAACCGAAGAGGATCAAGACGACGCCGTTGCTGTCCAACCCGCACCGCCCTTCGCTCTACTACGTGAACATGGTCGGGATCCGCGTCGGCGGCAAGCCCGTGCCGGTCCCGGCGTCCGCCCTGGCGTTCGACCCGGACACCGGCAGCGGCACCATCGTGGACGCCGGGACGATGTTCACGCGGCTTTCGGCGCCCGTGTACGCCGCCGTGCGCGACGCGTTCCGGCGCAGGGTGCGGGCGCCGGCGGCGGGCCCGCTGGGCGGGTTCGACACGTGCTTCTACTACAACGTGACGGCGGCCAGGGCGGTGCCGACCGTGAGCTTCACGTTCGCGGGGCCGGTGACGGTGACGCTGCCGGAGGAGAACGTGGTGATCCGCAGCTCGTCGGGCGGCGTCGCGTGCCTGGCGATGGCGGCGGGGCCGGCGGGAGGCGTGGACGCGGCGCTGAACGTGCTGGCCAGCATGCAGCAGCAGAACCACCGGGTGCTCTTGGACGTCGCCAACGGCCGCGTCGGCTTCGCCCGCGAGCGATGCACGCTCTGAAATCGACGGCGACGCACGTACGTGTCTGAATGTGGTATGCTTTGGTGCTCGTTTTGCCAAGAAAAAGGCACCGTGTCTGCTGTCATGGTCTCTTGAACTTTTTATGCGCAAGAAATGAAAGCTGCGAATGGATTTTGTTCGCCAGAGTAACGGTTATAAAACCTACCAGAAAAATGGAAACGAGTTGCCCGTCTAGCTCAGTCGGTAGAGCGCAAGGCTCTTAACCTTGTGGTCGTGGGTTCGAGCCCCACGGTGGGCGGTTGTTTTTATTTTTTGTTACTGTTTACTGTGGGCTCTTGGTGCATGGATTATTTATGCACCAGGCCGGCCCGTCTTTGGTCAAAACCTCGAAAATCACGGGCCGGGCCTTCCTGGTCCTGCGTGTGTGGTGGTGGCTGGCGGGCCGTTCACTTTGTTTTACAGAATTTAACATTCTGATGATCCGCGTATCCTTACCTATGATTCGTGGCCAATACCGAGGCCAAAGAAGCTGGCCACGTCGCCAACTTTTCACGGCCGTTGGATTGGCCACGCTAACGGCTCAGATCGACCGAGCAACCAACATTTTGCAAAGAGGTCCTTTCATTTAGCAAAAATTGAACCCTCGGTCCACGGATTTTTACAGATGACCCCTAAACTTTCAGAACAAAATATGTTTTCATCCCACGATTTTCAAAAAGGTCCTTGAACTTCACAACAATCTACTGAGGAGTCCCATAATCCACGGATTTTTACATATAGGCCCCTTAACTTTTAGAAAATATGCCTGCGGTCCATAATTTTTTTAAAAAAAATCTCAAACTTCACAATAATCCACAAGAGAGTCCTAAAATTTTACGAAAGACATCTGATTTACCACAAATCAGCAAAACACTCAAGACTTACTAAAACAATCTTAAACTTTACAACAACAACTCCTTACTCCACACTTTCATAAAGAAGTCCCTATACGGAACAAAATATGTTTGGTTTTGATATTCATAGGCATTATCCACCAGTTCAGCGCCTCTCTGTGCATCTAGAGAATGAAAACAACATTCTCTACGATGAAACTGCTAATATGGCTGATGTACTTTCAGTAGAATTTCTCCGTAGAACTACATTGACTCAATGGTTTGTGGCTAATCAAATATACCCAGAGGCTAGAACTTTAACATACTGTGAGTTCCCAACTAAGTGGCGTTATGATGAATCATCGAGGATTTGGGTGCCTAGAAATTACGGTTTTAAAATTGGCCGTCTTTATTATGTACACCCATCGGTTGGTGAACGATATTACCTCGGAATGTTACTAATGATTGTCAAAGGCGCTCAAAGTTATGAAGATCTTAGAACATACAATGGTACCACTTATAATTCATTTAGAGAAGCTTGCAATGCACGAGGCCTCCTTGGTAGCGACCAAGAATGGTACAATGCATTTGATGAGGCCGCTACATGGGCTACATCTCAACAACTCAGACAATTATTTGTTACAATGCTCATTTTTTGTGAAGTTAATGATGAGCGTGCATTTTTTGAAAAATTCTGGAGGCTCCTAGCAGATGATATTCAATACCATTTTAAAGAAACTTTGGGAAATCCTCACTATGAAACACCTGACAATGATCTAAGAAATTATCTCCTTGATGACCTATCTACATTGTTTGCAAAACATGGAAGCACAATTAAAGATCATGATTTACCTCCTACAACAAATACGTCTGAATTATTGTATGGTAATCGACTTATCGACGAAGAATTAGCGTACAGCTTTACTGAGTTTCTAAACTCAATGATGAGCAAATGCAAGCTTTTAAACGTATAACAGACTCAGTGTTTAATAAAAAACCTGGTTTGTTCTTTGTATCTGGCTATGGCGGCACCGGAAAAACTTACCTATGGAATGCAATAGTAGCCACTATTCGATCTCATCAAAAAATAGCTCTCACTGTTGCCTCATCTGGAGTTGCCTCGTTGCTTCTGCCCGGAGGTCGCACTGCTCACTCACGCTTTAAAATACCTTGTGATCTTGATGATGACATTGTGTGTGATATTAAACGAGGATCTATGTTAGCAAAATTAATTGAAGCAACTGAATTAATCATTTGGGATGAAGCTTTGATGACACATAGAAAAGCATTTGAAGCTCTAGATAGAACTTTTCGAGATATCTTGGCTTCACATTCGAATACTGCGGCGGCAACACCATTTGGACGCAAAGTTGTTGTACTAGGTGGAGATTTAAGGCAAATACTGCCGGTCATTGAAGGTGGAACTAGAGCACAAATAGTAAATGCAGCAATTATCAATTCACCTCTTTGGCAACATGTTACTGTTCTACATCTCACTAAAAATATGAGATTGCATGTTCCTAATTTAACCCCTGAAGCTCAAGCGGAAATTGCTGCATTTAGCAAATGGGTACTGGATCTTGGGGAAGGGAAATTAGAAGCAATTGCCCGTGAAGATGAAACAGATCCTACATGGATCAAAATTCCAGAAGAATTACTGCTTATGCCTAGTGATGACAAAATTTCATGCCTAGTAAACGCTATATATCCTGATTTACCATATAATTTCTCTGGCATCTCATACCTTGGAGCACGAGCTATACTGACACCCACCAATGAAATCAGTGATATTATAAATTCCTACATAGTATCACTGATCCCTGGCAAAGAAAAACAATATCTGAGCTATGACAGAATTTCTAAAACCCCTGGCACACATGAATCATACGATATATTGTACCCAACTAAATTTCTAAATTCATTAAATGGGAACAATTTCCCACAGCATGAACTTACTCTGAAGAAAGGTGTGCCAATTATGTTGCTCAGAAATTTGAATCAATCTAGTGGTTTATGCAATGGCACTAGACTGATAGTTACAGCCCTCGGGGATAAAATCATTGAAGCAAAGATTATGACAGGAAGCCACAAAGGCAACACTGTTTACATACCTCGGATCTGCCTAACACTAAAAAACACAAAATTGCCTTTTATTCCTGAACGTCGTCAATTTCTTGTCAAAGTATGCTATGAAATGACTATCAATAAAAGCCAGGGACAAACACTATCCATTGTTGGTGTATATTTAAAAAAACCCGTTTTTACACATGGTCAATTATATGTTGCTGCATCTCGTGTCACCTCAAAGGCTGGCCTCAAATTTTTAATAGAAGATGAAGATGGTAAGCGTACGGATACAACAAGAAATATAGTGTATTATGAAGCTCGTCCGCCCTACAATCTACAAGCAGTTCTACATGATATGTCCCTGCATTTATTCACAATGCTATACCAATATACCTATTAAAATGCAGCTATATATGTACATATCAATTTATGGTACATACTTTAAAACAAATTTCATGTGATGTATACTACACATTAACTGTGGTTCCTTATTTTACTCCCCCTAACACCTACATATGCAGGTAGAAAAATGGGAAAATATGCTTTGCTTCCAGAACTTCGACTACGTGACAGACAAAGTGAGATCCGCGTTCGTGTAGCAAGAAAATGGGAGTACCGCGAAGATGACAATGGCCCAGCTCAGCATATTGATGCGAGGTACCGACGGATGAAAAGGTAAACTAATTCCTCTTGCATACATGTAGTTCTAATTTTTTTGAAGAAAGAAATCCCTAGGGGAAAAAATAGAAACTATACATGTCTTTGAATTCCCTTCTTATGCTAAAGATAAAAAAACTATACATTTCTTCCAACTTCCCTTGTTATATTTATAATAACTTTTACTTCACATACTATTTACTTCGTTCTAAACTTTTCCTATATCTATAGAGGGCAACGCCATACATGCTAGAATTCCACAAACTGAGATAAAAAGACACGGTCCTAACATACAAGAAGATGGCATCTACACCATCAAGCGTTTCACAGTTACAAATTTGAAGGACAACTACAGACCAGTCGATGCAGCTTACATGCTTGAGTTCACCTGCTACACACAAATTGAAATTGCAAAAAATCCTCCGGACACATTTCCTAGATATGTCTACAACCTTACAGAGTTTAATGAGCTCTCTGCATATGTCGGTCGGCGCACATATTTTTTAGGTAACCAATTTTCTTAACGTCACTTGAATTAAACACCAAAAAAATATTTTACCATGGCTTACTTAATTACTTTTTATTACAGATGTTCTTGCAATTGTTACTGAAGTGGCTGCACCTGAGTGGAAACACTTTGCTGGCAAAAAAGAACCTACTCTTAGAAAAAATGTCATGCTTGAAGATATAAAGTAAGATCTCGTATACCATTTGTGTACATTTGACTTGCACATTGGTTTCCAACATTTTATCAACTTTGTTTTTCCACATGGTGTTATACGGCGGAAGCGAACTCGCGCTTAACTCTTTGGGGACAACGAGTCACGAAATTCAATATAGATAATATGTATGATGCTAACAATCCAAAACCAATTGTTGCACTCTTTGTTGGATGTCTAATGAAAACTTTCATGGGTAAAATCTGGTTCTGTATACATAGCATCCCTTGTCTCCCAATGAGCTAAACTTACATTAATTACAATTTTCCATTGCACCAGGTGAGCAATACCTTAGTGGTAATTGTGCATGCAAATGGTATTTCAATCTAGAAATTCCAGAAGCTGAGATATACTACAACAGGTACATGACCAATTTCAACTAGAATTTAAACTTTTTCATTTTCTACTTGACATGTGTACTAACCGTAACATCTAACCGCTACTAAATGTAGGCTTCAAGACAGACATATACAAATCAAACAAACTACCACTCCTGGAGAACTTCTACCCACACCTCCACCTCCACCTATGGTAGAAACAAAGTCTTTGAAAGAGTTACTAGCCATACATCCATATGATTACCCGGTTAGTGAACTGAAACTTACCTCATATCAACTTCAATTATTCTGAAATTGTAACCTACTTAGATTTTATATATACGCCACATGTTTTATGTGTTTCTTAATTGTAGGAGAATGGATACCATTGCACAGTTACTATTGCACGTTTAGTTCCAGATACAATTTGGTGGTACCCTGGGTGCAGATTATGCCACAAATCAATGGCTCCAGACGGTTCTGGCTACAGATGTCGTAATTGCGGCCATACTGGTTTTGACTACAGGTTAATAAATCCTTTTCTTGTCTACATTCGATATTTACACCCTCCAATTTGTTTCCAAATAATATTACAACAAACAAATATCCTTTTCTCTTTCCCTACATATTTAAACTCGCTTTCATAGCAACTGATGGCACAGCTGAAGCAGAAATGGTTTGTTTCGCTGCTACTGCTGCCCGCATTGTCGGCAAATCCTGTGACTATGTTATGCGGTCAATTACCCGTGGACACAATATACCACCTCCACTCGCAGCCATTGTTTCCGACAAGTTCACTTTCGCAATCAAACTGACAGAAGACAGCTACCGCTGTGAGAAAAGAACATTCGTAGTTAACTCTGTCATCACCTCACATGGCAAACAACAAGCAATTCCACATCTCCAACCAAGTGCAGCACCTTCCAAACATGTTGTAAGAATACCATTTATTACAAACATTTTAATTCAGCTTTTGTATCCATGTCTTCTATTATCATATATAATTACTTCACTTTTTAACTCCGCAGACATCTTCTGAAACTCCACATGTTATCCACCTCGCTGGAAAAGATGCACCGTTTTCGTAAGTTCTCTAGCAACTAATATAACCAGAAAATAAATTCCTCCTTCAACATAATTAATTATCTGTGTGGTTTTCCCCCTTCCTAACCAGTGAACCAGATACACCAGAGGACCCCTCGGCACGAAAAAGATTATTCATTCCTCTTACTGATGATAACCAGGTTATCCCTTTTTCATTCGAGAATTCATCAATGCACTACTTCATCCAGTCTTTTTTTTTAAAAAAAAACTAATCAACCCCTTACCTTATCTTATTATTAAAAAAACAAGCAGAAAGACAATGAGAACACTGTCAAGAGAGCAAAACAAGGTGCATCTACTACTAACACTGAAGAAGACTCACTCCAGCGTACTTCGCTAAGGTACCAATTTCTCCACTTTACTAACCTCACTTTCCCCATTTAATAATCTCAATTCATATCAACACCTGCATAGTTATTATGAAAGAATAATAATTACATTTTCTCCCTTCCTATATTGACAGCGACATGCCTCCAGGAAAACACACTGGCTCCAAGGGATCCTACTCCCAGAAAAAAAATTAACTAGGTGAGATCTTCACTGCATAATAAAACAAAAAAAATCAGCATAACATTCATACTTCTAAACATTACTACATTTTCTTCATACTTGCAGCTATCAAGTACTGTTCTTTTAGCCTGCACGAACCCATCAGCAATACTTCGGTCGTCTTATGAGCAAATAGCATGTATAAGGCCCTTTTGGAAGTACCGCCGCCGGCCATTGAAGTATTTGTACTGACTACTGAGTCCTGCATCTACAATTTAACAATGAAAAGGCTTCACTCTTTACATGGATATGATGTCCCAAATGGGAGAACGTGAGGCTATCGAGAGATTACGAGAAGGAAAACAATGCGAACCGACTACCCTAATTAGTTTATTATACATGTATTACCTACCTACTATGTACCTATGTAAACACTATGTACCTAGCAATGTGTATGCCTCCATAAAGCTGCGCATACACTTACTCTATGTACTTATATAGTTACGTACGTGTGTATGTGTATATAACTACTCTATGTGCTTGTATACCAATGTCCTCTTTTTTCTTCCCCTCACAAGCATAAATAGTTTCCGCCAATTTTTTTCACCCTTTACAACAGAAAAAAATACAGGATACGCCCATATTTCAAAGAAACCTATTGAGCTGGCCCATACATATACTTAAAAAAACAGTATCCGGAACACCTCGTTGGCTCGCACAGGAACGCACAAAAAAATCTTATCCCTGTATCTTCATTCTTCTCTTCCGCTTCTACAGCCATCTTGTCTCGCCCGTCGCTGTCCAATAATTCAAGCCAACTCCCTTCCATCAACGTCAACCGCGGCGCCGCCGCTGCCACCCCGCCCACCTACGACGCCCCAACAGTGAGTACAATAACTTATATAGCAGATCTTTATGAGGATCCAGATGTCTTAAAAGAAGTTTTTTGAGGAAGAATTAAATCAGCAATGCCTTATCTCTACTGTACGCTCTCCGCAGTAATCCGCGCGCCAAGGGCGCGCGCACACCACTAGTCCTTACCTATGATTCTTGGCCAATACCGAGGCCAAAGAAGCTGGCCACGTCGCCAACTTTTCACGGCCGTTGGATTGGCCACGCTAACGGCTCAGATCGACCGAGCAACCAACATTTTGCAAAGAGGTCCTTTCATTTAGCAAAAATTAAACCCTCGGTCCACGGATTTTTACAGATGACCCCTAAACTTTCAGAACAAAATATGTTTTCATCCCACGATTTTCAAAAAGGTCCTTGAACTTCACAACAATCTACTGAGGAGTCCCATAATCCACTGATTTTTACAGATATGCCCCTTAACTTTTAGAAAATATGCCTGCGGTCCATAATTTTTTTTAAAAAAATCTCAAACTTCACAATAATCCACAAGAGAGTCCTAAAATTTTACGAAAGACATCTGATTTACCACAAATCAGCAAAACACTCAAGACTTACTAAAACAATCTTAAACTTTACAACAACAACTCCTTACTCCACACTTTCATAAAGAAGTCCCTATACTTAAAAAACTAAACCCATAGCAAAAAAAAGTGTTCCATTTACCATTAAATGATCCAAGAGTTCACAATTTTATTACAAAAGGGTCATAAACTTCTATGAAAATCTACTTCACATACATTTGTAGGAAAATACCCAATCGTCTCAGCAGATTTGATTCTCACGTTCCATCACAAAGTAACCCCTAACTTTACTAAAAATTAATATGTAACCTACCATTATGAAACCCTCTTCCAACAACTACCTCAACGCAACTCAAATCAACCAAGCAATGACTTGTTGCAAAAGACCCTTCTAGTTATTCAAAATCGAGTCCGTTGTCCATATACTTTCACATACCAGCCCCTGAAATTTTGTAAAAAAAAACACCCTTGACGTATGTGATTTTACACAAAAGGAACCACACTAGAAACAATCGTAATGAAGTGGTAAGCTTACATCGGCAATGACCGTCGATTCTTTTCCAAAAGCCAATGCACACACTGGATTTACTGAAAGAATTATGAACTTCTGCAACAATCACCTCGTAGTCTGTACACTTGTACGAAATGATCTTACGCTTCCAACAAGTACTGACAAATAGAGTTGTAATAACTCCTCGATTCTAAAAAAACGAACAAATGTAAGGTACTGGCCTCGCGCGGCGCGCAAAGCCGCGTTGACTTTCTAGTTGATAACCATGAGTGATGTCACATGTTATTGTGATAGCCCGATAGGAGTGTCAGATTCAGAAAGGCGTGGGAAAGAAATTTGAGATTTGAATCCTCAATCCGCAAACTTTTCGGAATTTGACACATTGCTCCACGTGTTAACGACTCAGAGTAGCTCCACATGCGTCGTTGCGATACTAGCTTTAGGTAGCAGCAGGATGCACTACGTAGTGTGGTGGCAAGCCGAGGTCAGGTCCCCGTCGCTGCTGGTCCGGCCGCCTGCTGATGCGCGAAGCTTTAGGCCCATGGCGATGGCATCGTCGGCACATGAGGGGGGGGGGGGGGGGCAGGCACTGAGGCAGGTTATCGTGTCGCAGAGGGAGAGGGAACGCTGTTGGGTCGCTGGGGGAAGGCAGCCAGCCGCAGCAAGCGAGCAGCGGAACAGACCCATGGCGATGGCATCGTCGGCACATGAGGGGGGGGGGGGGGGGCAGGCACTGAGGCAGGTTATCGTGTCGCAGAGGGAGAGGGAACGCTGCTGGGGGAAGGCAGCCAGCCGCAGCAAGCGAGCAGCGGAACAGACAGAGATATACTGGCGGTTAATTTAATCGCTCAGCGGAGAACAGGCCGGGAAAGCAGGCGGCCCAGCCAGCGCGCTACTACTAGTAGGCCACTAGCCTGAGGCCCATTCCCACCCCCATGCAGGCAGGGACCAGACGGCCAGGCCGCTGCTGGATGAGGCCTGGTTGGTGGCCCACTGACAACACAGCCAGGCAGCCAGCCAATGCACCGGTGGCGTCGGATCGGGTGCCCTGCACCCCCAGCCACAGCCAGTGCCTACAAACGCAAGGGGAGACGACGAGAAGCCGCCGGTGACATCGAAAGGGGCGGCGGCGGCGGCGGCGGCTGCGGCTGCGGCGGCGCCCCGTGAGTGAGCGAGAGCGGCTCTGTCCGTTGGGGAGCGGGGGTGACGCGGGGAGATGAGATCACGTGAGCGGCCGCCGGCCGAGACGCCGCCGACGTGTCGGCGTTCGGGGACGCGGCCGGTGTGGCCAGTGGGGGGGGGACAGCGCGGCGCGCAGCCTTTTCATTAAATAATCGGGCGCGCGCGGCGCGGCGCTGCGCTGCGGCGGTGGGCACTTTGGAGCTAAGATTTTTGGTTTCTGGAAGCCCGGGTACCTGGAATCCAAGCCGTAGAATTGGTGGGAGCAGGGCACCGAGATCTGGGCCGTGGCAGGGGGTGCAGAAGTCGGCGGCGCAAAACCCGGGCCGAAAAAACATGGATGAGAGAGTGGATGGGCCAGAATTATGGTGGTGGGCTGTACCTGTACCAGACACCTTGGACCAGGTTCACCCGACCATATCAAAAGTCGCCCACGGGTCATGGCCGACGCGTCTGTCTCTCTTCTCATTGCCTCTCTCTCCTCTCTCTCTCCCCGCCCGGATCCGGATCGAGTCGACCCCCGGCGACCGCGGCCTCCTCCCCGGATCCGCCGGCGCGGCGGTTGGCGGAGGAGCCGAGGCGGGCAGCCGCCCCTCCGCCTCCTTCTCCCTGGCGCCCCTCCCTCTCCGGATCCAAGCTTGCCAAGGCATCCCTCTCCGAATCAAGGGCATGCGGGCGGGGAGCGCGTAGTCGGCGACGACCTCGTCGTCCCCGCGGCATGGTCAAGCTCGTCGTCCCCCGTCGGCCGCCGACGCCGGCGCGAGCGGTCCGCGTGCGGGCGTGCGGCGGGCGCCGCGGAGGCCGCGGTCCGGCGCACCGGCCGGATCCGGCGCTCCCCGAGGCCGGATATGCCGGAGCCGAGCGCGGGCAGCAGCACCCTCTGCCTCTTCTAGCCAGCGCTTGAGCGGGACGACGCCCGTCTCCGGCGCGTTTCGAGGAATATGCAGCCTACAACGGCTCCAATCGGGCGGGTGGCGAGGAGATCGAGTTCATCATCGAGGATTCGAGGTGGCCCGAGCGGAGCTCGTCTGCCGGCCAGCTCCGACGACGACGACCTCTTCCACATGATTTCTGAATCTAGCGGTGAATCCGCGGTGAATCCGTCTCTCTCGTCTCTCTCCGGATCCAAATCGAGAGGCTTCGGCGAGGAGGCTTGCGGCCACCGAGTACAGCCGTCGGCGGTCGTCGCCGCCTCCGTTGGGCTGACTCGGCTCTGTTCCCCGTCCACACCCACTGCCTCTGCGCGCGTCCACGTCATGGCGCACCGGCCACCAGCACGGAGCCGCCATAGGTGCGGTGCTGGCCTAGATCCAGCGCGGTGGATCCCATCCAAATCCCAGGCACCTTATTAGTTCTTTGATTTTGGTTAATTAGGATAAGCAAAATCGACTGGTGGGATTCATTTGCATACTATGCCCACGCAATCGCTATCTTTTTCTTTTTGCAAGTTTCGGTGCTTCTTTTTCAACAACAAATATGTAGCTGCGCTGCAGAGAACGAAGGCTTATCCTCATAATGATTGCTCAGTACAGACGTCTCCAAAATTCTTTTGTTTGTGCAGCGTATGTAGAGTTATTTTTCTTTCCGGCTTATATCTTACTCTTTCACTTAAATTTGGATGATTTTGTATGTAGATTTCCTTGTAGCAGGTTCGATGTGTTTGAGCAATTCGATTTTTCGGTCATCAGCAATTCTTTTGCTTCGCAGGTAAAAGATAAAAATGTTTGGAGTTATCTTTCCCGATGATTTTTTTCTCTGCGTGAGCAACTCCCCTCCCGATCTCTTGCTTGATGAAAACATTTTTCTTTTCTGCTTCTTCCATCTGTTCTTGATTTCGTTTGGCAAGAATCAAATTTTGCTTCTAAGATCACTGTACACGATTTGAGTTCACATCTCTGTACATGATTCGTGCAGGAATTCTCTCTGTTTTCTAGTTTGCCTTAGTAGATCTCTATACACGATTTGGGATGCCTGATTCATGCAAGGATTTTCTCTTTTTCAGTAGTTTTCCTTCATAGATCTCTGAACCGTGGGCTGAATTTTATGACATCGATTTTTATTTGGACTGATTTGTAGATGGAACATGCCTTGTTCTAACTTTTTGTGCTCATCGAGTACTTTATGAAATCAGATATTTAACTATATTTGAAAATTGTGGTAAAGATTTTTATTTGCACTCAATTTGTGGATGGGGCGTGGCTTGTTCTAAGATAAAAAATTGTATGCTCAAGAATTGAGCATGCACAATACCAACCGAATTTGAGCATGCGCAATACCAACAAAATTTGAAAATATATATGAACATATAAATGATATAAATGGTACCGGTGTGTGAGGTGGTGGTACATTAGATGGGCAGACTGTGTTCTATAGTTGTACAGTCGATGAGCATGTGTAATACTCTTTGTTTCGGACTTTAGGTGTGAACGAGCAAGTTAATGAGCATGTGCAGTAACCATTGTGGACACAAACAATTTCTAGTAAAAAAGAAAAAAAAGTACCCATCACAGTCCAGGGCGGGTGACAACGCGCGAAATGGGAGAGGGCCAGTGTTGGTACAGGTCGCGGGCGCGGGCGCCGAGGGTGAAAAAGTGGACTGTGTACCAGGCTTTTTCACTGTCCACGTTGCTTTTTGCAGCTAGATAAGACAAAAACACGCACCGAGGCGAGATGGGGGTTTCGGATTCCAGGTACCATGACTTCCGGAGTCTACACAACATTTTCGGGCACTTTGCCAGTGTTTCGTTACCGTGGTCGCTGTCTGTCTGTGTCGATCGATGATAAAACAATGGGAAAGAAAAGGAAAGGGAAGCGGCAGCGCCAGCGCCATCGCCAATACGCCATGCAAGGCAGGTGGTGGTGGTGTGTGGATGGAGGATGCGATGCGGCCGGCCGGCCGGCCGGTCCCCGCTTTTGGCTGCCTACGCGGGGCTCGAGGCCGAGGCTGGCTGGCTGGCTGGCTGGCTGGCTGGATGCTGCACCTGCACCTGCACCTCGGAAACCGCTTCCGCTGCAGCCACACCAGGCGGCTGCACTGCATCTCTTCCTTCCTCTTGGCGTTGTGCCGTGTCACCTTCTCACAGGATCGGATCGCCCCCAAGAAAATGCGTCCATTCTTCTTCACTCGGCGGCTGGTCAACTTGTGTTTCTTTTTTTCTTTTTTTTGGCGCCATGCGATCACAGATTAAATTGGAAAATACGCCACCGTGGCAAGAATGGAGGCGGTTTTAATTAGGAGAAACGGGGAAACGTGGCAAACTCTCCCTCTCTGCCCTGAAAAGATAGTTCTCATCCGCCCTGTTGTTCCTGCATGCAGCTACTAAGTAGCAATCAAGCGTGCAGCCGTGTACTGCTTACTAGTACAGTGCACTCGACGCAAAAGGAGAGGATCCGATGCCGGCCGCCCCGTATGTATCTAGGACCCCGAGCACCGAAACCAATGCAAATGAAATTATAGGACCGAGCACGGGAACCTATGTAAGATGTAAAATGACCAAAATGCCCCTTGGCTTACACGAGAAAGATCTAGCAATTTGGCTTGTCTTTTATGTGAGAAGGTTCTAGATTGTCTTGTCTTTTGTGGTTGGTTCATCAAAATTGCATTCTTTGTGGGAAAAAATTTTGAACCCTAGAATTGCATTTATCATTTTGGGACGGACGGAGGGAGTAGTAGGCTGGAGGAGCCAAGCTTCACCACGCATCATCATGCACCCAATAATCGCCGTGGTTTGGTGGCCAACCACTAGAGCAAACGTTTTACCCCTTTAATTTCGCGGCTCTTCTTTCCTTCTCCCAGGGGCGTGTTCCCTCCCTCCCTCCTCCTCCTCCTCCTCCTCCTCCTCCTCCCTTTCTGTCTTGTCGCCACTCACCACCCGCTCGTCACGTACTACCACTCCAATTGGCTAATAAACACTTTACGGCACCAACAGGTTCGACGCAATCATTTCTACTACTACTACCCCTTGCGAATCTCGTCATCCACCTACTAATAATCGAAAATCTTTGCAATCCGAAGGTGCGTGGCCGTACTGTTTGGAGCCATCGCATTGCATGCCCTGGTTCTTTTATACTAAAAAATGAAAATGAATTAATTTTTTTTATTTTTTTTCCTATTTCAGTATTTTGCAAAAAAAAAAACAAATTTATTCTCATCAAAATCTGCAACTCTATACATGTGCTGCCACCTTTCGAAAACAAACGGCTATAGCCAGATCGATCGGCGCACTGCGGCAACCTATTTCCGGGATGTGTCCATCGGTCATCCGCGGGCGGAGCGTACTTCCAAAAGGAAACAACTGAATCGTATGTAGTCAGGTGGACGTAAGATTTTATGTGAAACTGCAGGTCTCGACGAGACCTACAACTTTGCCCGTTCGATTGTTTTCATTTGGAACCATATTAGTACCCCGGATAAGCAAAACACGTTCCAAATTTTAAAATTCGATTTCAGACGTGAAACTTTTCGCCCGGTTATTTTGGGATCGAGCGAAGAGAGATCTACTACCATTTGAATAAAATTTTGTGCTCACGTGAGCTAGCTCAAGTGAATTATTAGTCACGGGATACTACTTGTTTGAATCTAGAATTTTTTTTAAAAAAAAAACGTTAGTAGCAATGCTTTGAATAGTGCAGGGTCGATGCAAGTCATTGTTGTCGCAGATTTGCAGACGATCCGCCGCCGTGCGATTGAGTATCACCATCCGGGAAAGCGACGACCTCGATCGAGCACGACAAGCACGACAAATTACCGTGGTTAGTTAGCGTCACACACGGCACGCACGGCGGCCTCGCATTGGAATGTGACGACGACAAGTTTGATGCAGGTTTCTCAGTCCGACGACACTGATCACCTATACCGGCTCAGGCCAACTGCGCGCGCAGCGGAGTGATGGGATTAACCGGCGGGCAGAAAGGCTCGTGATCATCTGTGCGACTGTGGTGATGCAGTCTGCTGCGCTGTACCACCACCATTAACAACTTGACAATGCAAGTTGAACACGACCCAGTATATTAACGACCAAAAAAGTTAAAGGTCAGACCTACTAAATTCTCCGGAGAAGCTGTTTTTCCCCATTGGCACGACTGTGTCAAAAACAGCTTCTTAGACCGACTCCAGAAGACAAGGGAAACGCGCATTTTTGCCTCTTCTTTCGTCACTGCTCACGCGAGGCAAACACAGGGATCCCGTCCAACAGAAGAGGCAAACACACAAGGCAGATTGCGTCCGAGGAGAGAGGAGAGCCAAAATTGCATCTCCTCTCTCCTCGAACGCATCCGCAGGGGAGGGAGAGGGAGGGGCCAGGGAGGCCGACCGAGGGAGGAGGAAGCTGCGGCACAGGGAGCCGGGGGAGAGCGCCGTCGTTTCCTCCCCCACCAGCCGCTCCTCCACCACCTCCGTCTTTCTCCTCCCTCGATCGGCGCTGCGCCTGCCCTACCCGCCGTTTTGCCTCGTGGGGTATGCGTTCGTTGTTGGAGAGATGTGTTTTTTTCCCTCTCCAAAGTCTCCTGTACACATGAGGCAATTGTCCTTTTCCCTCTCCGATTTGCAACTTATCGTTGGACTGAGGGGGTGTTTGTATCCCTCTAGTCTCATGGGACCAGAGACTAGAGACTACAATTTTTTAGTCATAACCCTTTTGGAAGGTGACTAAAATTAGTCTCTATTAATGATCCTTGGCATTTATTTCTCTGTCCTTCCTTTCTTCATGTCCTCTCCCTCATCTCTCTCCTCTTCTTCCTCACTTTCGTTCTCTCCTCTCTCCCTCCCGCGCGCCGCCTCTGCGCTCCCTCTAACCTCCTGCCCGGCGGCGCGGCCACGGGGCGGCGGCCGGCCGGCCGGCGCGGCCGGCGGAGCGGCACGGCAACGGACGGCGCGGCTCGCGGTCGGCGGCCGGCGCGTCTCGCGGCCGGCCGACCGGCGCGACCGCGGCCGGCCCGGCGGGGCGGCAAGGTGCGCGGAGAGAGAGGACGCACGGGTTCAGAGGGAGAGAGAGGAGATAGGAACAATAAATGTGGAGAGAGACTTTTAGTCAGCAAAAGTTAGAGGGTGTTTGGATCCATGGGTGACTAGAGAGTAGAGACTAATTTTAGTTACCAAAGTGACTAAACCTCCAAACACCCTAGACTAAAGGGTCTCTAGTCACCCATACCCTAAGGGCATGGACAACGGTTGTCCGCAAGCCGTCTACAAGCCGACACTTTTGCAAAAATCAACCCCTCCGAGCCGGACGACGAGCGCGTCGTCGCCTCGCGAGACGACGAGGCGCGTCCCGTGCTCCGAGGCGGGGCGGACGACGCGGCACCGTTGTACGGCCCGGCCTCCGATGATTGACCGCACGCGGATCTCGCGCGGAGAATTTCCCGCACGCGAAATCCATCTCCACATCTCCCTGCGTCCTCGCTTTCCCCTCATCCATCTCCATCCCGCGCATGCTCTGCGAGGGGGCGAAGAGGCGAGCGGCGGTGGGCTCGCCGGTGGTCGCCGAGCGAGATTTGGTGCTTCTCGAAGTTTTTTCTGGAGATTCGGAGTGGTGGGCACCCATCTGCTATTTTGCATTAGTGGAGACTGGAGAAGCAGCAGGCAACAGGCATCAACGGAGAAGCAGAAGGAACCGACCCAGACTTAGCTAGCTCCGGCGTTGGCGCATGGCCTATCCTCCATGCCTCCACGGTTCAGCAGAAGTTGTGGCAGAGCAGAAGCAATTGCAGAGGCGGAGCAATGGCAGCGAAGTTCTGGGCAGCAGCGGATAAGGTTTAGCAGAGGACACAATGGATGGCTGGAAATAAAAAAGAATGAAAAAAGCGTTCAGAAAAGGGAAAAAGAAAGGTATGAGGAAAGAGGAAAAAGGAAAAGGAATTAAGAATGAAAAAGAAAAAAATAGTAAAGTGTATCGGTAACATATGTATGTGGTTGCAAAATAGTTACAAAGATCAAATGCATACTTGATCATCATAATTTATGTGTACATGAGACAATTAAATAGTTTATAGACGATTAAATAGACAATCATTGTATGCATGTTGTTGTTTTAGTACATGCATATGTGACTTGCACACGACAACCGCCTATAATGTTGTACATGCCCTAAGAGTTTAGTAGAGTAAAAAAGATTGTAGGCTCTGCCTGCTTGCTGCAGCTTTGCACCGCAGCATCCATCCCGTCCACCATGCAGGCCGCCGAAGGGCAGCAGCGACATGGATGCCCAAATCACAGGACGGATCCGGAAAGGCGCGCGCGCCGCTGCCGATGCCCGATGCCGGCCTGCCGCCGCCTTCTACGGAAAGCTAACTCTCCCGTACCAGGGGGCCTCGCCTTTTCTGATCGCAGGCCCGTCACGCCGACGCATGCTCGCTCCGCCGCAGCAGGAAGAGGACCCTGTCCCTGCCTGCCTGCTGGCCCAGCGTCCAACGCCGAGAACGATTCTTCTTCTTCTTCTTCTTCTTCTTGCGGTGACGCTAACCACTAGTAACCTGCAGGCCACCACTTTGGATAATGCAATCATCCAAGTTTTTTTTAAACTCAGCCATTCTGGATTCATGGTGTGTCCCGGGATGGATAGAGAGTTTGCGGGTGAATTTGCCCAAACAAAAGCACACCAAGGACCAACTAACAACCTTACTACTGTAGTACCTGCTGCTGCTAAAGATCTTTAGCTGGCTGGATTGCTCTAGAACCAGCCAAACCAACAATTAATTGGTCAACACGCCCCTTGTCCATCGCGATAGAACCTCGCGAGGAAGAAAAGTATCACTTAAGCTTATATACAAAGACAATTTTCCTTTTCCTTTTCCTCCAGTGACAAGGACGGACAAGACCAGAGGCGGAAGCTACCGCGACGGGTCACAGGGAGGCGGCGCTAGGATCTGCACTCCTACGACACAAGTGTGTCCTTAATCTTCGCTAGCTGCTAATCGACTTCTCTTCTTTCAGTTTCTTGCGTGGTACTAGTATATTTTTTCCCCCCTCGGGATAAATCTGCCGTACGATATAGACTCCGCGGAAGATGGGGACAGCTTACGCTCATGCAATTTAGCCTACGAAACAAAAACCTCTCTTGTGTCGTCACTCGTCAGTAAATCAATTGGTTTCCACTTTATCATTGTATATTATTATGTCTCCCCGTTTCAAAATTCAAACTATACTTTGTCTGGGTCCGCTTGGTTGCAGACCAAACTATATGCATGTGGCTAAAAAAAAAGGGGTATTATAGTCTTTTCGGACTACGTCCTAGGAAGATTAGAATTGCACATTTTCAGGAGGAGACGGAGCGGTGGCTTTGAGCAACTTAATGATAAAAGACACCAACATTTTGGAACAGAAAATTGGTATCATTGGATCCTCATCGGATTACGTCTTAGCAATACATTTATCTGGCATTACATAAAAAACGACAAAAAAAAATATTTTGCTGCGAAACATGGCATGTATAAAATAGGAACTTTTAAGATTAAAACAAAGCTAGTAAAATGCACTTTTTTATATCTAGAATGGAGCGTGAATGTCCTTTTTTTTTTATATATAGCAATTGCAACATGTCATGGTCTGCATTGGCTGGTGCGAGCAAATCGGAATATATAGTTCGAGAAAACAAAAGTTCACGTACTGCCACCGCCCGCGTTGTGGCAAGGAGCTCACACGTGAATGAAGGAAGAGACTCACGACGAGGGGGTAGCTAGACGGGGCAGCAAAGAGGCAGCGGCCGGCAGGGAAGGTCGGTCCAGGGATCCGGCTGCGGGGTGCGTGGGCGCACGCATCGGCGTACGGACGACGGCGGTGCATGCATGCTGCCGCCAATAATAATTAGACACCTCGATCGCCATGTGGTTAGAGGCCGGGCCCGGCCGAGGCGACGCCGGCCGTGCACGCGCGAACGAAGAGCCCGTGAGAGCGCCGGTGCCGGCGCCGCTCCTGCTGCGCCTCGTGGTCGTGGCGTGGCGGTGGTGCGGAATCCGCCGCCGAAAGCAACCGCGCGCCGCTCAATGCATGGCCGGCCCGCGCGTACATGCATGCACCAGCAGTGTGGTGGTACGTACGCACGCCGCGCGCGCGCGCCGTTCCAACGAGAGATGCGTGAGTACTCGTCGTACGCGCGCGTTGGATCGGAGGACTGGTAGTATGTATCACACGAGTCGTCCAATATATGGCCACCACTGCTGCACCTCCCTCCGGTACGCACAGGTTGTTGCACTGGGGTCCTCAGCCAGCTCTGAGTACGGTGTCCATTATGGATCGCATACGGAGTATTTGCATAGCATAGGTCGATTTCCACGAGGAGGCTGACACTTGGAGGGGTACGGATTCCTCCCGTCTTTTCTGGTAGAATACGTACACGGCGTACACGTATGTACTCTAGCATATTTCTACCGGCTCATCATGACGTGTTATGTGATTATATGTGTAAGCTTTTCTATGTATATTTTTGGAAGAGTTTTGTAGAGTTCTTTTGGAAGACAACTCAACCTTGGGGGGAAAAAAGTATGTTCGGCTGGCTTTTCTCGACTTATATGTTGACGTGTACACCTCATTTGTTGTGAGAGGAAAATAATATGTAAGTCAAAATAAGTTGAGAATAAACCCGTCGAACAACCTCAAAGTTGATGGTCTCTAATTAGAGACGGATTAGGTGGGCGCACTCGAGCCCCTACCGCCATGGATACAAAGGAGCTCCTCTAAGGCTCTCTACATTTTGGCATGGATGAAGAAAGGGGAGGAGACAAGGAGAGGAATGATTGGGAAGAAAAGCCCCCAACAGAGATTCAGTCCTACTACTTCCACCCCCAAATTACTAGTGACTGCTGATTTTTTTATCGTAACATCTGGTCATTTGTGTTATTCAAAAAAAACTATGTGTACATCTTTTGTTTTGTTTGCGACTTACCTCATCATCAAAGATATTTTAAGTGTAACTTGACTTTTTGCATGTTTGCATTATTTTTTTAAATAAGACGAATGGTCAAATATTTAATCAAAAGTTGACAATGACTAACAATTAGGGTGGAGGGGGTAACTCACAACTGCGGAACTGCCTATAATCTCACTACTTAAAGTAAAGAGGTTTTCCAAGATGAGAAGTAGTAGGAAGAGCTTTTTTTTCCAGTTTCTTCATGTAAAATGGCTTCGACTCGTCTAGTACTTCAAGGGTGAAGTCGTTTTCTTATCAAACTGTTTGGTATAGTTTTAGCTGGAGTCACTGGAGTCACACGGGAAGCGGAGCTGGAGTCCTACAAAGGTAACCTTACTCTTTAACGCTATTCTAGAATTTTCCAAGCAGATGAGTGAAGCCAAATGCTACTTAGGTGCCCCTAGATAAATTGTGGTTGGTTGCCACGAGTGTTTGGTCCCCGTTCCAATTAACAGCGCATGTACTTTGTTAGAGAAACCAACACGATTAGATCAATCAGATGAAGCAACCACACGTGGCTTAAAATGGGATAGGTCCCATGCTAAGCCGAGAAACCAAAATTGCAATATTTTTTACACAATTCCAATGCTATAATTATTATTGCATTCTCCGTACAACTGGAGGATACTTTTTTTTATGCTTGTACATCTATTCCAGTAACTGAATTGATTTATATAATCTAATTAATGACCCAACACAATGTATTCAGCCTGCACATACGGATGCAAAAAAGTAGTACGTCTTACTCTATGGTAGTGGATACTGGATACACTCAAAAATGAGCTTCAGCGCCCATTTTATCAGCCGTCCAAACACGTCCTTAATAGGAAAAAGGAAAGCTAGATATTTTCGTACATACGGTGACGTTGCCCGTCCAATGTTGTAACATCAAACTACTAATAAACAAGAATTATTATTCTCGGTCAGATTTCAAGACAAGAGGACAAATGTACTCCTACAAAAAGAAAGCCGTAATGCCATTAGTTTCAGCCCCCCCGGGCGCCCGCAAATGAATATTCAAAGATCTCTGGATATCTCGCGGACGTTGATCGCTCGAGGTCATTCGGGTGAGCTCACCTGCCTGCCTGCTGGCTGTGCCGTGTAGTAACCCGGACCGCGTGTCACACGTACGCACCTCATCACCTCGAGCCCTCCGCAGCTGATCTGTTGGGTAACCCGGCGTGGTGCCCCCTACCAGATCTCCCCCCTCCCCACAAGCTCTTTTCGCCCTCTAGCGCGCAGCGCCTGACACGTTGCGACGCATCCGGTGGGGACGAGGAGGCCGGGTCGCCGGCCCAAGTCCGAGTTCGCATCTTTCCAGGGAGCTGGGTCCCACACCGGCCAATGGCGACCCGACACTTGTCCACGTTGGATGCGAGGGGGGAAAAGGAAAGCTCGCCTCGGTCCGGAACGGACGCCCAGGCAGGCAGGCAGGCAGCCCTCTTGCTTTCCGTGCTCCACCGGTAGCTTTACGCCGGCCGCCGCCGCGTGTCGCTCGCCCGCCGCGGGCACATTCCGGGCGGGCGCTCTCGGCTCTCGCGCGTGCCGGATCGTGGCGGGTCGCGGCGAATACGCGCGTATTACGTATAGTTGCCCGATCGGTACGGTGCAAGCGTACGTACGTGGTACGACCAGTACGTACTAGTCTCTACCGTGTCTTCCGCCGTTTCGTGCTGCAAATAAAGACTACCCCGCCGTCGTGTATTCGTCGTACTAGTAGAAAGAAAGATCCGATGGCTGGCCGGGATCGGGTCGGACGGAGGCGCGCCACCCCACGTACGTACGTTTGTCCTGCCTGCGTCGATCGGCGAGAGGCAGACACAGGACCTCACCTCCTCCCTCCGGCCGTTATTGCTCACGCCACTAGCGTCCAAGCAAGCCAAGCTCCACGGGGTCCCCCCCCCCCAGCCACCCTCGCGCGCCTCTTCTTGCCTCTGCCTGCCTTTAATTTGCTCCCGAGTTTAAAAAAACCGCTGCAGAACCGGTTTCGTACGTACCCCTCCGTCCCAAAATAATTGCACGTGTTGACTTCTGCGAGCCGGCTCGGTTGGGCCGGTTACCGCGGTAAGCGAGCGGTTTACCGCGGTTTTGTGAACCGTGGTGGAGTAGCAGTGCATGTCGTAACCACCAATAATTCATCCTTTCTACCACTACTACATTCGCTTCTAGCAGTGCATGTCGTAACCACCAATAATTCATCCTTTCTACCAATAATTCATCCTTTCTACCACTACTACATTCGCTTCTAGCAGTGCATGTCGTAACCACCAATAATTCATCCTTTCTACCGCTACTACATTCGCTTATAGCGATTGCGCTGTATTTCTGTTTTTTTTACTACTTTATTTTTTTTTCGAATTACGCAATACATAGGAGACACTCACAACGCACGCACACTCATCCCTATGAATACACGTACGCAAACCCTACCCCTAAAAGCATCTTCGAAGATTGTGCCGCAAATCCTCAAGATTGACAAAGTCACCACATGCGCCCGCCGTCGACGGGAGCGCCGCGGCGGGGCGGGTAGATGGCGGTGGTCGACGCGGGGTGAGGTAGGGGTGCGGCCGGCCGGTCCACCGACGTGGAGCAGCATGCGGTCGGCCCGCTGCGGGCGGAGCCGCGGAGGAGCTCCTACCAGCTCGGGGAAGATGCGGTTGAGGGAGGAGGGGAGGGGAGGGGAGGATGAGGATGAGGATGAGGAAGATGAATGTGGGGTCCACCAAAAGTTAGAAATAAATGTTAAAGTGAACCTGTTAAATTGGTAGTCTATAGTGGTTGTCTATAGCTGCCCTAAGTCGTCGACTCGTCGTTGGCTACGAATTGAACGAACAAGCAAGAGCCAACGAGCATAGAGTCATAGAGTAGACAAAGAGTCGCATGAGCTTGTCGCTGTCCGCTGGTTGGTGTGTGCAAGGCATAGTATACTTCATCACACATTGCTAGCTAGCTGGCGATGAGAAAAAGAAAGAAGCAAAGAAAGCGTTTGGAAGCGAGGGAAGGAGGGAGGCGGCACGCGGCACGCACGTTTAGCATGTGTTGGGCTCGCAGGAAGCAAAAAAGCCGAGGGATGGCGGGCCTCGTAGGAGCCCGAGATCTGCGTGCGTCTGCCTCTGCTCTGCTGGGCGGCCAAGCTTTTGCCCCGACGAGCGAGACGACCCCAGCAAAACTTTGTCACATTCGACCGCATGCATGCGCACCCATATACTACTATCTCGATCCTATCTGCTCATCTCTACTTGTTTCTCCACTAGGAGTAGTAGTACATGCAATTAGCTTGAGACCATCCACACTCGTCTAACTTCATGTTCTCCTTCAAAACAGAATATTCGTTCCTCACCATCTGGATTCTCCCCTTTCTACTACTTTCTTCCGCATCCATCTTCCTTCGTATTCTTCCTTCATCCCAACTACCCACGTGCGGGACCCACATGTCACTCACTCTTCCTCTCCCTCCTCTTTGTTTTCCCACCGACGCCTCCATTCCCCACCTACCCCTCTCCTCTCTACCGTTCCCTGGCGCCGCCCCCCTCCCCTGCGCCCGGCAGCTCCCCTCCCTCCGCACCAACGCCCGCGCCTCCCTCCCTCCGCGCCGGCGCCCGCGCGCGATCTCTCCCTCCGCACCGACGCCCGACGCCTCCCCCACCCCCGTCTCTCTCTCTCTCCTCTCTCTTCTCTCTCCGTCGGCGAAGAAGGCGAGGCACAACGACGCCGCAATGGCGGTGCGCGGATCGGAGGCGGTGGCGGTGGCGCGCGGAGCGAGGGCCGAAGAGGAGGGTGAGCGGCGCGCGGAGCTCCACGGCGAGCCGGCGTCTACGAATGCCCCCCCCCCCCCCCCCCCCCCCCCCCCGCACGCCCCCGCCCTCCCGGCTCGAATCGAGCCGGCGTCACGGCGGCGGGCGGCCCTCCTCCCTCGGCGCCGACGGAGCAAGCGAGGGCGGGGGAGGCCGCTCGAATCGAGCTCCGGTGTCGCGGCCTCGAGCTCGATCCGCGGCGGGGAGGAGCTCCTCGTTCCCGCCGGCCTCGAGCTCGTCGCTTCGCGCCGGCCGGGGAAGGGAATCGCCGGCAGTGCTTCTCCCCCGCGAGCCGGAGCCGGCGGCGCCCCGCGTGCGAGGGCGCGCCTATCCCTCTCCCTCTCGACGTCGAGCGGCGGAGGTGCCCCTACCCCCCCCCCCCCCGTGCTTCCGGCGGCGCGAGTCCGCCTCCGAGGGGTGGCGCGAGGCGTTGGACGCGTGGGCCCCGCGTTGATGCCGTCGCTCCTTCATTCCCCCCGGATGGCGCTAGATTTGGAATCGCCTGGGGTCGACTGGAGAATGGAGGACCTGCTCCAGGACGCCGCTGCAGGGCGAACTCCTTTACCCGTCTCCTGGAGGAGTGCGCACGGTCTGAGCGCGTGTGCATGCAGGAACACTCGAACACTAGCTGCAGCAACCGCTGGCTGGCCTTCACCTTTCCGACCACGGTCCCGCCTTCTTTGCGCCTTGTTTCGTGGCCAAATTAAAGCCGGCCGCCGTTTCGTAGATCATCGCCGGGGTCACCACGGCACGCACACATGTAACACGCGCCCGTCTGGATCCGTCGGCTTTGCTTGCGCCTTGCTGCTTTCACACATGCTGCGTTGGTTGCTTTGCTGGTGGTGATCCTCGCACCCGGGGCCCCGGCCGGCCTGCTTCCAAACCCAAAAGGACACACCTAGCTTCTTCTTCACATGTGCCGGGCCTGGCCTGTCGCCGTTTGCCCGTTTACGTTACGCCGCCGCCGCCGCAGGCGTCGTCGTCGTCGACGTAACACCACCACCACGTTTCTTTTTTGTTTCATCAACTGATTGATTAATTAATTAATTCCGGCCGGGGTAGGGGTGGGGGGACCCACCCAGATGCATCGCTTTCACTCTCGAGCTAGCGAAAACGTGCACAGCAGTTCTCCCTCGGTAAGAATTTTTGCGGAGGAGCGCATGATGGCGATCCGGTGGAGCAGCTTGCCCCGTGCCCACTGAACAGTAGTAGGACCAATCGTCAATCATGCGGCTGTTGAACACAACACACAGTTTCCTACTGCAGGCATGACCACCTCAGCTGGAGTGCTGGACGACCGCCGGGGCCGGGGCCTGGGCCGCCCCGCCCCGCCGGCGCCCTGATCGATTTCGGAGTGGGGGGCCTGGCCGGCAGGCAGTGGCTGGGACTCCCGGGCTCCGCCGCCGCGCCACGTGACGACCTCGCCGCCCGCCGCGCCCGCCGCTCGCCGGCACATGGGAATGCTACGCTCCGCACGTAGAGTACCCACCCCTACGTCTCTACCCGGCACCTGGTTTCCACTACAGCTAGCTCCGCAAATTAAATTTTGGAATCGAGATACCACGACTTGCTAGTCGACAGAAAAATAATCAATTCGTATTAAAATAAATAAACTGAACCAGGTGACATAATTTTGATGTGTATTTGGAAAGAGGATAACTACTACCTCCGTTCCAAATTATAATTGTTTGAATTTTTTTCCCTACTCTCTTGTTCAAAAACCTATAATTCGAAACGGAGAGTGTAAAGTTTTGTTTCAGTGCGATAATGATCTGAAATGAACTATTCAGGATTAATAGGATACAAAGATTGTACTCAATATAGTTAGCCACTAGGATCCACCCAATTAAAGTTCACCTAGCTACGGAGTAACTAACGAATCCTACAACTAATCTCTAATCTCTGGCGGTTGAAACTTGGAAGCAATTAATAACCGTGGTACTCTTCATTAGGGCATCCGCGGTGGTGTAGTTAAGCTCTCTATAGTGGTGCCACGTAGGAGAGAGAGGGGGGGAGAGAGAAGGAACTATCGCCGGGCGTGGCGAGAGCCGATAGCTCTTCTCCCGATACCTAGCGGGCCCACGGTGGAGCGAACGAGGCGAGGGGGGTGAGGTGCCGGGCACGAGCAAGGACGGGGAGGCAAGGTGGGGCACATCCATCGGTGCTAGAGGCGGTCGGGCCGCCGACGTGGGTGGCCGGCGGGCGCGGCGGGAAGCTTGGGCGCCGAGGCCGGACGGCGGCGCTACGAGTCGGCGGGCGGGTGCGGTGGGAAGCTCGGACCGACGGCGGCCACACGGCGGGAAGCTTGGACGCCGGGGGCCGGACGGTGGCGCTACGGGTCATCGGGCGGGTGCGGCCGGAAGCTTGGACCGACGGTGGCCGCGCGCGATCGGCGGAGGCGTCCTTCCTCGTGCGGGTCAAGAACCCCGACTCGCCCTCCCCGCCACGGCCGCCCGCGGCGGGGGCGACGACGACGAGTTTCCACGCCCGCAAAGCAAGCGCCGCGTGATGTTGCCGCACCTGCAGGCACGTCCGGCGCCGGCGGTACGCAGCTCTCTCCCCACCGCCGGCCGTAGGAGTGTAGCTCCCTTCCACGGTGCCCTTCCCCGCCGCCGGCCGGTCGCGTCCCTCATCCCCCCGCCGCCGGGGCTCGCACTCGATGCCCTCCTCTCTTTCGTCGGCCGACACTAGGGATGCGCCGTCGCTCGCGGCGCAGACCGCACGCATGCGAACGAGACCTCACGATGGCCCGGTGCGGATCCGCCCGGCGCGGTCGGCGCGCATGCGAGCGGTGGACGGCGGCGCAGGGCGATGGCGCGGAGCAACGCGGACTAGTGGCAGGATGCGGCCTAGGAATGGGCGGCGCCATGGCCATAGACGTAAATAGGATGAGAAATGAGATAGATATGAGAGTGTGGAGCCCACACGAAATTAATGCTATAGACAACTCGTTGGAGGGACTATCCGTATCATTTACTATATCCTACGTGGCTATTGTTATAGAGAGCATCTTACTTGTGACCATTGCGGGTGCCCTTAGTTGCGGCTTGGGGATTTGACAGAGTGGAGGGAAATTCCATACGTTAAACAAGTTTAGCTAGATTTAATCGGGTAGATGGGTAGTTGGTTTCCCATTATTTAGCCGGCCTGTTTGGACTCACCAGGTGATACCCCGCGCGTTACCGCGGGAATTCCAATAAATTTTGAAGATAAAAAGTTTAAAGTAGGAACCAAAGTGATTGCATCGTAACATTATACTGCAAACAACACATTGCATACATGGATGCTATTAGCCGCAAGAAAATCAATATAAGAAATAAATTGATGATTTTAGTGGATGGTGATGTGAATACCTTGCATGTTTAGAGAAGACACAGTGGATGGTGATGTGAATACCTTGAGTGGATGGTGATGTGAATACCTTCCATGTCTAGAGAAGACATAGTGGACGGTGATGTGACGCGTTGAGAGTTGAGAGAACTCCGTATTGGGGAGCTCTTATATGGTTTTGCATGATGATTCCACTTAGATTTAGCAAAACTAAACCTCAGAGCCTGTTGGCTGGTTGCTGGATGGATGGTAAAGTTCGTTTGAGTTGTCATGCAAAGAGAAGTAGTATACTTTTGAGTAGGAGTAGGTATGCGCAATCTTGGAACAAGGAGAATATTTTAGAGCAAGCCTATAACTCTTCCACTGGGTCTGAAAATACGGCCACACGCCCGTACTTTGGTCTAAACACGATGACCTACCAAAAAAGAATGCGCGCATTTCAAATTTTAGTTACGTAGTATACTCCACTGGTGTAATGACAAGCTAAATTTATCTTTTTTCTAACAGAAGTATGTGCTCACACCAATAATAAAAATTTCATTTTTGTGCCGGCAAATATCCTGTTTTTTTTTTTGTAGACTGTTCGTGTCAAACGATTTCTTTCTTCTCGTAAGATCCTAGTATTTCCATATCGGCAGCAAACAAATGGAAGGGAGTGGCAACGGAAACGCACGCCGGCACAGTGGATTTCTTAAAGCACGTTTGTGGTTTCTTAAAGCATCTTTTTAGGTGGTACAAGTGCTAAAGTGTCGTAGACAATTTATTTATAGACCATAGAGTTTGGTTCTTGTTTAGTAGTCGGCAAATTATCCTCGATGTGAAGAGTAAAATAGTGTTAAGATACAGTAGATGAACAGTGAGTAGTCTCAAAGACGCATTGCTTTTAGCAGCACGAAACCTTCGGTGTGGGATTAGTACATGCATGTTGGATAGGATACCAATGCCGTTGGTAGTAGTAGTACTCCAGTAGGCAGGTGCAGGCTAGATCCCTCGTCTGAAGCAGAGCGCTTAGCTTTTAACGCGGCTGCAGGGTCGGCAGGCAGGCGCAGCGCAGAAGCAGCGGCCGCGGCAGCAGAAGAAGCTCGTCAGAGCCAGAGCCAGCGGCAGCAAAGCAATGGCATGGCAGCAGCCGGCGGGGTCTCAGGGCCGGTGGTGAGCAGCAAGACAAGCGGCGGGCGAGAGGAGGAAGCCAAGCCAATAAAAAGGGCGCCCCCGCCAAAGATAGATATAGATAGGGAGTGATCGAGAAGATCTCGCAGAGGAATTTCAGTGTCCCCACACCGTCCGCCTCATCCTCCTCCTCCTCCAAAAACTTTTCTTTGGCTGCTGCTGGCTGGCTGCTGCCTGCAATCCTGCATCACAGGCAGCACCGCAGCAGCTTTCCTCCTCCTCTCTACCGCCGCCCGCGGCGCTGCTGCCTTCGCTTTCCTCCTTTCTCCTCCCTCTCCTGTCACTCTCCTAGCCCGCCGCCGGCTCAAGCAATCGCATCTATCGCAATAGAAAATTAAGGCGGGCGGGGGATAGAGACAGGGCGGGCGCCCTACCGCTGCGCTAGCATTACCAAGCAGCTGCTCTCAGCTCGGTGCTCGGAGGAGAGGTGGTGGGGAAGAGGAGATTTTTTTATTATTCGCTTCCGCTTCCACCACAGAGACGCCGCGCGCAGCAGCAGCAGCCGGAGAGAGAGAGCCCAGCACGGCAGCGAGCGGCGTCTTCCTTTTTATCTGCAGCAGCAGCTGCTGCTGCTGCTGGGCGGCGGCGGCGACTGCTGCTGCTGCGGCTGTAACGAAATCTAGGCTCTATCTACAGGCAGGCAGGCCGGCGACGCCGGCCGCGGCCGGGGAGCGGCGAGAATTTTAAATCTCGCTCGCGTCGCAGCGCTGCGAAATCCACCCATCCACCCCCGGCCCCCTATAAGAAAGTGTGGCTTCTGGACGGCGCTTCCCATCCGACACCGGCGCCTTCGCGGACTGGGCCGCCTCCTCCGCCACCGCCGCCGCCCGCGGGGACGACCTCTCCCTCGGCTTCAATGCCAGCGCGGCCGCCGCGGCCGCGGCCGCCTCCGGCGCCTCGCTGGGCGCCGGCCTCTGGGGCCCCGCCGCGGCCGCCTCCATGCGCCAGGCGGCCGCGCTGAACTACGGGATGGCCGACGTCGGGATGGTCGTCGTCGCGCCCGCCGCGTCCTTCCACCACACGCACCACCACCACCACCACCACGAGGCTGCTGCTGCTGCGGCGGCTGCGGCGGCTGCTGCGGCGGCCGCGGGCGCGGGAGACCCCATCTTCCCGCTGCTCTCCGGGGGCCCCTGCGTGCTTGATCATCCGGACGCGGCCAAATCGGGCTCGGGGACGACGCCCGCCGGCGCCAGCGCCGCCATCCAGTTCTGGCAGCCGCAGTCCCCGTCCTCCGCAGCGGCGGCCGCTAGCAACCCTAACCCTAGCGCCACCACCCCCTTCGCCTACCTCAGGAAGCCCCTCCCGATGCTGGACACCGGCGCCGGCGGCTCCTCCGCCTCCGGCGCCGCCACAACGTGCCAGGACTGCGGCAACCAAGCGAAGAAGGACTGCGGCCACAACCGGTGCCGCACCTGCTGCAAGAGCCGCGGCTTCGACTGCTCCACCCACGTCAAGAGCACCTGGGTCCCCGCCGCCCGGCGACGTGAGCGCCAGCAGCTCGGCGCCTCCGGCTCCGCGTCCTCCTCCCCGGCCGCCACGGCCTCCGCTGCCGCCGTCGCCTCCGCATCCGCCTCCAAGAAGCCCCGCCTGCTCTCCTCGCAGACCACCACCACCTCCCACACATCAACCTCAAACGCCACCACGCCCCGAAGCTTCGACACCACCTCCAGCCACCAAGGTATGTAGTGTAGTACTCGATCTCTAGTATTATCGCCACCGTACCGTGACCACACCAGTCGTGTGATATGATGATGGCGATGATGCTCATCACCGAAGTATTTGCGGCCTCGCTCTCGCTGCAGACGCGTCGTTCAGGGACAGCCTCCCGCGGCAGGTGCGCGCCCCGGCGGTGTTCAAGTGCGTCCGCGTGACGTCCATCGAAGACGGCGAGGACGAGTACGCGTACCAGGCGATGGTCACCATCAACGGCCACCTCTTCAAGGGCTTCCTCTACGACCAGGGCCCCGACGACGGCCGCCACGCCGCCGCCACCAGCAACGAGGACTCCACCGCCGGGGTGCCCAACATCTCGGAGCTCCACCTGGGAGCGGCGTCTGCTTCCGGAGCCACCGGCGGTGGCGGCGGCACCTCGATGGTGCCCACGACGGCGGAGCTATACGGCGGCGGGGGGCAGCATCACATCCTCGGCGGTTCAAGCTATGGTAACACCATGAACTGAGTACTAGTACTACGTGTTCTACACCCGATCATTGCCATTCTTTGTTCCTCTTCTCGTTGCTGCTACTTGCTAGTGGTGGAGTTCTATTTTCTGTCCTTGCGTGCTGCCCGCGCGCGCCGCCATTAGCTAGAGAAGGGCATAGTACCAATGCATGGTGGCTGTTCAACTTCATCCCCATCTCGGTGAAGAAAATTTGTTGGTGATTCGTTGGTGTGTAATAACATCGATGAAGATCGAATTGTTTTGTAGTTGTACTATACGGCTCCGCTGTAGCACTACTAGTAGTTCTTCCTTTTTCAAGTTGGGGTTTGGGAGAGGTGGGAGAATAATTGTTAGGAATTAGTAGTATTGGAAACAAGATAGCAGTAGTGCAAGATTAAAATGTTTATGCATAAGATATTGCCTGCTGGTTCTTGGCCTCTGGGTTCATGCTCTCTCTGCAGCTCCCAACGCCTGTCGCTCCATTTCCATACCATATCTGGGGATGTGTTCGACGCGGTGGGGGTCACCTCGACCTCGAGCACCTTGAGCCGTGCGCTGCTGTTGTGTGTGCCTCGTGATTGATACGAGTAGCATCTTCTTGAGAGATCGAGCTGCAATGTTTGACTCCTCCCCTCATCCGATTGGCTCTGCCCTCTTTGCGTGCCTAATTTGGCCACCGGAAGCGGGCGGAGCTTGCTTGCTTGCTGTTGTTTTTTCGCCGCCACTCTCTCGCTCCCCTTTGGTTTTTCTACGGGTAGGTGTGGAAGCTGGCTTTCGTCCCTGGCCTTGTGCCGTGTGGAGGAGCATCTTTCCTTCTACTTCGTGCATTGGGACTTGTTTCCTGGAGGCCAATGTGTAATGCATGTGATGAGATAATCCTTGTGCTTTAGTAGTATATTATAAACAATGCATCTTGATCAAGCATGTTACTCCCTCCTGTGTTAGAGCATGCATGCTGCCTGCTTACCGCCGGTGATGCCGCGGCGCTTCTTCCTTCGTTCTTCTTTTGACACGTTCAGGGAAGCAAGGATGCATGCCATGGTGGTGGCCTCCTAGCTAGCTCCTCCTTATTTATTTATTTTTTGTGCAAGCCCCCATATTTATTCCTTGTGCCGGATCCCGTCGTGGTTGACAAGATGTGAAACGAAAGAAAGGTGGTGATGGAAAAAAGCAATGGCATGCACTGTCTGCGCCTTTTGGAGTCGGGTGTTTCGATTTGGTTCCTTGTATTTGATTGCAGCACTCCATTTTTTACCAATGATAACTTTACTTTGCCTTTTCCAATCAATGAACATTTTTTGCATAGCTAAGGCCTACTGTAGCACTCCATCCATAGTATACTGCACAAGAGTGTTCTTTTGGAGGTTTTCAGACACAATAGTAGTGGTGAGAAATATCTATACTACCCTTTGATAAATAATATTAATTGTGATTGAAAATGGTAATGTTTGTTTAATTTTTCTGAATCCGGATTTAATGCACATGCATTGAAAGTAGAATGGAGTAAGTATGTAACAAGTTTGGAGTAACTCTCTGCTAGAACACAAGTTCACAACACCTGGTATACTTGCATCCGCGGTCATGAGCCGTGGAGAACTTTTTTTAAAAATTTGGGATTGGTGTTGTTGTTGTTGTGCAATCTTGTCATCATCAAAGCTGCTATTATCTCATGTAGTACGTGTGATGATGGCATTGGTCCATATCGTCCTGTCTATTGTTTGTCAACCACCAGGGAGCACAACCACTGTTCACATTGCTTCTTTATTCCGTGCGGTAGATAGCTGTGGCGAATGCGGATAACTCGGTCACCGCGAATTGTGGTAGTACTGTCTTGCAGACTGAATATTTGTTTAGCTCTTACTGTTCCAGGTCATGTGCTACCTTTTAGTTTGTGGTAGGCTGCTTTTGCCATTCATAAGACTCTTTACTTGAATGACATTTCTGACTTTACCAATTGAAGTATCCTCTTGTTAACGCACAACATGGTATTTATATTTTTCGGTTGGTATTGTTTTCAGTTATGCTTTATATTAGCTGTACAGATCAGATATGCAACTAGGCTAGAGATGTTATCTGGGCGCACTAGTTGCATAAATCATCAAAAGTTTTTTCTGCTACATGTTTGTTCCATGAATCAGCAAGAGTTTTTCCTACTTTCTACTACATTTGTTAGTTCCAGTTTTTATACTTAGGCTTAGTAATAATAGAGGACAGAAGTTTTGAGTACTGAACTTGACGTGTTCCATTCATATAATTTTCTTCAACCACCACTCGGTAAGTACTCATCTTCCTTGCTGCATTAAATGTGATAATGGTTCTTGCAATATTGTGGTAGGCTGGCCGCCCAGCTGATACCGTGGTAGACTTACATGGTGTTGTACATATGCTCCATCAACAAACCCAGGAGAATACTGTCGTGTGCCTCAGCTAGCGATTTTTATCATTTTAGTGGGGAAGACAATTTGTTGTCATTACCGCGATTACTGAATTATTGTTTTGGTGGTAGGGGAACTGCTTTCTTATTAAGTGCTTGATGATAGCTTGCTAAGCTGTTAATTTGAAGCTCAAACTGACGATTGCTATTGTGGTAAATATTTCCTGAAAATGTTGCCATATTTGCAATGATGACAGAATAAGTCCTGTTGGCCATGTGTACACTTCTCTTCGTTTGATGTTTTGATGCAAATGCATAGCGACATACATAGGTACTGTAATAAAGCCTAAAGAGGGAAGTTTAGGGAACAAGAACTTTGATGCAAGTGCATATTATTTAAAGCTGTCTGTTCTAATCTGTTTTGTGTGTTTTTGAATAGTGTCTGATTGGTTTTTTTCGAGATATAAATAAACGATTGCCTGAGTGTATTTCTCGTCAACAATAGGCAATTGTCCTGTTGTCCTCTATTGGATTTTTTTTATTGGATTCTCGTGGATTACATGTTATTCAGGATATTAGGAGCTAATATATGGGAGGCGAACAAACATAGATTCTAACAGTTTCTAGTACTATGGCACATGTCAGTTTTACCTTTTGGAATGTACAGATGAGTCCCTCATTTTTGATCTTGCGAAGAGCATTTTCATATATGTGTCATTAGGAGTTTACTGCCGGACAACATACATCTCTATATCTTCTAAAAGCATGGTGCACGTTTTGTTTTCTGCAGCCCTGCCTGTCCTGTTTTTTGTTGTGTATATACTATTTGATTTTATTGGCCAGTTGTTGATTTGTGAAGAAAATACATACTGTGACACCAAAGTATTGGTAAATACGTATTGACTCGGGTAGAGTGTTGAACTGACTCCACATGCCATTGTCTGAATTTTTTGAAAAAAAAATAACTATTTTCCAACTTTTGACTTTAGCCAGTTGTTGACTGTGCCTATTGGCACAGAAATTACTACTTGTTTTTTTTAGCCAGTTGAGGAATTTACTTGTTAGGAGACCAAAGAATCGGTGAATATGGATTCCTACTGAGTGCATTTTTACTACAAGCTCAATCTGCTAGAAGTAAGAAGTGGTAATTACTTTTTGTGGATCTGTTGTATCTAGTATATCAGTTGGAAATCATGCAGGTGAGAGGTTTTAGTCTTGAATTTGCAAGAAATACTGCTGACACCTCATGAAATAATATTGCGTCATAAAGGATCGGTGGGGAGCAATTGCACAGGTTGTTGGGTTACCAGGCCCGTCATCTACGTTCTAGTACTGTTTGTGCGGCGTTTGTTTTTTTCCCCCCACCTTGGGTCATCATTCTGCATCTCACCTTTGCTTGCAGTTCACTGCATTTTGTCGCCAGTATGCATGTATTCGCCAGTTTATCTCTGCAGCATGCTTTATGGGAGCATGCTTCCGCCTTTCGTTTACCCCTTGTTGGTGTTTGCTATATATGCCTACTGGCTTTTGCAGTCAGAAGATCGTCCGCCTCTGATGACGAGTGATGATCAAACGATCACCATATGGCATGATGAAGAAAGAAAAGGTGATGAAAATATTTTATCTACCATAGCGGATTAAGTCTCCGACCCGTGTGGTAAATAAATAGTGATGTGGTCGATCAATTTCGCCGCCAAATATCGCATGCATGCTGGCCGGCTGCTTAATCGTGCTAGGACGTAGCTGTTATTACCATGGTGACTTGGTGAGCTATATTTTTGTCATCTCGACCCGTAGTGAGTCTACGTAGAGATTGAAATGATTGATTACTACTACTACTCCTCCGTAGAAGGGTGACGAAGGGAGATATTTTATCTGCGCAATAATTATTCAAGAAGAGAAAAACAGAAGAGGAGGAGAAGATATTTCTCTGCGCACAGCCAGCACGCAGCAGCAAAGGTTGGAGGTGGTGGCATTGCCATCCATTCATTCGAGTGTCCTGCCCTGCCCTGCCCTGGCTGCTGGTGCTGGTGCTGGGTAGGGAGGCCTAGCGCTAGTAGCTACTAGTAGGTAGGGGTCATGCATGGAAACCCTAGAGTAGGGACATAGTAGCTAGCTAGCTTTTGCGAGATGGAGATGTGTGCTCGGCGTCGGCGGGTGGTGGTGTGGTACTACTACTACTACAGGGCACAGGTCCCGTCACGAGCGTGTCCACCGAGTCCCCGTGTTCTCTGTCGCAACGTTGCGCCGCCGAGGTCGACCGGCCGGCGGCGGCACGGCAGAGCTCAGCTGAGCCTGAGATCTTTGTCACGAGTGTCTAGTGTAGCCTGTCGTCACTCATCCCGTGTTATTCCGTGGCAACGTTTCGCCGGCGAGATCGATCGGCCGGCGGTGGCAGAGCCGAGAGCTTTGGTTCCGCGACCCACCGCCGGCCGGCCGGTCGGGCGAGACGTGGAACAGTAGTTGTGCGGCGGAACCGATCGAACGTGTGTGCACAGGGCGCACAGTGTTGTTGGGCGTGGCGCGCCGTGCGCTTGTCGAGAGGTTGGAGTTGACGGGACCCGTGGCGTTCCGGCAAGGGATTACATTGTTGACGTGACATGCGTACGTGTTGGTCCCGCGCCCCCCGTTAATTCTTCCCCCTAGCTTCTCTGTTGCAATGCGTGTGTCGTTGCCCTCAGCGGCAGCATCCGTCGCACGACGTGACCCAGCCAGGCCCGTCCCATTGGGCGCGTGAGCTGTGCAATCGTCGCAAAATTCCCATCATCCCGAATGTACTCCGTCAAGCATTTCATTCAAATGGGACAAACAAGATAGAGATGAAATGACGAATTTGCCCCTTATCTCTCCTCATCCCCTTCATTGCCTCCTTCCGGCTCGTCTCAGTCCTCCTCCCCGACGACGCTGCGGGCCATGGCGGGGTTGTAGCCTCCTCCACCACGACGGCGACGAGAAGATCACGGCGAGCGGCGGCGCAGACTTCTCCTCTGGCGCAGCGGGGTTCAGGCCCCCGCTTCCTCCTCCGCATGCGGCACGGCGCGCGGCCGCCCGCTACCCCCGACCTCCTCCTCCTCTTCCTCCCGGGTGCAGTCCATGGGAGCCGCGGCGGCCCGACGAAAGTCGAGCCCGCGCAACCGATTTGAGCCGCGGCCGCGCGGACCATGGCGCCCCACCTCCTCCCCGACGCCATAGGCCATGGCGGCCGCCGCGCCTTCCACCCCAGCCGCAACAATCGTCGACGAATCAAGCCTCGGCGCTACCGATTCGAGCAAGATGCCGATGAATCCTACCGCGCCGCCGCGGGCCATGGCGCCCCCTCATTCCCGACGCCACATGCCATGGCGCCATTGATGCTGGCGAGGTGAGCGGCAGCTCGTGCGGCTAGGGAAGGAAGAGGCATAGAGATTGGGGATTTGTTTGATGGGTGCTTGAAGGCATCTAGGCCCCTAATCCGTGTTTTGATAATTAATGACAATCATTGTGGACTAACATTTTTATTTGAGTTATAAGAATAGGTTAGCCTGGTGAAATGATGAGCTCATGAGGTATGCACAAGGAGGTCTTGCATGGCATGTGTTAGAAAGAGCTCAAAGCAAGGGTTAAGGATAGGGTTTTCAGTTTTGCCGGTCATAAGGTGATAAGAGGATGCTAAATGACCGGGTTGATAGGATAGATAATCGTACTATCAAGAGGGGTCAATTTCATTGGCTTGACTTTCTATAGTGCCACTTTGATCAAGATTTTGCGTGCATTTCATTTAGATGAGTGGCGATTTCATTTGTTAAAAGGGTTTCGTTGAAAATCTTGAGAAAAATTAGTTTTCAGGTGTTAGGCGGACAGTCCGGGCCCTTGGGGCGGACAGTCCGCACGTTTTTAAGATTTATTTAATACCTGAGGTTTTTGGTAAAGTTTTTCGAGAAAATTTGCTTCTGGGCGGACAGTCCGCGGGTCCACGGCGGACGATTTGTTATTTACCTCGAAACTAGACAGAATGTGTGCAACTCGGGTGGACCGGGCGGACGGTTCGCGGTCTGCCCGCGGACAGTCCGCGGGGTCCTGGCGGACAGTCCGCCCGGCCAACGGGCACCTCTGACAACCATTGACTTCGCGTTTTTACCGCTGGAATTCAAACGCGGACGATCCGCGAGGTACGTGATTTTGACATAACGGCTAGTAAGGGGAAGGGGGAGTATAAATACTCCATGTCCGGGTTGGGAGAGCCCCTCTTGGCCCTTTGAAAGGTTCATACTCCCTTGTAGAGCTCTCTCACTCCTCTCTCTCACACTCACTCACTTGGCTTAGTGGTTGCATCTTTTGTGAGATTGAGAGCTTCTAGTGCATTGCATCAAGATTTTGATCTTTGTGGCACTAGGGGATCATCAAGCAAGTGGTTGATTTGTTACTTTTGGAAGTTGCCGCTTCCTAGACGGCTTGGTGGTGGAAGAATTCGTTGAAGCTCGCAATACGATTGTGTGTGGCTCCGAATTTCTTGTTGTGAGAGGTCTTTGCTCACCTCACCAGAGCAGTGAAGAGCAACTCTAGTGGGATCGAGGTGTGGAGTGGTTCTTTGGTTGCAACCGGCTCAAGATCAAGCGGTGCCTTGATAGAGGAGCGGTTGAATATTGAATCCACCTCAACGTGGATTAGGGGTGACCAGCAAATCATCGATACCACGGGATAAAATTCATCTCTTATGCTCGGTTATTTCTTTGCTCAATTTCTTTTCAAGTACTTTACTTTGAGCTTTTATTTTCTAGAGATTGAATTGTATCTTGTCACCCTAGGTTGCAAACCCCCAACATAGGAATAGAATAGCTAGCTAATTAATCCTCCTTGTGGTTCTAATTAAATTTCTCTAGTGCTGTGGTTTTAGATTTTAAACCGCTTATTCACCCCCCTCTGGTCAGTATCCTAGATCCTACAGTGCTCCATTGTCGATTTGGAAGCTGGCAAGGTGAGCAGGGCACACGGCAGTCTGGAGGCGCGACGATCTGGAGGCGTGGCAGTGGGTGGGGAGTTCTTGTGGCTGGGGACCGACAGACACAGCGCGTGCTACTAGCGGCGAAGTGAAGACGCGGTGCGGCTCAGAAGACTCGAGAGGGAAGATTTTTGTGAGGGGGGAGGAATCTAATGGGTACGGTGGGGCCCACGAGCCAGAAGCGCTAATATTGTGGACAAAATTTTGAGCCCTACAAATGCTAATATAATGGGACGAAGGGAGTAATAAACAAGACCCAAAACACAGTCAAATTTGCAGTCTGTATTCCACGAACTCATTCACGTAACAGCTCGTGGACACGTTCATTTAAATTTGCAAAACTATACATCTGGCGTCATGAGGGACGGCGGTAGGGACCTACCGCGGTGGTAGGAAGGCAAGCGGTACTGTAGCACCTCCTACCGCCGTGGGCCACGACGGTAGTGGTCCAGTCTTTTTTTCAAAAATTTGTAATTTTATTGTTTAAACTTGGATGGAGGTAAACTTTATATGAAAATTGTAGTTTTCGACGAGATCAACATCTTTGTAGTTCAAAGTTTTTCCATTTGAAGTCATCTTCATCGTCAAATAATTGATACACTATTCGGATCCGATGATCCGAATAGTGTATCGATTATTTAAGTATGAAGATGACTTCAAATGGAAAAACTTTGAACTAAAAAATTGTAGATCTCGTCGAAATCTACAATTTTGATGTAAAGTTTATCTCCATCCGAGTTCATGCAAAAAAGTTACAATTTTTTGAACGTAAATCGAAAAGCGGGATCTCAATATGAAAATTGAGATCTAGATAGTATATCCATTATTCGACTATGAAGATGACTTAGAATGAAAAAACTTTGAACTACAAAGTTGTAGATCTCATCGAAAGCTACAATTTTTCATATAAAGTTTACCTCTATCCGAGTTCAAACAAAAAAATTACAAATTTTTGAAAAGAGATTGGACCCACGGCGGTAGGAAGGCGCTACGGTACCATGCGCCTCCTACCGCCGTGGGGCACAACGTAGGTCCCCGCCACCGTTATAGTTTTGCAAATTTTTTACGGACCATATATTTTTTATAAAAGAGGAAAGAAAAATGTAAAAAGAGAAAAAAATCTCTGCCCGCAATCAATTAAAATGGGCCGCTTGCCTACTATCCTGGGCTTACTCAGCAAGAAACTTCCTGCTAAATTGCAAGCGGCCCACCAAAGGCCCGATCGATGGCCGCAAGCAAATATCTTTTATACCGTATACTCGCTCCGGTTTCGAAGTAGTTTTGACAAGGTTTAAGTCAAACATAGGGAATAGAAGTCGTTTTGAATAAAGTTTAAGTCAAACATTAGGAATATAAATCACGAATTACTTTTAAGTTGTTGACTTTGCAAAATGTGAAAATTATATAAATAGATTTGTCTTTAAAATTACTTTCATAAACTTTCATAAGAATGTACATATATAACTTTTTAATAAAAATTTTTATAGAAAAGAGAAGTCGAAGTTGTGTTTTGGTGACTGTGTCGCTGTCCTAAACGACTTCTAATTCGAAACCGGAAGGAGTAGCTTAGTACGTATGTACTTGTGATGGCAAAGGCACCCAAGTGTCCGAATGACCAAAAGAGATTCTAGCTGCACATTCTCAAGAACGTGTCAAAACTGACCTTTCTTATATTGTAAAAGGCGACATTTCTCTTAGTAGTCAATCCATGGGCCAGTTGGATTGGCCTATTTGGAGAAATAACGGGCCAACGACTGCAAGTATCATTCAAGTCTCAGCCGTGGCCTTCTTCGCTATACATTCACTTGTCATTTGGGGTTCACAAAACCAGCAGTCGGTTTTACAAAATCAGTGATACCGGTTTTGGATGGTAGAGTATTTCATCCGTCGCGTCAGCCACATGTATTTTCTATATATTCAGAGATTCCTAAGTTTCGTCTGTTACTGGAAATATTTCAAGAAAGTCGCAACTCACAAATAAACTATTCCAAGTGACGACAATTTTAAGTTATGCCTGTTCTCCCCCTATAGACGACATTACAATCTTTTCACGTTTATTTCCTCCATTTGATCACTGTGGGGATTAATCTGCTATTATCTTTGTCCTCTGATGGAAGAATTCTCCGCGTGGAATCGAGAAATGACACCAGTCATTCCGAATATACTGAGATGAAGGAGCAGGAGAGTATGTAAGTAAATTGATTGTTAGATATGGACCACATACGTAGGGGGCAAGACTGAGATCTTCGGCCATGCTTCGGGGCCACTCACCAACGGGTTGAAGTGTGCGGTTTATCCTATACATTGCGACAATGATGATTTGCGGATGAGATAGCCGAGTTCATTGCCTTGTGGGGGTTGGTACAACAATTGCAGCTCAACAATGAAGAGGATTCTATTGTTTGGTGTTGGACTTCTCATGGCACCTACACGGCCAAGTCGGCTTATGCTATTGTGTTCAGGGGAGCTTTCTGCACATCTAACGCTACTGCAATTTGGAGGGCGCAAACAGAAGGGAAGCATAGAGTTTTTGCCTAGCTTTTGGTCCAAAACAAGATCCTCACTGCCGATAAGCTACTGGCTAGAAACTGGCCGTGCAATCCAGTATGCGTGCTTTGCGATCAGATGCTTGAAACGTTGCGCATATTTGCTTGCATTGTGTGTTCGCCAGGGAAGTATGGCTGCAGTTTGCTATTTACTCGGAAGGAAGAATCAGGGTTCCTGAGTTGGGGGTGGAGCAGCAGCAGTGGTGGAATTCCTCCCTGGCTGGCCTCTCGCGTCGTGATCAGCGATGGATGGTTGCGTTTCTCGTCTACATTGCTGGGGGGATTTGGAAAGAAAGGAATCGTAAAATTTTTTAAGGGAAAGTTGCGTCGCCTTCCTCGGTGGCTCAGCTTATCAGAAATGAGATGGAGTTGAGGAGAGATGCCTGTGGCGGCCTAGAGCTGGATTGGTTTTGATATGTTAAGACCGTCTCCGGCGGCTTCCCGATCCGCAACCCCACTTGAAGAAAGGAGAGAGAGGATACACACGGAGAGGAGGGGAGGAGCGCCTCCGGCGGGCGTTGCGCATCGGCTGCCGCATCCACCGGACCGTTGGCTCCCGCGCGCGAACATCCGAGGAGAAGGAGGAGGAGAGGCGGCGGCCGGTAGCGAGGAAGAAGACGAAGGTGGCGTGAGGGATTTCGGCCGCGGGAGGAGGTAGCTCGCGGCTTAGCTCAAGCATGTCGTCGTCGCGATCGGAATCGATCGACGCGGAGCTCATCTTTGCGTCCCTCGCCTCGACCTCCGGCTCCTCCTCATCGGGGGAGAACTCCTCGCGGCGGCGGCCGCGGCTCCCCTCCGGCGCGGGGAACGGGGCCGCGGTCGCGGCTCGGCCGGATCGAGTGAATCGAGTGCCGCCGCCGTCCCAATCGCCGCCGCCGACCGGATCCCGTGCCGCCGGAGGCCACGAGTAGGGGCAAGGCGAGGCCGCAAGCTTGGAGGCGGCGCCGGAGATCCGGTGATGGGGCGCGGAGGTCGAGCGCCGTCGTCGGCGGCGCGTGGTGGCCTCCTCCCGCCGCGGCGCGGCGGCCTCTTCCCACGCGGAACTACGGCGGCATGGCCGGGTGGTGGAGACGGCCGGTGCGGGCACAACCGGGGAAGGGCGAGGGAGAGGAGCGAGGAGAGGGAGGGCGCGCGGCGCGGGCGGGTGGAGATGGCCGGTCGGCGTCGCGGCCGAGGCAAGGGCGAGGCGGAGGAGGAGCGGAGGGAGGGCTATGCGGAAGAGACGAGGGAGGCGGAAGAGTGTGGGGGGCGGCGGGGCGGACCGGGCGGTTGCTTTGCAACACCCCCGGCATTGCACGACGTGGAGGGCCTCATCGCATTTTGCGGCGGGGGAGATGCGGCAGCTGCCGGATCTCCTACGATACCTCCTCTTTCGCATTTTGGGGATGCAACATCTTTTGCACAAGCCGTTGGAGACAATCTAAGTCTTGTTTTGTGTCGAGTTCTTTTGTTTTTCATGTAATCTCGTTTTTGTAAAACTCGGATTTCTTCCCTTTCTTAAATGACATGGCAGTGCTCCTGTCGAATCCTTCAAAAAAAAAAGGTTGCAGTGGTGGGTGTGGAGAGGGGCGCTGCAACCAGGGGAGGGAAAGGAGGAGGAACGCCATCTTGGAGGAAAAGAGTCTTGTAAGGTAGGAGCCGATGTGGTGTGGGGGGTGGGGGTGGGGGGGGTTGAGGTGCCAGGTGCGAGGAAAGAGATGACACATGAGGCCACGTGTTATTGTGTGTGTGGAGAGAGGAAGGTGAAGTCTTGAAGGTAGTCATTGGGATTGGGAAAGTGCGAAACTGAGTCGGTTCGAGTGAATAACTCAACATGATAAATCTTTTTGCAAACTAAAATGGAAAGCCAAAAAGGAGAGGCTGCTGAGATGATCTTACACAGATCTTTCATATTTCACCTGTTCTAAATTATAGATTGTTTTGATAAATCTAGATTAATAGTTGTTATCGTGTACTCCCTCCGATTCGTTAATTCAAGTCGTCCTCCGCACAGCCACGAGTGCAAAATCAAGTCGTTCTGCGCTGGGATGCCATGGTTTGGACGTCTATGCCCCTAATTAATTGCGACGCTGAGCAAAAAGAGCCGCGCCAACCAATCGAGCTGCGTGCGTGTTCATGCCCAGACTGGACCCGTATACTATTTAATAAGGGCAAACAGGGAAAACTTCACACTAATTAATCACTCCTTGGTATGTACAATCCTGTCTTAAACGACTTGATTTAATCAAGACATGAGATGCATGATGAAAATGGTGAACCTTAAGCTATCAAAATGAAATGCAACGAAGTACAGTACTTGTAGTTATGATCGCAGTGTATGTGACCAAAAAAAGATTCTAGCCACACATTTGCGCTAACGTGTCGAACTGACCATTCATTTTTCATATAAAACAAAAGGCTGACCTTTCTCCTGCTCAAAAAAAAAAACTGACATTTCTCTCAGCTGTGGGTTGTGGCCTTCTTTTTTATAGGAGGTGATCCAGTTACGTCCTCATCGCTCACATGGAGGTGCTAGCGAGCGCCTCCGAGGGCGTCATGCGCGCCATGGCTGAGAAGAAGCTCAAAGCTTTGCTGGGGAAAGAGTATGATCTCCAGGCTGGCGTGCGTGACGACATCGCCTCCCTCGAGTCGGAGCAAAATTTCATGCGCGACTTCCTCCGGGACTGCGCGAGCTCCCAGCCCACCAGCGCCCGGATCAAGGGCTGGGCGAGTGAGGTGCAGGTGCTCGCCTATGACGTCGAGGATGCCGTCGATGAATTCACCTGCCGTGTCGGCCCAGCGCCGGTGGGGATCCCAGCCATGGTGAAGCACTTCGTGTCAACACTCTTGGCCCGCCGCCAGATCGCCCAGCAAGCCCGCAGCCTCCTAGTTCGGGTGCTCAAGTTGAGCCAGATGCGCGAGAGGTATGAGCTCCCGGTCCCGGTGCCCTGCCCTCTGGTACTACCAGTACCAGTACCAGCCCCACTAATGCCCTGTTCCCGCTTGTGTTATATCCTGAGACGGACTTGGTGGGCATCGACGGAGCACGCGATGAGGTTATTGCTAAGCTTACCAATGCTAGAACAAATACGTATTCTGGCCGCCGTCGCGTCGCCTCCATGCTTGGATTGGCTGGCGTCGGCAAGACCACCCTGGCCATGGCCGTTTACTGCAGCCTCAAGGATCGGTTCGACTTTTTAACTTTTTAGCTTTTTTACGAAAGATTTTCACAAATAGACCCTTTTTGGAAAGATTTCAAAAAATGGACCCTGAGCTCGGCGCCGTGGATCGTGGCGCCGAGCTTACATGCCTCGGCGCCACGGATCATGGCGCCGAGGTCTTGGGCCCGAAAACAATATCGATTCACCCTACTTTTTGAAATTCTTTTGTGAAGAAATTTGTATATGGTCAACAACATACACAAAATGTTTATTAAACATCATACTACATTTGGGATCCAAATTCTTTCAATGTATATATGAAAACTTTTTCAGAATAGAATTTCAAAGTTGCATGCCTGTTAATGTTTTAAGGGTTCTCGGCACTTAGAATTTTTCAGCGCATGAGTAAATGCCGACAGCAATACTTTCAATTTTGGAATGTCATTTTAAATATGTAAACTCGCTTAGTTTTTATCCACAAATGTTGTAAGATGTAAAACAAAGTTCATAGATTCCAATTTGCATGTTATTGGCCACATTTTACATACAAATTTCTTCACAAAAGAATTTCAAAGTAGTGTAACTGATATTGTTTTTAGGCCCAAGACCTCGGCGCCATGATCTGTGGCGCCGAGGCATGTAACCTCGGCGCCATGATCCACGGCGCCGAGCTCGGGTCCATTTTTTGAAATCTTTCCAAAAAGGGTCTACTTGTGAAAATCTTTCGCAAAAGGGGATAAAAAGAAAAAAAAAAGACGGTTCGAGTGCGAGCATTCGTTACTGTGTCGAGGAAATTCGAAACTAGGAGGGTTCTCAAGGACATCCTGCACTGGACTTTTCTTTTCCTATGAATATTCTTTCTTTCGCACAACAATATGGCACAAATCATTCATGTGTTATACTGCTTCCACAACTCAACCTGCGGTGAGTAAGGTTCATCCTCACGACACTGTATTAATAAAAACATCTTTTTCACACAAATCGAGAAAATCCTCAAACATCTATCCCCTATACCACGCATACACAGCGGCACCGCAACACAATGTGAGATGAGACTCACGTGTGCATCATTTGGGAACGGAACCCGCGCCCAACCGCTTGGCCACCGGCTTCTAGGAGTGCATCTGTATGATTTTGTTTCCTTTTGCTTCTCTAACTAATCACTGTTACGTCGGAATGCCATTCTAGGTACCTGATCGTCATTGATGACCTGTGGGAAATATCAGCATGGACTGATGTCAGCAGTGTTCTTCCTGAGAACACTTTTGATAGCGTCATTATCACAACTACTAGAATTGAGCTTGTTGCCAATGCATGCTGCTCAAGGTATCAATCCTGGTCATTTCGTGCATGAAGTAGCATCTCTGAAGGACCTTGACTCGAGGACATTGTTTTTTGGTCGAATATTTGGTTCCCAAGACAACCTCCCTCATGTTTTGGAAGAAGTGTCCATGAAAATCCTGAAAAAGTGTGGTGGTTTGCCACTAGCTATAGTCTGCATAGCAAGCCTTTTGGCTGCTACGTCGCCGGATGCAAAAAAGTGGGAGAAAGTGCAACAACTCTTTAGGGTCTGAGATTGAAAGAGACAATGGTCTCCTCTGTAGATTGAAGCAAGCTCTAAAGGTTGGTTATGATGATCTTCCTCAACATCTCAAGGTCTGCCTTCTGTATCTCAGTGCATTTCCTGAGAATTGCGAAATCGAAAGGGACCGGTTGACACGTCGATGGATAGCAGAAGGATTTGTAGTAGATGGAAAACCCGGTAAGACCTTGCAGGAAGTAGCCGAAGACTACTTCAGTGAACTAATTGAACGGAGCATGATCCAGGCAGTTGATGTTGATTGTTTTGGTGAAGTTCATGCATGCAGAATTCATGACATCATATTTGAATTGATCGCAATGAAGTCGTTCGAAGAGAACTTTGTTACAATCATAGGTAATCACCGTAGTACACCCACACAACGACCTTATGTCCGTCGGCTGTCTCTGTCAGATGATTTAGACTGGTCAAATTTGAATATGCCTCATGCTCGATCATTGACAGTCAATGGGAGCATCGACAACCTTGATTCAGTTCCACTGTGCAGATTCCTGAGGCTGTTGGATTTTCAATGCTGTCGTGGCGTAAACAGTAGACACCTGAAGGACATAGGTGAATTGTTCCCGCTGAAATACTTGAGTTTTAAGAGCACGTGGATCAGCGAACTGCCCGTGCAAATTGGTAGAACTAAAATTTCTGGAGACCCTGGACTTGACGGAAACAAACGTGCGAGAGCTACCGGTGGAAGTTATTCGGCTACAGAGGATGGTAAATTTGCTTGCTGGTCAAGCAGAGCTACCTCAAGGTATTGGAAACATGAGGGTCTCTACAACTACTACTATGCATTAAGGTTACTGCTACGTGGTCTACTAAATGGTCTAAGGAAACTGTGGAGGAGTTACTTTGGTTAACCAATTTGAGAAAACTCAACATGTCTTACGGTCACCCGAAAGACCGTCGAGGTCGGAGTCTGGATACTTTGCCAAATGCCAAGGATAATCAGCAAACTCGGCAAGTGCAAGCTCCATTCACTGAATTTAAATTTAAATGGAAATTATACAGGTTTACACCTACCTAAAAATCCAGTTCTCTTTACCTTCGTCACCCGATCATCTAAAGAGTCTACGCATAAGAGGTGGCTATGGTTTTCAGAGTGTGCCAATTTGGATTAGATCACTCGATCATCTCACTGATCTGGAATTAACTGTCAGAATGGTGGGCGCCCAAGATCTAGAAATATTTGCAGGACTGCCTAGCCTCGTCCGATTTCAACTTACCATGAAAGAGTCATCTAGGGAAGGTATCATCATTCCGGCATCCAGGTTTCCTTGTCTCAAGGAGTTCTTTATCAGTTGTAGGGTCAAGCCAGTGTCCTTCAGTCAAGGTGTCAAGCCGAAGCTTGAGAAGTTTGGGTTACAGTTCCGTGCTTATCAAGAAGATTTGAAGTTCACTCGCCCTGCTGTAGTTCATCTCCAATCTATTAAGGAATTCCAGTTCACAATAGCAGTTGACAGGGGTCTCGGTGATCGTGAAGTCGAACATTTGAAGAAGTCCTTCAAGAGTGCTGTTTTCGTGTAGAACCCTGCAATACATTAGCTGCCATATACATGGACAGAGTAAACGATGTCAGGAAAGAACATTACGGATGGGGAAAATTCCTAGATGGGGTGAATGATTTCACTGGCATGTGTGTATTATCATCGTTACCATTTACATTATTATTATTGTTATTATTATTATTCTTTGCATAAACTATGTTTTATGTTTGTACCATATACATCCTACTTTATTTTGAGTTTATCGGTACGTTGCGAGTTTTTGTACCTGAACTTGATTCTTATAAATGTTGTATGATATTGAGGATTGCTCCAGAAGTTCAAACATCTGTACCACATTTTTATTCATGTATGATACTACAAATATTGTATGATATTAAGGATTGCACCAGAAGTTCAACATCTTCAGTACCAGATTTTTCTTCATGTATGATAAGATAACAAGGCGTACGAAATACATAATTCTCCCATTTTCATTGTTAGTACTTACTGTCTCCTTTCCGAAACTTCTTTCCAAAACATAGCTATTTTGAGTTTTGACCAAGTTAAATCATCTCATGTTTGACTATTTTTTGTCACCACACTTTTTTTTTCTGGAGAAGACTTGCCACCACACAGGCAATGTAAAACAAAAGATCGTTCTCAGCATCTAAACGAGGCACCAGAACCTACACAAACAACACCAGAAGCATCTAAACGAGGCACCAGAACCTACACAAACAACACCAGAAGCATCTAAACGAGGAACCAAAACATACATAAACAACACCAGCAGGGTGTAATTGCGTGCGCTAAGCAGACACTTACATTGTATCACCAGACAGCGCTAGCGTGCATATATAGCAGGGAGAAGAGGCAGCGCTAGCGTGCATATATGCAGGGAGAAGAGGCGCGTCACTCGTGAAAATCACTAATCAGCACAGCTGTCAATTTGCATCCTCTAATATAACCGAATGTAAAAAAGTTACAGTATGAAATAAAATCAGAGCTGCAACTGTGGTGCATACAGCAGAGCATTTTCAGTGCTGGTTCTAAAGTGTTGATAAACTAAAACAACTGTACAATGAGGCGAGGTTGCTGTGATACAAGGCCACGCTCCAGCTCTTCACGAAGGAAGATTATTTGGTGGCCAAGGGCTGCAGTGTTCTTTAACAGCACCATTATGTACAGAGGCTGCTTGCGAATCACTCGTTCACCTGCGGCACTTCGGGTGCAGGTGGTGCTTTAGTGAGTCCCAACCTCTGGAGGTGCTTCAGGTGCTTCTCTGCAGCTGCCTTGTCTGCAGCTTCTCGCTTCTGAGCCCTTTTCGCCCGCCTTCCTGCGACATCCTTGGATACTGACCCAGACCCTGACCTTCCAGGGACATCCTTGGATACTGACCCAGACCCTGACCCTGTCCCTGACGTAGATGCTGTCGTTTCCTTCTTCTTTGGCGTCCTGGATGGACCAGCAGCCGCATCGATATTCACCGGCCTCGCCTCTCTCCTGCCTCCTCTGATGTACCCATTGTCACCCCACCTCCTGTTACCAATACGAATACTCGGGGACCTGCTCATGTAATAACTTTCCTCGTCAAGATCATCTTCATCGTCGTCATACTGGTACTGGTGGTAAAAGTCGTCTTCTTCGAGAGCCTCTTCATGAGGCTCTACGATCAGAGGTTCGAACCAAGCGGCCCTCAGAAGAAGGCAAACGCTCTCCTCAAACAGGTAGTCGTGTAGGCTGAAGAGAAGAAGAAATGCATCAAGTTGACAGTCTACCTGAAACAACAACTAAGAGCCGCCCCACCACATTACGGATGAACAAAGGGTGTTTACCAGCCATCAAGAGAGCGGTGCACGCTGAGGAATTCAAATGGGTGCTTGCACTGTGGGCAGAGCGGGTTCTGCTTGTAGGATGCCCACCTCAAAATGCACGTCACGCTGCACGCCAGGAAAAGAAAACGATAGGTTATGAACATGGTTGGTGATCATCAGCCTTTAGCTAAATGGTCATCGACATAGAAGCAGAGGAATAAAGGGTAAAGTGGGTAACGACAACACAATAATCGAACAGAAGGTTTGTTGAAGCAACCGTTGAATTCAAAATACGGTTGGTTAGTTGGTAACGAGGGCAAGCAGAGGCGCATGGCAACCCTAAGGGAGGGTAGACATAAACAAAGCAGCCAAACATGTATTCAGAATTATTACACTGAAGTCAGAAAGACCTTGCCGTGCCAATACTAGCGTCCATGTGTTTCATAGGCCTAGTACTAACTAAGGTGGTAGGATCAGCGCAAGTTGTACAACAGATGATTCATTGGGTTGGAATCAGCTTGCGAATCGCATGCCGATAGATAGATAGATAGACAGGTCAACCACCGCACAGAAGTACAGAAAAGGGGGCGGTGGTCGTCCGACCGTCCAAGCACAAATTTCCCAAATCTTACGGAACCGGTTGCTAGAGCTAGACATCATCATCATCATCAGCAGCAGCAAGACGATGAATGAAAACATACAAAAAAAAAGAGAACCCTAGATAGAATCGATCCCAGTGTGAAACGGAAGTGCGGGTGATTTTGGGGGTGGGAAGGGGGGAGGGGGGGGGGATTTGGCAAGGAGCAACGACGAACCAGTACGCGTGGTCGCACCCCTTGACGAGGGCCGTCTCCTGGAGCGCGATCCTGTCGAGGCAAATCGCGCAGAGGCCGCAATCCACCACCCGGTCGCCGCCGCCGCTCCCAGAGGCCGAGGCGGAGGCCGCCGCCGCCGACGCCTGGCGAGAGGAAGGCAACAAAAAATCGAGTCAGCGCGCGGGGGTAGCAGATCGGCGCAGATTCGAGACAGATCCGGGGCGGCGCGGCGCGGCGCAGGAGGAGGAGGGGGGAGGGGGAGGAGAGCCCCCACCTTGTCGAGGGGGAGGGCGGCGGGCGCGCCGACGAATCCCTCGGAGGAGGAGGAGGAGGAGGACGAGGCGGCGGCCATGTCGGCGGGGAAAGGGGTGCGGGTCGGTGGAGGGGAAGGAGAAGAAGGGGGGACGGTAGAGGGAGGAGCGTAGCGGATGTGGGGAGGGGTGGGGGGCCTTGGCGAGCAAGCGCGTCCGGAGAAAAGAAAAGGGGAGAGGGGGGGACCCCGCCGGGCGGGCGGGCGGTCGATGGGTATCGGATCTTCACGTGAGATGCTGCCCCGTTTATTCGACACGCACACGCGAACGCTCTCGGCGTGCCGGCCCGCTGCCGCCCACGGGCCACCGCCAACCTGCTGTGTTGGTGGGGGTGCGCCCGAGAATGGATGGTATTCCGGCCGTCGTCCACGGCACGGACACGGACCGGAGGCCCAACCCAACGAACGACTCCGACGGATTCCTCCTTCATTCGGTGGGGTGGGGTGGGCTGGCCTGGCCGCCGCGAGAGTGAGAGAGAGTTCCGTGCTGCGTTTTTGGTGGTGGGTCGTCGTCATCGGACCGTGTCATACTGTCATGTGATCGTGATGGATGATGATCTAGACGCTGCTGACGCCAACCAACCGCCGTGGCGGCGGCGTGCTTTGCTGAGCTGTGCGCGATTGCAAGCAAGCTACTTGGCTCCCAAGTCTTCTGCTACATAAAGTACGACAAATCTCAGGTTTAGGGTTTAGGGTTATCAGCAGTACTACGTACGTCTTGCGCTCTTCCTCTTGCATAGAACCGGTCGAATCGACGCATCGAGCTCGACATGTCACACACCCAGTAATTCACATCCAGCATGGCGCCATGCACGCACGCATGCTCCCTCCCGTGATCCCTCAACCTGCTTGGCACCTTGCATGCCGGCCCCACCCCCCGTGTCATTGCCGCTGCTACATACTAGTACTCAGCAAGGCCAGGCCAGCTGCCCAACCCACCACCCCCAACTAGCAGAAGCAGACGAATATGTATAATGCTGATCGATGACCCCCGCCAGGCAGAGGGCAGCGATGGAGACCGGGGAGGATCAGAGGCTAGCTCCTAGCAGCAGCTGCATGTGGTGGCTCATCCACGATGCATGCATGACACGTACGAGCGCAGGACTCGATGATCTCGCGTGCCAAACGTTTCATCACCTACGTAGTAGGGTATTATTAATGGAGGAGGAGGAGTATCTGTTTCTGTCTGCATCACCTACATACGCCGCGCGCCAAGGATCGATGGAGCGTTTTACACGGGCGCGCGGAATCATTCTGTCTCGGGCCTCGTTCGTTTCCAACGGGATCAATTCCGATCGGAATGGATAAATACAATAAGAAAATCATGATAGTTATTATAAGAGATCCGGATTTATTCCGGGTAGAAAATTAATTTGCTCATGATAGGTACACCAAAAGGTTCGGAATCAATCCACTAGTTAAGAGGTGTGGAACCAATCCGGCTCTACGGTCTCTTGTTCTACCTATGATGATTGGTAAACTAATTTTTGATCCGGAATAAATTCGAGTCCATATCATAATTTTCTTCATACATTTATTATTCCGGTCGGATTGAATCCCACGTAAGCGAACTAAGCCCCCCATCGTCGTTCCTGCTCATGGCCCTGCTGCATGTCGTCTCTTCTAGTCTTGTTTACGCTCATGCCGCATATGGCCCTGAGATTGGAAGGTGACACTTTGCCTTCACATCTAACTACTGCTCAGCATATATATCTGCGTATATGCATGCCGGCCGGCCGCCTGAATGATTCAACCTAGCTCTCCTGTTCCTCCCACACCATGATCAAATGCATGCTGGGAGCTAGCAGCAGTACACTGCGGGATGCTTGCTGTTCAGGTACAGTAGCACGCATGCCGGCTGCACACTGATCGATCGCGTGCGATAACCTAGCAGCTGGACCACCAACAACTTACAACATCTGTGTGGCCACTGCCACGGTAAACAAAGAAATTAGCAACAGGCCGCCGCCGCCCACTGGCAGCCGGTCTTCGTCGTCGTCGGTGGAGGGAGCAGACGTCGGCAAGAAATCGTCGCGCGGCGGCGATGCTTCCGGTGGTCCTCGTTAGAGCTAGCTAGCTAGCCGAAGAACACCGGCCGACACGCGTGCGCGGCAGCCTTGTGCGCGCGCGTATCTATGCTTTGTTTCAGCCATATGTTCCTATATGCGTACCTACCGCTACTACTACTGCTTCCAGTTTATGATCAGCCATCTGCATGTATTATTAGTATAGTATGTAAGCAAGTTTCAAGCTTCCAAGATTTGTATTGGCCGGTGGTCTTTCTTCTTCCGGATCTGCCTGCTCCACTTCACTTCGTTCGTTCCATGGGGGCCTTTTGTCTCTAGGCATTTGAAGGTGGAGGCCCATGAGATCAGGTTTAGGCCCACTGCAGGTAGAGTTGCGTCGGCCGACCAACTAACTCATCGGCGGCACAGATTCCTTCTGCCTTCAGGTTGAGTCTTCCGTCTCTTTTCTAAGTTGAGTAGAGCTGATCATTCCCTTAAATCTAGACGAGCTCCGTCGTTCATCAGTCCAACCATCATTCCCAGAAGAAGACTCGATCGTTCACAGGTGAGAAGTCGATGACAGGGGGAAGAACCCGCGCGCAGAATAATCTGAAACTCGTTTTCTCCGAGTTTCACAAGACCTGTGTAACCCAGAGCGCTGAGGCCACCTCGAGCAATGAGAGGGAAGCGACGGCGGCGGCGCTCCGGCGAGCTTCTGCGCGCAGAGCGAGGGTCCTATCTTGTGCGCCAAGCCAAGCGGCGGTCGATGCAATCTGGGGCGGCGGCCGGAGAAGCAAAAGGAACGGCCTGAAGCGGCGGTGGCGTTCCTGGCGACGTGAAATATTCGGCGCCACAAATTATTAGCGCCATCCGTATTCTCTCTCTGGCGGAAATATTCAATGCCACAAATTATTCAATACATGAATACATCAATCAATTCGAGCGTACTCTATCACAGAAGATCAGCTCTGCATTCTGAGTGCGAATGATCTCCTCAGACAAAGCTAACGAGCACTAGCAGTAGTAGCAAGTGCTACTCATCTCAAGACGTGAATGGAAGCATGGATTCCCCACTCCCCTGCTGAGAGCTTGCAGGCTTCCCCTGCTGGAGCCTGAGCGCGAGAGCTTGCAGCGACAGGAGCATCTTCACGAGGTGCGCCTTGGTCTCCGGGTCGATCAGGTTGCCGTCGTCGTCGAACTTCTTCGGGGCAACGTGCGCTCTGGTGAAGACCTCTGGCTTGTTGACGAAGTGGATGTCGAGGAACACCCCGACCTGCCGGATGTGGTACTGCGACCGGGTGCCGCCGGACCCGCCCGACGCGCTCAGGATCGCCGCCGCTCGGTCACCCCAGCAGTTGGGCGGCCGTGACCCCCAGTCCAGCGCGTTCTTCAGAGGGCCTGCGGCGAGGGGAGCATGCATGGCGTCAGCTGCAGAGATGCAGTTGGGAGTTGAGAGCTTCACGCTCACGCGACAGTTGATGAGTGAGAGGAGGCGGAATCGCTGAACGTGTTCGATCAGGCACCTCACCTGAGATGGAGTAGTTGTACTCGGGCGAGGCGAAGAGGAAGCAGTCGGCGGCGCGGACCTTGGCGCGGAACGCCTCGACGGCCGGCGGGAAGCCGCCGCCGCCGTCGTCGTCCTCGAGGTCGGTGTTGAGCAGCGGCAGCTCGGAGATGTCGACGTGGTCGACCTGCATCCCCGGGATGGACTCCTTGCAAATCTCCGCGGCTTCAATTCACACGTGGACACGTTTGCTCAGCAGTCGGCAGTCAGGTAAGAAAATAAGTAGTAGTAGCCAAGGCAGGGGTGTGGAGCTTTACCGGCGCGGATGAGGCCAGTGTTTGCCGACGCCCTCCGGAGCGAGCCGGAGATCGCCGCCACCCTGAGCACGGTATTGTTCGCCGGCGCCGCCTCTGCCGCGGAGTCTTCCATGAGTGACGTGTTTGGAAGAGCCGGCGCGTGTTGGGTGGTGACCTTCTCCTCCTAGACCTGGGAGTTGGATCGCTCCGTGCAGCGCCGAGCTTCGTCAGAGGCGTGTCGTGTATATAGCAAATCGGTGTGGAATCTGACGTCGCCGTGTTTGACTAGATATGAGGTGGATGGAGCGCTGAAACCTGGCAACCTGGTGCTTACGGAAGCCATGGCGTGGCCGTTTACCGTCCCCTCTTCGCGGTGGCTGCTAGCTAGGAGTAGCATCGAAGCTTCCGTCCCGCTCCCGCCAGTGTGTGGCTAGGCTTCCAATAATCGAGAGGAGAACACCAGCCATTGGGGCACGCATGCCATGGTGCTCCGTGTCCCTTTCGACACAGTATACACTTCGGTGCTTTCAAATACATGTTTTACGGAAAATAACACCCTGAGTGCTACGAAATTTCATCAAATCTCGCCGTTTCAAAGTGCAGCCGAAGGCAACCGCAGTATAGTTTTAGAAATTCCGGAGACGAAATATGGTCATTTGACGGTTTCGAATTGTATTGGCTCAATGAAGTGGCAAAGGTAACAATTTCAGTTTTTCTCTGTCCTACGTTGTACCAAAAAAAAACATCTAATTTCCGTCCATAGAGAAAACGGAATTTAGTCTATCCTCAGATGTTATTTCTAATTAAGAGTATAACTCCATCTGATATGGGGTGGAGCTGATTTCCGCATGACCATTGTTCCACTCTGTGAACCACGTCTCTTAGTTTATACTCCCCCCTTACTAAAAGAAACTCGATATTTTGGAAATAATTTTGTTCAAACATTGAGAATATAAATCATAAATAACTTTTAAGTTACTGAATTTAGAAATATGAAAACTATATGAGTAGATTTGTCTTGCAAAATATTTTTATAAAAGTAAATATATTTTGGTTTTTGATAAATATTTTTATAAAAATAAGAAGTTAAAGTTATGCTTTGGAGACCGTGTCACTGTCCCAAACATCATTTTTTTTAAGTATGGAGGGAGTACAGGGTTAATGTGAAGCTATCTTGGTATCCAAAATGTGATAAAAAAAAGTTTAGATCCACAACAACTTATTTGTTTTTTTTTTTTGTCAACTGAAGTACAGCATAAATATATTTTATGTAATCTTATAGAGTTGTAGGCTATTGATAATATAGGACACAACTGATAACATGTACTCCCTTCGTCCTTATTTTTGTCGCTAGGAAAGCGTGCCAATAAGGAGAATCATGGTTCCTTGGCGAAAAAAAGGGACCGAAGAAGTACAAGCTAAGACGCATTATTAATTTTTTGTGTTTTTTTTGCATCACAAGTATGTTTGTCTCAGGCAAGGCCATTCGTGCTCTAACACTATTAGTCATGTGGTTAATATGGAACAAGAGAAACTCAAGAATCTTTGTACACCAAGAATCAAGGACGAGGCATCTGTCTGGGCCACATGTGTTTTGCACACGGTTAAAAAAACCGAAACAAATTGGTCGGTTACCACGGTAACTGGTCTAACCAAGCCGGCCCCGGTTGCACAACTGGCCACCTCTAACCGAACTTAAAAACTAACCACCTCGGTAACCGCTCGGTAACACCAATTAACCGATCCGGTTTGTCGTGTCAAAAAACGGACCGATTTCGGTCTTATTAACACTAGGTTCACAGAGGGGGCCAAGAGCATCGAAGCTCTGATTGTGCATCTATATTATCTTGTATTGTATCACATTTCACATTTCCGTTTTACCGGTTAGCTGGTTGTACCTACTCTGTATGCTTCCTTTTTTTATCAAAACGAAATGAGGTCTTTTACAGTACACAATGCGAGCTCGCGGTCGTACGGTCGTATTATCGGTTTATTCGGTTATTTCCCTATGGGTAAAATGGTAATTTAATAGATATAAAAAATTCCATGTTGCCCCCTTATACTCTAAAACATTTCATATATTTCATTTTCTATATTACTACGATACCATTTTATATTCGATAATACTCTTATAATACTCATATGACCTTTGATCGAATCGTAGTAGTAGGCATTTGCATCTTCGTGTCAAGCTTCGAATGGAAAGGCAAGCAAAGCACAAATTTATGACTTGATCTCTTGAACCAGCTGAAAGGTGGGTAAGAGGTCTGTTCTGTGGCCTCTAATTCCAGCGGTTCAGTCATTAAGCGCGGCTCATTGAAAGTCTTCTTCTGCTTCACACAGCTCCAGACACATATCAGTATATCACGTTGGCATTTTAGCAATGCCAGCTAAATATTCAGTGCCCTCTTATCTTATTCAATACGTCACCTACACCAACACATAGCACTTTGGCATTCTAGCAATACAACAATCTAACTCCCTTCCTTCTAAATTATAGATCATTTTGATATTTCTGAATTAATAACTTCAACTATACGTGTGCACACGCGTAAACACATATAGTAAAATATATAAATATAGAAATGTCAAAAACGATCAACGATTTGGAACGGACGAAGTAGTGGTGTTCATCTCAAGCAATAAGCGGAAGTCTCAAATCCCCATTCGCCTGTTCAAAGTTTGCAGACTTCCCCTAGCTGGAGCCTCAGCGCGAAAGGTTGCAGCGCCGGGAGCATCTTCCTGAGGTGCTCATTGGTCTCCGGGTCGATCAGGTTGCCGTCGTCGTCGAACTTCTTCGGTGGCAGGTGTGCTTTGGTGAAGACCTCTGGCTTGTTGAGGAAATGGATGTCGAGGAACACCCCGACCTGCCGGATGTGGTACTGCGACCGGGTGCCGCCGGTCCCGCCCGACGAACTCAGGACAGCAGCCGCCCTGTGCCCCCAGTAGTTGGGCGGCCGTGATCCCCAGTCCAGCGCGTTCTTCAGAGGGCCTGCGGCAAGGGGAGCATATGGCATGGCATGCCCGCCGTCAGCTAGAGATGCGGAGTTTTAGGGCCTGTTTGTGAGGGTGGCCGCGGCTGGCACAGCTAGCCTAACCGGGCCGGGCCGGCCATGGGCGGCCACCCCGGTTGTTTGTGTGCACCGCACCTGGGTGAGCCAGGCTCAGCTGAGCTCTTGTTTGCGACCCGAGTGCGAGCTTGGGCCGAGGGGCCAACCGCCACCAACTGCCGAGCCAAGAACATGTTTGGCGGGGTGGCTTAGGTGAGCCCGGCCCAAGATAAACATACACAAATTACATCTTAATCAATAGAGGGAGAAGTATACATTGCGGTTACAACATCATTAACATCAATAATATCATATATTTTACATCATTGTTTAATTGAAATAATAAAATTAACATTCTATCATTTACATCATTGCCTCGAAACTTTTTTATGTTCCACATGAGGCCGACCTTGATCATACAACAAGGATAAAATGCATACAACATATGGCAACCATGGAAACGTCAAACACATCCGGCCCAAGGTAGAAAACATTGGGCATGGATGAGTTTGACGTTTTGATGGGAGACATGAGACGGATACAACACACGGATCAAGGTCATCCCTCTATGCATGATCAAATTGAATCATCATAGGCAACCATGGCAAGAACAAATTGGCCTCGGATGAAACCGTGACAAATGGTTCATGGCAACCATGGAACCGTGAGACAAATCCAGCCCCGTATATGAAGAACATGGGCATGGATGTGTCACACGGTTTGATGATTGCCATGAGAAGTTATGTACATGTGATCATCATCATAGGCAAGAGAGGAGGAAAGGAAGAACATACAACATCGACCTCGGATTGTCCGGGAATCGACGTGTCCCACGGTTTGATGACGGACATGAGGAAAAGAACAAGTGAAGTTTCACGGCTCCGAGTCCCTCACAAGTTGAAGTTCATCAATTAATTGGCAAACAAATTGAATCATCATTGGCAACCATGGCAAAAACAAATTGGCCTCGGATGATTTGATATTAGAAGCAAGAAACAAATGGTTCATGGCAACCATGGAACCATGGGACACATCCAGCCAGTATTTGAAAAACATGGGCATGGATGTCTCACACGGTTTGATGATTGCCATGAGAAGTTATGTACATGTGATCATCATCATAGGCAAGAGAGGAGGAAAGGAAGAACATACAACATCAGCCTCAGATAAGTTTGCATTTCATATGAACTTGAACTTGGAGCTTAAGGATAGAAAGCAGCATGAAAGACGTTCTCATGGCAGGCATGGAACCGTGGGACACGTCGATCCCGATCATGACGGATTGTCCGGGAATCGACGTGTCCCACGGTTTGATGACAGACATGAGGAAAAGAACAAGTGAAGTTTCACAGCTCCAGTCCCTCACAAGTTGAAGTTCATCAATTAATTGGCAAACAAATTGAATCATCATTGGCAACCATGGCAAAAACAAAATGGCCTCAGATGATTTGATATTGGAAGCAGTAACAAATGGTTCATGGCAGCCATGGAACCATGGGACACATCCAGCCCGGTATTTGAAAAACATGGGCATGGATGTCTCCCATGGTTTGATGAGTGCCATGACAGGTTATATACATCTCATCATCATCATAGGCAAAATAGGAGCAAAGGAAGAACACAGAACATCAGCCTCAGATAAGTTTGCATATCATTTGAACTTGAACTTGGAGCTTAAGGATAGAAAGCAGCAGCAAAGAGTTTCTCATGGCAGGCATGGAACCATGGGACAGGTCGATCCCAGTCATGACAAATTGTCTGGGAATCGACGTGTCCCATGGTTTGATGACAGACATGAATAATAGAGCAGGAAAAAAACATGTTCATAGGCAAAACAGAACAGATGACCAACAGCTCCAGTCCCATATGGTGTTCAAGTTCATCAATGCAATGAGCAAACATGATTATCATCATAGGCATTTACGTAGAAAGTAAACATTGGCCTCGGCTTGTATGTTGTGGTGGATTTGTTAATTTCGGTCAATGTTGGATGCCTTGCAAACAAGAAAGAAAGCAAATAGAAAAGAACATTGCGGATGCGAGCACCTCAAATGCAAGCAAATAGAAACACATGATTAATTGCAAACAAAAGGAAAACGACGATCCAACTCATGTATGTTGTAGCATCATAGGCCTCAAATCCCACTAGTACCACCACAAGTAAAAACAAGCGGGAATAGAGCAATCCAAGTATCAAGTAAAGCATTGCACCACAGATAATGTCTTAACCAGCAACCCAGGTAAGGGCTGAGCATGGGTAACCAACAGAGGCACCACAAATAAGTTTTTACATGCATTAGTTCCAGCCCAACAGCCAAGGGCTCAAATAGTTAGTCACCCTCCTAAACTAGCATCAACAAAAGGTCAGGTGTGACAAGATCAACCTAGACTGAACAAAAGGTCATCATCAAAAGAACCCATCAAAAGAGGAGAGTGTGGTTAAGGGGGGTGGAGCACATCTATACTGCTCAACATTCAACCCCCTCCTGTGCAGCAAGACCACAGTGCAGGAAACTAACCATAGTAGTTTTTGGCCAGGAAGGTCCTAAGCCAAAGGGTCCTATGTGCATCACTCATGTTCACAAAGCCTGTACCTTGGGCCTTGTTGTCAAGAAGGAAGGTGTAAGCAACAATTAGTGCCTCCTCGGTGAATCCGGGCATCTCCATCACGGCAAAGGTAGAGATTACCATCAACATGGGCGAGTCCGGTCTCCCTAAGAGCTTTTGCTACATTGTTCACGGCATCACTCATGTTAGTAAACATTAGCATCTCATCCTCGGAGAAGTTCCCTCTCTTCCTCTTAGAGGCGACAACGATGTGTCTTGGTAGGAAGCACTTCAGTGGCTTTGCTATCCCCCCCTGTTCACTAGGGACGAGTCTTGTGAGGAGGGCCATCGGCCTTTCCAAAGCAACACTATCTACGGCTTCGTCCTAAGGCTTCACCGGACCCAAGTGCAAACTTTCCAGTGGCCATGGCATTAGCAAATATAGCCTCCATCTTAGAGTAAAACCTAATAGGGCAGTTAAGAAACTCTGCATCTTTGGGATGATCCCGCATGGTTGGGCAAATAGGATTTAAGAAAAGGAACGAAAGGTGCAATAGGTAAAGAGTATAGATCAATTTGCTACCTTGCGGTGGCCAAGGTAGTGCTCATGCTCAATTTGCTACCTTCCTACACAGCATGTCACGGCTCAAAGAAAGATCCATCTACAAGCATGTAAGAATGTAACAAGATTTCAGATTTGTACCCTGCTTAGGCATCAACATGAATGAGAAATGAATGCATATGAAAAGCACGGCTGCATCTAGTACTGTGATGCCTCCCAGTGCTATCTTTGGACCACATCATCGACCAATGAACCAAAATAAGAACAACATGATACAAGAAACGAAACAAATGAACAACATAGGCGAGTTCAACTAACGGATCGAAAACAATATGGCGAACAACGCAAAACGGATCGGGAACAATACGGGACAACAAAAATAAACAGATCAAGAACATGGGTAGTAAACCTAATACATCAAGAACATGTACACACAAGAAACCGAACCAAATCAAGAACATGGGTAGTAAACCTATCACGCCAACAACAACATAGTACAACAAACCCTAACACATCACCAGCAAGCGAAGAACCAGCACATCTCTAACAAACCCTAACGCAAATCATGAGAAAGGGGGTCGATTTCACCTTGCCTCGGGGTCAAACGAACGAAGAGGAAGCAGATCTGGGGGTAGCGGACGCAGATCGAGAAGAAGAGGAAGCAGATCTGGGAGTAGAGGAAGCAGATCGAGACGAAGAGGAAGCAGATCTCCGCCACGGAGTCCCAGCAGCAGCCGGAGCAGGGACGCCGCCACGAACCTCAGGGCCGGAGCAGGGACGCCGCCACGCACCAGCACTCACCGCCGGTTTCTCACGAGCAGGGTGGAAGAGGAAGCAAGAAGAGGAAGAAGAACAGCAGAGGGGAGTGGCGACCCTTATAAAGGGAGACGGAAGCCATGGCGCGAAGCAGGTTTCACACCCCCGCCCGAGCTCCATCGCGCGCGAAGGAGGTTTCACCCTCCCGCCAGAGCCCGCGCGAGCCACCCCGCCGCCGCCCAAAATCGCCAGCACGCGCCGCCACGAGCTCGGCTGCGGGGAAACAAGGGTTTCGGCGTTTCCCCGCGGCCGGGCCGAGGGGGGCCGTTTTGGCTCTCGCGAGCCCGGCCGGCGAGCGGGCCAAGGCCACAAACACGGCGAGTTGCGGCCCACGAGCGCGGCCGAGCCCGTGGGCCGCCCTCACAAACGCGCCCTTAAAAATTCAGTGTTAAGCTTCGAGTGGCCAGCGGAGTGGCAGCAGGAGGGTGTAATAATCGGGGGGTATACCTGAAATGGAGTAGTTGTACTCGGGCGAGGCGAAGAGGAAGCAGTCGGCGGCGCGGACCTTGGCGCGGAACGCCTCGACGGCGGCGGGAAGCCGCCGCCGCCGCCGCCGTCGTCCTCGAGGTCGGTGTTGAGCAGCGGCAGCTCGGAGATGTCGACGTGGTCGACCTGCATCCCCGGGATGGACTCCTTGCAAATCTCCGCGGCTTCAATTCACACGTGGACACAACGTACGGTGCCCAGCAAGTCAGCAGCCAGCGCCGCACAACTCTTAGTTCAGTTCACTGAGGGTAATTACGAACCACAAGTGATGGGAGTTGTACTCACCGGCGCGGATGAGGCCGTTGTTGGTGGACGCCCTGCGGAGCGAGCCGGAGATCGCCACCACTCGCAGCACGGTCTTCGCCGGCGAGGCTTCCATGTTACCACCACCGTGTCGGAGTCGGGGTTTGATGCAGTGGTTAACTGATTGGTTACCTTCTCCTCCTACCTGGGCAATGCAACCGTGCAGCTCGGAGGTGTCTATGTAGCCCAACACGAGCAGTAGAGCGCAAATTAATCGACGTGGAAAGCTGATGTAGTACCTGGCAACCTGTTGGTGCTTACGGAAGCCAGCCATGGCGTGGCCGTTTACGCTCCTTTTGGCCGTAGCTGCTCCTGCTAGCACGGAAGTTTCCGTGTTCCGTGTCCGTGTGTGTGTGTGGCCTATCTAGGCTGCTATTCAACACCAGCCCATTGGGGCACTCGATCCGCGCCCCTTTCCACACATTACACTCCTGAGTGCTACGATATTTCAGCAAATCTCGCTGTTTCAAAGAACGGCGCGCGAACGCAACCACGGTACCGTACAATAGTTTTAAGAGTAAATCGGGGAGAGGGAATACGGTCATTTGACGGTTTGAGATCGCATTTGCACAACGAAATGGCAAATGTGTAACCATTTCAGATTTTCTGTCATATCATTGTACAAAAACATCTAATTTCCGTCCTTGAATTTAGTCTCCATCTGATACGACGATGTTGGGTGAAGTTGATTCCCACATGACCATTGTTCCAGTACTCTATGTGATCTACATCTCTTAATCTATAGATTTTTTTTTAAAAAAAAATTGGAGCTGTTTTGGTGTCCAAAACATGGTTACACAAGTTTAGATCCAAAACAGCTTACTTATTTGTTGCCAATTGAAGTGCAGCATAGGTATGTTCTTATAATTCTAGCTACGTTTTCATTTTTCTTTTTACGGCCGCCGGCTGCTATATCGCAACTAGTTAACTCATTTAGGATGTTTGTGGTGTGCACTTCAACATAGCTACTAATTCCCTCTTTATGTAGCTAGAGTACACTACAAGGGGAAATCACTGCACTAATTCCATCACGTCTTTCCTTTGTTGACGGTGGCCCATTAGGCGCTCCAGACAGCGTAGTCCGTAGTGCTAAAGTAATGCTAGAAGTAGAGAGAGAGAGAGAGAGAGAGGATTGGATTGGAGCATCACTTCTCATATTGCAACCAACGCCGACCAGTGATGCTTGTGCCACAAAATTTCGGAGTGGCGGCGCAACTACGTGCGCCGGTGCCAACTTAAAAAAATAATAATTATTATTTATTCCCCTACTCACGGAGTGAAGGTCTTGGAAAGGAAGGTGGAAGATGATTGTGAAAGGACATTGCTATTTTTTTACTATCGTATTATGAAGTATAATGCAAGCTAACACCACATTTTCAAGTTGACCGCGGTCATACAAGCGAGCTGGTCGTTTTAGAACACACCATCGACGTTTTAATACTCCAAATGCACGTTCAATATCCTTTCTTGCCCCTTCTTGTTCTTGTGCAAATAATTTATCCTTGTCGGAGATAGGCAGGCTTATTGACTTCACAAATACAGCCCATTCCGGATATATCCCATCAGCAAGATAATAACCCGTGTTGTATTGATTTCCATTGACCATGTATTGGACTCTAGGAGCTCGACGCTGTAATTCTTCGATAAATAAAGTAGATTGGTTAAGGACATTGATATCATTATTTGAACCCGCAACTCCAAAGAAGGCATGCCATATCCAAAGATCATGTGATGTCACAACCTCAAGAATTATCGTAGGGACTTTCTGATCACCCCGAGTAAATTGGCCCTTCCATTCAGTTGGACATCTTTCCCATGGCCAATGCGTGCGGTCAATACTACCAAACATACCAGGAAAACCTCTTCTCTCACCAAGTTTAAGAAGTCGCTCTACATCTTCCATACTGGGGCGTCTCAAATAGCGTTCACCAAATACAGCTTTAACACCCTCAACAAAATACTTCATCGCCTCCATTGCTGTTGTTTCAGCAATCTTCAGTGACTCATCTAGACGATCAGCCTCACTACCATGAGCCAATTGTCAAATAGCGTGCATATATATTGACATATCAATGTGAAAGGACACAAGTCCAGTAGTCGACTGAACTCCCCACCATGGAGCAGTTTCACATTTGAAAGGACACAAATAAATGAATAACAGTTTCTCTTTCACATTGACAGTTTCAGTTTCACATTTCTAGCACAGGAAGTTTCAGCTACATCGACTGAAACATGTAACTGAAACTAAATAACTTAATGTCCACTACTGAATTCAGGACTGCAAAGTTTAATACCAACACACGAGTGGTGGTTTCAGACCAAAATGGTACAAAAGTTTCCTATTCAGAGATACAAAAGTTTCCTGCATATCACATGCCTTCCAGATTCTCCATTGGATAATGTACCATCCATCATACTGAAAATATAAACCCGAGTCATATATCATGTACAAGTCATGCATATAGAACCTTAGGTAACTACTGACAGTTTCATGATATATCGTTTTCTGATCAAAGTAAAGTCTAGTGATTCTACTATTATCAACTCCAATCATCAGGTTCACATGTAATTGGAAGTATCAGTCATAGAAAAAGAATTGCAACAGATTGCTAACCTCATCAATCCTCATCAGTACTGAATACCTTCTTCTCAACCTTGTGCAATATATTCTCGAATCTAGCCTTCTCTTCTACCGACATATTGCTTGTATCCTTAGCTAGCAACAAGTTATAAGTTTCGAGCCACTTTGCTTCCTTCTGATCCTTTGCAATCTTAAGGTGTGACTCTGTCATTTTTTCACGATCTTTCTTACGCTCTTGAGTAAGATCAATTATTTTGGTGACACTATCTCCAAGCTTGGAAATACCATCTAGAATTTGGTCTGCCTTCCGCTTGCCTTTGCGCTCTGCCTTGGCTGCTTCTCTCCCCATTGGACGTGGAACATCTTTGTCATCAGTAGCATCCACATCTATACTTTTGTTTTTTTCTTTTTCTAATTGATCAGCATGTGTACACCATTTTGGTTCGTTTCTCAGGATTTGCCACCAGTGGACCAACTGGAAACGTTTGGAATACTTGTTCTGATACATCTGTTGTGATTCTTCCATTATTTGGTCATCAGAGTACCCACTCTTATTCATTTTCATGACTGAATTCCAATAACCATTGAACTCATTTATTGTCCTGCTTAGGCGTGACCAATGGATCTTCAGTTGGTTCGTATCTCTAATACAGTCTGACTGGCTGTTCTTGTTATATTCCTCAGTGATTTGACCCCAAAATGAATCACTTTTCTTGTCATTTCCATGGATGGGGTCTTTAGAAAGATTCAGCCAAGCACTTGCCTGCAACAAAAATTGAAGAATTAGTACAAACCTACTTCTCTAGCCTGAAAAACAACGACATAATTGTAGAAAGAAAGAATTACCAATCTAACTTCCTCATCAGGTGTCCAAAATCTTTTCTTTACTGACTTATTTGCCTCAACACTCTCATCATCATCAATGTTAATGTTGACCGTCTTTGTTCGAGTCCCTTTGTCATTTGGTTGAGGTGCTGGAGATGGTGGGCTCAAGTTATGTGTAAACCCAACGAAATGAGAGTTTGCACCATATGGCTGCGGTGGCATTGCTGGTGGAGGTGGAAAATCTGCAAGTAATTTAAATAACCACTTCTACAATGTGCACAAAATTCACAATAGTTCAATAAAAAATTATGCAAAGGAAGAAGCCTGATTGTCAAGCTCACATGTATGCATATGAGTTACAGATTCTCACCCTAACCCAAAGTATTAGACAAGACAAACATTCCCATCAACCCAATTCACATGTAGGCATATATTTCATACGAATGATGCATTTAATCATTACTGATAAGTGATTAAGAAACAATTAGCTTGAACAACACAATTCAGTGAACGGGCATAACATTTTTCTTCTGTACACTGACATTAATTTGGTTAAACAATTAGCTTGACAAAAACACAAAGTGAAGAGGTATACACAAGAAATTTCGCTACTGACAAGAGCAACTGCCAATAACAGTTTAGTTGAGAGAAGGATACTATTGTCGAAGTGTACTAAAAAAATCATCTAGAAATCTCTAACCTAGTACTGCTCAGGGAAGGCATCATATTGCCCTGATTGCAAACAAAATCAATTTAGATCTCACAACCATCGCAGAAGCAACAGAAAATTACCATTGATTTGATTGATTTACATATGTGCCGCCAATGCTACCTCCAGATACGATAGGGCACCATGGAGCTGTTGGTGGTGGGGGAGGTGATTCCAGTGGGGCTACCTGCGGAGGAGCTGGAGAATGAGTTGTTGCCTGGCCACCGGCGATGCTCTTTGCCTGGCCGCCGCCATAGCTCTTTGCCTGGTCGCCGTTGCCGCAGCTCTTTGCCAGGCCTCCGCCACGACCGCGCTTTGCCAGGCCTCTGTCGCGGCCGCCCTTTGCCTGGTCGCCGCCGGCGCCGCCCTTGCCGCGGTGGGACATCTTGCTCGGATGGAAACCTAGGACACCATCGATTCCGTGAGCACCAACATTTAGGATTACAAATCGAGGGGCACAGAGGAAACACCACCTAAGAAAGCGAAGGAAGGGGCGTCGGGGGGATGAAGAGGCGGAGGCGCAGCTGATGGCGGTGTCTCGCTACTCACGTCGATTCCGCGATTTAAATGGCGGCGAATGGCGGAGGAAATCGTGGCGCGAGATTTGGAGGGAGGAGCAAAAATTTGGCGGGAGGAAGCGCGGGAGGGCGCGAGGCGAGGAAGCACGGGAGGCTGCCCGCGCTGCGCCGCGCCGGAGTGCACAGTGGATCCGGCGATGAAACGTCGGCCTCTCAGTCCGGATTTCATTCCGTTTCACGGCTCTAGGTACGCGAGCCCGCACGATGTCGTGGAGACGACACCCGTTTTTTCTCTTTCATCATTAAATAGCATGCCAAGTCACCAGAATGCTGATGTGTCCAACAATTAAATGTGATGAAATCCTCCCATGAAATCCCACTGAGACTGGCCTTAGCCTTTGGTAATTTAAAAACCAGTCGAAAGAAAAGCGCCCCGTTCGCTTGGCTTATCGATCACTACCAACAAGAAGATTTCTCTCGGAACAAACCACCACCAAAATCAGCCAACAAGATTTTTCTCTCGTAACAAACCAAGCACCAAATATCGTCGGCCACCACCAAACGAACAGTGCAAGAAGAAGTGCACTCATCAAGGACATGGAAGAGTGGTTTAAATGAGGTTGGTGAGTGGGTGGAAAGTTGGTGGGTAGTGTAGAAAGAAGTCTTTGTTGAGTTTGAACCCTTGAAATGCTTGTATGAAGGGGAAAAAATTACTTCACCTTTCACAACCCCCGGTTAAAATCGCGAGACGAATCTAATGAGCTTTTGACCGCATCATTAGACGATGTTTACTCGTTAGATTCGTCGCGCAAAGTTGAGTTCATCTACGATTTTTTTTTTGCTAAGAGACTATATTTCGTACTCCATCCATACAAGATTCATCGTTTGAACATTTGTTCATCCTTCTCCCAAACGCTGCCACATGATGAAGTTCTAGGTTAGCTTCTAATCTTGGGGTTTGGGGGGCCAGAGCATGCAGTCGCCCACCTGACCTCACTCATGCCGGTCGGAGCGTGGCTCGGCTGAGCCGAGCGCTAGCTGGTCCTGCGTTTCCCGTCGGATGGCACGGACGTCGTGTCCTGCACCGCGGAGGGTCTGCAGGACGTACATTTTTCCTGACCAACACGCACGCGCGAGGGAAGCAGCTGGTGCGCCTAGTCAACGTGAGGATCGACCACCACATGTACGGTAGCTCTTCGACCACTACGTACACGTACGTGGGCTTTGGCAAGGTTGGTATATACTGTATCACGGAGAATTTTGTACGTGCTGCACTGGAGTTTGTAGAGATCACGCATACATATATGTATGTGCACAGAGTATCCAATATTCATCGCGTGGAGTGTACGAGAAAATGGTCAATCGTGTACAGTACGAGAAAAGGTGGTGCCTTGCCTTGCTGCGGCCTGCGTGCTCTGCTCGATCCCCCTGGAGCTGAGCACACCGCCAGCGTAGCAGAGCTGTACGCATTGCATGGGGCGCATGACGCATCGGAAACCGCACAAATTTCGCGCCTTCCCAAGAAGTACAGTACTGTCGTGCTTCCTAGCTACACCTACGTACTACGGTACTACGTACTAGTAGGCCTCTAGCTTCCCCAATCCCCAGCATGTACGTACAGCCGCTCGAGTGCTTGACCCAACAAAAGCTCGACCCATGTGCCTCAGCCCATCACCACGGGATGGAGGAGCAGAGATCAAGTAGGAGACGAGTGCATCGCAACACTCTTGCTTATCAAAGATCGAATGGGGGAGTATGTGACTTTGTATAAAGGATTTTATGTCTAATTATTTAAAAGATTGATACGAATAGGCAACCGCAAGGGCTATAACGAAATTCGCGAAAATGTCTCGTTTTAATTGGCGACTATCAAATAGAAACGAGATTTAGATCAATTGAATTCGACGACACGGTTAAAGATGGGCAATTGGGCATGGTTCGATTACGGTTCGCCCCAAGCTAAGGGCCCATCTTAAACGACAGTGCCATCGACAGTAATACTCCGTAGGTTAAAGCACACAATAGTGTACATACATGACACTTGAGCTGCTGCTGATCATGGTGATTACGACGTACTGCATACGTGGTGATGAAACAAAGACACTCTCGCACGTACTAGTACGTGTCTGCATCTGCATCTGCATGCACCGATCGGGCAAAAGTGTTTGGTGTTTTGACCAAAATCCTCTAGCTAGTGCTTGCTGATGAATTCCAACGCACAGATTAACCATCGCAACCAATTATACACTGCACCACACGTACGTACTAGTAGCTATATATATAGCCAATTAGCCACAGGAGGACTAGGCAGCCGAACGGAAATACTCCACGTCCACGCACGCAACGCATGCATGCCTAGAACTGGGGCAAAGGGTGGGCCGGTGGGCCGGACGTCGGCTGGGCCCACAAAGCCATCTCAGCCAGCAGCGACGCGTGCTGCTGCTGCTGCTGCTGCTGCCCCACATGGCCGCCGCTCCCAGCACCACCGCCGAGCACCACAGCCCCGCCGCCGTAGGCACCCAGCCCCACCACGTCGGCATGCACCTGCTGCTGCTGCTCGAAAGCATGATGCAGACGGCTGCCCTCCTCACGGCCCCTGTCGCCGTCCTCGTCCTGCGCGCCACCAGCGGCAGCAGCGGCGGGCAGCCGGTGCACCTCGGCGCAGCCGAACGTGGCGGCCACCAGCACCACCCCGTCCGCCGCCGTCATCTCCCCTGCCAGCGTCCCGCCGATCACCTGCCCGCCGGCACCCGCCAGCGACACCGAGAACGGCTGCGGCGGCGGCGGCGAGGCGACCCACGCCCCCTCGGGCGGCGACGGCAGCACGGTCCCGGACAGGGACAGCACCTCGAACCGCCCGTGCAGCGTCACCGTGGACGCCGTCGAGGGTGAGGTCGCGAGGCGCAGGCTGACTGCGGCCACCGCGCCGCGGCCGCAGAGCACGGACACGCCCACGCGGCGGCGGCGCGCGAACGCGGACACCGCGGCGACGATGTCGCAGCCGGGGTCGACCTCCAGCACCACGGGGCGCATCGCGCCCTTGCTCTCCAGCGTCACCACCACCGGCGGCTTGGGCTTGTTCTTGGACCCCGGGGGACGGCCCCGCGGCTTCCTCGCCGTCAGGGGCTCCACGGCCGGCGGCAGCTCCGGCGCCGGGGCGGGCTCGATCAGCTCGGCGCGGGACGAGGCACCCTCGTCGGCCATTGGATATTCGGATGGATCAGACGCCGGCGCCGCGCCGCACGAGCTGTGAATTATATACGCGAATCAAACTTTCAGCTCGTGTACAGTGGTAGGAATAGTAAAACGGCTTCAAACTCTTGGCTCTTGCAGGGTAGAGCAGCAGCCGCCAGCCAGTGCTACTAGCAAGTAGCAATAGCTGGTGTGGGGTTTTGTAGAGGAAGAGGAGGAGGGCTGCGAGGCGGTGTGTGTGATCGACACCGTCGGTTTCCCGTGCTCACGACTCTCGGCGCAGCAAGCACATCGGAGGCCGCGACTGATGATGCGTGCCGAGACGTCCAATCCGACGACGCCTCGGGCTCGGTAACCCGCCGCCTGCTCTGCCGCCTTTCGCCATGGGTCTGGGTCTCGGGTCAAATCAGGCGACACTTGCCGCCGCAGCCCCCCCGCCTGGTGCAGAAGCGCAGGCTCGATTGGTGTGTGTGGTCGGTCAAAGGCCGGTGGCAAACTGGCAAGAACGGTCGCCGCTGAATCATGCATGGCTCCGCCTGCATAGAATTGCACCACCGCTGCGGTTGTTTCCCAGCCAGCTATCGTTTTTCTTCTCCGGCGAGCCACGAGCCCACGAGCAGCCGGCAACCGTGCCCAGATGGCCAGATCAGCTGCATTTCTACCCAATTTCAGCAAATGCTCCATACTGTAATTCCTATCGATTTGAACGTAATTTCATATGCCAAGGGTCCGATAAATCAAAAGGCTCCGTTCCGTTGGATGGCTCGACGCGCAGTCCAGTCGCCCACCCGTTGGCGGCAACTGCAGGTCAAAAGGCTGAAACATCGATCGAGCAGCCCGTAGAGCAGAGCTGAAAAAGTCTGAGGCTCTAGTCTTCCTCGTGGCCTGCGGCATGCCTTCTCCATCTCTAGGCTAGCCTGCGCCTGCTGCCTCGCGTGCTCCATTTCTGCAGAGAAGAACAATAAGCAAGCATACTGTTTGATCCCATTTCTGCAGTTGAGCCAAATAAAAAGTGCAAATAGCTCATTCCGTAATTAAAGAAAGGGAAACACAGCATTACCATCCGTTCCATTTGCCGCATGACCCAACACTAATCTTAGAACGTACTTCTCCAATGATATCAACTCAACTCGTGTGCACAACGTACGAAAGAGGGCAACAAACAATCTAAACTGCGGTTTGCAGTTTGAGAGTGTCAGCACCATGGTGGAGGAGCTTTGGGCCGTTCGGGCCTGCAGTGGGTTGCGGCCTCGTCGCGACACATCGTTGGCGAGGAGGATATTGGCGCCAGCGGTTTTCGATCTTCACTCCCAAGTGGTTGAGTCTGGTGGGGGGTGTTGCGTCGGGTGCATTTGTTTCCGTTGAGGGTTGTTGTGTGGTGGTGTCCGTTTTGATCGTGTTATGTACCTTCGCTACTTTTTCTTATATGGCATAACAATGTTTCTTCTTTTATTAAAAAACAATTCTCATCCCAAGTGGTCATTGTTAAATTTTCTTGGCAAAACAGAAAAAACCTTCTGCAACAGTTCCACATATATGCGCGCAACTATCCGTGGCGCATCCTTCCGTATCAGAAGAGGTGGAAGGGTACAAAAATAATTTTGTTTTTTTCCTGATTTAAGTTTTCAAGAGGTGGAAGGGTAAACATAATTTTATTTCTTTCTCAGGGTTCCTGGAGTAAGTTACATATGAATTTTGACATAAGCAGTGAATTATGCCAAACGGTTAAAGATGAGCTCTTCTTGTACTTATCATATCTTTTTGAATTTGACAAAGCGCAAGATTTACCAAATAAAAATGGACAAACTGTTGGAAATGTTACGAGGAGGCTGTCTGAAGGCGCTGATTTTCGTCTAGGAGTAAGTTGTTTTTTTATATAAAAAAAGATGTGCTAGGGCATCATATCTACAACAAGTAGAAAGGTGTAGTACCACGCCAACATAGGAAAATTATAATTAGATTCTTTTTTTAACAACAACACATAATATACCAATTCAGCAGTCAAGTTGCAAAGAAGATCTGAGAAGAGATCTTAATTACAACAAGGTCTTGCAACAGGAGCAACCGGCACCGTCTGCAAAGTCGGTGGTGGAGCTCATCCCGCCGTTGAGATGGCGCAGGGGCATCGAGGACGAGGCGTACGTCGGGGGCGGAGAGGGAATGTTACGGTGCTCCACCGTCACCCAGAATAAATGATTTCTCTCGAGAGGGAATGTTACGGTGCTTGACCGGAACCGGGGCAGAACAAGGAGGAACTGGAGGAACTGGTGGTTCCGGTCTGCAATTCATAACAAGGATGGGTTCCTACTCACAATTATTTAGTTCCCGACCCACAATTATTTGGTTCCGATGATCACAAGATTGGTTCCTTAGGTTCCTCCTATTTTGACCGATGGACGACGGCGGCGGCTCATAAAAACATTAAGTATTGAAGCTATCTTGTTAATCTCAAAGCGAGCTCTTCTTCTTGGGCAGGTTAGCCCATATGGAATGAGCGAGAGGGTTAACAGGCCGGACATGGGCTGTATGTAGTATGGCCGTATGGGCAGGCTACCCGGCCCATGGGCCAGAATTTCATTAGCCAGCCGGGGGCGAAAATACGTACTGGCTCACTCACTCTGCCACGCTGTCCCTTCTCTATTCTTCCGCCGAGCCTTTGGCCGACGACGACGAGCCGCCGCCGGCCGCCAGACAAGACTATCAGCTGCGCGTTTTTGGTCATCCCGATCCCAGGTACTTACTATTCCGGTGACACCCATTTTTTATTCAAGGAAAAAATAAAATGCGCAAATCCCGTATCTGAAAAGGAAAACCGTGCAATGATTTTGCAAAAGAAATTGCGGAATCATCGGTGGACGGCGGCGCACTCGCGCGCCTTCCCGGCGGCTGCTGCTCCATGAGACCAACGCCAAGCTGGCAGCAGCCGTCGGCTAGCTCGAGCTTTCCGAGCTGAATAGCTAGCTGATCTGTGATCAGTATTTATTGGGGACAGGTGGTTCCCTTCCCTCCCGTCCCCTCAAGGCCGACTACCACCAACTCCATCCTCCTCCTCACCCCGTCCCCGCCCAAACTCCATGGAAGCCGCGGCGGCGAAGCCCGTCCTCCGCGTGGCCGCCATCTGCGGCTCCCTCCGCAAGGCCTCCTTCAACCGCGGCCTCCTCCGCGCCGGTACGTACGCACGCACGCCTCTCCTCCCCCCTCCTCCGCCTGCCGCTCTTCGTGCCGGCAACTCATCACATCCTATCGCTCGGATCGGCAGCCGCGGAGGTGTGCGAGGACTCCATCCCGGGGCTGCGCGTCGACCACCTCGACATCTCCGACCTCCCCCTCATCAACACCGACCTCGAGACCGGCGGCGGCGGCTTCCCGCCCGCCGTCGAGGCCTTCCGCGCCAAGGTCTGCCAGGCCGACTGCTTCCTCTTCGCCGCGCCCGAGTACAACTACTCCATCGCAAGTACGTCTCAGATCTCCCCCCCTCCCCTCCGCGTACTTCCCACCCGCTCGGATCGGGGTTCCGATCCGGGGTCGGGACGAATTCTTAAGTTCTTATCCCGTGGCAAAAATTGCAATTCAATTGACCATGTTCCATCCACTTCACTCCAATTAGGGAAATACTATACTGCTTACATCGAGTTGAAATACATGCTACACGCTACTGAACTGACCTGACCCGTACGGCTGTACTCCAGAGGTTCAGGTCGTCATGTGCATTGCTGCAAAATTCTTGAAACAAACGCATTACTGCAAAATTGGGTTCCCATATCATGGTTGTCATGGTGCGCAATGGGCGGGACCCATTTCATCCCCACTCCACACGGTGCGCAATGGGCTGGTTGCTTGGTTCACGTACTAGTTCTCTGAGGAAACAGGGTTTACAGGCCCTTTGAGGACAGTGTCGGTATAGTGTGTCAGCCATGATGAAATTCCCACACTAATTGAGGGGGGAAAAAACAAGAGGGGCATTTAGCCTTTAGCAAAAGCATGTCTCCATGATGTCTTGGCGTTTTCCCTTTATTCCTTTCTTACCAAAATCTTGCCAAGACAAAAGGAGCACTTCATATTCTTTCCTTTCAGACTTTACGCTGAATATATTTTTTGGTTTAGATCTCAGATTACTGTATGATACTAAGAAATTATCCTTTCTAATTCTCTCAGCGTCTATATTGCACCTCAGCAGAAGAAAACCCATGCTTGAACTCATGGCTGTTCCATTTTCACTTCGTGTGTTGTTTAATGCCCAAGATGCTTATTATAGAGTCAAATCTAATCCAGCAAATAATTGCACATATCTATAATAATGCTTTGGAATGCATAGTTACACCCCACTATCCTGCAGATGAATCTAAGTCGTCATTCCAAAGCCACTAGTTTCAGTTACCGCTCCCAGAAATTCAACCAGTCAGTGTTTTAACACATGGAGTGTGATCTTGAGCTAATCAGTGTCCCAATCCACTTACATTAGTCAAAGCTTTTTCATGTTTGCGAAATCCTGTGTTAGTGTATGTGTTATTATAGTATTTGTGCCTGTGACATGACGAAAATTTGTTTTTATGTATGTTCGTATAATTTTGTCAGGTAACATGTAACATGCACAATGTTCACCATTCAGTAGATTGATATCAGTTCCACATTGTTGTGTGTTTTCTATACGAGTCTCTTCATTTGTCTGATGATGTGTGCTGTGTTTCTATATTTTCATAAATTGCACTGGTGACTGGTGAGCTGGTCTAAAACTGATATGACTAGTCCACTGCATAAATCATGTTGGTGTAATATGGTGTGGAAGACAATGTTATTTCATAATATCACGATCCAAAACCACTCAAATCGATTTTATATATGTTTACGCTTGCTTTACATGGTTTGTGTTGCAATTGTAGCCCCCCTGAAGAATGCACTCGACTGGGCATCTAGAGGCAAGAACTGTTGGGCAGACAAACCGGCAGCGATTGTCAGCGCAGGAGGTGGCTTTGGAGGAGGGAGGTCGCAGTACCATCTCCGTCAGGTTGGGGTATTCTTGGATCTTCATTTCATCAACAAGCCAGAATTGTGCGTCCAAGCATTTCAGCAGCCGCCGAAGTTTGACGATGATGGAAATCTGATTGATGATCAAATCAGAGAGAGGCTGAAGCAAGTGCTCTTATCCCTTCAAGCCTTCACACTCAGGCTCCAGAAGGACTGAATCAACTCGGGACCATTGCAGTCTTTGTTTCCCTGAAGAAGTGTTTATGATTCCTGTGTATCACATACCATGCTCGAGATTGGGACCTGGACAGCCTGAAAGTTGTAATAAACCCCTGGAGAAATATTCTCCTGCTTGCAGAGTATTTAAGATTGGATCACATCTGAACATTCTAAATATTGTGTTTCCCAAAGACTTCCCTTTAGTACAACAATTTTACATTTGCTCACCATACTGTTCATCTGGTGGGCCCGTTTTGATGGGTGAAAAGAGGTGGAATGAATAGTGAAATTGTAATGAGCAATCGGTTGGGCTGACTGGGCCTTTTGGGCAGCTTCATTGCGCACATTTGATAATTTCAGTATTTTTTAGCAACATTACTTTTCAATAGCCACTTGGTAAATTCTGTGTGTTTTTACGATCAAGCAACTAAAGTTAGGGTAAATTTCATTGTTACACAACCACAGTTATGTGAAATCTCATCTGAATGGGTAGTGCAGATCAAATAATTCTGTAGTTTTTCTCCACGGGTGTTGAGTTCCATCTCATTAAAAGTTTAAAGCCACTGCATTATCTGATTTTGATCATATTGCTTGGTGGCCTGCCATACTACCATGAATGAAATGGTGAAGCCAACTATGCCCCGTTTGGTTTCGATTAATTTTTTTATATTGCTTGTGCAGGTGCATACTGCAGCACGAATATGACACACAAGGAAGATCTGATGGTGGTGTTGATATATGGAAGCTCATTGCGCCAAAACATGAAGAAAAAAGAAGAATAAATATGGGTTTGGCAGATGTACAATTCCTGGAGGGACTGAAGAAACTGTCAAAGATTTGACAATGTGACGGCAAGAGGTACTACAGTATTCCAGCCACCATTGGGAGCTTGCTGATCATGCCGCCGTGGAAGTCTGACTTCGGAAAGTCGTCTTGTTAGTTCATACTGTCGTCATGTGGCGAGAGTTAGGTGAGAATAGTTAGGCCTGGATGCTGTACCTTTTCTTCTGGCTTACTATTGCACAAGGACAGCATTTCGGATTGCCAGTGAATCACTTGACGCGAGAGGCAATGAGTTACACACAGCTGCGAAGTGCCAACGAGAAGAGATTCACCTGCTATGGCGCTTTGCAGAATCAGCATTAAGGCGGCGGCGTCTCAGTGCGGACTTCTGGAAGCACTCGGTTTGCTGCAAAGGAAATGACCGACGCGGGACCCCCCTTGAGCTCTCAAATCATGCAAAGCTCTAAAGACCAAAGTGGCTTGCGACCTAATCCAACTGAACCCAGAACCCCCATCTAGTTTGTGTGAAGGCGACCCTTCACTTTTTTCAACCTCTGCTGGGACTTGCAGCACACGGTGTGGCGGTGTGAACAAGCGTGACAGGCACGCACGCACGACCCGACCGACCGAGAGGACCAGCCGCTGCTAGCTCATTGCTGCTGCACAATTTGTGGAGGCACCAGCTGCGCCACTTCGCCACTGCTCTTCTGTGTCCATTAGCTTTGCTCTTCTTTTGCAAGGTCGTTGCCTGGTTACAGTTGATGGAGGAGTACTAGTGACTGAGCTCATCATCACTACTGGACCCATGGCCAGGGAGATTAAAGGTGTTCTTGTATGTGGTTTGTTTGGCGTCGTATACCATGCATGCATGGTCTCTAGTCTCTACCACCATCTCCTCCACTACCTTGTTCTTCATGTAAATGGGAGACCGCAGAGCATGGGAAATTAATTAATTGTTGCACGGTGCAGCACTTGATCTGGTATGATCACTAGTCAACAGCGAACGCCGGAGTGCGGCGGGTCCCTTGAGCAAGTACCTGAAATTTCAGGCTTTTCCATGGCCTGGCTTACTATACATAAGTGCCGTGTGTTTGATCACAATTGCTAGTGTTTGACTATAGTCGCCAAAGTGGCAATAGCATGATAGCCGTTTCAGTTTGTGCTAGAGAAGTTTGGAGGTATGGCTAATGGATGGAGTGAAGTTTATGAAATATAACATTTACCCATTATATCTCCTCACCTCCCCTTTTTCTCTCCCTTTTTTTTTGGCACGAGCTAATTTTTCACCTTTGTGGAGGTTGGTTAGATTTTATTTATTTTTATACTGGTTCCTATATTAATATATAACCCATATTAGACATGGGATGCAAACAAGCTGTAAAGCCGGTGATGAACAACCCCAACCACTGCAAATAGTGATGCGCCAAAAGAATTAGCATAGCTTACCAATTGATGTAAAAAAAAAGGTAGAATGCGATGAGTTCAAGTGAGGGCTAACTTTTGTCTTCACCCCCGCGTTTTGAGCGTGTCATGCATGATGCGTAAGTTTCAGGGCTTTTTCAGCAATTCAGCTACCACTAGTTAAACATGCCGCTGCCCTAATAAGAAGATCTTTTTACTGATCTCTCGACCGTGTTTCATGCTGGGTTGCTGTCACAGGCCAGGATCTTGCCACCCTTTTACCTCATAGCTAGATATGAAAAAAAGGCGATTGGTGTAGTGGTCGTGCAATCAAGAAAACAAAGTCGTTATCTGGAAAAGGAGTAGAGTGAAAGCATTTTTTTTTGTAAACGCCATCAGATTTTAGCATCACGAATTTGGTGACGGCAGCATATGCGTGCACTCGATTTTTTTTTAAAGGAAGACCAGAAATGCATGATGCTTCTCTCAAACATTAATTAATTATTAGCCAGTGTAGCCATGTTTTGCTTTTAGAAAATCAAATCCAAACCGTTGGCCAGTCGGTAAAATATATTTTAAAAATCTAGCATGTTAATTACATGGGCGATCGATGGTGCTTGTGAGACAGACGACTCGTCGGCGGCGGTTGGTGGTGGTGGTGGCGCTCTCGATCGATGGGTTTCACTGTGTTGGGTGGCCTTCACTTTCGATGTGTTAATAATCCGCAGCTATAGTATTCCAAACGGGCCGCCCGGCCCGAGCACGGCCCAAGCCCAATTTGGCCCGGCCCTATGCGGCCCGATGGCTTTTTCGTGCCGGGCCGTGTCGGGCGTCGTGCGAATTGGCGGCCCGAGCACGGCCCTATGGCCAATTTTTTCGGGCCGGGCCGCACGACGCCGAGGACGGCCCGATGGGCCGCGACCCGACACGGCACTATCGCCGACGGCATGGAGGCGAGGGCCGCGGCACGGCGGCGCATGGAGGTCGGCGTGGCCGGAGCTCCGCCCCCACGCGCGTAGGCCGGTGCGGCCGAACTCCGGCCCCCGCGGCGTATCTAGACGAGGGCGGCCGAAGCTCCATCCCGGCGAGCCGATGCGAGGAGGCCGAGCCGCGGGAGATCGGCGCCGACGGCGTGTGGAGGCGGAGGCCGGCGGCGTGTGGAGTCGTGGAGGCGGAGGCCGGCGTGGCGGGTGCTCCGCGCCCCACGTCGGCCGGTCCGGCGCGGCCGGATCCTAGGCCCCGTGGCGCCGCGGCGGTTCGGGGAGTGGACCAAGGGCCGGCGGCGAGATCTACGGGGAGGCGGCGAGGCGGGGGCGGTGGCGGCTGGCGGGGATCCGCAGGCCTACGGCGCGCGGCGAGGCGGGGGTGGCGGTGTGATTTGCGGGGGGCAAGGCAGGGGCGGCGGCGGGTTGGGGGGAGATTGGGAAGAGGAAGGTTAGGGAGGTGAGTAAAACTAGGGTTTCAAATATTTATATGTGATTGTGAATTTTTATCGGGCCGATGATCGGGCCACCAAAAACCGGGTCGTGCCTCGGGCGGCCCGCCGTGCCAGGGTAGCGGCCCAAGCACTAAAAGGCCATCGGGCCGGGCCGGCACTAAGCACTATTAATCGTGCCTCGGGCGGCCAGGGGTAGGGTCGTCTTTTTAGGGCCGCGCTCGTCTGTCAATCGTGCCTGGCCCATTTGGAATACTATATCCGCAGCAAGTGTGCTCCAGCCAATGGTGTTTGACAAAGGCCTCGATCGACCGGCCGATTTCTACTCTTGTCTGAAGAAAATCCCGGCCACGTCCACTCCCACAGCAGAGATAGTGTTGTTTTGCGCCCTTCCTTTCAACGCGTCGCCACCACAGTCCACAGCACGCCTACTACGTGCGGCCGGCCGGAGACGTCGCCGCTCTGCCGCCGGACATGCCGCAGATCCCAAGTTGCCACTCCAGGACGAACGAGAGCTAGCTTGTCTTCTAGAAGGCCAACGAACTGTGTGCTCCGGCCTAGGATACAGAAAAACTCTGGGCTGACCCAGTTCATTTCTGATATAAGTACATAAAAGGATAATTTCATGCAACTGACGATGGATCGATCAATGGTGTATACTTTCCTAGGAAGCTAACTTTTGGGGGGCTGGGGCTCTCAACATTAATTCAGAGGCTGGAGTTGATATCACACATAGAGTAGTACTAGTCTTCTGTTCACTTGCAGCAGCAGCAATCTTATTTTGGACTTGCATTCCAGCCGCTAATTAACTCCTGGTCGCCGAATGGATTCTCTCACAATAGATCTTGATCGAGCCTTTAGAAACGTTCTTGTCGTCGGCCATCACATCAACCGAGATAAACACACGGTGACGCGGTGATGCATCTCCTGTCTAGCTAGACGATAAACGACGCAGCTAGCTTGCAGCGCAACCACTGCATGACAGCGAAGCCGCTGCGAGCGTGTGGACAAGCGCGCAAGGGGCCGGCGACGAAAAGGAGCTCCTTGATCGATGGCTGCGGCGCGGCGTGCGAGCTACGTGATGCAGTACGTGTGTGCACTAGCCACCGATTCACCGGCCGAGCCGAACCTCATGTGGAGTTGTGGTCTCTCCCACACACACACACAGAGCATCCCGGGTTTCTTCGTCACCTACTCCCCCCCAACTGACTTTTGGAAGGGCAGCAGCTGTTGCAAGAACACAGAGCAACAAGGGGATCGAACAAGCTTTGGAGCCTGCCTGTTTGCATTGCCTGCCTGCATCTGGTGTGGAAGCAAGGCATATCGTCGTCGCCCGGCCATAGCTTTGGGAAAATCCAGACGCGTGCGTGCACAAGGAGGAAGGGTTTCCTCTTGCAACTACCACTACCGCCGGGCACTCCACCTGCTGCCTGCTTTGCCCTCGCGTGCACAGCACAGCACACACCTTTCGTCTCTGATCTCTACTGCCGCAACCCTTGCAAGCTAGTACAAAACTTTGCGTCTACCTTTGCTTGCATCTCCTCAATCAAGGCACCAACGACCCAACATCGATCTTGCTCTTCTTCTTCTTTCAGCCTCTCTCCCTCCACTCCAACTGTGAGTTGTACGACATTCTTGCTGCTCCGTTTTCTTGTCTTCCACTGTTGCAACCCCCCCAACTTTGATTTGATCCATCCATCCAGTTTGCAATTGTCAGCCCAGGATCGTCGTCCAGCCAGCAGAGACATCATTTTGATTTCGATGATGGAACCGGCGGCGAGGTCTCGGTGCCACCACCGGCCGGAGCCGGACGACGGCGGAGGAGCAGAGGCGGGGACAAGCAGCCGGGTCGCCGCCGAGCAGGAGGACCGGGAGCCGCCGCCGGAGGCCCCCTGCGTGCTGGACATCTACGTGCACCACGCGCGGGGCATCCACAACATCTGCATCTACGCCAACCAGGACGTGTACGCCCGGTTCGCGCTCACCTCGTCGCCCGACGACGCCGCGTCGTCGCTGTCCACGCGCGTCGCGGCGGGCGGCGGGGCCGCCCCGCGCTTCGACGAGCGCCTCCCGCCGCTGCGCGTCCGGCCCGGGAGGCTCGCCGTCGACGTGCTCAAGTGCGAGGTCTGGATGCGCAGCTGCGCCAGGCGGATGCTCGACGACCAGCTCCTCGGCTTCGCGCTCGTGCCTCTCGCCGCCGTCGCCGCCGCCGCCGGCGCGCGCCTCGACGGCAGGGACTTCGAGCTCTCGTCCACCGACCTCTTCCACTCGCCCGCGGGGACCATACGGCTGTCCCTTGCCCTCCGCTCCGGCGTCCCCGGGGACGACGCGTGCCCACCGCCGGAGCGCGCCGCCGAGCCGTCGATCGCGTCGGAGGTCGTCATCCTCCAGCCCCCGCCGTCGCCGGCCGTCGACTACTCGAGGATCGAGTTCGATGACCTCAAGGCGGACCAAGAAAACCAAGCCATGGCCGTGCAGTACCTGCCGTTCCTGCACCTCGGGGAGACGCCACGGCCGCCGCCGGAGGTGGCCATGGAGGACGCCGAGATGTGCACGACGAGCCCGCCGCGCGGGGAGATCAAGGCAGCGTCCTCGGACGCCAGCAAGAACGCCTCGACGACCAGCACGGTCAGCGACGACAGGGCGGTCTCTGCTTCCGCCGGAGCGGTAGTAGAGAAGCCGGTCGCCGACGTCGACGACGACGAGGCCACCACGGCACCCACGTCCTGCCGCTCGCCGGGCACGCCGACGTCCTGCAGCGGGGAGAAGGCCGACGGCGTGTTCAAGTCGCCGCTGGGGGGCATCGACATGGAGGCGGAGCAGAGCGCGTTGCAGCGGCAGATCATGGAGATGTACGTGAAGAGCATGCAGCAGTTCAGCGAGTCGCTGCCCAAGGTGCAGCTGCCGATGGAGCTTGACGGCGCCGTCGTGCAGAAGGAGAGGAAGCCTGACGACAAGGTGATCCACATCCAGCAGCAGCAGCAGCAGGTGAAGAAGGATGGGGCGAGGGTGTTCTACGGGAGCAGAGCTTTCTTCTGAACAGAATCATCGTGCCGCTTGCCAGTTAATCAGGTTTCGCTTGCCAATTGATGCTGTTGACTTAATTCATTTGATCGTAATAACAAAAGGGTACAAATCGCACCCTGTAATGCAGTTGAGATCAGAGAGCAATAGATGGACTAGAATTTTGCGTGACCAGTGTGATTAGGCTTTTATTCAATCTCCAGAAACTCAGCTCTGGGAAGCAAGATAAGAATGTGAAGTTTGTGCATAAGCAACATGGCAAAGTTTGTTTCTTGAACAACTTGGTGCGAAGGAGAAACTTTTTTTTTTTTGGGAAGCACGAAGGAGAAACTTCAGAGCTGCAATTTGCTGTTTCTCACATTTCCAACGGCCCAGAGCCAATCGCAAAATGAGAAGGCCAATGGCCACGGCCCACGGGCCTCCAAAGCAATATAAAAAAACAACTGAGTATATTGAGCGCATTACATACACAATAGGCCCAGTTAGTGCCAATCAGTTATGACCCAAAAGCACAAGCGGGTTTTTGACTGAACTTTCATGCAAAGTAGCTATTTTGGGCCCATTTCGCTAGCTCACATTTGAATGAAAGCGCAGCACGATTTTTGATCAAAGAGTTTGTAAAAGATCATTATTTTTCTACCAACCTGATTGGGACGGTCCTAAGAAACCCCGACCTGTTCGGTCGTCTGCCTGACTATTTTCATACGAGTGTACCTAATTGTTTATTCTTTATTTATTCACTCAGTAAAAATGTGTGTAAGTACTCATTTAAAGTAGTACTATTTAGTTTACTCATCATGTGAAGCAGGAATACTATCGGGGTTTTTATGTAAAAAACACATGTAGAATTACCGTGGGAATTTCTTAATTAAAGATCAAGTTAAACATATCCACTAAATAAAAACAAGGGTAAAACTGTCCAGTTTCTTATCTCAAGTGGTCCCTCCTCACCGAAAAATCCTTCCCACAACCGGAAGGTGCACCTTTTCTTATCCCCAACCGTTCAATCATGCATCGAGATTCGTGCTGGCACACTAATGTATTGATTGTTGGCTGACCGTCCCACTCACATGTCTTTGCGCACGAATCTCGGCGCAGCCCACCACCACCGCACGATAAAGAGAGGTGCACCTCCCAGTTGTGGAAAAACTACTTTCGTTTCTCCAGCGCGTAACGTAAGTGCATTTAACCTTTTTTTCTCGACCACCCGCATCATAACTTAGTACGTTATATGAATTTTTTCATCATTACGTTTTTTCATATTTATATTACCGTTGGGTTAATGTATCGTTAGATTCCTAGGCTATTACAATGGGGAACATCACTCCCACCTACTCTAAGCGCGCCGTAAGATCAACATCATGTGGCTCAGATTGAAGTTTCCATAGTTTAGTTTTCACGGAGAGGTTGGTTTCCACGTGGTATGTTGCCATTACAATAACAGCAAAGAAGTAATATATGTACTTCTTTTTTAAAAAATAATATATATATGCGCACATCTTCTAGCATACTTTATGTGGGGGCTGAACACTCGATTCGTTTCCACATACTACAGTGCACCTCGATCGGGTTGTGTTCGGTTCCTCCCAGCTGTATGTAGCCCTGGGGAATCTGCTATTTCAGATTGCTAAGAAAAGAATCTTCTTTTTTACAAATCTTTCACAGACGAACTTCGTGTGACCAACCACATAAGTCTAATTAAATCATGTTGATTTACCTAACCATGGGGTTAAAAATCTTATTAGATTCACCTCGCAAATTAACCTAGAATTCTACACGTAGTGGCTCTGTGTAAACTTGAACCCACCTCAACAAAACAGGTTCTCCAGCGCGGCTGGCACTCTGGCGGTCGCCGTCGTGCCACGTGTCACGACGAGGCGCCACCTGGCACGAGAAGCGGGCGCCCCGGCCCCCGGGCACGCGCCGGCACGCGCCATCCCCGTTCCTGCACGCTCGCCGCCCGTGTCGCCTGCATGTCGACACCGTCACGCTACGTGGTGTGCTCATCCCCCGTCACCCGATGCTGCAAGCGGCCATTAGACTAATCACGGCGCGCCGATTTTTTTTTAAAAAAAAGGCTAATTAAAGCCCGCGCGTAGTACGGTGAGGATAGATAGATAGATGCATGCCCGGCCCTAGCTGGCCTGCATCAGCAGGCCGGGTATGTACGTGGTATCTCATCCGGGCATTACCGTATGCATGCTTGTGTGTACAAGCTGATGAAATGGCTGGTGGAAAAGGATAGGATCTATGTACTGTAGCTAGTAGATGGTGATGATCTCAGCCTAGCTTGGTCTCTGCCGCAGCATTACCAAACCACTATAGCTCTTTGCATTGCTTGATCAGTGCACTGACATATATATATATATTAATTATGGAGGGAGGCACTGATATATCTGAATAGTACTGTAATGACCATGACCTGAATCAAAAAATTTTGAAAAGGGGACGGGGACCGGGGTGCAAGCATGGATCATGGTTGTCGCGCTACATGCATACACTGACCAGATACAAGGGATTAATTAATAAGCTGTTTATATGGTTCCAGATGGTCATCACATAGCTATAGGCATCTAGCTAGCTAGCTAGCTAGCCCTGGGTTGCTTTTGCTCCGACCAAAGTAGTAGTCTAGATTTCGTTTATTCAATAACTGACCAATAATTACAGTAATAAACAGCGTACCAGCAAATAGTAATTATTATTATCATACGGCTCTTTCTTTTCTGTCCACACACGTAAATAACAACATACTCTAGAAATGCAAAAAAGGAACCTAAACAACATATATATATGCCTCTAGAAAACACGCCTCCAAGATCTAGGTTTGCATAAGAGAAAACTACAAAACTATTTACTACAGTACTATATTTTTTAGAGAAAAAACAACCTATTTTTAAAATAAGTAATGGGAAAAAACAAACTAATACCACTTTTCACACCGCATGCCTTTGTTATTAATTAGCTGATTTAGGGGTGAGGCTCTGGTCTGTTTCCTTTATATAATATGAAATTTTTTACAATACACACAATACTGTTTTATACTAACGCTTGAAAGAATTCATACAAAAGGCCCGGCCTGATGGTCGAGATTAATTGTATACTTCTAAATATTATGCTGTTGTATACAGTAGGTAGTATGAATGAGTAGTACGAGTATGGGTGGTAATGGGTCATGGGCCCTAATGCACTCTTCACAATCCAACTAAGGCATATTACTTTTTAGCTCACAATGCTAAAACTTTCTTAATTAGAGGGCATATTACCACCCCTGAGTATGAGTAGTATAGGGGTATGATTACAAATATGTAAAACAACATTGTTAGAATATTTCAAAACTTTCTTAATTATCCCACCTTCATTCCTTTCACTCATCCCCGTCCCTTCATTTCTCCTTATCTTAAAAAAAGAAAAAAATACATAACATAATTCATGCAAATTACAATTTTACCTATAAAAAAAATCAGTGACACTCTAATATACTACCTAGAACTGCACCGTAACATTATCTGCTTTTCCCTGTTTCATCAGTTTGCTTTTATTTGCTCGTGTGCCACGCTCGTTTCATTTCAGCCATCCATTTCTCACGTACGTGTGGGTAATTACACTAACTAGACCACCGCGCGTCTAGGTAAACACGGAGATATACTACTAAATTAGTAATTTGCATGTGCAGTGAGCTACTACTAGCTAGCAACCAGCCAACCATGCATAGTAGTACACTACAGCCACACCACCGAGGGCAATAGTACAACCGAATGGCTAGCTAGCTAGTACAATGAGCAAACGCGCACAGTACGTACAATCAGAAAGGCGCGGCAGTGTGGTGCCCAATTCTGAATGGTGAATGGAAAACAAACTATTAAGTGGACTAAAGCAGTGGGTATTTCTAATTCTTTATTCTGATGACTCAAAATTTCCCCTCGTTTGGGTGGAAAATTGACTCTGGCTTTTATATTTTTTTCTGTAGCAAATACTCTGATTGTGTAAAAAACTCCAATACCGATCATTTGTTGGCCACATGCAGTAAATTTTGACATGTAAATCAGTAGTTAATCAGATCAATTAATTGCACTCTTTTGTGATTTTTTTTTCAAAAAATAGAATTGTATTTTTCATAGGAGAGAGGGAGTATACAATGTTAAGGAATGTTTTAAATATTTTGGACCTCTACATATATCCACCTTTTCTTGCCCAAGTAGAATATGCACACCCGATTAAACGAACTGAGTTTTTCTTTACCCTTCGAATTAGCCTAAAGCAAAGCACAATATATAAATTTTGCTAGAAAAACAATGTTCTTCTTTTTTTTTTGTAAAAGATGAATTTTACTGCATGCGATAATGTGACTCATATCGGATTCGGTATGGACCGTTTCACTAAATTCGTTTCTCTTTATGGAGTCATATATACTATACATGTTTGACACTGACATCCACCATCTATATATCGTCTCTCTTGCATTGCTACTATATAAATAGGGAAGTCATCTCTCTCTGAAACTGCCTAGGCTAATCAAGCTACTCAGATCAATCAACAAGAGTTAATATTGCTTGCTAACACCCATCTCTTCTCAATTAAAATTCGGATAGGCTATTAGGGTCCCCTAGCCTAGCTCCTCTCTCTACTTTTCATAGGCTTCCTCTTTCATCCCTCCTGAGATCGATCTCTCCCCACGAACACAGCAGCATCTCTCACAAATTATATTCACAGCAGCTAGCACGCAGGCTGGCAACACGCGGCGGCATGGACCACCAGCTCTTCGACGACCCCTTCGCGAGCAGCATCTCGTCGCTGGAGGCGGACATCTTCTCCGCCGGCGGCCAGCTGCCGCCGTCGCCGCCATGGCCGGACCTCGACCTCGACGACGACGACATCCACGACCTCTCCGCGCCGGCCGCCAACGCCACCTCCTCGGGAGGCTATGGCTCCGGCGGCGGCTCCGGCACCCACAGGAAGCTCAGCCACAACGCGTATGAGCGCGACCGCCGGAAGCAGCTCAACGAGCTCTACTCCTCGCTCCGCTCCCTCCTCCCCGACGCCGACCACACTGTAATTGATTTCAGATAACCCCAACACACGTCGTCCTCTCGCTCATCCCCTGCAGTGTACTGCATGCAAATTAATCAAGAGAACAGTACAAGATGCTGACGATGATGTGCTCCGTCCACCGTTCTGCAGAAGAAGCTGAGCATCCCAACCACGGTGTCCCGAGTTCTCAAGTACATCCCTGAACTACAGAAGCAGGTGGACAACCTGGAGAGGAGGAAGAAGGAGCTGACGAACGCCAATTGCAAACCAGGAGTTCTGAACACGAGCGAGATCGTAACCCCCATTGTTTCTGCGACTTGCCTCAACGACACGGAGATCATGGTTCAGGTCAGCCTGCAGAGCAATGTGGCTGCCACAACTCTGCCCCTCTCCAAGTGCATAAAAGTGTTGGAGAACGAAGGCCTCCACCTGATTAGCTCATCCACTTACTCCACCTTCGACGACAAGACGTTCTATAGCCTACATCTTCAGGTACATGACTGCTTCTCGATCGAGATGGTGCTGCCACCTATAACTCTATCCTTGATGTTGATTTTATATTAATTGCTTCTCTAATTATTGGATTAGTATATACTTGTTTTGCTAGATGCTACTCCATAATTAATACGCTTATTTCATCATCAGTTGCGTACGTGCATTTACTTCTTCGATCCGTTGCTTTCACTTAGGCCTCGTCTAACTAATCTAATAACGGATTCTTCAATTTCTTATTATACCCTTAATTAATAAGATATTGATTCTAAAAGTCTTAGAAAGATATAGCCCTTTATAGTTAAAACCAGGATCACACAGGAGCCACTAGATCTTGCTTTAAAAAAAAAAGAAATACCGGAGCCACCAGTTATAGTTTAAAAAGCAACATCATCTAGGGGCCACTCGATCGAGTGGTCTTTACACTACCGGAATCCGAGGCTTTGCGCAGAGTTCGATTCTCATGCCGAGAAATTTAAGTAAAAACTCTCGGCGAAAGAGAAGAGAGCGCTTTGCCGAGAGCAAAATAAAAAACTCCCGGCAAAGAAAAAAAACTCGGCACAGAGGCTTCTTTGCCGAGAGCCAAATAAAAAACTCTCGGCAAAGAAAAAAACACTTGGCAAAGATTTCTTTGCCAAGAGCAAATTTTTTGGCTCTCGGCAAAGAAATTTTAAAAACTCACTTTTTTACTTCCATTTTTTTTCTATCCTCAACGTACACTCGTACAAAACTTATACTCCAATTTGGCACAATTTTAACTTTATTTGCTATATTTAACAATTTTACTTCTTTCTAGATATTTTTTCACATACGTTCGATATGAACTACAAGTGCATTAAATTATATAGTAAAGTTGGTGAAAACATGATATTCACGTTCATGAGACATCTCTAAGACCATGTACATGAAATCAAGCTAAATTTCTGGCATTCGGTTCTCTAATCATGATGAAGATCGTTAGGTAGAAAGGTTTTAAAATTGTATAAAATTCAAATGAAGTTTGAAAATCATGAAATATGTGAAGTGGTCGTGATATCATATGTGGAGGTTGTGGTAAAAAATTGAGAATGTTTTGAAGACTTTGACACGTACGTTTTTTAGAAACCGGAACATCTCGGAGAAGTTTCTAAGATTTTGAACTAATGTCACTAGGTCTGATGTGTTAGAGAAAATTCAAATTTGAATTTGACTAACAAACTTTTCTATAAGTAATATACAACATAATTATTGTCATGTTATATTTTGAAACAATTTCAAATTCGTTTGCTATTTTAATAATTATTTTTGGATAAAAATTTCTGTGCCGAGAGCCTTGCTCTCGGCAAAGGCTTGTTGGGCCAGCCGGCCCATGAAAGTTAGCCAGCCCACCGTCCAGCCGGCCCACAATAGCCGGTCGCAAACCCTAGAATAAAAGCCGCCCCCCTCACGTTCCCCACCCCGCCCCCCTCCCGTTCCCCACGCCGCCTCCCTCCTCTCTCTCTCCGCCTAACACGCCGCCGCCCTCATCTCCCCCTCCGCCGGCTAAGCCGCACCGCCGCCCTCGTCCCCCCCTCCGCCGGCCGAGCCGCGCGCCCCCCCTCCTCCCCCTCCCGCTCGCCCCTCGCCTCGTGGCGAGGAGCGCGCGGCGGGGCGAGGCGCGGTGGCGGTGGATTCGGCGGCCCGCCCCCCTCCTCGTCCGGCGGTCGCCGCCGCCCTCCTTCGCCGGCACGACCTTCCCGGCGGTCGAGGCCGGATCCGGTGGCTCCTCCCCGCGCGACCGTAACCTTCTCCCTCTTCTCGGTGAGGGCCGGATTTTCTTGCCCCTTCTCTCTCGTATTTTGGGCTGCGGTGGTGGTGGTGGTGGTGTGCGCGCGGCGATGGCGGAGGTGGTGGTGTGTGTGCGCACGAAGTGGTGGCGTCGACGGTGTGCACGCGGCGGTGGTGGTGATGGTGTGCGCGCGGCGGTGGTGGTGCCGGGGTGGTGCGGGCGGCGCATCCGGGTCCGTGGTGCGGGCGGCGTAGGCCGGGGTGGCGGCGGCGGGCGATTGGTGGCGGCGGCGGGCGATTGGTGGCGGCGGTGGTGCGGCCGGTGGCCGCGGGGCCATTGGGTTTTTTTTTTATTTGGAAAAACTTCCTCTGCCGAGAGCCAAGTGGCCTCACGGCACACGTGTGCCGAGAGCATCTGAGGTGGCTCTCGGCAAAGAGCCCTGTGCCGGCCCAGCGGTGCCGAGTGGGCTGTGTCGAGGGTTCCCTCTTGGCACAGGCTGTGCCGAGAGTATTCGGGCCTGTGCCGAGAGGAGCTTGCTCTCGGCACAACCCCAGATTCCGGTAGTGTTATTCTAGGTCCATTAACTTTTCTTAAGATCTCATCTAGGGCCGCAAACTTAAAAAGCAGTCATCTAGGTCCGTAAACTTTTTCTGAGATCTCGTCTAGATCCGCAAACTAAATAAGCGGTTCTTTGACAAGCCTCCTTACAGCGGGCGGCACGGAGGTGGTGCTTCTTCGACGGTGGAGGAGCGGGATGCATCGTGCCCCTGCTCACGGCCACGCGTGTCTCGTCGCCACCACCTTGGATCTAGACGACCGCTCTTTAAAAGTTCATAGACCTAGGCCACTGCTTTTTAAGTTTGCCGGCCTAGATGTGATTTCAGAAAAAAAAAATTTATGACCCTACAATGAAATTCACTCACTATTAATTAACAAGGAAAAGGGAGATAACTGAATAGTTATTAGAGTACTTTGGATCTCTAGAGACTCAATTATTATCACTTCCTAAAACAGTTAGCCTAAACGCTAAACACTAAAAAGCCGGTCACCTATATATCATTAGCTATTTTGAACTAAATGACCATTTAAACAACCATTAAATGCTTGTTAAACAGGATATGGCTATTGTCTAGCATTTGCACAACATACAAATGGATAAACGTCCATGTAGTAGGCGAACAATGAATAAAAGTGAACATATATACAATGATGGTTATAACTCTGTAAATCAAAAGCTACATCAATAATTGTGACACATTAACATTACTGTATGTGTTAACTTAGAGACCATAATGTTTTCCTTAAATTATGTTATATAATAACATGTTAGGGGAAAACATACTATACTTTCTAGTTGTTTGCCAAAATAATAGTCCAACATAATTGCAAAGCATGATTTCTCTCTTTTGCACACTCCCTGAAAATGGTTGCAATATGTGTTTGCCTTATTTATTTCAAAACTTGCGCAAACATGGCAATTCAGCTTCAAAATAATTATAGTTTATCTTTAAACTTGTAAAAAACCACAATTTATATTCACACAGGAAGTTGTAAATATTATAATAATAAGATCATTGTTTGGATTTAGATTTCAGAGTAAATTGACTAGCCACACAACAAAAGTGGAATATACAAAATAAGACAGTAATGGATATCACTCAAGTCCATATGTGGTGATTAATAAGCTACAACAAAATTTAACTATCTCAAACTCTCACTTACATGGGGCAACATATAATTCCAATTTGATTGGATTTTTTTAATATAAAAATGCAAAGCTAACCGAGCGTGCCACATTAATAGCAATAGTAATGCATATATATTAGCTCAGAGACCATCTTTTTCCTTTAGATGTTTTTTATATAAAACATTTAAGGAAAACACAATATAGGTACCAGTTGATGATCAAATTATAGTCATAATACAACTACGTCCACAAATGAAGCTATAAAATGCACACAAAAACAACGAATAAATCATGTTGAAGGCAAATATTTCACATGAAAATAAACAAATTAAACTTTGTGATGAAAAGGCATAGATACACAGAGTCAACCAAATAAATTGTATTTTGATAAAATGACACAAAGCACAAAATAGAACTAATTGATAAATAATGACATGCTCACAAGACACAAACAATGCAGCAGTGCACCTCCACCAGAAAGGTTAACTAGGTTCAAAGAAAATCTAGATGAGCAGATTTCTACATCCTAAACCAACTGTACTTCGTGGTATAATCCAATACTTAAGCTAGACCTGCTATGACCAATAGCAAGTTGATTTATGAACCAGTCCTCCCAAAGAGTCCAAATGATCCCAATAGGTCTTGAAAACAAAAGGCACCAATAGTTTGAATATAAGAGTCAATTCGCCAAGGAAAGTGAATTTAAGTATGGATTTTATATGATTACTCAAGCATGATGTAATTAATTTACATTACTCTATATCATATGTAAGTTTGGAGCTAGCATTGGTTTATATCAGTTGGGATACAATTTGAGGCTTTGAAATGAAAATTAATACACAATGCAATGTAGCCTATTTCCATGTAGGAAAATGGAACACGTCAAGGTCATAAAAGCTCATAATACAACTAATTAGAAACTATTCAAAGTAATTTCTAGATTTAATAAAAATAAAGTGTACGGTCAGTCCCTAAACTATCGCGGGTGTGTCATTCCAGTCTATGAACTCCCAAATTGACCGTTTAGGTCCTCAAACTTTTTCGGTTGTGTCATCTATTCTCAGTCCTTAAACTTACAAATAAAATTAAGAATCTAGACTATGCTAAAATTATTTGTAAGTAGGATTATTATATCTCATGCATCCCTGTAAAATCCCAAAGGCACCAAGGGTTCGTAGGAGCCCTGCCATTCGTTTCAAAGGAACTACATATTGAATAAGATTGACCCTAACAATTTAGTGTACTTTTTTTGTCTAATTTCGAATATATAGAAATGTACTTAGCTTCAATGTGAGACTAGCTAATATTCATCCTTGGAATGTATTGCATTGACAGAGAAGTCAAAGAACGATGAAGGAGGAGTGTCCGGAATTTTGCGATGAATTGGAGAGGGTCGTCAGGAAGAAAGCAGGAGCGTAGCTGCAGCTAGCGCGTGTATTTGAGATCATATAGTTAAGCTAAGATAAGGCTTGCATCTTAGTTTGTAAATATAATGATGGATTATATGTGTTGTCGTATGGAGTGATCGATCGTTATTAGATCGATGGGATGACTAAACCATATAATATATATAGGACTAGCTAGTATAATTAATTAAGTGATACGGTAAAGCTAGCTAGTACTAACTAATGCACGTGACATGTGTTTGCTATCTGTTATCGTGATATTGTAAACTATGTCCTACATGATATGGTGTTCAGTAATCCCTTTGGATCATTCTAGCATTACTCATCACACACCACCACCACCTTGGGACTTCGTTAATGGGTAGTGTAAATTATTCCCGTTCAATTTACCCCCTAAATTTTTGTTTCTCCATCTTACCAAATTTGAAACTAAAGCTTCACATGTGCATGGAGAAAAAAAGAAATTGTGTTAAGGGGTAAATTGAAACAAATGATACAGTTTAGGTGGTAAATTGAACCAAAAATATTTCAATGGGTTGAGGGGGGTAATTTGGATATGTATACATAGTTAGCTTTGCATATACTTGAACTAATCTGTTTGTGTGTATATCAGCTTGATGAGACACGTGCTTATTATTGATTATTTGGTGGAATATAATAGATAATAAATCAATACATTGGAATCCTTGGCTGAAACGGATAAAGTTTTCATTTCGAAAAGGAGATGTTAGGATTTTATTGCTGAGTTTAATTTGCACGGTTAATGGTAGCTAGGAAAGCGTACCTGTGAGGGAAATCACTGTTCCTTGACTACTAACAAAAAAAAAAGATGAAGAGAGACGTGATGAAGGCTGCCTAGGTCTAGGGGTGCGTTTTTGTGTTCAATATGTGTTCCCAACGACGATTGCATGGCTGGGTGTATGCCCCGCGACGTCAAAAACGCGATTTTGGATTTTTTTATATTTTTTCTCTATTTTGCAAAAATAAATGGTCCGCCAGAAATTTTGCAAAACTATACATCTACCGCCGTGGCCCAAAGCGTCAGGGACATACCGCCGTGCGGCACAGCGGTAGGGGCTGTGGCCCACGGCCAAGACGTGGGCCCGTAGCATGTGACGGACATATCGCCAACTACCGCCGTGGGCTACGGCGGTATGTCATACCGCCGCGGGCTACGGCGGCAGGTCCTAGCGCCATGGGCCACGGTGGCAGCAGGACTGCTACCGTCGTGCCCCACGACGCTATGAATTGCTGCCTATATAACGCCGAAATTCAGCCGAAAATGACATAATAATTCGAAAAAAAGAAAGAGAGGGGGAGAGGAGAAGGGAGTGAGGATGAGGTGGTGAAGGTGCGAAGCTCTGCCGGTTTTTCGTCTCGTTAGAGGTAATACTCTGGTACTTAATAGTTTGAACTGTGATAATAGTAAAAATATAGTTTTAGTGTAGATCTGCTTAATAAAAACATAGTTTTAGTGTAGATCTGCTTAGTAAAAATATAGTTTTATTGTAGATCTGCTTAATAAAATTACAGTTTTAGTGTAGATCTGCATAGTAAAATTATAGTTTTAGTGTAGATATGCTTAGTAAAAATTATAGTTATAGTGTAGATGGATTAGTAAAATTATAGTTTTAGTGTAGTGCTGAGTAGATATATTTTGTAGTTGCAGATCCACTTGTTAATAGCATTTTTTTACATGCTGTCAGACATGTCGGATGCAGTCAGTGTCAAGTTGTATTTCGGTAATGGGAAGATTAGATATGGTGAACATGGAGTTGACTTGTCAGAATTTAATTCGGTTGACCATGTGATTAGAAGAGCAGTCGAAAGAACTTGAAGTCCATTACCAACTTTTTTATAGTGAATTCCATGTAGATGCAGAGCAACATGACTTGTCCATTATAGCTCTAATCAACAGGAGTGAGTCAGTATATTGAGAGCTTATGCCACGCCAAGGCACTGAACATTGGAGGAGTTATATCAAAACAGCATGTGAAATTGGTTTGCCTGTGATGTTGTTTATCCAAGTTGTTCATAAGGCTGGGTCTAGTAGTCAAGTGCATGAGGAGGGTAGTGTTGCTCACCAAGGTGAGGCTGAACTACAAGAAGGAGATGGTCCTGCAACCGAGGCAGAAGAAGGAGATGGTGCTTCCACTGAGGCAGATGAAGGAGATGGTGACACACCCTTTGAGGCCCGTGGTGAAATTGACAAGGGGGAAGTTAATGAAGAAGTACTCAGGTAGTATGAAATGGAGGCTGATGAGGATGAACGTGGGTTGGAAGAGGACTCCTCAGATGATGAGGATGACCCGATAGTTCCAAGAGACTGGGACAGTTGCAATTTCTCACAGCTATTTGTCAATCCTGGTGAGAATGTGTCCTGGGAGTATTGAGACAATAAGGTTTTTGTTGGTGCCATGTATAAGAGTGCGATAGAGGTGAAGGATGCAGTGAAGAGGTGGGCCACCCTTACTCTGCAGAGAGAGTTCAGGGTAGTGAAGAGTCCTCCACATATATGTGATGTACAATGTGTGAAGCCCAACTGTCCTTTTTGAGTGTATGCTTCCAAGGGCAAGTGGAAAAATTACCGGGAGATCAGATCTATTGTGGATCACACTTGTGTACTTGAGCAGCTAGATGCAAGCCATCGTAATTTGTCAGCCGATTTTGTGGCCAGCCATATGTTTGCTACGATTGTGGAAAATCCTGCTTATGAGCCCAAAGTCCATTATCTTGGCAATTGAGGAGAAATTTAAGTACCAGGTAAGTTATGGTAACTCATACATGGCGAAGAAGAAGTTATTGGAGATGAGGTGGGGTACTTACAAAGCATCCTACGACAATCTACCTCGATTGCTAAACACAATTTCCACGCTAAATCCTGGTAGTTATTATGATATCAAGACTTAAAATCTTGTATCGAGGCCGGGGAAGTAAGTCTTGCAGCGGGCATTCTTAGGATTGGGTCCCACTATTGCTGCATTCAAACAGTGTTGACCAGTCATTTGCATAAATGGCACATTTCTAACAGGGAAATACAAGGGTACAATCCTTACAGTTGTGGTTGCAGATGGCAACAATGGCAATTGCTTTGAAGAGGAAGAGAATGGTGACAGTTGGTATTGGTTTCTGCAGAGATTGAAGCAGATGGTGGTAGGAGATGTGTCAGATTTGTGTGTGATACACGATAGATACAAAGGTATTTTGTAGGCCATTAATGACATCAAAGAAGGTAGTGAAGATCGTAACAGAGTAGCACAATGGACAGATGTGCAAAGCAGATGGTGCATGACGCATATGGGAGCAAACTTTCATAGCCAGTTCAAGAACAAATAACTTACACAATTGTTCAAGCACTTATGTTCGACCAATCAGGAGAAAAAGTTCTACGAGCTATGGCAAAAATTAGATGATCTGACGAAGAAAGCATCAGAAGAGATAGCTAAGAAGCCAATAAGTATCGAACCCGGGGAAGAGCCATTTTCTCTGGAGGATGTGGGGCTAGATGCTATAAATGTCAAAAGGAGAAGGGGACATGCTGTGAAGACCTTCAGCCAGTGCATTCAGAATGAGCCTAAGGCGAAATGGTGTCTCCTGTTTGATAAGGGAGGTGTGAGGCATGAGATAATGACAACAAATTTTGCTGAGGTCTACAACGCTGTTTTGCATGGTGCCAGAGCTCTCCCTCTTGTTGGTATCATTGAGTTCTTCTTGTACCGCACAATGAAGTACTTTCTTGAGCGTGCTACTACAACACATGCAACTATGCAGCACTGTCAGAAGGTGTATTCAACATGGATGACTGAGTACTTAATCACAAAACAAAAGGTTGCTCTTGCTCACAGAGCTTACCGACAACCTCTACGTCGTGATCCTGACGAGGAAGTGCAGTGGAAATATCAGATAAATTGCCAATCCAAATCACAAGAAGCGAATGGTGAAATAACAACACAAAAAACAGCCACTGGGAATCAGACATGCTCATGCTCTTGCAAGAAGCCACTACTGCTACACTACCCTTGCTCACATGTGATCGCTGCATGCCTTGCAACAAAGAATAAGCATTGGGGTCGCTACGTGCCTAAATACTTTCTGAAGCAAACAATTCTAGACACTTGGAACCACATTATTGAGGGTTACCTACATCTTGGAACTTTGACTCAAGACCCCAAAGACAGTGTGTTGTACATACCAAATCCAAATCTAACCATGTGCCAAGGTGTCGGTCGACGCAAGAAGAATGGGATTAGGACTAACATGGATGAGGCTGAAACTGGACCTCGGGTGCAGATATGCTCTAAGTGCAACAATCCAGGACACTCCAACAAGAAATACACCGAAGCATCTTACTTTTTCACTGCCACTTCTCCAGCACCTTCAGCTAGTGCATGTGGATGTCGTTCCCGTCGCTACAACGAAGGAATGCAGTGACCTCCTATGTGCTACTGCGGTGACAACTGTAAGCTTGTCAAGTGCAACGTTCTCGGGTACTGCTACGGGATGAGGTTCTTCATGTGCGTGAACTACGAGCATGACCCCCTCCCACCATGTCGCAATGTTAGACCAAAAGTAAGAAAAAACTACATTACTAAATAAATAATATGGCATTGCTATTTTATTATGTGATAACTTATCTTTGAAAAAAGACTCCACCTCCTCTCTGTGATTTTATGCAGTGGCTAGATTGTGAGCAGTCTGAACAAGACAAGCGTTATGTCGAGGCGACGGGTCGTCCGGCACGTGAGAGGTGGCAAAGGATGGTTGAGGCAGAAAAATAAGAAGAAAAACGTAAGGAGCAGCAGGAGGAAATTCGCATTCGCCGGGAGACTAAAGATCATGAAGCGGTCGCGACCCGTGAAGCAGATAGAGAGAGAGGAAGAGAGAGAGCTCCTCGGGCTAAGGAAGCTGGGTCGGATGCTATGAGGAAGGGGAAATACCCCCGTTGTACCTAGTAGACGTAGACTACTGGACGCCAAGTGCTATTGTATCCATAAAAAGTATGATTTCCTTTCATCATTCTCTATAGTCGGGTTGTATCATTAAGAACTTGATTTCAGATGCATTTCAGATGCAAACAGTAAAACTCATGCTAGGGTGTGTTCTCTGTGAGTCACTGCACCAAACAGTGAACACATAGGGTGTGTTTTCTGTGATCACTGCACCAAACAGTGTACCTAGTACTAGGGTGTGTTTCCTCCGAGTCACTGCCTGTTTTTCTTGCCCCGGATCGAATGGCCCACCGTCCAGTCTGCTTTATTGCCTACATATATGTGAGCACTCTTCTCCAGTGTCACTTCACAACACAACAAGCATGAGTGAGTTCTTGGACTGGGATGATGATGATGACTCCCTCGGTCCGACACTGTGGAGCCAGCAAGATCCAGAGTTCAACAGGAATTTTCCAGTCTTAGACAAGAGAGATTTCAAATCCATGCGTGATGTTAGAAAGTACGCACCAAATCAAACGGTGAACTGGCCAAGGTGTGCACATGGTGAGTTCTGTGTGATGCACATTTACCAGGGATGGGACAACTTTGGTCGACGCTTCTGGCATTGCTCACGAGCATGGGTAAGCAAAACTCCTTGACCTCTGTCCTTCATCATTTTATGATTTACTAATGTAATCACGGTTTCTGCAGTACTCCGACCAACTAGATAACCGCGGTTTCGTGCAATGGGTGGATACCCAGCTATTTACCTGTATCAACATTACATCAACTACCTCAAGGATGTTGTCATCTTCAACCTGAGGCAAGAACTCGCGTCGGCATTGGCTTCTCCAGATCTGACATCTATCAACGACGACGACGGACCGGTGACCGAACCAATGGTGGTGAAGACGAACACCGGGTGTGAGAACGAGTTCTGCTGTTGTCCGTGCCACGAGAAGAAGGACAATACTCCACCAGCAACTCCACCCCCGTCGGGGTACTACATGCCCTCCCAGCACCCCGGCGGGTCTATGATGTCCGGGTTCCCCGGGTACTATTCGTACAACTACACTACAAATGTTGTAATCGTTCATCTAAATTCCCTAAGGCACGTTAGGACTAGCAGCGGCACAAAGTTAGGGTACTTGTGTCGTACGTGTCAGCTTGTTTCTGTAATTCGTCGTTTAAGCATTAATGGTTCGTCGTTAAGTATCAATGCTTCAAAAATTGAAATTTACAAAAAAAAAACAAATCCTATCGCCGTGCGGCACGGCGGTAGGTCCATACATACCGCCTAGCCTACGGCGCTACCTGGAGGCCCCTAACGCCGTGGCCCACGGCGGTATGTGCCCTTGCCAGTGGGCCACGGCCCCTGCCGCCGTGCCGCACAGTGGTAGGACCCCTACCGCCGTGAGCCACGACGGCAGATGTATAGTTTATAAAATTTCTGGTGGACCATCTATTTTTGCAAAATAGAGAGAAAAAGTATAAAAAAATCGCGATTTTGCATGCGTTCAAGGCCCAACTCTTCACGGCTTGAGGTTTAATTTTCAAGGCCTGGAGAGTGGAATGGGGAGGACGACGAGCCCACCCAAGTGCACGGACGTGAATTTGCTCCTTCCACGGAGCTTCCTTCCGCCGCCCCGCCGGCCGGCCGGCCGGACGGAACGAACGAAACGAGGGACGCGGTAGGACACGGCCCAGTCAAGCAAGCAGCAGCTATATAGCTAGCGCGCGCGACGCGCCGAACCGCACGCGTCTCCAACCATTCGCACCACGCACGCGTCTCCAACCATTCGCTAGCTTAGAAACTCAGATCACTGCCTGCACAAATCAAGGAATTTTAACTGCACCATCGGTCCATCCTCACTAGTGTAATGCCCTGCATCCGTCCTCACTCCACAGATTGATCGTCAATACCAGTACCTTTTAAGATTTTGTATCAGCTCGATGTAATCCTCCTCTTGAAAATTATCAGTAAAAAACTTCCATTATCGAGAAAATGATCCTGGTTAGTAATACAACTAGCGTAAGCTGTGATGATCCCCATCGTTAAGTTGGAACAAGAAATGTGCAACCAATCTGTACATGTTGTCGCATTGCTGCTCAGCTCGTCCCCTGATTTTCTAAACGAAATCTACATTGCAGACTACTTGGTTATCGCGAGGACAGCATGCTCGCCGGCGACCTGAGCCATCTGCTCCTGTCGCTCTCCGCTATGGTCTCCAGCCTCGGCGACCACGGCCGGCTCCTCGGCCCCACCAGCTGCGCGTAATGCCGCTTCAGCTCCGGCGTGCTGCACAGCAGCTCCGCCGCCGAGGCACAACCCTTGTTGGCCGGCGCCTTCGCGACGGCGCCGTCGCGGGTGATGAGCTTCTCGATGAACTCCGGGAGGACCCTGATGAGCGCGGCGCCGCCGCCGCCGTCGCCCTTGACGTACTCGAACGGGCACTGCCCGTCCAAGGGCAGCAGCGCCGCCGCCGCCGCCGCCGCCGGCTTCCTCGCCGCCCTCCCCGGCGCCAGCGCGGCGAGCGTGGCGGCGGTGAGCGTCTTGAGGGAGGTGAACCGGGACGCCGGGAGCACGAAGTAGGTCCGGCCCGGCTGGAGCTCCTCGCCGGGGGGCATCACCGGGACCGGGAGGCCGACGAAGAAGGCGTCGGCGGGGCAGACGGCGTGGTCGGTCGCCGGCGCTGGGAGCTCCGCCGCGACGTCCCCGGCCGTGACGCGGCGGGCGCCGGCGTCGCCGTCGGCGGCGAGCAGGCGCGCCCGCCCGCCCCAGTAGACCAGCCTCACCGCCGCGGGCGCCGTCGTCCCCGGCAGGTGCAGGCACGGGGTGATGGAGAGCCCATTGCCCATTATATACGCCTTCGCTAAAGACGGAAGCTTCTTCTTCTTCTTCTTGTTCTTGTAGCTGGCTGGATTCGTAGTGAGCTTGCAAAGGAGGAGAAGGAATGGAGGCTGGCTGGGAAAGTGGGAATTGAAGAATTTGTGGCGGACGATGGCGAAGAGCAGGGTATATATGTGGCGGAGCGTTGAAGGAGGTTGACTTGAAAGGGTGTGTGTGTTTCGTGTGCGCGTCTGGCTGGGTCGCCGGTCAAAGGCGACGGCCATTTCTTTCTCCGAGGCTCGGGCTCTGCGTGGTTGGACGCTGCCGACTGGGCGACAGGTGGAAGACGCTGGCATGGCCGTGCGCGGGATTGCGAATTCTTCTCGTGGGTGATGCGCGTGCGGCTCGTTCCTTCCAGCCGCAGCCAGCAGCCAGCCAGCCTCTGGCCGCCTCGAATCCTTGCCGTTGTTTTATTATTCATTCCTCCAGAAGAAATGCATGCATCAGCACCGGAGAAAGTTGGTTGACAACGAGATCACGTGTGACCTTGGGCGTACTTATTCCCCCCGTTCAAAATTATAGGTTGTTTTAATTTTACTAGATTTGTAGGTGTTGTTATGCATTTAGAAAAAGATATATATTATCTCTAAGTATATATAATATCCCAAAAAACACGTGTCTAGAATCTTGTGGCCAGCAAAAAAAAAAAAAAAAAAACCTTCACGGTGCAATGGGTTAGCATTTCGGAAACTTTCAAGTTTCAACCCTTCGCAATACCATCCAAATAAAGGCTCGTGTTGTTGGTCGCCGAGTAAATCGGATATCTATCATATTTTCCTCTCGAAACTCCTGGATTTTAGATTAACTTAGGGGGTGTTTGGGAGAGCTCCAAACAGCTCCAGATTCAAAAAAACGGCTCCACTCCATTTTTTTCCTGCCAAACACCGCAGCTCCAAAAACTCCAGATCCACGAAATCCATGAATCTAGCTCCCAACTCCACCAATTTCATGGAGTGCCTCAAGGGTACTCTGCGAACACGTTTTTCATAAGAACTCGTGGAGTTGGGGGGTAATTACCCACCACTGTCACCGATTACACAACATACCGGTTCAATCTATTTCCCCCCTCGCGACCTTTCTCCTGCCGCGACAGAAGCCGCCCCCCCCCCCTCGCGACCTTTCTCCCCGCCGCGCGACGAGCCGCCCCCCCCCCTCGCGACCTTTCTCTGCCGCCGCGACGAAGCCGCCCCCCCCCCCCGCGACCTTTCTCCCCGCCGCGACGGTCCTGCTCGCCGCGCGACTCACGGTCGCAGGAGGTGCGATCGCCGCCGCCCGCCCTTGTCCCGGCCGGCCGGACGGGCCGCCGGAGTTCACCGGAGATGAGCCGGCCGCCTCCCCCTCCTCCTCCTCCTCTCACCTACGCACGGCGAGTTGGGTTTTCTCGTCCTCCGTCTGTAACCCTAGACGGCTCCGACGGCAATGTAATGGAGGCCGCCGGAATTGAGGAGGAAAACGGGGCTGAGGTTGCGTTCCGGGAGGAGCCCTTGGGCCCGTTTTCCCAATCCGTAGGCGCGGGCAGCAGCCAGGGCAGACCCGCGCCTGGCCTAGGCAGGGGTGCTGGCGGCCTTGGCCGGGCGCCGCGGCCATGGCGCGCGCGCGCGGACGGCCTGCCCAGGACCACGACCGGTCACGGCATCGTTCCCGGCGGCCCGGTGAAGAACCGGCGGGCGGGGGCGGAGTGCGGCCGCCCGAGCCGGCGGCGCCGGCGGCATGGACGAAGTTAGCGGCCGGCGGGGCGGGGGCGTTCCCGCCCGGGCAGCACTCCCGGCTCCGTCCATGGACGCGGACGAGCCGGGAGGCGGGATGATGGGCGCATTTGAAACGGACCCAGCCATTGGAGATGCATTTTTGGCGTCTCAAGCATCTGGTACCTCCGGTGCTCAGCGAAGGAAACGTGCTGCGTCAACCAAAGATGAGGTATGATTCGATGTCACATTTTACTTGTTATACTTGGTATTATCAATTTTTTTCTGCACATGATGAAAAAACTAGTTACCTGCACCTGAAAAATGTGCTATCAGTTTATTTTTTATGGCATATAGGAACAGTAGGATGAGGAAATTCTGGAAATTCTACTCCATTGTGATAATACAAGTGCATATATTTTTTACAAGTGCATATATTTTACAAGTGGAAATTCTACTCCATTGTGATAATCCATGAACAGTAGTGAAGGAACAGTAGGATGAGGAAATTCTGGACTGCTACTCCATTGTGATAATACAAGTGCATATATTTTTTAATTACTAGATTTTAAACTGCTGTCTTACGAATCATGTATAGGGAGATTATATTGATTGGAATGATGACAATACCACCCTTGTTTGCGAACTGTTTGCTGAACAAAAAAGAAAAGGAAATAGACCCAACACACACTTGAATAATGTGGGCTATGAGGAGGTGATTCATAGGTTTTACCAATGTACCGGTATCATGTTGAAAAAAAGTCGGCTAAAGAACAAATGGGACAAGTTGAAGATCGATTTGACCAATTGGAGAAAATTGATGAGGAAACAAAGCTGGAACTCGGTTGGAATTGGAGCACAGAACTATCGACATGGATAAAGAGTGGTGGAAAAAAACCAAATCCGTGAGCATCTAACATTTGTTTTCATTTGTTTTTTTCTAAAATACATACACTTTCTTACCGTAACCTAATTATGTAGGAGATACCCGGTGTTGGAAAATTTAAGAAACGACCTCTTCAAAATGAAGAATATTTGAAGGTGATGTTTGGGAACATCATGAATGAAGAGACCGATCATTGGAATCCTATGTCTTCCAACCCAATAATACCACCAAACAGTGTTCAGGATCATATTGATTTAGAGGATGAAGGGGAAGAGAATGGTGATGAGAATGGTGACGGTAATGGTGATGGGAATGGTGACGGTAATGCTGATTTTGGTGAAGAGAATTTGGAATTCTCTCCCACACCTACCAACAAACCTAAGAAAAAAGCTCACATTATTCTTGACAAACCTAACAAGAAGCCTAAAAGTAGCACTGGAGCAGTTATACAACAGAATATGTCAAAGATATCAGAGAGTGCTGCGGCTTTTGTGTCAGCTAGGTTTGGAGGGATTAGTATTGAGGATGTCATGGGCCATGTCACTGCATGTGGGGCTGTTCCAGGGAGTGATGAGCACTTTGTGGCAACTGAGTTGTTTGTGAAGAAAGAACATAGGCAGATGTTTATGACTATCCCCACCAATGAGGATAGGTTCAATTGGCTGAAGAGGAAGTTTGACATGATGTTTGCAAAGTGATCAGTGTGGTCTACCTTTGTGATGTGGACAATTTTTTTTATCCTTTGTGATGTGGACAATTTTTTTATCCTTTGTGATGTGGACAATTTTTTTTTATCCTTTGCGATGTGGGACAAATTATTTATCCTTTGTGATGTGGACAAATTATTTATCCTTTGTGATGTGGACAAATTATTTTATCCTTATCTGTCTATGTCATGTGGACAAGTTGTTTATTTTTTACTTCTTATTTGTTCTATGTCATGTGAACTTCTTATTTTTTACTTGGTTAAATTATTTATCTATATCATTTATGCAGCTATCTAGCGATGATGATTCTGACATTGATGAAGAGGATGAGGATTTTTTTAAAATGATCTTTGGTGGTGCAATGATGGGAGAAATGTATCTGGACATGTTTATTAAAAAAAATCCTCCCAGGACGTCAACCACAAGTGGAATGGGGTTTATGTTGGAGCTTTTCAACACTCCAGGAGAATGCCATAGGCAATTGCGCATGAGCACAGAGATTTTTTTCGACCTCCATAAGTTATTGGTTGAGAGGTATGGGTTGACTTCATCTCTACATATGTCATCTATTGAGAGTTTAGGTATTTTGTTATTCATTTGTTCGGGGAATGAGTCCAACAGCAGAAGTCAAAATAGATTCAAGCACTCGGTGAAACAATCAGGTAGAAAATTTGAGGAGGTTTTGTTTTGTTTGATGACCATGTCAAAGGATTTCATTAGGCCAATAGATCCAAATTTTCCTACAGTCCATAGGAGGATAAGGGATGACAAGCGAGCCTATCCATATTTCAAAGATTGCATTGGAGCACTAGATGGCACACACATTCGTGTCACACTACCACCTGATGAGCAAGTAAGGTACATTGGAAAGACAGGGATACCCACCCAAAATGTATTAGCAGTTTGTGATTTTGACATGAGATTCACATATGTGTCAACGGGCCAACCGGGATCTATGCACGACACAAGTGTGCTATACAATGCATTGAGTGTCGACAAGGAATTCTTTCCACATCCTCCACTAGGTAAAAACGTGTCAATAATAAATTTCCTTGCATTGACCATGAAAATATGTTGATATATTTTTCCATTTACAGGTAAATTTTATGTTGTCGATGCTGGATATCCTAATCGTCCCGGCTACCTTGCTCCATACAAGGGTGAGAGGTACCATATGCCGGAGTGGCATAGAGGTATGGAACCTAATACCCCGAAAGAAAAGTTCAATCGCAAGCATTCATCTATTCGTAATGTGATTGAGAGATCGTTTGGTTTACCCAAAATGAAGTGGGAAATTCTTTATAGAATCAAGAAATACCCCATGTGGAAGCAAAAAATGATAGTTGTCGCTTGTATGGTCCTCCACAATTTCATTCGTGAGCATAACAGTGAGGATGCCGACTTTGCTCGATTCGACTGTGATCCAAATTTTATGCCTACAATACCGGATCGTTACAAACGAGATGCCGTCCCAAAGAAATGCATCGATACATCTACTCCGAAGCGAGTTCGACTTCCATGGATAATTTTCGGGATGAACTTGCCACATCTCTTGCTATTGGTTGGAATAACTAGCTTGTAATCGACATTGAATTTTTATATCTCTTATCGTTTGAACAATTCGTCTGTGTAAACTTTTATATGCATCTAAACAATTTCTAATTATCGGATACTCGGAGTCCTGGAGATGTGTGTTGATCAAAATCTTTAGTTGTTTGTTGAAATTTAAAAAAAAAATGCAGCACACACCACACACGCACGCACAGCACACATGCATGCACACCGGACACGCACACACCACACATGCACACACATGCACACGGCATGCACCCGTACACACCCATGCACACGGACTCACACACACCACGCACACAAGCACCCACACACCATGCATGCACACACGCCCACACGTGCACATGCATGCACACAGACACGCACACACACATGCACAACACATCACGTACATGCAAGCAAAACAAAAAAAAATTGAGGGCATAAGAGGGTAATCTATTCAAATCTTCATTTTTCGGAGCTGGAGTTGTTGTCTCAGCCAAACACATCTCCTCGGCTCCAATGGGAGAGTCCAGCTCCACGGTGGAGCTGCAAATTGGTGGAGTTGCTACTCCAGAGTTGGTTTGGTGGAGCTGGAGCCCTCCCAAACACGCCCTTAACCATGTACATTTCGCAGGCGGGACAAAGTAAATTCTGCCGTGCCTAATGCATAACTTGCTTTGAAAAGTGAAATGCACACACTAATGTTCAAGGCCCAAACTTGAGTCATATGTTGTACATGCATGTCATTGGAGACACGGCTAATCTTCAACGACACCGTTTCTAGTCAATATACCAATTAATACCACTACTGGATATTGTAGCATGACACACTCATGTGTTGGTGCAGTAGTAGTAGTTGTTGTTTGTTGTCTACAGCAATAGGATTTTTTGGCTCTTCCCCGTGCTGACTGTCCCCCCTCGACCTCGGAATCGATTGAAGCTTGAGTTGACTGTTCTCTTTGCACTGACCATATCCCATATCTCCTACTACTTGCTCGTTCGTGCGTGCCAACAAACGTCAATACCTGGAAACCGCGGGCTTTGCAGGAAGCCGTATATATATTTTGATTATTCCTGCAGCTGCATGATGATGATCACAAACAATATACTCCTGCCGTTCCATTCTACTATTGGCAAGACAAGAAATAAGTGCTGTTGCGATTTGAACAACTAACTAACCAGCCGCCAACACGAGAGAAGCAGTCCGTGTGTGGGGTCGGGGTCGGGCTGGTAGCTCGACCGACATCATCGTTTCGTTCAACTCCTTGGTCGTCACAACATATTATTGCACGTGCCACTTGCAAGTTGCAACAACCTACCAGTCAACGATCAGCCTGTGTGTCACTGTGTAAGGATGTCAGCGGGTGTGTCTGCACTCTGCGGACACCCGCCGGACACCGCAAGAGTCCGCGAGGAAATTTAGCTTGTCCCGGAGAGCTCGCGAGCTCCGTTGCGCCTTCTCCCGCCACCTCCCCGCTAGGTGCCGCAGAGCTATCAAGCGAGTCTTGCGGACTCTGCAGTGACTGCCGAAGGCATGCGGGTTTCAAAGCCGCTTACCAATCGGATTACTCTATTTAGACCATCTCAAAAAGGAGAAGAGGTCATGTTTGCGCACTTGTCCAAACATAATCATAATCCATGGCTATTTCTAAATCACAAAACAAATGCTCTGTGTTTTGCACCTTGACGAGCACAAGTGCAACAATGCCATACACACATCTGTTAATGTTCATTTTCAAGCAAGGAAGCACTTGCGTAAGAGTAAGATTCCCTCTCTTGTTTTTTTCCAAAAAGAGAAAAAAATCAAAATAGACAGAACATTGCAAGCTTAGTTTTTGAGGATGTGATGTTGAGCTATCTCATCCTGTGCAACTGGATTACAAATTTGCATTTGAAAAAAATGAGATGCTAAACCAAAGATCGGTAGCAAAGAGCACATTGAATTGAGCAATGCATATTACATCTCAGCTTGCAAACAAGCAGTAGCTCAATGATTCGGACATCATGCGGTAGTACTTCTTGTCAGTTGGGAGCCACAATCTGAACTTGAAAGAATTTGCAACTTCAACTCTCAATCATACCTGAAAACTTGATGGAAAGCATGGAAAGTAAGTAAGCTTACAGGCGGGTCATACCATATAAATTGTAAATTTGCAACTTATTATGCAGATTAGCATAATGGATGGCTCGGATTCAAAACTGCATCCTATCAAATACTCAAAGTGGATAAACTTACATCTAAACCCGTTTTCCATTGATCGAAATGGAGGACAATAACATTTTGAATTTTGATGTACTGTGTAACAAATCAGTGGGAGAATTTACCAGTGAGGATCTATGGTGGCGAGGGCATCGTTGCCAATGTAAACTGAAATTAGAGGAAAAAAACACTGAAATATTGATCATCGGGATAAAACAACAATATGTAGAAACAAAAGCCCGCAAAATTGGGCGTCTCAGAACTGAAAGCCCCAATAAGTAAGAATTAAAGTATTAAACATTACTAAGGGGAAAACATTTCAAGTACGTGACTGAAAATTACCATGGGTGGACTAAACCAATCGTCAAGGAATAGAAAAGGTAACAATAATTTCAATGAGTTTATTTTCAAGAGTGCCAGACGACAAGAGGATACATAACCTAGGAGGCCAGGAAGGCATGCTATTTCCTGATATCAGGATGTTGAAAGTTCACACCCTGAACCTGGTGCTATCAGTATTCTCTAGGTGGATTGGGAATCAACTAGACCAAATTGAACCGCAAAGGATGGTAAGAGATAGCAATAAACATACCGCACGCTGCCTCCTATTCTCGTTACACCGTCATACTCGGTAGTCGCACGTCCAATATCCTTCAAGAAACTCGCTCGGGTCCAATATCCTTCAAGAAACTTCAGCGTTGCTACTCAAGCTGTTGATCTTTATGATGTCTAAGTACGATGTACCTGCAGAATTGAAAAATCAGTATGCGTTTGTATGAGCTAAATGAATAACCTATGCAAAAAAGAGTAGGAAAATATTACCTGCCTCCCTGAGCCGCTCCCCGGAAGCAAATCGAGCTTCAACCGTGCTACCCGATAGCCTAGTTCTGTAGTCATTGATGATCCGCCCACTTGTGCTGAATGCGGACTCGGACGCCACTGTAGATGCAGGGGCAGCTAACACATCACGAGCCATACGTGACAGGATAGGATACTTCGTAGCATGCATCTTCCACCAATACAAGATATCAAATCCACCATCATTGCAAGGGAATAAGTCATCACAGAGATAACGGTCAAGTTCTCCTGCTCTTTGATTGATTTGAGCGCTTACGTGGCTACTCCAATCTGACCATGAGCAACCTTTTATTGAAGTTGCACTGTCATCTGCTTCAGCTGAATTTGATTTGTCACCCCCAATTTCAGATGAGTAACCATTGAACAGACTCCTGATTGCTTCATCTACTTTATTGACATGGACAGCAGCTGTGCCACCAAAGGCTTGCTTCAAGCGAAACTCCACAAATTTGAATTTGAATCGAGGGTCAAATATAACTGGTATGCAGTTAGACAAGTATGATATTTTCCAGTACTTATCAAACTTTGCCTTCATGTCTGAAACCATAGATGCAATGATTGGAGTTCTTCTAGATGTATCTGATTCCAACACTTGTCTCACATTCCAAATGATATGCACACGCCAGCGTCATCGACCACTTCGACTACATTGCCGACCTCTACACCAACACCTGCAGGACCAATCACACGTAGCCGAGCTAAAAAGATACAACAAGAGGTGCACGCGCTACTTTGTGAACTTAAACTCAATTCTAATGATAACTTTATGCTACCTAAGTCTTGTATGTTGATACTTCTCAGGTATGTTGAAGAGAATCATCAAGACGAAGGTCACGAAGCTAGAATCGGCAAAGTTCTCGTCATTCAGCAAGGCCATTCGGCAATCGACAATCCATTCGGTAATTTCCCAATCCATTCGGCAATCCATTCGGCAGTTTCCTGAAGTATAAGTTCGGGCATTAAACTGTACCAATCTACGAAGTTTCCCATAGCATGCTATACACCGTTGGAAAGATAATCGAGTTAACTTTCCAACGCATCTAGTCCCACGTCATTTGAAGATTCCTAGAAGAAGTTATGATCGAAACATTGAAGACTGCGCAGCAGTCAAACAGTCACGCGGAAACAACTCAGAAGGTCATCTCGGGAGATCCTTTCACATTGGCGACGTATTCAGTTTGTTTTCGTGTTTCCACCCACCTAAGAGGGTTGTTCTTAGTATAAATACCCCCCATATGTAAGCTAAAAACAACTTTTGATGAATTGAGATAATCCAAGTGATTTCGCAGCCGAGCTGCCTGAGTGCCTTACTCACACCCTTGTTCTTCCTTGTTCTACTTGGACTTGTGAAGAGATCTCTCTGAGGTCCACTAGTTCGTGCTCTCCGTGAGTTCCAAGACGGCTGCCTCACCTTGTGTGGATTAGCTCCGGTTGTGGTTCCGCGGTCGTTTGGAGATCGAGTCGAAGTCCTCGTGGTTTCGGTGTCTCTCTCCCCGTCGTTTGGGTCGCATCCAACCTTGGCTAGGTATAAAGCTAGTTATCCGCCGATCTTCGAGCAAGTTCTCATCTATTTCCAGTAAGTTATCATCCTCTTTCCGCCACCCCATCGTCGTTCTTCAAGTTCAAGACCTACCGACGTGAAGATCGGGCCATCCTCGTTCTAACGCCGGTTAGAACCTATCATCCGGTATCGAGCTTTCGTTGACACGGTAGGTCTTATCATCGTCATATATTTATCCCTTTGATCATTTATCACATATATTTTGTTTTATCCTACGGTCCGCAGCCATAAAAATTACCTATAACCCTTTGGCGGTACTGTTTTTCCTTGTGTTTGTGTTCATCTAGTTGCTAGTCGATCATATATATATATATATATATATATATATATATATATATATATATTGTGTTGTTCATTTGTTTTTTCGCATCCCTGTTAGTATTATATAAAAAAAAGAGAGTTCTGAAAAAAAGGGAAGAGAAAGTAAAGAGTCAAAAAAAAAGAAGACAAAAAAAAATAAAGAAGAAGAAAAGAGTTTGAAGGGGAATCGTGTTGCTGTGTGTTGCTGAAATTGTCAGATTGCATATTTCTAGTGGTGTTCTTGATAGCAGCATTTCATATCTTTTGAGCACAACAACCACTTGGTTTACAGTACCATAAGCCCTCCTTGTTTAGCCACCTATAGCTCCACTTCAAATCTGAAACCAGGACATCTCAAATCGTAATGCTTACGACCTCACTACCACCTCCGTGAAGCTGCCAACACTAGCACAATCACAGTCCTTGAGGACGGGCGGAACTTGGGTAAGTAAGTGGTGAGTTTGAGTGTTTCCACAAATACTTCATATTCCACATATTTCTTGCTGTCCCCTAACATGGCGAGGTCGGATTCTAGTGTTCATGGTGAGCGCCATGAAGAGGATGAACGCCCGGTTCTCGGCCGAGATGCGTCGCATGGCGGACTCACTTATGGAGGCAATGGGAAGGATGTTCGATGCCCGCCTTCCCGGCAGCGGGGGACGTGGACCACGTCGTGATCAAGAAGACCATCATCGGGAGGAATCCGGAGATGAGAATTCCGGTTTCGGCCATGGATTTGACCAGGTTTGGTGATGGCCGAGGAGGACATGGTGGTGGTCGTCGTGCTTTGATTTCGATAATCGCGTGGTGGTCACCGTGCCGACTTCCATAATAAGCGTGGCGGACGTCGTGCACACGAACGTCATGTGAGATTTGAAGACGAGGAGTTCGAAGATCATGAGGAAGGGTCTAATGATGAAAATCCCTTTGCTCGTGGTGGGAGATTTGACCGGCGTCATCATCATCGACGTGCTGATTTTGAAGATAGGGGATTTCACCGCGGTCGCCGTCAATATGACGACCCCGATAATATTGCTCGTGTCAAGTTGAATATCCCTAAATTCACTGGAAAGGAGAATGCAGATGAGTTCCTCGAATGGGCCGAACAATGCGATCGATTTTTAGGGTGCATAATCTCTCTGCGATCGCCGTGTTGATTTAGCCTCGCTGAGTTCTCCGGATATGCTCGACTTGGTGGAATCAAGTGCAAGAGAATCGGCTTGAGTTGGGTCTTGGATACATCAATACTTGGGAAAGAATGAAGCAAGTAATGAGAAGGAGGTTTGTTCCATCAAGCCATCGGCGCCGTGATCTTCGAAACCGATTGCGGATGTTGAAGCAAGGAAAGAGGACTGTTGATGAATATTTCAAGGAGATGGAGTTGTTGTTGGTACGGACTAGAATCGAGAGAAGATGCGAGTCCAAGATGGCAAGATTTTTGGGAGGTCTTAATGAAGATATTGCTGGTTTTGTTGAGATGTTTCCGTATCGTACTTTGCAAGATCTAGTTGATCAAGCCATGCGTACGGAGAAGAAAATTCAGCAAGAGTCTCGGGGAAAATCTTATGGCAGTCAATCTATCGCCGCCCCATGGCGCAAGCGCAGTCCCGCACTTCTTATGGCGGACACCGATCCCAAGGGACTTCGGCTAAACCTTCTACATCTCATGGTACATCAAAGATGGCTGTTTCTAGCGCATCTTCACCTGCAAATCAGCAGCGACCCGTTGCCGCTTCAGCAACCCCAACTCATGCTTCAGCCGCTACATCATCTACCCGAAGCGGGGAAATTGTATGCCATAAGTGCCACGGGCGTGGCCATATTGCTGCTCAATGTCCTAGTAGGAGGACAATGTTGCTTCGAATGATAAAGGAGAATGGGAATCGAAAGTGATCCGGAAGATGAGGGTCCAAAATTTGATGAAGAAATTGAAGAAGAGGAGAATGAAATTCAGCCGACGAAGGGGAACATAATTGTTTTATTTTTCTTCGTGTGCTTAGTGTCACCGCCGAGAAGGAAAATAATGTACAACGACACAATCTGTTCCACACCGCAGGCATGATCAAGGACAAGCTTTGCCGCATCATTGTTGATAATGGAAGTTGCAATAATATTGCTAGCCAAGAATTGGTGGACGATTGGGGCCGAAATCAAGACGTCATCCCGTCCATATAAGATGCAATGGCCGAATGATTGTGGTGCGCCGTGTGTCGACCATGTGGTGAATGTTCCTTTCTCTGTTGGAAAGTATACAGATCATGTGGAGTGTGACGTGGTACCTATGCAAGCGTGCCAATTGCTGCTAGGAAGACCATGGTTATATGATCGAGATGTTCAGATTTTTGGAAGAACCAACAAGTTGTATTTTGTATACAAAGGAGAGTGAATTTCTTTGCTTCCTTTGACCCCGGAAGAAATATTGAAGGATGATCTCAAGAAGAAACAGCGAGAGAGTGAAAATCACCTTAGAGTGACCCACAAAAATGGTGAGGAAGAGTGTCCAAAGCCAAAGAAAAACCCACGCCCACAAATAACCCAAAAACCGGAAAAGAGGGTTTAGTAATGATGGCTAGGAAGGGGGACTTAAAAGAATTGAGTGAACCTAATGCTATGTTCTTTGTACTCACGAACAAGGACACCCTTTTTTCTACTAACACCTTACCTTCTACTTTGCCAAGTGTTGTTCTTGATGTGTTACAGGGCTTTGAGGATGTTTTTCCGGATGAGGTGCCACCGGGTTTGCCACCCAAGAGAGGGATCGAGCATCAAATTGAGTTGGTTCCCGGTGCTTCACTCCCAAACCGAGCACCTACCGCACCAATCCCGAGGAGACAAAAGAAATTCGAGGGCAAGTGGAAGAATTGATTAAAAAGGGGTATGTACAGGAAAGTCTTTCACCTTGTGCTGTCCCTGTTTTATTAGTTCCTAAAAAGGATGGATCTTGGAGAATGTGTGTGGATTGCCGTGCTATTAATAACATTACAATAAGGTATAGGCATCCAATTCCAAGATTAGATGACATGCTCGATGAGCTTAGTGGTGCTATCATTTTTACTAAGATTGATTTAAGAAGTGGATATCATCAAATTCGCATGAAAGATGGAGATGAATGGAAAACTGCTTTTAAAACAAAATTTGGTTTATATGAATGGTTAGTGATGCCCTTTGGCTTAACCAATGCACCAAGTACATTTATGAGATTGATGAATCATGTGCTTAGAGCTTTCATCGGCAAATTTGTTGTGGTCTATTTTGATGATATCTTGATTTACGCAAGTCTCTTGAAGAACATGTTAAACATATTGAGTGCGTGCTTGCTGTCCTACGTGAGCAAAAATTATACGCTAACCTTGAGAAGTGCACATTTTGCACCGACAAGGTAGTTTTTCTTGGTTTTGTTGTTTCAGGTCAAGGAGTGGAGGTGGATGAAGAAAAGGTCAAGGCTGTACGAGACTGGACGCCTCCACAGAACGTGAGCCAAGTGCGAAGTTTCCTTGGACTCGCTGGTTTTTACCGGCGGTTTGTGAAGGATTTCAGCACTATTGCTGCTCCCATCAATGAGTTGACCAAGAAGGAAGTAGCATTCAAGTGGGAAGATGTTCAACAGAAGGCCTTTGAAGAATTAAAGATGAAGCTTACAACAGCCCCTGTCCTTGCACTCCCAGATTTCGGCAAAACATTTGAAATAGAATGTGACGCAAGTAGAGTTGGGATTGGAGGCGTGCCGATGCAAGAACGAAGGCCAATTGCATACTTCAGTGAAAAGCTAAGTGGTCCAACTCTTAATTATTCGGCTTTATGACAAAGAATTATATGCCCTTGTTAGGAGTTTGGAGACTTGGCAAAGACTATCTTTTTCCTAAAGAGTTTGTGATACATTCAGACCATGAATCTTTGAAACATCTTAAAGGACAATTGAAACTGAATAGGAGACATGCTAAATGGTGTGAATTTATTGAGTCATTTCCTTATGTTGTTAAATACAAGAAAGGAAAAGAAAATGTTGTAGCCGATGCCTCGTCACGACGCCATGTTTTGTTAAATCAACTTGATGCTAAGATTCTTGGATTAGAAAGCATAAAAGAAATATACACAACTGATCCAAGTTTTGTTGAGCCATATTCCAAGTGTCATGATGGCAAAGGATGGGAAAAATATCATGTACAAGATGGATTTTTATTTCGAGCTAACAAGTTGTGCATTCCAGATTGCTCTGTTCGTATATTGCTTGTACAGGAAGCACATTCAGGAGGACTCATGGGTCATTTTGGAGCCAAGAAGACGGAGCAAGTGCTTGCTGACCATTTCTTTTGGCCAAAGATGAGAAGAGATGTGGAGAGGCATGTCCTTCGCTGCGAATCATGCCACAAAGCTAAGTCCCGTCTGAACCCTCACGGTTTATATACTCCTCTTCCTATTCCTAGTGCACCATGGGAGGATATTTCTATGGATTTTGTTCTTGGTTTACCTCGAACCAAAAAGGGAAGGGATTCAATTTTTGTTGTGGTTGATCGATTTAGCAAAATGTCACATTTTATTCCTTGCCACAAAAGTGATGATGCTTCGCATATTGCTGAATTATTTTTCAGAGAAGTTGTGCGATTACATGGGGTACCACGAACTATCATTTCTGACCGTGACACAAAATTTTTGAGTTACTTTTGGAAAACTTTATGGGGAAAACTTGGAACACGCTTGTTATTTTCCACTACATGTCACCCACAAACAGATGGACAAACTGAAGTTGTAAATCGAACTTTGTCCATGTTGCTGAGAGCTGTTCTCAAAAAGAATTTGAAACTTTGGGAAGAAAGTTTGCCGCGTGTTGAGTTTGCCTACAATAGAGCCGTTCACTCAACCACTAAATTTTGTCCATTTGAAATTGTGTATGGTTACAAACCCACCGCTCCCATAGATCTTCTCGCCTTTGCCCGTGCGGGAGCGAGTGAACTTTGATGCAAGCAAGCGAGCCGAGTTTGTGAAGAATCTCCATGATAGAGCTCGCACAAACATTGAGAAGATGACCGAACGAGATGAGAAGCAAGCCAACAAAGGAAGACGGAAAATGATCTTTGAAGAAGGTGACCTTGTTTGGGTGCATCTACGCAAAGACAGATTTCCCGAGCAACGCAAGAGCAAGCCGCACCCCGGGCCGATGGTCCTTTCGTAGTGCTTCGCAAGATCAACGACAACGCCTATGAGATCGATCTCGCCAAGTACTTATGGAGTGAGTACCCGCTTTCAATGTGTCCGATCTCTCTCCATTCTTTGGATTGGAAGAGTCGAGGACGACTCTTTTTGAAGGGGGGAGGATGATATGCACACGCCGGCGTCATCGACCACTTCGACTACATTGCCGACCTCTACACCAACACCCCGCAGGACCAATCACACGTAGCCGAGCTAAAAAGATACAACAAGAGGTGCACGCGCTACTTTGTAAACTTAAACTCAATTCTAATGATAACTTTATGCTACCTAAGTCTTGTATCGGCAAGGCCATTCGGCAATCGACAATCCATTCGGCAATTTCCCAATCCATTCGGCAATCCATTCGGCAGTTTCCTGAAGTATAAGTTCGGGCATTAAACTGTACCAATCTACGAAGTTTCCCATAGCATGCTATACACCGTTGGAAATATAATCGAGTTAGCTTTCCAACGCATCTAGTCCCACGTAATTTGAAGATTCCTAGAAGAAGTTATGATCGAAACATTGAAGACTGCGCAGCAGTCAAACAGTCACGCGGAAACAACTCAGAAGGTCATCTCGGGAGATCCTTTCACATTGGCGACGTATTCAGTTTGTTTTCGTGTTTCCACCCACCTAAGAGGGTTGTTCTTAGTATAAATACCCCCCATATGTAAGCTAAAAACAACTTTTGATGAATTGAGATAATCCAAGTGATTTCGCAGCCGAGCCGCCCGAGTGCCTTACTCACACCCTTGTTCTTCCTTGTTCTACTTGGACTTGTGAAGAGATCTCTCCGAGGTCCACTAGTTCGTGCTCTGTGAGTTCCGAGACGGCCGCCTCACCTTGTGTGGATTAGCTCCGGTTGTGGTTCTCGCGGTCGTTTGGAGATCGAGTCGAAGTCCTCGTGGTTTCGGTGTCTCTCTCCCCGTCGTTTGGGTCGCATCCAACCTTGGCTAGGTATAAAGCTAGTTATCCGCTGATCTTCAGCAAGTTCTCATCTATTTCCAGTAAGTTATCATCCTCTTTCCGCCACCCCATCGTCGTTCTTCAAGTTCAAGACCTACTGACGTGAAGATCGGGCCATCCTCGTTCTAACGCCGGGTTAGAACCTATCACCAAATTTCATGAAAATAAAGGTTGGCTGTGGGGTACCTTGTACCAGAAACAACTTCAGTTGCTGTCTTAAATACTGTCAGCAGCTTGCAAACAGCAGTAGCTCTTCCCCAGTCTTCAGGTGTGGGAGAGTGCTTGTAGTTTGGGTCCTGCTTTCCCAGCTCATGAAAAGCATCTTTAAATGGGAAAGATGACTCCAACATGTCACATGTCGAGTTCCATCGAGTTGGAACATCAAGCGAAGGGCGACTCTTGCAATCTATGGGTAGCTCTCCAATTATCTCTTCAAATTTTTCCTTTCTCGATTGAGAACCCTTGACGTACTTGACTGATTCTCTTATATCACTGATCACACCTTCAATTGATTGCAGTCCATCTTTTACTATCAGGTTAAGAACATGGGCAGCACATCGTACATGAAACAGATCACCATCACAATGCAACATTGACCTTTTTAGCAGATTTCCTCTTAAGAGATCCATCATTGTTTTATTCGCACCAGCATTATCCAAAGTAATACTAAAGAGCTTGTCTTCAATATTATAATAGCGAATGGTCTTTAGCATTTCAGTATAGAGATTAAAGCCATCATGCGGTGTCTTAACCACACAAAATCTAATAATTCTCTTTTGAACTGTCCAATCTTCATCAAGATAATGGCATGTAATTACCATATAGCCAGTATTTTGATGTGCAATCCACAAATAGGTAGTTAATGATACTCTACAGTTGAATCCCATTAACATATCCCGTATTGATCTTCTTTGATTCTTAAAAGCTTCCACAATATTTGATTTTATTGTGTTCCTCGAAACTGATTCAGCTAATGGATTTAAACTAAGAGAGTAGCTACGAAATCCGTCATATTCTACAAACGAAAAAGGGAGTTCATGGAGAACAACAAGCCTAACTAATTCACATCTAGTGACTGTCTTATCAAACTTCCAATTTGTCGAACAAAGCAGATTCGATGACAATCGAAGATTGTAATTTCTCAACCATGGCATGCATTTTCAATCTTGGTTCACATAAATTTAGATGCCTACGCATGTGACTATTTCCGGAGTTGCGGGCAGCAGAGAATACCTCATTGCAGTGCTTACATTGTGCTCTCACAACTCTCCCTCTTTGGTAAATTGGAACCATGTCATTCCATATTTGAGATCTCAATTTGCGTGGTTTGCTTTGGGGTGAAGAGGGATCTATAGCACACAGATGTCACAGACATATTAGTTTATAGCACACAGGTGTCACAGACATATTAGTTTATTACAAAATATTAGTTTTAATTACCGGGTAAGCTTATTTATTCATCAAGGTAAGGTTGTGATGATGGAGAAAGGGATGGAGATCTCTCGGCAGCAAGTGGTAGAGATGTTGGAGAACTTCTTGGACTATGTATTACCACTTGTGGAGACACAACCAACCTCAACTGTGGAGTCGTTATCAGGGGAGATGTGTTACCACTTGGCATCTGGGCAGTTCTCACCAGGGGAGACTTTCTCACCAAAGGAGATGCATTACCACTTGGCATCTGGGCAGTTCTCACCAGGGGAGACTTTCTCACCAAAGGAGATGCATTACCACTTGGCATCTGGTCCGCTAGTGGAGGCTTGAACCGCTTTGTAGATGGCTGCTTCTTCTCATTTGTTGCCATGGGCCTCTTCCGCGGAGAGCTTCTGCTTTGTAACTGGCTGCTTGTTGAAGGTTTTGCTCGCTTTGTAACTGGCTGGTTCTTTGTATTTGTTTCCATGGGCCTCTTCAATGGAGAGCTTCTGATTGTCTGTTTGCTATGATTCTGCACCAAAACAAGATGTTGAACACAGGCATAAGCTCACAAATTAAACACAGCTCACAAGTTAAACAAATTAAACACAGCACAAACAAAACAGTATGCTCAAGATGGGCAGTATAGAAGGTTATCAAGAATAGCATAGCACCATCAGCAATACTATGTTAAAGAGGACAGGCAAAGAAGATGCTATCTGAAGTATAATTGAGCGGGCTGGTGTAATTTCAAGCTGGTGCATGTATCATGTCTGGATTGCTACATTCAGAAAAAATGCAAACTGTGAGAGCTTTTACTATGTGTGCAACATCCACTATCATACTCCTGGTACATCCAAGTATATTTTTATGTTTAACATGTTTGGGGCAGCTTCAGTTATTTCTCATGTGTCTGAATCCAATCTGCAAACTGAAATGAGCACAGAGAAATTCACAAACATGTCATTCATGTATTTTTTAGAAATGCATATATAGTCATAAGTTGTGTGTACTAAATAAATAGAGCCAACTGATTTATTTACTAGGGATGAGCCCATAAATCTGATGCTGACGAAGTGACGAAATCAACAGAACCGCCCACAGGCTGGTTTTTGCAGAAGAACAAATAAAAAGTGGCATCAATTTGTTAATATTTAGGCAATTAGCACAGGGTATTCCGAACAACCTGGAAAACAGACGTGATCCCAATTGCAGGCTACTGAACTCGCAGTAGTGATCAGATCCACACGAGCAGGCTAATCGATTCACGGCAATCAAAGGGCGGCAACACATGTTCGCCACTTGCAATCATCAGAGTCGTGCCTACTTCGAGCACGTGGGGATCTAGCGTGGCGACCTCGTGCCTACTTCGAGAGCGAATCGAATCGAATCGACGGAAACAAGCTAGCATGGAGAGCGAATCGAATCGAATCGACGGAAACAGAAATATCAATCTTCACCGCCGCAGGTGAATGTGGAGGTTGGGTCGTCGAAGGCGTACCTGTAGGAGCGCGGGCACGCGGTCTTGAACACCTGCGAGTAGGCCGTCGGCCGGCATGTCGCCGGGGGGCAGAGATGGGAGCTGCGCTCCGAGATCTGGAGAGAGCGGAGGACTGTATTGACCCTTCGATCTGCCTTTGAGACGGGAGGAGGAGGACGCGGAGGAGGGCAAGTCGACTGCTCCTCCTGCCACCGGATCTTGGACCGCTCCTCCCGCCGCCGGATTCTTGAACAGATCGGCCGCCACCTTCATGGAGATTGGAAAGCTCGTCCCTCCGCCGGCCATGGAGGAGTCTGGGGTGGAAGGTGTGGTTTTTGGCAGTGGAGGGGAGGGCCGCCGGCTCTTGATGCTCGAGATAGGGTTCCGGTGGCGGCGCTTCGTTGCGCCGAGCCGCCGCCGCCGCTGCGGTCCGGAAGAGGAGGGGCGAGCGCACCGGGTGTTTGCAGGTGTGCAGGCTTAGCAGGTCATCGCGGGCTTGGCAGGCAAGCCTGCGGAAACCCACTGGGCTTGGCAGACAAAACTGTGAAGCCCACTTGCGAAACTCGGGCTGCTGCAAATGCTCATGAGGCTGAATTTCGCAGGCGGGCCTGGCAGGCTCGCGGGCTGTCCTGCGCCCATTTACAAGCATATCACTGTGTACCCCCTGGAACTTGGTTCGCACACTAGCTAGCTCTTTTGGGTCAGGTCGCAACAAAATATAAGGCATGTTTGGATCACCTTTAGTCTCATGACTAAGATTAGTCAGGCTAAAAAGTTTTAGTCGCCCCCTAGTTTGGAAGCGAGAGCTAAAGTGTATTAAAAGAGTATTAAAGTCCATATTTCTCTCTCCCTTTCTCTTCTCTCTCCTCTCCCAAGATGGGCATGGTTTGGAGCTATTGGCGGCATGCATGTGGTCATTAATGAGGATTGAGGAAAGAGGAAAAGGAGATTTTAGTCCCTTGTAGCTCCCCCACCCCCTACTAGCAAAGTTTAGCCTCAAGACTAATTTTAGCCTCACTTTAGCCTCACCCTGTTTGGAAGTTAGTAATGCTAATTTTAGTCCCTATGATCCAAACATACCCTATGATCCAATCTTGCCGGACTGGTTCAAGTTTTAGTCGGCTAAGAGTGCAACGAAACATGGGCGCGCGGCGGCTGCAGGCAGCTGATGGTGGCGGCGGCGGGAGAATACCGTATTTGGTTAAGGAAAGATCGCCAAATTCTTTTGGACTTCTGCATTTCAATGATGAGAGCATTCTGATTTGCATTGCAACGATGGGCCTTCCGGCTACGAAGGTGAGATAAAGCTTCCGCCATCGGCCACATTTGGATGGAGGTGTTAGTGTTAGTTTGTAGCAAACTAACACAAAAACTAACACTTTGGAGCCAAACACATGTGTTAGTTTGGTGTTAGTTGGAACTAACACCCCCAAAAAACTAACACCTCCAAGAGGTGGTAATTGGTGTTAGTTTGGTGGACCCCACCCCTTTTCTCTCTCCCTCTCCTTTCTCAAATGATTGGAAAAGTTACTTTATATGCAAACTAACACCTCCATCCAAACATCCAAGGTGTTAGTTTTTATGTGTTAATTTGAAGGTGTTAAAAACTATCACTAACACTAACACTTACACCTACCATTCAAACATGGCCATGGTCGTATGGTGCTAAATTCTGTTGATGGCTCGGGCTAAATTTTTGTTGGAGGCGCTGCTATGGGATCGATAACATCTTCGAGTTTTGATTGTGATGGAGGTGTTCCCGTGCAAGAAGCTCGTGAGAAGTTGAGTGAGGTAAGAATGCAGAAGATGATTGAAGTTTAGTCTTTCTTTTTTTATATATTTTGTATTCTCAGTTTGAAATTAGAATCTGAGTACTCTCGTAACGATTTAGAGTTTAAGTACTCTTATTATAACTTTTTTGTGGCATACATGGACCCGTGGATACAGAGATCGATTTTCCATTCTTTATATTAAAAAAGAGTTTGTTTGTCAAACTTGAGTCCCGAGAAAATCGTGGGGCGAGGTGTGCCGACATGCGTAACTCGCTTTGAAAAACCGTGCACAGGAAGTTGGACGCCAAAAGTTCAGTCATGTTGCACATGTCGTCAGTGTTCGTTCATCGGCCCACTGTTTCCAACCGAAATACAATACTACAGTTTGTATACTTTTTTTAAAAAAAAATACAATACAAACAAATGATACTAGCGGGTACTTAGCGTGACACCCGTGTCGGTGTGGTGGTTTATCTAATACGTATAAGACTCTGGCAGCTCCCCTCTGCTGACTGTTCCTCCTCTCTTGGAATTGGGACGGAAGTTGACTGTACGTTCTCCTCCTTGCACGTCCGTATTTATTTCCTCCTACTTGTTCGTGCCACCAGACGATCAAAACTGTGGGTTTCCAGCCTTGCATTCGGATTCAGACTGCACCAAATCCTTTATCCAGTTTCAGTGTCAGTAGAAGCAGTCCTTGCAGTGCCGTTGCATTCCAGAAAGCCAAACTGGAGAAGCAGTCGGGCCGGTGGTAGCTCAGACAACGTCATTCCGTTCAACAACCAGTCAACTTTATCGCGCGCGTGCCCACTTGAACAACAACCCAGTCAACGTTATGCAATCAACCTGGGTGTGTACTTACTACTACTAGAACCATTTGAATGTTATACCCTTGGCACTACCAGAAAGTTACTCTTGGCACTTTTTTTAGCCGAGGTCGTGACAAAAAAAGTTGCTGGTTCAAGTTGAGTCTACCAAGGCCATTTCATAAACAAATCAGGGGGTTGTGGTTCTACAACTGGGCTAAAAGACCAGAAACACCCCAATTCTGGTATATGCTAGAAACTCTATACTACTACGCACACCGCACGTATACCTACCTTTCAAACAATGGTGGTTGTGGTTCTACAAATTCTATTCATATGCTACCCATCCATCTAGTGATAAGATTCTTGTGAGCGCTTGATCGATTTGGGGCAGCCTGCATGCATGCCTCACGGGTAGGCCAGCTTGCCGCTCACGTACGTGGCCAGGACGTGCGCCGGCAGATCCCTGGAGAAGTCGTCCCACGAAGTGGAAGGCAGCACCACGAAATCGGCGTACTTCCCTTGAGAAAGGCTGCCCACGGCATGGTCCAGGAAGCAGGCGTAGGCAGCAGATATCGTGTGCCTGTGTTCTCGTTCATCAGAGAACGTTAAAACCGCAGAAAGATGTTACAGTATATACCAAAGAACGTTAACCTGCAGAGGGGCTTACGCTTTCAGTGACTCGTCGAGGGATAATCGTTCCGCAGGGATCCAGGGGGCCTTCCATCCAGGAGGCTTGCGGGACATTGCGGTTTGAATCGCCTGTAAGGGGTTGATATCTGCAACCTGCAAGACAGTAACAACATACTGACTATGTGGTAACAGAAAAACAGACTTCAGTTGTTCAAAAAATCTGCAGAGTTACGTACAGGCCAGTCGGAACCAAAAGCTAGCTGTGCACCACCAGCTAACAGCGATCGGAACGTATAGGAACTTCGCTCGGCACGTTCAGACCCAATCTTCTTTGCGGCAAAGTCAGCATCATCTAATAGGTGATCTGGCTGTCAACAGTAAGGCGTGTATTTCAGAAGATGAAGATTGAAATGCGCAATCTTCTTTGCAAAGCATAATACCAACATATTATCGTCTCCAAGTAGACAAGAAGCAATGGAACGGTACCTGCACCGATGCGATGGTACCATGTTTGCCAAAGCGGTTTGCTGCACCTGGAGCCAGATGTTGGGCATGTTCGATCTGAGTCCGCAAGCAAAGACTCAGTTCAAATTCCATTAAAAAGATAAAGAGGGAAAGGATATTATTCGGCAATATGCTAATCAGAACACACCCGGAATCTACGGTCCTTCATCCCATTCAAATCAACAACCTTGTCAACCACATCCAGCAACATGTCATTAGCTTTATCCCCAATCGCATGTACTGCAACCTGATAAAAATATATTATAACTTTTCAGAACGACGGCAGTTGAAAATGAACGATGCATCCAATAAAAAAATGTCCACCTGAAGTCCAGATCTGTCAGATTCTAATGTTCTGTTGAGAAGATTGTCCATATCTGTCACTTGGAGACCATAATTATCAGGATCACCCTCATAAGGCTGCAAAAATTTACCAAAAGAACTTAAATGCAAAAGTAAAGTGGCTTGGTAAGTAGAAGAGGGGCAAACTATTCACCTCATGGAACAACGCACTTGAAGAACCCACAGACCCATCAAGAAAAGCTTTAACACCACCCAGATGGATCCATTGACTTAGTGATCGACCATTCTCACTAATAAGATCCTAACAGATGAAAGATGTATGTTCAAGAGGTAATATTCACGTAAATTAAAGAATTATCACAGAAGAGCTTGGCTTTTAATTCAAGAAGCAAACTTACAGAAACACGAGACCATGTGGGCATTGGGAAGAATAAGCATACTCTGATCACCATTTTTTGCATAGTGTGTGCCCACTCATAGACATCTTTAGTCATAACAATACATATGTCAGGAACCCTGTAACATTTTTTTGCTAGTAACTCGGGAAAGATTTATAAGGATCCACTTTTGTTTTATTTCATATATGACCTCTGCTAGCAACTCAGGGTCCAGGACTACAAAGAGGATCATATATGAAATAAAACAAAAGTGGATCCTTCTAAATATTTCCCAAGTTACTAGCAAAAAAAAAATGTTACAGAATACCTGAAAAATCTTGCCATGCTTTTTCTGGTGAGGCCCCAGGGAAGTATCTTCCCAGATCAACAACAGTAGTCACCCCCCTCATTAGGGCATGCCTACTTGCTCTAAGAAGCGCCTCTCTTCTTTCATAGATAGAAACATTTTCAATAACATCAAACATAAGCTTCATAGCAGTGTCCACTAGAAGACCAGTAGGCTCTACAAGTAATAATACATGATGTCAGATGATTTGGTTATCCCTAACTATAAATGTTCATGCAAAACTAACAAGTGAGCTAATAACTTGATAGTATAGTAATAAAGAATCCATATTAGGTCACAGAAGGATGAACTGTGAAAAACATATGCAGAGATTATGGTCAGGCACTTCTGATCATTTTAACTCACAAGATTCACAGACAACCTACACTGGCAATTTGCTCTGAGTTTCTTCCTTTGTTTTGTTACAGACAATATGCATATGCTTACAACAGAGGGCTAGATGTTTATGTAGGAGGTAGCATCAGGTTAGTGGCTGAAGGCAAATGTTAATTAGTCGCATTACCTCCTTCAGCTGTTCTCATGATTGTTCCACCAATTGGATCATTTGTGCTTCTGTCAATCCCAGCAATCTTCATGGCTAATGAGTTGGCTACTCCCACATGGCCATCCATCCGTGAGAGCCAGACCTGCAATCGAAACAACTCGGTTGGAGGTCCTATTGTCACGGCTTCTGAGACGAGTTTGAAAACACACTGGATTATCCGGTGATATATCATCCAGCCAAGCAGCAGCAGGGAAATCGCCACCCCAAACATCATTATTCCACCCTCCTCCTAAAATCCACTGTCCTGGGTGCTTATCTGCTCAGAAAATATACGCAGGTCTCAGAAATGTTGGTACTTTGCAGTCTGCAGAAAGCCTGAAACAGAGCGTTGACACTCAATCCAACACGCCCCTGCACTACAGCAACCTACTTTTTGCGTGATGCGCTACAGTAGGATCTCAATTTGTGATAACAGGTTTGCATAAGCGATAAACTACTACTAAACTAGTATGACTTGGCACCTCTGGTAGCTTCCTTGACCCTGCTGATGAAGTCGTCTTTGCTTCTGACCCCTCGAAGTGGCATCCTCGCCAGCTGCAGCAGGTTCAGATGGTAGTAGCATCAGAAAGCTAGTACTCCGCAGCAGAGTACACTCTGAGAAACAATTAGCCTGATCCAGTGTAATGTCGCTGAGCAAATCGGGAACTGGCAGCTGCCCATGTGTAGTGTGATGGGAGGTGAGGTGAGGTGAGGTAGGCAAACCTGCAGGCCGCCGTCAATGAAGTGCACATGGGAGTCGACGAAGCCCGGCAGCACGACGTTCCCGCTGAGATTCAGCTCGTGCGTGTGGCGACCCTTGAGCTCGCTGACGGATTCGTAGGTCCCGACGCGGAGCACGCGGCCGGCGCGGACGGCCATGGCGGCGGCGAAGGGGCGGGCGGGGTCGGCGGTGTAGATGGTGGCGTTGGCCAGGATCATGTCGGCGAACCGGCCCCGCGGCGTCCCTGCAACGCGACGCGAGGGTGATCAGCGAGAGAATGGGTGGGAGGGCTACGGCCGGCGTGCTGGTGCTGCGCGGCGCCGGCGTACATGAGAGGCGGGAATCCGGAGGGAGGAGGAAGGCGGCGGCGGCTATGGCAACGGCCGCAGCGAGGAGGGCGGCGCTGTGGGCGGGCCATGCCATCTTCTCTCGCAAAGTCTCCAACTACTCGGCGTGGCTGCCCTGCCCTGCCCCCCAGGTCCCTTCTCCCACGCCACGGTTTCCGAATCGCGCCAAACAAATGAATTCGACGCTTTCCGAATCTGAATACGACGTCCATGAATCATGAGAAAATATCACTAAATTCTACTGATGTTTGATATGAACTGCCCGACTACCTGCCGTGGTGATGGAGACACAAGCATTTTGTTCATCCACGTCCTCTGTTCTGAATTTTGTTTTGTATTGCGAGGAGACTGTTTTTATTGACTGGTTCTGACAATTCCAGAATTACGAACAGCAGGTGCATCGGAAGCTCGGGCATCCAAATGTACACGTCCCAATCAACCATCAAAAAACAAGAATCACTGTAGTTGCATTAGTGTAAGGAGAGCCATAATCTACCGCATCAATAGACCATAGGTCCATAGAATCGCTTAAATTGCCATCAACAGTGTCAGACTGTCAGTTACGGATCCAAGATGTAGCACATGGACACAAGCAAGCCAATTCTAGTAGCTCCCTTGCTTATTCCTAAAATGGCCAACAGCCCAACATTCCGGCACACATGACATCACACCGTCACTTGGGGAGCTGGGACTTGTAGATGTCATGGCACGACGACGACGGCAGCAGGGGGCAGAGCCTCATGGAGAAGGCGTAGCGGGTCGGCGGCAGCAGGTACTGCTCGTGCACGCACGGCGTCCAGCTATCGTCCCCGCCCAGCCCCATGTGCTTGTGGTCAAGATGCACCTGCAAAGCAAACACAAACACCAGCCATTCCACCGATCACTCTGCCATCAGTCCGGGGCTCGCCCATCAATATAATGATGTCAGCAGGAGCTCAAGAGCAAACGAACCTCGACGTCGTCCCCTTTCGCCAGCTTGTGGGCATGGGTCGCCCGGTCGAGCTCCGCGGTGCCGTAGTAGCTGGCGCTCATCTGCATTGGCGGCGAGTCGCCGTGGACCGAAGCGAAGAGGCCCAAGCCGTCGGCGTTCCGGAGCGCCACCCACCTGACGTCCGCCCGTCCGCCGCACTCGCCCGGGACGATGTACGGCACGTGCAGGTCCTCCACGCTGCTCTCGTACACGCCGACGTGCGCGGCGGCCTTGCGATCCGGGTAGCACTCGAACGAGCCCCTCCCGTACCACGTGACGTGGCTCAGGGATCTCTCTGCGTTGAACACCACGCCGACCCGGGGAAGGGGAGGGAGGTCGGCCTTGGGGTTTACCTCGTACTCGAGAACCACGTCGCCTGACTCGTAGATCCTGCAGAGCATGTTCACCTGGAAAAGAGCAGCATCGTCGGGCTTGGGTACGTTCCCAGGAAAACCATAGTAGACGGTGGAAAGCTCCACGGTGTTGTCCGGTGATTCCTTCACGGAAAACTGGCTGCTGTAGAACGAGACGTTGTCGAATGAAGCTTCTCTCCATTGGGAAGCATAGGGCTTGGTGAAGAAACCTCCTTTGTCGTTGTCAGTTGGCGCGCGCCAAAAGCATGGGAATATCCCCTTGCTCATAAGCTCAACATCGTTGATCTGTGAATTAACAGTAGAAGCGTGAGTTTCAGATTTTGACCCTTCTCCATTTTGATAATGTCCAAGTTTTCTCAAACGGAGTAAAGGTGTAGACACTGAGATCAAATTGCATATGCTTTGGCAGGAGTAATATTACTGGTAGCTTCTGGAATGCGATGAAAATGGTTCAAAGATATTATAAAAATTGACAGAACTGTTGTATAGAGAAGCAAAGTGGTGGGGAGGATATCCCATTGCAGAATTCTATGGTCTTTTTTTTTGAAAAAAGGAACGAATGCAGCAGGGCATGGCAGCCCCTTAAAATGGCAAACATAAACCACACGTCTTGCCAAGAGTTCAATCGCAATTCACAAACCACAGACAATCATAAGTTGCAACATGCTCTATGTAAAGCCAGCTAAAATTTCTGAAACAACACAGTGGTGTGGTGAACACGCTTGCGTTTCAAACACTCTGGAGATTAAACAAAAAGATTATCAAATATCTACAGTGCATGATATGACAATGATTTAAACATGATCTCTGTTTGTAATAACCCAAATGCCCAGTAACACCACGTTTCAAGGCTTTGAGCCCTTGCCTAGGTTAGATTTTGGCATATACTCCCTCTGTTTTTAAGTATATGTAGTGTTTAAACCAATTAGCTTATCATAAATGTCACATGCTTTAAAAATGAGGGTGTATTATTGTTAATTGCCTACTATAAAAGTGCACACCACATTTTTCTTTTTAGTCTGCAGTGAGCATTTTTCGTACCTTCCAACTGTCTATTGTTCCCAGTTGACTGTTCACTTTGATTTTCCAGGCATCATTCTTCCTTATTATTACACTATCACCAGTGCGTTCACAGACCAGAGGGCTACTGGAGAATGCTACTGCCTGAAAGTGATATTAGGCTGTAAGGTAATGCAGAAAAAAATTGGAGTGAAGTAGAAACATGATCAGGCTAAGAAAACATACACGGGGAACAAAGCATTTTTTCTGAGGTAAACAAAGTTGTGCTGAAGCCAAGAGATGACCATCTTTAGCCCATCGCGTTTGGTACCTCTGTTTCACACTTACAGACAAAAATACTTCTTTCACTGCACAAGTACTCCAAAGAGCAAACCAAGGTGATAACTCCATGTTGATAAGGTGACTAGTCTGCGGTGCTAAAGTTGGAATATTCAGTGAACCAGAGCCCAAGATGCAACCATCTCCTTGAAGAACCCAACCGAAGTCCAAAGCTTCTGTTGTATCGAAAAAGTGTCCATTTTCAATCTGTGTGATAATGATGGAACCATTAGATGCACAAAGCATACAAAAACATGATTTGATGACTATAAAATATCAACCAGAGGTTACCTTAAGCATGTTATCTGCTGATGATATTTTGATAGGCTGGTAAAGGTATTTAACTTCTGCAACCAGAAAAAACTTGGTAAACTAAGTTTTGGCATCCGGTGGCTTTGAAGACAAAGACATTAATTTAACAGATTGATACATAAGAAAGCAAAACATTTCTCCCAAGTATTTCCAGTTACCATGAACAGCTGGGTGAATTGTCCGATCAGGCCACACAATGCCATTGAGGCAAAAGTTCAAGTCGTTAGGAGTATCTCCAAAGTCGCCACCATATGCCCAAAATTTGGATCCATCTGAATCCTCCTTTAGTAAACCCTGATATTAAAAAAAGGGGAGAAGGATAAGCACTGAGAAACAAACAATGGCAAAGAAAAGAAAGAAAATTCATCAATGGTCCATCTTAAGGCATTTTGATAATGTACTAGATTAGCATGTCTTTTTTTTTGAAATGATGAAAGTTAAAAGATGTTTGTAATGATCATTTTTCTATTTTTATTCACTAATAAAACAAAGTAGGTCATAACCTGACCTATCCAGTGAGACACACAAGGAATCAAGGATGCCTCAGCATCTTTCATCAACGGACCATCTCAAGGCATTTTGATAATGTACTAGATTAGCATGTCTTTTTTTGAAATAATGGAAGTTAAAGAAAGTTTGTAACAGTCATTTTTCTACTTTTATTTATTCACTAATCAAACAAAGTAGGTCATAACCTGACCTATCCAATGAGACACATAAGGATGCCTTAGCATCACATTGAGGTCAATATAAGCATGCACCACCATTTTCAGCAATGTGTACAAAAGGTCAAGAGTGGGAAAATAGGCCACAACCTGATCGACCCAGTCCCATATGAAACCTCCTTGGAGCCCAAAAGTGTTGTCTATGGCCATCCAATATGCATCAATATTTCCGTTACTGTTTCCCATAGCATGTGAATATCTTGAAAGCAAAGAGGAGAGGAAAAGTTTCTTTAATCATGCTAATAATACGAAAACTGTCAAAGGGAGTCAACATGTGAGGAAAAAAGAAGCATACTCGCAGAGAATTAAGGGCCTTGTTTCAGATGGGTCTTTTGCTATCTTAACAATATCCCAGACACGCATATACATGGGGCATACAATATCTGTGGACGATGTTCTGGAACCACCTCCTTCATAATGTAGGAGCCTTGTTGGGTCCCTTTCACGAATCCACCCTAAAAGAATGTTACCTTAGATGGGAAGACAGAAAAAATGAACTGTCACAAGGAAGAATGCTTTACCAGACATGGAAGCATGATTGGGACCATATGAAGATTCATTTCCCAGGGACCATACAATAATGCATGCATGATTCTTATCTCTCTCCACCATGCCAACAACACGATCAAGCATTGCATTTGCCCATATAGGTTCTAGTGTAGGATGTTTGAAATGGCTATTTTCATCAAAGCCATGTGTCTCAATGTTGGCTTCATCGATTACGTAAAGACCAAAAATGTCGCATAACTCATACCACCTTGAATCCTGGGGATAATGGCTATTTCTAACAGCGTTAATATTGTTTTGCCTCATCAAAATCAGATCCTGTCACAAATAGATAGATTGTAAAGGTCTGAAGTTGGGCAAGATGATTAAAAGAAACCAGAGAGATGATGTGTTAAAATGCTCTCCAATATGTCAGAGGAGGATAGTGATATCAACCTTGATCATGCATGCTTCTATATTTGTCTTTCCAAGGCGTGGATGGTGCTCGTGTCTGTTGACACCTCTTAGTACAACAGGACATCCATTGACAAGCATCTGCTTGTGTGCCAGGACCACATTGCGAATGCCCACTTGGCATGATTCACACTCAATAAGCTTCCCATTGGCATCTTTAAGGAGAACAACAAGTGTGTATAAGTTGGGCTGTTAGAAGAGGAAGAATAGTTAAAAGACATAACTTTAATAGTATAGTTCGGCAGTAGAAATTCCCTTGGATTAGATTTCTTACATGTTCACTAGACCAAAGGTTTGGATTTTCTATTTTTCCACCAAGAATGTAACCACGAAAACCGAGACAAGGGCCCCGACTTGGTTTTGGCTTCGGTTTCAAATTGACTACATTAGCAAATGAAAGGTCACCATCTAGACTGTTAGATGATCCAGAATTATCATAAAGTGCGGCTTCAATAGACAAAGTTGAAACATGCTCCCGGTCTTGCTTCTGTGAATCAATTTTCACCTCAACCTGACATACAAAACAATAGTAGAAGTGAATTAAACATGGTAATATCAGAATAAATATTTCCCTGACGAATGCAAAATCAGCAACTGCAACACCTGGATCTTGCCACATGAGAAAACAACAATAGGAAATGGCAAATGGATTGGCCTATAAAATGTGTTGCATACAAATCCAATTCAAAACTGCAGAAGTATATAATGTTTGGTCGGTTGCGTGATAAATACAAGATTCTAAATACTTATCAATTAGTCCTTCGGTGGTTCAATAGTTGATTGATCATGTGCTTTGAATAACAGACATAAAATTTAATACAGCAATAATTTTTTTAGTATATAATTAGCATTCCAATCCAAAAAATGAAGAAAAAAGAAATAAGGAAAAGGTCTGCACTCTGCAACCATCTTCACTAGTTTCCCCCACAATTTGGTGCATCATGAATCAAATCATCTCCACTACCCAATTTGCATAACTGATAACCCTGCCAAGATGGGGACTAGAATTACCTCAATATCAGCTAAGCTGAAATTCTCATCCATGGTTGCTTTGAAAAAGTAATCTGTAATAAAAATCTGCAAAGAAAACTTTAGCACTCATTAACCCAAAACTCGGTGGAACATAAATTATCTCTTTAAGGGAAATATATAAAAACAAATAAAAAATGTCAATGCAAAGTACATGCCAAGAGAATGATCATTCACGGCTAACTTGCAGTTATTGCCTCAGAGAAAAGTTCACTTTGGTATGACATAGTACCAATATGATCCAGTGACATGCGAAAAACTCAGGTGATGTCTACCTTGGTTTTATGGACATAGCTGATTTCACGAGTTGCTAGGCAGAAATGGCTTACAGGATTAAAAGATGAATTAATGTGCCGTATTTTCACAATCTCATGACATAGGGCACCTTATTCAAGTCTAAACCAGGTCATATTACACCAAATATGAAGCTTAAGTATCCCTTTAAAAAAAGATTGCAGACAACAGCTAGAAATTCATTTATAATGAAAGTAATATTCAAGGAGTTAACCTGTGGCTTTGATAGTAGTAGAACATCCCTGTGAATACCAGATAACCACCAGTGATCTTGATCTTCTAGATAAGAGCCATCACTCCACCTCATAACTTGAACAGCGAGAACATTTTCCTTGTCTGAATCACAAGGATGGCAGCAATCAGTAACTTCAAACTCGGCAGGAAGCCTGCTGTCCTGGCTGCATTGACACATGAAGCCAACACTCAAACAGACAATTCATTACAAATCTATAATAAGTTAATAACAAAAGGTAGGTCACAACTGGTATGAGCATTAAAATAACACGTTCTGTGCTGTTAGAAAGCTTCAAGGATCTTCTGCTCTCAAAAGCATCCAAAGCCAAATATTTATATCATCTAGATTCTAGACTAACACGCCATAGTCAAATATTTATTTATCATAAAATGGAGAAAAAAAAAGTTGGTAGCCAGAGACCCAACATACCTAAATCACAGGCAAAATACACTCATCATAATAAATTTTAGCATTTTATACCCCAAAATTTCCATGGAACATGAACAATTTCTTTAGAAGGGAAATGACCAAATAGAAAATGCCAATGCAACGTACATGTCAAAAATTTGATGGCTAACTACAGGGCCATTCTTAATGCTATATTCATAAAGAATGCAGAATTTCATACATCTAAACCTTTAGATAACACTTCAATACCGCAAGAAACATAATTATAAGATTGGGAAGAATCTTCACTTCTACAGGTACAATGTGAGATATGGTAAATTGAAACTAAACTGCTGAAAAGACCTATATGTACAACATGTAACATAAATTTGTTGATCCCACACAATAAACAGTTCTTGCAGACAAATTTTCTTGCATTTATGAACTTAATGGGATAATGCAAAATATATTGAGTCAGATATTTAAACAGTTATAAACATAGCAGGCTTCATTGGATCCATTAGCCGCAATGAAGTGAACAAGGAACCAGTTTACCACAGTGTTAGCTTCATAAATCGTTTTATACTCTATATTACAAAATAAAATGGAGTACAAGGAAAATAATTCAATGCATTTCGTTTTTTCATTGGATCCATTAGCCGCAATGAAGTGAACAAGGAACCAGTTTACCACAGTGTTAGCTTCATAAATCGTTTTATACTCTATATTACAAAATAAAATGGAGTACAAAGAAAACAATTCAATGCATTTCGTTTTTTCATACCTGTACCCAATCAGCACCCCATTTACCCAAGCAAAAAAAGCAGAATCAACAGCTTCGAAGTGCAGCAAGATCCTCCGACCTATCAAAATTCATAAACCATAATCAACTCAGAATTGCGAAAAATGATGGGGGTGTTAGTACTACATCCATGTAAAAATATCAAAGACAACAGAATTATGCATGTTGAGGAAAGAAAAGTGTTCAAAAAATGTCATAAGATGTATCCCAGAAGACATAAAGGAATAACATAGCAAACAAAATAAATAGAGAAACATATGTGTTAGACAGCTTGCTCGGTTGGCATATTGGCCCGTGGATGACGTGCAGCATCAGGGCTTAGAGCCCATGCATCAGGGTCGATTGTTTGATTGATAGGTCAGGACCCTGGTTGAGATTCTACAAACCAAAACCTAGGACAGCCTTGCCTATATATGCTTGTAACCGATCAGTGGCGGACCCAAGGCCCGGCCAGCCTGGGCAGCTGCCCGGGCTCCTTGCTGGCCGGTCTGGGTATGTGCGCAGTAACTTTTTTAAGCAGGTGTTTAGTGGACCTTAGTAGTTTAGCGCAAGCAAAAATAAATATAGGCAGCGGCTTGTAACCCAGCTCGAATACTTAGCCAATTAGCCTAGTATGTAAAACTCAAGACTGAACTCCCAATTCAAGGACGTTTTGCTAAAATAAAATCTAACAACATTCCGAATTCTAGTTCGAGCAAGTCTGCAACAGAGATCCTGACCTTGTGCTTGCGGCCTTTGTGAGGGTGTTGGACACTAAGCGAGCACACTAGCTTGCATAGTGTGTATCTCCTTTGGAGAGATACTATTAGAACTTTTGTTGTTAGATTATTAGTGAACAGTTTTATCATTAGTGTTCTAATGAGACAATTTCCATCGTATTTCCATTTTTCATATTTTATTTTGTCTCGAACGGTGATTTTAGTTCCAAAATTATCGCAATTATCACCTATGCTTATGCTAGTGATTGATATGTAGCGCAAACTAGTTATCCATCGCGACGATGTTCGCCCAGGCTCCACAAAATCTCTAGGTCCGCCACTGTAACCGATACCTATAACTACGTAACCCTGTATATCAGTATATGCTAGTTGAAATACAATATAGGATTTGGAGAAGTGAGGATACAAAAACAGGGTGGCAACTATCACAATTGCTGTCAGAAAAAGAATATTACAAAATATTACGTGAAAAACATACCTTTCCACTCTTTTGGGATGTGAAAAACTGTCCTGTAACAACCGGTGGGATTATCACTGGACACAAATGGTGGATTTATTGGGAAAGGATATGTGACATTTGTGTAGATTGGACGGTCAAATCCGTGCATTTGCCAATTGGAGGGTACTGCAAGCAAGTTGGCTTTCATTTCAGTAAATTTCAAAAATGTGCAAAAGAACATGGTAAACAAATAAGCGCTGTCTCGACTAAAAAAGCATGCCTGGCAAAGCCTCCCAGTTTGAGTCGTCGAAATGAGCACCATAGAATTTCTCTGGAACACTTTCTGCTGAAGGAGCCAGAAGAAATTTCCAGTACCCACTTAGGGATTTTGTGTACGGTAAGCCCTTGGACCAAAGAGCGGCGCTTTCTAAAGCACCGCGAACTGCGTCATCATTCCAGACAGCAGTGTCAGCATTGAGATGGTTCACATTCCTTCGTTCATGCCAATACCCCAGGGCTCCTGTCATATAGGGAAGCAAAATGAAGCAAATCGATCAGACAGTTTGGAATCATCAGGACAATCGCCCTTGCAAGACTGAATCTGCTATAGACAGAGCGATTCGCATTGTACCTTCCAGCGTATCCTGTGAGCGCAACGGCACATGCGCCTCCCGCTTTCTCCACTTGAAGAATGACGGATCCTCCCAAGCTTTATATGAATGGTTCGAGGGGGGAAGCACAGCACTGGCATAAGCTAATGCCATAATGGGTCACACAAGGGTGCCGATTTCCTCAGAATGAACTGCTACAAACACATGTCCTGAAAAAAACACATGAAGCTACCGCCTCAGAAAGAAATGGCTATCGGGAATGCTGCAACTGGAGGACGCGATGCAAGCGGCTTAATTGATTTTAGGATTATGCCAGTATGGAAACTGAACCATGTACGGTATTACAGTGGCGCGGCACTATGGAACAGCAGACCGCACTGGATGCACCGCCGCCGAACAAAGTGGGTTTTCAGGACGGTTTGTAAAAGGCCACTTTCTCCAATTTCCTCTCCAGGCATGCACACTCTGGTCGAACCAGGTCGAAGTAAACCTCTTTTTTTTTTGAGAATAGGTCGAAGTAAACCTATCCACTAGCATAAGGGCTCATCCGAACTTCTCAGTTCCCTCCCCATTTAACGAAGCCCCTCAGAGCCGCGGCCCCGTGCTCTTCAATCTCGTCGTCGCAACAGCCCTGGATAGGTATATCCAGCTTCAAAACGAAACCTCGCTCCCTTCTTCCCCAAATCGAGTCCCACAGGATGATATATATACCCGGGTCGATCCTTGATCCCAACAGCAAACCGACCGGTATAAAAAACAGAAGCAGCCAAGCAATAGCACAGCTCTCTACCCGGTGTTTTGGGGTGGTTACTTGGAGAGTGAGGGTGGGTGTCGTACCTGCAGCAGGGGCGATAGACGATTGATGGTGGGAGGGAGTGGTTAGAGATGGATCCTCGGTCCCGAGTCCCGACGACCACGAACGCGGCGGAACTCTAGCACACCCCCCGTTTTAGCCCCCGAGCATTCGTACCTGGAACGACACAGGACGGACGGCGCAGCAGGAAGGAAGTGATCGACGAGTGACCTAGCTAGCTATGAATCCTCCTCTCCGACGAGGGGTTGCCGGGATGGCGGGGCGGATCGGGATTTGGCAACCGGCGAGTAGTTCCAGTCGAGTGGATGGAACGAGTGTTTGTTTTTTTTCCCCTTCCCCCCTCGTGAGAAGACAAATCAGCTGTCCCATCGCCCCCCACTCGCGCGACTCGCCCGCCGCGGCCGCGAGAGAGAGGAGAGTCCAGGACGCTACAGGTAGGTGGTGGTGGTGGTGGTGTTCGGAGGGAGATGATGAGCCTGGCTGGACCGTCGCGGCTGATTCTCCTTTCCGGCCCAAGTATATCAGACGAGGCCAGGTAGCAGGTAGGCCGGCCGGTTGGCCTTATATTTATTATTGGTCACGGGCTCTTCCATGGTACGCTCTGGCCCATCAAGCGACTCTACATATGACTGCTGGGGCAGCATGGTGCTAATTTTTTATGCATCTTCTGCCTACATGCTTTAGCAAAAGCCAACATGAAATTGGATTGCGCTGGCCCTTTGCCCTTGGGGAAGAAAACCAAAAGGAAAACGAGAGAGGGAGAGGTGGGGAATCTTTTCGCTCGCTCGCGTCGCCCCCCGCGTGGGCGACCGGGCGAGGTCCCAACCCTAGCCGCCGCCACCAGGGTCCGTGGAGCCCCCCGCCGCGCCGCGCGTGCCGGAGCGGGCCACCGTGCCGCTCGTGCGGCCCGCGGGGATGGCGGCGGCGTGGCGTCTCCCCCCCTCTTCTCCCGGTGGCTTCGGACGGACGCGGCCGCCCACTCCTCGGAGTTCCTCTCGCCGGCGCGGCTTCTCGGCGGCGGCGGAGGCCGGGGCCCCCCGGATCCGGCATCGTCCCGGCCGGATGCGGGGGCCGGGGGGCGCGTTTGTGTGGTGGAGGGCGGCGTGGGGGGTTCGGGGGCGGCATCATGGGCGGCGTGACTGCGCGGCGATGGCGCCCTCGGCGGGCGTAGGTGGCGGCAGCGCCGGCCCGGCCGCTCCGGCGGTCGCGGGCGGCACGGCCACGACCGGCCTCGGCCGCCCACGGTGGCCGGTGGCCCCCAATTCCTCTCTTCGTCTTTGCTGGTGTGGCGTCGTCATGGTGGCGGTGTCAAGGGGCTGGCTGGTGCTAGTTGTTGGTGCTGTGGTGGTGCTTTCGACTGTGCCAGGTCTCTTCGAGTGGAGGTGTTGCGGAGGTGATGGGGAGCGGTCTGCTGTTGGTCATGTGTGTGCGGCGGGCATGGTGCGGATTCGGGCGAAAGCCTTCACCGACGCGTTTGTCGGCGGGCATGATGGTGGCGCCCTTGGGCGTCGGACTCCTTGTTGAGGGCATCATGGCGGGGCACCATTGGAAGGATCAAGATGTCGACTAGAGGGGGATGAATAGTCAAACCTGAAAATCATAAACTTTTTCGCAGTTGTCAGATGCAGGTCCGGAGACTCCGGATATTTTTCCGGATGCTCCGGAAATCCGAGAACCCGGAAAATGTCCGGATAGTCCGGCTGCTAGGGAGAGATTAAATCGACGGAAATTAAACTTGCTCGAAGTAAATCCGTGAAAATAGGTTATGCACCGAGGTGAGACAAGCCCGTTTATCCACTCAAAACTCGTGGGAACTTCAAGACGAAGTAGATCGGCACCAAACCCTAGATATGTGTTCAAGCAAAAAACAAGCATACAACAAGATGAACAAGCACAAGACACACGGGATTTGTCACCGCAGTTCAACCTCACACCTTGAGGTCTACGTCTCCGTTGAGGTACCCACGAAGTGTGGACCTTTACACCTAGGTTACTTTCCTCCCTCTAGCGACCACTAAGATCAAGCTATAGTTACTTACTCAATGTCGGGGTGATACAAACTTCCTTGGGCAGCCACAACCTTTGGATGCTCCAAGGCAACACCTAGCCGGCTAGGAGCTCAAGGCTCCAAGAGTAACAAACACGAATTTTGTCAACCAAGCGAAGAACGAGGTGCTCTGGAGAAGGGAAATCAGCTCACTAGCACTCTCCAAGCCCTTGCTCTCAAATCCTCTTAACTCCCACAACAAATCTCACCAACTTTGAGCCAAAGGGAGAAAGGGGAGGAGTAAATGAGGTTTGCAACTGTTCAGCACAAAATGGCGGGGGAGAGGAGTAAATGAAGGGGTGGAGGGGGCTTTTATACCCCTCTCACCCGAATATAGCCGTTGAGGCTTTATGACCGGAGTATCCGGGGTAAACCCGGAATCTCCCGGGAAGTCCGAGTCTCCGGGGTAAACCCGACACTCCGGCCTTCCAAGGCCGCACCCAAGAAAAGATCCCCATGAATGTGTTGGTGCAAAGGTGTCTCTCATAGGTTTGGTTTTAGCAACTAGAGCACCCGTTCGACTCTTGGAAGACATAATTCTCGTCCCTCTTGATAGTACGGCATTCCTAGGACTCAAATTCAAAATTAAAATACATAATTTTAATACATGCTCATGGACTAGGTAAATTCATTAGCCACTTAGGTGTGTCATTAAATCACCAAAACCCACTTAGGGGGTCAAGATACTCTTCAACCATGCTCTATGTCGCGCGGGGCTTTCAGGGTGAAGACCTTGTCCTTCTTTGGACGTGCGACGGCGGCGCCTTGCGTCGTGCCCTTCTTGGAGGCGTCGTTTTTGGAGTCTCGTCCCGGTTGAGGTGTGTCCGGAGGTGCTGCCGGATGTGCGCTTGCTTCATGTTGCCGTGAAGATGCAGAGGGTCCATGGGTGCTAGATATCTTAAGCCGTTGCGCAAGGTTTTGTTGTGATCTTGGTCAAGGTTGGGCGGAGAAGATGCTCTCATCGCGGCCTCAGATATCTGAGCCCTTGGCAGAGGAGTGAGGCGGTGGAAGAGGCGAGGCCCCCACGCAGTGTGGCCAGGATCAGTGGTTTTCGTCGGTGCCGAGATGGAGTGTTCTGCTGCTGTTTCTCTGGATCTGAGAGTTCAACTTTCGAGTGTATTGCTTGAGGGGGCCAGTCCCATGGTGGAGGAGCTCAGGAGGGGGGCCGTTCGGGCTTACAGCGGGCCGCGGTTTCGCCGTGGCACATCGTTGGTGACGACGGCGCAGTTGTCGATGGCTTGTTTTGTTCTCCTCTCCTGGGTGGTCGGGGGTGGTGGTGTGGTGTGTCGTGTGTGTTTGTTTTTGTTCGGGGGTTTGTTTGTGTGGTGGTGTTCGCTTCGGCGTGTTATATACCGACCGCTACTCCTTCTTAAATGACATAGCAGTGCTCCTGCTTTTATTTTAAAAAAAAATTGGATTGCGCTTGGTGGTATAAATAAAAAAACACTGCATCGTTTGGACGGCAAAAAAAAGCAATTGCCAGAAATGCCACCATACAGTTTCATAGAAAAAAAAGTAGTAGTTACAATTGGCGAGTAGAATTATTTGTGTATACTGGCCCGGAATCTCGTTGCCCGGTCGTCGCGTCCGTTGCCCAAAGGAGACGTTAGTAGTAGTAGCAGCGGAAAAGCGCGAAAACGACAAGCGTGGTACGCCAAATCTCGGAAGCAGTCGCCTGCCTGCCTGCCTGCTGCCCTGCTCCGGTGCCCCCCATGCGGCATTCGCATCCTCCTCCTTCCTTGCTCCCGCGCAAGGCAAGGCAAGGCAAGGCTGTCATGCCTGCCAAGGCCAAGCTAGCGAGCGAGCAAAGCCAGCGGACCACATGCCCAGCACCGGATGGGTGTGTGTGGATGCCCAGATGCAACGCATCCTCGAGACCACGCGTGCGTGGATGGGCTTGAATCGAATCGGTTGGAATTCAATTCCAATCCAGGGAAACTTGTTTGTTTTTTGCCCTACTATATACTATTTCGGCCGGTGGGCTAGGCTGGCGGTGTGTGATCGATCAGAGAGGAAGAGGAGGAGGAGATCTCGGGATATTAATTAGTAGCTTATTCGATCCGGGAGTGATCCTGCCGGATCCTGCCCTATTTCCCCGCCCAACCAACCACCCGTAGTTGCTTCGATGCTGCGAATACCACACCCCAACCTAATCTAATCTAATCTAATCTAATGCCATGCCATGCCAGTATGGCACACGTAGTACGGAACATCATTGCAATTGCTCGCTTACTCTCAATCTTATATCGATTTCATTCAATTCAATCCAATCACCCTATTCCTGTGTGAATCGATCAACATTGCCGTCCCGTCCCGTCCTACTCCTAGCTAGAGAGACTTTTTCAGCTCATCAAGTTCATCCTTCAGCTGCGTCTGAACGGTGACCGCAACGTCGCTGTTTTCCAGATCGGCGTGGCCTGGGGACCACTCGTAGTCGTAGTCGTAGATTGTTCTGGTTCCACCGTCAAGCTGATGACAAGCAGGTTGGGTCATCTCGTACACACACACAGACAGACTGCACGCGCCCCCTCCTAGGCCACACTGCTTCCCTTCCTTTTAGCAGATCAACAGTAGTGTGATACTACATAGCAGGAAAGATGTGCGGTAGTACAATTGCATCAGTAAAAGCAAAGAAATCCTTCTCTCTCTCTCTCTCTCTTTTTTTTGAGAAAAAAGGATCGATCCATCGACCTGTGCGAGCAAAAAAAACCATCATCACAGTCACAGCATAATGTCACAGCCTTTCGAGCCAGTCAGTGGCATGATAAGCCATCGTCGAATTAAAATTAGCCTAAACAACAAGAGCATCCAAAGGCGCTGCCTTTATCTACAACTTCCCCCAGCATCTCTTTTCCTAACCAGCGCACAACAAAATTTGCAGGCCGAACCAGCTGCTATATATAAGGTATAGTATGCCATAATTGTTTCTTTTTCACTTCGAGCTAATAAACCCCCCCAATCCCTCCCTCCCAACCTCCCTCCCACGGAGCTAATGATCCATCCCATGAATGATTAGCCGCTGCCGCTCCCTCCGAAAGAACAGCAAAAGGAGAAAATTCCGTAGCAGGGAGGTGGTCCTGGCAGGTTTGGTTGGATTAATTCGGTTGTTGGCCTCTTTTCAGGTCTCCACTGCCAGGCTGCTATTGGACAGCCTCGGCTTGGTGCTCTCGGGCGGCGACGTCAGCCCCTCCTCCTCCTCCTCCTCCTCCTCCGGCGTCTGCTCCTCCATGGCCGCCGCCGCCGCCTTCCTCTTGTTGCTGCTACCGTTGCAGTCGCTGACGGCTGCTGCTGTGCCGTCGGCCGCGGCTCCTGCCACGGCAGCGTCGCCCTGCAGCTTGCGCTCCGGCTGTGGCTGCGGCTTCTTCTGCTCGGGCTCTGCTGGCTGTATCTGTGGCTGGCGCATAGGACTACCGGGCTGCTTCTTTTTCAGGAGATGAGACTTGAGCTTCTTCATGTCCGCGAGCTTCACAGGCTTCAGGAAGAACTCCTCCGCGCCATCTTCCAAGCACCTGCAAAAATTTTTTTGAGTTCAGCCTTTAGCCAAAAATGGGAGGTTACTACTACAAGTTAGGGCGGGAAAAATAAAATAAAATCCAATTCGTTTCCCCCTTTTGGTTTCTCCGTCCCCTCTGAGAGACGAGTGCTCTCACTCACATCACTCCAAGGACAGGGCAGACATGGTATGTCAGAGATCTTTGCTACAGTACTACTACTCCGGGGAAAAAGATCCGGTCTTATGAATTTCAGGGCTCTTTTGACTCAGCTGCGCAGCCCCAAGCGCACGATCGCGTTTCTTTAATGGGCGAATAGACACTCGCATCCCAGAATTTTTGACCACTAGACAGTGACCACAAAAATACAAACTTGGAGAGAGAAAAAAAGAGAAGGAAATATATATACGAGTAGAGTACTAGCTTTTCGCAATAATCCGTTTGAGGTGTGCGTGTCGGAAAGATTTGGCGAGATCTTTGGCCCACCACAGCAAGGCACTGAGAGGAACCAACCTTTCGTGTGCTTTATTTACATCGCTGTCGCCAAGATATGTGCGATCTATGCGTGAAAACGTTACACGATCGCATTCATCGCCTTGCCCCCTTCCAATCCCAGCAACGCTGCTGTTCCGGCTGGGGGGAATTCCTCGACTTTTCCACTTCCTTTGCCATGTCAAGAAGTCACACTACTATATACCCACCCCCCCTCTTTTGTTCTCATCTGATGAAAAAAAGAAAATCTTCTACTACTCCCTCCATATCTCGTTTGGTTGCTTTTCCGGCTCCGTTTGAATTTAGTTGGACAGCCTTGGGAGGAAATTCGAAAATTTATTTGTTTGCAAGCCTACTTACAACGAACAGACTAGCCGGCCTTTTAACTACTCCAAGGCACAAAATTCAGAGGCGAAAGTTGCAAATCTTTTAGTGCTCCAACTACGTTGGTTAAGAAATCAATCCCAACGCCGGAAGAAGCCTTTCCGCGAGCACTAGATTAAATAATCCCTCTGCATCAGGCATTATTAAGGGCCCCTTTGGCAGGGCTTCGGCTGTGGCTAAAACGGCTGCGGCTGTGGCTGTGGCAAAATAATGGCTTTTTTGGTGAAGAAGTTCGAAGCCATTTTGTAAAGTGTTTGTGAAAATGGGCGTAGTTGTGGGCTTCTATGTCACATGTGGGAAAGAAGCCGCGGGAAAGCACTATTTTTGGCTTCACCTCCGTAGTACAAATTGCAAAATGGGCTTCTCCGACTTCGACTTGGAAGCCGTTTTTTTGTTAGGGGTTTGGCAGGGCTTCTGTAAAAGCCAGTGGAGAAGCACTTGGAAAAGCCCTGCCAAAGGGCCCCTAAACCATTCAAATCTTTTAGGCAAAACCTGGTAATCTGGCATGATGGCGTTTATATTCCTTGTGCTCCCTAGATTACCCACCCCCACCCTTTTCCATTCACCATGATACGGAGTAGTACTGCACTGCTAAATCAGTTCAGAACCAGGCAGGCAGAGGCAGGGGAGGTCAGAACAGTAGAAACACCCAATCATTCCTACCAACTGGTAGTGCTGTAACTAAATTGTCCTCGGTCCAACATGCCTCTATCTAAATTGAATGCTCTGGAGGATGAAATGAAAACACAGGGCGGGGGGTAGTAGTAGAATGTGCTGTTTAAACTGAATGCAGTTTCGAGGTCACCTGTTGATCCGGGCAGGCACATTCTCGGACGACATGATCACCACAGGAATGTCCTTCAACGAGGAGGACCCCTGGATTCCAAAAGGTTAAAAAAAAAAGTAAGAAGAGAAGAATTCCACGTTGTGGTTGTGGACCATGAAACATCTACGGACGCCCAGACTAACACACACGGCACGGGAGGAGAAGGAAGGGCGGATCTCACTCACCTTGACCCGCTTCAGCAGATCGTACCCTGTCATGCCCGGCATGCAGTAGTCAGTGATGATCAGATTCACATCGATCTCCTGCAGAAGGATGGAGGGGAGGAGAAGGCAGACACGTGATTGGTCGGAACAGGAGATGGAGCCATGGATGGAGTAGGTGAGCACTGAGCAGAGCAGAGCAGGTACCTGTTGGTCAGGGGAGGAGGAGGGGGAGGAGGAGGGAGGCGACGAGGGGTCGTCGGCCTCTTCCCTCAACCCCAGCAGCTCCAAGGCCTTGCTCCCGGAATCGACAGTGGTCACTGGACAAGGGGTTCGATGCAGAGGAGGTGAGATTGAGAGAGAGAGAGAGAGAGAGAGAGAGAGAGAGAGAGAACGGAACCGGAGGAGAACCCCCCCCCCCCCCCCCCCCCCCCCCCGGCGTTCACCAGCCAGTCAGTCAGGGAAAAAAGACACGAACGAATAGGCGGGGCAGGCGGCGGGCACCTTGGTAGGACGAGTTCCTGAGCAGCATCTCGATGAGCTTCCTGTCGATGATGCTGTCGTCGACCGCGAGGACGTGGAAGCGCGCCTCGGCGTCGAGCACCGTCATGGCGGCGCGCCGCGCGGAACGCCTTCCCCCTCCTTTGAGTCGCTGAGGAAGGGGAGGCAGCCCGCGGTCAGGCTCTCTTCTCTTCGTTCCTTGCTTGCTGCAGGAGGCGTTGCTTGACGGTGGTGGCTAATGCGGCATCTCGGGGGCAGGCGGGCGGTGGGGCAGGAGGAGGAGGAGGAGGATATAGGAGGAGGAGGCGACCACCATCGATCGGAGGGCAGAGGCAGAGGGCAAGCACTACCACCACCACCGTCGCGCGCCCCCCCACAGGCACAGGCGCGCAGGCGTATACAGGCAGGAAAGCAGGATCCGACCGGATCACGCGCCCGAATCTCCACAGCGAATCGGCTCCATGATTTCCCCCTCCCCTCCCCGGCCTCACGCTTTTGGGCTGTGGTGGTCTCTGCCTCGGATGAGTTGGTTCTCGGCTTTGGTGCGGGTGTTGGTGTGGAGGGCAAGCAAAGACTCGAGGGAGGGAAGGTAAGGGAAGGGATGGATGGGCTGCCAGCCCTGCCTGCGTCGCTGCCCCTGCCCTGCACGGTCGGTCCTCTCGCCTCCCCACACAGTCCGGTTGCTTTCTCGCTTCAGTCTTGACCCACCCCCCCGTTCATTTCTCCCGTCGCCCTCGCCCCCCCGTGCGCCTTCCAGCCAGTAGCAGCAAATGCTGATCGGAGGGCTCAGAGCAGTAGTCCGTCAATCCGTTTCCGGTGGCTACGGTGAATTCTTTAAGCGCAACAAAAAGCGAGGCGCGACGCGAGAGGGCCAGGGCAGCAGAGCCAGCAGCCGTCTCGTCCCGGGCTCTCGCTCGCTCGGTCGCCGTCACCACCCCTCATGGGCGGGGCCCGCGAGGATCCCGGGGCGAGATCCGCTGACGTCACCCCGTGCCGACCCCCCGCCGCGCCCGAGGCCGAGGCAGGCCGGCCAGACCCCCACCACCGCTCCCTGTCTGATGTCTCTCGCTCCAAACAAAATCCGTCCCGTCCCGTCCCGTCCCGTTCCGTTCCGTTCCTACCGATGCCCTCTCTCCTCCATGTGGGCCCCGCGGCGGAGCGCAGGGAGCAGGTCCACCGTCCCTGTGCCGGGGGCGTTGCGGCCGGGATTTGAGGGCGTGTTTGCGCCCCCCCCCCCCCCCCCGAATTTTTTTTTATTTTTTAACCCTTTTTAATCTAAAATTTTAAAACTAACCCCACCCCAACTAAAATTCCAAGTAGCGCTTTTTTCGGCGCGCCAAACCTCGTGGCGCGACTAATACTTGAGTCACGCCACATGATGTGGCGCGACTAATGTCCACGGTGGCATTGGAAAAAGTCGCATCTGACGTGGCGAAGGGAGTCACGCCACACTGCCTGGCGCGACTCGCACGTGAGTCACGCCACGGTGCGTGGCGTGACTGGATCGATCGCCTGGTTGGACTGGGAGTTCCCAGTCTCATTTAGTCGTGTTTACTTATTCCTTTTAATTAGAAAACGAGCTCCTAAATTTGTGAAACTCGAGGTGTATGATCTATAGAGTGCATACGTTCCATTTTAACTATGTGCACTACAAACCATGGTGTATAAAATGAGAAATCAAATTTTGAAATAGCCTAAGTGTTATCAAATCAACACATGAAAAATGCAAGTCTGAAACTAGAGTCAAATAGTCAACTTTGGGCATACTTTTTGAGAAATTTTACACAAATATCTTAAATATTTTTGGGCTACAAGTGAATTTGGATGTTCATAGGATCATTTAAACAAGTTTTTGATCAAATATAACAAAGAATTCACAATTTAAGGGAAGCTTAAAGTTGGAAAGTTGTGTTGTTTAATGTCTTAGTGTAAAACAGCACAACTTTCCAACTTTAAGCCTCCATTAAATTATGAATTCTTTGTTATATTTGATCAAAAACTTGTCCAAACTTTCCTATTAACATCCAAATTCACTTGTAGCCCAAAAGTATTTAAGATCTTAGTGTAAAATTGTTCAAAAAGTATGTCCAAAGTTGACTAGTTGGCTCTATTTTCAGACTTAACATTTTTCATGTGTTGGTTTAATAACACTTAGGCTATTTCAAAATTAGATTTCTCATTTTATACACCATGGTTTGTAGTGCACATAGTTAAAATGGAACGTATGCACTCTATATATCATATACCTCGAGTTTCACAAATTTAGGAGCTCATTTGGTAATTAAAAGGAATAAGTAAACACGACTAAATGAGACTGGGAACCCCCAGTCCAACCACGTGACCGATTCGGTCACGCCATGGTACGTGGCGTGACTCACGAACGAGTCGCGCCACACAGTGTGGCGTGACTCCCTTCGCCACGTCACATGCGACTTTTTCCAACGCCACCGTGGACATTAGTCGCGCCACATCATGTGGCGTGACTCAAGTATTAGTCGCGCCACGAGGCTTGGCGCGACCAAAAGAGCTACTTCTTGGAATTTTAGTTGGGGTGAGGTTAATTTTAAAATTTTAAATTAAAAAGGGTTAAAAAATAAAAAAAATCCCCCCCTGTACGTGGCCGGCTCATCAGCCCGCCCGACTGGTACACGCCGGGCCGAGCCGGTCCCTGGCGCTGCAAAGAGCTCGTGCTTGCGCGCATGTAGCAAACGAGCCTGGGATAAGTGAGATCGTATGTTTCAAAAAAAAAGTGAGATCGTGTCTGCGATGCTTGTACCGATAGATACGGTCACCATGTACCGATTCCCGGTAGTCTTACCATCCGCTATCGCCTCATAGTCCTTTCATTGTACACATGATGCGCGCCGATCATGCTCTTCCCCGGCGTGCCTGCCACCAAGGCTGCTCTCAAGCCCGTGCCCGCGGCGGCTGGCATCACTGTGAGCAGCGGAGGTTGAACGGCCTTGCCGCCGTGCAAGTGTGCGAGCGCGCGACTCTGCCACCGCGCGAGTGCGCGAGCAGCCGTCGCTCCGTCGGCGCGCGGGCGAGCGGGCCGCCGCTCCGTCGCGCGCGCGCGACTCCGCCGCCGGCGAGCGGCCGCCGCTCGGCGGGCGCGCGAGCGCGAACTGGATGCCGCAGCACGAGCGCAACGCAGCCGCAACACCGCCGAGAGAGGGCCGGAGGAGGAAGAACAACGAGAGGAAGGGGCTCCGTCCATGGTGGCCAGCGGGCGGTGATTTCATCCAACGGCTCGCTCCAACGGGCCACTCGAGCGTCGCACGCGACCTGGCCACGAAGAAACGAAAGAAAATCACGCGGATCCAGAGCCATGAGAGAGAACATATTTTGCATCCCGTAAGCCTGGCCCCCGACAGCAAACACGACGCAAACACCCGCCGTTGCAGCCCGGGAGCGCAGCCGAGCTCCCGGGCCACCCTCGCAAACACGCCCTGAGTGACCACGTCGTCAGTCGTCGTGAGTTCATGACCTCGCTTCGCCCCATCTGGTTTGCTAGGGTAATTTTTTACGTCCAGGGAATCTTGCTTGCATGGAGTACTGTCGGTGCGGAATATGGTCCCGACACTAACCAGTAGATAACGCCTAGGTCTATCCCTCAATGGTCGATGCTAAGCAACAAATGACACAAGGATTTATCCTGGTTCCGGCCGAGGGGGCCGTACGTCCAGCAGTGGTGTGCTCGTGGCACTATATTGCTCGGCACGGGGGTGCTTGTAGTGGGGCAAATACAAGCAAGGCGGGAGAGGAATCGTGGCTTCCAAGTCCCCCGGGTGAGTGGCCGGAGATGTCGTGGGGAGAATGAGAGAGTGAGTGCACGGTGCGCCGTGTTCCTCCGGATTCGTCCCCCCGCGGCTGGGGGCTCGCCTTCCCTTTTATAGGCCAAGGGAGCGGCGAGTTACATGCACGTCGCGCTACCTAGGCCGCGTGTGGGAGCACGTCGTGCTACGGTGTAGAGCGGGCGGCCGTCCGGTCGATCTTCGCCGCGATCCGGCCATGATGGCCTACCTTGTACCCGAACGGTGGCGGTTCGAGGGTAGGAGGCGGCGGATGGCGATGGCGTCCCCCGATAGGCTTCGAGGGAGGTGCCGATGATGGCCGGTACGGGGCACGGGAGCGGGCGAACGGCGTTCCTTCCCAATGAGCTCGCGGTGGTGGAGTGGTTGCCGCGGTGCTCGGGCGTGCGCCCGCGGAGTCGGGCGTGTGCCCGCGCGCGTGGGTACGGCGGCCGCGCGCGTACGGTGGCCGGGATGGCCACCCACCGCCTAGCGCCCCTCACCCAACCCGCAGGGTCACGGGAAAGTGGAGTCGAGGGTGCGCCCGGCCCCTTTCGAGGGTCGAGCGCGTTAGCCGTACGGTGGCGTGCGCGCGGTGTCACGGGACCGACGCCGGCCGTACCGCACGGTCCACCCCACGGTGGCGGGGATGGGCTCCTCCCCGGGGAGTTGGTGCGGCGGCACGGGGCGTGAGCCCCGGCGCATGATGGCGCCGTCCCGCGCGCGTCGGGGCGTTAAATGCCCAAGTACGGGGCCGGCGCACGCGTGCGGGGCGCCCGTGAGCGTGGCGGGCCCCGGCCCGAGGGTGGAGCGAACCCTCGAGCGAGGCGAGGCCCGCTCGAGGGGGAGCGAGCCCCTCGAGCGGGGCGGGACCGCTCGAGGGAAGGGTCGCCCCTCGAACGGGGCGGAACCCGTTCGAGGAGGGGGTTGCCCCTCGAACGGGGCGGAGCCCGTTCGAGGAGGGAGCGCACCCTCGGCGCGGGCGGAGCTCGCTCGAGGGGTCTCATAGGCGAGCTGTCTTGGTGGGCCTCCGAAGTCCTGCTGCATGGGCCACGTCCTGCTTGGTTAGTTCTCTGCATGGTTAGGCTTAGCTTATTTTGATGCAGGAATTTAAGTGAGGGTTCCCCCATTGTTTGAGGGGACCCCTAGGGCGGTCCCCGACAAGTACTAAATGAAGTTTATTTGCAAAACCTTTTCACGTATGAGTAGGGCTGGCTATCGAGCCTGGCTCGGCTCGTTAAGGCTCGGCTCGGTCTAGCTCGTTTAGATAACGAGCTGGCTTGGCTCGACTCGTTATCCTAGCGAGCTAGAAACCCAGCTCGGCTCGGCTCGTTAAGAAGCTCGAGCCGGCTCGTTAGGCTCACGAGCCAGCTCGTTAGTAGTTATAAATTCTGAAAATCACAATCAACATGTAAATTTGAAATCAATAAATACGATATTTTTGCAAACTAGCAAACCATCAAATCAAGTAGCCAAATACGCACACCGGCACCCCGCACCCCGGGTCGAATGGCAGGCAAAAGCATTTTTTTTAAAGAAAAAAACTGGCAAAGGTTTGGGTGACGACGTGACCATCCGGAAGCGAGCGATTCGAGCCGAACGAAACGGGAGATCAGCAGATTCATTCACCAGAGGAAAAAAGAGTTGCTGCGACGACGATACGATCCGATCCGATCCATCCGTCCGCCCGCCGATCTTATCTCGATTCACATCCACCATGCGTGTCCTCCTGAGTCCTGACCCATGGCGGTTCTTCTGACGATCGATGCTGCAGCAGCTGCAGCAGCAGCAGCAGCAAACGGGACGTGTCATCGCGGAGGAGGGACCACTGTCACTACCCTACCTTTTTTTTTTGCCGCGGAAAGCGAAACAGCTATCGCCGCTGTACTGCTAGCTCTCTGCCCGGGACGACGTGATTTTCCCCAATCCCACACCGGTTAATCAAGCAGAGCGTGCGTGATGCGTAATACGGAGTATGCTCTTTGGACTTTTGATTTGGATCCATTTCTGTTAACAGCGAGCAGACGGCATCTGATTTATGAACCACAGGTCGGCAGTATTTCTCTCTCTCTCTCGAAACAAATCAACTTGGACAACCAGCCGTGCTTCTTTACCCAGCACGTGAAACGTGACATTAACAAGTTGATCGATGAGAACCCCCCCCCCCCCCCCAACCCCCAACCGGATTACTACTGACCTGCCCAGGCTTGATGCGATTCGATCTGGCCGGATGGATTGTGTGGAGAGCCCCGGCCCATCTCTGACTCAGGCTCGGCCCCTGCCTGATCCATCGTGATCCGACGACAGGCGGAGGGAATTCCACCCATGACGGGATGGGAAATTTTCGGCAGCAGGATCGTAGTAGTAGTATTAAGGCTAAAAATTGCCCCAGTCGTGGGTGTTAGTTTTTTATGTGTTAATTTGGAGGTGTTAAAAACTATCGCTACCACTAACACTAACATATACCATCCAAACACGTACCAAGTATTAGACTAAAAATTGCCCCAGTCAAAGTGATGATGGGTAGACCAAAATCATCGGGGTCACCAACTGAATCTCGTACGGCGGATTTGGTGGAGATTTGGGCGACTGTAAAGTACTCCTAAAGACGACGACGGGGGAAGGGGAGGGGTGGGGGGGGGTGTAGCTTGACGCCGACGGAACAAACGGACAAGCATGCCTGCCGCTGCCGGCCTGCCTAGGTGCCTGTGCCGTGCTGACCGCTGAGGCGAGGTCAAGGTGTGACAACACCTCAGCAGCAGATTCCGAGTTAGGACGTTCCAGCCATTTCGTTTTCGGGGAAAACAAGTGTGCTACTAACAAATCGTAAAGAGAAAACAATTAGTACTACAAGGATTCGTGGTTACCGAGAAGCGAGCAAGGGGGTCGTCTGATGACTCCAGGTTCGCGAGGATACCGATCACATGGCTATGCGAGGTTCGGGATAACCGCCCAGCCAGTGGAAGTACTAGTATAGAGAGAGCATTGTCACTGCGGATGGAGCAGCTAAGCCGCCTCTGTTGAGGTGAGACCGGGGCGGGCCGGGGGCGCGGTCGCTGGTGCCTGGTGGTGAGTCGACAAAGGCGTCAGCACGCGCCGTTTGGGGAAGTTTTGGTGGTAATTCGAGTCATCCGTGAGGTGATGCATGCATCCACCGTGGGTGGCGGCCCGGCGTGGCCTCGCCGCGCGCGCGCGTACGCAAAAGGATCTCCCACTTTTTCCCGCGTGTCGTTCGTTCGTTCGACGCCGCACCTCACCACCAGGGGGGAAAGGGAGGAGGGCGTTTCTCTTCTTCTTCTTCTCTCTCCTTGGTTTCCCTTCTTTTCGGGAGAGCCGCGAGCCGCGCCCGCGCGTGTGTGGGGGGGGGGCACCGAGAAAAGGCGTGCGATCACCGGGGCCACAATTAAAGGGATAACTACCACTATTCCAAAAAAAAAGAGAAAAGGTACAGTAAGTACCATCGTCTCTTAAAACAAGTTGGGCTGGGCCACTCGCAGCGTTGACTGACAGCCACGCATTCCTCCCATTGATCAGGTCGGGCCGGGTGGGTGGATCGGCAAATGAAAGGGGCCTGATATGGCCCATCGGCAATTGATCTCCGCCGTCGTCCACCGGCCCGGGGGAGTCTGCCTTGTCCCATATCTCATCGAGCAGTTTCGTTTCGTCGGTGTCAGCTGCTCACCTCTAGTACCGCGGCGCGACCGAAATCGCCTTCCTGCCTGCCTGCCTGCCTGCCTGCCAGGTTTTAAAGGTTTCGTCGCCGATCGATCGAGCCGGCCGGCTGGCGAACCTTCCTTCTTGTTACTAACTTGTTTCAGACAGCGACAGATTAGATGCTACTCCGTAGCTAGTAGTGGTGGTAGTACGAAATTAAACAAGAGAGTACTGGTTGGAGTCATCAAGTGCACACGCGACCACGCACGTACGTCGCGCTGATAGACACTAGAATTGATACGGTTCGGTCGCTGGCCGCGATCAAACCTGGCGACCGAGCGACGCGGCCTGGCCTCCCGTGGCGCCTGTCTACTAGCTGCACGCGTTCCTTCGCTTCGCCGCCGCGCGCGGGCCGGCCGGCGGCGTATGCTTGCTGTGTGTCCCGCGTGCTTGCTTGTACGCACGCACGCACGCACGCTGCCGTCCGCCGCCCCCCCCCCCCCCCCCCCGTCCGGTCCGGGGCGTGAGGAGGAGGAATGGATAACCCTGCCTTTTTAAGTCGAGCTAATCATACGATACCCCCCGTACACGGGCGTACCCGTAGCCCCCACCACTACTTTTGCGACATCGTAAAGGCCAAAATACCCACGTTGATCCACCCCTCAACTTCACACTAGGGTTAGTATTAACTTGGCTCCTCAATCTCCAAAGTGACCGATGTAGTTCCTCAACTTTTTTCTTTTTTTTTAACGTTTGGGTTAAACTCTTCTTTGCTTTGCGTTGGTGTGGTGCTCTGTGTTACCTTTTGTCTCCAATGCAAAAAAAAAGTCAATTTTGTACCCTTAGCTCGTATATGTCAAACATATACTTAATTGGCACATACATGCAACAATATGTTTTATTTTCGAAACTAACACAAAATATGTTGTTTTTTTGCAGAGACGGCACTGGATACGGGGGGCGCGCGCCTCGTGCCTCCCCGCCTAACGTGCGTGCAACACTCTCGTCGGGTTAGGGATCCCAGCACGGCGGATCGCGGGGGGGAAGCGGTCGAGAGGATCCGAGAAGGTAAGAGCGAGAAGAAAGAAAGGGAAAGAAAACGAAAAATGGTGAACGTCGCCGCGTGCGTTATAGAATGACAGGTGCGGTCCATCGCGCGGGTACTGATGGTAACAGTGTTAGCAGTGTCTCGTATGTCCCACATATTTTTAACCTCAACGACCAAACCAAGAACAGGCCGGGATGACACTCCGTCCCACCTCGACCAAACACTGCGGACACGAGCGGTGGGGCGAGCGATGGATGAAGAGGGGGGGGGGGGGGCGAAAGTGAGGAGGGAGAGGGAGAGGAGATCGAGCGGCCTAATAAAGCTCGATCATACCATCTATCCCATTCCATCTCGCAAAATCGGATCCTAACCATCCTCACTCATGCAAACACATCGTTGAGTGCGTTTTGGAGGAGATGATGCTCCTCCTCCTAGTAGGCAGCAAGAAGGGCGGGCGGGCAGCCACACAAGTGCTCGGACCCAGGGTTCACCATTTCGCGGTATACCGCGGCCGGTATACCGCGATTTTTGGGGTTACCGGGCCGGCTTGGTAGCTAAATCGGTCGATATACCACTCGTCAACCGAACCTGCTAATAGCTTCATATCGGTATACCGGTCCGGTTTTTTCGGTTCAAAAAACGACCAGTTTACGGTTTGGTGAACCCTGCTCGGACCACCAACGCCGTACCGAATCCACACACACACAGCCCAAGAGGAGGCTGCCAGCCGGCGGGCAGGACCTCTGGCGCTTTTGCATTCGCATAGGCTGGCCTGTCGAGTGTCGAGCTCGAGCTCGAGCGTGCGTGCCGACAAACCAACGACCCCACGGATTACTAACGACCCTAGCCAAAGTACACTAGACGCGCGCGCACCCGTCAAAACGAGTCCTCGTGCTCGTGGTCGTGGCGTCGTGCCCGTGTGAGGATTATTGGCTGCTGGGGGGGGCGCGGCTGGTCTGGGACGACACAAACTAGGCGCGCGCACTGCTAGTGCAAGACTGCAAGACTGCAAGGTGACAGGTGCAGGTGCAAGCAACCAACAAACTGGCGGGATGTGCGCACTGACAGCGATTATATTAAAGCGACAAGGGGGGCAGGCAAAAGAAGGGGCGTATACGTACAGAGCAGCACAGTCGCGCCCGCCCGTGTGTCTCACTCTGGGCATTCGGTTAACCGAAACCGATCGGTTCGGTTCTTCGGTTATTCGGTTAATTCGGTTACTGGCGAACCCAGAACCGATCGGTTCCTCGAGAACTCGGAACCGAGGCTTTTCGGTTTCGGGTAATTCGGTTCGGTTTCGGTTCTAACCGAAAGGAACCGAAATTTTCAAAACATAAAAAATAGCACATTCAAATCCAAATTTTGACAACATTTCATCTCTTTTTTATGCACCCAACATAGACAATTTAAGGAGCAATAAGCATAAAAGCGATACGACACATATATGTGTCAAATTCTAATGCAAACAAGCAATGTTCCACAAGCATCAAACATAACAATCACCTTTACTCGGTATTTTGGCCTGTGCTAATATATATTTCGGTTAGTTCGGTTATTTCGGTACTGCGAACCCCGGAACCGAATTAACCCGGTTATTTCGGTTCCTGAGATACGGGAACCGAATTAGGAACCGAAACCGATCGGTTCGGTTACTTCGGTTCGGTTCTCGGTTCTTCGGTTCGGTTCTCGGTTCTCGGTTTTTCGTGCCCAGAGTGACGTGTGTCCTGAAAAAAAAAGGCAGCGCGATTCACTTTTCGGTGGTGCAGCTGCCCCAGTTGGTGCGCGCGGTACACGCGTACTACTACTACTGCTTGCTGCTACGTGATTCCATCGTTCCTCTTTTTTTGTTGTTGTTGCTGTGTGTACTGTGTAGCAGTGATTTGTGTGCCGTGACACGTCTCGCTACCGCCTCTCCCGTTGGGCTTGGGCAGCACAACACGGACAACAACAAGGCTCAAAAATAAAAAAAAGAAACACGGACAACGACCAATCAACCCACCAGCGTGTCGGTCTGGTTTGACGGTGAGTCTTGATTTGTTCTTCGCGAGAGAAAAAAGATCTTGGTGGCTGGTGTGTTCAGAGAGAAAAAGGTACCGGCTGGCTGGCCAGTGGTAGGTACTGGCCGTACGACAGCGCCCTCGTCTGCTCGCTTGCTTGCTTGCAAAGCCGGTGAAATCATGCCCTTGCCTTGCCCCCCGCCGCCGCGATTGGGCGTTGATGGTTGGCTTTGGCTGGCTCTGCCTCGGCTTGGCGGGCCACCTGGAAGGGATGCGGTGGCGCGCGCCGCCCTGTACGTGTGCGGTGGCCTGTGCTCATCGCATGACTTGTGTGAATCCTTTTCTGCTTCAGAAGGTCGGATAACGCGCAGTGGCAGCACCATCACGGAGTGAAGGGAACCCGGAGCAAGTCCTACTATCATCGTATATCGTCGTCGCAGGTGAATCATGATCCGGGCATGACAAGGCAGCAGCTAGGTAGCGCATGATCTGTCCACTTCTTTTCTGCAGCTAGTGAGCCCAGCCTTGCTGCAGGGAGAGGGCCGGGGTCAGTGGAAAGTGAGATTTGCCAACCTGCTGCATGCACCATCAGACCACAAGCTGCTTGCAATGGTCCATTCTACTTCTACCTCCTCTAGCCCTCCTCCTCCTCCTCCTCCTCCTGCATGGCCAATGAAGAAGCTGCTGCGCGCGACAGGAAAACAACGCATGCAGGGGACCCTTGGGTTGGGTTGGGAGCAATAATCTAGCTAGTAACCCAGTAGTTTGCATTACTACATTCACGATGCATGGTCGATCACCGCCCAGCTACCCTGTCTAGCTAATAAGCAGTAACAAGCACGGCAGTTCATCTTTCTTTCCACCCCCCCCCCCCCCCCCCCCCCCAATACGGATATATATCAGGATAGTACTACGAGGGAACGAAGGTCAGTCGACCAGCACCAAATCATCAATCTTCTCATCCGCCGGCCGGTTGCATCGGGGGCGAGGGTCCGACTCCGACGATCGACAACGACAAGGCACGATGGCGGTAGCGATTGATTACAACTGAGATACTAATTAATATTCCTCCTCAAGCTAGCTAGCAACCAACAACTCTGATGGACCGATCGATCATCTATCTTCTCTCTGCTGGCTAGCTAGATCGAAGCAGCAGCCAGCAGCCAGCAGCAGCAGCCAGCAGCGGCACGTTGGCATCCATCTAAACTTAGGCTTTGGATCGGATCGGACCCAGCCGACGATGGTACCTGTCTAGGCTTTAGCTTTTAATTCAAGGGGGGGAGAGACAGGACATGTTGCGGAAAATCAATCTGCTGCATATATAGCATGCACATAGCATGGACGCGAGAGAAAGAGATGGATTAAACTTCTTTTTGGCCTCCAGATGACGATGTTATACTACTATATGATAGCGGCGCCGCGCTACGTGCGCTGTCAAAAGTAAATGATCGATGCTGCAGCTGCTGCAGGCCGGCAGGTGCTTTTAATTTCCACATCCGCACCAATAAATAAACAGTCCCACTAAGAACATGACATCAGGTGGTGGGCCCCGTTATTCGAACTAGCTACAAAAATGTTATAATAACTCAAAAAATTTAAAAACCAAATTAAATTCTGATTACATCACCGGATTCCTTTCAATAAGTCCTTCGAAACAAGATCTCATATGAATATATTTCGACAAAAGGACAAATAGACCCCATCGATGGTAGTTGGTACAGTAAATTGAAAAGTAAAAGAAAACGAAAGAAGAATGAAAAAGGGAAATGGAAAAGGAAAAAAGAAGAAAGGAAAAGAATAGGAGGGTGACAGTAGTAATATTCTAACCCATATGTTTCTCCTACATACTCGCGGGCAACGCGCGGGGAATCGAGGAATATAAAGGAATAGCAGCGCGTAGATAGTCTTAGCAGAGACACAACGAACGGATCTTTTTTTTTTCATTTGACATCGTGAAATATATCCATTTCCTACACTCAATAGCTATTCGACACGTGAGTAGGCCCGGCACCACCCCTAAACCGCGCTTAAAAAAAGTGTAAGGTATGGTTTCTAAAGTTCCTTCTGGATGCCACCGGCAACCCGTGAAGGGAAAATGTTATTGCAAGAGAGATATGTTGTCGTAAAAGAAACCGCGCGAACCGCAGATAAAGCCAGGTGGATTCTGGTGAAACACCGCCGTGACTTTAGTGACACCGTTTTACTGACGGAAAGAACAAGGCACATGACGGACGGACGCGCGCTCGCTCTCCCCCGGGAATTAGGCAGCCTGCCTGCCTGCCCTGCCTGCCCTGCCTGCTGCACACAACACACTACGTACGTACTCTAGCAGCACGTACAAAAAGGAGCAAAAAAGGAGTCCAGGAAAGGGCACGGATGATCCAGTAGCAGCGGATTAGTTGGCCATCTTTCCTTCACTGGGACTGGTTGTTGCAAAGCTAGCTGATGACTGATAACGACGCTTTCTTTTCTTGTTTTGTTTTCGGAAGTTTATTAGTTAAACAAATCCTGTACTGTACCCCCGTTCCCCGGCCCCCTGACCTGAGTACGACGGGTTTTGCAGTTGCAGTAGCTGGCGTTACCCGGCCCACCCACTGCAGAGAATTCCCTATACCACCTACGAAAAAATTGTGATTATAGGACTCCCTCAAAACGTGATTTGTTATTTTGACAACCTGTGTGGATGACAAATGGATCCATCCGTGTTCATATGGGGCCGGGTATCGGCGTGTTGCCGCCCAGGCAGCGAGCGACCGGCGGGACGCGCGCAGCCACACGAATGGATGGGGGGGGAATGGAACGGTTGGGTTTCCGTCGCGCAGCACGGCGGCGGCGGCGGCAGCCAGCAGCAGCTACTCCTCCGGCACTGTGGCTAGGGGAAGGTCATCTGTCACTGCAGCTGGGTCCCGCCGGCGACTACTGATACTACTGTGATACTCCTACGCTGTACAGTACTACTGGCCACTGCCAGGCCAGCCAGAGAGAGGGCATCTGCGCCGCCGCCGCCGCCGCCGATCCGACGTCAAATCAAATCGCCCTAGTGGTGGTGGTAGTGTACTCCAGCATTTACCGCCGCCGCCGCCGCCCCGTCGCCCGCCGTGCATTTTATTTTACCCGTAGTGGTGGTGGTGGTGGTGTGTGTGGCCGAGGCGGCAGCAGCAACGCCAGGCGCCGAGCCGAGCCGAGCCGAGCCGAACGGAAGGAATCGCAGCCGGCAGCAGCAGAGCAGACAGCAGAGCAACACACCACCACGGCACCCAGAGAACCGAGCGAGAGGGACCCTCGCTCGCCCCGCGGCGCGGACCAGAAAACAATTAAGCAAAAAAAAAAAAACAGGGGGAAAAGGGAAAAGCTCTCATTCCCCTCCCTGCTCCCCCCCTCACCTCCTCCCTCCTCCTCCGTTCCTATCTCTCTCTCCTGACTCCTCCGCGTCGCGATCTCCCCCCCCCCCCCCCTCCTCGCACTGCCAAACCCCTCGCCCCCGGGCCTCCGCCACCGCCGCCGCCGCCGCCGCGCTCCGATCCGACCCTCCCGGAGGACCCACGGCGCGCTCCTAGCTTCGCCGCCGCCCCCTCCCCCCCCCCTCCCCCGCGCGCGAGCCGCGCCGCAGGTCGCCGGCGAGCGGAGGCGCCCATTGCGGCGCGCCGCGTGCCCCGCCCCCCCCCCCCCCCCCCCCCCCCCCAGCCCGTGGTGGTGGTAGAGCGGGCGCGAGCCCGACAAACTCCGCCCGCCCGCCGCGCGCGCGCGGCAGCAGCGGGGAGGGGGTTCTGCGAGGGACGAGAGAGAGCGCGCGCGCGCGCGGCGATTTGGCAGATGGGGCGCTGCCGCCGGCGGGGTTGATGCGGAGGAGGCCGCCATGTCGGACGCCTCGTCGGATCTCGGCGGCATCCGGGCGGGGCCCGTCGAGCGCGACATCGAGCAGGTGCCTTTTTTGCTCTGCTTCCCCCCCGCCGCCGACGACCCTCTCCCCACCGTGCACACGCGCACGCACCCTTTTGTTTCTACGGTACCCCGGGGTGCAATTGCAATTGCAACTCAGATGAGATGTGGGATTGTGGGTGGGTAGATAGGATACCACCGCCCGCTCACATGTTCCCCTCGTGCTCTTTGTTTGGGCGACTAGGTGAAATGGTGCCTGATTCCCGCTGGAATTCGTGGCCAGATACTTTGCTGTTTTCCCCTTTCCTGTGCCACGATGGAGCTCAGACTTTAGATTTCGGGTTGCCACCGCTCGCTGTTCCTCCTCCCACTCCTCTGCTCAAATTCCGCGAGTTAGTAAGGTGGGTTGACTTGCTTGATGTCTACTAGGCTCTTCATCTGGTGTCTAGTTTCTGAGGTCCAGTTGGGACTATTACACTGCTTACCATTCCCCATTTTCTGGAGCTCAGGGCGCTCAGTAGGGTGCTTTGGTGAGCAGAGGATTCGGTTTGGGAGGACGATGAGCTGGTGTAGTTCTTCAGCTCTACTACGTGCTCGCCTTTACCCACCTCTCTTTGTGCTGGCCTTGGTGCAATGCTTCCCTTGCGCATTCAGTCGTCGCCGCAACACGGTGCTGAAAATTCGATGGGTGCCGCGTTAAGATTCGTTCATCTGTGAAGAATATCAGGGGATGGATGCTGGGGCTTTATGGATTTTCAACTCCTGTGTATTTTGAGAGAGATGGCTGACCACATGCCACGCAAATGGACAGTCCAGGCTGATTCTGCTACTGTAGCCCTGTTTTTTTTTTTGGCACCAGGGAGTGTCGTGCAGCGTAGGAGGTTTGGAATCAAGTGATGATTGATTTGTTTTCTTATGTATACGTTGTGTCCAACATTCTGTTTGGGGGCAAACTTATTAGGCATGGAGTGGAGATATGGCTAGATCAGGTTGCTCAACATATGACCAGTACCTTTAACTCATTTGCGCTGACAAAATGACATTTCATTCTTTTCTTACTAAATGACACATTTCATCTTTTATGCTAGTTAAGGGGCCACATTTGTCGAGCAGATACTGTTGTGCAGCAGCTACTGAGTGCAGTGATAAAAAAGAACCCTGTTAACTGCTGGACTTTACAGTCAGATGCTTCATAAGCTCTCTTCCAAGTGCATCTGCCAAGATGCTAATAATACAAAGTAGTTAAAACAAAAGCAATACAGGAAAAAGGGTCATGCACAATCAATGATATATACATATTAAATTAGCAAGCTCATTGGTTGTAGTTGCACTAATTGACTACTACACAACTAGTGTGTGCAGGGATTATTTGGGTTTTATTCTTTTCATTGTCGACAATGGAAATCATCAACGAAACAGGTCAATCTGAATAATAAACTGTATGCCATTAGCTAATGGCAGAGGAAAAATAGCAGAAAACTTTGGTTCTATTGAACCATTACATACTTGTACTTGCCTGTGTATGTGTATAGTATTTTGTTCTGCTATTATTTTTAATCATAGTTCAGAACCAGTGATTTACCTAAGGTGGGCATCAAGCCCCCAAAATTTTGTTAATCAGTTCGTATAAGACATGGCATTTGTTCCCTTTATCGCTTCTAAAGTTATTGAAATCATTTGGAAGGCAGATTTGTTATAGCAGATTTGGTCACATAGACTGCTCTGATGATTACCATTATAGTTTATATTATAAAAAATTGAAATATGGAAGTTGAATGCTGCCAATTATACGTTCATATATTATCAATGTGATATTTGAGGCTTGACGGCACTCCTATTTGCAGGCTATCACCGCTCTCAAGAAAGGAGCTTACTTGTTGAAGTATGGGCGTAGAGGAAAGCCAAAGTTTTGTCCATTTAGGCTATCCAATGTGAGCATTCTTTGCACTCTCCAACTTAACAGTGTTTCTGTGCCTGCACAACCCTCCGACTTATATGGTGTATTTTATGCTTTTTTTGCTCCTTCAGGATGAATCTGTATTGATATGGTTCTCAGGGAAAGAAGAGAAACATTTAAGGTTGAGCCATGTATCTAGGATAATTCCTGGGCAGCGGACTGTAAGTTAACACTCCAAAGAGGCCCAGACTCATGCTTTTTAGCAGATTATCCTGTCTAGCTATTTCTTCGTAATAAATAAATTGCTTTGGCCAACAAGATTCATAGTATAGTAAAAAATATCTTGATTTTTTGTTGAGCTTTACTTGCCAACTCTTATGAATACATATCTTTTATAAACTGAAATAGCATTTCCCAACTTATTTTTTTGAATGTCTGTGCAATGAAAAATGACCAGAACATAAAACTATAGATCAACACACATTGTCGAAACTCCTTGTATATGTACATATGAGTTGCTACTTTCGACCCCGATACCGAAGGTGTTTACGTGACGTAATATTGAATTCTCATGTCATGATTCGGTTGAATTACATTTTTAGTTAAAAAATATTTGTTGGTCAGAAGTACTGCCTTTTTTGCATTGTGATTAATTTTGGTGCCTAACTTACTGACTTGATCTTTTTCCTGGACAATTCAGGCAATTTTTCAGAGATATCCACGACCGGAGAAGGAGTGCCAATCTTTTTCTCTAATTTCACATGATAGGTCATTGGATATAGTAAGTTTCCCTAATTCATATTATTTTGTTTCATCTTTGTTGGTTCTATTGCTAACATTGGTGTGCTTGTTATTCTGCGCCCCCCCCCCCCCCCCCCCCTTCCTTTCATGTTTAGTTTTTTAGTAAAGGTTTCACATTCACATGGTGACATGCTTTGTTTCATTTAATAATATCAGATATGTAAAGATAAAGATGAAGCTGAAGTATGGTTTGCTGGGCTGAAAACATTGATTTCCCGTAGCCACCAAAGAAAATGGAGAACTGAATCTAGAAGTGATGTCCTTTCCTCTGGTGCAACTAGTCCGAGGACTTACACACGCCGGAGTTCTCCTCTGAGTTCACCTTTTAGCAGCAACGACAGCATCCACAAGGTATTACTGCCTCTATTATCTGAAAATCACTTCTAGAAGACTAGAATAACATTAGAGTTTCATCCCTTAATTGTGCTGGCCAGCAGCCTCTCCATTGATACTTCTCCATCCCAAATTACTGTTCACTTGAGCTTTTCTAAGTAGGAGTACATAGGAAAAACTATGTATTTAAAAAGCCAAAACGAATAGTAATTTGGGACAGACAGAGTCAAATAGAACCCATCCTTTTTCATGTTGAATGTTTCAGTTCAGCAATTACTTCAGTCAGATTATTGTGAAAGCCTGCTTTCACTGATGCGTTCAGTTAGAGCAGGAAGACTTGGAGGCATAAATTTCTCCACACTAGAGTGCAAAGCTAGAAAGGAGCAATGTTTTGTTGATGCGTCAAATTACTGTGTACTAATTACTTTTAATGTTCTCTCCTTCCCTTCACTTTGCATAGTTTTTTTTGAGATATCTATGTTTGTTTTAGAAAACGATCTTTTTGCCACTTGTCTCACTTCAGGATGGCAGTGACAATTACCGTCTCCGTACTCCATATGGGAGCCCACCAAAGAATGGACTGGAAAAGGCCTTTTCTGATGTCATGCTGTATGCAGTTCCTCCCAGGGGCTTTTTGCCATCAGATTCTAATGCCGGATCGGTTCATTCTATGTCTTCTGGACACTCAGATAACACAAATGGGCACCCAAGAAGCATTCCAATGGATGCTTTCCGAGTCAGTTATTCGAGTGCTGTTAGTTCATCTAGTCATGGTTCTGGTCATGATGATGGTGACGCTTTAGGTGATGTTTTCATATGGGGAGAAGGAACCGGGGAAGGAACTCTTGGTGGTGGTAGTTCGAGAGTTGGAAGCTCCTCAGGTGCAAAAATGGATTGCCTTGCACCAAAACCATTAGAATTTGCTGTGCGACTTGATGTACAGAACATATCTTGTGGAGGACGACATGCTGCACTTGTCACTAAACAAGGAGAAATCTATTCATGGGGTGAGGAATCAGGGGGGCGGCTTGGTCATGGTGTCGATTGTGATGTATCGCAGCCAAAACTCATCGATGCTTTATCTCATATGAACATTGAGCTGGTAGCATGTGGTGAATACCACACTTGTGCTGTTACACTATCTGGAGATCTTTACACATGGGGGGATGGCACCTTTAAATTTGGACTTTTAGGTCATGGAAATGATGTCAGCCACTGGGTACCAAAGCGCGTGAATGGACCGCTAGAGGGTATACATGTTTCATCAATTTCATGTGGACCTTGGCATACAGCCCTAGTAACTTCTGCTGGGCAGCTTTTCACATTTGGGGATGGATCTTTTGGGGTCCTGGGCCATGGAGATCGTGAAAGTATCTCAGTACCCAGAGAAGTTGAATCCCTTAAAGGGCTACGCACTGTGCGGGCGGCTTGTGGTGTTTGGCACACTGCTGCAGTTGTGGAAGTGATGTCTGGGAATTCAAGTTCTAGCAATTGTTCTTCTGGTAAGATATTTACATGGGGTGATGGTGATAAAGGTCGCTTAGGTCATGGTGACAAGGAACCACGTTATGTCCCAACTTGTGTGGCTGCTTTGGTGGAGCCCAATTTTTGTCAGGTTGCTTGTGGGCATTGTTTGACAGTAGCCCTTACAACTTCTGGGCATGTGTATACAATGGGCAGTGCTGTCTATGGTCAGCTGGGGAACCCACAAGCAGATGGTATGCTTCCTGTACGTGTTGAAGGGAAGTTACACAAAAACTTTGTGGAGGAGATTTCATGTGGTGCTTATCATGTAGCCGTCTTAACGTCTAGGACTGAGGTGTACACATGGGGCAAAGGTGCAAATGGCCGGTTAGGTCATGGTGACACTGATGATAGGAATACTCCTACATTGGTTGAAGCACTGAAAGATAAGCAAGTCAGAAGTGTTGTTTGTGGAATTAATTTCACTGCAGCAATATGCATTCACAAATGGGTATCTGGAGTTGATCAATCAATGTGCTCAGGTTGCCGTCAGCCATTCAACTTGAGGAGAAAACGTCATAATTGCTACAACTGTGCTCTAGTATTTTGTCATTCTTGCAGCAGTAAAAAATCTCTGAAGGCTTCATTAGCACCAAATCCAAACAAGCCTTACCGTGTCTGTGATAGCTGCTACGGTAAACTGACAAAGGGACTTGAGACAGACATGCATTCTTCAGCGAAGCGGGCTGCTAGTGTACCAGGATTAAGTGATACAATCGAGGATGATCTGGAAACAAGGTCAAATGCTCAACTATCAAGATTGTCTTCAATGGAGTCTTTTAAGCATGTGGATAGCAGATATTCCAAGAAAAATAAGAAATTTGAATTTAATAGCACCCGTGTTTCCCCTGTGCCAAATGGAAGTTCACATTGGAGTGGGCTCAACATTTCAAGATCTTTCAATCCTGTATTTGGATCTTCAAAGAAATTTTTCTCAGCATCAGTCCCTGGATCTAGGATTGTTTCTAGGGCAACGTCACCTATTTCGAGAAGAGCAAGCCCTCCACGATCCACAACACCTACACCTACTCTAGGTGGTCTAACATCTCCAAGAATTGCAAATGATGGGAAGCCACCAAATGATGCACTAAACCAAGAGGTTCTGAATTTGAGGTCTCAGGTACACATTTTCTTCCATTTTTAGTGCTATTTGATAATATTATTGATATTTTTATTTTGCTTTCAGTAGTCAACAATTTAAACGTAGTAGAGTTTTAGCTTACACCATGCTCTCTGTTTCCAGTCCGATAAGACAGCAATCTTCTGTGTTTTCTTACTGAACTTTGATTTTATGTTTTAAAGGATAGCGTAGTAAGTTTTCTGTGTGCTAACCTCTGCAACCTTATGATGTAGATACATGTATCCTTTTGCTGTAATAGTAACAAAGTTATACATTCGATACTGCCAATCTAACTGATATTTCTATACTAAGATTGTTACCTGCCTACTTAATAGTTAATACTAACATGCTCATACTTCTAAGCTGTATATGGATGGACAAGCTTATTGTCTTTTTGGAGTTTCAATATTTCAACCTCCTTTGGATTAAAGCTAAGTAACATCAGAAAGAGAGGACTGGAAGCAATTTCTCATGTTGTAGCTCTTCACTTACAGGTGGAGACTCTTACCAGGAAGTCTCAACTGCTTGAAGTGGAGCTGGAGAGAACTACCAAACAATTGAAGGAAGCTATTTCCATTGCCGGGGAGGAAACTGCAAAATGCAAGGCGGCAAAGGAAGTAATCAAGTCACTCACTGCACAAGTAAGTCTGCTTACTCCGCAGGCATTCGATTTTGTCTCCTTTTATACACACATCTAATTGTATTTAAATCCGTTTCAATGTTAGCATGTAGAGTCATGGCCTTTGAGCAATATTCTATATCCCATATTGACTACCGCATTTATGTTAATATGTGTTACAACCTGGATATGAAATTTGAACGAAGCAGTTTGGTTTAATAAAAAAACTCTGAAGGTTTGCATAATTTTGCATCAATTATTCTTAGCTAAACCTAAATGGTAAAAGAGCTTTACAGCTATCGTCTAAGGGTTGATTCCATTCGTTTTGTAACAGTTAAAGGGGATGGCCGAGAGGTTACCAGGAGGAGCAGCCAAGAACACTAAACTGCCACCTCTTCCTGGAATTTCCATTCCAAATGACATTTCGTCTGTGGGTACAGAGAGTTTGGGTAGCCCAAGCAGTTCTGGAGAACAAATCACAAATGGTCATAATGGTTTGCTTGCTTCTAATGGACCAAGTTCTGTTAGGAATAAGACGATCCCCGCAGAAGTTGGCAAGAATGGAAGTAGGCTACCTGATTCTGAATCTTGCCATGAGGCTGAATGGGTGGAGCAAGACGAACCAGGTGTATACATTACTCTCACCGCCCTGCCTGGAGGTGCCAGAGATCTCAAACGGGTTCGGTTCAGGTAGATGCATTTGAATCCTGCTCAGCTGGCAATTTCCACAGCCAGCACTCTACTTATCTAGCTTTACACTGTGTTCCTGTTGAATTCTTATTTGGTTCAGCTTGTAACTCGTCATTTTTGTTTGTTTGTAAATAGTCGGAAGAGATTCAGTGAGACACAAGCAGAACAATGGTGGCAGGAGAACCGGGCAAGGGTGTACCAGCAGTACAATGTCCGTGTGGTTGACAAATCAACCGCCAGTGTCGATAATGACATTCCATCTAACTGACATTAGATTGACCTGGAGAAACATAGTGGATTACATGCGGAGCTGAGGCCATGTACCCGACCTACGTGAAGGCTCTCTTGCCAGTTAAGCTCGGTTGCTAACGTGGCTACCATTTTTACCTAGCCCCTTGAAAAGAGGAGGTTTCCGCTCCCAGGAAAACGTGAAGATTTTTCTTCGGTTTTACATAATTCTTTACTCTTTACCCCTTTCTTTTTTTTTGTTCCTTGTGTGAAAAGTAGAGTGCTTGAGCAGAAGTAATGTAAATGCTTAGTAGCAGCAGGCTAATCTATCTTGTAAATGCATAAGCAAAGCATCAATTTTAGAATGTCTTGGAAATTTTCCTATATGATTGCAAATGCCAGTGCAAATCTGAGCCAAGTGGCCATAGTCGATGATTGTTTGGTTCGAGTCTTTGAAATACTGCCAAATTTTCCTATATGATCGTTTGGTGTTTGCTCTCGGTCAATTTGGTTCTGAAGCTCGAGAGTTCACGACGGGGATACTTTCCGTTGGGAGGCAGAGTAGCAGCAGCCAGCCATTCTAAGGCAGGCTCCTGCATATCCCGTCCAGTATTGTGCTGAAGACAACGCAAGGCTTACTGAATTAGAAACCCCGTCTTTACAAAGGGAAAGATCGTTATTACAAGAAGTCAAGCAAGTACCTCATAACTTGTTCGGAGTCCAAGAATTCACTAGCAAGGAGTTATTATTTCTATTGCAAAGGGAATGATGAAGAGGAAAGAACAGAAAACCTAAGAATTTAGTTAGCGCTATCGCCCAATCAATAAGATCGGCCGTTTTAGATCCTGCCTACACAAAGCTGAGTTGCGCCAGATAGCTGCTTTCAGCAAAATCATGGAGGCTCCGATGAGGCCTGCCTCCTTCATTCTCAGTGCTGCTTATTCCTTTATTCACCATTTTTCTGCAGGCACTAGAATCCTGCAGACGAATAAAATAATCAAACACACGTTGGATTAATTTAGCATCAGAATGTCATGAGCATGTGGTGCCCACAAACCTGCAGAAGTTTAACCATTTGCTCTTCAATGGTACCACGCATGGCCAAAGTTTCGACCTGTATTGGACGTGTTGCCCCCATTCGATGAGCCCGACTAATAACTTGTTCCTCCATACTGATTACAACAGAAAAGAAAATGCAATCATGAACTTGCATGATAATGATCCTTGCAAAAGGTGTAGGCAGCCGACTGCCAATTCGAAAGAAAAAATTCTAGGTAGATGCAAGACAACAAGGCAAAAGTTTACAGCTTGGCAGATAAATTTGCAGTCCACATTTCATTAAGAACCAAAATAATTTACCCTATGGAAACGAATGACATGGCCGCATTAGTTATTTGAATAAGTATCTGAATGGTTAGATTACCTCCTATCCCATATTGGTTCCATGAGAAAAACATGAGTCACAAAACTCAGATCAAGCCCCAGCGCAGCAGTTCCATCCATGACTAGAGCCATACATGTTGGATCCTCTTGGAACTTCGTTAGTGCACTTCTCTGCATATAGAATAGCAGATCATCCTTAAAATATGTTTCAGATATTTGCCAAGGAAAGAGTGACTTCATTTTGCCAATCGGATATCACTTTTTTAACATGCAATGGAGCTAGAGTAGTGGGAAATAGGATGTGAGCTAGGTGGTTATGGAGAGTGGAAGGCCGCAAGGAGCAAGATGGGGAAATGTAAGATCTGGGCATCTGGTGAAAAAAAGTTGAAAACATGTGAATGGGCAAGGAGTTGGTTCACTTGTGCAAATACGCAGCATGGAGTCAACAGGGTGCACCAGGCTAAAGTATGCCTCATGGATACTTAGGTATAACTTACATATTAAACATCCCAAATAAGAAAGCATACCTTACTCCCTAAAGGCATTGGACTGTACATTCCCGCATATGTTATTCCAGCAATAGTCAGCTGTACAGAAAGGGGATCAATGGTCATCAATTTAACATAACTGTTAACCAAAAGCTGGAGTATAATCATTTCAAACTAACCTGCTGCTCAATCACATGAATATGCTCTAGAAACTGAGAAAATATTATAACTTTGTCCAACATTGCCTGTGGTTGACAAGATAGTGCCTTAGCATGACCAGAACTATAGGTTATGCTACTCCCATTTTCTCGCAGATTTATCAGCTTCTCAACCAAATAAGCAACTTTGCTGCTAGATGTTGATTGCCAGTCAGGGTCCCAATCATCCTACAAAAAAAGAAAAATATTACAAAAAAGAACTTCTTTTCAATGGCACACAAAATAGATGAAAATAGAAGTACAGACCTGCTTATATGAAGGCTGCAACTCAATTAGATCCTTGGGCACTGGCCATTTTGGTTTTGGATTTTCTGTCCTTGACTTAAGAGTTTGCATCTCATAACGATTGCCACAACTGGGTAATGTGCATTTTTCACTATCAAGAGCTACACAATCAAGGCACAAAATATGTTGACAGGGTGTGATAATAGGCAATCGACACCAAACATTACACCTGAAAGCAAAGTATTTGAATAAGGAAATAATCGGATTGATACGTAATATGATTTTTCTTTACCAAATGCTTCCATACCTGAAACAACTGGCACCATTTAAAAGAGCATATCTAATAAACTGGTATTCATCTGAAGAAGGATCAAGGCCCAGCTTCACCAAATCATCCATCGTTTCCTGTATATCCTGACCTGCCTCAGCTACTTTGATATGCCCGGCAACACAGCAAGATAAACGGACATTCTTTATAGTAGTAGCACGGAATTTCCACTGCTTGGGATTCAGAAGGGATTCTACATGAGAGGGGTCATTCCAATCAGCCATCAGTATATTTCGGCGAATAGTAACAACCAGTTCATTGTAGCTTTTTGCATGTCCCTCATTGAAGTCTAGGAAGGTTATCTTCTTTATGCAAGGAGGTATATTTTTAAGATCTGCTTTTCTTGCACTAATCATAGTCCTCTGAAGCAGCTGCACAAGACGAACTCGTCCCTCTTCCATTTGCGCCTCAAAAGGCCTATGGATCCCAGAGTCCCACGACTGGTAGTTTTGACCGTAAACTTCATCATGAAGAAACTTGAGCATGGGGTGAAGATGAGCAACCTGACTAGTTGTTGTATTTGGTGTAGGTGTGCCAGTTAATATCCACCTATTTGATGCAACCAAAGCGACAGCCATCTGTAATTTGTTCGTCAGAGCAAGACTCGAACCTAATGTGTGCCCTTCATCCAGAATAACCCTGAACCAGTGGATGTGCTTTAGTGCACTTCTCTTCTGTGGACCCCATTCTGCACTTAGTCTGCTGAATGTGGTTATGACAATGTCATAGTCCCAAGCAAGGTTGTGAGCAGATGGCTTCTTGTGGTCTCCCCACACAAAAACATTAAGGGTGTCCGAGGACACATGACGCTGTATCTGTGTTGTCCAGTGATCAATTAAGTTAGCAGGTACCACTATCAAAGTAGCCCTAGATAAATAAAACCTAGTAGAATCCAGCGGTTTTTCAAGAGCAACTCCAAGTGCAGCTGAGTCAAAAGCTAAATCGTCAAGCCTAGAGGGATAATACCACCGAGTCACACCTTTTTCAATCTTTCTCATAAGGCCAAATGCTTGAAATATCTTGTAGTATGGACGGGCACCCTTGCCTGTAGTTGCACGTGTATCTAGAACTGGGCGAGTCAAACCAACCAATTCCATCTCCATAAGTTTTGAAGGAGAAAGTTTTGCTAACCATATCAAAGCCTTCTTGGTTTCTGAATTGATCGTAGCAACATTATCTTTCAATATGTTTGTGAAAAACGACACATTTTCCTCATTTCCAGGCAACGAGTTTTTCTTGTAAAATCCTGGCAAATTGGTTATCTTTCTCACAAAATCCGATGATTCCTCTGGGGCAGTGCATTTCTGCCGTGATGGATCAGTGTTCATAGTGCAAAACCATGCTGTGGCAGCATCAAGAACAGTTGGATCTGATAGCCTTCGCCACTTTCTGCAAGCATCACACTGAACCCAGGTCTCATTTGTTTCATAGGTGGTGCCTCTCTTCCTTTTATTGCCAGTTCCATTGCTGTATGCATCCATGAGGTTTTTCTTAACTTGCCTAGAATTTTTAGTGACCTTCAGTACTTGAGTTGCTGGTGTTGAATGCACTTTGCTGTGTGATGATGATGGAGACTTCTCACTCGTAGCATGAATCAAAATCTTAGTTGGGTCAGGGCTCAGTAACCTGCCTCTCTTTCTTGAAGACCTGGTACTGCACACAGGATCATCATGTGATAGTCCACTAGAACATGGATCATCTGCGGTGACATCCTCAACCAAAAACTTTTTTGACACAGACGAAGAACTGTTTCTATTAGAAGAGTAACTGGGACTTAATTCATAATATCCATATTTTTTATCTGGCTTATGCATGCACCAACTCACATCCACACCTTGAGGAGGATATGCAAGCGTTCCATGCGTTTTAAGAATAAGAGACAGTGTTGTTACTGTCTTCCCTAACCCAGGTTCATCACAAAACATACCTCCACGGAAATCATTTATGGTTGGAGCATTTCCAGTAAATACTTCACCAGAGGTAACATTTATGTAGAAAGGGAAACCATCCTCAGTGCAGAAATCCTTGTACAGAGGATGCGCCAGGACTTGCGTGTTCTGTTCTCGCCTCAACATCCATTCAACAGCGGCCTCTTGATGAGGAAAAAGCTTAAGCTTCATGCAAGGCATAATAGAGGCAGCAAGACTACTTAAATGATGACAAGTTGCTGCCACTCTTATCAAATCTCTGGGTTTAAGTAAAATCAGTACTTTGGTCAATATATCATCAGGGACAGACCAAATACCCAGTTCCAGTGTTTCTGCATCTGGTATTATTCTTTCCGTCTGCATGCCCTTCTCCATCCTAACACCAGGGAGGGTTTTAAAGATTTCGTGCAAGTCAAATGACTTCTCTTTATCTGATATAGATGCTATCTGATGGTCCTCGCAACCAAGTACGTGACAATCGGTGCAGCTCCAAATGCAATGGTCATCACAGTGTGGACCATCATGTGAAGCCCAGTCGAAAGCAAGCAAAGCTTTCCTAGCATCCCAGTTGCAACTGAGAAAAAAAACAGAGATATTAGTCTAGCAGGAAGGTGGCAACACAGCAAAACTTACTGAGGTAACGAATAGTCGTCACATTGCCCAACTCATAGGTTCCACAATTAAGTCATTTCAGAATAAAGAAGTCCTGGAACAGGGCATTATACAAAAAGCTTTTGTTAGCAAGGTGTGCACCACTAGCATTCGGTTGATACTTCAGGTGCAAGCTCATGAATTGTCACCTTAATTCATAGTAGGAAAGCATTTTATTGTTCATGATTAGATTCTCTCTGCACTTTTTCACTCAGATGTCCTAAGATCAGCTCTCCAAATTTCAAATATTAGTTGTCGAGAACACAAATGCCTAGAAAGTACATGCACTTGACCAGTACTCCTAATTACAATTTGCAGAAAGTCCCAGAAAGGGAACATAGCAGGCGATGGAACAGGATTGGAAATTAATTTCCTAAAACAAAACAAACGGATTGCAGTTCTAATCTTCAGACACTACAGGCAACGCAGGCAGTAAACTATCGAACTTGCAGATTAGAGTGTAACGTCCACCACCAAACCCATCCAAATGATAAGCACTAGCAGCTACACCCACAAAGCTCCAAAATTCGTCTCAGAAAAAGCAGACAATGCGCCGCCCGATGTATCCAGAGATAGCAGTGCGCGACAAAACTCCAACCGCTACGAAAGGAGGGTTGAGGCGCTAAATAACCGACACGCACCTGACATGCTTGAAGACCGCGGCGGCCGCGGTGCGGGAGCGCGGGAACTGCCAGCCGGACCAGGCCTTGACGGGCAGGTACACGTCAATCAGCACCACCGCCCTCGCTTCCACCGCCGCCGCCTGACCCCCATCCCCCGCACTCCTGGTCACGACCCGCAGCAGCGTGCCCTCCACCTCCACGCACCGGTTGGACACGAGCGTCCTGAGCATGCGCACGACGCTCCCGCCGCCGCCGCCGGCCCCCGCCGCCGACCTCCACTTGGACCGAGGCGTGGCGGTGGTGGCGGCGCCCTCGTCGGCGAGCGGCGCGAGGGGCACGCCCCCGCAGGCGGAGAGTGTGCACCGGGAGAGCGGCGGGATGGACGCGGCCCCGGCCGCGTCCACGGACAGGACGGCGCGGAGGTAGCCGCCGAGCTTGCGGCGCGCGGCCGCGGCGTCCATTGCGAGCGCGCTAGGGTTAGTGCTCGACCTCCACCATGGGGGGGGGGGGGAGAGGGAGGGTGCGGGACTCGCCGCCGCCGCAGCGATCGCGGGATTCGATGGGCGGGAGTGGCCGGAATTGGGGCGGAGATCGGGAGGAGGCGGAGGCGACGAGGAGGAGGAGAGGAAGGGCCGAAGGGGGAGGGAGGGATGGAGGCGGAAAGAGTGCGTAACTACCGGGGCGAGATGATGTGGCGTCCGCGGTTAACGGATCGGATCTGGTATGTATGGTAGCTGGGGGCTGGGCCTGGGCCCGATGTTTCTTGCGGGGCCCACGGAGGCTGCTGGATTGGACGTGGGCCTGAGGCTATCCGCACTCGTCCTACTCTAAATCCATCCCCTAAAAGCGAATATTCTTGCTCGCTCATCAACAATTTACGAGACAAGACCGATTTTTCCGCACCCGTCGTCCCCTATATCTCGTACTCCATTTCAACCACCACCGTGGGACCCACATGTCATAGATCGCCTTTTATTTACCCCCCACCCCCACCCTTCTCTCTCCCCCCACTCCCCCACCTACCCCCGCCGCCCCTACCCGGCGCCTCCGCTCCATCTCGCGGCCGCCCGTGCGGCTCCGCCTTCCTCCCCCTCCCCCCCGCCGGAATGCGCCCGCTTCGTCTACTCCGCCGGCTTCCCTCGAGTGACCGCGCGGGGGCGGAGGTCACCGGCCGCGGACCCCTCGCTCCCTCCACCCACGCGCGCCGGCGAGCGGGGAAGGAGCCCGAGGCGGCGCCGACGCCCGCCCCCGCCCCCGGCGGCGGTTCCTCCACCGGGACCCCGCAACGCGACCGCGGCCCTCCCCCTCGCTCGTTTCGGGAGACCCTCCGGCGGCGGACGGCCCCTCCCTCGGGCGCGGGCGGGCGGAGGTGGGACGGCGGCCTCGAGCACCCCCTCCGTCCCCATCTCTCTTCTCGCGGCGGGCGGCCTCGAGCACCCCTCCCCTCCCCTCCCTCCCTTCCTCACCGTCGGCGGGCCATGGCCTCGCCGCATCCGGCCCTCCCCTTCCCCTTCCCGGCAGCGAGGCTTTCTTCATCGATGCGGCGGCGCGCAGGGTAGTGGCGGCGGTGCCGAACCTTCCCTGCCGTGGCGCGGAGGAGCAACGACGCACGGAGGTGGGGCCACCGCAGGCCGTAGCGCACCCCTGGATGGGCGCTGGATTTGGCGCACACGCGCTGGGAACGGGGCGTCCCGTATGCGGTGGCGTACGCCGGTGCGGGCAAAAAAACGGCAAATGTGAACGCCACCGTCCCGTAGCGTTCGCGTACCGCACCCCGAGTGCGACCGGTCCGATGCCATGTCTGCGAATTTTTTTATATATATATTTATTATATCACGATTTTGCAAAAATATATAGTCCGACACAAAATTTTGCAAAAATATACATCTTGCGTCGTGGCCCACGACATCAGGGACATAACGCCGTGGGCCGCGGCGCTAGGTGCCGCCAGGAGTGGGCCCTGACGTGGCCCAGACCTAGCGTCGTAAGCCGCAGCGTAGAGGCCTAACGCCCTGGACCGCGGCGTCAGGTCCTAGCGCCACGGCCCACGGCGGCAGCAGCCCCCCTAGCGCCGCGGGCCACGGCGCTAGGGTTATAGCACCGAAATTCAGCCGAAAATGTCATAACAATTCGAAAAGAAAACGAAAAGAGAGGGGAAGAGGAGAAGGGAGTGAGGGAGGAGGTGGTGAAGGTGCGAAGCTCTGCCGGTTTTTCGTCTCGTTAGAGGTTTTACCTCCGAAACTTAATAGTTTCAGTGTAGATGTGCTTAGTGTTATAGTGTAGATCTGCTCAGTTAATACATAGTTTTTGTGCAGATCTGCTTAGTAAATACATAATTGTATATCTGTTTAGTAAAATTATAGTTGTAGTGTAGATCTGAGTAGATATATTTTGTACTTGCAGATCCACTTGTTAATAGCGTTTTATTTTTTGATGCTGTCAGAAATGCCAGATGATCTCAGTGTCAGATTGTATTTCGGTAATGGGCAGATTAGATATGGTGAACATGGAGTTGACTTGTCAGAATTTAATTCTATTGACCATGTGATTAAAAAAAGCAGCCTCAAGAACTTTTGGGTCCATTACCCAGTTTTTTTAAGGGTATTTCATGTAGATGCAGAGCAACATGACTAGTCCATTATGGCTCTAATCGACAGAAGTGAGTCATTATGTTGGGAGCTTATGCCACTTCAAGGTACTGAACATTGGAGGAGTTATATCAAAACAACATGTGATATTGGTTTGCCTGTGATGTTGTTTATCCAAGTTGTTCATAAGGCTGGGTCTAGTAGTCAAGTGCCTGTGAGTGATGCTCACCAGGGTGAGGTTGAACTACAAGCAAAAGATGATCCTGCAACTGAGCCACAAGAAGAAGGAGATGGTGGTTCCGGTGAGGAAGAAGAAGGACATGGTCACACACACTTTGAGGGTGCAATTGACGAGGGGGAAGTTCATAAAGAACTACTCAGGCAGTTTGAAATGGAGGCCAATGGGGATGAATGTGGATTGGAAGAGGACTCCTCACACGATGCAGGTTTATCAGGGATGGGACAACTCAGGTCGTCGCTTCTGTCATTGCTCACGAGCATGGGTAAGCAAAAATCCATGACCTCTGTGCTTCATCATTTTATTTATGATTTACTAATGTAATCACGGTTTCTGCAGTACTCCGAACAACCAGATAACTGCGGTTTCGTGCAATGGGTGGATCCCCCAGCTATTCACCCGTATCAAGAGTACATCAACTACCTCGAGGATGTTGCCATCTTCAACATGAGGCAAGAACTCGCGTCGACGTTGGCTTCTCCAGATCCAACATCTACCAACGGCGACGACGGACCGGTGACCGGACCAATGGTGGTGAAGACGAACACCGGCTGTGAGGACGAGTACTGCTGCTGTCCGTGCCACGAAAAGAAGGACAACACTCCACCAGTAACTCCACCCCCGACGGGGTACTACATGCCCTCCTAGCAGTCCGACAGGTCTATGATGTCCGGATTCTTTGGGTATTATTTCGTACAATTAGACTACAATTGTTGTAATCGTTTATCTAAATTCCCTAAGGCGCGTTAGGACTAGCAGCAGCGGCACAAAGTTAGGGTAATTGTGTCGCACGTGCCATTGCAAATGTATCGTTTATCTAAATTCGTCGTTAAGTATTAATGGTTGGTCGTTTTATCAATCCTTCAACAATTTAAATTTTTTAAAAAAATCCTACCGCCGCAGCCCACGGCGGCAAGGAATAGATACCGCCGTGGGCCACGACTTACCTCAGCGCCACACCGACGCCAGGCGTTAGGCTCCTAACGCTGAGAGCCACGGCGTCAGGGCCCTAACGCCATGGCTCTTGGCGTTAGGGCTAAGGGCCCACTCATGGCGGCACCTAGCGTCGCGACCCACGGCGTTGTCGGACCATGTATTTTTGCAAAATTGTGGTAAAATAAATATATAAAAAAGTTCCATGTCTGCTGCACGCCACAATTTTGTTTTTCTACGAGACTACGATACGATTCACGAAATTCAGACGGCGTGAAGGAATCACCAAACAATATACTCCACAGTTAGTAGGTACATACAACCAACGAACGAGATCAGTACAATGCACCAATAAAAAAAAGTAAATAAAAAGGCGTCACCGACCCTTGTTCGTGTCACGTCCGTCCTTGCGATTGGCGCCATGCGGTACGTGCAGTCGTGCACGTCCCTACTTGGGCGGCGGCGGCGGCGGCGGGAACTTGGACTTGACGGTCTCGACCACCCCGGCGTCGGTCCGGAACGCCCGCGCCAGGACGTCCGTGGGCACCGCCGGCGCGGCGCCGAACAGCGCCGCGGCGGCCGCCTGCGTGCCGGGCAACTGGCTGTCGAACGCCGACACCGCCACGGCGGGCGCCGCCCCGACGCTGCGCTGGAAGTGCACGAGGCCGCGCGGGAACACAAACACCTCACCCCTGGAGACGGTGCGGGTGAGGAGCCGCCGGTTCGCCGCCGCCGCCGCCGCCGAAGCGGTGGTGCCGGTGGTAGTAGTGACGACGAAGCCCACCTCGAGGGTGCCCTCGGCGACGAAGAGGACCTCGGTGGCGCGCGGGTGCGCGTGCGGCGGGCTCACCCCGCCCCACGGCGCGTAGTCGGTGCGCGCCATGGACACGCCCAGGGTGTTGAGCCCCGGGAGCGCCCCCACGTCCGCCGCCGTCGCCGCCGACCCCGTCGGGTTGCCCGTGTACACGTCGGCGGCCTTGGCCAGCCCGCCGAAGAAGAAGTCGTCCGCCGTCACGTTCACCTCGGGCTTGCACGGGAACCCGTTCACCCTCAGTGCTGTGGGCATTTGTTCATATGTTAGTGTGAAAAAATATATAATGTACTACGACATGAAGAAAAAAGAAGAAGAAATGTGCGACGATGGAGATCGCTACTCACGGCCCTGAAGGGATTTGAGGTCGGCGACGCAGATGTCCTGGAGCATGTCGGGGTCGCCGGCGACGACCAGCGGTGGTGCTGCGGCGAGCGAGAGCAGGACGACGACGGCGAAGGCGGCGGGGAGCTTGTGCGCCATGGTTCTCGTGATGAAACTTATGATCGGTTGCTTCTAGTAGCTAGCTAGCCGTGTACTATAGTGTGTGAGCTGTGTAATAAGGTAGTAGTTGAGCACGTAAAGGATGGAAAGAGGGCAAGAGAGGCTTTTGGTTTGGTGATGCAAAAGATGGGATCGATGGGGCCCCGGTATTTATAGAAATTAAAGGCTGAGTTCGATCGGGTTCATGCAGCTTAACAGAGACGTTGCATTGCCGATGGATGATCATATTGCTATATGCGCCGTGTATATATATGTGTGTACGTACCCAAGTGATTTTGAGAGTTGGGAGAACGAGCGAACAGTGTTACTTCTCACGGCAAGCATCAGTAGTTACAATTATCTATCGTGTGATTGCAATTTGTCGAGTTGTTTAAGCAATGCAATTATGTATCCATATCCGACCCCCAGCCTAATTAATCCCCGGTTTGTACCTCTTTATATATATATTCTTTGCACGTGCACATATTTTGGTGTGCAGACATTCGCGTGACTCAAGGTATTACGATAAATGGACATGTAGTACGTGGCTGATGAAATCGACCACCAAAATATATAGACATATCCATAATAATACATTGTTTCGGTATTATTTTTCCAAGTGTTCCAATCCAACCCATTAGTATTTTTTCAATAACCATCATATCCCTTAGCAACAAATTGTTTTATTGCAGAACAAACACTACGTCGTCAAAAACTCCTTTGGGGCAAATTTCTTGTTTACATACTAATAACCTACTAGCTAGAACAACCCCCCCCCCCCCCCCCCTATACCAATACTACTTTTTTTTCAAAAAAAGGAACGGCAATAGTTCAATTTGCCACATTTTTTATTACAAGAAGCGGAGAAAACGGCAGAACAAACTAAATATAACAGATACATGTACTACGCGTTGCTGAGTGATCAATTACATATTGCTTGTTAATCACGGTGGCTTAGAGATTGCGGTTCTTCCCGTCAGCATAACTGTTTTTAGGTTTTGCACAGATACTACCTGTAGTTCGAATATGAATTAGATCATATCGTTATTCAAACTTCACCAAAAAAAAATTCTGTATTGTTACTAATTTACAAGAATTTTCGATCAAATGGTGAATTGTTACTATTAAAGGAAGATCTACGCATTGACAGTTTTATCAAGCTCCCAAAAATAAACACCAATGATAATCAGAGCATTCATTTCCTTGAGTTCACAGATACACATACGACACCGCCCTTACACAAATGGTTCACGCCGAAATTGAAAAGCAACAACAGTGAAGCGTCGAGGTCAGGCCATGCATGCATGCATAACCACACACCAAACAACCCAAACAATTATTTGAAATCACCATCTGCATGCATGCATGCATGCATGGCACCGTGCGCGTGCGTGCCTACTACATGGGCGGGAACTTGGCCCTGATGGCCTCGACGAGGCCGGCGTCGATCTGGAACGCCCTGGCCAGCACGTCGTCGGGCACAGGCGGTGAGGCGCCGAAGAGCGTCGCGGCGACGGCCTGCGTGCCCGGCAGCTGGCTGTTGAATGCCGAGACGACGGCGGCGGGGGCGCGGCCGTTGTTCCTCTGGAAGTGGACGAGGCCGCGCGGGAAGACGAAGACCTCGCCGCTGCGGACGGTGCGGGCGAAGAGCTTGTTGGCGGTGGTGACGAAGCCGACGTGGAGGGAGCCGCGGAGGACGAAGATGATCTCGGTGGCGCGCGGGTGGGTGTGCGGCGGGTTGACGCCCCGCGGCGCGAAGTCGATGCGCGCCATGGACACGCCCAGGGTGTTGAGCCCCGGGAGGTTCTCCACGTTCGCCGCCGTCACCGCCGACCCGACCGCCGCCGCGTTGCTGCTGGTGCTGCCGGGCTTCGCCAGCAGGCCGGAGGAGAAGTCGCGCGCCGTCACGTTCTCCGCCCTCTTGCACGGGAACCCGTTCAGCCTCAGTGCTGCATGCATGCGGCGGCGGCCATATGCATTATTCGTTCATGTTCATTCATTCCACTACTGTGAATCGCGCATCAGTACGTTGTAGTGAAAGTAGAGATCGATCGAGAACTTACGGCCCTTGAGGGAATGGTAGTCGGCGACGCAGATGTCCTGGAGCATGTCGGGGTCGCCGGCGACGACGACGACCAGCGGCGCCGCCGCGAGGGCCAGGAGGAGGACGGCGAAGGCGGCGAGGAGGGTGGCTGCCGGGAGCTTGTGCGCCATGCTAGCTAGTAGCTCGATCACTAGCTGTGTGTGCTAGTGAGCTGATGAGTGTACTGTGGTCAGCTGTGCAGGTGGTTAAGCAGTAAGGATGGATCGGAGCTTTTGATTGGATGCAAAAGGCGAGGGCAGAGGGGAGCCGGTATTTATAGGTAGCCGGCGTTGGTTTGGATCAGAGGCACCTGCTGGTCACCATGCATGGCATTTTGGACGCGCGCGCGCGCTCGTGTTGAACGGCAAGTAGCTAGCTACTAGCTACTAGGAGGTGAAGTGAGAGGAGTGCATGCAGTAGTGTGTCATCAGAGTACTGACGCGAGCTTATTACCACAATCAGTGTCGCTTTAAATTGTGCGTTCGATATGTATGAGCAGAGTCGTACTGGTTGGTCAGATCAGCTACTACACACCAACACCGGATGCAGATCCGAATATGATACCATGACTCCATCCATGTCACAGCGCTCTGATCTTGGCATGCATCTTCGTCTACCGGTAACTAACCGGTGTTGTCCAGACAGATCGAGGGTTAAGAGCGCACTAAACGTACTGTGTCGAGGCAGAAACTGTCAAAACGCCAGTTTTTTCATTCAGTAAGTGTTCGATCGAAACCAACTTGTTTTTCAGAAGCATTTGACACAATCCATTTTTTAATAACTGCATTTTCTCTTCGACCTTTCCATCTCGATCTCGTGATTAAATGACTCAAAACAGTATATACACAACATAACTTGAAGTTGCAGCAATATATTCGTGCCGCCATCCAAAAACTCATCGGAAAAACTCCAAAGGCCTGGGAAAGCTTTTGCCGCATACTATGCATGCATGTAGCTAGCTACTAGGATTATGTTGAGGTTGCCTGATGGTCAGGACTCTTAGCCAATGCAATCATGTCCTCAACTATACTAACTGCAGCAACGTCGGTTCATCATAATTATGCAACCGCATCCTGTGTAGATAGGCACGGATCCATGCAGGCTGCAGAGAAGGTCCTGCCACTAGAAAAGCCTCTGCCACGTTTTCATTTAAATCTTGATCTATTTGCTTATGCATAGTGATGGACGTACACTTAACAAAGTGCTGGTGCGTTGGAAAGGGTTCGGAGGTTTTCTAAGCAGGGAGAAGGTTTCTTCTTCTTAATGAAAACCGTGGGGGCGGTCTTAACCCACCGGCTTAATTTTTTTTTGGTTGCAAATGACCTGAAAACTAAGTGAATGGTGTTACACCATTAACTCGATTGGTCTTTTGTAGTAGCGATGACTAGGGCTCTGAAATTCAGCTATGCTCTGATTATATCTACAACTGAAAACTTGATGCATGTTCAGCGACTTCGCCCTGCTGTTAGCGTTGTCGCGCATTTGCAAACAATGCCGTGCAACTGGCCAAATAACCAGAGTTGCACTCTGCTGGATGTTGTAAAGGTATAATTACTCATTCAGAGAAGCAGAAGTCAGAAAGTGACTAGTCGCCGATCGAGGAGCTAGGAATCAGGGCTTGAGATAGATCACAATTTCCACGTACGATGACATAATGCCAAATTCCTGACGATGACCAATGCTGTTTGCGTGATGACTTATCGGGCAACGAACGACGATGACTCATTATCAGATGAACACTGTCTGGCTGGGCCAAGAAAAAAAAGGACATCTATAGCAGAGAGAGAGACAATATATAATGCCGGCATTCAGCTGACAGATACATATCACTGCACCTACACAAATAGTTCACTCCGAAATTGAAAAGCAACAACAGTGTGAAGTGTCGAGGGCATGCAGGAGGAGCATGACCACACTAACCAACCCAACCAAATGACCTTAATACAGCATCCAACGTGATGCTGTGTACTGCACGCGTATATCAAATAATGAACTAAGATTAGATAATGCAATAATCATATATGCAACGTATATCGGAATGAAATCACCACCACCAACGGCAGGCAGCATTGCAAGCAGCATCTCTCTTGCGCCTACTGCTTTGGCGGGAACCTGGACTTGATGCCCTCGACGAGTCCGCCGTCGATCTGGAACGCCCTGGCCAGGACGTCGGTGGGCACCGCCGGCGAGGCGCCGAAGAGCGTCTCGGCGACGGACTGCGTGCCCTGCAGCTGGCTGTTGAACGCCGAGATGACGGCGGCGGGGGTGTTGCCGTTGTTCCTCTGGTAGTGGACGAGGCCGCGCGGGAAGACGAAGACCTCGCCCCTGCAGACGGTGCGGGCGTAGAGCTTGTTGGCGGTGGTGACGAACCCGACGTCGAGGGAGCCCTGGAGCACGAAGATGACCTCGGTGGCGCGCGGGTGCGTGTGCGGCGGGTTCACGCCCCACGGCGCGTAGTCGATGCGCGCCATGGACACGCCCAGGGTGTTGAGCCCCGGGAGGTTCTCCACGTTCGCCGCCGTCACCGCTGAACCCACCGCGTTGCCCGTGTTGCCGGGGTTCGCCAGCAGGCCGGAGAAGAAGTCATCCGCCGTCACGTTCTCCGGCCTCTTGCACGGGAACCCGTTCAGCCTCAGTGCTGCGTGCACGCGCGCGCGGCCGGGCAGCGTCAGATCATATACAGGAGATTGAATTTAAGCACACATTTGTTCATCATCGTACATTGGATACACATGCAGTACGTACGGTGGTGTGAGCATTGCAAAGTATGTATACAGCTAGCGATGGATCACTTACGGCCCTGGAGGGATTTGTAGTCGGCGACGCAGATGTCCTGGAGCATGTCGGGGTCTCCGGCGAGTGAGGGGGCGGCGAGCGCAAGCAGGACGACGGCGACGACGGCGAGGAGGGATGTGGGGGCGAGCTTGGCCATGCTGGTCAACAACTACTAGGATTCAGTTGCTGCCTGCTGGTTCGTTCTCTCTTTTGAGCTAGCAGCAGCGGTGAGCCAGATCGAGGTAGCTGCTGTGTGTTAACTGTTAACACTTGCAAGTTGAAGAAGTGGCTGGGTTGGTGTGATCTGAGGACGGGGAGAGGGTATGGTATTTATAGTGGTGGCGCCACACGCCTAATGAAGCTATAAGCTAGCGTAATCAACACATGACAGATCATGCATATGCATGTGATCGGATTAATAGGAAAGATGACGATGCATGCACACAGTGTGTAGTATATAGGCTGTTGGCATCTTGTCTCGTCGTTTTAAATTTCTGTTGGCTTAATTAATTATGATCCAAGCACTCTCCAACCGCTCGATCGATCTCCCTGGTGATGAGACGATGCGGTCTCTTTCCAACCGTAGGACGCTGGATTTCTTGTGACGGGGCCGGCCGCACGCCGACTGTAGCTCATCAGCTCGTACGTCATGTCATTGTACCGTGTGCTGCTGGCTCACACCACACGTAATGCAAAATTAATCCTCCTGATCTTGACCCAATTCGATCGCGTGGCGTAAAATCTGCAGCATCATATCGTGCGTGTAAGCAATGCAATGAGGAACGAGCAACGCCGGCCTGGTATCCTTTCTGGCACACGTACGTACGTACGTACGTACGTACACACAGGGCAATGGATCGATCACCCCTGTCTGGCACTGAAGGTACAAGTGCACTAACTGCATGCATGCTGCATGCACATCTATCAACGCCGCGCCGGCAGCCACCAACCCGAGATCATCATCGATTAATTCGATCTTCACTACTAGCTACTGTCCTGCGTGTCTTGATCGACCAATGGCGGCGTTAAACTCGCTCGGTCTTAGTCGGTAAGTTCACGAGAGAGGATCGGACGACCTAAATTGATTTTAATTTTGTCAGCCATGCACATACCTCAAGTTACTACTCATCTCGTGCTAAATTGTAAGTCATTTTGCTATTTCTAAGTGTATAAATTTATTTTTTTTTCTATCTATCCAGATATATGTTTAGATAAATAGCACAACACTAACTATATGATTCTAAAAATACCAAAATGATATAAGATTTGAGACGATGGATGAAGCACATACGTACGTTAATCGAACCTGCACGGACTCTTACTAGCTAGTACTTCGATACCTTACTACTGCTGGAGTAGTATTGTACGTGTATACGCCTGCTTGTCCGTTGTGGTAGTTACGTTCACTTCTCTTCTCATCATCCCAATCAATGGAGAGTAGGGTCCGTGCGTTAACCCATGCATGCATGCATGCATGTGAGAGATGACCGTCCTTGAACTGCCATAAGATTTGGAAAATCTTCATGCCTTAATGCCAACAATTAATAAAGGCCTAATCTTACTCACAGTTATACGTCGATTACATTGGTTATTACTAACTGACTTTTGGCGCGCGCGATCCCGGAACTAATTGCGTGACACGGACATGACGCGTGCTAATCCGCGAAAAATTGCGTCTAATAATGGTCGGTCCGAAGCTCTCGATCGATCCATCATCTGTCACTTCTTCCTCCGGTTCGGTAAAGGAAGACGCGTTTAGAGACAAATGACACGATCTCTAAAGTGCAACTTTGAGACTTCCTGTTTTTATAAAAATAATTATTAAAAACTAACATATGTATATATTTTTAAGAAAGTATTTTACAAGACAAATCTACTCATGTAGCTTTCACATTTCCAAACTCAACAACTTAATAGTTATCCATGATTTATATTCCCAATATTTGACTCAAATCTTGTCCAAAACATCTTCTTTTACCAAACCGGAGGGAGTACGTATTATAGTACCAAACGTTAGCATCGATTCATTAAAGGGCATATACGCAGTAATTAATTGCATGCGCGTGTGGTTAGATTGGCACTCAACACTGTAGTGTACGTACAGTAGTCGTGCATCTACGTACAGTATATATGATTGCATGCTTAGTACAAATATATATAGTCTATGGGCATCTAGCTTACGTAGCTCCAACCCACCAGCCGGCCACGTACCATTACATCGACGGCTCCTATTAATCGGTGTGAGGTGCACGTACTAGTCCGCCATGCATCCACCGCGTGATGCTTATAAATTCGAGTAGTAGTGGTTACCTAAGCTAGCTAGCTAGATGTACATGCACACCAGTACTCTTTATACACACGGATCTTCTTCGACAGATTTGTATGACAGATATCTTTTTTTTTGAAACAAAAATGTTGGGTGCAGATTTCTACGGCAAATTTATTATGAGAGGAGAATACTACGTCAGAATCCGAATAAGAGAAACCGAACGGAAAAGGAAGTACTGGTGTTTGTTCATCGTGTATTACAAAGTTATGACCAATAATTATTTTTAACCTTCTAGAAATTTCATTATATTAGTGTATAGTAGAAACTTTCCTCACATATATGTATATTCAATAATAGTACTAACAAGGTTTTGATCGGACCGATTTAATTAAGCCATCAATCTATTAGATTGCGTGCACGGGAGCCTTCAAATTACTATATTTCTGGAACTGTAAGCAAAAGAAAGAGAGTAACTATATATAGGTGTGGTTCCTAAATATAATTGCTTTGCACGGATATATATATATATAGGGTCTCGATGTGATGCCGCATTGACATTTTTGCAACAAATATTAATGTGCAAAGTTGTCTACTACCTGATTTCCCGGACACGTCCTTCTCCTATAATGGCCGCAAGCTAATTGCCATGGTTACACGCTTGCTAATTGCTGAGATTAGACACTTAACAACTCATACTAGTCAGGACAATATATCAACAACCCTATCATACGGACGGCACTACGGGAGAATGGAAATTCCCCGAGTGCCTCGGGCTTCCCCGAGTGCCAAATATCGGGCACTCGGGGAAGAAACTCTTCCCCGAGTGTTGCACTCGGGGAAGAAATGCACTCGGGGAAGACCCCCTTCCCCGAGTGCATTTTTTAGCACTCGGGGAAGCCAACCTCTTCCCCGAGTGCCTCATCCTAGCACTCGGGAAGCAAGCCTCTTCCCCGAGTGCCTCATCCTAGCACTCGGGGAAGGGTCTCTTCCCCGAGTGCTAGTGTGAGGCACTCGGGGAAGAATTTTTTTGTTTTTTTTTTTTTTTTTGCCTCATTTTTTTTGTGAAGCCATCCCACATTATTTTAAACTCCTTGCTCAAATTTGGGGTTATTTTGAATTTTTTTGGTATATTTCATTAGTTTTTTCGTTTTGTTGAATTTTTTAGCATACTTCAAATTTGAACTGCAGGTGCATGAAGTAATGAAATTTCTTAATTCAAAAAATAATATTCATTATATTTGGTGTATGTTGAGGCCATATCTAGGAAGCCACATGAAATTTTGAACATCTTTTTTCCCTAACATGACGAACAACGAGCAGGAAAAGTGTTTGTAAATTATATAAAATCCAAACGAAGTCCAAAAATCATGAAACTTGTCTGGGTGTCATGTTATGGCATGTAGAGGCTGTATGCAAGAATTGAGAAGATTTCGAACAAGTTAGGACGTCGGATGCCTCAAACCCGGACATCTCCACACATGATATCACTTGATCATGTGTGGAGATGTCCGGGTTTGAAGCATCCGACGTCCCAACTTGCTCGAAATCTTCTCAATTCTTGCATACACCCTCTACACGCCATAACATGACACCCGCACAAGTTTCATGATTTTCGGACTTCGTATGGATTTTATATAATTTACAAACACTTTTCCCGCTAGTTGTTTGTCATGTTATGGAAAAAAGATGTTCGAAATTTCATGTGGCTTCCTAGATATGGCCTCAAAATACACCAAATATAATGAATATCATTTTTTGAATTAAGAAATTTCATTACTTCATGCACCTGCAGTTCAAATTTGAAGTATGCTAAAAAATTCAACAAAAGGAAAAAAACTAATGAAATATACCAAAAAAAATCAAAATAACCCCAAATTTGAGCAAGGAGTTTAAAATAATGTGGGATGGCTTCACAAAAAAAATGAGGCAAAAAAACAAAAAAAAAATTCTTCCCCGAGTGCCGTTTGTCTGGCACTCGGGGAAGAGACGCTTCCCCGAGTGCCAGGAATACGGCTCTCGGGGAAGACCCCTGTCGGCCCATTTATTATGGACGGCCCATTTAATCCGGCCGGCCCAGCCCAACCAAACCCTAGTATATAAAACCCCAACCCCCCCCCTCATCTCCCTCCCATCCCCCCCCCCCCCCCCCCGCGCGCGCGCGCACGGCCGGCCCCCTCTCCCCGGATCTCCCCGGGCGCGGCGGGTGGCGTAGCGGCGGCGGGCGGCGCGGGCGGCGGGCGGGCGGCCGGAGCGGCGGGCGGCGGGCGGGCGGCGGGCGGGCGGGCGGCGGCGGCGGGCGGCGGGCGGGCGGCGCGCGCGCGCGCGCGGGCGGCGGAGGCGCGCGGGCGGCGGCGCGCGCGGCGGCGGGCGGGCGGCGCGCGCGGCGCGCGGGCGCGCGGAGGCGCGCGGGCGGGCGGCGCGCGGCGGCGGCGGGCGGCGCGCGCGCGCGGCGGGCGGCGCGCGGCGGGCGGCGCGGCGCGGAGCGGCGGCGGGCGGCGGGCGCGCGGGCGGCGGGCGGGCGGCGCGGGCGGCGGGCGGCGCGGCCGGCCGGAGCGGCGGGCGGCGCGACGGGCGGAGCGGCGGCGCTTTATTTTTTTTAAAAAAAAATTCACAAATCTTCCCCGAGTGCTCCTGCGCCTCTCGGTGAAGCCTTCCCCGAGTGTTTGGTTTTTGGCACTCGGGGAAGGCGGCTTCCCCGTGAGCCTCTTCCCCGGACCCTCTTCCCCGAGAGTTGCACTCGGGGAAGCCTTCCCCGAGTGCAACTGGTCCTTCCCCGAGTCTTTGTTGGCACCCGGGGAAGAACCCGCTCGCCGTAGTGCGGCCACGGGCTACTTTACATTTTCCAAAGATGTATAATCTGTACCAAGAGATGTATCATGCGCAATATATAAGCTCTACATCGGCTCACATATCACTGACTGTATATTGAGTTATTACCGATTTTTCTCATTACCATGAGGACGACCTAGTTAATTAGGGCGAGGTGGTTAGCTAGTTGAAATGTTCGTTAGACACTTTTGTTGGACATATATCACAATCTGATAGTTCATAGCCTCGATGTGTGCGTTTTTAGAATGAGTACCCCCGCCAGCAAAAAAAATTCAGTTTAGAATTGTGCTAAATCAAACTTTTTAAATTTTGGTCAAAATTATAGAGAAAAGTGCATATTATTTTGATAGTATCAAATAAGTACTAATAGATTTATCATGAGATCCATTTTTAGAATGTACCTTATCATAAACATTGATGTTTTTCTATAAATTTGAGATCAAAGTGTCGAGAAACTTTGACTTAAGACCAATTTTAAACGATTTGTTTTTTGTAAGGAGGGAGTACGTGAGTGTGTGTGGGTAATGCGTTCCCCTCCCACTGCAAACACCTCTCTCTCTCTGCCTCCTTCCATTTTTTTTTGAGAGACACCCAAAAGGGTGTACTCACATCCGATTCATATCAAGGAAAACAAATGTCAGTACAAGAGAAGGACAGTTTGACACACAACGTCGTAAAGAAAATAAAATTACATTGAAGATCACTTTGGTCGTCTTCTTGCTTCCGAAGTTCGTCATCCACCGGAGCTTGAAAAATGCACTGGAAAGGCAATAAGGGAAAGGAGCACCTGCAAACGCCATCGCCACACAAGGCTTTGAAGACCGCAAAAACCACCCGCTGCTTACAACGAGATCTAGCAAACGTTGAAAGAACATCGGCTGGGGCAACACCCCAAGCAACGTAGGCTTGCAATCCATCATCACCAAACCAGCGGGTTGAAGAAACCGGAACTTGACGAAGAACATATGGAAGAAAGAGATCAAAACTGCCCCAACAAAGGACAACCAACTGCATCTCCTGACGAACAAACCGATTGCAAAGATCTGAAGATAATCTACAGATCTGGCAGAACCAAATCTCACTGGCCCTTCGTTGGCGCTGGGAAGAACGTCGTCGAGGTAGGGAGAGGCAGGAGAGACCTTATTCCATAGCGTCATCCTCACCACCACCTTGTTGATGTCGCTGGAAACCAAACCTAGAAGGAAAAAACTAGAACTACAGAAGGAAAATGGGTCCCCGCTCCTCTCCGTACCGGCGCCGGTGAGGCCACCAGAGGACAGAGGAGGGGGACCACTGGGACAGGGCGTGGGCGGCGAGGGCTATTAGGGTTGGAGAAACAAATTCTAAATAATGCATTAATTTTGCTCTTCCTTCCAGTTTATTTTCTTTTGATCTCGGTCTGATTTTTTTTTACTTTGAGATTTTTGTTTGGTTATATAATACTACTCTTTGCAGTTTGCACCCCTGCCCGGCCGTGGGCCTACCATATTTTCTTACCGGGTAGTAGCTAGGCCCAACGTCAAAGGCCCACCCACATTGCTTGGTCAGAGAACTGGCCACCATAGCGCAGAGGACGCCAAGCTCGGCGGCGGGCGGCAGGAGTTTCTTGGACGCCGTGGGCTCTCTCCTTCTCCGTCGCCGAGAACATCCATTCACTGGTGCGACCGCGAAAGAGGAACACGACGAGGGCATCATGAGGCTGTCTCTCGTGCACTCGAGGAATTGAACGAGCACGACGTGCTCCGCGGGATCAATCGGCGTGCTCCAAGCCCAAGGGTACGCTGTGCCGGCCCTGAATCTTTAATCTGACACCGCTAGTCTACAGTGGTGTTCTGTTCTGGTCTGGCGCATTCCCCTCTTGGTTGGTTCATTGGTTGGTGTTGGTGCAATTGCTGCCACCAGTCCTTTGCGGGTGACGGATCGAGAGAAGCTCCATTGTACCTGCAGGCTGTTGGATCCATAGCATCTCTTGATGTAGGCGGAGCAGTACGTACGTATATACAATTAACACTCTGGCGCAATGCATTACTGAATTGCTAGTAGATGCGCCTTAATTCTGCATTACTACCTTCTAATCACAGTTGCGGTTCCCCATTTACTTACTCTCTGCGCCAATACTGAAGTTATTAATCGGAAGGATTGATCCTTTCCGGGTCCGGCCTAGAATCGGGTCAGCAGATACCTACTACCTTTATGCTTTCCGACCTGGAATCGTTGATCGTTTGAATTTCCTTTATACGTAGCTACGGAGGCGGATCAAGATCGAACTGTTGTTGATCGCTTGAATTTCCTTTATATGTATATGTATGTATGTATATATATCACTACAGGAGAAGCAAAATTCCCCGAGTGCCACGTGCTTCCCCGAGTGCCAAAAATCGGGCACTCGGGGAAGACAATCTTCCCCGAGTGTTGCACTCGGGGAAGAAATGCACTCGGGGAAGATGGCCTTCCCCGAGTGCCTAAAAGGGCAAAGCACTCGGGGAAGAAAGGCACTCGGGGAAGGCCATCTTCCCCGAGCGCAACACTCGGGGAAGACAAGCACACGAAAAAGAAAAGTTGCATTTGACGGCGCAAATAGACGGAACCGTTTAAAAAAAAATGGAGAAGCTCTTCCCCGAGTGCCTAGACCTAGCACTCGGGGAAGGCTACCTCTTCCCCGAGTGCCTTGTCCCTGGCACTCGGGGAAGGGCCTCTTCCCCGAGTGCCTAGTTTCAGGCACTCGGGGAAATATTTATTTTTTTTGTTTTTTTTTGCCCCAATTTTTTTGTGAGGCCTTCAAACTTTATTTAAGACTCCTTGCCCAAATTTGGCTTACATTTGAAGTTTTTTGTTATATTTCGTTAGTTTTTTCTTTTTCTTGAATTTTTAGGAAAAGTTCAAATTTGAACTACAGGTACATGAAATCATATAATTTGGCGATTCAAAAAATGATATTCATGATATTTGGTGTATATTGAGGCCTTATCCAACCACTCACATGAAATATCGAGGATCTTGTTGCTGTGACATGACTAACAACATACGGGAAAAGTGTTTATGAATTACAGAAAATCCGGACGAAGTCCGAAAAACACGTAACTTGTCGGGACACCGTGTTATCACATGTAGAGGTTGTGTGCAACAGTTGAGAAGATTTCGAGCAAGTTGCCATGTGTGAAGCTTGAAACCCAGACATCTCCACATGTGATCCATGTGATAACACACCGGAGATGTGTGAGTTGTAGGCATCAAACGTCGCGGACTTGCTCGAAATCTTCTCTAGTCTCGCACACAACCTATACATGTGATAACACAACTCCCCGACAAGTTTCGTGATTTTCGGACTCGCGTCCGGATTTTTTGTAATTTAGAAACACTTTTTCCGTATGTTGTTAGTAATGTCACGACAACAAGATGCTCGATATTTCATGTGAGTTGTTGGATAAGGCCTCAATATACACCAAATATCATGAAAATCATTTTTTGAATCACCAAATTATATGATTTCCGTACTGTAGTTCAAATTTGAAGTGTGCCTAAAAATTCAAGAAAAAGAAAAAACTAACGAAATATAACAAAAAAATTCAAAAGTAAGCCAAATTTGGGCAAGGAGTTTTAAATAATATTTGAAGGCCTCACAAAAAAATTGAGGCAAAAAAAACAAAAAAACAAATATATTTCCCCGAGTGCCTTGTCCCTGGCACTCGGGGAAGGGCCTCTTCCCCGAGTGCCTAGTCACTGGCACTCGGGGAAGGTGACCTCTTCCCCGAGTGCCTAGTCACTGGCACTCGGGGAAATATTTATTTTTTTTTGTTTTTTTGCCCCAATTTTTTTGTGAGGCCTTCAAACAATATTTAAGACCCTCTGCCCAAATTTGGCTTACTTTTGAAGTTTTTTGTTATATTTCGTTAGTTTTTTCTTTTTCTTGAATTTTTAGGAAAAGTTCAAATTTGAACTACGAGGTACACGAAATCATATAATTTGTTGATTCAAAAAATGATATCCATGATATTTGGTGTAAATTGAGGCCTTTTGCAACAACTCACATGAAATATCGAGCATCTTGTTGTCGTGACATGACTAACAACATACGGGAAAAGTGTTTCGAATTACGGAAAATCCGGACGAAGTCCGAAAAACACGAAACTTGTCGGGACATCGTGTTATCACATGTAGAGGTTGTGTGCAACGGTTGAGAAGATTTCGAGCAAGTTGCGATGTGTGATGCCTGAAACCCAGACATCTCCACACGTGATCCATGTGATAACACATCGGGAGATGTGTGAGTTGTAGGCATCAAACGTCGCAGGACTTGCTCGAAATCTTCTCTAGTCTTGCACACAACCTATACATGTGATAACACAACTCCCCGACAAGTTTCGTGATTTTCGGACTTCGTCCGGATTTTTTGTAATTTAGAAACACTTTTTCCGTATGTTGTTAGTAATGTCACGACAACAAGATGCTCGATATTTCTTGTGAGTTGTTGCAAAAGGCCTCAATATACACCAAATATCATGAATATCATTTTTTGAATCGCCAAATTATATGATTTCATGTACCTGTACTTCAAATTCGAAGTGTGTCTAAAAATTCGAGAAAAAGAAAAAAAACTAATGAAATATAACAAAAAAATTCAAAAGTAAGCCAAATTTGGGAAAGGAGTTTTAAATTATGTTTGAAGGCCTCACAAAAAAATTGGGGCAAAAAAACAAAAAAAATAAAAAATACTTCCCCGAGGGCCTTTGGTGACACTCGGGGAAGAGGTCCTTCCCCGAGTGCCAGGGACGAGGCACTCGGGGAAGAGACCTCTTCCCCGAGTGCTAGTTGAACGGCTCTCGGGGAAGCTCGCAGCCCCGATTACCCACCGGCCCGCTTACCCACCGGCCCGGTTACTAAACCTAACCCATCCTAATCCTAACCCCCACCCCCCACCCACCCACGCACCACCACTCACGCCGCCGCCCCCCGCACCCATGCTCCCCCTCCTCTCCCTCGGCCCCCCGCAACGCCGCCGCCGCCGCCGCATCCCGCCACCGCCGCCTCGCCGCCGGCGCATCCCGCTCCCGTCCCGCCCGGCCCCTCCTCCACGCCCCCGCTCCCGCCGCCGCGCGCCCCGCCCCCGCCCCTTCCCCCTCCCCCTTCTCCCTCTTCGCCTTCCTCCATTGCTCGCGCCGCCGCCGCTCCTCCCCCCCTTTCTACGCGCGGCGGCCCGCTCCCCCCGATCCGGATCTGGCGCGGGCGCTGTTCGGAGGGAGGGCCGGCGCATGCCGTGCGACCATGGACCACAGTGCGACTGCTCCAGCGCATCTCTATCTCCCCTTCTCCCTCTCCGTCTTCCTCCATCACCCCTCTCTGCCGTAGTCCCTCCTCGCTCTGCACCGCCGTCCACTCCTGTGGAACCCAGATCTGGCGCGGGGCACTGCTCGAAGGGAGGACGGCGCGTGCTGGTCGACCACGGACCTCGGTGGTCCCGACGACCTCGAGCTCAAGCATAGCAGCGAGCGCCGGTAGCACGCTCAGATCTGCTCATGAAAGGCACGCCGGCAGCACTCATCCACCCATCTTTACCCCTTTCTCTCTTCCGTTCGACTCTAATCTTATTCATTTTTTCGTTCGACTGTAATGGTAGGATGTAATTGAGTGATCTTTGAAAATTTCCCTACTGCTTAATGGTAGGATTTAATGGCCTCTTGTTGTTTTCAGTTAAAAAAAGAGAGTATCCTGATTCATGATGGTGTCTGGTGAAATGAATGCATCTGTTGTGTGGGCATCTGAAGGAGTTCCCGAAAGAAATCACATAGGTGAGATGGAAATTCATGTGCCACTTCAGAGAAGTTCTCCATAGTTTAATTTGGCTTTCTGATCAATTATCTTTGTTTACGACCGCGAGAATGATGTTCGGTCACATAAAACGCTAATGATCGTAAAGAGTGCATGTGTATCTCATGAGGTGGGCGATGGAGGCGGTGCGGCCAAGCTTGATGATAGTGCACTTAAGGTGAGAGAATGCTATGGGACATTGAGGTGCATTGCAAATTAAGACATGCATGTTCAAGGCCATGGACCGGGCTTGTCCTACTCGGCTCGACTCCCGAAGATGGGTGAGAAAGGTGAGGCTCTAGAAAGATATCTGGAAGCATTTCTCGCTTTGAAAATCTCATATGGATATCTTGTTTTGTCATTGTTGACACAAGTAGGTTTGCACTTTACTATCCTACCATGCGACCGATTACATCCACTATTACACTCTTTTGTGATTCATTTTGGTTTTTGTTGATATTTCGCAGTAGTTTAAAATCGATGCTGGCTGTTTACGCATATATTTGTGATTGCCTCTGTATGCATTGTTCTGGATTAGAAATTTTTTGGGGTTTCCAAAAAATAGCCCCTGGGTGGTGTGGCTCTCCTCTCCCCCTGTGTGCTGATTCCTGTGTGGTGGTTCTCTGTTGCATCAAGTAAAACTGTGGCAACTGATTTTTCTTATGTTGAGTTGAACTCATTTTGTAATGTAGTATTTGGCTTCCACCGTGTCTAGCTGTAGTTTTGACTCTATTTGCTGGTAAACCAAGCAGTCTCATTGGTTTCTATATTTCCTGTTATGTTAGGGGAAAGGGAGTTGGTTGATCAAGAGTTCCTGCTGCTGCCTCTGCTGACAAAAGTTTTCGGAAATGAGTTTGCTAACCTATGTTCATGGGATTTGAATCTTTCTTGGAGCTGGTGTTTATCGAGATGCTTGTGACTGCCTTAGAATGAGACGCATCCATTTGTTTTGTTATTTTTAGAGGTCTCGCTCGGTGTGGTTCTTACTTGGGAACCGATGAGCCATTCTATCGCTTATAACAATCGTGCCAACATTCAAATAAGTGAATAGAGGCAATAAAATATAAATGAATCATGTTTATCAAATGATAGTATGGTGTTGCACCGCTGGTGGAGTCTTCCCGACCTCTTAATAATTTATATCCGAAGTTAATTTTGATTTTTGAGACTTTCATGTAGTAAGTGCCATCTCGTTCTCTCTCGCTAATGTTCTTTACAATATTGTTTTTAGCGACTAGGATAAAGAAACGGTCATTGTTCTGTAATAAAATACTAACATGGTTATTGTTTTGTATTTCGATGGAGTGCACTTTTGACAGGGCGCGCATCGCGCGCGCGGACTGTTCTAGTTACCTAGATGTCAGCTAGTAGCTTGCTTTGCATGATTTATAGTTATCGAATCCAGTGGCAGAGCTTGGCTTGACAATGAGAGGGGAGATTAGCAATTTTTTGCGCTTAAGTGGTAGAATTAAGTACTCCTTAACTAAGCTCCGCTTCGATTAAGTCTACTAGACTTGCTTTGGATCATGGATTGTTAAAATGAAACATCAAATTGTTTGCTGTAATTATGCTAAGGACTCGTCAAGCCGTGCTCATGGTGCCTATTTATTTCATTACATGGCTGCGCGATAAAACTCCATTTTGCCGAAACAATAGTTGAATTTGACGAACCCATTGAATTTGATGAACCTAATGATTAAGCAATCATAGAGAAAAACATAGAATCATATTAATTCCCCACGAGTTTAAGTTGGAACATAAACACCTTGTGTGACTACTTGTTCGCTTAAAGTATTTCCCGAGAAAAGAGAAACAAATCCATGCAACTTAGGACTAAAATTTCACTCTTATGGTTTATGCTTGAGTTTTATACTCGGACCATCGGATAAGGTGGCTTTCATCTCTCGCTTTGATTGCTGCAATCTAAGGTGGTTTTATTTCTCGTTCCTATAGCATGTTCTTTGTTCATAGGTAGGAAATGTTGCATATTTAACTCTCCCCGTCCCATGACCTTATATAGTTTGTGACGTATCCGGAGCGTTGTTGAAAATTATTGTTATTTGTTGCGGTATACACCAGCTATAGATATATGGAGCATTGGGCGTATATTTGCGGAACTATTAACCGGGAAAAACCTCTTTGAACTGGTTGTTGTCTTTTGAACACATAGTTATGATAGAATGATGACTTGTGCATGACATTTCTAATTGCCTATGTAATCCGATTATTTGGTTGTGTATAGTGATGTGAATCGTGTGATAATTAGCAACGATGATGGTTGTCTAATCCAATTGCTAATGGCTTTGTATGGTGTTGTACTGTATATTATCACCGCTCGAAATTTTCTTAACGAGAACCTTGTGATTTATAAATGTGATTTGTGATATATTGTTGTTGATTTGTGGTTTGTGATGTAAATACATATATACGTCTTTGTTGCTTAAACGAGAAGTAATTTTTTTTTAAAAAAAATTAGAGGCCGCTTCCCGAGTGTTTGGGCGGTGGCACTCGGGGAAGAGGCATTTTTCTTTTTTTAAAAAAGGGGCTTCCCCGAGTGCGGCCTCTCCAAGGCACTCGGGGAAGATTTTTTTTTTTTTTTAAAAAAAGGGGCTTCCCGAGTGTTGCACTCGGGGAAGAGGGTTTTTTTTTAAAAAAAAATCGAATTTCTTCCCCGAGTGCAACACTCGGGGAAGAGTAAAAAAAAAGTGGACGGCACCGACGGTGTTAAATCTTCCCCGAGTGCTACCGTGGCACTCGGGGAAGACTTCCCCGAGTGTACGATTTTTGGCACTCGGGGAAGAGCCCTTCCCCGTGAGGAGCATCCCCGGAAGCTCTTCCCCGAGTGTTGCACTCGGGGAAGGCTTCCCCGAGTGCTTTTGGCTCTTCCCCGAGTGCTTGAGGCACTCGGGGAAGGAGGTAGCTGCTGTAGTGTGTGTGTATATATATATATATATATATATATATATATATATATATATACGAGCTATATATTGACGAACGTACGTATTCATCGCAGAGATCGATTTCGCGTGCCACGGGACCACATGTCCATGCGGAAGCGGAACCCCGCGGCCAATCTCAGCGACGACCTCATCGTCGAGATCCTCGTGCGGCTGCCGGAGAGGCCGCTGCGCCGCTACAAGTAAGTGCGTCTCCCGGTCATGGGCGCGACCTCATCTCCGGCCCTGTCCACCTCCGCAGGCTTGCACACCCTGACACCGTCTCGGGCTTCTTCTACCATGCCCACGCCGACGATGGCTCCTGGGCGCCGGTGACGGACTTGAAGTTCACCGCCCTATACCCTCCCGTCGAAGGCGGAGCCTCGCCTCCGTTGCTTGATCACGAATTCTCGTTCCTGCCTCCGTCCGAGCTACACGAGGACACACGTGGAGCTGCTGGACTCGTGCAACGGGCTCCTCCTCCTACGCTACCGCGACGACGCCTCCAGCGTGCTGGTGGCACGTACCGGCGCTCATCTACGTCGTCTACAACCCCAGCACCCACGACTGCGTCGAGCTACCGCCGCCGCCGCTGCCGGAGCAAGTCTGGACACATAGGCGCCCCCGGCCTGCTGCTCTGGCCTTCGACCCGTCCGTCTCATCCTCGCACTTCCACGTCTTCGAGCTGGAGGAGGAAAGCATGCCACTGTTCCGTGGCCGCGACGCTGTCGTGACGACGGTGCGGATGTACTCGTCGGAGACGACGATGGGGTGGGTTGCCAGGAGAAGCGCGCGGGTGGAACTACCACGTCTCGTACTCCGGCGAGCACACGCCTACCTCAACGGCTTCCTGCACCTCGGCATGCACCACCGACACCGAGAACGGCATCGTCGCGGCGGCGGTGGACACCGAGGGCCAGGCGTGGACGGCCACCCGCGTGTGCCCGGAGCCTCCGGCGACACTGAGCGCCCCGGGCGTCATCGGCCAGTCGCAGCGCCGCCTGCTCTACGCGGACGCCGGCTCCGGCTATGCTCGTGAGCTGTCGGTATACGCTCTCGAGGACTGCGGCGGCGGCGGCGGGCGGTGGGTCTTGAAGCACCGCGCAAGGTCGCTGGATCCGTCTGGAAAGGTGTGGTTTGGGAAGCAGCACAGCTTGGTCGCGATCCACCCGGACTCCAACGTGGTTTTCCTCTCTGATAGCCGACGGCGAAACCTGATCGCCTAGAGAGAGAGAGGCGAGGCGAACCTGGGACAGCAGAAATGGTCACATCTTTGGCAAGGAAATATTTAATTGGCGCATAGTACTTACTAGAACTTGTGATGACCTTGTAATATGGTGTAAACGTCTCCCGTCTAATCTTGTAAACAGCCTCCATGGCTGGTGTAACTACCTCCGCACTTGTATCTCGAACGCCCTCTTGCTCTCCGATTCTATCGGAGTGTGAGCTTTTTTGAAATATAAAAGGTGGGGGAAAAACCTGGTCGCCTATGACATGGATCGTGGGACTTCACGCGTTGTCCACACTTGGACGGTTGCATCATCGGGCAAGCACCGCTTTTTCCCGTATATACCACTGTACTTACAATAACCATTGTCAGTATGCAAATCAAACTGCTGCATATGTGTGCTTTGTCACGCTGATGAATTTGGATGGGTTTATTGTTGTGTGAACGTGTACGGAGATTGCTTAATTCGAACTAGTGTTTCATTAACATTGAAAATTGAAATGAAGAAATCATATACTTCGTTTATGCTACCGAGATAAAACTTCAAATAATAGTCCTATATCACCTATGGGTCCTATTTTCCGCGTAAAGAGAGCCCTTGATTTTTGGTGGTTCCACCATGTGCTGTTTTGCATAAGTGATAACTACATATTTCTGTGATTTCTAGATCAGAAATATTCCTGTCATTGCCTGTTATCGGGAATTCAGGCACACGGTTGCAGACAATTCAGGAATGCTATTTTGTAGAGAAGTCACAATTTTACAATTCAATTTCCAGAGCTTGCGTCATTGAACCTGAGAAGTCACAATTGAACAATTTATGTAGTTCAGACACAATTGCACAACAAAATCATCATTTTATTTCACTGTCATGCTTCACACACAATTGCATTACATAGGAGGCACAATTGCCATTACAGTTTTCATATGAATCGGTAGCAGTACTGCATCTGGGCTTCTCTATTTTGACACACACGATCCCTCGACACACAGCAGCAGATAGCAACAAGTACTGCATCTGGGCTTCCCTATTTTGATACACACGATCTCTCGACACACAGCAGCAGACAACAACAACCCTTCCATCCAATTGGTCCATTCCAATGCAGTCCTCACTTTCTTCCAGCCATTGGGCGTGACTTGCACTTGTTGGAGCATAACCTGCAAGGAGAACCAATATACATGTTCAGAAGATTGAATTGTTGCCAACCCGGCCAGGCACCGCAATTTTAGCATGTTCAGGCAAGGAGACCAATGGACAAGTTCAGATCATGCTATTCACATTGCACATGTTCAGGCATTTTAGCATCACAACAGTCAGCACCACACATTCAGGCACAACAGTGAGCAGCACTGCACAACAGAGAGAAAGGAAAGGAAACCGGAAATCCTGTGCGCCGGCGCGCCCTCGCCGGCCACCTCTGCTTCCTCACCGCCCGCCGGCCACCTCCCACCTGATACGTTCCCTTTTGCTAAGGGTAAATAAGTAATTTTTGCAAACTTTTAACAAATTTGGCAACCTCGGGCGAAGAAAAAAATGTTTATGCCACAAGGAAAATTTGAATGAAAAGTTTGAAAAATTTTCATTTTTGAAATTTGAATTGAAATTTTTTGTTTTTGAAAAAAATTTGGCCATACCACCAGAGGGAAATGAAAAAAATGAAATATGCCACGAAAATTTGAATTAAAAAATAAAAATTTTCATTTTTGAAATTTTAAATGATTTTTAAATAGTCAATTTTTGAAATTTGAAATGAAACGAAAATGCCCATATCGAGAGAGATGAAAAAAATTGAAATGAATATAATTCGTTTATGCCACCGAGATAAAACTTCAAATAATAGTCCTATATCAGGGTCCTATTTTCCCCGTAAAAAGAGCCCTTGATTTTTGGTGGTCCCACCATGTGCTGTTTTGCACAGGGGAACAATTTGTTGAATGCAGAATTAGCTTTGCGCTCCATTTAAAATTTGCATGTCTATTGAAAGTTGATGCTTGATGCTGCAAACCAGTCATTCGAAAATTGTTAATTTCCTGTAAATGCCGTGTTAGAAACTTGAAGGAAGCCATGCGTACGTGATTTGGGTGATAATACGAGTAATCTGTTAATACGAGTACGGATTACTTCATCGAAAACTACTGTCTCCGGATGGGTGATCTTGTAATAATAGGCGGACCGGCTGAAATACCTGATAGTAGGAATCGGATCCTTTGCGATCGGAGTGTGTCTCACCGACTTCGAATCGAGGACACTTCTACTCCTACTACCTCATTTTATTAGAGGGGCGTGGCTACGAGCCTACGACTACGAGAAGTCGTATCAAGATCGAATGTTTCTTCCCGCAGCCGGTTCGCGATCGTCTCACGAGCTCTTGACAGACGCATCATCTATCGCAGAGATCGATGGACATCACGCGTCCCGGAATGATGGCGCCCGTGGGAAAGCGCAAGCGGAACGACCCCGCGGCGGCCTACCTCAGCGACGACCTCGTCGTCGAGATCCTCTCGCGGCTGCCGGAGAGGCCGCTAGCTGCGCCGCTTCAGGTGTGTGTTAGGACCCTACCTCTACTGGGCCGCTACTGGACCTGCTGCGTGATTGGGCCTGCGTGCCTCTAAGTTGGGCTCAGCCCGTGTATCAGCTCTTACTTATATCTGTAGCCAAGAGTGAGAGAGGCATCGATTATCAATACAACAGAATATACTGTGCTTCTTCTTCCTCACGGTTGCTGTCGCTTCCCCTCTGTTCCTCTGCTTCTCCTCTCGATCCCTGGCTTCCTTCCTCTGATTCTATTCTCCAATCCTATTCCCACTACCCTGTGCTAACATTTGGTATCAGAGCCACCGATTCTCGGGGTTTGATTTATCTCTTCCCTCCCCAAAATTTCTCCTGTTGCCGCCATGGACGGCACCTCTGTGCTCCTCCTGCTCGACGAGATGAGGAAGTTCAGCGACCATATCTGCGACCGCATCGACGCTGTGGGCAACCGCCTCAAGCGGATCGAGGAGTTCGGCGCGAAGAGGGAGAAGCAGCTCACCTCCCCTTCGGCACCAGCACCTTCCCCTTCGCCGACCTCCGCTGCGTCTCATGCAGCAACCGCCTCTCTTTGCGGCGCCGGCGAGGCCGTCTTCGCCGGCTCCGGCCGGCGAGCACACCGCGGCGTTCGGCTCCGTCACCGTCGGGACACCTCTACATCATCTGCCCGCAAGGTGTTCGACACTGGGTCTCACCCATGGCGAGAGCACTCTTGTGCCTGTGATCACCGAGCCGTCTCCACCATCGACCTCGCCCGCGGCGCCCTCGGCGTTGGCTCCTTTGCGTGTGCATCGGCTTCGGCGGCCGCAGCACCGTCATCTGCGCCTGCCATGGCTTCGTCGACTTCGACGTGCCACTCCTCGTCCGCCTCAGCTTCACCAACGGCGACGTGCTCCCTCGCGCCCGCCATGGCATCGCCAGCCTCGGCTCATCTTCATCAGCTACCCTCGGGTCGAGATGAGTGCGCCTGCCTGCATCACGGTCGAGTCCGCGGCGGAAATTCGACGCACGTGCATCACGACCTCGAGGCCACCACCGGCGACCATCACGTCCACGCCTGCCAGGTGTTCGACACAAGCTCCAGGCACAACGCCGCGTCGTGCGTCGCATCTGCGTCGAGCCCCACCGCGTCCACCTCGCCCTCGACGCCCGCGGCGACCTCGTCTGCTTGTGCATCAGCTTCCGCGACAGCGGCAACCTCCACGCCTGCCCTCTCTTCCACATCCGTGGTGTGCTCATTTGCGGCTGTTGAGGCTTCGCCAACCACGGCGCGTTCCTCCGCATCCGCCGTGGCTCTGCCTCCCGCACTCGCCTCAGCTTCAAGGACCGCGGCGTGCCCCTCCGCGCCGTCATGGGCGTCTCCCTCTTCACCCACCCCCGGCTTCGATCGGGCTCGCCACCATCGTCATGTTTGAGTGTCCGAGCTCGCTGCCGCGTTGCAGCGACTATTCCGCGACCTCATCCACCACTACATCGGCGGCGGCAACGTCGCCACCCGCCAAGCTATCGAGCGTCCGCGAGCACTGACCACCATGCGTTCGACGAAATGTTTGAGCTGCATTGTCGATGAGCTCAAGTCTCGCGGACACTTGGTTTTGGGACCGCACCAACAACCTTGCTTCTCTTCGCGAGTCGAGATTGCCTTGGACTTCACCAACAGATGCTCCCTCAAGTACTTGCAGCGAAGGTACATCCTTATCATTGGCTCATCTCTGTCCAGTGTTGCTGCTATGTCCGATGGTCATGGTTACCAGGAGGTGTTCCAGAGCATGTCAAGTCAGTGTCTAGTGCTGCCAGAATTCTTTTATGCTGCTGCCATTGACATAGGTCCTCCGATACCCCCTCTGAAGAACAAGTATGCATTTCTTAGTGACATTGTTAAGTCACATGGTAGTTTGGACCTTTCATTCTGTTATGATCAGGGTGTTGTTATCAGTAAACCGAGCTTCACAGTGGAGATTCACAGCAATGCCTATCTGTTATTTCTCATTCCATCATTTATATCTTGGGTCGATATGTCTTGGTTGTTCTTTAATTGTCATCAAGATCCGGTGCAGTGGCGACCCTCCTTGCTGTCCTTGTTGTGCTTAGCCATGACTGATAGTGGTGGTGTCAGTGGTGTTTCTACTCTACACATTCTAGCGCATCACAGTGTTGCCCATGTGCACTTGCAGACATCACTGAATATTATGCTTCTGAATATTGGCTATCTTGTTGCTGAAGTGCAATTGAAGGGAATTCTTTCAGTCATGCTTGCTACTAGCATTTTCCATGACTATGTCCAACTGTCAGAATATCATGAGTTTTTCAACTTATTGGAGATTGTCAAATGGTCAGTTGCTCGCCAATGTTCCAGTGTTGAGGTGTTGCTGAAAACAGTTTACATGGAGTCTGTAACAGCAATTGTTGGGCATATAATTCTAGTACAGCGGAAGTGTGGTGGATTAGTTTTCTCTCTGCTTTGGCTACCACCAGCATGTGAACAATTTGTGCATTGGATTCTCTGGGAAATCCCTTGGCTATTTTCTGCATTGGTGAATTGGAGTTCTGATGTTTTGGCTATAGTGGCAGTGATCACAAGTGCGTCCATGCTACTTCAGTACTGCCCAAGCAGATTGGAATTTGCCCTCCAAGGGACTTTCATGCTACCTAATACCTACTATATTAATTGGGTTCATGCATTTCTTTCAACGATATTGGATGCTTCGCTGAGTAAATGCAGGAGCATATCTCTCAATGGTGACATCAAGTTCCAGTGTTCAGTTAACAAGGGACAATGGTTGTCTATGCTTTCTGAAATCGTTCTGCTATGCTTCAGTTGTTGGCCAGTGGTTAAAGGTGATTGGGCAACCGAGCAACTTATGCCACAACCTTGGCCACCACCAGTACAATGTGTGTTGCAGGATAATGGTTTTCAAATCAAGCCTGGAACTTACAATGTGCTCACCCATTTTATTTGCATGGTGTGAGGATACCGCCGAGGGTGCATATACTTCATTTTTCTCACTTGGCAAAGTGGCGGACATATTACTTTGGGTTGCTTCTTGTCTTTGCTATTGTCAACATATGGATTTGCTTGGGAGTTGTCACCGGAGCACATATGAGTTTGAAAGGACAAAGATCACCGAAATTTGTCTTTGTCACTTGAAGACTCAAGATTTGGTGCTTGATAGTGGTTACACATTGGGACTTCACCGCAAGTATATCATCAAGATCAACGACACGGAGCAAACTCTCCGGGTGCTTCGGTTCTACGATCACATAGTTGAAGATCCCCGAGGCTTACTTCTCCCGGAAAAGCTATCCAATATCCTTTGTTGCTACCAAGTTTCTACATTATCATTGCAAAAGCTCATTGATGAAGCTCACCGGGATTATACAAGGACTTCACGGCTTGAGGGCAAGGCTTTGCTTTTTAAGAAGGGGGGAATGTTAGGACCCTACCTCTCCGGGGCCGCTACCTGGACTGCTTGCGTGATTGGGCTGCGTGCCTCTAAGTTGGGCTCAGCCCGTGTATCAGCTCTTACTTATATCTGTAGCCAAGAGTGAGAGAGGCATCGATTATCAATACAACAGAATATACTGTGCTTCTTCTTCCTCACGGTTGCTGTCGCTTCCCCTCTGTTCCTCTGCTTCTCCTCTCGATCCCTGGCTTCCTTCCTCTGATTCTATTCTCCAATCCTATTCCCACTACCCTGTGCTAACAGTGTGTCTCCCGAACATGGCGCGATCTCATCTCCGGCCCCATCCACCGCCGCAGGCTTGCGCACACTGACGCTGCGTCGGGCTTCTTTCTACCATGCCCGCGCCGCCGGTCCCAGGGCGACGAAGAACTTGAGCTTCGCCGCCCTGTGCCCTCCCGAAGGAGGTGGATGCTTCGACCAAGGCTTTCCGTTCCTGCCTTACGGGACCCAGGTGAAGCTGCTGGACTCGTGCAACGGGCTCCTCCTCCTGCGCTGCCGCCATGGTGCCTACGACGACGACGACGTCGCAGCGGCGCGCTACATCGTCTGCAACCCCGTCACCCTTGGCTGATGGGCCGTCGAGCTCCCCGTGCCCTCACCGGAGCCGACTCGTGAGCCCGACCCGATCGAGCTCCGATTAGAAGAAATTAGTCGCCGCCGGGTGCGAGGCCTCGGCGAGCAACCGTGGATCCATAATAAGCCTCGGCCTGCGGCCCTCGCTTTCGACCCGGCTGCTGTCTCCTCGCACTTCCACGTCTTCGAGCTGGTGGAGGATATAGCTCTCGGTACGGCGGCGGAGCCATCAAGACGGTGCGGATCTACTCGTCGGAGACCGGCGAGTGGGTTCGCAAGGACAGCGCGTGGAGCTACCGCATCGCCTACGCCGGCGAGAACGCCTACCTAAGCAGCGACTGGAGCTACCGCCTCGCCTACGTCGGCAGGCACGCCTACCTCAACGGCTTCTTGCAGCATCGTCGGTCAGTCGCAGCACCGACTGCTCTACGTGGACACCGGCTCCGCCGGCGGCGACGCTCGTGAACTGTCGGTCTACGCTCTCGAGAAATGCGGCGGCGGCGAGCGGTGGAGCTTGAAGCACCGCACCAGGTCGCTGGAACCGTGTGGGGAGACGTGGTTTGGGAAGCGCTACCACGACGTGGTTGGGATCCATCCGGATTGCAATGTGATTTTCCTCTTGGTAGCCGACGACAGAGCCTGATCGCCTATGATATCGATGCTGAGACTACGCGCGTTGTGCACACTTTTTGTTCGGCATCTAATATGTACAACATCACAACGGACCTATTCACCTTGACTGCTTGCCAGAGGTTTGTTCGGCATGAAAATGCATCAATATTACAACACAGTTACCATCTGAAATTAGGCGTTTGCTCAGCAGTTAAACCTTAAAATTACAACATATCTGACCGCCATGATAGAGCCACAATCATTATCCATAGCTACCAAGCATCGTGGCTGGTAGCTACTGATACTATGCGGAAGAGTTTTGAACAAAAGATGTCACCAAAACGCTACACAGATTGTAGTTACAATCTGGAGCTGCAAAAGAAGCATGCGCTCGACCGCTCACGCATTGTTGCTTGGGCTGCAAAAGAACAGTCATCAGTCTACAAGGATGTAAAGCATGGGCAATCAAGTAACTGCGTCTTGTTAATAATAGAGAGAGAGAAGAGGGAAGGAGGGAGGGAGCAAGCTGAAATATAGCATCATTTGGCACATGGGGGGTTTCTAGTGCAAAAATCAATAGATCACTATGCCAATCAATCACAGATCTGAATCATCATGCAATAAACAACAGGTCATGATGCTCTTAATCGAGCATAAAGGAAAACAAAATTAGAGATGTAATTAAGTAGTCAAATTCAGAAGCATAGCATCATCTGGCACATGTGGGGTTTCTAGTGCAAAAATCAATAGATCACTATGCCAATCAATCACAGATCTGAATCATCGTGCAATAAACAACAGATCATAATGCTCTTAGTCGAGCATAAAGGCAAACAAAATTAGAGATGTAATTAAGTAGTCAAATTCGGAAAGCGATGCTGAGTGATCGGCGGCGTTCTCATCCCTGCCGCTGCTAACATCATCATCCTCAGGTTCCGGATCGAGATTCAACCTTTTGGATATATCTTTGCTAGGCGACGAACGAGACCTACAACCTTAGATGTTAGTTTTTTTGTGCATCAGTGAAGTTAAACGCAGAGTGAAGCAGGGCATAACCTTTTTTTGGAGGCAGTTCTCTTGGAAGAACCATCTTTGCCTTGAGTAGCAACATGCACCTCTTCACCTCTTTTCTTCACACTTTGCAGAGAGGCTGGGACCTCCGGGACAGGTAAAACTGTCCTGACTGGTGTACCAGCTGAGACCTGGCTTGCCCCAGAAGCAGCACATGGCGGGGACAAGGCAAAGGCGTGACTCTGCACGCTGGTGCTTGGACCCGGCGACAGCATGACTGAAGATGCCTGCGATCCTGGTGTCGCTGGAAGCACAACACCCTCTTCAGTGACCCGTCCCTGAACCGCGTTAACTTGGAAGGTAACAACGCCTGAGTCCGTTGTGCTATCAGTGAAACTAACATTCCAGGTATAGGTCCTTTCAAGAAGCTTTGTCAATTCGTCTGGGATGAATCCAATTGGGTTCTCGGCAATAATGGTGTCAGCTGACTTTCTTGTAAGAAGTTGAGCCTTATTTCCAAATAGGATGAAATTAGCATCACCTGTCTCATCTCCAGCAAGCACACATAGCTTAAACCTGCATATAGAATGGTGAATGTAACATAAGTTCCAGTTCAAATACTGGTTTCAGATTAAGCTGTTTGCAGTATCAATTCCCTAGGAAAATCTAAAGCCCCCAAAATTAGCAACTTGCCAATTGTTTGCCATACAGTGAAGGTCTGTCTATCCAATGATTTGCACGGTGTGTCATTATCCAAAATAAGGACCAAGAAACAGATTAGCTAAATACTGGCACTCTAATTATAAAAAATCACGACACAGGTGCTCAAAACAGGTAAAAAACGGCAAGCGGTGGAGTAAAAACAGCTAGGGACCAACCTTTGCTGCGGTGCTCCAATGACGCTGCATTTAGGATAAGTGCACTTGAACGAATCGCCGTAGCGTTTTGCTGTTCTCTTACATTTACTGCGGGAGTTGTACCACCACGAACTGTCAATCTTCTTTATCGTCACCGTGACCAGGAACTCTGTTTTCTGCATATGGGAAGTACAAGAAGTGATTTAGTTACCACCGTTTTTCGAAGACAGCAACAGGCAGATTGATGCATGGACATATACAAAAAGTATATATGAGTACAGGAGTTTTAGCTTTGAACAAAAGGTTTTATGATATACTGTACAGAGTACTAAGGAATAGCAATATCACCTGGCATTCAAACGGATTAAGCTTTGAGAATTCAGAGATCCTTATCCCCTCAGCGTTTTGTTTCTGCGTGGAGCTACCAGCAAGCTCAGTCCAGGTAATTGGTTTGTGTATTTCATTTGCACTGTGCATGAAACAAGAGGGCAATATGTTTGAGGAGGCAAATGAAAAACGAATTTATATATGAGACGAAGTGATAGAATGAACACGCTACCTAGCCATAAGCTTCTTTGCTTCAGGGACATCAGGGTTTATGTACCACTTGCACGATGGACCACCAGATAATGACATACCTGAAAAGCTCTTGACAAGGGTTCCAACAAAGATGACGACCTGCGGAGAGTCTTGTCCAGCACTGTGTATCTCCTCTGCCGGGAATGAAGTGGCTCGTTCTGCCCAGAGACTAACATCCAGGATGACGTTGCTGCAACAAGTCGGGGAATGATCAGCGCGGGAAACAACATAGAAATAATGCATAAAATAGAACAACTTGAGTAAAGGCTGTAACATTTAACAGGATGGGAGCAGCTAACCCTGGCAGATGGATAGTGACGTTTCTTTTATCTGTTTCACCCTACGTCATGCTTGTCTGTGCTTTTCCAACACTTGAGATGGCGGTGATGATCCCCATAACATCTATTTTAAGAATGAGCAGTGCACACAACGCTATTAGCATATCCTCCAAACAACATTAGGCGTATGCTGCAGACATCAACATTCTTTACCTGAGAATTGCCCCCTGCCGTCCATACGTGCCTGCAGGTCATCCATGGAAGCAAGAGAGTAGGCATACAGCGGGAAAGAAGGTGGAATGTTCACCACTTCTTCTATCTTTGTCCACTTTGTGAATACCAGCATCAAATCATTGGCAACTGGCCTGTAGTTGGTGCCGGAGTTTCCTGGCTCGAAAGTAGGATAAGTTGTAGACACTCCCTTCTTTTATGGTCTCCTTGAATCGATCATTGAATGGTGGATACACTTGAGCATGCATGGCATTCCCCTGTCCAAAACATTGAAGGTGTGAATTATGAGTGCTGAAATGTAACCTATCCTCAGTTTGAATTATGAGTGCTTGTTTGCTCTTGAAAGTGTGAAGTATCAGGAACACAGTCAGGTGCAATGCCAAAATTGCACTCCTCACCTCTTCATCAAGAAGAACCATATCGCTATGGAGCAGCTTCGTTTCATTGCTAGGATCACAGAAGTCCCAGAACCGAGAGACGCGCACGCAGAGGCGAGCATTGCAGGGCCCGGGCATGATATTTGTCAAGAGCAGGTCCGCCATCTACAAACACAACAGTACATGCCATGTCAATACGATAACAAATATCAATGGCCATGAGGCTGCACCTAAACAGTGCAAAATAAATCAGACAGGTAAGGACCGACACCTTAAATGAGAGCAGGTAACAAATACCGAATCAGACCCAAAACACACAACGAAAAGAGTCACAAAAGGGGTAGGCAACAACAATTTTGGAAAGCACATGCCTCAAAATGAGATCTTATCAAAAGTCAAAAATTGTGAGAGGCATAATGAGGAGGTCTAAGCCGATGCTGCAGCAGCAGCATCAAGAACCTCCCGATACACCACATTTCGAGTTTGCGTTCCACACGAACCATCATCATTTTCAATCAAGATCCTAAGTCCACTCCTAGATGTAGCTCTTGAAATCGCAATGTAAAGTTGCCCATGGGTAATTACAGGCTTCTTTAGGTAAAGGCCAACCCTTGATAGGGTCTGACCTTGGCTCTTATTTATTGTCATTGCATAACACACACGGACAGGAAACTGTCTTCTCTGTAATGTGAAAGGCCACTTAAGATCTGTTGTGTTCAGAGCAGTTCTAGGCACGAAGACAGTTTCACCAGCATGTGTTCCTGTTAGCAGAACACACCTAAAAAGATGCTGTCCAGGATCAGCAACAAGCAGCCTAGTTCCATTGCAAAGGCCCATTGTGTGGTTCAAATTTCGTAAAAGCATCATTGTGGTTCCTTTCTTGAGAACAAGTTTATGAGCTGGGAAATTGTTGACTTCAATTGAGTTTAAAAATTCAGTGGGGTAGATTAAATCAAAATCTGGAATCTGTTCAGATGTCTTTATTATGGTGTCACAACTTATGTACCGTACGCTATCACCGGGGAGCGAGCGAGACAATGTACTTATTTATCTCATCAACTTGTTTAGTTGTTTGGACGGAACAATGGCTCGTGAGGCTAAGTACTCACGATCACGATAGTTGGACAACAAATCTGGGTACACTTCAGACACAAGAGCAGGAATTTTTTCACCCTCGGTATGGATTAGCAGATCGTCAGGAATGGTAACCCATGAGGCTTCATGCTCGTCACCTCTTTTCTGAGCATGGGCAGTGCCATCACCAAGAGACAAGACCCATTTACTAAAATTTTCAAGCTCTACTTGTTGGTTACCTTCAAGCAAAGGGTTTTGAAGGCGCATGTTTGTTTGCAGTTTCAAAAGAGTCACATGCTGCCATAGGTTAGAATTCGTAATTGATGCACCAACTACGGCAGATCGAGATCCTTTGCGCACTACCGGGAGGATCTGATGAAAGTCGCCACCAAGAACAACAGTTTTTCCTCCAAACGGTAGCAGGGCATTGGCAGGTTTGTTCTCAGAAAGGATGTCTCTCATAGTTCTATCTAGCACCTCGAAACAGCGACAGTGGGTCATTGGTGCTTCGTCCCATATAATCAGTGATGTCGCCTGTATAAGCTCGGCCAGCATAGTGCCTCTATTGACTTTACAATTGGCAAATTCAGTTATGTCGAAGGGTATCTTAAATCTAGAGTGCGTAGTTCGGCCTTTAGGCAGCAGCAAGGACGCCACCCCCGACGATGCAACGGCAAGAACTATTTTTTTTCAGAACGCAGCCTTGCCACTATAGCATTCCAAAGAAACGTTTTCCCGGTCCCACCGTGTCCTCATACAAAGAAAAAGGCAGGAGAGTTGCTAAGAGCACAACCAGTAATCGTATCGAACACGCTTTTCTGTCCGGAGTTTAGTTGTGAGATCAAGGATGAAGCGTGCATTGACAACATTAGGGGTTCAGGATCCAGCTCATCATTAATAAGTCTGTTATTGGTCATAGCATATTCCCGTGATGTCAACTTTGGCAAGTTGTAATTATTTATGTTCCCTCCGCTATCACCGAATAGGTCTGCTAGCTTTTGTATAAGTAGGTTCATCAGATGTTCATTCGGAACGACATATGATGGGTTTCCAAGCGAATTCACTAACGTTCTGCGTATATCATCTATAAGGTAAAGCCAGTATTTGTCAAACAAACCACGCACATCACTGACAGAATAATGAAGCACGACGGTAACAAATAGCTGTCTAAGCTGGCGTGAGGACGCGGACACTATGGCCTCATCGAACAATAGCTCCACTCATTATCACTTTCAAGCCGTTGAAAGATCGTATATCGACATAGTTTGTTGCACCTTTAACAATCATCAAAAGCATCCGCAAGTAGTACGGTTCACCGGCGGTTGGATGGACGTAATACATGCGACCAATCTTATCGCAAGACGCTCTTTTTCGCCACAAACGATCGGAAGCTACCCAAGTCCATTTTTTTGGGAAATCGCGATGAGGTCGGGTCCCTAGCGGCCTCATGTTTCGTGTTCGCATCAAACCACGCGAGTTAGCATGGTGGTTTTGGCCGTTGGGCTCTCAAGCGAGTCACGTAGATCGGCCTCGGGCTCATAGCGCACATGATTCATACCCGGAAGATGAACACATAATCGTTCTACCGCAGGTACTCTAAAGTGAATATCATATTCAAAGGTACGTCATAGAGCCTCGCAAGCAGATAAGTACCTAGCATCAATGTACTCTTGAATCTCATCACGTGGAGCTAGGTCGGGACCAGGAGATGCGTTTGATGTTTTTGCAGTAACCTCAAAGTAAATTCTTGCCCTATCACTCCCCTTAGTCACGTACTTAAACAGGTATTTAATCATATTGGACTTGTTACACCACTCGACATTGATGTGTGCATTGTATCTCTTTAGAAGGTTCATATTATAAGGAACCACATTTCTGTTGTCGAGCTTGATACCGTTTTTAATAACGTACCTACCATCGTCCCTACTCTTATAGATAGTAAAGCCAAAGTCATCTACGATAGTCTCATCTTGGAATTGTTTAGGAAAATTCTTTGAACATTTATCGTCTTTCATACATGGGCACCTCTTATTGTCATTGCCACAAGGGCCGTGAACCATGAACTCGTCAACAAGCGCATATCCTAATGGGTCAATATTCACGTCGGGAATCTCCGCGCAGATGAAGCCATCAATAGTGGTGGCACTGAATTCGGAATTCGAGCTGGCTAACCACACAAGGCAGTGGATATGGGGCAGGCCACGTTTCTGGAATTCCACGGTGTACAAAACTGCATAATCAGCAACACCGATCAAACACAGGAACAACCAACCTAGGTCAACAATAGAAATAGCCATTCTAGACCAGGACCTACCTGCTCGCAACGGGCCGAAGGTTCTACCCTCCCTGATATCGTCTATGAACTCGTCAACTTTCATTTTGAACACACGCACAACTAAATCCGAACGGTCACAAGGTTGCTGGCCAGGTTCATATCGCAAAGCGTCAGCAATTTCTCTCCACTTTGTGTTGCACGTAAAAGTCACGAACAGATCAGGAGGTCCGCAAACTCTGCATATGGCCATCGCGTCCTGATAGTTCATTACATGGTATCTCCTACCTCCAGTAAAACTGGCAGGGACAACAACCCTACCACCAACTGAATCCGCACTAACAAAGCCCCTATCTATTGCATCAGCTATTCCCTGGACAGACTCAGATCGTAGGTCTTTTTGGTGGTCAGCTATGAATTTCAGCCTAGAGCCTTCGATAGTTGAGTAGAAATCAACAACGAATTGATCACTCAATCTACCATAGCAGGTGAACGGGTTCGGCTGATTTAGTCTATAATGCATATGGAATCTACCGAACTCAAGCATGGTGACATACTTACGACCAATGCCCTCATCGTCTGCGTCTGTATACTTAATGCCAAGGTGGTAGCCACGCTCACCATAAGGAAACAACAATGGATATTGAAGGGACAGGTAGCATGGATGTAAACAGGAAACATGTTTTAACCCGCCGCTTTTACTCTGCACAAGGACATCGTATGTGTACTCATCCGCAGAGTAATCGCCTACTATTATCGCTGCTATCTCACCGCTTGTTGGCAGGTTGTACTGAACATCATCCCTAGAATTGCAGCCTAGCAGCCTCAAAGTTACTCTTTGGTCACCCTCTTGCTCCAGCCGATCTCTAGCATATCGGAAAGCCTTGACAAGGCTATTATGTTCATTCAGCATTTGTAGGAGAGATAAAGTCACATGCGGATCAGGTTTATTAGCACAGCTGTCATCACTCTCAAATAAACCTAAATGGTTCTGGACCTCTTGCTGGGTATCGTGTATATAGAGCTGCGCAAATCTGGGCTTAGAACCACGATTTGGTACAAGGGAACCAATACGATGGTGGACAACACCATTTATTTTAAAAACATAAGGAGCACTACCATTGTTTATCGTCTTGTCAACAGATGCTCCCAAAGAGGTGAAAGCAAACAGGGAATTATATGATCGTATCTGCCTAAGAAATCGCTTTGAGCGGGCATCACCATCAAATCTAAGTAGGTCAGCCAGTGGTGCAGGAGGTTTCTTATATTGTTCAAGACAGATCTTATTTGACCTACAGCAAAGGTTGTAGACTATTTTTCTTTTCGATAGATTCGAAGCACTTTTAACTCTCTCTTGAAACCAAAAGACAGCACCACAATACGGGCACTCATGGTTTGGTCCACCATAATAAGACCGTCCTAGATAGGCATCTGCCATCACGTGATGAGAAATCAAAGTTAGAGGGCCAGTAGAAGCACTGCAGCCTGCAAACGAACGCTAAAATCACAAACTAACCTTTCAGTTCCTCTACACGAGTCCTATCTGGGGGAAGCACAATAGGCACTATTGTACTCTGGTCACGACCTCTGGCACAGTTAAGCCTATTCATTCGAAGGCGACGGTTCAGCGCAACAACATCCGCAGGGAAATCCATCAAGGATCTCTCTCCTGTTTAGTTCAGCAAAGCTTTCAAGTCCAAGCGTGACACCACAGGCACATTTGCAAAAAATACACGGCACTCACTTGTTCTCTTCCTACAGTCTGCCAACGGAACAGATGCAAGTGCATTTCTCTTCGCACGGGCCTTGTCACGACGGCGAGCAACTCGCTCAGACGAAGAACCAGGCATCTCTAAAAGGCCACACAGGACACCAAACCAGCCAAAACCATACCAAAAAAATGAAGTACAGATGGCAAATCAGCAAGATGACCATAACAGTAACAGGATAATTACACACAAGGCATTATATAAACAGACACACAAATGGTCCAGGTCTACACTACCATGAACGGGATAAACCCCACAGCATTTTAGACAAACGCACATCAGCAAGAGCACGAAAAAAAATACAGTCGCAATCACAAGATTAGCGAGTTAGGAGGCGGTAATGCATTTTTCTTACCGCGACTGGAGCAGCAGGAAGCAGTCAGCGCAGATATCAAAGGACAAAGAGACTGAAGCCAGGCAGATCTCCAATCCTGTGAATTAGAACCAAAAGAACCACAATTTAAATTCCACACATAGCAACACTACCGGCCAAGTAATGACGCACCAGAGGACAATAACCATACCTGTTAGGCCAGCGGCAATCAACCTTGTGTACTTGGTGATAAAAAAGCGGCAATGGTTAGCCAGGAACCAATCACATATGCAAGAAAGAAAAGCAAAGGAACAATGTAAGCTACTGATAGGAGACTGAAATTAGAAGGGAAAAATGATGTGAGGGCACATTTCATGCCTCTATTAGAAAATGGCTGAAACACGTATGGTCCAAGCAAGCTTTTGACACCAGGGGACATAACCCAGAGGCCCCCTCCAGATCACACGGTGGTCTGGTGGTGCTGAGGGAGAGCAACTCGCCGGAACGTATCGGGCGGTGCAATGTTGTCCCCTCTGCTCACCTTTTTTGCAGGTTGCATTCCTATATGTCTAGTGCCCTTTTGAACTAAAGCAAGCTTTTGACACCAGGGGACATAGCCCAGAGGCCCCCTCCAGATCACAAGGTGGTCTGGTGGTGCTGAGGAAGAGCAACTCGCCGGAACGTATCGGGTGGTGCAATGTTGTCCCCTCTGCTCACCTTTTTGGCAGGTTGCATTCCTATATGTCTAGTGCCCTTTTGAACTCAAGCAAGCTTTTGACACCAGGGGACATAGCCCAGAGGCCCCCTCCAGATCACAAGGTGTTCTGGTGGTGCTGAGGGAGAGCAACTCGCCGGAACGTATCGGGCGGTGCAATGTTGTCCCCTCTGCTCACTTTTTTGGCAGTTTGCATTCCTATATGTCTAGCGCCCTTTTCAATTCTAATTTTATGAACTATGTTCCTACAGCTTTGGTGAACATTTTTTCACAACCAAAAGAAAGGAAATCAGAAGCACCATTTAAATTCCAGACATAACAACACTGCTGGGCAAGTAATTTCTAATTTTATGAACTATGTTCCTACAGCTTTGGTGAACATTTTTTCACAACCAAAAGAAAGGAAATTAGAAGCAACATTTAAATTCCACACATAACAACATTGCTGGGAAAGTAATTCCGCATCAGAGCACAATAACCATAGGTGAGCAAGAAAGAAAAGCAACAAACAGTGAAATGGGCATATTTACCTTTCCTTATGCGATGTCTGTAAGATGCTCTTTGGTCCTGCACAAAGCACATGACATAATTAAGCAGTTGTGTTTTAGAAATCTGCCTCAACGATCCTGACATCGCAAGAAATACATGCCCCCAGCAATGCACAACTTAACCTAACTGTAATGCAAAAACAAAAATTAAATAAACACAAGAGCACCCATAAGATGAGACAGATGTACGCCATCTAGACACTGAGAACGATATTTTCACATGACCAAAAACAAACAACAACTCCCACTAAGAAAAAGCAAAGGACCATGTTCTCTACATCAACTATTATGCTATAAACACATGGAGCAGCAAAAGAGCACAAAAGATCACACAAGGCACAGAAATAACCAAGTAAAAGGAAATGAGTACCGACACAGCTTGTCAAACCAAGCACTAAAGAACAACCACACAAATCACCAAGTAAAAGGAAATAAATACCGATACAGCCTCCCAAACCAAGCACCAAAGAACATGCTGTGCACTGATAAGAAATCCTAGTAAGCATAAACTCACCCCAAGATCCAGATGAGTAATCCCACGAAGCTCACTGCAGGCACAAGAAGCAGACAACAAGCAGTCAGCAACCAATCAAGGCCACGATAAGCAGCCAGCACAGACACACGAAGAACGGAAGAAGACGAAGAAAGAGGGACACACCCACCTTCAAAACCCGCTCACCAAATCCACATAGCTCACTCCTGGCAAAACAGAAGGCATCAGATCCAACAAATCAAAGACAGTGCATATAAAATCTTCCTACTCAAATCCAAACAAAGCAATAAATGCAGTAAAATTTTTAGGATGGAATACAATCATCATCAATATACAGAAAGATTTTGCTCCTCCCTAAATATACCCACATGGCTCTCTATAGAACTCTGCTACGGCAGAGAGTCACATTTTTTCCAGTTTTCAAGCTACCCTTGTGTACTATTTTTCAGAGAACAGGTTTTGCCTGCCTCTACATAAAGCAGAACTTTTAGTGCATCACAAGTTGGAGAAGCTACCCAGCACAAACACACGAAGAAGATGAAGAGAGAGAGACACACCCACCCTCAGCATCAGATCCAACAAATCAAAGACAACGCACATAATTTTTTCCTAGCCAAATCCAAACAAAGCAATATTTTTTTCAGTTTTCAAGTCACTCCTATGTACTCTATTTTTCAAAGAACAGCCTTCATCTGCCTTTACATAAAGCAAAACCTTTAGTGCATTACAAGATGGAGAAGCCAATGGCACCAGTTCAACACGAAGCAGAACAACACTGACGTTTTGCATACAACTCACCTCTGCGCACGGACCTTTGCTCTCAGGATATGTCACGGACGCCATGGCCGCTCGCTGGCACCTACAAGGAAAGGGAAAACGCATCTAATCAGAAGCGGCCGAAAGGGAAGGAAGAATAGAAAACGGGGGGAACCCGGGGGGATCTCACTGCTCTGCGCGTGGTGCTAGACCAAGAGGAAAGCAGATGCAGCGAGCGGGTGAACCGTGAGGAGCGCTAGGGTTTGGAATCGGGACCGGAGGTGCTAGGGTTTGGAATCGGGACCGGAGGCGGGAGGAAGGGGAGGGAACAGATAAGAAAGGAGAAAGGAGGGGGAGGGGAAGAGGAGGGAGGAGGCCTTATCTTGACCCGTCAGAGGAAGCCATGGACCGCCGGACGCACGCGAGCTCCCGCCCGAGGCGACCGCGCCCTCGCCGAGGCGGGACATGACGGCCATACCGCGGGCGAGGATAGAGTAGGCGCGTGTCGCCGCCGGAGGGCATCCCGGAGGGCGGGGAGGGGTGGGGGGCCCGCGTTCCGGCGACGCCGGCGAATCTCGCGGTCGCGAGCGAGGCGTGCGGCGTGCGGCGTGAATCCGGGCGGGCGCGGGGAGAGAGAAGGCGCCCGCGGTTTCGCCTCCCACGGTTTCCCCCGATCCCGGCCACGGGCGGGCCGCCCCCCTTCACGCGCACGGACGCTCGACCGGCGGCGGCCGTCGACGGCGGGCCACACCTTCGAACCGGCCACCCGTCGAGAAGAGGAGGCACGGTGCGGCGCGCCCGCCTACTTCCCGCGCGGGTCCCGCGCGGGCGGGTCGCCCCCCTCCACGCGCACAGACCGCTCCACCAGCACCAGCCGCTGACAGCGGACCGCATTGCATGGGGGCCCACTTGTCAGGAACTCGCGCGCCTCCTCCACTAACCCGAGCACCTGTTCCACTGCTCGCGCGCTCGCGCGCTCCGCCGTTGCGAGGGACTCCCGAGCGCAATGCACCACAAATCGCTGACAGCGGGCCACATTGCACGGGGGGGTCACTTGTCAGGGACCCGCGCGCCCTTCCACTGACCCGCGCGCGCCGCGAGGCGAGGCCGCGCGCCCGCGCGCCGCGCCGCCGGGAGGGGCTCCCGGGCGCCACGTACCCCCGGGAGCGCGGAGAGGCGAGGAACGGGGGGCAGGTTTTAAGATTTTTGACTATGTGCCATTGTGCTTGCAATGAATAACATCAATGTAAATCGTTAACTTTCATATGGATTTGCTTTTCGATGCTGCAATTTGCAAACGAATGGAGCATAATGTAAGATAGTTCTATAGCTGACATATTAATGTTGTAGACACACTTCTTCTCTTGACTGCTCCGATCGACTCCCCTAGCGCCCCGACGCCGCGCCCGCCTTCTGTTCCATCTGGCGTACGCTAGTGCAACCGTGCCGCGGTGCCGCCCACGTCACCAAGCTCGTCCTCCAGGGCCTCAACCTCACCGGCTCCCTCCCCGTCGCGCTCCTCACCCTCCTCACGCGAGCTTTGAGTCCTCAACTTGAAGTATAACACCCCCATTGGGCCCATCCCAGACACCCTCCCACGCACGCTCCCCAACCTCAAGCTCCTCTACCTCGCTGGCAACTGCCTCAAGGCCGCGTCCCCACCAGCCTCGCCCTCCTGTTGTGGACCAATATAGCTTGAAGCTATAGGTGAGAGTACAACTTAACAGTTCGCACTGAAACACTATATATGAACAACAACACTGGTATATGAACAACACTGAGAGACAGACAAATTGTCTCATGGGTGTTTGAGATTTGGTAGCTGCAATTTTTTTAGAGTTCTAAGCCCATGCCCCGGTCTTACTTATGATAGAAAGACCGTAACGATTTACGACATTCTAATTTGCTGGAAAATTTGTCTGTGCCTTCTCTCCAATTCCTAATTTTTCTCATTACCCAGTGCTAATCAAAGACCAAATTCATTAATCCTTATCTCCTCTTTTACTCTACCGATTTAGCATGCATAGTTGCACACAGCATGGTATGGTAGCTAGCGGCAACAGGTCGTTGTCATCGGGGTCTCGGGGATGTTGATGAGGTGTGCTTTTTGCACGATAGCGGCCGGGGAGGAGGTCCGTGCTCCATGGCGTCCTGGCGCGCGGCATCCATGCCACGTGCTTCAGCGGGCACCGTGCGGGCAACACCTATGGTGTGTGCATCGGCGGGCATATCTATCTTGTACTATTTTGCCTCAATCTAGTACTCCAGTCATTTTCCCTAAAAAGGAAAAAAAATACTCCGTTCATTTTTGCTGCTACATACATGCACCACGAGCACAGGGGTTCGTTTTTCCCTATAAAGGAACCTGCAACACAGGCAATCTCCATTCATCCCGCTACTCGCTCGCTCACCACTAAAGCACCATGAACGCCGGCGCCCAATCCTCCATCATCGAGGTTGCAGTGCCGGTCGCTCCCATCCCCACCACTGGCGAAGGGAGACAAGATCAGAAGAGAGGGACAGTGACAGTACTAGAGAGAAAACTAAGGAGGAGTCAATACAAATATTTGATAGTTCAATAATATGATAATTTACCCTAATTTTTGAAGACAAGACACTTCGGTCGACGACAGTGGCGCGCTGAACGGCGTCGAGATCTCTTCGATGATAATGGGAATGACCATGATTCTAGCGTTGCCGTTGACACCATGATGTTGCAACTTAACTAGTCGGACTCTAATAGGAAGATAACATATTATTGTATTCTTATGGCGGTCGTTGTTGCTATGTCGACAGTCATCCTGGCATGGCCGTAGCTTCTCGAGGTCTTATTGCGTTCAGGAGGGATGAGGTGGTCAGTCATCCTTCCTCTCCTCCTTCTGACTTTAGCCTCTGCTTTCCTCATCTTTTTTTTCAAAATCGTAGGAGATTGGGGGGGGGCACAAGCCCCCCTACAACCCCAGCCCCACTGCTACCTCCGTCTATGGGTGGCTTGAGTTAATGTGTTGCATCCCATATTAGGTGTAGTAGTGACCTACTCCCTCCATATTAGTATTAGAAGACGTTTTTGACTGTGACACGGTCTTCAAAACACAACTTTGACTTGTTTTTTATAAAAAGATATTTATTCAAAAGTGATGTATTTATACTTTTCTGAAAATATTTTTCAAGACGATTCTATTCATATGATTTTCACATTTTCAAACTCAATAACTTAAGAACTATTCATGATTTATAATCCCAATGTCTGACTTAAACCTTGTCATAAATGTCTTCTAATACCAATACGGAGGGAGTATATAATAACGTCTAACCATGTCGTGGTGGTCGTTTTTCATGCTTATGTCCATTATTGTCGGTGTTGGTGTTGATGCCACCATAACACTATCAGGTGTGACCGGTGACCTGATTAGACACATGTGGATTCGCTTAGGGTGGGAGTATCACATGGAGTAGCCGCTGCCACGTTGGAGATCGGAGTAGGCCGCTTAGAAGTATCTCATCTCTATACTACTCAATAATAAAATTATACTTACTTAATAATAAAATTAAAGGTAAGATTTTTTTTCTTGGCAATGCTTTCCTGATCCACACCGTGTGTCCACCTCTGTGCATCCGTGCTGGCCCCCGTCAGCCCCCTCCTCATGACTTTGGGATGTGAATAGATCGATGTTGCGGCTAAACTACTAGTTTCAGTTATGTTGATGCGTTTGTGGTTCTCTATGGACAACTCTTGTTCATACATATTTTTTTTATTGTTCAACCAATTATGTTCATGCTTTACATTGAAAAAAGAAGCGCGTGTCAAGGTCAAAACCACCGTCTATTGATTCTGCGCATACTTATCATGTAGTGAGTTTCAAACTATTTTTTCGCATGATGAAGGATGCATTCTACCAACAACAAAATTGGAAGCAAGATCTGCAGAACTTAAAAGCTGATCTCTTCTGAGAACAAGCCTCGACACGTACGTGGAGCTGCAACCCCGACACCCATGGCTGGGCGGTGGAGCTGCCCATGCCTTTACCGGAGCTGACTCGTCACCCTGACCCGATTGAGCTCCGATTAGAAGAGTATTGGCATCGCTGGGAACGTTCACTCGAGCAACAGTGGATTCAGAGGGCTTTGCGGCCTGCAGACCTAGATTTTTTTGGATTATTGTGTCATGTAATAAAGTTATTGGATTTTTTTTACAATTACGCTAACTAATTTAGCTGCGGCTATAGCTTCTCTTAGCTTTTTTAGAGACCACCCGGATTGCAATGTGATTTTCCTCTTCGACAGGCAAAGGCGGAGCCTGATCACCTATGATATGGATCATGAGATACTATACGTGTCGTACACACTTTCACATATGCACCGCACAACTATCAATTTTTCACGTACTATGTACAATTGTACTTGCAATAAACATCAACAATGTAAATCCTTAAATTAAACTTGTGCACTAGAAATTCTGCTTGTGTGGTTTTGTTATGAATTTTTTAGACGGGTTGGTTATTGTTTGGATGTGTATAATAAAAATTACTTTATTTGAAGGATGTTACATCAATTGGTCTGTTGATAATATTTTTCTTTTTTTTGTCACTACTAATTAATGAGCCATTTCAAAACTATATCTATGGAAAACAATTACACATATATACCATTGAGCCCACATGTCATTGACTCATGTGAACCCCACATGTAAGTGAGATAGCAATGGTACATATCTAACTTTGCAATCTTTTAATGGTATTCTCATTGATGAGATCAACAGTGCTAGGGAGTAGTTTTGTCTCCCTGCTTGAGAGATTTAGGTCATGTTTGGATCAGTTATGTTGAGTTATGATCCAAATTCTGTCTCCCAAGAGAAAGACCGACTTCTGACGGAGCGAAGTGGAGGCCCGTCGCCGGTAGGCTTGGGCCGCAAGGGTTTTCCACGTTAAATCTCGTGTCTCCTGCGGTTTGATTCCTTTACTTGTCGTTTATTCGCCATCGTTTATAACAAGTGGTACCAGAGCTGGTTTCAGATTTGTTTTCTTCGATGTCGTCGACGATGAAGTTTGATCTACCGCTGTTGGATTACAAGACGAGGTTCTCGCTGTGGCAAGTCAAGATGCGAGCTATTCTGGCGAACACTCATGATCTTGATGTGGCGCTGGATAAGTTCGGTGGCAAGTCGTCCAAAGATTGGACCGATGAGGAGAGGCGCAAGGATCGTAAGGCTCTGTCTTTAATTCAACTTCATCTGTCCAATGATATTTTGCAAGAATGTCTGCAGGAAGAGATCACTGCCGTTCAAAGACTGGGTTGAAACCGGAATCGATCTGTATGTCCAATGATCTAACCAGTAAGATGCATATGAAGATGAAGTTGTTCACACTCAAGATGGAGGAGGGTGGTTCGGTGTTGAGCCACATATCTGCTTTCAAGGAGATCGTTGCCGACCTAGTGTCGATGGAGGTGAAGTATGAGGATGAGGATTTAGGCCTCTTACTGTTATGCTCTCTGCCCAGTTCGTTTGCATCTTTTCGTGACACCATACTTTTGAGCCGTGATGAACTAACCGTCTCGGATGTTTATGAGGCACTCCAATCCAGGGAGAAGATGAAAGGCATGGTGCACTCTGATGGGTCGTCCTCCAAGGGCGATGCTTTGCAAGTTAGAGGCAGAACCGAGCAGAGATCCTCTAATGAAAGCAATGATCGTTTCAAGAGCCAAGAAAGCAGAGGTCGTTCTAAGTCTAGACCGCCCAAGAAGTTCTGTAAGTATTGCAAGAAAAAGACTCATTTTATCGAGGAATGTTGGAAGCTTAAGAATAAGGAGAACAGGAAAAATAATTCGGATGGTAAGGCCTCTGTTATTTCTGGTGCTGGGAATACTTCTGATTCAGGAGAATGTCTGGTTGTCCTTGTCGGTTGTGTTTCTGGTCATGATGAATGGATACTTGATTCCGCATGTTCATTTCATATCCGCACTAACGAGAGATTGGTTCGGTTCTTATAAACCCGTGCGGAATGGAGATGTAGTGCGTATGGGAGATGATAACCCATGTGAGATTGTGGGTATAGGCTCCGTTCAGATCAAGGCGCATGATGGCATGACACGTACGCTACAGAATGTGAGGCACATGCCGAGGATGACTAGAAATCTCATCTCACTCAGCACACTTGATGCAGAAGGGTTCAAATACTCCGGTTCAGGTGGAGTTTTAAAGGTATCAAAAGGTTCTCTTGTCTTCTTTGTAGGTGATATGAATTACGCAAAGTTATATGTCCTTAGAGGAAGTACTTTACAAGGTTCCATATCCGCCGCCGTCGTTACTAATGCTGAACCTATTGAGACTAACCTTTGGCATATGCGTCTTGGACATATGAGTGAACTTGGTATGGCGGAATTGGTGAAGAGAAACCTCTTTGGATGGCCGTACTTTGAGTGGCAAGAAGTTCTGTGAGCATTGTATTTTCGGGAAGCACAAAAGGGTAAAGTTCAATACCGCTGTTCATACCACCAAAGGTACTCTTGATTATGTACATGCTGACTTATGGGGTCCCTCTCGTAAGCCTTCTTATGGTGGTGCTCGTTACATGCTTACTATTATTGATGACTACTCTAGAAAAGTATGGCCTTACTTTCTGAAAAATAAAGATGATACTTTTGCTGCTTTTAAAGATTGGAAAGTGATGATAGAAAGGCAAACTGATAGGAAGGTGAAGGTGCTTCGTACTGATAATGGTGGAGAATTTTGTTCTGCTGCGTTTAATCATTATTGCGGGCAGGAAGGCATTGTTAGGCACCACACCATACCGTATACTCCGCAAAGAAAGCGTGTGGCCGAGCGCATGAACAGGGACCATCATCTCGAAGGCCCGTTGCATGTTGTCCAACGCGCGGATGAGCAAGCGTTTTTGGGCTGAAGCAGCTAACACCGCATGCTACTTGATAAACAGGTCTCCGTCTATTCCACTTAATAAGAAAACACCTATTGAGGTATGGTCTGGCACACCCGCTGATTATTCACAGTTGAAAGTTTTTGGCTGCACTGCTTATGCTCATGTTGATAATAGAAAATTGGAGCCTAGAGCTATTAAATGTCTTTTTCTTGGTTATGGTTCGGTAGTTAAAGGATATAAGTTGTGGAATCCCGAAACTAAAAAGACTTTCATGAGCAGGAGTGTTGTTTTCAATGAATCTGTGATGTTTAATAACAGTTTGTTCTCAGATCATGTTCCAAATATTTTTGATAAAGGGCTGCAGCATATGAGCGTGCAGGTGGAGCATGTGGATGACGAAAAAGGTGTGCAGGTGCAGCAACATGTGCATGATGATACGGACGAGCGGTGGAGCCGCTGCGGATGACCAGGAAAATGGAGTCGTTGATGATGAGGCTCATGATGATGTTCGGCACTTACCCCCCGTTTTGCACCTTGATGAAGATTTGCCTATTGCTACTCGCAAGTCTAAAAGGGATTGTGGACGGCCACGTCGTCTTATTGAGGAGTGTAATATGATTTATTATGCTTTGAGTTGTCTTGAACAAGTTGATAGCGATTATGAGCCGACCACATATTCGAAGCTATCTCTTGTGGTGATCGTGAGAAGTGGATTGCAGCTATGCGGGATGAGATGCAATCTCTTGAGAAGAACTCGCACATGGGAGGTTGTTCCTTTGCCTAAGGGAAAGAAGCACGTTCGCGCAAATGGATCTTAAAGAGAAAGGAGGGTTTATCTCCTAGCGAACCTCCAAAGTTTAAGGGAAGGTTAGTGGATAAAGGTTACAGTCAAATTCCTGGTGTTGATTATAATGATGTGTTCTCTCCAGTTGTAAAGCATAGCTCAATTCGTACATTCTTGAGTATTGTTGCTGCACATAATCTTGAGCTTGAGCAGTTAGATGTGAAGACTGCATTTTTTGCAAGTTGAAGAAATCCTTGTATGGTTTGAAACAGTCTCCCCGTCAGTGGTATAAAAGGTTTGATTCATTTATGTTGTCACATGGCTTTAAGAGATCAAAATATGATAGTTGTGTTTACATCAAGTATGTTAATGGATCACCTATATACTTGCTGTTATATGTTGATGATATGTTGATTGCTGCCAAGAGCAGGAAAGAGATCACTACATTGAAGAAATTGTTGAGTAGTGAGTTTGACATGAAGGATCTTGGTGCTGCTAAGAAGATTCTAGGTATGGAAATCACTAGAGATAGAAAAGCTGGTTTATTATTTCTTAGTCAGCATGGTTATATTGAGAAGGTTCTTCGCCGTTTCAATATGCATGATGCAAAGCCTCGTTAGTACTCCTATTGCACCGCATTTTAAATTGTCACCGAGCAAGCAGTGTGCTAGTACGGTTGAGGATGTTGAGTATATGTCAAAGGTTCGTATTCTAGTGCTTGTTGGTTCTTTGATGTATGCTATGGTTTGCTCTCGCCGGATTTGTCTTATGCTATGAGTTTGGTTAGCGGATACATGTCTAATCCTCGGTAAAGAACACCGGAGGGCGCTTTAGTGGATTTTCGGGTATCTTCGAGGCACACGGATCATTGCTTGAAGTTTGGCGGGACGGATAAGGGACTTATTGGCTATGTGGATTCGCATTATGCGGTGATCCGGACAAGCGAAGGTCACTCAAAGGTTATGTGTTTACTATTGGCGGTTGTCTTGTGAGTCGTAAGGCTGTCTTGCGGCTTGTTGTTGCTTTGTCTACTACCGAGGCCGAGTACATGGCTATTCTTTGAAGCATGCGAGAGAGTTGTGTTGGCTGAAAGGATTGTTTGCTGAGCTTTGTGGTGTTGATTCTTGCATTAACCTGTTTTCAGATAGTCAGAGTGCTATATATCTTACCAAAGACCAGATGTTCCATGAGAGGACAAAGCACATTGAAATCAAGTATCATTATGTGTGTGATGAGGTTGAAAAGGGTAAGTTAAAGGTATGCAAGATACACACTCTTGATAATCCTGCTGATATGTTGACAAAGCCAGTTCCTGTTGCTAAGTTTGAGCTTTGCTCAAGCTTAGTTGGCTTAACTGTGTAGCCCAAGAGGCTATTTGGCGCCAGAAGTATTTTGTTTCTTTGATGTGTTCAGGATGAAGGTTCGTTTTGTTTATGCTGCAAGAAGGAATCTGTCTCAATGTGGAGTTTGTTGAGTTATGATCCAAATTCTGTCTCCCAAGAGAAAGGCCGACTTCTGACGGAGCGAAGCGGAGGCCCGTCGCCGGTACAGTACGGGTTATAAATACTCGTTAGGGTTTTCCATTAGAGATTGATTCATTCTCTTGCAAGCTGCCGCCGTTGGCGTTGTAACCTGACTCCCGATATAGTGAAGTTCTTGCTGGCTGGCGCCCGTGGTTTTTCCCGCAAGGGTTTTTCACGTTAAATCTCGTGTCTCCTGCGGTTTGATTCCTTTACTTGTCGTTGTTTATTCGCCATCGTTTATAACAAGTTAGAGCTGTTGGGCTGCGTCTATTTTAATCAGCCAGCTGGATAGCTCTAAGTCTCTAACCGGGTGGATAAAAGTCCGATCCAAAGCAGATTTTTTGTGAACAGTAACCCATTCATTGGAACCGAGGATAGAGAGGATCGAAAGCTTAATGACGATGACAAAAGGAACTTTGTAGATAATGACTGGAAGCTCCTAGCTAGTTTCCAAGCACAAAAGATCATCATCCTGGATAAATGAACTAGGGATCATATCGGAGTTAGAACCAGCACCGCTGTTCAATTCAGAAGCATGCAAATTAGAGCTGTAGTACGGTTGGGTTTATTTTTGTTGAACTAAATATAACCCTATCCGCTACGGTTCCATGCAAGAAGCGAAAGAGTCCCAAGAATATCCGGGAGTTTATCTAGTTATTAACGCTCCCAAAGGACGAAGCCTTGTTTGTTACCGCTAGAGTCGCGAGCAGTTGCCGGTAGATATGATGGAGCCTCCTCGATCGGTGGTGGAGGACGGCGGGAAGCCCTCGGCGTCGGCAGCCAACCTCCCCGACGACGTCCTCGTGGACGTCCTGTCGCGGCTTCCGGTGCGGCCGCTGTGCCGCTGCAAGTGCGTGAGCCGCGCGTGGCGCGACCTCATCTCCCACCCCGACCACCGCCGTTGGCTCGCGCAGACCGTCTGTGGCTTCTTCTACCATCTCCACGTCGACGCCTCCTGCCCACCCATACCCTACTGGCGCTTCTCCTTCTCCACCGGCGCGCCTTCTCCCCCCGGCGGCGGCGCCTCCTTCCCCTTCCTAGCGCCGCCGTGCTTCTCGAGGGCCGAGACGGAGATCCTGGACTCGTGCGACGGGCTCCTCCTCCTACGCTGCCGCCGCGCGTCGCCGTCCTCCCACTCCTCGTACGTCGTGTGCAACCCCACCACCGGGAAGTGGGTCGAGCTGCCGGCGCCGACCCACGCCCCGGGCACCTTCGGCCTCATGTCCGACTCCCTCCACGGGAGGCGGCGGACACGCCTGGCGGCGCTGGCCTTCGACCCGGCCGTTTCCTCCACGCGCTTCCACGTGTTCCAGCTGGTGGAGAGGCACCCTGCTTGCCTATTCTCCCCCCCTGGTGCTCACCGCTTCGTCGTGGAGGCGGTGGAGATATACTCGTCGGAGACCAACAGGTGGGTTCTCAGCGGCAGCACCGATTATTGGAGATGCCAGGTCGCGTGCACCGGCCATCAGGCGACCTACCACAACGGCTCCATGCACTTCGCCGTCGGCGACGGCGGGGTCATGTCGGTGGACACAAACGGCGGGGCGTGGAGGCTCACCCATGTTTTCCTGCACAGCCATCAAGAAACCTTCGGCGGCGGCGGCGGCTTCGTCGGCCGGTCGCAGGGGCGGTTGCTCTACGTGCACAAGGGCTCGCGCTACGCCTCCTTGTCGGTCTACTCTCTCGAGCGCCGCCGCTGCCGGGGCCCCGACGCCGAGCAGTGGACGCTGAGGCACTACGCCGGCCCGCTGGATCAGTTCGGGAAGACGCTGTTCACGGAGCACCATGGCGTCGTCGCTGTTCGTCCGGACGGCGATGTCATCTTCCTCTTCGATGCCTGCCGGGGGATGTTGATGGCCTACGATATGGTTCGCAGGACCCTCCGCGACGTCCAGCCTCTCGCACAAGCGTCACCGTACTACCCCTTCTTCCCGTACGTCCCCCTGCACTCGTCGGAGGCTTTAGCAGGGTAACAACCAAATTGCCAATGGAATCAAGGTGCGAGTTGTCGCATTTTCTACCTTCACATTTTTGGAAATTTTAGTTCTGAATATGAGTTTGATTATAGTTTATTTAAGGGCCAAGACTCTGTACTCTTTTATCATTATTTACTAGGTGATACCCCGCGCGTTGTTGCGAGAATTTTTTAAACAAAATTTTAAGGTGAAATGTGAAAGTAGTGACACCAAAGATATTGCATGGCAATATTCGTTTGTAAACTCATTATATATGAAAGCATGTTATTTTGTTAGAATTTTGTGGTGTGATATACATGCTTTATAAGCGCGTAAAAAATCGATTTAAGACATAAATATGTGATTTGGTGGATGATGACATGGCGTATAGTAGATGGTGACATGGCACATAGTGGATGATGACGTGGAATGCTTGCATGTTCAGAGAAATCCAACCATGACTTGTATTGGGTCTCACCTATATAAGTTTTATAGATTTGCTGAGGAACATGATTCACAAATAAATTTAGACCCTCTAATTTGCCGGTTAATTATCAGCTAGCGTGGGGCCTCTTGTTGCGTCTCTCTCATTTGCCTAATTGCCTTCCTCCATAGCTGTGCTCGATCTCTGATGGAATTTTTTTTGATGCGATTGAAGCCACCAACCAATCTAAATAGGTGTGTGTGCAGAGCTGTGCTCGATCTGGAACAAACGAATCGATAAAAAGACAGTCGGACAGAGAGCCAAGCTAAAAGTTGAATTTTGAACCCACAGAATGTATATAGTGATGATGCTTGCTAAACAGAGGAGGAGGAAGTGCAGAGGTTCTTGTATACGTAGGATCTCGCGAATGCGAGGTAGAGGCCGAGCTCGACGGCGCTGAGCCCCGCCAGCAGCCAGTAGAAGTAGTCGAGGTGCGCGCGGTTGAGGTTGTCGGCGAACCAGCTGTCGCGGCCGCCTCTGGCGGTGAGGGCGTCGATGAGGGAGATAAGCATGCTGCTGACGAATCCGCCGACGCCCATGACGCTGAGGTAGAGCGCCAGGCCCAGGCTGCGGAGGCCGTGGGGCATCTGGTCGTAGAAGAGCTCCTGCAGGCCGACGACGGCGAGCACGTCGGCCACCCCCATCATGGCGTACTGCGGGACGAGCCAGGCCCAGGACATGGGCACGGTGGCCGCCGGGTCATCGACGAGGCCGTGGTCCCGCGCCGTGGCGAGGCGCCGCGCCTCGACGAGCGCGGCGACGGAGACCGCGGCGAGCGACGTGGCCATGCCGGCGCCGACGCGCTGCAGCATGGTGAGCCCGGACGCGCTGCCGGTGGCCCGGCGGAGCGCGGGGACGATGGCGCGGTCGTAGGCGGGGACGAAGAGCAGGATGCTGAGGGGGCCCAGCGCCTGCAGCGCGGCGGGGGGCAGCTCGAATCCCCCGACGGTGCAGCGGTCCAGGGTGCGGCCCTGCTTGTTGAAGAGCGTCATGATCTGCGCGTACACCACCCCGTACGCGAGGCTGGTGGCCCAGATGGGGAGAAGGCGGAGCACGCACCGGGCGTCCTCCTCTGCCTCCGCCGCATGGTTGCTGCCGCCGCCGCCTCCGCCTCGTCGGAATACTAGTGCTCGTCGGAGGCCGCGTGCCAAGCGGAGGAAGGGGGACTCGGAGTCGGACAACGACGACGGCGACTGGTGCTTGCGATTGTACAGGCGGTAGGTCGGGGTGCCCAGGAGGAAGACGGCGAATGCGCAGAGCACGACGGCGCAGGGCACGCCGAAGCCGACGCCCCACCCGACGGACTCCTGGATGTAGCCCACCGCCGAGACGGCGACGGAGATGCCGACGGCCATGCAGAAGAACCACCAGTTGAAGAGGGATCCCCGGGAGGCGCGCTCCTCGGGGTGGGCGGCGTCGAACTGGTCGGCGGCGAAGGCGAGGCCGCAGGGCTTGTCGGCGCCCTGTGCCACGGCGATGAGGTACAGGGACACGTAGAAGAAGAAGTGCGCCGGGCGCAGCGCGGGAAGCGTGGCCGACAGAGTCAGCAAGCCATACCCCTAAACAATAGTAGTAATACTTGTGCGGATTAGAGATCAATGGCGCCACTGCTGCTGCCCTGCTGCCCTGCTGATGATGATGACGAAGAAGAGGGAAGGGGAAGGGGGAGGAGGGAGCCGCCGCCAGCGCGGCGGGTACGGTACCAACCAGGACGTAGAGGGAGCACGCGATGACGATGGATCCGTATCTTCCCAGGTAGGCGTCGGCGACGAAGGCGCCGAGCAGGGGCATGAGGCTGGCCGTCCCCGACCAGGCGTTGACGGAGGCGGCGGCGGAGGCGTTGGACTGCCCCAGCGGGCCCGTCAGATACGTGATGAGGTTGGCGGAGATGCCGAAGTAGGAGAAGCTGCCGGCGATCTCAACGGCTGCTTGGGTGGATTTCGATCGAAATGAAACGGGATTCAATCGAATCGAATTACGTGTCACTTTACTCCTCCTATGTTGGAATCGAATCAACAGCAAAGCAACATGTACCCACCCACTACGAAGAGCGCGGATCTCCATCCCCCAGAGTTCTCCCGGCACACGGGGCGGCCGCGGTAGTCGGAGACGCCGGCGAGAGGAGGCTCCTGCTGCTGCTGCTGCTTGGCTGGGACTGGGAGTCGGAGGAGGAGGGGATCGGCGGCGGGGTCCATGCCTTGGCCTTGGCCAGTCAGCTCTCCCTACTCAACTGATGGAGGAGGGAGGACGACGACTTGGGTGGGATAAATGCGAGAAGCACTGGGCCCATTTTTTTAATAACGGGCTTCTCTTTGTAAGCTGGGCCGACCTTCTTGTTTTTTGTACATCGTCATTCGGCCCACACGCGCCCTAATACTCATCTTATCCATCCATGTTACGAAAGGAGAGGAAGCAGAAGGAAACTTGGCTGCTTGAGATTCGTGTGGCATGCGCTTTCATCGATCACATCATTGCTTCGGTGTTTCTTTCTATCTCATCACATCAGTACATCACAGCTGCCTCCTCCCTCGTTCGACCAGCTACTGCATTTCCGCATTGCTTTCTCTTTAGTGCAAAAACTTTTGCAATGTGTTGTTGGGTGACCGGCAATTGTTGAATCAGGTCAAACAAACTGGGCCTGAATTCCATTCTGAGCACAGGTAGGTACCCTGCCGCTTTCACTTTGCACCATGAAACGTCCACTAGAGGATAAATTCAACTTTATAATTTTGTCCCCGCAGATAACAACAATAATGCATGTTGTGTAGATCTAAGACAAGAAAAAAATATGCACAGCCACAAGTTATTTATACGGACGGATAAGTTCAACCAAGCACTCAAATTCCCAACAATTGTTAACCAATAACAGCAAACGGATAGCAGAAATATTTTCGTGTGCAATACATCTGAATGACAATACAATGACGACCTACCAGGAAATGCCCATACGTAACAAACCGATAAAAAAGAAACGATATACACATATGGACAGTCACAAAGCAAGCTAGAGCATATTAGGACCTCGCAAGCAGCACAACTCAGGCCATGTACAAATAAAAGAATTGACCTATAAAATTGGTTGCAAAAAAAAAAACCAACCGAGCAAAGCCACCGGTAGCCTGCCCTCTGAAATGACCAGCACTATATAATAGACATACTCCCGTTGGACCATTCACGACAAGAGGATCGTATTTTTTTGTAGCAGACACTAGGCTTGTTCTCTTCAGAAGAGATCAGCTTTTCGCTTCTGAAGTTCTTGCTTCCAATTTGGCTGTTGGTAGAATGCATCCTTCGTCATGCCAAAAACAGTTTGAAATTCACTATCTGATAGGTATGCCTGCAGGATCAATAGACAATAGTTCAATTTAAATTGACCTTGATGCGTTTCTTTTCAGTGAAAACCTCTCTTCAAGCAAGCTCGAATATGAACATAACAAAAGAATATATGTATGAACAGTTATAGAAAGAGTTGTCCAAAAAGAATCAAATGCGTCAATGTAACTGAAGCAAGCAGTTTAGCTGCAGCATCCATTCACATCCCAAAGTCATTTAAATGAAATTCAAAACTTTAAGGTTCGGGGAGGAGACAAACCTCTCTGCGTTTGTAATCTATCCCTCGAACTGGATCGGTAGATTTGGATATCAAGCGGTCATAGCTAAATGTTGCTTCACCCACATTCTCTGTTGTTTCTTCCTCTGGGGCCTCGGCCTCTGCTCCATCAGCCTCAGATGGTGCCCCACCTACTGCAGCATCTTTTTCTTGGTGAAACACAGAGGACTCCCCAGCTTCAGACTGAGGAGAAGATGCACCAGATGGGGTTATTACAACCCTGTCGACATCTGCATTGATTAAAGGTGTTAATTTTTGAAGTGATAAACATGCCACCAAGCTGGCAATGGCCTTGATCTATAATTCACTCTATTGGTCAGGTGGACCAACAAAAGCAAATAGACAAGAGTACAAGACTCTGGTGTCCCAAGTCTACTACACATGGAAACCAAAAATGGCACGCCTATAAAGAAAACATTTCAAAGGAACGAGGAATACAAATCAGATAACTCAAATGCCTAACAATTGATCCCTTGACCAATGGTATTGTAAAGGAAGGTGCAGCTCTACCAGTCTTATCAGCTGTGCTGGTAGCCTTGGCTCGTAGATTTTCTGAAGATCCAGATTGCTCAGCAGTCAGCACAGAGGATAGTGCAGCTACGGCAGCTGCTCTTTGAGAACCTTGACCTGAACGAGATGGAGGTGGTGTGGGAGTTTTGGGTTTTGAGGATGGCTTGAACGCATTTGATAAGGCAGCAAGTGCAGAGGCACGTTGAGTGGGCCCGTCACCTGTGCTTTTAGGCCTCTCATTAGACTGGAAAAAAGGATCAAGAAACTAGTTACAACGATGTTTTTATAAAGAACACATTCTTTTCGACAAAAGGTTGATATTTTTCTTGAGGAATCAAAACAATTATTTAAAGTATACCAGCTTCTGTTGAGATGATGGATTGAATGCAGATGATAGAGCTGCTAACGCAGATGCTCTTTGAGTGGGTCCACCATTACCAGAGCTCCGAGGTACACCCTACAAAACGACTAGAATGTAAAGATTGTACTATTTGAATATATATTTGTGTTTCGAAATTTGGTTCGTGACTTGCTAACATCCGAAATACTCAGTCAAGAAAAAACATGTATATGTACATATGTAACTTTGTATCTTCAACTTCAAATCTCAGGCTTACCTCAGAACGCAGTCCAAAAAGTAGCGAGAGTTTCTTCTGGAATGAATTTCCATGAACCTGTATAAAGTGTATGAAACTTACTATTTAATATGGTGAAGTTTGTAGCAAAACCATAACTTTGCAGCAGAAATCGACTAATATCTCCTGTATGATTATTATCAGATAAAACAGCAGAAACAAATAGACCGAGATATCAAGAGCATACCACAGATTTTGTGTTGTCCCAAGAGAAGTATGTCTTGAAGAAGCATGGCTCATTCCCTTCCATAACTTTATATAGAGGTGCATATGGAGAAAGGTCTTCAATTGAATTTGCATGCTCTATGTATTTCTGGGGGTAGGGGGCAAACATATAATGAATATAGCAGAAACAGCAAACCAATACTGAATAAGGTCAGGGCTTCAGTTGATACCTGGCCAATATCAAATGCCTTCTGTTTCTCTTTTGATTCCACGCACTGCCCAATCCAAATGAAGACCTCACCATGTGTGTCAAGTATCATCATGTCTTCAGTTAACAAATCATCTTGGGAAAAGTTGAAGATCTCGGTAACCTGAAGAAACTCATAAAATCACATACCCTGAAATATGCGATACAAAGGAATATATGTAAGGAGAACAAGTGCAAGAGGACCAACCTCCAGTCTCCCTGATCAATGATGAAGATTGTAGCATAAACAAACCCAAGCAACAAAATGATGATTAGGCAGAAATTTGTATAATGTAAATATTTCAAATGAATGAAAGGAAATATCAACTTCATACAGATATAACAACTGACCATTCTTGAATGAGAATGCATACAAGTGAGGTTCTCTAACAATAATATCCTGAGTAGCATTTCTGTTTGTATAGCTCTGTTTTCCACCAAGAGCAAACCAGAAAGCAGAACTCTCTGTCCCCTCCTTGCAATGTTTCACTGCAACATCAGGCTGTACGATTGTAATTATCAAAATGTTAGCAATAGAGTGAGATAAAAGCCTGAGCTTCAGAAAGTTTCAGAACTTTTCAATTAATTTATAGGACTAAAAAAAGTGATAGAAATTGATTGGCTTAAAGCAGTTTAAAGGTGCATACCTTCAAAAATTCAGCAACTTTTGCTGCCCACTGCTGTTGCTCATATGTGCTAGAATTGCCAAACCATGTAAACATAGCATTTCCAGATTGCAATATGAAACACTCCGATGAGCTTAAAGACGTTGCCACCTATAAATAATAAGTGATCAGCTCGAGGCTACGCAACTGAATTTCAATAAAGCTATGTGGAGGTAAATGTTGAGTCACTCTTGCCCTAAAATAACACACTACAAAACTTGCACATAACAGTTTCTTTATCAAAAAGCCTTCAATAGAAAGATCCATCTTCATTTAGTACAAAGAGCAAGACAGTACCGCATCAACTTGAAGAGTCTTATTGTTGTGGACTGATGTCCCAGATACTCGAATTAGAGCTATGCCTTCAGAAGAATAGGTCTCACCAGTCACACCTTTTTCTTCTATGAGCTTCTTATATCCAGATCCAATTCCACCCTACATAATTTATTGGTATGCCAGAAACAAATTGTCCATATATATTACTTAGAGCCACACACAGAGTTTGAAGCATGCACCCATTACTGAAAGAAACATAAAAAAGGGAAGCAACAAATTGTGTTTGGCCATGTGTACCTTCAAGATAACCATGGGCTGGAAAAGAGCAACAAATTGTGGTGGCTCCTTCCCTTGATAAATACGACCCTACAAAATAATTTTCAATAACTAAAAGTCGTCTCTTGTGAATAAATATTGTAGGCACATTTAAAACAAAATGTAGCACCAGAATAGGCCGTCCTTTCAATGAATTCCACATTGTATTAGCTAATTGAGATGCCATCACTTTATCATCCTGAAACAAACAACAAAAAGGTAAATATAGATCCAGCTCGTTTGTATGCCAAATAACCTCAGAAGAATTAATACCACTGGAACAGATTGTTTGGTTTTCAGTCTAAAAATATGATTTAACTATAAACATTAAATTTTATCAGGAACCACTATACCAATAAAAAGAAATGTCACGTCGCCAACACAAATTGATGAAATTATAAGCACAAAAGTAGAAAGGCAGAAAGGAAGCAAAAGCAGTTTAAGACAACACAACTATCACAGCATGGAAAGTATTATTACCGCCAAGCTATCCTTCCCAATCCAGTAACTGAGATAGTATTCTTCTTTTTTGTCGCCGGAATGATATGTATAGAGAATGATATAACAGTCTCCGCTGTAAAACTTTCCAATGTCCTCTTTTGGAAGGGCAGTCTTAGCATTGCCATCAACGCACCAGACCTGTTAAAATTTGTATTTAGTAAGAATATGCCCAATAAATATCTTTTCAGTTTACTTGTTTTAAACAACACAGCTCATTAAAAAGAATATTGATCAAAGCAACCTCAAGCTTTCCGCTGCCTTCAAGCAAAGGAGGAACTTCCTCATTTACTGGAGTGGTGCTTTTTGCAGCTCCCTTTACATCAACACCTTGTTGCTTCAATAAAGCTGAAAAAATATAGAAATATTAACAGCAGTAATCAAAGGGGAATTTTCATTATCTCGTAACTGAATGACATACCCGCAACTTTCCCCCGCCCTTCCTCTGCGCCAGGGCTCCCAGCAGCATTACCCACTGGCCATGATTCAAACTTGGACTTGAAAGCATGACTCTCATAACCTTGAATCACTTGAGTCACTCTCGTTGTCTTTGGACGCTTTTGATTAATAAGGAATTCCTGCAGGACACAAATACATGAAAATGTTACCTGAAAGAAATAAAACAAAAAGGAAAAAATGAGAACAGAAAAATAGTTTGAGAATTTACCTCAACCGCTTTGGTGGCAGATTTTCTATCTTCCATTTGTGTTACCCGGCCAACCCATACATAAATTTCAGCCCCACAGTCAAGTAAGAAACATTTGGTATTTTCAAGCACAGATTTTGTAAGAGCTGTCTCCTCCAGCTTCAATTGACCATCATTGATGCTGCATGGAGAACATTTCATAATGTAAAAAATACAGAAGGCACTATTGGACTACATAAAGAACTTAATACATGATAAAATTGGTAGGGGCACACAGAAAAATACTTCTGGCACTAACTGAGCCATAGCACGGACTCACTACACAAATCCTTATATGTGGTGTTGCGTCCAGCATTGATTGGTCAACATTGATACTGCAACAATTACAATTTGATAGCCTACCACAGAGGACTAAAAAATAACACCCTCCAAAGAGTACAGGGTACAGCCAGTTTGCAGTTGCTATGATACCGTGAAACTTTTTTAATAAATGGAAAGCTTTATTTAGCCTACTAAAATTTTGTTCTGATGGATCTAAAAGATAGCAGTGCTCTCAAAAGTAGTAACACAGAAGTGCTCAAGTGCAGATTAAACCAAAACAATGCCAGGCTGCTAAGCCATAATATATCTACGATACAGCAATGAATCTAAAGACCACATAAGCCTATTTATAATAAGGTACATTCGCAGGGGTAACAACATAAACAAATCATTCATATGGTTTACAGAAGTTGATCAAGATTTAAAAGAATGCATTTGATTCATTGCAGTAACTTTTATATGTACAGTGCTAAAAGAGAGTCATTAATTCAACTGTTTATATGGATCGATCACCTAGATTTTCACAACAACGATTGTCATAGGATATACCTGTAGAGCTTTGGTGCCGTAGTTTCAAGTACAATATCATCATCACTCACAGTTTTTTTCCCGATTGGTGCAAAACCTCCAAAAAGGACCCAGAATTCACCAGAGTCTGACTCTGCCTGTAATTTCCCATCATCTGACATAAAAAAAAGAACAGACCATGAGAACAGATGAAAAGGTGGCCCACAAAAAATGCCAATCTGAAGTTCATGTCCCTCACCGACAATTGCAACATCGCAGACACCCCCATGGTACTTCTCCTTTAAATGTTGGATCACTTCCAATGCTTTGGCCCTTTCTTGAATATTGGAGTTAGCACCATTAAACTGGTATATCTTACTTTCGGTATCCAAGACAAACACATCATCATGGTTTAATGATGAACGGGCAAAGGGAACCTGAATAAAGAAGGCGGCATCAGAAATAATTGAGCTGGAAATTGAAAAGGATGCACAGTAAGGGGTAAATGTTCACTACCTGCTTAACCCGAATAGCTCTCTTCCCCTTGCAAATATACAGCCGTGTTTCAAACTTCTCCTCTTCAGGCTTTTTGAACCCAGAGGCGAAACCACCCTCCAAAGGTATAATGCAAGGCTTGAAGTATGACAAGAACTTGTCAGATTCATAACCCTGGAGTTCCCTATGTTGGATTGCACGACCTCCGAGAATGGCATCAAGTTCCACTGTCTTGATGGCTGCAGTCCCAGATTCATCCTGCGATACAGGCACATAGTCACAAGGAAGGCTAGGACTAGTACTAACAATGCAGAAATTGAATTCACAAGTGCGTACTTGACTTGAATCTTTCCCAATCCAGAAATGGATATCATACAAATACGCACCGCCTTTAGTACAGCTAGTCTACAGGGAAAACAGAAATAGTTAAAAAGGAGTTATTATGGAAAAATAGAAAATGCTCACAAGGGATACGAGAATCAAGGGCAAGCAGGCACCTGCAGAACTATATATGAATCTCCACAGTAGAATTTACCATGATCAGATTTTGGCAGCGCAACTGGCTTAAAATCTTCAATCCGCCATATTTCGGTTCCACTGAACAGTGCTAAGGGATACATATGCATTAATAAACAAGTTCTAGATTTACAAGCTTGAATAACAGAAAAAGAATATATCAAAGCCAAATTATCAAAAGGTAACCAGAATAGATAAAAAAACATGTGAAAGGATACACTTTTTGGCCAGCTCCTTGAAAAGCAGGATCTAGCACTTTTGCGGTAGACATCTGGAAGCAACTTTTCTGGGATTACTTTGAAGAAAACAAAATGATAGCAGCTGGTTCCACTGTACAACAAGTGTGCTGAATATTAGAGATACACCATATGCTGAAAATAATAAAGGAAATCAATCAACAATTTAAATATGGAAGTGTGTATACTAAAGCCAACAATAAAAAGGAAAACTATTAAGCTTAAATACCCATTGTTCGAGAAAAAAAGCTTAAATACCCACTACAAACAACGCAGGTAAAGAATTTGTGAAACAGATTATACACACAAGGTATGGAAAATTCGGAACTGTAAAGCTCGATAGAGCTCTAATATTGACTGTGTGAAATTTATCTTTGCCTTTCATGTGAACAATATTTCCACAAGAACCTCGATCTTCTCCAAACCTTCTATCTGATTCCCTAAACAAAGCCCCTCTCTCCATAGACATGTAGGATCTCGTCCCCATGTTGTATAAGTAACCTAGTTTACATATAGCATAGGCTGGAGAGATGGTGAGCTTGATCAAGTAGTTATCGAGATCACTGGTTGACTTGACTGTTGCAAAACCAAGAGGTGGCAGAGGTTTGTCTGCAATGTGCACACCTGAAGCATGGTATTGCTTGAGATGTATCAGCTTACTATGCCTTACACAATTATAATAAGTCATTTCTTAAACAGTTATAAACTGTTAAACATGATAACATCTATAGAAGCAAGTGGTGTTACGCATGCTTACTGTTAAGATTTGCCTCGATTTTGTCACCTCAGCTAGCTAGGTATCCATTTCAATTCTTCCACTCTAAGAGATTTTTTTTTTTGTTTTTGCATTTATGTATCCACATGAAGTGGCTTATTCATTGCTTGTTTCAAGTATGGGTTCAAGCTAGTGCGAACGGACAAAAAAATGGTAAATATGAGTTGTTGTATCCCTTTCCCTAAACAGTAAATGTATTATGTATAGCTGCTCCTAGCTCAAGCTGGTACAGAGCGTTGCTTAAGTGCCAGTTTAACAGTCTCAGCAGACAGACTGCATGACCCTAGATCTCTGCTGCAACCAACAGCCACCCTAGCTCCAAATATATGCGATCTTGTAATGTTGCCCTTTTTCCTTTGGCTCCTGTGGAGAATAGGCATGCATCATCATCTCCTTGGCATACCCATGCTGTTCTTGTCTTGTCTTGTCCCCTGTGTTCACAACTGGTGCTACATGCTTGACCAGACACCAACACCGGGGCATGTGTCAACTCTTCCTTCCTTTGGTGGCCTTCCACAGCCTTCGAAAACCAAATATCCCGCCGGGCGCCGCATCAGCAGCAGCAGCAGCAGCAAGCTCCGCGGCGCCATGTGTGTGCGCGCGCGCGCTTCATAATTTCCCCAGTCCTATGATACTCCAAGGTAGCAGATGCGCGCAGAGTCGAGTCGAATGTCGATGCCGATCACGCGTAGTAGCGTCCCGCCCACGCAGCGCCAGCGCGTCGTGAGATGAAAATCGCAACGGAATGCGCGAGTCCAATTTGCACGGGGGTTGGAACTCTGGTGGCGGAGAACAAACGAAAAGGAGCAAGCAACTCGTCCCTAATAATAATAATAACAACAAGTAATAATACTAATAATACATAGTATCGTAAGCGGAAAGGGGCGAAGATGGACGAGAGACTCGGGACGGGTGATGGATGGATGGATGGATGGATCTCCATCTCCCGCAGTCCGGCCGGCCGGCGGGGCAAAGACACGACACGACGGGGACGGAAGCGCAACCGCGCAATTGAGGGGGGGGGGGGGGGGGGGGGGGGACGGGCCGGACGGGTGAGCAGCAATTTACCTGGGAGGCCGGATCTGGATCGACGCGCGTCGGATTGGGCTGCGCCGTCGTCCCCGGATCTGCGCGTCGGGAGAGGAGGGGGGCGCCGACGATCGCCGGATCAGGGAGAGCGGGGCGGCGGGGCGAGGCCACTGATCAGTGGATCAGAGGCGGAGGAGGAGGAGGACGGAAAGGGGGGGAGGCCGGAAAGCGAGAGGGGGAGGAGGAGCCACCTGGAACAGAGTGGCGAGCGTAAATAGGGAAGGGGGTGATGCCGAGGGCGAGCGAGCGGGCGGGCGGGCGGGCGGCGATGAATGTGGTGATGATGAACGGGACGACGACGGCACTGCTGGCTGCCTGGCTCTCTTCCTTCTCCCCCCTCGCCTACGTAACACGATACCACCCCCTCCCTGCTGATCTGGGTCGTCGTCGTCGACTCGTCCGTCCGTCGTAGCATATACCACCACCGACCAGGGAGACCGGCCGGCTTTGCTTGCCCTGCCTGCCTGCCTGCCTTTTTCAAAATTTCACCGACCCACACGCCACCTCACGCAGGGCCCAAGAGCCAGACAGCCCAAAGCATATTCGCCACACATTTTGGTCCACGCTCGCTCGAAAAAATAAATAATAATTATACCGTCGGTCTTTCGACTCGAGGAGGTAGGAGCGTGTTCGCTCGGCTTATCAGCCACCAGTACTTTTCTCTCAGAACGAACCGGCTTATTCATCAACCAAAAGTAGATCTTTCTCTCATAACAAACCAAAGACTACCACACCAACCGAAACATATGTAGAATTTTCACCCTTCTTCTCTCTCTTAACTTAATTATTATCTATTTTCCCCTCTGATCTTCCTCTTTTTTTGTAATCACCAAGCGTGTTGCAGGCAGTAGCCTCATTTTTTGCAATTAAACAAACACAAATCTGAAGGGGGGAGAAGAAGAAGAAGCAGCAGCAGCAGCAGGGGTCCTCTTTGGTTTTTACGCGGGGGTGGTTTTCCGTCCATGCATGCATAGGCATTAGGCATGCCCCCGCCACCACACGGCGCAATAATGGCCCGGCTCGTGCACGCATCAGATCATCATCATCGGCCGATCTGCAGATTCATTCGCATCCATCCATCCACCTCCCCCCAGCTCATTGATCACGCCGCCCGGACCCCACACGCCATCACAGCAGGCAGTAGGAGGCAGCAGCAGTCGCCATTGCAGAGCCAGAGCTAGCCGAGTAGTAGTGGTAGTGTATTCTTTTCTACTACATCTTACAGGGGGCGTGCACGGCGGGCGGGCGAGCGGCGGCCGGCGGGGCGCGCGCGCGCGCGCGCCTGTGATTGATCAGGAGGCCTGGCCACGGGCCACCGCTGGGCGCTCGAAACCTTTTTGGGGGCGGGGCGGGGCCTGGCCTGGGCGCGCCGGCAAGCCATGTGCCGCCACGGCTGCGCAACGCCAGTGGCACGACGGACGGGGCGCCACGGCCGGCTGACGGCGGCTTGCGCTGCGCTGCGCGCGTCGCGACACTCTGGCCGGCCGGCCGGCCGCCCGCCCGCTCGGCCCGACTGGCAAAGTGGCAGCCACCTGTGTGACCAGAAAGGGCCTGAGTGAGTGGTGACAGCAGTTGAGGGCCCTTGGCGGCCCCTTGGTTTTTGGAGCATCCAAAACGCCATGGCTGGCTGGCTGCTACCTATACCTATCATGGCATGCGAGGAGTACACACTAACTGCTGCTGCTCCTGCTGCTGCTAGAAGAAGAAGATGGAGAACAAGCTTCGCTTGACCATGATTGGATCGGATCGGAGGAGGGTTTTGTGTCCACGATCCATCCCGCTCCCCGTCTCACGTGTTCTTGTTTGTTTGGTTCAGCCAGGCCGCCGGGATCCGATTCGTTTCCACATGATGTTTCCATGCGCCGCGCCGCGCCGCCCATGATCAGCGCCGAATTCTCCATTCCGATGGTTACTTGCTCCATTCCGATCGATGGTTCGTTCGGTACGCCCGCAGAGCCTTCAGCCTTCAGCGGCTGCCCTGCTGCATTCCAATTCCATGGACCATCAGCACTTCGGCAGGACAGACGGGTGGTGGGAGGGACGTCCAGTGCTGCTGGCTGGCCCGAGTATATGAAGTATGGACACGTCAAGCCACGCCCCCCCAACCCAAGCCCCCCAATGGTTTTGGTTTGGTCGGTGCCAACCAACCAACCAAGCAATGTGGGCATCCACGGATCCACCCATCAGGCGTCGACATGGCTGGCTGGATGTCATTAGTTCAGCGGTAACTACTGTTCACCCCGTACATCGCGCAAATGCTCAACGCTGCTGCCGCCTGCCGGTGAGGGAGGGAATCGGATTGTCGCTGTAGCAAATGTTCTAACACTGAGGCCCAACCTTTCTTTTTTTCTTCAGCACCAAGTTTATCGACCACGCACCCGAATGACCGACCTCAGGGCAGGTATCGTTTTACTCTTACCTCACGGCTGTATTATCACTTGCACATCAAGCGCACATTGCTCCGGTTGTACATGTTGTGCCTAACCAATGTGCCAAACACAACACTCATTCGTGAGTTTCTCAAGCAAGTCGTTCGCAACAGCGATACCGTCATACTGAATCGAGTCATAGACAGCGTTTACCTTACCGGTCCGGTGAACCGAACCGCCGGCCGTCGGTAACGGTTTACCGACCGTAGCCGCGGTTACCGCTCATTATCGAACAAATTCAAATTTTCAAATCCGCGCCAGTTCAATCGGTTTGGCACCGCTTACCGATCGGTTTGGACCGATTCTACCGATCGGTTAGGCCGGTAAACCGCGGCTAGACACGAAAAAACCGACGATGCATTTGTGCTTCTCCGGTGATGAATTAATGAAAATATTAGCATGTTTTATGCATAACTTAATGTAAAGAACATCACAAAACCCAACCATAGGAGAAATAACATAGTTTTGCATACAAACAATGTCATAGTAATAATTGTGCATACAATACCATAATAATAGTGCTAATCGTGCATACAAATACAATACCAAAGTCATAGACTCATAGTAATAAAAGATCAACGCGGTAGAAATGGGAAGACCCCCATTTGGGTCGCCATCTGGTACTCGGCGGTGGACATGACATTCAAACCTTGCACTCTAAGCGGCTCGGCCTTGTAGTCTTGCCAACTTTGCCCCGTCCACGCCGCCGTCGTCCGCCATTGCTTTGAAGTAACATATTGTAGAAATGTGGATCTTCCCATTCGTACACCCATCTTGTCGGTGGTCGCGTGCTAATGTCGGGCCCGTAATAATGAAAAGTCCGGGAGCCGAGGTATCGCCGTACGAGGAAGAAGAGTACCGAGGAGTGTCGTAGTCCGTCGGTCCAACCGTTCTCCTCTCGCGATTCCGTGCTCCATGGTCTTGGTCCCGAGTAGCATGTGTGAAATCGGTCTCCCCCGCATTGAAGCATACATCACAATTAGTACTCATAGTCAGAAACAAGAGTGCATATTAGGTTTCAATGTATACCTGTGAAACGAATAACACCACCACCACTAGCACCAGCACCATCACCACCACCACCACCACCACCACCACCACCACCATCACCACCGTCACCATCACTATCATCACCATCACCGTCATCGCCCGAGCCGCCGTCCTCCGACTCCCGATACGGTGGACTACGCCGACCTTCGCCATCATCGGTGGAGGTGTCGCCGTCCACCGGAATTGTTGTTGTTTTGCCTTTTCCCCGTTGACGCTTCGGGTCACCCTTCTTAGGCCCCTCCCGAAACTTCCTCTTCCCAAGGTGATCGTCTCCCACCACTCGCGTGCCCAATCACCGATGCAATCATCACCCGTAGTGTCACGTAGATCGAGGGGTCTACGTGATCACCGACAAGATGAGACGGTAGAGGGACGTCTCTGTCATCATCATCATCCTCATCCAAAACTCGGTTATTGGTTAGATCTACCATATTCAAACCATTCCCGAACCGGATGGTGCTCGTCATAGAATGAGAGATGGGCAAGTTGGTCAACAAAATCACCTTCATCATGACTTGGGGTGGAGACATCCTTCAGCCTGAGGCGAAGGTTGTAGTTCACGTAGACAAGCTTGTTCGGTTTCTTGTGCGTCAAGCGGTTGCGAACCTTTGTATGCGGCAAGGCAAAAGTACTCCGCTTACGCTCGCATCCACTTGAAGACACACATTGGGAAACAAGCCTCACGGCAAGCTTCCGTAGCGCCGGGGTGCTTGAGCCGAACATCATCCACCAAGATGCCGCAGTGCAAGTGCAAGCCGAATTAGTGACCAAAATATTTAAAATTTGCAACGAGAGAAACAACAATGGCGTACGGAGGTTCTCTTACAAGGGCTTGTCCTAGGGTCAACCGCCGCCCTTCTTGCCATATCGGTGCCAAACTCGCCAAGCTTCGGCGAAACACCTCGACCTCTCCGCAATGCTTGCACAACGGTCCGGACATCCGTCATGCTCCGAAATGTATCCTTCGGGGACCGAAACATTTACGGAGTTGGATCCATCATAAAAGCATGCCTTGGATGTAAGCAAGCGGCCGCAAAACATAAATCATTTCACATATTCGAAACAATGCATGTGGAGAGTAGAGATTCAAAAAAGAGGAGTAATACAATCTTACCTCGAACCAACATATGTGCCCCGGTACACATCACGAATCCTATTGTCCAAAATCTCCTTGTACTCATTCCAAGTGTGAACATTGGAGCCAAAGTAAGACTCCAACTCCGCTTTCATCCGCCGGAAGGCCATCACAACATCTCCCATGTTGGGTTTCTTGTCCCGATCGGCGAATCGTAGCATCTTGTAAATTGGTTCAACTGTCTTGATGATGTAATCCATTCCCTCCCAAAACTCGATACTTGATAACCTCACTTGCGCAAAGCGTCCTTCGCCGGTTTTGGCCCACTTGCTATCTAAAAACGCCGGAGATGTCATCCACCGCATGAATCTATCACGTTTGCGATGTAGGCTTTCCAAGAACATATAGTTAGTCCCAAACCGAGTGGCATTCCACTTGACCAACTCACCACCAATAGCCTCCCTCATCATTGCATTTAGCCGAGCATGATTATGTAACCAAGCCGAAATCCGCTTGCGCTTAGTGATCATACCTTGATGTTCGGGCCTCCGACCAATATCCTTCAACATCAAATTGACGGTGTGTGCCAAACATGGTGTCCACACAATGTGTTCATACACCTATTTCAATTGCCTACATGCTTTCTTGTAGTTGGAGCCATTGTCGGTGACTATATGGACGATATGCTCCGGACCAATCTCATCCACCATCTTTCGAATCTCCCGAAAAAAATATGCACAAACTTTAGTAATCCTTGAACACATAATCAATGTCGGTGGCAAGTGTGTAGTTACTACCTTGAGCAAGAATTTGGAATCCCGAGATTTACCGGTCCGCATCAATGGACTTGTGGAACCACGTGACCCCATTACAATATATCAAAAAGTTTATGACACTCATCCTCGTCGGGCCGGTCCAAGAATCACACATCAACGTGACGCCAAAGATGTCCCACTCTTTACGAAACTCGTTTGTACCTATCCATCAAATCTTTCTCGTTTTGATCAAGGTACTTGCCATCAATATCCTTTCCACCGGGTGATGCGATACCTTCACCCGCAACCACATGGAAATCAAAAGATTAGTTACGCAATGTAATCTCATAGTTTGTGTGTGATATCAATGATAGAAACCTTACCCCACTTCGTGTCTCTCCGACCGCACTAACAAAGTACGGATTATCGGCTCGTCTCCCGGTACTCCCGCGATATGGAAGAATTTTGACCACGCTTTACCAATAGCTTCCTTTGCATTCTTACCCTTCGTGTCCAGGAGCCCGTATCAATCCTTGGTTGCGTCATTCCTCTTCTCCCACCCCGCAGCCAAGTTATAGTCCTCCACCACCACAGGTGTATCCCTTCGCGAACCACTTCTTCGCAACATCCTTTGCAAAGGATTCTCCCTCGTGGCACCCGAACCACTACCCCCTCCATGCTCATATGCACCACCTCTCTGTTCCACTCCCTGACGGTACAATTCTTCAGCTCTCGATAGGTGGATGGCACGCTCCAATTGAGCCTCCTCATCATCTTCGGCGGTAGGATAGTTTCCCTCGGGCCGCAACCGCCTCCTTTCTCAACCTCTCTTTATTCCGTTCATACGTAGCCTTTTTAGTCCTCTCAATCTCACGCCGAAAGTATTCCCGCACAGGTGGTGGCACATTCCCGCAATGGACCACCCGGGTCCCTCTTCCACCCAAATGTTGTTTGAACCTAGTCGCACCACCTCCACTTTTCCGCATATGACAATAGTTGCATCGCCATCCGGGTGTTGATTTTCACCGTGTTCCCACACAACATCTCTAGATGCCATTTTGTATCCGCAAAAATGGACACCACACACAAACTAATCACATGAATCATATAAAGTTTTAAACAATATGTCTAAAATCAAACCTAAAATCTACACCCTAAATCAAATCATATCTACCTCCTCAATCAACCCTATCTACATCCTAATTCAAACCCTATATACACCCTAAATCAAATCCTATCTATATCCTAAATCAAACTCTATCTAAACCCTAAATCAAATCCTATCTACATCCTACAACAAATCCTATCTACATCCTACAACAAATCCTATCTACAACCCGCATCCTACAACAAATCTAATCTACAAGCAATGAACACACCCGCGCTCGGTTAGCCGTCGATCCGCGGCGGTTAACCGCCCGGCCGGGTCGGAAAGCCGACGCCGCCGCTCGGCTTACCGACGCGCTCGCAAGGATCCGCGCCCGGCGCGGCCCCACCGCCCTAACCGAGCGGTAAACCGCCGCCCGGCGGCGGTTGCGCGCGCGGCGGCCGGTCGCGGCGGCGGGGGAGCGGACGGGGGGCGGAGGGGGGCGGCAGGAGCTCTCTCGGATGCCTAACATCGGTCCGGGGGCGCTTTTGACCCCCCCCCCCACCGGTTGGGCCTATGTGGGCCGAGCTGGGCCGCCTGCTTTTTTTCTTTTTTTCTTTTTTGGTTTAACTTCTTTTGGTTGAAATTTATACTAAACGAACTAAGTTTGCAACAAATTTGACACCATTAAACTCCATAAATCACGAAGTATTTTTAGGGATTTTTTCCACAATTTTCATTTTTTGAGATTCAAATTCAAAAAACCCTAACCCGAACGGTTGGTAACCGACGGCATCCGTAACCGGTCCGGCCGGTAAGGCCGGTTACCGCGGTAAACCGACCGTGGTTACCAACGGTAAGTCTAACCCCGGTCATAGACCGCATTATATTTTCGCAGTGTCTTCTGCTTGTAGCTACAGACGCTCGCTCTCTACGGTCGTTCTGCAACCGCGTTAGCATGCACAGTTGCAAACAGCATGGTACCTAGCGGCAACAAGCTCGTCGTCGTCGGGGTCTCGCGGACGTTGAGACCACCAGCACTCTGGCCTTTATCCGTCTCCTCCAGGAGACGCAACGGCGCCAAATCTAGCATTGTCCGCGTGAGTGCTCTCGCAGCGGATTTTTCGGGAGCTCCTGATCGGAAGCTGTTTTGGAGACCGGCTTGGTACCGCTCCCTGCACCTCACACGAAGCGAAGGGGTACCAAAGGGACACTTACCGTGAACTCCCTAGGCTGTCCCGGGGGGGTGTGGAGGAGTGACGGCATCCACGCGGGACGCACGCGTCCAACGCCTCACTCCATCCCTCAGAGGCAGTGGCGAAGCTAGCGGGAGCACTTAGGGGGCTGCTGACACCTTCTTTCTCCTCCGAACCCCCTTTTCCTCTTCTTCTTGCACCTGCACGCTAGGGGTCTCCGGTGGGGCTTCATGGTGCCGCCGGCGGTAGGGGGGCTCCGGCCCCACCCGTCCCACCGGTAGCTTCATCGCTGCTCGGAGGCGAACTCGCGCCACCGGAAGCAGAGGAGGCGAACCGGGTCGAGGAGCAGAGAAGGGAGCAGGGGTGCCGCCGTTGCTCGACGTCGGAGAGGAGGAGAGGGAGAGGGATAGCTGCAGCCTTGCTGTGGGGCCCGCCAGCCGCTGCCGTGCAGCACTTCGAAACACGCGCCTCGTCCTCCGCTCCTCCTCAAGCTCGTCGTCGCCCCGCAGCGCCACTCCTCCTCGAGCTTGAGCTCAAGCTCCACGCCGGCACGAGCTCCATCCGCCCCGAGATCCGCGCCGACGCGAGCTCCTCCATCAGGACCTCCACACCCGGCGCAGGCCTCAGCTCCTCCGCCGGGATCGGCGACGCTGCCACCGCGCCGCTCGCGCCGGGTGCGAGGGGAGAACCGCCGCCGCCGGGAGGGAGGGCCGGTGGCCGAGGGAGCTCCGCGCGGCGAGGGAGGAGGCCGCTCCGCCGCTCCCTGCCTTGGCTCCTTCGCCGTCCAGGAGTTCCCGAACGTCGGCGTGCACGACCTCGATCCAGGAAGGAGGCGTGGGCCTCCAGCCGTCTCCGCCTCGGATCCGAACAAAATGATCATTTGCATGCCGTCGGTAACGAGCTAAGATTGAACTGTAAGATAGGTTGTTCCCTTATTCCTTCTTTAGTCTCTTCTTTCCTCTTCTTCAGATATGTAGGAGGAGCTTAAAGGGCTCCATGGGATTTCAGACAACAAGGGGGCTCAAGCCCCCTACCCACCCCACACACACCACGTTCGCCGCCTCCACGCGTCTACCGTGATTTTTTTATAAAATTTCTTCATCTTCAATACAATGGATGGTGCAAATTTTAGAAACCAAACGAGACTTCAGGAATGTAAAGTCAGCAATGGCATATGGGCGAAAGAGTGAAGGACTCTTCAACTCAGTCACTCAGGTTTCCACGACCACGACCACGATGGGGAAGGGAGAAGTCCCAAGGAGATTTTATGAATAGACCCCTACATTTAGTTTAGCTTTACGAAACACCTCTGGATGGGATCACGCACGATTAGAGCCGGACGAAAAGCTCGTAGCTCGTTAGCTCGCTCAACTTGTGGTTGGCTCGGCTCAGCTCGTTGTGTTTTTCTACAAGCCGAGCTCATGTTTTTGCTCGTTAGAAATAACGAGCTAGCTCGAGCTGCTCGCGAGCCAACGAGTGTAGCAGCTCTCCTCGCGAGCCAACGTATCTTCTATCCCTCCTCTTCTCTATCACCTAGATCACATTCTCGCCCAGGAGGGGGCTTCAGTAGTGCATCCTTGGTAAGTCTATCCACAACAATGTCCTCTAAAAGTAACCATCTAAAAGAGTATTTAGAGAATCCCTTACAAAATTCAGCCCCCTAAATCACATTTTGTCGCAGCAGTCCCTATTTACATCCTCCATTCATGGGTCCCACTTGTCTTTTTTTCTTTTCCACTCTATCTACTACTAGAGAATTGCACATATATATCCCAGGTCTGATTTTTCATTTGTACCGATTAGTTTTGCTACCGGTACAAATGATGGCATTTGTACTAGTTGGAGCCACCAATCGATACAAATGTCCTCTCACAGAGGCCCGTAGGGGCCTGATCCAACCCACCCAGTACAAATGTGAGTTGGTGGCTCCCACCGGTACAAATGTGAGGCCAGCACATTTGTACCGAGCCAAGACACCACCCGGTACAAATGTAGGCACATCTGTATGGGTAAAAAGAAAACTCGGTACAGATATCATTCATTCGATCTTGTGGTGGCCTCTCGTTCTCAGCCATCCTTTAATTCTCCACCACCCCCTTCTTCCTTATCTCTCTCATTTCTCTTCCTTCTTCCTTCTTCCTTTATCCTTCCTCTTCCTGAGTACTAATCATCACTCAATCTCCACACAGGGGCGCGACAAGGCTGGCGGGGTAGGGCGGGCGCGGCACGGCACGGCTGGCTCGGTTCGTTCATGTGTTGTGTTAATTTGTGTGCTGTGAATCTTGTGTTATGAATCTTGTGCTGAGATACGATGAATTTTGTGAATCTTGTGTTGGGGATGAGATGAATCTTGTGCTGAGATGAGATGAGTTTTGTGAATTTGTGTGTTGGGATGAGATGAATCTTGTAATGTGATGAGATGAATTTTGTGAATCTTGTGTTGAGATGAGATGAATCTTAATATGAGATGAGATGAGATGAGATGGGAAAATAAAATAAAATAAAAGAGAAAGTAAAAGAGGAGGAAACATGCGTAGTGGGTCGGTCGAATACATTTGTACCAGGGTGTAATATCACCCGGTACAAGTGCTCACATTATTACCGGGTGAGATACCCGGTACAAATGTGTATCGGTTGCTTTGTGCCAGTTCAATATCTGGTACAAATGAGGGTTATGAACCGGTACAAATACCTGTTTTCTCAGTAGTGTATCCTTCCCATGCCCTACGCGGCTCCGCCACGTCCTCCACTTGTGTCTCCCACCACCACAACATCTAGGCCTGCGCCCGCCCCACCACCACGGCGGCTGCCTCCCCACCCCGACGTCGATTGTGCCACCGCCACCGACCCAGCATCGTCGGCGCCTGCCACGATGAGCGTCGAGTCGGCCCCGGGTGTGGAGCCGGTGGAGGCGGGGCGGCAGCAGCAGGTAGCGGTGCTGCTGGCCGAGATGGTAGAGGACGCCACCGTCTGGTGCGTCGTCCACGAGCTCGTTGTCGGGGTCCGCACAGACCCGATACGCACGCCGCCACCATCCCCTTTCCTTCCCCGCTGCCTAGCCAGGATGTGCGCCGTCGTGGTCACCACCCCAGACAATGGTGCGCATGGCAGTGGGCGCCGCCCTGATGGAGTGACACTCGAGGCATCACGGTGCACAGGCGAGCGCGCAGCCACGGTCTGCACCGACGATGTCTCCTCGGCCGTTGACGCCGGCGAGTGTGGCGAGAACGTGTTCCCTGGCGCGCCAGGAAGGCGTGGGCCGTCGTCGACGCGTTGTGTGTGCGGACAACGAGCAAGCACGCTCAGGTACTGTGGCCGGGATTCTTCAACGTGACGGAACGCGCGTTGACGTGGGCGGCACAGATGGGCCCCTTGCGGCCGCACCGGAATGACATGGGCACGTTGAAGCCGTCAGCGAGGGAGACATCAATGTAGTCCGGGGTTGCCCAGCGTGTACCCGACCAGCGTCTTCGGGGTCTCTTAGGCGCACTCTAGTGCGCCGCCGCAGTCGCCCGTCTCGTACGACCCACGACTGGCGTCGTCGAAGGCGCACCTCGTGTGCGCCTAGATCCATGCACTCGACGTGCCCGCAGGGACCTCCACTGTCCACGTCTTGCCCCGTGTCCAACCGCGCGGAGGGAGGGTGGAAAGGAGCCAAGGGAGGAGGCCGCCGGGTAGGCAGAGAGGGAGAGGAGGCGTGGAGCGGAGGGAAGAGGAGGGGGCAATGCAAAAGAGGGGAGGGAGGGGACAACATGATGGGGGAGATGCAGAGGACCTCCAGATTTGGGGAGCGAAGGTTGCTCACGAAAAATTGAGGGTGTTCTACGGGATGCTACAACAAGGTGTACGTGAAGATGTATCCCCTATTTTTACAAGTTCAGGATGGTTTATGGGACACTATTGCGGATAGCCAGAGATTCCTAGGAAAATATTTAGTGGAAACCACCTCTTCTGTGGAATCGTGAAAACCCTCCTGAAAAACATTTTTATACATTTTCAAAAAAATGTGAAATGATGCACATCTATAGTCCATCCATATATACTTGGTGGAAAAAGTTGGGAACAAAACTCATTTTGAAAAAATGCATACGGAAATAACAAGACTCACACTAGAAGACAAAAATCTTATGAATTTGTCTTGTAGTGAAAATGCATCTAAGAATTGTTATTTTCACATGATTTTTACTATATTGAGTTTGGTTCCAACTTTTGCCACAACGAACATATATTGATAGACTATGGACGTGGATCGCTTCATTTTTTTTTGACACTTCTAACTATGATCTTTAGGAGGGTTTTCACGATTCCACCGAAAAGGTGGTTTCCACTAGATATTTTCCCATGCGCCGCTAGATCATGGAAGAGGGTGATGCGCTCCAGGTTAAGCTTTGATATCATGCTTGGATTATGTCAAGATCCGAGGCACCTTCCCATCTTCTCACCTCACGCCGCCGTTGACATAGCCTCCCACGCTCATCCTCTGCCGCAGGAGTGATTTACGCACATGCCACAAAAAGTTTTGTAGACACCTGTGTGCCATGCACTCAACTTTTGTTTACGCACATGTCATTCCGTCCATATTTAAGCTAACGACGTCAAACCGACAAGTGAAATGACCATTTTACCCCTGTGGGCCCCACAATTCTTCTTCTTCCTACTCCTCTCCTCCTCCTGTCTGCCGCTGTCGTCGAGCTCTACCGCGCGCTGTCGTCAACACAGTGGGCGAGGTCAGCATCTGAGGCTCAAGATCCAGTCCTCGTTGATGTCGCTGCACCTCTCCTCCACTGCCGCCGCGTCCAGGTCTGCATGGGCGAGCTTCGGCGCAAGGCAGCTCCGGCGCGCGAGGCTAGCGCCCGGCGAGCGCCGCCGCGATCGAGGCTAGCGCGGGGAGCTTCGCCGCGCGAAGGCCGGCGCGGGGGTAGCTCCATCGTGCGAAGGCCGGCGCTCGGCCGCGGCCGGGCCTGCACGGGTCCGGAAGAGAAGGGGAATCGAGGGTTCAGTGGAGAAGGGAAATAATCGAGGGGAAGAGGTGTGTGGCATCGCCATGGACGAGAGGTTGAATAAGCAGTGGGCCCCACACTAAGGGGCAAAATAGTCATTTTGATATGTGGGTTCTACATGTCAAAGCTATGAAACCGTTAAGCTCTAACTGAACATAGATGAAATGACATGTGCTTAAACAAAAGTTGAGTGCATGGCACAGAGGTGCTTATAGAACTTTTTATAGCATATGTGTAACCACCATCTTTTTTAATGACATGTGTGTAAATCACTCCTGTTGCGGCCCTCTGTGGGGCAGAAAGCTCGCGAGCCGGCTCGAGCTCCTACCGAGCCGTGCCGAGCAGCAGTTTTTGCTCGCTTAGATAGCCAGCTCGTTATCTAAACGAGTTGGAGCGAGCCGAGCCGGCTTGACATCCAGCCCTACCGGCACGATCCAAATTTGGGTCGTCAAGTCGTTGACTGTTGTATCGTTTTGTGCTGTCCGGATCGAGGCCGGAAGGTGACTTTGGTCGCAGGAGTTTTACATACAAGTCCCTTTTTAATGACATACAAGTCCTTTTCATTGAAATTGTAAAGTGTGAACGCGAGATTTTAGTTTTAGGGTCTGGTTCTCGACGTGTGGTCTACATGTGGATTTAGGTACGATAATTTGCACAAGGTAGTGGACTCTCACTCTAAGACTTCTCCAACAAATTCCAATCAAAATTTTTAAAATTTTAAAGTGTGGACGTGAGCTTTTATTTTTAGGGTTCGGCTCTCGACGTGGGGCCCACGTATGGATCTAGATATGATAATTTGCACAAAGTAGCGGACTGTCACTCCAAGACATCTCCAACCAATTTCAGTCGAATTCGCTGGAATTGTTAAGGTGTGAACGCGAGTTTTTAGTTTTAAGATCCAACTTTTGATCTAGGTGACACCTACAACCAATTCAAACCATTTCAAACCGATCCAAACTTAGCAATTGCTAAACCGAACCAAACTCAACCATTATATTTATGTCACCTCATTATTCACTCCGGCACCAATTAACACTTTTGATCGCAGGAGTTTTACAAACAGGTCTTTTTTTGTTGCTGCAAGTAACAATTTTGCAGCTTGTTCGTTTGGTTGTGGTGATGGTAGTCTTGATTTGTTCGAGAGAAAGAATCTACTTGCTTGGTTTGTTTAAAGAGAAAAGTATTGTTGACTGGTGGTTGATAAGCCAAGCGAATAAGGTGTTATCCCTCTGAACTTTGACCACTGTCGCGGGGCCCGCACCGCCTAGGAGGCCGGCGAAAGACACGACGTGTCGACGCGTGGTCTCCGGAGCTCCGGCGGTCACTTGCGCCCAAGCCATGCTTGCTGGCTACCGGAATACGACGAGATACGCCCCAGCCATACGGCAAGCGTAACGGGAGTTCCGGGGGGTTCGCCGCCGCCGCGCTCGGCTCATCGACAGACCAGAGACCACCCGTGGGCTAGCCACCAACCATGGAGATCCAAAGAAGTCAGCGTCAGCACGTCGCCGTTAACAGCGAAGCTGTTTGCAAATGGATTGACACGAGCAGAGCAGCAGGCCACTGACGGCCACAGGATTCACGCCATGGACGCCGCAGCTGCTGTCGCGCCGCTCCTCCTCGCCCTCGCCGTCCTCCTCCTTGCACGCCTCCGGCGCCGCCCAAGGCCCCGCAACCACTGCCCCTACCCGAACCCCGTCCTCGGCAACCTGGTGCCCCTCGTCCGCAACTTCCACCGCTTCCTCGACTGGGCTACCGACCTCCTCACGGCTGCCCCGGCCTCCACCATCGAGGTGCGCGGCGCGCTCGGCCTCGGCAACGGCGTCGCCACCGCGGACCCGCAGGTCGTAGACCACTTCCTGCGCGCCAACTTCCCCAACTACGTCAAGGGCACACGCTTCGCGGGCCCCTTCGGCGACCTCCTCGGCCGGGGGCTCTTCGTCGTCGATGGCCGCCTCTGGAGCCTCCAGCGGAAGCTCGCCTCCTACTCCTTCACGTCCCGCTCGCTACGCCGCTTCTCGGGGCGCGTCCTCCGGGCCCACCTGCACCGCCGGCTCCTGCCTTTCCTCGACGCCGCCGCGGACTCCCGCGAGGCTGTTGACCTTCAGGACGTGCTCAAGCGCTTCACCTTCGACAACATGTGCAGCGTCGCGTTCGGGGTCGAGAGCTCGACGCTGCAGCTCGAGGCGGCCGCGGGGGAGGATGATCAGCGCCGGCACGAGGCGTTCTTCAGCGCGTTCGACGACGCCGTCGAGATCTCCTTCGCGCGGATGTTCCACCCGACGGCCGTCGTGTGGAAGGCGATGAGGCTCGCTGGCGTCGGGAGCGAGCAGCGGCTCCGCGAGGCCATCGGCATCATCGACGAGTACGTCATGGCGATTGTGGAATCGGAGGAGCGGCCGCGCGGGCCAGACGACGACGACGACGAGCAGCCCCTGCTGTCACGGTTCGCGGCCGCGATGGAGGAAGACGACGGCAGCGAGCTCGGCGCCATGTTCGAGTCGCCGGAGGCCAAACGCCGGTTCCTCCGCGACATCGTGGTCAGCTTCGTGCTCGCCGGCAAGGACTCCACGTCCTCCGCTCTGACATGGTTCTTCTGGCTCCTCGCCGCCAATCCCCGCTGCGAGCGGCGCGTTCACGAGGAGGTGGCAGCGGCGGCGCGCCACGGAGACGACGACGGCTACGACGAGCTGAAGAGGATGCCCTACCTGCACGCGGCGATCACCGAGGCGATGCGGCTGTACCCGCCGGTGCCCATCAACTCGCGGGTGGCGGCGGCGGGGGACGTGCTGCCCGACGGCACGGAGGTGCGCGCCGGCTGGTTCGCGGACTACTCGGCGTACGCGATGGCGAGGATGCCGGGGCTGTGGGGCGACGACTGCCGCGAGTTCCGCCCCGAGCGGTGGCTCGGCGGGGACGGCGGGTTCGTGGCGGTGGACGCGGTGAGGTACCCTGTCTTCCACGCGGGCCCGCGGGCGTGCCTCGGGAAGGAGATGGCGTACGTGCAGATGAAGGCCGTGGCGGCCGCCGTGGTGAGCAGGTTCGCGGTGGAGCCGGTGCGGGCGGCGAGCATGGAGGCGCCTCCGCCGTACGAGATGACGGTGACGCTGAAGGTGAAGGGCGGACTCCCTGTGCGGATCAGGAGGCGGGAGGGCGACGCGGCCCGGCAGAAGCTGGACAGCTGACCATCGTGACAGACGACGGACGACGGACGACGACAGGGGCAACCCCAAGGATGCAAGCGGGCCTCTCTGCCGGTGTTTGCGGACTGCCTGCATCAGCCTGCTAGATACATAAGCTATCTCTGCGGGAGCCTGCGCCTGCCGGCACTTGTTTGTAGTAGTGCAACATCCTGCTAGGCTTTGCAGGGGAAAGATGGGCGGCCTGCAGATGCCTGCAGGTGCCTGCGTACGTTTAACTCGTTCAACCTTGCGCAAAGCAAGCTAACCTCGATTACTCAAGAAAACTCCATCGGAGAAGATGGAAGGGTAGCAACTAGCAATTAGCGAGGGTTGCCGAGTAAGCAGGGAAGCAGCGGATGCTTGCTTGGAGAATCATCAGCAGTGACGTGATGGGCTACATGAGAAGTAAGAACTAAGCAAAGAGGCAGCCACAGGCCAACAAGCGCTCGCCGATGGACGCCGGTGGCGAGGTGTTGGATGGATTGGCTTCGACGGAAGACTACCACGACGGTTCGGACGCGGGGCACTACCCCATATTCTAACCCATGCTGCCCCTAGCCGAGAGCCTAAGATGTCACGCGGAACCTGCAGGCTCTGCAGGCTGTTTTACGGATACCGGAGGCTCACCCGTGTAGCCCAACAGGTTTTGCAGAATCCGCTAGAAAAATGTTGACTAAAAAGATGTTGGAACATTTATAAAATGTTGACGAAAAGTTGGAAGAAGCCTACAGAAAAATGTTGGAAGAAGCATCCAGAAAAATGTTGACTAAAACAATGTTGGAACATTTATAAAATGTTGACGAAAAATCCCTAGAAACGTCTAAGAAAAAATGTTGAAACATTTTAAAAAAATATTGGAACATTTTTGGTCTAATAATTATCGAGTGGGTTAGAGGGAAAATAAAAAAATCATTTAGATGAGTTTTTGGTTTGCCGGGACGCTGCAGGCTGCAGCACCCACCGGCGCCTATGGTCAGCAATTTTCTTCGGGACGCTTTGACTCAAACATCGGCCGCCGTGGACACGACAGCACTACAGCAGCGGCACTTCTCCCTGCTTGTGGGCTGGAAAATTCTCAGCAGTCCGTCACTCTCGAGCACAAAGACGCACGCTGCAGACACAGCAGCAGCAGCACCACCACCACCATGGACGCCGGCGCCAAGGAGGCCCTGATCCTGGAGCTCCACGCCGTGGAGGCCGTCAAGCTGGGCTCCTTCGTGCTCAAGTCGGGGATCACCTCCCCGATCTACCTCGACCTCCGCGTGCTCGTCTCCCACCCGCGCCTCCTCGCCTCCGTCGCCTCCCTCCTCCGCTCCCTCGTCCCCCCATCCTCCACGCCCACGCGCCCCCGCTACGACCTCCTCTGCGGCGTCCCCTACACCGCGCTCCCCTTCGCCGCCGTCCTCTCCGCCGCGTCCTCCGTGCCCATGCTCCTCAGCCGCTACGACACCAAGCGCGTCGAGGGCGCCTACCGCGCCGGCCAGGCCGTCCTCATCGTCGAGGACCTCGTCACCAGCGGCGCGTCCGTGCTCGAGACCGTCGCCCCGCTCCGCCGCGAGGGGCTCCTCGTCGCCGACGCCGTCGTCGTCGTCGACCGCGAGCAGGGCGGCAGGGAGAACCTCGCCGCCAACGGGGTCACGCTGCACGCGCTCATGACGCTCACCGAGATGCTCGCCGTGCTGCGCAGCCACGGGAAGGTCAGCGAGGAGAAGGTCCGGGAGGTCAGCCGGTTCCTCGACGCCAACAGGAAGGTGGCCGTGCCGGGGGTGCCTCTTCTTCAACCGAAAGCGGCGGCAGCGGCGGCGAGGAGGCCCTTCGCTGAGAGGGCGGGATTGGCCACCAACCCCATGGGGAGGAAGCTCTTCGAGACCATGGAAGCCAAACAGAGCAATCTGTGCGTTGCCGCGGATGTTGGGACAGCCAAGGAGCTCCTTGACATCGCTGACAAGGTATGCATGCTGATGCTCTTCTTTGGAATGCTGAATTGATTGCTATTGAGCCCTCGGTTCTAATTTGGTCCTCCCGTGGCCGTTCTTGTGTAGGTTGGCCCGGAGGTTTGCATGTTGAAAACGCATGTTGATATCTTGTCTGATTTCACACCTGATTTTGGGGTCAAGCTTCGCACGGTATGTTCTCGTATCACAGGATCTTTCAGTGCTTCTCGTTCCTCTGTTTTATTAATGACAGTTCTTCTATTGGATGGCACGGCACAAAAGGATGGTAGTGTCCATAAACAGCCCAGTTTGGCTAATGAAATTGTTTTGTCAGAAATCAGATGTAGGACACTTTTCGTTATATCTGATTTATGTTTTCTTAGATCCTGCATCCCAAAATGAACACTTCCATCACCATTCCCGAAATTATTATATCAAGTACTCACCTGTATTTTTGAAGCAACTGTATCTGGTTATTGCGTATCTTATCTTATTCCATTGATTTTTTTTTAAAAAAAATTGAAGATTGCTGAGAAGCACAACTTTTTGATCTTTGAAGACCGCAAGTTTGCTGACATTGGAAACACAGTAACTATGCAGTTTGAAGGGTGAGGAAAAAAGGATCAGTAATATATTTATCTGTCTCTTCCTTTTTTGTGCATTTGTGTGACATAATTAGTGGTTTCTTACTTTGGTTCAGAGGAATATTTCGCATATTGGACTGGGCAGATATTATTAATGCTCATATAGTTCCTGGACCTGGGATTGTTGATGGCTTGAAGCTGAAGGTACCTTATGACCTGCAGCCCTTGCAACTAATGAATTAAAGATACTAAACGAACCAAATATAACAAGTAAATGTTTCTGGCATTGAAGGGTTTGCCTAGAGGAAGGGGGCTACTTTTGCTTGCTGAAATGAGCTCAGCTGGCAACCTTGCTTATGGAGACTACACCGCTGCAGCTGTAAAGATTGCCGAGCAATATTCTGACTTTGTAATAGGATTTATATCAGTAAATCCTGCATCTTGGTCAGCAGCACCGTCAAACCCAGCGTTTGTCCATGCCACTCCTGGAGTTCAGATGGCATCTGGAGGAGATGCTCTTGGGCAACAATACAACACTCCATACTCCGTGAGTCTGCTTGTGCCATCGCAATTTGTTCATGTGACTATTGGAATGTTTTATCCAAACATCCTAGTTTTTAATCCTTCGCGATTGTTATAGGTCTTAAAGTTGTTCACATAGTAGATTAGTTATACAGTGCACCAGTTTCTGAAAATTATAGTAAAATCAGTGACACCACTTCAAATCTTGGCATATGTTGGCCTTAGCACCTCTTTTTGTCTTCGTTTTGTTACTCTTTGCCCCCCCACAGTGGGTAACTTGTTGGATCTTGTATGACATTATTCTCTCTTCTCTTAATGAAAAAACGTGCTTTGCACGTCTTAAAAAAAAATATGATGCAGTTGTGTGCTTGAAAGTTGAATTATCTTGGGGCCCATTATGTGATTCTGGTGTGTGTATAATCTTTCTTGGATTCCTGCCTCATAATATTTTGTTTCCATTTTCATGGTGTGTGTAACGAATTTTGATTGTCTTTGTTTAGGTCTGAAAGCTTCGGTGTTTTTCCTTTCGTTGCAATTTACTTCTCGATATGCATTCCTGATCTGCAACACTGTGTGATACAGGTCATTAACGATAGAGGCAGTGACATAATCATAGTCGGGCGAGGGATTATCAAGGCCAGTAACCCTGCAGAGACTGCGAGGGAGTACCGCATCCAAGGGTGGCAGGCATACCAATCCAGCTTGTCTTGAGGATATGTAAGCAACCCTCCAAATGTAACAGAAGGGGCATTCAGGCGACTGCTGATGTAATAAGAGGTGCCCGATTGCAGCTGCGTTTCATTTGCTCGTCACTGGCACACAGCGATTTCAGAAATGATAACTACGACGAACTCATGCGCTCCCTGTCAAGACAGGAACGCCACATGCCGAATACACATCCTGATGCATGCATGTGGCATGACTATGGTGATTGCTGGGCATGAAGCGCAAGCCGCCGCGCGCAAATCAGCAGGTGGCATGACTATGCTGTTGCTGCTGGCTCCAGCCTCCAAGCATCAAGCACAAGCAACCTCCAAGAACAGCAAGCGCCTGGCACAAGGCACCACTCCCAAGCACAGCACAGCACACAGCACGAAGCGAAGTGTGCCATGGTGGTGGATTCATGTATTTCTCAGCAGTCAGCACAGAAGGTGTGAAATCACTCCGGACAACCCGATCCAGAAAAGGCATCACAGCACACACACCCAACCCATGCAACAGGTCAAGAACGGAACGGACATTACGGAAATTATTATTGTCTCAACTAGCAAGCAATGTGCGTCCATTACTGGGCATGGAGCCGCAGCGACCAAGGGACCATGCTCTTATTACACAATCAGTCACATGATGACCGTAATGCTCCGATGTCTAAACACGCTCATAACAAGCTGGTGCGGTAGGCTTGCCACCCCTGCACGCGGTACTCCAGTGCTGCCTTTCCGGGATCGCTCGCCTTTATAATCCCGCGACCGACTATAATGATGTCACTGCCTCTGTTGTTTATGACCTGAATTGCAAATCCAAGTTGCGAGTAACATGTCAGCTCATACTGGAGTCACAGAGAAAGAAAGGCTCGAATTTTCGTAAAATACTCAAGACGAGCAAAACCTCCTATGTTTACTCGGCTACATTACCAAGATTAGCATACACAATGTTGCATAAATAGAACACAGTAATCTAATGGAAATGTATCTTTTTAAGATTAAACCATTGTAGTACAAAGCAGCCTACAGATATGATCATATGAAGAAATTCAAGGTTGCAAGGCTGCAGACTAATTATAATTCTGCACAACTTCTTAAAAGTAACAATCTAAGACATGTCAACAAACCAATAGGAACCCAAACTAATTGTACAGGCACAGTTGTACTTACGGCTAGGGGAGTATTGTATTGTTGCCCAAGAGCATCTCCTCCAGCAACCATCTGAACTCCAGGAGTCGCATGGATCAGTGCTGGGTTTGATGGCTTTACTGACCAAGATGCAGGATTTACTGATATAAACCCAATCACAAAGTCAGGATGTTGCTCAGCAATCTTTACAGCTTCAGCAGTGTAAGCTCCCTGAGCAAGGTTGCCGGCTGAACTCATTTCAGCCAGCAGAAGTAGCGCTCTTCCTTTAGGCAAACCCTTTCAGTGATAGAACACAATAGTTACTGTGAGCACTACAGTTAATCAGCTGCTATCAACATTAACTTGTTCTTTTCCAAGTCAATATTAATAGGTCTCATGCAAAGCAATGTATATAAAGCATAAGGTACCTTTAGCTTCAAGCCATCTACAATCCCAGGTCCAGGTACTATATGTGCATTAACAATGTCAGCCCAGTCCAATATGCGGAATATTCCTCTGAACCCAAGTAAAAAAGGGGGGGGGGGGGGGGATTACAACAGATGACATAAAGAAATAATTGAACATAGATACTCTAGAAGCTGTTTTCTCACCCTTCATATTGCATGGTTACTGTATTTCCGATGTCAGCAAACTTGCGGTCTTCAAATATCAAGAAGTTGTACTTCTCAGCAATCTTCAATAAAATGTTAGAAATCAGTTAAATAAAGAGGAGACTTGTAAAAGCCAAGCCGAGATAATAGCAAGCAAACATCTCCTTGCTATGGCGGAAAACAACTCTGGTGGTTTGTCAACCAAAATCTGGTCTAGTGCGGATAAAGACAATTCTGCCGATAGTTGCATTGTCACTACAGCCAGTCAGTGGCCTAGGGTGCAAGGACAGATAAGCGCCAACCTAATTCCAATAATCTGAGGCACTGACACATATAACATGCTTAGATGTACATACTAGTCCATCTAAATCCTATACTCCCTCTTGCTCCTTAACAACAACACCCACTCATTCGAGTCGCCCCTCCACAAACCCCACACCTGAGAGCAGGGTGAGTTAAAGCAAACATCCAGCAGAAAGGCTGCCACATGTTCCCAATATAGGGGAAGACAGCGTCTACTCCTGGATGTTTGGACGAGTTGACAGGCAGATAGATGACACCATCACAACTATGATTATGCTAGACATAAAGGACCCTGCATCTGATCTCTAAAAAACCCAACTTAAGATATGGATCAGCACTATCATGAACCATACCATAATAGTAAAACACAAAAATGAATGAACAAAACATAGTTTGCATCATAAGGGCACATACCGAGCGAAGCTTGGAGCCAAAATCTGGTGTAAAATCAGATAATATATCCACATGGGTTTTCAACATGCAAATCTGGGAACCAATCTGCACAACAGATGGATGGTAGTGTAAGGACGTTAAAATTGGGGGCTTGAAAACAGTAACTCATTGAGAAGTGAAGGTTTTACTTTAAAAGCTGGTTTTACTATGTTTAGCATATTTAAAGCGCTTTTAAAAGACAGAACAGGATTCTGTGAGAATTAGAGCAACCTATTCATTGTAGCACATTCACTTCTCAAATACTTTCACACACCTAAACCTAATTGAACAATTCATGAGCTAAAATGATTGCAAAATGATGTGCCCATAAGGCCTGAATTCGTGTTTCGCATATACAAAAAATCTATCTCAAAATACCATATTGAAAAATCAGCCAATTATATGTTTCCAAGAGTATGAGTTTGAGTCGTGTCTTTACACATTTAAGTGCTGAAGTCTAACTACCAACCAACATGAAGAGTCCAAAACTACTATAAGATTATAAATCACCCAATAAAGTATTATACCTTCTCGGCCAGGTCAAGGAGCTCCTTTGCTGTCCCAACATCTGCAGCTACGCACAGGTTGCTCTGCTTGGCCACCATGATCTCGAAGAGCCTCCTCGCCACAGGGTTGGTGGCTAACTTGGCCCTCTCCTCGAATGGCTTCCTAAGCACCACGGGTTTAGCAGGCGCCCCCGCCCCCGGCACCGCCACCTTCCTGTTCGCATCGAGGAACCGCTTCACCTCCTCCGCCTTCTCCTGGGTCACCTTCCCGTGCTTGAGCAGCACGGCGAGCACCTCCGTGAGGGTCATGAGCGAGTGCAGCGTGATCCCGTTGGCCGCGAGATTCTCCCTCCCGCCCTGCTCGCGGTCGACGACGACGACGGCGTCGGTGACGGCGAGCCCCTCGGCGCGGAGCGGGGCGGCGGTCTCGAGCACGGACGCGCCGCTGGTGACGAGGTCCTCGACGACGAGGACGGTGTCGCCGGCGCGGTACGAGCCCTCGATGGACTTGGCGGTGCCGTGCGCCTTGGCCTCCTTGCGGCGCATGAGCATGGGGACGTTGCGGTCGACGGAGAGCACGGCGGCGATGGGGAGCGCGGTGTAGGGGACGCCGCAGACGAGGCCGTAGGGGCGGGTGGCGGGGAGCGCGTGGAGGAGCGAGGCGACGGAGGAGAGGAGGCGCGGGTGGGAGACGAGCGCGCGGAGGTCGAGGTAGATGGGCGAGGTGATGCCGGACTTGAGCACGAAGGAGCCCAGCTTGACGGCCTCGATGGCGTGGAGGTCCAGGATGAGGGATTCCAGCGCCGCCGCGTCCATGGCTAGGGTTTTTTTTGCGGCGGCGGCGGCGGCTGGGGTTTGGGCCCTCAGGTGGGGGGGCGAAAGGAAACCGAGACAGGCGGCGGCGGCGGCGGCGGCGGCGGCGGTGAAGCGAGCGAGGGGAGGAGGCGCTCCGCTCTCCCTTTATTGCGGCGCAAACGCAAGAGGGGGAGTGATTGATGCCGTTGCCGGTGGCATTGGATGGACGGACAGGATCAGAGAATTTCCCACAGACGTTACAGAGAAAAGCGAATGCGTTTCTTCTCATCTTTTTATGTATGCAACCTACTGGTGCTTGGTGTTTTTGTGCATCTGAAGTTCTGAATGAAGAAATAAATTTGTGAATTCGAATTCCAACTCATTTTTTTTGCCTGGTGCACGAGTGCTCTTTTTTAAGCAGGTCTGTTTTTTTAAAAAAAAAACCTGCAATTTTGAATATAAAAATGCGGTGAAATCTTTGTTACATGAGAGCATCTGGCGGATTATCTCAAGTATGCTCATGAGAAACAACGCTCAACATGACTGCACATCAGAAAATGACACCGCGAGTCAGGCAGTCGTTGGCGCTGAATTATGGCACAAAAAAGCTCCCAGCTACGCATAGCTTGCATTGTCAAATGGTAAAGCAAAAGGTCCCATGGATTATCCCGGACATCACGCGGGCAATGTATGGTCCATAGATTTGGCGCACAAACTGTAAATATATGGGTGCCTGGTCTAGGCACCAAATAATACTGGACACGCACTTCTGACAGACAAGCCTGAAACCAAGCAAGGCCGTGCTGAAATGGCCTTTACTCATTCCCCAGGACAGGCCACAACTTACTCCCTATGTATATTCTTTTCCAACTTTACAGATATATAATCGGTTCTGTACAATGGAAACCTCGAAAATATGTTGGAATTCTGTCTGGTTCGTGTGTTGTGTTGTGCTGCAGAATGCCGGGAACCCGACTCTGCAGGCAGTTATTGAGTGAGAGGGACGCACTCGAGCTCCATCTCCAGGTGGCCACGCTCGACATTCTGAAGCCTGACAGTGACCACCTGCTTCACCTTGCCGTTGATGATGGAGATGGCGCTGTCCCTGGGGATCCAGATGCCATCTTTTGCCATCCACCTGTTGAGCTCCGCAGTATCTGTGATAGTCGAAGCCTCGTAGGCTCTAGCTGCAGCAACCAGTGGCTCGATGTTGATCTCAGCCTCTCCCATCCGGTCATCGGTGGTGAACGTGTCCTTGTCGTAGACTTGCTGCCAGGAGGTTTAGGTTTCAAGAACATATATGTTACTCCCCCAAAAAACAGACTGTTTGACAAAGGTAAGTATGGTCTACGCGTGCTCCTGAAGAAAAACCTAAATTTATTTACTTACTAGTTTAAGCAGCGGTACTGGGTCAGGTATCGACAGCATAAGTCTTTCATTCCATACAGGATTCAAGCTGCTCTTTATCACCTTCGTTTTCATGGACTGCAAAGACGAACAACAACGCACCTTCATGAAACAAACAACTCTGCATGCCTAACACGCAACCTTGGTGAATGGAGTCGCTTACCTGGTGTCCTAGGTTAATAATAACATAAGGGTCGCTTGACATCATATCCCGAATAGCTAGGTTTGTGCCTCTTATGACATTGACCTTGATTAATCCAACGAACTCTACCATACCCATCTCCATCTATAATAAGGCAGAAAACAGTCAAATAGTTTTCAAAATTTAAACTAGACTAAAGTGGTCCACGGATTGGAGTAATTCGATCATACTGTTTTCTTTACTGTTTTATTAGGCTCCTGTTCTTTTCTCCTCCAGCTGTTCTTGAAAGAATGGCCTAAACCATGTCGACTAGATCCGCTATTGTGATTCTGGTGGTTTTGTTTGTCGCTGCGTCGTGGAGGGCATGACAGCTGCGGGTTAGACAAAAATTGTTGAACCTCATATTTTCGCCTGCACGTACACAGACATGAAGACGCAACATCATTTACCAGGCAAATGTATATGATAAAGAAATCTTTAATGCAAATTATCACATATAAGACATCAAAAGAATGAAAAATTGGTAGGTTAATGCGGACCTAATAAAGTCACCACGCTCCTCTGCTGAACAATCTTGCCTAGGCTTCATGTAATTTTCAGGGATAAATGCCTCGTATATCATGTTTACTGCAGCATTCCCACCTGAATCTGCCAAAAGATCAACTTGTTCATCTGTCCACTCATCTAGCTTCACTGAAACCACCTGAATAGACAGATTTCAGGTCAATTTCCAGCAATGAATGTTCGAATCGCTAAGGTTGGTTCCAAAGTGTTGCTTCCTTATATAGTTATATGACATAGCAGCACTCCTGCTCATCTTTCATAAAAAAAATGATTCCAAAGTGTCGTCTCTCTCACCGAGCATATGCACTTCATGGCGAAAACCAGAATTAACTTCTTATAAAAAAGAGTACAGTATCATCCTGTTGCTGCGCCTAGCCAATATATACCCTGTTTCGCTTAAAAAACCCAGTTATCTACTTTGTTTTGAAGGAAATGTAAAACTTATTTGTTCAAAAAGTTGTATGGCGCCATTCAAATGTGTTTCTGAGATCATGGCACTGCCTGCAATGTATCATGTATCTGACATTTTGGACATAGGAAATTAATATTTTTATATATTTCTAAACCTGATAGAATTACAAATTATAATGCTGTCAAAGTACTTTCTGAGAAAAATCTACATGTGTTGATTCCATCCTTTCATATACCTAATGTTAAAAATATATTTATACCAACTGAAAGTTACAAAGTCAGACGATACACAATGCAAAATTACATATGCTGGAATGTTCGACATTTGCTGGTGATGACTGGAATAGCCGCAATGACTGGACAAGACCATAATTCTTACAGATCTTATATTCTCCCTTTGAGAGTGAAGATCTCCAGATTGTATCTCTCCCTTTCTCTTCTACGATATGCAGTGTCTTTCCCCCCTAAAGATTAGGATGCAGTATATTTAACTTTCTCATAGAGTGACAGTTAGTCACAACGTTTAGCTTTTGCCTTGAATGCACTTAGTGACAAGTCATAAGTTATATTAATGATTTTCAAAATGGATCTACCGAATACTTGCCAAGGCAAGTTCTTGAAAAAATGGAGGCTAATGCACATCAAGAGGCCGAATGTCTAAAAAGTTCATAATCTGTTTAGAGTTAATCCATGCATCCTCATCCATAAGATCATATCTAATGAGAAATTAATCTGAAAATGGAATAACAAAAAAAATCTAGACTCTAGAGTGAACCAATATATATTCCAGAGGACAAAATAGAATGCTAGAAGATCTTGGCTTACCTTGGATATGTGCACTCCAAGACTTCTGTGAGCTCCTGAACACTTGATGCAAATGAAAACACCAAAAGTCATTGATCTGCAATCATCAAAACCATTCGAGTAAGTAATTTGCAGTACTCAGGCTGTCAACTCTGGCAATAATAAAAAGGATATTTCTACACAAAGAAAACTGTCACATTGGCCTGCGTGAATAAAAAAATGTCCAGGAGGAGATTGGCACCCAAGCAAGATCTAGGAATTGAACTGGTAGAGGCAGGTTGATACAATTTAGATTTTTCATTTTTGCTTTCCAGCTTGGTTTTAGCGAATCGGAAATAGGGATATACAACTCATTGCTTCTTTCAGATGAACCCACATGTGATGTTTCTCAAAGTGGCACAGATGAAAATAAGTGCTGCGGCAAAGAAACCAATACTAGTAGCATTGATGGATACTTACACCCATTTTGGATCTTGAGCACCGCAGTCAGCACAAAATTTGTTTGCTGGTTGGTTCAGAAGATGATCTAATCTCTCAGCTGGCTTCATGGATGCTGACAGCAATCAAGGAAGCACATAGACTTTCAATACTATTCTTTGGGAACACACAGATTAATAATTAAAAGGGGATTACAATTTACAAAGGAAGCGAGAAAAGAGGAGGTGGTACATATAACAAACCTTGGTGACTGCAATGGTCACTAGCATCTGGCTTTGTTGGCATTCCACATACTTTCGAGCCTTGACGATCACATTTGTCTTTAGCATCCGTCCTGGTTACCATTGCACAAGCTTTCAGGCCTTGACTAGCGTCACACTCACTAGCATTCCCCAATCCACAGGCGTTCAAGCCCTGTCGATTGGCGTGGTCATTAGCGATAGCATCCATCCTGGTCCCCGATCCACAGGCTTTCAAGCCTTGTCGATCGGCGTGGTCTTTAGCAATGGCATCCATCCTGGTCCCTAATCCACAGGCTTTCAAGCCTTGACAATCTCTATTGCCCTTGCTATTATCATCCACCCTGGTCCCCAATCCGGAGGCTTTCAAGCCTTGACGATCACAGTAATCATCAGCGTCCATCTTGGCCACCAACTCACAGGCTTTCAGGCCCTGACGACCGCCGTGCTCATCAGCATCCATCTTGGCCCCCAATTCACTGGCTTTCAACCCTTGGCTATCGACGTGGCCGTCAGCAGCACCACCCATCCTGGTTGGCATTCCACAGGCTCTCAGGCCTTGGCGCTGGCCACGGTCGTTAGGATCCAGCCTTGTTGGATTTCCAAACACGTTCCTGGAAGAGGGGGGGATGGATTGGGCGTGTCGTATCAGATCGTGTGAAACAGCCAAAATAGACGCACGGCATTCGTTGCAGAGAGTCGGTTTTCAGACCACGTAATGGGCAAGGAAATGTGATGTATGATGAGCACGCAAATTCAAGAAAGAAAGACAAAAAAAAACAACCCAGCGCGCGGCGGCGACATTGGGATGCGGAGAAGAACATGCTGCATTACTGCATTACCTTCTGTTGTATGGCTTTGGGCTATCAACAAATCTTTGCGCGGGATTACGCCCCTCCATTCTGGCCCCCCACCAACGCCGGCGCCTCCTGCAATCTTGTGCTCCTCTACATCGTCCTCGTATACCCAGGCGCGGGCGATCAGCAAAGAAATCCGAGACAGATCGGGTGGACAAGGGTGGTGCTGGTGCCCATCCCGAGAGGAAATATACAGATTTCAGGGTTCACGGCAATGGCGATCGAGATTCCCGCGGAACAGAAAAAAAAAACGAGGAAGAAACGGATGCAGGTAGCTAGGTCCGGATTGATCACCCGCTCAGAGACGACGAGGACGGAGGGAGAGAGGCGGGCGCGCGGTTGCGCTGCGATACCTGGACGTGCGCGGAGGGCGGCGGAGGGAGGGCCTGCGATGCTGCTAGGCTGGCTGGGGGGAAGCAAGAAGGAGCGGTGGTGGCCGTTGGAATCGCTCGGTATTGGGCATTTGGGCTGGAATCGATCGATACAAGGCCGCCGTGCAAGTCATTGAAGTCAATGGCTCATCTGGCAGGCAGGCAGGCTAGCACCACAAGACGAGATAGATTGTGGGCGTCCATCATCAGAAGACGTGGAGATCATCACTGCTACTGTGCAATGCAATGATCTGCTCCAGGGAAGATCGACGTGCACAAAGAGATCACAAAAAAAAAAGCGTAATCGGTTGATGGCAGGAAGCAATAACGATTTGCGTGGGAGCTAGGTTGTTAGGCGATAAGTTTCAAAGGAGTAGTAACTGCCATTCAGTATAGAGATGACACACAATAAACTGCCGTTTTTAAGCATTTCTAGTGCGTCGTAACAAAGCTACCACGTCTCAACCTGCATGCGATTAGATAGACGGGGGGAATTTAACTGCCTTTTGAAACGTTTTTTTTCCCCTTGCGAAATGGCGAAATGCAGTAGTATATCTATGTGAAAGAAAAATACTTGCTTTGATGAGGATTTCACTAAGAAAAGGTATCCATACAGATCACCGGAGCTATCGAGCTACTTGAGCGGCTCTCCACACGTGTGAGACAAACTTTCTCATTTTTTTTCGAATTACACAATACATCGGAGACACTCACAACGCGACGCACACTCATCCCTACGAATACACGCACGCAAACGCTACCCCTGGAGCATCTCCGAAGACCGTGCCGGTAAATCCTCAAGATTGACGAAGTCACGCGGCGTCTCGCTGCCAACGGCAACGTCGCCTACGACTAAAAGCACAAAACGCCGTTAAATCCCGAGAAATTCGCTCGGGAAGTCGAACCCACGACCCGAGGTGCTACGGGGCTCTCGTAAGCACTAGGCTACGGGCCCTTTCGCGTACACACTTTCACATATGTCTACCTGCTCGCCTATGATGTGGATCGTGAGACTACACACGTTGTACACACTTTCACATATGCACCGTGTTGAGAAGGGGACGAAGAAAGGAGGGAGAGGGTGGTGGGCCTGTAGGGTAAAAAATCTTCTTTTCTCATGACAATTAACGTTTCTTGGATGGAAAACATAATAAAACGTCATATGGGGAACCAAAATTGCACTCGGTTCGTCAAATAAGAGCAAGTCCAACGAGTTTGGCGAATCAACTTGGCATACATCTAATTTTGGCAAAACGAGAAAAATTGACCTCCAACAATTTGGCAAACCAACTTGGCAAAAATAGAAACTTGACAAAACCCACCTCCCCACGCGCATATATGCGCGCGCGGATCGTGGTTGCCATCGGCGTTTCCATGTAGGTGGGTGGGTGAAAAAACAAATAAAGAATAGAGAAGGATTGCCGATGTAAATTTCAAGAGGTGGAAGGGCACCATTTCTCTCGGATTCCCGATGTAAATTAGATCCGGATTCGGCAATTGAATTATGCCAAACTCGTTAGAAATGACTCTTTTTTTTTACTTCGCATATCTTTTAAAAAGTCGGCGAAACACAAGATTTACCGAGTGGAATTTGACATACTCTCGAAGACGCTCTAAGAAAGGAAACTTTTTTCCGAAACCAAAGAAGAAACGGGTAAATTTTTCAAGTGTCAAACAAGAAATAATCTCATTACTAGGATCAAGTCCGTGCGTTGCTACGGGCAAAATAAATTATCTCTATGTGGAAAAGATATGTAAAATCTCATCACTAATTGTCATTAGTCATGTCATTAGGTACAAAACATATAATGAAATAGAATTTAGATCTGTGTGCTATTGTACATAATGTTATCATATTGCGTAACAACAATTAGTGCAATCGATAACTTTGATATTAGAAATATCAAAATATACAACACTAATATATATTCTTCAGGACACTACAATGTTCACATGGTAACAAAATCAAGGTAATGAAATAGCTCAGATCAGGATAAAAGCCAAAGTGATATTTTGTCACCCTCCATCACTCCACGGGTCAAGGTAGAAGTCCATTGAACAATATGATATTACTGGCAAATTGTTCACCCTCCACTCCATTGATCAAGAAGCCCATTGAAGAATATAATGTTAATAGGACCGTGCCCGTACATTGCTGCGAGCAAAATAAATTATGTTTAAGCATCAACATTATTATCATCCGAAATATGTACTTATACAAACTCAAAACTTAAGGAATTTTTTCCGAGCATATAGATTATGTTTCTAAAGCATATATTACATTGTCCAATAAATGTGTTTGGACGTTATAGGCGTGGTAAGTGTATATTCTTAGATCATGAACACGGGGAAAGAAGGAATCGAGTATCGCGCAACACCCAAATTTTTCAAACAATCTTTCAACAGATTTTTACATTAACGAAAGGCAATTTTGTAAACCGTGAACAAACATAGTAGCCACGAGTAAGAAATAGCCTAATAGCAAAAGAGTTAAGTTCCCAAAACTATCAGCTTCTTGAACAAAATCTCTCGTATCATCCGATGGTTGATTTTCAAATCTAGATCACATGCTGGCATTACTCTAGAAGAGAGGTCATGTATATCCGCCTTTAATATTCAAGTCTACATGGAGTGAGTCTTCAGTTTCTTGTGTCCATTTGAATTCCTTTGCCCCCTTGACTTCCTACTTGGTAGAGCTAAAAGCCTAAATTATTATCTCCTTTGCTTTCACCAATTTAATATTAAGTTGGTTTGCCCTAAAAAATCACAAACATGAACCTGGATTGAGAAATATTAAGTAAACAACAGTACTGGGATGTGTGTTTCCAAAGTTGGGAATGAAGAAGCAGAAACATACTGGTTGAGAATCAACATTGAAAATTCTGTATGCTCATTTGTAGTTCTCAACTTGGTTGTCCTGAAGCAAAGATAAAAAGTATAAGTATTATGGAAAAAATGAATTAACCGAGCCACAAATTGTGTGTCGAAGATGGTACCTTTTTTCGATCCGAATTCGAATACTTCCTTCTCAGAAAGATATCATAAGCATCAAAGGATAAGCATCAACACTATTTCCAGCAAAAGAATGCTTATTTTACAGACCAAAGTCAGATTTCTTCATGCTGAAAAGAGACACGAAAAGGAGTCCAATTTAGTCATATAACAAAAGGCAATCAGGTGTATTCCTCACATAATCACCCATTTCGACCACAGTCGTGTCAGAAGTTCTCCAGACCTATGTTTTCTATTTTTGAGCTAAATCAATGTGTTTGCTTTATTATATTCAAGGTATGTGCACTGGCTTTATTAACTAAGTAATATGACACTGATCCACTCGTAATCGAAAATTACAGTCTCAACTTCAAGAGTTTAAATGGCACTCCTGATTTCAAAAACCTTGTCTGAACCAATGTAAATATATGCAAATATTTACCAGATTGAAATATGGCTGGACAAAACAATAAGCACAAATAATTAATATGACTCGTCGCACTCATAAATATTAATAATTAACACACAATCAACTAAAGAACACATCCATGATGTAAAGACTGTATCTGCCAACACTTTCATGGCTCAGGAGCATTACAGTACAGGTTGCAGCAAAATATGGTCGATAAGGCCATATAGAACTTATCGTGCTTGATTTGGGAGCCTAATTAGGGATATCTCATGAACAATTAATTTGTACTCCTGCATGCCATTCATAAAAAATGCTCTAAGTGACCACATGCCACATGTGTTGTACCTCAAATGGCTCCATGAGTTAACATGTCATAATGCAAACATTAAGACAGTTGAAGTGCATGTTGCCATCACGAGACAACCTCAGATATGATTGCACTGTCACAAGCTACAAGCGAACTAATGATCTAGGAGCCAACCATGCTAAGTACTTTCACAAGCCTAAATACAGATCATATTTAATTTGACAACACAAAACAAACTGTTGCGCTTGACAAATTCTGTAGGGTTAATCAGCCTGGTAAAAATTTTTAGCATAACTATGAAGTAGAACAACTTCAAGGTAGAATATGAAGGATCTCAGTGAGTGAGCATTAAAACATAATATGGCAGCTCCAACTGAATTTTGCAACTATTGGTAGTGCTTACAAAAATCAAGCATGATCATTGCACCACGAGATATGAATAACGGAGACAAGAAATCAAAGATGAAATTCGAGAATGAGATCCGACTCGCCAATGTCAACGGCAAAGTCACCACGGATGGTGCCGGGCTCGAAGCCATGAGGTTGGTAGTGCTGATGATCTTGCGGCCGGTTGCAATGACGCCCCTCGCGCTCCCGGATGATGTAGTCCACGAGGCAACCGAAGAAGGGCTTGACGGACGGATCGGCGTAGTGCTTCTCGGCGAGCGCCCTCTCCACGTTCACAAGCTTCGGGCCCGCATTCAAATAACGGATCGGCAATTCTACGGGCAAACATCACCCACAAACGACCATCGATTTTAAAACACTTAATTCATCAACAATCTAATTTTATCACATATTCATGTAAAGTGGCAACGGATTTGTAACCAAATAGTTGAATTTCAGTACAAAGCCACACGCTTGAGTTATAAAGCTCAATTTTCATTTGAAGAACTTATCGGTTCCAGAAACTAATAGAAGCTTAAATCAAAGGATGGTGAGCTCCATCACATGGCCATAACTTGCTACCTTTTCCCAAAAACCATGCTTGCTACGAGCAATCCCCGAAGGAGACACCACCGATCGATTTCACACACAACAAAAACACAAATCTTTGGTCCTTACGCATGTGACACGGGGACACGGACGGGGCTAGCAAAACGAACCGACCTCGGAAGGACTCCACCAACCGAGCGGTTCCGCGTCCACGGCTCGATCGGAGGCGGCGTCCGGCGGCGACGCGATGGGGTCGGCATCTCGCGGCGCGATGCGGGAGCCGGGCGGTTCCGCGACGGGGTGTAGGAGGGCGGCGCGGGGAGCGACGTCCCGGAGGCGAGGCCACCGACGAACCCGGAGGTGAGGCGCCCACGAACCCGGAGGCAAGGAAAGCGACGGTGTGGCGGGGATGTTGGATCGAGAGGTGGGAGGGAAACGAAAGGCGCGCCCCGGATCCCACGGGGGCGGTTACGAATAACGGCCGTGGCCGCTCGTGGCGCGCGCCGGCTCCTCCCGACGGAGGCTCTCGGTTGGGGAAAGTCGGAGGCTTGCGACGGCGGCGCGCGCGCGGCAATCGGATCAGCTAGTTTGCGCGGTGCGGCCGCGCGCGCGCGAGCCGAACGGATCGGAGACGGCGGTGTCGCGGCGGTAGCTTCGGCACGCGGTGGAATAGGAAGGGTAGGTTGTGGGGGCGGGGCGAGAAGACGTGCGTATGGAATGTGAGGTGGATCGAAGGGAAGGCGCGGTGCCGGGGGATGCAGCGACTCGCGGAGCCGAGCGGTCCTAAACCGGACCGACGACGATAAAATTTGGCTTTTTTTAGCTGTAGGATTAATCCCCAGTCAAATTCGGTTGCAAACTCGAGCCCAATACAGTTGGGCTGTACCCATTTCCCATTTCGTGGACTCTATAGAAGCTTATCCATGACGCTTGGAGGCGGCTCGCGAGCCTTTTGCTCAGGGCTCAGGGCTCAGGCTCAACTCCAGCCGATCTCCAATCGAGCTTAGTAGCCACCTGAGCTTCCGCCGCCCCGCCCTGCAGGAGGGACGAGCGAGCGGTTCCTCCCGTCGCCCGTCGTCGTCCGTCCCTTGTGCTGTGCCGCTCTTGCCGCTTGGGGCCGTGCGTGCGACACTGGCCGCCGCGGCCGCCGCCTGACACGCCGCCTCCGCCGAGGTCCAGCCAGTCGCCTCCGCCGAGCCCCTGACGCGCCGCCCCCGGCGAGGCCCCACCACCAGGAACGCGAGCAGCGGCGAGGCCCCCTCCCCAAGACCAAGAGCAGCGAACAGCAGCCAGCACCACCGGAGGTCAACAGTCAACACCAGGAGCGCCCAAGGCAGAAGAAGGCAGTTGCTGCTGCTGCTTTTTGACCTCGGGCTCGGGGGGGCTCGCTCGATCTCGGCTCGTGACAGCCGAAAACCCATTGTCTCACCCGAGCTCCTCCCTCCCACGGCGCGCCGCAGAGCCCAGACGAGCCTGCCCGGCCGCCGCTTTCCCGCCGCACGGATCCAAAACCCTAGCTCCGCGTCGGAGCGTCTCCCGTCCCGGCGAGACGGGCGGAGATGATGCAGCAGCAGCAGCAGCAGCTGCCGCCTCCGCCGCAGCACCCGCCGCCCCAGGGCGGCGGCGGCGGCGGCGGCGGCGGGGAGTTCTACCGCGGACCGCCGATGCGGCAGCTATCGGCGGCGTCCTCCACCAACCTCACCCCTGAGTACCCGGCGCACCAGGGTCCGCCACCGCAGCAGCAGCAGCAGCAGCAGCATCAGCCACCATACGACGGTAATAGCTAAACATCATACTCGTTGGTATACTCGCTGTTACACTTTAGAGATGGGAGGAGTGCAGATAGGTGCGTAGATTAGATTGCGATTAGATTGCAGGTATTCCGTTACTGCTAGTTTGTCCTAGGCCCCTCTCAATGGAGGGTTTCATTTGAGTTCCATTAGCATGAAATTCGACGCCACGTCAAATTTTGCTAACCTGGCAAATTCATTACGAAGAGAGTAAGAGAGAGTAGAGAGAGATTCATCAAATGAGGGAGAAGACGCGAGCAGATTGCTTCAACAAAACATACCGGGAGGGAGTTTCTGGTGATTTGCTGCAGACTCCTCGGCCCTCATTGTAATAATATCATAATGCGCGAATAACAATGTAACTTTTGACTCTGCAGCTTATGGTGACAATTTTGGTGCCAAAAGGATGCGGAAGCCTGTCCAGCGACGAACAGTGGACTACACAAGCAGTGTTGTCCGTTATGTTCAAGTAATATGGACTTTACTTTGGCGATTTTACAACATAAAAAGATTTTTTTAGAAGTGCTTCGAATTTTGATCCTTTATGGTTTTTTGTTTCTTTGTTCTTTATATCTTGTTCTGAATTTGCAATGCTTATCATTTGGTACCTGCAGCTTTCTTCCCAACAAAAGTGCTGATTTCCACTATGTGCATGTATGCAGGCTCGCATGTGGCAGCGGGATGCAAGGGACAGATTCACATTACAGCCAACTCCAGCTGCTGTCCTAGATGTACTCGCCCTGACTTACAATTATTGATTCAAAAGATTGATAGGTTATTGCCCTAAAAGTATTGATTGGTTTAAGTTTTAGAAGACAGTAGTTGTGCTGTGATAAATACCTTTATGTGTATGAGCCATGAGCAATCAGAGTCCATTTGAATTTCAGTGTTAAATATGCATCTAGCAACAATAGATACAATGCTACTTTGCACCATATAATACTATACAGGTTCAGTAATGAAGTTCATATGAGTGATCACTGCTCTAGGTTGCGCAAAATCCAATTAGTCCTAACTAATCAAAGATCTTTTTACAATTTGATAACTATTTCTTGTCACATATAATATTCTGAGAACATTTACGGTTGCAGATGTTACCATGTGTTGCTTATCCGGACAATCCTTCCACAAGTTATGCTGCCAAATTTGTGCATTCTTCAATCAATAAGAACCGGTGCTCTATCAATCGTGTCTTGGTAAGTTTTGGGATACCCATTTGATGCTTTATCTATAGTCCAGATTGAACATTTCTCTGTTACATAATTTCTTAGAAAGTGCCTTCAACTCCAAGGGATGCCTCACTGTTGGTTATACTTACATAAATGATAAATCTTGTCAAGAAACTGTATTTTTCGTATTATTTTTTACTATTTAATGTGTTGACTTGTCAATTGTGTGGCATAATCATCACCCCAATAAACATTTGCTTTTCTTATTTTCATCCACTTGGAGTATAATAACAAATTTATTTGTGGATAAAGTGGACCCCTACCGGCCGTCGGCTTATCACTGGATCACAAAGTGGTGAATTTACGCTATGGAATGGACAATCTTTTAATTTTGAAATGATACTTCAGGTATTCTACATTACTTACTGTTGGACTTATCAATATGTTGGTACTTTTAGCTTACTTTTGGAGAAACCTGTCAATCAGGCTCATGATGCCCCTGTGAGATCAATGGTTTGGAGTCACAATGAAAACTGGATGGTTACGGGTGATGATGGTGGCGCAATCAAGTATGCTGCCCTTCGTTTTTGTACCTTCCATGAAATTACCATTTTGAACTTTACATCATTTATTCCATTAGCTGAATGTCTTTAATTCTTTTGCAGGTATTGGCAAAGTAACATGAACAATGTGAAAGTGAATAAAACAGCTCACAGCGAATCGGTTCGTGGTTTAAGGTGATGGTTATCTAATGCACTTCTGTTAGTTTTCTATACCAAGTTAATGTTCATTGTTTGCTGAAACATGTCCTTTAAACAGCTTTTCTAGAACAGACTTGAAGTTCTGCTCCTGCTCCGATGACAGAACTGTTAGGGTTTGGGACTTTGCTAGATGCCAAGAGGAAAAATCATTGACTGGTAATGTTGCTAAGCTTTTATTACAAATTCTAATATGTTTTTTCTAAAGAACAGGAGGGGTGCGCCCATACTTATTAAGATGTATTGATAAAAATGGAGTTTACACGAAAAGAAGAAAAAAAGGAAAAATAACGGCAAAAACTACATAAAGTTATTGTGTGATCAAGGGGAAGTATGAAAGATTACAATTCCCAATCTGATTGCCAATTGACCATGTGAAGTTATTGTGTGATATTACTTTGTTTTCTTTTTTCATCAATTAACCTGAATTTCCCTTCAACTCAGCCAGGCCACGGTTGGGATGTTAAAACTGTTGATTGGCATCCTACAAAGTCTCTACTGGTTTCAGGTTAGTGTATGTTTGTGCTTGTTTCATGAGTTCATTTGTGCAGCGCTCATTCAATGTTGTGCTCCATAGGTGGTAAAGACTATCTTGTGAAACTCTGGGATGCAAAAAGTGGGAGAGAGCTAAACTCATTGTTGGTATTCTTTTCACTTGTTTATTTTGTTTTTTCTTGAAATTCTGTGTTACAATATGGTATATATCTGCAGCCATGGTCATAAAAACATTGTGCATTGTGTAAAGTGGAATCAGAATGGGAACTGGGTACTGACTGCCTCAAAGGATCAGATTATTAAGGTCAGTAATTTGCTTTTGTACCTTGTTCTGTTTTTTCATTTCTTCTTCAAAGCACATTTGTAAGATGGTAGCATATGCTTTTGTACCCAACATTGTAGCAATAGCTACATAGATGGTTACAATCCATCTAGGTAATCAATAACTTCTATGATGCCAGTAAACAAATACTTTTCCATGCTGTTGTTCACTCTTTATTGCTGAAATATTCATGCAGCTGTATGATATAAGATCCATGAAAGAGCTTGAGTCCTTCCGTGGGCACACCAAGGATGTAACTGGTTAGATTGCTGTTACAATATTATAATTCTGATGTTCCTTCATATTTTTAAGATTCACTTGCTGCAAGCACTGATTCTATGGATGTTAGAATAGCGGCTTAGATTTTTTTAGGGAAATATTGTGCCCACTCTTGTTTGCCAAGGTTGTATTGAATGTGTCGGTCACCCAATTCCTTCAATTTTACAGCGTTGGCATGGCATCCATTTCATGAAGAATATTTTGTTAGCGGCAGCTTTGATGGAGCAATATTTCATTGGTTGGTCGGGTAAGATACCTGTAGCATCACTGAAATAATAATCTTGGTCAGCCTAGGAATGTCTCATTTTGATGAACAAGATATTTCATTTGTTTGGCAGCCATGAAGCTCCACAGGTTGAAATAAGCAATGCACATGACAATAGTGTGTGGGATCTTGCCTGGCATCCTGTAGGCTATCTACTTTGCAGGTACTTGGCAGTTTACTTTCAAAGTTGGCAATTAACACCTTTTCTGATATGTTGCTTGTTTTTTTCTATTTTGCATATAGTTATGTAGTAGATTGTACTGTTATGCAACATAAATCTGGTTCTTCTTGAATACAATCTCTTGTGCATTGTGTGGCCTTATTTATTTTAGACTTTAGCTGCATGTGAACTCATTAAAAATGTTTATTATTTTTTTGGCAGTGGGGGCAATGATCATGCTACAAAGTTCTGGTGTAGAAACAGGCCTGGTGATCTTACCCGTGATAGATACAACAGTGGCCAGACACAAGGTTGAATTTAGCTTGTTTCATCTCCTTTATCCTGTTTTGGCCGTAAAACTTTATCACAATGCTCTTGCACTTGCACATGCGCGCGCGCACATACCTCCTCAAGTTCCAATGTCACTGTTTAGTTAGATAAAGAATTATTGTCATCTACGACTTGCTTCATGAAGGTGTTTAATGGTTGTTTTATGCTGCTTGTGATCTTTTGTTTCAGTGAAATTCTTAATGTGAAACTTACCACCTTTTACAGGTTATGGTGACCAACATCCTGCTTTTGGTGCTCGTGCTATGGGTGGTTTCCAGATGCCTGAACCTCCAATGCCTGGACCGTTTGCTTCTGGATTGTCACGTAATGAAGGCACAATCCCTGGCATTGGGATTGCAATGACCTTGGATGGATCTGATCAAGGAGAGCAGAGACCATCCATTCCAGGTCTTCCGCCTGGGCAACCCCCGCTGCCACCTGGTCCTCATCCATCACAACTTCTTGGGCAGCAGCAACAGTACCAACAGATGCCTCAGCAGCAACATTCCCAGTTTCGGCCACCACCTCCAAATATGCCCCAATTGCAGCCACCAGCTCACATGCTTTCACATTCGCAAGGATCTCGTCCTACACTTCCCCAGCATCCACCGATGGGTGGACCATCAATTCCATCACCAGTGAATCCACCACTTCCACCAATGCCTCATCCAACGGTACTGTTCACTGTTTACTAATACCTTTATGAGTGAGTCATTGTTTACTTGGCTTAACATAACGTAACATACTCTCTATTGATCTTATCTGCTAGTGAAAGACCAAATGCTCATATGAAACTATTGCAAGTTTGCATCAGGAGAATGTTAAGAATGAACTCAAAATTTTCAAATGAACTCCGTTAGACACTTAGACCTTCTAAATAATTTGCATATCTGCTATATTTAGAGATGAAGTATGGATACATCTGAGTTTGAGATGAAGTATGAATACATTTGAAAACATTGTATCATCAAGGCAGACTTATTTGCTGCAAGGATTTCAGAACCATGATCAAAATCATCAGCAGATCAATTCCATGGCATCCTCCTGGTTCTGGAAATGCCCTTTAGTTTTGGTTATCTGGTTCACTTCCTACATGTCCAATAAATAATGAATAATACTGCATTACCTTGCATCCTTTTTGTAAGAAATAAAAAGAACAGTAAGGATTGGTTTGGCTGAAAAATACTGTAACTGGTTATTTTATGAAGTTTTCTAAACCCTGATTTACTGTACACTATCTTCCATAGCACTGCTTTGTCGCATTGTTATACGTTCTTGTGAATTCACCAGTCAATACGATGCTAAATCAAATCTCAAAGGATATATTTTTAACTTTGGGCTCCTTGGTAAATTACTGACAATGAATTTAACAATTCCAATGTTTCTAGGCAATGCAAGGTTCACAGAACCAGATGATGCCCCAAATGCCACAGCACATGATGGGCCTAAATCAGATGCATCCTGGTTCTGTCCCTCCTGGCAATGTACCTCCAATGGGTGGGTTCCCAAGTGGAATGGGGAACATCCAAGGAGCATCAGGTTCGTCTGGCATACAAAATTTTCCAATGAGTGGCATCTACAACCGGCCTCAGGGACAAATGGCTCCACAAGGACAAATGACATCCATTCCAGGTCTAAGCTCTTACCAGGTAAGAGTGTCGCCTCTTGATTTTGTGATACCTAGAGCTACTGCCCACTAGGCCTAGTCATCTGTGTTATTAATCATTTCTGCATTATCTTGCTATGTTGCTGCAGGGAATGGGCAATGTTGGCCTTACACAACCCCCGCCACCACCACAGCACCCACCGCCTCGTGGTTGAACACCAGTGACCTGGAGGAAAAGCAACTCTTATGCTGAGCCTAGAGTTTACCGTGATACCTGAATCTGTAACATCTTGAGTAATTTCAGTATGTCTAGACCCTCCTGCAATTGCAAACGAATTTTGCTCAGGTAGCTAGGATTTTGCTGTCTCATGCCGTGATTTAAAGCTTAGGTGGCAGTCCGCTCAGTTCACACAAGGGCTGTGCTGCAGTGGACATGTTTGCTTAATGACCTGCCTGTATCTCATATTTATTCCGTAATTTGTATTTTATGATTACTTTCCGGCTGATTAAATTGTGGAACAAAGAGAGTGTTCTGTCATGTAGTTTTGAGAAACATGAACTGTCCTTGTTCCGGATGTCGACAGATGCGTACCCAACCGTTTACATTGTTGGTACATAGGCTTGTGATGCCAGTTTATTTTTTGTTACATTATTACAACAGTATATCAGTTGCAATGCCATTTCTACTTCTGAATTGTTTCACACTACATTGTCAGCTGAGTCTCCAGAGAAATCTGCCCATGCTTGTGCGCGAGTTGACGGGCGATGGCAATACCTGCAGCATTCGATATGTGATCTGTTGTATATGTGCTTTCTTTTGCTACAGGATGATACACAGTTCCATAGTTTTTATTAAGCAGCAAAACTGACAAGAGCACCAACATGGCTGGTGTTATCATGCAAAACGAATCAAACATTCAAAGGCTGCACAGAGCTAGATTCCAGGTTCGTCGGACGCATCCACGGTGGCTTATAAGCACTAATTGCATCGTCCAAATTGCCCAATGTTCCCTCTGACCCATCAACCTCATCACTCTGCTTGGCAACCTTACGATGATTTCAAAAGAAGGTCGCAAGATTAGTCATGACAATTTGTACTCCATGTTTGATATACACACCAGACTTTACAAAAGAAGAACAATGCGAGAACTCGTAAAGTTGGGAGGAAATCATCGTACCTGGACCGGTCGATGGTGGAAAGTTGGGAGAAATCGGACCTTGCAGTACTCATTGAAAAGAATGTTAAACACAAGCAGGGGAATTGTGGCGAACGAAGCTCCTGGCTTTGACTTCAGCCCAAACAACCCAATCATTGTGATTTGCATAAGTGTGACAGACAGGAATATGTAGTGGTGAATGTTCGGCCAATATTGTCCACATGTATCATATGTGATCTCATATACATCTTCCATCTGTACAACATAAGCCACCAATCAGTGTTCAAATATACAGCATAAGAAAACATATGTAAAAACTATTTAAAGTACAGCTACAGATAAGGATGACTAATCTGAAGTTGTGAAAAGCTTTTTTTTTGTTTTCTTACATGGAAGACCACACTGAATCAAGGGAGACCTGTGCAGATATAGATCTTGTGAGCTGAATAAACTTTTTTTAAAAAAATCTACCTGGTTGATGTACACTGCGTAACCGAGCAGAAAGTAAATCAAAAGGATCGGAAGGAGAAGGGGTGCAACTACAGCATAGACCACTCCAATCAATATTGCAAGGGAGACGATGGGCACAACTCTGTAGTAAGGGAAGCCATAAAGATATGGCTCCTTGCCATGCCCAAGTGAATGCACCTTTAAGAATTGCCATGTTAGCAAACCGAACTGAAGAACCTCCAAAGAAAACCCTGACATGCCGTTTGTCAAAATGTATGTGATGAAGAAATCCGACTGCAATGTAAACAAGTTGACATAATGTAAAATGCTTCTTGTGTTCTGAACTTTACACTAAACGATTCTGGTGGAAAGTTTTACAAGCAATATCTCATGTTTTTTGCTTTACCTGTGCAGAAACAGCACTAGCAAGACGGCTCGGGATGTCCTTTGGGTGCGTGAAAGATTCTCCCATCTGATCGAGTAGAGAACCTGACAGAATGCTAAGGAAGAAAACATTTCCAAGCAAGAAGTAGAACACCATGTTACAGGCCTTGATTTCCTTTTGGCTGTTGGCAGTACAGCCTTCAAATGATGCCATACCAAGCATAGCAAAGGGAACCAAGTATATGAAGCCATTTAAGATCATGCCTGGAAGATAACCAGTCACAATAGAACTCAAACCTGGTCTGCAAGATAACAGAAAATCACCTGTGGAAACATTGTGATAATTATAAGTGCCAACTGAATCATGATATCAATCCAAAGTTTCTGACACTTACATAAGCTGCACGGCTCTCGCTGGTGGAAACCACCTTTTAATCTTCTCAAATTGCACTATGCCCTGCGCAGCTGTCACAGGGATGGTGAAGAACACTGTTAGCAGAAATGCAGCAATGAAGACTCCGAGTTTGTATATAGCCATGCGCCAAAATGGAATGGCCAGATTTTTCCATATGGTATCGTTTGGTTCCGGAGCATAAGTTGTAACCAATGAAAGTGGATTGCCAAGCATTTGCATCTCCGCAGCATGGACAGCATCCAACCGGGATTTGAATGTGACAAAAGCTACAGGTACCTCCTACAGTTGAAACTACCATTAAACTTTATCTGGAAATAGCTATTACTGTTGACTGTTGGGCTACATCTTCACACAATTGAGTTACCTTTTGTTTAAGCATATTTTCACACTGGAGGAGGCGGATAGCCTGTTGCACATCTTTTAGTTTTTGTTCTTGTCTGTGAATATCTATCCCTTCTGATGTAAACTTGAACCAAATCCACTGCCAAATATTACATTTTCTGGTCTCCCTTTTCCTCTTTATCTGTTTATCAATGGAGGATGCCAACTTCTGTAATGATGATAATGATGGTTAGCCAATAAAATCTATTATGCAAAACTTGTTTTGACTGAGCATAAGTAGAATCAATGCTACAAAGAATGCAGCTACTAGAAATGAACTTGTCTACCTCTAATTTTAGAACAACTGATAGCTTCAACCCTGGGTTCAACTAGTATAAGAAAGAGTGTATGACAAACAGCAGCACTAAAACTTCGATGTTTAAAATTTCACTAGTGCAGTATTAAAAAAATACGATCACATTTCATGATTTGATAACCTGCTAGTCAGTTACAAATTAGAATCGCTGTACCAATCAGCAATCTACTCACCTGCAGTGCCTCAATGTTGCCGATGTCATGTACAATTTGGTATGATTGGTATGTCTGATAGTGCTTCGAGAAAAAGTGATCAACATAACACCCGTAAGTTCCATGATCTGGGCATGTGGGAATTCCTCGAACCAAAATGGTATATTGGTCTGGTCTTTTGCAGTGATACTTCAAGTGTTCAATTCTTCTCCTAGTAATTTCTTTGTATTCCTGCTTCAATAAAAGTGAAAAATTTAGTGTCAACATACCATCCCAAGAAATTAATTAAAATGTATATTCACAATGTCTCACCTTATGAAGCAAATATACCACATAAAAGGATATAAAGCAAAGGCATGAAAAATGAACCCAAAGCCTGTCATGCAAAAACATAAAACAATTTCAGCTACAAGCTCAGTACCATTTTCACTTGCCAGACAGCACCTTGCAAACTCTTATTTTACCAGCTTACTCTAACTACATCTAAAAATCGTATAAAAGATCGGGATAATTTAAAACACCCGCTCACATGATCGGAATTCAGAAGAGCAATTTACAGTGATGTGCCTTTTCTGGACCAACACTGCCTAATTTATGAACTGAAACACTACTGCTCGAATTGAATATTCTAAGGAATACGCACCACTAATGTTAAAGTTGGAAAAAAATGCAGAATTGAGCTAACCTATCAGACTCCCTTTTCACATTGGTCACCGTGAATAGTTCCATGGAATTCGATCTTCTGATGTCAGCCCGACCTTCACTCGTATAATTTGTCGGAGCAAGGACCAGTACTCCGACAATTGAGCAAACAGTGAAACACTTGATGCTACACATCGAACGATGAGATATGCCAACCAGATTAGCAGTGAGAACAACTGAAGATGCTACCAACTCTTCTAAGTTCACGAATTCGATTACGTACCCAAATTTGAAGAGGCGGATGACGACGAGCGCGTCGAGGCCGTGGCGTCGTAGCACGTCTTCCTCGGAGAGCCGGAACGCCGCGCCGATCCACCGGAACGACGGGGTCAGCCGCCCGTGGCCGAGCGGCATCAAGCCAGCGCCACCATCGCCGGCCGCCATCCGCCGGGGCCGGTAGACGGGCGCGGTTCCCGGCTGCTTCTTGAGCAGGGAGAAGAGCGAGAGCGCCACCAGCGCCAGCCCCAGGTTGATCGCCGCCGACGCCAGCAACCCCTCCGCGTCCATTCTGACAGGTACAGCTAGTCCGACAGTGTCTACTGCAGCAGTAGTGTGTGCGCAAGTAGATCGCGAAGGATCAGCTTCCAGGAATCTGATAGGTGGTGCGGTGGCCGGAGGCAGGCGGCGACGTGGTGGCCGGTGGAGCCTCGAGAGAGACGTGGCCTAGCCGGAGCACGACACGTTGGTTCGCGCCGCAAACGCCGAGACAGCTCGGCTGGAGTGGGCCCTCCAATTGTGATCATGTGGGCTAGAAGACTCGGCCCGGCCTGGCCCATCTCGCGAGATGAGGCGCCAACACCCGAGACAGCAGCAGCCAGCCAGCGCGCGGAGAAAGGAGAGGTGGTGGGGGAATGGCAGCGCCTGCGGCGGAAGGGGCGGCCGCGGCGGCTCTGCGGGCCGTGCTTGCGCGGGCAGGGAGGGCGGCGGAGCGGTCGGGGCGCGCGGCGGAAGCGGCGCGGGTTGTGGCGGTGGGGAAGACCAAGCCCGTCTCGATGCTGCGGCAGCTCTACGACGCCGGGCATCGCTGCTTCGGCGAGAATTACGTGCAGGAGCTCGTCAGCAAGGCCCCCCAGGTTTTTGGATTTGGTCGGATTGTTCTTCAGCTTTGCAGGTTACAGCTCATCATCCGTCGTGTAGCAAACGGGAAATGAAATGATTGCGTCTCCAATGTTGCAGCTCCCGGAAGACATACGGTGGCATTTCATTGGGCACTTGCAGAGCAACAAAGTGAAGCCACTGTTAGGTAGTATGCATAAATATGTTACCCTTGTGCATACAATTGGGACACGACACTCGAGACATCTGATTTATTCGTTACAAGCTGCAGCCTACAAGTAAAAATATGAGTTGTTTACGATTTTTCAGTAATGGTCCAACGATAGCTTACTTGCTTTAACCTGTACTTGAAAATTAGTTCTGGAAAGTGGAAAACTGTTTCTTGCCGCGCTGATGTGCTTTGACAAGTGCCACCTTGGCTGCTTGGTAGTAGTAATTACAAGCAGTATCCAATATATGGAAATGATATACTACCTCCGTGCTTAAATAGATGACGTTTAGGAACTAAATTTCCTAAACGTCATCTATTTAAGAACGGAGGGAGTAGTACATAGCATTACAACTTTTGCATAGTTTTCTCTCTCTCGAGTTCTTCCATGGTGCTACCAGCACGTTATCGACTGAGAAACACATATTTTTGCCAACATATATTGTCAGACACTGCATTGCTTGCTCTTAGTCCATCTTTTTCCTTTTCAGCTGCTGTTCCAAATCTTGATATGGTTGAGAGTGTAGACAATGAAAAGGTAAGCACTAAGCAATAAAAAATTTGAACAGTGTTCCTTCTATTGCCTGAATGCTTCTGTGACCTGTTCCTTCTTATACAGATCTAATATAGATAATTGATGCTTGTTATACAGAATTGGATTACTATATCTACTACATAATTCTCGAAAAAAAAAACTATATCTACTACATAATGTCCACATTTTTTCAGCTTGCTAATCACCTTGACCGTGCTGTCAATAGCCTGGGAAGGGACCCTTTGAAAGTAATGGTTCAAGTGAACACTAGTGGAGAAGAATGTGAGTAAAGAAACAATATTCAGAACTCTCATGTCTTTGTGAATTTTCCTTTCCTTGAAGGGCCTGTGTATTTTATTTTATTAGTATCATTGATTGGGCACTTTTCTTTTCATTGCATTTACTATGCAATCCGTAAAATCTTTAATTCCGTCATAGTCAGATCACTACTTTAAAAGCATAATTAAACTTACGTCCAAATTCAAGTAACTATCTTGATGCACGTTTGCATTCGTCTTTCAAGTGATTATTATAACTGAATTCCTCCCAAAAACGTTTTGATTAATGTAATGTTTTTCGTGTATTCAGCAAAATCAGGTATCGATCCCTCCAGGTGCGTCGAGCTTGCTAAGCATGTGAAACTAGCATGCCCACACCTGATATTTTCAGGTCTGATGACAATAGGAATGAAAGACTACTCATCAACACCAGAAAATTTTAAGGTGCCCATCTAGTGTCAGATCATCACAAATGAGCGATCTGTGATTCTGTATTTCTGTGTTGGCTTTCGTTACCTGTTGTTCTGTGTGATTTGAATTCAGGCACTGGTAGATTGTAAGCTTGAAATCTGCAAGGCCCTCGAGATACCGACAGAACAGTTTGAACTCTCCATGGGAATGTCTGGTGACTTTGAGCAAGCGGTATGTGATATTAACATTTATCGTTTACCTAGGACTATTAAAGGAAATCCACAAATTCAGGTTTAAATACTATGGGATTCCTGGAGCTCCATTAACTACTGTTAAATTTATGCAGATAGAGATGGGCAGCACAAACGTGAGGATTGGATCAACCATTTTTGGGCCGCGAGAGTATCCAAACAAAAAGCAGTAGTGAGATTCATCGCACAAGCACGATCTCAGTAGTCAGTACCCAGTCCCGGCATGACTTTATCTACCCTTTATTGACATTTTGTCATTGTAAAGCATGACGACATTTGCACATGTCAATGTGTATGTTTGCAGATGTACAAGTCCTTATTATAGAATAGTGTAAAGGAAATTTATATGATGAACTTGAATTGTCTTCCTGATGCCTTTTTTTTTCAATAGAACTCTTCCTTTCCTATGCCTGACTGCTTCTCACCTGCAGATTTTAGGATTTTATTTTCTCAAACCAAACCAGCAGGGGGCGAATTTTTTCTTTTTTTACATTTTGTCCACCTCAATTTTGCAAAAATATATGGTCCACAAAAAATTTGCAAAACTATACATCTGGCGCCGTGGGGGACGACGCCAGGGACCTACCGCCGTGCCCCACGGCGGTAGGAGGCGCGGTAGGGGTCCCGTCTCTTTTCAAAAATTTGTAATTTTTTTATTTGAATTCGGTTTGAGGTAAACTTTATATGAAAATTGTAGCTTTCGACTAGATCTACAACTTTGTAGTTCAAAGTTTTTCCATTTGAAGTCATCTTCATAGTCAAATAATTGATAAATTATCCAGATCTCAGTTTGCAGTCTTCAGATATGAATAGTGTATCGATTATTTGAGTATGAAGATGACTTCAAATGGAAAGACTTTGAACTGCAAAATTGTAGATCTCGTCGAAAGCTACAATTTTCATATAAAGTTACCTCCATCTGAGTTCAAACAAAAAATTACAGATTTTTCAACGTAAACTGAAAACTGAGATCTAGATAGTAATATCGATCATTTGACTACGAAGATGACTTCAAATGGTTTCATGACCTTCAAACGGGCCTGATTGGGAAGGAATCGGTTCTCCCGGCCCGTTAGATCTGTTCGGCTCCTGGGCTTCAACCCCCACCCAACCCGATCGCCTCCTCCCTCCATTCCTCCTCTTCCGCCGCCGCCGCCGCCGCCGCCGCCTGCGCTCCCTTTCGTAGCCTCTCGCCTCACCTGGTCCTCCGCCTGCAGGTTGAGTTTCTGAATGGACAGCCCCGGGGATGCAAAAGGCGTGACCGCTTCCATGGGGGAGCTAAGCATAGAAGCAGCAGCTTCATCAAGTGGGACTGAAATCGCCCAGCATGGTGCGTCTCCCTGACAAGGGCAACACATTTTTTTGTTTCATCAGTGACAACTAGGGCTTAATAGATACGTTTGTACCATTAGATATTACTTAATTAGAAGTATATCTTTCTCTAGTACTATCTCCTGTCACAATTAGTTGATTTCTGCTCAAAAAGAGAGAGAAGTGATTTGTTCAATTTTGTCACAGCCAATGGTGGTGATGCCGCCGCCGCCGAAGATGATGACATATGGGATGATGCTTCAGATTCTCCTGGGCATGATTCTAATTTAGACAGAGAATGGATCCACAGGCAGAACCAGTTTCATAAGGTATAGTCCAGAGTTTATATGGGGCACAACTGTTAATTCTGATTATTCTTCTGCAATTTTCGTTGATTGTAGCAGGCATGATTAAAATCTTTTGCTTCCAATTTTACTCTAGATGGGCTATAGGGATGGTATAACAGAAGGGCAGAAGGACTCTGCCCAGGGGGGCTTCAATGTTGGGTTTAGGCAATCTGTAAACGTTGGCTACAAGTGGGGCCTTGTTCGTGGGGTTACCAGGTATCTCTTGCTAAGGATGGATTTCTTGTTCTGCCATTCTCTTCTAACGTTCCGTCTGATTTTGTCTTTCTTGTTTGTTTGTTTTCCGTCAAGCAGTGCACTAGCTAGCCTTCCTGACAGCTTGAGGGAAAAACTTGTGCCTGATGCCCAGTGTAGAAGAAAACTTCTGGATGTGCAGAGCTCTGTGCAAGAAATATCAGCAGATGAGGCACTTCAGATGTTCCATGAAAGCATTTGTCAGAGTAGTCACCCTTCAGAGGAATCACATGTAACAGCAACTGCAGATGGAACTACAGAATCTAATAGGATCAAAAACCTATCAAAGGATCTGAGGTTGCTGTTGCATGAATGTCCAGATATTAAGGTAACTGAAGAGTTGGCATGAGATTCATGAACAAGTTGTCCTGAAATTGCAACCACTACGAGCCAGCTAAGTCTGGCAGAATCGCCACTTACATAATTCCCAGATTACTGAACGCCTGCCAGGGCTACATGCGGATGTTATTCAGGGACTTAATTTGGGATGGAGCTGATACTCAGAAAGCTTGAACCCCAGCATCTATAGAGTTGTAGAAGTTTTGAAAAGATATGTAGCTGTAAATCTTGAGATTTCATATCGCTCTTCTGCTGCATAACTATAACAAGTACTGTAAATGTAACTCCAATAAGCTATCGGTTCTAATACAGTAGCAATGTTTTTTCTTCTTCAATATTCAGAACTACATGTCCCTGGTAATTGGTGATCTGCGATAATGGTTACCCTCAGTACAGGACATCTTGGCAAAGCATTCTGGCTTGTCTAAACCTCTTGTGGTTCTATTATATTGTAAGATCTGGTAAGGGTGCATAGTTTTTTGAAAGAAGGATGCATAGTTGAGGAAGGAAGCTGCTGAAGCCACTCATTATCTTTGTCTCTTCTCAGCAGAAGAATCTACCCACCATTTTTCCATATTGCCCCCTTCTCTGCAAAGATTGTGTCCTGTTGAATTTCAATCTTTTAAACATCGGTTTGCTTCACCAAAAGCATACTCAGATTTTACCGAACAAGGAACAGAGAAACTACTCATCTGATGAAGTTGCGACTACTGTAACTGCAATGTTATGAATGGTCCATGATCGTTTGACAGCACAGCATGTCAGTGAAGGCCTTCTTCTTTTACAGGTTCACAACGGATTGGTGGTTGGTCTTTCAAAAAAGGATTGGTGGTTGGATCATCAACAGGAGCACCGATCCTTCAGTTCGTTATGGTTGGTGGGAGCATCAAACCTTGCATCCGTTGTGACTTGCATTTTCAGTACTTGTACCACTTCTATCCCAGATAAATGCAGTGCTTGATCTACCGTTGTCGTTTTATCCGTTGGAAGCACTTCTTGGTTTTCTTGTACATCAATGCCATATGCATTCTTGGTGAGGAACCTCTCATCTGCTCTGTTGATTGGTTCCTCCTGATCTGAAAACACCAGCCGTACGAATTTGTTGGCAGGCACTTGAATGATCTTTATTATCATGAGCAATCCAGACAATTGAAGATTTCAGGGTTTCCAAGATGCATATGATTCCTCTCCCAATGAACAGAAGAAATTTTTTTTGTGCACTGGCTACATTTGTTTTGGTTTACAGGCCGTCGCAGGTTTGGTCCTGTTCTACCGTCTCAGTCCATGACAAAAGTAGAGTTGCTCTAGCGCGTTAACAGCAAACCATTAGCTGCAATGATTCATCTATGCTAGTTTTCAAGACGCATCACCGTGTCAAAAAAAAAAAACCCCAGAAGTATTCCAAGTGGATTGTGGCTGCTCCATATTACACATGACAACAGGAGTCACGCAAGACGTCCCTAAGAAAAACAGTGGAACATTTACATGAATTCGACTGACAAAAATTTGCGATCATCTGAGTCAAAACAAATGTAAGTCAATACGAGCTTTATCGATCTTTTTCCAAGGAATCCATCTCAAAGTTGTTGCCAGTTTGCAAGTCTCCTACACTTATTTCTCATCACTAAACTGAGCATACGAGACATATGTACATGCGCTAGGTCTTGCGCTAACCCAACTCAGTGAGCTCCTAACAGCCCAACTACCCAATGAGAAAACAGCGACAGTAAGCAGCTCTCTGCCCCCCCTCTTTGTTGAGCAGGTCTCTGGCACTAATATTGCAGTGACCACTGAGAACCTTCGAGTGATGACTAGTCCAGCTAATCCACAAACTGCAAGGTAGACAAAAATAGCATCATAAGTTGAATCAAGAATTTGATGATACCACAAGGAAATTCAGGTACTCCGGAAGAATTTACCGTTGTGTTCCTAACCTCTAAAACGCTATCAGCTGCATGCTTGAGAAGGCCTAGCAAGAGTGAAGCTTGCTGTGTCATTGTCCTGCTGCGGCTGCGGCTTCTCGTTGCCAGCTGTGGGTAGAACAGTTTCAAAGGCCTGCACAAGCATCTCCACTTTCCTCTTCTGAGCACGAGCTAATTTCTTCACTGCCTTCCGAAGAGCGAAATCAACCATCCACTCCTCGGCAGTCCTCCGATCGTCCGCCGTCTGATGCCTGAGATCAACCTTTTCTGCCTCCGGACCAGTTTCTGCTGGAAGAAAATTTGGGGGCTTGGGTTTGAAAGGACGCATTTGCTTGACACCCTCTTCGGATGTTATCCTCCTCCTTGAAATACTCGACTTGTTCTTCCGAGACGATGCAGCATCAGCGCAAGCAGAACTAACGTCTTCAAAGCTTATCCCACTGAGCGCGCTGCTGGAGACGCTATCAACTGATGATTCCTTTGGAGTATTGCCAACAGTATCTGCAGAATTGCCAGATTGTTCATCACGCATCAACAATCGCATCCCGATTCCAAAATGTACGAAGAAAAGCATTGCAAGAGATTTCACCTCCAGAAATGTTCCTTTTGTGTTTAGCATCCAGCTCCTCAGAAATGTCGGACTTGCAGGCACCAAAGTCCTCCTCTTCGTGAAACACCAAAGCAGCCTCCTCCTCTCTGCCGCGGTGGTGCTTGGTCCTCGTCGTCCCCAACAGCAGCTCGACCGAAGAAGCATCCGAAACCACATCACTGGATCCGCAAGAACCGTCCGCCGAAGCACCGAAATGTTCCGCCCTGCCGCGGCGCTCCGCCGCATAATCACCACCCCCGCAGCAACTCAGGTGACCGAACATGACGTACCCCACCCGCCCCACCACCATCGCGCCCACCTCCTCCTCCTCCGCGGGGAGATCGCTGGCGCTGCAGGACACGTCCGAGCCCGCCGTCGGCGCGGCAGCCCCGGCGCCCGCGCGTATCCCGACGAAGAAGCCGTCACCGGCAACGGCGCCTTTGTTGTTGGGCTTGCGGAACGGGGAGGCGCCCTTGAGCTTCATGCTCTGCTGCGTCTTGATCAGCCGCCTCCGCGACGCCACGAAGGCGCCGAGGGGCGCCACGGCGGACGCGTGGGCGTGGCCCTTGAGGGAGCAGTAGCCGTACGTGCAGACGCGCGCCCCGCTGGCGCCGGCGCCGCTGGGCCCCTTCAAGGTGGAGGAGCACGTGGCCCTCCCCACGCGCGGCACCGCCGCCGCCGCCGCCGCCGCCGTGAACACCACCTTCCCCGCTCTCACCGGGTCGTCCCGCCTGGGCGGGGGCGGCGGCGCGGGAGCGACTCCGGTGGCGGCGGCCCTCGCGTCGGAGCAGCTCGTCGGCCTCATGTAGCCGGGGACGGGGAGCGGCGCCCGGGCCACGCCGCCGCCTCCCCTGCTTCCCGCCGGATCACCCCGTGGGGGCTGCGCGGCGCCCCCGCGAAGGACGACGGCCCCGGGATCTTTCGGCCTCTTGCGCGCCGGCTTCCTCTGCACCATGGTGGCGGCGGCGGCGGGTTTCGGGCTTTGCCTTGTTTCGCTTCTCCGGGCGGCGAAGGCGGCGAGGGAAGGGAAGGCAAGGACGAGGAGGGGGGAAGGTGTTTTTCGGTGGACGGCGGCGGGGCGAACAAGGAAGGTGGGGGTGTTTGATCCCTTGCGGGGGGGATTTGGAAGGGGTTGTTGGGGTTGCTTCCTTCCTTCCTTTGGATTCGGAGGGCGGCGGCGGCGGCGGAGGCGGCGGGCGGCGGGCGGCTGCGGGGTGGAGGTGGAGGTGGATGGATCGACGCTTTTGGAATCGTCGAGGAGGGGGGGCGATCGGATTCGGAATTTTTGAATGCTCGCTGTATCTTCTGTGGGCGAGGATCCTGTGTGCCCCGTCTTGTGTTGTGTTGTGGCTGCACACACACACCACCCACACCCCTGCTGGCTGCTGCTTGTGCTTGGACTAGTAGCACTAGTAGAGAGGATTTTATACAGCTTTACTACTACGATGATGGTTGCTAGGAGTAATAATTAATGAAGAGCGGCGTTTTCTTTCGAAGATAACCTGTTTTCATCTTTCTCTGTTGTTGTGGTTAAAGTTTAATGGCGAGACTCATACTTTTAATCCTCCACGTGGAGGGGTTACTTTTATACTACTAACTGTTGGACATATACTCCCTCCGGGTTTGGTAAATGAAGTCGTTTTGGACATGATTTGAGTCAAACATTGGGAATATAAATCATGAATAACTTTTAAGTCATTGAGTTTGGACATGCGAAAACTACATGGATAGATTTGTCTTGCAAAATACTTTCATAAAAGTATACATATGTTAGTTTTTAACAAATATTTTTATAAAAGAAGAAGTCAAAGTTGTCTTTGGAGACCGTGTCATTGTCCTAAATGACTTCATTTACCAAACCTATGAGGAGTAAGCGCAGAATGTGTTGAGGGGGAAAAAAACGATCAATGTTCTTAGACTACTAAATGGGAGTAAGTATTTTTGAATCTAAACATGTGTTATATTAATAGTGCCACCATGCTTTGCATTTCGGAACGAGGAATTCCGTGGTAAAAACATGTTCGAAATGAAACATACAGGGAGCTGGCACATAGGTATAGCGGTATAAATAACCTCTGGATAGGATAGGGATCTGGGTTACCACGCGGACTTTGCTCTTTGGTGCCATGCTACATTTGTACGGTTTTTTTTCTTTTTGCCCTTGTGAATTTGTAGTTGAGAAGAAATTGATTGGATCCAACCGTGGGGCTTGGGAGAACTCAGCCGCCCCCTATTTTTTCCCCCTCATGCCTCTGTCACTGATTATAGTCATTCTAGTTAAAGGTTGGTAGGGAGAGTGTGGATGCTGCCCTACATCGAGCACAAGGACCGCCTAGGTGAAAGCTCATACCAAGTAGTGTATGTACTCTTGGTGCTTGGAATCCACTAGAAACCGGTCATCCAAAGAGGATGAAACAAAATACTAGGAAGTGCTCACACAGCAGCAGCAGCAGCAGCAGCAGCATCAAATGCATTTGTGCCCGGGGACGGGGGGCGGCAGCAGCAGCACAGCACTGCACTGCACGCAGAGCCGCACGCACGGCAAGTCACGCGCATCACACGTGATGACGCGTCTCGCGCCGGCTCCAAACTCCGATGCAACCCGGATCGCACGCCGAAACAGACAGATCCGTGTGATCCCGTCACCCACCGCCACGAGCGAGGCTCTGGGGTCGAGGTCCGAATCTCGTTTGCTAGTAGAAAAAAAACTCTGATTTTTATTTTAAAATTTTTTGGCAAAACTGGGACGAACGAGTGAGTTGGCGACAGGAAAACGGCGAAGAGCAGCACCATTACTGATGGGACCTTCATGTCCGGGGGTCTACTTTACTGATTTTGCAGTTCTCGCGACGACGCTCGAGTTGCAGCCAGATTGAGATTGTGATTTGCTGTACTCCATGCAGATAGAACAGAATGCATAGTAAAATCCTTAAACCCCTTCCCTGAGATTAACTGCTTTACCCTTTTCCCTTTTCCTGTAGGTACTGTACCAGCTGCTTCAACTGACAGGTCGTGTGTCGGTCGGTGGTTGCACAGCTGTTGAGAGGAGATCAAAAAACAAAAAAAAAAAAAAGTGACAGTTTTTTTTTTAAAAAAAAAGGAGACAGTTACATGTACTAGTTGCTGCATCTCTCAGCATGTCATGGGTCGGTCAAATCGGGTTTACTAAGCAAATGTGGTAAAAAAAAGAGAGTAAAAGTATGGGTGGTTAGTCATACAAAGCACGCAGATATCGATATGGTGATGTGTGGGGTGGTACGTAATAAATGGCTGATCGTCGCGGCGAGAAGAACGAGGAACCAAAGGCGTTTGATGAGGTCAGGCCATATGGAGGGTGCCCATGCCCACGGGCTGGCGCGTGGCGTGGCGTGGCGTATTACTACTTTACTAGTGATGATTCCAAGCGACCTGACCTGTTCCACTAGTGAGTGATTCAGTTGCTCGCCGGCGACACCGCCCAACACGTACGACGGAAGATAATTACTACTAGTTAACCCAACTGTTATCCTGTTAATAATATAATAATAGTTGGAACTCTATATATATACTGTATATTGACAGCTGATGTGTACGTACTCCCTCCCGTTTGGTAAAAGGAAGTCGTTTTGGACACGATTTGAGTCAAACATTGGGACTATAAATCATGAATAACTTTTAAGTTGTTGAGTTTGGAAATGTGAAAACTACATTAGTAGATTTGTCTTGTAAAACAGTTTTCATAAAAGTATACATATGTTAGTTTTTAATAATTATTTTTGTAAAAATAGGAAGTCAAAGTTGCACTTTGGAGACCGTGTCGCTGTCCTAAACGTCTTCCCTTACCAAACCGGAGGGAGTACTTGAGATTCACGTTTCATTTTTACGAGAGGACGCGGGCCACGTTTTCTTGCTTTAGGCCTTTTATACTCGCCTTCTTCGTAAAATGATGGCCCATTCAAATTAGAAATTCGGGGACCCAAGCCCAAACAAACCTCTTTCTTTTCTTTTCTTTTTTTGAAGTAAACCAAACAAACCTCTTCAAGTTGTTTTATATTCGTCTAAGGAAATCAACTGCATAAAAGCACCATTCTGTTGATACACAAGTCAAACACGACAATACATCATTGCTGCCGTACCTGGGGCAGCAGCGCGGCGATGGCCGTATCGCCGGCGGTGACAAAGTCCTCGACGAGGAGCACCTGACCATCCGGACGACCCCTCCTGAGCATATGGAGCACCGCCTGGGCCCACCTTCATGCTGCGGCGGAATTGGAGAGAAAATTTAACGGAGGCCGAGACAGATATTTGCAATTTCAATAACATGATACTTTACTCTAATTTTCGAACCCATACAATTATCAGCTATGACTGTATTAGTTAATTATATGTAGTGATAATACACAAATTTTTTTTTGAAAACAGTGTATTTTTCACCCCTCGAGTGTCGTAAAAGTGCGACATTCATCTCGCGTGTTTAATTTGGTGCAAACTGAAGTCTTTATTAACTAACTATAAACCAGTGCATTTACTATTCTCATTTTAGTTTAATGATGATTTAGTAATATTATCTAAGGTCGATCCCAGTAAAGAGTTCCATTTTTGATGTTTCTAAGATAGCCACGTAGGCAACATGAAAAATGAAATTGTGTTTGATATAACCTCTACAATGCAAAGTTTCGTAGTGTAGAATTGTGTTGCTAATTGTGTATACACTGATCTCATCTAGATGAAACCCTCTCGCTTATCTCCTCGTTCACTTACCGCCACATCATAAAAGATGACATGACACCTTAATTAAAATGTGCATAGAGCCTTTATAAAAACTTGCATTAGGATTAGCCTAATGACGATTTTATGGCGGCATGTAATCACCTAACTAATCTCTAATTAGTGATGTAACTAGAAACTTGGCGCGACTGTTGGCTAATTGGCCAGTGTGCCTGTTAGATGACAAGTGTGTAAATTTTTTGGTCCTTTGTGAAATTAGTTAAATTGAGGAAATAGCACTGGCTCCCTATATAGTTACAACTTTACATGTTTATATCTGTAACTGATGAACAGTGTGGACATGTTTTAAATAAAATATCACAAAAATGGATAGACGGATCTAGGGGGCACTAGCCCCCTAAGATGCACGAATATGTGGATGCACGAATACCGGTACGTGATACGGTCATACTCCGACATGTCATTTTCCGCAAAGTGCGGATACGAGGATACATCAATATATAAAAAAATAAAATTCAGCAATTTAGAGGGACGGATCAAGTTTCCAAGTTCGCTGGGGAGTTTGCAATTTAAAACGAAGAAAAGTTGGCAAAAATTTAGAGGACAAGTGGATAAAGTAGCACAGCAGGCCAGGAGCAGGACTGCAGGAGGGTGAAGGCTTTGTACGTCGTGCTTACGAAGGATTCTGCGACATCATGTAGAACCGAACCTACGAGCACGCTCATCACCAGAAGTATCACACGGCTGCTCACTGTGTTCCCTGGTCCCCGTTCGAGCGCCCTTGCTCACTAATAGTGAATTGGAGGGGAAATTTGGTGAACTAAATAGTCACTAGTTACTTTGCTAATGTGTGCAGCGACTCATGAAGTTTGCAAAAGTCAAAATCTAGAGGGTAAAATTTTTATTCCTTCTCCATATCCAATTCTTCTTCCTTTTATTCTTCTTGTTTTTCTTCTTTTTTCTCATATTTTTCCTTTAAATTCTATGAAGTTCTTGACAATGGGGGGCTCGAGCCCCCTAGCCCTTCCGATAGATTTGTCACTGGTCGCCCCCTAGCCCTCCCGATAGCCGTCCCTGGTCGTCATTGTTTATGATTATGTCCATTTTTGTGGGTGATGATGTTGTTGTCACCATGACACTATCAGGTGTGACCGGTAATCTGATTAGGGTGGGAGGATTACATGGAGAAGTCGATGCCATGTTGTATGTTCTGGCACTCTTCAGTGAACAAAAATGTCTAGTACTAACTCTGTTGTGTTGTAAGAAGTTCTATCTAGCGATTGATCTAAGGGGGACTATAGCCACCCTACTGGCGAGAACTCCAATGAATTTAAAGGAAGAAGAGGAGGTAAAGAAGGAAGGAAAACCCAACCCTCCTTAGTCTCATGAACATGAGACAGAAGAATGATGACCACGTTGTCGTAGCTAGTTACCATAAGTAAGGTAGCTACCAATGGATGAAATGCGCTGACCCAAGCAACTACCACATCCCTCCTAAACACGGTAAGACCTCTAGACACAGCAGACATGACTGCGGGACCGCAATAAAAATGCACTAATACAAAAGCTTCCTATTGGGATCAGACCAAGTAAGTGGCAACATAACGATCATCACCGTGAACATAGAAGATACCTCACTGTTGTCCGGTGTGCCTACACGTTCGGCCGAAACCTCACTGTTGTCCGGTGTGCCTACACGTCCGACCGGAGTGTGAGGATCGGAGCTCACCACCAATGCCAATAATTATTAACGGATCTACCGGGGTGTCTAGGGGGCGTTGGCCCCCTACTGCCGAGAACTTCATTGAATTTTAAAGGAAGAAGAGGAGAAAAAGAGGAAAACCAGAAGACTAAGTGGAGACGGAGAAGGAAGAAGAATCAGTCCCTCTCTTGCCTTTGTTAGTGATCGTTCCCTCCGTCAGTGGATCCCTCAGTCTCGTTAAACCCTGGCATTGGTGATGATTTTAGAGTGAGGAATCGGTTGATCACAAGGAGGGGCACAAAAGAGATGAGGAAAGGAGAGGTCGAGTGAGAGGAATCAATCGCGTGGAGGGGAGAGTGGGAGACGATGCGACGAGGAAGGGAGAGCTAGGGGGGTGGGGCTTCAGTTGTTTTCACCATTTGCGTCTGTAATCAATGCATGCCCTCATGGGCTTTTCTTGTTTGGAGCTTGAATTATCTATCTGTCAATAGGCCGCCGGCGGCGAGCCGCGCACGAGGGGCTGACGAGCGAGCTGCAAGGAGCAGACTATAGCAGAGTAACACATGCGCCGACTGCAGTTGTAAAGAAAAGTTGTGGCTTTGTTTGGGACGAATGATACGTATATGTGTGTGATTTTCTATGGACCAAGGGGGGCCACGACCCACCTTGGCCAATGCATAGCTCCGCCAGGGGTTGTGAGGACCTCTCCATAGTTTCAATTTAAAAAAAAATGCATGGATGCTGTAAATTTTACTATTGTCGACTACAACTATATAGTTCTATGCTACTAGCTGGACAATTGGTTGTTGAATTCATGAATCAACGGTTGACAAAATCGAGTTCCTGTAGCATATACTGCGCTTGCAGGTTGCTTCATCCCATTCCCAGTGTCGCTCGAGTGCAACCGGTCCACTGACTAGTACACGAGTGTCCTGTGTTTGTCCACGAAAACACACACAAAGGCTCCTTTTCAATCATTTTTTTTGAAATGGAATAGGCCTTCCATTAAACGAGAGAGCTAGAGCAGTCTCTAGCTACAAGATCCTCAACACCCTAAGGTGTATCTGTCCAATTAAGGACCGTTCCATGAGGATACTTACAACCTTGCGCCGTCACAGCGTGCGCTACCTTGTTACATTCCCTGGGACAGAAACTACATCTCCATGAACTAACGGAATCATTAAGCATACACTTGATGTCATACAGCAGCCCGCCTGTTGGTGCTAGAGCAAAGGAGTTGGACTCCAACGCCATTTTCAATAGCAGAGAGTCCGTCTCGATCACTAACTTTTGCATGCCCATTTCCACAGCCGCCCGGACACCTTCCCTGCAACCAATCACTTCCGAATGATATGCATCCATTAAGTAAGCACAACGGCTTGCGCCGGCTCTGGTAACACAGCCAAGGTGATCCCGGATAACAAAGCCCCATCCACCTTCTCCAGATTCTGGAAAGAATGATCCGTCAGAATTGATCTTGAAAAAATCCATCGCTGGCCTTCTCCAATGCTTCTGACGGTGTGGTGCTGGGTCTTGATCAGCTTTGCCTATTACCAGATTTTCGTCAGAGATCCTGTTCACCATAGAGGCAAGCACAGCCGGCGGCCTTGGCCTTTCCCCCTTCCACACACGGTTCCTCTCCAACCACCAATGCCACAACAGGATGACCACCTTCACCTGAACTTCCTTCTTCAGTCCCAACACATGCTGCAGCACCTCCCGAGCTGACTGTTTAGTGGCCAGAACTTCTCTGATGGAGTCAAGATTGAGCTCCTGCCAGACGGGCTTCACATATTTGCACTTGAAAAACAAATGGCCGCCATCCTCATTAAACCGTGCACAAACAGCGCATCGAGTATCTAAATCCACACCTCTCCTCTCCAAACCCATCCTCACTACAATGGACTTATGTGCCATGCGCCACATGAATACTCTGATTTTCCCAGGGCACTTTATTTTCCAAAGTCCCTTCCAGAAGCTCTCCTCTGCAGTTTGTTGATTTGTTACAGCAGCTGACGAGCCATTGCGGGCTTGATCGATCTCTCGCTGCAGCTTGTAAGCTGACCTCACAGAGAACATACCCTTTATACCATAGTGCCAAGCATACATGTCCTCCAACTCAACATGCACAGGTAGAGATAGAATCAGTTTGGCGTCTTGTTCCGAGAAAGTCTGTTGGACTAGTTGGTCATCCCATTGGCCTGTTGTCGGGTCAATAAGTTCATCTACCATGCTCATAAGATTGCCTCCCCTTGGAGTTATAGGCCTTCTAGACCAGCTTCGAGGCAGCCAAGGGTCGGTCCAGATCTTAATATTTCTCCCATCACCAATTCGCCAAATTATACCTTCTTTCAATACTTGAATACCTTTGAGTATACTTCTCCAAGTGTACGAAATCCCATTAGAATTACTTGCTTCAAACAAACTCTTATTCGGGAAATATTTGGCACGTAAGACCCTTGCACACAAAGAATCTGGGTTCTGAAGCAACCTCCATCCTTGTTTGGCCAACATTGCTAGGTTAAGAGTATGAATATCCCGAAATCCTAAACCACCTTTGCTCTTTGATCGTGTCATCTTCTCCCAGCTGATCCAATGCATCTTATTTTCCTCATCTTGATTGCTCCACCAGTACCTCACTATCATAGTGCTAATTTGCTCACACATCTCTTTTGTGATATCAAAGCACCCCATGGCAAAGGTGGGAATGGCCTGTGCTACTGCCTTGATCAGAACCTCCTTCCCGGCACACGACAATAGTTTCTCCTTCCAGCCATGTATCCTTTGCCAAATTCTCTCCTTCAAATATGCAAAAGTATTAGTCCTCGAATGCCCCACAAACACTGGCAGGCCCAAAAACCGCTCATTCATTGTCTCTTTCTGAATTTGCAAGCTTTGCAGCACTTCTCTTCTTTTGGTCTGGGCTGTATTAGTGCTGAACATTACTGCAGACTTGTCCTTATTGATCATCTGACCCGAGCACTCCTCATATGTGTGTAAGATACTCTGTAGCTGTTGTGCATCACTCCTATTTGCACGAAACAAGATCAGCGAGTCATCGGCAAATAACAAATGAGACACACTTGGAGCACCGGGACAGACCTTCACTCCTCTCAACTTCCCCGCTCTCTCAGCTTGTTCAAGTAAGGCTGAAAAACCTTCTGCACATAGCAAGAATAAATATGGGGACAACGGGTCCCCCTGCCGAAGCCCACGCTCCGGTGTGAAGGGATCCGTGAGTGCCCCGTTCACCTTGATCTGATATGATACGGTAGATACGCACTTCATAACTAAACCAACCCATTGGGTGCAGAAGCCCAACCTCTCCAACATATCATGCAAAAACCTCCACTCCACCCTATCATACGCCTTACTCATATCTAGCTTCACTATCATACACCTTACTCATATCAACACCATTTTCAATAGCAGAGAGTCCGTCTCGATCACTAACTTTTGCATGTCCATTTCCACAGCCGCCCGGACACCTTCCCTGCAACCAATCACTTCCGAATGATATGCATCCATTAAGTAAGCACAACGGCTTGCGCCGGCTCTGGTAACACAGCCAAGGTGATCCCGGATAACAAAGCCCCATCCACCTTCTCCAGATTCTGGAAAGAATGATCCGTCAGAATTGATCTTGAAAAAATCCATCGCTGGCCTTCTCCAATGCTTCGACGGTGTGGTGCTGGGCCTTGATCAGCTTTGCCTATTACCAGATTTTAGTCAGACATCCTGTTCACCATAGAGGCAAGCACAGCCGGCGGCCTTGGCCTTTCCCCTAACATACGCCTTTTTTCAGAGAGAGGCCACGTTTTCTTCATTTATGTTTAAGCTTAAGTGGGCCGTCATTCCAGCCCAAATTATATAGGATGGGCCATCGAAATTATCAATTCGGACCCAAAGCCCAAACAGACCTCTGCTTGCATCGTGGTTTATATATTCTCACACATGAAATCAACTGCAAATCCTGTTGATATAAAAGTCACAAAAGGCGCTGTATTTTTATTCAGGCAAACCAAGACAAGGAGCTTGGTTCAATACGTTACCCATCCACATCCACGCCCGGAAATTCAACATCTACCGACAATTCGTAGCAAGTGCATGTGCAGGATTTACTTGGGCGCCAGCGCCATTGACTTGGCCGTGGCCACGAACAATTCCTTCCTCGCCGTGAAATGGGCGAGCAGCCTCTCCCTGTCCGGCAGGCACTGCTTCACCGCCTCGTCGGAGGCGTACTCCTTGGCCCACCGGCACAGGTCCGGGAACTCCTCCTCGGTCACCAGCTTCACGCCGGCCACCTCCTCGAACACGGGCAGCCAGTGCGCGAACCCGCTGGCGGCGATGTCCAGGTACCCCACGCCGTCGCCGCCGAAGAAGCGCTTCCCCTTCACCTGCCCCTCCAGCAGCTTCAGGTTCTCCCTGATCTCCTTCACGAACCCCTTCTGCACCTCGCCCTCCGTCCACAGCGACAGCCAGAACGGCGTCGAGCACTGCAAGAAAGCTCAAGAATCAACAGTTATAAAAAAAAAGAACAGCTTCCAAGCTATATAGTGCTCGATTCGATCTCACTGCAGTTACACTACCTTGTCGTCGAGGAAGCGGGCCCAGAAGCGGGCGGTGGCGCGGTCGAAGGGGTCGGCGGGGAGGAGCGGCGGCCCATCGAAGGCCTCGTCGACGTACTCGACGACGATGAGAGACTCCGGGATGGCGCGGCCGCCGTGCAGGAGCACGGGCACCTTCCTGTGGACGGGGTTGCTCTTGAGCAGCAGCTCGCTCTTGTTGCTCAGGTCCTCGGGGATGAACTCGTACGGCACGCCCTTGAGGCGCAGCGCCGCCTCCGCGCGGTGGCTGTACGGGCTGTCGAAAGCGCCGATCACCTTCACCGCCGCGCCGCTCATTCTCGGCTAGTCTCGCTGGCGTCGTCGTACTCTCTTGTAGTGTGTCGGTGACAGTGTCACTCTGATCTCAGGCAGTTCTGGAAGGGGTAGTGTGTGATCTCCTCTGTTCTTGGCAAGGATTGAGCCGTGGTCTGGTGGTATTTGTAGCGCGTGATTCGTGTCCAGCAAGATTGCAAGAATCGATTTCCCCCTTCTTCCACGGTCCAGTCAAACCTTACCAGCTGCAATCTTTTTTCAAAAAAAAAAAAACTTATCGACTGCTGCGTCCGTCAGTGTGGCTGATTTGTTTATCCATGATGTGCCCGCCCGCCGCCCACCGGTTGCAGGCGTCCAATAGCAGCACTGGGGTCGCGGCGACGGAGGCCACAGATCGCGCGGTGCCGGAGGCGGCGGTGTGCATTGAGCTCACTTCGGGTGCCGGCGCTGGGTTCGTTGACCTGATCGAACTCATCGGATGGAGACCAGGCCGTCGCCGTTCTGGTCGATGCCCTCAATCATGCGTCTGCACTGCGCGACAGAGGCGGCGGGCTCGCCGAGCCCCGGAGCACGCGCGCGAACTAGGCAACGGAGATGGTGCCGTTGCCGTCAGCGTCCAAGTCGAAGACGCCGAAGGCGTGGCGGCGTGGCGCAGGTCCTCTTCGACGGACGACGGCTGCCGCGCGCGTCGCCCGCGCGCGACGGTGGCATTGAGGGCGGCGAAGTCGTCGAGGTGATGATTCCGTTGCCGTGGGCGTGTTATCGAAAAGATGTAGTAAATTGGGGAAACTATTTTTTTATGTGAAGGTATTGCTTACAGAATAGACGTCCCATGTTCTACAAGAAGATTATCATGCATGTATGCGATGTCAGTACCAGGCACCGCTACGGAAAGCTGAGGACCGACCGGCATGGAGGAGGACGACCAGCTGCTGCATCTCTGCAAGCAGTGTGTCTCTGAATTTGCATCTACAAGAAGACCAGACCTGGTACGTAGTGACCAGGTGTGCAACAGCATCATCCATCCCAACTAGTTAAATAGACTCGCTTCATGAAATCATTTGTTCAAATTTCAAACGACTAGCATTACCTGCATACGACAACTTTACCGACAGCAGAGCATCCTTGAGTTTTGCATACCGGATTTAGGCCTGTGTGCCAAAGTTTTGCTTATGGGACACTTTGACATGTTCCCTTTTGGTTGAATTTGTAACAGACTAACTTTTTAGATGTTCAAATGTAGGAATTAGATTAGATTTGTCTGACTAGTCTTCTTAAACATTTAGAACAAAACGCTTCTATGACAAACCAAATTATCCATGTCCATTGATTCATCCCTCCTTTCACAAAGAAATCGTAGGGATGAATCGGGGCTGTTTAACACGGCTCGAACTTTGTAGAATTTGTTTTTAGAAAACAACTTAATGAGCAACTTCATGAGCGGGGGAGAGAGTCATGTTTTTGCAGCTTCACCATGTGCTTAACTCTGTGAGAGTGAGTTTTCGGATAAAGTTGTGTGAGAGAGTTGGGCGAGAGAGTTGGGCTGTTTGGCTATTGAAGTTGTGAAGGTTTGCTCGTGAAAAGCTCGCTCGTGAGCTTCGTACCAAACGGGCCTTCGGTATTCAGACGAGACAAGAGAAGTCAAATCTAATTTATACACAAAAGCAAGGAGTAGATAAAAAAGCAACCAAGAAGATCTGGATGCATTCCAACACCCTAGCACTCAATGTATCGTGACTTGAGAATCCTGATAAAGCGATTAGTATATTGTTTTGTACTCCATCCTATTCTACACATACCAGCATAACATTTATACAGTCACAAAGCTTATAAAGCCATTTTATTTATGATTGTAACCCCTCTGTCGATAGCACAAGTCCCAAAAAAGTCTGAATCCGTTTACACGTGCCCTCGCGCCCCCTTTTATAGGGAGATGAAGGGACTTTTACATTCCGATAACACCCTCGGGCTCGGAGAATATTCCTAATGTGAACACACACAAGAATGTCTTTTCCTCCCTTGTACATTTACAAGACTGCCACTAGTTCACACTCTAAACCCGGACTTTTTGGGACTACAACTTTGACTTTGCTTCTCCCGTGATTCGTGAATGTCTCCGCCCAAGACTTCCGAACTAGGTCTTCTACAGATTCCCGAAGTGGCTCTTGCTTCCCGGCGGGTTCGTGCGTGCCCTCGCGCACGAGCCCCGAACGAATTTTCATCGATTCCCGAATCGGCGGATCTCCGAAGTTCGGACCATCAACGATTGAGATTCGGGCTTCCGCATGTTCATGACTCCGCCTCTTCACCGAATCAAGATTCCCGAATCCCGCACATTCGCGAATTCGGGACTTCGCGAGTCCCGGACTTCCGAGAATCGCGAATTCCTCGCTCCCGAAAAACATACTTTGAGAATTCCGTTAAACTCGACGTTTCGAGGGTGACGGGTTTTCTGAATTCCCCAACACTAGCCCCTCGGGGAAGCGGGTTGACTCCGACGATCCGATTCCACGAACCTTTCGGAAATTTAGTAAAAAACGTCACCCTCGGAACGTCGCGGGGACACGCATCACCCGGGGAGCCAAACGCGGTTAAATCGAGGCGCACTTCGCGAACTGCCCCTCCCCCGTCCCTATAAATAGCGGACCGGCGCTGTTAAAAATTTTTACTGCTCTCGCGCCTTTCACGATTCTCACGTTTTTCTTCCTTCGTTGGATTAGCTTTTTCTGCTAGAAGACTTGCGAACTCCAGGCCTTGTTCGCGCTCTTCTAAGGTACTGCTTTATGTTTGCTTCGTTGTTTCGTTAGTTCGTTACACTTTGATGTAGTAGTGCCACGATTTCCTAGTTTTATTTTCGAATGTTAGTCTAAACTGTCTGAATGTTCGCGTTTGTTAGGTGGCTCGCATCAGAAGTACAGCTAGACCCATGACTACTGAGGAGTTGATCGCCGCTGGTCTCCCACTCGATCCAACCGCCGAAAGTGCGGATCGTGATGTTCCGCCGAAGATGTTGGTTCACCCGGCGGTTCTCGAAATCGCGAGGACGGAGAGGTTGGGTCCGACGGCGGCGAAGACGTCGGGGATGTTGACGCCGGTGTTGACGATCTCGTCATGCGAGGACTTCGGTCCCCCGCCGCCCTCGCTCGCCTTCGGAGAGTCGAAGGTCACAAGCAACGTTATTCGTGAGTACGAGAAGGCCGGATTCTTCTCTCCCGGCGGCGGGCGTGCCCCACTTGATGAATCCCGACTCCTACTCCGAAGGCCGGAGAAATTGTGGTTTTTTGGGACTTCTTCGTCCGTGGGCTGCGGTTTCCTTGTGATCCAATCTTGCCGGCAATGCCGGATGCATTTTCGGTGAAGATCCACCAACTTACCCCGACGTCCTTCCTCGAAGTGTCTAAGTTTATTTGGATCTTGAAGACCTTCGAGCCGCAATCCTATTGTCGATGGTTTCACTCGGTTTTACGAATTGGTGATCATCCCCGAAGTCATCAAGGGCGACGATGGGCAATTTTACCATAGTCAGCACGCGTCTTTGCCACCTTTAACACGCGACGCCAGAACACCCGACAGGGGATCACTCGAATCCAGATCGCTCCCTGCTGCAAGAGCAATCTCACCGACGATTGGAGATCTTATTGGTTCTACTTGAAGGTTGATGAGCCGAAGATGTCGGGCCCGATCGCGCCCCTCACGGCGGTAAATGTAGGAAGATACAACCGGCGGGCCTTAGGAATCGAAGTTGCGAAAGTGCATTTCATCGCCGGCCACGATACTCGGCGGTCGTGACATTATCGAAGAATTTGTCGCCGCGCGAATCCGGCCTATTTCGAACGGGCGGTCCCCCTCGCCGAAATTGTACACTACAACGTCAGCGGGCGGATCGGCGGGTTCCTTTCCCGAAGTTCGGGATTAAACTTCGCGAGGGTCGAGCGCCAAAGGCTTCATGGACGAAGTTGAGAAAAGGGTCAACGTCATGGTAGGCGAATATACCATGAACGAGTACAAAGCATACAAGGCCCTGGTGAAGCACAAGAAGAAGATCAATCGCGTCTTTTCGGAGATCTGCGGTGACAAATTTTTCAGCTCTCGAGGCCCTGGTCCCAAACTGAAACTTCCTGCCGTCGCCGTGGCCAGCTGCTCAGCCGCCCCCATCAACGCTCCCCGAATCAGATCGTCGAAGCGCGGCTCGTCGCCTGCCACCGAGGGAACCTCTTCGGGAGTAAAGCCTTCCAAGACCAGATCTCTTGAGTCGTCGAAGCGGAAGCGAAAGACCTCCGAACCTCGATCCTCGGAAGCTGAACTCCAAGCTGCTTCAGGGCTTGCCCAGCTGAGCCGCAAAAAATTGAAGAAAGCTGTGAAGAAAGTTTCCTCCATCGGAATTCGTCGAGTTCCGTCCGCCTTGACGACGACACTCTCGCGAAGACGGATAGCGCCAAAGGTGTTTTCCTCCGGCCACTATTTAACTTTCGAGACGGCTTGTCTGCTGGTTCCGAAAATGAATTCGTGGACATTGACTCCTTTTCGGATGTTGCTCCCGAAGTCCGAAGGGAGCCGTCTCTCCGCCGCTGCCGAGAAGCCCACTATTCTTCCGAAGCTATTGTTCGCACCGAATCCCCTGCTGCCGCCGCACCCCCCGTTCTTTGAGGTCGCCTGCTGCCGATCAAGTTTCCTCCGATCGCCCCGGGACCTTGAGCGCACCATTCAAAGGGAGGCCCATTCTTCCGAAAATGTTCCTTTGGTAGAAGTTCGGGAGGTTGTCCCCCGAAGACCAAGCGCCCTCTCCTTCCTTGGCCGCTTTTAACAAAAGCTTTGGTACGTCTCATCACGGCAAACTATTGCGTGTTGGTTTCGAGACAAGTGGCGTCGGGGGCAAGGCGTCCAAGTTTTTAACTCTATGGAAATCGTCCGCCATTGTTGATGAAACGGGGAGGAAAGGCCTGAACGACCCGAAGAGGCGGCTCGAAGCCCCGAAATGAGGCCTCTCTCCATCTCCGAAACTACTCCTTCGCCTCAAGGGAGGGCCTCTTCGGGTTCGACTAAGCAAGTCACCATGCAGCACTTTAGCAAGCAAGGTTTGTTCGTCCTTGCTGTCTCTTTGTGTCATTCACGATTGTTGAATCTTTGTCTGAGTTTTAATCTTGCATCTTTCAGAATTCAAGGATCTGTTGCATTCTTACTCTCCCTCCAAGCTTGCACGCTTCCATGAAGATTATACCCTCAAGTATTCTATGCTTGGAAAGGTTGCCATAGAGCGGCTCTCGGAACAGGAAAAGATCAACAAACAACTTGCTCAGAAGTCTAAGGAGTTGGAGCGTAACTTTTCTCTTGCGGAATCTACGAACCTGGAACTTGAGAGGAAGGTGGTGAGGCGGCGGAAGCTTTGAAAAGAAGTCATGATGAGAAGAAGGTCCCGAGAGGCCGCGCTCGAGGAAACCAAGAAAGAACTGGAGAAAGCTCAGAAATCCCACGAAGATGATCTGAGTGTGATCGAAAAGCTTCGGCAACAACACGAGCGGGCCACGAAAATCGCCGAGGATCTTCGCATCAACAACGCCAGCCTCGCCAAGTCATTGAGCTCGAAAGATCGGAAGATCGTGGATCTTGAGAAGGCACTGGCGGAAGAAAGCGAAGCTTCAAAGAAACACACTTCGGAAATTCTGGGAAGGTTGAAATTGCTTTATGCTGAGTACCAGAAGTCCCTGAATGAATACGGTGTTCGTCCAGCTCCTCTCCCAGATGACATTGATATCCCCGATTTCATGGATTGGCTTGAGGAAGAATTCAAGGCTCTCCCCCGAAGTCATCTCGGTGCCGGCAACTTTGCCGTATCTTTCTCTCGTGGAGAGTATTCGAAGGTCCTTCACGATTATGATTGTGTGGACTTGGTGAAGTTTCGCGCGAACCTTTCTCGGTTCCCGTGCGTTACCGGCGATACGATACTCCGAGACAACCCTGACATTATTGCTATAAAGCTGAAATTCGCGAAGGAATTCTGGATGGTTGGCGGGGCGGATATGGCTAAGACTGTTGCGTGGGCAAAGCTTGACGAGGTAATTTCTTTTTGCTCGATTTCGTGACTTATGTTCGTCGCATGTGTTCCAGTTTCTTGAGCCCTCCTTACTCTTCTCTTCCTTTCTTAGTTGAGAGAAAAGGAGTACCAAGAAGGCGTCGCCGCATCTCCCGAAGGATCGGCCTCCGGCGAGAGTTCGAGCGAGACCGGCAAGGGCTCAGATGGCAGCAGCAGCAGCAGCAGCAGCGATGGCGACGACGGCGAAGAAGTCCCCGAACCGGAGGAGGATTCACCGAAGGTGGATGTCACGAACTGAACGACATGTTCGAACATTTGGGCAAACTGTAGATTGGTTGTACATTCATGTGGGTGTGTCAATCTTTTCTGAACAAGTGTTTTGTATATTTTAACCTGCGCAGGTCCTGCAAGTTGGGCCTGCGCAGGACGTGCTACCACTGCAAATTCATCAAGACGATATGTTCGTTAGTGGTGAAGCGTGGCGTCTATTCAAACAAGCACATCCTGAGCAAGATTTTTCCGATTTTTGGCTTGAAGCCTCGCTCAAATTTTCTATAGGTTGCTTTGATCTCTCTTCGTGTTTCTTGCTTCGTAAAAAGAGCCGTTCTGCATCCTCTACTTCGCGATTCACGAGAATTCCGAAGACGGAGCCCCTTAGCCCCTTAGCCGATTCATCTGACTTCGCCTATGCTAGCGATATGGCTAACAACAACGTTTGTAAACCAGGACATGTTGTAGAGCTTTTATTCTAAATTTCGTACTGATTGTTGTAATTTTCGAGGAACTATTCGGCAGTTTTTATGCGAATAAGGCAATGAATGTTTTTTCTTGAAAAAACGTCACCCTCCCCCACCTTGCCGTTTCGCATGAAAACTAGATGGCGAGTTCACGAATCTCACCATTCACGACCTTCTTTAGCATATTGTCGGTGCGGAATATGGTCCCGACACTAACCGAGTAGATAACGCCTAGGTCTATCCCTCAATGGTCGATGCTAAGCAACAAATGACACAAGGATTTATCCTGGTTCCGCCGAGGGGGCCGTACGTCCCGGCGGTGGTGTGCTCGTGGCACTATATTGCTCGGCAAGGGTGCTTGTAGTGGGGCAAATACAAGCAAGGCGGGAGAGGAAGCGTGGCTCCCAAGTCCCTGGTGAGTAGGCGAAGATGTTGTGTGAGAATAAGAGAGTGAGTGCACGGGGCGGCTGTGTTCCTTCGGATTCGTCCCCGCCGGGCGGGGGCTCGCCTTCCCTTTTATAGGCCAAGGGAGCGGCGAGTTACATGCACGCCGCGCTACCTAGGCGCGTGCGGGAGCACGTCGTGCTATGGTGTAGAGCGGGCGACCGTCCGGGTCGATCTTCGCCGCGATCCGGCCATGATGGCCTACCTTGTACCCGAACGGTGGCGGTTCGAGGGTAGGAGGTGGCGGACGGCGATGGCGTTCCACGATAGGCTTCGAGGGGGGTGCGATGATGGCCGGTACGGGGTACGGGGAGCGGGCGAACGGCGTTCCTTCCCAATGAGCTCGTGGTGGCGGAGTGGTTGCTTTGCGGTGTTCGGGCGTGCGCCCGCGGAATCGGGCGCCCACCCGCACGCGTGGGTACGGCTGCCGCCGCGCGTTACGGTGGCCGGGATGGCCACCCACCGGCCTAGCGCCCCTTACCCTAACTCGCAAGGTCACGGGAAAGTGGAATCGAGGGTGCGCCGGCCCCCTTTCGAGGGTCGGGCGCGTTAGCCGTACGGCGGCGTGCGCACGGCGTCACGGGACGACACGGCCGTACCGCACGGTCCATCCCACGGTGGCGGGGATGGGCTCCTTCCACGGGGAGTTGGTGCGGCGGCACGGGGCGTGAGCCCCGGCGCATGATGGCGCCGTCTCGCGGCGTCGGGGCGTTAAATGCCCAAGTACGGGGCCGGCGCACGCGTGCGGGCGCCCGTGAGCGTGGCGGGCCCCGGCCGAGGGCGGAGCGGACCCTCGAGCGAGGCGGGACTCGCTCGAGGGGGAGCGCGCCCTCGGCGGGCGGGACCGCTCGAGGGAAGGGTCGCCCCTCGAGCGGGGCGGAACCTGTTCGAGGAGGGAGTTGCCCCTCGAACGGGGCGGAGCCCGTTCGAGGAGGAGCGTACCCTCGGGCGAGGCGGAGCCTGCTCGAGGGGTCTCATAGGCGAGCTGTCTTGGTGGGCCTCCGAAGTCCTGCTGCATGGGCCTCGTCCTGCATGGTTAGTTCTCTGCATGGTTAGGCTTAGCTCATGTTGATGCAGGAATTTAGGTAGGGGTTCCCCCATTGTTTGAGGGGACCCCTAGGGCGGTCCCCGACGGTGGCCCCCGAGCATCCGCGGGTTTGCCATTGAGGCTCCCGCGGATGCGGAACCTACGATAGGACGTTCTTCCCTCCTTGTTTGCGAACGCTATCCGTGGGGCCGCGCTAGCGGGCCCGCGGGTCTAGCCCCGAAGCCTGCGGGGGTGTGGGCTCTCTGCGGGGGGTTAACCGCGAGCAATTCGGTCAGAAAGGCGTGGCACATATGCCAACCGGCATCGGCGGTGTTTCGGCGGCATCGGGGGTGCACGCTCCCCCCTGTCACCTTGTCTCCCGGCGGGTGCAATTCCAAGGAGGTGTAGCCGTGCGTCAAGCCCCGAGCCTTGGCTTGTTCGAGGCGATCGGGTCGAGCCGACGACTTGTTTTTTATCGCGCCCTCGCCGTCCCTCCGCGGGTCGGGAGGTGAGGTTTCCACGACTCCCATCGAGCGGGTCGCGAATCGCGGATTCCTCTTCGAGCTGCTAGCGGGTGGTTCAAGTGGACGTCCATGCCCCGTTCGATAAGGGTAGGGCGCGCGGTCGGAGACACGTCCATGGAAGCGCTTGCGTGGGTTTGCTAGGTGGGGCTCGGTCCCGTTCGCTAGGGACCGAGGGCGCGGAAGCTCTCCCTCGGTGGGATCCCCCCGACTGGGCGCCCTCGGCGGCTCTCGAACACGACATGTGGGGCACCCTCGAGCCGACGGGCTCGAGGTACGGCTCGAATGCGCGTGCCCTCGTCGTCCCTAACTGCGAGATGCGGGGCGCTCGTTCGGACCCGTCGAGGGTCGGGCTTCGAACCTCGATCGGTAAGGCCGTGCGGGGCCGTGCCTTGGCCGCCCCGTCTTTTCGCGTTTGCGGCCGTCGAGGGATGCGGGCGTGCCGAGCCCTCGAGGTGCCGGTTGGTGGCATGGCGCGGTGTGAGTGCTTTCGGTGTCGCTCTATTTCAAGCGTGACACAGGCGATCCTCTTACGCGCGTGCCTTCTTTAGGGGGTTGACATCGCCTCGAGTTGGGGGTCACGCCGCTCGAGGGTCTGCGTGGCATGGGTGCCGCGGTGGTCGCTCTACATCGAGCGAGGTCCCGGGCGACCTTCTCACGGCGATATCCCATCGAGGGTCGCCTTGTTTCGAGTTGAGGGTCATGCCGCTCGAGGGCTTCACGTGGCATGGGTGCCGCGGCCGCCCTGCTCTACACCGAGCGGGTCCGGGCAACCTTCTCACGCAATCATCCATCGAGGGTCACCTTTGTCTCGAGCCGAGGATTCGCCTCGCTCGAGGGCTCTCCTTGCTTGGCAAGGGGCCCGGGCATTTAATTGCCCGCGGGGGCGTGGCCGCGGGTTTTGCGGCGCGGGCGCGCCTTTTTGGCGCTGCGGCGCGCGCGCGCGCGTAGTGGGCGACGTGGCGGCGGACGTGACGGTTTCGCCTCGGTCGCCGCCGGTCTCGCCGTAATGATGACCCGCCTGCAGTGTTAGAGTCGGCTGCGGTCGTGGTGGGGCCCGCCCGTCGACGCGATGGAAAGATTCCTGCAGTTACTGTTGGCGAGGCGTGCGCTCCGGAGAACTCGCCGGTTGCCTATAAAACTGCGGTGAGGAAGGGACGGTGGTTTTTTACCTTGGCTCCTCACCGTTTTCAGTCCTCCGTCCCTTCGCCTTCGTTCTGCTCTCGCCACCGCGCGGTTTCGTTGCTTAGAGCTTTTTTCTCGCTTCCTTGTCCTCCGCCCTCGCACCTGTTCGTCCTCCCTTATGGCGCCGCCTCAGCTTCCGATTAGGGTCCTGGAGCCATACGCATGGGAGAAGTCGACCGTGACCCGCTCGCCACAGGGCGAGCCGGTCGCCGCCGGCCAGCTCTCGGCCAACGAAGAAGGGCGCCCGGCGGAGTGGATCGTGCCGTCATCGTCGCACCTTGAGCCCAATCCGCGGAGGGCTACGTGGTGAGCTTCCTCCGCTACCACGAGCGCGGCTTCAACGCGCCAGCGAGCACATTCATGCGGGCGTTGTGCTACCACTATGGAGTGGAGCTGCACAATTTCGCCCCCAACGCTATCTCGCAGGCGGCCACGTTCGTGGGCGTCTGCGAAGGCCCACGGGGATCCCGGTCAATTGGGAGCTGCGGGTACACCTCTTCCGCGCGGAGCTCATCACGCGGCCCACGTCGGAGCCGAGGACCCGCCGCGCGGTGCGCGCCGGCGGGATGTCGCTCGCTCTGCGGGGGCAGCTCAAGGAGTTCTACATCCCCTGCACCATGACGACGAACAACGCCGGCTGGGAGCGGGGATGGTTTTATCTGCGCAACGCCGAGCCCGGCCTTCCTCCCTACACGCCGTCCGGGTGTTCAAGAAGAGGCCGGACTGCTGGGGCTACGGGTTGCCCACGGCCAACCATCGGGCGCGCCAGGGGTCCGTCCTCGCCGCCTTGCGGCGGGCGGCGAGGGAAGGGCTCAACACGATGGGCGTCCTCGCCTTCCTTCATCACCGGCGAATCGTGCGGTTGATGGAGAGGCCCCTCTGCATCTTCGAGATGACGGAGGCGGCCAACCCCCGTTGACTGGCGAGGTCGCGGATGCTCCCGACGCCGGCCGGAGCGGCCGTACGCGCTCACCGGGCGCGGAGCGCCGTCGACACCGGGGATGCGCCACTGCGAGTCGGACCCCGTGGGATATCGAGATGCTCCCCACGGGCCGGCCGGTGAGTAGAGTTCCCGATTTTGTTTCCATCCTTGGTCTTGTTTTTGATTTCGACGCGCCATTGTTGCTCTTGCGCGCGGGCGGTGCGGTTGACGCCGCCAAGTCCGTTCCGCCAACTCCCGACTCCCGTGCGCTCGGCGGGCGGCGCGGCGGGAGCGGCGGGGAGCGGGCGGCGCGCGGAGAGAGAGCACGCAAGGCGGCGCCAAGCGCGCGCGGCGCACGGTCCGCGGAGTGCCGGCGGCGGGAGGAGGCGGGGCTCTCCTCCCGGACATCGAGGAGCCCTCGTCCTCGGACCGGGACGAGGAGGAAGAGTCGAGGGGGAGGGCCCCTCGGACGGTGGCGGCCGCGCCCCCGTCGCCGGATCTCGCGCGGCGTCGGGGGTGGCTTTGCACAGGGCGGGCGCGTCGGCGTCCGCCGCCGGGCGGTCGTCGTCGGGGGCGGCACGCGCGCGGGGGTGCCGGCACGCGCGCGCGGCGGGCGCGCGCCACGAGGCGCGCGCGGCGGGCGTGCGCGCGCGCGCGTCAGCGTGCCGCGCGTGGCGGGAGCGCGTCGCGCGCGCGGCGTCCTCGTCGAGGGGCGCGTCGGTGGGCGCGCACGCGCGCGGGGCTAGCGTGCCCCCGCGCGTGGTGGCGGCGTTGGGCGCGCCCACGCGTGAGGGCGGGGCGTGCCCGCGCGTGCGGCGGCGCGCGTCGGGGGAGGGGCCGCGGCGGGGCGCGGCCCCCGCGCGGCCTCGTCGGAGGCCTCGAGGAAAAGGAAGCGGGCCTTTTCCTCCGCAAGGTAAGGAAATGTTCTTCCTTTGCTTGGCCTTAATTTGCTGGTTATTACACGCTCTAATCCTCCGTTCGTGTTTGCACGGGGCGGTGCCAACCGTCCCTCCCTCTTGCACCGGCCAAGGTGCGGAGGACGGACGCGTCGATCCCCACCCCGGCGGCGTTCGTCGAGGGGGTCGCGCCCGGGGAACGAGCGCGGCGGCGGGCACGGCGCGCAAGGCCCGGGCCGCCGGGGCTTCGAGGCCCGGCCGGTGGATCAACCCGCCGCGGCGCGGCCGGAGGGGTCGCCGGGGGCGGCGGCGCCGGTCGCCATGGAGGCGCGGGCGCAACGGCGGCTACGGTGGGGGTGCCGCCGCGGTGGCGGCCCCCTTGCGGAGGAGGCGGAGCGGGCGCAACTGCGGGAGCGCCGCCGCGGACGTGGCGGCGCGCGGACGGAGGTGGCGGCGACGGCGCCACAACGGGCGCCCGCGGCCGCGGAGGCGCGGGTGGGGGCGCCGGCGGGGCGGAGCGGGCGGCTCGCCGGCCGGCGGTCCCCAGGCGGAGGTGGTGGAGCTCTCGGATGACTCCCCGCCGCCTGGGTGGAACCAGTGGGCCAGCTGGCCCACGAACTCTCCTGAGCCCCAGGAGGGGGCCCTCGTGAGGCGACACGAGGGTCACATGATAGTGGGGGGCCGAGGGCACGACGCTGAGGCCTCGTCCTCCCATGCGGTCGCCCGCCCGGGTGGGGGGGGGCGTGGAGGATCCCCCCGGCGTTCGGCGACGCCCGGAGAGGGAGCGGGGAGCTGCGGGGCGAGCTCTGAGCCACGGCGCCACGCTCAGCCGCGCGTTGAACGAGCGCGCGGGTCCACGGCGGCCGGCCTCGGATCGTCTTCCAGGTGAGCCACGGTTGCTCGTCTCCCTTCCTTATTTTGTTTTCGCGTGCTGCATTCAAGCCTTGACACTTGCGAGATTCGATGTGTGGATGCCAGGAGCTCGAGCGCCGCGCTCGTGAAAAGTATAGCGCGTTCGACCAGGTGAACGCCGAGGTCCGCCAGCTCGGGAGCGATGCGGCGCTTACGACGCGCTTGCGGATGCTCTCGGGGACGCCGAACGGTGGGCGGGTGTGCGGGCGATGGCGTGGTGCGACGTGCTCCCCGAGGGCTCGGGCGGGGACGCGGCGCGTGACTCGAGTCTCGGGCGGATCCGAGCAGCCCTCGTCGATCGTGACGAGCGGCGGCGCGGAACGCGCGCGGGGACACGGACAAGACGCGGACGGCGGCGCCACACAGGGAGGCGGAGGTGGCCACCGCTCGCGCGGGACCGGGAGCTCCGCACGTCGCTCGAAGGAGCGCGAGGCGCGGCCGGCGCCCGGGCGAGGAGCGGGCGCGCGGGCGGAGCGGCGCGCCAAGGAGGCCGATGACCGAAGGCCGCCCTCGACGTCAAGGGCTGCGGCTCTCGTCGCCGCCGAAGGGCAGCTCCGGCGGGAGCGCATCGCCGCCCGGGGGCGAGGGGCGGCTCCGGCGGGGCGGGCCGCCCTTGGCGACGCCGGACGACGGCCCCGGAGCGGGAGCGCGTTGCTCGCGGGCCGGCGGAGAAGTCGGCCCCCGGAGGAGCGGAACGCCGCATTCTCCGAGGTTGAGGATGAGGCGTTGGCGCTCGGCATCGGCAATGCCGCCCAAGAGATGGCCCTCGTCGAGCAAGGCGAGACCGTCCCGAGCCTCGGCGGCGCGCCGGGTCCGCGCGCCGCGACCTCGATGCGGGGAGGAGACAAATCGAAGGTAAGCTATTGTCGACCTGCTCGTTAGTTCTTGCTTTAGAGGGTTCGTTTCCCCTTTTCTGATTTCTTGTCGTCTTGTCGCTTCCAGGCTTGCGCACTGCCCTGGGACACGGCTGGCCGGGCGGGCGAGGCCTCCGCAAGCCTCCTACAACTCCTCGAGCGGGAGGCTGCGGGGGCGCGGGGCGCGGCCCTCGAGACTGTCGCGTCGTCGAGGAAGGCGATGCCCGGGCGGCGGCTCGGCGGCCGGCCGCCTACGCGCTCTCGGTGGCCACGTCACGGGGCGGGTGCGTCGGGCGTTGCACTGGGCGTGCGAGAGGCCCTCGGAGTGGTGCGATCCCACTACGAGGTCAACCTCGAGGCGGTAGCGGAAGGCTACATCGTGCCGAGGGCGTCGAGGACGAGGTGGCCATGGAGCGTGCGGACGCGCTTGCTGGCGACGCCGCCGAGTCGCTCGCCGAGGCCTTCGAAGAATTCCTCTTCCCGGACGCCGGCCGACGCCGCCGCTCCACCCGCCCCCGAAAGCACCCAGGCGCTAGGCCCGTTTTTTGTTTATGTGTATCGAACTCGGCCTCGTGGCCTCTTGTAAATAAACAAGTAGTTTCGTGAACATGGTCGGTTTGTAAATGAAATCGCTTGCTTATTGCGCTTTTTGCTTCTTCTTCTTCACGAGTAGATTCTAGTTAGGGGAGTCGCCTTTCGCGGGGGCCCGCTGGGTTGGAGGCGAGAGAGACGGGCCATAGCCACGCGGCGTAGGCTGTCTCGGCTCGCGCGCTCCTTCCATCGTGCCGCCTACGCCCTTTTCAAATCGTGGCTCGTGGTTGAAGTAGGAAACAAACTTAGCGCGTGTTATTACGTTTTTTGCGCGAAAAAATGGGACCATTTGGGGGGGGCCCCCGCAGTAGCCCCCGAGGGTAACTTGGGTTTCAGGGGAAAGCCGAGTTGCCCTTTTATTAGATTCGGAGTATTTACATAGGTGACACCAACTGGGGCGTTGGCCGTGTGTTTGTACAACAGAAAATACTTGAAAATCCTAGCTAAGGGTAGAAGCGACGTAGGCTGTTGGATGTTCCAAGCGTTGGTGAGTTCTTCGCCGTCCTCGTTGGCCGGCTTGTACGTGCACGGTTTGAGCACCTTCACCACGACGTAGGGTCCCTCCCATGGGGGCGATAGCTTGTGGCGCCCTCGATTGTCTTGGCGTAGCCTTAGGACCAAGTCCCCCTCGCTGAAATCCCTGCGACGTATCTTGCGTGCTTGGTAGCGCCGTAGGGACTGTTGATATCTTGCGGAGTGCATCAACGCCACGAGGCGTACTTCATCTAGCTGGTCCAGTGAGTCCTCGCGGGCTCGCTGGTTAGCATCCTCGTTGTAGCCCCGAACCTTGGGCGACCCGTATTCCAGATCTGTGGGGAGGATGGCCTCCGCGCCATGGACTAGGAAAAACGGGGTGAACCCGGTGGCTCTGCTTGGGGTAGTCCTTAGGCTCCACACGACTGCTGGCGAGTTCTTGGAGCCATTTTCGGCCGATTTGTTGAGTTGGTCGAAAATTCAGGTTTGAGGCCTGTAGGATCATGCGTTGGCACGTTCTACTTGGCCGTTGGTCGTGGGTGTGCCACGAGTGCCCAATCCACACGGATGTGGAACTTGTCGCGAAACTCCAAGAACTTCCGGCCGTGAGCGGGACTTGTCGCGATGACTCCAATTGAACTCCAAAAGCGGTAGACGATGTCCGTGAAGAACATGACCGCTCTGCTCGGCCCTCAAATTCGTAATGGGGCGCACCTCCACCCACTTGGAGAACTTGTCAATTGCAACCGGCGGGTGGGTGAAGCCCGGGCGCCTTCCGCGGGGGGCCGACGATGTCCCAACCCCCACACGGCGAACGGCCATGTTACGGGGATTGTTTGCGAGCGTGAGGCGGCAAGTTGGTCTTGCGGGCGTAGAGCGGCATCCCTCGCGGGTGCGCACTCGCCGGCCGGCATCGCGGCTGCGGTAGGCCGGTAGAAGCCTTGGCGAACGCGTTGCCAACGAGGGTGCGTGGCGCGGCGTGGTGGCGCGCCGATTCCCGCGTGGATGTCCCGTGGGAGCTCGCGCCCCTCGGGGATGGGTATGCATCGGCGGAGGATGCCCGACGCGGCGCACTTGTACAGCTCGCCGTCGACCAGGGTGAATGACTTGGCCATCCTGGCGATGCGCACAGGCGCGGCCGGTCTGCGGGGAGCTCCCCTCGAGCAATCCAGGCGATGTACTTCTCCCGCCGGTCCGCACGGGCGGGCGCCGGCTCGTGTCCATCGCGGCGGCCCTCGTGGGAGCCGTACCCCTCGAGAAGGGAGAGCACGTACGCCTCGTTCGAGGGGTCCTCTTCCATGGGTTCCGCACCCGCCGGATTCGAGGGAGCCCCCAGGGTCCGGCGTCGCTCGAGGGGTAGGGCTCGAAGGTGACCGGTGGGCGCGCGATGTCGCGCGCGGCGTTCGGGGGGAACGGTGATCCGCCGGACGCGATCTTGGCAAGTTCATCTCGCCTCCTCGTTGTCTCGGCGGGGTACATGATTGAGCTCGATGCCGTAGAATTTGTCTTCGAGGGCCCGCACGGCCTTGCGGTAGGCCTCCATCTTGTCGTCGTGGCGGCTCGCGTTCTTCATGACTTGGTCGATCACGAGGGCGCGAATCCCCCTCGCACATCGGGCGCTTGATGCCCAACTCATTGGCGATTTTGAGGCCACGAGAGAAGGGCCTCGTATTCCGCCATATTGTTAGACGCGGGGAAGTGGAGACGCCTTTGCGTAGCGCATGTGCTCCCCGAGGGGTGACACGAAGAGCGAGGCCCGCGCCGCTCTCGTCTTCATCACCGAGCCGTCGAAGAACGGAGTCCGACACTGCTTGAATCCGAGGGGCGGCGCGGTGCGTGTCCGTCCATTCGGCGACGAAATCGGCTAGGATTTGCGATTTGATGGCCTTGCGCGGGGCGTAGGCGAGCGTCTCGCCCATCAACTCCACGGACCACTTGGCAATTTCTGCTGCGCGTCGGGGTTGCGAATGATCTCTCCTAACGGGAAGGAAGAGACCACCGTAGCGGGTGGGCCTCGAAGTAGTGGCGGAGCTTGCGCGCGGCGGGGACTACCGCATACAACGGCTTGGACACGGGGGTAGCGCGTCTTCGTGTCCGATAGGACTTCGCTGATGTAGTAGACCGGCCTCTGCACGGGCAAGGCATGCCCTTCCTCCGTGCGCTCCACAACGATCACGGCGGCGACCACCCGGGTGGTTGCGGCCAAGTAGAGTTGGAGGGGTTCGCCGTCTCGCGGCGGCGTAAGGATTGGGGCGTGCGTCAGAGATGCCTTCGGCTTGTCGAGCGCTTCTCGGGCCTCGGCGGTCCAAGAGAAGCGCTCGTGCTTCTTGAGCGACCGGTAGAGGGCGGGCCCTTCTCACAGAGCCTCGAGACGAAGCGGCTCGGGGCGGCAAGGCACCCCAACACCTTCGCACCCCTTTGAGGTCCCGAATTGGACCCATTCGCTCGAGGGCCGCGACCTTTTCGGGGTTGGCCTCGATTCCCCGGCGGGAGACGATGTATCCTAGGAGCATGCCCCGCGGCACTCCAAAGACACATTTTTCGGGGTTGAGCTTGACCCCGTTGGCCCGCGAGCGGTGAATGCGACGCCAAGATCGGCCGACCGGGTCGTCCGCCTTCCCCGGTTTTGACGACGATGTCGTCTACGTAAGCCTCGACCGTCCGCCCGATATGGTCCCCAAAAACGTGCTTGCATGCGGGCGATATGTTGCGCCGCGTTTACGAGGCCAAAGGCATCGTGACGTAACGAACGTCCCGAACGGTGTGATGAACGAAGTCGCGAGCTGGTCGGACTCCTTCATTTTTTATTTGATGATATCCCGAATAGGCATCAAGGAAACGAGTAGTTCACACCGGCGGTGGAATCAACGATCGATCTATGCGTGGCAAAGGAAAAGGAACTTTTGGACATGCTTTATTGAGGCCCGGTGTAGTCAATACACATCCTCCACTTCCCATTTTTCTTTTTTACAAGCACGGGATTAGCTAACCATGTCGGGTGGAACACTTCCTTGATGAATCCGGCCTCGAGGAGCTTCCGCGGCTCCACTCCGATCGCCCGTCGCCGTTCCTCGTCGAAGCGGCGCGGCCGGCTGGCGAACGAGCGCGAGCGTTAGGCGAGGATATCAAGGGAGTGCTCGGCGACCTCCCTCGGGATGCCCGGCATGTCCGAGGGGCTCCACGCGAAAACGTCGGCGTTGGCGCGGAGGAAGTCGACGAGCGCTTGCTTCCTATTTCAGGATCGAGGGTCGTGCCGACCCTCAATGCTTTGCCCTCGGGGGCGATGGGTCGAGAGGGACCCCTTTGGTTTGCTCGGCGGCCTCGAACGTGCGGACGTGCTTGGTGGTGGAGGCGAGGTCGTCATTGACCATCTTCTCCGGTGTGTTTACCGGCGCTTCATCCGGCGCTAGCGCCTCTGCATGTTCCACGCACTCGACATCGCGGTCGAATGCATGCTCGATCGACGACCGACGGTGATGACGCCGTTTGGACCCGGCATCTTCATCTTCGGGTACGTGTAGTTGGGAACCGCCATGAACTTGGCATAGCATGGTCGCCCAAGGATGGCATGGTAGGCCCCTTTGAATCCCACCACCTCGAAGGTGAGGGTTTCCTTGCGGAAATTCTTGGGGGTCCCCGAACCGGACGGGCGGATCGATGCGCCCGAGGGGTTGAACACCTTTCGGGCGCGATGCCGTGAAACGGCTTCGTCTTCGGGCCGCGGTGTCCCGGCCCAATCCCCATCGGGCGCAATGTATGCGCGAAGAGGATATTGAGGCTACGCCTCCGTCCATCGAGAACCTTCGAAAGCCGGGCGTTCCCAATGATGGGATCGACCACCGAGAGGTGCGGCCGGGTTCGGGATGCGGTTTGGGTGATCATCCCGGCTAAAGGTGATGGCATCCTTCGACCGGTTGAGAAAGGCCGGGGCGCCCTCTCGCGGCGAGGACTTCGTGCGCTCCTTCTTGCGCTGCCGGTTGACATGTCGGCGGTAGGTCCCCCAAAAATGAGGAACACATTTTCGACGACGGGGAAGCCACTCGGCGTCGCCGTCGCCCCCATCCTTCTTGGCCTCTGCCTCCTTCGCGGCGGCACGGCCATAGAACTTCTTGAGCATGTCGCCTTTGCTCAAGAGTGTGATTCACGGGGGTCTTGTGGTAGGGGCATGGCTTCTTCATCATGTCATCGAACACCCCCCGGCCTCGAGGAGCCGGTCGAGGGCCCGTCGGGCGGGTCAACGGCGAGGGCCTCGGCGTTGCCGCCGTTGCGCCCCTGCTCGCGCGCCTCGCGGCGCGGCTTCTTCCCCTTCTTGCCCCGCTTGTCATTGCGGCGCGGCTCCTTGGACCCGCGCCCTCCGCGGGCGTGTCCTCAGAGCGCTTGCCCTTCTTGCCATCGAAGATTGCCCCCACGGCTTCCTCTCCGGAGGCGAAGCTGGTGGCAATGTCGAACAGCTCGTTCGAGTCCGTGGGCGGGCTGCGTCCCAGCTCGCGCACAAGGTCCCCGGCACGTGGTGCCCTCGAGGAACGCGTGCACGATCTCTCGACTGTGCCACGGCGGGGAGCTGCGTGCGGCGCTTGGAGAAGCGCCGTATGAAGTCCGCGAGCGACTCGCCTGGCTTCCGCGTGCGGGAGCGCGGATCCCGGGGAGTTCCCGGGGCGCACGTATGTGCCCTGGAAGTTGCCCACGAAAGTGTGGACTAGATCGTCCCAGTTGTGGATCTGGCTGGCGGGCAAGTGCTCGAGCCATGTCGGGCCGCATCGCCCAGATGCAGGGGTAAGTTGCGGATGATCACTTCGTCGTTGGTGGCCCCGCCCGGTGACGGAGCCGGGCGGTAATCGTTGAGCCAAACACGAGGGTCCGTCTCCTCGTTGTATTTGATGATCGTCGAGGGTTGACGGAAGCGGGGGGGAACGCCGCCGTGCGGATCTCCCGGCCGAACACACGGGTGCCGGGGGCTCGGCGTCGGGGAGCGATCCTCACCGGCTGTCGTAGCGCCCACCCCTTCGAGGGTGGTAGCCTGCGGCCGCTCGCGCGTCCGCCTTGGCTGGTGCGCTCGGCGTTGATGACGTTGCGGGCGTCGCCATCCGGCGCCTGCGTGTGTCGAGGAGCCGTTCCTTGGCCGGCGTGCGTCCACGGTCGGCGGGTCGACCCGCATGCACCGAGGGTTCGCCCCTCGGTGCGGGATCATCACCCCGCGCGTCCCCCTTGTTGGCGGATGCGTGAGGCCGAGCTTTCGGCTTGCGGACGGCCGCTTGCTCAAGGAGGGTCCGCACCTCGCGGTGCATGTCTCGAGCCTCCTGGGGGTCGAGGGTGCGGCATGGCGCGCGGCGGTGTTGCGGCGGCGATGAGCTTTTGGCTCGCCGCGGCGGAGTATCCGCGTTGTCGGCGTTGGGGACGGGGTTGAGGCGATCTCGGACTTGTCGGCCTAGCTCCCGCGCGCGTTCGCCGCGCGCGGGGGCCTCTCCCCGCCATCGAGGCGCGGAGTAGCCGCACGGTCCGGTACTCCTCGCGCCGGCTTGGCCTCGAGCTCGCGAGCTTGGGCCGGCTGCGCGTCGACGTCGGCCCCGGCGGGAGCGCTCGGTCCGCGGCCGGGCGCGTGGGAATCCCCGGGGCGGCGTGACTTCCCCATCTCCGGCGCCCGCCTCCGGCGGCGTTGGCCGGGTCGTTGGTGATGACGGCGCGGCATTCCCGCGTGGGGTCGTAGCTCCCGGTCTTTGGAGTCGTCGGAGCGGCCCGGACCGGTGTCCGTGGCGTCGAGGAAGCGCCCGAACGCGGCCCGGGTCCCAAGCACCCGGAGAAGTCCCCACTCCGCGTACCCATGACGGTTGGCGGGTGGCATCGTGTCGACGGAGCCCGGGGACGACTCGTCCGCGTGGCGGAGTGCGGGATCCCTGGCGACGAAGACGTGCGCGACCGGGCGGAACCTGCGCATCGTCGTGTTGACGTTGGCGTTGTAGGCCGTAGTGGCGCCACGCGGCCGATGGGGACGCGTGGTCTCCGAGACCGCACGCGGTCCCGGCGGGGGCGGTGGCGGCCGTCGTGACGTTGGGCGCACCGCGGCCGGGCGGCGGCGCGCTCGGCTCGCCGCCGCTCGGACCGCGCCGCGCGGCGTGGCCCGGGCGGCGACGGCGTCGCGGCGTCGACGGACCCGCGGCATCCGTGCTGCGGGTGCCTGCGCGGTGTCGCGCGTGCGGCGGAGACCGGGCGGACCCGGCCTCCCGCTGCGCGCGTAGCTCCTCACGGTTGGTGAGGCGCATGAGATAGCCATTCCCCGTGGCCTGGAAGTTCAAGTCCCGAAGCGGATCTCGAGCCGGCCGGAAGGGGGTCTGAGCTACCCATGTTGTAGCGGGTGCTACGGTACTCGGTGCGAATCACCATGGAGGGAGTCGGCGGAAATGACCTTAGGCGCTCGTGTGCCCCACGGTGGGCGCCAAGCGTGTCGGTGCGGAATATGGTCCCGACACTAACCGTAGATAACGCCTAGGTCTATCCCTCAATGGTCGATGCTAAGCAACAAATGACACAAGGATTTATCCCGGTTCCCGTGAGGGGGCCGTACGTCCGGCGGTGGTGTGCTCGTGGCACTATATTGCTCGGCACGGGGTGCTTGTAGTGGGGCAAATACAAGCAAGGCGGGAGAGGAAGCGTGGCTCCCAAGTCCCTGGTGAGTAGGCTGAAGATGTTGTGTGAGAATAAGAGAGTGAGTGCACGGGCGGCGTGTTCCTTCGGATTCGTCCCCCGCGGCTGGGGGCTCGCCTTCCCTTTTATAGGCCAAGGGAGCGGCGAGTTACATGCACGCCGCGCTACCTAGCTGCGTGCGGGAGCACGTCGTGCTATGGTGTAGAGCGGGCGACCGTCGGTCGATCTTCGCCGCGATCCGGCCATGATGGCCTACCTTGTACCCGAACAGTGGCGGTTCGAGGGTAGGAGGTGGCAGACGGCGATGGCATTCCCTGATAGGCTTCGAGGGGGGTGCTGATGATGGCCGGTACGGGGTACAGGAGCGGGCAGAACGGCGTTCCTTCCCAATGAGCTCTGCGGTGGCGGAGTGGTTGCTGCAGTGTTCGGGCGTGCGCCTGCGGAATCAGGCGCCCACCCGCACGCGTGGGTACGGCTGCCGCGCCGTTACAGTGGCCGGGATGGCCACCCACCGGCCTAGCGCCCCTTACCCAACTCCGCAAGGTCACGGGAAAGTGGAATCGAGGGTGCGCCGGCCCCCCTTTCGAGGGTCGGGCGCGTTAGCCGTACGGCGGCGTGCGCACGGCGTCACGGGACGACCCGGCCCGTACCGCACGGTCCATCCCACGGTGGCGGGGATGGGCTCCTTCCTGGGGGAGTTGGTGCGGCGGCACGGGGCGTGAGCCCCGGGCGCATGATGGCGCGCGTCTGCGGCGTCGGGGCGTTAAATGCCCAAGTACGGGGCCGGCGCACGCGTGCGGGGCGCCCGTGAGCGTGGCGGGCCCCCGCCGAGGGCGGAGCGGACCCTCGAGCGAGGCGGGACTCGCTCGAGGGGGAGCGCGCCCTCGGCGGGGCGGGACCGCTCGAGGGAAGGGTCGCCCCTCGGCGGGGCGGGACTTTGTTCGAGGAGGGAGTTGCCCCTCGAACGGGGCGGAGCCGTTCGAGGAGGAGCGTACCCTCGGGCGAGGCGGAGCACTCGCTCGAGGGGTCTCATGGCGGGCTGTCTTGGTGGGCCTCCGAAGTCTGCTTTGCATGGGCCTCGTCCCCGCATGGTTAGTTCTCCGCATGGTTAGGCTTAGCTCATGTTGATGCGGGAATTTAGGTAGGGGTTCCCCCATTGTTTGAGGGGACCCCTAGGGGCGGTCCCCGACACATATGTTTCGGAGAGGTCTTCATCAGCTTTTGAAAATTTCGGCTGTCGCTGTGCAAGTCGGCAAAATTTGTTTTTCGAATTTTGCGGACTTGCCCCAACTGGCAAACTTGCCCTGGTTGAAATTGCAACCTTCAGTTGCTTCAACCAAGATTTTTCTGCGAACGTCCGACAGAGCCCCTTGTCATTTTCTTTTAACGATGATACCTGAAAAAATTTCCAACAGTCTGAACTGAATGAGAATATTTAGGCGAGCCCCTGGGCATTCATTTTTTTTTGGAAATCATCATGCAAACTTTTTGGTGGGAATCCCTTCGTGGATGGGATTTTTCTAGGCCACAACTTGTTGTTGTCTCAGGCCGTTCGGTGGGAATCCCTCGATGGATGGGATTTTTCTAGGCCACAACTTGTTGTTGTCTCAGGCCGTTCGGTGGGAATCCCTCGATGGATGGGATTTTTCTAGGCCACAACTTGTTGTTGTCTCAGGCCTTTTCAGTGGGAATCCCTTCGTGGATGGGATTTCGGCTGTTAGGAAGCCTTTCTCACGAACTCATTCTTTTTTTTACGATGGAATTTCGGCTATCACGGAGCCCTTCACACGGACTTCTCTTTTTTCATGATGGGATTCTGGCTATCAAGGAGCCTTTCACACGAACTTTTCTTTTTTCACAATGGGATTCTGGCTATCAAGGAGCCTTTCACACGAACTTTTCTTTTTTCACGATGGGATTCTGGCTATCAAGGAGCCTTTCACACGAACTTTTCTTTTTCACGATGGGATTTCGAGACACAAAATGCGAAACGCGCAATTTGGGGGAAGACTCTTTTCATATATATATCAGAAAGAGTATTTACATAGGATCCGCCTCGTTAAAAACCTTGCCTCTTAATTTAGAGCCCCCTTTGCAAGGAAAAGAGTACGGTCCTTCTTATTCTATAACTACGATTAAGAAATAGAAATAGTTTTTTCTCCGAAATCACTTATGAATACGTGATTCGGGCTTTTATCTTGCTAAAACGTGAACTTACGAAAATTGAAAAACTGCTATCTACTACACTTATGTACAACTAGGATCTTCATGGATAATACCTCTTTAAGCTGTCGGCATTCCACGAATACGGCAACTCCTCGCCAGTCTGCTCCATCAGGCGAAAAGCCCCTGGCATGTTTGTTTCCTTAGCTATGTAAGGCCCTTCCCATGACTCATGAAGCTTTCCTGGATTCTCCCAATTTTTCTTTCTTTTCAGGACAAGATCGCCAGTTTTGATGTCCTTTCGGACCACCTTTTTGTCTCTCCATGCCCTTGTCTCTCTCTGGTATTTCTCAATGTTTTCTGCTGCTTCAAGGACTGTCAGTTCTATCATGTCTTTCTCCACCTTCTTGTCAATTTCTTCTATCTCTTTTCCTTTCAAGACTCTCATGCTTTCGTTCTTGATCTCCTCTGGTGTCATAGCCTCAGTCCCGAAGAGCAGACGAAAAGGTGTGAAACCTGTTGCCCTTGAAACTGTGGTATTGTGGGACCAGATCACCTTTGGAAGTTCATGCACCCACTTTCCCTTTTTCTGATCAAATAAGCATTTCTTGATTCCCGAAAAAATCAGGCCATTGGCTCTTTCAACCGCTTTCCGTTGGATTTGTGGATGATAAGCGACGAAAATTTCGCTTGTGTGCCCGGGGTTCCCGCAATACTCTTTGAAGGTGTAACGGTCAAGCTGTTTGCCATTATCAACCGATTAATTCTCTAGGAACTCCGAATGCACGGACTATGTTACGCAAAAGAATTTCCTACTTGTTGCTTCTTTGTGATGTTCGCGAGTGGTTTTGCTTCCACCCACTTCGTGAAATAGTCGACCGCTACGCCGCGAACCGGCAATTACCCGAGCGGTTGGCAACGGGCCTACTAGGTCCATGCCCCATCTTTGCGAGAGGCCAGGTTTGGAGGAATTAAATGAGCGGCATTGAAGGCGGTCCGCCGATTTCCCATCTTACGGCATGCTTCACATTGCCGAACCAACATCTTGGCGTCGATGTTTATAGTTGGCCAATAGAATCCTTGTTTTATCGCCTTGCCAGCCAAAGCCCTGGTGCCAATGTGTGCCCCACAAAATCCACTGTGGATTTCTTTTAGGAGTTCACGACCTTTTTCGGATGTGATCCAGCGTAGCCAGGGCTCAGTGACTCCTGATTTGTACAATTCTCCATTTACCACTGTATAGCCCCGAGCCCTTTGCCTCAACCTTTTCTCTTCTAGTTCATCTTGCGGTTCGTAATGTCCCCTTAGGTAGGCCATTATTTCTGCTCTCCGGTCTGGAATTTCCACCATATTCACGATTTGAGTTCTTGAATCTTTGATGGAAGGTTCTACGATGATTTCAAAGAACACATCTGGTGGTAGCTCTTGATTTACGGTTCTTTGCCTTCGCCAGTTTATCCGCCTCTTTGTTGTCATCCCTTGGGATGTGCTGGACTGAATACCCCCTGAAGTGTCTTTCCATTTCTCTGACTTTTTCAAGATATTTCATGAGAACTGGATTCCTGGCCTCGCTTTCCTTCTCGATGTGTTCCTGGATTACTTTCAAATCCGTTCTGATTATGAAGGTCTGCTGCCCCAAAGCTTTCATTTTTCTCAGTGCCAGCAGTAGAGCTTCGTACTCTGTTGTATTGTTCGTGGAGTATTCATTGTTCGCGAATACGAGCCGTCTTGCATATCTTATGACCACGCCGTCCGTGATGTTACAACGTAGAAATTCCAACCCCCTTGTAACACCATGCGCCATCACACCGCACTACCCCCAAGGTTCGGGCATATTTTCCTCCGTTACGAGTAGGTGAGGTCCGGTCCACGACGAAATCCGCCGGGACTTGCGATTTTATTGCACATCTTCTTTCGAAATCCACCACATATTCGGAGAGTTCGGCACCCCACTTGATAATTCGGGTAGATGCCTCCTGTTCGCGAACGGGTCACTTAACGGTTGGTTAGTGATAACTCTTATTCGTGGCCCTCGAAGTAATGTCTTAGCTTTCTTGCTTGCCATGATGACCGCATACGCGATCTTCTCCGGTTCGGAATAGAAAACCTTGGAACCGGACAATGCTTCGAGGCGAAATATACGAATTTGCCTCAACTTTCCTTCTTCTTCCTTTTCTGTACCAAACCCACTTGCGCTTCTTGCCGAATTTGATGCGGACACATACGGCGAAGCGGTGACTTTGGCTCGGGAGGACGAGAGCTTGGTCATGCTTGGATAAGTAGTCTTTCGGTTCACGAAAAGCACGCTTCGAGGTTCGGACCACTGGAATTTCTTGGCACTTCGAGAACTTGGAAGAATGGCAAACTTCTTTCTGCGGCTACGGGGATGAATCTGCGGTGAGGGCGACAACTCTCCCCGTCAACTTCGAACATCTTTCGGCGAGGTTGGCTCTTGCATTTCCATCAGAGCCTTTATCTTGTCAGGGTTTGCTTCAATGCCTTTCGTTGAAACTAAGCATCCAAGAACTTTCCCCTTGTGAATTCCGAACACACATTTTTTTCGGGTTTAGCTTCAAGTTTACTTGTCCTCAAGTTCGCGAATGTTTCGCCAAATCGCGATATGGTCCTTTCTCTGAATACTTTTGACGACTATGTCATCCACATATGCCAAGATATTTCTCCGAATCTGCTTTGGTGCGGTACTATTGCTATCATTCTTGAAAACGTGCACCCGCATTCTTGACCCCTACGGCATTCTTACGAAACAAAATGTTCCGAAAGGAGTGATAAAGCTTGTCTTCTCTTCGTCCTCTTTGCGAACTACGATTTGATGATACCCGAGAGAACATGTCCGGTAGCGAAAGCATCTCACCGTTGGCCGCATCATCCACGATCTTGTCTACCCTTTCCAAGGGAAAATCGTCCTTCTTGCACGCCTTGTTCAAATCGGTGAAGTCGATACACATTCTCCATTTGCCATTTTTCTTCTTGGCGGCACGGTGTTGGCTAACCAGACCGGGTACTTGACTTTTCGATTACTTGGGCATCCTGTAATCTACGAACTTCTGCTTCCCTTTGCCTTGACCTTTTCGTCGGACATTTTCCGAAGTTTTTGCTTCTTGGGCGGTATCTTGTCATACTGTTTCGAGGACATATTCAATTATGTCTCTGTCAACGCCTTGCAAATCTTTGGGCGACCATGCAAAACATCCTTGTTTCTCGTTCGAAATCGTATGAGTTCATCATCCTCTTCGGCGGCGAGGTTCGCCCCTATTATGGCCTTTCTGTCGGGCATGTCGTCCGAATACACTCTCTTTGTTTCATCTTACGCGGCTATATTATTTTTCTCTTTGTCCCGCTTCGGCTCTTCATAGGTTTCCTTTCTCTCTTCGGCTGCATTCAAGCGATACACATTCGTTTGACCGGGCGTGTGGCCCTTTTCTATGTTCCCCGGCCTCTTGCCGATTGCCGAATCTTGTGATAACCCCTTTGGGCGCGAGCATTTTCATGCATAGGAAGCTGTTGCCTTATGACGAGCATCGAACTTGTTCATGAAACCCCTCACCGAAGATCGCAAGATACGGGTGATATATGTCAACCACATCGAATGTGAGGTTCTCGGTTACGGCATTCTCAAGATCTCCGAAAGAAAGCTGGAAGTGATATTTTTCCAACCGGCTTGATGGGCTTCCCGCCGAACCCCTGCAATGGGTACTCTGGTGGGTCCAACATGTGCTGACTCAGGTTCATTTTCTCGAATGTTTTCAGGAATAGGATGTCCGCCGAACTCCCGTTGTCCACCAAGATTTTTCCTATGACCCATCCAGCAATGTTGACTTCAATCACCATGGCATCATTGTGGATCGCGGATTTCGGCACGAAGTCTTCTTCGTAAAGGTGATTGGCACCTTCGCCCACTCGGGCGGGCGGTGGGCCATCATTGATGATAGTATTCACGGATCCGAAGTAGTTGTTTCGCTGCTTCTTTGTTTCAAATTCCATGGCGGATCCACCGTGATTGGCATGATAGTCCCGAACGATGGCAATGCTTTGGAGTTACGAGGTCCCGAACTTGGAGCGAGGCCTTAATGAGCTTTTTACGGAGGCGGTGGCAAAATTTCCCGAATGGGCCGTGGCCTGTTGTATCGACCGTATCGCTTGCGGCGAGGGAAGAATTCTTGTGAAGGTCGCCATGCTTGATTGCGGTTGTGGAAATTGCTCGAAGCTGGGCACGCAGTTGGGACCGCGGACTCGTGAGCTGCGGCCGCCGGAAGTTCGGCCGAAACCTGTGTTGGCATCGAGGATGCGATGCTCATGAGTGCTTTCTCTTGTTGGATTCGTGCCATGTTCTTCTTTGTCTCTGGGCACCCTTCGGTCTTGTGGCCTCTTCCGTGATATTGGCAGTAGAAGTGGGGATCTCTTGGGTTGTGGTTCGGGAGGCTTGGGGTTCCTCTTCCTCTCCCCCTTCCTCCGTGTGATGAATCCTCCCCGGCACTTGGCACCGCTTTCTTGTTGTTCTTGAGGATTTCCGACATTGTTTACATTTCGTGGATGCTGTGGTGGTGCTCGCCAGGTCATATCTCTGCCACCCTGTCTTGCCTCGTTTCGTTCGGCTATTCTCTTGCGGTGGTCATCATTAGACAGAATGTAATCCTCCAATTCTCGAAATAGTTCTTCAACTGTCTCAGGCTTCTTCCTTGTGAGATGGGAGGCTGTTGGCCCTGGGGTGAGGCCTTTGATCAATGCTTTGATCGTTGTTTTGTCATCAGCGTCGGGGATCGAGACCTCTGTTGCATGAATCTTCTCACGAAGTTTCGCGGTGGTTCCCCGTCCTTCGCGCGATTATACGAATGCGAGGCTTGGCCGTTGTGTCGTGGAACATACGAAAAGCTTGCATGAACTTTGTCTTGAGATCTACCCAAGCTCGTAGATCGAGTGCGGAGAGCGACGGTGAGTACCAATTCGATCTTGGTCCTTCGCGAGGCTATGATGAAGGATTTGGCAAGTGCAACATCATCTCCTCTGCCCGAATTTACAGCGACTCGTATCTCATGAGAAATTGCACGGAGTTTACGAAACCGTTGTACTTGGGAAGAGAGACGAGGCTTGAACTTCGGCGGTCGGGGTCTTGTTTGCGGCCCTATCGACAGTGGTGATTCAGAATCCACGAAGTGCGAGATTCCGTTTCCCGCGAAGAAGTTTTCCTTCGGGGATTCTCTTGCAGGCGCGGGGTTCTGCTGCGGTGTTTCTTGCCACAGGGAGCTGTTCTCTTGCTCTTTCATTTCGTCGATTTCTCTCTGTATTGCTTGTATTTGTTCTTTTGCTTTGTTCAGCTGTTCTAGTTTATCAGAGATTTTCCTCTTCGCCTGCAACTGGGCCTTGAACTTTTCTTTGTCTTTCTCGCCAATTTGTTGTATCTTTTGGTTTACCATGGCTAGCTCTCTGTCTATGGAATCATCATCAGCATCAACATTCTCGTGCTCTTGCTTGCTCAACGGAGTTGTTCTTGGATGTAAGTCGTTTTTTCTGCTCTTGCCTTCATGAGGGCTTCGAGCTTCTCTCTTCGTTCTTCGGTCCGTTACGTTCGAGGATTCGGGAACAAACGAATTTTCGTTCCCCTGGGTGAGATGGCGGTCTTCCTGGTTGGCTTTGCCCGGAGCGATCTTCTTTGACTTCTTCGAGGTGGCATCGTGAGTTTCCTTTCGGCTGGGACACGGTGGGCGCCAATGTTGGGGGGGTACCCGAAAAATTCGGAATACTACCCTAACACAAATGAAAGTTCGAGTCACGTTCTACAGCACAGTTAGGGCGCAAAGAGACGCAACCCCTCTCCCGTCGATAGCACAAGTCCCAAAAAAGTACGAATCCGTTTACACGCGCCCTCGCGCCCCCCTTTTATAGGGAGATGAAGGGACTTTTACATTCCGATAACACCCTCGGGCTCGGAGAATATTCCTAATGTGAACACACACAAGAATGTCTTTTCCTCCCTTGTACATTTACAAGTCTGCCACTAGTTCACACTCTAAACCCGGACTTTTTGGGACTACAACTTTGACTTTGCTTCTCCCGTGATTCGTGAATGTCTCCGCCCAAGACTTCCGAACTAGGTCTTCTACAGATTCCCGAAGTGGCTCTTGCTTCCCAGCAGGTTCGTGCGTGCCCTCGCGCCTGAGCCCCGAACAGAGTTTTCATCAGATTCCCGAATTGGCTGATCTCCGAAGTTCGGACCATCAACAGTTGAGACTCCAGGCTTCCGCATGTTCATGACTCCGCCTCTTCACCGAATCAGGATTCCCGAATCCCGCACATTCGCGAGTCGGGACTTCGCGAGTCCCGGACTTCCGAGAATCGCGAATTCCCGGCTCTGAAAAACATACTTTGAGAATTCCGTTAAACTCGACGTTTCGAGGGTGACGGGTTTTCCCGAATTCCCCAACAAGGTTCTCCTTCGTCTCCTTCACGAAGCCCTTCTGCACGTCGCCGTCCGTCCACAGTGCCAGCCACACCGGCGTCGAGCACTGCTCACAAGGATGGGTCGACCGCGACGATTAGCAGCACGACACAACTTCAGAAGAAAACGGCTCCCGTGGCTCTATGGCTCTCGGTGTTACCTTGTCGTCGAGGAAGCGAGCCCAGAAGCGGGCGGCGGCGCGGTCGAAGGGGTCGGCGGGCAGGAGCGGCGGCGGCCCGGGGAAGGCTTCGTCGACGTACTCGACGATGACGAGAGACTCCGGGATGGCACGGCCGCTGTGGAGGAGCACGGGCACCTTCTTGTGCACGGGGTTGCTCTTGAGCAGCAGCTCGCTCTTGCTGCGCAGGTCCTCCTCCAGGATGAGCTCGTAGGGCACGCCCTTGAGGCGCAAGGCCACCTCGGCGCGGTGGCTGAACCCACTGCTGAACGCGCCGATCACCTTCACCCTGTCGCTCATTTTTGCTTGATTTCGTCGTAGCGTGTGTCAGTCTCAAGACTCAAGCCGTTTCTGGCTTGGATTGTTGTGTGATCTCTTCTTGGCTAATTGCCCCTGGCAGGCAGCTGGTATTTGTATTGCGGTATTGCCTTTTAGTTTGGTACGGTTCGTCAGTTTGATTGGCCTATTTTGATCCGGGTGGGTGTAGCTGCTTTTGTCTTGGGCTATCTGGTGATGCCTGGAATGATGTAATTTTCGACAAATTGAAAACTAACTCTATCATGTAGGTTATTTTCAGGGGAGCATACTGGCTACGCTCCTGGTCCCAGTTCCAGTGTGACGAGCAAGCCAAGGACACCCTCATTATGCTGAGCAGGAGATTGGAAGTGGTCGCTCTAGATATTTCTAATAGAGGGTGGAAGCACTTATATCGTTTGCTTTAGTCTATGAATCTTGTTTTCACTTTGGTTTCTTGTGTCTCTCTACCGGCTTTGGTATGTACTTTTTGGGTGTGTACATCCCTGGATGTAGAGGCCGGATTATGTAATCCCTTATCTAAAAAAATATATGTCCTCATCTTGTTTTAATAACTCTGGGATTACGAAAGTGATTTACTGACTTGTTCGTTTGGCCGGTAGTTGATGGTCGGTCTTTGGTTTGTTCCGAGAGAAAATCTTCTTTGTCACAGTTGCTAGTGGCTGGTTTGTTCTGAGACAAAAGTACTTTAGGCTGGTGGCTGATAAGCCAAGCGAACGGGCGTCGTAATTCATCCGAGTCGTCGTAATCTTTGTCCAATATTAAATTACCTGCTCTTTGGAAATTTCACACCTCAAATGAGAAATTCACACACAATTGATCCAGAGCAGCTGATGAACGTTACCATTTTGGCAGCATTGGATTTGGCATGAGCAAGCACCTACATAAATATTATAGCACACTTGACAGATGGGGGTCTTAAAAAAAGCATAATTGACAGATAGTTGTTGGAATATATGGCCCAAACAATGTGATGTGCACTCCATTGGACTGCAATCCATTGGGCCACTTCCATATAGGAAAGTCAATGTGGTGCGGATGGAATGCAAGGGAGGTTTAGTGCCACCTTGCTATTCTATGGAGATGAGGACCAACATATAAGGGGAGGCTCTTGTATAGTACTTCAAGTGATTGAGTATGAGCAAGAGAACACACGCGCGCGTATCGCGTATTTTCGCGTGATTTATCGCGTGACTTGTGACTTGTGATTGATCGCGACGGGTTCCTCACTGGTGTTTCTCTTTTTCGTACTTGTTTTGTTTTGGCCACATCGCAAATACCTAGACTGCCACGTCCGCCCTCGGGGGCGGGATAAGCACGTCCTCGAACGTGCGGCGGCTTCGTGGGAGGACGTCGAGAGATACCGGGGGGCGGTTCTGGATATCGGCGGATCGAAACATGGGCGGCTAGGGTCTTCTCTATAAAAGGAGACGTCCTTTTGACGGGAAGACTCACGCCACAACTCATTTTCTCATCTACTCCGCTGCGCGCGCCGCCGTCCGAGCTTCTGCCGTTCCTCCGTCCGCCGTGCAGCGGATCGAGGGGAGGCGGTGTCTCCGAACCAACGCCGGTGTTCTGAAGGCCTGCACGGGTGCCGGCGATCAGGTTTCTGGGAAGCGTACTCGCGACCGCTCGTCACTGCTTCCTCTACTCCGACTTCGTCCGCGCCTACATCGACTACATCTACATCGTCCTCGACTTCCAACCATCTTCAATCTCGTGTGTGTTGCACTGTAAGTATACCGTTTGCATCTCTTCCTGCACATGCAATGATGGATGTTTGGATCTGTTCCTCTTTTGTATTCCTAGCATGTGTAGGGTTTGTTGATCCCTCTTGTTTTTTTGGAGTACTAGCGTATCTGTTCCTCTTTGCTAGTAGTTTTCCGGGAATCAAATTAATCTTAGATCATGTTAATTTTGTAACAATGGCTTCCTAAAGTTGTTGGTATTTATAGAGAAAACCAAGTATTCTTGTTGCATAGTTGAAATTCAAATGCGTTGCTCCTTGGTGGAGCTCTTGGGTTTACTATTATTTTGTTTAGTCAACCATGTTTTCTTGTTTGAGAAAATATTTCTGGAGTGCTACGTAGATGATGTTGTAAATATGCCGTGCGATGACAACGACTTATTAATTGTTAGTTGTTACAACAGTACAGTACTACGTTTTAGCAGTTACGAAATCCCGAGTCAAAATTTCTTGGCGAACACATGCCTGGGAACATGTGGACTCGTGATGCCAGTAAACATCACTTTCATGAACTTCAATGTATACAGTCCACTACCATTTTAGTGAAGCAACACCATCACACCAGCATGACCGCTACTAAAGACAAATATAATATACTCTCACACGGTGATACGGCAATCCCACCTATATATAACACGACACCGAGGACATTTACTGATTTACTGCTGCGGCATCGCCATGGCCACCATTTTCATCTTGTCCATCTTTGCAGCCAAGTGGCCTTTGAGACGCTCCCTGTTCGGCAAGCACTGCTTCACAGCTTCGTCGGAAGCGTACTCCTTGGCCCAGCGGTGGAGAGCAGGGTACTCGTCTCCCATCAAGCTCACGCCGGTCACCTCCTCGAACGCACCCATCCAGTGAGATATCCCGCTGAGGGCTATGTCCAGGTAGCCGATGGAGTCGCCTCCGAAGAACCTCCTGCCGTCGAGCTGCGCCTCCAGGAGCGCCAGGTTCTCCTTCGTCTCCCTCACGGCCCCTGTCCGAGCCTCTCCCTCCGTGCAGAACGACAGCACCAGCGGCCTCCGAACCTGACCGAGAAGGCATACTATGCATGTTCAGTAAAAGTTCCAGCGTTGGGTTGGGTCAGACACCAGGGTTCAGAAAAAGGACGCAGGCGACGAACCAAGTACGTACCTTGTGATCCATGAAATGAGCCCAGAAACGAGCGGCGGCGCGGCGGGTGGGGTCGCTGGGGAGGAGGGGCGGCCCGTCGAAGGCCTCGTCGACGTACTCCACGATGAGGAGGGACTCGCAGACGGCGCGATCGCCGTGGAGGAGGACGGGGATCTTCTTGTGGATGGGGTTGTGCTGCAGCAGCAGCTCGCTCTTGTTCTCCATGTCCTCTTGGATGAGCTCGTAAGGCACGCCCTTGAGCCGAAGCGCCGCCTCGGCGCGGTGCACGAATGGGCTGCCGAACCCGCCGATGAGCTTCACCGGTGGTGGAGACATCTTTGGTTTTGCTTTCTAGCTGCTCGTTCTCCCCTTGGCTGTGTGTTACTTGTGTACAGATAAGCTAACAACTGTCTTCTACTCTGTTTTATACTATTGCTGAACGTTTGCTCCTTCTTCTTCTCCAAGAAGGACCAAACTCTATTGTCTCATTCAGTCAGCTAGTCAGAAGATAGGTTGCTTCAGGTCAAAGATCAGATTTTTTTCAAAAACATAAAATATTATGTGGTAATGTCTAGTAGTATTGGTTAAGGAGATCTGTATCAGAGTTCTCCTAAAAAAAAAGATATGCATCAGAGTTGATACAGTCAAAACTAGAGCTTGGAAAATTGTTTAACGATGCAGTATACTTCTAGTATACATGGAGCTTTTATTGCCAATTGGAGACTCGAGTGACTCACTCACTAGTCACTGGTACAGAGTGCTTGTGCCCTGCAAACAGCACAATACTCCCACATCGTCGAGGCACAAAGCAAAACCGATCAAACTGATGCATGGATACACTAGCTATTCCATTTCCATGGGCAGAAAACTGAAAACGCAGCCCGATACTACTGCTGCAGCATTGCTCTGACGCCAGCTTTGTACATCTCCTTGTTCTTGGTGAAGTAGGCGAGGAGTTTCTCTCTGTCCGGAACGCACGGCTTGAGAGCTTCGTAGGAGCTGTAATCCCTGGCCCACTGGCTGAGAGCGGGGTGCTCGTCCTCCCTCGCCACGGTCACCCCGGTCACCTCCTCGACCACGCTGCGCCAGGGACCTAACATGGAAGCGGCGACGTCGAGGTAGCCTGGCCTGTCGCCGCCGAAGAACCTCTTCCCCTTGAGCTGCTCCTCCAGAATCGACAGCAGCTCCAGGCCCTCTTTCTCGAACCCCTCCCTTGCCTCGCCCTCGACCCAGTGCGCCATGAAGAACGGCTTGGTCAGCTGCCAATTCGATCGATTCAGTGTCTGAATGGTTTATATTTCTTCAGAAATATAAACGCAGCATCGATGTATATCATACCTTGTTTTCGATGAAATCGGCCCAGAAACGGGCCATGGCGCGGTCGTAGGGGTCGGCGGGGAGGAGCGGCGGCCCGTCGAAGGCCTCGTCGACGTACTCGGCGACGACGAGGGACTCGCAGACGGTGCGGTCGCCGTGGAGGAGCACGGGCACCTTCTTGTGCACGGGGTTGTGGCGGAGCAGCAGGTCGCTCTTGGTGTTGAGCAGGTCCTCGAGGAAGAGCTCGTACGGCACGCCCTTGAGGCACAGCGCCGCCTCGGCGCGGTGCGCGTACGGGCTGCCGAAGAAGCCGATGAGCTTCACCGGAGGAGATGAAGACGACGACATATCTCGACTTGGTGTTACCTTTCGGCCAAACCATTCCGTAGTTTTTTTTATAGGATGCAGTCGATCGACGTGTGCAGTGCTGTTTCAATTCGTCACACCCCAGAGAGAGATGCTGCCAGGCTGCTTCGATCGATCAACCCACAAAACGAAGCGCAAGCACTGGTGTACACGTGCAGGATGCAACTCGAGATCAAAGATATAATTGATATATAGTTAATAATATACGTGGCACATGGGCAGGACACGCAGATAATCTTGCATACGTATGGCACAAGCTGGCCCAGGGGCATACATGGTACACGGCATGGGCGTGTACAGTGTCGGTCCCAAAGAGAAGATAGAACAAATTTTCTATTAAGAAAATTCTATCAAATTGTGTCTAGTGCAATTTCCTAAGTTTTTTTTCGTTGAATGGTCAATTTCCTAAGTGGAATGGGCTTACTCTCACAAAATTGCTCCTCTCAAGTTAGTCAAACTATCTTTCTTAGGTATTTTTGTGTTCTGCTACGCAAAAAAAAAGAAGTGATCTTGGTAAGGACAGGGTCTTGGCCTCTTGGGTCCTTGTCACACAACTTGCATGCCAAGAAACGTCTGAAGCTGCTTTTTTCGGCCACCATCACAAAGTCCACCAAGAGCGACGCAACGACGACGTGCGACCGGATGGGTGGGCAGCTGCTGGCCACAAATGGTGTAGAAAATGGCTTCAGATCCATGCTGAGCTCATTGCTTATGCCATGCACAGTGTGCTCTCTGCTCTGTGCAGTGGCTTCGCACACTATACAATATTTTCCTGATCCGCCCACGTGTCCTTGTATTGATTGTACATTTTTACTAGTTTCTAGGTGAACTGAACCACATAGTACTCGTATCTCTGAATATTTTTGATTTTGAGCTGCACTGTATATGCAGACTGCTGAAGTAGAAAGAACCCAGCAGCTTCTGTCGATCGGATGAGGAAGCAGTTGACCCGAGGAAGAAGAAGCCGCACGCCTTTGGCTACACCATCATAAATAGTAGCAATGGTTTTGTATTTGCTTGGCTAAGATAAGATAACAGGGCAAGTAGCTAGCTAGCTAGGAGAAGCAGGGAAGATGTCTTCTTCTCCGCCGCCGGTGAAGCTCATCGGCTTCTTCGGCAGCCCGTACGCGTTCCGCGCCCAGGCGGCGCTGTGCCTCAAGGGCGTGCCGTACGAGCTCCTCCTGGAAGACCTGTTCGGGACCAAGAGCGAGCTGCTGCTCCAGCTCAACCCCGTGCACAAGAAGGTGCCCGTGCTCATCCACGGCGACCGGGCCATCAGCGAGTCCCTCGTCGTCGCCGAGTACGTCGACGAGGCCTTCGACGGGCCGCCGCTCCTCCCCGCCGACCCCTACGACCGCGCCATGGCACGTTTCTGGGCCGACTTCATCGAAAACAAGGTACTGTGGTCGATGCTGAGTTCACTCACTGTATCCAGATCAGAGGAAAGCTCTCTGAGTATCATTCGGCACTGAATCGAACGCTGCTGCTGAAACTGAAATGGATTGACAGCTGACGAAGCCGCTCTTCATGGCGCACTGGGTCGAGGGCGAGGCGCGGGAGAAGTTCGAGAAAGAGGGCCTGGAGCTGCTGGCGCTTCTGGAGGAGCAGCTCAAGGGGAACAAGTTCTTCGGCGGCGACAGGCCCGGCTACCTCGACGTCGCCGCCTCGGCGTTGGGCCCCTGGAGCAGCGTGATCCAGGAGGTGATGGGAGTGGCCGTGGTGAGGGAGGACGAGCACCCCGCCATCGTCCAGTGGGCCAGGGATTACAGCTCCCACGAAGCTCTCAAGCCGTGCATGCCGGACAGAGAGAAGCTCCTCGCCTACTTCACTGAGAACCTGGAGAGGTACAAAACTGCCGTCAACGCGATGTTGCAGCAGCAGCAGCAGTGATGGAATCTGCCGTGTGCCAGAATATAACAGAGATCGAAGTGCCCGGTGAAATACGCGTGCCTTTTTTTCGAATAAGTTTTTTTTAGAACCGGTTTTTTCGAATAAGTATGCGCCTCTCTCAAAAAAAAAAGAAACATCCTCCCGCTTCTCAGCTCGTGGTAGGATTCGGGCCATATTTGGAACGGGCTGGCTTGACTGGACTGGGCTAGTGCTTCACTGCTTCGGTCCGGAAATCCTATACACCTTCCGGAAGATTTTTCCTTAACCAACTATAACCCATTACGAGACCAATAACAGCCCACCTGACCCAACAATAGCATCGAACCGTTGCCTCCATCCTCAGCTTCCTCCCACCTCCGCCGCGGCGCCGCGACCTACTGGCCGGCGAACCTCGCCGTGTGTCCTCCGCGGCGGGCGCCGTCGGGAGCGTCGTGCGGGGCGGCGGGCCGCTCGGCTAGGCCGCGCCGCCGCCGCTGTGCTCGCGTGCCACCGTGGCTAACCGGCCGTCCGGCCCCCCCGCCGCCGCCCTCGCCGGCCGCCTGAGATCTGCCGGAGCCGGAGGTGGTGCTCAAGGACGAAAAATGTAGAAAAATGTTGGGAAAATGTTGAACCAAAAATGTCAGAACATTAAAATGTTGATTAACATTTTGACGAAATGTTTGATGAAAACTTTTTGAAAAAAAATGTTTGATTCAACATTTTTGTCTATATAAATGTTGGTGCAACTTTTCCACAAAAATATTAGGTCAACTTTTTATGAATAATGTTGGTTCAACATTTTATTTCAAAAATGTTGCAACGCTTCTGAAAAATGTTGACGAAAAATATTGGAACACTTCTTGAAAATGTTGACGAAAAATGTTGGCAACACTTTCTAAAAATGTTGATGGAAAATATTGGCAACACTTCTGAAAAATGTTGACGAAAAAATGTTGGTAACACTTCCGAAAAACGTTGTCGAGAAAAAATGTTGACAACACATCTGAAAAATGTTGACGAAAAAATGTGCGCAACACTCCCGAAAAATGTTGAAAAAAATGTTAGCAACACTTCCAAAAATGTTGACTAAAAATATTGGCAACATTTCCAAAAATGTTGATTGCAAAATTCCCAGAAATGTTGAACAAAAATGTTGTAATTTTTAATTTAATAGTCATGGTGGTGGAAAAATAAAAAACATCATTTAGATGGCTTTTCGTGGGTTGGAAGTTCACGTGCTTATCAATCTTCCGAAAGCCATATAGGAGGCCCTGCTTCAGTCGCCCCATCGCCGGAAATCCTATATATCTTTGAGAAGATTTTCCTTGCCCATCTTCCACATCTTCAAGATTCGTGCAACCACTTATGGCCATTGGATCCCACCCATAACCCTTACTATCTCTCCCCCACTCCCTCCTCCCTGTGAACCCGCGCCGCCCCGCGGGCCCCCCCCCCCCCCCCCCCCCCCTCCCGGCGCCGGCCCTCCCCCACGGCCGAGCCTCCGACCCGGCTGCGCGCCCCTCGGGGCGACCCGCTCCGCCGTCGCTCCGTTTGGGCTCGCCGGTGCCCGCGCCGACTCCGGAAAAATGTTGATTTTTTTCCAACATTTCTGATCAATGTTGCAACATTTCACAACATGTTGTCAAAAAATAGTTGATGAAACCAACATTTCTTAAAAATGTTGTAACAATTCTGAAAAATGTTGGAAGAAGCCCAAAAAATGTTGTCCAACATTTAAAAAATGTGGCAAAATCAACATTTCTTAAAAATGTTGGATCATTTTCTAAAATGTTGACGAAAAATCACTAGAAATGTTGAAGAAGAAATATTGTAACATTTTTGAAAAATGTTAGAACATTTTTAATTTAATAATCATTAAGTGGGCTGGTGGGAAAATAAAAAACATCATTTAGATGTGCTTTGGTGGGCTGAAAGTTCGCATGTTTATCTATATTCCGGAAGTCATATAGGATGCCCCTTGGCTGGAGTGGAGCGTGTGCCTGGTGTGCCATGATGCCTCTCATTGTTCTCAAGCTCGTCTCTAAAGGTGTTCATGGTCTACCTTAGCGTGGCTCCGTTGCCGGCCGACCCCTCATCCCTCTCAAACTCACCGCAGAGCGTGTTTCTAGTCTGCCTTACCGACGCAAGCGGGAATTTTTGCTGCTGGACATCGTAGAAATTTGATATTAGCCATAGGACATCACTCATTCCCATCTTTGCCGGAAGACACTCCTCTTTCGTCCTAGTTTGCCACAAAACACTGCAGCCAATAGAATATCCATCCATGGAACAATGAAGTGCGAAAAGACAATTTCACCCTTGTTAAAGTGGGGTCCACAAGCCAGTTTTCCTACGCCCGTCAAGGTCTGTGTCGGTCTGTCCTCATCCTCGGCATCTCGTCCCCATCGCCACTGTCAACCACGATACCTCGCTGATGATCTCCAAGAGAGAAATACGAGGCACCGAGTGCTCCGACCTTGTCTCAGCCTCACAGGTTGTGACCGCCGCGCGCATGCCGGCATGCCGCCGACCCGCCGTCCTGCAGCGGCGCGGGCGGTGGTGCCCTTGCCTGCTGTTGCCGTACGCTGGGCGAGGCGGCACGCGGAGCTGGCGAGCGCCAAGCGGACGTGCCTGCAGTCCTGCGACGCCGGCATCTAGGGGTGGGGGCAAGAGCGCTTGGGTGGACGCCGGCCAACAACGAGGCCTGGGGTGGCCGCGCGCACGGTCGTCTAGGGTAGTGCCGACCTGGGGTGGCAGCGGCGTCTCCGACTTCGGGTGCGGCCGGAACAGGTGCTGGCAAGGGTAGTTTGGTCATTTTTAAAAATTATCTTCATCGTTTTACCACAAAATGAATATTATAATACCTCAAATGTGCTACGGCAAATCTATAAAACTTATATAGGTGAGACCCACTACAAGTCATGGTTGGATTTCTCTCAACATGCAAGCATTCCACGTCATCATCCACTATGTGTCATGTCACCATCCACTATACGCCATGTCATCATCCACCAAATCACATATTTATGTCTTCAATCGATTTTCTGTGGCTTATAGCATGTATATCACACCACAAAATTCATGCTGATGATTTTAGAATGATTCACTCTCAACAAAATAACATGCTTCCATATATAATGAGTTTACAAACGAATATTGCCATGTAATATCTTTGGTGTCACTACTTTCACATTTCACCTTAAAATTTTGTTTAAAAAATTCTCGCAGCAACGCGCGGGGTATCACCTAGTAAGAAGAGATGAACGGTGTCCATCGGCAAAGGCTAAAACCAGCGGTGTCCACCAGCAAATACCAACCTGCAGCAAAAATACCCGACGCATAACGGAGCTGCTTGCTGTCAGCGAGTGGCGAAACTATAGTGTCAGTGGGGGTGCACCCCCCCCTCCAAAATCGAAAAATTGCTCAAATACCGCATGATAAATGCCCCCCCCCCCACCAATTCAATTTAGCTTTGGCACTGTCCTAGCGGTGGGTAGACCTGCTGGATGGAACGACAGTATCACCGTCACTAACCCCAACGCCTGAGGCCACCGACTCCGGCGGTGCCACCTGGACGGGCACCACCAGTACAATGGGCATGTCGGTGGTGGTGCTCCTCTTCTTGATCTTGGCCCCCTTCGCCGGTGGCGGGGATGGGAGCCACATCTACGATAGCCGTCGTTCATGGTGCTTAGTGGTTAGTGAGTGAGTACGTAGCTGGATGAATGGAGATTGCATGTGTTGCAGGTTACTTTTGAGGGAAAAATGAACCTCCATGCCCCGTGGTGCATGTAGCAGCAAAAATGAGTAGAATTTTTTAGGACAAAATGAACGGAGTGCAGGATTTTTTTTTACTATGAACGAGCTCATTATACTCCGTCTAATTAGGATGGATGAACTTTGTACATATAAAATGGAAATGCCCAATTACACCCCCTCAATTATCATAATATTCCACCAAATTTGAAGCACAAAATCATTAAATTAGACATAGTCCACGATCCACAAATGTGTTCGTGTAGCTTGTTTTTCTACCTTTAAAAGAATTGTTGTTTGTTTAGTCGCTACAATTCATAACTACTTCATTGCGAATAAGGAATATACAAATGTTTGTTAGAAAATTTTGATGTTATATATTTAATTATTTATTCCTTCTCCTATCATTTTATTATTGATTGTTGTCGTGCATGTTTTTGTGTGTCATTTTTGTTATATGTTCCAAGTTGGATTTTTTCTTATTGTAAAATGAAGAAGTTATGCTTACTTCATGCAGCTAAAGCTTGTAGCATTAGTCTTAACCCATAGTACGAATGCTTTCAGATTTTCAGAAAGTATGTTTGTAGAAAAATATCCGAACCTTAAACCTTTACTTTGAAGAAATCTACTCACTCCCTCCGTCCCATGAAAAATGTTATTTCAATTTGTTTTTTTTTTCAGATAGATTAGTGGTGTTGTGAAAAAACTCATATACCATAGCCACGTGCAGTAAGTTTTTTATGTAAATCAAATTTGAACATTTAATGAAGCTGTTAGTTGAATCTAATTCCTAGAATTACACTCTTTTAGGTAGAATTTTATTTTTCATAGGACGGAGGGAGTATCCGCGAAACTTCAACACATAACACAAATATTATTCTGACTGATTCGCCTTAGCTTGGAGAAGAAGCATCATATCCCGCGTTATTAATTACTAGTAACAATCAACGCTAGTCATGTATCGTGTCCTCTGTAAAAAAGCTATAAAAAGATGGGGACAGTTTAGGCCCAAGGTAACAGCAAGCAGAACTCTAGCCAGAGAGAACACCAACGCCGACGATCGATGTCTCCGCCGGTCAAGCTCGTCGGCGCGTTCGGCAGCCCAGTCGTGCACCGCGCCGAGGCTGCCCTTCGCCTCAAGGGCATACCTTACGAGTTCATCCATGAAGACCTGGAGAACAAGAGCGAGCTGCTGCTGAAGCACAATCCCGTCCACAAGAAGGTTCCCGTCCTCCTCCACGGTGACGACCGCACCGTCTGCGAGTCCCTCGTCATCGTCGAGTACGTCGACGAGGCCTTCGACGGGCCGCCCCTCCTCCCTAGCGACCCAAACGACCGCGCCGCCGCTCGCTTCTGGGCTCATTTCATGGATCAGAAGGTAACTGTTATCTGTCCCAACCACTATCTGTGTATGAGATCGAACGAAGTGGAAGCTCACCCAATACGCATACCATTTCGATTTTTTCACATCAAATCTTCACATGTTTTTTTAGATAACATCAAATCTTCACATGTATAAGGTAAAGGCACCCCCCCTCTCTCTCACTTGCTGGCCTTGTTGAGCAGTGTTTCAGGTCGTTATGGCTGGCGCTGTGGACGGAGGGCGAGCCGCAGAAGGGCTTCGTCAAGGAGGCGAAGGAGAACCTCGCGCTCCTGGAGGCACAGCTCGACGGCAAAAAGTTCTTTGGAGGGGACTCTGTTGGCTACCTGGACATAGTCCTCAGTGTGTTGGCTCATTGGGTCGGCGTGTTTGAGGAGGTGGCTGGTGTGACCCTGTTTGGTGACGAGTACCCTGCTCTGCGCCGCTGGGCCGAGGACTACACTTCGGACGAAGCTGTGAAGCTTTGCCTGCCCAAGAGAGAGCATATCGCAGGCTATACCACAGCAAAGAAGGACAACTTCAAGCTCATGGCCATGGCAATGCTTCAGCAGCAGTAAAACCACGCACCGGGGTAAAGTATATTGGGGCGTGAGTGTGTGACAACGTACACACACATATATATATATATATATATATGTGTGTGTGTGTGTGTGTGTGTGTGTGTGTACGCACTACATGTCGGAGCTAGCGTTCATGATCTCGTTTGAATAAAAATGTGGTTGTGTTGAAGAGGATTTCATTCCAAACCATCTACGATGAAGCAAAGTCGTTTGTGATAGTTGTGTGGGTGTAGCGAACATGGCCTCATATGCCATTTGTTCGGAGTTTGATTTTGGTGATTCATGACAACATGATCATTGGGACTAACCATATTGTTTAAGCACGTCTTTGTAGACATTTCTAGGTCCCAAGGATGCAAGAAAACCCCATGCAAAAATGACAAAACAAAGGGTCAAAACCGAGCAAGAAAAGGAAAAGAGAAGACACCGTCGGATGAACCGACGGTCCCTCAAATACAAGCGTCGGTGCAATCATCGGACGAGTTGGTGCACAGGGTCCAACCCTAGGTACCGTCGGATGAACCGACGGTCCGCATTTTAGTAGCGTCGGACGAGTTGCAGAGGAAGAGCAAGGAAGACGGTAGCACCGGATGATCTGACAGTCTAAGTGGGGACCCCGTCGGTCTATCCGACGCTCAGTTTGAATCAAGACAGAGGCGCGCCAAGACAATGCCTTCAGCATCGGATGATCCGACGCCTTGGTCAAGGCATAGCGTCGGTCTATCCGACGGTCTGTTGGAAGCTAACAGTACCGACTTGGACGCGAGGCCTTCAGCACCGGATGATCCGACGTAGCGTCGGAGCATAGCGTCAGAGCAGTTGTGTCAGAGAACCTCAACGGCTACGTGACGTGGGAGGGTCACCGGATGAACCGACGCCCTGGAAAAGCATAGCATCGGATCATCCGACGGTACCTTTTTCAGCAGCTTTTAGCCAACGACTAGTTTGATGCCTTGAGCTATTTATACCCCCTCCACTCACCCATTTGACGTTGCTGGATTGTGTGGAAGTGCAGAGGAGTTCAAGACACATTCAAGATCATATTCAATCCATCCAAGTGCTTAATTGCTCATCCTTAGACTAGTGCATGCTTTGTGTATGTGCTTAGTGCTAGGCTTAGCTTAGAGTTGAGTGAGTGCAAGGTTGTGCCAACCTTGTGAGGTGATTCTTGAGTGAATCCTGGTGTACAAGGTTCGCCGGAAGCCTTGGGGCCTAAGTGGCTCACCGGCAATCGTCAACGACCCTCCGGCTTGGTGTGGAGCGGCGAGGACACTTTGTGCGGGGGACGTGGAGACCCCCTTCCTTGGTGGAGAAGCTCCTTAGTGGAGGCGGCATCAAGGTGACCAAGGGAGCTTGACAAGTGCCTAAGTGGCTAGCCTTTGTGGCAAGTCAAGTTGGTGCTCTTGGGAGAGACTTGGTGACCGGGAAGCAATACTCTTGTGTGAGTGCTTCAACAACATGGACTAGGGGTGGCTTAGTGCCTACCGATACCACGGGATAAATCGCGTGTCAAGAGTTTGCTTCCTCTCATCCCCTTTACGTTTCCGCATTTACTCTATTGCAATCTTTGCTTGTCTCTACATTCCTAGAGTAGTATCATGCTAGGATTGGCTATAGGTTGCAAACCTTCTTTTGGGATGGGAGTTTCACACTAGAACAACCGTAGTTGCACATATAGATAGTATGTTCTAGTTTACCTTTGCGCAAAATTAGTGAAGCCATAGGTTAAAGTTTTAAGTTGCCTAATTCACTCCCTCCCCCTCTTAGGCTAACGGGCATCCGATTCCTTACAGTGGGGCCTTATGAGCAGGGAGTTTGTGTGTTTCATGTGCGTCACCAAAGCCCTTAGTCCTAATTGGCTAGTGGAGCTGAGGTATGGTCGCAACCACACAGGTTCGATTCCTCGTTGGAGCGAATTATGGGGTTGATTTTAGAAAAATCCCATCGTCGGTGAAACCGGGGTTCGGGGTTTTCTAAGCCGGGAGAAGATTTCTTCTTCTTAATGAAATCCGTGGGGCGGTCTTACCCCCACCGGCTTAGTTTAGTGTTTCATGTGCGTCAGTGCGTGTTGTGGTCCGCACGACTACTTATCAGTGATTTTGTTAAAATAAATATTCCCTGCCAAAGGCAAAGTATTGGATGTTAGAAAATTGGCCATTGGGTCTATGTACATATACCGAAAGACGAAGATACAAGATCACAAAACAGCACCATAGGTACAATATTTATTAACGAGGTTCAACTACTACAGCCTACACCCCCTTGTCATTCGACAGTTGTTGACTAAGGATTTGTTTACCCTATGGGATAAATTAGACTATAAACCCCTCGTCCACTTGAGAGCAGGGTTCGCAAATTCGCGGTAAACCGGTCGGGTAACCGACCTTACCGCTGCGGCTCAGTAGGGGTAACCGACCCTAACCTTACCTACGAAACCGAGCTTCTCGGCTAACCGCTCGGTATGGCCGGTTTACCGGCCCGGTTTCGTTGAATTTAAAAACCGCTACTGTAGCGGTTATTGAAACCCTGCTCGAGAGAACACTCTAGAAATTTTAGACATGTTGGATGTCTTTGTAGTGAACATGAAAATATTTGAACTGATGAAACATTTTCACTTTATTGGGTGGATATTATTCAGAATTGAGATTAAAAAGAGATTCTAGCATCATTAGTACATGTTTTCTAAGTAGACATGGAAAATTTTGAACTGAGGACATTTTGAATGGAGGTACAATTTTCTAGAATTTAGGTACACATTTTTATTCGAAAACTGTTCGGAACCCATGGCCAACAATTTTGAGTTTACAAACAATTTCAACTGATTTGGAAGCTTGCCTCTTCACCAAGCTGGACGCGCCGCTCCTGCCACAGCCAACGGCCCGCCGAACCCGTCAGAAATGCACCTTCGACATGAAGGCCATGCGTCAGAGCGCTCGACTGTCAAAGAAGTCGGCAATGCCGGTGATGGAATGTGCGCAAATAAACATGTGTCGCAAGCTAGGCCTCTACACCGACAAGCTAGCCCCTTGGAGAATTTTTTATATTTATTTTGTCTGATTTTCGAAAAATAAATGGTCAAATAAAAAATTTTGACAAATGTACATCTGGCGTCGTGCCCCACGGCGTTTGGAGTTCCTGCCGCCGTGGGTCACGGTGTTAGGGGAGACGCCAACGGTCGGCAGTAAAGACCGGTGGGGTCAGGGCCGTCAGGCTCCTCCCGCCGTGGCCACCGGCGGCAGGAGCCCTAGCGTCGTGGCCCACGACGGCAGGATCCCTAACGTCGTAGCCCACGGCGGCAGGGCCCTAGCGCCGTGGCCCACAACGGCAGGAGCCGGCCTATATAAGGGTTCGAGCCCCTGCCGCCGGCCCCTCACTCCCCACTCGCTCCTCCCTCCAAACCTTCGACTTTCAACCTCTTTGGAGCACTTCTGAGGTATGTTTCTAAATTTAGTCCAGTTTAGTTAGTTAGTTTAGTTAACTTAGATTAGTTAGTTAGCTAAGTTAAATTAGTTTAGTTTAGAAATTTATTTTAGTTAACCTAGTTTAGTTAAATTTAGTTTAGAAAATTAGTTTAGTTAACTTAGGTATGTTTACATTCACATAATTTGTTTAAATTCATTTTAAATTTGTGAAAAATAGTTATAATTGACATAATTTGATTAAATTGTATAAAATTCGTAGAAAATTATTTAAATTCACATAACTTGTTTTAATTCATTTAATTTTGTAGGAAATGGTTATAATTCACATAATTTGATTAAATTGCTATAAAATTCGTAGGAAATTATTTAAATGCACATAATTCGTTTAAGTTTGTCTTAAACTTCTATAAAATGGCTATAATTGACATAATTTGATTAACTTGCTATAAAATTCGCAGGAAATTATTTAAATTCACATAATTCATTTAAATTTGTTTTAAAGTTCTAGGAAATGGTTATAATAGACATAATTTGATTAAATTGCTATAAAATTCGTAGGAAATTATTTAAATTCACATAGTTCGTTTAAATTTGCTTTAAAGTTCCAGGAAAGGGTTATAATTAACGTAATTTGATTAAATTGCTATAAAATTTGTAGGAAATTATTTAAATTCACATAATTCGTTTAAGTTTGTTTTAAACTTCTAGGAAAATTAGTATAATTGGAAAATTGATTACGTATGTTTTTTTGCTGTTATGGCTGCACCGCTGGATTACGTACGGCCGGAGTTGTTCGATGAGGCGGTGGACCGGCACCACCGCTCGTACGTGTCGGTTGTTCTCGGCGGTCCGCTCGGCACGATACGTTGCCGGACGACCCGCACGTTGCTGCCGATACACCCGCGGTGGATTCCGAAGTACATAATTCATATTTATTATTTATTTCCGTTTCTTTACAATAGTAATTGTGTTAAATAAATTAATATTTTTTCAGGCTACGCGCTGCAGGACTTCTCCCTGTTGCGTGGTTGGTCGAGGGGGACAAGCTACGAGCCGAGATTCCCCGGGCGGAGCGGTTGACGCAGTTCAACTACGACGCCCTGCTAATCGCCGCGTTCATTGACCGGTGGCGACCAGAGACGCACACGTTCCACTTCCCCGTCGGCGAGATGACTCTCAGTCTGAAGGACGCCACGATGTTGGGAGGACTACCGTGTGCTGGTCAGGCTATGGGGCCGATCGACCTCCCCGCGACGTGGCAGGCTGACTTCCTTGCTCGGTTCGCGAACGTTCCTCGTAACGATCGCGCGTCGGCGCCGTACGTGCCCTTCGTCGACACCCACGAGTCCACCTGGACTTGGATCCACCAGTTCAGTGTACGTGATTCTAACTCTTATTTTCAACATTTGTATGCATTTTAAACGAATGTGACGACGGACCTTTGTGTGTGTGCAGGCTGACTACATGACGGACGATGCCAACGACCAGACGTCATACATGTTTTTGGAGGTCTACCTACTCTGGCTGTTCGGGTGGGTGCTGTTCTGCGAGTTAGTGGGAGACTCCGTGTCGCGGTGCATGATCCCCTGGGCTCAGAGGACCGCCGACGCACCCCTCGAGCGGATGCCCCAGATCACTTGGGGTAGCACTGTTCTGGCAGCTACGTACAAGGGGCTGTGTTCGGCAGTGACGAAGCTGACGAGTAGGGAGGCGATCCTCCTGGGGTGCCCTCTCCTGCTCCAGATGTGAATCCACGAGCGGTTCGACATTGGTCGGCCCAGGACAAACCTCTCGGAGTACGAGCCGGTGGCCGACGGCACCGACCCAGCGGACCTCCCCACCATGGGTTCTCTGTGGTGTCTCCGGAAGGTAATGACCCCCGTTCACGTGATTCTTCACGTTATGACTTTTGTAGTTCCATTCACTTAACTTTTCTCGTTCTTTGCAGCACATTTCGGCCAGGGAGCAGCCGAAGAAGGCCTACAAGGACTTCGGTGGTCAGATTGACCGGATGGTCGATGCCCAAGTCCGGTGGACGTCGTACGCTCCTGCCATGGTCGCTGCCCGTGCACCACAGGGATCTCGTCCCTGTGCTCCCGAGACCAGGCCTACTGGATGACGCGGTGACGACTGGTCTTCGACGTCTATATCGAGGAGTACGCTGTCCACCGGGTGATGAGGCAGTTCGGCCTCTTCCAGGCTGCGCCAGTACCCGCTGCACCACGTCTGCCGCCTACCACACACAGGTGAGCTACCATTTGACAGTTCTAAATATTTTCCGTTACAAATATTCAATTGCCAATAATTTTATGTTTAATGTTCTATGCTAGGTGGACGCATAAGGGCATGCGTGCGGCGACGTCGTTCGTCGACAAGCTACAGCCATACGTGGCAGAGTGGGCGTCCGCGTCGCACGAGCAGAACGTCGTCACCGAGCACCGCCTTCACGACGCCGCCGCCTGGGTAGCGTACCTTCAGTGGTACCTACTGAGGACGCGGACGCGGTGACGTACGTGCCTGCTACCCCACCACCGACACTTGTCCCGGACCACGACAGGGTCCTGCCGGACACGACCTACCCGGTGCGCCGAGACCAGACCGCCGACACAGTGGTAATCTACGATACTGCAAACAAATTACATTCATATGACTTTTCTAATTTTGTGTGCAACACGATGCCCTGGTTGAGGTTGTGCGGCTCGCATCGGCCGCGATCGAGCGGTGCTTCTCCTGGGGGGCTCAGGAGCACCAGGGCACGTACGAGAGGATCCTCGCTGCGGCCATAAGGTACTCCGCAGTCGTGAACTACGCCGGGGCCGTAAAGATTCCTCTCCTTCCGCGCCACCCAGCGTCGTCCTCGAGCTCCGCCTTAACACCCGCAGCCGACAACTGCTACCTTTGTCGGCGGGTTCTCGGCTCTGAGGGTACAACAACACCCACAGGCGCAGGGCCCGCACGCCTACGTGCAGCGGCCGTTAGCTCCACCTGGCGCAGGTACTTTTAGTAGACCTTATTTTCAACTAATCGACGCAATTATTGTGGGTTTGTGATTATACTATATTCTAATAGTACGGAGCGACCGCCGCCTTTTCCGACAGTCGGGCCTCGACAGCAGCCACCGCCACCGATGTATACGCTAGGAGGTTCCAGACAGCCGGCTTTTCAGTTTCTGGCGACAGATATTCCTTCGTCGTCCACTCCGCTTATGTTCCAGGCTCAGCCTAGTACTTTCGATGCAGCCGTCGAGGACCAGCTGGCCTGGGATGAGATTCGGTACGACGACATTCTCGCGACCATGGAGGGCGCCCCGCAGCAGGCCGACGAGCTTGGCACGTCACAGTTGACACAGCCACCACCGATTTTGACTCAGCCGTCACAGTTGGCGGCCGACGGAGCGACCACGGCCGGCGGAGCGACACCGGCGGGCGGCGGAGCGTCACCGGCGGGCGGCGGAGCGACACCGGCCGGCAGAGCGACACCGGATGTTGCAGGCTCGTCGTAGGTGGTCATGGCGACACCGTCTCCCGACCAGCTAGGATCGCGGGTTGTCAGGGCACCTGACCCCTAGACGTACGACCAGGACCACACCTGGGCTGGCGCTAGAGCTGTTAGCTAGGATCGCGGGTCGTCAGGGCACCTGACCCCTGGACGTACGACCAGGACCACACCTGGGCTGGCGCTAGAGCTGTTACGAGTAGTTGTTGCGCCGGCCCTCTTCGGCCTAACAGCTCTAGCGCCAGCCCAGGTCTAGTCCCGGCCGTACGTCTAGGGGTCAGGTGCCTTGACCACCCGTAGTCTGAGCTGGTCGGGAGACGGTGTCGTCATGACCGCCTGCGACGAGCCTGCAGCATCTGATGTCCCTCCACCGGCTGGTGTCACTCCGCCCACCGGTGTCCCTCGGCCGGCCGCCGGCCGTGTTGCCTGAGTCCAAACTGGTAGATGTGTCAATTGTGATGGACCAACCTCCTCAACCTGCCGCGGGGCATCTAGGGTCACGAGAACGTCGCCGAACTCCATCTAATCCCAGCCTAGTTGTTCCTCGGTGGTCGTGTCGAAAGTAGGCTGGAACATAGGCCGAGTGGACGAGGAAGGAATATCTGCCGCCGGAAACTGAAAGGCCGGCGGTCTGGACCCTCCTAGAGCAAATATCGGCGGCGGCTCCTGCTGTCGAGGCCCGACGGTCGCCCCCTTTTATAGGGGTGGCGCTGCCGCCGCGGTAGCGCGGACGGCGCTAGGATTCCTGCCGTCGTGCCCCACGGCGACAGATTTCGCAAATAGAAAAGGACAACTAGCTCAGTCCATCCGTCTCGAGCAAACTGTGTAGTCAGAGAGACGGGAGGGCAGGGATGTCGTCTCGTCACTCCACTCTCACGCAGCCACCTGGAGCCCTACAATCCTCCGTGTAGGCAATTTACCAAAGTGTTCCCTCGATTACGTTAATATACCGTATTTATTAGTTTATCTAGACCTCTAGTAGTCCAACTTCCAAGATCGACACCATATTTCTGCAAACCAATCTAGAAAGTATGTCCTTGGTCTTTATTTCATTACTTTGATCCACCTATGTCATTTATTGTTTTATTTTGCTGGTCTCCTTTTAGAATTTTAGAACTTTTTAGAATTTTGTACACGACCTCGATTTATGCCGGCACATGCGTGCTGCCATCAACGCGACCCTCGACCTCAGCGATGAGAACTCCGGCCTACCACACGAGGCCCTCATCCAACACACTAGGACAACGGTGGCGGACCTGGCTCCCCTTAACGAGGAGGTTTGATGCTGCCGACATCTCTAGAGAGAAGATGGAGGTTGAGCAAAATCCATGCAAAATGTCGATACACACGACACTTATGGACTGAGATGGCTATTTGGATTAGTGGAACGGCCTTGTAGCTCTTCGCCGAGATAAGTTTCAGTACGGACGAGTAATCTACGTTACGGGGGGAGCCAAGAGCTTGGCACACCTAAGCGTGCGAGTGTAATTAATACTGTAGACTTGTTCGTCAAGCCGGTTGTAATTCTCTTCTTTATTATAACGAAATAGACACTGTCTTGTGCCCGTTCGTTCAAATAAAAGAGCCAAAAATTAGCTGATGGACAAGCGGAGGAACCTAAAAACAACTTGCTTGATGGGCAACGTGGAGGAGCTAAAAACAATTGCTTGAATATATAACTACTACTCTAGCTATCAATTAAACAATGCATGACATATCTATTGTTATGTTGGTGTGGTCTTCGAAATTAGTTTCAATCGTTTTTTTTCTCAAAGAAAGTATCATGTGTAGCTAGAAATGAAACAATATGTGTGCAAGCACTTTAATTCTACATACTAAACATACCAATATTGTGACTAATGTTTGGTCAAAATACATAAAGTCTGACTTTTCTACAAGAAATAATTAACACAACGAAGCTGCGGCTTCGCCAACAACCCCCACGCTTTCCCAACGGCCAAGACCTTAGTTGTTGGCGAAGAAACTCTTTCCCAACGGGGAAAATTCCGCTGGGGAAAGAAATCTTCGCCAACAGCCCAAAATCCTATGACCGATGGCAAAGTCCGGTTGTTGGCGAAGGGGTCATTTCCCAACAAAGCATTCTCGTTGGGAAAGAAAAGTTGTTGGCGAAGCTCGGCACGGCCAAACGGTACGGCCGCCGTCGGCTTCGCCAACGCTTCGCCGTTAGTCGTTGGCAAAGGGAGAAGCCCTTCGCCAACGGGGCTACCAAGTTGTTGGCGAAGAGCCTTCTTTCCCAACGACCTTGTAGGGGCCGTTAGGGAAGATTGCGACGTTGGCAAAGAATTTTCATTTTTTTCGAATTTTGAGTTCAAACTTTTTTGGTAGCCTTGCTACATTGTTTAGAAGCACATTGTTAAATGTGGGCCCATTTTTTAACATTTAGCTATATTTCGTTAATTATTTTCGTTCACTTGAATTTTCGGCATAATTCAAATTTGAGCTGCAGTGCGTGAAATAATGAAACTTAGGCGTTCGAAAAATGATATTCATGTCGGGGAGTGTATTTTGAGGCCGTGTCCCAAAGCTCACCCGAAATTTCGAAGTCCTTGTGCACGTAACACGACGGTTCGGGCGTGGTACAAGCGTTTTTTAATTATATAAAAACCAAACGAAGTCGAAAAATCACGAAACTTGTCGGGGTGTCTTGTGATCACATTTGGAGGCTGCGATAAACATTTGAGAAAGTTTGGAGCAAGTTACCGCGTCGGATGTTCAAAACCTAGACAGCTCCACATGTGCTCCACAAGTGATCACATGGTAGAGATGTCTAGGTTTTGAGCATCCGACACGGCAACTTTCTCCAAATTTTCTCAATTTTTTATCGTAGCCTCCACATGAGATAACAAGACACCTCGACAAGTTTCATGATTTTTCGACTTCGTTTGTATTTTATATAATTAAAAAACAATTGTACCACGCCTGGACCATCGTGTTACGTGGACAAAGACTTCGAAATTTTGGGTGAGCTTTGGGAAACGGCCTCAAAACGCACTCCCCAACATGAATATCAATTTTCGAACGCCTAAGTTTCATTATTTCACGCACCTGCAGTTCAAATTTGGATTATGCCGGAAATTCAAGTGAACTTAAATAATTAATGAAATATAGCTAAATAACTCAAAACATCCCAAGTTTTGAAGTTGAGATGTAATAATAGTAGGAAGGACCCACAAAAAAGTTGAAAGGAAAAAAACAAAAATGCAAAAATTCTTTCCCAACAGCTTTGTGACGCTGTTGGAAAAGGTGTCTTCGCCAACAGCTTTAATACCGCAGCTATTGGCGAAGGCTGGCGCAGTAAAAAAAATAAAAAAGGCTTTGCCAACAGCCCCACCTATAGGCTGTTGGCAAAGAACAGAAACCCTAAAAGCCCTCTCCCTCCCTCCGCGCACACACACACGAGACACCCACACACGCGCGCGCGCGGGCCCCCCCCCCCCCCCCGCGCGCGCGCGGTCTCGGCCCCCGCCGCCGCCGCCGCCGCGGTCCCGCCCCCGCCGCCGGCGGATCCGACCCGCCCGCCCGCGCGCGCGCCGGCCCCGCCCCGCCCCGCGCCGTGCGCGCGCCCGCCCCCGCGCGCGCCCCCCCGCCCCGCCCCTCCCCGCGCCGCGGCCGGCCCCGCCCCCGCCCGCGCCGTGGCCCGGCCCGCCCCGCCGCGCGCGCCCCCGCCCGCCCCTCCCCCGCGCGCGCCCGCGCGCGCCGCCCGCCCCGCGCCGTAGCGGGCCCGCCCCGCCGCGCCGCCCCCGCCCCCGCCCCTCCCCGCGCGCGCCGGCCCCGCCCCCCCGCCGGCGCCGCGGCGCGCGCGCCCCGCCGCGCCGCCCCTCTTCCCCGGGCCGGCGGCCGCGCGGTGGAGGAGCAGGGGGCTGCCCCTCCCTCCCGGCGAGCCCCTCCCTCTCCGGTCGGCTCCGCTACATGCCTGCATCCATGACCGCGGCTCCCTCTCCTCTCTACTCCCCACGCGTCGTCGACCTCGACCTGTTCCCCGAGGTGAACTTATGGTAGTTCATGGAATCATGGTTAAGGTTGCTGTAACTGTCATCATCTAAGGTGTTTGCTGTTTGTGATTAATTGCAGAAACTGAAGGAGAAGGCAGCATTCAGGAATCCAGATGAGTTCTACTTCAAGATGATCAACAGTAGGACTGTTGGTGGAGTTCATAGGCCAAAGTATGTACAATGCAGTCCCTCTGCCCCCATCAGACTCACTATTGTTAAGGTTTGATATGCATCTATGTTTCAATTTTGACTTTGCTGTATCTTTTGTTAGGCCTGAAGATAATAAGTATACGAAGAGGAACTTCTGTTGTTGAAAAATAAAGATATGGGGTATATCCTTCAGAGTATTCAAAGTGAAAAAAAGGTTTGTGGTGACTTCTAAAGTATTCATAGCAAATAAGTACAGTTTTGTTCTTGTCGCTGAAGCTGTATTCTGTTTTAATTTGGATGGGACCGCTTTATAGAAAATTGAGAAATTAAGCTCAACACTTCATGAGCTGGATGCCAAGCGTCCAAACAAGCATGTTTATTTTGCTGAAGACAGGTATAATTAATGTGTTCATTTTCCTTACCATTTTGGAATTGTCTGCTAGTTAAGCTTATATCAGTATTGAGATGGCTTTGCTCATTTTTATCAGAGAAGAAGCCAAAGAAATACGATCTAGGATAGGAGAAAGCAGCAACATGCCTAGTTTTGAAATTCGGGTGGCAAATTGTGCTGGGGTCACTGATCGGTTTCTTCGGTGCCGCGTTCGGGAGCGTTGGCGGAGTCGGTGGTGGAGGGATCTTTGTGCCGATGCTGACGCTCATCATCGGGTTTGATCCAAAGTCGTCGACGGCGATATCAAAGTGTGAGGATCTAAGATCTAACTGCATGCTTCTTGTGAATGCTTTATTCCTTTTGTTCGTAATTATTCGTAGTTGATTTACCAGCAGGCTTATTTATTAGTATTCTGTATGTGCTTTCGTAATTGTGAAGATGTGCAGTGATACACGCATCTTCACCTGATATACTTTATGTCCCGTTGCTGTTGTATTATTATACAAGTATATTTCTGGAAAGCAAACTGGCCTTGGCAACTTGGTGTCCTTATATGATTAAAAAAACCCTTAAAAGTTGTACCTGCTGCCACCATTTGCATTAGTGTTCTACGCATTATAATATATTCATTCACGTTTTGTCAATGCCTTTCTCACAGTCATATTGGGAGCATGATTTAACAGGATGGATCTATAATTTGGATGGACTGACACGGCTTGCTGCCACCGCCAATACCCATTACACGAGTAGCCGACCACCGCCAATCCAAGAATGTTATTTGCTTCGGTATGTTATTTGCTTCACTTGCTTATTTGCACTATAATTATGCCCCGATGTTGCAATCTCTCTTCTTATTTTGTCTTTTCCTCGCCTTTGTGCTTACCTTTCCCTCATATTGGTTTGCTTAAGATGACTAAAATGGAGTATAAAAATGCTTAAACTGTAAAAGGGAAAAAAGTATAAAAACCTACTTAGACAATTGTGAGATATTTGTAAATTGAGAGTAACAATCTCCTTAAGTCTCCACCATCTACTTTATATACATCGTAGGGTGCGCAACGTGCGCTGACTGTTCTAGTCATGTCTATATGCAGCAAATGTTTTGAACAATTTAAACTGTTTACTTTTCAGGTGGGAGGTCCTATAGTGGTAGCCTGATGCTCGATCATGTGGTCAGCAAGCAGATTTTGCGTTTGACTGTTTTGTAGACATTTTGTGTCGTGTGTTGTGTTGTGACAAGTCAAACTTATGGCTGTGTTTAGTGACTAAATAAACCAATGATGTTGGATTCAATGAAATTTAAGTTATAATGTGTTCTCTTCTGTGTTTTATGTCTATCGGCTACAATTAAAAGTTATGGGCTGTATTCATGTTGGATTCAATGAAATTTAAGTTATAATGTTGGATTCATGTTGAGATTGAAACCGATGCCGAAATGTGGTTCATATGCTATATTGTTGATATATATGTGGTATTCTGATTCATATGTTGATGTGTGGATTTGATGTGTGAATTAAAGGCTAGAAAACAGCAAAAAAAGGGGGGGATTCCCAGCTTTGCCAACAGCATAGGCCAAAGCTGTTGGCAAAGCTGGGCTTTCCTCACCAGCCTTCCCAGCTTTGCCAACAGCTTTCGGCCAGGCTGTTGGCAAAGATGGGCTTCCCCTGAAGCACGCGCCCAGCTTTGCCAACAGCTTCACCCGATGCTGTTGGCAAAGCTAGCTGTTGGCAAAGCTGCCATTCCCTTTGCCAACAGGACTTTGCCAACAGCCGTCGCTTCCCTGTTGGCGAAGGTAACGGCATCCGAGCTGACGGCGTCCCCTCTTCGCCAACGGCGCACATGGCTGTTGGCGAAGCTTTCCCAACAGGGCCGGAATTCCTGTTGGCGAAGAGCTCTTTCCCATCACTTAAAACGCCAACGGCTCTTTCCCAACAGGAACTCGGAAACCCTGTTGGGAAAGCCTTCGCCAACAGGGTTTGAGTCTTCGCCAACAGCTTTAAGCTGTTGGCGAAGCACGCGTTTCCTGTAGTGTAAATACATTATTCAGCATCGAATCATTCATTAAATAAACATATGAATTCACATCCAAAATCCATCAGCTGATCAGCCTAAGACATGGCCATATTTATTTGGGCACACTTGTATATGTTATTCCATCGCGCAGCCAGGAAATATGTGATTCTGGCACACGATATTACTGCTTCGCTGCCCATGCATCGGCGAACATTTTGTACCTCTCCTTGTTTTCAACGTAGTAGGCGACGAGTTGGCCTCTGTCCGGCATGCACGGCTTCAAAGCCTCGCAAGAAATATACTCCTTTCCCCACCGGCGTATAGCAGGGAACTCACTTTCGTCTGCCACGGTCACTCCAGTCACCTCCTCCACGACGCTGAGCCAAGGAGCCAGCAAGCAATAGACCATGTCAAGGTAGCTGACGGTTTCACCGCCGAAAAACCTCTGCCCCCCTGAGCTTCTCCTCCAGAAGCGCCAGGCTCTCCTTCGCCTCTTTCGTTATCCTCTTCCGCACCTCGCCCTCCGTCCAGTGTGCCAGCCAGAACACATTGAGAAGCTGTTGAACGGTAGTGTCAGACTGTCGTTAGGACAACTAGAGCAGATGTTCAGATTCTACAAGGACAGCGGGCTTTGTAGGTCTAAGATCAATACTACCTTGTTGTCCATGAAGTCAGCCCAGAAACGAGCCATGGCACGGTCGTGGGAGTCGGTCGGCAGGAGGGGCGGGCCCTCGAAGGCTTCGTCCACATACTCAACGATGACGAGGGACTCGCAGATGGCGCGGTCGCCATGGAGGAGCACCGGCACCTTCTTGTGGACAGGGTTGTGCGTGAGCAGCTGCTCACTCTTGTTGAACAGGTCTTGTCGGATCAGCTCGTAAGGCACGCCCTTGAGGCACAGGGCGGCCTCAGCGCGGTGGGAGAATGGGCTGGCGATGTGGCCAAGGATCTTAACAGGTGGAGACATCGTTCTGACGATATATAGTTCTATAACTCAGCTGTTGCGACCTAGGAGAAACTTTACTAAACCATTCCCGTTACTTATAGACGATCATCCGTGATTCTTCTGCAGGGAGATCAAGCTCTCTACAGGTGGCACACATCGATACTGTCAATTGTCTCTGCTGCTTCTTCTGCAAGAAGATCAATCTCCTCTTCTTTGTCTCTTTTCTTTTCTTTAGACTCATCTGATTGGGAAGAAGCTGCTTGGTTGCTTCCTTCAGTCCACGGAACAGCAATTAAAAAAAAAATCTCATTTGTCCCTTGGCCCAAGCACAGCAAACTTCGTTGAATGCAAACCTACAGGTGGAGCAGTTAGTCAAAATGGTCACTAGGATTGATGCACCTCGAGTCAGAGAGATTCCATTTACCCAGAAGCTACAACCAAATACACGAGCAGATAATGTTAATATATAAGTACAGTCATAGAGCCCAGTTGTTTAAGTCGAGAGATATACTCTAATAAAAAAAACTTGGTCTGCGGGGGATGCCTGGCATAAGCAGTGACCTCAGCACATGCGTGCATATTTCAATTATATTTCAATGTTAATATAAAGGTCGAGTGTCATCCCGGTCCAGTACTAAACTTAATATTTTTGGACCTTTCAATTATATTTGGATTGAGAACCAATTCGGAATTTGTCGAGACTTGCTGCTGTTTAGACTTTTAAATTGATCTGTTGTTTAGATGCAAAGGACACCAAGCGATGTCCCGGTCCCGCCTCAAAACTGTCTGGTTGTTCTCTCGTCTTTAGCAATAAATATCCAAACTACGTAAGAGCATATGCATTTCCAGTTCAGTGCATATATAAATAATATTAAATCCGCTGGCATTTTTCTAGCACACATAGCTCAACAAGTTTCAGTTTGTACAGTCTGAAGATGGAATGGTTTTGACTTTCACTTTGGGTTAAGAAAACATCAAATTCAAATGTTGAGACTTCATTTTGGCTTGTCTTTGAACTTTTTCTGAGATTTTGTTTTTGTTCTTTCAACTTTCAAGTCGATATAAGAAGATGCATAACAACAGTACATGTTGAAGAATGCATTTCAGCTTTGAAAGGATAAACTTTGTACTCAAAATAGGGGAGAAGTGTCTGTCATTTGAACTTCCAATATGATCTGTTCATTTTAGGTGGACATTTTTCAGAATTGAGATGTGAATATGTTTCGGCATCTTTAGGCACCTGTTTTTTGAAATAAGTATGGAAACTTTTGAATAGAAGAAATTTCTTTAAAAACGGGCATATTTTCTAATCGTTGTGGTATTTTTATTTGGAAACTTCAATCCAGGTGCATCAATTTTTTTCAAAAGAAAATGCGGGGGAATACCCCACGGTGTAAATGATGTCACACCCCGGATTTGAACCCTGGGTGGGAGCCTTCGAGGCCGTAACCTTTACCACTCCAACTATGAGCCCCTTGACAGGTGCATTGATTTTGAGTTCACACCAAAGTTCCTCTAGTCTACTTGGTTAGAGGGGCCGAGGTATGATCGTAACTATGAGACCTAGGTTTGATTCCTCATTGGAGCAAATTACGGAGCTGATTTTAAGGGGGGGACCTCACCGGTGAAGCTGGGTTGCGAGGGTTTCTAGGCCCGAGAAGGTTCCTTCATCTTAATGAAAACCCATGGGGGTGATCTTAATGAAAACCCATGGGGGTGATCTTACCCCTACTGGGTCTAGTATTTTTATTTGTAGTTCAAAAACAATTTCAATTGACTTGGAAACTTAGCGTGAATGGTTTCTACTCAAAATATTCAAACCAAGTGATCTTACTCCACGGGGTTTAGTTTTTTTATTTGTAGTTCGAAACAATTAAACTAACTTGGAAACATAGGTTTCACTCAGGTTTCTACTCAAAATATTCAAAGGAGTTAAATACACGGTAGGTCCTTGAACTTGTCACCGTGTGCCACTTAGGTCCACGAAGTTGCAAAATCGAAATTCAGCACCCCAAACTTGTTAAGTTGTGCCACTTGGGTCCATACCCCTTCGATGGACATGTCATATATGCAAAAAGATCCTTATTTTTTTATCTTTCTCTCTGTTACATCCTCATTCTTATCTCTCTCCTGTGTTGGCCTGCTACCCTCCCTTACGTTGCGCCGCCGCGATCTGTTGAGGCTGTCGCATGCCCACCGCTCCCCGGGCTCCGGTTGAGGATGGCCACGCCCGCGACGGACGAGCCGCCGGGCAGCGGGCGCTAAGCTCCGACTCTCACCACTAAGTTGTGGGCGATGTTGTCCCGGCCAGGAAGATGCGTGTGGCATTCCTGTGCTCGGCGAGCCAGGGTTCCGGGTTTGATAAGCAGTAGGAAATCGTCCATTGGAGCGTCGCCCGCGTGAGACAGATCGAGGCTGAGGCCGTTGTTCCCCGCTACTCCTGCCATGGAGGCCTGGCTCGCTGTCCTTGTTGCCGCCGGACATGAAGTCGACGAGTGGAGGACGCCGCGCGCCCCACGGCTCGACGGTGGAGGAGGAGCAGAAGAGGGAGCCCACGGTGCGTCGGTGCCTTCTCTTGCCGCTGCTCCATTCCTTGCTCCGGAGAGACAACATCACTTGTGTCGCGCCATGGCTGCTTCACAGATTAACGGTGGAGAGATGAGAAGGATATGGATGGAGAAGAAGATAAAAATTTAGGGTCCTTTTGCATATATGTATGTCCACAGAAGGGGTATGGACCCAAGTGGCACAACTTAACAAGTTTGGGGTGCTAGATTTCGATTTTACAACTTCGTGGACCTAAGTGGCACGCAGTGACAAGTTCAAGGGCCAATAATGTATTTAACTCTATTCAAAGCAATATGGAATTATTTAACAGGGATTCATTGGTCTAGAGTACTAGGCTGAAAATTAGCTAATGGGCAACGTGGAGGAATCTAAGAACAACTTGCTTGAATAAGTAGTGCCTCCTATATCTATTAAATAATGCATAACATATTTATTGTTGGTATGGTCTAAAAAGTTGGATTTGATCATTGTTTTATCAAATAATATACATTATTTGCAGCAAGAAACAATATGTGTACAAGCACTTTGGAATATAAATATAATCGTGTAATTTTACATAGTAAACATACCAATATTGTGACTGATATTTGGACAAAATATGCAAAGTCTGACAAAACAAAACATTCCTTATATTTTCATAGCGGAAGTACATTGGATCGTGAAATAAAAATATGAATTCACACAAAAATCCAACAGCCTAAGACATTATTCAGCACATTGCACCCAACTACTGCTGCGCTGCCCATGCATTGGCGTACATTTTGTACATCTCTTTGCTTTCAGTGAAGTAGGCGACGAGTTTATCTCTGTCCGGCATGCACGGCTTCAAAGCTTCGCAAGAATTGTACTCCTTTTCCCACTGGCGTATAGCAGGGAACTCACTTTCGTCTACCACGGTCACTCCAGTCACCTCCTCTATGACGCTGAGATAAGGACCTAACCAACCATAGACCACGTCAAGGTAGCTGACGGTGTCCCCGCCGAAAAACCTCTTCCCCCTGAGCTTATCCTCCAGAAGCGCCAGGCTCTCCTTGGCCTCTTTTGCTATCCCCTTCTGCACCTCACCCTCTGTCCAGTGAGCCAGCCAGAACAGCTTGAGAAGCTGTTGAACAGTGTTAGTATGTTCAGATTACATAAGGACATGCTTTGATTTATAGCTTGCAGGCATGAGAAATTGAGGATACCTTGTTGTCCATGAAGTCAGCCCAGAAGCGGGCCATAGCACGGTCGTAGGGGTCGGTCGGTAGGAGGGGCGGGCCCTCGAAGGCTTCGTCCACATACTCAACGATGACGAGGGACTCGCAGACGGCGTGGTCGCCATGGAGGAGCACAGGCACCTTCTTGTGGACAGGGTTGTGCTTGAGCAGCAGCTCGCTCTTGTTTGACAGGTCTTCTTGGGTCATCTCGTAAGGCACTCCTTTGAGACACAGGGCAGCCTCGACACGGTGGCAGAATGGGCTGGCGACATGGCCGATGATCTTAACTGGTGGAGACATCTCTAGCTCAGCTGTTATCTAAGCTTGGAGAAAGAAAGAAACTAAACCATCCCTTACTTATAGACCGTCATCTCTGCTTGTCGTGCAAGCAAGAAGCTCAAGCTCGAAGGTGTGCTGCTGCTTCTGCAAGAAGACCAAACTCATAATGAGCCATACGCCTGACATAAGCAGTGACCTCAGCACACAAATCTGCGTGCACTTTCCTGTAGCTTGCGTAGCCCAACAGATTTTGGTTTGGACCACGAAATTTCTTATTTATAACTTTCAGTTTGTACAGTATAAAGGTCTAAATGTCATCCTGGTCCGATCCAGTAGGAAACTTCAGACTTTGACCATTCAATTTGGATGAAGAAAACGTCCAATTCGGAGATGTTTGTTGAGACTTGCTGCCGTGTAGACTTTTTAAATTGATCTGTTGTTCGGATGCAAAGGATAAATATTAAATCTGCGGGCATTTTTCTAGCAAACACAGCTCAGCAAGTTTCAGTTTGGGCCAGGAGATTTCTTATCTAGAACTTTCAGCTTGCGAACAAGTACGGGATTTCAGGTTTTGACTTTCACTTTCTTGCTCCTACCTCATCACGAACGACCATCAGTCATGTACGACCATTCAAATTGAACTCGACTGCCGAACGTCACAGGTTGAAGAATGAGAACTTACACCAAAGAACTCCGGCGAGAAGCGACACGTACGTCGTCGTACGGCGGGCGCCAGCGCCGCTAGGGTTTCAATCGGTGGCTGGGGCTTCTGCGGGACTGATTCGGCGCCGGCGGCGACGAGGTGGAAGGGAGAATAATGCGAGAGTACGAGTACGATCCATCAGACGGCGGCGACATCTGATCCAGATCGAGGGCGAGACGGCGAGTTTGCGATTGGGAGCGAAGGAGCGGAGGAGAGGACTGGACGACGGACGGCTTGCGGGGCCTGCGGTGGGCGTCGTTGACTGGTCAAAAGAGAGGACGACGGGTCCGATCACAGCACACCAAGATCGGACGGCGAGGAATAAACACAGACCGTCAAACACCAGCGCTGATCGTCCCTAGTTTTTACTCCCTTTGGGTGCCTAGTCAAAATGACTGTGATATTAACTGATAACCATCTTCTTATTGGACGTGGCTAGAATACAGCCGGCTGTAAGATAGGTTAGGATACAACCCCCCCCGACCACGAGTTTTGTGGCGGCAAAAAATAAAGGCTTACATCGGGGGTGCGCGCGCCAAAATAGACCTAGTGGTCTGCTCCGCCGTGATCTGTCGCGTCGCTAGAACAGCGACGCCGAACGGAGGCGCACACAGCGCGCAGCGGCGGATCCAGAAAGACAAGGGACACGGCAAAAAAGCAAAAAAAGAACTGCACAACATCCAGATCAACAGGTGCGTACAACCCAACATGAATCCTTTAGCACATAGAAAATCAAGATGAAAAAACAGGCAACAGACCAAAGATTCCAAACTAATTTGGCAGGATTTGGATCTAGAACCAAGATTCCAAACTAAAATTGGCAGATTTTGGATCTAGACCCAGGATTCCAACCTAGTGCATAGACGCATCACAACAAAAAGTATGTATTCTCATCAGATTTTGGTTTCTCTGCTTGCCTCTGTCATGTTGAATTCTTGGCAAACCTACCAAAGTACCGATTGCATGTGCACACTATCTCCAATAATGATTCTTGATCTGACTGTATTTACCTTCCCCCTCTATCTCACTGTATTTGCCTTCCCTTTCTACCTAGTCAAGTCGTATCTGGTTACTTTCCAATCTGCAAAGAAACCAATAGCAAATAATGTAGTTAGTGAATGCAATGAAAAAAGAATAGCATCATGTTAGAGGGAAAGAATATGTAAATCTGCAGCATGTTAACATATGAATCTGAAAAATGAACATGTGAATCTGCAGCATGTTAACATGTAAAAAGAACCAATAGCAACTTTAGGCTCGAGAAAAAAGAACAACGCTATATAGTTGGCTAGATCAGTATACTAACATGACTTCATGTTTTTATTTCCCTGGCTGGTAAAACTGAATTAAGTTTCAGGCAACTGTGTGTGAGCAATTTATATGGTTTATATGGTAACGTAATTGGTGGTTTATATGCCGAAATAAAAGAGTTAAATATTTCCAGGAAAAAATATGTACAATTGGTTTTTAAAACCAACTGAATTGATGCCTAAAATGAACCTAATTGGAGAGTCAACGGTGCTAAGTTGCTGAACACACAAATTAAGTTGCTTCCCACACAAATAAATGTGTGTGTGTTGGTTTTTAAAACCAACTAAATTGATGCCTAAAATGAACCTAATTGGAGAGTCTACAGTGCTAAGTTGCTGAACACACAAATTAAGTTGTTGACCACACAAATAAACATGTGTGTGTGAGTTGGTTTTTAAAACCAATTGAATTGATGCCCAAAATGAACCTAATTGGAGAGTCTGCAGTGCTAAGTTGTTTAAAAACAATTAATTGGATGCAGCATCAGGTATTGCAGAAAAAGTAACTGAAAATCTCATTTAGGTAAAAGAAACTAAATTTCTAACTACCATACAGAAAAAAGAGATCCCATGCAGTAATTACTGACACATTTAGCTACATGAAAACTGAATTTCTACAACCACTACCTAGGTACTTAAAAAACAAACAAATACAAAAAGGGCAAAAAGATGTTATTATGTTACGCAGGCTAGGCGGTGTAACCTTCCATAACAGTGCACTAACTATACTCAACTCAACAAACAATAGTTCATTTATTTTAAGATAGATACAAACACCATGTGGTTCAGACCACTAAGCAGATAGTTCGCACTTCATCCAACAAAGTTGGACATATAACTCTGAAATCCAAAAGCATTGGCAGAAAATCTTGTAGAACAAACAGTTCCCGCGCAACCAAAGATCAACAGGAACAGAAGCGCACCGTCTTATCTTGCCCGTATGCCCGGCGTGCTCAAAGAGCTGCTCAAGCTGTGGTGAGTATGACTGCCCATGCTGCTCCGGGATCTTCCAGATAGCAGTACCATAACCTTCACCTACCAATGACATCACAACACTCCAGTCAACAAAGAAAATTCACATCACAACACAAATACACATTTTAGATTTGAAAAATTGGAAATGTTTGCGAAGCAAGAGACCATGTGACCAAAGGGGCACGATTTGAGGCCCCAGATCTCATTGGGGTGGTAGAAGAGGCCGTCGCACACCAGCTCGCTCTCCGCCGGCGATAGCCGGATCAGATGCACCTACTTGGACGCAGAGAATTCGAGATCCAAATAAAATATCACCAAATTTCCTGATGAATTGTATTGCTTAAAGAATTGTATTGTTTTGCATGGATATAACCATTGCCTACTAGACTTCATGTGCTGGATATAACCAGATTTAATAGATGCATAACATATGTGAATTATTGCTAATTCAACACCATATTATCGCCAACTAAAGTATATTGTGTTGCCTATTTAGTAGCAACTAAATTAGTTGAAACTATTGTTCTGATTGAATTAGCATTAAGTGAGTCTCCTACTACTGAGTTACTACTAAACTTATTATGTATGTACCGTAAAAAACAGTAGTAGACTGAAAAAATGCACCACGTTTGTTCCAGAACATCGACCCATTTCATGCTTCTATATGTGACTTGCTTTAACCCCCTCGCTACCCCTTGTACCTCTTTATGGTGCCGCAGTAGCTGAAAAACAAAAACAGACAGGTGTGCATGTATATGGCTAAGAAGAAACATAATTGTGGAATACTCTGAATACAAAGTTATAGTAGTATGAAAACATGCATAACAGAAGAACCACAAAAAATAGAGAGCCATAAACTTGACTACAATTCATCAGAGGTCTATCATTACCAATCAGCTTGCTCGGAACAGCCTTTCATTGGCTGCAGCTAGTCCAACATTACAACATCTGGGTTGTATCTGCCAAAAAAATCCGAACTGCTAAACATGCATCCAGGCAAAGAAAACGGTGAGAAATAGATTGATAGACTTATTATGTCTGCATTTGGTAGATGCTAGATGCTACTTCATCCAATCATGAGTTACTTCAGAAAAAACAAGTTATATTAGCACCATAGTACTAGGCTACACTAGGTATGCAGGGCACACAAATAACAGCAGACAATGGACAGAGAGCACACTAGTTCATAAAAAAAGAAATGAAAAACAAAAACGTGAGTAAAATGTCTTGCTCACTTCAGTGAATGCGTTTGGCCCCTCGATCAGGTGGCTGGTCTATCTCCAGGATGGAACCAGAGCTCACATGAAAAAGTAGGGAAATCGACATAGAGGAATATGAGATTTCAAAATCTCACTGAGAGAAAACTCAGATGAATGTATGTGACTCACATGTGTGTGCGTGCATGTTAGCTTCTCCTCTGCCATTTAGGAAAGTTAACACCTAACAGGATTAGAAGAAGCTACTTTCAGGATTTTGTAGAGCACACCAAACAAAAAACAATTATGAAATGATCACTATTATTGCTTGATAAAGTACTAAGTTTTGCCTAATGCAAAACATATTATTTCTTAATAATTAGCACTATTATCGCCTAACAACCATCTTTTGAGTTTCTATAGCTAAAATGGATTGGGAAAGGCAGCAGGGACAAGGACAAGATTATGAACAAAGAATACAGGAAAAGGTCTCATGGTGATGCTATAACTGAAAAGTACGTGTGTAGGTAATGCCTTTTGGTGATAATATCTTCCAGCACCCAAGGGTTTCAAAATGGATCTGATTTCTGCTGATTCAAGTCAATGAAGAAACGTTCAGATGTCATTTTGCCAATGAAATGTGCAACTAAATAGATGCAACAGTCACTTTTTGTTTGTGAATGATGTGAATTTGTAGCTGCAACATTAAGATACCTGCTTTTGTATGATGTCTACAAAATTCTAGATAGGTGTCCTTTCTTTATGAACACTGCTAGTATATGGATGACCCTAGTTATTTATGAACAACTCTACATATGGTAATGTAAATGATGGAATTGTGACCATAAGCCTTTTTTTCTTCAGATAATAATTTCTGGAAGATCTCGTGGAGTTAATTTTTGTTTTGATCATGTCATATATTCAGTCATATATAGCACACTGAATTTTCCTTATACTACAGTCTATTTGTCCTTGTACTATCATCAATGCATTGTTATGCCTTTTTGTGCACTCACAATGTAGGACCGTTTGATTCTAATCAAGTGGTTAGAAATTCGAGTGACAGAACATCCAATAGTACTCGATTTTTCTCCCCTTCAAAATCGAGTGTTCTGGCCAATCAAATTACTCGAGTGATGGTGGTCAAAAAAATGCCCGAGAAACAGATAGACATATCCCAAATCAAACCTCGCATCTCCTTCCCCTACTACACATGGGACGAGGCGTGGTGACTGGTGAAATCCCAGAATCCGCTGCCCCCTCGTGACAGCCCACTGCCTGGCGGGCTCCTCGCACACAGGCCCCACTCAGCCAGCGCGACGGCGGCCTTTCTTCTCTACCCGCCGCGCGCTGCGCCGTGCCGGCCAGGCAGGAAGAGAGTAGGAGGAGGAGCCGAGGAAGCCTAACCATGCCCGGGCGTGTGACTACGGTCTGCGTGGGAGCCGCCGTCGCTGGGGCGTGCCGTGGGGAAGGGAGCTGCTGCCGGGGGAAGCCGCTTCGGGGGTCGCTGCTGCACCGCGCCCTCACCGGGGATGCCGCGCTTGGGTCCGCCGCTGCCACGTTCCCTCACGGGGGCATCGTGCCCCTCGTCGGGGGCCCGCCGCCGGGGGATGTCGCTGCTGCCATGCCCTTGCTAGGCGGGTTTGCCGCCGCGCATGCCGCCAGCCAGCTGCCGCTGCTGAAACCCTAGGCAGAGAGAGGAGGCATACGAGGGAGGAGGAAATGAAATGAGAAAGAAGAGGGCTGGACTGTTGAATGAGAGGAGTCGGCAGGGGGAGTGAAGATCAACTGGAAAGTGCGCCACGTGACTCGACTGCTTCAAAACTGAGTGGCTGTCGGGTTGGTTAAATTTACAGTCCATTGGAAAGAAGTCATTACCTAATTTTATACCTGAGTATTTACCCAAACAACATATGTCAGTATGTCACTATGAGAAAATAGGACTTCATGACCATATGGACTCAGCACTCGCACATACAATGCAATAGCTAGCAGTTCAGAGTTGTGATTTAGTTGAATCAGAGGAAGATCTAACCTGTGCACAGAGGTGCATATATGCTGCAAAGTTTAACCAGAGTAAATATAAAACAGGAAAGATAAAAATACTTCTACATGGAATTAGAAAATTTGCTGCGCATCAGATCCCCAATATAGTGGTGTCTCGGCGAGAATTTTTGGTTGATCATAGAAGTCAGCAGATCGCACTGCATACAAGAATTAATCCTTTCCGGTGCCATATACTAGGGTATACTACTATTAAAAAGGGACTAGTATACAAACATCCAACGGTTCAGATCAATTGTATACTTCGTAAAACAAAATGGTAGTATGAGGTGGTATGCATGGGTAGTACTAAATTACCCCTTTATACTTCGTAAAACCAAACGGTAGTATGAGGTGGTACACATGAGTAGTACTAAATTACCCCTTCTATACTTCATACCACTCATGGGTGGTATAAGGCACCGGAAAAGACCTCTAATTATATCCTGATGAAGAAAGCAGCCAATAGAGTAACAACATGACAGGTGACATCAGAGATGTTTATTCATTGACATGCTAAACGAAGAACAGTGATACAACAGATTGAAATTATTTGACATATCTAACCTAGAGCAACCAACGAAGAACAGAACCCCTGTTGCAGTACAATTTCCCATCATAAACAAGAAATATAATTACCTGAAAAGCAATAGATTAAAAAAATCCAGCTCTAGGAAAGATCAGGTCGCCTGAATCACTTCCTTGCATACTGAACCAATCAAAGCCTACTGTTCAGCAAGAGTCATAGAGAGACTGCAATAAATAATCAAACACAAACCCTCTGCGGTTTCAAAATCACAAATCTAAAACACGTTTAGAAGTTTGTAAGGACGACTAGGGGAACCTCACCCGCGCGTTGCTGCGGGAATTAAGAAAATGCAATGATATCGTAATAGATAAATTTAAATGAAACAAACTGCACATGATATACACTCAGAGGGGTCACGATCAATTTTAGGCTCGGAAGAGAGTTGTACAAATTATGGAACAATATTCAAATTTCAATTTCAGTTTTGAAAACAAACAGGACAAATTACAAAAAAAGTGGAGGAAAATGATTGAATCGCCATGTATCCACAACCACGTTGACTAAAATTAGATACAATGATGTTGGAAGTGAATATTGAAACTCTTGCTGCTATGGCATAAGAAGATCCCAATGTTTAGCAGAGTTGGTCAGTTGGCACTGAGGATTTTCATGGCTACGTTGTCGAGCGGACCGAGTATGATCGTGGTAGTCATTAAAAACTACAAAACAATATAAGTGAAGCAACAATAAGCTTTTCAAGCTTAGAACACAAATGATAGAATGTTGCATAAGCTACCAGTTTCTATGAAAGAGGGAAAAAGAATTACCGAAGGAAAAGCACGGGGCAGTATTCCAGGAGCATATATGATTGTATAGATAGGAAAATGCAAAATAACATGTTGAGGAGCTTTAGACATAGCAATCTCCTGTTCATAGCAAGCTGGAAATAGTGGAAGCAAAAGGTTACTTGAATTATTTATAGAAATTATTTACAAATACGAAAATGCAAAGTATCATATTTGCATGGCCGATGCTTTGTGTACATGAGCACAGTTCTGTAGCGTTTATACCATTAGAAGAATCATTCTTACACATTGGTATCTGGGAAGAACATTGTTATAAATAAAGTGTTCAAGTCACCAAGTTGAACCATTCAGAATTTTGAGAGGCTTGATGTTGGACAACAATTTCTGTTTGGGGGAAAAAATTACAACTGTATTGTGCGTCTCTCTATGAGTGTATATCTGAAATCCTGATAGATTTGTCAATCTGAAGCTGCAGCAGCACCATAGAAGGAGACATTCATGTTGCAATCAAGCTGAGGCCAATATTATCTAAGGAGACTGAATAGCTATTCATAAGTTCAAGCATAGTCTAAAACTGTAGTGAAAAAAACAGAATTGGACAGCCATATTTACATGTCGGTACATAGGAAGGAAATAAGCCTGTCAAAATTCAAATAGGATGAATCGGGACAGAAATAAGCCTTTGTCATGGGAGGCTCTAATTCAAGTAGTCAAAAGTTTGCCTTTTTATGTGTAAGGACCTGAAAGCAGTATGACTATTTTATTCGTGGTTATATTATATATATTAATCTAAATGTGTATCAGATGGTTTTGCATATAGACAATTAAAAGGGCAAAGTTTCTATTATGAAAACATTACTGGTTCAGTAGCGTAAAAAGAAAGTTTAGACTGCCAAAAATGTGTAAACATATGAATAGACCTGAACATTGAGGGAATCACAAAATTTTGCAGCACCATCAACGCTGCTGAGGAAATTGGGAAATACCTTTGATTCATTTGTCAGTATCTATCATGAGCGCCTAGCAAGGAAGAAGGTCGGCTAAAATGGTGTGACTATCACACGATGGAGGAGGAGGACGTAGACACTATCACTGCAATTTTTTATACATGTGCACAATAACTATCAGAGACATTAGCTGCTTACTAACATGAGTAAAAGAAGATCAATACCTGTGCTGGTACACAACTGTTATAAAATTGGAATCAGTTAGAACCATTAGCTGAAGGAACCTCAATTATTTTCTGAAAGTGTTTAGCCATACCTATGATATCCATTATAGCGTGTGAAGCAATGGTCTTCTTGATTTGTTGTTTGTAAACAAAAATCTGCTGGAGCTATCTTGATCTGCATATTGTAAATGTTCATTACCAAGTTATTGAATGTAGCTGCGCACAGATATTTGGTAATGCCATACCTTAGTCTTAGGTTTGTCATTAGTCCTTGGTGCCCTCAACACTTTCTTCAGCAGCCGATCTGTCACTGTGCTTCCAGTCGCCGTGCATGCTGTTGTACTTGTGCATGTAGGTCTATGTAAGGTGGGGGAGCACATAAACCAATGTGTGCAGCACACAAATTTCAAAATTCAGAAACTGAAGAAAGGATCAATTCTACAACACCTAGAGCTGCTGTTACCAACTGATTTGAAACACCTAGTGGAGAACTTAAGTGAAACAGCCCTGGAAGCTACAATTAACCAAATCGAGTATGCTAACTCAGCATAAAATACCATAAACCTATCAAATATACGGAACAATAGCAAATTAGCAACAGATTGAGGAGCATACCATGTAATTCGTCTTTGATGAAGGGGTCGTTGACCCCGCCGGGGAGCTTGCCGTTCCTTTCCGAAACCTGAGCAAACGCAGATGCAGAGAAATGGCAAACCTGATTTGAAGGCAGAACCGTCGCAGTTAGATCCGAGGTAATTACCACCGAGCACTGCCTTGTGCGCACACATCGCAGCCTCTGCCTCCGTCACCGCAGCGCCGGTGGGACAAGGTGGACCTCAGCCGGGTGACACTGCTCGCATGGGGGTAGGAGCTGGTCGTCGTCGTCGCTGCAACAACCGCATCCAGAAGCCGTCCACGCGTCGGCGAGGGTGCGCTTGCGCTGCACCCGGGTCGGCGAGGAGACGTGGAGGACGGGGGAACGGAGGCGAGGGTCACGGAAGGCCACCGGTGGATGATTATGCAGTGTACAGGAAGGCGGAGGGTCTGCCTCTTCAGTTTCTCCGGTGCCAATCTCGGTGGAGATCAATTTCATATCAGACCCGCTGTCTCTTCGTCTTCAACGAGAAGGGGCGCTTCGAGGCGGCGTGGGGCTGAGACATGAATCAGGCGACGACGGGCATGGCGCGGCCGGGGCGGCGGGGAGGCGGCGGCCGGCGCGAGGGTTTTGGGGGCGGAGCCGGCGGTGAGGTGGCGGAGAGGGGACCGGAGGGAGCGAGAGAGATCGGGTTGGGGGAGGGTTTCGCCTTTTTTTTCTTTTCTTTATCTTTTCCTCGCGTGGGGATGCAGGGACTCGTGGTCGTGGAGCCTGGCGGTCCGGCGACGACGATAACATTTCCCCTTTTTAGTTGTACTACTGTTCAGCAAGAGTCATAGAGAGACTGCAATAAATAATCAAACACAAACCCTCTGCGGTTTCAAAATCACAAATCTAAAACACGTTTAGAAGTTTGTAAGGACGACTTGGGTAATAAAAGCTGTCGGTGCATCCAAGAAGGGTAAAAAAAGAAGGGGCATTTAAGACAAGCACCATGATAATTAGCATAAGGTTGACACATGGTCGTTCCTCGTTAAGCTTACATAGCACAGATGATACTATTTAGATGGATCGATGACACTGGCTTGCATACAAGCATGAATAAACGTAACATTACGAATAAAACAGCGTGAGACTACTACTACTTCACCCCCAGGAATCGAATTCAACTATTCCATCAGCTAGCTAGCACTGCGCTAATAGTATTGATTGATACTCCTCGTCCTCGTCGTCCGTAACCTCGACGTAGCCCTTGTCGTCATACTGCTTGAGGAGAGCCGTATCCTTCTCCCTCGCCTTCACAAGGTGGGACGTCGTAGCTTCAGCTTGTGCTCGCAGCTGAGCCTGAAGCTCGGGATCCAGGCCCTTGAGGACCTCTTCAGAGAAGATGCAGATGGGCTTCCGGCGGGACACCAGCACCCGGCACTACGGCAGGCACGTTCTTCCCCGAGTGCCAACTGCAGTCGAGGGGAAGGATCGGTTGCACTCGGGGAAGGCTTCCCCGAGTGCAACTCTCGGGGAAGAGGGTCCGGGGAAGAGGCTCACGGGGAAGCCGCCTTCCCCGAGTGCCAACAACCGCACACTCGGGGAATGCTTCACCGAGAGGCGCGACGCACTCGGGGGAAGATTTGTGGATTTTTTTTTAAAAAAAAAATGTAAAAGACGCGCCGCCCGCCGCCCGCCCGCCGCCCGCGCCGCCCGCCCGCCCGCCGCCCGCGCCGCCCGCCCGCGCCGCCCGCGCGCCCGCCGCCGCCCGCCCGCGCCGCCCGCCGCCGCCCGCCGCCGCTCCGCCGCGCGCGCCGCGCCGCGCCCGCCGCCGCTCCGCCGCCGCTCGGCCGCCCGCACCACGCCGGGGAGGGAGCTCGCGTGCGGGTCCGGAGAGGGGGGGTCCGGGGAGAGGGGGTGGGGTGCGGCGGCGGGCCCGGGGAGAGGGGGTGGGGTGCGGCGCGGGGGGGCGACGGCGGATCCGGGGAGAGGGGGTGGGGTGCGCGCGGCGGGCCGGGGGAGAGGGGGTGGGGTGCGGCGGCGGGCCGGGGAGAGGGGGCGGGGCGGCGGCGGATCCGTGGAGAGGGAGTGGGGTGCGGCGCGCGCGAGGGGGGAGGAAGGGGCCGCGGCGGGGGGGGTGGTGGTTTTATACGATTAGGGTTGGGCCGGCTGGAATAATTGGGCCGGCGGGAATAAATGGGCCGGCCCGGCCTTCCCCGAGAGCTGTTTTCCTGGCACTCGGGGAAGCGTCTCTTCCCCGAGTGCCAGCCAGACGGCACTCGGGGAAGAATTTTTTTTTTCGTTTTTTTGCCTCATTTTTTTGTGAAGCCATCCCACATTATTTTAAACTCCTTGCTCAAATTTGGGGTTATTTTGATTTTTTTTTGGTATATTTCATTAGTTTTTTTCATTTTGTTGAATTTTTTAACATACTTCAAATTTGAACTGCATGTGCATGAAGTAATGAAATTTCTTAATTCAAAAAATGATGTTCATTATATTTGGTGTATGTTGAGGCCATATCTAGGAAGCCACATGAAATTTCGAACATCTTTTTTCCGTAACATGACGAACAACTAGCGGGGAAAAGTGTTTGTAAATTATATAAAATCCAAACGAAGTCCGAAAATCATGAAACTTGTGCGGGTGTCATGTTATGGCATGTAGAGGCTGTATGCAAGAATTGAGAAGATTTCGAGTAAGTTGGGACGTCGGATGCCTCAAACCCGGACATCTCCACACATGATATCACTTGAGGCCGATCATGTGTGGAGATGTCCGGGTTTGAGGCATCCGACGTCCCAACTTGCTCGAAATCTTCTCAATTCTTGCATACAGCCTCTACATGCCATAACATGACACCCGACAAGTTTCATGATTTTTGGACTTCGTTTGGATTTTATATAATTTACAAACACTTTTCCCCGCTCGTTGTTCGTCATGTTACGGAAAAAAGATGTTCAAAATTTCATGTGGCTTCCTAGATATGGCCTCAAAATACACCAAATATAATGAATATCATTTTTTGAATTAAGAAATTTCATTACTTCATGCACCTGCAGTTCAAATTTGAAGTATGCTAAAAAATTCAACAAAATGAAAAAACTAATGAAATATACCAAAAAAATTCAAAATAACCCCAAATTTGAGCAAGGAGTTTAAAATAATGTGGGATGGCTTCACAAAAAAAATGAGGCAAAAAACGAAAAAAACAAAAAATTCTTCCCCGAGTGCCTCACCCTAGCACTCGGGGAAGAGACCCTTCCCCGAGTGCTAGGATGAGGCACTCGGGGAAGAGGTTCGCTTCCCCGAGTGCTAAAAAAAATGCACTCGGGGAAGGGTTTCTTCCCCGAGTGCTAGGGTGAGGCACTCGGGGAAGAATTTTTTGTTTTTTTGTTTTTTTGCCTCATTTTTTTTGTGAAGCCATCCCACATTATTTTAAACTCCTTGCTCAAATTTGGGGTTATTTTGATTTTTTTTTGGTATATTTCATTAGTTTTTTTCATTTTGTTGAATTTTTTAGCATACTTCAAATTTGAGCTGCGGGTGCATGAAGTAATGAAATTTCTTAATTCAAAAAATGATATTCATTATATTTGGTGTATTTTGAGGCCATATCTAGGAAGCCACATGAAATTTCGAACATCTTTTTTCCGTAACATGACGAACAACGAGCAGGAAAAGTGTTTGTAAATTATATAAAATCCAAACGAAGTCCGAAAATCATGAAACTTGTCTGGGTGTCATGTTATGGCGTGTAGAGGGTGTATGCAAGAATTGAGAAGATTTCGAGCAAGTTGGGACGTCAGATGCCTCAAACCCAGACATCTCCACACATGATCAAGTGATATCATGTGCGGAGATGTCTGGGTTTGAGGCATCCGACGTCCCAACTTGCTCGAAATCTTCTCAATTCTTGCATACAGCCTCTACATGCCATAACATGACACCCAGACAAGTTTCATGATTTTCGGACTTCGTTTGGATTTTATATAATTTACAAACACTTTTCCTGCTAGTTGTTCGTCATGTTACGGAAAAAAGATGTTCGAAATTTCATGTGGCTTCCTAGATATGGCCTCAAAATACACCAAATATAATGAATATCATTTTTTGAATTAAGAAATTTCATTACTTCATGCACCTCAGCTCAAATTTGAAGTATGCTAAAAAATTCAACAAAATGAAAAAAACTAATGAAATATACCAAAAAATCAAAATAACCCCAAATTTGAGCAAGGAGTTTAAAATAATGTGGGATGGCTTCACAAAAAAAAATGAGGCAAAAAAACAAAAAAAACAAAAAATTCTTCCCCGAGTGCCTCACCCTAGCACTCGGGGAAGAGACCCTTCCCCGAGTGCTAGGATGAGGCACTCGGGGAAGAGGTTGGCTTCCCCGAGTGCTAAAAAAATGCACTCGGGGAAGGGGGTCTTCCCCGAGTGCCTCCCTTCCCCGAGTGCCATGGACTATCAGGCACTCGGGGAAGACCCTCTTCCCCGAGTGCATTTCTTCCCCGAGTGCAACACTCGGGGAGAGTTTCTTCCCCGAGTGCCCGATATTTGGCACTCGGGGAAGCCCGAGGCACTCGGGGAATTTCCACTCTCCCGTAGTGCGGAGCCACCGGACGTGGCTCGGGCTCGGCATCACCTTCTTGGTCTTCTTCCCGGTCCCCGCCGCCGCCGGCTTGTTGGCTTCTCGCTTTTGCCTCCGGCCTCCGGGCGCGCGATTCGACGAGGCAAACCCACCGCCCGCTTCGCCGCCGTGCGTCGCCCGCTCATCCACGAGCAAGGAGGCGGACCTCATCGTCCTCCGCTCCAGGAGCACGCGATCCGGATGGCGAAGCTTCGTTCGATCGGGTGCGTGCACGGCGGTGCCTCGATGCGGTTGTTGTGTTCGATACAGGAGAACGAACAAGAGCGCCGCACAATATGTAGCCCCGCGCCCCCGCATCGATCCCGCGGTATCATCGGTCCCTCCCCGGACTCGGACTACCGGTTAATCTTCTATTATCTTTATACGTACCCGAGTGAGAGTGCTAAAAGAAGTCACCACGTTCGCCGAGAGGATCTAAAAGTTAATCAAAAAGAGAAGAATATACATCGTTGGATTTTATGAAGATCCGAAGGTCTCTAGATTAATCAAAGAATACATAAATTCGGAATTAAAATAAGGAAATCTAAAGAGTCCATATTCAATACAAATACAATTAATAATACATAAATTCGGAATTAAAAATAAGAAAAATAGTAATTGATTAAAAAAGAGAAGAGTTTGGAGCATTGGATTTTATGAAGATCCGACGATTCATATTATTATGAAAAAAAAGAATTCCCAGGTTAATCTAAATGAGAGAAGGGTTTGCACCGTTGGATTTTATGAAGATCTAACAATTCATATTATTCTAAAAAATTGAAATATTTTTTATCCATGAGTTCTTTTTCTTATGGCACTCCGTACTTGAATACATATGTGTCGGGGACAGCCCTAGGGGTCCCCTTTAACATCCGGAAATCCCCTCTTAAAACCCGCAACAAAGCCAAAATACACTTCACCTAACCGTGCGGGATACGGCCCACGCCGCAGAGGACCTCAACGGCCCACCAAGGTGACCCTCTTAAAGATCCCCTCGAGCAGGCTTCGCCTCGCTCGAGGGTACGCGCCTCCCTCGAGGGGGCTCCGTCCCGTTCGAGGGGGTGCGCTCCCCTCGGGCGGGGTCCGCCCCCGCTCGAGGGTCCGCTCCCCCTCGGGCAGACTCCGCCTCGCTCGAGGGCGCCCCGCTCGCGTGCGCCTGCCCCCGTACACTGGGCATTTAACGCCCTGACACCGGCGGGACAGGTGCCATCATGCGCCCGAGGCTCGCGCCCCGTGCCGCCGCACCAACTCCCCGGAGGGAGCCCATCCCCATCACCGTGGGAAGGGACCGTGCGGCGTGGCCGGTGCCGGTCCCGTGACGCCGTGCGCCCGCCCCAAGACGGCCAACGTGCCGAGCCCTCGAAGGGGGGCCGGCTTCACCCTCGATTTGCTTTCTTGTGACCCTACGGGGTTAGGGTGGAGGCGCTAGGTGGGAGGAACGCCATCCCCGCCACCGTTACGGCATGACGGCCGACCCCGTGCGCGCGGCGCACGCCCGGCGCCGTAGCGACAACTCCGAGACGGTGAAGCGTACAGAACGGGACGCCGTTTTACCTACCCCCCGTACTCCGTACGGCCAACGTCGGCAGCTCCCTCGAGCCTATCGGAGGACATCACCGCCATCCGCCGCCCTCCTACCCTCGAACCGCCACCGTTCGGGTACAAGATAGGCCATGACGGCCGACTCGCCGCAAGGATCGTCCGGACGGCCGCCCACTCTACAAGACATAGCACGCCACGCCCCTCCACGTAGCTAGGTAGCGCGGCTTGCATGTAATTCGCTCCCCCCTTGATCTATAAAAGGGGGACGAACCCCCCTGCCGCGGGGGGACAGAGAAACACAGACACACCCCCACAGGAGACGAGCAGCTCCACGCACTTGTCTTCTCATTCTCCCACAACATCCTCAGCCATACATCAGGGACTTGGAAGCCAGGCTTCCTCTCCCGCCTTGCTTGTAGCAGCCCCACTACGAGCACCCCCGGTGCTAAATAATATAGTGCCTTGAGCACGCCATCGCTGCGGGACGTACGGCCCCCTCGGCGGGAACCGGGATAAAACTCGTGTCACTTGTTGCTTAGCATCGACCATTGAGGGATAGACCGCGGCGCTTACTACCGGTTAGTGTCGGGACCACATTCCGCACCGACAATATGCGGTATTTTTTATTGTCTAACATTAGGTGCCGGAAATTTGAATACCAACTTGAATTCGCATGGATTTTTTTTTAATTTCCTAACAAACTTTGGTAAGTTTTTTAGACTTCCCCTTAATGGATCATAGAGTATGTCACGTAAATGAAATTGAAATTGAAAGAGGGATATACTCCGTCTTTTCCAAAAAGAATGTCATTCTAGAAAATTTATGACAGATTATTAAGGAGGTCAAATGACCTCGATTTCCCCTATTTATTTAACATATTAGGTGCTAATTGATTGTTGCATGCCTACATGCACATGCACACATGCCAAATTAAGTAAAATGTCATTTTTTGGACAAATTTTGAATCCTACAACGTCATTCTTTTTGGGACGCGAGGAGTAGATTAATACGTCTACAAATTACATGAAAGCAAGTTTTTTAATCACATGATATAGGCGCGATGCTCACATACAACACATACTCGCCCCTTCCTCTATGAGCACTTCCGAATGAGTGAGCCGACAAATCCTCGAGATAGATGAAGTCACCAATGGTCCGACGGTCTATATCAATCCAAAGAATTCATATCTAATATAACTAATATATATACATATGTATATAAATCCAATATTTCAAAAACAAGAAAATTAGAAGCATATTTCTATGCAGAAATAACTAAAATTGTTAAAAAAATAAGAAAAATTAATATTGTGCTTATAAATAATATGCTTGACCACCACAAATCGACCGCAAGTATTTGATATGTCTTTAATTCCTTTTGTATCTTTAATATGTTGTGATTTTACGAGCCTATATTGGAACACTCATTTAATAAACATCTCATTTTCAATTTGATTAGTTAATATCTAAATTTAAATACAATAATATAATATATTTTGATAAAAATGATAATAGTCAAATCCAATTAGTAGTTATTTGCAATCGGACCAACAACACCCAACACATGAGAGGATCGAGCTAGCAACCGGCATTGCCGCGAGATACGACAAGCCCGCCGAGAGGTGTTGGATCCTCACGCCGGGAGGTGGAATACCGAGACTCTACACAATGTCAACGCCGAAGACTCAGAAGTCGTGGAATCAAGGTGAGAGAGTTCACCCGACAAAAGTAAGGGAAAACAGAGAGAGGGGGGTCCTGTGCCACCGCTACATGAGTCCGCCCCTATACCAAGATGAACCTTCAAGATTGCCTATGCTAGCAACCGCCATCGCCACACGGTACGACAAATTGGCCTAGAGGAGTTAGACACAAGGTTAACATCCGAGTCGGACTCAATAGCCGAGAAATCGAGAGGCATAGTTCGCTCAACAAAAATAGGGGAGAAACTAAGAAGGAGGTGTTGTCGAAGATGAGGGGGATCGGAGGGACCTATGCAACTATTGAATGAGCCGGTACCTAGATTAAGAGTAACTTTCAAAGTTGCCTACGCCAACAATTGGCATCGTAACTATGTACAATGAGCTCGCGAAGGAGTTGAATAACGCGGCGAGAGGTGAAGCATTGAAACTACACAAGAACAATGCTTGATTCAGACTCGAAAGCCGCAAAATTAGAGAAGTAGAGTTTGCACGACAAAAGTAAGGGAGAAAGAGGCATTGTCAGGGTGGATGGTGTGTGTGTGTGCGTGCGCGCGCGCAAAGAGAGAGGAGGGATGAAGGGACCTGTGACACCACTACACTAACATATCCCTAGATCGAGAGAAGGGACTGTGCCGGATGTGTGGAATCATCGATTGATCTCAATGCTAGGATAATATTTCTTCGGATATCTTCCATTTATTGCCGCGGAAAATTCTTCTCCTAGCAAAGTTTTCAATATATATGCATTACCGGGACGCATCCGACCACACGAAAAGGTCCTTCCCAGTTAGGGGACCATTTGCCGAATTCACTGTATTTAGTTCCAATCGGCAATAATGCTTTCCATACTAGATCGCCTTCGCAAATTGCCTTACTTTTACCTTCTTGTTGTAGTACTTGGCAACCCGCGGCTTGTTTTTCTCGATGTTTTCCGGGGCCCTAAGACGGATCATATGTAAATCCTCTAGCTCATCCATCATTAGGCCACCGTAATCCTTAGAGCTTAACTCCTTTTGCAGCACCACTCTCCTTGAATCCGATTGCATCTCCCAAGGCAGGATTGCGTGATGCCCGTAAACCAACTCGTAAGGAGAAGTCTTTGTAGCTCCATGGGGGGCCATTCGGTAAGCCCACAGTGCTTCACTGAGTACCGAATGCCACCTTCTTGGCTTCTGGTCGATCTTCTTCTGTATCAATTTGATCATGATCTTATTAGAAGCTTCTGCTTGACCATTAGCCTGGGCATAATAGGGAGAGGAATTAAACAATTTGATCCCCATGCTTTCGGCAAATTCTCTGAACTCTAGTGACACGAATTGTGCCCCTTGATCAGTGGTAATTGTCTGAGGGATCCCAAATCGATAGATGATGTGCTCCTTGACGAATTCAATCATGTTTTCTGACGTCACCTTCTTCAGTGGGATCGCCTCAACCCATTTAGTGAAATAATCTGTGGCCAAAAGCACGAACTTATGCCCCTTGCTAGACGGTGGGTTAATTTGGCCAATCAAGTCTATACCCCAGCCCCTGAATGGCCATGGCTTGATGATGGGATTCAACGCTGATGCAGGGACCCTTTGAATATTCCCAAACCTTTGGCAATCCTGACATCCCTTGTAATACTCAAAGCAGTCCTCTAATATCGTCGGCCAAAAGCATCCAGCTTGCCTAATAACCCACTTCATACGGTAGGCCGATTGGTGTGCTCCACATATCCCATCGTGCACTTCGCTCATCATGTTCTTGGCCTCTTCTGGACCCAGGCATCGTAGTAATACCCCATCTAATGATTTATAGAATAAATTATCATCCAGAAGAACGAACTTAATTGCCTTGTACCTGAGTTTCCTAGAGACCTTCCGGGATGGATCCTTCAAGTAATCAACGATCTCTTTCCTCCAATCATCTTCTGCAAGATCCGCCCCTAGCGCACACATCTCTGCAGGAAACGCTTCTTGACTCTCTTTGTAACCAGAGGCGCTTTGAGCCAGCCTGTTTGCTTCTTCGTTATGTTCTCTAGGAATGTGCTGTAGAGTCACCAACGGGAAATTCTTCAAGATTTCCCTGCATTCTTCGTAGTAACTCCTCAGCGCTTCACTTTTGCATTCATATTGGCCGTTCAGTTGCTTGATTACCAACTCGAATCTCCATAAACTTCAACCGAAACGGCCCCAGCTTCTCTCAAATATTGAAGCCCTCAAAGCAATGCCTCGTACTCAACATACCCGTCACCGCATTCGGGACAGCTTCTTCAACGTGGGCGCTTTAAACCCTCATTCCAACAATGCCCGAAGAAGGCGCATCCCCGGTGTGCGCGTTCCGCTCGCGCGTGTCTTGCTCCCGATCCCTTCTACGCGCCTCTTCTTCGGCTCGCATTGCTCCTCGTAGCGCCGCTTCGGTAGCGCTCTTTTCTCTATCTCGGCGCCGCCATTTGTTGAGGAGGATGCGCGATGTCACCCCGGGCTTAGCTCTAGATGATTCCCCAATTTCGATGTGACTCTTCGGAATGTGGGGGGCGTCACCTTGCACCCGTTCCGCAGTCACTTGGCGCTCTAGGTCCACCGCTCTACCTTGTCTAGACTGGGCCGAGGTCAAGACCTTGACTTTTCCCTTCTCCTCGGGCCGTTATCACATTACCGTAAAACCCCACCATGTTCCGAGGAAAGGGGTGGCCATCCAGCTTCATTTTGTTATCGAACTTAAGGTGACCCTCCCGGATGGCCTTCGGATCCTCATCCCGAAGACCCCGCAGTCATTGATGGAGTGTGAATCCCCGTCATGGAAGCCACGGTAACGTTTTGCTTTAACTCCATCGGGCCGAAGCATGGAATGCCCCTCGGGCGACTTGATCCGGCCTTCCTTCACTAAGAGATCGAACAATTTATCGGCCTTGGTGATGTCAAAATCATAAGTGCCCTTGGTCCGCTTGACCCGGCCGATTCATTGTCAAGGGCTCCTTTCCCCACATGATCTCTCGTTGCGGCTACATCCAATTCATCATCGAATCCTCGAACAGATCGGCCTTGTCCACGAACGGTTGTAGACGTCAGCGACGTCGTGCTGCTTGCCAAATTTGGCGTCCTTCTTAAAGCCATACGCCTGATTGCTCATCAGTGATAGCTTCTGCGATAGCTGGCCCAGATTCTCAAACTCCATCCCGAACAACTTTTCGCGCATGGCCGGTAGCATCCCGGCGACAGCCATGTCAGCCAACTGGTCATCTGGCAAGTTAAGTGAGAAGCACATGCCCTTGACCTCCCTGAACCTCCGGAGGAACTCCGGCGGCGTCTCGCTATGCCTCTCGCTTCATGGTCGCAAGGTCAATCGGCTTCTTCTCCGAGCCGCCGCTCGAAGTAATGAGCGTGGAATTTCCACTCTAGGTCCTTCCATCCGGTAACCGATTCGGGGGGCAGGGACGAGAACCACTGAAACGCTGGACCCGTCAGCGATGCGGCGAAGTAGCGGACCCTGAATGTCTCCTCAGCCGAGCACTCCCCGAGCTGCATGAGGTAACGAGCGATGTGCTCGACCGTGCTCGTGTCGTCTTGTCCTGAAAACTTAGTGAACTCCGTTGGCGGCTTCACTCTTGGCGGCAAGAGCACATTGTAGTACCATTCTGGGAACGGCGGCTTATAGGCGGGTCCTTGCATTTTTGGCTTGAGGCCGAACTGATTTTGCATCAATTCGGCCATTTTCCGCGCTAGGGCGTCATCCTCCTGCGCGCCCGCAGCTGGCGCGTATCCTGGATGTGGGAAAGCATCAAACGCCCCGCGCTTTCCCACCTCATGATAGCCACCGCCGTACAAGTTTCTCTGCCGCGCCCCGCTGGTCGCCGGAGCAATCCTCCGACCGGAAGTGAGCGGGGCGCCGGTCGAGCCGAACGCTAAGTCTCCGAACGTGGGTTGGTACGGATTCGGGCCGTTGCACGGCTGACTTTGTGCCGCCCGCGGTGGTGGCTGGATTGGCTGTCCCCCTGAGGCTTGTAATGGGGGCTGAACTGGCTGACCCCCAGTGCTCTGCAGAGGAGGCTGGAATGCTTGACTTCCAGAACTCTGAGGAGGAGGCCGCTGTGGCTGGCTCCGTAACGGCGGTTGAGAACTTGACTCGCCCAGCTCCACGGTCTTCCCCTGGACGGGTGCCTTGCTGAACGCTTGTTCCATGCCAGGGCCGAAGACGGCCACCATCATCTGCTGGAGCGCACCGAGGAAAGCCTTGTTGTGCTTGCTAAGCATGTAATCTGCTGATTCTTGGAATACTCGCGCGCACTCCTCTTTTTCCTGCTGGGATGTGGTATCGCTCTCCCCTGGCAGCAATACCCTGGGCATCTCGTTCTTCAGATACGGGACGCCGCTTCTATTCTTCTTGAACGACAGCAGACACTTCTGCTGAAACTGGTCCACGACGTCTTGGAGTTGCTGCCGCTGCTCTGGAGAAAGATCTTCAAGGTTGACATCCATGAGGTCTGCGATTTCAGGCATCTTGAATCTATTCGGCGTTGTCCCACCGGGGCGTGCCAAAAAGTGTGTTGACGTGAAAAGTGAACTCAACGCCAAACACACAGCAAGCCGAACAAAGCGGCTTCACACGCGCGAGAGAGCGAAAGACGTGCCGGTCAATTTTTCCCGAAAATTAACAAAAGACAAAGCAATTAAATACCAAAGCTTGGAACTTGCCGGTGGTACCGCACGTTCCATATTTACGGCTAAGAAGCCAAATGAGATGACACATAGCTATAAAAAGCTATGCGCCAACGAACTACAACCATTCGGGGAACCGCAAAGGGAAAAAGAAACACTGCCGAGTGGATGACGCAAGCATGACAACGATCGGTCTTTGTTTGAACAAGGATGCACGTACACGAAGTCATGACCGATCCTCATGAAGATTAACATTAAACAAGTGAATAAAGTAAAGCACGGACATGATCATGTATTAAACAAGTATGCATAGATCCAAAGCACTAGTCTACCGCATGTCTAGTCACTTTAAAACCCGTCGAGTACGATATCAAACAAATCTATCCACCGCATGATACAACTTGCATGAAAAACCGTACCACTTTCCACAAATAGATCTATCCACCGCATGATACAATCTAAATATGGAAAGCTAAAAGCATACATCATTCAAAGCATGAATAACGCACGTGTTCTACTCGTGGAGAAACATAACCGAATACGGCCGAATGTACCGATTCGGGTCCATGAAGAAGGAACAAACATTACCAAATGAATAAATCTATCGATTGATTTGGGAATCTAATCCACCGGATGACTAGCTCCAAAGCAACCCAAAAACCCGCATCTACCGCATGATACCCGGCTCTTTCAAGATTTATACGAACATTAGCAAGCTTGAACCCGCAACACGTAACAACCTAGATCGATTCGGTTTCGGCTATTGGAAAACACAAGATCCACATGTTAAAACATGAAATCTACTCGAACAAGGATCATAAAAGAGATAGAGCCGATCCAAACCCGTCTAGATTGGGCAAAGGTGTGTTACATGAATTAAAACATAAAGTAAAACTCAAGATAACACGGGGTAACTTAATGAATCTATCGGATCTTGCCAAAATCCAACAGAGCCGATAACTAGCTTCAAGCAAAATCTTAGCCCACCGCATGCCTCCCCGATCTAACAAGAAACCTTCTTGAACCAAGCTTGAATCTACCGCATGACACGAAGCATGGTAACAAGACTACTTGAATCAGATCTAAATCCACCGCATGATACTAGATATGATACAAGGTTGCCGGTACTCACGGAGGTCGACGGATCGATTGGCCCTCTCGAAGAACTCGACGACACGACAAAAGGACTCTAGGGTTTGGCGCAAGGCCGGTGTGTATTGAGGAATGATTGTCTTTTTTTACATACATTCAGGGGTCATATTTATACCCTGTCGAGTACAACTTCGAATGGATTCGTTGCCTAACTTATCTCTAAGCTCGATCGCCTATCCATCCATTCGTCTCCCCTGATTGAGCCACGTCACCGTCCAATTCCGCAAAATCAGCTCTACTGTTCCTTTGCCGAACCGGAGCAAATAGCCGACCGCAGATCTCTTTGCCGAATATCTCTGAAAATATCCTTCCTTCCACCAGACGGACTCTTTATCGAACCGGACCCACAAGTCAGACTCCTTACCAAATTTTGGTGTTAACAAAAGGCACATTTCCTTTTCCTCGAAGCCTCGGCGGATGAGGCCGGCGCGGCCGGCGCGCCCGCCGCCGCGCCTCCCCGACGGCGCCGCCGCGTGCGCGGGCCCCGCCCCGCGCGCGCGCACGCTCACCCCCCGCGCGCGGGCGCACTTGCCGTGCGCGCCTCCGCGGCACGCGCCGGCGCCTCCCGCGCGCGCCGCCCTCGTTGTCGATTGCCGGCGGCGGGCGCCGTTGCGCCCGCCCCGGCGATGCCGCCCTTGCCGCCGGCGACGGGGGGCGCGAGGCTCCCACCTATCGAGGGGCCCTCCCCCCTCGGCCTCTTCCTCTTCGTCCTCCTCCGAGGACGAGTACTCCTCCGTCCCCGGGGAGGAGAGCCCCGGCTCCTCGCGCCGCGGTACTCCACGCTCCGACGCCGCGCGCGCTCGTTGTGCCGCCTCGCGCGCTCCCGCTTGCGCGCCGCCCGCTCCTGTTCCCGCTGCTGCGCCGCCCGACCAAGCGCGCGGGAGTCCGGGGTGGGCGGAACGGACTTCGCAGCGGTGAAGCTCACCAGCTGCATACAGGAACGACGAAGACGCGTCAGGAGGCAGAGGCGACACCAAGAACTAAAACGGAATCAAGAATCGAACTCACCAGCGGGCCGGTGGGGAGCATCTCGATGTCCCACGGGGTCCGGCCCGGGTCCGCCAGCATCCGGGTGTCGACGGCGCTCCGCGCCCGGGTGAGCGCGTACGGCCGCCCAAGGGGGGTCGGGAGCATCCGCGACCTCGCCGGGCGACGGGGTCCGCCTCCTCTCGTCATCTCAAAGATGCGCAGCGGCCTCTCCATCGGAGGCACGACCCGCCGGTGGTGGAGGAAGGCGAGGACGCCCGCCGCGGTCGGCCCCTCGCGCCGCCGGGCTCCTCGGGCGCCCGAACCGACTCTGCCCGCCACCGATGCCGGGCCGTGGACACCCCGTAGCCCCGGGAGCCGGGCTTCTCCTTAAACACCCGACCGGTGTAGGGGGCGAGGCCGGGCTCGGCGTTGCGCGGTGGGAGAACCATCCCCGCTCCCGGCCCGGCATTGTTCGTCGTCATGGTGCGGGGGATGTAGACGTCCTTGAACTGCGCCCGCGGGCGAGCGACATCCCGCCGGCGCGCACCGCGCGGCGGGCCCCTCGGCTCCGTCGTGGGCTGCGTGAAGAGCTCCGCACGGAAGAGGTGCACCCGCAGCTCCCGCTGACCGAGATCCCCCGGATACCCCTCGCAGACGCCCACGAACGTGGCCGCCTACGAGATCGCGTTGGGCGCGAAGTTGTGCAGCTCCACGCCGTAGTAGTGGCACAGTGCCCGCATGAAGCGGCTCGCCGGTGCATTGAAGCCCCGCTCGTGGAAGCGGATGAAGCTCACCACGTAGCCCTCCGGCGGGTTGGGCGCGCGGTCCTCCGCCTGTGGCACTATCCACTCCGCCGGGCGCCCGTCCTCATTAGCCGTCAACTGGCCGGCGGTGACCAGCTCGCCAAGGGCCAGCCGGGTCACCGTCGACCGTTCCCAGGCGTACGGGTCAAGGATCGTGAGGGGCTGAGGCGGCGCCATGAGGAAGGGCGAAGGATGCGAAGAACGAAGGACAGGAAGAGGAGAAAAAGCTCTAATGGCGAAGCCGCGCGGTGGCAGAGGCAAAGCGGGGAAGGAAGCACGGAGGGCTAAAATGGCGGAGCGCTAAGGTAAAAAACCGCCGTTTCCCCTTCTCCTCAGATTTATAAGCCGCGGGCGAGCTCTCCGGAGCGGATGTCCCGCGCGCGTTAACTGCAGGGAATCTTTCTCTTCTCGCTGGCAAGTGGACCCCACCACGACCGCGGCGGCCACGTCACCACAAACGGGCCATCATCACGGTGAAGACTGGCCGGGGCCGTGGCAGGCGGTCACGTCCGCCCGCCCACGCCGCCCACTACGCGCGCGCGCGCGCCGCAACACCTAAAAAGGCGTGCCGCGATGCGAAAACCGCAGCCTCTACTGTGGAGCATTTAATGCCCCGGTCCCTTGTGAAACAAGGAGGACCCTCGAGCGGCACGGACTCCTGGCTCGGGATAAATTCAGCCCTCGAGCAGGCGCAAGTGTGAGAAGGTCGCCCCGAGGCCCGCCTGAAACAAAGTGAGCCTCGCGAGCACCCATGCCACGTAGCACCCTCGAGCGGCACGAGCCCCTGGCTCTAGACAACGTCAGCCCTCTAAGGGACATCGGCGTGAGAAGGATGCCACGGGATCCGCTTGAAGTAAAGCAGGACCCGCTAGCACCCTTGCCTCGCAAAACCCTCGAGCGAAGCGAGCCCCTGGCTCTAGACAATATCTACCTTCTAAAGGGGCACAAGCGTGAGAAGGTCGCTCCGAGGCCCGCCTGGAACAAAGCAGGTACCACGAGCACCCATGCCACGCTGTGCTGCTGACCAGCGCCTCGAGGGCTGGTTCGCCCAGACCCCTCGACGGTCGCAAACGCAAAAGACGGGGCCGCCCAGGTGCCGCCCCGCACGGCCCTACTGATTAGAGGTTCGAAGCCTGACCCTCGACGGGTTCGAACAGGCGCCCCCGCATCGCGCAGTCGGGGACGACGAAGGCACACGCATTCGAGCCATTCCTCGAGCCCGTCGGCTCGAGGGTGCCCCACATGTTGTGTTCGAGAGCCAGCGAGGGCAGCTAGTCGGGGGATCCCACCGAGGGAGAGCTTCCGCGCCCTCGGTCCCTATCGAACGGACCGAGCCCCACCTATTAAACCCACGCAAGCGCTTCAATGGACGTGTCTCCGGACCGCGCAGCCTACCCTTATCGAACGGGGCATGGGCGTCCACTCGAACCACCGCTACCCGGCTCGACGAGGAATCCGCAATTCGCGACCCGCTCGATGGGGGTTGCGGGGACCTCACCCTCCGTCCTGCGGAGAGACGGCGAGGGCGCGTTAAAAAACAAGTCGTAAAGCTCTACCCGATCGCCTCGAACGGGCCCAGGCTCGGGGGCTTGACGCACGGCTACACCTCCTTGAATTGCACCCGCCGGAGACAGTGCCAGCAGCGCGTGCGTCACCGAAGCCGGCTGCGATATCGCCGATGCCGGTTGAAACATGTGCCACATCCTCCGATCGTTCTCACGATCAACCCCTGCGCGAAGCATCCACGCTCCCCGCAGGCCGAGGGCTAGACCGCGGGTCCGCCGGAGCGGCCCCCGCGGAAAGCGTTCACAAGACAACGAGGGAAGAACGTCCTATCGCAGGTTCCGGCATCCGCGGGAGCCTCAATGGCAAATCGAGGGTCCGCTCCCCCTCGGGTAGGCTCCGCCTCGCTCGAGGGCGCCCCGCTCGCGTGCGCCGCCCCCGTACACCGGGCATTTAACGCCCGACACCGGCGGGACGCGGCCATCATGCGCCGGGGCTCGCGCCCCCGCGTCGCCGCACCAACTCCCCGGAGGGAGCCCGGCCCCATCACCGTGGGAAGGGACCGTGCGGCGCGGCGGTGCCCGGTCCCGTGACGCCGTGCGCCCGCCCCATACGGCCAACGTGCCGAGCCCTCGAAGGGGGGCCGGCTTCACCCTCGATTTGCTTTCTTGTGACCCTACGGGGGTTAGGTGGAGACGCTAGGCGGGAGGAACGCCATCCCTGCCACTGTTACGGCATGGCAGCCGACCCCGTGCGCGCAGGCGCACGCCCGGCGCTGTAGCGACAACTCCGATACGGTGAAGCGTACAGGAACGGGACGCCGTTTTACCTACCCCTGTACTCCGTACGGGCCAACGTCAGCAGCTCCCTCGAGCCTATCAGAGGACATCACCGCCATCCGCTGCCCTCCTACCCTCGAACCGCCACTGTTCGGGTACAAGATAGGCCATGATGGCCGAATCGCTGCAAGGATCGTCCGGACGGCCGCCCACTCTACAAAGCATAGCACGCCACGCCCCTCCACGTAGCTAGGAAGCGCGGCTTGCATGTACTTCGCTCCCCCTTGATCTATAAAAGGGGGACGAACCCCCCCCGCCGCGGGGGGACAGAGAAACACAGACACACCCCCACAGGAGACGAGCAGCTCCACGCACTTGTCTTCTCATTCTCCCACAATATCTTCAGCCATACACCAGGGACTTGGAAGCCAGGCTTCCTCTCCCGCCTTGCTTGTAGCAGCCCCACTACAGGCACCCTCGGTGCTAAGTAATATAGTGCCTTGAGCACGCCACTGCTGGACGTACGGCCCCCTCGGCCGGAACCAGGATAAAACTCTGTGTCACTTGTTGCTTAGCATCGACCATTGAGGGATAGACCGCGGCGCTTACTACTGGTTAGTGTCGGGACCACATTCCGCACCGACAATATGCGGTATTTTTTATTGTCTAACATTAGGTGCCGGAAATTTGAATACCAACTTGAATTCGCATGGATTTTTTTTTAATTTCCTAACAAACTTTGGTAAGTTTTTTAGACTTCCCCTTAATGGATCATAGAGTATGTCACGTAAATGAAATTGAAATTGAAAGAGGGATATACTCCGTCTTTTCCAAAAAGAATGTCATTCTAGAAAATTTATGACAGATTATTAAGGAGGTCAAATGACCTCGATTTCCCCTATTTATTTAACATATTAGGTGCTAATTGATTGTTGCATGCCTACATGCACATGCACACATGCCAAATTAAGTAAAATGTCATTTTTTGACAAATTTTGAATCCTACAACGTCATTCTTTTTGGGACGCAGGGAGTAGATTAATACGTCTACAAATTACATGAAAGCAAGTTTTTTAATCACATGATATAGGCACGATGCTCACATACAACACATACTCGCCCCTTCCTCTATGAGCACTTCCGAATGAGTGAGCCGACAAATCCTCGAGATAGATGAAGTCACCAATGGTCCGACGGTCTATATCAATCCAAAGAATTCATATCTAATATAACTAATATATATATATATATACATATATATACAAATCCAATATTTCAAAAACAAGAAAATTAGAAGCATATTTCTATGCGTAAATAACTAAAAATGTTTAAAAAATAAAAAAAATTAATATTGTGCTTATAAATAATATGCTTGACCACCACAAATCGACCGCAAGTATTTGATATGTCTTTAATTCCTTCCGTATCTTTAATATGTTGTGATTTTACGAGCCTATATTGGAACACTCATTTAATAAACATCTCATTTACAATTTGATTAGTTAATATCTAAATTTAAATACAATAATATAATATATTTTGATAAAAATGATAATAGTCAAATCCAATTAGCGAGTTATTTGCAATCGGACCAACAACACCCAACACATGAGAGGATCGGAGCTAGCAACCGGCATTGCCGCGAGATACGACAAGCCCGCCGAGAGGTGTTGGATCCTCACGCCGGGAGGTGGAATACCGAGACTCTACACAATGTCAACGCCGAAGACTCGAAGTCGTGGAATCAAGGTGAGAGAGTTCACCCGACAAAAGTGAGGGAAAAACAGAGAGAGAGGGGGGGGGGGGGTCCCGTGCCACCGCTACATGAGTCTCGCCCCTATATCAAGATGAACCTTCAAGATTGCCTATGCTAGCAACCGCCATCGCCACCCGGTACGACAAATTGGCCTAGAGGAGTTAGACACAAGGTTAACATCCGAGTCGGACTCAATAGCCGAGAAATCGAGAGAGGCATAGTTCGCTCAACAAAAATAGGGGAGAAACTAAGAAGGAGGTGTTGTCGAAGATGAGGGGGATCGGAGGGACCTATGCAACTATTGAATGAGCCGCTACCTAGATTAAGAGTAACTTTCAAAGTTGCCTACGCCAACAATTGGCATCGTAACTATGTACAATGAGCTCGCGAGAAGGAGTTGAATAACGCGCCGAGAGGTGAAGCATTGAAACTACACAAGAACAATGCTTGATTCGGACTCGAAAGCCGCAAAATTAGAGAAGTAGAGTTTGCACGACAAAAGTAAGGGAGAAAGAGGCATTGTCAGGGTGGATGGTGTGTGTGTGCGTGCGCGCGCGCAAAGAGAGAGGAGGGACGAAGGGACTCGTGCCACCACTACACTAACATATCCCTAGATCGAGAGAAACCTTCAAGATCGCCTACGCCAGTAATTGACATCATTGCCGGGTGCGACGAACTAGCTAAGAGGAGTTAGATCCACACGTTGGCAGGTGGAGCATCGAGACTCTACACAAGGTCAATGCCTAAGTCGGACTCGAGAATCCATAGTATCGGAAAGACATAGTTCACTAGATAAAAATAAGGAAGAGAAGGCAGAGAGAGACCGAGAGATGCCGGAGAAGGTGATTTACGATTTCAATCAAATATACAAAGTCTGCAGAGCTTGCAATGTATGCGAGGGTACGGTGAAGCGTTGATTGTGTCATTCGCTATTGGATTTCCATCCACCAATCTAATACCACTCAAGCAACAAAATTCGGGTGTACCGATACTAATTTCAAAATCCAGGCACCAATATCTACATGAAGGTTGAGTGTTAATGATTTCAAAAGGATGAATAACGAGTCATATATAATGATAACTTTATCAAATCCAGTCGCGCTATTAGCACGGGCCAACGTGCTTGTTCCTAGGGAGCTACGGAAAAAAATGAATGTGATATAAACTGGTAAACCATCTTATTATTCGAATCAAAAACATCGTGATCATCGTATCTGACACATTCATAGCAAAAGTGCAAAACCATTTTTTCCTGAACGTACTGAAACTTGTCACTATTTTTGCGCCGTGGCCATGGCCTGGAACATCTCCTTGCACGCAGAGAACAAGGCGAGGAGCTCTTCCCTCTCGGGCAGGCACTGCTTCACGGTCTCGTCGGCGGCGTAGCGCTTCGCCCACCGGCACAGCGCGGGGTACTCTGCGTCCGTGAGCAGCGGCGGCGCCACCCCGCAGACCTCCTCCACGACCCCGAGCCAGTGAGCGAGCGCGCTGGCGGCGATGTCGCGACGAGGCCGACGGAGTCGCCGACGCCGAAGAAGCGCTTCCCCTTGAGCTGCGCCTCGAGGAGCGCCAGGTTCTGCTTCGCCCTCCGCCTGATGGAAGCCCTGCCGCGACTCGCCGTCCGGCGAGAAGAGAAGGACATCCAGAACGGCCTTGGGAACTGACGACGATGCAGTGTCATGTCTCATGTGGAGGAACCAACCAACTGATTCTCACGAAATTCTTGAACCACCAAAAAGCTCAAGAAATTATTACCTTCTGATCGATGAAGTGCGCCCAGAAGCGTGCCGCGGCCCTCTCGGACGGGTCGGTCGGCAGGAGCGGCGGCCCGTCGAAGGCCTCGTCGACGTACTCGAGGATGACGAGGGACTCGCAGACTGCTCGGTCGCCATGGAGGAGCACGGGCACGAGCTTGTGGACGGGGTTGTGCTTCAGGAGCAGCTCGCTCTTGCTGCTGAGGTCTTCGAGGACGAGGTCGTAGGGCACTCCCTTGAGGCGCAGGGCAACCTCGACGCGGTGGCCGAACCCGCTGCCGAACGCGCTGATGAGCTTAACAGTCTCACTCTCACCCATGTTTGCCTGATCTATCCTGATCTAGCTAATCGCAATGGCGCCTCCGATACCATTTTATATATAGGGATGGACGATGAACACGCATAGCTGTCGGTGGCACTCTGATTAAGGGTTTAAATTTATTTGCAGCCACCTGCTTGCCATTGAAGGTTGAGCTTGTCACCATTTCTTCCACTTCCTTGTTCAGATGCTCAAATTAATTGTGCTCGGTCTCCGGAGAGGAAACTGACGGTCAATTATCGTGTTGTCTGTAGCATTACAGTTTCATTTGAAAGCTACTAAAAGAGTAGTTTTTTCAACAATGTTTACCTGCCCGATCGCTGGGCATGTAGATAGACTATTAGCACAACTCAAGGAAAAAATTGCAAATAAAATGGGATCTTCTCCTGGATGTCAGATGATTGACTAAATGAAGTTAAAAAATAGAAAAAGGTCGACACTCTTCTTCGTTCTTGGAGAGGAAGCAACACAGCAATTTGACAATCTCTTTAAATTAACACGATGTCGCGCCACCAAGATATCAGCGAGAGAGACTCTACTAGCTTTGGGTTGATCAGAGAGATGTCGCCACCAGTTAAGCTCATCGGCGCCTGGGGCAGCCCGGCCGTCCACCGCGCCGAGGCGGCCCTGCGGCTCAAGGGCGTGCCCTACGAGCTCATCCTCGAGGACCTGGAGAACAAGAGCGAGCTGCTCCTCACGCACAACCCCATCCACAAGAAGGTCCCCGTGCTCCTCCATGGCGACCGCACCATCTGCGAGTCCCTCGTCATCCTCGAGTACATCGACGAGGCCTTCGACGGGCCGCCGCTCCTGCCGACAGATCCCTACGACCGCGCCATGGCTCGCTTCTGGGCGCACTTCATGGATTACAAGGTAATGAAATCACAAGCCGTTTCTTGCGATTAAACCCCAAGTAACATAACAGCTTCTAATTTTACTCAACTCTTGCAATTGTATTTGTACACAGTGCACCAAGCCGTTGATGCTGTCGATGTGGTCAGAGGGAGAGATGCAGGAGGAGTCCGTCAAGGAGACGAAGGAGAACCTGGCGCTCCTGGAGGAGCAGCTCACGGGGAAGAGATTCTTCGCGGGCGACTCCATCGGCTACGTCGACCTCGCCGCGTGCGGTGTGGCTCACTGGCTCAGCGTGATCCAGGAGTCGGTTGGAGTGAGCCTGATGAGCGACGACGACGAGCTCCCTGCTCTGCACCGGTGGGCCAAGGACTACACCTCCGACGAAGCAATCAAGCAGTGCCTGCCGGACAGGGAACGACTCGTCGCCTTCTACGTTGCGAACATCGACAAGTACAGACAGATGGTCAAGGCATCGGTGTAATGATGCAGCAGTACTACTTATATATATACTCCTGATCAATTTTAGTTCAAAAAAATTGTACGCCTGGTATCAATTTTCTGTTTGTGTGGAATAATAAGGTTCGGATTGGATCAAATTCAGTAACATGGATGCGTTTCGCCCAGAGACAGATCTGTTAGTTTATTACACACTTGTTATTGCAAGAACACACTGCACAGACGCGGACAAGGAAATCACTTGAGCAGAGCAGCCCTGGCTCGCGCCATGTACATCTCCTTCCTGGCAGAGAAATAGGCGACGAGGTCGTCTCTGCTCCTCAGGCACTGCTTCACGGTCTCGTCGTTGACGTAGTCGTCGGCCCACCGGCGCAGCGCAGGGAGCTCCTCGTCGTTTAGCAAGACCACCCCGGTGACCTGCTCCATCACCCCAACCCAGCGCGCCAACGCACAGGCGGCGATGTCGAGGAAGCCGACGGCGTCGCCTCCGAAGAACCTCCTCCCCTTGAGCTGCGCTTCAAGCAGCGCCAGGTTCTCCTTCGCCTGCTTCAAGAAGGCCTTCTTGTGCTCCTCGTCGTCGCCGATCCAGAATGACATGAAGAACGGCCTTGCAAACTGCAGGAGCGAGCACATGAAAGAGGTCGAACGATCGGGTGGATCGAGCACCTATGCTGTTCTAGCATGGAGCCAAGAACTGAATTGATTGTTACCTTCTGGTCGATGAACTGGGCCCAGAAACGCGCCTGAGCCCTCTCGTAGGGGTCGGTCGGCAGCAGCGGCGGCCCGTCGAAGGCCTCGTCGATGTACTGGACGACTACGAGGGACTCGCAGATCGCTCGGTCGCCGTGGAGGAGCACGGGCACGAGCTTGTGGACGGGGTTGTGCTTGAGCAGGAGCTCGCTCTTGTTGCTCAGGTCCTCCAGGATGAGCTCGTAGGGCACCCCTTTCAGGCGCAGCGCCACCTCGGCACGGTGCGCGAACGGGCTGCCGAACCCGCCGATGAGCCTCACCGGCTCGGTCGTCATCGTCTCCTCTCCTTCCCCGTTCCTCCGACGCCGTTCCGTGAAAGCTTTGGAACACTTGTGGATGCGGCTCCTGGTTCCTCGAGCTGGTCAATGGCGCACGAGCAAGTTGCGGTTGAGCTTTATTCCTTCAAAAAAAAATTCTGAGCTTTTCCGGCAGGTGCTGAATTGAAACCAGCGGGTGATGTGTCAGAACTGCCGTAGTAATCACCCACCAGAGTTTGGCTTTTAGCTCGTGAATTGAAACTTTTGGTCCCTTTCAAGTAGCAGTAAAGTGTATGTGCGATACACATGTGCTTAAAAAAAATGAGGTACTTATAAATCCACCAACTTATCATTCTTATGTTAAAAACAATAATTATTTTTTAAATAAACTATACTATAAATTATTTCATTCATACATCATAGAATGTATGTATAATTGATACATGTGTGGTGCATTATTGAAAAGTAAAAACTACCATGTATCTATAAAAACCTGAGGTTGTACCATGTATCTTTAAAAAGATTGTGCATTGTGCAAATAGTAATTAGTAAATGCTGAATCTTTATATCTTTCTAAACACTGCTACTGGTATAAAAATATATTTTTATAGGAAAAACTACATATATATGAAATAAGTACCATTAGATTTGTTATGAGATCTATTTTTTATAATATACATATTTGATGTCATAAGTTCTTCTATATAAATGTGGTCAAAGTTGAGAATGTTTAATTTAGGATAAATATAAAACAATACTTTTTTGGACGGGGAGGGGGTACCAATTTTGACATAAGAAATAGCAAAGCTCTATAATTCGACTGCAACTTGGTCTTCAACCAGGAAAAACCAACATGTTCACTTTAAAAATAAAATTCAAAAATGTCTATTAAAAAAAGAACTAACAAATTATGAACAAAAGTTTAAACTCAACTGCGTATGCACATGTTATAAAAAATAAGATCGTGTAGTCTTCTCGTGTTGTTGCAAATAGCTTCATGCTGTTTTCACATATATACAGATGCAGGCAAATGCCTAACATCCTAATGTGTGTGGTAACCAGTAGTTTTAACCATGGAAGATGATGGATCCTGCCACCTCAGTCTGATTGCATAAAAAATACAAATAGTTGCACGTGCATGTTTAAACATGGATCTGGTCAAACCTTGTAACACATGAGAATACACAAGAATATACAAATGTTAGCCTTTTTGCATCTATAAAGAAATAAATGGAGTATACATGATATATATAGATATATATGGAAAACACTTGCATAAAGCCTAGGTCAATTATTATCATTATTAATCAAAAGACATATCACACAAGAGTAGTACTCAAAGTTCCATACTAAGGTTTACACATTCACTGAAGAAAGGAGATAAACCACGCTGAACTCAGACTTACCAACCTGACAAAGGACCACCAATCGCAAGATCCCATCAGTCAAAAATAGAAAGCTATCAAAAGTATTTTTATTATCCAGTGTGAGATGTCAGAATTTTGAAGATCTTAACATGCTAGCCAAAAATAATATCATAACTCTCTGCATACCCAAAAAATTATCCATGCTACCATTAGAATCTTCAGACCAAAGGATCGTTACAGAAGAAGGTGCAGGTGCACTGAAATCATTGCATGCAGGAAGTTAAAATAGAAATATTAGGTCTTAATCTTGAATTTCCTAGGCCTAATCATAATCTACCCAATATTTAGACGGTTCAGCTTTGTAACCAAAAGTAACTTTATCTTTGGCATACAATGCTAACACAAAAAAAATACATCCATGTTACCATCAGGATCTTCAGCACACAAGACTTATGAATGAAGGACCGTCTCTTCATCTTGAATTTCCTAGGTCTGAACAAATGTGCCCCAATACTCAAAAGGTCCGGCTAAGGCAGATGAGGTGCGTGGAAGTTGGGAGGGAGATGCTGACAATTGCTCAGTTAACTCAGTGGCTGACTTTGCCATTACATAGGCTTCAACTTATGTTAGTCAAGAAAGCATAAAGGCTAATTCCATAACTTACAGCTTCCAAGAAAATAATTACAAAAATAAGTAATTATTCTTGTGTTAGTCAGTAAACAGACAGTGCAACTCCCGTAATCGCCGGTCTCCAATAAACTTCATTTCAGTAAAAATTACTAAACAGTGTCTATACTCTTTGAGCCTTTGGGTCATGAGAACGAAAATATGTCCATCTCCAATTTTCCATCAGCACATGGTGTCAGCATGCTATTTTCAGGGGGTAAATGGTATCAGTATGCAAACTATTCCCAGGTAACATTCTTGTAGCCCACCATGCAAAAAGTTAAAATGTATAGATCTACAAACCTCTAAGGAATATAATAATCACAATCAGTGCTGCACAAAGATATTTTGTCAAATATTTCCCTGTACCCAAGTAGAAATGTAAAGGAATTAGTGCAGTTTACAGAACAAAAATTTAATAAAGTGCAGGTCAACAACTTTAACTTTATCCATTTGTCAAATAGTGAGCAGAGCTATGTGTTTATTTTTACCATACAATGTCTACAAGAATTCAGAGAAAATCAAATTTACAAATACTACTTGTGAAGTATGTAAATATATATATATCATGACCAAATCCTAACAATACTATTGCTCTACTCCAATGGTTTATTGCATCCCAATCATTTACTCTTCACAGTCTTTGACTTGTGCTTCTAACAAAAATTTCAATGGGTATCCCCATCTCAGTCCAAGTACACATAAAAGCATGGATATGCATATAACAATGCTTTTTATCTATACTTGACATGAAAAAGTAGTAACCTATGAAAATTAGTGACCCGAGTATTTACCTTAGACAAGCACATGAGCTCAATTTATCTTTTCCTCCCTCTAATTTGCAACAGCCATGCAAAATCAACTCCATCTGGAAAATGCTGAAGAGCGGAGAGACAGAGGAGTGCAGAGGTAGTGCAGACGTCTGCACCTCGCATCACCAGAATCCACACCCAATCAGAAGCTAGGAGCCGCATCATTGCGGCGGTCGGCGACACCGTGCGCCACCGTTGCATGCCACCGCATCAGTTGTTGTCGCCGCGTCGCAAGACCTGTGCTCGGGTCCCGCGCTGGTGAAAGTTCAACAGGCGAGCAGATGTGAGCTTCAAAGCCCGGAACGTGCTGCTGCTGCGCCTACCCGTTCGGGAGAGGGAGCGACGCTCAACCACGGCTACGGAGGAACCCGGGGAGGGAGCGTCGGCCAGCCGCCGCCGGTGAGGTATCTCAATGAGAAAGCAACTGGTTGCCTTACCTTCGCATCTACACGGAGGCCGAGTCGTGGGCTCGGCGGCGGGGGTAGCGGAGGGGATGTGGGGGCTCAAGAGGGAAAGGTGTGAAGTGAAACTTTTGAAGAGTATTTAACGTAGATTATTTATTAAAAATAATTACAAGAATGGAGCGAAAATTGTGAGACGAATCCATTAAGTGTAATTAATCCGTCATTAGAGATTGGTTATTGTAGCACAACGTGGGATAATGATGGCACAATTAGGCTCGTTAGATTCGTCTCGAATTAATGTAGGGGTTGTGGAATGAGTTTGTCATTAATCTATATTAATACTCTGAATTAGTGTAAAGAAGATTGATGTGATGGGTAGTTGGTGAATATTTGGGGAACTAAACTCGGTCATATTTATTTGTCACTTGCTACTCTCGTTTAGGACCGACTAAGACTGTCCACAACAATCTCCTTATCTCATCCCTCACCTTCAAAATGAGCAACCAAGTACTACTGTGGAGCCTCCAACTACTCCCTCACCTTCATCCTCATTTTGCAGTTCCCACCCTTCCCGCACTCATACTCATGTATTCTCTCTCCTCTCACTCATCTCTCCCAATTGTTCCCCGGCCTCCTCCTCTCTCCTACCTGCCTCCCCTGCCTCCTCCCTACCCCTGCCGCTGACTTTCCCGAGGCCCTCCACCACCACCGCGTGAGTCTGCGGTGTCGCGCGGGTGGAGGCAGGTCACGCCATCGCGCGGGGGAAGGAGGCGGCGAACACAGCTCGGCTGGCGCGACTTCTCTCTCCCCTTTCCCCATCGGCGTGTCCGCGCCACCACGGGACGTGACCAAGGCCGGCGCGAATCCTCCGCCCTGTGCTCCTCTTCCTCATGTGGCGGCCTCTGTTCCCTCTCTCCCTCCCTCCTGCCTCGCTCTCCGTCGTCAGCCGCTGCCGCCCGCACCACCCCCGCGCGGATCCGGGCTCCTCCACCTCGATCTGATTCCCCACCGCCGGCCCAGCCAAGGACCCAATTGCAAGCCTTCTTTTCTTTCCGAGGGCTAAACTATGAACCGAGGGCATTATTGTGAATGAAAACTTTCTAGGGGTTGTTATGCAAATAGATTCTACCCCCTTTGAACCCCTTTTGACCATATCTTAGAAAAGCCATAGAAATCTATAAAAAATAGAAAACTATAATCCCAATTTTGTTAGGTTCCTTATGGCTAGATCTACAGCTTTTGCAAAGAATGACTATACTTTTGATGGCTAGTTTTTGAATGAAAATTCAAACTCATTTTGACCTACTTTTGCCATAATTCAAAAAATAAACAAGATTTGGAGATGATCTTTGGATATGTTGTTAGTCATTTAATGTGTAGGCTTGCTCTACGTTCTTGAGCAAATTTACTTAGTAGATATTTTATTATGGTTTATTTTGTTTTTATGCTAGATCTGAGTAAATTATTTTTGTAGATTAATATAAATAGATTTTTGTGACCAACTTCTGGATATAGTCTTATTATGCCAATATTCATCTTTGGTGAATTTCTCATGATTTTGGGACTGTTGGAAGTAATTATTCTTGATTTATGCTTAGTTTAAGTGTAATTGCATAGTTTAAAATCTAGACTAGCCCTTGAGCTATTTGTTAGGTGTGTAGCCTAGTTTTATGCCAGAGATAATGTGGGAGAAAGTTTGGATCCAGAGGTTGTTTAAATATTTTTATATGTATTTATCATGCTTTGGAAGATAGGATTTGTCATTTTTATATAATTAATGTATAGGTCAATTAATGAACTTTTTGTTCAGTGTCTTTGAATAGGGCTACCACTACCTACTGTTATTTTATGAATAAACTTATGGAGAAGAATATTTGAGTTTAATTAAGATCAATAATAGGTTTAAATGGAAAACCACCACTCCCACACTTAGTTAACCCTACGATTGGGCTTGTAGTCCAATGGTAGGACGGTCCAGTGGGACGCTACCCATCAGGGTTCAAATCCTGGTGCTCGCACCTTTTCCTGAATTTATTCCAAGATTTTTCGACGTTATGCGTTAAGTGGTAAGCGACGTTCCCGTCGACGACGAGGCGCCAGTGGTGACTTCGAGAATCTTTAGATCTGCCGGTGCTCAGTTCTTCGGAGGTGCTCATAGGGGTAGGGTCTGTGTACATGTATTCATAGGGGTGAGTGTGCGTGCGTGTTGTGAGCGTCTACGGTGTACTGTGTGAATCTAAAAAAACACTTAGTTAACCCTATGGATGTGTTGTGGAGCATGATAAGGAGCTTAGGGTCACCCCTTATTTTTGTGAAATTAATTTAATTTATTTGTATAAATGTGTACACAATCACCATCAAATTAAGTGTTTAATTTTTCCAACACCACCACTTGTTTAATAGGAAAAATATGCTTAATATTTTCTTATCTAGGTGAATCTGCCCAACCATATACTCCATGTTTGTCATGTATTGTTTTGTAATTAATTAAATTAAAATCACCAATTAATTCTTGCAAATGCATCCTTCGTGTAGAACTTCCCGACGGTAGATATACACTCGTACCGGAAGGAGGAGACGAGGAAGCTGACGGTGACGTGCACTACGTGGCTATAGACCAAAACCTGGACCAAAGTCCAGAAGATCCCAAGGTTAGCTTTGCCGATGAAGGGAAGCCACAAATCACTAACCCATGTTTTATTTAAATTTATGCAACTATCTTGCTATGTCTGTGTATTTACGTTTCAAGAGTTGAATGCAACCCTAGATGCATGATCCCTAGGTACTCATGCTCTTTTACTAGTATGCTAGGTTGATAGTTGCTACGCTATAGGACTAGGTAAAAGTCGAGTGATGTTTGCTACTCGCGAGAATAGGTTCTTATGTTGGAATCATAAGATCTTTATAAATGGATTGCTCACGTGGTAAGAGCATGTGATTTGTGCTTTGGTCCAGTGGCTTTCGTGGGTTAAGTGTTTGAACGTACTAAGCACTTGTCGGAAATGGGACCGGTAAGCCTAGTACCCGAAGGAGCCGATGCATGAACTTTGCGCTACTAATCTTGGGTTGTATCTCCAGACTCGCCATCCGTAGTACATGTGTGAGGCTGGACGTACTGTGTTGGGCATACCTGATAAGCCTTGTACTTGAGACTGTAGCATTTAATCCTAACACGAGGAATGACGGGAACCGCCTGGTTGGTGAACTCTCTGTGAGGACACCCTTCCGTGTTTTTAGGTCCACATTGCAAGGTTATTAATCAATTGATCGTCGGCCTCTCACTGTTATATGAGACTGCTTAATCAACTAGCCATTTGATCCCTTGATGATGGAACTATGTGAATATTGATGTTTGAATTAATTGCATTGCACAACTCTTGCTTGCAATAGTTTGCTTATGTAAGTTTTAATGCATATGTTCGATCCTTTGTTGCTATGTAAGTGATTTCACTGGGCTTGACCCGACAACTTACGACGGGATGATACTTTATTATCGTTGAATGGCCAAATGGAGTAGCTTAGGCGATAGTACGGTATTTTCTCTGACGGGTTGTCACACCCAGTTGACAGGATTGAAGGCCTTAGTAAAGTCCAACTTGAGAACAATAGTCAACAATAGTCCTGACGGCTCACTTAATGAGAGCCCTGGACGATCTTGATCTTAGCGGCATAAGGGAATTTGGTAATCAACACGTTTGGCTCGCTTATGGCAGCATTGAACAATCTCTGCAGAGTAGAGGAAGTTGGTAATCAACAAGTTTATGCGGCACCTTTTTTACATGATCGCAAATTCTACATGGCTTTGGGGAGGGGGTCATATGTCCCCTCCTATGCCACTGGCTTTATCGCCATACTTAATGATGAAGAGCAATCGCCTCAAGGGAGTAGATCACCTTCTCATAGCTTGGATTTATCCGAGAAAGAAGGAGCATATTGCTTTCTTGTAGTGTTTGTGCGAGAAAACATCTTGTTCTTTGTCACGCTTGTCTTCAAGGATGAGCTCGTAGACTGAGGTGCAGGACCCAGCGAACGAGTTAAACAACCGATGATCTCACTGGCATGTTATTTTAGATTTGTCTAAGTCAAACGCTCTCAACTTTGGTTAAATTTAGAAAGAAGTATCAGTATTTATAAAATCAAACAGATATATTATAAAAATAGATGGTACTTCGTGCCATAATAAATGTTGTTTTCACTGTATCAAAATTTTAGAAAATGTCTTAGACAAATCTTAAAACGACTTTTTTTAAAAAGATGAAGGGAGTAAACCGTTCGTTGGATCATCGTGGGTCAATTCTTTGGACTTCTGACTTTTTTTCTCGAATACACGGGAGAGTTGCGCATCATTGGACTACTGACTGACTGGTGGGTTGAGAAAATCTTTTACATGATCCTAATTGTGGCCGGTTCTAATGATGTGCAGTACTAGGTGACAAGTGTAAGTAACGACGACGGTGATGGGCGACCAAACATGCTGAACCACTACTAGACGATGAGCTCGGAATGTTTATTTGTGCAACGTCGAGTTGGCCACCGAGACGCACTTCTCCGTGATCCCGGCGAAGTAGGAGAGAAGCCGGGCCCTGTCCGGCAGGCACTCCTTCACCGCTTCACTGCAGCTGTACTCCGCCGCCCACCGGCGCAGAGCCGGGTATTCCTCGTCGCCGAGGACGCGCACTCCGGCAACCTCCTCGAGCACACCGAGCCAGTGCGCCAGCAGGCCGCCGCCGGCTATGTCCGCGAGGCCGATGGCGTCTCCTCCGATGAATCTCTTCCCCTTGAGCTGCCCCTCCACTAGCGCCAGGCTCTCCCTCGCCTCCTTCATGGCCGCCGCCTGCGCCTCGCCGTCCGCGAACAGCGCCGCCCGCAGCGGCTCCAGGCACTGTAAATTTGACGAATTGCACGGCAATGTCGTCAGATGAAAGTGAGAATGGCACGACGTTGCAGTAATTACTCCGATCGGTCGATCGATTAATTACCTTCTCCTCCAGGAAGTGAGCCCAGACTCGCGTCAGGGCCCTCTCGTAGGGGTCGGCCGGCAGCAGCGGCGGCCCCTCGAAGGCCTCGTCGACGTACTCGACGATGACGAGAGACTCGGAGACGGCCCTGTCGCCGTGGAGGAGCACCGGCACCTTCTCGTGCACAGGGTTGTGCTTGAGGAGCAGCGCGCTCTTGTTGCTCAGGTCCTCTAGGATGAGCTCGTAGGGGACACCCTTGAGGCGCAACGCCACCTCGACGCGGTGGACGAACGGGCTGCCGAAAGCGCCGATGAGCTTCACAACCGGCTCGGTCGTCATCTTCGCCTCCGTTCCCGTAGACGACAGGAGCGCTCTCGATCGGGAAATCTTTTCGTCGAACTGCTTCAAGTGTTTTATAGGAACGGCGCCGCGACACGTGCACGCATCCAACAAGTATTTTAGTCGTTGCTACAAACAAGAGTCAATTGACCAAATGGAAGGGACGAAGCTGCTAGGAATCTACACTACTCATCGGGGATTAGAGATATCGATGATGAGTAGAACAAATAATTAGCAATAATAATACTGTCGCCCTTTATTTATTTCTGATAACACTTAAGATCGAAACAGCAGCTATGTCACCCGTCACCGTCACCATGACATACAAGGAAAACGATCGATTATTGTTCCAAGTTCCAACCAACAACTCCATCAGTTCGGCGGCGCCATGGATCTGGCAACCGAGACGCACTTGCCCCTGATCGCGGAGAAGTGGGCAAGCAGCTGGTCCCTGTCCGGCAGGCACTCCCTGACGGCTTCGACGGCGAGGTACTCGTGCCCCCAGCGGCGCAGGGCGGGGTGCTCCTCGTCGCTGAGGACGCGCACCCCGGCGACCTCCTCGAGCACGCCGATCCAGTGCGCGAGTATCCCGGCGCCGGCTATGTCCGCGAGGCCGATGGAGTCGCCGCCGAGGAACCTCCTCTTCTTCTTGTCCCCCCTGAGCTGCTCCTCCAGCACCGCCAGGTTCTCCCGCGCGGCCGCCACCGACGACGCCGCCCGCGCCTCGCCCCGATCCGTCCACAGCGCCTGCCACAGCGACTTGAGGCACTTGTCGTCGAGGAAGTGGGCCCAGAAGCGGGCGGCGGCGCGGTCGTAGGGGTCGGCGGGGAGGAGCGGCGGCCCGTCGAAGGCCTCGTCGACGTACTCGACGATGACGAGGGACTCGCAGACGGCGCGGCCGCCGCCGTGGAGGAGCACGGGCACCTTCTTGTGGACGGGGTTGCTCTTGAGCAGCAGCTCGCTCTTGTTGCTCATGTCCTCGCGGATGAACTCGTAGGGCACGCCCTTGAGCCGCAGCGCCACCGCGGCGCGGTGGACGAAGGGGCTGCTGCTGGAGCCGATGAGCTTCACCGCCTCGCCCATCTCGGACTTGCTTGGTTGTGGCTCTAGTGTTGCAGCTCTTGTTGCTTCTGGAGGCACAATGAAAAAATGGTGTGGGGATTGCTGGTTCTTGTGACAATGAAGCGTTTATACATATTTTCAGAGCAACTAACTTTGGGCCGTATTACAGGGAGGCCCGTATACCCAGCAATTTTTTTAAAAAAAATGGGCTACGGAGTAACTGGTGCATCATTGATGCGATCGATAGGCTGAGAGTGGGCTCAATAAGTTTGGGGTAGTGTCCGTCCAACGGGCCATACTTTTCAGTTGCAAGCCCACAACTCATCATCTTCTGTTGAATTTTTTTATATATTTAATTTATCACGATTTTGCAAAAATATATGGTCCGGCACAAATTTAGCAAAAAAAATACATCTGGCGCCGTGGCCCACGGTGTCAGGGACATAACGCCGTGTGCCACGGCGCTAGGTGCCGCCAGGAGTGGGCCCCTAGCGTGGCCCAGACGTAGCGCCCTACGCCGCGGCGTTAGGGGCCTAGCACCGCAGGCCACGGCGTCAGGCCTTAGCGCCATGGCCCTCGGCGGCAGCAGGCCCCCTAACGCCGTGGGCCGCGGCGCTAGGGTTCTCACGCCTATATAACACCGAAATTCAGCCGAAAATGTCATAATAATTCGAAAAAAGATTAGAGAGGGGGAAGAGGAGAAGGGAGTGAGGGCGGGGAGGTGGTGAAGGTGCAAAGCTCTGCCGGTTTTTCATCTCGTTGGAGGTAATACTCTCAAACTTAATAGTTTCAGTGTATATGTGCTTAGTAGATATACAGTTCTAGTGTAGATCTGCGCAGTTAATACATAGTTTAGTGTAGATCTGCTTAATGAATACATAGTACTAGTGTAGATCTGCTTAATAAAATTACGTTTTTAGTGTAGATCTGTTTAGTAAAATTATAGTTTTAGTGTACATCTGGTTAGAAAAATTACAGTTGTAGTGTAGATCTGAGTAGATTTATTTTGTAGTTGCAGATCCAATTGTTATTAGCGTTTTATTTTTTCATGCTGTCAGACATGTCACACGATTTCAGTTTCAAGTTGTTAACCGCTACGAGAAGAGGTTCTTCATGTGCGAGAACTACGAGCATGACTGCCTCCCACCATGTCGCAATGTTAGACCAAAAGTAAGAACTAACTGAATTACTAAATAAATATTATATCATTTCTATTTTAATATGTGCTAACTTGTCTTTGAAAAAACACTCCACCTCCTCTCTGTGATTTTATGCAGTGGCTAGATCGTGAGCAATCCGAACAAGACAAGCGTTACGTCGAGGAGACGGGTCGTTCAGCACGTGAGAGGTGGCAAAGTATGGTTCAAGCAGAAAAATAAGAACAAAAACGTAAGGAGCAGCAGGAGGAAATTCGCATTCGGCGGGGGATCAAAGAACGTGAAGCGGTCGCGGCCCGTGAAGCAGATAGAGAGAGGAAGAGGGAGAGAGCTCGCCGGGCTAAGGAAGCTGGGTCGGATGCTATGAGGAAGGGGAAATACCCTCGTTGTACCCAGTAGACATAGAGTACTCAACGCCGAGTGCTACTGTTTCCAAAAAAATTATCATTTCATTTCGTCATTCTCTAGAGTCGGGTTGTATCTTTAAGAACTTGATTTAAGATGAATTTCAAATGCGAACAGTAAAACTCGTACCAGAATGTGTTTTTTTGTGAAATTCTCAAAATATTGAACACATAGGGTGTGCTTTTTGTGAGTCACTGCACCAAACAGTGTACCTACTACTAGGGTGTGTTTCCTCTGAGTCACTCGCCGTTTTCTTGCCCCAGATCGAATGGCCCACCACCCAATCTGCACCTACATATATACGAGCACTCTTCTCAAGTCTCACTTCACAACACAACAAGCAACAATGAGTTCCTAGATTGGGGCTGATGATGATGACTCCATCGGTCCAGCACTGTGGAGCCAGCAAGATCCATAGTTCAACACCAATTTTCCAGTCTTAAGCAAGCGAGATTTCAAATCCATGCGTGATGTTAGAAATTACGCACCAAACCAAACGGTGAACTGGCCAAGGTGTGCACACGGTGAAATCTGTGTGATGCGGGTTTATCAGGGATGGGACAACTCAGGTCGCCGCTTCTGGCATTGCTCACGAGCATGGGTAGGCAAAAATCCATGACCTCTGTCGTTCATCATTTTATTTATGATTTGCTAATGTAATCACGGTTTCTGCAGTACTCCGAACAACCAGATAATTGTGGTTTCGTGCAATGGGTGGATCCCCCAGCTATTCACCCGTATCAAGAGTACATCAACTACCTCGAGGATGTTGTCATCTTCAAACTGAGGCAAGAACTCGCGTCGGCATTGGCTTCTCCAGATCCGACATCTACCAACGGCGACGACGGACCGGTGACCGTAGCAATGGTGGTCAAGACGAACACCGGCTGTGAGGACGAGTACTGCTGCTGTCAGTGCCACGAAAAGAAGGACAACACTCCACCAGCAACTCCACCATCCGATCCAACTCCACCACCGACGGGGTACTACATGCCCTCCCAGCAGTCTGGCGGGTCTATGATGTCTGGGTTCTCTGGGTATTATTCGTACAATTAGACTTCAGTTGTTCTAATCGTTTATCTAAATTCACCAAGGCACGTTAAAGCTAGCAGGAGCGGCACAAAGTTAGGGTAATTGTGTCGCACGTGCCATTGCAAATGTATGGTTGATCTAAATTCGTCGTTAATCGTTCTATCGATCCTTCAACAATTCGAATTTAAAAATAAAATAAAATAAAATAAAATAAAATCATACCGCCGCAGCCCACGGCGGCAAGGAATACATATCGTCGTGGGCCGCGGCGTTACCTCAGCGGCACGCTGACGCCGGGCGCTAGGCTCCTAACGCCGCAGGCCACGGCGACAGAGACTTAACGCCGTGGCCCTTGGCATTACGGCTAAGGGCCCACTCCTGGTGGCACCTAGCGACGCGGCCCACGGCGTTATGACCCCTGACGTCGTGATAAAATAAATATAAAAAAAATTCTCTTCTGTTGGGGTGGGAGGAGGCCGATGCTGCTGATGCCTGCTCCAATTCAGCGAGAAGAAGCGCGGGATGAGGCGGCTAAGGAAGGTGCTTGAAGAATTCTCAGCAGTCATTGGTTGGGTGAAAAAAAGGAAAACTTTAAGTGGCTTAGTGGGAACCGAACTTGTATTGGGTAGTTCGCGTAGATGTGACCTTGTCACAGGTAGGGCATGAAAGCGTGTTTTGGGTTCTGATGAACCGGTGTCCCGAACTAGTTCTGTAAAACGTGGTATCTCCGTTATCCTGATAATGGAAATGGGGTCTCTCTCGGTTCGAAAAAAAAAAGATCTTCCGCTGGGGTGGTGGAAGTGGAATTCAGGTGGATGACGATTAGATTAGATGAGCCATTCCTCTTCCAATCAGCAAAGTATCACGACTCATCATGAGCAGAACACAATTAATGGAACATCATCTTTGACGACGGCCTGCCTGCCCCCCAACCTGGTCCTCGAATCCGGTTTAACACAGGCGACGGAGAGATTCGCGGCGCGTCTCTGCTTCTAGTCTAGTTTCACGCTCGGCCCCCATCCTATCCTACAAATCAAACCGGCCTACTATAGGATGCAGTTTCTTCTTTTGACAAAACGGTCGATTAGCAGACTGCAGATGTCTCTCAGTGCAGCATAGATCAAACCTTTAAGATAGAGTAGTAGCTAATCAGATGCCGCGCGCCGAAAGTTGATCAACAGGAGGCAGGGGGGAAGAGTAGTCGGTCAGTAGTAAGTTGGTTCACATGCATGCATTCGTGCAGAGATGTGGAGGGAGAATGCAGGTTTTAATTTCTGGTCTGAGCTAGGTTGCAAGATTCGTATATATATCTTCACACGAAACACAGATGATTCGTGCGGACCAAATGGTCACACGGGCCGCCCTCCCTCGCCATCTGATGTTTCGCCTTTGGAACTGGGGGGGGGCTGTGCAGTGGTGCCTCATCAGGCAGTGCAACCAGGAGCAGTACGTACGTCGTGGCGCCGGACGGAAGAAGCTTTCGATTCGCATTGGTTCGTTGTTGCACTTGCACCACACAAATAACGCACGCATTATTACATTGCACGTACTTGCACTGGTAAAGTAAGTGGGAAGGCAACGTCAGGAGGAAAGCAAGATTAAAGGAGCTATATATGTGCATGCGTTCTAAGCACTGATGATTATCGATGGATGGATGGATGTAACCGGCCGGCAATATGTATGTACGTTTTCGCTCGCTGACCGGCCGGGAGTTGCATTAGCGATCGAGTTGTTTCCTCTTGTTTGAGACCAGACCAGCAGCAACTGTGACGACCGATCAATCAAAACAAACGTCGTCGTCGTCAGAGCTTACACGCGCAGTGCTTATAATTAATTTGACACTACACCAACCAGACTACGTACCATGTGTGATGTGTCACTCATCACGGGTACGGTTGCGCACACAAACTTCACGTGACATGCATATATATGTTGCGATCTCGATCTGCTGCTGGCTGCTGCTGAGGGCCCCAACTCCAACACAGCATCTGCTGCTAACTTCACGGGCGGCGCGCGGAAGGTTCGGGAACTGTGTCGAAATAACGGTAATATACGATCACCCACCACCACCTTTTGCGTGCACTGGGTGCGTCGTACGTGGCGGCTCACGTACTGTTCCCCAGTTTACTGTGTCGACGATCGTCGTGTGAGAGATGTATACGACGTATACGTAAGCCATTGCTGCGGCGACTGGTGTGAGCTTGAGCACAGCACATCACACAGCACACTGCACACATGCATGATGCTCTCACGCGCAGAAAGCTAAGGCAGACTCAACGCGCAATAATATCACGTACAGTACGTGTGTGCCGCAAATCCACTACAACGCTTTAATTTGGTCCGTGCGAAGATCGACGCGGCATGAAGACGTACGTACTATACTATTAATTCGTTAGGCAGATCGATCGATCGATCCTGAGTTCCTGACGAGCCACACAAACAGAGATACACCCTCCGTCCCCAAAATATTTCGCACTTTTCACCTCTCGCACATCACATTTGACCATTTGTCTTATTTAAAAAATTTGTGAAAATGTAAAAATAATTATGATATACTTAAAATATATATGATGATAAAACATGTCATAGCAAACTAAATAATATCTTCACATTTTTTTCGAATAAGACGAATGGTCAAACATGAAGCGCGAAGTCAATAAGTGCAAATATTTTGGGACGGAGGGAGTCCGATTGAATAATATATATATGCGCGTCCCTCGTAGCCGCCGGGTGCGTTTGCGACGCTTGTCTCGGGACGGCTCGGCCAGCCCAACCTCGGGCGGGTCTACGCGGTTCTGGCTCAAGAGCCGCAACCACACATGTTTGTGCACACCGCATCGAATGAGCCTGGTCCAAGTGGGATCATGTTTGTGAGAAAAACGCAAATAGATATGGCCACCCTCCACCGCAACTAGCTAACCTTACCATGCTTTCTCTCCTCTTCGGCATTTCATCGAGCGGCTCAAAGGCGTGCACCGGCACGGCGTCGTCCATGATTGTTGCTGCTGCCGGAGGCTACTCCGCCGAAGGAGGTCCATCAAGGCGGCCAAGGCCGGTGCGCGCGACCCGGCGGAGAAAGCCCCTGCGGACGCCCGCATGGAGGACCGCGGCCACGAGGTGCAAGCCGTGAAGCGGGCGCCATGCGTCGCAACGCCGCCGCAAAGGAGCGCGCCTCCTCGCTCGAGCACCAACCGCGCCGCTCGGCATGGGGGGGCACCACCGGTGGCCACGGGCCACGGCGTCCGCGTCCCGGACCGCCCCGCGGCGCACAAGCCTCCTCGGAGCGGCGGGAGGCGCGGCGACGCCTCGGCCTTGGACCGGCGGCGGGCCCGGAGGCGGTGCCCTCCTCCCCCGCGCGAGCGTGGGGCCGGCGGGGTGGGAGGTGTCGGTGTTTTAGACCGGAAACCTACTAAGGGGAGTACCCGAAGTAGATGAATGTGGCCTCGCCGAGATCGGTAACTCGAAGGAAGAGGCACGTGGCACACAATTTAGACATGTTCGGGCCGCGAGGTGCGTAATACCCTACGTCCCGTATGCTTTGCGTAGCTCCGGATTGATTGGGTACGACTACAAGATGGTGTAATTGGTCGAGAGGCGGGTATCCCGCGTATACTCCGGAGGCCTGGGTTACAAGTCGGAGTAGGGAGAGAGCTAGTCGAGTACGTCCGGGAGTCTTCCATACAACAGCGACATGTACTTCCTAACGAGTACTTCTCCTCCGTAGCTCTCCCCACGCCATCGTGTGCCGTGTAGCAAGCGGGGCGAACCGGCAGCCCTGGGGCCCACCGAATATATATATATATATATATGCGCGTCCCTAGCTAGCTGGGTACAGATTTTCGGCGCGGCCGCGCCCATGCATGACCAAAGCATTGTGGGTTTGCGGCCACGCAACAAGTGCCGGCCTACCAGCAGAAGAATCTCTTGTACCGATCGAGTATATATATGATATCTGCCGATGACCAAGTAGTGCCCATGACCAAAGCATTCTAGTATATATCTTCGATGACCAATGTGCTGATGACCAGGCCGATGGAGAATTGATGACCGGCTGATATTATTGTCTGGTCATCAGCTGATGACTATCTTCGATCGAGCTTCATTACTGTACGTGTATGCACGATACTGAGTCGTGCTGCTGCTACCTGTTAATATAACAGTAGTACTAATAATCTCCCGTATTCGAGGCTCGCGTTGCGCGGACTGGAGGGTCCCAGTTCCAGCCTGATCTGACCCTACCCGCCGCTTAATTGACATTATTGTTGCCGTGCGACGCGGCGTACGGTATTCATTTGTTTTCAATCAAAAGGAAGAAAAACCGGCGCCGTGGTGGCGGCCGCACCAGATGGATTTTATGGCGGATCTAATAACCTGTACGTACGTACTTGTGGGCGCCAGACGGATTTTGTGGCGGATCTACCGGCCTCTGCGACTGCGAGCTTCCTGCGGACACATCCAACTGAAACCGTTAGAACGCCTTTGGGAGGGCTCAGCAGCTCCACCCTCCGGCTCCACGCGGAGCCCTCGCAAACGGCATCGAGGACCGCGGCTCCGGCTCTGGAGCCCTCGAAATCCCGCTCGCTGGAGCCCTACGGCCTTGACGGAGCCACAAAAGGGTGGCTTCGTCCGGCCCCAGCCGGCTCCACACCAACTTTTCTAAGCCGAGCGCCGGCGGCGAAAACTAGAGGCGGCAACGTGGTGAGGCGGATCGGGACGGAGGCACCGACGGGGTGGGACGCGCGCGGCGGGGAGGGAGCTCGGTGGTGGGGCGCCGGTGCGGCGGGGCGGGGAGCTCGGCGGGGCGGGCGGGTTGCTCCTTGCTCGGTTGGCTCGGGATGAATGGATAACGAGAGGATGGGGAGAAAGGTAGAGGACAAGAGAAGAAGATGGAAAAGAAGAAAAAAGGAAATGATAGTTTAGACATTTGCAACCTGAATCCAACAGGTAAAGCCGTTTTCGACAAACGTTTTCCAAAACAAATTTTCATCCATAAAAAGGCCTCAATCCAACAGTAAAGCCGTTTTGACAAACGTTTTCCAAAACGCTTCAGCCCCATAAGAAAAGTTCTCTCCCACCAGCGAGTCGGGCCGTCTTCGAAGGAGCCAGGACCCTAACAAACACACTCTCGTAGTCTTAGATACATGCGCGTCGTAAATCCATCAAAGACCTGTGACGGCGCTGCACAAGAGGCCACAACCGTTGGTTGCAGCAGAGATCACGCGACAGGTGCGTTCGTCGAGCATACGGAGCACTCTGTGCTATGCCCGCTGCTGCCAAACTTGCTTCTCCTGCACTGCACTGCATGAATCAATAAGCTAGCGCGTGGAGCTTGTTCCAAAGCCGGGAGGAGCTTCTTCTGATTACATACATTATTTGTCTAATCCATCTGCAGGGTAAGCCGGACTGTTGTGGTTGCACCACCTAGTGTTTTATACGACGTTTACTTTAAAAAAAAAAGGTGTTTTATACGACGCGCGCGTGTACGTACGTAGCGGCCCACCCAACGCGTGCAGTGCCTGCTTGTCGTGCTGCCGTGGCGTAAGCAGGACCGTGTACGCTCCTCGGACAACGTAATTAAATTATTAACTCTCTTCGATCGACTCCAAAAATAATCATCTCTTCTTCTTCTTCTTCTTCTTCTTCTTCTTCTTCTTCTTCTTCTTCTTCTTCTTTTTTCATTGATGAACGTTCCTTGTTTTGTTTAAAGAATGATCAACACGCTCCAAATTGGCCGCGCCCATTAACGGGGAGGTCGATGAGCTAGCTAGTAGGAGCGAGCAGCAGTCGGCATCAGCGCTAACGGTTTGCAGTTGCGTAGCGCGCTACTCCCACGGCCACCTCGTGACGACCGCGACGTGCAGTACGTACGTGTTCCCAGTTCCGTGCTCATCATCAGGATCCGCATCTTGAAAATGAAACGACACGGGGCCGGGTCAAAACTGTGAAGGGGATTAAAGAGCTGGGTCCGTCCGTCGTCGTCCCCAAGTCCAAAAACAAATTCAGAAGTGTTGGGGAAGTCGGTCTTTGGAAGCATCGCCCTCGTCCGCCCACGCCGAAACCTTCGGCGTGCATACGGCTTCTGGTCTCGCGAGAAGACCCTTCGCCGCACGGGCACTAACGAAACACCGATGCCGCTTATGCCTTATAAGTTTCTTTGTGCGGGGAAGACCCATTATCGCCGCGCCCACCTTCGGCGCCGAAGGTGCTAGCGGCGGTGCTCCGTATGAAGGCCCAAGGGAGACAGGGCCGAGAGCGCCGGCTCGGGACGTCGCGTCCGGGGCCGGCGGCAGCGCAGACGAAGCATCCAAAGAGGCCCGACGCCCCCGGCCCAGGATCGCTACTTCGGCACCGAAGGGGCCGACGATCCTGGACACGTGGCCACTGCCGACGTGTAAAGTGGGCTCCGGTCGGGGGCGAGGAGACAAGGACGGCCGCGTGTAAAGGCGTTTCGGCCGTACGAAGACACGCTGGAGGCCTGTACGACGCGGGGACTTACTGTTGTACCCTTGTAAAGTGTTTAAAGCGGTTTGTCAGGAACGGAAAAGGTGTAATTGAGGCAAATGACTATACCCAGGGGCCTCCTATAAATAGTGAACCCCTTGTAATGAAACAGACACACAGTAATGAGAAGAGAGTACCGAAGGCACTCATCAGTTCTTCAGCCTTCGGTTTGCTGAGTATTTCCTTGTACTGTTTTATTAAGTTTCAGTGTTTCCTTTCCTCGCTCAAGTAGAAGTAGAAGCAGGAGCCTCGCGAAAGAGGGCGAAGGGAGGGAGAGAGTTAAGGGGGCTGTTGTGTCGGCGTCCACCCTTCGGGCCCGATTTCCACCAACGGTTTGGCGCCCACCTCGTGGAAGATCTCAAGACCACATGGCTAGGACACGTTCGGCGGGCGCCGAAGCCGGACGACTCGGGCGGCGACCCCTCCACTCGTGTCGGAGCCTACCAACCCATCCCCTTCGGCCGTCCGGCCTTCGGCGGGAACCGCCGCCGGCCGAGCGCGCCGGAGGTAGAGCACACCGCTCCGAGGATGTTCGAAGTCGGCCTCGAGGGGCCGGGGGGCTTCGGCGCAAGACATCGAGGCCCTCCGAAGGATTCGGGCCCTCATCGCCGGCAAGTCCGTGCCGGCTCGGCCCCCGAGCAGAGACGCGCCCATCCTCCTCGCGGATGCAACCATCCCGGCACCAGGATGCGGCTCCACCCCCACACCGCCTCCGACGCCATCGACTTCAACATCGGCGGGGCCGAGCGCTACCTCGCCATGCCGCAAAGCCGGATCGCCGCGCGACGCCGCCACGCCAGGCGCTCCGACGCCGCCCGCACCGCCACCGACGCCCGCCGCGCATGCCGCGCGGCGGCCCGAAGAACACGCCCGGCTCACCCCCGGCAGCCATGCGGTGCTCGGGCCCGGATCAATGGAGGCGGCGAAGGACGCCTCCGAAGGACAAAGCATAGGGCACCGCCAAGACAAGGGCGTGTGCACGAGCACTTCGCTCCCGACGACGCTCCACTTCGCAACGTGGTCCCGTGTCCCCGCTCTCGCTGAGCCGGAGAGCGCGCCGTGGCCTCGTAGGTTCAACGCCAACACCTTGCCCCGCACGACGGGGACTACGATCCCGAGGAGTTTTTAATGAAGTTTGAAGCGGCGCTGAGTCCAACGGAGGTGACGCCACCACAAAGGCAAAGGCCCTCGTGCTCGCGCTCAAGGGAGAAGTCCGGTCGGTATGCCAACATACCGAAGGGGTACATTACATCATGGTTCCAGCCGCGGAACAAGCCGCCGTCCGGCCTTCAAAGGCATGCAGTCGAAGAGCCGGACTCCAACGACCTCGTCAACATGTGTGTCCAAGGGGACCGTGAATCACCGCAAGAGTACATGCACGGGGTTGTCAAACTAACAAGACGCGCGCCCAATGTGTCCGAAAGCGCATCATCGACGCCATCGTCGGTGGCCCGAGGGTTGGAAATCGCCAAGATGTGCTCGACAGGGTCAAGCCGAAGTCCGTGCAAGAATTATTTGAGGTCATGCAAGAATACCGCAAGTCCGACAAAGGCCGCCGCCGAAGGCTCGACCGGCAAACGCGGCAAAGAAGCGAAACAACAGGGCCGGGGACCACCGAAGGGGTGGCAAAACCGGCCGCGCGGTGCGAACCGCCGCATCAACAACGTGTCCGCGCCCCCGACCAAAACCGTAACGGGGCGGCGGGCACAAGGGCGGATACAAGCATAGCAAGGGGCCGAAGCCGCAACAAGATAACCAGCGAGAGGGCCGAGGTGAGCGTTTTTCCGCCGGCTCCACGGGATTGACGCCCAGCACCACACGCACAAGTGCCCTTCGGCGCTCAAGATGAAGATGGAGTGGGAGGCGGAGGAGAAGGCGAAGGCGCAGTGCATGGCCGTGAACCATGTCATGAAGTACCAAAATGCGGGTCGGTTCAATGCCCCGCCACCACCCTACCGCCACCGGCCTTACCAACCTTCGGCACCTCGCGCATGCTTTCCACCCACCACGCCCATACGCACCTTCCGCGCCGCAGCCTCGCTTCCACCTCCTCCCCCGCTCGCGCAACAACCTTCGGTGTTCGTGCCGTCGTGGCCGAACCCACCCCGCCCACCACCAAGTGCATTACACCCACACCCAACCGCCACCCCCGCCCCCGCCAAAGCAAGAGGTCCCCGACTCAAGCGCCTCGGGGATGACGGGCATGCTCAACATCATCAATGCGATCTCCGGCGGATCAAATGAGCCGACCCATGAGACAAAGAGGCGGCGCCAAGACTACTACCGAAGCGTATCACACATTTGCTCCGCAAGTATTTTCACCGCCATGGTCCCATGTCCCCATAACCTTTACTGCACCGACATCCGGTTGCAAAGCACTACCCCCACAACGATCCGCTCGTCATAAGAGCCAACATCGGCAAGAACACGAAGTACTACTTCGGCAACGACGTAGGGAGGATCCTCGTCGATAACGGCAGCCTCGGCGGACATCTTGACCTCGGCAATGTTTCACCAAAGATGGGGTTCAAGAAGGAAGACCCGAAGAAGGCAGAGCACCCGCCGTACGGCTCGGCAATAAAAAAATCGAAGCCCCGGGCAAAATTGATGTCAATGTATCCTTCGCCAAGACGCCACCATGAGAACCGAGATCATAACATTTGATGTTGTGGACTTCGCGTACCCGTACAACACCATCTTCGCCGCAACACCATCAACAAGTTCGCCGCGGTTATCCACCAAGGGTATCTCGTTAATGAAGATACCGACGACGGCAGGAGTAATATCGGTCCACGCGTAGCCGGGAGGAGGCCCGAAGAGCCGAGCGCAACACTTCGGTCCACAACAGACAAGTCCATGTCATCAATGAAGACGAGAGCAACGAAGCTGCAGTGGCCGAAGAGCACAAGGCCGAAGCCCAAATGAGGCAGTCCATGAAGGGGGCCGAAGCCGAACGCATGAAGGCTGTCGACGTCACAAAGACAGGTCCCTTATGCGCGGATGTGCCAAGCAGAACCGTGATGATAGGCGCTGAGATCAGCGCAGAAGACGAAGGCCGACTCTTGCAGTTCCTTCGTAACAACCAAGATGTCTTCGCATGGTCCAAGTCTGACCTGACAGGCGTTCACCGCTCGGTCATAGAGCATGCACTCAATACTGACCCAAGAGTCAAACCGAAGTTGCAGAGGCAGCGGCCCATGTCGGCGGATAGAGTCAGGTCCGCGGAGGCCGAAGTGCAAAAGTCGCTCGACGCAAGAATTATCGAGAAGTCCAATACCCCATCTGGGTGGCAAACGTGGTCATGGTACCGAAGAAGAACGGCAACATGAGAATGTGCATTGACTTCACTGAACTCAACAAGGCATGCCCGAAGGACCCCTTTCCACCGCCAAGGATCGACGTCATCATTGATCGGCCGCCGGCCGTGACATGTTGAGCCTCCTAGATTGCTTCTCCGGCTATCACCAAGTGTGGATGCGAAGGGAGGACGAAGCAAAACCGGATTTACAACCCCCTTCGGTGTCTTCTCGCTTCGTCGAATGCCCGAAGGCTTGCGCAACGCCGGTCCACCTTCAACCGCATGATGAAGCCGATCCCCGGGCAGCCCCCGGGGCGCAACGCCTCGGCGTACGTCGACGACATCGTCATCATGAGCGAGAAAGAGCAAGATCACATTGCGGATCTAACCGAAACCTTCGACAACATGAGGCAAAATGGCCTCAAGCTTAACCCGCAGAAATGCATCTTCGGCATTCGGAGAGGGCAACCGTTGGGTTGCATGGTCTCCAAGCGGGGCATCCGGGCGAACCCCCAAAAAATCGAGGCCCTACGAAGGATGCAGCCCCCGCCCACTCGAAAGGAAGTCCAAAGGCTTATCGGCGTAATCGCCTCGTTGAACCGGTTTATCTCAAGAGCCGCAGCGAAGCCTCGCCCTTTTTCAAGGTCCTCCGAGCAAACTCGGCTTTCCAATGGGGCCCGGAGCGGCGAGCAAGCCTTCGATGAACTCAAGAAATACCTTGAAGATGCTGCAATCATGACCAAGCCGTCACCGAAGGCCGACCTGCTGTTGTACATTGCAGCAACCGACACAGCAGTTAGTGCAGTGCTTGTGGAAGAGCGCAGGGAGGCAGATGTCCTGAGGCAATTTCCAATATACTATGTCTCCGAAGCTCTGAGCGGCTCAAAGCTGCTCTACTCCGAAATGGAAAAGATGGCATATGCGGTTGTGATGGCAAAAAGGAAGCTTCGGCACTACTTCCAGAGCCACAACGTCTCGGTACCCACAGCTTTCCCCCTCCGGGACATGTTCGAGAACAAGGAGTCAACAGGCAGGATGGGCAAGTGGGCCTCGGAATTGGCGGAGCACGTCATAAGCTTCGTCGCCGCCGGCCGCAATAAAATCTCAAGTCCTCGCCGACTTTGTAGCCGATTGGACGCCCTTCGGCGCCGAAGGGGGAAGCAGTAGTCACGAGCCAATATGGGAAGTCCAAGGTGTGACGGCGCGTACCGCCACCTCGGTTCGGCGGCGCAAAGCAGCCTTAAAATCCCCTTCGGGCATCAAACTCCGATATGCTCGCGCGCTCAACTACGACAACCGTACAAACAATGTAGCGAGTATGAAGGCCTCGTTGCTCGCCCTTCGAAGGCCGTGGCCGTAGGTGCCGGGAGGCTCGTCATCCCGACGGACTCGAACTTGTCGCTTGCCATATTGGGAAAACCTACAAGGCAAAGAACCCGCATATGATGAAGTACCTACAAGCCGTCCGAAGCATGGAAAAATTCTTCATCGGCATCACAAGTGAGAAGTTTCCCCAGGAATCACAACAAGGAGGCCGATGCTATTGCGAAGGCAACCGCACCGCTTGAGGCCTTGCCACCGCATGTTTTTTATGAAACAACCACCTCGAGGTTCGCAGCGACGAAGCGGCACCCCCCAAGTTTGTGAACGCAATTCGCAGCGAGGACCGGCGTGCCCCAATAGTGGCGGCGCTCAAAGGATATTATGAGGCCGAAGATGGAGTCACCGCCAAGAGGGTGGCAATCGTGGCGAGGAACTATCACCCGGTCGACGACAACTTGTACCGAAGAGGGGTGTGCGCTCCACTATTAAAGTGCATATCGCCACCGAGGGGAAGCGACATCGCACAAAATCCACAGCGCATGTGCTCACACCACCTCGGCACCGCAGCTTTGGTGCGTAAAGCTTTCCGCCAAGGTTTCTACCGGCCTTCGGCAGCGGCGCACGCCCACGACATTGTGCGCCACCGTCCCGCAGTGCCAGCCGCCACGCGCCCTACAACAAGTTTGTTTCCAACGAGATACGCTTGTTACCACCGAGTGTGGCCCTTCGCCCGTGGGGTGTTGACATCGTCGCGCCCGCTACCCACGCACCCGGAAACTACACTCACGCGCTTGTGGCGGTTGAATATTTCTCCAAGTGGGTTGAAGCGAAGCCGTTGCCGAGCATCACTTCGGCGACCATTCGAAGTTCTTCCGGCAAAACATAGTGTGCCGCTTCGGTGTCCCTCACGAGGTCACAATGGACAATGGCAAGCAGGTTTTGACAAAGACACGAGTTCAAGGAATTCCCGCGCATACTTGGGAACGAAGCTGTGCTTCGCTTCGGTCTACCACCCACAGTCCAACGGGGCGGTCGAGCGAGCCAACGGAATCATCTTCGCTGGCATCAAGAGGAACATCACTGACTTACCCAAGAGCAAGTGGGCCGAAGAACTACCAAGGGTAATCTGGTCCCACAACACCACCACATCCGTAACTACCCGCCTCTCTCCTTTCAAACCGTTGTACGGGGAGGAAGCCATGTCCGCCCGAAGAATTGTGCCCGGGCACCTCGAGGAATACCCCCTCCGAGACGAAGACCTCAAGGCCTCGGTTCGTAACATCGAGGAGGTCCGCTTACAAAGTGCCGAAAACCTCTTGGCCTACCAAGACGAAACACGAAGGTGGAAAAACAAGAAGATCAAACCAAAGCTCATTCGGTCAGGGGACCTAGTGCTACGAAAGGTGCCGAAGGGTAAATTGAAGGGTAAGATGCACGGGAAATGGGAAGGCCCGTTCATAGCAACGGCCACCGCAAACGAAGCAGCCTTCAAGCTACGTCGGCCCGACGGCGACGAAGAGCCATACACCTGGAATGTGGATATGCTTCAGAAGTACTTCGTCCGAAGCTACCGCGAGTTCTTAACATAGTCTTTGAGTTTCAATAGTTTCTCTTTCCTTTAGGTCGAGATGCCGACTTTTATCCTATGTACATTAAAGTAGTGGGGGACGTACTCTTTTCCTCACGGGGGAAGCTTCGTGGTTCCCCTCCGCATCCGCGAAGTGTGAGGTTTTTAATGAGGCGGCCCTTTGTATCCCTTCGATTCCCCGACATGTAATATAAGTCGGTTCTCCCCCATTTCCTTCGTCTCAGCTTACCTTTTCTTTTTAAAGAATGCTCTCGCCACTCTATCGAAGCTAGGCCACCGCCTCCGGGGGCCTAGTCTCCGAAGTGGCCTTCGGCGCGGTAAGTAACGGCCTTGGCGCGGATTGCCTTAGGGGCACACACACCAAGCTCCGTCACTTATTGACGTGACCGAAGAGAAAACCGCTTGACACGGGGCGGGGCCATGATTCGGCCGGAGTAAGCGCACGCCCGGGAGCGATGCGTCGGCCTTGAGTTGACCGTCGGTCTCGAGTTGACCGAAGAGAAACCGCTTGACGCGGGGCGGGGGCCATGATTCGGCCGAAGTAAGCGCACGCCCGGAGCGATGCGTCGGTCTTGAGTTGACCGTCGGTCTCGAGTTGACCGAAGAGAAGACCGCTTGACGCGGGGCGGGGCCATGATTCGGCCGAAGTAAGCGCACGCCCGGAGCGATGCGTCGGTCTTGAGTTGACCGCTCGGTCTCGAGTTGACCGAAGAGAACACCGCTTGACGCGGGGCGGGGCCATGATTCGGCCGGAGTAAGCGCACGCCCGGGAGCGATGCGTCGGTCTTGAGTTGACCGCTCGGTCTCGAGTTGACCGAAGAGAAGACCGCTCGAAGCGGGGCGGGGCCATGATTCGGCCGACCAAGCGCACGCCCGGAGCGATGCGTCGGCCGTGAGTTGACCGAAGAGAAACCGCTTAGTGCGGAGCGCGTCCACAATGTGGCCAGAGATAACGCACGTTTGCCGCGGCGCGTTGGTCTTGTTTTTCTCCACAGAAAAAAACAATTCGTACAAAACGAGGCCGTGTCCGGCCGAAGTGAGCGCACACTCAAAGGCAAGCCATCGCACGTTAACTCCAAAGGCGAAGCGCGATGCCGCTTCGTCCCAACAAACCTAGGGTCTTTTCACGATCAAGCATGCAAGCACGAAAACGACAGGCAAAAACACCTCTCATCCACACCTCCAATTTACAACGACCATCGTCAAAACAATACAACTTTACAAATCAAATAACAGTGTAGTTACAACACATACCGCCCTCGCACAATAAATGTACAAAGTCGTAGTCGGACACCCGCTTCGGCCTCGCCGCGAACACTTCCGAGGGGGAGTTCCGAAGTCCTGTGCTTCAAGTCTTCGCGCCAGCCCGTGGCCCCAAATAACGATCAATCCTCGTTCGCACATCATCACGGATGTCGTCAATCAACCGAAGATATGCCATGTCTATGATCTCCAAAGCCATCTCCCGAAGCTCGCCCGTCGGTAGGCATCCTCCCCGCGCCGAAGTCGCTGTCGAGTCCATACGAAGGGGATCCCTCCGTCTCCACCTTCACCGCCGCGAAGCTTTCCGACGAGGTATCGGGAATTAAGTATACATACTCGGGCGGTCCAAGGACCCCCTCTTCAATCGGCTCCGTTTTGGAACGACCCCTTCGGCCACGAAGGGGTCCACTAACTTACGCTTGGCCCCCCACGGCGGCCCGATCTCTAAGAACGGCATCCCGACGCGCGGGATCCCTTGAAAACTCGACGAAAAGCGTTTAGCCGCTTCGTTGTGAAGACGGTAGCGCTCCGCTCGGTACGACAGAACTCCGCATACGAAACATCGGGATGACGGATGCTAAACTTCGTCCACACGTTCGGCGCGACAAAAAGTGAATTAAGGGGCAAAGTTGAGTTGCTCGAACCTTCGGCCCTCGCGCGCAGAGCCACGAAGGAACCTACGCAGATACCGTGCATCGCTAACATTACAAAAATTTCATCCCTTCAAGGGGAGACTGGTTCACTCCTTTACAAACGTTAGCCCGAAGCGCTTCACACCTCGGCACCTTCGGCGACGACGGGGCCCTCATCCAACACGGCGCTAGCTTCGGTGGCTCCTACCGATGCGACGGGCCGCGGCGACCGTTGCCTCCGCGGGTTCCTCGCCGTCGGGAGAGCTGGCAGCTAGCAGTGCGGCTTCAAGTTCTGCTGCGTGCGCCGCGTCCGACGCATCCGCCGCCGTGTTCTCTTCTCGTAGGGGCCTCGGTCGCCGCAGCTTCAACAGGAGCAAGTGTGATCTCTTCCTCGGTGGCAGAAGCTGCTTCGAGGCCGGTGGGTGCCGAAGGGGCAGTCCCCGCGGCCGCTTCGGCCTCCTTTTCTTCGGATGCGGCCCCCGCGCGTCGCCCCCGCACCCCTCTTCGGTGGTGCGTGCCGTGATGTCCCTCGGCGCCGCGCGCTCCGTCCTCGGGAACGCCGGCGGCTTCGCCCCTTGCGGTGCCGCAGCCTCCGGAGCCCCTCGGCGGTGATGAGGGGGACGCCAGGCATGGCGATCCACTCCCCCTCCGTCATGAACTGGGGCAAGGGCGGAGTGCCGCCAAACCGAACCCGGAGACGGTCGTACACGCGATCCTGCAGTCGAGGCTTGATCTACAAAACAATGTGGGCAGTACGTCAAGTTAGTTACGAAAGGGCGTTTTTGATGCAATCATAAGCATAGGGAGGAAGTAGCTTCGACGCACCTGGGCACTGAGTCGAGCGGACTCGTCCAAGGTGAGTTGGTACCCGCGCTGGGTGAAGAAGGTGTTCATAAAGTTCTTTGCGAGATTTTTGGGGAGCACTGGGAGTTGGCTGACGTCCAAGTCCGCGTCGCTGGGCCATGCGAAGTTGTCCTTCGTCGACGACGAAGATCCCCCCTTGCTAATCGTCTTCTCCGATGATGGGCGATCCGAGGCACCCGCCGAGCACACCGAATAGGCCGCCGTGCGGACTCCCACCGCAAAGCAGAGCTCTCCGAAGATCTTTGTATTCATCGTGATCGATCGAAGCACGCGTTCACCCACTCGTAGTATGCCCCGACGCCGCACCGGGGAATCCGATAGGTGGCGCTTCCGCATTACACCGCTCCAAAGACTCGCGTATGTCGCTATGAAGGGCCTCTCGCGCTCCGAAGGTGCTCCGTGCGATATCGCTCCGCCGTCCCACTCCGCCCGCTCGCTTTCTCTTGCGCTTCTGGCCAACTTTGCCTCCCCGTCGGCCGAGCCGAGACCGCAAGTTTTCCTTAGCGCCGCCCGTGGTCTCAACGTCGTGGCGCAGCTTTGTCGAGGGCGGCTTCGAGTCTTTCGCCGATTTTTCTTTCTCCTCCCCGCAGCCTTCGGAGCGCTCTTGCTCCGCGCCCGCCCGACCCTCCAGCCTCCGTCACTCGGTTTTCGAGCGAGGAGACAAGCAGCCCACCGATCTCTCCTTGGTCTCCTTGCTCTCCCGCTCCAACCTTCGGCAAGGCATCGCGACGCAATAAAGGCTTTCGGCCGACAGTCCCCGCACACCGTCGTCGCCCCGGGCCCGCGGTCGCCTTCCCATAGTATTCCTCTTCATGAGGGATGGAGAAGCTTGCTCCGGCTTCTTCCAGAACCGGCGCTCATGACCACCGCTCATCGCACCAAGAAGCGGATTGTCTTCCCGCCAACCGCCCTTGGCTTCGGCGGGAACGTGAAGACGAACAAGGCGGCGGCCCGGGCTCTTCTCGGCGTCACCCGATAGCCGGCCGCCGGTCCTTCGTCCTCCTCCTCCTCCGCTTCGGGAACGATGTCGTTTCTCTCGGAGGCGGGGGCCGAAGGGGAGGCCGATCGCTCGGTACCTTCGTGAGGAGGTGTCGACGAGCCGCCGGAGGTGGAGCCGGGAGTCATCTTTCTCTTGGGGGGCTTCGGCGCCGACGATGACGGGGCTCGCCTTGCGTGGCGCGTCCCCCGACGGAAGACACTATGCGGACATCGCCGTCTTCGTCACTATCCTTTTCTTGTGGACCGAGGGGGGCCAAGAACGGTCCGGCAGCCCCCGCCCCCCGCCGTCGTCGCGGGCATGTCCGAAGGCGCGGCCGCACGCAAGGGGACGGCGGCTATAACATCTTCGACGACGCCCGTCTCCACGTCGACGACACGAGTTCTCTTGGGAGAAGGGGGGCGAGTCCGCCGGCCGCCCGCCCCGTTTCTTCCGGCCTTCCCTTCGGCGGCCGCGCAGCCGCCGCGGCGCAGGCGCGCTCCTCCCCGTTCGTTTTTTGTGGAGCAGGCGCGAGGCGAAGTCGCCGTCTCCTCCACGTCCGCTTCGGCGGCCGCGACCGCCGCGGCCTTCTTCTCGGCCGCTCGCGGTGCTTGGCAAAACCGACGCGCTCGGCGGCGCGATCTTGAAAAACTCAAATACACGATTGGTCCGGACCCGTCTCGCCTCCGCGACGGTGTCCTTGTATTCCTTCGGTGAGACGGGGCCGAGGATGAAGTCCCCGTGCGCTTCCACTTTCCTTCTCCTCAACACCGGCAGAAGACGCGCCAAGTTCGTCGAAGACCGTGATTACTAACGACGTGACAAAACACAACCACCCGAAGGGTGCGAGCAACTTACAATCGGCCGTAAAGCCGAAGACCCTTGTCCGGTCGGGCGGGGGATGCCACCGATGTCCTCCGCCCACTCGTCTTCGGCCACGGACCAACCGTCGACCGGCGGCACACAGAATGCCGCGGTACTCTTCCACAATGTCGCGAGTACCGTACCTCCGCGCGAACCGACGAAGCATCATCACGACCCGTCCCCCTCCGGCACGAAGGGTTCTTCGCGTAGGACTCGTGCGGGGGCGGGAGTTCCTTCGTCGCTAACGGTGGGTGCCTCCGAAGAAGGGGGGCTCAAACCGTAGTAGAACTAGTGCCGCCGCCATCCGAAGGCCACTTGTTCCCGTATGCGGTAACCGGCTCACCACACCCGTCTTGTAGGAGAAATTGAGACACCGAACCGGCGCTCCTTCTCCACGGACCGGTCCCCTTCTTCCTCGAATACCGTCCGCCGCTGGTGATGCACCCGATGCGCCGAGGCGAAGCCTTCGGCGGAGGGTTTGATCTTCGTCGTCCGCATATCCACATATATACCGACAACCGAGGATGGCATTAGGGGGTAAGTTGATGAAGGTAGATGTCGAAGTACCGAAGTATGTCGACGACGGCGGGGTGAAGCGGGAACCGAAGCCCCGCGTACAGAAGATCTCGGAAGATGACAACCTCGTTGTCCCGTGGCCGCGGCACGGTCTCACGCGCCGGGGCTCGGCCGCCCCGACCATGCGGTTCTTCACCAACGCCTCCACGTCGGTCTTGTCGATTTGGCTTCGACCGAACGTATAGGTCTTCGCGATCTCCCTCGCGACAAAGCATCGCGTCTACGCTTCCCGCGCCATCAACACTAACTATGCACGAAGCAAAAGCGAAGCAAGGGGGCCGGGAGCAAGTCTTACAAAGAGGGCCTTCGAGCTCTCGCGCGTCGTAAGTTCTCGGGCCGAAGCCGCCGGGTGGGGTAACCCAAAGGACGACCCCCCCCTTATATAGTAACGAGTTCCGATAATCGCGCCGCCCTCGATCAAAATTACCTTTTTACCCACCGACGGCCCCTCTCAACGCGTAAAATTGTCCAAGCGGCGCCGCATGTCTTTTCGGGACGCCATGTCGGCCGTGGGCCGTCCAGGGAGTTCCGAAGACCCGTCTTCACCCGGCGAAGGTCGATCGTAAGTTCGGCCCCCGCGCGAGCCGGGACGGCCCTCACCGACGAGGGGCTACCGTTGGGGAAGTCGGTCTTCGGAAGCATCGCCCTTGTCCGCCCACGCCGGAAACCTTCGGCGTGCATACGGCTTCGGTCTCGCGAGAAGACCCTTCGCCGCACGGCACTAACGAAACACCGATGCCGCTTATGCCTTATAAGTTTTGCCGTGCGGGGAAGACCCATTATCGCCGCGCCCACCTTCGGCGCCGAAGGTGCTAGCGGCGGTGCTCCCGTAATGAAGGCCCAAGGGAGACGGGGCCGAGAGCGCCGGCCCGGACGTCGCGTCCGGGCCGGCGCCGGCCGCGTACGAAGCATCCAAAGAGGCCCGACGCCCCCGCCCAGATCGCTACTTCGCACCGAAGGGGCCGACGATACCGGACACGTGGCCACCGCCGACGTGTAAAGTGGGCTCCGGCCGGGGCGCAGACAAGGGCGGCCGCGTGTAAAGGCGTTTCGCCGTACGAAGACACGCCGGAGGCCTCGTACGACGCGGGGACTTACGTTGTACCCTTGTAAAGTGTTTAAAGCGGTTTGTCGAGAACGGAAAAGGTGTAATTGAGGCAATGACTATACCTGTGGGCCTACTATAAATAGTGAACCCCTCGTAATGAAACGGACACACAAGAATGAGAAGAGAGTACCGAAGGCACTCACCGCTTCTTCAGCCTTCGGTTTTGCGAGTATTTCCTTATACTCGTTTTATTAAGTTTGAGTGTTTCATTTCCCTCGCTCGCAGTAGAAGTAGAAGCGGGAGTCTCGCGAGAGAGGGCGAAGGGAGGGAGAGAGTTGGGGGCCGTTGTGTCGGCGTCCACCCTTCGCCCGATTTCCACCGACAAGAAGCTAGAAAGGCTAAGTCATGCTCCATCTGAGAACAGACAGGGGCAGGGCATGCTTGCATACTCCACTATTATTGGCGGAGTCTCGATCACAGGCATGCGTGCATGCATGCACCATGCTACCACTTAATACTTACTAGTAGTAGCAAAATGAGTGTGTGCATGCAAGTGGCGTGTGTCAGCTGAGCCGGGGGGGAACGTCGTTGTTACGTTGTGGGCAACCACTCACGGGAGACCGGATGGCGGTGGACGTCCGGGAGGCGAGGCGACGGCAACCACACGTACGTACAGTAGTTGGGTTGGGTGGTTGAAGGCTAGGCGGTGCCGGACCGGCCGGAGCCTGCCTGCCCCCACACGACCACGACGCTTGCCCCCCTCGCTTCACGGACGCGACGCATGCGCGGCGGGCCGGCAGCAGCAGCAGCAGCAGCTGGACCAGTAGTCTCCGGCGGCGGGGCCTTCGCGCGGGGCCAGAGCACGCGCCGTGATGTGATTCTTTCTGTACGACGAGTCGCTGCACAGCACTGCAAGGACGGCGACACTCGACACCGTACCCCGCTCGAGACGAGATCCGATCCTCCTCGTGGTCGTGGGGCTGGCTCCCGGCGCCGCATCAATTTCGATCTCCCGTCGCTTGTGTTCGGTCCCTGCGAGCCGAGCTCCGGTGGAATCGGACGCAGTGCAAGCTGTGGCCGAGGTCGAACAGGACCGCTAGCATGCAATCGGGGTAGCAAAAGCATGCATAGCATCACCTTGACATATGACCGCCGATATTTTTGGCACGCTGGGCTTGTTTAGTTGGCTAAAGTCGTTCCTTTCCGCTCCCTCTCGCCACCACTTTAAATACACCAAAAGACATATGTTCGGAATACTAAATGTAGATGGAATCAAAAATTAATCACCCGATTGTAATGGCTTTTGCGACACGGATCTTTTGAGTCGAGTTAGGCTACGATAGGACAATATTTACCAAGAAAAAGTCGAAATTTACGATTTGCTACAGTACATTAAAAATGCAAAATGCAAATTTTTCTGACATCTAGACAAGCACTGACTTTTAAGCACGACCGGCACAGCAGCAGGGGAAATGGACGCGGAGCGCCGCTTGATGCCATGCCAGCCACACCTTTTTTTTGCCCCACAACGTGCTGCTCCATTCCATCCATGGCGCAGTGTGAGGGCGACAGCAGTGGGTGGGAGGAAGACCACAATCCCATCGGGTGGGGAGACCAGGCCGTCCCCCACAGTCCACACCCGGAGGCAACAACAAGGCAGCCGGCCCATGCCACCACCAGCCCGACGCGTCCTACACCTCACGCCGGTGTGCCGTCGCATTGCCCGGCATATCACCCGTATCGGCTCGGCTCAACTCAACCACGGGCATCCACGGGATCTTCTGCTGCCAGACAAACGCGGTGATGTGATGCGCGCGGGAGAAAAAGACAAAAAGTGCTTCGTCTCCTTCCCTCCTCCACGTCCTGTTCTAGTACCGTATCAATCGTGCATGCGTATACGTATGTAGAACTAAGAGACCGCAACAAACATGCGTATGGGTTTCCCGACGGGTAAAAAAAACCCGCATGGGTACGGGTACGGGTAAGAACTCAAACCCGCATGTGGTTATGAGATTTTTAATGGGTAGGCGTTAGAGTTGGCGGGTGCAAGAATGCAAGGGCACTACGTGGTTTCGATTGGTTGCCACCTCTAGTCCTGCCGCCGCATGCTGCTGCAAGCGGAAAAAATCAAAAACCTTCTGGCGCTGGCCGCTGGCGCACCACACACCGCCGCGGGACCCACCCACAGACGGACAGATACGTGCGGGGCGGGGCCCTCTCTCCTAGCGCACGCAAACGAACTTGGAGGAAGTGAAGGCCGGGCGGGCCCCGCAGGCCGCAGCAGCACCAGCGCAGGCCTCGCTTTTCCTCACGCGGTTTCTCGCTTTTCTTTTTCTTTCTTTTGTTTGCCCCCCTCCCCCCCCCTCTCTGTCATGATCAATTGATCATCTGGTAGCCGCTGCGGCGTCGGCCACCGCCAGCTCCTCCCCGCGATCACGGGGAGAACGGGCAAGCTCGTGGTGGGGCCCATCGCCGGGGGTGGATTAACGGTTTCCAGCTCCGACGCGGCGGCGGGCGGGCGCCATTAAGCTAGTAGCTGGAGCACGGCGACGGCGTGCTACTACGTGCCGCCGGCCTGCCAGGTCACCGGCGGCTGGCATCCGCGTATGTACGTCGTGCGTGCCATTGCTGCCTGCTGCGCGCGTGAGCTTCTTCCGCCGTCCATGCCCACGAACCTGCAGGACGACGGCTGCTGCTGCTAATTTGGCGCCGGGCGCGGACGGTGCTCGCTCTCCGTCGTCGCAAGGTCAATGCCTCTTGATGCTGCTCCGTTAATTATTGCTAGTTTCTTATTTATTCACCGCTATTAATATAAATTGCCAAATCAAACCCGGGTCACACGCAATTGTCAAAGCTCACACATCCATACATGCTGCAGGCGCAGGGCTGCGTCGTATCTGTTGTTGCCAGCGACATTAACCAGGATGGTCTTCGAGCGAAGCACTCTCATTTGTCAACGGCTCGAATGATGATTGTACTACGTCCAGGTGACCGTTGACAACTGGTATAACAAAGTACTGTAGAAAAAAGAAAACATTCCTCTCCCTCTCTCTCTCTCTCTCCCCCAACGTCTGGCAAGGAGAGATATACTACTACTATATAGTCTGCTACTACTAACGTGACACACCATGCTGACTTTGGGAGTGCCTACTACGATTTCTTTAAATCTCTCTCAAATGATATCCTCCGAATAAAATTAAGAAGGGATCATGCACCACACAACTTTTTCTCCACATTTCTTTTTTGCTTTCCTTTCGTTACAAGTGCATTGAGCATGGAGCAGGTCTAAGATGAAGTGAGATAATATAGTTCGGGCTCACCCCTTCTTTTCCAACAACAAAAGAAAGAGGTAATTGTTCATCTAAAATGTACATGTAGCGTAACACGGAATGGATTGCACATTCTGCAATGTTTCCCTAGTTGTAGCTCCCGAAACCAAGATTTCATCTGCGGTCGTTGCTTACCGTTTACTCAATGATGAGTGAGATATACTAAAAAGGTAGATTCAGCGACGCCTTGTCATCCTCTCTAGTAGCCTATAGTATCCATACATTACATTACATGGTTGGCATCAAAAATGGTTTTGCATGTGGCACACCATGTTCGGCGGCGATTTGTTGCATGTATGATATGGGTGTTTTGCGGGGCAAGCAATCCAATCCGATGCAGGGCCCCACATGTCAACGACTCCTGGGCTGGGCCTGGGCTGGGCTGGTTCGCTGCTTCCCTGGCTTGCTTGCTTGCACGGCCCCGTGTCTGTTACTGGAAAACGCCCCGCCTCCTTCCACCTCCACCTCCACCTCCACCCGTCTCTGCCTGCCTGTGTGTCTGTCTATAAATAAATGCCGCGCCCGCCGTCTCCCTCTCAACGCGAGCGCGACGGAACCAAGGCGCAGTCACAGGCACAGGCACAGGCAGGCGGCAGACCACCACCACCACAGACCACACGCACGCCTCCAACAAAGCCGAGATGGGCAAGATGAGGATGCCCGTGCCCTCCCTGTTCCGCCTCGGCCGCCGCTCCAAGTCGCCGCCGCAGACGGACCACCACCACCAGCAGCAGCAGCAGCAGGCCGAGGCCGAGGTGGCGCCGCCGGGGTCCCCGCCGCGGTCTGCGGCGGCGGAGGAGGAGATGGCGCGTGTGTTCCGCAAGTTCGACGCCAACGGCGACGGCCGGATCTCGCGGTCCGAGCTCGCGGCCCTGTTCGAGAGCCTGGGCCACGCCGCCTCCGACGACGAGCTCGCGCGCATGATGGCCGAGGCCGACTCCGACGGCGACGGCTTCATCAGCCTCGCCGAGTTCGCCGCCCTCAACGCCGCCGACGCCGCCGCCGTCGAGGAGGACCTGCGCCACGCCTTCCGCGTCTTCGACGCCGACGGCAGCGGCGCCATCTCCGCCGCCGAGCTCGCGCGCGTCCTCAGGGGCCTCGGCGAGCCCGCGTCCGTCGCCCAGTGCAGGCGCATGATCGAGGGCGTCGACCAGAACGGCGACGGCCTCATCTCCTTCGAGGAGTTCAAGGTCATGATGGCCGGCGGCGGGTGCTTCGCCAAGATCGCGTAGGGTTCCTCTCCTCTGCGCAACACGCTCCATCTGCTGCTGCTCCTCTTCTTCCCCCCCTTTTTTTTGGATCTCTTTCCCCAGCGTGCCGTGTGCGGGTGCTCCTAAATCTCCCAAGTGTATATAGAAGCAATTCAGCAACGATTGTTACTAGCGCTAGACTAGATTCTTCCTTCTACTAATAATCGGGGATCGCGGATCATGACGGTTTCTCTTCTGCTTATCAGTAGTATATTGGTTGGGTTGGGAATTGGAGGCTGGGAAGCAGAGCTAGTTCCTCTTCATCTCTCTGACCATCCGCGTATTGTTCCTCCGGTTTAACAAAATAGGAAACGATGATTGGGATCTACTACTGCCTAATCTAGTGATTTCGTGTTTCTATTGTTGGGAACCTGCAAAGATCATCATTTGAGGCCGATTTCATCGGGGCTCGCATTTTTGCAGAGTTCTTTGTCTTGATATTATGATTGGGATCCAAAGTAGGAGTATCCGATGCGAATCTCGTAGCCTATTAGGATATGCGCGCGCTTTCGGTAGCTGGATCTTCCACCAAGGAACTGAAATCTGCAATCGCACTTGACTGAATGTTTCCTCTGTTTGCGGTAGTCTCTCTTCCTTCTTTTTTTGTTGAGAAATCCTCTGCTGCACATGGCTGGGCAGGAAACCAGTTTTTTTTTATATATCTGAATGAAAAGTACAAGTCAGCCACTAGTCGCTGATGAACACAATTGATTATTATGATGAGTAGTATCGGGATGGGGGTGCAAATTGGGCTTGCCAAGCGGAGTGGAATTTGCAGCTTCAGTCATCAATCTGGAAGCTCAGACTCCCCCCCAGGAGTATTTCTGAATGAGTGGTGGTAGTAGGTTTTGTGCCAACCACTAATCACCAACATATATTCCTTGTCAGCATTCGTTAATTTCCCGGGGTGGGGAATATATAATCTAAGGATTGTATTCAGAGACTGGAAGAACATGGACTCTTGTGGGCTTGAGGGGAATATTCTCGGCGAAGATGGGCGGAACTGAGGGATTGTTGTTACGTAGCGTAGCCATCATTGGCGCGACTAATCTCCATTTGTTTATCCTCTGGTCCTGAATACAGCAGACGATGAGGTATGTGCCTCCAGACATTCACCACAGTCCATGACCAACCGGCTGGAGTGAGTGAATGAATGAATATACTGCAGACGTCGGTCACGGTCACGGTCATGTGAAAACACTGTCAGGAGTTGCTGCCGTTGCTGCTAAATGTTCTAGTTAGATGATCAAAAGCTGCCGGATCAGATGCGGTAATGCTGGTTCCAAGGAAGAGAAGAGAAGAGAAGAGATGAAAAAACAAACAACGACATGCGAGCGCTGCTGGTGTGGTAAAAGATTGCGAGCAAAAAGCAGCCGCCCTGTTCGTTTGGCTTATGAGCCACCAACAAGCCAAAGATTTTCTCTCGTGAACAAACCAAGCCAGTGAAAGCAACCAACAAGAGTGATAGCTTTCTCGTAAGCATCAAAGATCACCACCAGCCAAACGAACAAACTGAGCATCAGAATATCCGACACCCTGTCTGACTGAAGCTGAACCAGGAAGATGGCCGGGGATGTGGCCATGTGCAGTTTACGCGGAGCAAATCCGATCTGAACCATCCTCATCATCCTGTGGGGTGCGTTTCAGCATCAGCATCATCGCTGTGTGGCTCGCGTGCCTCGGAGTTGCGTCGCATCTTTCTTCATCCTGCCTCTCGAGAAATCGCGTCCCGGATTTGCTTGCTGGTCCGGCAGCCAGTCAGCTCGACCCGCTAACGATAGCTGAGTCTCTCTCTCTCTTTTTTTTTTTAGTAAAAGACTTGTTCAGGCGTCTCCAACAATCTAAACTTTACAATGAATAAACTAATTTTTTAATCAGCGAAACATCGTGAAAAGACAAATGCAACTAACTAGGAGAGAAGAGATAAGCTCGCCCAATTCCCAATACACTGTTCTCCCACTGCACAATATTCAAAGCTAGTTGTTGCAATCTTTTCTCGTTTAAATTCATCAGCTTAGAGCTAGTGCTAGCTCATACGCCTTAAAACAAAAAGGTCTTGTTCAGTTGGCCGGGCCAAATGGGAATCTCTCTCTCGCGCACGTGAGTACGAAGCCCACTCAAAGTGCCGCACGCAGAGAGCAGCGCGAACGCGGGCCGGTATGCAGCTGGTTGGTTCGTTTGCCTGCCGGCTCGTGCTAATTTGTTTTCGAGAGAAAAGTCGCAAAACCAATGGTCGCCCGGAGCGACCGGTGCTGAGTCGGACCGGGGAGCGGGGTTCCGCACTTTCCCGTGTGCGCGGACCCCACCGGTTCTCTCTGTTTTTTTACTTTTTTCTTTTTCTTCGTTTAATACAAATTAGCACACATATTTTTATTTCTCTCAGAATTCCTGATGTAAGTTTGCAAGCGGGTGGAAGGGCGCAAACATATTTTTATTTCTCTCAGGATTTCTAATGTAAGTTAGATCTGAGTTTGACAAGTGAATTATGCCAAACTGTTGGAGATCAATAGCGACAAGTATTTCGAAGTGAGTAATAGTGTTCCAGTGCGGTTGCACGGGCATTCCATTTAGTTAATTAATAATACTCCTATATTCATTCAAACACCAGACCCGATGCAACTGGGTCTTGTCCAGTTGCAACTGGAGCTCGTTCTGGTTGCAATTTGTTCACGTCGGGTTGCTATTAGGAGTCTAGTTGCAATTGGTTCGTGTCCAATTGCAACGGAGTCAGATTTGTTATAATTAGTTCCGTCGAGTTGCAATTAGTGCAGTGTCACAGTTGCAATCGGTTACTCTCTTTGTTGCAACTGGTTCGCGCCTAGTTGCAGCTCAGCTAGGTCTAGTTGCAATTGGTTCTCGTTGAGTTGCAATTGGTCACAGCCAGTTGCAATTGGTTTACGTCGAGTTGCAATTGGTCCCGTCGAGTTGCAATTGGTTCGGCTACGGAGTTGCAACCGCAGGGATATGTATATATTATATATATATATATATATATATATATATATATATATATATATATATATATATATATATATATATATATATATATATATATATATATATATATATATATATATATATATATATATGTCTCTTCTTCACTCTGGAACTGACTATCATCATCATACATATGTTCTACAAGTCCTGTGGGCACCGGTCTCCATGGTTCTTAGCTTTTGTCTGGCAGAAGCATTCTGGCCATGGGTTTGTGTAGAAAGACTCTGGATGGATGCGCTTACGGGGGCCGCCAAAATGGGCGTTGAACATGACCCGCCTGACCCTCTCCTCGAAGCCAGATGCCCTGCCTTTCTCCCTGTCAGTGAATATCCAAGCAAGGGCCGATCTGTCCGGTGTGATTGTGGTTTGGAAACCACTGTACAAGCGATGACCCATGAGATTGCTTGCCAAGTTACTCGGGCCATCATATGTGGGTACAAAAATGTCCGACAGGAGACAGACCATGTAATCAACTGCTGACCACATGAGCCCTCGCGTATTCTCGTCCAGCTTTCCAGGTCCAACAGTGGTGTGGTTTTCTAGACGTGGAAACAAGGCCTTCAGTGGCTTCATGAACCGGTTTCCAGCAAAATGCTTCATGAACTGATTTGCGGCAAACGGCTTGCTATAAGCAAGGTAAATCCTCGTTGTGTTGTCAAATCCCATTGCACGTAGAATAAGACCTACCTGCACAGTACAGCAATACAAATAGAGTATTATTAGGTTTCTTCCATCAGCAAAAGCTTTATTCAACAGAAAAGGTCAACTACAAAATTTATTTCACGGTCGTCCCAGATCTTTTCCTGCTTTCAAGGGACAATGTTTCTAGGAACAAGATCTATTTTGGACCTCAAACCATGCATGGGCCAAAAATTGTCCGGCTTCGTCAGAGGGCCACAGTTCTCTAGCGGCCTGGTTTGCAGGACCAAAAATGTAGACAATCATACTCCCATATTTTCATACAAATTTCAGCTTTTACGCCTTATAATAATTTTTTCAACAAACAAATGGGTCATTTAAGGCCAAGAGTACAAAGCGATATATGATGTTCAAGCAACCATTGGAAACTACAACAGTATACATACCTACAAATCATGTATAGTATAGACAAAAGGATGTACATCACCAGATGTGTGGGTCTAGCTTTGAGCGGAAGGATACATTTAGTACCTCATCGTTGGTAACTAAAAATACAAATACGTATCCATGGGGCTGAGCTGCCAAAAAAAAGGGTACTATCATGCACTTACATGGCTACGTACTGGGCCTAAATCTGCAACCCATTCAGTGCAATTAACTTTTGTTTCGGGCATAGTTAAATTGTATAACAGCACTCAACAAGCATCAATAAGATTCAGTACCTCTTCTGGAGTTAAAGGGCACTCTCCAAGGAGCCTTCTTTTCTCAAATCTATTTCCTCGATGCATATTTTTCAGGTACTCCAACATAATTTTCTGTCCTTTAGGTGTGAATAGGACAAGCTCCCTGCAGTTATAATCTTGTTAGCAAGGTACAGGGCCAGTAATAACCACTGCATATATTTACAGGTAAAGGTTATCAACAATAGTCCAAATTATTGAATCATATAAGATAACAGTTCCGAAATACTAGCATCAAGGATTGAAAATGGCCATAATGCATAATGATCATGGACTTTGTTTGGTTTATGATTGCATCTTAATAATGCTTTATCTATGAATAAATAAATGTAACAATTTCCACATAACGACCATGTTGGCCCTTGTGAATACTTTCCTACTACAGATATTAAGAAAAGTCGTACCTGGATTCAAGCACATCCAGCTCAAACAAAGGATGAACTGACATGAAATGGCCTTCTGAGCGGAGGTTAGTAACTATCTCACTGCTTGTTTTCATGATATATGGCTTAAATCGTAGTGCATGATAATTCACCCTGCATCTCAATCTCTGGAGTTCTGGATCATCAATTTCTTCTGCCAAACGGTGCAAAAATGGAGTCAAATATATAGCTCCATGCTTCTTTATCTCCTCCAGAGCAACTGTTCTGTACCAAATAACTGGTGCATCTCTGGGTGGTAGCATCTGTAAGGACAAAATGTGTTACATTAGTATGTACAAAAAGTTTGACTTTTAAAAGACAGAGAAAGTGGCTAGATATAACAAAATTTAGCGTGCTTTAAATATACTGACCTTTTGGACTCTGATATTCGTGGTGTTTCCCTCTGCAGTGATTTTTGGAATGCTCATAACAATCCGAACATCGTATTGCAATGTCTTGATGAAGTGGGGAACATCATATATATCTACTAAACCACTGGGCGCATATATAAATGCAAAAAATAAGTAGAAACCAAGAACAATCAAGCGGGTCATTCAACATATATAAAGTTGAACAAGTAATTACCAAGCCAGAGAATAAGTCAACTGCATATACTAAATTAATACCACCTTATTATTTGAAAACCGTTATCCGAAACTCTTTTTTTTCGAACATGTTATCCAAAACATAAAGCAATAAATTCAACTATTCGAGTGTTTTAACTTTTACTGTTGGGTTTGTGCAACTTCAAGTAGTCATTTCGCACAGTAACATCTTCCTTGTAGCATTTACCAATAATGAAAATAAGCAATTACATGTAAATGTACCAATAATATCTGCATTGTCAACAGTATAATCAACTAATCAAGAATCAAGCAAGAACAATATATCTACTTCTTAGTCTCACCCCCCCCCCCCCCTTTTCAGCAACAGGGTTACAGATGGAGGCTATGAACTGCATAGCCAAGGTCTAGTTACCCTAGGGCCCAATGCCCAAGACAGTTTCTCTTCTTTCCTATACCCCTCACCCCCCCAGCAGTCAGCCTCTTACTCTTCTTGCTCATAACACACGCACTCACCCCTTCCATCCAGCAACAGCCACCGGTGCCTCCATTGCTGCAGTTCCCTCTCTGCAGTTCTGCAGCTCCCTCTCCTCCCTTCCGGTTCCCAGCTGCTCCTCGCTCTCTTCCTTGCTGCTGCTACCGCAGGCGCGCAGGCCCAGCAAATCTTCGAGCTGCTGTTCCCTCTCTTCCTTGCTACTACTGCTGGCTCAAGAGTCAAGATGCGTCTGAGGCCGATCCTCAAGGAGAAATAGGTTCTTCTCCAGGCTCCTCAGTTGCATCAGGCTCAGCCGCTGCTGGTTCAGTCGCTTCAGCTGCTCCAGATGTATATAATAATATGCATATACATATGGTATGTATCAGGCAGGACCCATAGGGGGTGGCCAGGGTCGATTAGGGGGTGTTTTGATGGGTGGCCCGTGGGCTCGGCTGCGCTCCCGGGAGCCTAATTTTGTGTTTGGTGCCATTTTCCTCTCTCCCAGCCCGGCTCGCACGCTCCTCAAAGCAGCCCGCAGCCTGGCTCCATTGCTACGCCAAAATCTGGCGTAGCAAATGGGCCGCGCCGAGTGGAGCGTTGGGTGGCTCTCCTGCGCGGGATGTTTCCACCTTCTGCCGCCGCCGCCTACCACTGCCTCTTGCCACCGCCGCTGGAGCAGGTAGGCGCTGACGCAGGGCGACCCGCTCCAGACGCCGGAGTGCAGCCTCAGCACGGCCCTGGCCGCCTCCTTGACGCCGGCGTCACGGTCCGCCCCCGCAACACGCAGCAGAGCTTTCCCACGGCGCCCACGCGCGCCATCTCCCCGCAGCACCTCCGGGGACGCCGCCCGCCCGCCCACGGCCGCCGCACGCGCACCGCGCGGGCGTCGGCTGCCGCGGACACGCGCGCGCCCGCACCCCCCGCTTCCTTGCGGGCCTGCTTTATTCCGCCATGCTGCTGTCGAGGGAGAAGCAGGCTCACCGCCGCTAGGGGGCGAGAGAGAGAACGGCGTGGGGCGCGCGGCGGAGGAGGCTGCGCCGGGGAAGAGGAGCTCGTTGGCGGCGGCGCAACATCCTGCATTGCAACAGCCGACGACCTTCATCGACATGCGAAAGCGCCCGTGGGGCAAGTGGTGCAGGTGCTGGACGAGCTCGAGCTAGAGCTCAGTGGCAGCCATGGCCGCGGTGGAGTATGCCCCTGAATTGTTCGATGAAATGCCATACCAATTATGAGTCCAAGGTCACCATATATTCATGTGTACAAGAACTTGCCAAACACGATCTCGATGGAGCCGAGCTCCAGGGCCAAGTTTCCAAACATGTGGAGGTGCACCATGGCAACCAGGCTTCGGCTGGTCAAAGACAGGCTGAGGAGCCAGGCCGTCCAGATCCACGTGAGCAAACACACCCTTAATCGTCCTACACGATGACTAATCGACCTGAACGTCCTATCCCCAGGCGACCAGGCTCAACTAGCTGTCCTGATAGGCCAAACTTTCAGGCAGGATTTTAACTATAAAAGTTCACCCTAGAGTCCTAGTAAAAAAGAACTACTCTTTCCCTACAAGTTTCTAACACTGCAAATTTGAATAAAAAATTTATAGACAACTTTCCAGCATCATATTAGTATGTTACTCCCGTCTCAAAATATAGCTACTTCTGGAGTTTTTCAGAGATAAAGGAGAGAGGTAAAAAACTAGATTGACTTTCATTAATTGGCCCGGTCGGTGGGATGGAGGGGGTAATACTTGTACTAACTGTCTACTATCACCTGGCCTTGAAATACTTATATAAAATTAATAAACTACATAAAATTCTTTATGAAACTACATAAATGAATGAATGTTTTTTACTTTGTAGAAAGAACTGTTTTTACTTTGTAGAAAGAAAAATTGCAGCTGAGGCAGGAGTCATAAAGGACACAGGGTTTGTGGTAATAATCATGCATGCAGCAATGATTTTCCTAAATGATAGAACATTTAGACTGACATACCTCTCATCATGCCCGAATGATTTTGTGTCGAACTCTGGCAGCACCAGCGTAGCATTCATGATTCGTGCAACAACAACGGCATCACTTATCTACAAAATCAAGACAGCGTAAATAAAATTTGCAAGTTGAATCATGCTGCTTTATAGAAAAAGTTTCTTATATTAATCATACTGCAATATGTTGTTGGTTCAAGCCACCATTCAACCGGACACGCAAGTACCCACTGCTGTCAGATTCAGTTGGTGGGGCTGCAAGTAGAGAGATGGCATTTCAGAATTCATTTTGCCATCGCCCTGAATGGCATTAGGCTGCACCATATGAAAGGATAGAGTGAAACTTACAAGGCCAATAGGTGCGTGGCGCAGAAGATGCTCTCCAGCCATTTGAATATGCAGATCTCCACAATTTATTTACATCAACATCCTTGATTTGTAGCACTGATGTCAGTAAAAGATATGATTTGGTACAAATTTAAATAAGCATTGTATATATACAGTACATCAGTACAATTTCATGCATTTAGCATAGTAACTGGCCTATACTTCAAATGAACTCGAAGTGAAAATTTAAGTGATGCACCGAAATTCTATCCGAGGAAATTGAGTGGTTCCTTTTAAATATTATTCCTTACCCACACTTTGTGCTGACTTGATTCTGTACTACTTTAAAAGAAGCAAGCAATGGGGTGACTGGGTAAGTAATGAAGGGAAAACGGAGAGTGAGATGGCGAGGAGTAGATGGGTAGAAAGTAATGGCCAAAATAGATGTTATTTTAAATACCGTTGCCATTGAAATGCATGAGCAATATGCTAGTATAACCAACATCATCTATGCAAGCCATCCCACTAATTGCAAATATTTCCTCTAAAGTTCTCTTCTTAAGCATACATGGTATTAGAAAAACAAGGACTGTCAAATCTTTCAGCTCCATTTTGATGACTGTCATCGCCACTTCATGGTTACTCATCAAGCCAAGAATGAACACTCCCGCTAGCAGAGGCCTTCAAACCTTTATCGTCTTCAGTGTATGGCTGTTGACTGATGTACACGTAACTCCTGCATGTCGGTAGCCACTTCACCATCTCAAGTGTTTAGGAGCATCCCTTACCAACAGGGGCAGGACGAGGCCCAAGGACTCAGATCTTTTTTTTTCCCCTACTTGATTGTGAAGAGCCTTTTCCCCTGCAGACTCTAGTATGTTCATCAATCATCAGGATTGACAAAAGGCGGTGACACTTCACTTCTATAACAGTCATCAGCCTATAGCTAGCAAAAGTGAGGTTATGAAACCTTATTATCATTTTATTTACAAATGTCCTTATATTTGTGTTGGAAATCCATCCTGTTTTCTTCTAAGTACTGATTATCATCTTCATATGTCATGCTCCCATGTTTACAGGTCTACCATAATGCATCAAACTGATTGCTGCGTTTCTCAAATTCTCATAGCAGCACTAAGCTACATCCTTGGGCACTGAATGAGCAATCCTTTATTTATATTTACGAACAAGTTGGGTCTTACAGTATTTTGGAAAGAAGTATCACAAACTACTGTAGCCAGGTAAGCGCATCAGTAATACCCCCCACTCATATTAGGAACTTATGCATTGGATACAGATTACCATGCATATCATAGTGTTACCGCTTGATAATTAGGTCATTACTTCATTATACATGTATTACTAGCGACAGGAAAAGCACACTATGCCAAATGCCATCTACCCTCCCACACCATGCATCCACACTGTACAGTGTATTTTGATATATATAATTAAAGAAAAGAAGTACGGAAGTAGGCGCGGGTAAGTACCTGAACCCTGTCGAAGGTGCCGATGAGGCCGAGGGAGGAGAAGGAGCAGAGCCAAATGGTCCCGACCACCAGCGCCGCTACGGCGATCCACAGTTTCGCCGGTTCGCGGTGCCGGCGCACCAACCCCTCAATAACAAGGCCCCTGTGCGTGCGGTTCGCCGAACCAATCGAATCAGTGACACAAATTACATCAATCGCTGGCGGGAAAGGAAGTAGAGGGACGATCGCCACTGAAATGGAACCGATCGAGCGGCTCACCTGCGCATGGAGCTGTTAGGGTTTTCGTCCCTGGATGTGTGTGTGTGTGCGCGTGTGGGTAGCGGCGGCGCGGCAGGCACAAGCGGAACGGAACGGCGGCGCAGGGAGAGCGCGTGGAGGGGAGGGGAGGGGAGGGGTCACTCTCGATCAATAATTCAATCCCCAAATTCAAGCTCGGCTAGCCCGCAGCTTGGCACAAGCGAATAGTCACTTTTCTTTTCTTTTTTGGTAATGCTTCCATTAGTTCAGTCAGAGTTTCGGTAATAAGAGAGTTTCACGAGATTTGGGGAGAGTTTTAAGGAAGGAGTGTCGATTGTGGACGAGTGCGAACATTTATTTACGTAGACGGGCCGGGTTGTGACAGAACCGCCCAAAATAGTTCCGTATTATCGCCTAAGCCGGTCCACGTGGCCATTAAGCAATAATAAAGAACTATTCTGTCGCTTCCGCCGGGTAAAGCCCGGTAAATCACATACAACAAGATCGCTGATATGCGCTAAGCCCACACGAAGGCGGGACCAGAGTACAACATTACATTACATAAAAGGTTCACAAGTTTAACATTATTACAAACCAGGTTTTTGGTACATAAAAGTAAAAGTGATTCAGAGTTTAAACAGCGGAAAGTAAACTAACGCGTGATACACATAGGAGGCCATCCATGCATATCACTCATCATCATCGTTCTCCCATTCAACCTCCCATCCCTCTGGAATGACACCAGGCCAGAGAGGATTACCTGAAAACAACAAATTAAGCAAGGCTGAGTACTAAAACTCAGCGAGACTTACCCGACAAAAATAAAGCAAGACTTAGACATGCAAGGCTTTTTGGCTGGTGGGTTGGTTTTGCCAAAAGCGACTAAGAGTGGATCCTTATTTTCAAGTTTTAGCTCATATTCTAGTATGTTAATCGCTCTAGGTGAGCACCCGTACTAAACAAGCATGTTGTTCAAACAATATTAAACATGTAACAATATTAATCCAAAATGTTCCATAAATAAACATGGGGTAGCCAATGGTCAAGCCGACTCGGATAACGGCGAGTGACCGACGATCGATCGATTTATATCCTTGCAAGGTAAACCCAAGATACACGGAAGAAGGTAGACCAAGTGCGTGTCTACCCCAACCAAAGGCGGTTCCCAACATCCCACGCTTTTAGGATCGTACGCTACAAACTCGGTACACGGTTATCCGGAGGGTCTAACCCGACCAGTCCGGACTCACACACTATACCACGGGTAGCTAGCCCGAGACACATCCCAAGCGGGTAGCTAGAAAGATCCCGCCCCGGCTCGAAGGTACTAGGCTTACCGGTCCCATTCCCGACAAGCACTTGGTACGTTCAATAGCTTAAACCAGCACAATGCTACTCGGTCGAGACCGAACCCATTGCTCTTACCACATGAGCGAGTCATTTTAACCAACTTATGATTCCAACATAAGCATCCTATATCTCGCGAGCAATGAGTCATTACTCGACTTCTACCGTATCCTTAGATCATGGCACTAGCGTTCCTGACATACTAGTAAAAGAACATAGGAGTCCTAAGGATCATGCATCTAGGTTTCAAAGCAACTCCTGAAACTTAAATGCACAAGTAAAGCAATAGAGCGCTGAAAAAAAGAAAGGACATGATTTTAATTTAAAACATGGGTTAGATGAAACCGGTGCTTGCCTTCCTCAGACTCTACACCCAAACAAGCCTTTGGCTCTTCTGGACTTTGGTCCAGGTCTTGCTGCACACTAGCTTGATTCAACTCTCCACTAACTGCTCCCTCCTCCTCCTGGGTGAGCGTGTATGTACCGTCCGGTAAATCTATACGTATACATGCATATGCATTAATTAAAGTTAACCTTGATGGTGACTGTGCACATATAAGCAGTTTAAGTTACTTAACTTCACCAAACAGCAAAGGGGGTGTGTTTAAAATTCAAAAACATAACCAAAACCTGATTTCACAATTTTAACACTTAATCATCCATTTCTTTCTTTAATTACTTAAAACAAGCCTTTCAACCATAAATCCAAATTAAATCAAAAACACTTCCAATGAACCTAATCTTTTGCACACAGCAACATATGCTTAGTTTAAGCTCTCACACCAAAATTTGGCTGAAGAACATTTATAAATTAAATTACACGAAAAAGACGAATTGCAGCCTAGTAAATCTACATTAATTCAAATAAAAAGATTTAGTAAACTTTTTGATCTCAACTTTCTCCTACAGGTCATGTATGCCAAAAATGAGCTTCTGACCAAAGCATGGTTGCAGATTCAAATTAATTTTCAGATTTTGAATTTAAGCTCCTACACAAGATTAAATCCAAAACATCTATTAAACAATTCCCTAAAATCACATCCATCACACCAGGGGTGCTAATCATCAAGTCAAAGTCCTAGGGTGCACTTGTGCTCAAAGAAAAGTTCATTAAAGGTGCTATAAAAAGCATCAAACTTATTCTAGCATAAAGCTTAAATAAATTATAACTGAAACTATACCCATCAAAATCATGCAAATTTTTGTCACAGATCTAGAAATGATATAAAGAGCAATATATCCAAAATTCAAGTTCATAGCATGTGTATATTTTAAACTGCACTAAAAACACTCCAAACTGCGTTTGAATTTTTAATTCAAAAACTGTACAGAAAAACCCTATACATGTTTTCTAGAAAAGATAGATTTCTTCACCACGAAACCAACAAAATTGGTTTTGCATTTTTCTGATTTTTCTACGATTTTTAATGATTTTCCGAAGTTGCTGCTGTAACCCTAAAACGACCTTTACAGCCGGGGTCCCTGGAAACTTGCAAAAATCTCCCTGAAATTACCTTCTCGTTTGCAATGTAGTCCCTGGCGGGGCTGCCCTCGCCGGTGGCCGGAATTGGAGGCCGGCGGCGGCCGGGCGTCGCCGGGGGCGGCGCCAGGGCCGTCCCGGACCGCGCCCGGCCGCAGTGGCCTCGGCCGGGTTGGAAACGGGGCCTCGGCCGGCCGGCGGCGTGGCGCCCCCGTGCGCCGGCCCGCGGCGTCCCGTAGGCGGCGGCGGCACGGTGGGGGCGGCCCGGCGACGGTGCCGCGGGTTCAGGGAGGAGCAAGGAAGGGGAAGGGCCGACCGAGCGGCGCTAGAATGCCGCGGGGTGGAGTTTGGCCTGCCGCGGTGGTCAGGCCATGGCGCACGGCGTCGTGGAGCGGCGCGCGAGGAAAAAAAAAATCGACGACGTCTCGGCTCTGCGTTTAGAAGGAGTTGGCAAGCGCGAAGGCATCGAGGACGAGACTCCGGCTGGCCATGTGGCAGGTGTGGCCACCTGGCCCGCTGCATGCGCCCGTGCGTGCTGGCGCACGCGCGCGGCGCGCGCGTGGCCGGCCGTGGGGTGCATGGGCGCGCGCACGTGCCCAAGGGCGAGGCGGAGGGCCCACGGAGGTGCGGGTTCACCGCGGAGACGCCGAAGCGTCCGTACGCCGGAGGAATCGGCGGGCGACGCGTGGCCGGCGCGGGAACGGCGCGGCGCTCTGGAGCGCGAGACGACGTCGGTCTGCTGTTTTTCTATTTCACTTACCTGTTTTCGAAATTGCGAAACTCCAAAAATCGTCAACTAAGTTGAAAATCTCCCAAAATCAAAGTTGTAGAGGAGCTGTAGATCTACAACTTTCCCGAAGGGCGACATATGTTTTGATCAATGGTTTGCCCAGGAACGCCCACCGAAGTTGCAGATTTTCCACGGCTCAGTTTACTGTTCACAACGCGGTAAACTCGATTTTTGGCCAATTTGCGCTCAAAATTGGAATGTCCGCCAATTACGAAAAATGTGTTCCCGGAAATAACGAACAACTTTCGTATTGGCCGATTTTGAACTTCTATAGTGAAATTTGGAGAACGTGCAAGAAAACCATTTCAGCCTTAAAGGAGATCTAGGGTTTGACCGTGATTTGGGATTTTGACCAAGGTCTTTTGTGCAAATTCGTGAAAAAAACATGTCAAGCATGTTTATGAGCCAATTTAAACACGATTAATGCCACTAATTAAGTTAGTTAGCTTTAATAAACACCTGGGGTGTTACACGGGTTTAATTGAAAACTAGTATTATCTATTTGAAATGTTGGATGTCGATTATCTATTATGTATGATGTTTTTTATAATGTGACTTGTGTATCATTATATACTAGTTTGAATTATGTGGTTATGTGATATTTGAATTTGGTGGTCAAGTACAAATAATAAAAAAATTACATGAATTTAGCCTACAAATACAAATAATAACAAATACCTGTGAATTTAGCGGGCAAATTGAAATAATAAACGAAAATGGCGCATTATATACAAATAATAAATGATTAATGTGAATTATATAATTATAAATGGTAGATTGGAAAAAAAACATTTCGTTGGCGGGCGGCTTAAGCAACCACCAGCACAGAATGCCTCTATGCTGGCGGTCGTCATAAGCACCCGCCAGCATAGATGTCCTCTGTGCTACGGGCGGGCAACCACCGGCATAAAGGGTCATTTCTACTGACTTAAAGTTGCTAGCGGTTCCTGCGCCTGCCAGCAAAAACCGGTTTTAGCCGCCAACACAAATCATTTGTGGCCTAGTGGCAAGAGCCATCTTCCTTCAGGATCATCATCTAATTGAAAAGCTTGCTCAGTTCTATACTGCACGTATCCATGAACATGTTGTGCATGCACGGGTGCCAGCGCCAAGGATTTCTTTGAGGTCACTAATAATGTCTCTCACCTTTTTTATCTAAATGCATATATGCATTAAACGTCAAGTTTAGGCAAATCGCCTGATACAAGCTGAGTTACAAACTCAGGGGCCTAGCTCCAAAACATAGCAGAGTCAGATCCAGAAACACATGCTCCATAAGTGGCTAAACAATCTGCTACTTTATTACAACTTCTAGAACAGACAGAGACAGGGCAGGAAGAAAATTCAGAACGCATGAAAATCTGCTTTGTCTAACTATGCAACCAATAGGACTCATATCCATCTGCTCAGAAATGAGGTCGGTCGCCAGAAGAGTAGCATCCGTTTCCAAAATAACATTAGTCATGCCTAACTGTGCAGCAAGTTGGAGACCCTTGTAAGCAGCAATTGCTTCAGTTTGCACTGCTGATGTTGGATATCTGATACTCCCAGCCCCGGCAGCCAGCACCTCTCCACTTTTGTCTCGTATCACAATCCCCCAACCTCCTGCTCTTGCATCTGAGTGAAAAGCACCATCAACATTGATTTTGTATATGTCACTCGGAGGTGGTTTCCATGAACTTTGTATTGCCTTCGGCATATATTGAGTTGTGTACAGTTTTCCATATTCTGAGAGGTGATATAGGACTGAACTTTGGATTTCGGCCGCTGTCGGTGTTTTAGACCGGCAACCTACTAAGGGGAGTACCCGAAGTAGATGAATGTGACTCGCCGAGATCGGTAACTCGAAGGAAGAGACACGTGACACACAATTTAGACAGGTTCGGGCCGCGAGGTGCGTAATACCCTACGTCCTGTATGCTGCGTAGCTCTGGATTGATAGGGTACGATTACAGGATGTGTAATAGTACGCCGTGGGATGAGTTAGATGCTAGAGAAAGGTCCCTGCCTCGCCTTATATAGCGCGGGAGGCAGGGTTACAAGTCGGAGTAGGGAGAGAGTACTAGTCGAGTACGTCTAGGAGTCCTCCATACAGTGCGGAACATGTATAGCTCCCTAACCGAGTACTACTCCTGTGTAGTCCTTGTGCTCCACGCCTTCAGGTGCCGTGTAGCGCAAGCCGGGTAGTCCCAGGGGCCCACCGAGTAGTCGGTCTTGGTACCCACCGAGGTAGTGGGCCCAGGGAGGTCCATACGACAAGCCCCCGAGTACTTTGTAGTCGAGAAGGATAGCTTCAAGTAGTCTTGACGGCCTTAACGAGTAGTCCTCAAGCGTCCCCGAGTTCTACAAGTCAAAAGTCCTCAAGGATAGTCGAAGCATCCCGAGGTTGGAATGTACTCCAGCTGATATCTGAGCAATCTTGAAGTCTTCTCGAGTAGTCCCAAGCGTCCTCGAGTGCAGCCCTCGAAGGTCTTCAAAAATGCCCGTGTTGTCTTGAAGCTGGTATGGAAGTGCGATTGCAAAATCGCACTTCATATGGAGTAGCCCCCGAGCCTTAGGTTGAGTCACAGGCTCAGGCCGAGGGTCCATCTGAAGTCTTGGCAAGAATATCCCGAAAAATACGGAGAGAAAAAACCGAAGGACACGTGGCACGGAGCCCCCGAGCCTTGAGTCGAGTACTTCCTCTCGAATTGAAGGGTCATCTTGTAGAATGTGTCCTGAGATGCTCCTGAGTCTTGTCGCTTCCCAGGTAGTCGAGTAGGAGTAGCCGAACCCCCGAGGTAAGGCGCGTCGACTAGTAGAATGCGAAGAGTCACGCGCGACCGCTGAGTCAGCCGAGCGCAGACTTATCCATCCGGCCGTTGGAGGGTCATTTTGACTTATAAATAGAAGCCAAAACCCTTAGGATTTTTCACCCATCTCTGCTGTAGCCATTACGAATAGATCTAGACCAGAGTCTCCTCCAGCGCACACCGCCGCCGCTGTAGATCTCAGCGCGCCGCCACCCAGAGTTGCCAGAGTAGCCCCCGTGCAAATGCGCGTGAAGACGCCGTGCACTTGTAGAATGAAGCCTTCGCCATCCAAGTCCGCGAAGACCGCCGGGAAGAAGAGGGGCCATGACGATGCCGCCGGGGCTGCTGCGGGAGCAGCACCGCCGATGTCTCCACCGCGGCTAGATCCAAACCATGAGTGGAAGAAATCGAAGACGAAGACCGAGGATCTGCTAGCCCTCATCAACAGCGGATTCATCCGTGAGAAGGAGGTGGACCTGTGGAGAGCCGCCGCCGGAGATCCGTACCCAATGGAGAAAGGTGAAGACGAGATCCCGATGTTCACATGCTTCGCGGAGTGCAGACTCGCGCTCACGGCGAGCAACTTCTTCAAGGGCCTGCTGGGGTACTACGGCGTCGGGTACCTCAACCTCAACCCTAACGGTATTTTCCATACCGCAGTCTTCGTTCACTTTTGTGAAGCGTTTTTGGGGATCAAGCCCCATTGGATTTTGTTCCGGAAATTCTTCCGGGTGAAGCCGCAACCAAGCGCCAGCAACCCGCGGGTAGTCGGAGGAGCGGGGATCCAGATGCAGGAGGACGCTGCCGAGCAGTACCTCTCGTACAAGCTCATCGACTCCAATCAAGATTGGAAGGTGAAGTGGTTCTACGTCACGAACCACCACCCTGGGTTGCCGAAGCCGAGCGGGAAGTAGCCCAGACACCGCGCCTGGTGGAACACAGAGCCCACGATGCAGGAGGGGATCCAGCTCCCCGAACTGTTGGCGCGCATCAAGCTGTTGAGAGAAGCCGGACTGAGGGCCGAGCATGTGGCATTCAGCTTCATAAAGCGCAGGGTGCAGCCCTTGATGGCCCGCGACACCTTGGGCTTCGAGTACACCGGCGATGACGACACGTCGCGGATGCCAGGAGATGAAGTCAACGACGACATCGTTGATAGGCTGACGCGCATCTTCAAGGACATGCCTACGTACACGGCGTGCCCTGTCCCGGAGTTCTCCGCCGTGCACCCGCCCAAGGAGGTAAGTAGCCGTAACCTTAGTCGAGTACTCATCCATGAGTAGTCGCGCTGATGTCTTGTGTCTTGCAGGACGACTTGAAGAAGTTCACCTCGGAGCCGCAGCCGCCCCCTCAGGAAGGCGAAATCCCAGAGGAGGTAAAGACCAAGGGGAAGGAGCGGTGGGAGGTCGGCGAAGGAGATGACAACGTCCTCGTGGAGGACACGTCCGACGACGACGACGATGAGGAGACACTGCAGGACCGCTTCCAGCTGCGGTCGAGGTTCAGCCGTCCTGGCCTACCTCATGTGCCCCTGTGCAAGATCCACCGGCTAGCCTGGAGGCTAGTCTGGCTGCGCCGCCACGGAAGCCGCGCAACCCCGCCCGCAAGCGGGTGGCGAAAAAAATGAAGGTCTCTGAGACCACGACCCAAGAGGTAAGACGTCTCGAGTAGTGTAGTCGAGTACTAGGCTCTCGAGTTCACTTGTTGACGACTGATTTCCCTTGCTTGCAGGAGGTGCCGCCTACGGAGCCCGTTGATGAGGGCGACGAAGGCGTGTGGGACACAGTGGGGGAAGCCGCTGGGAGTCATAGCCCAGCCCCCACTGTTGAAGAGCTTCTGGCGCAATTGGAGCGCCAGCCCCCTGCTCCCCGAGGGAGCACGAAGCCTACAGCCGCCGCCGTTGAAGAAGTGGTGGCCACAGAAGCGCAGGAGAGCGCTACACCGGCTGCCGTCGCCGCGGAGGAGGCAGCGGTCGTAGAGGCGCAAGAAGAGGCGCCCGCCGAGGCTGGACTGGTAGACATTGCCAGCATCCTTGGCGCCCCGACCGTGACAATAGTCCGGTCAAGCTTGTAAGTGCTGCATTTTCCCGAGTAGTACTTGGTGTAGTAGTCGAGCTTGATTGACAACCAATTTTGTGTAGTTCTGCAGGAAATCAATAGATCTGTCCTGGGAAGGGGATGAACCCTCTACAGCGGTGGCGGAGGAAGAAGCCGCGCCGCCCGCCGAGGAGTCCGCTCCCGCCTCTCAGGCAGTGCCCGAAGCGCTGGCTACTGAGGTCGTTGCCTGAGGCCAGCGTGGTCGAAGGTAAGTACTCTGCTGAAGCTGTAGTGCTCCTCGGAGAGTAGTCGTAGTCGCTGATACACTTGTCTTCTCTTTGACAGGTGCCGAATCCGAAGGGAGCGACATCCCAGCGGCGGTGCCAATGGAGAAGTTGACACCAGAGGTGTCGGAGGCTGCCGGTGGAGCCACCGAGCAGATAGAGGTAGCCGCCGAGGAGGTCGCCGAGGAAGTCACCACGTCGCCAGAGCCTGCTCTGGAGGTGGCTATCCGCTCTTCGGAGATACAAGACGCAGAGCCCATCCGCTCTGCTCCGATGACGGAAGCCGCCACAAGTAGTCGTGGCGAGGTGGAACTGCTGGCCGACGACTTGGTGGACCCGGCGACGGTAGCCAGGCACCTGGAGGCGGTCCGCCAGGCTGAACAATGGATGAAGGTGAGTAGTTTGAACTCCTGAGTAGTCAATCCTCTGTTGTTGAGTACTCATTTTGACATGTATTGTTTGTGCAGGACGTCGTGGAGAGGTCCCGGGAGAAGTCTAGCATGCTGCAAGGCTTCGGCGACACGGTGCTCCGGGCTGAGGCGCTTGAAGATCAACTCTTGAAGTCACGGAACCACGTGACCGCCATGCAGTCCAAGCTCGATGCCGCCTTTGCCAAATATCACAATGATATCCAGGATATGCAGGCAAAGAGCGATGACTTGGTGCGGAAGAACAAGACGCTCCGCAACAAGAACAAAGGTACACCGCTTGACTTGTTGGGTAGTCGTTGGAGGTCGAGAGGTAGTCTGACCCGCTGTGCCTTGTTGTTTTTGTAGAGCTTGAGACCCGGGTGGAGCAGTTGAGGACTTCAGAGATAGACATGAAGAACCTCTTCTACCGGGAGCAGGAGGCCCGCCAGGTACTTGAGCTTGACTATAAGGAGCTTGCCTTCGAGTACGACAAGCACATAGAGCTTCGAATTGCTTCTGACCGTGACCTCGTCAACTGCTACAAATCGTTGCAGAAGTTGAACGAGGATTGCGAAGCGCTGCGAGCCCAGCTGAAGGAGCTTGAAGAAGCCGCGCTCCCGATTGCAAGACTCTTGGTGCCTCATCCTGGCGGCCCCAAGATAGCGCCGCTCGTGGATCGCCTCAAGGAAGCCCCCAGCCGGCTGGCGGCGTACGTGAAGCATCTCGCGAAGTCGATCCCGACGCAGGTGCTCGCCTTCATGAAGTCTTACTTCCCGAAGGCGCCGGTAGATGTAGTCGCTGGCGGGGTAGCCGCCAACTGTACAGATGAGCAGTATGCGGAGCTGCTGGAGCAGATGGCGCCCATTGGGGAGCAAGTCGCCGAAAATCTTAACCTCCAGTAGTCCTGTAGTAGTTAGCTCATAACAATATATGTACAAGAACACTTGTAATATAATTGTTCAAGTATGAATGAAGAAAAAGTTCCATCAATGAGTACTCGTAGCCGCGATCTTAGAGTGCAGAGTCCCATCGTGGAGTTGACGCGAGTAGTCTTACTCGGCGGTAGTCCCGTTGAGGGAAGTAGACAATAAAGAAGTTGATGAACGATCAAACTTTATTACTGAAGTAGTACACCTGGATGGCCAGGGCCGTAGTTTACAGAGTAGTCGCCTGGACCCGGAGGCCGCTTACAGCTAAGTGGTGCTAGGGCGAGTAGCCGCTTACAACAGTAGATCCGTAAGTAGCCGTGTAGGCTGGATCTTGGAGTACATGGTCTCTCAGTAGACCGCTGCTAGAGTCCTTTGTCGCTCGTCGTAGCCCAGGATCCGTAGGTAGCCGCGCGGGCTGGATCCTGGAGAGGGGTAGTCCGGAGACTGGTGCCTGGACCCGGAGGCCGCTTACGGCGGAGAAGTAGTCCGGAGACTGAAGCCAGGACCCGGAGGCCGCTTACGGCGAGGGGGTCTTGATGTAGTCGTGTAGACTTGAGCCCCGAAGTAGTCGTCTAGACTAGGCGTAGAAACGATAGAGTTGGTCGACGTTCCACGAGTTGTTGATGTCTTCGCCTTCAAGTGTCTGGAGGCGGTAAGAGCCCGGCCCGGTCACCTTTGCGATTGTGAAGGGACCTTCCCAGGGGGAGCTGAGCTTGTGTAGTCCTTCAGTGTTCTGAATACGACGGAGGACGAGATCACCGACGTTGAAGGAGCGTTCCTTGACGTTGCGATCATGGTAGCGTCGGACACCCTCCAGGTACCTTGCTGATTGGACGAGGGCAACGCAGCGAGCTTCTTCGAGGTTGTCGATGTCAACTCGTCTGCTGTCTTCAGAGACGCCTTCATCGTAGTGCTCCACTACTGGTAAGTTCCATATGACATCAGCAGGGAGGATTGCTTCGGAGCCGTAGACCAGGAAGTAAGGGGATTGGCCTGTTGGCTTGGAGGGCTGAGTACGTAGCCCCCAGAGTGCGTTGGGTAGTTCCTTGATCCATTTGCCTCCTTTAGCGTTAGCAACGTCGTGTAGCCGCTTCTTGAGAGCGTCGAGCACCATCCCATTGGCGCGCTCGACTTGTCCATTGGCCCGAGGGTGGGCAACTAAGACATATCGGACGTTGATCCCGCTGTTCTCGCAGTACTCCCAGAACTGGTGATTGTTGAAGTTGGAGCCCAGGTCTGTGATGATGCGGTGGGGTAGTCCGTAGCGATGTACGAGTTCATCCAGAAAGTCGAGTACTCTGTCAGCCTTGGGGCATGTGACCGGCTTGACCTCGATCCACTTGGTGAACTTGTCAATGGCCACCAGTACTCTGTTGAAACCACCTAGTGCAGTTGGTAGTGACCCAATCATGTCAAGCCCCCAGCAAGTGAAGGGCCAGGTTGGCGGTATGGTGACTAGCTTGTAGGCTGGGACGTGTTGCTGCTTGGCGAAGTACTGACATCCTTGGCATCTTCTGACGAGTTCTTCGGCGTCGCCCAGAGCTGTGGGCCAGTAGAAAGCTCGCCGGAAGGCCTTGCTGACCAGCGTGCGGGAAGACGAGTGGTTGCCACAGACGCCCTTGTGGATCTCCTCCAAGATGTCCTTGCCTTCTTAGCGAGGGGTGCACTTCATGAGTACTCCAGAAGATGTGCCCCGCTTGTAGAGCTTGTCTCCGACGAGGAGGTAGGACTTGGCGCGGCGGATGAGCTGCTCGGCCAAGTTCTTGTCCGAGTGAACCTTCTGCTCGCTGAGGTAGTCGATGAAGGGTTGCCTCCAGTCCACGTCGATCATCATGACCTCCTGTCCAGCCAATGGGTGTGCAGGGGCAGTGGTCGGTGGCGCCGGCTCCGGGATGGATGGCGCGTGAAGCACGTGAACGAATACGCCCGCTGGTACTTGAGCGCGAGTAGATCCAAGCTTCGACAGGACGTCCGCTGCAACGTTGTTGTCGCGGACGATGTGGTGGAACTCGAGACCGTAGAACTTGTTCTCGAGCTTGCGGACTTCTAGCAGTAGGCGTCCATGTTCTCCTTGTTGCGGTCCCAAGACTTGTTGACTTGGTTGATGACCACTGCGGAGTCGCCGTAGACTAGTAGCCGCTTGATGCCTAGAGAAGCCGCGAGGCGGAGCCCATGCAGGAGGGCTTCGTACTCGGCTTCGTTGTTTGAGACCTTCCAGAAGATCTGCAAGACGTACTTGAGCTGTTCGCCCGTTGGAGAGATCAGGAGTACCCCTGCACCTGCGCCCTCGAGGTTGAGTGAGCCGTCGAAGTACATCACCCAATGCTCTGGTCGCACGGTTGGAGCGGGTAGCTGGTTCTCCCGCCACTCCGCCATGAAGTCGACTAGCGCCTGCGACTTGATGGCTGTGCGTGGCTCGAAGTCGATGGTGAGGGCGCCGAGCTCGACTGCCCACTTGGATATTCTTCCAGTAGCATCTTGGTTCCGCAGGATGTCGCCGAGCGGGTAGTCGGTGACGACGGAGATCGAGTACTCCTGGAAGTAGTGTCGTAGCTTCCGCGAGGTGATGAGTACCGCGTACGGGAGCTTCCCGCACGGCGATGGCGTGCCTTGGACCCCGATAGGACCTCGGCCGACGAAGTAGGCGGGCGCCGGACCGGTAGGCGCGGCCGTCTTCCCGCCCCTCGACGATGATGGCACTATCGACCACGTGAGTAGTCGCGGCAAGGTAGAGTAGTAGTCGCTCGCCTTTGCGAGGAGCCGTGAGGACCGGTGGCTTCGATAGGAAGTCCTTGAGTCGGGCGGGGGCTTGATCCGCCTCCGGAGTCCACACGAACTTCTCTTGATGCTTGAGTAGTTTGAAGAAGGGGAGCCCCCGTTCTCCAAGCTTCGAGATGAATCCGGTCGTGGCCGCCATGCACCCGGTCGGCTTCTGGACGTCTTTGATGCACGTGGGAGCTTTCATGCTGGTAATGGCGGAGATCTTCTCGGGGTTGGCTTCGATGCCGCGCTGGCTGATGATGAAGCCGAGTAGTTTGCCCGAAGGTACGCCAAAGACACACTTGTTCGGGTTGAGCTTCCAGCGGTACTCGCGCGGGGATGCAAAAGTCTCTTCAAGGTCGTCGATGAGGGTACTGGAGTTTCTGGTCTTGACGACCACATCATCCACGTAGGCCTCGACGTTCTTGTTGAGCTGCTTCTTGAAGCAGGCCTGGATAGCTCGTTGATAGGTGGCACCGGCGTTCTTCAGCCCGAAGGACATGGTCGTGTAGCAGTACGCGCCAAACGGGGTGATGAACGCGGTCTTCTCCTGGTCTTCTTCCTTGATCGTGATCCGGTGGTACCGGAGTAGAAGTCGAGGAAGCGAGCAGGTCGCAGCCCGCCGTGGAGTCGATGACCTGGTCGATCCGCGGCAACCCGGAGGGGTCCTTAGGGCAGTGCTTGTTGAGGTCGGTGTAGTCGACGCACATCCTCCACTCGTTCGAGTTCTTCTTGCGGACGAGTACAAGATTGGCGAGCCACTCAGGATGGAAGACTTCTCGGATGAAGCCAGCTGCAAGTAGTTTGGCGAGTTCCTTCTTGATGGCATCTCGTCTGTCATCGGCAAAGCGTCGGAGGTGTTGTCGCTTGGGCGTGGCCTCAGGATCGACGTTGAGGCAGTGCTCAATCAGCTCCCTGGGCACTCCTGGCATGTCCGCAGGCTTCCACGCGAAGATGTCGCAGTTAGCCCGGAGGAAGCTGATGAGAGCGTCTTCCTATTTTGGGTCGAGGCCGGCCCCGATGGTGGTGGTCTTGCTGGGGTCGCCTGTCCCGAGGTCGATGGTCTTGACCAGGATCTCCTCAGCTGGCTGAGGCTTGTTGGAGTTGTCAGACTTCTCAGGGATGTCGAGTTCACATTTAGCAAGTTTCTTCGACGCGACGTAGACCTCCATCATCGCGTTGGGTACTTGATTTGTAGAGGCGATCTCCACGGCTTCTGTATCGCAGTCGTGGGAGATCCTCAAGTCCCCTTGGAGAGAGAGTACACCCGCTGGGCTTGGCATCTTGAGTACCAAGTAGGTGTAGTGGGGCACCGCCATGAACTTGGCGATGGCCAGTCTGCCGAGGATGGCATGGTAGGAAGTTTCCAAGTCCGCGACCTCGAACTTGATGTACTCGGTACGGTAGTTATCCCAAGATTCCCCGAAGGTAACTGGCAGGACCACTGAGCCAATGGGATAGCCGCGTTACCGGGGATGATGCCGTAGAAGGGCGTGTTGCTCTTGGTGAGCATGTGGGTGATGTCGAGCTTCATTTTCTTCAAGGTCTTGGTGAGAAGGACGTTGAGCCCGCTTCCACCGTCGATGAGGACCTTGTTGAGCTTGGAGCCCGCGACCACTGGCTTCAGGACGAGAGGGAACCGTCCTGGTTCGGAGAAGCTGGTCCATTGATCCGCGCGGGAGAAGGTAATGGGTACCTCCGACCACCTTAGAGGGGTCGGAACCGCTGGTTCAATGCTCATGACTTCTCGACGGGTAGCTTTTTGCTCCCGCTTGCTGGGTAGTCCGCCGAAGAGGACGTTGACAGTCTTCTCGGGTTCCTGGAAGTCGTTGTTGTCTCCGTCGTTCTTCTTCTTGACCTTCTTGTCATGAGGGTGCGGTGGCTCTGGCGTATCCTTGAGTGCGTGCCTGAGTTAGTAGCACTGCTCGGTGGTGTGGTTGTCGTTTATATGCCACGGGCACTTCTCCTTCAGCAAGTCTTTGAAGCCGCCGGAGTTCTTCTTCGAGTTCTCCTTCGCAGGGCGCTGGATAGCCGCGACAGTGTTGTCTGGCTTGCGCTTGCGTTTGGGACCTGAGTAGTTGTTGTTGTTGCGACCGCCTTGGTTCCAGTTGTTGCCGCTGCCGCCGCTCGTGTTCTGCTTGGTCTTGCCACGGATGGAGTCGTACTTGGCGTTGGCCTTGTCTTCTTCATCCGCCCAGGATGTGATCATGTCCTTGAGATGGGGGATGGACCTGGGGCGGCGACGACCGAAGTCTTCGAAGGTGCGGCGGTGGTAGAGGTCGTCTTGGAAGAGGTCGATGACCTCCTTGTCGGTGACGTCGACGACGGTAGCGCGCTTGTCGAAGAAGCAGCGCATGTACTTGCGGAGGGTCTCGCCTTGTTCCTGCTTGACCATGTCTAGGTCCATGCGAGTACCCGATCGGCCCATGGCGCTCGCGAAGTTGCTGGTGAACTTCTCCTTCAGCCGGTCCCACTTGTCGATCGAGTGCTTGTCCAGCGACTCGAGCCATGTGAGTGGAGCTTGGTCCGAGCGAAGGGGAAGTAGAGGCACTTGGTGTCGTTGTTGCCGCCGGCGTTCTCGATGGAGAGGGCGTAGCACCCGAGCCACCGCATGGGATCTGGCGAAGCGTCCCCTCATCCGAGGTGACCAAATGTGACACAAATACCGGTCCCGGGAGGCGGTAGCACATTTATTACAACAGGTGGAATCGCTCTTTTACATTACGGTTACGTAAAGGGCACGGTAATGCCAACGCTACAATGAACAACACAAACGCTAACGACCACACTACGATAGCAAAGGCTTCCATAGCCTCCTCAGAGTACCACACCATGAAAGCTTTAGGTAGGGCCCTGGTACACAGGCACGGTTGGGTGTAGGGCAATGACCTACTCAACGTCCTCTGGAATGTAATCGGGATCCTCCTCTGTAACATAGTTAGAAAACAAGAGTGAGTACATACGTACTCAGCAAATCCAACCCCACCCACGGAGGGGCTTATAAGCAGTATCATGCATAAGGTATAACAAGGATCAGGTTAAGGTTCATTTTGCAAACTTACACATGCAGGGGTTCATTTCAAAAAGGTTTTCGCAAATCATTTTCATAACCCAAGTAACTCACTTGTTTTAGGAAAACCATTGTGGATCTACCGGACTTCCCGTCCGTCGTAGCCCAGGCACACAGCCACACATTTCACCCAGAAAACAACTCACGCTAGGAAAACACCCCAACCCAAACACTAGTTTTTGTGACCACACCGTGACTCGTCCAATACCGTGGACACGGCTATTCGAATAGGTTTGACACTCTGCAGAGGTTGTACATCTTTACCCACAAGTAGGGTACCGTCACACGGACACCTCAGTGCCGGTACGGATCCTATCAAAGCCATTACCCACCTTAGCTAACACTACGAGCCACCACGGAAGCACCCAAGGGGTTATCCCACATAACCGGGGCGTACCTCACACGAGTGTACCCCGACTCCTTGGTCTCCCGCTCGCTCACCCGCACACCGATGGCAAGTAGATTAACTAGTGGGGTTTATGCTAAGCCGTTGCCACATACAACGGTCGAGTGGTTGTACGATGATTTGGGTCAGGTGAGATGTCACGCAACCCGGTCCTTAACCGACAAGATGGACAACTCCCAACACGCTCAACCACACAGGTACGAGCTTACCCAAACTCCTGACACACACGTCCATCCCGTCTACCCAGATCTGTACTCATTTTCCAAAAATATCCCATTCCCACTTTTAATGCACTCACACATTTTGAAAGCACGCACACATTTTTAAAGCACTCATTTAGGCCAAAACAAGGTTCAATCATAGCAATCATGGGTGGCTATCCTACCATGTTTTGCAGTAAAACAATATGCAATTTATAAAACGGGTATAAGGGTATATTTATAAAACTAGGACAGAAGCATGCATCAAAAGGGGAGGTTGAACTTGCCGTCTTCGAAATCTTCGGGGAGTGCCGGCTCGGCGTCCGGACCTCGGGCTCCTGCTCGCAGTAGTCGGCTTCGACCTCCGGCTCGGGGTACCTTACTCCGTCTACTCCGTCGGCTAAGGCATACACACACACACAAGCAAACAAGTAGTATTAGCACACATGTCTCCGGCCGAGCTCGGGGAGTGGGAAGTGAGCGGAGGAGGGGTATATATAGATGCGGTAGGGTTTGGTATTAACCGGGAAGGAAGGGCGGTTATGAGAAGGGGCTAGGTTAGGGGGGTATAGATATTAGGGACCTCATTGGTAATTTTTTTATTAATAGTAAAAGGGTGTTTATGCTAATCTAAACTAAGTTAGGGTCATTTTGTAGTTTACCCTAGGGTATAATAGTGTTTAACTCTTGATTAACCATTAACTCAGGGACTTATTTGGAAAAATGAAGGGAAATAAGAAGGGAGGCTCGGTCTTGAGGCAATAGAGGAAAAACAGGGGGGGTTCTTGGCAATTTGCCATCTCCTTCCCCTCCTTCGACCCAGACGGAACGCAGGAGGGGGGGGGGGGGGGGGGGGTGCGCGCGCGCCTCGGGCGCGCGCCGCCGGCCGGCCTCCGGCCACGGAGGCGAACGGCGAGAGGGGGAAAGGAGGAGGGCGACGAGGGGGGGTTGATTTCCACTCACTCACCTTGGGTCAAGGCGGCTTGGGGAGGCGGATCGGCGGCGGCGGCGGACCGGTGGTGTTGGCCTACGGTGGTGGCTCGGTGTGGTTGTCTCTGCGAGGCGCGGGAGGGTTGCGGTGGCTTGGTGGTGCGGCGAGGGACCGCTGGCCCTTATTTATAGGCGGCGGAGGAGGGTTCGGGAAGGGAGATATTTTCTCCGGCGAGGAGGGTCGCCGGCGGCGCGGCCGGGGCCGGCCGGGTCCGGTCGCCGGCGACGGGACCGCTCGGGCGGGGGGCGGAGGTCGTCGAGCGGTGTCGGGTCCCTTCACCCCGTGGCGCGAGGCGGTAGGCCGGCGGGACCGGCCGGCGGGTCGGCCGGCGGCGTCGACGCCGCGGTGTGACGGCTCGAGTTAATGGCGGTCCCACAGGGTCGTGTCTTGTCCCGGCGGATGAGACGCCCCGACGGCCGGGGGGGGGCGGTCCGGCGTGTGGGAGAAGGAGGGGGGGGGCCGGCGTGTGCGGCGCCGGCGCGCGCGGTCGGCGCGCGCCGGGCGGGCCGGCCGCGGGAGGAAGAAAGGAGGAAAGGAAGGAGAGAGAAGAAAGAAGGGGAAGGAAAAAAAAAGAAAAGAAGAAAAAAAGAAAAAGGGGAAAAAGAAAAGAAAAGAAAAGGAAGGAAAAAGGGGGAAAAGAGGGGAAAAAGAAATTGAGAAAAGTTTTAGAAGATTAGAGAAATTTGTTAGGAAAATAGGGGAAGGGTTTTGTGAGGTTTTTTCCAATTTCTCGGGCGTCGGCGTGATTTTCGGGCCGGCGGTGACGGCGAGGCGGACCGGCGGCGGGACCGCGGCGGGCGCGGGATTCCCGGCCGGTGGCCGACCGCGGCGTTGGGAAGGTGCGCGGGGCGTGACCGAGGTGCGTGCGCGGCGGGAATCGCGGCTCGCGCGTCGGGGAAAGAGAGAGAGAGAGAGAGAGAGAGAGAGAGAGAGAGAGAGAGAGAGAGAGAGAGAGAGAAAACAAGGGGCTAGGTTTTGAGCTCGGCGGGTCGCTTTGAAAATACACATGATTTAATAGGTGATTTATTTAGAGCTAAAAACGCGGCGTTACAAACCTACCCCACTTAAAATGAATCTCGTCCTCGAGATTCGGCTAAGTCTCGAATAGGTGGGGGAATTCTTTCCTCAGTGCATCCTCTCGCTCCCACGTAGCTTCTTCCACCCCGTGTCTACTCCATTGGACTCTGCACACCCGTACTTCGGTCGTTCTTGTTTGCTTGACCACCGTGTCTAAGATCTTGACGGGCACCTCCTGATACCTAAGGTCTGGCTGTAGATCGATGGTCTCCACCGGTACTCGTTTTTCTTCCAGAACCTTCAGACATCGGCGTAGCTGGGAGATGTGGAATACCGGGTGTATATCTGACATTTCTTCGGGTAGCTCCAGCCGATATGCTACCGCTCCGACTCTCTTGATCACTTTATACGGACCGATGTACCGAGGGGCCAACTTCCCGTGTACTTGAAACCTCCGAGTTCCCCGGATGGGTGAAACCTTGAGGTAGACGAAGTCTCCTGGGTTGAAGCTCGCTTCACGCCTTTTCTTGTCTGCGTAGCTCTTCTGTCGGGACTGAGCGGCTTTTAACTTTTCTCGGATATCAGCTACTCGCTCCTCGGCTTCCTTTATGAGTGCGGGCCCAACCAGGGCACGCTCTCCTACTTCTGACCACATCAGGGGTGTCCTGCATTTTCTCCCGTATAGTGCTTCGAATGGCGACATTCCCAGACTTGCTTGGTAGCCGTTGTTGTAGGAAAATTCTGCGTATGGCAGGCTCTGCTCCCAATCTTTGCCATAGGTGAGGACGCAGGCTCTCAACATATCTTCCAAAATTTGATTCACCCTTTCGGTCTGTCCGTCTGTCTGGGGGTGGTACGCTGAGCTGAAGTCTAGCTTGGTGCCCATGGCTTTGTGCAGGCTTTTCCAGAACCTAGAGGTGAACTGGGTCCCTCTGTCTGAGACTATTCTGCTGGGCACTCCATGCAGCTTCACTATATTTTCTATGTAGAGTTTCGCCAACTTTTCTCCTCCATAGGTGGTCCGTACGGGTAGAAAGTGAGCGACTTTAGTGAGTCGGTCCACGATCACCCATATGGAGTCATGTCCCTTCTGAGTCCTTGGCAACCCTACTATGAAGTCCATACCTATCTCGTCCCACTTCCATACCGGGATTGGTAAAGGTTGCAACAGTCCTGCGGGCTTCTGATGTTCGGCCTTGATCCTCTGACAAATGTCACAGTGGGCGACGAACCGTGCAATGTCTGCCTTCATCCCATTCCACCAGTACTTCTGTTTTAAGTCCATGTACATCTTGGTGGATCCCGGGTGAATGGAGTATGCTGAGTTGTGTGCCTCATCCATGATGGTCTGTCGGAAATCTCCACCTGCGGGCACGCATATCCTGTTCTTGTACCATAGGGTGCCTTGGTCATCTACCCTGAAGTCAGGGGCCTTGTTCTCTCCGGTATGCTTGCGGATCCTCATCAGATCCTCGTCGGCTTCTTGGGCCTTCCGGATCTTCTCTTCTAGGGTAGGCTGAACGCTCAACCGGCGGACGTAGCCTTGGGGAACGATGTGCACGTTGAGTCGGGCCATCTCCTCCCCGCAACTCGGGCACTCTTGGGTGCCGCCTTCTCATAGGTCTTCCCGGCTTAGGGCATCGGCTACTACATTGGCCTTTCCCGGGTGGTAGTGGATCTCTAGGTTATAGTCCTTGACTAGCTCTAGCCATCTTCTCTGCCTTAGGTTCAAATCGGGCTGGGTGAAGATATACTTTAGACTCTTGTGGTCTGTGTAGATTTCACACTTGTTCCCGATCAAGTAATGTCTCCATATCTTCAGGGCATGCACTACGGCTGCAAACTCCAGATCATGGGTGGGATAGTTCTGCTCATGAGGTTTGAGCTGACGGGAGGCATATGCCACTACCTTCCCATCTTGCATGAGAACACATCCCAACCCCTGTCGGGAGGCGTCGCAATACACGACAAAGTCCCGTTGAATGTCTGGCAGGGTCAGCACTGGGGCTGTGGTCAACCTCTTCTTCAACTCTTGGAAACTTCTCTCACAGGCCTCGGTCCAGTTAAACTTCTTCTCTTTCTTGAGCAGCTCTGTCATGGGCCGGGCGATCTTGGAGAATCCCTCGATAAATCTCCGGTAGTATCCGGCTAAACCTAGGAAACTCCTGATCTCACTTACGTTGGTGGGTTGTCGCGCCGCTTGAGACCGTCTCAACTTTCCGGGTCTCTGACTACTCCTTCTGCAGTAAGTATGTGCCCAAGGAAGGATACTTTCTCTAACCAAAATTCACACTTGCTGAACTTGGCGTATAGCTTGTGTGCCCTCAATTTTCCCAGCACTACTCGAAGATGTTGTTCATGTTCCTCCATGCTCTTAGAGTAAACAAGTATGTCGTCAATGAAGACCACGACAAACTTGTCCAATTCCTCCATGAACACCTTATTCATGAGGTTCATGAAGTACGCTGGGGCATTGGTTAGTCCAAAGGACATCACCGTGAACTCATATTGCCCGTAGCGAGTGACAAAGGCGATCTTGGGGATGTCACTTTCCCGATCTTGAGCCGGTGGTACCCTGATCTTAGATCCACCTTCGAGAAATACTTGGCTCCCTTCAGTTGGTCAAACAGGTCATCTATTCTGGGAAGAGGGTACTTGTTCTTAATAGTGACCTCGTTCAGCGAGCGATAGTCCACACACATCCTCATGCTCTTATCCTTCTTTTCCACGAAAAGTACTGGGGCTCCCCATGGTGATGAGCTTGGTCTGATGAACCCACTTCGCTGGAGCTCTGCTAGCTGCTTCTTCAATTCTGCCAACTCAGGGGCTGCCATCCTATAGGGCCTCTTGGCTATGGGAGAGGTTCCAGGGATAAGGTCGATTACGAACTCTATGTCCCTGTCGGGTGGCATCCCAGGGAGTTCTTCGGGGAACACATCTGGGTATTCTCGTACTACTGGGACATCTTCTATGGACTTGGCTTCTATGTTGAAAACCATTATATCCGCCCGTGTCCCCGGGTGTGGCAGTCACTTGTATCCCGTCCGGGTTGGTCGGGTGCACTACTTTATCGGCGCGGCTTATGAGGCCATGGTGTTGGCTTAACCGGTCCATACCAAGGATCACATCTATCCCCTTGGATTTCGGTACTACCGGTGTCCGCTAGGAACTCTACCCCACTTAAAATAATCCTTACCGGGGGCATCCCGATTGACGCTTAATGTCACCTCCGGGCGTTCGAGTTATTAGGGGTGCTTTTAGTAGTACTGTGGGCATGTTATGCTTTTCCATAAAGCTTGAGGATATGAATGAGTGTGATGCTCCTGAATCGAACAAGTATGGTAGCCAAAACGGGCCGACCGGAACTCACCGAGTACCACTCCTTGTGCTTCTTGTGCCTCCCGCGCATTGATGTGATTCACCCCGGCGCGTCCATACGACCGCTGGGGCCGCCTCATCTGCCGGTTGTTGGGGTTGTTGCCGAAGCCGTTGTTGCCGCGCACCGGCATGCGGTTGGCTCCGACGTCGGTGGCCTTGGCCCGTTCACCGAGTTGGAGTAGGTGGTGGTGGCGGCTTTTTAGCATAGGGGCGATTGGCGATGAAGTGCCGGTTTCCCGGCAGTTGAAACACACTCGGGAGCTGTTGTTGTTGTTGTTGTTGGTAGTGATCTGGCTGGTGTTGTTTTGTGGGGGCTTCATGGTATTCTGGTTGTAGGAGGGCTTGAACTGGGCTCTGGGGGCTTGTGAGCTTGTGGCTTGGGTTTGGGTTCTGTACTGCATAGGGGCTTGGAACCTGGACATGGGGTGTCCAAAGTTTCTCGGTCTCTGGGACCGCTCTTGCTGCTTGGCCTTGTGCTCCATGAATTTGCGCTTGTTCTCCTTCTTTTCTTCGGCCCTTGCTCTCTCCGTGAGGATCGCCATGTTCATGAGGGTATTAAAGTCCGGTAAATGCGAGGAGTCGACGGTGTCCTCGGTTCCGAGTCGGCCCCTTCTTGAACATCTCTTGCTTTTTGGAGTCTTTATCCACCTCCTCGGGGGCATAGCGTGCCAGCTCTATGAACTGGTACGTGTACTCCTCCACAGACATGTTGCCTTGGCGGAGTTCGCGGAACTCGTCTGCCTTCCGCTTCAGTGTGGCCTCCGGGATGTGGTAGCGGCGGAACTCCTCCACGAATTCATCCCATGTGATGGCGGAGGGATCCTTGGGCGCGGCGCGACCCATTCTCCCACCGGGCTAGGGCTGTCCCGGTGAGCTGGTGAGCTGCCAGGAGAACCTTGTCATGGTCCTCGCAGTGGAGGGGCTCCAGTTCCCTCAGGATGGCTCTCAGCCAATCGTCAGCATCCAGAGGATTCACCGACCCGCTGAAGGTGGGCGGCTTAGTCCTGAGGAACTCGATCAGCTTCTCGTTCATGCTCATGGCACGGGGTCTTGGGCGGTTGATGGCGTTGAAGATAGCCTCCATCAGGACAGTCTGGTTGGCTAAGACTTGGGCCAAGTCAATAGGAGGGGGTGGTGGTGGCAGGACCACATTCTCTCCTCCATCTTCATTTTGGTTAACTTCTTGTTCGGGGAGACGCTCCCTCCGATCGGCTTGCGATCCCTCAGCATCCGACCGGTGGGTCCTGACAGGGCGCCTGGAAACCATCTGTAAAGAAGCGGGTTTCTAAGAGATCTAGTTTTATGTGATGTTTAAGTGGATTATAACGGATTTCTTTTGAAAAGGCAGGGTTTATTCTGCCGGTAAGCACACAACAAGCACATAGCAAACAAGCAAGCACAAACAAGTTCTTATTACAAACTAGCGAGGACGATACATCCCGACTATGCGGACATACTACACAGCTAAAGGCTAAGGGCACGACTTGGACCGGTACGGCTTCATTCCCTGGGTCTTGGGGCACACTACTCGCGAGGAGAGTCGTCTTCTCCGGGGTCGAGTGTTCTTCCGGCGGGATGAGCGGCTCGTCATCGTTTCCTCCTTCGGGGTCTCCGTTTTCCGGAGGCTGTGCTGCGGCTTCGGTGGTAGCCGTTGGGGGTTCGGTGACCGTTGGTGGTGCTGGTGGGACTTCTATGGCTCCTCCCCATCCTACCGGGGGTGTTCCCGCTAGGACTTGAGGTTCTCCAATGGTCGGAACCGGCGTTCCGCCGTGGGTCCATTCTTGCATGCGTTGGTCCCGGATCCTTCCGAGGCTTTCCCGGGCAACCGCTTCACCGCTATGGCTGCCGCGGTCCTCGCTTCGGCCTTGAGCCACTCGGACTTGGTGCATCCGTACCGTGACTTCGCCTTGCTCGGCCCGACCGATCCGTTCCCTCAAGTGTCTGGCCTGGTCATCAAAGAGCTTGTCCAGGGAGACAAGGTAGGCGACTATGTGGTATAGCAGGTCTTCTTGGTGGCGGCGTCGCTCCAAGTTCCTCATGCGGGCTTGCCAAACTGGGGTTCTGATGGCAGGAGGGAAGTACCTCATTGGTGTGGGGACGAGGTGTTCCTCGTAGATTCGGCACAGGTAGCGGAGGGCTTTTCTGAGGGCCAAAGGGTAGGTGTCCCGGTGTCGGAACCCTGTGGCGGTCACGCGCCACGGCTCGATGTTGGTGTGGCGGTTGCTTCTAGCGACGGAGAGGACCACTCTACAGCGAAGAGTGCCGAGTTGCTCGTACTCTCTGCTGTAGTACCTAGGGCGCTCGCGTGATACCGAGGCGCTCCAGGGAGTGGATGAGTAGGCGAGCAAAACCAGGCTCCTCCCCGGCACACGCCTTGGGTCCATCCATCTTCCGCCATCCGAAAACAAAGATAGGGTTGAACAAAGTTGTGGTGGGGTACAAAAGATGGATAACTTTATTTAGTAGGGAGGTTGGGGTACATCCTTCGGGGTACACTTATTATTACTAGGACTCCGTCTCTAGCCTAAACCCTAGTCTTATCCTCATGGTGACTCTTCCTCTAGCCGGATACGGCGCTTCTTTAGTGGGAGATCTTGCTCCGAGTATCTCATCTTCGGTCCGGGGTCCCTTTGTCCCGGTAGGTTTCTTCGGGTTCTTCTTCCTCCAAGTCTCCGCTTCTCTTCTTCGCCTTCTACGTTCCTTTTGGAGCTCATCCCAAAACTTCTCCGAACGTTCTTTTTCCCTGAGGTAGTCTTGCGCCATGTTGTGTCGTTCAACTTCTGCTATGGTTGTCTTTACTCTTTCTAGTTCTATCCTCTGTTCTGCTCTTTCCGCTCTGTCGATCTGCTGCTTCAGCTGCTGGGCTTGCTCCTGATAAAGGTGGTCTAGGCCTCTGAGGTATATGGATAGGTGGGAGACTGCTTCTTCTAAGTCTTCTTCCTCTCGTCCCAAACCTCTCATGCGAGCAATCCACGAGCGTCCTCTTCCTCCGGAGGGTGGAAAGAATCCCATTGGAGTCCTTCGGAGGTGCTGTCTATAGACCACTCGTAGCTGACGCAGGGCCTTCCGAGCAGCCTTGGGGTAGGTGTCGGCAAAGCGAAAACCAGTGGCGTTGACGAACCATGGCTCAATGTCGGGGTAAAGCGTGCTTCTCCCCACAAAGATCAGCAGCTTACACCGAAGGGTGCCGAAGCGTTCGTATTCCCGGTAGACGAACTCTGGCGGATCCCTTACTCCGACGCGCTCTAGGCTGAGTAGCAACAGGTTAGGGAGGCCAGGCTGGACGGGGCAAATTCCACCGTTCCACTCGGGGTTAGGCATCTGGAAGCAAGCAAGAATCGAGGTAAGAATTTGGGAAAAGGTGAGTTTAGCAAAGGAAAGGTTAGAGGGGGCCAGAGGAGGTCTCGTATCCTAGGGGGCATGTCCTACGGCCAACCTACGGCTCTGATACCACCTGAAGCGTCCCCTCATCCGAGGTGACCAAATGTGACACAAATACCAGTCCCAGGAGGCTGGTAGCACATTTATTACAACAGGTGGAATCGCCTTTTACATTACGGTTACGTAAAAGGGCACGGTAATGCCAACGCTACAATGAACAACACAAACGCTAACGACCACACTACGATAGCAAAGGCTTCCATAGCCTCCTCGCAGTACCACACCATGGAAGCTTTAGGTAGGGCCCTCGGTACACGAGCACCGTTGGGTGTAGGGCAATGACCTACTCAACGTCCTCTGGAATGTAATCGGGATCCTCCTCTGTAACATAGTTAGAAAACAAGAGTGAGTACATACGTACTCAGCAAATCCAACCCCACCCACGGAGGGGCTTATAAGCAGTATCATGCATAAGGTATAACAAGGATCAGGTTAAGGTTCATTTTGCAAACTTACACATGCAGGGGTTCATTTCAAAAAGGTTTTCGCAAATCATTTTCATAACCCAAGTAACTCACTTGTTTTAGGAAAACCACTGTGGATCTACCGGACTTCCCGTCCGTCGTAGCCCAGGCACACAGCCACACATTTCACCCAGAAAACAACTCACGCTAGGAAAACACCCCAACCCAAACACTAGTTTTTGTGACCACACCGTGACTCGTCCAATACCGTGGACACGGCTATTCGAATAGGTTTGACACTCTGCAGAGGTTGTACATCTTTACCCACAAGTAGGGTACCGTCACACGGACACCTCAGTGCCGGTACGGATCCTATCAAAGCCATTACCCACCTTAGCTAACACTACGAGCCACCACGGAAGCACCCAAGGGGTTATCCCACATAACCGGGCGTACCTCACACGAGAGCGTACCCCGACTCCTTGGTCTCCCCGCTGCTCACCCGCACACCGGATGGCAAGTAGATTAACTAGTGGGGTTTATGCTAAGCCGTTGCCACATACAACGGTCGAGTGGTTGTACGATGATTTGGGTCGTGTGAGATGTCACGCAACCCGGTCCTTAACCGACAAGATGGACAACTCCCAACACGCTCAACCACACAGTACGAGCTTACCCAAACTCCCGACACACACGTCCATCCCGTCTACCCGTATCCGTACTCATTTTCCAAAAATGTCCCATTCCCACTTTTAATGCACTCACACATTTTGAAAGCACGCACACATTTTTAAAGCACTCATTTAGGCCAAAACAAGGTTCAATCATAGCAATCATGGGTGGCTATCCTACCATGTTTTGCAGTAAAACAATATGCAATTTATAAAACGGGTATAAGGGTATATTTATAAAACTAGGACGAGAAGCATGCATCAAAAGGGGAGGTTGAACTTGCCGTCTTCGAAATCTTCGGGGAGTGCGGCTCGGCGTCCGGACCTCGGGCTCCCGCTCGCGGTAGTCGGCTCCGACCTCCCGGCTCGGGTACCTTACTCCGTCTACTCCGTCGGCTAAGGCATACACACACACACAAGCAAACAAGTAGTATTAGCACACATGTCTCCGCCGAGCTCGGGGAGTGGGAAGTGAGCGGAGGAGGGGTATATATAGATGCGGTAGGGTTTGGTATTAACCGGAAGGAAGGGCGGTTATGAGAAGGGGCTAGGTTAGGGGGTATAGATATTAGGGACCTCATTGGTAATTTTTTTATTAATAGTAAAAGGGTGTTTATGCTAATCTAAACTAAGTTAGGGTCATTTTGTAGTTTACCCTAGGGTATAATAGCGTTTAACTCTTGATTAACCATTAACTCAGGGACTTATTTGGAAAAATGAAGGGAAATAAGAAGGGAGGCTCGGTCTTGAGGCAATAGAGGAAAAACAGGGGGGGTTCTTGGCAATTTGCCATCTCCTTCCCCCTCCTTCGACCCGCACGAACGGAGGAGGGGGGGGGTGCGGCCGCGCGCGGCCTCGGGCGGCGCCGGCCGGCCGGCCTCCCGGCCACGGAGGCGAACGGCGAGAGGGGGAAAGGAGGAGGGCGACGAGGGGGGTTGATTTCCACTCACTCACCTTGGGTCAAGGCGGCTTGGGGAGGCGGATCGGCGGCGGCGGCGGACCGGTGGTGTTGGCCTACGGTGGTGGCTCGGTGTGGTTGTCTTTGCGAGGCGGTGGAGGGTTGCGGTGGCTTGGTGGTGCGGCGAGGGACCGCTGGCCCTTATTTATAGGCGGCGGAGGAGGGTTCGGGGAAGGGAGATATTTTCTCCCGGCGAGGAGGGTCGCCGGCGGGCGGCCGGGGGCCGGCCGGGTCCCGGCCGCCGGCGACGGACCGCCGGGGCGGGGGCGGAGGTCGTCGAGCAGGCGTCGGGTCTCTTCAATCCTGTGGCGCAGAGGCGGTAGGCCAGTGGGACCGGGCGGCGGTGACGCCGCGGTGTGACGGCTCGAAATAATTGCGGTCCGGTAGGGTCGTGTCTTGTCCCGGCGGAGGACACGCTTCGACGGCCACCGGGGGGGGGGGGGGGGGGGCGGTCCGGCGTGTGGGAGAAGGAGGGGGGGGCCGGCGTGTGCGGCGCCGGGCGCGCGCGAGTCGGGGCCGGCGCCGGGCCGGGCCGGTCGCGGGAGGAAGAAAGGAGGAAAGGAAGGAGAGAGAAGAAAGAAGGGGAAGGAAAAAAAAGAAAAGAAGAAAAAAGAAAAAGGGGAAAAAGAAAAGAAAAGAAAAGGAAGGAAAAAGGGGAAAAGAGGGGAAAAAGAAATTGAGAAAAGTTTTAGAAGATTAGAGAAATTTGTTAGGAAAATAGGGGAAGGGTTTTGTGAGGTTTTTTCCAATTTCTCGGGCGTCGGCGTGATTTTCGGGCCGGCGGTGACGGCGAGGCGGACCGGCTGGCGGGACCGCGGCGGGCGCGGGGATTCCCGGCCGGTGGCCGACCGCGGCGTTGGGGAAGGTGCGCGGGCGTGACCGAGGTGCGGTGCCGGCGGGAATCGCGGCTCGCGCGTCGGGGAAAGAGAGAGAGAGAGAGAGAGAGAGAGAAACAAATGGCTAGGTTTTGAGCTCGGCGGGTCAGTTTTGAAAATACGCATGATTTAATAGGTGATTTATTTAGAGCTAAAAACGCGGGCGTTACACCTGCTTCGCGTCGTACTTGGTGATCCCCAAAGGCTTGAACTTGTCGGGGAGGAGCAGGTTGCGAAGTCGAGGTGAGAAGGCGGGGAAGTCGTCGTTGTCGCCTGCGGTGGCTCACTTCTTCCGCCGCAGCTCCTCAATCTTCTGGCGGGCGTCATAGCCGCCCTGTGAGGCACCAGAGGCGTGGCTGTTCGCGTGGCCGCGGCCGCCGCGATCGCCGCCGTCGCCGGCCCTCCCCGTTGGCTCCATGGTTGGAGCTTCCACCGCGCCGCCGGCGCCGTCGGGGTCGCGGCCGCCGCCGCCGGCAGGAGCTTGGTGAGGGACGACCTCGCGATTGTTGTTGCCACCCTGTGGAGGTCCACCGGCGTTGGAGCGGGTGCGGTTGGGCTGAGCTGGGAGCTCAGCTCGAGTACGGTTGGGACCGTGGTTGGCACTGCGACTTGTAGCTTCGTTGTCGCGGTGCCTGGCGGGAGGAGGCTGGTTGACCCTATTGTCGACCCGCATGAATTAGGCATCTTCAGCGAGCTTGGCGATGACCTCTCCAGCGCGTATGCCCTGAGCCTGACGTGCGATCGCTGTGATCGACATGAGGCATTGCTCTGGGGTAGTGTATACCCTGCTCTCGACCGCCTCGAGAGCTTCCGCGAGGTTGCGGATGGGGAGGTTATCCCGGAGACGCCGGCGTCATTCGTTGCGCTTCCTGTTGTGCTCACGCCGAGCTTCTCTGTTGGCGGGGGTCTCGTCCGCTGGTGCCTCAGCAAACAGCTCTGTCGTATGGACCTCCCTGGGCCCACTACCTCGGTGGGTACCAGGACCGACTACTCGGTGGGCCCCTGGGACTACCCGGCTTGCGCTACACGGCACCTGAAGGCGTGGAGCACAAGGACTACACAGGAGTAGTACTCGGTTAGGGAGCTGTACATGTTCCGCACTGTATAGAGGACTCCTAGACGTACTCGACTAGTACTCTCTCCCTACTCCGACTTGTAACCCTGCCTCCCGGACTATATAAGGCGAGGCAGGGACCGATCTCAGGATCATCTCATCCAATCCCCTACAACTCACGGCGCACTATTGCACCATCTTGTAATTGTGCCCTATCAATCCAGAGCTATGCAGCATACAGGACGTAGGGTATTACGCACCTCGCGGCCCGAACCTGTCTAAATTGTGTGCCACGTGTCTCTTCCTTCGAGTTACCGATCTCGGCGAGTCACAATCATCTACTTCGGGTACTCCCCGTAGTAGGTTGCCGGTCTAAAACACCGACAAGCTCGTCGGAGGAGATGTCTTCAAGGTACTTGTCCTGAGCCGTCCCTAAGGGTCCTGGTGTGTCGCCGGCAGCCATGAAGACTTGGCGATCAGGGGTGCCAAGGCTGGACTCAGAGGGCGCCACCTCAGTTGGAGTGTTCGAGTCAGCCCGGGCAAGCAGTGTTCCCTCCTGGAACGGGAGCGAGTCGATGTAGGCGACATAGCGTGAGTCCCCGCTTATCAGGTCAGCAGGCTTGCGGTCTGGCCAATAGACGAATCTGCCGGCCGGTGTAGATGATATAACCAGCCCAGAGGCCGGCCCTGATAAGGGGTGCTCAGTAGAGTTGCCATCGGACTCGGGATCCTCTGGGTCCGACCCGAAGTCAAACTCGTATGCAGAATCCGAGTAGAACTCGAAGAGGGGGTTGGAGTCCGAAGCGTGTCCGGGGGCGGTGTCGGAGTCCGAGTCGTACTCGGGTACAGGTTCCTTGCCGGCCCGGCGCGAAGAAGGAGCCCCCGTGCGGGCCCGGCCGAGGATGCGGGGACCACGCGCGGAGCGCTCACGGGGTGAGGGGACCGTCTGCGATGGCTGAGCAGCCGGCTCACATGCGATGGCCCATGGAGACGTCGAGTTCAAGTTGGAGGCGGACTCGAGCTCGAAGTCAGCGTGACGGTCGAAGAGCGAAATTTCGCCGAACTTGCCGGCGAGTTCGCCTGTGACAACTTCTGGAAGCGTCACGAAGCCGGTCTCCGGGTTGGGCGGCATGGTGAGGCGGCGTTGGAAAGATCCCGCGCCGTCAGCAGTGCAGACCCAGGCGCCGAAGACGATGGTGTCACCGCGGTTGAAGGCGACGGTTGTCTTGAAGTAGACAGGAGCCGTCGAGTTCGCCATGTGATCTCGGGCGAGAGCCCCTACCTGGCGCGCCAGCTGTCGGTGTTTTAGACCGGCAACCTACTAAGGGGAGTACTGAAGTAGACGAATGTGACTCGCCGAGATCGGTAACTCGAAGGAAGAGACACGTGGCACACAATTTAGACAGGTTCGGGCCGCGAGGTGCGTAATACCCTACGTCCTGTATGCTGCGTAGCTCTGGATTGATAGGGTACGATTACATGATGTGTAATAGTACACCGTGGGATGAGTTAGATGCAAGAGAAAGGTCCCTGCCTCGCCTTATATAGCCCAGGAGGCAGGGTTACAAGTCGGAGTAGGGAGAGAGTACTAGTCGAGTACGTCTAGGAGTCCTCCATACAGTGCGGAACATGTATAGCTTCCTAACCGAGTACTACTCCTCTGGAGTCCTTATGCTCCACGCCTTCAGGTGCCGTGTAGCGCAAGCCGGGTAGTCCCAGGGGCCCACCGAGTAGTCGGTCCTGGTACCCACCGAGGTAGTGGGCCCAGGGAGGTCCATACGACAGCCGCCGTCAACATTTTCCTTCCTTGGTTAGCTTTGTTTCTTGCCGACCACCATCTCCACAACAACAACACCACTTTAAGTTGCTCAGATTTATCAAGAGACCATAACATATTTATCGTGTCTTTACCTGACTGACATTCCTTAAAAATAATTCTGAGATATTCCATGTCCATAAGGTGCCAACATTATTTAGCATACTTACATTTGAAAAACAGGTGGCCACAATCTTCATCCAATCTTTTGCAAACTGGGCATAAAGTATCAAGTTCTATTCCTCGGCAAGCCACATTTCTTTGTACTGGGAGACTATTATGTGCAAGTCTCCAAATAAACATTTGTACTTTGCTGGGAACTTCAAGCATCCATATCTTATGCCATTAAAAATCACCCTCATTAGTTTTGCTCCCTGATGTAGAAACATTCTTCCCAGCAATAGCGTTTCTTCTGCATACCGCCACCTTGTAGGCTGATTTCACTGAGAATATTCCCTTTGTGTCAAAATACCAGGCAGGCCAATCATCCATGTCCATATCAATAGGAATTCGGAGTATCTCCTCCGCATTTTCAGGCAAAAAGTTGTCTTGTATGAGTTCCACATCCTAATCACCTGTTAAAGGATTAATTAGCTCATTTACTCTTGTTAGAATAGAAGCCCTCCTAGGTGTTATTGGTTTTCTGGTTAATCCTTTGGGCAGCCAAGGATCATCCCATATCCTGACCCTTTCTCCATGTCCAATACGCCAAATGAGTCCTTCCTTCAGTAGTTCTAACCCCTTTAATATACTCCTCCATGTATACGACATTTTATCTTTAGGAGTACAATGAAGAATGTCAGTATGTGGGAAATACGTATCTTTCAGAACCTGCCCACAGAGAGAATCAGAATAAGTTAACAGTCTCCATGCTTGTCTGCTCAACATAGCTAAGTTAAACAGACGCAAGTCTCTGAAACCGAGGCCTCCATTTTTCTTTGCAATCGTAAGTTTTTCCCAACTGATCCAATGAATCTTATTCATTTTATCCTGTTGGCTCCACCAATACCTTCCAATCATTGTGCTCAGTTCATCACAAAATTCTTTTGTAAGGTCGAAGCAAGACATGGCATAGGTAGGAATGGATTGTGCAACAACCTTCACAAGTATCTCCTTCCCAGCCTTGGATAGAAGCTTCTCCTGCCAACCATGGATTCTATCCCAAATTTTCTTCTTAATGTACTCAAAGGTCTTCTTCTTTGATATTCCAACTGATACTGGTAGCCCCAAGTACTTTTCAGTCCATGCTTCTCGATTAATTGACATATTCAGTTTTATTTGATTTCTCACTATCTCACTTGTTTTTGGGGTGAACAATATAGATGGTTTATCTTTGTTGATCATCTGTCCTGAAGCCCCTTCGTACACTTGAAGAATACGTATCAGCTCTTGAGCACCACTAACTTCGACCTTCATTAAAATAAGAGAGTCATCTGCAAAAAATAAATGCTTCACTCTTGGAGCCTTCCTGCAAATCCTAATCCCTGTTATCTTCCTCTCGTTTTCTGCTCTTTGTAACAAAGCTGACAGCCCTTCTGAACACAAAATAAACAAATACGGTGAGAGTGGATCTCCTTGTCTTAGGCCCCTTTGAGGAAGAAAACGGTAGGTGTAAGAATCATTAACTTTGATTTTGTAGGAAACTGAAGACACACATTTCATAATTAGCTGCACCCATCTATCGACAAAGCCCATTTTCCTCATGATATTTTCAAGGAAAACCCATTCCACACTAGAACAACCTTAGTTCCACATCTAGGAAGTATGTTTTAATTTATCTTTGTGCAAAAATAATGAAGTCATAGGTTAGTTTTTAGATTACCTAATTCACCTCCCCTCTTAACCTACGAGCATCCGATTTCGGACGGTAAACAAAAGGAGGAGCATAGTGGGTAAATCTTTTGAAACTAGGCCTTGGATACCCACGGGCAGTTCGTCGGCGACACTAGTGATGGATAGCAGCTCTGTACCAGCTGCTTCATCCAGCAACATCTGCGTTTGTTTCTGCTACTAGTTGTTCTTGGTTTGTCGTTTTTAGAAAAAAGGAATTGTCCCAGGCCTCTACAACAACACACAGCCATGTTCTCAGTGGTTGATCAGTTGTTGTTCTTCGTATGCAGTGGTTTTGTTTCTGCAAATTAAAGTTGGACATCGCTGTCGGCACTAATTTTATTTCTCGTGATTTGTGTTTTTATGGCGGTGGAGATTTTATTTGCTTGGCAGCAACGGAATCGCGGCGCGCGCGGAGACCGAACCACTCTAATTTACACCCTGTTCGTTTGGCTTATCAACCACCAGCCGGCAGTACTTTTCTCTCAGAACAAATCAGCACCAGCCATCAGCCACCCGGCGAACGAACAGACTCATCTTGTGCTGTGCAGCTTTTTTTTTTTTAGATAATTGTGCTGTGCAGCTTAGCTGTGCTGTTTGGTCGGTTGGGCCTGGGCCAGCGCTGGTTTATTTTCATGATCCACTAGTATAAGCTAGAGTATTCTGCGGCCCAGGTGACTCAGCCCATCTTCCCGTTCAAGCCCGCGCAGCAGAGGCATCATAACCCTAGGCACAGCCAGATCGATTCCCCACCAGAAGCCGTCAAGCCGGAGGCGGAGGAGGAGGAGGAGCCGGAAGGAGATCGACGCAGCCGGAGATGAAGACGTTCGACCCGTGGCCCGTGTTCTTTCGCCGGGAGTGGCGCCGCAACTGGCCCTTCCTCACCGGCTTCGCCATCACCGGCTTCCTCATCACCAAGATGACGGCCAACTTCACCGAGGAGGACCTCAAGAACTCCAAGTTCGTCCAGGAGCACAAGAAGCACTGACGGGACCCGGTGAGACTCCCCCGCCCTTTCCTCCCTCCCCTCGTCCGCGAGATCCGTGCATCTATCTATCTATCACGTTGGAGGAGGCTAGATCTGCTTGTGTCCTGTTACCTCTCGTGCCGCCGCATGTGCTGCGTAGATCCCGCTCATGGTTAACCCTGATGTTCGATGTCGCTGCTGCTTGTTGATGCGATCAATCTTTAACAGAATCTGTTCTAGTAATGGCGCTTGAATCGACAGTCTATTCGACCGTGAGTTCGATTTTGGTGGTAAGTCGGTGTAGGGAGGAAAAAGGTGCATATACATTTTTCTTCTTGCTTTAGGGAAATGAGGGTACGATGGTTTAGTTGTCAGATCATCTAACTACTAGTTTACCTGTCATAGATAGTTCAAAATGACCAAACGAGATTAGTGCCATTTCTGATTTCTCTGGTCTGTTGTGGGATATATGAGTCTGAGTCACTTGTTTGGCAATATGTTCTATTGCATCACAGCAAACCTCGCACCTGCTGTTCTACTTCTGACATACTCGTTTTTTTTAACAATTGATCGTGTCTCTTAACTGTTGTAACATTGCTCAATTCAATCAGAGTCTGAAAGTTCTGCATCTTTACTACACAACTGTCAAAATGCCTAAGCCTGAGTGCTTTCTGATATGCTCCTTGACGGACTTTCTTCTGTTCCCCGTTAACTCAGCCAACTTGTTAGTCCAAAATCCCTTTCTCGTTATCCACCATAGATAGTTTTGGGTACATATAGACATAACAGGGGTATTTAGGGAAATAGGAAATACATAGATAGTTACTATACTTAACCATCAACTTGCCCACCTTTTTTCTCTAGAATTAGCACATATCAACCCTCAGCTTACCTACTACTGAATCCTGTGACGTGCAGTTGTGCACAAACTGTTTTGCTAACTTATTTTCTTTTATGTTGGCATGCTGTACTTTGACAATTTAGCAATTTTCAAAATGCGTGTGACTAATGCATGGATAGCTCATGATAGTAAAATTAAATGCTGTCATGAGCATTGGAATTAGATGTGTTGGTAATTGATTGTAAGGTCTTACATGGAGGACCAAAGCCGTGGGTATAGTGATGGAGGTCTCACAGTATTAGCATGTTAAGGTATAGAATATAGATCATTGTTCATAAAGTAGGCTGTGTTTATGTGCTTCTAGGAAAGTCTAGCTGTGTCTGTACAAGACCTTTCTTAATATACCCCTTTTTTATCAGTTAATATACCCTTTTGGTGGTTACAGACTCACAATGAATCTATCCCTTGATAATGTTGTCGCTCGAGTATATTTTGCATACCGGTGCCCCGGTCAATTTTTAGGGTACAGTTTCTTTTGTGCGGTTGCCGTTTTTCTCAGAATAACCTTCTGTTATTCTGGTGTGTTTGAAAAGAATTTGACTATCGACCATGTGGTGGTGAAAAAGATCTTGGCCTTGAATTAAAATATCCGTATCTGATAATAAGCCGTTACTTTGCTGGGTTTCAGCTAGTAGCTTGTGGGTGTTATTCATACAATTTTTTTTCTGCTACCATATTATGAGTGCATTTGATGAAAGGATAATTGATTGTTTAGCCCATTGAGGGCATATGAACAAAGCTATTCTGGATGTCCTGTTGTTTCCATCCAAATCTCCATGGAGCTTGGTCCTCTACTTTAAACTGTTAAACCTGCAAGCATCTCCAGTGTGCATTTTGCGGCTGGTGTTATTCTCTGCTTCGATATTTTGAAATTAAAGTTCTTGACGCTTTCATTTCCTGCAGGTGATGGAGGTTGTCCGTGTTGGCTCGGTGGCCAGCCAATTCTGTTATGCTGTTTGAATGAAATTAGTCCACCTTCCTTTTCTCTCTCTTTTTCATCCAAATGCTTGCACTCTATGCTCCTTTTGTAATGTAATAAGAGGCAGATGAATTGTTAAACCAGGAAAAAAATCAGCTTCTGATTATAATACTCCCAAGTTTGCTTAGGTTTCCTGGCTGATATCTGGGACATGTGCACACTCTCTGTATCCTAACATTTGTTAGTGGTCGCTGGTGATGAATTAAATTCGCAGCTTCTCTGTAGGCTCTGTCAGTAATTTTATTTCTCTGATTTGTGTTGCATGCCATCCTGACCCTTGTTATTTCGGTGGAGATTTTATTTGCTTGGCAGCAACGAAATCGCAACGCGGAGGCCCAACTTGTGCTGTGCTGCTTGGTCGGTTAGGCTTGGGCCCTGTGCTGCTTGTCGGTTGGGCTTGGGCCAGCGCTGGTTTATTTTCATGATTTAGCCCATGGTTGACGTTTCGCGAAGACGCACTTAGCCCACGATTGACTGCCTGCCTCAGGTGATCCTTCTTGATGCTCCGTTACTAAAGCATAATTGCTAGTTTCTTATTCACCGCTATTAATATAATTGCCAAATCAAACCCAGGTCATACGCTACCTCTGCAAATAAAATCACTACTCGTTCCATTTGCATAAACGTTGAATCATCTGGCCTACAGTAAATGTTGAATCAATTTGTTTGAAAATTGAACCACCTACTACTACTAGACTAGCTATATATAGAGAGAGTAGTGATTGATTGGTTCTATGTTGAATCATTTTGGGATTCTATTCTCCTCTCTCTCCATCTCTCAATCCCTCACGTAATCGGTGTATCGTCACCGTCAAGGTCATGCTGTGTTAAGCGACTCGAGGAGCTGCGACCGCCGACACTCCCGGCGGTAGTCCCGCGCGTAGCATGCTCCGGAGAATGTTAGTGTGATGAAAAATACATTGAAATATTATATAATTCATATTTACATTAGTAAGGTATCTTATTAAGTACTTGGGAACCCAACAGTCATCTAGGGGCATGTAGTGCCCCGCAGTTTGAGCACATACAAGTGCCAAGTGTTGTACCGAAAATCGTGGACAGTACGACCGGTGCTCCCCTGCATCCTCTCGCCGAAGAGTCCCAAAAGGATATACTCGACAACACTGCGGTGCAGAGCCTCCGCCGCGTGCTTCGGTTTTGCCATACCTACATAACATAATATAAAAAAACTACCATTTGTTATCAATAGTTTTTAAAAGTATAATATGTAACATAATTTTCAAAATTTCTAAAGTAAATATACTATTTTCTAGATTTCCTAACCTATTTCCCCGCAATTTCTAACCCGTCATCATGAATTTCTAAAAACTCGGGATTTCTAACCTATTTTCCCACAATTTCTAACCTATTTTCCAGAGTTTCTAACAAAAATTAGAATTTCCAACCTATTTTCCAAAATTTCTAACCTATTTTCTAGAATTTCTTTAAAAAGTCTAGAATTTCTAACCTATTTTCGAGAGTTTCTAACAAAAACTAGAATTTCCAACCTATTTTCCAGAATTTCTAAACCAAATCTACTATTTTGCACAATTTTCTTTAGAAAACTAGAATTTATTACCTATTTTCCGAGTTTCTAAACAAAATCTAATATTTTCCAGAATTTGTATAAAAAAATAGAATTTCTAACCTATTTTCCATAATTTATAAACCAAATCTAGAATTTCTAAACTATTTTTCATAATTTCGAAAAATATAGAATTTGCTAACTTTGTTTGTAATATTTCTAAAATACTTTCTAATATTTCTAAACTATTTATATTACTAACCTATTTCTCAACTATTTTTTCTAAACTTAAAAAGAAGTGTACAAAAAATACCCGACCCGAAGTGCGAGTAGATCGCAGTCAACGGAGGATAGAGAGAAGAGGGAGGGACGTGCGGCGGTAGGGGGCGCACCCGTCAATTTAAAAGCCGCGACCCTTGGGAGCAACCGCCGTTCGAAACGGCGGTTGACCCGAGCGGGCCCGCCTACAACGTCCAACTGCCGATTCAAACGGCGGTATGTGCCATACAGCTAGTTTTATTTTATTTATTTTTTTTGGATCGAGCATTTGTTTTTGAAAAAACTCGTGATTTTTTTTTAAAAAAAAATCGACTTGCCGCGGTATTAGACATGGGCCGACAGCCCAACGCGAGACTGATGGGGAAGAAGAAGAGCACATAGGTGGTCGTCGGACGGAATTGGCTTTACGGCCAACGCGAGATTGCGATGGACGAGGACGTGCAAAGCACAGCAGGAAGGAGGACCGGACACTGCACGACGAGTTACTACTGCGACGGAGGCTCGGAAGGAACCGGGAAGCTGCGGAGCATTGCGGGCGGAAGTGCCTCGGATCCTTTGAGCAGTCGTCAGCACTCAGCAGAGGAGCACACAGCGAGCGAGGAGCGGAGTATATGCATGTGCATGCTCTCGGACAGAGAGGGGGGGGGGGGGGGGGTTGGTTTGGTTTGAGCACAAGACGACGATTGTGCTCAGTCACCCTGCAAAAGTGTAAAGAGGGTCGGGAAGGAAAAAAAGGAGAGCCAGAGTGAACAAGACAAACTTGTTTGGCTCCAGCCAGCCACTCCTTGAGATTTGGAGGATGGCTAGCTTTTCATAAACCCACTTGGATCGGAGTTGCAGGTAGAGCCTGTAGTTCTTGGCCAATCCTCCATCCACCCATACCACGTCTCTCTGGCGCGTCATCGGCAAGCAGCCAAATAAACTCGACCCTGCACAGGCAGCAGATGCGGCGGCCATGCGCATGCTCGTCGTCGTCTCTCGCACGCACACCTGGCTTTGGGCATGTACGATAAGATGTCGGACTCTGCATGTGAGAGCTCATCACACTCTGCTCGGCCGGCGACACCACCAACCACAACGGAACAAGGCATGCATGCTTGGTCAGTGCCACCGTACCGGGACCATCGCCGTCGCGCGAGGCACGGCGGATGGGGACCTCACCTCACCTCACCTCGCAACTCGCAACTCGCATCGAAAATGCAGTTTAGCACCTTGCAGCCCGGGCTCGTTCTATCCGAGCCGCTCATCTGGTCTCGGCTCTCGTGAAGTTTTGTCTCTTCCCATTGTAGCCGATGGTATTTTGATTAAAATAAACTTTCAGTATGTGTCGAACCTTAGCCGTAAAGATGGAAAAAGCTGACAGCTTTTTGACCGACGGGTCTTCACATGCGTGTACTCCCCACACCGGTCTGTACTCCCCATGGGAGGGCCTGTACTCCCCACGACGCCTGGCTGTACTCCCAGCGGGCCCCTCTTATGGATTAGGGAGGACGAAGTCCAAAAAGTGATTATTTAGTGTGGAAATCCCCTAATATTTCGGTAATGGTTGAACCAAACTAGATTCCATTTCCATATTAATATTTGTTGCAATTAAACCTTCGAAACAAGATATTACTTCAATATGTTTCGTCAAAAATCAAAATCCCATCCCATGTTTGTTATCTATTTTCTCTTTTTTTCCCTTAATACAATTAACTATGGGTAATGCAATCTCACCTTTTTATTTGTACAGCTCATGTACTCCTATCACTCCCGGTACCACCCCATGTTCTACCATCACACCCGTACATAAATTTTTCTCGACATTTCAAATATTTAATATATTCGTTTTCATACACGCCCGTACACCGTGGGTACCGCACATGCTCAACTCTTAAGCATTAAGGAATGATCACACATTGAAAATCACTTTTTGCAAATTGTGCTAACAAAATGAAAAAAGATTATATCATTTCTTTCGCGTGTTCTACCCCACGGATCGGGGAAAAAATCGGAAATCAAGCAGCAAGATCCCGCTTAAAAAAACAAGAACGAGGAGACATGGGGGTTGTGGCCGCCGACGCTCATTTGCCGGCCCCGTACCTCGCCGCCGCATCCATTTGCCGACCGCGGCGTGAAGGAGTTGCCGGGGGACCGGCCGAGCTTTTCCCACCCGAGGGACGAGCGTTCCACCACCGATCGAAGCTCGGGGGACCAGGGAGGGTGCCAAATAGCAAGAACGTCGCCTAGGACCCCAAGCGGCATGGGCACGCCGGCGAAGGAGAAGGCCGCACCGTCCGGAGACTCCACAACACGGAGAGGTGGCGGTCCCCACCATGCGGATCGGCGTCATCCGCGCGCGGAGGAGGTCGTCGTGGTTCGCGCCGCCGAAGAGGGGCGGCGAGCTTGAGATGGGTGGAGAGGGCACCGAGTGCGAGGAGCCGCCGGGACGGCGATCCGCACCGGTACCACCTCGGGTGCAACCTCCACACCCGCCCATCTCTGGCCGAGGGCCAACCACCGCATCGTCGTATGCCGCGGGGCACCGGTGCTCGGCGCGAGGCGGTAGTCGACCGTCGACGGACACCACGACGGCGCGAAGGTCGCGACGAGCTAGGCCGCACATGGCGTCGTAGGGCGTTGAGGCCGCGAAGAGCGCCGCAACGCCGCCATGGAAGTAGACGACCACCGGGAGCGGCGGCTCCCCGCCGACTCCGACGGCGGCGAGAACACCCGCGCCCGCAGCCGCGTGCCGCGTCAACCACGACGTCACCGCACCGGCGGCCGGACGCATCCCCGGCGCGCGCCCGGCGAACGGGGGGTGGAGCAGGGTGTGCCGCCGATGCCATGATGTCGCGTCGTGCGGCCCGCCACCGCCCCGACGTCGATGGCATGACGCCGCGCCGATCCACCACCGGTCTTCGTGGGATCCGCCCCCGAACCGTCACCGCCCGCCGCGCCAAGCTCACGCCGAGGCGGATCCGGGCACCGGGGCGCCTCCGCGCCGCCACTAGGCGTCGCCACCGACCGCCTCCGGCTCCTCCGCCCGCTTCCCCGCCTCGCCGCGCCGCCCGTCCTCCACGCTACCCGCCGCGGCTTGGCTTCCCCGCGCCGCCGGACGGACCCGCGCACCGCCACACCTTGGCTCGGCCGCGCCGCCGGCCGGAGCCGCTCCCCTCTGCCATGGCGCCCACTGCCGGATTGGATCTGAAATGGGAGCGGGAGAGGGGAGAGAAGTGGATACAAATGATTTTGAATCGTAGGGTAGCAACTTGAGATGGGTTATATCTAGCACACGAGACAGAACCACACCTGTACATATCTCGATCCTGGTCGTCCTGTCCCGGTACATTGCCACCCACCCCCACGCGCATACGTATCCGGGGGCCCACCCTGTATTTGTGCTTTGCGCAAGCACTGCCACACCCCCCGCCGCAGCACACATCTCGCAGACAGCCTCTCGACCACCTTCCTACGGTCCCGATAAAACCCATCCGGGCTTCACGGTACTAAAAATCTTAGTCCAACTCGCATGTGGCTTTGCTTGCTGTCGCCAACTGCAAGCAAGCCATCGTACGTGTGCCTTCGTCTCCATGGAAACGGCAGCTTCCCCTTGTCCACGGTGTGTCGTCCTAATCTTCATCTTTTTTTTTCCTCAGGAAACTCCCCAGGGTAGTAGTACGTATAGTGTGTGTACTATAAACCAAGTGCGACTTCTTGCCAGTTTCCATGCAGCTTTTGCGGCCGGCGGCGAGAGTTCAGGGCTTCAACTGTTGTTGCGTGGTGTAGTATAAGCAAGGGAGCAGGGAGGATGCAGGCTGATGATGCGCGTATCAAAGTACTAGCAGGGAGTATAGTATATATCAAAGTGTACAACGTACAGTGTGGAGCAAATATTCCCTTTGGGTCAAATACTGCAGCACTGGCATCCTAGTTTGACCACCCCTTGCATGTGCTATGCCTATGCTATCTTCCCCATGCTAACTTGCCTATGCCTTGGTAAAGCACAAACTCGCATGTCGGCAACAGGGCCTGCCATCCATCAGCCTGTTCGCTTTCTTATCACCATCACCAAACCAAGAAGATTTTTTCTCTCGTAACGAACCAACCATCAAAGAACTCACCAGAATCTACCAAGAAGATTTTCTCTCGTAACAAACCAAAGACTACCATCACCACCACCAACCGAACAGCGCTCTATATCTAACTAGTATTAGGTGACCTTATTACCTCACCTAGGTGTTTCTGATCGGATTTCATTTTTTGTTAAAGACCATACTTGTTTAGTTAGTCGAAGAAACTTGCCGAAAATGTCACATCGAGTTTACTGTTTACCGATGCTAACCGTAACAACTAAACATGGTCTGGTCTGAATGTCTGATATCATGTTTCTGTTGGGAGTTAATTCAAAAGGCCAATCTAGCGCAAAGTTAGGCTGCTTATAATGATGATTACATATCCTCGATCTCCGATGATGGTTGGTTGTAACTGATACGTACTCCTAGATGTTGCTTCAGTGACACAAAAAGGTGGTAGTGACCGCAACTGCTAGTAATGTTATCGCGAACGAAAACTTGCCTTGCAGTTCCCTTTATGCATGGAGAAACTGACGTGGCATCAGTGGAAACGGCGAGGGCTAGTTTTGGAATGATTGGAATCACAGCACACAGTTTTCCGCCAAGGGGAAAACAAACAAACAAAGAGTTACTGTGTGAGTAGATGGAACCATGGGCTCTGCCATGCTGCATTTCTAGGAGTACAACGCCTGCGATGGACGAAAGCTTCAGGGTCGCACAGGCCTGCTGATCAAAAGAGTTTGACTACTACAGGATATATGTAGTACCCACCAACAAGATTTTTTTCTCTCGAAACAAACCAAAACCAGCCACAACACAAACGAACGTGCGGAGAGTTTGCAATCGGGGCTACTGGGTCATAATTGGTAAAAAAAAACCACTAGCAGAAAAAAACAGTGCCGGTTAATGACTAGGAAGCTGGCCAGAAGCTAGCAACGCGCTAGCACACGAAGGGGAAGCAAAGCAACAGACGCGCTTTCACTTTAGTCAGTCAGCTCGGAGACGTGGTGGGCTCGCCACGTTACCTGCCATCGCAGCCACGCCCCCAGCAAATCCGAGTCTCCAATCATTTCATCCTACGCACGCGTACGGCCAAACAAATTTCGTCCAAAATCTCGACACCACCAGGCACCGGCAGTTGGCAGCAAATACAATCTCGACAACAATATCACTATGTAGGAACCGGGATTCAAATGGTAATAAATTCGAAAGAACCAAGCACTCATTCGCCTTGTTGCCGTCATCATACTCCTCTACGAATAATTTTACAAAGCAACTTGCATGCACGCACGGCTAATCGTGCGTGGATTTTTGGCAGCAAACAAGCTCTTTTAATAATGGCGTTTCTCTCCTACAACCACTACTAGCAGTAGATCGATAGATCGACAGATCGATCGGTCGAAGCAGCCTATCATCCTGCGCGCTCAAAAGACCTCTGGGGGAAGACGGTGTGCAGCGCGCGTCAGGGCCGGCGGGGGCCATCCCGTCTTCGGCGGGAAGGTGACGACGGAGGGAGGGGACGGGATCACAAGAAGGCCCGCGCGTCGACGGCCGTCATCATGCGCGCAAAGTCCTGGAAGCCGACGAAGCCGTCCCCGTCCGCGTCGACGCCGCCGATCATGCGGCGGCAGTCGTCGAGGCTGCACCCCTCTGCGCCTCCGCCGAGGATGGCCTCCATGACGGCGCGGAGCTCCTCGGCGGTGATGCGGCCGTCGCCGTCGGCGTCGAAGACGCGGAACGCCTCCATGAGCTCCTCCTCGTCCTGCTCCTGCTCCCGCCCCTCCCCCGCGGGGGGCCGCGCGGCCATGGCGGCCACGGCGTCGAGCTCGTCGTCGGAGGGCTCGCCGTGGCCGAGGCACCACAGCACGGCCTCCAGCTCCCGGCGCGGGATCTCGGCCGGGGACAGGCGCGGCGGCGGCGGCGGCGCCGCCGCCAGCACGGACCGCGGCGTGGAGGACCGGGCGAGGAGCGTGTCGTCGGATGACGAGGAGGAGGACGACGACGACGACGCCGACGCGAACGACGGCGCCTCGCCGCGCGACAGGGAGCGCTTCCCGGTCCCGCCCTGCTGCTGCTTCTTGCCGCTGCCGCTCCACGACCGCTTCGGGGAAGGGAGGGAGAGCTTCCTGGCCAGGGACTGGACGGAGAGCTTCATCTTGTGCCTGCGCCGCGCCGCGCCGCTGTTGGCTTGGCGCGCGGTGGTAGAGTGGTGATGGGGGAGGATCCGGGAGGCTCGGTGTGACGAGATGGGGGGGCAGCGGGAGGTGGGGAGATAAAAAGGCGGGGGGCGGGAGCGGGAGGGGAGGGGAGTGAGCTTCGTGGAAGCTTCGTGCGCGCGATTTTTGGCCTCCGCTCCGCAACCTCCTTCCTGGGGAATGATGATGCTGCGGATTTATCTTTTGCGAGCGACCGTTTCTCCGGATCGGCTGTGCGAGCTGGAGGCCGCTGTTGCCAACCCTGTGGCGCCTGTCCATTTCTTCAGGGCTAAAAACCTGGAGAAACACAGAGAGGTGGCAGGGCAGACGCCTTGTTTTTTGATCGAGTTGGCAGAGGAGGAGGTGTCGATGGTGTGTTGTTGCCCGGCCCGGAATAGCTGAGACGTGCGCGCGCGGTGTGTGTGCTCGTGCTATCTTGGGTGGATCATCCAGCGCTACAGACGAAAGAGTTTGAAAAACACCAAGCAAACCTCAGCGATACCCTCCACGGCATAGAATTTGTTATGGGCATAATATATATGATGTCGACTGCAACTCCTCACATCACCATGGACTTGTATGCCATGTTCACAAACTCATCTCATCTAATTATTTTGTCTTTGTTCCCTCTCTGATGATCACTGTTGCTAATTTTAGTTTGAACGAGGACATACTCAAGGAGTATTACATAATCAAAATGCCTAGTATTGTTTATGTTCCAGTAATGGACTTGGAATTTCATCGGGGAAATACTATCAGTTCCGTTTTCGTCATGGCCGCAGAGGATCTCGATTTCGTCAGTTTCGAAATTACTCCAACGTAGGTCCCCAGAAAGCATGTTCGCTTCCTTATCGCCCACCGGGCAAAAGAAGATTTTCTCTCGAACAAACCGTAAACAGTACTGCTAATTCGCAATTTTATACTGTAGTTCAATTTGCTATCACTTTAAGAAAAATATGGTTCGATTTGTTTATTTATTACCGGTGGAAACAAGAGAGAGAAAAGTGAAACCAACAGTTCTGTTGCAAATGGTCCGACGGCGGAGAGATGTGCATGCGTCCGTCCTGTGTCGTTGCCCTCAGCGGCAGCATCCGTCGCGCGATAGCTTGCGCTCTTATGGAAATTCTGGCAGTCCGTTGGCTCTCGTTTTTAGCTGTCGCGGGAGACGCCTGCTTAAAGAATTTTATTACCAGTACATACGCACTAATTCTGCTGTCCTGATTAATTATATACATACATACTACCTTTTCCCTTCAAATTCACGTTTCACTATGTACTTTTGTATGTCCTCGCGATGTACTTTGGTTCGAAATCTTGAAATCAAGTCCCGTCCTTTGATTCGAAATCTTGAAATCAACGTACTACAGATCAAGACGGCACAGAGTTTCTCACCTATGGATGTTACGATCTTTCTTCCCTGGGTACAGAGTACTAGTTGTAAGACCAACTTGCGCTGTTCGTTTGGCTTTATCACCACTAAATAACAAAGACTTTTCTCTCTCTGCCGAATCAAGATTGTACTAGTCACCACCAAAAAACGAACGCGCTATTAAATCGTTTGATCTGAAAATTGTAGGACCAGCTTGAATTGTTTGATCTCGAACAAATTTACGCTGGGTAGTACTACTCCGTAGCTGGCGGTACTAAAAAGGTGCGAATTAATATGGGCAAAGATAAGCCGGTTCGCTGAAAAGGACTCCTAACCGCATATCTCAGATCATCAGTTGCTCCCCAAACGAAATTAACATGTCTATACAGTATATGTGAAGATACTCGTATGCATGGTAGGCGTTTGCTTTCATGTTTTTTTACATAAAAAAATAGATGTTTGCAAGTTTGTAATAATACAATTTTGTTGTTGACCCAATTAATCAATCAACATGGGTGACCTCAGCTGGGTTCTGATTTGTTGTTTGTAACTGACGGCGCGGTGGGTTTTATATGTTGGTTAGGTGTTAGGAGAAGTTTAGATTGCAGCAGCTAGCAAAACGACTTCGAATAGATGATTAGCATTACTGGTTATTTTTATTCAATCGGCTACCTAACCACGAAGTAATCATCTCGTTTTCGAATGAATGCTGTTAGTGCTGTGGCTCTGTGCAGCAACCAATGAATGCCACAATGAGAAAACTGACAGGGCTATGTCGACGTTGTTGGCTCCACGGATACTATGACTGTCTCCAACGGCTTCTGCAACCGGGGGAAATCTTCATTTTGCGCACGCACACGGTAACGTAGCCGGTCCAGTAGTAGCCGCAAAGGCTGCTGCAAAATGCAGCAAGCTACCCGCCCACGCGCAAACCTGGGGAAAAAGCTGGTTTCTCTCTCCTTTCTTCATCTCCTCTCCTCCAACTGCCACCCCGACCGCCTTGTCGCGCACGCCCGCCCCCTCCTCTGTCTCTCTCGAATCCTCCTTCTGCTCCGCGGCGACGGCCACACGCACACCCCCTCCTCCCTTCCTCACTGGATTTCGATCCAACGCGTTCAGGAAAAGCACGGCGGCGGCGGCGCTCGATCCGGCTCGCCGCGCGGGGAGGAGGCGGCCGGGAGGAGGCCTCACCCGCCGGCCCCCGCCTTGATCCGGAGAAGCGAGGGCGGGGCGGCCTCGATCCGCACGGGAGCGAGAGGAGGAGCACGGGCGGCGGCCGTGCGCCTACTCCGCCGTCAAGCCGCGGCGGGCGGAGCATGTGCGGTGGCGGCGGGGCGACCTCCTGCGCGCGGCCGGAGCTCCCTGCCCTTGATATCTACCACAATGAGATAAGTCGAGCCTCAAAACCATCCGAACTTAGATCTAGCTTGGCTTAAACTTGGATCGTTTAGTTGTACGTTGTTGCTCGCTAGCTAGGACTAGGAGTGAAAAACACTAAGCTAGAACCAAACTAGCAAGTTGGCCCGCGCTAATAGCGCGGCTAGAGATTTGATAAACTATATTTTAAAAATGTTATGTTAGCAATGGATTTTTTTATCCCTCTTAATTCATTATTCATCATTTGAAATCACTAACACCGATGTAGATATTGGAGCTAAAAATTCAAAAGTGATATTAATACACTCGAATTTTGCTATTTGGATAGTGTTTGGATTGGAAGATGGAAACTGACCCAATAACGAATGTAATTTGACACTCCACTTCACTCCGACATAGAATGCGAAGCTCTACAACTCTGTATTGGACTGAAGTTGTTGTTCACTCTCTCATAATTTAGTCCTCGCTTCAACCAACACGCCTCTCGCTCTCCCACTCTCGATGGTCGAACTCTGCCTCGCCGATTCCGTGGTTCCAAGTTTGGCTATAGTGTTGACCTGACGCAGAGTGGGTGCTCCTCTTCTCGACGCCGAGATCCAACTTCTCCGACGAACTCGTCGTACCTGGTGGTAGCACTCCTTATCGGTGTAGGTCACCTTGAAGCTTCTTCTCGATTTGGGTGGGCTCAACAATGGCAGCACATGTCCCCACCTCTCTCTCTCTCTAGGCGCATCCCTTTTTCTTCTCATCCAAGGGTACTTTCTTCCTCCTGTTCGGAAGTTCCTTCTTCCTCACGGTCATTGGCTGATGCCCCTTTCGTTTTCTTTTTCTTGCTTACCGGTGGCCCCTTCTTGCTTACATGGCGGTCGTCTCTCTCTGTCTCTCTCTATTCTAACTTGTGATCCCGATAACTACATGTGATGTTTATTATATGTACATATTGTATCATGTCACCTAGAACATATATTCAATCCTATTTCCTTGGTCATTGTTGAATATACCTTAGTGAAACCATTGTGTTTGATAGTACCTTTATAACTTCCTATTGATCTTCAATAGTAGGTGTCAATGTTAATTATTGTGCGCATACTCTGTTTGGTTCTTCACGCAGCACATACCAATCTAATTCCAAAAGTTTCCAAGACATTAGAAAATATACGACAAACCAACTTGATCTTATCTCTTCCTTTCTTGTTTGGAAGCTTACTGTGCTTATAGATACGTGCAATCAGAAAATTGGTCCTCTTTAGTTACTGCATAGGACCTCATGTCACTAACAGGATGACTATTCGCAAGTAAGCTCATGTTATAGGAACACAAAGTTCCTCTACTACACAGGAGGCTTATACTAAATGGTGACATCAAGCTGATTATTTAATTTATTTTCCTCATGTCTATTGTACATGATAGATATTTGCATTGAGTGACTTAGATTTCTTAGCACATCGTGCTAGCTGCTCGGTTGAATCATAATATTGTCCATATCACAATATCTTTGTTTTCTCTTGTTGTCCTCCCCCTTCCGCCAATTTTGCACCTTTTTGTATTTCGAGTATATTGCCAATTTGTTGTAGTCATTTATGACCACCTTAGTTCCTCTTTGACTGAAGTAGTTGTATCATGTTGCCGATGCCAAACCATACATAACATCTTCTTTGTCAAATTACTGCAACACAAACCCACATGCATTGTCCATCAAGTTTATCATATCTTATCAACTCCCGTGGCATCTGATTTTTTTGTCCCGTCACAGAAGTAGGTTGTGTATTACATATTCAAGTATTTTCTCTCAGTGGCCTTCTTCCCATGTTGCATCTCTTACCGTCTATCTCAAAAAAATCTAAGATATGTAAGGTGTACTTGGTACGCTTGCTGCCTCTTGCTCGTCTCGTGTGATTGCCTCACCTTGCCAGCAAAGCAAGGCGAGCTTCGATGGAAGTGTTTGATTTATCCTTGCCCTACTCACCTTGTAGATTGATCTAGCAGTGTCATCATAGCTAGCTCGATTGGTAGCAGCGGAGGTCCATCCAGCCACAGTGGAGGTCAAGCCGATAGTGGTGGTGGTCGAATAAATGATAATGTAGGTCAAATTGACAGTTGCGAAGGTTGATTCGGTGACTAAAGAGTTTGATAAATCGGGGCAAAGTTTGATTCGACGAAGCTCATGTGTCGCAAGAAGCTTATTTTGGCAGATATGGTGTTGATTTGACAGTCTCTGTGTCGCAAGGATTTTGCAGCATGATCCACCAACACATAGTTCAATTCGGCAGCAATGAAGATTGCTCTGGTCGCAATGTAGGACAATCCGACTACAACGGAGGTTGATTCAGTGGCTAAAGAGTTGGATTTCGCGAAGGCACATCATGATTTAGTTATAGTGTGCCTAGATTTGACGACGACAGAGCTCGTTTCGAAAGTTGCGGCGTCGGTTCAGCAATCTCCTACACCACCAAGGATTTTCTTCCTTAGACGTGCAAGCTCGTCGAGCAAATCGGCGAGGTGAGCCGCTGGCAAAGAACGTCCCTATCATTTCTCAAAAAATATGCTTTGTTCGTTAATTGAAGTTAGAGTTGCATTTATATATATTATATAAATATATAACTTCGTCTAGAGGTAAACTCACGTACTATATTTCTACTATATATCTTTTCTTTTTAATTCCAACATTTTCTTACAACATAGGGAGGGTGAGTTGGACTTTGGTTTGGATTCATGACACTCCGTCTGCATATTAGTGTTTTCTTTTTAATTCTGAATTTGTCTTTTTTTTAATGTAGATCCTTTTTGCAAAAAGTGATACCTTTTTTAAACTATGTTATATTAAGATAATAAATAGATTAATTTATATGAATAGCTTGCCTAAGGCAATTAGCATACTCCGTATGGGCGCATGACTAAATAGGCAAGTATGTCGTGGTTATTAGCGAGGTGCATTGCGAGATGTGGAATCACACAGGGTGCCGATCGGTCACAAAATTAATGTGTGCCGCGGGTCAACATATTCAACATACTCTTTTCTATTTTGATTAGTTGTTAATTCAATTTGGCATGGACTCTTTATGTTTTTATAGACCGCTAGATGTTCATATTAATTATCCGACAATGCATATCTTTTTCTTTTTAGATTAATGTGAGAATTTCTAAGTCATTAGATCTTCATAAAATCTAATGGTGCATATCCTTCTCTTTTTTGGATTAACGGTGCATTTTTTCCTTTTCCAATCCGTGTAAACATTAACTACTATTTTTCTTAGTTTTAATTCCGAATTTATATATTTATTAATTGTATTTGTATTGAATATGGACTCTTTAGATTTCCTCATTTCCGAATTTATGTATTATTTGGATTAACCTAGACCTTCGGATCTTCATAAAATCCAACGGTGTATATTTTTTCCTCTTTCTCGGATTAACGTGGGAATTTCTAGACCCTCTCGGCTAACGTGGTGGCTTCTTTTAACACTCAAGTATAAAGATAATAATAGATAGATAGATTAAAGTTGGGATGCTTTGATACTGGTAGAGCCCACGATGATTGTGTTTTTTTGTTCATGTAAAAAAAAAAGTTGCGTCATGGCCGGCTGACCGTATATACACATGTTACATCTATCATCAACTAGCTTAGTGCACATGACACGTGGAATCCCAACTCCTAGGAGTACATGAGCCACAAACCAATAATACATACATTTTTCTCGTGACAAATCAACATCAGTCTGCTAATTATCGATCGGTCAACGATATTATCTTTCTCTTATAACAAATCAATATCAATTTTTTTTTTGTCTCGTAACAGATCAACATCGACCACTGTAACCGGTCAGCCGAAGATGAAGCACTGAGCTCTCGTATATATCATGCTGCACTTTCCGGGAAGCTTCCCGCGGCCTTGCTGGTCATGGTCTCCGACGCATGCATTATGTGCTAGACAGAACAGAAGACGACGACCGCAGGAGTACACGACACGAGACGTGCGGTAGCTAGCTGTAACCTGCAGCTTGGTTGCGACTGGCGCACTCACTACTGATGGATCTGCTTCAATTCGCTCCCCGAGGAAAGGTTTTATTTCATCGACGCCACGGCGGCCGGCCTCTCCCCCCCAAACCGTGTTGAAACGCAACCTGGGACTGACGAGGCTTTTGCATTGCTTGGTGGAGCTCAACAATGACCTCTGGTGATACGCTGCACGCGTCCTTGTCAACCGGCTAATAATTCACTGATGATACGCTGGATGCGTGCATTACGTGAGATTGCTATCATTCCGATCCGCTGGTCAGCAGCCTGTTCGGTTGTCTGATGGCTGGTCTTTGGTTTGTTCCGAGAGAAAATCCTGGTTGGCTGGTTCCTGATGGCTGATTTGTTCCGAAAGAAAAGATCTTCTTGCTGGTGGTGATAAGCCAAACGAACAGGCTCAGATTGATGCATGGATTAATTGTACTACGTTCTAACGATCCGTATTTTAGAAGCTGCAAAGTTAATTGTTGCTCATAACAGTCTAGGTATCTAGGCAACCGGCTAGTCTCTAGACTCTGACTTTCCGTTCTGTCGGATTCAATCTGGTCGGAATAATTAATACATCAAGGAAATTATGATAGAGATTCAGATTTATATTTCGGATCGAGATTTAATTTACTCATCATGATTGACTCCACACCTCTTGACTAGTGGATTTATTCTAAATCTCTTGGTGTACTTATCATTGGTAACTTAATTTTCGAACCAGAATAAATATGAGTCTCTTGATATCATGATTTTTTTGTTACATTTATCAATTCCGGTCGGATTTTACTCGTGTGGAAACGAATGAGGCCTCTAGGGTCTACGTACCTAGTAGCTAGTATCTAGGCAAAAGACACAATCGATGGTTGTGGTGGATTAAGAGTAATACTAGTCATATAGATAGATTCAGCTACTAGGTCAACCAATAAGCAGGACAGTACTGGGTGCTTGCCTTTTCTTCTCAAAGCATTCCTTATATATATTGAGAGAAAGCCAAGCTAAATTATACTGCGAACTAGCTAGCTACTCCTATCACGAGCGCGGTTCGAATGCAAGTTAACTGTTGTTCATAACAATCCAGGTAGCTCGTCTTAGACTCTGGCAGTGACGGATCTAGGATTCACATGTAGGGGGGGCTGAACATCTTCCGCTACTTCTCGACACTAGAAAAACTTCATTTATAGCAGAAAATTTCAGAGGAGATTGAAAGAGAGCTTCATTGTTATGCAAGTAAGGGTATGAACACCTTCTTCTACCCCTAAACTGAAGCGTCCCCTCATCCGAGGTGACTAAATGTGACACAAATACCAGTCCCAGGAGGCTGGTAGCACATTTATTACAACAGGTGGAATCAGTCTTTTACATTACGGTTACAAAAAGGGCACGGTAGTGCCAACGCTACAACGAACAACACAAACGCTAGCGACCACACTACGATAGCAAAGGCTTCCATAGCCTCCTCGCAGTACCACACCATGGAAGCTTTCGGTAGGGCCCCGGGGTACACGGCACGGTTGGGTGTAGGGCAATGACCTACTCAACGTCTTCTCGGAATGTAATCGGGATCCTCCTCTCGTAAAATAGTTAGTAAAACAAGGGTGAGCACATACGTACTCGGCAAATCCAACCCCACCCGCGGAGGGGCTTATAAGCGAGAATCATGCATAAGGTATAACAAGGATCGAGTTAAGGTTCATTTAGCAAACTTACACATGCAGGGGTTCATTTCGAAAAGGTTTTCGCAAATCATTTTCATAACCCAAGTATCTCACTTGTTTTAAGCAAAACCACTGTGGACCTACCGGACTTCCCGTCCGTCGTAGCCCAGGCACACAGCCACACACTTCACCCAGAAAACAATTCACGCCAGAAAACATCCCATCCCAAACACTAGTTTTTGTGACCACACCGTGACTCGTCCAATACCGTGGACACGGCTATTCGAATAGGTTTGACACTCTGCAGAGGTTGTACATCTTTACCCACAAGTAGGGTACCGTCACACGAACACCTTAGTGTCGGCGCGGATCCTATCAAAGCCATTACCCACCTTAGCTAACCCTACGAGCCATCACGGAAGCAACCAAGGGGTTATCCCATATAACCAGGGCGTACCTCACACAGAGCGTACCCCTACTCCTTGGTCTCCCGCTGCTCACCCGCACACCAGATGGCAAGTAGATTAACTAGTGGGATTTATGCTAAGCCGTTGCCACATACAACGGTCGAGTGGTTGTACGATGATTTGGGTCGGGTGAGATGTCACGCAACCCGGTCCTTAACCGACAAGATGGACAACTCCCAACACGCTCAACCACACGGTACGAGCTCACCCACACTCCCGACACACACGTCCATCCCGTCTACCCGGTCCTTTACTCATTTTCCGAACATATCCCCTTTTGTTTTTAAAGCACCCACACATTTTGAAAGCACTCACACATTTTTAAAGCACTCATTTAGGCCAAAACAAGGTTCAATCATAGCAATCAAGGGTGGCTATCCTACCATGTTTTGCAGTAAAACAATATGCAATTTATAAAACGGGTATAAGGTGTATTTATAAAACTAGGACAGAAGCATGCATCAAAGGGGGAGGTTGAACTTGCCGTCTTCGTAGTCTTCGGGGAGTGCCGGCTCGGCGTTCGGGACCTCGGGCTCCTGCTCGCAGTAGTCGGCTCCAAACTCCGGCTCGGGGTACCTTCCTTCGTTTACTTCGTCGGCTATAGCACACACACAGGCAAGCAAGCAATCAATAACAGCATACACATTTTCTCCGGCTGAGCTCGCGGGGTAAAATAAAGAATGGAGGAATAAACTATGATTTTAGATCTAGGAAAGGTGTGGCGAAATTTGGGATTAATTTGGTATAATATGGTGTATAAAATGATATGATAAAGGGTGTTTAGGGGCTAGTTTTAAGGAATAAGGACCTATTTGTAAAGAACTTCAGAAATCCAGGGGCTCTTTAATGAAACTGTGAGAGAGAGAGCGAGCGGTGGGAGGGCTTTGGGTAGAAAAGAAAATTGATTAGGGGGTTATGGGGAAGGTGGCCTTCTTCTTCCTCTCGACACATTCAGAACAGAGAGGGGAAGGGTGCACAGGGGCGGCCTGACCGTGGTGGCCGGCGGGCTTCCCGGGCACGGCGGCGGCCGGGAGGTAGGGAAACGGAGAGAGGAGGTCGAGGGCAACTCATTCCGGTCCTCACCTCGGGCTGGGATGGCTTGTGGAGGGAGATCGACGGCGGCGGCGGCGGTCTGTAACAGGGGCGGCTTGTGGAGGGCGGCGGTGGGAGCTCGGGGGGAGAGAGGGAAGTGCCTGGGAGGTGCGGGGCGAGGTGGGGAGCCGGTCCGGCCCTTTTATAGGCGCGGAAAGGCGGCATGGCCGGGATTTCTTCCGAGCTCGTGAAGCTTCGAGGTCCAACAATGGTGGGGAGGCAAATATCTCGCCGTTGACTTGCCTGACGAGGCCGCGGCCGGGGTTCTCGGTGGGGCGCGGCGCTGTGGACAGGACCCGTCGTGCAGACGCGGGCGATCGGAGATGGTGGAGGTGACCGGTCGAGCAGTGCCTTTAATGGCGGTCGTCGGTAACAGGGGGGATGCTTGCCGGCCTTTCTTTGCGGCCGTGGACGAGCACTGGCGTGCTGTCTGGGCGATGCAGGAGAGGGAAGGCGGGGTGCTGTCCTGCAGGGGCGCTCAGGGGGTGCCGTGCGTGGGGGGGGGGGGGGGGGGGGGTCGCGACCCTCCCCTGCGTCGCGCGTGGGGAGCCGCGCGGGGGGCCTCGGCCTGGAGGCGAAGGAAGAAGAGGCCGCAGGTAGGGGATCGGTGGAAAAAAAGAAGAAAGGAAAAAGAAAAAGGAGAAAAGGAAAAAGAAAAGGAAGAAAAGAAAAAAAGAAAAAAAAAAGAAAAATAGAAAAAGGGAAAATAAGGGAAGAAAAAAAATAGAAAAGGGATTTAGGAAATTAGGAGAATTTCTAGAAAAATTAGGAGAAGGGGTTTTGCAGATTTTTCTGGGTTTCTCGGATACCGGCGTCAATTTCGGAACGGCGGTGATGGCGAGGCGGACCGGCCGGCGGGACCGCGGCGTGCGCGGGATTCCCGGCGTGGTGGCCGACCGCGGTCTTCCGGGGCGGCACGCGACGGGCGACGGCCGAGCGCAGGCGGTGCCGGCGGGATTCGCGGCACGCGCGCCGAGGTGAGAGAGGGAGACAGTGACCAGGATTCCGAAAGGGGCAAATGAGCTCAGCTGGACAGTTTTGAAAACACGCGTGATTTATTTGGTGATTTATTAGGAGCTAAAAACGCGGGCGTTACAAACCTACCCCACTTAAAATGAATCTCGTCCTCGAGATTCGGCTAAGTTTCGAATAGGTGGGGGAATTCTTTCCTTAGTGCATCCTCTCGTTCCCATGTAGCTTCTTCCACCCCGTGTCTACTCCATTGGACTCTGCACACCCGTACTTCGGTCGTTCTTGTCCGCTTGACCACAGTGTCTAGGATCTTGACGGGCACCTCCTGGTACCTAAGGTCTGGCTGTAGGTCGATGGTCTCTACCGGTACTCGCTTCTCTTCCAGAACCTTCAAGCATCGGCGTAGCTGGGAGATGTGGAACACTGGGTGTATGTCTGACATTTCCTCGGGTAGCTCCAATCGATATGCTACAGCTCCGACTTTCCTGATCACTTTATACGGGCCGATGTACCGAGGGGCCAACTTCCCGTGCACTTGAAATCTCCGGGTTCCTCGGATAGGTGAAACCTTGAGGTAGACGAAGTCTCTCGGGTTGAAGCTCGCTTCACGCCTTTTCTTGTCTGCGTAGCTCTTCTGTCGGACCGAGCGGCTTTCAACTTTTCTCGGATATCAGCTACTCGCTCCTCGGCTTCCTTTATAAGCGCGGGCCCAACCAGGGCACGCTCTCCTACTTCTGACCACATCAGGGGTGTCCTGCATTTTCTCCCGTATAGTGCTTCGAATGGCGACATTCCCAGACTTGCCTGGTAGCCATTGTTGTAGGAAAATTCTGCATATGGCAGGCTCTGCTCCCAATCTTTGCCGTAGGTGAGGACGCATGCTCTCAACATATCTTCCAAAATTTGATTCACCCTTTCGGTCTGTCCGTCTGTCTGTGGGTGGTATGCTGAGCTGAAGTCTAGCTTGGTGCCCATGGCTTTGTGCGAGCTTTTCCGGAACCTAGAGGTGAACTCGGGTCCCTCCGTCCGAGACTATTCTCGCTAGGCACTCCATGCGGCTTCACTATATTTTCTATGTAGAGTTTTGCCAACTTCTCTCCACCATAAGTGGTCCGTACGGGTAGAAAGTGAGCGACTTTGGTGAGTCGATCCACGATCACCCATATGGAGTCATGTCCTTTCGAGTCCTTGGCAACCCTACTATGAAATCCATACCTATCTCATCCCATTTCCACACCGGGATTGGTAAAGGTTGCAACGATCCCGCGGGCTTCGATGTTCGGCTTTGATCCTGCGACAAGTGTCGCGGTGGGCGACGAACCGTGCAATGTCCGCCTTCATCCCATTCCACCGGTACTTCGCTTTAAGTCCATGTACATCTTGGTGGATCCCGGTGAATGGAATATGCTTGAGTTGTGTGCCTCATCCATGATGGTCTGTCGGAAATTTCCACCTTCGGGCACGCATATCCTGTTCTTGTACCACAGGGTACCTTGGTCATCTACCCTGAAGTCAGGGGCCTTGTTCTTTCCAGTATGCTTGCGGATCCTCATCAGATCCTCGTCGGCTTCTTGGGCCTTTCGGATCTTCTCTTCTAGGGTAGGCTGAACACTCAGCTGGCGGACGTAGCCTTGGGGGACGATGTGTACGTTGAGTCGGGCCATCTCCTCTTGCAACTGGGCACTCTTAGGTGCCGCCTTCTCGTAGGTTTTCCGGCTTAGAGCATCTGCTACCACATTGGCCTTCCCCGGTGGTAGTGAATTTCCCGCATTATAGTCCTTGACTAGCTCTAGCCATCTTCTCTCGCCTTAGGTTCGGGTCGGGCCGGGTGAAGATGTACTTTAGACTCTTGTGGTCGGTGAAGATTTCACACTTGTTCCCGATCAGATAGTGTCTCCAGATCTTCAGGGCATGCACTACGGCTGCAAACTCCAGATCATGGGTGGGATAGTTCTGCTCATGGGGTTTAAGCTGACGGGAGGCATATGCCACTACCTTTCCATCTTGCATGAGAACACATCCCAACCCTTGCCGGGAGGCGTCGCAATATACGACAAAGTCTCGTTGAATGTCCGCGGGGGTCGACCGGGGCCGTGGTCAACCTCTTCTTCAACTCTTGGAAACTTCTCTCACAGGCCTCGGTCCAGATAAACTTCTTCTCTTTCTTGAGCAGCTCCGTCATGGGCCGGCGATCTTGGAGAATCCCTCGATAAACCTCCGTAGTACCCGGCTAAACCTAGGAAACTCCCCGATCTCACTCACGTTGGTTGGTTGCCGCCGCTTGGAGACTGTCTCAACTTTCCCGGGGTCTACGACTACTCCTTCGCGGTCAATATGTGCCCAAGGAAGGATATCTTCTCTAGCCAAAATTCACACTTGCCGAACTTGGCGTATAGCTTGTGCGCCCTCAATTTTCCCGCTACCACTCGAAGATGTTGTTCATGCTCCTCCACACTCTTGGAGTAAACAAGTATGTCGTCAATGAAGACCACGACAAACTTGTCCAATTCCTCCATGAACACCTTATTCATGAGGTTCATGAAGTACGCTGGGGCATTGGTTAGTCCAAAGGACATCACCGTGAACTCATATTGCCCGTAGCGAGTGACAAAGGCAGTCTTGGGGATGTCACTTTCCCTGATCTTGAGCTGGTGGTACCCTGATCTTAAATCCACCTTCGAGAAGTACTTGGCTCCCTTCAGTTGGTCAAACAGGTCATCTATTCTGGGAAGAGGGTACTTGTTCTTAATAGTGACCTCGTTCAGCGAGCGATAGTCCACACACATCCTCATGCTCTTATCCTTCTTTTCCACGAAAAGCACTGGGGCTCCCCATGGTGATGAGCTTGGTCTGATGAACCCACTTCGCTGGAGCTCTGCTAGCTGCTTCTTCAATTCTGCCAACTCAGGGGCTCCATCCTATAGGGCCTCTTGGCTATGGGAGAGGTTCCAGGGATAAGGTCGATCACGAACTCTATGTCCCTGTCTGGTGGCATTCCAGGGAGCTCTTCGGGGAACACATCTGGGTATTCTCGTACTACTGGGACATCTTCTATGGACTTGGCTTCTATGTTGAAAACCATTATATCCGGCCTGTGTCCCCGGGTGTGGCAGGTCACTTGTATCCCGTCTGGGTTGGTCAGGTGCACTACTTTATCGGCGCAGCTTATGAGGCCATGGTGTTGGCTTAACCGGTCCATACCAAGGATCACATCTATCCCCTTGGATTTCGGTACTACCGAAGTCTGCTAGGAACTCTACCCCACTTAAAATAATCCTTACCGGGGCATCCCGGTTGACGAAGTTAATGTCACCTCCGGCGTTCGAGTTATTAGGGGTGCTTTTAGTAGTACTTGTGGGTATGCTATGCTTTTCCACAAAGCTTGAGGATATGAATGAGTGTGATGCTCCCGAATCGAACAAGATGGTAGCCAAAACCGAGGGGCGACCGGGAACTCACCGAGTACCACTCCTTGTGCTTCTTGTGCCTCCCGCGCATTGATGTGATTCACCCGGCGCGTCCATACGACCGCCGGGGCCGCCTCATCTGTTTGGTTGTTGGGGTTGTTGCCGAAGCCGTTGTTGCTTTGCGCACCGGCATGCGGTTGGCTCTCGACGCAAGTGGCCTTGGTCCGTTTACCGAGTTGGAGTAGGTGGTGGTGGTCGGCTTTTTAGCATAGGGGCGGTTGGCGATGAAGTGCCCCGTTTCCCTGCCAGCTTGAAACACACTCGGGAGCCGTTGTTGTTGTTGTTGGTAGTGAGCCGGGCCGGTGTTGTTCTGTGGGGGCTTCATGGCATTCGGTTGTAGGAGGGCTTGAACCGGGCTCGGGGGCTTGTGAGCTTGTGGCTTGGGTTTGGGTTCTGTATTGCATTGGAGCTTGGAACCTGGACATGGGGTGTCCAAAGTTTCTCGGCCTCTGGGACCGCTCTTGCTGCTTGGCCTTGTGCTCCATGAACTTGCGCTTGTTTTCCTTCTTCTCCTCGGCCTTTGCCCTTTCCGTGAGGATTGCCATGTTCATAAGGGTGTTGAAGTCCGGGTAAATCTGAGGAGTCAGCAGTGTCCTCAGTTCCGGAGTCAGCCCCTTCTTGAACATCTCTTGCTTTTTGGAGTCTTTATCCACCTCCTCGGGGGCGTAGCGTGCCGGCTCTATGAACGGTACGTGTACTCCTCCACGGACATGTTGCCTTGGCGGAGTTCGCGGAACTCATCCGCCTTCCGCTTCAGTGTAGCCTCCGGGATGTGGTAGCGGCGGAACTCCTCCACGAATTCATCCCATGTGATGGCGGAGGGATCCTTGGGCGCGGCGCGAGAATTCTCCCACCGAGCTAGGGGCCGTCCCGGTGAGTCGGTGAGCCGCCAGAGAACCTTGTCATGGTCCTCGCAAAGGGAGGGGCTCTAGTTCCCTCAGGATGGCTCTCAGCCAATCGTCAGCATCCAGAGGATTCACCGACCCGCTGAAGGTAGGCGGCTTAGTCCTGAGGAACTCGATCAGCTTCTCATTCATGCTCATGGCACGGGGTCTTGGGCGGTTGATGGCATTGAAGATAGCCTCCATCAAGACGATGCCTGGTTGGCTAAGACTTGAGCCAAGTCAATAGGCGGGGGTGGTGGTGGCGATACTACATTCTCTCCTCCATCTTCATTTTGGTTAACCTCCTCGTTCGGGGGAGACGCTCCCTCCGATCGGCTTGCGATCCCTCGGCATCCGACCGGTGGGTCCCGACAGGCGCGCCGGAAACCATCCGTAAAGAAGCGGGTTTCTAAGAGATCTAGTTTTATGTGATGTTTAAGTGGGTTATAACGATTTCTTTTGAAAAGGCAGGGTTTATTCTGCCGGTAAGCACACAACAAGCATACAGCAAACAAGCAAGCACAAACAAGTTTTTATTACAAACCAGCGAGGAGGATACATCCCGACTACGCGGACACATTACACGGCTAAGGACTAAGGGCGTGACTTGGACCGGTACGGCTTCATTCCCTGGGTCTTGGGGCACACTACTCGCGAGGGGAGCTGTCTTCTGGGGTCGAGTGTTCTTCCAGCGGGATGAGCAGCTCGTCATCGTTTCCTCCTTCGGGGTCTCCGTTTTCCTGAGGGCCGTGCTTGCGGCTTCGGTGGTAGCCGTTGGGGGTTTCGGTGACCGTTGGTGGTGCCGGTGGGACTTCTATGGCTCCTCCCCATCCTACCGGGGGTGTCCCCGGCGGGACTTGGGGTTCTCCAATGGGCGGAACGGGCGTTCCGCCATGGGTCCATTCTTGCATGCGTTGGTCCCGGATCCTTCGAGGCTTTCCCGGGCAACGGCTTCCCTGCTTATGGCCGCGGCGGTCCTCGCTTCGGCTTGAGCCACTCGGACTTGGTGCATCCGTACCGTGACTTCGCCTTGCTCGGCCGGCCGATCCGTTCCCTCAAGTGTCCGGCCCGGTCATCAAAGAGCTTGTCCGGGGAGACAAGGTAGGCGACTATGTGGTATAGCGGGTCTTCTTGGTGGCGGCGTCGCTCCAAGTTCCTCATGCGGGCCCCGCCAAACCGGGGTCCCGATGGCGGGAGGGAAGTACCTCATCGGTGTGGGGACGAGGTGCTCTTCGTAGATTCGGCACGGGTAGCGGAGGGCTTTTCGAGGGCCAAGGGATAGGTATCCCGGTGTCGGAACCCCCGTGGCGGTCACGCGCCACGGCTCGATGTTGGTGTGGCGGTTGCTTCTAGCGACGGAGAGGACCACTCTACGGCGAAGAGTGCCGAGTTGCTCGTACTCTCTGTCGTAGTACCTAGGGCGCTCGGTGATACCGAGGCGCTCCAGGGGAGTGGATGAGCGGGCGAGCAAAACCAGGGCTCCTCCCGGCACACGCCTTGGGTCCATCCATCTTCCGCCATCCGAAAACAAAGATAGGGTTGAACGAGGTTGTGGTGGGGTACAAGAGATGGATAACTTTATTTAGTAGGAAGGTTGGGGTACATCCTTCGGGGTACACTTATTATTACTAGGACTCGGTCTCTAGCCTAAACCCTAGTCTTGTCCTCATGGTGACTCTTCCTCTAGCCGGATACGGCGCTTCTTTAGTGGGAGATCTTGCTCCGGTATCTCATCTTCGGCTCCGGGTCCCTTTGTCCCGGTGGGTTTCTTCGGGTTCTTCTTCATCCAAGTCGGCTTCTCTTCTTCGCCTTCTACGTTCCTTTTGGAGCTCATCCCAAAACTTCTCCGAACGTTCTTTTTCCCCGAGGTAGTCTTGCGCCATGTTGTGTCGTTCAACTTCGCTATGGTTGTCTTTACCCTTTCTAGTTCTATCCTCTCGTTCTGCTCTTTCCGCCCCGTCGATCCGTCGCTTCGCTTCTTGGGCTTGCTCCCGATAAAGGTGGTCTAGGCCTCCGAGGTATATGGATAGGTGGGAGATCGCCTCTTCTAAGTCTTCTTCCTCTCGTTCCAAACCTCTCATGCGATCAATCCACGAGCGTCCTCTTCCTCCGAAGGTGGAAAGAATCCCATTGGAGTCCTTCGGAGGTGCCGTCTATAAACCACTCGTAGGCGACGCGAGGCCTTCCGAGCAGACCTTGGGGTAGGTGTCGGCAAAGCGAAAACCGGTGGCGTTGACGAACCATGGCTCAATGTCGGGGTAAAGCGTGCTTCTCCCCACAAAGATCGGCGGCTTACACCGAAGGGTGCCGAAGCGTTCGTACTCCCGGTAGACGAACTCTGGCGGATCCCTTACTCCGACGCGCTCTAGGCCGAGTAGCAACGGAGTTAGGGAGGCCGGTGGACGGGGCAAATTCCACCGTTCCACTCGGGGTTAGGCATCTGGAAGCAAGCAAGAATCAAGGTAAGAATTTGGGAAAAGGTGAGTTTAGCAAAGGAAAGGTTAGAGGGGCCGGAGGAGGTCTCGTATCCTAGGGGTCATGTCCTACGGCCAACCTACGGCTCTGATACCACCTGAAGCGTCCCCTCATCCGAGGTGACTAAATGTGACACAAATACCGGTCCCGGGAGGGCCGGTAGCACATTTATTACAACAGGTGGAATCGATCTTTTACATTACGGTTACAAAAAGGGCACGGTAGTGCCAACGCTACAACGAACAACACAAACGCTAGCGACCACACTACGATAGCAAAGGCTTCCATAGCCTCCTCGAGTACCACACCATGGAAGCTTTCGGTAGGGCCCCGGGTACACGAGCACGGTTGGGTGTAGGGCAATGACCTACTCAACGTCTTCTCGGAATGTAATCGGGATCCTCCTCTCGTAAAATAGTTAGTAAAACAAGGGTGAGCACATACGTACTCGGCAAATCCAACCCCACCCGCGGAGGGGCTTATAAGCGAGAATCATGCATAAGGTATAACAAGGATCGGGTTAAGGTTCATTTAGCAAACTTACACATGCGGGGGTTCATTTCGAAAAGGTTTTCGCAAATCATTTTCATAACCCAAGTATCTCACTTGTTTTAAGCAAAACCACTGTGGACCTACCGGACTTCCCGTCCGTCGTAGCCCGTGCACACGACCACACACTTCACCCGTAAAAACAATTCACGCCGGAAAACATCCCATCCCAAACACTAGTTTTTGTGACCACACCGTGACTCGTCCAATACCGTGGACACGGCTATTCGAATAGGTTTGACACTTGCGAGAGGTTGTACATCTTTACCCACAAGTAGGGTACCGTCACACGAACACCTTAGTGTCGGCGCGGATCCTATCAAAGCCATTACCCACCTTAGCTAACCCTACGAGCCATCACGGAAGCAACCAAGGGGTTATCCCATATAACCAGGGCGTACCTCACACAGAGCGTACCCCTACTCCTTGGTCTCCCGCTGCTCACCCGCACACCAGATGGCAAGTAGATTAACTAGTGGGATTTATGCTAAGCCGTTGCCACATACAACGGTCGAGTGGTTGTACGATGATTTGGGTCAGGTGAGATGTCACGCAACCCGGTCCTTAACCGACAAGATGGACAACTCCCAACACGCTCAACCACACGGTACGAGCTCACCCACACTCCCGACACACACGTCCATCCCGTCTACCCGAGTCCTTTACTCATTTTCCGAACATATCCCCTTTTGTTTTTAAAGCACCCACACATTTTGAAAGCACTCACACATTTTTAAAGCACTCATTTAGGCCAAAACAAGGTTCAATCATAGCAATCAAGGGTGGCTATCCTACCATGTTTTGCAGTAAAACAATATGCAATTTATAAAACGGGTATAAGGTGTATTTATAAAACTAGGACGAGAAGCATGCATCAAAGGGGGAGGTTGAACTTGCCGTCTTCGTAGTCTTCGGGGAGTGCGGCTCGGCGTTCGGGACCTCGGGCTCCCCCGCTCGCGGTAGTCGGCTCCAAACTCCGGCTCGGGGTACCTTCCTTCGTTTACTTCGTCGGCTATAGCACACACACGAGCAAGCAAGCAATCAATAACAGCATACACATTTTCTCCCCGCTGAGCTCGCGGGGGTAAAATAAAGAATGGAGGAATAAACTATGATTTTAGATCTAGGAAAGGTGTGGCGAAATTTGGGATTAATTTGGTATAATATGGTGTATAAAATGATATGATAAAGGGTGTTTAGGGGCTAGTTTTAAGGAATAAGGACCTATTTGTAAAGAACTTCGAAATCCGGGGGCTCTTTAATGAAACCGTGAGAGAGAGAGCGGGTGGGAGGGCTTTGGGTAGAAAAGAAAATTGATTAGGGGGTTATGGGGAAGGTGGCCTTCTTCTTCCTCTCGACACATTCGGAACGAGGGGGGGGAAGGGTGCACGGGGGCGGCTTGACCGTGGTGGCCGGCGGGCTTCCCGGAGCACGGCGGCGGCGGGAGGTAGGGAAACGGAGAGAGGAGGTCGAGGGCAACTCATTCCGGTCCTCACCTCGGGGCCGGGATGGCTTGTGGAGGGAGATCGACGGCGGCGGCGGCGGTACGTAACGGGGGCGGCTTGTGGAGGGCGGCGGTGGGAGCTCGGGGGGAGAGAGGGAAGTGCCTGGGAGGTGCGGGGCGAGGTGGGGAGCCGGTCCGGCCCTTTTATAGGCGCGGAAAGGCGGCATGGCCGGGATTTCTTCCGAGCTCGTGAAGCTTCGAGGTCCAACAATGGTGGGGAGGCAAATATCTCGCCGTTGACTTGCCTGACGAGGCCGCGGCCGGGGTTCACGGTGGGGCGCGGCGCTGTGGACAGGACCCGTCGTGCAGACGCGGGCGATCGGAGATGGTGGAGGTGACCGGTCGAGCAGTGCCTTTAATGGCGGTCGTCGGTAACGGGGGGATGCTTGCCGCCTTTCTTTGCGGCGGGTGGACGAGCACCGGCGTGCCGTCCGGGCGATGCGGGAGAGGGAAGGCGGGGTCTTTGTCCCCGCGGGGGCGCTCGGGGGGTGCCGTGCGTGGGGGGGGGGGGGTCGCGACCCTCCCGTGCGTCGCGCGTGGGGAGCCGCGCGGGGGGGCCTCGGCACGGAGGCGAAGGAAGAAGAGGCCGCGGTAGGGGGATCGGTGGAAAAAAAAAAGAAGAAAGGAAAAAGAAAAAGGAGAAAAGGAAAAAGAAAAGGAAGAAAAGAAGAAAAAAAAAGGAAAAATAGAAAAAGGGAAAATAAGGGAAGAAAAAAAAAATAGAAAAGGGATTTAGGAAATTAGGAGAATTTCTAGAAAAATTTGGAGAAGGGGTTTTGCAGATTTTTCTGGGTTTCTCGGATACCGGCGTCAATTTCGGAACGGCGGTGATGGCGAGGCGGACCGGCCGGCGGGACCGCGGCGTGCGCGGGATTCCCGGCGTGGTGGCCGACCGCGGTCTTCGGGGCGGCACGCGACGGGCGGCGGCCGGCGCGCGCAGCGGTGCGGCGGAATCGCGGCACGCGCGCCGAGGTGAGAGAGGGAGACAGTGACCAGGATTCCGAAAGGGGCAAATGAGCTCAGCTGGACAGTTTTGAAAACACGCGTGATTTATTTGGTGATTTATTAGGAGCTAAAAACGCGGGCGTTACATAAACACTCATTTATAGCAGGAAATTTCAAAGGAGACCGAAGAAGAGTTCCTTTATTATGCAGGCAGTAGGGGGGCTGGAGCCCCCTCCGCCCCCCTCGCTGCCTCCGTCCCTGGACTCTGGGTGTTCTCGCTACAATCAGATTCAATCCATCCGGAATAATAGTTACATAAAAAATTATGGTAAAGACTCAGATTTATTCCAAATTGAGATTTAATTTACTCATCATGACGGGTGGGTACAATAAGAGACCGAAGAGCCGGATTGATTCCACACCTCTTGACTAGTTGGATTGATTCCGAGTCTCTTGGTGTACCTATCATGAGTAAATTAATTTTCGAGCAACAAAAAATCCGGATATATTATAGTAGACGTCATGATTTTCTTGTTACGTTTATCAATTCTAATCGGAATCCAATCACGTGGAAACGAACGAGGTCTCTAGGCAAAAGACACAATCGATGGTTGTGGTGGATTAAGAGTAGTAATACTAGTCATATAGATAGATTCAGCTACTAGGTCAACCAATAAGCAGTACAGTACTGGGTGCTTGGCCTTTTCTTCTTAATCCATTCCTTGTATATATTGAGAGGAAAAGCCAAGCTAAATTATACTGCAAACTGTAGCTAGCTACTCCTATCATGAGCGCGCGCGATTATTCGAATGTGAAATGATTGCGGCTCCATTCTTCTTCTGAAGAATATTATCTGGATATTTACGTGCACTAATCAAGGAGTACGATCATGCATAACCACAGGATGATGAAACGGTACGTGGTGCTAGGTACCACGTGTCGAAAGATGGACGGTGCGAGCTACTGTATACGCATGCTGGTCGGGCCACCGCGCTCGCTGAGAATGAATGGAGAGTATATGTAGATGTGGGTAGCATAACTAAGCTTTTTTTTTGCAAACACATCGTGGTCTTTTGAAAATGTTAGAACCGTACATGCATTAATTCGTACGTACTAGTGGTAGTATATAACAAGCAGTGTACAACAAGTTAAGGTTGGGCATCTGCGTGCACAGCACGCAGTGCAGGACAAGCTGCTGGTACATACCTGCTTTATATATTTCTTTCTAGTGTGTGTGTGTGTGTGTGTATATATATATATATATAGAGAGAGAGAGAGAGAGAGAAAGAGAGGAGTAAACGGGGACAGCCATGTGAGGTGAGGTGAGGTGAGGTGGTGGTGTTGGAGAGTCGGGTTGGTTGCGTAGCTAGGCAGCAAGTGCGAACGACCCAGTGGTTGGTTGGGTGATCAAGGTCCGATGTCGTATGTCAAACGCACTTGCAATCGTGAACGCCGGCTTCAAATTGAACCCCACAGCGACGATTCATGCAATGCATGGATCGACGGCGTCGTCGCACGAATTATCTACAAATAATTATTATGCTCCAACAAAAAATTCGATCCGGCCCCAGAGCGCATCGTCGCAGGGGCCTGCCGCTGCTGACTTGCTGTGCAACAGAGCAGCCGCCGCGCGCTTAGCCGCTCGTGGCGGCCGGGGGGACGACGACGACGACGAACTCGATGGATGCAAGTTCGCTCCTCAGGTGAGAAGCGCCGCGCAGTACGCAGCCCCCGTAACGTACGTACCACGTTTGTCACGCTAGCTAGCGCGTGCGTGCCGTGCGTGGTGGTTTCAGCGTGCCATCCGACCCCCTGCTGACGTGGCCGCGCGCCGCTGTACCGTCTGCTGCTTTGTCGCTAGCAGCGCCCAGTGTATCGTCGTGTCATCGTCCTGTCTGTCGCGCGCCACGAGCTCCAATTCATCAACCGCCCGCCCCCACGGTCAGCCCAGCAGTATAGTCCATCCGCTGGCGGTCGACTAAGCCAGTGGGGACAGCTCCCACGGTTTTCGTTAAGAAGAAGAAATTTTCTCCCGGCTTAGGAAAGCCTCGAACCCCGGTTGCACCGGTGAGAGGATTTTTTTTTAAAAAAAATCAACCTTATAATTTGCTCTAACGAGGAATCGAACTTGGGCGGTTGCGATCATACCTCAGCTCCAATAGCCACCTAGGACTAGAGGGCTTCGGTCCACGTCGTCCAACCGCCGCCCCTGCCGTTCCTACTAGCTACTCCATACGACCTAAATTACAATTCATTAAAATGAAAAGTAATTTAGAATGCACCACGTGCTGGTCAGAGAGCATGTGCTGGTCTCCGTCGCCCTTGCACTTTCCTACCTCGTCGTCGTTTCTATGGCCACCTTTGGCGCCACTCCTTAGACGGAGGAGTCGGAGCTGAAGTAGGGGGGGGCTGGTCTCACATTTAGATTAGCAGAACCACTTCACGTATGGAGGTGTTTGGTGTGGCTTCAGCAAAAACAGCTCCAAAACAGCTCCAGGAGCTATTTTCGAAGCTCTACCAAATTAGCCCTGTATGTCGTCCGAGAGGGAGGGGTTGGATCGAAATCGATGCACTAAGAAACTGATAGATGGCTCTAACAGAGATAATAAAAACTTTGTGTTCCTCTTAGGTTGCCTAGTTTGGAGCCTCTGACTTATTAGAAACAATTTTGTTTTCAACAACTCTTTAGTCTCCTCCCCTAACGCTAGCTTGTACCGGACAATTTCTTTTATGCAGAAATGGAAAGTCCTACACAAGGAGGGGCAACGCTGGATAGATTTGGTGACCATCAAGCTGAAACATCAACTGTCTTCGTTAGAATCTGAGTCTTGAGAGCTGCTTTACCTGTACTGTTCTGTACTTTTCGTTCTCTGGTGACTGTCCTGGATATTGTTAGAGTGTGGTTAGAGAGAGGGGGTTGTTACAAGCTTGATCAGTCTCTGGCCTAGAAATTCATTGGCTTGTAATTTCCTTTTCTTTGAACTCTGATGTAAAACTGGTATCCTCAGCTTGTTTCTGGGCTTCTTAAGTAAAGCCGGGCCAATTCGGCCTTCTAACAAACATGCATGGTTCGTGAACTCCTTCACGCGGGCTGGCTGTGTCTGCCGTCGGGCCCGAATTCAACAATTTAGCAATCAAATGTTCTCTAGGCTTACGGCCCAGGACGAGCCTACTAAAGTTTCCATTCCTTGTCTCAGTCCTCAAAAAAAAAAAGGCGACGACTTTTTTTTTTTTTGCTTGGGGCTAAAGAGTTTGTGCGAAACATATATCGAGTAAGATATTCAGAGTTATCTGAATAACAGGAGCAAGTATCATCTTTGTATTTGGAGTTTTTTGAGCTAGGTTTTTGTATTTCCGAAATCACTGCTCTTACTTAAGTTTTCGGACAAAGCCTAATGCTAGCCTGGCGAGGACAGAAAAGACCTGCCTGCCTCGGCCCTTGTTGGTTGGACCACAACGTCCGGCCCACCACTCCTGGAAGGAACACTCACTTCGGGCCCACTGCACCCTCACCCACGGCCCACCATCCCCCTCTTCCTCTTTGACCTCCTCCTCTCCCCCCCTTCCACAGTTCCACAGCAGCAGCAGGGTCGGAGGAGGGTCCTAGGAATTTCCCCCTGGCTGCTAGGGTTTAGGGTTTTGCGGCCACCATGCACCACCACCTCTCGCGCCTCCTCAGGCACCACCGCCTGCTCCTCCTCCCCGCCGCCGCCGCCTCCTCCTCCTCGCCCTCCACCGCCGCCGCCGCCGCCGCGGCATTCTCCACGTCCTCCAAGAAGCCTTACACCCGCCGCGCCAAACCGCCGCCGGCAGAGCCCCCCGCCGCGGCGGCGAGCGACGGGGACGGCGCGCCGGCCGCCGCCTCTCCCGTCGAGGCGGACGCGGCGGCGGCGGAGGCCGCGTGGCAGAGGGAGAAGCTCCTGGCCGACCTGCCGCGGCCGCCGACCATCCCGTTCCAGCCCAAGGTGGCCAACACCGTGCGCCTCGTCGGCACCATCGGCGCGCCGGTGCACCTGCAGCGCACGCCCGACGGCCGGTTCTCCGCGGTCTCCGTGCTCGTGCAGGACCGCCGCATCGACTTCCCCAGCTTCTGGTGCGATCATTGCTTCCTTTCCCCTTGTTGCTCTTCCCTCCCGCTTTATTAATAAAAAAAAACGAGCTCAGTCTGTGCCTGTTCGTTCAAAAAAAAAAAAGAAGAAGAAACTACCTGGTGATCAGGTTAGTGCAATTAGGTAGTGCTTGTAGCTGAAAGGAGGCGTGATTGTTCCTACAGGACAGGCATATTGTCACTCGGAGTGCCTCCATGTCTCTGGTTTTGGGTCTGATTGTGTGCAAATTACTAATTTAACGAATTGTTGTTGCCTTGTATCTGTATAATTACGAATTGAATTGACCTGTTTGTGTGCCGCAATGTCGCAAATCGTATGTACTTCATGTTCTGTTGAAAATCAGATTTTGCCCTGGTCTTCGATTATTTAGTGGAAGGATGTGTTACTGAACCTTTAATACCTATATGTAGCCAGAAAAATGTTTGTCAATGATAAAAAGCTAGAATTCTTTCACTATTTCTGAACACTCCATTTCTAAAATTTCCCAGAGGGCCAGAAGAAGTAACACTCTTGTTGGTTCTGCTGAAGTTTCATTGGTCTTTTTTTATGATATGCCTTGTATTGTCATTTGTTACCTGTTTCATCATCTAGGATATTCCTGTGCGTGTTTTTTTTTTGCATTTTCCAAATATATGTACTCTGATGTTACACTTGTTTTTATCTTCAGGGTTCCCATTGTTTTCAAAGACGACTTGGCCCAAGTAGCTGCTTCCCACTTGAAAGAAAATGACCTTGTCTATGTGTCTGGGAAATTGACTTGTGATGCTCCACCTTTCAAGCTGGATGATGGCCAAGCAAACATTCAGGCATGTAGTTCTTGCACACGGACATTTTTTTCTAATTAGTCTGTTCTTTGTCATATAGCATGAATGTTTAACCAGGTGCCCTGCTGGTATTTTAGAACCTATGCTCGGATTTTAGGTCTTTGTGCATATCACAATAAAACTGAATAAATGATAATCTATTCTAGGTTCTAGCGAATTTACTGTCATTTGTTGACAGTAAAGTTGTTGAAACGGAAGCCGTAATGGACGAGGAAGAAGGATTTATGGAAGTCGTCGAGTCTGAAAAGAAAGTTGAAGCCAAAAGAGTCAGCCCTAAATATCCACCGGGCACAGTTTCAGGTACCATAATATTTATCTCACTGCATCCACTTGGCTGTCCTAAGGTCCTGCTCCTAAGTGATAGGTTCATTTTGTTTAGACTTCTCATGGGATGCACCTAATAATAAGCTCAGAATCAATATAAAACTAAATATTTCAAATGGTTGGTCATGCATCTGTGATTTTTGTCATGAGGCTTATTCTGCTATCTGTGACTGGTTTTGGTCTATGTGATGAATATGTTTGTCTAAGCTTTGATTCCTAGATTTTTTTTGGTCTACAATGCAAATGTCCTTGCTGCAGCATTTTTCAAATGGGTTTTGACTCTATCAGAACTATCTTGACTCCTAAACTAAAGATATAATGTAAGGGAGTGTGCAACGAATGCTAAAAAGAGGAAGTGATTAATGTTTTGGCATTCAGAATTGAGTCCAAGCCCCTGCAGCATGCGAAGCTAGCTAGGTTTTCCTGGAGTCTGAGCAAGTTGAAGCTCTGGAGCTTACTTGTTAAAACAGATCATTGGTCCACCTAGTGTAAGCCTTTTGAATAGAAAAACGGAAGATTGATGGAGAAAGGGTGGTTGGAGATAGTAATTTGTCTTTCATTGCTAGTGGGATCATGCAAGATTGAATTTTAGAAATTGGCCTAACACAAGAAGCAACTATGAGTACACTTTAACATTGTTTGCGATGTTTTGGAACTGTTGGTCACCATAGGTGTACCCAGAGCTGGTTTTATTTAGACTTACATATAAGGCTGGTAAGTAGTTAGCTTTAGCTGCCTTATGGGCATTGCTGTACACATATCTTATGTGTCAATATAGACCATATGTTTCATAGGATGCCATGTGTGTTGGTTGCACTAGCAAAGTACATTAAGAGATGTACAACTTGATTATTACAGTTTTTGAATTAGAGGAATTTTGAATCTCAGTGAACTTGTTGAGTTTGAAACTAATTTTCTTAAAATCCTGATGCATCCAAATGTGCTGAAAATACTCTTTTTCTCTGTAACTTGTTCCTATACCATGAATTCAGTTGTCAATACATCCCTGTTTCAAAGGTGTCGTCTAGGCGCTAAGGCATGCTCAGATTTTCTAGGACGCCTTAACGCTTTTAAAACCATGCTATCCATAACTTGTGCAGTCTCTGATGATGACATGATATTGAATTATCAGGTTACCGAAGCAAGTGGGATAAGCTCAATAAGCTCTGGAATGATGTTCTAACAAAGCCCCAAGATTGGAATGATAACCGGCCTCAAAAGAAAAATGGATCTGTGAGCATACTACCTGTAGAAGTTCATTTCAGTCGAACAAATACAGCTTGTAAGCTTATAACACTCTTAATCTTTTAATGCAGAAAAATCCAAAGTTTCCTGATTTTACGAACAAGGTTTCAAAAGAGGCACTCTGGCTCAACACTGCACCAAGGACAGTGCTTGAAAAACTGGATCATGTGGTCTTTGGTGGTGGTTATGCTGCACACAGAGAAGATAAACCTTACAATACTGACACACAGAAAGGTAAAATCTAACCCCTTTTTCCATTCTTTTGTTTATTCTCATTTTGGTGTATTAATAGCAGGTACCAGTACAAACTGGTCGAAGTTTAGGAAGAGCACAGATGCTTCTGCTTCGTCAAAGCAAAAACTTGAAGAAGGTAAGAAATCTGTTCACTCTTCCCTGCTATTACATCCGTTACAATGCATAGGTGCATGTAGATGTTCACCACATATGCTGTATCTTCTTTCCTCAGCAAAAGATTCCATTTTCCTGGCACAGGAATGCGTATCTTGCTATGCCTTGACCTGCTTCGCTGATGTCACATCATTTTTCTTCCAGAGGAGTTGTGGCGAGATGTACTGGACAATCCATCAAACTGGTGGGACAACAGAACGGATAAGGTGTGTATCAGGGAACTAAATTGAAATCTAAATTTTCACGCATCGGATCTGTGCAAAACATTTGAGTTTCTCTGGTTTGAGCACGCAGCGCTCACCAAAGAGTCCAGATTTCAAGCACAAGGAGTCGGGCAAAGCTCTTTGGATAGGATTTAGGACACCTCAATGGGCTGTAGATGTGCTTCCATCCTTGAATTTTAAGGGCGGCAGCAAGGGTACAAGAAAGCAAGAGACCTTGAGCTTTGTACAAGAGATGGATGCATGAGCTTGGGCCTCAGTGGTAAGCCCTTTGCCTGTGCACAAACTCCCTTGCTAATTAATACTCGTACGTGCTAACTCCTGCCTGATCCAGGTAGCACTCAAACGAGATTCAGGTTGGGCCATTTTGTCGTGTCAGGATCAGGAGGAATTCAGGGGGATGTAAATAGTTTCGGGATCGATGCCAGTACGATACACATCCTGTCGGCCTAATTTGACGATGCCCTTTCAGAGCCCAGTTTTGGCTATTGTACCTACCCTTTTACTACTATTTTTTCTCGGGTTGACTGCTAAAAAAAAATAATAACCCGATACAATGTTTCATGTTTGCTACTTCTTCTCCATATGAATGAATTTTACCTCGATCCTGGGCCGAACGAAGCCCCTGCATTCTACGGGCCGGAAAGGCCTTAAGCCCGTAGGTACTTTGGTGACAGTTTATGAGTTGTTATTATTATTGTCCTCTTCGTTTCTTCTAAAACCTTTGAGCTCCAAGCGGTCACGCTTGCTGTGCTGAGCTTCTTACCAAGGTCAAATTATGTCGTTGATTTTGCAGACAGTTTAATGGGCTCGTACCGAATTACTCACTTTTTCTTGACTAGTAGCGTCGGTCACGTTGCGTCGGTGCTCCGAATTATGAATGGCCTTATCACGAGGGATGAAGGGAGGAAATGATTGGGCGCTAGGTGACGCCCACATGATTGTCCGTCCAAACTCGCAAAAGATCTTCGTGTATCCTTTGGATAGATGCTCGTGATGATGGCTTGGAAAATGCTACTACTGCACCTGGAGTATACTACTCGGGATCTTTGCATATATAGCCGCCGTTGCTGCAAATTCACAGCATGTTCGTTTGTTCGATGGTAGGTCTTTGGTTTGTTACGAGAGAAAATCTTCTTGGCTGGTTCTTTGGTGGCATTGTTTGTTCGGTAGAGAGAAATCTTCTTGGTCGGTTCTTGGTGGTTGTTTTGTTCTGAGAGAAAAGTACTGCTAGTACTGCTGGCTGGTGGTCGGTAAGCCAAGCGTACGGGGCATCCTCAAGTTCCGCCAAGCTTGCTGCAGGTGCATCCATCTGCCTGCCTAAATAGGTTGTCACGTCAACTTCAATTTTCCGAGGACAAAATAAAAGCACGGCAGCTTTCAAGTGCAACCATCACTTATTGGTGCGGCAACAATCTTGTCTACGGAGGAGATGACTCGATATTCCCTTCCCAGGACAAAGCAAAGGATGCTAAACGCTGCGAGTATATATCATCCTGAAAAGACTAGACGACCGGAAAGAAATTCACCCCTCTCCAATGCTTTTCCAAGCCTTCGATTCCGGGGCCCCTCCCCTCCCCTCCCTATGCGCACGCACGCACGCACAAACCTGTACCTCATCGGCGGCCTGTGCTGTCTCCTTAGTGCTGCCGTTGACCCAATGCAAAGCAAAGCAAATCTCTCATCTTATCGATCGATCTATCTGAATGAAGACGACGACGGACGGCCTCCAAATGCGTATATCTTCGCCATCCCTTTTACGGCCTTTCGCAGTCGCCGCCCACAGTGTTCCTCATGGATGGATGGATGGATGTTCTTCTTTTGCTAGCTAATCTCTCTTTCTAGGATTCCATGTCTAATCCATATCTCTCTCGCCTATCTGGGGAGCTAGGGATATGATAGAGAGGGATCGATGCAGCATATCTCGATCACACATATATAGCTGGGTTCTTTGCACATACTTATATAGTTAGGCACCTTCTTCATTCCACAATTAAAGTGTGTCACACACGCATGCATGCATGGTGCCCCTATTGTATTTGTGTGGCTGATGGCTGGTCTTTGGTTTGTTCACGAGAGAAAGATCTTGTTAAGTTAAGTTGCTTTCGTGGGCTTGGTTTGTTAGAGAAAATAAATGCAATTGGCTGGTGGCTGATAAGCCAAACGAACGTCTAGCTAATAATGCACGGTCGTCAGAGTTTTGATGACTCAAGTCGGCCAACATTTTGGGTGGTGGGTTTTGTGTTGGTACGTACTACTGGTTGGGCGGCCATGCTATGTGATAGTAGAGTAGAGAGACCTTTACAAGGAAGGGATTGATGATGGAGGAGACGACGACGACGACGAGGCAGCCAGCCGCCCCTCGTGATTATTCTCGGAAGGCATGCATTGTTGCGGATCGATCTGTTGCGTCTCCTCAACCCATCCCATCTTTCACCTATATAGTAGCTAATAAGCTAGCTCCAGTCTTTATTTCTTTTCCGTATGGGAAAGAGACCTAATTCTCTTTTTCTCTCACACCACTCACCCAGCAGTACCTCTTTTACGCATGGGAAAGAGACCGTCAACGAGCCCATCATGTGGGTAAACTATTCAATTTCCACGATGTGATGTGATGCCTGCCGGTGTGACATGTTGGGCTCATCTTGGTGTTGCCAGTTTGGGCCTTCCATTTCTACGTACCATATGCATCGTGAGATTCTCATTGTGAAAGCAATTGATTTTTTTTCCTTGTGTAAAACAAAAAAAAAAAACTTTCGGCCCGTTCGTTTGGCCGGTGGCAATGGGCAATGCATCTTGATTTGTTCCGAGAGAAAAATCTTGTTGGTACGGTTATTCTTTGGTGGTTGGTTTGTTTTGAGAGAAAGATCTTGTTGGATGGTGACTGATAAGGCAAGCGATAGAGCGAGAGTATGTGGCTAAGCTGCTGCTTCGTGCGTAAGTGGCATCTTAATGGCAGGTGGAGATCTAGATGATGAGTACATACATGCTACTACGTCTCAACAACCAGCTGCTGTGTGGCTGCAATGCTCGCGTACGTACAATAATTACTACTAATTTCTAAGCCTCTGCTGACAGTATATATCAAATCAAATCACCATAAAAAATAGCTTTAATTTATCTGGCTCCTTGCTCGCCCGGCCGTGTCGCCGTCATGCCGGCATGCATGCGTTTCTCCAGCTGCTCTCTGCCTACAGCCTGGGCTAAAGCTTCGTGTGATTGCTGTGCTGATTAGCTTGCTGCCTGCTGCCCTCCATCACACTACTTGCTGCGTTTTTGGAGGATACCGGCCGGGTCCATATCCTGTAAAGGACGACACAACCAGGTTGTCACCCATCCGTCCATAGATCTCTCTCAAGCAAATAAAGAGATTGTTGTCCTGGTCTGATCACCCATTAGAAAGTGAGGCGCAACGACGGCAGGCCACCGATCGAGTTCATACGACCCATCTTGCAGTGATGGAACGTCTCAACAACCGATCGAAAAAAATATCAGCTGGCATGGATTATTGGATGCCTTCCTTGTGCACCACCACCACCACCACCACCACCTGATCCATCGTTTTCAATTCCTAGCTAGCCAAAGCTACCTAGCTCCTACTAGTACTAGTCTGTCCGGCAGATTAGTTTTAATACGGCTTCATCAGCTGATTTTTACCGTTGATTATTTGTTGTAAGCGAAAAAATATTGTGTACAATTAAACAATCAGAAACAATGCACGAACAGAGAAGCGAGCCCAATCTAACTTGGGAATATATATAGTATACATTCTGTGGTTAGAGTGAGACGTCGATGAGTGTGTGAAATGTGTGTGCAGTGAGAGAGAAAACAGTGTGCATGGGACCTCCCCCCACTTCGTTCTGAACGAAACATTTAGGACCACAGTATCCTAGTATATCCACTAACACAACATATATGCTGGACCACCGCCGACGACTCAGAGCGCAAGACAAGAGCTGATGATGATCTATGTAGTTTAGTGTTTCCAGAAATGGAAACTAGTTTAGAGGTGCAAACGTACATGTGTTGCCCTTATATAGTACTAGTAGCAAAAGTTAATCTCCTAAACAGTGCTATTGCATGATTACATCACCACAGCTTAATCTGTCACACCTCAGCAGGATAAAGAAAAGGTGATCAATGGAGGCTATAATCTAATCTCATAATTCAATCCCAGCTTGCATGCATCTCTCCATCTGTCTCCAGTAGTATAGTAGTATATATTATATGGCGCCAAGCCAATGCAAAGCAATCATTTGCACAGCGATATCAGAGGTATGTAGTAGGATTCTCTGCACCAGAGCCCAATACACCGTGGATCGATTTTGACAAGCTACTACATATATAGGAGTATCTCTGTGGCTTCAATTTGTGCGCTTTCTCCTATGAAGGTCAATATGCACGATGAATGGCACCGTACCCTAGCTATGTAGCTAGCTATTTTCCGAAAAGTCGTGTGCAAACAGAAAACGGAACATGTACCTACGACGTCAAAGGATTCTATTCATATACGATTACACTGCTATATGTCAGTTCTAGCTAGTTTGTTTTACAAGTCTTTTTTTAAAATAATTTTACTGCATGCAGACCAGATCTAGTACCATAACTAACGTTACTTTCGAACTTTTTTTATGCGTGTAGCACGTGCACATGTGCCATTTTTTACCCTAGAGAATATCTAAGAAAATTTGTAGCTAGTTTGGTGTGGTTTAAATAAAGTCCCTAGCAACAACCAAAACTGTTACTCACTCATCAATCGGTTCCAAAGTACGACTCAAAGCTGGGCAAAGTAGAAAAGCAAATTTTAGTAAAGAAGGGGTCATCACTTTTGCACCTAACATACATTTGGAGAACAAATTAAAAGAGGGAGAAAAAGAGACCGTATCTTCATTTTGACAATATACAACCTGTTCATTTGACTGGTGGTTGGTGTTGATTTGTTCTGAGAGAAAAGTTAATGCTGCCTGGCTGCTGATGGCTGATTTGTTCCGAGAGGAAAGTACTGTTGGTTGGTGACTGATAAGCCAATTAAACGAACAGGGCGATAGAGAGCGCGCGGGGGACAATGGCTCTCTTTTCATCAAGCAATTAACAACCAATAATCTATGATGAGTTGAAGGACCACCAGAGATTTCATGCCAATTATATGCATCAGTTTTGTTGGCCGTTGGGGGGTGTGATCCGTCGGAGGAGATGGATCGATCACAGATGTTATTAGACATGAAGCAAAGGTGCAAAGCAAACTAGCAAAGCGAAGCAACAAAAGCCAAAAGGGTTGAACAGTTAGAGCAGCTATAGAGAGGAGACACGGTGCACAAGCGAGGGTCCCTCCTCCCGCTGACAAAGGAAATCAATTCGCCAGCAACGTCATGGCTCGGAGTGGAATGGCTTGGGATTGGCGCTATTTGCATGATGGGACTTGTCATCAGAACCGACCAAATAATCACAACACAGGGGGGTCCTTTTCGTTCCAAAAGGAAATTAAAAACATCTATCTCGATCTATCTCTGTCTGCAAACCGAGAGCTAGAGAAAAACGACCACTCCATAATGACCAGTGTACAATGGTTAGTGCTTATCGCCGCCTGTCCGCCAGATGTAAGTACTACTGTGTATAGTGGTAACATAAAATCTCCCTCAAGGACGTAGCACAGTGCGTACGTAGTTGACATAAAATACTGCCACGATCGGTTAAAACAGTCTCTGTACACACTACTACTACATACTGTTGGACATGGGTAGAGAAGAGGGCATCAGTCCGGGTTGGTATGTAAGGGTTGTTAGGTCGCCAAAGGACTAACCGGGACTAATGCTGAAAGACAAAAGCCCCTAGTCTCGGGTTCAAAAACGGGACTAAAGAGAGGCCGTTTGTCCCGGTTGGTATTACCAAACAAGACTAATAAAGGATTTTGCAAACAAAAAAGAGATCCCCATGGCTGCTAGCCCGTACACCTACAGCCACCCCCGCCGACGAGCTTGCTCCAGCTCCTCACTACTACAAAACGAAGCATTTGTACCGGACAAATTGCCAATTTAGTACCGGGCGCTTGCCCGGTATATGTTGTCTGGTACTAATGCCATGCCACATAGTACCGTGTTGGGGAATTCGGTAAAACACTTACACCCTCGAAACATCGAATTGTCAAAATTCATGAAACATGTTCGCGAATCAATAATGGAAGAAAGGTCCAGTTTTGTGAAAAGGAGTGATCATGAAGAAATCTTGATATATTTCGAATGTTTCACGAGTTTTTGAACAAGTGTGAAGATAATGGCCGAACTTGGCTTTTGTGTTCGAACTTTTAACTCGTTTCAGGATGGGTGATTGTCGCGAAATTCTGGAATCAGGAGGTTGCGAAAGCGTGAAAGCAGGAATTTGCGAAACTCTGGAATCATGAACTTGCGAAGCTCTGGAATCATGAACCTGTGAAATTATGCAATCGGGAATCTGCGAAATTCGGGGGTTTTGATGTGCGAAGATCTTCATGCAAAAAGGATTCAGGAATCAAGAAGAAGCCAAGTCAAAGACGTTACCTCAAAAGTCCGGGTTTGAAATGTGAATTAGTGGCAGACTTGTAATATATGAAATCAGCCCCGCAAATCACGGGATGTAAAAGACATTCATGTACATGTTCATACTAGGAATAGTCCCTAGATTCGAGGGTATTTTCAAAATGTAAAAGTCCCTTCGTCTCTCTATAAAAGGGGGCGCGAGGGCACGTGTAAAGGGGTTCATAACTTTTGAGGCGAGTGCAGACTTTTGGGGATTCTTAGTCTCCCTTTCGCAATTCTTGTGCGTAAGTTCTAACTCTTGTGTTCGGGGATTCCCTCCGATTTTTCAGACCACCCAACATACCGGCCGCCACACCCGGTACTGAAGGGGCACTTAGTACCGGCCACTGTTATGCACCGGTACAAAATGTCCTACACCCCAACATCACTTTCCCTTCCCTTCCCTTCCCTTTCCTTTCCTTTTTTCCTTTTCTTATCTAACATCTTTCCTTTTATCTTCCAATAAGATCAGCCATCACAGTCACAAAATTAATCACACAATCACAAATCTCAGGAAAATACATATCAGAATCACAAATCTCAGGAAAATACATCTCACAATCACAATTCTCATCAAAGTACATCTCACGGTCACAAATTTCAAGAAATTTCACAAATCTCACAATCAGTCCGCCCTCCCGGCGGTGCGCTGGAGCCGCCCGCTCGCACCTGCGGCCCTCACGCCATGGTGGCTGGTGTCCAAGACCCAAGACCGGGGAGGTTCGCGACCGCCTCGCGTCGTGGTGGCCGGCCCGGTCCCCGCGAACCGCGGGAGGCCGACCCGCACCGACCCCGCGCACCGCCGGGAGGGTGGCTCCGGCCGCCACGTGCCCCCACACCTCCGTACCGCCACCGCCACCGCCGGAGGGACACGCCTCCGCGCTGCCGCCTCCGCACCTCCGCTGCCCGTCGCAGGGGAGCACACCCGCCGAGACGGGAGGACGACTTGCCCCAGCACCTCTGTCGGGTTCCCTTAGTGGAGGGTGTCGTCGGGACTTCCTCCCTGCATAGATTGAGAGGAGATGAGAGATGTGAGTAGAAAGAAGATAGAGATGAAATTAGGAAAGAGATAGAAGGGGGAGATAAATGAGTTGGTGGGGTGTTTCGTAGTGGTGGGTGGTTTGGTCCCGTACTAAATGGCAGAAATATCATTTTTGTACCGGCTGAAAATCGTTGTTCGGTATTAAATGGCTCCGCAGGGTTGGGCCATCGGGGTACACTATAGCGCGCGCACGATACTAATTGCGTACGTTAGTACCGGCCGATCGCGACCGGTACCAACTGAATTGGACGAATGCCCCTTTGTGTAGTAGTGCCTCCTCCTCCGCTGCCACAAGTAACAATTAGCAAGCAACAAACATAAAGTCACTATTTCGATTCAGTCTCGCAGTTCATCACACAATAACCACCACAACATTTGAGGTCACGTCGACACAAACCCTTTAGTCCCGACTCCAAAGTTGAATTGAGACTAAAGAGCATACCAAAGACTCTTTCTCTACTAGTGGGAACATGACATATATGGGTGCACCTCCTTTATGGAGGGGTACCGCGTTTTTGCTGTAACTATAATACTTCATCTGAAAAGCCTACTTAATTTGAAACACAAGAAGTACGGTTGTAACTTGGAAAAATGTACAATTAGAAGACGGTGCGGGAGAGGGCTAGCTATACATGTTGATGTACTATTGTAACTTGCTCATTACACAACTCAATACTACTGTTGTAGTAGTTAGTCGATGGATCAATAATTGTCCAAAATTCATATGCTTTTTTGCCCCCTCCATCGTCCAACATACACTGGCATGCATGCTGGCATGGCTGCAACCGAAACTAACCATTGCGTACGTGGAGAGAGAGAGAAAAAAACAAAGATATCAAGGGCCTGCGTGCCTCATCAGTCGTCATCACTCGATCAGGAGATGAGTTGTGTACTAATGAGCAAGTTACACATGAGCAAGTATCGATCACATGCACGAGAAAGATATCAAGGGCCTGCAGCCAGCCCTGCCTGCCTCATCAGTCATGACTTTGCACGAGATAGATACGATGCCTGAGGGAAGATGGGCCCAGCTGGAAGTGGCAGCAGTAAAGACGAAGCACGCATGCCTTTGTTTGTTGGTCTGCGGCGCACGTACGCACGCGCACGTGGTAGCGCGTTGGTGCGGTCGACACGTGCAGCATGGGACGCCGACATCTCGCACTGTCGCTCATGTCAGAGCGCGCGAGACCGGGCGCCTTGCTGTCATTGCTCCAATGGCTCCGTGCAGTAGGGAGGGCAGCATGATCCACTGCCCTGTTGCTCCTCACTTTTAATTTCCCATCAACACCAACACGAACCCCCCCCCCCCCCCCCCCCCCCCCCCCCCAATGCAATGGCCATTGCTAGCTGCTGGTTGCGGTTGGTTGGAGTTTCCTACACACGCCGGCCGGCCGGCCGTATTGACAGACGACACCTCGAGAGGAGAGCATGCATGCATGAGCGGCTACTCTCCTACTCCTACTCCGACTCCGACTCGCGCGTGTGCGTGCGCCACCGTATCCTTCTAGAGATCCGTGTGTATCGTCGATCGTGTGCAGTACTAGCTAGCTAGCATTAATGTACGCGTGCGTGCGGCTGACGCGGATGGATCGAACAACCATTCATGCACGTCACGTCACTACTATACGTGCGTGCGTGTCATGTCGTAATGTGAGCAGTGGTACGTGTGGGTTGTTGGGGACTTGGGGCATTTGGGGGTGTAGTGCATGCTTGCAGGCCCAATGCCGCACGACCGACCCCGGCCATGCATGGCGGGCGAGCTAGCGAGGACGGCATGCAGGGCGCTTTTCCGCCGGCCGGTTGCTTCGTCGACTCGAGGGCCTGGGGATGGATTTGACGGCTGATCTGATAGCGCGTCGCCCATGTGCATGTGCGGCCTATACCTGTCGTCTCCAAGCACCTTGTTGTCAGCATAAGCATATGGTACCCTACCCACCCAGCCAACTTCGCCGGAGTTGGAGTTCACGCATGCACGGAGGTCGTCGCTGGCTGGACATCACCGGCCGGCGCCCGGCGGGTACGGGTGGAGGCCGGGGTCCGATTGTGAGGAGCCACCGCCCCAAATGCAAGAACTCTGGGCATGTTCGTTCGGTGCATCGACCCTCACTCGAGTTATTACTGCGCCTGGAAAGTGGAAGTGAAACCCATCTAATCAGAAGCAACTTTGCGCCATAATGCAACCTTGACTTGGAGGTCGTGGCTGCTGGCTGGCATCGATCTGAATTAGCGGCCGGCCGGGGGCGCACACACACCCCCACATGCATCAGTGCCGCACACGCACGGGAGGGAGGCTCTCTGCTCTGAAGCATCTGATGCCGTGCCTTCGACAGGAAGTCAGCACAAGTAGCGACTTGACAGGCGACATGACCGGGCCGGCCAGAGCTTGCAGACGACGGCCGGGCGGCATCCTCCTCTCCCTCCAAGTGCAAATGCGCCAGTGCAAGTGCAACCATGCATGGATCGATAGCTGCTAGCAGCTAATTAAGCTAGTACTACTGGAGTACGTGCAAGCAAGAGCATGAGCAAGAGCAAGCACGGGCATATGCATATGGGTGGTGCAGCAAGCGGTCGGGAGGGAGCTCGAGGCAGGCAGGCAGGCAACAACTTTTCCCGTGCTACAGGGTGACAGGACGTGAAACTAGGAAAGGGGAAGAGATGTGTCGTCTCTGGGACTGGGACTCCTCCAAAGCCCCAAAAGCCTCTGCCTCCACTGTACTTGGCGCCCAGTGCCGTGTCGTCGTCGTCTGTACGTGCGTGCGTGGTCGCCGGCCGAATGCAGCAGAGCACCCGGCCGGCCAGAGACGTCCTGCCTCCCGAAATTCTGCCTTCTGCGTCGTCGTCCATGATTGCCGATCCCTGGCGTTGATTAGCTTTGCGGTTTTTTACTGCTTAATTAGTATGTATATATACTTGCAAACAAGCAGCACAGCGACGAGCGACGACGACTAGACGCTGCTGGCTCAGGTCGGCGCCAGAGAACAGCTGCTAGGTGGCAAAAGGAAGGAATGGCCGGCCGGCGGCGTCCATGTCACGGGAACGTACACGACGTGCGCACGCACGCACGGCGGCGACAGCGGCGTACGGTACGGTCGCCATGGGGAAAAGGGCAGTGATGGATCGGGGAGGCGGCCGGTGAGTGTTCGACTTGATGTAGGGGATACGCCCGGCCTGCATCCATCGTCGGGAGGCGTGCGCGCGCGCGGTGATGGTGAGCGAGGGTTCCGCTCGTCTAGCTGCGTCGTCTCTGCCGCCGGACGCCCGGCCGGGGGGCGCGCGTGTGCACGGCCTGCGTATGTAGCGTGTGTAAGAGAGGAAACAGCAGCAGTAGCAGGGACAGCAGCAGTCAAATGTCACATCCTCGGCCGTAAATCATAAGACGGACAGTGACGCGTCAATCAGTGGGATCCGGCCGGCGGAGGGGATCACCGGCCGCGGGCGCCCAAACATCCGGACGGCCCGTGCATGCGCCTCGTCAGCCACACACACACGGAGATCAGAGATGGCATGCATGGCGACGGCAAGGCAACACACTGCAGTACACTGGCAATGCCGCCAGGATTCAAATTCTTCGTCAGTAGCAAGAGACTAGCAAGTAGGCGCGGCTGCTAGCGCGGTTAGATTTGATAAACCATATTTTTAAAATGCTATATATGTTGGCATTGTATTTTCTTTATCCATCTTAACTCATTATCCAACCTTTTGAAATCACTAATACCGATGTAAATATTGGAGCTTAAAATTCAGAACTGATATTGATACACTCGATTTTTGTTATTTGGATGGTGTTTTAATTGGTGGATGGAACCTGACCTAATAACGAATGTCATTCGACGCTCTGTTGCACCCCTGCATACAGTGTGAGCCTCCGAGCTCTGTATTGGATAGAAATTGTAGTTCACCCTCTCATCACTTAGTCCCCACCTCAACCGACTGAGCCTCTTACTCTCCACTCTCGATGGTCGAAATCTACCTTGTTGATTCTATGGCTCCTGAGTTTGGCTCGGCTGTTGACCTCACGTAGAGTCTGGATTCTCCACTTTCTGATGCGCAGATCCATCTTCTCCAGCGAGCTCGCCATACCTCGTGGTACCGTTGGTTATCGACGTAGGTGACCTTGAAGCTTGATGTAGGGCGGGCTCAAGCAACGGTGGCGTAGGCCCTCCTCTCTTTCCATATGGGTGCACCCCCTTCTTCATCTCATCCAATGGTACCTTCTTCCTCTCGTTTAAAATTCTCCCTTCCTTACGATCGACGGTCGATGCCCTTTTCTTTTTCTTCTTCCTACTTATAGATGGCCCCTCCTTCTAACTTGCGATCCCGACAAATACATAGGATGTTTCTTATATGGGCTTTTGGTCTGGAACACATCCTCAAAGGATGATTTTGTGCACAACACACCTCATTTGTTGATTTTGTCCGCAACACACTACGATTTTGTGTCTTTGCCTAGGCACCAAAAAGGACTTCCTTACCCTTGCAAAAAATTGGACCTACATGTCAGCTCTTTCTTTCTCCTCGTTCCTCCTTCCATCCCCTCCAAGAGAGCTTCCATGGCTGACGCTATGGGGACTTCGTTGTCTGAGCTGCCTGCTCCCTCCACCACCATGGCCGACGCGCGCTGCAGTCTGGGTGCCTGCCCGCCCACCCTACCTCCCACTCCACAACCACCACCGTCCGATCTGAGCCCGCCCGTCCCATCCCCTTCGCAACGACTCCCCTGGTCGGCCCACACGACGGCGTGGTCGGCTCGCGTGGCGGCGACAAGCCCGAGCGGATCCAAGCGGCGCCTTAGTGGATCCGGACGGCACCGCTCCCTCGCCCATGCCTTCTCCCCTTCTTGATTTGTGTGTCGCTACCCGAACAAAGGTTGTCGTTCTCCCCGGTAGAGCTCAGAGGTGGTGCTCGCCAGAGCGCGTGGAGAGAGAGCTCGCACGAGCGGTGAGCTTCAGGGCATCACTCGTGGAGGGAGCTTCGGAGCAGCGTTCACCAGAGCTCTGTGCGCACATGCCTGTGGCCACCGCCGTTGCCTGAACCGGATCCTCTGCTCTCCTGACAGCGAGCTTGGGGTCTACTCTCCACGGGACGAGAGCTCTCCCGGGGGAGCAGGGGCAGCAGCATCGGCGCATCGCCATGGCTCGACGGCGGCAACGGGCAAGAGAGAGAACGGAACTGGGAGACTGAAAGGGACGTGAGAGAGCGGTGGGTAATACAGTCCTTTGGCTGTGGGACGTGTGTTGTGGACAAAAAGCAATCTAGCAATGTTCCGGGGACAAATTTGAAGAATGGAGTGTGCTACTCACAAATGCAATGTTTGAGAGTGTGCTCCACACAAATTTCCCTTCTTATATATACATATTGTATCATGTCTCCTAGGATATATATTTATTACTTGAAATGCTATGTCCTTAGTGGTTGTTGAATATACCTTATGTGTTCTAAAATGTAACCATTATGTTTGATAATACTTTTATAACTTCCAAGATAACTACTGATCATCAATAGTAGGTAACATTATTCATTCTGGGCATACTAGTGTTCATCATCGTGTTCATTGTGTTGTTTGGTTCTTCACGCATCACATACCAATCTAATTCCAAAAGTTTCCAAAAGATTAGAAGATATATGACAAACCAATTTGATTTCATCACTTTCATTCTTGTTTGGAAGCTTACTATGGTTATAGATATTGTTCCTCTTTATTTATTATAGAGGGTCTCATGTCACTAACAGGTGGTCTATTCGCAAGCAAGCCCATGTTCTAGGGACACAAAGTCCCTCTACTGTAGAGCATGCTTATCCTAAATGGTGACATCATAATGATAATTCAATTTATCTCCGTCATGTATATTGTGCGAGATATATATTTGCTAGCTTCTCGGATGAATCACAATATTTGTTCATATCACAATGCTTATGTTTTCTTTTGTTGCCTTCCCTCTTTTGTCAACCTTACACCTTCTTGTTTTTTAGCATGATTTGCCCACCATTATTGTCTACTATCTCAGTTCTTCTCTGACCAAAGCAGTTGTATCATGTTGGTTGCTATATAGGAAGCCATTGTCTCGCTTTTGGTCTTCAAATCCCATATGGTTGATGCCAAACCATACTTAACATCCTCTTTGTCAAATTACTGCTATGCAAACCTACATGAATTACTCATAAAATCTATCTTATCTTATCTTATCTTATCTTATCTTATCTTATCTTATCTTATCTTATCTTATCTTATCTTATCTTATCTTATCTTATCTTATCTTATCTTATCTTATCTTATCTTATCTTATCTTATCTTATCTTATCTTATTGTCTCGTGTGGCATCCAATTTTTTTTGTCTCCATCATGGTTCTAGGTTTGTATGTGCCAAGATCAAGTATTTCTTCTCCATAGCCTTCTACTCATGTTGTATTTTTCAGTGCCTATCTCCAAATAAAATCGAAGAGACTTAGAGCATGCTTGGTACACTTGTTGCCACTTGTACGCCTTGTCTCCTTGCCTCACATTGCTAGGCAAATCAAGGTGAGCTCCCATGGGAGTGCTTGCTTTCCTTGCTATTGCTCGCATTGTAGCTTGATCCAGTAGTGTCATAGATGCTCGATCGATAGTAGCCAAGGTCCATTCGAACATGGTGGAGGTTAATCCAATAACAGTGGAGGTTGAATCGACGACATTAGATGTCAATTTGATAGTAGTGGAGGACAATTCAGTGGCTGAAGAGTTTGATGTAGTAGCTAAAGAGCTTGATTTTGTTCTCATGCACCTAAATTCTATGACGACAAAGCTTATTTCGGCAAATGCGATGTTGATTGGACGGTTAGTCCACGTTAGTTACAATCTGAAGTATATCTAGATAGGATTACAAACAATATCCTGTGATATCCTGACTGATTGGCGTTGTGTTTTGTGTCTTGACTTTTGCACGCCAAATCTCCCGTTGTCTCGGGCTTGCTTACCAGGATGGGCGGGCCCACCATCAAGACTTAACTTCAACCCTTTGAACAAAATTCCTCCATCTTCATGTCCTTGAGCGACGGCCCAGTTAAACAATAGCTAATGTGCAATCGACTGTGTATATAAACAAAATCCCCTATCTTCATCTCCCTGAGCGATGGCATAGTCTCTTGTCGCTATCTTTCCATGCCCATGGTTGCTTTGTCTAAATAGTCTACCTAGTTCATGCTCTAATCATCTCTTGTCACGCTTTATGCTCTGCTCATGTCTTCTTCTCTGACTTTCGACATTGAGTGAGTTAAACTAGTAAATAAACAAAGCAGTACATCAATTACGCCCTGTCCTTCTTGCACTCTCTTTTTTGCATGAAGATGTTGCCTATTAGACTATTTGATCGCCTGCTCGAGGGCATCACACTATAATCCCTTACTTTGGGAGGGAACAACGGACTATATCCAACTCCCGTATGTATTTTCATCTGGCGGTTTTTTACATATATGAGTGGTTTTCTACGAAGTATAGTTTAGGGAAGAGCTTTTTGGTTGTCACTAAAGTCTTAATGAGGCCAAATTTGGGGTCACGGTTCCTCCCTTTTTTATTTGAGAAACAACTTTATTTCCATCTCATATATATATTAGAGTCATGTGAGGCTCAACAAAGAGATTAATTTTTATTTCCTAACGGAAATTTATTTTCATCATGTGCCATGTCTTATCAATGCTGGCATTTAGAGCATTGCAAGGCTACATGTCTGTGCGGATAAATATTTCATGAGCTTCCTAATTAATACTTCAGCAGGAACAAAGAACTAATTTAATGTCCATCGTGTGAAACTTTATTATAATTGTATTTGTTATTTGCTCTTCAATTAGTTATTTTTTGTTTTCCCAATCTATGTGAATATTAACTACTATTTTTCTTATTTCTAATTACGAATTTATGTATTTATTAATTCTATTTGTATTGAATATGGACTATTTGGATTTCCTTATTTCAATTCTGAATTTATGTATTCTTTGAATTAATTTAGACCTTCAGATCTTCATAAAATCTAATGGTGTATATTCTTCTCTTTTTTAGATTAACGTGGGAATTTCTAGACCCTCTCGGCGATCGTGGTGGCTTCTTTTAACACTCAAGTATAAAGATAATAGATTGCACATCTTGCTTACCGAGGAGTCCAAGTATAGACAAAATAATATCAATATTTGTATCTCTCTCTAAATAAGTTTACTATGAAATATGTTCCACAACTAATATAATGATACTTATTTCACCCTGTTGGGGGGTTACCCGAAAAATTCGGATGACTACCCTAACACAAGTAAGGGTTCTTAACACGTTCAAGTTCCGGGTCGGAGCGCAAAGAGACCGTGATTCCCTCTGCAAGTTGCACAAGTTCCAAAAAAGTCCGAATCCGTTTACACGTGCCCTTGCGCCCCCTTTTATAGGGAGACGAAGGGACTTTTACATACCGACAACACCCTTAGCCTCGAGAGAATATTCCTAGTGTGAACGCATACAGGATTGTCTTTTTTATCTAATATATTTACAAATCGCCACTAGTTCACACTCTAAAACCGGACTTTTTGGGACAACAACTTTGACTTTGCTTCTCGCCTGGTTCGTGAATGTCTTTGCGTGAAACTCCCGAACCGGGTCTTCGGCGGATTCCCGAGTTGGCCTTCGCTTCTCCGCCGGTTCGCGCATGTTCACGCGCCCGACTCCCGAACTCGGCCCTCAACGCATTCCCGAATCGGTCGTTCTCCGAAGTTCGGGCCATCGACGATTCGAGACTCCGGCTTCCGCATGTTCATGACTCCACTTCCTCGCCGAATCAAGATTCCCGAACCCTGCACATTCACGAATTCGAGTCTTCACAGGTTCCAGGCTTCCGAAAATCGTGAATTCCCTGCTCCTGAAAAACATGCTTCGAGAACTTTGTTAGACCCAACGTTTCGAGGGTGACGGGTTTTCCTGAATTCCCCAACACTAGCCCCTCGGGGAAGCGGGTTGACTCCGACGATCCGATTGCACGAATCCTTCGGAAATTTAGTAAAAAACGTCACCCTCGGAACGTCGGAGGGGGACACGCGTCACCCGGGGAGCCGGGGACGGTTAAATCGAGGCGTGCTTCGCGGAACTACCCCTCCCCGACCCTATAAATAGCGGCCGTTCTTTGTTAAAATTTTTTTTTTACGGCTCACCGGCCTTTTCACGATTCGTGCATCTCTCTTTCTTCGCGGAACCTGGTTTTCGCTAGAAAGCTTGCGAGCTCCGGGTCTTGTTCACGCCTCTCTAAGGTATTCCTTTATCTTTCTTTTGTCGATTTGTTATTTTGTTAAACTTTGGTGTATTGATGTCGCGATTTCGCGAGTTTTATTCTCGAACGTTACTCTTAACTGTCTGTATGTTCGTAACTGTCGGTTAGGTGGCTCGCGTTAAAAGCACGGCTAGGCCTATGACTACCGAAGAGCTCGTCGGCCGCCGGTCTCCCGCTTGACCGGTTGCCGAAAGCGCGAGCATGCTACACCGGCCGAAGATTCTGGTTCGCCTAGTGGCTCCCGTAGTCGCGAAGATGGGGAGGTTCGGTCTGATGGCGGCGTAGACATCGGAGATGTGGATGCCGGTGTTGACGATCTAATCAGGGCAAGGACCTCCGGCCCGCCGCGCCCTCACTCGCCTTCGGAGAGTCGAAGGTTACAAGCAACATGATTCGTGAGTACGAGAAGGCGGGATTCTTCTCCCCTAGCGCCGGGCGTGCCCCACTTGATGAGCCGACCAACTCCTAAGGATGGAGAGATTGTGGTATTTCGGGACTTCTTCATCCGCGGGCCGAGGTTCCCTTGTAACCCCATCTCGCCGGCTATTCTCGATGCATTTTCGGTGAAGATCCACCAGCTTTCTCCGACATCCTTCCTTGAAGTGTCGAAGTTTATCTGGATTTTGAAGACCTTCGGTCGCTAGTCCTAGCATCGACGCTTTCACCAGATTCTACGAACTGGTGATCATCCCTGAAGTTGTTAAAGGTGAAGATGGGCAGTTCTACCATAGCCAGCACGCGTGCTGCACCTTCAATACGCGACGTCAGAACACCCGACAAGGAATCACCCGAATTCAGATAGCTCCTTGCTGCAAGTCCAACCTTACCGAAGATTGGAGATCTTACTGGTTTTATTTGAAGGTCGATACGCCGAAGTTGTCATGCCCGATCGCTCCTCTCGCCGCGGTGAATGTAGGGAAGTACAACCGGCGGGCCTTGGGAATCGGAGCCGTGAGAATGCATTTCACCCCGGCCGCACAATACTTGGCGGCCGTGATATTATCGAAGAATTCATCGCCACGCGGATCCGGCCTATGTCGAACGGTTGGTCCCCCGCCGAACTCGTGTACTACAATGTCAATCGGGCGGATTAGAGGGCGCCTTTCCCGAAGTTCGGGATCGAACTTCGCGAGGGCCGTAGCGCCAAGGACTTCATGGATGAAGTGGAAAAAAGGGTGAACGTCATGGTGGGCGAATATACCATGAACGAGTACAAGGCGTATAAGGCCCCGGTGAAGCACAAGAAGAAAATCAACCGCATCTTTTCGGAAGTTTGCGGTGATAAATTTTTCGGCTCTCGAGGCCCCGGTCCCAAGTTGAAAGTTCCCGCCGTCGCCGTGGCCAGTGCTCGGCCCGCCCCAATCAATGTTCCCCGAATAAGGTCGTCGAAACGAGGCTCGTCACCCCCGGTGAGGGGGCCTCTTCGGGAGTCAAGCCTTCGAGGACTAGATCACCGGAATCGTCGAAGCGGAAGCGCAAGACCTCCGAACCTCGAACTTCGGATGCCGAACTCCGGTGCCGCCGGGGCTTGCCCGGATGAGCCGCAAGAAACCAAAAAAGGCCGTGAAGAAAATTTTCTCCACCGGCGTTCGGCGAGTCCCATCCGCCTTTGACGACGACACCTTCGCGGACGCGGATAGCCTTAAAGGTGTTTTCCTCCGGCCACCTTGTTTAACTTTCGAGACAACTTTGCCCATCCGGTTCCGAAAATGAATCCGTGGATGTTGATTCCTTTTCGAATGCCGCCCCGAAGTTCGAAAGGAGACATCCCCCGCCGTTGCCGAGAAGTCCGTTGTTGCTTGAAGTTGCTGCTTGTTCACACCGAGTCCCCCGCTCGCCGCCGAAGCCCCCGTTCTTCGAAGTCCCCGCCGCCGACCAAGCCTCCTCCGACCCGCCCGGACCTTGAGCTCACTATTCAAAGGGGGGACAATCCTACCGAACATGTTCCTTTGGTTGAAGTTCGGGAGGTCGTCCCCGAAGACCAGGCGCCTTCTCCTTCCTTAGCCGCTTTTAACAAAAGTTTTGGTACGTCTCATCGCGGCAAGCTATTGCGTGTTGGTTTCGAGACAAGTGGCGTTGGGAGCAAGACGTCCAAGTTTTTAACTCGTGGAAATCGTCCGCAATTGTTGATGAAACGGAGAGGAGGCGTCGAACGACCCGAAGAAGCCGCTCAAGGCTCCGAGAAAAGGCCTCTCTCTGTCTCCGAAACCACTCCTTCGCCTCGAGGGAAAACCTCTTCAGGTTCGACTAAACAAGTCACCATGCAACATTTTAGTAAGCAAGGTTCGTTCATCCTCACTACCTCTTCATGTCATTCACGATTGTTGAATCTTGTTCGAGACTTACTTCGAATTTTTCGGAATTCAAGGATCTTTTGCATTCTTACTCTCCTTCAAAGCTTGCACGCTTCCACGAGGATTATACCCTCAAGTACTCTCTAAACGGAGAAGATCAACGAACAACTTTCCCAGAAGTCCAAGGAACTGGAGCGTAACTTCACCCTCGCGCAATCCACAAACCTGGAACTCGAGAGAAAGGTGGCTAAGCTGGCGGAGGCTTTGAAAACGAGTCACGATGAGAAGAAAGTCGCGGAGGCCGCGCTCGAGGAATCCAAGAAAGAGCTTGAGAAAGTTCAAAAATCTCATGAAGATGATCTGAGCGTGATTGAAAAGCTTCGGCAAAAGCAAGAGCGAGCTACGAAAATCGCCGAAGATCTTCGCATCAATAACGCCAGCCTCGCCAAGTCCCTGAGCATGAAGTATCGCAAAATCGTGGATCTTGAGAAGGCGCTGGCAGAACAAGGTGAAGCCTCGAAGAAAAACACTTCGGAAATTCTGGAAAAGCTGAAACTGCTCTATGTGGAGTACCAGAAGTCCTTGAATGAGTACGGTGTTCGTCCGAGCCCTCTCCCGATGACATCGATATTCCCGATTTCATGGATTGGCCGGAGGCCGAGTTCAAGGCCCTTACCGAGGTGATCTTCGGCGCCGGCAACCCTTCGCCGTCTTGCTTTCTCGTGGAGAGTATCCCGAAGATTCTTCACGATTATGACCGTGTGGACTCGGAGAAGTTTCGCACGAATCTCTCTCGATTCCCCGGCGCTACTAGTACCGCGATACTTCGAGCGAACTCCGACGTTCAAGCTATCAAGATGAAGTTCGCGAGGGAGTTCGTCGACGGCGGGGAGGATATTGTTAAGACCATTGCGCAGGCAAAGCTTGCTGAGGTAGTTTCTTTTGTTCGATTTCGTGACTTATGTTTGTCGCAGATGTTCCATTTTCTTAAACCTTCCTCACTTTTGCCTTCCTTTCTCAGCTGAAGGAAGAGGAGAACCGAGAGGGCACCGCCGCGTCTCCCGAAGGATCGACCTCCGGCGAGGGTTCGAGCGAGTCCGGCGAAGACGGCTCAGGCGGCAGCAGCAGCAGTAGCAGCAGCAGCGATGATGGCAACGACGGCGAACAGGTCCCCGAACGAGAGGAGGATTCGCCGAAGGTGGATGTTACGAACTGAATGATATGTCCGGACTTTTGGGTGAATTCGAGATTGGTTGTACATTCATGTATATTCATCAAACTTTTACGAACGGATGTTTTGTATATTTTAACCTCGCGCAGTCCCGCAAGCCGGGCCTCGCGGGGACATGCTACCACCGCGAATTCATCGGGATAGTATGTTCGTTAGTGGTGAAGCGTGGCGTCCGTTCAAGTGAGCACATCCCGAACAAGATTTTTCCGATTTTTGGCTTGAGGCCTCGCTTAAGTTTTCTATAGGTTGTTTTGATCTCTCCTCGTTTTTCTTACTTTGTAAGAAGATTCGTTCCACGTCGTCTACTCCGCCGTCCTCGAAGGTTCCCAAGATGGAGCCCCTTAGCCCCTTAGCCGATGCATCTGACTTCGCCTATGCCTGTGATATGGCTGAAAACAATGTTTGTAAACCAGGACATGTTGTAGAACTTTCATTCTAAATTTCGCACTGATTGTTGTAATTATCGAGGAACTATTTGGGAGTTTTTATGCGAATAAGGCAATGAGTACGTTTTTTCTTGAAAAAACGTCACCCCCCCCACCTTGCCGTTTCGCATGAAAACTTGAAGGCGGAGTTCATGAATCTTACTATTCCAGGATTTCGAGCACATCTTTTAGGAGTAATCTTCGTTAATTTTTGAAATTTTCGACCGTCGTTGTGCAAGTCGACAAAATTTGTTTTTCGAATTTTGTGGACTTGCCCCGATCGGCAGACTTGCCTTGGTTGAAATTGCAACCCTCGCTTGCTTCAACCAAGATTTTTCCGTGGTTGTCCGATGAAGCCCCTTGCCCTTTTTCTTACAATGATGATACCCGAAAATTTTTTCAACAATCTATACCGAGTGAGAATACGCAGGCAAACCCTTAGACATTCACTTTCTCGAAATCATCATGCGAACTTTCTGGTGGGAACCCCTTCGTGGATGGGATTTTTCTAGGCTACAACTTGTTGTTGTCTCGAGCCTTTTCGGTAGGAATCCCTTGATGGATGGGATTTTTCTAGGCCACAACTTGTTGTTGTCTCGGACCTTTTCGGTGGGAATCCCTTAATGGATGGGATTTTTCTAGGCCACAACTTGTTGTTGTCTCGATCCTCTTTTTCGTTGATGGAATTCCGAATTTTGTCACAAAGCCTTTCTCACAAACTTTTTCTTTTTTCACGATGGGATTTCGGCTATCGGGAAGCCTTTCTCACGAACTTTTTTCTTTTTTCACGATGGAATTTCGGCTATCATGGAGCCTTTTTCACGAACTTTTTTCTTTTTTCACGATGGAATTTCGGCTATCAGGAAGCCTTTCTCACGAACTTTTTTCTTTTTTCACGATGGAATTTCGGCTTTCAGGGAGCCTTTCACACGAACTTTTTTCTTTTTTCACGATGGAATTTCAGCTATCAGGGAGCCTTTCTCACGAACTTTTTTCTTTTTTCACGATGGAATTTCGGCTATCGGAAAGCCTTTCTCACAAACTTTTTTCTTTTTTCACGATGGAATTTCGGCTATCACGGAGCCTTTCTCACGAACTTTTTTCTTTTTTCACGATGGAATTCTCGAGACACGCAATTTGGGGGAAGACTCTTTTCATATATATATATCAGAAAGAGTATTTACACAGGATCCGCCTCATTAAAAACCTTGCCTCCGAATTTAGAGCCCCCTTTGCAAGGAAAAGAGTACGGTCCTTCTTATTCTAGTACGACTATAAGAAATAAAACTAGTTTTTTGCTCGAAATCACTTATAGACATGTGATTCGAGTTTTTATCTTCCTAAAGTGCAAACTTACGAAAATCGAAGAACTACTACCCGCTACATCTATCTACAACTAGGGTTTTCATGGATAATACCTTTTTAGGGCCGTCGGCATTCCACGAATACGGCAACTCTTCGCCGATCTGCTCCATCGGGCGAAAATCCCCCGGCATATTTGTTTCCGTGGCGATGTAAGGCCCTTCCCATGACTCATGAAGTTTTCCCCGGGTTCTCCCAATTTTTCTTTCTTTTCAAGACAAGATCACCGGTTTAATGTCCTTTCGGACCACCTTTTTGTCCCTCCATGCCCTTGTCTCTCTCTCGGTATTTCTCAATGTTTTCTGCTCGCTTCAAGGATTGTCGGCTCTATCATGTCTTTTTCCACCTTCTTATCAATTTCCTCTATCTCTTTTCCCTTCGGGACTCTCATGCTTTCATTCCCGATTTCCTCCGGTGTCATAGCCTCGGTCCCGAAAAGCGTGCGAAAAGGCGTGAAACTTGTTGCCCTTGAGACCGTGGTGTTGTGAGACCACATCACCTTCGGAAGTTCATCGACCCACTTCCCCTTTTTCTGATCGAACAAACATTTCTTGATTCCCGAAAAGATCAGGCCGTTGGCTCTTTCAACTGCACCATTGGACTGTGGATGATATACCGATGAAAACTTCGCCCGTGTGCCTAAGGTTCGCAAAGTATTCTTTGAAGGTGTAACGGTCAAACCGTTTGCCATTGTCAACCGTCGCTTCTGCCGGGAACTCCGAACTCTGCGGACTATATTCGCCAAAAGAAAATCCGAACTCGTTGTCGCCGTGATATTCGCGAGTGGTTTTGCCTCTACCCACTTCGTGAAATAATAGACCGCCACGGCCGCGAATCGGCGAGTTGCCTTGAGCCGTTGGGCCTACTAGGTCCATTCCCCACCTCTGCAGGCCAAGTTGGAGGAATTAGATGAACTGGCATTGAAGGCGGTCTCGCGATTTCCCGTCTTCGGCACGCTTCACATTGCCGAACCAACATTTTGGCATCGATGTTTATGGTGCGCCAATAGAATCCTCGCTTTATCGCCTTTCTAGCTAAAGCCCCGGTTCCTATGTGGGCCCCATAGAATCCGCCGTGAATTTCTTTCGAAGTTCCCGACCTTTTTCGGAGGTGATGCGGCGCGGCCAAGGCTCGGTGACTCTCGATTTGTATAATTCTCCATTTACTACCGTATAGCCCCAAGCCCTTTGCTTCAATCTCTTTTCCTCCAATTCATCTTCCGGTTCGTAATGTCCTCTCGGATAGGCCATGATTTCTGCTCTCCGATCTGGAATTTCCTCTATATTCACGATTTGGGCCCTCGAATCTTTGATGGAGGGCTCTCCGATGATTTCGAAGAACACATCCGGTGGTAGCTCTTGGTTTCGGGCCGCTTTGCCTTCGCCGCCTTATCCGCCTCATTGTTATCATCCCTTGCGATATGCCTCGGTCCGAATACCCTCTCGAAGTGTTTTTCCATTTCTCCGACTTTTTCGAGATATTTCATGAGAACTCGGATTCTCGGCCTCGCTTTCCTTCTCGATATGCTCTTGGATCACTTTCGAATCCGTTCGATTATGAAGGTCTGTTTGCCCTAAGGCTTTCATTTTTCTTAGTGCCAACGAGAGAGCTTCATATTCCGTTGTATTGTTCGTGGAATGCTCATTGTTCGCGAATACGAGCGCGCCGCGTATCTTATGACCACGCCCGTCGGAAACGTTACAACAGCCGAAATTCCAACCCCCTTGTAACACCATGCTCCATCACACTGCACTATCCAAGGTTCGGGTATATTTTCGTCGGGGTTCTGAGTGGGTGACGTCCAATCGACGACAAAATCTGCTAGAACTTGCGATTTTATTGCACTTCTTCTCTCGAAGTCTACCACATACTCGGAAAGTTCGGCACCCCATTTGATGATTCGGGTGGACGCCTCCCTATTTGCGAACAAATCATTCGGCGGTGGTTGGTGATGACTCTTATTCTGTGACCCTCGAAGTAATGTCTTAGCTTTCTCGCTGCCATGATGACCGCATATGCGATCTTTTCCAGCTCAGAATAGAAAACCTTGGATCCAGACAATGCTTCAGAGGCGAAGTATACGGGAATTTGCCTGAGCTTTCCTTCTTCTTCTTTTTCCTGGACCAACACTGCACTTACTGCCGAATTTGATGCGGACACATACAGCAGAAGCGGCGATTTTGGTTCGGGAGGACAGAGTTTGGTCATGGTGGACAAGTAATCCTTCAATTCGCGAAAGGCCTGCTGCTGAGGTTCGGACCACTGGAATTTCTTGGCGCTTCTGAGGACTTGGAAGAACGGTAGACTTCTTTCTGCGGCTCTGGGAATAAATCTGTTGAGGGCAGCCACCCTCCCTGTCAACTTCTGAACATCTTTCACTGAGATTGGCTCTTGCATTTCCATCAGAGCCTTTATTTTGTCAGGGTTTGCCTCTATACCTTTCGTTGAAACTAGGCATCTGAGAACTTTCCCCTTGTGAATGCCGAAAACACATTTTTCCGGATTTAGTTTTAAGTTTGCTGCCCTCATGTTCGCGAATGTTTCTGCCGCATCACCGATATGGTCTCTCCTCCGAACACTTTTGACAACTATGTTATCCACATATGCCAAAATGTTTCTCCGAATTTGTCAGGTGCGGTACTATTGCTATCATTCTCGAAAACGTGCATCCCGCATTCTTCAGACCCTTCGGCATTCTCACGAAACAAAATGTTCCGAAAGGAGTGATGAAACTTGTCTTTTCTTCGTCCTCTTTGCTAACCCCGATCCGATGATACCCGCAGAGAACATATCCGGGAGCGAAAGCATCTCACCGTTGGTCGCATCATCCACGATTTTGTCTACCCTTTCCAAGGGAAAATCGTCCTTCTTGCATGCCTTGTTCAAATCGGTGAAGTCCACACACATTCTCCATTTTCCATTTTTCTTCTTAACTGGCACGGTGTTGGCCAGCCGACCGGGTACTTGACCTCTCCGATTACTTGGGCATCCCGCAACCTCTCGAACTTCTCGCTTCCACTACTTTGACTTTTTCGTCAGACATTTTCCGAAGTTTTTGCTTCTTGGGTGGTATTTTGTCATCTGTTTCCAGGGCATGTTCGATTATATCCCTGTCAACACCTTGCAAGTCCTTAGCTGACCATGCGAAAACATCCTTGTTTCTGTTCAGGAATCGTATGAGTTCACTGTCCTCTTCGGCGCTGAGGTTCGCCCCTATTATGACTGCTCTGTCAGGCATTTCATCCAGATACACTTTCCTTGTTTCATCCTCTGTGGTTATTTCATTTTTCTCTTTGTCCCGCTTAGGCTCTTCATAGGTTTCCTTCCTCTCATCGGCTGCTTTCAGCTGGTACACATTTGTTTGGCCGGGCGTGTGGCCTTTTTCGATGTTCGGGCCTCCCGCTGATTGCCGAACACCGTGATAACCCCTTTGGGCGCAGGCATCTTCATGCATAGGAATTGTTATCTTATGACAGCATCAAACTTGTTCATGAAACCTCTGCCGAAGATCGCGAGGTACGAGTGATATATGTCAACTACATCGAAAGTGAGGCTCTCCGTTCTGGCATTCTCGAGATCTCCGAAAGAAACCGGGAGTGATATTTTCCCACCGGCTTGATGGGCTTTCCTCCGAATCCTTGCAATGGGTACTCTGGTGGATCCAACATATGCGACTCGGATTCATTTTCTCGAATGTTTTCGGGAACGGGATATCCGCCGAACTCCCGTTGTCAACTAGGACTTTTCCTATGACCCACCCGAAGCAATATTGACCTCAATGGCCATGGCGTCATTATGAATCGCGTATTTTAGCTTGAAATCTTCTTCTCGTAAAGGTGATTGGCACCTTTGCCCACTCCGGCGCGCGCGGTCCGGGCCATCATGGATGATGGTGTTCACGGATCCGAAATAATTGCTTCTCTCGCTTCTTAGTTTCGAATTCCATAGCGGATCCACCCGTGATTGGCATGATAGTCCCGAACGATGGCAATGCCTTAGAGTTCGAGGTCCCGAACTTGACCGAGGCCTTGACGAACTTTCTCCGGAGGCGGTGGCAAGATTTCCCGAATAGGTTGTGGTTGCTTCGGATTGACCGTATCGCTTGCGACCGAGGGAAAAATTGCTTTGTGATGGCGCCGTGCCGATTGTGGTTGTGGAAATTGCGAACCGAGACGAACTCGACCGTGGATTCGCGAATTGCGGCTGCCAGAAGTTCGGCCGAAATCGGCTTGGCATCGAGGATGCAATGCTCATCAGTGCTTTCTCTTGTTGGATTCTTGCCATGTTCTTCTTTGTCTCTGGGCACCCTTCGGTGCTTGTGGCCTCTTCCATGATGCGGCGGTAGAAGTGAGGGTCTCTTGGGTTGTGGTTCGGGAGTCCTGGGGTTCCTCTTCCTCTCCCCCTTTCTCTCGGGACCGAATCCTCCCCCGGTGCTTGGCTCGCTTGTCTTGTTGCGGGCGAGAGTTTCCAACATTGTTTACGTTTCGTGGATGCTTTGGGGTGGTGCCCGCCGGTCATATCTCTCGCTGCCTCGTCTTGCCTTGTTTCGTTCGACTACCCTCTTGCGGTGGTCATCATCAGACAGAATGTAATCTTCCAATTCTCGAAATAGTTCTTCAACTGTCTCAGGCTTCTTTCTTGTGAGGTGGGAAGTCGTTGGCCCTGGGGTGAGACCTTTGATCAGTGCCTTGATCGTTGTCTTGTCATCAGCGTCGGGGATCTGAGACCTCTGTTGCATGAACCTTCTCACGAAGTTCCGCAGTGGTTCTCTGTCCTTCGCTTGCGCTTATACAAATACGAGGCTTCGGCCGTCGTGTCATGGAACATCCGAAATGCTTGCATGAACTTTGTCTTGAGATCTACCCACCGTAGATTGAGTGTGGAGGCAACAGTGAGTACCAATTCAGTACTGGTCCTTCGCAAGCTATAATGAAAGACTTTGCCAGCGCGACATCATCTCCTCCTGCCGAGTTCACAGCTGATTCGTATCTCATAAGAAACTGCCTGGAGTTTCCGAAGCCGTTGTACTTGGGAAGAGAGACAGGCTTGAACTTCGGCGGCCAAGGTGCTGTTTGCAGCCCTATCGACAGCGGCGATTCAGAATCCACGAAGTGTGAGACTCCATTTCCCGCGAAGAAGTTTTCTTTCGGGGATTCACTGGCAGGGCGGGGGTTCGACGCGGTGACTTCGCCACAGGGAACTGTTCTCTTGTTCTTTCATTTCATCAATTTCTTTTTGTATTGCTTCTATCTGCTCTTTTGCTTTGTTCAGCTGCTCTAGCTTTTCGGAGATTTTCCTCTTTGCTTGTAACTCGAGCCGCGAACTTTTCCTTGTCTTTCTCTGTAAACCGCCGTATCTTTTCCTCCGAACCATGGCTAGCTCTCTGTCTATGGCATCATCATCATCATTGACATTCTCGAACTCCTGTCGCTCGGCGGGCCGTTCTTGGATGTGAGTCGTCTTTTCTCGCTCTTGCCTTCATGAGGGCCTCGAGCTTTTCTCTTCGTTCTTGGTCCGTTATGTTCGAGGATTCGGGAACAAACGAGGTTTCATTCCCTTGGGTGAGATGGCGGTCGTCTCGGTTAGCTCCGTCTTTGGAACAGCCTTCTTGGACTTCTTCGAGGTGGCATCGTGAGCTTCTTTTCGGGCCGGAACACGGTGGGCGCCAATGTTGGGGGGTTACCCGAAAAATTCGGATGACTACCCTAACACAAGTAAGGGTTCTTAACACGTTCAAGTTCAAGGTCGAGCGCAAAGAGACTGTGATTCCCTCTGCAAGTTGCACGAGTTCCAAAAAAGTCTGAATCCATTTACACGTGCCCTTGCGCCCCCTTTTATAGGGAGACGAAGGGACTTTTACATACCGACAACACCCTTAGCCTTGGAGAATATTCCTAGTGTGAACGCATACAGGATTGTCTTTTTCACCTAATATATTTACAAATCTGCCGCTAGTTCACACTCTGAACCCGGACTTTTTGGGACAACAACTTTGACTTTGCTTCTCTCCTGGTTCGTGAATGTCTTCGCGTGAAACTCCCGAACTAGGTCTTCAGCAGATTCCCGAGTTGGCCTTCGCTTCTCCGCTGGTTCGCGCATGTTCACGCGCCTGACTCCCGAACTCAGCCCTCAACAGATTCCCGAATCGGCCGTTCTCCGAAGTTCGGGCCATCGACAGTTCGAGACTCCGGGCTTCCGCATGTTCATGACTCCACTTCCTTGCCGAATCAAGATTCCCGAACCCTGCACATTCACGAATTTGAGTCTTTACAGGTTCCAGGCTTCCGAAAATCGTGAATTCCCTCGCTCCCGAAAACATGCTTCGAGAACTTTGTTAGACCCAACGTTTCGAGGGTGACGGGCTTTCCCGAATTCCCCAACACACCCCATAAACATCACTATGTTTTTTATAAATATTCGGTTCAATTTATAAAAGTTTGACTTCTCGATAAACGAGATGTGCATTTATTTTGCAGCGGAGGGACAAAAGGTAATAACGGGCCAAAAAGATGGAACTTGCACGACCGTTTAGCAAACCAGCATAGATATATGTGCGATACACACGTGTTTACGTAAACATATACAATTTATATTTCATAGCAAAAAATTATGATGTATTCAAAAAAATAAAACAATTAATATTTTTATTCAAATATGCACATTAAAATTGTTCAATAATAACCATGTCATAATTATGTTCCTTTGTTCGTATGAAGGTTAAGCTTCTCACATCTTGTTCTGTGCTATGTATTTTTTAAAACTTATATGGTGGCCGCTTCGTGCTATAGCTCTAGCTTCCTACCAGTACCCTATATAACATCTGTCCCTTGGTAACGTCATGCATACAACGACACTCGCTAATAGACGTTTAGCACAACGAGCCTTGATGACTCCACAAATGGTACACCACATTGAGCGGCGGGTCTCGAGTTCCCGGCGGTTAGCTAGTACGTGTGCTTGAGTAGTTGGCTAGTAGTCACGTGTTTAAAATTTCTATGACCCTATAAGTGGACCATGTCTAATTTATACTCGTGACTGATTGCCGATGACTGAATGTGTTCACTGTACAAAGACAACGGTTTGATTAACGCTACTGTTGATAGTGGTTAAGAAATATGAAGTTTCTTTTATCAAGTTTGTCTGGTTCTGCTAGAATTTGTTAGCCATCATAAGCCCTCAAATCTGATTATGTTTCTGCTAAGCTACTACATGATGTTGATCAATCAGTTGTGCCAAAAAAACTATACTCTTTTATATTAAAGTTATTGGAAGAAGATTTATGCATGTGTGTCTGAAATTCCTTCATGAAGCCTATTCCTCTCTCACCCACTCACCCAAAGAGTTGAAACATTATTTTCTTGTTAGCTGAAATTCCCTTCGTGAGCATTTCTTGCTTATCTCTTTTCTGTTCTCTCACCCTTGATTTTATCTTAGTCCATTTGTTGTTGCGTGTTGTGCGACTGGGGAGAGCAGTTGGGAGGAACATCCTGGCAAGGTCGTCGCCCTCGTCATGCAGGAGTAGAAGCTCGCGCTCGACGTTTTGCCCCGCGAGCATGCTAGTTTGCCTCCATGTCATGTACTCATGTTAGTGCACGAAGCAACACGTAGGGGTTGATTTCACTTTCATTCAAAACAGCTAGAATATAGACACGATTACTTAAAAAGCAGGGGTGGTCTGCATGTAAGAAAAAACTACCAGGCGTGGCCGATGTAGTTTCCTAGTCGAGGAGGAGTTGTAGGGAGGATGGAGAGAGAGAGAGAGAGAGAGAGAGAGAGAGAGAGAGAGAGAGAGAGAGAGAGAGAGAGAGAGAGAGAGAGTGCTAGTCCCCGTGGATCGGTGGGTACATATGGTGGGTACGTGACATAATGGTGGCTAAAACATTACGATTTTGGCAAATTGCAATATTTTGGGTCTACCACCCTGTCCATTTCTCAAATAGATGACGTGGGTCCGGCGTGAGGGGTATGGTGGACCCGAATCGGATGAGAAAAGTTTTTAATCTTTTTCGATCCTTATAGTACAAATAGATAGTAGATATTGTTGTACAGTTTGTAGTTCACTAACATTTACTATCTTACCCTACGATGTTAATCTTTTATTTTAATACTACTAATTGGAGGAAATCTAGGTTGATCAACAATAGATGAAAAGATAAACTTCGGAAATACTCACAATCATCAACTATCAATCTGGTAAACTAGTGGAGATCCACTATATTTTCTTTAAAGTTACCACCCCACCACTAGGTATCAATTTCTTGCACATAATGTACACATTTGTTAATTTATAAGAAACAATTGGCTATAAACATAAATTCAACAAAATGACACACATATATGTAATTATAAGAATACTGTAATTCAACACTCTACATTTGTATGGAAATTGCTCACATATGACATTATTAATTAACCTAAGTTAACCCTAAATTTGAGTCTACATTATTAGACATATATATTAACGACATTATAAAAAATATCTCTTATTGATATGGTTGTAAATGACTTACTGATGTCATAATTAATATATAAAATCGTGTCCACATGTGTAGAGACAATCTTGATTTCTTGGATAAATACACAGTTCTAGCTAAGGGTTCAGTTAAATACACATGAAGTGGGATGTAGTCTGAAAAAGGTAAACATGGATAATATGTGGAGTTTATAAAAATATTACTCATTGAGTTTTTTAACGTGAAAGCAGGAGCATTGCTATGTCATATAAAAGGAGGAGAATGCCAGGTCTTACATAGTTTGTATTACATAAATAAAAAGAAAACTCGGTGCTCATGAGTAAACTACTCATTGGGAAACAACAGGACCATGTCCTCGCGCACACGCTACCTCTCTAATTTTCACCTCCTCTTTTATCAACGCTAGGATTCTTGTTGGCCTTGCTGCCGCACTATCAAAGATGTGCCTATTCCTCTCCTTCCACACATTCCAGGTTGTGTAGATTAGCAGCAAGGGCAAGTGATGCTTATCTTTCTTCTGAAGACCATGCATGAAATTATTCCACCAATCTTGTACTGTCACCCCTGGTGATGGGAACTTCACCTGACCATCAGTCCAATTGGACACCAGCAACCAAACCTCCTGCGCAAACATACAGTGAAGGCACATATGTTCAGTCGTTTCCTCGACCTGATCGCAAAGAGGGCAGATAGGATTGCATGGCCAATGCCTTGCAACGAGCTTATCAGCTGTCAGTAATTTGCACTGTACCAATAGCCAAGCAAAGAACTAGTGTTTGTCCTCGACCTTTGCTTTCCAGATCACCTGGTTGTCAAAACTGCAAAAGAAGCCAATAAATTGTTCCTAATAGGCCGATTTTGCAGTGTAATTGCCACTTTCTGTCCAGCGCCACATGATTTCTTCTTGATGGTCACACAACTGAACATCCTGCACCAAACTCCACAAAGAAACAAACTCTACCATTTCATCGGCCGACGCATGAGCCAAAGGCCACGAGTCCATTTATGGTTTAGCAAGTCATCCTTGACGGACTGATTCTTCCTCCAAGCTAGCTTGTACAAGTTTGGTGCAATATCTCTTGGTGCCCTTTCTTGCACACATGCAGACTCCCAAAATTTTATCGTAGTGTCGTTTCCAACAGTGACCTTGGTGCTAGCGCGAAACAGTTGTTTGTCATCCTCGTTACAAGGAACCTCTGTACCAACCCAAGACCTATCCGGGTCCTTCCACTGAAACCATAATCACCTGAGCCGCAGGGCGCGGCTGAACAGCTCCAGATCGAGCACACCCAGACCGCCCAGTTTCTTTGGCCTCTTCACTTTGGTCCACCGCACTAAACAGTGCCCACCCCTTACATCTGTTGATCCTTTCCATAAAAAGCTTCTACGAATTTTATCAAGACGCTTAATTACCCATTTTTTGGTGCAAACACAGTTAAAAGGTAAGTTGGCATCGCTGTCAGGGCGGTTGTCATCAGTTTCAATCACCCTGCTCTGTTCAAGAATCTCCCCCTCCATGTTGGAAGCCTATTTCCCAGTTTATCAATCAATGATTGAAATTCCACCCTACGGAGCTGCTTGAAGTGTAGTGGCAACCCCAAATATGTGCATGGAAAGGACTTGATCAGGCATGGGAAACCTTGCATAATGTCCTCCATATCCATGCTCTCACATCTGACCGGGTGCACAACACACTTGCTTCGGTTAACAACCAGACCCGGAGTTTTCCCAAAAATTTCAGGATCTCAGCGATGACATTGGTCTCTTCCTTTACCAGATTTATGAAAAGAGCGGTGTCATCTGCGTACATACTGCAGTACAGCCGTGCCACTCGGTTGCTTAGTGGCGACAACAGACCATCACTAGTAGCAAGCTCAAACAAACACTACAGCGGCTCCATGGCTAAAATGAAGAGCATTGGTGATAATGGACCCCCTTGTCTGAGGCCTGTACGATGTGTGTACCACTGCCCCTTGTGCCGTTCAGAAGTATAGCTATGGAACATGTCATTAGTAATGTGGATACTCATGCTCTCCAATGATGCCCAAACCCAAATTGCTTAAGAACTTCTTGGAAAAAGTCCCATCGAACACTGTCAAAAGCCTTTGCTATGTCGAGCTTGAGGAACAAGGCATCGTGTTTACTCTTATGCATTGCCCTGATCAGGTTTTGTGTGTAGAGGAAATTGTCTTGAATGCTTCTTTTTATAAAAGCACTTTGCGCTCTAGAGATTAACAAATTCAGCTGAGGAGCAAGTATGGACGCCAACAATTTGGACACAATCTTACCCACCAAGTGAGTTAGGCTAATGGGCCTAAAGTCATTTATCCATTTTGCATCTGCCTTCTTGGGTAAAAGAACCAGGTGTGCTGTGTTGAGTCTTGCAAAGTGCTGGTCATGCAACTAATGGAAGTAAGCAATTGCACTCCTCAGATCATCCTTTATAATTTCCCAACTTCTCTTGAAAAATAGGCCAATGTACACATCCGGATCTGGTGCCTTCTCCGAAGCAATCTCTTGAATGACCTCGTTGACCTCCTTCTCCATGAAAACATCCTCTAAAGACGATAGATCCTGTCTGATGATCCCATCCTCTAAAGACGACAGATCCTGTCTGATGATCCCTAGCTGCTCCCAGTGTCAGGTGACAACCTACTGGGGTGACAAAATGAGTACTATAATGTAGAAAGAGTTTATCTACCTTTGCTTCATGTGCATAGAAGCTGCCTTCATCAGTCTGTATGGAGCTTATGTGATTCTTCCGCTGCCTTCCACTTGCCGGAATGTAAAACAACTTTTCATTAGCTTCCGCTGTGTAAATTGACACCAAACGAGATGCTTGCTTCGCCCGTAGTTTTTCAACAACAGTTAGACCTAGCAACCTAGCCTTCACATCACGTTTTAATTGTAGTTCAGATGTACTAAGCAGCATGTACTCCTGTACGACATCAAAAATTCCAATCAGTTGACTAGCATCCTTGATTAACAACCTAATTTTCTAATGAGCCCTTTTGACCAACGACACAAAGCTTTGTAGGTCCTCTGCAATTTAGTGTGTAGATGCAAGAACGGGTTCATCAGGATAGTGTTTCTGCTCCAGGCGTTTGCTACAACTTGTTGGTAACCTTGTAATCATGGCTAGAAAGACTCATATCTGTACCCTCGGTACCTTTGCACTGTTGAATTTCTGGCAATTAACAACGGGAAATGGTCAGATATTGGTATCATCAAATCCCAATTAGTCGAGCAGAATGCCCTGTCAATTCTCATCTGCGTACGATCATTCGACCAAGTGAATTTCCTTCCCCGAAGATTCAGTTCTTTGAGCTCAATGTCTTGCACTACATCCCTGAAGGCCCCCATTAATCTACGTTCAGGTTTGCATTAATTTTATCTGCCGCTTGCAAAATCAAGTTGAAATCGCCTATGAGGAGCCACTTGTCTGAAACGATCTGTTGCATCCATCTCAGCTCTGCCAGAAATAATAGCTTCTCGTTGTCTTCTTGGGGCCCATAAACCACTGTTATATGCCTGTGAACATGTCCTGTGTTTTCTTTAATCAGTGTTGTAATAGAGTGTCACAATAGGATAAATTATAAATGCATATATCTCTAAGTATGAATCATTAGTTCAATTATATATATTCGAAAACATTTCCCACATACATATGTGTAATTACCCACATCTCCCGTTATAAAAAATAACCTAAAGTAATTCATAATCTTCATTTATATTACCTATCCATATCATTGCATAAGATAACTTTCTATCATTATTAAAATAAATTCATACTAATCTTATCAGCATCTAAATTACCTACATATGTGTTTATAAAAAAAGTATCCAAATGCACACCAATATATGATTCTAAATTGCCCATTTCTCCCATTACTAGTATATAAGGACTATCTTGAGGCATAAATGAATGACATGTGTCACTATGTAGACCATTTATACATATTTGAAGAAAGTCATAATAATACTGATTTCTATGTTAAACATGTAGCTCATTTAAGAGGTCAATGCACATGAAAATCTTATAGAGTAATTGCCTACAAATGTATATCACAATCATATAAAAGATGAGTGAGTATCTATACCACAAATCTTGCATTAGAATATTTAATAAATCAAATCAATCTTCTTAGGAAAACTTTTTAATAGATGAACCCTAACTTTCTCCTAATTTGCTAATAATTATGTCTCTCAAGATAGCTAACCCTCATGGGGGCATGAGTTGATGGAATTATGTTAATAACCGTAAGTCTAGACATGCTAGTTTTAACACATTTAAGTTTACAAATATTGGCATCAATAATTAACTTAAATATTTCTACAATACATGATGACACACATGATACTGCTCCATTTATTGTTATTATCACCAGACTCAACTTAATTACTAATAGGTAATGGACGAACATTAATGTATTTAATGTTTGTAGATATATTTACAAAAATAATCTAAAATTTTAATCAAAACATATTTTCAAAACCAACTTTCCATAATAATATACTACCACCTTTTGAAATGAAAATGACAAGTTCATTTTGTTAGGGCAAACACTGACCATTAGTTATTCTACTAAACAAAGTTCATGTGACACAATGTTGATATAAAATGAATGTTATACTCCCTTTGTCCCATAAAAATTGCAATTTTAATTTTTCTAGGACAGATTAGTGGTGGCACGAAAAGACTCTAGTACCCCTATTTTATAGCCACATGCAGTGAGTTTTGGCACGCAGATCAGATCTGATTACTTAATTAAGCAAGTAATTAGATCTATTTTCTAGGATTTCACTCTTTGTGGGATTTTTTTCAAATGTTGGGATTGCATTCTTTATGGGACAGAGGAAGTACACAATTAAGTGAATAATGTATACTCAATTAAGTGAATAATGAAGTTTATATAGTGTTGAACTGTATACAACTCTATGAAAAAAACTAGAGTAAAATTCAGTGGCGTCCCCCAAACTTGCTCGGATGTGTCATCTGGGTCCCAAACTCAGGATTTTTGATATTTGGGTCCCTAAACTTGCACGGTTGTATCATCTAGGTCCCAAACTCATGATCTTATAGTATTTGCGTCCCAAAACTTGCATGGTAGTGTCGTCTAGGTCCCAAACTCAACTTTTTATTGGAAAAGGTTTGATTTACACCTAATTTATGAAACTTTAAAGAAAATTACGTTAATCTAAAAGTCATAACTAATTTTTTTAATAATAAAAATACAAAACATGTACCAAATTTCTTATAAAAATGTCACTAGATGTTCTATTTGAAGTTATTTAGTTATTATATGTTCAAGTTACTATTTTTGTTACTCTTTTAAAAATAATAAGGTGAAAATTGAACCATTTGTTCTATATAAATGCTGAAATTTGGGACCTAGATGACATTATCGTGCAAGTTTAAGGATCAAATATCAGACATTATGAGTTTGGGACCTAGATGACACAACCCTCCAAGTTGAGGGACCCAAATATCAAAAATCCTAAGTTTGGGACCTAGATGACACAACCGTACAAGTTTAGGGGCCGCCACTGAATTTTACTCAAAAAACTATTTGTAATTGATGACTCTTACAAGGAACAACGACATTGATTGAGCTTATTGAGAAGACTTAATTATACCTTTTTCCATTTACACCAGAGGAATACTTTACTATTAAGGAGTACCCAATTGATATGTTTGGAATTGTCTAAGTGCTTGGTAGATGTTTTTTCCCACCCTAGAAACACACTAATAATTCACAACAGTTACACTAGTTTAACCCTAGTTTTTAATGTTGTTTGAAGTTTTGATACGTGTCGATTTTGTCGGGAATTTCCACTTCCTCCCAATCGAGGCATCCAATATGGGATTTAATTTTCATTGGAAGTATCAGTCACCTATGGAGTGCCTACCAAGGTTCCGACAATCACATTGAGTGTGTACGACATGGTACCGTATGTTTTTTGTGGTTGGGTATACGTACCCTTCACTCATTCATTAGTTGCTGACCTAACTTGAAACTAAATAATCTCTCGCATTAAAGGTCATATCCATCTTTATCTGGAGCTAATCCTAGTTAGATTTGAACAACGGTTAGAGTGAGAGCTTGTCCTCGGGTGTGAGAGTGTTGACTTCCACATAATGAACACTTGAAGCATCTTCAATCATCAATTCACAATTGCTACTCTTAGGTTTTCTCTTAGAGGACTAGGTGTCGCCATTCAGCACCCTGTTCGTGTGGATAGCCCCACACATTTGTATTCCCCATGCTTTTCAGGGGTCTCATATATAGTAAGCAACAATTGCTTGATTGCTACTATGCACTTCGGAAATTTCAAAACATGATCAATATACTTTTAGAAAAAGTTTATTTTTGACTATCCAACTCTTGCCTTAGTTTTATTTTGGCCACCAAACTTCAAAAACGGGTTCTTTGGCATCCAATTATCAAAACCGTTCAAATTTGACTATCGGGTTGTTTTGATGGTTGGTTTAAATTTTTTTCATTTATATTTTAGTCCTTAGATCTTAAAATAATTACTTTGTGCCATTTTATGTGATTCTTGCGGTCACTCATTCATAATGGTGAACTTTATCTTTTAAAATGTTCTTTAAACTATTTGTTATATCATTATTATGTTATTGTGTAAAAAATAACAATATAAGAAGATTAAAAAAGTTACAAAGTAATATGAATAACATTTTTATAAATAAGGATCATCATTGCGAACACATGTCCCCAAGGTTCACTTGAATTGAAGATACGAAAAAGTAGTGAAAGTTTTTATTTTAAGATCGAAAGGCTATCTATTATCTTAATACTTCAGTGTTAAAAGAAGCCACCACGTTCGTTGAGAGGGTCTAAAAATTCCCACGTTAATCTTAAAAAGAAAAGAATATGACCGTTGGATTTTATGTACATGCAGGGGTTTAGAAATTTTCACATTATTGAAAAACATTATTCTAGTAAATGTAAAAATTTACAATGTTAGATTTATAGATCTAAATGGATAATTGATTAATGTCTAATATTATACCCAGACTCCAAACAGAAAAGAAATTATTAATAGGACAACCTGAATCACCGATTCGTGTTTCCTTACTCAGAGTTCATGTGTCCTTAAATTATTAAAATTGTGTTTCCATACATATGTTCGTATCTCATTATAATGTTCAACACATGGTCTTGAAACAAAACAAGATTACGTCTTAAATCTATGTCTGCCATTGACGTGAATAGTACTCGCACAAAAATTAAATAAAAGCCCACCATAGGATCAATCAATTTGTTTTCTCATGGCATGATTTTTCTGCTCCAACCCAAAGGATTATCCATCATCTAGAAGAACATGACAATCATATCTAGGATCTATCGACGGGAGCAACATGAATTGGACATAGTTAACCAACTAGCAGATTTATTCTTGGGAATTGCACATGACGTTATCAAGTCCATGTTCAAACGTGAAATAAAAAAATTACTCAACTATAGCCAAATTTTCAATAACCCTAAAATATTTATTTGTTTAGTTAACCCTCTAAAATATATCATTTAGTTCAATTTATAACTTGACACAATTTGTTTCTGTATTTCTCCGTGCGCAAGTGGGGTCTTAAGTTGAAATTTCACACAATTTGTTTCTTTATTTGTCCCTGCGCAAGTGGGGTCTTGAGTTGAAATGTCACACCATGATAACAAATATCATAAGACATTTTGGAAAAAAACATATCATTAATTTTAATTGTATTTTGAAAGGGTCTGACATTTAATAATAAACTTATCCTTGAGATACAAATCTATATAAATGATAAGCATGAAAATCATAAAATAATTTTAAAATATATATTACGATGTGTCAAATTAAAATCCAATTTAGTTATAGAGAAAATGAACAAATTGCATTAAGTTGAACCAAATAGCAAAATTGATCAGAAATAGCTTAGAGGATTGTTTGGACTTTCGTTGTACATGATGGAAGTAATTTGTATGTTCTGCAATAAAAACATATCAAACATAGAAGAACTATTATGAGATGAAGCTCAGATGGCAAAGAAAAGGTCCTACGAGGCCTAGACAAAACATTAAGGGAACAACTAAGCTTTAACAAAAAAACAGATTCACACAAGGTCGTTCGGCGGCATGACAACGTCCTTGGAGGGGACTTCTGACAACTAATACCAATAGTAAGAGCAAGGCTAATGGTTAAGCCTGCAGCTGGCTATAAGAAAATGTCAGCTCATGTAGCTAGGAGGAGTGGTAGTGATGGACCCGAGCACCTTTAATGCTTTCCGTGGACACCAGCCAATTAGAGCCAGACATGCGGTGGGGATAGCTGCATCACAGTGCACACACCCGCCAGCCAGCGCGTCGCGACTCACCTACTTTCTTCCCTCTCCTACTTTCTCCCTCCCCCACAAGGAGAAGACATGACATTGTAAACCCAACAATAAATGGCTCATATCTGTGGAAGCACTTCAAAATATTTGAGGTCATAGAAAACATGAGGTTGAGTTATATAATCGACAACGAAACAGAAAATTGACTGAAACATGAATTCATTGAATGGATACTCAACATCGTTGATTGAACCACAATAGCAAAAGAGAGAGAAGACTAGATAAAAATACCAAGCCTCCTCCTACTACAAGAACACAATGATGACCTAAAAAAGATCATCAAATACACATACATGGAACTGTATAGCCGCTAGAAAGATCACTAATACTGGAAAGAAATGATGACATCGTGCCCAATGATCACAAAGGTTGAATAGATAAACTAATACATAATGTGACAACAAAAAATGCAGGAGGTAACATACCTAAGCTTTGACACCATGCGCTGAGAAAATAGAAACCTAAGATTTGAGACCATGTGCCGAGAAAATAGAAATGACAAGAGATGTATTTGTCCTATGAAGTACATCAAAAGGTCAAAGTTCCTGAGATTCTTAAACCCCGAGCCGGGACTCAAAGTAGGCATGCCGATAAAGCTAATTTAGTTGATAAAACCTAGCGGTAGGATTATTCGATGGTACAAGATACATTTCTATCTGAAATTAAAACTTTATGCTAAAAAGTACAAAAACAAGTGTTCCAGTATTAATCATAGATAGAATTGAACAAATCAATACCATAGTCAATGGAATAAACTCTCAAATCATACAACGCACTACTCTAAGTTATGGTAACTTTCTAGGAATTACCATTCATAGAGGGAAAAGAGTTTTGCATCCCAAATCTAGCCATGCAATTCAAAACACATACACATCATCAATAAAGAAAGCATGCAGAATGGCCTAGCATATGATGCAAATATAAAAAAATGTCATACCCATTAGAGACATATGTTGTAGAGTATTATCTCGCGTTAAGCATCGTGGCCACTACTCGACCTTAGTGAATGATGAAAGTGCTCATGTAACTATATCTTGAGCAAGACTTCGCACGTGTCACCTACCAAATCAGTGCATAACATCACAGCTAGAGCTTGGGTCTACCGAGGAGCTGTCTGTATTGTACTCAACCCACATGATGGACCCACACCTGAATGACAGACCCTACACGCCAGCAATCTTACCCACACCTAATGCTAGGCTCCATCAATCAATGCTAAGGACCTAGGATTAAAACTCAAAAATGACCAATGGCGAAATGGAGTATCCACGTCTTGCAAGTCAGGCAACATCTGAGCCAACACGAAGAAGGTCATGAATAGGTCTTGAATTGTCCCATGCGCAAAGTATGAGACTTTTTATGCCATTGAGCACGGAGGTAAAAGGTGTGATATAGTGGTTTTCAAGGAAAAAAAGATAGGCGATCTTTTTAAATTTTATAAAAAAATACACATGATGCATACTACATATACAAGTTATTGTACCAAAAGTAATATATATTTAGTTGGGTAACCTTTGAATTGAAGTGGATCTTCTCCTAACCCCTAATGATGCAAAAAAATATGAAACAAACAATCGAAAATGAGTCAGAAGCACTCCTAGGCTCCATCTGTCAACAAGTCACTGAATAATGCACAATGACCCCAGTAGTAAAACATACAAAGATATAAAGCATAACGATAAAGCTATAACATGGACCGAATGAAACATATTAAATGGGACACAAAAATTTTCAAAAAAAGGCCAAGGGCAGGATACAGTTGATATTATCCGGGCAAAAATGCTTCTGAAAAGTATGAACTGAATAAAGAAAATGACTCAGACAGATAATAAAACGAAGTATTAGTAAAAAAACATAGCCAAAGATTAATCAATTTAAATTTAAATAATAATGTTATACAACACATCCAATTGCATCTAAAACCTAAAAACAACAAAGGAACAATACAAATACAAATATTAACATTAAAAAACTATAGGGCTATTTGCACGGGCCACCTTGCTAGTTTTAATCATTTAGGTGATTGTTTAAGTCCTTAAATCTTAAAATGTTACTATTTAAGTCTAGACCGAGGCAATCGTGACTCGTCGGGGGATCGTCGGAGCATCATATCTGCAGGCTGATTGATATGATGGACATAGATATGTCTTGCATACATCTCTCCTACCGCCACCAAATGTGCCACCACCAACCTCCGCCACCCTAAAACTCGAGGACTGGCGGGGAGGAGGCGACACTCGGTAGCAGGGGGGAAACAATGGAGTCAGGGGTGTAGCCACAAAGGGCCCCGCAGCCCCCCATCCCACCGCCTATACCTGAGCATTTTGAGCCCGGCCCGACCCGGCCCGTCGGCCGGCCGGGCCCGGCCCGCCCACGAAACTTACCGGACGAGCGTGGGCAGAGATCTTGAAGCCCGCGAAATTTTTTTGGCCCGAGCCCGGCCCGAAATGCTGTTTTTAGTTGTTTTACACTATAAAATGTGCAGGCGGCCCGCCCGAGCCCGGCCCGAAAATTGAGGCCCGACACGCCCAGTGGGATGGTCATGGGCAGGATTTTTTCGGCCCGAAATAACAGAAATTTTTTTGAGCCCGGCCCGAAAAATGCTCAGGTCTACCACCACCCCACCTCCTTACACGTGAGAACCTTTCAATCTTCCAGCTAATCACACACTTGTTAAGAAAGAATATGGCCGTCCACCTTCATAATTCATGACTCATGATTAGTTTAGGCTGCATTCCGTAGGTAGCTCCATAATGAGAAGTAGAGTACTAGACTTTAGCTTATTTTGGATTTATTGACATTCTTATGCATATAGACATAATATATATCTATATATGTATAGCAAAAATTTTGCACCTAGAAATGCTAAAACGCCTACAATTTCTGATACTGGGAATAGGCAACTAATTTAATTTTTTTTATACATATGCCATATAATCGTTATTGATATTGTCTATTTGCCCCCCTATCTCTGGATCTGGCTACCACCCCTGGATGGAGATGGAGCCGAGAGGTAGGGTTTACGTGGGGCCCACAGGTGCGCGTTGGATTGCTTTCTATCGCGTATGCAACATATAATCGTCACAAACTATCTTTGATACACGTATCTTTCCCGTCTTTTGCGGAGCTACTATACATACACAACCCAACTCCCTCGACGGTGTACTACATGTGTGTCAGTGTCATTGCATGTACGTGTAGTTGCTCCCTAGTCGTCGTATCAAAGGCTGCGCGCGGGATAGTTGCTCTCGTGGCTCTTTGGTCTTTGCGCCCGGCTGCCCGGCGGCCGGGGGGCCCTGCATAGCTGCGACGGCGACTGTTGCTGCTGCTGCTGCTGCTGTGTGTGTGGTCCATGCCTGCTAGCTGTGTGTCCATCCATGGTTGGCCCGGCGATGCCGCGACGCGAGAAGAAAGACCAAGGTGCTGCGTGCGCTGCCGTCGATATGGTGCGCGCGCATGCAGTGCACGGTCAGCGCGCGCGATTCCGGAAACGGCGCCGGGCACAGTCGCGCAGCATGCATGCATGTACATGTGTGTGTCCCGATGATCCGTCGTCACCAGCAGTGTAATAAGCTCGTGTTCCGGGTTCCGGCCGGCCGGTGGTGGCTGCTGGCACGACCGGGACGGCCGGGAACGATAGACGGAGCTCGGTCGATCGATGCGCCGGGGTAGTACGACGAAGAACCATCACAGTTGGCACAAGCCGAGCTACAGCGACGTAAACTGCTCACACGCCTGTCACTGGATCGGTCACAGGCGCCTCGGCGATTGTCTTGAGGCCGGGCCGCCGCCCGCCGGTGATGGATGGAGTGGGCGCCGGTAGGGGGCCCGGCGCCCTAAAATTCCGTGCCCCGGGATTAAATTTAGCGGGCGGGCGGGCGCGCGCGCCCCACACTGGCCTGGCGCTGGCGCTGGCGCTGCATCTGCATCTGCATCTGCATGCGCTGCGGCTTACTGCACCCAACGTCCGCGGAGCAGTACCGGCCGGCCATGCCATCGTCGTCGTCATGGCCCAATAACTACCACTGCCAGTCCTCCCCGTCCGGCCGTCCCGCGCCACCTTTTCAGAGCTCTGTTCTTTTACCTCCTCCCTCCTCTCTGGGGAACTAACCACCTTATTGGTAGCCGTAGCTGTTGGAAGTAGTGGCAGGAGCACAGCCATGATCCACGGCCGTGCCGTCGCCCAGACATGCATATGCATGCATGCCATCAGAGCCGCACTCGGCGGCGGCGGCCAAACACAATGAGCACGAACGAACGAACGAAGCAGGGGGAGATCGCGTCGACCTCGCCGTCGCCGTCGCCGAACGCAGGAAGCAGGTAGCAAAGGACGCGGGCCGGCCGGCCCCGCCACGCGCCGTGGCTTTAATTTCCTTTAGGTAGCAGGTCGGCTCACCGGCGGGCAGGCCAGCGTGCGCGCGGGGCCGGCAGCCCCGGCCCCGTCTCCTCCTCCCCGCACCGCGCGCGTGCGCGATTCCCCATGACCGCCGTGCCGGATGGCGGGTGAGGCTGCTGAGCGCGCACGGTCCCCAGCCGCGCAGCCGCAGCCTCGACGGCCGACGACGGCCTGCCACACAGGAACAGAAGCCCCCGCGCGCCCCTGCTTACGTGTTGGAGCGACGCGAGCCGGGGAATGCCATGCCCGGCCCGCCTGCTGCCCGGCGAGGCGCGGCGCAGCGCAGAGAGCAGTCATGATGCTAGTTACTGCTACGGACGCAGCGTGCATGGCCAGGTGGGCGTGCCTTCCACCGATTTCTCGCTCTCATTCGCCATGACCAACTTAACGTACGCGTGTGTGCGTTAGCCCTTGTTTTAACTTGGAGTAGTACCTAGTACTTCCATTCAAAAGATATGGATGGATGGATCGATCGACAGTCTTTGGATTTCTAGCGAATTTTCCTAGTATATATATATATATATTAATTCAGCTATACACTTCAACTCTATATATTCCATTTGCTACCAGTGTCAAACAGCTCATCGACCGTGCTCTACGTACCAGCTAGTTCGCTCGGTTAGGTTTTCCGACCACCAGGGAAAAAATATTTTTTTCTCAGATCAAATCAGCACCACCTACCCGTCACCAACCAACACTAGGCCAAAAACGATTTGTACTGACACGCAAAAATTAGCGTGCTGGCGGGGGTAATTGGCACCCGCCAGCACTATGGTGAAAGGGGCGTCGGCTTTACACCCGCTAGCGATAAAGGTCTAGTCTTTGGCGGGCAACATAAGTCACCCGCCAAAGACAAATGGTCCAATTTGTCTTTGGCGGGTGACTTATGTCGCCCCCACAAGTGAAGGCACAATCTTTGGCGGGTGACATAAGCCACACGCCAAAGACAAATGGTCCTATTTGTCTTTGGCGGGTGGCTTATGTCGCCCGCCAGCATAGATGGACACAACCACTTGAAAAATTCGAATTTTTCAAATGGTTTCAAATGAAGAAACTATTAACATGAAAGTTGTAGATCCTAATAAGTTATGAAATTTTGTAGTCTACACTTTTTTATTTGAAATCATACTGTCAATGAAAATCAAATTTGAATCTCTCAAATTTGAAATTCAAATTTCGTAAATGACCTCAAATGAAGAAACTACTAACATGAAAGTTGTAGATCTAAGGAAGTTAAGAAACTTTGCAGTTGACAAGTTTTTAATTTGACTCCGTTTAGTGCCTCTAAAAACCGATTTACACTCGGTGTTGCATAGTATGAGTAGAACCAAAACTGCATATGGATGCATATGAGTGTGTGGTGTAGTGGTAGAGGAGGCTTCGCGCGAGGTTCGAACCAAAACTGCATATGGATGCATATTAGTATGAGTAGAACCAAAATTGCATATGGACGGGTTCGAACCACGGCAACCGCGGAGCGCCGCGACTTTACGCGAAAAATGCGCGACTTGCGACGGGGACGGGTGGCTGGCTGGCCGGTGGGGTCTCTCCTGTAAAAAAAGTTTTTTCTGTTTATTTTCGGTTTTTTAGTGCTGACCCGGGAAACAGCAGTGCTGGCGGGTGACTTAAGCGCCCGCCAGCACTAGGTCCCTATGTTGGCGGGCGGACAACCGCCAGCACTGAGACGATTTGTGCTGGCACAAGGTAGCTGGCGGCGCTCCACCCGCCAGTAAAGATCCCTTTTACCCGCCAGCACAAATCGTTTGTGGCCTAGTGCAACCAGCGGTACTATTTCTCTCACAACAAATTAACATCACGAGTCAAATGCAAGATAAGCACAGATTGATACTCCCTCTATTCGCGTATACTTGTCGTCCAACAGTGCAAATTTATGCTATCCGGGGTCATATAAAAAAGAAGTGCAAATTTATGCTATCCGGGGTCATATAAAAAAGAACGGAGGTAGTATATGGAAATCGTGACTGCAATTTGGACATGCACGTGTGTTTGCCCCCCCATATATGTGTTGTTGTACAGTAGACTTGTAGTGCTGCAATACTGCTGTCGTACCCTATACTGGCTAGAGAAAGTAAAGCCACCGTACAGACCGTGCGCGCGTGGACATACATATACCACCGCACCATTACGACAGAGTAGCTAGCAGAGGATAATTAAAGCGGGCTCGCACAGCCATTAGTTTGCGAGCAGCAATGGGTACCAAGCAAGGACTCTAGCAGGCCCGAGAGATTTCGAAATCGAACCCTATTTTCAGGAGCCTGATCATAGACGAATCTAAGTTCGCGAGTCTTTCGAAATTTAATCCCGAGACATGCGAACCCTTCGATTCGAGGGTTTTTGAATTTTTTCGTGATTTCCTTAGAGCAACTCTAATAGCCTCTCTAAAAATCACTAGCTAGAATCCTGATTTGGCTAGTATGTAAAATGAAATAGCCAGCAAAAGTTGTTGAAATCCAACACACTAGCTAAAATCAACTCTCTCTATATGCTCCACCACTAGTGGGTCCCGCCTGCCATACTCATGTACGAGGGGATAGCTAGCGGGGCTGGCTAGCCAAAGATGGTTGGTGAAGCCCCCGGTTTAGCTAGCGGAGGATAGCAAGGGCAAGTTTAGCTTGCCTGTTGGATTGAGTTTTTTTTTTGACAAATTTTCCATTTCTTAGCTCGTTAAGCCAAGATAGATAGTCTCTTGGAGTTGCTTTTAGAGCAACTCCAAGAGCCTCTTTAAAAATCACTAGTTAAAATCCCGATTTACCTAGTATGTAAAATGAAATAGCTACCAAAAAGTTGTTGAAATCCAACAACTCTCTAAATTGAACTCTCTGTATGCTCCACCGCCAGGTGGGTCCCGCATGTCATACTCATAAAAACAAGATAGCTAGTCACCACCACTAGCCAAAGATAGCTAGCGGGGCAACGGATTTTCTTTAGTCGAATAGCTAGTTAGGCAGATAGCTAATCTGTGGAAGAGTATTTTTGAAATTTTTTTCCAAAATTTAGCTAGCCAAATCATTTTAGCTAGTCTATTGGAGTTGCTTTTATTCCCTTTCTCTTTTGCCATCTCAAACCCAACTGAATGGACAGTTTTGCCCCCATCATCTTCCACCTCTGGACAGCGTGCTACTCCTTCTCGCCGGGTGTCGCCGCCCATCCCGATGCCTGCCGCTCTCCTACCTCCTGCTACCGCTGCACCCTATACACGCGCAACAATCGCACCCCCGTGCACAGCCGTCGCCCGCGACCGCTTGCTCACCCAAGTCGTGAGGTTTGCCGGGCCGCCGACTCCGAGCTTGACACGGCCGCCGGCCGCACGAGGTCCGCCCGAACGTGAGCTCCGCCCAGCTGTTGGCCGCGAGCTAGGCCCGGCCGCCGGCTGCAAGCTCGGCCTGCTCACCTAGGCGCGAGGTCCGCCTGGCCGCCGACTGCAAGCTTGACCCGGTCGCGGACCGCGAGCTCTGCTAGCTGAGAGGTACGGACGTGAGCTCCGCCCAGCCGTCGGCCGCGAGCTAGGCCCGGCCGCCGGCTGCGAGCTCGAATGTCGGCCTCCTCCAGCGCGGCCGCTGACCCCCATGGGCGCGGCCGATGAACCGGCAGCCATGGGGATGAGCGGTGAGTATGAGGCTGAAGATGACCCAAAACGTGGGTCCCACTCGTCCGGGGGGTGGCGGGGGTTGTTAAAATTGTCCGTACTCATGATTTGGAGAAGCAAAACATAAAAGAAAACCTCAAAATTGTGAAAAGTGATAGAAACCCTTCAGATCGAAGATTTCGCGTGAGCCGGAGTTAAATTTTGAAATGCTTGTCAGCCTGTTCGGCATTGGCTTAGAAATGTACCGCCAGAAGATTTTCTCTCGATCTTTTAACCGAGCAAAAAGAACTGTACCAAGAGATATCTTTCTGCCGAGCAATCAATCAAGACTACCCATCACCAAACGAATACGCTTGTGTGAACTTAAGGGTCATTTTAAGTGAAGCTTGCAAATGTAGGGTTAAATTTCGAAATATATCGGCAGGCTGGATCCGAAGCGATCCCGGCAACGGCAGGCAGAGTCGAGAGAGGCAGGCCGTGGCGTTCCTTTCAGCGAGAGGAGAGGTCGCGCGCGCGCGCCGGACGCGGAGATGGAGCTCGCTCGGCTCGGCGTCGCTGTCGCTTGCTTGCCAGGCAGCCAAGATGATGAGATGACCCATCGATCTACTATAGCCGGAGCGGAAAGGGACGCCGGACATGGCGAGTGAATCGGGGGAGCTCGCACATGTCGCGCCTTGTGTGGTTGCCTTTAATTTATTCTAAATTTCAATCGGGCGTGCTTAATAATCTTGACACATCGATGATCTCTACTCCGACGGCGCTAGCTGCAGCCTGAAGGAGTGCAGTGCAGTGCAGTCAGTGATGGTGAAAAGCTGCAGGAAAACAGTTGGTTTGACCAACAGAATGCGCCTTTGCATTGGAGCCTGCTGCCTTTTTGTGATTACAAACATTATACTGTATTTGTCTGGATGCATGCCGTGATGCAAGTTCCCATGTCAAGGTTGAAGAATGCATGGATCTTGCTTTGGGTTTGGGTGGCCAGGGCCAGGCAGCCACCAGTGGCGGACGGACAGACAGACAGGCGCGCGGTGAATAAGACATGGGCGACAAGACGCTGCCCCTGCGCATCTGATGCTGCATAGGCGCCTCCGTCCGCGGATCCATTTGCAGTCGGTGCGAGATCATCATGTCGTTCATCGCCCTCCGATCCATCCCATTCAATTCCCAGCTGTAAGCCTGTAAGAGAGGAGGTGCATCGTCACCGTCGCCGTCACCGTCACCGTCGTGTGTGTGTGTGCATGGCCGCCGGCGCCGCTAGCTGCATGTGTGCTGGTCCAGACTCTCTGATCGAGCTAGCTACTCGATCGTATAGTCAGTCGTATGTAGTTTGATCCGGCCGCGGCGACATTCCCATGGACGGAGAAACGGGGAACAGTAGTACGGCCGTGCCGGCGGGGGCCGGGCAGGTCTCTCCTCCGGGCTCCGGCCGGCCGGCTACCTAGCCTGCTAGCTTGTCAGCATGCAGAGCAGCTACCTAAGCTAGCCGCTAGCTAGCTGGTGCCTTGGTATAGTATAGATTGAGCTTGCAGGTTGTACCTGCGCTGCGCTTCACGGGAGCAACATGACATACTAGTAACTCCATGCTGACTGGCGGCTACTCACCTCATTTAGGGCCAACTAATTGCTAACAGTGCCTAATGTCCCCGGCCGGATCCGAGCAACGGAGCAAGAGTGCCAGGACCATCGATCCGAGAGGCGGCCCATGCGCCATATATACACACGACGACAGGGACACACAGATATATATATATATATATATATATATATATATATATATATATATATATATGGAGACAAGCAACAACCTGCAATCTTCCTAGCTAGCTAGCTAATTAAGTAGGAGTACACGATCTCGGTCATCGGCTAAATTAAGCAGAGCATGGCATGGCACCGGACCGTCGGTCGCGATCGCTGCCCGCCGGCGGGCAGCTGCCGTCGCCTTCGAACGACGACGGTGTGGTGGTGTATGCAGTGGTGCGAGAGAGATGGATCGATGGAGACAGCGCGCGGCGAGCTGGAGCTTGTATGTATCCGATGGGAATGGGATCGATGACGGATCAGTCACCAGCAGCTTGCAACTTGGCGATCGACCCATGCGTGTGGTGGACCTTTGCTTTAGAACGAATATCGATCGATCACGCATCAAAATCCATACATCCTTTTCGATGAGAAAGGCATGGCGATCGAGATGGCATGAATTTCAATCCGGACAGCGATGAGCTTCAACTTCTTCAAGTATCAGCAGCTCGTACCAATTCAAGACACACACACGCACACACACACACATATATATGCTACTTGCCAAGTGTTTCCATTGGGCTGAAATTTTTTCGCTTCCTTTTGACCGTTCATTAAGGGTATTAAACAAAGTTAGTTTGCAAAACTATACTTTCACAACTCTGCGTTTATTCGCGAGACAAACCTACTGAGGTCCGCGACCACACGAGTAAAAGAAAAAAAAATGGTTACTGCAGCAAATTATGAATGAATTAGAGTCATTAGATTTGTCAGGCAAAAGCTGCACGAAAGATTATGTAAATAGATTTCATTTAATACCGTATATGCATGCAAGATTCCCTAGGCGAAAAAAGTTTTCAGCCAGACTAACGAAACACGCTTAGATCCTTGCAGTAGTCCAGCAGCTCCCTTAATTAGCATGCAGAGATCCTAGCTTTGCTTGCAACAACCTAGTGGCAGCTGCATGCTTATAGAGACATCCAGGATCGATGCCTCTGATGTTCATCTCTATCGGCAGGGACGAGATCGAAGCAAGCAAATGGACAAGCGACATGTGCCTGCATGCCCGTCGCTCCAGGCCCCGACCGGTGCAGCTGTTGGCCCTCGCCGGCTGCGCCGGGGCGGAGGACGACGACGTACACCGCCGACCACCGGACGGGGACGGACTAACCCCGTCACCCCGGCGAGATATATGCCGATCGAGCGGAATCGAACCGTGCGGTCGACGACGCTGCGAATTCTCTCGATCGTCCCCGCGCGTCACACACCAAGGCGCACCCTGCTCCGCTGTCGGGTGCGGTTACACGTCGCAATTTTTGCGGGAAAAAAAAAACGAACCGTCACCCCCGCACGTGGCAGGGAGGGAGCGGTTTTACTATTTGGCTCACAACACACAATTTAATTACGGAATTAAAAGTTTTACAAAGACGCGGAACAAAACGAATTGTACACAGAAACAAATTGTTCGTTGGTTCCTACAATTTGTTCGTAGGTATATAATTTTTCCCACCGACTTTGTAAAATCTGTTCCATGGGTATATGTTGCACACAAATTGCGTAGGCCATCGGGATGCAAAAGATGAATTAAAATTATGAGAAGCTGTCAGTCATAAACCAAGCATCGAAATTAAACTTCGCGTCATTGGATTTCCAACAATAAAAGTTTCACAACAGGTGCCCCATTACTTTTTTTTTTGTGATGAACCTTTTTATTGATATTTTTTAAATTAAGCTTACATTCTGTGTTAGACATACATGTGGAACAAAAAATCACTAAAGAGAAACAAATATTCACTGAATAGGAACAAATTTTTACCGAGCTAGAACAAATATTCACCGAGGGAGAACAAAACATTCACTGATGTAGAACAATACTTATTGAGAGGGAGCAAATGTTCACTGAGGGAGAACAAATATGCACTGAGGGTGAACAAACATTCACCGAGAGGGAACAAATATTCACTAAGGAGGAACAAAGTTTTACTAATGTGAAACAAATATTGACCGGTGGTGAACAAAAGTCCATCGAAAAGGACAAATATTCAGTTATTCACCGAGGAGGAACAAATATTCACTGAGAGGAAAAAAAGTCACTGAGAATAAACATTCAACGAGGGCGAATAAATATTTACATAGGACAAGTATATATGTATAAAGAGAAAACCAATATTCTTATTATGGTATAAAATAGAAAAAAAACCTAGTAGATAACTTATGTATAGAGAAGAAGTAGGAAAATAAATAAAATACAAAAATTAATATGCAGAAAAAATAGATTGAAAAATAATAAATTAGAAGTAACGAAAGAAAAAAAATAAAAAAGAAACTTAGACATCATAGTGAATGCTGATGACAATTAACCGAGAATATAAACGAAAGGATATACAGAAAGAAACAATAAAAAAAATAACAATGGCACATACCTTTTTCTCACAAAGGCTCTCCGGCGCGACCGACGAAACATCTTTTTTTTTTTGCACTTCAGCCATACCATACTGTACACAGTTGTGGCGCCACCGTGCTCGATCTCTGTTAACCGACTTACAATATTTTTTTCTTCCCACGAAACAAATGTAAACCTTTGATCTCTATATATAAAACACTACCTCCTCCATGCTAATATGGTGATTGATCGATGTGGTCGACTCAATAAATAAAAACAGATTAAATTTAATACATGTCGTTTTGCCATCTGTACCCCCCTCTCTCTCTTCTCCACTTCTTCCCGGGGCCTCCAATATCGTAGTAACTAGGTGATGCCCCGCGCGTTGCCGCGAGAATTTTGTTTTTAAACAAAATTTTAAGGTGAGATGTGAAAGTATAGTGACATCAAAGATATTACATGGCAATGTTCGTTTGTAAACTCATTATATATGAAAGCATGTTATTTTGTTGATAGTGAACCATTCTGGAATCGCCAGCAAGAATTTTGCGGTGTGATATACATGCTACAAGCCACAGAAAATCGACTCAAGACATGAATATGTGATTTGGTGGATGACGACATGGCGTATAGTGGATGGTGACACGACGCATAGCGGATGATGACGTGGAATGCTCGCATGTTGAGAGAAATCCAACCATGGCTTGTGGCGGGTCTCACCTATATAATTAAACTAACCAAGGAAAGTGGTGGATGAGGTCATGTATTACATCTGGATAATCGGTCGTTTTATGCATGTCTTAAAAAAAAAGTATCACATCTAGATACAACAAAGTGGGTAAGGTAATGACGATTTTTGGTCATCACACGACACAGGGTGTGCCCACCGGATCTGACACTGCGTTAATCAATCATGCTCACACGTACGTACCCGCAAGTTAATTCCATCACCGATCATCGAAAAGTGCAACGTGGCATCGTTGGCTTGGTGCGTTTGACACCGTTTATTTGCTTCATTGGACCAAAATGTGTGTGCGTGCGTGGTACTACTTATTACGGTCGGCGCCAGGGTAATTCTTAATTCCATTGTTAACTGCTGCAAGTATTTCCTGACACAGCGCCTTGCCCGTATGCATGGTGCAAATGGTGTGTTTTGCTTGCCTCGGCCAGCTAGCTTAGTACTGCTGGATTAACCCACAGCTGACTGAGCCACGTGACTGAACTTTCTCAAGTATATTCACTGTATATAGGTTATTCCATTAAAAATAATCATCGTTAGGCCTTGTCTAGCTCCGCAAATTGACTTCAATGTGACGGGTGAATAGTAACAATTTGTTGACAACTTGCCACATTGGGTCGCGTGCATGTATATATATGGAGAGAGATAGCATTATGTAATGGGATTCCAAAAGGACCGGGCACGATAGGCAACTCGAGGCCTGGTCTTAAAAGGCACGACCCTAGGCACGATCAATAGTCTAAGACTCGCACGACCTAACGGGGAGTTAGTGCATGGGCCGCTATCTCGTCCCATAGTGCCGGCCTGAGGCACCACGACTCGATTTTGGCCGCCCGATGGCGGCTCGACCTGCAAATCCACCCATATATAAACAAAAGACTCTAATTCCCCTCCAGCCACCCCTCAGTTCTCTCCCTCCTAGCCACTCGTTCACCTCCTCCGACACCCCGCTCCCTTCTTCCCTCAGCCAGCTCCTCCCTCACACCAACCCTCCCTCAACCTCAAGTTTGGTCGTCATCGTCATCAGGGGCGCAAGGCGGAGCTACGCCAGCCACTCTCTCTCTCCCTCCCTCCATCAGAGCGTCGGTTAGGAGTTGCGCCCCCTGTGGGCGCGGCCACAAGTCGCAAGGCCACCGCTGCCCTGGAGCACCTCGACGGTTGCGCCGCCACCCTGGACCAACTCGACGAGCTACACAGCCGCTTCGTTAGGATCTCCCTCCTTCTCTCTAGGCCCCCGCCCCGCTGGGATCTTGACCAGCTCAACGAGCTACACAGCCGCTCCGTCGGTATCTCCCTCCTTCTCTCTAGGCCCCTCCCCGCTGGGATCTACACGCCGGTCGGCTCCGCCGGGATCTCCCCAATCCAAGCCGTCATCCCCGCGGGTCAGTCTGCGCCGATCGCAACCCTAGTCGACGTCACCGCCGTTAGGGTCATCGTGCCGTCCCGACACGAAAAGGAGACCTTAGGGTCGTGTTTGGGATGTAGGTTCGGCCCAGCAGCCCACCTCGGCACGAAGAGTCCATTGGGCCTGATAGTGTCGAGCCGCGTCGGCCGGGCCAAATCGAGCTACGGCCGGGCGGCCCATTTGGAAATCTATAGCAGCGCGCTTAGATATGACAAATTAATAGTAGTAATTAACCAAACTAAGGTCATGTTTGGTTCTCATAAGTCACCTGCTTAAAGTGCAAAAAGTACAAATAAGTCACTTGTAGGAACCAAGCAACCCTAACTTATTTTCACATTAAGTCACCTGACTTATAAATTCCATAAGTTGCTCCACCCCTACTTAAAGTTGCATAAGTCACCTTTTCCCTCTCCTACCACGAGTGGGTCCAACAAAACTTATAAGTCTCTGCAACCAAACATGACTAACTTAAAACTAAGTGACTTATAAGTCTGGCCACTTGCCATCCCTCCTGTAGCTGAGTTGGTTAGATGGATTGGGTGGCACTCCCTAGGTCCTGGGGTCGACTCCCCGTGGGAGCGAATTTCGGCTAACGACTGTTCGGCGGCCAAAGATTTTTTCTCTCGAACAAATCAAGCACGGCCATCGCCCACCCGCCAAACGAATAGGTCGTAAGATTAAAAAAAATTCTCTCATCTGTCCCACACACTCAAAGTTAGGTGACTTATATATGCAACCAAACATGGCCATATAAACAAGGTCTTATTAGTTTTTCCGGAGGAATAAAAGTCATCTATTCTGAGTTGTTGTCCACGCAAAGCCATGTCTCATAATAACCTGCGCCGCACAATGTTGAATTCGTGGAGAGGTGATGAGACTGCCGTGTCAAAGGCCTGGATCCGCTCTTGTTAATTACGTTCAATGATCTTCAAAAAAAAAAACTACGCGCATATTGGAGACTTTTTGGTCCTTCTTCACAGACTCATCTGTAGATGGCTAAGTACGTAGTATTGCTGAGACACTGCACACACTTTCTCAATGCTGATTCCTGCTCCCGTACGTTAGTACAAACGTACATTGATTTTCTTGGTCTCCATATATATATATGGAAGGGAAAAAACAAAATCATAGCCTACCTTTTTGCTGGTTCATCGGCCGGCCGGCCGGGACGACCGCCCGCAGAACGAAGCTCTTCGAGAGGTCATGGTTCTTGCGTGCAAGCATCGCCGACCTCTCGCACGCTTGCAATGCAGTTCCAACAGTACCCAGTACGCTTGCAAACGTGATCGAGTTTACCTCCCCGTGCACAGTATGTAGGACTATTAAATGTTAAGCATCGAGAGTACTACTTATTCGGTTTTAATTATTTTTTTTTTCAATTAATATGACGTGTTACAAATTAAAGTTACTGACCTGGCTGCAGATCGAGGTTATTAGCTCGATCTCTACTACATGTAAAAGCATGTGCAGATAATCTCTCCGGAGATATATAGATGCTTCTCCAACTTGTCGGGTGGTGACCTGACAAGACAGTTTGAGTGGGAATAATTAGGCCAAGATGACGCTGAGGCACCAATATATATATATATATATATATATATATATATATATATATATATATATATATATATATATATATATATATATATATATATATATATATAGGTGCAAGTCATCCACTGACTTTCAATTTCTACTGGGTTGCTTATTACTTTGAAATGCGAGAATTTTCGCACGCAGGATGCATGAAGCATGATCGTCGTGACTCGTGTGAGTTCAAATCCCGCAGGAATCGTTCAAAGAGATCGCAGTTTATGAGAATAGGTCCCCTAGCTAGCAGCCAGCTAGGCTACTCTCTAAAGGTGAAACCTAACTAAAACTCTAAGCAAACCTAGGTGGCTAAAAATGTTAGTTAATTTAATTAGTTATCCTATACATAATGTGTGTTTATAGTTTTGGTTAGCGTCAGATAGATATACATGCCAGGGATTTTTTTATAAAAAAATCTTTGGAAAGTTAATTAACTAGTCGGGGAGGATGTATGTCCTAAATTAAATCAAGGAAACGCTTCTAAACTCTAATTGAATAGCTAAAATCTAGGTTTAGCCAGAAATTATGTTTTAATTTTAGTGGAAACTTCAAATTAAGCATGTTCAATGTTAGTTCCATACAACTTTTGAGTTTAAAATTAAAAGAAGTTTCAATACATTAGTGTTCATTTCCACTCGTGTCTGACTTCAGATGGAAATACCAAGCAACATGTTTTACACAATGAATTTCCAAGCAGCTTCAGAGACACTTTGTTTTCTATCGCAGAATCAACAATTGAACCAGTTGTGTGATCGGTGGAAGTTTTCGTGGCTTTTGATTAATAAACCACTATAGTTTGAGAAGGACAAGATTCATATATATACTTCATGGAATCTATTGTCAAGATTTGTTACTCTAAAGTTTCGTTAGAGTAATCAACTGCGTACAACTACCCAACAACTAACTACACCAAGATTGGTGAATGATTTAGCCCCTTAAGTATCATCATGCAAATAACCGAGTTTTAGGATGCTAATCAACATCATAATTTATATATATTTACCACACTTGTTTCGTATATATAACTAATCTTGCGTGTGCGACAAGATACATCGAACTTGACTAGCTCTTAGAGCAACTCCAGTTTGGCAAACCAACTTGGCAAAAATAGAAACTTGCCAAAACTCACCTCCCCGCGCGTATATATATGCGCGCGCGGATCGTGGTTGCCATCGGTGTTTCCCTCCAGGTGGGAGGGTGAAAAGGAAATGAAGAATAAAGAAGGATTCCTGATATAAGTTTTCAAGAGGTGAAAAACAGGACATAAATATAATTTTGTTTCTTTCAGGATTCCTGATGTAAGTTAGATCTGAGTTTGGCAAGTGAATTATGCCAAGTTGTTGGAGATGAACTCATCTTTCACTTGGGATATCTTTTTAGAAGTTGGGAAAAGCACAAGATTTGCCAAGTAAAATTCGGCAAACTCTTGGATATGCCTCTAACTCAAATATTCATCCTACTGAGTAAACAATAAGTAGGTAGGTAAATTAATGTCAATTATTATTGTGTTGCTTTCCATTTCACTTGCTATTACCAGTGGGAGTTTTTTTCTGCTATTTGTTCCCATCTTTCTTTATCTCCAAAGAGCGACCAGCTCGAACTATATTAATTGTAGCGATCAGAGAATATACTCACACCGTTATCATGCATGCACCTTTTCTTATCCAATCCAATCTCAACGAAAGAGCGAAAAAGGTGAGTAAAAGATTGAAAAGAAAATGATAGAACTGAAAGTCAATAAGTAAGGCAACATAAAGAACATGTAGCTTTTGCAACCAACGGGTGGTTATTATAAACCGAAAAGGTAATTAAACAAAGATCTCTCTGCTAATACTTTATGTCCTCCCTAATCATCACCTGATAATAGTGTTTGGCATCATCATAATTCGGGATTAAGAAACACATGGCGGGGAATCTTGTCGAATTAGTCAACGGAAAGAATGATCGCTGATTGATAGCAGCGTATAGTATGTGTGTACATATACAACCATATCCCCTGCATATCATATATATATATGTATACACACACACCTATATATATATATATCTGGAATTCTGAATAGACGATAGATGCTGTCTTCCTTGTCGTCATGTTGCACGGAAGGTAAAGGGCATGCCTGGCCTGGGCTGATACGCTACTTGAAAGCTTGCAGGCGTGCATTCTTTTTTCGGGGAAGCTAGGTGGGACGCAATTATCACCAAATCATTTTATTGGCAGGGCGTCACTCTTCTGCCCATATTTTTTTCTGCCTAGTAATTTGACTTGCTACAATTTCTAATAATATACCCGGTACTAAACTCAAATTTTGATAGTTAGGAATAATTGTGATGTTCCACCCACTAGCAAGAAAAATAATTTGCTACCAGTTTCTCCAATATAATAGCGACACATAATATATATATGTATGCATGCATGTGTCGTAGCTTGAACCATGCATATATGCATAAAAATAGTCTACATCCCTCTTGTTCCTTGTAAGCAAGCGTGCATGACTTTTTTTTTATACTTCACAGGTTCCAAATTACTTACCGTTTTGATTTTTCTAAATCTATTCTATGTTTGCATACGTAAGAAAAGAAATGTATATAAAAAAGACAAAATTATAAATAATTTGAGACGGAAAGAGTATTATGTTGCTCGTAGCAAAAAAAAAACAACCACATCAATCACAGTATACATATATATCACTCTCACTGTACCCACGGGTGCGTACGGCGGCCAGAGCAGATAATTCAATCACATACTGTCAGTACGTACTTGATTTGCGACATCCACCAGTCAAACTCTCAAAGTAATTAAGCAACTGTCTAAATTTTCTGAATTTCTTTATTTAGCAGACATGTACGGTACGGTGACTCCCTCTCTCTCTCTCTCTCTCCGTGTGGAATGGGAATGCAATGGCAAAGAAAAAGAGAAAAAAAGAAGCATACTCCAATTATTTATGCCCCAATGCAAGATGCAACGCCACCCACATTGGCCCTCCTTCCTTCCTCCCTCCCTCTCTCAAACCCCTCCCAGCAAGACATAGACAGCCTCCAAAAAAATCTGAGAGAGAGAGGGAGAGAGAGGGAGGGAGAAGGCCAGGAAGAGAAGTGGTCACAGACAGCAGAGAAGATCAAAAGAGATCGGGAGATGCAGGGCGAGTTCGAGCAGCTGCAGCAGGAGCACAGCCAAGAAAGCAGCTGCTGCAACCGCTTCCACTACCCCTGACTCGCTCCCCCTCTCTCTCAGGCTGAGGAGAAGCTGCTGTTCCGTCCGTGCTGGTGGCTGGTGCTGCCCTGCCCTCAGCTCCGTCGTCGTCCCGGCCTCTCCGATCCGCCCGGCCGGCCGGCGTCTAATTCTTCGGCACCCCCGATCCACCACCACACCCCTATAGAGCTAGTAGGCTATAGCTAGCAATTGAAGGCTAATAAGCTAGCTAGCTCGGGGCGCGCGGCGGCCGGCGGCCATGGAGGACACCCTCAAGTCGCTGTCCATGGACTACCTCAACCTGCTCATCAACGGGCAGGCCTTCAGCGACGTCACGTTCAACGTGGAGGGCCGCCTCGTGCACGCGCACCGCTGCATCCTCGCCGCGCGCAGCCTCTTCTTCCGCAAGTTCTTCTGCGGCGCCGCCGCCGCCGACCAGCAGCAGCAGGCCGCCGCCGCCGCCGCGCCGCCGGGAGCGCTGCTGCTGGACCACCTCAGCCCGCGCTCCCCGTCCGGAGCCTCCGCCTCCTCCCCGCGCGGCGCCGGCGGCGTCTCCGCGGCTGCCGCGGCCGCGCCGGGCGCCGTCATACCGGTGAACTCGGTGAGCTACGAGGTGTTCCTGCTGCTGCTGCAGTTCCTGTACAGCGGGCAGGTGTCCCTCGTGCCGCAGAAGGGGGAGCCCCGGCCGGGCTGCGGCGAGCGCGGCTGCTGGCACACCCACTGCGCCGCCGCCGTCGACCTCGCGCTCGACACCCTCGCCGCCGCCCGGTCCTTCGGCGTCGAGGAGCTCGCCCTCCTCACCCAGGTAATAATTGATTGCTGTGCTTCTTGATTTCTTCTCGTCTCCCTATTACGTCGTTGCTCTTGAGATTAAAGAGAAGAAGATTAAGAGATGTAGAAAAAGGAAACAGCAATTTCCTGTTGCGTTTTTATTTCTCGCCTCGCCACTGCTTGGTGCTTCTTGCTGGGGAATTTGAGGAAGGGGAGGATTGCGGGGATCAAGAAGATGGGAGTTGGGGTTGGTTATGTTGGGATTGCCGAGCATTCTGCAGCATTGATTTGATCTCTATCTGTACCACTCCCTGCTTCTGCTTTTAAAATGAAGTGAAGGGATGACTATGAGTTGCAGCTGCTGTGCCGCAGGCAGTGGTCATCGTCGCCGTCGCCGCCAGCAGCAGCAGCAGCAGCCTGCCTCCCTGCGCACGCGTGCGTGCCTGCTGCAGCTACTAGTTGCTTCTTGCTTTCTCCTTTCTCTCTTTGTCCAGCCGCTCAGCTCCATCCATCTTTCTGTCCGTCCATCCGTCGTCTGCAAATCGCATCGCATCGCATCGCATCCTTCCGTCCTCCTCCCTGCTGCTGTTTGCTCGCTTTCTCCTTTCTCAGCTCCTTAGTTAGGGTTCGTTACACGGAAATTTCTCTTTTCCTTTCCGCCACTGTATGTAGGGCGCATCGCCCTCCCATGTTCGTCTTCTTTACTAACGCCATTGCTTGCTGCCGCACTTAGCTTGTTTCCCTCTCTTTTATGGTCTCACGCAAGTACTGTTGCAGCGCAAGCGCAGCACAGATTATCGATCGATACGACCACAGAGATGGCATGGCTTCCCGTAGTGCAAATTTAACTGTGCAATTAGCTGCTACCACTCCCGGCCCGTCAGGAAAAAAGGGAAACTAAAGATCCCTCTTTTCCCACTGATTTGCAGTTTTTGTCTAGGGTTTCGTCATGCTGGCGGGTCTAGTGTTGCTTGTTTAATTCCCCTGCCTGGTTTCCCCCAGAACTTTGCTCCCCCAATCAGCACCATGATGCTCCCATACTGTTGCACACCTTCTCTATATTTTATGCACAGGGCCAATCCACTATGCTTATCCGATTCTCTCTCGCACTCTCCATCCCCTTTATATTCCACCGCATGCTGTGGTGGTGTGCTCCATGCCTGTATGTGTGCTAGCTTTTGCAATGCGCTAACTACTCACAGTGAAAGCCAGCAGCAAGACCAAGCAGCTCTCCCTAGCTAGCTCACACTACTGATGATGAAGAATTTGGTGGTGGTTGTTGCGCTTGCAGAAGCAGCTGGCCGGAATGGTGGAGAAGGCGTCGATCGAGGACGTGATGAAGGTGCTCATGGCGTCACGGAAGCAGGACCTGCACCAGCTCTGGACCACCTGCTCCCACCTCGTCGCCAAGTCCGGCCTCCCCCCGGAGGTGCTCGCCAAGCACCTCCCCCTCGACGTCGTCGCCAAGATCGACGAGCTCCGCCTCAAGTCCTCCATGTCCCGCCGCTCGCCGTTCCTGGCGCACCACCACCCGCACCACCCGGCCGGCATCGAGGCCTCCTCCGCCGGCGAGCTCGACGACCACCACAAGATCCGCCGCATGCGCCGCGCCCTCGACTCCTCCGACGTCGAGCTCGTCAAGCTCATGGTCATGGGCGAGGGCCTCAACCTCGACGAGGCGCTCGCGCTGCACTACGCCGTCGAGAACTGCAGCCGGGAGGTCGTCAAGGCGCTGCTGGAGCTCGGCGCCGCCGACGTCAACCACCCCGCCGGCCCCGCCGGCAAGACGCCGCTGCACGTCGCCGCCGAGATGGTGTGCCCAGACATGGTGGCCGTGCTGCTGGACCACCACGCCGACCCCAACGTGCGCACCGTCGAGGGCGTCACGCCGCTCGACATCCTCCGCACGCTCACCTCCGACTTCCTCTTCAAGGGCGCCGTGCCGGGCCTTGCGCACATCGAGCCCAACAAGCTCCGGCTGTGCCTCGAGCTCGTGCAGTCGGCGGCCATGGTCATGTCCCGGGAGGACGCTCACACCGCCACCGCGGCGGTCAATGCCGCGCCGATGTACGGTGAGCCTTCCGGGGGCGGAGGGGGGCCCGTGTACAACGCGAGCGGCACCAACTCAAGCATGGTGAACCTGAGCTTGGATAACAGAATGGTGTATCTGAACCTAGGGATGGACGCGCAGTTCGGCAAGATGGGCGACGGCGGCGACGGCGATGACGGCGCAGGGAGCAGAGGGCAAGGAGGCCCGTCTTCTTTGTTCTCCCCGCACGGCTACCATTGACAAGCCGGAGCGTGCGGCTAGCTGCTCCACTATCTCCTTGTAAGCTTAGAAGAACTAATTAAATTACATGCTATTCATATCCACATTACAGGAGATCGATGATGAGAATGGTACGGTGAGACAATCCTTTTGCCCTATATATCATCCTCTGACACTCTTTAGTAGAGAAGGATTTAGAGAGGGACCGAATGCATGCAAATGATGAATCACAAGAGTATCTTGGTGAGTGAATCTCTTTTGGTGTCTTGTACTTCTTCTATTGGTACGGTGGCCGGGGGTGTTGTTTTGGAAGTCTCTTAAGATTAGAGAGGTAAAGCTGTTTTTTGTTGATGGGCCTTGTGCATTATTGGTTAATTATGCACAGAAAGGAATGCTACGATTTGACTTATTAGCATAATTTACAGTATCTTAATTTGTGTCAGCTCTGGACAATACATCTTTCAATCCAATCCTTTAAAAGTCACACAAGGTTGGGCCATCCAATTCCAATTATCATGTGGTGTTTGACTTCCAGGCCAAATATTTTATTTGTTTCTAAGAGCCAAGCATGCATATCCCTTGGTTCCTCTTTCTCCTCCCTTAAAAATGCCAACATTAAAAAAGGTTGTGATGATGGTAGTATACATCTAACCACATACTCTCTTTTTTTTTTTTGTGTGTGTGTGTGTAGTATATATATGTCTGTTCCCTGTAAATGAGTGAACATGCATGTAAAGTAAAGGATGCTTTTTTCATGACAAGGGGCCGAAATTAAAATCCCATTGCTGCTTTCAACTGTTTGTAGCGTGTGTGTTGCCTTTTGGAGTTATTTGCGGGTTGAAATATTTTTGCGGGTATTTGGCTGGCGCGCGCGGCGCCGGGGCCGGGCCACAAACACACGCATGTGGGGGATATGAAGAGGGAGACAACGAGAATCTAACTTGAGCTGTGAGTGATGGAAGCGATCGATGCCGGTCAATGTTTTAACCCCACAACCCCTCTTCGTTTGTTCTTATTGCAATCCCAGCTAGTCTCCTCCGGCTCCATGCATGCATGCATGTTGAACTAATAACTTGTTTGAAAGACAGCTAGATCTATCTACTAGTATCTAATTAATGTGCATATATTGAGACTTCAATTTCTCTTTTATGGTGTTAGTTAGTTGTTGCTTTTCCCTCTGTTCTTGGAGATATATATATATACACACACACACATGGTGTTCCTCTCTATGGACAATTCTTAATTCTTGCTATGCGTCTACATATATAGTTATGTCCAGATACATACTAATAATTATGAATCTGGATTTGTCAAATAAACCTACAATTTCGAACGGAAGGAGTACGTTGTACGCAACTAACATCACCTCTTTTTTATTTATTTGGTTTGGACACACGCACACATACACCATTACAGGTTGTGTGTGTACTTGTGTATGCCTACCATTTATACGGTGTCTAAAAACTAAATCTACTGTGGATGAGAGATCGAGAGTGACATCTTTTCGGCCAATGGCAGCAAAACTAGCTTTTTGAGCCCAGGGACATCTATGAGCACCTACCGGGCGGCCGGCCGGGGGGAGAGAGAAGCGCACGAGGTGCATCGATCAGTATGTTCCCTCTTTTGCGCCATCTCTCCTCTTGATCAACAGTTGATGACTATTGCATGTAGTATTGATTATGGAAACTAGCTAGCTAGCGCTGCTGCTGTTTCAATTCTCTCTCTAGTCTATCATCGCAACAACGTACTAACGCTAGCTAGCTTTCCACGAGACATGGCCTATGTATCCTTTATGGCCCAATAGTAGTGCCTGCTGGGCTCACACGCTCTGCATGCCAGGAAAAACGTACAGCCTGTTCGCTCGGCTTATCACCACCAAACAAGAAGATTTTTCTCTCGAAACAAACCAATGGCCAGAAGATTTTTCTCTCGTAAACAAACCAAGACTACCATCACCCACCAAATGAACCGAACAGGCTGGTATAGTGAGGTTTTGCACAGCACAGCACAGCTGTGGACAAACGGATCCCTTGTCTTGCATATATATGTTGCATGAGTAGTGCATGCAACACTGAGTGTGACCACACACACACACACCATGCATCCGTCCGTGTTACACGCGCATGCTAGCTGCTGCTGCCGGTGCCGGCCCCGGCCGGCCCCGTTGTTCCTGTGATAGATGTGTGGCCTCCTCCTCTCTTTAATTTGGCTCTCCCACCTTTACTTTAATTTCCTTTTGTGTTACTGGGTTTATTTGTCCCCCCCCACAACCTCTGGTGTTCCTGTTACTTCGTTACTTGATCCTGTAGCGAGTCCGGTACAGTATGTTTTGCATGCGTACGTGTTTGAACAACCCCCCCTCCTGCATCCTCCTCCTCCGGAAATTAACAGTACCCCCTCCTGCCCATCTATGTAAACTATCATATAGAGTAGTAGCATTCCTAGCTTGTCTCATGTAGTACTGATCACTTGAGATATGTGTGGTTTATGTTATGGTACGGGTTCTTTGCGTGTACTAATGCATGAATAAAAAAACGATAGGCAGCATGTGCATAGGTTCACAAAGCAAAATCAGATCCATTCATCCTTAACATACACTGTTCTAATTTGTATAGCACAAATTAAAGGGGGCTCTAACAGGATCAACTAAGATAGTGTGATGGAGAATCTGCGAGAAAGGATTTTATCTTTGTTTATTACTTTTTTTTTACTTGGATTTATCTTGTACTTTTCCTTATTTTGGACTTTCTACTGGCTCATTCTAGTGTGACCTGTCTGCATTTCAGTCCCTACTTGCCACTTGGTCACTTCTGAGGCTATATAACATTTTTTTATATAATCTCAAAACTTGCATGTGCTGCATTACTGTCTTCAACATTTTTTTTTGCGGTCTGTGCATATCTGAAGATACTACTGTATGATATGTTTATCTGGTGGTGGATGTGTCCATAATAAGTACATACCAAATGTTATCCTGAAAAGATACAAATGCACGCGGCCAGATATATACCACAAAAGAAATGGCGTGTTATATGTTTCTCGTGTACACAATGGCGGAACCAGGAAATATTCAAAGGGGGGCCATGGATCAAGATCAACACTTAAACATTACAGAACCATGACTGATTAAGTGTATTTGACACCGAAATTTCATGGTTTATGTACACAGATAGAACCATCAGTTTATGATTCCCAAAAGCTAGCCACAGTGTACAAAAGGGTTGACGAAGACTGACTTCTTCACTTTAGTCGTACTTTGCGGTCCTTCTTTGCATAGAGATCATCAATAATTGAATCTGTCGTGAACATCATAGCAATCTCCTTCTCGATATAGAGTGACATGCAATCTCTCAAGAACGGCGCCCGACGGTGGCGGGCGGCGTCCGTGCCGTGCCTCACGGTCACGGAACGGGGACGAGTCCTGGCTGGCTGACCTAGTGGTCCTCTGCCGGTCTGCCCCTCTCTATTGTTTTTTTAGCTGGGCTGTCTTGGCCTTTTGGAGTCTTGGGCTTTAATTTGGCATTACTTTGCCTCTTGAGCTGTCTTATACTGAGTATAATTAGCTGATGAGAGGGGGTGTTAAAATTTTTTTGCGATGTTAGGGGGGGCCGCGGCCCCCACTGGCCCCCCCTGGTTCCGCCGTTGCGTGTACACACTACTTAATCATACCAGAATATAATTTTGGTGTTCTTGTACTTTTGGTTGCTATAATTTTCATTACATATTTATGTAGAAATCTTGCATTTTATAAAAGCCTATAAACTAATACTGCCCCCATGTTAACCCTGATTTTACAATCCTTGGCATGTTGCATTGACTCAAAAAATAATTTAAACATGGTTATGGATCGTATGTTGTCGGCTAAAATCACATAGCTTCATAATCTCGAATTATTAATACTTTTAATATGTGATGATCAAATGTACGAAGAAACCATGTTAGTTACATCAATCATGTTAGCATTTATGTTGGGCAATTGTTTCATGCATGTTGTCTACCATATTACTCCAACTTCATGAAACATATAAATTGATGTGCTATTTGTCCACATCATGGCCGTCCAATGTTGTAGTATTTCCTTTGTATTTTTTATATGGTCTCTACAATCCTCTAATGCAGGTGGGCAATTTAGGAACAATTATTGGAGTTAAATTGGGTATATTTTATATTTTGGTGACGAAATCAGTTACTGAAATGACGTGTGCATGGGGCTGAAAAATGAATTGGACATTGGCTGTCTGTATGGACTACTGGACCATCCAAACATTGCCTCTGGCCACATTCAAATGGACAACAAACGCGCTCTGCAAATAGATTACGAAAAAGTATGTTTTACTCCCTAGACACAACGTCGAGTCCAAGTTCCCTCTCTAGACTCAAAAATCAGGTGAACGACCTCCCTCAATTTTCAAAATCGATTAATTTACCTCCCTACTGTGGTTATAAGCGGTTTTGAAAGGAACTTTGGTCATTTTCGATTAAAAGTAAATCTTGTAATAAATTAATGAGGTTATTAAACCCCCAAAAATATCTAAGCTTTAAAAAATCTGACAAAACTGTTAGAGATGGATTGGAACACAATAAATCAAAATAAAACATTTAAAAATAGTGAAAATGTTATAAATGTTAGATTTAGTTCTATAAGAATGGAAAATATAACCAAAAACTAAAAATGTATATTAATATATATATATATATATATAATTGCCTCTTGAATACTTTTCATAATCAAAACATTAAATGAAGTCGACATGAATAGATTCATCGAAAATGAATAAAATACATTCAACATTAATATATGTTACATTTATGATGGTTGATTGCATTCACGACAAATGTATTCATGTCAACTTCATTTCATATTTTTTATCGCAAAAAGTATTCAAGATGCAATTGAAAATTTTAAGATGGTTTAACATTTTATGGATTGCTAGAGATACATTCAAATTTTAAACATTTGAACGAGTTTTAAATATTTATTTATTTATATTATCCCAATCCATCTCTAGGATTTTTTTCATAATTTCTAAAATCCCAGATATTTTTCGTGGTTTAATAAGTATTTAGAAGATCTATTTTTAATTAAAAAAGACAAAACCGCTTATAACGGGGGCAGAGAGGTAAAGTGAACGGTTTTGAAATTTTAGAGCGGTGGTTCACTTGATTTTTAAATCTAGACAGAAATCATGGACTCCGTCCATGAAATTTAAAACATACTTTTTTCCAATAGGTTATAGGAATTTCTAGATTATAAGCAGGGAGTCGGCCAGCCCTAGCGAGAAAAAAAGAGGCCTACGTACACATGGTGAAGCGGCCCAGTAAACACAAACGGATCCTCCTTAAAGGAACGTGGATCCACAGGGCATATAGGCCCACTATCTTTTCCTTTCGAATTTGGAAAATGAAGGCCCACATATGTTTTTCGAATATCCTGTCACCGGAACAAAAAGTTTCACCATTTCTTTTCTTTTTACGGTGAGATATCTCATTTTATGTCAGATGCTACACCACCACGGCATGACACAGACTTCTCTCACCCCTCTACTGCTGATTTGTTGATTTGTTGTGCAGGCTAGTTCGGTTGGCTTTTTCTCAGTTTGTTAAAAAGAAAAAAGCTACCTAGACTTGTTCGGTTGGTTGGTAGCAAGGTACTAACACTACAAAAAATCTCGTGGTCTATGACGGTCAATTTTCGTCATGAATCATTAAAATTTCGTCATAAAATGACATCTATGACGAAATTTGAGAACGTCATGTATTGAGCGTCACGGATCCCTTCTCGTGACGTCCTTAAATTTTCGTCATAGATTAGCGTGATCCATGACGTTCTCAAGTCGTCATAGATTGGTGTAAAGCCCATTGAACCCAGCCCGAAGCCCAAAATCTGTGACGAAAGTGATCGTCATGGATTGACTCGCCACGTCGCTTGTAGAGATGAGTTGGTTGCGACGTGGTCGCCGCGTGGCGCCGACGTGGGCGTCACGTGGCGATTGCGTGGATGCCACGTGGCGATGACGTGGTGCCGATGTGGATGCCACATGGCGCTTAATTCGAGTACAGTCGGAATACAACAATAAAATCACAATTCAATAATAATTCTTTCAATAATAATTCTTAAATTAATAAATCTCCAAGTACATTCATGCCATCTCAATGGCAAACAATATAATTTATGGCAACAAAGCTCAACAAGCCCAATTTTCAAACCTAGTCATTCAACAATAAATAAACAATCCATATAAAGTTCAACTCAACAAGCCTCACAAAACAACAGATCAAATGTCCTTATAACATCACTAGCAGTCCAGCCCTTGTAGCATCACTAGCGATACAGACATATCGGGTCCACCGCTTCGATAACTTCTAAACGACACGAAAGAGGAACATTACCAAACACTTGTCAGTGGGCAGAATCAAATGATTCCTAATCCAGTTAGCAAATTACATGACTATAGCTTTTGAAGCACAGACAATGAGCACATTAACATCACTGAAGCAGACTAATATCAGTGAACAATTTTCCATTAACATTATTATTAAAGGAAAATGAGAGCGTCTTTACACATCAACAAAAATGCATCAGATTCTGTAGATCCATCTTCGTCACGCTTTCTAAGTTCTCGGTTGTACTTGTAACTAAATATGTAGCATCTTTGTCTTTTGCATATTTGAGCAATAAACTTGCAACCATTGCATACAAACTACCATTTAAGATGTATTTCTAACACTTCAATAAAAACTTTTCCCCAATAAATTTTTTCTCAAGTAATAATTTATTAAAAGTGCAGCTTTTTAATGTATTCTAGAGAAGGAAAACACATTAACATAACAGATTGATCACTGGTTTATCTATCTGAGAATTAAATATGAATATCTATGTATCGAAGTCTGTTGATTGAAACAGGACAAGAGCTTCAAATAAATAATTTTCTTTTCTGTTCCTTGCACGGATTCGTCCAAAACAATACAAAGCCTACAAAGTACTTGATAAATAAAAATCTAACTATAGAAGTATCTTGTCTACAAAGAACGCATACGGATCACAAATGATATCGGCTTAAGTAATTGATCCTTGAACCAATCTACTACTAATATATCACGAGTTCCTAGAAAAGCTCATCATACCACACTTTGCTATCATATACCATTACGAAGGAAAAAATAAGTAGAGCTCGAAAATAACTAAGTCATTACCTTGCTCCCGATCCGTCATTGCTCTTGCAAATTGGTAAATAAAGAAACTTGATATCGGGATGTGACACAACCCGAATGAATATCACACATATTCTTAGTGTACACAGGAGCTCATGAAAAAGAATTAACCATGGCATGGATTGGATTGGCCGAACGAAGCAATAGATTAAACCATGTACAACGGAACTAGGGGCTAATCACATTCAAGCACAAGCACGAGGATCGGTACCGGACCGGGACCGGACCTTATGGCTCTAATTTCTAATATTGGATCGGACAAGCAACCTCGTTGGTCCCGAACACGATATACGGACAAATCGCCCCATATCTAATAACATGTATTTTTTCTAATCACTAAACGGATATACTCATGGAGTGGATGTCATGAAAAAATTGGAACATAAACAAGGTCGAAGGGAGGAGGAGCGGATGGGGCGAGACCCGCGTGGGGGAGGACTTGCTCCATGAGCGGCAACACGATTGAGGAATTGTGCGATCCAAGACGTAGACAATACCACTCCCGATTCTCACAACACGGATATGAGATATCAAATAACACGATGAACTACGGGGAAAGCGGTTACAAAGCACCGATCACCATTCAAGGATGCCTTGGAGGTGGAACTCGTGCTTGTAGTTGGTCACTGCGCCAAGAAAAAAATAAGAAAAGAGCAAGCGTGTTATAAAGAGGACGAGAAAGGCGAACACGAAGATCCATCTTCTTCGGCTTCAAAGAATCGCGAGAGAGAGAGCGACGCGAGCAAGAACCGCGGATGGGTCGCTGTCGGAGAAGGCCTCGAGGCAGATGCTGCATGCGTCGTCGCAGTCATCCTGGACATCGCCCTCCACGAACGCTGCCACTAACGAGTGCTCCTCCATCCGCGCGGCCTCCACCTCCGCCTCCATCTCCCTCCGATCGAAGCTGCCCGAGATCAACGTTGCCGCCGCCCCTCCACCAACAATTCGCCCCTCCACCACTGGGCGGCGAGGGAGGGGGTGGCTCGCTCCGGTGTGGCGACGGATCTGGGGGTGAGGGCAGTGGTGTGGATCTGGGGAGCAGCGAGATCTGGGGAGGGAGTGGGGTGCGTCGGGGTCGAGGAGCGGATAGGGAGAGAGGAGACGGGGAAGACGGGGCACAACTCGGTAGCGGCGGTGCGCGGATCCGAGGAGTGGGGAGGAGGGAGGCGGAGTGGCGAGGTGAGGTGGGAGCGGGTGAGTCCGCACGGTGGCGGGAAGGAAGCTGAGGGAGGGGAGGGTGGAGGGACCGCGGGAGGCGGGAGGCCGGGATTAGGGTTATGGTGCGATGCGGCATTATATACCAATGAAACACGATGAGAACCATCGGATCAACGATCAACGGTCGTAAATAGTTGGGCTATTTGGGTCAACTTGGGCTTCTCTCGTTTATTGTTTTTCTTTTTTCTTTTTCTTTTTTATTGCACTATTGTGAAGTAACACTAAAAACTAATTATCTTATACATACAAATATATGTTTTATATGCAATAGACTGCAAATAAGTTACACTGAAGAAGTTTCAGTAATTTTAGAAACTATTTACTATTTTCTATCTTTTGGATGAATTTCCACATGTTTACCGAAAGTAATTCTAAATTGACCAATACGTACCTATAATAAGATTCAACATATTTCAAAAAACTATAGTTAGGAGCTAATGATCCATTTTAGCTCTGCATCTTAGAGATTGACAAAAAATCAAGCTGTCTTATAGGAAAAACTCAAAGTTCTACTAGCCACCGTTTTTATAAAATAATGATAATAACACCCAAAACATCTCCAAACATTATGTAAATTGGCATAGAATCATTTTATGGATGTACAAGCTTGACAAAAATGTTTCATAAGATTTTACAAAAATGGAAGTATACATGTTCACAAACTATATAGGTCTCTTACATTGTTCCATACAACTCAACTTAAATTTTGAAGTTTGAAACAACTAAAGTCTTGTATAGCTCATATACACCTAAAATTCATACACAATCTCACATTTACACTCTTATAAACATTTGTGAGTTTTCATTACCACTTGTTGTGAAAAAATATTTTTTTATTTTTAAATAACTAATGTGTACACCCTTGTGAAGGAAGTTGCAAAATTGTTATATTATATGCTCCAAATATATTTTTCACAAGTAACGAGACAACATATAAGTTGTCATGTAGAAGTTTCAAAAAATTTCGAGTGCATTTGCTATTTTCTATGATATAAATGAATTTCTACGAGTTTACCGAAAATAATTCAAAATTGACCTATATGTGCATCTAATAAAAAATTATATTTAGGTGCTTATGGTCCATTCTAGGCCACATTTAGGAGATTGACGAAAAATTCAATTGGCTTGTAGGGAAATTTCAAACTTCTAGTAGTCACCTTGTTATAAAATAATGATAATAATAAATAAAACTTATCAAAAATGATGTAAATCGGCACAAAATCATTTTATCGATGTACAAGCTTGAAAAAAAAGTTTCATATGATTTTGTGAAAATTGGACTACACATTGTTCATAAACTAGATGGATCATCACATTGTTTCATACAACTCAACTTAAACTTCAAAGTTTGTACACACTCAAATACTTTATTACCCATGGGCACCTCAAATTTGGATGCAACCTTGTGTTGACCATAACATTAGAGAATATTAAGTTATATTAGCAATTATTACGAAAAAACATGTTTTTTATATTCTCTTTTTAGTTGGAAAAAGATATGTTGTATGAAAAGCAATCAAGAAATAGTAATTAAGATACAAACAAATGGCACTGAGGAAAACATCTCGATTTTAGAAAAAAAATAGGAAAAAGAATCAACCGATTTGGAGTTCGTATGAGGAAGAAAAACAGTTTACAAGTTTTATCCGAAGATTAAAAACAGAAACTGCACTTGCTATGAACTGAGATGAACAAGTGTGTTTTCTCTTTTTAATTTTTGACTAAAACTTGTAACTAGGTTTTCTACCTCATACTAACTCCAAATTCGATGATTCTTTTTTCTAAAATTTTCTAAAATTGTTCTCTACCAGGATCTACAAAAATTACTACCATATATACACCAATACATTTTCTATATATAGTAGACTACATATAAGTTGTCATGTAGGAGTTTCAATAATTTTCAATTAGATTTGCTATTTTCTACCGTTTAAATGAATTTTTGCGTGTTTACCGAAAGTAATTCGAAAGTCACACCCTAAAATTTAAACTATATTTAAATTCAAATTTGAATGACATTTGTTTGGTTTTAGAAGTTGTTAGGCCCAAGTCCGGAAATACCCCTTGAACCATCGGCCTAGTTTGTTTTCGCCCCTCCTCTCAACGTCCCTCATGGGCTGAACCCACGCACCGGCCCAGCAACTCCCCCCCTCCCACCGCGACATGGAAGAGTTGGAGGGGCAAAAATAGATTTCGGCCCACAACAGCTCCACACGGGGCAAAAATAGACTTAAGAAGAGTTGTAGGGGGTAAAACGAACTCAGCAGAAACAAACTATTCCCAAGCTCAAACAAATGCGAATTAAAGTTTAATTTAAACAGAATTTAAATCCCAAATTAATGTACTAGCAAACAAAGAACAATGAAACAACATGAATGTAACAAAAATTTATTTTTGCTAAAATTGTTTAATGTGATGTTTAATTTGATTAAAAGGACTAGAAATTCCAATTAAAACTCAGAAAATTTTATTTAAGGCTTAATAAATTCTAGAAAGTTTGGAATATTTCTATTATTTCAAATATTTCAAAAGTTTTCGGTTAAACTCCAATTGAAAATTCAAGTTCAAATTCATTTAAAGAAGTTGAAAAGGAAACTCAATTTTTCTCCTAGATCTAGGGATCAAATAAAAAACCATTCAATATGAAAGTAGTAGAACTTTTAATTTTAAGAAACTATTAATTTTAAAATTAATCATGAGGAAATGTTGAAATGCAATGTGGTCGGATTATGACGAAATTGGTGCAACGTCATAGTGTTTGGACTTCATATCGGGCTTTATATCCAACACTGCTAATCTATGATGAATTCTAGATGTTGTCATGGATGCATCGTGATCTGTGACGAAGTCTATGACGAAATTGGCACAACGTCATGGTGTTTGGACTTCATATCGGGCTTCATATCCAACACTTGCGAATCTATGACGAAATCGACGGTTCGTCATGGATGCTTGTGTGATCTATGACGAAATCTAAAAACGTCATGTGAATATCGTCATGGATCACAAGGTTTTTTGTAGTGTAAATAGCTTTCGTAGCGGCCTGCCGGCCTTAAGATAGCATGTTTGAATTCAGCGGTCGTTATTGTCCGCTATTGGAGTCGTTATTACTCATGTTAAGCCGCTATTTGCTATATTTATGGTTCGAATGACATATGAATACGAATTAAATGGTAACAGTAATATTTTGATTGATTATTTAGATAATATGAAAAAATTATGGATTGATAAATGAATTAGTGGTTTACCATTTTAAAAAAGAATTATTTAATCATTATTGGAGGCACAATAGTTAATTATTTAGTACCAAGGTCCAGGCTACAGCGGCAGGGGCTCAAGTAGACACTACTGGAGATCCGGCCTTGAAGATTGGGTCCAGTCTCCCCTTAAGTACCAGTTGTCCATCCAATACTGGACAGTCAGTACTCAATGAAGATTCAGTACCGACAGTTGCTAACAATCGGTACTAAATTGCGATACCGTTGTCTCCTCTTTCTCTTTCCTTTTTATTTTCTTTTTCGTTTTCTTTTCCCTTTCTCCTCGTCTCATCTCATCTCATTCAGATTCATAGCAAAGTCACAAGATTCACAACAAGCCTCAAATCACAAGATTCATACTAGCAGATTCACTAAACAATCACAAAATTCACACGTTGAAGCCGTCGCGTGCACCCCACGCCCAGGGCGACAGGCTCCTGCGTGCCCGTTCCCGCACGTTGCCTGTTCTCTGTGCGCCGCCTTGGCTCCCGCGCTTCGCTCGATGCCATGCTGGCCCGGCCACCAGGCACCACCGACTAGACGCACCCACCCGCCCAGGCCCGCGGCGCCTCGGGACCCATCCCCCGCGTGTGGCGTGCCCTTGTGCCAAAGGCTCTGTCACCCCTCCAATCGAGATCCGTTCCTCCCCTCTAGAGAGAAAACAAAATGCGTTGATGGCAACGAGATGGAGAAACAAGAGGGAGAGAAAGAGATGGTATAGTGTCAAGGCCGCAGGAGTAAAATAAGGGAGGGGTCAAGGATTAGGGTTTAGCCGGCGCGAGTCAGTACCACGTGGGTTTGCCACTTGGTCCTAAAGGGGGGGTTTGACCCTTTAGTACCAGACCCCTTTAGTACCGGCTGGTGTGCCAAGCCGATACCAAAGGGGGGCCTTTAGTCATGGACATCGTCATCACCCGGTACTAAGGGGTGTCACGAAGCACGTTATGGGTTTGCATCCGGTAGTAATGTACCTTGTAGTATTGGGTGCAAACATAAAGCTCAAATGGACGCCCGAAGATTTCGGTGGTACTCCCATCTCTGAAACATCCCGAAAATTTCGGTGGTGCTCCCATCTCTGAAACAAAACTAAACGACATCATTTGCTTTTATCACTTCTCTGTTTCGTGCGTGAAGAAGGTGCGTGTGGGCAGAGAACTGGTGTTAGACAATGTCAGGTACAAATTCCTCCTTTGGCAAAGAATATGTAATAATCTCAAATGCACCAAACGCCATGCTTGCACTAACCGATTGAAAAAAAAACTTTTGTTGCGAATATGATACATCAATGTTCTTTTGGATACAGCGAATCCTTCGTTAGATTTACTTTTGAAAGTTGTTTTTTTGGTACATATATACTATCTTCTTGCAGTAGTACTTGTCTGAAACTTTATTCTTTCTCCACCTTCTTCTTATATCATATATACTGTTGTCTAAACCATAGGGCCAAAATAATGGCAACCATGTTGCGGCCTAATATACTAGCATGGCCAATGTGTTACGAACCAGAGTGAGGTCTGTAAAACAACTTTCACTGGTGGTGAAGAAATACTCAGTCTTAAACAGAGAACAAAAGACAATCTATCATATCCCAGTCAAAACTCTTGATTTGGCATAATTGGGAGGGATCAAATTCAGCAAGACTCCGATTCTCTCATTATTTACCCATGCACATCGATGTCCCAATTTTATCGGATGTCTCCGAAGAGACACCCATGCACATCGATGTGACAATGGTGAAACCAACGCATGCATGCTCAGATCGCAGCCGCTCGCGCTTAACTTGGATGCACTATCTCCACGAGACCACGACACAACACTTAATCCTTGATCTGCAACTTGCAATGAAAGAACAACTTAAACTGAATGCGACCACTGCATCTGCCTCGTGCCTGCGTTGCATCCTCGACTGATGCGTGGAGTTGGGCGACGAGGACATGCCGTTGTTCGGGGGATTCTGATCGATTTTTGGGAAGCATTAATTCAGAGTTCTTGGGTGGGCGGAGCCGCGGAGGCCGATGTTGGGGAATTCATGAAAATCCGTCACCCTCGAAACGTTGAGCTTAACGAAGTTCTCAAAGTATGTTTTTCAGGAGCAGGGAATTCGCGATTCTCGGAAGCTTGGAACCTGTGAAGTCCCGAATTCGCGAATGTGCAGAGTTCGAGGATCTTGATTCGGTCAGGAAGAGGAGTCACGAACATGCGGAAGCCTGGAATCTCAACTGTCAATAGCGCGAGCTTCGGGAAGCTACGCGATTCGGGAATCGATGAAGACCACTGTTCGGGACTCGGGTGCGAAGACATTCACGAACATTGGGGAAGAAGCGAAGTCAAAGTTGTAGTCGAAAAGTCGGGTTTAGAGTGTGAGCTAGTGTCGGATTTGTAAATATGTTAGGTGGGAAAGACGATCCCGTATGTGTTCACCCTGGGAATATTCTCGAAGGCCGAGGGTGTTATCGGCATGTAAAAGTCCCTTCATCTCCCTATAAAAGGGGGCGCAAGGGCACGTGTAAACGGATTCAGACTTTTGGGAACTTGTGGTACTTGCAGAGAGAATTACAGTCTCTTTGCGCTCTAACTTTGTACTTGAACGTGTTGAGAACTTTTACTCGTGTTAGGGTAGTTATCCGAATTTTTCGGGTACCCCCAGCAGCCGATAATGAATCCACGAAGCCGGCCACTAGTAAAATGCGCCAATTCTGCAACTGCAACTGCAACCCATGCAGCCTCAGACACACAGAGCATAAGTTCGCTTCACACTCTCCCTGGTTTGCTCAATCTGATAGACAGAACGATCACTTTCCGCAATCGTTTCATATCAGTATATCACACAGTTACATTTCTAGGATGGGTCATATGCATGGATACACATACACAGTGACGTAACAGCCGTTGAAATGAAGCCGAAGCAACAACGGCGTGCCCGGAACAAAGTGGAATCCACGCACATAAACGGCTGCTGCTGCTGCTGCGAATCGTTGGAAAACTTTTGGAGCGGGCAAGAGGAGAAACAGACCAAAGAAATTAAAGAACCCAATGAAACCACCAGACTTTTATATGACGATGTGCGTGGTGTGAACACTGAAACAGGCAAAGGTCGTTGATGAGAGCCTCGCATCTCATCTCTCGCTCTCCGTTCCGGAAGGAACCTGATTCCCGGTGATCCAAACACCTCACACACGTCAAACTTTGAGGCCACAAGAAAAAGGTGAGGTCGATCGAGATCGAAGGTTACAAAAAAGAGAAGCTTTCCGACGTGTGCCACTTGGTTCCTCCTCCGATCCCCTCCGTGCTCCGACCGCCGCCGTCGGCGCGACGACGAGCTTAGCCGCCACCAAACCCACCGCCGGCTAGCCTAGCCTTTTCCGCACCCGCGCGCGCGCGTCCCTAGCTTCTTCTCCCGTTCAACAAACTTTGATTCGATTGCCGTGCATGCAAACCGCAGCCTTCTTGCTCCTTCGGATTACGTACACTAATACCACAACTTTACCGGTTTCGTCAAAGCTACTTACATTACGTGGGTCGTGTTCGTCAGACAGGGATGGGGATTGGGCGTTCTGTCGCGCTGGAAAGGCCGCGACACCCTTTGCCACCCTCTCTGCTTTCCATGTGTAAGAGGATCCGTCGTCACTCATGACAGGTCTTCTCTTATCTGCAAGAGAAAGAAAGAGCAGGGCGGCAAGGAAGGCACCAGCACGCTGCCTATATAAGGGGTCTGCGGCTTGGTCTTTGTTGAGGCACGAAGCAAGCCGAGACACAGCCACACTTGAGTTACAGAATCTGCATCATCGCCAGCATCCCGCTCTCGAGAGTCTCGAGAAGCAGCGAGGGAGGATGGAGAACAACAGCAGCAGCCACCCGCCTCCACCACCAGGTCAGGTTTCTGAATCTCCATGGCCAACACACAAGACAGAACGAAGCTAGGCTACAGTTTTTTTTTTCTGGGGTGGACTGATTCTGAACCGGTTGGTGCCATGCTTGGACGACGTGCAGGGTACCCGACGGCGGCAGGTGCGGAGCAGCAGCAGCAGCAGCAGCAGGGAGGGCGGAAGCAGGGCCGCCGGGGGAAGACCACCTCGCGCGGAGAGAAAGGATTCATCGAAGGATGGTAATAATCTATCTATCTGTCTATCTGTCTTCTGATTGCAAAGTTTAAAACGAACTTCACCACAGCAGTTGAAACCTTTGGTAATTGTAATTCGTCTCACCGACTGAAACCTATTTGACTGCAGCATCGCGGCGCTGTGCTGCTGCTGGATCTGCGAGATGTGCTGCGACTGATTAAAGGCGCCGGCCGGCGTTCGCCTCCCTTCGCCGCCGTGCTGCGTGTGTGTGTGTGTCTATATATATATATATATATATATATATATATATATATATATATATATATATATAGACACACACACGGAGCCTGCTCATTCTGAAAGCCCTCCTGCTTTCAGAGTTCACATCTTCTACTTACGGATTCCAGTTGTTGGTGCCTCGGCGTAGGGAGCTTATTACTAATAACTGAAGGAGAAGCATCATCAGTGTCTCTGTGTTGTGCTCTACCTGTCTACCAGTACATGTACATCCACACCATGTATCGTACCGTTGCTTGCCTGTATATGTATTTGTGTATGTATTGAAAGGTGCCGTGAGCAATTTAGATTCTTCTTGTATCTATTTGAATACGATTTGGCAACTAGGCCTCATGGGCCGTTTCTTCGCATAAATTGGGCTATAGTATACAACTGGGCGCGGTGCGTGCTGTCTGTACGGGCCAGATTCTTTTAGCATTTCGGCCCAACGTTCGCCGGAACGTGGTGGGTGGACCTTTTCTTCCGCAAATCCTATATATCTTCCGGAAGGTAGGGACGTGTGCAAAGCTGCGGTGTTTGGGATTGGTGCGGCTCACAGGAGCCGCACGATCTCCTTCTTCCCCAGCTCATCCCTCTTCCCCCTCCCGACCGAGCCCCTCTCATGTCGCACGCGCGCGCCGGAGGGGTGGGAGGTGGGCGGGGCGGTCGGCGGCGGCAGTCGAAGCGGCGGCCTTAGGGTTAGGGTTTCGGGGGTTCGGGTTTGGGGGTTCGGGGCCTCCATGGCCGGCGGACCTAGAAGGAGGGAGGTGTGGGGGGGGCTGGAGGACCGGCGGTGGCGGCTTGGCCGGCGGTGGAGGCGAGGCGACGCGGTAGCGCCGCCGGCCGGCGGGGTCGGGCCGGCGGTGGGCGGTGGCCGGCGGCGGGGGGCGGGGGAGGTGCGCCGGGTTAGGAAGGGCGGGTTGGAGGGCGGGGGTGGGTGGTGGGCGGGCGGCGCGGCGGCGGGGAGCCGCCGGCCGGGGCCGGTGACGGAGGCGGCGGGGGTGGTGGACCGCCGGGGAAGCCGCGGGGGAGGAGGAAGAAAATGTTGATGGGCCTTGGTGGGCTATATAGTTCGCTTCCTTGTCTATCTTCCGGAAGGGAGATAGGATCCCCTTTTCTTCTGCTTCTGCCGCCTGGGCGTCTGATTCTGATTGGCATGGTGGTGCCAGGTCAGCACCGACGGGCTCTCTCTCTCTCTGACTTGGTCGTGTGCCGCCGCGCCCTTTCCCTTTCCGTCTCTCATCTCAAGAACCGGTCAAAGGCAAAAGCGCGTACTACGCCGCTGTGCCCGCGAAAGCGAATGACACAAACACCTCGCTCGCCGTATCTTACTGACGATCGCGACGTGCTAATCCTTGTGATCAGGGCGAAAATCACTCATAAAAAGGGGGGTAAAAACCGCTAATCTTCACGAGATTCCTCTTAACTCTAGTAGTATGCTGCTACCTACTGCGTGATCGGTTGATCGCTGTCGCTACTGCTACTGAAACAAATCTCATTCGCTGTTACTGTTACTGACCTCCTCCGCCGCGTGGTGCGTGTCCCGAAAACCGGAGGAGGCCGAGAGGGACAGCGACAGCGCCAGCGAGGGTTGCATTGCATCCGTCCCGCATCCCCATCCCCAGCCGCGGCGGCCTGGTCGTCTCGTCTCCTCCCTTCCTCCGCCCATGGACGACTTGACCTCTTCGCCGACTCCACCACTGCCCCCGCGCTCCACTCAAAAATCTCACCACGCTGCTCTTCCCAGTTCCCGACTTCCCTCCCGGTCACGGCCGGTCCTCACAAAGCTACCACCACCACCACCACCACCTGTGCACAGCAGCAGCCGCGCGCCCCGGTTGCTGCGCTGCCACCGCCGGCCGCTCCTGCTCTGCCTCTCCCCGGACCGCGATGCCGAGGGCGGCGGTCGACGTCGAGGACCTCCTGGTCCGCGTCAAGAACGGCGCCGGCGACGCCGACCTCGCCGCCGTCGCGCGGGAGGTCGCCGCGCTCGCCGAGGGCGGCAGGCTCGGGGACGACGACGGCGACGGCGACGGCGAGGACGGCCTCCTCGTGCCGGCCCTGCTCGCGCGCCTCGCCGCCGCGGGCACAGCCGAGGCAAGGGTCAGCGTCATGGCCGCGCTCCGCAGGCTCGCGGGGTGCGTCGGCGGAGAGAGCAAGGTCAGTCACACCGACGACTCACAACCCCCGCTCATCGATTGCACAGTAGTGCTCTCTTCTTTCGTCTGCCATGCCTTGCCGCCGCACACTTTTGTGTTCGATGCTATGCTCCCGACGACTAGTTTGCAGTTTGCTAGTGCTTCTCCGATTGGTCAGTAAGCTGGACCGTAGCTCCGTACCTGCATTTCACAGTGTTTTACCCTTTCACCGACCTGCATTTCTGCCTCTATGTTTCGGGAATGGTATACTGTCTCGTAGGACGCTCGGATTAAGCTCAACGTGTTCGATGTGTACCGCACTTTGAGATTTCTCCGTCAGCCTTAGCTTGATCGTATCTGCTCCATGGCACTGCCACTGCAGGAGAGGTTGGCAAGCATCGAGGCGCTTTCGAGCGTCGTCCGTTCCTTGTCGAGGGACGTTGACGAGCGAATGGAGGCGATTGCACTGCTGTTGGATCTGTCGGACATCCCGCAAGTTCGCCAGAGGATCGGCAGGGTCAAAGGTTGCATCGTGATGCTGGTCACGCTGAGGAATGCGCACGAATCGGGCACCGACGATGGTCCAGAGAAGTTGCTCAACATCTTGTCGTCCAACCCGCAAAATGTGCTCTTGATGGCAGAGGCTGGTTATTTTCGACCGTTGATAGAGTACCTAAAAGAAGGTATTAACCACTGCACTATGCTTCAACCTGACACTTTTTTCAGCATGTGTCTCTAAGAATAAGAATCTTGAATTAGGCATTCAAAATATTCCATGTCATACAAATCACTCCGAAAGGTGAAGAAATTTGGGCTCTGGTAAGAACAATAACCACTTGGAAAAAAAATGGAAGAGAGACTGCAACAGTCAATAGCACGAGGGTACATGTTAACTGCTATTGTCAAATTTAGCTACCAAGAGTTTGGTTCCGTCAATCCTTTTGACTTCTCCTTCACCAGACTACAATACTTTGGCACAAATTCTCAAAGCAACTTATAAACTGGAATACCACTTCGAACAGCAGTTTCTTCACTATATCTAACCATATGATCAACTACTTTATCCTCCTATTTACTTTGCAGGTTCTGACATGAACAAGGTCCTGATGGCTACTGCTATTTCAAAGATGTTCCTATCCGAGCAGATGAAATCTTCCCTCGGTGAAGATGGAGCTGTCGAACCCCTTGTGCAAATGTTTAAATATGGAAATCTTGAAGCCAAGCACTCAGCCCTGGGTGCCATACATAATCTCTCCAGTTCTCTACAAAATGCAGAGCTTTTGATAAATTCTGGAATAACAGGACCACTGCTCCAGCTCCTTTTCTCTGTGACATCAGCGCTCATGACCCTCAGAGAGCCAGCCTCAGCTATACTCGCAGCTATAGCAAAATCTGAACGTATTTTACTTTATAAAGATGTAGCTCCTCAGATGCTCTCGCTTCTTAATTTGTCAAGCCCGGTGATTCAGCTTCATCTTCTAAGGGCCCTAATCAGTATTTCTGGGCACAAGAATGCTAAAAGGGCCAGAAGTAAAATCAGAATGAATGGAGGGGCACAACTGCTTCTGCCATTCCTAACAGAGAAGAATGTGGATATCAAAATTGCTGCGCTGAATTTGACGTTCCATCTATCGAAAGATTCTTCGCAAGAATTGGCTGAACAGTTCAGGGAGACCCATCTAGATATTTTGGTGAAGATCATCTCTTCACCTACTTCTCGAGATGAGAAGGCTGCAGCGGTTGGTATCCTAAGCAACCTCCCGGTGACAGACAAGAAGATAACTGAGAGTCTGACACGAGCGAACTTGCTTCCTATTCTCATCTCCTTATGTGAAGCACACATCACAGCTTCTGGGACGCCTCAAAGGTCGTGGTTACTCGAGGGTATTGCTGGTGTATTTGTGCGGTTCACAGTTACCTGGGATACGAAACTACAGGGCTTAGCAGTTGGATGTGGGGTGGTTCCTTGCCTCATCAAGTTGCTTTCAGAAGGATCGGTAGATGCCAAGTCCAAAGCAGCAACATCCTTGGCTCAATTGTCACAGAGTACAATGGCATTGCGCAAGTCAAAATCGCCAAGGTGGCTCTGTGTCCCTCCATCATCTGAATCCTACTGTATAGTTCACAGCTGCCAGTGCACTGTCAAAAGCAATTTCTGCTTGGTAAAAGCCGGCGCCGTCAACCCTCTGTTGCGGATACTAGAAGGCGAAGAGCGTGAAGCGGACGTAGCAGTGTTGGAAGCGCTGGGCACCCTTATGCGGGATGAGATTTGGGAAAACGGGAGCAGGGTGATAGAGAAGGCATCAGGTATCCATGCTCTGCTGAGAGTCGCCGAAGCCGGCGAGTTGGGTTCCCAGGAGAAGGCGATATGGATGCTGGAGAGGGTTTTCCGGCTTGACGACCACAGGGAGCGCTACGGCGAAATCGCGCAGGCTTTGCTCATCGATCTGGCCCAGAAAGGTGACACTTCCCTGAAACCGATGATCGGCAAGATCCTCGCTCACCTTGAGCTCCTGCAAACACAGTCTAGCTACTTTTAAGCGCTGAGATGTTGTTGATGGGGGTGACAGACTGCTGGGAAATGAGCAACCAGACATGTGTGCAGGCTGCTGTTATGCCGGGCAAAGGCATCTGATACGCTCTTGAAGAAAGTTGTCAGTGAGCTCATGTGTACATACTTCACGGAAACTTTCCTTCAGGACCGGACCAGACCGTGCGCTGTGAAGTGTGAATAGCTGTAGCTTCAGTGTATGTTGTTGTTGTTTTGTAACAGATTACACGAAAAAGGTAGCGGTGTTTTCCTTGTAGATCCAACGAATTTCGCTTGAACGAGGGAGAATAGAAGATGTAGGTTTGTGCAGTTAGCCAATTGTCAATACTACTCGTTCGTCTGTAAAGTACTAAAGTGTAAAGTCAGTGATGATAGTTGTCGCAGACGGAGCAAACTTGCTCAACAGCGAAATGTCAAGCTGTTATTAGCCTGTGAGATGTTTGTGATTTGTCGTGGTTGATCACGACGATGACGATTTGATGCGCCCGAACACCTGTCGCGTGCTTTCTGGAGCTGATCAGCGTCCTATGAATCCGGGTGAGTGGCAGCCGGCGAGCCAGATTTGCAGGAGCCAAAAGGCGAAATCCGTTTGCATTTTTTGCCATAAAGCCCCCGCTGGACCGTCGGAAATCGCACGTCGGCCCCTGCCAGTTTCCACCACCAGGAGAGTCCACCAAGCTCCGGCGCCTCTCCCCCAAACTCATCTCCCTCGCAAGCAATGGCGGCGCCGCCTCTCCAGCCCGTGCCGACAACCCCCGCGGCCGCGAACGGGGACGCGTTCCGCCTGGGCTTCATCGGCGCGGGCAACCTGGCCGAGAGCATCGCCCGCGGCGTGGCGGCGTCGGGCGTCCTCCCGGCCAGCGCCATCCGCACCGCGCCCCACCGCCGCCCCGAGCGAGGCGCGGCCTTCGCCTCCATCGGCGCGTGCCTGCTCGACACCAATGCCCAGGTTTCTCATCGACTTAATCCGTGGTCCACCCCTTCACTCCTGATTGCGCTTACATACTTCCTATAATCCATCTTCACTGTCAAGTCCCAACTCTTAGAACTTACCCGAATTTTAACCCCTTGTTAGGTTGTCGAAGAGAGCGATGTGATTGTCATCTCCGTGAAGCCTCAGATCGGTAAGTTGCAGCACCATGCCCTTATTTGCAAGAGATGTTGTTTTCATGGGGCGCAAGTAGTTGATTGTTCCATCTCATCAAATTCATTTGTTGCCGTGTCCTCTCCTGATATTTGTTTTAGCTTCTGTTTCATTGTTCTCAAATTATGCACATCAAATTGCAGTAAAGCAGGTTCTAGTTGAACTGAAGCCACTGCTGTCAGATGAAAAGCTTCTGGTGTCTATTGCTGCCGGCATCAAGATGAAAGATCTGCAGGTCAGCATATGCTTCTCAAAACCATCTCGTGTCAATCAACTTGATTGATATGGATGTTGTACAAGTGCCCGGTGGGAATGCATTTTTCATAGTATATTAGTATTCCAGTTTACCATGAACATACTGATGGCAGGTGTTGTAAATGAATAGTCAGTACATAAAGCCTCTACATTACAAAGCAACTGCTTAACCCTATCAGAATATAAGCTGAGCTATCTAATCACTATTATAGTATTGTTTTCTACAGGTCAACATGTTGTATGCTATGCTGGAATACTATAATCATAAGCCCCTTCTTACCTCTCTTTTCATTTCAGGATTGGTCTGGTCAAAGGAGAATTATTAGAGTAATGCCCAACACCCCTTCAGCTGTAGGACAAGCTGCATCAGGTAGCATTTTCTGACAACTGACTAGCCGCCTTTTCCAGTATGGTTAGCTTTATACAGTTTTAACCTATCATCCATATGCGAAATTCTTGAATGAATGAAATTTGCTAGGCAGAATCTATCTATGATGGAGTGGCTGCCTTGTATGCTTAATAGTTACGGTTGTAGCAAATTTAGCTTCAGGACGCTTCCACTGTTTCTGATGCTTTTTAGTGCTAATAGATGAAACTACAGGGAAGTTAACAAGATGCAGTAGTTTCTGATACCTTTGCTTATCCTCAGTGATGTGTTTGGGAGAGATGGCTACTCAGAAGGATGAAAATCGTGTAAGAAGTTTATTCAGCGCCATCGGAAAAGTTTGGACAGCTGAAGAGAAATATTTTGATGCTGTAACTGGCCTGAGGTATGTAGCTAATACATGTGATCAGCTCCAGAATGAGGCTGAACTTTCTTCTTTTTAATACAGTGGTAGCGGCCCAGCCTACATTTTCTTAGCAATAGAGGCCATGGCTGATGGTGGAGTCGCTGCTGGGCTTCCTCGGGACCTTGCTCTTGGTCTTGCATCTCAAACGGTGAGTGTCCATTCCATTAAGATTGGCTGTGATCTACTCTTTGCATATGCTTCGAAGTCACAAGTCTCTTGACAAATGTTTGTGTCTTGCCTTAGTAAATTGAGTTCCTTTATGCTTTACGTATTCGATTTACTCCACTGTAATCTTTTGTTTTATAGTGATTTCTGCTTATGATCTGCACCTTTTCATGTTTAACATTTTCATCAATCATCTGCTATTAGGTTCTCGGTGCTGCAACCATGGTGAGCGAGACAGGAAAACATCCGGGTCAACTGAAGGATCAGGTCACTTCTCCAGCAGGGACTACTATAGCTGGGGTTCAGGAGCTCGAGAAGGGCGCATTCCGTGGAACACTGATCAGTGCTGTTGTTGCTGCCGCAAAGCGTTGCCGTGAGCTGTCCTAGATTAGGTTGAAATTCGTTTTGCCGGATTTCAACAGTTGCGTTCTGTTGATATATTTGCGTTGGACGGCTAAATGTGGATTGTTGGGATAATAATTTCTTGGCAGCTTTAGAGCAGCTGAGGTGTTATCGGTAAAACATGTTTCTTAGAATCAGGTGGCGTACAATTACCTTGCTAAAATACTTCGGTTTTGCAAACTAGCAAAGCTTCGTGTCAGGGCAAAAGGAGAAAGGAAAATCGAATCAAACAGCACAATTTATTTTTCACATCTTTTGTAGGCCAAAGAATTAAGCGCACAATATGAAGTTTTATAAAGAACATATCACTATCCAAGTACGTACATGAGCATTCACGAAGTTGCACGTCAACCAGAGTTTTAACCGGCAGATTTGAAAAGCACAATATCGTGTCTGCTCAATAGTCTTGAAACAGTTATTAAAGTGGATTACAAAGCTAAGTCAGGGCTGGGCAAGGGTTTTCACAGTAACCTGACATTACAGATCTCTCAGTCATAGTCCCCTATTACTATACAAATACAATCAACTTTTAAGCCTTATGCTACAACAGAATAATCACATGTAATTGCTAGAATACCGTCGATCTTCAGGAGCCCACTTATCTTCATATCTTCCAAGCGAGTAACCCACAGCAGGTACATCAGCAAGATGTAGAGGGTCCGGTTCTATCCCATAATCAGTCAGTGGCCGGTGCTCAAGAATATTATCGTGTTCAACCACAAAATCTGGAATTTCAACCACCCCCTTTTTTATATCCACCCAGAGATATTCTAGACGACTAATGTACTTGATTTTCCAATACAACCTACAACGGAATAATTAACAGAGGTCAGGAAGGTGTATATATCTTAAGGTGAAAAATCGTAGCCACCTGTACACAACAGGTCAAAAGAAAAACGATCTAATTCACTAAAGTGCAAGCGATGAGATAACTGAGAGCAATGCAATGTTTATTCAACTATTCTAGCAGCTGGCGACTATATTTGAAGCTTATATTCATAAGTCTATCTTAACACCTGAAAGGAAATGAACAGCATGTAATGTGTACAAGTATGACACTTTTTTTACTTAGGGTTCAGGACACAGCAAGAGGATTACATTCAATTTTGTTGACATCCTAGTTTTGTTCGCTACTTCAAAACTAGCAGTGCATGATGAGAGCTATACAAAAGAGTACTCACCCTCCACTTAAGAACAGCCTGCCAAGTGTGGCAATGGCCAGCCTAGAGCGAAGTCCGGGATGCAAGAAGTAGAAAACTTGAAGCCGTTCCTTGTATTCAGGCGGGAGCTCCTCGTAAATCGTCCTCAAGATCGACATCCCAGGGTTGTTGTCATCCGACTGCACAGTGCTGTGGATGTACAAGATGCAGAATGGACCCTCTGGTAGTTCAGAGCGGAGCTTGAAGAACACATACTTCTTCAGGCGTTCACCGTCAATTACCGGAGCTGGAAGTCCAAATTCCAAAGTAAATGGTACGTTAGCACTGGCAACGAGAAGAATTGGGAGACAAATACCATGGTAAGCTTGTAGCAGCAAAGCTTGGCGTCTTGTTAGCAGTAATAACAGCAAAGGGATAAAACAACCAGGGTCTAGTGCTACCATTGGTGGCGGTGTGGCACTAACATTGTATCATCTAGTACATGTAGAAAACGTTCAGATGTTCTGCTGGAATTTCTAATAAATGTATGATCAGTCGAATCAAATGATCCACGTATCTGATGTTGGTGAAGAAGTAGCACTGGCATGCAATGAGTAGAAGTTAATCCGTAACATAGTTCTGAATCTATATAGCACCAGTGCATCATCAAACCTTTTTAGGTGAAATCAGAATCACACCTAGCAAGTAGTCCACCAGATAGGTCATGCACAAATTACACCTCAACGCAGCTATAAATTACCGGCCGACACGAGATCAGAAGGAATCGTTACTGGAAAGTTCACACCTAAATCACGAAGCGCGTGAAGAGCCCCAAGAACCCGAAGAGAGCGGGTGAAGGACTGACAAAAGATGGGGGGAGGGAAGGACCGGCGCACCCGGGAAGAACTTGCCGACGACGCGTACGACGGTCCGGCCGGCCCGGTCGGTGCCCTGGACGCGCACGACCTGGAGCTCCTCGAGGTCGGAGAAGCAGGCGTCGGCGTCGGAGAGGTCGGGGAGGCAGTCGTGCCACTCGTCGCGGTCGGCGGGGGTGAGGAGCGCGGCGCCGGCGTCGGTCGCGAAGTCGGAGCCCAGCACGAGGACGGAGAAGTCGGCCCCACCGCCGCCGCCGCCGGAGCCCGACGCCGCCATCGGACGGATGGGTTGGTTGGTTTGGTCTGACTCGGCAAAGCCGCCGGCCGTCGACGGGAGAGCTGGGCCGGGCCGTAGTTTAGTTGTTAGCTCGAGCAGGCCGGCCTTCTTTCTTTTCTCATTTTGTTTAGGGCCGCGTGATGCAATTTCAATCGGGAGAGAGCCCAACAAAAGAGAGAGGTATTGCCTATTGGGCCGCCCCCCCCCCCCCCCCCCCCCCCCCCTTTTTTTTTTGCGTTGGACAGCAGCAGCAGCAGCAAGCAGCACAGTAGCGAAAAAGTGACAGAGTACAACAAATGCGCAGCACCTACAACAAGAGGCTGCTAGTACTCCAGTGGCACCTGCACCTGCACTTGCGTGAAAAGAATTTAAAAAGGAAAGGACGGTCCATTTCGGACAGGGGATCCTCGCCGCATGCCAAAAGAGGAGGGTATATAGCGCTAGTGGCGGGCAGCAGCAGCAGCAGCGCTCGCGTCCTGCCATGTTTTCTCTCTCTCTCTCTCAGAAATAGCAAACACTTCCCGGCTGCCGATCGACGATCCTCCTCCGTCTGCCGGGGTAGAGAGTAGTAGAAGAAGAGATCACTCTCCAAAAACAAAACGCATGTGGCAAAGCGTACGGTGAGAATTGAAGCTGGGACCGTACGGTAGTACACATGCCCGGTTGCAGCATGCACGAGCCTACAGGATTACCAAGTGAAAAAAAGGCAAGCTTAATTGTTTCGTATACGCACGACGGCGGCACGAGAAGGTTTTTTTCCTCAAGCTTTGGTTGCCATTGCAAATTTGCAATCCACGAATCACAGCACTAGTACTACGTACTAGTACTAGGAGAAGAAGGGGAAGAGCGACGAAAGAAAAAGCGAGAACGATCGTATCACGCGTGACGCGTAGTAAGCCATTCTTTCCTTTTTCTCTCTGCTAGTACTACAAATGGAACCTAGTAATTTCTAATTGCGCACGCGACTCCGCGCGCGAAAGTTCCGGCAAGGCGAGGAGCTTCGGCCGGCTGGTTTCCTCCGGCACGTTGAAATTTTCGGGCAAGCCGCTGTTTTGTTTTGTTCCAAACGTCCAAGCTGCTGAATCACACAATACATACGGGTTTTCAGAGTTCGTTTGACTTATCAGCCGGCGGTACTTTTATCTCGGAACAAACCAGCACCACCCACCAGCCAAACGGAACAGGCTGTATGCCCCCCCTTTGCCCTTTCGCATCACACCAAGAAAGATCGCAATCCCGCCCAGCTCCCTTTTTACACGCCTAAAAGTCAGAGGGGGAGAAGGAGACGACGCTAGCCAGCCAGCCACACACACACACCATGCATGCTCGTCGTCCTCATCATTCATCAACGACCTTTACGTAGCTCGTAAGACATCAGTTCACGCTTGTTTATTTGTGTGTGTTTTTTGTTTGGCCAAACGCAACTCGTTGTTCCTCAATGTTTGTTACTAACAACAGCAGCATCGAAATGCTTGTGTTCCGAATCCTAAGAGAGAGTTTCATGCATTTCGTCATCCAAAAACGGAGAGGAGGACTCGCACTCATCACTAGTATGAACAAAACAACACATCACCACCGACCTCAACAACACGAAATCTAACACGACACCACTACTAATTATACTACTAATAATAAACAACACGGGCCAAAATAATACTAGTACTACTACGTGACGCGAATACCACCACTACGACCGGAGGAGGATCCACGCCGTCCTTCCCCCACAAAATACGGGGGGGAATTAAAGGAGGGGCTACGCGGCGGCGGCGGCGGCACCGCCGGCCGGCCGACGCCTGGGGTCCGTCCGGCCGGCGTCGGTCAGTCGAAGCGGCGGCCGCGCCACGCGGAGACGGAGAAGACGGCGCGGTCCTGCCAGCACAGGAAGAAGGACCCCTTCTCCTCCCGCACCTTGAAGCCGTCGCACCCGAGCAGCCCCTGCGCCGCGCGCCGCGCCTGCAGCAGCGCGTAGTAGCTCATGGGCACGCGCCCGAAGCCGGCGCCCTCCATCCGCGCCGCCCACCGCTCCAGCCGCTCGTGCCGCTCCCGCCGCTCCGCGCCGTCGCAGGCCACGATGTTCTTGATCTCCTCGCCCAGGAGCCACCGCTCCACGCGCGCGCGCTCCACCGACCCGCGCGCCGCCACCACCTCCAGGCAGTCGAACAGCGCCGCGTAGTAGTTGAGCGCCTCCACGAACCGCTCCGTCAGCGCCGCCGCGTTGTGGCTCGCCTCCTGCTCCGTCACCACCACCACCTTGGGCGACAGGCCCCACAGCGACCCCAGGAACGCGTCCGCGCGCGACGTCGACGGGGACAGGCCGGACTCCGGGCTCCGCCGCTCCTCCGCCTTGTTGTTGCTGCTGCAGTCCTTGTCGTCGTCGGAGGCGAGGAGGCAGTGCAGCTGGAGGCTGGAGGTGACGGCCAGCGCCTCGCCGGTCTTCACGCGGAGGGACTCCACGTCCAGCGCGTCCAGCCGGCAGACCACGGGGTTGAACTGGAACGGCACGTCCAGGCGCTCGGCCTCCTTGTTGAGCACCATGGCCGTCTGGGCGAGCACGTCCCTGTGCTCGTGGACGGCGGTGAGGCGGAGGTGCGGGGGGCCCTCGGGGCGCGCGGCCAGGAGGTGGAGGAGCTCCAGCCACTGGGCGGCGTCGGCGCCGCCGAGGTCGACGACGTGCACGACCTTCTCGGCCTCCATCGCCTCGAGGACGCACTGGTTCGCCGCGGCGCCGGCGAGGCGGAGGAACGGGCAGAGGTCGTGGAAGTGCCTGCGGGCGGCGGCGAGCTCGGCGGCCCCGGGCGCGGCGCGGGGCAGGAGCAGCGCCCGGCACAGGCCCGGCCACGCCCGGAGCGCGCGGCGCGCCAGCGCCTCGGCGAAGGCGGCGGCGACGCGCTGCATGGCGTCGCCGTCGGGCGCCGCGAGCGACGCGATGTGCTCGAGCGCGGCGTTGGCGGCGTCGAGGCGGCCCGCGGCGGCGGCGGCGGCGCAGTTGAGGAGGAGGTGGATGAGGCAGAGGCCGCGCTCGTCGGAGCGGAGCTCGCGCAGGAGCCAGGGCGGGGGGCGGCGTCGGCGTCGTCGTCGGGGCGGCGGCGGCGGCGGCGGCGGCTGCGGGCGGGTGGAGCGGCATGGCGGAGAAGCTGTGGAGCGGGGACGATGTGACCGACGACGAGGAGGCTTCGTCGTGGACCATGAGGAGTATCAAGCGGCGGCGGCAGGGCAGCAGCAAATTAAGGTTGGAGCTTTGTTGGTGCTTGTTGTGGATTTATACGACCGAAATGGTATGGCTGAGGAACATTTGTGCTCTGGGTGGTGGCGGTGACACAGGCACGGCAGCCAGCGGGCAAGGCCAATACTCCTACAAGAGGGTAAAAAGTCAGTGGGAGTAGGCGGAGGCGACCTGCAATCCTGCACGCAGAGAAACGGTGTGAGGAAGGAGACAGAGCGAGGAATTAGGGGGGCGATAATCCACCAGCTTTTTGGACGGAGCAAAGCACAAATGAAGTGAACTCGACAGAGACACACACAGCACAGCACAGAGCCAACAAGCGCACAAAAGCAGCGAGAAAGAACAAGAGCGAGCCAAGGCGGAACGGCCCAAGCAGGCGGCGACAAGCAGGAAACTGGTCGGGGAACAAAAATACAAGCCGGGGGACGGGCGGGGAAGAGGACAAGGGGAAATCACCGGTGGTGGTGCCGGTGGTGGGCAGCAGGCGGGCGTAGCAGGGCCGCCATTTATTTCTGCACTCCTCGTGAGATGAGGCAGCACAGCAGGCAGCACAGGGCGTTGGCTGGGAACGAAGCGCAAGCCAACAAAAGAGAAGAGGGGGGATGCTCGAAGCTTTGGTCGCTCACTCACCTCGGGGTCGGGATGGAGCCTTGCACGCGCCGCGGCCGCTCGCCCTAGGCCTCTTGCAGCGAGCGCTTCAGAACTGGAGAGGAGAGGAGACGCCGGCGGCAGCGGCAGCAGGGGAGATGGAGACGGAGGTGAGGACGACGGCAGGTGGAGGAGTTATAAAGAGAGAGGGGTGAGCAGGAGGATGGCCAGATGGGGAAGGAAGAGGAAAGCAGCAGAGGAGGAGGAGGGTGGTGCGGTGCCTGGTGCCGGTGTGTGTCTTGGACTTTTCGGGGCGCTGGCTGCGTGGCGACAAAAAAGCGAGGGGGGGTTTTGTCGGCACCCGCGCGAGCCCATGACCATGAGACACCCTTCTTCGTCTCTTCCCGCCACGCAACAAAACGGCAACAGCTCTCGTTTGTTCTCTTCTCAAAACAAACAAACGCCTCCCAGTGTCCGGATCCTCTTGCAGCCTGGTGAGATGAGCATGATTCCCATTTCTTTTTTTTTTTGCGTTTTGTTTTCCTTTTGGAACCATAAATTAATGGTTCTCATTCCTGTGGCGACGAGCATCCAACGTACTAGCAGTCAAAATTAGCTTGTTGTTACTTGACTCGTCGTCCGACCCGCTTCTTATGTTTCCATACTAACGCCGTGTTCGCTTGGCTTATCACCACCGCGGCGATCTTTCTCTCCATAACAAACCAGCCCACCAAAGACGGTGAAGGCCTCGGCCCCCGCGCCCCTCCTCTCCCTCCAGACACGTGGTCGACCCCTCGTACCTCATCGACGGCGTGAGACCTGTCCGCTCCTCTCCCAACCCGTCAACGACAACCAAGCGTTGCAGAGGGAGGAGGGCAGTGGGGCTGGGGAGGTAGAGGACCGTCGTCGTCTCTGCCCTCGGCTCCGGTCGTACCTCCCCACCCTCCCCCCTCCCCCCTTGTGCCTTCTTCATGAAGTATAGGTGGGGGAGAAGGAGATTCGGTCGCGCCTTCCTCTAGCCGCGGCTCCGACTCTGCCCCGCCTCCTTCTCCCCCACCTCTACCCGCGCACCCCAGTCGGCCATGACTCCACGCCGCGTGTTCCTCTCTAGCGGTCGGTGGTGGTACCTTCCTTCCTGCCGGTGACCCCTCCCTCCTTGTCAGCGAGTGGGAGCGTTCGTGGGGCCGCCACTCACGCTTTGACGAGTGGGATAGCTGGCCAGATTAGACCGGCGCGCGGGGTTGGGATCGCGAGTAGGTTGCGATGGAGTGTGTGTAGTGTGCTGACTAGTCTTTTGTAGGCCAATTTTGCTCCTCAACAAACCAAATTTTGACTTGCTCATTTCGCAACTTTGTAACCTATATTGTGTTCATTTAGTAGCCACCGGCCGATAATACTTTTTTTTCTTACACCAACGGCCAACGATATTTTTTCTCGCGACAAATGAGCACCAGCCACCCCCCCCAAGCCAAACGAGCATGCTCGACAGTGCTCCCACCTCTTCTCAACATTGACCCAGACAACATTGTGCTGCAGTAACCAGTCTCTAATGACAGATTAATCAGACTTAATATGAATTCGTCTCACGGTCTCCGATCTGTGTGTAATTATATTTTATAGCTAGTCTACGTTCAATCCTCCTAATTAAGATCTTGAAAGAGGAAAAGAAAGTTTCACTTGGCGAATTAAAGAAAAGAAAAAAAAAGCTTGATGGCCCATGAGTAGAGTGGTAGGAGGGGACGTAGTAGGTTTTTTGGCGTGACGTATTAAATTAGGAAACCCCACGGCACGGGGGCCTTGTCGTGAGGTGGCGAGCGCGGGAATAAGGCCGGGGAGGGTGGGCCTCGTTATTTATTCCTCCCTGCAACGCCGCGCAACACGACGCCGCAACAAAACAAAAACGCCCGCACTTGCTCTTCTTCTCCTTGTTGTTTCCCCATCCGTCCGTCCACAGCTGCGCTGCTTTTATTCTCGGTGTTTTCCTCGTAAATAAATCTGCTCACAATTTTTTTTATTTTATTTACAAACTCCCTGCTAGGCTGCTACTTTACTATTCCACAACTATTTCTATGTTTTTTTTTGCCTTCATGACATTTGAGAGCAACTCCAACAGTTTTGTCAAATCAACTTGACGTCCAGCTGATTTGGACAAAACAAGGAAAAATTGGCCTTCAACAGTTTGACAAACCAACTCAGCAAAGATATAAACTTGGCAAAACTCGCCTCCCGCGCGCATATATACGCGCGCAGATCGTGGTTGCGATCTGGGGAAACACAATAGTAGTAAGTACAAGGGATTGCTCTCTTTTTTTTTGTTTGCTTTGGCTGAGAAATAATTAATAAGTTAAAGCTTTAAAAGTACGTAGGAGTAGGAGTCCACTACAAGTAGACAAGGGAGGCCGGAAGCAGGCAAAGCTGAACACGAAGAATTGGCAGCATGGGAACAGCAGCGGGAGCTCGCGGCGAGTTTGAATGCATGCGGCAGCCGCCGGGGTGCGTCCAAATGCGGCGCGGATCGGAGGTCCAAACAAAAATCAGCCAGCCCCATCCGGCCGCCGCCTACTCCATCGTCGGCATCGAGAGAGAGGGAGCATGCATGGAGGAAGGCGCGCGCCGCGCGGGGCAATGATGCGGTCAGCGAGGGGTCCGTCCGTACGTCCCTGCTAGGCGCTAGCTGCTGCAACAACCCAATGCAATTAAAAGACGAGACGACCACGCGCTGCCTTCGCTGCTGCTGGTGGTGGTGGTGGAGTGGAGGCGGCGCACCGCGCCAGCACCGGTGACGGTCGAGTAGAGACGACGACGATACCGTACGTATCCGGCCATCCACACAGTCGCCGCCGCCGCGGCGCCGCCTCAGATGCTGTGCACCTGCAGGTGCAGCCTCCTCCCCTTGCCTGCCGCTCGCTCTGTCACGCGCATCCACTGCTTGCGACACCATCCATCCATCGCTGCATTCCTTGTTATTTCGGCCTATTTCGCGGTACTTGTTCCGTCGCAACCAAACCAAACTGTCCTGTATAACTTCTTATGTAGTATTATTTTTCTCTCACAGTCAATCCGTGGACTTATGCATTTAGTCTGACTTGGATTGTGTACCTGTGCTTTTTTTTCGAATTACACAATACATCGGAGACACTCACAACGCACGCACACTCATCCCTATGAATACACGCACCAAACCCTACCCCTAGGAGCATCTTCGAAGACTGTGCCGGCAAATCCTCAATATTGACGAAGTCACCGCAGGCGCCTCGCTGTCGACGGGAACGTCGCCTACCACCGAAAGCACAAACGCCGTTAAATCCTAAGAAATTTCCTCGTTATTTCGGCCTATTTCACGGTACTTGTTCTGTCGCAACCAAACCAAACTGACGTATAACTTCTTATGCAGTATTATTTTTCTTTCACAGTCAATCCGTGGACTTATGCATTTAAAGCATGTTCGTTTGGCTGGTTGCTGATGGCTGGTGCTGGTTTGTTCTGAGAGAAAAATACAGTTGGCTGGTGGCTGATATGCGAAACAAACAGGGTGTTAGTCTGACTTGGATTGTGTACCTGTGCTTTTTTTTCGAATTACACAATACATCGGAGACACTCACAACGCACGCACACTCATCCCTATGAATACACGCACGCAAACCCTACCCCTAGGAGCATCTTCGAAGACTGTGCCGGCAAATCCTCAATATTGACGAAGTCACCGCAGGCGCCTCGCTGTCGACGGGAACGTCGCCTACCACTGAAAGCACAAACGCCGTCAAATCCTGAGAAATTCACTCCCACGGGAGTCGAACCCAGGTGCCACCGGGGCTCTTGTAACCACTAGGCTACAAGCCCTTTCGCAATGTACCTGTGCTTTTTATCTAACAACCGCCTTCAATTTTTTTTGGAGAGATCATAAATGATAAGGAGAAGGGCTCTGGGGCCTGGGCAGGGAGCACAACGCATCCATGCGTCGTGACTCATCAAAAAGCTAGCTATATCACAAGGTTGCATGCACGTCAATCAATAAGCGCATGTGGTTACAACAAACTTAGTATTATACTAGAACGGTCCTGGGTTCAATTATATACATACATCAATGCAACCCTTTGGTTTTTTTTTTTTGGTTCAGTAATTAAAGCTAAGTACTCCATCCGTAGCAATTTTTGGTGTTTGCATTGGTTCTAATTAAGACGTACAAGAACCTTTTATCTTTATTTGGTGATATAAATAAATGATGTCTCTAATAGTAATTTGTATACTCAAACAGAATAAGCTACAGGTTGCCAATCTTTTTTGACAGATTTTTCTACGTAAACTCTTGGAAATTTTAACTTGGAAAGAACTAAAATCTATCCACGCACCATCTGCGACATGAGGGGGTGGGCGGGCGGGGGGATTTTTAACTTGGAATTTCTTCTCTCTTTTTTTTTGCACTTGGGATGGAAAACGTACTACTACAATACGTAGTGGTGGCGCTTTAGGAGAACGACGACATTATGTATAATTTCGTGTGTTGTGTATTGTAATACCCCGTCCGTCCTAAAATTACAATTTGTATTAAATTTTTATTCTACTCACTCCGTCCTAAATTATAAGTCGTATTGATTTTTATTAGATTCATAAATGATGTTATGTATTCAGATATACACTGTGTCCGGATGCATAAAGCTATCTGTGAATCTAGAAAATTCTTCGATGATGGGTGTGTACGTGTTCACATCAATCAAAATGCATTGGTTGCGATTTGCGTGCGTGCAGTGGCCAGCAGTGGGCGCGGAGATTAGCTGCTGGCCGGTGCCGGAGCAAAGCTACTCAGCAACCGTTGGTGCCGGAGCAAATTTTGAGCTAGTTTAGCCTCCCGTTTTTCATCGGTCTTCTCTTAACGTGCGCCGATTCTTCTGTCATTAAATTTCCCCAGCAAGCTAGTCGTGTGCGAGTGAGGTGTCTGATTTTGACCATACCCGGCACGACTTGAATTTCCGATTGTTGCAAAGCTGGCGGGCGGGTCCAAAGCATCGCGCGTCGTCGTCGTTGGAAGAACCAAACATCTTGGATTTTTCTTCCAGGAAAGACAAGCTACCACCTGAACTGTTGATTGATGCCAATTTTTAATTTGCCCCCTTCAAATCAGATTTTTCTTTTCAAAATGTTTTAATGAGACACAAAAACAAGGACGAGCCTCTGATCTTTTGCGGGTAGCAGTAGCTAGATTCTAGAATAGTTGCCACGAGTTTGTGACGAGCTAGACCCTTACATAATTATTCAGTAAAAGATATTGGCAACTACTAGCTCATTATATATGGGGTACATGGACACATTAATGTCTTATATACCACTTTACTCTTGACATTTGGCAACAAAAAAACAACGTACCTTTTATACCACTTTACTCTTTGACATTGAAAAGCATCCTTTAGTAGTCCATGGATTTATCATTTTAATCACCACTAAGAAACAACACATCTTTTACGGGTAACATTGGAAAGTAAATGCATGCCAATATACAACTAATATTTTTACTTTGCACTAATCCTACCACTCTAATTTCTCAATTCTCTTCGTAAAAGGAAAATGATTCACTATGGTTCACCGATACATACTACCTTAAAAGTACTATTTCAATGCACACAAATTGTAGTTTTCTAGTAATAGAACCACCAAAAGAAACATTTATCTATCATACCATGGATATACTTTTAATATATACATTTATATTAACAATGGTCACTCTATACAAAATATATAGTTCAAACTGTAAAGGGGTACATGAAGACAACACAACAAAGTGTAAGTTGACATATAATTTATTCACCAACTTTAAAAATTTAAGAAAGGGTATAAGTAGGACATAAATAAGATTTAATCGAAGTCTGTTTATAACTAACCTCTACTGGTACATTAAACTGTGAACAAATTTTATCAGTAACTTTTTTGGAAGCAACTTTTCTTGAACCAGACCTACACAAAAAGGTAACAATCATGATAACAAATTATGATGTATCTCAACTCTTAATATATACATGATTCTTGTGTGAGTAGGATATGATCATACAAACCCGAAATTCTCTCGATCATCCAGTATCAAAACAACTTTATAAGATTCAAGAAACTCTTCATTGGATTGACGAGGTGGCATGGCTAGTATAGAATGGTCCACTAATATGGGCTCCTTGTCTAGCATATTGAATTCAGGAGACTCCTGATGACAAAACGTTAATAATCAGTATGTCAACTAGAACAAATGGGTAAAGAAGAGCTGCACAACGGGAGGGAGGGGGTATAGAGTCAATCATACCATTTCGCCAGATGATTGCAACTCACATGTTCCTCGGAATGGAAGAAGAGATTGATCATTCTGGCCGTTCAAGTTAGCAGGAGCCTCATTGCCTGCAAAATAAGTACTGAAATTGTAAATGAAAAGGACAACAATGTAGTACAACACTTCTATTTTGGGTGATTTTGGGTATTATTATACATCTAAATAGCTAGCATAATACTACCAGTAGAACAAGAAGTGGCAATGTTCTTCTTTGGCACACAACGCTCTGGTCCTCTTGATTTCACTTTGCACTAATCCTACCACTCTTAATCCTCCATTCTCTCCGTAAAAGGAAAACTATTCACTATGGTCACCGATACATACTACCTTAAAAATACTATTTCAATGCACACAAATTGTAGTTTTCTAGTAATCGGTCTGCCAAAAGAAAACATTGATTTATGATACCATGGATATACTTTTAATGCATACATTTATATTAACAATTGTCAATCTACACTAAATATATAGGGACTCAAATGACTCACCCACTGACGTACAATAATCTCGTCAATATGATTGGTTGTTATACATGTTAGAATTAATGAATCAACTAACCGTCCTAATATATACCCACGAGCTTGCATAAAGATTCATGCTTCTCCCCATGGATATTCTCACAAACTTGTACACTTTATGTGTCATGTATCATCAGCACTTTGGCTGACGCCACAGATGGCTAGATGGCCCCGGTCAGGATTAGTTAGCAGTTTGTTAGAGATAAGAATGGATTAGAGATATAGCTTAGAGATATTTGAAAGTTTGTTAGCAGCTGACATCTTTAAGCGAAGAAATCGGGGAGATGAAGGTAGGCTTTAATTCTTCTATATGTCAGCGTGTTGTCATGACTCCTTGGTGCATTGCGAGTTCCACCATTGCTCTCATCAATTCCCAATCTGCATTTTCTTAGCTAGGCTATCCTTTTATTAATAAATTGTCATTATTCCAATATATTTATCTCATAAAAAAATTTCACCATATTGATTTTTGTCTATGTTAAAAATATATTACTCATAAATTTAGTGTGTTGACTTTGAAGATTTAGAAAATAATTATAATTCTTGTACGTGTTAGTATTAATAGAGCAACTAAGAATACTACTATAGTACTAGAAACAAAATAGGATGGCCGCTAATAGTAGACCTGAGCATTTCACGGGCCGGGCTGGGCCGAAAAAGACCTGGGTTTTCGGGCTGAGAAAATCCTGCCCATGACTGTCCCATGGGACATGTCGGGCCTCGGTTTTCGGGCCGGGCCCGGGCTTGGGTGGGCTGCCCATGTATTTTATAGTGTAAAATAACTAAAAACAACATTTCGGCCGGGGCTAGGGCCAAGTTTTTTCGCAGGCTTCAAGATCTCTACCCATGCCCGTCCAGTAAGGTTCGTGGGCGGGCCGGGCCAGCGGGCCGGGCTAAAAATGCTCAGGTATAGCTAACAGGTTCAAGCTAGGCAAGTGAAAAATACCTAACACTTAATTTATTTGTTAGTCGGCAACTAGACCTTTCTAATGGGTTAAAACTTAAAGGACACCCATATCCATATCAAATCAACTCATTCACTCACATCACCTCATAATCTATAGTCGAAATTCAACCCGCCTCACCGATTAATAGAATCCAACTACATAAATCTATGGATTTATATAAAAATCATGTAGGTATTTATAATAATTAGAACTGCATGTGGGTCCTACATCAAGATCCTAACCTTGGAAGAGGCAAATACTTTTAGTAGAAAATAATGATTAGCAAGAAGAAAAACTTCAACTTTTACTAACATTGATTTGCTAGTTTCCTTGTAATGTAAGCATCAAAATAATCATCTAAAATACTAATTGTACCCGAATGGGAACAATCTTTTTATAACATATGTGAGAATAATTAAAATTTCAATCCTTTGTTTAGTATTACTCACTCCATTCTCTTGTGACAATACTATTTCTTCTTGGCATAATGAGCAAGAAAATTGTCTGGGATCCATCCCAGGGATACCCGAGTACGGCAGAAAATACACACTGGGAATGTACTCGGCACAAGAGACAAAGAAAGAGGCATCCACATCAAGGTCGCTATGCTATCTTCGCCTCGCCTGACTTCCGACCCTAGGGATCGAGAGAGGGTTTCAATCTCCGCCTCGCCCGATCCTCCGAGCAGCTCCCCCGCCCTCTCGGTCAAAAGCGGTTGGGATGACCGGACAATTGTAACGCCCACGTTTTTAGCCCTAAATAAATCACCTATTAAATCATGCGTAATTTCAAAAACCGATCCGCCGAGCTCGGTTACCATTCAAACCCTAGCCGCCGTTTTCTCTCTCTCTCTCCCGACGCGCGTGCCGCATTTTCCGCCGGCACCGCACCACGGCCGCACCCCCCGCACGCCTTCCCAACGCCGCGGTCGGGACACCGGCCGGGAATCCCGCGCACGCCGCGGCCCCGCCGGCCCGGTCCGCCTCGCCATCACCGCCGTCCCGAAAAACACGCCGACGCCGGAAAGACGGAAAAACCCCACGAAACCCTCCCTTAATTTCCCTAACAATTTTTCCTAATTTCCTAAACCCTTTCCCAATTTCCTCCCTATCTTTTCCCATTTTTCTTTTCTTTTCTTCCTTTTTCTTTCTTTTCTTCCTTTTTCTTCCCTTTTTCCTTTTCCTCTTTTCTTTTTCCCTTCCTTTCTTTCTTCTCTCTTCTCTTTCTCCCTTCTCCTTCTCCCTCCCGCGCGGCCAGCGCCCCCGCGCCCCCGACCACCGCCTGAACCCGGGCCGCGACCCGCCGCAGCGACCGGGGGCCGACCGGACGACCGCACGTCGGGCCGCGCCCGGCCGGCGACCCGCCACCGCGCCGGTGACCCCTTCTCCTCCTCCCTTCCTCTCTCCTCCCATCGGGCCGCGCCGCGCCGTTGACGGCCGGCCGGCGGCACGGGCCCGCACGGCCGCACGCCGACCACGCCGCCCACACGAACACGCCACCGTTTCCCCCTCTCCCTCACTCGCCCAAGCGGACCGAAAGGACCTTTCCCCGGCGCCGGCAACAGCCGAGCCGTCACCTCCGGCCAACCCGCCGCGCCGCCATTAATCCCCTACCCGAGCCGTCCATTCCACCACCGGCCGGCGAAGCCGCCCCCGCGCCCGCACGACGGGTCTAATCCCCCGCCGAATCCCCGCTCAAGATTGACCGACCGAGCCATCGCGAAGCCGCCCGAGCTCGCCGGAGTTGGCCTCGCCGGGGAAAATATCTTCCCTTCCCGAACCCTCCTCCGCCGCCTATAAAAGGGGGCCGACGGCTCCCCGACCGCCGCACCTCGACACAACGGACGCACAGCAATCTCCTCCCCTCCCACAAGCTCCACAGCCCCCCCCCCCCCTTGCACCGCCGTCGCGCCACCGCCTCCCCGTGGAGCCGTCTCCGCCGTGTACGATAGCGCGAGGTGAGCACCGGGATAGGTTTCCCTCGCCCTCCTCTCTCTTTCCCCCTATTCCGGCCGTCGCCGTGGCCGGAGCCGCCGACGAGCACCCCACCGGCCGGCCTCCTGCACGGTCCGCCCCCTCCCCTCTGTTCTCTGTCTAATTCGAAGGGGGGAAGGGGGAAGAAGATGGCAATTTGCCAAGGACCCCCCCTGTTTTCCCTTATTACTTCAAAACCGAGCCCCCTTTCTTATTTCTCTTTATTTTTCCAATTAAGTCCCTAGGTTAATAGTTAATCAAAGGGTAAACACTGTTAGACCCTAGAATAAATTAAAAAAGGACTTTAACTTAGTTTATATTAGCATAAACACCCTTCTTACCATTTGTAGGGATTGCTAGTAGGTCCCTAACTCCTATACCACCCCCGTGACCCAATATTCACGGTTAAACCCGCACCTCACCCCCCGCCGAACCACCACCCCCCTAGGGCTTATAAATACCCCTCTCCGCTCACTTCCCCTCCCCCGAGCTCGGCGGGAAACGTGTGTGCTAATATTGCTTGCTTGCTTGTGTGTGTATGCCTTAGCGACGGGAGTAGACGGAGGAAGGTACCCCGAGCCGAGATCGAAGCCGACTACCGCGAGCGGAGCCCGAGGTCCCGAACACCGAGCCGGCCCTCCCCGAAGACTTCGAAGACGGCAAGTTCAACCTCCCCCTTTGATGCATGCTTCCGTCCTAGTTTTATAAATATACCCTATACCCGTTTTATAAACCGCATATTGTTTTACCGCAAAACACGCGTAGGATAGCCACCCTTGATTGCCATGATTGAACCTTGGCTTCTTTAAAATGTGTGAGTGCTTTCAAAATGTGTGAGTGCTTTAAAAACAAAAGGGGATATGTTTGGAAAATGAGTAAAGAACTGGGTAGACGGGATGGACGTGTGTGTCAGGAGTATGGGTGAGCTCGTACCTGTGTGGTTGAGCGTGTTGGGAGTTGTCCATCTTGTCGGTTAAGGACCGGGTTGCGTGACATCTCACCTGACCCAAATCATCGTACAACCACTCGACCGTTGTATGTGGCAACGGCTTAGCATAAACCCCACTAGTTAATCTACTTGCCATCCGGTGTGCGGGTGAGCGACGGGAGACCAAGGAGAAGGGGTACGCTCCGTGTGAGGTACGCCCCGGTTATGAGGGATAACCCCTTGGGTGCTTCCGTGGTGGCTCGTAGTGTTAGCTAAGGTGGGTAATGGCTATGATAGGATCCGTACCGGCGCTGAGGTGTCCGTGTGACGGTACCCTACTTGTGGGTAAAGATGTACAACCTCTCGCAGTGTCAAACCTATTCGAATAGCCGTGTCCACGGTATTGGACGAGTCACGGTGTGGTCACAAAAACTAGTGTTTGGGATGGGATGTTTTCTGGTGTGAGTTGTTTTCTGGTGGTGTGTGTGTGGCTGTGTGCCTGGGCTACGACGGACGGGAAGTCCGGTAGATCCACAGTGGTTTTTCCTAAAACAATTGAGTTACTTGGGTTATGAAAATGATTTGCGAAAACCCTTTTGAAATGAACCCCTGCATGTGTAAGTTTGCAAAATGAACCTTAACCTGATCCTTGTGATACTTTATGCATGATACGCTTATAAGCCCCTCCGTGGGTGGGGTTGGATTGGCCGAGTACGTATGTGCTCACCCTTGCTTTACTAACTATTTTACAGAGGAGGATCCCGATTACATCCCCGTAAGACGTTGAGTAGGTCACGCGCCCTACACCCAACCGTGCCTCGTGTACCGTGGGCCCTACCGAAAGCTTCCATGGTGTGGTACTCTGAGGAGGCTATGGAAGCCTTCGCTATCGTAGTGTGGTCGCTAGCGTTTGTGTTGTTCATTGTAGCGTTGGCACTACCGTGCCCTTTCTGTAACCGTAATGTAAAAGACTGATTCCACCTGTTGTAATAAATGTGCTACCGCCTCCTGGGACTCGGTATTTGTGTCACATTTGGTCACCTCTCGATGAGGGGACGCTTCGGTGGTATCGAGCCGAGGTTGGCCGTAGGACATGACCCCTAGGATACGAGACCTCCTCTGGCCCCCTCTAACCTTTCCTTTGCTAAACTCACCTTTTCCCAAATTCTTACCTTGATTCTTGCTTGCTTCCAGATGCCTAACCCCGAGTGGAACGGTGGAATTTGCCCCGTCCAGCCTGGCCTCCCTAACCTGTTGCTACTCAGCCTAGAACGCGTCGGAGTAAGGGACCCGCCAGAGTTCGTCTACCGGGAGTACGAACGCTTCGGCACCCTTCGGTGTAAGCTGCTGATCTTTGTGGGAAGAAGCACGCTTTACCCCGACATTGAGCCATGGTACGTCAACGCCACTGGTTTTCGCTTTGCCGACACCTACCCCAAGGTCTGCTCGGAAGGCCTTGCGACAGATTACGAGTGGTCTATAGACGGCACCTCCGAAGGACTCCAATGGGATTCTTTCCACCCTCCGGAGGAAGAGGACGCTCGTGGATTGATCGCATGAGAGGTTTGGAACGAGAGGAAGAAGACTTAGAAGAGGCGGTTTCCCCACCTATCCATATACCTCGGAGGCCTAGACCACCTTTATCAAGAGCAAGCCCGGAACAAGAAGCAAACAGATCGACGGGCGGAAAGAGCCGAACAGAGGATAGAACTAGAAAGGGTGAAGACAACCATAGCAGAAGTTGAACTACACAACACAAAGCAAGAATACCTCAGGGAAAGAGAGCGCACGCTGTTGGCCCATAAAGCTCTGTGGGATGAACTAAAGGAACGTAGAAGCAGAGATGAAGGAGCCAGAGCAGAAGAGAATGAACCCGAAGAAACCCACTGGGACAAAGGAACCCAGACTGAAGACGAGATACTGGAGCAAGATCTTCCACTGAAGAAGCGTCGTATCCAGTTAGAGGAAGAATCACCATGAGGATAAGACTAGGGTGTGTTAGGCTAGAAGTTGAGTCCTAGTAATAATAAGTGTACCCCGAAGGATGTACCCCAACCTTCCTACTAAATAAAGTTATCCATCTTTTGTACCCCACCACAACCCTGTTCAACCCTATCTTTGTTTCGGATGGCGGAAGATGGATGGACCCAAGGCGTGTGCCGGAGGAGCCTCGGTTTTGCTCGCCCGCTCATCCACTCCCTGGAGCGCCTCGGTATCACTGAGCGCCCTAGGTACTACAGCAGAGAGTACGAGCAACTCGGCACTCTTCGCTGTAGAGTGGTCCTCTCCGTCGCTAGAAGCAACCGCCACACCAACATCGAGCCGTGGCGCGTGACCGCCACGGGGTTCCGACACCGGGATACCTATCCTTTGGCCCTCAGAAAAGCCCTCCGCTACCTGTGCCGAATCTACGAAGAGCACCTCGTCCCCACACCGATGAGGTACTTCCCTCCCGCCATCGGGACCCCGGTTTGGCGAGGGCCCGCATGAGGAACTTGGAGCGACGCCGCCACCAAGAAGACCTCGCTATACCACATAGTCGCCTACCTTGTCTCCCCGGACAAGCTCTTTGATGACCGGGCCGGACACTTGAGGGAACAGATCGGCCGGCCGAGCAAGCCGAAGTCACAAGTGTGGATGCACCAAGTCCGAGTGGCTCAAGCCGAAGCGAGGACCGCCGCGGCCATAGCGGTGAAGCCGTTGCCCGAGAAAGCCTCGAAGGATCCGGGACCAACGCATGCAAGAATGGACCCATGGCGGAACGCCCGTTCCGGCCATTGGAGAACCTCAAGTCCCGCCGGGGAACACCCCTTGTAGGATGGGGAGGAACTATCGAAGTCCCCCCAAGCACCACCAGCGATCTACCGAACCCCCAACGCCTACCACCGAAGCCGCAAAGCACAGCCCCGGAAAACGTAGACCCCGAAGGCGGAAACGATGACGAGTTGCTCATTCCGCCGGAAGAACACTCGACCCCGGAAGACACTCCCCTCGCGAGTAGTATGCCCCAAGACCCGGGGGAATGAAGCCGTACCGGTCCAAGTCGCGCCTTAGCCTTTAGTCGTGTAGTGTGTCCGCGTAGTCGGGATGTATCCTCCTCACTCGGTTTGTAATAAAAACTTGTTTGTGCTTGCTTGTTTGCTATGTGCTTGTTGTGTGCTTACGGCGAATAAACCCCGCCTTTTTCAAAAAGAAATCCGTTATAATCCACTTAAACATCACATAAAACTAGACCTCTTAGAAAACCCGTTTCTTTACGGATGGTTTCCGTGCGCCCGTCGGGACCCACCGATCGGACGGCGAGGGATCGCAAGCCGATCGGAGGGAGCGTCTCCCCCGAACAGGAGGTTAACCAAAATGAAGATGGAGGAGAGAATGTGGTCCTGCCACCACCACCCCCTCCTATTGACTTGGCTCAAGTCTTGGCCAACCGGACTGTCTTGATGGAGGCTATCTTCAATGCCATCAACCGTCCAAGACCCCGTGCCATGAGCATGAACGAGAAGCTGATCGAGTTCCTCGGACTAAGCCGCCCACCTTCGGCGGGTCGGTGAATCCTTTGGACGCCGACGATTGGCCGAGAGCCATCCCGAGGGAACCGGAGCCCCTCCACCGCGAGGACCATGACAAGGTTCTCCCCGGCGGCTCACCAACTCACCGGACGGCCCTAGCCCGGTGGGAGAATTACCGCGCCGCAGCCCAAGGATCCCTCCGCCATCACATGGGATGAATTCGTGGAGGAGTTCCGTCGCTACCACATCCCGAGGCCACACTCGAAGCGGAAGGCGGATGAGTTCCGCGAACTCCGCCAAGGCAACATGTCCGTGGAGGAATACACGTACCGGTTCATAGAGCCGGCACGCTATGCCCCCGAGGAGGTGGATAAAGACTCCAAAAAGCAAGAGATGTTCAAGAAGGGGCCGACTCGAACCGAGGACCCCGCCGACTCCTCGCATTTACCCGGACTTTAATACCCTTATGAACATGGCAATCCTCACGGAAAGGGCAAAGGCCGAAGAAAAGAAGGAGAACAAGCGCAAATTCATGGAGCACAAGGCCAAGCAGCAAGAGCGGTCCCGGGAGGCCGAGAAACTTTGGACACCCCATGTCCGGGTTCCAAGCTCCGATGCAAGCATGCAACCCAAACCCAAGCCACAAGCTCACAAGCCCCCAGAGCCCAGTTCAAGCCCTCCTACAACCAGAATACCATGAAGCCCCCACAGAACAACACCAGCCAGATCACTACCAACAACAACAACAACAGCTCCCGAGTGTGTTTCAACTGCCGGGAAACCGGGCACTTCATCGCCAACTGCCCCTATGCTAAAAAGCCAGCCACCACCACCTACTCCAACTCGGTAAACGGACCAAGGCCACTTGTGTCGGAGCCAACCGCATGCCGGTGCGCAAGAACAACAACTTCGGCAACAACACCAACAACCAGGCAGATGAGGCAACCCCGGCAGCTCGTATGGACGCGCTCGGGTGAACCACATCAATGCGCAGGAGGCACAAGAAGCACAAGGAGTGGTAATCGGTGAGTTCCCGGTCGGCTCGCTTTGGCTACCATCTTGTTCGATTCGGGAGCATCACACTCATTCATATCCTCAAGCTTTGTGGAAAAGCATAGCATACCCACGGTACTACTAAAAGCACCCCTAATAACTCGAACGCCCGGAGGTGACATTAATCGTCAACCGGGATGCCCCCGGTAAGGATTATTTTAAGTGGGGTAGAGTTCCTAGCGGACCTAGTAGTACCGAAATCCATGGGGATAGATGTGATCCTTGGTATGGACCGGTTAAGCCAACACCATGGCCTCATAAGCCGCGCCGATAAAGTAGTGCACCCGACCAACCCGGACGGGATACAAGTGACCCGCCACACCCGGGGACACAGGCGGATATAACGGTTTTTAACATAGAAGCCAAGACCATAGAAGATGTCCCGGTAGTACGAGAATACCCGGATGTGTTCCCCGAAGAGCTTCCCCGGAATGCCACCGGACGACGGGGACATAGAGTTCGTGATCGACCTTATCCCCGGAACCTCGCCCATAGCCAAAAGGCCCTATAGGATGGCAGCCCCGAGTTGGCGAGAATTGAAGAAGCGACTAGCGAGCTCCAGCGAAGTGGGTTCATCAGACCAAGCTCATCACCATGGGGAGCCCCAGTGCTTTTCGTGGAAAAGAAGGATAAGAGCATGAGGATGTGTGTGGACTATCGCTCGCTGAACGAGGTCACTATTAAGAACAAGTACCCTCTTCCCGTAATAGATGACCTGTTTGACCAACTGAAGGGAGCCAAGTATTTCTCGAAGGTGGATCTAAGATCAGGGTACCACCAGCTCAAGATCAGGGAAAGTGACATCCCCAAGATCGCCTTTGTCACTCGCTACGGGCAATACGAGTTCACGGTGATGTCCTTTGGACTAACCAATGCCCCCAGTATACTTCATGAACCTCATGAATAAGGTGTTCATGGAAGAACCGGACAAGTTTGTCGTGGTCTTCATTGACGACATACTTGTTTACTCCAAGAGCATGGAGGAGCATGAACAACATCTTCGAGTAGTACCGGGAAAATTGAGGGCACACAAGCTATACGCCAAGTTCGGCAAGTGTGAATTTTGGTCGGAGAAAATATCCTTCCTTGGGCACATATTGACGGCGAAGGAGTAGCCGTAGACCCCGGAAAGTGGAGACCGTCTCCAACCGGCAAAGAAACCAACCAACGTGAGCGAGATCGGGAGTTTCCTAGGTTTAGCCGGTACTACGGAGGTTTATCGAGGGATTCTCCAAGATCGCCCGCCCATGACAGAGCCGCTCAAGAAAGAGAAGAAGTTTAACCGGACCGAGGCCCGTGAGAGAAGTTTCCAAGAGTTGAAGAAGAGGTTGACCACGGCCCCGCGTCGACCCTACCGTACATTCAACGGGACTTTGTCGTATATTGCGACGCCTCCCGACAAGGGTTGGGATGTGTGCTCATGCAAGACGGGAAGGTAGTGGCATACGCCTCCCGCCACTCAAACCCCATGAGCGAAACTATCCCACCCATGATCTGGAGTTTGCAGCCGTAGTGCATGCCTTGAAGATCTGGAGACACTATCTGATCGGGAACAAGTGTGAAATCTACACAGACCACAAGAGTCTAAAGTATATCTTCACCCAGCCCGATTTGAACCTAAGGCAGAGAAGATGGCTAGAGCTAGTCAAGGACTACAACCTAGAAATTCACTACCACCCCGGGAAAGCCAACGTGGTAGCTGATGCCCTAAGCCGAAAAACTACGAGAAGGCGGCACCCAAGAGTGCCCGCTTGCAAGAGGAGATGGCCCGACTCAACGTACACATCGTCCCCCAAGGCTACGTCCGCCACCGAGTGTTCGGCCTACCCTAGAAGAGAAGATCCGAAGGCCCATGAAGCCGACGAGGATCTGATGAGGATCCGCAAGCATACCGGAGAGAACAAGGCCCCTGACTTCAGGGTAGATGACCAAGGCACCCTATGGTACAAGAACAGGATATGCGTGCCCGAAGGTGGAGATTTCCGACAAACCATCATGGATGAGGCACACAACTCAGCATACTCCATTCACCCGGGATCCACCAAGATGTACATGGACTTAAAGCAGAAGTACTGGTGGAATGGGATGAAGGCAGACATTGCACGGTTCGTCGCCCATTGCGACACTTGTCGACGATCAAAGCCGAACATCGAAGCCCGCAGATCGTTGCAACCTCTACCAATCCCGCTATGGAAGTGGGACGAGATAGGTATGGATTTCATAGTAGGGTTGCCAAGGACTCGTAAAGGACATGACTCTATATGGGTGATCGTGGATCGACTCACTAAAGTCGCTCACTTTCTACCCGTACGGACCACTTATGGTGGAGAGAAATTGGCAAAACTCTACATAGAAAATATAGTGAAGCCGCACGGAGTGCCTAGCAGAATAGTCTCAGACAGAGGGACCCAATTCACCTCTAGGTTCTGGAAAAGCCTGCACAAAGCCATGGGCACCAAGTTAGACTTCGCCTCGAGCATACCACCCACAGACAGACGGGCAAACCGAAAGGGTGAATCAAATTTTGGAAGATATGTTGAGAGCCTGCGTCCTCACCTACGGCAAAGATTGGGAGCGAGCCTCGCCGTATGCAGAATTTTCCTACAACAACGGCTACCAAGCAAGTCTGGGAATGTCGCCATTCGAAGCTCTATACGGGAGAAAATGCAGGACACCCCTGATGTGGTCAGAGGTAGGAGAGCGTGCCCTGGTTGGGCCCGCGCTGATAAAAGAAGCCGAGGAGCGAGTAGCTGATATCCGAGAAAAGTTGAAAGCCGCTCAGTCCCGACAGAAGAGCTACGCAGACAAGAAAAGGCGTGAAGCGAGCTTCAACCCAGGAGACTTCGTCTACCTCAAGGTTTCACCTATCCGAGGGACTCGAAGATTTCAAGTGCACGGGAAGTTGGCCCCTCGGTACATCGGCCCGTATAAAGTGCTCAAGAGAGTCGGAGCGCAGCATATCGACCGAAGCTACCCGAGGAGATGGCGGATATACACCCGCATTCCACATCTCTCGCCTACGCCGATGTTTGAAGGTTCCGGAGGAAAAACGAGTACCGTAGAGACCATCGATCTACGGCCGGACCTTAGGTACCGGAGGTGCCCGTCAAGATCTTAGACACTGTGGTCAAGCGGACAAGAACGACCGAAGTACGGGTATGCAGAGTCCAATGGAGTAGACACGGGGTGGAAGAAGCTACGTGGGAGCGAGAGGATGCACTAAGGAAGGAATTCCCCCACCTATTCGAGGCTTAGCCGAATCTCGAGGACGAGATTCATTTTAAGTGGGGTAGGTTTGTAACGCCCGCGTTTTTAGCCCTAAATAAATCACCTATTAAATCATGCGTAATTTCAAAAACCGATCCGCCGAGCTCAGTTACCATTCAAACCCTAGCCGCTGTTTTCTCTCTCTCTCTCTCCCCGACGCGCGTGCCGCATTTTCCGCCGGCACCGCACCACGGCCGCACCCCCGCGCGCCTTCCCAACGCCGCGGTCGGACACCGGCCGGAATCCCGCGCACGCCGCGGCCCCGCCGGCCGGTCCGCCTCGCCATCACCGCCGTCCCGAAAAACACGCCGACGCCGGAAAGACGCGAAAAACCCCACGAAACCCTCCCTTAATTTCCCTAACAATTTTTCCTAATTTCCTAAACCCTTTCCCCAATTTCCTCCCTACCTTTTCCCATTTTTCTTTTCTTTTCTTCCTTTTTCTTTCTTTTCTTCCTTTTTCTTCCCTTTTTCCTTTTCCTCTTTTCTTTTTCCCTTCCTTTCTTTCTTCTCTCTTCTCTTTCTCCCTTCTCCTTCTCCCTCCCCGCGCGGCCGCACCCCTCGCCCCCGACCACCGCCCGAACCCGGCCCGCGACCCGCCGCAAGCGACCGGGGCCGACCGGACGACCGCACGTCGGGCCCGCGCCCGGCCGGCGACCCGCCACCGCGCCGGTGACCCCTTCTCCTCCTCCCTTCCTCTCTCCTCCCATCGGGCCGCGCCGCGCCGTTGACGGCCGGCCGGCGGCACGACGGCCCGCACGGCCGCACGCCGACCACGCCGCCCACACGAACACGCCACCGTTTCCCCCTCTCCTCACCGCCCCAGCGGACCGAAAGGACCTTTCCCCGGCGCCGGCAACAGCCGAGCCGTCACCTCCGCCAACCCGTCGCGCCGCCATTAATCCCCTACCCGAGCCGTCCATTCCACCACCGCCGGCGAAGCCGCCCCGCGCCCGCACGACGGGTCTAATCCCCGGCCGAATCCCCGCTCAAGTTGACCGACCGAGCCATCGCGAAGCCGCCCGAGCTCGCCGGAGTTGGCCTCGCCGGGGAAAATATCTTCCCTTCCCCGAACCCTCCTCCGCCGCCTATAAAAGGGGGCCGACGGCTCCCCGACCGCCGCACCTCGACACAGCGGACGCACGCAATCTCCTCCCCTCCCACAAGCTCCACGCCCCCGCCGCCCCCTTGCACCGCCGTCGCGCCACCGCCTCCCCCGTGGAGCCGCCTCCGCCGTGTACGATAGCGCGAGGTGAGCACCGGGATAGGTTTCCCTCGCCCTCCCTCTCTCTTTTCCCCCCTATTCCCGGCCGTCGCCGTGGCCGGAGCCGCCGGCGAGCACCCCACCGGCCGGCCTCCCGCACGGTCCGCCCCCTCCCCTCTGTTCTCTGTCTAATTCGAAGGGGGGAAGGGGGAAGAAGATGGCAATTTGCCAAGGACCCCCCCCCGTTTTCCTTATTGCTTCAAAACCGAGCCTCCTTTCTTATTTCTCTTTATTTTTCCAATTAAGTCCCTAGGTTAATAGTTAATCAAAGGGTAAACACCGTTAGACCCTAGAATAAATTAAAAAAGGACTTTAACTTAGTTTATATTAGCATAAACACCCTTCTTACCATTTGTAGGGATTGCTAGTAGGTCCCTAACTCCTATACCACCCCCGTGACCCAATATTCACGGTTAAACCCGGACCTCACCCCGCCGAACCACCACCCCCCTAGGGCTTATAAATACCCCTCTCCGCTCACTTCCCCCTCCCCCGAGCTCGGCGGAAACGTGTGTGCTAATATTGCTTGCTTGCTTGTGTGTGTATGCCTTAGCCGACGGAGTAGACGGAGGAAGGTACCCCGAGCCGAGATCGAAGCCGACTACGCGAGCAGGAGCCCGAGGTCCCGAACGCCGAGCCGCCCTCCCCGAAGACTTCGAAGACGGCAAGTTCAACCTCCCCCTTTGATGCATGCTTCTGTCCTAGTTTTATAAATATACCCTATACCCGTTTTATAAACTGCATATTGTTTTACTGCAAAACACGGTAGGATAGCCACCCTTGATTGCCATGATTGAACCTTGTTTTGGCCTGAATGCTTGCTTTAAAATGTGTGAGTGCTTTCAAAATGTGTGAGTGCTTTAAAAACAAAAGGGGATATGTTTGGAAAATGAGTAAAGAACTGGGTAGACGGGATGGACGTGTGTGTCAGGAGTATGGGTGAGCTCGTACCTGTGTGGTTGAGCGTGTTGGGAGTTGTCCATCTTGTCGGTTAAGGACCGGGTTGCGTGACATCTCACCTGACCCAAATCATCGTACAACCACTCGACCGTTGTATGTGGCAACGGCTTAGCATAAACCCCACTAGTTAATCTACTTGCCATCTGGTGTGCGGGTGAGCAGCGGGAGACCAAGGAGAAGGGGTACGCTCTGTGTGAGGTACGCCCCGGTTATGTGGGATAACCCCTTGGGTGCTTCCGTGGTGGCTCGTAGTGTTAGCTAAGGTGGGTAATGGCTATGATAGGATCCGTACCGCGCCGAGGTGTCCGTGTGACGGTACCCTACTTGTGGGTAAAGATGTACAACCTCTCGCAGTGTCAAACCTATTCGAATAGCCGTGTCCACGGTATTGGACGAGTCACGGTGTGGTCACAAAAACTAGTGTTTGGGATGGGATGTTTTCTTCGGTGTGAGTTGTTTTCTCGGTGGTGTGTGTGTGGCCGTGTGCCCGGCTACGACGGACGGGAAGTCCGTAGTTCCACGGTGGTTTTTCCTAAAACATTTGAGTTACTTGGGTTATGAAAATGATTTGCGAAAACCTTTTTGAAATGAACCCCCGCATGTGTAAGTTTGCTAAATGAACCTTAACTCGATCCTTGTTATACCTTATGCATGATATCGCTTATAAGCCCCTCCGCGGGTGGGGTTGGATTTGCTGAGTACGTATGTGCTCACCCTTGTTTTACTAACTATTTTACAGAGGAGGATCCCGATTACATCCCAGAAGACGTTGAGTAGGTCACTGCCCTATACCCAACCGTGCCTGTGTACCAGGGCCCTACCGAAAGCTTCCATGGTGTGGTACTCTGAGGAGGCTATGGAAGCCTTCGCTATCGTAGTGTGGTCGCTAGCGTTTGTGTTGTTCATTGTAGCGTTGGCACTACCGTGCCCGTTTTGTAACCGTAATGTAAAAGACTGATTCCACCTGTTGTAATAAATGTGCTACCGACCCCCGGGACCGGTATTTGTGTCACATTTGGTCACCTCTCGATGAGGGGACGCTTCAACAATGTAGAAGCCACTCCTCGTCCGTTACAAGAGAACAAGGTCTTCGGATAGTGGGGCCTTGACGCACTACACCTCGAGCCACGAGAGAAGAAGAGCAGGGTGGCAGGGCGCAGCTAAGCCCCTACGCCACAAGCTACAATGTAGGGGGGTGTGCCACGCCTAACCACTGTTGAGGGGTAGGATCGGATCACGCCCGGGGCCCAGGCCTCCATCGCCACTTCCCCAAGCAGAACAGGGATCCGGTCACGCCTACTGTGGGTGTGGCTCGTAAGCCACGTCTGCTAGCATTTAATGCCAACACAGCTGCTCTGCAGCCACAATCCCATGGTTACGCCCAAGAGAAAGCCCTCTTCACCAAGAATGCCACTTCCCCGACGATGAAGTGAAGGATGTGGCCGGACGACGGACCGACTCCCGACCCCGTGAGTCGGATGACACGTAGTAGCACTAGGACTCCCCTTCTTCTCCGATTGTAAATCTTCCCCTCCTTAGACTATAAAACGAGGAGGCAGGGCTCCCTTTAGAGGGATCCGGGAATCCCGACTCTCATGGACACCAGCCCGATCAACACCCTCAAAACACTAGACATTCCAACGGACGCACATCACACACCCTTCCATCGCATTTCATCAAAGACTTGGGAACTCTCCCTCTCCCGCCCAGCTTGTATCTCCTACTACAACCTGTTAGATAGGATAGACACCAATGTAACTTGTTGATGTATTTTGGTTGTGAGCCGGCCTAGCTGTTGAGATTAATTAGGATCTGTTGTAACCAACAATAGGGCCGGCCACGCCATCTCCTGTAAGCTCCACGCGAGGGGATCTTCCTCGCTATATTAACACGTAGCCGCCGGCCAGGAAGAGGCACGGCGTTCCCATCTACATACTTCCGCACCTCTGATATCTTTCATGGTATTCAGAGCCACAAAGTAGCCACAGATCAGTCATTGATCGCTTCCATGGGCTCCTCCACTACTGACATGATCAACACCGCGATCCTCAATCCACTGATGGGGATCGCCATCACGGAGAAGCTCGGGAAGTCCAACCATGCAATGTGGAAGGCGCAGATCCTCGCCGCCGTCCGTGGGTCGTGCATGGTGGGGCATCTCACTGGAGCCTCGCCGCCCCCTGACGAGGAGATTCCTGGCAAAGATACCTCCGGGAAGGACGTCCTTGTTCCCAACCCGGCATTTGAAGAATGGTACTTCAAGGATCAACAAGTGTTGAGCTTTGTCCTTGGATCCCTAGGGCATGAAGTGCTTGCACAAGTTGCCGCCAAGGACATTGTTGCAGATCTGTGGGCTACGATAGAAGGCATGTATGCCTCGCAGAATCGGGCGCGAGTCGTGAATACATGGCTTGCACTCGCTACCGCACAAAAGGGGGCGCAAACCATCACTGAGTACGTCGGCAAGATGCGTACTCTTGGTGACGAGATGGCTGCTGCCGGAAAGCCAATTGAAGACGATGAACTCCTGACATACATCCTCACCGGCCTCGTCATGGAGTTCAACCCCGTCGTCACCTCCCTTTTGTCAAGAAAGGATTCGGTCACTGTAAGTGAAGCGTATTCTCAGCTTCTTGCCTTTGAAACCCGTATGGAGATTATGGGCAGTGGTCGCAATGGCTCTTCGGCCAACTCGGCGAATAGAGGAGGTCGCGACGGCTTTGGCCGTGGCCGTGGCAATTCCAGCCGTGGTCGCGGCCAAGATGGAGGTCGGGGGCGCAACTCCAACAACAACTTCAATCATCGCCACCAGAACAATGGAGGAGGTGGTGCGAGCCGTGGCAACCAGGGACGCGGCAATGGAGGCAACGCCAAGCCGGTGTGTCAGGCCTGTCTTAAGTCTGGCCACACTGCTGACAGATGTTGGCACAGGTTTGAGGAGGACTTTGTCCCTGAGAAAAGGCACGCTGGTGCAGCTGTGAATTCTTACACAATTGACAATAATTGGTACACCGACACTGGTGCTACCGATCACATTACAGGAGAGCTTGAGAAGCTGGCTGTTCGAGAGAAGTACAATGGCCCTGACCAGATCCACACCGCTAATGGTGCATGTATGAATATTAGACATATTGGTCAATCTACTATTCATACCCCTGATAAAATTCTTGACCCTCGGAATATCTTACATGTCCCATCCACTAAAAAGAACCTCGTTTCAGTACACCACCTTGCATCTGACAATAATGTGTATCTTGAATTTCATCCTGAATTCTTTCTTATTAAGGATCGGGACATGAGGAGCACTCTTCTTAGGGGACCATGCCGACGAGGGATGTACCCTCTTCCCTCTACACCAGCATCATCATCCAAGCAAGCGTGTGGAGTCAATAAAGTGTCATTCGATAGATGGCATCGCCGTTTAGGACATCCTTCGTCTCGTATTGTTGAAAAAGTTATTAGAAATCATAAATTTCCGTGTGTTTTTGATTCAAATAAAGATGATGTGTGTGATGCGTGCTAAAGAGGTAAGAGTCATCAACTTTCATATCCTGTGTCTACCAGTGTTTCCTCTCAACCTCTTGAGCTTATTTTTTCTGATGTTTGGGGTGCTGCTCCTGAGTCGGCTCGTAGATTTAAATACTATGTGAGCTTCATAAATGATTTCAGCAAGTTCACATGGATATATATCTTTTGAGGTATAAATCTGAAGTCTTTGAAAAATTCCGAGATTTTCAAAACCTAGTTGAGAGAACCTTTGATCGAAAAATCATAGCCATCCAGTCGGATTGGGGAGGAGAGTATGAGAAACTGAATTCCTTCTTTACAGATATCTCATCATGTTTTCTGTCCTCACGCACACCAGCAGAATGGATCTGCTGAAAGAAAACACAGGCACATTGTTGAAGTAGGTCTATCCTTACTTGCTCATGCACACATGCCTCTTAAATTTTGGGATGAGGCGTTCCTGGCTGCTACCTTTCTCATAAACCGAATGCCTAGCAAGGTAATTGATTTCGAGACACCGCTTGAGCGCCTGTATCGTACCAAACCAGACTATACCTCCCTAAGAATTATTGGTTGTGCATGTTGGCCAAATTTACACCCCTATAACAAGCATAAACTTGCTTTCCGATCTAAGGAGTGTGTTTTTCTTGGCTACGGTAATCTGCACAAAGGTTTTAAATGTCTCGGTATCTCAACTGGTCGAATATATATCTCGTGATGTCACATTCGATGAGAATGTTTTTCCTTTCTCCAAACTACAAGAGAATGCTGGTGCACGCCTTAGATCTGAAATACTTCTTCTACCTCCATCTTTGCGCAATCCATCATTAGGGGATGAAACAGTAGTTGAACCTATGTCTAATAGTGACAACACTAACATTTTTTTGTGAAGAAACAGGAGAATTAGCGGTTGGAACATCAAATATCAGCACTGGTACACATCCCGGAGCAGATCTTCATCCAATTCTGCGCCAAACTGCTCCGGGATCGCTGCTGTCAGGCGCCTCCACCGGTGTTGGGGGAGAATCCGCCTCGCCCTCCGTGACGCTGCCTCCGCCCCAACCAGCAGCGAACACGCGGCAGGCATCCGGGTCCGATCCCCCTGTCTTCTCGCCACGCCAACCAGCCAGTGCCACGCGGCCGTCCCCCGTCGGCGGCGGGGGACAGCGCCAGCGCCTGCGCCACCAGCGACCGAATCCCCCTCGGGAACAGCTAGGTCTGCACCTCCTGCACCTGCCGGACTGGGATCTGCTGCTCCCCTGGGATCTTCTACACCAGCAGCCCCTGCAGCATCGACAGCACCAACGATTGAACGACCCCGCACTCGGCTTCAAGACGGTATTCGCAAGGCAAAGATATACACTGATGGAACCATTCGTTATGGCCATTCTGTATCCGCTGAGCCGCACAATGTTGAAGAAGCCTTAACCAGTAAGCATTGGAAAGCAGCCATGGACGTAGAGTACGATGCACTAATGAAAAACAAAACATGGCATTTGGTTCCTCCTAGGAAAGGTACCAATGTTATAGACTGCAAGTGGGTTTTAAAAGTTAAGTACAAAGCAGATGGTTCTTTGGATAAATATAAAGGTCGTTTGGTTGCTAAGGGTTTCAAACAAAGGTATGGAATAGATTATGAGGATACCTTTAGCCTGTCATCAAAATGTCTACAATTAGAATTATTTTGTCAATTGCTGTTTCAAAGGGATGGAGTATGAGGCAACTTGATGTTCAAAATGCTTTTCTCCATGGTGTCTTAGAAGAGGAGGTATATATGAGGCAACCACCCGGCTATGTAGACAAAACAAGACCAAACTTTGTGTGCAAGCTTGACAAGGCACTATATGGGCTAAAACAGGCTCCACGAGCGTGGTATGCTAGAATTAGCACAAAGTTAATTTCCCTTGGTTTTCATGCGTCCAAGGCAGACACCTCTTTGTTTTATTTCAATAGAGGAGGGGTCACAGTATTTGTACTTGTCTATGTCGATTATATTATTGTTGTCAGCTCAAGCTCAAAGGCCACCGCGGGATTGTTGCATAATTTGAAGAAAGAATTTGCGCTCAAGGACGTAGGAGAGCTTCATTATTTTCTTGGTATGGAGGTAACCAAGGTACGTGATGGAATAATATTATCTCAAGATAAGTATGCTTCAGATTTACTCAAGAAAGTTAATATGTCAAGTTGTAAAACTGTCTGCACTCCTATTTCGACCAGTGAAAAATTGTCAGCTCATGTGGGAAATCCTTTAGGGCCAAATGATGCTACTAATTATAGAAGTGTTGTAGGTGCCCTGCAATATCTAACACTCACAAGACCTGATATATTGTTGCTGTTAATAAAGTGTGCCAGTTCCTTCATGCTCCGACCGAGGTACATTGGTCAGCGGTTAAGAGGATACTAAGATATGTGAGGTCGAATACAAGAATTGGGTTAAAGATAAGTCGGTGCAGGTCTTTGCTAGTGAGTGGTTTTTCAGATGCTGACTGGGCAGGCTCTCTTGATGACAGACGGTCTACAGGAGGGTTTGCAATTTTCCTTGGGTCGAACCTAATATCATGGAGTGCACGAAAGCAAGCCACGGTGTCTAGGTCAAGCACAGAGGCTGAATATAAGGCTGTTGCTAATGCAACTGCAGAGATAATGTGGGTTCAGATTTTGTTGAAAGAAATTGGCATACAAGTGCCTATGGCAGGTAAGTTGTGGTGTGACAACTTAGGAGGAAAATACTTATCTTCTAATCCAGTGTTTCATGCGAGAACCAAACACACAGAAGTTGATTATCATTTTGTCAGAGAACGAGTTATGAGAAATTTGTTGCAAATAGATTTTGTTCGCACAGGAGATCAAGTAGCAGATGGTTTCACCAAACCTATCACAGTTGGGCAGTTGGAGAATTTTAAGCACAATCTCAACCTTAGACAGGTGTGATTGAGGAGGGGTGTTAGATAGGATAGACACCAATGTAACTTGTTGATGTATTTTGGTTGTGAGTCGGCCTAGCTGTTGAGATTAATTAGGATCTGTTGTAACCAACACTAGGGCCGGCCACGCCATCTCCTGTAAGCTCCACGCGAGGGGATCTTCCTCGCTATATTAACACGTAGCCACCGGCCAGGAAGAGGCACGACGTTCCCATCTACATACTTCCGCACCTCTGATATCTTTCACAATCGACACGAGTAACATGAGAAACCTCAAACTGGACGTAGGGCATTTGTCCGAACCAGTATAAATCCTTGTGTCGGCCTCCCGCGTAGCCATCCGAGCCCGATGTGCATAAAGTCTCACTAGTCGGCGGCACGAAACACCGACAAAAACCAATCCTACCGACCATCCTACTTATGATCCATTTAATCATGGTATTGGCTAGCCTTAGTAAGCAAGTGATTCATTAATAAGTTTTAGGCTTATTGATGCTCATGCAACCAATCTTAGTTGAAAGAATGAAGAGTCACGCATCATACCCAAGAAAACCATTAAATAGACGGAGCTCTGGAGGCTCTTGGGTTTGTTCGTGTGGTGGTGTGCGCTTCGATCCGTTATATAGCAATGCTGTTTCTTCTTATATGACATGGCCGTGCTCCCTGATTCAATTTTTTTTAAAAAAAATATCAAGAACGCTTCTCGAGTAAGAAATACACATCACCTACCTAGTGGCTAGTGCTAAGGCGCTAGCAACAAGAGGAGGGAGAGGGAGTGAGGTCAGGTCAGGCGGCGAAGCAAACAAAGACGTCGAGCGGCCGCGCGCGCGTAGATATTAGAGATGGCAATGGGTACCCGAAACCCGAGTACCCGACGGGTTTTACCCGATAAGGAGGTGGTACGGAAGGAACTTCGTACCCGTGGGTACGTTATTGGGCAAAATCTCATACCCATTGGGTATGCGGGTACGGTGTGGGTGTAGACTACCCATACCCGTCTACCCGCGGTAAGAAAAACCCGCATAAATAATAGCCACCCTAAGTCATTTTAGCTCATATGGTGCATGAATTTGGCCTATATATTGGTGCTAATGTGTGTTACTCTATTAGCTTGTTGCAATGATATGGTTATATCAATATTTATAATTTGTAACTTACTAAAAAGTTGGAATTATTTATTATTTTTGTGTGACGAAGTCCGATTATTTATGCAATTCTCGGGTATGTTGTCGGGTACGGGTTACCCGTCGGGTAGAATTTACCCGACGGGTACGGGTATGGAATTATTTTCCTACCCGTGTGCATTCGCGGGTTACCCAACGGGTAAAATTTAGTCCTAACGGGTGCGGGTACGGGTGGGCGTGCCCGTTGCCATCGTAGTAGATATGGGATGGGATGGGATGGGATGGGATGGCCGGATGGGGGTAGAGCAAAGCCACTTGAGCGGTAGCAGCCAAGCCAACAGGCATGGCTGGCTGCAGGCGTGCACGCGAGGAGCAGCCGTGTGGCCCTTGTCGCGGCGCGCTCGCTTTTGGTTTTAGCCACCCCGGGGCGGCGTCGGCACCCGCGTGTCCGCAAACCCGATTCTTTGGACGCATCGCATGGCGCCACCGCCACGGCGCCACCTCCTGACATCGTGGTCGCTTCGCTTTGGCTGGCTGCGTGCTGCTGCCTGGTCTCCGAACGCGACCGCTCGCTTGTTTGCTTGGCTCCCGCCAGCCACGGCCCTTCCGCCTTTGGACGCAAACAAACGGATGCTGGAATGGATGCCAGGAACAAAGGGATGGGAACAAGCGCAAAGGGAGCAAATGCCCCCGAGCCAGACAGACGCCGACGATGCCGATGCCGATGCCGCCGCGCGTGGTTCGTCGGGGGCGCGGCGACAAGCGGAAGCGGGAGGTGACTGACGGTGGGCGCGCGCCCGCCGTGCCATTTGCTTGTTTGGACGCGTCGTCTCCCACCCCCACCCGGAGGGCCACCACCCCCCTGCGCCGCGCCAACTGCCAAAAGCTCTTGTCCGGCTTCGGTTGGGAGGAACCGGGGAGGTGGCTGGCTGGCTGTGGCTGGCGGGGCGTGCGTCCATCCCTATCCGTGTGCTACTACCACCGCTAGCTACGGGACGCGCTTGGCGCCACTCGCCCCAACCGGGTATGGCGTGCCATTTTCTCCCCTTGTTCTCTTGCACGTACTAGCGACGACATCCCCTTGTCCCCTTGTGCTCCACCCTTTTCTACTACTACTACTAATACTCTGCATCTGGCTGGATCCTTGTGTGTGTGTGTGTCATACCAACTAGTACCATCAGATTGGCATTTTCTATCAACACTGATGATCTACTGCTATTAAGTAGTAGTAATACTGATTGGGCGAGCCGAGAGGGATTGAAGAGAACGGGAGGAACCTGGTTCCCTGTGCAGGCCGGCCGTGTCAGGCGATGATGTTGGTTGGCATCCGTCGCGCCACTTGCGATTGCGAGTCCTCCTCCCAGCCAGGGTTAGACTTACCGTTGGTAACCGGCCGGTTTACCGCAGTAACCGGCCTTACCGCCCGGGCCGATTCTGATGCCGGCCGATTCTGCAACCGTTAGGGTTAGAGTTTTTTGAATTTGAATTTCAAAAAATGAAAATTGTGGAAAAAATCCCTAAAAATACTTCGTGATTTATGGAGTCTAATGGTGTCAAATTTGTTGCAAACTTAGTTCGTTTAGTATAAATTTCAACCAAAAGAAGTTAAACCAAAAAAGAAAAAAAGAAAAAAAAGCGAGCGGCCCGGCTCGGCCCACATAGGCCCAACCGGTGGGGGGGTCAAAACGACCCCGGATGGATGCTAGGCATCCGGAGAGGCGATGGACGCCCCCTTCCGCCCCCGTCCGCTCCCCCCCCGCTCGCGACCGGCCGCCGCGCGCGCGCCGCCGCCGCCGGGGGCGACGGTTTACCGCTCGGTTAGGGCGAGTAACCGCGCCGGCGCGGATCCTTGCGAGCGCGTCGGTAAGCCGAGCGGCGGCGTCGGTTCCGACCGGCCGGCGGTTAACCGCCGCGGATCGACGGCTAACCGAGCGCGGTGAGTTCATTGCTTGTAGATTAGATTTGTTGTAGGATGCGGGTTGTAGATAGGATTTGTTGTAGGATGTAGATAGGATTTGTTGTAGGATGTAGATAGGATTTTATTTAGGGTTTAGATAGGGTTTGATTTAGGATATAGATAGGATTTGATTTAGGGTGTATATAGGGTTTGAATTAGGATGTAGATAGGATTTGATTTAGGATGTAGATAGGGTTTGATTGAGGAGGTAGATATGATTTGATTTAGGGTGTAGATTTTAGGTTTGATTTTAGACATGTTGTTTAAAACTTTATATGATTCATGTGATTAGTTTGTGTGTGGTGTCTATTTTTGCGGATACAAAATGGCATCTAGAGATGTTGTGTGGGAACACGGTGAAAATCAACACCCGGATGGCGATGCAACTATTGTCATATGCGGAAAAGTGGAGGTGGTGCGACTAGGTTCAAACAACATTTGGGTGGAAGAGGGACCCGGTGGTCCATTGCGGGAATGTGCCACCACCTGTGCGGGAATACTTTCAGCGTGAGATTGAGAGGACTAAAAAGGCTACGTATGAACGGAATAAAGAGAGGTTGAGAAAGGAGGCGGTTGCGGCCGAGGGAAACTATCCTACTGCAGAAGATGATGAGGAGGCTCAATTGGAGCGTGCCATCCACCTATCGAGAGCTGAAGAATTGTACCGTCAGGGAGTGGAACAGAGAGGTGGTGCATATGAGCATGGAGGGGGTAGTGGTTCGGGTGCCACGAGGGAGAATCCTTTGCAAAGGATGTTGCGAAGAAGTGGTTCGCGAAGGGATACTCTGTGGTGGTGGAGGACTATAACTTGGCTGCGGGTGGGAGAAGAGGAATGACGCAACTAAGGATTGATACGGGCTCCTGGACACGAAGGGTAAGAATGCAAAGGAAGCTATTGGTAAAGCGTGGTCAAAATTCTTCCATATCGCGGGAGTACCTGGGAGACAGGCTGATAATCCGTACTTTGTTAGTGCGGTCAGAGAGACACAGAAGTGGGGTAAGGTTTCTATCATTGATATCACACACAAACTATGAGATTACATTGCTTTGTAACTAATCTTTTGATTTCCATATGGTTGCGGTGAAGGTATCGCATCACCCGGTGGAAAGGAAATTGATGGCAAGTACCTTGATCAAAACGAGAAAGATTTGATGGATAGGTACAAACGAGTTTCGTAAAGAGTGGGACATCTTTGGCGTCACGTTGATGTGTGATTCTTGGACCGGCCCGACGAGGATGAGTGTCATAAACTTTTTGATATATTGTAATGGGGTCACGTGGTTCCACAAGTCCATTGATGCGACTGGTAAATCTCAGGATTCCAAATTCTTGCTCAAGGTAGTAACTACACACTTGCCACTGACATTGATTATGTGTTCAAGGATTACTAAAGTTTGTGCATATTTTTTTTCGGGAGATTCGAAAGGTGGTGGATGAGATTGGTCCAGAGCATATCGTCCATATAGTCACCGACAATGGCTCCAACTACAAGAAAGCATGTAGGCAATTGAAAGAGGTGTATGAACACATTGTGTGGACACCATGTTTGGCACACACTGTCAATTTGATGTTGAAGGATATTGGTCGAGGCCCGAACATCAAGGTATGATCACTAACGCAAGCGGATTTCGGCTTGGTTACATAATCATGCTCGGCTAAATGCAATGATGAGGGAGGCTATTGGTGGTGAGTTGGTCAAGTGGAATGCCACTCGATTTGGGACTAACTATATGTTCTTGGAAAGCCTACATCGCAAACGTGATAGATTCATGCGGTGGATGACATCTCCGGCGTTTTTAGATAGCAAGTGGGCCAAAACCGCCGAAGGACGCTTTGCGCAAGTGAGGTTATCAAGTATCGAGTTTTGGGAGGGAATGGATTACATCATCAAGACAGTTGAACCAATTTACAAGATGCTACGATTCGCTGATCAGGACAAGAAACCCAACATGGGAGATGTTGTGATGGCCTTCCGGCGGATGAAAGCGGAGTTGGAGTCTTACTTTGGCTCCAATGTTCACACTTGGAATGAGTACAAGGAGATTTTGGACAATAGGATTCGTGATGTGTACTGCGGGGCACATATGTTGGTTCGAGTAAGATTGTATTACTCCTCTTTTTTGAATCTTTACTCTCCACATGCATTGTTTCGAATATTTGAAATGATTTATGTTTTGCGGCCGCTTGCTTACATCCAAGGCATGCTTTTATGATGGATCCAACTCCGTAAATGTTTCGGTCCCCGAAGGATACATTTCGGAGCATGACGGATGTCCGGACCGCCGTGCAAGCATTGCGGGAGGGCCGAGGTGTTTCGCCGAAGCTTGGCGAGTTTGGCACCGATATGGCAAGAAGGGCGGCGATTGACCCTAGGACAAGCCCATGTAAGAGAACCTCCGTACGCCATTGTTGTTTCTCTCGTTGCAAATTTCAAATATTTTGGTCACTAATTCAGTTCACTTGCACCTGCAGCATCTTGGTGGATGATGTTCGGCTCTACCACCCCAGCGCTACGAAGCTTGCCGTGAGGCTAGTTTCCCAATGTGTGTCTTCAAGTGGATGCGAGCGTAAGCGGAGTACTTTTGCCTTGCTTGCATACAAAGGTTCGCAACCGCTTGACGCACAAGAAACCGAACAAGCTTGTCTACGTGAACTACAACCTTCGCCTCGGCCGAAGGATGTCTCCACCCCAAGTCATGATGAAGGTGATTTTGTTGACCAACTTGCCCATCTCTCATTCTATGACGAGCACCATCCGGTTCGGGAATGGTTTGAATATGGTAGATCTAACCAAGAACCAGTTTTGGATGAGGATGATGATGATGACAGAGACGTCCCTCTACCGTCTCATCTTGTCAGTGATCACGTAGACCCCTCGATCTACGTGACACTACGGGTGATGATTGCATCGGTGATTGGGCACGCGAGTGGTGGGAGACAATCACCTTGGGAAGAGGAAGTTTCGGGAGGGGCCTAAGAAGGGTGACCGAAGCGTCAACGGGGAAAAGGCAAAACAACAACAATTCCGGTGGACGGCGACACCTCCACCGATGATGGCGAAGGTCGGCGTAGTCCACCGTATCGGGAGTCGAGAGGACGGCGGCTCGGGCGATGACGGTGATGGTGATGATAGTGATGGTGACGGTGGTGATGGTGGTAGTGGTGGTGGTGGTGGTGGTGATGGTGCTTGGTGCTAGTGGTGGTGGTGTTATTCGTTTCACGGTATACATTGAAACCTAATATGCACTCTTGTTTCTGACTATGATTACTAATTGTGATGTATGCTTCAATGCAGGGGAGACCGATTTCACACATGCTACTCAGGACCAAGACCATGGAGCACCGGAATCGCAGAGGAGAACGGTTGGACCGACAGACTACGACACTCCTCAGTACTCTTCTTCCTCGTACAGCGATACCTCCGGCTCCCAGACTTTTCATTATTACAGGCCTGACATTAGCACGCGACCACCGACAAGATGGGTGTACGAATGGGAAGATCCACATTTCTACAATATGTTACTTCGAAGAATGGCGGACGACGGCGGCGTGGACGGGGCAAAGTTGGCAAGACTACAAGGCCGAGTCGCTTAGAGTGCAAGGTTTGAATGTCATGTCCACCGCCGAGTACCACATGGCGACCCAAATGGGGGTCTTCCCATTTCTACCGCGTTGATCATTTATTACTATGAGTCTATGACTTTGGTATTGTATTTGTATGCACGATTAGCACTATTATTATGGTATTGTATGCACAATTATTACTATGACATTGTTTGTATGCAAAACTATGTTATTTCTCCTATGGTGGGGTTTTGTGATGTTCTTTACATTAAGTTATGCATAAAACATGCTAATATTTTCATTAATTCATCACCGGAGAAGCACAAATGCATCGTCGGTTTTTCTGTGTCTAGCCGCGGTTTACCGGCCTAACCGATCGGTAACCGGTCCAAACCGATCGGTAAGCCGGTGCCAAACCGATTGAACTCGGGCGCGGATTTGAAAATTTGAATTTGTTCGATAATGAGCGGTAACCGCGGCTTACCGGTCGGTAAACCGTTACCGACGGCCGGCGGTTCGGTTCACCGGACCGGTAAGGTAAACCCTGCTCCCAGCACAGCAAGTCAGCAACCGACGGTCCTTTTCCGGAACAAAGTTCCCTGAGAACAAGGGCCAACAACGCCGGGGCACCCGCGCCGTGAGATTCACGCATGAATGAATGAATGGATGGATCAAAAGTTACCGGAACGACACTGTTGTTACCTGATCATGGCAGCAGGGAGAGCCTCGACCGAAGATGACCAAACAAGCATCAAACACCGACCAGACAGGGCGCCGACCATGAGTTGTTCCCACCACATGACATGACGATCCTGTTACTCTCTAGTAGGCACCTACAGTATGTGCGTGGTCCGTAGCTGCTGCAATCTTTATGCCATCCTGTCGACTACCATTCAAACAAAGGCTCCAGGCAACAAGGAGACGTCGCATAATCCAAGCAACCGAGTTAAGAGATACTTATACGAGACACTAAATCACACGTTTCCGTAATAATGATACCATATCTTACAATCTGGAGGTCACGGCAGGGTACTCTATGCAGGACGTGAAACTAATAAGCTAAGACTTGTCTTGGTAGCGACTGGCTACGTTACATACTCTGAAACTCAGTGTTCGTTTGCACCATTTGCTTCAGAACACGAAAGCCTTGCAGGTAAATACATAGCTAAGGGCGCTAGCGAACTGTACACAAAAGCCGGAAACCAGATCACCACCACGGTGACACAAAAGCCAGTTGTGTCAGCCTGAAACTATTTCTGAATATTCCATCCACCGCCACAGAAAAGCTTGAAGATACTTTGGCTTGCTCCTGCATTTACCACCTCGATCTCGTTTTTCAACATCGCCACCTGGGCAGGGGTGTCACCATCCTACAGCATTGTAAATGCAGTTTTGAGTTATTAATAGAAACGTGTTAGTATTTTTTTTTGTGATATACAGTACTGGAACGCAAAGAAATATAAAAACAAAACGAAAGAAAGAAAGAAGGGAGAGGGCGTACAAGTACGTAGTATGCCTGTGCCAGTAAGAAGGGCGTTGGATAGTGCTCTACAACAGCTAGTGCAGCTTCTTCTGTTACTTGTGGCACCTGCATTGCATGCACATTCGATTATGATAGTTTTTAGCATTCAGCTATGGCATTAAATGAACCAGCTGTGTAACTTTCATGAAGGGGGAAAAATATTGCTCAGTTACCTGCATAAGTTGAAGGGCAAATATTTGGCCCACTGTTGTTTTCTCAAGTTCACAGCACTTCCTCTCAAATTCATCATAGGTTGGGCAAACAGAAGTTTCAGCATGAATTGAGAAGTTTGCATCATAGTATTCCATTATCGAATGTGTAAGGTGGACATATCTCCTCTGAGTATCAGCATACCCACTAGTTCTCTGAACATCAAATCCGTCGAGAATCTCGGTAGTGAAACAGCTGAAAATAAATAGTAGTGATCAGTTAAAAGACATAAATTTAACACGACACTTTGGTAGTTAACAAGTATAAACATTGGTAGTTAACAAGTATAAACATTGAGAAAAAAATAAAAGTAAATTTCAACAAAGGGATAGATGTACTAGTGTTCAGCACAACATTGTGACTTATGCATTGCTCAAAAAAATATATATATTGTGACTTGAGCAGTATACATACGCTGTTTTCGTCCTCCCTTTTACGTTTGGACCGTTTGGATCACCTTCAACAAGATATATCGTCTTCCTTAACCCACATTTCTACAAAGAGGAACCATATGAAAGTATCGCATCATGTTGTAGCTAAAATAAACAAGATATGTTAAAAGGAACTTGGCAAGCACAGAAGGTCCGGAACATGGATGACAAACACAATTTGTCTGTGAAAAGATTCGCCGTACACAGACTCATGCTGAAACCACCATAGCCTATATGATATAATTGCCTAGGACGAATATACTTTTTGCGATTATGCTTTTAAATGCAAGAGAACTAAGAATAAAAAGCAAGCGCCTTAAATGTTAGAATAGGGCCACATTGGACTCGTCAATGGCATTCTACAGGTGCAAAGATGCAAACGCCTTGAAATGGAGCACTTCAATTCAACACTTCTTTAGGTTCACAAATGCATATAGTTGCTGAATGACTGCCACGGTTGCTTCCAACATCATGACAGCAAACACAGACATGATTTAAACATTCAATATAATTGCAGGCTTACAGCATATGTAATTCAATAATTCATTGATGAACAGAACAACGCCTTCTAGTCCCAAGCAACTTGGGTAGGCTATAGATGAAACCCAACATGAGCCACCAATAACAAGGAAAAACCTATATTAAAAATGAAAAGGCGTCAATTATATTATTAGTAGGAGGGTCCAAAGCTTGAGTTTGCCACAACCAACTAGGATATCACAAAAAAACAAACTGGGGCGAGATACTTAACAGTCCAAACTGAAGGTACAAATAAGGAAGATGGAAGTGAAGGTTTAAGGACTTGTAATGACAACTGAAGCAGATGAAAGTTTGGAAAGTACCATCAGCCTTAATTTCTGATCTCTATATCTGTTGTCTTCAATCGAGCCATCCAAATCCAATATCTCTTTCCTTTCAACAATGAAATCAAGAACATACTCTTTGCGGTCCTTCCTATGACGAGCAATCCAAATACAATCTCCGACAGGTAACTTTCTAACCTGGATGACAAGGTTAAAACTGAGAAATCAACAACACTTTGTCTAGCACATTACGCAAACAGATCAGTGATGCATTACAGGTCAACCTTATTTATGCTGGAAAAGAAAATAATTACAACATTCATAACAAAATTAAAATCCAATGAGTTGCAAAATTGTCCAGGATGTGAATGTGACATTAGACACTGATGCCACCTGCCACCTTGACACAAGGAACACGCACCGTAGGCTCAAAGCATCAGAGCACTTCAGGACAGGAAAAACTCAATCAAATCATCTTATTATTTCTATATTTTTCCTCCATTATTTGTGATTTGCCTTTTTCAGACTTCTATTTTTTTAATCAAATTCTAATTAAGTTTTCAGATTTTTGTTAAATTGTCAAAGATCATTAAAATCGATGAGACTAGGATTCCAGTTACATATTTCTGAAACATACTGTGTAACGGAGGAATAAATGTAAGGGAAGGAAATTGTAGTGGCAAATGACAGATTAATGTCATATATAGGTATCCCTAGTTAGTAGAATTATATCCCTACTTTCATGTCTATGGCAGAGATAAAGTAGGACAGGATGCTATCATGCTAACCTCTACAGGTACATGAATCTGCGTTCGAATGATATCAGGAATTTGTCTTAAACGAGACCTGCACAAAAAGGTGAAACATGAGAACCCAATTCCATGCATAGCCTAAAAATGAGACATCCAAAAAGTGTTGCACAGTCATAATACTATTGAAAAAGGAACAAAAAGTTACAGTTTTTTGCATAATAATCTATGAATCTATAGAAATCACCTCATGCATTAGAGTTGTGAGAAATAGTAGGGTAAATCACACCAGCCATCACAACCTTTCTGTGATGATTTGAATAGATTTGAAAAATGTGCAGCAAAGGGCCACATTTCTTCAAGTATTATGCATTGGCTGAGATATCCCAAGTAAAGATCAAAGATAACTACAAGTATACAATAGTAGATACAATATTTGTTTGCGACTTCGATATGATGATACAAACCCAAATTTTTCACGAGTATCCAATATGAATACGACTTCATAAGCTTCCAGAAATGTTTCATTGGATTGACGTGGTGGCATAGCTAGTATAGGATTGTCTGCGAATGCAGTACCCCTGTCTAGCATATTGAATTCAGCACCCTGCTGATAGAAGATACATAATAGCACAATAATAAATATTAAGAAAAAAACATGATGAAAAAGTTTTTGCATCAAAAGTCAAGCATACCAATACCATTGTACTAGAAGATTGCAGCTCGAATATTCTTTGGGACGAAACAGTAGAAGCTAAGTAATCTGGCCGTCCACAACTATTAGTTGGTCCCTTGCCTGCAAAGAGATACATGAATCAATTGAAAAAAAGAACCAAAGGGAATGACACATGTTTTGATATTGGACTACTATCTATATAGCAAGCACAGTGATATTACGAAAACAAAAACTGCATGTTTCCAATTTTGGTGGATCGCCCCTTTCAGTAAATTCTTCATTAGTCAGAAGTCAGAACTCAGGACTAGTACTGTAATGCAGTGAAACAAAAATGAAAACATACTCCCTCTGTTCGAAAAAAATCATGTCATCCTAGGAATTTTAAAAAAGATTAACAAGGAGGTAAAATGATCTTGATTGCCCCTATTTATTAGCCATATTTTGTGCAAATTAACAGCTGCATGCACACATGCCAAATTGAGTATAATGACTAGGTTTTGGGACAAAATTTGAATCACGGAATGACTTGTTTTTTGGCATGGATGGAGTAAGTTATATGAGAACTTTACCAATGTTAACAGAAAATCAAACAGCACCTTTAAGAGGAATGTCTTTTGAAGGTTCTTCTGAATCTGAATCTGAATCTGAATCACAGGAAATGATTCCTTCATCAGAGCAATTCTGCACATGACAAGAGAAACCATGAGTTAGAAATGTATCACAGCATCTAGAATGATGGAAGAAAATGTGCCACAGCGGGGGTTTCACCTTGTATCAGTTCCCAAAAAAACAATGCCATCAAATTGAAATTATGCACTATTCTTAATGCTATATTAGTACTGCATTAAATTGACTATATGAAGCCATTAAATTGAAATTATTGTATCATAGGGATGTACTGCAAGCAAGAGTCCTTAAATTAGAAAACTTTTGATCTCAGAGTACAAGGATAGTTCAATTGACAAAAAAAAAAACAAATATTCTGAGACTATTTTCCTTGTCACATTATTATTGAACCTACAAATATTCTGGTGGAGCATGTAAGTATGCAAAGTAAATTGACTATATGAAGCCTTGCTCTGCTATTGAAGTTCAACGGAAAAGCACTTTTACTTGTGCCAGACCAGGAGCCAAGACTGCAGACTATAAATATTAAATTGGAACAAAAAACTTCATAAGAATAATAACCATTCCCTCCCTCCTAAATTACTATTCGTTTTGGCTTTTCTAGATGCGCAGCTTTTGCTATGCACCAAGATATATATTTTATGTCTAGATACGTAGGAAAAGCTATGTACCTAGAAAAAACAAAACGGATAGTAATTTGGGATGGAGGGAGTACTAAATAAGACTATCAGACCACACCATGCTGTCCTTCATCATACATAAACATCCAGAAGAACCTACGAAATGGTTTGTATTGCTATCTAAACATTGTTAGCATAGAAAACAAAACAGTGTTAGAAAAGTGTAGGCCTTACAGTACTTTGAACAGGACTCATTAAATGCCCTGCAGAATCATCTAGTCCAGAGCGTGAAAGGCAATCACAAGCAGTTCTTTCTCCTTCTTCAGTTAACAAATACCTAAGAAATTCACCAAGTTGGTGCCAATCTGTCCTTAACATCTCAAAAGAATGTTGATGCTTGATGAAAAAATCAAAGCAGAATAGAAGATACATGATATGCAAATTGAATAAATTACAAGAGACAACTATCCTGCTGTTGCCCAGAATGAAAAGCAGACGCAAAGGATCAGTGCACCGGAGGGAGATAACTAAAAGACCAAGATAGGTGACAATCGGATTTGTTTATGTGATTTGTGACTAAAAAAATGGTAGGTCTCAAGACCATGCTAGCCATGGCAACATTATTAAGAGACATGTGCAACCATATTGTGGGATCTACAAGTACAACAGCTGTGTAATAGGTCAATCAACCTCGTTTATCTCTATCTCGATAGAGCTGATGCTATAATGGAGTAGTTAACCTTAACATATATCTTCATGTAACACTTTCAGGAGATAATAGAATATTAGGCAGCCTGACGCACATGGTAAAATCAACAGCAAACAGCCAGTACATCTCCTAGCATGCAACATCACTTTACTGGGTTAACATACCAAGTTTCCTCACAACAAATAAGAAAAACATGTAAGTACGTAAATCTATTTTTTCTAATTGATGTGAAATGTCTGGCCCTTGTCCCTAGGGTGCAATCTGGTGGCTTCCTAAACATTGCTTTAACAGTGTAAACATTTTGATGAAAAAAGTAGTTAAGTTCATGCATACAAGCTCGATAGCACCGATATCCATCAATCCTTAAGTCCATGCAATCATCAAATTATCCTTTCAAAATCTCTTCTTAAAGAAAATGTTACAATTTGTAGTTAGCATTGATACCAATACCATAGTGCAATATAATGAAGCAGCCGATTGCAGAGACCAGCAATACACCTAGGTTGCCTACTTACAAGTTCCAGGGCCTGTGTTTCTATTAAGGCATCTCTTAAATCATGATGGTCTATGTGTAATCCTTTGTATAGGAAAGTATTTGTGTTGCCAAAGAAAAAATGTGGAATAGGTGCACAGAGCCCACAACATTGCTCCACCATTGGCAACAATTAACCACTTGTAACTGCATTAACCAAATTCAACAAGTCTTGATCAAAGAAAAAAAGTTTCATATATTAACATAGACATGGATTTGGAGCTAGTGTCATACTCTGCTGGACTATGCCTCTTGATGACAAGTCCTTTAGACAGCAATGTCTTCATGCAGCTCCAGCCTGTGTACCAGTCCTTCCCAAAACTCTGTTTTGCTTTACTTTTATTTGGGCTGCTCAAAAGAGAACGCAATTACTTAATAATGCACCACAAATAGCAGGTGCTATCTATAATAGCATATTTACTGCAAACTGTACCCAATCGCGTCTCGTGACAGACCACTGGCTTCAGCAGCATCGATGAGCTCTTGTTTCATCATAAATTTTTTCCCTTTCCTCTTTTCCCTGTACAAAAAGTTAAATGTTATAGTCTCTTGACCTCTTCCCGAAAACTTAGGTATCTTTTTCCTGACTCCTACGACTGAACATCATTTTATTTGGTCTACGAAAATATACTTTTCTTTCATGGGCAAAAAAAAGAGGTCAAAAATTGAAATATATGACAGGCTAATCTTACTCGTGGAGTGTGATCAGTATTGCATAAGCAGCAGAGTTCTTCCTTGGCAAATAACACTTCGGTCCTCTTGTTTTCTTTCCTGTAAGAATAAACAGCATTTTTCAAACTTCACAGAAGAATATGGATGGGTAGCAAAAAAGAGGAGGATTTAAAGGACATATAGTCAACCATATAAAAAAGTACACCCTCTCCAACGAGATTACCTTTTACGGGGGATTCCTGACTAGAGACTGCAAAGAACCCTTCCATAAGCCTTATAAGCCATTGCCCTACCCCCCTGACAACAATGATAGAACACAGCATATATTAGTACTTTAAGATGCAATGCTACATTAAAAAATGCCATATGACGCAGGAAAAAGTTCAAATTATAGTCCTAATGTAGCATAAATGAAAACGGCAAGCAAAATTCCAAAATCCATAGTGAATCACAAGTATTACAGTATCCACTATTAGGCGCCAGAAACAGCATACAACAGGCAGTATATTCCAATGCTAGTCCGAAATGAAACATCCGCACCAATACAAGGCATCCGCTCAGCACGGAACAAAATCAGTATTCCACCCCCATCGACTGTGTGTCAGAGCGAGCGAGGGGACACAAGCAGAGAAAGAAATAATACGTACTTGACCTTGGAGAAGTCACGCAGGGTCCTGATAGGCTCCTTAGCGGCACAGAGGCTCCGATTAGCGCCGGCGATCGTGAGGTAGTTGTTCTCCGAGAGCCCGCCCGGTTCCTGCATCATCGCGCGCCACTTGTCCAGGAAGAATCGACATAGCGCCTCGTTGCCCGGGTGCTGCACCTTGAGCTGCTTCGGCGTCTGCAGCGCCGGCTTCGGCCGCTTCGGCGCCGGCGGCCGCATCGGCGAGAGATTGCGGCTTGCGGTGGAGGGGGGGGGGAGGCAGGTGAGGTCGCCGGATTGGGGGAAATTACGGAGGGTGAGGCTAGGGTTTGAGGTTTCGAAGTGGGGAGGAGGGAGAGCCCGCCATTGGGAGTTGGGGTTTGAGGGATTTTTTGAGTTTTGCGGCCGGGTGCTTTGAAATTCGAAGGTTTCACTTTTCATTTCACCCCCCTCCACCAGACTCCCCCGGATTTTTTTTTGCCGGAATTGCCCTCGTGTAACCGTCGCATAGCTGGGCTGGGCTGGGCTGGCCTGCTAGTTTCTCTGCTCCATGCATGAGCCTTTTCTATTTTCTTCCTCCCCGCTCACAGAATAAAAGACTGCCAGAGTAACAACATATAAACCATGCGGAATAGCAAGGAGGCCGCCGATATAACAAAGGACAACACATAGTCCGAGCACTGAGCAATTGACGATTACATCTTGTACAAACCTGGAGCCACAGCACAGAGATGCACTACTCTAAATCAGAGGCGAAGCAAATCACAACTCGGCAAGATTCAGTGTTGGATCCAACCATTTGGCGTTAAGCCGCCTGGAGCTAGTGAGGTACACTGACAAAAGCATCACCCGTGATCACCAAGACGGTGACATACAAAAAAAGCCAGTTAAGTTGGTCAGTTCGAAACTAGGCCTGGAGGCTGATCACCCCCAGACAAGCTTGAAGATGTTTCTGCTGGCTCCTGCGTTGATCACCTTGCTCCTGCTCTTCAACATCTCCTCTTGGGCACGGGTGTCACCTTCCTTCGAAATCATAAAGGCAGATTTTTTAGGAGTAGTAGAACACCGATCGACAGTTATGGAGCGTCCTGCTGATATTTGGTAGCTTGTAAATTAAAACGCGAGTTAGAAGGAAGAGAGGACTGACAAGCATAGAGTACGCCCTTGCGAGTGAGAAAAGAGTCGGGTACAGCTCTACGACAGCCAGCGCAACTTTCTCTGTTACCTGTGGCACCTGCATTGCATGTATGTATATTCAGTGATGATGATATTGCAATCACCAATGGCATAAAATTGGAGTTGCCTACCTAACTTTTGTTAAGGGGAAAGTAATAACCTGCATAAGTTGCAGAGCAAATATTTGGCTCACTGTTTTCTTCTGTAGGTCACGGCACTTCCCCACAAACTCAGCATAGGTCGGGCAAATACGAGGACTCTTAGCAAGACTGCAGAAATTTGTGCTGTAGTAGTCGATTATTGATTGTGTAAGATAGCCATATGTTCTCTGGGTATCAGTATACCCACTGGTCCGCAGAACATCAAATCCTTCGGCAATCTCAGTGGTGAAGCAGCTGAAATAAATAACATGGTACAGTTAATAGACCAAACATCCGATGTCCTGAATACTACACATGTACACCACATATTTGCAATGAAATAACAGTAAGAGGGAAAGGCAACAATGATAAAAAAAAGATGATACTGTTCGGGCATAAAAGTTATCACTCAGGTGAAATGAGCAGTGTTTCATACGCTGTTTTAACGCTAGCCACGGATCCGTTCGAAGTGTTTGGATCACCTTCAACAAGATATATGAGCTTCCTTATCCCACAATTCTACAAAGGCACAACAGATAAAAGCATCTCATCATGTTCCAACATAATGCTGGCAAACACACACATGATTTAACAATCAACTTAATTGCCGCATAGATAATTGGTCCATGAACAAAACAAAATTATCTTTATAAGGTTTGTTGCCACAACCACCAAATGAGGTCGTCGCAAGAAAAAACTGAGACATGGAATATATAACAGTTCAAACAGTGAAGGGCTACATGAAGATTCAAGGTTTATAATAGCAGGTTGTTGCAAGTTCAGACAATACCTGCAGTCGTGATTTCTGGTCTTTGTATCTGTTGTCTCTAATTGAACTAGCTAAGTCTGCAACATTTTTCCTCTCTACGATGAAATCCAGAACATACTCTGTAAGAAATTTCCTATGACGAGCAATCCAAATGCCATCACCTACAGGCAAACGTTTAACCTGCATGAAGGTTCAAAAATAAGAATAAACAAACCTTTCTGTGGAACATAACACAAACAGATTCATGTAAGCATCACAACCTTCTTGTATATGTTCAAAAGAACAACCATTTGTAGCATTGCCAACAGGCTTGCGTTGTGGATATATGTGCAAGAAAAGTATTACCAAACAAGTTGTAAGGTTGTCAACAACATAACAAAGTGTGGTTTGACATATAATTTATTCACCAATTTTAGGAATTTAAGAAAAGGTATAAGAAGGACATAAATAAGATTTAATCGAAGGTTGTTTACAACTAACCTCTACTGGTACATTAAACTGTGAACAAATTTTATCAGCAACTTTTTTGGAAGCAACTTTTCTTGAACCAGACCTACACAAAAAAAACGGTAACAATCATGAGAACAAATTATGATGTTTCTCAACTCTAAATATATACATAATTCTTGTATGTGTAGGATATGATTATACAAACCCGAAATTCTCTCGATCATCTAATATCAAAATAACTTCATAAGCTTCAAGAAACTCTTCATTGGATTGACGAGGTGGCATGGCTAGTATAGAATGGTCCACTAATATGGGCTCCTTGTCTAGCATATTGAATTCAGGAGAATCCTGATGACAAAAAGTTAATAGTCAGTATATGTCAACTAGAACAAATGGGTAAAGAAGAGCTGCACAGCAGGCGGAAGGGGGGCTCAAGAGTCAATTATACCGTTTCGCCAGATGATTGCAACTCACATGTTCCTTGGAATGGAAGAAGAGACTGATCATTCTGGCAGTTTAAGTTAGCAGGAGCCTCATTGCCTGCAAAATAAGTACTGAAATTGTAAATGAAAAGAACAAAAAGTACAGTACAACACTTCTATTTTGGGTGATTGGGTATTATTATACATCTAAATAGCTAGCATAATACTACCAGGAGAATAAGAAGCGGCGGTGTTCTTCTTTGGCACACAACGCTTTGGTCTTCTTGGTTTCTTCCCTGTAGGAAATAAGAATAAGCAACCCCTTTTCATATTTCAGATACGATGAATGCTTGAAAGAAAAAAAATCCAAAGGGCATGCAGTCAAACATGAAAAAAGATTTACCATTCTCACCTGCTGCGTTGCATTTTTTAGGAGATAAATCCTGGCTGGACTCCCCAAAGGATCCTTTCATACAACGTATGAGCCATGGTCCCACACCCCTAAAAATAATGATAGAAAATACATAAATTAATACTTTCAGCATCACTTATTCTAAAAGATGCAGCACTGTATAAGAAATGCCTTGCAGCCAAAAAAATAAATGTAAGCTATATCATATATCAGCATAAGGACGGAGTCAAGCATTTCAAACCAACATTCATGGATAACATTAGCTTGCAAAAATTTCATGCTCACCAAAAAAAAAACCAGCATTCAACCGGTATATGTTACAGCGGGAAAGGGGTAGGGTCAGGGATGGTACAAAATGGAAACAAAGAACAGTGAAGTACAAATTAATTTAAACTACAAAGTAGTGTTGCAGAAGTCATCAGGTTGCAAGCAAATTCCAAGTTGGACTACAAAGTAGTGTTGCAGAAATCATCAGCTACATATATCAGAAATATATAGAAAGTCCAGAACTGCAGTACCATGTAGCACACTAGCACCTAACTTATCTCTTGTGCGAGAAAGAGGATTTGTCCAAAACGAAAAGGAGAATCCGTCAAAACAATAGGTCTCTCAGATCACAATTACATATCGAAACGAAACATTCTTTGCCAACACGAATCCTCTGCGCGAAACAATATCAATCAAACCCCCAGCCTCACGGCAACATTCACCCCAGCAACGCGCGCGTGGGAGAAAAAAAAATGGAGAGGTAGGTAAGAGGACGGCATTCGGCGTACTTGATCTTGGAGAACTCCTTGAGGGTCCGGATTGGCTCCGTGGAATCGCAGACGTTGCGGTAGGCTTTGCCGAACGTGCGGTCCAGGTGCTCCTTGAAACCGGCCGGCTGGTCCCTCATCGCCAGCCGCTTCTCGTGGAGGGCGCGGGCGACCTCCTCGTTCTCCGGCAGGCGCACCTTGTGCTGCATCGGCGCAGGCGGCGGGAGCCTGGGGGGTGCTTCGGATGGAGAGGGATCTGCTGGATCGGAGGCTAGGGTTTGGGATGGAGGGATGCGGAAACAGCTCGACGATGGAGTAGTGTGATTCGACCGTTTGGGCGATTTGAATTTTTGCAATCGGGGGGTTCTTGAAATCTTTGCTTTTGTGGAGGGATTTGCAGATTTTTGCCTGCCGAAGAAATTGCAGATTTGCAGCGGCGAGTTGAGTGAGTCCTCGGAGTTGATTGATTGCAAGTTTGGGCTGGGCTGGGCTGGGCTGTCCTCTTAAAAGCCCGAAGAAAAGTAAAGTCTTATGGGGCTCCAGTTTGACTCCAAGAAGCCCAATTTTTGGAAAAATTTGGGTTGGGCCGCTGACATCACCTCGCACTCCTTCCAAATCCCGCCGCCACCCATCGTCAGCTGCTCCCTGAGCGCCTCGAGCATGGGCCGCCCTGCGCGCCTTCCGCTGCCTTCACCTCCCCGAACTAATCGAGAGATGAGCAACTAGGCAACCAACTAAACAATGAATCAGCCAGCATTCAGCAACAAGCTAGCATGGCCTCCGTCCTCCGAGACCCCCTCGGCTAGCCCGCGGAGCTCCTGGCTGAGATGCTTTTGGCGGTTCAACGAGGAGCCTGCGGAGGTAGGCGAAGCGGCCCTACTACACAGCAGCAGGGGCCCGGCGAGGCGCGTCAAGGTACCAGAGCAATTTCGACCTCTTTCCAGGCGCCCGCGGCCAGCTGGCGCGCGACACGCTCTTCCTGGAGTTGCCGGCGCCGGAGGAGGAGATCCCGCGCGGCGCGCAGTGCAGGGGCGCCTGGACGGGGGCAGCGTACGTGGTGGTGGGCTGCCACTACTACCCGCCGTGCCCGGAGCCGCACCTGATATATATATATGCTGGGGCACCCAGCCAGCTTCCTGACGGTGCTGCTGCAGGACGGTGTGGGCGGTCTGCAGGTGCTCGTCGGGGCCTGCCTCGGTGGGGCGCTGGGCGGACGGCGGACCCCCGTGCCCGGCGCGCTCGTCGTCAACTCCATCCATCGTGCTCGTGCTTTCTTTCCATATCCATCGTGCTCGTGCTCGTGCTTTCTTTCCACGAAGAAAAAGAAGAACCGTACCAGTCGTGTTATTAGTTAGGGAAGGTAGTAATGGGGTAGGCCGGCGACTTGTCCGGGATGAACGTACAAGCCAAAGTGCCTCTCGATCTCCTCCTCCCCCGGCTCCTGGTTCTCGTTGAACATGGCGAACACGTACGTCTCCAGCACCCCGGGCCGGCCTCTTCGGCGTGCCCCGCCGGACGTGGTCGATCACGCCCTGGTTGTGCGCCCGCGCGTTCTCCGCGCTCGCCGCGAACCCGCCGCGTGCGACGGCCACCCGCTCTCCGACACCACGACCCCCGACGCCCGGCGCGCGGGCCTTCTCCAGCGCGGCGTGTAGATGGCGTCCCACCATGGCGTCGAACAGGTTCGTGTAGGTGAGCCCGTTGCCGTCGTCCCTCACCGGGGCGGAACGTCGCGAACTCGAGGCTGATGCTCCCGGGGTCGCCCGTGTAGGCGAAGTAGGGGTACACGTTGGCGAGCAGCGGCGCGCCGGTGTGCCGGCGAGGAACTGCACGACGGGCGACATCACGGAGGGGGTCCCTGAGCACGCCCTTGGACGGCGGGAAGGTGTCGGTCGGTGAACCCGTCCATCTTCACCGCCGTGGACACCCTTGATGCCGTTGAGTCCGGCCGACACGAGCGCGTCGCGCACGTTCCGCATGCCCGGGACGAGAATCCCCGCCGCGGCGTCGCCGGGGGGGCACCTCGTTGCCGATGGCGAGAAGCAGCTGATGGAAGCAGCAGCAGCAGGCCGACAAGCAAGTGTGTGCGTTGCCCGTCGTCGATCAATAGATAGATAGGTGCAGTGCGTGGCAGGAATATCATATTTTTGTTGTGTCTTGCTCACTCCGCCCTGCAAAGAGTGTCTCTTTTGCTTTCTTCTCGGTAAAACTGAAGTTTGACCAAATTTATGATGAAAAGTTTCAATATTTGCCACTAACTATGTATGCCCTTAAGTTATTAATCTAATAAAACTTGTTAGACTTGATATATTTTTATATAAACTTGGTCAAACATAAAAGGGTTTGACTTAGGAGAATATCAGAAAGACACTCTTTGCGGGACAAGGGGAGTACCTTTATTATTTTTTTTTTTTCAAAATGATTTAAATTTGATTACGTTTGAACAAATTTTGTGATTACAAGCGGTGAAATTTGAGGTTAAAAAAATCAGACGACCTATAATTTCAAATGGAAGAAGTATACTCAAAGAATAAAACATGGATAACGCTGCAAATAGGTAGACAAGAATCAAGAAAGAACTCATGTTTAAGTAAGAAAACTCCATCTTACACGACTGCTCACTACTGTCAGATCACCAAGATCGACTACACTTAAATTAGTTACACATGACAAAGTGTTGTCCACATACATCTCAAACAAAAAATACAGCCAATTTGAATATAGATCAATAACCACATATAGACATACTACCTCGTTTTTATTTAGATGACGTTTTGGGACAACACTGCTAGTGTTAAATGACTTAGGATTCCATCTGCCAGCGTCAAATATATAAAAACGGAGGTAGTACGACACAAGAACTGCCAAAACTCTGGTTAAAATCTTCCTTTCAAACACACGGTCTTAAGTAATATAAACCTTGGTATTTTCTGATATTCTCCCATCAAGATGTCTTTTGGCAATGTCCAGAGCTTTGAACCTTGTTCGCCTTTCAAACTCTTCATCGCCACCAAAATGATCAGCTCGATCAATAGCCAAGACCAACAGGTTAGGAGCATTCTCCACGACATGCACCAAAAACTCAACTTGACCTGTGAACCCTGCAAATCCCGTGATGTGCAGGCTATTCAGATGATTATGTGTACACCGTGGAAGCCTCCTGATAACCTCTGAGCAACGTGAGTCGGCACAGACCCCAAACTGCAAAGGCACGGAAAGGCATGCATGTTTAGCAGGGTTCTAAATCAGGAATCATCAATTTTGAAATGTCGCACTGAATTACAGAGGATGTAACTGTGGGCAGGGGAGTATGAAATTTAAGGTACAACTACCGACAAGGAAGGGCACGGGAGAGTACTCACATGTATCTCTAACTTTTCGATGAGAGGAGCAGCACTCAAGAAAGAGGCTAAGGATAGAATATTAGTTTGATCGTTAGACTTCACAAAAAAGATCAGCTGTAGATACTTCAACTGCAAAAACTTCAAACAGTTTCCTAGTAACCCGGGTGTCTGAAAGATGGGAAACAAATGTAAGGTTCGTGATGATAAGATTAAAGAGAGAGAGAATGAGGGAGAAAAGAACTCCAAAGATACCAAAGTGAGAAATGCAAACCTCGAGTGACATAAGAGTACGCAAACTGAGGTTTCTCACTTTTGGTAGCACACTGGGAAGTGCAATCAGAGCATCCTCAAGAGTTAGGTTGTCCATAAAATAGAGGCTCACATCTTTCAATTCCAAAGCATGATTCAGGTAAATCGGAATCCAACGCCCAGTGTATACAAAAGTCTGGAGATTCATGGCACTGAATTCTATCTTACTTATTTGTTCACAATGTGCAATATGCAAATATAGCAGGCGAGGTAATGGACGAACTATTGTCAGTTCGTCGTCCAGATGGCATATAACCATACTCAGCCACTCAAGACTAATGCAATTTGCCAACATATCTGCAATATCTATTTGAGTGGCACGCACGACATGAAGATCGAGCTTCTTTAGGTTGGGGAAACCACTTAATTGGGTATCAAAGGACACAAAGCTCAGCTGCATTTGTTGTAGACGGGATATGCTTTCACCATCACAAAGCTCAAAAGGAAATCTGTACAGATCAGAACGGAGCCGGAAATTGGCTGGTAGCAAGTCGAGCGCCAGACTCTTTGCTCCTGACGATAAGGCAAAACTAACCCAGCCATAGAGGTGTTGAGCTAACTTGCTGTCAAATTCAGATTTCACCTCGAGCTCCTCAATCAACTTTCCGTTGTACTGTCTTATAACAGCATTAACATTCTCAATAAACTTCTGGGTAGAGAATTGTGTTCCAACATCTTTGCAGCACACTGTGCCGCCATCAAATCTAAGTTTAGGACAAACTGTCCAGATTTGCTTCCATTCACTTGATAGAACACTAGTTCTTACAATTTCCTTTGTTGGCAATTTCGATAAAATCACACCCAAGACATCCTGCAGCAAAGGAGTATAGGCAATTGATTTCATAAGTTATTCAGGTCATCAGTTTATATATATATATCCCTTCAGTAGATAATTATCATAAATCACAAACCGGATGTTTAGATTGCTAGTTCAGTATACCTCGGAGAGGTCCGACAACTTAATTTTTGAGCTCCTTTGTCTCAGGATGGGCTTGTTATCGCAGCACTTCAGCCTTTTGCTCCCGTGCTGCACTGTACTGTTTTCCATTTGATTCTGCAAGAAACAATGTCATGTTATGTGCAGACATATTGATGACAAGGCAAAAGACAGATTTGTAGTTCAGCACATGTCATCGTATTGCATAACCTTGCTATTTCTAATAACCCTACTGAACCAAAAGTTTGGATCTTAAAGGTAGTATATAAACTGCCTGCTTCCCCGGCTCAAATAACTGAAGTTCTAGCATGGTATAACCAGACACGAGGTTGTGGCATAGTTGGACTTACCTTATAAACTTGGACACAATCTTCGATGATTAAGGAATCAAGGTTCCTCACGATTTTTGAAGAAGCGGATAAAAAAGCCTTACAATTGCAACACGGCTCGCTTCGCGGTTACATATATACTCACCACGCCTTACTGGAAATCGGATTCCGATTCGTCCGTGCCAAAGCTTTGATTCGCTGTAAACACGGTTTGAGAACTAGCCAGCGACTCCGATTCGGACAAAATCTTGATCCAGTTTATGGAGACAATCGTCCAGTGGTGTGGGTCGTGTAATACACACCTCTGCTGTGCTATGCTTGGCTCAATTGCCAATAGCACGCCTCGGCTGTCGACTCGGTGCCATGCCAATGGTGCTCAAATGGCCTTTGCGGTGCTTGCCGCCGCCCGCCGCCGCCTGCTGCTGGTGCCGCACGGCTGCTGCCCCTAGGGCTGCGCTGCAACGTGTGTTCGTGCGACATTTCGGAAGTTGGGCCGCAGGGTCTTTCATCGTGGCCCAACATCACAAGTGCAGCCCATGATGGCGAATTTTTTATATTTTTTTCTTTGATTTTCGAATAATAAATGGAGGAAAAAAATTCGAGAAATACGCCGTGGGGTACAGCGGCAGGAGAGCACCTCTGGAGGCAGGGTCGCGCGGCACGGCGCCAAGACCCTACCGCTCAGTGCCACGGCGGCAGGCCCCTACCGCTGTGCCACGTGGCGGTAATACCATTTTATTTTTTTATTTTTTTTCATTTTAAAGCATTTTTAACTTTTTTTAAAAAATAACCAAAATGATGAGTGTAAGCATAATCATATCATAATCAATGAGTAGATGCAAATAGTTTATACAAAATCATAGTAAAGTACTACTACATCTAAATGCGCATGTGCCTCTTCGGCCTAACAGCTTGCCAGCCCAGGTGTGGTCCCAGTCGTACGTCCAGGGGTCAGGTGCCCTGACCACCCGCGGTCCGAGCTGGCATACTCCGCGACGTAGACGTCGAAGACCAGTCGTCGCCGCAACATCCAGTACGCCTGGTCTCGAGAGCACAGGGACGAGAGCCCCTGTGGTGCGCGGGCAGCGACCATGGCAGGAGCGTACGGCGTCCACCGGACCTGGGCATCGGCCATCCGGTCGATCTGACCTACGAAGTCCTTGTACGCCTTCTCCGGCTGCTCCCCAGCCCAAACGTGCTGCAAAGAACATGAAAAGTTAATTGTATCGAATTAAATAACTCATAACGCGAAGAAAACGATAAGGAAGTTCATTACCTTCTTGATGCACCACAGAGAACCCATAGTGGGGAGGTCCACTGGATCGATGTCTTCGGGCAGCGTATGGTACTCCGAGAGGTCGACCTTGAGCCGACCGATGTCGAACCGCTCACGGATCCACATTTGTAGTAGGAGAGGGCACCCCTTGAGGATCCCCTTCTTACTCCCCAGCCTCGACACTAACGAACACAGCCCCATGTAGGTAGCTGATATGGGGCATCTAGTTGAGGGGTGCGTCGAGCCGTCGACGATCTTCTAAGCCCAAGGGAGCAGGTACCTCGACATTGAGTCTCCCGCTGACTCGCAGAACAGCACCCACCCGAACAGCCAGAGCAGGTAGACCTCCAAAAACCTGTCTGACGTCGGGTCGTCAGCCTCGCCTGCCATGTAGTCATCCTACACACACACAAATGTTCATCGTCACATTCGTTTAAAATGCATACTAATGTTGAAAATAAGAGTTAGAATCACGTACGCTGAACTGCTGGATCAAAGTCCAGGTGGGCCCGTGGGTGTCGGCGAAGGGTACGTACAGGGCTGGCGCGCAATCGCTCCAAGGAACGTTCGCGAACCGAGTAAGGAAGTCGGCGTGCCATGTCGCGGGGATGTCGATCGGCCCTATCGCCTCGCAAGCACACGGCAATCCTCCCAACATCGCGACGTTCTCCAGACTGAGCGTCATCTCGCCGAAGGGGAAGTGGAATGTGTGTCTCTGGTCGCCACCGGTCCATGAACGCGGCGATCAGCGGGGAGTCGTAGCTGAACCGCGTCAACCGCTCCGCCCGAGGAACCTCAGCTCGTAGCCTGTCCCCCTCGACCAACCACGCAAAAGGGAGAATTCCTGTAGCCCGTAGTCTGAAAAAATAATTTAATTAACGCAATTACTATTGTAAAGAAACAGAAATTAATAATAAAAATGAATTACGTACTTCGGAATCCACCGCTGGTGTATCGACATCAACGTGCGAGTGGTCCGGAAACATATGTTGCCGGGCGAACGTCCAAGAACAGCCGACACGTACGAGCGGTGGTGCCGGTCCACCGCCTCGTCGAACAACTCCGACCGTACGTACTCCAACGGTGTAGCCATAACTAAAAAACATAATTTAATCAATTAGGTGAATTATACTAATTAAAACGAATTACGTGAACTAAAAATATTTCCTAAAAATTTTACATTAATTTAATCTAATTATGTGAATTATAGCCATTTCCTAGGAATTTTAAATAAATTATGTGAATTTAAACTATATTCTACGAATTTTATATCAATTTAATCTAATTATGTGAATTATAACAATTTTCTAGGAGTTTTAAATGAATTAAAGATGATTTATGTGAATTTAAACTATTTTCGACGAATTTTATATCAATTTAATCAAATTATGTGAATTATAACCATTTTCTAGGAATTTTAAATGAATTAATACGAATTATGTGAATTTAAACTATTTTCTGTAAATTTTATATCAATTTAATCTAATTATGTGAATTATAACCATTTTCTAAAAATTTTAAATAAATTAAAACGAATTATGTGAATTTAAACTAAAATTTTTGAAATTTCTAAACTAACTAAACAGTGAACTAAACTAACTACACTAACTAAACTAACTGCACTAACTAAATTAAACTAAACTTAGAAACATACCTCAGTCAAAAGTGCTCCGAAAGGTTGAAAGCCGAAGATTCAGAGGAGAGAGGGAGAGAGGGAGGGAGTGGTGGCGGTAGTCGTCGCCCACTTAGTGATGTGGCCGCCGTGGGTACGTGGAAGGACCTTGATGTCGCCTAAAGGAGGGGTGAATAGGTGTGTCGACCCAATTAAACTCTTTCTCCCCAAACACTTGAGCTGACAGTGCTCCACCGGTCAGACCGGTGGTGGTGACCGGTCAGGGACTGAACTCCACAGGTGACACCAGTCAGACCGGTGTGCCTCACCGGTCAGACCGGTGTAGCACAAAACACCTGCAAAAACAAGTCAAGCACCTCTTGACTTCTAGCACGAGCTGAACTTGGTGTGTGGCCTTTGTAGATGAACACAAGCAAGGTAATGATCCCTGCACACACAAGTAACGCACCCAAGTAGATCGAAACGGAAGCAAATGTAATTATGCTAGAAAAACAACTTAGAGAGTCAAACCACACGAAGAAGCAAGGATTTGTTTCCCGAAGTTCACCACCCACTGAGGAATGGCTACGTCTCCGTTGAGGAGCTTGTAAGGGACAATTCCCACAACAAGCCGGGTCTCTTTCAACCACTTTCCTCCTTTCGACTGAGGGGATCTTTTCCACGAAGAGACAAGATCGCAGCCCTTACAAACTTCCCGCTGCTCACCACAACCTTGGGAGCTAGCCGGCGACACCTAGCCGTCTAGGAGGCAAACCTCTAAGAGTAACAAATGCTTCAAAGTTTGTAGACGCGAAACCAAAGTGCTCAAGCTATGAAAAGCTCTTGTTAGCTCACTAGTTCACTCTTAAGCTCACTTTCTCAACCCAACACAAGAATATGGCTTGAATCCACAAAACTCACAAAGAGAGTGTTGCGGAGAGCCACTAAGGCTTAGAGCTAGTTAGAATTGGCTTGGGACCTCAGCAAACTCACTAGAAACGGCAACCCTCACTAGAAGAAGGCTTGGGGTATTTATACCCCTCAAAGGAGAAAACTAGCCGTTAGTCCCCGGGTGGCACCGGTCAGACTGGTGCCCCACACCGGTCAGACCGGTGTTCAAAAAACTAGCCGTTGGGCTAGCGGCACCGGTCACACCGGTGCCTCTGACCGGTCAGACCGGTCAGGCCCGAGATACCCCCAAAACCCCTTTAAAGGAAACTAGCACTTCACCACCAAGATGAAATGACCCATGTTAGGTTAGGAGGGTTTGTTAGCGCACTCTAAGGCTAGATCTCACTTAGGTCAACTAAAGAGCACTTTGACTTGGTCAACTCGCTAAGTTGCATCTCTCTTGATAGTACGGCATACCTATACTCAAGAAAAGAATAAAAGAGCTTTGATGATCTCTTGAGCTTGAACAACTTCAATTCTTGTCATACTTGAACAATATCCACTTGAGGGCTTTCAACATAGCCTTTGCCTTGAGCACGTCCATACTTGAGCTAGTGACTTAGGATCTTTCCATAAAGCATAGGAATGCATACTTGGATCCATGGTCACTCCATATTGCCAATCTTAATAAGTTGATGACTTGCAAAGCTTCCCTCGGTTAAGGTTTGAATATGATACTTGAAGACCCCACGGATGCTAGAACTTCACCTTAGCAAAACACTAATGGCGCCTTAGCTACGGCCCCAAAGATTGTTTAGTCCCTCACCCTAGACATCTCGGTTGATCTCTTCATCACTTATCCAATCCACTTTGAGTTCCACTTTGCTTCATACGCAATTAACCTTCATTTGAAAATCCCGCTTCAAATGCTTGATCTTGATTAACAACGAATATGCAAGCTTCCAACTTTAGAACCATAGTGTGTACACTCATCATCTTGTTCTCTTTCAACAACCTCATGAAGTCTTGCACCATATACTTGTCTTTGTAAATGTGAGCCATAATATACATCCATAATTAAATACTTCAATGGTTGCTCATGAATATATAAAGAAAACCTGCTCACAATCTTAGACAAAATCATTAGTCCTTTAATCGCCTTGTCATTCAATTCACCAAAATCCACTTAGGGGCCTAGATTCACTTTCAATCTCCCCCTTTTTGGTGATTGATGACAACTCGATTAAAGCTTACAAATAAAACAATAAAGCGCATTTAGATTCTTAGATATAGCTAGAGCTCCCCCTTAATTTGTGCTTTGAGTTGAATTTCAAAAAGTTGGCCTCAAATGCCAATGGCACAATTTTGGAAGAAAAAGCGTGTGAGCTCCCCCTATATCTTAGAATCAGTGGAGTGCAACATGTGTGAGCGACAAAGTAAAATTCGTGATGCGTATGACAAGATAAGCACAAAGCAAAGAGAAGTGTACTGGCTATGCAGCACCGGTTAGACCGGCGCCACTGACCGGTCAGACCGGTCAGGTTCAGCCAAGACACACAACTGGGCGGCACCGGTCAGACCGGTGCCCCTGGCCGGTCAGACCGGTCAGGTCCAGTCAGCGCACTACTTGGTCCAAGGTGATCAGGTCAGGGTTGCAAGCTGGTTTAGATCACTTTGCTCCAATTAGCCAACACAAACAAACATCATTCAATTCATACATCACAATCTAGCAATAAAGTCGCTTAAATATTACAATAAGGTTCAAACACACAGTAGCACTCACACAAATGTTCTCAAGTCCACTAAGATAAAGTTCTAGATTATTACATGGCTTTTCTCAACAAGCCCGGCGGCACCTGGCCGACGGCAGGTGCGGCACCTGTCGACCGGCACCACGACAAGAATCCGGACAAGACACGGACTTGTGGCTTTAATCCCGAATCTTCTCCCCCTTTGTCATCAAGCATCCAAGAAAGGCCTGGAGGAGAAGCAACTGCCGATCACTGTCCTTGAGATCCGTCTCCCGGGTGGAAGCTCCCTCCTATTTGAGAATTGTCAAGAATCCAGTGCAAAGGAGAGTTGAGATAAATAGACTCCGAGACGGTGATTTGAGATGGATGAGCTATGGGAGCACCGTGTTTACCATAGTAATAGGGATTGTAGCCAAAGATCTTGGCGGAGAAGCGAGCGCCCCAATCTTGTACTTGCTCGGGAGGTGGAGGAGGTGGGGGTGCTTGCTCTTCTTCCATGAAGTGAGATGATCCTGCCACATCCGGAGGAGGAGGTACAAATGGTGGAGGTGGAGGAGGAACCGATGAGGAAGATCCTTGTCCTTGCCTGGACTCAAAGAACATGGGCCCATATTGGTTAAGCATGTCGGAGTTGGCCCATCCTCTCATCCTTTCCTCAAAGGACGGTATCTCAACCTGTGGAGATTCTGGAGATGGTGGAGAGCGAGGTGGTTGAAATCCTTGGGCATTGTGCATTAACTTCATCGTGTCCCTCATTTGCTTATTTGCCCTTCTCGACCTTTGTTGCTCAACTTGGATGTCATGTTGGCTCCTGCACATCCCAAAAATGAAGTTGAGAAACTTCCGTAAAGGAGAGGTGGACCTACGAGGCCTGTCGTGCTGCCAGCCACCCCACCGGTCAGACCGGTGCTCAACACCGGTCAGACCGGTGACGGTCTGAGTCTCTGCTTGAGCCTGATCTGGCCGAGCTGCTCCTTCCTCAAAAATTTCTCCCTCATGTCCAGGTGCATGCTCAACTCTAGGTGATGGAAGCCGAGTATTTTTGCTAGGATTGAGCTTCAAGGGCTTGTGCATCACATTTTTAGAAAACTTCGTCTTTGCAACCTTTTCAATCATGCACATGATGTAAGGACTATAGTTGCAAATCTTCTTGGGGTCCTCGGATAGGTGCTTGATTTCTTGCCAAATAAAATCCCCAACACTAAACTCTGGAGCTCCCGGCCTCAAAGCAACCATCAAGTTTTTCTGAAACTTTGTGATCTCAGAGGGGTTTTCATCTCTAGGTGTAATAGACACCCTAAGGAGCCTATTTAGGACAGCAAAGTAGGTGTAGATATTCTTCACCCTCCCATAGTTGGCATGCTCACCTCGTGACTACATAAGGTGCAATGTATCCTTCTCGAGCTCTCCCTCATCATGGAGCTTCCTTAAGTCTCCGTCTCCCGCCATGGTCCCAAAGCACCTCAAGAATCTATGGAATGTGATGGAGTACTTTTGACCATTTGTCATCCAAGTCATAGCCCTCTCGGTCTCAGTGTATCCAAAGTGCACTATGGCATAAAACTGGGCTATGATCTCCTTATTCCAATCCCGTCAGAACCCCATAAGTGCCTTGACCCTTTGCCTCTCACAATTGTTTATGACTTCATCAAATATGGGGTCACTCTTTCTAGCCATGTGCCCCCAATCCACGTACTGTGCCTTATGAGTGATTTTGGGCTTCTTTATCTACCGTAGCATAATAGTCCTGCTGAAACTTAGCCCAAAACCTCGGATCCGACGCGGTCCTAGCCTCCTCATAAGGATTCCTATCCCTCAACTTCTTTAGGGCCTTGGTCATGCCTGCCCCGTGGTACTTCACTGGCCTGTCAGGATAAATGTAAGTGGGTGGCATGATTTTCAATCTACCCTGATCGTCATCATCCTCATCCATGGCATCCACATCCTCTTCCTCATCCTCCTCATCCTCGCCCTCGGCCCTCGTCGGCGTCGGACCCGACCTCCCCGGTGCCTCCTCAGCTCATACTGACCCGGAAAAGTCTCATCCTCAACATTATCATCGCTGCTAGTGCCGGTGTCACCTCCTAGGTTGGGATCCTCTGCACTTGCTTGAGCTGAGCGGCGTCTCAATCTCTTGCCGCTGACATTGATGGTGCTGCCTGCTTCCCCAAAGTCACCGGGGATAGCTCCTCGGCGAGAGTTCACCTCTTCTCTTCTTTTCTTTGCCCCTTCCTTTTCCCGTACCATAACTGTTGTCCTGAGTCACAAATAGGATGACAAGATTGTATAAGACTCTAGGAAAAAGATTGAATTGATACAGAGTTTATTCTTGAAAGTTCAGAACAATTGGGTCTGCTCTGGGTCACACCGGTCAGACCGGTGCCACCCAGAACAGAGCCAATTGCTCCCACAATCAATCTGAGCAGCTAGGAATCTAAGATTTGGTCTAGATGAACAAAAGACATCCTAGAATAGATATGTGTTGAAAAACATGGAGAAAACACCATTTGGGGGTGGACATGCGCCACCGGTCAGACCGGTGACGCCTACCGGTCAGACCGGTGAAGGCCGTCCGACCCCAAATCGTGGGTTTGTTGACGGTGAAAATCCGTCAACCTAGCCATGAGTTTACCTTCGGTGTTGGCATGAGTTTTATACCTTATTCATTGGTACTAACCCCCGTGGTATAACAAGTTCACGTGTGCATGTCGGTTTTGGAGTTTAATGTTTATGCAGGGATTTAGTGTTGAATGCAAGACTTTCGGGATAAGTTCATCAAGCACCTCATGACAAGACCTTGAAGTCCCGAACAAGTCATGCAATGAAGCAAAATTAACTCCAAGAAGCCGGGGACTTGATCCGAGAAGACGACGGACTCCGGGACCCGACCGTAAAAGTGCCGAATCTTGCAAGACAAGGAGTTGAGTCCAATTCGGAGAGAAACCAACGACATGGACCTACATGCGAAGGGGAAGCATCCAGAAGCAAGGGAACCGACCTCGGCAAAGGAGCCCACGGGCCGGGCCTAAATGGGCCCGTGCCGGCCGGCCCAGGCCGGTCGGCCCGTGCCCATTTAGGGCCCAAATCTGTCCTCCTTTGCCCTAGCCGCCAATCGGGCTATTTATAGTCCCCTGACCGAGAGCCACGGAGAGAAGATTTCGTCTTCGGCCGCCGAGAGGCAGAGAAGAGAGGGACACCATCTAGGAGAGGAGAGGGTCGAGTTAGTTGACTAGGGTTTCCCTAGCCGACGTGGGAACCTTGCACGGAAGACCACGTCGGAGTTCCCGGAGCTAGAAGCAAGATCAAGGAAGGATCCCGGTGGTGATCTTGTGTATGTATCATTGTTATAGTTGAATTATCAAGTTGAATCTTTTCTCGCCGATCAAGTGTTTCCTCGAAGATTTCATTTTTTGATCGGCTTTGCTTATTTCAATTCTATTCTCGAGATAGATTACATAGGGTGTTCTTGTAGCCGCGGTGGCTAGAGGTACACGCCGGATCTTCCGAAAGAATCTCGACTTGTCTTTTGACTCGCCCTAAGCTCCCCGCATGAATAGGGATACGTTGTGACAGAACGGGGGTCTCGAAAGGCGGATGTTTTCGGATTTGGACGGGAAACCACGATTTAAAGAGGCTTTTATCAAGATTCGATTTGCTACTTCTTCTCTTGCTTGGAACTTCAACAAAAGGCTTACCCCGATTCCCCTAGATCGGTTTATCTACCCAATCTTACTTTGTTTTCTCCGGTTTTTAGTAGATTAGATTCGTTTTGTGTCTTTTACTTAGATGCATTAGGTTCTTTATTGAAGATTGCAGTTATTTGGCTTTAATAGATTAAGTCTTGCGTCACACATTTGTTCCACGGATTCGATACCTTGGGTTCACCACTCGAGGGAAGAAGGGTCCCTTGACTACGACGGGAGACTTGTACGCTTGCGAGTCACGAACGAACTTTGATACAATTATTAACCGTCAACAGGGTTCTCACAATGTGTCCAACAAAACCTTATGGATTTATAGGTATGTCTTCTAGGTGATCTCAGAAGATGTTCTACCAAAGGAAATTCAAATCTTTGCACCATGTAAGGAGATCGGGCAAAAAGAAGATTTGAATACCTTTGGAGAGAGGAACTTGAGTTGAATCCAAAGAACTCGAAGGGGAAAGTGAAGAGTAGCCTTGAGAGATCCTTTTGCTTCCAATCTTGAGCCTTTTCCTTGGTTGAATCTTCAAATCTCCATTAGTGAAGAGAGATGAAAGAGAGGAGAATAGAGGGGTCCTCCACGGTTTGGAACTGAATTGCTGGTGAAATGATAGAGGAGAGAGAAGGAGAGGGGTAAAAAGGTGGATTCCTTTTACTGTGGCCCCACGGGTTGAGGTCGGGCTTCACCGGTCAGACCGGTGACGGGCACCGGTCGACCGGTGACGGGCACCGGTCAGAGCGGTGACCGCCCCTGGTCAAACCAGTGAGTCCTTATCGGTTTTTCCGACCCACCCTCGGTAGAACCGACGATTTTGATAAATTCAACAGAGAAGCCATATCGGTAGAACCGACATACCCTCGGAAGTTTCGATCATTTTCTTCCTTTTTGAGATTTTGCTCCTTAAATATTCCCCAAATATTATATAGGACATTTTGCATCCACTTAGGTCGCAGGAAAAAGATTATGTGACTTTAAGGTCACCACCGGTCAGACCGGTGATGCGCACCGGTCAGACCGGTGCTTCCTTGAGAAACAGATTTAGAGCCACAAAGGAGAATTTCCAATCCAAACTTTTCATATGCCTTGGATATGAGATATAGAGTTGATATTGATCCAAAAACCATCAATTCTTAGAAAAATGGAGGATTATCCAATTTTTTCGAAAATTCTTGATTCTTCCAAGAGAGAGAGAGATATAAATAAAGATGGATTTTAGGGACTTGAGAAAATCTTCTTAATTGTGACTAGCCATCAATCAAACAAGTAGAACTATAGTCACAATTAAGTTGATTGGGTCACTAAGACCAAGAACCAAATATTTTTCAAAGTGAGCACACTTCCTATACATGCTAGTTGATTTTTCGAAAAATTCTATCCTATGTCACAAAGTGCATGCATCCACTTCAAATGAATGCCCTAACAAGCATGTTTAGCCCATATCTTCATCCTCGAGACACAAAGACAAGTGGAAATAAAGATATCAACCAAATATCTAGAGAGGCGCACAAGAGATTCACTTGAATCAAATACATGCTAAGAATGGCACACTAGCATGGTATTATGGCCTAGATGCATTACGGTATTTCAATGAGTTTCATGAAAACATATCTTTGCCTTAAGACCATTTCATTTGTGCATATAATAAATTTTGATCGGTGCTAGCTCTTACTTGTTCTTTTGGAAGTTACGCTTATCAAGAGCTTACTTTGGGATGCACAAAAGAATGAGACTAAAATATCACTTAGAAGAAATTGTTAGTCCCACAAGTGACTCAAGTGTTGTAATGAGCTCCCCCTTAAGTAGTGCTAGAGATTTTGAATTTCTCGAACAAGGCACTTTGTTCAATTAAAAACTCGGTGAGGCTCATTCCCAACTTGATCACAACACATGAATGGTTTATTAATTGAAGTGTGTTTAGTCCCTCATAACCTTTGACGCCAAATCACCCTTCTTCTTGAACATTTGGACAACCCCGGGTCACCTGGTCCAAGGAATCGGGTCACCCTGAAGCATACAGAGGCGTACCGGGTCACCTGGGCACTCGTGCCGGTTCACCCACCCAAATGGACTTGTTGCGTTGACACCGGTCAGACCGGTGACCACCAAATCACACCCTTTTTGGTGATTTTGCCTTTCTTTTTCCTCAAATGCGTGGATGTGTCCCCAATTTAAGTCCTGCAACATGGATAGGGCATTGCTCTACTAGAGAGCCATTAAAAGCATCGAATGGCATGAGAGAGAAGAATTTCACAAAATAGTCAAAGTCATTGCCTCATGTCTCGCTTTTACAAGAAAAACGTCACATGAGTGTTCACCAAGGACCAAGAGCGACTTAGGCTCAATCAAAGCATATTAGTTACCGAGATGACATTGATTTCACGATTTATATGAGTTTCTCCTTCACATGGTCAATTGAATCCTACATAATTTTCTACTCTTCCAACCATGTGCTCAATGCATCTCTTCCAACCTGCAAGCTCAGTAAGCATTTCTTGGTACCCAACACTTGTTGGGTCCTATTGGATTAGTCACAAGGTGCTTAGGAACCCAAATAGCTCTCATGCTACAATGAGGTGAACTAATTTCCCTCACAGCACAAGTTCCATTCTTATCGTTCCTAAGCTTATGCAAATCATAATGGACAAGGTTTGATTTAGGAATGTTACCATTTTGACAATCTTTGCCCATGTGACCCTTTTGACGACATTCATAACAAATGCGACTTTTGTTCTTGTTGGTCACACCATTCCTTGCAATTTCTTTTCCAAGCTTGCTTCTGAGTCTTGTTCTTGGAGAAGGTGACTTCCTTGCCTTATATGCTTGAAGTGGGTCTGCCCTGGCCGTCACCGGTCTGACCGGTGGCTCACACCGGTCTGACCGGTCACGGTCAGAGCCACTGCCAGTTGTTGCACTTGGGCACGAGTCGGCAAAGTGTCCCTTCTCTCTGCACTTGTAGCACACCCTCCACTTGTTGGAGCTTCTAGGCTTCTTGAAGAGTGACTCTTGTGTCTTGTGCTTGATTGGGCAAAATTGGGATTTGATTTGCCCAATCTTGCTCTTTTCTTGGATCTTGTTCTTGTGGGTCATTGTATGTTGTTGAGGGGTTGATCTAGAGGCGGTTGATCCCTTCTCAAGCTTCTTTACCATGCTTTCACGGTTATATTGAGAAGGTTGCTCTTTGCTCTTTTCCTTCAACACATACAAGTCCTTTTGTAGCTTTTCGACCTCTTGCTTTAGTTTATCATTTTCTTCAGCAATGAGGTCATCACAAGATTCTACAAGTACATGCTCAATGCTAGATTGGCTTGCTTGAGACAAACAATCATTAGCGCAAGATAAATTAACTTGAACTTGTGAGCATGTGCATGTGTGAGATTGAGGTTGTATGGATTGTACCGACGAAAGCACAACCTCATGGGCTATCTCTAGTGTTGCATAAGAATCAACAAGCTTCTCATAGGAATGTTCAAGTTCATCGTGATTAGCTTGTAGAACCATATGTTCACTAGTGAGCTTCGCTAGTTTGGCTTCTAGATCATCATTGGCATCTTCTTCTATTTTAGCTCTACAAGCAAAGGATTTGATGTCATTATCATATTTGTTAGCCAAAGTTTCATACTTACAAGCCAAGGATGCAAGCTCGGATTTGAGAAGTTCAAGTTCTCTTGACGGAGAGCTTGATGCTTCAATCTTCTGGCTCTTAGCCCCTTTGGCTTGTCTCTTCTTCTTGCTCTTCTTTTCCTTCTTGGCCATCAAGCAAGTTGGCGTGCCCCTGCCGGCACCGGTCTGACCGATGGTTGTCACCGGTCTGACCGGTCCCTGCAGAGGGACGGCGTGTTCGCTTCCTCGATCTTCTCTTCACTCGAGGGTTGATGCTTGCTGATCAGTGGATGTTGTAGAGGTAGGGCACATCTCCACTGACTCATCTTCATCATCGCTCTCGAGTTCATCCCATTTGGTGTTTACCAATTCAAGTAGTAATTTCCAAATGAGATGTGCATCTTCGGAAATCTTTTTGCTCCTTAGAATAAGATACTTTAGTTCTCTACATACATAGCTGCACAAAAGATTAGTAATAATGGCATTGAGTTGCTTCTTCTCCAAGTCCATTGGCGAGACACATGTCTCATCCTTTGGAAGGATACTCGCAATCATGATGCTCTCAGCGGTAGGACCCAAAACCTTAAGTGCAATGAGAACATTAGAGCACCAGGAAGAATAGTTTGAGCCATCTAGAGCTAGAGGCTCAAACGGTACCTCACAAATTGTCGACATCGAAGAACTCCAAGCGGTTAAGCTCGAATCGGAGCACCAAGCTCTGATACTGAAAGTGCATCTTGGCCCCTAATTATTTTGGTGATAATGACAAGCACGATTTGTGGTATTTAATGCTTTGACAAGATGTGTGCAGGTCTTAAATGAATAAAACTCATATGGTTGATCAAAGAAAGGCCCCCAATTTCAAGTCGTTGTTTTCAACTCGAATCAAGGCTTTATTTCATTTTACTTTTGAATTTGAGTATAGGAAACACCGTACTATAAAGGGGGATGCAAATCGATAGCCAAGAGATGCTAAAAGTGCTCTAGAAGGTAATCCAAGTGAGTGAGAAGAGTTGAGAGTTGGCACGTGCACAAATGCTTCTCTTTTCTCAAACTCTCAGCCTGGGCCGGTTGTACCGACGCCACGTCGGTACTACCGGCGATCGCCCCTCGGTAGTACCAGCGCAGGGCCGGTATACCGATATGGCTTCACTGGCGAATTTGAGCCCGGGGGTCGGTACTACCGACCCTGTGTCGGTACCACCGGTGACCGTACTGTTTTAGTTCATAACCCCCCCCCTCGGTAGTACCGACGCCGTGTCGGTAGTACCGGGGTTACACGATTCTGCACAGTAACGGTTCGTTTTTGGCCCCTAGTATTTAAGCCTCCTTCTCCCTCCTCACTCATTGTTGACCAACCACGAGACAAACACTTCCTTGAGCATTCACTCCACCTCTCCCCTCTCCTCTAGAGCTAATCCTTGGTTCCCTTGAGCTAGGGTTGGAGTAGAGAGGTGAATTCTAGTGAAGTGTGCTCAATCCTTGAGAGCCCCATCGTTCTTCTCATTCTCAAGAGCACTTGAAGCATCTCCGGGCTTTTGGTTTGCATTTGTTACTCTTGAAGCTTGCTTCTAGACGGTTAGGCGTTGCCCGCGAGTGCCCTCTTGGTGTGGTGCACCCGGGATCGTTTGTATTGCCCTCTCCTTGGTGGAGAATTCTTAGTGAGCACCAATCTTCCTTTGTGGGGGTTGGAAGAGGAAAAGAGGCTCTTGGTGATAGCCCTCCCTTTGTGGGATCCTCAACGGAGACGTAGCATCCTTTGTGGGTGTGAACTTCGGATTAAATCTTGTGTCTCCTTTGCTTGCTTGAATTCTTTGTTTCTAACGAACCCTAGAACTTGTTTTAGCCCGATCTATCAATTGATTGCTATCCAACTCATTTCTGTGGTTGCAGGTGGTTCTTAGCTTCTAAACTTAAACTTTGATTCAAGTGGAATTGCTAGAAACCTCACAGAATTCAAATTTCGATTTAAGTCATTTCTACCTGTCGGTAGTACCGACCTGGTACCGGTAGTACCGACAGGAGTTTTAATCCGCTGCTTTTGTTTCAGAAATTTGAAGTGATCCTATTCACCCCCCTCTAGGCATCACAAGGTCCTTTCAATTGTTATCAGAGCCTAATCCCTTGATTTAGGCTTAACCACTAAGGGATCAAGATGTCGGGGATTGGAAGCAACCCAACCGCCGAAGAAATTGCCGCAAAAGAAGCTCAAGAGAGAGAGAGAGCTCACGACAGCTCAAGTCGGCGACCTCGTCGGCAGGTCCCCAAGCCGTACTCCATCCAACGTGGACAGCTCCGACGACTCATCATCGGATTCTGACTCCGACTCGGATTCTGACTCAAGCGATGAGTATGCCAAGGACGATGATCTTGCGGCAAAGAAGGCGACAAAGAAGGGAAGAAAGGCTAAGAAGAAGAAGAAGGCCAAGAAGATGGCAAAGAAACTCCTCAAGAAGATGATCAAGAAGGAGCAAGCCAAGTACTCTCACTCCGGCTTCTACGAAGTGCCCCATCACTACGGGCAAATCCCGGGCAACAACTCTAACGATAAATTTTATTCCGTGCATTTGGGAAAGCCTCCTCATTTCGATGGGAAGGACTATCCCAAATGGGCTTATGATATGCAAATGCACCTTTACGGGCTTCACCCTTCTCTTTGGAAGATTGTGGTTGTAGGTGTGACAATTCCCGCCGAAGGAGAAGCCCTCATTATTGAGCATGAGCAAGATCTTCACCGCAATGTACGAGCCACAAGAGTCATCACGGGATCCTTGTGTGCACAAGAGCTCAACAAGGTGCAGAACATCCAAATTGCCAAGGTAATTTGGGACACACTCAAGGAAGCACATGAGGGAACCGAGCATGTGATACAAGGGAAGATGGACCTAATCAATGGAGAGCTTGAGCGTTTCTTCATGAAGGATGGAGAGACCGTTCAAGAAATGTATGATAGACTCATGGTACTTGTCTCGGACATTAGAGCTCTTGGAAATAAAGATTGGGATGACTCAAAAGTCACAAAGAAGTTGCTAAGAGCTTTTGCCCCCAAGGACAAGAACTTGACGCAAATGATAAGAAGAGATCCAAGATATCCAATAATGACTCCCACTCAACTCCTTAGAGAAATATTGCATCAAGAACTTGTTGACCAAGATGTGGAGAAGTCTCTAACCTTGAAGATGGGTAAGAGTCTAGCTCTCAAAGCTAGCTCTGGTGAAGTAGTTGAAGAAAAGCCCAAGGCATCCAAGAGCAAAAAGGAAGACACTAGCGATGAAGAAAGCACAAATGAAGAAACCGCCTTTGCTATAAGGAAGTACAAGAAATTCTTGAAGTCAAGAAACTCAAGAAAAGGTGAAGATGATAGAAGGAAGAAGTCACAAAGAAAGTGTTATGAGTGTGGAGAGTATGGACATTTCATTGCCGAGTGCCCCAAAAATAAGAACAAGAATGAGGAAGAAAAGAGGTTCAAGGAGAGGAGCAAGGAGTACAAGAACAAGTACCAAGGGCGTGCACACGTGGGTCAACAATGGGACTCAAGTGATGAAGATGAAGAGCCGAAGAAGCAGGGGATGGCAAAAATTGCCATGCACAAGGTTCATCCTCAACACGCCTCTTCAACAACCTCTCCGATGATGAAGACCACTCTCATTTTTGCCTCATGGCAAGGGGGAGCAAGGTACAAGAATCTACCGTCCCATCCTCTCCAACTTTCTCTTCATTCACCTCTAGTAGCGACATAGAAAACCTAGATGAGGAAAAGGAAATAGAGAACAACATGATAAAGAAATTTGGTAAAAATGGCCACAAGGAAATTAAAAGGCTATTAGACAAACTAGAGAAAAAGAAAGAGATCTTTCATGAGCAAGAAGACTTGCTTATCCTTGAAAAGGAAAGAAACCTTGCTCTAGAAAAATCTCTTGCCGAAGAGAAGGCTAAGGTTGAAAAGTTGACCATGGACTTGTCCTTGATCGGCGATTCTAATAGGAAGATGTTGTCGTATGGACCTCCCTGGGCCCACTACCTCGGTGGGTACCAGGACCGACTACTCGGTGGGCCTCTGGGATTACCCGGCTTGCGCTACACAGCACCTGAAGGCGTGGAGCACAAGGACTATACAGGAGTAGTACTCGGTTAGGGAGCTGTACATGTTCCGCACTGTATAGAGGACTCCTAGACGTACTCGACTAGTACTCTCTCCCTACTCCAACTTGTAACCCTGCCTCCCGGACTATATAAGGCGAGGCAGGGACCGATCTCAGGATCATCTCATCCAATCCCCTACAACTCACGGCGCACTATTGCACCATCTTGTAATTGTGCCCTATCAATCCAGAGCTACGCAGCATACAGGACGTAGGGTATTACGCACCTCGCGGCCCGAACCTCGTCTAAATTGTGTGCCACGTGTCTCTTCCTTCGAGTTACCGATCTCGGCGAGTCACATTCATCTACTTCGGGTACTCCCCGTAGTAGGTTGCCGGTCTAAAACACCGACAGACCGGCACGCCGGTAGGGGCTCTCGCTCGAGATCACATGGCGAACTCGACAGCTTCCGTCCTCTTCAAGCCAACCATCGCCTTCAACCGTGGCGACACCTTCGTCTTTGGCGCCTGGGTCTGCACAGCTGATGGCGCAGGCTCCTTCCAACGCCGCCTGACCATGCAGCCCAACCCGAAGACAGGCCTCGTGACGCTTCCCGAAGCCGTCACAGGCGAACTCGCCGGCAAGTTCGGCGAAATTTCGCTCTTCAACCACCACACTGACTTCGAGCTCGAGTCCGTCTCCAACTCGAACTCGACGTCGCCATGGGCCATCGCATGCGAGCCGGGCCGCTCGGCCATCGCAGGGCGGTCCCCCTCACCACTCGAGCTCTCCGCGCGCGCGGCCCCCGCATCCTCGGCCGGGCCCGCACGGGGGCTCCCACTCCCCGCACCGGCCGGCAAGGAGCCCGTACCCGAGTACAACTCGGACTCCGACGCCGCCCCCGATCACGCTCCGGACTCCAGCCCTCTCTCCGAGTTCTACTCGAACCCGGACTATGAGTTCTACTTCGGGTCGGATCCTGAGGAGCCCGAGTCCGAAGACGACTCCACTGAGCTTCCCTTGTCAGGGCCAGCCTCTGGGCTGGTTATAAAATCCACGCCGGCCGGGAGATACGTCTACTGGCCAGACCGCAAGCCTGCTGACCTGGCAAAGGGAGACTCACGCTACGTCGCCTACATTGACTCGCTACCGTTCCAGGAGGGAACACCGCTAGCCCGGCCGACTCAAACACACCAACCGAGGGTGGCACCCTCCGAGTCCGGCCCTTGGCACCCCCGATCGCCAAGTCTTCATGGTTGCCGGCGACACCCGGGGCCTTCGAGCACGGCTCGGGACCCGCACTGAGGACATCTCCGCCGACGAGCTCTCTCGCTAATGCTCCACCCAACGAGACTCCGGCGGACAGAGACGCTCGACGTGAACGCAACCGGAAGCGCAACGAACGTCGTCGACACATCCGCGACAACCTCCCCATCCGCAACCTTGCGGAAGCTCTCGAGGCGGTCGAGAGCGAGTACACACCACACCCGAGCAATGCCTCATGTTGATCACGGCGATCGCACGACGAGCTCGGGGCATACGCGCTGGAGAGGTCATCGCCAAGCTCGCTGAAGAAGCCTACTTCATGCGGGTCGACAACGGAGTCAACCACGCCTCTTCCCGGCCAAGCCCCGCGACAACGAAGCTACTAGTCGCAGCGCCAACAACGATCCCAACCGTACTCGAGCTGACCTCCCAGCCGAGCCAAATCGTCGCCGCTCCAACGCCGGCGGACCTTCACTACAAGACCGCGGCAACCGGGATGTTGTCCCCCACTGCGCTCCGGCAGGTGGCGGCGGCAACGACCCCGATGGTGGTGGCAGCGACGGCGGCAGCTCCAACCATGGGGCTAATAGGAGAGCTGGAGGCGGCGGCAGTCGCGACGGCCGAGGCCACGCAAACAGCCACGCCTCCGGTGCCTCACAAGGCGGGTACGACGCTCGCCAGAAGATTGAGGAGCTGCGGCGGAAGAAGTCGACCACTGCCGCTGAAGGCGACGGCTTCCCCGCCTTCTCACCTCGACTTCGGAACTTGCTCCTCCCCGATAAGTTCAAGCCTTTGGGGATCACCAAGTACGACGCGAAGCAGGATCCCATCCAGTGGCTCCGATGCTACGCTCTCTCCATCGAGAACGCTGGCGGCAACAGCGACACCAAGTGCCTCTACTTCCCCTTCTGCCTGGACCAAGCACCACTCACATGGCTCGAGTCGCTGGACAAGCACTCGATCGACAAGTGGGACCAACTGAAGGAGCAGTTCACAAGCAACTTCGCGGGCGCCATGGGTCGGTCGGGTACTCGCATGGACCTGGCGATGATCAAGCAGGAAAAAGGCGAGACCCTCCGCAAGTACATGCGCCGCTTTTTCGACAAGCACGCCACCGTCGTCGACGTCACCGACAAGGAGGTCATCGACCTCTTCCAGGACGGTCTCTACCATCGCCGCACCTTCGAAGACTTCGGTCGTCGCCGTCCCAGGTCCATCCCCCACCTCAAGGACATGATCACGTCCTGGGTAGATGAAGAGGACAAGGCCAACGCCAAATACGACGCCATCCGTGGCAAGACCAAGCAAAACCAGGGTGGCGGCAGCGGCAGCAATGCGAACCAAGGCGGCCGCAACAACAACAACAACAACTACTACAACTACTCGGGTCCCAACCGCAAGCGCAAGCCAGACAACACTGTCGCGGCTATCCAGCGCCCCGCGAAAGGGAACTCGAAGAAGAACTCCGGCGGCTTTAAAGACCTGCTGAAGGAGAAGTGCCCGTGGCATCCAAACGGCAACCATACTACCGAACAAGTGCTATCGCCTCGGCATGCACTCAAGGACACGCCGCAGCCACCGCACCCTCACGATCAGAAGGCCAAGAAGAAGGACGGCGACAACAACGACTTCCAGGAGCCGGACAAGACCGTCAACGTCCTCTTCGGTGGGCTGCCCGGCGGCGGGAGCGAAGGCTACCCGCCGTGAAGTAATGTCCATTGAACCAGCGGTCCCGACCCCTCTCGGTGGTCGGAGGTACCCATCACCTTCTCCCCGCGCGGATCAATGGACCAGCTTCTTCCGAACCAGACGGTTCCCTCTCGTCCCGAAGCCAACGGTGGCGGGCTCCAAGCTCAACAAGGTACTCATCGACGGTGGAAGCGGGCTCAATGTCCTCTTCACCAAGACCTTGAAGAAGATGAAGCTCGACATCACCCCCATGCTCACCAAGAGCAAGATGCCCTTCTACGGCATCGTCCCCGGCAACGCAGCCTATTCCACCGGGCTCGGTGGTCCCGCCCGCTACCTTCGGGGCATCTCGGGACAACTACCGTACCGAGTACATCAAGTTCGAGGTCGCGGACTTCGAGACCTCCTACCACGCCATCCTCGGCAGACCGGCCATCGCCAAGTTCATGGCGGTGCCCCACTACACCTACTTGGTACTCAAAATGCCATGTCCAAAATCGGTGTACTCTCCCTCCAGGGGGACTTGAAGATCTCCCACGACTGCGACACAGAAGCCGTGGAGATCACTTCTACAAACCAAGTACCCAACGCAATGATGGAGGTCTACGCTGCGTCGAAGAAGCTTGCTACAAGTGAACTCGACATCCCAGAGAAGTCTGACAGCACCAACAAGCCTCAGCCACCTGAGGAGGTACTCGTCAAGCTGGTCGACCTTGGCACAGGCGACCCCAGCAAGACCACCACCATCGGGGCCGGCCTCGACCCCAAATAGGAAGACGCGCTCATCAGCTTTCTTCGGGCTAACCGCGACATCTTCGCGTGGAAGCCAGCGGACATGCCAGGAGTGCCCAGGGAGCTGATCGAGCACGCCCTTAACGTCGATCCTAAGGCCACCCCCAAGCGACAACACCTCTGATGCTTTGCCGACGACAGGCGGGACGCCATCAAGAAGGAACTCGCCAAGCTACTCGCAGCTGGCTTCATCAGAGAAGTCTTCCATCCTGAGTGGCTCGCCAACCCCGTCCTCGTCCGCAAGAAGAACTCGAACGAGTGGAGGATGTGCGTCGACTACACTGACCTCAACAAACACTGCCCCAAGGACCCTTTCGGGTTGCCGCGGATTGATCAAGTCATCGACTCCACGGCGGGCTGCGACTCGCTCTCGCTTCCTCGACTGCTACTCCGGGTACCACCAGATCGCGATCAAGGAAGAAGACAGGAGAAGACCGCGTTCATCACCCCGTTCGGCGCGTACTGCTACATGACAATGTCATTCGGGTTGAAGAACGCTGGCGCTACCTACCAACGGGCCATCCAGGCCTGCTTCAAGCGGCAACTCAACAAGAACGTCGAGGCCTACGTGGATGACGTGGTTGTCAAAACCAGGGACTCCAGTACCCTCATCAACGACCTTGAAGAGACCTTCGCATCACTGCGCGAGTACCGCTGGAAGCTCAACCCGAACAAGTGCGTCTTCGGCATCCCTTCGGGCAAACTACTCGGCTTCATCATCAGCCAGCGCGGCATCGAAGCCAACCCCGAGAAGATCTCCGCCATCACCAGCATGAAAGCTCCCACGAGCATCAAAGACGTCCAGAAGCTGACGGGGTGCATGGCGGCGCTGAACAGATTCATCTCGAGGCTAGGAGAACGGGGCCTCCCCTTCTTCAAACTACTCAAGCATCAAGAGAAGTTCGTGTGGACTCCAAAGGCGGATCAAGCCCTTGCCCAGGTCAAGGACTTCTTATCAAAGCCACCGATCCTCACGGATCCTCACAAGGGAGAGCAGCTGCTGCTCTACCTTGCTGCGACTACCCACGTGGTCAGTACTGCCATCGTTGTCGAGCGGCAGGAAGACGGCCACGCCTACCCGGTCCCGGGGCCGTCTAGTCTACTTCGTCAGCGAGGTTCTATCAGAGTCCAAGGCCCGCTATCAGCCCATGCAGAAGCTCCTGTACGCTCTACTCATCACCTCGCGGAAGCTACGACACTACTTCCAGCAGTACTCGGTCTCCGTCGTCACCGACTACCCGCTTGGCGACATCCTACGGAACCAAGATGCTACTGGAAGAATCTCCAAGTGGGCCGTCGAGCTCGGCGCCCTCACTATCGATTTCAAGCCACGCACAACCATCAAGTCGCAGGCGCTAGTCGACTTCATGGCAGAGTGGCGGGAGAACCAGCTACCTACTCCCACCGTGCGACAAGAGCATTGGGTGATGTACTTTGATGGCTCACTCAACCTCGAGGGCGCAGGTGCAGGAGTACTCCTGATCTCTCCAACGGGCGAACAACTCAAGTACGTCCTGCATCTTCCGGAAGGTCTCAAACAACGAAGCCGAGTACGAAGCCCTCCTACACGGGCTCCGCCTCGCAGCTTCACTGGGCATCAAGCGGCTACTAGTCTACGGCGACTCCGCAGTGGTCATCGACCAAGTCAACAAGTCCTGGGACCGCAACAAGGAGAACATGGACGCCTACTGCCTAGAGGTCCGCAAGCTCGAGAACAAGTTCTACGGTGTCGAGTTCCATCACATCGTCAGTGACAACAATGTCGCAGCGGACGTCCTCTCCAAGCTCGGATCCACCCGCGCCCAAGTGCCAGCGGGTGTCTTCGTTCACGAGCTTCGCGCGCCATCCATCCCGGAGCCGGCGCCACCGACCACTGCCCCAGCCCATCCAACGGCCGGGCAGGAGGTCATGATGATCGACGTGGACTGGAGGCAACCCTTCATCGACTACCTCAGCGAGCAGAAGGTCCCCTCCGACAAGAACGCAGCCGAACAACTTGTCCGCCGCGCCAAGTCTCACGTCCTCGTCGGAGACAAGCTTTACAAGCGGGGCGCATCTTCTGGAGTACTCATGAAGTGCGTCCCTCGCGAAGAAGGCAAGGACATCTTGGAGGAGATCCACAAGGGCGTCTGCGGCAACCATGCGTCCTCACGCACGCTGGTCAGCAAGGCCTTCCGGCGAGCTTTCTACTGGCCCACAGCCTTGGGCGACGCCGAAGAACTCGTCAGAAGGTGCCAAGGATGTCAGTACTTCGCCAAGCAACAACACGTCCCAGCCTACAAGCTAGTCACCATACCGCCAACCTGGCCCTTTGCCTGCTGGGGGCTCGACATGATTGGGCCACTGCCAACTGCGCCAGGAGGATTCAACAGGGTACTGGTGGCTATCGACAAGTTCACCAAGTGGATCGAGGTCAAGCCGGTCACATGCCCCAAGGCTGACAGAGTACTCGACTTCTTGGATGAACTCGTACACCGCTATGGGCTACCCCACCGCATCATCACAGACCTGGGATCCAATTTCAACAACCACCAGTTCTGGGAGTACTGCGAGAACAGCGGGATCGACGTCAGATACGTCTCAGTCGCCCATCCACGGGCCAACGAACAAGTCGAGCGCGCCAATGGGATGGTGCTCGACGCTCTCAAGAAGCGGCTACACGACGCCGCGAACTCTAAAGGGGGCAAGTGGATCAAGGAACTACCCAACGCACTCTGGGGGCTACGGACTCAACCATCCAAGCCAACGGGGCAATCCCCCTACTTCCTGGTCTACGACTCCGAAGCAATCCTCCCTGCCGACGTCATATGGAACTCGCCAGCAGTGGAGCACTACGACGAAGGCGTCTCAGAAGACAGCAGACGAGTTGATATCGACAGCCTCGAAGAAGCTCGCTGCGCTGCCCTCGTCCAGTCAGCAAGGTACCTAGAGGGTATCCGACGCTACCATGATCGCAACGTCAAGGAACGCTCCTTCAATGTTGGAGATCTCGTCCTCCGCCGTATCCAGAACACGGAGGGACTTCACAAGCTCAGCTCCCCCTGGGAAGGTCCCTTCACCGTTGCAAAGGTGACAGGGCCGGGCTCCTACCGCCTCCAAACACTTGAAGGCGAAGACATCAACAACTCGTGGAACGTCGACCAACTCTGTCGATTCTACGCCTAGTCTACACGACTACTCTGGGGTTCAAGTCTACACGACTACGCCAACACCCCTCGCCGCAAGCGACCCCCCGGGTCCTGGCTCCAGTCTCCGGACTACTCCTCTCCAGGGTCCAGCCCGTGCGGCTACCTACGGACCCTGGGCTGCGACGAGCGTCAAGGACTCTAGCAGCGGTCTACTAAGAGACCACAATCCAAGATCCAGCCCGCACGGCTACCTACAGATCTACGATCCAGCCCACACGGCTACCTACGGATCAACTGCTGCAAGAGGCCACCCGCTCTAGCTCTACTCAGCTGTAAGCGACCTCCGGGTCCAAGCGACTACTTTGTAACTACGGCCCTGGCCACCCAGGTGTACTTCTTCGGTAATAAAGATTGATTGTTTATCAACTTCTTTACTGTCTACTCCCTACATCGGGACTACCAAAGCCGAGTACTACTACTCGCATCCACTCCATGATGGGCGCTCCGCACTCTGAGATCGCGACTACGAGTACTCATTGCTGGAAAATTTTCTTTCGTTGATACTTGATACAATTCATTACAATTGTTTTCTTGTACAACTATGGCTACTAGCTACCTATTACAGGGCTACTGGAGGTTCAGCTTCTTAGCTACCTGCTCCGCGATGGGAGCCATATGCTCCAGCAGCTCTGCATACTGCTCATCAGAGCAGTTGGCGGCTACCCCGTCGGCGACTACCTCCACTGGGCCTTCGGGAAGTACGACTTCATGAAGGCCAAGACTTGTCTTGGGATCGACCTGGCCATGTGCTTCACGTAGGCGGCCAGCCGGCTTGGAGCTTCCCGAAGGCGATCCACCAGAGGAGCTATCTTAGGGCCGCCCGGGTGCGGCACCAGGAGTCTCGCGATCGGCAACGCGACTTCTTCCAACTCCTTCAACTGGGCCTGCAATGCCTCGCAGTCTTCGTTCAACTTCTGCAAGGATTTGTAGCAGTTGTCGAGATCCCTGTCAGAAGCAATCCGAAGCTCCATATGCTTCTCGCACTCGAAGGCGAGTTCCTTGTAGTCGAGCTCAAGTACCTGGCGGGCTTCCTGCTCCCGGTAGAAGAGGTTCTTCATGCTCGTCTCCGAGGCCTTCAGCTGATCCACCCGGCCTTCGAGCTCTGCAACACAGCAACGCAACAGTGGGTCAGATGCTTCTCGACTTCCAACAAGTACACGACAAGTTCAGGGGTATACCTTTGTTCTTGTTGCGGAGGCCTTTGTTCTTCCGCACCAAGTCGTCGCCCTTCGCCTGCAACTCCATGACGTCGTTGTGGTACTTGGCGAAGGCGGCGTCGAGCTTCGACTGCATAGCAGCAGCATGCCTGCGCGACTTCACAAGTTGCTCCTCAAGCGCCTCGGCTCGGAGCACCGTGTCGCCGTAGCCCTGCAACAGGTTCGACTTGTCGCGGGACCGCTCCGCAACGTCCTGCACAAGACAACTCAATTCAAGAAGAGTACTCAACGACAAAGGATTGACTACTCAAAGGCTACGGCTACTTACCTTCATCCACTGCTCCGCCTGACGGATCGCCTCCAGATGCTTGGCCACCGTCGCCGGCTCGATAAGGTCATCTGCGAGCAGCTCTATACCGCCGCGGCTACTCGCGGTGGCCTCCGTCATCGGCGCAGCGCGGATGGGCTCTGCGTCTTGGATCTCGGGGGAGCGGATAGCCACCTCCAGGGCAATCCCTGGCGACGTGGTGACCGCCTCTCCCCCGGCGGTCTTCTCGACGACCTCCGCCATGGGCTCGGGGGCTCCTCTCGCAGCCTCCGGGACCTCTGGTGTCAACCTCTGCATGGGCACCCCTGTGGGGATGTCACCACCTTCAGCGCCTGTCAAAGAGAAACAAGTGCATCAGTGCCTACGACTACTCCTCGTGAAGCCCTGTAGCTTCAAGAAGGGTACTCACCTTCGACTACGCTGGCCTCTGGCAGCGGCGCCTCGGCAACCGGTGGATCAACCGCAGCTTGGGTAGCGGGCACGGCTTCCTCGGCGGGCGGCGCGACTTCTTCCGCCACCGCTGATGAGGGCTCATCCCCATCCCAGGTCAAATCTGTGGATTTTCTGCAGAAGCACACACAGATGGTCGTCAGGCAAACATCGACTACTACAACAAAGTACTACTCGCAAGGATATGGTACTTACAAGTTCGACCGGCAATGATCACGGCCGGAGCACCGAGGATGCTGGCGATATCGACCAGTCCACCCTCGGCGGGCCCCTCCTCCTCCTGCGCCCCTGCCGCTACCGTCTCCTCCACAGCAGCGACGGCCGGCGCAGCGGTATCCTGCGCTCCTGAGGCCACCACCTCTTCAACGGCGGCGGCCACGGGTCCCACGCTCCCTTGCGGAGCTGGGGGCTGGCGCTCCAGTTGCGCCAAGATCTCTTCAACAGTTGGGGCTGGACTACGACCTCCGGCTGGCTCCCCCACCGGGTCCCACACGCCCTCGTCGCCCTCTTCGATGGGCCCCGCTCCTGGCACCTCCTGCACACAAGGAAGACTACTCGTCAGCAAATGTACTCGAACAACGGATACTCGACTACTCTACTCAAGACAACCTACCTCCTGAGGCGTGGTCTCTGAGACCTTCAGCTTCTTCGCCACCCGCTTCCTGGCGGGGGTTGCGCGGCCTCCGCGGCGGCGCAGCAAGGCTAGCCTCCAGGCTAGCCGGGGGGTCTTGTACCAGAGGAACGTGAGGCAAGCCCGGTGGCTAAACCTCGACCGCAGCTGGAAGCGGTCTTGCAGCGTCTCCTCGTCTTCGTCGTCGTCGTCGGAGGTATCTTCCACGACGACGGTGTCGTCGCCTTCACCGACTTCACGCCGCTCTTTCGCCTTGCCTTCCTTCGGGACCTCGATTCCGCTCGGAGGTGGGCGCGGCTCGGAGATGAACCTCTTCACATCATCTCGCGCAAGACACAAGACGTCGGCAACTCTACTTCGGTAGTCGCTACTCGACTAGGGTGGTTCGACTACTCACTTCTTTCGGTGGGCGCGCGGCCGAGTACTCCTCGACGGGGGCACGCCGTGTACGACGGCATGTCCTTGAAGATCCGCGACAACCTCTCGATGATGTCATTGTCGTCCAGCTCGCCTCCTGGCATCCGCGACACGTCGTCGTCGCCGGTGTACTCGAAGCCCAGGGTCTCCCGAGCCATCAACGGCTGGATCCTGCGCTTCATGAAGCTGAAGGCCACGTGCTCGGCCCTCAGTCCCGCCTCCCTGAGCACCTTGATGCGTGCTAGCAGCTCGGGGAGCTGGATCCCTTCTTGCATGGTGGGCTCCGTGTTCCACCATTCACGGTGTCTGGGCTGCCGTCCGCTCGGCTTCGGCAGGCCGGGGTGGTGGTTCGTGATGTAGAACCACCTGGTCTTCCAATCGGTGTTGGAGTCAACGAGCTTGTACGCCAGGTACTGCTCCGCGGCGTCCTCCCTCAGCTAGATGTCGGCTCCTCCGACTACTCTGGGATTGGTGGCACTTGGCTGCGGCTTGACGCGGAAGAACTTCCGGAAAAGCGCCCAATGCGGCTTGATCCCGAGGAATGCTTCGCAGAAGTGGACGAAGACCGACGTGTGGAAGATGCCGTTGGGGTTCAGGTTCAGGTACTCGATCCCGTAGTACCCGAGCAGCCCCTTGAAGAAATCGCTGGCCGGGAGCGCAAGACCGCGCTCCGCGAACCGCGAGAACATTGGGATCTCGTCTTCGGCTTTCTCCATCGGATATGGATCTCCCGCGGCGGATCTCCACATGTCGACTTCCTTCTCCCTGATGAACCCACTGTTCAGGAGGGTCGACGGAGTCCTCCGTCTTCACTTTGGATTTCTTCCACTCGCGGCTCGGATCAGCCCGCGGTGGAGACATTGGCGGCCCCGCTCCGGTGGCAGCCGCGGCGGCCTCTTCGCGGCCCCTCTTCTTCCCGGCGGCCTTGGACGTCTTGGACGACGACGGCTTCATCCTCCAAGTGCATGGCGTCTTCACTCGCAGCCGCTCGGGGGCTACCCTAAAGGACTTGGGTGGCGGTGCACTTGGATCTACTACGGCGGCAGCAAGCGCTGGGAGTGGATTCGCTTCAGATGCAAACGGAATGGCTGCAGCTCGAATGGGTGAAAAACCCTAAGGCTTTTGGTTTCTATTTATAAGCCAAACCGGCTCCGCAACGGGCGCTGGATAAGTCCACACGCGGCTGACTCAGCGGCCGCGCGCGACCCTTCGTATTCTACTAGTCGACGCGCCTCACCTTGGGGGCTCGGCTACTTCTACTCGACTACCTGGGAAGCGGCTAGTCTCAAGAGCATCTCAGGACACATTCTTCAAGAAGACCCTTCAATTCGAGAGGAAGTACTCGACTCAAGGCTCGGGGGCTCCGTGCCACGTGTCCTTCGGTTTTTTCTCTCCGGATTTTTCGGGATTTTCTTGCCAAGACTTCAGATGGATCCTCAGCCAGAGCCCGCGGTTCAGGGCTCGGGGGCTACTCCATGTGGAGTGCGGTTTTGCAAGTCGCACCTCCATATCAGCTCCGGCTTCAAGACAAGACAGGCATTTTTTGAAAACCTTCGAAGGCAGTTTTCGAGGACGCTTGGGACTACTCCAGAAGACTTCAAGATTGCTCAAACATCAGCTGGAGTACATTCCAGCCTCGGGATGCTTCGACTACTCTTGAGGACTTTTTGACTTGTAGCACTCAGGGACGCTTGAGGACTACTCGTTAAGGCCGTCAAGACTACTTGCAGCTATCCTTCTCGACTACAAAGTACTCGGGGGCTTGTCGTATGGACCTCCCTGGGCCCACTACCTCGGTGGTACCAGGACCGACTACTCGGTGGGCCCCTGGGATGACCCGGCTTGCGCTACACGGCACCTGAAGGCGTGGAGCACAAGGACTATACAGGAGTAGTACTCGGTTAGGGAGCTGTACATGTTCCGCACTGTATAGAGGACTCCTAGACGTACTCGACTAGTACTCTCTCCCTACTCCAACTTGTAACCCTGCCTCCCGGACTATATAAGGCGAGGCAGGGACCGATCTCAGGATCATCTCATCCAATCCCCTACAACTCACGGCGCACTATTGCACCATCTTGTAATTGTGCCCTATCAATCCAGAGCTACGCAGCATACAGGACGTAGGGTATTACGCACCTCGCGGCCCGAACCTGTCTAAATTGTGTGCCACGTGGCTCTTCCTTCGAGTTACCGATCTCGGCGAGTCACATTCATCTACTTCGGGTACTCCCCGTAGTAGGTTGCCGGTCTAAAACACCGACAGATGTCAAAGGATTTCACCTTGGCAAATGAATCTTTAGCTTCCCTAAAGGCTACCCATAGTGAGCTTCAATCAAGCTTCTCATGCTTGACGGAGAAGTACAAATCTCTTGAAGCTAACTTTAGTAGTCTTTGGGAAAGCACCAAAGCCACTCCATCGGCAAGCTTGAACTCTAGTGCCTCCACTAGCAAAACTTGCTCTTCTTGCGCTAACATTGATATGAATGCTATCAAGACTAACCTTGCAAGGCTTGAAGAGAAAATTAAGAGCAAGGACAAGGAAATTGCCCGATTGAACATGTTGTTTACACCGCTGTGACAGAACCGCCCAAAATAATTCCGTATTATCGCCTAAGCCTGTCCACATGGCCATTAAGCAATAATAAAGAACTATTCTGTCGCTTCCGCCGGGTAAAGCCCGGTAAATCACATACAACAGGATCGCTGATATGCGCTAAGCCCACACGAAGGTGGGACCATAGTACAACATTACATCACATTAAAGTCCACAAGTTCAACATATTTACAAACCAGTTTTTTCGTCCATAAAAGTAAGCATGGTTCAGAGTTTAAAACAGCGGAAAGTAAACTACACGCATGATACACATAGGAGGCCATCCATGCATATCACTCCTCATCATCGTTCTCCCATTCAAGCTCCCAACCATCTGTGAGAGAACCAGGCCAGATGGGATTACCTGAAAATAACAACAAAAGCACGGCTGAGTATACTAATACTCAGCAAGACTTACCCGACAAAAGAAAAGTACGACTAGACATGCAAGGCTTTTTGGCTGCTGGGTTTGTTTTGCCAAAAGCGACTAAGAGTTGATCCTTATTTTCAGATTTTAGCTCCAATTCTAGTATGTTAACCATTCTAGGTGAGCACCTACACTAAACAAGCATGTTGTGCAAACAATATTAAACAGGTAACAATATTAATCCAAAATGTTCCATAAATAAACATGGGGTAGCCAGTGGTCAAGCCGACTCAGATAACGGCGAGTGACCGACGATCGATCGATTTATATCCTTGCAAGGTAAACCCAAGATACACGGAAGAAGGTAGACCAAGTGCGGTGTCTACCCCAACCAAAGCGGTTCCCAACATCCCACGGTTTAGGATCGGACGCTACAAACTGCGGTACACGATTATCCGGAGGGTCTAACCCGACCGGTCCGGACTCACACACTATACCACGGGTAGCTAGCCCGAGACACATCCCAAGCGGGTAGCTAGAAAGATCCCGCCCCGGTTCGAAGGTAATAGGCTTACCGGTCCCATTCCCGACAAGTACTTGGTACATTCAATAGCTTAGGACCAAGACCATGCTACTCGGTCGAGACCGAACCCATTGCTCTTACCACATGAGCGAGTCAATTTAACCAACTTATGATTCCAACATAAGCATCCTATATCTCGCGAGCAATGAGTCATCACTCGACTTCTACCGTATCCTTAGCGCATGGCACTAGCGTTCCTAACATACTAGTAAAAGAGCATAGGAGTCCTAAGGATCATGCAACTAGGTTTCAAAACGACTCTTGAAACTTAAATGCACAAGTAAAGCAATAAAGTACTGAAAAAGTAAAGGATGTGATTTTAATTTATAAAAGATGGGTTAGATGACACCGGTGCTTGCCTTCCTCAGACTCTACACCAAAACAAGCCTTTGGCTCTTCTGGACTTTGGTCCAGGTCTTGCTGCACACCAAGCTGGTTCAGTTCACCATCAATGGTCCCGTCTCCCTCCTGGGTGAGTGTGTACGTACCGTCCGGTAAATCTATACGTATACATGCATATGCATTAATTAAAGTTAATCTTGATGGTGACTGTGCACATATAAGCAAATTAAGTTATTTAACTTCACCAAACAGCAAGGGGGTGTGTTTAAATTAATAAAAACAGAAACAAAAATGAATTCACAATTTAGCACTTTTAATTTCCATTTCTATCTTTAATTACTTAAAACAAGCCTTTCTACCATAAACCCTAATTAAATCAAAAACACTTCCAAAGAGCCTAATATTTTGCACACAGCAACATATGCGTAATTTAAGCTCTCAAACCAAAATTTGGATTAAGATCATTTATAAATTAATTTATATGAAAAAGACAAATTTCAGCCTAGTAAACCACCATTAATTCATATTTAATAAACTTTTTGATCTCAACTTTCTCCTACAGGTCATGTATGCCAAAAATGAGCTTCTAACCCAAGTATGGTTGCAGATTCAAATTATTTTTCAGATTTTGAATTTAAGCTCCTACACAAGATTAAATCCAAAACACCTAGTAAATAATTCCCTAAATTCACATCCATCACACCAGGGGTACTAGTCATCAAGTCAAAGCCCTAGGGTGCACTTGTGCTCAAGGAAAAGTTCATTAAAGGTGCTATAAAAATCATCAAACTTATTCTAGCATAAAGATTAAATAAATCATAACTGAAAATATATAAATCAAAATCATGCAAATTTTTGTCACAGATCTAGACATGCCATAAAGAGCAACATATCCAAAATTCAAGTTCATAGCATGTGTATATTTTAAATCACACTAAAAACACTCCAAACTGAGTTTGAATTTTTATTTCAAAAACTGTACAAAAAAATTCTATACATGTTTTCTAGAAAAGATAGATTTCTTCAGCACAAACCCAACAAATATGGTTTTGCATTTTTCTGATTTTTCTACGATTTTTAATGATTTTTCGAAGTTGCTGCTGTAACCCTAATAACACATTTGCAGGGGAGGCCCTCGAACTTATTTTCCGAAATTACGCAGGGGTCCCTGGATTACGGAAAACTCTCTGGAAAGACTGAAATCGAAGCAATGTAGTCATCGGGCGCCATGGCCGGCGGGGAGGACCAAAATCCGGCGAGCTCGTCGCCGGGATTGACCTGGGAAGTGGTGGGGACTGACGAGGGACTCACCACGATCTCGTTTTGGGGCTTGGATGGGGGAGAGATGTGGTCGAAGGGCGCCGGCGGCGTGCTGGTCCTAGACCGGCCGGCTGCCGCGCTCCCGGTCCGGCACCGGCGCGTCCCCGGCGCCCCGGAGGCGGTGCGGAGGCGTCGAGGGAGGAGTAGGTAACCGCAGAAGGAAGGGAAGAGGGCCGACCGTCGGCGGTTGGATGCGGGGCGGCCCGGCTCGGCGGCGGCGCGGCAAGGCACGGCGGAGTGGACGGCGCGCGCCGGCCGGCCGGGCCTCGCTTGCGAAAGAGGGAGAGGTGCCTGCGATTTGGCGGCCGGGGAGAACTTCCGGCCGCACGGCCGAACGAGCCGGCGCGGCGCGCAGGCGACACGAGGACGGGGGTGGCGGGGATCGTGTTGACGGCGCCGCGCGCCGCGTGGCGGACCGCGCGGGTCGGCCCGGTCCGCGGCTTAGGCCGGGCGTGGCGCACGATCTACTGGCCTTCGGAGCCCCCACAGCGCAGGCGAGTCCCACCACGGATACGCCGAGGCGTCCATACGCCGGAACAGGGCGTGCACGGCACGTGGCCGGCGCGGCTGCGAAAGTCCGGCGCGTGCTTTGTTCGCTTTTCGTTCCATTTAGCTTTGCTTCGAAATTGCATAACTCCAAAAAGTTCCAACTAAGTTGAAAATCTCCTAAAAGCAAAGTTGTAGAGGAGCCATAGATCTACAACTTTCCCAAAGGGCGACATATGTTTTGATCCACTGTTTGCCTGGGAACGTTGGCCAAAGTTGCAGTTTTTCCATGGCTCGAATTCACGTTCCGGAAGCGATCGGACCGGTTTTTGGCCAATTTGCACTCAAAATTGGAACGTCCGCCAATTACAAAAAATGTGTTCCCGGAAATAGCGAACAACTTTCGTATTGGCCGATTTTGAACTTCTATAGTGAAATTTGGAGAACGCGCAAGAAAACCATTTCAGCCTTAAAGGAGATCTAGGGTTTGACCGTGATTTGGGATTTTGACCAAGGTCTTTTGTGCAAATTTGTGACAAAACATGTCAAACATGTTTATGAGCCAATTTAAACATGATTAACGCAACTAATTAATTTAGTTATATTTAATAAACACCTGGGGTGTTACAGTCTACCCCCCTTAAAAGAAATCTCGTCCCGAGATTAGGAATTTAAAAGGCTAGCTTAGGGAAGGTTGTTCTAAAATAGAAATGTATTCCCGTGAAGTTATGTTTGCCTTGTTTCACTTGGGGTTTTGGTCATTTGCCTTGACTTCCCTGCTTGGCTCTTGAGCCTCGACCGTGCCGATTTGGCTTGTTCTGCTCAATTTTCGGGCACCCCCTCACAAAATGCCCAGGGTCTCTACAATTGAAGCAGAGACGAGGTGTGGGTGTATTGGACCTTGGGAACCACTTGGTTTTGATGGGCTGATCCACAACACTAGCTGGGTTGCTTGGCTTTTTCTCACGGGAGGGGAGTTCGGTGCATGTAATTTCCCATCCATTTAAATCAATCTTTGGCAAATCTCACTTGTGACTCCTACTCCTTCTTTCTTCCTCCCTAAGGTCCATGGAAGTTGAGACCGTGGCATGAGTGAATCTACGAGTTGCTGATTGGAAACTTGGTTCTGTTGATTTTGAGCTTCATGATTCATCAATAGATTGAATAGATAGACTTGCTCCATAATAGATTCTGATATTGCTTGGGAAAGACCGTCGGATAGACTAGTTTACGATAGCCCTTGATAATGATTATGGATGACATTTTGCACCAGTTGGCTTAACACCAAATTTTGGCCCTCCAAAATTTTCATGGTGTCGGCAAAGATATCCACCACCTCCTGTGTTGGTGGAAGAGACGGGAACATCTCATTGGGTCGAAGATTGACCGGATCTCTTGTGGTGGATTCCATCTCCCTGAAATTCCATGAGGATCCGATCAGTTTTCCCCAAGAGAACAACAATCCAACTATAGAAACAATTAATAAGGAAACGTAGCAATAGACCGGGAGGTCAGAGAACTGAACCCGTGGATGTGATAAGGATTTCCTTAACTAAAGGATTGTCAATAAACACGTTCTGCAAGGGCTCTAAGATTTCCAAAATTTTCTTTTAAGAGTAACCAGAAGTGTGGTGGTAACTCAAAGAGTCAAAAGTTAACTTAAAAGGATATTTTAAGGATACCAAAATTGTAGAGAGCATTTAGCAACAAGTTTCCTATGAGTAGCAGAAATGGAAGATAGGAAAAAAAAGGCACATGGAGGCCAAAAAATCTCAAAACAAACTTGCTCATAGTTTATTGGGTTAGTGATTTAGTGTGATATCCTTCCTGTTATTAATGTGCAATGGTTTCATTTTAGTTTATTTATTTATTTATTTATTTATTTATTTATTTATTTTTGAAAAGGAGCACCGATCAGGTAGGATTGCATTATCAATGCTTATAAATGATTGGTACACCATGGGATGGTGCACATGATGATGCTCAGTTGATGAGTTCATGGGAATGATGCACGTGCATATGATGATTGTGCATATGATGATTGTGCATATGATGAATGTGCATACACACATATGGTGCCGATATCATGATGCCTAATGAGAGATGCACATGATGTGGGTGTGATGCAATGCACACATGATGATGCCCATGTTTATGAATGCGTGATGCATATGCTCATGAGATATGTTGCTCATGATGCAATGTCAGCATGACTTCCTTCACCCATGAGGTTAGTCAAGGTAGAGAGGATAAACATAGAATTGAGAAGTAATAGGTACGGTGAGTCGCATTCTCAAAAACCAAAATACCTAGCACGCTCCTAGTGGTAATCACATGGCTGCAGCACACATGCTACCCTAGGTTCCGTCGCGGCACCTTCGTTTATGGAACAACAACATCACCAGGAAAAAGGGCGATAGAGTAGAAAGATGGGAAACCATTAGGACGTATGCATGTTAGTTCATCCAATGTCCCAAATGCACATATTGTGCAATGCATTTCCCATGCTCATGATTTATGTTATTAAGGTTGCAAGATATGCATGCGGTGATGATGCTCATGTGCTTACCAACAGATTTTTGATGCCTTGTAACCATGTTCTCTTTTATTTGTTTGTGAGCAAGCATAAGGAAAAAAATCAAGTTTGAGGCAAGGAATTTTAGAGAGAGAAAAGTAGGGATACCAACGCCAGAAAGTTGTGGGACCAACGTTTCATGGCTATAGGGAGTTGAAGTGTCGTCTCCTATCTAAAGAAAGTGTGGGGAAACGACCAAAGAAAAAGAGCACAACGGAGTTTTAGTTGACTTGACAAAAGATATGATATGTTCCTTATGTAGGTAAGAAGGTGTCGATACTTCGTATTCATTTTATTGCCCCCAAAATCGATGAGCAAGGTCAAAAAGAAACATTTTCAAGGTTGGGAGATCAATAGTGATCGAACCCATGATGTCAACATCCAGGAATAGTTGAGTGCTTCAGAGAGCATACCCGCATGATACGGGAGTGAACACGTCAGCTAAGAAATCATACTCACGAATCCGAAAACCTCTACTCTGCCTTGGCGGTTGTGCAGCAAGCCAAGGTTCACAAACATGTTCACAACTCTTAGAGTAGGAACACGAGGAGGCTGAATTTTGATGAGCGTGTCGAACACAAAGTTTCAACCCACGCTTGTATTTTTTTCCCCAAAATTTCAAGGAAATTAAAAGAAGACCTTATCATGATTTCACTGGAAGAAAAATCCCAGCTATCAAATGATTTCATTTGGTACCCAATGCTTGGTCCATGCTCTCATGGTGCTAATAACGCATTTTCTACGCGAGAGCATATTCAAACTGAGCTAACCTCATGCATGGATCACCGCACCAAATGGGAGGCAATAGCCACATGCATGGCACAAGTTCGATGGCGGTGACGGATTGTTACCGCTTGACTCTATATCAACTACTCCTCTGAAACTGAGGAGAGGATTTCCTTCCATCGAAACCATGTGATATTGCATTTGATATACATCCATAATTTTGCCAACAAAATGACAAGTAGGCATGTCTAAGGAGACTTCAAATGGAAGTTTTCAGAATTTGGACAGCAACAACTCTTAGAAATAAATTCATATCTCTCGCCTCAAGTGTCAAAAATTTCTAAATTTTGGTAAGCATATGTAGAATTTCATAATCCACAACTTTGGTATTCAACTCCAGAACAGATTTAACTTTTACTGGGTCGAAAAATTCATTTACCAAAGCTCTGTCTAGCAGTTTGGACAGCAAATAGTAGCTGACTACAAATTCGATATTTCTCGATATACACATGCATGACTGCTGAAATGTTGTGAGCATGGCTATCACAAAATTATGAATCAATGTGGTGTTCAAGGTTTGCTCTATATCCCAAAGGAAGTTGACATAAAAATTTGAATTTTTGAGACCACTAGTTCTGAAATTCAGCAAGCAGAGACCTAAAGTTTTGGGCATAACTCCCAAACTAAAAATCTAGTGACCTTGAGATTTCTACAGGAGGTAGATGGATACCTAAAGAGAATTTTTGGTATTCAAAGGTCGAATCAAATCAGATTGAAAAAGGGTCTAATAGATCCATTTTCGAGGTGTCATTGCCCAGAAATTTTCAGCAGGGCATATCTTTACTAAAAAGATCATATCTCAAAGATTAAGAACCCTATGACCACGAGATTTTGACAGCACAAAGTAGGCTATATAAGAAACATTTTTGGTATAGATTCTCTGGTCAAATTCCTTTTGGAACTATACGTAAAAATTCGAGTTTTCTGCCGAACTCAGAATCTTGACAGCATTTCAGCATGACCTTGTCTAGCAATTTAATCCTAACTTCAGTTTTAAGCATTCTAAAATCATGAGAAATTCAGGAAGCAAACTTAACTAGGTGATGAACAATTTCCCTAAAGAGCACCTAGCCAGAAATTTTCTAGATAATCCTTAGGAAGATTTGGACAACAGCTAGTCAAATTTTGCGCTTAATCACCACATCAAAGCATCAAACTAGCATGATTGGTCCTTAAGAAACACAATTTAACTAAAGACCAAATGACACATGATTTAAGTTCATCTTCTTGTTTAATAGCTTTTACATGATGCAAAAAGCGTCCTAAGCTTCCTCACAAAGCTTTTAAGCTTAAAAACGAAGTTAGCGCCGGTGGCAGGGCATATATAAACGTCTCTCCCTATAATAACTAGTTGGAAGCTATTCGTTTCTTAATTACCGTGCCTAACAACCGTGGTTAGTGTACCTGCAGAAAATCACAGATATTCAAGACCTTTTGTGCCAGCACTCACAAAAGCGTCCACATTCATTACCGTTCACTTATAGAAACTGTATCCATGCGTAAAGCCGCTGCATGGACAACGTCCTATTTAAGACTATGACGCGACGTGAGTGCCCATTGGAACAGGCCTCACTCATCCCTCACGGACTTTCCCGTGGTACCATCACGTATGGCAAAACGTGACGAGACTCAGACGCGACGTGACACCCATTGGAATAGGTCCCACTAGTCCCTCACAGGACTTCCCTGTGGTACCACCACGTATGGCGAAACGTGATGAACTAGTATGGTTGTGCATGAAAGTAAGTTTTGACAGGAATAAATGTGCTGGAAGTCAGACTAAGTACACCATAATCTATTAGCCACCTGAAAGAACCCAAAAATTCCTCTAGGGCCTCTCGGACTAGATTAGACCTTAACGTCCTACTCTTTTAGCAAGATTATTAATCTTCGCAAATTTTATTCCAAAAACAAGTTTGTTAAGGTATTTTAATTACTCTGGTGCATATCATCACTCTGGTACCAGCTGTGACAGAACCGCCCAAAATAATTCCGTATTATCGCCTAAGCCTGTCCACATGGCCATTAAGCAATAATAAAGAACTATTCTGTCGCTTCCGCCGGGTAAAGCCCGGTAAATCACATACAACAGGATCGCTGATATGCGCTATGCCCACACGAAGGCGGGACCAGAGTACAACATTACATCACATTAAAGTCCACAAGTTCAACATATTTACAAACCAGGTTTTTCGTCCATAAAAGTAAGCATGGTTCAGAGTTTAAAACAGCGGAAAGTAAACTACACGCATGATACACATAGGAGGCCATCCATGCATATCACTCCTCATCATTGTTCTCCCATTCAAGCTCCCAACCATCTGTGAGAGAACCAGGACAGATGGGATTACCTGAAAACAACAACAAAAGCAAGGCTGAGTATACTAATACTCAGCAAGACTTACCCGACAAAAGAAAAGTACGACTAGACATGCAAGGCTTTTTGGCTGATGGGTTTGTTTTGCCAAAAGCGACTAAGAGTTGATCCTTATTTTCAGATTTTAGCTCCAATTCTAGTATGTTAACCATTCTAGGTGAGAACCTACACTAAGCAAGCATGTTGTGCAAACAATATTAAACAGGTAACAATATTAATCCAAAATGTTCCATAAATAAACATGGGGTAGCCAGTGGTCAAGCCGACTCAGATAACGGCGAGTGACCGACGATCGATCGATTTATATCCTTGCAAGGTAAACCCAAGATACACGGAAGAAGGTAGACCAAGTGCGGTGTCTACCCCAACCGGGCGGTTCCCAACATCCCACGGTTTAGGATCGGACGCTACAAACTGCGGTACACGGTTATCCGGAGGGTCTAACCCGACCGGTCCGGACTCACACACTATACCACGGGTAGCTAGCCGGAGACACATCCCAAGCGGGTAGCTAGAAAGATCCCGCCCCGGTTCAGAAGGTACTAGGCTTACCGGTCCCATTCCCGACAAGTACTTGGTACATTCAATAGCTTAGGACCAGCACCATGCTACTCGGTCGAGACCGAACCCATTGCTCTTACCACATGAGCGAGTCAATTTAACCAACTTATGATTCCAACATAAGCATCCTATATCTCGCGAGCAATGAGTCATCACTCGACTTCTACCGTATCCTTAGCGCATGGCACTAGCGTTCCTAACATACTAGTAAAAGAGCATAGGAGTCCTAAGTATCATGCAACTAGGTTTCAAAACAACTCTTGAAACTTAAATGCACAAGTAAAGCAATAAAGTACTGAAAAAGTAAAGGATGTGATTTTAATTTATAAAAGATGGGTTAGATGACACCGGTGCTTGCCTTCCTCAGACTCTACACCAAAACAAGCCTTTGGCTCTTCCGGACTTCGGTCCGGTCTTGCTTCACACCAAGCCGGTTCGGTTCACCATCAATGGTCCCGTCTCCCTCCTGGGTGAGTGTGTACGTACCGTCCGTAAATCTATAACGTATACATGCATATGCATTAATTAAAGTTAATCTTGATGGTATTTGTGCACATATAAGCAAATTAAGTTATTTAACTTCACCAAACAGCAAGGGGGTGTGTTTAAATTAATAAAAACAGAAACAAAAATGAATTCACAATTTAGCACTTTTAATTTCCATTTCTATCTTTAATTACTTAAAACAAGCCTTTCTACCATAAACCCTAATTAAATCAAAAACACTTCCAAAGAGCCTAATATTTTGCACAGAGCAACATATGCTTAATTTAAGCTCTCAAACCAAAATTTGGCTTAAGATCATTTATAAATTAATTTATATGAAAAAGACAAATTTCAGCCTAGTAAACCACCATTAATTCATATTTAATAAACTTTTTGATCTCAACTTTCTCCTACAGGTCATGTATGCCAAAAATGAGCTTCTAACCCAAGTATGGTTGCAGATTCAAATTATTTTTCAGATTTTGAATTTAAGCTCCTACACAAGATTAAATCCAAAACACCTAGTAAATAATTCCCTAAATTCACATCCATCACACCAGGGGTACTAGCCATCAAGTCAAAGCCCTAGGGTGCACTTGTGCTCAAGGAAAAGTTCATTAAAGGTGCTATAAAAATCATCAAACTTATTCTAGCATAAAGATTAAATAAATCATAACTGAAAATATATAAATCAAAATCATGCAAATTTTTGTCACAGATCTAGACATGCCATAAAGAGCAACATATCCAAAATTCAAGTTCATAGCATGTGTATATTTTAAATCACACTAAAAACACTCCAAACTGAGTTTGAATTTTTATTTCAAAAACTGTACAAAAAAACCCTATACATGTTTTCTAGAAAAGATAGATTTCTTCAGCACAAACCCAACAAATATGGTTTTGCATTTTTCTGATTTTTCTACGATTTTTAATGATTTTTCGAAGTTGCTTCTTTGTAACCCTAATAACACATTTGCGGGGGAGGCCCTCGAACTTATTTTCCGAAATTACGCGGGGGTCCCTGGATTACGGAAAACTCTCTGGAAAGACTGAAATCGAAGCAATGTAGTCCTCGGGCGCCATGGCCGGCGGGGAGGACCAAAATCCGGCGAGCTCGTCGCGGGATTGACTCGGGGAAGTGGTGGGGACGACGAGGGACTCACCACGATCTCGTTTTGGGGCTTGGATGGGGGAGAGATGTGGTCGAAGGGCGCCGACGGCGTGCTGGTCCTAGACCGGCCGCTGCTGCGCTCCTGGTCCGGCACCGCGCATCCCCGGCGCCCGGAGGCGGTGCGGAGGCATCGAGGGAGGAGTAGGTAACCGAGAGAAGGAAGGGAAGAGGGCCGACCGTCGCCCGGTTGGATGCGGGGCGGCCCGGCTCGACGGCGGCGCGGCAAGGCACGGCGGAGTGGACGGCGCGCCGCCGGCTCGGGCCTGCTTGTGAAAGAGGGAGAGGTGCCTGCGATTTGGCGGCCGGGAGAACTTCCGGCGCACGGCCCCGAACGAGCCGGCGCGGCCGCGGGGGCGACACGAGGACGGGGGTGGCGGGGATCGTGTTGACGGCGCGCGCGCGCCGCGTGGCGGACGCGCGAGTCGGCCCCGGTCCGCGGCTTAGCTGGGCGTGGCGCACGATCTACTGGCCTTCGGAGCCCCCACAGCGCAGGCGAGTCCACCACAGATACGCCGAGGCGTCCATACGCCGGAACAGGGCGTGCACGGCACGTGGCCGGCGCGGCTCTGAAAGTCCAGCGCGTGCTCTGTTCGCTTTTCGTTCCATTTAGCCTGCTTCGAAATTGCATAACTCCAAAAAGTTCCAACTAAGTTGAAAATCTCCTAAAAGCAAAGTTGTAGAGGAGCCATAGATCTACAACTTTCCCAAAGGGCGACATATGTTTTGATCCACTGTTTGCCTGGGAACGTTGGCCAAAGTTGCAGTTTTTCCATGGCTCGAATTACTGTTCACAGAGCAGTCAGACCGGTTTTTGGCCAATTTGCACTCAAAATTGGAACGTCCGCCAATTACAAAAAATGTGTTCCCGGAAATAGCGAACAACTTTCGTATTGGCCGATTTTGAACTTCTATAGTGAAATTTGGAGAACGCGCAAGAAAACCATTTCAGCCTTAAAGGAGATCTAGGGTTTGACCGTGATTTGGGATTTTGACCAAGGTCTTTTGTGCAAATTTGTGACAAAACATGTCAAACATGTTTATGAGCCAATTTAAACATGATTAACGCAACTAATTAATTTAGTTATCTTTAATAAACACCTGGGGTGTTACAACCGCCACATTAGTGCTAAGTCCATATCCAAGGTAGTGGACAAGCAAGGGCTTGGACACCGCAAGAACAACAAGGCAAATGGTAGAGTGATGGTGAAAGGGCATGAGATCCCCTTATGGAACAAGGGAGGCTACCTCAACACAATAATGGATATTGCCCATGGAGTCACCACATCTACCACAACCAAGGAAGCTCCAAAGATGGTGCAAACCACAAAGGGAATTGGTGGGAGTAACACCCCACCTAAGGCATCGAAGAATGTGGTTGAGCACAAATCCACACCCAACTACACTTGTGATTACATTGTAACCTTGGACCATAATGATAAAATGGTTGTCAAGTATGTTGGGGCCTATGCCATGAAGGACATGAGAAAGAGTGTGTGGGTTCCAAAAGTTTTTGCATCTAACCTCCAAGGACCCAAATCATTTTGGGTACCTAAACCAAGAGCTTAAACTTGTTTTGTAGGCCTACTCCTCCGGTGGAAGTGCATGGTTGATTGATAGTGGTGCCACTAATCACATGACCGGAGATGAAGGCTTGTCTGCATCCCTTGACCGTTATGACAACCCTACGGAAACTATCATTTATGGAGACAATGGTTAAGGGGATGTCATTGGTTTAGGTAAAATTGCTATCTCAACAACAAATTCAATTGAAGATGTTTATCATGTGCAAGGGTTGGGATACAACTTGTTGTCGGTTTCACAACTTTGTGAGAAAGGCTACAATTGTCTCTTTACTCATGAGGGTGTGACCGTCTCTAGAAGGGAGGATTCCTCTATTGTCTTTGCGGGTCACCTACGGGGAAAACTTTACTATGTGGATTTCACAAAAGTAAAGGTGGATCCTAAGGCTTTCTTAGTGGCAAAATCTGACTTGGGTTGGCTATGGCATCGCCGACTAGCCCATGTTGGCATGAGGAACTTGGCCAAACTTCAAAAAGACGAGCACATCCTAGGACTAACAAATGTTGTCTTTGAGAAAGATAGGTTATGTAGCGCATGTCAAGCCGGGATGCAAGTTGGAGCTCATCATCCCGCCAAGAACATTCTATCCTCATCAAGACCATTGAAGCTACTACACATGGATTTATTTGGACCAATTGCCTATATAAGCATCGTGGTAATAAATATGGTTTAGTAATTGTTGATGACTTTTCCCGTTTCACTTGGGTATTCTTTTTGCAAGATAAAAATGAGGCAAAGGGAATTGTGAAGAAGTTCATTAGAAGAGTTCAAAATGAGTTCGAGCTCAAGGTCAAGAACATAAGAAGTGACAACGGATCGGAGTTTAGGAACACACAAGTTGAAGAGTTCCTAGATGAAGAAGGCATCAAGCATGAACTCTCCGCTCCATACACACCTCAACAAAATGGCATTGTTGAGAGGAAGAACCGCACATTGATAGAAGCGGCAAGGACAATGCTTGATGAGTACAAGACTCCGGACTCATTTTGGGCGGAAGCCATCAACACCGCATGCCACGCCGCCAACCGACTCTACCTCCACAAGTACTTGAACAAGACTCCCTACAAAATCATCACCGGTAAAAAACCTAGTGTGCATTACTTTAGGGTCTTTGGGTGTAAGTGTTTCATACTTAACAAGAAACCCAAGGCATCAAAGTTTGCATCCAAGGTTGATGAAGGTTTTCTACTTGGTTATGAAACTAACGAGCATGCCTATCGTGTTTTCAACAAAACCACCGGTTGTGTTGAGACCACGGTAGACGTGAAATTTGATGAATCCAACGGCTCTCAACGAGAGCAAGTTAGTGAAAACCTTGTAGATGATGAAGAGCCCCCAAGCATATCCATCTTTAGAATGGGGACAGGTGAAGTAATGCCTCGGGAAATTCAAGCACAAACTCCGGTTGACACAAGCACTCATGATCCATCATCATCAACAAGAGTGGAACCACCTAGTTCTCAAGTCCATCAAGATGAGAGTCAAGTTCATGGTGACGATCATGGACGGGGCTTTGATCAAGGGGGAGAACTAAGTGATGAAGCTCAAGAAGATACACCACAAGTTGAAGGTGACGATGATGGACCTATCCAGCGACAATCTCAAGAGCCATACCCAAGGGTACATCAAATGGTTCAACGTGATCATCCCGTCGACAACATTCTTGGGAGTATTCAAAGAGGGGTAACAACTCGATCTAGATTGTCAAATTTTTGTGCATTTTACTCGTTTGTTTCCTCTTTGGAACCTCTTAGTGTGGAACAAGCTCTTGAGGATCCGGATTGGATTATTGCCATGGAGGAAGAATTTAACAACTTCAAGAGAAATGAAGTTTGGGAGTTGGTACCAAGACCCAAGCAAAATGTAATCGGCACCAAATGGGTTTTTAGGAACAAGCAAGATGAATTTGGTGTCGTCACGAAGAACAAGGCAAGGCTTGTTGGCAAGGGTTACACGCAAGTTGAAGGCCTAGATTTCGGAGAGACTTATGCACCGGTAGCAAGGCTCGAGTCAATTCGTATTCTTTTGGCCTATGCTACTCATCATGATTTCAAACTTCATCAAATGGATGTGAAGAGTGCCTTCTTTAATGGACCTCTCCAAGAAGAAGTGTATGTGGATCAACCACCGGGCTTTGAAGACTCAAGATTTCCAAATCATGTGTACAACCTCCATAAGGCGCTCTACGGGCTTAAGCAAGCTCCTAGAGCATGGTACGAATGCCTTAAGGATTTTCTTCTCAAGAACGGCTTTGAGATAGGCAAAGCCGATTCTACTCTTTTCATACAAAGAAACGGAAAAGATATTTTCGTTTGTCAAATTTATGTCGATGATATCATTTTTGGGTCTACTAATGATAAATTTTGTGAAGAATTTAGTAGGATCATGACCAAGAGGTTTGAGATGTCTATGATGGGAGAATTGAAGTTCTTTCTTGGATTTCAAATCAAGCAAATGAAAGAAGGGACTTTCTTGTGTCAAACCAAGTATGTGAAGGATATGCTCAAGAGGTTTGACATGGCCGATTCCAAGCCCATCAAAACACCCATGGCATTAAATGGACATCTTGATCTCAATGAAGAAGGGAAGTCGGTCGACCAAAAGGTATTCCGTTCCATGATTGGCTCCCTCCTTTACCTTTGTGCATCTAGGCCCGATATAATGCTTAGTGTGTGCATGTGTGCAAGATTTCAAGCCAATCCTAAGGAGTGCCATCTAATGTCTGTTAAGAGGATCTTTAGATATTTAGTTCATACTCCTAACCTAGGCTTGTGGTATCCCAAAGGTTCCACTTTGGACCTACTTGGCTACTCCGATTCGGATTATGTCGGTTGCAAAGTAGATCGAAAGAGCACTACCGGGACTTGCCAATTTCTTGGTAGGTCTTTGGTGTCGTGGAGCTCAAAGAAGCAATGTCGGTGTTTTAGACCGGCAACCTACTACGGGGAGTACCCGAAGTAGATGAATGTGACTCGCCGAGATCGGTAACTCGAAGGAAGAGACACGTGGCACACAATTTAGACAGGTTCGGGCCGCGAGGTGCGTAATACCCTACGTCTCGTATGCTTTGCGTAGCTCGGATTGATAGGGCACGATTACAAGATGGTGCAATAGTGCGCCGTGGGTTGTATGAGATGAGATTGGATGAAGGGATCGGTCCCCGCCTCGCCTTATATAGTCGGGAGGCGGGGTTACAAGTCGGAGTAGGGAGAGAGTACTAGTCGAGTACGTCTAGGAGTCCTGTATACGGTGCGAAACATGTACAGCTCCCTAACCGAGTACTACTCCTGTGTAGTCCTTGTGCTCCACGCCTTCAGGTGCCGTGTAGCGCAAGGCGGGTAATCCCAGGGGCCCACCGAGTAGTCGGTCCTGGTGCCCACCGAGGTAGTGGGCCAAGGGAGGTCCATACGGCAAGCAAAATTCGGTTGCTTTATCCACGGCCGAAGCCGAATATGTGGCGGCCGGTGCTTGTTGTGCACAACTCTTGTGGATGAAGCAAACGTTGAGTGATTATGGTTGCAATTTAGTAAGATTCCACTCTTGTGTGACAACGAGAGTGCTATCAAACTAGCGAACAATCCTGTCCAACACTCTAGAACAAAGCACATAGACATTAGACATCACTTCTTACGGGATCATGAGGCTAAGGGTGACATTGCTTTACGGCATGCTTGCACCGAAAAGCAACTTGCCGACATTTTCACTAAGCCTCTAGACGAGCAAAGGTTTTGTGCTTTGAGGAGTGAGCTAAACATCTTAGATTCTCGTAACTTGGCTTGATCTTTTGCGCATAAACCTGTTTGTTGCCTAGATAGGAAACAAAATATTTTATTTTAAGTTTCTTTGTGTGTGTGTTTTACAAAACTTTGGATTTTTACATAGTGGGTGGTGACTGTAGCTTTGATTGATTGCGTGTGACTAGTCACCAACTTCTATGGGGTCTCTACATGTCCATATTCCCCTTTACTAAAAATCTCAATCTAGACTTTCAATCCATTCCAAAAACTGCTTAAACTGCCGGTACAACCGACACAAGGTCGGTAGTACCGATATGAGTTCTCTGTTGAATTTTCTGGCGTTCCCCGGTAGAACCGACGCCGTGTCGGTACTACCGGACCCCCCCGGTAGAACCGACCCAGGGTCGGTATACCGATATGACTTCTCTGTCATAATTTCTAGGGACCGCCGGTAGTACCGACGCCCTGTCGGTACTACCGATAACAGCGGCTGGGCTATTTAAACCCCACGACCTGAGGGCTAGGGCTTCCTCTCCTTTCTAACCGTTGCTGCGCCCTCTCTCCTCCTCTTCTCAAATCCGTGAGGGGATCTCAAGAACCAACTGTGCAAAGTGTTTCTAGTCCACATCCTTAGATTCTCCACCCTCCGGAACATCCGAACCTCGCCGGAAGTTCGTCGATTCGCGCGGAAGCATCTCAAGGTATACTTTCAAATCTCCGTCGATCGATCTCTTATTGTAGTTGTTTCTAGAGGCAATGCTTTAGGGAATCATCATCTTGTCCATCCTAGAACTCGTATCTATGATCTCGTAGCTTTTGGTTGGCTAAATCATCCGGATTCAAACTTCTCCACCCAAAACCGACCCCCATCGGTAGTACCGACGCCATGTCGGTAGTACCGATGGGGGCTGTCAACTAAGCTTCTCCCCTAGGTTGAGCCATTTCTTTCCATAATTGATATACCCATCTTATGCACTCTTTGCTAATCCTCCAGATGGGTCGCGCCGGCAAGCAAGTGGTTCGTGAAGGATCCGATGAAGACGACGTTCCTCTCGCTCAAAGGAAGAGGAAAGGGGGAGCAAGCTCTCAAGCTCTTCGTGGTCGTGGTCGTACCAATCCACCGACTGCTCCTCGCCAGTCCATGGGACAAGGTCATCGTGCCCGTACCAAGCAAGCTCACCAACCCGATGATCACTATGATGATTATGAGGACATATCCTTGGAAACCCTCTCCTCGTTCATCCTTCGGCCATCCAAACCTCCTCGTCCAGCCACTCAAATGGGGATTGTCAGGATGGTAGATTACACAAGGGGGTCGCACAATGTCTACAAGGAAAGGTACTCCGACCCAGCTCTTTGGCAAAAGGAGTTTGACGCAGACATCCGATTTTGGCTCAAGTTCAATGCCGATTGGTATGAGTCAGTTATTCTCAGCAAGGACCACATGACTATTGATATGAAGTCAATCAATTGGGATCTCCTTAGGTCACTTGACATTCCGGCCGTCAATGATGCGATTGATATATGTCATGCCAAGGGGATGACCAATGTGATGGCAATCAACTATGATTGGAATGAAGAAGTGGTCGCCCAATTCTATGCCAACCTCTACATCCGCTATGAGACCCGGACCTTTCATTGGCTCCTCCAAGGCAAGCCCCTCTCCGTCTCATATGAGCGTTTTGCTCAAATCCTTGGTTTCGGTGAGGAGGATCTCGCTCGTCCCAAGCTGCATGGTGGAGAGTTCCCTCTCGACAGTGAGATGGCTTTCATGTATGACTCCGTGTATGGCAAGGCGGAGTTTGGTACCACACATGGGATGAAGCCGGTTTATCGGATGTTGAATCAACTCTTTCGCTACACTCTCACTCCCAAGATAGGTGACAACACCAATATCTCCAATGTGGCAAAAGAGATTCTTGTGAGGATGGCACCGGGCAAGGAGGACTTTAGCATATTCAACTTCATTTGGGAGGAAATCATTGTGTGCTCCGTGTCCGCCAACAAGAGTTGCCAATATGCTCCTTGGATATTCAAGATGATCTGTGAGGTGGCGGGAGTTGATATCCTTCCCGACAAGACTCATTCTTGGTACAAGCCCAACAAAGGCAACATTGAGAGGCTTCTCAAGTTGGGCAAGCATGCCCCTCCTCGTCCTTCTACCGCGGGTGGCTCCTCCTCCGGTGGCCCATCCACCTTTGAGCCACCTTCCTCCTCTCGTGGGCCATCCGCATCTCGAGGCACCATTCCTCCCGGTAAGAAAAAGAGTATCTTCAATTTTCTCTCTCAAGGTCTTTTTGCTTGCTTCAATGTGGGAAAACACAATGCACAGGAAATTCGTGCACATAGGCAGCATGTTGATGAGTAGCTCCTTAAGTTGGAGACGCGTCAAAAGTCCTTGTTCGCTCAACACAACATTGAGCACTCTCCCGTCCGCGAGCCCATGGATTTTCCTCCTCCACCAAACTTCTACAACCCTTGGGAGATCTACGGTGACACCTCCATGATGTATGGAGCTCCTCCGGCCGACATCGACGACGAGGACTTTGGTGGTGGTGAGACCGACGACGACGACTCTCCTCCGGCTGCCCACTCTCCACATGACTATGATGATTGAAGGGCCTCCTCTTTTTGGCGCTTGATGCCAAAGGGGGAGTGAGCTCACAATTTACTCATGTGTGGTGTGGGCTTGCATCTTCATTTATCAATCTATCTATCCTTAAGTTTGTGGACATGTAAGGACTATTTGTGTATTCGTGTGGTGTAATGCTTGTTGAAGAACCTAGAACCCGTTTAAATTTGTAAGACCTAAATTGTGCTTGTGATGTGAGGAACCTTGTTTATCTATTTGTGATGCTTGTTATTTCTCACTTTATTGTTTTGTATACCATGTCATATGCATCACGGTTTATATATCACACTCATGCACTTGTGTATACAATTTGAGAGTGAAAAGTCTTCTAAGTGTGTGATGGGCATTTGAGGCCTTCATAAAAGTCGAAGCACACATTTAGGGGGAGTTTCATTTTCAAATCCGTCAAATACACACATCTTTTATATAAACAAATTGTGGTTGTCATCAATCACCAAAAAGGGGGAGATTGAAAGTGCATCTTGGCCCCTAATTATTTTGGTGATAATGACAAGCACGATTTGTGGTATTTAATGCTTTGACAAGATGTGTGCGGGTCTTAAATGAATAAAACTCATATGGTTGATCAAAGGAAGGCCCCCAATTTCAAGTCGTTGTTTTCAACTCGAATCAAGGCTTTATTTCATTTTACTTTTGAATTTGAGTATAGGAAACACCGTACTATAAAGGGGGATGCAAATCGATAGCCAAGAGATGCTAAAAGTGCTCTAGAAGGTAATCCAAGTGAGTGAGAAGAGTTGAGAGTTGGCACGTGCACAAATGCTTCTCTTTTCTCAAACTCTCAGCCTGGGCCGGTTGTACCGACGCCACGTCGGTACTACCGGCGATCGCCCCTCGGTAGTACCGGCGCAGGGCCGGTATACCGATATGGCTTCACTGGCGAATTTGAGCCAGGGGGTCGGTACTACCGACCCTGTGTCGGTACCACCGGTGACCGTACTGTTTTAGTTCAGAACCCCCCCCCCCCCCCCCCTCGGCGTACCGACGCCGTGTCGGTAGTACCGGGGTTACACGATTCTGCACAGTAACGGCTAGTTTTTGGCCCCTAGTATTTAAGCCCCCTTCTCCCTCCTCACTCATTGCTGACCAACCACGAGACAAACACTTCCTTGAGCATTCACTCCACCTCTCCCCTCTCCTCTAGAGCTAATCCTTGGTTCCCTTGAGCTAGGGTTGGAGTAGAGAGGTGAATTCTAGTGAAGTGTGCTCAAGCCTTGAGAGCCCCATCGTTCTTCTCCTTCTCAAGAGCACTTGAAGCATCTCCGGGCTTTTGGTTTGCATTTGTTACTCTTGAAGCTTGCTTCTAAACGGTTAGGCGTCGCCCGCGAGTGCCCTCTTGGTGTGGTGCACCCGGGATCGTTTGTATTGCCCTCTCTTTGGTGGAGAATTCTTAGTGAGCACCAATCTTCCTTTGTGGGGGTTGGAAGAGGAAAAGAGGCTCTTGGTGATAGCCCTCCCTTTGTGAGATCCTCAACGGAGACGTAGCATCCTTTGTGGGTGTGAACTTCGGATTAAATCTTGTGTCTCCTTTGCTTGCTTGAATTCTTTGTTTCTAACGAACCCTAGAACTTGTTTTAGCCCGATCTATCAATTGATTGCTATCCAACTCATTTCTGTGGTTGCAGGTGGTTCTTAGCCTCTAAACTTAAACTTTGATTCAAGTAGAATTGCTAGAAACCTCACAGAATTCAAATTTCGCTTTAAGTCATTTCTGCCTGTCGGTAGTACCGACCTGGTACCGGTAGTACCGACACTGTCGGTAGAACCGGCACCACGTCGGTAGTACCGACAGGAGTTTTAATCCGCTGCTTTTGTTTCAGAAATTTGAAGTCATCCTATTCACCCCCCTCTAGGCATCACAAGGTCCTTTCAGATACCAATTGAAAGGACCTTGATGTCGCCTAGAGTGGGGGTGAATAGGCGTGTCGACCAAATTAAACTCTTTCTCCCCAAACACTTGAGCTGACAGTGCTCCACCGGTCAGACCGGTGGTGGTGACCAGTCAGACCAGTCAGGCACTGAACTCCACAGGTGACACCAGTCAGACCGGTGTGCCTCACCGGTCAGACCGGTGTAGCACAGAACACCTGCAAAAACAACTCAAGCACCTCTTGACTTCTAGCACGAGCTGAACTTGGTGTGTGGCCTTTGTAGATGAACACAAGCAAAGTAATGATCCATGCACACACAAGTAACGCACCCAAGTAGATCGAAGCGGAAGCAAATGTATTATGCTAGAAAAACAACTTAGAGAGTCAAACCACACGAAGAAGCAAGGATTTGTTTCCCGAAGTTCACCACCCACTGAGGAATGACTACGTCTCCGTCGAGGAGCTTGTAAGGGACAATTCCCACAACAAGCCGGGTCTCTTTCAACCACTTTCCTCCTTTTCACTGAGGGGATCTTTTCCAGGAAGAGGCAAGATCGCAGCCCTTACAAACTTCCCGCTGCTCACCACAACCTTGGGAGCTAGCCGGCGACACCTAGCCGTATAGGAGGCAAACCTCCAAGAGTAAAAAATGCTTCAAAGTTTGTAGACGCGAAACCAAAGTGCTCAAGCTATGAAAAGCTCTTGTTAGCTCACTAGTTCACTCTTAACCTCACTTTCTCAACCCAACACAAGAATATGGCTTGAATCCACAAAACTCACAAAGAGAGTGTTGGGGAGATCCACTAAGGCTTAGAGCTAGTTAGAATTGGCTTGGGACCTCAGCAAACTCACTAGAAACAACAACCCTCACTAGAAGAAGGCTTGGGGTATTTATACTCCTCAAAGGAGAAAACTAGTCGTTAGTCCCCGGGTGGCACCGGTCAGACCGGTGCCCCACACCAGTCAGACCGGTGTTCGAAAAACTAGCCGTTGGGCTAGCGGCACCGGTCAGACCGGTCAAACCGGTCAGGCCCGAGATACCCCCAAAACCCCTTTAAAGTAAACTAGCACTTCACCACCAAGATGAAATGACCCAGGTTAGGTTAGGAGGGTTTGTTAGCACACTCTAAGGCTAGATCTCACTTAGGTCAACTAAAGAGCACTTTGACTTGGTCAACTCACTAAGTTGCATCCCTCTTGATAGTACGGCATACCTATACTCAAGAAAAGAATAAAAGAGCTTCGATGATCTCTTGAGCTTGAACAACTTCAATTCTTGCCATACTTGAACAATATCCACTTGAGGGCTTTCAACATAGCCTTTGCCTTGAGCACGTCCATACTTGAGCTAGTGACTTAGGATCTTTCCATAAAGCATAGGAATGCATACTTGGATCCATGGTCACTCCATATTGCCAATCTTAATAAGTTGATGACTTGCAAAGCTTCCCTCGGTTAAGGTTTGAATTGATACTTGAAGATCCCACGGATGCTAGAACTTCACCTTAGCAAAACACTAATGGCGGCTTAGCTACGGCCCCAAAGATTGCTTAGTCCCTCACCCTAGACATCTCGGTTGATCTCTTCATCACTTATCAAATCCACTTTGAGTCCCACTTTGCTTCATACGCAATTAACCTTCATTTGAAAATCCCGCTTCAAATGCTTGATCTTGATTAACAACGAATATGCAAGCTTCCAACTTTAGAACCATAGTGTGTACACTCATCATCTTGTTCTTTTTCAATAACCTCATGAAGTCTTGCACCATATACTTGTCTTTGTAAATGTGAGCCATAATATACATCCATAATTAAATACTTCAATGGTTGCTCATGAATATATAAAGAAAATCTGCTCACAATCTTAGACAAAATCATTAGTCCTTTAATCGCCTTGTCATTCAATTCACCAAAATCCACTTAAGGGCCTAGATGCACTTTCAGTATGGCGCTAGGGTCCCTGCCGCCGTGGGGCACGACGCTAGGGCTCCTACCGCCGTGGGGTACAACGACATATGTATATTTCTCAATTTTTTTGTTTTGTCTATTTATTTTTCGAAAATCAAAGAAAAAATATATTAAAAAATCCATAATGGCAATCAATCACAGAACCCTCCCTCTTAGTGTGTTTGTTTCATTCTATATATCCGAAAGCCCGAAAGCTAGTAGAAAGTCAAAATTAACTTTTTATAAGCTTTTCAGCTTTGCACTTTTCCAAGGCATTTGGCTTTTGGATATATGGAAAGGTAGCTGTGTAAAGCTTCATAGAAGCTTAAACAAACACAATTGACTTTTTACTACAACTTTAACCACAAATACTTATTAAACAATTAGTTAATAAATGTAAATAATGTAAAATATGTATCATTATGTATATTGACAAATTTAATTTAGATTTAGTTCTAAAAATGTAATTTAGATTTAACTTGGGAGTTTATCGATTCGTAAAATATTTGTGGAAAGACGGATAGTCAAATGAAAAAAAGTTAGTGCTGTCATATTTAAAAACGGAGGTAGTACATGCGATCCTGTGGAATTCTCACATCATTAAGATCATATTGGTTCTAAAAAACCAATCAATAAGATCATACCGAGGGTCCATGAAAAAACCGTGGATTAAAGTGTCGGTTCTCGCTAAATTTGCTATGAAAAATTTCTAGCCAGGTGGTCCTAATGATAAGTTTCATTTTAATATTTTTAAAAGTGAATTATACTCCATCATACAACAACTTCTATGGTTGTATTGTTTTGATCCAATAAATTGTAAAACATGGAAATAGATGCATAAACATGTTCAACGCGTGCGTGTACAATCATATGTATGGATCTAAAGCCTAAAGCGTATTTTTTTCATGGTGGCTCAAAGGAAAGCTCTAAATTTTTAAATTAATACTTTTTACTATTTTCACTGGTGATTCAAAAATTAATAAATGAGTATGTTTTTATTTTACCGTATGGCTCTCTCAAGCAGCACGTGACTTGATGTGGACAAACATATATGAATACTTTATAAAATTTTCAGCACCGTAGTTCACATTAGCACAGAGGGTAATTATATGTGATTCTTTTTTTATATGTGTCATAACGTATGTTCTAGATTGCCAACAGATTAGAGGCCCTTAAATAGCATAAATTTCTCACATATTATGTGTTGAAGTCTACCACACTCAACCAAACTTGATCCTTCGTCGGATCGTATCAGGTTCGGGTGGTCGAGATGGGTCGGGTTCGAGTTGGTCCGGTTGATTTGCAGTTATGTGTATAATTTTTGAGTTGGATCAGATTTTTTAGTTTCGGGTCAAAAATTTTAGTTCGACTCATCACATGGCCAAGTCGAGCTTTTCGGACATGTTGGTTCGGTTTGTCGGGTCAACAACCCATGATCAAGTGAGTACATGGTTAGTCCAAGCAACAAATTTAATCATTTTTGCTTGATATGCATAGTTATATAGTTGCTAAAAAATAAGTTAACCATAAACTTGTTTGCGCATCACTTGTCTCAAAGCTACATGAGGAGAACATAGAAAATAATAAACACAAAAGAGCGATAATAAGTTGGTTCACACGAATACTTCAAGCGAAAATGCTACATGCTATAAGTAGAACACTTTTGAGTACAATGATAATAAGTGCACAATTTCACTTTTGATACTTGATACGTGCTCAATTCATTTAATAGTAAGACACCTTGTGATTTGTTTTCATCTAAACGAAACTCCTCCAATCTCTTCTCTTTGAAGTTGTGACGACATACGGAGTATCATCTAAATTTTCTATGTGCACTCTATAAAATGAGAACGAAATTCACGTGAAATATCCACTAAGAATGGTCTTGATAGCAGGTTTGGTATGGGATAGAAAGGCTGTGACACATTGCTCAAATGGTGAAAATTTGCTTCACCCTTTTCGGTGGGTAGAACTTTACACCAACATGCATAGTCAGTCTGGTGTGAATCGATAGGTTGGATTATGAATTATCAATCCTATTAGTAAGCGTAAGTAGCTCTCTTTTGTAGTTTGAGCGCACCCATGAGTGAAAATCACACACTCATGCCCGAGGACTATATGTGAAAATTATATTTGCACACGTATGAATTAAATTTTACATCCCCACACACGGGTTGAGTTTCCACCCTTATATTATAATCCTATGTTACAATTATTATTATTATTATTATTATGACTTCTCTAGATTCATGATTTTTACTATGTACCTAAACATACTATATATTTAGATGCATAGCAGAAATTATGAATCTAAAAAATTCAAAATGATTAGTAATTTGGAATGAAGGTAGTACATTCATAAAAGCCCCAACACATTTAAACCTTTTGGAATATGAGATTGAGAGACCTAGTTGTAACAACAATACTTTTTCATTACCAAACTCGCTAGCAACTAGAAAGTGTGCTTCTTCCTCTCAAATTGTAAGGTACAATTTATTATGTTATTATTATAAAGTATTTCAATGGATGCAGATACATAGTTTTTCAACAGATATGTATGTATGCATAGCAAAAGTTTAGTTATCTAGAAAAATCAAAACGTAATAATAATTTGAAATGAAGATGCACATATAATAGCATTTTAACTGCTATTTCTGCGTTTTTGCTTTTTTTTTTCTTTGAGGAATCTGCGTTTTTGCTTTGGGATGCTATAACATTGCACACCGTTAACAGAATGGATCGAACGGCTGTGGTTGTTTCCACCATCCATATAAGCAAACAAGTACTCCAGGAATAACCAAATCACGATCCCATCCCCACCTGAGCCCCTCCCTATACGGTTACGGTGATACCCAATAGTTCGTCTCCTTCCAAGAAGAATCGCTTGACGCGCGCCCAGCCATGGCGCCGCCGCACCCTCCTCGCCTCCCACGCACCATCTTCAAGAGGGCTTTGGACGAAGCGATCGAGGACCAGCAACGACGCCCCCCTCCACAGCGGCGCCGGGTCCTGCGCTCCTCCAAGCTCTTCTCAGATGCCCTGAGGAGCGCCGGGGTGGAGCGCGGGTGCGGCGAGGATCGCGCCATTCCCCAGAGAGGGGTCAAGGAGAAGATCGCGAGGCGAAGCCATGTTCCAGTAGCGGGTCAAGCTGCTCCGCCGGGCCCGAGTGAGGAGAAGCCGGCTCGTGGGCGAGTTCTCGGCGAAGAAGATGCCAACTCCGACTTCAAGGCCCCCGAGGGGGCGGTGGTTCGGGACCAAAGATTCCCGGATGGCCGGGTCCGGGCGGAGCATCCTCGGGTAGCGGCCCAAGCTACCCCGCCGCGCCTTTGCCCCCGGGAGGCCGCTCCTTTCGCAGAGGGGGCGCGAGGAAGCTTCTTGGGGCAGGGGGAGGATGCGGGTCGAGTTCTTGGCCCACGGGGGACTTCCCCTGTCCATCTTGGCGAAGAAGAAGAGACCGAGCGGAAGTTTGGTGGCGTATCTGAGCTCCAGGCGCCGTCACCGCCGCCGCCGCCTCCTCTCGAAGACAGAGAGCCCACCCCGCCTCCCCCGAATTCGCCACCGCCTCCGCTGGTGAGGGTGTTCTCGGTCCGCAGCGAAGCAGACGCGCTTCAATTTCTTCGTCATTGGGCAGATATCGGTCGAGGTGGAGACGCGTTGCTGGCTCGCGTGCCGGGCGACGTGCTTCCTACCGATGCGGAGGCGATATGGCGGGTGCTGCAAGTGGTAGGGCTCAACGCCGTTGAAGAACCGGCTGTCTTCGCGGAGAAACTCGCCGTCGCCAGGCGCAGCCGGGAGTACGCTGACAGTTGAATGACGTAGAACGGGGGAATCAGGTGCTGACGGAAACCGTTGAATGCAATTGTTGATAACTTTTTTGTTGCATTGAGACAGGTTTTCTTTGGCCATTAAGGGTGAATTGGCACCGATTTAACAGTTCTAGCAGTTTGTGAAATCCTTTCTCTCTTTTTTTTTGAATTGAGAAATGTTTTTCCTTGGTAATTGAAGGCTGCTCACTGCAACACATGTGTTTCTTTCATTTTGGTTGCATTGAGAAAGGTTTCTTTTGCCATCACAAAGGTGAATTCTGGCAACAATCTAACAGCTGTGCTAGTGTTGTGGTCCTGGTGCCTAATACTGAAGTTCTAGCAGTTTCTGATTTTGGTTTTTGCCTAATATGTGCAAATTTTGTATCTGAAGTCTGAAGCTCTGAACACCTACTGAGTATGTTCAGTTTTGGGATGACTGAAGATTGTGATTGAACTAGAAGGCCTGGCAGTTTTTTGCCTAATATGTGCAAATTTTGTATCTGAAGTCTGAATGTTCAGTTTCCTGTCCTTTTGGATGACTGAAGATTGTGATTGAACTGGAAGGCCTGGCAGCAGTTCGATTGTGATTGTTCAGAATTGGTCGTTGTTGATTTTACTGTCACTTCACTGGCTAGTTGTATCTACTGGTCGAACAGCAGATCTAGTCGTGCTTATGATGTTTCAGATTCCTGATGCCTGGATTAGAAACCTGCTCCTTTTCTCATTTCTCCCATATGAAATGTTGCAGTCTACAAGGTGTTCCTAATATCATTTGGCTCCTGAAGTAGGATTCACCTCCGAAATAATTACATCCGCCATTGAACCGTGTGTTTTGAAAGTGATTAATATGCATTTCTGTTCTTTTGGGTGTCAATTTTTTTTTTTTGCCTCTGAACTTTTCTTTTAAAAAAACGTTGGTGGCGCGGCTGTTTGCCGAGCAAACTGGGTCCCTCTGCGTTGCGTCCCTGTCACGTGGGTCCGGTCCCACACGGCAGCGGCTCAACGCTAGAGGCGTTCAGCCTCGTCGCATCCACCGACCGCCTCCGCCTCCGCCGCCGCCGCCGCCGCCGCCGGTCAGAAACCCGCCGCGTCGCTGGGCCGCTGTTGACTGGCTCGGGCGGCCGCTAGTGACCGACGGGAGATCCGTCTCCGTTTCGGCCTCAGTTGCTGGGAGCTGGGGTCTCTTCCGATCGGGGGGCAGTGCAGAATCCGAGTCCTACTTCCAGTGGCCTCGCTGCGCCGCTGGCTTTCCATGTTCTCTTCTGGAGCGCCTCCTGCAGCGAAGTGGAAGATTGCGCCACCTTCGTTCAGGTTCTACAGGCAAACTCTCATTTTCCCTCTGTCCCGCACTGCCGCTTTGGTTTCCCAATTCCTAATTCGTGCTCGTGGATAATCTAAGAAAAGAGGGACTTGCATTTCTATGCTAGAACGCCAGCAACTTCATTGCGTTATTTCTTGCAGAATAGAAATGCAAGAACACTTAATGCGAGGAAGAAAAGGACAGAAGCACTGCTGTAACAAGCCCATCTTCAGACAAAGGGGTGCGAATTTTCAGTTTTCAGACCTTCCAGAGGTCTTCAGACAAAGGTGTTATTATTATTTATTATTCTAAAGAACCACCTAACTTCACAATGAGGATGGCAAAACCACAAAATGGTAGCTGTTCCAACACGTTTCCAGAGTCCAGGTTTCCTTTGGAATCCACACAGCGGCACATTATGGTTCATCATCTTTTAGGAAGTGATGCGAAGTGGGAATATGGTACTTGCACTCTTGTAAATATGGATAGATTTCTTATCCTTCCATCTATGAAACTGTGAGTCTCTGCATGTATTGTGGCAGCATCTTTTACTATATGCAGATATTTTATAGGAGAAATCTCTTTTATGTTACAGCAAGAATTTCTCAATGGAATTTTTTTTATTTGATCCATATAAGTTTCATCTTTGAAACTAACCATCTTAGTACAACTGAACCAATTTAACACCATAATAACCCTTAAGAATTACACTAGGCACATCAAGCTTTAGATGCTTAATTAATGTGGACCTCATACTTATAAGAACTGAGCAAAGCTAAATATCTATGGATGCACAGCCCAGCATATGGTTTTGGGCGCCTTGTTTAAAGATACAGAGTTCTTCATAGGTATGATTGTCTTTCCTCGACATTTTAATAATTTGCAAATCATATCAAAGTAATCAAACTTAAGGGGTGCGTTGAACTATCAACCCGACTTGCAATTTCTGTAATGATTTTCTTCACTGATAACATATTAATGTGAAGTACTCATGCCTATTATTAAACCTCATGGTAATTGTACACCTCTTTAGTCTTGAGATATCTGCCAATCTGGAGACAGTTTCTATCTGCAGGTTTCATGTCTTCAAAAAAAAAAAATAGCCTAGTGTTTTTGTCATCACCTAGATGTATTTCAACTGTATGCAAACCAAATTCCAATCTTGAACTAGGAGAGCAAAGCTCCATCATAGTTTCATCCTTAAAGCGTTGAAAGTTTCCCTTTCTCAGCAAAAAGTTACTGTATTGTCCATCTGCATTTTTCTCTCTTTTTGATTCCTCGGTTTCCTATTACATATAGTCTTTACTTCTTATCTTCTTCTATATTCTTTCTATAAACATTCTAATTTCTAGTTATTAATCTGTTTCTCTCTAGCATGCCATGGAATATGAACTTCTGAAAGTTTGTGGTACAGCAAATCCTAGAATTGCAACGGCCAAGTGCATGACTTGGTGCTGTAAATTTTGTACTCTAGAGAACAGCTCTAAGCTTGACAATCAGTGGAGATACCACCTTTTATTTAAAATTGAATTTGTAAATCCACAGGATACCTTCTAAACAAAATCGACTGTTTGACGATATGACTTTGGTACACTGGTGTAGGGTTTTAAATACTGGTGGGAATCCGCCGGTTAACCGCGGTAACCGGTAAAACCGGTCCGGACCGGTAGTGGTTCTGACCAGTTCCTACCGATCCAATTCAAAAAATTCAAATTTAAATTGAGAAAATGAAAAATTCTAGAGAAAGTCCTCGAAAATACTTCAAGATTTATAGAATTTAATGGTGCCAAAATTTTTCAAATATGAGTGCATTTATTATTTTTTACAGGTAGTGGAAGTTCAACAGAAAAGAAAAAGAAAAAACATTCCGCATATTAAGGCCCATAAGGCCCAAACGGGAGGTGACCAAACAAACACTGCTCCCCAAGAAACCCTCGTTCACTCATTCCTCTCTCGCATCCGCCCCACTACCTGGCAATTTCGTCGCCGCCCGACCGTCGCGCCACCCCGGGTAGCTATAGGACCAATTAGGCGACCAGAGAGGCAGAGTGAATGAGAGTCGATAAAAATTCTTCTTCAAAGAGATGAACTCGACTTGCCCCCAAAATCACAACCACGGATTCCACACGTGCTTGTCTCATAGTCTCAGAACCAACCCTAGGAACAAGTCTCGAAAGTCTAAAAAGTAAAGCAGAAGCAAACAAGGTGGAAGACATACCACAACAAGGTTACCTGATCGCTACCGGATCATTCGAAACCAACATCTGGATCACCCAAGAGCTAACAGTACCGTACCGGGTCACCCGACTCTTACCTCTGGATCACCCTACTGCCAACAGTGTTGTACTGGGTCATCCGGCCCTTACCTCCGGATCATCCGGGACAACCCATAAAACAGCCCGCGAAACAGTCCCAAACTTTCGATCGATGGATCTCCCAAACTGCTTGGAGTCGTGAGACGAAACTTTGGAGAGATGATGAGCACCCCAAAGGGAAGATATGCCCCCCCCCCCCCCCCCCCCAAAAAAAAAAAAAAAATCGGCCTCTAACTCCCTACAACTCCTGAAATCGCGAATCTTGGCCAAAAACACTATGACCTAGGGTTCATCCGAAAAATCAACGAATTGAAGGCCAAATCCGACGTTTGAGGGATCAAGATCATATACAAAGAGGCACAAGACACTCACCCATGAGCCCTTAAAAAAATCCGGAGAGAAATGCCCTCGAATCGACGAATCGAGGGGCAAACGAAAATCTCACCAAAAATAGCTCGAAAAAGACACGAAAATCAATAGAGTCGAGAGAAGGAAATCTACAAAATCGAGATTGATCTCTAGTTTGTCTCGCCATCAAATTAAACGAGTGAACGAGACAGAACTGCATGGAGTAAGCTGACTTCGTAGAGTACAACCATATCTAAATCAAGATTGCTAGTAACATCTTAATTCAACACACACGAGTCTCAGAGGTTCTAATCATCGCAGCGGCAGCTTGAAGACCTGGGCTGGGAGTAGGACGGGACGACGGCGGCTTCCTGCACCATCCTCCGGGGTGTCGTCGGGGTCCCGCCGGCGCCGCCACTGGACCTCGCTCATGTTGGGCGTCTCCACGAAGAGCATGGTGAGCTCGCCCACCTTCTCCGCGCGGCCGCGGCGGCCCGCCCGCAGCACGAGCGCTTTCCCCCTGTTGTGGTACGAGAAGCCGCCGCTCGTCGTGAGCCGCACGATGTCGCTCGGCTCGAAGGCGCGGCACTCGCCGCCCCACAGCAGGAAGTGCATGCGCCGCCGCGGTCTCGTCCGCCACCAGCGCCAGGCACGTCACCTCCTCCTCGCCGCCGCGGGCCTCGGGGTACGGCCGGGCTGTCGGCGCCGCCTTGTCGAGCACGATGAACGTCGCGTTCACCGTGTTGCTCGCCGCCGGGACCAGGTCCTTGAGCTTCACCGTCCCTCCGCTCGTGCCTGGCGCGTCCGCCTGCTGCAGCAGGGTGTCAAACTGTCAGATCGATCAATGTGGATAGAAGCTCATACCAGGCCTTTGATCGAACACCTTGTGTTCATCTCGGATTTGAGTGACAACGTACGCCGCCAGATAAACCAAACGCGTGAGGCGCGTCTCCCGCAAGAGGAGGGGAGGAGGCGGTGGGGGGAAACGGCCGGCGGGCTCACCTGCGCCATCAACGCGCTCCGCTCGGGAGAGCGGCCGCCGGTCAAGTGATTATGCTGGTGCCGCGTCAGGAAAAAAAACGTTTCTTTCATGTCTGCCGCTATCGGGAGAGCAGCATGCAAGAACATTTCTGTCAGGCTAACGATCAACCAGCCACGCGTTTCACATGTCCACTGATTGACAGCAACACTGAATGCAGTGCAGAGTGCACCCACTCACTGCACCACCAGTTTCAGCACCAAGCTCCAAATTACATGCTATGCTATGCCTTTCGAAAAAGAAAATGAAAATTACAGGTAACAGAGCACAATTGAAACACAAAAGGCTGGCAGACAGGAGGTTAAGGATACAGTAACAAGGTGATGACTTGGACACTGCTGTTTGGATCAATGCCAGTGCAGTATGGCACATTCACCTCACCTCGTGCTTTCACGTGCGTAGCGGCGGCCGTGGCGGGACCTTGGCATTCACTCCGGAATCCGTTTCCAGCTCGGCGACCTTGCGCCACCGCTGCCTGGCAGCGGGAGGGGAGGCCGCCTTCGCCTTCGCCGCCGGCGGCGTCGGCGTCGGCGTCGGCGGCGGCGGCGGCACGGGCCTCTTGCTCTTCCTGACGCGGCAGAGGACCCAGTACTCGTCCTCCTCCCCTTCCTCGTCGCGGCGGCGGTAGCACCCGGGGTCCGTGATCTCGTACTCGTCCATCACCCACCCGGTGCTGCTCCGCTGCTGCTGCTGGTGCTGGCCCTGCGTCCCGGCGCCACCAGCGCCGCCGCCGCCCCGCGTGTAGAAGCAGAACTTGACCCGGGTCCACCGCACCACGACGCCGAGGTCCGTGACGGACCTGCCGGCGCGTGTGGAGCTGTGCATCCATGACCCCGCGCCCGCCACGGCGCGCCGCACGAAGGGCCGCCTCCGCCCGCGCGCCGCGAAGAAGTGGCCCTGCTCCCGCAGGCCGTACCGGGCCAGCAGCTCCCACGGCGCCGCGCCGCAGGGGTCCGCCTCCAGCACGGCCCCCGCCACGCGCGGCGGGAATCCGCGCAGCTGCGGGCGCAGGAAGTGGAGCACCAGCTCGTCCTCCGTCGGGTCGAAGGCCTGCTGCTGCTGCTGCTGCTGCTGGTGGTGGTCGTCCTCCGCCGCTTCCTCGGCGCTCAGATTCACCCCCTCGTCGTGCTCCATCGAGAGCTTCGCGGCGACCGGTCCCTTTGCGAGTCAATCGGTAGAGGCAGAGGAGGAGACGAGGCGTGGAGAGAGAGAGAGACAGGCACGTTCGGAGACGACGCAGTGGTGGTGGACTGGTGGTAGTGGCACGCACGCGGACGCGGCGGCTAAAAATGTCCGTTGTCCCCGTGGCCGGTGCCGGTCCGGACACTGGAGCCGCGGAGGTGCCAAGTTGGGAGGTGCCCTTGCCGTACTCCGTACAAGCCTTTCCTTCCACAGTATCTTTTTTTTTTTAAAGGAAACTTCCACAGTACACCCTCCGTCCCAAAATATTTGCACCCTTTGACTTTTACGGAGCACGTTTGACCATTCGTCTTATTCAAAAAATTTGTGCAAATGTAAAAACAATTATGATATACTTAAAATATATATGATGATCAAACATGTAATAGCAAAATAAATAATATTTTCACAATTTTTTCAAATAAGACGAATGGTCAAATGGGAATCGCAGAAGTCAACAAGTGCAATTATTTTGGGACAGAGGGAGTATCTATTGGCTATCGCGGAGCGTTCTGTCAGAATCTCTGTTGCTGATGCAGTGTGGTGTGTGCATCATCTGCTTGCTAATTTCACGGAATGGGGTGCCAACAAGAGGATAGGGCCAACTGGGCAATTCAAAACTCCTGGGATGTAGCACATCTCAAACAATTCCATTGGAATATACAGTGCTGTGTTACCTCCGATTATATTGTTATATAAAAAAATGATATCACCGGCATCTTCCAGTGGATAGAGTAACGTTGTTGAAAGTTTTAATAAACTAGAACACTCCGGCGCGCGATGCGCGCCCTATCCTATCAACAATGAAATAGAAGTAACATGAGCAATATCTCAGGTATCATAATCACTTATCATAATTTGTCAACCCATGAACATAAATTTTCACCGCATGTGAGAAAAATAGCAACCATATTCATATAACATCAATTCTAATGATGGTATTTGTCCTTAATTTCTCAAGTATCATATTACAATTGTGCGCTCAACTAATTGATTGATTAAATTATAGTCAAACTATGTCACTCATGTGCAATGGCACCAAGAATGTATATACAATCACAGGCACACCCATTTATTCAAACAATAGATAAGAACTTAGCACCATTATAATGATTAAAAGACATGTAGAAAATGAAAAGAGAAAAGATAGAACAAATGCCAGGTTAGAAAGGGCAACAAATAAAAAGAGAACCTAACAGCCACACACTAACGCAAGCCATCATTTTAGCACATTAATCATGTCTTCTCCAGCTACTCCCCCACAAGGCCACAACATCACCATCCAATCTTCACAACATGCAGATTCTAAAAACAATTAAAACAACCCAATATTTGCGACCTGAAGTGCAATCACGAGTTGAAATATCTATTCTTTATTGTGTTTCTGATTAACTGTTGGGGTCTTATTTATGACATCCCAACCTGGAGCTGAAGTGCAAGCACAATTCACAATTTACTAATTTAATTTTATTTGAAACATCTAGTACTCCATCAAATGGAAGTACAGCATGCAGCATATAATGTTGACAGTCCCTGGACCATGTAATATAATTCCAATATGACATACTACTTGATCCATATTTAGCAACTAACATACGAAAAATACATACCAGTGACCATAATAGGGTGCTCTTGGTGCTGATTTCTCTGCCATCACAACACTGATTTTATAGTCTCCCATGTCCTTATTTGGAACGTGAACAAAATAGCTGCATTAAAAAACAAGACTGATCATTGTTCGATAAAACAGAACTGGAGCAATGCATTGAACAAATCGATATCATTGAACATCACAAACTGAACTGGACTACGGCAAGCATCTCCTTTGACTTTTCCATATTCATCAGTTCTTAGCCTATATTATTTGTTTGAACTAAGCCAAACTGTTTCTTGACTAAGGCAAGCATTTCCAAAAAGGACTAAGCCAAACATAATTATCTATACAGTGGGAGGCGGGAAGCGTATATAGTGCGAGAGATGATGGACAACTGTAATTAAAACTGTGAAGCAGCACAAACAAGCTATCTATGCCTTCGACAAAACAGAAACTAACATAGAAACACATCAGTGCTGAATTCTTTTGTTAGCAGAATAATGTATCAAAAGTACATGCTGCACCTGGCAGTTCTTTCATAGAAAACAGCTTTACTGCTGCTCCTTCATTTGGCATTTGGCAATGGACAACATTTAGAGGTACTGATAGATATAGATTTTATGTATTCTATGTAAGCAAAATAAAAAATGTAAAGAAACAAGATGTTGGTGAACCTAATATTTTCCTTGTAACAGTGTACCATGTCTTGTTGCAGAATCACCAGAGGTACATGCACCAGTTGAAGATCACTATAACTCAGTTAATCAAGCAGCCATCACACATACAGACGACTGCAGCATGTTTAAATTTGTTGTGGTTACTCTCATTTATTTAAAAAATCACATATTTGTACTTCTCGTGCAAATAGCTTACTCACAAAACTCAAGATGTAATTAAGTTAAACAGTACGATTACATGCTTGAATGATGCTTCCTGCAGTCATGAGCCAATAGCAAAAAAAACATACCGAAAGAGAGAGTTCCTAGGTAGTGAATGAGAAAAGCCTTGGGCATTTTAAGTTTTAACTGACTTTCCAGCTAACATGCAAGAGCTTGCACAGTTTGCATTAGGAGGAAAATATCGTTCAAGCTCATGCCAAGCACAAAATTTACATAGGAGAATAAACAAACTGGCAACGTAAGCCAATACTGGAAATCAATAATAAAAGGATTTGGGTATTACCTCGAGCCTGCTTTGGAGATGGAAGCAGCGATAGAAGCCCACGGCAGTAAGTAAAGATCATACTCCTTGGCAGCTGCAGTTGCAAAAATACCGATTTTACTGGATTCTTCACTGACACATTTGGAAGATAAACACCCTCGAGATCGAATGAACAACAGACCCGCCACTCATCGAATGATGGCAAGTCAGTAAAGTGGTAGACTGAGTTAAAACCAACCTGCACAATTTTTTAGCTGCTGGATAACTTTTGAGGTTTTTGTTTTTAGTTAACATGGACCTCAACTAAAGCCCTTTTTTGGAATGGTCCAAGAACCTGTTCCAATTTTATAGGCAACTAAAATCGTTACTGAATGCCGCACAACACCAAGAATGGAACTGAAATCCAAAAGAGAGGCCCATGGTGTCAAATTCTACCTCTATCCAAAGTTGCTGTCAGGATCATCTTTCATGGAAAAGACAAAGGCATGTGATCAATCACTCAATATCGATCCCAGTGAAACTTCTAATTCATAGGAAGAAACTTGTAAACAGAAAAGGCATGCTTTTATAGTTCCATTATGTCATGATCATACAAGAGATCTATGTTTCATTGAGGTATTTCGCAGGTTTTTAAATTCAAGGATGTATGTTCAATTGAGGTTAGTGTCCAGGTGCGAATGGGCTACCTCTCCATGCAATCCTTTCAATCTCACAATGTTCCGACGACCATATCTGACAAGATCGTTTTTCAAAATTGCAAGTTATTGAAAACTTGCTGCTTTCTCGAATAGACAGATTATACACAAGTAGCGGTATGATAGTGGCAATCACTCCAGTCAGAATGAAATGATTTTAGTTGCTAGGGGTCTTCTGTGGAACATGACCAATAGATGCTTTCTTCCATCGCCCCAAGTTCAGCATTTGGGTAAGCTTTGTGTATTTATGAGCTAATTCGTAATACGGGACATTACTCTGGAGATGGTGATGTAGCAACTAATGGTTACCACAAGTACAAGGTATCTTGATTCGTATGCAATACGGGACATCCGGTTATCACTTTTTAGTTATCTGCTTTGTTGTCGACGTCTCATGGCACAAATGCTCTTGTAATCAATGAGGGAACCTATTGGCTATTCTTTGGGAGGGAGCCTTGGCACGGTGCTATTTTTTGAGGGAGTGGAATGTTTGGGAGATGTATAAATGAGGGATGGCATTTTATAGACGGTTACTTTAGTAAAGGCTAGTTGAGTTAAAAGGTTTTATTGTATAAACATTTTAGCTTCCCGGTCAAATATTATAGTTCTCCTTCTATTTAACCTTTAAGGTATGGTTATTCAGAAGTGTTTTCTTGTTAACAATTGTGTGTTATTTATGTTGAGGCTGTACTGCAATGGATGTTGCCCTGCATTAGAGTTGAGGTATGAAGAACAGTATCAATAGTGAAATAGGGGTCGATGCTGACCTGAGGCTCTAGCCCCGCATCCAGCAGCAGTAGCAAGTCTTGCACAACCTGGTAGGAGCCTTCCTCCAGGAATGGCCACCCAGCAACGCCGTCATGCACCTAATCCCAACAGCAAACAGTTTACAGTTCACATTAGTGATTAAATCGAGATCTACGCACAGCAACGGAGTGGAAGGAGGGAAGACGTGGTTGTACTCACCTAGTCGTGGGTCGAACGACACCGCGCGTGAGACCCGGCCCCGAACCGTTGGCGCCGCCGCAGGCCGGGCCCGGGCCGCCGGCGCCGCTGCAGCTATGCAGCGCCGCCCGCGACAACCGCAGTCAGCCCAAGATCTAGATCTGGGCAGGCAGGGGGGAGACAAAGAGATTGGGAAGAAGCAGGAGAGGGAAATAGGGGAGGGAAGCCGAGCATGAAGGGGCCTGCGGCCGCCGGCGGGGACGAGTTCCGATACGCCGCGTCTCACCTGGCCCCCTCCTTTTGCGGGGGACGAGCTCCGAATTGGAGCCATCCTCATCGCTCCTGCACCCGGACGCGCGTGGAGGAGGGCGCGCTCGACAAGGCCGACGAGGGGGAGGGGAGGCCGGAAGCGCTTTCGCCGCGCGCGTCCTCGTTCGCCCGCCCTCCGCGGGCCGTTGACCGGCCGGGGAGCGCTCGCCGTGTCGCGCGCCCCCGCCCTCGCGCCGCCGCTCCGGAGCCGCCTCGGCGGGACCCACACCTCGCATGGTGGGCCGCGGGAGCGGCGGCGACGGAGGAGGAGAGCGGGTGGGGAGATGGTGGCGGCGGGCCGACGGGGGACGGGGGGGAGGAGGAGGGGGGGCGGCGGTCGGCGGGGGAGGGAGTTAGGGTTCGGGGTGGCGGCTAGGGGGTGGGGGTATAAGGCGTGGGTTGGGGTGGTGGGAGGGTTCTTTTGCAAAAGCATCTAAGGGGGTATTTGCAAATCAACAATTTATGCTTCTTCCCGTGGATATGAAATTTAGTTTGAGGGGTTTGACGAAAATATTTTGAACGTGCTTCCTGTGCGGTAAGGATGTGCTGGACCATTTCGCGATTTCTAGCAAATCGGAGGGTTTTCTCGCAAAACCGCCAAACGCGCGCCTGCACGACACGCAGGCCGTGAAACGCGGCGAGGGCGAGAAAGAGGGGTAGCTTTTCATTTCTCCGACTAGAGTGGAATAACAATAGAACCTAAGTGAGGCACACCTTCTTTTTTTTGTAAAGATCATGTTTTTTTTTTGCTTTCTGTCTCAAAAGAATGACATCTGGTGGGATCAGAGATCAGACTAAGCAGATAACAAAATGGTTGTGACTGAAAGAGAGTAGTTCAGTATTTGGTTTTGGTTCATCGAGTAATTTCTATACTATAAAATCGAAAACAATTGAAAACGTCTCTCATCCAAATCGGGTCCGCGTTAGCTCTAGTGTCAGACCCACTTGTCATATAATTGATAAGTGGATAAGGCGGAATACCCATAAAAACAACAATTTTGGGGATGATCCTGGCAAAAGACTATGTTTTTCTCACAGACGCCCATCTTACCCGCCCACGCATACCCGCTGGGCCCACCAAGTTATCACCTCGGGGGGAAATAAAAAAGAAACATTCCCTAGCCGCGCACCTGTAGCTGTTTCCCTGCTCTGATCCCCCGTTGACACCTTCCTCTTCCCCTGCTTTGGGTCCCCTGTCACCACTCACAGCTGTGTCGGCCGCCACCATAGATGAAGAAGTCGGCGGACCCAATGTGTGCCTCCATCTTCGCATTGTGGACGTTGCTCGCCGGAGATGTAGACGCCCTCACATCCAGTGTGGCTCTGCTGGCCGACTGGCTCTTCGCAACCTCACAAGGGTTGGGGATCGGGCTTGTGCTCCCAGCATGTTGTGCCGCTTTGGCCCTCGCGAAGCCGCGGGCCGCCCCTCCGCCACCGGATCTAGGCGAGCATGAGACCCGCCTGGAGTAAGGGAGGCGGGAAAGCGATGGAGGGAGCCACGGGCATATGACGAGGACGGGCAGTGCAAAAGAGGGAGAGGGTGGTGGGCAGCATGTGGAGACGATGGGAGAGAGAGATGGGAGGGGGAGGGAGGAGAACAACAGGGGCAGCGGGAGAGGTTTTTTGCAAAAGCATCAGGCGACGTGTCTTTGCAAAAACGCTGCGAATTCGGAATTTCTTCTTCTTGGTAAGAATATTTTGGATAGAAAGGGTTTAATGTAAAACAAAAACACGACTACTGTAGCCGAGGGACCTCGCTGGATTAGGTAACGAATAGATAAAACGTTGGAGGGTTTTCTCGCAAAGTGCCACGCGAGACGGTTGGCCCGAAATAAGGATCTCGATCAAATCCTCCCACATAATTCATTTCCATAATCACCGGAATGTCTCCAACCTGTGTATCCAATCCTGCCATAAACCGTGATCCGATCCCATGCTATAAAACCCCCCACCGCCTCTCCTCCTTTCCATCCACGTAGCACCACACCGAGCCCCCCAACCATTTTCCCTCCTTCCACCTCGCCGCGCTCCATCGATGGCTCGCAAGAAAGTGACCCTGCAGTTCATCGCCAACGACGCGACCCGCCGCGCGACCTTCAAGAAGCGCCGCAAGGGCCTGATGAAGAAGGCGAGCGAGCTGGCCACGCTGTGCGGCGTCAAGGCCTGCATCGTCGTCTACGGCAAAGGCGAGTCGCAGCCGGAGGTGTGGCCGGAGGCCCCCGGCGCGGCGGAGGCCGTCGTCGCCCGCTTCAGGGACGTGCCGGAGCTGGACCAGTGCAAGAAGATGCTGGACATGGAGGGGTACCTGAAGCAGCAGGTCGACAAGCTCAGGGACAATCTGCACAAGGCGCAGCGCGAGAACCGGGAGCGCGAGACGGCGCTCCTCCTGCACGACGCCATCGCCGGCCGACTCCCGGGCTTCGCGGGCCTCTCCGTCGAGGAGATCGGCAGCCTCGGCTGGATGGTGGAGAGCCGCATCCAGGCCGTTAGGACCGCCATCGCGAAGCTCCAGGGGGAGGAGGAGGACCTCCCGCCGGCGGCGCCGCTGACGTCGTCCCTGCCGCCGCAGGCGCCTTATTACTGCACCGGGGCCGGCGCCGGCCACGGGGAGATGATGATGCTGATGATGCAGGCACCGAACCCGCAGGGCTGGATGGTGGCCGGGGGGGACGACAATAGCGCGCTGGCATACGGTGGCTTCATGAGCGCCAACACCGGCACCGGCACCAGCGTCGGGGCTGACACGCCGGCGCAGTTTGGCGGCATGGGTGGTGCCGGCGCCGGGTTTGCGTGGCCTGACACTACAGCTGGTCAATCATCTTTCCCTTCCATGTAAAGGAAGGATTCGCATCGCATCGCATCGCATCGCATGCATGAATAACTGCTGGCCAAATCTGTGCTGTCATGTCGTGTATCGCACCATACTTATGTGGAGGTCCTGTTTTAAACCAGATTATGTTCGTGGAGTTCGAAAAAATTTATTAGAATGTATCAGATTTGCTCCTCTTCAAATGTTTGATATGCAACTTCCTCTCAATCACTTTTTTTCTACATCGGTTTGCCTATGTGGCCTTGAGAGCAGCCGAGCACGAGAGTTCGTTTTGCCTTGTTCTTGTTCGGTTTCGTTTTCCTCGCTCGAGCAAGGGTGCGGCGAACACCGTGAATCAGCACTCTCTTCATCGGATTTTTGATCTACCAGATTTATCCTTTTGTGTGGTCCATTTTCAGTCCTGGTAACCTGATGGATCAATTGTTCTATCCTTTTGGGGATTTTTGATCTACCAGATTTATATATATATAGGCACAAATTGCGTGTTTTATAGATTGGTGTGCAAATTCGTTACTTCAAAACACTCACACACTCGGCATACACTTAGTTTGTTATAAATTCATGCTAATAATGTTACACTAATAGCTCCAAAATTTTCTAGCTGGAGAAATCTTGTTATTGTAGTACAATAATTCCGTTCTTTTAACCAGATATCGATTGTGACAAAGCAAGATAACTGGCAGACTTCATTCTGATTGTCAGCAGCCAACTGTGAAGTCCTATATTTGTAATTCTATAAAAGCTCTTTACCGACTTCTTGCTCGCCAGGTAGACTCTTTTACTAGTGATATTAATTTGTGATGATTTGTCGCCTTTTGTGAAGTGGTGATTGGGATAATTTCTTACTTCATAATTCATCATAATCCTTAAGCTGCAATTAAATTGCTTCTTTGGAAATGTTCTTGCTTGAATTATCACAGCTCCAAGGCCTAGTGTTGGATCCAGCCAGTAACAAGCTATTGAGGCACCTGCTGGAAACTTCACCGAAAAGGCTTCATTGCAAATCAAAGTTTTTTTCAATAGAAATCAGAGCCCATTTAGATTGTTGGTGGCTTTTAGCAATGGTTTTAATGTTATTATTGCAACGAGAATATCTACATACAGTACCATCAAAGGAGAAGAAAGACTGATAAGGTGTTCTTTATCAGGAATTCTTTTATCTGACGAAGAGCCTTGAGCTTTCTGACAATGATACAGACTGAAGAAAATCCTCCTCAAAATCTGATTTCCTGTGGAACTAAAAAAAGGACTCTGATCTGTCAAGGAATCTCCTGTGCTCATATTGCAGAAACAATTGGCAGTATACATTCGAGTCCCTTAATCTCGCATCGAGCCAACTTTGCTGGAATAGTTACTCAGAGTCAGAGCATAATCATCACTGCACAGTACTTGCTAAGGCACCTCAACATCCTGTACATCAATCCCTTGGTATGCAGAATTAACTATCTATAGTTCTGGCAAGCAGACCTGATTGACCATGAAGAACACTCGTAGGAGTATGCTGTTGAACTTGGATTTTTGGGCTACAATTAACAAGTATTGAGCCTTTTCCATCCAGTCAAAACTTATGAAATCAAAATCAGAATATATATTCAGCCACTTGCACAATTACACCCACTATATGGCTACTCTTTATGTATCCTTGTTTGCTCTCCTCTTTTTAATTTAAAAAAAAATCGCCAACTCCGGTGGTGTCAAGCAATCCGAACTACAGACTAGAGCAGAATAGTATCAAACATTTCCTTTTGAATTTTGAAACAAACACATTTATGCATTCATCTCAAGAACAGAGAGGCCTTGTCATTCTGATTCTGGTCCTTGAAGCACTTGTCTTGCTGCTGCTGATCATTGTCATTGCCATCCAAACCACCGGGCACCCACCAAACTCTGATGCTCTTGTCAAGGCTCCCGCTGTACACCATGCAGCCATTGCTCACCCTGCACCAGGAAGCCTGCAGGCATTTGACGGGACCTTCGTGGCCTCCGATGGTGCCCACCCTGGCGAGCTCGCCGCTGCTCTGCCGGCCCCACAGGCCGATGGTCTTGTCGGCGGAGCCAGTGCACACCAGGTCCCTGACGATGCATATGCAGAGCACGGCCATGTCGTGCGCCTTGACGTCGCACGCCTGTGTCCACCGGGCGGCGGTCCTGCTGCCGAGGCGGTCCCACCCGACGACGTAGCCATCGGACCCCGCGGCGTACACCCGGTGGTCGGCGCCGACGGCGAGGGCGTTCCAGGAGACGCCGTCGCGGGCGACGAGGACGCCCTGGAGGAAATGCGCGGCCTTGCCTCTCTCCCAGGCCTTGACGCGTCCGTCGGCGGAGGCCGAGTAGATGACGCCGGCGCCGTCGGTGGCGACGGCGTTGACGGCGTCGTCGTGGGCGCGGATGGACTCGAGGCACCTGAGGTCGGCGGTGCGCCAGACCTTGAGCGTCTTGTCCCAGGACCCGGAGTAGAGGGCGCCGTCGTGGACGGCGAGGCACGAGATGCTGTCGGCGTGCTCGATCCAGAGGCGGCGGCGGTGGTTGCGCCGCGCCTGGACGTAGCTCGCCTGGCGGAAGACCCGGCCCAGGTAGTCCCTGGCGGTGGGCAGCGCGGCGACGAGCTTGAAGGCGTTCTCGGAGCGGCGGGAGACGCGCCAGACCCGGACGCGGCCGTCTCGGTGCGCGGAGAAGACGCGGCCGCCCGCCGCGGCCAGCGCCTTGACGTAGGAGCCCTCCCCGTGGCCGCCGCCGAACCGCGCGAAGCGGCGGAGGTCCGGCTGCTGCCACGCGACGATGTCGGCGCCCGTGCAGGCGCTGAGCAGGAACTCCCCGCAGAGCGAGAGGCAGGAGACGGAGCCCGGGTGGTCCCACAGCACCGCGAGCGCCTTGCACCCGCCCCGCGGCTGCGGCTGCGGCTGCGGAGGCGGCGGCATCGGCTGCGGCGGCGACGACGCGTCGTTGGAGGGCGGCGACGCGGCGGCGTCCGTGAAGGAGGAGGAGGACGACGAGGACGTGGAGCCGAAGGAGGAGATGGAGAAGGAAGAGGAGAGGTGCGCGGGCCGCGGGAGCAGGGGCGCGGACATCACGGCGCGGTCTTGGTCCGGCATTGCCATGGTTAGCGCCGCGCGGGGGAGGACACAGGAGGGCCGGGGGCCGGCGCAGAGACGTTGGGAATGGGAGGCCGGCGCGGCGGTGGCTATAATAGCATGGAGGAGAGGAGGCCGCGGCGCTGGCTTGTCGTTGGGGACAGAGGGGCGCCGCGCCCCCGCCCGCCCGTTTTAAGACGACGACGTCGACCAGACAATAAAAAAAAAGAGGAAAGGTAAATAAAGGCAGCCGTGTGGGCCCGGGGGCGCAGGGGCGGTTCAACGGCTACTCGTAGCTCCTCGCTGCTGCTAGGCGCGCGGTGCTCTCTCTGATGGCAGCAGCTGCTGTCGACGCCAAACAGTTTCATTCTTTTTTTCTGCCCCCCTGAATCAGGCAGCACAAACGGGACGTGAATTTGACTGCTCATGCAGAGGTTAGGTTCGATAATACGTAGCGATTCCGTGTGTGATGATGAAATCTACTTTGTCGTCTCCATCCTCGCCAGTCATGTCTGCAACGGTAACAGCGTTGGGCAGACAGTGATCGATTGATCCGGGCGTCGTCGACCTTCACCTTCACTGCGTGTGAGTTTAAAGGACATGAAGATCGAAGAATTGCCGGGTGCTCGAGGTGTTAGTAAGGCGCCGATCAGTTCAGTCGTTTGGGGGGGGGGGGGGGGGGGGGCTATCGATCGATCCACCATGGACGACTCAGAAGGATGCTAGCTAGCTAGAGGTCACATGCTGCGTGGCGTGCGACCACTGCGAACAGCAAGCACTTCCCCGTTCCCCTCTGCTCTCGTTCCGACACTTGGCCTCCTCCCCGCGCTTCTTTTCGGCGATCTGGTAGCTGCATCACGAATAAAGCACTTGGGACAGGGAGATGGTTTGTTCATTTTTAGGCCATCGCAACGATTGCCGACTTCATCAGCTAAGCTTCGCAGCGACACAAGACAACAAGCAACTTTTTCCGCCATGAACGAACATGCACCCAACTTTTGTGGCTGGAGTTTCCTTCAAGACCAGTCATTGGGATCCCTAGTCTACTGAACGAACGAACGAACGAAACTCGCAGCTACTCCTGCCACTATTTATCCGCCGACCAGAGAGACGGACGGCGTGGAATGCAATCTGCCAAAAGGGTGCTACTGCTCAAGCCTCAAGAACACATCATGCGTTGCAACAGCTGAAGGTACGTGCCATAGCTTTGCCGGCTATAGCTTCACTTGCAGACAACGAGCACACACTTGTAATCTACTCGTATGCCTGACAGGTTACTCGCAACTAACTACTACCCTGTAATCTTCGCACACGGCTTCACTGCTGTTGTTGCTTCCGGCCGGGAACGAAGACTATACTAGCTTGGTCGTCAAAACCTTTTGTTTGGCATTGGAACGAAACAAAGCTCAAATCACGTGTAAAACAGCTAATGGCTGCGAGGGAAACCTCAATAAACTAGTTTTATTGGTGCATCGTTCTATAAACAAAAAAAAAAAGCTTCCTGCCGGAAGTCTCGCACTCTCACTAGCGCCCTCTTGTTCGCACGGCTTTATCACCCATCGAGGCAATGATATTTTTCTCCGAACAAACCAAATACCCAAATGTGAGCCAACAAGATCTTTCTCCGAAACGAACCAAAGACGTACCATCGCCACCGACCAAACTAACGGGCTGTAGCTCGGTGCGGATTTATCTGACTGACGGCCATGTGCCGAAAAACAATCAGGGCCGGGCCGGGGGTAGCTAGTACGCGCCGCTGCCTACGCTAATGCGTTAGTAGGTTCAAAAGTTTTTCAAACATTTTTGTACACGACGTCGACGCTCCACCCAGGCAAAAGTCGCAGTACGGAGTTTGAATTCGGGTGTAGTATAATGCATGCCCCGCGCATGAAGCGATTGCCGCCCCTTCGGTTGGAGTAGTGCTGGAGAACACCGCCTTTTCAGTCTGAATCTGAACAAAGGGCACGGGCACTTCGTGTTTCTGCGAAACATCGTGCTTCATTCTTTTCTAAGATAAAGGATTACAAAATCGCCTCTACGTCTACACAACCAATTATTACAAAAACGTTCTTGGAAAAAGACACTGAACCAAAGTCTTAAAAAAGATGGAAAGACTAGAGCAGACGGGCAACGTGCTTCCACCCCTTATTCGAGATCTCTAAAGCAATGACCTCTAAATTCTTGCTTATCAGAGTGAGGGTGTCCCTGGCTTGCTCGTCACGCCGTAACCATCATGCTAGATAGCTTCTCAATTGCGTTTTTTTAATTTATGTAATATATATACCAATCAGAAATGCTTTTGGGCCGGCCGGAGAAACAATGTTCGCGCGGAAGCACAGCTGGAGAAGATGGGAGATCGCGAGCAGGTAGAGAGCTCGATCCGATTGGCAAACGGGCGTTTGAACTGGAGGTTTATGCAGCTCAAGAAAGTGATGCTGCGCGGATTACGTGAGCATCTGACGATTTGACCCCGGCCGCCAGGTGTCATTGACCTTGGGCGTGGAGAGCGTGTCAGGTTAGCTTCCCGTGCTCCCCGCTCTCGTCTCCTTCCACATGTCACATGTGTGGGTGGATGATGTCACAGACAGGTATGGTGAGATGGAACCCAACAGGGCATCAGCTTTTGATCGCAACTCCTAAACACACTGCTGACAGAATGATTGCTACTAGCTGTATGTTTTCTATCGCTAATCCATCCAACCAAAAACTTCGCATAATAATAATAATAAAAAAGTATCGGCCCACAAGCAAGGCCCACGAAGAAGGAGTAGCAAATTGCGTCTTACGCAGTAGCCACCATAATAATAATATGGGCCGAGTTCCACCAAAGCGTGGCTCTTTAAATTTGGCCCATGAAACCTTCGCCACCCTCTCCATCAATTTCTTTCCCGTGGCGCTGCTGCTGTGCCTGTGCGTGCGCTCACCCTCCTCGTCCTTTTCTTCCTCCCCGTTCTGCACTTCTCTCTCTCTCTCTCTCGTGCCCTTCCGTTCCCGGCGGCGACGACGACTTGGCGAGCGGGCGACGCCCTTCGCCACTATCCCCCGCCGGGCCCCTTCGCCGGCGACGAGCGCCTCTACCAGGTATCCCCGCCCCCCCCCCCCCTCTCTCTCCCCTTCCCGCCGTGCGAAACGGGGGCGCCCCCTCCCCCAAACCCTACCGTAACCTAGTAGCTATCTCCTTTCGGATCTGACCCAACCGCAAGCATACGCATGCGTCGTACCAACTGACTTCTATTCTCTCGCGAAATTCGTCGGATGTGCGCGTGTGTACACCCATGTCCTACACTGGGCACGCCCGCATCCCACCCCCCAAGTCTTCCTCCCCCCGTGTGATTTGAGGGATTAAACCGCAGAATTTAGGGTTTCAGTCTCTGTGTTTTTTCTTAAGCTGTGGCCAGGGCTGTAGGATTCTGTGCTTGGTACGCAGTGGCCCATTTGGAATTATGATTTTCTGGTGATGAATTCTTTTCTTTTCTTTTTTTTACCTTTCCTACTGCTTGTACCTGATAAGGAAATTTGGACCTCAGCATGAGCCCAATGGGGGCAGGCACAGGACAACAACAAACTGTAAATAATGCTGGATAACTATGCACTGTTATAATTCCTTTTGCCACAGCCTTCATTGTATTGAACTATTGGTTGTCCGAATATTGAGTTGCCGTAATATCCTTCCCACCTTCACGCACTAGTTGGCATCTCTTATGACTCGGCTAACCTGTCACGCGTGTGGATATTACTTTTCTTGGATATCCTATCTGCGTATTCTTTATTTTTTTTGTCGTCTGGCACAGATAGATACTTCCGTTACCCAGCATTAATACTTTTTTGACACAACACTGAGTTACTGTGTCATCCGTTTCTCCTTTTGCGCACACAATAGTTGTCATCTTTTATGACTCAGCTAACCCGTCACATGTATCAGTGTTATTTTCCTCGGATGTCCAACGGGTGCATTCTCTCTCTTTTTGTCGTCCAGCGCAAATAGATACTTCCTTTCTCCAGCACTAACTTGGTGTTGCCATTGGTTTTCACTGTTTTTTTTTAATGAAACATGCTGTTTTATCCTTTCCACCTCAGCTAGCTCTTTAAGGGTATAAATACTATTTCTGCCGATATCCTATCGGTATATACTCTTTTTTTTTGTCTAGCACAGATAGATACTTTTTTCTCTGGTATTAGAACTTTGTGTTGCCATTGCTGTATTGTCGATGATTAAATGTTTTTTACTCAAATATTGATATGGATATCCTCTGAACTATCATTAATCATACCAGCTTTCAGATCCATTGAAGATCGCCAACTCTACGTAAGGTGTTTATAAGAAATTTAAGCCGTTGGTCTTTGGAACTACGCTGCTGAGGGTTTTTCTGGGCACAGGGGGATAAAGGTCCAGCAGTTTTCTTTGATATTCATCTGTAGCCAGTGTTATAATGGCTACAAAACTTGTGGTAAGTGATGAATCCTTATTTCCTTTGTAAGATTCTATGCACATATGCTCATTCCAGGAATAATGAGGATGCACAATAAATGCACTTAGGTTCTTGGTATCCCCTGGGATGTTGACACTGAAGGATTACGCGAGTACATGGCCAAGTTTGGACCTCTAGATGATTGTGTTGTCATGAAGGTTTGTAATGATTTCACACCTAGATTCAGTATTGTCGTACACCATATTCTTTATGCTTGCGTTCTCGCAATTTTGCAGCATTGCAATTTCTACTTGATAATTTTTGTATGATAACTCAATATGCTGATTGCCATGCTGATTTACCACTGTGTTTCTCCCATGTTAAAAATAACAGGAGCGGTCTTCCGGGCGATCTCGTGGTTTTGGTTATGTAACATTCTCATCAGCTGATGATGCAAAGGTAGCAAAATAATAAAAAGGGCTCTTCATTCCCCCCGTGAAATCTATTGCATGATTAAACTTCGCATAGTGCAACCTTTTACTATAATCCATATGCAGCAACTTTGTAGCGCCAAATTCAATTTTCTAAGTCACTACATTACCCTTTCAGAATGTTCTTGAATCTGACCACGTTCTTGGGACCCGGACTTTAGAAGTGAAGATAGCTACTCCAAAGGTAAATAACATACAAAAAAATTACCTTTCTTTTGTGCAACCGGCTACTATTGATACATGTCGAGATGATGCTGACTGTATTGCAATTTTCTATGGACACAGGAAGAAATGAAATCACAAGGAACAAAGAAAGCTACAAGGATATTCGTTGCTCGAATTCCACAATCTGTTGACGAGTCTATGTTTCGTAGGTGAGCTAGCTTTGCTGGATTTTCCTGATTATTTATTTACTATATTTGTTCGAGTTTGTCTAAACTAGTATGCTGTTTAACAGGCATTTTGAAGCCTTTGGACAAATTCTTGATCTTTACATGCCAAAGGTTAGAAAAACTCTTGTTTTACACGAACATCGCATATGGTATCATTGAATAGAAGTAGTACTGTTTTTTACATATATGCACATGCTTTTTTTTCTGCCCTGTTCGGACTATTTTCACAGAAGTATTGAGTAAGGTGATATTCAGAACTGTTACCACTGTTGCCTTATGCATGTGTGACACCACATTTTTAATCTGGTTATAACCAAAGGGCCTTCAAATAAATCAAATGTGGTTTACATCTGTGCCTGTAGGATTTAATATGCAATGTTAAACATAAATGTAGTATGGTTAATAAAAGTTTAATAAAACTAAATCCCTGACTAGTCCTTAAATGTCACATAATGAAGTTGCGTTGTTCCTGAGTTGTATGCAACATTTGTGGAGTTTTATAACCTTATTATCGGTGAGGTATCGTTTGTCTACTAGTCTGGGACTAAGGGCAGTGCTAGGGACGATGAGGATTGGATTCATATCAGCAAATTCAGTGTTTCGAATAAGATAGATACTCGCTACCTGCATTAAAATGGTAGTGCAGAAACTTTGTTTTGCATGAGTATTTTGCTCCATTGTTCATAAATCAGTTCAGTGTAGCATTCAATTGTTATGCAGTATTGTAATCCGTACTCTTATCTCCTGTGTAGGAACATGGTTCAAAAGGGCATCGTGGAATTGGGTTTATCACGTTTCAGAGTGTAGGTACATTACGGATACCTTCCAGCTCATTATATGCAAATAGAGTTCTCTCGGTTGAGTTGAGGGGCGCACAACAGCTTTAACAGGAACTGAATGATGAAAGTAGTAGTTGCCCTATGTTTTGGTGTAGTAATCACATGTCAACCTGTACTACCAAGGAAATGCTAGAGTTATATTTAAGGGTTAATTGGAAATATGCCGTTACAATTTTCAAAGATTGGAGATCTGCCATTAAAAATCACCTAATTGGAAATTTGCCATTGCAATTCAACCACACGCCGACACTTGCCATTGCAATTCAGAGTGATATGGAAATTTGCCATTGCAATTCGGAGCGATATTGGAAATTTGCCATTCAATTTCAGCGTCTGGTTGAACTGCAATGGCATATATGATATATCCAATTTCACAAATTGTAATGGCATATCTCAAAACAGCAAAAGTTGTAATGGCATATTTCCAATTAACCCTATACTGAACAGTCTTATCTTGTTAATATTGTTCTTCAGTCAAGGATGTATTCCTATATGAAGTGATTGCATTCGTAGACAATTATCGCTCCGTCCTTTTCTTTAATTTTCCCTATTTGTGTCTGACATTTGATATGTTAGGTTTCGGTATAGGATTCCCGTCATAGTAGTTCTTTCACCATTTATGTATTGGTGTTTGTGTTTTGCTGACCTTAGAACATAAAAGTTGTTCTTATGCTCATTCTCTTGAAACATTTTCTTGTTTCTGCATTATTCTAATTTTAGATGTGATTTACCAGAATCTGTGGACAGCATCATGCAAGAGACACATGAGCTTGATGGTACAACTGTAGCTGTTGACCGTGCAACTCCAAAGGTACCTTACTCTGTTCTGAAATAGAGATTGATGGTGATCAAATTGATTTACTATCTCCAACCAGGTTATCTAGTGGTGTATTTGTAATTTTTTAACTGCACAGTGTAGACTACTGATCATCAACTATTTAAGTGTCCACAATTTACAACCAGTTAGCCACCTGAAATAATATGTTTTGTATCAGGATGATGATGTCAGGTACCCCCCAAGCAGGGCACCACAGTCTCAGGGTGGCTATGGTGCATATAACGCATATATTTCAGCTGCTACCAGGTATGCAGCTTTGGGTGCACCAACACTGTATGACCATCCAGGATCAGCTTATGGAAGTAAGTCTTATGTAATAAATTTGTCTCAGATTTGAACACGCAGCGACTATTCTAATGGACCAAGTATTTCACCCGTTAACTTGCATCAACAGGAGGGTATTATGGGTCCTCTCAAGCAGTTGGCAAGAAGATATTTATTGGCAGGCTTCCACAAGAAGCAAACACGGATGACCTAAGGCACTACTTCGGCAGATTTGGTCGAATCGTAGATGCATATATTCCAAAGGTGAGTGAGGCTCAGGCTGCTACTGCTTGCCATGTCATGGCATATTGTTTGTATTAATAAGTAATGAACTTTTCAAATTCTCCCTTGTAGGACCCTAGAAGAAGTGGCCACCGAGGTTTTGGTTTTGTCACCTTCGCTGATGAGGGTGTGGCAGAACGGGTAGCTCGCAGAAGTCATGAAATTCTGGGGAGTGAGGTAAGGCTGCCGACATTCCGGCACTGTTGCGCCACTTGCATCTAGTAGTATGAGAACAGACTTCACCTTGTCTGGGAGGAAATGTAATATGACGTTCCGCTGTTTCAGGTTGCAATAGACACAGCTGCACCGCTTGAGAACGATACAGCTGGTGGCGCTTACATTGATCCCATGGACCTTTATGGTGCTTATGGCTCAATGCGTTCTTTTGGCAGGTTCTGTGGCAGTCTAGATTACAATGTAAGCACTCTCATAGCATAGTAAACTTATATACATATATATGGTATAATTGAAATTGCTTGATTATGTTCTGCTAAACAGAAATATTTAAATTCTTTGTTGCTGTCACCCATTTTTGGCATCACCTCTAATAATCAATCCTTACCGTGTTCCAGTATGGATATGGTCCCAGCAGCGGAAGCAGCAGATCAAGAGGGGATTGGCGGTACCGACCTTACTGAAAACGCCCTGCATCCAAGTGCTGTCTTAGTTCACCTCTAGGAAAGGAAACTCTCGAGATGGGGGAAGAAATACTTGTTTGGGAATGTTAAGTGGTATGATAATCTTAAAGTGGGGCGTGTCGAACATACTATTTGTTCATGTTGTAATTTCGGACATGGAAATGCTTTGGTGCCATTGCTCCGTCACAGTTCACATCGGTGCTGAATTCCGAGGGCAGCCTTGTAGTTATTGTGTGGGTTTGCTGTGTAATAATAAGAATATTTTGGAAAAAATATTTCGAGCGACTGCCGTGCTCCCTGGCTGCACAACCGAGTGATCGTTCACAGTTGATCGGACATGCTAATATACTATCGGTTTGCAAGTTTATGTGTGCTTGGGACGTATTTTGAAATACTGCTTGGGACGTATGAATTTGAATTTGTTGAACACTATGCTGTAGTTTTGTATGGGACCGTAACAATAGTTCGCAAAACCAGTTTAGCAATCCGTCGCTGGCAAGCGAACCAGCGACCGAGGCCGGGGCGCTGCGTGCTGGCGCGCAAGGTGCACACGTGGGACGTGAGAATTTTTTCTTTCATTCAACAAACATGTCTGCATCATAAGTTATATGTCTAACTCGTCATTAGAAAAAAAAGTTATACCCACAAAAAATTATTTTACAAATTTTTTAATATAAGTGGTGTGTATAAGTTCCAAAAATGAAAAATTATGTGTATAAATTGTGCGTATAAGTTCCAAAATGAAAATTCGTGTGTACGAGTTCTAAAAATAAAAAATTGTGTGTATAAGTTGTATGTATAAAAAGAAGGGGAGGGGAAATGAGCAATACTAGAGCTGAAAGATCTCAGCGTGAGGATCAATAGAACCGGTTCAGTTCGTGGTATGCATACTACCAACCGTCGCAATCGTAGCTGGAAGAAACTTTTGGTGAAGAAAGTTCAGTTGTAAGTTAAAAAATTGCGAAAACGTAACCATTCGGCCGTTTCTGTTGACTTCGACTGCACGCATCATGAAATATCTCGACAAGGAAATGCAGAAGCCTACTGCTAAGTGACTAGTGAGCGCCACTGGCCCTGTGGACCTGCAGAGAGCTAGGTACGGTGGAAGCAGCCTCCAGACAGCCAGCGCACGACCATGCCTCCTCGCTCCGCCACCGCCGACCTCGAGCTGCCCGTCGCCGACGCCGACCGAGCGCGGCTGCAGCAGCTGGGATACAAGCAGGAGCTCAAGCGCGGCCTCTCGTAATATAAGGGCGTGTTTGATATGGGCCAAAAACCCCCCCAGCCCGCCCACCACACCCATCTTCCCGTGTTTGATATCGTTGGCCGGCGCCGGAGCCCCGCCGCCGCGGTGCATTTCCCCCTCTCTCCCGGCTCGCGCCGCACGCTTCAAGGTTTCGTTTCTCCTCGGCCCGGCTGCGGCCGCGCGGCTGCGCGGGCGAATCTTGCCGTCGGCGGGAGCTCTGGCGCGCTCGCGCGGGAGGAGTGAAACTTCCATGGCCTACTTATACCGCTCCCTCCTACCTCCCTCACTTCTTCCCCTCCTCTCCACTCTCCGCTCCCGTTGAGGAACCGTCGACGAGGTAAGTTGCCGGCGCAGTCGTGTTGTGGATCTGCGTTCTGGCGGCGTGGTTCTGTCGCGGGCTCCGGCGAGGCGGTGTTGTTTGTTCGTGGATCCGCTTCCCCTTCCGAAGCGGTCCCCCGGCTTGCTCTTCGTTTCCCGTGTAGATCGCGTCCGGGCGGCGTGGTTCTGTCGCGGGCTCCGGCGAGGCGGTGTTGCTTGTTCGTGGATCTGCTTCCCCTTCCCGGATCCGCTACCTCCTCCCCACCTCCACATTGTTTCCGGCGGCTTTTGTTCCCCTCTTGCTCACTCGAGGTGAAATCCCTATTTTCCCCCATTTAATCGGTACGCAATTCATTGTTTTTTTCGGATCCATGTCTTGTTTGTTGGTATTTATTCTTGCGCGATGATTCCTTGTCGATTTGTTTGATATTGTAGTACTGCAGTCGTGCCTTTTTCATGCTTCGTTGTTACTGTTGGTGGATCTTTGCCGGTTTTTTGATATTGTAAATGTTGTTGTTTGGGATATGAATGGTCGATGATGACTAGCTAATTGGCACAGGGAGGCATATCTAGTACTGCAGCCGTGCGTTTTTTCATTCGTGAATGATTGCAGTTACATTCGAGAGGCCGATCGGGGTCTACTAAAATTGCTTATACATCCGTGAATGCATGTAGATGGATACAAATGCACAACATGCACGATGGCTAGGCAAGCGGCGGGGATGGTTGTTGTTATGGTTTCCTTTGTAGTCAATAGGCTTAGAAGGATTAGTGAAGAAGAATCAATCCCTTATGGGCCTAGGACCGAGGCCGAGAAGCATAGACAGAGCACACTCCAAATGATGTACAACTACGGTGATGTTGAATGCATTGCCATGTTGCGCATGAAACGGGTCCCCTTCTTTTCTTTGTGCAACCTCGCTTAGGAGTAGAAAACTTGTTCTCGAGACAGTTGGATGTCCAGTGGAGGAGCGGTGGCAATGTTTATACATGTGGTTGGACACAACCAGAGGTTTATGGTAGTTCATCAATCGTTTAGGAGATCCATTGAGGCTATCGGTAGGGTCTTCCACCAAGTTTTGTATGCTATTGGTGAATTAAGGGCCGACATGATCAAGCCCCCAAGCACCGCAACACACCCTAAGTTTATGGGCAGCCACGGATGGTTCCCTTTTCGAAGGTACTTTCATGTCTATATGTTTCCCACACATGTTCATATCAATGTGTTTGCACATATGTTAATATTTTGGCTTATGTACATTTATGTAGAATTGCATTGGTGCCATTGATGGCACACATGTGTTGGCAAGGGTGCCTAGACACATGCAGCAAGCTTTCAGGGGTAGGAAGTCCACCACAACTCAAAATGTGATGGCTGTTGTGAGCTTTGACTTAAAGTTCACATATGTTCTAGGCGGTTGGGAGGGATCGGCCCATGATGCACTAATTTTGGGTGATGCCATAGAGAGAGAGATGATGGGTTCATCGTGCCGGCGGTAACGCACTAGCTAGTCAATGCACTTATGCCCACCGTGATGAAACACACTTTCACACTCATTCTCCAACAATTGTAGGTCACTTATACCTGGTAGATGCTTGGATATGCATTCAGACAAGGCTTCTTGCCTCCATATAGAGGGGTCAGGTATCACTTGAGTGAGTTCTCCAGCACAAACCAACCCACCAATGCAAAGGAGCTATTCAACCTTATGCACTCTTCACTTAGGGTCACAGTGGAGAGGGCCTTTGGTGCACTTAAGGGCAGGTTCGGAATTATAGACAATAAATCTTTCCACAAATACAAGACCCAAGTCAAACTTGTGCTTGCTTGCTGCATACTCCATAATTGGATCATTGGTTTTGGCTTAGATGAAATTATTCCATCGGAGGGAAGGATTTGTTCTCGAGTTGGATGAAGATGAGCGGGAGAAGCGCCTCTAGAGGAACCTGCTATGGTGACTGTGAGGGATGAGATAAGCAATGCTATGTGGGGTGCTAGGGGTTCATATAGGACTTGATGTTTAACTAATTTAGTAGACCCTGGACATGGAACTAATGTGGTGCATGATTTCTGTACTCTTAACTGCTATGTCTGAGACCAAATACTCATTACTTACTTGTCTGTGTTGTGCTTCCCTGCTTATTTTATCTTGATTGTTTGTGCACTAGGATGGTCGCGACTAACCTTGATGCCCAGGGTGGGTTTGTGGCTGCTGCAAACATGATGGAAGTAGCACCTGCAGTTGCAGGAGCTGCCTTGGGTGCATCGGATGTTGTTGACTCGTTAGATGGTGAGCACTGCCCATGCCGTACCACGGCAAGGTCCTATGAGGTGGACTAACAACACTTCGGGTTTGTCCTAAGTAAGATGACCCGCATTGTGTCCGAGAGGTCTAGGACCGACAAAACCTACAAAGACAAAGATATGAATGCGGTAGCTAAGGCTCTAAGTGAGTATTGTGGGATGCACAGAATCGCAACTCAAGTGTATAATCACTTGAGGAAGTGGAAGCGAAGTGGTCCGAGGTTGCTAGGGTGAAGAACCTTAGTGGGGCATTGTTTGATGAAGATGTGCAAGCCATAATGCTAGAGCGGGACCACTATCTTGGTCATTGCAAGGTACAAAACCATGTCTCGAAGTATTCACTTCCTAACCGTGTCTCCTCTTCCAAAATGTGTCCCCTCTTCCTAACTGTGTCCTCTCTTCAGGACCACCCTAAGGATGCCGAGTTCCTCAACACTCCAATAAGGTTCTACTCTGAGATGGAGGCTATCTTTGGTAGCACCTTGGCTACTGGTAGGTTTGCTGTAGGATCAAATCAGCCTTTGGGGGTCAACAAGTCTGATAGTGTTGCTGCTAAGGCTGGAGGGTGAAGACTACACTTCTTCTAAATATGAATGCAAACCTACCTTTGAGTTTGGTGATGCCGGCAAGGTAACGACCACGGCCACACCCACAACCACGGTTCTGTGTCGGATACTATTTGTGGTAAGAGGAAGAGGGGCCATTTCGGTGAGGAAGAGATGCTAATGATGACCAACATGAATGATTCAATCAACAATGTTGCAAATGCTATCTTGAAAACGAGTGCTTGCACATGTTGACCCGGACCTATACCTTGCTTTGTCATGGAGATGCCCGACTTCTCCACCGAGTCCCCGATTGTTGCCTACACCCACCTCTTGGAGAATAAGCCGGTTGCCACCGGGTTTGTGAACATGTCAACCCCTCACGGGGCCATTTGGCTCGGGACCTACTGTCCAAGAACTACATGCGATAGTTTTCTCCTCTCCTCTCTTTTGTGATCCATTTTGGCTAGACATTGTGCATGGTAGATAGCTAACCAGCACCTGTCCTTTTGGTTTTAGTTAGTGGGAAGGTGGCTAACTAAAGAAACTACATTTGGCTCACTGAGTGTGAGCAAAACTCTATGCTGTTGTACTAAATTGCAGCCTTTGTTGGTTTGCTGTTATCTGTGCTTGTTATCTGTTCATGATTCTGTTATATCTGTGCTTGTTATCTGTTCATGATTCTGTTATAAAATTTGCCTATGATGATTCCATGTACCCCATAAATGATGACATGGCCTTGTGAGGAACTTGATGCTGTTATTTCTTGTAGTCTACCAGTTATCCCTACTCTTGTCTCCCATCTGACCATGCGACACATCGATTCCCATGTTTCCAAACTTGGGATCGATGTGTCCCATGGTCACATGGTTGACAAGATTCTGTGCTTGTTATCTGTTCACCTTTTGGGCTTGTTATCCCTACTCTTGTCTCCCATCTGACCGTGGGACACATCGATTCCCATGTTTCCAAACTTGGGATCGATGTGTCCCCCGGTGATATGGTAGACAAGAACTGTGTCGTACTCTTCTTCTTATACTTATGTTTCCCTCTTGTCCATCGGTTGCCATTATGCTCAAAGTCCATGTCATATGATTGAAAAACATATAATCCGAGGTAAATATTTTCTCGTTCTTTCATTTTTTTGGCCTATGATGATTGGAGCTTATATATTACTCATGTCTCTCATCAAACAGTGAGACACATCCATGCCCATGTTTCCAAACTTGGGATGGATGTGTCCCCGATTCAATGACTCGCTATGAAAGTTCTATTTCACTTTTGCTCCAAGTTCAAGTAGTACGAGGCCACTTTTGCATGTTCTCGTTGCCTTCGTCGGCCGATGATGATCCCGTTCACCATTTATCTATCATGACATCCATCAAACCATGCGAGACGTCCACGCCCATGTTTCTCAAACTGGGGTTGGACCTCTCACATGGTTCCATGGCTGCCATGAAACATTTGCTACTCATTTATTTACCCCGAGGCCACGCTTTCCTATCTTTTATCCTATGATGATATGATCTATGATAAATTTTCATGCATTCCATCAAAACGTCAAATTCATCCATGGTCCAAGTATTCAACTATGGACCATGTGAATTTGACGTTTCCATGGTTCACATGTACCCATTGATCTCCTATATCTGAGGCCAGAGGATATGTTGTCCAATCCTATGATGTCAACTACTACATTTGTGCATAAGAAAACTATGACTGAGGATTATTTACATCTCCTTGCAGACCAATGCCAAAATGGTATGTTGTTTTTGAGGGCCTCAAACCAGGGATCTACACATCCTGGCATGAGTGCAGTGAATATGTTCTTAAGGTACATAATGCAAGGTACCAAAGCTACAAAACTCATGATGAAGCTGTGCATGAGTTCAATGAAGCCCTCAGGATGGGTACTGTGAGGTTGGTAAAAGGTATAACAAAGCCGGCTAAGAATGTGATGCCACTAATTAATGCATATGAGGGTAAGAATGTGATGATTAAAGGGCCTTGTTCTGGCAAGAATGTGATCATTGTCATTCTTGTGGTGCTGCTTTGTTTGGTCTTGGCGATAGATTGCCTAACTCGTTGCTCCCGTAAATGAAATTTGGGATGATTGGCCAATGATGAAATTTGAGTCCGAGGCCAATTTCATGACTACAATCTATGTTGGTTAGTTATGTTATGAGATGATCCTCTACTTGTTTCTTCTCCTCTTCCTCTCATATGTAATTCTGTTGCTCGACGGTCCGGGCTTGAACCGAATCAAACAACGTCCCGGTTTGGTAGTTGGCCTTGGGCGGCCGCCGGCTGCAATCAAACACAAAAAAGGCTTCGGCCCGCTCGGTTGGCCAAACCAATCAAACACGCTGCCGACCGTCTTTGGCCGGGCTATGGCTGGCCAGGGCACTGGCTGCCCCCGTCCAGGCCTTGCAGGCCACGAAATCAAACACGCCCTAAGTTTCTATGCACACACCATGCCGCCCATGCATGCATGCATGCATGCAGTTAGTTTCTTTGCAGTTCCTACACACACCCAGAGCTGATGTCGTCGTGTCGTAGCCTCCTCTCCAACTTCGCCTTCTCCTTCTCCATCATCTCCGTGCTGGCGGGCGTGACGACGACGTACAACACCGGCCTGCGCTACGGCGGGCCGGCGTCCATGGCGCTGGGGTGGCTCGTCGTGGCGGCGTTCAACGGCTGCGTGGCGCTGTCCATGGCGGAGATCTGCTCGGCCTACCCGACCTCCGGCGGGCTCTACTACTGGAGCGCCAAGCTCGCCGGCGGCGAGGACTGGGCGCCCCTCGCGTCCTGGGTCACCGGATGGTAACGCACGCTTCTCCCGGCCGTTACTTTCACCGTGAATGAAGACGACGACAAAAACGACGTTTTCGAGTGGTCGTCTGTCAAGTGCTAGTTAATTACTAGTATGTTTAATCCCTGTTGTGTGTCATCAACTCATCATGAATGTTTCGCAGGTTCAACATCGTGGGCCAGGTACGCTTTCCAACTTCACCGGATCCGTCCATCAGCTAGCTAGCTACAATATATTGGACTAGATTCCAGTGTCACGTCTGCTTGATCATTTAAGTCAAAGGTGGTGTAGACTAATAAGCATTATTCAACTGCAAAATGAAAATGACACTGGACGTATCAGGATAGCCAATGCAAAGACACCCCATATCATCCAGTTTGACGGTTCTATCTAAAAACCTGTTTTTTTCTCTATTAATAAGAGATTATTGGCAGCATGCCGTATTTAGCAGCAGTCAGCAACTACTGCAGCTGAGCTCAATAATGCAGTCAAGCTGAGCTGAACTAGCTCACGTCATACCTGAATCATTGGACGACTGAACTACGCATTGGGTTATCTGAATCTTTATGAGTCATGAGTCGCTTAACGTGCTCTACTTTCTTGCATTATTGGTGATGTTAACCTGTCACACACACCACACAGTGGGCTTGCACCACGAGCGTGGATTTCTCCCTGGCGCAGTTCGTCCAGGTGATCGTCTTGCTCAGCACCGGCGGAGCCAATGGCGGCGGCTACATGGCCTCCAAGTACGTCGTGCTGGCCATCTATTGCGCCATCTTGATCCTTCACGGCCTCATCAACAGCCTCTCTATCCACTGGCTCGCATGGTTTGGCCAACTTGGAGCCTTCTGGAATCTCGCAGGTATGTCATATATGTGCAATTATTGGATTCTCCTTTCATTTCATCTACGATGAATTACACAAGCGTGATTTATGATCATACACGAATGATTACAAATGTGAACCGGTGAAACGATTATGCATTACGCAGGTGTATTTGCCTTGACCGTATTGATTCCGGCTTTTGCCAAGGAGAGGGCAAGCATGGAGTTTGTTTTCACCCATTGCTACTCCGACAATGGTGTGGGGATCCACAGCAAGGTGTATACGCTAGTCGCTAGCCATTGGTTTGCTGACGAGCCAATACTCCCTCCTCGGATACGACACATCCGCCCACATGGTAAAATCCTTGACGATCGAGCTCGGTAATATCAGTTGAACGTTGAAGATCAGTTTAATCTGATCCATGTGTATGTTCGTTTACAAATGCAGTCAGAGGAGACCAAGAACGCGGCCTGGAGTGGCCCGATGGGGATCGTCGTCTCCGTTCCCCTGTCGAGCGTCTTCGGATGGATCTACCTGGTGTCCCTGACGTCCATCGTCACCGACATCCCCTTCCTCCTGGACCCCAGCAACGACGCCGGCGGGAACTCCGTCGCCCAAGCCCTGTACAGCGTCTTCCGCTCGAGGTTCGGCAGCGGCGCCGGAGGGATCGCGTGCCTGGCCGCCATGGCCGTCGCCATATTCCTCTGCGGCACGGCGTCCGTGACCAGCAACTCGAGGATGGGGTACGCCTTCTCCAGGGACGGCGCCATGCCCTTCTCGCGCGTCTGGTACCGGGTGAACAAGCAGGAGGTGCCCTTCAACGTCGTCTGGCTCTCCGTCTCGGTGGCGTTCGTCATGGCCCTCACGGTGCGTGTGGATTTGATCTCGATCGTATCTCTCTCTATATGGAACTACATATATGCATTGTTGAGTTATGATCCAAATTCTGTCTCCCAAGAGAATGGCCGACTTCTGACGGAGCGAAGCGGAGGCCCGTCGCCGGTAGGCTTGGGTCATAAATACCCGTTAGGGTTTTCCATTAGAGATTGATTTATTCTCTTGTAAGCCGCCGCCGTTGGCGTTGTAACCTGACTCCCGATATAACGAAGTTCTTGCTGGCTGGCGCCCGTGGTTTTTTCCCGCAAGGGTTTTCCACGTTAAATCTCGTGTCTCCTGCGGTTTGATTCCTTTACTTGTCGTCGTTTATTCGTCATCGTTTATAACATGCATGCCTCGAATCCTCGATGCACGCATGTTGATCTCGAATCGATCGTTTCTGCTGACGATGTGCGATAATGGCATGCAGTCGCTGGGGAGCCAGGTGGCGTTCCAGGCGATGGTGTCCATCACGACGCTGGGGAATGGGGATGTACATCGCCTACGCGCTGCCCATCTTCTTCCGGGTGACGGCGGCCCGGAGCTCGTTCGTGCCGGGGCCGTTCCACCTCGGGAGGCACGGCGTCGCCGTCGGCTGGGTCGCCGTCGCCTGGGTGGCACTCGTCACCGTGCTCTTCTGCCTGCCGGTGGCGTACCCCGTCGCCGTGGGCAACTTCAACTACACGCCGGCGGCCGTCGGGGGCGTGCTGCTGCTCAGCCTCGCCGCGTGGGCGCTGCACGCCCGGTTCTGGTTCCGAGGGCCCGTCACCACCGTCGACGCGTGACAGAGAGGTGGCCGCTAATATCGCTTGCGCTCTGTTTGTTTCATCAATCAGTCAGGCAGTGTCTACAGTATGTGTTGATGATCCGAACAAACAAATCTGCTTAATTACGTCTCATTAATCAATCGTGTTCACGGTGTAGTATGGGCCATGGCTCGTGAGCACAGCCTGTTCGGTTGGTTTGGTGGGCGATGGTAGTCTTTGGTTGTTATGAGAGAAAATCTTCTTGGCTTGGTTCTTTGGTGGGCTGGTTTGTTGTGAGAGAAAGATCTTACTTTTGGTACGGTGATAAGCCAAGCGAACAGGGCGAAGATTCGACGACCCATTAACTTTGTTGGACTCGCACTCCTTACGGTGTCGATCGGTGCATCAAGAACACGAAAAATTGTGGATACTAGGTGATACCCCGCGCGTTGCTGCGAGAATTTCTATAAAATTTGAAGATGCAGTTTGAAAGTAGAAACACTAAAGTAATTGCATCATAACATTATTTTCAAACAACAAAGTAGATGAAAACACATTCATTTTATTGAGAGAGAACTACTTAGAAATTTGTAGCATGGTACTTGCAAAGACTAACACAATGCATGCATGATTACAATTAGCCGCCGAAAATCGGTAGAAGACATAAATTCATGATTCTAGCGGATGGTGATGTGGACAACTTGCATGTCGAGAGAAGATCTAGTGGATGATGATGTGGACCTCTTGCATGTTGAGAGAAGTCCATCCATGATGTGTAGTGGGTCTCACCTCTATAGTTGTTATAGATAACTTTTACAAAAGCAAAACTTATATAAAAGAAAGTTATACATATAACTTATGCAAAGGGCAAAAAAAAAATTATATACGTCACATATATACATAACTTATTCATAAGGAGCGAAACTTATGTACGAAAAATTTATGTACATAACTTATGAGCAAAAAATATATAAAATAAAAAAGTTATATGCATAACTTATTCAAAAGGAGCGGAACTTATACAAAATAAAAAGGTTATTTATACAAAACTCATGAGAAAAGCTTATGAAATAAAAAAGGTTATATATATAATAACTTATTCAAACCAGCAAAACTTATCTTAAAAAAAAGAAACGATTGTGTATATAACTTATGTAAAAATAAGGAAAAAAATGGTAGTTATATACACAACTTTTCAACTGTAGCATTTTTTCATTGCTGCATTTGGCAATCATATGCAAAGTATGCTCTTGTGTTGAGGAGCACAATTGACACACGATTAGTCCGCCTCCCTCTGTTGAAAAATCTATCATTTGTAGGTAGTCGTCGTTGCAACAACAACCACATGAAAAACTTGCATTTTCGCTCCACCTTGGCTTTCCATATCCATTCCCATCTTGCTCCAGAGACAACCGGTGAATTGCATTTCATATGCAGATTTGGAAGAGTACTGTGTTGGGGCCGAAAGTTCCAAGAAATTGCATTCTAATTGTATTTGCCTCTAGAGATTCACAAACTGACGCAGTGGTACGGTGCTTCAGTGTTCATCCTTCGGGGACCACGCATCCATTTTCCATTCCCCATTGCTACAGCCACAGTTTGGTTCTTGCGGAGGCAGAGGTGAGCATTTTTCGGGACGGGCTGGGCCGAAAATTTTTCTTGTTATTCCGGGCCGAAAAAATCCTGCCCATGACCATCCCACTGGACGCGTCGGGCCTTAATTTTTGGGTCGGGCTTGGGCGGGCCACCCGCGCATTTTATAGTGTAAAACAACTAAAACAGCATTTCGGGCCGGGCTCGAGCCAAAAAAATTCGCGGGCTTCAAGATCTCTGCCCACGCCCGCCCGATGCAAGGTTTGTGGGCGGGCCCGGCGCGGGCCGAGCCCGGGCCGGGCCGAGCCGGGCTCAGAATGCTCAGGTATAGCGCCAGGCATACCTGAAACACTCTGCAGCATCATACCATCCACACCGGGGCCTGTGCCCGGTCTCTGGAGGAGAAAAATGAAGGAAAACCGCCTGCAACCGCAACTGTGAAAGCCAGAGGAAAACGAAGGAGGCCTCCAGTTCACGGGAAATTTGGCGCGATGCAGGGCGTCTTGCAGGAGGCAACAGGCCCACCACGCGCGCCCCCAACGACTTCGTGCGTGTCGAGTCTGCTGCGCCGGGAGCTGCCACCCTGCTCCGTCGTCCTGAGCTCCACCCCGCACCGCATGAGAAGGGGAGGGAGGAGGTCGGGAGGCGACGCGCGAGGAGGCCCGCCTCCCTTCTTGCTCCGCCGTCGAGGCCGCATCTCGACTCAGCCGCCGGTGCTCGAGGAGGAGCCGTCATCGTCGCCCCGCTGATCCGCACGACGCCAGGTCCGTGCGTCGCCGTCCTCACTCCACCCTACCCCCTGCCTCCGGCCCGAGCGTTGGGGAGCCGATGTGGGGAGGTAGACGCCCCAAGCAGAAGAAGAGTCACATGGGAGGGGCCGGCACGGGCGGGCGACGCGCTCAAGGATTCCCACCGCCGCCCTGCTCCGCCGCGGGAGGGGAGATCCGCCGCTGCTAGGCCCGCTGGCCGCTGCTGGGGACGAGGGGCGCTTGGAGGGAGGAGCGGCGCGTTGCGGACTCCGCCGCCCGCCCCTACTCACGGAGTCAAGGGATTGCCGCCGACCATATAAGAATATTCGGTTTTGAATGAGGAAATGACGGCAGTGTGGATGGTCTAGGTGAAGAGAATGGAACACCAAAGGCACTTCGGTTGGTCTGGTGGGGCGATGGTTAGTCTTGGTTTGTTACGAGAGAAGAGTCTTTTGGCTGGTTCTTTGGTGGGATTTGTTGTGAGAGAAAGATCTTCTTTGCTTGGTGGTTGATAAGCGAAACGAACGGGCGTAAGTGGGAGTGTGGGACCTACACACGTGGGGGCGGCGCCGGTGGCGGGAACTTAACATTTCGCAAGAACACGGCGTATCGCCTGATGATGACGGCTTTGAGTCAAGCATGTCGTCGAATCATACATACGATAGGGATTCGCTCGACTTTTTCTTGCACGCGCCGGCCAGCCCCCGGCGATTTCAGTCGTCTCTGCTGACTGTTCCTGCATCTAGAGTACTTCTACGAGACTACTACGATAGAGCGGCGGCACTGACCCAGTGGCCCTGTCAACCGGAGACGAGAGACGAGAGCAGCACCATCCCTACTCTGCCGCGCCACGCAGCCGCAGCCGCAGAGGGGGCGATGGGCACCGTCGAGGCCGGGCTGCCCGTCGCCGATGATCTGGTGGCCGCCGACGCCGACCGGGCGCGGCTGCAGCAGCTGGGATACAAGCAGGAGCTCAAGCGCGGCCTCTCGTAAGTTTTTTTTTTCCGGTTAGCTTTCCGCAACAGCGAGCTCAAGCAGTTTCAGTTCGTTCATTCGATTCTCTGTCGCCTCTGATCCCGCCGCTCCATTTTTTTAACAACCGTATTGTATTAGTGTTGTTTCCAACTTCGCCTTCTCCTTTGCCATCATCTCCGTGCTGACCGGCGTCACCACCACGTACAACACCGGCCTGCGCTACGGCGGGCCGGCGTCCATGACGCTGGGCTGGCTCGTCGTGTCCGCCTTCAACGGCTGCGTGGCGCTGTCCATGGCCGAGATCTGCTCGGCGTATCCGACCTCCGGCGGCCTCTACTACTGGAGCGCCAAGCTCGCCGGCGAGGACTGGGCGCCGCTCGCGTCCTGGGTCACTGGATGGTACGCTCTCCTCAGATTTTTTCCCCCTCCAATTCAATACTAGTAGTTCTGTTAGCAATCTCGCCTCCCAATCATGTGACGGGCCTAATATTTTCTTGTGCCCTGTTGTGCAGGTTCAACATCGTGGGACAGGTACTGTACAGTCTACCCTCCAACCTGACAGGATCTGGAATCTTTGGATGCTACTCCCTAGCTAGATCTTCTGTTGACTAAACCGAACTGCCGTCCGTGTGCATGCAGTGGGCTTGCACCACGAGCGTGGACTTCTCGCTGGCGCAGCTTATCCAGGTGATCGTCCTGCTCAGCACCGGCGGAGCCAACGGCGGCGGCTACCTCGCCTCCAAGTACGTCCTGCTGGCCATCTACACCGCCATCCTGGTCGTGCACGGCCTCATCAACAGCCTGCCCATCCGTTGGCTCTCGTGGTTCGGCCAGCTCGGGGCTTTCTGGAACGTCGCAGGCGTCTTCGTCCTGGTGATCCTGATCCCGTCGGTGGCCAAGGAGAGGGCGAGCGCGGAGTTCATCTTTACCCACTTCAACACTGACAACACCATGGGGATACACAGCAAGCCTTACATCCTAGCCGTGGGTTTGCTCATGAGCCAGTACTCCAGCATCGGATACGACACGTCTGTTCACATGGTAAACAAAAATAAAACCATGGACGTCAAGCATGTCCCGTGTCATCGTCGATCGCATTAGTGATGCATTGTTTGGTTGCAACTGAGTGCAGACGGAGGAGACCAAGAACGCGGACTGGAACGGGCCCATGGGGATCGTGAGCTCCGTCGCACTGTCCGGCATTTTCGGATGGATTTACCTGCTGGCTCTGACGTCGGTCGTGACGGACATCCCCTACCTCCTGGACACCAGCAACGACGCCGGCGGGTACGCCGTTGCTCAGGCCCTCTACACCACCTTCCACCGGAGGTACGGCACCGGCGTCGGGGGTATCGTCTGCCTGGGCATCATCGCCGTCGCCGTCTTCCTGTGCGGCACCGCCTGCGTGACAAGCAACTCAAGGTGCGTGCAAGTGCAATTGTTGTCTCTGAACATCCTGCTGCTCGCCTACTCTATTGTGTTCACTGATGGAGCTCCGCAAGCACACGGATGCAGGATGGGGTACGCCTTCTCCAGGGACGGGGCGATGCCGTTCTCGCATGTCTGGCATCGGGTGAACGAGCAGGAGGTGCCCCTCAACGTCGTCTGGCTCTCCGTGTCCGTGGCGTTCGTCATGGCCCTCACGGTGCGTGTGATCGATTTCGTCTCTGAACTCTGCAACCAATTGCACACGCATGAGTATGCAATCAGAGTCCTTCCTATCTGATTTTTTTGTTCTCTCTTCTCGACGACAGTCGCTGGGGAGCCAGGTGGCGTTCCAGGCCATGGTGTCCATCACCACGCTCGGCCTCTACATCTCCTACGCGCTGCCCATCGTCTTCCGCGTGACGACGGCCCGCGAGTCCTTCGTCCCGGGGCCGTTCCACCTCGGGAGATACGGCGTCGCCGTCGGCTCGGCCGCCGTCGCCTGGGTGGCCCTCGTCACCGTGCTCTTCTGCCTGCCGGTGGCGTACCCCGTCGCCAAGGACAACTTCAACTACACGCCGGCGGCCGTCGGGGGCGTGCTGTTCCTCAGCGTCGCCGCGTGGGTGCTCCACGCCCGGTTCTGGTTCCGAGGGCCCGTCACCAACGTTGACGCGTAGGTGGCGGCGGCTTGTGCTCCATCGTGGAGGCTTGCGAAAGAGACAGCGGGTTTCTAGGAAAATTTGGGAAAATTATAGAATACGGACGATTGAAGGAAAATTTAATGCGCGCATATATATGTTTAATCATTCAGTACTCCTGTGGGTGTGTGGAACAGTGCCGTCGTCGCTCCTCTCTCACCCACTCGTATATTTTCAGAACGCGATCAGGATTTGTTGTATATCTTAGAATTTGGACTAATAAAGTGTACGCATGGAGCCTAGGCTGCAGTTGAAGAGACTGGTTGCAGATATACTTGTCGGGGACAGCCCTAGGGAGGAGCCCATCCCCGCCACTGTGGGATGGACTGTGCGGTACGGCCGGTGTCAGTCCCGTGACACCGCGCGCCCACTACAAGATGCGGCTAACGCGCCCGACCCTCGAAAAGGGGCCGGGCGCACCCTCGATTCCACTTTCCCGTGACCCTGCAGGTTAGGTGAGGGGCGCTAGGCCGGTGGATGGCCATCCCGGTCACTGTAACGCGCGCGGCCGCCGTACCCACGCGTGCAGGCGCACGCCCGGCACCGCAGGCGCACGCCCGGGCACTGCAGCAACCACTCCGCTACCGCGAGGCGCATTGGGAAGGAACGCCGTTCTGCCCGCTCCTGCGCCCCGTACCAGCCATCATCAGCACCTCCCTCGAAGCCTATCAGAGGACGCCATCACCATCTGCCGCCCTCCTACCCTCGAACCGCCACTGTTCGGGTACGGGGTAGGCCATCATGGCCGGATCGCAGTGAAGATCGTCCGGACGGCCGCCCACTCTACACCGTAGCGCGACGTGCTCCCTCACGTAGCTAGGCAGCGCGGCGTGCATGTAACTCGCCGCCCCCTTGGCCTATAAAAGGGAAGGCGAGCCCCGAGCCGCGGGGGGGGGAGGAAGGAGTTCAGTTCAACACAACACACCGTGCACTCACTCTCTTATTCTCCCACAACATCTTCGACCACTCCACCGGGGACTTGGAAGCCACGTTTCCTCTCCCGCCTTGCTTGTACTTGCCCCACTACAAGCACCCCCGGTGCTGAGCAATATAGTGCCACGAGCACGCCCCTGCTGGACGTACGGCCCCCTCGGCCGGAACCAGGATAAAACCTTGTGTCATTTGTTGCTTAGCATCGACCATTGAGGGATAGACCTAGGCGCTATCTACTGGTTAGTGTCGGGACCATATTCCGCACCGACAGTTGGCGCCCACCGTGGGGCAAACGAGCGCCTAAGGTCATTTCGCAAACTCCCTCCATGGTGATCCGCACTGAGTACCGTGGTACCCGCTACAACATGGGTAGCTCGGACCCTCTCCCGGCCGGGTTCGAGATCCGCTTCGGGGATTTGAACTTCCAGGCCACGGGGAACGGCTATCTCATGCGCCTCACCAATCGTGAGGAGCTTCGCGCGCAGCGCGAGGCCAGGTCCGCTCTGGTCTCCGCCGCACGCACGGCACCGGCGCAGGCGCCCGCAGGCACGGATGCTGCGGGTCCATCGACGCCGCGACGCCGCCGCCGCCGCTGCGGGCCGCGCTCGCGTCGGGGCGCGATCCGAGCGGCGGCGGCCGAGCGCGCCGCCGCCCAACGCGGTGCGCCCACCGTCACGACGGCCGCCACCACCCCGGCGGGACCGCGCGCGGTCTCGGACCGCGCATCCCCATCGGGCCGCGTGGCGCCACGACGGCCTACAACGCCAACGTCAACACGACGATGCGCGGGGTTCCGCCGGCCGCCATGTCTTCGTCGCCGGGGACCCCGCACCTCCCGCGGCGGATGAGTCGTCCCCGGGCTCCGTCGACACGATGCCACCCGCCAACCGCCATGGGTACGCGGAGTGGGGACTTCTCCGGCGTGCCGGACCCGGTCCGCGTTCGGGCGCTTCCTCGACGCCACGGACTGCGGTTTGGCCGCTCCGATGACTCCCGGCAAGACCGAAGCTACGACCCCACGCGGGGAGTGCCGCGCCGTCATCACTAACGACCCGGCCAACGCCGCCGGTGCGGCGGGTGCGGAGACGGAGAAGTCACGCCCCCCCGGGGATCGCCACGCGCACCGGCCGCGGGGCCAAGCGCTCTGCTGGGGCCGACGTCGACGCACGGGCCGCCCAAGCCCGCGAGCTCGAGGCCAAGGCCGGCGGAGGAATACGGACGGTGCGGCCGCTCCCGCGCCTCGATGGCGGGGGAGGCCTCCGCGCGCGGCGAACGCGCACGGGAGCCCCGGGCCGACGGGTCCGTGACCGCATCAACCCCGCTCCCAACGTCGACAACGCGGACTCTCCGCCACGGGCGAGCCAAAAGCTCATCGTCGCCGCGACGTTGCTACGCGCCATGCCGGCACCCTCGACCCCCGAGGCTCGAGACATGCACCGAGAGGTGCGGACCCTCCTCGAGCAAGCGGCCGTCCGGCGGGCCGAGAGCTCGGCCTCACGCATCCGCCAACGGGGGACGCGCGGGGTGATGACCCCGCACCGGGGAGCGAACCCCTCGGTGCACGTGGGTCAACCTGGCGACCAAGGGCGCACGCCGGCCAAGGAGCGGCTCCTTGACGCACGCGGGGCGGCGGATGGCGATGCCCGCAACGTCATCAACGCCGGGCGCACCGGCAAGGCGGACGCACGAGCGGCCGGGGGGCTACCACCCTCGAAGGGGTGGACGCTACGACAGCGGTGAGGATCGCTCCCCAACGCCGGAGCCCCGGGCACCCGTATGTTCGGCGGGGAGATCCGCACGGCGGCGTTCCCCCAACGCTTCCGTCAGCCCTCGACGATCGTCAAGTACAACGGGGAGACGGACCCCCGCGTCTGGCTCAACGACTACCGCCTAGCCTGTCAGCTGGGCGGGGCCACCAACGACGAGGTGATCATCCGCAACTTGCCCCTGCATCTGGGCGACGCGGCCCGGACATGGCTCGAGCACTTGCCCGCCAGCCAGATCCATAACTGGGACGATCTAGTCCACACCTTCGTGGGCAACTTCCAGGGCACATACGTGCGCCCTGGGAACTCCTGGGGATCCGCGCTCCCGCACGCGAGGCGGGGCGAATCGCTTGCGGGACTTCATACGGCGCTTCTCCAAGCGGCGCACGGAGCTCCCCGGCGTGGCGCGGTCCGAGATCGTGCACGCGTTCCTCGAGGGCACCACGTGCGGGACCTTGTGCGCGAGCCGGGGCGCGGCCCGCCTACGGACTCGAACGAGGCGTTTGACATTGCCACCGGCTTCGCCTCGGAGAGGAGGCCGTGGGGGCAATCTTCGACGGCAAGAAGGGCAAGCGCTCCGAGGACACGCCCGCGGAGGGCGGCGGGTCCAAGGAGCCGCGCCGCAACGACAAGCGGGGCAAGAAGGGGGAAGAAGCCGCGCGCGGGCGCGCGAGCGAGGGCGCAACGGCGGCAACGCCGAGGCCCTCGGCGGTGACCGGCCCGACGGGGCCCTCGGCCGGCTCCTCGAGGCCGGGGGTGTTTGACGACATGATGAAGAAGCCATGCCCCTACCACAAGACTCCCGTAAACCATACTCTTGAGCAATGCGACATGCTCAAGAAGTTCTATGGCCGTGCCGCCGCGAAGGAGGCGAGAGGCTAAGAAGGATGGAGGCGATGGCAACGCGGGTGGCTTCCCCGCCGTCGAAAACGTGTTCCTCATCTTCGGGGGGACCTACCGTCGACATGTCGACCCGGCAACGCAAGAAGGAGCGGCACGAAGTCCTCGCCGCGAGAGAGGGCACCTCCGGCCTTCCTCAGGCGGTCGAAGGATGCCATCACCTTTAGCGGGACGACCACCCAAACCGCATCCCGAACCGGGCCGGTACCGTGGTGGTCGATCCCATCATTGGGAACGCCCGGTTTCGAAGGTCCTTATGGACGGAGGCGGCCGCAGCCTCAATATCCTCTTCGCGCATACATTGCGCCCCGATGGGGATTGGGGTGGACCGAGCTGCGGCCCGGCACGAAGCCGTTTCACGGCATCGCGCCGGCAAACGAGGTTCAACCCCTCGGGCGGATCGATGCGCGGTGCAGTTTGGAACCCCCAAGAATTTCCGCAAGGAAACCCTCACCTTCGAGGTGGTGGGATTCAAAGGGGCCTACCATGCCATACTTGGGCGACCATGCTATGCCAAATTCATGGCGGTCCCCAACTACACGTACACGAAGATGAAGATGCGGGTCCAAACGGCGTCATCACCGTCGGGTCGTCGATCGAGCACGCATTCGGCTTGCGACGTCGAGTGCGTGGAACATGCGAGGCACTAGCGGCTGGATGAAGCGGCGGTGAACACCTTTGGAGAAGATGGTCAACGACGACCTCAGCTCCGCCGCCAAGCACGTCGGCACCTTCGAGGCCGCCGAGCAAACCAAAGGGGTCCCCCTCGACGCGTCGGCCCCCGAGGGCAAGGCGTTGAGGGTCAGCTCGACCCTCGATCCTAAATAGGAAGCAGTGCTCGTCGACTTCCTCCGCGTCAACGCCGACGTCTTCGCGTGGAGCCCCTCGGACATGCCGGGCATCCCGAGGGAGGTCGCCGAGCACTCCCTTGATATCTCGCCAAACGCCCGCGGCCGTGCGGCGGCGCTGCGCGCGCTTCGACGAGGAGCGGCGACGGGCGATCGGAGCGGAGCTGCGGAAGCTCCTCGAGGCCGGATTCATCAAGGAAGTGTTCCACCCTACGTGGCTAGCTAATCCTGTGCTTGTAAAAAAGAAAAATGGGAAGTGGAGGATGTGTATAGACTACACCAGTCTCAATAAAGCATGTCCAAAAGTTCCTTTTCCTTTGCCACGCATAGATCAAATCGTTGATTCAACGGCCGGGTGCGAACTACTCTGTTTCCTTGATGCCTATTCGGGATATCACCAAATAAAAATGAAGGAGTCCGACCAGCTCGCGACTTCGTTCATCACGCCGTTCGGGACGTTCTGTTACGTCACGATGCCTTTTGGCCTCAGAAACGCGGGCGCAACATATCAGCGCTGCATGCAGCACGTTTTTGGGGATCACATCGGGCGGACGGTCGAAGCCTACGTGGACGACATCGTCGTCAAGACCGAGAAGGCGGACGACCCGGTCGGCGACCTTGGCGTCGCGTTCAGCGCCTACGGGCCAACGGGGGTCAAGCTAAACCCCGAAAAATGTGTCTTCGGAGTGCCGCGGGGCATGCTCCTAGGATACATCGTCTCCCAGCGGGGAATCGAGGCCAACCCCGAAAAGGTCGCGGCCCTCGAGTGAATGGGTCCAATTCGGGACCTCAAAGGGGTGCGAAGGTGTTGGGGTGCCTCGCCGCCTTAAGCCGCTTCATCTCGAGGCTCGGTGAGAAGGGCTGCCCCTCTACAGGCTGCTCAAGAAGCACGAGTGCTTCTCTTGGACCACCGAGGCCCGGGAAGCGCTCGACAAGGCGAAGGCGTCTCGACGCATGCCCCAATCCTCACGCCGCCGCGAGATGGCGAACCCCTGCGGCTCTACGTGGCCGCAACCACCCGGGTGGTCGGCGCCGTGATCGTCGTGGAGCGCACGGAGGAAGGGCACGCCTTGCCCGTGCGAGGGCCGGTCTACTACATCGGCGAAGTCTGTCGGACACGAAGACGCGCTACCCCCGGAGTCCGAGAAGGCGTTTGTACGCGGTAGTCCTCGCGCGGCGCAAGCTCGCCACTACTTCGAGGCCCACCCGGTCACGGTGGTCTCTTCCTTCCCGCTAGGAGAGATCATTCGCAACCCCGACGCGGCAGGCAGGATTGCCAAGTGGTCCGTGGAGTTGATGGGCGAGACGCTCGCCTACGCCCCGCGTAAAGCCATCAAATCGCAAATCTTAGCCGATTTCGTCGCTGAGTGGACGGACACGCAGCTGCCGCCCCCACAAATCCAAGCAGAGTGCTGGACTCTGTTCTTCGACGGCTCGGTGATGAAGACAGGAGCGGGCGCGGGCCTGCTCTTCGTGTCACCCCTCGGGGAGCACATGCGCTACGCAGTGCGCCTCCACTTTCCCGCATCCAACAATATGGCGGAATACGAGGCCCTCCTCTGCGGCCTCAAAATCGCCATTGAGTTGGGCGTCAAGCGCCTCGACGTGCGAGGGGACTCGCAGCTTGTGATCGATCAAGTCATGAAGAACGCGAGCTGCCACGACGACAAGATGGAGGCCCTTTTGCAAAGCCGTGCGGGCCCTCGAAGACAAGTTCTACGGCATCGAGCTTAATCACATACCTCGCCGGTACAACGAGGAAGCGAGACGAGCCGGCGAAGATCGCGTCCGAGCGGATCACCGTTCCCCCGAACGTTTTCGCGCGCGACATCGCGCAGCCCTCGGTCGCCTTCGAGCCCTACCCCTCGAGCGACGGCGGACCCTCGGGGGCTCCCTCGAATCCAGCGGGTGCGGAACCCATGGATGAGGACCCCTCGAACGAGGCGTACGTGCTCTCCCTTCTCGAGGGGTACGGCTCCCCACGAGGTCGATGCGATGGACATAGAGCCGGCTCCTGTCCAAGCGGATTGGCGGGGAAAAATACACCGCCCGGATCGCTCGAGGGGGAACTCCCCGCGGACCGGGCCGCGGCCAGGCGCATCGCCAGGATGGCCAAATCCTTCACCCTCGTCGACGGCGAGGTGTACAAGCGCGCCGCGTCGGGCACATCCTCCGGCGGTGTATACCTATTCACGAGGGGCGCGAGCTCCTACGGGACATCCACGCGGGGATCTGTGGCCACCACGCCGCGCCACGCACCCTCGTTGGCAACGCGTTCCGCCAGGGCTTCTATTGGCCTACCGTGGTCGCGGACGCCAGCGAAATCGTACGCACCTGCGAAGGGTGCCAGTTCTACGCCCGCAAGTCCAACTTGCCCACTCATGCCCTGCAAACGATCCCCGTAACATGGCCGTTCGCCGTGTGGGGGTTGGACATCGTCGGGCCCCTGCGGAAGGCGCCCGGGGGCTTCACCCATCTGCTTATCGCGATCGACAAGTTCTCCAAGTGGGTGGAGGTGCGCCCCATCACGAATTTGAGGGCTGAGCAGGCGGTCACGTTCTTCACCGACATCGTCTACCGCTTCGGAGTACCAAACTCCATCATCACGGACAATGGGTCCCAGTTCACGGGCGGAAGTTCTTGGAGTTGCGACAAGTTCCACATCCGCGTGGATTGGGCGGGCGTGGCACACCCACGGACCAACGGCCAAGTGGAGCGTGCCAACGGCATGATTCTACGGGGCCTCAAGCCCGAAATTTTCCGACCGGCTCAACAAATGCGGCCGAAAATGGCTCCAAGAACTACCCGGCGGTCGTGTGGAGCCTAAGGACCACCCCAAGCGAGCCACCGGGTTCACCCCGTTTTCTGGTCCATGGCGCGGAGGCGGTCACTCCCCACGGACTCGGAATATGGGTCACCCGAGATTCGAGGCTACGACGAAGATGCTAACCGGCGAGCCGCCGAGGACTCGTGGACCGGCTAGACGAAGTACGCCTCGTGGCGTTGATGCACTCCGCAAGGTATCAACGGTCCCTACGACGTTACCAAGCACGCAAGATACGTCGGAGGGATTTCGACGAAGGGGATGCGGTCCTAAGGCTACGCCAAGACAACCGAGGGCGCCACAAGCTATCGCCCCCATGGGAGGGACCCTACGTCGTGGTGAAGGTGCTCAGCGGGCACATACAAGGCGGCCAACGAGGACGGTGAAGAACTCACCAACGCTTGGAACATCCAACAGCTACGTCGCTTCTACCCTTAGCCAGGATTTCCAAGTAATTTCCGTTGTAAAATCATATGGCCAACGCCCCAGTTGGTGTCAATTATATAAATACTCCAAGTCTAATAAAAGGGCAACTCGGCTTTCCCCTGAAACCCAAGTTACCCTCGGGGGCTACTACGGGGGGCATCCCCCCCCCCAAAATGGTCCCATTTTTTGCGCAAAAATAAAAAACGACTCACACGCGCTAAGTTTGTTTCCTACTTCAACCTCGAGCCATGATTCGAACAGGGCGCAGGCGGCACAGCGGAAGGAGCGTGCGAGCCAGAGATAGCCTACGCCGCGTGGCTATGGCCCTTCTCTCTCGCCTCCAACCCAGCGGGCCCCCTGCCCCGAAAATCGAACTCCCCTAACTAGAATCTACTCGGGAAGAAGGAGAAACAAAAAGCGTAATAAACAAACGATTTCATTTACATCAAATGCCGTGTTCATGAAACGACTTGTTTATTTACAAAAAGCCACGAGGCCGGAGTGCGATACACATAAAAAACGGGCCTAGCGCCCGGTTGCTTTCGGGCGGGAGGAGCGGCGGCGTCCGCGACGTCGGGGAAGAGGAACTCCTCGAAGGCCTCGGCGAGCGACCGGCGGCGTCGGCGGCAAGCGCGTCCGCGCGCTCCATGGCCACCTCGTCCTCGACGCCCTCGGGCACGACGTAGCCTTCGCCGGCGCCTCGAAGTTGACCTCGTAGTGGGATCGCACCACTCCGAGGGCCTTCGGATGCCTAGGTGCAACGCCGGCGCATCCGCTCGGTGACGTGGCCGCCAAGGGCGCGCAAGCGGCCGGCCGGCGAGCGCCGGCTTGGGCCTCGCCCTCCTCGACGGCGTGGCAAGCCTCGAGGGCGCATCGCGCGGCTCTCTGCGGCTCTGCTCGGAGGAGTTGTAGGAGGCCTGCAGCGCCTCGGCCCGCCCAGCGGCGTGCCCCAGGGCGGTGCGCAAGCTTGGAATCAACAAGACGAAAAGAAATCATAAAGGGGGAAACGAACCCTCTAAAGCAAAAACCAACAAGCAGAGTCAAACAGTGACTCACCCTCGACTTGCTTCCTCTCCAAATCGAGGTCGCGGCGCGCGGACTCGATCGCCAGCTCGAGGCGCTGGACGGTCTCGCCTTGCTCGCGGAGAGCCAGCTCCTGGTTGGCGTTGCTGATGCTGAGCGCGAGCGCATCATCCTCAACCTTGGAGAATGCGGCGTTCCGCTCCTCCCGGTGACTTCTCCCGTGCCTCGCGCGCGGTGCGCTCCCGCTCCCGGCGCCGTTCGGGCGTCGCCGAGGGCAGCCTTGCTCTCGCCCGGAGCCGCCCCTCGGCCCCTTGGCGGGCGATGCTCTCTCGCCGGAGCTGCTCCTCGGCGGCGACGAGGGCCGCGGCCTTGGCGTCGAGGGCGGCCCTCGGGTCGTCGGCCTCCCTTGGCGCGGCTCCGCTCCAACCCGCGCGCCGGCTCCTCGGCCCCGGCGGCTGCCGCGCTGCGCCCCCTCGAGCGACGTGCGAAGCTCCCGGGCTTCGGCGCGGCGGTGGCCACCCCCGCCTCCCGGTTGGCGGCCGGCGTCCGCGTCTTCTCCGGATCCGCGCGCACGTTCCACAACGCCTCATCGCGATCGAAGAGGGCCGCGTGGACCCGCTCGAGGCTCGAGCGACGCGCCGCGTCTGCCTCGAGCTCTCGGGGAGCTCGTCGGGCCGGGCCGGGGCCCGTGCGCCAACCCGGTGTCCCGGCGTCCTAAGAGCGTGCGCAAGCGCGTCGAAAGCGCCCCGCATTGCTCCCGGAGCCGGCGGGCTTCGGCGTTCACCCGGTCGAACGCGTCATATTTGTCGTGGGCGCGGCGCTCGAGCTCTCGGCATCCACACGCCAAATCCCATGAGCAACAAAATTTGAGCGCGATGTACACAAACGAAGAAGAGGGACGAGCAACCATGGCTCACACGGAAGACGAGCCGGGCGGGCCGCCGTGGACTTGCGGCGCCTCGTTCGGCGCGCGGTTGAGCGTGGCGCGCGTGGCTCCGAAGCTCGCCCCGAGCTCCTGCTCCCCCGGGCGTCGGCAAACGCCGGGGGATCCCCGACGGCCCCCTCCACTTGGGCGGGGGCGGCCGGCGTGGGAGGACGAGGCCTCGGCACCGGTGTCCTCGGCCCCCCACCACCATGTGACCCTCGTGCCGCCTCACGAGGGCCCCCTCCGGGGCTCGGGGGGAGTTCGTGGGCCGGGCGGCCCACCGATTCCACCCGGGCGGCGAGGAGTCATCCGAGAGCTCCACCACCTCCGCCCCGAAGATCGCCGGCGGGCGCGGCCGCTTGCGCCGCCTCCGCCGGCACCTCCACCGCGCCTCCGCGACCACGGGCGCCCGTCGTGGCGCCGTGGCCGCCACCTCCCGGCAGCACCGCCGCACCCACGGGCGCTCCGCGCGGCTGCGCCCGTTCCACCTCCTCCGCGGTGGCGCCACCGCGGGGCTGCGCCTCCACCGTGGCCGCGCGCGCGCCGTATCTCCGTGGTGACCGGCGCCGGCCGCCCCCGGCGACCTGCGGCCGCGCCGCGGCGGGGCCGATCCGCCGGCGGGGCCTCGAGGCCCCGGCCAGGGCCTTGCGAGCTCGTGCCGCCGCCGCGGCTTGTCCCCGGCGCGACCCCCTCGACGAGCGCCGCCGGGTGGGGATCGATGCGTCCGTCCTCGGCACCTTGGCCGGTGCAAGAGGGAGGAACGGTTGGCACCGCCTCGCGCGGTGCACGAACGGAGGGTTAGAACACTCAATCATCGACGAACCAAACCAAACGAATAAGGACAAGCTCCTTACCTCGCGAGAGGAAAAGGCCGCTTCCTTTTCCTCGAGGCCTCTGCGGACGAGGCCGGTGCGGGCCCCCGCCCGCCGTGGCGCCTCCCGAAGGCGCCACCGCGCGCGGGGCACGCGCTCGCCCGCGCGCGGGCACGCCTACCATCGCGCCCCTTGGCGATGACGTCGCGCGCGCGGGCATGCTTCCTCCGCGCGCGAGCACGCGGCGCGCGCACGGGCGCGCCCGCCGCGCGCACCTCCGCGGCACACGCCGGCGCGCCTCGCGCGGCGCGCGCCGCCCTTGATGTCGATGGCCGGCGGCGGGCGCGCGTTGCGCCCGCCCCGGCCGATGCCGCCCTCACCGCCGGCGCCGGCTCCGGCGAGGGAGGCGCAGGCTGCCACCCGTGCCGAGGGGCCCTCCCCCTCGGCCTCTTCCTCCTCGTCCTCCTCCGAGGACGAGGGCTCCCTCGATATCCGGGGAGAAGAGCCCCGGCTCCTCGCGTCGCCGGTACTCCGCGGACCGTTGGTCGCGGCGCGCTTGGCCGTCGCCTCGCGTGCTCCCTCTTGCGCGCGCGCCCGCTCTGCTTGCTCCCCGGCTCGCGCCGCCCGGCCGAGCGCACGGGAATCGGGGGTGGGTGGAACGGACTTGGCGATGTTGAACTCCACCAGCTGCGCACAAGAGCGACAATGGCGCATCAGGAAACAAAATCAAGACCAAGAACTAAAACGAAATCAGGAACCCAACTCACCCGCGGGCCGTGGGGAGCATCTCAAGGTCCCATGGGGTCCGACCCGCGGTGGCGGCGTCGGGTGTCGACGGCGTTCCGCGCCGGGTGAGCGCATACGGCGGCTCAAGGGGCGTCGGGAGCATCCGCGACCTCGCCAGGTCGACGGGGTTGGCCGCCTCTGTCATCTCGAAGATGCAGAGTGGCCTCTGCATCAGAGGCACGACCGCCGGTGGTGGAGGAAGGCGAGGACGCCCATCGCGTTCGGCCCGTGCTTCGCCGGCCGGCTGCCGGGCGGCGAGGACGGACTCTTGCCGCGCCGTCTTTGGGCGCGTAGACACCCCGTAGCCCCGGGAGTCCGGCCTCTTCTTGAACACCGGCGGTGTAGGGAGGAAGGCGGGCTCGGCGTTGCGCGGGTAGAACCATCCCCGCTCCCGGCCCGACGTTGTTCGTCGTCATGGTGCGGGGGATGTAGAAATCCTTGAGCTGCCCCCGCGGGGCGAGCGACATCCCGGCCGGCGCGCACCGCGCGGCGAGTCCTCGGCTTTCCGACGTGGGGGCTGCGTGATGAGCTCCCCGCGGAAGAGGTGAACCCAGAGATCCCAGTTGACCGGGATCCCCAGGTACCCTTCCGGACGCCCACGAACGTGGCCGCTGCGAGATCGCGTTGGGGGCGAAGTTGTGCGGCTCCACCCCGTAGTAGTAGCACATCGCCCGCATGAAGGTGCTCGCCGGCGCGTTGAAGCCACGCTCGTGGTAGCGGAGGAAGCTCACCACGTAGCCCTCCCCGGCGGGTTGGGCTCGTGGTGCGTCGCCGGCGGCACGATCCACTCCGCGGGCGCCCTTCTTCGTTGGCCGCCGGTGACCGGCGGCGACCGGCTCGCCAAGGGCGAGCGGGTCCCCGTCGACCTCTCCCGGGCGTACGGCTCCGGGATCCTAACGGGAAGGCGAGGTGGCGCCATGAGGAAGGACGAAGGAATGCGAGGACGGAGGGCGAGGAGACGAAAGAGAGGGCTCTAGCGGCGACACCGCGCGGTGGCAAGAGCACGACGAAGGCGAAGGGGCGGAGGAGGCGAGGACGGTGAGACGCTAAGGTAAAAAACCGCCGTCCCCTCCTCCCCGCGGTTTTATAGGCCGACGGGCGAGCTCTCGGAGTGGACGCCCCGCCGACATTAACTACGGGAATCTTCCCATCGCGTCGACGGGTGGGCCCCACCACGACCGTAGCGGCTATAACAACTTGCGGGCGGGTCATCATTACGGCAAAGACCGGCGGCGGCCAGGGTAAAACCGTCACGTCCGCTGCCGCGCGCGCCCACTACGCGCGCGCGCGCGGTGCGGCGCCTAAAGGCGCGCCGCGGCTGCAAAACCGCGGCCACGACCGCAAGGCACTTAAATGCCGGGTCCCTTGCCAAGCAAGGAGAACCCTCGAGCGGGGGCGGACCCCGGAGCTCGGAACGAGAGGTGACCCTCGATGGGATATTAGCGTGAGAAGGTCGCCGGGATGCGGCTCGATGTAGAGCAGTCAACCGCGGGCACCCATGCCACGTAAAACCCTCGAGCGGCATGACCCTCGGCTCGAAACGAGAGGCGATCCTCGATGGGATATCGGCGTGAGAAGGTCGCCCGGGACCTGCTCGATGTAGAGCAGACAACCGCGGGCACCCATGCCACGTGAAACCCTCGAGCGGCACGACCCTCCGCTCAAAATGACGTCAACCCTCGATGAGATATCAGCGTGAGAAGGTCACCCGGGACTGCTCGATGTAGAGCGAGCACCGCGGGCACCCATGCCACGCGAAACCCTCGAGCGGCCCGAGCCCCGGCTCGAGACAATGTCAACCCTCTAAAAGAAGGCACGCGCGTGAGAGGATCGCCCAGGTCACGCTTGAAATAGAGCGGCACCGAAAGCACTCATGCCGCGCCGTGCTGCCAACAAGCGCCTCGAGGGCTGGCTCGCCCCGGACCCCTCGGCCGGCCGCAAACGCGAAAAGACGGGGCTGTCCAGGCACGGCCCCGCACGGCCTTGCGATCGGAGGTTCGAAGCGACCCTCAACGGGTTCGAACGGGCGCCTCGGATCACGAGTTAGGGACGACGAGGGCACACGCATTCGAGCCGTTCCTCGAGCCCGTCGGCTCGAGGGTGCCCCACATGTCGTGTTCGAGAGCCGGCGAGGGGCGGCTAGCGGGGGGATCCCACCGAGGGAGAGCTTCCGCGCCCTCGGTCCCTAGCGAACGGGACCGAGCCCCACCTAGCAAACCCACGCAAGCGCTTCTATGGACGTGTCTCCGGACCGCGCGGCCTACCCTTATCGAACGGGGCATGGGCGTCCACTTGAACCACCCGCTAGCGGCTCGGCGAGGAATCGCGATTCGCGACCCGCTCGATGGGAGTCGCGGAAACCTCACCCTCCGGGTCCCGCGGTGGGACGGCGAGGGCGCGTTAAAAGACAAGTCGTCGGGCTCGACCCCGATCGCCCCGAACGAGGCCAAGGCTCGGGGGGGCTTGACGCACGGCTACACCCCCCTTGAAATTGCACCCACGGAGACGGTGACGGGGGGAGCGTGCACCCCCGATGCGGGTGAAATACCGCCGATGCCGGTTGGCATATGTGCCACGCCTTTCGACCAAAGTTCTCGCGGTTAACCCCTGCGGGGCTTCGGGGGCTAGACCCGCGGGTCGGCCGCGCGGCCCCACGGAAAGCGTTCGCAAACAAGGAGGGAAGAACGTCCTATCGGTAGGTTCCGGCATGCGGGAGCCTCGATGGCAAACCCGCGGATGCTCGGGGGCTGCGTCGGGGACGGCCCTAGGGGTCCCCTTAAACAACGGGGAAATCCTCACTTAAATCCCGGTATCAAAACACGCTAAGCCTAACCATGCGGGCAACTAACCATGCGGGACATGGCCTACGCCGCGGGACTTCGACGGCCCACCAAGACGGCCCGCACAGGAAGACCCCTCGAGCGGCCTCGCCTCGCTCGGGGCGCACCCCTCCTCGAGCGGGCTCCACCCCGTTCGAGGGGCAACCCCTTCCCTCGAGCGGTCCCGCCCCGCTCGAGGGCTCGCTCCCCCCTCGAGCGGGTCTCGTCTCGCTCGAGGGTTCGCTCCGCCCTCGGGCGGGGCCCGCCACGCTCACGGGCGCCCCGCACGCGTGCGCCGGCCCCGTACTTGGACATTTAACGCCACGACGCCGCGGGGACGGCGCCATCATGCGCCGGGGCTCGCGCCCGGTGCCGCCGCACCAACTCCCCGGGGAGGAGCCCATCCCCGCCCGCGTGGGATGGACGTGCGGTACGGCGGGTGTCGGTCCGTGACACCGCGCGCCCACTACGGTGCGGCTAACGCGCCCGACCCTCGAAAAGGGGCGGGCGCACCCTCGATTTCACTTTCCCGTGACCCTGCGGGGTTGGGTGAGGGGCGCTAGGCCGGTGGATGGCCATCCCGGTCAACGCGCGAGCGCGGCCCGCCCGTACCCACGCGTGCGGGCGCACGCCGGCACCGCGGTGCACGCCGGGCAATGCGGCAACCACTCCGCTACCGCGGGCGCATTGGGAAGGAACGCCGTTCGCCGCTCCTGCGCCCCGTGCCGGCCATCATCGGCACCTCCCTCGAAGCCTATCGAGAGGACGCCATCACCATCCGCCGCCCTCCTACCCTCGAACCGCCCTTTGTTCGGGTGCGGGGTAGGCCATCATGGCCGGATCGCTGCGAAGATCGTCCGGACGGCCGCCCACTCTACACCGTAGCGCGACGTGCTCCCTCACGTAGCTAGGCAGCGCGGCGTGCATGTAACTCGCCGCCCCCTTGGCCTATAAAAGGGAAGGCGAGCCCCCAGCCGCGGGGGGAGGAACGAGTTCAGTTCAACACAACACACCGTGCACTCACTCTCTTATTCTCCCACAACATCTTCAGCCACTCCACCAGGGACTTGGAAGCCACGCTTCCTCTCCCGCCTTGCTTGTACTTGCCCCACTACAAGCACCCCCGGTGCTGAGCAATATAGTGCCACGAGCACGCCCCTGCTGGACGTACGGCCCCCTCGGCCGGAACCAGGATAAAACCTTGTGTCATTTGTTGCTTAGCATCGACCATTGAGGGATAGACCTAGGCGCTATCTACTGGTTAGTGTCGGGACCATATTCCGCACCGACAATACTCCTGTACATAGTCGTCTAATCCTCCTCGCAATTACGTATGAAAACCAAGGAAGTAGAGCATGTAATTCAGCAGAGTATGTAGAAACATGTCGTAGGATAAAGGAGCTTGCTAAGCTACGAGTAAATACTTGCTGTACTGAGTGAGAGCTGCATATGTGTACAAGATATGCTCCTCCGACCACAGAAGGGAATCGAGATGCGAGTTCAGCATAGCACAATGCATTGAGCACACACACAGCTCCAGCAAGAGCAAAACTGATCGCAACACATGTTTCAATTTGAAACGGTAGTGCTATTTTGATCAGAAACTTAACGAACGGAGATCACTATATATATATATTTTAAGATATTGGATAATTAAATCTGGCCTCTACATTTGAAGATGTACACAGCCAAAAAATACATAGTTCAAAAGAACCGTCCTCAAAAGGGTAATAAAAGCAGTAACGACAACAAGCCCCGGCTAAGGTAAACGATCGACATTGTTCCATCCTCTATTAGCAATCTGTAGAGCAACGACTTCTAATTTTCTGCTCATGGCGATGAGGGTATCCTTAGCCTGCTCCTTATGCTGCAACTGGGCCCAGAAGCGTAGCCAGTAAGCTCCCCTGAAAATAACTTGCAAAAGCGAATTAAACTTCGTCTTTTTAAAAACTATATCATTCTGACATTCCAAATAGCCCAGCAAATGGCAGCGTCACCAACCCAGATCAGGAGCTTATAGTCTTTATGTTGATTATTAAGCCACGTACCAAACATATGGATAATAGATCTAGGCTGTGTCAAATTAGTAGCATAGAAAATAATCCTCCAAATCATTTTTGCGGAAGGGCAATCTAAAAACAGGTGCTGAATGGTCTCATTAAAATTACAGCAGACACATTGTTGGCCCCCTTTCCAATTTTTCTTTGCAAGGTTGCCTTTCGTCAAAACGACCCCCTTCTGAAGAAACCAAAGGAAAATTTTGATCTTCAGAGGTATTTTCCACTTCCAGATCTTCCTATGCTGAAAAGGTGGATGAGTATCTATGTCATGTAGATACAGTGGCCGAACAGTGACAAACCACTTTTTGTCGGCCTCCATTTAAAATAGTCTTTATCATCCACCAGAACAACATTAGAGACCCGAGCTACTAGGTGAAGCCAATGGTACGGTTCAGGTTGTTATCCACCAAAGACCGCCTGAAAGAAATGTTAAGGGGCCTAGAGGACAAAACCTTAGAAACTGTGACATGCTTATCTCGCGCTATATGGTATAAGGATGGGTATGTATCCTTGAGCGGCTTATCACCTATCCACATATCATCCCAAAATCTCGTGTTGGTTCCATCTTTAATAACGAAAGAACCGTTAGACAGAACCACATCTTTAATACGCATGAGTCCTCTCCAAAAGTGAGAGTCATTTGGTTTTGATGATACTCGCGTGAGGGTTTTGGTTCTTAAATATTTGTTCCTTAGCAAAGATTGCCAGGTCCCTTCAGTGTTCAAAAGGTTCACTAACCACTTAGCCAACATGCATTTGTTTTGTAGCTGTAAGTTCAAAAGTTCCAATGCCACCCTGATCTTTGGGGCGACACAAGATGTCCCATTTGGCAAGTCTATATTTATGTTTACTAGCAGAGCCTTGCCAAAAAAATCTGGATCTGAAATGATCCAGGTTGTTAAGAACTCCTTTAGGAACTTCAAAGAAGGACATCATGAACATGGGTAGGCTACTTAACACTGAATTCAACAGAACCAACCTCCCCCCATAGGATAGATATTTCGCTTTCCAACACGAGAGCTTATGCTTGAAGCGTTCTTCGACTTTACTCCATTCGGAATTTAGGAGTTGTCTATGGTGCATCGGAATACCTAAATATCTGAAAGGGTAATCTCCCGAATTACAACCAAAGAGAGAAGTATAGGAAGCTTCCATCTCTCTGGCCGCACCATAACAAAAGACTTCACTCTTGTGGAAGTTAATCTTCAGCCCCGAAAGTTGCTCAAAAGCACATAAAAGGAGCTTCAGATTTTTAGCTTGCTCAAGGTCATGGTCTAGAAAGATTATGGTGTCATCTGCGTATTGTAAGATAGACAAACCATCATCAACTAGATGGGGTATCACCCCTCTAATTTGCCCATCTGCTTTCGCTCGATTAATGAGCAGGGCTATCATGTCCACGACGATGTTAAATAAGACAGGAGACATTGGATCCCCTTGTCTGAGCCCCCGTTTCGTTTGGAAGTATGGTCCAATGTCATCATTAACTTTGATTCCCACACTCCCTCCCGAAACCATGTTTTGAATCCATCTACACCAATTAGGTGAGAAACCTTTCATGCGTAAAGTCTGCTGGAGAAATGACCACTTAACCTTATCATAGGCCTTTTCAAAGTCAATCTTAAAAATGACTCCATTAGATTTTTTGGTATGAAGTTCATGGATGGTCTCATGTAGAATAACAACACCTTCCATGATATTCCTACCAGGCATGAAGGCAGTTTGTGTTGGGCTCACCACCGTCCTTGCTACTTTATTCAGCCTGTTAGTTCCAACTTTAGTAAAAATTTTGAAACTAACGTTGAGGACACAAATCGGTCTATATTGCTGAATCTTAGTGGCATTCTCAATTTTGGGAATTAAAGTAATGATCCCAAAGTTTAGGCTAAAAAGGTCAAGACTGTCCTTATGGAAATCATGGAACATAGCCAAAAGGTCATCTTTAATCACCCCCCAGAACACCTGATAGAATTCAGCTGGGAAGCCATCTGGTCCAGGAGACTTGTTATGCTCCATTTGGAAGACCGCCTCTCTCACCTCATTTTCTGTGAAATTGGCAATGAGGATCTCAGTTTCCTCATCTGATACTTGTGGAATATCATGAATCTGATCCTCCATCAAGGTGATTTCCGTCTGCTTTGGGATCCCGAACAAATTTTTGTAGTAATTCGTGATGTGGCATTTAAGACGGTCAGAACTAACAGCAACACCATTGTCATCCTCGAGCTTATAAATAAGCTGCTTACGGTGTTTGCCATTGGCAACAAGGTGAAAGAACCTTGTATTAGCGTCCCCATCCAAGAGAGTTTTGGCCTTAGCTCTTTCATACCACTTAATCTCTTCCTCCCTCAAGAGCGAAACGAGCTGCTCTTTAAGATAGTGCTTTAAATCGATTTCATGATCAGAAAGCCTATCGATCTCAGCTTTTTTATCAAGATCCCGCAGTAGGTCCAAAAGAGTATTTTTCTCCTTTTTATAGGAGCCGACCAAATTTGACGCCCAACCTCTAAGATGTTGCCTAAGTTTGCGGATCTTGTATTGCCACTTCTGTAGGGGAGAAGATCCAGAGTTTTCTGATCGCCAAATATTTGCAACCATCTCGTAAAAACCCTCCTTTAGGAGCCATCCCCTCTCAAATTGAAAGGGTCTGGATCCGGACTGGTGAGTGGAAGCACCTGTGGACACAACTAGTGGAGTATGATCTGAAATGTTCCGGTCTCTAGCTTCGACCTTAGCCAAGGGAAAATTTAACTCCCACTCTGTACTAGCTAAAACTCTATCCAGCTTTTCATAAGTCGGATTATCCCCCGCACCCACCAAAGTAAACTGGCGACCTGTCATGACAATTTCTCTAAGATCAAGGGACTCAATGACAGCATTAAAAAGGGAGGGCCATTTAGTATCAAAATCTCCACAGCTTTTGTCCTCAGGTTTTCGCATAATATTAAAATCCCCGCCAATGAGAAAAGGAAGGTTCTCCTTTGAGCAGGTATTAGCGAGTTCAGCAAGAAACACGGCCTTGTTTTGTGATTGTGCCGGTCCATAAATAGAATTGTTGACGGATAAAAGACGTATCCCTCTACGATCCGCAAGCGTACGGACCCCACACCTTTTTCACCACGGGATTCCCAAGGTTCTTGTCAGTCTGCGGAGCAAGGGGATTATAAGCGTTCGATCTACAACGACACACTAGCTACTAAAACCCTAACTATTATTATGCTAGAAAACAACTAAACTACACTAGAGAGAATGATTAAGATATCAAGATAAAAGACACTCGCCCACGGGTCTACGATACTAGAACATGAAATCGCTTAAAGACATGAAACCCAATCTAATCTATCAGGGGTTGTGACCACGGTTTCGCCCTTTCCCTCCTCTTGTACTGTCACTACGCGAAGGTATTCATGACTAGACCTTTGATGGACACGGTGTATTGAATGGATCCAAGGAAGCATTGGAGCTCTACTCCCTTTACGGCATGGTAGCTAACCTTAAGCATTAAAGTATATTCAACACAAGATGATAGATAGATAATCCAATAAAGTGCGATTACATCTCAAGATCGGTTACAACCCATGGACGAATGAGAAGATTACCCCATCAAGGTGCTGATCATGGCACCGTTGATCATGGTTTCCCTTCCGACGGTGTCTTCCTTCTTCTCCACGAGAGGGTGCTTCCTTCGAGGTGGTTGATCTCCCTCCGGAGATCCTCCTCCTCTCTCTTTAGCTTGTGGATGGCCTTCTGGTGCGAATGACTCTCCTCTCTGTCAAATGGCGGTGCCCGGGCTTTTAGGGTTCAAGATCCTTCGAGTGCAAGGAAAACGGGACCGAACCGGCCACCGGAGTGGGCTGGGCCGGCCGGCCTGGGCCCACCTCGGCCCGATTCGGTCGCCCCTTTCGCTCCGTGGGTCCTTATGCATTTATGTACTTTGCCCCCTCCACTTGCATGATTTTGACGATGTTATCCTCGCGTCCAAGATGGAGGTTCTTCGCACATGAAGTTCGGTCTTTTACGCTTCAATCCCCGGGGGTGTTCCTCGTAGCACTTCGGTCCTCGCCACCATTGGAAGTGATTTCATCAAGCTCATGAACACGAACAAGACTCCGTAAATGCTCCTTTGAACTTGTTGCGAATCCGTCCTTTATGTCCATGTTTTCCTACATAAACACAACACTTTCAAATGCATGCACATAGATGAACTCGTTATATGATTAGTGTCCCTAGTGGCGGGTTAGTTCCATAATCAAATCCAAACCAAAGTGTAATGAACATGCTAGGTGCACCAAAATACACCGTCAACATCTCCCCCATGCTTAGCTCTTGCTCGTCCTCGAGCAAGTACTCGTAAAAGAATTTCGTCCAATGTGTTGTAATCATGTACCACTTATCCTTCTTCACAAGTTAATCGACCCTTTCATCTTTAATACATAAACACGAAGTAATGATCATCAAACATAAACATGGGCGTTTAGAATCTTTACCACGTCAAGATTTACCCCACAACTCAAACTCTTCACTCAAAGTCTTCAAATTCAGCCATACTTACTTCTTTGCTTCCATCGGAGGGTTTTTATGATTTTAAAAACAAAATTCCTGCAACAAGTATTAGACAAAAACCTTTCTCCAAGCTCTCTCAAGTCACTCATATGAGGTGGCTATCCTAAACCAATTTTATAAAACTCTCACCTCCCATAAGTCTCTCATATAACATGTAAAGTGGAGCTATAGGTAGGGCTAGCGTAATCAACACAAGTATTGTCAAACTAAGAACTTCCTCTAATGGTTGTTTACCTTTCAAAGCCAATGATCATGAGAATTAACCATATGTAGGGATATCAAGGATGAGAAGATTTAGAATGGTGGACATGTGCAAGGGCAAAAGAAAATTATGACTACAAGGCATCGATGATGTCCTCATTGTCGGATTGCAGATGGTTGGAAAAAAAATATGGGCCGAAAGCCAAAAAAAACTCACTCGAGCAGGCCCCCTACTTGAGCACCTGCCACCCAAATGTTCCCCTTCGCCCCCTTTCCCCACGGGAGGAGAGAGAGGCCCCCTACTCTGTCGTTGAGCAGTTGGCTCGTCCCATGCCCGCACAGATTCCTCCGCCGGCGTCGCTGCCGCTTGGGGATGAGACCGAGGCCACCTGCGCCGCGCCCGGCCGGAGCTCGTGCTCCTCCGCGCAGCCGCGTTACGCCCAACCAAAGGTCGGGCTCGCCGCTGACGATATTTGGGGATGGGGCCGTCGAGTCGAAGTTCGCACTCACCCGTGTCGCACTGACCGAAGCTTGAGCTCTCCCGCATCGTTGCTGCCCTGCTCGACCAGAGCTCGCACACCAATGTGTGCAGCGTACAGGAGCTAAACCCCGCCGTCTTGGTCCGAGTTCGGGCAGATATACCACCCGACAGCCACATATGCCGGCTCGCGTGGACCTAGGCGATCTCCGCGGGCACCGCCATGGCGAGCTCAGCGGTCTCCACCTCCGCGCCTGGCCGGCCCTCGAGCTCGATTCGCTCGGCTGGAGAGGATGCAGGAGCTCCCCGGCAAATCGGGCACCGTGCGGCCATGGAAGAGCTCCGCGGGCGACCAGCCGGAGCTCGCTCCCTCCTGCGGCATGCCTTCCAGAAGTCGAGCTCCTCCGCGCCCGGTTGGAGTTCGTGGTCGCTCGCGCTGCGCCCGGTCGGAGTTCGCCCAAGACGCAGTCGGTCGGAGCTCGCAGTTCGCTCGTGCGCCGCCGGACGGAGCTCGCGGTTCGCCCGTGCCGCCGCCGGCCCGAGCTCGCTAGCCGCGCCGCCGCCGACCGGATCTCATGCTCGCCCGCGGCGTCGCAGAGATGTGGGGGAGAGAGGCCGGGAGTTGAGACCGAGATGTGGGAGAGAGGCCGGGAAGGACGAAAATGATATGACTCTATGACTAGTAGGTCCCACATGTCAGGGGAAAGTAGGGGCTTAAAAGTTGGAGCTGTTGCCGGAGTTGCGGATAAATTTAGCCCCTCAAAGAGTTGGGGGAAGCCCCTACTTTATAAAATAGGGGCTCTAGATAGGGGCCATTGCTGAAGTTGCTCTAAGGAGCTATGGGCCCCCATGCACGTGGGTGGAGGGCTCCTGTCGGTGTTTTAGACCGGCAACCTACTAAGGGGAGTACCCGAAGTAGATGAATGTGACTTGCCGAGATCGGTAACTCGAAGGAAGAGACACGTGGCACACAATTTAGACAGGTTCGGGCCGCGAGGTGCGTAATACCCTACGTCTGTATCTTTGCGTAGCTACGGATTGATTGGGCACGATTACAAGATGGTGCAATAGTGCGCCGTGGGTTGTATGAGATGAGATCTGGTGCTAGAGATCGGTCCCTGCCTCGCCTTATATAGTCTGGGAGGCAGGGTTACAAGTCGGAGTAGGGAGAGAGTACTAGTCGAGTACATCTAGGAGTCCTCCATACAGTGCGGAACATGTACAGCTCCCTAACCGAGTACTACTCCTGTGTAGTCCTTGTGCTCCACGCTTTCAGGTGCCGTGTAGCGCAAGCCGGGTAGTCCCAGGGGCCACCGAGTAGTCGGTCCTGGTACCCACCGAGGTAGTGGGCCCAGGGAGGTCCATACGACAAGCCCCCGAGTACTTTGTAGTCGAGAAGGATAGCTTCAAGTAGTCTTGACGGCCTTAACGAGTAGTCCTCAAGCGTCCCCGAGTACTACAAGTCAAAAGTCCTAAAGAGTAGTCGAAGTATCCCGAGGCTGGAATGTACTCCAGCTGACGTTTGAGCAATCTTGAAGTCTTCTCGAGTAGTCCCAAGCGTCCTCGAGTACCGCTTTTGAAGGCCTTCAAAAAATGCCCGCCTTGTCTTGAAGCCGGAGCTGATATGGAGGTGCGATTGCAAAATCGCACTCCATATGGAGTATCCCCCGATCCTTAGGTTGAGTTGTAGACTCTGGCTGAGGGTCCATCTGAAGTCTTGGCAAGAAAATCCCGAAAAATCCGGAGAGAAAAAAACCGAAGGACACGTGGCACGGAGCCCTCGAGCCTTGAGTCGAGTACTTCCTCTCGAATTGAAGGGTCATCTTGAAGAATGTGTCCTGAGATGCTCTTGAGACTAGCCGCTTCCCAGGTAGTCGAGTAGAGGTAGCCGAGCCCCCAAGATGAGGCGCGTCGACTAGTAGAATACGAAGGGTCACGCGAGCCGCTGAGTCAGCTGCGCGTGGACTTAGCCATTCCGCCGGTGCAGAGCCAGTTTGGCTTATAAATAAAAACCAAAACCCTTAGGGTTTTCCACCCATTCGAGCTGTAGCCATTTCGCTTCCATCTGAGGTAGATCTGCTCCCAGCGCACGCTGCCGCCGTAATAGATCCAAGTGCGCCGCCACCCAAAGCCTTTAGGGTAGCCCCCGAGCGGATGCGCGTGAAGACGCTTTGCTCTTGGAGAATGAAGCCATCACCGTCCAAGTCGTTGAAAGCCGCCGGGAAGAAGAGGGGCCGCGAAGAGGCCGCCGCGGCTACCACCGGGGTAGCACCGCCCATGTCTCCACCGCGGGCTGATCCAAGCCGCGAGTGGAAGAAGTCCAAGGTGAAGACGGAGGATCTGCTGGCCCTCCTGAACAGCGGGTTCATCCAGGAGAAGGAGGTCGACATGTGGAGGGCCGCTGCTGGAGATCCATATCCAATGGAGAAGGCCGAAGATGAGATTCCAATGTTCGCGCGGTTCGTGGAGCGCGGGCTTGCGCTCCCGGCCAGCGATTTCTTCAAAGGGCTGCTCGGGTACTACGGGATCGAGTACCTGAATCTGAACCCCAACGACATCTTCCACACCGCAGTCTTCGTGCACCTTTGCGAGGCCTTCCTCGGAATCAAGCCTCATTGGGTTCTTTTCCGGAAGTTCTTCCGCGTCAAGCCGCAGCCAAGTGCCACCAACCCAAGGGTAGTCGGAGGAGCCGGCATCCAGTTGAGAGAAGACACCGCGGAGCAATATCTGGCGTACAAGCTTGTTGATTCCAATACTGACTGGAAGACAAGGTGGTTCTACATCACGAACCACCACCCTGGCCCGCCGAAGCCGAGCGGAAGGCAGCCCAGGCACCGCGAGTGGTGGAACACGAAGCCCACCATGCAGGAGGGGATCCAGCTTCCCGAGATACTGGCACGCATCAAGGTGCTCAGGGAAGCGGGACTGAGGGCCGAGCACGTGGCCTTCAGTTTCATGAAGCGGAGGGTGCAGCCGTTGATGGATCGAGACACCTTGGGCTTCGAGTACACCGGCGACGACGACACGTCGCGGATGCTCGGAGGCGAGCTGGACGACAGCGACATCATCGAGAGGCTGTCGCGGATCTTCAAAGATATGCCGCCGTACACGGCGTGCCCTGTCCAGGAGTACTCCGCCGCGCGCCCGCCAAAGGAGGTGAGTAGTCATACTCCCTTAGTCGAGTAGTCATTACTTGGTGTAGACTTGCTGACGTCTTCTTGTCTTGCAGGATGACTTGAAGAATTTCATCTCCGAGCCGCAGCCGCCCCCAAGTGGGATCGAGATCCCGAAGGAGGGGAAGGCCAAGGAGAAAGAGCGGCGAGAAGTCGGTGCAGGCGATGACACCGTCATCGTGGAGGACACCTCCGACGACGACGACGACGAGACGTTGCAGGACCGTTTTCAGTTATGGTCGAGGTTTAGCCGCCCAGGCTTACCTCATGTGCCTCTGGTGCAAGACCCCCCGACTAGCCTGGAGGCTAGCCTGGCTGCGCCGCCACGGAAGCCGCGCAACCCCGCCAGGAAGCGGGTGGCAAAGAAGCTTAAGGTCTCAGAGACCACGCCTCAGGAGGTAAGATGTCTTAACTAGAGTAGTCGAGTACCCATCGCGCGAGTACCTTGCGACGAGTAGTCTTCCTTGTATGCAGGAGGTGCCGCCAACGGAGCCCGTCGAAGAGGGCGACGAAGGCGTGTGGGACACGGTGGGGGAGCCGGCGGAAGTCGTAGTCCGGCCCCCCGCGTCGAGGAGCTCTTGGCGCGGCTCCGGAGCGCCGGCCCCCTCGCTCCACGGGGGAGCACGGAGCTCTGTAGCCACCGCCGTTGAAGAGGTGGTGGCTTCAGGAGCGCAAGAGGGCCTTTGCGCCGGCCGCCGTTGCTGCGAGAGAGGCGGTGGCCGCGGGGACGCGGGAGGAGGCGCCCGCCGAGGGTGGACCGGTCGATATCGCCGGCATCCTTGGCGCCCGGCCGTGACAATAGTCCGGTCGAGCTTGTAAGTACTGCATCTTTGCGAGTAGTACTTGTTGTAGTAGTCGAGGTTGATTGACGACCAATTGCGTGTACTTCGCGGGAAATCCACGGATGCGTCCCGGGAGGGGGATGAACCCTCTTCGGTGGTGGCGGAAGAAGTCGCGCCGCCGCCGAGGAGTCCACTCCCGGCCCCGGCGGTGCCCGAGCCGCCGGGCCGCCGAAACGCCGGCTGCCGGAGGCCAGCGTAGTCGAAGGTGAGTACTCTTCTGAAGCTATGAAGTTCCTCGAGAAGTAGTCGTAGCCGCTGATGCACTTTGTCTTCTCTCGACGGGCGGCGAGGGCGCGAAGGCGGTGACATCCCTGCAGGGGTGCCGATGCAGAAGTCGACACCAGAGGCCCCGAGAGGGCGCGGGAGGAGCCCCGTGCCTATGGAAGAAGTCGTCGAGGAGGCCGCCGTGACGGCCGGGGGAGAGGGGGTCACCACGTCGCCGCGAGGTTGCTCTGGAGGTGGCTATCCGCTCCCCGGAGATCCAGGACGCAGAGCCCATCCGCTCTGCGCCGATGACGGAGGCCACCGCGAGTAGTCGCGGCGGGATAGAGCTGCTCGCAGATGATCTTGTCGAGCCTGCGACGGTGGTGAAGCACCTGGAGGCGATCCGTCAGGCCGAGCAGTGGATGAAGGTTGGTAGCCGTAGCTTTTGAGTAGTCAATTCTTTGTTGTTGAGTACTCGTCTGACTTGAGTTGTCTATGCAGGATGTTGCGGAGAGGTCCCGCGACAAGTCCAACATGCTGCAAGGCTATGGTGACGCGGTGCTCCGGGCTGAGGCGCTGGAAGAGCAACTTGTGAAGTCGCGGAAGCACGCGGCTGCCATGCAGTTGAAGCTCGATGCCGCCTTCGCCAAATACCACAACGACGTCCAAGAGTTGCAGGCGAAGGGCGACGACTTGGTGCGGAAGAATATGGGCCTCCGCAACAAGAACAAAGGTATGCCACTGAACTTGTCGGGTACTTGCTGGAGGTCGAGAGGTCTCTGACCCGCTGTTGTGTTGCTGTGTTGCAGAGCTTGAGGGCCAGGTGGAGCAGCTGAAGTCCTCGGAGACGAGCATGAAGAATCTTTTCTACCGGGAGCAAGAAGCCCGCCAGGTACTCGAGCTCGACTACAAAGAACTTGCCTTCGAGTGCGAGAAGCACATGGAGCTCCGGATTGCCTCTGACCGCGATCTTGTCAACTGCTACAAATCCTTGCAGAAGTTGAATGAAGACTGCGAGGCACTGCGGGCCCAACTGAAGGAGCTCGAGGAAGCCGCACTGCCGATCGCAAGGCTCCTGGTGCCGCACCCGGGCGGCCCCAAGATTGCTCCACTAGTGGATCGCCTCAAGGAAGCTCCGAGCCGGCTGGCGGCCTATGTGAAGCACATGGCGAGATTGATCCCAAGATAGGTCTTGGCCTTCATGAAGTCGTACTTCCCGAAGGCCCCAGTGGAAGTAGTCGCCGGCGGGGTAGCCGCCAACTGCACTGATGAGCAGTATGCAGAGCTGCTGGAGCAGATGGCTCCCATTGCGGAGCAAGTAGCCGAGAAGCTAAACCTCCAGTAGCCCTGTATTAGATAGCTAGTAGCCAGAGTTGTACAAAAAACAATTGTAATGAATTGCTTAAGTGTCAATGAAAGGAATTTTCCAGCAATGAGTACTCGTAACCGCGATCTCAGAGTGCGGAGCCCCATCGTGGAGTAGATGCGAGTAGTCGTACTCGGCAGTAGTGGTCCCGTTGTAGGGAGTAGACAGTAAAGAAGTTGATGAACGATCAAACTTTATTACTGAAGAAGTACACCTGGATGGCCAGGGCCGTAGTTACAGAGTAGTCGCTTGGACCCGAAGGCCGCTTACAGCAGTAGATCCGTAGCTAGCCGTGTGGGCTGGATCGTAGATCCGTAGGTAGCCGCGGAGGCTGGATCTTGGAGTGTGGTCTCTCAGTAGACCGCTGCTAGAGTCCTTGACGCTCGTCGTAGCCCAGGGTCCGTAAGTAGCCGTGTAGGCTGGAGCCTGGAGAGGAGAAGTCCGGAGACTGGAGCCAGGACCCGGAGGCCGCTTACGGCGGTGGGGTGTTGGTGTAGTCGTGTAGACTTGAACCCCGGAGTAGTCGTGTAGACTAGGCATAGAATCGACAGAGCTGGTCGACGTTCCACGAGTTGTTGATGTCTTCGCCTTCAAGTGTTTGGAGGCGGTAGGAGCCCGGCCCGGTCACCTTTGCAATGGTGAAGGGACCTTCCCAGGGGGAACTGAGCTTGTGTAGTCCTTCCGTGTTCTGGATACGGCGGAGGACGAGATCACCAACATTGAAGGAGCGTTCCTTGACGTTGCGATCATGGTAGCGTCGGATACCCTCTAGGTACCTTGCTGACTGGACGAGGGCAGCACAGCGAGCTTCTTCGAGGCTGTCGATGTCAACTCGTCTCGGCTTGTCTTCGAGACGCCTTCGTCGTAGTGCTCCACTTCTTTGGTGAGTTCCATATGACGTCGGCAGGGAGGATTGCTTCGGAGCCGTAGACCGGGAAGTAAGGGGATTGCCCCGTTGGCTTGGATGGCTGAGTCCGTAGCCCCCAGAGTGCGTTGGGTAGTTCCTTGATCCACTTGCCCCCTTTGGAGTTAGCAGCGTCATGTAGCCGCTTCTTGAGAGCGTCGAGCACCATCCCATTGGCGCGCTCGACTTGTCCGTTGGCCCGTGGATGGGCAACAGAGACGTATCGGACGTCGATCCCGCTGTTCTCGCAGTACTCCCAGAACTGGTGGTTTGTTGTGGGGAAAACCGCAGCTTTCACACACGAACAATGAGAGAAGACAAAAGCTCAAGAACCAAAAACCAAAATGCTGAACGAAGGACAGACAAAAGCTTCTTTCACAACAGTAGATTTCTCAAAAGTCGATCCCCTTTACAAGCGCCGGTCCGTCTCCTTTTATAGGGAGGCGGGCGGACTTTTTACATTCCGAGAACACCCTCGTGTAAAACGAATCAAAACAGAATGTGCTAGGCTATCTTCGGGTAATCTCCAATTAGGTCTCCACGTAATCGGCGCTTCATGATGTCACGCCGCAAATCGCGGCGCCTTTCCAGCTCTCATCACGTGCGCCTGTCGGGGTGAAAACCCCCGAGCTTTTGGAGATCCCCCCTTTCGCCTAGCACTCTTCATCACCTGAAACAAAAACCACACTCAAGTTTGAACTCGTAGAGTGTTAGGAACGACGAAACCCCCTGAGCGAATCCCAGGCCGAGGTTCCCTGGGTGAATAATATTCGCCCTAGGGGTTTCGTCATGGAATAAGTCGCCAAGCGAGACTTTGACACCCTGTGCTAAGCTGGATTCATTTGGCTGCTTTGTTGGCGACGAAGGGTACTGGCCGAAACGCAAAATCCGGAAGGTGAAAAAGGAATCCGCGGCTCCTTGGGTTTCGCTGTTGAACCTTTCGCACAGCCGCTTTTTATTTTAGGTATACGAGAGGCTTGATTCCGAATCCCCCAACAGAAGCCCCTCGATGGCGAGGCGCTTGCCATGATTGCAAACCTGAGCCAGCGAAACCATCAATTTAAGTTCTATTTAATAGAGAGCAAATAGTCATGTTATATAAAACATCATGCAAGTAAAACAAGGCGGCAACTTTCATGATTTTTCAATAATCAAGATATACAAATAATATCATCGTGGTAAGCTCAAAAGAGATGGTGATTTATTTATTGAAAAGTAAAAACTAACTAACCTAGGTTGTCCTCCTAGTAGCCATGTTATTGATAGAGAGATAAATACAAAGGTTGTCTAAGGTTGAAAGCATATATGAGCAAGCATTTAAAAGGCGATGAACAAAGATAAAGTTAAGGGCGAGTTACCGTCCTTTTCGATGTTCGTAATGAAGTGCAACGATGCCTCCCCCATGCTTAAGCATTGCGCTTAGCATGGAGAAAGAATGATGAGCATCTTGTGTTGAAGGTGATCCTTGTACTCCATGTGGCCTTTCTCTTTCGTCCTTCAAATCCTCCCCCATGCTTAGCGTGTTGCTAAGTGTGGAAGAACTTGAATTGCTTGTAATTCTCCATGTGTTCGAGAATCGTCTTCACTTACTTGCCTTTGTTGCTCATTTGTCCCTCAACTTTTTCTTATCATCATCAAGCCATGGTTCCAATCCTTCGTCATATCGTCATCACCGACTTCAATGTCGTCCTTTGTCGCTGCCTTATCTTCCACATTTTTTTCCAGAACAGAAAATGTACTGAAACACCCCTCCACGTTGAAGTTTATGAAATTATCTTTCCAACGAGCCATCATGTGCATGAAGCGGGTTCCGAACAAGAGAGTTGTGCCAATTTTACTCCGGCGATGCAATCTGTCCAAGGCTGATTTCAGACTGCGCAGCGCTCAATGGTTTTGCCATATCTCATTGTACGGGTCTTCAAAATTGATGATTCTTGATGCGTTGGAAAGAAGGTTTGAAGGAGCTTCTGAATATTAAATTTTCTTTTATTGTACATCTCTGGACATGTGCTTAAATCTTGATGGAAACAGCAACTCCCCTCTCAAGCCTTGTAGATGACTAACGATCTTGATTGCAATTGGTCAAGAACTCATGGGAACACTTCTCCATGCCTACAAAACAAATCTAATGCACATTCTACCACCGGGGTTATGGTTGGGAGTAGAAACAATTGCCAACAAACCAAATGCATCCCTAAGATCTTAGCTTGTGGCATAGCTCACCTAGTAAAGACAAAAGTAAGAACCTAATGAGTGTACGTGCGTGTAGATGAAAATGCAAATGAAAGGAAGGGATATAAACGAAACAATGTTTACACCAAATTCTAAGCTCGATGCTTACAAAGTGGTTGACATACTTTCCATTCCTACAAAGATTTATTAACCAAGGTCAAAACACCATGTTCATCCCAAGATTAATAATTCTTTAAAGTGCAAGAGAAGTAGGACGCATTGCGAAATTCATAAACCAACCAATGCAATGTGAAAGCAAGGTTTATAAAACTGAATGATGGTGGACTCCAATCATGTATAAACATCATGTTTACACAAGATTGCAAAAGAAAATGCCTCGTGCGCACGAAGCACCATTATGGAGATAAAGCATTCATCAAAAAGTTTCACAAATAAACCAAGCTAACCTATGCATGATAGAACAAAGGGGGTTGATGAAAATGAGGTAGATGCAAAATGCAAAGGAGTTAGTAAAAAGGATTAGCAATGTTTGAAAAAGGCTTTCGATGTTGTTCCTCAATAATGTCAAGCAAGTCACTTTATGAGAGGTAGAGTTTTGGCAATAAAATATTTTATCAAAAGACCTTAAAACATGCTAACAATGTTTTAAGGTAAGGCTTATGGGTATCCTATATTTTGGCTTAAGACAAGAACTTTGAAAAGATAAGTCGGGTGAAGAAATTCTATCTAAGGTGGTTTTGAAAAAAAGAAAAGCAAGGGTTAGATTTTCAGATGAAAAACAAGCCAATGGTTTTAGGATTACTAAAGGTATGAGGGGTTTTTTCTAAGGGTTTAGGATGAGGCTAGTCAAAACTTTCATTAGAAAGGGATAGATATATACTTTGTCGACTTGACATAAGTAGATCCCTCCCTTTGTTGGCCTAGGTTGTAGGTGTGGTTTGATAGGAAGGTTTAGGTCAAGATGAGATTTGTTTAAGGGTTATAAAAGATGAGATGCAACATGCAACATAATGCAAAGGTGGAGAACAAAGTGGAATGAAGTGCAACATGAATATGAATGAACAAAATGATATGACATGATATGGTGGTGATCTAAACCAAAAGCAAAAGTTAGCCTAAGTTAACTAGCCATAAGTTTAGAATCAAAAGGGATCATGCTTCATATTTATCTCTAAAGACACAAATAAAAAGACTCTAAACACTACACAAAAAAGGGGGTCTACAAGTTTCCCAAAAATCAAGTAGCAAAGTACTCACTCAATGTGTGTGTGTGTGTGTCTATATATATATATATTAAAGCATACAACATGTGGTTGTGACATTTATTAGAGCAATGGTACGATGTTACTTGAAGTTTTCAAATAAAGAACACAATGTAGACTTGTCATAGTTTATCTAGATATATAAAAAGATCGGGTTGCCTCCCGCAAAGCGCTTCATTTAAAGTCATAGAGCTCGACTTTCTCACGTACCTTTTTATTGTCGTGAAGCCATGGTTACTTGTGCGAGAATCCAAAGTAGCCATGCAGCTTGATGTTGCCTTTAGGAAATCCGTCGTGGTTCGCTTCCAACATCATCATGTGTTGAGTGGTGCCTCTTGTGTCTTCATTCATCCCTGCTCCGGAGGGTTTGTTTTAGTCCTTAGCTTCTGAATTTCATCATGTACGTGTTGTGGAACCGTTGCCCCATCTTCTATTTATTATCATTGTGTCCATCTCCTCTATCTTGTCGTCATCGCCTTGCTGCTGCCTCTTCTTCGTGGATTTACCCCTGCATCCAGAACAGAACATATACCAAAATATAGTTCTATTGAAAAATTTATAAAATTACCTTTCCAACGGGTACTCATTCGTCACCGGAGTCCGAATGAGGGAGCTATGGCTGTTTCACTCCAGCACTGCTTGCTATCCAGAATTTCAGCATGTGCAACCATCGGTGATTCGGCCATATCCGCTTGTAGGAACCTCCGATTGCCTTGCCGCTTGATTCGTTGGAGCGTAGACTTCATGCAGCTTCTGAAAATCCAAATATATCTAATTTTTTCTGCTGAGGCTCATGCAAACATCGCAATGACATCATTATCCTTTCGTCCATCGATCCGGAGATGTGCGTGTGATCTTCATCTTGAAGTCTTTTAGGGCACCATGTCACGCATCCTTTGGCTTCAAAAATCATAACCATCGCTGCATGAGCATGATGGTAATGGAATCCTTCTCCATCGTGCTTGACATGATCGTTTCCGAAACCTATAGCTTGGACAAACATCCTCCAAAAGACATTAGTCTAAAAACTTAATCGACACATAGGCATACCTTGTTCATCTTCGTTTGCTTCGAATGTTGCAAACTTTTCTGATCGCTTTGTGTCTAGTTTTCCACCTACTTTCAAGGACACAAACAAGAAAGCAAGCGTATATGCAATAATAAAAATTAGGGTTAGTTAAAAGAAAGATAGATCGCCCTAGGGTTCGAGTTGCCGATCCCCGACAACGGCGCCAGAAAAAGGGGCTTGTTGACGGTGTAAAACCATGCTCAAGTTCACCGCAAGCCTACGAGTGACTTGGTGCCTTTTTCACCAAGGAGGGTTCTCCCTAGATTTGTCAATCCAAGGATCGGAAGCAAACCACCAAGGTTCTCTATCTAACCTACCGGTCTAACCCTACGTGAAGTGTTGATTGCATAAAGGTAACATACAAACACGAAGGGATGTATGGATCACATCCACCTACCCATAAAGGTAAGCAAACCAAAGGTAAACCTAGCCTATCGTCTTCTTGTTGCCATTCCGGCCAAAGTGACAAACCAATCTAAACCTATACTATGATAAGGATTACACTCGATATGGAGTAACCCGATATGGAGTGGTCCGATGCACGTTCACTCGCCGCTTTCTCCCCTCTCGTACTGTCACTACGCGAGGATAATCATCACCGAGCAACAACCTCGGTCCGTGCACTACTACGGTGTGTCCGCAAGACAAGACTAATCACCATGATTCGATCTAGTCCTACTAAAGGCATATGGTAGCTACACATATGAATAAGTATAACTCGTAGTAGATCAAAGTATGGCAAGATATAGTTACATCACCAAATGTTGAAGGTACAAACGACTTGACGAATTCAAGTCGCGGCTCTGGAACTCCACCATGGCTTCACCACGCAGGGCCAACCATGGCGGCTAGGGCATGGCCTAAGCCATCTCCTAGGCAACTCGAGGACTCGCGGCGGCCGTCGGCTTCCTCCTGGTGCTTCTCCTTCGTCTCGGCGGCTCTCTGATGAAAGGATGGATGTGGCGGTCGGCGGAGCAGAGACAATTTATAGACAAGCACTTGGGCAAAAGGGGGACGCGAACCGGGCCCGGAGTGGGCTGGGCCGGTCGGCCCCGGAGCTAGCCGGCCCCGAGCCCAATTCGGCCCGGTTCGGCCCTGGTTTCCTCCCCGGTTGCTTCCTGCATGATCCCTTATTTGTGTGCACTTGCATGTGGACCTTTGACGCCGTTTCCTTCACGGTTAAGGCTTGAATCCTTGCTATGCAAGCTTCGCTGTTTTCTGGTTGAGTCTCTGAAGACTTGCATGTTGACGCTTTGGCCCTCGGGTCATTTGGAGTCATGTTCATGATGTGTCTTGACTTGTGCCGGGCTTCATGATCGTCTCTTGAAGTGCTTGATGAACTTATCTCGAAAGTCTCCCTTTAAGCGCTAGTTTCCTACGTAAACAACAAACTCCAAAATCGACATGCGAGAGTGAACTTGATACCTCTGGGGGGTTAGTACCATTGGTTAGAATATCAAATACGTGCAAATGTTGACAGTAAACTTATAGCTAGGTGTACCAAAATCGACCGTCAACAGCCTGCTCAAGTCACCCGAACAAAGGAGCTATCAATTCATCACCTGAAGTCAAGCACTATTGACTGAAGGTGTGCCTATGCTTAGGAGGATCCCTTTTGACTCTATTAACAATGTTTAGCACCGTTTCTGTATGTTGAGTGGTGGAATTGTGTGTTCGCATGATGATGCTTGGTTTTATGACCTTGATTGAGTCGTTTCTTTGTAGTGATTGTTGATGTATTGTGGGTCTTACATCTGCAATGACATCAGTTGCTTAGTTGGGTTTCTCTTTTGTGTCTTCCACATCCTTGTCATTTTTCTTTGTTTCTTCTCACTAGAGGACATCACAAGAAGAAAGGAAGGAAGACATGCAAGTTGAAGAAAAGAAGACCTCACTCTACTTTCCTTCCCACCTTGTGCTTGCTATTATCCCATCTAACTCACTCTAATGAAGACCCCAACGACCAAGAAATACGAATACTGAAGATCCTACACCCAGACGACAAAAGAGGATGCTGACCGCCTACCTACCTCAATAGCAATATTCTTGTTTATCTCCCTTCTCCTTGTCTCTTCTTTCTTCAAATCTCGAGACGAGATTCCGTTTAAGGGGGTAGATTTGTCACACCCTGAAATTTTCCAATTTCAAGATGTGAATAGAAAGAATAATTAAATAATGATTTTATCATAATTTTAAAAAAATTCCAACATTTATTTTGTTTACAGGAAATCTAGTATAGGAAAGGTCTTTATTTGATTTTCTGAATTAAATAAATTGGTTCGAGGTGAGTGTTGCATTCATGCCGATGCATCTTAGTGTTTGTTGATTGTAAAAGGTTTAAAACTATGTTTAGGCGCTGATCAAAATCTTTTGAGAATTTTCCGGCTTTTTTTGGAATTTATTCTCACTTTTCTTGAGATATTTCTATTTATTGGAATGCTCTAAAATCTTTTTCTTGATCTCCAAATATTTTATTTGGGTTCCTCACATCCCAAATCTTCTCTAGTGATTTTCCTGAATTTTTCTGAGCTTTCGGAGAATTTTTCGTGATTTAATTATGATTTCAGGATTTCTTGGAATTATTTTTATTCCGAAATTAGAAAAAAAGGGAAAATAAAATCGGACTCAATCTCGGGCAATAAATAGCTCCCGATGATCTCCTCGCTCCTCTTTCCAACGCCGCCAACCTCGTTCCGTTTCGATAACCCTAGCTCCCACGAACCCTCGCCGAACTTTTGCATCTACTAAATTCCAGCGAACTTCCGACGAGCTTTTTCGGCGAAACCGTGCACTTCCGGTGCAAATGGACACCACCCTGGAGTTTCCCTCGTCGAGCTCTACGCTGTGATGTGCTCAGTCATGCGAATCCGACGTTGACTCCGTCGTCTTCCCCGACTCCGGCGACTTCTCTCCAACTCCGGCGAGCTCTTCCGTCGCCATCCTTCATCTTTGACCGAAGGTGAGCCCACAATTGCGTTCGTCTCGGCCTTTCCTTTCCGTTTTGCTGTTCAAGCTACAGTTTCCTGGTCATCCCCATCTAATCCCCGTTACCCTCTTTTCCTCTGTGCTGACGCCTTGTGTGCTCCACGACCGAGCTAGGTGCCGCCGACCATCTTACAGTCCGGAGGCAGGGGCACCCGCTTGAGGAAGTTGCCGTCTCCCGGAGCTGTGTGACGTCGATCTGCATCCCAAGCCCCGTCTCCCCGTCACCTGGCGCCCTCGGAGCGTCCCGTGGCAGGAGCCTAAGTCGCAGGCCGCCGTCCGCCGCCGCCGACCGAGATTCGGCCGCCTCCTTCGTCCCCGCCGCCGGCGAGCATCTCCCTGCGATCTCCTCGTCCTCCTCTCTCCGTTCTGTGCTTCAGCCAGCACAAATTTTTAGATCCTTAATTACTTAATCATGCATAAACACCAGTAGTTAATCTAGTCAGGTATGTACTTAACGATTACAGATAAACAACATGAGCACCTAGATCTAGATCTACTACACCTAATACAACTAAAAGGAGGACAGAGGGGAAACAGGGACGCAGACCATCGGGGTTGGATGGTAGCGCAGAGTCGGATGCCATCTCGCAGGTTGCGGTCGCAGGGGCGGCCGCGGCTTGACGCAGGGGAAGCAGTGCTGGCTCGGGGACGACGGTGTCACGTACGATGCGGTCGAGCGTCGGGCGGTGGCACCGTGTGCGTCGGATCCAGGAAGAAGGCCTCAGCGGCGGCGGCGGCGGAGCTTCCCGCCGCTCCAGTTCTCCCTCGGGTCGGTTAGGGTTTGTGGGGTGGGGTGTGCGGCGGCGCGGTAAACCTCGTACTGCGAGCCGTGGCCCCCACCCTCTCTTTATAGCACTGTGCGACCGGGGCCCACCAACCATGGATTGGTAGGGCGCCCCCAACCAGGGCGCGAGAACGAGCCCATTACGGCCTTTGGGTCGTAACGGTAAAGAGATCGAATTAACATTCTCCCTCTCGATCTCTTCTACAACATTCACTTAATCTCGAGTTTTCCTTACTTGGCATCTACTTCAACACAAATAAACATATCGAGCATGGGTCATCTAAATTGTCATCACAATTAGATTAACTAGCCACAATACACTTATTCATTCTGATAGGATATTAACTTGGGCCCAGTCCGGGAATCATAGGCTTTCCCTAACATTGGGTGGTAAGCCTTTTGTGAGCGGATCCGCTAACATCTCTTTAGTGCCTATATGCTCCAGACTTATAGTTTTATCCCCGACTCTATCTTTCAACGCATAGAATTTTATTTCTATCGGTTTGGTAGCGTTACTTAACTTGTTGTTGTGAGCATCAAATACTGCTGGCTTGTTATCGCAGTATAGCTCTAGTGGTTTGTGAATACAATCCACAACTCTTAAGTCAGGTACAAACTTCTTTAGCCACATCACCTGTCCTGTTGCCTCATAACAGGCTATGAACTCTGCATACATCGTAGATGTTGCAACTAGTTCTTGTTTTGAGCTTCTCCACGAAATAGCTCCTCCTGCGAGAGTGAATATATATATCCTGACGTGGATTTTCTATCATCTCTATCTCCCGCATAATCAACATCTGAGTACCCTTTTATCTCTAGGGAATCAGATCTTCTATATGTTAGCATTAAATCCTTCGTGCCTTGTAGATATCGAAAAGCCTTCTTTGCCATCATCCAGTGCTCTTTACCTGGATTACTTTGATATCTACCAAGTACTCCCGTAACAAATGCTAGATCAGGGCGAGTGCACACTTGTGCATACTGCAAGCTACCGACTGCTGAAGCATATGGAACCATTTTCATTTGATCGATCTCATATTGGTTCCTTGGACATTGGTAAAGTCCAAACTTATCGCCCTTTAATATAGGAGCAGGTGTGGCTCTACTCGCATGCATATTATATTTCTTTAGTACCTTTTCTAGATATGCTTTTTGCGATAATCCTAAGACCCCATTCCTTCTATCTCGATGAATCTCAATGCCTAAAACATATGAGGCTTCACCAAGATCTTTCATCTCGAATTTTGAGGACAGAAATTGTTTAGTTTCCTGTAGCAGTCTAACATCACTACTGGCTAGCAGAATGTCATCCACATACAGTATCAGGAAAATGAATTTCCCATTCTTAAACTTTGCATAAACACAGTTGGCCTCAACATTCGGTTTAAATCCGAATTTTGTAATCGTCTCATCAAACTTTAAGTTCCATTGACTAGAGGCTTGTTTTAAACCATAAATGGACTTCCTTAAACCACATCCCATATGTTCTTTACCTTTCACGACAAAACCCTTGGGTTGAGTCATGTAAAAATCTTCATACAGATCTCCATTTAGAAATGTCATCTTTACATCCATCTGATGTAATTCCAAATCATAGTGCGCCACCAAAGCCATTATGATCCTAAAAGAATCTTTACAAGAGACTGGAGAAAACGTCTCATTGTAATCTATCCCTTCTCTTTGCTTATAGCCCTTGGCCACAAGTCGTCCTTTATACTTTTCAATATTCCCTTTAGAGTCATATTTGATCTTGTAGACCCATTTGCAGCCTACTGTTTTGGCTCCTTTAGGAATTTCCTCTAAGTCCCAAACTCTGTTGGTACTCATTGACTTCATTTCATCTTCCATGGCTTCTTGCCACTTGGATGCATCAGGATGACTCATAGCTTCTTCATAAGAAGAGGGATCACCTTCTATGTGAATTTCTTCACAATTATAAACTTCATAATCATTCGGGATAACTGGCTTTCTTACTCTTCGAGACCTCCTTGGGGCCTCATTGACGGGCGTCTCCTGCAGTTGAGGCTGTTGAGATTCCTCTTGTGCAACAGTTGTTTCTGTAGGATCCTGATGAACAGTTTCCTCATTCTCAATCACTGGTTGCACAGGAGAACTAACAACAGGTTCCGGCACCACTGTGGGTTGCACTGTAGCTGTCGGAACAGTAGGCAGCACGAAATATGGTTCTTCAACCATTGGAGTGGGTGCACACACCCTCTTTTCCTCAAGATCAATCTTTTGAGCCGCCTTACTTCCTCTTATCATTTCATTCTCAAGGAAAATAGCATGTCTCGTTTCCACAAACTTTGTATGACCGGTAGGACAGTAGAAACGATATCCTTTAGATTTTTCCGTGTAGCCAATGAAATGACAGCTTACTATTTTGGGGTCTAACTTCCCAATATTTGGGTTAAAAACTTTAGCCTCTGCTGGACATCCCCACACACGCATATATCTCAAGGAGGGTTCCTTACCCATCCACAACTCATACGGCGTTGTAGGTACTGACTTACTTGGTACTTTATTTAGAATGTGAGTGGCGGTTTTTAGTGCCTCCATCCACAGACTAACTGGTAAAGTTGAGTAGCTTAACATGCTCCTAACCATATCCATTAAGGTACGGTTCCTTCTTTCAGCTACTCCATTCTGATGAGGTTCACCCGGTGTACTATACTGGGCAACTATGCCATTTTCCTGTAGAAACCTTGCAAAAGGTCCAGGAACTTGGCCGTACGGCGTGTGTCGACCATAGTACTCCCCACCTCGGTCGGACCTCACCACCTTAATCTTTAAGTTGTGCTGATTTTCAACTTCAGCCTTAAATATCTTAAATTTGTCTAGCGCTTCTGACTTCTCTTTAATTGGATAAATATACCCATATCGAGAATAGTCATCTGTGAATGTAATGAACGAATCAAATCCATCCACAGATGCCACAGGGAATGGACCACAAATATCAGTGTGGATTATCTCCAACACCCTTGTGCTTCGTTTTGCGCCTTTCTTAATTTGCTTGACAAACTTGCCTTTAATGCAATCTATACATTGTTCTAAGTCATTAAATTCTAACGGCGGAAGAATTGATTCCTTAACTAAGTGTTCCATCCTTCCCCTCGAAATATGGCCTAAACGACAGTGCCATAATTTTGAAGATACGCTATCAATTCGCTTCTGCTTCTTACTTACATTCGTAGATGATACAACATTCACATTTTCACATACATAATCAACACATTCAGTGGAATTATCATGAATAGCCAACTTGTATAGTTTGTCTTGTCGGATGGCAAGACCCACAACCACATTATTTAACTTAATGGAACAATGTTGTGCACCGAACTGGCACTCAAAACCATAGTCTGCTAAACATGACACTGAAATTCAATTGCGACTTAAAGATGGAACATAAAGAACGTCATGGAGTTGAAGCGTGAAACCGTCCTTCAACTTGATGGGGAGATCACCAATGGCTTCAACTGCAGCCTCGACGCCGTTCGCAACCTTAATTGTTCTTGCTCCTCTTGTTAGGATTCTGCTTGTACTCATACCCTGCATAGAATTAGCAACATGAGTAGTTGCACCTGAATCAATCCACCAAGTAGATTTACTATAACTTAAGTACAGGGATTCATCTACAAATGTAATAATGTCCTCACCCTTTGACCACATGTGATGCAACCACTTAGGACACTGCTTCTTCCAGTGCCCAGTCTGCTTGCACCAGTGACACTGGTTTGGTGCAAACTCCGTCTGCTGAGGAGCTCTCTGAGGCTTCTGAGGCTGATCATTCTGCATGGGAGCTTTTCCATTAGGCTTCATCTGTCCATGGGAAGGTGCATTTGAAGGTCCGCTTTCCGCTTGGTTCTTAGGTTGGTAATTCTTACTTGGAAAACTTCTCTTCTGTGGCTTCTTACCATGGTTTACATAGTTAACAAGACCACCATTCTGAGCCTGCAACCTCTCTTCCTCCTGGACAGACATGGCAATCAACTTATGCACATCCCACTTATCTGGTATGGTGTTGTAATTGACCTCAAAAGCAGAAAACTCAGGAGACAGGGACTTAAAAATCAAATGAATGACAAACTCAGTGGGAAGGACCATGCCCATCTCAGCAAGTTTGCCGTTCATGTTGCTCATCTTAAGTATGTGGTCCCTTATACCACCACCAGTGTACTTCATCGCAACCAAACTGCCAATAGTAGTACTGGCATAAGTCTTAGTATGATGAGAGTGCTGATTATCCACTATCTCCAAATACTCGGAGGCAGTGAGTAACTTCCCGTCCTTATCCTTTTCAGGAATGGACACCTTAATTGCCTTTGTCATCTTAGTTTGAATGATTGCTAGACATCTCTTGTTGTCTAGATCCCACCTCGCTTTGGCGAGTTGATGCTCACTTTTCGCCTTGATGTGGGCGTCTTCCCTTGCTTTCCATGCAGCATCAGTCTCATTAGCCTCTCTGACAGGTGCCTCAGGATCTGCAGGACGTTCCGTGGTCATCACATACTCCATACCCAACATTAAAAATGCCAGTTTCAGCAACTTGCGCCAAGCCGTGTAGTTGTTGCCAGTCAGCTCAGGGATCTGGCCAACATAACCAGCTTGTGCTGAAAATAAAATTCAGAAAAAAGTGTGAGAACATATAACAATAAATATTGCATGCATCAATTTAACTTTGGTCAAAATTAATACATACAACATGCTACTACATTAATTCTATGTCACCTTTGGGCGGAAAAATAGAACTAATGCATAAAACTTTAGTGTATCAGGTCATAATATTGTGATTATCAGCTTTGACCAGAAAAATAACAATATTATAACATATTCTTAAAAGAAACTTCTCTAATTAAACATCCCTTTGGTTCAATTTAACTAGAGAATTTAAAACAACGCAGCGGAAAAACATCAAATTAGACAGAGTAAACCTTAATTTCAGAAGCATCATACTGTAAATTTTATGAATTTATCAAAAAATAAACAGAGATATTAACTTAAATGAAAAAACAGCAAACAAACATAACAAACAAATCAAAAATGCTTCTGAAATGCGAAAACTTAAATAGAAAACACTACTGTTCACAGCCTGGGATTCGGCCCAGCATTCGAAAACGGCCCGCGGCCTGCCTTCTCTTACCCGCATGGGCTCCAGGCCCAGCAACCACAGCCTGGGCCGGCGAAGCGGCCCAGCGCCACCCCCCCATCTGGGCTCATTTTAGCCCACGCGGCTGCCTGTTCATCGCCGCCGTCGATCGCCAGATCGACGACTGAGATCTAACCCGCCTAAACCGGTGGCATATATAAGGTCGTAGCAACCCTGGAAACCCTAGAGCACTTCACTTTCTTCCTTCTTCTGCGCAGCCCCGGTAGAACAGCGGCGGCGGTAGGTCTTCTTCCCCGCGGGCGACATCCTCGCCGGCGGCGGTGTGCGGCGCCGCCCGGTCCAAAACCGCAGCAAGCACCCTCCTACCTTAATCCTTCCCCTACTCCTCCACCAAAACATCTTAAAACCGCAAGAACCAGAGAAGAAAGCCACCCATGGTGACTCAGTGGAGGGTGGTGGCGCTGCTACCGCCCCCCTCGCCGGCACGCGCATCCACGACCACGGTGAACGCGCGGCGGTCGAGCGGCTCGGTGGCGGCACCCATTGCGCCGGTCCCACAGGACGCGGCGGCGAGCTTCTGCTCCTCAAGCCCCGCACGACGGCGGGTACAACCCGCACAGAAGCTGTGGTCCCGCGGCAAGGTAGGATTTCTACAACCGGGTCTATCGAGGGAATGAATGAGATCTAGGGTTTGGGATTTGACTCGGATTTTTTTGGTTTTCTTCATTTCTTCCCCTAACCCGAGTGGAACTAGGGTTAGGGTAGCCTCTGATGATACGTATTTGTGTTACCTTCCCCTAACCCGAGCAAGATCTAGGGTTAGGGTTTCAAACTTTCTTCGATTTTCAACGATTTCTCGTCAATTCCAGTGTTCTCTCCCCCAGATCTAAAAGATTTGGGGTCATCTCCTTCAACATGCTACACTAGATATTTAAAGATCTACCCCGAAACAGATCTACTAACTGGTTAGGCTAACTGATACCCTCGAAACGTTGAGTTTGACGAAGTTCTTGAGGTATGTTTTTCAGGAACAGGGAATTCACGATTTTCGGGAGCCTAGAACCTGCGAAGCTTCAGATTCGCGAATATGCGAATTTCGGGGATCGTGATTCGGAGAAGACGTGGAGTCGCGAACACGCGGAAGCCCGGAACCTCGAGCTGGCGGTGGCGCGAACCTCGAAGGGCGGCTGATTCGGGAATCTGTCGGGGATCCAGTTTGGAAGTCATGCATGGAGATATTCACGAACCGACGAAGAAGCAAAGTCAAAGTTGTCGTCCCAAAAAGTCCGGGTTTTGAGTGTGAACTGGTGGCAGACTTGTAAATATGTTAGATGAAAAAGACATTCTTGTATGCGTTCACACTAGGAATATTCTCTGAGTTCGAGGGCGTTTTAGGAATGTAAAAGTCCCTTCATCTCCCTATAAAAGGGGGCGCGAGGGCACGTGTAAACGGATTCAGATTTTTGGGAACTTGTGCAATCTGCTAGGAGAATCACCGTCTCTCAGCGCTCTAACTTTGTGTTTGAACGTGATAAGAACTCTCTCTCTTGTATTAGGGGAATCATCCGAATTTTTCGGGTAACCCCCCAACATTGGCGCCCACCGTGTTTCAGACGAAGAAAAACTCACGATGCCACCACATAAGAAATCCAAGAAGAACGTTCCGGCAGAGACAAATCGAGATGATCACCATCCTCCTCAAAGGAATGAAACCTCTTTCGTTCCTGAACCTTCTAACACAACAGATCAAGAGCGGAGAGCAAAGCTCGAAGTTCTGATGAAGGCAAGAGCAGAGAAGACAGCTCACACCCAAGAACAACCTGCTGAACAGCAAGAATTTGAGAATGTCGATGATGATGATGACACCATAGACAGGGAGCTAGAAAGGGTTCAACAAAAGATACAACAGCTGCAGAAAGACAAAGAAAGATTCGCAAGTCAATTGCAAGAGAAAAGAAAGATCTCTGAAAAGTTAGGGCAACTAACAAAGCAAAAGAACAAATTGAAGTGATACAGAGAGAAATCGATGAGATGAAAGAACAAGAGAACAGTTCCCTGTGGCAGGAATCACCGCACCAGAACTCTGGGCCAGCAAGAGAATCCCCGAAAGAAAACTTCTTCACGGGAAACGGAATCTCACACTTCGTGGATTCTGAGTCGCCGTTGTCTATTGGGCTGCAAACAGCACCTTGGCCGCCGAAGTTTAAGCCTGTGTCTCTCCCGAAATATAACGGCTTCGGTAACTCTAGGCAATTCCTCATGAGATATGAATCAGCTGTGAATTCAACAGGAGGGGATGATGTTGCACTAGCCAAATCCTTCATCATTGCTTGCGAAGGACCAGTACTGAATTGGTACTCTTTGCTGCCTCCACACTCAGTCTACAGCTGGGTAGATCTCAAGACTCATGCAAGCATTTCAGATGTTCCACGACACAACTACTGAAGCATCAGATCTGTACAACTGCAAACAGAAAGACAGAGCCACTGCGGAACTTCGTGAGAAGGTTCATGTAGCAAAGATCCCAAATCCCCGAACCTGATGAAAAAACAACAATTAATGCGTTAATCAAGGGCCTCACTCCAGGGCCAACAGCTTCGCATCTCACTAGAAAGAAACCCAAGACGGTTGAGGAACTTTTTCGTGAATTAGAAGAATACATCTTGTCTGATGATGACCATCGCAAGAGAGTGTTGACGGTTAATAATTGTATCAAAGTTCGTTTATGACTTGCAAGCGGACAAGTCTCCCGTCGTAGTCAAGGGACCCTTCTTCCCTCGAGTGGTGAACCCAAGGTATCGAATCCGTGGAACAATGTGCAACGCAAGGATTCAATCTAGTGAAGCAAGGTAAAGCTATCTATTGAAGAACAAAGATGCATCTAATCTACTAACTCATAAAGAAAACGAATCTAATCTAATCTACTAAAGAGGTAACAAGAGAAAGCAAGAGATAACCAATCTAGAGAATCTAGATCATGCTTATGTTGTAGCTCCAAACAAGATAGATGAAGATAGTAAAGCGAATCTCATTAAAAGCATCTTTAAATCGTGGCCTTCCCATCCGACTCCGAAAACATCCGCCTTTCGAGACCCCCGTTCTGTCACAACGTATCCCTATTCATGCGGGGAGCTTAGGGCGAGTTCGATAGAACAAGTTGAAATCACTTGGCCGGTCCGGTATGCACCTCTAGCCACCGCGGCTACAAGAGCACCCTATGTAATCTAGCTATAGACTAGATCGTAGAAGAAGCAAAACCAAGAAGAAATCAAAATCATCGAGAAGGCACTTGATCGCTAGAAATCGGATTCACTTACAAACTTCACCATGAATGATTACATGAACAAGATCACCACCGGGCCCTCCCTCGATCTTGATCCTCGCTCCGAGCTCCGACGTGGTCTTCCATGCAAGGTTCCCACGTCGGCTAGGGAAACCCTAGACAACTAGCACGACCCTCATCTCCGAGTTGGTGTCCCTCAAGCTTCTCTTGCTCCTCGGCGGCGGATTACGACTTCGGTTCCGCGTGGCTCTCGGTCGGGGGGCTATTTATAGCCCGAGAAGCAATTAGGTCAAAGGAGAGGCCGATTGGGCCCCGAATTGGGCCGGGCGGCCGGCCTGGGCCCAATTCGGCCCATCCCGCGGCTGCTTCGCCGGTGTTGCTTCCCACGTCTTCTAGATGTTCTCCCCTTTTGCATGTGGGCCCTTGACGTCGGTTTCTCTCCGAATTGGACTCAACTCCTTGTCTTGCAAGATTCGAAGACACTTTTCTCGGTTCGGTCCTCGGAGTTTATCGTCTTCTCGGGCTTGGTCCTTGGGCTCTTGGAGTCATGTTCACTTCATTGCTTGACTTGTATCGGGCTTCAAGGTCTTGTCATGAGGTGCTTAATGAACTTATCCCGAAAGTCTTGCATTCAACACTAAAACCCTGCGTAAACACATAACTCCAAAACCGACATGCACACGTGAACTTGTTATACCACGGGGGTTAGTACCAATGAATAAGATACAAAAGTTATGCCAACACCGAAGGTAAACTCATGGCTAGGTTGACGGATTTTCACCGTCAACATCTCCCCCATGCTTAAACCTTGCTCGTCCTCGAGTAAGCCTTCGATGGATATCATCATTGCCAAACAATGTTTAAACCTTGCACTTGATCATACATGAAAAAAAACATAATGCTCTCAAAAGTTTAATTCGTTAAAGTTCCATAATGTACTAGCCTTCACCTCTACAGAGGGTAGATTCTTATTAAGATTATCCCACAAGTATTAACATGCTCACAAAGTTTAAATAGATCTCAGAATTTTTGAAATAAAGAACGAGATAAAGAAAAGAGATAAACCAAGTTCACAAATTTAAATCACCTTGCATGTTGCTCATGAACTCTCATCTCACTTGTCTCTCAAGCCTATATATTCTACTCCTTTCCCTCTCATAACATATATGTGTGGTAGGCTTTATATGGAGCTTTGGGAAAGTTTAGTCCTACCAAGATTTTATAAATGAGGTGTTGTCAAAACAAGACAAGCTTCTCATGGTCTTACCGAGACTCGTCAAAAAGGTCATTGGAAAATAATGTTAAATCAAGGAGGGGAAAGAGAAAAATACACACACTTTTAGATGAGTGGACATGTGCAAATGGCAAAGAGTGATCCCGAGGCACAAAGGAAGTCCTCGTTATCGGATTGCACATGGTTGGAGAATGAGAATGGATCTTTTAAACTTGAAGGCTTGAATGCACTCTTAGAGAACCGGGGAGTTTGCTTTATGCTCATATATTTTTTTCTCTTTCTCATATTTCTCATTCTTTTCTTTCTTTCTTTCATTCATTATATATATATTTTTTTCTTTCTTCTTGTGAGACCTTCACCTTGGAAGTCACGCATATCGCCGAATTTTTTCTTTCATCATTATGTTATTATTATTATTTTTTAAATACTCCCTTTTTGAACTCTAAAACTGCACCGTACCTACCTCCTCCCCCATGCTTAGACGTTGCTCGTCCTCGAGCAAAGAGGCGAAAAATAAGGTAGGTATCGGGGTATTTTTCCTTGGAGAGATACTTGAAATCTTCAATGTTGGCACCGTCTTGCGATCTTCCTTGAATTGATGATCCATTCTCAACGATAGGTTGTGGTCAAGGAGGTAATCACGAAAGATGATATTTGGTTTAAGGGTGGATATCCGGCGAGGTTTGTGAGATCTCCAATGCGGGGATACACAATGCACGGATAAAAAGGCTAGCAAAAAGATAGATACGCAAAAACGGAATGACCAGCTTCTTAGTCTCGGGCCAGATAAATCATGGCCTGCAATAACTCACTCAAAAATAAATCTTGTACACTAAGGTTTATGCACTCAAATATATAATAGGCTTTGGATAGGTTGAGCAACACACAAGTGATATTTGTGACAAGGTTAGCGATATTTTTTAGCATAAAAGACATCTTTAATCTATTCATAACTTGAGAGCATATAAAACACTATGGGTCTTTATTTTAATCATAACCTCCGCTGAAGATTAAGCTAGCATTTAGATAATTTCAGATTTGTATTTTTAAGAGAGCACTAGTTCAAACATGCATAAGTCAATTACAAAGATAAACAAAGCGGCAATTATAATCATATATCATCATGGCACAAACTTTGTAACTTTACCAAAGGTAAAAACTTGGTGGTGACATTATTCATGATGAAAATAAACACTAAGATACACGCTGAAAAATTAAACTAACACACTTGCTGAATTTTAAATAAAAAACTGAAAACACTACGCATACATAGGCGCAAACAAGCTGAAAATTAAAGAAAAGGGGGTAAAGGAAAGATAACTAAAGCTCCTCCTCTCTCTCTAATCTTCCGCCGATGGTTGATATTGATAGTCTTGGTTGTTGTACCCTTACTTGCAATAGGAACGCACCACTCCTCCTATGAATTGTCTGACGGTGCTAGGTGAAGGTGTCCAAGCACATAAGCGACGTTTGCATTTCCTTCACCCATTTGGTTTGCATTGGTTTGGATGGCTGCAATAATTTGCATGTTCCTTGCAGCGTATCCTCCAATGGTGGCCACATTTTGTTGTGGTTGAGGAAGGTGTGCATAGGGCTCCGCAAAGGCTACGTTGGGCACCGCAAAAAAAATGGTGGGGGTATGGCTGCACCACTCCCCCATGCTTGCATTGGTACACCTCCGTAGTAACTTGGCGACGCCGGGGTTCCTCCCAATGGTGGGACATAATTTTGTTGTGCACCTCCTTCTTGGGTCGTGGAAAAACCTTCTCCTAATCCTTCTCTATTATATATTTTTTTTTCGCTGGCACAAGAAGTCCTTCCTCTAACCAATCTTCTTCCCCTCAGAAAAGTCTTAATCTTCAATCCGGAAGGGGCAAATTCACCTAGGCCACTTTGAAGCCTCCTCTCTCATCTTCACTCTTATATTTTCCTTTCTTCATATATTCCTAGGGAAGTCCCGGGTAGGAGATGATTTGGGTTCCTTGTAATACCCGGTTTTAAAGAGATAGCCAATATGGAGAGGCAACACCCCGAACCAATATCTTTCGAACTCGATGTTGCTTAACACCACCGGTTGATCATAGGTGAGTAGGGTTGATTGGCTGCGAGTAAATCTAATTCAACTCCGTGTTGGTTATCTATGTCTCTCTTATTCTCCCCAAAAATCCACTTGCACAAAAGTGACACACTTGGATGATGGGGTTCCGGATAGTATTTTTTTTCGTTGATGGTCTCTTCCCGTGATCATACTCCAAAAGCCTTCCCATGTGCCTTCATGCACATACTTGTTCCGGAGCTCCTTTTTGAAAATAGGAGACACTCGCCCATGGGTCTATGATACTAGAACATGCAATCATTTCGAACATGAAAACCAATCTAATCTATCGGGGGTTGTGTTCGGATCCAAGGAAGCATTGGAGCCCTTACTCCCTTTACGGCATGGTTGCTAGCCTTAAGCATTAAAGTATTTTCAACACAAGATGATAGATAGATAATCCAACAAAGTGTGATTACATCTCAAGATCGATTGAAACCCATGGATGAAAGGAGATTACCCCATCAAGGTGCTAGAAATAGCATCATTGATCGAGGTTACCCTTCCGACGGTGTCTTCCTTCTTCTCCTCTTGTGGGCTCCCTCCAACGGAATGAGAGACTCAGCACTCCTTCATCAAGGGTATACACCATGGTCATGAAAATTTCCTAGGCGAATTTCTTGTGGGTGTTTGCCGACACTCCGCTAGAGAATTGCACCGGTGTCCCGTGTGAAACCCAATATGTGGAGAGCTTGGTCGTCGATGTCGACGTTCGCTACAAGCCTCTACTTAAGGCGAGCGAGCTTCTTCTCCTCCTCCGTCATGATGACATACCCCTCGGAATACCGCGGAGCGTATGGAGGTGGAGCGGATGATCGTGTCAAGTGGCGAGATTGGACAGGCGGCTCCTCCATATGTTATTGAAGTTTGGTAAACCTAATAAACGAGTTTCGTGTGGCCCTCATGCCACCAAGGAGAAGAGTGGTTCCTCCTCAGTGGTGCCGTGTCCTCCTCCATACTCCAAGGAGACTCGGAAACCGAGCGCCTCCTCGAAGAGGTTGTCGATGATGGCTTAGACGACGATGATCCCTTCTTCTTCGGTGAAAAGGCTTGTAGTTTTCTTCCATGATTGCAGCACTCTCCCTCACAAATAAATATCCGGGGTTTTCACCCGGTAACAAGGTACACAAATATTATTTTGGAGTCTAGACTTTGAGTGGATTAAGGATGTGATTTGTTGCACGAAACAAACGCGGTGGATGGCTAAGTCTAAGGTGATTCCGGCCTACAAACTAGAGCACACGAACAAAGAGTTGGATGAAAGACTTACCTCTCTCCTCCTCTTGGCTCGGTTCTTCTCTAGTGCATTCATGTTGCTTCGTGATCGCGTACACCTTCCAAACGTTCCCGTCCACTCCTTCGCTTGCACTATTGCTCCTTCCACTTGATGTTTTCGCTTGATTCACTTCCATACTCCCTTGCCTCCCATGCATCCAAGATATTCCTACAAAACAAAGCCTTGGCTGCCCCCCATGCTTGTACTTTGCATGTGGTTTAAATATGTTGGAGGGGCATCCCGTGATGTATCATGGTGCATGCATGGTTAGGTTAACTAGATTGCCTCCCGTTAAGTGTGTTTAAGGCTAAGCACTCCTCTAATTTCGAAATTTAAAAATATTTTTCAGAGCCATGCAAGAGCTCAAGCATAAATTTAGAGAAGTTTTTAAACCATTAAAAACAAATGTAAGTCGAAAATATTTTTCGACTACGTCGATTTCGGTCTCACCGGTATAGTTTGCCTTCATTAGTTGAGAGCAAGCTTTTCCCGGCTTGATCATGGGGGCATAGGTTTAGGTCCTAATTTTGATTAGATGAGAGAGATTTTGAATGAAATAAAATTAAGTGAGGCTTAGAAAAATTCTAATCTTAGAGAAACCAAGGATATGAATTTTTAAACCAACCAAAAATCAAGTTTCTAGGTTCACGCGAGTCCTACCACATGCTGAAATTTAAATAACATCTAGATACAAGTCGTGGATCTACTCGTGTGTTTTTAGCATGAAAAACAAGTCAACCACAGCACCATAATGAGGGTGAAGGGTTGAGTTAGGTTCTGAAATTTTTTTGGTTTTGGTTGTGGTTTCTCGAAAAAGAAGCAAACAATCACATAGGATGGTTCATGTAAAGGGTTTATGATCAAGCAAAATATTCAACCAAGAATTATGTCTCTAATATTGTTCAACCATTCTAAGTCTAATGTTTTGCATAGTAAAATTCAAAACTGAATTAAAAGGACTCGAAAAACCTGGAATCGGGTTGTCCTCCCGTAGCTTATTCTTGGCTCGACGAAACGGGTTGCCTCCCGCCTAGCGCTTCGTTTATAGTCCATGGCTAGACTTCTTCACTTGATTACTCCGGATCAACGCTCTTTGTGGGCGTTGCAATCTTGGGTACCCACTTTGGCTTAGTCAATTTTTTTTGGTCTTCACAGGCTGGCTTTGTCCTTTGGTCTTGACGGATGCAACATCTTCCTTGTGGCTCGGCATCTCGAACTCCGGTCTTCGGTTGTGATCTTCATGGTGATCCTTCATCTCTCCCGAGTGAGCTTGAGTAGCCTTCGCCGTCTTGGGACCTTGGAGTTGTCTCGGATATTCTTCTTTTTTACCCATCAGGCGCCCGGCAAGTTGTCCCACTTGCGTCTAGCATCTTTATCACGACGAACACTTCACACTCCTTGCATGTGGATCTTGCCTTGGCAGCCTTTAGGTGTTGAGCTTCTTTCTCCATCTCCATCTTCTCCATCCTCCTCTTGAGTAAACCGATATGCCACTCAAGGAATCCGGCTCGTATGCATTCAGCTCTCGCAATCGTCATGCGGATAGTTGAGACCTTGATCTTGAACGGCCTCCCGGCGTCTTGAAGGTTTATGATAGGTAGATCAATGATGTCCGGGGTGCGTAGCGCTCCGGTGGTTGAGGTTGATCTCCCTTTGGACTTGGAGGTGGTGATTCCCTTGGAGATTTCGACGGTCCTTCGACTTCAACTTTTGAATCTAAGGGTTCCACCCCTTTAGCTTGTGTTGCACGTCACCTTTGCCTCGTAAAGTTTTCCCCGGATCATCCACAAAAAAGTTTGGGTTTCTTGGAGAGGTAGCCAACCATCTCCGGTTAGGGTTAGTAATAAAACAAAAATCTACAAAGAAAAGAAAAATTAGGGTTAATCAAAACTAGATTAGATTGATTTTTTTTTCTTTTTGAGGATGATCAAACATAAGAGATGCAAAAGAAAATCAAAAGAAAAACTGAAAGATAAGCGATACTAGATCGGATCTTGATTGCTTGTTCCCCGGCAACGGCGCCAGAAAAAGGGGCTTGTTGACGGTTAATAATTGTATCAAAGTTCGTTTATGACTTGCAAGCGGACAAGTCTCCCGTCGTAGTCAAGGGACCCTTCTTCCCTCGAGTGGTGAACCCAAGGTATCGAATCCGTGGAACAATGTGCAACGCAAGGATTCAATCTAGTGAAGCAAGGTAAAGCTATCTATTGAAGAACAAAGATGCATCTAATCTACTAACTCATAAAGAAAACGAATCTAATCTAATCTACTAAAGAGGTAACAAGAGAAAGCAAGAGATAACCAATCTAGAGAATCTAGATCATGCTTATGTTGTAGCTCCAAACAAGATAGATGAAGATAGTAAAGCGAATCTCATTAAAAGCATCTTTAAATCGTGGCCTTCCCATCCGACTCCGAAAACATCCGCCTTTCGAGACCCCGTTCGTCACAACGTATCCCTATTCATGCGGGGAGCTTAGGGCGAGTTCGATAGAACAAGTTGAAATCACTTGGCCGGTCCGGTATGCACCTCTAGCCACCGCGGCTACAAGAGCACCCTATGTAATCTAGCTATAGACTAGATCGTAGAAGAAGCAAAACCAAGAAGAAATCAAAATCATCGAGAAGGCACTTGATCGCTAGAAATCGGATTCACTTACAAACTTCACCATGAATGATTACATGAACAAGATCACCACCGGGGCCCTCCCTCGATCTTGATCCTCGCTCCGAGCTCCGACGTGGTCTTCCATGCAAGGTTCCCACGTCGGCTAGGGAAACCCTAGACAACTAGCACGACCCTCATCTCCGAGTTGGTGTCCCTCAAGCTTCTCTCGCTCCTCGGCGGCGGATTACGACTTCGGTTCCGCGTGGCTCTCGGTCGGGGGGCTATTTATAGCCCGAGAAGCAATTAGGTCAAAGGAGAGGCCGATTGGGCCCCGAATTGGGGGCCCGGGCCGGCCGGCCTGGGCCCACCCATTCGGCCCATCCCGCGGCTGCTTCGCCGGTGTTGCTTCCCACGTCTTCTAGATGTTCTCCCCTTTTGCATGTGGGCCCTTGACGTCGGTTTCTCTCCGAATTGGACTCAACTCCTTGTCTTGCAAGATTCAGCACTTTTCTGGTTCAGTCCTCGGAGTTTATCGTCTTCTCGGGCTTGGTCCTTGGGCTCTTGGAGTCATGTTCACTTCATTGCTTGACTTGTATCGGGCTTCAAGGTCTTGTCATGAGGTGCTTAATGAACTTATCCCGAAAGTCTTGCATTCAACACTAAAACCCTGCGTAAACACATAACTCCAAAACCGACATGCACACGTGAACTTGTTATACCACGGGGGTTAGTACCAATGAATAAGATACAAAAGTTATGCCAACACCGAAGGTAAACTCATGGCTAGGTTGACGGATTTTCACCGTCAACAGAGAGTAGCCGAGCGGAATGAGGCAAGGCAGGGCAACAGAGAGATGACATGGAGAGCACATTCCCAGCATTCGCGAAATGTCAACAATGTCGGAAATCTACAACCTGAGCAAAGCAACAGGCCAAGCACCAGAGGAGGGTTGATTCCCAGAGGAAGGGGGAGAGGAAGAGGACCCCCGAGACCTACGAACCATAACCCGAAAGACCCTTACTTCTATTGCCAGTATCATGGAAGGGGCCACAACACCGAAGGCTGCCCAGAAACGAAGAAAAACATGGCAAGAATTCAGCAAGAGAAAGTGCTAATGAGCATCGCATCCTCAATGCCGAGCCAATTTCGCCCGAACTTCTGGCAGCCGCAATTCGCGAACTCACAACCAAGTCCGGCCCCAGTTCAGCAATTCTCGCAATCAGTCATCGTGGCAACCATCGCAGCAATTTTTCCCTCAGTCGCAGGCAATCCAGTCGATTCAGCAACCTCAACCGATTCGGGAAATTTTGCCACCACCCCCAGAAAGCTCATCAAGGCCTCAGTCAAGTGCAGGACCTCAAAACTCTAAAGCATTGCCGTCTTTCGAGACTATCATGCCAATCACGGGAGGGTCAGCCATGGAGTTCGAGACTAAGAAGCAAAGAAGCAATTACTTCAGGTCTGTGAACACCATCATCAATGACGGCCCAGCCGCACGTCCGGAGTGGGCGAAAGTGCTAATCACCTTCACAGAAGAAGATTTCAGGCTGAAATCTGCGATTCATAATGATGCTATGGTCATTGAGGTAAACATAGCTGGGTGGGTCATAGGAAAAGTCCTAGTTGACAATGGAAGTTCAGTGGATATCCTTTTCTTGAAGACCTTCGAAAAGATGAATCTGAGCCAGCACATGTTGGACCCGCCAGAGTATCCATTGCAAGGGTTCGGAGGAAAGCCAATCAAGCCGGTTGGAAAAATATCACTCCCTGTTTCCTTCGGAGATCTTGAAAATGCCAGAACAGAGAGTCTCACCTTCGATGTGGTTGACATCTATCATCCGTATCTCACGACTTTCGGCAGAGGTTTCATGAACAAGTTCGACACGGTCATAAGGCAACAGTTGTCGGTGCGGAATATGGTCCCGACACTAACCAGTAGATAGCGCCGAGGTCTATCCCTCAATTGTCGATGCTAAGTAACAAATGACTCAGAGATTTTATCCTGGTTCCGGCCGAGGGGGCCGTACGTCCAGCAGAGGCGTGCTCGAGGCACTATATTACTTAGCACCAGGGGTGCTTGCAGTGGGGCTGCTACAAGCAAGGCGGGAGAGGAAGCGTGGCTTCCAAGTCCCTGAAGGAGTGGCTGAAGATATTGTGGGAGAAGAGAATGAGTACGTGGTGTGTTCTCGTCTCGTGTGCTGCTGAGTCTCCCCGCGGCTGGGAGTTCGCCCCCCCTTTTATAGATCAAGGGGGCGGCGGGTTACATGCGCGCCGCGCTACCTGGCTACGTGGGGGAGCACGTCGTGCTACGCTGTAGCGTGGGCAGCCGTCCGGACGATCTTCGCGGCGATCTGGCCATGATGGCCTACCTTGTACCCGAACAGTGGCGGTTCGAGGGTAGAAGGGCGGCAGATGGTGGCGACGTCCTCTGATAGGCTTCGAGGGAGGTGCTGACGTTGGCTTGTACGGGGCACAGGAGTAGGTAAAATGGTGTCCCTTCCCAACGCGCTTCACAGTGTCGGAGTGGTTGCTACAGCGCCTGGCGTGCGCCTGCGCACGCGGGGACGGCGACCATGCTTTGTTACGGTGGCGGGATGGCGATCCACCGGCCTAGCGCCTCCACCTAACCCTGTAGGGTCACGAGAAAGTGAATCGAGGGTGCGCCCGTCCCCCCTTCGAGGGTCTGGCGCGTTAGCCGTACTGGAGCAGGCGCGCGGTGTCACGGGACGACACCGGCCGCCCCGCACGGTCCCTCCCACAGTGGTGGGCATGGGCTCCTCCCTGGGGAGTTGGTGCGGCGACACCGGGGCGCGAGCCCCGGCGCATGATGGCGCCGTCCCACCGGTGTCGGGCGTTAAATGCCCGTGTACGGGGGCCGGCGCACGCGTGAGGGGCGCCCTCGAGCGTGGCGGACCCCCGCCGAGGGCGGGACGTACCCTCGAGCGGGGCGGAACCCGCTCGAGGGGGAGTGAGCCCTCGAGCGGGGCGGAGCCCGCTTGAGGGAAGTGCGCCCCACGAACGGGGCGGAGCCCCCGCCTGAGGGGGCGCGCATCCTCGAGCGAGGCGGGCACCTCGCTCGAGGGGATCTCTAAGAGGGCCGCCTTGATGGGCCGTCGGGGTCCCTGCGGCGTGGGCCGTGTTCTGCATGGTTAGGCACCTGCATGGTTAGGCTTAGCGTGTTTTGGTTTCGTTGCGGGTTTTAAGCGAGGGTTTCCCCGTTGTTTAAGGGGACCCCTAGGGCTGTCCCCGACGTAGTCCCCGAGCATCTGTGGGTTTGCCATTGAGGCTCCCGCAGATGTTGGAACCTACTGATAGGACGTTCTTCCCTCCTTGTTTTGCGAACGCTTTCCGTGGGGCCGCGTCAGCGGACCCGCGGGTCTAGCCCCCGAAGCCCTGCAGGAGTGTTGGTGCTCCTACAGGGGTTAACCGCGAGAACTGGTCAGAGGGCGTGGCGCATGTTCCAACCGGCCTCGGAGGTGTCTCAGCCGGCTTCGGTGGCGCACGCGCTGCTGGCGCTGTCTCCGGCAGGTACAATTTCAAGGAGGTGTAGCCGTGCATCAAGCCCCCGAGCCTTGGCCCATTCGAGGCGATCGGGTAGAGCTTTACAACTTGTTTTCTCACGCGCCCTCGCCGTCCCTCCGCGGGACGGAGGGTGAGGTTTCCGCAACCCCCATCGAGCGGGTCGCGAATTGCGGATTCCTCGTCGAGCTGCTAGCGGGTGGTTCAAGTGGACGTCCATGCCCCGTTCGATAAGGGTAGGCTGCGTGGTCCGGAGACACGTCCATGGAAGCACTTGCGTGGGTTTGCTAGGTGGGGCTCGGTCCCGTTCGATAGGGACCGAGGGCGCGGAAGCTCTCCCTCGGTGGGATCCCCCGGCTAGCTGCCCTCGCTGGCTCTCGAACACGACATGTGGGGCACCCTCGAGCCGACGGGCTCGAGGAACGGCTCGAATGCGCGTGCCCTCGTCGTCCCTGACTCTGCGATCTGAGGCGCCTGTTCGAACCCGTCGAGGGTCAGGCTTCGAACCTCTGATCAGTAGGGCCGTGCGGGGCGGCGCCGGGCGGCCCCGTCTTTCGCGTTTGCGGCCGTCGAGGGGTCTGGGCGAGCCAGCCCTCGAGGCGCTTGGTTGGTTGCACAGCGCGGCATGGGTGCTTGCGGTGCCCGCTTTACGTCAAGTAGGCCCCGGGCGACCCTCTCACGCACGTGCCCTCTTTAGAGAGTTGGTATTGTCTCAAGCCAGGGGCTCGTGCCGCTCGAGGGTTTTACGCGGCATGGGTGCCCGCGGTGCCTGCTTTACATCAAGCAGGCCCCGGGCGGCCTTCTCACGTCGATGTCCCTTCGAGGGCTGACATCGTCCTGAGCCAAGGGCTCGTGCCGCTCGAGGGGTTTGCGTGGCATGGGTGCCCGCGGTGCCTGCTTTACATCAAGCAGGTCCCGGGCGGCCTTCTCACGCCGATGTCCCTTCGAGGGCTGTTATCGTCTGGAGCCAAGGGCTCGTGCCGCTCGAGGGTTTTGCGTGGCATGGGTGCCCGCGGTACCTGCTTTACATCGAGCAGGCCCCGGGCGGCCTTCTCACGCCGATATCCCATCGAGGGTTGTTTTCGTTTTGAGCCAAGGGCTCGTGCCGCTCGAGGGTTTTACGTGGCATGGGTACCCGCGGTGCCTGCTTTACATCAAGCAGGCCCCGGGCGGCCTTCTCACGTCGATGTCCCTTCGAGGGCTGCCCTTGTCTCGAGCCAGGGGTTCGCCCCGCTCGAGGGTTCTCCTTGCTTGGCAAGGGACCGGGTCATTAAATGTCTCGCAGTCGAGGCTGCGGTTTTTGCAGCACGGGCGCGCCTTTTTGGCGCGCGCGCGGCGCGCGCGCTCGTAGTGGGCGGCGTGGCGGGGCGGACGTGACGGCTCGCCTTGGTCCCTGCGGGTCTTCGCCGTGATGATGGCCCGCCCGCGGTGATGTGGCCGCTGCGGTCGTGGTGGGGCCCGTCCGTCGACGTGAAGGGAAGATTCCCCTGCCGGTTAATGCGAGCGGGGCATCCGCTCCGGAGAGCTCGCCCGTCGGCTTATAAATCTGAGGGGAGGAGGAGACGGCGGTTTTTTACCTTAACGCCTCACCATTTTCAGTCCCCTGCCCCTTCGTCTTCATCTCGCCCTTGCCACCACATGGTGTCGCCATTAGAGCTTTTCTTCCGTTCCTTGTCCTCCGCTCTCGCTTTCCTCTGCCTTCTTCATGGCGCCGCCTCAGCAGCCCCTCACGATCTTGGACCCATATGCCTGGGAGAGGTCGTCGGTGACCCGGCTGGCCCTTGGCGAGCTGGTCGCCGCCGGCCAGCTGTCGGCCAATGAAGATGGATGCCCGGCGGAGTGGATAGTGCCGCTGGCGGGGGACCACGCGCCCAACCCGCCGGAGGGCTACGTGGTGAGCTTCATCCGCTACCACGAGCGGGGCTTCAACGCGCCGGTGAGCCGCTTCATGCGGGCGATGTGCCACCACTACGGAGTGGAGCTGCACAACTTCGCCCCCAACGCGATTTCGCAGGCGGCCACGTTCGTGGGCGTCCGTGAAGGGTACACCGGGGATCCCGGTCAGCGGGAGCTGCGGGTTCACCTTTTCCGCGCGGAGCTCTTCACGCAGCCCACGACGGAGCCGAGGACCCACCGCGCGGTGCGCGCCGGCGGGATGTCGCTTGCCCTGCGGGGGCAATTCAAGAACATCTACATCCCCTGCACCATGACGACGAACAACGCCGGCTGGGAGCGGGGATGGTTCTACTTGCGCAATGCCGAGCCCGGCCTCCCCCCCTACACCGGTCGGGTGTTCAAGGAGAGGCCTGACTCCTGGGGCTACGGGGTGTCCACGCCCCAGCATCGGAGGCGGCAGGAGTCGGTCCCCGGCCGCCTGCGGCGCCTGGCGGCGCTGGGGCTGAACGCGATGGGCGTCCTCGCCTTCCTCCATCACCGGCGGGTCGTGCCCTTGATGGAGAGGCCGCTCTGCATCTTCGAGATGACAGAGGCGGCCAACCCCGTCGATCTGGCGAGGTCGCGGATGCTCCCGACGCCTCTCGAGCGGCCATATGCGCTCACCCGGGCGCGGAGCGCCGTCGACACCCGGGCGCCGATGCCTGCGGGCCGGACCCCATGGGACCTCGAGATGCTCCCCACCGGCCCGCTGGTGAGTTTGGTTCTTGATTTTGTTTTGGTTCTTGGTGTTGCTTCTGTCTCCTGACGCGTCCTTGATGCTCCTGTGTGCAGCTGGTGAGCTTTACCGTCTCCAAGTCCGTTCCGCCCACCCCCGACTCCCGCGCGCTTGGCCGGGCGGCGCAGCAGGCGGGGAGCGGGGAGCGGGCGGCGCGCGCGAGAGGGAGCGCGCGAGGCGACATCAAGCGCGCCGCGACCGGCGGAGCGCGGAGTGCCGGCGGCGCGAAGAGGCCGGGGCTCTCTTCCCCGGGGACCGAGGAGTACTCATCCTCGGAGGATGACGAAGAGGAAAAGGCTGAGGGGGAGGGCCCCTCTGATAGGTGGCAGCCTGCGCCCCCTTCGCCAGAACCGGCGTCGGCGGCGAGGGCGGCATCGCCTGGGGGCGGGCGCAACGGCGCCCGGCCGGCGCCGGTGTCGACATCGGGGGCGGCGCGCGCGCGCGGAGGTGCCGCGCGCGCGCCACGCGGAGGGCGCGCGCGGCGAGCGCGCCCGTGCGCGCATCAAGCGTGCTGCGCGCGGGGCGAGCGCGCGCGCGCGCGGGCAAGCGTGCTGCGCGCGCGGCGGCGTCGTCGGGAGGCGCCACGGCAAGCGTGCCCGCACGCGGGGCGAGCGTGCCCGCGCGCGCGCGCGCGCCTTCGGGAGGCGCGCGGCGTCGGGGCGTGCCGCGCGCGCGGGGCGGGCGCGCGCGCGCGCGCGCGGCGGCACCGTCGGGGAGGCGCGGCGGCGGGGCGTGCCCGGCCGCGCCGGCCTCGTCCGCTGAGGCCTCGAGGAAAAGGAAGCGCGCCTTTTCCTCTTCGAGGTAAGGGGCCCGATCCTTTGCTTGGTTCGATTTGCCGATGATCAGGCGTTCTAATCCTCTGTTTGTGCCTACGCAGGGTGGTGCCAACCGTGCCTCCTCTCGCACCGGCCAAGGTGCTGAGGACGGACGCGTCCATCCCCACCCGGCGGCGCTCGTCGAGGGCGTCGCGGCCGGGGACAAGAACGGCGGTGGGCGAGAGTTCGCAAAGCCCGGCTGGGGCCTCGAGGCCCCGGCCGGCGGATCCGGCCGCCGCGGCGCGGTGGAGGTAGCCGAGGAGCGGCCGGTGCGGCCGTCGTGGGGACGCGAGGGCCGCGGCGGCGGCCGTGGTGGAGGTGCGGCCCGCGGAGGGGCGCCGGCTGCGGAGGCGCGGCCGCGCGCGCGCCGGGCGCGCAGAGGAGGTGGAGCGGGTGCAACTCGTGGCGGCGCCCGTGGATGCGGCGGCACGGCCCGAGGGTGGTGGCCGCGGTGCCGTGCCGGCGTGCCCCGCGGCCGCGGGCGCAAGTGGAGGCGCCGGTGGAGGGCGGCACAAGCGGCGGCTCCCGCCGGCGATCTGCGCGCGAGAGGTGGTGGAGGTCTCGGACGACTCCCCGCCGCCCGGGTGGGACCGGTGGGCCGGCTTCCCCCACGCGTTCCCCCCGAGCCCCGGGGAGGGGGCCCTCGTGAGGCGGCACGAGGGTCACATAGTGGCGGGGGAGCCGAGGACACGGCGCCGAGGCCTCGTCCTCCCGCGCCGGCCGTTCCGCCCAGGTGGAGGGGGTTGCTGACGATCCCCCTGCGTTTGCTGACGCCCGGGGAGAGCAGGAGCTCTGGGGCGAGCTCCGGAGCCACGGCGCCACGCTCAACCGCGCGCTGAACGAAGCGCTGCATGTCCATGGCTGCCCTGCATGGCGCGTTTTCCAGGTAAGCCGTGGTTGCTCGTTCTCTTCTTTCTTTCGTTTGTGTATGCTGCCTTCATGTCTCGGCACTTATGGGTTTTGATTCTGTGGTTGCCAGGAGCTCGAGCGTCGCGCCCACGACAAGTACGACGCCTTCGACCGGGTGAACGCCGAGGTCCACCCGGCTCCGGGAGCGGTGCGGCGCTTTCGACGCGCTTGCGACGCCCTCGGGACGCCGGACGGCTGGCTGGCGTACCGAGCCATGGCGTGGCGCGACAAGCTCCCCGAGAGCTCGAGGCCGGACCCTGCGCGCCGCTCGAGCCTCGAGCGGGTCTGCGCAGCCCTCATCGATCGTGATGAGGCTCTGTGGCAGGCGCGCTCGGACTTGGAGAAGACGCGGACTCTGGCCGCCAACTGGGAGGCGGAGGTGGCCAACGTCCGCGGCGAGTGCCGGGAGCTCCGCTCGTCGCTCGAGGGGGCGCAAGCGCGGCCGGCGCCGGGCCGAAGAGCGGGCGCGCGGGCCGGGAGCAGCGGGCCAAGGAGGCCGATGACTTGAAGGCCGCCCACGACGCCAAGGCTGCGGCGCTCGCTATCGTCGAGGAGCGGCTTCGGCGGGGAGCGCACCGCCCGCCAAAGAGCCGAGGGGCGGCTCCGGCGAGGAGCGAGGGCCGCCCTCGCCGACGCCGGACGGCGCTAGAGCGAGAGCGCGTCGCTCACGAGGCGGCGGCGAAGTCGGCCGGAGGAGCGGAACACCGCGTTCTCCAAGGTCGAGGACGAGGCGCTTATGCTCAGCATCACCAACGCCAACCAGGAGCTGGCCCTCCGGGAGCAAGGCGAGAGCGCTCAAGCGCCTCGAGGGCGGCGGTCGAGGCCGTGCGCCGCGACTTCGAGGCGGAGAGGAAGCAAGTCGAAGGTGAGCTGCTGCTTGACTTCTTATTTGGTTGGTTTTTCGTTAGAGGGCTCGCTTCCCCCTTTCTGATTTCCTTCCTGTCTTGGCGGTTCCAGGCTTGCGCACCGCTCTGGGGCACGCAGCTGAGCGGGCTGAGGCGCTGCAGGCTTCTTACAACTCCTCCGAGCGGGAGCTGCAGGAGTTGCGTGATGCAGCCCTCGAGACCTGCCGTGCCGTGGAGGAGGGCGAAGCGCGCGGCGGCGGCTCGGCCGGCCGGCCGCTGCGCGCCCTTGGCGGCCACATCACGGAGCGGATGCGCCGGCAGCTGCATCTGGGCGTCCAGAAGGCCCTCGGAGTGGTGCGGTCCCACTACGAGGTCAACTTCGAGGCGCTGGCGGAGGGCTACATCGTTCCCGAGGGCGTCGAGGACGAGGTGGCGATGGAGCGTGTGGATGCGCTCGCCGCCGACGACGCCGGGTCGCTCGCCGAGGCCTTCGAGGAGTTCTTCTTCCGGACGTCGGCGCCGGCTCTGCTCCTCCCGCCTGAAACAGCTGGGCGCTAGGCCCGTTTTTTGTTCGTGCATTAGTGTTACGGCCATGGGGCCTTTGTAAATAAGCACATTGTCTCAGTCGTAAACATTTGATGATGCGAAATGAAGTTTTTGCTTATTGCGCCTTTTTGTTTCTCCTTCTTCCTGAGTAGATTTTACTTAGGGGAGTTTGATTTTCGGCGGGGGTCCGGTGGGTTGGAGGCGAGAGAGAAGGGCCATATCCACGCGGCGTAGGCTATCTCTGGCTCGCACGCTCCTCCCGCTGGGCCGCCCGCGCCCTGTTCAAATCATTGCTCGAGGTTGAAGTAGGAAGCGAACTTAGCGCGTGTGAGTTGTTTTTTATTTTTGCGCAAAAAATGGGACCATTTTTTTGGGGGGGGGGCGCAGTAGCCCCCGAGGGTAACTTGGGTTTCGAGGGAAAGCCGAGTTGCCCTTTTATTAGACTTGAAGCATTTACATAGTTGTCACCAACTGGGGCGTTGGCCATGTGATTTTACAACAAAAAGTACTTGGAAAATCCTAGCTAAGGGTAGAAGCGACGTAGCTGTTGGATGTTCCAAGCGTTGGTGAGCTCTTCACCGTCCTCGTTGGCCAGCTTGTACGTGCCCGGCTTGAGTACCTTCACCACGACGTAGGGTCCCTCCCATGGGGGCGATAGCTTATGGCGCCCTCGGTTGTCTTGGCGCAGTCTTAGGACCAAATCCCCTTCATTGAAGTCCCGTCGACGTATCTTGCGTGCTTGGTAGCGTCTTAGGGACTGTTGGTACCTTGCGGAATGCATTAAGGCTACGAGGCGTGCCTCGTCCAGCTGGTCCAGCGAGTCCTCGCGGGCTCGCTGGTTAGCATCCTCGTCATAGCCTCGAACCCTGGGCGACCCGTATTCTAAGTCCGTGGGGAGGACGGCCTCCGCGCCATGGACTAGGAAAAACGGGGTGAACCCGGTGGCTCTGCTCGGGGTGGTCCTTAGGCTCCACACGACCGCTGGTAGTTCTTGGAGCCATTTTCGCCCAGATTTGTTGAGGCCGGTCGAAAATTCCGGGAACTGAGGCCTGTAGGATCATGCCGTTGGCACGCTCCACTTGGCCGTTGGTCCGTGGATGTGCCACGGCCCGCCCAATCCACGCGGATGTGGAACTTGTCACGAACTCCCAAGAACTTCCGCGCCCGTGAACCGGGACCCATTGTACCGTGATGATGGAGTTTGGCACTCCAAAGCGGTAGACGATGTCGGTGAAGAATGTTACCGCCTGCTCTGCCCTTAGATTCGTGATGGGGCGCACCTCCACCCACTTCGAGAACTTGTCGATCGCGACCAGTAGGTGGGTGAAGCCCCCGAGCGCCTTCCGCAGGGGCCCGACGATGTCCAGCCCCCACACGGCGAATGGCCATGTCATGGGGATGGTTTGCAGGGCATGGGCGGGCAAGTTGGACTTGCGGGCTGTCGGGGACAGCCCTAGGGGTCCCCTTAAACAACGGGGAAATCCTCACTTAATCCCGCAACCGCATCGAAACACGCTAAGCCTAACCATGCAGGTGACTAACCATGCAGGACACGGCCCACGCCGGGACCCCGACGGCCCACCAAGACAAGCCCGCTTAGAAGTCCCCTCAAGCAGGCCCCGCCTCGCTCGAGGGCGCGCTCCCCCTCGGGCGGGTTCCGCCCCGTTCGAGGGGCAACTCCCCCCTCGAGTGGTCCCGCCCCGCTCGAGGGCTCACTCCCCCCTCGAGCGGGTCTCGTCCCGCTCGAGGGTCCGCTCCGCCCTCGGGCGGGGCCCGCCACGCTCACGGGCGCCCCGCACGCGTGCGCCGGCCCCGTACACGGGCATTTAACGCCACGACGCCGCGCGGACGGCGCCATCATGCGCCGGGGCTCGCGCCCCGGTGCCGCCGCACCAACTCCCCGGGGAGGAGCCCCATCCCCGCCCGCGTGGGGATGGGGCGTGCGGCTACGGCCGGTGTCGGCCCGTGACACCGCGCGCCCACTACAGTACGGCTAACGCGCCCGACCCTCGAAGGGGGCCGGGCGCACCCTCGATTTCACTTTCCCGTGACCCTACAGGTTAGGTGGGGGGCGCTAGGCCGGTGGGTGGCCATCCCGGTCACTGTAACAGCGTGGCCGCCGTACCCACGCGTGCAGGCGCACGCCCGGCACTGCAGGCGCACGCCCGGCGCTGCAGCAACCACTCCGCTACCGCGAAGCGCATTGGGAAGGAACGCCGTTCTGCCTGCTCCTGTGCCCCGTACCAGCCATCATCAGCACCTCCCTCGAAGCCTATCAGAGGACGCCACCACCATCTGCCGCCCTCCTACCCTCGAACCGCCACTGTTCGGGTACGGGGTAGGCCATCATGGCCGGATCGCAGCGAAGATCGTCCGGACGGCCGCCCACTCTACACCGTAGCGCGACGTGCTCCCTCACGTAGCTAGGTAGCGCGGCGTGCATGTAACCCGCCGCCCCCTTGGCCTATAAAAGGGGAGGCGAGCCCCCAGCCGCGGGGAGGGGGGCGAACGAATTCAGTTCAACACAACACACCGTGCACTCGCTCTCTTATTCTCCCACAACATCTTCAGCCACTGTCCCAGGGACTTGGAAGCCACGCTTCCTCTCCCGCCTTACTTGTACTTGCCCCACTACAAGCACCCCCGGTGCTGAGCAATATAGTGCCACGAGCACGCCCCTGCTGGACGTACGGCCTCCTCGGCCGGAACCAGGATAAAACCTTGTGTCATTTGTTGCTTGGCATCGACCATTGAGGGATAGACCTAGGCGCTATCTACTGGTTAGTGTCGGGACCATATTCCGCACCGACAGTTGGCGCCCACCGTGGGGCAAACGAGCGCCTGAGGTCATTTCGCCAACTCCCTCCATGGTGATCCGCACTGAGTACCGTGCTACGCGCTACTGCATGGGTAGCTCGGACCCCCTCCCAGCCGGGTTCGAGATCCGCTTCGGGGACCTGAACTTTCAGGCTACGGGGAACGGCTATCTCATGCGCCTCACCAACCGCGAGGAGCTTCGCGCGCAGCGCCAGGCCAGGACCGCCCTGGTCTCCACCGCACGCACGACACCGGCGCAGACGCCCGCAGGCACGGATGCTGCGGGTCCGTCGCCGCCGCGACGCCGCCGTCGCTCCGGGCTACGCTCGCGCCGGGGCGCGGTCCGAGCGACGGCGGCCGAGCGCGCCGCCGCCCAACGCGGTGCGCCTACCGTCACGACTGCCGCCACCGCCCCAGTGGGACCGCGTGCGATCTCCGGACCACGCATCCCCATCGGGCTGCGTGGCGCCACTACGGCCTACAACGCCAACGTCAACACGACGATGCGCAGGGTTCCACCTGGCCGCCACGTCTTCGTCGCCAGGGACCCCGGCACCTCCGCAGCAGATGAGTCGTCCCTGGGCTCCGTCGACACGATGCCACCAGCCAACCGCCACGGATATGCGGGGTGGGACTTCTCCGGCGTGCCGGACCCAGTCGCGTTCAGACGCTTCCTCGACGCCACGGACTACTGGTTTGGCTGCTCCGACGACTCCAGCACTGGGAGCTACGACCCCACGCGGGAGTGTTGCGCCGTCATCACCAACGACCCGGCCAACGCCGCCGGCGCGGCAGGTGCCGGAGACGGGGAAGTCACGCCTGCCCCAGGGATCGCTGCGCGCCTGGCCGCAGGGCCAAGCGCTCCCGCTGGGGCCGACATCGACGCACGGCGGCCCAAGCCCGCGAGCTCGAGGCCAAGCGGCGGAGGAATGCGGACGGTGCGGCTACTCCCGCGCCTCAATGGCGGGGGGAGGCCTCCGCGCGCGGCGAACGTGCGCGGGAGCCGGGCCGACAGGTCCGTGACCGCATCAACCCCGCCCCCAACGTCGACAACGCGGACACTCCGCCGCGGGCGAGCCAAAAGCTCATCGCCGCCGCGACGTTGCTGCGCGCCATGCCGGCACCCTCGACCCCCGAGGCTCGAGACATGCACCGCGAGGTGCAGACTCTCCTTGAACAAGCGGCCGTCCAGCAGGCCGAGAGCTCGGCCTCACGCATCCGCCAATAGGGGGACGCGCGGGGTGATGACCCCGCACCAGGAGGCGAACCCTCGGTGCATGCGGGTCAACCCGCCGACCAAGGACGCACGCCGGCCAAGGAACGACTCCTTGACGCGCGCAGGGCGCTGGATGGCGATGCCCGCAACGTCATCAACGCCAGGCGCACCAGCAAGGCGGACGCACGAGCGGCCAGGGGCTACCACCCTCGAAGGGGTGGACGCTACGACAGCGGTGAGGATCGCTCCCCGACGCCGGAGCCCCCGGGCACCCGTGTGTTCAGCCGGGAGATCCGCACGGCGACGTTCCCCCAGCGCTTCCGTCAGCCCTCGACAATCGTCAAATACAACGGGGAGACGGACCCCCGCGTCTGGCTCAACGACTACCGCCTAGCCTGTCAGCTGGGCGGGGCCACTAGCGACGAAGTGATCATCCGCAACTTGCCCCTGCATCTGGGCGACGCGGCGGACATGGCTCGAGCACTTGCCCGCCAGCCGGGATCCATAACCCCGGGACGATCTAGTCCACACGTTCGTGGGCAACTTCCGGGGGCACGTACGTGCGCCACGGGAACTCCTGGGACTGCGCTCCCGCACGCGAGAAGCCCGGCGAGTCGTTGCGGGACTTCATACGGCGCTTCTCCAAGCGGTGCACGGAGCTCCCCAGCGTGGCACAGTCCGAGATCGTGCACGCGTTCCTCGAGGGCACCACGTGCGGGACCTTGTGCTCGAGCCGGGACGCGGCCCGCCTACGGACTCAAACGAGCTGTTCGACATCGCCACCAGCTTCGCCTCCGGAGAGGAGGCCGTGGGGGCAATCTTCGACGGCAAGAAGGGCAAGCGCTCCGAGGACACGCCCGCGGAGGGCAACGGGTCCAAGGAGCCGCGCCGCAACGACAAGCGGGGCAAGAAGGGGGAAGAAGCCGCGCGCGCGGCGCGCGAGCGGGGCGCAACGGCGGCAACGCCGAGGCCCTCGGCGGTTGACCCGGCCCGACGGGGCCCTCGGCCGGCTCCTCGAGGCCGGGGGTGTTTGACGACATGATGAAGAAGCCATGCCCCTACCACAAGACTCCCGTGAACCACACTCTTGAGCAGTGCGACATGCTCAAGAAGTTCTATGGCCGTGCCGCCGCGAAGGAGGCAGAGGCCAAGAAAGATGGGGGCGATGGCGGCGCGGGTGGCTTCCCCGCTGTCAAAAATGTGTTCCTCATCTTTGGGAGGCCTACCGTCGACATGTCGACCCGGCAACGCAAGAAGGAGCGGCACGAAGTCCTCGCCGCAGAGAGGGCACCTCCGGCCTTCCTCAACTGGTCGAAGGATGCCATCACCTTTAGCCGGGAAGACCACCCAAACCGCATCCCGAACCGGGCCGGTACCCGGCGGTGGTCGATCCCATCATTGGGAACGCCCGGTTTTCGAAGGTCCTTATGGACGGAGGCAGCAGCCTCAATATCCTCTTCGCGCATACATTGCGCTTGATGGGGATTGGGCTGGACCAGGTGCGGCCCGGCCACGAAGCCGTTTCACGGCATCGCGCCCGGCAAGCAGGTTCAACCCCTCGGGCAGATCGATCTGCCGGTCTGGTTTGGGACCCCCAAGAACTTCCGCAAGGAAACCCTCACCTTCGAGGTGGTGGGGTTCAAAGGGGCCTACCATGCCATACTTGGGCGACCTTGCTATGCCAAATTCATGGCGGTCCCCAACTACACGTACCTGAAGATGAAGATGCCGGGTCCTAACGGCGTCATCACCGTCGGGTCGTCTATCGAGCACGCATTCGGCGCGACGTCGAGTGCGTGGAACATGCGAAGGCACTAGCGGCGGATGAAGCGGTGAACACGGCCGGGAGAAGATGGTCAACGACGACCTCAGCTCCGCCGCCAAGCACGTCGGCACCTTCGAGGCCGCCGAGCAAACCAAAGGGGTCCCCCTCGACCCATCGGCCCCCGAGGGCAAGGCGTTGAGGGTCAGCTCGACCCTCGACCCTAAATAGGAAGCAGTGCTCGTCGACTTCCTCCGCGCCAACGCCGACGTCTTCGCGTGGAGCCCCTCGGACATGCCAGGCATCCCGAGGGAGGTCGCCGAGCACTCCCTTGATATCCTGCCAAACGCCCGCGTTGTGCAGCGAGCGGGCTGCGCCGCTTCGACGGGGGAGCGGCGACGGGCGATTGGAGCGGAGCTGCGGAAGCTCCTCGAGGCCGGATTCATCAAGGAAGTGTTCCACCCTACGTGGCTGGCTAATCCCGTGCTTGTAAAAAAGAAAAATGGGAAGTGGAGGATGTGTATAGACTACACCAGTCTCAATAAAGCATGTCCAAAAGTTCCTTTTCCTTTGCCACGTATAGATCAAATCGTTGATTCAACAGCCGGGTGTGAACTACTCTGTTTCCTTGATGCCTATTCGGGATATCACCAAATAAAAATGAAGGAGTCCGACCAGCTCGCGACTTCGTTCATCACACCGTTCGGGACGTTCTGTTACGTCACGATGCCTTTTGGCCTCAGAAACGCGGGCGCAACATATCAGCGCTGCATGCAGCACGTTTTTGGGGACCACATCGGGCGGACGGTCGAGGCCTACGTGGACGACATCGTCGTCAAGACCAGGAAGGCGGACGACCTGGTTAGCGACCTTGGCGTCGCGTTCAGCTGCCTACGGGCCAACGGGGTCAAACTAAACCCCGAAAAATGTGTCTTTGGAGTGCCACGGGGCATGCTCCTAGGGTACATCGTCTCCCAGCGGGGAATCGAGGCCAACCCTGAAAAGGCCGCGGCCCTTGAGCGAATGGGTCCAATTCGGGACCTCAAAGGGGTGCAGAAGGTGTTGGGGTGCCTCGCCGCCTTAAGCCGCTTCATCTTGAGGCTCGGTGAGAAGGGCCTGCCCCTCTACCGGCTGCTCAAGAAGCACGAGCGCTTCTCTTGGACCGCCGAGGCCCAGGAAGCGCTCGACAAGCCGAAGGCGTCTCCCGACGCACGCCCCAATCCTCACGCCGCCGCGAGACGGCGAACCCCTACAGCTCTACGTAGCCGCAACCACCCAGGTGGTCAGCGCCGTGATCGTCGTAGAGCGCACGGAAGAAGGGCACGCCTTGCCGTGCGAGAGGCCGGTCTACTACATCAGCGAAGTCCTGTCGGACACGAAGACGCGCTACCCCCAGGTCCAGAAGCTGTTGTACGTGGTAGTCCTCGCGCGGCGCAAGCTCCGCCACTACTTCGAGGCCCACCCGGTCACGGTGGTCTCTTCCTTCCCGCTAGGAGAGATCATTCGCAACCCCGACGCGGCAGGCAGGATTGCCAAGTGGTCCGTGGAGTTGATGGGCGAGACGCTCGCCTACGCCCCGCGTAAGGCCATCAAATCGCAAATATTAGCCGATTTCGTCGCTGAGTGAACGGACACGCAGCTGCCGCCCCCACAAATCCAAGCAGAGTGCTGGACTCTGTTCTTCGACGGCTCGGTGATGAAAACAGGAGCGGGCGCGGGCCTGCTCTTCGTGTCACCCCTCGGTGAGCACATGCGCTACGCAGTGCGCCTCCACTTTCCCGCGTCCAACAATATGGCAGAATACGAGGCCCTTCTATGCGGCCTCAAAATCGCCATTGAGTTGGGCGTCAAGCGCCTCGACGTGCGAGGGGACTCGCAGCTCGTGATCGATCAAGTCATGAAGAACGCGAGCTGCCACGACGACAAGATGGAGGCCTACTGCAAAGCCGTGCGGGCCCTCGAAGACAAGTTCTACGGCATCGAGCTTAATCACGTACCCCGCCGGTGCAACGAGGAAGCAGACGAGCGGCGAAGATCGCGTCGGGCGGATCACCGTTCCCCCGAACGTTTTCGCGCGCGACATCGCGCAGCCCTCGGTCGCCTTCGAGCCCTACCCCTCGAGCGACGGCGGACCCTCGGGGGCTCCCTCGAATCCAGCGGGTGCGGAACCCATGGATGAGGACCCCTCGAACGAGGCGTACGTGCTCTCCCTTCTCGAGGGGTACGGCTCCCACGAGGTCGATGCGATGGACATAGAGCCGGCCCCTGTCCAAGTGGATTGGCGGGAAAAATACATCGCCTGGATCGCTCGAGGGGAACTCCCCGCGGATCGGGCCGCAGCCAGGCGCATTGCCAGGATGGCCAAATCTTTCACCCTCGTCGACGGCGAGGCCGCATAAGCGCGCCGCGTCAGGCATCCTCCAGCGGTGTATACCCATTCCCGAGGGGCGCGAGCTCCTACGGGACATCCACGCGGGAATCTGTGGCCACCACGCCGCGCCGCGCACCCTCGTCGGCAACGCGTTCCGCCAGGGCTTCTATTGGCCTACCGCGGTCGCGGACGCCAGCGAAATCGTACGCACCTGCGAAGGGTGCCAGTTCTACGCCCGCAAGTCCAACTTGCCCGCTCATGCCCTGCAAACAATCCCCGTGACATGGCCGTTCGCCGTGTGGGGGTTGGACATCGTCGGGCCCCTGCGGAAGGCGCCCGGGGGCTTTACCCATCTGCTTGTCGCGATCGACAAATTCTCCAAGTGGGTGGAGGTGCGCCCCATCACGAATTTAAGGGCGGAGCAGGCGGTCACGTTCTTCACCGACATCGTATACCGCTTTGGAGTGCCAAACTCCATCATCACAGACAATGGGTCCCAGTTCACGGGCCGGAAGTTCTTGGAGTTCTGCGACAAGTTCCACATCCGCGTGGATTGGGCGGCTGTGGCACACCCACAGACCAACGGCCAAGTGGAGCGTGCCAACGGCATGATCCTACAGGGCCTCAAGCCCAGAATTTTCGACCAGCTCAACAAATCTGGCCGAAAATGGCTCCAAGAACTACCAGCAGTCGTGTGGAGCCTAAGGACCACCCCAAGCAGAGCCACCGGGTTCACCCCATTTTTCCTAGTCCATGGCGCGGAGGCCGTCCTCCCCACGGACCTGGAATATGGGTCGCCCAAGGTTCGAGGCTACGACGAGGATGCTAACCAGCGAGCCCGCGAGGACTCGCTGGACCAGCTAGACGAAGTACGCCTCGTGGCGTTGATGCACTCCGCAAGGTATCAACAGTCCCTACGACGTTACCAAGCACGCAAGATACGTCGGAGGGATTTCAGCGAAGGGGATCTGGTCCTAAGGCTACGCCAAGACAACCGAGGGCGCCACAAGCTATCGCCCCCATGGGAGGGACCCTACGTCGTGGTGAAGGTGCTCAAGCCAGGCACATACAAGCTGGCCAACGAGGACGGCGAAGAACTCACCAACGCTTGGAACATCCAACAGCTACGTCGCTTCTACCCTTAGCTAGGATTTCCAAGTACTTTCTGTTGTAAAATCACATGGCCAACGCCCCAGTTGGTGTCAACTATGTAAATACTCCAAGTCTAATAAAAGGGCAACTCGGCTTTCCCCTGAAACCCAAGTTACCCTCGGGGGCTACTACGGGGGGCATCCCCCCCAAAATGGTCCCATTTTTTGCGCAAAAATAAAAAACGACTCACACGCGCTAAGTTTGTTTCCTACTTCAACCTCGAGCCACGATTCGAACAGGGCGCAGGTGGCACAGCGGAAGGAGCGTGCGAGCCAGAGATAGCCTACGCCGCGTGGCTATGGCCCTTCTCTCTTGCCTCCAACCCAGCGGGCCCCCTGCGAAAATCGAACTCCCCTAACTAGAATCTACTCAGGAAGAAGGAGAAACAAAAAGCGTGATAAACAAACGATTTCATTTACATCAAATGCCCATGTTCATGAAACGACTTGTTTATTTACAAAAGGCCACGAGGCCAGAGTACTGATACACATAAAAAACGGGCCTAGCGCCCAGACTGCTTTCAGGCGGGAGGAGCAGCAGCGTCCGCGACGTCGGGGAAGAGGAACTCCTCGAAGGCCTCGGCGAGCGATCAGGCGGCGTCGGAAGCAAGCACGTCTACGCTCTCCATGGCCACCTCGTCCTCGACGCCCTCGGGAACGATGTAGCCCTCCGCCAGCGCCTCGAAATTGACCTCGTAGTGGGATCGCACCACTCCGAGGGCCTTCTGGACGCCTAGGTGCAACGCCCGGCGCATTCGCTCCGTGACATGGCCGCCAAGGGCGCGCAAGCGGCGGCCGGCCGAGGCTGCCGGCTTGGGCCTCGCCCTCCTCGACGACGCGGCGGGTCTCGAGGGCCGCGTCGCGCGGCTCCCCGCAGCTCCTGCTCGGAGGAGTTGTAGGAAGCTCCGGGGCCTCGGCCCGCCCGGCCGGCGTGCCCCGGGCGGTGCGCAAGCCCGGAATCGACAAGACGAAAAGAAATCGAGAAGAGGGGGAAAGCGAACCCTCTAAAGCAAAAAACCAACAAGCGAGAGTCAAACGGTGACTCACCCTCGACTTGCTTCCTCTCCAATCGAGGTCGCGGCGCGCGGACTCGAGCGCCAACTCGAGACGGCGGAGCGGTCTCGCCTTGCTCGCGGAGGGCCGGCTCCTCGGTTGGCGTTGCCGATGCGAGCGCGAGCGCATCGTCCTCAACCTTGGAGAATGCGGCGTTCCGCTCCTCCGGCGACTTCGCTCGCCGCCTCGCGCGCGACGCGCTCTGCTCCCGGCGCCGTTCGGGCGTCGCCGAGGGCAGCCTCGCTCTCCGCCGGAGCCGCCCTAAGCCCCCCGGCGGGCGATGCGCTCTCGCCGGAGCTGCTCCTCGGCGGCGCCGAGGGCCGCGGCCTTGGCGTCGAGGGCGGCCCTCGGGTCGTCGGCCTCCTTGGCGCGCTGCTCCAACCCGCTCGCCCGCTCCTCGGCCCAGCGCCGCCGCGCTGCGCCCCCTCGAGCGATGTGCGGAGCTCCCCGGGTTTCGGTGCGGCGGTGGCCACCTCCGCCTCCCCGGTTGGCGGCCGGCGTCCGCGTCTTCTCCGGAGTCCGCGCGCGCGTTCCACGGCGCCTCGTCGCGATCGGTGAGGGCTGCGCGGATCCGCTCGAGGCTCGAGCGACGCGCCGTGTCCTGCCTCGAGCTCTCGGGGAGCTCGTCGCACCACGCCATCGCCGGAACGCCAGCCAGCTGTCCGGCGTCCTAAGAGCGTCTGCAAGCGCATCGAAAGCGCCGCCCCTTGCTCCCGGAGCTGGCGGGCCTCGGCGTTCACCCGGTCGAACGCGTCGTATTTGTCGTGGGCGCGGCGCTCGAGCTCCCCCGGCATCCACACACCAAATCCCATAAGCACCAAGACTTGGGCGCAATGCACACAAACGAAAAAGGAAAAAGAACGGGCGATTGTGGCTCACCTGGAAGACGAGCCAGGCCGGGCCGCCATGGACCCGCAGCGCCTCGTTCAGCGCGCGGTTGAGCGTGGCGCCGTGGCTCCGGAGCTCGCCCCGCAGTTCTTGCTCCCCCCCCCGGCGTCGGCGAACGCAGGGGGGATCCTCAACGGCCCCCCTCCACCGGGCGGGGGCGGCCGGCATGGGAGGACGAGGCCTCGGCACCATGCCCTCGGCCCCCCACCACCATGTGACCCTCGTGCCGCCTCACGAGGATCTCCTCTCCGGGGCTCGGGGGAGTTCGTGGGCCGGGCCGGCCCACCGATTCCACCCGAGGCGGCCGGGAGTCGTCGAGAGAGCTCCACCACCTCCGCCCCGAAGATCGCCGGCGGGCGTGGCCGCTCGCGCGCCTCCGCCGGCACCTCCACCGCGCCTCCGCGGCCACGGGCGCCCGTCGTGGCGCCGTTGCCGCCACCTCCCGGCCGCGCCGCCGCATCCACGGGCGCTCCCGCGAGCGCGCCCCGCTCCACCTCCACCACGGCCGCCGCCGCGCCCGCGTCTCCGCGGCGACCGGCGCCGGCCGCCCCCGGCAACCTGCGGGCCGCGCCGCGGCGGGGCTGATCTGCCGGCCGGGGCCTCGAGGCCCCGGCCGGGCCTTGCGAGCTCGTGCCCGCCGCCGCGCTTGTCCCTGGGCGCGACCCCCTCGACGAGCGCCGCCGGGTGGGGATCGATGCATCCGTCCTCAGCACCTTGGTTGGTGCAAGAGGAGGAACGGTTGGCACCGCCCTGCGCAGGCACGAACGGAGGGTTAGAGCACTTAGTCATCGACGAGCCAAACCAAACGAAGAAGGACAGGCTCCTTACCTCGCAGAGGAAAAGGCCCGCTTCCTTTTCCTCGAAGCCTCAGCGGATGAGGCCGGCGCAGCGGCCGCGCCTGCGGTAGCGCCTCCCGATGGCGCCGCCGCGCGCGCAGGCACGCCCGCCCCCATGCGCGGGCGCGCCCCGATGCCGCACCTCCCGAAGGCGCCACCGCGCGCGGGGGGCACGCTCTCCCCGCGCGCGGGCACGCCCCCGCCGTCGCGCCCCTTGACGATGACGCCGCGCGCGCGGGCACGCTCCCCCGCACGCGCGAGGGCACGCGCGCGCGCGCCCGGCGCGCGTCGCCGCGCGTGCCTCCGCGGCGCGCGCCGGCACCTCCGCGGCGCGTGCCGCCCCCGATGACGATTGCACCGGCGGCGGGCGCCGGTGCGCCCGCCCCGGCGAAGCCGCCCTTGACGCCGGCGCGGGTTCCGGCGACGGGGGCGCAGGCTGCCACCTGTCGGAGGGGCCCTCCCCCTCAGCCTCTTCCTCCTCGTCCTCGTCCGAAGACGAGGGCTCCTCGATATCCGGGGAGGAGAGCCCCAGCTCCTCGCGCCGCCGGTACTCCGCGGACCGCTGGTCGCGGCGCGCTTGGTGTCGCCTCGCGTGCTCCCTCTTGCGCGCCGCCCGCTCCTGCTGCTCCCGCTGCGCCGCCCGGCCGAGCGCACGGGAGTCGGGGGTGGGTGGAACGGACTTGGCGATGTTGAACTTCGCCAGCTGCGCACAGGAACATCAATGGCGCGTCAGGAAACAAAAGCGAGACCAAAAACTAAAACAAAATCAAGAACCAAACTCACCAGCGGGCCCGTGGGGAGCATCTCAAGGTCCCATGGCGTCCGACCTGCAGGTGGCGGCACCCGGGTGTCGACGGCGCTCCGCGCCCGGGTGAGCGCGTACGGCCGCTCGAGCGGCGTCGGAAGCATGCGCGACCTCGCCAAGTCGACGGGGGTTGGCCGCCTCGTCATCTCGAAGATGCAGAGCGGCCTCTCCATCAACGGCACGATCCGCCGGTGATGAAGGAAGGCGAGGACGCCCACCGCGTTCAGCCCGTGCGCCGCCGAGGCGCGGCGCGGCGCGGCCAGGACCGACTCCTGCCGCCTCCGATGCTGGGGCGTAGACACCCCGTAACCCCAAGAGGCAGGCCTCTCCTTGAACACCCGACCGGTGTAGGGGGGCCGGGCTCGGCGTTGCGCAAATAAAACCACCCCCGCTCCCAGCCGGCGTTGTTCGTCGTCATGGTGCAGGGGATGTAGACGTCCTTGAACTGCCCCCGCGAGGCGGCGACATCCCGCCGGCGCGCATCGCGCGGCGGGTCCTTGGCTCCGTCGTGGGCTGCGTGATGAGCTCCGCGCGGAAAAGGTGTACCCAGAGCTCCCAATTGACTGGGATCCCCAGGTACCCTTCGCAGACGCCCACGAACGTGGCCGCCTGCGAGATCGCGTTGGGGGCGAAGTTGTGCAGCTCCACCCCGTAGTAGTAGCACATCGCCCGCATGAAGGTGCTCGCCGGCGCGTTGAAGCCGCGCTCGTGGTAGCGGACGAAGCTCACCACGTAGCCCTCCGGCGGGTTGGGCTCGTGGTGCGCCGCCGGCGGCACGATCCACTCCGCCGGGCGCCCGTCTTCGTTGGCCGACAGCTGGCCGGCGGCGACCAGCTCGCCAAGGGCGAGCTGGGTCACCGTCGACTTCTCCCAGGCATACGGCTCCAGGACCCGAAGGGGAAGCTGAGGCGGCGCCATGAGGAAGGACGAAGGAATGCGAGGACGGAGGACAAGGAGACGGAAGAAAGGGCTCTAGCGGCGACACCGCGCGGTGGCAAGAGCGAGACGAAGGCGAAGGGACGGGGGACTGAAAGTGGTGAGATGCCAAGGTAAAAAACCGCCGTCCCCTCCTCCCCGCGGTTTATAGGCCGACGGGCGAGCTCTCGGAGCGGACGCCCCGCCGCATGTGCTTCGGCGGGAATCTTTCCATCGCGTCGACGAATGGGCCCCACCACGACCGCAGCGGCTATAACACTGCAGGCGGGTCATCATTACGGCAAAGACCGGCAGCAACCGAGGCAAAACCGTCACGTCCGCCTGCCGCGCCGCCCACTACGCGCGCGCGCGCGGCTGCAGCGCCTAAAAAGGCGCGCCCGCGCTGCAAAACCGCGGCCACGACCGCGAGGCATTTAAATGCCCGGGTCCCTTGCCAAGCAAGGAGCACCCTCGAGCGGGGCGAGTCCCCGGCTCGAAACAAAAATAGCCCTCGATGGGATATCAGCGTGAGAAGGTCGCCCGGGACCTGCTCGATGTAGAGCAGAGGCACCACGGGCACCCATGCCGCGTGGAACCCTCGAGCGGCACGAGCCCCCGGCTCGAAACAAAAACGACCCTCGATGGGATATCAGCGTGAGAAGGTCGCCCGGGACCTGCTCGATGTAGAGCAGAGGCACCACGGGCACCCATGCCGCGTGGAACCCTCGAGCGGCACGAGCCCCCGGCTCGAAACAAAAACGACCCTCGATGGGATATCAGCGTGAGAAGGTCGCCCGGGACCTGCTCGATGTAGAGCAGAGGCACCGCGGGCACCCATGCCGCGTGGAACCCTCGAGCGGCACGAGCCCCCGGCTCGAAACAAAAACGACCCTCGATGGGATATCAGCGTGAGAAGGTCGCCCGGGACCTGCTCGATGTAGAGCAGAGGCACCGCGGGCACCCATGCCGCGTAAAACCCTCGAGCGGCACGAGCCCACGGCTCAAAATGACGTCAACCCTCGATGGGATATCGACGTGAGAAGGTCGCCCGGGACCTGCTCGATGTAGAGCAGGCACCCGCGGGCACCCATGCCACGCAAAACCCTCGAGCGGCACGAGCCCCCGGCTCGAGACAATGTCAACCCTCTAAAAGAAGGCACGCGCGAGAGAGGGTCGCCCAGGTCACGCTTGAAATAGAGCGGGCACCGAAAGCACTCATGCCGCGCCGTGCTGCCAACAAGCGCCTCGAGGGCTGGCCCGCCCAGACCCCTCGACGGCCGCAAGCGCGAAAAGACGGGGCTGTCCAGGCACGGCCCCGCACGGCCTTACTGATCAGAGGTTCGAAGCCTGACCCTCGACGGGTTCGAACAGGCGCCCTCGGATCGCGAGTTAGGGACGACGAGGGCACGCGCATTCGAGCCGTTCCTCGAGCCCGTCGGCTCGAGGGTGCCCCACATGTCGTGTTCGAGAGCCGCCGAGGGCGACCAGCGGGGGGATCCCACCGAGGGAGAGCTTCGCGCCCCTCGGTCCCTAGCGAACGGACCGAGCCCCACCTAGCAAACCCACGCAAGCGCTTCCATGGACGCGTCTTCGGACCGCGCAGCCTACCCTTATCGAACGGGGCATGGGCGTCCACTTGAACCACCCGCTAGCGGCTCGAAGAGGAATCCGCAATTTGCGACCCGCTCGATGGGAGTTGCGAGAAACCTCACCCTCCGTCCCGCGGAGGGGACGGTGAGGGCGCGTTAAAAAACAAGTCGTCAGGCTCGACCCGATCGCCTCGAACGGGCCAAGGCTCGGGGGCTTGACGCACGGCTACACCTCCTTGAAATTGCACCCGCCGGAGACAGTGACAGGGGAGCGTGCACCCCCGAAGCCGGCTGAAATACCGCCGATGCCGGTTGGCATATGTGCCACGCCTTTCTGACCAAAGTTCTCGCGGTTAACCCCCCGCCAGGAGAACCCACACTCCTGCAGGGCTTCGGGGGCTAGACCCGCGGGTCCGCTGACGCGGCCCCACGGAAAGCGTTCGCAAACAAGGAGGGAAGAACGTCCTATCAGTAGGTTCCGCATCTGCGGGAGCCTCAATGGCAAACCCGCAGATGCTCGGGGGCTACTGTCGGGGACAGCCCTAGGGGTCCCCTTAAACAACGGGGAAATCCTCACTTAATCCCGCAACCGCATCGAAACACGCTAAGCCTAACCATGCGGTGACTAACCATGCAGACACGGCCCACGCCGGACCCCCGACGGCCCACCAAGACAAGCCCGCTTAGAAGTCCCCTCAAGCAGGCCCCGCCTCGCTCGAGGGCGCGCTCCCCCTCGGGCGGGTTCCGCCCCGTTCGAGGGGCAACTCCCCCCCTCGAGTGGTCCCGCCCCCGCTCGAGGGCTCACTCCCCCTCGAGCGGGTCTCGTCCCGCTCGAGGGTCCGCTCCGCCCTCGGGGCGGGGCCCGCCACGCTCACGGGCGCCCCGCACGCGTGCGCCGGCCCCGTACACGGGCACTAACGCCACCGACGCCGCGGGGACGGCGCCATCATGCGCCGGGGCTCGCGCCCGGTGCCGCCGCACCAACTCCCCGGGGAGGAGCCCCATCCCCGCCACTCGTGGGGATGGGGCGTGCGCACGGCCGGTGTCGGTCCCGTGACACCGCGCGCCCACCACGAAGCGGCTAACGCGCCCGACCCTCGAAGGGGGCCGGGCGCACCCTCGATTTCACTCCTTCCCCGTGACCCTACGGGTTAGGTGGGGGCGCTAGGCCGGTGGGTGGCCATCCCGGTCACCGTAACGGCGTGGCCGCCGTACCCACGCGTGCGGGCGCACGCCGGCCCCGGGCGCACGCCCGGCGCTGCAGCAACCACTCCGCTACCGCGAAGCGCATTGGGAAGGAACGCCGTTCGCACGCTCCCGTGCCCCGTACCGGCCATCATCGCACCTCCCCTCGAAGCCTATCAGAGGACGCCATCGCCATCTGCCGCCCTCCTACCCTCGAACCGCCACTGTTCGGGTACGGGGTAGGCCATCATGGCCGGATCGCAGCGAAGATCGTCCGGACGGCCGCCCACTCTACACCGTAGCGCGACGTGCTCCCTCACGTAGCTAGGTAGCGCGGCGTGCATGTAACCCGCCGCCCCCTTGGCCTATAAAAGGGGAGGCGAGCCCCCAGCCGCGGGGGGGAAACGAGTTCAGTTCAACACAACACACCGTGCACTCACTCTCTTATTCTCCCACAACATCTTCAGCCACTCTCCCAGGGACTTGGAAGCCACGCTTCCTCTCCCGCCTTGCTTGTACTTGCCCCACTACAAGCACCCCCGGTGCTGAGCAATATAGTGCCACGAGCACGCCCCTGCTGGACGTACGGCCTCCTCGGCCGGAACCAGGATAAAACCTTGTGTCATTTGTTGCTTGGCATCGACCATTGAGGGATAGACCTAGGCGCTATCTACTGGTTAGTGTCGGGACCATATTCCGCACCGACACGGGCGTAGAACTGGCACCCTTCGCAAGTGCGCACGATCTCGCTGGCGTCCGAGACCGCAGTAGGCCAGTAAAAGCCCTGGCGGAACGCGTTGCCGACGAGGGTGCGGGGCGCGGCGTGGTGGCCACAGATCCCCGCGTGAATGTCCCGCAGGAGCTCGCGCCCCTCGGGGATGGGCACGCACCGCTGTAGGATGCCGGAGGCGGCGCGCTTGTACAGCTCGCCGTCGACGAGGGCAAAAGATTTGGCCATCCTGGCGATGCGCCTGGCCGCGGGTCGGTCCGCGGGGAGTTCCCCTCGAGCGATCCAGGCGATGTATTTTTCGCGCCAGTCCTCTTGAGCAGGAGCCGGCTCAATGTCCATCGCGTCGGCCTCGTGGGAGCCGTACCCCTCGAGGAGGGAGAGCACGTACGCCTCGTTCGAGGGGTCCTCATCCATGGGTTCCGCACCCGCTGGATTCGAGGGAGCCCCCGAGGGTCCGTCGTGACTCGAGGGGTAGGGCTCGAAGACGACCGAGGGTTGCGCGATGTCGCGCGCGAAAACGTTTGGGGGAACGGTGATTCGCCCGGACGCGATCTTGGCCAGTTCGTCTGCCTCCTCGTTGTACCGGCGGGGCACATGGTTGAGCTCGATGCCGTAGAACTTGTCCTCGAGGGCTCGCACGGCTTTGCAGTAGGCCTCCATCTTGTCGTCATGGCAGCTCGCGTTCTTCATAACTTGATCGATTACGAGCTGCGAGTCCCCCCGGACGTCGAGGCGCTTGACGCCCAACTCAATGGAGATTTTGAGGCCGCAGAGAAGGGCCTCGTATTCAGCCATGTTGTTGGACGCGGGGAAGTGGAGGCGCACTGCGTAGCGCATGTGTTCCCCGAGGGGTGACACGAATAGCAGGCCCGCGCCTGCTCCCGTTTTCATCACTGAGCCGTCGAAGAACAGAGTCCAGCACTCTGCCTGGATTTGTGGGGGCGGCAGCTGCGTGTCCGTCCACTCAGCGACGAAATCCGCCAGGATTTGCGATTTGATGGCCTTGCGCGGGGCGTAGGCGAGCGTTTCGCCCATCAGCTCCACGGACCACTTGGCAATCCTGCCTGCGGCGTCAGGGTTGCGGATGATTTCTCCTAGCGGAAAGGAGGAAACCACCGTGACGGGGTGGGCCTCGAAGTAGTGGCGGAGCTTGCGCCGCGCAAGGACTACCGCGTACAGCAACTTCTGGACCTGGGGGTAGCGCGTCTTCGTGTCTGATAGGACCTCGCTGATGTAGTAGACCGGCCGCTGCACGGGCAAGGCGTGCCCTTCCTCCATGCGCTCCACGACGATCACGGCGCTGACCACCTGGGTGGTTGCGGCCACGTAGAGCTGCAGGGGTTCGCCATCTTGCGGCGGCGTGAGGATCGGGGCGTGCGTTAGAGACGCCTTCAGCTTGTCGAGCGCGTCCTGGGCCTCGGTGGTCCAAGAGAAGCGCTCGTGCTTCTTAAGCAGGCGGTAGAGGGGCAGGCCCTTCTCACCGAGCCGCGAGATGAAGCGGCTCAAGGCGGCGAGGCACCCCAGCACCTTCTGCACCCCTTTGAGGTCCCGGATCGGACCCATTCGTTCGAGGGCCGCGACCTTTTCAGGGTTGGCCTCGATTCCCCGCTGGGAGACAATGTATCCCAGGAGCATGCCTCGCGGCACTCCAAAGACACATTTTTCGGGGTTTAACTTGACCCCATTGGCCCGTAGGCAGTTGAACGCGACGCCAAGGTCGCCAACCAGGTCGTCCGCCTTCCTGGTCTTTACGACGATGTCGTCCACGTATGCTTCGACCGTCCGTCCAATGTGGTCCCCAAAAACGTGCTGCATGCAACGCTGATATGTTGCACCCGCATTTCTGAGGCCAAACGGCATCGTGACGTAGCAGAACGTCCCGAACGGCGTGATGAACGAAGTCGCGAGCTGGTCGGACTCCTTCATTTTTATTTGGTGGTACCCGGAGTAAGCATCAAGGAAGCAAAGCAATTCACACCCAGCCGTTGAATCAACGATCTGATCAATGCGCGGCAAAGGAAAAGGAACTTTAGGACATGCTTTATTAAGACTAGTGTAGTCTATACACATCCGCCACTTCCCATTCTTTTTCTTTACAAGCACGGGGTTTGCTAGCCACGTAGGGTGGAACACCTCCTTGATGAATCCGGCCTCGAGAAGCTTCCGCAGCTCCGCTCCGATTGCCCGTCGCCGCTCCTCGTCGAAGCGGCGCAGCCGTTGCTGCACGGTGCGGGCGTTTGGCAGGATGTCAAGGGAGTGCTCGGCGACTTCCCTCGGGATGCCTGGCATATCCGAGGGGCTCCACGCGAAGATGTCGGCGTTGGCGCGGAGGAAGTCGACGAGCACCACTTCCTATTTGGGGTCGAGGGTGGAGCTGACCCTCAACGCCTTGCCCTCGGGGGCTGACGGGTCGAGGGGGACCCCCTTGGTTTGCTCCGCAGCCTCGAAGGTGCCGACATGCTTGGTGGCGGGGTCGAGGTCTTCGTTGACCATCTTCTCCGCCGTGTTCACCGCGCTTCGTCCGGCGCCGGTGCCTTCGCGTGCTCCACGCACTCGACGTCGCGGTCCGAACGCGTGCTCGATGGATGACCCGACGGTGATGACGCCGTTCGGTCCCGCATCTTCATCTTCGGGTAAGTATAATTGGGGACCGCCATGAATTTGGCGTAACGAGGTCGCCCAAGTATAGCGTGGTAGGCCCTCTTGAACCCCACCACCTCGAAGGTGAGGATCTCCTTGCGGAAATTCTTCGGGGTGCCAAACCAAACCGGGCAGTCGATCTGCCCAAGGGGGCCGGACCTCGCTGCTGCGCGCGATGCCGTGGAATGGCTTCGTGCTGGGCCTCAGCTGGTCCAACCCGATCCCCATGAGGCGCAACGTATGCGCGTAGATGATGTTGAGGCTGCTGCCTCCGTCCATGAGGACCTTCGAGAACCGGGCGTTCCCGATGATGGGGTCAACCACCAGCGGGAGCGGCCCCGGGTTGGGGACGCGGTTCGGGTGGTCCTCCCGCCGAAGGTGATGGCATCCTTCGACCAATTGAGGAAGGACGGAGGCGCCCTCTCCGCGGCGAGGACCTCGTGCCGCTCCTTCTTGCGCTGGCGGGTCGACATGTCGACGGTTGGCCCCCAAAGATGAGGAACACATTTTCAACGGCGGGGAAACCGCCTGCGTCGCCATCGCCCCCGTCTTTCTTGGCCTCTGCCTCCTTCGCGGCGGCACGGCCATAAAATTTCTTGAGCATATCGCACTGCTCAAGGGTGTGGTTCACCGGAGTCTTGTGGTAAGGACACGGCTTTTTCAGCATGTCGTCGAACACCCCCGGGCCTCGAGGGGCCGGTCGAGGGCCCCGTCGAGCCGGGTCAACAAAGAAGGGCCTCGGCATTGCCGCCGTCGCGCCCCGCTCGCGCGCCTCGCGGCGCGGCCTTCTTCCCCCCTTCTTGCCCCGCTTGTCGTTGCGGTGCGGCTCCTTGGACTTGCTGCCCTCCGCGGGCGCGTCCTCCGAGCGCTTGCCCTTCTTGCCGTCGAAGATCGCCCCCACGGCCTCCTCTCCAGAGGCGAAGCTGGTGGCGATGTCGAACAGCTCGTTGGAGTCCGCGGGCGGCCGCGTCCCAGCCTCCCGCACGAGGTCCCGCACGTGGTGCCCTCGAGGAAGGCATGCACGATCTCGGATCGCGCCACGCCGGGGAGCTCCGTGCGGCCGCTTGGAGAAGCGCCGTATGAAGTCCCGCGCGACTCGCCGGGCTTCGCGTGCGGAGCGCAGTCCCGGGAATTCCCCGTGGCGCACGTACGTGCCCTCGGAAGTTGCCCACGAACGTGCGGACCGGTCGTCCCGCTTGTGGATTTGGCTAGCGGGCAAGTGCTCGAGCCATGTCCGGGCTGCGTCGCCGAGATGCAGGGGCAAGTTGCGGATGATGACCTCGTCGCTGGTGGCCCCGCCCAGCTGGCAAGACAAGCGGTAGTCGTTAAGCCACACGCGGGGGTCCATCTCCACGTTGTACTTGACGATGGTCGAGGGTTGGTGGAAGCGTTGGGGGAACGCCGCCGCGCAGATCTCCCGGCTGAACACACGGGTGCCTGGGGGCTCCGGCGTCGGGGAGCGGTCCTCGCCGCCGTCGTAGCGCCCACCCCCCGTCGAGGGTGGTAGCCCCTCGCTGCTCGTGCATCCGCCCGCTCGTGCGCCCGGCGCTAATGACGTTGCGGGCGTCGCCATCCGCCGCCCGCGTGCGTCAAGGAGCCGCTCCTTGGCCGGCGTGCGTCCTTGGTCGGCGGGTTGCCCCGCCGGTCCCCCCCCCCGCGTGCACCGAGGGTTCGCCTCCTCGGTGCGGCTTCGTCGCCCCCGCGCGTCTCCCCCGTTGGCGGATGCGCGAGGCCGAGCTCTCGGCCCGCCGGACGGCCGCTTGCTCGATGAGAGTTTGCACCTCGCGGTGCGGGTCTCGAGCCTCGGGGGTCGAGGGTGCCGCATGGCGCGCGCGCGCGCCGCGGCGGCGATGAGCTTTTGGCTCGCCCGCGGGGGCGCGTCCGCGTTGTCGACGTTGGGGACGGTGTTGATGCGGTCGCGGACCGTCGGCCCGCCCCCCGCGCGCGTTCTCCGCGCGCGGAGGCTTCCCCCCGCCATTGAGGCGCGGAGCGGGGCCCGCACCGTCCGCATTCCCCTCCGCCGCCTTGGCCTCGAGCTCGCGGGCTTGGGCCGCCGCGCGTCCGTGTCGGCCCCGGCGGGAGCGCTTGGCCCCACGGCCATGCGCGCGGCGATCCCCCGGGGGTGATCTCCCCCGTCTCCGCGCCCACCGCGCCGCCGGCATTGGCCGGGTCGTTGGTGATGACGGCGCGGCACTCCCCGCGCGGGGTCGTAGCTCCCGTGCCGGGAGTCGTCGGAGCGCCCGAACCGCAGTCCGCGAGCGTCGAGGAAACGCCCGAACACGACCGGGGTCCCGCACGCCGAGAAGTCCCACTCCGCGTACCCGTGGCGGTTGGCGCGGTGGCAACGCGTCGATGGAGCCTAGGGACGACTCGTCGGCCATTGAGGCACCGGGATCCCCGGCGACGAAGACGTGGCGGCCGGCGAACCCCCGCGCATTGTGGTGTTGACGTTGTTGTTATAGGCCGAAGTGGCGCCATGCAACCCAATGGGAATGCGTGGGCCGGAGACCGCGCGTTGTCCCGCCGGGGGCGGTGGTGGTCGTCGTGTCGGAGGGCGCGCCGTGTTGAGAGGCGGCGCGCTCGGCTGCCGTCGCTCCGACCGCGCGTGGCGCGAACGCAGCCCGCAGCGGCGGCGGCGGCCGCGGCGTTGACGGACCCGCGACATCCGTGCCCGCGGCGCCGCGCCGTGGTGGTGCGTGCGGCCGAGACCGCAGCGGACCCGGCCCGGCGCCGCACGCGGAGCTCCTCACGGTTGGTGAGGCGCATGAGATAGCCGTTCCCCCGTGGCCCGAAAGTTCGTGTCCCCCGAAGCGACTCTCGAACCCGGCCGGGAGGGGGTCCGAGCTACCCATGCAGTAGCGTGTACCACGGTACTCAGTGCGGATCACCATGGAGGGAGTTGTCGGAATGACCTTAGGCACTCGCTTGCCCCACGGTGGGCGCCAACTGTCGGTGCGGAATATGGTCCCGACACTAACCAGTAGATAGCGTCGAGGTCTATCCCTCAATGGTCGATGCTAAGTAACAAATGACTCAGAGATTTTATCCTGGTTCCGGCCGAGGGGGCCGTACGTCCAGCAGAGGCGTGCTCGAGGCACTATATTACTTAGCACCGGGGGTGCTTGCAGTGGGGCTGCTACAAGCAAGGCGGGAGAGGAAGCGTGGCTTCCAAGTCCCTGAAGGAGTGGCTGAAGATATTGTGGGAGAAGAGAATGAGTACGTGGTGTGTTCTCGTCTCGTGTGCTGCTGAGTCTCCCCGCGGCTGGGAGTTCGCCCCCCCTTTTATAGATCAAGGGGCGGCGGGTTACATGCGCGCCGCGCTATCTAGCTACGTGGGGGAGCACGTCGTGCTACGCTGTAGAGTGGGCGGCCGTCCGGACGATCTTCGCAGCGATCTGGCCATGATGGCCTACCTCGTACCCGAACAGTGGCGGTTCGAGGGTAGAAGGGTGGCAGATGGTGGCGACGTCCTCTGATAGGCTTCGAGGGAGGTGCTGACGTTGGCTTGTACGGGGCACAGGAGTAGGTAAAACGGCGTCCCTTCCCAACGCGCTTCACAGTGTTGGAGTGGTTGCTACAGCGCCTGGCGTGCGCCTGCACGCGCGGGGACGGCGGCCATGCTGTTACAGTGGCCGGGATGGCGATCCACCGGCCTAGCGCCTCCACCTAACCCTGTAGGGTCACGAGAAAGTGAATCGAGGGTGCGCCCGGCCCCCCTTCGAGGGTCTGGCGCGTTAGCCGTACTGGAGCAGGCGCGCGGTGTCACGGGACTGACACCGGCCGCACTGCACAGTCCCTCCCACAGTGGTGGGGATGGGCTCCTCCCTGGGGAGTTGGTGCGGCGGCACGGGCGCGAGCCCCGGCGCATGATGGCGCCGTCCCACCGGTGTCGGGCGTTAAATGCCCGTGTACGGGGGCCGCGCACGTGTGAGGGGCGCCCTCGAGCGTGGCGGACCCCGGCCAAGGGCGGGACGTACCCTCGAGCGGGGCGGAACCCGCTCGAGGGGGAGCGAGCCCTCGAGCGGGGCGGAGCCCGCCGAGGGGAAGTGCGCCCCACGAACGGGGCGAGCCCCCCGCCCGAGGGGGCGCGCATCCTCGAGAGAGGCGGAGCCTGCTCGAGGGGATCTCTAAGAGGGCCGCCTTGATGGGCCGTCGGGGTCCCTGCGGCGTGGGCCGTGTTCTGCATGGTTAGGCACCTGCATGGTTAGGCTTAGCGTGTTTTGGTTTCGTTGCGGGTTTTAAGCGAGGGTTTCCCCGTTGTTTAAGGGGACCCCTAGGGCTGTCCCCGACAACAGTTCTTATGCATGAAGATGCCCGCACCCAAGGGGGTTATTACAGTATTCGGCAATCAACAAGAGGCCAGAAACATAGAAAAAGGCCACACGCCCGGCCAGATGAACGTATACCAGCTGAAAACTGCTAACGAGAAGAGGGAAACTTACGAAGAGGCCAAGCGGGATAAAGAAAAAATTGAAATAGCCGCAGATGGTGAAACCAAGAAAGTGTATCTGGATGACATGCCCGATAGAGCAGTCACAATAGGGGCCAACCTCAGTCCCGAAGAGGACAGGGACCTTGTACGATTTCTGAACAAAAACAAGGATGTTTTCGCATGGTCAGCTAAGGACCTGCAAGGTGTTGACAGGGACATCATCGAACATGCCCTGGAGACAGACGAAAAAATACCTCCCGAGAAACAGAAACTTCGGAAAATGTCCGAGGAAAAGGTGAAAGCAGTCGAAGCAGAAGTTCAGAGATTGCAAGACGCACAAATAATCAGAGAAGTAAAGTATCCAGTTTGGTTAGCCAACATTGTACCAGTCAGGAAGAAAAATGGAAAGTGGAGAATGTGTGTGGACTTCACAGATTTGAACAAGGCATGCAAGAAAGACGATTTCCCCCTGGAAAGGGTAGATAAAATCGTAGATGATGCAGCCAACAGTGAAATGCTCTTGCTCCTGGATATGTTCTCTGGGTATCATCAGATCAGGGTTCGCAAGGAGGACGAAGAAAAAACGAGTTTCATTACTCCCTTCGGAACATTCTGTTTCGTGAGAATGCCAGAGGGGCTAAAGAACGCAGGTTGTACATTCTCAAGAATGATAGCAATTGCACTTCACCCGCAGATCCGAAGAAACATCTTGGCGTATGTGGACGACATAATCGTCAAAAGTGTTCAGAGGAAAGACCACATCAGTGACCTGGCGGAAACATTTGCGAACATGAGGGCAGCAAATCTGAAGCTAAATCCGGAGAAATGTGTATTCGGCATTCACAAGGGGAAAGTTCTCGGATGCCTAGTTTCAACGAAGGGCATAGAGGCAAATCCCGACAAAATCAGGGCTTTAGTGGAAATGCAAGATCCAGTTTCAGTGAAAGATGTGTAGAAGCTGACAGGGAGAGTGGCTGCCCTTAACAGATTCATTTCCAAAGCCGCAGAAAGAAGCTTACCATTCTTCCAAGTCCTCAGAAGTGCTAAGAACTTCTAGTGGTCTGAATCTCAGAAGTGAGCCTTCCAAGAGTTGAAAGATTACTTGGCCAACATGACCAAACTCTGTCCTCCCGAACCGAAATCGCCACTTCTGCTATATGTGTCTGCATCAAATTCGGTAGTAAGTGCGGTGCTAGTGCAAGAAAAGGAAGAAGAAGGAAAGCTCAAACAAATTCCTGTTTACTTTGCTTCTGAAGCTTTGTCTGGCTCCAAGATCTTCTATTCCGAACTGGAAAAAATCGCATATGCAGTCATCATGGCAGCAAGGAAGCTAAGGCACTACTTCGAGGGTCACAGGATAAGAGTCATCACCAACCAGCCGCTGAACGATCTGTTCGCAAATAGAGAGGCATCCACCCGAATCATCAAGTGGGGCGCTGAACTCTCTGAGTATGTGGTAGACTTCGAGAGAAGAAGTGCAATAAAATCGCAAGTTCTGGCAGATTTTGTCGTGGATTGGACTTCACTTATTCAGAACTTCGAGGAAAATGTACCTGAACCTTGGATAGTACAATGTGATGGGGCCTGGTGTTACAAGGGGGTTGGAATTTCGGCTGTCGTAATGTCCCCAACGGGCGTAGTCATAAGATACGCAGCTCGGCTCGTATTCGCGAACAATGAACATTCCACGAACAACACAACGGAATACGAAGCTCTTCTGTTGGCATTAAGAAAAATGAAAGCCTTGGGGGCAGCAGACCTTCATAATCAGAACGGATTCGAAAGTAATTCAAGAACATATCGAGAAAGAAAGTGAAGCAAGAAATCCCGTTCTCATGAAGTATCTAGAAAAAGTCAGGGAAATGGAAAAACATTTCAAAGGCTATTCAGTCCAGCATATCCCAAGAGATGACAACAACGAGGCAGATAAGCTGGCGAAAGCAGCAGCCAGAAATCAAGAACTACCCCCGGATGTGTTCTTCGAAATCATCAGAGAACCATCCATCAAGGATTCGAGGCCCAAAATCGTGAATGTAGTGGAGACTCCCGATTGGAGAGCAGAAATCATGGCTTATCTGAGAGGACACTATGAACCACAAGATGAGTTGGAAGAGAAAAGATTGAAGCAAAGGGCACGGGGCTATACAGTAGTAAACGGAGAACTGTACAAATCAGGAGTCACTGAACCTTGGCTACGGTGCATCACCTCCGAAAAAGGTCAGGAGCTTCTCAAGGAAATTCACAGTGGATTTTGTGGTGCGCACATAGGCACCAGGGCTTTGGCTGGAAAGGCAATAAAGCAGGGATTCTATTGGCCCACCATAAACATTGATGCCAAGACATTAGTTCGGCAATGTGAAGCATGCCAGAAAACGACGAATCAACAGAATTTGCCTTCAATGCCAGTTCACTTAATTCCACCAACTTGGCCTCTGCAAAGGTGGGGAATGGACCTAGTGGGCCCGTTGCCAACGGCTCAGGGCAATTGCCGATTCGCAGCTGTTGCAGTCGATTATTTCACAAAGTGGGTGGAGGCAAAACCACTTGCGAATATCAAAGCAACAACAGTTCAGAAATTCTTTTGGCAGAACATAGTCTACAGGTTCGGGGTTCCTAGAGAACTAACTGTTGACAATGGCAAACAGTTTGACTGTTACACCTTCAAAGGGTATTGCAAGACCTTGGGCACTCAGGCGAAATTTTCGTCAGTATACCACCCACAGTCCAACGGAGCAGTTGAAAGAGCCAATGGCCTGATTTTTTCGGGAATCAAAAAATGCTTGTTCGACCAAAAGAAGGGAAAGTGGGTAGATGAATTACCAAAGGTGATCTGGTCTCACAACACTACAGTGTCGAGAGCAACAGGTTTCACGCCTTTTCGCCTACTTTTCGGCACTGAGGCAATGACACCGGATGAAATTAAAAATGAAAGCATGAGAGTCTTGAGAGGAAAAGAAATCGAGGAAATCAATAAGAAAGTGGAAAAGGACATAATCGAGCTGACAATACTTGAAGCTGCCGAAAACATTGAGAAATACCAAAGAGAGACAAGGGCTTGGAGAGACAAGAAGGTGGTCCAAAAGGACATCAAAACTGGCGATCTTGTGTTGAAAAGGAAGAAAAATTGGGAGAACCCAGGAAAACTTCATGAGTCTTGGGAGGGACCTTACATCGCCAGGGAAACAGACATGTCAGGGGCTTTTTGCTTAATGGAGCAAACCGGCGAAGAGTTGTCGTATTCGTGGAATGCTGACAGCCTGAAAAGGTATTACCCATGAAAACCCAAGCTATAGCTAGATGTAATATATAATAGTTTTTTCAATTTTTGCAAGTTTGTATTCTAAAAAACTAAAAAATCCGAATCACGTGTCTATAAGTGATTTCGGGAAAAAACATTAGCTTTTCTTTTCTTAGTTGTATTACAATAAAGAGGACCGTACTCTTTTCCTTGCAAAGGGGCTCTAAATCAAGAGGCAAGGTTTTTAACGAGGCGGATCCTATGTAAATACTCTTTATGATATATGTATAAAGGAGTCTTCCCCCAAATTGCGTATTTCTAGAATTCCATCGAGAAAAAAGAAAAAGTTCGTGAGAAGGGCTTCGTGATAGCCAGAATTCCATCGAGAAAAAAGAAAAAGTTCGTGAGAAGGGCTTCGTGATAGCCAGAATTCCATCGAGAAAAAAGAAAAAGTTTGTGAGAAGGGCTTCGTGATAGCTAGAATCCATCGAGAAAAAAGAAAAAGTTTGTGAGAAGGGCTTCGTGATAACCAGAATTCCATCGAGAAAAAAGAAAAAGTTTGTGAGAAGGGCTTCGTGATAGCCAGAATTCCATCGAGAAAAAAGAAAAAGTTCGTGAGAAAAGGCTTCGTGATAGCCATAATTCCATCGTGAAAAAAGAAAAAAGTTCGTGAAAGAGGCTTCTTGATAAATAAAGTTGTGAAAAAAGGCCCGAGAACAACAATAAGTTGTGGCCTAAAATCCCATCCACGAAGGGATTCCCACCAAAAAGGCCCGAGACAACAATAAGTTGTGGCCTAAAATCCCATCCACGAAGGGATTCCCACCGAAAAGGCCTGAGACAACAACAAGTTGTGGCCTAAAATCCCATCCACGAAGGGATTTCCACCGAAAAGGTTTGAGGCAACAATGGGTTGTAGCCTGAGTTCTCATGACGGTTGCCATCAAGTGAATATGTGAGGTGTTGTTTAAAAAAAATTCTTTAACGCAAAGTGCTGAAAGATTTTCGCGATAAAATCGTTGTGATAAAAGGGCAAGGGGCTCGTGCAGAAATTCGTAGAAAATCACGGTTGAAGCAACTGAGGGTTGCAATATCAACCAAGGCAAGTGTGCTAAGCGGATCAAGTCCACAAAATTTGAGAACAAATTTTGTCGACTTGCGTAACAGCGGTTGAAGTTTTCAAAAAGTTACGAAGATTTCTCCAAAAAGCGTGTTCAATTAAAATACTCGAATAGTAAACTTCGCTAACTAGCCTTGAAATTTTCATGCAAAACGGCAAGGTGGGGGAGGGTGACGTTTTTTCAAGGAAAAACGCCTTCATTACCTTATTTTCATAAAAATTTCGAAACAGTTCATCAACAATTACAACAGTTACTACAAAATCTAGAACGAAAGTTCAACAACATGTCCTGTTTTACAGATATTGTCCTCGGCAACATCACTAGCGTAAGCGAAGTCGAGCGCGTTTGCTGTGGGGCTAAGGGGCTCCGTCTTCGGAATGTTTGCGGAGCACGAAGTCACGGGTGCAGAACTTTCCTTCTTACAAAACAGGAAAAATGAAGAAAGATCGAAACATCCCATAGAAAATTTAAGCGAAGTTTCGAGCCAAAAATGAGAGAAGTCTTGTTCGGGATGACCTTGTTTGAACAAGCGCCACGCTTCGCCGCTAACAAACATCTTATCCCGATGGATTCGCAATGGCATCACGTCCTGCGCAGGCCCAGCTTGCAGGACCTGCGCAGGTTAAAGTTTACAAAACAATTGTTCAGAAGAGCTAAGTGAATTTACAAATGCACAGACAGCCTCGAAGGTGTGCGTAGTTCGGATAAAACATCTAGTCTGTGATGTCAACCTTCGGAGAACTCTCATCGCACCCAGAAGCTTGGCCGTCGTTGCTGTCCTCGTCGCTGCTGCTGCTGCTTGAACCCTCTTCGCCTGAATCGCTAGAATCTTCGTCGAAAGTAGACTCTTCAGGGGACGCAGCGACATTCTCACGATTTTCTTCTTCGTTCAGCTGAAAGGGATGGACAAACGAATGTAAGGGGAATTCAAGAAACAAAACTTCCATCGTAAATTTGTTGAAGCCCGAATTATTGAAGTACTCGTGGCGCTGGGAAATTGAGAGATTTTTTCGCGGAACTTCTCCAGATCGGCGCAGTCGAAGTCATGAAGAATCTTCAGGATACTCTCGACAGAGAAGGCCGCTACGAAATCGCTGGCGCCGGAGATAACCTCGGAGAGAGCCTTGAACTCAGTTTCCATCCAATCCATGAATTTGGGAATTCAAATATCAGCCGAAAGAGAAGCAGGACGAACGCCAAATTCATTCAGCGACTTCTTGTATTCCTCGAATAAAAGTTTCAGCCTCTCCAAGATATCAGACATGTTCTTTTTCGAGGCATCATCCTGTTCCGCCAGCGCTTTCTCAAGATCCAAAATTTTTTGATCCTTCGTGCTCAAGGACTTAGCGAGATTGGCGTTGTTAACACGCAGATCCTCGGCAACCTTAGAGGCCCTGTCATGTTTCCCACGAAGGTTCTCATCAGACTAAGATCGTCTTCATGAGTCTTTTGAACCTTTTCCAGCTCCTTCTTGGACTGCTCGAGTGCTACCTCAGCTACTTTCTTTTCGTCCTGGCAGACCTTCAGAGCCTCCGCCAGTTCGGCTACCTTTTTCTCAAGATCAAGGTTTGCGGACTGAGCAAGAGCGAAGCTGCGCTTGAGCTCCTTGGACTCCTGAGAAAGTTGCTTGTTCGCCTTCTCCTGGTCAACAAGCCGCTCGACAGCAACTTTCCCGAGCATAGAATATTTCAGGGCATAGTCCTCTTGAAAACGCGCCAGTTTCGACAGAGGGTAAGAACGAAGAAGGTTCTTGAATACTGAAAAATTTCGTAAATAACTCATAAACCAAAAATTCTAGAATCTGGAAAATACGAAAAGCAATGAAAAGAAACGAACCTTGTTTGCTTAAGTTCTGCATGGTGACTTTCTTCGTCGAACTCGAAGAAACTTTACCCGGTGACGAAGTAGTAGTTTCGGGAGTAGTGGGAAGCCCCTTCTCAGAGTCCCGAGCAGCTCCTTCGGGTTGTTCAGAGCCCTCTCCTCCTATTTCATCAACAAGTACAGGCGATTTCCACAATGTTAAAATCTTGGACATCTGGCCCCCGATGCTAGCTGTCTTGAAACTAACACTTAATAGCTCGCCGTGATGAGACGTACCAAAGCTCTTGTTAAATGCAGCTAAAGAAGGAGAGGGAGCCTGATCTTCAGGAACAACTTCCCAAACTTCGAGCAAGGGAGCACGTCCGACAAAATCCTTCCCCCTTTGAACGGTGAGTTTAAGCTCTTTGGTGAATTCAGGGGAAGCCTCGTCGCGGGAGCGAGTGCGCAGAGAGACATCAACAGCAGGAGCTTCGGCCGCAGCGGGGGCTTCAACAGCAGCAATGGTTTCGGCAGCAGCGGGGGCTTCAACGGCAGCAAGGGCCTCAGCAGCAATGACAAGTACAGCCTCCTTGCGAACTTCGGGAGCAGCATCTGAAAAAGAATCAATATCCACGAACTCATTCTCAGAACCCGACGGGCAATTGTCTCGAAAGTTAAATCTCAACAGAGGCCAGAAGCAAGAACCTTTCTGGCTATCCGCTCCCATGAAGAGATCGTCGTCAAAAGCTGATGGAACCCGCCGAACCCCAGAGGAAGAAACCTTCTTCACCGCCTTCTTCAAATTCTTGCGGTTCATCTGGGCTAGGCCGGAAGCCGCCTGACACTCAACGTCCGAAACTCGTTCGGAGGTCTTGCGCTTGTGTTTCGACGACTCCAAAGATCTTGTCTTAGAGGGCTTAACGCCAGAGGAACTGCTTTCGTTGACAGCTGATGAACCTCGTTTCGAAGATCTTCTTCGTGGGGCATTTATAGGAGCAGCTGAACAACTAGCCACAGCAACTGCGGGAACCTTCAACTTGGGACCTGGGCTTCGAGAACTGAAAGACTTGTCTCCACAGACCTCAGTGAACACACGGTTAATCCTCTTCTTGTGTTTCACCAGTGCCTTGTACGCCTTGTATTCATTCATGGTATATTCGCCTATCATGACATTCACTCTCTTTTCAATCTCGATCATGAAGGCATCAGCGCTTTGACCTTCACGTAGCTTAACGCCGAACTTCGGGAAAGGCACTTCTTGAGCTGCCAGTTGACGTTGAAATACACGATCTTGATGGGGGCCCAACCACTAGAAATCGGCCAAATTCGGGCAGCAACAAATTCCTCGATGATGTCGCGGCCCCCAAGTATAGTGCTGGCAAGGTGGAAAGCACTCTCGCAGTTCCTAATCCCTACCGCTTGATGATTGAATTCGGCAGTGTTGACGGCAGTCAGGGGCGCGATAGGGTAAGACAAGGGGTGAGCTGGACCCGAATAGCCAGGAACTTCGAACATGCTGACCTTCAAGTAAAACCAATACGAATTCCAGTCGTCGGTGAGGTTGGTCTTGCAGCAGGGAGCAATCTGGATTCGTGTAATCCCCTTTCGGGTGTTTTGGCGACGGGTGTTGAAGGTGTAGCATGCGTGCTGAGCTTCGTAGAACTGCCCGTCACTGACCTTGATAACGTCGGGAACAATCACCAGTTCGTAGAATCTGGCGAAGGCATCAACACTGAGGTTACAGCCAAAGGTCTTCAAGATCCAAATAAACTTCGACACCTCAAGAAAGGATGTCGGCGAGAGCTGGTGGATCTTCACTGAAAAGGCATCCAAGATCGTGGGCAAAATCGGGTCACAAGGGAATTTGAGTCCACAGACGAAGACATCCCGAAACACGACAATCTCTCCATCCTCAGGGGTAGGGACTTGTTCGTCAAGTGGGGCTCGCCCAGTGCCCGAAGGGAAGAACCCAGCTGCTTCATAATCTGGAATCATGTTGGTCGTGACTTTGGACTCTCCGAAGACAAGAGAGGGTGGCAGCGGTCCTGCAGCCTTTGCCTTAACCAGATCGCTAATCCCGGCGTCCACATCCCCGAAATCTTCGTCGTCGTCCGTTCGGACCTCTCCATCCTCGTGACTCCTGGAGCCACTGGGAGAACCTACATCTTCAGCTGGTGCAGCATTCTCAGGACCTTCAACAATCGGATCAATTGGGAGGCCAGCTGCAATGAGTTCTTCAGTAGTCATGGGTCTCGAGCCACCTAACCAACAGAGTTACGGGTACAAAGAAATGAGAACAACATTCGTCAATGAAACCCACAAAACAAAGAATCTAGTGCAGTAAAAATAACAAGTAAGAATTAAAGAGCGAAATGAATAATACCTTAGAGAGACCCGAAGAAAGTCGGAAGGTCGCGAACTCTTGAGCAAAGGACGAGATTCCGCGAATAGAAAGAGTTGCAAATCGCAACAAAAGCAGGAGAGCCGTAAAAAATTTTAACAACGGAAGCCTCCTATTTATAAGGGCGGGGGGAGGGGTAGTTCCGCGAAACCTACCTCGATCAGACCGTTGTAGGGTTTCTGGGCGACGCATGTCCCCTCCGACGTTCCGAGGGTGACGTTTTTTACTAAATTTCCGAAATGTTCGTAGAATCGGATCGTCGGAGTCAACCCGCTTCCCCGAGGGGCTAGTGTTGGGGAATTCAGGAAAACCCGTCACCCTCGAAACGTTGAGTTTGACGAAGTTCTTGAGGTATGTTTTTCAGGAACAGGGAATTCACGATTTTCGGGAGCCTAGAACCTGCGAAGCTTCAGATTCGCGAATATGCGAATTTCGGGGATCGTGATTCGGAGAAGACGTGGAGTCGCGAACACGCGGAAGCCCGGGACCTCGAGCTGGCGGTGGCGCGAACCTCGAAGGGCGGCTGATTCGGGAATCTGTCGGGGATCCATTTCGGAAGTCAAGCATGGAGATATTCACGAACCGGCGAAGAAGCAAAGTCAAAGTTGTCGTCCCAAAAAGTCCGAGTTTTGAGTGTGAACTGATGGCAGACTTGTAAATATGTTAGATGAAAAAGACATTCTTGTATGTGTTCACACTAGGAATATTCTCTGAGTTCGAGGGCATTTTAGGAATGTAAAAGTCCCTTCATCTCCCTATAAAGGGGGCGCGAGGGCACGTGTAAACGGATTCAGATTTTTGGGAACTTGTGCAATCTGCTAGGAGAATCACCGTCTCTCAGCGCTCTAACTTTGTGTTTGAACGTGATAAGAACTCTCTCGGGGTGGGTTAGGGTTTGTGGGGTGGGGTGTGCGGCGGCACTGTAAACCTCGTACTGCGAGCCGTGGCCCCCACCCTCTCTTTATAGCACTGTGCGACGGGGGGCCACCAACCATGGATTGGTAGGGCGCCCCCGACCAGGGCGCGAGAACGAGCCCGTTACGGCCTTTGGGCCGTAACGGTAAAGAGATCGAATTAACACAAATTGCTTGTGGTGGGATTCCGATCGGGTACTACTTCTGCAGATAGGGACGGAGCAGCGAGGAGGGCGGAGGGGGGCTCCATCCCCCTACTGTCTGCACAACAATGGAGCTCTTCTTCGATCTCTTTTGAAATTTTCTGCTATAAATGGAATTTTTCTAGTGTCTAGAGGTAGAAGAAGGTATTCAACCCTTGCATCCGAATCCTATATCCGTCACTGCCTACAAAGATCATCGTCGTCGTCCTATATATACGAACTGGATTGAGCTCATAACGGAGTAGCGGATGCTCTTGTTACCACCGGATGAGCATGCAGGATCATCGGCTCTCTCGATCCGAGCTCAAGGATGATGCGTCCATAAGACAGAGAAAGAAGGCACGTCGGCTTTTTGAAGAAAACAAGGGTTGCATTTATTACAAATAACATTGAGACACAGATAATGGCCAGCGAAACAAAGACCGGCTCAACAACAACATCTCGATATCAAAGGGTGTGGGTGGATGGATCCGCGGATTGAACTTCGCTCCTACCGGTAACAGCATCAGTTCATCAGTGGTACTAAAATTGAGGAGGGCCTTACGGTCCTCCGAAATTTCGCCAAAAGCCGTTGGTGGAAGTGGAAGTGGAACACTGGCCTACCATAGTGGTAGGATTGAAGACTGGTGGTGGTTCAACATGTTCCCACTCGTCGACGATGCCGAGGTGGTAGAGCAGGGCCCAGAGATGGGTGATGAACTCGCCGCCCTGCGAGAGGCGCCGCCTGTGCGCCTCCACGTCTCCATGGGGCGCGGCGTAGAGCAGCGTCCGGACCCAGAGGCGCGCCAGCACCTCCCAGGGGTCGTCGTAGTAGGGGCGGCGCCGCGCGCACCACTCGGGCCGCGGCGTCTCGTCGCGGAGCATCTTCCCATGATACACGCCCCACATGAACAAGTCCTGCGTCCGATCCTCGTATTTCGCCTCCGAATCCATGCTCCTCCATTCCCCCTTCGCCGGCCCCCGCGTGCCAGGCGCATAGCTTCGTCGAACGCGCGCTTTGTTTCCACTGACGGCCCAGGGAGCAGCTCCGGCGCCGAGACCACCAGGTAGGCGCAATACTTGGACAGAGCTATGGCCACGCGCCGATTCTTGTCTCCTCCGCCTTCTGCTGCTGCCGTCTCGCTCGCCGCGCCCGCGGTGTGCCCCGCGGCCGCCGCTCGCTCGCTTGTTCGCGCACCATGTCGCGACGTGCCACACCGGGACAAGCCGCGTGAACCGCAGGCGGCCTCATTCTCGTCCTCGTTTCTAAAGGGGACGAAGTCCTTGCATACCCCATTGTCCTCAAACGAGGACCACCACCACTTCTCTACTCGCGTGCTCTTCATCTCGTCCAGAAGTCGGCGACGGACGCCTTCACATCCTCATGCAACCCGACGGCGCCTCCACCACGGAGTCGAGGCCCGACAACTCCCGCACCACTTGTCCAATGTAATGCAATCCAAGCGCCCAAGACAAGCGACCACATATCCAGGAGCACCAAGGGCTCCGAATGATGACCCGTAAGCAATAACCCCCGCGGGCAGGATCCGTCGTCCCTCCCTTGGATCTCTTCGATTAGTGAATACCGCCCCAGCCTTATCTTGCCGGAGGAGCTTATTGTCAAACCAATTCATCCTGGTAACTCCAAAGGCTTTCAATCTCATCCACCGCCACCACCACCACCACCTCGGATGCTTCTTCCCCGACCCGTTCTCCTCCATTGGTGCACTCACGGTGTACTCGCAAGCAAAGGCGACCACCGCCCAATTGGACGTCCAAGACCGCAACAACCGCATCGGTTGCGGTAAAGACGAAACACCAATATGACAAGAGTGGCAATAAGGTCAGCCGTGGGTGTCAACAACAACGACGATAGCACCGGGGCCGCCGGTGGATGTGTCCGTGACGGTAGGTAGAGGTCAATGTACCGGGAGGGCGGTCACTACCCCGACAAAACATATTCCGACGAAAGAAGCCGGCGCCCGTAAGCTACGAGTTTTCGCTTCGTAGTAGTAGATGAACTCATTGCCAGTGAAAAAGATCTCGTAGAGAAAAGCCAGCTCAACCTCAATTGCCTTCAAGATCCTCTTGTAGTCGATGCCCGGATTGCATTAAAATAGATTAAATTGGGTTCTTTTGCTCGACATTTCCTTACTGGTGTCCAACCGAAAGAAATGCCGTTCTAAGAAATGAGATAGAGAGTAGCCGAGACACACATCTTCAATCATTGTCTCGTCCTCTCGCGGTGACCTTTAACCGATCCCCGGAACCGCTTGCTCTGCACCTAGATTCTATGGTAGCCATAACATTGTTACTCCTCATTTCTCGCGGTGTATCTTTCTCTTTCGGAACGGCAAATGAGTAGATGGACTAAAAGCTTATCATGGCGCGAATTTCCAAATAAAGACTCCGGTTCTTTAGGATCGAGCTCTTCTAGCCGGTTCCGCTTTTCCGCCCGCAAGACAAGCGCCGGTGACCTATGAAAGCCCTTGATGAAGGTGATGGTACGAGTGCACCGATGGCTAACCGTCCAAAGAACATCGGAGATGGACGAGATACTCATCAGCCCGACATACCCACAGTAGAGGCAAAGCTGAAATATCATCTTCAAAAGTGGGCTCTTGTACTCAAGGCCATTGTAAGATGTGACTGGATCCATGCAGCCAAAGAGGGTGAGCAAGGACACAGCCCATACAGGATACATCTCGCTCTTCACCGGTGAGGACTGCATCAGACCAATGCTGTAAGTCCCAAGGGACAAAGACACCACCTGTGCTGCCAAGAAGCCCTTTTGGATAATCCAGCGATTGGACCAGCGACGGCATGACCCGTAGACCACAAGGATGAAGGAGAGGACGATGGCCACCATTGCTAATGCCCGGATACGAGCACTCGTCCCCCTAGGGTTTCTCCACAGATAATGCAGAGAGGTTGTTGATGTTGCATTTTCCAAGTGCTGCTCCACATTCTCCATGGGGCGGTAATCCACCTTGAAAAAAGAGGAACAAGTCTTGTAAATGCCTAAATCATTTTATTGGTATATGAAAGAAATGTTTGTCAACAGATATGTTGATGTGCCTGCTTTCTTGCAACTTCTTTTACAACGTCCTCCCTCCGTCCCAAATAACTTTTTTGTTTTAGATCTATTCGTTTCGAGATTTTTCTACATAAATAGTTGTCGTTATGGATCTAGATGTATGTATGTCTAGATATGTAGAAAAGCTTATGGGATTGGCATGATGAATATATCTATACCTAATATTAAAGCAAGGACGGTTTCTAGCCCTTTTTTCGTCCGTCCTGACAGGTGGGACCCACCTGTCAGAGGCTCCCTGTCCCCGCCGCTACATGCCTACCATGTTTCTCGCCTGTGCGACTCCCTCATCCTTCCCATATATCTTCAGAATATAGGAATCCTTGGACATGGAGCAATCTATATATCTTCAGAATCAGAATCAAGAAAAAAAAACACAATGCCGACCCGGATCTGAATCTAAGGTCAACGTGCATGTCCATGGAACCAGCCGGCATTAGCAAGCCCGGGACGAAGGAGGAGGCGGATGGGGGAGCGGGAGAGCCGGCATCAGCTACAGAAAGGGGAGGAAGAGGAGATGCTCGCCTGCACCGCCATAGATGTAGTCGTGCGCCGGCGACGCCGTGCCGGATTAGACGCCCTTGCCTCCAGCTGCGCCAGGGGCCAGGGCGCCACCGCAGTGCCTCGGGCCAGCTCAACCTTAACTTGCCTGGCGCGGGGTCAGCCGGACAAGATCCACCGTTGATAGCTAGGGAGTGTCGGCCTCCGCCGTCGGGAGGGGCGCGATGGGTGCTGGCCTGTCGGGAGAGCTCCGCTCGCAGTACCCACGGGAGCAAACAGAAAAGGTTGGTGAAGGTGGTGGCGGGGAAGAGGGCGATGCCGGTGATGCCCATGTCGCACGCGTGCCGCCGCCCTTGCCGCGAACGTCGCCCCGCCCCATCGTGCTCAGGCGCGACATTGCCTTGGCTTGCCCGTGCTATGAGAGAGAGAGAGAGAGAGAGAGAGAGAGACTCCAGTGGGCAATGGCGAGACGCGCGGGGTTGAGCAACGGCAGGCGGGCGGTAGTGCGGCACCGACCTCCCTCCGTCCGTCCGCCATATCTCCACCACCGATAGATCGGGAGGAACCGAGAGAGTTAGAGATAAGGTAGGGTGTTTTCGTTTTGCCCCTTATCTTTTTGGTTATTTTATTTTAGTCCCTATAACATATATTCCCTTACGGTTTAATCCATAGAAATTATATTACCACACACTTTAATCTTAAAGGGGTAATAACTAAATTTTTAATTGAAGGATGGTAATTGAAGGTGATAAATAAATATATTGTTGTTGATATAGAGTAACGGGAGCACAGTGGAGTTAATTTAAAATAAAAAATTCTTGATGTGCTTTTATTAGTCTGGTGCAGTACGTAGTCATCGTCTAAGATATACGAAATACGAAATGGAGAGAGAAATTATTTTGAGTATGAAATGGAGAGCTGGTTGGCTGGTTGTGGACACTGAAGTCGACATATAGCTATGCGTGTTCTTTGTAGTTTTACCCAATTAAATGCAAGCATGCAACGCCAACACTCCATCCACGCACATTTTCCCGCATCACTGTATATATGGCCCTGCTCCGTGAAAGAGTGAAGTAAGAGCCGGAGCAGGTGGAGCTGCATTATTTTTTGGCTTCGCCGGCACCGACTCCGGCCAGGTAGACGTTTGGTGTGGCTTCAGCTCTAGCTGCCGATGGAGCGGCACCAAACTGGCTATGTGCTATACGAGCTTGTGTGTACGTGTTTGCAAGCATGGGCAGCACGACGAAGGGGAAGCAGCAAGCCAGCAATAGACACATGTGTGTGAAGTTTGGTAAAAAAGACTACAATCTCATTGATGCTTGGAATACCGACAGTTCATAGGGATAAGGTGTCCCTAATTTTGAGTCAATTTTTTTATTTATTTAATATAAATAATTCAGATTTCAAAACAAAAACAAAAGCAAGAAAAATAAACCTACATGATTGCCAATGTAGCGTCATCACTTCTATATCTACATACTGTTAACTCTGACATACACCTAAATTTTATATGTGAACCATAAATTATATAGTACAAATAATGCATGTGGAGCATGAAATACAATTAATCATCTAAGTTTGTACATATTTAACTTTTGTTGTGATTGAGATCGAAGATTTTCTTTTTCCCGTTGCAACGCACGGGCATATCTGCTAGTAGAGATAAAAGTAATAAATTTGAGGAAGTTCTGGTGTAGCAAGTCTGAATTAATAAAGTATTAAACCAGTACTCCGAAAAGAAAGAATGCCATGAATTTATGCGACATATAAAGCTAGTTTACGTACGTACCATGTTTATTTTGTTCTCCTGGAGAAGTTAAGTTGAGCTTATTAGCTTCCTCCGGGCTCCGGCCTGTACGTTAGTTGCAGGAGGCTTATCCCTCGCTCCTGCAACTAACTGTTGGACGGAATAGCTCCAGTTCCTCCTATATATTCATTCATCAAGCAACAAGAGGCCAAGACATTATTTGGTCCACGTTGTTTTCACATGCCGGCAACATGGGCCGCGTTGTTGTTTAGTCATGGTACACTCTTAAGATCCAATGAATACGGATCGAATCATGTTCGCAAAATTATACCACGTATATATGATTTATTCTATACATGTTTTTTTCATAAACTATTCAACGTATGATATACATATACATATATTATATATAAGTAGATTCGTTAACCATATACTATAATAATCGAATTTTGTTTTTTTACATCGAGAGTCAACGGCGGACAGCTTGTTGTTGATGTCAGCTCTGACATCAATGGATATATTTGAGAAAATTCAATGCTACTTACTGTTGTTGAAATACTGGCCAGAAATTGTGCATATGTAAAACAAAAGGAAAACACAGAATAAATGTTCACTACAAAAGTACAAAGGATCAAGCTAGTATAGCCTAGTAGTATAGCATTCACGATAGTGACATACCATGTCTCTGCTTCTGCGTTCCTCGCTGAGTTGAGTTGTGTTGAATTTCTGCTTCTATATACTTCTCCCCACCTCAAAACAATTAGGCCAGCCTAGCTACGAACAGAGTATCCTGTGGAACGTGGAAGTTGCAAATAAGAAGAGCTCGATTTGAGCTGTAATTGGCCGAGATATATGTACTTGCATTGAAATGAAAGTCGTTTTAAAAAATGCCGGCCACTTGGCTCCACCAGCTATTGCATTCTATTCCTGGGGCCGATTAACACGGATCTATACATTTTGTAAACTTACAGTATGATCACTCACGTACAGTGGCGGCCTAGGTGAAGACCTTTATTCATGTCAGACTGTCAGCAGACTTTGACTGACGACTTATCACACAGCTTTGTTATTTCATATCCGCGAGACTCTGCGCTGGATTACAGTATAAAACTTGCAGCTTTCCATAATTTTTTTTTTAAAAAAACAAAATTTGCAGCTCAACACAAACGGTTGACGCAGTAGGTACAGTGCAGTAGTCTTTATAGTGCTCTCATCAGATTTATTCGGCAAAAAATCATCATGTGTGTAGCGAAAATCGCGATTCGGAATCTAGATGCAGCATCCATGCATGGTCATAAGTCATAACTCGTTAGCTAAGCTTGCTAAGAAAAACACTCAGTAGCTAAGCAAAGCATTGCAAATTGAAATGAAACACCCATTTCGAACGCACGAGATCGCGCGATTGGAGGCGGACAAGCAGGTAGGACTTACGACTGAGGCCAGGAGCGGGACGTCGCCGGTGAGGGGGCACTGGGTGTGGCCGTGTGGGTGGCCAGCAGGTCCACTGCACTCGCTCGGCGGCGGCGTCCCACCGCCGGCGGTGGACGCGCTGTCCGCGTACGGACTGGCCCTTCTAGCCTTCAAGTCGGCGGTGACGGACGACCGGACCTGCCGCTGTTGGGCGTCACCTGCGCCAACAACTCCTCCTCCAGCCGGCACGTCGTCGTCGCCGCCGGGGTCACCGTGGCGGCAAAGAACCTCTCGGGCCAGCGCCGCCATCCCCTCCAAGCCATTCCTCTGCCGCCTCAACCTCCACGGCAACCGCTTGTCGGGTCCCCTCCCCGCCGGCCGCCGCACTCTCCAACGCCACCTCGTTCTGCTCCCTCTCCCTCATAACCGCCTCACGGGCCGCTCCCCGCCGCCACCGCCGCGCTGTGTGCGCTCCCAAGGCTGCAGAGAGCGAGAGCCTCGATAACTTGCCCCGGAACGCGCTGGAGGAGGTGCCGCCGCCGGAGCTAGCGCGGTGCCATGGCCGAGCATGCGCTGACTCCTAGGCGTCCGGCCACTCGCCGCCGCCCCCTGATCCGCTGCTGGAGCTAGAGATCCGTAATCCCCTCTGTTGGCACCTTTTGGAGCCAACAGCACACAAAGGCACCTGTCGCGGCGCCTCTGCGTCAACACCGGTCAGACCGGTGGGGACCGGTCGCGGCGAGATTCCGGCGGTAGACCTCCGAATGTCGCCCGGGCAGGATCCCGTCAAGGAGATGCACGTAGGGTTGCTCTAGGGTCGGCAAGGCCACCTAGAACGCCTTCAGACGTCACGGAGACGAAGGAAGAACAACAAGTAGTAGATTGGAAAAGTTGGGAAGAGATAAAAGTAAATACGAGACAAATAAAAGGTAAATATATTTGATTGATTGGATGATGAACCTCAATCGGTCGTGGCCCTTTATATTTATGGGGTGGGGAGGTCTTGCCCCGTAAGAAAATCCTTTTACAAGCCTAATCTATCAGGACTCCTCAATTTGGCTCAGAATCGGGGAGGCACCAGTTTGACCGGTGCATCCAGCGTGTAGATCTTGGAGAAGTCATATCTCCCTCATCCGGACTCTGATTTGGACGTTCCACATATGGATTTTGATCTACTGACGAGACCTATCCAATGGTGAAGTCCAAATAGGATTTTGTGAACTTTAACCACACCGGTCTAACCGATGGGACCCACAGGTCTGACCGGTCGGATGATACCTGCCAATTTTGGGTGCGAACATATGCTCTCCTGTTTTTTTGGCAAAGGATACGTGCCAAAAAAATATCTTTCTAAACTAAAAAACACTTAGGACGATGTTTAACAAAACAACGGTCGTACACATAATTTACTCAAGTCGAGGATGACGCCTGCTTCTGTCTCCACTCCTTCCGGGTCCGTGTCGACTTGGCTGGCTTCTCTTCAATCTGCTGCTCCATTGTTCCTCGCTTGCGTAGTCTTTGCAACCTCCGTTTTTGAGTGTGGGACAAGCATGAGGGACACCACCTCGGCTGCATCTCCTTAGCTTTTTGCTTGTTGCTATTCTCACCTTGCTTAATAGTAGTACACACATTATTTTTGACCAGATTGCTATTGCAAACAATCGGTCTTTGTAATGCATTATAATTTGAGTATGCAACAGGATATTGAATCATATATGAATTCATGTACATACTACTATAATCAGTAGGTGAATAATAGCAAGGATAATACCAAGATGATGGCATAACAGATCCAACATAAGGATATTGAGAAAAGTTACCTTGTTGGTGATGAATACCTTTATGTCTTGGTGGTGCTTTTACGCCCTTAGCACTGATTGGCTGATTACTTTGATCCTTAGTAGCTCCTTCCCTCTTAAATTTGGCCAAGAGCTCATTAAAACTCGGCCTTGCTTTTTTCTTGGGCTTGGAGTATCTTGAACCTTTCTAGAGGCACCGGTTAGACCAGCCCCGGGCACCAGTCAGACCGGTCTAGAGACCGGTCTTAGCATCGATCAGACCGGTCGATGCAGCACCGGTCGACTTGATTTTGTCTCCCCCCCCCCAAGTGTTGAAGTCACTGAAACCTTGGGGATCACCTCCAGAGGCTGTCTCTCGTCGTGTCTTTGCTTTCCAATGATCACATTCTTTCCTTTAGTGTTTTCGGCTTGATCTGGCCGAATAAGCACCTTAGGATTTGACAACTCCAGAGCATTAACAAAGGCACTATTAGGGAAAGGATTTTCGTCGACTTGCATCCCATGAAATTTCAAACAACCTTCATTAATGGCTGATTGTATTTGCCAACAAAAAGTATTGCAATCATTGGTAGCATGAGAAAAAGAATTATGAAATTTACAATAAGCACGTCTTTTTAGTTGATCAATAGGTTGTATAGTGTGAGACATCTTAATTTTACCCAACTTAAATAACTCACCAAATATTTTATCACACTTAGCCACATCAAAAGTAAATTTCATCTCATCCTGACTCTTATGAACCGGCTTAAGAGAAGCACAAGTGTTTGCTTTATCATTAGGTAACCAAATAAATTCAGCAGCACACACTTCTTTACTCTCATCATCCAATGATTCGTAATCTAGCAAATGCATGTTAGGACGATCAGATTTAAGCTGAGTATCTTTGCTTCGGCTTTCATGAGCTAAAGCTCTTACTAGGACTTGGGCAACATCAATAAATTCATGACCCTCTAATTTCTCTCTAATATGGGATCGTAAACCATTAAAAGCTAATTTAGAAAGATCCCTTTCGGAGATAACAAGATTATAACAACGATTTTTGGTTTCTCTAAACCTTCTAATATAGCTAGTAACAGGTTCATCATGCTTTTGCCTAACCGATGTTAAGTGACTCAACCTTAACTCATTATCTCCGCTATAAAAGTGGTCATGAAATTTTTGTTCTAATTGTTCCCAAGTACGAATAGAGTTAACAGGTACTGAAGCAAACCACGAAAAAGCATTGCCAGTTAAAGATAAAGAAAATAAACGCACTCTTATTTCCTCTGTGGCACTAGCCTCTCCTAGTTGAGCAAGATATTGACTAACATACTCCCACGTAGTTTTGCTATCATCCCCATTAAACTTCACAAATTCAGGACAGAGCCAACCAATGGGATAGGGAACCGAATCAAAACTAGAAGGATGCTGTTTTCGATATGAAAGATTTTTATTTTTCACTTCTATCCCATAGGCATCTTTCATTTGTTTAGCAAGATTAGCGTTAAACCTATCGATGACTTCCTGGATGGTGGTTGGCATTGGCGTAGTGGAAGCATTCGATTGCGTCATATTCGGCTGCGTGTATGAGACAGAAGTATGTTGTTGCAAACGGATATTAACTTGGGGATTAGGTGCGTAACCATACCCAACGCCTGTCTCAAACGGGCCCATAATTGGAATACATTGAGCTACTGAAGTATTCCCACAAGATCGGCCTGAAGCAGCCTGAACGGGAGGAATAGTAACTATAGGTTCCGGAGACGAGTGAAAAGACACCATGGCACCGGCACCGATCTGACCGGTCGGACCCATCGGTCTGACTGGTCTGTTCTGACCAAACAGCGGCGGTGGTGTTTGTCCCGCAAAATAATTCAACGGCATACCATACTGAGGATTAATTGTTTGTGCAGCCGATGGATTAATAGATGGGGTCTGAGGTGCCACAGTTTTAGAACCAGATGCAACATTATCATCACCCTCTACTCGTTTACCTAGACTCTTATCTACCATGTTTTGCATATTTTCAATCATCGATAAACGAAAGCTTCCATGACGGTAGTAAGATCATTAACGGTAACAAAATAGGATGGAGATAACGATGTGCTCACATTGGGTGGTACCTCAGGCGGTGGAGTGTCGAAGGTGATGTCCTTGATCTTCTTCACCTTGCCTTCGCGAGTCTTCTTAAAGTGCGACAAGTAGTGAAGTCGATCCTCTTCAGCCTTCTTCTTCATGCGCTCTTCTAATTCTTGGCGATCTCTTTCGGCCTTTTGCTTCATGAAGTCCTCCATAGCTTGACGATCTTCAGGTGAGAGCTCTTCATCCTTGAAGTTGATAATGTTGTTTTTGTCTAGCTCACACTGAGACATGTCGCCGGAGTTGGATAGATCGGTTAAGATAGCCAGATCTTCGCATCCCCAACAGAGTCGCCAATTTGTTGGCACCTTTTGGAGCCAACAGCACGCAAAGGCAGCTGTCGCGGCGCCTCTGCGTCGACACGGTCAGACTGATGCAGTAGACCGGTCAGACCGGTCGCCGGCGAGATTCCAGCGGTAGACCTCCGAACGTCACCCGGGCAGGATCCCGTCAGGGAGACGCACGTAGGGTTGCTCTAGGGTTGGCAAGGCCACCTAGAACGCCTTCAGACGTCGCGGAGACGAAGGAAGAACATCTAGTAGTAGATTGGAAAAGTTGGGAAGAGATGAAATTAAATACACGACAAATAAAAGGTAAATATATTTGATCGATTGGATGATGAACCTCAATCAGCCGTGGCCCTTTATATTTATAGGGTGGGGAGGTCTTGCCCCGCAAGGAAATCCTTTTACAAACCTAATCTATCAGGACTCCTCAATTTGGCTCGGAATCGGGGAGTGTCGGGCATACTCCCCGGGTACTCATGCAAGGAAGGAGGAAGAGTAGAAGACGGACTCCTACTACAATTCCCCTGTACTCCTACTAGGACTCGCTCTGTGTAATCCTACTAGGACTCCTGCCTTGTAACCGACTAGGAACCCACCCCCTAGACTATATAAAGGAGGGCCGGGTACCTAGGAGGACATCCACAACAACAACACCAAGTGCACGGCGCAATCCTACCCCAAACAGGACGTAGGGTAGCTACTCCGGCTACCCGAACCTGTATAAATCTTGTGTCTTGTGTCCTCGCGCATACCTTCGGGTTCCAGATCATGGTGATCCCCACCTTCTACCTTGCTGCGGGTACCTCCCATGGAGGTTGAAAGGTTTAAACACCGACAGCTGGCGCCCACCGTGGGGCCATCGTCACGATCATCAGGCGAATTCGAAGGACCAAATCCAGATCAATCTACTCGGCGCAAACGGATTCCAATTCGCCGGGTTTGAAGTTCTCCACGTCAACTCGCCGTATCCGAGAGAAGCACATGAACCAAGCGGAAACAGCGCCAATTCCTTTTTTTCCGCCTCGGTTCCCAAGTCGTCGGGTTGGAGATCAAGATGGACACATCACTGTCCAAATCCGAATCAAAGTGGAGCAGTCCAGCAGCTTTCACGCATCCAGGCCAAGATTCCAAGCTACCAAGGATTCTCCGAGTTCTTTGCTCCATGCACTTGGAAGACGTACGCAGCTACGACTACGTCAACTACGTCGTACCGGCTCTACATCAACTTCACCGTGCACTGCGACTACTCGTCACCCGGCCGCACAGCTCTACGTCAACCTTGCCGTGCGCCGTGAGTACTCGTCTCTCGGCCGCAGCGGCTCTACATCGACTACGCCGTACGCCATCACGACGTCGTCTTCTGGGCGTACGACTACCTCGACTACTTATCTCGACTAGTTTCAACTCAAAAACTAGTCGAGGACGGCTCCCGCGACATCAACAAGTAGTCGGATCCACCTCCAACTAGTCGACTTCAGCTCCAACCGTCGCGGCTCCATCACCGACCGCCACGGCTTTGTCGACACCCGTCCACGAATTAAGCTAAGTCACTGATTTCAATAATTATTCTTTCTTTGGCTTGCTCTCCACATACAGGAACCAACGCCAAAGACTACTTCATGTACGCCTCTCAATGGCTACCTGCCAGCAGAGCTACACCGTGCCAGTTATTCCTTGGGGATGTTGACTGCTACCACAGGCTTGGTGCACCAAATTAGGAGGCTCTTGCCACGACGTTTCGTGTACTGAGTGCTGGAGGCGCACAACTACACCCTGAGGAGGCACTGCGCAATCCTGCTCTCCGCCATGCGGAACAACGAGCAATCGCGCTCTCTCTCTCTCTCTCTTGTCGCCATGTCGACTACTTTCGTCTACCTCTTAATGGTCTCGTTTCAGTAGCACACGCCTTGATCCGCGCAAAGCCTCGGCTCTCCTGTCATGCCTCCACGCCCCCAGCGGCTATGGCTAAACAGGCTCCTCAGAGACCGGGCGCTTAAACCAGCTCTCCTGTCATGCCTCCACGCCCCCAGCGGCTATGGCTAAACAGCGATCACAGAGACTGGGCGCTAAACCGCATCAGGCTAACTACTCGACGCCTTACGACCGAAACAAGAGCATGACACATGACATTTACATCTATATTCATATTTGTATTTGTCATTTGTAGATTAAATTTTCTTTCTAACATGCGTTGTGTTTGCTTACGCTTTTTGCTTTCGCATTATCCTTGGCAGCGAAAACTTTGGTCACCCTAAGCATTAAGGATCGGGAGAAGGAGGTCTCCCAGGACGAGGCGGATCCTTCCGCATCGAGGTCAAGTCTCGCGTCAATGCTGGGGGAGCCTGGTATGAAACTTCGCTTGTCGTTTTGCTTTTTGATGTTTGACTTTGCGCCTTCGTCGTGCTAGCGGTGCGAAGGGTATGCGCTAAATAACGTGGTTGTTTATCACCTTGCAGATTTTGAACGCACCCTGGAGGACTTAGGCGCTGATGATTTAATGAAGGTTGTGCGCGCTTATCTTTCAAGAGGTATCGTCGCTTGCCAGAAGGGCTTCGAAAAGGCGACCTCGGAAGCAAAGGTCTCTCTCGACAAGCAGAAAATGCTAGAGGACGAGAATCGACGCTTGAAAGAGGAGAATAAGAGGTTAAAACGTGATGCCAATGAGCAAGCGAATCATCGCGCCAAGCAGCAAGAAGCCCTGGACGCTTTGAAGAGAGAGCTTGAGTTGAGCGTGAAATGCTATGAAGAGTGTCGTCAGGAATTGAAGGACATGGTGGTGCAATACGACGCGCAGAACATCTTGTTGGAGGCCAATGCCAACCTTATTGCAGAATTGAAGAAGGTGAAGGGCGAGCTCGAAGATACTTTAGAGAAAAACGAGGCTTACTGTCACCAATGGGGTGCGTATCTGGCGACTGAGTACCGTCGAGCTCTGGAAAGTTTCGGTGCCGAAGCCCAGGATTTCAAGATTATCGACAACATCTCGAGTTTTGTCGAGTGGTTGCATAGCGAATTGAAACTTCTGCCCGATACTATGAGCAAGAATGGGGACTATGGGGCAGCTACCTGTTCTGAGATGCTGCTAAATCTTCTCGAGCGACAGGGCTGTGAACATTTCAAGGCTTTTGGAAGCCGAGGCTTCGCGTTCCCTTCACCCGACGATGCTCCAGCCCCAAGCAAAACGGTTGATCTAATCAATAAGATCATCCTTCGCAACTTTTGGGCCAAGAGCGGGCGAGCGCACACTCGAAAGAAGGTTGTGGATCGCTTGGCAAAGGTAGGCCTTTTCGGTTCATTTCGACTACGACCGTTTTTGTTAAACGATTGCTTGCGATGATTGTTAATGCTTTCTTCCTTCTCACAGCTCCATTTTGGGCAGGCAAAACAGGCTTTGGAGCTTCGAGAGCATCACGCGACGCACGGTCCTGACGCGACTTTGGGGCCCTACGGACCCCCTAGGGATTGGCCACCGAAAGCCAAAAACGATGCCCCTGAGCAGGCAGTCCCCGGAGCCCCTGTTCGCGAAACACCTCAAGGCGAAGGCGGTCAGGTGGATCCTGTCACCGGAGAGGCGTTGGCTCCCCTTCGGCTTTGAATCGACGAGTTAGTGCCTTGGACGAAAACTAAGAGTGGCGTGCCGGCCACTTAAACATTTGAAGGTTGAAATGTAAATTTGTATGCGACGATGTGGTGCTGTAAATGTCGCTTGTAATTTCTGTCATGCTAAGGTCCTTGAACGTTTAGAACTGAAGTTATCGCCGCTTTCGAGTTACAGCTTTCGGAAGAAAACGTCTTCCCCCCTTCGGAAGTGGGGGTAACTTCAGTTCACCCATTTTGCTTATGATTGTTACATTATCGAAGTTTTGAATCTTGTTGGTCTATTAGACGTTGCGCGATGCTACGTGTTGAATTTTCTCGTGTGTCCCTTACGGTTTTTCGTTAGTAGCGAATAAAACTAGCCTGCGACGCGACGCCTAGGCGTGGAACGTGTCGAAGGACTAGAAGCCGTTTTGAATTTGTCAAATTTTACAGCTTTTGAGCTGTTTTTTGACGAGACATTCACTCGCGTTTTTGGAACATGTTCGTCCTTGAGGCGTGCCTTATCGCTTGCGGCGTTGTTTCTGCGCAGGTTAGTGACTGTAAAATTCCAGCTACTGGGTTGTTTCGATTCAAGACTGAATCGCTTTAGAACGTCCTTCATGGACGGCCTGTTGAGAAGACAACTCTTTATAAAATTGATTCTTGTGAATCGTTTCGACTGCACCACTTGTGGGTGGGCTACTAATGAGTAGCACTTTGATGCTCTCACTTTCGGAGAGGGCTATTCTGGAATAGCACTTCAATTCATCCTCTTTTGGGATGGGCTATCTTGAGATAGCACTTTAAATTACGCGAAAGAAACACAACAAAATTTTAGGGAGGAAGTATTCCATTCACTTGGAAATAAATTTTACATCAAGGCTGCCTCATTAAAAACCTCACGCTCCAGAGTGGAGTCCTCCCTATGTGAGGAAAAGAGTACCCGCCTTGTTATTGAATTTTAAAATGCGAAAGTAAAGACTAGGAAAATGTAAAGCTGAGATGAGCCCTCCGCACTTATAGTTCCGTGCGAAAGGCTCCTACTGAAAGTAGACTACGGAAAAAACTTACACAAGTTGTCCACATTCCACGAATGAGGCAACTCCACGCCTGCCTCGTCTTTGAGGCGAAAGGCCCCATCTCGAACCGAGCTTGAGACCATGTAGGGTCCCTCCCAAGTGAACTGGAATTTTCCTACAGCGTCAGCATTCTTCTTTCTTTTCAAGACGAAGTCTCCCACTTCGATGTTCTTGAGGGATACTTTCTTGTTCCTCCATCTCCTGGTTTCCTCTTGATACTTCAACAGGTTTTGGACTGCATCAAGCCTGTCGATTTCCACTAGATCTTTGTCAGCCTCTTCACTCTCGCGAGAGCTACCGGCCAAAACTCTGGCGCTTTCATTGGTGAGTTCTTCGGGGCACATCGCTTCGGCCCCATACAACAGTCTGAATGGTGTGAACTTAGTTGTTCTCGATTCCGTAGTGTTATGCGACCAGATGACTCTTGAGAGCTCATCCGCCCATTTCCCTTTCTTCTGCTCAAAGAGGCATTTTTTTATGGAGGAGAAGATTTGCCCATTGGCCCTTTCCACTGCGCCGTTGGATTGGGGATGGTACACAGATGCGAAGCACAGCTTCGTTCCAATTGATCGACAGTACTCCCTGAAATCTTGGCAGTCGAATTGCTTTCCATTGTCGACAGTGAGTTCTTTGGGTACTCCAAACCTGCAAATGATTTGCTGCCAAAAGAATTTCCTGATAGTGGCTGAGGTGATGGTAGCGAGAGGTCTTGCCTCGATCCATTTTGTGAAGTACTCGACTACCACCACTGCGAACTTGAAGTTGCCCTGTGCAGTGGGAAGCGGTCCGACGATGTCCATTCCCCAGCGCTGCAACGGCCAGGTAGGTGTGATGAGCTGTGATGGCGCGCCAGGCCTTCGCTGGTGCTTTGCCGCGAACTGGCATGCCTTGCAAGTTTTTACGATGTGCTCCGCGTCTTTTATGGCCATTGGCCAATAGAAACCCTGCCTGAAGGCTTTTCCGGCCAATGCTCTCGCTGCAATGTGCGAGCCGCACATCCCTCCATGGATTTCTCTCATGAGCTCGATGCCTTGATCTTGAGAAATGCATTTGAGTAGTGGTGCACATACGCCCAGCTTGAACAAGACATCATCCTTAAGGATATAACCCTTGGCTCGTGCCTGCATTCTTTTGAGGTCGTGGGTTTCGACGGGTTCATAGTGCCCGCGAAGGAAGGCAATTATGGGGGCTCTCCAGTCCAAGCTTGCAATTGCGTTGATAGTGCTGAGCGGCTGCTTGTCTGGCTTTGTAGACGGAGCGGTCAAGACTTCGAAAAACACGTCTGGGGGCATCGCCTCCCCCCTTGCGGCTTTCTTTGCAAGCTCGTCGGCCTCGCCGTTGTATTTTCTGGGCAGATGCTCGATAGTGAATCCCCGAAAGTGCCTTTCCATTTTGCGCACCTCCGCTAGGTACTTGACCAGCTCCGGCTCCTTGGCCTCACTTTCCTTTTCCACATGGTCCTTGATGACCTTGGCATCACACTAAACTAGGAAGTTACTGGCCCCCAGAGCTCTTACTTTGCGAAGGCCTAGTAGTAGGGCTTCGTACTCAGTAGTGTTGTTGGTGCATCTGTCGGATGGGTCCTTGTAATCTAACCTGGCGGCATATCTTAGCTTGATACCTGCCGGAGAGGTGATGATGGCTGCAATGCCAGCGCCTTTTCGCCCCCAGGCCCCGTCACATCTGATTCCCAGATTGGCACTAGCTCTTCGTCAGCAGTGACATTGCTAGGTGAGGTCCAATCTACGATGAAATCTGCTAAGACTTGGGATTTGATTGCCGACCTCTTTCCGAAATCAATTGTGTATTCTGATAGCTCGGTTGCCCATTTGGCAATTCTGGACGAAGCCTCCTTGTTGATGAACAGATCGTTCAGAGGTTGATCTGTGAGCACTGTGACTTTGTGAGCCTCAAAATAATGCCTCAGCTTTCGCGTGGTCATGATTACGGCGTAAGCAATTTTCTCTAGCTCTGAGTAGTGCAGTTTTGACCCTGCCAGGGCTTCGGAGACAAAATAGACCGGAGATTGGAGTTTGCCTTTTTCGGTTTCGACCTCTCGGACCAGAGCAGCGCTGACCGCGGCCTTTGAAGCGGCTACGTAAAGGAGTAGCGGCTCCGACGGCGAAGGTGGGGATAAGGTTGTCATCTTTTCTATGTAGTCCTTGAGCTCGGCGAAAGCCTTGCTTTGCTCAGGGCCCCATTCGATTGCGCCTTTGCCTTTCAGTGCCTTGAAGAAAGGAAGGCTTCGCTCTGCAGACCTTGAAATGAATCTGTTCAAGGCTGCTACTCGACCGTTCAATTTCTGGATGTCCTTCTTCGTTTTAGGCTCCTCCATTTCCCTGATTGCTTTAATCTTGTCGGGGTTGGCTTCGATTCTTTTGGCAGAGATGAGACATCCCAGAATCTTTCCTTTTGTGACCCCGAACACGCACTTGTCCGGGGTTAGCTTCAAGCCGGCCCTCCTCATGTTGGCGAAGGTTTCGGCCAAGTCATTTACGTGGCTGGCCCTATCGGAGCTTTTGACGATGAGGTCATCGACGTAGGCCTGAATGTTTTTGCCGATCTGCGGCTTGAACACTGTTCCAGTCATTCTAGTGAACGTTGATCCGGCATTTTTCAATCCCTCTGGCATACGAACGAAGCAGAAGGTTCCGAAGGGTGTGATGAAACTGGTTTTCTCCTCGTCCTCCTTCACCATCCAACACTGATGGTAACCGGAGAAGCAATCCAACAGGGACATAATTGCGGCGTTGGCTGCAGAGTCCACCACCTGATCCATTCGAGGCAATGGATAATTATCTTTTGGTGTTGCTTTGTTGAGATCAATGAAATCGATGCACATGCGCCACTTGCCATTCTTTTTCTTGACTGGCACCGTGTTGGCCAGCCATTTGGGGTACATGACTTCGCGAATGACGGTAGCGTCAAGCAACCTTTGGACCTCTGATTTGACGGCCACCACCTTGTCGTCAGACATCTTTCTTAACTTCTGTTTGCGTGGCTTGACCGATGGGTCGATGTTCAATTTGTGCTCAATGAAGCTTCGGTCGACGCCTGTGAGATCTTTGGCGGACCATGCGAACACGTCTTTGTTCTTCTGGAGGAAGAGGACTAAATTTGCTTCCTCATCAGTTGATAGATCAGAGCCGATGACGACGGCCTGATCGAGGACCATCGCGTCCAAGGGAACTCGTTTGGTTTCACAGTCTGGCTGAATGTTAATTTTTTCTTTGTTTGCCTTCGGCTGTTCTACCGCGTCGCTGGCTTGACTGCTTCGTCGAGAGCATGCACGTTTCGCTGCCCCGGGGTACGGCCTCTTTCTAGGTTTCGACCATCGTTTTGATGGCCCCAGATTGTGATGACCCCCAATGTTGCCGGGATTTTGATGCATAGAAATGCTTGGTGGATGACTGCTTCAAACTTGTTGAGGAAACCTCGGCCCAAAATGCCATTGTAGGGATAATACATCTCCACGACGTCGAAGGATAGATATTCAGTTCTGGCGTTTTGGACTGTGCCTAAGGATACCGGGAGAACCACTTTTCCCAGTGCGTGGATGACCCGCCCTCCGAAACCATATAGAGGTGTGTCGGGAGGTTGCAGCAAATCTCTATTGAGCCCCATCTTGTCGAAGGCGTCGGCAAAAATGATGTCTGCTGATGAGCCATTGTCCACCAACAGTTTTCCCAGAGTCCATCTCGCTATATTGGCTTCTATCACAAGAGCGTCGTTGTGAGGGAAACCTTGCAACCTCACGTCCTCCTCCGAGAAGGTGATCGGAATGTGAGACCACCTTGTTTTTTCAACTCTCCCCTCCACACAGATGTTTCGCACCTCACGAAAATAGTGCTTTCGTTCCTTCTTGGTTTCAAATTCCAGGGCGGAGCCCCCTGAAATGGGCATTATGGTACCGACAGATGGCAAGGGATCGCTCTGGCCCTCGAGCTGGGCTGGGAGCGGTGGAGCTGAGGGGCCTTTGTAAGGAGGGGGTGGAGGAGGAATGGGATGTTGCTCGACGGGCCTGCGCTCGATGTTTTGAGCTTGGAAGGTTTGTGATTGCCAAGGCGGAGGCTGGGGGTAGCTGGGAGGCGACGGTTGGTATTGAGGTGGCTGGAATGGGTTTGCGAAAGAGTTCCTCCCAAAGCTAGGATTTTGCCAGGCCGGAGCAGAATGGTTTACAGCACTCGCTCTCTCCTTTTCCTTCCTCTCTTCTTCAAGGATAGCTTCGAACCTTTTCTTGTCTGGGCAGTAGTTTGAGCTATGGTCATCGTTTTCCTTGTGGAAAATGCAATACCATTTTCTTTTCTCGTTGTGGCCTCGGCCTCTGCCTCGACCTCTACCTCTGCCCCCACCTCTTTCGCCCCTGCGGCCTCCCCCCTGATTGGAATGAGGGGGACTAGGTGGGCTTGGGACCAGGCTCTACGAGTCAACCTGCGGGCAGGGATTTTCTTGGGTGTTTTCGCCATCCAGGCCAAAGACGCCCCGAGGATTGGTATGTGAGGTGTTTCTGGGATTGGGCCACTCCCTCTCGCTGGGTTGATTGGCTTTCGCAGACTTTTTCTGCTGGGATTGCTCTTCCATGCACATTCTGAAGTCATTGTCTGAGTGACAATACTTCTCGAATTCTTCGTAGAGGCGCTGGATGGTTTTGGGCCTTTCGCGCATGAGATGCGAGCGAAATTGACCAGCTCTTAAACCCACAATGGCAGCATTGATGGCGACAGCATCCAAGACGTTTGGCGCCTGGGCTCTTAAATGTACGAATCTTCTGAAGTAGCTTTGAAGAGGCTCCTTGTCCTTCTGCTTACAGGAGAAAAGGTCGCTCTCTGTAAGCTCTGGACGTTGGAAACCTTGGAAGTTTGAGAGGATTCGCTGTTTTAGGTCATCCCATCCGTGAATCACGCCTGGGCTTAACAGAGAATACCACTGTGCTGCCGCGTCATCAGCGGCGATGATGAAAGATTTTACCAGTACGGAGTCGTCACCACCGGCCGAAAGAATGGCGGCTTCGTAGCTCATCAGAAATTGCCTTGGGTCAGATTGGCCTGAGAATCTAGGCAGTGGAACTGGCCTGTACGTTTGTGTCCATGGAGTGATCTGAATCTCTTGAGACAAGGGAGATTTGGGGTCCCATGGTCTCGTGCGAATGGTGTGAACGTCTTGGTGCGAGGGACCTGATTCGAAAGGGCTCGCGAAAGGGTTGCGACTGAAGGTGGTGTGCGGAGGAGGCTGGGTGAAAAACTCAGTGCGCTCATTGAAATTAGGTTGGCTAGGAACTGTGTATTCGGGTGAAGGTTGGGTGAAGCTTAAGGATTGCTTTGCTTTTAGAGCGCGCAGTTCTTCCTTTAAGGTAGCGATTTCTGCTTTCTGTTTTTGGATCTCTGCTTCGTGCTGTATTGCCAGGAGCCTTTTCTTGGTTCTGGCCAATTCCTCAGCCTCCTTGCGCAGTTTGGCCAGCTCCGCCTCTTGCGTAGGGTTGGGGTCTGGGAGCGCCTCTCCCTGGGTGAGCAGAGCCGAAAGACTTGGCTCCTCGTCCAAGGAGGACGACGCCCCTTTGGTGGAATTGACGGTGGTTCTCTTCTTCCTTGTGGACATTCTGGGTTTGATACTCGAGCCAAACACAAACAGTGGGCGCCAATTATTGTGGGGAAAACCGCGGCTTTCACACACGAACAATGAGAGAAGACAAAAGCTCAAGAACCAAAAACCAAAATGCTGAACGAAGGACAGACAAAAGCTTCTTTCACAACAGTAGATTTCTCAAAAGTCGATCCCCTTTACAAGCGCCGGTCCGTCTCCTTTTATAGGGAGGCGGGCGGACTTTTTACATTCCGAGAACACCCTCGTGTAAAACGAATCAAAACAGAATGTGCTAGGCTATCTTCGGGTAATCTCCAATTAGGTCTCCACGTAATCGGCGCTTCATGATGTCACGCCGCAAATCGCGGCGCCTTTCCAGCTCTCATCACGTGCGCCTGTCGGGGTGAAAACCCCCGAGCTTTTGGAGATCCCCCCTTTCGCCTAGCACTCTTCATCACCTGAAACAAAAACCACACTCAAGTTTGAACTCGTTAAGTGTTAGGAACGACGAAACCCCCTGAGCGAATCCCAGGCCGAGGTTCCCTGGGTGAATAATATTCGCCCTAGGGGTTTCGTCATGGAATAAGTCGCCAAGCGAGACTTTGACACCCTGTGCTAAGCTGGATTCGTTTGGCTGCTTTGTTGGCGACGAAGGGTACTGGCCGAAACGCAAAATCTGGAAGGTGAAAAAGGAATCCGCGACTCCTTGGGTTTCGCTGTTGAACCTTTCACACAGCCGCTTTTTATTTTAGGTACACGAGAGGCTTGATTCCGAATCCCCCCAACATGGTTGTTGAAGTTGGAGCCCAGGTCTGTGATGATGTGGTGGGGTAGTCTGTAGCGATGTACGAGTTCATCCAGGAAGTCGAGTACTCTGTCAGCCTTGGGGCATGTAACCGGCTTGACCTCTATCCACTTGGTGAACTTGTCGATAGCCACCAATACCCTGTTGAATCCTCCCCGGCGCGGGGGCGGTGGCCCAATCATGTCGAGCCCCCGGCAAGCGAAGGGCCGGGTTGGCGGTATGGTGACTAGCTTGTAGGCCGGGACGTGTTGTCGCTTGGGCGAAGTATTGACATCCTTGGCACCTCCCCGACGAGTTCTTCGGCATCGCCCGCAGCCGTGGGCCGCAGAAAGCTCGCCGAAGGCTTTGCTGACCAGCGTGCGTGAGGACGCGTGGTTGCCGCAGATGCCCTTGTGGATCTCCTCCAAGATGTCCTTGCCTTCTTCACGAGGGACGCACTTCATGAGTACTCCGGAAGATGCGCCCCGCTTGTAAAGCTTGTCTCCGACGAGGACGTAGGACTTGGCGCGGCGGACAAGCCGCCGGCCGAGTTCTTGTCGGAGGGGGACCTTCGCGCCGCCGAGGTAGTCGATGAAGGGTTGCCTCCAGTCCACGTCGATCATCATGACCTCCTGCCCAGCTGGTGGGTGAGCTGGGACAGTGGTCGGTGGCGCCGGCTCCGGGATGGATGGCGCGTGAAGCTCGTGAACGAAGACGCCCGCTGGTACTTGAGCGCGGGTGGATCCAAGCTTTGAGAGGACGTCCGCCGCAACATTGTTGTCGCGAACGATGTGGTGGAACTCGAGACCATAGAACTTGTTCTCGAGCTTGCGGACTTCTAGACGATGGCGTCCATGTTCTCCTTGTTGCGGTCCCGTGGACTTGTTGACTTGGTTGATGACCACCGCGGAGTCGCCGTAGACTAGTAGCCGCTTGATGCCCAATGAAGCCGCGAGGCGAGCCCGTGTAGGAGAGCTTCGTACTCGGCTTCGTTGTTGGAGACCTTCCGGAAGATCTCAGGACGTACTTGAGTTGTTCGCCCGTTGGAGAGATCGGGGAGTACCCCCGCACCGCGCCCTCGAGGTTGAGTGAGCCGTCAAAGTACATCACCCAATGCTCTGGTCGCACGGTGGGAGTAGGTAGCTGGTTCTCCCGCCACTCTGCCATGAAGTCGACTAGAGCTTGCGACTTGATGGCTGTGCGTGGCTTGAAATTGATAGTGAGGGCGCCGAGCTCGACCGCCCACTTGGAGATTCTTCCAGTAGCATCTTGGTTCCGCAGGATGTCGCCGAGCGGGTAGTCGGTGACGACGGAGATCGAGTACTGCTGGAAGTAGTGTCGTAGCTTCCGCGAGGTGATGAGTCCTGCGTACAGTAGCTTCTGCACAGGCTGATAGCGGGCCTTGGACTCTAATAGAACCTCACTGATGAAGTAGACTGGGCGCTGGACTGGGTAGGCGTGGCCGTCTTCATGCCGCTCGACAACGATGGCAGTACTAACCACGTGAGTAGTCGCAGCTAGATAGAGCAGTAGCTACTCGCCCTTGTGAGGAGCCGTGAGGATCGGTGGCTTCGATAGGAAGTCCTTGAGCTGGGCAAGGGCTTGATCCGCCTCTGGAGTCCACACGAACTTCTCTTGATGCTTGAGTAGTTTGAAGAAGGGGAGTCCCCGTTCTCCTAGCCTCGAGATGAATGCGTTCGGCCGCCGCCATGCACCCCGTCGCCTTCCCGGACATCTTTGATGCTCGTGGGATCTCGCATGCTGGTGATGGCGGAGATCTTCTCGGGGTTGGCTTCGATGCCGCGCTGGCTGATGATGAAGTCGAGTAGTTTGCCTGAAGGTACGCCGAAGACGCACTTGTTCGGGTTGAGCTTCCAGCGGTACTCGCGCGGTGATGCGAAGGTCTCTTCAAGGTCGTCGATGAGGGTACTGGAGTTTCTGGTCTTGATGACCACGTCATCCACGTAGTCCTCGATGTTCTTGTTGAGCTGCCTCTTGAAGCAGGCCTGGATAGCTCGTTGGTAGGTAGCGCCGGCGTCCTTCAACCCGAAGGACATGGTCGTGTAGTAGTACGCGCCAAACGGGGTGATGAACGCGGTCTTTTCCTGGACTTCTTCCTTGATCGCGATCTGGTGGTACCTGTAGTAGCAGTCGAGGAAGCAGAGCAGGTCGCAGCCCGCCGTGGAGTCGATGACTTGATCAATCCGCGGCAACCCGAAGGGGTCCTTGGGGGCGGTGCTTGTTGAGGTCGGTGTAGTCGACGCACATCCTCCACTCGTTCGAGTTCTTCTTGCGTACGAGGACGGGGTTGGCGAGCCACTCAGATGGAAGACTTCTCCGATGAAGCCGGCCCGCGAGTAGTTTGGCGAGTTCCTTCTTGATGGCGTCCCCGTCCGTCGTCGGCAAAGCGTCGTAGGTGTTGTCGCTTGGGGTGGCCTTAGGATCGACGTTGAGGCGCGTGCTCAATCGGCTCCCCGGGCACTCCCGGCATGTCCGTCGGCTTCCACGCGAAGATGTCGCGGTTAGCCCGAAGGAAGCTGATGAGCGCGTCTTCCTATTTGGGGTCGAGGCCTGCCCCGATGGTGGTGGTCTTGCTGGGATCGCCTGTTCCGAGGTCGATCGTCTTGACGAGTACCTTCTCAGGTGGCTGAGGCTTGTTGGTGCTGTCAGACTTCTCTGGGATGTCGAGCTCACTTGTAGCAAGCTTCTTCGACGCCGCGTAGACCTCCATCATCGCGTTGGGTACTTGATTAGTGGAGGCGATCTCCACGGCTTCTGTGTCACAGTCGTGGGAGATCTTCAGGTCCCCTTGGAGGGAGAGTACACCGGCTGGGCTTGGCATTTTGAGTACCAAGTAGGTGTAGTGGGGCACTGCCATGAACTTGGCGATGGCCGGTCTGCCGAGGATGGCATGGTAGGAGGTCTCGAAGTCCGCGACCTCGAACTTGATGTACTCGGTACGATAGTTGTCCCGAGATGCCCCGAAGGTAACTGGCAGGACCACTGAGCCTAGTGGAATAGCCGCGTTGCCGGGGACGATGCCGTAGAAGGGCACGTTGCTCTTGGTGAGCATGTGAGTGATGTCGAGCTTCATTTTCTTCAAGGTCTTGGTGAAGAGGGCGTTGAGCCCACTTCCACCGTCGATGAGAACCTTGTTGAGTTTGGAGCCCGCCACCGTTGGCTTCAGGACGAGGGGGAACCGTCCTGGTTCAGAGAAGCTGGTCCATTGATCCGCGCGGGAGAAGCTGATGGGTACCTCCGACCACCTGAGAGGGGTCGGGACCTGTTAACGGTGTATTTTGGTGCACCTAGCATGTTCATTACACTTTGGTTTGGATTTGATTATGGAACTAACCCGCCACTAGGCACACTAATCATATAACAAGTTCATCTTTGTGCATGCATTTGGAAGTGTTGTGTTTATGTAGGAAAACATGGACATAAAGGACGGATTCGCAACAAGTTCAAAGGAGCATTCATGGAGTCTTGTTCGTGTTCATGAGCTTGCTGAAATCACTTCCAATGGTGGCAAGGACCGAAGTGCTACGAGGAACACCCCCGAGGATTGAAGCGTAAAAGATCAAACTTCATGCAAAGAGAGCCTCCATCTTGGACGCGAGGATAACAGCGTCAAAATCATGCAAGTGGAGGGGGCAAAGTACATAAGTGCGCGAGGACCCACGGAGCAAAAGGGGCGACCGAACCGGCCGACCGGGCTCGGGCCGGCCGGCCCGGCCGGCCGGCCCAGCCCACTTCCGGCACCGGTTCGGTCCCGTTTTCCTTGCCCTTGAAGGATCTTCAACCCTAAAACCCCCGACACGCCGCCAACACGGAGGAGAGGAGTCATTCGCACCAGAAGGCCATCCACAAGCTAGAGAGAGAGGAGGAGGATCTCCGGCGGGAGATCAACCACCTCGAAGGAAGCACCCTCTCGTGGAGAAGAAGGAAGACACGGCGGAAGGGAAACCATGATCAACGGTGTCATGATCGGCACCTTGATGGGGTAATCTTCTCATTCGTCCATGGGTTGTAATCGATCTTGAGATGTAATCGCACTTTGTCGGATTATCTATCTATCATCTTGTGTTGAATATACTTTAATGCTTAAGGTTTGCAACCATGCCGTAAAGGGAGTATAGGCCTCAATGCTTCCTTGGATCCATTCAATACGCCGTGGCCATCAAAGGTCTAGTCATGAATACCTTCGCGTAGTGACGATACGAGAGGAGGGAAAGGGCGAAACCGTGGTCACAACCCCGATAGATTAGATTGGTTTTTCATGTCTTTAAGCGATTGCATGCTCTAGTATCGTAGACCCGTGGGCGAGTGTCTTCTATCTTGATCGTTTATCATTCTCCCTAGTGTAGTTTAGTGTTTTCTAGTATAATAGTAGTTAGGGTTTTAGTAGCTAGTGTGTCGTTGTTGATCGAACGCTTGTAATCCCCTTGCTCCGCGGATTGACAAGAACCTTGGGAATCCTGTGGTGAAAAAGGTGTGGGGTCCGTACGCTTGCGGATCGTAGAGGGATACGTCTTTTATCCGTCAACGGGACCGCCGGCTCAATGGACATTACTTCACGACGGGTAGCCTTCGCTCCCGCCCGCCGGGCAATCCGCCGAAGAGGACGTTGACGGTCTTCTCGTGTTCCCGGAAGTCGTTGTTGTCGCCGTCCTTCTTCTTGCCCTTTTGGTCGTGAGGGTGCGGTGGCTCCGCGTCTCCTTGAGTGCGTGCCCGAGCTGGTAGCACTGTCCGGTGGTGTGGTTGCCGTTTGGATGCCACGGACACTTCTCCTTCAGCGGGTCTTTGAAACCGCCGGAGTTCTTCTTCGAGTTCCCTTTCGCAGGGCGCTGGATAGTCGCGACAGTGTTGTCTGGCTTGCGCTTGCGGTTGGGACCCGAGTAGTTGTTGTTGTTGCGACCGCCCTGGTTCGCGTTACTGCCGCTGCCGCCGCCCTGGTCCTGCTTGGTCTTGCCACGGATGGCGTCGTACTTGGCGTTGGCTTTATCTTCTTCATCCGCCCAGGACGTGATCATGTCCTTGAGGTGGGGGATGGACCTGGGACGGCGACGACCGAAGTCTTCGAAGGTGCGGCGGTGGTAGAGGCCGTCTTGGAAGAGGTCGATGACCTCCTTGTCAGTGACGTCGACGACGGTAGCGCGCTTGTCGAAAAAGCGGCGCATGTACTTGCGGAGGGTCTCGCCTTGTTCCTGCTTGATCATGGCCAGGTCCATGCGAGTACCCAATCCGCCCATGGCGCCCGCGAAGTTGCTTGTGAACTGCTCCTTCAGCTGGTCCCACTTATCGATCGAGTGCTTATCCAGTGACTCGAGCCAAGTGAGTGGTGCTTGGTCCAGGCAGAAGGGGAAGTAGAGGCACTTGGAGTCGCCGTTGCCGCCGCCGTTCTCGATGGAGAGGGCGTAGCATCTGAGCCACTGGATGGGATCCTGCTTCGCATCGTACTTGGTGATCCCCAAAGGCTTGAATTTGTCGGGGAGGAGCAAGTTGCGAAGTCGAGGTGAGAAGGCGGGGAAGCCGTCGCCCTCAACTGCGGTGGTCAACTTCTTCCGCCGTAGCTCTTCAATCTTCTGGCGAGCTTCGTAGCCGCCCTGCGAGGCGCCGGAGGCGTGGCTGTTCGCGTGGCCTCGGCCGCCGCGGCCGCCGCCACCTCCGGCCCTCCCCGTTGGCCCCATGATTGGAGCCGCCGCCGTCGCCGCCGCCGCCGTTGGGATCGTTGCCGCCGCCGCCGGCCGGAGCGAGGTGAGGGACGACTTCTCGGTTGCTGTGGTCGCGCAGTGAAGGTCCGCCGGTGTTGGAGCGATGACGGTTTGGCTCGGCTGGGAGCTCAGCTCGAGTACGGTTGGGACCGTTGTTGGCGCTGCGACTAGTAGCTTCGTTGTCGCGGGGTCTGGCCGGAGGAGGCTGGTTGACTCTGTTGTCGACCCGCATGAAGTAGGCTTCTTCAGCGAGCTTGGCGATGACCTCTCCAGCGCGTATGCCCTGAGCCTGTCGCGCGATCGCTGTGATCGACATGAGGCACTGCTCGGGGGTAGTGTGTACTCTGCTCTCGACCGCCTCAAGAGCTTCCGCAAGGTTGCAGACGGGGAAGTTTTCGCGGAGGCGTCGATGACGTTCGTTGCGCTTCCGGTTACGCTCACGTCGAGCGTCTCTGTCCGCCAGAGTCTCGTTTGGCGGAGCATCAGCAGAGAGCTCGTCGGAGGAGATGTCTTCCAGGTACTTGTCCTGAGCCGTGCCTGAAGGCCCTGGGGTGTCGCCAGCAGCCATGAAGACTTGGCGATCGGGAGTGCCAAGGCTGGACTCAGAGGGTGCCACCTCAGTTGGTGTGCTTGAGTCAACCCGAGCTAGGGGTGTTCCCTCTTGGAACGGTAGCGAGTCGATGTAGGCGACGTAGCGTGAGTCTCCCCTTATCAGGTCAGCGGGCTTGCGGTCTGGCCAGTAGACGTATCTTCCAGCTGGTGTGGATGCTATAACCAGCCTAGAGGCTGGCCCTGACAAAGGAAGCTCAATCGAGTTGTCCTCGGACTCGGGCTCCTCAGGGTCCGACCCGAAGTCGAACTCGTAGTCCGGGTTCGAGTAGAACTCGGAGAGGGGGTTGGAGTCCGGAGCGCGATCGGGGGTGGCGTCGGAGTCCGAGCTGCACTCGGGTACGGGCTCCTTGCCGGCCCGGCGCGGCGGGGAGCCCCCCGTGCGGGCCCGGCCGAGGATGCGGGGGCACGCGCGCGAGCGCTCGCGCGGTGAGGGGACCGCTCGCGATGGCCGAGCGGCCCGGCTCGCATGCGATAACCCATGGCGACGTCGAGTTCGAGTTGGGAGCGGACTCGAGCTCGAAGTCGCCGTGGTGGTTGAAGAGCGAAATTTCGCCGACCCTGTCGGCGAGTTCGCCCGTGACGACTTCCGGGAAGCGTCACGAGGCCGTCTTCGGGTTGGGCGGCATGGTGAGGCGGTCTTTGGAAGGAACCCGCGCCGTCGCGGTGCAGACCCGTGCGCCGAACACGAAGGTGTCGCCGCGGTTGAAAGCGACGGTTGGCTTGAAGCATACGGGAGCCGTCGAGTTCGCCATGTGATCTCGGGCGAGAGCCCTTACCTGGCGCGCCAGCTGTCGGTGTTTTAGACCGGCAACCTACTAAGGGGAGTACCCGAAGTAGATGAATGTGACTCGCCGAGATCGGTAACTCGAAGGAAGAGACACGTGGCACACAATTTAGACAGGTTCGGGCCGCGAGATGCGTAATACCCTACGTCCTTTATGCTGCGTAGCTCTGGATTGATTGGGCACGATTACAAGATGGTGCAATAGTGCGCCGTGGGTTGTATGAGATGAGATCTGATGCTAGAGATCGGTCATTGCCTCGCCTTATATAGTCCGGGAGGCAGGGTTACAAGTCGGAGTAGGGAGAGAGTACTAGTCGAGTACGTCTAGGAGTCCTCCATACAGTGCGGAACATGTACAGCTCCATAACCGAGTACTACTCCTGTGTAGTCCTTGTGCTCCACGCCTTCAGGTGCCGTGTAGCGCAAGCCGGGTAGTCCCAGGGGCCCACCGAGTAGTCGGTCCTGGTACTCACCGAGGTAGTGGGCCCAGGGAGGTCCATACGACAGCTCCTACCAGCACGCTCATTGGTTTGGAAACCAGCGACCGCTTGCTGAATTGAATTTTCGAGCTTGAGCCCATAATCTCAACCTAAAACACGGAAAAGCCCGAAAATATAAAAAAATATCAGACAGGGAAGGAAATGTACGAATGAGAACTGAAAAAGATATAAAAGAAGAGTAATTAGTAAAATGAAGTTATTATTGTTGGATAATAAAGATTATGAAGCTTCTACACAAGTATTGTCATTATGAAAAAACTGAGATAGAAAATATATAAATATTAATCTATTAGGCATTGATCCTACATTATTCACAAACTTTTAATATTTACACCCCTTATATCTTGAATGGTAGGTAACTTTGAGTCTTTATGTGAAATTAATAAAAACACAATAGCAGCCAATGTAAACAATCATCTATTTTTAATATTTTCAATATTTAATATTTTCTCGTGAAGCTTCAATATTTTTCTTGATATTGTGTTTCCTCCTGAATGCGAAACAAGTTTCTCCTCAAGTTGCGTTTGTACCTCAAATATTTTCTTGTAAATTTGCGATATTGCTATTAGTTCAATAAAATTTATAAATAAAATGTGTTTGAGAAGTGAATCAAATTTTCTAGGATTTTTGTGTTGGAAACTACTTACTTGAGTTTGAGTTCCGAACTCAGCATTTTTGCTTGTATTTTTAGATATTGTTCTAGGAACAAATGTATGGTGTCATTGTTTAAGCTATAGAAGACATGCATGTTAATAGTAAGACTTCTTTGGCGATTTCATCAATTTCAAGATAAAGTTTGATTTCTCGAATGTACTTATAAAAATAGAGTTGCGTGCCCGTTATAAATGTGCCTACAGTGACGGAGTCGGCTCCATCTCGTAGGGGGCTCTTCCTCTTCTTCCTCTTCCTCACTCTTCCTGCTTTCTTCTAAAAATTGGAGGGGTGGGGGCTCCATGGCAGGAGCAGCGGTAGGTAGGGGCGGAGCCACCCTATCGGCGAGGTGGGGCGGCCGCCCCAGCTACCGTCGTGCACATCATACAACTCTCCTTCCTCATTTGATCACTACCTATCTGTCTCTAACGATTTAACATCGATGAGCATAGTCTGAATATGAGGAAGATGAGTTCTCATCGTATTGCACTTGTAGCTATGCTAGCCCAACAACTACCCATAAATTTTGTGTAAGTTTTGTGTGTATGTATATGTCATTTAGTTTAGTTTCTCCGCTAGAAACCGCCCCACCTCTGAAAATTTTCCGGCTCCGCCACTCGTAGGGGGGGCTTGAGCCCCACCCACCCCACCGTTGCCTCTGTCCGTGCGTGCGTATATGTAAGCGCTTGCACATTACTTTATTTCTAATCAAAAGGTTATTTGATAAATTATCATCCAAACGTACTAAAGTTCAATCCTGTTTTGAAGTCTTGTTTTTCTGTAGTTCCGTTCTTGCAAGCGGCAGGTAGCGTAGAAACGGAAAACAGAGTGAGAGGGTAGTTTGCGTTGCGTCGACTTGTCATCGGCACCGAAGAATCTTAGCAGTCTGACATGTCGACGGAACGGAACCAGGCCCAGGCAGCCAGTACAAAGTTTCCACTCTTTCCGTTGACTCCTTGCGCCCCTAAAAGATGACTAGTACTAGCAGACTAGCTTGAGCAGAAACCTGCGGCACCTGCAGAGGCCGTGCCTGCGCAGCCAGAGAGGACAGAGGAGAGTCCCGCGATGGCCGTGTCTCGCCGCTCCGCCATGGAGCTCGCCGCCGCCGACCCGGCGGCGGCCGATCCGGACCGAGCCCGGCTGCACCAGCTCGGCTACAAGCAGGAGCTCAAGCGCAGCCTCTCGTAAGTGCTTCGACGACGACGACGACCGCCCCCAGTGGAGCGCCAAGCTCGCCGGCAAGGGATGGGCTCCCCTCGCTTCCTGGGTCACTGGATGGTGCGTCCTGCTTGGAACTTTCCGATCACTCTTACTAACATTTTGTCATTTTGGTGTATGTGCACATAGGTGGCTCAGAAATACTATAAATTGCACACCTCCGAATCGATTGTCGATCTTGTGTCAAGTGTAGAAAACGAACAACACATCACACAGTGTCTTATAAAGTTTAATCTTGTGCCCTGCATTACAGGTTCAACATCGTGGGACAGGTACACTACCCGTGGCCCGGATTTCACTGATTCGTGAATGCTGCTACACCCTTTGAGTATCCCCGTAATCTCAATTCAACTTTTTCTTTAGATCATGCTAGCTTGCATTGGGAGTTTTATATTGTATTTAGTCTTGCGTGCTTGACTTTCACCAGGCTGCTAAGCGGGCATCCTGGCATGTGGTTCCATATGCAGGACCGGCTGGTAGAGTGTACAGTAGCAGAGTCAGGTTCACTGATTTAAAATTTATCACATAAGCATTCGAAATTGCTGATTGCGGCAGTATTTTAAACCGCAACGCAGTGGGCTGCTACCACGAGCATCGACTTCTCCTTGGCGCAGCTTGTGCAAGTGATGGTCCTGCTTGGCACGGGGGGCCTAAACGGTGGCGGCTACATGGCATCCAAGTACGTTGTGTTGGCCATCTATGGCGCCATCCTTACCATCCACGGACTGATCAACAGTCTCCCTATCCAATACATGGCATGGTTTGGCCAACTTGGAGCATTTTGGAACGCGGCAGGTGCGGCATATTTCTGATCGAATTCTGCTACACGATCCATCACATCATGCAGTATACATGTTACATTCTCGACTGCATACTTTGATCTTATCTATCTATGTAACCGGAAGATGGATCATGATGTACACCAGGTATAATTGTTCTGGTCATCTTGATCCCATCAGTTGCTAAGGAGAGAGCGAGTGCTGGGTTCATCTTCACCCACTTCAACGTAGACGATAGCACGGGGATCCATGACAAGGCTTACATTCTAGCCGTGGGGTTGCTCATGAGCCAGTACTCTGTCATCGGCTACGACGCATCTGCGCATATGGTGAACTCTTCAGCCAAATTTCAGTTAAAGAACTCTGAAACTCTGGACATGAATGGAATCTGAAACAACCATGAGGCATGGATGTCGATGCCTCTGTTTACACAAGTGCAGACGGAGGAGACGAAGAACGCCGACTGGAGCGGCCCGATGGGGATCATAACCTCTGTTGCCCTGTCGAGCGTGTTCGGATGGATTTACCTGCTCGCTCTGACATCGCTGGTGACGGACATCCCGTACCTCCTGGACCCAGGCAACGACGCCGGCGGGTACGCCGTCGCGCAGGCTCTGCACGGCGCCTTCCACAGGAGGTTCGGCACCGGCGTCGGAGGGCTCGTCTGCTTGGGAATCATCGCCATGGCCACCTTCCTCTGCGGCTGCGCGTGCATAACCAGCAACTCAAGGTCCGTGAGCTTGGTCACAGAAATAATCTTTTTTTCTGAAACCCAAAGGTTCTGAAACACGCAGGATGGGGTACGCCTTCTCGAGGGACCGGGCGATGCCATTCTCGCACGTGTGGTACCGGGTGAACAGGCAGGAGGTGCCCTTCAACGTCGTCTGGCTCTCCGTCGCCGTGGCGTTCGTCATGGCACTCACGGTATGTGTGATCTTGATCATATTGATCATACATGCCACTGTGTCAAAAACTGAAGATCCACAGCATGGCTCAATTGATTTTGTGATTTGTTGGCAGTCGCTGGGGAGCCAGGTGGCGTTCCAGGCGATGCTGTCCATCGCGACCGTCGGGCAGTACATCGCCTACGCGCTGCCGATCGTCTTCCGCGTGACCACCGCCCGGAAATCCTTCGTTCCGGGCCCGTTCCACCTCGGCAAGCATGGCGTCCTCGTCGGCTGGGTCGCCGTCGCCTGGGTGGCTCTCGTCACCGTGCTCTTCTCGCTGCCGGTGGCGTACCCCGTCGCCGAGGACAACTTCAACTACACGCCGGTCCTCGTCGGCGGCGTGGTGGTGCTCAGCGTTGGCGCGTGGGTGCTCCACGCCCGCTTCTGGTTCCAAGGACCCATCACTAATGTTGACGTGTAAACATGGTCGACAACCATGGAAGCTCGGTTTTGGTTAGTTGCATGTATACAGTATGGATGTTCTTCAAACCTGCGACCTCTTGGGTGCTACTGAAACGGAACGACACTGTTAAGGCAGTACACAAAATCCGAGGAACCGATTCGGATTAATGTTCAACTTTTTAAGGACAGTAAAATTCATGACCTCAATCTAAAACCCAGAATGCACGACTTACTGTTCTGCAATCCTCATAACCATGTACATCGATTGTGAGGTCCAGATCATGAACATAGTCAAGCATGACAAAGGTTTTATTCCAACTGCACCCATAGTCAAGTCTAAAGATGACACAGATAATGAAACGTCACAAATGGGAATGGGAAACATTGTTTCTCGTCGCTGCGGCAGCTCAAACACCAAACATCAGGCTGAACTTGGTGGCGAGAGGGACGGATATGATGGCAACACCCAGAGCGACACCGAAAATACGGTGTGAGATTGAGAACGTTGCGCTGAACTGCGGCTTCTTCAGCGGGAGGTGGGGCGACAACGGGCGGTTTGCAACAGGAGCTGCCAGGGGGCGGCTTGTGTGCAGGGATCGGCTTCCAGGTGCAGACATATTTGGTCGCAGGGCTGCTAGAGGTGAAGATGTGTAGCCCCTGGCTTGCTCAAGGTTTGAGCTGGAGCCACCAAGTGCCCCTGAAAAGATGAATGCAATGAATTTAAAAATGGCAAGTTTTGTGGAATGAACTGCACGCTTCTACCAAGCAGAACCAAATAAATGGGGGGAAATCTGAGTGCATTCCACCTAAACAACATGTACTATGTAGATGGCTTTTCTATATGATGCTGTACATCAGATCAGATTATGCAATTATATCCAAAGAAAAATGGGACAATTAAAATGGTTAAAGCTACATGGCATGGATCCTTTGCCTCCAGGTCCCACAAAATGAATAACCATGAACAACTATTACAGCATTACCTACCCTATCAGATATAATGGTGCAAAATGATTGGCAGCCAATGGACATTATCTTCCCTTGACTCTTCTGACAGACTACAAACAATCTTATGTCATTTCCAGCTCATGATACTAACTATTTTAAATGGCAGCCTACTTGGCAAGATCTAAGTGTGCTTTCATCCCGCCACTACTCCTGACGAGTACCCAGTGTTGTTGATAACTCAAACTATGACAGAAGCAGAGGGAAAATAAAACAAAATGAGTGCAGGTATCCAGGAGTGCTTACCACGGTGAGCAAATGGAGCATCTCTCAAGGGTGCAAATCGAGTGTTGTTGTTATACTTCTCCATTGCTGCAAATCAACCAATAATTGTGAATTAGCATCAATACAAAATCGGAGTCTGGAAAAGAAGATGAATACAATATGTTGTAAAGCTCAATATAGAAAGATCAACTAATGATTTGATTAAATCGGAGGACACCAAAATAAATTGATCCTAGTTTACTTGATCGTTTAGAACAAACCAAGTAACATAAGCAAATTCCTAGAGACCAGTCAAACTATTGTAGCCAACTTAAATTTTCCAATTATCATCAATGAAGCAAAGTACCAGGTCTATCCTAAGTCCTGCGGATTTAAATGCATGAAGAGGAGAAATAAAAAAATGGAGCTATCCGTGTTGTAATACAAATAAAATTGAAGGACACAACTTGTAACTATTACAACGGCAAACTTTGGAGAACTTGATTGAAATATTGAACCCAGGTATCATTAGAAAGATTTGCACAAATCAACTATTCAGAAGAATATGCATTATACTTGCAAATTTAATCCTAAAACATATAGGTCATATCAGGGTAAGACTTAATATGGGCTATGGGACATTCATTTGAACACGAGAAAAATTTTGGGAGAGAAAAAAAAAACACAACCACAGCAAGATGAACCAGAAGCCCCCTAGAACACGAGATGCATCAGAGTATTCATTCCAGGAAGACATTAGGACCTGACATAAGAGGCCCGCAGCAAACAAGAGCTTCTGCGGAATAAACCGAGATGTCCATTGAAGCAAGGTAGTGCTTCACTTGCTGACAATAGTAACAACACTACATTTGTTGTGACAGGCATGCAATGCAAGTTATGGAAGTATCGTATGTGAACACTGCTAAATTATTCACAATTACTACACTTTTGCTTGCATGAAAAAGTACCAAAAAACAGTACATTTATAAAACCAATATTTCTACCCCCAACTATATTCTAGTTGTTTCCATTTTCATTCATTTGGTATTTACTTGAAATACAAGGCTACAAATTTATCAGTGATAGATCGCCAAGATGGTATGATCGCCACGCAAAAAAAAAAAAAAATTTCTTGCAAATCAAGATCGCATGGGCAGCACAAACCCTAGGCAATCCAAGGAGGAGGAGGATGAGGTGAACAGTAGGAGATGAGGAAAGGGCAGAACTCACAGATCCAAGGAGAAGCGGATCCGGATGGAGAGGTGAAGTGAAGGGGGAAGCGGCGCCTGGACGAAGGCAGCGCGACGCGGTTCCGCTCGTGATTCGCCTGGATGGGGAGGACCGGCGACGGCGTCGCTCTTCGTCTGGATGGGGAGGAGCAGCGACGGCGCTCGTCTCGCGTGGACGGCGGCCAGGACGGGGGAGCGGCGTCCGGCCGGTCTGACCCGGTGGAAAAGGAGGACAAGGACCTCCCTCGCCGGATGGGCTCCGAAACGCCCTCACATTTTGGCCTGGGGCCAAATTGTGACCCAGACCGGGCCTCCCAACATTGTCAGGCAGGCCCATTCTTGATCACGCGTGGATCAGAAAAATTGGGCCGAGCCACGCAGGCCGCCAACCAGCGGCCCAGCGCGCGCGCGGCCCACTACTCCGCGTCCGCGGCCGACGACCGTCTCCTCTTCCTCCACTCTCCTCCGACCTCCGACAAAGCCGCCGCCCAGCTCGCGCGCTCGGGCCGGAGTAAACGCCACAGCGTCCGCACCTTATCCTCTTCCCTGCCAGGTTTGCCTCCACATCTCTCTGCCGTTCCAAATCGGGGATACTGTGTTGTGAATACTGCTGTTCCCATGTCAGCGTTTTCCCAATTGGGTTCGTATGTCTCGAATTGTTGTACCATGTATTTCATAGGGGACTTCTGTGGGATACCATTGTGGCATTGTACCATGTAAACCATGAACAGCTTTATGTGTACCAGGTACTGACTTGTACCACAATGAATCGAGGAACATTTCCTCCAACACTGCCTGTTCCTATATACTGGTTAAATGTGAACCGGTTTCTCCGGAAATTGAGGATTGCTTTCCTGATGGATGTTACTTGATACGCGGCTTGAGAGCTTGGAATTCCAAACTTTGCATGCATACGTGTGTTGTCCACAAGAACTGGCGTACAAGACTCGCTGAGCTCAGTCATGGACCGTGGCGTGAAGTCCTGGTTGGCATTGGAAAACTTGGGTGCAGAGTCTGTAGAGGTCTTCCAAGTCTGCGCCCCCTCTGCACTTGCACTCCGTCCCTGCTGCCCGCTCTCGCCGAGCCTGCAAAATTTGAACAGCGAAGCTTTGCTTTGGTGGCCATGTGTGTGCCACAACCACAACCCCAAAAATAAAGATTTTCTTCGATCAGCTGACCATGCCCGGTCTTCGCGGCAAAATTGCACAGCAGCCATTTCTGGTCAACAGTCTGATGCGCCGGTGCTGAAAAATTCCATGTTGTAGCCATCAACCAGGCAGACAGGCATGTGCATGCGTCTATAAATGCTGTCAGGGTTGCGTCGTGATGAGCATCCACTGCAAGGGCGACCGCTGAGTACTCGCCGGCGTCGAGGAAGATGGCCAAGATAGGCGTTGCCCCGGTGCTCGCGGCAGCATTGGTCGTTACTGCATTCGCCGCCACCGCTACAAGTATCTATCCATCTTCTTGAGCTCCGACGAACCATGCATCTAACCTCGAGAGATTCAGTACTGAACCAAATGGTGTTTTTTTCCCTTCGTGCGTACAGGTGTGCGAGCCATCGGCGTGTGCTACGGCGTGATCGGCAGCGGCCTCCCGTCGAAGAGCGACGTCGTGCAGCTCTACAAGTCCAAGGGCATCGCCAACATGCGCTTCTACTTCGCCGACAAGGAGGTCCTCAACGCCCTGCGCGGCTCGGGCATCGGCCTCGCCCTCGACGTCGGCAACGACAAGGTCGGCGACCTCGCCAACGACCCCGCCGCCGCGGCGTCCTGGGTGAAGGACAACGTGCAGGCCTACTACCCGGACGTCAGCATCCGGTACGTCGTCGTCGGGAACGAGGTCGACGGGGCCGCCTCCGTCCTCCAGGCCATGAAGAACGTCCACGACGCCCTCACGTCGGCCGGACTCGCCGGCAGCATCAAGGTGTCCACGGCGGTGAAGATGGACGCGATCGTCAACTCCTCGCCGCCGTCCAACGGCGCGTTCAAGGACACCTCCGTCATGTCGCCGATCGTGCAGTTCCTCGCCGGCAACGGCGCGCCGCTGCTCGCCAACGTGTACCCCTACTTCGCCTACAAGGACAACCAGGACATCGACCTCAACTACGCGCTGTTCGAGCCGAGCTCGACGACGGTGGGCGACACCAACGGGCTCACCTACACGAACCTCTTCGACGCGATGGTGGACGCCGTCCACGCCGCGCTGGACAAGGTCGGCGGCGGCGGTGTCGACGTCGTGGTGTCGGAGAGCGGGTGGCCGTCGGCCGACGGGAGGGGCGCCACCGTGGACAACGCGAGGACGTACAACCAGAACCTGATCAACCACGCCGGCAAGGGCACGCCGAGGAAGCCGGGCCCGATGGAGGTCTACGTGTTCGCCATGTTCAACGAGGACAACAAGGGCGGGGACCCCACGGAGAAGAAATTTGGGCTCTTCAACCCGGACAAAACACCCGTCTACACTGTTAATTTCGCATGAAACTAAGTCTGGACTTTTATGCATATTTTTGTTTAGAACATGACTACACTACTGCATGCATATATATATAAATAAATTTTGTCTGTCATCTTTGTAATAACCAGAGAAATAATAAAATGGACAAGTGGATAATAATTTACACGAAAAAAGGACATAATTCTTGTGTGAATATAATGACCTAGACTTGATGCTTGCTAAATTGTGTTGTATGTTGACATGATGAGCAAAATTGAAGTTTGGCTACAAGTTTACGTTTTTTGTCCCGAAAAGTTACAGAAATTAACCAAAGGACCAAATTGGCGAAGTATCCGAGACATGATTGTACGCAGTGGCAGTAAGGCACTAGCCAAACAAATATATAGTTCGTTGACTCAGAGTCAGCACAAGTCAAGTTGCAATATCTGGTAGTGATTAGGACTGTTGCAAATATCTTGACCATGTCCAAGTCAAGTTTAAGACATTATATTCATAATATTGGTAGATAGCCTACATGGAGGACTCCTACTGGCTGTGTGACAATTGTCAGAGTGTTGTCATGAGATCGTCGAGATGACAGAGTGACCAGATTGTGCGCCAGACCACCGATTGCTGGCGTCTCATAACGCGGTGGATGAGAAAAATAAAACCACCATTGGATGTTGAGTTGTTGATGGGAGACAATATGCAAAGTTATACTCCACTCCTGCATGTGCGCGAGATGTACCAAGATTGACCTTTTTTCTACCGTGCTGAGTTACAACCTGCTGCGTGCGTAGGAATTTTTCTACCGTGCTGTGTACAGGTTGCACTCCCTCTCGCTCGGGCCTGTGTATCTAGACATAATATCTATCTAGATGAATGTTGAAGACTATGCATTTAAAAAGACCAAGATAAATAGTAACTTATACGAAGTAGGGAGTTTTAAGCACACTTTTGTGTGCATGAATGGAATAATATTCTATCGCGTGTCAGAATTATCACACTAGTGTAATGGGTAAATTTGCTGGTGGGTACCTTTTAATATTAGCATTTTCTACTCCCTCAATTCCCAATTATAAGGTGCACACACAAATCAAGATTCAAACTTTACAATCTATAATTTACCCAACCATTTTTAAAATTTTGTAACATCAAATTGACACGGCTGGATCTGCAATCAAATGTACCTCCACTGATATAAACTTTATAAGCACAAACAATATAATATACTCCATCCTTCTCCAAAAAATATGTCATTTTAGGATTCAAAATCTATTTAAAAAAACATGTCGTTTTACTTAATTTTGACATGTGTGAATGAGTATATGGGTATGCAACGGTCAACTAGCACCAAATATGGCCAATAAGTGGGGGCAGTTGAGGTCATTTTACCTCCTCTACAATCTGCCCTAAAACTTGTACAATGTCATTTTTTCCGGCACGGAGGGAGTAAGATAAATGAATGGTCAAAAATTAATTTGATTGACTGCACCATGTCAAATCACGCCTTATAAATAAGAACGAAGGGAGTAGTGGATAATAATCCAATGTTTTAGGTGTGTGGTTGAATTTGGATTGCATTGGGTGGTACGATCAGAGGCTTAGTTGGGTGGATCACGTTTGAGCGTTGGTCGGTGCCCTCACCTTGATCTCTAAATTGATTGGGCAGCAGCCCCTTTCAAAAGAAATGAATATTGCATTGGCCTCTGTTTCGACGACCCTTGTTTCTGTCCTTCTTTCTTGTGACAATTGCTTCGACTAGCAGAAGTGGTAGAATTGGTTTTGGTGATTTATATTTTTTTCTCTTATAATGTCACTTGAAAATAAAATGGTTAATATTGCCATTCTCCAGATTGGGAACACATTAAAGTGGCAAGCATCTATCAGATTCACCAAATCAAATATATTTTGGAGTCGAAATTCTGTTTTGAATTGCAGCATACAGACTGGCAAGTTTTGAGGTGGCACACGGCCTTCCTTGTTTTACAATCTCCAGTTCTCCACGAAGCTGTTCAATGTCAAGTTTCCTCTTTTGGATCCTCACTAATATTTTTTTGTGCTGGCAGATATCATAACCTCGCAATTCCAGTCCAATTTCTCTTCCAGAATGGCAAGTTTTAATGTGGCACGCGTACCCGAACCTCACACCTTCCAGTGCTATCCCTCTTCCGAAATGGCAAGTTTTGTGAGTTGGCGCGATTCAGAACTGCAGTATTTCCAGCCCTATGGGGCCAGTTTTCTCCTTTTGAAATGACAAAAATCTTTGCCAGTGTTTACATTCAAATGAGGGGAAAAAAGGGTGTCAAAAGACTGTAAAATAAATTTACCGTGGTTAGAGAGAAAAAAGATCTGCTGATCCAATTTGATTTCGGTGCACATTGAAGACGCGCTTTTTTCTTTGAAAAAACAATCAAACATGCTCTGCCGCACATTAAAGAAAATTAATAATCCCCGCCACCAACCCAAGATCCCAAGCAGTATAAAAAATAAGGTCACCCTGGTAACACGTTCATTGTAGATTGCATTTGCATACATGCTCTAGCGCCTTCTGTAGGTAGCCAAGCCAGGTTCATAGTTCTGCTGCTAAGCTAGTTATTGGAGTTTTGGCCTCCCTTTTCAGTCTTGGGGTGCAAGATCGTTATGGCGATTATGCAGGGGCAGGGCTGTGCTGCTATGCTTGCTGGGGCAATGGCTATTGGAGTTTTGGCTTCACTTCTTACAGGTATATATGTGGTTGAATTTGGATTGCTTCATCGAACCGGAGTACCGTTTCATTTTGAATTCAGTCCTCGTGCTCCATTGTCTTGTTTCACTCCTTTGAGAAAATGCAGTTTCTTTCCATGCAACCGCAGCATGTAGTATTCGTTTTTTTGAATGTTGCGTTTTGTATGTTTCTATATATCGAACTTGGTTTTCCATATTTTTCTTGGTTTTAGTGAGACATGCAAACTAAAACCGGAAAACTGTTCGGTGCACGTGTTTGTATCTTTAATTTGTATTGAACTTGGTTTTGCATTTTATTTTACATTTGTAAAGGGCGTTTTATCCTTAGTGGCGAAGCCAACTTTAGCCATAGGGGGACACTTCCCTTTTTCATCTTCCTCTTCCTCCCTCATTCTCCCTCTTCACCTGAGCCGCCCCACCGTTGGATGCGCCACTTTTTATCCCTGGATTTATTCAAGGCGCCATAACTGAATCGAATTTGAAAATATATTTTAAGTTCTTTTAAAAGGGCCTTTATCCTGGATTTAGACAAGCAAGGTCGTCGTGACCAAATAACATGTAAACACAACTAGATGTGCATGACGCTTACTTACCACATCAGGATGTCCTTTTTCACAGTATGGTGCTGCGGTATATCTTGATTTTTTTCCTATTTTTAAATTTTAATATGGTTTCATGTTAGGAAAGTGCATGAAAGTTATGTGCCACTTCATACATGTATATACATAAGAAAAATTGATGGCATACGTTTCTAAAAATAGTTAAACCGCTTTCCTGGTGCATTTGTTCCCACAAAATCTATATATTTAATAAAGTCTATGATTGCACAAATTTTCTTAAAATGATTACTCCGTTCGTTTTAAAAAAAGCACCTGGACAGTTAGTTGTCTAGGTTCATAGTAAAAAAATGCACCTATTTTGTTCTCAAGTTTAACCGGCCATTGTTACGCGGTGCAGGTGTGCAGTCCAATGGCGTGTGCTATGGCATGATAGGCAACAACCTCCCGCCGCCAGCGGAGGTCGTGCAGCTCTACAAGTCCAGCGGCATCAGAAGCATGCGCATCTACTTCCCCGACAGCCGTGTCATGGAGGCCCTGCGCGGCTCCGGCATCGGCCTCGTCCTCGGCGTCGTCAACCAAGACATCGTCCGCCTCGCCGGCTGCCAGTCGTGCGCCGCGTCCTGGGTCCAGACCAACGTCGCGCCCTACTACCCCGCCGTGAACATCCTGTACATCGCCGTCGGCAACGAGGTCTCGGATGTCGCCGCCCAGAGCATCCTCCCGGCCATGCGGAACCTGCAAGCCGCCCTGGCCGCCGCCGGCCTCGCCGCCATCAAGGTTTCCACGTGCGTGAGGCTCGACGTGGTCACCAACACCTTTCCCCCCTCGGCCGGCGTGTTCGCGCAGCCCTACATGGCTGACATCGCGAGGTTCCTGGCCGGCGCCGGTGCGCCGCTGCTCGCCAACGTGTACCCCTACTTCGCCTACACGGGCAGCCCGGGAGACATCAGCCTCAACTACGCGCTCTTCTTGCCGGGCACGACGGTGAGGGACAGCGGCAACGGGCTGGTGTACACGAACCTGTTCGACGCCATGGTGGACGCCGTCGTCGCGGCGCTGGAGAAGGCCGGCGCGGGGAGCGTGAGGGTCGTCGTGTCGGAGAGCGGGTGGCCGTCGGCGGGTGGGACGGCGGCCAGCGTGGAGAACGCGCGGACGTACGTGCAGAACCTGATCAACCACGCCGCCCAGGGCACGCCCAAAAGGCCCGGGGCGTTGGAGACCTTCGTGTTCGCCATGTTCAACGAGAACCAGAAGCCGGGGGAACTGACGGAGCAGAACTTCGGGCTCTTCTATCCTAACAAGTCTCCGGTGTATCCCGTCGTTTTCCAATGATGCGCGAGTGTTACTTGCTTGCTTTGTTCCAATAAGAAAACCCCTGTAACCTTTTTGTCTCATTCTTTGTCTCTTGATGTTGTGTACTGTTGTGACTTTAAAAAAATGGAATCAGTAGAGGCTACCTCGTCTCCTATATTGCTTAAAAGAACAAATGTGCTACTTGCGTCCAAAGACAACAATGAAATGGATAATTTTTTAATTTTAACCTTTTTTTAAAATTATTTTTATAAATAACCCCTGGGCAACTTTTTTTGCACCAGGTAACCCTTTTGCCCGCGCCTGGCGGCGTGGCGCGGCAATCAGCCGCGCGCGCGCCACATGCGGTGGCGCGGCGGCACCGCCACGCCGGCCGGCCGCGCGCGCGCGCGCGGGGCGTGGGCCCGGTCTCCGCCGCCACATGCGCCGGCGCGGCGGGGCCGCCGCGCCACCGCGCCCGGCGCGCGGGGGCCGGGTCAAGAGGGCCCGCGCGGCCCCCTTCTTCCTCCTCCTCTCCCCCTTTCTCTCCGGCCCCGCGCCGTCCCCCCGCGCGAGCTCCGCCGCCGGCCGCCGCCCCCCCCCCCCCCCCCTCTAACCGGCGATTTGTGGCGGGGATAGTGTGGGAAATCGATCCCTGTATCCTTGGAAGGTATTGCCCTTATTGAATCTCAGTTTTAGCACGTAATTTTGCCGTATTTTGCATGTATAGGTGAGCTAGGGTTTGACAATAATTTGAAATTGTGATGTGTTAGATGTTGGGTGTGTTGAAAGTTATGCTTTGGGAAGTTTCATTAGACAATGTGCCATCTATTGATATGTTGAAAATACGTTTCTTTACTACATGCTTTAGTGTAGGTTTGCTTTACTACATGCTTAATACAATGTTGCAAATATGTTGAAAGTGATTGTTCATTTTGATATCATTGGTTGCGGGATTAGTAGACATGAGCCACCAAAACCCACGTTACTTGTGCCATTGTTAGGGGTAAAGGAAGTTTTCCCGAAGAGTGGGATGAAAACGGTCCCGTGCCTCGAGCTCTCCCCCGTACCCAATTGTTTATGTGGTGTGCCGGCTTATGTGAAACGAGTCTAGGTGTGCCGGACCGGGTAGAGCATTCTCTTGTTGTTGGATTAGGGAAGCACCACCCCCGGCGACTCCTTGTTATTTTTTGCGGTGGATAGACGGGCCCGACAAGTTTGATCCTAGGATACGTCTCTTCCCGTATGCGAGTCATGTGTTGAAGCCATATCATGAGTTTCAACGATGGGTTCCTCCTCCACCTAATCCTCCACCGATGACTTATGAGGAGAAGCAGTTGGCCGCCATTGAGCGAGTTAACAACCCTCCAGTGTGTGATTGTGGAGTGCGTGCGTATCTTCAACGACCAAACATTGAGGCCCCAAATAAGTTTACACCATTCTTTCGTTGCTCCTTAAAGACTGTTGTAAGTAAAAAGCATATCCTTGTTATCATTTAAGTTTTATAAATGTCCATGACTCATTGCTATTAATGGTTGTTCTGCATTTCAGAGTGGGTGGCCTAGGTGTGACTTCAATGAATACATATATGGACCAAGATCGGAGTGGCCAACTGAATCTGAAGTGAAAGAGTTCGAGTCCGGGACGAAGGCTTGGCCTTGCCTTAGCTATCCACCTTCACGGTGCAAGTGTGGCATAGTAGCCACGGAAGGTGTTGTGCCATCTGAGCTCGGTTTTGGAATGTTTTGTGGCAATGCATATGGAGACTTTTGGGTGAGCATGATGTGAACTTCTTTGATTTAGGTAGCACTACCGTTGTGGTTGTCCTCATTTTGATTTAACTTTGTATGATACGGTCTTATATTTTGCAGGAGGGGCGGACTTGTGATTGGGAGCAATTTCTTGGTCGTCGTGAGTTAATGTTAGAGTTGGGACGAACTTCGAACCGGGAGGAGGTTTAAAACTGAATCTATTAAAAACAAGATAAGAGCAAAATATGGTGTGCCCTTACCGGAAGAGGAGGATCTAAGTGGTCCAATTTCGATGAGATGGTTCGTGAACCGGGAGTGGAGCTAGAATTTGTAGTTGGTTACGCCAACTACGAGAAAGTTGTGGCATATTGGCGTTGTAACGGGGAGAAGTTCTTAGAACGGGGGATACGTCCGTTGAGCGCAAAGGAGAAGAGTGAGAAGAAGAGGAAAAAGGAAGAGGAGTGGAAGGCATTGATGGATAGGTCCGGGGATAGGTCGAGGGATGAAGCGGCTAGAAAGGCGAGAGGCCGACGAAAAGGTAAGAGGATTGTGGGAGGATGATGAATGGTGGTCAAGTGTCAGTTGCATGTGTTGCATTGTAATATTTTTTTCAATGAACTAGTGTGTTTGGTAGTTTTGTGTTAAGTGAACACTTTGTTATGTGATGTAGTTGATGATGAATGGTACTTAAGAATCAGTTGTATGTGTTGTATTGAACAATTTTTTCAATGAAAAAATGTGTTTGGTTGTGTTGCATGCAGATTTATTAATGGAGCAGGATATTAGAAGAATAAAAAAATTAGGAATAATAGTTCCATTATTACAACACATTAAGGATGTAGTTTTCTTGGAACAATATAACACTACCATGGTGTAAACGAAATAGTAGCTCAAATATTACAACACCGCATGGTCGAAGACAACGACCTCATACAAAGTTCCAATATTTAGGCATCCTTGTGATGTGATGACGAAGGTTTATCCTTCTTGGTACCTTTTTTAGTTGGTGGATTAGGAGCGAGACGGGTTTGCTTCGGGACCGTAAAGACCACCGGAGCAAAAAGACCATCCCAAGGGGGGTCCTCTCCTCTTGCAATGGCATCTGCAGTTTCTCCTTGCATATAACGAAGCATGGCTCTTTTAAAAGTGGTCATTTTCTTCGGATCAGGTGTTGTATTTGTGTTTTTGCCCTTCGGATCGCCACCACCATTACCATCCTGACCCCCTCCGGCAGCAGCCGTAGACATCTCTAGTTATTGTTAAAAATTGAACATTATTTTGAAGTAGTTAAACTGATTACATTAAATTAACAAAGAGAGGAACCGTACCTAAGATAGAAGATGAGCCCGTGAGGAGAGGGAGGAGCACCGCAAGGTGTGGCGGTGGTAATCTTGCGGTCGCCGTCCCTCTTTATATAGCCGTGGCGAGGTGTAGGGTGTTTTTTCTTGTACTCACATCACATGTAGTAGGGTAGGGGGTAGGGTGTGTTTTCTCCCACGGATTGAATGGCCCACCACTTCTTTTCTTTCCCTATATATGTCACCCTTCGGTAAGTTGTTCACAATAACCAGCAATGGATGACTTGTCAGGTGAGGATAATTCTCTCGGTCCCGACTTGTGGACAGAACAGGATCCCGAATGTAAGGAGTACTTCCCACCAAGAGAGAAGAGTTATTTCCGATCTTTGCGGGATGTTAGACCGTACGATTCGAAAAAATCAGTAAAGTGGCCAAGATGCATGCACAATGAGTTGTGTGTAATGCAAGTTTATGAGGGAGTTGGACTTTACTACTCCGGTCGTCGCTTTTGGCATTGTCCACGTGCCTGGGTAAGGAACACTACCACGAGTATTTCCATCAGTTTATTTAGGTAACTAACATACTATTGTTGCTTGCAATACTCGTATGACCCTAACAACTGTGGTTTCTCGCAATGGGTCGATCCGCCAGCTATTCATCCATATGAAGAGTACATCACGTACCTAGAAGGACGCATCGAGAAGCTGGAGCATGAGCTCGCGGAGGCACTTACTCCTCCAGATCCACCATCTAGCGACGACGCGCTATGCACCTGCAGATGTCACATGAAGAACAGTCCACCGTCAAGTCCATCCCCGCCACCTCCACCCCCGTATGGGAACTACTACATGCCTTCCCGGGAATCGAGTGGTTTTGGCTCCATGTTATCCGGACGGATCTCGTACAAGTAGATTATTAGTGTTGTAATTGTTGTGTAAACTACCTTATGCCATTTGCGGCTTTCAATTCGAACCCCATGGTGATGGACCCGATATGTCATGTATGTGTGCGAAGAAGTTGGTCCGAGTCCCGAATCACGGCCTTGTTAGAAGCCATCCTAAACAAAAGAATCCTTGTGTGTTCAACACTCCAAGCAATTATGTGCCTGAACCTAGAACACCAGTCGATGTACGTGTGCTTTAAAATTTGAATTGACAACACTCTGAAAAAGCCTTTGCAGTCATGAAACAGTAGCCTACTTGGATTCCCTAGCCTTTTCAGTGAGCCATGTGGTCCTGTACAACAATTGATTTCACAACACCCTGAAAAGTCTATGCACTCCTGAAACCCTAGGGTCCTTGCAATCCCTAGCCTTTTCAGTGAGCCATGTTGTCCAGTATAACATTTGATTCGACAACACTCTGAAAAAATCTATGCACCCTGAAACTCTAGGGTCCTTGGAATGTCTAGCCTTTTCAGTGAGGCATCATTTCAACTGCAAAAACTGAAAAGTCTAAAGAACTACAAATTGTTTTGTCAACACTGTGGCCATTGCTATTTCATTAGACATTTCTCTTACATAACAAGTTTGCAGTGGCATGCATGGCACATGTGCCACAACTAATCCTACCATGCCTTAGGGAATTTAAGTCACACAAGTTTGCGGTGGCATGCATGGCACATGTGCCAATACTAATCCTAGCACGCCTTAGGTAATTTAAATCACACGAGTTTCCAATGACATGCATGGCACATGTGCCAATACTAATCCTAGCACGTCTTAGGAAATTTAAATCACACAAGCAATGGCACGTGTTACACATAACAATAATCATGCACCACTGATGAAGTCATCGCTCCACTTCTTGAAGTCCTCAAGTTCCTTCTTCACAAGAGCTTCAATCTTGGGGTCTCCATCGATTTTCTTCCCCCTCGCCAGAAACGCGGCATCTGGACCACTAATGAAGTCGTCGATCCACTGCTCGAAGTGGCACGCCCTCGTCACCTTTGGAGCAACAGATCTACTGCTTCCCTTCAATATATGCCACGTAGATACAAAGTCAGAAATGAACACCACGAAGTAGGTACAATGGTACTTAACAGTATCACTTACTGCCAATGCCGCAAGCTCCTTTTTAGCTTGATCGATGTTTTGACAACACCAAAACCGCCTGCCAAACGTTTCATCTTCACGTGAGACCTTGCATCCCGCATTCATGCCACAATGGCACTCTGGGGGGGTCTCGCCTTTCGGCCTCTTGTTCAAAGCCGAATATGGATCTATTGGGATCATTTGGGTATGCCCCCTCCATGGCTTCCATGGCCCTCCTCACATCCATAAACCCCCACCCCGAGCCCATCTCGGACAACCAACACTCTCAAACGACTGGAGGAATGGAGCTGATGTACGAGTGGAGGTTGCCTGTGAGGATTGGAGGTGAGTGATGAGTGGAGGCTACCCCCCTTTATATAGAGAAGAGAAGGTGGGTGTGGTGGACCCCATTTCTCGATCATTTTTTTTAGGAAAACTTTTTTATTCGCTGTTTTTTCTTTTATCCTAAAGATATGCAGAACGAGTGTATTATGAAATGTTCGTTGTCTAGCTTTGCATACATCGCTACTTAATCGTTTAGTGGTTATCGATGATATTACTTCACCATAATATAGAGAAAATATTATGGAAGTTTATATATATATTATTGGTTGCTTTTGTTTATGTCCAATGGGAAAAGTTGATCTTATAAATTCATATGTTTAGCCTAAAGTAAGTAACTTGTATTCCTCCCTAGTTCTTGCAAAGCCACCTAATCAAGCCTCACCTCATTTTTAGTTAGAACATGTTCATCATGTTCGGTGAAAGCAAACTAAAAAGTAAATTGGGCTTTAATCTGCCGCGCCATAGGGGTCCCCGCGGCAGCATAACGTTGCCGCGCCATGCCCCATGGCGCGGCGGTACGTGTTGCCGCGCTTAAATCCTACGAAAGCCAGTATGCACCCCTCGGCCAAGGTTCAAGTCTGGCCGGGGGCGCGGCAACACGTGCTCGCCGCGCCACGCGCGGCGGCGCGCGGCAAAGCGTCCCGCCGCGCCATGCGGTGTGGCGCGGCGAGCCGGCACGCGTAGATGCACGGGTGACGGCTCGCCGCGCCAAACCGCATGGCGCGGCGGGCGGGCGCGCGCGCCGCGCCGTCCCCCATGGCGCGGCGGGCTCGTGTTGCCGCGCCACCGGCCAAACTAGAACCTTGGCCGAGGGGTGCATACCTGGATGTTGTAAAACTTAAGCGCGGCAACGTAGGCTTGCCGCGCCGGCCCGTCGGCGCGGCGGCATGCGCCTACCGCGCCATGCCCGGTGGCGCGGCGGCCGGGTAGAGGTGGCCATCGGTGGCACCCAAGTTGCCAGGACTGCCGCGCCCTTGGGCATGGCGGGGCGGGACTATGTTGCCGCGCCGCGCGCATGGCGCGGCAAGCTCGTTACCGGCCCGAAACGAAGTTTCTTCTGGTTTCTGTTGCCCTCTCAACTCGACACACCTGCAGGAAATCAACATAACTCATCCCTTCATCGAGAAGCCAATATGGGGACACTTCCCATGCTGGAAACATAGTTTCATACAACGTGCGTACATTCAAACACAGTTCGGCACACAAACATCACACAAAGTGCTGAAGTTCAACATCCTAAGGCCAACACATGCTCCGACAAAGTCCGGCACACACAGTTCAACATCCTAAGGCGTAGACATGCCTCCGACATAGTCCGGCACACACAAACATCACATATGGTCCATAGGATCAACGACGGCGGCGGATTTGGTCCTCGGGGCTGAAAATTTGTTTAGCTCGGCGTTCCCTCCCCGGTTCTGTGTCCAAGACGTTGGCACTCCCAACTTCAGCGGGCCCACGTGGACGACGGCCGCGGGCTTTCTTCGCCGGAGGTGGGCGAGGCTGCAAAAATTGGACGAAACACTATAGAAGAGCAAGGTAATTTCAAATGCTGACTTGGATGGAAATTTTTGGATTCATTACCTGACTCGTCGACTCTCCTTGTGTTTGAGTTGCGGGTGGGGCATCAAACAGTACGTCCATCGGAATCTCTGAGACGTACGTGGGGTCTCCACGCTCACTACCGGTGCCGGTGAGGAGGAGGAGGAGTCTCCATCGTCCTCATCACTGGGCTCAGGGGTGGCGATTTCCTTACCACGACCACGGCTGGCACTACCAACAACACGACCTGCTGATGCCGACGCGGTGCGAGCGGTGCTTCGAGATGGGGTCCTCGTCGAGCTTCTAGCCCCGTGGTGAACTGGAGTGCGGCGGGATCTCGAAGAAGTGGCACGAACATTGCCGCCGTGGACAACATCCGGAGCCGCTATGCGGTTCAACTTCATTGCCATACGCTGCGGCTCCTCCGGACCCTCTCGCAACATGCAATTGGTACAAAATGAAGACATATTCCAAAAATAGGAATAAACTTAAGCATTTAGTTTTTGAAAAGTAATACTACCTCTCGCAAAGTTGCGTAGGGCTCCACCTTCGAAAGCACTTGCATGTTCCATAGCCACTCCCGCCTCATTTGCAAGCCTTGCAAGTTGTTGTCCCTACAAAAAAATCTTATTATAGATACAAATTATTAGAAACCGAAGTGATCAAACAACATTGGCTTGGGATAAATTTACCAAGTAATCGTGCAAAGGTGCTCGCTGCGGGCCGTGTGCCCACACGTGTCGAGGTGTCGTACTCATCCGCTATGTCGTCGTCGGAGTCCGAGGGGGCATCTTCAATGTGCTCATCCGTGAAAGGCGGCTTGATCTTAGTTCTTGTAGAGGTATGGTACCACCTCATGTACTCTCTATGTGGTCCGGGACGCCAAGCGGGGCCATCTTGATGATCCATCCTCTCGCCGATTGTTCCAAATGTCCAAGTACCTAGCATGCTTCACCGTCCAATCATTCTCCTTGTATCTTTTTTGCTCGTTCACCCCGAAATAACAAAATTGCTTGTCACATTATTTACAAACCAACTTATGCCATATGAGAATAATGAAAAATGCATCGAGTTGGTTTCTTACTTGTGCAAGGCCGGAACGGTGGACGTGTGCTCTGGGAGGCGAAGGCCGAAGCCTCCCAAACCGGCGTAGCACCCCTGTTTGGCAAATGCCACTCGACAACATAGTAGATGATGAGTGGCACTTCGTCGACCTCCACGAAGCTTGTCTCGTAACACATGGGTGAGAACCGGACGTGCCGAGGAAAGTCGCGGTCGTACGGTAGCCACTCAACCTACAAACATACAACATGTTTAGAGAAAATGTGATGACACAAAATTTACAAATTGAACACGAACTAGTGGACATGGGCTTGTACCGTGCTCGAGTAAGACAGTCCAACTCGTTTGTGTAGAACTTGTACCTCCTTCCCGGAGGACCACGTACCGCTGTCGCTGTCTTCCACACAAACGCAAAAGTGGGTCGAGAATCCTGCCGATTCCAAGCCTGCAAAATATAACCAAAATTTGAAAGATTAATAATTCATGAATATAAGTCTGCATGAATAAATAACAAAAGATTTGTATGTACCTCAACTGGCCCACGGTGTGGTCGGCCCTACTGGAAGACGCTCCCAAACCCAAATCTGCGCAGGAGGTAAGCGCATCCACCAAGGTTGGCGTCCCGTCCACTCCGCCTACAAGCATCACATAGCTGCCTATACGACCATGCCAAAACCGCCGAACCCCAACTGTAGCCACGGATGTTGTCCCAATCCTGACCCAAAAGTGGCGAGAACCATCCAAGAAACGGTGTTACCCGCAGCATCTGGTAGCAGGAACGTGGCAACAAAGTGCCAAAGCCACACACGTGCGTGCCTCTCTACAACAGCCTGAGGAGCTCCCTGGGGGCAAACGGTGAAGTGCTGCCTCAACCAAACTGTGTTCACTCCGGAGGTCTTCTTCGACGCATCCCCCTCATCAGCATCTGGTGGTCTCACCCCAATGTGCAACTCAACCATGTCTCGCCAACCAAAGACTCGAATGATCCCACTCACTTTGCCCGGCCCCTCAAGTGGAAGACCAAGGATCATGGCGGTATCCCCGCAGGTCACCTGTCATCTCTCCGCACGGTAGGTGGAAAGAGTGGGTCTCCGGACGCCATCGATCCACCAAGGCCGACAACAACGGCCCGTCCATCACGAGCAACCCACGAACCACGACCAAAGCAATGTCCAAGAACCCCGCTCTAGCCAAGTACGGGCGTATCTCTCGTCCCAAGGAAGTGGAAAGTGCTCTCGCACCCTCAACGGGTTCAAGTCCTGAAAAACAATAAAATTCAATAATTACAACATTAGCAATGTCTAGTCCTCAAAATGCAAGAAATATGCTTAGCTCACATATTAAACACAACTAGGAGGTACAATAACTAATAAATTTGGATCTTAAGTTAAGGCTTTTGTAAATACCCCGTGAAGGTCGGCCGGGAAGGTGTGCACGATGGCCGCCATCATATGCGGCCTCAAGGAGCGGGTACACCGGGTGCGCCATCTCGAAAAAAATTTACTTGTAGTTAGTAACAATAATTAAAAATTGAATGTAAGTATATAGAAATATAAAATTATTTAACTTGCATACAAAATTTCATAATTTTTCACCTACTAACGTACTACCATGACACCTACCCTCGAGTTGGAACCACCCATCCTTCTATTTGTCCCCGTTGCTTTTTTCTTGCCCTTCGATTTTCTTTTCCGACACGTGCGCTTTTTAATTTCTTTGTGACATTTTGAGCAAAGATACGTCATCTTGTCCGCATCGGCTTCAAAATCACCCATATCATAAGCGGCGGCAAACCTTCCTTGACACGCGTCCATGTCCCCTTTCAAACGCTTCTTTTGCCTCCTACCCTTTTTCAATTTCTTCAAAGACGGCGGTGGCACGTACTCCGGGCCATCATATTCGGGCCATTGTGACGGATCAAGGTACGGCTCAAAGCTGGATTCCCAAATCTTAATGGTGTGTTCTCTATAGAACAAAGGAGACAAGTACATGGCATTTTCATAGTCTAGACCTCTAGGCGTGCAAGCCTGTCATCAAGTGAGAACAAGGAAGATGCAACAATTGAGGACCGGTTACGGTGCAAGTACGGCCGGAGGTCCACCCTATAGTGTCGACCGCCATGACTCTCCCCTCCAACATTAGTAGTAGAGGAACCTCGAATAGAATAAATCATTCCGTCCGGACCATATGCTTCCGCATGTTGGTTCACAGATCTTAAACCAGCTTTATACATTATCTCATCTGCAAAGGATCCAATTCTACCCCCACTATCCAACAAATCACGTGCAATCCGCCATCTCTTCACAAAGTATTCATTGCATTTTTCAAAGGAGTATTCAATGATCCCCGCGACGGGTCTACTTCTTATTCCTGTAAATATGTTGTTGTAACTTTCAGAATAGTTTGTTGTCATGATACCCCAACGCATACCCCCGGCATCATATGCTTGAGCCCATTTGTCCTTATCCTCCATTTCATACTCCAACCAATCTTTAGCTTCCTCATTCAAGTTCTTAACTAAGTCCTTGTGCGGTTCCTTAAATTGGTCCTCTGTATGTACCGATGCCGGCAACTTCAACCGTCCTATTACCTCCTTGTTCTTTTGACGACGCCACAAATTGGCGGCAAAGTGCCTCATGCACCACCGATGAACAAGTGGTGGATACCCATCCGGTGGTCGCTCGCACATTTGATGAGACCATGGTGCCGATCCGAGATCATACATACCCGTCGCGTTGGACCAAGTACGTTAATGCGAAGGAGCCTCATGAACCATGACCAACCGTCGTCATTCTCACTCTCCGCCAAGGCATAACCTAAAGGCACAAGTTGCTCGTTCGGGATCTACAAGAATCGCCATCATGAGTGTACCTCTCGTACTTGCTTTGGTCAAGAAGGTTCCGTCAACAAGTATCACCGGACGACAGTGTTGGAAAGCCACTTTACATTGTGGAAAGCACCAAAAAACACGTAGAAGGACGGGCTTCAAAACACCACCATCGAGAACACGAGAACCGGTCACGTAAGGGAACCATTTAACCCCGGGATTGAAGTGGTTCATGGCTCTCAAGACCCTTGGGATTTTTGCATATGACTCTTTCCAATCGCCCCATAGCAAGGCAATTGCATGTTGTTTAGCCCGCCATGCCTTAGAATACTTCACACGATATCCAACAAACATCAATATCTGCTCTATCAAATTGCTGGCCGTCACCTCACTATTCTCACGAACAACGCCTAAGATACACCTTCCAATGTAACTTGCAGTCAATTGTGCGTGAACTCCCTTCACCTGACTCGACCGACATGTGTGAGGTCCCACAACCTTTGTAATCTTCCATTTCCCCTGTCCCTCTCTGCGGTCGTGCCCATACACGCCACATGCACCCTTGTTTGCACATTACTTCATACCTAAGATTCCTCGTCCGAATGGACCACGGTGAAAGGCCTATAATGCTTCACTGCATAGTCAGACAAGAAAAACTTAAGTTCATCCAGGGAGTCAAACATCATTTTCTCATGTATCTCAGGCTCCCTGGTAAAAATTATTCCTTCTGTGAACAACCTAGTAGAATCACAAATGGCTCTATCGATCCTACTCAAGTCTCTGTCATTGCGAACAGAAGGGATTCCAAATTGGTACTGAGCTTGGGTGTAGTGTTCACTACTCTCACCAATTCTAGTGTTGTCCGGAACCTAGGCACGTGTTCTTCACTTTCACCATTTATAGTGTTCACTAGCGGCCTACTTATGTGCACTTCCCTTTCAAAGGTTGTATGGTTCACCGAGGGTCCCGCAACATAATCATGCTTGAACACCATCCAAGTTAACCTCACTTAAACCAAGGAGTGCTTCGGCCGCATGTGCATTGGCATCATTTTGCTCTTCCGCATGCTCCTCATCGGACTCATCATCGAATCACCTTCTTCGTAGCCGTCGGATATATCATCATCGTCCATGGTTTCTTCCTCCCGCTCAAAACAATCATTGGGAAAATCATCATTCACCATCCCAACATCCCGACTGGGTTCCCTACAACCAAAGTCCTCCTCCAAAATTGTAGACTCTTGTGTACCTTGTAGAGCCTCAAACGGCACTTCCTCATTCATGTAAACATTACCACTAGGCCCACGAGTTATATCTACCACAACCTCCAGACATGACACATTAGCTTGACCAACTACCTTCTTATACCGATTCCAATTTTCTTCACTTGACAAGCTCATCAACACATAATGAGCTCTAGCCTTCCCACAATCAAAACGACCTCTAAATGACAACTCATGCATTCCAACTCCATAGTTGACCATTGCACAATCAACTACATCCTTAAAGCTTGGCGGACCATCAAATGTTTCTACCAACTCTATCATATTCTCAAACTCTTCATTTTCTTTAACTACGCCACCATGAAACATGCGAACTAAACAGGTCCATCTACAAAATTTATAACTTGTTCAATAACAATATAGTACTAAAATAGATATTTATTATAAATATACATGAAAAATTAGAATTGTGTTCAACAAAAATTATATCCATCTCGATTTGTTATATATATACACGTGCAGATTACCCCTAATAAAATTGTTAGGTATTCAACAAAATTGTTAGGCATCCATATAATAGCTACACCCATTATCAACTACCCTAAACATTTGACATCAATAATATCATTAAATCGATTCATGCAACAAGTTCTACACGTCAATAACACGGGCGAGAGAAACTACTGCGTATGAACTAATCATCATTTCCATTAAAACTAATTGCATTTGGTGTAAATTTCAAATTTCTATACCTAACCCTAGGTCACAAAAATCTACTCCGATCTACACAATGCAACGGTAAAAGAGGGAGAGAAGTAGGTCAATACCTTCACAACAACGCGGGGAACAAATCCCCCCACTTTTTCCGGCCCCAAATCCGGCGGAATGGGGGGGGGGGGCGGCCGGCGGCGGCAAGGGGGGGCTCGGGCGGGGCGCTCGGGGCCGGAGGAGGAAGAAGGGAGGGAGGAGGAAGAAGGGGGGCCGCGCGGGCCCCTCTGGGCGGGCGCGCCGCGCCACGCGGGATGGCGCGGCGGCCCCCGCCGCGCCGGGCGCGGTGGCGCGGCGGCCCCGCGCGCGCCGCCGCATGTGGCGCGGCGGACCGGGCCCACACCGGCGCGCGCGCACGGCGGGCGGCCGGCGTGGCGGCCCCCCCGCGCGCGCGCGCATGTGGCGCGGCGGCGGGGCGGGCCGCGCGCGCGCGCGCGCGCGGCCAAAAGGGTCATCCAGTGCAAATAAAGTTTCCGAGGGGTTATTTATAAAAATAATTTTAAAAAAAGGTTAAAATTAAAAAATTATCCCAATGAAATGTTAAAAAAAAAAGACAACAATATACTATTGCAATCTCATTTACCGTCATTGAGATGTGGGTCCATTGAGAATAGGGTCGTACTACCTCCTCGTTGTTTTGTCTTTTCTAGACACATTCTTTTTTCTATGCACCTAGATATATACTTATGTCTAGATATATAACAAAAAAGAGAGACAAAAGGACAATATGAAGCAAAGGGAGTATATATTAACCGGCTTTCAATGCTACAGCAATGGTATAGGATATTTTTCGTGGAGCCAGCCACACTAATCATTGAAAAATTTACAAAAAAAATTACCCATAAAAGTTTTCAAGACAACACCTTCACATAAATTTTAAGGGAATAAACTTGCAAATAACTTTTAGAAGAAGTTTGCTTGAAAAAGTTCACCTAAGAAACATGTATGACTAAGTTTTTTTAGTGTTCCAAAAAACTTTTTGCCTTGGATCCCCAATATAGTAAAAAGTAGTCAGCAGCATAGTAGGCATGCCATCCAAGAGCTTTGAGTGTGCACGCCTGCTAACGCATGGATTATTATGTCCTTATTATAGATTATGGATGGGCGGTCAAATAGTCGAAAGAAACATTCTAACTATAAACATCGTGTGTACAGACTGAACATACTATATTTCATTTTCCAGCTTCTTGAAAAGGCACACACATTCAGTTCTCATCAGTCCTCCCTCGTTCGCATGTCTTCCTCACCCTTGTACCTTCCTCCTTCATTGAGCTTTTGCTTGACTGTATGAGCGGAGCTGCTTGTAGGCTCTCACACCAAAATTGGGCGAGCAAACATTGCCTTGGCCCATCATCCAATTAACTAGTATACAGTCATGAAACAAATTCTTCCTAAGAGACTCTTGCCAAATTTGGTGGAATGTTGAGTATAAGCTTCAATGCAAAGAATATTTTCCTGAAAACTGTACTTTTTACTAAAGCATATTTTGCAAGGATATTTTTGTGGAGACAAGGATTTCTTCGATAAGAGATATGATGTGCATACATATAAAAAGACTATCCTCTATAAATGATGTGCATCTATTCTTGAAAAATGCACCTTTTTGGATATGAGCATCTATCATGTATCTTAAGTATACTTGCAAAGATGCCAATGCACCTTTAGGTACATATGCATAGTATGATATTAGAATAAACATTAGAGCAAAAAAATCCTAGAATGCTAACAAGATCCACACTTAAGAATGCAAATACATAGAAACTGTGTAATATATTAGGATGTGCTTAGAAACCATTCTTCCCATGTACTACTTCCGAAATATACTACACCTTGCACACAGTGCTACTATATAACTTCTAGTGAAGAAATTAGTATACAAGGGAAATAATCTGTATGAAGTAGTATAAGTTTGTAACTTTGTTTATGTAGCGAACATGACCTCATATGTCATTAGTTCGGAGTTTGATTTTGGTGATTCATAACAGCATGATCATTGGGACTAACCATATTGTTTGAGCATGTCTTTGTAGACATTTCTAGGTCCCAAGGATGCAAGAAAACCACATGCAAAAATGCCAAAACAAAGGGTCAAAACCGAGCAAGAAAAGGAAAAGAGAAGACACCGTCGGATGAACCGACGGTCCCTCAAATACAAGCGTCGGTGCAATCGTCGGACGAGTTGGTGCACAGGGTCAAACCATAGGTACCGTCGGATGAACCGACGGTCCATTATTTAGTAGCGTCGGACGAGTTGCGGAGGAAGAGCAAAGAAGACGGTAGCACCGGATGATCCGACGGTCTGAGTGGGGACCCCGTCGGTCTATCCGACACTCAGTTTGAATTCATACAGAGGCGCGCCAAGACGAAGCCTTCAGCACCGGATGATCTGACGCCTTGGTCAGGGTTAGCGTCAGTCTATCCGACGGTCTGTTGGAAGCTAACAGTGGCGACTTGGACGCGAGGCCTTCAGCACCGGATGATCCGACGTAGCGTCGGAGCATAGCATCGGAGCAGTTGTGTCAGTGAACCTCAATGGCTAAGTGACGTGGGAGGGGCATCGGATGAACCGACGCCCTGGAAAAGCATAGCGTCGGATCATCCGACGGTACCTTTTTCAGTGGACGTTAGCCAACGACTAGTTTGATGCCTTGGGCTATTTATACCCCCTCCACTCACCCATTTGATGACCCATTTGAGGTTGCTGGATTGTGTGGAAGTGCAGAGGAGTTCAAGACACATTGAAGATCATATCCAATCCATCCAAGTGCTTAATTGCTCATCCTTAGACTTGCATATGCTTTGTGTATGTGCTTAGTGCTAGGCTTAGCTTAGAGCTGAGTGAGTGCAAGGTTGTGCCAACCTTGTGAGGTGATTCTTCAGTGAATCTTGTTGTACAAGGTTCGCCGGAAGCCTTGGGGCCTAAGTGGCTCACCGGCAATCGTCATCGACCCTCCGGCTTGGTGTGGAGCGGCGAGGACACTTTGTGCGGGGGACGTGGAGACCCCCTTTCTTGGTGGAGAAGCTCCTTAGTGGAGGCGGCATCAAGGTGACCAAGGGAGCTTGACAAGTGCCTAAGTGGCTAGCCTTTGTGGCGAGTCAAGTGGTGCTCTTGGGAGAGACTTGGTGACCGGGAAGCAATACTCTTGCGTGAGTGCTTCAACAACGTGGACTAGGGGTGGCTTAGTGCCTACCGATACCACAGGATAAATCGCGTGTCAAGAGTTTGCTTCCTCTCATCCCCTTTACGTTTCCACATTTACTCTATTGCAATCTTTGCTTGCCTTTACCTTCCTAGAGTAGTATCATGCTAGGATTGGCTATAGGTTGCAAACCTTGGTTTGGGATGGGAGTTTCACACTAGAACAACCTTAGTTGCACATATAGATAGTATGTTCTAGTTTACTTTTGTGTAAAAATAGTGAAGTCATAGGTTAAGGTTTTAAGTTGCCTAATTCACCCTCTCCCCCTCTTAGGCTAACGGGCATGCGATTCCTTACAGTTTACCGAAAAGGTTTGACATCCTAAGCCTAGCAACCCAAAACCAACCTCAATAACACACATATACATACTAAATATATATTTGAATATTTGATTCTAAACCATAAATTGTAAAGAGTTGACATTTTCTCAGTTGTACCTTCTGTTTTAATTTGGTGCCCCTAATGTGCTCATTTGCTTGAAAAAGCTCTCTGCCCTAGTCAGATGAGGTCGAAAGTTAGTATAATATGATATTTATTGAAAATGAATCAAAGCGCCACATGAGGTCAAAAGTTAGTATAATAGGATCTCTATTAAAAATGTATCAGAGCGCTCACTTTTATTGCTGCTCTGATGTGCTCACTAAAGTGAAAAATCTTTCCAGTCTAGTCTGATTAGGTTAAATATTAATAAGCCGCACAAGTATTATATTGAAGATTACTCACCTTATTTGTTTTGCATCCTTAGACTTGATGATCCTCTCCATAATCTGCACACAAAAAACACGTCAGTGTAATGAGAGAAAAAAGTGAAAAATAATGATTGAATTGACAATTATAAACTAAGAAAATGCTCATACCTCTGTCACACTATTTTGAGAGAAACCATTCTTATTGACCAGGAATTGAATGAGTACCCAGATACAGGCAAGTAAGCAATTATCTGCATTCATGAACAAATGGAGTTTAATGGCAAGTAATAAGTAATTAATAGCAAATGGTGTACCCCTTCATTAAGTTTATTCCAACAAAGCTCAGAAATTCACTGTAACTATACGTTTTTTGAATACGTGCCGAGTTTTGTCGTAATGATAGCTTACACTTGCTTGATGAACATATATAATGTCATAAAAAAATAAAAAATTATCATTGCTAATAAGAAACTTTTGTTGGTGCATTTATTAGGGATATCTGATTAGTCAGAGTAAGAGTTGGTGGAAAGTGTGTGCAACCTAAGAGACCTAAACACACGCCTAATATAACGAGCGGGCCCATGACATGCCTCCAATGCGTGTGAAGACGGTGTTGGGCCCACCTGTGTCGTCCGACCGCTAGGTAGTGCCTCTCCACCTTGCCCGACCCCAGTGAAGGGGACAAACACAACCAACTCACCGGCCCCAAGAGTAGGGGTTGGGTAGCCTGCTCTCGCTTGACCCCATCGTCTAGGGGTCAGGCAAGGATAGGATGTCCACCACCATTTGAGGAGAAGTTAAGACCCTATATGGGGGAATTCCTTTCAATTGAGTGCTAAGGACATGTGTGCTGCCTCTGTGGCCGCCCCGTACGCGACAGCCACGCCTCCATTACAGCCATCTATATGTGGACACGATCTTAAGTACCAGGCGTGCTGCATGGAAGGGTTACAGTCCGGAGGCCCACATACATTGAATCCCATTTCCCTGAGATGGGATACGGATATGGCAAATGTTACGTGCTAAAGGAGACTTCTTTATGAGTGTTGACCCACATCGACTCGGCCTGCTGTTGGGGGTTGGAAATGTCTACCCCTTGAGCTATAAAAGGGGAGGTCATGCTCCTTGCAAAGGGGAGGCGCTTCCATCATAAGGATCCACCCACAATAACTTCTACAAACACACGTTCAATCACACTTTTCACACCAGATACTTGGTATCCTCTCCCTCTCTCGTTCGTTTGTAAGTCCCCACCGTGTCGAAAGACAACAATGTGCTATTGCACACTCATTTACCATCATTGAGATGTAGGCCCATAGAGAATAGAATCATATATAAGAGACTTTCAATGCCACAACAATGGTACATATATGATATTATTCATGGAGCCACACTAATCATTGAAAAAATACAAAAATTTTACACATAAAAGTTTCCAAGACAACACCTTCACATAAGTTTTAGGATCTGTCTGTACTTCAAGGGATTGGTTTTTTAAAAACTTACAAATAATTTTTAGAAGAAGCTTGTTTACAAAAGTTTTTCTAATTTTTGCTTGGATCACACATATATTAAAAAGTAGGGTCAGTAGGATAGTAGGCATGTCATCCAAGAGCTTCGAGTGTGCATGCCTGCTAGCACACAGATTACTATATCCCTATAAATGGATGGAGGCCAACAAGCCGAAAGAACTTTCTAGCTACGAACATCGTGTGCTGACCGAACACATTATATTTCATTTTCTTGTGTCTTTTTTTGACAACAACCATATATATATTAGATTAAAGCAGCAAAGTTATAATTAGGCCTTTAACAAAGGAGCCAATTACAGAAAGGTCCCTACAGGACACAAATCCAGATCCCCAAAGAAGCCGACGCACTCGCCAGTGAGGACGTCGCCGTTGACTGACGTTGCAAACGTCGGGGCGGAAAGGGCCTCCTACTTCTGAGAGCTGAGGTTGAAGAGGGGTCTCCGAGACCACAATCGACGAACATCTTCGGCGAGGTGGATGTTGTTGGACGGAAGTGCCCAAGGGTGCAAAGTTGGCTCGAAGATTCCCCATGGTGGACAACAGCGAACTCCGGGGGCGTTGGCGTAGTGAATCTTGAGGACGCAAAGGACAACTTGGAAGCTTTGAAACGTTTGCTGCTCGTGCTGCTTGTAGGCGGTTGGTGGAGGAGGCAGGGAGGGGATCCTGAAGCGAGTCGGAGCTGGTGTCGAATCGGTGAGCAGAGTCCAGATCTATAGCACCAGAGGTTGGATTTGCAACTTTGGTGGCCAGATCGACAACCAGGACAACTGATTCAGGGACGGAGGAAGGTGGACGATGGAGATGGAGGCTCCTGCAGCGTGGGATGGAAGAGGATGGAGGAGGTTCTGCAAGAGGTTGCGAGAGGGAGGAGTTTATTTTATTACGCCTCACCGGAGAAGCGACGACGCCGGCGACGAGGAGGCCGAAGAAGGCCCCGGCGACGACGAAAACGGCGACAGCTCCCAGGCGGCGTGATCCACAGAGGGACAAGGCCATAGAGGCACGAACTAGATACATCCTACTACTACTAGCTAGCTAAGTACTAAGAGGCGACGGGCCCCTCTCCCGACGCGCTCCGGCGAGGTCGCCGGGAGGCGGCGGATGGGGGCGGCTGAGGAGGTCTGGAGGTCGCTTAGGAAGGAAGGAACCTCCAAAGCGAGAAATGGGGACCTCAGTCGTTCACATTCTCTTCTCATCAATCCTCCCTAATTCGCGTGCATTTCTTCCTTACCCTTGTACCTTGCTCCTTCACTGAGCTTTTGCATGACTATATGTTTGGGCTGCCTGTAGGCTCTCCCGCCGAAATTGAGCGAGGTATCATGCCGGGCTGTTGGCTTTACGGGCAAAGCTGGGCAGGTTTTTTTCCCCGTAATCTTAGTTCTCTAATTGACATTTCTAGTGTAGCAAATTTGCATGAAACATAAGTTGAATTTGTAGAAAAGAAAATTGAGACTTAAACATCCAAAATTTGAGTAAAAACACACCTTGCATGTTCTTTTTTTTTTGCTAAATTGAAGGGAGGGGAAGGATGTGCAAAGAGGAAATAGAGGGATTGGCTTGGCCCATCGTCATCCAATGCAATTAATACTAGCATACAGTAAACAGATTCCTCCTAAGAAACTCTAGCCAGATTGGGTGAAATATTGAGCATATATAAGCTTTAATGCAAGGATATATTTCCTGAATTTGTACTTTCCCTAAAAGCTTGTGGAGAAAAAGGATTTATGTGATAGATGGTCATATACATATAAAAAGACTATCCTCTATAAATAATGTGCATCTGTTCTTGAAAAAATGCACCCCGTTTGTCATATGAGGCATCATTGCATCTAAAGTATACTTGCAAAGATGCAATCCACATAAATTTCCTTTTAGTATGAAGTAATATATTTTTATCTCAACCTTTGAATAAAACGTGCGGATAAAAAAATCCACAAGATGCATGTTGGGTATCCACCCATCAGTGCTGAGTGCTGAATTACTCCTAGCTGTCAAGGATGTGTATGCACATCGATCACTATAAAACCAGGGCGCGACTGTGTGTTAGACTGGTCAATCGTCTGTTTAAGGCCGGTTCGCAAAGATGCAGCTGGTTATGCACATACATCCGTTGCTGCTTGCATTCGCCTTGCTTTTGGGGTTCTTCAGTTTGGCTCCTACGGGTACGTGATCAAATTATTACCTTTAGAAAGGTATGAATAAAACTCACGATTAAGGAGAACGCAGTGAACAAATCAAAGAGAGTGACAGGCGGAGTAAAGCAGGATTTTTTGTTCTTTATTTTACATGTCGACTCTGCATACAGGCTGAGATCCTCTGCATTTTTAGCTTACATTTTTAACTTTTTTAGGTCCATAAATGTCTGTATGCACAGGAGAATGACATTATCGACTCCCAAAGGCGTCTGACAAAATTTTTTTGGGCTATAGGACATCCACATGTATAAACAGGGATTTTCACATAAATTACATAACAAAATAATCATAAATGTCTTAGCTATATATACAAGTGAATCCATGAGATGTTGCATATCCTTCTATCAGCAATGGCCGCTAGAGTTACTGAGCAACATGTGGCACAGGTGTGCAGTCCATCGGCGTCTGCTACGGCATGGTCGGCAACAACCTCCCGCCGGCGACCGACGTGGTGCGGCTGTACAGGTCCCACCGCATCAACAACATGCGCATCTACGCCCCCAACGCCCACGCTCTCAACGCCCTACGCGGGTCGGGCATCAGGCTCATCCTCGGCGTCGCCAACGAGGACGTCGCCGGCCTCGCCGCCAGCGAGCCCAGAGCCGCGTCGTGGGTGCAGGCCAACGTCAAGCCGTACCACCCCGCCGTGCGCATCACGTACATCGCCGTCGGCAACGAGGTCGGCGGCGAGGCTGCGCGTAGCATCCTCCCCGCCATGCGGAACCTGGAACGCGCCCTGGCCGCCGCCGGCCTCGCCGCCGTCAAGGTGTCCACGTGCGTGAGGCTCGACGTGATCGCCAACTCGTTCCCTCCCTCGGCCGGCGTGTTCGCGCAGCCCTACATGGCGGAGGTCGCGCGGTTCCTGGCCGGCGCTGGCGCACCGCTGCTCGCCAACGTGTACCCCTACTTCGCCTACAAGGGCAACCCGCGGGACATCAGCCTCGAGTACGCGACGTTCCGGCCGGGCAGGACGGTGAGGGACAGCGGCAACGGGCTGGTTTACACGAACCTGTTCGACGCCATGGTGGACGCCTTGTACGCCGCGCTGGAGAAGGCCGGCGCGCCGGGCGTGAGGGTCGTGGTGGCGGAGACCGGGTGGCCGTCCGCCGCCGGGTTCGCGGCGAGCGTGGACAACGCACGGGCGTACAACCAGGGCGTGATGGACCATGTCGGGAAGGGCACGCCCAGGAAGCGTGGGGCGGCGTTGGAGACGTACCTGTTCGCCATGTTCAACGAGAACCTGAAGCCGGGGGAGCCGACGGAGAGGAACTTTGGGCTCTTCTACCCGAACAAATCTCCGGTTTATCGCATCGCTTTCCGGTGAGAAACGGCCATCACGATTCACGCAGAGGCGCATTTCAATTCGTGGGCGTGTCCCCCCGCGCGCAGGGTGCGAGATGATGCACAGACAGTTCAATAAAGAAATTCAGTACTTCACTGAACATGTTGCCATGATTCCGCATGGACTTTCGGAGATTCAGACAATCCGTCTAGTTGTTCAGAGCCGGCAAGGCGCCAAGCATTTCGAGATCTTCATGGGGAACGCGGCGCATCCTCGCGCGCCGCTCACCCGGAACGCGCAGTTGGCGATCAGCATTCAGCGATCGGGGCCCGCGCAGTAGTTCGAGCAGAGGATCTCCGTCGAGACTACCAGCGCTCGCTCGCGCCGAGCGGCGGCATGGCGCGCAGGAGGCTCGCCGCGAGATCCAATGCATTCCGCGTGACGATGTTGCCGTCTTGGCTAACAGGGCGTCCACGACCGAAGACGACGAGCTCTGCCTCCACGCGCGTCGCCCGAAGGCTCTTGTCTAGAAGGCCGAGGAGGCGCGGCTCGGAACCGACCCGCCGGAGCCCGGTCTGCTGCCTGCTCTCGTTCCGCCGCCAGATGCCCCCAGTCTACGGCTCCACGCAGTCCACGCCAACAATGCAAGCCCCCCTCGCCGTATAGTCCGTCTCCGTCTCGAGCTCCCGACTTCCCAAGGCTGCGGCGGCAACATCTCCGTAAAAGAGCTAGGATCATGAGTGGCGCACGCGGGGATCTAGAGGGACGGCTAGGAGTAGTCGGTTGAATCTCGACGGAGACTCGCACGGGACGCACGGTGGCAGGGGGCTAGCAGAGGCCGGCGCCCGGCGGCGGCGCGGGCTCGTGAGTCGCTCCGGCGAAGACTCAGAATATTTGCGAAAGGCCCCTGGTTTGGATCGCAGTTAATAGTCGCGATCCAAATCGGGGGTGCTTTTGTAAAATACCGGATCAAATAGTTTCAGAAAACCCCCTGATTTGGATCGTTATCATTGATTGCGATCCGATTTAGGGGAGGTTTTTGCGTAAACCACTAATTATATATTTGCAAAATGCCCCCCTGATTTGAATCGCGACCCATTTAAGGGGTATAATTGCAAATTCTCGGTTCACCGGAGTCTGCCGGCCGCACGGCTGCACTACTGCACAGCAGATCAGCAGCACCCGAGGCTGAGGCAACACCTGCAAGCACAGATGCAAATCAAGGGCTCAAGGCAACTGCTACAAGCCTACAATCTCCCTCTATGATTTGGTCTTCTTCTTCTTCTTCTTCTTCTTCTTCTTCTTTTTTCATTTCAATTTTATTAGTCTTTCAGTAATATAGTTCAGTTCATGTGTCAATGACTCTGTGTGTAGTGTCTAGTTTGTGATGACCGTGCAAGTGTGCAGTGAAATGTGAATCTGTGATAGAGATAGACTGATAGTACGAAACTCTGATTTTTTTAGCAATATGCCAACACGTGATTCACAGTTTCAGACATTCAGTCTAGTGATAGCAAATTAGCAAGATGGTACTACTGCAGATTAGCAGTGAATCAGTGATGTGCATCTTCGTTGCAGACTTGTAGTGTTGCTATTTTGCTAATGCTATATGGCTGCTTATGTCTGATAGAGTCGTAGAGTCAATCTGTAATTGTCTCATTTTCTGATATTAAACAGAAGCACTGAAAGTCTGAGACAGAGTGTACGAGTATGAATTGACTCTTAGTGATGTACTTGCTAACTTGCTTGGCAGCTTGCTATGTCTTAATTTTTTATTTTGATTATTGTGACTGTGACATTCACATTATGTACACTAATTTTCAGGTTGACTTGTCAAGTATGATCTCGACAGCACAAAGTGTTGATTCAGCGGACCCAGCTTGGAAGCATTAAAAAAGAAACATTCGCAAAAGTGCAACTATTGTGGTAAGTTTTGCGATGGTGGGATTATTACTCGTATCAAGTATCACCTCGGAAAAGTGCCAAAATCCAATGTGCTTCAGTGCAAAAAAGATCCATCCCATGAAGAGTTGATTAAGTTGTTGACAAAGAGTATTGATGCCAAGATAAAGAAGGCTAAGGAGATGGAGACAGATATATAGTGGACTTGAGTCATTCAGATGGAAAAGAAGAAAGTGATGATGGCCACAATGCTGTTGTCGTGCTAAAGTCAGGGAGAAGTTCTTCAAGTGGCCCTATAGACAAGTTCTGAACTAACACCAGAAAATGTTGTAAGAGCAAGGAAGGGCAACAGGCTTTCTGAGAAGGTTCATCCAAGCTATCAACTAAGAAAAGAGAAGAAAAGTGGGATAGAACATTTTGAGTGTATCTGCCGATTTTTATATGAAGCAGGCATTCCACACAGCACGGTACTGCTTCCCAGATTTGACCTTATGCTTAACGCAATTGGAGACTTTGGTAGAAGTTTTGAATGAGCCTGGTCCTTTTGAGATTAGTGGGAAATTCATCAGAAATGGAAGACATTGGGAGCTCAATGGTTTGGCTGTTCACTGTGCATATGGTATCTTTGAATTGGTTGACATTGGGACGAAAAATGTAGTTGAAGTGGTGACAGACAATGAAAGAGTGAATGAAACAGCAGCTACTTTATTTAAAGCAAAAAGGGCCCTCCCTATTTTGGAACGGTTGCGCACCTCACTGCATTGATCCTCATGCTGGAGGCGAAAACTCCCATCAATTGATCAAACAATAACACAAGCAAAGACTTTGAACATGTTCCTTTATTATGCTCATACAAATACAAGGGTATTGGACCTGATCATGAGGAAGTGACTTTGAACGTGTTTCTTTATGCTCATACAAATACAAGGGTATTGGACCTGAACATGAGGAAGTTCATTGGTGAAGATTTGGTTAGGAGTAGCGTTGCTAGATTTTCTACTGCATATTTGAACTCAAAGAACCTGCAGGACAACAAGAAGCAATCTAAGTTCACTCATAGGTGCCCTTTTGTTTAGTCAGAAGTTAGAACCATGACTCTTGGCTGTTTTTTGGCCACATTCCACTGAATGTAGTAGTGATATGACTGGATGTGTTACTTACTGCTATGCTCCATTAATTTTGACTGTATGCAGGTACAAACAAATGTCCTGGCACTGTTGTCTCAAACTTCATGCATGTACCCTGTAGAATGACTTGCTGCCATTTGAAAGTGTTGATTGGAGTAAGTTGCTGATATATTTACCTCGCTTCCATGTATGTTGTTTAGCCAGCTTCATTTGGTAACCCTGTGCTGGTTACAAACATCTAGTGAACTGAGATTTATATTTTTAATAGGGGCCCAAACCTGAAATATGTTTGCTATTCACTAGTCGGTTGCGGAAGTGAGAACCATTCTTAGTGAACCGGTGTCTTCGTAATATGCTGAGCATTCTTGTGTTGTTTGTAAAACTTAAGTGAGGAATTAGGAAATAAGGTATTCTTATTTGAAGATGAAAGGATCGGAATACACCTGGTGTCACTTTATTTGGTGGCGCGAACAGGATGCCTCTATCATGATAAATTTGGATTTTTGACACTCCTTTCGTGGGGCTTCACAAACCACAAAAAATTGGTAGCTTTCTCTGTGATCTTGCAGATACGAAATATTAGATACACGGATCATCAGATGAGGGCAGCCTGAAGCGGTCCAGCGCAGATCGGCCGTCGAGGCCCTTGCCCTTGTAGTAGCCCAAGAACTCTGCCATCGTGACGCTCCTGTACCGCGGCGGCGTGAGCGTGGCGATGGGCCCGTACGCCCTGGTGGACGCGGCGGCGCCGGTCGTCCTGAAGAAGCAGGCCGCCGACACCCGCGCGCCGGCGGCCGGACTCGTGGCCACCACCCGGTGCTCCACGCTCTTGAACCTGTCGTTGGACACGAGCTGGAGCAGGTCGCCGACGTTGACGACGAGCGCGCCGGGCACGGGGGGCAGGTCCACCCAGCGCCCCCCGACGAGCACCTGCAGGCCGCCCACGCCGTCCTGCAGCAGCACCGTCAGGAAGCTGGGGTCGGAGTGCTTGGCGGTGCCCAGCGTCAGGTGCGGCTCCGGGCACGGCGGGTAGTAGTGGCAGCCCACCGCGACGCCGCCCCCGTCCAGGCAGCCGGCGTCGTGCTCCAGGTACCCCGCGTGGAGGCCGAGCGCCTCCGACAACAGCTCCAGGAGGTGGGCGCCCAGCCCCCGCGCCCGCCTCGCGTACTCCGGCACGGCGCCCCTGCACGCCGGCGGGATCTCCTCCTCCGGCGCCGGCAACTCCAGGAAGAGCGTGTCGCGCCAGCTGGCCGCGGGCGCGTGGAAGAGGTCGAAGTTGCTCTGGTACCTGACGCGCCTCGCCGGGTCCCTGCTGTAGTAGGGCCGCTTCGCCTCCGGGGGCTCCTCGTTGAACCGCGTCACCGACGCCAGCGTCTCGGCCAGGAGCTCCGCGGGCAAGCCATGGTTGATCACCTGGAAGAAGCCGAGGGTCTCGGCTGCCTCCCTCACCTGGGCCACCAGCCCGGCCCTGTCGTTCGCTGCCGCAGCGAGGTCCACCACCGGGATTATTGAAGAGGCAGGGGCAGGGGCAGCAGCAGGAGCATGGGCAGGGACGGCGTGGGGGTCAGGCGGGTGGTGGAAGATGGGCGGGACGGCAGCGACGCCTGCGTCGACGAGGCCCTTGACGCCGGCCTTGGTGTCGTCGAAGGCTTTGAGCTGGCTCAGGCGGTCGCCGGAGCTGGCCATTGTGGTGTCGTCGTCGAAGGCCTTGTGCAGCAGTCGCTCGATCTAGATTGATTCGCATAGGAGTGAGTGAACAACAAATAGGCAACATTAGCTGTTCAAAGCTAGCTTTTGCTATCAACCATCGAAAAAAACTCTGTCTTTGTTGCCACATGACACTCTTCAACCATGTGCGGGACACCACGATACAATAGCATTTCCTACCAAAATACGTCAAAAACGCTGGTAAACGGACAAGTATACCCCCCTACCTGTTCGCCGTGATGCTTCCTGTCGTCGTCTCCCCCGACGACGCGCCCAGCTGCTACCTGCCTGCAGCACCGCCGCCGCCGGCCGCCGTCCCCTGGTCGCTGCCCCCTTCCCTGCCGAGCTGCCGCCAATGAAAGAAGGGCCGTGCGACCCTGCTTCCCTTCCGCCATGCCATGCCGCCAGCATGACCACCCCGGCCATGCCCAGGCGGATGACGCCAGTAGCGAGCCAGACAGATCCACCATGGCGTGAAGCTGCTCACCGATTCCTTCACCCTCCTCGCTTGGGTGAAGCTGGGCGTGCCGTACCCGTATGGCCGTATGCATATGCAGAGGGGTAAATGTGACATTTCCCTTGCTTTCTAATTAACCTAAAGGAAATATGTCAACCAGCGTCCAGTGGCGAATTGAAATCATGTGGCAAAGACATGATTTTTTTTTTTTGTGCTGGCTTGTAACAACAGCCACCTTTGTCCTGCAGCAAATTTTGCCATACAAAATAAAAAAAAATCGGAAGAGATTTGCTTGATCGATTGGCGACGACGTGTACATGCTTACGTCCATGAACGAGATGAAGCGAGACGATGTGTTCAGAGAGTGACAGCCGCCACGCGATCATTACAATCTGATTCTACAGGCCACGCCACGGCGCCACGCTCGCAGTCGCAGAAGCTCCTTCACACGGTCTCAGGTCGCCCAGTTCCCGAGGCGCCAGCACCGCCGCCGCGCCGGCAGCACCTCCGGAAGAGCTTGACCGTCAGCGGCGCGCGAGGGGATTTGGACGGATGGTCGGAGTCAGCAATTCGGTCTCGATGTAGAGTTGTAGACTCTCTCAGGAGTCAGGACGCTCGACGGCGAGATCTAGCAGGGTTCGCCGGCGGCGGCGCCAGGTCGTGAGTTGCTCCGGCGAAAGTTCCGAGAATTTTCAAAAACACGCCTGATTTGGATCGCGATTAACAGTTGCGATCCAAATTGGGGGGTCTTTGTAAAATACCGGACCTGTTATTTTTGAAATACCCCCTCATTTGGGTCGCGAATCGCGATTAATAGCTGCGATCCGAGTTGGGGGTGTATTTCCAAAATTTAGTACCCCTGGTTCGGGCGGCTCGACGCCCACCGGTCACCGGCATCCGCCGCCGCCGCCGCCCTCACCTTCTGTTCCAGCCGGAAGCACAGAGACTCGTCCAACGATCATCAGGCCTTGCCCTAGCACGGGATCTCCACACTCCTCTGCGCTTCTCCAGCAGCAATACACGCGCGCAGATCGCGGCGCCCATCGGTGCCGAGCAAGAAGCTGCGCGCTCGAGCGCACGCAGGGGGGGGCATGGTGGCGTAGTCTCATCCCGGAACGCGGCCGTGGGACCCTGCAGCTGCGCCGCAACCGCGCACCTGTGCGGTGCGCCGGTGCTGCGACGGGGAGGCCTCCGCCATGGCACCACGAGGGGTGAAGCAGAGAGGAGCATTAATTTTCTTTGCAATGCTAGAGTCCTGCAATGCTAGATTGCCTCTGTAGATTTCTGTGATAGTGACAGCTGCCTGAGAATAACTGATAGCCATTTTCGGCCGTCTGATTATTGCTGATGATCTCTGATGTCACTTGGGTTCTGATGGTCATTCATTTTATTTGGGCCGGTAATCATGGATTGTTGGGTAGTATTGGAGCAGTAAATGTGCAATGGAATGAGAACCTGAATCCAATATATTTTTTTTTTTTGCTTTCATAAGGTGGAGATTAGTTTGGTAAATAGCTTAACCTCCAGATTGTCAGTGAACTTTCTGACAATGTGACTTGTGACTTGTGGCTTGTGAGATTCACAGGGGTGGTTGTTTATTGTGCAGTTTATCGGGTATGTTTGGGATGCGTTTAATAGTATTCCTTTAATACATATTTAGTTCAAAATGTCTTTCTTCGGTAGCAAAGGTTGGCCATTTCGTTGATTTTCTTTGAAGTTTCAGATAATCAGATATGCTTGTTTGTTCTTCAACTCCGAGCACAACTAGCGCCGTAAGCTTATTTGATTATTTTAACTAAGTGATAGACTTAACATTGTTGGCTTCTCTGTAATCAGCAAACCAGCCTTTTTAATTTCTTGGACCTAGCATTCATTTGTGCTTAGTTTTTTTTTAAAAAAAAGCTAATTGACAATATGTTGGTATGTACTGACCAGTTAATTGAAACAAAGATATTTTATTGCTGTTCGTGGCGCTTTTTTTTTTTTGAACAATTGTTCATGGCGCTTTTGTTCAGATGCGAGACAAGGAATCCTTACTGTCAGTTCATTCGGTGGCACTCCAGGTCCACCTAGACACCTCCATACATTTGTGCATCAGCAGTTTGCCACTTTGGCCCATGCAAATGTGGCCTCATGTCTAATCAAACCCTTTTTTTTTTGCCAGATAAATTCAGAAAGACGAAGCGTGCGAAAACGATCCAGCTTGCAGCTACTGCTACTGCTAGGACAAGAGAAGAATCAGCCATTCAGCAATAATAAATCCACTAGGGTACAAACCAGGGGTCCAATCCGTTAGCCCCCCAGACCTGAACTGATCGAAATTCCACGTAGTACGTATTTATACTCGTCAAGATAAACCGCACGTCTCTACGACGAATCCGTGCACACATATACGACGACGTCGTATAGTGAGTAGCCAAATACGAGGTGGATAAATACTGATCGGAGAGAAGAGAAAAACACACAAGCTGTGAAAGGGCTTGTAGCCTAGTGCACATTCTGCCCCAGAAGACTCGCGGCCCCGAGTTCGACTCCTCGTGGGAGCGAATTTCTCAGGATTTAACGGCGTTTGTGCTTTCAGTGGTAGGTGACGTTCCCGTCAATAGCGAGGCGCCTTTGGTGACTTCGTCATCTTGAGGATTTGCCGCCACAGTCTTCGAAGATGCTCCTAGGGGTAGGGTTTGCGTGCGTGTATTCATAGGGATGAGTGTGCGTGCGTTGTGAGTGTCTCCGATGTATTGTGTAATTCGCAAAAAAACACACACACACACACAAGCTGGCGCCAAATTCGCTTGGCTTATCGCCCACCAAACAAGAAGATTTTTTCTCAAACAAATAACTACCAAAGAATCGCCTAACAAGATTTTTTCTCGTGAACAAACCAAAGACTCACAAAAGATTTTTCTCTCGTAACAAACCAAGATTTCCACCACCAATTAAACGAACCGGCTGTGGATTGCTATACAAAGTTTTGCAAAAAAAAAGAGCTTTTTTAAGAACCAAGAAACAATAATCCGTCCGTGTACAACAGGCTGAGAAGAAATTCCATGCAACAAATGCAGGGATGAATCCATGGACGCCCTGGCCATTGATTGCCCAATGGCCGAGTACACAGGAAAACGGTGGCTGGCCGGCTTCCACGATCGCTGGACTTCGTGTAGCGCCGGCAGCCGGGACGACGAGGCCGCCATTTTTCCTTGCTTGTGTTGTGTGGAAAGAACGAAAATGGGAGGATCGGGCCGGAGATGGAGTGACAGCCGCCATGCGATCCGTGCAACCTGCTGATTCGGCCGGCCGTGTACCGGAGGGGGCAGAAGAATTTCCACGTACGCCGCATAGAAAATTTCTGGGACGAAGAAACAGATGGAGAGTAGTCAGCTGTGCTAGCCACAACTGGTGGACTTGTAGCTAGCTAGCTCCCCGGGATCGGAGGCCGCTATTTCTGTGGAAAATGGACGGAGGATGACGATCGAGAAGTGCGTTAGGCTGGCCGGAGAGAGTGACACGTACGCGCGCGCGGCCATGCAACGCGCTACTAGCTTGTTCTGGTCGCGCGGTTAGGGGGCTAGACCGACGAGAGTCAAATGAATCCGGCCGGCCGGCGGCCGGGCGGCGAACGGTGCAGCAACAACGCAGCATATGCATGCGCATGCCACCACATGAATGCACCTATGGACGCGGGAAAAACGCAACTGAAACCTGTATAAAAGGAGCCGAGAGCAAAGGGTTCCGATCAGACCTTCAGACCGGCCGGAGCAACTCCCTCTCGTAGAAAGAGACTTGGGAGTGCCCATCAGCAAAGGGTTTTGTTCGGATCGACGACAATGGCGGCGAGGCAGCAGCAATTCGCTTCGTCCATGCTTGCAGTTGCTCTCATCGTCGGAGCATTTGCTTCCATCCCTACAAGTACTGATCGACCACGTGCATGTGTTAATTCTGCCTGCGTGTATTAATTTGCATTTCTACACACCCTAACCCTGCGAGAAGATTTTACTACTACGACTATATTAATCCAAGTACCTTTCCATTCCATATGCATGCTTACGCAACAACATATATATCGATCTGCAGCGGTGCAGTCCATCGGCGTGTGCTACGGCGTCCTGGGCAACAACCTCCCGTCGCGTAGCGAGGTCGTGCAGCTCTACAGGTCCAAGGGCATCAACGGCATGCGCATCTACTTCCCCGACAAGCAGGCCCTCGACGCCCTGCGCGGCTCCGGCATCCCCGTCACCCTCGACACGGGCAACGACGTCCTCGGCAGCCTCGCCTCGAGCTCCTCCAGCGCGGCGTCGTGGGTCCAGAGCAACGTGCGTCCCTACTACCCGGCCGTCAACATCAGGTACATCGCCGTCGGGAACGAGGTCGCCGGCGGCGCCACGCAGAGCATCCTCCCGGCGATGCGCAACCTCGTCTCCGCCCTCGCCTCCGCGGGGCTCGGGGGGAGCGGCATCAAGGTGTCCACGGCGGTGCAGTCGGGCGTCATCGCCAACTCCTTCCCGCCGTCGAGCGGCGTGTTCGCGCAGGGCTACATGGTGGACGTCGCCCGGTACCTGGCCGCCACCGGCGCGCCGCTGCTGGCCAACGTGTACCCGTACTTCGCGTACAGGGGCAACCCGCGGGACATCAGCCTGGGCTACGCGACGTTCCAGCCGGGCACCACGGTGAGGGACGGCGGCAACGGGCTCACCTACACGAACCTCTTCGACGCCATGACGGACGCCGTCGTGGCGGCGCTGGAGAAGGCCGGGGCCGGGGGGGTGAGGATCGTCATCTCCGAGAGCGGGTGGCCGTCGGCCGGCGGGTTCGCGGCGAGCGTGGACAACGCGCGGACCTACAACCAGGGGCTGATCGACCACGTCGGGCGCGGCACGCCCAAGAGGCCCGGCGCCATCGAGACCTACATCTTCGCCATGTTCAACGAGAACCAGAAGGGAGGGGACGCCACGGAGAGGAACTTCGGGCTCTTCTACCCAAACAAGCAGCCCGTGTACCCGATCCGCTTCCAGTAAACGTAACCTACCCGTGCTAATGCGATGCATATATGAAGAGATGCATCTTCTTCTTCTTCTTCTAAATAAATAAAGTGCAACGTGCACGTGTGACGACGTACGTATGAATAAAGGATAAGAAGATTGTTGCAATGCGTTCCTAGGCTCAAATGTTAATGTTTGGGCTGAAAATTTTTATTTTGAGGGCTCAACGGTGGGCGGAGATCGCCCACCTGAACTTCATTGAAAAGGGCAAAGCCCAACAGTGGTGTTACATTGCCGGCATGGCGCGACATCAGAGCACTAGAGATCCATCGGGGCGCAATCCAAGCGACAAGGCGCCCGGACGACCCACAGTTGGGTGTGCGACACAGCGGCCGCTGCCAGCGCCGACAGGTCCTGGTCGTGGGAATCAAAGACCATTCTGTTGCGGCTCTTCCGAACGACCCCGAGGAGGAGGAGGAGGAGGACGGCGGTGTTGCGCAACTGGCCACGAGGGAGCGGCACACACACCACGAGCTCCTTGACGTTGCGGGGCGGGGATGAGCCGGGGCAGACGTGCTCCCAGAATGCGGAGACGCGGGGGCAACAGAAGAAGAGATGATCGGTGTCTTCGGGCGTGCCGAGGCAGAAGGGGCAGTGATCGATCTCAAGCACACCAGGGCGGTGTAGGAAGCTTCGCGTCCGGGTATTGCCGTGCCTGTGAACCCAGAAGAACACGCGCACCTTGACAGGGGCAAAGTTGTCCCAATTGACATCCTCCAGCGGCACTTCAGCATCTTCTAGACTACGCCGGTACTGAAAACTTTCTCGAGGCCCCATCGGAGATGTCGGGAGTTGGGGGGCATGGCCAAAGCGAAGGTCGGCGAGCTTCACGCTGAGGGCGTCGAGGTCGTCCGTTGCGGCAGAACTGAGGCGACCCCGTAGGGGAAGCGCCAGAACCCAAGTGCTGAGCGCATCCGCCACGGACACGGCCGAAGCGACGCAGTGGGAGAAGAGGGTAGGGAGATCCACGGCGAGGGGGAGGGGGGGCGGTGCTACAGCTGTCGAACCAGAACGAGGTGGTGTCCCCTGTCCCAATGTTGACCGTGGTGAGGCCACGGTAGGTGGCGAGGAGACGGTGGAACATGGACAAGGAGGCGGTGGGGGAGGCGAGACCCGAAGGTAGGCCATGACTGCTTTCCGCCTCGGGTGTAGGGTCAGCTTGCTGAAGGCGCGCCATGGCAGCGCCCAGGTTGGCCCGGGGCTGTTGAACGTCGGTAGCCCCGCTTCTTCAAACTCGAGACGAAGGTCTCGAGCGCAGGGAGGGACCGCGCGACGTTGTTGTCGGTTTTTATTTTTCTCTGGGAATCGATCGGTTGCCAGATGTTGGAAAACCGAAATGTTTTATACCGAAAAACTGAACCGAATTGTTCGGAGTGGCAATTTGAAATGCAATTTCACACAAAATTTCCAACTTGAACGCGTCTCCCTACCGGCTTCGCCCCTGTTCTGCTGGGCACACAGTAGTGGGTGAGGTCAGACTGAGTCCAACAGCCGACGCAAACGCAAAAATGGCTCGCGAGTGAGCACTGACTGTGCAGCAGCAAAACGGTTCCCAACAGAGAACGCAGAAGGGATCGAAGGAGAGAGAAGAAGCTCCTCAAACGCAAATCTTCCGAGGCGACGACCGGAAGCCGGAAGCGGCGAGCGGGGTGGCCTCGAGTCGACGCCGTGGTCCTTGCGTGGCCGGCGGGAGGGTGGGGGAGCACCCCCGAGGAGCTGGACGGCCGTGCTCCACGGAAGGCGGGCAGATTTGCGGGCGGGGCGGCCCAGCGTGCGTGGCGAGCAGCGGGCGCGTCGATCCAGGGGCACGGCGGCGCGCGGGGTGCGGCGGGGTCATCAAGGCCGGCGCGCCCACATCGACGCGCAAAGGGACAACGTCGCGGCGGAGCCGGCGCTGACGAGGTAGGCGGCGCACAGCACGAGCGACGCAACCACAGGAAGCACCCACGACGGTGAGTGTCAACTGCAGGTTCGCATTCCCTTTTCTCTTGGTGAATTATATGGATTGTGGCTTACGAATGGCATCTAATGCTTTGGTTCCAAATGCAGAGGCAGTGCAGCCCTGGCTGCTGGGTTAACCCTTTTTTAGTTAAAATGAGGATGAATGCCCAAGTGAATTCTTATGCCATCTGTAGGGTCATAGTTGGTGTCACCCATGTGCTAGGGTGGTATATGTCCGTATTCCATGCTTACCGTGTTTTAAATATACTTTCTAGTATTATGAGTTTTTATGCTTATTGGTATTTCAAAATGTAAACTGAGGTCAAAAACTAGACTGGATATTATGGTCTTAATCTCCTTTCTTTTTCCTGGTTAGGCTATCAGTATTTCCTTCACCCCTTGAAAATGGATCATAGTTCTGATGAGGATACAGAAATCAGTGATTCTGAGATTGATGATTATGAAGGGAAAATATATGCAAGACTGATGTCAGGAGATTTAATGGTTAAGGAGAATGGAGAGAGTTACAGCTGTCCCTTCTGTAGCAGCAAGAAGAAGAATAAGTTCAGTATAAGTAGTCTGGTTCAGCATGCTTCAGGAGTAAGTGCAGCACCTAATCGGCAGGCAAAAGAAAAGGCAACCCACCGCGCCCTTGTCAAACATTTGAAGAATGGCCTAGCTAAATCACCTGAGCCACGACCACAGGTGATTCCTGTGGAACCACAACCTCTTCAGAACAGAGATGAGAAGTTTGTGTGGCCCTGGATGGGCATCCTAGTTAATGTGCCTACTGAATGGAAGGATGGGCGCCAAGTTGGAGAAAGTGGAAATCGTTTGAAGGGACAACTATCAAACTTTTGCCCACTGAAGGTCATCCCTTTATGGACCTTTAGAGGTCATACAGGAAATGCTATTGTTGAGTTTGGAAAGGACTGGAATGGTTTCAGAAATGCACGGACATTCGAAAGTCACTTCGCAGCTGGAGGACATGGTAAAAAGGACTGGATAGGAAAAAAGAATCAAGGACCCGAGCTTTATGGATGGCTTGCCCGGGCTGAAGATTACAATTCTCCAGGGTTGATAGGGGACCACTTGAGAAAAAATGGTGACTTAAAATCTGTCAATGATCTTGCAAAGGAGGGAGCACGTAAAACTGACAAACTTGTGGCTAATTTAGCTAACCAAATTGAGGTAAAGAATAGGTACTTACAGGAGCTTGAGTGCAAATACAGTGAGACAACTGCATCTCTTGAGAAGATGATGGGGCAAAGGGAACAACTTCTTCAGTCCTACAACGAAGGTTTACTTTAACTGCCCCCCCCCCCCCCCCCCACACACACACACTCACACAAAAAAAAGATACCTAGTTGTATATCCAGTTTCTATGTTCAGTAGCTGCAAAGTTTCATTTACCTAACGATCAATTAATAAGCATAGCCATTACCAGAAATTCGGAAGATGCAGCAACTAGCTCGTCAGCATTCTCAAAAGATCATTAATGACAATCAAAAGCTGCGCTCTGAACTTGAGACCAAAATGAATGAACTTGATGTGAGATCCAAGCAGCTTGATGAGCTTGCAGCAAAAAGTGGTTATGACAGAAGGAACCTTGAGCAGGAGAAGCAGAAGGTGCGTCATTTGTCCACTTTTCTTTTTTCACCCTCTTTAAAAGAGTTGATTTCCTGAGTGCCTTATTAGTATGTACATTGTAGGTGATATTATTTTCTGCTAGCAACTCCATACTAGTCGTCTTCACTTGTCCTCTTTGTTCACATATTAGTTCGCACTACAGTGCTAGGGTACTATAGTTCAGATGATTAGGTGCTGTGACTTAGAAATACTCTTGCAACTTATGTGCTTTGTTGTTGCTTGAACTCAGAATGCCATCAGATCCAGCCATCTTAAACTGGCGACATTGGAACAGCAGAAAGCTGATGAGAATGTGTTGAAGCTTGTGGAAGAACAAAAGGTATGTACTTGATCCCCCTTTTTTGTGATATGATGCTTTAAATTTTTAAGAATGTGTCCTATGGTAGTCTTACTGTATGGAAACTGCAGAGGGAGAAACATGCTGCTTTAAAGAAGATTCTGTTGTTAGAGCAGCAATTGGACGCAAAGCAAAAGCTTGAATTAGAAATACAGCAGCTGAAGGGCAAACTGAAAGTGATGGAGCATATGCCTGGTGATGAAGATTCGGCATCAAAGAATAAAATTAATGAGCTAAGCGAGGCATTGCAAGAAAAGATAGATGAGCTAGATGGAATGGAGTCACTTAACCAAACTCTGGTTATTAAAGAAAGCAAAAGCAATATTGAATTGCAAGAAGCTCGGAGTGAGCTAGAAAATGTATGTTACCTTACATCATTGCTGTGAGATCTATGCGACTTAAGGTGGTGATGCGATTTCGTTTTTACTCATTTTTTGTTCTGCGACATGCTATGCAGGGCTTAGTTAATATTTCAGGTGGGCGGGCACATATAGGAATCAAGAGAATGGGTGAGCTTGATCCGAAAGCATTTTCAAAGGCATGCCTAAAGAAGTGCTCAGAAGAAGATGCGGAAGTTACCGCTGCCTTCCTTTGTTCAAAGTGGGAAGTTGAAATTAAAAACCCCGATTGGCACCCTTTCAAGGTTGTCATGGTTGATGGAAAGGAGATGGTATGTATCTTCATTTGCTGCTACTTCCATACATATTCCTAGCTTTAGAGCCTACAATTTTTAAGTTACTGGTAATCCTATTCCTATCCTATCCAGTAAAGCTTTCTTGCATGGTTATTTCCTGTAACACTAACTTGCATGAATGTCTTTTACCTTCTGTTCTCTATCGCTCACTCAAAAAAGTCTACCTTCTGTTACACCCTCTTTTTGTTATAGATATGTCCAGGCAATGATATGGACCACAAGCTCATTAAGAGTATAGTGTTTCTGTCATTCATTTCCCTATTCAATATAGTGAACCATGTATCCTCGGTCATTGTTCAGCTTTTAAAAAAAAAAATATGGATGACTTCATTTTGAAAGTATTAGTGTGTTACATAAAGTATGCCTTATTTGACATCAAGTGGCGTGTGCCGTGCTGTAGGAAATAATTGAGGATGATGCAAAGCTTCGACAACTCAGAGAAGAACATGGGGAAGGAATCTACACATTGGTGACAAAGGCACTCTGTGAAATTAATGAGTACAAGTCTAAGGGTAGTTATTCCGTGGGGGAACTGTGGAACTTCAAAGAAGATCGAAAAGTGACCCTGAAGGAAGCTGTCCAGTTCGTCCTGAAACAGTGGCGAATGAATAGGAGGAAGCAGCGCTGAGTTAAATCTTCCCTTGCCATGTAGCATTGTTTGGCTTCCATCTGATCTGAACACCATGCTACTTTATCGTGAGCGCAGTTGATACCTGCAATAGGCCATGATGATGCGTGTGGAACCACGACTGTTTACCTATTCCTAGTAGAACATAAGTTGATACTAGTTGCAGTATCAGCATCAGAGTTAGTGAACCTGAACACTCTTATTTCACCTTTGTAAGTAATTCTGTTGAACTACGAGTAGTAATATCTAGGATGCTCTCTCTCTGTTCTGGAGATAGGGATTAATTGTCGGTATGCCGTGGAACGTTCAGACGTGTAATAAAGCATGCTTGGGCAATGGTGTACTCTCTCCATGCACAAAGACTGTTCTTCAGACATTTTAGAACATGGCTCTGATTTTGTAATGTGATGTATTGATGAGAGTGTTGTTAGATCCCAAACATGCTCCTATGATCCCCCATACACATGTTGCGACTGTGCATTAGAAGTGTTGTGCTATGGCGAAGCCTTGCACGAACAATGAAACGAAGGACTCAAGCAGAAAACACTAGGAAGACAAAAAGCTAACTTTCAACAGTGTAATTCTCAAAAGACGATCCCCTTTACAGTGCCAGTCTGCCTCCTTTTATAGGGATTTTTTACGTACCGAAATTGACCTCGTGTAAAACGGATCAAACAAGAATGTATTAGGCTAATTTTGGGAATTCTCCATTGGGTCTTCACGTAATCGGTGCTTTCCTGACATCACGACGCTTTTCCCGGCATCAGCACATGCGCATGTCGGATGAAGACCTTCAATTTTTGGAGACGTCCCTTTCGCCTAGCGAATTCCCGTACCTGAAACATACACAAAACCAGATGTGAAAGAATAGGTCGTCAGCGGCGACGAAACCCCTAGACGATATATGGGCTAAAACTCATTGATCAAGGAGGATTCGACCCTGGGGTTTCGTCCTGGGAAAAGCTGATAGCATCACGTCCGAAGTTTGGGAAATTGAACTCTTCGCCCATGCTGAATCTTTCGGGCGACGAAGGGTACCTGGCAAAAGATAGTGTAAAAAGGGTGAAAAGAAGTTGATTGATTTTAGGGGTTTCGCTGTTGGCCTATTTGAATTGCCCATGCAAAACGCGTCAATCTTATGATATTGACCCTGCTGAGCTCGATTCTGAATCCCCCAACAGAAGCCCCTCGGAGGTGTATCGTTTGCGAAACCGAAAACTCGAGCCGCAAAAACATAAGGATCGAGAATCGAGGCAAAAGAAAATGTCTTCCACGGCATCGATTCCCGAGAAAACTGTGCAAATTACCGATTTGCCCTCGCCTTTAGCCGTTAAGTTTAAAAATTCGACCGTTACTGTCCACTACCTATAAATAGAGGGGGTCAGCGCCGTGTTCATACCGCTGTCGTCCCCCCCTTTCTCTTTTAGATTTCGCGATTGAGCTCTTTGGCTTCATCTCTTACGGACCGCATTCCGCGAAAGCTTGTCATCTTTAGAGGTTAGTTCCTATCTTTGATGGGCGGGTTTTTCGATCACTTGTTCTCCGTCGTGGTGTGTTTTGAGATTGAAACCTTATAGAAACATGGCTCGCGTTAGGCATACGGCGAAAGCGATGGAAGGCGACAACTACCTGTCAAACCACGAAGATTGTCTTGCATCACCCAAGGTTGTGGAGGCTGCCGCGACTTCTTCCTCTTCATTGTCCAGCTCGGAATCTGGCAAGATTTCTGGCTTGGATGGGTCTGTTAGCTCTCGCAAGGGTGGCAGTTCTTCACCCACCTCGAATAGGGATGAAAGTAATGATTCTGATAGTGGAAGTGATGTGAAAATAATGTTGAGCGACACAGATGCTATAAAATCTAATGCTGGTGTTGAGGAGGGCGAAATTGCTGAGAGGAGTGGCGCTGCGGTCAACAGAGGAATCGGGGGAAACCTGGCCGACGAAAGTGCTGGTCCTGAAGATTTGGTTAAACCCAACACCTTCTTTATGGTTCGGTCGCTGATGAAGCAGTCAGATTTGGACACCCTGGTTTCGGAGGACTGTTTTACACTTGATAGCTATCGACTGCCCGGAAAAGAAACCACCCCGAAACCCAAAAAGAATGAAAGCGTCATGTTTCGCGACTTTTTTACAGCGGGTTTTTGTTTGCCATTGCCGAAGAGGTTTGCTGATATTCTGGCTGCCTACAAGGTGCAAATTCATCAACTGACACCCAATTCATTCCCCCAAGTCCTGAAGTTTTTGTGGGCTTTTTGAACTTTCAATAGCGACAACAGTGTGAACACTTTTGTTCGTCACTTTGAGATTCATTGGGCGAAAAGGACAGTAACCGTTGATGACGAAGATAAAGAAGCTCAATACAGTTGTTGTACTTTCTAGACTCGTCGGGTAAACAAGAATCAGGCTCTGGTGGAACTAGCCCCTGCTTACAAAAACAAGTGGGCCAATAGATGGAATTCTTATTGGTTTTATGCCACCATTTTGGTGATTGGTCTGGATGCGAAGCATGAGGAAGTAACAACCTTCGATTTAGCCAGTCCTATGGTTGATTTGGATGTTGATTTGGCCCCTTAGCTCACGAAAGCCAGACGCAGCTCTGCTAGTACTAGCACTTTTTCCAATCCACTCACGTGATCACTACATGAGATGCTCTTGAAGAATTTGTAGCAGCTGATATTTGGCCCTGCAGGCCTCGGTGGAGCTCATGGGCTTTCAGAATGAAGCAACTGCCCGGGCTAGACTTCGAGACTCGAAGCCCCAAATTCAATGTTAAACGCCCTGAGGGAAAGACTGACAAGGAAATCCTAGCTGAAATTCAGAGGAAAGTTATTCAGATGATCGGTAACTACACTCATAAGGAGTGGGAGTGTGCCCAGAAGATTTTAAAGCACCAAGGCCGCGTCAATCGCGTCTTGGAGGAAATGAAAGTTCTGTGCCCACCGCGACCAAAACCTGCAGCCCCAGGAAAGAAGATGCAACCGCCCAACAATATTGGGTCTGAGTGGGCAGAGACTTCAAAAAAGGACAAGACATGCAAGATGGCTGTTACGATGGAGGGCACGTCTAAAGGTGCGAAAGTTACTGAGGTTTTGGCACAGCGCAAGGCTAAAGATGCAAAAACCACACTACCTCCACTTGTTGAGAAACCTTCCAAACTGATGAAGATCAGTGAAAATTTGATTCGTCGGAAGACTGAGGTGGTGAAAGTGGCTGCCGTGGAGAAGGAAAAAGAAGAAAATTCATGATGTACCTCCGGTTGTTAATCTTGAGAAGAAAACGTCTTCTAACAGAAAAGCCCCGGATGCCATAGAGACAAGCAAAGAGGTTCATATTGATGAAAAGCAACCTGAAGATGCTAAGCCAAAAGAGAAAAAATCACGAGTCGACCCGTCGTCGGAAGGGGATGAAGTTTGCTGCAAATTCAGCTGACAGGAAAGTACCCCCCCGAAAGCTAAAGAGCCTGAAGAGCAAAAGATCAACCTATAATTGCTCTAATGGATCCCGCTGAAGCGGTGGAGATCGAATCTAGGAGTGAGCGTGCGCGACTATATTTATCGACTTGTCCTCCTGGAGAATGCATGAAGCAAACTCCAGAAGAAGAAGCTGCCGACAAAAGGTATTGGGAGCATTATGAGCGAACTGGGGAATTTTTTATGAACGGTCCCGTGCCCAAGAACCGAGTTGCCGGTTTGATGGATGTGATTGATGAGACAGAAGGGTTGTATTATATTGACGATGGCACCCCAATGGAAACCTCTGAGAAAAATCCATCTGCTTCGGTGCCCGAAGAGGCCAGGATCAATCTTCTACCAGATGGAGGGCAAGGCTCGGGCTCGAAAGCGAGTGATCCAATCGAGTTGGGCTCATCTGAGATTGAAAGACGCAAAGAGAACCTGTCTCGGTCTCCACCTCCCAAATTTGAAGAGGCTGAAAACATGCCGAGGAAGCAACCAGAGGTGATAATGCTTTGGATTCCAAAGGTGACGACGCCCTTCTGCTCGAAAATGTTGGTACATTTCTTCGCATTGCTTTCTCTCTGATTTTGCTGATAGCTTATGTTCATGGAAGCTTACCACTTTCCCTATTTTTCAGTGGCTACAACTTTGGTTACTATGAGTGGCAAAGAGAAAGACCCGCTCGAACAACAGAGTGCTTCACGTTTGTTTGGATTGAATGCTGATCCTTCAGATTTGGAACCTGGTATGCACTACTGATTGATTGATTGATTGATATTCTGAGTACATTTTGAATTAACCTCTTGCTATCGAATGGGCAGTGCTTCTTATTTGTGATTTGAACTGACATCCCTTCATTGCTCTGTGATTGCAGATTTCCTCAATTCCCTGGAAGGTCATGATGGAAATCAACTACTAAAAACGATGCATTCCTTTCTTTCGAAAGGGATAATTGCTAGCCGGAAGGGGTTTGAGCAAATTACAAATGAAGCAAAGATCTCTCGTGATGAAAAAGTTCTAGAAGATGAGAATTGTAAGTTGCCGATCAAGTTCAAAACTTGACAGAACAATGCTCAAATCAAAATACAGCGATGGATGCGTTGAAACAAGAGCTGGAGAAAAGCATGCATTGCTATGAAGAATGTCGTGTTGAGCTTCGCGACGCTGTTACCCAGAACGATGCCCATTTGGTGCAAATAGAAACTCGCGATGCTCTGATTGCATAATTAAAAAAGGTGAAGGGCGAATTGGACGATACTTTGGAAAAGAGTGAAGCCTACTGCCATCAATGGGGGGGGGTACACCTGGTTTCAGCCTATCATCGTGCGCTTGAACGTGATGGTCCCTTCCACAAAAATGAGCACGGGTACACCCCACACCAAGCGGCGACCACGATCATGGAGCACTAAGGGACGCAGTGAGCGCTGCCATAGCAGGGGCATTCAGGTCGCAGCCGTCGCCGACCGTGTGCAGCTCGAGGTCAGAGAGGGGCACCGAGGAGGACGACGACAGTGGCAGAGCGCTGCTTCCGCCCAGACGGACGGCATTGAGATGCAATGCCCTAGAAAGCGTGGTGGAGAACATCGGGTTCTCCCTAGCCATCATGCGCGCCCTCACGGCCGAGGGACATGAGGTGGAGTAGGCGTCGGCCTGTACGCCGGCGGGGCGACCGCATCAGGGGCGGCAGCAGGGACGGAGTCGTCCAGAGCAGCCATGGGGGTAGGACCACCGCCAGAGCGGATGCACGCCAACTCCCGGCGAGCAGCATCTAACACACCTGTAGGAGACAGAAGAACGGGCATAGCAAAGACATCACATCCGACTTCCCAGATGCCCCCAGGCCGAGCAGAAATGTTGTGGATGATGTTGATGGAGCCAACGACAAGATTGACGAGGGGGAGCCTGTGCGCGCCCTCGGCGCTAGGGGTTGGACAAGCCTCGAGATTTTGAAGAAGGCGAGCTCCCCAGTAGGTCCTATGAGGAGGATGTAGACGTTCCTGGGCGTCACGTGCGCCTGCATGGCGACCGGCTGGGGAAGTCAAGGTAGGAGACAAGGGTGAGCGGCGGCTCTGCCAGCATGGGATCAGGCACCGGGACACCCCCGAGGCTGCCCAGCCTCCCTGCGTCGTCGTAGGGGGGTGGAGTGCGAGGCGGGGCGAGGTCGTGCGGACCACTGCCACGACGCTCCCCAGGGCGCCCCCAGGCGGCGCGCCCCCAGAGCTGCCGCTGCCGCCACCAGCTCCAGGGTTGTCATCATTGGAGTCGAGACCCTCACCCCAGCAGCGGACGGGGCAGATGTCGGCGGTGGAGAAGGTGGCGTCATCTTTCTTGAGGCGAAGAACAGCAGGGATGTCAGAGAAGCACTCGTACTTGGCGGTAACAATGACAACGGTGAAGTCGGCCCCCAGGAAGCAGACGAGAGAGATCTGGATGGGGTTGGCCAACCCCCATGGCGATGAGGACGTCCGTCCTGTTCCATGGATGTAGTGGGAACTTCTCCAACGCGAGAGTGACGAAGCCCCTGTGCTAGAAGGAGCCCTCGACCTCCGTCTCCTCCGGACGCTCGAGGTGAACCGTGTACTAGCGCACTGGGATGTTCTCGATGTCGACGTGACCACGCCAGCGTTGCGCGCCGCCGCGGAGATGGGCAGCTGATCGCCGAGGGTGAAGGCATCTGGGCCCCCTTATTCGTGTTTTGGTAATTAATGACAATCATTGTGGACTAACATTTTTATTTGAGTTATAAGAATAGGTTAGTCCGGTGAAATGATGAGATTATGCGGTATGAACGAGGAAGTCTTGTATGGCACATGTTGGAAAGAGCTCAAGGCAAAGGTAAAAGATAGGGTTTTATTTTTGCCGGTCATAAGGTGATTAGAGGATGTTAAATGACTGGGTTGATGTCACACCTGATTTTTCGAAGAAAACCAAATGCATCTCATATGTGCGCCAGGATCAAGTTTACACACATATGATAGACGTCATGAGTGAAATATCAATAAACAGCATTAAAAACATACAAGAGTTAAACCATTACATTATCTCTTTATTACACTCAGACGATAGACTCGAAGGTCTTTACAACGATCAAACGATAACTATGAAGACGCAACTCCATCTTCATCTTCCACAGGCATCTGACTGGGGGCACGCAAGCCTCAGAACTTCTCGTAGTCGCTGAAGTACTCTTCTCCAGTGATCTCCTCTGAACAGTGGGTAAGCAAGGGTGAGCACACTTATGGTTGGAGCTCAGCAAGTGGGGGAAGATGCAAGGCTTATCAAGAATAGGCTAAGGTTTTGCAGTGGTTAGCATTTTAATGTTGGTCAAATTTTATTAGCAAGCACCTAATTAGTAGGTGTAAGTTTATACCAAACCACTTAAGTATTTAGGAAAGCATCTCATCTCAAAAACCCACAAGAAACCATGATTTAGTTCCATCTTCAAGTTTATTAATCATGTGAGGGTCCAGGCCGCTCTTGACCGTGAGCACGGCTGATCGATCAATTTTCACTCTGCAGAGGTTGTACACTTTACCCATAGTTCGTGTTCCCCATGTCGCCCGGGTTTGCAAGGCCCTTAAACACTTCCGAGGTGAGTGGCTAGGGGCCACTACGAAGCCTTTACAAAGGTATGCATAAGACCAACAACCCGCGACAATTACAAAGAATGAGCGGACCATAACCCTCCCTAGTGGTCAGCACCTTAGCAACGGCTGCTACCCCAAAAGAACCGGGCTATACCCCTTCAACTCCGGCCCCCTGTGCTCCTTTCGGATATGGCTATCAAATAGTTCCACACACCTAATTAATTGGCTAAGCCAGAGCCATATGGACTGTGGTTGCACTGTTTTCCTGGGTGGTTCTCCATGTTCCAATTAAATCATATTATCTTGTTATTAACCATAAGCACACATACATGTATATATCACCAAAGTTATCATGATCAACATTCATCATATTGTAAAAGATTCATTTTAACCATCCCAAGGTATAGCCACTAAGCATTTCTACCCAAAACATTTATTTAAAAGGGTTGTCCAAGGTAATGAGGGTAAAAGTCTAGTCATGTCCTTAAAAAGGTGATTTCCCATCAAGTTTATGCAATACAACATTTAAGTGTAAACTTAGTTATCATGCAATTGTTTAGGACAAAGAAGAATATGCAGAGGGAGAAGTCCACTTGCCTTCCTTGCTTAAACACTAGAGTTCTTCTTCTTCAAACACTTGCTCTTGATCCACTTCAACTGGTTGCTCACTCGAAACCGGCACGATGTCTATGAGCACACAAGAAAGCATACAATAAACAAAACAATACACCAAGCAAAGGTAAACTGATCTGAAAGAAGAAACAGACAACAAGGTAGCTTTAAAGAAAGGTGGCTAGGAAAGATTAAGTGTAAGAACATAGTTGATTCACCAAGAGAGAACAAAGGTTGGCTCTAGGAACGCGAACACAAAAGCACTAGGAACTATCGAGAGCTTTGGATGATCACAAACAAGAGCTAGCTATGTGCTTGGTATATTTTAATTAAATAAAGTCATGTATATACGTTATTTCAAATAAATACCCCATTTATAATTAAGAAAGTTATATTTGTATTTTAAAGACGATGTAAGCCTAGTTCAATTTTATTTATAAATATTCAAGTTTAACTTATACAAATTAAACACTTTAATTCAAAAGAAGCATGTAAAAGAATCTAGGCGCTTATCTTTATATTTCGAGTTATTCTAATCAAATTATAACTTAAAAACACATTTATATTCATATTAATCAAAGTAACAACTTAATTAAGAAAACTCGAGATAAACCTATATTGCTTTTATTTAGGAAGCAAATTACATAGACATTACTCAAGTTAAGTTTGATTATAAAAACCGAGGTGCACATCTAATTAGCTTTTAATTATAAGAAATATTTAACTGGTCTTAAGCATATTAACTTTCTTATGAAAACAACTAGATTTTAATTAGAAAAGCATGCATAATAGGATTTAATCATATTTAACATTTAAATAAATTATAAAACAAAGATTATGTACAACATTGGTCCTATCACGTAGTTTCAGTTGATATGAGCCTAACGCAACTTGAAACGGTGGAAACGGAGCTAAAACGCACAAGATACGGCCAAAACAAGGTTCCAAAACTGACGGGTTTGAAAAGACGGTCGCGTGGACACCAAGAACGCTTAAAACGGAGCTAGGACGGAAAAGATGTGGATAAAACAAGTTTCAGGGCTTTTCTGTGATGAAACAGGGCTTCCAGGGGCTTAACTGCAAGAAACCAGGGGCTAAAACATAATTACACATATAAACCCAAGGTTTATAGTGTAAAAGATCAAGAATGGACCTCTGATGGGAAGAACTAAGAAGGACAGGGGCTTAAACATTGAAAACGGGACCTAACTGAAAGGATTTCTATAGGTGGAAGGGCATGGTTGTGAATTCCGGAAACTGGAGGTCCTTTTTGCAAAACTGCCAAGGCAGCCGGAGGAGGGCTGAGGGTGTGCCACGTGGCCGACCGCGATTGGCTGGGCTGACGCAGAGCTGACGCGAGCTTGACGCAAGCTCGTGGACCGGCGCCTGCGGACCCGTCCCACCGGGCCCACGCGTGGACCGATCTAAGGGGTATGCCCCCCTTTTGATCTGGGTCGTCCGTGCCCATCGGACGGCCCCGATCGCGTGCAAGCGACGGGCGGCGGGGAGACGGCCGGCCGCGGCGGTGCCCGGCGGCGCTTCGCCGGAGGCTCTTCGGCGTTGCTCGATCTCGAGCTCTGGGCCTCGGTTTTGAGCGCGGAACAGACCTACACGTAGCTGGGAGCAAGGCGAACTCGACCACGAGACCTAGGAGGCGGCTCGGGCGACGGCGAGGGCACCACAGCCGGCGAGGCGGGCGGCGCGGGACCGGCGAGCAGCAGGAGGTGCTGCGGTTCGGGGAAACATAAAAGGAGGCGAGGGAGAGCTTGCTCACCACCACGGCAACGAGTTGGAGACGGCTTGGGCGCTGGGGAAGTGGCGGTGGCGAAGATCGACGTCGGCGTCCGGAGGTAGAAGACGACGGCGGTGCTCCGTCCGCGGCTCGGTCCAGTGGCGAGGGGGGCAGTCCTGGGACACAAGTTAGAGCTCGAGTGAGCATTGCATGTGAAGGAAAAGAAGGGAGAGAGAGTTTGGAGTACTCCACCGACGGCGGGATGCTTCGGCGGCCAACAATGGCCGGCGGCCGGAAATTCTTTGGGCGGCGGCGCGCGCGCGAGGGTGGAGGGATGAGGGGTTCATGCGGATGCGGAAAAGGAGGTGCAGGGACTCAAGCTTGGGTTTTACAGAGAGGGGTAGGGAAGGGGAAGCGGCGGCCGAGGCGGTGGTTTCCATTAATGGCCATGGCTCCGGCGGATTGGATTCGAATTCAAAGGGGCGCTTGTTTAGGGGAAATCGAAGGGGATTTGAAGAGGAGGAAACGGCCGGGATTTTACTGAATCTTAAAAGCAAGAAGTAAAGGAGGGGAAAGGTAGTGGAGGCGGGGATTTGGCCGGCGGGCTCGCGGGACGCAGAGCAGGGGAAGCGGCTGGAGATTAGGGGTGGAGCTGACGTGCGGGGCCAGGTTGGCAGCGAGAGAAGGAGGAAGGGAAGGGGACTGACACACGGGCCCGGGCTGGCAGCGGCTGAGAAAGAAGAGAGGAAAGTTGGGCCGCGCTGGCTTCGTGGGCCGGAAGAGGAAAGCAGGCCAGCGGGAAAAAAAGAAAGACTGGGCCGAGCGAGAACGAGTTGGGCCGGAGGGAAAAAAAGAAAAAGAAAGGAGGGAGAAAGGGAGGTGGGCCGGCGGGAGTCGTTTTGGGCCGAGGGGAGAGCTGGGCCGCGGGCGAAAGAAAACGGGCCGACGGGAACAAGAGAGGGAGGGAAGGAGATGGGTTTGTTTTTTTAAAACCTTTTCAAATCCTTTTCAAACTTTAAACTATTTTCAAAGTTTAAACACTTCAAACCTTTTGCAAGTTTTCAAATTATTTTAAAGTCTTTTAAAACTTCACACCCTCACTCATAAACACCATGCAAACAAAACATGATGCACAAGCACTTGTTGCCTCTAAAATTATTCAAAAGTGATATTAAATATTTTAGAGCATAATTTATTTGATAATTTATTATTCCTTAGAAAACAAAATCTAAAACACCTTGTTGCTTACATTATTTTAATGATGGAATTTTAGGGTGTTACAGTTGATAGGATAGATAGTTGTACTATCAAGAGGGATCAATTTCATTGGCTTGAATTTCCATGGTGCCACTTGGATAAAAAATTTGCATGCATTGCATTTAGATGAGTGGCGATTTCTCTTGCTAAAAGGGTTTCGTTGAAAATCTTAAAATCAGTTTTTAGGTGTTGGGCGGACAGTCCGGGCTCTTGGGGCGGACAGTCCGGGCTCTTGGGGCGGACAGTCCGCGGGTTTTTGATATTTATTTAATATCTGAGATTTTTGGCAAAAATTTTCGAGAAAATGCGCTTCTAGGTAGACAATCCACGGACCCCAGGCGGACGGTCCGTTATTCTCCTCGAAACCTAACAGAACAGGGTGCAACTTGGTGGACCGGGCGGACGGTCCGCGGTCAACTCGCGGACAGTCCGTGGGGCCCACGCGGACATTCCGTGGGGTCCTGGCGGACAATCCGCCTGGCCCAACGACCACTTCTGCCAGTCGTTGACTTCGCGTTTTTACCGTTGGAATTCAAACGCAGACAATCCGCGAAGGCATCGCGGACAATCCGAGAGGTACGCGTTTTCCCATAATGGCTAGTAACGGGAGGGGGGTATATATACTCCATGCCCGGGGTTGGAGAGGCTCTCTTGGCACTTTGAAAGGTCCATACTCCCTTGTAGAGCTCTCCCTCTCATCTCTCTCACTCACTTGGCTTAGTGGTTGCATTCTTTGTGAGATTGAGAGCTTCTAGTGCATCGCATCAACGTTTTGATCTTTGTGGCACTTGGGAATCATCAAGCAACTGGTTGATTTGTTACTCTTGGAAGTTGCCACTTCCTAGACGGCTTGGTGGTGGAAGAATTCATTGAAGCTCGCAAGAAGATTGTGCGTGGCTCCGGATTTCGTGTTGTGAGAGGTATTGTGCTCACCTCACCGGAGCGGTAAAGAGCAACTCTAGTGGAATCGAGGTGTGGAGTGGTTCTTTGGTTCTAACCGGGTCAAGATCAAGCGGTGCCTTGATAGAGTAGCAGTTGAACATTGAATCCACCTCAGCGTGGATTAGGGGTGACCGGCAAGTCATCGATACCACGGGATAAAAATTCGTCTCTCGGGCTCGGTTATCTCTTTGCTCATTTTACCTTCAAGTACTTTACTTTGAGCATTTATTTTCTAGAGATTGAATTTTATCTTATCACCCTAGGACGCAAACCCCCAACATAGGAATAGAATATATAGAGATTTAATTTTCCTTGTGATTCTAATTAAATTTCTTTAGTGTTGTGTTTTTAGATTTTAAAACCGCCTATTCAACCCCCCCCCCTCTAGTCGGTATCCTAGATTCTACAGAGGGGGATGTCGCCGAGGAGCATGGCTCTGCGAACCATAGCGCTCGGGTCAGACGCGTTGGGGCTGACGAAGGAGTAGGCGAAGCGGTTCAGAGCCGCCCAATCCACTGGCGGCATGAAGATGTCCCGAGCCCCCGTCCCAGAGTTGCTCCTCGTCGAGGTGGCGGACGAGGCGACAGAAGCGGCGGAGGGAGAGCCAGGCGCCCCTGTGCTGGCGGGGAATCCCGCGTCTGACGGGATGGGCGAGAGAGGAGTCGCTGGCACCGCCCCGGCCCGAGCCGGCGGGCGGGAGCAACGAGAAGGGTGTGGGGAACCAGGCGGCGCGCCGAGCGGCGATTGGTTTCCGGAGGAGGGGGAAGCCGCACGGAACAACCCCATGCGGGTAGGGCGTGGGTGGGCGCGGCGTGGACCAAGGGCGACTGGCCCCGCGGAGAGGCAGCTCAGGTATGCTTGTCGCGCGACGAAGGCAGCGGGGGCAGTCGGGGTAGCGATGCCCAGAGCGCCCGCAGCCACGGCAGCGAACGGGGTCTTTGTAGTCAGCGACACAGTGGTCCAAGTCGAGGCAGCGAAAGCAGTGAGGCAGCGAAGTGGCGAATGAGGGTGGGGGAAGAGGGATTTTAGGAACACGGGCGGGCCGGCTGAGGGGGGTACGGGTGACGGCAGCGAACGTCGGCCTGCTGGAGCAGCCCCTGCCCAATCCCATCTCTACCACCAGCGTTGCCAGGGAATCTCCAGGGGGCGCCAGGAGAGGTGGGAGACGGTACCACGGGGCACACCACATCGCGCACCATAAACGCGAAGTGATAGGATGCACCCTGGGGGAGTTGGTGCAGGACCCGAGGGGGGCGGGCCTGCCGTGACTATGGTGCTCGGGGCCCCCTGTATCTGAAGCGTGCGGCACAGGGACGACAGAAAGGGAGGAGATTTCCGGAGGCGACACTTTATCAGGGTCCATCGGCGCGGGGTCAATGGGCTTTTGAAAAGGCCTGTTGGATGGCGAGGAGCCGGGACGGGAGCAGCAGCGGCGGCGTGCCGCCGAACAAGTCCGGCCATGGCGGAGCAGTGCCACTGCCACGTCACAGCAGGCAACAACGGTGGAGAAGACGCCGGTGAGCTCGCAGATGACCTGAAACCGGCCGTCCGACACAGAGAAGCGGAAAGTGAGAGCAGCCACTATCCAGGAGGAATTGACCTTGGCTCGGGCTCCCGCAGTGTGGACCACCCAGAGCCGGGTCGGCGAGAGGGATCCATGCACCAGGGGCGCACCACCGGAGAGTGGTGGTCCACCAACATCCAGGAGGAGAAGGCGATGCTAGGGCGCGGCGGGACCACCAGGGTCGACACACCAGGCGCCGGCGTCGGCGAAGGAGAGGGCCCCGTCGCCAGCGGAGAAGATAGGGGACACCGGGGCGAGGTGGACGGGGCGGCGGGGTGCCGACCCGCACAGGGAGGTCGGGGGCGGGGGAGCAGCCCCCACCGAGGAGGGAGCGGGGAGGCGCGGGGAGATGCGATGACCGTGGAAATGGCGTCGACGGGACGACTCACCGGAGCGCTTGACGGGGCGGACCAGGAGGGGGGGGGGGGGGGACGGATGACGATGGGGGTGGCTGCCGTCCGTGGCCGGAGCAGCCGGGGCGGCGGGCGGGCTGCAGGGGGCGCTTCTCTGTTTGGGCTGAAATAACCGGCCCAATAATGCAAGAATGTGCCTCACCAGTCACTTTCTTTGACACCTCACCTGCTTCTTCCACTAGCTAAGCCACTATCAACAATGACAGTTGCTTGGGAGCTTAGTGGTGGATCGGATCGGATAAACCAGCTAGCAGCAGCAGCCAGCAGGAGTTCGTTTTGACGTCTCTCTCGGCGACCATAAACCACACGCCGAACTGCCGGTCGCTCGGATCGTCCGGCAGCCTCCACCCGTCGCTTCACCATAACCCGGCCGGCCACTAATTGCGTGCAGCTGCAGCCGCACCTCAGCAAGCAAAGCAAAGCTCAAACATCACCAAGACTATTTTAAACTGTGATCTAAACTACACCAAAACTAGCTAGGATTTCTTCCCCCCCCCCCCCCCCCCCCTCAAGGGCAATTTAATTTAAATTCTAGGCTCAAGTTTTGTGAGCTACATGCAGAAGATCATATCATGGTTAGGTTACATGCATGTTAAAAATACATTAAAAACTGTGGTTCTTTATATAGGTTATTATTAAAAGTAGCATAAATAGATACAAAATTGCAAAAGGGGTTGATTGCTCGGCTCATCTGCAGCATGTACTAGGAGTCTAGGACGATCATTAGTTTTGTTTCTTTTTTGCGAGTAATAACTAGTACGAGATTCATGTAATAACTAGTACACGAGATTCATGTAATCATGGCCTCTGCCTTCAAATTCCAGGTTTCAACTTTACGGAACTTTACGCATCATCATATATAGCTAAGATCGAGAGACGACCGTAGGCAAAAAAAAAAAAAGACATAAAACTTATTATCCATCAGTAATGATAGCGAGTAACAGAAACGGCCCGGCCCATCAGTGTAGTGAAAAAGGTAAACGTAACAAGGGGGAAAGAGAGTGATCAAATGAAATTAAATTAAGGGGGAGATTAGATTACCTATATATATGGCAATAGAGACCGGTTACCAAGCAAATAAAACGTTACAAATCAAACGATGACGATCGAGCACTCCTAAGATATCGTCTCATATCTGGAGTGGGCCTAGCTAGTACTATAAAGCGAATTGCGGCCACCAAGTTAGGCTTTTGCTCATAAACAGAATCATATATGGGTACGCGAAAATAATTAAAATGGCTGACATATAATTCAGGAAAAATGCCTTAATTTCTCCTTCAAAGCCAGAAAATGCACGAACATTTTGGAGCCTTTGCTTCGATGTTTTAATTAATGGTTCACCAGTATATAGAGTTAATCAGTTTAGTGCAATTTTAGTTTTTTTTAAGGACAAATTAGCGGAGGAATGAAAAGACCCCCTAATACCCTCATTTGTTTGCCAAATGCAATAAGTTTTGTCATGCAAATCAGATTTGAGTACTTAATTAGGAAGGTAATTAGATCTATTTACTAGAATTGCATTCTTGTGGGATTTTTTTTCAAAAGTTAGGATTGCACTTTTTTATAGGACGGAGGGAGTACATGCTTATCTCATGGATGGTAAAATGTGTTGATTCGCGTGAATACTCTGTCCCTGCGTCTCATGAAAAATGCAAATCTAATTTTTCTAAGACAGATTAGCGGTGACGCGAAAAGAGACTCTGATACCCACATTTGTTAGCCAAATGTAGTAAGTTTTGACATGCGAATCGAATCTAAGTACTTAATTAGATAGGTAATTAGATCTATCTTTTTAGGATTGCACAATTTTTTTTTCAAATGCTAGGATTGCACTCTTTCACGGGACAGAGGGAGTAGCTAGCTCAAAAGAAGTGATGACGAGGAATCTAGGTGTGGGATGGGAAATGGCAATTTTACCTGTTGCTGTAGTAGGTAGGTAGCCTCAGTATTATGTTCGCATATATTCCCTAATATAGTACATCAGTACGTAATTTCCAAAACAAAAATGGCAGTATTACGTACATAGGGAGGGTGTGCAAGCAAGCATTCGGTGCACCTAATATTGTCTCCACCGGTGGTTACGGGGCCTATGGCAAGGCATGCAGTACGACGTTGCACTGTTGTTGCAGTCCAAATAAAAGGGGCCATTTGCATAAACGCCAAGTTGTCGTTGCTACTAGCTCCTGCCTGCCACCAAATTTGCACATTGTCCGACGCATGTAGGCCCGAAAATCGGAAGCTAGCAGCAGCCTCAGAATTTCAGATGCGGCCGCCGGAGCACTTAACATATTTGCAGTTAGGAGGGTGCTTGGATACCTTTTAGTCCCATGACTAAAACCAAATCGCTTAAAAGTTCTTGGCCTCACCTACGCTTGGATCCAAATCCTAAAGAGACTAAAATGTATTAAATGAGCATTAATTATCTCTCTTCCTCTCTCCCTTTTCTCCCTCTCTAGCCGATAGATGGGGCATGCTAAAGATTTCTATGATAATAAATGAAGAGAGAGAGCTAAAACAAAGTTTAGTAGGGTTCTCCTTACTAAAACATTTTAGTCCCAAGACTAGTTTTAGCCCTCTTTAGTCAAAAGTGCTTGAACTTTAGCCTCTCAAATAGACTAATTTAAGTCAGACTAAATTTAGTCACATGGATCCAAGCACCCCCTAGGTTGTTCAGAGACGGCCATGCGATGTGTAAGCTAGCTCTCAGCACTCGATCGGTGAGTATTTCCTGGCTTGATGCTTCTGGGATTTTTTTCACACTGCATATCAGTGTATTAAGAAGAGTTAACTGAAAGTTTGTTACACAACGTGTAGACGCACGCCGGCCCCATCAAGTAGATTTACACGATGAGACGGATAGATACATACATACATATATATAGCTCTCAACGTGAAGCCTTGCTTGTCATTGTGCTGCCTAATTTAGACTTAAGGTGGAAATTGAATTAACAAGCAGCAGCAGCAGCAGCAGCCAACAAGCTAGTGCAGCAAGTGTGAGGTCTCCTACTCCTACCGGACACTAGTGCGACTCCTCCCTCATGGCCTCATGGATGTTGTATGTTATCGCCTGCCGAGTCAGTGGGTCGTCGTCCTTAATTGTTAATCAAAGTGAAGTTGGCCGAACGCTGACCGGCGCATTCAGAGACCGCCATATATTGGTTACTAGGACCCAACTGCAGAGAGATCGTATCTATATAAGCGAGGAGTAGTGCACTAGTACTGCAGAAGCCGAAGCCGAAGCCGTTGTTATCGGGCACTACTGCAAGGAGGAGCAGCTGCTTGGTAGAGAGGTCGTCAATGGCAACACAAAGGGCAGCAGCTGCTGCTGCTTCGACATTCTTCTCCGGCTTCGACATGGCGCTGCTTCTCGGAGTCTTGGCTTCTATCCTTGCAAGTAACTCTCGAACGCCGCTTCATTCCTTTTTTCAGTTGGTTTCAGCAAACCCTGCCTTTTTCTGTCTCTCCCTTCCGTGCACAGTCCTGTCCGTAGATACTAATCCTGCTCGTCGTCTTCAAGTTCAAGGTCTCTCTCTGAATGAGCCAGTGCCGCCTGCGAACATAAAAAATCAACACCAGCACTTATTTGGTTGATTGAATACGCTAGCAGCAGCATATATATAGTTAGTGTGTTCAAAAGTGATTAACAATATTATCATAGCCATGCTGGTGCAGGAACACAAGCAAGGCCACGCATCAAGTTCTCTCTCCCTACGCTGTTCTGCATCAGACTAGCTAAACTCCTCCGCCCCCGTGCAAGCAAAGCCTTCCTTCAATTCACTCTTAATTAGCTTAATTCTCCTTGGTCGCTCAGTCCATCAGACTAAATTCCGTTAGGACCGCAATCCAGCCAACTGGGCCCCGTGGCGATGCTTGACTGTATACCTGCTTCCTGTGGGTACGAGAGTACACGTACACAGGGCCGTTTGGCTGCTGAATGGAAATGCTGCTGTGCACCGGGCCAATAACAACCGATTTTTCAGCCATCTCGCCTGCTTGCACGGCCAGGTTATTAGTAGTCCTCCCAGTACGGATCGAGTACCCTAATCGATCATCATGAGGGGGATCTTGTTTAGATTGTGTTAGTTATATTGTTCATGTTGTTACTGCTGCTCTGCATTTGGGTTGCAAACTGACCCTCATGTTGCTTGCAAGGCACTCGAGCATGGCCGGCTCGGAGAGCAAGTGATGCTACTAGTTGCTAGCAGCCAGCAGCTAGGCTGCTTTCTGTCGGAATTGGACATCTTTTTTTTTTTGGAATTTGGAGGCGAGATGGACGTGGCAAAGAGGACTACCTAACGGTCATGTTGCAGACGTTGCAACAGAAGCTCTCTAACCCATTCCTTGTTTTTTTTTTGGTTATACAAAGTTGCTGGGTCTTATTATACCTGTTGATTTAGTACTTTTGACAGTTGATTTAACGGCCAAAAACTACCTCCTGCACTGCACTGCACTACACGGCATGTACTGAATTGTAGTTAGGTACCCATCAGAAGTCATTTGAAGAATATGAAACATCATCATCAGTAAGAAATCATACCATCAAAAAGCACTACATGAAGAAAACATGCAGGCTGCGAGTTTGTAATCTGCCGGAATTTTCAGTTACCTGTCTATTTCTCCACTATCACACAAAGAAAAGGTCAGAAAAGATGTCTGAACCGCCCTTTTGAGCGTCTCGTGCACTCCATAGCTGATTGCTTCTGCAACTGGGATGTAGAGACAGAGACAGCAGAGTAGCATTCTTACGAGGTACACGCATCGCCACATTCATACGAGATGCTACCTTGTTGGCTACAAGAAACTTCAGAGCAATGAAATCGATACATCCTTCCACGCAAATACAAGCCCAAGTACTAGATCGACTAACTCGTGTTTCAGTTTACTGATGTACTACTGTGTTCCAACTCCAGAAATTCACTCATCGATCCTTCCACGCATATGCTCGAGTACGTAGCTTCAATTCTGATGGATATAAAATCGGAGTAGCTAGTGATCATTGCACTTACCCTGCACTAAACCACAATCTTGGACCGATAAGCAGCAGACAACAATTTTTTTTAACAATGGCCGGGACCGATGATGCAGGGGCGGCGTCCGTTGGTGTGTGCTACGGCACAAGCGGCGACAACCTGCCGCCGGCGAGCACCGTGGTGGGCATGCTCCGGGAGAACGGCTTCACCGTGGTGCGCCTCTACTGGCCTGACCCCGCCGCCCTCGCGGCGCTCGCCGGCACCGGCATCAAGGTGGTCGTCGGCGCGCCCAACGACGTCCTCCCCTCGCTGGCGTCCAGCGAGTCCGCGGCGGCGGCCTGGGTCCGGCAGAACATCCAGGCCCACCCGCTGGTGACCTTCCGGTACGTCGTGGTCGGGAACGAGGTCCCCGCCGGCGAGACGGAGCACCTGGTGCCCGCCATGGAGAACGTCCACGCCGCGCTCGCCGCGGCGGGGCTGCGGCACGTGAAGGTGACGACGGCCATCTCGCAGGGCACCATCGCCGTCCACCTCCCGCCGTCGGCCGGCGCGTTCACGGAGGAGGCGCTCTCGTTCATGGGCTACGTGGTGGCGTTCCTGGAGCGGACCCGCGCGCCGCTGCTGGCCAACCTGTACCCGTACTTCGTCTACACGCTGGGCCTCGGGCACATGGACATGAGCTTCGCGCTCTTCACGTCGCCGGAGACGGTGGTGCAGGACGGCGAGTACGGGTACCGGAACCAGCTGGAGGCGTCGGTGGACGCGCTGTACGCGGCGGTGGGGAGGCTCGGCGGGTCCAGGGTGCGGGTCGTGGTGTCGGAGACCGGGTGGCCGACGGCGGGCGGCGCGGCGGCGTCGGTGGAGAACGCCATGACGTACAACCAGAACCTGGTGAGGCACGTGTGGAAGGGCACGCCGCGGCGGCCGGGGAGGAGGGTGGAGGCCTACGTGTTCGCCTTGTTCAACGAGGACCTCAAGGACGCCGGCGTGGAGCAGAACTGGGGGCTCTTCTACCCCAACATGGAGAGGGTCTACCCCATCACCTTCGGCGCCTGATCGACAAATCGTCCATGGATGGATTGGATACGTATATTGCGGGTATCCGTGTCCGTACGTGTGTACCGTATTTTTTGTACAGTACAGGGGAATTAATTGGTTGCGACCGCTGGGTGTGTGTTTTGCTCAGACGCGTACGCTGAGAAGAGAGGGGGGTCCATTTTCAGTGTGTAGCACGGGACAGACTGCAGAAGCTGTACGTCTAGTCTACGTAATGCGATCGAGGTGTATGAGATTATTTGGACACGTTTGTATGGAATTTGCTGTACGTTGGATTGCACTGTACTCGAGTGCAATAGGTTACTGCGGATGTTACCTTACCTTGGCAGCCATCTCATCTCACCTGGTGTAGGTTGGTAGTCGAAAACGAGACAAAACTGACAATTGCTGTTTTCTAGTGGTTGATCTCTACTGAATAACATATTTCTGTCTTGTGAAGAGTATAGTTTTTCAATATCACAAAAATATCACAAAGAATGTAGTTTTAGCGTTGCAGCATGCTTGTTGGGTCCAATCAATTGCACTCTTCCCTTCAACAAATTCCATGCACTGCAGTTTCTAGTTTTCACTGAATTTGGGATGCGGTTACTAAACCCATCTGCATGGTGGGTCTCGAAATAGTATTTTCTAACAATTAAGAGCACCTAAATTATTTATTTCACCACTGCTATGCCCTAAAATTTGGGATTATTTTCGTAACACGTGGGGACTCCCTCTATCCAAAAAAATACATTCTAAAATTTCTATAATAGATTAACAAAGTTGTAAAATGACCTTACTTGCCCTATTTTTTAATTCATATCAGACCCTAATTAGTTGTCACATGTACATGCACATGACTACATCAGAGTACTAAATTAGTAGATAACAATGTAAGAACTATTACATAAGTTTTGAATCATAAAATAATTTGGCACTGAGGGAGTAATTTATAAAAAGAAAAAATAGAAAAGAACGTGTCTGAATCTTTCGAATTGCTTTTTTATGTCACATTGGTGTAATATGTCTAAATTTGATGAAAATTATAAGTGTGTGGGGGTGGGGGGTGCACACGCCCCTGATGGGTCCTTCATGGATCATGTGACCGGAACTCACACCTGGGAGACACTCATCATGGTAAGGGTGAAAGTTCAAGTGTCAAGGTTGCTCTCTCCTTGAGACCTCTATTTTAAAAAATGGGAGAGAGACAGGTAAAGAACGCCTGCAGTACACACCATTAGCCTCAGTTCAATTTTGGACCCGAGACTAAAGCCTTTTCATGGACGTGGCTCGAAATAGCCTTGTGCGCCCCCTGCCCTTTAGTCCTTATATTGGTAAAGGCCGCACTTTAGTCTCGGTTGAAAACACCACCCGGGACTAAATCACTTCCCCACCCACCCAAGCCAAGGCACCCGCACTTTAGAGGCGACCCTATTGCGCGGCGGCTTGCGGCGCGGCGGCGCCCGCGCCCCCAAGGCACGGCAGCGCCCGTGGCCCCGGCGCGCGCGCGCGGCGCGCTCTGGCGCGGAAGACACGTCGGCCCAGCGTGGGTGCGACTGGGCAGAGGTGTAGCACGTGACTCTCTGACTTCAACGCGGGCGCGGTTGGGCAGAGGAGCGGACTGACGACACCACTGACCAAGGCCAGGTGAACAGTTGAATTGTTAGTGGTTTCTTTTTTGTGAATTGTTACTGATATTTGCTGGGAATTCTTTGTGTGATGTGAATTAAATGAAACATGTGTTGCGAATCGCATATTGTGAAAAATTGGTTGATGTATTTGGTGGTTATGTAAAGACTTGTGTAAATTGATGTTTGTGGTGAAATTAAATTTGTTTTTACTAGAGTTGGAGCTGGAGCTGAGTGTAGCGAAGCTGAAGCCAGTGGTGCCGAAGCTGGAGCTGGCGCAGAAACACCAGCTCGTGAGCTTTTTTTTTGTTTTTTCGAAACCCCTTTAGTCCTGGGTGGTAATACCACCCGCACCCAGGACTAAAGGAGGGCCTTTTGTTTCTCATGATTAGTCCCGGTTGGTGTGGTTATGTATAGGTCTCTACCAACCAGGGCTAAAGCCCCTCACTCTACCAGTGAGAGTTCTAATAAGTAAGCCTCACCTCTTGTAGGTAGATCCATCCCAACAAGTTGTATACATGTGCTCGCTATTTTCACATTTAAAAAAAAAATTGTACACGTGCTCGCTATTTTCATATCGGAAATGCTTTCGTCCGGGCGCCCGGACGTTGTTCCCACGCTCCCACGTGACTCACGCTCCTATATTGCAAGAAATAAAAAAAAGGAGTCGCGGCCCCCACGTTCGTAACGAGCCACGCGCCCCCTCGCCGCTTCCCAGCCCACCCGCCACCGCCACCGCCGGATCTCCCTCCTTCGGTCACCTCTGCCCGAACCGAGCCCCGATCTGTGATCCCCGCTGCTCCACCTTTCCATTCCCTCCTGTTTCGCCTCCTCCCGTGGTGTGTGCACGAAGATCGGGCACTCGCCGCCGGCGCCGCTCGTCGTGGTCGGGGCGCTCCTCCGCCTCCCTGCCGCCATGATGGTGATTCGCGAGCTCCTCGACGACGAGGAACCCTCTCCGCTGGCTCGCCTCCCTTCCTCCCGAGCCCTCGCGTCGGCCCCCGCGCCGACCGCCGCCGTCCTCCCACGTCGGGGGCTCCCCGCGGCCGGAGGGCGGGCGAGCCCCCCGCCGCCGCTCCCCGCCTCCGAGAGCGGGCGAGCCGTGCGTCGGCCCCGGACCATCGCTCCCTCCGCCGGTCGAGCTCCCTTTGCGCATCGGCGGGAGGTTCTCCCTTCACCTCCGTGCCAGCCCCCTCATTCTCGTCCTGGCGGCGAGGCGAGCTGTTGCGGCCCGCCACTGCCTTGGCTCCTTTGCTGCGGCGAGGAGGTCACGACAGCCAGGGACCGAGCTCGCGGCAGCCTGGGGTAGAGCTCGGTGATGTTGCAATCGTTGTTCGGATATGTTGCAATCGGTGTCTGCAAATGTTGCATGAATGTACTCGGTCATGTTGCAATCGTTTTCTAGAGATGTTTCAATCATTGTCTACATATGTTTGTATTTGCGTTCGTGTTGCAGTACATGATATCAGTGTTCATGTTTGCAATCGTTTTTTAATATCACAATTGTTGTTCACAGATGTTGTATTAGTTGCATATTGATATTGCATAGGTTTATATCGATGTTTGCATGAGATGTAATTGTTTCTCGTTTATGTTGCATCGTTGTGAACATGTTGCATCCGCGTCCTTTGGCGTGTTGCAAGTGTCCCATGCGAATGTTTGAAAATTTGATCTAAATATTTTTGATGTTGTAAACATCGATTTTCGATGTTGCGGATGTCGAGTCTCGATGTTGCAGACACGTGTTGTTGGGTATTGCAAACATTAAATTTTAATGTTACGAATGTTGAGTTTCGATGTTGCAGACATGTGAGTTGGGATTTGTGTCAATGGGGAGGGGGGAGGAGAGCTCCTGATGTTGAATGTTGCACGCGACACGGATTGCAACATGGTCGCAAAATAGTCGCAACATGGTCGCAACATGGGGGGAGGGAAGAAAGACTCTTGATGTTAGATGTTGCACATAACCGCGTTCGCAACACGCTCGCAACACGCAACACACTCGCAACATGTACTCGTTGAATGTTAGAAGCATCATGGTTCGCAACATGGAAAAGTGTTCGCAACATGGAAAAAGAGATCGCAACATATTTCGCAACATCAACATACTTTGCAACACGATCCGACGGCTGACACGCTTCCTTACTCGAATCGTGTGGCCGGGAAGGTGTCTGATGCTAGTGCTCAGATCAGACGTCCGGGCGCTAGCAGCTCCCTTTTCATATTTAAGAAATGAAAATATAACATCAACAGAGAGAAGTGGCTAGGAGCGGGATGGAGAATGGGTGAAGGCATATCTCACTATTTTTTAATCTCTTTTTTTAGATTTAAAAGTTAGTTTGGATTTTTTAAAGGTGTTTCCCTGCCCACCAATAGTTTGATATTTGTATGTACCGTATTTGTGTAGGGAATGAATTGGTTGTGACCGTTGAGTGTTTGTATGCTCAAGACGCGTACGTTGAGAAGAGGGGGGTAATTTCTTGTGTATAGCACGGGACAGAGTGCAATAGCTAGCTGTACGTCTATCCAAGAGTGCCATTGGACTTGTTATGTATGAGACATCATTCTCCCTCCTATTGAAACTACAAGCCATATTTAAATATATTAATAGTTTTGTCAAAACAAGACTATGAGTAGCAATTATTTTATTATTAATATCATATATATAATAAATCTAATAATGTCCACTACTAGAAAATCACACATGTATCTCAGACCCGGTACAAATGAGCAGCACCGTTAGGGCCGCCGGATCTCCGCCCGTCTCGTCTAGAATTCCCTGGGGAGAGCCCTTTATTTCTCTAAGTCCCCTGGCCTCCATCTCTATCATCTCATCTCCCCCTTCTCTCTCATTCTCACGTCCACTTCTCATCTCTCCCTCTCTTCTCGCAGTCGGCGCTTGGGCTCACGGCCTGCCTAGCGCGCGGCCTCCCGCCGGCGGGGGCGCGTGGCACCAGAGGCCACCCGACGCGCGGAGCAGGCGCAGGCGCGGTAGCTTTTAATTGCGTCCAGCTAATTGTTCTCTTATTATTAGGAGCACCTAAATTATTTTCTTTCGCCATTACCATGTCCTAATATTTCGGGATTGCATTTTCATGAGGTATGAGGGGACTCCCTTTAGCCAATAGAAAAACCATCTTAAAAAGTCTAAGATTTGTTAATGCGACGATAACTCGTCACTTGTGGAACCTCCTAAAGACCTCAGTTTCATGGCGAATGCGACGATAACTCATCACTTGTGTCAGGTATGGACTTGTGTTTTTCACCATCGAATTTAGCAGAGGCGGCGGGGACGAAGCGGCATAAGACGCATGACAAATATGAGACACAACTCTAATAAGTAAGCATATGGTAGAGGAAGCTAATGTAGGAGCAAAAAAATCCATCCCCAAACAGTACTATACATGTATTGGCCCATTTTCATATCCAAAAATGTTATGGATTTCTCATCTCATGTAGACTTGTATACTGACGCAATGCAACATGTTACGGCCATGGTCTTGTGGTCTCTTATGGTCATGTTCCGGTGACAAAAGGTGAACTTGAAAAATGTAAATTGCTAGTGCTATATCTCTACCTAATATTAAAGCAAGAACTGTTTCTGCCCAAATTTTCGTCCGTCCTGACAGGTGGGTCCCACCTGTCATATGTCTCGTTCTCGGTTCGTTACTCTTCATCACCGTTTTTTAACAACAACTCTTCCTCACCGTTGACGCCTCTCCTCCGTCTATCTGTTTCTTCCCCTATCCCGTCCTTGCCCATCATCGGCGATGAGAGGACCTACTCCACTACAACCAGCGCGACGAGGCGCACGCGTACCCACCCGGGACCCAACGGAACGAGCCCCGACCCGGTCGACGCCAAGCGACGGCGGTACGGACTCACGGGCGGTGATTCCAACCAAAATCCAATGTCTATGGTGGCGGAGCAGATGGGTAAACAAGGCGGGAGCATCCATGGCTCACCGGGATTCCATTTTGGAGGTTGGTTGGAGAACAAGTGGCGGGGTAGCAGAGCTCACCGGCGGCACCGAGCTCGGGGCCGGCGGCAATGTCGGGTGAGGATTCTCTAAATCCTATCCAATGGGCCATGGCTACCGCAAAGGTGAGGAGGCTTGTGGAGCCCGGGGAGGCGGGGAAAGGTTGGCATATGGCTACCGGAGATTGGTGGCCGCAGCGGGGAGAGGTTTGTCCGGCGGTAGATCGCTCCCGTTGCTCGCTTCTTGATTTCCGGGACGAAAAAAGTTAGAGATAGGTAGGTAATGTCTAAGGGAGAAGGAAGAGTACCGAAAGGTCGTGGGTGGCGAGGAGTGTGGACGTCGTTGTGGTGATGCCTGGACTCACCGGCGAAGATGGACATGGACGCCGCCCGTCGACGTTGTGTGCCGACCGGCGGTGATCGGTGAATGGAGCAAGCTATTCGGTTAAGTTTTGAGAGGGTATTCGAACTAACGAACTTCGACGGACAATTTCTCCCATAATTCGTGCATAACTCATCCCAAAAATGTATACTAACGTTGTAGAACACACATTCCTCTACAACTTTTAGTAAGGGTAATCAACTACAACTCTATTCATTTGAAGTTACGAGAGGCTCAAAGTTTGGGGAAAATATGATTTAACCGAATTTCATGGGAGCATTTAAAGTGAGTTTTTAGCAAGTTTAAGTGTCTAATTGAGGGCCAATATGTTTAGTAAAATGTTCAAACTAGATGTGTGTGTCACTTTGGTACATAAGGCTGCAATTTATAGAAAGGATCTTTCCGAAGCTTATATCCGGAATATGGAGAAATCAAATTGTTTTGGTGCCAACTATAGGTCGTTTTCGGAACTTGGACAGATTTGAGACATCTTGTCACACCCCCGAAATTTCCAATTTCGGGATGTGAATATAAAGAATAATTAAATAACGATTTTCTCATAATTTTAAAATTTTTCCAACATTTATTTTTCTTTACAGGAAATATAGTATAGGAAAAATCCTTGTTTGATTTTCTAAGTTAAATAAAAAGTTGTGTGTGTTGCATTCATGCCGATGCATCTAGTGGTTCTTGAGTGCAAAAGGTTTCAAAAATGCATTTAGGAGTTGTCCAACTCTCCCGAGAATTTTCCGGATTTTTCTGGAATTTATTCTCATTTTCCTTGAGCTATTTCTATTTATTAGAAGGCTCTAAAACCTTTTTCATGAGCTCCAAATGCTTTATTTGGATTGTCCATGTCATAATCTATCTCTAGGAATTTTCCTGGAATTTTTGTGATTTTCTGAGTATTTTTGGTGCCTTGCAAACATTTACTAGACTTTACAGTAATTGTTTTTGCACTGGAAATGATTTCAAAAAAAAGAAAAAGAAAGAAAATCTATCCTCTTGTACCTAGGCCGAGCCCGTGGGCTCAACCCGCACCTGCCCGGCCCGCCCGTGCCGGCCCGGCCCGCCCGGCCGGCGGGGCCCACCCGCCCACCCGCCGGAGGCCGACCGTGGCCCGGCGCCGCCGCCGCCCCCGGCCCGGGCCGGCCCCCGCGCGCCCCTATAAAGGGAGGTCGCGAGCCCCCCCCCCCCCCCCGCGCGTGCCCCCCGCGCGAGGTCGCCCTCGCGCCGCCGCCGCCGCGCGGAGCCCACCGCCGCCCCCGCCCGAGCCGCCGCCCGGAGGCCACCCGCCGCCGTTGACTGCAGTTCCCAGCCGATTCCGTTCGTCTCCCATGCGGGTGAGCACATCATCGCGATCCTCTCGATCTCCTCTCTCCGTTTTGCATCTCATCCAAGCTCCTAGCCGCCGGAGTGCCGGCGCCCATGGCCACCGCAGCCGCCACCGCCCCTTGGATTGCCCCCGTTCGGTCCGTCCCGAGGAAGAAGATAAGGTGGCGACTTTGCACTTGACCCCCCGCAAAATCCGGAAAATAATTAGATCCACTTTTGAGTCTTGCACCTTTCCTCGAAAACCCCCTGGAAAGATTAGATTCCTTAGATCCAATCCATCCCAAGCACTTTTATAGATCTAACCCTGAGTTTTACCAGTTTCACGAGCATTGTTTCCTGTGTCTCGGGAATCTTTTCAGCTACTCCCTGAAATCTACGGTTAATCACGACTAGGTCCTTTCAATCTTGTTTTGCTCATATCTTTTTCGTTTTAGCTCCGATTTAATCCGTTCAAGTTGCGTTAGGTCCATAATAATGTAAAGCACGCGTTAGTGGTGTGTTTTCACCATGTTTTGTTTCTGAAAATAAAATTAATATTAATTTTGATTAATATCTAGTATACATGTCTTTTATAAATAAAAGCAATATAGATCTATATATCGTTTTTCATAATCAAATTTAATTTGATTAATGATTACTTTACATGCTTTTATGAATAAAATCTAATTAGATCTTTTACTCGGTTTTCCATAAGTCAAATATTAATTTGTTTAATGATTAATTAACTTTTATAATTAAAAGTTGAGTAGGCTTTTACTCCGGCTTTATAAATAAATGTTAATTTTGATTAATACCAATTTAATGCTGTTTTTGATAATAATATTATGAACTCGAATTACAAAGTTTCGTTTAGATTGTTTATATAGTTTAGTTTTTCTAAATTAAATGTTTAATTGGTTTAATCAATATATGAATCTTTATTAATAAAATTTGACTAGTTCTTTACACCAGTTTCATAAATAAAGTTTAATATTGCATTAATGTCAATATAGGGTATTTTATTTCTGAAATATCCTTTATATTTGTTTTGTTAATTAAAATGAACCTAGCTCATAGCCTTGTTCTCTCATATATGCTAAACGTTCGTTAGGCGTTCTTTTCTCAGCTCAATCTAAGTGTAATCTTTCCGGTTCTCGCTCAATCTTTCACAACCACCTCTTCAAAGTTAACCAAGCCTTTCCAAGCACCCTTTGTGTTCTTTAGTGACCCATCTAATCAAGTCTATCCTTTAGTGCGTTCTTTTAAAGCTTTCTTATGATTGGTGCTTTGTTCTTAGTATATGTGTTTGTTTGTTTTGTGTATGTTGGTGCCCGATGATTGATGCGCTTAGAGTGAACGCCGTTCGAGAAGTTTGGAAGAGCTTGAAGTTGAAGATATTCTGATCAACGACATTACTTTGGTTAAAGGCAAGTGTGTCCTTGATCTTTGTCCCAATAACTATGATTAATCACTTTGCATTGCTTTGCATTAATATTGATGGGTCCTATTAAGGTTTGCCTAGTCTTTGTCATCATTCCTTGTCAACCTGGGTTTATGTTTATGTTGGGTAGCTATGCTTAGTTGCTATACCCGGGTTATGGTGGTTTTAATGAACAACAATGATGAACATGCTTTACTTTGATGCTATATATCTCCGGTTAATACAAGATCACCGTGCATTAATCGGAACATGGTGAAAGGACCTTGATGTCGCCTAGAAGGGGGGGGTTGAATAGGCGTGATGACCGAATTAAACTTTTTCCCCAAATCACTTGAGCCGACAAGTGCTCCACCGGTCGGACCGGTGGTGGTGACCGGTCGACCGGTCAAGCACTCGGTCTTCACGGATGACACCGGTCGACCGGCACCTCACCGGTCCGACCGGTGTAGCACGAGAGAACCTCGCAAAAACAACTTCAAGCGCCTCTTGGCTTCTAGCACGAACCAAACTCGGGGTGTGGCTCTTGTAGATGATCACAAGCGAGTAATGAGCCCCGCACACACAAGTAACACACCCAAGTAGATCGAAGCGGAAGCAAATGATATATGCTAGAAAAACAACTTAGAGAGAAGAACCACACGAGGAAGCAAGGATTTGTTTCCCGAAGTTCACCACCCACTGAGGAATGGCTACGTCTCCGTTGAGGAGCTTGTAAGGGACAATTCCCACAACAAGCCGGGTCTCTTTCAACCACTTTCCTCCTTTCCACTAAGGTGATCTTTTCCACGAAGAGGCAAGATCGCAGCCCTCACAAACTTCCCCGCTCGCTCACCACAACCTTGGGAGCTAGCCGGCGACACCTAGCCGTCTAGGAGGCAAACCTCCAAGAGTAACAAATGCACCAAAGTTTGTAGACTCATAACCAAAGTGCTCAAGCTATGGAACCTGCTCTTGTTAGCTCACAAAGTCACTCCTAGGCTCACTTTCTCAACCCAACACAAAGATGATGGCTTGAATCCACAAATCTCACAAAGAGATGGTTGGGGAGAGCCACTAAGGCTTAGAGCTAGTTAGAAATGGCTTGGGATCTCAAAGAACAACACTAGAAGCAAGAACCCTCACCTCGAAGAGGGCTTGGGGTATTTATACCCCTCAAAGAAGAAAACTAGCCGTTAGACCCCGGCGGCACCGGTCCGACGGTGCCCTACACCGGCCGGACCGGTGTATGAAAAACTAGCCGTTGGGCTAGCGGCACGGGCCGGTACCGTGCCTCCGACCGGCCGACCGGCCGGGCCCCGAGTTGCCCCAAAAACCTTTTTTAGAGAAACTAGCACTTCACCATCAAGATGAAATGACCCGGTTAGGTTAGGAGGGTTGGTTAGCACACTCAAGGGCTAGATCTCACTTAGGTCAACTAATGAGCACTTTGACTTGGTCAACTTGCTAAGTTGCATCCCTCTTGTTAGTACGGCATACCTATACTCAAGAAAAGAGTAAAAGAGCTTTGATAACCCCTTGAGCTTGAACAACTTCAATTCTTGCCATACTTGATCGATAACCACTTGAGGGCTTTCAACATAGCCTTTGACTTGAGCATGTCCATACTTGAGCTAGTGACTTAGGATCTTTCCATATGGCATAAGAATGCACACTTTGATCCATGGCCACTCCATGTTGCCAATCTTAACGAGTTGATGACTTGCAAAGCTTCCCTCGATTAAGGTTTGAATATGATACTTGAAGACCCCACGGATGCTAGACCTTCACCCTAGCAAAACACTTATGGCGGCTTAGCTACGGCCCCAAAGATTGCTTAGTCCCTCACCCTAGACATCTCGGTTGATCTCTTCATCACTTATCCAATCCACTTTGAGTTCCACTTTGCTTCACACGCAATTAACCTTCATTTGAAAGTCCCGTTTCAAATGCTTGATCTTGATTGACAACGGATATGCAAGCTTCCATTTTTAGAACCATGAAATGTATACTCATCATCTTGTTCTCTTTTAATAAACTCATGAAGCCTTGCACCAAATACTTATCTTTGTAGATGTGAGCCATAAAATACATCCATATATAAAATACTTCAAAAGTAGCTCATGAATATATAATGAAAACCTGCTCACGATCTTAAACAAAAACGTTAGTCCTTTAATCGCCTTGTCATTCAATTCACCAAAATCCACTTAGGGGCCTAGATGCACTTTCAATCTCCCCCTTTTTGGTGATTGATGACAACTCGATTAAAGCTTACAAATAAAACAATAAAGCGCATTTAGATTCTCAGATATAGCTAGAGCTCCCCCTTAATTTGTGCTTTGAGTTTGATTTCAAGAAAATGGCCTTAAATGCCATTAGCACAAATTTGGAAGAAAAGTCGTGTGAGCTCCCCCTATATCTTAGAATCAGTGGAGTGCAACATGTGTAAGCAACAAAATAAAATCCGTGATGCGTATGACAAGATATGCACAAAGCAAAGAAAAATGAGCTGATTGGGCAAAGCACGGCCGAGCCGGTGCACTCGACCGGTCGGACCGGTCGAGTCCAAACCTGGCTCGCTCAACCGGGCGGCACCGGCCGGACGGTGCCCCGACCGGTCGACCTGGTCGGGTCCGGTCATGGCACAAAGCAACGAAGTGTGTGCTATTTGGTCCAAGGTGGTCATGCCGGGGTTGCAAGCCGGTTTAGATCACCTTGCTCCATTTAGCCAACACAAACAATCATCATTTAAAACATGCATCACAATCTAACAATAAGGTCGCTTAAATATTACAATAAGGATTAAAACACACGGTGGCACTCATACAAAAGTTCTCAAGTCCACTAAGATCAAATTCTAACTTATTACACGATTTTTCTCAAATGCCGGCGAGCACCTGGTCGGACCGGTGCGGGGCACCGGCGACCGGTGCAACACGACGTACAAGCCGATCCGACAACACAAACTTGAGGCTTTAATCGCAATTCTTCTCCCCCTTTGTCATCAAGCATCCAAGAAGGGCCTGGAGAAGAAGCAGCAGCTGATCACTGTCCTTGTGATCCGTCTCCTGGGTGAGAGCTCCCTCCTATTTGAAAGTCGTCAAGAATCCAATGCAAAGGAGAGTTTAGGTAAATCGATTCCGAGACGTTGATCTGAGATGGATGAGCTATGGGAGCACAGAGTGTTTACCATAGAAGTACGGGTCGTAGCCAAAGATCTCGGCGGAGAAGCGAGCGCCCCAATCGTGTACTTGCTCGGGAGGTGGAGGAGGTGGGGGTGCTTGCTCCCGTTCCATGAAGTGAGACGATCCCCGCTACGTCCGGAGGAGGTGGTACAAATGGTGGTGGAGGAGGAGGTACTGATGAAGATGATCCTTGCCCTTGCTGAGACTCGAAGAACATAGGGCCGTATTGATTAAGCAAATCCGAGTTGGCCCATCCTCTCATCCTTTCTTCAAAGGAAGGTATCTCACCGGAGGAGATTCTGGAGATGGTGGAGATCGAGGTGGTTGAAAACCTTGGGCATTGTGCATGAGCTTCATCGTATCCCGCATTTGCTTGTTTGCCCGCCTTGACCTTTGTCGCTCCACCCGGATGTCATGCGGCTCCGACACATCCCAAAAATGAAGTTGAGAAACTTCTTCAAAGGAGAGGTGGATCCGCGGGGGTCCGCTCGGCTGCCGCCCTCCCCACCGGCCGGACCGGTGCTCGGACCGGCCGGACCGGTGTCGGCTCGAGCACCGACCGCAGGCGAAACCGGCCGACCCGCACCCTCCTCAAAAATTTCTTCCTCCCCGTTCGGTGCATGCTCAACTCTAGGAGATGGAACCCGTGGATTCTTGCTTGGATTGAGCTTTAGAGGCTTGTGAGTCACATTCTTCGGAAATTTCGTCTTTGCAACCTTTTCAATCATATACATGATGTAGGGGTCGTAGCCGCAAATTTTCTTGGGGTCTTCGGATAGATGCTTAATCTCTTGCCAAATGAAGTCCCCAACACCGAATTCCGAGCTCCCGCCTCAAAGCCACCATCAAATTTTTCTGAAACTTAGTGATTTCCGAGGGGTTTCCATCTCTAGGTGTGATAGATACCCTAAGTAGCCTATTTAGGACAGCGAAGTAGGTATAGAGGTTCTTCACCTTCCCAAAGTTGGCGTGCTCACCGCGAGGGTACATCACGTGCAAAGCATCCTTCTCTAGCTCCCCCTCATCATGGAGCTTCCTTAGCTCCCCATCTCCCGCCATGATCCCAAAGCATCTCAAGAATCTCGTGGAACGCAATGGAGTACCTTTGGCCGTTAGTCATCCAAATCATGGCCCTGTCGGCCTCAATGTGACCAAAGTGCACTGTGGCAAAGAACTGGGCAATGATCTCTTTGTTCCAATCGTGTCGGAACCCCATAAGTGACTTGACCCTTTGCCTCTCACAGTTGCTGATTACTTCATCAAAATTGGGTTTCCCTTTCCTTGCCATGTGCCCCCAACCCCAAACTGAGCCTTGTGTGTGATCTTGGGCTTCTTTATAATCACCGTAGCATAGTAGTCTTGCTGAAATTTAGCCCAAAATCCGGGATCCGAAGCGGTCTTGCCCTCCTCATAAGGGTTCTTGTCCCTTAGCTTCTTCAGGGCCTTGGTCATCCCTGACCCGTGGTACTTAACCGGCCGATCAGGATAAATGTAGGTAGGTGGCATGATCCTCAGCCTACCCTGATCGTCGTCGTCCTCTTCCATGGGATCCACATCCTCTTCTTCTTCCTCCTCATCCTCCTCCTCATCCTCATCCCCAGCACCATCGCTGTCTGACCCAGCCTCCTGGTGTCTTCTCAACTCAAACTGACCCGGATAAGTCTCATCTTCAACATTGTCATCGCTGCTTGTTCCGTGTCACCTCCTAGATCGGGATTCTCGAGCACTAGCTTGAGTTGAGCGGCGTCTCAATCTCTTGCCGCCGATGTTTACAAGGTCGCCCCCCTTCCCCAAAATCACCGGGGATGGCTCCTCGGCGAGTGAGGACTTCTTCTCTTCTTTTCTTAGCCCCTTCCTTTTCCCGCACCATAGCTGCTGTCCTGAGTCACACAAAGGATGACAAGGGTGTATAAGACTCCAGGAAAAAGATTGAATTGAATTGGAATTGAAACTTGAAAGTTCATAACAGGTTGGGTCCGTTTCGGGTCACACCGGTCGAGGCACGGAGAGGGGCACCGGCGACCGGTGCCACCCGCAACGAGCCAATTGCTCCCACATTCAATCCGAGCGGATGGTGATCTAAGATTTTGTCTAGATAAACAAAAGACACCCTAGAATAGATAAGTGTTGAAAAACAAGAAGAAAACACAATTTGGGGTTGGACATGCGCCACCGGCCGGACCGGTGACGGCCACCGGCCGACCGGTGAAGGCCGTCCGCACCCAATTTGTGATTTCTCACAATGTGTCCAACAAAACGCTATGGATCTATAGGAATGTCTTCTAGGTGATCTCGTAAGATGTTCTACCAAAGGAAATTCAAAACTTTGCACCAAGTGAGGAGATCGGGCAAAAGAAAGGTTTGAATACCTTTGGAGAGATGAACTCGAGTTGAATCCGAGAAACACGAAGGGGAAAGTGAAGAGGGGCCTTAGGAGATCCTTTTGCTTCCAATCTTGAGGCTTTTCCTTGGTTGAAACTTCAAATCACCATGGATTGTGAGGGAGATGAAAGAGAGGAGATGGAGGAGGTGTTCACGGTTTGGAGGCGGTGGTGGGATGGTGAATGATGGAGGAGAGAGAAGGAAGAGGGGGGTAAAAGGATTCCTTTTACCGTGGCCCCACGGCCGAGCGCCGGCGTCCACCGGTCGGACCGGTGACGGTCACCGGCCGACCGGTGACAACCGCCGGTCAAGCCGGAGAGGCCAAATCGGTTTTTCCGCCCCCGTCGGTAGAACCGAAGATCCCGATAAAATTCAACGGAGAGTCCTTATCGGTAGAACCGACGCGCCCACGGTAGTACCGGCCCTTTTCCTTCTTTTTGAGATTTTTCTCCTTGAAACTTCTCCAAAAAGGTTATAGGACAATTTCCATCCACTTAGGTTGCATAACCATGATTATGTGACTTCAAGGTATCCACCGGTCAGACCGGTGGCTTGCACCGGTCAGACCGGTGCGGCCTTGAGAAACAAATTTGAGCCACAATGAAGAAATTCATCTCAACCTTTAGAGATGTTTTGGATATGAGATATTAAGATGATATTGATCCAAAAACCATCAATTCTTAAAGGAAGGAAGGATTAACGAGTTTGAGCGAGTATACTTGATCCTTCCGAGAGAGAGAGATAAAAGAACGGATTTTAGGGACTTGAGACAATCTTCTTAATTGTGACTAGCCATCAATCAAACAAGGAGAACTATAGTCACAACTAAGTTGATTGGGTCACTAAGACCAAGAACCAAATAATTTTCAAAGAAAGCACACTTCCTATACATGCTAGTTGATTTTTCGAAAAATCTATCCTATATCACAAAGTGCATGCATCCTCTTCAAATGAATGCCCTAACAAGCATATTTGGCTCATATCTTCATCCTCGAGACACAAAGACGAGTAGAAGTAAAGATATCAACCAAATATCTAGGGAGGAGCACAAGAGGTCCATTTGAAGCAATTACATGCTAAGGATGGCACACTAGCATGATGTTATGGCCTAGATGCATTACGGTATATCAATGAGTTTCATGAAAACATACCTTTGCCTTAAGACCATTTCATTTGTGCATATACTAACTTTCAAACAATGTTAGCTCTTACTTGTTCTTTTGGAGGTTACGCTTATCGAGAGCTTCCTTTGATATGCATAAACGAATGAGACTACAATATCACTTAGAAGAAGTTGTTAGTCCCATAAGTGACTCAAGTTTTGTAATGAGCTCCCCCTTAAGTAGTGCTAGAGAATTTGAATTTCTCGACCACGGCACTTTGCTCAATCAAGAACATGTTGAGGCTCATTCCAAAACTTGGTCAAAACACACAAATGATTTGATAATTGACATGTGTTCAGCTTCTCATAACCTTTGACGCCAAATCACCCTTCATCTTGAGGGTTTGGACAACCCCGGTCACCCGGCACTCATGCCGGTCACCCCGCAAAGATTCGAGGCGTACCGGGTCACCCGAGCACTTGTGCCGGTCACCCGCTCAAGTTGCACCGCCGCGTTGGCACCGGTCAGACCGGTGCCTGTCACCGGTCAGACCGGTGACCACCCTCTGACCCATTTTGGTGATTTTTCCTTCCCTTTTCCTTGAGTGAGTGAATGTATCACTAATTTCAGACCTGCATTCAAGGATAAGGTATTGCTCTACTAGAGAGCCATTAAAGGTATCGAATGGCATGAGAAGGTAAATCTTAAAAAAATAGTCAAAGTCACCACCTCATGCTTTGCTCATGCAAGAGGAGCTTCACATGAGTGTTCACCAAGAACCAAAGTGACTTAGACTCAATCGGGCGCATTAGTTACCGAGATGTCATTGATTTCACGAAATATATGAGTTTGCTCTTCACATGGTCAATTGAATTCATCAAGATTTCTAAGTCCTCCAACCATGTGCTCAATGCATCTCTTTCAACCTCGCAAGCTCGCTAAGCATTCCTCGGTGCCCAACACTTGTTGGGTCCTATTGGGTTAGTCACAAGGTGCTTAGGAACCCAAATAGTTCTCATGCTACAATGAGGTGAACTAATCTCCCTCATAGCACAAGTTCTATTCTTATCGTTCCTAAGCTTATGGAAATCATAATGGACAAGGTTTGATTTAGGAACGTTACCATTTGGGCAATCCTTGCCCATGTGACCCTTTTTACGGCATTCGTAGCAAATACGACTTTTGTTCTTGTTGGTCACCCCATTCCTTGCAATTTCTTTTCTACACTTGCTTCGAGACTTGTTCTTGGAGAAGGTGGCTTCCTTGCCTTGTTTGCTTGAGGTGGGGTCGCTCGGCTAGCACGGGCCCGACCGTGGCACGCACCGGTCTCGACCGGCCGGTCACGGTCGAGCCACCGCCCGTTGTTGCTTTTGGACACGAGTCGGCAAGGTGTCCCTTCTCTCTCGCACTTGTAGCACACCCTCCACTTGTTGGAGCTCCTAGGCTTCTTGGAGAGTGGTTCTTGTGCCTTGTGCTTGATCGGGCGATATTGGGGTTTGGTTTGCCCAATCTTGCTCTTTTCTTGAATCTTGTGCTTGTGGAACCTTGTAGCTTGTTGAGGAGTTGAACTAGTGGCGGTTGATCCCTTCCCAAGCTTCTTCACCATGCTTTCACGGTTATCTTGAGAAGGTTGCACTTTGCTCTTCTCCTTCAACACACACAAGTCCTTTTGGAGCTTTTTGACCTCTTGCTTTAGTTTGTCATTTTCAGCAGCAATGAGGTCTTCACAAGATTCTACAAGTACATGCTCAATGCTAGATTGGCTTGCTTGAGACAAACAATCATTAGCGCTAGATAAAACAACTTGAACTTGTGAGCAAGTGCATGTGTTAGAAAGAGGTTGTATAGATTTTACCGATGAAAGCACAACCTCATGGGCTATCTCTAGTGTTGCATAAGAGTCAACAAGCTTCTCATAGGAAAGTTCAAGTTCATTGTGATTAGCTTGTAACGCCATATGCTCGCTAGTGAGCTTTGCTAACTTGGCTTCTAGATCATCATTGGCATCTTCTTCTAATTTAGCTCTACAAGCAAAGGATTTGATGTCATGATCATATTTGTTAGCCAATGTTTCATACTTACAAGCCAAGGACGCAAGTTCGGATTTGAGAAGCTCAAGTTCTCTTGACGAGGAGCTTGAGGCTTCAATCTTTTGGTCCTTAGCCCCTTTTGCTTGTCTCTTCTTCTTGCTTCTCTTCTCCTTCTTGGCCATCAAGCAAATTGGTGTGCCTCTCGTCGGCACCGGTCTGACCGGTGGGTGTCACCGGTCTGACCGGTCCCTCGCAGAGGGACAGGCGTCTTCGCTTCTTTGCTCTTCTTGTTGCTTGAGGTTTGATGCTTGAGGCTCGGTGGATGTTTTAGAGGTAGGGCACATCTCCACCGACTCATCTTCATCATCACTCTCGAGTTCATCCCATTTGGTATTTACCAACTCAAGTAGTAATTTCCAAATGAGATGAGCATCTTCGGAAATCTTTTTGCTCTTCAAGATAATGTACTTTAGTTCTCTACATACACAGCTACACAAAAGGTTAGTAATAACGGCATTGAGTTGCTTCTTCTCCAAGTCCATTGGCGAGACACATGTCTCATCCTTTGGAAGGATACTCGCAACCATGATGCTCTCAGCGATAGGGCCCAACACCTTAAGTGCAATGTGAACATTAGAGCACCAAGAAGAATAGTTTGAGCCATCTAGAGCTAGAGGCTCAAACGGTACCTCACAAGTTGTCGACATCGAAGAACTCCAAGCGGTTAAGCTCGAATCGGAGCACCAAGCTCTGATACCAATTGAAAGGACCTTGATGTCGCCTAGAAGGGGGGGTTGAATAGGCGTGATGACCGAATTAAACTTTTTCCCCCAAATCACTTGAGCTGACAGTGCTCCACCGGTCAGACCGGTGGTGGTGACCGGTCAGACCGGTCAAGCACTGGTCTTCACAGATGACACCGGTCAGACCGGTGCGCCTCACCGGTCAGACCGGTGTAGCACGAAGAACCCGCAAAAACAACTTCAAGCGCCTCTTGGCTTCTAGCACGAACCAAACTCGGGGTGTGGCTCTTGTAGATGATCACAAGCGAGTAATGAGCCCCGCACACACAAGTAACACACCCAAGTAGATCGAAGCGGAAGCAAATGATATATGCTAGAAAAACAACTTAGAGAGAAGAACCACACGAGGAAGCAAGGATTTGTTTCCCGAAGTTCACCACCCACCGAGGAATGGCTACGTCTCCGTTGAGGAGCTTGTAAGGGACAATTCCCACAACAAGCCGGTCTCTTTCAACCACTTTCCTCCTTTCCACTAAGGTGATCTTTTCCACGAAGAGGCAAGATCGCAGCCCTCACAAACTTCCTGCTTTGCTCACCACAACCTTGGGAGCTAGCCGGCGACACCTAGCCGTCTAGGAGGCAAACCTCCAAGAGTAACAAATGCACCAAAGTTTGTAGACTCGTAACCAAAGTGCTCAAGCTATGGAACCTGCTCTTGTTAGCTCACAAAGTCACTCCTAGGCTCACTTTCTCAACCCAACACAAAGATGATGGCTTGAATCCACAAATCTCACAAAGAGATGGTTGGGGAGAGCCACTAAGGCTTAGAGCTAGTTAGAAATGGCTTGGGATCTCAAAGCAACAACACTAGAAGCAAGAACCCTCACCCGAAGAGGGCTTGGGGTATTTATACCCCTCAAAGAAGAAAACTAGCCGTTAGACCCGGGCGGCACCGGTCGACCGGTGCCCTACACCGGCGACCGGTGTATGAAAAACTAGCCGTTGGGCTAGCGGCACCGGTCAGACCGGTGCCTCGACCGGCCGGGGACCGGTCGAGCCCCGAGTTGCCCCAAAAACCTTTTTTAGAGAAACTAGCACTTCACCATCAAGATGAAATGACCCAGGTTAGGTTAGGAGGGTTGGTTAGCACACTCAAGGGCTAGATCTCACTTAGGTCAACTAATGAGCACTTTGACTTGGTCAACTTGCTAAGTTGCATCCCTCTTGTTAGTACGGCATACCTATACTCAAGAAAAGAGTAAAAGAGCTTTGATAACCCCTTGAGCTTGAACAACTTCAATTCTTGCCATACTTGATCGATAACCACTTGAGGGCTTTCAACATAGCCTTTGACTTGAGCATGTCCATACTTGAGCTAGTGACTTAGGATCTTTCCATATGGCATAAGAATGCACACTTTGATCCATGGCCACTCCATGTTGCCAATCTTAACGAGTTGATGACTTGCAAAGCTTCCCTCGATTAAGGTTTGAATATGATACTTGAAGACCCCACGGATGCTAGACCTTCACCCTAGCAAAACACTTATGGCGGCTTAGCTACGGCCCCAAAGATTGCTTAGTCCCTCACCCTAGACATCTCGGTTGATCTCTTCATCACTTATCCAATCCACTTTGAGTTCCACTTTGCTTCACACGCAATTAACCTTCATTTGAAAGTCCCGTTTCAAATGCTTGATCTTGATTGACAACGGATATGCAAGCTTCCATTTTTAGAACCATGAAATGTATACTCATCATCTTGTTCTCTTTTAATAAACTCATGAAGCCTTGCACCAAATACTTATCTTTGTAGATGTGAGCCATAAAATACATCCATATATAAAATACTTCAAAAGTAGCTCATGAATATATAATGAAAACCTCGCTCACGATCTTAAACAAAAACGTTAGTCCTTTAATCGCCTTGTCATTCAATTCACCAAAATCCACTTAGGGGCCTAGATGCACTTTCACATGGAGCGACCACCCGGAAAACGGTGATACCACAAGACATATGGCTCTTGTCTTGGCTTATTAATTAGTGAACCAGGTGTTAGGTATGCTTTACCCGATAAGGGTTGGGGGTCCGGCGGGTAGTGGCGTATGGACTGCTCGGGCGTAGGTGTGGGCTTGGCTAAGACACGGTACTCGTCCGGAGCTTTATACGTTGCACCGACCGGGTAACCTAGCGGGCAGCCTTCATCTGGGGATCTTTGTAACGGCCTCGTAGCGTCCCTATGCAATCACACCTCGGTAGTGTGGTATGGTGCCCGATCGCATCGCATGGTTGGGTTTAAAGTTCTTCGGGACTTTTACGCGACTTGTGGGTAAAGATGTACGACCTCTGCAGTGTAAAACTAATCGATTAGCCGTGCTCACGGTCAAGAGCGGCTCGGACCCTCACATGATAACCGAACTTGAAGATGGACTTAAATCGTGTTCTCTCGGTTATGCTTGCCATATGCTTATGGCGTATCTTATCTATCTCTTTATGATAATTGTGGGATGGTATATACTTATACTTTATTAGTAACCAGGTGCTAATAAAATTTGACCAACTAAAATTGCTTAAATGCCTTGAGCCGACCCACTATAAAGCCTTTGCATTCATGCCTTTCCCCACACTTGCCGAGTACGACAAGTGCTCACCCTTGCTATAAACTTTGTTGCTCGTAAAGAGGAAGCTACCGTGAAGATGTTGCCGGTGCTAGGCGTACGCAACCCCCGCCGATCGCCCGTGATGTTTGGTGCCTTCGTTTCCGGGATAAAGCGTAAATCTCTCGATAATCTTTCTTTTTCTCGACGTGATACCGTTTCCGTATTCACTTATATGTCACTATATGCATGAAACTTGATCCCGGCATGCATATAGGTATGCACTTGGTTTTCTTCGGAAAGTCGGGTGTGACAGACACGGTTGGAATTGATGGTTTGAGTCGAGTTTGATGATAGTTGTTGTTATGTTGGATCATGTGTGAAATATGGTGCAATGTAATTGTACCTATTTTTTATCTCTACAAATTTCTTGCCTAAACAAAAAAATATATAAATGAATGATTATATGAGTATAACAATAGCAAATGTGTATCCACTTGATGTAATTATCGTGATACAAATACAAAAACCCCACAATTTTTAAAAATGCAATTAGCACTTCTCCGTAGCAACGCACGGGCTTAATTGCTAGTATATACTCATATGCCTAACGTAGTAGCCGTCTCGTAGAAAACGACATGACGAGGAAAACGATTTAATGAGAAGCACCTATATATTTGTGGTGAATGGCAGCTCAACACGTACACTCGGGTTTAGAGCATGTTTGGATCATAGAGACTAAAATTAGCCCGACTAAAATTAGCTTCTAACAGGAGCTAAACTTCCAAACAAAGTGAGGCTAAAGTGAGGCTAAAATTAGTCTTGAGGCTAAACTTTGGTAGCGAGAGGGTGGGAGAGCTAAAAGGGTAATCTCATCTTCCTCTTTTCTCATTAATGACGATATGCATGCCGCCAATAGCTCCAAGTCATGCCCACCATGGGAGAGGAGAGAGGAAGAGGAGAGAGAAGAGAAAGAGAGATAGGGACTTTAATGCTCTTTTAATACACTTTAGCTCTTGCTTCCAAACTAGGGGGTGACTAAAACTTTTTAGGGCGTGTTCTCCACTCCAAATTTTCTCCGCCAAACACACACAACTCCGGCAGCCTCCACCGTGGATCTGCTCCAAAAAAAAAAGTGGAGCACACCCCCAACTCCATGGTTTTCATGGAGTGACTCAAGAGGTACTCCACCAAATCCAAGTTTTCCGGAGTTGGGCGAAATTACCCACCACCGCCTCTCGGTTACACAAAAAAAAACGGTTCGTTCTAACTTCCTCGCGACTCTCCTCCCGGACGCCGCCCGCACCTCCCTCGCGCCGCCCGCTCCGAGCTCCCCCCCCGCCGCTCCGGCCGCCGCCATGCCGCCGCGGTCGCCGCCCCCGCAACTCCCCGCGCCACCCGCATCCCCCCTTCTCTCCCCCGAAGCTCGCCTCCCCGCATCACGCCGCCCTCGCCGGAGCTCGCCCGTCCGCCCCCGTCCGTCGAGGTCGTTCCCCGTCGGCAAGCAGCGTCCGCCGGCACCGCTCCCGCCCGTCCCGACTCGGCCGCGCCCGCCCGTCCCCGGCCCGGCCGCGCCCGCCCTTCTCTCCCCGCGCCGGCTCGGCCATGCCCGCCCGACGAGGTCGCGAGCGCCTTGCTTGCCCCGGTCGTGCCCCCGCGTGCCCCCCGCTAGGCCCGCTTGCCCGCGCCCCCGCCGCCCACGCAGTCGCCGAGGCGCACCCGCCCCCGCGCCCCCGCGCGGCCGGCGGCGGGGATGCCGTGCGCCCCTGGGTTCGATAGCGACGATGTGTCCCTGGGAAGAAGATTAGTTTTTTTCATTTCTATTGTCCTGACTGGTGGGCCATAGATGTCATAGAGATAATGTGAAATCTGGAGCTGTACCAAACATTTTGCAAAATCCCAACTCCACGGTGGAGCCGCTCCACGGTGAAATTTCGTGGATCTGCAACTCTGGAGCTATTTTTTCGGAGTCGGAGCTCTCCCAAACACGCCCTTACCGCCTAATTTTACTACGGTAGACTACAGCGATCCAAACATGGCTTTAGGATTCACGGAACAAGTGCAAGCATATTCTTGCGTGGTCGAGCACGGAGTCGTCCCTTTCTCCGTCTTTGGCCCCGCAGCATATTCCCGTGTCTGTCTGTTGACGAGCTTCAAACGCTGCTTCGTTCAGCGTAACGTAACGTGCCTGGCTGGCCTCTCTGATCGTATTCTTCTTAATATAAGTATCTGATAATGACGACTCCAACATCTGCGTAACGAAATGATAAAGCGCGTCCTAATCCGCCGTCAGCGAGTGGTGCACGTCCTTGTTGTTTTCTCAAGCACCAACGGCAGCGACGTTCTTGTGCTGCTTAAAATCCTCGCAAATTTCTCTTCAAAAAGGATCAGAAACTTGTACCATTAGCAGTAATCACTGTCTGCCTTTTTGGTCCAATCTACTACTACCAGTCCTGCCCCGCCAGCGTCGCCACGTCTCACTCGCACCAGCTGAAAAGCGGCAGCAGCGCTCCACCAAGAACGCACCAAACGCACGCGCGTAGGCGTAGGGGCCACGGCGAGGCCGGGCCGGGATGCGGATGCGGTGGTGGCACTGGCACAGCCTCACGGCCGTGGGCGCCTTGCTCGCCGCCGCGCTGGCGCTCACTGTGGCTGTGGCGACGGCGACGGAGCGCGGGCACCCGCCGGCCGCTGACGCCCGCACCCGGCGGCCGCCGCTGCGGTTCGGGGCGGGAGGGTCGTTCAAGGTGGCGCTGTTCGCGGACCTGCATTACGGCGAGGACGCGTGGACGGACTGGGGCCCCGCGCAGGACGCCGGCTCCGACCGCGTCATGGCCGCCGTCCTCAACGCCGAGAGCCCCGGTCTGGTCCTGCGCGCCCTGGCTGCCCTTTCTGCTCCCGCGCCGCCGCGCCGCGCCTGCAAAATTGCATCTTTAATTTTTTTCCCCCTCCCCTCCCTGAACTGAAACTCCTCTACTCTGCTGGGGATTATAAATGCCCTTCCAGACTTCGTGGTGTACCTCGGCGATCTCGTGACGGCGAACAACCTCCCGATCCCCAACGCGAGCCTCTACTGGGACAGGGCGGTCTCCGCGGCCAGGGGCAGGGGGATCCCGTGGGCGGCCGTGTTCGGGAACCACGACGACATGCCCTTCGAGTGGCCGCCAGAGTGGTTCTCCCCCGACGGCGTCCCGCCGCTGCGCTGCCCACCACCGACGCCAACAAGCACGCCGGCTTCGGGTAAAACCACTGCTTCAGTTCAGTAAACAATAGTAGCAGACAACTCGAACCCAACCTGCTCTTATTCAATTGGGGTCCTCGAATTCTTCGGATCATGGAGCTTAATCTTGAGCGTGCCTGTAACCAACCAGGTGAGGATCGAGGATGCAGCTGTCGAGGGACTCCCCGGATCGACCTGATGAAAACAGAGATCAGCAGCAGCAGACTGTCCTACTCGTCAAACGGACCCAGGGACCTGTGGCCCGGCGTGTCCAACTACGTCTTGCAGGTGCTCTCACGCACCCACGACGATCCGGCCCTGCTCATGTACTTCCTTGATTCCGGCGGTGGATCCTACACGGAGGTCATATCGAGTGCGCAGGTGAAGTGGTTTCAGAGCCAGTCTCAGTTCCTGAATCCAAATGGCAGGTCAGGCACAATAGCTTGCGACTGTCTTTTTATCAGGGGAGAAACACACAGAAACTTGTCTGTTCATCATACTGATGTAGTGGTACGGTGTTGTTGTTCTCTCCGAATTCCCTGAGAACTGCAGGATCCCTGAGCTGATCTTTTGGCACATACCGAGCACAGCGTATGCCAAGGTGGCTCCAAAGGCCAGATCTGAGATAAGAAAGCCCTGCGTCGGCTCTATCAACAAGGAGGGTGTAGCGCCACAAGCAGCTGAATGGGGCATGATGGATGCTCTTGCCAAGAGGCCATCAGTTAAGGTGTGTCGGTCATTCAGCTGGACTTGTATATATACTTGGGAAATTGAGGTCTTTAGATCATAATACTCTTGTGTAAAATACGTATAACATAGTGATCTTTTGACAGGCAATCTTTGTTGGACACAACCATGGCCTCGACTGGTGCTGCCCGTATGAGACAATGTGGCTGTGTTTTGCACGCCACACTGGTTATGGGGGCTACGGTAACTGGCCCAAAGGAGCAAGGATCATCGAGATAACTGAGAACCCATCCTCGATTGTGTCGTGGATACGGATGGAAAATGGGACCAAGCACAGTGATGTTACACTAAGCTCCTGAATGTGCCTGAATTTCATGTACATAGGACATCCTTTTGTATATATAAAAAAGAGCATATGAGGATTCAGGGGATGCTTCTGTAAATTGCAAAATATAAACCCCTGGTTCTTTTTTATTTTGATCAAGTGATGTAGTGGTAGTTCTATTTACTTGTAAAATTTTCGCGTCATAAATCAATTAATGGTTACAGTTCAGTTACATGAAGGATCACAACATTTCGTAATTATATGCATTTCCGGTGAAAAAGAAAAAAAGGAAAATACGAATATTTGGTTATTATATGCATTTTCGATCAAAGAGGGGAAAAATACTAGTACATGTTAATAAAGAAGCATTATCTAACTACATGTCTTATCTTTACAATAGTCAATATTGACACTTTACAAAAAAGGGCTCAAAGCTCATGCCATCACAAAAGCCATCAAACCGCTTTTGTTGTATGTCAATCACCCCATCGCAAGGCAATACTGAACGATGGCAACTCAAAATACGTCAAATTGTGAAGGTTAGAAAAGGTTGCAGCTATTAGCAAGTGAGTGTGTGTGCAATGCCTGTTTGAGATCATGTCACTCAGAGTCAGACCTTGGCAGAGGATTGCGGTGCAATGTTGCTCAAATGGACGAGTGTGCTATCAATCTAGCCTTCTAGATCCAGCTACCAAGATCCTTTCAGCTGAAGCCTAACAAGTGGTACAGCATTACAAAAACCATAAAAATGTTATGCCTTATCTTTTCACCTCTTGAGCTCCTCCAACAAACCGCTTCTATGGGAAGACAGTAAAGAAAATTACTTAAAATTATTTTAAAACCATGACAAATAGGTCCATTGTAGTCCCTGTCACATATTATGAGTTCTTAACTGAAATAAGTTCTTTCTAATTAAGTGGTTAGATTTTCTTAAAAAATTAAGTTGCGAGATGAATGTCTTTTTTTTGACAAATCTCCTTGACCTAGAACAGCTCTCAGGTTTATTCCCAGCAAGACACTACCAAATAATTTAAACTAGCACGTTGGCCCGCGCTAATAGTGCGGCTAGATTTGATAAAGTTATCCTTATATACGACTCGCTATTCATCGTTTTGAAATCATTAACACTTAACCTTCATGTAGGTATTGGTGCCTCGATTTCGAAATTAGTACAATCAACGCTTCACTGCACCCTCGCATACATTGCAAGCTCTGCAGCTTTGTATATTGGATTGAAATCGTAAATCACCCTCTCTGGCATCTCTCGGTCCCTCCGCGATTCTCTCTCTCTACCTATTCTCTTCCTTATTTTTGTCGAGTGAACTATGTCTTTCCGATACTGTGGCTTCTGAGTCCGACTTAGGCATTGACCTTGTGTAGAGTCTCGATGCTCCACCTCCCAATGTGTGGATCTAACTTCTCTTAGCTAGTTCGTCGTACCTGGCAATGATGTCAATTACTGGCGTAGGCGATCTTGAAGGTTTCTCTCGATCTAGGGATATGTTAGTGTAGCGGTGGCACAAGTCCCTTCATCCCCCTCTCTCTTTGCACGCGCACGCACACACACACCATCCACCCTGACAATGCCTCTTTCTCCCTTACTTTGTCGTGCAAACTCTACTTCTCTAATTCTGCGGCTTTCGAGTCTGACTCAAGCATTGTTCTTGTGTAGAGTTTCAATGCTTCACCTCTCAGCGCGTGGATTCAACTCCTTCTGGCGAGCTCGTTGTACATAGCTACGATGCCAGTTGTTGGTGTAGGCAACTTTGAAAGTTCCTCTTAATCTAGGTACTGGCTCATGCAATAGTTGCATAGGTCCCTCCGATCCCCCTCATCTTCCGACCACACCTCCTTAGTTTCTCCCCTATTTTTGTTGGGCGAACTATGCCTCTCTGATCTCGCGGCTTTTGAGTCCGACTCAGATGTTAACCTTGTGTCTAACTCCTCTGGGCCAATTCGTCGTACCAGGTGGCGATGGTAGTTGCTAGGATAGGCAATCTTGAAGGTTCATCTTGATATAGGGACAGACTCATGTAGCGGTGGCACAAGACCTCTCTCTCTCACACACACACACACACAGTTTTTCCCTTACTTTTGTCGGGTGAACTTTCTCACCTTGATTCCACGACTTCTGAGTCTTCGGCGTTGACATTGTGTAGGTCTCGGTACTCCACCTCCCACCGAGAGGATCCAACACCTCTCGGCGGGCTTGTCGTACCTCGCGGCAATGCCAGTTGCTAGCTCTGATCCTCTCGTGTGTTGGGTGTTGTTGGTCTGATTGCAAATAACTGATAATTGGATTTGACTATTTATCTTTTTCTATCAAAATATATTATATTACTGTATTCATATTGTAAATGAGATATTTATTAAATGAATGTTCCAATATAGGCTCGTAAAACCACAACATAGTAAAGGTACATAAGGAATTAAGGACATATCAACTACTTGCAGTCGATTTGTGGTGGTCAAGCATATTATTTATAAGCACAATATTAACTTTCCTTTTTTTATAACAATTTTAGTTATTTATTAATTGTATTTAGTATGGACTATTTATTTAGCCATTTCTCTTCTCAATACGTATAGATATTTGCTTCTAATTTTCTTGTTTTTTTAAAATCTTGGATTTGTATATATATTATTAGTTATATTAGATATGGATTCTTTGGATTGATCTAGACTGTCAGACCAGTGGTGACTTCATCTATCTCGAGGATTTGTCAGCTCACTCATTCGGAAGTGCTCATAGAGGGAGGGGCGAGTATGTGTTGTATGTGAGCATCACGCCTATACCATGTGATTAAAAAAACTTGCTTTCCAAACTCTTCTCTTTTTTAATCAACTACTGTTTTCTTTTTTTTTAATTCAGAATTTATGTATTTATTAATTGTATTTGTGTTGAATATGGACTCATAATAATATGGAAAGTTAGATCTTCGTAAAATTCAATGCTCTGAACTCTTCTCTTTTTTAATCAACTACTATTTTTCTTATTTTTAATTCCGAATTTATGTATTTATTAATTGTATTTGTATTGAATATGGACTCTTTAGATTTCCTTATATTAATTCTGAATTTATGTATTCTTTGATTAATCTAGACCTTCAAATCTTCATAAAATCCAACGGTGTATATTCTTCTGTTTTTTGGATTAACGTGGGAATATCTCTCGGCGAACGTGGTGGCTTCTCTTAACACTTATTTTTAATTCTGAATTTATGTATTTATTAATTGTATTTGTATTGAATATGGACTCATAATAACATGAATCGTTAGATCTTCATAAAATTCAATGCTCCAAACTCTTCTCTTTTTTAATCAACCACTATTTTTCTTATTTTTAATTCCGAAATTATGTATTTATTAATTGTATTTGTATTGAATATGGACTCTTTAGATTTCCTTATTTTAATTCCGAATTTATGTGTTCTTTGATTAATCTAGACCTTCAGATATTCATAAAATCCAACGGTATATATTCTTCTCTTTTTTGGATTAACGTGGGAATTTCTAGACCCTCTCGGCGAACGTGGTGGCTTCTTTTAACACTCAAGTATAAAGATAATAGATTTTGTGATTCTAGTAGGCTGATTTTGTGGAGTGTTTCTCTTAAACGAAGTACTGGAAGCTAAAACAACTACTCTGTCATATTCATTTCAAAAAGAACCACACCTTAAAATTAACTTAGAGAATATTTTTTAGTCACAAGACTAATTTAATTAGAGAATCACTTTCTACTAAGAATCAGGGAGAGGATTCTAGTAGGCTCATGTGGAGTATTTCTCTTAAACGTCGGCCCAGTTTAGTTCCCCAAATATTCAACAACTACCCATCACATCGATCTTCTTTCCACTAATTCGGAGTATTAAATGTAGATTAATGACAAAAACTCATTCCATGACCCCCACCTTAATTTTCGAGACGAATTTAACAAGCCTAATTATGCCCTGATTAGACAACATCGTGCTCCAATAACCAAACTCTAATGACATGTTAATTAGACTTAATGGATTCATCTCTTAATTTCCGGTCCATTTGTGTAATTATTTTTGTAACTAGTCTACGTTCAATACTCCTAATAGACCTGAAAGAGGACCCAAAAGCTTCACCTCACGGACTAAACGAGGCCAAAAAGAATCACTTCTTTACTCACGGACTACTTTCTCCTATTCATTTCCAAAAGAATCACTCCTTAAAATTAATTTAGAGAATATTTTTTAGTCACGGAACTAATTTACTTAGAGAATCACTGCCTACCAAGAATCAGGGATATGAGCTCCATCAAACATGCCCGAACAGAAATTTAGATTAAGCTAAGAGCTCTTATAGTCGTATACTCTCATAGTATGAACTTATTGTTATTACATGACCAGATGACATCACAAGAATTTCATAACTCTTAATCTCAAAATAGTTCTATAACTCTTATTGGCCCTCCTATGGTAAAGCATTTTCTATAATGAATGTAGGAGCATAAACCATGTCCATCTTGCCATTTGTAAAAGCATGAAACTATGGAATTTTTTTTATACTGACGACAAAACTTAAAGAAGGTTGACAGACTAAAGCAACCTAACATTTTTCATTGTACGTGCATCTTATTTAGATAGAAAACATTATATATTATGAAAGATGAAAGCATTTTCTATAATGAATGTCATAGTAGCATCAACCATGTCGATCTTGTCATTTGTAAAAAGGTGAAACTATGGAATTTTTTATACTGACGACAAAACTTAAAGCAGGTTGACAGAAAACAACCTGACATTTTTCACTCTACATGCATCTTATTCATCGAATTGCTTGCATTTTTAAGTATCTTGGAAGGGACATGTGTACACATAGCACTCTACTTACACTTTTGTTCTTACTTAGAATAAAAGGGTTGACCCTAAGCCCTGAGGTGCTATGACGGATGCACAAAAGTTTATAAGTTGGCTTCACCCTTATTTAACTAGCAATGTGGTACTAAACATGTTCATCTAAGCTCATGGGCCACTACTAGGCCATCCAAATTTAGCCGGGCTTCACAACTAGCATGTCTATATATATATCTCATTCTTTCATGTGTGCTTTCCAACATGTTATGTTAATTTGCTTTGTTCAGTTGCATGAATAGCGCTAGGTAATAAGTCTCTGCATGGCAGCTTCAAACTATTGTAACTAGTGTTGTGGTGTAGTTGTTCTCTCTTCGTATTTAGTTTACCTAATAAATTTGTATTGTCATGTTATGTATATATTTCAAGTGTATATTGCTATAAATATATATTATACTTATGCTCCTAAAAAATCATGTGACTTGTTTGAATACATTATGTAAAAACCAACAAAATAGCGTACAAAGGTCAAATTATACTTCATCACCATGAGTTATGTGGCATATACGAATGAAATAATTTCCAAGCAGCCTAGTAGACAAGCTACTCTAGCAGTTAGTTGTGTGCAATAGTGAATCCATCGCGCATGAGGACAACTGTTTAAATTGTTGAACATGTCCTTGTTAGGTACATAAATTAATCGACATCTTTATAGAAATCATCTTAAATGACATTTAATCTCATTCACGCATGCTTTCCTACGACGTATCTAGATACTATGGAGTAGGGGGGATTGTGCCCCCCCCCAACACACACACACACCACCACTGCTGCCGGCACCGCACCACCACCACCCCCCACACATACATACATACCTCATGCTCGTTGGAAAGGTCAACCCGCTAATAACCATATTGCTCCATGTTAGTATATGCTCAAAATAAATAGGTTGTGAAAGTAAAGTAGTTTTTGAACTCCTTTTGAACAAACATAATTTGAACTTCTATACATTATTAACAATTGGTGAATCCAAACATACGCCGTTTAGGATACTTAGTCTTTACCTACGTAACACTTTAGCTTGGTTTTTCCGAGGTCGACATTTATCGTTATAAATATAAACAGTAATATATTGTAAAAGTATTTTCAGTAATGAATCTACTAGTAACATCAACGATGTGCTGTCATTTGTCAATTTGTGGAACTTTGTATATCGATGAGTCAAATTTAGGGGTGGATAAAGAAATAAGTCAAATTAGACAAGCTTAGCCGACTAAAATTATTGAGTGCAGATCCGATCGGCGACACCATTGGTATCTTGCAGTATATAATTGATGACTTTTGTCTATCTGAAAACAATTATTTGAAGTGCTTGCGTTACATGAATAACGCACTTTGCATTTCACAGGTAGCTAGCTTATTCGTCAAGTAATTTTAAGTATCATCAACCGTAACGAGTCCATCAGTAACATGCATCAACCGTGTGTTGTCAATTGTCAATCTATTGCAATATATCTTGTATATTGTAAATCTAGGGTGGACAACCAGCTTAGTTAAGTCAAATTAGACAAGCTTAATTAGCCAACTGAAATTATATATTGAGTACAGATCCGATCGACAATATAACCCCATTAGTATCTTGCAATATATAATTGATGTCTTTTATTCATATATGGAAACCATTATTTGAAGTGCTTCGCATTTTACAGGCAGCGCGCTTTATTCATCATCGTACGCACGGTATACGAGATGTATGTAGATGTCATTATATATGATCTGCATGCTTGTCCCCTGATGTAGGAGTACGTACGTATATATGCTCAGAAATTGATGCTGTATGCGGGCGACTTGTCCGGGTTGAACAATCCGAAGTGCTTCTCCGTCTCGGCTCCGGTCTTCTTGTCCTCGTTGAACATGGCGAAGATGTAGGTCTCGATGGCCCCGGGGCGCTTGGGCGTGCCCCTGCCGACGTGGTTGATGAGGTTCTGGTTGTACGTCCGCGCGTTGTCGGCGCTGGCGGAGTCTCCCCCCGCCGACGGCCATCCGCTCTCGGACACGACGATGGCGACGTTGGCGGCGCCGGCGCTCTCGAGCGCGGAGTACATGGTGTCGACGAGCGCGTCGAAGAGGTTCTGGTAGTTGTTGCCGTTGTCCTGCACGACGGTCCCGGGGGACGTGAAGAGCGCGTACTTGATGTCGATCTGGGCCTTGTTCCCGATGTAGGAGAAGTAGGGGTAGACGTTGGCGAGGAGCGGCGCGCCGGTGCTCTGCAGGAACTGCGCGATGGGGCCCATGTGGGTCGCGGACGCCGAGAAGGTGCCCTTGGACGGCGGGTAACCCTGCGTGACCCCGCTCTGCACGGCGGTGGACACCTTGATGCTGCCGCCGAGTCCGGCGCTGGCGAGTGCCGTCCGGATGTTGCGCATGGCGGGGAGGATGTTGGCGGCGGCCCCGCCGGCGCCGGAGACCTCGTTCCCGACGGCGATGTAGCGGAAGGAGACGCCGGGGGAGAAGGCCTGGACGTTGTCGCGGACCCAGGCGGCGGCGGCGGCGGCGTCGGAGGCGATGGCGGCGAGCTGGTCGTTGGGCACGTCCATGATCACGCCGATGCCCGAGCCGCTCAGCGCCCGGAGCGCGCTGCGGTCGGCGAAGTAGATGCGCATGAGGTTGATGCCCTTGGACCTGTAGAGCTGCACGACGTCGGATGCCGAGGGCAGGCCGTTGCCGTTGACGCCGTAGCAGACGCCGATGGAGTGGGCGGGTGTGGGGGTCATGGATGCTCCGAGGAGCAGTAGTAGTGGCAGCGCCGCCGCCAGTGCGAGCGTGGAAGCGGCGCCCTGCTGCCGCCTCATCGCCATCTTCGATTACCCGCAGGCAGGTAGGAGAAGACGGAAGAGCACTAGCTAGAGTCTAGAGATGGATGACTGAACTGAAAGTAGTGAACTCTGCTGCATGCAAATCACCGAGGCATGCGAGCCGTATATTTATAGGGCATGTACCACAAGTCCACAAGCAAGCAAGCAAGCTAGGCAGCTCAGCTGGGTCGTTCGGTCTGTCTGCCCGGTTCGGCACGCCACACGATACCGATCGGGGGTTGGGGGGGTTTTTTTTCCCCACAAAATCTTATCTTCCACCGTTAGCTACGCATGCAGCCACATGCGTACAGGCAGGCGGCGTATACTAGTTGACCGACGACCCATCTCGCTCGACGCTGCTAGCTGGTTCACGGAATCACGGGCTCTCCCAGCTAGCCGCATGCATGCAGGCCTAACTAACAAGTTGGCGAGCGAGCTGAGTCCCAGCCGCTGCCGTGGCGGTCGCGATCCCGGGCGGCCTAACTAACCAACCGTAGCAGCAGCAGCAGCAGCAGCAGCATGCATGCCCTCCGCCGATCGCGGCCAACACGACACGAACGGCCGGTATTCTTGTGCACAAGTAGCAAGCAGGCAAGCCGCGCATTTAGCAGCATTGGCGGGGCTCGTGGAATTCCAAACCCCTCGCCCGGCGTTTGACGCGCCGGAGACCTGTGTGCGCCGCGCCGCGTCGGCGTGCGGATCCCATCCTTTTCGTCCAGCTAGCTAGCGCGGCGGAGAGCGAGCGAGGCGAGGTCACCATCCGTCGCCGGAGAGCCAGCCAGCCGGGAGAGTGATCGACAACTCTTCTGTTCCAGTGCTCAGATTATTATGGGCGCAGAGGAAATAAATAATCAAGCTAACTTGTTTGGGCCTTCCAACGAGAAAAAGGAAAAATAAATCTGTCATCTGGGCCAAAAAAGTAGAGGCCCGTGAGCATATACTCATACATATACAACCGGCCCCGTGGGGCCAAACGTAATCCCCGTGGCCCACCGCCAAGCAAGTGCAACATCCCCGATTTTTTGTCTGGAACTGGAAATCTTTACATCAACCTCTCTTCAACAACTCTTCCTTCACTGTGCCTGTGTGGAGATCATTCTGGAGTACTGATAACTAAAAACAGTAATTTACTTCGTTATCTCCATTTAAGAAGGACAAGCAGCACTCAGTCAACATTATTTTTAAATTCAAATCAATGTGTGTGGGCAGGGGGGGAAATCATCCTTTTCCATGTTATCAGGAGTCGATCTTAAGAACCGCATGCAGTTTGCAAGGAGCTGTCTGTTCCCGACACGAGTGGCATACCCTAAATTTGGCTACTTGGAGGTCGCAGATTGAAATGGTGTGTTCCCTTTCAGTTGTTTCAGTATCTTACAATCATATACCATCCTTTCACATCAGCTTGTCACTGCCTTTGCTTTGTGAAACAGTTGTTTTATCAGTACTACTCCTTTCTTAAGTGCATTTAGTGATTATCTTCACACTAGAAGCTCCACTAAATCGAACTCTAACCGCAAGTTCTGGTTTCTGTGAGGGTAGAGCACCGCGGTGCCCTAACTTCTCTGCAAAGAGACAGTCAATGGGCATCTGCTACCGATTCCAAGCAAGAGGAAGCTAGCTAAGTCGGTCCGGAAATGCATTGAAGGCCGGCCAATTTAAGGGCATGTTCGTTTGCCTGGTGGCTGATGGCTACCGCCATCTTGTTTGTTACGAGAGAAAATCTGCATTGGTAGTTCTTGGTGGGCGATTTGTTGTGAGAGAAAAGTACTGCTGGCCGGTGGCTGATAAGTCAAGCGAACAGGCTGGAAAAAAAAAAAGCCCAATTAGACCTAGCTTACGGTGCACAAATTTCTGTAGTCATCCCGCCAGCAGCAAGTGAGAAGTAGCAGCTGCCTGCCGCCGTCGCGATCGGTGGTCGTGCTGACTCGAGTGGGAAACGGAAGTGGAGCAGGTTGAGGAAATCGATCCGGATGCAAGCTTGGTCAGCCGGTCCCGACTCCCGATGGTGGCGTCGATCGGCTAGTACTAGTACTAGTACTACGAGCCACTGAGCCAGCCGATTGTTCGCCGCTGCTGGGCGCTGGCTGGAACCTGTCCTGGGTGGTGGCACGTTTGTTTTGTTTGAGAGATTTCTTCCTAGTAGAAACGAAACGTACCTCGGGCGACGTCCCTCTTTCATTTTCTTCGGCTGCGACTGCGCGAGACGCGACGCAGTCAGAGTCCGTGACGGCGACGTCGTGCGCGCGGCTAACCGGGGTGGCTTCCCTTTTTCTTTAAGCGAAAAAAAAATGGTATAGTAAATCAAATCCCCACTGGCCTGCCGCGCTGGGTTTCGGGCGATATCGCACAGCAGCAGCAGGTACGGTGTCAGCACTCAGCAGCAGCACGTAGTACGACGTCGCTGCCCGAGTCGACTGACGTGTCCGGCCGGCGGACGTCGCCGTCGCCAAGCCGCCAGGTCGCCGTCGCAACAATTGCCTCGTGCTCCCGGCGGCCGGCCTGCCGCCTCTCGCTTTCATTCGTTCGCTCCCCGCGCAAGTTGCCCTCCGCGCCGCCGTCGCGTCACGTCACGTCACGCGTGGTGGTACGGTGTAACCGGTGGCGTCACCGCGTCGCACCCCATCATGACGTCCACCACCGCAGCCAGAAGCTGCATGCTGTCATGCTGATCTGCGCTTACAAGAGGTAAAAGACTGCTCGGAGGCCCCTTGTCATCTAAGCTAATTTTTTATCTAATTTCTCGTTTCTGATTTTTAATAGTTGAAAAAAGAGAAAGACGGTTCATATATAGCTTTTTCAAGTCAATTTTTTTTAGTTGTATCGAGTATATTAGAAACCGAGATTAGTTCTACGTTATTTTGTTGTTCATTGTCCCCCCTATAGTTGGATCCTGGCTCCGCCCCCTCACTAATTGTGAAATGAACCCTTGCGGCATTACTAATTCCTTTCCCTCCTTATATTTTATATATTCCTTACCTACTACGCTAGTATAATATGGAATTTTCTGCCCGTATTTACCCATCATACAGTTTTTTTTTTTGAGACCAACCCATCCTACAGTTGAAGTGTTCAACTGGGTTGGGCCGTCCTTCATTGTGGGGTGGGGGGTGGCTTCATTGGTGGAACATGATCTTTTGTGCCTGTACCCTCCTGCATCGCAAAGCCCAGCCTCTCTACATATCAGTAAGGGTCTGTTTTGCTACCTCAAAAAAAAAAAGGTGGTCTGTTTTAAGTTGATTTTTTTTGCGAATAGTTGAAGAATAACTGAGTAGTAGGTGAATAGTAGTTTTATAAAAATGGTGAATATGTGATGGTCGAATAGTGTGTTGGGCCGCAGGCACAAAGAGAGGATGTGATTGGTGTTTAGTTTCTTAAAAAAAAATTGATGAAGATGTGATCCAATATTATACTACGGTGAATAGACCGGCCTTTACAACTAACTGCGAGCTAACCCTGACATGCATGATGGCAGCAGCCGCGCGCGCGCAACACAACAAGGCGCCCATATGTCTGTCCCCACTCATCTAACTCCAAACTCAACCTCTAAAGAGAATATTCCTGCTTAGTCAGCGATAATTTACTGTCCAGTTTCAATTTTCTCGCACCCGTCGTCCCCTATATTTCATACCCCACACCAACCAACTGTTGCGGGTCCCACTTTTTTTTTACCCCCCGGCTCCCTCCCCTCCCACGCATCGTCCCTCTCCTACCATTCTCACTCCCCCACGGCGACACATCCATGGCTCCCTCCTCTCCGGCCAGGGAGTGCGGGCGTTGGAGCCAAGCGACCGGCGGGGAAGAGGGAGGGGGGCGGCAGCCTCCTCCCTCCCCTGCTCCCCGTGGCGACGGAGGAGGGGCGCGGCGCCTCCCTCCCGGCCGGCCCCGCGCTGGATCTCGCAGCGGGTGCGGTGGGGGGCTTCGAGGTGGAGGAGTGGAGCTCGGAGGCGAGACCTGCCGGTCTGCTCTGAGCGTGAGGCACATTTGGCGGCGGCGCGGAGGTGGCCACGGCCATGGCCGGAGCAGATGAAGCCGTGGGGCGGCGGCCGCCGCCTTGCATCGATCTGCGCGGCGAGAGGCGGGAGGCGACCGTGGTGCCGTGGGGCGGCGTCGACGTCCTCTTGTCCGTCGTGCTGCCTCCGGCCATCTACCCCTTCCTCCCCACGCCGCCCTCCCATGCTTCCTCCGCCGCGGCTTGGGTGGCGCGTACGGGTCGCGCGCCCAAATCCGGTGTGGCGAGGTGAGGTGGAGCAGGAGCGGTGGTGCGAGACCAAGCGTGCGGGTTAGATCTGCAACGGCCATCTACCCCTCCCTCCCCATCTCCAACGATTTAGCGAGCTTCCCAGTGCGGGCGGGAGGCACGGGGTTGTTGCTTTCATCTGACGTGGAGGGGGTGGCGTTCGTCCGGGATCGCGCTAGGAATGGCGCTCGTGCAGGCGAACGGAACGATTCCGTGAACTTTTAGCGTCCCCCGCTGCGGGGAAATAAACTGCAAAAGTGACATGCAGTCCATTTTGGCGTCGCTTTACAGGCCCCAGTGCGGACAGCCTCAGCGCCGGCTGCCGCGCGCGTCACTCCATTCTCTGCAAATCCAGCAGCTAGCTAGCCAGCGTACGACCGGGCAATGTAGGAGTAGTATGTGTGTGAGCTGGATCCTTCCATGGATGTCGTTTGCTTGCTCCCACGATCCATCCTGCACGACAAAAACACACACAAGCGCATATCCCTGGCCCAGCCCTCCTCCTTGCCGTGTGTGTGTGCGCCTGGAGCTTGTTCCCGCGGCGTCCGCCGTCCCTCGATCCATTGCATTTTTGGCCCCCCCAGCAGGCCAGGCCGGCCCCAGGCGTCCCGAGTCCCGACCGCCCCAGCACATTGATCACGAGCCACCAAACTAGACGACGTGAAAAAGAGGATCGACGATAGTGACACACCAGGTGATACCCCGCGCGTTGCTGCGAGAATTTTTTAAACAAAATTTTAAGGTGAAATGTGAAAGTAGTGACACCAAAGATATTACATGGCAATATTCGTTTGTAAACTCGCGGTGTGATATACATGCTATAAGCCACAGAAAATCGATCGAGGACATAAATATGTGATTTGGTGGATGATGACATGGTGTATAGTGGATGATGACATGGCACATAGTGGATGATGACATGACACATAGTGGATGATGACGTGGAATGCTTGCATGTTGAGAGAAATCCAACCATGACTTGTAGTGGGTCTCACCTATATAAGTTTTATAGATATCTATGGCATAAGTATATATTATGTCTTTTGAAAAAGATACATCACAATACTAAATGTAGATGTATATGTATATATATATACGCGTAGACCGACTGGCGCCACCATCTCAGATATGCGAAAATGGACGAACATGCATATATGGGGCCTGTTTGGATGGTGGGGCAAATGGGACAAATTTGCTCCTAAGGGCGTCTCCAACAATCTAGCTTAGAGCTAGTGAAACTAATTTTTTAATCATGAAACATTGCAAAAGACAAGTGACTAACTAAGAGAGAAGAGATAAGCTCGCTCAATTCCCAATACACTGTTCTCTCACTGCACAATATTCAAAGCTAGTTGTTGCACTCTTTTCTCGTTTAAATTCATCAGCTTAGAGTTAGTGCTAGCTCATACGATTGGAGACGCACTAAGGTGCCAAATATGTGGGGCAAATGTGGTGAGGCAAATGTTTTGCCCCCCTAATTCCATTTACCCCTAAAAGGTAGCAAATTGGAGCAAATTTGTGGTGGGTCCCGCTCTCACTCTCTCATCCACATCCACATTTATTACTCCATCCAAACACCCCAAGGGGCAAATATTAGTAGGGGCAAATGGGAGGGACAAATCATTTTCCTTGGGGCAAATATTTACCCCTACCATCCAAACAGTGCCTTGATCTGTCGTCGTCCTCGACGGAAATGGATGATGCAGCTAGCCTTTATGTATATATATACAGTACTATATATACAACATGTGACTATATGTAGTGCACCGTACAGTATATACGTATACAGATTCTGAAGCAGATACACTGCCGTCAGATTTGCTACACAAAATGCTTTATTTTGTACGGGGCCGCCGGGGCGTCGTCCCCGTCGGCACCGGTTATTTCGAACTTATCGTACCAGTAAGCCCGATCTTTTCTCCGAACAATGGCAAGCGTATCCGCCAATGCCCAACCGAACAGGCTGCACGAGGCCAGCCGCTGCCGGCGGACACGGAAAAGTGGTTGGTGTGGTGCGGTGAGGTCTTGACGTCGTCCGTTCCGATCGTTGCAGTTGGGTTGGACGAGCGCCACCGAGCAACACACATACGCCAGGCGCGCGCGAACCCGCGGCAGGTCCCACCTATAGCTAGCTACTACTAGTACTACATCCATTGTAGTGCAGGAGCAGTGCAGTCGATGGAGTACGTGCCCATGCTTCCGCTCGAGACCGGCCTACGACTATACTGTAGTACCTAGCTTTTGGCTTTTGCATTGCATTGGGGACAAAAAAAAAAGCAGCTAGTATAGCTTTTTATATGCGCAATATATATATGCATGGGCGCGCACACACTAGGTACTTAGAGGTTGCTGCTTGCTGCAAAGATAGTATATCGGGGTGCTGGGGCTTTCTTTCACTGTCGTTGCGATGCGCCATGCGCGACCTGCTTGTCGATCTATCGATGACGACGACGATACGGACATGGCTATTATATTATGGTGGGCATGCATGGTCGAGGTCGTCGTGTCGTCATCTATGGAATCGTTTTGAGCTCATCAGCTGGCACGGCGCAGATCGATCGGAGGACAATGCAATGATCGATACGGAGCACGTACGTACAGTGGTCGTAACATATATATAACGCCTGCATATCGAATCAATAACCCAACTAACTCGTGATCATGGCCACAATGATTTATTAGTTTAGCTAGATTATAAGTTAACTACTGCTAGTCCTGGAGTAGTTGCTGTCAGTATATATATATATAGCAGCAAGTGTGACTCTGGCGGCAGGCAGGCCCAATGCATGCAATTGCAAAGCTGCTGACCGGCCACCGGTGACACAACCAGCAGCATTCATTCATGGTCGAGGTCGATGGCGAGCTGAGAGCCTGAGACCATGCATGTGGCGCGCCTTCCCAGTGTAGGAGCATGCATGACCAAATACACACCGAGGGGGGGCCTCCGATTCTCTCAACTCTTGATCAACTGCACAAAAAACGTCTCGCGAAAAATCACTGTTTAATAAATGGAAATGGCCCAACCTGACCTTGCCTAATTAAGCCCCGCCACTACCGGTGTGGCTGGAGGTGGTAATAATGTGCACTCCAATTTAGTCTAGAAAATTTTAAAATCCGGGCATAATTATATATACAATTTTTAACTAAAAAGCAGTGGGTTTAGTCGGACGGTGAAGAATGCATCGGGGTAATATATAGCTCATTACCACCACCGCACTACTTTGGTGTACTTAGGCCGTCTCGGTGGAAGGGGTCATGGACACGTACCAAGTTTGCACACGTCGAACTTTTCGGCGATGATGACCCCTGTCACTCTCAATGCACGGGTCAGGGCACGATTTCATAGAACGAATTCAGCATTTAACCTCTCACAAGGTTTTTGGTAATCGTGACGACCTTGGGTCATCACCATGACCCTCTCATCACCTTTCACCTCATTAATTTGATGCCATGTCATCAAACAAGCATATGTGCGAGTATTTATTATCCACGACCCTTCCATTAAGACTAGCCTTCGCGCGTGCTCGTCCTCCTAAGAGAGAACCGGTGCATATATGCATCCACCAATCCACACACCATCGTGTGGATGTGGCGGCAGCTACTAGGGGTTGACCACCCAGCGGGCAGGAGTGCGACTCAGAGATCCTATCTACCTTGCTCGAAAAAGTTGCACATTTCTTTGGCCGATGTGCAAATTTACACACTGCAGTTGCACTATTCACAAACCACATCAAGTCTGCATCTTCTTCTTCCGTGACACTCGTTTCAATGAGCATTTTCACAGCACAAATACGCCAATCATCCGCGTAAATTTATGCATGCATCTAAACAGCTAGCCGTGTGTGACGACACGAACACGTTATCGATGACAAGCAGCTTCTCTTGTGGCCGGCGTGCGTACGTACAGAGGCTTGATTCATTAAGCAGCACGTAGTACGTATGCCGAGCTGCTACTAGATAGCGGTGTAGCCATGACGACGGACGTACTACGGCCTATGTATATATATATACCTAGGCAGCGTACGGAACGCACGAGACGGATGACGTGGACGACGCCGCGCCGCGCCAGTGGAAGTCTCTACTACATGTGGGCGCTGCGCGCATGCATTAAACCCCACGCATGCGTGATGCATCCGCGTTATTACCACGCGCGCGTGGCCGGCCGGCCTCGATCGATCTCGATCGTGCGCGTGCGGGATCCACACCGGCATCGCCGACGACACGGTATATATGTACTGTGTGTGTGTGCCGTAGCTGACCTGTCGTCGTCGTCGCTCGCTCTCGATCGATCCATGTATACGCGGGCGGCGGCCGGCCTGTAGTGCACGGGCGTATAGCGAGCATATATGCACATGAGATCCATTCCCATCACGCCTGCTCATACATCACGCACGCACGCACGCACGCACGTACGGCACGCGTGCATACGTCGCGCGTAGTCGTACGTGCTGCATGTACTAGCATCGATCAACGCAACCACCACCTACTGTAACCCAACAACTAACTAGCTAAGGTTCGCATCGATCGACGGCCGGCCTTAACTAATAACTAGCTCATCTCGATCGTCGATGGTAATAGTCGACGCTAGCTATAAGTTGTTGGATGGATCCACACAGGCAGCAGCTCCAGCCTCCAGCTAGTAGCTAGCTACCACCGGCGGCCGTGTCGACGTACTCCGTACATACGCGACGGACGCGCGCAGCGCTGGCGAGGACGGGACGGCGCGGTACGGTGCATGCCACTGCCAGTAGCCGAGGATACACTGCGCCGTGGTCCGTACGTACGGCGGCAGGCAACCATCGTGGCCGGCCGGGTCCCGGCTAGCTGGCGCTAGATGCCGAGACGAACGAGCTACTACGTACGAGTAGCGCTCAGGGGATTGACTTGACGACGACGGCAATACCAGATCACCCGCGCGCCCATGTATAAATCCACCGACAAAAATAAAAGCAACCGCCCTTGCGTTCCTGAGCACCCCTCGAGCCATGGCGTTCCTAGATAGTACACCAATCAAATTAATTATCATCATAGGGCTGCATGTAATCCCTGCGCGCATTATAAAAATAAAAGGAGGGAGTACTGAAGTAAAATTTGGAAGCAGATACACCAAGGTGATTTCTTCGTACCCTTACATGTTGAGAAAGATAGAAATCAATGTTCCGCAGTTGGGTGTTTGTATAATTGGACAGTGCGAACAATTATACATGTAGACTTTGCAATCAACGCATCTCGGTGGGGTGCGCTTAGTGGAGGATGACGTGACGCGCTACGACAATTAGCAATCAATGCATCTTTTGTGGGGTGCTTAGTGGAGGATGACAAGACGTGTTGAGGACTGAGATAATTCCGCTGTGGGGAGCGATAATATAGTTTTGTATGACGATGATTCGACGCGTTCGGCAAATATATTTAGTAGTATTACGTATATTTCCGGGGTGGGTGTGGGGGGGGCTTTTCGGTAATTGGCCGGCGTGCCGCGTGCGGTGCCGGTGTGGTGGAGTGAGGATCGGATTTCGGAAGCGCGACGCGACGCGGCGCGGCGCGGACCGGACCCGGGCGGGTGGGCCGGCGGGCATGCAGGCAGGCAGGCATGATACACGGCTGTAAAGCCGACAAAGCCCGCTACTATTGGCCAGAGAGGACAAAGAGCTGGCTCTCTCTAGTGTAGCTGCAGGGCCAAAACAAAACCCGCGCCCGTCCATCGAAAACCATTCTAAAACCCTGCCAGCTCATCCTGCAGGGGCGCCAGCTCACCCCTGCAGGCCCCGTTTCACCGATCCTCACTTTTTTCACCGTGCTCCGTCAGTTTACCTCTCCGCCTTTTTTTTTTTACTCCCTCCCTTTCCCGCTGGCATCCCAGCTGGCGTCTTGCTGTTGCTGGTAATCCCGGAAGAAATACTACTGCTGCTACTCGTGCTACAGTACTCTATGTACGTGCGTAGGAATACAGTACTACGTACGTGCCTTAATTCTGCGCAACATACTGTACTACGTAGAAATACTGTCGGCCTTTCGTTTTACCGCCCCTCTGTACGTGTTGGATCGATTCGGTATCGGAATGAGGAATTTACAGGAGGAGGGGGGTGGCCTCTGTCTGACCATCACATACGGTTACGAGTAGTGTGCTTACTGCTACTACTTCGTTGGGGAGCAGGAGGAACCAGGAACGCAGGCAGGCAGGCAGGCTCCCAAATCATCGGTCCGTGCGACACAGCTGGATCCCTGCGAGCAGCCACCTGGACTGGACGGCAAACAAAGCAGAGGGGGGCCTGGCCTGCCCGGAGCACACGCAGCAGCCGCAGCCGCAGGTCACAGTCACAGCACAGTCTAGCGCGCGCGCCGCCGACGAGGAGGCACGGCCGGCCGGCCGGGGGCCGAGATCATCAGATCACCACCGTTCCCGGTCGATCCACGGCAACGAGCGCGGCTGAAACCCGAGTCCTCTTCCTCCGGTCCGGCCGGCGCCGGTACCACCACACGCTGCCGCCCACGCACGTACGTTACGGGCAAAGCGAGATGGCGAGATCCATCCAGCCAGCCAGCACCCCCGGCAGAACAGAACAGAACAGAACGGAACAGGGTGGTTCGTTCGTACGGCACGGCGCAGGCGCAGCACACAGACACAGTGACCTGTGCGGCAACCAACAACAGTCCAGCCAGCAGCCAGCGCCCAGAGCCAGAGGCCCCCCAGCAGAAGCAGAAGCAGAAGCAGAAGCAGCGTCTTCCCCGTCCCTGCCGCCGCCGTATACTGTATGCAGTAGTAGTAATTAAAAAAGAAACCCGGTTAATTTGGCGGGGCCCGCGGGCCCAGCGACGCGCACGCCTCCCAATCCCAACCCACGCCCCCGCCCGCCCGCCACGCTCCTCACGTGCGCCAGCCAGCTCACCGCCTGCCTGCACCCCCCCCCCCCCCCCCGGCCCCATAACGGCCGGGCCGCGCACCCCCCCCCCCTGCAGCAGCACCATCGGATCGGGATCGGGCGGCGCCCAACTGACGACGACAGCCGGCGAGGTGGTGGGGGGCCCGCCCTGTCACGGAGGTTGACGACGGCGGCGACGCTCGAGCCCCGGGCCCGGGCTCGGGGACTGGGCCCGTGGGCTTCTAAACAATCATTATTCACGAGGGCTGCTGGCTTTCCTTCTTTTTTTCCCCCTTGCATTGCAATTGCACTACAGTAGTACTCCCTCCGGTTTGGTAAAGTAAGACGTTTAGAGACAATGACTGCGCCTCCAAAGTCAAACTTTTACTTCTTATTTTTACAAAAATAATTATTAAAAACTAACAAATGTATACGTTTATGAAAGTATTTTACAAGACAAATCTACTCATGTAGTTTTCACATTTCCAAACCCAACAACTTAAAAGTTATTCATGATTTATATTCCCAATGTTTGACTCAAATCTTGTCAAAACGTCTTCTTTTACCAGACCAGAGCCAATAGTCCCGTTCCGTCCACCCGCGAATGTGTCCCACGACGGACGGGACTGGGGGGCAAGAAAAGCTTGCTCCTTTTCAGCATGCCTCCCTGCTCCAAGGCTTACTACTACCTAAAACCCCTCCTTGTTCACCACTACTGTACCTTCTGTTCCTCCTAAGTCACACTAGCGGAAAAAATAAAATAAAAAAAACAGAGCACACTAAGCTCACACACCCGCGTGGTAAAGAAAAGGCAAAAAAAAAAATGCTCAGCGTCGTCCGTCGCTGGGCTGGCAGTGCTAGGAAAAACCATGCTGTACGCCGCCAGGTTGTGTACTTGCGCCTGCATGGTCGCCGGTTGCTTTTTTTTTTATTCCAGTGTGCTAGTACTAGAGTTTGTATATAGGAGTATTGCTATATGAAAAAGGAGGTACCTGATGCTAATGGTGACGGCGTAACCCGCACGCAAGTCGATGATTAAATGGTTCGTATTGAATTTGATCTTCTTCTACTAGTACGAATTAACCAAAGGCAGTCCCCCCCCATTCCGTATGATTTCCTATGCGTACTACTGTTGCAACAATCTTTAGTATACCTATAAACAGACACGGCGGTATATGTATCTCTCTCTCTTTTTTTTCGGTGAAGATCAGTTCAGCTCACATGCACGTCTATTGCTTCCGCCGAGGCGCCGATGATGTTTATACGCATTTTTTTTTCTCAAAAAGAATGCTGAAATGGGTCGTCTAAGTCATCGTCGATTTTTTTTGGATATACTAATTAGCAAGGGAAATAAAAGGAGGTGCTAGTGGTATATTAGTATCTCGTGAGGAAAGCGAAATAGTACAAGGCCACCAACCTGCTCACTGACTGCTCTACTATTCGTGAACGGAGATACGACAAGGTACGGGACGGGAAGGGTGTGCGGGGTGCGCCCATGATTTTGGGGGGTGGTTGATGGTGCCAACAGCCAAAAGTGGGGGGAGGAGGGTGCTCGGCTGACGTGGCAGGTGGGCCCCGGGCGGGCGGAAGCGGCATCTCGAGGAGCGCCCGCCCCGCCCGCTAGCCAGCGCAGCGCGTGGGTGTGGGGTGTGGTGTGCGATTTGGGGGCGCGTCTCGGGTGTGGTGGTGGGTCTTCTCTCCGAGGGCGAGAAGGGCAAAAAAAAAGAAGAAAGAAAGAAAAAGGCGCGGCAGGCCGGCAGCAGAGCGGCAGCAGAGCAGCCGCAGGGGTGGCCGGATGGGGGCCAAGCTCCGAAGCTGCGAGCTGAGCTGGGAGTGAGCGGGAGCCAGCTGGAGCTTCGGTACGGCCGGCCCGCCGCCGCGACGCAGCTCCCCTCCCCCCGTCGCCGCTCCCGGCCTCTCCCAGTCCCTGCGCCCGGTCCATGAGCATGAGTAGGCAGGCACCTCGGCTCACACACTGCAAAAGTCCACCCACCTCGAATGGGATCCTCCTCCTGCTTGACCTCCTGCTGGGCTCGGCTAGTGACGTGACCAGGGGCTTCCACACTGCTGACTGCTGTGCCTCTACTGGTAGCTTTGGCCTTGTGGTGGCCGTGTTTTTCCGTCCCGAAATGATTACGACCTTTCTGCCGGAAAATGATACCACCACCACCACCACACCCCAACAGTACAGCACGTCGGGAAGATGGCGTGTTGGTCGGTCGGCAGTAGGAGGAACTCGAACAAGGCGCGGCGCGGCGCAGCTCAGCTCAAACCACCTGTTCGTTCACAGTAGAAAAAGGAAAAGGTCAAGTCACTCATTTGTCGCTAATCTTCTCCAAGAACAAACCTTGGCTCAAAACCCTGTCGGTGTGACGCGGCGACGACGCCGACGACGAACTGTTGCTGCATCCGAAACCACCACCACACGCGCGCGCGCTCCCATCCCACATGGGCCGCGTCCACGCGGGGGTTCGCCGCCGCGCCTTTCGGTTCCTGTCCGGAACTGTAGCCGCGCGGCCCCCCCCCCCCCCCAACCATGCAAATATGCAATGCATGCATGTGCCCCCACACACTTTACCCAGCGCGGGCGCCCCCCCCACCCCCCCCCACCGGCCGCCGCGCCTCATGCCCCCCCCCCCCCCCCCCCCCCCCCCCCCCCCCGCCCGTTTCCCCGTTGTGCCCTCGGCCGCCTCGCCCAAAATAACCCGCTCGGCCCCTCCCACGACCAACCCTATAGACCTGCTGCTGGAGTGCTGTGCTGGTCCCCCCAAATCTTGGGGTTTGAAGAAGAAGAAGAAGAATGCAAAAAACCCGCAGCCAGCAGCACAACGGAACGACGCAGCAGCATCAGACCGGACCGTGCGTGTGTGTTCCTTTTCTCGACTGGGAAAGGTGATCGCTGAACGCTACTACTAGCTAGTAGTCAAATTACAAGTGCTGTGCTAAATAGTAATTTGAAATGTAACAACAAAAAATTAAAGTATCGGCGGGGCACACACACACACATGTCTCTTTGACTAGAGTTGCCTGCCTCTCTAGTCTCTAACGGTCTCGGAGGGGGGAATTGTAAACAATTCAAATACACCTCCAAGCCGCTAGCTAGTATACAGTACTGTAGTGTACAGTAGTGATAAATTAAATGTCACCAGAAGGATAAAGTCCTAATGTGTTTGTTTTGCAATTGCTACGCATGATTTGAATTTTGACGTGTACTCTACTCCATTTGAATATGAGCAATGCATAGGCGGAAAGAGAGGGAAGGCAGGAGATTGTTCCCGTCCCTGCGGCGGCAAAGGCGAACCCGTGGTGGCGGCGGCGGCGGCGGCATTCATTCCCGAGCGCGGCGGCAAAGTTGGTTAACCCCCCCTCCTCGGCTCGTGGAGCTTTAACGGTCTGGAGATTCTTCGCCGAGGCAGGCAGGCAGGCAGAGGCAGGCATCCAACCTTTTGACCGGTCTTTGCATTTAGCAGCAGCTTCACCAGCACACACCAATACAATTATGCTATGCCGCCCCTCCCCCTCCCGGAAGGAATAGTTTCCGTTATCGCTCCGACCACGCCTAATTTTATCTTTGGGGTGGTAGTACTAGTACTGAGCAGTTAGTTAAGCAGCTATTATCCCCGGCAATGCGCGCGAGCTCGATCATCATGTCGCTGCACTGTATCACTAGTATGGTTTTGGATGGAAATCAGTCGTGCTCGTGCAGTGCGGGCTTGTTGTTACTCGTGTGATGGGGGATAGCAGGAGGAGGAGCAGGAGCAAGACGGACGCCGGACGCGTGTGGGAAATGAAAAACCCCGGACAGACAGACAGACAGAATGATGGTGCCTCGTCGTCGAGCTCCTCCTAGTACTACTTCATTGTGGGCGGTCGGTCGGTCGGTGCCTAAAGGAAGAGACTTGCTTGTTACTGTATCCGAAGAAACAAGCAGCTTAGCGAGCATGTACTACAGATAGTATCAATCATGGCCGTTGGGGATCGATCGGAGCTTTAAGTATATATATATATATATCGTCGCCGCGCTTCCGTGGTGTAGTAATCACATACTGTAGGACATGTGTTTGGACAGTGTCTGCTGGCGTCTGGCCTCGCTAGGTAGGCAGGTAGGCTGCGAGCGAAGCGAAGTTGTGGCAGCGCGCACCCACCTGACCGCGTGACCGACTGCACGAGCAAACGGAACGGTAATTGGAAAAAAAAAACCGGTGGTGATGGTGAATCTGAAATTCTGAACCGCAGTCGCAGGGGCCTGGGCTGGGCCTGGCCGTGTCGCTCGTGTGTTACGGCCACGGGCAAGCTAAGCTTAGCTTAGCTGCTCCTTCCTGCTCGGCCGTCGTCACGCGCCGGTGCCGGCCGCAATTAATAGCCCCGCCCCGCCCCGCCCCCGCCACCCCACCCCCCACCCCCCACCCGCGCGCGCATGACACCACGTGCGGCACCGGCTATATAGCAGTACGCTCCTCCGCGCTGTCGATGAATGCGCGGCGCAGCGCAGGCGCAGCAGCGAGCGCGCGTGCCGGCGCCCGGCGGCTTCGGTCCGCGCGCGCGCGGGGGCGCGAGCGGCGGCGGCGGCGGCGGCGACGACGACGAGACCCCCGCGGGAGGGATGCTGGCGCCCGGCGGCGTCGCGTCGCCCGGCCGCGGAGCGCCCCCGACCCCCGAATGCGCTCGAGCGAAAGAAAGCAACGGGGGGGCTTTGGAAACATTCGGCCGAACGGCGCAGCCGCAGGGAGGAGGAGGAGTACGAGTGCAGCAGACTGCAGAGGCAGGCAGGCAGGCAGGCGCGCACATGACACACGCGGCGCGATTCAATGTCGATCCTACCACGAGTACTCGTACACCGTAGGGAGGAAGGAGCAGCATCGCATCCACCTCCACCCCACCCACTCGCGTACGACGGCCCGGACGGAAGCGAGCGAGCCTGGTGTGGTCTGGTCTGGCCTGGTCCCTCACGACCGGTCAAAGCTGACCGCCGCGGGGGCCCACCTTTTTCAAGCCACACAGGCACAGCAATACAGTAGCACCCCCGTTTTTTTTCTTGAAATTTTTTCTTTCCAGTGTGTGAAATACGTACTGTACTACTTGCGGATCTGCTCTTTTTTTCCTTCAAATTCAATTCGAATAATAACAAGAAAATAGAGCGGCACGCTAATTGCGTTGGGTGCCTTCATTGGACCCCATCACACTACTACTACTACAGGACAAGATGGGTAATCGTGGCAGGAAAGGAACGCACGACGATTGATGACGACACGGAACTTACCACCCGCCGCCTGAAGCATTTACCCGATCGGAAAACCCTTCGGTACGTACTGTACGTACGAGCTGAAATTAGCCTACTAGGTCATTTTAACTCGAGCTGGCCATTTGTCGCCACCGGCACACACCACGTAGTACACACAAAAAGAACAAGAGAAATCCACGGGGGGCGGAACAGGTTAGTCCGGGTGACATCCGACGTGACGAATCCGAACGACCTCTCTCATCTCACGCAGGTCATGCGCATCAATTCAAAAAATCATGCTAGCAGTTAATTGATACCTCTTTTTTGGAAATTACAGTTAATTAAGCGTGACTTTATTTTAAACGGGGAGGGACGCAGGAACAAAGACCCCCCCACACGTCACCACAGCAGGTCAAAAGAGCATTTCCATTTCATCTCACTTTGCCAGGGGAGGAGAGCAGAGCAAGAGGCAGCAGCAGCAGGGGGGGGGGGGGGGGGGGGGCGGGGACAGGTGGCGGCTGCCGCGGAGTGCAAATAGGAGGAAGCCGTGAGGGTGGTAGCGAAAGAAAATAATAATAAAAAAAGAGCAAAGCCCTGGCCGCGGGTGGCCACGCTCTTGGCTTCCTCCCTCTCTCCACTCTCCCTATTTCTATTTCTCCCCCTCCTCTCTCTCCTCCCTTCGCTTCCCTTCTCTCTCTCTCCTTTCCCCACTATAGCCGCCCCCCCCCCCCCCCCCTGCTCCCCTCCGCGCCGCTCTCCCTCTCTCTGTTCCATCCCATCCCATCCGGCCCCGTCCCATTCGCCATTCCGCCGCGCGCCGCCGGCCCGACGCCGCGTCCCGGGGCGCAGCGCGCGCGCGGTGCTGGCGCGGATTCGCGGCTCCCAGGAGGAGGAGGAGGGGGGCGGGACCGCGCGCCCTGGGATGCAGTGATCGATCGCCGCCGCGCGCGCCAGGAGAGCCGGAGGGCCCGGGGTGGGAGATGGGGGGGGGCGGGTCGGGCTCGGGCTGGCGGCGGGCTGCGCGGCGGCCACCTGCGCGATCGCCGCGGCGCTCGTCGCGCGCAGGGCGTCCGCGCGGTCCCGCTGGCGCCGCGCCGTCGCGCTGCTCAGGGAGTTCGAGGAGGGCTGCGCCACGCCGCCCGCCCGCCTGCGCCAGGTAGTCGACGCCATGGTCGTCGAGATGCACGCCGGCCTCGCCTCCGACGGCGGGAGCAAGCTCAAGATGCTGCTCACCTTCGTCGACGCGCTCCCCACCGGGTATCTCTTCCTGCGCTTCTCTCTCTCTCTCTCCGCCCCGCCCCCACATCCTCCTCACTGCCTCTACTTGTCTGTGTGCCGTTGCCTCGCCCTCGTTCGTGGCCTCGCCGCGGCACCTCGATTTGAAGCGCTTGTTCCTTCCTCCCTCCCTCCCCCCCTCCCTTTTTTGAGTCGTGTCCCTTTCCTGATTCTTGATTAGAACACACACGAAATAAAGTTCTTTCCCCCACCCTCTGTTTCTTAACTGACGTGTTGGTAGTTGGATCATACCCTTGCATCTTGCTCGGTTTCGATATTCCTCCGGTGCGTGTACGCAATGTGACTTCTTTTCATCCTGTTCCCCTCCTGCTTCCTTGCCTCCCGACTGATGTGGAGCGAAGCACATTTCCCCCCTTCCCCTGCGGATTCAGCTCCTGCTGTTTTCCCTCCTCACTGCTATCTGTTTGTTTGTTCTGATAAAGCGGGCGCCGCGCGACCACGGCGCGAGCGAGGACGCACATTTCTAACCTGTTTGCGCCCAATGCACACTGCCATTGGCCGTGCCATTCCCAGGACTAGTCGTGTCAGTGCTCAGTTGGGGATCGTTACACAAGCTAGCTAAAGCTCCCTGCTGTTCCCCGGCGCTGCTGTGTGCAAGGGCCAACAGATTTAGGTCTCATACTTTTCCCATGTGTTCTTCCAACAGTGAACGAATTCGGGCCGTTACTTTTGCTCTGATATATTTTGTTCATAAAAGCCGCCATCTTTATTCGATTCCGTATAATGCCGCGCACATCTCGCCGATTTTCCTCGTGGAATTCCCGCTAACACGACGTCATAAAGTTGCCGTCTTTGTTGGAACGGGACAGAGCGATGCCAGTTTCTTGCTTCGCCTTCCGCGGTTCGTTCCACCGCAGCTCAAGGGCTACACTCGCATCTAACCACCGTTCTCCGGTGGGTTTGAACAGAAAACAGTCATGATGCCGCCTGCGCTGCAGTGCTGCACCTTAGTGCCGGTGCTGCTCCGGGCTCAGACCATTAATCTCGGCAGATGCCAAGAAGTTCCCTTGTGGCCCTTGTGCCTCCTGGGGCAAGCACTGTTGGGTTGACGCTTGCATTCATGGAGGGGTTTGGTGTCCTGGCCGCCATAAAGGGGGCGTGGAGGGTGGCATCTTGGGACATGAATCTGCCGCTGGGCATTGGGTTCACAGGCGCCAGGTTGTATTCCACAATGGCAGTGTGGCCTGGGACGCTCTCTGTCAGGCTGGAATCATTGCTGGGGGAGGCCACACTTTTTGCTGCTCAAAGAATATCTGATATGATTGATGATGCTGAGCAAATGTTTATTCGTTCTACTGGATGGGGATCCTCAGCTGTTGCTGGTTCAAGGCTGGTGCCTGTGCTGTTCCTACAGTTTTTCATCTGATTCCAAGCTGAACAATCTAGATGAAGGCCAAACCAAACATTAAGCTGCCTAGTTCTTCATGGAATCTATTTGTTTCTACTGATCTGTCGTATGCCATAGTTGTCTAGGTTCGATATTTTGTTTTAGGTTGCTGTTGTTGCAACAGCTTAGCGTTATGGTAGTGCCATCTGCATGACAGATGGATACACATTGGTTTGGTTTGTCTTTTATTCTTTTGCTTCTGTCACATGTTTGGATTGTAGTTCTGTGGAGTTTCTCGTTCATTGACAGTGCAGGTTCTTGTGATGATTGGCTATAAGTTGTCTGTTTTGTGATGGGAATGAAACAATTTCTTCCAGGCTTGCTTGATCTTACCTATAATTCTTACGTATAATGCAGTATGCTAGTAGTTGGTGTATTTGTTCTTCAACTTTCTTATTTGCTAAAAAAATATTATATCTTGATGATCAAAAGTATAAAACTAGCACTGGGTTGCAATGCATCTGTTTTTTCTGTTCATCTTTGCCAGATGATATCGTGTCCATTTGTTTCTGTTTATAATAATATCCAATGCTATGGCTATTGCTTAATTTCATCGGCTTAGCAACACCATTCTTCTACTTGTCACTAATTTGCAGTTCTGCATTTTAGTCTGTAGTGTCTGTTGGAGATACCAGCTTCTTCCATGCTTATATATTTGTCTGTGCAGTATTTGATCCTAATAAAGTAAGTACACTCGCAAGTCACAAATGAGATGTGCTAGGTGTTAGTACATGCACAAGGGAGGTGCATCCATGGATTTTGCTTTGAGCTGGCATGGTGTCGTCGTGTGGCTAGCTGTTAGAGCACTTACAAGTGAGACACTCTAACTGTTAGAGAACAGACAAGTGAAATGCGGTAGCGGTAGTGCACGCAAAAGGGGGATGCATCCATGGAGTTAGCATTGAGCTGGCATGGTGTCGTTGTGCAGCTTGTCATGAGGGGTAGTGCACATTGTTTTGGTACGCAGAAACGGATACTGCTCATGTCCGTTGCTTGTCATTGCATGCACAAACGGTTATTGTTGTCTTGCACGGCTTGTTTATATTATTGGACTGAAGCATGAGTTTTCTGGTTCGCTTGTCTCAACTGGTAACTAAGAGGAGGTTAGTTAATTATTTTTCAGGGGGAATATTTTGTGCATTTTCAACAAACCTATTGTAGGAAATAGTAGCATGTTTTTAAAGCTTGGATGGGGTAGAGGTGCTCTTGTAATCATAGAGTCAAGGAGTGAAATGGCAGTCTTCCTTCTCAAATCATACAACACTGAGAACAATTTATGTTCCTTTTCTTTTCTGAACAAAATGCCCATACTGACTTCAGAATTTTTACCCTAAACAGAAATGAAGAAGGTGTATATTATGCCATCGATCTTGGAGGAACAAACTTCAGAGCACTGAGAGTAGAAGTTGGTGCAGGGTCTGTAGTCACCAGTCGGAAAGTTGAACTTCCCATCCCTGAGGAATTGACCAAGGGTACAATTGAGGTGCTTGTTATTTCATTCATTTTCCATTTTCTGACAAAGTATGTTTATAGTATGTGTCTCTGATTTCTTGTTGAACCACAGGAGCTATTCAACTTTGTTGCCACAGCATTGAAGGATTTTGTAGAAAAGGAAGATGGAAAAGATGAACAAAGGGTGCTTGGTTTCACATTTTCTTTCCCAGTTAGGCAAACTTCAGTGGCTTCAGGGTCATTAATTAGGTGGACTAAAGGGTTTTCAATTGAAAATGCGGTAAGGAAACTTATTTCTATATGAGAAGTGTGCTTACTGTGATACATAAGTTTTTTCATGCGATTTAATCAATAAATCAGGAGTCATTGTGATAGTAATTGGTCGAGGCATTTCTAACATTGTCTTTGTAAGACTTGGTAGATTCACAATCTCTTTTGTAAGGAGAATGCGACATGTGATATACATGGAAAATTGATATGTATTTGTAAAGTTGCTATTTGTTTTCTACCACACACAATCAAGTATTCCTTTTGTGTGAATGCCCTGATTACACCTCTGGTTACATGATTTCTCAACTTTCTATCTCAGCTGTGTATACATATAATATGAAACTCAATTTTCTTTGTTTTGTTATATGATTTCTTTTATGTCCAGTTTATCATTCTATTTTTTATGCAATAACAGGCTGGGAAAGATGTGGCTCAGTGCTTAAATGAAGCTCTTGCTATGAGTGGACTAAATGTGCGAGTCACTGCTCTGGTAGGTTGTTGGCTTGTTGCCTACATCTGTTGGTACTGTGTTTACTTTGATCATTTCGCCCCATTGTCAGGCCTCTTTTACACATAGGTATATGGAACATATTTAACGTTTTGTGCATTACAATGTAGTGCCCTACTTCTCCAGCAGCTTTTAAATTATTGCGTAGTTGCACCATCAAATCTTTTTCCTGATGCCAGCCTCTCCTAAATTATCAAGGTTTCTCTTGACATCCTGATGAACTCACAATTTTGCTTTTCACCAAACATTTTCTATGAGCTACCAAGGGAATATTGTCAACCTGTGTGTTCTGCTAAGGTTATTGCTTTTTAAATATGCATAGCACCAACACCTTTTAAATACTTGTCTTCATGCTATTTCTACAGGTGAATGACATTGTGGGGACATTAGCTCTAGGCCATTATCATGATGAGGATACAGTGGCTGCTGTGATCATAGGGGCTGGCACCAATGTTTGCTATATTGAGCGCACTGATGCAATTATTAAATGCCAGGGTCTTCTTACAAACTCCGGTGGCATGGTATATTCTTTATCTACTTTGTTCTTTAGTTAAATTATCCATCTTGTCCAATGTTTCTGTGTAGAAAAAGAAGATGGTTCTTATGTTTTATGTTCAAATATCCGATCCATCAGGTAGTAAACATGGAATGGGGCAATTTCTGGTCATCACATTTGCCAAGAACTCCATATGACATCTCCCTAGATGATGAGACACAAAATCGCAATGACCAGGTGCAACTTGTGTAAAGTACCTTATCTAATATCTCTCTTGTTTGTAATATTAAATATGGCTGACCGAATTCGTCATTGATACAGGGCTTTGAGAAAATGATCTCTGGGATTTATCTTGGGGAAATTGCAAGGCTGGTGCTCCATCGAATGGCTCTAGAATCAGATGTTTTCGGTGATGCTGCAGATAATCTATCTACCCCCTTCATATTGAGGTAAATATACTGCTTGCTATGCTTTGCTTAGCTCATTATTGTGATCTGGAGAAGGGGACTGGGGAGGTAGAATAATTTGATGGGTACTTGCTTACCTGGTACTCTACTATAATAAGTTCAAGGCTGTACCATTTTGTATTTTCATAACTGTGTCTTTTATTTTCTAGTCCCATATGAAATACTATCCATTTGGATTGTGAAAATAGCAAAATTCCTTTAAAGAAATTGTTGCCGAGCCCTTGAAAAATGCCGAGTTTTTTCCTACTATGATTTTTTCTACGCACGGAGTTTTATCTGTGCATTAAATAGCTTTAGTGTTTTAGTGCCCCTTTGAACTTTTTGGTTACTGCATCTTTTTCTCTCTTCTTTTTTGGTAAGATTCATGCTGCTCGCCAGTCAAGTACTCAAGTGTCAGTGCTTATCTTTTTTTAGTTGAGTATTGCTTCTCAGCTGAGCATCTTGATTAAAACATTTGCTTTAAATGGGAAAACTTCACTTGGCTGATTTCCTTGGTCTGAACATCAGTGCCTAACTATACCTTGCTCACAAAAACTATTCCTAACAAATGTTTGCCACGTACTGTTTGTGTTCCAGCACACCACTTCTGGCTGCAATCCGCGAGGACGATTCACCGGATCTGAGCGAAGTCAGAAGGATACTGCAAGAACATCTGAAGGTCAGCTTTCCTGATATCCACTAACTCAAACTAAAGCATGTGTTCCAACCTGTATGTACTGAAAGGTTCTGATGATTCTGTTGCAGATACCCGACGCTCCTATGAAAACCCGAAGGCTCGTTGTCAGAGTATGCGACATTGTCACCCGGAGAGCTGCCCGCCTAGCCGCCGCAGGGATTGTAGCAATACTGAAAAAGCTTGGCCGGGATGGGAGCGGTGTGGCTTCAAGCGGGAGAACGCGAGGGCAGCCTCGGCGGTCAGTGGTGGCGATTGAGGGTGGCCTGTACCAGGGCTACCCAGTGTTCAGGGAGTACCTAGACGAGGCCCTGGTGGAGATCCTTGGGGAGGAGGTGGCGCAGACAGTGGCACTGAGGGTGACGGAGGATGGGTCGGGGGTGGGCGCTGCCCTTCTCGCTGCAGTACATTCGTCGAATAGACAGCAAGGTTCCATATAGGGAGAGATGGTGATACAGGAGCTGGCCCCTCTGTGCAAATGTAAAAAGGGACATTGTTTGATATCTATATTCATCATATATATAAAATCTGGTCTTGTGCAGAGAAATCCAATTTCTCCTTCCCACCACTCTTAATTATATTCAGTCTTTGTTTTTTCCTTGGTGGATGTAGGTGGTGCTGCGTATTTAGTAGCTTGTTTTCTTTTGGGTGCCAATGAGGCTGGATTAAGTTCTTAGGATAGAATTTAGATGGTTTTATTTTTGTTGTGAATCTGAGCTGATGATGGTCTGATCTTGCAGACCAAGTTCTCATGATAAGCTGATATAGGCTAGACTACACAGCAGTAATAATGTATATTTTGATGATGGTCTGATCTTGCAGACCAAGTTCTCACATGTTGCTGTCATATAGATGGATTTTCCACTCCTTACGGTATTTGGATCTAGCGATTTAAATTTAGTACTTGTCACCTTGAATCATAACTAGGATTAAAATAAGCTGATTATAAAACTAATCATATAAATGGGCTAATTTGTGGGATGAATCTATTAAATTTAATTAACTCATCATTAACACATTTACCGTAGCACCATGTTGTCAAATCATGACCTAATTATGTCTAATATACTCCCTCCGTTCGGAAAAAACTGACGTTTAGGACAAGATTTGGGTCAAACATTGGGAATATAAATCATCAATAACTTTTAAGTTGTTGAGTTTGCAAATATGAAAACTATATGAATAGATCTGTCTTGAAAAATACTTTCATAAAAGTATATATACATCACTATTCGATAAATATTTTTGTAACAACAAGAGGTCAAAGTTGTATTTTGGAGACCGTGTCGCTGTACTAAACGTCAGTTTTTTTTCAGATTTTTCAGAACGGAGGGAGTACTTCCATCTCTGCAATTAATTTTACAATTAATCTATAATTATTAATGCTTCTAATTAGAACCAAACATTCAATATGGCAGGGACTAAACTTTAGTCCCGGAAGCCAAACACCCTGTACAAAGTAGATAAGATAAACGAGGACCGAAAGGGCATTTACCGAAATTAGTTAAATGGGGGTAAGAAGCCCATAGGAAAAGTGGCCCATATACACATCATTACATGGGTGGGCCATGGGCCTCAAACGGTGATAGCCGGAGCCCATGTGGAGCTCGGCGCGTGCGCCATTCGAAAAGGCGCGGCGCATTCTTCTTCGAGAAGGACCCAAGCGCCCGAGCCACACGTCGGCTCCTCCCGTCTCCTCCGCCCCCGCGCCCCCCCCCCCCTCCCCGCCTCCCCGCCGTCGCTCGCGCTCTCTCTCGCCGCCGTTCCGCCGGCGCCGTACACACTACGTGAGCTCTCTCCCCTTCCGGCCGCCTCTCCGTCTCCCGCGCCCCGATTCACCGCTCCCCTTCACTGTTCTTCTGATCCGTGTGTTCTGTTTGATAGATTGTGCTCTCGAATCCAAACCGACTGGCGTTGTGCCTATACGGGATCAATCTTCGCTGATACAACAGGGATTGTGCGAATTCTGATACGTATGGTGCACGGACTGAGGATGCTACGGTTCGATTGGGAGGTGATGAAGTGCCTTTTATTCTTCTTCGCGCGCATCGACTGCTGTTTTGCCGCGTTTTGATCCCCTCAAGTTGCTGATATAGGCCACTGCTATTGTAGTTGAGCTGTAATCTTCGCGGGCGCGTTTAGAATTTGGCCTGCATTATTGCTGTGTTGTGTCGAATCCTTCTGAGGTGGTCTCTCGGTTGATCATTGAAGGATAAGGAGGACTAGACTCTGACGGTAACAATGCAGTCAGCTAAAGTAATTTCAGGCGGGTGACCCTTTATTTTAGTTTACAATAAACTTATCTTTGACATGGATTGGATGACATATCACCAACTAAGAGAAGAGGACTCGTTCCTTTCCTTGGATTCTCTTAGCCAACAATATAGCCCGGGAAAATGTAGTTTGAATGATGGGTAAATCTACTGCGGTAGTTTGTTTGGAAGCACATTGATGAACATGAGATGTTATGAACTCTGGTATTATGTCCTTGACGTATGAAATTTACAGTGTGGTATTTATTTTTAAGGGCTATCTGTTATCAGCCATCAAGAGGATGTACAGCTATCAGTTAGTATAAACTGGCAGTGGTAATAGAGGGCCAAGGAAATCTAACAACAAGATAGATATGGTTTCTCTCTCAATCATATACCTTATTCCTTTTCCTTTGGTGAAGTAAGCTAGCTTTAAGTGATGGATGTGTTTTCATTCACTAGCACATGAACTGATTGGATATCAATTGTACACGTACAACAACAACAACAACAACAACAACTTAGCCTTTTGTCCCAAGCAAGTCGGGGTAGGCTAGATATGAAACCCAAAGGTACCACCAACATAAAGACACGTAGAAGAAGTCATGGCTCGGGAACGTTGATGGCTAGTCTCCAAGCGCCCCTATCCAAAGCTAAGTCCTTGGAGATATTCCACTCCCTAAGGTCTCTCTTGACCGACTCATCCCGGGTCGGTTTAGGTCGACCTCTAACTTTCTTCACATTGTCGTCCCGCTCTAGGACCCCACTACGCACCGGAGCCTCGGGAGGCCTTCGTTGGACATGTCCAAACCATCTCAACCGATCTTTGGATCGGTTTCTCCTCAATTGGCGCCACCCCGACCCTATCCCGAATATCATCGTTCCGTACTCTATCCCTCCTCGTGTGCCCACAAACCCAACGCAACATACGCATCTCCGCCACACTCAATTGCTTGGACATGTCGCCTTTTTGTAGGCCAACACTCCGCACCGTATAACATCGCCGGGCGAATCACCGTCCTATAAAACTTACCTTTTAGCTTCGAGGCACCCTTTTGTCACGAGAGGACGCCGGAGGCTTGACGCCATTTCAACCAACCAGCTGAAATTCTATGCCTAACATCTTCGTCGATGTCGCCATCCTTCGTAGTATCGAACCTAAATACCGAAAAGTATCCTTCTTGGTCACCACTTGCCCATCAAGGGTGACGTCTCCCTCCTCACGCGTCGTACCGCTAAAGTCGCACCTCATGTACTCGGTCTTGGTCCTACTAAGTCTAAACCCTTTCGATTCTAACGTATGCCTCCACGGTTCTAACTTCCTATTTACCCCCGCCCTACTCTCATCAACTAGCACCACATCATCGGCAAAGAGCATACACCAGGGGATATCACCTTGAATGTCCCTTGTGACCTCATCCATCACCAAAGCAAATAGATAAGGGCTCAACGCCGACCCTTGATGTAGTCCTATTTTAATTGGGAAATCACTAGTATCGCCATCGCATGTCCGGACACACGTCACCACATCCCCGTACATATCCTTGATGAGGTTAACATACTTAGTTGGGACCTTGTGCTTCTCCGAGTGCCCACCACATGACGTGTCTCGGCACTTTGTCGTATGCCTTCTCGAGGTCAATAAATACCATGTGCAAGTCCTTCTTCTCGCTCCCTATATCTCTCCATCAATTGGCGTATTAAGAAAATCGCCTCCATGGTCGACAAATTGAAAGGAAAGCTGTGTATGCTGAACTGATTGGATATCAATTGTACACGTAGTATAAAGAAAATTGAAAGGAAAGCTGTGTATGCTGACAGATAACTAATGGAGCAGGTGGTCGAAATGGTAAATAGCAGGGCTCAACTGTGGAGAGTTATGCATCCTGCGCATGTTCTTTGTGCTACTACACATGAGATGGCTTAGTGAGGGAATAAATTTGAGATGGGCTCTTAGATAACTAAACTGTAACATAGCTGTTCATAGAGTAGAGTTGGTTGATATTTAGTATCACGTTGGCAGTGGATAAGATTGATCACATAGTTATCTCAGAAGATATGGTTGGGACATTTTATCTATTCATAGTTTCTATCCAGCAGTATGCTGATATTTTGGAACTTATAGCTTCAACAGTGGTATTCATCTTGTCACACCCACAACTTGGAATGGACATCAACAAACAACTGTGCTCTTGATACATGTAGAAACAGAACACTTAGAATTGTATTTGATTCAGTCAAGGTTCACAATGTACATTTAAGTCAGGTATGTGAAATAGCTGACCAGAATTCGTTGCAGTTTCCATCAACACTCCTAACATGTTTTTAATTGTTTTTTGTGTAAGCATGCAGTCCTGTAGTAATCTGACAACTTGACAGTATGCTCACATTTAGATCTTGCTTGTGGCTGACATTTAGATCTTGCTTGTAGATGAACTGTCAATATATCTTACATAATACTGTTTTTTATCTATATTATATCTGGTCTGAGCAATACACCAAGTTTTTCACCTCTGATAATCTGGATCATTCGCTTGCTTTTCGTGTTATGCTTTCCTTTTCTTTATTCCAAAGAACATGTTTGATGCACTGCTTGTTTTATCTAAAAATTTGCAGTAAGTTTATGCTATCAATGGCCCCAAACCATGCTTAGTATAATCTCCTAAATATTGCATAAGCATTTTTAACTGAAACAGTGCTATTTACAACTCTATTTGGCGATCGGAATAAGATTACGACCTGAGCCCTTTTACAGGAATGTTTGATAGTATTGCTTTTGGATCAACCTCTTGGTGGAATGATCCCATAAACATGAAGAACTACATGAATGAATTTGAACCAAGCAAGCATCTTTGAATATTGTGGTGTTGTTGGATATGAATTTGCCTATATATGATATCTTCTGTTAGTAACACCATGAGCAGAACTTGCATGGTACATGCAGTTCTACAGACGGATCACTAGTTTACTACAGAAACAAAGGTCTGGTTAAGACAGAGTATGACGACTGCTGCTAATTAAAATGGTGCATTGATTTTCTCTTTGGAGTCTGAATTCTGTATCCTGGTTTTCTTTGTTTTCTGCTGACAATAATTAGGAGATGACAGCATATTATTATCGCTTGCTATATGATATAAACTGATATGCCAGTTATCAACTTATCATAAAAACTTATAGTTTAACTCTGATGGGGCATCTATCATTTCACATTTAATTCAGTTTCAATTCTGTGCTCTTCATTTTTATTTCTTATTCCAATCTGCCCTACAGGTTGTTAATATTTAATACCCGAGTTAAGGTAATTCCAAAATGTTTTCTGTTTCCAGACATCATGGTTATAAGCGGCTTTACTGTTTTGGCACGAGCATGTCATATTAATTCTGAGTCATAGACTAAAGTACTCTGCTGCATTTATGCAGGCACTCCTGAGATGAGAGGCTAGTTACATGTGAAATAACAGGAAGTGTTATTTGCTAATCAAGGATCTACACTCATACTAGTGCACTGTTGTTAACAGAAAATGCAAACAAATCCACATGAGTTCCTTGGGATCTGGTTAGTGATCAGTTGATCAGCACAGCTCATATCTAATGCTGTAACAACAGCTGGGTTCCTCATGTTACTTGGACCACTGCAATCCTTCGATGATGATTGCCTCCAAAGTTGCATTCACCAGTCAGAGTTCAGGTGACGCCGCTCCACTTTGAAGTACTGCTTTGAGGTATCTTCGGACACTAAAAGTCGCTCTGCTGTGTTCTTCAGGCTAACTACCTTCCGTAGATATTGTCTTTACAAGGATTCTTTTACCTACACTTTTGTACAACATATGCTCTACAAAAGCCTTTAAATAGCAGGAACTGTCACAAGGACAACGGCAATGACGCCTTTGGGAATATTCTCTGTCCTGGCGCTAGGATTGCTAGGGGATCATACGTGTGTTTCCTCCGTTCAAATGTTTCCCACCTTGCTCCAAAGTGGGCTTTCCACTGCTGTTGTGTGGTGTAAGGTGCCAGATACTGTTTCATCCCAATATCGGCCTCCTCACAGAACTCTACTATTTGGTTGTTCAGGTTCATTGCATGTGCTACGCTGCCATAACCTGAGAGAGACGGTGCTGAAGAAAGGAACCCCACCAAGTAGAAAATTTCCTCATCTGGTATGACTACTGACGTTCTGTTGTCCCACCTGCATCAAAGTGAATAGACCAATTGAGCAACCTAAACCGCAACTAGACTAACTTATTTGAGACAGTAATTTTGCAAGTGAAGCTAGTTACTTTGATTTGTTCACTGGGTAAAGCAGTATGGGACCGTTGTTGCTATCTTTCAGGATCTTGCCAAAGACTTCCTTAGCAAATCTGTGGATTGAGCTCCTTGGGATCAGAAGATTCAACCAAGGGTGCGGAACTTCCCAGAGACCTTGTGCCCTCAGCTTCAGCTCAGAGGTGTGCACCCTGTCCAAGAACTCCAGGTACGTGACATCGGTGTGGAATAGAGTAGACCGGATGTATCTAAGTTTAGATAGTAGCGCGGTAACTTCCTGAAACATATATATTACAGTTATTTATCATTGAATTGAAGTCGCATGTCAACATTTCTGGCGCAAATGGAAATAATGAACTCACCTGTTCCATGGTGTCAGCATCGTCACTGTTGAAGTTCTTAGTTAGCTCAAGGCAGTATAGAACCCTTCCATCGGACTGGAAACGGCTTGCCTGGACTGGGTCCTGTGGCTTGAAGGATGTCCTCCAGTTGTTGAGGATGCCTGTCCTGTTTATGATGACAAAACCTTCAATGTAGTCGAAGGTGTCCTCAGACATGATCAGCGCCTCCTGGTCCTCGGTGAAGCTTGCGAAATCCGAGTAAAGAACTCTGATCCACCTTACCTGCCATTCATTGTGTACATCCATTATTTACTAATAAATCACCGCATGTTGTGTTGAAATGAAAATCAAATGTCGGTTTAACTGAATTTCTTGCCGGCTTACCATCTTGGGAGCAGGCTCGAGGGCAATCCTCGCTCTGGTGATGATCCCGAACTGACCGAGACCGCCAAGGGCGCCGTAGAAGAGATCAGAGTTCTCATCGGGCGAGCAGGTAACAACATCTCCTCTTCCTGCATTTGACAAGGAAGGAATCGATCAGCTACGTACTGTTTCATCGTTGGTATAGTTTGGATGCTTATTAGCGCGCGGGTTGGTTTGAGACCTGTCACAATCTCCAGTTGATTGACATTGCTGACCTGCGGTCCGTGGCGGAACGCCTGGCCGCTGACCCCCGCGTTAGACAAGGTGCCACCGACCGTGAGATGGAGGTAGTCGGTCCAAGACTTGGGCGCCAGGCCGTACTTGAGGGTCTCGCGAAGCACGTTGATCCAGAGCTCTCCTCCGGGGGCGTCGACGAAGGGCGGCGACACGCCGGCGCCGCCGCCGGCGGCGTGGTGGTGGTGGACATGGAGCCGCCCGCCGTCGCCCCGGAGGCGGAGGGACTCCATCCTGACCACGATCCCGCCGGCGGCCTGGGACTGGCCCATGAGCGAGTGGCCGTGCCCGCGCGCGGCGACGGTGAGCGGCGAGCGCCCGCCCAGGGAGAAGACGTGCCTCACGGTGGCGGCGACGTCGGACACGGAGCCCGGGTGGAGCACGGCGGCCGGCAGCAGGCTGCACCGGTTGCCGAAGTCGCGCGCCGCGGCGCCGGCGTCGTGGAAGGTGAAGTGGCCGCCGCCGTCGAGGCGCAGCGCCCCGAGGGAGGAGAGGACGACGTCGGCGTCGGGCACGTGCATGGTGGCCCCGCCGAGCGCCAGCAGGAGCAGCAGCTTGAGGCAGCAGTGCTCCGGTGACGGCCTCGTCATGGTGTTCAATTTGTAGTTCAACAAGAACCCGATCGAGCAACCGAAAGGATGGATGGATGGATGGAGTTTGGCAGGTTGGAGAGCCCCTTGGTGGTGGGCAGTTATTTGGACGAAGCTTTGGGGTCTCTGTTGAGGTGCAACAAGAGGGGAGGGAGGTTGAAGGCGGCGGGGAGGGGCGGGCGGTGTCTGTCCATGCAGGGGAGGGAAGGGGGTCTCTCTATATAGGAGCGCGGCGCGGGCGAGTGGTGTGGTGCGGTCAACCTTTACAAAGGCAGGGCTGTTTGGTAAAAACCGTATGACGACTGTCTGCCTGCCGGCTTGCTTGCGATTTCGGGCACATGCCCTAGTGCTGCATTCGCCGAAGTTCCTTTTTTTTCCAGAGCAACGGTTGCTTTGCAGTAGCTCCTACTGTCTTAGCAAGCAAATTCAATATATAGGAGTGTATATCGTAATGGGGACGGACGCGACGGAGGCGAGACGGCGATCTTTTCCTTCCTCTTCTTCTTGAAATATATACAAACGAAATATAAACCAACACAGCAGCAGAATGTTGTCTGGACTGAACACAGCAAATTGAGGACAGCGCGAGCAGGGGGGGCGACCTCACACCGCATCTTCTCCTTCCGATCCTCATCAGTAATAGTCATAGGAAAGAAAAAGAAGAGATCGATCCTCTGTTCTGTTCCAGCACCTCAGGCCCGATGCTATCTATCATCGATCGGCGGCGGACAGTCACATGGCGCCTGCATGCGCCTGTCCCTGCCCAAACCCACACGACATCCGTGTGATGTCTTGGTCGCCGGTCATATTAGGCCTGTTGTTTTTATCCACTATCCACATTCAAATCCACACCCATCTCAAATGGCGAGGGTATGGGTAGAAAATAATTATCCATTGAAGAAATGGGTAGGGTGGGTGTGGGGAGGGTACAAATAATCCATTGGGTATGTATATAATCTGATAAAACTAATTATCCATTGGGTATGGGTGGGATTGGGGAGGGTAAGAAGTGAATAATAATTATTTGGATTTGAGTATGAGCGAGAGTGGATTTATCCATCCATACCCTCCCGTTGGCAGGGCTTAGGTCATATGCTGTTGGATCGGAGCTTCTGTGAATTAAGGAGCCGAAATTCCCTGCGTGCTTACCTCACTCACTGCCCTGGCCTTGGCAAAGCATCACTCGCATGAGTGAATAAACAAATTAAGCAAGCGCTGAGTTGATCTTTCGGTTAGCTCAATCGTATGGACGTGAATCACTTGAGATTTTTTTTCCCTTTCCCCCTCGCTCTATCTCTCTCGCGCTCGCCTAGGACAGGAGTGAGTAATTGATAATTCTAGAGGACCAGGAGCTTTCAGACGATAAATGTCACTCGCTCCACTTGACCACAACCCCCCCCGGCCGTTTCACTCACCCATCCCGTGTATATCGTTGTTCAGCTGAGAGAAAAAAAGCTCGGTCACAAGTTAAGTTTCCCGGCCGAATCCCGGTAGCATCTGGGTGATGGCAACGCTGCGCAACCACCTCCTCCTTCGCGCCACGACGTGTGGACCGTCGCATCTGTATCGCACGCCGCTACGTACAGTACGTACGTGTGTGGAAGACCCCCAGCCAGCCAGCCAGCCAGCCAGATGGATCGATCGATCAGCAGCCGGCCGAGGCGATCGAGAGATCGATGATCAGACAAATTAATCAGCAGGCGACGGCAAGCAAGCTGATCAGTAGCGTGAGTGAGGACGCTTGTGACTCGATCGATCGATCGATCGATCGATCGACCGGTCTCGCTCGCTCGCTCGACCGACGTTGGTGTCAGGAATTTGAAGTGCGGAGGCGCGTGCGAGACCGGCACACGATCATCGGTGGCATGACCGGCGGCGGCATCGGGATGCTGTGCGACCAAGTGGTGTGGCTGTGGTCCGGTCCGGTCCGGTCCGGCCCGGCCCGGCGCGGAGCACCGTATGTACCCGGCCGGCAAAGGGTGTGCGCCCATGCCATGCGTCCTCGTCGGGTCGATCGGGGTTAGGGAGCAGCAGATGCCACTTTGACCGTCACCTGCGCGTCCATCCTGTCCGGCCGGCCGGCCGGCCGCACTCCACCACCGCATGCCGCATGCAGCAGCAGCAGCGGCAGATTCTTCGGCCCCCGCCCCCCCTCCCTCCCTCTCCCCCGCCGCTCACGTGGCGAATTAGCAACTGCGTAACGCTAGCTACTAGCTGGTTAAGAATCTAGAACGTCCGTATGTATTCAAACCCAACGCGAAAAAAAAAAACAAAAGATCTAGAAGCATGCATGATGTACCCTGATCAGACCGTGTACGTCCATCTCTCTCTCTCTCTCTCTCTCTGCGTGTGTGTGTGTGAAACGAAACCTCGGCCTTTCGCAATGTGTACGTACGTAGCAACCTTTTTGGTTTTTTTTTTTGAAGGATAAAAGCAAGCAAGCAAGCAAACATGCGCCGCGCGCACCAGTACTGTAAGTGATTGGTTAAAAGTAGTTTTAGTTCGAGAACCAGCACCAACACGGCCGGCCACCCTTGTAAATTGGGGCCAACGAACCACTAAACCGGGATTTGGTGGACGGATGGCACCACCACTGCACTGATAGATTCATCCATCCATCGTGTTGTTGTTGGTTGGCGAATGAAACTTTTGTGTTTTTTTTTAGGGTCGTTTGACCTTGACGGCGCCCGTCGTCCGTTGCAATGCGCCGTTGTGTCAATGTCGTCCACACAAATCCGTCGACAACAGTCACACGGGTATGCGCGGAGCTGGAAAGGTGCACACTGCACCGTTTTGAGCCTACGTGTCTCATAGACACGTATATATACCCCCCCCCCCCCCCCCCCCCCCCCCCTTGTGTTGTGCTTTACCTTTTGATGTTTGTTATCTGGTCAAACGGAGCCGGAGGGGTCTCTACTTCCTTTGTTGCAAATGTGATAGTATATTCCATTCACTTTATTTTTATCCTAAGTTGATCGAACTTATTTAATTTCAACAAATTTAGCTCATGGCAAAGCCAAAGCTGAGTATATAATTCCGAACCGAGATACTTTGAAAGTGTACATATCATTTTTTTGGTGGAGATGTTGGAAATTAGCCATAAATTAGTATTATCTACACAAATACTCCGTCCGTCCCGTAAAGAATGCAGTCGTAACGTTTGAAAAAAAAATCCCACAAATAGTGCAATCATAGAAAATAGATCTATTTACCTGCCGAATTAAGTAATCAGATATGATCTACATGTGGCTAAAAAACATGGGTACCAGAGTTTTTCACGTCACCTCTAATCTGTCCTTAAAAAAAACTAGAATTGCATTTCTCAGCTGACGGAGGGAGTACAACATAGTTTCCTTGAGGATGGATTGAATTTGTTATTGCAACTTCTGCTCGACTAAATAAACTGAAAAAAAAGAAGACCGTTCGCACCCAAAAGTGGCAAGGCTTGAGATATATGAGGCTAAAGGCTAGATGTGCCAATGTAGTGCTAATCCTTGATATCTTGCTAGTTTGGCTTGGATATGCATTTTATAGGACAGGGGGGTCATCTTGGATATTCTGGATGTGATTTCATTAAAAGGATGAAGCCACTCTTGGAGCAACGTCAAATCAAGTCAAGTCATGGGTTCAAGTTATCAAGATGAACTATTTGCCAAGATGATCAATATGGACATTTAGATCATATAATCATAGTCAAAGGTTGCTGATCTGGCTACTAGGACAAGGCCAACTGATCTGATTCAGTTATTGGTCATAGCCAATTCAGCAGTCCTGACCGGTCTGACCTTTGACCCACACCGGTCAGACCGGTCAGACCAAAGTGCCCAAAATGCCAATTGGACTTCACCGTTGCGTAGATCTCGTCGAAACGATCGAAATGCATATGTGGAACGTCCAGTTCGGAGTCCGGATGAGGGAGTTATGGTTCTGGCAAGAACCAGCCCTGCGCCTGACCGGTCTGACCAGTGGGACCCGACGGTCTGACCGGTGCTCGCAGCCAAATCCGAGTTAGGAGTTGTATTTCGATACGGGATTTGTATAGGTTTCAACTCCTACTGGGGCAAGACCTCCCCACCCTATATTTATGAAGGGTCACGGCCGATTGAGGGGAACACAATCGAATCTATCAATTACACCTACCTTTTACCTTCTCAACACCCTTTTCCAACCTCCATGCTTCTCGTCTCTTGACCTCCACGACTTGAGATGGCGCCCTAGGGCCTGCTGGTCGACCTAGGGCACGCCGGCGACGTCCACGCCCTGACGGGGTCCCTCCCGGGCGAGAGCTTCGACAGCCTTTGCTAGTTTGCTTGTAAACTAGTCGTTCTTCGCCACGTAAGTGCGTCGTTTATCTCTTTGCTGATTTGCTCGTAAACCTAGCCGTCCTCTGTCACGTAAGTGTGGTAGTTATCCTCCCGAACGCTCGAATTAGGCAAACCCTAGGTCACCGGTCTGACCGGCGCGCTTGACCGGTCTGACCGATCACGGCAGCGACTCTGCTTTTCAATCCATTCGTGTGCTCTCGTGTGTTGACCCCGAAAAACGTCAACAACAAATTGGCGACTCCGCTGGGGAAGAAAGATCAGGTTGCTCAAACCGTTCTATCGATCCCTAGCCTTTTTGATCTATTACTTTGATTCACCATTATAGTTGAATCAAGATTTTTGGGACCGATTGTATCTATAATTGTCACATTGCATCAGGCTGCTCAAGTCGTTTGCGTTGTGTTTTGTCTTGCTTGCTACTACATATTGAAGATTAAAAGTGAAGCGAGACTTGGTCATTTATTGCTTGGATTTTCGAGGATATCTGGATTTATCTATATCACAAGATCTGAAGCATCAAGATCTATTATGATGGGCTATCCTTACACTTCGCATCAATTCATCTACAACGAGCCCAAGGTACAATTTGCAAATACATTACCTATGTCTAATGTTAATAATTATTTTGCAAGTACCATGAATCCTTATGTTGATGTTGCTAGATTTGATACTAGTAGGCATATTGTATCAGCTAGTGCTTGTTCAGATGGTTTTGATTATGCAAATTATAATTCTGAATTTAATATGCAAAAGCCATTGTTAAATAATATGCATGCTTTAAATTTTAATGATACTAGCAACATACAACATTACACTCACACACCGGCTGTACAACAAGTTCAAAAGTCGGTTAACATGTACCAAGGCCAAACTAACATGGTGAGTTCGGCCAATTCTTATGGAACACCACATAATACTAGTAATTTTACTAATTTTCAGCAAAGTGTTTCATCTATTTATTCATCGGCAGGATATGTGATTACATCACAAAACATGCCGGTGAATGAGAAAATTGGCCAGGCTAATTCTAGCCATCAGGCCAGTTATTCTCAAACATCATGTGCAACTGATCTTTATAATATTCAACAAGGTAGAGATGAATTGGTTTTTAATTATTTAGAACGATTCAAAGAAATAAAGAATCAATGCTTTAATTTACCTTTTACCGATTCAGATCTAGCTTATCTTGCTTTTAGAGGTTTAAAATCACCCCTTAGAGATTGGTTGAGAGATATAAAATTTAATTCACTTGATGAAGTGCTTGTGAAAGCTATGGCATATGAATTAAGGATAAAAGAACAAAACGAGAAAATTGTGCATGCTAATTCTAGCTATCAGGCCAGTTGTTCTCAATCATCATATGCTACACAACATGACACTGGAGTGGAGGTTGCACCTACTTTCTCATCGTCGCTTGCAAATGCTAATAATCATGATTTGGCTACAGATGTTCATCATAACTATAGCCAGATTAATGAAAATTCGACAAGCATGTATTTAGATGAAGAAGTCAGAAAAGAGGACCTCCCTGAGGAGATGCGCCAAAAATTAGATCAGATTCTTGCACAATTTCAATGTGACTTTCTTTATCAAGTAGCAATCTCTAAGAAAAATAAAAGTGATTTAGATTTGAGCAATAGTTCGGTTATTATGACAACTGAACCAAATGGTGTACATTCTGAATCTATTGCATATAAAGAGTCGAACTTAGCTATAGAACAGCATATTAATCAAAAGGAAACAGCTATGCTTGATTTTGCTGAAGCCGGAGTTGTCGTATAGTGATTATCATGCCACTAAGCGACAAGTTCAGGCTGAGAAAAGTTTAGAACATCAAACTGTTGAAAACCAAGACAAAGGAGGCGAGAAGAAAACATTGGCATGTCGACACGAGGTGATTTCCAGCAAACTTGGAAGACTCGGTCTAACCGGCCCCATGACCTGGTCTGACCGGCCTATACAGAGTGTGACTGTTGGCTGCCATCTGGAGGAGAAGTATGACATCATCCACATAAAGCTTCCTCGCCTCTCCAATTTATTTGATAAGGTATGTTTTGCAAGTAGTTTCCAATCAGATCCTACATTTTCAATTAATTCGTTTGTTAATGACTGTATCATAAATAGTTCTAAGAGATCAATTGAGGATGGTAGTTTACTTGCTAGTAATAGTATACCTTTAGATTCAACCAGCCAATGCATTGTGAAAATTAAAACGGCTGATCATAAAAATACTTCGACATTTAAAATTTCTACAACATCATTGTCAAAGTTTTTCTCTTCATGGTGTGCTTATGATTATTCTTGATTTAAAAGTAAGAAATCAAAATCGAGAGCCATTGTGAAGTCCGATGCTCATATAGTGACCAACTTTAAAGCATCGGGTATGAGAAATGCAAAGAAAGGTATAGTCGAATGGGTCGATGAGAAATCTGAACCATTCGTTTGCTTGGCCTTAAAGCCTTCTCCACAAAAGCATCGGTTGGACAAAATAAAGTACACCTTTGATTTAACTTTGTCTGATAATTTATTTGATATCTTGCTAGAGAATAATTTTATTAAACTCTTTGATCACAAAGTTAGTCCATCACCTCTCGAGTTAGAAGATAAAAAATATTGCAAATGGCACAATTCTTTTAATCATAATACTAGTGATTGCAATATTTTTCGTCAATTCATACAATCGGCCATTGATTCTGGACGATTGAGGTTTGCTCAAACACAAGGGGATGACCAGTTGGCCACAATTGGTTTTGATGGAAAAGGATCGTTAAATCGGTTAGCATCAGGCGGTCTATCCAAAGATCCGAATTTAACTGCCAAAGAGGAAGATTCAGAGCTCCCAAGTGATGAGAAAGACGTCATCCATGACTTGCAAGATCAAGCAATTATTGAGGACGATGAGCTTGTCAAATGGATTTTTCTCCATCAAACCAAGAACCTGTTGCAGCCGCTGTGCTAGAACAGGCAGTTAGACCGCCTAGGCGAGGAGGTCTAACTTGGTTGGACCAACAGGTCAGACCGGCTTCCCAAGTAGTTCAAACCGGGTCAGGTGTGAAAGATGAAAAAATGTTGAGACCTGAATGTCCTGTGTGTAATGGAGGTAAAGACCATGTCAAGCACAATGGCAAGAAGCCGAAGCTCACCTTTGCTGAACTTCTGGCTAAATATCAAAAAGATAATGAGGCCAAGTGTGCTGGTCGGTTAAATAAAGTTAAATCATCAATATTGCCTCCTAAGCATAATTCTGGGAATTGGAATCGGCAAGGAAAGGGTTTTCATTCAGCGACAACATATTCTTCTTTTGAGCCATTGATGCCGGTTTCATATGCTCCATATTCCACTAATGCTCATCATTATTCATCATAGGGGTGGAGCGATTTATCGACACATACTCCTTCATATTTCAGACCGTATCGTGTTGAGTATGCAGCTCCAAGACGACCATCACATGCAAGGCAACCATATGTTGAAAGTGACCGTTTTGAGTATAAAGATCGGTCTAGTGCTCAAAACAAGAAAACGGCTGTTAAGCAAGTTTATCGAGTGAAAAGAGATAGTCGCAAGGATAAAAGTTCATGTCTGAATTCAATTAATGAAAAGCCGATTAATGTGTTGATCACTTCAGCTATTGGTGGCAAAGGGAAGGAAAAATCATCTGTTGATCCTCCAAGTGCCAAATCTGAACAAAAGGGAGTGAAGAGGTCGAAAAACAAGAGAGGAGCATTGCTGTCCAAAACTGAAGCAAAGTCAAGTCATCCACTTGGTTTATCAAATTGGCAGAAGAAGCTACAAAATCTTAGTGCTCAAGAGCTGAGGAAGAAAGGCATGGCATGGATTCCTAAAGGAAGCATTCGGACTCACGACATGGGTAATGATCAAGCAAAAGGTGCAACACAGTTGAAGGAGAAGAAAAGATATGAGAGACGATCTTCAAAATTGAGGTTTGCACCAAATCATCAAAATTATTGGTCATTACCTAGTTCATTTACTTTACAAGTGCCACATATGTCTATGTTTTGGAATTCATCCTAAGATATGCTTGATTATCCCTCGTACTCTTATTTTGGTCCTTGGGTTCCACATGGATCATCTTTATATCATAGAGGGTTATCACCAAATTACTATGCATATTAATTAATCTGCAAAAGCCGAAATATTTAGTGCTTAGAGATGATTTTAATTTCTGAATTTATATGTCTCTACTATATTATATCGGTTGTGCATATTTTTATGGATGAATTCTTTATGGCTGATATTGAATTATCGTGTTTGACAACATACATGGCCAATGAATCTCTTAAATCATCGTCCTAAAGTGATAGCTTCCCGATGAGAGGTTGATTATAACCTTTTTGGTGCCTTAAGTGCTCGGGGGGCAAGACTTAAGCAAAAAGAGTAATTTATCACTTTGTAGTTTCTAATTATTAAATCGGCTTGCAAGATTTCTTAGAATGTTGGTGCTGTCCTTATTTCACCACATTTCGGTGTTTTGAGATTTTTAGCCGGTTGGTATATTTATCCTCAACTAGCATTGTGCCCGTGCGTTGCTACGGACGACGATTTTTGGCTTATTTATTCGGGATTTCGGTGTGTGTGTTTGGTCGTTTGTATCGGAAGAAACAAATCTGATTTTGTACTATATGTTTTTCGCTAACCGATTAACAAGCCCCTGTTTGACCGTCATGATGTTAACGGCTCGGCTGCGAAGCATCTTGCGGTAAGGATGTCGCAAAAGTACTATTTGGCTTCTATGGTGAACAGGCCTCCGGAGTTAACAAAGCTTGTAAATCACCTACCTAATACGCTAGTCGGTGATGACGAATGCGAAGGTGGATAGCTGCAAAAAAAAGAAGGGTTTGACTCAAATCTTAATCGGCGTCGTTCCATCGTTGATGAAATACTCACGCTCCATAGACATATTATTAGGACAAGAAGTCATCCCCCGAAAGTTTGTTAATTTTGGATCTTGCGTGCTTTTTTTCTTTTTCCGGGTTCCCGTGCACTGCGTTTCCTCAAGGCAAGGGCCCGTTGTACTTGGATTTTCGCGGCCTCGGTATCAACGACGCGCGCTCGGCCCATTTGGCCCATGCCGCCGCCCCCGGCCGTATAAAGGGGGTGCGGTTAGGGTTTGTAACCCTAACCGCCCCTTCCCACCGACGACGCGCGGCCGGGGCCGGCGCGCCGCCGCCGCACTCACCGCCCGTCTCCCCCGCACCGCCGGCCTTCACCGCCGCAAGCCGCCGCACCCGCCCTTGTTCTTGGGCCGGATCCGCCACCCTCCGGCCATAGGAAAGGAGGGAGGCGGCGCACCACGCACTTCATCCGCGCGCCCGGATCCACACCCGGACGGCGGTGCGGCGGGGTCGCGCCCTCGCGCGTCCGTGCCCGGACCGCGGCGGCGGTGGGCCGGGGGCGGCATGCGCTCGGTGGCGCATCGGCGGCCGCCGCGCCGCCCGAGCTCCGCGCGCCCGAGGCGGCCGGCGGGGCCGTGCACGGGTAGTGCGGCGGCGCGACCGCGGCGGGGCCCGTGCACCGGCGGGCGGGGACGCTCGACCGAGGATCCCCTCCCCCCGGGGAAGGAGAAGCTTTGCCTCTCGCCGTCGTTGGTGGTCCGGTCGCGGTACGGCGACGAGTGCCGCGCGAGGGAGATGGTCGTGGACCGTGGTTGCCGGTTCCGCGCGGGGGATGCGGGGACTTGTGGAGCGGGGCGGTCCGACGACGATAACATTTCCTTCTTTTTAGTTGTAGGATTAATAAAGCTGAATGTGAATTTTTTTCTATTCAGGCTAGATTTGGGGATCAAGGTTATAAATTCATGCAATGGCATTTGATGACCCATTGTTGGAAGTGCAACAAATATTTACATTAAAATTAGTCACCATATATATTTTTATCAATAGATGTCTAGATGATTATCTCAATTCTATATCCACCATCTATCTAGACACAAAAAGTTTATGATCAATATTCTGAAACAGTAAACATCGGGCTACAATGTCCAAGAGGGCATTTACATAAGAGAGGCTGATGTTTAAAGAGTATTGGGGGCACATCCTGGATAGACCGGTCAAACCGCCAATGTGACCGGTCTGACCGCATGGCACCGGTCTAACCGTCAATGGGGACCGGTCTAACCGATCATTGTCACCGGTCGGACCGGTGTGGCTGTTGGTTTGGCTATCCAAGTTTCAAAATTTGTTAAAGCCAAGACTGACACTTGGAGAAAGTTTGTTGGTGATTGTTACATATTCTGAGATATATTGGAAGGATTAAGTCAAGAACAAACAAAGATGGTTCAAGAGTAATCTGGCTATCACCAATTACAAGGTAATTGTGTTATATTCATTTTTTAGGCTGATTACTCATCCTAATCTATTTGTGGTCAAAATAACTTGTGAATGCATTACTGAATTGTTCTATACCTCATCATTATCATTTAGTGAGTATTGCAAACACCAATTGTCATTATAGCGATTTGGTCGATTTATGCATTCACAAAAGCTTACAAGTGCGAGAATGACTTAGGAATAATATTTCAATGATTTACAGCCGAGAGGGTGTGTACTCAGACTTGTTTCACTCACACAAGGTGTATAAATGGCAGCAACAAATCGAAAACTTCATATTAGACAAAGTCGGGTAATATGGTCGATAGATACTATCGTCCTTTAAAAGGTGAAACTTATTTGCTACACTTGTGCTCGACATTGTTCTTGTATAGTTTTGGAGCTAGTAAGTATTTCTTGGTACGCAAGATTTACCAAGAAACCGGGGGGCATATGTTCGTACCCAAAAGTGGCAATGTTTGAGATATATGAGGCTAAAGGCTAGATGTGCCAATTTAGTGCTAATCCTTGATATCTTGCTAGTTTGGCTTGGATATGCATTTTATAGGACAGGGGGGTCATCTTGGATATTCTGGATGTGATTTCATTAAAAGGATGAAGACACTCTTGGAGCAACGTCAAATCAAGTCAAGGCATGGGTTCAAGTTATCAAGATGAATTATTTGCCAAGATGATCAATATGGACATTTAGATCATATAATCATAGTCAAAGGTTGCTGATCTGGCTACTAGGACAAGGCCAACGATGTATCCGGTTCGGTTATTGGTCATAGCCAATTCGGCGGTCTCCCGACCGATTTGACCTTTGACCCACACCAGTCAGACCGGTCAGACCAAAGTGCCCAAAATGCTAATTGGACTTCACCATTGCGTAGATCTCGTCGAGACGATCGAAATGCATATGTGGAACGTCCAGTTCGGAGTCCGGATGAGGGAGTTATGGTTCTGGCAAGAACCAGCCCTGCGCCTGACCGGTTGACCGGTGGGACCCGACGGTCTGACCGTTGCTCGCAGCCAAATCCGAGTTATGAGTTGTATTTCGATGCGGGATTTGTATAGGTTTCGACTCCTACTGGGGCAAGACCTCCCCATCCTGTATTTATGAAGGGTCGCGACCGATTGAGGGGAACACAATCGAATCTATCAATTACATCTACCTTTTACTTCTCAACACCCTTTTCCAACCTCCATGCTTCTCGTCTCTTGACCTCCACGACTTGAGATGGCGTCCTAGGGCCTGCTGATCGACCTAGGGCACACCGGCGACGTCCACGCCCTGACGGGGTCCCTCCCGGGCGAGAGCTTCGACGGTCTTTTTGCTAGTTTGCTTGTAAACTAGTCGTTCTTCGCCACGTAAGTGCGTCGTCTATCTCTTTGCTGGTTTTGCTCGTAAACCTAGCCGTCCTCCATCACGTAAGTGTGGTAGTTATCCTCCCGAACACTCGAATTAGGCAAACCCTAGGTCACCGGTCTGACCGGTCACGGCAGCGACTCTGCTCTTCGGTCCGTTCGCGTGCTCTCGTGTGTTGACCCCGAAAAGCGTCAACAGCAAAGACAATAAGGTTATTACTCCTTAATAATTTCAAAGTACGTACTATAGGGTACGTAGCAGCAAGCAACTTGTGTTTAAGTTGGTGATAGAGAGTGCCGATGGAGCAGCGAGTGAGTGGAAGAGTCAGCCGAGCCGACCGGTTTGGTATCAATGATATGGACGCACCATCTCGCGCGCACAGGTGTTGCTGCTGCGCCAAGCTGACGAGCAAGAGACAAACACTAGGACGCTGGCTCACGCGCATGTGCGTGCATGGCGGCGACCGGACTTTTGTTTGGGGACGGACGGAGGAGGGAGAAGCCCGTCGCCGATGCGTGCGGCCCGGCCTTGAGATCGCGCGGAAGTGGACTCCGGGGACCCACAACCCCCCCCCCCCCGGTGGCCGGCTTTCGGCCCGCGGGACCCAGCCCGCGGCGGACGTGTCAGGCTCAGGCCCTCACTCACGCGCAGCCTGCCTTGTGGGTGGGGGCATGCATGATGCTGCTGTTTGGTTCTGAGATCTGGGCCTCGTTTAGGCTATGTTTGGCAGGGCTCCGGCTCCGGCTCCACGAGTAGCGACCCGTGAACCCTTGACGGCAGTATCGACCGGCGGGTGGCGCCCGCGGCATCAGCGACCGGCGGCAGGAGGGAGGGGTGAAATCGAGCTCCGTTCACCCCGCGCGCCTCCTCGCGCGAGAGGAGGAAAAAAGAAAAGGGGAGGAGAAACGGAAAAGAAAAGAAGAAAGGAGCGGAGAAAAAGAGAGGAGGAAAAAAAATAAAAGGGGAGGAGAAAATGGAAAAGAGAAAAAAGAAAATGAGGGGTTCTGAAAAAAGGAAAAAATGCAGGCGAGGGTAAAGCTGTTTTGCCAAACGTTTTTTCAAAACGGCTCCAACTCCACCAGAGAAGCCACTCCACCGAAGCCGTTTTTTTAAGGAGCCGGAGCCCTGCCAAACAGGCCCTTAGTTTGCTAAAAATACTAATGTTTTCTCCACTCTCTCTCCATCACATCACATTAAACACGCCAAAATACATAAGTTCAGAGTATTAATTATAGGTAAGAAATAATTAATTACACAGTTTTGATGTACTTTGCGACACGAATCTTTTGAGACTAGTTAGGCCATGGTATATAATATTTACCACAAACAAACGAAAGTGCTACAGTGTGCTACAGGAGTTCAAAACGTTGAAAAGACAAATTTTCCCACGAACTAAACGAAAGGCAAGTTTTGATGTACTTGTTGTGCTTTTTTTCCCCTGAGAAAATTTCTCTATCTCAGCATGAGCAGCCATACAAACTCATGAGTTGCTATGGTGCTATAATTTAGAACAGAGGAAGCAGCTGATTTTGTGCTCGTGCATCAGGCGATGGTCCAAGCAAATAAAGCACCACGCGCGCATTCTTGCTTTCTCTCCTTATCACATCTCGCTCATTGTGTGTGTGTGTGTGCAGACGTGAAGCTATACACATCAGCCGCCGTGTCGAGCTACCCATGGGTGGAATTGAAACCCCCTTATTTTTTTCCAACTCCTTTTGACTAGTTTTCGTCGTCGGATCAATATAGTGCCAAATAAAGCCGTCGATGCCATGCGTAAGGGATCGATCGATCGATGGAGCGTGATAGCAGAGAGAGCGACTGAATTGAACACTCACTAAATTGAACTATATCAAGACAACCACTCGATCGATCTATCTAGCTAGTGCGTTGGTCTATATATGTGACCAAACTATGAAAACAGTGACAAGTATGAAAACTATATGCGTATTGTCTGTGTGTGTGTGGATGCATTCCCATGTTGATGTAGCTAGCCTTCTCATATATATATATATATTTGTATATATGCATGCTCAAATAATATACAGGAAATAATCTGTGTGTATAATATTTATCTTAATTAAGCAGGTTGGACATGCATGCATGCATGCATGGCTGTGTACTGCATATGATTTTGATAGAGGCCAGCAGCTGGGGATTAATTAATTCCCATGCATGGTCGTCCAGTATATATATATATACTATATGCGTGCATATATGTATAAGCTGCAAATATTATAATCATTAACACTAGATTATATTGTTCGTGTGCAGTTCATCAGTGTGCAAGCAGTAGTCAAAAGCTAGAGGGCCATCAGGACCAACCCTAAAAGGTGGTCTAACATCTAAGACAGCAACTAGCGCTGCACTTGACATGATTTTACCACTTTAGCCAGCAGCCAAACCACCTGATAATATAATTGTCCAGTGTTTAGGTAGACAGCAGTTAAGTCTCACTGTTGTTCTGTCATCATATTGCCGGCATCTTTGAACATTGTGTGCTGCTACTTTTTACGTCAAGACTACAAAGTAAGCCACTGAGATAAAAAAAGAGAAGAGAGACCAATGCAAATAAAATTAGTAATATCCAACGTAACTATCGATCAAATCAACTCAAAGTTAATATTGCCATTTTCCGCAAAACATATTTACTGCGATGTCATGTAGTAACCAGCAGACTGATAATTGATATATAATATACTAGCCACAATATTGAATTGAAATGCCTACCAAGCTAGTGACATTTAAATCATCCCATTTTTATTTATGGCTAATCAAAAAGCAAATACGCACAAGCCTACTTGCACAAGAAAGCGTGTCAAATATAACATGCAACTAGCTGTCTGTGGTCCTTAAGAGCAGGTTATGTGTTCTTACATACGATTCCAAGGTGGTGAGAATAATGCGTTTGTACTCCCTCCGGTTTGGTAAAAGAAGTCGTTTGGGACAGCGACACGGTCTCCAACATGGAAACATGCACGGCTTTTCTTTTCTATAAAAATATTTATTGAACAATTATATATGTATATTTTTATGAAAATGATTTTCAAAACAAATCTATTGATATGATTTTCACATTTCTAAACTCAACTACTTAAAAGTTATTCAATATTTATATTCTCAATGTTTGACCAAAACTTTGTCCAAAACTACTTCTTTACCAAACTGGAGGTGGAGGGGAGTATCCTGTTTCGAACTACTTTTTTTTAAAAAAATCATGTTTCGAGAAAGAATCATCCTTGCTTTTTTAAAGTTTTGTACTACTCTTTTTTAGCATGTGGCTCAAATCTTTTGGGGCCGTAACGATCTACATGGGTAGACTGTTAGTTCTCTCTATTCACTCCCTATTTGTCTCGATGGAAACTGAAGGGCGTGCATCAAACTTGTGAGAGAGAGGTTGATGCTTATACACTACTGATCGAATCTACCAAAAATGCCTAACTATATACCTACCAGGGATGATATAGGTGCAAGTGCAACGCCCAGTAGTCATAGTTGTTGTGTGCAAGCATAGTGCACATCTACACAGACATACTTGTCAAAGTGTCCAGATATATGTAAGCGTAAGTGATCAGGATAGTATAGTACGCATGGAACTATTGATTTGATTCAGCACGTCACTGAGGTTTGAACTGGATTTACTGATTTAGTGTAAGTCTCGATATAAAAAAAAAACTTGAAACTTCTGCTGTCTTTGTTAATTTTGGCTTCGCTAATTGAGCCATGCATGCATATGAAGAAACTTAGGACTAGTAGTACACGCTTGTCTTTTTTGACAACGTATGTTGATTATTACATTGCTTTTGGAAACTAATCACACGGATGGATGGAAAATTGTCGAGACGAATCTATTTAAAATAATTAATTAACACAACATTATCTAATCACTACATAATTAATTTGTCTCGCGCCGAGGGTCATTAAATGAGTTTTGTAATTAATTCATGTTTAATGCTCTTGATTAGTGTCGTTAGTTTTGATACGACGGGTGCAAATTTATGGGTGGGGAACTAAACGTGCCCGCCAGTCGTCTCCCATGAAGGCACAATGCAAGTTGCAATTATAACATGAGCAGCTACTACTAGTTTAATTATTTGACATCACACCATCATGCAACTTGGGCATCCATAGAAAGTGGTTGCTGTGCTCCAACCTTTCCTACGTGACATGTGCATTTGTTGCCAACTTGCCATACACACTTAGTTTATACTACACACACACACACACACACACATATAGGGTGATACTAAAATGCACCCAGGTGCATTCTGTATAGCAAATGCACAGACCCTGCGGTTGCAACTTCGCAGCTGAACCAATTGCAACTTGACGGACCAATTGCAACTCGACGCGGACCAATTGCAACTTGACGGACCAATTGCAACTCAACGCGAACCAATTGCAACTAGACCCAGCCGAACTGCAACTAGGCGCGAACGAATTGCAACAAAGAGACTAACTGATTGCAACTGTGACACTACACTAATTGCAACTCGACGGAACTAATTGCAACGAATCTGACTCTGCTGCAATTGGACACAAACCAATTGCAACTAGACTCCTAATTGCAACCCGACGTGAACAAATTGCAACTAGAATGAGCCTCAGTTGCAACTGGACAAGACCTAGTTGTATACAGAATGCACCCAGGTGCACTATAGCAAAACAGTATATATATATACACGGATTCATCTCCATGTACCGGTTGGTATCGTACATATATATATATATATATATATATATATATATATATATATATATATATATATACACTCCTGCTGGTAAATTGTAGGACGGTGTTTATTACACCGTCCCTGCCACCAACTTTGCGAAAGCTACAAAGAAGAGCCGTCAAACTGTTGCTTTCATGCATGCATATACAAGGTCAGTCTTAGTGGGGAGGGTCATAGAAGGGTCATACATTAAATATCATGCCACATCAAGAAGAGAGGAGGGAGTGTGTTATGGAATGAGAGAGGAGGGTCATCACCATAAACCTCAGTCTTAGTAACTGTGCAATGACCCTCTCCACTATATATATATGGTCGCATTTCTCATATATATACTAGTGTGCATGCAAATTAAACTCCACCCTGCACAGTGCCCATCACACAAAGCTAACAATGCAAGTACCCAAAAGCTCGACTTTTAAAGCTTCTAGAGACTTTTAGCTTTTACAATTGACATCATCTGTATATGTTGTGCCAGCAATAACGTAGGAGAATAGTATCTTTCTTACTTTGTTGCCATACCTCATTGGATCTCATTGACACTTCTCTCTAGATTGATTACTAGATGTGCCTAATTAAACTGTACTAAAGTGGCCTCTTAAACCTAACCATGCAGCTATAAGTTTACATAAAGTTGCAAGCCTAACTAGATCACATTACTAGCTAGCTAACTTTCATGTAATCAAATCCCAACTTTTGCTGATGACTGATCATGAATCAGTGAATCTTTGACAACAAACACCATATCTCAGTTAAGATATAGTATATGCAGCCATGTCCGGGTAACTCTAGCTAGCTTCTATTAAGCTATAGTTACACCCAACTAGGAACTGATATATCAAAAAGCACTAAATAAACAAAGCATGCAACATACAAAAGACAAGAGTGCAGCAACATATGAGAGGTCAAGGAAAACAGCATACATCAATTGCTAGCCAACCATGCATCTGCAAAGCTAGCAACAACAGCATACACACACAAGATGTGTACCCTATATATCATGCATCTATCTGAAGATCTTTTGATGATCAAACAGGCAGCAACCTTTTTCTGCCCATAGTTACAAGTAAACTGCAGGTGGTGGCCGGCCGGTTTCTCATTTGCAAAGTCAAGTTAATCAGTGCATAAGTGTTGTTGCAACCTTTTTGCAGGTTAAGATTTGGTTAGTTTGGTGCGTGCTGCTGGTGCCGGATACATTAGAAGTTAGAACCGAATTCTGACAGTGTTTTGCCCGGCAGCATGTCGCCTAAAGGCCTAGCCGTGAGAGCCCCACTGCACCATGGATCGGAGTTATAATTTGATATTATTTATGGACCAAAATCCATGGCCTTGGAATGTGCTGCCCCGTCGTGCATATGCTGATGGTTTGCTACTACCTAGCTTCAGTATATTATGCCCTAGCTGGATAGAATACGGATCCTTTGATAATTGATTTTTACTGTTCTTTGGGACACACTCCCCCCTTCCTTCTCCTCTCGTGGCAAACGTGTTTAGGCTTTGTTTGAAATCAACATCAGGACATGATTATTTGTCCAAGCGTCTTCAGTGGATCTTGTCTTTCACGAATATATAGTCCCTTTCATGCATTGATTGCATGGGTTTCCTTATTTTGTAGCTGCACGGAGCCCCACGGATTTCTTATGCGCTAATAGGGAATAATGACCATTACATCTTGATCTCTGACCATTTATTTCTGTTTATATTATTCATGATTATGAATTTATAATTACATTTGATTACAAATCCAACCTTACATTAAACCAGTTGGTGGGGAAAATTATAACACAAGGTGCTTCCAAGTACCATACCACATTTCACTCAATGATAGATTGGGTAAACAAGTTAAAATTAGGATGCCATGTCTTTTGATAAATGCATTATGTGATCTCCTGATAAGCAAAATGGAATCATTCTTCTATATATATATTCTACCTACAGGAAGGTCAACATCGCTTAGATTTTGTATTATCCTTGTTCAGACACAACGGATTATGCTCAATGACGTGTCGATTTTTATATGATAATTAGCCCATAAGTAATTCCTCCATTGAGTCGATGAAAGAACATATATATAAAGTGAACGGATGGTGTACATCTTTCAGGGTGCACACACCTATCATTCCAGTTCCCGTTGGACGAAACGTGTTGGTTCCTTGTCAGTTTCTAATTATTCTATCTGATACTTTTAGTACAAAAGTTATTCCTTGTGATCATGTTTTCACTTCCTCGTGCTGTTGTTAGAAGCAGATCTAGCTAATAAGGAAAAAGAACCAGTGGGATCGCAAATATGTATGAAAGCAATGTACAGGCTAAACTAATTGGCGCAAAATATAACTTATCAGGACCTGCTGCTTGTTTTGAGCTGCAGCTTTTGAACTTTTCTGAAAAATTGTTGCCTACTTTTTTGTTCTGATCGAGAAGTCAACAATCAATTCAGTTACTTTTATGAAGATGTATAATAATGAGCCAATTAGCTAGGATTTGTCCGTGTCTCACCTTTAATATTGATTCACTTCTATCCTCTAGTTTTCATGCATATGAAAATTTTGCGTGCCAGTTTATATATACTACAATCAACAACTTGTCGCAGAATTATTTTTTTTATCTCTACAAAAAAAAATGAATGCACTTTACATTTAATTTATTTCTAGTTGTACACATGTGATTATATTAGTTGGATTATGTGGGTTGGTACCATGTTCGATCCTGGAGTATGCATGTTTGCCTCATTTGTACGGACATGTATGAAGTTGTGTGCTTTACAAAGACAAGCAAGTATTATCCTTCTAGTATAAAGGGGTTGTTGCATTGGCTGTCGTTTTCAACCCAATTTTCTTCAAAATCATTTGTGCCGGTGTATGATGTAAGCGCAATCTAACTAGTATGCTAGAGATATCATTCCATCTGCTTCATCATGTATGTCTTCATGGTCCAATAATACGACATGCATGGTCCAATACGGCATGCATGGACCTTTTTTTTGTTCAATTATAGCTGAAATGTACAGGAAAAAGGTTTGCGAAATCTATGGTGACGATATATGCAAAGGATCGGCAAAATAATATAACCGAATGCTAATATGATGGTTTTATTTCAGTACATACATACCTAGCTGCACGTCACAACGATCCTTTTTTAGGCTAAAAGAATTTATTCTGAATTACTACTAATCCACAGAAAAAGAAGAAAACAGCAGAGAAAGATAAGAAGCACGCAGACAATAGAAAAAGCTAGCATACAAAGAATCACAAGATTTGGCAGCTGTGAGATTGCCACTGAAGGAAAGTTAGGGTGCATATAAAATTAGGGCGTAGACTGCTGTAGGTGCGACAAATTATTCTTTCACCTAGGGATTCATTTAATATTTCCCCTGTTTATCTTTTACATTATGTAATTCCCTCCGTCCAGGTTTGATATGCGTATAACTGTGTAACACAAAGACAAAGGAGAACTTTAATTTCTCTCTGTGATGCATCGACAAACGAGTCAGCCAACTAAGCAACTCATGACATGATTGGCTCTAACTGGGAATACACATATCATTCATAGACACTTTTTATTTTGTTATACGAAAATATCAAACCAGGACGGAGGGAGTATTCAGAAGGTGTGGGCCATCCCTACACGCATCAGCTCCAATGGGTGCAAGTAAAGTCCAAGCCCACAGGTTGTGAAAAAAGTGGGGGGGGGGGGGGGGGGGGGGGGGCAGGGAGAAAGTTGGATAAAAGGGTGACAGGCCAAATTCTGAGGGTGGGAAGGGAGCAATGTTCATGTTCATATCATTGCTGCAGGAGCGGTGGAAAAGCTAAGGGGGCACCATCTATCTGTCTATGAGGCAATAATGTACTACTCCATATCAGTCGAAATATATAGTTGTACTGCTGCACACCAAAAGGGGGCATGATATGATCTGTACTACTCATAGCTAGCTAGATAGAGATCCTTTGTGCCACATCTTAACCTTAGAATTAATATAGTGCCATATGTAATATAGTATGAAGGAAACAGTAAATTCAATTCGTTTTGATTTTCTATACACATCAAAATTCATATGAGAAATCAATCACGTGGGCTTTGCGGTTTTGCCATCAAATTAACCCACAATTCATAGCTAAGACACATTATGTGTATCTAATAAAATGTCGAAACGAGTAGTGTCTTGTGACGGTGAAAAGCAGTAGACATATATGATGCACGATGACAATATAATGGATCGCCAAGAATATAATCTAGACTCTAATGAAAAGGTGTGTATCTATATATATATATATATATATATATATATATATATATATATATATATATATATAAAATACCCTGACGGTCGAAGAACATACTATGTGACAGGTCACGTGTTGGCCGGTGAGACAAGTAGTGGCCCAGTGCCACATCACCAATCTTATCACCATATGTGAGTTGCCATGGGGCAACGGCATGATATGGCAATGGGGGACGACTGTGTGAGCTTTCTTCCTCCCATGGCATGATCCTCCTCATTAGTGGTAAGCTACCAAGAGCAATAGGTGTGGACAGGTGCGAGCACTAGGTAGGGGGCAGATCGATCGCAAACGAGAAGCGGCAGAGAGGCGGTGGGATGAAAGAGATCGATAGATGCTGTCACCAATCCCTGCACCAGAGCATGCAGTGCGCAGAGATGGATCGGTGAGCAGCAGGCAGCTAAGGGCTAGGGCATAGGGCAGGGCCATGCCTAGTCCGGCCATGTCTCTCCACCTCGCTACACTCCAGCCCGAGCCCCTGCCCCCCCGCTGTCTGCTCGCCGCCTGTCACCAACCGATCCATCCATCCATCTGTTAGCTGCTGCTGCTAGCTGATGATGATGCTTTGATTATATTAATTCGCGCAAAGATCCTCTCTACTGCTGCAGCATTTTTACACGCACGCAGCACGGCAGCAGCAGTGTGCTTATCTCCCTTTAATTTTCTTGCCGGGTTGCATGCAGTGGTGGATCGATCGGCAACAGTGCGTGGCTCTCTCTCTTTTGAGAAGTGATCGGTCTGCGCGTCGTGTCATGTCCATCTGACGAGCTGAGCGGACGACGGAGAAATTGGGAGGACGATAGATAGATAGAGATTCGCATTCGCGCGTGACCTAAGAGATAGATCATCATATCATGCGCGGATGCTGTTCCCGGCCGGCCGGCCGGCTGGCTGTAAAAAAAAAGCTCGCAAGCACCCATCTGATGTGAGTGATCGATGATTATTCTCGCCGGAGCACGTACGTCGCCGTCGACGGTCGATGGTCATCTGTCTGCAGCAGCGTGGTAGTAATGCCTGCTGGAGATCTATCGCAGACGGATCGATCGATCGATCGGAATCGGAATCGCCCGGCTGGCGGCGGAGGCAGGCCGCGCAGCAGCCACACCAAATCCACACGCCGGCACACTCCGGGCACGGGGCAAGCTCGTGTGCGTCTCGTGTGCCGCCGCATCGACGTCTGCGCCATATCGCCGGCTGGCCGGCAGGTCGCTGTGATTCATCTACTGTCCGTGCACGGACGACCCATCGTCGCGTACGGCCGGCGTGCTATACCCACGGCCGGGAACCTGAAGCACAGCGACCTCTAACTAACCGCCGCTGCTGGAAGACAAAGCTGCTTCCCCATGAATGATGGCCAGGTCCCCGTCCTTGGACGGGGGAGGGACCGGCGGCCGGCCGGGGTCCAGAGAGGCGCCGCGCTACACGGCGAGTCCGGCGAGCCGGCCGCAGCTAGCTCGGTCCCGGTGGTTGGAGAACGCAATCTGCCGTACCTGGCTCAAGATCCCGCGTGTACCGCCGTATCTCTGTAATCTGTGACGTCCGCGTTAACGTACGTGTGGACCTGATACCAGTCCTGGCGCCAAAGGCTGAAAGGCACCACCACCACCACCGTCACTGAACAACCTGAACCTAGCTAGTACTGGTTTTCGAGGCGTGCACACTGTTTTTTCGATCGCAGAGCAACAATATAACCACAGATATATTGCTGGTCACCATCTTTGCTTCAACAGAGAACGGGACCATATACCTGAATTTTATGTAATGCATGCAGAAATGTGTCGGTGCGGAGATCATTCATCAGTCATCACCCTAAATATTTGTCTCAATTTTGTAATGACCTACTCTCTGCCTTCCTTCCCTCCTAGAACTAGTGACCGACGGCGACGCCTCGCCGCCGTGGTCCAGACACCATGGCTCACGTAGGCTACAGCATCCTTGCATCATTCATGCTGCAGATATGCAGCCACTGCGTCGAGCAACCGAGCTGGACACACACACGAGCAACTAGAGCGGGCAACTTGCCAAGGTGCTATTGCCAAAAGGGGGACAACGATGGCACAGATCGTATAAAACATGGCTGGCCGTGCAGCATGTTTCCTCCCCATAGGAGCCAAATTGCACACATGGGCAATCATTTCTTGCACCGGAAATGCCTGCATCAGGAGGGATTCAGGGCCAATAATTGCGCGCAACAGGAGACAAGGGAACTACACTCATCAAATGCACCACCGAGCCGAGCTGAGATCCCCATACCCGCTAGAACAGACAGCAAGGGACGAGTCTTCCATCTTATTTGCATGTGGGTATATCGTTCACTACCTCAAGGCTAGCACCTAGTAGCAGACAAGAGAGCGTCGAAAACGACTGTCGGCAGCAGGATACAGTAGTGCCACATGCTGCAAGCAGAGGCTTCGAGACCACAGGGGCTCTGCCTCCCCGTCTCTCTAGATGGCTTCTTCCTCACATTGCAGGAGACTGTGAAGTCAGGCGCTCTTCAGAAACTGAGCATGGTGTGCAATGTGATCATCGACGAATGTAGCGATGAAAAAGTATGAATGGTCATATCCGGGCTGCATGCGCAAGACCAGAGGGACCCCAACAGCCTTGCACGCCTCCTCAAAGTTGCGAGGTAGCAGCTGCTCAGCCAGGAACTTGTCATCCTCCCCCTGAACAAATTGTCAATAAGAATGTAGCAGATAAGAATTCACAGAAATAAAACCTTTCTACCTCTACTCTGGAATAAACAAAAACTTGAGTGTAGCATCCTCAAGACTCATCAGACATGTAATTTGGGTTAAGTCTCCAAACAGCATCACTGTGGGTGATGAATGATAGTTGTGAGCCCTAAAATCTATCGGGAATAGTTGATAAGCTTGACCCTACTCTACTCTTTAGGGGCCTAGGCTTTCTACCTGGTTCAATCAAGAACAAACATTTTTAAGTTAAATCAATCCAATCAGGCAGTAGTTGTCCATACAGTCAGGTCACCCTGATAGACTCTGAATACTGTTTATATATGGACTCCTACAAATGCCAAGTTAATCAGTAGAGGTCTCATCATTAGATGAGCTAATCAAATCCACAGTGTAGAAAGAAGACCATCTAAATGGATGTGCCCAATCACGTGCAACAGCATAACAAAGAAAATGTGAACCTATTTCAAAAACGTTCTAAGGTCACCACTTGCCATCAACTAGTCACATACCTACTATCCAAGATGGCGACTCTATAATGTCGTCACATACATCTGAGTGAAGGTACCGGAGCCAGACTCGGTGGCACTTTCAAGACAACATTTTCCATCTATGACAACACTAAGTAGATCTTCAAATGTATCTCATGCCACTTATCATCTATACTGATTGCTCTGATATGGGCTTTGGTGGTCAAGTGAGGTTTCACTTTCAAGAATGAGAGATATCAGACGTAAGCACTAAATGACTAGTCAACCAATCAAAAAGTTGTGTGGCAACAGGTGATTTCAGGTCTGCTCACATGGACACATGTCACCACACTCAACTAAAAAGATCTTTCTTCCATTTCTTTTAAACAACGAATACTTCCTTCCATGTGCTGAAAATATAAAAAGGAAAACAAACGAGCTGAGGTAGCAATAGCGTGATATCAGAAATAGGCCAACACTATACCTGGTCAATTAGGATAGGAGCCAAAACTTTGCTGTTCTTTTTAACCAGGCAGGTAGCATCATATTCCTACAGCAATCAGGTACTTGTAAGTATCCAACATATCAGAGATTAATCAATGATTTCTATGCAGAAGAATACCTCCCAATCTGATTTAGATGAGCCCAAGTAATTTGAGAATGCTTTCTGACCCCACGGGCAGTTTATCGGATTGACGATTGGAGCAAATGCCGATACTGACTGAAATTTAAGATAAACACAAATTCAGACATGGCCAGATTCAATACTAAATGCCATGGATGTCAACTTGAAAGGTCTCTAGGCTTAAAAAAAAGACATGTGAATAATACCTTGTATTTATCAGTGTTTTTCAAGTAAATTGTCAGTGCACCATGGCCTCCCATTGAGTGCCCAAAAATGGATGCCTGTGTAGTGTTGAGCTGTTCAAAGTGATCGCTCAGAACTTTTGGAAGTTCTTTCACAACATAGTCATACATGCGCCAATTTTTCCACTTTTCATTTGTGGCGTTCAAATAAAACCCAGCACCTAGTCAGAAAATGGGAAAAAGGTGTTGAGGACATTTCAACGAATGTGCAGAAATAAAACTCATTCAATCTGCTAGTATAACCGGTCTTATATTGAACTACTTGCTACGATGAAGTGATAATGTTCTCTCTTCATCAAAACACATGAAAGAATCTCACCATGATATGTACAGTTACTACATCATCACGGTCGTACACAGGGCAATACCAAAAAAAAAAACAATCCTACACATTTCCTTTCAAATATGCCGAATCCACATAGGCAGGGTGACCATGCTACAAGACCACAATAATTGGTAAAAAGGCACAGATGAATTGTTTAGCTAGAACCATACAAATATTAGTCACCAGGGTTACAGTTAGTAAGAAGTGTCCTTATCCTGAACTCCGGGTACATCAATATTGAATTTCACGTGATTAGTTCTTGCACGTTGATGTTATTGACACTTTATCAATAGCTTAACAAGTTTGGTCCACTGTAATCGAGCCCATATGTTTTTTAGCACAATTTCTATTCTCCTTTTGTAATTTAATGAATTCTTACTATAAATTATTTGACAGAAAATGCTGATGTAAATCACTGTAGATAACTAGGCAAAAAAAAGCCCTAATACATGACAAGAACATATGTAAGAACTAATAAAAACATCAAACAAGAACACATGGCTTTAATTTACGTAACTAGCACCCACACTACTTGCAAGTTATCATGATTATGATTCTAGATCACATGATTTTTTTAGTATATATTTTTTAGGTGTATTTGTGTTCTTGAGATCCCAATATTACCAACACATAATTCATATCATCATAAGGCACTTGATCATCCCATGGTTTGCCTTATTAGACACTGGAGTAGTGAAAGGTTCTGCTCAATGCAGCATGATGTACATGCCACACTAATCTACAAAAAATCTCAAAGATGCCCTAAACAAGTACCATCATATGGTGAACTAATTCAGACTAGCCCTATAAGCTCTTGCTGAATTGATGACACCACAATCAGGGAAGATGCATACAACACAGTGAAATTACCACAGGATAACTTGCCAAGTTGAACGCTTTAGTCTTCAATGAAACTTGCTAGTCCACATACCATATATTTGTACAAAATACAAATTAAGCATGGTTATTTTAGTTAAGATCCCTTGTTCCTTACCAACACCAAAATCATAGCTATCTGACTCTCCTTCAATATTTAATCCGCCTGCATGAGCCAAAGGAAAAGAGCAATCAGAGAATAGAACTCCTTGACAGTAACAAAATAATCATAGAAATTGTATTCTAAATGACAAAAGGGTGAAAAGTATTGATAGAAGTGAGATCACATTGAGCATACCCCAAATAATTTGCACGGAAAGGAACAGACTCTGCAGTCAGTCATCAACAGGACCATAGTTATATGGTAAACAAGTGTTACTAGACTCAACTTTCTACCCTAGGGAAGCTAGAACTTAAGGGAGAAATTCCTGTTACCTCTTTTGCTAGTAAAATTGTTCACTCAAATGAAGCCCAGAAAAAAATGATCTAAAATAGTGCAATTATTGATTACAGTACAAAAGACAGTAATATCTCAAAAGTTCAAGCACCAAACCTTGTTCCTTAAGCTCCCAATAACAGCAGCGTTTTTATTGATCAAATCATTTTGTTTAGAAATTCGAGTCCTTACAGGTGATAAAAAGGATCTTCTAAGGGCAAATGTTGTCCACAGCATAAAGTCTGCTATTTAACATCAATTGACAGGATCAGCTAGGTTACTTGAACCAGTGGCTGCAACTTGTACTGCATAATTGCCGGTTAGGCCATGTAAATGGACCATATATGCTGCAAAATCGCTAGTAGGTGAGGTGGTTGGACAGCAAACAAATACATACAACTTGATCTAACGTTAGAACCTTGCTTGGGAAATTCCCAATAAGCGAACCTGCCAGGTTACTCTGCCCTTTTTGTGGAAGGGAGGGAGAGGGGGAGTTGAATGACATTTGACAAGCATTGTGTCCACCGAGTTAAAAAAATTGGGCTACTAATACCTTCAAAATATAATTCTGGTTCCTGCACTTGGGTAGGGACCAGTTGCACAATAAACCCATCAAAGGAGTGAGATGATATGCCTGATTTTATCCTGCCAATAAATGCCTCCTAATTGTACATGTAAATCTACCAATCTGGCAAACTACGCAGGCAACACTACCCAATGGTGCCTATGGAACAATCATATGACTCAAAATGGGTTGCTCGGTGCCCCTCTACTTGATAAATGGTTCAACGGTTCGATACCGGTTCGCACCGTGGGTCAACCACGCCCACCTATAACCATAGTTATATGGTAAACAAGTGTTACTAGACTCAACTCTATACCCTAGGGAAGCTAGAACTTAAGGGAGAAATTCCCGTTACCTCTTTTGCTAATAAAATTGTTTTCACTCAAATGAAGCCCAGAAAAAATGATCTATAACAGTACAGAAGACAGTAATATCTCAAAAGTTCAAGCAGCAAACCTTGTTCCTTAAGCTCCCAATAACAGCAGCATTTTTATTTATCAAATCATTTTGTTTAGAAATTCAAGTCCTTACAGGTGATAAAAAGGGTCTTCTAAGGGCAAATGATGTACTCCACAGCATAAAGTCTGCTATTAACAGCAATTGACAGGATCAGCTAGCTTACTTAAACCAGTTGCTATAACTTGTACTGCATAATTGCAGATTAGACCATGTAAATGGACCATATATGCTACAAAATTGCTAGTAGGTGGCTGGACAGCAAACAAATACATACAACTTAATGTAACTTTAGAACCATCAAAGGAGTGAGATGATATGCCTGATTTTGTCCTGCCAATAAATGCCTCCTAATCGTACATGTAAATCTACCAATCTGGCAAACTACGCAGGCAAACATTAGGCGCCACAATGCACACTGAGATCTCCTTGACGAGGTGAGGAGATTACGGTTCTCAAACTGCAACCCCAAAAATTTCCGCATAACAAAAGAAAGTAAATACTAATAAATTCGTAATCATCCTGAGATGTAAAGCACAGGCATAAACCCTAGAAAGCAGAACGCGGTGATGGGGAGGGGGGGGGGGGTTTAGCAATCGACATACGTGGGGAGGTGTCGGGCGCGACGAGGGCGATGCCGTGTGCGGCGGCGGCGCGCTGCGCGCCGGCCTTGATGACGAAGTTCTCGTCGGTGCAGGTGAGGCCCGAGAGCCAGTACAGCACCTGCAAAAGCAGCCAGGCAGCCCGAACACCGAGGTCACGTCCCGCTGCCCCGGATTAGCCCCGGCGGAAGCGGGGAGGGGAAGGGTGCTGCACACTCACGGGGATGCTGGACGCGGGGGACGGGGGCAGGTAGACGGAGAAGGTCATGGGGCAGCCGAGGGTGGCGCTCTGGTGGCGGAAGCGGAGGTTGCGGCCGCCGAACATCTTGTTGCTGCTGAGCTGCTCCAGCGCCGCCGCCATCGCTCGATCCACGCCGGGGCTTCGCCTTCCGGTACGGTGCGGTGCGGTGGGGATGTGGAGAAGGGAGGGAGGGAGTGGCGACTGGCGTTGGGGTGAGGTGTGGGCGGAGAGAGAGGATGATTCTAGAAGACGACGGGGCAAGACGACGAAAGAGAGAGTTATCCATGGGCTGGACGGGCCTTACCAGGCCTGACTATGGGCTGGAAGTCTGCAGGACTGGACGGACGGACTAGCGCGTGCGAGAATGGGCTGGGCTGCCTATTATGCCTCGAGCATGTGTACTAATTTCCGGCAATAACAATGTTTTTCTTTAATCTGGCTCATTACGTACTCTTCTCTCCGATATTAATATTCGTTTTGAGTTTAGATTTCGTTACTCACCTAGTAGGTATATATTAAGTCTAAAAATTATGTATCAAGCAGAAAAATCAAAATGAATAGTAATTTGGAACGGAAGGAGTAATCATACAAAACTTTGTTTTCGGTACTCTGGCCTCACAGCCATCCACGTCATCACCCGCCCCAATCCCCCACCCACCCGACACCCCTTCTCCCACCCGCGGCGCTCTTTCTTCTCCGCACCAGCGCCGTCGTTCATCCCCATCCAACCGGCCGAATCCCACGCACTCGCCTCAAATCGCGTTGCCGCCCCTCACCTCCCCACCATCGCCGCCCCTTCGCCTCCCATCCGCAACCGCCTCGCCTCCCCACCACCACCATCTCGCCTCATCTCCACAAATCGGATTGTGCCTTCCCTCGAACGGTGCGGCCCTGCTCGACTCGCACCTCCCGTCGCCGCCCCCTCGCCTCCCCGCCCCGGTGGCGCCCCTCCTCCACCTCCTATCGAGTCGGCGACGTTGCTCCTCCGCATCTGCTGCACGTCGCCGACACCCCTACTCCACCTCCTCGATCCTACCCGCCCGGATCTGCACGCCAAACACCTTCCCTTTCCCGATTTGCCCGCCGGCAACCTGCCCTTCCCGATCTGCAGGCTGGTCACCTCCTGCAGATAATGTTACTCCCCCCTCTTTATTCTTCCTATTGTTAGAGTACTTAAACAGATTGTTATGCATTGCTCTAGAATGGCTTTGTTTGGTCACATAACATCGGCGAGGAGGAGGGGAAGAATGCAACAGCGGTGGCTCAGGAGAAGTCTTACAGGAAGCTTGCGAGGATGCTTGGGCTGCGTCATTGTTAGGATTGCTGATGGGTAAGTCACCTTTGCTATTGATCCAAGAGGAAGCTATCTAATCTCACCATATCAAAATGGAAACCAGTAACAAATGGCTTTGGTTGGTCAATTTGTGAACCTTTTAACAATCAGTTAAGAACAAACAGTTTACTTCAGTACTGTAAACCATTGGTGGAAAATTAAGCTGAGGGGTTATTTGATGATGCATAATGGTTGTTATGTAGATGTCATAGTGTTAATAGTCTGCTAATGTGATGTAATTTCTGCTAAGAACACATCTTGGAATGAAAATAGTGTGCAACTTGGATTGTTATGTAGGATGTCATAGTGTTAATAGTATGCTAATGTATGTAATTTCTACTAAGAACACATCTTGGAATGAAATAGTGCGCAGCTTGGAATGCAATGGACGGTCAAGAATGATTCAAGCATGTATGCTTCAAACTTTTTTTTAGGAACCAACGAGGGAACAAGAGCCCGCTTGAAATGTGTATGCCATCATGAGGCAAAAAAACATTTTTGTGAGCAGGTGCAGCTCTTTCTGAGTTAGTACCGTTTTTTTCATATCTGAACTTTGTGGTATGAACTACTATATCTTCTATGATCACAAGTTTCAAAAAATTTCGATTGATACGCGATGACTAATTGGAATGGCAGCGAGAAACATAAGCTTCAGATTCAGGTGATGTATTGCAGACTCTTGCAATCCATCATGCTCACTCATCAGGTGATGTTGTTGTCCATTATAGATAAGAGAACTGTGCAACGTTCTGTTGTCAAGGATTGATTCATTCAATGTTTATTTGCCTTTTCAGATGGCTTTGGTTGGTCGATCTGCAGGCCAGCCACCTCCTGCAGGTAATGATACTCCCCCCTCTTTGTTCTTCCTACTGATAGCTTAGGTGGAGTAGTTTAGAGTTAAACAGATTGTTATGAATTGCTTATTTGCTTTCCCAGAATGGCTTTATTAGTCGGGTCTCTGTCTGCATTTGACAAACAATTTTTTGGACCAGTTTGTTGATCTTTGCCTGCATTGTACTAATATTTCTGTATATATTTAATCATTGCATATCTTATGGGTGTGTGACCTTTGCTATTGATCCAAAGGAAATGTAGCTAATATCATCGATCAGTAATGGACACTTGAAACTAATTAGATGTCACAAAATCATTATTCTAACAAATAGTGTCATATATCCCAAACATCTCACATTAGTTCACATTTTATTAAAAAGTTCTCTCAAATCCCACAGCAACGCGCGGGGAATCACCTAGTATTAATTGATTCCAAGACCTCATGATTTTTTTATACCACACACGACAACGTAAAAGGCACAGAAAGCCCAAAAGGTTTAGCAATCCACAGAGACACTGGATATCAGTATACCACCAAAGCAAACTGTCCCAACTGCCCAGCATGATGACGATTTCAACCTCACCCAGCCTCGTTTCATTTCCGGTGAAGGTCTGGAGAATCTCTCTTGCTGGGAGCTCCCTTCAGAATCCGATGAGTCGGCGAGTACATCACAGAGCAGTGTCTTATTATTATTATTATTATTATTATTATTATTATTATTATTATTATTATTATTATTATTATTATTATTATTATTATTTGAGATGCACAGAGTAGTGGTTTGAAGCGGCTACGAGAGAGTGACCGAGAGGGAAACATGGGTTAATTTCCCAGCTGAACTGCACTGGGTGTACATTCCCAGTGAATGTGAAAATGGTCACGGTCAGCGTATACTTTCCATGAGCATAACGTGTAATATCATGCTCCCTGGAATTATAAGAAAAGGTGCCAGCCATATGCCCATATGCAAATGTCAAGGTTGTCGAAAACATCTAGAAAGTTTTGATATCATCTGCAAATCTCACCTTCCAGCATTCTTCAAAAGAGATTATGAGAATCGAAGGGGGGGAAACAGTCTTATAGAATGCTGGAAGCCCAAGGATAGATGACGATCCATAGGAAATTTAATCAGGAAGGCTTCTCTGATTGTTCTCAGTAATTACGGCAACAAATGTCATTAGCCAGAATATCTATCAAGAATTACTCCATTTCAGGCACACATCACAGCATCCAAGCAGAGACGTGAAAGATCGGTAGCATGGCAAAAAAAAAACTAATTTGCATCAAGAAATTTTTTGAATTATCCATAGAAAAAACATACATTTTCTTATTAAGCAATTTCATCTAGGTGATCACATATCATTTGTTAATTCAGTAATCTCTTGTACAACATGGCAAATTGCCAGAAGCACAAACAAATTTTACAACTACTAAGTCCCCCTTAATTCAGATATTTATGCAGTACCTGCTAAAAAGCTCAATTTTTGTGTGAGCTATAATATAAAACTTATGGAACCTCTAGGTGTTGCACAGCTACATGGCACACTCTATACAGAATCAAATCAATGAAGTCGTGGTTTTCTGAGTAGATATTGGACGGCAGTAGGCCAGTAGTATGCACAGCTTTGTGCCATCTCAATCATTCCTCAAGGGCCATTTGTTATATCCTGCAGGAGCTCCGTGTAAATCTTGAAAAGTGAGGAGTAGTTTGAAGCAGATACAAAGGCCACAATGAGAAAGGAGAAAATTTTCAGTTGAATAGCAGTCCTCATTCCGTACAATGTACATGGACCGATTAAACAGAAAGCAAATGGCAGAATGGTGAGTGAAAAGAAAGCTTTTTGATAATGCTATGTAAAGCCTTTTCGGGATATGGCACAGTTCAGCAGGAGCAATTTGCTTGTATTTCATCTAGGCGTTGGACACATTTGACCAAGTAGCTCAAGACATGCTCCTGTCGTTCCCTCAACAACAAATAGCTCAAAAAGAAAAGGAAGAGGAAGCAGCAACGGCAGATATACCCAGCAAAAAAATACAAAAAGTGGCACATATATAACACAAACCGGAAAAGGGATTGTTAAACATATCAGGAATGTGAAAACTTAATATTGTAAGTTTTGATATGCTCTAGAAATTTCTCCTGACATTCTTCAAAGAGACGCTGAGCAACGGAAAGGGAACAAAAATAAATTTGGTACTCTTACCTTGATCATCTCCTTTCCTTTCATACCAACAGGCAACAGCCTTCTCAGGACTGAGTTCTCCCTTGGCAAGCATTTCCCGGTACGAAGTTTCTCACCTCTGATGTCCAATGAGCGGAGTATGCAGACTTTGCTCTTCTTATGATTTATGAAAGTTAACACCATTCGTGCTACCAAACGATAAAAATACAAGGGCACGAGAATTGATATGATGCGTAGTGTAGGCAACCAAATGTAAGCACTTACAAAGCAGGCCCCCTTTTATCTGGATTCCGTAAAGCCTGATCAGGTTCACCACCGGCCACCGCCATGCCCGGCCTCGTGAGCTCAACCGCCCACTGTTGGTCGGTTCGGATGCAGCAACGGCGATTCGAGCGCTTCCGGTACTCTGTGTGTGTGTGTGGGGGGGGGGGGGGGGGGGGGGGGGACAGACGGCGGGAGAACCGGGAGGACAGAGCGGCGGCGGGCGGCGTCAGGGCCGGAGCAGAGCCGATGAGGAGAGGCAGGCAGGCAGCGGCAAACCGGGGGCTTGTTTGTAAATAACCGGATCGCGATCCAAATATTTACGCATACACCCCTGGTTTGGATCGCGATTACTGACCGCGATCCAAATAAGTAGGGATGAAAACGGATCGGATACGAACGGATACCACGGATACAGATACAGATAGTTTTTCTTTCTCGGACTGAATTCTCGGATCGAATTCGGATACAGACAGTATATTTTGTGTCGAATAGTGATATTTATCGTATTTGGATCATAGAAATCAACTTTGAATTTCCGGATACTAAAGCGGTACTGATAATTACAGATATTAAATGTCCGGATTTGAATACAGTCTTACCATTTGAGTCTATGACACTTTCGATCGGTCAGTCGAACGGATAATATCCGTACCACATTCATCCCTACAAATAAGGGGTATATGTAAATATCCGGATCGCAATAAGTAGTCCCGATCCAAATCAGGGGGTTGAATAAAAATATCCAGGGGCTTACCGGCGAAACGGCGGCAACCGGCAAGATCGCGCTGCCGCCGGCGATCTCCGCCGCCAGGGCCCCGTGTGAGCCTCCGACTAGTTTCCGCGTGCGTACGACGACCCTTGATCCTACGGGGATGCCGCAGTGCCCCGAGGCTATCGCCGGACCTACGGCTCGGTGCGCCGCCGCCGGCGCCCGTGCGCGGACGGCAACGGCGATGGAGAATCTCTCTTCTTTGGGAGCTCCCTTCGAATCCGATGAGTCGGCGAGTACATCACGGAGCGGTGTCTTTTATTATTATTATTATTATTATTATTTGAGATGCACGGAGTAGTGGTTTGAAGCGGCTACGAGAGAGTGACCGAGAGGGAAACATGGGTTAATTTCCAAGCTGAGCCGCACCTTGGGTGTACATTCCCGATGAATGTGAAAATGGTCACGGTCGGCGTATACTTTCCATGAGCATAAAGTGTAATATCATGTTCCCTGGAATTATAAGAAAAGGTGCCAGCCATATGCCCATATGCAAATGTCAAGGTTGTCGAAAACATCTAGAAATAAGGTGGGGGAACTTAGTCACCGGGAACGCGGGACGATGCGGCGCTCCGCGTTCCGGGATCGTCGTCCCAAATCGAGGAACGGGGTCGCGCGGGGTCGGCTGCGGGAACGACGGCGGAACTCGTCCCTGCCGCTCGTCCACGACTCCGGCGGATCTCGACCGCGCCGGCGCGGGGAGCGCGACCGTGTCGCGGCGGGGAACTCGACCGCGGCTGGCGGCGGACCTCGACCAATCGAATCCGGACGGAAGGTCAAAATAGGTGCGCATCGGGAAGAATCGTGCGGCGAGGGATGCGAAGCGCGCAAACGGTCCGTCTCCCCCATTAATCGGCATCGAGAAGCTCGAAGGCCCAGCCCCGGTGCTTTATTTGGTGAGTCCATTCATCTGCTCACTCGTTCCTCTCGGCCTCTTCCTCGTGCTCTTTTCTCGCGCGCCTGCTCACTGGAAGTCTGAAACTTCTCTGCTCTTGCACTGTAATGGCGTTCGGTTCGGGGTCTAGGAAGCGCGGGCGGTCGAGGGCGAGGATGATGAAGCCGGTTGTTGGGGAATTCGGAAAACACATCACCCTCGAAACGTCGCGGTCTAACGGCATTCTCAAAGTATGTTTTTCGGGAGCGAGGGATTCGCGAATCCGGAAGTCCGAGACCCGCGAAGTCTCGAATTCGCGAATGTGCGAGTTCGGGGGATTTTGATTCGGTGAAGAGGCGAAGTCATGAACACGCGGAAGCCCGAACCTCCACTTTGCGGAAGGTCCGAACTTCGGAGATTTGGCGATTCGGGAGTCTAGTGAAGACTCGTTCGGGACTCGGGGAGCAAGGACATGCGCGAACCCGCGGGGAAGCGGGGAGCCACTTCGAGAATCGTGGAGGACTTAGTTCGGGAACTTCGGGCGAAGACATTCGCGAATCACGGAGAAGCAAAGTCAAAGTTGTAGTCCCGTAAAGTCCGGGTTTAGAGTGTGAACTAGTGGCGGACTTGTACGTGTAAGGGGAGAAAAGACATTCTTGTACGTGTTCACATTAGGAATATTCTCCGAGCCCGAGGGTGTTATCGGAATGTAAAAGTCCCTTCATCTCCCTATAAAAGGGGACGCGAGGGCACGTGTAAACGGATTCAGACTTTTTGGGATTTGTGCTATTTGCAGAGAGCTTCACTGTTTCTTTGCGCCCTAACTGTGTACTTGAACGTGTTGAAAACTTCACTCGTGTTTGGGTAGTTATCCGAATTTTTCGGGTATCCCCCCAACATTGGCGCCCACCGTGTCTCAGCCGAAAAAGAAACTCACGATGCCACCTCAAAAGAAATCCAAGAAGAATGCCCCAGTACAGGCGAACCAGGATGATCACCTTCCCACCCAAGGAAATGAAACTTCGTTTGTTCCTGAATCCTCGAACGTAACAGACCAACAGCGAAGAGAGAAGCTCGAAGCCCTCATGAAGGCAAGAGCAGAAAAAACAGCTCACATCCAAGAACAACCTGGCGAGCGACAAGAGCACGAGAATGCGATGCGATGATGAGTCCATAGACGAGAGAGCTAGCCATGGTAAACCAAAAGATACAACGGTACAACGAAAGACAAAGAAAAGTTCAAGGCCCGAGTTGCAAGCGAAGAGGAAAATATCCGATAAGCTAGAACAATGAACAAAGCAAAAGAACAAATACAAGCAATACGAGAGAGAAATCGACGAAATGAAAGAGCAAGAAAACGGCTCCCCGTGGCAAGAAACACCGCAACGAACACCGCGCCCGCAAGAGAATCCCCGAAGGAAAACTTCTTCGCGGGAAATGGAGTCTCACACTTCGTGGATTACGAATCACCACTTTGTCAATAGGGCCGCAAACAAGCACCTTGGCCGCCGAAGTTCAAGCCGGTCTCTCTTCCCAAGTACAACGGTTTCGGAAACTCCGGCGGTTCCTCATGAGATACGAGTCGAGTGTGAATTCGGCGGGGAGGAGATGATGTCGCACTTGCCAAATCCTTCATCATAGCTTGTGAAGGACCGATCGAATTGGTACTCATTGCTTGCCTCCACACTCGATCTACGGTGGGTAGATCTCAAGACAAAGTTCATGCAAGCGTTTCGGATGTTCCATGACACAACGGCCGAAGCTTCGATTTGTATAACGCAAGCGAAGGACGAGGGAACCACCGCGAAATTTCGTGAGAAGATTCATGCAACGAGAGGTCTCAAATCCCCCGATGCGGATGACAAGACAACGATCAAGGCACTAATCAAGGGTCTCACCCCGGGGCCAACGGATTCCCACCTCACAAGAAAGAAGCCCGAGACGGTTGAAGAATTATTTCGGGAATTGGAGGATTACATCCTCGTCCGACGATGACCACCGCAAGAGAGTAGCCGAACGAAACGAGGCAAGACGGGCGGAAGAGATACGACCTGGAGGGCACCACCCCAGCATCCGCGAAATGTAAACAGTGTTGGAAATCCTCAGCAACAACAAGAAAGCAGGCCAAGTGCCAGGGGAGGATTCAGTCAAAGAGGAAGGGGGAGAGGAAGAGGAATCCCAAACCTTCCGAACCACAACCCGAGAGATCCCCACTTCTATTGTCAGTATCATGGAAGAGGTCACAGCACCGAAGGGTGCCCTGAGACAAAAAAGAACATGGCACGAATCCAACAAGAGAAGGCACTGATGAGCATCGCATCTTCGATGCCAACCCAGTTTCGGCCGAACTTCTGGCCGCCGCAGTTCGCGAATTCGCAGCCAAGCTCTGTACCAGTTCAGCAATTTCCACAATCGCAATCAACATGGCAGCAATTCTTCCCTCAGTCGCAAGCAATACAGTCAATCCAGCAGCCACAACCCATTCGGGAAATCTTGCCACCGCCACCAGAAAGCTCATCAAGGCCTCAGTCAAGTTCGGGACCTCAGAACTCCAAAGCATTGCCATCGTTCGGGACTATCATGCCAATCACAGGCGGATCTGCCATGGAGTTTGAAACAAAGAAGCGGCGAAGCAACTACTTCGGATCCGTGAATACCATCATCAATGATGGCCCAGCTGCCCGCCGGAGTGGGCGAAGGTGCCAATCACCTTCACGAAGAAGACTTCGGGCCGAAATCCGCGATCCATAATGATGCCATGGTGATTGAAGTCAACATTGCTTGGATGGGTCATAGGAAAAATCTTGGTGGACAACGGGAGTTCGGCGGACATCCCGTTCCCGAAAACATTCGAGAAAATGAACTTGAGTCGGCACATGTTGGATCCACCGAGTACCCATTGCGGGGGTTCGGCGGGAAGCCCATCAAGCCGGTTGGAAAAATATCACTCCCGGTTTCTTTCGGAGACCTTGAGAATGCCGGAACCGAAAACCTCACCTTTGATGTGGTTGACATATATCACCCGTATCTTGCGATCTTCGGCGGGGGATTCATGAACAAGTTCGATGCCTTGTCATAAGGCAACGGTTCCTTTGCATGAAGATGCTGCGCCCAAAGGGGTTATCACGGTATTCGGCAATCAACAAGAGGCCGAAACATAGAAAAGGGCCACACGCCCGGTCAAACGAATGTGTATCGGTCGAAAGCAGTGAAGAGAGAAAGCAAGTCTATGAAGAGCCGAAGCGGGACAAAGAGAAAAGTAACATAACCGCGAGAAGATGAAACAAAGAGAGTGTATCCGGACGACATGCCCGACAGAGCGGTCATAATAGGGGCGAACCTCGGCATCGAAGAGGATGATGAACTCATGCGATTTCGAACAGAAATAAGGATGTTTTTGCATGGTCAGCCAAAGATTTGCAAGGTGTTGACAGATACATAATCGAACATGTCCTCGAAACAGATGACAAGATACCGCCCAAGAAGCAAAAACTCAGAAAAATGTCTGACGAAAAGGTCAAGGCAGTGGAGTCAGAAGTTCAGAGATTACAGGACGCCCAAGTAATCAGAGAAGTCAAGTATCCACTCTGGTTAGCCAACACTGTGCCAGTCAAGAAGAAAAATGGCAAATGGAGAATGTGTATCGACTTCACCGATTTGAACAAGGCGTGCAAGAAGGACGATTTTCCCTTGGAAAGGGTAGACAAAATCGTGGATGATGCGACCAACGGTGAGATGCTTTCGCTCCCGGACATGTTCTCTCGGGTATCATCAAATCGAGTTCGCAAAGAGGACGAAGAGAAGACAAGCTTCATCACTCCTTTCGGAACATTCTATTTCGTAAGAATGCCGGAGGGCCGAAGAATGCGGGGTGCACGTTTTCAAGAATGATAGCAATAGTGCTCCCGCCGCGGATTCGGAGAAATATCTTGGCATACGTGGATGACATAGTCGTCAAAAGTATTCGGAGAGAAGACCATATCGGTGATTTGGCGAAACATTCGCGAACTTGAGGACAGCAAATTTGAAGGCGAACCCCGGAAAAATGTGTGTTCGGAATTCACAAGGGGAAAGTTCTTGGATGTCTAGTTTCAACGAAAGGCATTGAAGCAAACCCTGACAAGATAAAGGCTCTGATGGAAATGCAAGAGCCAGCATCAGTGAAAGATGTTCAGAAGTTGACAGGGAGAGTGGCTGCCCTTAACGGATTCATCCCCGGAGCGCTGCGAAAGAAGTTTGCCATTCTTCCAAGTTCTCGAAGTGCCAAGAAGTTCCGGTGGTCCGAACCTCGGAGGCGGGCCTTTCGCGAATCGAAGGACTACTTGTCCAAGCATGACCAAGCTCCGTCCTCCCGAGCCAAAATCGCCGCTTCTGCCGTATGTGTCCGCATCAAATTCGGCGGTATGCGCGATCTTCGGTGCGGGGAAAAGGAAGAAGAAGGAAAGTTGAGGCAAATTCCTGTATATTTCGCCTCGGAAGCATTGTCTGGTTCCAAGGTTTTCTATTCCGAACTAGAGAAGATCGCGTATGCAGTCATCATGGCAGCAAGAAAGTTAAGACATTATTTCGAGGGCCACAGAATAAGAGTTATCACCAACCAACCGTTAAGTGACCTATTCGCGAACAGGGAGGCATCTACCCGAATTATCAAGTGGGGTGCTGAACTCTCCGAATATGTGGTGGATTTTGAGAGAAGAAGTGCAATAAAATCGCAAGTCCTGGCGCATTTCGTCGTGGACCGGACCTCACCTACTCGGAATGCTGGAGGAAAATATGCCCGAACCTTGGGTAGTGCGGTGTGATGGAGCATGGTGTTACAAGGGGGTTGGAATTTCGGTACGTTGTAACATCACCGACGGGCGTGGTCATAAGATATGCAGCACGGCTCGTATTCGCGAACAATGAATATTCCACGAACAATACAACGGAGTACGAAGCTCTACTGCTGGCGCTGAGAAAAATGAAAGCCTTGGGGCAGCAGATTTTCATAATCAGAACGGATTCGAAAGTAATCCAGGAACACATCGAGAAGGAAAGCGAGGCCAGGAATCCAGTTCTCATGAAATATCTTGAAAAAGTCAGAGAAATGGAAAGACACTTCAGGGGGTATTCAGTCCAGCACATTCCAAGGGATGACAACAATGAGGCGGACAAACTGGCGAAGGCAACGACCAGAAATCAAGAGCTACCACCGGATGTGTTCTTTGAAATCATCGAGAGAACCTTCCATCAAAGAATCAAGAACTCAAATCGTGAATGTGGTGGAAATCCCAGATCGGAGAGCGAGAATAATGGCCTACCCGAGGGGACATTACGAACCACAAGATGAACTGGAAGAGAAAAGGCCGAGGCAAAGGGCTCGGGGGCTACACCGTGGTAAATGGAGAATTGTACAAATCGGGAGTCACCGAACCTTGGCTACGCCGCATCACCTCCGAAAAAGGTCGTGAACTCCTAAAAGAAATTCACGAAGTGGATTTTGTGGGGCACACATAGGCACCGGGGCTTTGGGCGGCAAGGCGATAAAACAAGGGTTCTATTGGCCAACCATCAACATCGACGCCAAGATGTTGGTTCGGCAATGTGAAGCATGCCGGAAGACGCGCAAATCGGCGAGACCGCCTTCAATGCCGCTTCATTTAATTCCTCCAACCCGGCCTCTGCAAAGATGGGGCATGGACCTAGTAGGCCCGTTGCCAACGGCTCAGGGTAATTGCCGATTCGCGGCCGTAGCGGTCGACTATTTCACGAAGTGGGTAGAAGCAAAACCACTCGCGAACATCACGGCGAAAGCAACGGTTCGAAATTCTTTTGGCAGAACATAGTCTGCAGGTTCGGAGTTCCTAGAGAACTGACGGTTGATAACGGCAAACGGTTTGATCTTGCTACACCTTCAAAGAATACCGTAGAACCTTGGGTACACAAGCGAAATTTTCGTCGGTATACCACCCACGGTCCAATGGAGCGATTGAAAGAGCCAATGGCTTGATTTTTTCGGGAATCAAGAAATGCTTATTTGATCGAAAAAAGGGAAAGTGGGTAGATGAACTTCCAAAAGTGATGCGGTCTCACAACACCACGAGTTTCAAGGACAACGGGTTTCACACCTTTTCGCCTACTCTTCGGGACCGAGGCTATGACACCGAAGAGATCAAGAATGAAAGCATGAGAGTCTTGAAAGGAAAAGAGATAGAGGAAATTGATAAAAAGGTGGAGAAAGACATGATAGAGCCGACAATCCTCGAAGCAAGAGAGAACATTGAGAAGTACCGCGAGAGAGAGACAAGGGCATGGAGAGACAAAAAGGTGGTCCGAAGGACATCAAAGCTGGTGTTCTTGTCCTAAAAAGAAAGAAAAATTGGGAGAACCCAGGAAAACTTCATGAGTCATGGGAAGGGCCTTACATAGCTAGGGAAACAGATATGCCAGGGGCTTTTCGCCTGTTGGAACAGACTGGCGAGCAGCTGCCATATTCGTGGAACGCCGATAGCCTAAAGAGGTACTATCCATGAAAACCCTAGTTGTACATAACTATAGTACGTAGCAGTTTCTCGATTTTCGTAGGTATACACTGTAGGAAAATAGAAGCCCGGATCACGTGTCTATAAGTGACTTCGGGAGAAAATAAGTTTTTTGTCTTAATCGTAGTTCTAGAATAAGAAGGACCGTACTCTTTTCCTTGCAAAGGGGGCTCTAAATCAAGAGGCAAGGTTTTTAACGAGGCGGATCCTATGTAAATACTCTTTCTGATATATATATGAAAAGAGTTTTCCCCCAAATTGCACGTTTCATATTTTGTGTCTTGGAATTCCATCGTGAAAAAAGAAAAGTTCGTGTGAAAGGCTCCTTGATAGCCAGAATTCCATCGTGAAAAAATAAAAGTTCGTGTGAAAGGCTCCTTGATAGCCAGAATTCCATCGTGAAAAAATAAAAGTTCGTGTGAAAGGCTCCTTGATAGCCAGAATTCCATCGTGAAAAAATAAAAGTTCGTGTGAAAGGCTCCTTGATAGCCAGAATTCCATCGTGAAAAAAGAAAAAAGTTCGTGTGAAAGGCTCCTTGATAGCCAGAATTCCATCGTGAAAAAAGAAAAAAAAAGAAGTTCGCGTGAAGGGCTCTGTGATAGCCGAAATTCCATCGGGAAAAAAAAAGAATGAGTTCGTGAAAAGGGCTTCCTGATAGCCGAAATCCCATCCATCGAGGGATTCCCACCGAGAGGCCTGAGACAACAACAAGTTGTGGCCTAGAAAAATCCCATCCATCGAGGGATTCCCACCGAAAGGCCTGAGACAACAACAAGTTGTGGCCTAGAAAAATCCCATCCATCGAAGGGATTCCCACCAGAAGAGTTCGCATGATGATTTCGGAAAAATGAATGTCTAAGGGTTCGCCTCAGTATTATCATTCAGTTCAGAATGTTGGCAATTTTTCCAGGTATCACCATTAGAGGAAGAGGACAAGGGGCTCCGTCGGGCGTTCGCAGAAAAATTTTGGTTGAAGCAACTAAAGGTTGCAATTTCAACCGGGGCAAGTTTGCCAGTTAGGGCAAGTCCGCAAAATTCGAAAAACAAATTTTGCCGACTCGCACAGCGACAGCCGAAATTTTCAAAAGCTAAAGAAAACTTCTCCGAAACGTATGCTAAAGAAGGTCGTGAATAGTGAGAATCATGAACTCGCCAACCAGTTTTCATGCGAAACGGCAAGGTGGGGGAGGGTGACGTTTTTTCAAGAAAAAACATTCATTGCCTTATTCGCATCAAAACTCCCGAATAGTTCCTCAAAAATTACAACAATCAATACGAAACTTAGAATGAAAGTTCCACTACATGTCCTGGTTTACAAGCGGTGTTGTCAGCCACATCGCTAGCATAGGCGAAGTCAGATGAACCGGCTAAGGGGCTAAGGGGCTCCATCTTCGGAGTTCTCGTGGATCGCGGAGTAGAGGATGCAGAACGGCTCTTTTTACGAAGCAAGAAAAACGAAGTGAGATCAAGACAACCTATAGAAAATTTAAGCGAGGCCTCAAACCAAAAATCGGAAAAATCTTGCTCAGGACGCGCTTGTTTGAATAGACGCCATGCCTCGCCACTAACAAACATTCTATCACGATGAATTCGCAGTGGTAGAACGTCCCGCGCGCAGCCCGGCTTGCGGGACTGCGCGAGTTAAAATACACAAAACATTTGTTCGAAAAAGTTTGATGAATCTACACGAATGTACGTACCGATCTCCAATCTACACAAAAGTTCGAACATGTCGTTTAATTCATGACATCCACCTTCGGTGACTCTTCTTCTCGGTTCGGGGACTTGTCCACGGTCGTTGCCACCGTCGGCTGCCGCCGCTGCGCCGCTGCTGCTTGCGTTCTGCTCCGAGCCATCCTCGCCGGATCCTCCCGAACTCTCCCCGGAAGTCGATACTTCGGGAGATGCGGCGACGCGTTCTCGCTCCTCCTTTTCTCTTAGCCGCGAAAGAAAGAGAAGAGTAAGGAAATCTTAAGAAACCGGAACACATACGACGAACATAAGTCACGAAATAGACCAAAGAATTACCTCGTCAAGCTTTGCCCGCGCAACGGTCTTAGCCATATCCGCCCCGCCAACCATCCGAGAATTCCTTCGCGAACTTTAGCTTTATAGCAATAACGTCAGGGTTGTCTTGAAGTATAGTTTCACTGGTAACGCCTGGGAACTGAGAAAGGTTCGCGCGAAACTTTGCCAAGTCAACACGGTCGTAGTCGTGAAGGACCTTCAGAATGCTTTCCACAGAAAAAGATACGGCAAAATTGCCGGCACCAGAGATGACTTCGGGGAGAGCCTTGAATTCTTCCTCGAGCCAGTCCATGAAATCGGAGATATCAATGTCATCTGGAAGAGGAGCTGGACGAACACCATACTCATTCAAGGACTTCTGGTACTCAGCATAAAGCAACTTTAATCTTCCCAGAATTTCCGAAATTTGTTTCTTCGAAGATTCACTTTCTGCCGTCAGTGCTTTCTCAAGATCTACGATTTTCTGATCCTTCGAGCTCAGTGACTTGGCAAGGCTGGCGTTGTTGATGCGGAGATCTTCAGCAATCTTGGCAGCACGCTCTTGTTGTTGCCGAAGTTTCTCGATCATACTCAGGTCATCTTCGTGAGATTTCCGAACCTTCTCCAGTTCTTTCTTGGAATCCTCGAGCGCGGCTTCGGCGACCTTCTTCTCGTCCTGACTCCTTTTCAAAGCCTCAGCCCGGCTCGGATACCTTCTTTTCCCGGCTCTAGGTTCGTGGATTCCGCGAGACCAAAGTTGCGCTCCAACTCCTTGGACTTCCGAGAAAGTTCCTCATTAATCTTCTCCCTGCTCGGAAAGTCGCTCTATGGCAACTTTCCCGAGCATAGAGTACTTGAGAGTATAGTCTTCATGGAAGCGCGCAAGTTTCGAAGGAGAATAGGAATGCAACGATTCTTGAATTCCGAAAAATTCAAGAATAAATCTCGAGTGAAAATTCTACGATCACGAATCGCACAAGGGGACAGTGAGAATCAACGAACCTTGCTTGCTGAAGTGCTGCATAGTGACTTGTTTAGTCGAACCCGAAGAGGCCTTCCCCTGAGGTGAAGGGGTAGTTTCGGAGATAGATAGAGGCCTTTTTTTCGGAGCCTTGAGCGGCTTCTTCAGGTTGTTCCGACGCACCTTCTCCTGTTTCATCAACAATTGTGGACGATTTCCATAGAGTTAAAAACTTGGACGTCTTGCCCCCGACGCCAATTGTCTTGAAACCAACACGCAACGGTTGCCGCGATGAGACGTACCAAAGCTTTTGTTAAAGGCGGCCAAGGAAGGAGAAGGCGCTTGGTCTTCGGGGACGACCTCCCGAACTTCGACCAATGGAATATTTTCGGAAGAAGGGCCATCCCTTTGAATGGTCCGCTCAAGATCACGGGCAAAATCGGAGGAGACTTGATCGGCGGCGGTGACATCGGCGGCGGGAATTTCGGCGGCGGCGGGGGACTCGGTGTGAGCAACAACTTCGGCGGCAACGGTCGACTTATCGCCAGCGGCGGGGGATGCCTCTTGTTGGACTTCGGGAGCAACATCCGAAAAGGAATCGATGTCGACGAACTCATTTTCGGAACCCGACGGGACAAATGTCTCGAAAGTTAAATAATGGCCGAGAGGAAAACACCTTTGGGGCTATCCGGCTTCGTGGGAATGTCGTCGTCGAAGGCGGACGGAACTCGCCGAACTCGGAGGAAGAAACCTTCTTCACGGCTTTCTTCAACTTCTTGCGGCCCATCCGGGCAAGCCGGAGCGCCACGGAGTTCGGCCTTCGAAGTTTGAGGTTCGGAGGTCCTTCGTTTACGCTTCGACGACTCGAGTGATCCGGTCCTCGAAGGCTTCACTCCCGAAGATGTTCCCTCGGTGGCGGTGACAAGTTTCGCTTCGACGATCCGATTCAAGGAGCGTTGATTGGAGCGGCCGAGCACCGGCCCACGGCGACGGCGGGGAAGTTTCGGTTTCGGACCGGGGCTTCGAGAGCCGAAAAATTTGTCACCGCGATCTCCGAAAAGACGCGGTTGATCTTCTTCTTGTGCTTCACCGGGGCCTTGTATGCTTTGTATTCGTTCATGGTATACTCGCCTACCATGACATTGACCCTCTTCTCAACTTCGTCCATAAAGTCCTTGGCGCTTTGGCCCTCGCGAAGTTTAATCCCGAACTTCGGGAAAGGAACCTGCCGATCCGCCCCGCTGACGTTGTAGTCCACGATTTCGGCGGGGGACCGACCCTTCGAGATAGGCCAGATTCGCGCGGCGACGAATTCTTCGATGATGTCGCGGCCGCCGAGTATCGTGCTGGCCAGATGGAATGCACTCTCACAATTCCGAATTCCTAGGGCCCGCTGGTTGTACTTCCCCACATTCATTGCGGTGAGGGGCGCGATCGGGCACGGCAGCTTCGGCACATTCACCTTCAGGTAAAACCAGTAGGACTTCCAATCGTCGGAAAGGTTAGTCTTGCGGCAGGGGGGAAATCGGGATTCGGGTAATCCCTTGTCGGGTGTTTTGGCGTCGGGTATTGAAGGTACGGCGGGCGTGCCGGGCCGTGATAGAACCGCCCGTCTTCGCCTTTCACAACTTCCGAATAATCACCAGTTCGTAGAACCTGGTGAAGGCGTCGATGCTAGGACTGCACCCGAAGGTCTTCAGAATCCAAATAAATTTTGATACTTCCAGAAAAGACGTCGGGGTAAGCTGGTGGATCTTCACTGAGAATGCATCAAGAATCGCCGGTAACACTGGATCACAAGGGAATCGCAGCCCACAGATGAAGAAGTCCCGAAAAACCACAATTTCCCCAGGCTTGGGAGTGGGAATTGTTTCATCGAGTGGGCGCGCGCCGGCCCCGGGAGAGAAGAATCCAGACCTTCTCGTACTCACGAATAATATCGCTTGTCACCTTCGACTCTCCGAAGGCAAGCGAAGGCGGCGGTGGGCCGAAGTCCTCAACATGACGAGATCCTCTACCCCGGCATCCACATCCCCGACGTCTTCGCCGCCATCGGACCCAACCTCGCCGTCTTCGCGACCTTGGGAACCGCTAGGTGATCCAACATCTTCGGCGGTGCGGCACGGTCCGCACTTTCGGCGGCCTTGATCGAGTGGGAGACCGCGGCAATCGGCTCTTCGGTAGTCATCGGTCTAGCGGTGTTTTTAACGCGAGCCACCTAACAAACGCGAACGTTCAAACAGTTTAGACAGATATTCGAAAATAAAGCTAGGAAAACCGTGACGTTGCTACGCCAAAGTTCAGCGAACTAATGAAACAACAAAGCAAACATAATAGAATACCTTAGAAGAGCGCGAACAAGGCCTGGAGTTCGCAAGGTTTCCTAGCGGAAGAAGCTGGTCTCGCGAAGGAAGGAAAAAGTGGGAATCGTGAAAGGCGCGAGAGCAGTAAAAATTTTTTAACAGCGCCACCTCGCTATTTATAGGGCTGGGGAGGGGTAGTTTCGCGAAGTATGCCTCGATTTAACCGCCTTTGGCTCCCCGGGCGACGCGTGTCCCCTCCGACGTTCCGAGGGTGACGTTTTTTACTAAATTTCCGAAAAGTTCGTGGAATCGGATCGTCGGAGTCAACCCGCTTCCCCGAGGGGCTAGTGTTGGGGGAATTCGGAAAACACATCACCCTCGAAACGTCGCGATCTAACGGCATTCTCAAAGTATGTTTTTCGGGGAGCGGGGAATTCGCGAATCCGGGAAGTCCGAGACTCGCGAAGTCTCGAATTCGCGAATGTGCGAGTTCGGGGGTTTTGATTCGGTGAAGAGGCGAAGTCATGAACACGCGGAAGCCCGGAACCTCCACTGCGGAAGGTCCGAACTTCGGAGATTTGCTGATTCGGGAGTCTAGTGAAGACTCTGTTCGGGACTCAGGAGCAAGGACATGCGCGAACCCGCGGGGAAGCAGGAGCCACTTCGAGAATCTGTGGAGGACTTAGTTCGGGAACTTCGGGCGAAGACATTCGCGAATCACGGAGAAGCAAAGTCAAAGTTGTAGTCCCAGAAAGTCCGAGTTTAGAGTGTGAACTAGTGGCAGACTTGTAAATGTGTAAGGGGAGAAAAGACATTCTTATACGTGTTCACATTAGGAATATTCTCCGAGCCCGAGGGTGTTATCGGAATGTAAAAGTCCCTTCATCTCCCTATAAAAGGGGACGCGAGGGCACGTGTAAACGGATTCAGACTTTTTGGGACTTGTGCTATTTGCAGAGAGCATCACTGTCTCTTTGCGCCCTAACTGTGTACTTGAACGTGTTGAAAACTTCACTCGTGCTTGGGTAGTTATCCGAATTTTTCGGGTATCCCCCCAACACCGGTGAAGACATGGTGGACGCCGGTGCCGGTGCCGGTGCCGATGCCGGTGAGGAAGAGGTCATTGAACTTGAGGATGAAGAGGAAGAAGAAGAACAGCCCTGTCAAGCTCAAGCCCTCGTTCCCTCGTGACGTTCCGGGAACATCGTTCCGAAATATCTTGGATCACGATCCAAATTGATTTGGAACGTCCTTCCCGTGTGTACTCACCGTTCCGAGGAGGTTTGAAAACCTTCGTCCCGCGTACCACGTTCCCGTTCCTCGCCCCCGTCGACCCGGGAACGCGGTGACTAAGTGGGGGAACATTCTTATAGAATGCTGGAAGCCCAAGGATAGATGACGATCCATAGGAAATTTAATCAGGAAGGCTTCTCTGATTGTTCTCAGTAATTACGGCAACAAATGTCATTAGCCAGAAAATCTATCAAGAATTGTCATAATCTATGATCCTCCGGGGATGCCTCGGTGCCCTGAGAGGCTGAGACTGCCGGACCTACAGCTCGGTGCTGCGGCCGGCGCCCGTGCGCGGACGGCGACGGCGATGGCGCGGCCGCGGGTGGCGTTTGCTCACCGCTAGCCCAGGCATTGCAGGGTGGGTAGGGCTGGCAGCTTCCAGCTTGCTTTTCTTCACAAGCTGCTGAAGGTTGGGGGGCTGCTGGCTCCGGTGCCGGTTACGGCTCCGCTCCTCCGTTGCATTCCACTTGCGGCGAGGATGGTCCTGCCGACGGACCGGCTGCGCACGGACTGCTTTGCCTGTTCTAATGCAGTGCACCCCCAAGTCCCACAATCGACATGCTACACGTTGTAAATTCCCATCAAGAGATTCAAGAGTATAGTTTCTTCCTCAGGCACTGTCAGCTGCACGCTCATATGACTGACGATCACGAAGTTTATTGATTCAGTAATCTTATACAACATGGCAATGGATGAATGAGCACAAGGAATTCCACAGCTGACAAAGGCCCTATAAGCTCAAACACAGGCCAGCAGCAGTGCAGGTACACCTGCTCCAAGCTCGATCAAGAATGATAGGTAGCCTGGCGAATTCGGTGTCATCCCCGCCTTCGTTTATGTTCTACTAATAATATACAGAACTAAAAGGATCATGGTTTTCCGAGGAGAGATGGGCGGTAGAATGCATGGCTTTGTGCCATCTCAATCCTTTCGCGAGGATCATTCATCGTTTCATCCCTCAAGGCTTGGAGAATGTCTCTTGCTGGTAGCTCCCTGCGGATTTCGAAAAGTCAAGTACATATCAGAAGAGTAACATAATATTGAGCAAAAAGATGCTGCAGTCCTCACTCCTCAAGCACACCGTACATTCTCAGAACACAAACCTTTTTATCAGTATTCTGTAAAGCCTCTTCAGGATTGGGCATAGTTCAGCTGGAGCAACCTGCTTGTTTTCTTCCGGGTGTTGCACACTTAGACTGGGTTGACTAAGCAGCTCAAAAAATGCACCAACGGCAGAGATACCCTGTCCAATGGAATGATAAACGATCGTACTGAAACACACCATGTCAAAAGGAAAAGGGACGGTTTTGAAAGTCAGGGTTGTCAAACACCCAGTAAGCTTTGACATCTACTGCAATCTTCGCTTTTCAACATTTGTCAAAGGTAATTCTAAAAAAAACATTTATCAAAGGTATCCTCAGAATAAAATGAACAAAATAAAGGAATATGGTTATAGTATTACCTGAATCATTCCCTTTCCCTTGATACTATCACCCATGTCAGGACTCAACTCTCCCTTGGCAAGCATTTGCCCATACCATGCATTGCGACCTTTTAGGAGAGTTACATAAGTGTCAGCCAGGAGAGGTCCAGCAAGTTTCTCAGGTTGTTCTGTTAACAAATGAGTAATGAATATCATCTCTGACGTGCAATGAGCAAAATATACAGATTTGCTTGTTGCACTCTCATTTGTTAAAGCTGCCACCATTCCTGAAACATAAAAGGGAAATGTGGTGAAACACGAACTGAAAAAATGTACTAAAACAAAGTAAAGAGATATTATCCTATCTGTTCACATAGCAATTTATGACAAATACAATGTTTAATCAAAGAATGGAGATTATAAAAAAAATAAGTAGCAAGTATTTAACTCTATATTCCGATTTCAAGATTTTCCAATTCAATTATTTTTAAATTAAAATTATAAGGTACCCTTCTGATTTGAGTGTACCCCACGCTGCCAACCACACACTGCTAAAAGGCAAGAACCAAGAAGTCATGGTAATGGCCAGATGGGTAACTGTTAAACAGGTCAACTAAACTTCAAGCATACAAGACTTCCATGTTTGATATGCTTTCTTCAGCATCGAGTAGAATCCCAATTACACTAATGTTGACAGCTAATGAAAACGAAGAGATTAGATTTACCAGCGCCAATTGCATAGACATTCTTCAGGCCACCCATCACCTCATGAGTGACAAGATCACTGTTGTCCCATACAATAAAATGTGGTTGCCTCAAAAACTTAGCAAGAGGCTTCCTCCACTTGTTGGATCCACAGATTCGAGCATTTGCGTATTCTTTGTTATAAATTTCTGAGGCGATGTTTGGTCCTCCAAGATAGAGTATATTCTCAGTTGGAACTCCAGCTGCATTGTTTTTCTAAAAAATATCAGCCCATATTGTTGAGTTCAAATACGCAGGTCAAGCATTAAACAGTCACACAAAAACTAATTATATGTTTCAACCAGGTGCATGTCAAGATCAAGATCATTCTTTCTACTAGTTGTTAAGCACCATGTCATGATCATGATCAAAAGCATTGAAGATAAGCACCGTGTCTTGATCATGCCATAAATACGCAACCTTGGTCTGTGTTTGACTTTCTGTTGCAAGTACTAAAACACATCATAATGGTAAATAAAGAAATGTAATAGACAAGTAAACACACAATCATAATGCAATGCTGCCATCAAATGGAGCCAAAAGAATTGTTGGTGAGAGCATATCCTCAAACTAACCATGTCAAGCAGCTAATGGCATAATTGTGGAGGTTATTTATGGTAACAGACAGATAATAAATAGGTCTAATGTGCCCCCTGTACCTGGATATGGATAACTATGGTAGGCAACCTACTGAAGTAATTAGCATGTACTATAGAAATCAGGCGCATTTGTCAAATACTATGCAGTACACAGATGAGCTTTCCACATGACCGCATTTTGTACACAAATCAAACAATGTGCTATCTAATCATTACACTGGTAAATAGCCAAGTACTACAAACACTTTGATCAAGCAGCTTATCATGCATGTCAGTCATAAGTCTATTTTAGCAAACCAGGTTCATTCAACTTCTTCAGAAACTAAACGATCAAATATTTCAGTTTAAAATACACAGGGACAAAAGGGAGACGAGAGATTCTTACTTGCCGAACTAATCATTTGAGTAGGTGTAATGATACGGGGAATAGGATCCAATGAGGCTTCTATCCCCTTTGCCAGGGAAATTATTACCGGAACACTGATCCTCTCCTTCCAATACTCGCTGATCTCCTCAAAGACCTCCCTTGTCTCGGTGGATGGCACCCCATTCACCACAATGTCAGCATCCCAGACGGCTTCCTGCAGGTTGGTGACGACCTTCATAGGGCAGAGCGGCGTTTCGATCATGTTCAAACAGAACCCATCCTTCAGTATCTCATCGGCATACAGTGTCCGATCCCCGAGCCGTGCCTCGACATACTTCAGGTAGGCGCACCGGCGGATCAGGCGCCTTAGAACGTCCTCCCTCGAGTTGATCACCTCGAACAGATGCTCCGCAGTGGACCGGTCCACCGTCCTCCCCGGACGGCGCCAAATCCTTATCTGCACCTTCTCCCGGAAGTGGCCATAGGCGTCCTGCAGAAGAGCAGCAAAGACGCTGCCCCACGCGCCGGCACCGACGCTGACGATCTTGAGCAAGTCTCCATCCGACTTGCCGAGCAGCCGGCGCAGCTCGTCCAGCCGCTCCTCAGTGCCATTGGCACCGTGCACCGATCCATTCGTATGCACGCTCCCAACCATCTCTCTCTCTCTCTCTCGCAATCGATCAGAATTCAAAAACCACTCAAACCAGTGTAACAGTAGGAGGTCAGCTCACAGGTGTGTGCTCTCAGAGGCAATTAATCGAACACTTGAGCGTGAGGCAGTCGTACCCGCCCGGAAAGCCAGAATCCAATTGCTGCATCACCCCAACGACTCCGAGACGCGTGAAATCGCTTCAAACGCCGCTCACCGACCGCGGACCTAACACAACACCGGCCGATCTCCCCCTCAGAAGATTCCGAGAACTGGTCATCCACCACCACCTACAACCACAGAACGCCAAGCAGAAAATCAAGCACAGTCCATGAACCGCGGCACCGGTGCAGGGATAAGTAAGGGGGATCAACGCCGGTAAAAGCAAGCAGCCGCCATTACGTCGCCACCCACCTCCAGCTCAAGCAGGATCCCGGGGGCGCAGCTGGCCGGCAGCCGGCATTGGGACGGGGCGAGGCGCGGCGGGCAAGGGTGGGTGGCGGATGGAAGCATGCAATGCAACGCCCCGACCTGAATTGGAAGCAAGCAAGCGCTCGATCGGCTTGGATAAGTAGATGGGTGGGGGCGAGGCGGCCCGGAGGTGGGTGGAGGCATTAATGGAAATGGATGGCGCCAACCATGCAGTGCCCGCCATTAATGAGCACGCGAGCGAGGAGCCGAGGACTAGTGGGAGCGGGAGTGTGGAGTCGGGGAAGAGGGAGGGGGACAAGGACAACCCTTGCTTCGCTCGCTGTTTCCCGAGCACTGCTGGCCGTGCGCTGCTGCTCTGCTCCCTTTGCTTTCGAGGAGACGACGATGGAATGCAAGTTCGATCTCTAGTTTCGTATTCGTTGGACTTTAAAATTGCAATATTAGTATGAAAATATATTCGACGCAAATATGTTCGTAGTCCAGTCCAGGGTGAGCATGACTACAGTGCATGACTGTTCGCTTGACTTATCGATCCACCGGACAAAGCCAGATCTTCTCTCCGAACAAAAGCCGCCGTAAAGAATCCCAAATAGTGATCTTTCTCTCGAAACAATCAAGCGTCAGCCAAGCCAGCCACGCCGCTGGTTTCTGAAACTGCACAACGACACCGATTCGCCAGCGACAGCGATAGAGACAGGCAGGCAGGATACGGGACATCACGAAATCAGCATGTACGTGTGTGCTCGTCGATTGATCGCTGGCACTGACGCGGCGGCATGCGTAGGAGATGAGAGCAAGCAGCACCGTCGACGAGCGTCGCTGTCGTCTTCCCCCGCGGAGCTTTCTCAACTCGGTGAAGTGAAACTGAAACATGCCGGCGTCCCTCTCAGGCACGCACATTCATGCTCCTTTCTTGGTTGTCAGTTGCAACCACCATTGCGCCACTATGCCAGCACAGCTCGGAGGTCATTCGGATCGTAGTCCTCTGACGCAGAACTAGCTTGTAGGTTCCATCAAATCCTGATTCCAGAGCAGTTAGTTTTTTTTTTGAGCAAATCCAGAGCAGTTAGTTAATCCCCTCCCGTGCAGAGATTTTTTTCCTTTGACACGCGTGCAGAGATTTGCATAAAAAGTGAGATTTTTTTTTAAGAAAACAAGTTGTGGAGAGACGCATAGGGTGTGTTTGTGCACCTGTACGTGGCCGACCTGGCTACCTCGCCATGGCATGGCTAATCGAGCCTGGTTCAAACGGTGCAAGGTTGATTGTTTGTCTCACCGGCCGAAATGAGCCGGGCTTATTTGATATTGTGTTTGTGTGTACGTACGCAGCATTATGCATACCTTGCACTCATGAAGTGGTAGTTTTACCACCCATTCTTCTCTTCCCTTACCTCGGAGAGGCATTTCATCGAACACGATGGTGGAAGCAACCGAGGAAATCGACCCTCCGAGGCACACCCACCACCGGGGCCATAGTCGCCGGTGTGCCCTGTGGGTACGGCACGAACGACCACGACACCACCGCGCGCGCCGCCGCCGCCGCGGTCACCGCGACGCTCCCAACCGGCCCCGCAAACCCGCAACCGAACGCGTCGATACATTTGTTAAGGCCGGCGCACCAAGGAAACACGGAGACGACAAGCTTCCGAGCAAGAAGCACCGCGGGTGGGAAAAGCCGACACGCACGCCGTGGTGAGGGGCGGCCACGTTCGGTGGCGGGGCGAGCGGGCACACCTTGCTCGCCCCGCCGAGTATGCCGGCGAGTTGCGCCGTGAGCTCCTCCACACCGACGGCGTCGTGGTCGGGGGCGGCGAGTGCACCGCCGCTTGCCGTCGTCCTAGAATCCCTAGCCGTGGCGACGAGTGCGTCGGCTCGTCGTGGTCGGGGCCGGTGAGCGCGTCGCACGGCGTCGTGGCCGCGAGTGCGTCGCCGCGCGCGGTCGTCATGGGCGTGGCCGGTGAGTGCGTTGCTCGCCGTTGTCCGAACAGTGGCCGCGAGCACCTCGCGAGCCGTTGTCGTCGTCGTGGTTGTGGCGGCGCGGTGGTGGTGCTGCGGCGGAGGTGAGGAGGAAGGAGGAGGTGACCACATGCGGTCGTGGCGAGCTCGTTGCGGCCTTGTTGCGTCGCGCGCGGCCGGGCTCTCCAGCTACGTTCGATTCTGGCGTACCCCGAGAGCCATGAGAGAGAAGGCCCGACGCACCGCAGCAGCCTGGCTCTCTGGTGGGCCCTAGCTCGCAAACAGGCGGAGTTGCACGCGGGGGTGCAGCCGGGCCGTCGGGCCAGGTGCGCAAACACGCCCATAGTAATTGGCATGCTGTTGCCGTTCAAATATACTGGGCCGCCTTGGGCCTAGATAAACAGATCAACTAAAAGCATATATCGTTAACTCAGGCCCACTAGCATCACAGCCCACGTCGCGATCGAACCTAAAGCGAGGGAGCCCAACCTGTCGTGCAACCCGACCACCGGAGGAGGAGACCCCACCCGATGTCGCTGGTCGCCTACGACGCCTCTTCCGATGAGGAAGACGCCGGCGAGCCTCCCGCCGCCGCGGCGCCCTCCGCCCCTCCACCCGTAGCATCCTCCATCGGGCCGCAGCCCAGGCCTCCGTCTCCTTCGAGCGCGTTGGGCGCCGCTCCTCAGCCTACTCCGCCGCAGCCTCCTGCACCCAGCCAGTAAGTCCTTGCTGCCCTGCCTCTCTAGGGTTTCGCTTCGTAGGAACACGGGGATTGCTTGACAGGTGACCAGCTCATCAGGGGGCTGGCTGATTGCGTGTACTGAAGTAAACCTGATGCTACTGGCTATCGACGTAATCCCGCATCAGTTCCAGTGAGGTCCAGTTCGGAATGATAATTTTGGCACGCATGCTTTGCATATTTGCAATGTGCAAATTGGTGGGATTTATTTATGCAACCTGAAAACCATGAAGGGGCTTCTGTATATGAGGTCACCATTCATCAGGATAATATGCTTCACAAGTTATATGTAGCCCATCTTCTGCCCACCTTCTCTTTAGAAATCAGGGTAGACACCTCCATTTTTTACTTTCTTCTTTTGTATTAATCAGAGTATCAGTATTCACTTCACAAAATCTTAGCAGCACTCAAGGTAACCAAGATTTAGTTAAACTAAGCAGCATAACTACAATGGTAAAGCTTGTTCAGGGAAACTTTGTAAACCACAACAATGTGTCACAAATGAACTATATGTGAACATGCCACTTCTGAAATAATGTAGTTCTTCACTATTGGTGCTAAATTGGATTCTGCAGAGCCCTGCCTCTTAATGCTTATCATGTACCATAATTTGATGATGATTATGCTGCTCTTCTACTTTAGCATTCCAATATAAATCAATCTAGAAATACTAACATAAAACACAGCCAGTTTTCTCTTTGTTGGAATGAGGCACTGAGCCACTAGTAGATTATATGCGTGTAATGCTCCCTTTGCATGGGCCTGTTATTAGTTTCTAAAATTCAAACAATTAAGAAAGAGCATCTTCACCTTTTGAAAATGGGAATAAATGGAATTCCTTACAGGGCAAGTTGGATTATTAGATATCCTGTGCTGTATTGGTTTATTGGGCAAAATGATTGCAAGTGATGTTGGATCTAAAGCAGTCACTGCCTTACAGCATTTGATCTCCTCACCGTATTGCATATGGATTTACTTCCTTGTTATATTTCATCGCTCGCCCTCTTCATCATACTGGTGCCTGTCATTTTTGTTTCATCCAGATTTCTTATTTAATTGTATGCATGCTGAATTGTTGTTACTCGTCTGATTTGCTAAATCCAAGTACATCTAGGTTTGATTTGGTATTTGCGGGTTCTTAATTTCTCGATTTTGTCCTTTCGCTCCAGGAACATAGTATCATCCATTAGTTCGAGTAATGTCTCCCTGCCCACACCATCATTAGACCTCCCAGATGTTGCAGATCTCTTTGGCCCCCCTGCAGAGAATGCATCAAGAAAGAGAGAATCAAATGGATCTGCTCTTCATGATTCACGCAGTAAATTCCCAAGGACACAACCACAACCCCGAGACGCAAGAAATGCTGCAGGGAACGCTCTAATTCCTCCGCAACTTCGTGGAAGGTTAGTCTTTGCCCCCCTTTTCCTGTCTCTTTGGTGTCATGTGGGACCAATCTTATTCTGTTTTTCTCCTGCTCCTCATGTGCACAATCAAATGCTTTCAGTGAACTGAGGCATATGGGCCCAGTCCCATAGTGTTTTTTTTGCCAGTTATTCACATTATGTATTTTCTATCCCTAACCACTGCTTATCTTTTTGGTTACTGCTTCACAGGAGCAACGTTGTTACTGAAGATATGAACAAGCTGTTTGTGGCTAAACGAAAAGAGTAGCATTCTAACACTGTGCGTACCTGAACCGGCTCCCACAGCCCTATGGAATGCCTGGGTCTGGGGGCATGATCGAAGGATGTTATTGAATCCTAGAGGAGGAGGAGGATAACAACCTAGATTCCCAGACCGCAGTGGTTTGCTTACAGGTTTGGACATTCACAGTTGGTGCCTATTTCATGCTCACCTGCATTTGCGGCGCAACAATGTCACATGCCTGATGCTGGATGCATGTAACTCTTGTGAAAAAAAATAGATACTGTCACCCTGTTAGGAGCTAGGACTAGATGCAAATCCATCTATCATTTGATTGGTGACGATCGTGTATTGTGTCTGCCCTGTTCTAGTGCCCGGTTAGCTTTGTATCAAAACATGCGTGCATTGTCCACTGTGCTCTTAAGTTTGGGTTTTGAGATCACCGAGTACTTCTCGAAGACTATACTAGCGAACGGTGCTCTACTATGATTCTATGAAGGAATGTACCCGCATAAGCTAATTCCACTATAATCGTTCACCTGCACCATTCACTTGTTTGCCCTGTTCGTCTGACTTATATAGCCAAACGAACACGTTGGTTGTTGAGAGGGCTTGTTTAGTTGGCTAGGAATCCTCCTTTTCACTCTTTCTCCACCACATTAAATATCGAAACACTAAATGTAAATGAATTCAAAAACCAATTACACGATTGTGATGGCCTTTGCGACACGAATCTTTTGAGTTTAGTTAGGTCATGGTAGGACAATATTTTAAAAAAAAGTCGAAATTTACCTTTTGTGACAGTGCATTAAAAAGACAAATTTTTCTGACATCTAAACAAGGCCAGATATTTGAACATCTTGAACAAAGTTTCGATGTCTTTTAAAAAAAACAGAGTTTCGATGTCACGTAGAGAGATTTGTTTTTTCGCAATGATCTTGCCCGTATTCCTTAATTTTCATAGAGAGGAAGAGTCGTATACTCGTATCTACGACTACGAGCAATTTCAATTTGAAAAAAAAGAAGATATTCGACGAGCTTGTAAAATTTGTGTTCCCTGTAGAAAATATGTTTTCGCGCCCTCTCGCCTGAAACATCGCCCCGAAATTTTCCATAAAACATTTCTTCCCTCCAGAAGAGACGAGCGGGAGGAAGAGGACGTGCGCGGTTTTGGCTTCCCGAGTACGCTTGCTTTCTCCCGCGGGGGAGCGCTTGCTTTGGAAGGCGCGCCGCGGCAGCGCACTCATCAAATATCCTCCGCTCCCCTCCCCCATTCTACTCCGCATCGAAACCCCGAATCCGCTCGCCCCCTTCTTGCTCGCTTCGATCAATGGCGGATTAGTGCCGCAGAGGCCTCCTCCCCTCCAAGGCTCGAACGAAGGTAGTAGAATCCCCTTCGCCCCCCCCCCCCCCCCCCCCCCCCCCCCCCACAATATTTTTTCGCGGATTTTTTTTTTGAACGCGTTCTCCGCCGCCGAATCGTTCGTCCCTCCGCGTGCGTGGGGGTGGGGGGCATTTTGATCGAACCCCTCTGACTGTGCCATTCTCGATTGTTCCACTCCCTATCCCATACTTCCCAAGTTCCAGCCCTGAACTCAATCCCCTCCCCCGTTTGCACGAGACCGACCGGCGTGTGGTATGATTCCTCTCATCGGCGATTGCGCTTTGTGATGAGCGTCACGTGTGCGTGAGATTGTCACGCAGACACTGTTACAAAGTCACTACTACTGGTGCTTTAATCTTCAGACGTAAGATGAGATTACTTTGTGCAGTTAGTCATTGATGCTGTTATGAAGTTCTGGTGTTATTTACTGATGTCCTCTAGGATTCACTGTTAGATGATGCTTTGTTTAGATAAATAACACTGGTAATGATGTCTAATCTTTTTTTTTACCTGGCAACAACTGATTACTGTGTTGCGGTTGCACAGTCAAATCTTGGCAGAAGCTTTTAGCTGTCTGGATTCCATTTTTTCAGAAACAAACAACACAAATAGTAATGCACATTGTTTTATTAACACTATCCGCTCTGAATCCCAGCGTTTCAACCCCTTCCCTGCTGCCTACCACGTTAAAGTTTGCAGCCACCACCACTTAATCTTGAAACTCTGCTTGCAGTTGGCTGTGTTGCCGTATTTCTCCATACTCCTCGACTGGACAACACGTGTCATTTATCTTTCTTGTAATCGGAAATTTTCTGTGGGTGTGAACATCTGCAGTTGAATACCTTGGCAGATTGAAATTGTTTTCACGCAGTTTTGGTTAATGCATCACTCAACCATCTGAGTTTGATAATATTTTTCAGCACTCAGTATCATGTCCAGATTTTGTTAACAACTGGATAGTCAGAGCACAATTTGCCTGTTGTTGGTAACTCTATTCACCATTTTGATTTTGTAGGTTCTGCCTGCTCATCTATTTTATCCATTACAACTTGAGTACGATGAGTAGTGCAAGAGCTCCAGGAAGGTTAGATTACCTTAATTCACAGGAGCCTGGTGATGAATCACAGGCCACTGCTATTGACACTGTGGAAAGACTGCTAGTAGAAGATGATATAGAAACTTCTCAGAAAGCAAGCACTGACCCAATTAGTGGGATGAAGTCAGCTTCTATATTAGGCACAAAAGTGGCCCAGTGCCTGGCCCAAAGGGCTGAGTACAATAGCCCTCTCCAAAAGTCAGGTATTTTTGACTGGGCTGATAGTCCAAATAATGATGAATCCACAGCCATTATGATTTCCAGGAAAAAACAAAGGATCCATGCTAACACTCAAGTGAAGCAGTTGGCGTCCCAGAGATATTGTGGCAATGGATCAAGTACCAGGGCTGGGTTCATATCAGATTGTATTGGTGGTGTCTCAGGCGCGGATTCTTTCAAGAAGACAGAACCTGTTGGTTCTACAGATGATTTATATGAAGCATATGATATCGGGCCATGTACTCAGATGGCAGCTGAAGCCATGGAAGCATTGTCCAATGCATCTGTTGTCAGGGATGACGCACATCCTGAAAGTTCTATTCTTGGAACAAATTTGGGAAAAGAAAGCAAAGCTGGTAAGATATGTTCAGTTGAATCGCAAATTCAAAAGCGAATTGTTGGAAGTTCAAGCTCTTTGAAAAGGAATCCCAGAAGGTCAAAAAACACGAAGAACCCAAAACAAATGACAGGGAAAGCAAAAGGAAGTGTGGACAGTGGCAGCATACAAGGAGCCACAAATCATGAGGTGTCAGAAAGAACCAAGGGATCTGGTGCAAGCGATTCAAATATTCTAGGTTCTCATGCTGTAATCCACTCTAGAGGGAAGAGGACGTATATGTTCATCTCAAGAAGCTCGAAAGTTCAATTCAATAAAGTTGGCAGCTCAACTACATTTACATCCAAAAGTACAGAAGTAGCAGATTCATCAACAGCAAAGCCAGTTAGCACATGTGACCCTGATTTCAACAAGCATTCCAGAGTGGAAAAACAATCCACATCTGCACAAGAAGATCATAACTCTAGCTTGACAAGCAGGGTACCACTGAGAGAGCTAAATAGCATAGGCCCCCAGTCCAGGACACAGATGTCAAAGAAACCACTGAAGAGGGGCCTTCTGAAATCACCAAATTCCAGAGAACTTGCCAGTCTGTTCATAAATGAAGCATCTCCAGTTTTGCAATCAAGCAGGCGAAGAAGAAATATGGCCAAAGTCCGTGTTCTGTTCAGCCAAAGCATGGACAAGGAAACCATCAAAATGCAAACGAAGGTAGTTTCTGAACATACTAGTTTTACATATGAAACCAGTATTTAGATGTGTGTTGATGGTGGTTTGGTTTCCATCTTTTATTATTTTTGGACGTTGGCAGATATTGATATACTTTGGAGTACCTGCGGCGACCTCTATTAGAGAGGCTACACACTTCGTGGCTGAAAAGTTTGCCCGTACAAGGAACATGCTGGAAGCAATAGCTATGGGGATACCTATAGTCACACCATCATGGCTTCAATGCTGTGGAGAAGCAAGGTGCTTCATTGATGAAAAGAAATACATTATGAGGGATATGAAGAAGGAAAAGGAACTAGGCTTTAGCATGCCTGTCTCACTAGGCAGAGCCTGCGAAAAACCATTGCTTGAGGTTTGCCTCTAATTTCTTAGCTGTGAAGAATCCAATTGAAATGGGAAAATGAATGGTGATGGAGGACAATTGTATTTTCTCTTATGTCAAGACAGCTTTCAACTCACAGTTTTTTATGACATTCCTTTTGAATGCTTATGCCATCTTAATGTTTCCTGAGTTTTCCAAAATTCATTTCAGGGTAGAAGAGTACTGGTCACACCAAATGCCAAGCCCAGCAAGGAGCTCCTGAAAAGTTTAGTAGTGGCAGCTCGTGGTCAGGTATGCAATTGTGACATCAGATCCTACTATCCTCCTTGGTAGGCTGGTACTACCCAACATTGCATTTATTTATCAACTAGAGCCATATTATAGCGATAAGGTGAAGTAGGAAAGATCACATAATTTTTACATGTCAGCAATTTTGTATGACCTCAATACATGTTAGAATTTCATTATTGGTCACACAATTTTCATTGGCTGATCTGCTCCACTGCTAATTAAATTTTGACAGCCATTAGAGAGACTGACAGCCTCTAGAATGAGGGACAGGAATTTTGAGGGGGTCCTTGTCATCTCGTGCGAACAAGACCACAGTGTCTGTGTGCCACTGATTAAGAGCGGTACATGTGACGAATTTTCCCTCCCAAAACATCTCTCTGTTGTGTCATCCATTTCATGTAATCTCAGGGAACAAGTTCTATGCAATCGTTGCAGGTCTCCAAGTGTTTGACTCGGAGCTTCTGTTGAGTGGTACCGTCACTCAGAAGCTAGAGTTTGACAGGTGATGCTAGCTCTTTTAACACTGTAGGTGTTTCTTGGACATTTTTATTTGCGTCATCAATGGACTAAACTCAGAATGGTGTCTTTTGTTCTGCAGGTTTCGCCTTTTCCATGGGAAAACAACCATTTGAGCGAGGTCTGGACAGTTTTGGTACCGTGCAAGGCAAACAGAGCACTTCTGTACATATAGCATCCTAGTTTTTCTCCAGCTTATGTAATATATATGAACCCCTGCACTCTTGCCTGTATTTATCGTTGGTAGGTACTGCGCAAGTCCTTTGGTTTTGTCATCTCTTGAGTCCCGGCCAAGAACATCAACTGTGAGAGTTGTGCGTGTGTCCACCTGACATTGAGGGCCAACAATGTCACTAAATCACCCAACCAGATGCATACTCTCGCTCTTATACAACATGTGGTAGCCTGCTTTATATATTGGTGACCTACGGCTCTTAGTCACTCACTCACCTGTTCAGGAGACCTTTCCCTCTCTCCCTCTGTTTGCTGCTTTCTTTTCGCATTCCCATCGCTTGCACCGCATGCACGGTACCGGTGAGAGCAGAGACTCCGGAACCTCGCCTTGCTGTTGAGATCCTGCTCGGGATAGGCGGGTGATAAGGTTTTTGGGGAGCGTCTTCACGCGACTGCTCGCTCCTGTACGACTACTTTCTCTACGTCAATGACAAGCGAACGAACGACTACGAACAACTACTTCCTCTACGTCGACTACGAGCGAACGACTACATCACCTACGGCGGATCCGCACCGCGATCCTCCGCGCTGCGTCGAGTGTGTACGGCTACACCGATTGAGGTCACTCACAATGGGTGATAACCGAAATTCGGGTGACGCCGTCACCCAAACTTCCACATGGTACTCTCTCAAACCAATGTTGATATTTATTAGTTGTATAATCATTAATATTGTTATGTTTAATTGTGGTTTAAACATACACACATGCACATGGATTGGTTCACTCACTATAATATTGAAATGTCTACTAAATTATGGAATTAAAATATGCCAAAATGTTGCCTATCTTGTAACAATCCAAAAACCTTATAATGTTGATAGGACTATGTTTGGTGCAACTAGCTTTGCAAATGCAATTAAACCGAAGCCTTTTGATGGTTCCAACTTTAAGAGACGGCGTGAATTGGCCACCTTGTGGCTCACTACCATGAACGTGATGTATGTCGCTACCGGAAAAGCCCCCGAGGGTGTCTTGGAGGAGAAATTCAATGCGGGTGATAACCTGTTCCGGGGTGCCATCATTAGCGTCCTAGTTGACAACTTGGTGGATACCTATCTTCAGAGGAAGACGGGAAAGGATATTTGGGAGGCTCTTGAGGCTCAGTACGGATCTTCTGACGCCGGTGGTGAGCTGTATGTAATGGAACAGTTCCTAGACTACAGAATGGTTGAAGACCGTTCTGTGGTGGAACAGGCCCATGAAGTACAGACGCTGGCTAAAGAGCTTGAGAACTATAGCAAAGAGGCCCCATGTGTGTTACCCAACCAGTTTGTGGCAAGAGCAATTATAACCAAGCTGCCACATTCTTGGAGGGATTTTGCTACCTCTCCAAAGCATAAGAGAAAAGAATTCACTTTTGATGACCTTATTGCGACTCTTGATGTTGAAGAGAAGGCGAGAGCAAAAGACACACGTGGAAAGGCAACGGCCGCTCCCTCAAGCGCAAACTTTGTGCGGAGGGGCAATCCCAAGTTCAACAATAATCGAACAAGAGGAAGAAGCCTTCACAAAACCCGCCCAAGGCTAAGGAAGCCGACGGGTCTAATAAGAAGAAGAGAAAGGCGGCGGGTGCTTGCTATACTTGTGGCGATCCGGATCACTTTCTTTGCGAAGTGCCCGGATCATAAAGATCGCAAGGCTCCAAAGACAGCGAACATGGTTGTTAGCAAGGGTGGAGGAACAACGGGGTATGGTAATTTTTTTACCTACAGTTCTTTCAGTGTGTTCTTCACCAGAGTGGTGGATAGACACCGGTGCTAATATTCATATATGTGCTGACATTTCTATGTTTTCTTCTTACCAGGTCGGGGGGACTACCTCCTTGCTGATGGGGAACGGTGCCCATGCGCGTGTTCTTGGTCTTCCAGTACGGTCACTCGAAGTTTACTTCGGGAAAGACCATACAATTGAAGAACGTGCGGCATGTACCTACCATCAAGAAGAATCTAGTCGGCGGGTCTCTCTTGTGTAGAGATGGATTTAAATTAGTCTTTGAGTCAAATAAATATATCATTTCTAAGTTTGGTACTTTTGTTGGAAAAGGCTATGATAGCGGAGGCTTGTTCCACTTTTCTTTATTATTCGATAATAATATTGTGAACCATGTGATGAATGATGAATCAAATGTTTGGCATTCGAGGCTTTGTCATGTTAATTTTGGTTGTATGATGCGCTTAGCTAGTTTGAGTTTAATTCCAAAGTTTACCTCTGTCAAAAATTCTAAGTGTCATGTATGCGTTGAATCGAAACAAACTCGCAAGCCACATAAGACTGCTGAGGCGAGAAACTTGGCACCTCTAGAATTAGTTCATTCTGATCTGAGCGAAATGAACGGCGTGTTGACAAAGGGTAATAAAAGATATTTCATGACTTTGATAGACGATAGCACTAGATTTTGTTACATCTACTTGTTAAAATCAAAAGATGAAGCGTTACATTACTTTAAGATCTATAAAGCTGAAGTAGAAAATCAACTTGAGAGAAAATCAAACACCTAAGGTCGGATCGAAGTGGTGAATATTTCTCTAATACTTTTGATATATTCCGTGAGGAACAACGTAACGCCCCGCGTTTTTAGCTCTAAATAAATCACCTATTAAACCACGCGTAATTTCAAAAACCGATCCGCCGAGCTCAGTTGCCATTCAAAATCTTAGCCACTCTCTCTCTCTCTCTCTCTCCCCGACGCGCGTGCCGCAATTCCCGCCGGCACCGCACCTCGGTCGCGCCCCTGCGCACCTTCCCAACGCCGCGGTCGGCCACCGCCGGGAATCCCGCGCACGCCGCGGTCCCGTCGGTTGGTCCGTCCCGCCATCATCACCGGCCCGAAAATCACGCGGCACCGAAATTGGAAAACCCCACAAAACCCTCCCTTAATTTTCCCTAACAATTTTTCCTAATTCCCTAAACCTTTTCCCAATTTCCTCCCTATCTTTTCCCATTTTTCCTTTCTTTTCTTCTTTTTCTTTCTTTTCCTCCTTTTTTCCCTTTTTCCTTTTCCTCTTTTCTTTTTCCCTCCCCTTTCCTTCTTCTCTCTTCTCTTTCTCCCTTCTCCTTCCTCCTCCCGCGTGCCCGCGTCCGACCGCGCCGCCCGCCCTCGGCACGTCACCGTGCCGGCTCGCCACCGCGGAGGCCATCGGTGCCCCGCCCGAGCCGTCGCGTCCAACCCACCACCGCACGCTCCGGCCGGACCCCCGCCCGACGAGACCCGTCCACCGCGCCACCCCCCTTCCCCTACACAAGTTGACCCGCCCCGTGCCTTCGCCCCGCACCGGCCGGCCGCCGAGCCGTCGCGTCCAACGCCGGCTCGCCGCCGCCGCGCCGCCCTCGCCACCCGCCGTCGGGTCCCGTCCAACCTCCCCCCTCCCCGCACCAATTGACCCACAACAGGGCAACCCGTCGCGCCGTCAACGCCTCACAGACCGGCCGGACTTCGAGAAGGAGCCCGAGCCGCCGGCGACCCCCCCCCCCCCCTCGCCGAAAAATCTAGCCCGAACCGCCATTCGTCGCCTATAAAAGGAGCAGGCCACCCACCGGGCCGTCGCACCACACCAAGACCGCCATCTTCCCCTTGCCTAAGCTTTAGAGCACCGCCGCCCCTCCCTCAGCGCCATCGCCATTTGCGCCGCCGCCGCTCCCTGTCCACCACCAATCCGCCGCCTCACTCCGCTATAGCCGAAGGTGAGCACGGGTATGAGTTGCCCTAGCCCTCCTCGCTCTTTCCCCTATCCCCGGCCGCCACCAATCCCAGGGGGCTCGCCGTCCCGCCGCCGGACCGAGGCCGGCGCGGCCGCGTCCTCCCCCCCCCCCGTTCGTTCCGTTTCGAAGGGGAGAAAGGGGGGAAGGAGATGGCATTTTGCCAAGGACCCCCCCTGTTTCCCCTTATTATGTCAAAACCGAAGCCCTTCTTTATTATTTCTCTTTATTTTTCCAATTAAGTCCCTAAGTTAATAGTTAATCAAAGAATAAACACTGTTATACCCTAGAATAAATTACAAAATGACCCTAACTTAGTTTATATTAGCATAAACACTCCTCTTACCATTTGTAGGAGATGCTATTAGGTCCTTAACTCCTATACCACCCCTGTAACCCAGCATTCACGATTAAACCCAGACCTCACCCTGCTGAACCACCCCCCCCTAGGGCTTATAAATATCCCTCCTCCGCTCACTTTCCCCCTCCCCGAGCTCGGCCGGAACCGTGAGTGCTAATATTGCTTGCTTATGTGTGTGTATGCCTTAGCCGACGGAGTAGACGGAGTAAGGTACCCCGAGCCGGAGGTCGGAGCCGACTACTGCGAGCAGGAGCCCGAGGTCCCGGACGCCGAGCCGGCACTCCCCGAAGACTTCGAAGACGGCAAGTTCAACCTTCCCCCTTTGATGCATGCTTCTGTCCTAGTTTTATAAATATACCCTATACCCGTTTTATAAATTGCATATTGTTTCACTGCAAAACATGGTAGGATAGCCACCCCTGATTGCTATGATTGAACCTTGTTTTGGCCTAAATGAGTGCTTTAAAAATGTGTGAGTGCTTTCAAAATGCGTGTGTGTATTAAACGTGGGAATGGGGTATTTTTGGAAAATGAGTACAGATCTGGGTAGACGGGATGGACGTGTGTGTCAGGAGTATGGGTGAGCTCGTACCTGTGTGGTTGAGCGTGTTGGGAGTTGTCCATCTTGTCGGTTAAGGACCGGGTTGCGTGACATCTCACCTGACCCAAATCATCGTACAACCACTCGACCGTTGTATGTGGCAACGGCTTAGCATAAACCCCACTAGTTAATCTACTTGCCATCGGTGTGCGGGTGAGCAACGGGAGACCAAGGAGTCGGGGTACGCTCCGTGTGAGGTACGCCCCGGTTATGTGGTATAACCCCTTGGGTGCTTCCGTAGTGGCTCGTAGTGTTAGCTAAGGTGGGTAATGGCTATGATAGGATCCGTACCGCGCCGAGGTGTCCGTGTGACGGTACCCTACTTGTGGGTAAAGATGTACAACCTCTCGCAGTGTCAAACCTATTCGAATAGCCGTGTCCACGGTATTGGACGAGTCACGGTGTGGTCACAAAAACTAGTGTTTGGGATGGGATGTTTTCTGGTGTGAGTTGTTTTCTGGTGGTGTGTGTGTGGCTGTGTGCCCGGGCTACGACGGACGGGAAGTCCGGTAGTTCCACAATGGTTTTTCCGAATACATTTGAGTCACTTGGGTTATGAAAATGATTTGCGAAAACCTTTTTGAAATGAACCCCTGCATGTGTAAGTTTGCTAAAAGAACCTTAACCTGATCCTTGTTATACCTTATGCATGATTCTGTTTATAAGCCCCTCCGTGGGTGGGGTTGGATTTGCTGAGTACGTATGTGCTCACCCTTGTTTACTAACTATTTTACAGAGGAGGATCCCGATTACATTCCAGAAGACGTTGAGTAGGTCATTGCCCTACACCCAACCGTGCCTGTGTACCCAGGGCCCTACCTAAAGCTTCCATGGTGTGGTACTCTGAGGAGGCTATGGAAGCCTTTGCTATCATAGTGTGGTCGCTAGCGTTTGTGTTGTTCATTGTAGCGTTGGCACTACCGTGCCCTTTCTGTAACCGTAATGTAAAAGACCGATTCCACCCGTTGTAATAAATGTGCTACCGACCTCCCGGGACTCGGTATTTGTGTCACATTTAGTCACCTCCCGATGAGGGGACGCTTCGGGTGGTATCGAGCCGGAGTTGGCCGTAGGACATGACCCCTAGGATACGAGACCTCCTCGGCCCTCTCGATCTTTCCTTTGCTAAGCTCACCTTTTCTCAAATCCTTACCTTGATTCTTGCTTGCTTCCAGATGCCTAACCCCGAGTGGAACGGTGGAATTTGCCCCCGTCCGGCCCCCGGCCTCCCTAACCTGTTGCTGCTCAGCCTAGAGCGCGTCGGAGTAAGGGATCCGCCAGAGTTCGTCTACCGGGAGTACGAACGCTTCGGCACCCTTCGGTGTAAGCTGCTCATCTTTGTGGGAAGGAGCACGCTTTACCCCGACATAGAGCCATGGTACGTCAACGCCACTGGTTTTCGCTTTGCCGACACCTACCCCAAGGCCGCTCGGAAGGCCTCCGCGTCGCCTACGAGTGGTCTATAGACAAGCACCTCCGAAGGACTCCAATGGGATTCTTTCCACCCTCCGGAGGGAGAGGACGCTCGTGGATTGCTCGCATGAGAGGTTTGGAACGAGAGGAAGAAGACTTAGAAGAGGCGGTTTCCCACCTATCCACATACCTCGCAGGCCTAGACCACCTTTATCGGGAGCAAGCCCGGCGGTGAAGCAAGACATCGACGGGCGGAAAGAGCGAACGAGAGAATAGAACTAGAAAGGGTGAAGAAAACCATAGCGAGAAGTTGAACTACACAACACAAAGCAAGAATACCTCAGGGAAAGAGAGCGCACGCTGTTGGCCCATAAAGCTCTGTGGGATGAACTAAAGGAACGTAGGAGCAGAGATGAAGGAGCCAGAGCAGAAGAGAATGAACCCGAAGAAACCCACTGGGACAAAGGAACCCAGACTGAAGACGAGATACTGGAGCAAGATCTTCCACTAAAGAAGCGCCGTATCCAGCTAGAGGAAGAGTCGCCGTGAGGCTAAGACTAGGGTGTTAGGCTAGAAGTTGAGTCCTAGTAATAATAAGTGTACCCCGAAGGATGTACCCCAACCTTCCTACTAAATAAAGTTATCTATCTTTTGTACCCCACCACAACCTGTTCAACCCTATCTTTGTTTCAGATGGCGGAAGATGGATGGACCCAAGGCGTGTGCCAGGAGGAGCCTGGTTTTGCTCGCCTGCTCATCCACTCCCTGGAGCGCCTCGGTATCACTGAGCGCCCTAGGTACTACGGCAGAGAGTACGAGCAACTCGGCACTCTTCGCCGTAGAGTGGTCCTCTCCGTCGCTAGAAGCAACCGCCACACCAACATCGAGCCGTGGCGCGTGACCGCCACGGGGTTCCGACACCGGATACCTATCCCTTGGCCCTCGTAAAAGCCCTCCGCTACCCGTGCCGAATCTACGAAGAGCACCTCGTCCCCACACCGATGAGGTACTTCCCTCCCGCCATCGGGACCCCGGTTGGCGAGGCCCGCATGAGGAACTTGGAGCGACGCCGCCACCAAGAAGACTCGCTATACCACGTAGTCGCCTACCTTGTCTCCCCGGACAAGCTCTTTGATGACCGGGCCGGACACTTGAGGGAACGGATCGGCCGGCCGAGCAAGCCGAAGTCACAGTGCGGATGCACCAAGTCCGAGTGGCTCAAGCTGAAGCAAGGACCGCCGCAGCCATAAGCAGTGAAGCCGTTGCCCAGGAAAGCCTCAGAAGGATCCAGGACCAACGCATGCAAGAATGGACCCATGGCGGAACGCCCGTTCCAGCCATTGGAGAACCTCAAGTCCTGCTGGGAACACCCCTGGTAGGATGGGGAGGAGCCATAGAAGTCCCACCAGCACCACCAACAGTCACTGAAACCCCAACAGCTACCACCGAAGCCGCAGCACAGCCTCAGGAAAACGGAGACCCCGAAGGAGGAAACGATGACGAGTTGCTCATTCCGCTGGAAGAACACTCGACCCCAGAAGACAGCTCTCCTCGCGAGTAGTGTGCCCCAAGACCCAGGGAATGAAGCCGTACCGGTCCAAGTCGCGCCCTTAGTCCTTAGCCGAGTAATGTGTCCGCGTAGTCGGGATGTATCCTCCTCGCTGGTTTGTAATAAAAACTTGTTTGTGCTTGCTTGTTTGCTATGTGCTTGTTGTGTGCTTACCGGCAGGATAAACCCTGCCTTTTCAAAAGGAATCGTTATAATCCACTTAAACATCACATAAAACTAGATCTCTTAGAAACCCGCTTCTTTACAGATGGTTTCCAGGCGCCCTGTCAGGACCCACCTACGGATGCGAGGGATCGCAAGCCGATCGGAGGGAGCGTCTCCCCGAACAGGAGGTTAACCAAAATGAAGATGGAGGAGAAAACGTGGTCCTGCCACCACCACCCCCTCCTATTGACTTGGCCCAAGTCTTAGCCAACCAGACTGTCCTGATGGAGGCTATCTTCAATGCCATCAACCGCCCAAGACCCCGTGCCATGAGCATGAATGAAAAGCTGATCGAGTTCCTCAGGACTAAGCCGCCCACTTTTAGCGGGTCGGTGAATCCTTTGGACGCTGACGATTGGCTGAGAGCCATCCTGAGGGAACTGGAGCCCCTCCACTGCGAGGACCATGACAAGGTTCTCCCCCGGCGGCTCACCGGCTCACCGGGACGAGCCCCTAGCCTCGGTGGGAGAATTACTGCGCCGCGCCCAAGGATCCCTCCGCCATCACATGGGATGAATTCGTGGAGGAGTTCCGCCGCTACCACATCCCGGAGGCTACACTGAAGCGGAAGGCAGATGAGTTCCGCGAACTCCGCCAAGGCAACATGTCTGTAGAGGAGTACACGTACCAGTTCATAGAGCTGGCACGCTATGCCCCCGAGGAGGTGGATAAAGACTCCAAAAAGCAAGAGATGTTCAAGAAGGGGCTGACTCCGGAACTGAGGACACTGCTGACTCCTCAGATTTACCCGGACTTCAACACCCTTATGAACATGGCAATCCTCACGGAAAGGGCAAAGGCCGAGGAGAAGAAGGAAAACAAGCGCAAGTTCATGGAACACAAGGCCAAGCGAGAAGAGCGGTCCCGTAGACCGAGAAACTTTGGACACCCCATGTCCGGGTTCCAAGCTCCGATGCAATACGAACCCAAACCCAAGCCACAAGCTCACAAGCCCCCGCAGCCCGCTTCAAGCCATCCTACAACCCGAATACCATGAAGCCCCCGCGAACAACACCGGCCGATCACTACCAACAACAACAACAACAGCTCCCGAGTGTGCTTCAACTGCCGGGAAACCGGGCACTTCATCGCCAACTGCCCCTATGCTAAAAAGCCAGCCACCACCACCTACTCCAACTCGGTGAACGGGCCAAGGCCACTGGCGTCAGGAGCCAACCGCATGCCAGTGCGCAGCAACAACAGCTTCGGCAACAACCCCAACAACCAGCGAAGATGAGGCGGCCCCGGCGGTCGTATGGACGCGCCGGGTGAATCACATCAATGCGCGGGAGGCACAAGAAGCACAAGGAGTGGTACTCGGTGAGTTCCCGGTCGGCTCGCTTTTGGCTACCATCTTGTTCGATTCAGGAGCATCACACTCATTCATATCCTCAAGCTTTGTGGAAAAGCATAGCATACCCACAAGTACTACTAAAAGCACCCCTAATAACTCGAACGCCGGAGGTGACATTAACCGTCAACCGGGATGCCCCCGGTAAGGATTATTTTAAGTGGGGTAGAGTTCCTAGCGGAACTCGGTAGTACCGAAATCCAAGGGGATAGATGTGATCCTTGGTATGGACCGGTTAAGCCAACACCATGGCCTCATAAGCCGCGCCGATAAAGTAGTGCACCCGACCAACCCGGACGGGATACAAGTGACTCCGCCACACCCGGGACACAGGCGGATATAATGGTTTTCAACATAGAAGCCAAGTCCATAGAAGATGTCCCAGTAGTACGAGAATACCCAGATGTGTTCCCCGAAGAACTCCCTGGAATGCCACCAGACAGGGATATAGAGTTCGTAATCGACCTTATCCCTGGAACCTCTCCCATAGCCAAGAGACCCTATAGAATGGCAGCCCCTGAGTTGGCAGAATTGAAGAAGCAGCTAGCAGAGCTCCAGCGAAGTGGGTTCATCAGACCAAGCTCATCACCATGGGGAGCCCCAGTGCTTTTCGTGGAAAAGAAGGATAAGAGCATGAGGATGTGTGTGGACTATCGCTCGCTGAACGAGGTCACTATTAAGAACAAGTACCCTCTTCCCAGAATAGATGACCTGTTTGACCAACTGAAGGGGGCCAAGTATTTTTCGAAGGTGGATCTAAGATCAGGGTACCACCAGCTCAAGATCAGGGAGAGTGACATTCCCAAGACTGCCTTTGTCACTCGCTACGGGCAATATGAGTTCACGGTGATGTCCTTTGGACTAACCAATGCCCCAGCGTACTTCATGAACCTCATGAATAAGGTGTTCATGGAGGAACTGGACAAGTTTGTCGTGGTCTTCATTGACGACATACTTGTCTACTCCAAGAGTGTGGAGGAGCATGAACAACATCTTCGAGTGGTACTGGGAAAATTGAGGGCACACAAGCTATACGCCAAGTTCAGTAAGTGTGAATTTTGGCTAGAGAAGATATCCTTCCTTGGGCACATATTGACTGCAGAAGGAGTAGGCAGAGACCCCGTGAAAGTTGAGACAGCCTCCAACTGGCAAAGCAACCAACCAACGTGAGTGAGATCGGGAGTTTCCTAGGTTTAGCCGGTACTACGGAGGTTTATCGAGGGATTCTCCAAGATCGCCCGCCCATGACGGAGCCGCTCAAGAAAGAGAAGAAGTTTATCTGGACCGAGGCCTGTGAGAGAAGTTTCCAGGAGTTGAAGAAGAGGTTGACCACAGCCCCAGTGCTAACCCCCGCGACATTCAACGAGACTTTGTCGTGTATTGCGACGCCTCCCGACAAGGGTTGGGATGTGTTCTCATGCAAGATGGGAAGGTAGTGGCATATGCCTCCCGTCAGCTCAAACCCCATGAGCGTAACTATCCCACCCATGATCTGGAGTTTGCAGCCGTAGTGCATGCCCTGAAGATATGGAGACATTACTTGATCGGGAACAAGTGTGAAATCTACACAGACCACAAGAGTCTAAAGTATATCTTCACCCAGCCCGATTTGAACCTAAGGCAGAGAAGATGGCTAGAGTTAGTCAAGGACTATAACCTAGAAATTCACTACCACCCGGGAAAGGCCAATGTAGTAGCTGATGCCCTAAGCCGGAAAACCTACGAGAAGGCGGCACCCAAGAGTGCCCAGTTGCAAGAGGAGATGGCCCGACTCAACGTACACATCGTCCCCCGAGGTTACGTCCGCCAGCTAAGTGTCCAGCCTACCCTAGAAGAGAAGATCCGGAAGGCCCAAGAAGCCGACGAGGACCTAATGAGGATCCGCAAGCACACCGGAGAGAACAAGGCCCCTGACTTCAGGGTAGATGACCAAGGCACCCTGTGGTACAAGAACAGGATATGCGTGCCCGAAGGTGGAGATTTCCGACGACCATCATGGATGAGGCACACAACTCGAAGCATATTCCATTCACCCGGATCCACCAAGATGTACATGGACTTAAAGCGAAGTACCGGTGGAATGGGATGAAGGCGGACATTGCACGGTTCGTCGCCCACCGCGACACTTGTCGAGGATCAAAGCCGAACATCGAAGCCCGCAGATCGTTGCAACCTTTGCCAATCCCAGTATGGAAGTGGGACGAGATAGGTATGGACTTCATAGTAGGGTTGCCAAGGACTCAGAAAGGACATGACTCCATATGGGTGATCGTGGATCGACTCACTAAAGTCGCTCACTTTCTACCCGTACGGACCACTTATGGTGGAGAGAAATTGGCAAAACTCTACATAGAAAATATAGTGAAGCTGCATGGAGTGCCCAGCAGAATAGTCTCAGACAGAGGGACCCAGTTCACCTCTAGGTTCTGGAAAAGCCTGCACAAAGCCATGGGCACCAAGCTAGACTTCAGCTCAGCATACCACCCACAGACAGACGGACAGACCGAAAGGGTGAATCAAATTTTGGAAGACATGTTGAGAGCATGCGTCCTCACCTACGGCAAAGATTGGGAGCAGAGCCTGCCATATGCGTAATTTTCCTACAACAATGGCTACCAAGCAAGTCTGGGAATGTCGCCATTCGAAGCACTATACGGAGAAAATGCAGGACACCCCCGATGTGGTCGAAGTAGGGAGAGCGTGCCCCGGTTGGGCCCGCGCTTATAAAGGAAGCCGAGGAGCGAGTAGCCGATATCCGAGAAAAGTTGAAAGCCGCTCGGTCCCGACGAAGAGCTACGCGTGACAAGAAAAGGCGTGAAGCGAGCTTCAACCCAGGAGACTTCGTCTACCTCAAGGTTTCACCTATCCGAGGAACTCGAAGGTTTCAAGTACACGGGAAGTTGGCCCCTCGGTACATCGGCCCGTATAAAGTGATCAAGAAAGTGGGAGCAGTAGCATATCGGTTGGAGCTACCCGAGGAAATGTCAGACATACACCCGCATTCCACATCTCTCGCCTACGCCGATGTTTGAAGGTTCCCGAAGAAAAGCGAGTACCGGTGGAGACCATCGATCTACGACCGTACCTTAGGTACCGGGAGGTGCCCGTCAAGATCTTAGACACCGTGGTCAAGCGGACAAGGACGACCGAAGTACGGGTGTGCGAGTCCAATGGAGTAGACACGGGGTGGAAGAAGCTACGTGGGAACGAGAGGATGCACCGAGGAAGGAATTCCCCCACCTATTCGAGACTTAGCGAATCTCGAGGACGAGATTCATTTTAAGTGGGGTAGGTTTGTAACGCCCGCGTTTTTAGCTCTAAATAAATCACCTATTAAACCACGCGTAATTTCAAAAACCGATCCGCCGAGCTCAGTTGCCATTCAAAATCTTAGCCACTGCTCTCTCTCTCTCTCTCCCCGACGCGCGTGCCGCAATTCCCGCCGGCACCGCACCTCGGTCGCGCCCCTGCGCACCTTCCCAACGCCGCGGTCGGCCACCGGCCGGGAATCCCGCGCACGCCGCGGTCCCGTCGGTTGGTCCGTCCCGCCATCATCACCGCCCGAAAATCACGCCGGCACCGAAATTGGAAAACCCCACAAAACCCTCCCTTAATTTTCCCTAACAATTTTTCCTAATTCCCTAAACCTTTTCCCAATTTCCTCCCTATCTTTTCCCATTTTTCCTTTCTTTTCTTCTTTTTCTTTCTTTTCCTCCTTTTTTCCCTTTTTCCTTTTCCTCTTTTCTTTTTCCCTCCCCTTTCCTTCTTCTCTCTTCTCTTTCTCCCTTCTCCTTCCTCCTCCCGCGTGCCCGCGTCCGACCGCGCCGCCCGCCTCGGCACGTCACCGTGCCGGCTCGCCACCGCGGAGGCCATCGCGTGCCTCGCCCCGAGCCGTCGCGTCCAACCCACCACCGCACGCTCCGGCCGGACCCCCCGCCCGACGAGACCCGTCCACCGCGCCACCCCCCTTCCCTACACAAGTTGACCCCGCCTCCGTTTCGTGCCGCCCGCCGGCCGCCGAGCCGTCGCGTCCAACGCCGGCTCGCCGCCGCCGCGCCGCCTCGCCACCCGCCGTCGGGTCCCGTCCAACCTCCCCCCCTCCCCGCACCAATTGACCCACAACGGGGCAACCCGTCGCGCCGTCAACGCCTCACGCACCGGCCGGGACTTCGAGAAGGAGCCCGAGCCGCCGGCGACCCCCCCCCCCCCTCGCCGAAAAAATCTAGCCCGAACCGCCATTCGTCGCCTATAAAAGGAGCAGGCCACCCACCGACCGTCGCACCACACCAAGACCGCCATCTTCCCCTTGCCTAAGCTTTAGAGCACCGCCGCCCCTCCCTCGGCCGCCATCGCCATTTGCGCCGCCGCCGCTCCTCGTCCACCACCAATCCGCCGCCTCACTCCGCTATAGCCGAAGGTGAGCACGGGTATGAGTTGCCCTAGCCCTCCTCGCTCTTTTCCCTATCCCCGGCCGCCACCAATCCCAGGGGGCTCGCCGTCCCGCCGCCGGACCGAGGCCGGCGCGGCCGCGTCCTTCCCCCCCCTGTTCTGTCTGTTTCGAAGGGGAGAAAGGGGGAAGGAGATGGCATTTTGCCAAGGACCCCCCCTGTTTCCCCTTATTATGTCAAAACCGAAGCCCTTCTTTATTATTTCTCTTTATTTTTCCAATTAAGTCCCTAAGTTAATAGTTAATCAAAGAATAAACACTGTTATACCCTAGAATAAATTACAAAATGACCCTAACTTAGTTTATATTAGCATAAACACTCCTCTTACCATTTGTAGGAGATGCTATTAGGTCCTTAACTCCTATACCACCCCCGTAACCCAAAGATTCACGATTAAACCCGCACCTCACCCCGCTCGAACCACCCCCCCCCTAGGGCTTATAAATATCCCTCCCTCCGCTCACTTTCCCCCTCCCCCGAGCTCGGCGGGCAACCGTGAGTGCTAATATTGCTTGCTTATGTGTGTGTATGCCTTAGCCGACGGAGTAGACGGAGTAAGGTACCCCGAGCCGAGGTCGGAGCCGACTACCGCGAGCAGGAGCCCGAGGTCCCGGACGCCGAGCCGCACTCCCCGAAGACTTTGAAGACGGCAAGTTCAACCTTCCCCCTTTGATGCATGCTTCTGTCCTAGTTTTATAAATATACCCTATACCCGTTTTATAAATTGCATATTGTTTCACTGCAAAACATGGTAGGATACCCACCCCCGATTGCTATGATTGAACCTTGTTTTGGCCTAAATGAGTGCTTTAAAAATGTGTGAGTGCTTTCAAAATGCGTGTGTGTATTAAACGTGGGAATGGGGTATTTTTGGAAAATGAGTACAGATCTGGGTAGACGGGATGGACGTGTGTGTCAGGAGGTATGGGTGAGCTCGTACCGTGTGGTTGAGCGTGTTGGGAGTTGTCCATCTTGTCGGTTAAGGACCGGGTTGCGTGACATCTCACCTGACCCAAATCATCGTACAACCACTCGACCGTTGTATGTGGCAACGGCTTAGCATAAACCCCACTAGTTAATCTACTTGCCATCCGGTGTGCGGGTGAGCGACGGGAGACCAAGGAGTCGGGGTACGCTCCGTGTGAGGTACGCCCCGGTTATGTGGTATAACCCCTTGGGTGCTTCCGTAGTGGCTCGTAGTGTTAGCTAAGGTGGGTAATGGCTATGATAGGATCCGTACCGCGCCGAGGTGTCCGTGTGACGGTACCCTACTTGTGGGTAAAGATGTACAACCTCTGCGCAGTGTCAAACCTATTCGAATAGCCGTGTCCACGGTATTGGACGAGTCACGGTGTGGTCACAAAAACTAGTGTTTGGGATGGGATGTTTTCGGGTGTGAGTTGTTTTCCGGTGGTGTGTGTGTGTGGGTGTGTGCCCGGCTACGACGGACGGGAAGTCCGTAGTTCCACAATGGTTTTTCCGAATACATTTGAGTCACTTGGGTTATGAAAATGATTTGCGAAAACCTTTTTGAAATGAACCCCTGCATGTGTAAGTTTGCTAAAAGAACCTTAACCTGATCCTTGTTATACCTTATGCATGATTCTGTTTATAAGCCCCTCCGTGGGTGGGGTTGGATTTGCTGAGTACGTATGTGCTCACCCTTGTTTACTAACTATTTTACAGAGGAGGATCCCGATTACATTCCAGAAGACGTTGAGTAGGTCATTGCCCTACACCCAACCGTGCTCGTGTACCCGTGGCCCTACCTAAAGCTTCCATGGTGTGGTACTCGAGGAGGCTATGGAAGCCTTTGCTATCGTAGTGTGGTCGCTAGCGTTTGTGTTGTTCATTGTAGCGTTGGCACTACCGTGCCCTTTCGTAACCGTAATGTAAAAGACTCGATTCCACCCGTTGTAATAAATGTGCTACCGCCTCCGGGGACGGTATTTGTGTCATATTTAGTCACCTCCCGATGAGGGGACGCTTCAAACACGGTATTGTTCATGAGAGGACACCACCTTATTCACCCCAATCCAATGGGATTGCCGAAAGAAAGAACCGCACGCTGACTGACTTGGTGAATGCCATGTTAGAAACTGCGGGACTATCTAAGGAATGGTGGGGTGAGGCGATACTGACAGCTTGTCATGTCCTGAACCGTGTGCCTATGAAGAATAAGGAAGTAACACCATTCAAGGAATGGGAGAATAAGAGGCTAAATCTTTCATATTTACGTACTTGGGGTTGCTTGGCCAAAGTCGGTGTGCGAATCAACAAGAAATGTAAACTTGGACCAAAGATGGTGGACCGTGTTTTTCTCGGGGTATGCTTTCCTCGGTGTCGGATATAGGTTCTTGGTAGCAAGATCCGGAGTGCCCGACTTGCTTGTCGGCACAACTATGGAGTCCGGAGACGCTACATTCTTTGAGAATATTTTTACAATGAGAGATGAAACAAGTTCATCTAGGCAAGAGTCCGTCGAGAAGGACGACTCCACCAAGTCGATGGAACTCGGTGAGCCTACATTTATTGAGCATCCCGAGGAGGAAAATGATGAGACTCCTAGGAGGAGCAAGAGACAAAGGACAGAGAAATCCTTTGGAGACGATTTCATCATATACCTCGTGCATGATACTCCTAAGACCATTGCGAGGCATACTCTTCACCCGATGCCGACTATTGGAAGGAAGCAAGTGAGGAGTGAGATGGACTCGATTATGTCAAATGGCACTTGAGAGTTTGTCGAACGTCTTTACGGGTGCAAACCCGTGGGATGTAAATGGGTGCTCAAAAAGAAGCTTGGGCCGGATGGTACTATTGATAAGTACAAGGCTAGACTTGTGGTCAAGGGTTACACCCAAAAGGAAGGAGAAGACTTGTTTGATACTTACTCACTAGTTGCTCAATTGACTACCATAAGAGTACTACTTTCCCTGGCAGCCTCTCATGGTCTTCTTGTTCATCAGATGGACATTAAGACAACTTTCCTAAATGGAGAGTTGGAAGAGGAGATCTATATGGATCAGCCAGAAGGGTTTGTAGTAAAGGGTCAAGAAGGAATGGTATGTAAGTTAGTGAAGTCTCTCTATGGCCTCAAGCAAGCACCTAAACAATGGCATGATAAGTTCGATAGAACTTTGACATCTGTTGGCTTTGTTACAAATGAAGCTGACAAATGTGTGTACTATCGCTATGGTGGGGGTGAAGGAGTGATTCTATGTTTGTATGTAGATGACATACATCTTTGGCATGAGCCTTGAATTGATCAAGGAGGTCAAAGACTTTCTTTCTCAAAAGTTTGAGATGAAAGATTTGGGAGAAGCTGATGTTATCCTTAACATAAAATTGATAAAGGGAGAAAATGGTGGGGTGACTCGTCATAGACTCACTATGTTGAAAAGATGCTAAGTCGGTTTGGCTACAACAATTCTAAAACTGCACCAACTCCTTATGATGCCGCCTTGGTTCCGAGGAAGAACACCGAGAATAATGGTGGATCAGCCGATGTACTCCCGCATCTTTGGTTCATTAATGTATCCGGCTAGCGCCACGAGACCCGACATTGCATATGCGGTTAGTAAACCGAGCCGATTTGTTTCAAATCCGGCAAAGAACACCGACGTGCTCTCGAGCGGGTAATGCGCTATCTAGTGGGTACTATGAACTATGGCATTCACTATTCCGGAGATCCTAAAGTCTTGGAGGCTTATAGTGATGCAACCGGATCTCTCGATCCCGATGAGTTAAAAGCCACAAGTGGATATGTGTTCACACTTGGAGGTGGCGCTGTTTCTCGAAAGTCTTGCAAGCGCATCATTTTAAGTAGGTCAACAATGGAAGCAGAACTCGCAAGCATTGGACACCGCCACCGTAGAGGCCGAGTGGCTTCGTGAACTCCTAATGGACTTGCCGATAGTTGAAAAACCGATACCGGCAATCCTAATGAACCGTGACAATCAAACGGTGATTGTCAAGGTGAACGAGCTCAAAGGATAACATGAAGTCATCCGTACATGTTAAGAGGCGGTTGAAATCGTCGGAAATTGAGAAACACCGGTGTCATAGCTTTGGATTACATCCATACGTCTAAGAACCCGCGCGATCAATTTACAAAGGGTTCATCACGTATTGTGATAGATCATGCATCTATGGAACCGGGCTTGAGACCCACGTGAGTTTTTCCATAGTGGTAACTCGTCTTATGTGATCGGAGATCCCGTGAATTAAGATGGTGAATCAAGCTATGGTTTGATCGAGAGAAGAGAACCTTTGAGAAGGCTCAGTTCATGGAAAAGATGCATTTCTCTTCAAACCTGTATGGTAGGCTGGTATTTATACCTTAATGTGGTTCAAGTGGCTTTCATGAAACAAGGAAGTTGTTTCTTTGAAGCAAAGACATAGTCCTATAGTATGTCTTAAAGGAACACACCTATATGAGTATCGACTACTGGTCATAGTCTATGAGAGTTGGGTGATCTCTTGAAAACTCATGAAGAGGCACGGAGTGTGACCCATAAGCTCCAACCCTCGGGGATCCTATGTGCAGCCAACTATCAGTAAAGGGCTCTAGCCAATCTTAGATGCACAAAACGACAATTCAAGGCATAGTCCATGGTTCGCTTGCAAATAAGTGTAACTTGAGTTCCTGGTGGATGTTCAACTTAACGGTCTCCATCGTAGTACCGATATATCAAAAACAATAGGGAAGATGAGAGCATTTTCAATGTGGCTTAAAATTCTTGGTGGGGATCGTTAGAATAAATGGGCCTAGAGCCATTTATGATAATAATGAAAGAATTAAAGCCCATTCATTTAATGCTAGGGAAAAGAGAGAAATGGCCGCACCGAGTGCTTCTGCAGCTGCGCCGAGTGCTTCTGTTACTCCGCCGAGTGCTTCTGCTACTCCGCCGAGTGCTTCAGTGACTCGGTCGAGTGCTTCTACGGCAACATCTCGCTTGTGTCGTGTCGAGTCTAGTCGAGATGAGACGAGCGAGCCGTGCGGTGCGGTCGGTCGGTCGGACGGATGGACGGACGAAGGGACGCGATGTGTTGCGGGGCGAGAGCATCCTTTTGTTGTTACTTGTTAGCCGTTAAAGAGGAATGATGGCGCTTTAAACCGCGACCATTACTAGACCTTAACAACGACGCCTTAAAACCGCGACCGTTACCGCATGATGTTCATTAACCATGAGCATTAACCATGACGTCCAGGTTCATCCACCCACGCCCGCTCGCCTATATAAGTCTCCCTCCTCCTCCTACTTAGTAAGCCAATACACATTAAGTATTCCTATTCAGGAGACCTTTCCCTCTCTCCCTCTGTTTGCTGCTTTCTTTTCGCATTCCCATCGCTTGCACCGCGCGCACGGTACGGCGAGGGCAGAGCCTCCGGAACCTCGCACCGCCGCCGAGATCTTGCTCGGGATAGGCGGGCGATAAGGTTTTTGGGGAGCGTCTTCACGCGATCGCTCGCTCCCCGTACGACTACTTCCTCTACGTCAACGACAAGCGAACGAATACGAACAACTACTTCCTCTACATCGACTACGAGCGAACGACTACATCCCTACGGCGGATCCGCACCGCGATCCTCTGCCTGCATCGACTGTGTACGGCTACATCGATTGAGGTCACTCATAATGAGTGATAACGGAAATACGGGTGACGCCGTCACCCAAACTTCCACTGGGTACTCTCTCAAACCAATGTTGATATTTATTAGTTGTATAATCATTAATATTGTTATGTTTAATTGTGGTTTAAACATACACACATGCACATGGATTGGTTCACTCACTATAATATTGAAATGTCTACTAAATTATGGAATTAAAATATGCCAAAATGTTGCCTATCATCTAACACTTTCATCTTGTAATCGATGTTGTACTCCTCCTGTAATCGCAATATATGGTTATCGTCAATTCATTGTTAAGTTTTTACAAAGCCTGATAAAGCTTTTTTTTCTGTTCTTCTCATCGTGTCAACTGATATATCTTATGTTTTCTCCGACATTCCAAGACAACTTTCAACTTATAGTATTTTGTATGACCTCAATACATGTTAGAATTTCATTATTGGTTACACAATTTTCATTGGCTGATCTGCTCCACTGCTAATTAAATTTTGATAACCATTAGAGATACTGACAACCTCTAGAATGAGGAACAAGAATTTCGAGAGGGGCCTTTGTCATCTCTTGTGAACAAGACCACTGTCTGTACGCCACTGATTAAGAGCGGTACATGTGATGAATTTTCTCTCCCAAAACATCTCGCTGTTGTGTCATCCATTTCATGTAATCTCAGGGAACAAGTTCTATGCAATCGTTGCAGGTCTCCAAGTGTTTGACTCGGAGCTTCTGCTGATCGTTACTCAGAAGCTAGAGTTTGACAGGTAATGCTAGCTCTTTTGAGTTTTGACAGTGTAGGGTCATGTTGTTTTCTTGAACATGTTTTATTTGCATCGAAAACGGAATCCACCCTGCCTTTAACTCAGAATGGTGTCTTTTGTGCTGCAGGTTTCGCATTTTCCATGGGAAAACAACCATTTGAGCAAGGTTTGTTTGGTACTGTTACTGTGCAAGGCAAACAGAGTTGTGTACATATGCATCCTTATCTTCCTCCAGCTAATGTCATATTATGACCAACCCACCCACCCACCCCCCCCCCGCCCGGGGCACTCTTGCCTGTATATTTATAACTCTATTGTTTGTATTGTGTTGCCATTTGAGTCCCTACCATCAATTGTGAGAGTACGTGTCCACCGTATAATGAGGGCCAACAACATCTCTAAGACCACCCGCACCGGGGACTTCATCCGCGGCAGGCTACACCAACCGCGACGGGAAAATGGCGTTGCCCCCGCCTCCTTCGTATATGGCGTGATGGAGGGCCTCATCCAGGCTGCGACGGGCCCACCACCTGCGGCGGCCCCCCAACGACCTCACACGCAGAGCAGAGTAGCACCAAAATCGCGAGCCAAGCAGCAGGCCGCCGCCGGTGGGGCCCTGCTCTCCGCCTCCGAGATCCCCTTGCTCCGGGCCGTGGTGGCCACGCTGGAGAGAGGGCACGCGCCCGTCGTTGTCGAAGAGACACCAGCGTGTGGAGAATGGATCGTGCTCGCCAACCTGCTCTCGTCCTCTGCCTCGCGCCATCCCGCCGTCGGAGAAGAGGGTGGACCGGCCTCCGCGCCTGCCTCGACGCTGTACCACCTTCCGTCCGCTGGCGGGCAGCTCATGGCTGAGGGAACAGGTAGGGGAGCTCGACGGACAAGCGAGTAGGGGAGGGCCATCCTCACGCCACCACCGTCTGCCTCAAGCTGTCCGCCACCGCTGTGAGGCCCGACGTCACTGGTAGGGCGGGTGAGCCGTCGCGCCCTTCCTTGGCCGGCCAGGAGGAGGCCGCCGGCATGGGGAGGCCTTTGCCGGCCCGCTGCTGCGCCCCTCCCCCGTGCCACACTGCCTCCGCCGGCGTCGCAAATCGAGAGAGGGAGCCGGCATCCTCAGCTCCTCCGCGTTGGAGCGCGCGTTGACCCGGTGGGAAGGGGTTCCGGGAGGGTAAAAAGAGGGGGGAGAGAATGACGAGTGGGTCCCACGCATGGGTAGTTGAGATGAAGTAGAGATATGAATGATGATGGATGCGGGAATAGTAGATATAAAGGAGACAATCTTGATGATGAAGAAGGAAACTTTGTTTTGAAGGAGGAAATAGAGGGGGGTGTGGATGGTCAAATCACCCAACCAGAGGCATACTCTTATACATGCGGTAGCCTGCTTTGTGTATTTGTGACCTACGGGCTACGGCTCTTAGCCACTCACTTACCTGAAGCAAAACACACACACACACATCACGTACGAGAGGGCAAGAGCATGGGCAATGGCATATGTCCCCAACTCTAATCCTATCTAGGATCATGATGCAGTAGGTTGGGATTAGGACGTACCAGGAACCAAAGCCCCTCGAGTCATGCCATTTCATCGGAACCAACATGAAGGTAGATCGAGGAACCTGGAGCTTTGGCTACAGCAGCAGCGTGTGCCTCACTGAGGACAATTCACAGACCAGCGCTTGCACACATGGCGCCCGTGAATGCATTCACCCATCACCAAAAACGATGAGGTCGACGGAGCGAGAGCAAGTGCAATAACAATCTCGTCATATTGCCCAAATATATACGTGGTAGCTTGGCTCAGTGACCTACGGCTACGGCTCTAGTCACTCGCCGAAAGCAGAGAGGGGGAGAGGGAGATGCATGCAGACTGCCGTAGAACCAATCCAGCTGGGTGGCATTGTCATGAGAGAGCAGTATATGCATGTAAGGATTGTAATTGCAGTCCATGTGATGTTATCAGCCCATGGTGTCTCGGGTACTGTATTGATTATTGAACGAGCAATATGTCAAGCACTTTGAATACCTACACTAAAATCAGTTCCCCTAAAAGATATCTTTTGACATCTCTAGGCGCATAAAGGATTTCAGTACTATATGATACGGTCAAATGTGGCTTCAAGTGCGGCTCTTCTTGTATAGATAGAGCGCCCATGCATATCTTATCTTGTCATGCCCCCCCTGTAGTACCATCCAGATGCTGAACTCGTGTTAGGATAGCTGTGCATTGGGAACAGAAGGCTTTCAGGAAGCACATTTCCTCAGACAGAGCCCCACGAAGAGTGAGGCCCGACGACGGCATCCGCAACTTCGATCGAACCTGCGATGATGCAGTAGGTCGGGATTAGGAGGCAACAGGAACCAAAGCCCCTCAAGGTCAGCATTTCTTTTGGCCTTTTGGGAACCAACATGAAGATGGAGATCATGCGTCCGCATTATTATTGTAGCGAAAGGGCCCCAAAGGACAGGCAAGCAGGGTGCACATATAGTTGGAACTTGTGCACAGGTGAAAAAGTCTAGCAATCTTTGCTATTTTATCACTGTATATGATCACCCACCTGAACAAAGAGTACTGGAAATATGAGCATTGGTACTTCACGTCTCTTTTACGGTAGATCATATACATTATATGGCTATTTTTGGTAAGGGTAAATAGGTAACTTTTGTAAATTTTAAATAAATTTGATAACCTCGGGTCAAGAAAAATCGTATGGCACCATGAAAAATTTGAAAAAAAAATCATTTTTGAAATTCGAAATAAAAATATTCGTTTTTGAAATTTGGAAAAAAATTGGCCATGCCACCACTAGGAAATGAGAAAAAAAATGAATTTTCATTTTTTGAAATTCGAAATAAAAATTTTCATTTTGAAAAGAAAAAAAATGAAATATTTCATTTGTGCCATCAAGAAAATTTTGAAATGATTTTTTTGGAAAAAAATCATTTTTGAACTTTGAAATGGGAATTTTTATTTTTTGACCAGAGGGAAATGAAAAAAATTTGAAATAAAGAAATCATATATTTCGTTTATACCACCAAGAAAAAAACTACCAACAATACTCCTGTACCACCTATGCATACCACCCTATACCACATGTTAAGCCGTGGTGGTATACAATTAATCTCAACCGTCGGATCCTTTCATATTGTTCCTTTTCCAATAGTGGTATATAGGGTGGTTAGACAAAAAATCATGCCCATGACCATCCCACTGGACGCGTCGGGTCTCAATTTTCGGGCCGGGCCCGGGCTTTGGCGTATTTTATAATGTAAAACAACTAAAAACAACACTTCGGGCCGGGCTCGGGCCAAAAAAATTTTCGCGGGCTTCACGATCTCTGCCCACGCCCGTCCAGTGAGGTTCGTGGGCGGGCCTGGTGCGGGCTGGGCCAGCGGGCCGGGTCGGGCTCAAAATGCTCAGGTATAAGGGTGGTATGGTATTGTCCCATATTAACGCGCAAATTAGTATCTACTAGAAATTTCAGTACTAAGAGGCTTTTTAGTACCGGGTAGCGGTTGGTTGGTGTTCTTCCTCATCAGTACTAAAATGTTTGAACCATTTAGTACTAGATAGACAATAACAATAACATCAGTATGTACCTTTCCCGTATAGCGTTGCGTCGTTGAGCTGTCGCAGGACGAACCCCTTTGTTATTCACGGTTTTCGAAGTTGGTGTCTAGCACTGACACATGTAATCCCTACCCTGTGGAGTAGTATCATTTAGTATCGTCGTTGTTAAAACGTGACTATTACGTAAAGACATATCATCCAGCTGACTTATATATACTCCTTGTCTGCAGAAACAATCCACCAACACTCCGAGCCAGCGAGAAAACTGAAAGGCCGAAACGGGTCAGGGACGACGACGTACGAGTGCTGGCTGGGAAAAGGAGGCAAATGGAATAGGGTCTCGACAGTTCAGCTGGTAGGCTCGGCGCCGGCGGCGCGAATTGATGGCCTTCAACACCGGTTTCTCGGTGTTAGAGAACACTGCTGTCTCGAAAGCGGAATGCCACTTGTGCTTGCAGTTGCATTGGAAGCTTCGGTGGTAGCCGTCATTCTTGCTGATGCAGATCAGCCTGCACTTTTCTATCATGGTGTCATCTCAAGAGCACAATACTGCAGTCTGCAGGTAGCGGGCAGTAATCAGAACACCTTGTAGTTAGCTTACAACGAACAGTGCTGACACTGGACGGCAATGACAGATTTAAAAATTTATGTACCAGTCTATTTGTCATAGCTGCATATTTGATTTTTTTTCTTAATTCAGTTCTTGTTGACGATGCTGAACGTATATGCTGCTCGCATGCTCTGCGGCCTTTGATGTGCGAACCACACTAACGTGTTTGTTAAAATGCGTGCACCATTTTGACTATTGATTGAAGCATGTGTGGACGTTGCAGATTAGAGGATCGAGCAAAAGCACTGCACGCCCACACCAACCCAATATCCCTTTTATCGAATTCAAAGTGCCACGGCCCTTACAAAAGGGCAGGCAATGTCTCGAGTATGTACAACAGTATAAAGCCAGCTCAACAATTAATGAACCACCAACAACTAGTACATCCACTCCTCTATTTGTGTGCTTCTTCGTTCTTCGTACACGTAACTGAACTTCTTCTTCTTCTTCAAGTGTTCTGTGTTCAGACTACCTTGGGAGTAGGAGGCATCGGGAACCCTGCCATTTGTGGCAGCAATCCCTCCTGCTTGCGCGCTTGAATTAGCGGGGAGGAGCTAGCCTTCAAAACTTGTGCACCAGCTCCTTCAGGGTAACCAGCAGGATTCCCCACATCGAAGCTGAGGGCGTCTATCCAGTGTCCACTACGCGAAGGTGCTGCCAACAAATCATATCCGTCCGGGAAGCTCAAAGACGCGTATATACATGGCTGATTTTGCAGTTCTTGAATGCTGTGCAAAAGGGGCATAGAACCATTGATGCATGCATATTAGTTTGATGCAGTGGGTTATGCATGCAGGGGAGAGGAATCAGAGATGGGCATGAGGCACCAAATTATTGTGTGTACTGCACTTTGTATAGTACCCTTTGAGTAAAATGAAATGGGTGAATGAATGGTGCTGGAGGACAAGATCTGAATTCATGAACAGCTCATAAAATCCTCAGGCACTGTGAAAACAACGCTCAGGACATCTGATCCTATTGTCCTTGTAGATTGGTAGTGTACTCACCATTGCATTCATTTATCAACTATAGTCGTAAGGCAAAGTAGCAAAGATATCATAATATTAGTTTCTGTTAGCCTATGCTACTATGTAGTTAGGACTGGATACATGATTTATCATTGTCATTATGCCCTCAAGTATATTCAGAATTAACGTAGAACCAATCCAATTGGGTGGCCGGCATTGTCATGAGAGAGCAGGACTCATGTAGGTATTGGAATTGTAGTCCATGTGACCAGCTCATGGTGTCTCTAATACTGTACTGAACGAGCAATATGCCAAGCACTTGTGAATTTATCCGTTCACCTACTCTAAAATCAGTTCCCCCAAAAGATATCTTCTGACATTTCTACTACAGGATACGGGCCCTTCTTATATCGAGAGCTCTGCATATCTTATTTTGTCATGCCCCCTACTAGTAGTACGTACCATATATATCCACAAATGTTGAACTCGTGTTAGGATACCTTTGCATTGGGAACAGAAGGCTTCAGGAACCTCATATCCTCGTGCGCCCATGGAGAGTGAGTGCAATGGCGGCAACCACAACTTCGATCCTGCGACGACACAGTAGGTTGGGGTTAGAATGCAACAGCCAACAGGAACCAAAGGCCATCTTGTGACGGAAATGGCGAGACCACCTTTGCGGCTTTGCATGCTATGTCAACGTGAAAGGCTGGCAAAATTATAAAATGAATTTATCATGATTTTTACAAGGACAAAAATCTAGGAGTTCAATTACATGGAATATGGTTAAACAATTGTCACGGAAACGTCTAGCGTACGTCCGAGCTCTTTGCTAGTTTCTCCCAAACAACCACTATTAAAAATATAAGCATTCGTCCTTGACTGTAATACAGCCAACTTTTTGTCCAGCACTAACACACAATATTAGCGTCAGATAGAAATTTTTGGTCCACAAAGACTTTTTAGAACCAGATAATAACACTGTCTGGTACTAAATTTGTACCGGTTGGTGTTATCGCTCGGTACTAAAAGAAACATTGCTATTACGTAAAAGGCATATTGTTGTTGGTGTCAACACATATCACCCAGCTGCTGAGAAAACATGGGCATATTACTCCTTCTATCCTCATCAAATATATAACGTCATATATTTGTGGACTAAGATTCTAGCTCCATGGTAAAATATATTTTCGAACAAGTTAAGTAAAAATATATAATATTGTGTTTCAGCAAAAGCACTAACGTGTGCACGGCCCTTCCAGCTTATAAAAGTCGTGTATTGCCCTGCCCCTACATACCTTGGGCCAAAGTAATCCAAAAACAGCGATGGAGTCGGTGAGTGAAAACTGATCAGGGTCGAAACGGGATGAGGGACGACGCACGGGTGCTGGGAAAAGGAGGCAGCTGGAATAGTGTCACTTCGGGTATCGGCAGTTGAGCTGGTGCTGTCGCCGCCACTGGCGCTGTTCGTCAGACTACGCCACCGGTTTCTCGGTGTCGTAGAACATTGTTGGCTCGAGAGCGGAGTCCCGCGTCCGCATGTTGAATTGTGAGGTTAGCTGCAATGCCACAGGGGGCAAAACACCGAGCACTATCCACATGTGCTTGTACGTGCAAGGGAAACTATAGTGGTAGTAGTGGTAATTTCCCCAAGTCGAAGCTGCGGGCGTCTACTGTCCGCTACGCCAAGGTACTGCCCGCGCAAATCACCTTCGACCGGGAAGCTCAAGTACACGTGTAGGCATGGCTGATTTTGCCATGGTCCTTTGAATGGTGCAAAAGGGGCATAGAGGCCGCATTCATATTGGCTACTTGTGTCAAGAAGTTTGTTCACTGCGCTTTGAGTAAACTGAAATTTCCACCACTTCACTTGCTGTCTTGTTCTGCCGCCGCCGCCGCCGTCTAAGGGTTGGTTCGCTTCTATGGGATTCAATCCGGCCGGAATAATAGATATATCAAGAAATTTGTGATAGAGACCCGGATTCATTCCGGATTGAGATTTAATTTACTCATCATGATAGGTAGAACAAGAGACCGAAGAGCCGGATTGGTTCCACACCTCATGACTAGTGGATTGATTCCGAGTCTCATGGTGTGCCTATCATGAGTAAATTAATTTTCGACCCAGGATAAATCCGGATCTCTTATAGTATCTATCATGATTTTCGTATTACATTTATCAATTCCGTTCGGAATCAACCCGATGGAAACGAATGAGGCCTTAAAAATGCTTGTTGGCTTGCTGTGTACTCTAATCTCTTGGTTATTTGTGCAATATTGCTTGTTGAATTAGTTGTTGAATGCTTGAAAAACAAGCGCCCTGTTCGCTTGGCTTATCAGCCACCAGCCAACAGTACTTTTCTCTCAGAGTAAACCAGCCATCAGCAACCAGCCAGCAGTACTCTTCTCTCGGAACAAACCAGCACCAGCCATCAGCACCAGCCAACCGAACAGGCTCAAGGTGAGTGCTGTCAATTGTGGTGACTAGTGGTGGTCTGTGTCTAAACATTGATGTAGGGCTGGCCGAAAAGCTCGAAGCTCGTTAGCTCGCTCGAACTCACTCGTTAGTGGCTCGGCTCGGCTCGGCTCGGCTCGTTTAAAATTGTGTAACGAGCCGAGCTCATGCTTTAGCTCGGTTCGAAAACGAGCTGAGCTCGAGCTGGCTCGTGAGCCTTAACGAGCCAAGATTGTGGCAGGAACAAGAAGTTTGCTAGTGGTCCAGGCGACCAGGCCCAACTCTGAAATTAACCCAATAGGCCCAACAACAAATTAACCTAGCCCGCTGGCCGCTACCCCAGTCTGGCCTCCCCTTCGGCCTTCCGCCCTTCCCCAGCCGCACACGCACGCACAGATCGGTGGGCAGCGCATTGCGGCAGGAGGCCGGCTGTAACAACCCAGGAATTTAGGTGTGTAATTTTTGCGAAAAATTAAAACTTTTTGATTGAACTTGAGTGCTATCAATTTTCGAGCCAAATTGCTAGCCCTTCTCTGAATTCTCCACCAATTTAGCCCATTTATAAAAGCATATATTTAAATTATGGTAAAATATGTGAGTTGGTTTTTCTCTGGTTTATTTGGAGTTCAAATGTGTGAAGTTTGAATTTGAGTGGGAATCAAATTCAAACTCTAAATCTACCCCCCTAGCTCTTAACCTATTCTCTTTATTTCCAAATCACCAAACCCTGAACCAGGCTGAATTCCCTTTCCTTTTCGATCCAGCCGGCCCAGCCCATGCACCCTTTCGGCCCAGCTAACCCGCGCCACCACCACACCCCTCCTTCTATCGCTGACGCTTGGGGCCCGCGCGTCAGCACGCTATCTTCACCAACCCGCCAGCACACCGAGCCGGCCTTGCGCCGCCGGTCTCGCCACACCCGGCGCGCGCGGGCGGGGGCGGCCGGCCCGCCCGGCCGGCACGCACGCCGAGCCGGCGCGCACACGTGGCCCACCCCGGGGGGGGGAATCTACGGGGGGAAAGACCCCCGTGCCCCCGCCGGTGGACGCCCCGGCGCGGTGGCGGCCAGCGAGGGCCGGCCACGTCGCCGAGCTCGCGCCCGGCGCCAATCCGGAGCGCCGAGGGCATCAGTGCCCCTGCGCCGCCTTGACCGCGCGCCTACATCACCCCGGGGCCGGGTCCTCCCTTCGCCAACCAACCCACATTGGGGTTTTGCCCTCTTTCCAGTGCCGCGCCGCCGATAGGGGAGAGGAAGGGGAGAGTAGAGGAAGAGGAGGAGGGGCGGTGAAAGACGGTGCGCCGCGCTGCCGCCGGCGCGTCGCTGCTGAGGCTTGACGGGGACGCGAGGAGCCGGACGAGGGTGGTGCCGTTCGTGACCGCGGAGGAGCCGGACCGGAGCGGACGCCGCCGTGAACACCGACGCCGCGCCGCCGCCCACGCCAAGCTCGCGACGACTACACCGCCGACCCGCCGTGAGCATCGTGGCCACCCCCCCCCCCTTCTCCTTGCGCCGGTCTCTTATCTTGTTCTTGTCCGTGGGTGCGCCTTCGAGCCGCCGCTTGCCGAGCGTGTCGCGCCGCCGTTTCCCCATGAACGGCGCCTCGTCGCGCCTTGCCGGCGAGAACCTGGAGCCGGGGCTACCCCAAGCCGCGTCGACCGGGCGAACTCGTTAAGGCTGGTGTTCGGGGCCGTCTTCTTCGGGAGGAGCCGAGGACATCCTCGCGCCGCGCCGCGCCGTCGTGCTCGCGCCGAGCGCGCATCGCGCCTCAAGTCCGGGGTCTTGGCCGGTGGTGCCGTTTTGGTTTGCGCAACGGGGAGAACGCGGTGGCGGAGCCGGCGCACCCCGGCGCCAAGGCCGGGCCGCGCCTACCCGCCGTTGCCGTGCTCGTGAGAGAGCGGGCCGCCCGGTGTGCGGGGACCCCAACCACGCCGCGCCGTGTGCGGGCTAGCCGACTCGGTGGCGTGTCTCGTTCTGTGATGAACCGGCCTTCGAGCCGAGGGCACTCTTCGCGCGGTGCTTGTGCACGCGAGAACCGGCCGGCCGCACCCACGCGCGCCATGGCCACGGCCTCGGCGCCGGCGAAGCCCGGCGCGCAGGCGTTCCACGCCGCGTCTCGTGCGTGATGACCTTCCCAGGCCGTGCAGGCCTTCGAGCCTTGGTTGTCAGTGCAGGAGCGGGCTCGCCTGGACAGGCCAGAGCACACCCCAGAGCTCTGGTCCGAGGCAGGGAACCCGTCGCGCCGGCGCGTGTGCGAACGCCAGGTGGTGCTCACCGCGCCGCCGCGCGCGGGAACCCGGACGCCGCGTCGTGCTAGTGAACCGTGAACCGGGCATCGAACGCGAGGCGGCACCCGACGCTAGCGCACCTCGGCGCGCGAGCCCGGGACGCCGCCGCCACCGGGCCGGTGGGAAGGCCGCGCCGCCGTCAGGCGCGGCGTGCGCCTAGGGGAGGGGCAAGACCCCCTTCCCTGGATGCGGCTGAGTGGAAGGCCGCTGGGCCTCAAGTGTCACTCGGCCCGTCGGGCCACCATGGAGGCCCACCGCGTGAACGGGGCCATAACCAGTAGTCCAGGGAGGTCTGGTGGACTTCTCTCGCCTGGGCCAGATGGGCCGAGTCCAGTGGGCCGTTTTCGGCCCAGTAACTCTTTCAGCCCATCTTCGGCCCATGAAACGAGAAACGCTGACGTCATGCTGATGTCAGCGGCCCTTTTATAATTTCAGAAAACCTTTTCTTTTCCTGGATTAATTTCCAGAAATTCCTAAAATATGGTTTTAACCTTTAAAAAATTCATAACTTTTTATGGAAAGCTCAGAAAAATATAAAACTAATTTCTATAAATCCGTAATTTCGAAACCTTGCTGATTGTAGGTAGTTTGGGTTCTTTTGGATCTTCTAAATTGGTTCTTATTTGGAGTTATTGCTTAGATGTGCACCGTTTTCTTATTTTTGCGTCGAATCTCGTGCCGCAGACCCGAGCTTCGACCAGGAGGACATGGAGGACCCCGAGTACACTGCTCCGGACAGCGACTGCTTCAACGGCAACGAAGGTGTCATGTCACTCCCAACCATGTAGATCCCATGTTGTTAAATAGCTGCTAGTGCTGTACTTTAATGCATTGATCTGATGAATTGCATAACCCGTTTATTAGCCATGCCTTGATGCTTTGGTATACCCTGTTTCCTTGTTCTACTACCTGCGGGACTAGCTACAGACCCCTAGCTAGTCCCTTACCTCAACTATCCATACTTTTGTTGCTTGATTATGGATGGTACTCTGGGTTTGGACTGAGATGGGGGTATCTCGGTGTGTTTCTAGCGTGCGTTCTGGGTGTGTATCTCCTTGCTGTGTTTTGGCGGGAGCGAGCCGATTGGTTACTTGTGAACGGCTGCCGAGGGAAGATGCGATCTGGCCTCTTACCCGAGGGTCGTGTCGTGTGGGATGGAGATGGTGAGTGCTCGCTCTCGGCCCCTTAAGGACCGATCGTCAGTTGACCTTGCTTCGGATGACTATTTTCGTACAGACCGCCCGCCTTGTATTGGGCGGGGGTGCGGGGTGAGACTTGTAGTGGATAGCACCCCTCCTGTAGGAGGATCGGTGTGATCGTGTCGGGAGTGGCTTTCCCTCCTTAGTAGACTTTGCCCTGGCGAGGCCGGGGAAGGGTTCCACAGCTTCGAGGGACCTCTCGCGGGTAGTATGAGCTCTGCCGCGGAGGGCCGGGCCGGTGCTCGGAGACGCGGGAGGGTACTATCCACTTACTTGGCCTTCACCGTATGGTAGGGTCGGATTCCGGTGACGGCCGGTTCCGGTCCTATTCGGGCGGGTACAGTTGTACAACCTCTCGCAGTGTTAAACCTATAGCTATAGTCCGTGTCCACTGGTTATGGACAGTCTTTCGATCTCTCACCTGACTAGCTACACTTCTCTTGTGCTTCTTTCCCCCGAGTGTGTGAGCCCGGCTACGGCCGTTGAGATGTGGGGATAGGAGCAGGTGGGCCCCACATCGCAGATGAGAGACGGGATCTGGATCGTGGTTGAGATCCGGAGTTTTGGTGTGGAATTCCTTGAGCGGGGTGTGGACCCCTGAGGTGTGGACCCCTTGGCTGAATTCTGCTTACCTTGTATGATGCTATGCTACTTTGCTTAAGCTTTCTACAGCCAGAATAGGGATATCTCATGCATAGTAGAATATACACCGCTTTTGCCTCTTTGTTGGGAAGCTGACATGACCTACCCGCTTATCGGGTAGACCCTGGTGCCTCTGATGCAGAGCCAGACTACGACTTCGACAACGACGGTTGGGTGGACTAGAGCTCTTCCTACACTTGAGCTGCCTGCGGATATGGAGTTTCCCGCGCTTTCATGAAGCCGTTGCTAGACGTTTTATCTATGTTTGATTCAGTCCCGATGGACTTGTACCCGGCATGTGCCGAAGAGATGTACTCTGATTAATGTAATAAAATAAATGTTGTACTCTACATTACTGTTTTTATCTTTCTGTATGGAATTTTGGCATCGCTGAGACAGGGATTGCACGTGGTAGCCCTCCTGGGACTACCACCGAGGTGCTAAGATTCGGGATTCCGTTCGCGGAATTCCGGGTCGTTTCACCGGCGGCGCGGTCTTGACGCATCGGCATCGCCGAGACGCGCCGACGCCGCTTCGGTAGGTGAGGTCGCCCGTCGCCCCTTCCAGTTCCTCCGCAACTCCGCCCTGGCCCCCGCCCGCCCTTCCTCTCGTCCCGGGCTCCCGGCGACCCGGCCCCAGCCCCTCCCTCACCTCTCTCTGACTCTCCCCGCGACGTGTGCAGGAGCAGGGCTGCAAGTGCAGTGGCGGTCAGCATCCGCCTGCCAGGCCGGCGAGGCCGCCATGGTTGGACGTCAGCCACCGGCACCGCCCAAAGGACCGCCCCGAAGCTCTGAATCGAGGATGAACACGAAGGGCGTGGTGAAGCGTACAAGGAAGCCATCAGCAAAGATGAGGGCGCTGGCCGACCTAATGATACCGGGGGTAGCGGATCTGCTACTACGCCGGGGAGTCTCCATTGTTGCCTCCCCATTCTTCTGCAGGGTCCATATCTGTAGACAAAGAAAAGGTTTATGTCCAAAATCTCAATCTTTCATTACTTCACGCATAAGCCTTATTCACAAAAGAATGCATGATTAGATGATTTTCTTGATCTGTAGAATTATGTTGCAGTATAGCACACTAGCACTAGCAGACTAGCAGTAGCAGAGTAGTATGAGGGTCTGATATTGTCTATGTATTTAAAACTAACTGCCATGTTTTAGGAACTGGAAAATTTGGCGCGTGAGTAGGAGGATGAGGTAGAGGTAGAGAATGAGGAAGAGGAAGATGTTGATGATGACAACAGCCCAGACCATGAGGATGAATTATCTGTGAGTGTGCCTGATGGTGATGGAAATCAGGATGGGGCTGGGGGTGGAGAGGAGTCAAAGACTCAAAAGGAAAAGAGAGGAACAAAGAGAGGGAAGCATGCTGATTGCTGGAAGTATTTCAAGGAGATCACTGTTGCATCCAAGAAGGAGATGGGTAAGACAGTTAAAAAGGCCAAGTGCTTGTTCGGTCATAGAAGCTATATTTACCATGCAGGAGGTACTACAACGACTCTGAACCGACACCTTAAGGCTTGCACACCATTTTTGAATCAGCTAGCCAAGGCTAATAATGCATTAGCTCAAGGTACACTCAGTTTCTCTCCTGATGGTGGGTCTGTTATTGTCAATCCATCTAAATATGATCATGATCACACTAGAAAGTTGATTGCCAAGATGATAATTGTCCATGATTATTCATTTCGGATGGTGCAACATAAATGGTTTAACATTTTGATGAAATGGATGAACAACAACTATGAATCTGTTAGCAGGAAGATTATTAGAAATGAGTGCATTAAGGTTTATGAAACTTTGAAAGAACTTCTTAAGAAGAGTCTTAGAGAGGTTGAATCAATCAGTTTAACTACTGATTTGTGGACATCAAATCAAAATATTCAGTACATGTGTTTGGTTGCACATTATATTGATGCTGATTGGGTCTTGCAATGTTGTGTTCTTAATTTTGTTGAGTTGGATCCCCCACACACTGGTATTGTCATTGCTCAAGCTATTTTTGATTGTCTGGCTGAATGGAAAATTGAGGATAAGATAATGACTGTCACTCTTGATAATGCTACTAACAACGATACTGCTATCACAAATATGAAGGCTAAGCTGCTTGCTAGAAAGAATTCCAGCTTTGATCCCATTTATTTCCATGTTCGTTGTGCTGCCCACATAGTCAATCTAGTTGTTAATGATGGACTTGTGCCCCTAGAGCCATTGATTAGTGATCTTAGAAATACTGTCAAGTATTTTAAGAAGTCCCCATCTCGGATGTACAAATTTGTGGAGGTTTGCAAACAATATGCAATTGAAGTAGGGAAAGGTCTGTCTCTAGATGTCAAAACAAGGTGGAGTTCAACTTATAGAATGTTAGATTGTTGCCTTCCATATAAGGAAGCATTTGTTTATTACTATGAAGTTGACAGCAACTATGAGTGGCAGCCTTCACCGACTCAATGGACATTATTTGAGTCAGTCAAACCAATATTGGGAACAATGTCAGAAGAAACCAGTGCATTCTCAGCATCAACCTACCCCACTGCAAATGTGTTTTATCCTTACATTTTACAGGTTAAGATGGCTCTGAAAGAGGCACAAAAGTCTGGGAATGCATATATGATCAGTATGGCTGATGCAATGTTGGATAAGTTTGATAAATATTGGGAATTGAAAAATAATGTCATGGTGATTGCTACAATTCTGGATCCTAGGTTTAAAATGAGGTACATCAGATTTGCTTTTGGTAAGATTTATAGCTCTTTAAGGTTTCGGAAAGAAATCAGTGATATTGAAGAAGAGCTAGAAAGTTTGTACCAAAAGTATGAGTCAATACATGGGCAAAAGATGGGTGAGACTAGCCAAAACAATTCTCAATCAACATCATCTTCAAAGAATACTAGCAGTTCATTGGCTTCAATTGTTCCAAGTGAATTCCAATCAATTTTAGAGTCTCTTTGCCACGAGAAAGTTCCAAATATGAGTTACTCATGTACCTAGATGAACCAAATATTTCCATTACCGATGACAAGAAATTTGACTTGCTTAATTTCTGGAAGGTGAATGCACATAGGTTTCCTGTGGTGTCTAGTATGGCAAAAAGGTTCTTAGCAATCTTTGCTAGTAGTGTATCATCTGAGCAGACCTTTTCCACTGGAGGTAGGATCATTGATGACTATAGGAGTTCATTGAAGCCAGAGACTGTCCAAGCTTTAGTGTGTGCATCTAGCTGGATAAGGGGTTCTCAGGGCGCTCCTATTCCTTTTGTATGTAAATATACAATGCTCATTTCAATTAATTTTTGAATATGATTTCATTCTTGTTCATGTGTGTTTGTGTAAGTGATGCTAATTTGTACTATTCTTTATTTAGGGTGAGGGTGATGGAAACATAGAGATCGTTGAGTTTCCGGAATGCGTGGTGGCGAGCAACTAGTATGAAAATGAAACTAATGTAAGTGTACTTAAAATTCAATACTTGCTGAATTTACGTATTCCAAGATGCATATAGTGTATTAGAGACCATCTTTGCTGCATATAGTGTACTAGACAGCATCGCTAGCGCGTTTGCTTTTGGATATATGTGCTTCAAATAAAATCATTTTATACTTGCAGTTTGCTTTTGGATATATGTGCTTCAAATAAACTCATTTTATACTTGCAGTTTGCTCTTGGATATATCATATATGTGCTTCTCATAATCTCATATTATACTTGCAGTTTGCTTTTGGCTAATGGAAGTGGAGACTGGAGAGTAGAGTGGACATGATAAGCAGCTTGAGAGATGATTGGAGAGGACACTTGAAGCATTTGTGAATGAATGACTGACTGCCTGCCTTACCTATGTTAAATTTTGAATGGATTATGGTTATTGATGCATGAATGCTTCTCAGGTCTCAGCTCACCACGAGCATGTACTTTTGCTTGCTTTTTATTGTGATGTACTGCTGTCCGAAACTCTAAATTCAGCCTGTAATTTGATGTCCCAAACTCTAAACTCTTTGTGAAATGGAACTATTGGAATACTACTAAACTAGACTGCTGGTTGGCTTTGTTTTATGGTTTGTTGGGTTGTAAATATGTTGAATTTTTTGTCATAGCTGTTGTGAATTTTGGAATATTGTCGAGCTGGCTCACGAGCTTAACGAGCCAGCTCGAGCTCGTTAACGAGCCGAGCCGAGCTGGGTTTCTGGCTCGCTAAGATATCGAGCCGAGCCGAGCCAGCTCGTTATCCAAACGAGCTAGACCGAGCCGAGCCTTAACGAGCCGAGCCAGGCTCGATAGCCAGCCCTACATTGATGCTTGTGTGTGTCTTAACTTAGAACTATGGTGATTGTGTGTGACAACCCGCCCAGGAAAATACCGTACTATCGCTTAAGACCGATCCACTTTGGTCATTAAGCAATAATAAAGTATCATCCTGTCGTTAGTTGCCGGGTTAACGCCCGGTAAATCACTTGAAAAGCACAAGGATCGAATATATGCATTAAAACTCACTCAAAGGCGAGTCCAGATATACAACATCATTAATATCCAAATTTGTACCCCGAGGGGTTTATTTATTACAAACCATAGTTTTTGTCATGAAGAAACAGTTCAAAGTTTTCGAAAAGCAGCGAAAATTAATTAACGGAAGCGAAGACACCACGGGAGGCCATCCATGATGCTTTCAGTAGTCGTCCTCCACCCACTCCAGCTCCCAGCCAGGCAGGATCTCTCCGGGCCACACATCACTGAAGGCATTACCTGGATCAACACATTAAAGCAAGGCTGAGTATACTAATACTTAGCAAGTCTTACCCGTCGGTGATATCTACTTCACCAAATCTAGACCATGAAAGGCTTTTTTGGCTACTGGGTTGCTTTTGCTAAAAAGTAACAAAGAGTAGGTCCTTACTTTCAAGATTTTAGCACAAGTTCTAATAGGTTTAATCTTTACTACATTATCCAACTAGTACAAACAAGGTTGTACAATACAATTAATCAAACATAGAGTTCATCAACTTCCATCATTAGGGATCTCATGACTAGTGGAGTAAGTAGTCTCGGATAACGGTGAGAGGCCGACAATCGATTGATTTAAACCTTGCAAGGTAGACCCAAACACACGGTAGGCTGTCCCCGCAAGGACAACTTTCCCAGACCGTCCCCAGAAATCCTCGGGTCGGGATCGAATCTTACAGTCTTTGGTGCAGGCTATCTGGCATGTCCCACCCAGTACACCCAGAGTCACCATACACCACCGGTGGCGAACCGTGAGAGCGAATCCCAAGAGTAGTAATGGTAGGATCCCTTACCGCCTCATTAAGGTACTAGGCTTACCGGTCCCATACCCGACATGTGCTTAGTACGTTCAAAGACTTAACCCACATAACCACTGGACCGGAGCCCAGATCCCATGCTCTTACCACGTGAGCCATCCATTTAAGGATACATTGTGATTCCTATCTAGGAACCTATTCTCGCGAGTGAGGTCATCACCCGACTTGTAACGGTCCTATAGCTTAGCAGCTATTGACCTATCATACTAGTAGGGACAAAATGTACCTAGGGATCATGCATCTAGGGTTTCATTCAACTCCTGAACGTAAATGCACAATCATTCATAGATAATTGAATAAAGAACTTTAAAACTAGGTTAGATGCACCGGAGCTTGCCTTCGTCAGCTAGGTTAGCTTGGGCACCCTCGGTGTCGAGTACTTCCACGTACTGCAGTGACGCTTCCGCTCCTCCTTCCTCGGGTTCCGGGACGAGGGAGTAATCTCCGTCCGGAAGATCTACACGGAATGCAATGCAAGTTCAGGTGATGTGATAGTTTGGTTGTCTTATCCAACTCTGGGTTGGTCATATTCACCTTAACAAGCATCCATCTAATGTTTCGCTTGTAGAAAGGCTATTAGGTGTACATGAGTTATTCTTTTATAGCACATTTGAATAAAGGTTTTCATTATACTTGTCATTTCATGTGGAAGCTTAAATTCCTTTTTCCTTCACAAACAAAGGTGTAATTAATATTTTTATTTACGAATTAATTTCCTATCAGTGATGATAATTAATTGGCTTTTAATGATATTAATTAATACTTTCCAAAAAGGAAAAGAATTAATTAGGGATTTTTCTTTATTTAATTTCCCTTTAATATTAAAAGGGCTTTTAAGATTTTTATTAAGCAAATAAATTACCAAAAATTAAAGGAGTGTTCCTTAAGCATATTAGCACCTATCCTGGTCCATTGGACCCACATGCAAGTGTTGGATGCTAGGAAATTAAATATTATGGAAAATAACAAGGACTAGCTAGTGATTCAATTTAAATGCATACAAAAATAAATAAGCCTCAAAATGATCCAAACCTTCTTGTGCATGCTCTCTAGTCCTAAACAAGCCTAAAGAACCAGCATATACACCTGGAACTTCACTGAACTTGGTTTATTAATTTACAAAGGAAAACATGCATAATTCAAGAATAATTATTTCTGTTAATCCAAAATTCATGATTCATTCACAAGATGTGCATTTTTGCATTACAAGACAGTGTGCACAAGTTGATCTCAAAAACATAACTATATTTAGCAAGAAAAATCATTTATGCAGATCTGGCAGAAATGGAAAAACATTTTATAAAAAAATTTACATCATAACTTTGTGCAATTTTTGGCATAGGAGCTAGTCATGACCTCACACACAACATATCAAAAAATTGGACACGGAGGATTTATAGATTTTGAGATATTTCAGATCTAGCTTTTTCATATTTGTATTTTTCATGCAAAAACTATCAGGAATTAGCTCAGGCCAGAATAACAAAAGTTGTAAGATAATTAACCACGAACCCAACATAATTGGTTTTGCATTTTTATGATTTTTCTACGATTTTCTACGCAATTTACAAGAAACAGGGAATTGGCAACACTATTGGAGTTACCCTTTTGCAAGAAGGACCCTGGAAAGAATTCTGGGTTTGCAATGTAGCCCTTGGGGCGTGGTGGCCGGCGCGGCTGGGCCAATTCCGGCGAGCTCGCCGGAGCTCGCGGCCGGGGAAGGGCTAGGGAAGGGTCTAGGGTGCTCTAGGCGTCGATTTGCGGGTTTGGACCGGGCGGAGGTGCTGCCGGCGGCGCGCGGCCCGACGGCCGGTGAGGGCGGCCGCCGCGGCTGCTGTTCCGGCAAGGAGGACAGCGGGGTGGTGCGGCTAGGGTGGGCGGTGGCACGAGTGAGTGCTAGAGCAGCCGTAGGATGGTGTCATTTGGCTTGTGGGCGGCTTGAGCTCGGAGCTCGCCGCGGCGGGCGCGAGAACGCCGGTGGGCATCTTGGGCGGCGTCGGGGGGGGGGGGGGGGGTTCAGCACGTGGGAGAGGAGCAGCGGGACCCTTATAGGCGGCGCGCGGCGCGGGGCCGGTGAGGGCGGCGCGGGCAAGGCACGTACCACGGCGGGTACGGCGGCGGGCGGGCGAGCGAAGACCCGTACTACGGCGGCGCGACGCCCTAGGGCGCGCGGCGGGGGCCTTCTCGGCGTGCGTGTACCTCGGGACGGGGCGGCCGCATCGGGAAGGCGCGGGGGCGGCGCGTGGACCGAGGCACGGCGGAGGGGGAGCGCGGGGCGGCGGCGCACGGCGGCGGCGGGCACCGCGCGGCGGCGCCCCGGGCGCGCGCGGCGCGGCGTGGCGCGCGGAGCGCCTGAAATTATTCAGACTAGCCCTGTTCAAGCACGTTTTTCTCCCAAAAATTGAATAAAAGTGCACAAAGCAATGAATAGGAAAGTTGTAGATCTAACTACCCTCTACAACTTTTGTAAGGGCCGTCTAGTGTTTTTCTCGACGGATTTTGCAGGAACGTCGTGCCAACTTTGAATGTCGACCTGTTCTGGAAAACATGGGGTACTGTCAGTCGATCGAGTTTTTCACCAATTTCCACCCAAAATTTGAAATGCCAATCTACACGAAAGTTGTGTCCCTCAACAAGATGGACAACTTTCATAAAGGTAGTTTTTGAAGTGTTTAGGTGAATTTTGGAGAACGCGGCAAAAGTTCCGGACGACATTCGCTGACGTCAACGGTTAAGCCGGTTTTGACCGTGTCTTTGACCAAGGGTCCACTACGGGTGTGTGTAGGCTTGGTCAAGGGGTTCATTAGGGTTCATTGGCGAGGTTTTCGGGTGATGACCCAGGTTGACCTAGGTTTGACCGGTGTCGGCCGGTTTGACTCGGCTGATTCGGTCATTAGCGTTAATGACAGTAATTAAAAACCTGGGGCGTCACATTGTGCATTGAACTATGGTGGTGAAATGGCTGCTGGTGTTATGGTGAATTTGTTGTTATATTTATGTTGAAATGACTGCTGGTTTTATGGAAAAATTAGGCGAAATGCTGTCGAATTTTCCTCTTGAATGGTCTGTTTTTGTGAAACCAGGAAATTCGGTATTCGAGTAAAACCAAGCACCGAATCGAAACCGAGAACTTCGAACTTCGGCTCGGTACTCGGTACCTGTTTCTGGGGAACTGAATTACGAGGAACCGATCGGAAAGATCAGGCTACCGCATACATATTGGCCATGTTTGGATGGTATATGTTAGTGGTAGTGGTAGTTTTTAACACCTCCAAATTAACACATAAAAAACTAACACCTTGGATGTTTGGATGGAGGTGTTAGTTTGCATTTAAAGTAACTTTTCCAATCATTTGAAAAAGGAGAGGGAGAGAGAAAAGTGGTGGGGTCCACCAAACTAACACCAATTACCACCTATTGGAGGTGTTAGTCTTTTGGGGGTGTTAGTTCCAACTAACACCAAACTAACACATGTGTTTGGATGAAAAGTGTTAGTTTTGGTGTTAGTTTGCTTCAAACTAACACTAACACCCCCATCCAAACATGCCCATTGCTCCCTGCCGCCCTGCCCGCGTTTACCTGCAAAATCGATTGTCGGTGGCCTGCCCTGCAGATAGATCCTCCTGGCGAAGGTCATCCACCAACACAGTACAACACTCGGAGTCGGAGTCTTCCTCATCAGCATCTTCATCTCGTGCCTGGACTACCGCACCACTACAGGCCACCGAAACACTCTAGTAAGTGAGATCCCTGTCCTGAGAGTCGTCCGTTTTTGCCGCTTCCCATCGATCGATTTGTGTGGAGTATAGAGTGATCTATGGAAGTGTCCGTTTTGCCGCTTTCTATTGATTTGTGTGGAGTGTAGTAGAATGATCTAGGGTTAGAGCAACTTGCTTCGCCGAGCGAGAGGTCCGTGGCCTCGTGTCCGCCCTGCTCGCATTTTTCCGACGATCAGCGCGGGGATTCGGCTGCCCTTCAAACGCCATCATTGTCTGCTGTCAGCATAACCACGACGAGGGTTCAAAATCGACAATTCCTTGTGTGACACTCGAAATTTTGTTGTGCCTTGTATGACACCAACTCTAATTTTTGTGCCTCAAATGACACTGCCGTTAGTTTCACTGGTAACACCGTTACATTTGATGAGGAAAAGACCAAAATACCCCTGTGTAGAATAACGCAAGGTATAATTCCCTCCTCTGGGATTATGCATGCGACCAACATGTTGATAGATTAAACCCTCTTATGGTATTATGCATGCAACCAACATGTTAAATATTAAAGGCAACATTGACCACATATATAAAGCACAAATTCCAGTTGAAACACACAACACAGTTCAAGCACATTTCACAGATAGTAAAACCTAAGGATGAGCATAAATTGACAACACAATTCACATGATCCAGTTCACAATTTTAGTACATCTAAGAAAACATAAAGTCACCAACCCTTACATGAAGCATCCTGTTTGACAGCACTTCACAGGTTCCAATTCACAATATTATTACAAAAGCAACAGATCACTTGATCAAAGTGAGATCACATGAAGTTCAAAGACTAAGTCTCCTCTTGCTGCGGGTGCTCAATGCGGGGCTTGGCGGAGCGTTCTTCTTGCTTCTTGTGCCCATTGCAGGGCTATCAGGCAGAAGCTTGTCTGCTTCTTTTGCTACCTCCTTCCTCTCATGTTTTCCCTTCACCACAACCTGTTTCTTGCCTGTTGCTGACCTACATGTATGAATGTAGTTTGCACTAACCATAAGCTATAGTAATGGAAGACAAAAGTCCGTACTAAAAATCAAATTTAGTAATCTAGATGAAAAAAGAGACCTTGCTGATTTTCCAGAACTAGATGCATTGTCTTTCTCCTTTTTCTTTTTCTTAGTTGGAGGCTCCAAACTGATTGACTGAGGTGCAGGTGGATAAGACATAAAGGATGCAGGTGCTTCATCATCCTCAAAAGTGACAATGCTTGATTGAGATGCTTTGGTAGACCTTTTCCTTTTTTTTGGTGGTTCTCTGCATGACCAATAAAAATAGTGAACATGTTGATTAACAATAGAAAAGTAGAAAGCAATGCATAGTAGAATACCTTTCAGCCATAAAAGCTGCAATGTCCTCTGGATTACCTTTCTTGCAATTGGGCCAATGGTGCCCATAATCTTTACAGATAGGGCATTGATGCTGGCCTTTTTTGTTTTTCTTCTCACTACACCCCTTGTATCTCTCATTCTTTCTCCTACCAGCTGTTGCTTTTAGTAATGGTGGATGCATGAAGAACCCATGGCTAGATTTGGGCCAGCGAGACTTGTCCGGTATGGCAGGGATTAGTTGAGCATAAGCTGTCCTAAATTTGTCTATAGAGTAATACAAGTCCACATACCTCTCTAAAGGTACATTGGTTAGTGATGTGATGAATGCTATAGCATGCTTACAAGGAATGCCAGAAACCTGCCATTTTCTACAAGAGCATGTCCTCTCATGTAAGTTGACCACAAACCTAAAACCACTACCACCCAACATAGTAACTTCACCAACTTCTTCTGAGCATTCTACCACATCCAAGTTTAAATTTCTGCTCATTTCATTCAGCTTCTTAATTATGTGGGGCAGAACCAATCCTTCTAAGTTCATTGAGATTTTTCTCCGTTGGTTCCACTTTCTCATCAACATTTGCCTAATCTTGTCCATTAATTCATCCAAGTTCAAGGACTTATGAGGTTTAATCCAATTGTTGAAGCACTCGGCCAAGTTGTTAGTGACATAGTCCACCTTGCATCTAGTTGAGAACTGACTCCTAGTCCACAACCTAGTATGTGACTTCCTAAGATATGCAGTTGCAGCCTGCTTTGCTGTCTCCATTGCATTCCAATGCTTCTCAAACAAGTATGGGTTCCAAGAGTAAGCTGCTGGCCAAAGGTGATCATCAAACACCTTCCCATGGAACTTTTTCTTGAAGTTTGACACTAAGTGAAACATGCACTCTCTGTGTTCTACTTCGGGAAATAATTTACCAACCCCATGCATCACTGGTTGCCCAGCATCAGTGCATATGGACAACCCCCTTGGTGATCCTATGGCCTCTCTAAGCATTTTCATGAACCACTCCCAATTCTCATTAGTTTCAGAGTCAAAAACTCCAACACAAACTGGATACAACCAATTGTGGCCATCAACGGCAGAAGCACTAGCCAACTGACCCCTGTACCTTCCAGTCAAGAATGTGCTATCTATCGCCAGATAGGGTCTGCAACCACTAAGGAAGCCCTCTATGCATGGTTTTAAAGCAAAGAACATTCTTCTAAATCTGATCTTTCCACTTATGGTATGATGATCAATAATCACTAAACTAACAGGACATGAGTTCTCAATTTCAGCCTTAAACCTATACAGATTGTCAAAGCTCTTATCCCAATCACCATAAAGTTGTTTCAGTGCAAGCTCCTTACCCATATATACTCTCTTGTAGTGGATGTCAACCTTGTAATGTTCTTTAAGCTTCAAACGCAATTCCTTTGCTCTCAAAGTTGCATCTTGAATCAGCCAATCTTTCACCTTAGCACAAATCCAAAATTTGGTTGCATTCTTCACCTTTTTCTTTCTTCTTGTGCTGGAACAATTATGCTTAGAAGGGTTCTTTTTAACCTATTACAATGAAACATAGGTAATCAATATTAGTCTCAGATGTATATTGCCTCAATTACAAAAATGAAATAATCAACATTATATGCTTACCACTACAGTGCACATGTCCTCCATTGTAGAAGCATGAATCCTCCAAGGGCAGTTGTCTTTGCTTTTCCTTGAACAGTATGCCCTCAATCTATATGGTGTACTCTTCTCAGTGTCAAATTCAAATTCTTTCCTTATTGCTTGAGAACTTAGAGCCAACTTAAACTCTTCCATATTGGGATATGTGCTGCCTACTGTCATTGGAGGATCATCTACATCATATTGTGCATTTGGGATATTTTCAGGCTCAACTACATCCTCATCCTCAGAGTCATCTATTTCATCTACTTCTTCCTCAGACTTAGCACTATCTGACCCATCGTCAGTTGGATATTTCTCATGTTGCTGCTCCTGATCAACACAAATAAGAGCATTTTCTGCACCTGCAGGCTCATTGGTTAGGTACATTGCCTCCTCATCAACACCAACATGCTCATTCTCAGGCAATGGGTTTTTAAGGTAGCTATCTTCATCTGTTAGTGTGCTATTGCTAGGTTGCTGCTGCATAGGTTTTGTTTTTTTAGGTTGCCACTGCATAGGTTTGGTATTTTTAGGTTGAGATGGTGAGGGAGTACAGTCACTCTGGCACTCAGTGATAGGAACAAATGGTTCTATGGGATCAGTATAGGAAATGAACATTTCAACAACCTTGGTTTGCTTATGTTTGTCAAACATTAACTGCAAATCCTGATCTGTTTTAACTTCAGGAAATATGCTCTCAACACAATCATGATACTGAACATGTGGCACTTCCAAATAACCTGGCGGATATTGGTCTACGATAGATTCGATAAAATCCTTGAAATTGGTAATGTCTGAATCAATAACCTTATCAAAGCAAAAACAATTGAATTCCTTTCTCATTTTCTTACGATTGCCAATAAGTCTGATATCCAAAAAAATAACTTGACATAGGATCCATCCTGTTTAAAGAAAAGAATCAAACCTAAAGCCATGCACAAATCTAGTGGAGACAATCTAGTGCTAGTGCATCTCAATCTAGCCCAGATTAGTTAAACTCACCCTTCCGGAAGCCAATCATTTGCAATCGTCTGCCTGCTACATCCCGAGCTCCAACCCGCCGTCTGGGCTCCTTCCGCGCCAGCGCCCACCACAGGGGCTCCTCGTGCTCCTGATCCCGCCGCCAGGGCTCCTCCCGTGCCGCGCCCCCGCCGCCGGTGCTCCTCCCGCGTCGACGCTCGCTACGGGGCCTCCTCCCGCGCCGGAGCCCGCCGTCGGGGCGCCTCCCACGCCGGCCCACGCGTGCGGCGCGAGGGCACCCGCGGCAGGGGCCCTTCCCATGGAGCCGCTCGCAGTCTCCCTCCGACCTCACGTGCCACCGCCGCCTAGGGTTGTCAATTTTTTTTCCTGGAAGGAGGAGGTTCTGTCCTGCCGTGAGAGAGCCCGTGCAGATAGGGCAGACTTTGACCACCGAAACATGCTGGGGGCATTTTGGTCACAACACTATTAATCTAGCATGTAAACACCGGTAAAAAATGGGTCTGTTACACGGAATGGACGGCAGTGTCATGGAAGGCACGAAATTTTAAAACCTATGTCATACAAAGAAGAGATAAATTTCGAGTGTCACATAGGGAATTAGTGTAATTTCCAATGTCATAGGAGGAATTCTCTCTTCAAAATCAGCAAAGGCTGCTCTGGTTGCGTGGCAGGAGTTGCTGGGCTGCTGGTACCCCTGCCTATAGTAGTTGGAGGTGCTGGTCTGCAGCATGTTAGAGGATTGTAACCCTGCTATAATCATCGAATAAAGCTCTTATGATTGTTTCAATATATATATATATATATATATATATATATATATATATATATATATATATTGTGTCCAACATAGATGGCCCCATGCGGTTGTTTTGGTCTGAGCACTATTTTTGTGTTGTGCATAATCCATCCATTCAATTTAATTTCCTTGCGTATATCATCGTCAAAATCATAAGAGCTAATCTGCATGTCAAAACTTACTGCATGTGGGTAAAAATAGGGGTATTAGGGTCTTTAATCTACATGTCAAAACTTACCGCATGTGGCTTAAAAAATAGGGGTATTAGAGTCTTTTCGTGCCACCACTAATCTGTCCTGGAAAAACTAGAATTGCATTTTTTATGGGACGGAGGGAGTATGTCAAAAGCCATGTACTTAGAAAAATCAAAATTAATAACATATTAAAATTTCGGATGGGGTAGTGTTCCACTGTTGGCTTCTTATAGAAATAATCATATTCATGAACTAAAGATACTATCATGTTCTAATAAGATGGGGGGTTTATTTGTTGATAAATCACATCAATATTTGTATATGTGGATGTTTGATTTGTTCTGACGACACAGGTTATCAGATTTACTCTCGTCGGTCGGTCGTAATAACGGAGAGCAACTGTGATGCATTCGTGACTTCAAACCAACCAACACCTCACTGAAAACCATAGGCTGACAGATGTTCGATTTGTTCTAACAGATGCTTCTAGACAGGAGCTTATAAGAGGCCATAAACCAACCATTGGTTGCCCACATGAATGTTGATCTCTTTAATTTTCACAGAAGGATTCGATCATCATGAGTGCACCTAACTGATAGTATTGAGCAAATTAATGCACATCATCCAACTGCATGCCTTATATATACTACCTGTGTTTTCAGATATATATACCCACCAACACTCCAACGGCAAACGGAGTTAGCGAGAAAACTGAAAGGCCGAAACGGGATCAGGGCAGACGACGCACGGTTTGCTAGCTAGGAAGAGGAGGCAGCTGGAATAGTGCCACCGGGGTCTCGGCAGTTTCGCTGGTGGTTTTGCTACCGATGGTGCGATCTGTGCATTTCCATCACTGTTTTCTCGGTGTTGCACAGCATTGTTGGCTCCAGAGCGGAATGCCGCGTTCGCTTGCTGAATTGCGTGGTGAGCTGCAGCGTGGGGAGGGGCAAAATACCGAGCAAAAGCCACATGTGCTTGCAGTCGCAATGAAATTTGTTGTGGTAGCCACCATTGCTGCTACTGCAGATAGATCAACGGACACTGCTTGTTCTATCATGTTGTGCTCTCAAGAGCACAATACTGCTGGTGGCAGGCAGCGATGATCAGATCAGCCTCTAGCTATTAGCTTAGAACGACAGCAGCCGAGTTGTAAAAATTTCTGTACGAGTCAATTTCTCATGGCTGCATGTTTTATCCTTTTTCATGTTTTAGCCACATATATGTGCATTTGCTCAATATCAGTTAGGTGCACTCATGATGATCGAATCCTCTTACCATAGCGGCCGGCTTAGGCGCATAGCTTCACCTGCCTCCGATTAGCATCACGCACCGGCGGCGATTAGTGGATTCAAAGGGAGGGTGGTGCTAGCTAGGAGGAGGAGGCATCAGGAACCGCATCCGCTCGGGCATCGCTGGGTGATGCGCAAGCGGACGCCTAGCATCTCCTGACATGAGCGGTGGATACCTCTCGCTACTCCTAAAGGCTCCAATTGGACTCGACGTCTGCTGATTCGTGTCACGCTCAAGCTGAGCAGAGTTTGGGTGGAGTCACACTCGTCAAGCACCGCCGGGGCTGAGCTCACTGAAATGCGCGTCGGCAATCCGATTTGGCAGAGTGCCATGGCATTGCGGGAAGAACCCAACTTTTAGGAGGAAGACCATCCGTCCAAGTGCGTGCTTTTGGTCTTCCACGTGAAAACTGTTATCTGCCGCAAGTCGGATGGACGGCGACGGCGTCTTTGACATCGAGTCTTTCTTGGATGCGTCGTCCTGGAAGTCCTTATAGCCGACTTTTTTTTTTCGGGAATACACAGGAGAGTTGCGTGTCTTTGTATTAAGAAGATGAAACAAACGGAAGTTGTTTTACAACGCGGGCCTACCGGGCGCACGCACACGGGTTCTTACATCGCTTGAGGACCTATACGGCAACTAAACAACTAGAGGGGGGAGAGAGAGAGCAGGAAAGGCTACTGCAAAAACCCAGCGACCCGAGCTGTGGAGTAAGGCCATCCCAAGGCCGCCATCCACCGAGCTCCAGCTAGGACCCAGAGCTCGCCGTCCTTCCAAATGTTATCCACCAAAACACTTGGGCTTCCGCTTGTTCCGTTCTTTCCAGACCGTCCACGTCACTAGCATCACCGCGGAGTCGAGCCCCTTCTGCTTAAGTTTGCTATGACCATTCCGCAGTAGCAGCCACCAGTGTAGCAGTCCTCCTGCGTCGGCTGGCATGGTGAAGTTCAGAGCGGAGAGGATCGCGTGCTCGACCTGCTTTGGGAAACTGCAGGAAACGAAAAGGTGGTCGGCGCTCTCGGGCTCTTGATCGCACAGGATGCACTCGGTATGTGCTTGCAGCCCATGATGGTGACGCTGATCAGCTGTCCAGAGCCGCCTGTGGACGGCTAGCTAGGCGAAGAACTTCACTTTGAGTGGTGCCCAGGAGCGCCAAATCGGCCTGACGCCCGCGAAACGAGTTGATCCCTCGAAGAAACTTCTGTATGCCGACCTTGCAGAGTAGATGGTTGCTGGTGACCACCGCCAGCTGATCTTGTCCTCGACCATGGGCTGTAATTCAACGTCCCTCAAAGAGCGCCACAAATTGATGTACTGATGTAAGGCCTCCAAAGTCAGTTGTTCAGGCCTCCAAACATATGGTATTGGAAAGAGGTAGGTTTAATGTCCAGGATGGAACTGGAACTAGATTCTGGGAAGATCTCTGGATTGGAAATGAACCTTTGATGAAGAAATACCCCTCCCTCTATAACATAGCGAGGAGAAAGAGTGCATCAGTGGCTCAGGTTGTAAGTACTACCCCACTGAATGTCTCTTTCAGACGAGCGCTTGTGGGGGAAAATTGGAACAAGTGGTTGCAGTTGGTGGGGAGTATTCTTAATGTGCATCTTAATGAGCATAAGGACTCCTTTGTTTGGACATGCAGCAAGAAGTTTTCAGTGAAAAACTTGTATAATGATGTGCTAATGAGAACAGAAACACCATTTAAATATCAGACTTGGAAGGCTAAAATCCCCCTAAGGATAAAATTTTTTCTTTGGTACCTTAGAAAAGGTGTAATCTTGAATAAGGATAATCTTGCCAAAAGACAATGGAAGGGATGCACTTGTTGTTGTTTTTTTAGTAAGAACGAGACGGTTCATCGTCTCTTTTTTGACTGTCCAATGGCTAGACTTATGTGGAGTGCAATTAGTATTACGTTTGGCATTAAACAACCTGCAAATACTTCTCACCTTTTCGGTCCTTGGCTTAGAAGTTTTTCACATAAGCAAAGGAACCTTGTGCTTGTCGGTGTTGCTGCTTTCTGTTGGGCCTTATGGCTTAGTAGGAATGACGTTGTGTTTCATAAATCAAAATCGATAACTATTTTGCAGGTGATGTTTAGGGGAACTTTTTGGATCCGAAGCTGGTCCATTCTATCTAATGAGGAGGACGGGCTCATTTTGAAGGAGGGAAGTCGTTGGTTGGAAACAATTGCCTTGGAGTTTTTCAACGGAAGTGGTTGGAATGTTCTGAAGAGAATTAAGAATTAGAGCATTTCTTGCTATTAGGTGGCAGGGTGCGTTTTCTTTTGTTCTTTGGGTGCGTCGAGGATGTACCGTGTTCTTGGCGTGCGGAGTCTTTGTGTTGTCCACCCTACGGGATGTTTGTTTATGGTTGTAGACAGTCGACGTCGGCTGTTGAGACCGGGTTTATTCCTTAATCTAAAAAAAGTTAGGTCCTTTATCCATTGTCTGTTCTCCAGCGCTTCAGCCACAGTACGCCGCCGTTGGACCGCTCGCCGCACGATGGCGCACAAGGCCGGAGCAGAGACGCACGGAGAAAATTCCCCGTTCCAGCGATCTGTCCAAAACAAAGCTAATGTTCCAGCGCCCAGGAGAACATCGATCGATGCCTGAAACATCTTCTGTACAACCAGGTCATTGCCGTAGTCCGGTTCCGGTGCCCTTCCATGGTCTGTCTCCATCGGTGCGCCGGAACCAAAGCCGGCGGAGACGTAGAGCATACGCGGCAAGCCGTAGATCGGGGATGCCCAATCCCCCGAACTCCGGCGGCACCGCAAACCGAGGGCCAGGAGACCAAGCAATGCCCGCCTGTTGCTCTTTCTTTACCAGCCCAAAGGAAACCCCTCCTTCTTTTGTCAATCTCTTTGAACACCCAATCCGGTAATTTGAGGGTGATCATTGTGTGGGTGCACTTGGTTGACATGACGGCCTTCACCATTGTCAATCTGCCCGGCTTGTTCATGAGTTTGGCCTTCCAGGTCGGTATGGACGCGCCGACTTTGTCTACGAGTGGCTGCAAGTGTGCCTTCCTTAGGCGGTGGACTGATAGAGGCAACCCGAGGTAAGTTATGGGGAACTCAGAGATTTGGGCGGGGAAGACCTCCCGCACCAGGCTGATGTCCTCGACGGAGCAGGCGATTGGTGCCACCATAGTCTTGTGGACATTTATGTGTAGGCCGGAGCAGTCGCCAAAAAAATCCAGGATCCCCTTAGTTGCGACCAAATCCTGCAACGAAGGCCTGATGAAGAGGACAACATCGTCCGCATAGAGGGAGCACTGGTGTAGAATGGCGGCGTCCGCCGGCGGCGCCAGCAATCCTTGCCGCACAGCTTGCAACAGAAGGCGGTGCAGATGTCGGACATAAACCCCGGGTACCACAAGGAAGGAAGCAGACAGACTCCTAGTAGAATTCCCCTATAATCCTACTAGGACTCGTTCCGTGTAATCCTACTAGGACTCCTGCCTTGTAACGGACTAGGAACCCGCCCCTTGACTATATAAAGGAGGGTCGGGTACCTAGCCAAACATCCACAATCCCTCCGGGGAACAACACCAAGCGCAGGTCACAATACTACTCTAAACAGGACGTAGGGTAGCTACTCCGGCTACCCGAACCTGTATAAATCTTGTGTCTTGTGTCCTTGCGCATACCTTCGGGTTCCAGATCATGGCGATCCCCACCTTCTACCTTGTTGTGGGTACCTCCTATGAAGGTCGAGAGGTTTAAACACCGACAACAGAACCTCCATGAGTAGGATGAACAACATGGGGGACAGCGGATCCCCTTGCCGTAGTCCACGGGCATTCCGGATGAATCGTCCCGGCTCGCCGTTGAGTAGGACCCGTGTGGACGCAGTAGAGATGAGAATCGAAATCCAGTCCCTCCACCGACACCCGAAGCCCATGCCCTGCAACACTTGTAGTAGGAACGGCCAGGCTGTTGTGTCGAATGCCTTGGTGATATCCAACTTAATCAGCAGCGACGGTTTGTGCTTCCTGTGCAGCGCCTTTGCCGCGAGTTCGACGAATTTGAAATTATTGTGGATGGTGCGGTTCTTGATGAACGCACTCTGGTTGACAGCAACGAGGTGTTGAAGTTCCGGCGCGACCCGGTTCGCGAGCATTTTGGCTACCAACTTGGCGAAGCTATGTATCAAGTTGATGGGGCGGTAGTCACCGGGCCTACGGGGGTCATCCTTCTTGGGGAGGAGCGTGATCAATGCACCATTGAGGCGGTGGAATTGGCCCCTGTTCGTTCTGTAGAATGCGTTGAAAGCCTCCATGATGTCGCGCTTGATGACCGGCCAGGCGGACAGGTAAAATTTTGCGTTGAACCCGTCAGGCCCTGGCGCCTTGTCCTTGGGTAGAGATTTAATCGTTGTCCAGACCTCCGTCTCAGAGAAAGGAGCCTCCAGTCTCTCCAGGTTGGCCGGCGGCATGCCGATAGCCTCCAGATCGATGGTTTCATTACGAAGAGCACATGTCCCCAGGATTTGAAGGAAGTGGCGGTAGAGCATGTCCTCCTTCTCATCGTGATTAACTGCTATGTCGTCGTCATCCTCGAGCCGCACGATTAGTTTCTTCTTAGTTCTGTAAGAGGCCTGAGCATGGAACAACTTCGTGTTGGCATCCCCCTCCCGCAAGAAGGTGACGCGAGACCTCGTCCGTGCCAACGTGCGCTCCAGGGACGCAAGGCCTAGGCACTTGAGCTTGAGCTCGTTCCTGAACCTACGCTCGTCCTGCGTGAGCAAGCAGTTTTCCTCTGCGCGGTCGAACGGGCGGATCAATTCCCCGGCCATCGGCGAGTTGTTCTTTGACCCGGCCGACGCGGCGTTGGCTCCAACTCTGAAGCTCACGCGCAGTGTTGCGGAGCAATTGATCCAGTCAGCCAAAGGGGTCAGGTGTGGAAGGCGGGCAGTTCCATCCTTTCTCAACTGCCTGAATATAACCTGGTATCCTGATCCAGAAGTTCTCAAACTGGAACCTTCGCTTTGGACAGAAACGAGCGTTGGTGGCGAGGAGAAGCGGTGTGTGGTCGGACATATCGGAGGACAAGGCCTGTAGGAAGCAGTCCGGGAACAGGGACTCCTAATCAACAGAGATCGGAACTCGATCGAGCTTTTCCAACGTCGGGCGCGTACAGCCGTTACTCCAGGTGTATCGGCGGCCATGCAGATGCAAATCTTTCAGTTCAGCATCGTCCACGAACCACCTGAAGCGCCCCATCTTCCGGCGGTTCAGGTTTGCATTGTTTTTGTCGGTTGCGTCCAAAATCAGATTGAAGTCTCCAGCAAGCAGCCATGGACACGGGGCCATAGATTGGATTGAACGGAGCTCGTTTAGGAATTCCACCTTGTCCACGTCCGCTTGGGGTCCGTAGACGCCGGTGAGGCAGCATTGTTCCTGCTCATGCGCAAAGTTGAGTGTCACCGTGACCGAGTAGGTCCCAAGGTGAAAGCGGGAGCAGGACACCTCCGGGCTACGACATGCGATCAGGATCCCGCCACGGGTGCCGGCCGCCGGTAAGTAATCAAAGATCGCAAATCTATTGCCGAGCATCTCATTGATAAGGAAGTCAGAAATTACAGAGAGTTTCATTTCCTGAACACATAGCACCGAAACGTTGTTGTCGTTTGCCACGACGCGGAGAGTGTCACGCCTGCAGCGTGCATTCAATCCGCGGACGTTCCACACAAGCATGTTGATGTTGTGGTGATCCATGAGAACTGAGCAAACGAGTAGCAGGGACAGCCAGGGCGGCATCAGCAAGCACAAATCGCGCTGCTGTCCAAGCGCGCGACTGCCAAGAGGTCTGCGTCTGAAAGTGCCCTTGCAGCCGGGAAGATGTCCCGAAGCGCCTCAAAGCAATCGTGGTCAACCGGTCCCTTGAGGACCGCTGCGATGACCTAGTCGTTCGCGGCCGCAGCTAGCTGGTCGGCCGCCGGACGGAGGCCCAGCTTGCGCCTGACCAGCAGTTCGCCTCTCTTGGACGGCCTGACCACGGAGGTTGGTTGTTTGGCGATGCGGCTATTGCGGCGAAATGCGGCCGGCGAGGGTGTGACAACCCGCCCAGGAAAATACCGTACTATCGCCTAAGACCGATCCACTTTGGTCATTAAGCCATAATAAAGTATCATCCTGTCGTTGGTTGCCGGGTTAACGCCCGGTAAATCACTTAGACATCGAACAGAGGATCGACACATGCATTAAAACTCACGCGAAGGCGAGTCCAGAGTACGACATGCATTAAACATTTTATTACAAACCATTGTTCCTGACATGGAGTAAAGGTTCAGAGTTCAAAAATACAGCGGAAATAAATTAAACTAGCGCAACGGTAGACATCACAGGAGGCCATCCGTGATGTCCTTACTTGTCGTCACCCTTCTGATCAATCATATCTGCAACAACAGTTTTTAAAGCAAGGCTGAGTATACTAATACTCAGTAAGACTTAACCGTCGGGTGATGACTACATCACCAACCTCTAGACATGAAAGGCTTTTGGCCGGTGGAGTTTCTTTTGCTAAACAGCTGCTAAGAGTAGATCCTTGCATTCACAATTTTAGCACAAGTTCTAGTTGATTACCATTTCTAAATGTGCCGACTAATTCAATCAAGAATTGGACAAGCAATTAATTCATCCAACCATATTCCACGAGTTCCATCATTATGGGATATCATGGCCGATTGATTAAGCGATCTCGGATAACGGTGAGAGGCTAACAATCGATTGATTTAAACCTTGCAAGGTAAACCCAAACACACGGTAGGCCTGTCCCCGCAAGGACAACTTTACCGGGCCGTTCCCGTCGATCCTCGGCTCGGGAGCGAAACCTACATTCCTTGGTACAAGGTTTTCTCCGGATCGCTCCCACATGAACGTCCGGACTCATGCGGGTACCACACCTTTGTTGCAAGCGGGGGGACACAAGTGCCCCGTGTGTAGTAGGGAAAGGTTCCCTTACCGCGTCAATCGGGTACTAGGCTTACCGGTCCCATACCCGCATATGTTTAGTACGTTCAAAAGCTTAGCCCACGAAAGCCACCGGACCGGAGCCCAAATCCCATGCTCTTACCACATGAGCAATCCATTTATAAAGATCTCATGATTCCAACATAAGAACATATTCTCGCGAGTGACGAACATCACTCGACTTCTACCGGGTCCTATAGCATAGCAGCTATCGACCTAGCATACTAGTAAAAGAGCATAGGTACCTAGGGCTCATGCATCTAGGGTTTCAAATCAACTCCTGGAACGTAAGTGCACAAACATAGCAAACATAATTGCATAATTTTAAAAGATGGGGTTAATGATCCAGGGCTTGCCTTCGATGGCAAGGTTGGCCTTGGGCCCTTCTGGACTTGGGTCCAGGTCTTGAGCTACGTTCACGCACGGCAGCTCTTTGTCGGCACCTTCGTCTCCTCCTTCCGGCACGAGCGTACGTCTACTGGCGGAAAGATCTACACGAAGATGCAAATGCAAGATTTATTCGACGGTTTTTACTTTAATCACTTACAAACCATATTGACAATCAAGGGGTGTATTTGTTGGGCACATTCACCTAGATAAGAATACATTCAACATACTCTTCCATAAAGGAACATGTGCAACTCTTTATTAATTATTCTTTTTGAGGGTGATTGTGTACATATATATGTAAATAATTTAATTTAAATTCACCAACGGTAGTGGGTAGGTACATTTAACCTTTTTAACATGATTTGCAACCACCCTCAAGTTAACATGGGTGGTTTGGTGATTTCCCTTTTAGGAAGGTTATTGGTTGTACACATGGGTTATTCTTTTATTGCACAATTGAATAAAGGTTTCTTTGTACTTGTCATTTCATGTGAAAGCTTTAATCCTTTTCCTTTCACAAGCAAAGATATGAATAAAATTTTTATCCTTGAATTAATTCCTTATCAGCAATGAGAATTAATTATCCTTTCATTAAATTAGATAATACTTTCAAAAAGGAAAAAGAATTAACTAAGGGATTTTCTTTATTTAATTTCTCTTTAGTATTAAAAAGGGCTTTTAAGCTTTTTATTAAGCAATTAAATTACCAAAAATTAAAGTAGTGTTTCTTAAGCCTACTAGCACCTATACTGGTCCATTGGACCCACATGTAAGTGTTGGATGCTAGGAAATTAAATATTATTGAAAATAACAAAGGACTAGCTAGTGATTCAATTTAAATGCATACAAAATAAATAAGCATCAAATTGATACAAACTTTCTTATGCATGCTCTCTGGTCCTAAACAAGCCTAAAGAACCAGCATGTTCACATAAAAATTCTACTGATCTTAGGTTATTAATTTACAAAGGAAAACATGCATAATTAGAGGATAAATATTTCTGAAAGCCAAAAATCATGATTAATTCACAAGATGTGTATTTTGGTATTACAAGACAGTATGCACAAGTTGAGCTCAAAAACATAAACATATTAAGCAAGAAAAATCATTTATGCAGATCTGCCAGAAAAGGAAAACCATTTTTATAAAAAGATTTACATCATAACTTCGTGCAATTTTTGCACAGGAACTAGCCATGACCTAACACGCAACATATCCAACAATTAGCTACAGAGGAGTTATGGTCTTTGATATATTGCAGATCTAGGTTTTTCACATTTGTATTTTTCATGCAAAAATTAACAGGAATTAGCTCAGGCCAGAATAACAAAAGTTGTGGGATAATTCACAACGGATCCAACAAAATTGGTTTTGCATTTTTCTTATTTTTCTGTGATTTTCTACGTAATTTACAAGAAATAGGGAAATGGCAAACACTATTGGAGTTACCCTTTGCAAGAAGGACCCTGGAAAGTAGCGTGGTTTTGCAATGCGGCCCTTGGGGCGGCCGGCCAGCGCGGCTCCGGCCAAATTCTGGCCGGGCCGGCGGCGGGGCCGGTGGGGGAAGGGCCGGGGAGGGTCTAGGGGTGGCTAGGCTTCGATTTGAGGGCTTGGACCGGGCGGAGGTGGCTTCGGTGCGCGGCGGCCAATGAGTGCGGCCACCGAGGCCGCCGTTCCGGTGAGGAGGACAGCGGGGTGGTGCGGCTAGGGAGGGCGGTGGCACGAGTGAGTGCTAGAGAAGTTGTAGGACGGGTTAACTCGACTTGTGGGCGGCTCGAGCTCGGAGCTCACCGCGGCCGGGCGCGGGGACGCCGGTGGGCGGCGCGGGCGGCGGGGGGGGGGGGGGGGGTTAGCGCGTGGGAAAGGAGCAGCGGCCCCTTTAAGGTGATGCGCGGGCGGGGGGAACGGGGAGAGGGCGGCACGGGCGGGGCCGGACTCCGGCGGTACGGCGACGGGCGGGCGGGGCGGGCGCAAGATGTACGGCGGCGCGACGTCCTAGGGCGCGAGCGGGGCGGCGCGGACTCCGGGACTTGCTCGGCGTGCGTGCCACCTCGGGACGGAGCGGCCGCATTGGGAAGGCGCGGGGCGGCTCGGGTGCGGAGGCACGGCGGCGGGCGGGCGCGGGGCGGTGCCGGCGGCGCCCGCGCGCGCACGGCGCGCGACGTCGCGACACGACGCGGCGTCGACCTGCCTGATTTCGAACCGACCCTATTGGCAACAGTTTTTCTCCAGATTTTTGAATAGAAGTGCAACACGTGATCAATAGGAAAGTTGTAGATCCAACTACCCTCTACAACTTTCAAAAAGGCCATATAGTGTTTTTCTCAACGGATTTTGCAGGAACGTCGTGCCAACTTTGAATGTCGGTCTGTTCTCGAAAACAGGAGGTACTGTCAGTTGATCAAGTTTCTCGCTAATTTCCACTCAAAATTTGAAATGCCAATCTACATGAAAGTTGTGTCCCTCAACAAGATGGACAACTTTCATAAAGGTAGATTTTGAAGTGTTTAGGTGAATTTTGGAGAACGCGGCAAAAGTTCCGGACGACATTCGCTGACGTCAACGGTTAAGCCGGTTTTGACCGTGTCTTTGACTAAGGGTCCACTACGGGTGTGTGTAGGCTTGGTCAAGGGGTTCATTAGGGTTCATTGGAGAGGTTTTCGGGTGATGACCCAGGTTGACCTAGGTTTGACCGGGGTTTGACTGGTTTGACTCGGCTGATCCGGGCATTAGCGTTAATGACGGTAATTAAAAAAACCTGGGGCGTCACAGCCTACCCCCCTTAAGAAGAATCTCGTCCCGAGATTCGAAATTACAAGGGGAGGGGAGGAATGGTTCTGGGATAGAGGTGTTACATAAGAAATTCAGTTGGCACTGCTCCACTTGAGGGCTTGGCCTGTTGTCGTAGTTGCTGATAGCGGATCCGGGGTTCTGCTTGTGTTGCTGGGGTTTTTGCTTTCTTGGGTTCGGGCACTCCCTTGCGTAATGCCCGGGTTGTCTACAATTGTAGCACAAACAGGGTGGAAGGTCTCTGGGCTCGGAGATCGGTTCTTGGGCTTCCTTGATCGGGCGGAGCCTCTTCCTCTCCTTTTTCCCCGGCCGACTTCGTGGCTTGCGACGGTGTTTTACCCAAGGGGAGTTGAGTGGCCTTGCTAGGGTTACCACTTCGTTTGCCTTCAAGCGGACAAGTCTCCGTACAGTTATTTCCCACTCACTTACATCTATCTCGGATAAGACTCGTTTGTGGCCTCGGTTTGCCTCCTCTTCTCGCTCTAAGATCCATTGGTAGTCGAGAAGGTGGTAATATTGAGTCGGAGGCTTGGGGTTGGTCTTGCTTAACAAACTCCTCCAACAGATTGAACAAACGAGCTTGTTCAACCATAGAGGCGATAAGGACCGAGAGAGACTGTCTGCCAAACCATTCTGATATGGTTTCCCATAACGTCCTTGGATGATATCGGACACCATCCGGTTCAACATGGTATTCGCCGCCCTTCCAACGGTTGAGTTGCGCCGACAATGGCGTTTATGTCCCTCCGGGTGGGTACTTCGGGCGAACGGGGCTTGGAAGGTTGGACCTTCGGTTGCATTGGTGGTATTCGCGGCGATTCTTGCCGAGCCATCCGTTGTTGGGTTTGCGGGAGTTGGCGCAACACCTCGGTATGGGCCGTTACGAAAGCTTCGGTCAACATCGCGGGCGGCGGTAGCGTAAGATCACCACCGCCCGATGCATCAAAATCATAGGGGTTATTCCACGCCGGTCCGAGCATCCGAAAATTTGAAGTCCCTAATTAGTGCATGTTCAAACTCTCGCTCGTAAACTTACAATTCGAACATACTCTACGATACTCGTTCACGGTAAGCAATGCAATTCGGACATCCAAACAATCACAATATTGAATTGGTAACGCTTTGCCCACACATCCTATGATCGGAATTGTAGATGGATCAAAAGGTACAAGGTGCTTTTCCTTACTACCTCATCGCCGTTCATGAGGAAGCGGGCGATGAATGTGCACATGCACGGCTATTAGCGGACATAGTCCTCCTACGATACGAGAGGTACATCCCTAACAATGTCCAGGCGAAACGACTCAAGCTCTTTCGAAGGCGGAGGCATGGGTGGCGGCTTGGATTGATTTCCGCTTTCGGTCTACTCCGAGCTTCTTTTTGACGTCGAAAATGAAGACGAAGAACGGTTGCTCGAGAGGATTGAAGTAGCCGGGAAAGGTGCTCTAGTGGCAAATAGCCGGGCTAGCTAGAAGAAGAACAAGAACGAGTGATAATGCCGAGCTCGATGGAAATGGAGCTTTCGTATCGGCGGTTCCGGTAAAAGGTTCCATTTTTATAACCACCGCGGGACCGTAACGGTCGGTTGACCCGGTCGGGTATCTGGTGTAAACCACACGGAGCTCGACAATGGTCAGCCCGTGGGGCTTCAGCGTCGGGAATATGGTTGCGGAAATTGATGGTAGAGCAACGTCATGGCGTCGTACGGGCGTGACACTGATGACGATGGGGCTCAACGGCCTAAATACTCAACCGTAATGGGGAGCAAAACGAGAAAAGTTCAGTGTGCAACACTTCACGTTTGCGATAGCAACAAAGAGAAGCGTAGCAAAAAGCTTCGATCGATCCTGGGCATACTTCCTTGCTCGATTCTGAGGATTTGAAGGTTATGAGCACGGACCAAGAACGAATACATGATGGATGACTTCTCCATGTTGACTATTTGAGAACCTTGACTGCTCGAGAAAAATTTCTACTTTTACCGTTTCCACTTGGCTAGCGGGAATAGGAATCGGTGCTACAAGGTCGTCGAGATTCACGGCAAGGGGCCAATTCGTCGAGAGATTTCCAATAGACCATTACAAAGAAAGGAAGGCTAAAGACAGAGTTCTCTAATCTTTTGTACGAAAGATGACTTCAAGTGGGAACTTCAAAGAATAATCTTGCTCACACCTTTACTAATTTCGCAAATTTTGAGGTTTTGACAACTCGTTGTTTTGAAAGTGCAATACTTTTCAAGTTGATGCGATGCATATCTTTGGTGCGGTATGGTGCTCATGATGCACGTTAGAATGACTCGGTTACCCATATGCGTTGATGATTGGAAGGGCAATCAATAGTAGGGAGAGGATACCGTGTGACGAATTGCTATCTCACAACCAAGATACCTAGAGCGCTCCTAGTGGCGGTCGGGTGGCTGCAGCACACACGATACCCTAGGTTCCGTCGCGGCACCTTTGGCTATGGGGTAACAACATCACCAATCTAGGGAGGTAAGGCAAAGGTACGGAGTTTTCATGCGGATGCACGTTAGTATACCCATGCTTCCCAAATGCATATGCTATGCAGCGCATGCTCAAAAGCAGTATTTTAATTTAAATTACAAGGTTTGAGCAAGACCAAAAGAAACAAGTTCAAGATTTAGGAATCGATTGGATCTTTGACTGGCACAAAATTCCTGGAATACGGATCTTGATTGATCACAACTTAGCATAAATAATGCCTTACGATCATCATTCTGAAGGAGATATTTAATCCAAGCATTACATCGATGGGGGTTTTCAGAATTACCAAACAACATTTGGAATTACAATGCAGACTTAGCTGCAACGACAAGGTTCCTAGTTCGACCAACCGCAAGCTAACAAAGATCGGTTGTGGTATACTAGGGTTTCTTACAACACTACGCTCTTACGACTCAAAACTTTAATTTCCAACGGACCAACTTCCAAGGGCGAGGTCTTCCACACTGAAGGACTACGGTGACTCGGGTCCAGATTCAATTCCAGATTCACCTTGGATATCCTCAACATCTTCTTCTTGCGCTGGTCCAGGAATGACAGGTTCTGGGGGTGGAACGGCTAGAGCTTCTAGTTGATTTTCTAGTGCAAGCATATATTGATCGTCATGCTGCAACAAGAAATTCTGCTCATGTATGATCTCGGTTAACTCTTGTATCTTGGCCTTATCCTTTCGTCTTTCCTTCTTGAGAGTAGCTACCATTGCTCGGGCTTCCTTCAACGCTTGAGCTGAACACTCCACTTCCTTAACTTTGTATCTATAGATTTGGTGTCTATAGAATACGCTTTCTCCAACCATTCGTTGGTAGGTGTCGTACATGGCTTCCAAAAAGCGGACTGAGGTGACAAGATCGGGGCTATAGTGAGAGTTGCTGCGGGCCGGAAGGATAGTTTCTCGTTCACCACCCGTGTAACGTGTCTCTCGAATACGGAATTACTTTAGGCGCAGAGTTGGCTATCTCGGCAGGGTGCTTTCCACAGAAAATTGTGAGTGCTTCAAGAGCAGCCTTCTGCACCGTGTCGGACAAGTTTCTTCCGTGTGCCGTACACTCCCACTCTTCCCAAGCAGGATTGGTCGGGCACACTGAAATCTTCACCTTCACTTCACAACGAAGGAGTTGGCCTGTGGTCATGACCTCACGTGTCGAGTACTCTGGGTAAGTGGTGTACCCAAAGTCCTTCAGGGTGTCCCACAAAAGTGCAGGAAATCCACCCTCCTCGAGGTAGTTCACGAGAGTCCATGATTCCACATCAGCCGACGTAGAGCCAGCGTTGTCCATCCGGTCATAACAACAAAAGTGAGAACCGGTCGGTGCGAGTGTACAAAGGTAACTCGATCCACGAATACGGGTAGGGGTTAAGGTATGGGGTCATTATGCATACTAAGATCCAACGTATCTTGGACTCGAACGAGCAGGCATATCAAATGGTACCGGATCCGACAATCGGAAATCGGACTTCCTAACTTGAACCGGGGTTCGAAGCACTTCACAAATCGCGGTGTAACTTAGCAAGGTTATGAAACTCAAGTTGAGCACACAAGGTTGAGCTAGAAGATTAGGAAAGGTGCTATCTAGGCAAGGTATCAAAAAGGTTCCGGAAGATGGCAAGACAAGGGTTGAAAGATCGAGCATAATTGGTGGTAGACCAAGTTATGATCGTGAACTTGGGCTAGCGTAAAACTGGATTGGATTGGAGCAACCTAGGTTAAGATCACCTAGACGAAAGATTCTTAGACGAGAACCGCAATCTAAACCATCAACTCTAATGAATTTAAGCATGACAACACATTTACACCTAAAGAGGCTAAACGGGGCCGACACGCTATCACTAATTTACCTCGGGGAGCACGAAACGGACGTGAGTTTAGTTTAGGTTCTTTCATGACCTTTAACATGATGCAAGACGTCCTATGCGTCCTCACAAGGCAATCAAGCCAAAATTCGAAGTTAGCGCCGGTGGCATGGCACATACACGAATCTCCCTATAATAAGCGGTCGATATCTAGTCGATGCTTACTTAGCGACTTACGAAACGAGGTTAGTGTACCACGTGAAGATCACGAACACAACGAACCTTTCATGCAAGCACTCATGAAAGCGTCCACATACATTACCATTCACTATAGAAACGGCATCCATGCGTTAAGCCGCCGCATGGACGGCGTCCTATTTAAGACTCTGATGCGACGTGAGTGCCCATTGGAATAGGCCTCACTCATCCCTCACGGACTTTCCCGTGGTACCATCACGTATGGCAAAACACGACGAGACTCCGACGCGACGTGACACCCATTGGAATAGGTCTCACTAGTCCCTCACGGGACTTCCCCGTGGTACCACCACGTATGGCAAAACGTGATGAACTAGTATGGTTGTGCATGAAAGTAAGTCGACATAAAGTAATGTCTTGGAAGTTAGCAAAATAAACCATAAGTTTAATTAAGCCACCCGAAAGAACCCAAAATTTCCCTCTAGGGCCTCTCGGTCTAGTTTATCCTTAACGGACCAACGTGCTTTGCAAATCAAGCAATCTTGACAGTTTTTATTCCAAAATCATGTGATTAAGGTTGTTAATTGAGCTGCGGTGCATGCAATCGCTCGATACCACATTTGTGACAACCCGCCCGGAAAATACCGTACTATCACCTAAGACCGATCCACTTTGGTCATTAAGCCATAGTAAAGTATCATCATGTCGTTGGTTGCGGGTTAACGCCGGTAAATCACTTGGACATCGAACGAGAAGATCGACACATGCATTAAAACTCACGCGAAGGCGAGTCCAGAGTACGACATGCATTAAACATTTTATTACAAACCATTGTTCCCGACATGGAGTAAAGGTTCGCAGTTCGAAAATACGGTGGAAATAAATTAAACTAGTGCAACGGTAGACATCACGAGGAGGTCATCCGTGATGTCCTTACTTGTCGTCACCCTTCGATCAATCATACCCGCAACAACGAGTTTTTGAAGTAAGGCCGAGTATACTAATACTCAGCAAGACTTAACCGTCGGTGATGACAACATCACCAACCTCTAGACATGAAAGTCTTTTGGCCGGTGGAGTTTCTTTTGCTAAACAGTGCTAAGAGTAGATCCTTGCTTTCACAATTTTAGCACAAGTTCTAGTTGATTACCATTTCTAAATGTGCCAACTACTTCAATCAAGAATTGGACAAGCAATTAATTCATCCAACCATATTCCTCGAGTTCCATCATTATGGGATATCATGGCCGATTGATTAAGCGATCTCGGATAACGGTGAGAGGCCGACAATCGATTGATTTAAACCTTGCAAGGTAAACCCAAACACACGGTAGGCTGTCCCCGCAAGGACAACTTTCCCCGAGCCGTTCCCGTCGATCCTCGGCTCGGGAGCGAAACCTACATTCCTTGGTACAAGGTTTCTTGCGGATCGCTCCCACATGAACGTCCGGACTCACGCGGTACCACACTTTGTTGCAAGCGGGGGGACACAAGTGCCCCAGGTGTAGTAGGGAAAGGTTCCCTTACCGCGTCAATCGGGTACTAGGCTTACCGGTCCCATACCCGCATATGTTTAGTACGTTCAAAAGCTTAGCCCACGAAAGCCACCGGACCGGAGCCCAAATCCCATGCTCTTACCACATGAGCAATCCATTTATAAAGATCTCATGATTCCAACATAAGAACCTATTCTCGCGAGTGACGAACATTACTCGACTTCTACCGGTCCTATAGCATAGCGGCTATCGACCTAGCATACTAGTAAAAGAGCATAGGTACCTAGGGCTCATGCATCTAGGGTTTCAAATCAACTCTCGGAACGTAAATGCACAAACATAGCAAACATAATTGCATAATTTTAAAAGACGGGGTTAATGATCCGGGGCTTACCTTCGATGGCAAGGTTAGCCTTGGGCCCTTCTGGACTTGGGTCCAGGTCTTGAGTTACGTTCACCCACGACAGCTATTTATCGGCACCTTCGTCTCCTCCTTCCGGCACGAGCGTAGGTCTACTGGCGGAAAGATCTACACGAAGATGCAAATGTAAGATTTATCGGACGGTTTTTACTTTAATCACTTACAAACCATATTGACAATCAAGGGGTGTATTTGTTGGGCACATTCACCTAGATAAGAATACATTCAACATACTCTTCCATAAAGGAACATGTGCAACTCTTTATTAATTATTCTTTTTGAGGGTGATTGTGTACATATATATGTAAATAATTTAATTTAAATTCACCAACAGTAGTGGGTAGGTATATTTAACCTTTTTAACATGATTTGCAACCACCCTCAAGTTAACATGGGTGGTTTGGTGATTTCCCTTTTAGGAAGGTTATTGGTTGTACACATGGGTTATTCTTTTATTGCACAATTGAATAAAGGTTTCTTTGTACTTGTCATTTCATGTGAAAGCTTTAATCCTTTTCCTTTCACAAGCAAAGATATGAATAAAATTTTTATCCTTGAATTAATTCCTTATCAGCAATGAGAATTAATTATCCTTTCATTAAATTAGATAATACTTTCAAAAAGGAAAAAGAATTAAATTAGGGCTTTTCTTTATTTAATTTCTCTTTAATCTTAAAAAGGGCTTTTAAGCTTTTTATTAAGCAATTAAATTACCAAAATTAAAGTAGTGTTTCTTAAGCCTACTAGCACCTATAATGGTCCCTTGGACCCCCATGTAAGTGTTGGATGCTAGGAAATTAAATATTATTGAAAATAACAAAGGACTAGCTAGTGATTCAATTTAAATGCATACAAAATAAATAAGCATCAAATTGATACAAACTTTCTTATGCATGCTCTCTGGTCCTAAACAAGCCTAAAGAACCAGCATGTTCACATAAAAATTCTACTGATCTTAGCTTATTAATTTACAAAAGAAAACATGCATAATTAGAGGATAAATATTTCTGGAAAGCCAAAAATCATGATTAATTCACAAGATGTGTATTTTGGTATTACAAGACAGTATGCACAAGTTGAGCTCAAAAACATAAACATATTAAGCAAGAAAAATCATTTATGCAGATCTGCCAGAAATGGAAAAACATTTTTATAAAAAGATTTACATCATAACGTTGTGCAATTTTTGGCACAAGAGCTAGTCGTAACCTAATACACAACATATCCAAAAATTAGCTACAGAAGAGTTATGGTTTTTGAGATATTGCAGATCTAGTTTTTTCACGTTTGTATTTTTCATGCAAAAACAACAGGAATTAGCTCAGGCCAGAATGACAAAAGTTGTAGAATAATTCACCACGAATCCAAAAAAATTAGTTTTGCAGTTTTCTGATTTCTGTGTGATTTTCTACACAATTTACAAGAAACGGGGAAATGGTAAACACTATTGGAGTTACCCTTTGCAAGAAGGACCCTGGAAAGTATCGTGGTTTTGCAATGCGGCCCTTGGGGCGGCCGGCCGGCGCGGCTCCGGCCAAATTCCGTCGGGCCGGCGGCGGGGCCGGTCGGGGAAGGGCCGGGGAGGGTCTAGGGGTGGCTAGGCTTCGATTTGAGGGCTTGGACCCGGGCGGAGGTGGCTCCGGCGAGCGGCGCGCCGGCGGCCAGTGAGTGCGGCCGCCGCGGCTGCTGTTCCGGCGAGGAGGACAGCGGGGTGGTGCGGCTAGGGAGGGCGGTGGCACGAGTGAGTGCTAGAGAAGTTGTAGGACGGGTTAACTCGGCTTGTGGGCGGCTCGAGCTCGGAGCTCGCCGCGGCCGGGCGCAGGGATGCCGGTGGGCGGCGCGGGCGGCGTCGGGGGGGGGGGGGGATTAGCGCGTGGGAAAGGAGCGGCGGCCCTTTTAAGGCGATGCGCGGGTAGGGGAACGGGAGAGGGCGGCACGGGCGGGGGCCGGACTACGGCGGTACGGCGACGGGCGGGCGCAAGGCGTACGGCGGCGCGACGTCCTAGGGCGCGGGCGGGGGCGGCGCGGACTCCGGGATTTGCTCGGCGTGCGTGCCACCTCGGGACGGAGCGGACGCATTGGGAAGGCGCGGGGCGGCTCGGGTGCCAAGGCACGGCGGCGGGCGGGCGCGGGGCGGTGCCGGCGGCGCGGGAGCCCGCGCGCGCACGGCGCGCGACGTCGCGACACGGCGCGGCGTCGACCTACCCGATTTCGAACCGACCCTATTGGCAACGGTTTTTCTCCGCATTTTTGAATAGAAGTGCAACACGTGAGCAATACGAAAGTTGTAGATCCAACTACCCTCTACAACTTTCAAAAAGGCCATATAGTGTTTTTCTCAACGGATTTTGCAGGAACGTCGTGCCAACTTTGAATGTCGGCACCGTTTCGGAAAACATGAGGTACCGTCGCTGATCAAGTTTTTCGCTAATTTCCACTCAAAATTTGAAATGCCAATCTACATGAAAGTTGTGTCCCTCAACAAGATGGACAACTTTCATAAAGGTAGATTTTGAAGTGTTTAGCTGAATTTTGGAGAACGCGGCAAAAGTTCCGGACGACATTCGCTGACGTCAACGGCTAAGCCGGTTTTGACCGTGTCTTTGACCAAGGGTCCACTACGGGTGTGCGTAGGCTTGGTCAAGGGGTTCATTAGGGTTCATTGGTGAGGTTTTCGGGTGATGACTCAGGTTGACCTAGGTTTGACCGGGGTTTGACTGGTTTGACTCGGCTGATCCGGTCATTAGCGTTAATGACGGTAATCAAAAACCTGGGGCGTCACAGAGGGGGAGGTGGCCGGTTGGTCGCACGGCGGGAGTTGAGCAAGGGGGAGTTGTAGCGCCTTGCGCACGCTGGACAGGAACGCGGTCGTAGCGGCCTTCGCGGCGTCAAGCTGGGTCGAGGACATTGTGCACTTGGGCGAGGGATTGTTGTGGACTGGGCAAATGTTGTGGACTGGGTCCTCGTCTGATTCGAGCCCAGGAGCGTCCGTCCCGACGGTACCGGCATCCAGGGGGGCTACGGCTTGCGGCACAGCTCGGCTTGTGGCGGCAGCCGCAGGGGAGGGAGCCGAAGCGGGTGGCAAGGCGGCGCTGGCAGGGAGCTGCGCCGCGTCGCTGCGTGGCCTCCTCCTATAGGTCTTGCACGGCGTTGGTGTCGTGGCGGTGGGCCTGCAACTCATCACACGCTGTGGCCGCTTGGGGGGCGCGGCACAGCATTCAAACCGCATCGGATCGACCTCCAGTAGCGTCGGGTGGGTTTGAGCCGGCAGTTGGCTCTCGAAGGAGATCAATTCGAATTCTAATTCTATCTTGTCGTTGTCCTCACGGTTGCCGCTTTCTGCAAAGATGGTCTTGTCGGGCGACCGGTCCATGTGAACGGGTCGGTCGTTGTCTTGTTCCGTCGTCGCCCCAACAGAGCGCAGCTGGCGCCCAGCGTCAGCGGCTACCGTGGGTGTGGGCCCGGTCGCGTCAGCTGGCGACGAAGGCGAAAGATTTGCCGGCAGCAACGGCTCACTCGCCGTCGCCCCCGAACAACGCCGGCGCCGGGTAGGTTGCCACGGCCGACCGGCGGCGGCCATCGTGCATGGCGTCGGCGCCACCGTCGTGGCTCGGGGCGACATGCTCGAAGTGGTAGTGGCGGCGGCCGAAGGCGGCGCTGTACGCGGCGTAAGGGGCGCCGTCCTCCAGGCCGTACTCCACAGGAAACCCGTGGTACGTCGGGCCACCATACTCGGGGCCCCCGTAGTCCCTGTCGGGGTCTCCATCTTGACCTGAATCCCCATCGTCGGAGGGTGGTGAAGGGGAGGGGGACGGTGATCTTGGGTTGAAGTCGGCGATGCGGCGCAGGTGAATGAGCACCTCGTATTGGAGGACCATCTTCTGGCGCAAGTAGCGCGGCAGGTTGCCTAAGACGCTCTGCATCACCGGGTCGTCGTACAACACCTCTAGCTCGTGCTCAGCGATGCGGAGCAGCTTCTTCCTTGGGATCCTGCTTGGCTTGTCCGTCCAAGCTTGGAGTGCGAGGAATGCCATGTCCGGCGAGTGGTCCATGCGCTCAACCCAGCATGAGGAAGCTAGGAGCTTGCGAGCAATGCGAAGGTTCCAGGCGTGTGCAGGGATGCCCTCGATCTCCAGGGATACCCGGTGCCGGAGTGGCATGGCATCCGCGCGCACCAGCCGCGTCCAGGGTCGGAGGAGGAGACGGGCCTGGCCGACCGGCACGCTCCCGATCTGCGGGGCCGCATCCCTCGAATGCTGGTTGGAGAAGATGACCAGAAGACACTCCGGCGCGAAGCGGCACACGACGAGGTTGTCGTCCTGAACGCCCGAAATAGCCAGGAACGCAGAGAGGACGGCCGCGGTAGCAATGTCGCGGCAACCATCGGGAGACGCGGCGAGCAGGGCATGGCGCAGGCGTTCCTCCTCGGCATCCATCTCAGCATCGCGAGAGACGAAGACGACCTCAGACTCAGGTCGGAGCATTGGGTGACCGAGAGGGAGCTCGTCGTCGTCGGAGATCAGCATCCTGTCGATCGCCGGGCGGTCAGGGGTGGGCGACCCGGGCGGCGTGGGTGGGCCCCGGATGGCCCAGCATCGGTGGTCTCGAAGCGTCTCCAAGAGCGTGGCGGAGGGGCGTCCTCCCCGGTCGCCCGGTGAGAGGGCGGTGAGCCGCGGCGGCCAAGCATGCGACGGCCCGACGTGCGCGGTCCCGGCGAGCGCCCCTCGCTCGCGGCCGGGAGCGCCACGAAGCATGTCGCGATGCGGGGGTGGTGAGGGTGTGGGGCCAAAGGCGTGACGTCCGGTCGGCGTCGGAGGAGACGCCTCACGACGTGCGGGCGGGGGGGAAGGGGGTGCGGCCGACGCCGTCCGACCCATGGGGGTGGGTGGGGAGTTCCCCCGGCGGCGAACCCAGCGTCTCTCGCCCGCGTTGACCGGGGAGGAGGAGCTCACCGGAGTGCGCGGCCGTTTGCAGTCGCGTGCGAGATGCCATAAACCATTGCAGCGGAAGCACCTAGTTGGCCTGGTGCAGGTCGCCACCAGGTGCTTGTAGGACAAGCAGTTCAGGCATCTACCGGCGAAGGCGGCGGGGATGCGCGGCGCGACCGCCGCCGGCCGGCGCCGCCGCTATGCCCGACGCCGTCGACATCGTCGACTTGACCGCTTGCCGCGGACTCCAGTGAAGCCATCCGCGTCGACACGAGGTGGACTGGCCTCCCGCCCAGTCCGAACCACGACGGAGCGGACATGGCGCGCCAGAGGAGGGGTGGCGCGGGGCTCGACACGGTGGGGGAGGCCATGGACCAACCGCTTCTGGCCGCGACGCCGTTGCCGGTGGCGGCCAGAGCGAGAATCGACGTGCGGGCCGAGGCGGTCATGGACCGGTCGTGGGGCTTGGGTGGCCGCCGCAACGGGAGGGGGACGTTCCTCTGTCGTCGCAGCCGGTCGAAGGAGGATGTCGCGGTAGGAGGTGCGGAGGGGTGGGTAGTCGTCGGCATCGGAGTCCTCAAGTGCGGGGGAGTCGTCGCGCCAGCGGAGCAGCTTCCCTCTCCCGCCGGAGGAGCCGCCGGGGAAGAAGGGCGCGGCGTCGGGGGAGAGAGGGGAGGGGGAGCCGACGAGGGTGGCGGACGTCGAGGCGGGGGTGGTGGTCGCCGGTGCCGGAGTGGAGCGCGGCGAGGGTCGGTCGTGGGAACCTAGGGAGAGGGTACGCGAGGGAGCCATCTTACCTGCAAAGCCAAAAGTCATTTGCATCATCACGCTTCCACAACTCCTTCACCACGGAGTCTGTTGCGCAAGCATTAGAAGACAAGTTTTTCAAGTTCGACATCAAGTTTCTAAGTAGATGGAAGATGGAACTTGGTGGAGTTTGATGGTAATGCAGGAACCAAGCAAGGATGTGGAAGCTTAGTCTTCAACTTTGTTTCGCTATCTTAGGGTTTTCTTTCGCGTGTTGCCTCCTCATTGTTGAGGATTTGAATCTATAACTCTTTTTAACTTTGAATGTATATGTCTACGTATGGATATAGAGACCGGATTTCACCTATAATCTTAAAAAAAACTACAGTGAATATATAATACCGACATGCAGAACTCGGCCATTATTCTCTCACTAAAAACATCGATTATTCTATGCCCCACATTCATTCAAACACATCGTTTGCCTGAAAGACAACACGGTCGACAGACTGAAGATCAAATTGCTAAAAACGTCAATAGCCGTTTCTCCTATCTAAATTTATCGATCAGACTACTGAAATTCTCTTGTTTCTAAAAGGCAAAAAAAAAAAGGAATGATGAAACATCATGTTCAAAATCACACGGCGCTAGGGCCGGTGGGGATGGGCTCGTAACCATCGTGCTGATCGTACGAGTCGCTGCTGGAATCAACAGGGATGAGCTTCAGGATGGCACCAATCACCAGGCTGACCGACCCGATGAGGATGCTGGTGAGCCAGAGCCTCCCGCTCAGATGAACCGTGCTGGCAAACGTCCCTAGGACCTCCACGATGATCACCTGGAACGCCGCGGTGGCGCCGGCCACCGCCGAGAAGATCCAGCTGCTGAAGATGCCGCTGAACACGTTGATCTTCTCCATCTCCCTGCTGTTCACCTCATTGAAAACCTGGGGGTGCCCAAAGAACAGAACAGGGTGTGTGTGTGTGTGTGTGTCAATGAATGCAGTGAAGATTCAGACTTATATGAGGCGAGTCAGATTCTCTACGAACCTGGCAGAACACAAAGGTGTTGAAAACGAACGTGTTGAGCTGGTGGTCAGATCGACTGCCGTTCAACTGCAGGAGGCTCTTCCCCTTGAAGATGAGAACGCCGAGCACGATCAGCTGGTAGACGCTCTGGCCGATGATGTTCCTCCACATCACCTTGGTGATGAAGTTGTCGCCTCGGCCGACCGGTGGCCTCTGCATCATCGAGTCATTGGGGGGCTCCGTCGCCAGCGCCAGGGCACCGAGGGTGTCCATGATCAGGTTCACCCACAGCAGTTGCACAATGGTCAGTGGCGCGCTTCCTGAATTATTTTTGTATATATTCGGGTAGTATATATCATCACAAGAGGTCAGTCAGAAAGCTAGATGCTGTGACAAGAACGAGGTGTAGCTGAAAATGCCGTCGTGCGCACCTGTGAAAGATGCGGAGATGAAGTTCACCATCAGTGCAACAACGTTCACCGTGAGCTGGAACTGCACGAACTTCTGGATGTTGATGTAGACGGAACGCCCCCATTTGGCGACGTTGATGATGGTCGAGAAATTGTCATCCATGATGATCACGTCAGCATTCTCCTTGGCAACCTGAACAGCAGTCGCGACCGTGTGTTGTTAGTTTGAAGGAAACATTGCCGGGCAATGCCGTGTGGTCAGGATCAGGAACGAACCTCCGTTCCAGCAATGCCCATGGCGAGGCCGATGTCAGCCTCGTGCAGCGCAGGCGCGTCGTTTGTGCCGTCGCCGGTCACCGCCACCACCTCTCCGAACATGCCCCTCAGGTTGGTCACCAGCGTGTGCTTGTCCAACGGCAACGACCGAGCCATCACCTGTGCAGACACGGGAAAACAAGTCATGTCAGTTTTCGTGATGCAAATCATTTCTTCAGAGAAGCAAGAAAATGTTGCTACCATACGCAGTACCTGGATCTTGGGTATGATCTCCCTCATCTCGTTGGGGCTCTTCACCCGGAACTCGGGCCCCTCAATGGCGATGCCATCGTCGGTCAGGATGCCGCACTCCCTGGCGATCGCCTTGGCCGTGTTGATGTTGTCACCGGTGACCATGCGGACATTGATACCAGCGTCATGGCACGTCTTCACGGCCTCCCTCACGCCTGGACGGAGGGGGTCCTTGATGCCGAACACCGCGATGAGCGTGTACCCGTCGTCGGGGATGTCGCTGCTGCTGCTCACGTCCTGGTACGCCAGGCAGAGCGTGCGCAGCGCCTCGCACGCGAACGCGTCGATGGCGCTCGCCACCCGCTTCGCCCTCGCCTCCGTGAGCTTCTCGACGCTCCCGGCGCCGTCGACGATGTTGCTGCACCGTCTCAGGACGACCTCCGACGCGCCCTTGAGGATCGCGCGGGGATACCCGGCGGCGTGCGGGGACGAGATGACCACGGCCATCGTCTTCTTCACCGAGTTGAAGGGCTCCACCTTGAGCTTCTTGGAGCTGACGTGCTCTATTCTCGTGTGCTTCTCCACCTCGAGGCCGAACTCGAGGATGGCCGTCTCGGTGGGCGTGCCCATGATGGTGGTCTTGCCGTCCTTGTCCGTGACCACCTCCGAGCCGGAGCAATGGAAGACGCCCTCGAGAAGCACCTTGGTGAAGTTCTCCGACACCGACGACTTGAGCTCGTCGAAGCCTTTGGCGGCGCTCACCGTCTGCGCCGCCCCGGACGCCCAGACCTTCTCGACGACCATGTGGTTCGTGGTGAGCGTGCCGGTCTTGTCGGTGCAGATGCAGCTCGCCGACCCCATCGTCTCGCACGCCGAGAGGTGCCTCACGAGAGCGCGCTCCTCCATCAGCTTCTTCATGGCGAACGCCAGGCTGAGCGTGACGGCGAGCGGCAGCCCCTCAGGCACGGCGACGACGATGATGGTGACCGCGACGGCGAAGAAGTTGAGCACCGAGAGCGCATCTTCGCCCCGCCACCGCAGCAGCCCGCCGGGCGCGTGCGCCTTGCCCACCAGGAAGCGCGCCATGAGCACGGCGAACGTGAGCACCGCGAACGCCAGCCCGATCTTGCCGATGATGGTGGCCACGCCGTTGAGCTTCACCTGCAGCGGCGTCTCGTCCTCGCCGCCCTGGCTCAGCGTCTCCATCAGGTTCCCCCACTCGGTCCGCATCCCGACCGCCGTTACCAGCATCCGCGCCGACCCGTCCTGCACCTTGGTCCCGCCGAGCAAGAACGGGTTCGCGTTCGACATGTGCACCGGCTCGCTCTCGCCCGAGAGGCTCGACTCGTCGACCACGAACGAGTAGCCGTCGATGTACAGGCCGTCGGCCGGCACCTGGTCGCCGATGGAGAGATGGACGATGTCGCCGACGACGATGTCGTAGATGGACACCTTCTGCCGGTAGCCGTCGCGGGTGACGTGCATGTCGATCTTCTTCTTCTCCTTGTCGAGGTCCCGGAACTGGAGCGACTGCTTGTAGTCGCTGGCCGCGGTGATCATGACCACGAGGAAGATGGTGAGCACGATGCCGAGGCCGTCGTACATGCCGCTCGGCCATCCCTCGGTGGCGAGGCCGATGACGACGGAGATGAGCGCGCAGAAGGCGAGGAGCAGGAGCGTCATGTCCTGGCTGGCGTCCCACAGGAACATCCAGAACGTCCTCGGAGGCTTCTCGGTGTACTGGTTGGCGCCGTAGACCTCGGCCCGTACGCCCGTGTCGTCAGACTTGATGCCGTCGGCGAGGGAGACGTTGATCTTCCGGGCGACGCCGTCGACGCCCTTGTGGTGCCTCAGGCTCTTGCTGTCGTGGTTGCGCACGACCGTGGCCAGCTCCTCCGCGCTGATGGAGAAGCCGCATTGCCGCGCGAGCTCCGGCAACGGGTGCTCCGTCTTGCGTGCAGCTACAGAGGATTCCAGCACCGACATTGTTAGGAGACTTCAAGATCAGAGGAACCAACAAACAGATCGAGGAGTACGTATGTGCTAATGTACCCTCGATGAACTGCAGTGCAGCCTTCTGCACGTAGAGGGCAACACGAAGCTTCTCCTGTGAATCAGAAAGAAACATTTCAGTGCTTTGGACTGGGTGTGGACAAAAGCAGGGGCGGAGGCCGGGGGGCCCGGCCCGGCCCCCCTGATGCTGCCGTAACATCCATGCAGGAGCTTCTTCTTAAGTATACCTTACTAATAGCAGGAATTAAGGTCACGTTAATGTCGTAACATCCATGTATTAAGTACCTTATTTATATAGCAGGATAATAGATTGTTGCACCACCTATCATCTATATTTTTAGTAGATTTATTTTGCACTTTTTTATAGACTTTTTGAAATGGTAGCACGGCAGCACCTCATGTGCTTGTAGCACCTGATGTTCTCGGTCTTTATATATTTGGGTTATACAACATAACTACTAGCATGTAGCAAAATGGTTCAATAAGTTTGTTACATAATAATAGTACCACTAAGGTTAAAATAAGATTGTTTTCTATTCAGTGTCTCGGCCCCCCTAAGGTTAAATCCTGGCTACACCCCTCGACAAAAGGCAAACGAATAGCTTAGAACCATATTAGTTAGCATGTAACTTCCGTCTAGATGCTAATTTGAAAATTAAATATCAATTAAATGTTCATTCTCCTATCATGCATCTTTTATGTGACCAGTCAAACTTAATTGAATTAGTAGCGTGGAAGGTTCTTGTACTAAACTTAATATTTCTACCACTGCCTTTTCATGTAAGTTTGGTTGACAAATTGAGCTAAAAGATCAACATTACATGAAAGTTCACCTTCTATCTTCTTAAAACTCACCTAAAGTCATCATGGTAATTATAGCCAAGATATTAGAGAAAATTTACTTTTTTAAATATTCTCACTTCAGAAAAGTCTTAAAAGTTTGTTCAAATATTCAAAGTCATATAAACACAGCAAGACACAATCCTAGTATTAATCAGTCTCAAAACAGTGAGCCGGAAACGTGAAGACAGATAATTAACTTCTCTCTTATAGGTTACACAAAAAGGCAATTGTTATACTAATTGTGCAATAACTAATGTGAATATGCAGCACTTCAAGCCATGGGTGGACCTAGCTAATGGACATGGGTGTATATAATTTTGAAAAATCATATACATATGTATATTCACATATTTAGGTCACAATGAGTACATTTCAACTCAAAACAAAAGAAATAGTTTGCTCCAAAGTGTTCTAAGCTCTACCATGTGTTAAGCTCGATTAGATGATTTGTTGTTGCTGGCTTGAGGAATGCAAGTATGCATATGGATAGTTTAGTTCACAACCAATGCTTACTTGACCAGGCATGTTGAGTTGGTTTGGATGGGAGCCAATATTTGGCATGCAAGGAAATGTTGCTCGTGCTAATTTATTTCAGCACTCACACGTTGGCGTGACAGATAGAGCGTAAACTAAACGACCCCTACCACATAGCACACAGACCCATCGTTGTGTCACTGGTCTTCCTAGCGTGGTTGTGAGAGAACCTGACACCCATCTCTAATTCTAGTGTTTTGTCCTCTCACGTATTCAACGATATTGTTTGCAATGAGTTTTTTTATCAAGCTAAGGAATAGCATGGGAGATTTACTTGAATGACTTGTCACTACATTTATTGAGATGATGTTTTTACATATTGTTGATGAACACGTAATCTCTAATTTTCAAAAGCCTCCTCATCCAACTAATTTTAATTTTTAACGTAGCTACTTAAGAGCTGAGATGTGTAGGAGTATGGATTAAGTGTTCATACTCTACCATATTGTTTCATGAACTTTTTTCTTGGTGGTATGTGGCAATTCCAGGTCGTGTACGACCCAGTTCAAGTGGGGCGGTATTTCAGGAGCTCCTAGCGCTGGCCTTCAAATTGTTCATCACGAATAGCTCTATGTCCCACATGATGTCGCAACCACAACATCGATGATCCTAGAAGACAACAGTGCATTAGCACATGAGTGCAGTTTGCATGTACTACATGGCTAAGGCTGAGTGTCTCCCTAATTTGTTCGCATTTTGTAAAATCCTCGATATCTTGATGGTTTATTGCAAATTCATGAATGGCCCATGGCTGAAACATCTTACGTAGTCATGTACTACGCATTTGTCTTGTCGACTGCTGATTAGAGGGTTAGGATTCTAATTCTAGGAATATTTCTAAGTTTTTTCTTTAAGAAGAGTGTAAAACCTTGGAAGAGTATGGAAACATGGATATCTGGGGCTTCCTAGGCTTGTAATTTATAAATTAAGAACTCTTTCCTTGCCATGCCATGCCATCCATCCAAGGAAACAACATCTGTTCTTCAAGATTTAGAAAGAGTGAGGGTGCGTGCTAGGATAGCAACCTAAATTCAAGGAAACAATATCTGTTTTTCAAGATTTAGAATTGGACCTTTTTAAGTTGACCATTGAACCTCTCTTCAAAGTACCATAACAGAAGGACAAATTCAAAACACAGTTAATGTGTTTGGCCTTTTGTGGACCGCAAATTAACATGATATTATACATTGATATATACAATGTAATTTTCTGGTGTGCATCAACATGCACAATTAATAACTGGCAAAACAAATTACTAGAGCATTACCCTTTGGGCTATTGACCTACCTTCCCGGAGAGAAACAATTATGCACGCATCAGAAAATGCAATGTGCGTCATTTTCTAGTAAAACACAAGGACAAATCTATTTCTTAGCTATATTAATTAGTTGCGCATTCTTTTTTTCATACCCAGGAGGATGTTGTATCCGTGTATTATAACAAACTAGTGCATGTGGGTGATAAGACTGAAGGAATTTTGATATCCTTTTACTTGGATAATTTGTTAGTCAGCAGGTGAGCACCAAGCTCCGAGGAAATTGCAGAAAGCGTTGACATTAGGCAAGCAATGCCAGGCCATCCGTTGCAGTATTGCATTAGGTGAACAATGCGTACTAGTATCAGGTTACTTTGTTCGCAATCCAATCCCTTATTAACTGCAGGAGTCAGTTCGGTCAGGAGAACTTATGCATTGGTAAGATCAATAGTTGGTAATTCTCATGATTTGCAAGAGAAACAATGCAAAAATCAATATGCGTGGGTGAGGATATCAATCAAGCACTCTATCTCAGCCGGGCGGTAGAAAAATCATAGGCGAGCAGTACTGACAGGATCAGATGAGACTGGTGACGACGACGACGGACCTGTATCTTGCGACGCTGCGTCTCGACCTGGGAGCGCTTGTCGAGGTCGGGGACCATCCGGAAGCGGCGGCGGCGGTTCTTGACGAGCGTGCCGACGGCCTCCCGCCACCGGCGCTGCGCGTCCTCCGACGGGTTCTTCGCCGGCATCTCGAACCTCTTGAGGAACTCCACCGACTTGTTGCGGAGGTACGCCATTGCTGATCGATGATCTCCTGTTTGTTCTCCCCGTCCTCTTCTCCTCTGATGATCAAACAACGCGCGCCAATCACAGACAGCTACTTGGCCCGATCTTTTGTTTCGCGCGGTGGTGCTGGTGGATGGCTTGTGGTTTCTCGGAGCGCGGGCTACCGGCCCCACCCACCTGTCGCGGAGTCCCGGGTTAGCAGGGTAGAGAGCAGCTCTCGCGCTGCAGCTTTTGACGGGATCAAAACTGTAACCACCTTCCAATGCGATGCCATGCACACGCAGCGGATCTCTCTCTCTCTCTCTCCATCTGGATAAATATAGGCAACAACGCGCGCATCCATTGCTTTGCCCTGCCTTTCCTCGTATTAGCATGGGACGCATGGACACACAACTGTCAAGTCTTCTGATTCAAATTTCAATTACATACTACATCACTCAGTTTTGCAGCCGTGTTGCATCTCTTCGGCTTACCGCACTCAATCTGCATGCCAGGCTGGCTAACAGGCTAAACGAGCTGCTCAATGGTTGCGGAATAAATGGATTGCGGATGGCGTTAGTCTCGGTGACACAAACGAATACGCTGATCAAACTTAAACTTGGATGGAGGGAGTAGGTTATCTGTTCATCCTCACCCACGACATACTGACCGAAACAAATTGCTGACAGACCATCTCAAGCAGACTGGAAGCAGGGAAAGGAAGATTACAAACAAAAAAAAAAACATGTTTGATGTCGACCGTGAAACCTCCATACAGCAGCAAAAAAAGATGTTTCAACCATGTAAAATATTACATTCATCCATTCACTACTAAGCAGGACACCGAATTGTTCAGGTCTTCCACAGCATGTTTCTGTTCTGCCTTCTTCCGCATCCAGGGAGCAGACCCAACTGCTGTTTAGCAAACCTGCAATTTCAAGAACTTCTTTGTACACACCTGGCAAAAATAGTTGCTCCTTGTACTGATTCAGCTTGGCATTGGAGCATAAAACACACATTTTTTTTTAGCGGCAGCACCACGGATCCACGATTCTCTGGAGCATCTTCAAATCTGAAAACAGCACGCGCTTCTTTGATTCCACAACCTCCAAACAGTGGCAGAACAAACTAAATGAGAAGCGTGAATCTGAAGTCCGTAATGCAAGGGCACCACTTATCGTCATCAGACTGGAAATAAGCACCAAGCTCCTCGAATGTTATAAGATGGCAATCCATATTTAGCAATATATACTGTTAGCACTAGCGTCGTACAAAAAGAATTGATGAATATTTCTGAATGAACCATAATCAAAGCTATAATTGGAGATGACAAACACAAACTAGGGACTGTGTGAAGTGCAGTTGACATGACACTTTGAGCTAAACCACCATGATCCTCGTCGTGATCCAGAATTTCTGAAATTGGAACAAAGCTGCATACTTCCATAAATTCCCACAAAAAAGAATGTTGCTTCAAGCATGTTTGAACATCTTCATGCTAAGCCAATGAAGATAGACAGCCACGATTATGACAGGAAGTGTCAACGGCACAAGTAGACAGTAATACCTGCACATTATGCAGTAAACTAGTTAACTTGTGTATCAGTTAAGACAAGTGTGATGTTACACTGAACCTCACTCATTCAAATAAAAGTAACAGCAAGAAAACATCCATAAGCATAGCAAAATAACAATATTATCTAATTCAATGCACCTAGCTCACTTGGTAGTTTGGTACTATTAATCATTAAATAATTAGCAAATAAGTAAACTCTCCATGCTGAACCGTCACTTCGCAAAAAAAAAAGGTAGTAGTAAGCAATCATCAGGCACTGCCTTGGCATTCCTTACCAATCATTTTGGATGGCAGCTAGAAGCTTATTTTCATATGGTGGAAGCAGCTTGGACAGAAGAGCAGCATAGAAGAAACCCGCAAACAAAGTAATGCCAAAAGCCACAAACGCAGTCCCAGCCATATCTTCTCTAGAGAAACCCATATCTCTGAATCAGCCCCTTTTCTCCTGTGATGAGCAGACTGGGCTTGCCTAGGTATCACTCAAACCTTCCGGTGCTGCTTCGGAGATGGCGGATAAAGAAACCTGCCACCAACTGCAGAGAAGATTTGGATTCGATTGCTCACATCAGTTAAAATTCCCTCAACAAATTCATTGTTAGGAAAAATCCGACCAAACAAGTTAGGGTTCATACCAACAGAAGGGATCAGCCACAAGTTCAGATGGATCTATCTCACTCCATGCCAACTCTTATCTGGGTAGCAGGCTAATCAGGGGCGGACCCAGCATAGGACACCCCATAACTGCTGCAAAAAGATGGAATTGGTAAGATCATGATCAGGTCCGAATACAACAAATACACCCAATAACCGCAGCAGGATGGGAAGGGAGGGGAATAGGAAGTCATAGTACCCCCTGTCGGATCTTCGTCGCCGGCAAAGCGCCCGTGGTTCGACGACCCTGCTCGCCGCTCTTGTACCTCCACTCGACGCCCACGCCGCGCCCCACCACCCGCAGCCCCACGTCCTCCTCTGGCCCCAGCACAGGGCTCCGTGCTATCAACAGGCATAGAGAGAGGGAGGAAGGAGAGACCGAGGGAGAGAGATGAATGGAAGCAAGCGACGGAGGTGCGTGCGGCGCGCAGGGAGGCGAGTGAGGGAGATGGGGGCGACCGACGCCTCCTGCTGAATTCCCCCTTTTTTGCTTCTAGCCCTGCCGCCGGAGCAGGATGAAGAAGAAGGGGAATAATCTCGATCCTGTCGCTGCACCCTCGCGCTTGCCGCTGCACGTCAGGCTCCCGCGCGCCTGCGGCCGTCGCACGCGCACCTGCTGCGTGCTATTGCCGGCCGCCGGCCCTTCATGGCCGTCGCTTGCTGCACGCGAATCGGGATGCTGCCGCCGTGTTTTTTTCCTTCTTCTTTTCTTTTTTTAATTTATTTTTTCACTTGCTTTGCTACGGCGTCGCCTCGTCTATACATAAGAAAGTATCACTTGCATCGTCTTATTACTTTTAACGAGGGAAGCACAACTCGTCATCTTAAAAAAAGTAAAGGAAGTCGTGGGAAAGATTCGGGCTGCAATCGGGTAAGGGAGTGTGGAGAGCGGCGCACGAGTGGGCCGCGTGGAAAGCGACGCGCGTTAAAGTCGCGGGGAGAAAGAAGGTGATGGGTTGCGGGAAGGAAATGGAAGAGACGATGAGAAGACATAAGGTGGGCGATATGTTCGTCGGGTTGAGGATGAACGGGGCATGCCGGGGCGTATCGAAAAAATCATCTATATATATCAACATTCATTTTTTTTAATTTCAATTTGAATATACATATTGAGTGCTTATTGGATACGGGATACAACACCGCTCGACATATAAGTTTAATGTATCATGTGAGGATGAAAAATGCTCCATATTTTATAAATTAGTCTAAAAATCTAGAGTAATTAATATTCTAACCTATCGAATTTCATAACTTTAAAAAGTCATACCGACATTTAAAAATACAATCAACATCACTTTTAATAACACACTCAATATTTTATTTTAACTTCATATGAATAAAACAAATTCAACTTTTTAAAACCAAAGAATAACATTTTGAAATGTTAGTTTTTTTATTTCTTCTTCTTCTTCTTCTCCAAAAGCATCGTGGTAAGCACAAGTAGCACGTTGTGGCGATAAATGACATCGATGTGCACTCACAATGAGCACGAGCAGGTTTGTGACGAGACGATGTGCACGAGGCACCGCAAACCAAAGCACGGGCGGTGCACGGCAGAGATGGCACCAATGGATGGAAACAAGAGCGGGGTGGCACCAATGGATGAAAACAAGAGCAGGGCGTGCAACAAGCACGAGTAGTTTGAATTTATATGAATATTTGGTCTTATTTCTTTAATGTATTACCTACTTTTACCTTAAAAACATTTTTATACTTTTAAAGTATGATTGAAGTTATATACATCTTTCAAAATAATATAAAATAATGCAAAGATTTTTCTTTTTAATAGTAGTTCTAGATAAAAGATTTTTTAACAAAATATCAATGTTGCATAAAAAAAGAATGTGAACATTTTTTTAATAAGATATTATAAAAGTATTGGTTATGTTTCTTATTTGGCTAATGCAACTACTTGTGATCTACAAAACTTTTGACAAAAATAACAAATCAATAATTTCTTCTCACTAAAGTTTGGGAGTTACCATGACAACACTCAAAATATATGATGATGCACGTAACATTTATCTTAGTTGAAAAGTTAAAATATATTCAAAGAAACACAATTTACATAACGTAAAAAGATTATGTTTATATATGTGTGAGAGAAAGAGATATTGTTAATTTGAAAAAGTTAAAATCATGTAATATGATAATGTATAATTAGATACAAATTAAGAATGTATGTACACTCATTTTTTAGACCTACGTCCGCCACTGAGGTTAATCACTATTTTCAGTCGAATGTCTATCCTGAGTGCTAAAATGAATGCCCCTGAAGCTGATAATAACTCATTTTTATTCTGAATACGAGGATGGGTCAATAATTCTAATTTCTTTTGAGTTTGCTAAATACTAAATATAAAATTATATTACAACAATATCAAATGCATGTGAAGATAATAAATTAACCAACAATGGATCGGTCTATCCATCTGAGAGCAGCAAGTAAAAATAATGGACTAGTATGCATCTGTCTAGTTGAGAGCAATAAACAAATGATGAAAATTGAGAGCACAAATCCATGTACTAGTAATCTACTATGCACCCATTTGAATGTTCCAGCAGCACCAGTAATTAAACCATGACCTGCTTAAGTTCTTATGCATCTATACCGAAACCATGTCCTACTAGCATCATCGACGCTTACATTTGAATGCCCCTGCTTACCTTGCCATCAGAGGGAGGAGCGGAGGAAGGGCGCCGGCTCAGGCCAGCGGTGAGTTTCCGAACGGAGGGCGGCTGGAGGCAGGAGCGTTGTAGCGGCCGCAGACGGCAACAGGAGAACGGACGACCGCAGATCTTGCCGTCGATGGCAGGGAGGCACGAAGAGGCAGCGGAGGTCAGGGAGGAGGCAGCCGCAGAGCGAGCGCGTGAGGCGGCAGAGGGAGGGCAGGCAGGCAGCGGCGCGCAGAGAGGCGCGGGGTAATCAGAAAAGAAACTATGGGATCCACACAAAAATGATCGATCACCCCTCAGGCCATACTGGTTGGACGGATTCGACGAACACAATCAGAAAACTGCACAAAATAGCTCACAAATTACGGTACCAAACAACAAAAAAACAATAGAAAAATACTCCAAAAACATTTCGGAGTGCTGAAAAAAAATATAGGAATGTAGTGGGCAATGCCACTTGTTGAACCCAAATCGGACATTATGAAAGATGGACCAACTCAACAAGACAACCTTTTGAAGTTTTGTTTTATGAAAACATAGAGTAGGATAATGGGAATAACACTACGAGCAAAGAAGTTCAAATAGAGTATTCATATTTAACCATATGTCATGGTAACATTATTGCAAACCACATAGTTGACTAAAAAGGAGTATATAACACAGACTTAAAGCTTCACGACATCATTTTTGATAAGCATCCTGTTAGGAATCCAGGAGACAAGCTTCTCACAATCCCACAATTTACTAGGCAGTCAGCTCCATAATGGCATTGACAATGTCACCACCTGTTGCCTTCAGCGTCTTCACCGCCTTAGATCTCGACACGGATGCCTGTGTCATCACAAGCTCAATGTCATCTGGCTCAAGCCCAGACTCATCACCATCCTCATCATCCTGAGATATTGCAGATGGCTCAACCTTCGAGGTGGTGATGCTTGGATCTGATGCATTGAATCTCTCAGCGGCATATGGCCCCACTTCCATAAACTGCGCCTTCCCAAAAATCACATAGGTGTCAGAATTGGGGCTCTTGAAGACATCTGGTTTGGGGATTAGGACGAGAACCTGAAAAATTATGAAAAGATAATCAACTAGTATTACTAAGACGTGCAGATGAAAAGGAAGAATGGATAGAAGTAGTTAAATGCTCACCTTGTTCTTTTTGAGGGTTACACGCCTCACACCATTGACAGTCTTCATGCCAAGTTTATTCATGTATTTCCAGCTCATCTGTTCACTCCTACTTAGCTTATCTCTTCCACTAACACCACCTCCTGCTCCTGGAGAGCTTAGAAATAATTAGTAAAATTTCTCGAAAACATTATATTTATTACGTAGGACTAGAAGTGTCATATGAATAATCATCTGGATGTAGAAGAGCACATGAACATATAGCAAAAGGGGTAATGCAATTATAAAAAATAAAATATTTGGATAAAAACATACAAGCGGCCTAAGTTACTTCAACCTGTAGCAATAAAATATGGCAAAATATGTTGCATACTCAGTCACCACATTCATCAAGGGTCAAATAAGTCAGAATCACATAAATATAAAATCAAGACTATTCAATAGCTAGTATAAGCAATGATGGGCATTGCATATTTTTAACAACAAAACAAGTACTAACCTAATTCATTGTATATAATTCTACATTAGAACATGCACTAAACTAGTAATATCATGCATTGACCTTATTTATGTGCTAGAAATAACTAATAAACAAAACAGGAATTCAAATGCTTAATAATACCTTATTTATGTGCTAGAAATAACTAATAAACAAAATAGGAATTCAAATGCTCAATAATACCCTCTGCATCGTCATCATCATCGTCGTCGTCATCACTGTCTTCCTTATCCTCATCCTCAACGACAGGCTCATCTCCCTAGGAGTACGAAAAAAGAATGTTTATTATAGGAGCTTTCCGATTGAATGAAATCGAGTATTGGAGGGCGTAAAGACAAGTTATTTCGTGGCACCCAGCCGCATAAGAGATTTCCGAAAATACATAGTCTAATCTCTATACACTCGATTATCCAACCAATTCGCACGATTTAAGATAATTGAAAACCAAACCAAGCCTAATCAAAAAATAGATCTAGCAATTATGTGATCCATAACCTATATAGGTACTTCGATTAACAACGGGGAAGGAAAAAATATGATATATTTCAGATGTGAAAAAGGAGGAACCAAATCGAGGATGGTAGAATGGGGAATCACCTCAATCTTCAGCTCCTCAAGCTGTGCACGGAGCTCCTCCTCTCGCGCCTTGGCGGTCGTCATGCAAGGTTGGTGGAGGCGTCGAGGGAGTATAACCCTAGCGGAGGAGGGGAAAGTGTAAAATTCTCAGATCGGATCTGAGACTCGGGACTGACAGGGGAGGGTTGTGAGAGACGACTTGTTGGCTAGTTTAGTGTGTTCACAAGTGTTTGGTGATCTCTAATCTCATAAATCTGGACCGTGTGTTCTTGATTGGACGGCTTTAAAGTTTTTTGGTCAGTTTCTATACAGAACTTTTTTATTTATGAAAATCCCCTTATTTGGTCGAATATTTATGAAAAACTCCTTATTTGGTAATGGCCACAACTGATGCCAGGTTATGATTTCAACTAGTCGATACTAGCTCCAACCAACAACATCCCAACTAGCACAACACCTCAAACAATGCCTCCATGGAGGGAAACGACACTTGTGGGTGTCTACGTCGTTGGCACCACTATAATGCTGAGTTAGGATTTCCCCCGATGATTTCCTGAACTGTTGGCCACAATGCATCCACCAAGAAAGGATATTCGACAAAAGGTGGAAACATGTGTTGTCACTAGGAACGAAGGAAGGCTTAGGGACACTAGGGTCGGGGGCCTAGGTGTGGGTTTCCATATTGTACCATTATAGTCAAAGAGGCCCAACACGAAAAAGCTTGATCGGCCCAACTCCGCCCGTGGCTGTCACCCTTGTAGCTTAAGATGGTATGGTGACAGTCGTGATAGTCGAGGGATCGCTCCCCCTCGAGCCCACATGGAAGCCTCGTGTGGTGCGCGAGATCCTATAGATCCTCATGGGACGGCCTACCTCCACGAACACATCTCGAATAGATCTCTTCCCATGGAGAACCCAAGCTAAATCACGAAGTTGGAACCCATGTTTGATAGATGTTGCCATTGCAGAGACACGTGGACGAGATTGTAGATGACCACACAACCTCCCAAAAGTTGGACATGACGCCACAAGGAAGAGGACATCCATAAGCAATATGACAGAGTAGTTGACATAGGGGAGTGATATGAGAAAGGAGCCTGATAGGTGCTATGAGAAACTATATTTGGTTGAGTCTATAGAGGTGGTTGGGAGCTCAGCTTACGAGCAACGCCACGAATGCACCTCCCATTCACATCGGCAGCTGTTCACCCATGGTCGGTTCCTCAAAACTTATAATAATTCGCCACTTGTTTGTGACTTATGAACCAAATCATCCAAACTTTTTTGCACTTGTTGTTATAAGTACCCCCATAAGTTCATAAGCCCCTCAAGAGGTGCTTATAATGCTCAAAGGGAATTTATTTTGGGAGGAGAAGGGGTAAAATGGTGACATAACTTCTATAAGGTCCAACAACCAAAGACCCCTAGAGGAACTTATATACATTCAAACCTATATAACCTATATAAGTTTTGCTCAAACCAAACAAGTACTAACCAAGGGGAAATCCGCAATTCAAGACCCGAATTTTCTTCCCACCAGCGTGTTGTTTGCGAGCCTGATGAGGAGCAAGCAAATCAGGATGTACCAAACATATCCATGAGGATTGATGAAGCATATCACATAGATCAGCCAACCACACCACCATCACCATTGTCACCATCTTTGTCATCACATATTGAAGAGAACGAACGTGGAGAAAGCGAAGGATATATGGGGAGGAAAGAAACACACATGAACACTACTTGGTGTCGTAGAGGTTGCGGGTGTGGGGGGGTCCCATGCGAGATGACACAAGAAGAGAGGACTCAGTTGTGTCCAAAAATCAAAAGCAATATACATTCTTGCTTAAAATCATAGTTTATAATAGAACACAAGAGCTAAATCAACTCCACCAATGTAAGTTTATTAGAGTCAAATATCTATGGGTATACTTCATAATTTTTCTCAAGCAAAATGATTTTTTAATTTAATAATAATATTTGACACACATGGATCAATAATACCGTTTACCTTGCTTTTTTCCTTGATGAAAGTAATGCAAAAGCAAGCAACAACCAAGTTGCCAAGTACCGTGTACAACAGGAAAGAATGTAGAGAAGTACTCGTCATGATTGCAATTATACATCCGTGTTGACGGTGAATTTCCGTCAACCTAGCTATGAGTTTACCTTTAATGATGGTATTGATTTATTATTATAACCACTGGAACTAACCCCCCCGTATATAACAAGTTCACTCTTGCATGTCGATTGTGGAGTTCATTGTTTATGCTGGAAATCTACGCTAAAGAGGAGACTTTCGGGATAAGTTCATCAAGCACTTCAAGAGAAGATCATGAAACCCGACAAGAGTCAAGACACGTGATGAACATGACTCCAAATGACCCGAGGACCGAAGCGTCAACATGCAAGTCTTCAGGGACTCAACCAGAAAGCAGCGAAGCTTGCATAGCAAGGATTCAAGCCTTAACCGTGAAGGAAACAACGTCAAAGGCCCACATGCAAGTGCACACAAATAAGGTATCATGCAAGAAGCATCCGGGGAGGAAACCCGGCCGAATCGGCCGAAATGGGCTCGGGCCGGCCGGCCCGGCCCCACTCCGTGTCGTATGGACCTCCCCGGGCCCACTACCTCGGTGGGTACTAGGACCGACTACTCGGTGGGCCCCCGGGGCTACTCGGCTTGTGCCACACGGCACCGATGGTGTGGGGCGCAAGGGCTACGGTGGAGAAGTACTCGAATAGGAAGCTAGGCACGGGCATAATTAACCGAAGACCGAAGACCGAACCGAAATGACCGAAGACCGAACTGAAAAGACTGAAAGCGAAATCTTCGGTCATAGGTTCGGTTCAAGGTGCTAGACAACCGAAATAATTTCGGTCAATTTGGTTCTAGGCCTCGGTTAACCAAAATGACCGAAGTGACCGAATTTCACTCGAATTATTATCTACCTATGAGGATGTGACTGGTACTGATGTTGGGATGCATGGTTGTGGTCATGTGTACTTTGAATTATTATCTACCTATGAGGATGTGAAATGTGAACTACTGAAATGTTGTCAAAATTTACTCTAAAATGCTATCAAAATTTACTTCATACTTGTCAATCCTGTCATACCGAGTTTGAGATGCATGTTAGTTCGGTTATAACCGAAGACCGAACCGAAATAACCGAAAACCAAAATAGTCGGTCTTCATTTTTTGAACCGAGCGATCGGTCTTTGTTTTTGGATGACCGAATTTTGAAGAAGACCGAGGAACCGAACCGATCGGTTCGGTCGGATCGAATGCCCGCCCCTATAGGAAGCTATACATGTCTGTCTTGTGTAGAGAACTCTTAAACGTACCCGACTTGTACTCTCTCCTTAAACCGACTTGTAACCCCGCCTCCGGACTATATAAGGTGATGCGGGGACCCCTATCTTTCTCATACGCATCATCTTGTAAACACATACAATCAATCCGAGCTACGCGGCATACAAGACGTAGGTATTACGCACCTCGCGGCCCGAACCTGTCTAAATTGTGTGCCACGTGTCTCTTCCTTCGAGTTACCGATCTTGGTGAGGCCACATTCATCTACCTTGAGTACTCCCCTTGGTAGGTTGCCAGTCTAAAACACCGACAGCTGGCGCGCCAGGTAGGGGAGCCCGCTGAAGATCTCATGGCGAACTCGACGACTTCAATCTTCATCAAGCCAACCGTCGCCTTCAACCGCGGCGACACCTTTGTCTTCGGCTCCCGGGTCTGCACCGCCGACGGCGCCGGATCCTTCCAACGCCGCCTCACCATGACTCCCAACCCGAGGACCGGCTTGTGACGCTTCCCGAAGTGATCACGGGCGATCTCACCGGAAAATTCGGCGAAATTTTGCTCTACAACCAACACGCCGACTTCGAGTTTGGATCCGCCTCCAACTCGAACTCGACGTCCCTGTGGGCCATCGCATGCGAGTCGGCTATTGATCCAACGTGTGCGGACTTCCCACTCCATGAGCACTTCCCATACGGCCTCTGCAACGCTAGCAGGGCCCATGCGGAGGCTCTCACCACGCGCCGGGTCGGCAAGGAGATCGTCTCCGACTGCACCCCGGACTCCAACCCCGCTCCGGCTACTACTCGACTCCTCCGACAAGTTCGACTTCGGATCGGACCCCGTGCCCGAGTCTAAGAACTCCACGACCGAGCAACCACCGTCGGGACCGGCCACGGTCCGGTTATAACATCCACACCCACCGGGAGATTCGTCTACTAGCCGGAACGCAAGCTCGGACACGACGGACGAGAAATCACGCCGCATCGCCTACCTCGACTCACTTCCCCTTCCCGGAGGGAACACCACTAGCTCCGGCGAAGAGCACACTCCAACGAGAGGTGGCGACTACCGACTCCGGTCTCGGCTCCCCCGATCGCCAAGTTTTCATGGGCGCCGGGCCGTCGGTGTTTAAACCTCTCGACCTCCATGGGAGGTACCCGCAACAAGGTAGAAGGTGGGGATCGCCATGATCCGGAACCGAAGGTATGCGCGAGGACACAAGACACGAGATTTATACATGTTCGGGTAGCGGAGTAGCTACCCTACGTCCCGTTTAGAGTAGTATTGCGCCCTGCGCTTGGTGTTGTTCCCGGAGGGATTGTAGATGTCCTCCTAGGTACCCGCCCTCCTTTAGATAGTCCGGGGGGCGGGTTCCTAGTCGGTTACAAGGCGGAGTCCTAGTAGAATTACACGGAACGAGTCCTAGTAGGAGTACGGGGGAATTCTAGTAGGTGTTCGTCTTCTACTCTTCCTCTTTCCTTGCATGAGTACCCCGGGGAGTATGCCCGACAAGCCCCCGAGCACATTGTAGTCGAGTGTAGTAGTTCGAGTAGTCTTAAAGCCTCTACAAGTAGTTCTTGAGCGTCCTCGAGTACGCTCGCGAGTCTTCAATAGTACTTGAACGCCGCGAGGCCGGAAGGTGGTCCGGCTCATCGGTCTTGAAGTCGAGATTATATGGAAGTGCGGTTGCAAAATCGCACTCCATATGGAGTAGCCCCCGAGCCTTAGGTTGAGTTGTAGACTCTAGGCGAGGGTCAATCTTGATTCGAATCTTCCGTCTTGAAAAATTTGAATGATGGGTGTAGCATAGCGACCCCCGAGCCTTGAAATGATTAGGTAATCAATCCAAGGGTCTTCGGTGTTCGTGAAGCCATCACTCGAGTACTCTTGTAGTGTGTAGCCCCCGAGATAACGAGAGCCATATGAGCCACGTCGAGTAGTTGTTGGTGCGGAGCCCCCCGAGCTTCGGACATTCGAGTAGTAATCGAGCAAAGGTAGCTTGAAAAGTAGTCATGCCGTCGGAGCGGACTTTAGATGCGACCGAAGTCGACTTTAGATGCCGGCAAAGCGAGACTTTAGAATGCGACTTAAAAACCGAAGTCGACTTTGTGCCGCGCGGAGCGGACTTTGAGATGCGACTTGAAAACCAAAGTCGACTTTGTGCCGCACGAAGCGGACTTTAGATGCGACCGAAGTCGACTTTAGTTGCCGCCCGAGCGTACTTTGAGATGCGACTTGAGAATCGAAGTCGACTTTGTGCCACACGGGGTGGACTTAAGATGCAAAAAACGAAAAAGCACTTTCCGAAAGCCAAAGCGAATAAAAAATTAGAGAAAACGAGTAGTTTTGCCGACGGAGCGGGCTTAAGATTGCGACCGAAGTCGGCTTGTGCCACCGGAGTGGGCTTGGGTGTGACCGTTAGCGTCGACTTGTGCCACCGGAGTGGGCTTGGGTGTGACTGTTAGCGTCGACTTGTGCCACTGGAGTGGGCATGAGTACCGAGCCATGGATTTCGGACCAAAGCTACGGTTGCCGCCGGAGCGGGCTTGAGGGTGCGACCGCAGTCGGCTTGAGGGTGCGACCGGAGTCGGCTTGTGTACCTAGGCCATGGATTTCAGACCCAAGGTATGGTTGCCACCGTAGTGGACTTGAAGGTGCGACCGGGGTCGACTTGCGTACCTGGGCCATGGATTTCGGACCCAAGGTACGGAGCGCGAGTACTTAGGGTACTTGGACCCATGGTACAGAGCGTGAAGGCCACGTGCGGCTAGGTTCCATCGTCGCCGGGACCCGAGGGCCGCTTACGCCTAGGTTCCATCGAAGCTTACACACGTAGTATGCCATCGAAGCGGGCGAAGATGCGACCGAGTCGACTTTAAGTTGCCGCACGGAGCGGACTTTAGAATGCGACTTTAGAAGTCGACTTTAGATTGCCGCGCGTAGCGAACTTTAGAAAGCCGCCTCCTAGGGATAGCCCCCGAGTTGATGAAGTAGACTCGTGGTGACTTGATCGATATACCCCAAGAGTAGTCAGCAGAGTGTAGCTCCCGTGAAAACCCACCGAGAAGCGTACACAAATGAGTAGTCGGCAAGTACTCCTACATGATGAGGAGAACAAGCCAAGAAAACAGTAATCATTTAAATAAATGACTTAGCTGTTGCCGGCCGCGGCCCGATGATGAAGCTGTGGCGGTCGGCGATGGAGCCGCGACGGTTGTTGTTGAAGCTGACTAGTCAGAGTTGATTCCGACTAGTTGTTGGGGGCGTGACTGCCGTTCTCGACTAGTTTGGAAAAACTAGTCGAGATGAATGGTCAACACGATGCGACCGAAGACGACGTCGTGGCGGCGCGCGGCGTACTCGAAGTAGAGCCGGTGTTGCCGCGAGACAAGCGGGCCGCGACGCACGGCGTAGTCGACGACGAGACCGTGCAACGCGCGGAGTAGTCGACGACGAGCGGCGCGACGAGCTACGTGACGAGCGGCGCGATGTGCCGAGGCACCCGGATGCGCGGCGAAGACGAAGTAGTCGACGACGAGCTCGCGCGAGGCGGAGTAGTCGACGACGAGCGGCGCGACGAGCCACGTGACGAGCCGCGCGACATGCCGAGGCACCCGGGATGCGCGGTGGAGGCAAAGTAGTCGACGACGACAAGCTCGCGCGAGGCGGAGTAGTCGACGACGAGCGGCGCGATGAGCCGCGTGACGAGCCGCGCGACGGCCGAGGCACCCGGACGCGCGGCGAAGACGAAGTAGTCGACGACGAGCTCGCGCGAGGCGGACTAGTCGACGACGAGCGGCGCGACGAGCCGCGTAACGAGCCGCGACGAGCCGCGGACGAGCCACACGACGTGCCGAGGCACCCCGACGCACGCCGCGTTGTCGAAGTAGTCGGCGACGAGCCCGCGCGAGGCGGGTAGTCGACGACGAGCCGCGCGAGGCGGAGAAGTCGCCGACGAGCGCGCGCGACGAGCCGCGTGATAAGCCGCGCAACGTGCCGAGGCACCCCGGCGCGCGGCGGAGGCAAAGTAGTCGACGACGAGCTCGCGCGAGGCGGAGTAGCGACGACGAGCGGCGCGACGAGCCGCGTGATGAGCCGCGCAACGTGCCGAGGCACCCGACGTGCGGCCCCGACAAAGTAGTCGACGACGAGCTCGCGCGAGGCGGAGTAGTCGACGACGAGCGGCGCGACGAGCCGCGTGACGAGCCGCGCGACGTGCCGAGGCACCCGAACGCGTGGCGAAGACGAAGTAGTCGACGACGAGCTCGCGCGAGGCGGAGTAGTCGACGACGAGCGGCGCGACGAGCCGCGTGACGAGCCGCGCGACGTGTCGAGGCACCCGACGTGCGGCGGAGGCAAAGTAGTCGACGACGACGAGCTCGCGCGAGGCGGAGTAGTCGACGACGAGCGGCGCGACGAGCCGCGCGACGTGTCGAGGCACCCGGGACGTGCGGCGGAGGCAAAGTAGTCGACGACGACGAGCCCGCGCGAGGCGCAGTAGTCGACGACGAGCGCGCGCGACGAGCCGCGTGACGAGCCGCGCGACGTGTCGAGGCCGCGCGGCGAAGACGAAGTAGTAGACGACGAGCTCGCGCGAGGCGGAGTAGTCGACGAGGGAGCGGCGCGACGAGCCGCGTGATGAGCCGCGCGACGTGCCGAGGCACCCGGACGCGCGGCGAGGCAAAGTAGCTGACGACGACGAGCTCGCGCGAGGCGGAGTAGTCGACGGCGAGCGGCGCGACGAGCCGCGTGACGAGCCGCGCGACCGCCGAGGCACCCGGGATGCGCGGCGGAGGCAAAGTAGACGACGACGACGAGCTCGCGCGAGGCGGAGTAGTCGACGACGAGCGGCGCGACGAGCCGCGGCCACGAGCCGCGCAACGTGCCGAGGCACCCCGGACGCGCGGCGAGGCAAAGTAGGCGACGAGCCGCGCGCGAGGCGAGTAGTCGACGACGAGCGGCGCGACGAGCCGCGTGACGAGCCGCGCGACGTGCCGAGGCACCCTGGACGCGCGGCGAAATCGAGGTAGATCGCCGGCCCCGGGGAGAGTGATGATGAGTACTCGCGGTGCACGACGAGGTTGACGTAGAGCGCGTGCGGCCGGAGATGAGTATTCGCGGCGCCCGGTGAGGTCGACGTAGAGAGCATGCGGCCGAGACGAGTAGTCGCGCGCACGGCAAGGTTGACGTAGAGCCCGTGCGGCCGGAGCCGAGTAGTCGCAGCACACGGCAAGGTTAACGTAGAGCGCGTGCGGCCGGAGACGAGTATTCACCGCGCACGGCAAGGTTGACGTAGAGCCCGTGCGGCCGGGAGCCGAGTGACGAATACTAGCGGTGCACGGCAAGGTTGAAGTACTTGTACTCGCGTACGAATTCCAAGTGCATGAAGCAAAGATCTTGAAGAAGTCTTGTGGGAGCTTGTCGCCTTGACTTGTGCGTGTAGCAACTTATCAACCAATTAGCTTTGCATATGGAGCAGCCGCATGCACGTACGGAGTAGTCGACGACGAGCGGCGCGACGAGCCGCGTGACGAGCCGCGCGACGTGTCGAGGCACCCTGGGACGTGCGGCGGAGGCAAAGTAGTCGACGACGACGAGCCCGCACGAGGCGGAGTAGTCGACGACGAGCGGCGCGACGAGCCGCGTGACGAGCCGCGCGACGTGTCGAGGCCGCGCGGCGAAGACGAAGTAGTCGACGACGAGCTCGCGCGCGAGGCGGAGTAGTCGACGACGAGCGCGCGACGAGCCGCGTGACGAGTCGCGCGACGTGTCGAGGCACCCGACGTGCGGCGGAGGCAAAGTAGTCGACGACGACGAGCTCGCGCGAGGCGGAGTAGTCGACGACGAGCGGCGCGACGAGCCGCGTGACGAACCGCGCGACGTGTCGAGGCCGCGCGAGAAGACGAAGTAGTCGACGACGAGCCTGCGCGAGGCGGAGTAGTCGACGAGTAGCGCGCGACGAGCCGCGTGATGAGCCGCGCGACGTGCCGAGGCACCCCGGACGCGCGGCGAGGCAAAGTAGTTGGACGACGACGAGCCGCGCGAGGCGGAGTAGTCGACGGCGAGCGGCGCGACGAGCCGCGTGACGAGCCGCGCGACCCGCCGAGGCACCCGGATGCGCGGCGGAGGCAAAGTAGACGACGACGACGAGCCTCGCGCGAGGCGGGAGTAGTCGACGACGAGCGGCGCGACGAGCCGCGTGACGAGCCGCGCGACCGCCGAGGCACCCGATGCGCGGCGGAGGCAAAGCAGACGACGACGACGAGCCTGCGCGAGGCGGAGTAGTCGACGACGAGCGGCGCGACGAGCCGCGTGACGAGCCGCGCAACGTGCCGAGGCACCCCGGACGCGCGGCGGAGGCAAAGTAGGCGACGAGCCTCGCGCGAGGCGGAGTAGTCGACGATGAGCGGCGCGACGAGCCGCGTGACGAGCCGCGCGACGTGCCGAGGCACCAGGACGCGCGACGAAGTCGAGGTAGATCGCTGCAGTCGGGAGAGTGATGACGAGTACTCGCGGTGCACGACAAGGTTGACGTAGAGCGCGTGCGGCCGGAGATGAGTATTCTCGGCGCCCGGCGAGGTCGACGTAGAGCGCGTGCGGCCGGAGACGGGCAGTCGCGGCACACGGCAAGGTTGACGTAGAGCGCGTGCGGCTGGAGCCGAGTAATCGCAGCGCATGGCAAGGTCGACGTAGAGCGCGTGCGGCCGGAGACGAGTATTCACGGCGCACGGCAAGGTTGACGTAGAGCCCGTGCGGCGCGAGCCGAGTGACGAATACTAGCGGTGCACGGCAAGGTTGAAGTACTTGTACTCGCGTACGAATTCCAAGTGCATGAAGCAAAGATCTTGAAGAAGTCTCGTGGGAGCTTGTCGCCTTGACTTGTGCGTGTAGCAACTTATCAACCAATTAGCTTTGCATATGGAGCGACCGCATGCACGTACGGAGTACTTCGGTGGACTTAGAAAAATTGATTAGCTGCTTTGAGGTGTTGGAACCGCTATTTGTACGGGATGTAAGGCGGAGCCGACTCCGTTTTGGACCGGCGAAGTATGCGCTCTACCGACGAACGCCAAAAGTTGCGCCTCCCCGCTTGCGGTTGGACTCGTTCCGACTCCTGTCTCATCCGGGAGAGATCGTGGAAAAAACCGCACGTAAGTTGACGTGACTCGGCAATTTTTTCTACCATGTAGATAGAAATTCAATTCTGCCCTGGTAGGAAGTCGTCGAGCTGCCGAATATACTAGCCACACGCTGAGTAGATTGATCTTGTTGACAAAGGTCCTTCAAATTCGCCCGGTGATCGTGACGATTGGCCCCACGGTGGGCGCCAGCTGTCGGTGTTTAAACCTCTCGACCTCCATGGGAGGTACCTGCAGCAAGGTAGAAGGTGGGGATCGCCATGATCCGGAACCGAAAGGTACGCGCGAGGACACAAGACACGAGATTTATACGGGTTCGGGTAGCGGAGTAGCTACCCTACGTCCCGTTTAGAGTAGTATTGCGCCCTGCGCTTGGTGTTATTCCCCGGAGGGATTGTGGATGTCCTCCTAGGTACCCGGCCCTCCTTTATATAGTCCAGGGGGCAGGTTCCTAGTCGGTTACAAGGCAAGAGTCCTAGTAGGATTACACGGAATGAGTCCTAGTAGGAGTACATAGGAATTCTAGTAGGAGTCCGTCTTCTACTCTTCCTCCTTCCTTGCATGAGTACCCGGGAGTATGCCCGACACCGGCGAGACGCCAGGACCCTCAAGGACCCGCCATACTTTGAAGATATCTCTGCGGACGAGTTGTCTCCCAACGCACCCGCCGACGAAACCGCCGACGACAAGAATGCCCGACGTGAGCGCAATAGGAAGCGGAACGAACGACGTAGACGTCTTCGTGAGAGCCTCCCAATACGGAATCCCACATAGCCACTTGATCAAGTCGAAAGCCGGGTGCACACTACCCCCGAACAAGGCCTCATGTCTATCACCACGATAGCACGTCGTGCTCGGGAATGTGTGTGGGTGAAGTCATCGCCAAGCTCGTGGAGGACGCCTACTTCATGAGAGTTGACAACAGAGTCACTCAAGCGCCCCCCGAACTCGCGAACACGGGAACCATGAAGCCACAAGTTGCGGTCCGGCGGATAATGGACGCAACCGCACTCGAAGAGAATTCCCCGTAACCCCAATTGTACCAGGGCGTCGGTGGAGGACCTTCTCAGGGTGGTAACAGTGCCGGCGGCGCCGCCGGTAATCGCGGCACCGCTGGGTCATGGTGATGCGGTGGCGAAGACAGCGGCGGCGGGTGCTCCTCACACGGGGCTGGAAGAAGAGCCGGTGGTGGAGGCGATCGCGGAGGCCGCGACCACGAAGACGCCCACGTCACCGGCCTCACGCGGCGGCTACGATGCCCGCCGCAGAATTGAAGAAATACGACGCAACAAGTCCTCCACGGCGGCGACAACGACGGCTTCCCGCTCGCTCCTCTCGAATTCGCAATCTACTCCTCCCGCAGAGAAATTCAAACCTTCGGGATCACTAAGTACGATGCAAAGCAAGACCCGGTCCAATGGCTCAAATGTTGCGCCCTCTCCATCAAAAACGCCGGTGGCAACAATGACACCAAGTGTCTCTATTTCCCCTTCGCCTAGACCAAGCACCGCTTACATGGCTCGAGTCGCTCGACAAGTACTCGATCGACGAGTGGAACCCGCTCAAGGACCGCATCACCAAGCAACTTCGCAGGCGCCATGGGATGCTCGGGTACTCGCATGGACCCGGCAATGGTGAAGCAGAACAGGGCGAGACGCTACGCAAGTACATGCGGCGCTTCTTCGACAAGCGCGCCACCGTAGTCGATGTCACCGACAAGGAGATCATCGACCTTTTCCAAGACAAGCCTCTACCATCATCGCACTTTCGAAGACTTCGGTTGACGCCGCCCGAGTTCTATAACCAAGCTCAAGGACATGATCACTTCATGGGCCGACGGAGAAGGCAAGGCTAACGCCAAATACGACGCCATCCGTGGCAAGAGGAAGCAAAACCCGTGCGGTAGCAACAACAACAACAGGGATCAACGGGGGTCGCAACAACAACAACTACTCGGTCCTAACTTCAAGCGCAAGCCATACAACACAGCCGCGGCTATCCAGCGCCCCGCAAAAGACAACTCGAAGAAGACCTCTGCGCGGCTTCAAAGACTTGCTGAAAGAGAAGTGCTTGTGGCATCTGGAGGGCAATCACACCACTGAGCAGTGCTACCAACTACGGTGAGCACTCAAAGATACCCCAGACCCACGGCCTCCTCACGACAAGAAGGGCAAGCAAAAAGCCGACGAGGACAACGACGACTTTCAAGAACCCGACAAGACGGGGAATGTTGTCTTCGGCGCACTACCCATCAAGCGGTCTCATAAGGCCATCAGACGAGAAGTTTTGAACATTGAACCAGCGGTTCCGACCCCTCTCACGTGGTCGGAGGTACCCATCACCTTATCCCGCGCAGATCAATGGACAAGCTTCTCCGAGCCAGGGCATTCCCCACTCATCTTGAAACCAGTAGTCGCGAGCTCCAGACTCAACCAGGTACTCATCGATGGCGGAAGCGGACTCAATGTCCTTTTCACCAAGACCTTGAAGAAGATGAAGCTCCATATCACTCACATGCTCACCAAGAGCACATTGCCTTTCTACGGCATCATCCTTGGGAACACGGCTATTCCGAAGAGGGTTCGAGGGTCTTGCTAGTTACCTTCGGGGAAACCAGTGGAGAACTACCGCACCGAGTACATCAAGTTCAAAGTTGCGGACTTCGAGACCTCCTACCATGCCATCCTCGACAGACCAGCCTATCGCCAAGTTTATGGCGGTACCCCACTACACATACTTGGTACTCAAAATGCCAAATCTCGTCGGTGTACTCTCGCCGCAAGGGGACTTGAAGATTTCCTTCGACCGCGACACGAAGCCGTGGAACTTGCAGCCACCAATCGTGTACCCAACGCAATGATGGAGATCCATGTTGCATCTAAGAAGCTTGCTCCAACCGAACTCGAGATCCCGCAGAAGTCGGACACAGCGAACAAGCCTCAACCCTCTAAGGAAGTGCAAGTCAAGGCGATCGACCTTGACAGCGACAACAAAGAAGACCACCATGATCGGGGCGGGCCTCGACCCGAAATAGGAAGACGCACTCATCGCCTTCCTTCGGGATAACCGAGACATCTTCTCTTGGAAACCACCGGACATGCCAGGGGTGCCCAAGAATCTGATCGAGCACTCACTCAACGTCGATCCTAAAGCTACCCCAAGTGACAACACCTCCGTCGTTTCGCCGACGACCGACAGGACGCCATCAAGAAGGAACTCGCCAAACTACTCGCGACCGGCTTCATCGGAGAAGTCTTCCATCCGAGTGGCTCGCCAACCCCATCCTTGTCCGCAAGAAGAACACGAACGAGTGGAGGATGTGCGTCGACCACACCGATCTCAACAAGCACCGCCCAAGGAACCCTTCGGGTTGCCGCGATTGATCAAGCCATCGACTCCACGGCGGGCCTGCGACTCGCTCTCGCTTCCTCGACCGCTACTCGGGTACTACCGCATCGCTATCAAGGAAGAAGACCAGGAGAAGGCCACGTTCATCACCCCATTTGGCGCCATCTTGCTACACGACAATGTCGTTCGGGTTGAAGAACGCCGGCGCTACGTACCAATGAGCTATCCATGCCCGTTTCAAGAGACAAGCCAACAAGAACGTCGAAGCCTATGTGGATGACGTGGTCGTCAAGACCCGAAACTCCGACACGCTCATCGCCGACCTTGAAGAGACTTTCACATCCCCGCGGGAGTACCGGTGGAAGCTCAACCCGAACAAGTGCGTCTTCGGCATACCTTCGGGAAACTACTCGGCTTCATCATCGCCCATCGCGGCATCGAAACCAACCCCGAGAAGATCTCCGCCATTACCAAGATGAAAGCTCTCACCCGCATCAAAGACGTGCGTGCTTACCGGGTGCATGGCGGCTTTGAACGATTCATCTCGAAGCTCGAGAACGGGGACTACCCTTCTTCAAACTACTCAAGCACCAAGAGAAGTTCGTGTGGACCCCGCAGGCGCATCAAGCTCGGCCTAGCTCAAGGACTTCCCGTGTCAAAACCACTAGTCCTCACGGCTCCTCGCAAAAGGAGCAGCCATCGCTCTACCTCGCCGCAACTACTCACGCGGTCGGCATCGCCATCGTCGTCGAGCGGCAAGAAGACGGCCACGCCTATCCGGACCGGCCGACCCGCCTACTTCATCGCCGAGGTCATGTCGTAATCCAAGGCACGATATCAACCCGTGCGTAAGCTACTATATGCGGTGCTTATCACCTCGCGGAAGCTATGACACTACTTCCAAGAAGACTCGATCACCGTCGGCCACCGACTACCCGCTCGGCGACATCTTATGGAACCAAGATGCTACCGGAAGAATTTCCAAATGGTCGGTCGAACTCGACACCCTCACCATCGACTTCAAGCCACGAACAACCATCAAGTCGCGTGCACTAGTCGACTTCATGGCGGAGTGGCGGGAGAATCGCCTACCAACTCCAACCAAGCGCCCGCAGCATTGGGTGATGTACTTTGACGGTTCACTCAAGCTCGAGGGCGTGGGTGCGGGGGTACTCCCGATCTCTCCAACGGCGAACAACTCAAGGATCTTCTCGGAAGGTCTCAAACAACGAAGCCGAGTACGAAGCTCTACTACACGGTCTCCGTCTTGCGCTATCACTAGGCATCAAGCGACTACTAGTCTACGACGACTCCGCAAAGGGTCATCAACCAAGTTAACAAGTCTTGAGATCACAACAAGGAGAACATGGATGCCTACCGCCTAGAAGTCCGAAAGCTCAAGAATAAATTCTATGGTCTCGAGTTCCAAAGACATCGTCCACGACAACAACGTTGCAGCGGACGTCCCGTCAAAGCTTGGTTCTACTCGCGCACAAGTACCAGGGAGTCTTCGTTCACGAGCTTCACACGCCATCCATCTCGGAGCGGCGCCCACGACCACCGACCCGCGTGCTTCCCCCCCCGGTCGTCGAGGTCATGATGATAGACGTGTACTAGCGACAACCCTTCATCGACTACATCCGCGAGCGAAGGTTCCCACCGACAAGAACTTGGCCGAGAAAATCATCCACCGAGCCAAGTCCTACGTACAAGTCGGCAACAAGCTTTACAAGCGGTGCGCCACTTCCGGAGTACTCATGAAGTGTGTTCCTAGAGAAGAAGGCAAGTACATCTTGGAGGAGATCCACAAAGGCATCTGCGGCAACCACGCTTCTTCTCGTACGCTGGTCAGCAAGGCTTTCCGACGAGCTTTCTATTGGCCCACAGCCCTGGGCGATGCTGAGGAACTCGTCAGAAGGAGCCAAGGGTGCCGATGCTTCGCCAAGCAACAAGACGTCCCGCCTACAAGCTAGTCACTATACTACCAATTTGGCCTTTCGTCCGCGGGGGATCGACATGATTGGGCCTCTCCGGACCGTGCCAGTGGATTCAACAAAGTCTTGGTGGCCGTCGACAAGTTCACCAAGTGGATCGAAGTCAAGCCGGTCACCCGCCCAAAGGCCGACAGTGGTACTCGACTTCTTGGATGAACTCGTACACCGCTACATACTACCCCATCGCATCATCACGGACACCGGGGTCCAACTTCAACAACCACCCGCTTCGGGAGTACCGTGGAAACAACGGGATCGACGTCGGGTATGTCCCGCCGCCCATCCACGGGCCAATGGACAAGTCGAGCGTGCCAACGGGATGGTACTCAACGCTCTCAAGAAGTGACTACACGACGCCGCTAACACAAAAGGGGGCAAGTGGATTAAGGAACTACCCAATGCACTCTCGGGCTTCGTACTCAACCTACCAAGCCAACAGGGCAGTCACCATACTTCCTAGTCTATGGCTCCGAGGCTATTCTACCCGCCGACGCTATGTGGGATTCGCCGACAGGGGAACAAGACGACGAAGGCATCTCGAAGACAGCAGACGAGTTGATATAGATGGACTCGAAGAAGCTCGCTGCGCCGCCCTCGTCCAGCCGCAAGATACCTTGAGGGTATCCGATGCTATCATGATCGCAACGTCAAGGAACGCTCCTTCAACGTTGGCGATCTAGTCCTCCGACACATTCAGAACACGGAAGGACTACACAAGCTCAGCTCGCCATGGGAAGGTCCCTTCTCGATTGCAAAGGTGACCGGACCAGGCTCGTATCGCCTCCAAACACTTGAAGGCGACGACATCAGCAACTCGTGGAACGTCGATCGCCTCTCGTCGATTCTACGCGTAGTCTCTCGACTACTCTCCCGGAGTCTAAGTCTATACGACCGCCACCGGGCCCTTCGCCGTAAGCGCCCTCCGTGTCCAAGCACTAGTCTCCGGTCTACTCTACTCCAAGATCCGGCCGTAAACTACTAACGGATCTCGGCCGTTCGTAGCATCAAGGACTCTAGCAGCGCCTATCAAGAGACCATGTACTCTTAGATCCAATCCTATACGACTACTAACGGATCTATAGTTGTAAGCGGCCCCGTGTCCTAGCACTACTCTAGCCGTAGGCGGCCTTCGGGTCCAGCGACTACATTTGTAAACGGCCCCGGCCATCCAGGTGTACTCTTTTCTCGCAATAAAGTTTGGTTCTCGCTCAACTCACTTACCGTGCTCCCTTTGAACGGGTCTACTTGTCGAGTACTACTACTCGCACACATCTCCACGGATGGGCACTTTGTACATACACATCGCGACAACGAGTACTCATTTCATGGAAGTTTCTTCATTCAAATTCAACGAGTTTATTATAACCGTGTTTATATTACAAATATTGCCAAAAGCTAACTCTACGGGACTACTACGGAGGTTCGGCCTTCTCTTCGACTTGCTCGGCGATTGGCGCCATCTCGCTCCGAAGCTCCTTGTACCGATCATCTAAGCAATTGGTGGCTAGTCCACCCACGACTACATCTATCGCAGCCTTGGGGAAGTAAGACTTCATATACGCCAAGACTTGGTTCGGGATGGACTTCGCCGGATGCTTCACATATGTTGCCGGTCGCCCGGGGCTTCCCTCGCCCTGGCCAACCAACGGACCTATCTTCGGACCGCCCGGGTGAGGCACGAGTAGCCTTGCAATGGGAAGCGCGGCTTCTTCAAGCTCCTTGAGTTGTCCCCGCAGCCTTCTCGCGGTCCTTCGTTGAGCTTCTACATAGATTTATAGCAGCTTGACAAGGTCACGGTCCGAGGCTTCTCGAGCTCCATGTGCTTGTTGCACTCATAAGACAACTCGCTTATATTCATACTCAAGTACCTCTCGGGCATCCTTCTCTCGGTAGACGATGTTCTTCGGATCGGTCTCCGATGCCTTCACCGGGTCTACCGCAGCCTCGAGATCCGCAAAAATCCAGAGTTCATGTCGGCTACCGCCGTGGTACTCACAATAAGTACTCAACAAGTGGCGACGACATACCTTTGTTCTTCCGCGCAACGACTTGTTCTTACGAATCAAGTCATCGCTCTTCGTCCGCATCTCTTGTACCTCGTTATGGTACCGGGCGAAGGCTCCATCCAGCTTTGGACCGCATCATGGCAGCGTGCTTCCCGGCCTTGTTGAGCTCTTTCTCTAGTGCCTCGCCCGAAGCAACCGTGTCGCCAAATCCCCGGAGCATATCATATTTTTGTCGGGATCTCTCCACGACATCCTACACAAGGCAACAACTATTACTTGGGTACTCATTTATGGCGGAATTCGACTACTCAAGGGTACTGTCACGTACCTTCATCCACTGCTTGGTCCGGCGCATTGACTCCAAGTTCCGGGCCACCGTCGCCGGGTTGATGAGGTCATCTGACAGAAGCTCCAGCCCGCCACGACTAGTTCGGTGCGGCCCTCGACATCGGTGCCGAGCGTATCGGCTCCACGTCTTGGATCTCCGGCGACCTCACGACTACATCCATGCTGGCCTTCGGGAGCGGGTCGTCACGCACTTCTTCCGTGGGCTCGGGGGCTACTAGGACCTGTGCCTCAGTAGTCGCTTCCCACAGCATAGCGTCTTCTGGCGCGGTGCCTCCAACTGGTACCGCTTCAGTGATCACGGTCCCTTCGACTTGTGTTTCTGTCATCACAAGATATACGACGTCAGTACTCGGGGGCTACGATTACCCGAGGCAAACGGCGTTGTCGAGTTGTACATACCTTCCACTATGTTTGCTTCCGGCGGCATGGCCTCTATGCCCGGTGCCATGGTCTCAGCTCGGGGAAGGGGGTGGATTCCTCTACGCCGCCCGACGGATTTTCTTCAGCGCCACCGCCGCGTCCGGTTCTTCTCCTTCCCGTACGTATCGCTTGATTTCCCGCACAAGACACATAGGGTGGTCGGCCAAGCACGACTACTCAACTCCATGTACTACTCGGGGATGGACTTCACTTACAAGTAGGGATGGCAACGGGAATTCCCCGTCGGGGATCGAGCTCCCATCCCCGTCCCCGCGAGACAAAATTTCCCCGCCCCCGCCCCCGCGAACACTCACGGGGGACGATTTGCTACCGCCCCCGTCCCCCGCGGGGAATCAATACCCGACGGAGTCCCCGTCCCCGCGAGATGGCGCAGCCGTAGGGGCACCTTTTTTGGCCGGCGATGCAGCAGCGTGACGAACTAGGGAAGGGAGGGCTCGTCCCACGGCCGGCTTCGGCGCAACGCAGGGAGAGGAGGGCCCAATCCCGCGGTCAGCGACAGCATGACGCAGGGAGAGGAGGACCGCCCCGTCCCGCGGTCGGCGACGGGCCGACGGCGCAGAGAGAAGAGCGAGCACCTCCTTTCGCGGCGCGTTGGTGAGCGGCGTCGGCGCGCGTCATGGTGGGGAGAGCCCTCTCCCGAGGTGAGTCGCAGGGCCGCGCGGTGCGGGAGTCCGCCGCTCCCTTGGGCCTTGGCCGGCCGGCGAGCCACCAGATAGGCCGAGAGGGTGCGGGCGGCGGCTTTGAAGCAGAGATACAGGAGATGGGGCGGCGGGCGGCTGGGGTGAAGGAGGGAGACGAGAAAATGAAGTGAGTTAGGGTTTGGAATTTGGCTTATATACCCCTACGCTACTGGGCCTTCTTCACTTATGGGCTGATGGGCTTAAATTGAAGCGGGGATGTAGGGAGTCGGGGACGGGGGGCAGTATACCACCCCCGCCCCCGTGATACCCGACGGGGACAAGTTTTCCCCCGATTAGATCCCCGCGGGGATCAAATTTGTACCATCCCCGTCCCCTAATGGAGGAATTCCCCGCGGGGAATCGGGGATCGGGTCCCCGTTGCCATCCCTACTTACAAGTTAGACCGGACAACAACACGGTCGGAACGCCAAGTATGCCGGCAATATCGACGAGCCCGGCTTCCGCGGCGCCTCCTTTTCGGCACCGGGCTGCTACTAGTTCTCCGGATCCAGTAGTCGCGCTCGGCTCCGGCCCCGCTCTCCTCTCGCCGGCACTGCGGCTCGGCAACTCTAGTCGCCTGTTGTGTCATCCGTGACACAAGCTCTTCTACGGTGGGGCCGGATCGCGGCTCCTTTCGCCTGGCTCGCCCACCGTGTCCCAATCATCTCCTTCCCCTTGATCAACGGGGTGAGATGATGAAATTTCCTACGATAACTCGGAATTCAATTGTCGGCATGCAATACTTCCGGACAAGTACTTGACTACTCTACTCGAGGAACTCACCTCTTGGAACGTAGTCTCGGTCACCTTCAACTTCTTGGCGACACGTTTGCGCACCACATTGCACGGCCTCCTCGGCGGTGCGGGGAGACTAGCCTCCGGCCTAGTCGGTGGATCCTCAATGAGGGGGATATTGGGCGGCCCCGTGTCGGCCGAACCTCGGACCGCACCGAAATCGCTCTTGAAGCATTTCCCCCATCCTCCTCGTCGGACGTATCTTCAATGGTGACGGTGTCGTCACCTTCGCCGACTTCGCGGTGTTCTTTGGCCTTGCCCTTGCCCTCCTCTGGAATATCTACAAATTGAGGAGGGGGAGTTGGGTCGGAGACATACTTCGCAATGTCATCCTGCAGCAAGCGACTTGGGTGAGCATGACTACTCCAAATTAATCAGTACTCGGAGGTAGAGGTCATCGGCTACTAACCTTGTTCGGCGGACGAGCCGCTGAGTACTCAGGGACTGGGCAGGGTGTGTACGGTGGCATATCCTTGAATATCCCCGCCCGGACCACTCGACAATGTCTTCATCGTCAACTTCGTCGTCGGGCATCCTCGACGTATCCTCATCGCCTGTGTACTCGTACCCGAGGGTGTCGCGTGCCATCGCCACCGCACCCTCCTCTTCACGAAACCGAAGGCTACATATTCGGCCCTCGGTCCGGCCTTCTCTCAAAGCTTTGTCCTTCGCAACAACTCGGGTAGTTGAATACCCTCCCGCATCGTCGGTTCGCTGTTCCACCACGCTCGATGCTTTGGCTGCTTCCCGCTGGGCTTCGGCAGCCTTCGGTGGTGGGACATAAAACCACTTGGCCTTCCAGTCCTGGTTCGAGTCAATGAGTTTGTACGCCAAGTACTGGTCAGCCGGCATCTTCACACATCCGAATGCGCCGCTCCTCCGACTACTCGCGGGTCGTTGGCGCTCGGTTGCGGCTTCACACGGAAAAACTTCCGGAACAAGATTCGGTGGGGTTTGATCCCCACGAAAGCTTCGCGTAAGTGGACAAAGACGGAGATGTGAAAAATGCCATTAGGGTTCAAGTTCAAGTACTCGACACCGTAGTACTTGAGGAGACCCTTGAAGAAATCGCTCGCCGGGGAGCGCTAGTCCGCGCTCCACGAACCCCGGCGAACATGGGGACCTCGTCGGGGTTCTTCTCCATGGGGTACGGGTCGCCCGCGGCGGGCGCCACATATCCATCTCCTTGTCCCGAAGAAACCCGTTGTTCACCGGGGCGAGCGGATCTTCGGTCTTCATTTTGGATTTCTTCCACTCCTTGTTCGGATTGGGGCGCGGGGGAGACGTCGGTGGCGCTGACCCCTGGGCAGATCCCTCCGCCTTGTTGTGAGATCTCTTCTTCCCGGCACCAGCCTTTGCGCCCTTGGACGGAGAAGGCTTCATCCTCCAAGTGCACGGGGTCTTCACTCGCATTCGCTCGTGGGCTTTGCTGGTGGCGAGCAGTGGCGGCGCACGTGGATTTGCAAACTACGGCGCAGCGCTAGAAGCACGAGTGGATGGTTGGCTAGATACACTCCGGTGGTCGCTAATGCGGGGAATGGAAAAACCCTAAGGGTTTCGGCCTCTATTTATAACCTACCCGTAGCCGCCGCAATGGTCGGATGGTAAGTATCGGCGGGCGACTCGGCGGCGGCCGCGTGACTCTTCGGCTTCCAGTACTCGATGGACTCCATCTCGGGGGCTCGGCTACATCCACTAGCGTTCCCGGGTAGCGATAAGAATCAAGAGCAACTCAGGGACACATTCTACAATCAAGATGACCCTTCAATTCGAGAGGAAGTACTTGACTCAAGGCTCGGGGGCTCCATGACACGTGTCCTTTAGTTTTTTCTCCGGATTTTAAGGGATAATATTGCGTAACTTCGCATTGACTCTCGGCTTGAATCTACGATTCGACCTAAGGCTCGTGGGCTACATTCCATATGAAATGCGATTCTTCGAATCACATTTTCCATATAGTTTATTCTTCAAGACGAGCGAGTACTATTGAAGACCTTCAAGAGAAGAACTCGAGGACGCTTGGGAACTCGCTCAAGAAGATCGTTGGGGGTGCGCCTTAGGAGGCCTAAGGATAGGACCCCCTTATGTGTAAAAGAGGCCAAATGAGGGGTCTGATGGTGTCATTGTAAAAAATGAGAACCTATTTGTAATTTAAGACTTGATCGGTGGAAATAATATAAAGACCCGCCCCCTCCCTATACAAAAGGGGGAAAGGTTGGGAGGAGGGGGAGGAGGTTCTTTTGCTTCACACATTGTCTTTCTTCTTCCCCGCCGGGATCGAGAGATCCCAACATCGCCGCCCACCGTGTCCGGAGCGAAAACAAAGCCCACGATGTCCGCCGCCATGTCGTTCGACTTGCCTCCACCGCATCCGTCCGCCGCCGCTAGCCCGATCATGCCCGCCGCCCATCCCGCAGCCGCAGCCGACTCGTGCTCCTCTTCCGCGACATGACCTCTCCGCCGCCTCGCTCCTCTCCCGCGCCGACCCGTGCCCCATCGCCGCCACCTCGCTCGTCCCCGTACACGCCGCCGTGGCCACCTTCTCCTTCGCCGCGCCCATGCCGACGGACGGAGACATCGGATTCTCGTCCCTAAGCTCCCCGGCATCCATGTCCTCCTCGTCGGCGGCTCCATCACCGCGTCGCGCCGCGAGCACCTCCACACCTCGACGCGTCCTCGCCTCCGTGCTCGCCCGTCCCCGCGCTTTCGCGTTCCTCGTCGTCATCCGCGCCCGCGCCATCGCCATGCCCATCAACCCGGCCTCCGAGTTCCTCCTCCTCACCAACGCCGAGGACAACCCCACCGGCACGCAGTACTCGTCACCGAGCACATCCACCTACTTGTTCACCGGCGCTAGGTCGCGGTCCACCACCGAGTGGAACCCGGCGCCGCGCCCGCGTGCCCGTGACGCCGAGCAAGGACAACCACATCGTCGACCGCAATGTCAAGGCCACAACCGTAGCAACACCCCCGATGTGTTCGATGAATAGTCTCGACGCAGTACGCCAAGACTAAACCGCGAGCCGTCACCGCCCCCGGTGGCACCAAGTCGCCACCAACACCTTGCTCCCTCGCCTTGCCAAAACCCGGCAGAGGCGGAGCCGCCGTGGATCTCGACGCGCCGACGTCACTACTCCGTCGCGCATCGTCCGGGGGCTCAACCAGGCATCATCCTCAACTTCGCATCTTCTACTACACGGCTCAAGAGGCTCACCCTCGACATGCTTCGGTATCACCATGTACCTCGACTACTTCGACGACATCATCTATTTCAAGTGTGATTCAACCTCGATCACCTCGACTACTTCCACGATTTCATCTACTTCAAGGGTGACTCCACATCGACCACCTCGACTACTTCGACTACTACACGCGAAGCTTCTCTCACGAACACCGGCCAAGAGGGGTTGGGGTTGCACCGGAAAACCATCACATCATCATTGTCCGGTGCTCGTGAGAGAGTTTGAAGATATTGCGGCAAGCATCGATGATGAGCACTTCAGCCTACATTGACTCTTGAAGCAATGTGTGAAGCCGTACGAAGAGCGAAGCATGTACAAGGCACTTGGAGGTAGTTACCAGCACTTGAAGGCAAAGTAACTGGAGTCGGTATATGTAAACCCAAGATTGTGCGTGCTCTTTTCTCCATGTCCTTTTTTCCCATTGGGTTTTTGGGATGGAGTTTTTAGTCACATGGGTAGATTACTAAGGGCGTTCCTTGCAACCAGAGTTGGAGTTGTATTTTGGCCTCTTATAAACATGAGTAACTATTAAGTCTTGTTGTGCCGACCAAGACCAAATAGTTGAGGGGCTAGTGTTGGGGGTGCGCCCTAGGAGGCCTAAGGATAGGACCCCCTTATGCGTAAAAGAGGCCAAAAGAGGGGTCTGAGGGTGTCATTGTAAAAATTGAAAACCCGTTTGTAATTTAAGAATTAATCGATGGAAATAATATAAAGACCCACCTCCTCCCCGTACAAAAGGGGGAAAGGTTGGGAGGAGGGGGAGGAGGTTCTTTTGCTTCACACATTGTCTTTCTTCTTCCCCGCCGGGATCGTAGATCCCAACAAATACTTCAAGACTACTCACGGATCGACCGGAGTACCTTCCGGCCTCGGGATGCTTCAAGTATTCTTGAGAACTTCGGCTTGTAGTACTCGGGGACGCCCGAGGACTACACGTCAAGGCCGTCAAGACTACTCGAAACTATCCCGCTCGACTACAAAGTACTCGAGGGCTTGTCGTATGGACCTCCCCGGGCCCACTACCTCGGTGGGTACTATGACCGACTACTCGGTGGGCCCCCGGGGCTACTCGGCTTGTGCCACACGACACCCGATGGTGTGAGGTGCAAGGGCTATGGTGGAGAAGTACTCGAATAGGAAGCTATACATGTCTTGTACCGTGTAGAGAACTCCTAGACGTACCCGACTTGTACTCGTCCTTAAACCGACTTGTAACTCGCCTCCCGGACTATATAAGGTGAGGCAGGGACCGCTATCTTTCTCATACGCATCATCTTGTAAACACGTCCAATCGCTCCATAGCTTCGCAGCATACAGACGTAGGGTATTACGCATCTCGCGCCCGAACCTCGTCTAAATTGTGTGCCACATGTCTCTTCCTTCGAGTTACCGATCTCGGCAAGGCCACATTCATCTACCTCGGGTACTCCTCTTGGTAGGTTGCCGGTCTAAAACACCGACACCGGCGCGCCGGTAGGGGATCTCGCCGAAGATCTCATGGTGAACTTGACGGCTTCAATCTTCATCAAGCCAACCGTCGCCTTCAACCGCGGCGACACCTTCGTCTTCGGCTTCGGGGTCCGCACCGCCGATGGCGCCGGACCCTTCCAACGCCGCCTCACCATGACTCCCAACCCGAGGACCGGGCTCGTGACGCTTTCCAAAGTGATCACGAGCGATCTCGCCGAAAAATTCGGCGAAATTTCGCTCTACAACCAACGCGCCGACTTTGAGTTCGGATCCGCATCCAACTCGACCCTTGGTATGTTGCCGGCCTAAAACACCGACACTCCGAGCCCGGCCCGCGCCCCCTTTTGCCCTTGGTGCTTGTCTATTTATTGCCTCTCGCCTCCGCCGGCCACCACATCCACATATTCATCGCCGAGACGAAGGAGAAGCACCGGGAGGCGCCCAACGGCCACCGCGAGTCCTCAAGTTGCCTAGGAGATGGCTTAGGCCATGCCCTAGCCGCCATGGTTGGTCCCGCATGGTAAAGCCATGGTGGAGTTCCGCGAGCCGCGACTTGAATTCGTCAAGTCGTTTATACCTTCAACATTCGGTGATCTAACCATATCTTGTCATACTTTGATCTACTATGAGTTGTGCTTATTCATATGTGTAGCTACCATATGCCTTTAGTAGGATTAGATCGAATCATAGTGATTAGTCTTGTCTTGCGGATACACCGCAAGAGTGCACGGACCGAGGTTTATCGCTCGGTGTTGAATATCCTTGCGTAGTGATAGTACGGTGGAGGAGAAAGCGGCGAGTGAACGTGCATCGGACCACTCCATATCGAGTTACTCCATATCAAGTGTAATCCATATCATAGTATAGGTTTAGATTGGTTTATCACCTTGGCCGAACGGAAATAAGAAGATGATAGGCTAGGTTTTCCTTTGATTTGCTTACCTTTATGGCTAGGTGGATGTGATCCATACATCCCTTCGTGTTTGTATGATTACCTTTATGCAATCAATGCTTCACATAGGGTTAGACCGGTAAGTTAGATAGAAAACCTTAGTGGTTTGCTTCCGATCCTTGGATTGACAAATCTAGGGAGGACCCTCCTTAGTGAAAAAGGCACCAAGTCACCCGTAGGCTTGCGGTGAACTTGAGCACGATTTTGAACCGACAACAATCCACGGGGGAAACCGGTATATTTACAGGCTGAAAAATGGCTTGGGAATTTACAAGTTGTTCTAACGCGTACCGACAAGTCCATGAATGAGACGAAAGTAGAGAATAAATCGAGTCTAGTACACAATCACAGTACTAGAGCACATTTCGATCTCATTATTAATCATCCATCGACGTCGTGATAATCTATCCTAATTAAAGAGCCCCCGCCTCGGTTCATGAAAACAAACGGTTCACCCCATCGATCTCCTCGGAGCAACAAGAACAAGGGGGAGAAGATAAGCTGCTGCAGAACGGAAACATCTCCAACCTCATTCGTTTCCATCGGATTAGATTCCGACAAGAATTGAAAACATAACAAGAAAATTATAATAGCTAATATAAGATATTCGGATTTATTTAGGGTCAAAAATCAATTTACTCATGATAGCTACGCCAGGAGACTCAAAATCAATTCACTAGTCGAGAGGTGTGGAATCAATCCGGCTCTTTGGTCTCTTGTTCTACCTATCATGGTAAGTAAAGTAGTTCTCAACTCGGAATAAATTCGAGTCTCTATCAGTGGCGGAGCTGGCGGATTTTGATATACCACTCAGTTTCATTGAAGACCATATAATAGCGGTAACAAACAATAGTGATAGTTCATATAATTATAGAGGTGCTTAAAATGCAGGATTTGAACTAGTTTATCACAATTTAAGATATATTTGCATAACAAACTTGATAAAATAAATAACTAACTAGTGTCGGCCCGGTTCGTCGCCAACTCCTCGCATATCACGGTAGGAAGGACCGAGCCTACACATGAGAAGTTGTAAATTTTAAATGAATTAGATAAGCAATATGCAAACATAATTGAATAGTGAAAATGACAATTAGATATATATGAAACATAACACTTGCATTAGAGCTACGAGCAGAAGAAAAAATGTCAATGTCCTATCTCCTCTTATTCATTGACACCAATTGAGTATGCTAATCTACAATCTACAAAACAATACATAGATAATATATGTCTTGTTCCCTTGGCTTATCAGCCACCAGCTAGTAGTACTTTTCTCTGAGAACAAACCAGCCACTAGCAACCAGCCAACAGTGTTTTCTCTCTAGACAAATTAGCATCGACCACCAGCCACTAGCCAAACGAACAAGCTGATAAGCTCTTGATTCAATCTACAATATGCTCATGGGAATTGAGGACTGCCGATTGGGGACTCAAAACAAAACTGACATGTTTAAGTGCTTGGTCTTGGCCGATTAAGTGAAGTTGAAGATGGCCCACCACTCCGTTGTCCGCCCTCCGTCGGGCGGGTCGCTAGGTCAGTGGCGTTGGCTTGGCCTCTTGGGGACGGGCTGACTGGGTGCCCTGCTTGTGCACGAGTGAAACCATGCAGGGAGAGGAGATCCGGAGGCCGCCTGCCCTGCCGAGTGCCGCCGGGCGCCGCCGCCCGGCAACTAGGGTTGCTATGACGAGAGGGAGAGAGAGTCACAACACGAGGGACGGAGGGAGCGAGTGCCGCAATTTTTTCTTTTTTGGACATGGGCGCCGTAGTTGGCCGGCCGGGCGGGACCGAACCGCAGATGGAAAGCAAGATGACAGGCGTATGTGATTTGTTGGGCCACGGAGCGATTGAGCCAATGAAGACCGGGACTATTATACAAAATTGTTCGCTGGACCATGAAAAAATATAGAGGGTATTAGAGGTTTTTTTGGGCCACACCTAAGAGAAACTCCAGCAGACCCCCTACTTGAGTCCCAACTAAAAAAGTAGGGGGGCAGAGAAAAAAACACACTCCACTACTCCAGTAGACCTCCTACAGTCCTACTTAGACACCTATTTTAGCTGGGCACCCAAATACTGCCCTCCGGCCCCTTCCTCCGGCCCCTATTCGTCTGGTACCCTCGTTTTATCCCCCGCGTGAACAGTGAAAGAGAGAGGGAGAGAGAGAAGAGGTGGAGACGGACTGACGCGGATCTGTTGCCACCACCCGAGGCTCCTCAGCCGCCGGACCCTCCCACGAGGCGCCGCCCGGAGCTCCCTCCTACCATGACAGGCCGAAGGTCGAGCTCCACCTACGTCGTGCCTGCCAAAGGTATCTGCCGCGACCGGCTCGAGCTGGAACTCGAGCTCCTCTGCTGCTACTCCAACTCCTCCACAGAGCTCACCTCGAGCTCAGGTCCGAGTTCCCCATGCCCGCGCTCATCCTTGGCCGCCTCCCCATGGCATTAGTTGAGCTGCTGTCGTCTGCAACGGGCGCTGCGGTCTTGGTGGCCGTCAAATCGAGCACTAAAGCCATATAATCGAGCATCGAGGCCATGGAATCGAGCACTCATGCCCGATGCCACGCTCGCCACTTCACCCTGCGCGCTTGGCCTCGCTCGCAGTCTGGCCTGGGCGCCTGGCCGGCCTCCGAGCGATCTCCGTCGCCTAGCTCCGCGAGTGCGGCCTTGCACACCCACACATCTGCTCCGCGCACGCCCCGAGCGCGGTTTAGCTCCACCGTGCCGCCGTCAATGGGTCCGACCGGAGCTTGTGCTCTCCCACGCCCGAAGCTCACACGCCCCTGCGCTGTCGCCATTGTGCCCAATAGATTTTAGGCGGAGCACGAGAGAGAGAGGAGTATTGGGAGGAACAAAGGAGATGTCGGAGAGAAGAGTTTGGGAGATGTAGGAGAGAAGAGTCCGGGAGGGAGAAAAGAATGAGTGTCACACCCCGAAATTTCCATTTTCGGATGTGAATATAGAGAATAATTAAATAATATTTTTCTCATAATTTTAAAACTTTTCCAACATTTTCCTTTTCCTTTCCCCATTTTGGCCCGTGGTTACTTTGGGCCCAACACACGAAGTCCGTTGCCGCCCCCTCATCTCTTCCGCCCGTCCGCTATTGCTTCGTAGGCCGCAACCCATCGGCCCGGCTCAAGCCCGACCCACACCCACCGACCCGCCGCCCGCCCGCCAAAAGCCCATCCGGCCATGGCGTGCGCCGCCCGGACTCCGCCATAGTCCGACGCCTCCACGCCTCGGCGTCCGTGCTAGACACGACAAGTTGTGCGCCCCTATTTAGCCGTGCCGGCCGAGCTCCCGCGCGCCCTAGCCGCGCGCCTTTCGCCTCTCGCTCCACCTCGCCATTGTCCCGGTTCACCACCGCAAGCCACCGCCGCCGCCCTTCTCAACCGGCGCAAGGAAGCACCAAAGGGTGATGCCGCGACCATCACGAGCACCGCAATGTCTTGTCGCGCATCCTCCGCCTCTTCCCATCGCTTGGGAAGCATTGGAGCGCCGCCGTCCATGGCCGCCCGAGCCGCCGCCATGGCCGTCCGCCACCGGCCCTCTCTCCGTCCTTCTCCGTCCAAGGTGAGCGGCCCCCATGTGTTCCCCTTGGTCTCCTCTCCGTTTTCCCCTTCTTACCCGAGCTCCCCCGCCCCCCGGACACCGGCGCCGCCACCCCCCGGCGCCGCCGCCCCCCGTTCGCCCCGGACGGAGGAAGGGCACGACCCCTACTTTTTTTGCATCCACCCCCCCGAAGTTTCCTTTTATCCCGAATAGTTTTCTTGTGTCTTGTTTCTTCTCCCGTAAAACTCCCTAAATAGTTTAGATTCTTTCATCCAGGATCCAATCTAAGCCCTTTTTCGATCTAACCCTAAGCTTTATCGCTTTTGCGAGCACTATTGCATGTGTCTTGCGGATCTTCTCTGCTAACCCCCGACATCTATAGTTAATCGCAACTAGGTCCCCCAATCTTGTTTTGCTCATAGTTTCTTTGTTTTAGATCCGTTTTTATCCGTTCAAGTTGCGTTAGGTTCGTAATAAAATAAATTACGCATTAGTGGTGTGTTTTCATCATGTTTGTTTTCTGAAAATAAATTTGATATTACTTTTGTTAATGCTTATCAAACATGTCTTTTCTAAATAAAAGCTATATAGATCTATACACCATTTTTTATAATCAAGTTTAATTTGATTAATGTTTCTCTCACATGCTTTTGTAAATAAAATCTAATCAGATATTTTACCCGGTTTTCCATAAGTCAAATATTAATTTGCTTAATGATTCATTAACTTTTATAATTAAAAATTGATTAGGCTTTTACTCCGGCTTTATAAATAAATGTTAACTTTGATTAATACCAATGTAATACTGTTTTTAATAATAACATGATATACTCACAAAGTTACGTCTAGATTATTCATATAGTTTATCTTTTCCAAGTTAAATGTTTAATTGGTATAATTTATACATAAACATTTATGAAAAAAACTTGACTAGGTTCTTTCTTCTACGGTTTTGCAAATAAAGTTTAATTTGCTTTAATGTTAACTTAGAGTACTTTTTCTTTATAAAGATACCCTATACATATGTTTTGCTAATTAAAACAAACCTAAGCTTATAGTCTTTTATGTCCATGGATGCAAATTGTTCGATAAACGTTCTTTATCAAGTTCTATCTTAGTGTGATCTTTTCGGTCCTTGCTCAATCTTCCACAACCATCTCTTTAAAGCTAACCAAGCCTTTTCCTTCCAAGCACACTTTGTGTTCTTTAGTGATCCATCTAATCGAGCCTATCCTTTAGTGTGTTATTTTAAAGCTTTTCTTTTGATTGGTGCTTTGTTCTTAGTATGTATTCTTGTTTGTTTGCTTTGTATGCTTGTGCCGATGATTGATGCGAATAGAACGAGCGTGGTTCGAGAGCCCGGAAGAGTGTGAAGTTGAAGATTCCGAGCAACAACTACTTTGGTTAAAGGCAAGCGTGTCCTTGATCTTTTGTCCCAATAACTATTATTAAACACTTTGCATTGCTTTGCATTTTATATGATGGGACCCATGTTTAAGGTTTGACTAGTGTTGTTTATCATGTGCCTTGATCAACCGGGTTTTCCTTTATGTTGGGTAGCTATGCTAGTTGCTCTACTTGGGTTATGGTGGTTTTAATGAACTTAATGTTGAACTTGCTTTACCTTCATGTTATATCTTTGGTTGCTTAATACAAGATCATATGATTAATCGGAACATGCAGCGACCACCCATGAAAACCGTACAACCACAAGGCATATGGTGCCGCCTTGGCCGAGTAATTAGAGACTTTAATGTTGTAGCAACCTTACGTGAAAGGGACCAATGGGGAGGCGTTGACAGAGTATAGACTCGCTCTAGCAGGGAGTTAGGTTTGTTTATTTACGGTGGGGTATTGACTCGCTAGGGAGCTTTATGCCCCGATTCGTCCCGAAACCTAGTGGGTTACTATACATTAGGGAATATTTTTAAAGGCCTCCTAGCGTCCCTATGCAATCACACCTCAGCATCGATGCAAATAGCCCGCTATAGCTTTGATATAGCTCCGCTATAGCTTTTTGAGACATGTGCCGCTACGATATTGCATATTTTACCGCTAATGCCGCTAACTTCGCTATATCATGAAATAGCTCCGCTAAATTCAATAGCCTAGCACCGCTAACACCACTATGGTTCAACTACGAACTTATATACTTGACATTTATGAACTATGAGTTATGATTTATCACTTATCTTCCGAATCGGGATCGATTTACTTATGTTTTCACTAATGCCTACACATGTATATGAAATACGAGCTGAAATTTATAAAATTAATAATGTTTAGGTCTAAATTTTATTACTTTTTTTTGCATACCGCTAAAGGTTATAGCTTCCGCTATAGCCGCGCTATAGCTCTTATAGCTTTTTCTGAAGGACTCCGCTAAATTCTATAGCCCGCGATTTGCAACATTGCACCTCGGTAATGTGGTATGGTGCCTTGCAAACACCGCATGGTTGGGTCCAAAGCTCTTCGCAGTTTTTACGCGACTTGTGGTGAAAGTGTACAACCTCTCGCTAAGTGTTAAACTAATCGATTAGCCGTGCTCACGGTCAAGAGCGGCTGGACCCTCACATGATAACTAAACTTGAAGATGGACTTAAATCGTGCTCTCTGTTATTCTTGTCATATTCTTATGGTGTATCTTATCTTTATGCTTAACGTGGGTTGGTATAAACTTATACTTTATTAATAATCGGTGCTAATAAAATTTGCCCAACTAAAATGCTAAATGCTCATAGCCCGTCCACTATAAAGCCTTTGCATTCATCCTTTCCCCACACTTACCGAGTACGACAAGTGCTCACTCTTGCAATAAAACAATGTTGCTCGTAAAGAGGAAGTTGCTATGAAGTCGTTGTGAAGATGTGCTTGGTGCTAGGCGTACGCAACCCCCGCCGATCGCTCGTGATGTTTGGAGCCTTCGTTTCCAAGATAAAGCGTAAATCTCTCGGTAATCTTCCTTTTTTTACGTGATACGATTCTCGTATTCACTTATAAGTCACTACATGCATGAATCTTGATCCCGGCATGCATATAGGTTTGCACTTGGTTTTGTTTGGAAAAAACGAGTGTGACAATGAGCCACCGATCGCAAGTCCTACACGTCAGACGAGAGTAGGGTTTTAGAATTAGGGATGTTGCTGGAGTTGAGCTTAAAATTAAAGCCTCACGAGTTAGGGGCAGCCCCTACTTAATAAAGTAGGGCTCTAAATAGGGGCTATTGCTGACCTTGCTTTAAGGGCATGTACAACGCGTCGCTAGGAGGCGTCGCTAGGATGGCCATTTTGCAAGAAACACCCCGCCGACGCGAGTAGACGGGGTTCCCGTCGCCTGATCAGCAGACGGCTTCGTCCCGTTCCCCAAGGCTCGAGCGACGCCCGCGCGCCGGGCTGTACCACGCCGTCGTCCCCAGTCGACGACGCGAGGGATCCCGCGTGCCCGCGCTGCGCTTGCCCCTTCTCTCCCGCCAAATCCAGGTGAGGGCAGAGAGCGGGAGAGGATGGAGGCGGAGCACCAGTTCCCGAGCTCGATTCGATGGCTGCGAAGCTCGATTCGACGGTCGCGCGCCTGCGGGGGAGCTCGCCCGCCCTCCGGACGCCGTCGCGCTTCGCGCTTGCTACTCCCGTCACAGCGCCCTGGTGCTCCCGCCGCTGCGTCCTCAACCTCCGCCCAGAGCACCCCCTCCAAGCTCTAGTCGCCACTTCATCGGAACTCCTGCTTGCACATCCCGGAGCTCCAACCACTGACTGCTCGTCATGCCGCGCTGGATGGCCTTACGCCCTCCTCCGCCTCTGGTGTCTATCGTGTTTTTTCTTAATATATACTTGCATCTATTATTATTTCCAGTCGGATTGAATCGAACTGCATCTTCCGGAGGCGCATTCGACCGCTGGCGAAAAGCAGGCACAACGTCCATCGGGTAGCTCGCTTTGGCTCGCTCGCTCACTTGTTGGAGTGTCCTTGTTACGGCGTCTCCCCATCCATCCTCCCTCGATCGCCGACAGCGAGCTCCTTCCTCAACGTCTCCACGCCGTTTCGCCGACGGGTGGGGCCCTCTCGAGCTGCCTTCTTCATGGCGCTGTTCCCGCCGCGGCGTCGGTGTCGGAGTCCGGGCCCCAGTCGTCAGTTGCGGAGGTCCGGTGGCAGGGCTTGGTAACTTAGTACGCGGCAGCACGTGGGCCGACCGACCCGCGAAGCCGCCGCGCGCCCGGTTCCGTGGACCTAGTATAACCCCTACCTGAGCGGCCTCCGACCAGAGAGCCCAGAGGTTTCCACCGAGTGGCTGGCTACACGTGGGCCCCGCGACGGCGCAGTGGACCGGGTGCAGCAGGTAGGGGGCGAGCTCGTGCGTGGGTCGGGCGTCGTCGTCGGTTTGCGGGAGGCGAAGGAAAGAAAAGGAAAGGCGAAAGCCAGGTGGGCCCACGTCACGGGTCTCCTTCCTCCTCCTCCCGGGCGGGGCGGGGCGGGTGCGGGTAGCTCACCCATCATCCATCTGCCTGCGCCCGAGCCTCCGATTTGCGCTCGCCTACTACCTCTACCTGTATGATATGGGTCAGTTTAGGTGGTGTGATTTTTTATTAGTTTTAGTTCCGTGAGACGTCAGATCGTCTTCGGCTCTCAGCCGATTTGGTTGTCTCGACACTTGAGGAGCGTCCGATTATCTATCTATCTATCTATCTCATTCTACGTTCGTTTTCATTTATTTATTACGCCAAGTGCTGCTGATGCCTACAGGAATGCTGCGTTTCTAGAACGTTCATTTACGTATTTCAAATTTTTTCTTTCATCTTACACAAGTTTTGCTGAAACTTTGCACATGAGCCATCCTCGTCTCACGGACCAATTGAGCACAAAAGATCCCGCCGTGCCTTTACCCCGTCTCAATTTCAAAATCTTTCAAACCACCCGCAACCAAAAAAAAACAAGCTAATCAAAACAACCACAGAAGATCGATCAATCAAAGAAAGTTGAAAAGGCAAAAAAAAATAGCCCACACTAACACAACCGAAACCAAAAACAAGGCTGCGCTTTACCACTAACACGAAGCTCATCCATCCATCACTAAACAGCCACTCACTCCTCGCTAACACTAATCCTCCCTCCCCCCGCTCCTGCTGCCGCCCTTCTCCTACAGCTAGCTTAAGCAAGCTTCCTTCTCTCTCTCTGCTTCCATTTCACCCTCGCTGGCTGCTGCGGTTTACCTCTCCCTTTCCCTCACCTTCCTCGCCCACCACCTCCATCCCATCCCATCCCATCCATCGCCTCCTCCTTAAGCAAACGCCCCTCCTCCTCCCCTCAGCCGACCCTAACCCTAGCGCGCACCACCAACTGACTGGCCCGCCCAGGCGCACCCCACCACTGGCTCGCCCACCTGCGGCAATGGCGGGGCGCCTCGTCACCTCCCCCTCCCCCCTCCCCCTCCCCGGCGGCGGCGGCGGCCGCGCTCGCCGGCCGGGATGCGTGAGATCGCGGCGCCGGATGGGGAAGGACGCCGGCGAGGCGCGGCAGCGGCAGCCGCCGGACGGGGCGGGCGGCGGAGGCGCAGGAGGCGGAGGAGGAGGAAGGGCCGGTAGCAGCGGCCGATGCTGCTGCGGAGGAGGAGGAGGAGGGACAAGGGCCGTCCGGCTGCAATGCGTGGCGGCGCTCGTGCTCGGGGCAGCGGTGCTGCTGTCGGCGGTGTTCTGGCTCCCGCCGTTCGCGAGGCGGGGCGGGGGCGCCGAGGGCCCGGATCCGGGGGGTGACGACTTCGGAGGTGAGCGCCTCCCCCCCTCCTCCCGCATTGCGCGCGAGATCTCGGTCTCGGTCCCGTTCCTTCCTCTGTATGTATGTATGTACGCGGCAAATGGTCGGCGGGTAGTGCGCTGTTTGCTCGATCTGTGCGGTAGCAGCTTCCGCTGGGCGCCGCCGACTGGTGATTGCTCGGCTCTGGATCTGCTGGATACGCGTTGCGGTTTTGGGGGGGGGCCGAGAATTTGAATCAACTTTGACTGCGAGGAACCTTGTCCGGACCGCTGTGGGTTCTGGTTAGGTTCGGTTCGGACAGCAAACGGGATCTTCTAGAGCTCTCTGCTGCTGCTGCTGTCTCACCATTCTGCTGCTGCATCGCCTGTAAATTTGGTCGCGTGTGGCTCGTGTTTTACTGGATTCGATCTGTGCTGCTTACTGTAGACATGTGTCGGTGCTCCTTTTTTTTTAGAGAGAGGGGGAGCCCTTTTGCAAAAAATTCTTGCCAGCGTGAGTGAGTGGTTGCGCGTTTGGTTGGAGATTCAACCAACTGCAAGGAAGGCCGAAGGGTCCTCCTTTGGGGGTATGCTGCTGCTACTCTTGTGAAAATTAGTAAGTTTATAAATGTGCTAAAAGCCTAAAAAAACATGCTGCTAAAATGGGGGTACTATTATGCTAGCCTAGTTATTGGGGAATCATTGGGGCGTGATCACTAACTGTTTCTGTTGCTCGCTGATTTATGTAGCCTTTTGGATTCTGTATATCACATATTCGGCTGATGTCAGGGATGTTGGTTCTATGCTCTGGTCTGACTAGATTTAGTGCGGCTAGCTACCGATGTGTTGGGCTTCAACTGTAGATGATTTTTTTCACTATGGCATGGGATTGTACACTGGATTTTGTATTCTTCTTTGTTACTTTAGGATGAACCAAAGGGATTTCTGGTCACTTTTCTTTCCTCATTTGCCCCTGTTAGATTTTCAGTCTACTCCCTAGCCATATGAAGTGTTCTTGAATTTTACTATTATTTAGAGAGCCCATAGGGTGTGCGATATAGTATGCAATGGACTCATAGAAAAAAAAACAATCCATCATAGCATACTCTTACTAATGAATCTATATTTCGCAGCTGCTATTGTCGCAAGCTTTAGGCTACAAAAGACAGTTCCGGAGCTGAGTGGAAATAAATCTAAGCTTGAATTTGATATCTACGAGGAGATTGGCATTCCTAATTCCACCGTAGGCCCTTTAACTTTCTGATCTACACATTACTGAATACTTGTGTACTATTGCCCTAGACTGATGCTTAAATTTCTATACAGGTGGTTGTGAATACACTGCATCCATTAGATGGATCGAACTGGACAAATGTCATCTTCAGCATTGTCCCTTTGGAAGAGGACTTGACTATCTCAACAACATGGTTGAGCATTCTTAGATCACATTTCACGTCCTTCGTTGTACGGCAGTCAACACTCCACTTGACTGAGTCTATATTCGGGAATTCATCATCCTTTGAAGTAGTTAAATTCCCGGGAGGAATAACAATCGTCCCTCCACAAAATGCTTCTCTTCTTCAACCCCATGCGACTTTCAATTTCACTCTGAACTATCCAATCTACAAAATACAAGACAGAACCAATGAGTTGAAGGATCAAATGAAGGCAGGGCTGCTTCTCAATCCATATGAGGTTAGTTGTACCTTCTGGGTTTCTATTTGTGCTTGTCTTCATTATCACTTTAGTATGGAACATGTTTACAAGTACGATGTTCATTTTATTCTCTTTATAGCAACCTTCACTATGCTAGAGGCTCATATACATTTGGTAATTCTGCCACGTCATGTTAACACATATATCTTGCAGGTGCTTTGCAATTTGTGACTTACATTTCTAGCATTTACTCATTAGTTTGCTGGGCTGCATATGCATACAGCTCCAAATAGGTTTGCACAAATATTCTGTAGGTATGAGAGACCATGCAGGGGCACCACACTGGGTTCATAGGATCATCTGTCTTAACATATTTCTTCTTTAAGAACCACAAAAGAGAACGAAGAACGAAGCAAAAGCAATTTCTGTCTTGCCGCAGTTTCTTTTGTACAGTTGCTGATCTGTGGTTCTAAACTTAAGGCAAGAAAGAAATTAAGACGGGGAAAATTTTCTAGGCATAAGTTAGTAGTGTAGTAGCTATCTGTTTTTCCCTTGCAAATTGAGTTTTTGGGTTTGTGCAATGCAGAATCTGTATGTCAAATTGACGAATTCGCAAGGTTCAACAATTCTTCCTCCAACAATTGTTGAGACCTCCATTGTCCTTGAAGTTGGAAATCACAAGGCATCAGAGCCATCTGTGCCAAGGATGAAGCAGTTGGCGCGGACAATTACCAATTCATCTTCATCCTCAGGAAACCTGGGTCTAAATCATACTGTATTTGGCAAAGTAAAGCAGATAAGCCTTTCATCCTACCTTAGGCATTCCTTGCATAGTGGGGGCGGTTCTGATGCACCTAGTCCTGCACCCATGCATCATCATGCTCATCACGGCCATCATCACCATCACCACAGTCCTGACAACAGCAGGCATCTAGCTCCGGCTCCTGCTCCAGCACATTTTCCTGTGCCACAACCCAGATATGGTGCTCCACCTCCATCTGGGTGTCCATACAGCAAAAACAAGCCAAAGAAAAGAGGCCCAGTAACACCAGCTGCTGAGCCTGCAGCTAATGATCACCATTCTTCTTCAAGTGCCCCACCACCACATCCATGGTCACCTCCACCTGCTAGTCATTCTCCACATGATCCCACTATGCATGGTGGATCCCCTGTTCCATCCCCTCGTATTCTACCAGAGCCACCGTTGCCCTCCGTTTCTTTTGCTCATGCGCATCCTCCAAGTGAACATGGAACGCGGACAAGCCCTGCTCCAAATGAGCAGGGAACACCAGCAGGTCCTGCCGGGATGTCACAAGTTGCTCCTACACCACATTCATGTGAGTTATTTCTCCATTTATATTTACACAACTTTGGGGATTTTTATGCATAAGCAATTCAGTTATATGCTGTTGAGTGTGTGCAAAGTAAATTTTTGTTCACATCGCAACAAGTCTACCATCATGGGTCACACACTCACGCTGGAAGATTTAAACAGTTCATATTTGTGTTTTTTGTCCACAATTTCTGCTCACGAGGGATAGCAGTATATCCAGTTGATCTCGGTGTATGTCTGATCTTAGCTTCCTACATATTCAGTTGAGGTTCAATTGCCAAGTTCTTTTCTGTGAATACTATGCATCCATTGACGTGGGCAAGAGAAGAGTTTAGTATTTTGCATGATGGGGCAAAAACTCTGTAATTGTGGGTTTCGTTCAATAATTTGAGAACCACACATCACTCCTTTTTATATTTCAAACATGATTGGTGAACTGAACTTTGTGGCACAAATCAGTTAATAAGACAAAGAAAAGGCCCAAACTAGACATTTGTACTGCTCTGTTTTTTTTGCGAATACTTCATACACTTGCCTGATAATAATAACACCAGCATATCATCGTTGCTGACTATACAATGTTGTGCTATTGCAGCTCATGGTACCAGGATGCAGGGTGATTCCCGTCGCTGGGTTCTTTTTGTCTTTACATTATGTATCCTAATGATGAGCCTACTATGATGAACGAAGTACGCGGCTAACCAGATTTTACAGTAGAGCGCACGTCTGGAAGAGAGGACGGGCTCCACCGGCGGTGTCATCTGGTTGTATAGCCGGGCGCGATCAGCTCCCGAGGCGGGTGGCCAAAAGCACAAGGAAGCTCACCCCCTGCCTCGGCGGGCTGTCTATACTCTTCTTCGTTGTTAGTGGATGTAAATATGGGTTGGAAATGGGAAATGGAAACGGGGGATGGGGGGTACAAGGCAAAAACCGCAATTGGGGGCTGAGGTGCCGCGCGTGGTGGTCAAAGCCACAGGGGGTGGCAGGCCCTTGTGTAGCGCGCGTGCGCCTGCCCCGGTTTGCCTTGTGCTGCCCTTGCCTGCTGCTGCTGCTGCTGAACTCATTACCGGAGCATCTTCCTTATTCTCAAGTGTAAAGGACATTACGTTTTCGCATGAGATGAGAGGGGGCACACGGCGGCGTTCGCCTCGCAGTTTTGCGGAGGTTGGTTTTGCATCCGCGCTCAGCTTTGCTGTGAATTCGTTTTCCAGTTTTTTCAGGTCATCATCCGTTGATTCGTGCAGGTTAATTGACCCGGCCGACCTAGCTCACCCAATTCCCGTGATTGCATTTAGGAGCTTCTGGCGTAGACGTGTCTGAAGTCTCAACTCTGACGCCTGGCTGACCTGCTGAGGAAGGCCCGGCCGCCGCTGGGTCAGGGACGCCGCCGACACACGCTTGCTGTCGGCGAAATGGCGAGGGCCTTGGTGGTGGTGAGCGTCGCGCATCCCGGCCTGCCGCTCGCGCTCGGCGCGATCCCGCGATGGCTTGATGTCTGGTTCTTCAGTTCCGGTAGAGACGTAGTAGAGTATACTACCATCAGGACCATCACTTGCCCTGCACTAGCAGACCAAGCTGATGGTTGCCCCTGCACGGCAGCACGGCGGAGTAACCATCGGCCGCCCGTGCTCCACACCACACACCATTAATGGAGGTCGAGTCGAGACCCGTCAGACCCCACGCCTCAGCCCTCAGCAAGTAGTAGTAGTCAGCATCCATCCACCACCACCACCACCACCCAGCAGCCGCCCGGCGTCCAACTGCATTGACACCCTCTTAAATCGCCCGTCGCGCCATGCCCACCACACTGCACCGCACCGTGCCACTGCCAGTCACCCACTACCATCTCGCACGGGCGGGCGGGCGGGCGGGCGCCTCTCGCCGCGCGTTCCCGGCCGATACGCACAGCACGCTGCTGCACCTGCACGGAGCTCCATCCGTGTCCATTGCTGCCTACCACCACAACCGCAACTAGCCGGTACTAGTACAACACAAAGCTCCACGCGCACGCGTCGCCGCCATGTCGACCGTCACCGGCGGCCGCCGCAGCTTCGCCTACCACAAGCTCAACAAGCTCCCGCCCGCTCCTCCTTCCAGGGCCGTCCCGAGTATTTTGGAGGCCCTGTGCGAAATACTAATGCCTAAGTTTAAGTAATAAAATGCAACACACAATTTATATACATACTATTTCCAAACAGTCTCATATACCTTTTGGCTTAGTTCTGGTCTCAGAACGTAATACTTCTATAGCAAAAGCTTGTCCGCAGGTCCGCCGATGGTTTGGAAGAATTGATAATGGGCTGCAGTTAGCATGTCGTCCACAAGTGCAAAATCATTCATGTTCTCTATTCTATCTTAGTCTGATAAAGGATATAGGGTTAGGAATTGATAGTAGGTCATACTCATACCTTAATCGTTTCAGTTCAGATCAGTATGAGGACGAGCTTGGAGCTGCAGCCCTCTGCCCTGGCGTTGGCAATTGCCGATGTCGTGGCCGCTTCGGTTCGGGATAGGCTTGGAGGTGATCGGCAGATTGAGAACGAGGGGCCTGCACCGATCGGGATGGACAAGCAAGCGGAGGGTCGTGCGACTGCCGCGCCTAGTGCGATGAATATCGATCTAATAATCGATCAATGGAAGCGAAACGATCGACTTCTAGGCTGCGTACAAGGCTTCTGTTTGGGCTTTACTTGTGCTGTTTGACCTGCTAATATACATAATACATATACTAATACGGAGTAGATAATTTGGAGGCCCCTACCGAGGTGGAGGCCCTGTGCGGTCGCTCCTCTCGCACGCCCTCAGGGACGGCCCTGCTCCTTCACCCACCACCACCACCACGACCACCACCCCCGAACACCACGACCACCACCAGCAGTCGCCGTCCGCGGCCGCCATCCAGGAATCCTACGTCTCCTACTACCTCGCTCTGAGCGCCGCGGCCGCCGCCAGGGGCCGGATGACGAGTAGGCAGTGGCAGCGGAGGGTGCGGCCGCGGCCGCGGCTGAGGGTCTCGGGCCTGGCGCGGGCGCTGCGTCGCGGCGCGGCGGCGGCCGGGGCCAGGGTGCGCGCGTCGGTGGCCAGGGTGGCGCGGCGGCTCAGGGAGGGCCGGCCATACATCGGGGACCTCTTCGCCGGCAACTACATGTTCCTGCAGGTGGCGCCGTCGCCCACCATGGTCGACGTCGACAAGCAGGGCAGGTTCGCGCCGTTCGCGGAGTACTACTACGCCAAGGTCGCCGCCACCAAGAGCATCATGCCGCCGCCGCCGGCCGCCGGGGCGCTGCAGGTGCACCGCCCTGCAGCCGCTGCGGCGGGGGTGATGTAGCACTGTTGGTGCTGGTTGTTTGATTGATTGGTACGGTGGTGGCGCCGTGTGTCATCGGTTGTTGTTCAATGCACAGTGCTTCTTCGCTTGTGATAGTTTGTTCGTCGTGTGCTGTTCAAAGAAATGGCGGGTAAATAAAAAAAAGTTTCCAGTTTGTTTTATGCCCCCCCTCGCGGTTACGTTAATCTAGCTTCATGGCTGGTAAGCCAAGTGGCCATGCATAAGCAACACATGGCTGGTGTGACTGACGAAATAGCAGTAGGCCCGGTTTGGCAGGGCTCCGGCTCCACGAGCAGCTCCGGCCCTGCCAAACGGTGTAAAACGCAGCGGCTCCAGGTGTAGAGCCGGTCATGGAGCCCCTTGCAGCTTCCAAAGGAGAGGAGCCAGGAAAGGGTGACTCCGTGCGGCTCCAGCAGCGGTTGCCCACGTTTGCCCCTCCCCCATCCAGCCTCTCCCACCCCGAACCCTTCACGACAGGAGCGACCGGCGGGTGGCGCCCGCGACATCAGCGGCCGGCAGCAAGAGGGAGGGGTGAATCGAGCTCCGGCATCGACGAATCGAGCTCCGCCACCAACGAATCGACCTCAGCTACCGTCGATTGGAGCCCTGTCGTCGCGCCATGCCTCGACCGCGACCGGCCCCGATGCGCCGCATGGCGAGGCGGGGGAGGGGGCGCCGCGCGCGGGCGGCCCGAGGAGCCGGCGGGGCGGTGGCGCTCGCGGCCCGAGGTTTCGGCGGGGGCGGGGCCGCAGGTGCGGGGACCGGCGCGCCGGCGGCGACCTGTGCGAGGAGTGCGCCCGCGCGAGGAGGCGCGCGGGGTGAACGGATAAGAGGAGAGAAGGAAAAAGGAAAAGGGGAGGAGAAAATGGAGAAGAGAAAAAATAAAATGAGGGGAGAAAAAGAAAGAAATGCAGGCAATGGCAATTTTGACTTTTTACCATTTCAATCTAACTGGTGAAGCCGTTTTGGCAAACGTTTTTCAAAACGGCTCCAACTCCACCAGAGAAGCCACTCCACCAGAGGAGCCGGAGTCGGAGCACAGGCCCGTAGTTGTCGAACGGACACAGCTAGTCAGCTTAACACACACATGGCCTACTACTTGTGCATGTGGTACACTAGTGAGTGCGCCACGGAAACCGGCCGAGCAAGTTCACCTGCTGCATGCAACAACCGTCCGTGCACGGAAGGGAGAGATAGCGGCTGGGGGGGCGATGGCTCCAGTCGCCGTCGCGTGTCGGCGTCAGCGAGTTAATCACGGGCAGTTAGTAGGCGGATGGCTTGATGATTGCAGACAGTGATCCTCATCTGCCTCGCCATAATATATAATTCATTCATGTACTCCCTGTTGCTGGTGGTACATGACCTGCCACCATGAACTTGTTGTCTTCACACCTAATCACCTTAGCGTCAGTTACTGCCAAGCTAGCCCCATGGCATCATGGGCCATGGCACAGCCACTTCAAGCTGTTGCTGCCTTGTGCCCCCCTAATCTGCTGCATTACTGATCTGCTGCATTGTGATCCCATTTCTAGCATGTACCACACCACTGTTCTGTCCAACCATCAAAAGAGGAGCACAGTCACACCGCCCACCAATCACGTTCTGAAATTTCTGTACAACTTTGCATATGGAGCACGGTACTGATCATGAATCACTCAAACAAAGTGCATGTGCACATGGTAACAGGAATTCAGGAAATAACGACCCAGCAAACTCTCGGAAAGAAACCACAGCGAAATCTAGAGATTTTGTCAGTTGAAGAAAGGGTAACAATTGAATGAATTGGCAGTCCTTGTGTACAGGTAATCTGACCATGGTTCAAACATCTGCTACGGCTATGCTGCAATGAATTACACAACGTGATAATCTTTTCAAGAATGTGAATAACCGAACAACGAGAGAATACGATCACACCGGGCTGGGCTCTCCCCAAGTCTGATGCGCGTGGTGCTGGGCTGCCTACTGACTTACTGCTTTGTGGGGAGCAGACGAAGGAAACAATGTGGTAACGATCAATTATCTGACAAATATGTACCGAGAACCGGATCGCGCCGTATGGTCATAACAACTGCTGCTTTTGTCAATAGGGTTTACTATGCTTGTTGTTTTCTCTCTTGAGTTGTACTTTGAGTTTCTTACCGCCTAATTGGAAGCCGTTCATCATACTGATGGCTGCCTGTGCAGAAGCAGGAGAGTCGTAGCTCACGAAACCTGCGACAAGTTATATAAACCAGTTATAGCGCAGTTAGCAAAGGCTGTGCACCGAAAGAGAAGGTGACAAGTTTCTTACCGAAGCATTTGCTGACACCCGTTGCTTTGTCTACAAACACCTTAGCACTTAGTACTCTACCAAAACTCTGAAATGCACTAGAAAGTTCTTGGTCACCATAGTCTTGTGGGATATGATAAATAAATAGATTGGCTCCAGGAGGACCTGTATAACATGATAATTAGACAACACAATAAATGTCACAATATCAGTTAAAATAATGGTAGGCAGATTAATTGATAGCATAATGGGTTATGGACTCTGATAGTACAGCCTCTAATCAGAGCTATAAAGGATTCTGCAGTATCTGTGTTAGAATATAAGTACATCTTCTGATGGCCTATGTTAACAACGTACACTTTTGCAAACAAAGGAAAATGAACATCTTTCAATAATGATACAAGATGTACTTGATGAAAATGACATGTTGGAAAACTGTATGTTGAGATAAAAAGTGCATGCTTATGATAACAGCAACTCTCTGGAGAATAGTCTTTTCTCCCTGCACACTACAGACAAGCATAGAGTATCGATTGTAGATATGTAGCTAACCTTCGATCTGCCCACCAGCATTGCTGCTGGGACTAGAAGATATGGTGGGCGTGGCATTTGAATTTGGAACTTTGATCGAATTGTGAGAATTTCCAAAAGGACGATTGTTCACGAGACCACCAGGATAAGATCCAGGATACTGCATACCAGGGATGGCAGGATAAGGGCCGCCTAACTGCATTGCATTAAATGACCTTTGAACTGAACTGGAGGACAGTTCAGGATTGACTCCTCTTATCGAGTTTCCTTGATTAACAGGTTGAACCATATTCTGGTAGGGACCTTGATTTTGCATAGGAGACAAAGGGTACTGCATAAGTCCATACGTCCCAGGTGGCTGCACAGAAAATCTAAATTAGTACACACTTCACACTTCATGCCAACTGATTAATGCACAAAATTCAGTTATTTTAAGCTGTACAAGCAACACTTTGAGCACTTTGTGTATTGATTGATCAAGGAGTAAAGCTAAGAAATTTCAACACTTTCAACGAAGACCATCTTTTTTTTGTTTGGAACAGCACATATAAAGAACAAGCAGGAATCATCCAAATATTAAAAGATAAGCGTTGCAAAAATACATTTTCAATGAGAAGCGCACAAGTCAACAAAAAACCTATCCTCAACATTGATTGATGGAAAAGTTTAGTAAATAAATAACTTGAAAGAAAATAAATTTGGTGTATAGTATTATCATTTCCATTATGAAGCAAAACAGTGTAGAAGGTAAGTCACCTGATAACCAAATCCATTATATTGAGGCATATATCCCATCTGTAAACCTCCAAATAAAGAAGATTGCTGCATAGGGCTTGCATTGGGAATATTAGACAAATGCAGTTGAGCTTTTTGTGCTTTCCTAGCTTGTCTTTCCTTTTCTGTATCAGCCCATTTGACAACCAATGGCACACTAGAACCCTACAAACATACCAGAACTTGTTAGGATATATTTTTTCAAAATGGTATTCTGAAGAAAGCCTAAAAAAGAATTAGTTCAAACTCAAGGTGTCAAATGAGCATTTAAACATTCATTAAAAAATAAATTTCACAAATCGATGCACAAATTGAAAAGGAACTACATCAGAAAATTCAGGCTCGCCATATCACCACCTATTCATTATTTAGGTGAAACAATTTTTAACTTATTCCCTTTGCCTCTGTATTTTTTAGGGGCAAAAATGATTACATGAGTACACTTGTAGTGTGTCCACACATCACAAGAAGCAAGTCAGTGCCACCTGGAAGTTATAATTGAAGTGTAGGACTCAATAGGCAAATTCATGGCATTTCTAATGCACTCCAGGGTGGGTCTCAATACATTTGCATACTTAACAATGAAACTAAATCACATATTTGCAGAAGACCTGGCCAGAAACTAGATGGCTGCAAAAGTCCTAAATGCCATAACTTGTGAACCTATATATTTTACAATTCCACAGTGAATGTCAAATGAGCATTTAAAAAATCATAAAAAAATAAATTTCACAAATCTATGCACAAATTGAAAAGGAACTACACCATGAGAAAATTCAGGCTCGCCATATCACCACCTATTCATTATTTAGGTGAAAGCCTAAAAAAGAATTAGTTCAAACTCAAGGTGTCAAATGAGCATTTAAAAAATCATAAAAAAATAAATTTCACAAATCTATGCACAAATTGAAAAGGAACTACACCATGAGAAAATTCAGGCTCGCCATATCACCACCTATTCATTATTTAGGTGAAACAATTTTTAACTTATTCCCTTTGCCTCTGTATTTTTTAGGGGCAAAAATGATTACATGAGTACACTTGTAGTGTGTCCACACATCACAAGAAGCAAGTCAGTGCCACCTGGAAGTTATAATTGAAGTGTAGGACTCAGTAGGCAAATTCATGGCATTTCTAATGCACTCCAGGGTGGGTCTCAATACATTTGCATACTTAACAATGAAACTAAATCACATATTTGCAGAAGACCTGGCCAGAAACTAGATGGCTGCAAAAGTCCTAAATGCCATAACTTGTGAACCTATATATTTTACAATTCCACAGTGAATGTGAAGTGTTACATAAAATTGTTGGATAATAAATAGAGTACACAATTCATTCAAAATTATGAGCTTTTATGTCATGTTCCTACATGAATCACAGTAAGAAAAAGAATGCAAAACTTCCATTAGTTTCCTAACTCATTTTGATGACAATAGAGTATATAATTCAGTCAAAAGTATGAGCTACATACTATGCTCCACCGTGCATCACGTAAATATAAAATACATGTAACAGTTGCTTTGGAAGCCTAACTCATTTTTTCAAACCTCTATTTTGTGCTTTCCATTTAGAGCCTCAATGGCTGCCAATGCTTGCTCTTTTGTTTCATATTTAAGGAATGCGCAGCCAGCTGCCAAAAGAAGCAAAGTTAATTACAATATACACTTAAGATGGCAAACTGTCTAAACCAAATGGTGTTTACAATTCTATTGACAAGGAAAACAACTTCTCCGCAGAACATTACCTTTGCTTGTTTGTTGCGAACCTCTCAAAATTTGTAAATCCTTGATATTTCCATATTCGGAAAACAGATCAGTCAATTCAGCATCCGTAACATTTTTCGGAAGCATTCCAACGAAAAGCTTGTGTTCTGTAAGTCATGACAAGTATAGATATGACTATATGAGTGATACTGTTCAAATATCAGACGATGATGACATGAGAAAGATCCCTATACAGAATAACGGGCAGAGAGAAAGTTCTACATAAAGAGCAACCATACCCAGCCTCTCCAACTCTCCATCAGCATATTTTACTTGCAAAGGACTTGATGCCTGATTTAAAAAGAAACATAGAAGAGCATCATCAGTGTCAAAGAAAGTAGAGACAATTTAAAAGATTTGTATTTGACGAGCGCCATAGAAAAGTGTCACACATATCACCATACCCAAACAGGCATCAGAAGAGTAGCTACGTTACTAGAGAAAACATAAATAATGGTCAAGTGCCTCAGTGGCTCCACAAAGTCAGTGTTTACCAACTATGAAGCATTTCAAATTTTGTGCAACATTAGGATGTGGGTCTCTAACCACCAATACTTTATAGCATGCTTTTTTTATCACCATTCTTATTTGGTGAACTTTTGCCTGTGCTAGTCGCATGAAATGATGCAATGTTACATCATATTTAAAAAAAACATATCAGAAGAAGTGGGATTAGATACGTAGTCATTTTCTCGATGTAATTCATTGGGTGAAGACAGCTTAAGATCCATGTCTAGGTCTATTGTCTATAGCAATCATCATGATGTTTATAAAGAACTTGTGCTCCACAATAATAAACATTCAAGAAGATACTAGACAAAATCATATTTTCTTGCAATTGAAGCGACACAGAAGTATGCATTTTCATGGAATTTTATACCCAGTCCAAAAGCTTTACTCATGCCCAGCTATTCTTCATCTATCAAAAAATTTTGGTTTTTGATGGGACAGAGGGCAATCGACCACACTAAGAGTTAGGTTGGCTATAAGTCCATTGTTTGGTTTGGGGCATCAGTTAGGTGTGCCACAAAATTGAAGTTACATAAAGCTCATTTTCCATACACGATGGATGCAGAAGTGTTATGGCCAATTGGTGGTCTAACTTCTGTTAGGTGTGCCACATAAGAAACAAACCTAAGCCATTATTTGGTTGGTGACCTTAAGTCAGTTGTCATAGACCCAACTAGTTGCCTAAAAAACTTAGCAACTCAACAGGTAGGGTTTTTGATTACTACCATAATCTCTGTCTAAATATAAAATTTGTTAATCTGACTAAATGCTTTGACTAGCTCCTGTTGACATATGCTACACAAGACTATGCTCTGTTGAAGACTTAGATCAGAATTGAGCAGCCTTTCGAAAAATACACAAATTTTAAACCACATTTGATAATTACTGCCACATAGGTATATGCTGCATCAACATGTCCACTATCTGATTACATTTGGCAGGACTAACCATGAAATTGTTGTGTGAGGTCGCAGAGGCTGGTATTCCGTTTTCTTAAATGACTAAACATGAAAGGAAATCTCATGAATTCCTCCTGACCTACATAATAGCACCTGATCCCTCGGCTACTGTTGGAAATTATAGACATTACATTTCTACTTTCCAGGAATGAGGCTAAACCGACAAGATTTGATAAATACCATGATATTACAAGGCACCGACCTTCAGAATGGCTTAATAAGATGTACTTTACATATAGAACACAAAATCACATTCATAATGTAGTAGCTCTCCACTAAATCCTACTCAGAGCAGCAAACAAAAGAATTAGCCATCTTAAAGACTCTACCCATAAAGGGTTATTATTGTATTGCTTTGTCTGTGTAGCATGCTCTCAAAAAGGACTATTGTGTATCTGCATTAGCAGAACAGGTTCCAACCAAAGAATGGCATAGCAGGATCAGTTTTATCCTCAAGAACTCACTGGAGAGAGGTTAATGTGCATATACTTTCTTATCTGACATGCAAGAAAGTAAAAAAAAAAATTGCCCACTGGGCTTCAACTATCAGAAGTAAAGCAGTACAGTGAAAAGGCAAAAACTGCCGAAACAATGCACAAAATCTAGAACTAGAATGAACCGCATCCTGCAATAATTTGCACATCCTCCTCGAGGCCTTGACAAACTAAAAATAGTTAACTTATAAAAATTGAGGGAGCCCAAAAAAGTTACACACAACCACTTCTAAATCAAGTTTTAGACCACCCACAAAAGTCGCAGTCACTAAATAAATTTGCCCCATAGTGTCCCACCAAATATTAATTCATTTGATCCCACAAAACAGCTAAGGGCATACATTAGCTGACAATGTGGCCCCCTGCCAACCAGATTATGGGATATTAACAATTTGCGATTACCAGAAAGAGCTAAATGTGCTACAGTAGATTGAGTTCCTGACAATGCCACCTAGGCAGATGCAAGGAGAAAACATGCTAACAGAGCACGATTAGAATGCTCACGTACCCCGGGGAGCGTGCGCTTGTTGTGGTAAGCATTCACCGCCTTGTCAGCTTCTTCCCTTGAGGGGCATATGAGGAAGCAGCACCCTGCATTATGTTGAGAGCATGTGAAACTGATGTCAAATCAGCACGCAGGTTGACAGAATGACACAGACACTGTCGAGCTGGAGTTGCTGGCGAAGGCAGCAGCACTAGAAGTGGAAAAGTGGCTTGTATGCACGACGTAACAACACACAGTTTGTGAGGGAAAGCAAGGCAATGGTTCCTATTTGCAGAAATGCACATCCCGACCAAATATCCACACCCGAACCAGAAGCCAACGCAGAGCAAGCAGCTAAAAGTAGCAAAAAATTCCACGCAAATATAAGCACATTTAAGCCTGCATTGCTCCAAAACAAGCTCAAGCCACACCGGACACGCATATTTATTTATTTCATATTTTGAAAAGAGAAAATCCAAAAAATGAAAATACGGAGCAAGCAAAAATCCAAATTTCAAAAACCGAAACGCAGGGGGGCGAAAAAAACCAGTTCAGGCACTGGAGCGTGTTATGCACTGAAGTAACACAATTCAAACCTATCAAACTCAAATTCGTGCTCAAACCCCACCAACCGGAGAATTCGGCGCGAGATCTCCCTCCAGCATTGGAGCAAACCAATCCCCAGTAGCAAAAAAAAACCAAGTCAAAACGGTAGAAATTCAAACCGCAAAGCCCAGATTCTCCTCCGAGAGCATTGCCCCCAAAACACGACCAAGCAAGCAAGCAAGTCCAAAAAAAAAAAAACACCTCGACAGAGCACGAGAGCAGCTCGTAGCAGCAGAGCGGCATTACGCTAAAATAATCGAGCCCGTGAGAGACGCCCCGGGAGCGCGCGAGCGAGGGTGGACGAGCCCAGATCCGGGGCGCACGGATCCGTACCTCGGGAGACCTTGGTGACCTTGTCCTTGATGACGGTGACCTCGTCGACGGCGGCCACCTCGCGGAACATGGCGAGCAGCTCGGGCTCCGTCATGTGCTTGGGCACCTGCCCCACGAAGAGCTTCACGCTCCGCTCCTCCTCGCCGCCGCCTCCCCCCTTCCCTGCAGCAGCAGCAGCAGCTCCTCCTCCTCCTCCTCCTCCTCCTCCTTGTCCCTCCGCCCCCGTCCCCGCGGACGCCGCCGCGGCCTTCTCGCCGTCCTCCGCCATTGCGCGCGCGCGCGGAGCGGGGCCTGGTAGCGGTGGTAGGGTTTCCGGCCGGGCCGGAGGGGTTGTCGCCGCCGCTTGGGGCGCTGCGTCTGTCGCCTGCCTCCTCTCCGCCTCGTCGCTGCGGTTGCGCGAATTGTTTTTTTGGGTTTAGGTGGTGGGAGAGGCGATGGAGTCGGAGTTAATAATTGTTGCTTAATGCTAATGGATATGCATGCTGCTGCAGTTGGCTTGGAGGCACCTCCCCCCCCCCCTACTAGCCTACTTGTTGCAATCATGACTTGAGCAACCTAGAGAGAGAGGGGAGGATGGTTTTAGAGAGAGAAAGAGAGAACTAGCAGCTTGTCCCTGTGCTTGTCTTTTTTTTAAGTTAGTTTTTCTTTAATTCTTTTAAAGAAAAAAAATAGGTAGTCAACCTTTTCGTTTGGCCGGTGGCTGGTTTGTTATGAGAGAAAAGTACTGATGACCGGTTTCTGGTAGGTAGCTTGGTTTGAGAGAAAAGTATTGTTGGTTGGTGCCTGATAGCCAAATGTACATGGTGTGGAATGATCTACGTCGTGATTTGTACTACTTCAGACTTATTCTGAAGCAAAAAATTGTAGAAGAAGTAGAAAGAAGAAAAGCCAAACGGAGTCAAGTAGTCAAGTTTCGGTTTTCCTGTTGTGCAACTGTGCCCAAGCTCATGGTTGACCGGAACAGGGTAGTGGAGGTCATGTCAACTCATTGACCACTTCAAAGCTCAAACATATAGCGTGATGTATTTTTGGAAGAGAAATGAGAGGATCGCAAAGCCACTACTCACAACTAAAATATTACCGCCACATGCCCAAGCTGACTAGTATCCATCACGACTGAAAATCAAAGAAAAAATATTCAACCAGATATGGTCAAAACTCAAAAATGAGCCCCCCCCCCCCCCCCCCCCCCAAACCCCCCAAAGCAAGATGAGTAGGAAGATAGGAGTACTCACTCAATCATGGAAATTTCTCATTGACGTAAAACTCGGGTGCCACCGCGCCCTTGGGCAGATGGTAACAAAAGAAGGCCCTGGACCCGAGGAGTGACGGACAAGGACATGATGAGGGAGGGCAACAGAAGAGACACGCATGGCGATTTGGAACCCTCGCTGTCAATCCTCCCACAACAGAACAGGCGGCCATCATAGGGCAATTTGCTCCTCCAGGCTAGAATAGTACAGTAATTCTAGGCTGGCTTCCAGTGCGGCCACATGCTCTGTGTCTGCTGCAGTGCTGCTGCCCCGGCGGCCGATTGGGCCATCCTACCGCGCAAAACACAACGGCCAAGCTAGCGAGTCAACCCATAACCAGTTAACCACCACCACCACCACCACTAATCTCTGCCAGTTCTCTTCCTGATACGTAATGAAACCTCCTTGTCATTGTCACGACCACAGCTAAGCTTAGCTCACGAACCCGCAGTTCGCGCCACATGCAGCCTGGCGCTAATTGCAAATCTGCACTAGTGTGTCTGTGATGACACGAAGCTTAATTTCTCTTCCGTTGTTTTTTCACACACACACACACACACACATTGTCCTCCGTTTTGTTTAATATATATAATCCGAATAAAGTATCTGACAGACCACTGACGTTCTTTCTTATTTCAGGCTGACCAGTAGTAACCACCTGTAGGATAAACAGAGCAGAAAGCCTAATTGCAAGTTTGTATGGACGTGCATAAACAAACATTCCATTTGTAGAAATTTTTTTTCCCTACAAAAATCAATCACATCAGCAGCAGAAGGAGCCAAAAAAAAAAAGAGGCACACAGAATTACACACGGCCCAGTGTCAAGTTTAGCGGCCCAGCCCACGAGAAGCTGCAACACTCGATTTTTTACACTGAACTTAACATAATACAGTCATACAGAAACTCATGACAGTGTCAGGAAGAGAGAAGAGCATTGAAGCGAAGTGCAGGCAACGGAGGAGAGCATTGCCATTGCGTCGAGCTTCTAGCTCCAAGTCCAGCCACGAGAGAGAGAGAGAGAGAGAGAGAGAGAGTTCAGCACTTCAGCTCACCGCCGGCACGGCACGGCACGGCACGGCTCAGTTCTTGACGAACTGGAGGCCGTTGGCCTGGGAGTACCGCTCCATGAAGCGCATGAAGCGGTCCCAGTCCCGGGGCGTGCGCATCACGTACTTGGCCTCGATCCGCGCCGGCTTCCCGTTGACGAACTTGGCGCTCACGTCCACCGACTGCAGCGTGCCCTCGTCGTCGATCATGTAGAACCCCGTGATGTCGCCCAGCTCCGCCGACGAGTCGAACACCGACGGCTGCTCGAAGGTGAAGATGGCCACGCCGTTGGTGCCGTCCCGGGACTTGGTCAGCCGCACGTCCGGGATCGTCTGCTCGTCCGTGCCCTGGATGAACTGGATCGACGGCTTCGCCATCATCACCACCTGCACCGACGACGACCGGGAGGGGCATGGCCGTCGCCGCGGCGCCGGCCGGCACTGCAGGGACATGCCGTTGAAGGAAGACTGCAGGCTCTGATGGCTAGGGGTACCTGAACATAATTAATTAAACAGCGAGTGAGATACCGCATCAGATTGGCTATGGTAACAACGGCAGCAGGGTTTGCTGTTTTAACTTTGAGAGCAGACATTGATCTAGTGGCCCTGGTACTGTGAACATGGATGCAGAAAGGACAGACGTGATCTTAAGACATGGTAGCCAGAGCCCAGAGAACTAAAATGGCCTCAAGTGCACATGCAACTGAAACAGAGGTACACATGCAACTGAAAGACTAATTCCATCATGCTAGAGATGAGCTCAATCAGAAAAATATATTTGTGTGGTTTTAAAAAGTATAAACCGGGTTGCTGTAGTTAATCTCATCAGGTTTTGTGCTTACAGGTCCTCAATATCATTTGAACATTAGTGTGAGAAAAAAAATAGAAACGGCTCCCTGATGTGTGTAACAGGCAAAGCCTGATAAATATCTTCTCTTTCTGGAATCTGGAATACTTAACAAGAATTGATAAGAAGAGATAGGGATCGATTCCATTTACTCCTAAACTCCATCCCAAAAATATTTTATGCTTCTTAGTTAAGCAGTCTGAACACAGCGCTTTCTGCACACATCCTTCTGTTTTTCATGGGACTAACAGTTTGTCATAAAGCCATCTACTCCAAATGTCTTTATACAGTCAGACCATCAAGAAATTGTTCTGAACTTCCTTGAGGCAGCTCCCTTAATAAACCACCAAAAGCTAGAAGAGGCAGCTGAGAACTATCGAGTGATGCATGCCGATTTGCTAATTAACTACAATATTTGTACCAGTAGTTTAATGTCATGCTTACTGCAAACTCAATGACACCCTTAAAAAAGCTTCGGATCCTGCAGGCAGGTAATCGCGCATTGCCCATAGGCACCCAGCAAGTGATTATTCTACATGGTTTAGACAGCAAAATAGAAAAAAAAACAGGAATGCAGTTTTAATGGGACAGTACCTGCAACGCACCGACGGGGCTGTGCTCGGGCCGAGACCGGCGAGGTAACGGCAAGAGCCTTCATCACAGCAGCCATCCTGCAGCCTGCTGGTGGCTCTTGAGGCAGCTTGCCGGGGAAGCTGCAGGGCTGGTGTCCAGAAGGAAGGAAGGGAGGGGAAATGCAGAGGGAGCAGCAGGTTTGTGTGGTGCAGAAGGGCGCGAGAGTGAAAGGGGTGATTGGGTAGTGGTGTGTCCAAAAGACAGCCATCCATCATCCTCTCAGGATTGGTCCTCTCTTCTAATCATAGAACCCCACCCCGTTTTGAATATTTGCAGGTATGCCCCTAGTGCTTAAATGGGTCCTGCACTCCTGTATGCCGTTGAGAATAACTAACCATCCTTTTCAAAAAAAAAGGAGAATAACTAACCGCCCATATCCACCCCATCCTTCCTTTCCTCTCGTTGCTCTCAGCACGTCTTCCTTCGAGCATGCAGTCGTGTGGCGGGCTCTTAGCCAGGCAGTGTGAGCACTGAGCATGAAGGCTCTGAGGTGCGCGGCCGAGCCTACATCTGAGTCAGGGGAGCAAGCAGAGTCCGCAGCCAGTGAGTGACATGTCTTATTCTGCTCCCTGCCTTCCTCTAGCCTGTATTCACCAACGATGCCCATCTCCGTTCTTCTCCCCGCTTCTCTTCGACCAAACACCGGTCAGCATCACCATTCACAATTCAAGGAGGGCATGGGTAAACACAGTTGTCAGGACTCAGGAAGCTTGTGCTGCGGGAGGGCACTACATTGGAGAAAGGCACTCTATCAAATTATGTTCAAGCAGTATCTGAACTAATCAAGTGCTCAAGTGTAACAACTTGAGTAAAACTGCAAGTTCCAGTGGACTAGAAAGTGCTAAAATTTTGGTCCATTTGCAGTTATATACTTTCATAGTTAGTTAAATAAAATGGTCAACAAAAACAGTAGTGGAACTCAGGTACTATTGCATTTGAACAAGAGCAGAATTTGAGAATTAATACCATGTGTAATTTCGATCATGTTCTAGTACAAGGAATAGGCAGCAGAGCTTTCGAATATTATACCGCTATACCACTGCCTTTCTCGAGAGATCTTGCAGGAAGAACTTAGTGAAGTAAACATACTTTTTTTTTTGCGATTTTTGACATTGTATGGCCTCTGCAGTTTTTTATCCGCAGCTTAACCAACAATGCTACGACCATGGGGCTTCACCAATCCTTTATCTTGCAAAATGCTCCTAACTTGCACTGCACCACTCCACATGTATCTATGTGCATAAAGGTTTGAAATGGTTACATAATAGCCACTATTTTCAGGTTCCAGATGGAGCAAGTGATTGGCAACGGATTCACCCATCTTGAGTTCACTCTTGCTATTGCAAGCATTTAACAGTGCACCCCAAACTCCATGTGCTTGTTGGGATGGTAAACTCTCCACAAATTTCTGTGCTTCCTGCAGCCGACCAGCCCTCCCAAGCATGTCTACAATGCACACGTGATGTTCTGGTGTTGGGATAATCCCAAAGTTTTCTGACATAAGGCAGTAATACTTCCATCCTTCATCAATAAGCCCAGAGTGACTGCAAGCTGATAAAAGAGCAATAAAAGTGCTTCTCGTTGCTTTTGTTCCAGAATCAATCATCCTCCAGAAAAGTTCTATGGATTTCAATCCATGGCCATGAAATCCAAAGGCTGATATCATGGAGTTCCAGCCAGCAATCGATTTTTCAGCAGAAGCTTCAAATACTCTGACAGCAACATCCAGTCTTCCACACTTGCAATACATATCAACAAGTGATGCTGAAATAAAAACATTATTTTGCAGACCAGACCTGACCACATGCCCGTGTATGTTCTTTCCTTGTCTATAATCCCCAAGTTGTGTGCAAGCACAGATAATACCAACTATAGATATTTCATTAGGTACATAATCTTTCATCTTCTGGTAGAACTGCAATGCCCTCCAACCTTTGTTATTCTGGGCGAAACCAGATATCATACAATTCCAGGAGCACAAATTTTTATCTCCCATGCTATCGAAAACTATCTCAGCACTTTTAGTATCTCCGTGGCGGAAGTACATGGCTAACAATGCATTTTTCACCCTCAAGTTGGAAGCAAGCAATTGCTTCAGGATCATGCAGTGGATGGACTTTCCTAGTGACTGAAGATTAAGATTTCCACATGCCGATAAGATGCTAACTAATGTAATACTGTCAGGATTTATAGCCAAAGAGGAATGCATGAACTGAAAGGCTTCCAATGCATCTTTGTAGAGTCCATTCTGTGTACAGCCAACTATGATTGTATTCCATGAAACAATATCTGACACCGGTATTATTCTTTCTATGAGCAAAATGGCAGCCAGTGGGTCACCACAACTTATATACATGTGCATCAACGCATTAACGGCTGAAACTTCACTTGCAAATCCGTACTTCAAACTGAAAGTGTGAAGTGATCTGCCAAAGCTAAGTTCTTCTGGACTAGAGCATGAAGGTATGACAGCTAGCATAGTGGTCAAGCTGCAGAGTAAGCCCTCAGAAAGTAATCCTTTGAATGTTGATTGTGCCTCTTCTCTCAGTGAATCATTTCTCGAGTAACCAGAAATCATTGTGTTCCACGATATAAGGTCTCTTCTTGGCATTGTCCTAAATAACAGGCTGGCAGTAGATGATTCGCCGCATTTCAAATACAAACCAAGTAGGCCATTTCCTACGGACGGCTCCTCATGAAGAAGTCCTTTTCTCATTATGTATCCATGAACTGCTCTTCCTTCAGAAACCAGGCCTTGATCACCACAACCTGAAATTATGGTCACCAAAGTGGCAACATCAGGCTGGTTCTCCAACCTCATTTCCCGAAAAACAGTAAGGGCTTCGCTTACTCTTTCATTGTTAACCAGCCCTTTGATCATAGCATTCCATGATACCAAATTCCTGCTGGAAGTGCTTGCAAATACCTTCTCCGCAGCATCTGGCAGCTCAAAATCAGAATAGAACGTCATGAGAGAATTCGCCACCGAGCAAGATGCAGTGTCCTCATAACCGAGTTTGACCACACAGCTATGCACAGACTCCCCAAAGGAGAAAAGATCATCCAGACGAGAGCACGCTGAGAGGACAGAAGAGAGGCTCACCTCATCTGGTTGAAACATGGAACGTGTCATTTCCTTGAAGTACCACGCTGAGACCTCAGAAAGTCCGTTAAAAATGCTTCCACTTATCACAGAGTTCCACGAGGTGGTGTCCCTGCACGGCATGCTTTGGAACACCTCCTCTGAGGAGTAAAAATCACCACACTTTGCGTACATATCCACAAGAGCATTCCACAGGCTCAGATGATCGGCGTCGAGGCATCTCTTCACCGCCGTGCCATGAAGCGCCACCCCGTGCCTAAGGTTACCCGCGCGGGACGCCCCCGACAGCATGACAACCACCGTCGTCGAATCAAACCCCCCGAGCTCGCGCGCCATCCGCCCGAAGAGAGCCGCGGCATCGTCGTACCGGCGATTCATCGTGAAGGCGCCGATGGCCGCGTTCCACAGGATCACGTCGGGTGCGGGTGCGACGGCGGCGGCCTCGCCGAACAGCGCCCGCGCGGCGCCCGCGTCGCGCGCCCTGGCGTACGCCGCGAGCAGGGACGTGCGCACGGGCGGGTCCAGCACGGCGCCCGACTTGAGGGACGCGCAGTGGAGCGACGCGACTGCGGCGGCGCTCGCGCCCCCGCCGGTGGTGGAGGAGGAGGAGGGTGCGGGTGCGGTGAGGGCGCGCACGATGGCGCCGGCCCTCCTGCGCGGCGTTCCGTCGAGCGGGTGGTGGGCGCCGCCCGCGGCGGGCGCGTGGTGGGAGTGCCCGCGGGCGGCGAGGACGACCGGTGGCGGCCTGCGAGCCGACGAGACCGGGAGAAGCTTTGCGGCCAGTAGGCTTGGAGTTTGGCGTCGCATCCACTGCCGCGGCGCGTCGGTTTTCCGGTGGCTTGCCGGCGGTTGCAGTTGCAGCTCCGCTCCGGCGGCATTGGAGGCTTGTGATGATCCTTCAGAAATCAGGAGAGCAAGGGAAGAGTGGAACGGGCCACGGAGGGCAGAAAATTCCGTTTCCGCTTGACAGAAACACATGATTTTGGCCCAGCCTACTACTGACCACGCTGGGCCTGCTGAGAGAGCCCGCCGCCGCTTCCCCTGTTGTGCGACATGTTGAACTTGGAGACCGGATCCCATGATTTATCTGAAATTAAAATCGCTGGAGAAATCATTTTTTAAAAAATCGCTGGAGAAATGTTAAAATTCATACCAGTTTGGAAAAAGTCTACCTCGCCCCCTAACCTATGAGGGTTGGAACACATCACCTCCCAACCTATAAAAATGATTTCTTTTACCGGTACGAATCAACCCTAAGGGCTTGTTTGGGAATTAGTGAAATGAAGGGGATGAAGGGTATTGAGGTGGAGGAATTTCCATTATAATTCAAAATTTCCCAAAATCCCCTTCAATCCTCTTCCATCCACTTGAATCCTGGATCCTCAGAAGCGGTCTACGGGGAACTGTGCCGTTTGTTCGAGGCCACCGGTTTTGTTCTGAGATAGCTGTCACCCTCTACAGCGGTCCAGCCTCCGACGACGTTCAGTAGAGTTTAGCCTTTTGTTTTTTCACTCGCCGGAACTTTGGCAGGACATGCATTGCAGGGCCGGATTCTCCCCCGCAAAACACCCAATGCGACACGGCGTAAAACCAAAGGAGTTGAGATTCGCGCGCCGTTGCCATCCATCAGGTCAGGGATTCTTCTTCCGACAAACAAAACCCGGCCTCGACTGCCTCGCGCTCCATCGGCAGCAGATCACTCTACTAATCGAGAGTAGCCGAGGAGCACGTGATCGCCTACTTAATCCCTTGGCGTCTTCCTCCTGCAGCTATGGCACAAGCACAAGCAGGCGAATCTTCTCACCGATCTCGCACAGCTCAGAGACCGGGCCGCCTTCTTCTTGCTGGGGGCTGGGAGCTGGGGGCTGGACCTCGTTCAGGGGTCAGGGCCACGTTCGCAGTAATACTGTCGGTGAATGGTTAGCAAGCCAAATACTACTAGATTTATCACCAAGGCATAATTGCAGCTGCAGGGTAATTTCATCGCATCGGAGATGGATGGAGCTTGGGTGGTGGGGGGGGGGGGGGGGGGGCAAGGCAAATGGACACTGCACGTGAAGAAGCTCGCCTGACGACGACATCCATGCACGGCCATGGCCGATCGATCCCATCTTACGCGGGTGTCCTTTTCCTATCATTGGATGCCCACACACAAGCAGCACTTTGTCCGTCACTCACATTCACATGCGCAGCATGCATCTCGGTTCAACTTTGGTGTGATCCGCCTTCCTAATTACCTGCATGCCTCTGTTCAATAGGCTCGAGTGCAAATAAACAGCATCTGAAACTTACTGCACTGAGAGCAAAAGCTGTAGTAAGGGGGGTCACTGAGAACTTGAATTGGCGCTCGAGTTAGTAAGTTCCAACGACCCTATATCCAAGAACGAAAATTATCACTGCGCATCCACTCACGGTGAGCTGATGACTGCAGGAACCATCACCAGTTCACCACCACATCTCAGCCAAAACGCATTACTAGGTTTAACTTTATCAGTAACAACAGTCCATGTTCTTGGAAACACAGTTCAGAAGCCACGTGATCTCTTCTCCAATCATGGATGTCCCAAACCACGAGCGGGGATCACATGCCTGCAGCCTGCAGCAGCAGTTGATCGTGCCTTCAAAGTTAATTTCCTGGCAAAGCGGCAATGCCAGAGGGCTTTATGCTCATAATCATGAGGCGATGATGAACCTAAAGGTGTGATTATTGCCGATCTAAAAGGAGCAGGAAAGTGAGAGTACAGAATTCCCGATGTGGAGTTCCAGTTGTTGCACGCTGACCCTTTCCGGTGAATGAGTATATATCATGGCCACTTTCGGAGTTTCTCTACTCGTAAAAGTCAGTGATGGAAAGGAACACAGTCAGACACTTTTCCAGGTTATGCCTTAATAGAAGCATCGGAAACAATTTCGTAGCACGCGCCGTTACTAATGATCCAATCAGCCGCAAATTATTGGAGCAGTGAAACAATCGCGCGCACACACCATGATTGCTTGTAAGCAGAGTCTGATCTGATGATATGTACGTCCTTCGGGTGACTTGTGAGGACCATTTTCTGAAGAAAATACGAGCACATGAGCGATTGGCTGCAGCTAGCTAAAGAACCAGAATGCATAGGTAAGAGTATGGAACAACCAAGAAAGGATCCAATTGAACCTCACGTAAGGTAACATATATATATATATATATATATATATATATATATATATATATATATATATATATATATATATATATATATATATATATATATATATATATATATATATATATATATATATAATCTCAACTTAACAAAGGCCACAAAACAAAACAAAAAAGGCTTAAGGCTATAAGATAATGTAACCCTCCTCCCAAAAATATGAATCAAAACAGACAAAAAAAACTAAAATTTACAGGAGAGAACTAATGAAAGCTGAATAAACGGAGTAACTGTTCTTCACAAGGACAAGTAGTGCAATGCAATGCAATGCAATGCAATGCAATGCAAGGTGCAGAGCCAACCCGACCAACCAACGGCCAACTTTCCCTGCACGCCTCAAGGCAGGGCTGACGAGGACAGACATGCGTGCTCTGCCTGCCCCAGTTGTCCCGTCCACGAGGAGCCGAGGTGAGGACCATGGCGCGACACGGCTCGCCCACTCCCACTACACCGACCACATGGCCAGCAGCGCGACGACGGTAGGGAGCGCCCACGCGACGGCCGCCGCCGCCCGGGCCGGCGGCGGCGCGGGGGACTGCGCGGCGACGGCGGGCGCGTGGCCGGACGGCGCGAAGGCGGAGTTGGGCTCGAGCGCGTCCGGGTTGGGCGGGCTCGGGCTGGACGGGATGGTGGGCTCGGCGTCGGACGGCGGCGCGGCGGCGCCGTCCTCGGCGGGGGAGGGGAGCACGGGCATTATGTCCGGCGACAGCCCCTGCGGCGCCGGCGGGAGCGCGGAGTGGTGGTGGTGGTGCCTGGTGGGGAGGCGCGGGAGCGGCGGGTACTCGGGCGCCGCGGAGATTGTCGACGCCGGGAGCGCGGCGGACCACGCGGCGCACGGCGACGGCGCGTGGTGCAGCGCCAGCAGCACGGTGGCGACGGCGGCGAGGAGGAGGAGACGGGCGCCGGGCGCGCGCGTCCTCGCCATTGGACGCTGTGTCCCGCGCCTGGGCTGCGGAGCTATGAGCGCGTGTGCTGGTGTGCGGCGAGGCGAGAGCGAGAGGTCGGAGAGGATTGCGCAGCGGGCAGTGGGTGTGAGGGTGGGGAGGTGAGTGGTGGTCTGGTCTGGTTGCGTTGGTTTTTGGGGTCTGGTCGGGACTCGGGGTGGGGAAGCTGGTGGGTGGGCACACCGCACATGTTACATTGGCGGCACGCGCTCGCCACCATGCATGGCTGACGCTGCTGCACCCGCCGGTGAACGGCGAACATGGCCAGGACGGCGGTGCCTGCAAGTCTCGCCAACGTGAGGCTCAGTCGGTGCAAATGTGCAACACTGGAGTCTTTGCTAAGGTGACGACACGTACATGCAACTATGAGAGTTCTGAAGAATTGTCCATGCGATGTTCGTTCGATTATGTCACCAGTACAGGTACTACCTGCGGCCCAGATGTGGGTGATCCAACTACCGCCCGAGGAAGAAAGCCCAACCTGCGTGTTGCCGGCCCAGAATGGGTTCGCTAATGTAATAGGCATCGTAGAGATATAAGGGGAGAGGATTCTGGGGAGAGAAACTAAGTTGTAACTAAAACGATAAGGAGAACGCTCCTCTGTCGCTCGTCTTCCTCTTTCTCCTTCTCTGCCATGTCTGAATGAAATTCCGAATTCCAGTTCTAGTTCCTAACATCTTGGTATCAGATTCTTCGATCTTGGATTTCTCCTTGTTCCGTCTACTTGCTTCATCGATCGGCTAGCAACTGGTTCTGGTACGGTTCTTCGAGTTCATCCTCGGATTTGAACTCGAACCCGGTAATTCCACCCGCGCCGGCTCGATCTGGAGCACCAAATTTCCCACAACCACTTCACCCGCCTCCAACGCCGGCACGGTGCGATGGATCCATCTCTGAAACTTGCCCTGGAGGAGGTGCAGCGGAAGATTTCGGAGGAGATGCACAAGCAGTTCTCTGAGCTCGACACCAAGTGGGAGCAGCGCTTCACCGAGGATAAGGTGCAGCGGGATGATCGAATCTACGCGTTGGAGGATTCTGTGGACAAGGCGTTCACGGAATTCGACTCCTGGCATCCACAAGTCACTTCAGCGGTGGAGGATTTGAAGCGGCAAGTCTCCAAGCTGAACAAGCAAGTGGATCGAGCGCTCTTGGAGCGTTCGTCGGATCCGGGCATCCTCGATCCGCCTAACCCGCTCAAGTCGGCTACCGCGCGCCCATCTGCCGGTTTCACCGCCGACGACCCAAGTGGGCACCGCCAGAATCAACACCACCGGGATCACGAGTTTGGGACGGTGTTCACCCAAACCCAGATCCCGGTCAAGGGTACGTCTCACAACAAAATTCCTGCTGTTTCACCTCGTTTTCCATTCCATAGTTCGGGTAGTGCTGATTCTAAGTCTGGTGTTGCTGACCTTCACCACTTTGGTCGTTTACCAAAGCTTAGTTTTCCCAAATTTGAAAGTGAGAATCCTAAGTTGTGGATCTCTAGATGTGAGAATTATTTTGAGATGTACTCAGTTCCTTATGAAAAGTGGGTTCAAGTGGCTGTCAATTATTTTGAGGGTCCAGCTGCACATTGGCTTCAGGCTGTTGAAAGGAGAATCTATAAGAGTAGTTGGCATGAGTTTTGTGTCATGTTTTTAGAACGCTTTGGGCGTGATGAACATGATCTGTTAATTAGGAGAATGTTACATATCAAACAAATTGGATCTGTCACTGAGTATATTTCTCAGTTTGCTGAACTGATTGATCAGTTGACAGCTTATGAATCTCCAGCAGATCCTAGACATTACACTATGAAATTCATTGATGGCTTGAGTCCTTCTATTAGGTCTAGTGTGTTTCTTCAGCGTCCCAAAGATCTGGATACTGCTTGTACTTTGGCTGCCTTGCAAGAAGAAGTATTGGAGTCTTCTCAAGTCAAAGATAACAAGAAGTCTGGGGTTTCTTCATCCACTCACAGAAGTTTTTATCCTTTACCTGCTGCACCACCACAAGACAAAGCTAAAGTACCACTGTCTCAAGCTGAAGTAATCTCACCAGCAGCCACCAAAGTGCAGTCTCCACAAGATAAGTTGATAGCACTCAAAGCTTATCGAAAGGCCATGGGGCAGTGTTACAAGTGTGGTGAAAAGTGGACTAAAACACATATCTGCTCAAATACTGTCCAGCTACATGTTGTCTAGGAAGTGTGGGAATTATTTCAGTTACATTCTGACTTTCTAGCAGCAACTCCTGAGGCTGAATTATATGTTGCTGTTTCTGGAGAAGCAATCACAGGCAAGCTATCAGTCAAGACTTTGAAGCTTCAAGGGCTTGTTCAGGATAAGCTAGTTACTATCCTTATTGATTCCGGCAGCTCCCATACATTTATTAGTCAGAATTTGGCTTCTCAGCTGTCTGGTGGTACTCCTGTGGATACTCCTATTTCTGTCCAAGTGGCCAATGGTACCAAGTTGACTTGTCAGCTTGAGTTCAAAGACAGTTGGTGGTCTGTTCAACATTGTCGTTTTCAGTCCACTCTTAAGGTGTTACCTCTACGAGTCCACTCTTAAGGCTTGAGCAATTCTCACCTATGCAAGTTCATTGGCAACAGAAATGGATGCTTATTCCTTATGAAGGTCAGTGGGTCAAACTTCAGGGTGAATTACCACTGGATTATGAAGAAAATATGTTAGAAGTCCATGTGCTCCTTAAGGATTTTCAAGCTGCAGACATTCCACCACCCATACAAGCTCTCATTAACAAGTATGGAACTGTTTTTCAGCCACTTGTTGAATTGCCTCCATCTAGGTCATGTGACCATGACATTCCATTGATTGTTGGTGCTCAACCATTTGTGATAAGGCCGTACAGGTACCCTCCGGCCTTGAAGACTGAAATTGAGGCTCAAATTGCCAAAATGCTTGATGAAGGTATTATAAGGCCTAGTTCTAGCCCTTTTTCTTCTTCAGTGGTCATGACAAGGAAGAAGGATGGCACTTGGCGTTTCTGTGTTGACTATAGATTCCTCAATGCATTAATTATTAAGAGCAAGTACCCCCTGCCCATTATTGATGAATTTCTAGATGAATTGTCTAATGCTTGCTGGTTCACTAAACTTGATTTAAGATCTGGTTTCCATCAAATCCTATTGCAAGCTGGTGAAGAATATAAGACAGCCTTCTCCACACACTCTGGGCAATATGAATTCTTAGTAATGCCTTTTGGAGTCACTGGTGGCCCTGGCACCTTTCAGTCTGCTATGAATACTACCCTAGCATCTCTACTCCGAATTTGTGTTTTGGTCTTTCTGGATGATATATTAATATACAGTTCATCTTTTGAGGATCATTTGATGCATATTGAGGTTGTCCTCCAGCTGTTGGCCAAGGATGGTTGGAAGGTTAAACCCAGCAAATGTACTTTTGCTCAACAAAGCATAGCTTATTTGGGTCATGTTATCTCCGCTGAAGGTGTCTCTACTGATCCAGCTAAGATAAGAGATGTTCAAGCTTGGCCACAACCTACTTCTGTTAAGGAACTCAGAAGCTTCCTGGGCTTATCAGGCTACTATAGAAAATTTGTCAAACATTATGGCATCATCAGCAAGCCCCTCACCAATCTTTTGAAGAAGGGTGAATTATTTGTTTGGACAGCAGAAACAGAAACAACATTTCAAACTCTGAAAGAGGCACTTGTATCAGCACCAATGTTGGCTCTTCCTGATTTTTCATTACCCTTTGCAATTGAGACAGATGCTTGTGCAGTGGGTATTGGTGCAGTACTATCTCAGAAGGGGCACCCACTAGCTTATGTGAGCAAGGCTTTGGGCCCTAAGACTCAAGGACTTTCCACCTATGAGAAAGACTATATGGCTATCATTTTGGCCTTGGAGCAATGGAGAGCTTATTTGCAGTGTTCTGAGTTCATTATTTATACTGACCAGAAGAGTTTGGCTCAATTACCTACACAAAGACTCCATACAACTTGGCAACAGAAAGTCTTCACCAAGTTGTTGGGATTTAATTACACAGTGGTTTACAAGAAGGGTGCAGATAATACTCTGCTGCGTCGATGCTCTGTGACAACCCGCCCAGGAAAGTACCGTACTATTGCCTAAGACCGATCCACTTGGTCATTAAGCAATAATAAAGTACCATCCTGTCGTAAGTCGCCGGGTTACCGCCCGATAAATCACTTGAGAGCACAAGGATCGAATATATGCATTAAAACTCACTCGAAGGCGAGTCCGGAGAGATACAACAACATTCAAATCCAAATTCGTACCTTGTGCTCTCAAGTGATTTATCGGGCGGTAACCCGGCGACTTACGACCGGATGGTACTTTATTATTGCTTAATGACCAAGTGGATCGGTCTTAGGCAATAGTACGGTACTTTCCCGGCGGGTTGTCACGGTTGGCATCGAGCTTATATGCACCAGAGATTGATTAATAAATCTTAATCACTGATTTTTGAATAAAATATGCCAAGATTTTCTGATTTTCCAAAAATACGTTGGTCCGCTAAGGATAAACTAGACCGAGAGGCCCTAGAGGGAATTTTGGGTTCTTTCAGGTGGCTTATTTAACTTATGGTTTATTTTGCTAACTTCCAGCACATTACTTTATGTCAGACTTACGTTCATGCACAACCAAACTAGGAGCCACGTGTTTTATACGTGTGCTGTTCCGCATCACGGGAATTGCGAGGGTTGATGGAGTGATCCATTCCACGGATCCCATCTTCGCGTCTGTTTATGAGTTGTGTGTCGCCACGTGTTTTATACGTGTGCATTCCGCATGTCGCTCATGCGAGGCAAGGATACACTCCATTCAAACGGAGGGTGTCCGAGGTTGGACGCTGTCCATGCAGCGGCTTAACGCATGGATACCGTTTCTATAGTGAACGGTAATGTATGTGGACGCTTTCGTGACATGCTGGCACGAAAGGTTCGTTTTCTGCAGGTACATAACAACGCTTCGTTAGTTGTTAAGCGAGTACCGTATAGCTCTCGACTAGATATTATAGGGAGAGACGAATATGAGCCTTGCCACCGGCACTAACTTCGATTTTTGGCTTGATTGCCATGTGAGGTCGAATAGGACGTCTTGCATGCATGTTAAAAATCGAAACAACTAAAATAGACCCCAAAAATCGAAATTCCATGTGTTCTCTAAGGAAGATTATGCTAGTGTGTGCTTTTTATAAATTAGAAGTACCCCTCATACCTAGCCGTCATGCTGCCGAAATTTTGTGAAATTTTTCTTTATCTTGTGTTAGGTTAACTAAACTAAATTGTTAAAAACAATTGTTCCTCAACTAGTTACCTTGTAATAGCAAGTCTCAATTCTAGTTGTTGGGTTGGTTCACACTCCCCTAGGCACATCCAAGTTAAGGACCCCCCCATCTTGTTTCCTTGATTGTTGTTCAAACCTTAGAATCCTAATTAAGAGTATTAAAGGATTAATTTAAAAGTTGGGAAATTTTTGTGGTTCTGGGCTTTTGGTTATGAAGTTTTCATTCACAACTGCCAGAACTTCACCATTTGACATGCCGTTCTCTTTTGAGATCTGACATGGGTTACCTTTGTGTACAGATGGATTTCCCCGTGTTTCACCAGTTCGACGCTGACGGTACGATCCGTACCAACGGGTTGCACTGGGAGGGTTTTCCGCGCTTGGCGTGGGAAGCACTCAGTGCCGCAGGCTACCTTACCCCGCCGACGTACGAGGTGAAGGAGTTTGAGCGCTTTGGTGTTCCCCGCTGCAGGGTGATCTTGACTGTGTTGCCGCACCCTGACCACGCCGACTGGTTTGACCTGAGTTTTATTTACTGGGGATTTATCACACACGAGTCCGTGGAGTCAGCTGCCCTCGAGTGCTGACAGACTTTTGTGACCACAACCCTACCGTGGTAGCTCTTTCACCGTTTGGATCCGTTTCCGACCGTGAGTCCTCACGACCCGGCTTGGTTGGATCGTATGGACCATCTACGGGAGTTACTGACCCTAGCAGAGCCGTTGGATGTTACTCAGACACTTGCCCGTTGTCTGAACGTGGTTTTCACACTCCAGGGGCTGCGTTTTAACACCGCAGCGATTATTGCACAGCGCTTGGAGGCATCTAGGCGCGATTGGGAGCAGCTTTCAACAAAGCACATCGGCGGTCGAACTTTACGCTTACCCGGGTGCGGCGGGAAAACGACGGGTTGCGTACTAGGAGGTTCCGGTTGGAGCTTGAGTGAGGTGACAACCTCCGGAGGATCGTGGACCTAGAGACGGAGAACAATGCACTAGAGGAGGACGCCGACGCACACGAGATTGAGAGGCCGACCCCGTTGCGAACATTGCCGATATGCGGCGCGGCGCGAGGAGGCCGAGGTACGGGTGGCGGCCTTACGGGCTATAGTGGCCTTACAGCCACGCCCCGCATGCGAGCACACCGGAGGAGCGAGCGGGGCCGTGTCCGGTCCGGATCGACGAGCCGGGCGGGACCACCGCTACCGACTCCCCCCGGCTTCGCCTTCGTACAGTGGTGCTTCGGTGGGCAACTAGGTTGCCGACGGCGAGGAGCGACAGGATATCGATCCTATCGAGTTGTATTAGAGATGTTGGAGTAGTGGCTTGATAGCACGTCTTCGTGCCGAGCAACTATTGTATCATGTGTTGTCTTGAGGTTTCAAAACCGAGTTGTAATGACGTTGAACCTTGATCTGTCATGTTGTAATAAGAATATTCAAGCTTGTATACTTTAAGTGAATCCTGTTGCCTTTCAAATTGAATTTTCTTGTGCTAAATACCATATCCTTGGATAATTCGTTGCGATTGATCACGCTTGTCAAGGAATGCATTGCTTATCTCCTATGGACGTAGGTAAAACAAAGCATCTTTGCGAACGTCACTCGTTGCCAGCATATAAGTGCTCGTTCGTATACCATCTTCTTTGGTATTCGGGATAACGACGATCGTTCGGAAGTAATTAGGGGCCGCGCAGTTGAGCAATCACCGTCCTAACCATGTTAAGAGAAACGATTCTATGAATCTTGGTGGCTATAGGATGTTGTGCTTGTTCTTTGTACTCATTTTTTATGTACTAATGAGATGTAATAATGCATGATCGTGCTTGTCATCATTTGGGAGTAAGCTTTCGGTTATCTCACTAATAACGCTCACTTTTCGGATGGTGGGAACCACGCGCGGCTCTCCCAACGGTTTTGGAGCGAGTGGTAGTGGTGACTTGCCGCCACCCCCGCCCATGAACCCGACGGAGGCTTTCATGGCCACCCGGACCGAGGTCTTTGCGCCGGATCTTGCGGACACGGCGGCGGATCGCCCGGCGGATGAACCGAGGGCCGCCACATGGGGCCAACCACGAGGGACCTAACCGAGGTCACCACATATGCCCGAGTTCATCGCCATGAAGCCGCCAACGTTCGCGAAAGCGAAGACCCTCTCGGAAGCCGAGGCTTGGGTCAAGGCCATAGAGGCGAAATTCTCTCGCCTTTGTCTTTGCCTTGCTCGAGAGGAGAACAAGGCGAACTTCGCAGCCCTACAAGCTGCGAGGTGAAGCTTTGATGTGGTGGGACCATTTCAAGTCCATGCGGCGAAATCACGCCGTGACTTGGGAAGAATTCAAGCAAGCTTTCAAGAGTCATCACATCCCCAAGGGTCTGATGGACCGGAAGATGAGGGAACTGCTAGCCCTTCGTCAAGGATCTGACTCCGTGTACCGCTATGCCCAGAAGTTCAATAGCTTATGCCAATATGGTGGGCATCATGTTGATACCGATGCCAAGAAGATGGAGAGGTTCCGCGACGGACTCGATGGCAAGTTGTATGAGCGCCTAAATCTGCTCGAGCCCGCAAACTTCCATGAGCTCGTGAATAAAGCTATCTCGCAAGAAGATGCTATGAAGAAAGCCCATGGGGACAACAAGAGAGTGTCCGGTTTCACCCCAGGCAGCGGAACACACAAGAAGTTTCGCTTTGTGAAGAAGGAAGCTCCAGGCCCATCCCAGCAATCTTCAACTGGACGCTGGACGATGAAGCCATTCCAGGGCAAACCTGCCGGGAACTTCCAGTTCCGCCGTGCCCAGCCACAGACTCCAAAGCCCAATGCACCCCCTCGTGATGTGGGAGGTCGCCGTTGCTACAACTGTGGCCAGCCAGGGCACTATATCAATGAGTGTCCCAAGCCCAGGCAAATCAAGTCAAACCCGCAGAACCAGAATACGGGAAACAAGCCCGCCACTCCGGCCAAGAAACCCATGGTGCAAGTGCGCCAGGGCAAGTTGAACTTCACCACCATGAGTGACATTCCCGTAGGAGCTCTAGTACTCACGGGTACTTTCTCTATCAATAACATTCCTGTCAAGGTATTATTTGATTCAGGAGCCACCCATAGCTTCATAAATGAGAGTCTACTAGACAAATTGGGTCTAAGAGGAGTACCAACCAAATCTACTTATAAAATTACCACACCTGGTGGAAACATCACGTCTCAATTAGTGATTTTTGGAGTTCCCCTAAGACTAGAAAGTCGGGTCGTTCAATCTAATCGATAGTCATCCGGTTAGGAAGCATGGATGTTATTTTGGGTATGGAATGGATGAATCAACATAAGGTGGTTCTAGATATATTAGATAGGGTCGTAGAGATCCACTCTCCTACGGTCGGGCACACTACCTTGTACCTACCTTTCCGGAACGGTACCGACTCTTGTGCCTATGCGACCATTATCTCCTCCCTTGATGAGATTCCAGTGGTGTGTGAGTACCCGGATGTGTTTCCTGACGAGTTGCCTGGTATGCCACCAGACAGAGATGTCGAGTTTGTGATCGAACTCCAACCCGTACCGCACCCATTTCCAAAAGACCTTATCGCATGCCACCCAAAGAGCTAGCCGAGCTAAAAACCCAACTCCGGAGTTGTTAGATAAGGGTTACATTCGCTCGAGCTCTTCTCCTTGGGGTTGCCCCCGCTCTTTTTGTCAAAAAGAAAGATGGTAGCTTGAGGATGTGCGTAGATTACCGTCCACTCAATGCGGTCACCATCAAAAAGAAATACCCACTTCCTCGAATCGATGTACTGTTTGATCAATTGGCTGGTGCCAAAGTCTTCTCTAAGATCGACCTTCGTTCTGGCTACCACCAAATCAAGATTCGACCATGCGATGTTCCTAAAACTGCTTTTTCCACTCGTTATGGTCTTTACGAGTTCTTGGTCATGTCCTTCGGACTCACTAACGCGCCTGCCTACTTCATGTACCTCATGAACTCCGTATTCATGACGGAGCTCGATAAGTTTGTCGTGGTTTTCATCGATGATATCCTCATCTATTCTAAAAACGAGGCAGAACACGCCAACCATCTCCGAGTTGTCCTGCAGCGTTTGCGAGATCATCAGCTTTATGCTAAATTCTCCAAATGCGAATTCTGGTTGAAAAGTGTCAAATTCTTGGGGCACACCATTTCCCATGATGGTATCTCCGTGGATCCTAGCAAAGTTCAGGAGGTAATGGATTGGAAACCACCCAAATCTGTACATCAAATCCGCAGTTTCCTAGGATTGGCGGGATATTACCGTCGATTCATTCCTGACTTTTCTAGAATCGCAAAACCCATGACCGAATTACTCAAGAAGGGAGTGAAATTCGTGTGGAGTGAAGCATGTGAGAAAGCCTTTCACACCCTCGACAATATCTAACTTCGGCCCCAGTGCTAGCTCGGCCCGATAACTCCAAGCCATTTGAAGTTTTAAGCGACGCATCGAGCACCGGTCTTGGCCGTGTCCTTATGCAAGAAGGCCGAGTCATTGCCTATGCTTCGCGAGCTCTTCGACCCCATGAGCTCAACTATCCTACTCACGATCTTGAACTAGTCGCCGTTGTTCATGCCCTCAAGATATGGAGACACTATCTAATGGGCAATCATTGCAATGTCTTCACCGATCACAAGAGCCTCAAGTATATCTTCACCCGATCGAATTGAATATGAGACGAGAGAAGATGGCTTGAGTTGATCAAGGATTATGATCTAGAAGTGCACTATCATCCGGCAAAGCAAATGTTGTTGCGGATGCTCTTAGCCGCAAGGATCATTGCAACCACCTAGAGTTAGAGCCGGTCGGCGAACCCTTGTGTGAGGAAATGAGAAAGCTCAGCCTAGAAGTGGTACCGCAGGGAATTCTTTATGCCTTGACTGCAGAGTCCAGCCTTTATGACAGAATTGTCACGGCCCAGCGCAATGATGCGAATATCCAAAACATCAGGCAGAAACTAGTGGAAGGAGACCCGAAGTACACTTGTTTCCAAAAGGATCCCCAAGAGGTGGTCTGGTTTGGAAAACGCCTAGTGGTCCCCGTTGACCCGGAAATCAAGAAGATCATTCTAGATGAAGCTCACAAGTCCAAATTCTCTATCCATCCCGGTAGTACCAAGATGTACCAAGATCTAAAGCAGAACTTTTGGTGGTCTAATATGAAGGTGGATGTAGCCAAGTATGTAGCCGAGTGCGATACTTGCCACCGGATGAAAGCAAGTCATCCGAAATCGGCGGGAGTACTCCAACCCCCGTCGATACCTATGTGGAAATGGGATGACATTAGTATGGATTTTATTGTAGGTTTACCCCCGACCCCTAGGAAGAAGGATTCTATTTGGGTGATTGTGGATAGACTCACTAAGACTTGCTCACTTCATTGCCGTGCACACCACTTACTCGGTACAACGGTATGCGAGTTGTACGTGGACCGCATCGTTCGTCCGCATGGAATCCCAAAGACTATAATCTCGATAGAGGAACTCGGTTGTAGCCCGTTTTTGGGGGCGAGTTGCATGAGTGTTTGGGAACTCGGCTACTCCGAAATTCCGATATCATCCCCGGACCGATGGTCGGACGGAGAGGATAAACCAAATTCTAGAGGACATGTTGAGAGCAAGCATCTTGCACTTTGACAAGAGTTGCGACAAGTGCTTGTCCTTAGCGAGTTCTCCTACAATAACGGCTATCGAGCCGGCTTGAAAATGGCACCGTTCGATGCTTTATACGGACGCGGATGCCGCACCCCACTAAATTGGTCGAAGCCGGAGAAAGAACACTTTTTGGACCGAGTTAGTTAAAGAGGCCGAAGAGAAGGTACAAGTGATAAGAGAAAATTTGAAGGTGGCCCGATGAGACAAAAGAGTTACCATGATAAGGGAACCGCACCTCGACACTTTGAAGTGGGAGATCATGTGTATTTGAAGGTATCCCCCACCAAAGGTGTGCAAAGGTTCGGAGTCAAAGGAAAGTTAGCCCTGCGCTACATTGGACCCTATGAAGTAATAGAAGTATGTGGACCCGTGGCCTACCGTATCCAATTGCCAGAACGGTTCTCCGCGGTTCACAATGTGTTTCATGTAACTCAGTTGAAGAAAGGAATGCCTGTTTCGGAGAACGAGATCATCACAGAAGCTAATGCTTGGATCGAGCCGGATTTCTCGCTCGTCGAGAACCCCTTAAAGGTACTAGATCAAAAAGAGCGAAAGACCGGAGGCAAACCGTGCGAATGTACAAGATCCAATGGAGCCATCACACGGAAGAAGAAGCCACGTGGGAGACGGAGGATTATCTCAACACCAAGTATCCGGGCTTCCTCCAATCCCGAAACCGTGAGTCTTTTTCCCCATCCCTTCATTGTCAAGTCGAATCTCGGGACGAGATTCCTTTAAGGGGGTAGGCCGTGACGCCCCCGGGTTTTTAATTACCGTCATTAACGCTAATGACACGATTAGCCGGTCAAATGGTCAACCTTAGGTCAACCTGGGCCCTCACCCATGAAAACTCCTTAACACACCCCTAGTGACCCTAGTGAATAGTTAAAACACTTGTGGGGCCAACCCATGGTCAAAGGGTGGGTCAAACCCCCTTGCCATCCCATGTCCACAGTGTCTGCTTAACTTTTGCCGCGTTCTCCAAAATTCACCTAAACACTTAAAATTCTACCTTTGGGAAAGTTGTAGGTCTTGTTGAGGGACACAACTTTCATGTAGAGTGGCATTGCTGATTTGGAGGGGAAAATTGTGAAAAAGCCCTTGCAAGCCGAGAGATCACTTGTTGGCAAGCACATGCCGACATTCAAAGTTGGCACTCCCACGATTCAAATCTAGGCAACAAAACCCTATACGAGTCTTTGTAAAAGTTGTAGCTGGTACCTAGATCTACAACTTTGGTATTCATCACTTGGTCCGGTTCCGTTGAAACATTTTGAGAAAAATCGAGTCAAAGCATGCACCGGCGGCACGGCCGAGCCGAGCGCGCGCGCGCGCGCGTCGTGCGCGCCCGTGCGCCGCCGTCGCCGCCCGCCGCCGGCCTTGCCCCCGCGCCCGTGCCCGCGCCGCCCGAGGCCTCGACGTCCGCGTCACGCCGCGTCCCGATGCCCCGCGCCCGATGCGCCCCGTCCCGAGGTGCCCCGAGGCACGCGCGCGCCGTACGCGCGTGTGCGCCACGGACCGGCGGTCCGTCGGCGGCGTTGCCGCCGTACGCGCGCGCCCTCGAGCCGCCGTAGCACGGCCGCATCTTCCGCCGTCACCCGCGCGTCACCCACGGGCCGCCCGAGTCGGGTATAAAGGCCCCCCGCCTCTCCTCGCGCGCCGCACCGAGCCGCCCGCGCCATTGCCGCCGCCATCCCGCCGCCGCCGGTGCTAGCTCGCCTTGTTCGCGCTCGCCGCCGTCCAAGCCCTCGGCTCGCTTCCTTAGGGACCCGAGCCGGCTCGCAAGCGCGCTTGTTTGCGTCAATTTGGCTCCCACACCCGCGCACACCGAGCCGCCGTGAGCGCCGCCGCCGGTCACCGCCGTGCGCCACCGCCGCTCGTTCTCCCCCACCGGCCAACCACCCCACGAGCTTTCCCTAGCCCCTAATACAACTCCCCGAGCCGCGTGTTGTCCTAGTCCGTGCTCTCCTCGTCGGGAACCCGAGCCGCCGCCGCCGTGCTCGCCGGTCGCCGTCGAGCGCCGCAGTGCAGGCCCTCTCTGCCCCAACCGCACCTACCCGGCCCTCCTAGGTGAGCTTGTGGTCCTCCACGGCCACTTGCCCGGCCAAGATCGCCGCCGGCTAGCCGGAATTGGGCTTTGCCCGTGCCGCCGGCCGGCCAGGGACCCAATTGCAGAGATCCAACTCTTGTTAGGGTGTTTAAAGTAAAAGTGCAGGACTAGTCTGTGAAAGACCTATCTAACTTTTCTTACAGTTTAGTCCAAGGTCTTAGAAAATCCATAGAAATTCACAGAAAATTCCAAAAATTCTAAAACAAATTTTGTAGGTCTCAGGATGTTAAACCCCACCTACTTGATGTACACTTGAGGCTAGATTCAAAGTAGTTTTGGCAGAAAAATTACAAATGTGTTATGATTGAATCTGCCATAACTTGAAATGTATAGCTTCTCTGTAGTTGAGCTTTGGATATGTTGTGAGTTAGGATAAGACTAGATGCTGTGCCAAAAAGTGCACAAAGTTATCATGTGAATATTTTTATAAAAATGTTTTTCCATCTCTGGCATAACTGCATAGATGATTTTTCATGTTAATTATATTTATGTTCTTGACCCCAACTTGTGCACACTGTCTTGAAATGTCAAAAGGCACATCTTGTGAATTAATCATGAATTTAGGAGTAACAGAAATAATTATTCTTGTTTAATGCATGTTTTCCTTTGTAAATTAATAAACCAAATTCAGTAGAGGTTCCATGTGAACATGCTAGCTTTTTAGACTTGTTTAGGACCAGAGAGCATCCACCAGAAAGTTTGGGTAATTTTGATGCTTATTTATTTTTATTTGCATTTAAGTTGAATCACTAGATAACCTTTGTTATTTTCAATAATATTTTAATTCCTAGCATCCAACACTTACATGTGGGCCCAATGGACCAGGATAGGTACTTGTTAGACCTAAAAAGCACTCATTTGATTTTTGGTAATTTAATTGTTTAAATAATGGCTTAAATGCCCTTTTAATATTAAAGGGAAATTAAAATAAAAAGAAATCCTTAATTAAATCCTTTTTCTTTTTGGTAATAGTACTTAATACAAATAAAAGAAATTTAATTAACATTACCGATAAGAAATTTAATTCATAAATAAAAGATATTAAGTACACCTTGTTGATAAAGATAAAAAGGAAATGAAGCTTTCACATGAAATGATAATCTTAAATAAAAACCTTTATTCAAATAAGGAATAAAAGAGTAATCCATGTACAACCGATAACCTTCCTAAAAGAGAAACCTTAGATGAATGCTTGTTAAGGTGAATATGACCAACTAAAGTTGGATAGGACAACAAACTATCACATCACCTAAAGTGCCTTGCATTCCGTGTAGATCTTCCGGACGGAGATTACTCCCCAGTCCCGGAAACCGAGGAAGGCGGAGCGAAGGTTCCGTGCGGTACGTGGACGGACTCGACACCGAGGGTGCCCAAGCTAACCTAGTCGACGAAGGCAAGCTCCGGTGCATCTAACCCAGTTTTAAAATTCTTTATTCAATTATCTATGAATGATTGTGCATTTACGTTCAGGAGTTGAATGAAACCCTAGATGCATGATCTATAGGTACCTTTGGTCCCTACTAGTATGATAGGTCGATAGCTGCTAAGCTATAGGACCGTTACAAGTCGGGTGATGACCTCACTCGCGAGAATAGGTTCCTAGATAGGAATCATACTATATCCTTAAATGGATTGCTCACGTGGTAAGAGCATGGGATCTGGGCTCCGATCCGGTGGTTATGTGGGTTAAGTTTTTGAACGTACCAAGCATATGCCGGGTATGGGACCGGTAAGCCTAGTACCATAATGAGGCGGTGAGGGATCTTACTATTACTACTCTTGGGATTCGTTCTCACGGCTAGCTACGGTGGTGTATGGTGACTCCTGGTATCTCGCGGGGTATGCGGATAGCTTGCACCAAAGACTGTAAGATTCGATCCCAACCCGAGGATTTATGGGGACGGCCTGGGGAGTTGTCCTCGCGGGGGCAGCCGACCGTGTGTTTGGGTTTACCTTGCAAGGTTTTATAATCAATCGATTGTCGGCCTCTCACCGTTACCCGAGACTACTTACTCCACTAGTCATGTGATCCCTAATGATGGAAGTTGATGAAGATGATGTTTGAATAATTGTATTGTACAACTTGTTTGTACTTGATGGCTAATGTAGTAATGACTAAACTACTAGAATTGTGCTAAAATCTTGAAAGTAAGGACCTACTCTTTGTTACTTTTTAGCAAAAGCAACCCAGTAGCCAAAAAGCCTTTCATGGTCTAGTTTTTGGTGAAGTAGCTATCACCGACGGGTAAGACTTGCTGAGTATTAGTATACTCAGCCTTGCTATAATGTGTTGATCCAGGTAATGCCTTCAGTGATGTGTGGCCCGGTGAGATCCCGCCTGGCTGGGAGCTGGAGTGGGTGGAGGACGACTACTGAAGCATCATGGATGGCCTCCCGTGGTGACTTCGCTGCCGCTAGTTAAATTCCGCTGTCTTTTCAAAACTCTGAACTATTCTGTAATGACAAAAACCATGGTTTGTAATAATTAAACCCTTCGGGGTACGAATTTGGATTTGAATGTTGTTGTATCTCTGGACTCGCCTTCGAGTGAGTTTTAATGCGTATATTCGATCCTTGTGCTCTCAAGTGATTTACCGGGTGGTAACCCGGCGACTTACGACAGGATGGTACTTTATTATTGCTTAAGGACCAAGTGGATCGGTCTTAGGCAATAGTACGGTACTTTCCTGGGCGGGTTGTCACATGCTCTCTCTAGACATCCAGCTCCACCTGCACAAATTTTGGCTATCTCTACTGTTGTTCCACAATGGATGACATATGTCACTGATGCTTATGCTGTTAATGATCAGGCTCAACAATTATTGCAGCAACTAGCTCTTGCCAATGGCCCTGTAGGCAACTTTACTTTACATCAGGGAGTGATTAGGCATAAGGGCAGGATTTGGGTCACTAACAACCCTGTTGCTCAGCAGCAAATTTTCCAGGCTTTCCATGACAATGCTCTTGGCGGTCACTTTGGTTTTCCTGTTACTTATGCTAGGATCAAGCAACTGTTCTTTTGGCAAAACATGAAGACTACAATTAAGGAATGGGTTCAGGCTTGTCCTATCTGTCAACAAGCAAAACCAGACAGGAGCAAATATCCTGGTCTTCTTCAACCATTACCTATCCCAGATCAGGCTTGGCAAATGATATCTATGGATTTCATTGAAGGCTTACCTAAATCTAAGAATCATAACTGCATTTTGGTGGTGGTCGACAGGTTCTCCAAGTATGCTCATTTCTTATCCTTGTCTCACCCATTTACTGCCTTGACAGTAGCTCATGCCTTCATGGATAATATTTACAAGTTGCATGGAATGCCCTCTTCTATTGTGACTGATAGAGATAGAATTTTTACTAGCAACTTGTGGCAAGAGCTGTTCAGACTGACAGGAACTACCCTTAGAATGAGTAGTGCTTACCACCCTCAAACGGATGGACAAACCGAGCGCGTTAACCAGTGCCTTGAGACATATCTGCGCTGTTTTGTGCATGCCTGTCCTAAGCAATGGTATTCTTGGTTATCTCTGGATGAATACTGGTATAATACCTGCCTTCATTCGGCTATACAGACTACACCTTTTCGTGCTCTTTATGGTCATGATCCAATTCATTTTTGGTCTTACACCTGATTCTGCTGTCTCCACTCCTGAGTTGGCTACCTGGTTACATCAACGAACTTTGATGAATGAGCTCCTCAAACAACATCTCTTGCGTGCCCAGGCAAGAATGAAGAAGCAGGCTGATAAAAACAGGAGTGAAAGAACATTTGAAGTGGGTGAATCTGTCTATCTCAAACTTCAACCTTATATTCAGACTTCTGTGAGCAATCGATCCAACAATAAGCTTTCCTTCAAGTTCTTTGGGCCCTACGAAATCTTGCAGAAAGTTGGCTCAGTCGCTTATAAACTCAAGCTTCCTGATGGCAGTGCTGTCCATCTTGTCTTCCATGCCTCTCAACTTAAGAAAGTGGTTGGACAGGGTCAGCAAGTTACTGAACATATTCCTCCGTCGGATGATTCACTGCAGGTCCCTCTCCAAGTTTTGAATCATCGAATGGTGACCAGAGGTAACTCAGAAATTCTCCAAGTTCTCGTTCACTGGTCAGGGCTGCCGCTGTCATTAGCTACTTGGGAAGATGCTGAAGCTCTCAAGCAACGCTTTCCACTGGCACCAGCTTGGGGACAAGCCGGTTCTCAAGACCGGGGGAGTGTCACCAGTACAGGTACTACATGCGGCCCAGATGTGGGTGATCCAACTACGGCCCAAGGAAGAAGGCCCAACCTGCGTGTTGCCGACCCAGAATGGGTTCGCTAATGTAATAGGCATCGTAGAAATATAAGGGGAGAGGATTTTGGGGAGAGAAACTAAGTTGTAACTAAAACGATAAGGAGAACGCTCCTCTATCGCTCGTCTTCCTCTTTCTCCTTCTCTGCCATGTCTGAATGAAATTCCGAATTCCAATTCTAGTTCCTAACAGATTACTTTTTTTCTCGAATACACAGGAGTTTAATTGGTTCAGACAAGTATATTTTAAACTGTCAGCAATGGTCAATTAGAATCTGAAAACAAAATGTATCTTTAAAAGAAAGACAGTAGAGAAAGATATTCTTTTTAAAGCTTACAATGTAAATAATATACACTCAAGAATGAAATAGTTCTATGAACAGAGGACAAAAGATCCACACTATCGATGAAGCGATTGTGGAAGTGCATATCTTCGCAAAGAGGGATGCAAACTTGATAAATAATGCAGTCTGACAAAATAAAAAATTGATATGTAATGAAGTCAGAAAAATTTTAACTCATGCTTGAAACAGATAAAGCTACTTTGCATTGCACATAAACTATAATATGCATAATAAACAATGGCCAAAATTACTTAAAAGCAACTAGAATGAAGGTATCATATGCAACTATGCACTACTACATGAACAATGTTACTGGATGCAATCTTACAAGAAAAATGAATTCCTAAGGCCTCCTTTGGAACAAAGGAAAATTAGAGGATTTTTGTAGGATTTGAATCCTATAGGAAATTTTCCTATGGAGTCCTTTGGAACAAAGGATTGAACCCTTACAATTCCTATGCAATTCCTATGGAATAGCTTGTTCCATAGAGATTTTGGAGGATTTCTAACAAGAGGTCCAACCTCTTGGAAAGAATCCTTTGTGTCTATCTCTCTCTTCTCATTCCTATGGTTCAACCAAATGACCAATCTAGCAACTTTCCTATGTTTTTTCATTCCATAGGACTCAAATTGGCATGACACTCTATTCCTACATTTTTCCTATTCCTTTGTTTTGGAAATCCTTTGTTCCAAAGGAGGCCTAAAACTGATATCAGTAACGTATATCAAGTCAACATGTGAAAACAGTCCACTAACCAGTGTTGAGTAAATTAATGAGCGCCTTTAAGGTGAAATAGATAGTAATAGATCCATTGAGATTTTGTAGAAGACCACTACTTAGCAAATTGCTAAGGATAAACAGATGTGGCATGAAATCAATTGTACACAACTACAATTGACCGAACCTCACAAAATCATAACACACTCCTATAATTTCAAAATAGCAGTTGTGTCTGCAACTAAAAAGCCTTAAACTCCCAGATTGGAGCTTCAACCGAGATGGATCTCAAAATAATTGTGATTTTCACAACTTCAAGAGATGCAACTTATTTTAAGCAAACAAAAATCATGGATAAGAAGCAAAACTGTCAAACTTATGTTGACCTACCGTAGTAATATTAACAGTCAGGTTCTGCTAACTTGTCAAAAGTTGATATCTAGAACCCCAGGATTCGATGAACTTAAGGGAACTTTTCATTGTTGATGGCATTAGAAATAAATTCCACACATAACATCACTACTGACCAAGTAATGTTGTGCACCAGAGCACAATAAACAGTTGGCATCTGGAGTTAACGCTATAATTAGGAGGAACGAAAATGAATGCACCGAGACTAAATACGAAAAACCTAACAAAGACGATTGAACATACCTAGGAAATCCATCAAGCATACTCTTTGAAAGCTCATCACCAGTAATTATAATAGGACAGGTCATCTGGAAATAGAAAGACTTCATAGCAACGAAGGCAATGCAACACACATTTAATAAATAAATTGACACAATTGTTGACCAAAACTCTTGTAATATCTTCAAGTGCTAGTTGTGTCAACCAAATAAGACAGCACATGCGTCAGAGTATAAAAGGTGGAACGGTACCAGTGAATAGGACACCCATATGAATTGCGTTATAAGAAAACAAGTTCACCTACCTGTTGGAACCGGAAATAACATCTTTCAGTCTTCTATTTGACCACTATATTTTCGACAGGTAAGGCATTTCCTAAAAACGAGACTAAGTAAAATCATATGGCATGGTCTACCATTCTAAAATTCCTCAAATGCACAATATAAAAACATTTAATTCATGGAAATACAGGTAAGAGACTTACCGCAGCGATTGAAGGGAGCTTTCCAGGATAGCCCATGGGCAGTGTGATCTCAAGTAAATGAATCCATCCCTGCTCATCCCTGGCAGATACACCATAGGCCATAATTTCAGATAACAAAAATTAAATGATATTAACATACAATATTAAAATGTTCAGGCGGGTATCTGAAATAGCATTTTCAGAAAACAACCATCACCTGACGAACTTCAGTATGTGATTCATTCAAACGTCTTCAATCGAGCACCCACTGCACAACACTAATAAAAAATTTGCATCTAATACCAAATCGGATTAGAGGAAATCGCTTGTTCGTTCTTTCGAATGGAAAGAATCAATCAAACAATCACCACCTACACACAAGAGAGGATAGATTACTTGGGGATATGAAAGTGAAAATATTGTGTGAGACTTGCCGATGGAGGCTTACAGTCCGCAATGCGGCGGAGACTTTGTGCCTAAGGGAGCATGGTAGGGGATCTGGCGATGGTTGGGTCGTTGTCGTCGCCGCATCAAGGCTGTCCTCCCTCACGAACATGGCGCCTCGGTGTCAGTTCAAGCTGCGGCGGGGCGCCATCTTCAACGTCTGGGCGGTGTTGCTCTCCACCAATGTTGTCTTCTTGTCATCCTCCCTCTCCTCGCTGACCTCCATCTCACTGCTACCCACGTGTGTCGTGACCTCGCCGGTGGTTGGTCCCTCCCATGGACACGAGGGTAGGGGCTGTCGTCGCCACTGTCGTATGGACCTCCCTGGGCCCACTACCTCGGTGGGTACCAGGACTGACTACTCGGTGGGCCCCTGGGACTACTCGACTTGCGGCGCACGCTGCACCCGATGACGTGAAGCACAAGGACTACGAGAGGAGAAGTACTCGGTTAGGAAGGCGTACATGTCCCGCACCGTATGGAAGACTCCTAGACGTACTCGACTAGTACTCTCTCCATATTCCTACTTGTAACCACCGCCTCCCGGACTATATAAGGCGAGCGCAGGGACCCCTCTCTCATCATCTCATCTCACGGCGTACAATTGCACCATCTTGTAATCGTACCCAATCAATCCAGAGCTACGCAGCATACAGGACGTAGGGTATTACGCACCTCGCGGCCCGAACCTCTCTAAATTGTGTGCCATGTGTCTCTTCCTTCGAGTTACCGATCTCGGCGAGGCCACAATCATCTACTTCGGGTACTCCCCTTAGTAGGTTGTCGGTCTAAAACACCGGCAGTGGCGCGCTAGGTAGGGGCACTCGCCGAGATCACATGGCGAACTCGACGGCTTCTCGTCTACTTCAAGCCAACCGTCTCCTTCAACCGCGGCGACACCTTCGTTTTCGGCGCTTGGGTGCCGCAATGCGACGGCGCGGGATCCTTCCGGCGCCGCCTCACCATGCCGCCCGACCCGAGACCGGCTTCGTGACGCTTCCAGAAGTTATCACAGGCGAACTCACCGGCAAGTTCGGCGAAATTTCGCTCTTCGACCATCATGCTGACTTCGAGCTCGGGTCCGCTTCCAACTCGAACTCGACGTCTCCATGGGATATCGCATGCGAGCCAGCTACTCAGCCATCGCGTGTGGTCCCACCACCCCGTGAGCACTCCACGCGTGGCCCCCGTAATGGCAGCAGGGCCAGCACGGAGGCTCCCTCTTCGCGCCGGGCCGGCAAGGAGCCCGTACCCGAGTACAACTCGGACTCCGACACCGCCCCCGGCCACGCTTCAAACCCCCTCTCCGGCTTCTACTCGGACTCCGCGTACGAGTTCGACTTCGGGTCGGACCCAGAGGATTCTGAGTCCGAGGACAACACCGCGAGCACCGCTTATCGGGGGCCGCCTTCGGGCCGGTCATAACGTCTACACCCGTCGGGGAGATTCGTCTCATCGGCCGGATCGCAAGCCCGCGGACCCGATAAGTGGAGACTTGCGCTACGTCGCCTACCTCAACTCGCTCCCGTTCCAGGAGGGAACACCACTTGCCCGAGCTGACTCATACACCCCAACTGAGGTGGCGAGCTCTGAATCCAGCCTTGGCAACCCTGATCGCCAAGTCTTCATGGCTGTCGGCGACACGCCAGGAACTTCAGGGGCGCAGGACCGGTACCTTGAAGACATCTCCGCAGACGAGTTGTCCGCTGAAGCACCCGCAGATGAGACCGACGCCAACAGGGATGCTCGACGTGAGCGTAACAGAAGGCGCAACGAATGGCGCCGGCGTCTCCGAGACAACCTCCCCATCCGCAACCTTGCGGAAGCTCTCGAAGCGGTCGAGAGCAGAGTACACACTACCCCCGAGCAATGCCTCATGTCGATCACAGCGATCGCACGCCAGGCTCAGGGAATACGCGCTGGAGAAGTCATCGCCAAGCTCGCTGAAGACGCTTACTTCATGCGGGTCGACAACAGGGTCAACCAGCCTCCCCCCGCCAGGAACCGCGACAACGAAGCTAAAAGTCGCAGCGCTGACCTCGGCCGCAACCGTACTCAAGCCGAGCTCCCGGCTCAGCCCAACCGTACTCGTGCAAACATCGGCGGACCCTCACAGGGTGGCAACAGCAATCGTGAGGTCGTCCCTCATCGCGCTCCTGACGGCGGCGGCCGCGACCCTGACGGCGGCGGCAGCGACGGCGGAAGCTCCAACCACGAAGCCAACGGGCGGGCGGCGGCGGCGGCAATCGCGGCGGTCGAGACCACACGAACGGCCACGCCTCCGGAGCCTCACAGGGCGGCTACGACGCCCGCCAGAAGATTGAAGAGCTGCGCGGAAGAAGTCCGCCACCGCAGGCGACAACGACGGCTTCCCCGCCTTCTCACCTCGACTTCGCAACTTGCTCCTCCCCGACAAGTTCAAGCCTTTGGGGATCACCAAGTACGACGCGACGCAGATCCCATCCAATGGCTCGGTGCTACGCCCTCTCCATCGAGAACACCGGCGGCAACAACGACACCAAGTGCCTCTACTTCCCCTTACGCCCGGACCGAGCTCCACTCACATGGCTCGAGTCGCCGTACAAGCACTCGATCGACAAGTGGGACCAGCGAAGGAGCGAGTTCACCAGCAACTTTGCGGGCGCCATGGGCCGCTCGAGTACTCGCATGGACCCGGCCATGGTCAAGCGAGAACAAGGCGAGACCCTCCACAAGTACATGCGCCGCTTCTTCGACAAGCACGCTACCGTAGTCGACGTCACCGACAAGGAGGTCATCGACCTCTTCCAAGACGGCCTCTACCACCGCCACACCTTTGAAGACTTCGGTCGTCGCCGCCCCAAGTCCATCCCCCACCTCAAGGACATGATCACATCCTGGGCGGATGAAGAAGACAAGGCCAACGCCATGTACGACGCCATCCGTGGCAAGAATAAGCAGAACACGGGCGGCGGCAGTGGAAACAACGGGAACCAAGGCGGCCGCAACAACAACAACTACTACTCGGGTCCCAACCGCAAGCGCAAGCCAGACAACACCTTGTCGCGACTATCCGGTGCCTGCGCGAAGGAGAACTCGAAGAAGACCTCTGGCGGCTTCAAAGACTTGCTGAAGGAGAAGTGCCCGTGGCATATGGACGACAACCACACCACCGAGCAGTGCTACCAACTCAGGCGAGCGCTCAATGACACTCTGGAGCCACGGGACCCTCGTGACAAAAAAGGCAAGAAGAAGCACGACGAAGGCAATGCTGACTTCCAGGAACCCGACAAGACGGTCAACGTCCTCTTCGGCGGACTACCCAGCAGACGGGAGAAAAAGGCTACTCGTCGAGAAGTCATGAACATTGAACCAGCGGTCCCGACCCCTCTCAGGTGGTCGGAGGTACCCATTACCTTCTCCCGCGCAGATCAATGGACCAGCTTCTCCGAACCAAGGCGTTTCCCTCTCGTCCTAAAGCCAGTGGTCGCGGGCTCCAAGCTCAACAAGGTCCTCATCGACGGCGGAAGCGGGCTCAACGTCCTTTTCACCAAGACCTTGAAGAAAATGAAGCTCGACATCACGCACATGCTCACCAAGAGCAGCACCCCTTTCTACGGCATCGTCCCCGGTAACGCGGCTATCCCACTGGGCTCAGTGGTCCTGCCAGCTTTCCTTCGGGGGAATCTCGGGACAACTATCGTACCGAGTACATCAAGTTCGAGGTCGCGGACTTCGAGACATCCTATCATGCCATCCTCGGCAGACCGGTCATCGCCAAGTTCATGGCGGTGCCTCACTACACCTACTTGGTACTCAAGATGCCAAGCCAGGCAGGTGTACTCTCTCTCCAAGGGGACTTGAAGATCTCGCACGACCGCGACACGGAAGCTGTGGAGATCGCCTCCACAAATCAAGTACCCAACGATATGATGGAGGTCTACGCTGCATCGAAGAAGCTTGCTACAAATGAACTCGACATCCTTGAGAAGTCTGACAAAGCCAACAAGCCTCAGCTAGCTGAGGAGGTTCTGGTCAAGACGATCGACCTCGGGACAGGTGACACCAGCAAGACCACCACTATCGGGGCCGGCCTCGACCCCAAATAGGAAGACGCGCTCATCAACTTCCTCCGGGCTAACCGCGACATCTTCGCGTGGAAGCCAGCGGACATGCCAGGAGTGCCCAGGGAGTTGATCGAGCACTGCCTCAACGTCGATCCTAACGCTACCCCCAAGCAACAACACCACCGCCGTTTCGCCGACGACAGACGGGATGCCAACAAGAAGGAACTCGCCAAACTACTCGCGGCTGGCTTCATCAGAGAAGTCTTCCATCCTGAGTGGCTCGCTAACCCCGTCCTCGTCCGCAAGACGAACTCGAACGAGTGGAGGATGTGCGTCGACTACACTGATCTCAACAAGCACTGCCCCCAGGACCCCTTTGGGTTGCCGCGGATTGATCAAGTCATCGACTCTACGGCGGGCCGCGACTCGCTCGCTTCCTCGATCGCTACTCCGGGTACCACCAGATCGCAATCAAGGAAGAAGACCAGGAGAAGACCGCGTTCATCACCCCGTTTGGCGTGTACTGCTACACGACCATGTCCTTTGGGTTGAAGAACGCCGACGCCACCTATCAATGAGCTATCCAGGCCTGCTTCAAGAGGCAGCTCAACAAGAACGTCGAAGCCTACGTGGATGACGTGGTTGTCAAGACCAGAAACTCCAGTACCCTCATCGACGACCTTGAAGAGACTTTCGCATCCCTGCGCGAGTACCGTGGGAAGCTCAACCCGAACAAGTGCGTCTTCGGCGTACCTTCGGGCAAACTACCCGGCTTCATCATGAAGCGCCCCCTCATCAGAGGTGACTAAATGTGACACAAATACCAGTCCCAGGAGGCTGGCACACATTTATTACAACAGGTGGATCAGTCTTTTACATCACGGCGGCACAGAGGGAACGGAAGTGCCAACGCTACAAGGAACAACACAAACGCTAACGACCACACTACGATAGCAAAGGCTTCCATAGCCTCCTCAGAGTACCACACCATGGAAGCTTTCTGTGGAGGCCCTAGGTACACAAGCACGGTTGGGTGTAGGGCAGCGACCTACTCGACGTCTTCGGGGATGTAATCGGGATCCTCCTCTGAAAAATAGTTAGCAAAACAAGGGTGAGCACATACGTACTCAGCAAATCCAACCCCACCCATGGAGGGGCTTATAAACAGAATCATGCATAGAGTATAACAAGGATCAGGATAAGGTTCATTTCGCAAACTTACTCATGCAGGGGTTTATTTCAAAAAGGTTTTCACAAATCATTTTCACAACCCAGTGACTCAATTGTTTTTAGGAAAACCACTGTGGAACTACCGGACTCCCCGTCCGCGGTAGCCCAGGCACACAGCCACACACTTCACCCGGAAAACAACTTACACCAGAAAACATCCCAAATCCCAAACACTAGTTTTGTGACCACACCGTGACTCGTCCAATACCATGGACACGACTATTCAAATAGGTTTGACACTCTGCAGAGGTTGTACATCTTTACCCACAAGTAGGGTACCGTCACACGGACACCTCAGTGCCGGCACGGATCCTATCAAAGCCATTACCCACCTTAGCTAACGCTATGAGCCACCACGGAAGCAACTAAGGAGTTATCCCACATAACCAGGGCGTACCTCACACAGAGCGTACCCCTACTCCTTGGTCTCCCGCCGCTCACCCGCACACCAGATGGCAAGTAGATTAACTAGTGGGGTTTATGCTAAGCCGTTGCCACATACAACGGTCGAGTGGTTGTACGATGATTTGGGTCGGGTGAGATGTCACGCAACTTTGGTCCTTAATTGACAAGATGGACAACTCCCAACACGCTCAACCGGTACGAGCTCACCCATACTCCCGACACACACGTCCATCCCGTCTACCCGCTTCTTTACTCATTTTCCAAACATATCCCATTTCCATTTTTAAAGCACTCACACATTTTTAAAGCACTCACACATTTTTAAAACACTCATTTAGGCCAAAACAAGGTTCAACCATAGCAATCAAGGGTGGCTATCCTACCATGTTTTTGCAGTAAAACAATATGCAATTTATAAAACGGATATAGGGTTCTATTTATAAAACTAGGACAGAAGCATGCATCAAAGGATGAGATTGAACTTGCCGTCTTCGAAGTCTTCGGGGAGTGCCGGCTCGGCGTTCGGGATCTCGGGCTCCTGCTCGCAGTAGTCGGCTCCGATCTCCGGCTCGGGGTACCTTCCTTCGTCTACTCCATCGGCTATAGCGCACACACAAGCAAGCAAGCAATCAACACACACATTTTCTCCGCCGAGCTTGTGGAAAGGTAATTAGATAAAATAGAGAAATAAATATCATGCAGGGGTTTTGGGTGACAGATGGGTGGTGGTATACCCGGCACGGGCGTGGGAAAGGTTGGGCGTGATTTGGATTAAAATTGCGCATGGAATGTCGGGTTAAAGAGATGTTTAGAATTAACTAGGGCCGGTTAGTAATTTATTTTAAAATGAAAAGGACCTAAACGTAATATATAAACCTAGCGGGGTTTATCTATAATAGCCTAAGGGTGTAGTTGTAGGGGCAGGGGTTAGTTTGGTGGAATATTTTAAGTTCTAGGGTTCAATTTGGGAAAGAAAGAGAGAGGGAAATAGAGGAGGGGGCTCGGCCTGGTAAAAAGGGGAAGGGCAGGGGGTTTTGGGCAAAAAGCCCTTCTTCCTCTTCGGTTCCGCACCCGGTCGGGGGGCGGGGGGAGGGCTCGGGCGGCGGCGGCCCGCCGGCCTCCGGCCACGACCGCGGCCGGCGAGAGAGGGAAAAGGAGGAGGGCGACGAGGGGGTTCTTCTCCCTCACTCACCTTTGGTCGAGGCGGCGCGAGGAGAGGGCTCCACTGGCGGCGGCGGACGGTGGTGGTGGTGCTTGGGGGCGGCGGTGCTCTAGTGCCCGAGGCGGGAGGAGGGTGGGCTGTGGTGAGGTGTGGCGGCACGGGGAGCGGTCGGCCCCTTTTATAGGCGGTGAAAGGCGGTTCGGCCGGGGATCCTCGAGCTCGGGAAGCTTCAACAATGGCGGTAGAAAAAATCTTGCCGTTGACCCTCTTCCGGCAAGGCTGCGGCCGGAATCCGAGGTGGGGCTGTGGTGCTGTGTGATTGGATGTGTCGTGCAGGTGCTCGCGAAGGGGGATGGGCGACACGGTGGCGTGTCCGGCGAGCACGCCTTTAATGGCGGTCGCCGGCCGCGGCCGTGCTCGGCGGGGGGCCTGCGGCGGCTGCGTCCGGTGGCGTCTTTGCGCCGGCTAGGCGCGGGCCGGGGCTGCGTGGGGCCGCGGGGCGCGGCGCGGCCGGGCCGAGCGCGGTCAACGGCGCCTAGCCGGCGCGGCCAGCGGCGGGGGAAGAAGGGAGGAAGAGAAAGGGAAGGAAGAAAGGAAAGAGGAAAAGAAAAGAAAGAAAAGGAAAAAGGAAGGAAGAAAAAGAAACGAAAGAAAAGGAAAAAGGAAGGAAGAAAAAGAAACGAAAGGAAAGGAAAGAAAAGAAGAAAATAGGAAAAGAAAGGAAAAGAAATAGGGAAAAGGTTTAGAAAATTAGGAAAATTGTAAGGGAAATTGGGGAGAAAGGTTTTGTGGGGGTTTTCCGATTTCCGGGCGTCGGCGTGATTTTCGGGACGGCGGTGATGGCGAGGCGGACCGGCCGGCGGGACCGCGACGTGCGCGGGATTCCGGCACGGTGGCCGACCGCACGGTCTTCGGGGAGGCATGCGTGGGTGCGGCCGAGTGCGGGCGGTGCCGGCGGGATTCGCGGCACGCACACCGAGGGTGAGAGAGGGGAACGGTAACTAGGGTTTTGAGAGGGGATGATTGAGCTCAGCTGGATAGTTTTATAAACACGTATGATTTATTAGGTGATTTATTAGGAGCTAAAAACGCGGGCGTTACACATCATCAGCCAACGCGGCATCAAAGCCAATCCTGAGAAGATCTCAGCCATCACCAGCATGAAAGCTCCCACGTGCATCAAAGACGTCCAGAAGCTGACCGGGTGCATGGCGGCCTTGAACAGATTCATCTCGAAGCTTGGAGAACGGGGGCTCCCCTTCTTCAAACTACTCAAGCACCAAGAGAAGTTCGTGTGGACTCCAGAGGCGGACCAAGCCCTTGCTCAGCTCAAGGACTTCCTATCAAAGCCACCAGTCCTCACGGCTCCTCGCAAAGGCGAGCAGCTACTGCTCTACCTCACTGCGACTACTCACGTGGTCAGTACTGCCATCATCGTCGAGCGGCAGGAAGACGGCCACGCCTATCCGGCCCGGCGCCCGCCTACTTCGTCGGCGAGGTCCTATCGCAGTCCAAGGCACGCTATCGCCTCGTGTAGAAGCTCCCGTACGCGGTACTCATCACCTCGTGGAAGCTACGACACTACTTTCGGGAGTACTCGATCTCCGTCGTCACCGACTACCCGCTCGGCGACATCTGCGCGAACCAAGATGCTACTGGAAGAATCTTCAAGTGGGCAGTCGAACTCGGCGCCCTCACCATCGACTTCAAGCCACGCACAGCCATCAAGTCGCAGGCGCTAGTCGACTTCATGGCGGAATGGCGGGAGAATTAGCTACCTACTCCAACCGTGCGACCGGAGCATTGGGTGATGTACTTCGACGACTCACTCAACCTCGAGGGCGCAGGTGCAGGGGTACTCCTGATATCTCCAACGGGCGAACAACTCAAGTACGCTGCGCGATCTTCCGGAAGGTCTCAAACAACGAAGCCGAGTACGAAGCTCTCCTACACGGGCTCCGCCTCGCGGCTTCACTAGGCATCAAGCGGCTACTAGTCTACGACGACTCCGCGATGGTCATCAACCAAGTCAACAAGTCCTGGGACCGCAACAAGGAGAACATGGACGCCTACGCCTAGAAATCCGCAAGCTCGAGAACAAGTTCTATGGTCTCGAGTTCCACCACATCATCCGCGACAACAACGTTGCAGCGGACGTCCTGTCGAAGCTTGGTTCTACCCGCGCCACGAGCTTCACGCGCCATCCATCCCGGAGCCGGCGCCACCTACCACCGTCTTGTCCCGCTTGTCGGGGACGGCCCTAGGGGTCCCCTTAAACAACGGGGGAAACCCTCACTTAAATCCCGCATGCGAAACACGTTAAGCCTAACCATGCGGTGACTAACCATGCAGATACGGCCCACGCCGTGGGACTCCGACGGCCCCACCGGACGGCCCCTTTAGTGGTCCCCTCGAGCGAGGCTCCGCCCCCGCTCGAGGGCGCACTCCCTCGGGCGGGCTCCGCCCCGTTCGAGGAGCGAATCCTCCCTCGAGTGGTCCCGCCCCGCTCGAGGGCTCACTCCCCTCGAGCGGGTCGCGTCTCGCTCGAGGGTCCGTCCCGCCCCCGGCCGGGCCCGCCACGCTCACGGCGCCCCGCACGCGTGCGCCGGCCCCGTACACGGGCATTTAACGCCCGACGCCGCGGACGGTGCCATCATGCGCCGGGGCTCGCGCCCGGTGCCGCCGCACCAACTCCCCAGGGAGGCGCCCATCCCCGCCACCGTGGGGAAGGGACCGTGCGGTACGGCCGGTGTCGGTCCCGTGACACCGCGCGCCCACTACAATGACGGCTAACGCGCCCGACCCTCGAAGGGGGGCCGGCGCACCCTCGATTTCCCTTTCTTGTGACCCTACGGGGTTAGGGTGGAGGCGCTAGGCCGGTGGACCGCCATCCCGGTCACCGTGACGGCGTGGCCGCCGTACCCGCGCGTGCGGTGCGCACGCCGGCGCTCGTAGCAACCACTCCACTACCGTGAAGCGCATTGGGAAGGAACGCCGTTCGCCCTGCTCCCGTGCCCCCGTACCCGGCCATCATCGGCACCTCCCTCGAAGCCTACGGAGGACGCCACCACCAGCTGCCGCCTTCCTACCCTCGAACCGCCACTGTTCGGGTACGAAGTAGGCCATCATGGCCGTATCGGCGCGAAGATCGTCGGACGGCCGCCCACTCTACAGTGTAGCACGACGTGCACCCCCACGTAGGCCGGATAGTGCGGCGTGCATGTAACTCGCCGCCCCCTTGGCCTATAAAAGGGGAGGCGAGCCCCCAGCCGCGGGGGAGGGGACGGACAACGGAGAACACTTCACACACCACACACTCACTTCTCATTCTCCCACAACATCTTCAGCCACTCTTCCAGGGACTTGGAAGCCACGCTTCCTCTCCCGCCTTGCTTGTATTTGCCCCACTACAAGCACCCCCTGCTAAGTAATATAGTGCCCCGAGCACGCCTCTGTCGGGACGTACGGCCCCGCGGCGAACCAGGATAAAACCTCTGTGTCACTTGTTGCTTAGCATCGACCATTGAGGGATAGACCACGGCGCTATCTACTGGTTAGTGTCGGGACCATATTCCGCACCGACAGTTGGCGCCCACCGTGGGGCAAACGAGCGCCTAAGGTCATTTCACCAACTCCCTCCATGGTGATTCGCACCGAGTATCGTGCTACACGCTACTGCATGGGTAGCTCGGACCCCCTCCCCCGGCCGGGTTCGAAATCCGCTTCGGGGGACCCGAACTTTCGGGCCACGGGGGAACGGCTATTCGATGCGTCTCACTAACCGTGAGGAACTCCGCGCGGCGTCGGGGCGGGTGCCGCCGCCGACCCCCGCCGCACGCACGACTCCGCGCAGGCGCCCGCAGGCACCGACGCCGCGGGCCCGTCGGCGCCGCGACGCCACCGTCGCTCCGGGCGGCGCTCGCGTCGGGCGCGATCCGAGCGGCGGCCGCCGAGCGAGCCGCCGCCCGGCGCGGTACGCCCGCCACCACGATCGCCACCGCCCGGCGGGACGGCCGCGCGGCCTCGGACCGCGCGTCCCCATTGGGCCGCGTGGCGCCACGACGACCCATAACGCCAACGTGAACACGACGATGCGCGGGTTCCACCCGCCGCCACGTCTTCGTCGCCGTGGGACCCCGCACCTCGGCCACGGACGAGTCATCCCCGGGCTCCATCGACACGATGCCACCCCGCCAATCGCCACGGTTACGCGGAGTGGGACTTCTCCGGCGTGCCCGACCCGGTTGCGTTCGGCGCTTCCTCGACGCCGCGGACTACCGGTTCGGCCGCTCCGACGACTCCCAGGCACGGGAGCTACGACCCCACGCGGGAGTGTTGCGCCGTCATCACCAACGATCCGGCCAACGCCGCCGGCGCGGTGGGCGCCCGAGACGGGGAGGTCACACCCGCCCCGGGGATCGCCGCGCGCCCGGCCGCGGGGCCAAGCGCTCTCGTTGGGGCCGACGTCGACGCACAACGGCTGCCCAAGCCCGAGAGCTCGAGGCCAAGCCGGCGGAAGAGTACCGAACGGTGCGGTTGCTCCGCGCCTCAATGGCGGGGGAAGCCTCCCGCGCGTGGCGAACGCGCGCGGAGGCGGGCCGACAGGTCCGCGACCACATCAACGCCGTCCCTAACGCTTCGAAACGCGGACGTACCCCCACCGGGCGAGCCGAGGCTCGCCGCCGCCGCGACGCTGCTACGGGCTATGCCAGCACCCTCGACCCCCGAGGCTCGAGACATGCACCGCGAGGTGCAAACCCTCATCGAGCAAGCGGCCGTCCCGGCGAGGCCGAGAGCTCCGGCCTCACGCATCCGCCGCCAGGGGGGATGCTCGAGGCGACGAAGCTGCGCCGGGAGGCGAACCCTCGGTGCACGCAGGGGGACAAGCGGGACAACCCACCGAGCAGGGGCGCACGCCTGCCAAGGAGCGACTCCTCGACGCGCGCAGGGCACTAGATGGCGATGCTCGCAACGTCATCAACGCCCAGCGCACCGGCAAGGCGGACGCGCGAGCGGCAAGGGGTTACCACCCTCGACGGGGTGGGCGCTACGACAGCGGCGAGGACTGCTCCCCGACGCCGCAGCCCCCGGCACCCGCGTGTTCGGCGGGAGATCCGAGCGGCGCCGTTCCCCCAACGCTTCCGCCAACCCTCGACGATCGTCAAGTACAACGGGGAGACGGATCCCCGTGTCTGGCTCAACGACTACCGCTTGGCTTGCCAGCTGGGCGGGGCCACTAACGACGAGGTCATCATCCGCAACTTGCCCCTGCATCTGGGCGACGCGGCCCGACATGGCTCGAGCACTTGCCCGCCGCCCGCATCCATGACCCGGGACGACCTAGTCCACACGTTCGTGGGCAACTTCCAGGGCACATACGTGCGCCCTGGGAACTCTTGGGACTCGCGCTCCCGCACGCGTGGGCCGGCGAGTCGTTGCGGGACTTCATACGCGCTTCTCCAAGCGCCGCACCTGAGCTCCCCCGAAGTGTGGCGCGAGCCCGAAATCGTGCACGCCTTCGTCGAGGGCACCACGTGCCGGGATCTCGTGCGGAGCCGGGACGCGCCCGCGCCGCGGACTCCAACGAGCCGTTCGACATCGCCACCCGCCTTCGCCTCGGGGAGGAGGCCGTGGGGGCGATCTTCGACGGCAAAAAAGGCAAGCGCCCGAGGACGTGCCCGCGGAGGGCAGCAAGTCAAAGGGGCCGCACCGCAACGACAAGCGGGGCAATAAGGGGAAAAAGCCGCGCCGCGAGGCGCGCGAGCAAGGGCGCGACGGCGGCAACGCCGAGGCCCCCTCGCCGTCGACCCGGCTCGACGGGGCCCTCGACCGGCCCCTCGAGGCCCGGAGTGTTCGACGACATGCCGAAGAAGCCATGTCCCTACCACAAGACCCCGGTGCAACACACCCCTGAGCGGGGCGACATGCTCAAGAAGTTCTATGGCCACGCCGCCGCGAAGGAGGCGAGAGGCCAAGAAAGACGGGGGCGAGGGCGACGCCGGCGGCTTCCCCGCCGTCGAAAATGTGTTCCTCATCTTTGGGGGACCTACCGTCGACATGTCGACCCGGCCGCCGCAAGAAGGAGCGACACGAAGTCCTCGCCGTGGAGAGGGCGCCTCCGGCCTTTCTCAATTGGCTCCGAGGACGTCATCACCTTTAGCCGGGAAGACCACCCGAATCGCATCCCCAACCCGGGCCAGTACCCACTGGTGGTCGATCCCATCATTGGGAACGCCCGGTTCTCAAAGGTCCTTATGGACGGAGGCAGTAGCCTCAACATCCTCTTCGCGCATACATTGCGCCTGATGGGGATCGGGTTGGACCAGCTGCGGCCCAGCACGAAGCCGTTCCACCCGCATCGCGCCGGCAAGCGAGGTTCGGCCCCCTCGGGCGGCATCGACCCGCCCGTCCGGTTTGGCACCCCTAAGAACTTCCGCAAGGAGACCCTCACCTTCGAGGTCGTGGGGGTTCAAAGGGGCCTACCACGCAATACTTGGGCGACCCCGCTATGCCAAATTCATGGCGGTACCCAATTACACTTACCGAAGATGAAGATGCCGGTCCAAACGGCGTCATCACCGTCGGGTCATCCATCGAGCACGCGTTCGACCGCGACGTCGAGTGCGTGGAGCACGCAGAGGCACTAGCGCTGGACGAAGTGCCGGTGAACACGCCGGAGAAGATGGTCAACGAGGACCTCAACCCCCGCCGCCAAGCACGCAGCACCTTCGAGGCCGCGAGCGCACCAAGGGGGTCCCCCTCGACCCTTCGGCCCCCGAGGGCAAGGCGTTGAGGGTCGCCTCCACCCTCGACCCCAAATAGGAAGCAAGTGCTCGTCGACTTCCTCCGCGCCAACGCCGACATCTTCGCGTGGAGCCCCTCGGACATGCCGTGCATCCCGAGGGAAGTCGCCGAGCACTCCCTTGACATCCTCGCCAAACGCTCGCGCCGTGCAAAGAACGCTCCGCCGCTTCGACGAGGAGCGGCGACGGGCGATCGGAGCGGAGCCGCGGAAGCTCCTCGAGGCCGAATTCATCAAGGAAGTGTTCCACCCGACGTGGCTAGATAATCCCGTGCTTCTAAAAAAAGAAAAATGGGAAGTGGCGGATGTGTGTAGACTACACTAGTCTTAATAAAGCATGTCCCAAAGTTCCTTTTCCTTTGCCACGCATTGATCAAATTGTTGACTCAACCGCCGGGTGCGAACCGCTTCGTTTCCTTGATGCTTATTCCGGATACCACCGCATTAAGATGAAAGAGTCCGACCACTCGCGACCTCGTTCATCACACCGTTCGGGACGTTCGCTACGTCACGATGCCATTTGGCCTCGTAAACGCGGGTGCAACATACCAACGTTGCATGCGGCACGTTTTTGGGGATCACATCGGGCGGACGGTACCGAAGCATACGTGGACGACATCGTCGTGAAGACCGGGAAGGCGGACGACCTCGGTTGGCGACCTCGGCGCCGCGTTCAACCGCCTACGGCCAATGGGGTCAAGTTAAACCCCCGAAAATGTGTCTTCGGAGTGCCGCGAGGGCATGCTCCCGGGATACATCGTCTCCCAACGGGGAATCGAGGCCAACCCTGAAAAGGTCGCAGCCCCTCGAACGGATGGGTCCGATCCGGGACCTCAAGGGGGTGCAGAAAGTGTTGGGGTGCCTTGCCGCCTTGAGCCGCTTCATCTCGCGGCCGGGAGAAGGGCCTCGCCCTCTACCGCCTACTCAAGAAGCACGAGCGCTTCTCCTGGACCACCGAGGCCCAGGACGCGCTCGACAAGCTAAAGGCGGCCACCGACGCACGCCCCGATCCTCACGCCACCGCGGGACGGCGAGCCCCCAGCGCTCTACGTGGCCGCGACCACCCGTGGGTGAGCGCCGTGATCGTTGTGGAGCGCACGGAGGAAGGACATGCCCCGCCGGCGCGGCCGCCGCCTACTACATCGAGGTTCTCTCGACACGAAGACGCGCTACCCACAGTCCGTAAGCCGCCGTACGCAAAGGGTTCTTGCGCGCGCAAACTCCGCCACTACTTCGAGGCCCACCCCGTCACGCTGGTTTCTTCCTTTCCGCTAGGAGAAATCATCCGCAACCCCGACGCCGCGGAAGGATCGCCAAGTGGTCCGTAGAGCCGATGGGCGAAACGCTCGCCTACGCCCCACGCAAGGCCATCAAATCGCAAATCCCGCGATTTCGCTCGCCGAGTGGACAGACACGCACGGCCGCCCCCACAAATCCAGCAGAGGCCGGACTCGTTCTTCGACCGCTCCTGATGAAAACGGAGCAGCGCGGCCCCGCTCTTCGTGTCACCCCTCTGGGAGCACATGCGCTACGCAAGGCGCCTCCACTTCCCCGCGTCCAACAACATGGCCGAGTACGAGGCCCCGCTCCGCGGCCCCAAAATCGCCATTGAGTTGGGCGTCAAGCGCCTCGACGGCGCGGGGGACTCGCAGCTCGTGATCGATCAAGTCATGAAGAACGCGAGCCGCCACGACGACAAGATGGAGGCCTACCGCAAAGCCGTGCGGGCCCTCGAAGACAAGTTCTACGCGCATCGAGCTCAACCATGTGCCCCGCAGGTACAATGAAGAGGCGACGAACTCGCCAAGATTGCGTCCGGCGGATCACCGTCCCCCCCCGAACGTTTCGCGCGTGACATCGCTCAACCCTGGCCGTCTTCGAACCCTACCCCTCGAACCACAACGAACCCTCGGGGCTCCCTCGAACCCACGGTGTGGAGCCCATGGACGAGGACCCCTCGAACGAGGCGTACGTGCTCTCCCTCCTCGAGGGGTACGGCTCCCACGAGGCCGATGCGATGGACATCGAGCGCTCCCGTCCAGAGGACCGCGGGAGAAATACATTGCCCGGATGGCTCGAGGGGAACTCCCCCGCGGACCGGCCGCGGCCAGCGCGTCGCCAGGATGGCCAAGACGTTCACCCTCGTCGACGGCGAGCAGCACAAGCGCGCCGCCCCTGTGCATCCTACGCCGTGCGTACCCATTCCCGAGGGGCGCGAGCTCCTAAGGGACATCCATGCGGATCCGTGGCCACCACGCCGCACCCCGCACCCCCGTCGGCAACGCGTTCCGCCAAGGACGATCGGCCTACCGCGGTCGGCGACGCCGCCGAAATCGTACGCACCTCGCGAAGGGTGCCGCTTTACGCCCGCAAATCCAACCTACCCGCTCACGCCCGCAAACCATCCCCGTAACATGGCCATTCGCCGTATGGGGGGCCGGATATCGTCGAGCCCCCGCGAAGGCGCCGGGCGAGCCCAAGTAGAATGTTCTATCTTCTAAAATTTACGATAAAGTTCAATACCACAACCTAGACTTAGCTCCAACATCAACGAAATTAATTATGGGAGATGGTAGAACTATCAAACCTCTAGGTATTGCTTGCAACATGAAAGTAAAAATCTCTAGAAACTACATACCAACTTGGAATTTCTTTGTTATTGATGCCTACCATAGTAATTAAGTCATATAATCTTAGGTAGGCCTTTTCTTAAGTTGGTTGATGCCGTGTTAGATGCCGGAGAAGGCAAAGTAACAATGAACCTTAATGGAACAAAGTACATATAACTTTCTTCGTGCTTCTAAACACCTTACTCCTTTTCCTCAGAGAAGATGAAGAAATAGAAGAGATAGATAGTCTTTGTTTTGTTGAAACCCTTAGAACCCACGACGCAAGAGCGATGGAAAATCAAATTAGTAATCAACAGATGAAGAACAGAGGAAGCAACAAAAGGCTTAGAGCCGCATGATAGACGTGGAGGAAGAGAAGTTCGAAGACATAGGAGAAATCAAACCGAAGAGCACAAGTGCCGAAGTAAGACCTTAAACCTTTGCCCAAGGGATTAAAATATGAATTTTGGGGCCGGACAAAACCTATCCAGTCATTGTGAGCGACGAGTTGAGCCCCGAAGAAAATGAAGCGTTGCTGATTTTATTGAAAAAACATAGGAAGGTGATTTGGATATTCAATTAATGATCTCAAAGGTATTAGCCCGGCCTTTTGTACTCATCGTATACCAATGGAAGACGATGTCGCTTTGTAGTGGACCATCAAGGCTAACCCATGCCATGCGAGAGGTAGTAAAGAAGAGGTTATCAAGTTACTTGATGCGGAATCATCTACCGATTCGCATAGCGAATGGTCGAGCCGTGCATTATTGTCACAGAAGAAAGGAGGGACTGACGCGTGGTGAAGAATGAGAAGAACGAATTGATACCGCAAAGAACCGTGACCGGGTGGCGGATGTGTATTGGTCACAATGAAAGCAACAAGCGACGAAGAAAGATCACTTCCCCCTCTAGTTCATAGACGAGATGCTCGAGAGGTTAGCAAACCACGCTTATTTTTGCTTTCTCGATGGATACTCGGGGTTCATGCAAATTCCTATTCACCGGAAGATCAACATAAGACAACATTTACGTGTCCTTACGGAACGTTTGCATACGGGGGAGGATGCCTTCGGCCTATGCAACGCCTCGGCCTCTTTCAACGTTGCATGATGGCCGTGTTTTCGGAATTCATCGAAGAAATTGTTGAAGTGTTTATGGATGATTTTTCCGTTTATGGGAAGACGTTCATGGATTGCTTAGCAAACCTAGAAAAGGTCCTTACAAGGTGTGCGGAGGTTGACTTGGTTTTAAATTGGGAAAAATGCCACTTCATGGTTAAGGAAGGCATAGTTCTCGGACATGTTATATCCGAGAGAGGAATTGAAGTGGACAAGGCTAAGGTAGAGACGGTTGAGCAACTCCCACCTCCTACGGATATTAAGTCCTTAAGGAGCTTTCTAGGCCATGCCGGATTCTATAGAAGATTTATAAAGGACTTCTCCGAAGATCACCCCACAAGCCTTTAACGCACCTTCTTCAAAAGGATGTGTCTTTCGACTTTGATGAGAAGTGTCCCCAGCGGCATTCGGACCTTGAAAAATGCGTTGGTGAGTGCTCCCATCATCCGACCTCGGATTGGAGCCAACCTTTCGAGACCATGTGTGACGCAAGTGACTACGCCTTGGCAGGGCACGGTCTTGGGACAAAGAAAGGGAAGGCCGAGTTCACGCGCGTTTACTACGCTAGCAAAACTCTTAGTGGGGCACAATTAAATTACGCCACTACGGAAAAAGAGTTGCTAGCGGTGGTAATCGCTTTCGAAAAATTCGAGGATCCTACATCGTGAACTCGAAAGTCATTGTTTACACCGATCACGCAGCTATAAAGTATCTCTTGGCTAAGAAGGAAGCTAAACCACGTTTGATTCGTTGGATCCTTCTTCTCCAAGAGTTCGATATTGAAATTCGTGATAAAAAGGGGGTGGAAAATGTTGTGGCCGATCATGTTGTAGGATGAATCGTGGGCAAGATGATAAAGAGCCCATAGAAGATAAGATGAGAGATGATCACCTCTATAGAGTGCTTGATAAAGATACTTGGATGATTGACATCATTAGAGCAATTCGAAAGATGCCCCTCGATCATCTAGATAAAAACACTCAAAGGGAAGATAATCTCTTGAAAGTAAGAAATATTTTGGGATGCCCCATACCTCTTCAAGCTTGGCAATGATGGAGTGATGAGAAGATGTGTGCCAAGAGAAGAGGAGAACGAGATTCTAAGGAAGTGCCACTCGGCGGAAGTCGGTGGGCACTATAGCCATTTTCGAGCAGAAGCCAAAGTATGGTCAAGCGGATTCTATTAGTAGGAGATGCATCAGAAGATACTAAAAGATATGTTGCGTCATGCCGAATGCCAAGAACCGGAAACATCTCTCAAAGAAATTCTATGCACTGAAATACAACTTGCAAAAGTCGACATATTCGATGTATGGGGCATAGACTTCATCAGACCTTTTAAAACTCATTTGGATTCGAGTACATACTTGTTATGGTTGATTATGTATCCAAGTGGGTAGAGGCTATACCATGTCGTAAAGCTTCCACGGAGGAGTCCATCACTATGATCAAGAACGTGATTTTTCCCCGTTTCGGTACACGAGAATCTTGATAAGTGATGGAGGAACTCGACTATAGGGAAGAACTTCAAAAAGTGCTTGTCCCAAGTTGGGGTGGAGCATAGGGTCTCCACGGCCTATCACTTACAAACCAACGGACAAGCGGAGACGTCAAATAGGCAATTAAAAAGCATACTTAACAAGACCATAGAGAAGGGGAGGCAAGGATTGGTCAAAGAAATTAGACGGAGCTTTATGGGCTTATCGAACGGCGTTTAAAACTGCCGATAGGTATGACCCCTTATCAATTCGTGCATGGAAAAGCTTGCCACCTTCCGGTTGAGTTAGAACATAAAGCCTATTGGGCGATTAAAGAGATGAACCTTGATCTCGATGCCGCGGTGGTGAAACGAAGAATTCAAATAAGCGAGCTAAAGGAGTTGAGGTTGAAAGCTTATGAAAACGCAAGCATATACAAGGAGAGAATCAAGGTAGTATGATAAAGATTGAAGAAAGAATTTAAAGAAGGAGATAAGGTCCTCCTCTACAAAACCCTCACTTAAATCCCGATGCGAAACACTTAAGCCTAACCATGCAGGTGACTAACCATGCGAGATACGGCCCACGCTGGTGGGACTCGACGGCCCCACCGGGACGGCCCCTTTAGTGGTCCCCTTTCCGAGCGAGGCTGTCTGCTCCGCCCCTCGCCTCCCCCTCGGGCGACCGGCTCCCCCCGTTCGAGGAGCGGGCGTCTGTCCCTCCCAGTGGTCCCGCCCGGCTCGAGGGCTCCTCCCCCTGCGGCGGGTCGCGTCTCGCTCGAGGGGTCCGTCCCGCCCTCGGCGGGCCCGCCACGCTCACGGGCCCCCGCACGCGTGCGCCGCCCCGTACACCGGCATTTAACGCCTCGACGCCGCGGGACGCTGCACATCGCCGGGGGCTCGCGCCCCGTGCCGCCGCCCCAACTCCCCAGCGAGGACGCCCATCCCCGCCCCCGTGGGAAGGGAGCGCGCGTACGGCCGGTGTCGTTCCGTAGGCACCGCGCGCCCCCTACAATGAGGCTAACGCGCCCGACCCCTCGAAGGGGGCGGGCGCCCCCTCGATCGCTTTCTTGTGACCCTACAGTGGTTAGGTGGAGGCGCTAGGCCGGTGGACCGCCATCCGGCCCCGGCGGACGGCGTGGCCGCGTACCGCGCGTGCGAGCGCACGCCGGCGGCCCTAGACAACCACTCCACTACCGTGAAGCGCATTGGGAAGCGAACGCCGTTACCGCCCGCTCTGTGCCCCGTACCGCCCATCATCGGCGCCTCCCTCGAAGCCTACCGGGAGATCGCCACCACCACCGGTGCGCCTTCCCTACCCTCGAACCGCCCTTGCCGAGCACGAAGTAGGCCATCATGCCGGATCGCTCGCGAAGATCGTCCGACGCCGCCCACTCTACAAGGTAGCACGACGTGCACCCCCACGTAGCCGGATAGTGCGGCGTGCATGTAACTCGCTGCCCCTTGGCCTATAAAGGGAGGCGAGGCCGCCCGCCATGGGGGACGAGACAGAGACAACCGAAGGGAGCACTTCACACACCACACATTTACTTCTCATTCTCCCACAACATCTTCGCGCCCACCCCTTCCGGGGACTTGGAAGCCACGCTTCCTCTCCCCCGCCCTTGCTTGTATTTCCCCACTACAAGCACCCCCGGTGCTAAGTAATATAGTGCCCCGAGCACGCCTGTCGGGCGGGACGGCCCCGCGGCCGAGTGGGGATAAAACCTCTGTGTCACTTGTTGCTTAGCATCGACCATTGAGGGATAAACCACGGCGCTATCTGCGGTTAGTGTCGGGACCATATTCCATACCGATAGTTGGCGCCCCAGTGGGGCAAACGAGCGCCTAAGGTCATTTCACCAACTCCCTCCATGGTGATTCGCCCCGAGTATCGTGCTACACGCTCCGCATGGGTAGCTCGGACCCCCCCCCCGGCGGTGTTCGAAATCCGCTTCGGGGGCCCGAACTTTCGGGCCACGGGGACCCGCTATCGATGCGTCTCACTAACCGTGGGGAACCGCGCGCGGCGTCGGCCGGGTACACTCGGACCCCTGCCGCACGCACGACTCGGCGCAGCGCGCGAGCACCGCCGCCGCGGGCCCGTCGGCGCCGCGGCCGCCACCGTCGCTCCCGCGGCGCTCGCGTCGGGCGCGATCGGCGCGGCGGCGGCCGGCGCGCCGCCGCCCGGCGCGGTCCGCCCGCCACCCGATCGCCACCGCCCGGCGGGGCGGGCGCGGTCTCCGGACGCGCGCGTCCCCATTGGGTGCGTGGCGCCACGGCGACCCATAACGCCAACGTGAACACGACGATGCGCGGGGTTCCACCGGCCGCCACGTCTTCGTCGCCGGGGACCCGGCACCTCGACGGCGGACGAGTCATCCCTGGGCTCCATCGACACGATGCCACCCGCCAATCGCCACGGTTACGCGGAGTGGGACCTTCTCGGCGTGCCCGACCCCGGTTGCGTTCCGGCGGCTTCCTCGACGCCGCGGACTGCGGTTGGCTGCTCCGACGACTCCGGCACGGGAGCTACGACCCCACGCGGGAGTGTTGCGCCGTCATCACCAACGATCCGGCCAACGCCGCCGGCGCGGTGGGCGCGCGGAGACGGGGAGGTCACACGCGCCCCGGGGATCGCCGCGCGCGCGGCCGCGGGGCCAAGCGCTCTTTTGTTGGGGCCGACGTCGACGCACGGTGGCCCAAGCCGAGAGCTCGAGGCCAAGGGGCGGCGGAAGAGTGCCGAACGGTGCGGTTGCTCCGCCTCAGTGGCGGGGAAGCCTCGCGCGTGGCGAACGCGCGCGGGGAGGCGGGCCGACGGGTCCGCGACCACATCAACGCCGTCCCTAACGTCGGAAACGCGGACGTACCCCCACGGGCGAGCCGAAGCTCGTCGGCCGCCGCGGCCCGTCGCTACGGGCTATGCCGGCACCCTCGACCCCCGAGGCCCGGGACATGCACCGCGAGGGTGCAAGCTCTCATCGAGCAAGCGGCCGTCCCGGCGGGCCGAGAGCTCGGCCTCACGCATCCGCCGGCGGGGGGGGATGCTCGAGCGACGAAGCCGCGCGCGGGAGGCGAACCCTCGGTGCACGCGGGGGGACAAGCGGGGCAACCCACCGAGCGAGGGCGCACGCACCCCCAGGGAGCGACTCCTCGACGCGCGCGGGGCACTAGATGGCGACGCTCACAACGTCATCAACGCCCGGCGCACCGGCAAGGCGGACGCGCGAGCGGCAAGGGGTTACCACCCTCGACGGGGTGGGCGCTACGGCGGCGGCGAGGAGCCGCTCCCCGACGCCCGAGCCCCCGGCACCCGCGTGTTCGGCGGGAGATCCGGCGGCGGCGTTCCCCCAACGCTTCGCCAACCCTCGACGATCGTCAAGTGCAACGGGGAGACGGATCCCCGTGTCGGCTCCCAACGACTACCGCTTGGCTTGCCAGTGGGCGGAGCCACTAACGACGAGGTCATCATCCGCAACTTGCCCCGCATCCGGGCGACGCGGCCGGACATGGCTCGAGCACTTGCCCGCCGGCCCCGGATCCCATGACCGGGACGACCTAGTCCACACGTTCGTGGGCAACTTCCGTGGGCACATACGTGCGCCGCAGGGAACTCTTGGGACCTGCGCTCCGCACGCGAGAAGCCGGCGAGTCGTTGCGGGACTTCATACGGCGCTTCTCCAAGCGGCGCACGGAGCTCCCCGGTGTGGCGCGATGCGAAATCGTGCACGCCTTCGTCGAGGGCACCACGTGCCGGGATCTCGTGCGGGGCGGGACGCAGCCCGCCCGCGGACTCCAACGCCAGCTGTTCGACATCGCCACCCGGCTTCGCCTCGGGGGGAGGAGGCCGTGGGGGCGATCTTCGACGGCAAAAAAGGCAAGCGCCACGAGGACGTGCCCGCGGAGGGCAGCAAGTCAAAGGGGCCGCACCGCAACGACAAGCGGGGCAATAAGGGGAAAAAGCCGCGCGCGGGCGCGCGAGCAAGGGCGCGACGGCGGTAACGCCGAGGCCCTCGCGTCGACCGGCTCGACGGGGCCCTCGGCCAGGCCCCTCGAGGGCCGGGAGTGTTCGACGACATGCTCGAAGAAGCCATGTCCCTACCACAAGACCCCGGTGCAACACACCCTTGAGCGGTGCGACATGCTCGAAGTTCTATGGCCACGCCGCCGCGAAGGAGGCGAGAGGCCAAGAAAGACGGGGCGAGGGCGACGCGGCGGCTTCCCCGCCGTCGAAAATGTGTTCCTCATCTTTGGGGGACCTACCGTCGACATGTCGACCCGGCGGCCGCAAGAAGGAGCGACACGGGGGTCCTCGCCGTGGAGAGGGCGCCTCCGGCCTTTCTCAATTGGTCGGAGGACGTCATCACCTTTAGCGGGAAGACCACCCGAATCGCATCCCCAACCGGGCCGGTACCCACCGGTGGTCGATCCCATCATTGGGAACGCCCGGTTCTCAAAGGTCCTTATGGACGGAGGCGATGGCCTCAACATCCTCTTCGCGCATACATTGCGCCCGATGGGGATCGGGTTGGACCGGCCGCGGCCCGGGCACGAAGCGGTTCCACGGCATCGCGCCGGCAAGCGAGGTTCGCCCCTCGGGCGGTATCGACCTCGCCGGTCCGGTTTGGCACCCCTAAGAACTTCCGCAAGGAGACCCTCACCTTCGAGGTCGTGGGGTTCAAAGGGGCCTACCACGCAATACTTGGGCGACCGCTATGCCAAATTCATGGCGGTACCCAATTACACTTACCCGAAGATGAAGATGCGGGTCCAAACGGCGTCATCACCGTCGGGTCATCCATCGAGCACGCGTTCGACCGCGACGTCGAGTGCGTGGAGCACGCAGAGGCACTAGCGGCCCGGGCCGAAGTGCCGGTGAACACGCCGGAGAAGATGGTCAACGAGGACCTCCAACCCCGCCGCCAAGCACGCGAGCACCTTCGAGGGCGCGGAGCGGACCAAGGGGGTCCCCCTCGACCCTTCGGCCCCCGAGGGCAAGGCGTTGAGGGTCAGCTCCACCCTCGACCCCAAATAGGAAGCAGTGCTCGTCGACTTCCTCCGCGCCAACGCCGACATCTTCGCGTGGAGCCCCTCGGACATGCCGAGCATCCCGAGGGAAGTCGCCGAGCACTCCCTTGACATCCCGCCAAACGCTCGCGCCGTGCAGCAACGGCTCCGCCGCTTCGACGAGGAGCGGCGACGGGCGATCGGAGCGGAGGCTGCGGAAGCTCCTCGAGGCCGAATTCATCAAGGAAGTGTTCCACCCCGACGTGGCTAGATAATCCTGTGCTTCTAAAAAAAGAAAAATGGGAAGTGGCGGATGTGTGTAGACTACACTAGTCTTAATAAAGCATGTCCCAAAGTTCCTTTTCCTTTGCCACGCATTGATCAAATTGTTGACTCAAGCTGGCCGGGTGCGGCGCTGCTCGTTTCCTTGATGCTTATTCGGATACCACCGGATTAAGATGAAAGAGTCCGACCGGCTCGCGACCTCGTTCATCACACCGTTCGGGACGTTCCGCTACGTCACGATGCCATTTGGCCTCGAAACGCGGGTGCAACATACCAACGTTGCATGCGGCACGTTTTGGGGATCACATCGGGCGGACGGTCGAAGCATACGTGGACGACATCGTCGTGAAGACCAGAAGGCGGACGACCTGGTTGGCGACCTTGGCGTCGCGTTCAAGCGCCTACGGGCCAATGGGGTCAAGTTAAACCCCGAAAAATGTGTCTTCGGAGTGCCGCGAGGCATGCTCCCGGGATACATCGTCTCCCAACGGGGAATCGAGGCCAACCCACGAAAAGGTCGCGGCCCTCGAACGGATGGGTCCGATCCGGGACCTCAAGGGGGTGCGAAAGTGTTGGGGTGCCTTGCGCGCCTTGAGCCGCTTCATCTCGCGGCTCGGTGAGAAGGGCCTGCCCCTCTACCGCCTACTCAAGAAGCACGAGCGCTTCTCCGGACCACCGAGGCCCGGGACGCGCTCGACAAGCTAAAGGCGTCACTGACGCACGCCCCGATCCTCACGCCACCGCGGGACGGCGAGCCCCTGCAGCTCTACGTGGCCGCGACCACCCGAGTGGTGAGCGCGCGTGATCGTTGTGGAGCGCACGGAGGAAGGACATGCCTGCCGGTGCGGCGGCCGCCTACTACATCGGCGAGGTTCTCTCGGACACGAAGACGCGCTACCCACGGGTCCGGAGCTGGCGTACGCAGTGGTTCTTGCGCGGCGCAAACTCCGCCACTACTTCGAGGCCCACCCCGTCACGGTGGTTTCTTCCTTTCCGCTAGGAGAAATCATCCGCAACCCCCGACGCCGCGGGAAGGATCGCCAAGTGGTCCGTGGAGCTGATGGGCGAAACGCTCGCCTACGCCCCACGCAAGGCCATCAAATCGCAAATCCTGGCGGATTTCGTCGGCGAGTGGACGGACACGCGGGCCGCCCCCACAAATCCGGGCGAGTGCTTGGACTGCGTTCTTCGACGGCTCGGTGATGAAAACGGGAGCGAGGGCGCGGGCCTCGCTCTTCGTGTCACCCCTCGGGGAGCACATGCGCTACGCAGTGCGCCTCCACTTCCCCGCGTCCAACAACATGGCCGAGTACGAGGCCCCGCTCTGCCGCGGCCTCAAAATCGCCATTGAGTTGGGCGTCAAGCGCCTCGACGTGCGCGGGGACTCGCGGCTCGTGATCGATCAAGTCATGAAGAACGCGAGCCGCCACGACGACAAGATGGAGGCCTACTGCAAAGCCGTGCGGGCCCTCGAAGACAAGTTCTACGGCATCGAGCTCAACCATGTGCCCCGCAGGTACAATGAAGAGGCGGACGAACTCGCCAAGATTGCGTCGGGCGGATCACCGTCCCCCCCCGAACGTTTTCGCGCGTGACATCGCTCAACCCTCGGTCGTCTTCGAACCCTACCCCTCGAACCACAACGAACCCTCGGGGGCTCCCTCGAACCCAGCGGGTGCGGAGCCCATGGACGAGGACCCCTCGAACGAGGCGTACGTGCTCTCCCTCCTCGAGGGGTACGGCTCCCACGAGGCCGAAGCGATGGACGTCGAGCCGGCCCCCGTCCAGGCGGACTGGCGGGAGAAATACATCGCCTGGATGGCTCGAGGGGAACTCCCCGCGGACCGGGCCGCGGCCAGGCGCATCGCCAGGATGGCCAAGTCGTTCACCCTCGTCGACGGCGAGCTGTACAAGCGCGTCGCCTCAGGCATCCTACAGCGGTGCATACCCATTCCCGAGGGGCGCGAGCTCCTAAGGGACATCCATGCGGGGATCTGTGGCCACCACGCCACACCCCGCACCCTCGTCGGCAACGCGTTCCGCCAAGGCTTTTACTGGCCTACCGCGGTCGCGGACGCCAGCGAAATCGTACGCACTGCGAAGGGTGCCGTTTACGCCCGCAAATCCAACCTACCCGCTCACGCCCCCGCAAACCATCCCCGTAACATGGCCATTCGCCGTATGGGGGCCGGATATCGTCGAGCCCTGCGGAAGGGCGCCGGGGGCTTCACCCACTGCTAGTCGCGATCGACAAATTCTCCAAATGGGTGGAGGTGCGCCCCATCACGAATTTAAGGGATGAGCAAGGCGGTCACGTTCTTCACCGACATCGTCTACCGCTTTGGAGTGCCAAACTCCATCATCACGGACAACGAGTCCCGAGTTCACGGGCGGAAGTTCTTGGAAAAGCTCGTGATAAGTTTCACATCCGCGTGGATTGGGCGGGCGTGGCACACCCACGGACCAACGGCCAAGTGGAGCGTGCCAACGGCATGATCCTACGGGGCCTCAAGCCCCGAATTTTCGACCGGCTCAACAAATGCGGGCGAAAATGGCTCCAAGAACTACCGGCGGTTGTGTGGAGCCTAAGGACAACCCCAAGCGAGCCACCGGGTTCACCCCGTTCTTCCTAGTACATGGCGCGGAGGTCGTCCTCCCCACGGACTTGGAATACGGGTCACCCGAGGGTTCGAGGCTACGACGAGGGTGCTAACCGGCGAGCCGCGAGGGACTCGCTGGACCGAGACTGGACGAGGCACGCCTCGTAGCCTTGATGCATTCCGCGAGGTATCAACAATCCCTACGACGTTATCGGAGCACGCAAGATACGTCGCCGGGATTTCGGCGAAGGGGATGCGGTCCTAGGGCTGCGCCAAGATAGCCGAGGGCGCCACAAGCTATCGCCCCCATGGGAGGGACCCTACGTCGTGGTGAAGGTACTCAAGCCGGGCACATACAAGCTGGCCAACGAGGACGGTGAAGAGCTCACCAACGCTTGGAACATCCAACAGCTACGTCGCTTCTACCCTTAGCTAGGATTCTCCAAGTATTTTTGTTGTAAAAATCACATGGCCAACGCCCCAGTTGGTGTCAACTATGTAAACGCTCCAAGTCTAATAAAAGGGCAACTCGGCTTTCCCCTGAAACCCAAGTTACCCTCGGGGGCTACTGCGGGGGGCATCCCCCCCCCAAAATGGTCCCATTTTTTCGCGCAAAAAACGCAACAACCCATACGCGCTAAGTTTGTTTCCTACTTCGACCTCGAGCCACGATTCGAACGGGGCGCAGGCGGCACAGCGGAAGGAGCGTGCGAGCCAGAGATAGCCTACGCCGCGTGGCTATGGCCCTTCTCTCTCGCCTCCAACCCAGCGGGCCCCCTACGAAAATCGAACTCCCCTAACTAGAATCTACTCAGGAAGAAGGAGAAACAAAAAGCGTGATAAACAAACAACTTCATTTACAGCAACTGCTCATGTTCACGAGACAACTTGTTTATTTACAAAAGGCCACGAGGCCAGAATTCTGATACACGTAAACAAAAAATGGGCCTAGCGCCCAAGCGCTCGGGCGGGAGGAGCGGTAGCATCGGCGGCGTCGGGAAGAGGAATTCTTCGAAGGCCTCGGCGAGCGACCCGGCGGCGTCGGCGGCGAGCGCATCCGCGTGCTCCATGGCCACCTCGTCCTCGACGCCCTCGGGCACGACGTAGCCTTCCGCCGGCGCCTCGAGGTTAACCTCGTGCGGGATCGCACCACTCCGAAGGCCTTCGGACACCCGACCGCAACGCCGGCGCATCCGCTCCGTGACGTGGCCGCCAAGGGCGCGCGGGCGGGCGGCCGGCGAGCTGCCGGCACGGGCCTCGCCCTCCTCGACGACGAGGCAGGTCTCGAGGGCCGCATCGCGCAATTCCCGCGGTTCTGCTCGGAGGAGTTGTAGGAAGCCTGCGGCGCCTCGGCCGCTCGGCCGCATGCCCCAAGGTGGTGCGCAAGCACGGAATCGACAAGACAAGAAGAAATCAGAAAAAGGGGATGCGAGTTCCCAAACGAAAAACCAACAAGCAAGAGTCAAACGGTGGCTCACCTTCGACTTGCTTCCTCCCCCCAACTCGAAGTCGCGGCGCACGGATTCGATCGCCAACTCGAGGCGCCGGACGGTCTCGCCCCCGCTCGCGGAGGGCCGGCTCTGGTTGGCGTTGCGATGCGAGCGCGAGCGCCTCGCCCTCGACCTGGGAGAACGCGGTGTTCCGCTCCTCCAGCGACTTCCGCGTCACCTCGTGGGCGGCGCGCTCCCGCTCCCGGCGCGCACGGGCGTCGACGAGGGCGGCCCGCCCCCTCGCTTGCGGCCGCTCCTCGGCCCCTTGGCGGGCGGCGCTCTCTTGCGGGAGCCGCTCCTCGGCGACGACGAGGGGCCGCGGCCTTGGCGTCGAGGGCAGCCTTCGGGTCATCGGCCTCCTTGGCGCGCTGCTCCCGGCCGCGCGCCCGTTCCTCGGCTGGCGGTGTTGCGCCGTGCCCCCTCGAGCGACGTGCGGAGCTCCCGAGCTTTGGCGCGAGCGGTGGCCACCTCCGCCTCCCGGTTGGCGGCCGGCGTCCGCGTCTTCTCTAGGTCCACACGTGCATTCCACGGCGCCTCGTCACGATCAACGAGGGCGCACGGACCCGCTCGAGGCTCGAGCGGCGCGCCGCACCACGCCCGAGCTCTCCCGGGAGCTCGTCGCACCATGCCATCGCCGTACGCCGGCCAATCGTCCGGTGTCCTGAGAGCATCCGCAAGCGCGTCGAAGGCGCTGCAACGCTCCCGGAGCTGATGGACCTCGGCGTTCACCCGGTCGAAGGCGTCGTACTTATCATGTGCACGACGCTCGAGCTCCTGGCAATCACAGAATCGAAGCCCGTAAGCGCCAAGCCTTGAATGCAGCGAACGAAAACGAAAAGGGGAAAAAGAACGAGCAACCATGGCTCACCTGGAAGACGAGCCAGGCCGGACCGCCATGGACCCGCAGCGCCTCGTTTAGCGCGCGGTTGAGCGTGGCGCCGTGGCTCGGAGCTCGCCCCGAGCTCCTGCTCGCCCCCGGCGTCGGCGAACGCGGGGGGATCCTCGACGACCCCCTCCACCACGGGCGGGGGCGGCCGGCGCGGGAGGACGAGGCCTCGGCACGGTGTCCTCGGCCCCCCACCACCATGTGACCCTCGTGCCGCCTCACGAGGGCCCCCTCCCCGGGGCTCGGGGGGAGTTCGTGGGCCGGGCGGCCCCGCGGTCCCACCCGGGGGGCGGCGGGGAGTCGTCCGAGACCTCCACCACCTCCGCACGGGGATGGACGGCGGACGCCGCCGCTCGCGCCGCCTCCGCCGGCACCTGCGCTTGCGCCACCGCGGCCGCGGGCACCGGCGCGGCGCCGCGGCCCGCCGCCTCCGGCCGCCGCCGCCGCGTCCGTGGGCGCCCCGTGGGATGCGCCCGCTCCACCTCCACCACGGCCGCCGCCGCGCGCCCCGTGTCTCCGCGACGACCGACGCCGGCCGCCCCCCGGCGGCCTGCGGCCGCGCCACGGCGGGGCGATCTGCGGGCGGGGCCTCGAGGCCCCGGCCAGGGCCTTTGCGAGCCCGTGCCCGCCGCCGTGCTTGTCCCCGGCGCGACCCCCTCGACGAGCGCCGCCGGGGTGGGGATCGACGCGTCCGTCCTAAGCACCTTGGGCCGGTGCAAGAGGGGGGAATGGTTGGCACCACCCTACACGGGCACGAACGGGGGGTTAGATCACCCCGATCACCAACGAACCAAACCAAGCGGAAAAAGACGAGCTCCTTACCTCGAAGAGGAAAAGGCCCGTTCCTTTTCCTCGAGGCCCTCGCGGACGAGGCCGGCGCGGTGCCGCGCCTACGGCGGCGCCCTCCCAACGAGCGCGCGCGCGCGCAGCATGCCCGCCCCGTGCGCGGGCGCGCCGACGCCGCACCTCACGAGGCGCCGCCGCGCGCGGGGCACGCTCGCCCCGCGTGCGGACACGCCGGCCGTCGCGCCCCCCGACGATGGTGCCGCGCGTGCGGGCACGCTCGCCCCGCGCGCGAGCACGCTTGAGCGCGCGCACGGGGCGCGCTCGCCGCGCGCGCCTCCGTGGCGCGCGCCGGCACCTCCGCGCGCGCGCGCTCCCCGATGTCGATGGCCCGGCGGCGGACGCGTGCGCCCGCCCGAGCAATGCCGCCCTCGCCGGCGGCGCCGGCTCGGCGACGGGGGCGCGGCCCGCCACCTTTCCGAGGGGCCCTCCCCCTCAGCCTCTTCCTCTTCGTCCTCCTCCGAGGACGAGCACCATTCGGTCCCCGGGGAGGAGAGCCCCGGCTCTTCACGCGCGCGGCACTCCGCGGACCGCCGGTCGCGACGCGCTTGACGTCGCCTCGCGCGCGCCTTCTTGCGCGCCGCCTCCCTCTCGCGCCCCTGGCCGCGCGCGCGCCCCGGCGCGCGGGGAGTCGGGGGGTGGGCGGAACGGACTTGGCGATGTTGAACTCCACCACCGCACGCGGAGAGCGGTAATGGCACATCGAAAACGAAAGCAAGACCAAGAACTAAAACGAAATCAAAAGCCGGACTCACCGGCGGGCCGAGGGGGGAGCATCTCGAGGTCCCACGGGGGTCCGGCCCTCGAGGGCATCGGCGGCGTCGGGTGTCGACGGCGCTCCGCGCCGGGTGAGCGCATACGGCCGCTCAAGGGGCGTCGGGAGCATCCGCGACCTCGCCGGAGTCGACGGGGTTGGCCGCCTCCGTCATCTCGAAGATGCGGAGCGACCTCTCCATCGGAGGCACGACCCGCCGATGGTGGAGGAAGGCGAGGACGCCCATCGCGGTCGGCCCGTGCTTCCTCGTCGGCTGCGGCGCGCCCGGCCCGAGCTCTGCCGCGCGCCGGTGCCGAGGCGTGGACACCCCGTAGCCCCGGGAGTCGAGGCCTCTCCTTGAACACCCGGCCGGTGTAGGGGGGGAAGGCCGGGCTCGGCGTTGCGCGGGTAGAACTATCCCCGCTCCCGGCCCGGCGTTGTTCGTCGTCATGGTGCGGGGGATGTAGACGTCCTTGAATTGCCCCCGCGGGGGCAAGCGACATCCCGCCGGCGCGCATCGCGCGGCGGGTCCTTGGCTCCGTCGTGGGGCTGCGTGATGAGCTCCGCGCGGAAAAGGTGTACCCGAGCTCCCGATTGCCCCGGGATCCCCGAGTACCCTTCGCGGACGCCCACGAATGTGGCCGCCGCGAGATCGCGTTGGGGGCGAAGTTGTGCGGCTCCACCCCGTAGTAGTAGCACATCGCCCGCATGAAGGTGCTCGCGGCGCGGTGAAGCCCCGCTCGTGGTAACGGATGAAACTCACCACGTAGCCCTCCGGCGGGTTGGGCTCGCGGTCCGCGGCCGGCGGCACGATCCACTCCGCCGGACGTCCGTCTTCGTTGGCCGGCGGTGACGGTGAAAATCCGTCAACCTAGCCATGAGTTTACCTTCGGTGTTGGCATAACTTTTGTATCTTATTCATTGGTACTAACCCCCGTGGTATAACAAGTTCACTTGTGCATGTCGGTTTTGGAGTTATGTGTTTACGCGGGGTTTTAACGTTGAAAGCAAGACTTCGGGATAAGTTCATTAAGCACCTCATGACAAGACCTTGAAGCCCGATACAAGTCAAACAATGAAGTGAACATGACTCCAAGAGCCCAAGGACCAAGCCCGAGAAGATGATAAACTCCGAGGGTCGAACCGGAAAAGTCTTGAATCTTGCAAGACAAGGAGTTGAGTCCAATTCGAAGAGAAACCGACGTCAAGGGCCCACATGCAAAAGGGGAGAACATCTAGAAGACGTGGGAAGCAACACGGGCGAAGCGAGGCCGCGGGATGGGCCGGGTGGGCCCGGGCCGGCCGGCCCGAGCCGGCCGGCCCGGCCAATTCGGGGCCCAATCGGCCTCTCCTTTGACCTAATTGCTTCTCGGGCTATAAATAGCCCCCCGACCAGAGAGCCACGGAGAACGGAAGTCGTAATCCGCCGCCGAGGAGCGAGAGAAGCTTGAGGGACACCATCTCGGAGATGAGGGTCGTGCTAGTTGTCTAGGGTTTCCCTAGCCGACGTGGGAACCTTGCATGGAAGACCACGTCGGAGCTCGGAGCGAGGATCAAGATCGAGGGAGGGCCCGGTGGTGATCTTGTTCATGTAATCATTCATGGTGAAGTTTGTAAGTGAATCCGATTTCTAGCGATTAAGTGCCTTCTCGATGATTTTGATTTCTTCTTGGTTTTGCTTCTTCTACGATCTAGTCTATAGCTAGATTACATAGGGTGCTCTTGTAGCCGCGGTGGCTAGAGGTGCATACCGGACCGGCCAAGTGATTTCAACTTGTTCTATCGAACTCGCCCTAAGCTCCCCGCATGAATAGGGATACGTTGTGACGAACGGGGGTCTCGAAAGGCGGATGTTTTCGGAGTCGGATGGGAAGGCCACGATTTAAAGATGCTTTTAATGAGATTCGCTTTTCTATCTTCATCTATCTTGTTTGGAGCTACAACATAAGCATGATCTAGATTCTCTAGATTGGTTATCTCTTGCTTTCTCTTGCTACCTCTTTAGTAGATTAGATTAGATTCGTTTTCTTTATGAGTTAGTAGATTAGATGCAACTTGTCTTCATAAGATAGCTTACCTTGCTTTACTAGATTGAATCCTTGCGTTGCACATTGTTCCACGGATTCGATACCTTGGGTTCACCACTCGAGGGAAGAAGGGTCCTTTGACTACGACGGGAGACTTGTCCGCTTGCAAGTCACAAACGAACTTTGATACAACTATTAACCGTCAACGGCCCGCGGTGGCGGCGGCGACCGGCTCGCCAAGGGCCAACGGCGTCCACCGTCGACCTTTCCCGGGCATACGGCTCCGGGATCCTAAGGGGAGGGCCGAGGCGGCGCCATGAAGAAGACGAAGGAAAACGGGGAGCGGAGGACAAGGAACGGAAGAAAAAGCTCTAACGAGCGAGCCGCGCGGTGACAAGAGCAAGACGAAGGCGAAGGGGCGGGGGGCGAAAACGGTGAGACGCTAAGGTAAAAAAACCGCCGTCCCCTCCTCCCCGCGGTTTATAGGCCGACGGGCGAGCTCTCCCGGAGCGGACGCCCCGCTAGCATTAGCGCGGGGAATCTTTCCATCGCGTCGACGGGCGGGCCCCACCACGACCGCGGCGGCCACAACACTTGCGGGCGGGCCATCATTACGGCAAAGCCGGCGGCGGCCGACCGAGGCGAAGCCATCACGTCCGCCGCCACGCCACCCACTACGCGCGCGCGCGGCCGCGACGCCTAAAAGGCGCGCCCGCGGCTGCAAAACCGCGGCCACGACCGCAAGGCACTTAAATGCCGGGTCCCTTGCCAAGCAAGGAGAACCCTCGAGCGGGGCGAGCCCCGGCACGAAACAAAAGCGACCCTCGATGGGATATCGGCGTGAGAAGGTCGCCGGGACTGCTCGATGTAGAGCGAGGCAACCACGGGCACCCATGCCACGCAAAACCCTCGAGCGGAGCGAGCCCCGGCTCGAGACAATGTCAACCCTCTACGAGAAGGCACACGCGTGAGAAGGGTCGCCCGGTGCACCGCGAGTAAAACGGGCACCGCAAGCACCCATGCCGCGCTATACTACCAACCCGGCACCTCGAGGGCCGGCTCGCCCGAACCCCTTGACGGCCGCAAAACGTGAAAAGACGGGGCCGCCCGGGGCGCCACCCCCGCACGGCCCTGCGATCGAGAGGTTCGAAGCCGACCCTCGACGGGTTCGAACGGGCGCCACGGATCGCGAGTTAGGGACGACGAGGGCACGCGCATTCGAGCCGTTCCTCGAGCCCGTCGGCTCGAGGGTGCCCCACATGTCGTGTTCGAGAGCCAGCGAGGGCAGCTAGCCGGGGGGATCCCACCGAGGGAGAGCTTCCGCGCCCTCGGTCCCTAGCGAACGGGACCGAGCCCCACCTAGCAAACCCACGCAAGCGCTTCCATGGACGTGTCTCCGGACCGCGCGGCCTACCCTTATCGAACGGGGCATGGGCGTCCACTTGAACCACCCGCTACCGGCTCGAAGAGGAATCGACAAGTCGCGACCCGCTCGATGGGAGTTGCGAAACCTCACCCTCCGTCCCGCGGAGGGACGGCGAGGGCGCGTTAAAAAACAAGTCGTCGGGCTCTACCCGATCGCCTCGAACGGGCCAAGGCTCGGGGGCTTGACGCACGGCTACACCTCCTTGAAATTGCACCCGCCGAGACAAGTGTCGGCGGTGCGTGCACCCCCGAAGCCGGGCCGAAATACCACCGATGCCGGTTGGCATATGTGCCACGTCTCTCGACCGGATTTCTCGCGGTTAACCCCTGCGGGGAGAACCCTCACTCTGCGGGGCTTTGGGGGCTAGACCCGCGGGTCCGGCCCCGACGCGGCCCCACGGAAGCGTTCGCAAACAAGGAGGGAAGAACGTCCTATCGGTAGGTTCCGGCATGCGGGAGCCTCAATGGCAAACCCGCGGATGCTCGGGGGCTGCGTCGGGGGACGACCCTAGGGGTCCCCTTAAACAACGGGGAAACCCTCACTTAAATCCCGATCCGAAACACGTTAAGCCTAACCATGCGGGTGACTAACCATGCGGGGATACGGCCCACGCCGCGGGACTCCGACGGCCCACCGGGGACGGCCCCTTTAGTGGTCCCCTCGAGCGAGGCTCCGCCCCGCTCGAGGGCGCACTCCCCCCTCGGGCGGGCTCCGCCCCGTTCGAGGAGCGAATCCTCCCTCGAGTGGTCCCGCCCCCGCTCGAGGGCTCACTCCCCTCGAGCGGGTCGCGTCTCGCTCGAGGGTCCGTCCCGCCCTCGGCGGGGCCCGCCACGCTCACGGGCGCCCCGCACGCGTGCGCGGCCCCGTACACGGGCATTTAACGCCCCGACGCCGCGGGACGGCGCCATCATGCGCCGGGGGGCTCGCACCCGGTGCCGCCGCACCAACTCCCCGGGGGAGGCGCCCATCCCCGCCCGCGTGGGAAGGGGGCGTGCGGTACGGCGGTGTCGGTCCCCGTGACACCGCGCGCCCACTACGGTACGGCTAACGCGCCCGACCCTCGAAGGGGGGCGGGCGCACCCTCGATTTCCCTTTCTTGTGACCCTACGGGGGTTAGGGTGGAGGCGCTAGGCCGGTGGACCGCCATCCGGTCACGCGACGCGCGTGGCCGCCGTGCCGCGCGTGCGGGGCGCACGCCGGCGCGCGTAGCAACCACTCCACTACCGTGAAGCGCATTGGGAAGGAACGTCGTTCGCCCTGCTCTGTGCCCCGTACCGGCCATCATCGGCACCTCCCCTCGAAGCCTACGGAGGACGCCACCACCGGTGCCGCCTTCCTACCCTCGAACCGCCCTTGTTCGGGTACGAAGTAGGCCATCATGGCCGGATCGGCTGCGAAGATCGTCGGACGGCCGCCCACTCTACGGTGTAGCACGACGTGCACCCCCACGTAGCCGGATAGCGCGGCGTGCATGTAACTCGGCGCCCCCTTGGCCTATAAAAGGGGAGGCGAGCCCCCGGGCCCGCGGGGGACGAGACGAGACAACGAGAGAACACTTCACACACCACACATTTACTTCTCATTCTCCCACAACATCTTCGGCCACCCTTCCGGGGACTTGGAAGCCACGCTTCCTCTCCCGCCTTGCTTGTATTTGCCCCACTACAAGCACCCCCGGTGCTAAGTAATATAGTGCCCCGAGCACGCCTCTGTCGGACGTACGGCCCCGCGGCCGGGAACCGAGGATAAAACCTCTGTGTCACTTGTTGCTTAGCATCGACCATTGAGGGATAGACCACGGCGCTATCTCTTGGTTAGTGTCGGGACCATATTCCGCACCGAGCACCGGCGCATCCGCCGGTGGCCAGAAGGTCATGATGATCGACGCGGACTGGAGGCAACCCTTCATCGACTACCTCAGCGAGCAGAAGGTTCCCTCAGACAAAAACTTGGCTGAGCAGCTCATCCGCCGCGCCAAGTCCTACGTCCTCGTCGGAGACAAGCTTTACAAGCGGGGCGCATCTTCCGGAGTACTCATGAAGTGCGTCCCCAGGCAAGAAGGCAAGGACATCTTGGAGGAGATCCACAAGGGCGTCTGCGGCAACCACGTGTCTTCTCGTACGTTGGTCGGCAAGGCCTTCGGCGAGCCTTCTGCGGCCCACGGCTCTAGGCGACGGCGAAGAACTCATCGGAAAGTGCCAAGGATGTCAATACTTCGCCAAGCAGCAGCATGTTCCAGCCTACAAGCTAGTCACCATACCGCCAACATGGCCCTTCGCTTGCTGGGGGCTCGACATGATTAGGCCACTTCCAACTGCGCCAGGTGGATTTAACAGAGTATTGGTGGCCATCGACAAGTTCACCAAATGGATCGAGGTCAAGCCGGTCACATGCCCCAATGCTGACAGAGTACTCGACTTCCTGGATGAACTCGTGCATCACTACGGACTACCCAATCGCATCATCACAGACCTGGGCTCCAACTTCAACAACCACCAGTTCTGGGAGTACTGCGAGAACAGCGGAATCAACGTCCGATATGTCTCAGTTGCTCATCCTCAGGCCAACGGACAAGTCGAGCGCTCCAACGGGATGGTGCTCGACGCTCTCAAGAAGCGGCTACACGATGCTGCTAACTCTAAAGGAGGCAAGTGGATCAAGGAACTACCCAACTCACTCTGGGGGCTACGTACTCAGCCTTCCAAGCCAACGGGGCAATCCCCTTACTTCCTGGTCTACGGCTCCGAAGCAATCCTCCCCTGGCGATGTCATATGGGATTCACCGGCGGTGGAGCATTACGACGAAGGCGTCTGCGAAGACGACGAGACGAGTTGACATCGACGAACTCGAAGAAGCTCGCTGCGCCGCCCTCGTCCAATCAACAAGGTACCTGGATGGTATCCGACGCTACCACGATCGCAACGTCAAGGAACGCTCCTTCAACATTGGCGATCTCGTCCTCCGTCGCATCCAGAATACGGAAGGACTACACAAGCTCAGCCCCCCTGGAAAGGTCCCTTCACAGTAGCAAAGGTGACCGGGTCGGGCTCCTACCGCCTCCATACACTTGAAGGCGAAGACGTCAACAACTCGTGGAACGTCGACCAGCTCTGTCGGTTCTACGCCTAGTCTACACGACTACCCTGGGGCTCAAGTCTACAACGACTACATCAAAACCCCTTCGCTGTAAGCGGCCTCCGGGTCCAGGCACCAGTCTCCGGACTACCCCTTCACCATAAGCGGCCTCCGGGTCCAGGCACCAGTCTCCGGACTACTCCTCTCTAGAATCCAGCCCGCGCGGCTACCTACGGATTCTGGGCTGCGACGAGCGACAAAGGACTCTAGCAACGGTCTACTGAGAGACCATGTACTCCTAGATCCAGCATATACGGCTACTTACGGATCTACTGCTGTAAGCGGCCACCCACCATAGCACTACTCAGCTGTAAGCGGCCTCCGGGTCCTGGCGACTACTCTGTAACTACGGCCCTGGCCATCCAGGTGACCTCCTTTAGTAATAAAGTTTGATTGTTCATCAACTACTTTACTGTCTTCCTCCCTCGACGGGACTACTGCCGAGTACGACTACTCGTGACAATTCCACGATAGGACTCCGCTCTTTGAGATCGCGACTACGAGTACTCATTGATAGAACTTTTCTTCATTAATACTTAAACAATTACAATTGTTTTTGTACATCTACTGCTACGAACTAACTATTACAGGGCTACTGGAGATTAAGATTGTCGGCGACTTGTTCCGCAATGGGCGCCATCTGCTCCAGCAGCTCCGCGTACTGCTCGTCGGTGCAGTTGGCGGCTAGTCCTCCAACGACTACGTCTACGGGTGCCTTCGGGAAGTACGACTTCATGAAGGCCAGCACCTGGTTCGGGATCTACTTCGCCAGATGCTTCACGTAGGCCGCCAGCCGGCTGGGGGTTTCCTTCAACCGATCCACCAGCGGCGGTATCTTGGGGCCGCCAGGGTGAGGCACCAGTAGCCTCGCGATGGGGAGTGCGGCTTCTTCAAGCTCCTTCAGCTGGCCCCGCAGCATCTCACAATCCTCGTTCAGCTTCTGCAATGATTTGTAGTAGTTGACGAGGTCACGATCTGATGCAATACGGAGCTCCATGTGCTTCTCGCACTCGTAAGCAAGCTCCTTATAATCACGCTCGAGTACCTGGCGGGCCTCCTGCTCCCGGTAGAAGATGTTCTTCAGATCAGTCTCTGAAGCCTTCAGCTGATCAACTCGAGACTCAAGCTCTGCAAACAACAAGGCGCAGCAGGTTAGACTACCTCTCAACCTGCAACAAGTACTCAACAAGACAAGTGGTGTACCTTTGTTCTTGTTGCGGAGCGACTTGTTTTTCCGCACCAAGTCGTCGCTCTTCGCCTGCATCTACTGGATGTCATTGCGGTACTTGGCGAAGGCGGTATCCAGCTTCGACTGCATGGCGACAGTTTGCTTCCGGGCCTTCGCGAGTTCTTCCTCCAAAGCTTCCGCTCGGAGCACAGTGTCGCCGAAGCCTTGAAGCATGCTGGACTTCTCGCGGGACCTCGCAGTGACGACCTGCACATACAACTCGCATCAAATGGGTACTCAACGCTAGAGGATTGACTACTCAAGAGTTCCAACTACTCATCTTCATCCACTGCTCGGCTTGGCGGACCGCCTCCAGATGCCGAGCCACCGTCGTCGGGTCGACCAAGTCATCTGCCAACAACTCGACCCTGCCACGACTACTCGTGGCGGCTTCGGTCATCGGTGCAGAGCGGATGGGCTCCGCGTTTTGGATCTCCGGGGAGCGAACAACCACTTCCAGAGTGGGTTCTGGCAGCATGGTAGCCTCCTCCCCTCCAGTCGTCGCGGCAGCTCCTCCGGCGGCCACCTCCATCGGCTCGGGGGATCCTCCGGTAGCCTCCTGAGTCTCTGGTGTCAAGTTCTCCATGGGCACCACTGCTGGGATATCGTTCCCTTCGGCCTCAGCGCCTGTCAACGAGAAGACAAGTGCATCAGTCATATCTGACGACTACGACTACTCGTCGGGGATACTACAACCTGAGCAGAGTACTCACCTTCAACTACGCTGGCTTCGGGCAACGTAGCCTCAGCAACCGGCGCTTCGGGCTCCGCTTGAGGGGTGGGAGCGGACTCCTCAGCGGGTGGCGCGGCTTCTCCCTCCGCCACCGCTGCAGCGGGTTCATCCCCTGCAGAGTACACAAGCCAGTTGTCAATCAAGCACGACTACCACACCAAGTACTACTCGGGGAGATCCAACACTTACAAGCTTGACCGGACCACCGTCACGGTCGGGGCGCCAAGGATGCTGGCGATGTCCACCAGTCCAGCCTCGGCGGGCGCCTCCTCCTGCGCCTCTGCGGCCACTGCCTCTTCCGCAGCAGCAGCAGCGGGTTCCGTGCTCCCCTGAGCAGTAGGGGGCTAGTGCTCCATCTGCGCCAAGAGTTCTTCGATAGTGGGGGCTGGGCTTCGACTACCAGCGGCCTCCCCCACTGTGTCCCAATCGCCTTCGTCGCCCTGATCAACGGGTTCCGTAGGCGGCAACTCCTGCAAGCAAGGAAACTTCATCGTCAAAACATGTACTCGAGACACCTGAACTCGACTACACTACTCCAGACCGCTTACCTCTTGGGGCGTGGTCTCTGTGACCTTCAGCTTTTTGGCCACGCGTTTGCGGGCCGGATTGCGCGGCCTCCTTGGCGGCACGACCAAACTAGCCTCCAGGCTAGCCGGCGGATCCTGAATCAGTGGCACATGAGGTAAGCCCGGCCGGCTGAACCTCGACCGCAGCTAGAAGCGGTCCTGCAACGTCTCTTCGTCGTCGTCCTCCTCAGACGTATCCTCCACGACAACGGTGTCGTCTCCTCCGCCAACTTCACAATGCTCCTTGGCCTTGGTTTTCCCCTCTTCCGGGACCTCAACTAGCTGAGGAGGAGGAGGCGGCGGCGGCTCGGAGACAAACTTCTTCAAGTCATCCTGTAAGGAGCAACTCATCAGTTCGACTACTCACATGGAATAATTACTTGACTACGGATGCGGCTACTTACCTCCTTTGGTGGGCGTGCGGCAGAGAACTCCGGTACGGGGCACGGCGTGTACGCCGGCATGTCCTTGAAGATCCGGGCCAGCCTGTCAACAATATCGTCGTCGTCGACTTCATCTCCAGGCATCCGTGACGTGTCGTCGTCCCCAGTGTACTCGTACCCTAGGGTGTCGCGAGCCATCAGCGGCTGCACCCTGCGCTTCATGAAGCTGAAGGCCACGTGCTCGGCCCTCAGCCCGGCTTCCCTCAGCACCTTGATTCGCGCCAACAACTATGGCAGCTGGATCCCTTCCTGCATAGTCGGCTCCATGCTCCACCAAGGGCGATGCTTGGGCTGCTTCCCGCTCGGCTTCGGTAGCTCCGGATGGTGGTTCGTGACGTAGAACCACTTGGCCTTCCAATCTTGGTTGGAGTCTATGAGCTTGTACGAGAGGTACTGCTCGGCGGCGTCCTCCCGCATCTGGATCCCCGCTCCTCCGACTACCGCGGGTTCTTTGGCGCTTGGTTGCGGCTTGTTGACGGTTAATAATTGTATCAAAGTTCGTTCGTGACTCGCAAGCGTACAAGTCTCCCGTCGTAGTCAAGGGACCCTTCTTCCCTCGAGTGGTGAACCCAAGGTATCGAATCCGTGGAACAAATGTGTGACGCAAGACTTAATCTATTAAAGCCAAATAAGCGCAATATTCAATAAAGAACCTAATGCATCTAAGCAAAAGACACAAAACAAAGATAAATCTAATCTACTAAAGACCGGAGAAAACAAAGTAAGATTGGGTAGATAAACCGATCTAGAGGGATCGGGGTAAGCCTTTTGTTGAAGTTCCAAGCAAGAGAAGAAGTAGCAAATCGAATCTTAATAGAAGCCTCTTTAAATCGTGGTTTCCCATCCAAATCCGAAAACATCCGCCTTTCGAGACCCCCGTTCGTCACAACGTATCCCTATTCATGCGGGGAGCTTAGGGGCGAGTCAAAAGACAAGTCGAGATTCTTTCGGAAGATCCGGCATGTACCTCTAGCCACCGCGGCTACAAGAACACCCTATGTAATCTATCGTACGAATAGAATTGGAATAAGCAAAGCCGATCGAAAAACGAAATCTTCGAGGAAACACTTGATCGGCGGGAAAAGATTCAACTTGATAATTCAACTATAACAATGATACATACACAAGATCACCACGGGATCCTTCCTTGATCTTGCTTCTAGCTCCGGGAACTCCTACGTGGTCTTCCATGCAAGGTTCCCACGTCGGCTAGGGAAACCCTAGTCAACTAGCTCGACCCTCTCCTCTCCGACATGGTGTCCCTCTCTTCTCTGCTCCTCGGCGGCCGAAGACGAAATCTTCTCCCCGTGGCTCTCGGTCAGGGGACTATAAATAGCCCGATTGGCGGCTAGGGCAAAGGAGGGCGAAATTGGGCCCAAAATGGGCACGGGCCGACCGGCCCGGGCCGGCGGCCTGGGCCCATTTAGGCCCCGGCCGTGGGCTCCTTTGCCCGACGTCGGTTCCCTTGCTTCCGGATGTTTCCCCCTTCGCATGTAGGTCCATGTCGTCGGTTTCTCTCCGAATTGGACTCAACTCCTTGTCTTGCAAGATTCGCGCACTTTTCCGGTCGAGGTCCACGGAGTGCGTCGTCTTCTCGGATCAAGTCCCCGGCTCCTTGGAGTTAAGTTTGCTTCATTGCATGACTTGTTCAGGGCTTCAAGGTCTTGTCATGAGGTGCTTGATGAACTTATCCCGAAAGTCTTGCATTCAACACTAAAACCCTGCATAAACATTAAACTCCAAAACCGACATGCACACGTGAACTTGTTATACCACGGGGGTTAGTACCAATGGATAAGGTATAAAACTCATGCCAACACCGAAGGTAAACTCATGGCTAGGTTGACGGATTTTCACCGTCAACATCTCCCCCATGCTTAAACCTTGCTCGTCCTCGAGTAAGCCTTCGATGGATATCATCATTGCTAAACAATGTTTAAACTTTGCACTTGATTACACATGAGAAAACATAATGCTCTCAAAATTTTAATTCATTAAAGTTCCATAATGTGCTAGCCTTCATCTCTACGAAGGGTAGATTCTTATTAAGCTTATCCCACAAGTATTAACATGCTCACAAAGTTTTAAATAGATCTCAGAATTTTTGAAATAAAGAACGAGAATAAGAAAAGCAAAACCAAATTCACAAATTTAAATCATCTCGTATGTTGCTCATGAACTCTCATCTCACTTGTCTCTCAAGCCTATATATTCTACTCCTTTCCCTCTCATATATATGTGGTAGGCTTTATATGGAGCTTTGGGAAAGTTTAGTCCTAACAAGATTTTATAAATGAGGTGTTGTCAAAACAAGACAAGCTTCTCATGGTCTTACCGAGACTCGTCAAAAAGGTCATTGGAAAATAATGTTAAATCAAGGAGGGGAAAGAGAAAAATACACACACTTTTAGATAAGTGGACATGTGCAAATGGCAAAGAGTGATCCCGAGGCACAAAGGAAGTCCTCGTTATCGGATTGCACATGGTTGGAAAATGAGAATGGATCTTTTTAACTTGAAGCCTTGAATGCACTCTTAGAGAACCGGGGAGTTCACTTTACGCACATTTTTTTTTTCTTTCTCATATTTCTCATTCTTTTCTTTCTTTCATTCATTCATTCATTTTTTTCTTGTCATATATTCGGTCCATGACTTTCACAACGAAGTTTTGATTTTTTTTTATACCTTGAAAGTCATGAGTATCACTGGATTTTTTTTCTTTCATCATCATGTTTTTTTAAATATTCCCCTTTGAACTCTAAAAGCTGCACCGTACCTACCTCCTCCCCCATGCTTAGACGTTGCTCGTCCTCGAGCAAAGAGGCGAAAAATAAGGTAGGTACCGGAATATTTTTCCTTGGAGAGATACTTGAAATCTTCAACGTTGGCACCGTCTTGCGATCTTCCTTGAATTGATGATCCATTCTCAACGATAGGTTGTGGTCAAGGAGGTAATCACAAAAAATGATATTTGGTTTAAGGGTGGATATCCGACGAAGTTTGTGAGATCACCGATGTGGGGATACACAATGCACGGATAAAAGGTTAGCAAAAAGATAGATACGCAAAAATGGAATGACCAGCTTCTTAGTATCGGGCCAGAGAAATCATGGCCTGCAATAACTCACTCAAAAATAAATCTTGTACACTAAGGTTCATGCACTCAAATATATATAAGGCTCTGGATAGGTTGAGCAACACACAAGCGATATTTGTGACAAGGTTAGCAATATTTTTGAGCATAAAAGACATCTTTAATCTATTCATAACTTGAGAGCACATAAAACACTATGGGTCTTTATTTTAATCATGACCTCCGCTGAAAATTAAGCTAGCATTTAAATAAATTCAGATCTGTATTTTTAAGAGAGCACTAGCTTAAACATGCATAAATCAATTACAAAGATGAACAAAGCTGCAATTTTAATCATATATCATCATGGCACGAATTTTGTAACTTTTCCAATGATATAATCAAGGTGGTGTCTTTATTAATGGTGACAACAAGTTGAAATACAAACTGAAAATAAACAAACATGCTTGCTGAAATTTAAATAAAAACAGAAAATACTACGCAAACACACATAAGCAAAAGCTGAAAATTACAGAGAAAAAGAAAAGAAAAGAAAACTAAAGTTCCTAAATCTTCTAGTCCTCCGCTGGTGGTTGATGTTGATAATCTTGATAATAATACCCTTGCTCATAATACGATTGGACGCTTCCTCCGACGAATTGATTTGGCTCCACAAGGTGAAGGCGTCCAAGTTCAAAGGCAATATTTGCGTTGCCTTCACCGAGTTGAGCTGCGTTAGATTGGATGGCTGCGATGTTTTGAGCATTTCTTGCAGCATACCCTCCAATAATGGCCATGCTTTGTTGTGGTTGGGGATGATGAGCGTAGGACTCCGCGAAGTTAGCGTTGGGCACAACATAATTTTGTGGGGGTACCGGTGCACCACCCCCCATGCTTGTCCTTGTGACCCTCCGTAATAACTTGGCGGAGGAGGGACCCCGCCGAATGGTTGCACATTGGGTTGTGCTCCACTCGCTTGTGCGGAGGATGTTCCCTCCTCTACGATTCTTCCTCTTTTGTTCTTCCTTGCGGGGACAAGTAGTCCCTCTTCCAACCAATCTTCCCTTCCTTCGGTGAAAAGCCTAAGCCTCTCATTCGGAAGGGGTAGGTTCACTATGGCCAACCGATAACCTCCTCTCTCATCTCCACTAATGTATTTGACTTGCCGCAAATACTCAAAACCGAGAGAGGTACCACGCAAAAGGTGAGCGGGGTTTCTTGCGATCCCGGCCGCAAGGAAAAGGCCAACATGGAGAGGTAACACCCCGAACCAATATTACCCACCCCCGATGTTGCTTCACAACACCAACGGTTGATCATGAGGTAAGAGGGGTCTATTGGCTGACTGGCAATTAAAGCCGAGTATAGCCAATTCAACTCCGTGTCGGTCACCTTTGTTTCCTTCATCCTCCCCAATATCCTCTTGCGCATCCAAGAGTGAAATATCCGGATAATGGGGTTGCGGATGCAATTGCGTTGTTGATGGGCTTCTCCGGAGATCATGTTCCAAAATCCCGCCAACATGCGGGTGGCACGTCAACTTTCTCGGAGCTCCCTTGTGGAATCCAAGCAGCTCCCTAACGTGCTCGTAGGGAACCACTTGTTCGATTCCCTCCAAACGGAATGACAAGCTTTGCACCCCATCATCATCAATGATGGGTGCAATAGTCATCAAAATTTCCAAAGCGTAACCCAAATGGGTGTCCACCGATATTCCGTTGGAAAACTGCACCCATCCGGGGTGCCCCAACATATAGTATATGTCGGTGCAAAAACCCAAGGTGTAGAGTGCTTGGTCGTCGAACTCGATGTTCGGCACAAGCCTCTTCTCAAGATTGGCGAGCCTCTCCTCCTCCTCCGCCGACAAGATGATGAAGCCGTACGAAGAGTGTGTCGGGGTGTAAGGAGGTGGTGCGGTTGAGCGAGTCGATCGTCGTGGTGGCGCGGGCTGCTCCTCCGTGTGCCCACGAGGTTCGGTGAACCTCATGGAAGTGCTTCTCGCAGCCCTCATACCACCAAGGAGGAGAGCGTCGTTCCTCCTCGGTGGTGCCGTGTCCGTCTCCATGCTCGGGGAGACTCGGAAACCGAGTGCCTTCTCGAAGACGTGGTTGATGACGGCTTGGACGACGACGAACTCTTCTTCTTGGAGAAGAGACTTGTGGTCTTCTTCCACATGGTTGCTTGCACTCTTTCTTCAACTAAAATTCCGGGTTGCAACCGGTAAACTAGGCACTTAAACTCTTTGCTTCGGATGTGGACTTTGAGTGGATTAAGGATGTGGATTTTTCTTGAGCTATCAAGCTTGGGATGGTTGGCTAAGTCTACGGGGGTTCGAGCACACAAACTTGAACACACAAACAAGGGAAGGAGAGGGAAGCTTGCTGCACGAGAAAACGGGAGCGGGGGGCTCCTTAAGTAGGTGAGGCCGGCCGGCCCGGGCCGGCCGGCCGGGGGCCTCCGGCTCCTCCCCGCCGCGTCTTTCTCCCGGCACGATCATTTCGCCTCCGCAACTTTCCTGCCCGCGTGCTCCATGAGTTGCACCGCCCCAAACGCTCTCGCCCACTCCTTTTCTTGAATTATTGGTCCTCCCACTTGATGCTCCATGCTTTGGGTCATGTCCATGCTCCCTAGCTCCACTTGCTTCACATGCCACCATGAAAATCCTGCAAAGTTGATGCTTGCTGCCCACCATGCTTGTCCTTTGCATGTGGAATTGGTGAAAGTTGATAAAAGGGAATTCAATGGTGCATGCATGATTAATTCAAACTAGATTGCCTCCATTTAGGTGTGTTTAAGGTTAAGCACTCCTCTAATTCGAAATTTAAAATATTTTTCAGAGCCATGCAAGAGCTCAAGCATAATTTTAGAGAAGTTTTTAAACCATTAAAAACAAATGTAAGTCGAAAATATTTTTCGACTACGTCGATTTTGGTCTCACCGGTATAGTTTGCTTTCATCGGTTGAGAGCAAACATTTCCGGCTTGATCATGGGGGTATAGGTTTAGGTTCTAATTTTGGCTAAATAAGAAAGATTTTGAATAAAACAAAATTAGAATAGGCTTAGAAAAATTCTAATCCTAGAGAAACCAAGGATAAAGATTTTTAAAACCAACCAAAAGCTTTGATTTCTAGGTTCACGCGAGTCCTACCACGTGCTGAATTTTATTGACACTTAAACATAAATCGTGGCTCTACTCGTGTGGTTTTAGCATGAAAAACAAGTCAACCTCAGCACCATAATGAGGGTGAAAGGTTGGGTTAAGGTTCTGAAATTATTTGGTTGAGGGTTTCTTGAAAAGAAAAGAATCAAACAAGCACATAGGAGGGTTCATGCAAAGGGTTTATGATAAAGCAAACACTCAATCAAGAATTATGTCTCTAATATTGTTCAACCACTTCTAAGTCTAATGTCTTTGCGTAATAAAACTCAAAAACTAAATTATTAAAAATACTCGAAAAACCTGGAATCGGGTTGTCCTCCCGTAGCTTATTCTTGACTCGACTTGACGAAACGGGTTGCCTCCCGCCTAGCGCTTCGTTTATAGTCTATAGCTAGACTTCTTCACTTGATCACTCCGGATCAACGCTCTTTGCGGGCGTTGCAATCTTGGGTACCCACTTCCGCACCATCTTGGGCGCGGGCTTGACTTCCGGCTTAGTTGGCTTAGTCATTTTTTTTGGTCTTCACAGGCGGCTTCTCTTCCTTTGTCTTGACGGATGCAACACCTTCTTTGATTTTCGTTACGTTCATTTTTTTTCGGCTCCTTCTTCTTTTTCAGCGCCTCCGTTTGTTTTGGTTCTCCCTTCACTCCAATCATGTTGCATGCCTCAATCCTTGGACGGAACTTGAAGGAACTCCTTTCTCCGTTGATATCGAACATGATCTCCCCCTTGCCAACATCAATAGTAGCTCCCACGGTCTTGAGGAACGGCCTCCCTAGGATGAGCGGCGGCTTCTCCCTCTCTCCCATCTCGAGCACAACGAAGTCGACGGGGATGAAGTGGTGTCCAATCTTCACGGGTACATCTTCGGCAATGCCCAAGGGATAGCGAATGGAGTTGTCTCCCAACTCCAAACATATTCCCGTAGGCTCCATCGGTAGGCGTAGCTTCTCGAACACATCCCTCGGCATGACACTCACACTAGCTCCAAGGTCGCATAACCCTTCTCGAAGTTGAAAGAACCAAGCGAACATGGAATTGTAGGGCACCGGGGGTCTTTTTGCTTCTCTAGCCCATAAGCAATAGCTGCACTACACTCCTCGGACATCTTGACATGATCTACCCCGAGTGTTGCTATCTCATATTTATTTGCAAGTATGTCTTTAAAGTAACGAGAATATGTAGGTACTTGTAGGGCATCTAGTAATGGCATGTTGATGCTAAGTCTACGCACAACTTCCAAAACTTCTCAAAGTGGTTGTCAAGTTTACCTCGGAAGTAGCGTGGCTTGAGTTGCGGTATCCTCGTGTCATCCTCCGGCATCTCGAATTCGGGTTCCTCGGTCACGATCCCCGTAACCTTCTCTTTAGCGGCTCCTTCCACCTCGGTGGATGGTTTAAGCTTCCTTGCTCCCGCGGAACGTTCCGGATCTTCGGTCTCCTTCCCCGAACGTGTTTGAATGGCCTTCGCCGATTCGGGACATTTGGGTTGTCCCGGAAGCTTCCCTTCATCATTAGTGAGGCGCCCGCAAGTTGTCCGGCTTGCGTCTCGAGCATCTTCATCATGTTGAGCACTTGATGGTTGGAACTTCCGACCTCCGTCACTTTGCTATCGATGTTCTCCAACACCTTGTCTATGGTCTTGAACTTGGTGACGGTGTCCTTGTTGATCTTAGCTTGCTCATCCATGAACTCCTTCAATTGTATACGAAGCGGAACCGCGTTAGGAATAGATGAGCTTGCATTAAATTGAGGCCTACCTTGCCGTAGCGGAAGTTCGGCAATTCTCCCTTCCTCATGTAGTCGAGCACTTTGGCTTCCTCCGGACAATCTTTGCGGACATGGCCATACTCTCCACATTCTTCGCATGTGGACCTTGCTTCGGCGGCCTTCAAGTCTTGAGCCTCTTTCTTTTCCATCTCCATCTTCTCCAACCTCCTCATGAGCGAGTCGATCTTGCCCTCAAGTATGTCTTCCTTCTCCACTTGCAAGACTCCTTTGACGTTCCCCATGGGTTGAGCCGGATGTAGGCGCCGGATGACGCCCACGTGTCATTATCCGCGACCTTCTTGAATAGCGTGAAAGCTTCCGTCGGTGTAAGCTCGATCATAGATCCTCCCGCTGATGCATCGATGATCGTCCTTGACGCCATGGTGAGTCCTTGATAGAACTTTTGCACGAGGTCTTCTTTCGGGAACTTGTGATGTGGAACCGCCGGGTGTACTCGTTGAAGCGCTCGAATGCCTTCGAGATAGTTTCGTAGGATATTGAACAAAGGTGGCAATCTTATTACGCAAACTTTGAGTTTTACCGGTGAGTAGTATTCCTTCATGAAAGCCTTCATCAACGTGTTCCAATTTTGCACCGTCTCCGCCGGTTGAGAGTGGAACCATTGCAAAGCCTTCCCGAGTAGTGAAAACGGAAAAAGCCTTTCCCTCATTTGATCTTGAGTCACCCCATCCATGTTGAAAGTCGACATAGTTGAATGAATGCTTGGAGGTGAAGGTTCGGATCCTCTTTGCCGGTGAAGGGTGAATGTTGCACCATGCGGATGGTTGAGGTCTTGATCTCGAACGGTCTTCGATCTCCTCGAGGTTCAAGATTGGTAGGTCGATGATGTACGGGGTGCATAGCTCCCCAATCTTGCGTTCTTCCGGTGGTTGGTCACCCATTGGTGGAAGTCGATTCTCCGCGGACTTTGAGGTGGTGAATTCTCCGGAGATTCTGCGATCCTTTGTCTTCCGACTCCGAATCTACAAAATCCGGCTTTTTAGCTTGATGTGCTTCGCGTCTCCTTAGCTTTGTAAAGTTTTTACGGATCATCCACAAAATTATTGGGTTTGTTGGAGAGGTAGCCGTCCATCTCTGTTAGGGTTAGCAATAAACAAAGTATGCAAAAAAAACTAGAAAACAAAACAAATCTATAAAGACTAGAGTTAGACAAACTAGATTAGATGTATTTTGAGGATGATCAAAGTTTAGTAGATGCAAAAATAAAACAAAATCAGTACTGAAAATTACAAAAAAAGCAATAAAAATCAAATCTTGATCACTTGTTCCCCGGCAACGGCGCCAGAAAAAGGGGCTTGTTGACGGTTAATAATTGTATCAAAGTTCGTTCGTGACTCGCAAGCGTACAAGTCTCCCGTCGTAGTCAAGGGACCCTTCTTCCCTCGAGTGGTGAACCCAAGGTATCGAATCCGTGGAACAAATGTGTGACGCAAGACTTAATCTATTAAAGCCAAATAACTGCAATATTCGATAAAGAACCTAATGCATCTAAGTAAAAGACACAAAACAAAGATAAATCTAATCTACTAAAGACCGGAGAAAACAAAGTAAGATTGGGTAGATAAACCGATCCAGAGGGATCGGGGTAAGCCTTTTGTTGAAGTTCCAAGCAAGAGAAGAAGTGGCAAATCGAATCTTAATAGAAGCCTCTTTAAATCGTGGTTTCCCGTCCAAATCCGAAAACATCCGCCTTTCGAGACCCCCGTTCTGTCACAACGTATCCCTATTCATGCGGGGAGCTTAGGGGCGAGTCAAAAGACAAGTCGAGATTCTTTCGGAAGATCCGGCGTGTACCTCTAGCCACCGCGGCTACAAGAACACCCTATGTAATCTATCGTACGAATAGAATTGGAATAAGCAAAGCCGATCGAAAAACGAAATCTTCGAGGAAACACTTGATCGCTGGGAAAAGATTCAACTTGATAATTCAACTATAACAATGATACATACACAAGATCACCACCGGGATCCTTCCTTGATCTTGCTTCTAGCTCCGGGAACTCCGACGTGGTCTTCCATGCAAGGTTCCCACGTCGGCTAGGGAAACCCTAGTCAACTAGCTTGACCCTCTCCTCTCCGACATGGTGTCCCTCTCTTCTCTGCTCCTCGGCGGCCGAAGACGAAATCTTCTCCGCGTGGCTCTCGGTCGGGGGGACTATAAATAGCCCGATTGGCGGCTAGGGCAAAGGAGGGCGAAATTGGGCCCAAAATGGGCACGGGCCGGCCGGGCCCGGGCCGGCGGCCTGGGCCCATTTAGGCCCGGCCCGTGGGCTCCTTTGCCCGACGTCGGTTCCCTTGCTTCTGGATGTTTCCCCCTTCGCATGTAGGTCCATGTCGTCGGTTTCTCTCCGAATTGGACTCAACTCCTTGTCTTGCAAGATTCGCACTTTTACGGTCGGGTCCCTGGAGTCTGTCGTCTTCTCGGATCAAGTCCCCGGCTCCTTGGAGTTAAGTTTGCTTCATTGCATGACTTGTTCAGGGCTTCAAGGTCTTGTCATGAGGTGCTTGATGAACTTATCCCGAAAGTCTTGCATTCAACACTAAAACCCTGCATAAACATTAAACTCCAAAACCGACATGCACACGTGAACTTGTTATACCACGGGGGTTAGTACCAATGGATAAGGTATAAAACTCATGCCAACACCGAAGGTAAACTCATGGCTAGGTTGACGGATTTTCACCGTCAACACGGCTTCACCCGGAAGAACTTCCGGAACAAAATCCAATGGGGCTTGATCCCTAGAAAGGCTTCGCAGAAATGTACGAAGACAACAGTGTGGAATATACCATTGGGGTTGAGGTTGAGGTACTCGATGCCGTAGTACCCCATGAGCCCCTTGAAGAAGTCGCTCGCCGGGAGAGAAAGTCCGCGCTCCGCGAATCGCGTGAACATTGGGATCTCATCTTCATTCTTCTCCATCGGGTACGGATCCCCGGCGGCGGCCCTCCACATGTCGACCTGCTTCTCGCGAAGGAATCCACTGTTCAGCAGGGCGAGCAAGTCTTCGGTCTTCGCCTTGGACTTCTTCCACTCACGGTTTGGATCTGGCCGCGGCGGGGACACCGACGATGATGTCCCTGCGGCAGATCCGGCGGCCTCCTCACGTCCCCTCTTCTTCCCACCGGCGGCTCTGGCAGTCTTCGACGGCGACGGCTTCATCCTCCAAGTGCACAGCGTCTTCACGTGCATTCGCTCGGGGGCTACTCTGGTGGCTCTCAGCGGCGGCGCACTCAGATCTACACTTCACTCAGCGGTGGCGGCGTGCGCTGATGGCTATTTCTGGCCAAGATCTGTTCGCAATGACTACAACTGCGTGGGGTGAAAAACCCTAAGGGTTTCGGCTTCTATTTATAAGTCAATGCGGCCCTCCAACGGCCGGACGGATAAGTTTGTGCACGGCTGACTCAGCGGTCGCGCGCGACCTTTCGTATTCTACTAGTCGACGCGCCTCATCTCGGGGGCTCGGCTACCTCTACTCGACTACCTGGGAAGCAGCAAGACTCAAGAGCATCTCAGGACACATTCTCCAAGATGACCCTTCAATTCAAGAGGAAGTACTCGACTCAAGGCTCGGGGGCTCCGTGCCACGTGTCCTTCGGTTTTTTCTCCGGATTTTTCGGGATATTCTTGCCAAAACTTCAGATGGACCCTCAGCCAGAGTCTACAACTAAACCTAAGGCTCGGGGGCTACTCCATATGGAGTGCGATTTTGCAATCGCACTTCCATATCAGCTTCGGCTTCAAGACAACACAGGCATTGTTGAAGACCTTCAAGGGCAGCACTCGAGGATGCTTGGGACTACTCGAGTAGACTTCAGGATTGCTCAAACATCAGTTGGAGTACATTCCAGCCTCGGGATGCTTCGACTACTCGTGAGGACTTTTGACTTGTAGTACTCGGGGACGCTCGGGGACTACTCGTTAAGGCCGTCAAGACTACTTGAAGCTATCCTTCTCGACTACAAAGTACTCGGGGGCTTGTCGTATGGACCTCCCCGGGCCCACTACCTCGGTGGGTACCGGGACCGACTACTCGGTGGGCCCCGGGACTACTCGACTTGCGCCGCACGGTACACGATGGCGTGAAGCACAAGGACTACGAGAGGAGAAGTACTCGGTTAGGAAGCTGTACATGTCCCGCACTGTATGGAAGACTCCTAGATGTACTCGACTAGTACTCTCTCCCTATTCCGACTTGTAACCCTGCATCCCGGACTATATAAGGCGAGGCAGGGACCCCTCTCTCATCATCTCATCTCACGGCGTACAATTGCACCATCTTGTAATCGTACCCAATCAATCCAGAGCTACGCAGCATACAGGACGTAGGGTATTACGCACCTCGCGGCCCGAACCTCTCTAAATTGTGTGCCACGTGTCTCTTCCTTCGAGTTACCGATCTCGGCGAGGCCACAATCATCTACTCTGGGTACTCCCCTTAGTAGGTTGCCGGTCTAAAACACCGACAGCCACCGCCACGTGCAAGAGGCAGGCTAGGTTAGGGTTTGGAAGGTGTGCTTGGTCGAGCGACGGCGGCCGGCGAAGACATAAGAATTGGGAGCGACGACTGTGACACATAGATATTGGGTGGCGTGCGCGGCGACGTGTAGAGATTGGGAGAAGGCGATAGCGGAAGAGGAAGGGACGGGGCGGCGGACGAACGACACCCGAATCGATCGTGCGGCACAAGACAAGCGGTAAAAATGGGAGCGGTGAGGATGGGATTCGACGGCAATAGGAAGCGGAGGCGTGGCCGCGTGGGGGAGGCGGTGAGCGACAACGACGATGGTGGATCGGTGGCCAGGGAGGCGGTGATGGGGGAGGCACGATCGTGGGGGGCCGCACGGTTGGGGGAGCAGGCGATGTGGAGGCGGATCTCGGCAACCACGACAGCCACTGTGCAAGGGGAGGAGGAGGAGCGGCGGCATCGAGGACGGCGAGTAGCGACGACGGTGGACTAGTGGTGGAGTAACGACGCAAACAGGGCGAAAGGGAGGGCCCACCTGTCGGCGCGGGATGGTTCTGCCGGCAGAACGCCGCCGGGGGCAGAACCACAGGGTGGTGTTTCCCTTACAGTATTTTTAGGGGTAGAGATAGGTGCCAAGCAACGATCATGAAGAGGGTGGAAGCGCCTCGCCGCCGCCGCGGTGGCTGTGAGTTTGTTAGACACTCCCACCATGGGAGCAAGCTCGTCTCGGCTCCAACCGGGCAGCTGCATTTCGCTGCAGAGAAGGCGATGAAGCACACCTCCCTAGCAACCGGACAGTTAACTAGTAGGTGGTCTACCGTCTCACCCGCTTGGTCGCAAAGGAGGCAGGCATTGTGTGCGTCGAGTCCTCGCCGCCGACGTCTGTCTGTCGGCCGTCCATGTTCTGTGTTTGCAGGCTTTCCACAGGAAAAGCTTCACTCGCAGAGGTGCTTAGGACTCCCAGTCCCAAATGAGCTTGGCGTCCGACGCCACCGAGCGGCCGTGCTGGAGCATCAGGAACGCAGAGTGCAGTGTACTGACCGTTCGACGTCCAGCGCCAGCGAAAGGTGTCTTCACGATCCGGTTGTAGGGCAACGACTTCAAGACGATCCCAGAGGTGAAGGTATTCAATGATGGTCGCGACTGAGAGTCCCCCTGTGATATCCTGCACCCAAGCGCGATTGGAAAGAGCCTGCTGCACGGTGCGCGTCTTGTTGATTCGGGCGCCAAGCAGCGATGCTAGCACCGACGCCATGTCCACCACCGCTTCCCTGTCAAGCCAACAGTCTGTCCAGAACGGTGTCTTGGCGCCGTTGCCGACCTGAACGAGAACTGAGGCTTCAAACAGCTGCTTAACCTCCAGCTCGACGTGTACCGACAGCGCTACCCAAGCTCTGTCGGGATCTGTCCGCTGGAGCCACAACCAGCGCGTGCGAACGTGATGCCGACGAGCCTGAAGTCCATGACGCCAAGCCCTCCTTGCGCGGTTGGCAGGAAGACGACCGGCCAGGAGACAAGGCACTTTCCTCGCACTGAGCTATCGTGTCGAGCCCAGAAGAATTTCCTTCGAAGTTTGTCAATCTCCTCGATTGCCCAAATTGGCAGTTGCGTCGCCATGATCGTGTATGTGGGTATTGTCGAAAACACTGCCTTCATGAGAACCAGGCGGCCGCTCTTGGGCATGAGGGGTCCCTGCCAAGCAGGCAGCTTCGACGCCACCTTGTCAATGAGTGGCCTGATGTGTGCCCTTGGAATCGCGGTAGTTGGAAGTGGAACGCCCGGATAGGTAATTGGGAATTGGCACAATTGACAAGGCAGCACCCTCTGAATTTGTGGGAGCACATCTTCAGTGCTGTAGATCGGTGTTATCGAGCACTTGGAGACGTTTGTTTTTAGCCCGGACGCATTGCCGAAGATGTCGAGGATGCGGGCGATGGCCTGGGCTTGCGTGACAGTTGGGGAGACAAAGAGGATGACATCGTCCGCGTATAGGCTACATTGGTATTTGATGGCTGGATGTCCGATCGGCTGCAGGAGATTTCTTTCACTCGCCTTGGAGAAAAGCCGGTTGAGAACGTCCATGACAAGGATGAACATCATGGGGGAGAGCAGGTCGCTTTGTCGTAAGCCCCGACGGTGCTCGATGCATTGGCCAGGTTGGCCGTTGAGGAGGATCTTGGTGGAAGCCGAGGAGAGCAGAAGGGCCATCCAATCTCGCCATTGAGTGCCAAACCCCCAAGCTTGGAGTGCTCAAGGAGGAACGCCCAATTTACCGTGTCGAAGGCCTTGGATATATCTAGTTTGAGTAGCAACTTTGGTACTCGCCCCGTTCGTTTGGCTTATCGGCCACCGGCCAAGAAGTACTTTTCTCTCATGACAAACCGGCCACCAACATTCGGCTAGCAAGTACTTTTCTCTCACAACAAATCGGCACCGGCCGTCGGCCACCGGCCAAACGAACAGGCCGATTCTTCAAAAGGGGCGGCGCTCTGTAAGTACTTGTGAGTGTCAGTCGTGTTCGAATCGTATATCACAACTAGAACAATCGGCGCGCGATGCGCGCCCTATCGAAAGCGCACTCCATGATGATAACTATAAGAATCATAAAAACACCAGCATAAAAACTACAGGCACAATCCTAAACAAAACAAACTATGCCAGGTGATGATATGAAATCATCAATATATAAACTATATGAAAAGAAGAAACAAATCACTCCGGAATATCTTAATAGGACAATCTGCGGTTCACAGAACACCTCAGCTTAATCCCTTAAAGCAAATTCCCTCAAGGTTAAGTAGATTACATAGTATGCAATATATCAACATATAGTCGCTTGAAACAAGCTCCGAACGACCTTGTATTATATGCTCGGTTTGCTAGTAATTCTTCCTTAACATACACCTGTTTTGCGTCTCAATAGTCAACAACTCCACCGCAACATAAACAACAATGTATAAATTATGAGAAATGAAGTGACAATGACACACCTCTCGTACAAGCAAAGAACTATGGAGCTTATACAAATACGGTTTTCGTAAATACGGTTCCATGCATGGCATACAAAAATATATATAGTCTAATAACAAAAACATATAAGTTAAATTTTGATGAGTATTCTATCATTCATTTATATTAAATGCCAAGTTACCCCGCACTCATATCTCATTTATTTCATCGAGAACATCACTACTGTCGGGGACGACCCCTAGGGGTCCCTTTTAACAAGCGGGAAACCCTCAATTAAAAACCCGCAATAAAGCCAAACACGCCTAACCATGCAGGACACAGCCCACCAAGGCGGCCCACTCGAAGATCCCCTCGAGCAGGCTCCGCCTCGCTCGAGGACGCGTGCCTCCCTCGGGCGGGCTCCGTCCCGTTCGAGGGGGTGCGTTTCCCTCGAGCAGGCTCCGCCTCGCTCGAGGGTCCGCTCTCCGCCCTCGAACGAGGGTCCGCCTCGCTCGAGGGCGCCCCGCACGCGTGCGCCTGCCTCCGCGCACGAGCATTTAATGCCCTGACAACGGCAGGGCGGCGCCATCATTCGCCCGGGGCTCGCGCCCCGGTGCCGCCGCACCAACTCCCCGGGAGGGAGTCCATCCCCGCCACCGCGGGGAGCACCGTGCGGTGCGAGCGGTGCCGGTCCCGTGACACCGCGCCGCGCTCGCTCCGCACGGCTAACGCGCCGAGCCCTCGAAGGGGGGCGGCCGCACCCTCGAGTTGCTTTCTTGTGACCTTGCGGGGGGTTAGGTAAAGGCGCTAGGCCGGTGGAACGCCATCCCGCGGCCACCGTTACCCGGCATGCCTGCCGCCCCCGCCCGTACGAGCGCACGCCGGGCGCCGTGGCAACAACTCCCAAGACGCGTGAAGCGTGCGGGAACGGGGTGCCGCCTTACCCGCCATTGTGCTCCGTGCGGAGCGACGTCGGCAACCCCCTCGAGCCCGTCTAAGGACATCGCGGCCATCCGCCGCCCTTCTACCCTCGAAGCCGCTCGTTCGGGTACAAGATACGCCATGATGGCCGGATCGCCGCAAGGATCTCTCGGGCGGCCGCCTACTCTACAAAGATAGCACATCGCGCTCCTCCACGTAGCTAAATAGCACGGCGAGCATGTGATTCGCTGTCTCCTTGATCTATAAAAGGAGGACGAACCCCCCAGCCGCAGGGGAGGGATGAACAGACATGAGACAACAGAACACAACACGAGTCAAGCTGCGCCACGCACTTGCTCTCCAACTCTCCCACAACATCTCCAGCCACTACATCAGGGACTTGGAAGCCACGCTTCCTCTCCCGCCTTGCTTGTACAGCCCCACTACAGGCAGCCCCGGTGCTGAGCAATATAGTGCCACGAGCACACCACTGCTGGACGTACGGCCCACCGGCGGAACCGGGATAAACTCGTGTACCTTGTTGCTTAGCATCGACCATTGAGGGATAGACCTCGGCGCTTATTACTTGGTTAGTGTCGGGACCACATTCCGCACCGACAACTACCACGGTACATGTTTAGCTTTGAGATAAAAAAGGCCCGCAACCATGAGTTATATCCTTCAAACACATTATATGTTGATATGCAAGCCGCAAGCGGTGTTAAGGTGCGGTGGGCAATCAAAAACTTTGTCGTATCCACTCTAAAAGGTTTTCAAAAATTGTAACATGATGCGGACAATCAAGACATTTGAGCAAACTTCACTCTCTTACCATATGGTTTTCTATAACACTCATCTTTCTTCTTTGTATCTTGATAACACTTATCAAAATAACACTTATAAGAATAACATTTATCGAGCCATGACAAGTGGTTATAGCTTCTTACCTTATTGGGGATGTGGTACGCTATGCGCACTCTATCAACGTGCTATTGAAAGGGCAAACTCGGGTAAAATGCCAAGTTAGGAAGATAGAAAAAAATCAAACCATCACATTGGATCGGGGGGGAAACACGAGAGAAGCGCAGGCGGCTAAAACCATCAAATCATCGGAATGACAAGCTCTACAAATACATTATGCGGGAAGTAGGCAAACAAAGCCGATTAAAAACCCATATTTCTCAAATAGAGGCATGCCATTTTGCACAAGTATGACCGCATTGTGATGACATTTGTTCGGCAACATATTACATGTTACCGAGAATTCGTAGCTACCAAACATTTCACCCAATAGTTCGGAATAGTAATCCAAATAGCATATATATACACAACAATTTTTAAAGAGTCTAATCAATTCCATACTATATATACACACAAATTCGGTATATGCTCACATGATTTAGATACTATGTCACAACTTAAGTTGTGTGCACTGTCTCCAGGGAGCATGGGGACAATAGTTATTTATTTCATCGACGGACAGACTGTTAGGTTAAACAATGGCATGTGAGGCTAGATACACATTATTTTGAGAATTTGGCAAGATATACTACTAATTATCCATGTGTGTACATTCAGAGTGTTAAGGTAGACAATTCACAAATGCAACACCCTAAATAAAAATATGTAAAAGTACCAGGTATGAAGTATAAAACCATCACATAAATAGAATGATGTACCAGGCAGGGAAACCAAAATTACCCTTGCAACATGGTGCAAACAACAACTACGGACTACCCGAAGCGGACAATGCCAATAGATCCTTTTCCTAGCAGCTAAAAGTGACCTGAAAAATTATAGATCAGTGTTGCAAGCCAAGAAGGCCAAAGCAATCTAATCAAGGTTTAGCTATGGTTAACAAAACCTAGATCTTAGGATATAGAGGAATGGAAGAGAACCTAGGGTTAGTTGTAGACCTTGTTGCCGTCGCTGATGAAGGGGAGGCCCTGGATCTTGTGCTATCCCATGGTAGGGAAGGCAAGCTCTCTGGCGGGGATTCACATGGCAGCCCATGTTCACTGCCGCACTGGAGCTCGAGCATGGAAGCCCTCTCGCCACTGCGCCCCCAGCAATTTGTAGATCTGGAAGGAGGGGGAAATTAGAGGAAGAAGGGGAAAAGGGCGATTCGAAGCGGAGGAGATAGGGGAGGGAGAAAAGAGGCGGTACCTGGAGGTGCTGCACCCTCCACGCAGATGAACTCACACCAGAGCAGCGCAACATCGTTGGGCCAGGCGGTGCCGATGTCGTTGACCAAGGCTGCTCTTGGCGGGGATCAAGATCCGAGCACGACTTGGAGTGGGAGCGAAGGCGCCACCGCGGCCCTAGCTGCGGGGAGGTCTCGCCATGGTCGCTCGTCGGCGTGGGAGGAGGGTCGGGCGACGAGCGGGCGGGATGGCGACGGCGAGAGGCGGACGGGGGTGAGGAGAGAGCGGCGAGAGGGGGGCGGGGGGAGTGGAGGAGCGGTTAGGGTTGGGTGCTTGGGGTTGCGGCGTCCGGGGGGTATTGGCGGCCGGTGGGGTGGGGGGGTTGCGTTCGCAAAATGGCTTATGGGGTTGGTTGAAAAAACGGATGCATATCAATTTTTCCTTCTGCGGGTGGAAATAAAGATTACTATGAGGGTGTATTTGAAAAATAAATGGACGTGGTTACTGCATGGTCGGGATGATCTGGACTGTTTCACAATATGTAGAAAGCTGGAGGACTTTTCTGCAAAACCACCACGGCCGTGTTGAGGTCAACGTGTCGGACAGCCAATGAGCCACCGATGCTTCAATTCACATGGTGCCTAGAAAGGGTTTGAGCTTTTCATATCTCCGATTTTCCAATCTCGACGGTTGCTGATGACAAGAAAAATAGAGTATAGGACACAAATCTTCGGCAAGGAAAATGTATCACAAATCTATCAGCAATATCTTAAACTAAAAGTTAACCCCAAATTCAAGTTAACCTTTTCTATCCGTTAGTTACAAAATTGAATAACTTTTTAGTGAAAAACTGATTTTACCCAAAAAAGAAACGGACGTCGGCAGACGGCGGGCACGTCGCCGGTAGGCAACACGCCGTCATCCAAAGCGCCACGCGGGTTCCACCACACCGGCTTCCGGTGAACCTCCGACGGCCGTACTAATTGCTAGGGATTGGCCTCCCCCTTTCGCGTTCTTCGCCCGTAGGGATTGCTAATCGCGAGCGCCGCCGATCGCCGCGCATTCCGGCCGGCCGGCCGGCCAGCCCCAAAGCACAATAATTGTTGAGATCCTGCCATCGGGCGGCGCTCGTGCTGCCGTACCATGGAACCCGTCCATCTGGGCGGGCGAGAGCGTAGCTCCACAGCAGCTCGCGCTGCAGGCCTCGCCGGCCGGCCGCGCCCTGGCGTCAACCCGCGCCGCCGCGACGGCGTCGACCACCTCGATGGAGGTGGTCGATGGAAACTTCTCCATGGGAAGCTGGAACACGATCCGAACCATCTTGGCCCAGGTGACCTGGCGGCGAAGGCATGGATTGCGTGGCCGTCGCCATTGGAATCGATCGAGTCGTCAGGTAAACACTTCCACTGCACTTTCGCATTCATTCTGCAACCGTATTTCGCCTTCAGAAATCAGGACTACTACTCCCATGCTTTCTTATAAGGAAAAAAAAACCCTCCCTGCACGGCTGCAATTCCTCCATGGCTCCATCCCATTCCACATCAACTCTCCGACCAGAATTATGGATAGGTTTTAACTAGAAAGAGGTGACAACTGAACTGCCAAATTCCACTTTTGGATCTCGATATTGGCTCCTGCATTCTCACATAGCCTGGATAGAATACTTCGCTTCTGAATGTTCTGCGCTTGCTATGCAGCATTTGTTCTTTGCAATTTGTTTGTCCTACTCAAAGAATGTAAACTGCAGAATGCTTTTCTTAAGAAGGTTCATTTCTTCAGAGAGACCAAGGACCACATCATTCCTGAACTAAAAGGTAAAGGACTAAAGGTCTCAGCATCATTCCTGACGAAGCACCATTTTTCATTGTGCATCTTCGGATTAATCTGAGGTTCTTCTCTTTAGGCCATTATGCATATACCTTTCCTCAAAGGTAGAGGCTTGTAAGGTGCAACTCTGAATCAGAATATATGCATTTTGCCTTCAGTAGATATCCCTAGCACTCAACTACACTACACTCCAAGTATAGGTGCAAAAGCTTCAGGCTAAGAAACAAAGCAGTATATATATAGCAGAGTGCATCATCTTTGTTCTGTCTACAAGCTCTCTTGGGCGCAACACAAATAATACCTGTGCGCTAGAGATCAAGGCCTGTAGTCATGAGTGGGGGTGCTGAGATGATTGCTGGAGCTGTTGTGCAGCGTGTGGCTGGCATGCTTGGTCAGGCTGCCTGGGAAAGGGTGGAGCTTCTGCAAAGGTTCAGCGATGATTTTGAAGAGATGAAGGGAACCTTGATCACCGTGCAGGCTGTGACGGCGGATGCTGAGAACCGCTCCCAAGGTAGTGAATCGGTTCGGCTTTGGCTCAAGAAGCTCAAATATGCTGCCTACAACATTGAAGACATGATTGATGAGCTGGAGGCCAATACAATGATATGGAGGAGCAGCACATGCCCGGTAGTACCTACATTCTGAGCCCTGAATGAATATAGAGCTTATTCATTAGATAAATTTGCAAGTATACCTCTCTATGAATATTTTGTGTGCCACATTATACATCTATTTCCCATTCTTTCTCATTTCCCCTTGGTCTTAAATATGTTGTGGTAGAAACTGATGAAATTCTATCATATGAAACTTTAACTGGTTGCAATCATGCAACCATTGAAATTTCATCAACATATCAACATGAAAAACTAATATGAAGTTTGAGGACATCTTTGTTGGAGTGTTACATCACTGTTTAATTTCAACCCAACTAATCAAACTGCCGTGACCTCTGAGACTGTGTGGCTAGATCTGAACTAAATTGTATAATATGTTATACAACTTTCTTCTTTAAGATTTAATATTTAAATAAATTGGTTTATCTACCTCACATAGAAAGGGCATTCCTAAGCTGTAACCAAAGCTAAGTGATGGCATGCTTTTTTTTTTGTGTGTGAAAAGTCTACTACATTTTAGCTTTTATTTAGCATATGTAAACAGATGGAATGCTAGCAGACAGTGCAAGTGTACCTTAGTTTAAAAATACAACTTATGGGTATTTATTGATTTTTATGCAACTGCAGTGCTTAAATGTATTTTTTTATAACGTATACACTAACAATTAAAATTTTTTATTGTAGATTGTGCCCGTATCCAAAAGTTTCACGAATTTGTAAACATAGATGCAAATGGTTTTAATAAAGTGATCGTGTTTGATCTTGACATCAGGTTTCAAGCACAATTTTGAGAACTAGTTCTTATCATAATTTAGTGTACAATATTGCAAATCACTTTCGAAATGTCTAATTACATGATTTATCTGTCAATCCTTTATCCATTCTCGTAGATAATGCAATGTTTATGAAGTGTGTGCCTTATTTTTTAACTTTCCTTTTTGCTATTTTTAAAATTAGTTTTTTTTATTTTAGGGGTAGATTACACAGAGTCAATGCTCAATATTAATTTATGATATTTGCTTTGAATATTGCACAGTTAGTAATTATACTAAAATCAGCACATACCCACTTAATAGGACAACACAAATTCTGATGGTCTAATAAACTACATACTGCAGGTAAAATTGGAGCTTATGTCATTCAATCCACTAATCACACGCTTCACCCTGTCAAACAAGATGAAAAAAATCAGGGAAGAGCTAGAAAAAATAGCAGAGGAACATAGAAAGTTCAATTTTCTGCAACTAGCAGATACAAGACATGTGAACATCAATAACAAAGAAACATCTGTGGTTTCTAGTGATAAAATTGAGATGATAGGAAGAGAAAGTGAAAAAACCAGGATACTAAATTTGGCATTGCGGAATGATGGTCAAGCAAAAATATCCATAATTCCCATTGTTGGACTTGGTGGTATGGGTAAAACAACACTTGCAAAATCTGTTTTTATAGCTAAGGAGACAAATATGTTTAATGTGAAAGCATGGGTCCATGTCTCGATGGAGTTTGATGTGAACAAGATTATAGCTGCTATTATATCTCAGATTGAAGGTAGCCTCCAAGCAAATGATACTAGACTACAGAATCTAAATTCTTGCCTTGAACGCATACTTTCAGGCAAGATTTATTTAATTGTATTGGATGACCTATGGGAGAAGAGGGGGGATAGTTTGGAGAAATTGATGAAAATGTTACAGTATGGTAAGGAAGGGAGTAAGATAATAGTAACCACTAGAAGTGATCAAGTTGCCACATCATTATCTATCATCAAACCTTCAGAATTTCATACCGTTCCACCAACTAAATTGGAGGCCTTATCAAGCGGCGATTGCTTTTCTATTATGAATCCTTCATTGCAAGGAAATAGGTTGGATGATGACCTTATCAAGATCGGAGAAGAAATTGCTAAGAAATGTGGTGGAGTACCGTTAGTTGCCAAAGCTCTTGGTTATGTGATGAATAAGCATTGCACAAAAGAAGCATGGATGGCGCTTAAAGACAATAATATTCTAGAGATCAAAGATGATGATTATGGGATTATGAGTGGCTTGATGCTAAGTTATTACCACATGCCCTCACACCAGAAACTATGTCTCATGTATTGCTCTGTCTTTCCTAAGAGCCATAACATAGATCATGACAACTTGATTCAACAATGGATTGCTCTTGGCTTCATTCAAGATGATCATGGGATCTCACTGCAACAAGTTGGTCATGACTGTATTAATGATTTCTTGGGGATGTCCTTCCTCACTCGTTCTACTACCCCTGAGGTGAGTATGGCTGCATTCCTCATATAATTGTATTTGTATGTACTATTTCTTACTTTGTTTATATAAAAGGGTGTTACTCAATTTCGTTAATAAAGCCAGTGCTGCAAATCATGTTCAAAACAAGAACACCCTTTTTTAGCACCTCTGTTTCCTAGATATTCACCAGATTCAGAAACTGCTTCCACATTCAAAAACTATGAAACACAAATGTATGCGTGAAGCTGAAGATGCAAGAAATGTTTGCTATACATAATGCCCACTTTAATTTTAATAATACTATGGGTCCTTATTGTTTCCATATCTACTTATTCAATGAACCTACAGTTGAACCAACCTTGCAAAATCATTTCATCTTGCATTAACTGTTGTAGTTGAATGCCACTTGAGAACTTTTGAACCAAAGCACCAGTAGTTGAATGCCACTTGAGAATATTTTTCACTCATATTGCCCCTTACAATTTTTTTTTCTTCCCTTACCCACATGCAAGGACAAGGTTGTCCAAAGCCTACATCCATCTACATGGAATTTAATATCTTTTTTCATGGTTACTGCTCCCATTTCACAGTTTGAGCTTGAAAAAAGTACATACCTAAATCATGAGCAGAAAATGGTAGCAGATTTTGATAGTTGGCCAAACACACCTTTTAGTGATACTATATGAGTATCGGTTCCGCAAATAATGTACAAGAATCTGTTTAGGGTAATCTTTAGAATTGTGACATGAACCTCCACATCTGTACCAATAGATGTCTTACTGTATAATTCATCCATAACGAACTTGAAAACTTTGATCCTGTTGCTTACGACGATCATATTCTGATTTTCTAATTAATGATTTTTTAATTCCTTGTGTTTCAAGGTACTTGATTCAGGGAGGTTCAAACCTACACTGAAATTTCATATGCATGATGTGGTACATGATCTTGCAAGATATGTTGCCACTGATGAATTTTCACATGAAAAAACAATGATGCACAACAATAGAACCGGCAATCGGAATTGTCATTATCAGCTATTGATGAATCATAAGGATTCTTTGTTAGCCTATAAGTCTTTGCCAACAAAGGTCAGAGCCATGCATTTTAGGGACTGCAATAAGCTTCATCTTCCTAAGCAATCATTCTCATACACATTATATTTGAGAGTTCTGGATTTGAGTGGATGCCACGTGTCACAGCTACCAAGTTCTGTTTCTAAACTAAAGCTATTAAGGTATCTTGATGCTTCAAACCTTCCTATCTCAAACTTACCTAAATCCTTGAACCGTCTCCTGAACTTGCAAACCTTGATACTTTCAAAGACTTCTCTGGAGACATTGCCCACAAACATTGGCTGCCTCCAAAAGCTGCAGTACTTTGACCTATCAGGATGTGTCAATCTTCGTGAGCTTCCCACCTCTTTTGGCAACCTAAGTGCTCTGCTCTTCCTGAACTTGGCAAGCTGCCATGAATTGCCCATCCTTCCAGAATCCTTTGGCAAGTTGCATAAGCTTCAGTTTTTGAACCTATCCGATTGCTACAAACTCCACTCACTACCAGAATCTTGTTGTCAACTTCATGATCTGACACATCTTGACCTGTCAGATTGCCATAACCTTGAAAAGCTCCCAGATTGCATTGACCAACTCTCTAGGCTTGAGTATTTGAACATGACAAGCTGCTCCAAGGTTCAAATGTTGCCTGATTCTCTATGCAAACTCACGATGTTAAAGCATCTAAATTTGTCGTTCTGTGTAAAGCTCGAACATCTGCCATCTTCTTTTGGTGATTTACAACTCCAACATTTGGATCTTGAAGGCTGTTTTTCTCTTATTGACTTGCCAGATAGCATTTTCAGTATGTCTACACTAGTGCATGTCGAAAGAACAGTTTTCTCATTTAATGTAAGTTCTGAAGTTGAAAAACTTAGGGAGGAACTGAACCTGAAGGGGTCATATGAGCTTGATGGAGGAGACGATGATCTATGGAGTCAAATTGCAGAGCTCGAGAAGACACCCTGCCACGAACTGCAAATCAATGGTCTTGATAACGTCAAGGGTTTGGAAGGGGCAGAGCATGCTAAGTTGTCCAACAACTTGAATCTATCGTGGCTAATTCTTTTATGGAAACATGATGACAGTAGCTTGGTGGAGCATGCAGATACATCGGTGCTGGAGAGGCTGGTGCCCCCTAGAAGTCTGCAACACCTTGGTCTCGTAGATTATATGAGCATAGACTTCCCTAGGTGGATTCTAGACATTCCTTCCTACCTACCTCATATTACCACCATCTTTCTTCTCGGCCTGAAACAGTGCAGCCACCTCCCTCCACTTGGGAAGCTACCAAACCTGAGGGCATTGGCCTTGAAAGAAATGCCTAATGTCAAGAGTGTGGGAAGGGACTTTTATGGGGACTATGGAAGCTGCCAGAAGCTAAGAATGATTTTTTTGATGTCGATGGAGAACATGGAAGAGTGGTGGACAACGAGATCATCTGATGAAGATGGAGAGTTCTTGATCCCTAATCTGCATTTGTTGGCTGCTCACGATTGCCCAAAGCTGAAGTTCTTGCCTTATCCTCCAAGGAGCATGACGTGGGTGGTAGATAATAGTGACCACGTGTTGCCGGATGAGCATGGGTTTGGGAACCTATTATCTACCACTTCTCCATTTTATCTTGAATTCATGGGTGCACCCCCATCTTGTGAAGCATGGCGTCGGGCTCACTACCTCTCTTCTGTCAGTATTCTTTGTCTTACCAACATGATTGGTCTTGGAACTTTGCCGGAGGCTGCTCGAGGCTTCCCTTCTCTCTGGAAACTCGAGATAGAGGATTGCGGGGACTTGGAGATGCTCCCTGAATGGCTCGGAGACTTGGCTTCTTTAAGAGAAATTCTCGTAAAAAAATGCCCAAAGGTGTCTTCTTTGCCTGAAAGCATACAATGCCTTACTGAGTTGAAGAAACTGCACATTGTTGACTGCCCAGCGCTGTCAAAAAAGTGCCGAGGAGAGGACAAGCGGAAGATTGCTCACATTCCACAAGTCAAAATCGAGTAACTGAAGCTTCCCTACTCTCAACTGCGTGACCGGATCGAGCATGGTGAGTGAGATCCTTATCGCTATCTGCTGACCTTCTTCTTATCTTCTTCTCAGCCAACATACTACTATGCTTGGTATCCTTTAATTTCTTTGACTTGTTTGTTGCAGGTCCCCGGGCATATCTGGACTGCATATTTTAACTGACATGCTACCGCCGCACCAAGGCTGGCACAAGATTATGCTGCCGGCCGGAGCACTATATATCTGGTCTACACAAAGCACCGGGAGGTACAAGTGAGAGAACAGCACGTACTCTGTTACTACCTACCTCAAAGTCGATTCAAGATGGTAGAGTCGTAGCGACTCGTCAAACTGATTAATTGAAAGTCCACCGGCAGGCTGGATCCCAGCACTGCGGGTTTTTTCTCTCTCCAGATGGAACAACTGCAGGTTGCCCTCCAGCTTCAATTTGATCCCGGGCCGCTTCAGCAGATGGTCCCGTTGCCGTTGCGTAGGGCATCTCGAAGGTGAGTTGAGTTTGATGATGGTGCGTGATTAATCAGCTCAGCCGAGCCGCAGTGCACTTGGGTCAATGACGCCATCCGTGTGTTTCGCGGAGCGCAACAAGGGCAAAGGCGCCACCGTACTCAGCAACGCTGCCTCGATCGGCCAGGGCGGACACGTCCATGTCCAACGCGCCACCGCTGGGCAGTGACGTGTTCTCTCTTTTCTGCTCTGTCGCTTTGGCAACGTTCGAACTAAACTGTAAAAGCCATCCGGGAGCAGTAAATTCAGACCTTTTTCTCTTCTGTAACAGTAAAGTCAGAGTTGTGAATTATGCCATGGAGTAGGCAAAAGCATCAATCAGGTGCAGCGTGAAGAACTTCAATCCCGTGTGCGTTGTTGGTGGTGATAAATTTGAACCGTGTGGGCGTGTAATCTGATTTCGGGCTGGGCAATGTCGGACAGGCCATAAGCCCATGAAGAATTCGGCCTCTTTTTTTTTTGTTTACTGTCAACATGGAAGGCTGGCTCAAGCCCGAACGCCAGCCGGGTGTCAAGCCCAAAACCCAAACTTCCCCGACTGTGCTCGCCGGCGGTGGCGACGACGGACGCTGCGGGGCCGAACGGACCCCATCGACTGCGGCGGTGGAGCTCGGCCCTCGCGTTCCCTCCTTGCCCCCCCCCCCTCCATCGGTCTGCACTCTGCAGCCGTAACCGTTAGGGGGGAATGTCGAAGGGCCGGGGCTCAGCTCGGTGGTGGCGCTGCGGTGCGGTTGCGGTAGGCGCATGGCAGTTCGTGGCCGATTTGCTGGAGGCGGGCGCTGCTGGTTATCCGGCAGCTCGGGAAGGCCAAAGAGTCCTTAGGCGGCGGCGCCCCGCGTCTCTTGCCGGAATTCATCTTCCATGAATCCATGCTGTCGGCGGCGAGGATGCGAAGATACTACGGCGTCCCGCCGTACGTCGACTGTGCTAGAGGTATGCGGCGAACTAGCCTCTCCGGCGGCATTCGGATCCAAATCGGACCGTGGCTGTATACACAAGGTATGTGTGACTTTTTCCTTTTCTATCAAGAAATTATTGAAAAATCGGCCTCTTGTGTTCGGGTGCTAATTAAAAGAACAAAACACGAACTAATTACCAAGATATAAATTAATTCGCAAAACGAATCTATATTAGACCATCACTAGTGTTAAGAATGGATGAATTAAGATTAATAGGTTGGTCTCGCGAATTAACCCAGAGTTATGAAATGAGTTTTGTTATTAATATATTTTAATACTCCTATTTAGTGTTAAACGTCCCATATGACAGGTGTGCAAACATCCAAAACACCTCCGAAGAGCCTCATCTTGAGATCACTTTGGGCAATTAACCATTGCCCTGCGCCCCTGCCCCAAATATTCTGGCTCCACTCCCGGGACTGAGAGAGTAGTTGAGTGGTACTGAGGTCAAGGCATTGCCAAATGAGCATCGAATCAGGTGAAACGGCATGTGAGTGTGACAGGCGTGGCAAATTAACTAGGACGCCGGAGCTTTGGATTCTCCCACGGTCTGTATTCTACTGTACTCCCGTGGCTAGCGACGGCAGAGGAGCGGAGTGCTATGGAGGAAGATGGCAGCTGGACCAACGACGTTGCCTCAGGCGTGCAACCTGCGACACGAACAACAAGTTGCCACCATGTGCTGGAGATTAAAACAAGCGAGACCTCGGTGGTATAACCTCAGAGCACACATCGTCCTGCTCTATCTCTGCGCTGTCTAGGACACAACACAAGCAGATCAGATCCCGCGCGTGCGAGAGAGCAAGGCCATGAGCGGGGGAGCAGAGATGGTCGCGGGGGCCATTGTGGAGCATGTCGCTGGCAAGCTCGGCGGCATCACCTGGGAGAGGCTCCAGCTGCTGTGGAACTTCAAAGAGGATGCCCAAGACATGGAGGACAAGATGGTTACCCTGCAGGTTGGCCTTAGCTATGCTGACAAGCGCTCCCGAGAGACTGATGACCCATTGGTGCGACATTGGCTCAAGAAGTACAAGTCTGTTGCCTACGACATGGAAGACACGCTGGATGAGTTGGTGGCTGATGCAATGATATGGGAGAATAGCCCATCCAAGGTACGCACCCTAACACTGAGTACTCTAGAAACTGGTATAGTACATCCACTTATATTAGTGTTGTAAAGGATAAGGAGAAACAATGCAAAGTACTATGAGCTTTAAGCTAATCTTTTATTCATTCACTCGAGCACAAAAAAAATCAATGCACAAATCTACTTTACCCTTGTTATGTTATTAGAACAGGCATAAATTTTCAAGAACTATTAAGTTCCACCATAACAACTAGTGAATGGAAGCCCACTTTTCGATTCACGAACCACGACCAAAAAATACAAAAGGAACATTAATACAAGTCTAGTCTCCATATATAAAAGTAACGCAGCAGGGTCTGAGTTTGAGACAATGATAATTTTGTTGTGTCCGTAACCAAATTGGGTTAGTGCCCACGACTTGGCAAGGCACTGCTTGACACAATAACACTCCTTCAAGTAATTTGTCCATATCTAGAAAAAAAACTTCGCTAGATGACATTCTACCTCATAAATTACAGATTTACATTTCTAATCACTCATGAGTATGACTGCTGAACAAGACCTATATTTGTGGATATTTCACTAAATTTCTCATAAAATAATATTGCAGGTTAAATTGTTCTTTTCATCAATCAATCCACTCATTGTGCGCATTACCATGGCAAATAAGATGAGAAACATTCGGCTGAAGCTAAATAAGATTGCTGAGGGTCAAAAGATATTCCCTCCTATGCCATTGTCTACCCGAACAGGCCAAGATTGTAAGAAGAAGTGCAGTGAAAATGAAACCTTTGTTTGCAATGGAATCAAAATGGTAGGAAGGGAAAGAGAGAAGAAAGACATATTAACCAAGGGGTTACAGAAAGATGGGGAGCTCGAGAGCTCTATCATTCCTATTGTTGGCCTTGGTGGTATGGGTAAGACAACATTGGCAACAGCCGTGTACACTGACAAGGAAACAAATATGTTTGACGTGAAAGCATGGGTCCATGTCTCGATGGACTTTGAGCTAAATAAGATTGTGTCTGCTATTATATCGCAGGTAGAGGGTAGCACTCCGGTTAATGATGCTGATGCACAATATCTAAAATCTCAGCTTGACCGCATACTGAATGACAAGTTATATCTTATAGTCTTAGATGATTTATGGGAAGGAGGGAGGTCTAAGTTGGAGAAGCTGATGAACATGTTGCAATCCGGAAAGAAAGGTAGCAGCATAATAGTGACCACTCGGATTGAAAATGTTGCTACTACAATATCTAACATACATTCTTCATACTTCCGTATTGTTGACCCAATCAAACTTGAGGGCATGTCAATTGATGAATGCTGGTCTATTATGAAGCCTCACAATCTTGAAAATGCGCAACTTATTGACCTTGCAGATGTTGGAAAAGAAATTGCAAAGTTATGTAGTGGAGTACCTCTTGTTGCCAAGGCTCTTGGTTATGTAATGAAGAAGCAGTGCACAATCGAAGAATGGTTAGAAATTAAAAATACTAACATTCTAGATATTAAGGATGATGACAAAGGAGTTCTGAAGGGCTTGCTGCTAAGCTATTACCATATGCCTCCAGGACTTAAACTTTGTTTCATGTATTGTTCTATCTTTCCTAAGAGTCATGATATTGATCATGATTGCCTGATCCAGCAATGGATTGCTCTGGGGTTTATTCAAGATTCTGATGGCCAACAACCACTTCAAAAGATTGGTATGGAATATGTAAATGAATTGTTGGGGATGTCCTTCCTCACAATTTTGACTTATCCTACAGTAAGTGAAATGATCCTAACATGATTACTACCTATGACATTCCAAATATTTGACTTGGAGATCTGAATTATATTTGTTCTCTTTTCTTTTTGCAAGGTTCCGACCACAAGGATATTCAAACCCAAACTCAGACTTCGTATGCATGATATGGTGCACCATTTAGCAAGACATGTTGCTGCCGATGAATTCTCTTGCACAGATGGTGCCACAAAAATGAATAGTAAGAGGGACAAATTGAATAGCTACTATCATTTATTGATAAATCAACAAGAGTCATCATCATCAACCTTTAAAAGTTTTCCATCAAAGGTCAGAGCCCTGCATTCGAGGGTATGTGATATAATGCATCTTCCCAAGCAATCGTTCTCACAAACATTATGCTTGAGAGTTTTGGATTTGAGTGGGTGCCATGTTTCAGAGCTACCAAATTCTATTTATAAACTAAAGCTGTTAAGGTATCTTGATGCTTCTAACCTTCCTATCTCGAGCTTTCCTAAATCCTTGAACCGTCTCCTAAACCTGCAAACTTTGATACTTTCAAATACATCTCTGAAGACATTGCCCACAAATATTGGTTGCCTCCAAAAGCTGCAGTACTTTGACCTATCAGGATGTGTCAACCTTTGCGAGCTTCCCACCTCTTTTGGGAAGATAAGTGCTCTGCTCTTCCTAAACATGGCAAGCTGCCATGAACTGCCTACCCTTCCTGTCATGTACGGCCGCACCTATGTCAGGCGCAGGCGCGCACGCGACGTCCGGCGCGCGGCTGAGCGCGCGGCAAGGCTGGCAACAGCAGCATGTTAGGGGATTTCCTTAAGTTAGCAGGTCTTAGATTGGAAATAAATCAAGGGGATTTCCTTAAGTTAGCAGCCCCTTAAGTTTAGGAGATTAGTTTCCTATTTTGTGGCAGCCGCAGGGCTATATAATTGTAGGCGGAACTCGATTGAATCAAGCAAGATTATTATCTCCTTCCTCTCTACTTCCTAAACCCTAAGCACGCGGTTGAGGGGGGATAACCTCGCCGGAGAAGACGGCCGGCGGCTACGAGCTTCGTAGCCGCGGTCCAGCGAGTCTAGGGCCTGGCGTCCTTGACAACCTGGTATCACGATCCACTCGATCCTCCGCCCCCGCGCCGCCACGTCTTCATCCGCCGCCCCCGCCCCATCCATCTCCGCCGCCATGGCCGACCCCACCATCGCCGACCTCTTGAAGGAGATCAAGAGCACCGTCCGCCGAAATCACGTCCCTGAAGGCCGACGTGGCGACCATGAAGGACAAGTCCTCCACGGCCGAGAGCAGCGGCACTCGCCGCCCCGGACGGGGCGCGCGACACCGAGCCCCCTCCCCGACCCAAGCGGTGGGACTTCCCCCGTTTCGACGGCACGACGGATCCGCTCCTCTTCCTCAACAAGTTCGAGGCGTACTTCCGCCACCACCACACCATGGCCGAAGAGCGCGTCGGCATGGCGTCCTACCATCTGGACGACGTTGCGCGGTTGTGGTACTCCCGGTGCTCGAGGATGACGGAGCCCCGACGTGGGGGCGCTTCAAGGAACCCCCGAACCGCGTTTCGGGCCGCCCCCGCGCTCGGCCCCGCTCTTCGAACTCGCCGAATGCCGGCGAACGGGCACGGTGGAGGAGTACTCCCAACCGATTCCAAGCGCTCCGCCGCGCGCGCCGCGCCTCGACGAAGCTCGGCGCGTCCGGCTCTTCACCGGCGGCCTCCCGCCCCCCCCCCCTCGCCCACGCCGTCCGCCCGCACCACCCCGAGACGCCGGCGGCGGCCATGAGTTTCGCTCGCCGGGTGGAGCCGATGGAGATCGATCGGCGACAACAAAGACACTCCTCCACGCACGGCGACGCGCGGCGTCCCCCCCCCGCCCCGGCGCCGCGTCTGCGCGGCCCGCCCAACCTCCACCCTTGGCGTTGCCGGGCGCCGCGAGGCCATTGGCCCTACCACCGCCCCCCGCGGCCGCGCGCGCACGGGGCGGGCGACGGCCACCGCCGCCGCCTCACTCCCGGAGGAGATGGCCGAGCGCCGCCGCCTGGGCCTCTGCTTCAATTGCGACGAAAAGTTCACCCGTGGCCACAACAGGTTCTGCCGGCGCCTCTTCTTCGTCGATGGCGTGGAGATCGACGACGCCGGGGAGGAGGCGGCGAGCCCGAGGTCGCTCCTGGCGCACCCTGCTTCTCCCTTCAGGCGGTGGCGGGTGTTCCCTTGGCAAGCACCATGCAGATCGCCGTGTCCCTTGGGGACGCGTCCCTCGTCGCCCTCATCGACTCGGCGGCACCCACAACTTCATCGGGGAGGACGCGGCGCGCGCACGGAGCTTGACCCTCCGGCGAGCCGCCCTCGCCTCACCGCGGCGGGTGGCCAACGGCGAGCGCGTCACCGCGAGGGCGTCATCCGCGACGCGCCCTCGCTCGTCGACGCGCGAGCCGTTCCCGGCCGACCTCTTCGTCATGCCACTGGCCGGGTACGACGTCGTCCTCGGCACCCGCTGGTTGGGGGTTCTCGGGCCGATCGTCTGGGACCTGAGTCGCCAGCGCATGACCTTCCAGCGACAGGGGCGCACCATCTCATGGACCAGTGTGGCTAGTCCATCCACGCCAGCCCTTCGCGCGACGGTCGACGCGGACGCCCTCCTCGACGCCTTGCTGCTCGCCTATGGGGAGGTCTTCGCCGACCCTAAGGGTCTCCCCCCTAAGCGTGCGCATGATCACCGCATCACGCTCAAGCCCGACGCCCAACCGGTCGCCGTCCCGGCCGTCTGCGGTACCTGCGGCGCACAAAGACGAGTTGGAGCGGCAATGTGCCGCCATGATGGAGCGAGGGCATTGTTCGCCGCGGCGACTCCCCGTTCTCGTCGCCCGTCCTCCTCGTCAAGAAAGCCGGACGGATCGTGGCGCTTTTGCGTGGATTACAGGGCGCTGAACGCGCTGACGGTCAAGGACGCCTTCCCCATCCCGGTGGTCGACGAGCTCCTCGATGAGCTACACGGCGCTCAGTTCTTCACCAAGCTGGACCTCCGTTCGGCTACCACCGAGTGCGCATGCGCCCGGAGGACGTCCACAAGACGGCGTTCCGCACCCACGACGGCCTCTACGAGTTCCTGGTGATGGCGTTCGGGCTCTGCAACGCTCCGGCCACGTTCCAGGCCTTGATGAATGATGTGCTCCGCCGTTCCTTCGCCGTTTCGTCCCGGTATTTTTTGACGACATCTTAATTTACGGCGGGACGTGGGGCGACCACCGCGCCGGCTCCGAACGGTCCTCGACGTCCTCCGTCTCCACCAACTCTTCGTCAAGCGCTCCAAATGCTCGTTCGGCACTTCCGCCGTTGCCTACCTCGGCCACGTCATCTCGGCGGCGGGGAGTAGCCATGGACCCGCCAAGGTGCAAGCGATCGTCGGCGGCCGAGCACCCCGCTCACCTCGGGCGGTACGCGGCTTCCTCGGTCTTGCGGGGTACTACCGCAAGTTCGTCCACAACTACGGCACGATCGCCGCTCCGCTGACGGGCTTGCTCAAGAAGGAGGCCTTCATGTGGGACGACGCCGCGGCCACGGCGTTCGCAGCGCTTAAGGCCGCCGTGACATCCGCCCCAGTGCTCGCCATGCCCGACTTCGCCAAGCTGTTCATCGTGGAGTGCGACGCCTCCACCACGGGGGTTCGGCGCCGTGTTGGTCCGGGAGGGCCACCCCGTCGCGTTCTTCGGCCCGCCCGTGGCGCCTCGCCATCGGTCGCTCGCCGCCTACGAACGCGAGCTCATCGGGTTGGTCCAGCCGTTCGGCACGCGGCGGCCATACCGTGGGGACGACGCTTCATCGTCAAGACGGACCATTACGGCCTCAAGTATCTACTTGATCGGCGCCTCGCCACCATTCCGCGGCACCATTGGGTTGGCAAGCTTCTCGGTTTCGACTTCTCGGTGGAGTACCGGTCCGGCGCCAACAACGTCGTCGCCGACGCCCTCTCCCCGCCGCGACCACGACGAAGGGGAGCCGCCGGCCATCTCCGCGCCCCGTTTTGATTTCATCGAGCGCCTTCGCCACGCCCGGGGCCACCGATCCCGCCCCGGTCGCCATGCGTGGGGAGCTCCCGGCCCGGCGCCGGACCACGCCGTGGTCTCTGGTGGCCGACATGGTCACGTTCGAGGGGCGCCTGTACATTCCTTCGGCATCCCCGCTGCTGCAAGAGATCGTGGCGGCCGTCCACAACGACGGGCACGAGGGCGTCCACTGCACCCTCCACCGTCTGCGGCGTGATTTTCATTTTCCCAACATGCGTCGTTTGGTGCAGGAGTTCGTGAAGGCCTGCGTCACCTGCCAGCAGTACAAGTCCGACCATCTGCGGCCGGCCGGATTGTTGCGGTCCCGCCGGCCGTGCCGTCGGCGGTGTGGGCTGACATCGGCATCGACTTCATCGAGGCGCTTCCCAAGGTACAAGGCAAGACCGTCATCCTCTCCGTCGTGGACCGCTTCGGCAAGGCACCGCCACTTCATCCCGTTGGCGCACCCCTACACCGCCGAGTCCGTCGCCAACGCTTTCTTCACCGACGTCGTTCGCCTACACGGCGTTCCGCGATCCATCGTCTCCGACCGCGACCCCGTCTTCACCTCGGCATTCGGCGAGAGCTCATGAGGCTCACGGGCACGAAATTGTACATGTCGTCCGCCTTCCACCCGCGGACGGATGGCCGGACGAGGCCGCCAACGGGGTCATCGTCATGTACCGCGGTGCTTCACCGGCGACCGTCCGCGTCGGTGGGCCGCGCCGGCCGCCATGGGCCGAGTACACCTACAACACCGCGTACCGGTCGTCCTCGCGCGAGACCCCGTTCGGGTGGTTTATGGGAGGGACCCCCCAACCATTCGCTCCTATGAACCGGGGACGCGCGCGTAGCGGCCGTTGCACGGGGAGATGGAGGAACGCGCGGCATTCCCGGACGACATCCGTGTCCGCCTTGAGCGAGGCCCGGGCGGTCCGGAAGCGGGGCCTACGACAAGCATCATCGGCCGGTGGTTTTCCGGGTGGGGGATTGGGCGCTCCCCGCGCCCGCGACGGCGGGCGGCGGCGCTCTCCGCCACGCACCGTCTCCGGGAAGCCGAAGCCCCGTTTTGTTGGCCCCTATCGGGTGACGGAGATCATCAATGCGGTGGCCGTACGTCCGCAGCTTCCACCGGGCGCCAGACTCCACGATGTGTTCCATGTGGGTGTCCTCAAGAAGTTCGTGGGCCCTCCGCCGACCTCGCCGCCGTTGCTGCCCCCCATCCTCCACGGTGCGGCGGTACCGGCGCCATCCGGGGTGACGCGGGGACGCATGGCTCGAGGCGTCCGTCAAGTGCTCGTCGAATGGGAGGGTGAGCCCTCCAATGCTGCGACATGGGAAGACCTGGACGATTTTCGCGCACGGTTTCCTTCCTTTCAGCTCGAGGACGAGCTGGACTTCGAGGCGGGGAGAGATGTCATGTACGGCCGCACCTATGTCGGGCGCGGGCGCGCACGCGGCGTCCGGCGCGCGGCTGAGCGCGCGGCAAGGCTGGCAACAGCAGCATGTTAGGGGATTTCCTTAAGTTAGCAGGTCTTAGATTGGAAATAAATCAAGGGGATTTCCTTAAGTTAGCAGCCCCTTAAGTTTAGGAGATTAGTTTCCTATTTTGTGGCAGCCGCAGGGCTATATAATTGTAGGCGGAACTCGATTGAATCAAGCAAGATTATTATCTCCTTCCTCTCTACTTCCTAAACCCTAAGCCTGCGGTTGAGGGGGATAACCTCGCCGGAGAAGACGGCCGGCGGCTACGAGCTTCGTAGCCGCGGTCCAGCGAGTCTAGGGCCTGGCGTCCTTGACACTTCCAGAATCCTTTGGCAAGCTGCATAAGCTTCAGTTTTTGAACCTATCTGATTGCTACAAACTCCACTCACTACCAGAATCATGTTGTCAACTTCATGATCTGACACACCTTGATCTGTCGGATTGCCATAACCTTGAAAAGCTCCCAGATTGCATTGATCAGCTCTCTAAGCTTGAGTATTTGAACATGACAAGCTGCTCTAGGGTTCAAATGTTGCCCGATTCTTTATGCAAACTCACAATGTTAAAGCATCTAAATTTTTCATTCTGTGTAAAGCTCGAACATCTGCCATCTTCTTTTGGTGATTTACGACTTCAACATTTGGATCTTGAAGGCTGCTTTTTCCTTGGTGACTTGCCGGATAGCATTCGTAGCATGTCTACACTAGTACATCTCGGAATAACATTTTACTCATTACATATAAATTCTAAAGTTGAAATACTCAGGGAGAAACTAAATCTTAAGGCACAATCTGTGCTTGATGGTAGAAATGGTGATCTGTGGAATCAAATTGCAGAGCTTCAAAAGACACACTGCCACGAACTGGTAATCAATGGTCTTGGTAATGTCGAGGGTTTGGAAGGGGCAGAGCAAGCTAAGTTGTCCAACAACTTGAATCTAATGCGGCTTATTCTTTTATGGGATCATGATGACGGTAGTCTGGTGGAGCATGCAGATACATCAGTGCTGGAGAGGCTGGTGCCTCCTAGAAGTCTCCAACACCTTGGTCTGGGAGGTTATATGAGCATAGACTTCCCTAGGTGGATTCTAGACATTCCTTCCTACCTACCTCATATTACCACCATCTTTCTTGTCGGTCTGAAACGGTGCAGCCACCTCCCTCCACTTGGGCGGCTCCCAAACCTGAGGGCATTGGCCTTGCTTCAAATGCCTAATGTCAAGAGTGTTGGCAGGGAATTTTATGGGGACTATGGAAGCTGCCAGAAGCTAAGAATGATTGTTTTGCACTCAATGGACAACATGGAAGAGTGGTGGACAACAAGATCATCTCATGAAGATGGGGAGTTCTTGATCCCTAATCTGCATATGCTCACTGCTTCCGCTTGCCCAAAGCTGAAGTTCCTGCCTTATCCCCCAAGGAGTATGATGTGGATGGTAAATAATAGCGATCATGTGTTGCCAGAACATGGGTTTGGGAACCTCTCATCTTCCACGTCTCCATTTTATCTCAACATTGAGGGTGCATCCCTTTCTTCTGAGGGGTGGCATAGGATCCAGTACCTCTCTTCAATCGAGGGTCTTCAGCTTTGCCGCCTCAGTGGCCTCAGAACCTTGCCAGAGGCTATTCGATGCTTCAGGTCTCTCTCGAGGCTCCAGATAGAGTTATGTGCCGACTTAGAAACACTACCGGAATGGATGGGAGACTTTACTTCATTGATAGATATTCGCATCGACAACTGCCCAAAGCTGTCTTCGCTGCCGGAAAGCATACGGCGCCTTACCGAGTTGAAGACACTGCAGATAATTGACTGCCCGGCCCTGTTCGAGAAGTGCCAAGGAGAGGACAGGCACAAGATTGCTCATATTCCACAAGTCATATCCGAGTAGAGTAGCTGATGTTCACACATCAGCTAAGTCCACAAGATGTAGCATGTATGGTGAGACCCCTTTTCGTTGGTGTTTTTTTTGTCTTTTATACTTGCGGGGCTTAACATATACACTGCCTGTGTTACTTTTAATTTGTGTGACTTTTTCTACTGCAGATTGGTGGGTGTTTGGCAAGATTTGCTTCATCAGCGGGAAAACGGTTGGTCCAGTTGAAGCGTAAGCTGCACCATGTGCATTCTCCACGACTATTACATATGCTTGCATGGTAAGCACACAAACATTCACTGCGATATAATGCGCTCTTTTTGTTTTTGAAAAAGGAATGTAGAACACACTCATGATGTCCTCTTTTTTTCCCTGCAATTTGTGTCACCTTTAATTTGGCAACTGGATTTCCTGTACCCTGAATAAAGGTGACTATCCTGAACAGATCCTTAGTGTTTAAACGTTGTTGCTTGTCTTAAAAAAACAGGTGTGGTGTGAATAAATTCTTCTGAAACCGTACAGTTTATTGTGGATTTGTGGGTGCTGCTTATGGTGGTGCGTCCATCAGATGCATTTGTGTGCATTGAGATCATGGTGCTTCCATCGTCGCCTGCATCAGAGTGGTACTTATGGTGGGTGTTTCTTTTCGGCTATGTCAGTTAACTGTGCTAATGAATTCATGTATTTGATCATTATCTCTGAAGCTAACTGTGCTAATGAAGCTAGCTGCTGGAAAAGGGTGCGAACTGGGCTGGTATTCGAGACTTCCCCCACAATGTGTGTGTAACGGCAGCGATGCTGGCTTGTGAGCCTAAAAGACACTGGTCAGTAGAAGAAAAGAAGCTTTTGAATTTCGTCAGTTAACTGTATGTCTGTGAGTTCATATATAAGGAGGGCTAACAATGCATGCAGCATGCCATTCTGGCCAAAAACTGTAGCTTCAAAAGAACATAACTGTAGCGAACATGGCCTCATATGCCATTAGTTCGAGTTTAATTTTGGTGATTCATGACAACACGATCAATGAGAATAACCATGATTCCGGCCGAAACTGTAGCTTCAGAAGAACATAACACTGCATTACTGCTTCACCAAAGAACATAGCAATGCAGATCGAGTGTCGCCTTAGTGTAAAACATTATTTGATTCATACTGACATTTTGCTCTGCTTCACCGCAGCACCATTGAGCGGCCACGAGAGTTGTCCACGGAAAGCACTGGGCAGAGCAAGACTGCAAGAGTGAAGAACAGCTGAGGCACTGTTACTACCCAAGATTAGAGCTGTCTACTCGTCAACTGAAAGTGCCAAGCACCACCTGGGTGGGAGGGGAGATGCCTGACCTTGGGCCGTGCAGTGCAGGTGAGCTCAGTTCACGGTACATGATAGTTGGTAAATCAGCTCAGCCAATTTATTAAGTAGTAGCACTATTTGGTACTGTAATTTGATCAGTGACGCCTTGCACGTTTCGCAGAGCGCAAGAACCGGTTGCCTATTCGATCACCTGGCGGCCTCATCCCAACACGCCTGGGAGCAAGATCGTGACATGGCACGCAAGGCGTCACCGTCTCGATCGGCCAGCCGGGCAGTGACGCCGCGACGCTCAGACGCCGTGTTCTGTTTCCTGCTCTGTCGCTTTGGCAACCTTTGCACTGCGTGTAAAAGCAAAAGCAGGATTCAGACACTTTTCTCTTCTGTATGTAACAGTATAAACGTCAGAGTTTGGAATTATATCAATTACTTGCAATGGAGTAAGCAAGAGCACTAATCAGGTGCAGCGTGCAGAATTACCATCCGTGTCAGTGTGTGTCTCTCGGGGTAACACTGAATTTGAGCAATTTGAATGCTAGGCAGGCCATGAGTCCCCTTTCTTCTTCCCCTTGTGTGAATTGAAAAGCCCAAAATCAAACCGGGAACCAAGCCCAAGCCCAAACTCCACCCAGCTGCTCCTCGCCGTCGGCGGCGTAGGACAACGCTGCGTGTGAGGCCGCCGAACCGAGCGACGCCAAGCACGGGAATGACGCCATCGACCGCGGCGGCGGACGCTTCCGACGAGCTCGACCTCCCGTTGGCCGCCCTCAGTAGGACCCCTACCGCGTTGGTGGAGTCTTCCCGCTTCCCCTACTGCGTTGGTGGAGTATTCCCGCTTCATCGGTCTGCTGCCGGATGGGGGAGTGCCCATGGGCGGCGCCGGTGGAGAGGCGGATGGAGGGCCCGTGTGCTAGTTTGATCTCTCTACCGTTAGGCTAGTTCTCGCGTCCTGGTCGGGGGGCGCCCAAACCGATTCGTGGTTGGTGCCCCCGTCGCGCCGATCTTTATAAAGAGAGGGGGGGGGGCCACGGCTCGCTGTACGAGGTTCACGCGCGCCGCCACACACCCCACCCCACAAACTCTAACCCGACCCGAGGGAGCACGCGGAGTGACGGGAAGCTCCGCCACCGCCGCCGCCGAGGCCTTCCTCCTGGATCCGACGTACAAGGTTCCACCGCCCGACGCTCGACCGCATCGTCCGTGACACCGTCGTCCCCGAGCCGCTCGCTTCCCCGTGTCAGGCCGCGACCGCCCCTGCGACCACGACCCGCGAGATGGCGTCCGACTCTGCACTCCCGTCCAACCCCGATGGTCTGCGCCCCTTGTTTCCCCCTCTGTTCTTTTATTAGTTGTATTAAGTGTTGTAGATCTAGATCCAAGTGCTCTTGTTGTTTATCTGTAATCCTTAAGTTTATACCCGACTAGATCAACTACTGGTGTTTATGCATGATTAAGTAATTAAGGGTCTAACAATGGTATCAGTTAGCCTAACTAGTTAGTAGATCTGTTCCGGGTAGATCTTTAAGTCCAGTGTTGAATGTTGAAGGAGATGACCCCAAATCTTTTAGATCCGAGGGAAAGAACACTGGACACGACGAAAATTCGTTGAAAATCGAAGAAAGTTTGAAACCCTAGCCCTAGATCTTGCTCGGGTTAGGGGAAGGTAACACAAATACGAATCATCAGAGGCTACCCTAACCCTAGATCCACTCGGGTTAGGGGAAAAAAATGAAGAAAGCCGATACAATTCGAGTCAAAACCCCGCCGGGACACCGCCTCTGTGCGGGTTGTACCCGCCGCCGTGCGGGGCTTGCAGAGCTGCAGCTCCCCACCGCGTCGTCGGCGTCAGGGACCGACGTAACGGGCACCACCAACGGGCCGCTCGACGGCGGTGCGCTCATCCATGGGGTGGACGCGCACGCCGGCGAAGGGGCCCGGCGATGCACCGCCGTCTTCCATCTCTCTGGCTCACTCCCTGGACGCTAGTGTTCTGGGGAGGTTCGGTTTTTTATGGTGGTAGGCTAGAAGAAGGACGGGATGGCTAGAACAAGGAGGGAGAGGATGAGCTTGCCACGATCTAGGACCGGGCGGCGCCACTCCACACCGCCGCCGGCAGACCCGCCGGCCGCGGGGAAGAAACAGGGCGCCGCCGCTGCTGTGCCTATGCGGCGGGTGGGAGGGAGAAATGGGGATAGGACTTAGGGTTTTCCAGGGACTCGAAGTTTTTATACCGCCCCGATTTCAGCGGGTTGGATCTCAGCTGTCGATCTGCAAATCGACGGCGGCGGATGTCTGGCAGCCGCGTGGGCTACTTTGAGCTCAGGCGGGTTGAGGAGCTGGGCCGCTTGGCCGGCTTAGTCATTGGTTGTTGGGCTCCGAGCCCATGCGGGCACTGGAGGCAGGCCGCGGGCCGGAATTGGCTGCTGGGCCGGAATTGGCTGCTGGGCCAATGCGGAGCCCCCTGAGATAGGCATTATGGTTCCGACGGATGGCAGGGGATCGCTCTGGCCCTCAAGCTTGGCTGGCAGTGGCGGAGCTGAGGGGCCTTTGTAAGGAGGGGGCGGAGGAGCGATGGGGTGTTGCTCGACGGGCCTGCGCTCAATGTTCTGAGCTTGGAAAGTTTGTGATTGCCAAGGCGGTGGTTGGGGATAAGTGGAAAGTGGTGGCTGGAATTGAGGTGGCTGGAATTGAGGTGGCTGGAAAGGGTTGGCGAAAGAGTTCCTCCCGAAACTTGGGTTTTGCCATGCAGGAGCAGAATGGTTTACGGCACCCGCTCTCTCCTTTTCCTTCCTCTCTTCCTCGAGGATGGCTTCGAATCTTTTCTTGTCTGGGCAGTAATTTGAGTTGTGGTCATCGTTTTCTTTGTGGAAAATACAATACCATTTTCTTTTCTCATTATGGCCTCGGCCCCTGCCGCGACCCCTGCCTCTGCCTCCACCTCTCCCGCCCCTGCGGCCTCCCCCATGGTTGGAGTGCGGTGGACTAGGCGGGTTAGGAACCAGGCTCTGCGAATCAGCCTGTGGATCAGGGTTTGCCTAGGTGTTTTCGCCCTCCAGACCGAAAACGCTCCGAGGATTGGCGTGCGAGACATTTTTTGGGTTGGGCCATTCCCTTTCTCTGGGTTGGTTGGCTTTCGCAGACTTTTTCTGCTGGGCTTGTTCTTCCATACACATTCTGAAGTCATTGTCCGAGCGACAATACTTCTCGAACTCTTCGTATAGGCGCTGAATTGTTCTGGGCCTTTCGCGCATGAGGTGCGAGCGAAACTGGCCGGCTCTCAGACCCACGATTGCAGCGTTAATGGCGACGGCGTCCAAAACATTTGGCGCCTGGGCCCTGAGATGCACGAATCTTCTGAAGTAGTCTTGGAGAGGCTCCTTGTCCTTCTATTTGCACGAGAAGAGATCGCTCTCTGTGAGTTCTGGACGCTGGAAACCTTGGAAGTTTGAGAGAATCCGCTGCTTCAGATCATCCCATCCGTGGATTACACCTGAGCTCAGCAGAGAATACCACTGCGCTGCCGCCTCATCGGCAGCGATGATGAAGGATTTCACCAAAACAGAGTCGTCACCACCGGCCGAAAGAATGGCGGCTTCGTAGCTCATTAGGAATTGCCTTGGGTCGGATTGGCCCGAGAATCTGGGTAGAGGGACTGGCATGTACGATTGTGGCCATGGAGTGATCTGAATTTCTTGAGACAAGGGAGATTTGGGATCCCAAGATCTCGTGCGAATGGTATGAACGTCCTGGTGCGAAAGACCTGACTCGAAAGGGCTCACGAAGGGGTTGCGACTGAAGGTGGTGTGCGGAGGGGGCTGGGTGAAGAACTCAGTGCGTTCATTGAAGTTAGACTGGTTGGGAATAGTGTATTCGGGTGAGGGTTGATTGAAACTTCAAGATTGCTTTGCTTTTAGGGCGCGCAGCTCCTCTTTCAAGCTGGCGATCTCTGCTTTTTGTTTTTGGATCTCAGCTTCTTGTTGTACTGCTAGTAGCCGCTTCTTGGCTTTAGCCAGCTCTTCAGCCTCCCTACGTAGTTTGGCCAGCTCCGCTTCGTGTGCCGCGCCGGATTCTGGGAGCTCCTCTCCCTGGGTGAGCAAGGTGGAAGGGTTCAGCTCTTCGTCGAGGGACGACGAAGCCCCTTTGGTGGAATTGACGGTAGTTCTCTTCTTCCTTGTGGACATCCTGGGTTTGTTACTCGAGCCAAGCATAAACGGTGGGCGCCAATTGTTGTGGCGATAGCCGAAGCTACCGTGCAATGAAAGACTACGAAAGCTCTAGAACTAAAACCATAATGCGAAACAAAATAAAGGACAACCAAAAAGCTCATTTCTCAACAGTAGATTACCGAAAAGATGAACCCCTTTACAAGTGTCGTTCGTCTCCTTTTATAGGGAGGCAGACAGACTTTTTACATTCCGAGAACACCCTTGTGTAAAACGGATCAAAACAGAATGTGCTAGGCTATTTCCGGGAAGTCTCCAATCAGGTCTCCACGTAATCGACGCTTCATGATGTCACGTCGCAAATCGCGGCGCCTTTCTTGCTCTTATCACGTGCGCCTGTCGGGAGAAAACCTTCAGTCTTTTGGAGACTCCCCTTTCGCCTGACACCTTTCGTCACCTGAAACAAGGAATTCACATCCAAATTTGAAATCGTCGGGTGTTAGGGACGTCGAAACCCCCCGAGCGAATCCCAGGCCGGGACTGGCGGGGTGAATAAGATTCGCTCTTGGGGTTTCGTCGTGGAAGAAATCAATCGGCTTGACCGAGACTCTAGCGCCCTGGGTTGTTCTGAGCTCATTTTGCAGCTCTGCTGGCGACGAAGGGTACCGGTCAAAAGACGAATCCTGAAAGATGGAAAAGAATTTCAAGGGCTCATGGGGTTTCGCTGCCAGGCCTTTCGCATAGGGACTTAGGCAACTATATACACTCTTTTATTTTTGGTATACGAAAGGCTTGATTCCGAATCCCCCAACATTCTTGACCCCTAATCTGCATCTGTTGGCTGCTTTCGATTGCCCGAACCTGAAATTCCTGCCTTATCCCCCAAGGAGTGTGACGTGGATGGTAGACAATAGCGACCAAGTGTTGCCGGAACATGGGTTTGGAAAGCGTCGGGCATACACCCCGGTACTCATGCAAGGAAGGAAGAATAGTAGAAGACGGACTCCTAGTAGAATTCCCCTGTACTCCTACTAGGACTCGCTCTGTGTACTCCTACTAGGACTCCTACCTTGTAACCGACTAGGAACCCGCCCCCTGGACTATATAAGGGAGGGCCGGGTACCTAGCCGCACATCCCCAATCCCTCCGGGGACAACCCAACACCAAGCGCAGGCGCCATACTTGATCCCTCAAACAGGACGTAGGGTTTGCCACCTTGGCAGCCCGAACCTGTATAAATCTTGTGTCTCGTGTCCTTGCGCATACCTTCGAGTTCTCGGTCTCCCGATCACGATCCCCACCGCACAATCTACTACCTCGGGTACCCCCTTGGTAGGTTTGCCGGTCTAAAACACCGACACGGTGGCGCGCCGGTAGGGGTGATCATCACCACCGGCGAATTCGAAGGACCCTAATCAACAAGATCAATCTACTCGTCGACTCGCCGAGATCCATTGAAGCAAGTCGCCTAGCTCTTGTCAAAGCGGAACCAATTCGCCTCCGCCGCGCGTCCGGGTGCCTCGGCACGTCGCGCGGCTCGTCACGCGGCTCGTCGCGCCGCTCGTCGTCGACTACTCCGCCTCGCGCGAGCTCGTCGTCGACTATTTCGTCTTCGCCGCGCGTCCGGGGTGCCTCGGCACGTCGCGCGGCTCATCATGCGGCTTGTCGCACCGCTCGTCGTCGACTACTCCGCCTCGCGCGAGCTCGTCGTCGGCTACTTCGTCTTCGCCGCGCGTCCGGGGTGCCTCGGCACGTCGCGCGCGGCTCGTCCGCGGCTCGCCGCGCGGCTCGTCGTCGACTACTTCGCCTCGCCCGGGCTCGTCGTCGACTACTTCGTCTTCGCCGCGCGTCCGGGGTGCCTCGGCACGTCGCGCGGCTCGTCACGCGGCTTGTCGCGCCACTCGTTGTCGACTACTCGTCGTCGACTACTTCGTCCCCGCCGCGCGTCGGGGTGCCTCGGCACGTCGCGCGGCTCGTCCCGCGGCTCGCCGCGCCGCTCGTCGTCGACTACTCCGCCTCGCCCGGGCTCGTCGTCGACTACTTTGTCTTCGCCGCGCGTCCGGGTGCCTCGTCACGTCGCGCGGCTCGCCACGCGGCTTGTCGCACCGCTCGTTGTCGACTACTCGTCGTCGACTACTTCGTCCCCGCCGCGTGTCCGGTGCCTCGGCACGTCGCGCGGCTCGTCCCGCGGCTCGCGCGCGCCGCTCGTCGTCGACTACTCCGCCTCGCCCGGGCTCGTCGTCGACTACTTTGTCTTCGCGCGCGCGCGTCGGGGTGCCTCGGCACGTCGCGCGGCTCGTCCCGCGGCTCGCCGCGCCGCTCGTCGTCGACTACTCCGCCTCGCCCGGGCTCGTCGTCGACTACTTTGTCTTCGCCGCGCGTCCGGGGTGCCTCGGCACGTCGCGCGGCTCATCACGCGGCTTGTCGCGCCGCTCGTCATGCGGCTCGTCGCGCCGCTCGTCGTCGTCGACTACTCCGCCTCGCGCGAGCTCGTCGTCGACTACTGCCGCTCGCCCGGGCTCGTCGTCGACCACTCCGTGCGCCGCGACTTCGTCTTGCGGCCACGCCGGCTCTACGCCGGCCACGCCGTGCGTGGTGACTACTTGACTCGCGGCAACACCGGCTCTACTCCGAGTGCGCCGCATGTCGCCACGACGTCATCTTCCTCGGTCGCATCGCGTCGACCATTCATCTCGACTAGTTTTCCAAACTAGTCGAGAACGGCGATCACGCCCCCGGCAACTAGCGGAATCAACTGCGACTAGTCAACTTCAACAACAACCCTTGTGGCTCCATCGCCGACCGCCACGACTTTATCAACAAGTCCGCCAGGAAGCAACAGCTAAGTCATTTATTTAAATGATTACTGTTTTCTTGGCTTGTTCTCCTCATCATGTAGGAGTACTTGCCGACTACTCATTTGTGTATGCTTCTCGGCGGGTTTTCACGGGAGCTACACTCTGCTGACTACTCTTGGGGCATATCAATCAAGTCGCCGCGAGTCTACTTCATCAACTCGGGGGCTATCCCTAGGAGGCAGTTTCTAAAGTCCGCTACGCGCGGCAATCTAAAGTCGACTTCTAAAGTCGCATTCTAAAGTCCGCTCCGCGCGGCAACTTAAAGTCGACGCTGGTCGCATCTTCGCCTACTTCGGTGGCATACTATGTGTGTAAGCTTCGATGGAACCTAGCTGTAAGCGGCCCTCGGGTCCTGGCGACGATGGAACCTAGCTGCACGTGGTCTTCATGCTCCGTACCATGGGTCCAAGTACCCTAAGTACTCGCGCTCCGTACCTTGGGTCTGAAATCCATGGCCCAGGTACGCAAGTCGACTCCGGTCGCACCTTCAAGTCCACTACGGTGGCAATCGTACCTTGGGTCTGAAATCCATGGCTCAGGTACTCAAGCCCACTCTGGTGGCACAAGCCCGCTCTGGCGGCAATCGTACCTTGGGTCTGAAATCCATGGCTCAGGTACTTAAGCCCACTCCGGTGGCACAAGCCCGCTCTGGCGGCAAGCGTACCTTGGGTCCGAAATCCATGGCTCGGGTACTTAAGCCCACTCCGTGGCACAAGCCGACTCCGGTCGCAATCTTAAGCCCGCTCCGGCGGCAAAACTATTCGTTTTCTGCGATTTTTCATTCGCTTTGGCTTTCGGAAAGTGCTTTTTGTTTTTTTCATCTTAAGTCCACCCCACGTGACACAAAGTCGACTTCTTCGGTCGCATCTCAAAGTCCGTTCGCGCGGCATTCTAAAGTCGACTTCTAAAGTCGCATATCAAAGTCCACTCGTGCGGCACCCTAAAGTCGACTTCAGTTTTCAAGTCGCAACTCAAAGTCCGCTCCGCGCGGCAACTAAAGTCGACTTCGGATTTCAAGTCGCATCTCAAAGTCCACTCCGCGCGGCACAAAGTCGACTTCGGTTTTTAAGTCGCATTCTAAAGTCCGCTCTGACGGCACGACTACTTCTCAAGCTCCACGGCTCGACGCCAAACTGCTACTTGGAATCTCTCCAGCTCGGGGGCTACTTGAAGATAACTTCGGCATGCTTCGCTCGCTCTCAAGCTCGGGGGCTCCTCACCAATCACTACTCGACGTGGCTCATACGGCTCTCTTATCTCGGGGGCTACACGCCGCAAAAGTACTCGGATGATGGCTTCACGAACACTGAAGACCCTTGGATTGATTACCTAATCATTTCAAGGCTCGGGGGCTGCTATGCTACACCCATCATTCAAATTTTTTCAAGACTGATGAGCTGGACCACCTTCCAGCCTCGCGGCAGTTCAAGTACTATTGAAGACTTCTCCAAGCGTACTCGAGGACGCTCAAGAACTACTCGAAGAGGCTTCAAGACTACTCGAACTACTACTCTCGACTCCAACGTGCTCGGGGGCTTGTCGGGCATACACCCCGGTACTCATGTAAGGAAGGAAGAATAGTAGAAGACGGACTCCTAGTAGAGTTCCCCCGTACTCCTACTAGGACTCGCTCGTGTACTCCTACTAGGACTCCTACCTTGTAACCGACTAGGAACCCGCCCCCGGACTATATAAGGGAGGGCCGGGTACCTAGCCGCACATCCCCAATCCCTCCGGGGACAACCCAACATCAAGCGCGGGCGCCATACTTGATCCCTCAAACGAGACGTAGGGTTTGCCACCTTGGCGGCCCGAACCTCGTATAAATCTTGTGTCTCGTGTCCTTGCGCATACCTTCGAGTTCTCGGTCTCCCGATCACGATCCCCACCGCACAATCTACTACCTCGGGTACCCCCTTGGTAGGTTTGCCGGTCTAAAACACCGACGAAACCTCTCATCCACTACTTCTCCTTTTGATCTTGAACTCATTGGTGCACCCCCATCTGGTGAAGTGTGGTGTAGGGCTCATCAGTACCTCTCCTCGGTCAGCATTCTTAATCTTAGCGACATGATTAGTCTTGGAACCTTACCAGAGGCTATTCGAGGCTTCCCTTCTCTCCGAAAACTCGAGATAGAGGATTGCGAGGACTTGGAGACACTCCCGGAATGGCTCGAAGACTTGGCTTCTTTAAGAGAAATTGTCGTAAAAAACTGCCCAAAGGTGTCTTCTTTGCCTGAAAGCATACAACGCCTTACTGCGTTGAAGAAACTGCACATCATTGACTGCCCAAAGACCTTGTCGGAGAAGTGCCAAGGAGAGGACAAGCACAAGATTGCTCATATTCCACAAGTCAAATTCGAGTAATCGAAGCTTCCCACCTTAACCGCGTCCCGAGATGTAGCACGGTGAGTGAGATCCTTATCGCTATCCGCCGACCTCTCTCGTTTTCTTCTCCGCTAACGTACTATGCTTGTTGCTTGGTACCGTATTAATTTAACTAGAACGGTTGGGCGCGCAATGCGCGCCCTATCAATATCTCCGTTCCAGAACAGCTAATAAAAATAGCATATAAGTATAGCACAATAATAATATCAAGTCAACAACACATCCTTGCATGAATAGGGCTCCATATGAGGTGTTTGTCCCGGCATTTACATAAGTGGCTCAGTACAAAATGCAACAATTACATACCGGTGGTCAAAATAACAAATAGAAAGCAAGTAGACTAAAATTTATTGTAATATTACATATAACTATTTTATTCCTGTGCAAGATCTAAAAACATGAACCACTATATACCGCAAATGTCATTTCATAAGTAGGTCAATACTGCTCACCACATGAAACATTACATGTTCATTCTTTCAAATATATACGGAATACTTCAATCTTTTGTGGATGCTCTGAAAGCTTAGCTTCAAAAAATACCGAAAAGGAACAAATTTCATTATAAACACTAAAGTATGTCCCTTCATGGGAAGGGAAACATGCAATGAATGAGAAGTTTTCAACGGAGCAATGCTTGCTTTAATAAAGCAATACTAAGAAAATTGCACCAGATATAGGAGTATATTATTCATTCATTAAACAGAAAGAAATATCGTAGAAGAATCCACCCTTATTCATTCATTAAAAAGAAAGAAATCTCGTATAATGAGAAGTTCAGTGCTTGTTATCCCAACAATTTTTCTTACAGGGGGGTCATATTCCCATCCAAGAAAAATAGCATGTTTCCAAGCACAAAATAAACTTGCCAATTCTAAGGATGAACCATACAAAACCAACATGAGAGTTTTGGCTAAACATCGATGTACGACTTGCACGAGTTCAAAAGGCATTGATCATATGGAGTGATGAAGCGTGCTCAAAAAAAATATGGAGTGATGAAGCATAAAAATTATCGGTCTACAAATATAAAAGTTATTAAACTTTCCGGAATATGGGATGATGAATGAATATGAGAAATGCTTAAAAGTAGGTGCCGTAGCCTAGTACTATCTTGAGAATTACGAAACCGTCAATAAAAGTTGGCGAATTACAACGCGAAGGTAAAGAATCAAGCACCGAAAAGCTTCCAAATTAACTTTGGTATTGCGGCTACATCAATCGGAAAGCTGTCATCCTAAACACAATATTCTAATAGAGAAATCAAACAAGAAGGCAGTAACCCACCTTGAAATTCACCTAGTCCAATGCAGAAACAAGGAAGAAGAGAAGCTGCAGTCTAGCAACAATATCAAATACGAATGTACTTTAAACCCAAATAAGGCAACGGGGACCTTACCTGCGTCTATGGACAACCACTCTAGGATCTCAAGTCACTGATACCATGGCCTGCCTTGCAGCACTACAAGCACATCAAAGAATTGCATATTAGTACAATGTATAGCAGATCGGATGCAACAAAATGGAATCAAAATATAACAAATCATCGTAGCTCACGGATCTGCATAGCATGGTCCACGAAGGGTTAACATGTAGAGGCTGGAAGATAGGAGATCTGATGTGTTGCTAGGGTTTGGGATTAGATGGAGAGGGAGGAGGCACCTAAAAAGGTAGAGCACATTGGGGGACTTATCTCAGCGATGGCAGAGAATGACAGACAGTTTTGACTAATACATTACTCATTAGCATACCTACTGACCCAAGGAAATGATAACATTAGCAATTACATAAGGTCATTCGATGCATTTTAGCACTATGATCCCGAATAATACCAAACTGCAGGCTTCAACAAACTATACTAAAAGAAAATTAGTGAGTTCTCTGGTTAAACTGCATTGCAAACTGATCAGCGACCACCATTGCTTGTGAAGTGAAGCAAGAGAACCATCATACCTATACATTAAGACACCAGTGTGAATTAAATAGGTTTTTTTGGCAGAATACTGATTAATATCAAAGATATGTTAGACAATATGTCAGACGGCTTGAACGAATTGAAAGTTGGAAAGAAGGTACATACATACAGAGTAACAAGTAAGCTCCAATATGCATAAGTGTAACTCCTTCCCCTCCAGACTTTGTGCTGTTAACGCAACGGGCGCAATACTAGTTATCATGGATCGAGGTGACCAGATCTACAAAACATAACTATCAATCACGAATTGATGGACATGATGAAGATATTTTTATGTTTAACAAGTTCTTAAAAAGCGGTGAAAAAACAGCATCAGAGACACTCACATTGGTTTGGCCTAATAGAGAAGAATTCAGTCTGCAGATTACCCCTCTTAACAAAGTCAAATGTGCCTCGGATGGCGCGCGTTGCGCGCCCTATCGTGCCAACAATCAAATATAAGTGAACAGAAGCAACATCTAATAGATACCGGATAACATCCGTGGATATATGTAACCAACGATTACATGCCGACTCCAATTCGATCTCAACATCTAGTAAACATGACCTCAACGGGTGTTTAACACAAGTAAAATGCGACCTTTGCACACCACCATTGTCTCGCCGGGCTCTTGTACGGACACTGTAATGTAATGTTTGCTAGGCAAATGCAAACATATGGAAAGCACCAGGACAAGGAACCAACTCACTTTGAGATGTTGTTTAAGCCCACAAAGCCTCCTACGGCCATAAGAATATACAAGGGGTGTATAACATTAGGCACAACATACAACTTAAGGTGAAACGATCCAACTAAAATACAGCTTATCTGAATGTTTCATTAGCAAAATATTTGGATATCCCTACATCTCTCCTAAATGATTTGTCGGCTTAGAGACATCACGATCAAGGTACAAACCAAATTTGTGGTTAGCCTTGCCGGCATGCTCCAAAGTCAAACTAATTAGTGCTCAATAAAATGATAAAATTCGAAGCGGGTGGCACATCGCCGAACATATCAAAATACCGAGGTTTTGGTATGTGTGAGCGAGAACCACAATCCATTGAGTACCGGATCAAGCAATTAAACCCACAACTTAGTTTCGAAGATTAATGTGCTACCATTAAGCATTGGCTACACCGGATCGCAACATATATCAACGAGAATGATCGAGTTCGAGAAAACAAATTCCCTAAATGAACGAGAAAGCATAGGAGGGTATGATGTCAAACATATTTTTTAGGTAATAAGTCGTATTTAGAAAATAAATTGTCCTATTTAGTTAATGCGGCAAATAAACGACAATTGAAGTTATCATTAGCATTCGGATAGCTTATATATGGAAATGAAATCATCTTAAAGAAAGAAAGGACAATGAAAGCAAGATACATTAATGTTATTGACCAACCAACAAGGCCACAAAGCTCACTAAAGGCACCGGGAAAAAGGATTAGACACGGACACTCAATTCGACACCAAGTGCTAGCCCCAATACAAAACTTGCGGGCGGGCACTCTAAATTCTACAAACAAACAAAAATTGCGGAGCGAACGGATCATGGAGAAATATTATAGTATTTATATAGTTCCCCATGAACCCGTACCCCTAAAAGCCCCAATCTCGGATCGGGAAAATCAAGTTTCACATGCATCTAGTCAAGACATACTATGCAACGAGTTTCATACAAGCAATCCGAAATTATTGGTCTTCGGTGCAGAGAGTGCAAAAACTAAAAAACGAGAACAAACTGCAGGAAAAGAAGCTACCTTGAGCCATCATAATCGGAATAACCCACAACAAAAAGAATCGGCCTTAGACAAGTGCCCGACCCGGGAGGGGGGGGCGTGGAGAAGAGAGGAAACAACGAGAAGATAACATAATTAGAATAACATGTAAGACGTCATGGACAACTTGAGGCCGTAGACCAAGATCGCCGCATTTTCGGTAAAAAAAATTCAATCATACGGATAGACTATATAATGTAGAAGCATCATTGTTACTTAGAAGTGTCCGGCGCTCCCCCAACATGTTCACCCCCTTCCTTTGGTCTTCCTATATCTAAAGTCACACATATTTACTTTCATCTCTTTGTAATCCATTTTTAGGAATCGCCATTCGGAAAATTATATGCATTACATTTTTGTAGGAAACATTTATTGAGGAAAAGCGAGAGAACTTTTTTGAACAATGTGGTTGCGCCGTTTTTGAACACATCTATCGGTATAAGCGTAGTGGGGAGTATAATGAGTAGTTAAATAATGCATTATACGTATATCCAAACCGAAATGGAGTGTATGATTAGGAACCCGTACCTAGCAAACATATCATAGTGGCAGCAAGGTGACAAAGAAAACCAGCACTTGAATTTGATACGAATTATCTCTTCTAAGACAAGAAGTCGAGAACACCATGTCAATATCTTTTGAACGTGAATACGCCAAGCACAACTTAGGGACTGTATAAAATTAGCAAGCAAAATTAAAAGAGGAAAAAACAGAAAAGTATACCTTGTGCCTATTTCATCAAATATGTTAGGGGCATCGTCCATGGAAGAGTCGATGACAAAAACAGGAAGCACGGGGAGTGCTGGTGAATTGTAGGTGGCTGGATGAGGTGCAGAGGGGTTTGCAATGGCAGAAGAAAGCCTATTGATGCTGATTTGAGGGAGACGGTGGGGAGAAGCGGTGGCCTTTCTCTGCTCCTATGCACGGTGCTCTGCTCCTGCATGATGGAAAAAAACAGAAACGAGATGCGGGGCATGGAGGAGTAAAAAGGATTTAGCTTCTACGTATTGGATTGGAACACGATTGGAGGTCTGGAGCAAAAGGGATTCGATGAAGCTTTTGTTGCTTTGGTGGAAAAAAGAAAGGAGGAGGTGCCTTTGGTCGTCGATCTGGAGTATGATGAGCATCAATGGCCGCCGAGCTCAGGTGAAGCATGTGCCGAGGCGTCGAGACCCCAGGCTCAGCCAGGGGCTTGACAGATGGACAGTCACACCATCACGAGCTGTCGCCCACGCTTCCTTGCTCGTTCTAGATCTGGAGAGAGAGAGCTGAGTGAGAGGAAGATTTGGGCGGATTGGAGAAGAAGGAGGCGAGTTGGGGTGTGAATACCTCTCGCCTGTCGGAAACGCCACTCCACGTGTGTCGCCGCACTTTGACCGCGCCGCGGCGTGCCGCTCCTCCCGCCTGTCTCGGGCCAGAAGGGCGGTCACCGGTGTCGCCGCCGCTCTCGCCCGCCCTCACGCCTCGCGCGGCATCGGTGCGGGACTCTTCCGCGCCGCCGCCTTGTCGTCCGATGGGACTGCGCAGCTTCCTCCACCCCTTCGAGATGCGCGGGACGGGTACTTACCGCCGCCGAACCTGACGAGCGAAGGATGGGTGGAGGCGGAGAGCGAAGGGGAGAGGAGGCGGCGGAGCAGCTGGAGGAGTGGAGGCAGGCGGAGAGCGAAGGGCAGAGGAGGCGGCGGCGGCGGGGAGAGACTGAAGAGAGAGAGGATGGGGGACGGGGGGAGGTAGGGTTGGACGACAAGCGGACGCGAAGCCATAAAACGGCGGTGGATGAAAAGTTCGGGTCGGGGGGAGGGAGACGTGGCCTGCGTTTTTCACCACGTCGTTCCAAAATCGCGTGGAGCGCTCGTGGTGAGGCCAAAACCGATGGGCTTTTAAGAACTGCGATTTTCGCGATCCGTCATTGCGTGGTCCCCGGGCGGCCGGGCCTCATATTTGGACTACCGCATATTTTAACCGACATGCATTGTACAACACCTTTTACCGGGCACGAGCACCAAAGGCGGCACAAGATTATGCAAGTACCAAGCAAAGTACCACCTTATACAAGTGAGATTACTACTACACCTTAAATTCGATCTAAGAAGGTAGAGCTGTAAGAGCTCGTCAAGTGATTAACCGAAAAGTCCATCGGCATGCGGATCCCAATCCCGGCACCGCGGGCCTTTCTCCGGATGGGACGACGAGCGGGCGGGTTGCCCTCGGCTCCGGTTTGGCACGAACGTGAAGGTCGAGCCGTCAAGGTAGGTGAGTTCGGTTGATGATGGTGCATGATTAATCGGCTCACCGAGCGACGGTGTACTTGGGTCAATGACGCCATCGGTGTGTTTCGCAGAGCGCAACAAGATCGAAGAACCTGTCGGATGATCGTGGCGTCGCGTGCAAGGGCAAGGACGCCGCCTCGACGATCGGCCGGGCCGGCGATCATGTCGTACCAACGCGCCGCCGCGGGCGGTGACGTCTCGACGCCCTCCACACCGTGCCGCCGTGCCGGGACGTGTTCTGTTTTTTTTTTTTTTTTTGCTGCTCTGCCACTTTGGCAACGCTTGTAAAAGCCATCCAGGCCTGGATGAGTGGTTTGGACCTTTTTCTCTTCGTAACAAGTAAACATCGAGTTGGGAATCATGCGATGGACTTCCATCCCGTGTCTTCCTGCGCTGTTTGGTGGTGTTAACTTTGAGCGGTGTTAGACGGGGATCATATATGGCTTCCGGAAGATGCGTAAGCATACGAACTTTCAGCCCACCACCGGCTCACCAAACTTCTTCTTCCTCCCACACGACACCTCCTCCTCCTTCTTCTTCGTGCGGTCATCACCCCCGCCGCCTCCGTCACCGGCCCCGGCCGGCAGCTCCCCGCCCACACCACCCACCCCGCCCTTCCTAGAGCATTGTGCCCGCTAGAAATGCCCAATGTCGGGAGTGTTGGCAAGGAATTTTATGGGGATTATGGAAGCTGCTGCCAGAAGCTCGAATGATTATTTTGATTTCAATGGACAGCTTGGAAGAGTGGTGGACGACTAGGTCATCTATTGAAGATGGGGAATTCTTAATCCCTAATCTGCATTTGTTGGTTGCTTTGGATTGCCCGAAGTTGAAGTTCCCGCCTTATCCTACAAGGAGCATGACATGGGCGACACGGAATAGCGACCATGTGTTGCCGGAACATGGGTTTGGGAATCTCTCGTCTATCACCAATCCATTTTGTCTTGAGTTCCGTGGTGCACCTCCATCTTGTGAAATGTGGCGTCGAGCCCAAGAACACCTCTCTTCGGTCGAGATTCTTTGTTTTACTAACATGGCTAGTTTTGTAACCTTGCGGAAGCTACTCGGAGCTTGCCCTCTCTCCGGACACTCGATATAGGGTAGGGCATTGTGATGACTTGGAGGCACTCCGGAATGGCTCGGAGACTTGGCTTCTTTAAGAGAAATCTTCATAGAAAAATGCCTCAAGGTGTCTTCGCGCCGCCGCCGGGTAGACGTGTTCTCGACGCTCTCTCCACACCGTGCGGCCGTGCCAAGACGTGTTCGTATTTTTCTGCTGTCGCTTTGGCAACGTTTGAACCGTAAAAGACCTCCCGGGGAGGAGGGATTCACACATTTCCTCTTCTGTAACAGTAAAAGCCGGAGTTGCCGGAGTTGGGAATTATGCGATGGAATAAGTATTTTTTTTCAAGAAGAAAAAAATATTCATCTTAACGCATTACACCGACACTTGTCTAAATATGACTCCAAAGAAAAGGAAAATTTCATAAAAGTAACTCATGTTCATCTTCCTCGAAGCCTTCAGAGGTCCGTTCGACGCCAATGTCGAAGCCGCTTCCCCCATCGTCGCCGAGCAGGTGAAGGGAGGGGATGAGGCAAAGTTTTTTTTTGAAAAAAGTCAGGGACATCGGATCCGCCCGATCTAACGGCCGCGAATTCCTGACGACGTAGCATGGCTGAGGATGCTCCGCAGCCACCACGGATTATAAAGGTTTGGATCGGCACCCTGAAAACCTCGATCAGGTTAGGGTTAGACTCTGCTCACGGTCCCGGCGCAGCGTAGCAGTGGCATTGTGGGCTTCTTTGCGCGCGCTGGGCTGTACCTTGACACCATTGGCGTCCAAGTACGTCGCCTTTGAAGAAGCAGCTCCATGGCTCTGAACTTCTGGTTGCTTGATCGATCGGGGTTGCTCCAGGGTGACTTCTGGCTTTGATTTCCATGATGAGCAACGAATTGAGTGGGGTGATTATTTGCTTCCATGTCGTGTTTAATTTGGTCAAATAATAAAGATCTCGACCAGCGATCAATGACATCATAGTGTCCTGGGCGTCACTTTATGTTTGTCATATTATGGGGTTCGGGTTCCATTGTTTGCTTACAATATCTAAGAAATGAATGGAACCAATATATAAGGACGTCAAACTGCATGCAAGGAGAGTAGCTGAGTGCACGAGGACAAAATACATGTTATTAAGCAAGATATTATATGTTGTCCTTATTCTGAATGTACAGAATGCATTACAACAACTTATTTCTGCAAGCTAAATGAACCAGGAGACTAGAAAATACTTCACGCACACACGATATATATCCTACAACATTCCTATTTTTTGTCCCATATATACGGAAATTGTGCCAGATTCAATGCGAATTCACCCTTAAAAGTGTTCAAGCGTTGCGGAGGGGGAGGTGGAGGCGGAGCCATAGTCGAAGCATCCTCAACAAAGAAGGCATACCGTTGCCCAACATCACCAAGCTTGTTATGCGCCATGAGTAACCAAGCAAAGGTGATGAGTTCCCCTCCTGTGCTCAGCCCCGCCGCATGCACTGCGGCTCGCGACTTGCCCGCAGAGTAAACAAGCAGCCTCGTCCAAATATTCATTATCTCCTCCAACGTTTCTCTGCATGCCACAGGTTTAGAGGATAAACCCAAGCTCAACAAAACATCTCTAGCTCTGTCCAGTTGTATGTCAAGGCTCGCTCTGTCTCTGGCCATGTTGTCAAGAAATAGTTTTAGTGTAGGTTCGGTGGTGCCACTGACTGGTAGCATTTCAGGTCGTGTCACCAGAAGGTACATCATGTAGTTGGACAGATTGCGGCATGCAGTTATCAAGTGACTAACATCATTATTTAGTTGGTACTCACGTAGGTGTACCTCTGTGAATATATGAAAGCACACAATGCCATAACCTAGACTGGCGCCATAGTCGGGCAGCAGATATTCCAGGAAGGGGCCAATGTTAGGCCAGTGCTGGACATCCCCTAGCCTTATCGGGCCTTCAGCATGTGATTTATAGACTGTTTGTATGACAGACTCCATTGTCGTCTTGTCCACCTCCACATGTTCAGTATCCAAAAGCTTGCTCAGCCACAACAATGGCTCTCCATCATCGGCACCGACTAGGCTCATGGTCATCCTCGCCACCCTTTTCCCTAGCTTGGACAGCCACGACTTCTCGCAACCGACATAGCTCAGGAAGTTGTACTGCCCTATGGAATTTGACCACAACGGTCTACTTGCTGACCGCCCAATACTGCTGGAGAGGAGGGGTGTGCATACATGAGCGTGCCCACAGCACCTTCGAGCCTTCAACCATGGCCAAGTCCATGGCGAGATCAGTAACATAAATGCTGCAAAAGCTTCCAGGACAAAGGCTCCAAAAAATAACATATATGTGATTGCAAGATCTGCCCTGCTGTATCCATGATGGTAGCTTACATGGAAGAGCACAAAAGCCACCACCATAGAAATTTGAGAAAAACATCGAAGTATTATGCCCCTTTTTGTACGAATCACCAGAGCCTTGGTGTAGATACTGTCATACATAAGATCAAGTTCAACCTCAAGTAACTTGGGCATGTGGGCCTCATGAATTGCAGATGTCAGTACATTTCTTTGGTCATACTTCATTTGGTGCAAGGTGTGTCCAGCAAAGAGTACTCGGACACCCGCGGCTGATTGCAAAGCAAAAGAAACAATGTCAAGATAGACCACATCATCAGCCTGCTCCAGTTTTCGAAACACTTCCACATTATCAGTGGTATTAGGGCCATCATCTTCATTAATATTGGAACCAGTCATGTTTTTCTTTTCCCCAAGAACACCACTCATGTTTCTTAGATCCCCATACATTAAAGCCATTGTCCTTTCCCCATACTTGATGATTCCAGTAATGAAGACAAAAATGCCTGAAGCTGTGAGTTGATAACTGTATTGATCAATGGACTTCCAAAATACATAGATGGCAAGGGTAACTTGAACAATCAAATTCAGCAAATGCCTCAACCATAAATTGTTGTCTTCAATGGCAAAAGCGGTGATAGTGTCTTGTCCACCAAGATGTATGAGAAGGAAAGGTGCCCAAAAAAAAGCTAGTTGGTGAACCCCTCTTAAGGTGTCACTACCCGTGGTTGTATCCTCATGTCTTGAGAGAAATCCAAGAGCATAAACTGCTACCAAGTCTGCACCCAGATAAGCTATCCAAATTATGAAATTAAGTAGCATGTTCTTGCTACGCCGCCGAAGACTGCCGGTAAGGAAGAGGAATGTTTGTAATGTGAAACTGAGGAGCACCAAGAACTGAATTTCCCACTCGTTCCACAGTTTCTTGATGCTCTGCATTGCGTACTTGATTCCTTAGGGCTCTTCACCACTGTTGATTGCAGTTATGCATATAAGTATTGTGCGGACAAAGATATTAAAAGTAATGCTAATGATGATATTTGTAAATGCGAAGTATAGTAGAAACTAAAGAGAAATGGAGAAATAAACAATTAAATTGAACATCCAAAAATTCAGAGTACAAATGTTCTACTTATAATTTTTAATTTAGGGATTATTAATTGAAAATAATATAGAGATTTATTGTGCATCTATAACTATTAATTAAATAGATACCTACTGAATTCTGTGTAGGCTATTTATTGTAACACCCTATTGGCAAAGAAGGAATTCAGGCCTGCAAGCAAACTGCTCCCTGAAATGCCACAATGGCATCGACCTGAAGGCTGCTTGCGGTGGTCAGCAACAGCTGGTTTGAGATGTTCTACTTGAGCAGACCAGGCTGGTCTGGGTAGAACAGCATGCAAGCAAGGCTTGGTGTGGTTTAACAACATGACCGATGGCAGCAGGGAAATGTTAGATTGTGGCCCTGATGTGCCGGCAGGCAGCACACACAGACAGCAACAGGGCAACAGCTAGGCAGCAGATAGGCAGTGGCTTGCTGCGGTATAGGTGGGCGTGTGTGCGGGGCATGGTCTGGCCATGGCCACGCCACTGCCGTGTCGCATGCACGGGCACCTGGTCTCCAGGGTTGCGGTGTGCACGGCTGCAGGGTTGTGCAGCAGCATGCATGGGTAGGTAGCAAGGTGACGGCGCGCGGCTCCGGCGAGGCACCCGCATGGCATGGACTCAACTCACGGAACGAAGGCCGGACAGGACGCGGGTGGCGCAGCACAGCTCCTCGGCGCAAAGGCCAGAACACAAAGGGGCAGCAAGGTGGGGCTGATGGCTTACCTAGCGGTTTGCTGACACGGTCCAGGCATTGCATCGAACAGGTTGCAGGCGGGGATCACAGCAGCTGCAGCGGTTCACTTGAAGCCGTGGATGAGGCAGACGAGAAACAAAGGTAGCAGCGTGCGATTCAGACAGCACCGAACAGGCAGTGGGCGAGATGGATGGCAGCCAGGTTCAGCAGGGGCGGCAGCTTTGGCGCTGTTCTTCACGGGAGCGATGGTCTTGACTCGACCGGCGTCGCGGTCCCAGTGGCTCGGCAGGAACGTGCTCCTTCAGCTTGCGGTTGTCGACGTTGGCGTCCACGGCAGCAGCAGCTCCGGTTCAACGGTGGCACGGTCGTCGTCGTTCCCTGCAGCGGCGCCCTCATCTTGGCGGCCGCGGTGTGGTTGCAGCAATCCGTCGAACATGTCGGGGGCGCCGTCCTGCCCGTAATTGTCGTTGTACTCGTCCTCGCTTCCAAGCGGAGAGGGCAGATCGAGCGGAGAGGGCAGGAAGGCATGGGGCTTGCTGCTGTGTTGCTTGAGTGGAAGAAGAAATCAGAGAGGGGACCGAGTGGGCAAGCTCTGATTGCTTGTGCTTGCAGTAGAGAGGGGGACAGGGCTGCTACTGGGATTTGTTCGGTGGAACCGTGGAAGGAAGAAGATCGGAGAGGGTGATCTGCTAATGCTAGCTTCTTGACGGAGAAGGAAAAACAAAGGGAAAGCAGACAGCAGCGGCGGCAGGAAGAGGAACGGCGGTAGAGAATACAAGTGGAGAGGGGGATGGATGGATATCTATAAAAGCATCCCCATGAGTCTCTTCAAAATTAAATAGTTAAAAATCTTGATCGTGCTATTATGTAAAAAAAGTGACCAGATCCAGCAACTAAGAAAGAACTCCAACAACCTCTTTATTTTTTTAGCTAAATCTGAAAATTTTCTCTTTGTAAAAATAGAAAACTTCATATTTCCAAGAGGTAATCCAACAGACTAGTTATTTCCCAATCTTCCAAATCCCACCAACCAATCACTGACAAACGGGGCCCACTTGCCATCCTCTTACCCCCTCCCACCACACACATATCTTATCCTTTCCCTTCCCAGGTCAACGACTCGTCGTCCTCCCGTCCATCGCCCCGAGCCGCGCGCCCCACGCCATCCCAGCGACGTCGGTCCCTCCTTCCCCAGCGCTGGATCCCCTGCTACAGCGCATGAACCTTCCTCTCACCCCACAGAGGAGCTTGGGGCGAGCCGCAGCATGAACCGCGGAGGAGCTTGGCCTCATGGCCGGCGGCGTGGCGCGACCGGGTCCCGGGAGGAGCTGGCCTGGCCAGCGGTGTGGCCCCGCAGAGGAGCTCGACCTCGCGGCACTGGCTGGCGGCACAGCCCCGCGGAGGAGCTCGCCCTCGTGGCCCAACACCCCGCACGCCGTCAGCGTCGCCCATGCAAGCGCCAAGTTCAGCCACCGCTCGTGTTTCTCCTCGGGCGCCGAGAGTACCGCCGCATCGTCTAGCACCGCCCCCGGCCGTCGATTGCGCCTTTGCCGTCGATTTGTCACCTTGGCCGTCGATTCGCAGGCACTCTACTGACCGAGCGGAGGCGAACGAGCGACGGGGCTCACGGCGGCGGCGCGCCTGTTTCTTGCTCGCGTGGGAAGAAGAGGGAGAGGGCGCGACGCTGCTTCCGGCAGGAAGAGGAGGAGAGCGAGATTTGCGGGAGTGCGAGCAGGGCTTTGGCGAGCGGAGGTCGCTGGCCATCTTTGGCTAGCGAGGAGCCGGTTATCGCGAGCAGGATTGCGAGCTGGCAAGTTACCGAGGCTGTTGGAAGACATTTTTTGTGTTTTTTCTAAAAATTTAGCTAGCTTAATGGTTTTACAAGAGCTGTTGGAGATGCTCTAAGAGCATCTTCAAGAGCCACTGTAAAACAAGTTGACTAGCTAAAATTAACAAAATTAGAGCAACTTCAACATCCTCTTTATTTTTGCTAGGTAAATTTGGAGATTTAGCACATTGTAAAAATAGAAAACTTCATAATTATATTAATTAATCCAACAGACTAGCTATTTCTATTTTCCAAATTTCACGAACAACTCACCGACACATAGGATCCATCTACCATCTTTTTCTTCGCTCACCTCGTCGCGAGAGGGTCACGAGCCTACCGCCGGCGCGCGGTGGCGGCTCGCCGAGCTTCACCCAATTCGAGCTATACTCCACCATTTTCAAATCCGAGAGCATGGTTAGAGAGAGGAGGGAGAGGGGATTCGATTCGGGGCTTCCCGACGGGGGGCCGCGGAAAAAGGAGGGGGAGATGGGCGGCCATGGGGGCGGCCGGCGAGCTCGTGGGGAGCTCGCTCGGTCAAGGAAAGCGAGGGGAGAGGCTCGGGAGAGGTGGGGGGGTGGTGGGGGAGTGCTCAACGTCGAAGCAATTGAATTAAGATGGAGTGATGGAGGAGAACGACAACGGTGTTCGTAGCTTTGGCGCCGGCGGCCATGGCGCAATGGACCTCGAACCGGGGGTTGTGGCGATCCCACGTCGCAACCTCCGTGCGGGGGAGCTCCTCTCCGGTGGCGGCATTGTTGTCGAGGACGCCGCAAGGGTAGGGATGGCAGTCCGCCGCGGGCGCGGTATCCGCGGATACCCGACCCGACGGGCATGGGTACGGGCAAAGAAAATCCGCCCGCGAGCGCGGGTACGAGCATCAAAATCCGCCCGCGGGCGGCTAACGGGTTGGAATCTTTACCCGCGGGCATACCCGCCACCCGCATCAAAATAAAAAAAGGCCTATATGTATTATGGCCCAACCTATTAACCAACCCTAGAACCCTACCCACCTCTATTCAGCTGTTCCCCATCCTCACGACCCCACTCGGCCACCCCCTCCCGACCCTCTCTTTTTTCTCTCGTGGTCAAAGGTGGCAGCACATCTGCTGGTGCTGGAACGGGCACCCTCGCGACCTCAGGCGGCGGCCGCGCGGCGCCGCTGCGGGCGGCGGAGCCCGCACGCCGCGACGTGGGCATGCGGACGCGACGCACCTCGGCGGTCTCCTTGCGCCCACCCGGCCGCGCCCGACTCCTCGCGTCCTCGCCCCTCCCTCGCCCCGCGGTCGGCGTAGGAGCCTCCACGGCACGCGGCGCCCCCGGCCCCCGGCGACATGTCGTCACCTGTCGCCCCGGCCCCCGGCGGCATGCCGCCGCCCCGGCCCCCCAGTGGCACTGTCAGCGCCCGTTGGTACTAGTGCTTGATTCGATAATTCTTGTTGAAATAATCTCAAATTGAGGCTTGATTCGGTAGTTCTTGTTGAAATAATCACAAATTGTCTGTTGTTCTTGTTGAAATAATCTGAAATTATTGTGGTTCTTATTGAAATGAGCATATTAATATGTTATCTTTTTGTGGGCACGATACCCGCGGATACCCGTCGGGTGCGGGCTCGGGTAAGTTTTTTTACCCGCGGGCTGATTTGCGGGCGGGTAAAGACCGGCGTCGCGGGTATGCTCGCGGGCGGGTAAATGTCTTACCCACACTTACCCGACCCGCTGCCATCCTACGCAAGGGTCCCCCAATAACCGGGGAAAACCCATTTTTCACGAAATAATAAAAACGCAAAACGAACACATCAAATACAAATTACAACCACGGCCCGACTAACACCAACGGCCCGGCCAAGCCGCCGCCTCGGCACTCCTCGGCAAAACTCCGACTCGCTCGAGGGGCCGGTGACGTACCACCAAAACTCCGACTCGCTCGAGGGGCCCGTAGCGTAGCCCGGTCGACATTGTGCATGCCTTCCTCGAGGGCATGACTTGTCGGGACCTCGTGCGCGAGCTTGGGCGGAGCCCGCCGGTCGACTCCAATGAGTTGTTCGACATCGCCACCGGCTTTTTGCTTCGGTGAGGAGGCGGTGGGGGCCATCTTCGACGACAAGAAGGGAAAGCGCGGAGGCGACACGCCTGCGGAGGGCAGCAAGTCCAAAGAGCCCCGGCGAAGCACAAGCGGGGCAAGAAAGGCAAGAAGCCTCACCGCGATGCGCGCGCAGGGCCACGACGACGATTGAGACGAGGCCCTCGCAGTTGATCCGACCCGAAAGGGCCCTCGAGCGGCCCCTCGAGGCCCCGGCGTGTTCGACGATATGCTGAAGAAGTCGTGTCCCTACCACAAGACTCCAGTCAACCACACTCTTGAGCAGTGCGACATGCTCAAGAAATACTATAGCCGCGCCGATGCGAAGGATGGCGAGGCTAAGAAGGACGACGGTGACGGGGACGTTGACGGCTTCCCGGTGGTGGAGAACGTCTTCCTCATCTTCGGAGGATCGACCGTGGACATGTCCAACAGCCAGCGCAAGCGGGAGTGGTATGAAGTCCTCGCTGTGTAGAAAGCTCCCCCTCCTTCCTCGGCGGTCGGAGGACGCCATCACGTTCGGCAGCGAGGACCACCGGAATCGCATCCCCAACCCGGCCGCACCCGCCGGTCGTCGATCAAGTCATCGGCAACTCGCGGTTCTCGAAGGTGCCGATGGTCGGAGGCGGCGGCCTCAACATCCTCTACGCGCATACCCTGCGTTTGATGGGGAATCGGGTTGGACCGGCCGGCGGCCCGGCACGACGCCGTTCCATGGCGTCGCGCCGGCAAGCGCATCCGGCCCCTCGGGCGGATCGACCGCTCGTTTGGTTCGGCACGCCGGACAATTTCCGCAAGGAAACGCTCACCTTCGAGATGGTGGGATTCGGGGGTGCGTACCATGCCATCCTCGGGCGGTCGTGCTACACCAAGTTCATGGCGGTCCCGAACTACACGTACCTCAAGATGAAGATGTCGGGGCCAAAAGGTGTCATCACCATGGGCTAGTCGATCGAGCACGCATTCGACCGCGATGTCGAGTGCGTGGAGCACGCCGAGGCACGCGGCGCTTGACGAGGCGCTCGTCGCGAACCCGGGAGAAGTTGGTCAACGAGGACCTCAACTCCTCTACAAAATACGCGAGCAGCTTCGAGGGCTGCCGAGCAAACCAAGGAGGTACCCCTCGACCCTGCTCGCCCCCGAGGGCAAGGCATTGAGGGTCGGTTCCACCCTCGACCCGAAATAAGAAGTGGCGCTCGTCGACTTTCTCCGCGCCAACACGGACATCTTTGCGTGGAGCCCCTCGGATATGCCGGGCATCCCGAGGGAAGTTGCCGAGCACTCCCTTGACATCCTACCTCACTCCCAAGCTGTGCAACAACGGCTGCGGCGCTTCGACAAGGAGCGACGCCGGGCGATCGGAGTGGAGCCGCGGAAGCTCCTCGAGGCCGGATTCATCAAGGAAGTCTTTCACCCTACGTGGCTAGCTAATCCTATACTAGTTAAGAAAAAGAATAGGAAGTGGAGGATGTGTGTAGATTACACTAGTTTAAATAAAGCATGTCCTAAAATTCCTTTTCCTTTGCCACGAGTTGATCAAATTGTCGATTCAACTACGGGGTGTGAGCCGTTATGCTTCCTTGATGCCTATTCGGGTACCACCAAATAAAGATGAAGGAGTCCGACCGGCTCGCGACTTCCTTCATCACGTCGTTTGGGATGTTCTCGCTACGTGATGATGTCATTTGGCCTCCGAAATGTGGGCGCTACATACCAACAATGTATGCAACACGTCTTCGGAGACCACATTGGGCGGACCGTTGAGGCATACGTGGATGACATAGTCGTGAAGACTAGGAAGGCCGACGACCTGGTTAACGACCTGCGCGTTGCATTCGATTGTCTGCGGGCCAACAGGGTAAAATTGAACCCCAAAAAGTGCGTCTTCGGGGTGCCGCGCAGCATGCTATTGGGGTACATCGTCTCCCAGCGAGGCATCGAGCCCAACCCCGAAAAGGCCGCGCCCCTCGATCGAATGGGCCCGATTCGAGACCTCAAGGGGGTCTAGAAGGTCTTGGGGTGCCTTGCCGCCTTAAGCCGCTTCATCCGCGGCTCGGCGAAAAGGGCTTGCCCCTCTACCGGCTCCCGAAGAAGCACGAGCGGTTCTCCCGTACCGTCGAAGCCCGGGGAGGCACTTGACAAACTCAAGGCGACGCTCGCCTACACGCCAATCTTAATGCCGCCCCAGGGCGGCCAGCCTCTGTACCTCTATGCCGCCGCGACCACCAAGGTGGTCAGCGCCGTCATCGTGGTGGAGCGTACAGAGGAGGGGCACTCCCTACCAGTCCAGAGGCCCGTGTACTACGTCGGTGAGGTCTTCGTCCGAGACCAAGGCACGATATCCGCGGATCCGAAGCTCCTCTACGAGGTAGTGCTCGCGCGACACAAGCCGCGGCACTACTTCGAGGCCCATCCGGTCACGGTGGTCTCCTCGTTCCTACTAGGGGAAATCCTCCGTAACCCGGACGTGGCGGTAGGATTGCCAAGTGGTCCGTGGAGCTCATGGGCGAGAAGCTCGCCTACGCTCCATGCAAGGCGATCAAGTCCCGCATTTTGGCGGATTTCGTCACCGAATGGACGGATACGCAACTGCCATCGCCGCAAATCCAGGCCGAGTGCTGGACCCTCTACTTCGACGGGTCAGTGATGAAGACAGGGGCGGGCACGGGCCTGCTCTTCATCTCGCCCCTCGGGGAACACATGAGGTACGCGGTACGTACGCATTTTCCCGCGTCCAACAACATGGCGGAGTACGAGGCCCTCCTCTGCGGCCTCCGAATCGCCATCGAGACGGGCATAAAGCGCCTCGACGTCGGGGAGATTCACGGCTCGTGATTGACCAAGTCATGAAGAACGCAAGTTGCCATGACAACAAGATGGAGGCCCACCGCAACGCCATGCGCGCCCTTGAGGACAAGTTCTACGGCATCGAGCTCAACCACATCCCACGCAAGTACAACGAGGCGGATGAAGTCACCAAGATTGCGTCGGGGCGAATCACCGTTCCCCCCAAATGTTTTTTCGCGAGATGTCACGAAGTCGTCCGTCAACCTCGAAGCATCACCCTCGAACCGGAGGAACCCTCGGGGGCTCCCCCAAGTCCGGCGGGCGCATAGCCCATGGACGAAGACCCCTCGAACGAAGCGTTCGTGCTCTCCCTCGCTCGAGGGTTATGGGGCGGATGAAGCCGAGGCCATGGAGATAGAGCCAACCCCCCGCGCGGAGGATTGGTGGGCCAAATACCTCGCCTGGATGGATCGAGGGGAACTTCCTCCGGATCGGTCCGAATCCGGGCGCATCGCCGGGATGGCCAAGTCGTTCACCCTCATCGATGGCGAGTTGTACAAGCGCGTCGCGTTCGGCGTCCCGCAACGCCGCATCCCCATCCCCCAAGGCCGCGAGCTTATCCGGGACATTCACACGGGCATATGCGCACGCGGCACCGCGTACCCTCGTGGGAACGCGTTCCGCCATGGCTTTTATCGGCCCACCGCGGTTGCCAACACCGGCGAGGTCGTATGCACCCGCGAGGGGGTGCCGGTTCTAAGACCACAAGACCATCCTCCCGGCTCACGCCCTCCGGATGATTCCCGTTACATGGCCCTTCACCGTGTGGGGGCTAGACATCGTCGACCCTTGCGAAAGGTGCCGGGGGCTACACCCACCGCCGGTCGCTATAGACAAGTTCTCCAAATGGGTTGAGGTGCGCCCGATCACAAACCTCGGGGGGAACAAGCCGTATCGTTCTTCACCGACATCATCCACCGGTTCGGGGTGCCCAATTCCATCATCACCGACAAGCGGTCCCAATTCATCGGCGGGGAAATTCCCGGAGTTTTGCGACAAGTACCACATCCGCGTGGATTGGGTGGCCGTCGCACATCCACGGACCAATGGTCAAGTGAAGCGAGCCAACGACATGATCTTACAAGGCGTCAAGCCCGGGATTTTTGACGGTCACCGAACAAGTCCGGCCGAAAATGGCTCCGGGAGGCCGCCGATAGTCATTTGGAGACTTAGAACCACCCCGAGCAGAGCCACGGGGTTTACCCCTTTCTTCCCGGTCTACAACACGGAGGCGGGGCGCCCAAGGTCAAAAGCTATGATGAAGATGCCAACCGGCGAGCCCGAGCGGACTCACCGGACCAATTGGACAAGGCACGCACCGTGGCCCCGATGCACTCGGCAAGGTACTAGTAGGCGCCGAGGGCGGTACCAAGCTCGAAAGATACAACACCGAGACTTGAATGAGGGGGACCTAGTCCCGAGACCGCGCCAAGACAACCGAGGTCGCCACAAGCTATCGCCCCCATGGGAGGGACCCTACGTCATGGTCAAAGTGCTCAAGCCCGTACCTACAAGGCGGCGAGCGAGGACGGCGAGGAGCTCACCAACGCTTGGAACATCCAACGGCTACGTCGCTTCTACCCTTAGAAAGGACCAACTCTCTTTTTGTTATTTACATACCCGGACACCCCGGTTGGTCGTACAAATGTAAATTCCATCGATCAATAAAATAAAAGGGCGACTTGGCTTTCCCCCGAAAACCAAGTCCCCCTCGGGGGCTACTACGGCGGGCATCCCCCCCAAAAATGGTCCCATTTTTCACAAAAATTCTTCGCAAATGTGCTAAGTACGTCTCGATCTGAATTTTGGGTGAATTTACGCGGGACGCGAGCGGCCAAAGGGCGAAGAAACGCGGGTCGGGGATAGCCCACGCCTCCGGCGAGGATACGACCTTCTCCCCTCGCCGCTTTGCCTACAAGCTACTCGTGCGAACGAAATCTTGCCGGCTAAAATTCACCTAAGAAAAGGGGAAAAAGAACAACACGACCGCCGAGATAAATAACAAGTGCTTCAACTTACAAACATCTAAATGTTTCAAACGGCAAGTGTTCATTACATAGCCACGTGGCTCAAATACTAACACAAAAAACAAAGGGCACAAACGCCCAACGGTCTTTCGAGCTTGAGGGCCGCCGGCGGGGGGACCGTCCGGAAGAGGAAATCCATGAAGTCTTTGGTGAGGACGTTGGCGGCAGGCGCGCCGAGCGTGTCCACGCGGTTCATCTCCACCTCGTCGTCGATGCCAACGGGAACAACGTAGCCGGTGGAGATCGCCCTGAGGTTCACCCGGTAGTGCGATACCACCACGCCGAGAGCTTTCTGGACCCCAAGGTGAAGGGCGCGGCGCATGCGCCGTGTAACGTGGCCGCCGAGAGAGCGGAGATGACTCGCCATCGAACTCCCGGCTGCGCCTCGCCTGCTCGATCCCTTGGCATGCCTCGAGGGCGGCGGCTGCGGCTCTTCCGGCTCGGCCGTGAAGAATTGTAGGCCATCCGGATTACTTGCGCCTAGGTTGCCGAGTTCCCAAGGGTGGTCCGCGAGCTCGAAAACCGAAAACACGAACCAAAATTTGGAGGGGATCCCAAACAAACCGAGCCAACAAGCAAAAGGCGGGGAAATGTAACTCACCCTCGACTTGTTTCTTCTCCGTCTCAAGGGCCGCGCGCGCGGTCTCGGCCGCCACCGTAGGTCAAGGATCGTCGCTTCCTTCTCCTCGCCGGCCCGGCGCCGATCCTCGTAGGAGACACTCGACTGGTTCGGCTCCCGTTAAGCCGCGTGACTTCTTTGTCCCCGCGGCTTGAGGGTCGCCCGCGCCTTCTCGAGCGCGTCGCGCTCCCCGCCGGTGTAGACCCCGGGCCTCCTCTCGTGCCATGCGCTCGCGCTCGAGAGGGCGGCCCGGGCCTCAACAAGGGCGGTCCGCTCCGCCGGAGCTAAGCCTCCGCTTCGTTGGCGTGCGCCTCGCTCTCGCCGGAGTTGCTCGTCCATCGCGGCGAGTGAGGTGACATTCTCCGCCGGGTCAACCCTCAACCGCTCGGCCTCCTTGGCCTTTACCTCGGCCACGGATCTACCAAGACCGCGCCCCCTTAAGGCTTGCGCGGTCTTGCTAGAGCCGGGCTCGGCGAAAGCTAGCTCCCTCTCAAACTCCGCCCGCAACCCGCACCGCGGCCATGTCCCTCGTGCTCCTTCCGCGGCACCTCGTCCCGCTCCGGGAGCGTCGTCCTCACCTTCACGACCGCGAAGGCGTCTTCCGCGGCCTGGGCCTCCTGCTCTAGGAGCTCGTCTCGCACAGGCTTCCAACCGGTACTCCGGCCACCCATTATCGGTCCGCGGGGCCTCGACGAGGGCGTCAAGGGCATCGTGCGGGTCCCGGTACCGCCACGATTGGAGCTCAATCGGGCAAGGCGATCGTACCTCTCCCGAGCTCGACCCTCCGGCTCCCGTCACTTAGGTGGACAAGGTGCGGAACGAAATGAAGTCAAGAAATGTGCAAATGCGGGAGAGACAAGGGGGAAAACTCTAAGTTTGGCGAGAAATGCGCACACGGAAAATCCGCCACACGAGACCCCGTGGATCCACGGCGCCTTGTTCAACACATTGTTGAGTGAGGCGCCGTGGTCTCAAAACTCTTGCCGAGTGCCTGTTTAGCCCGGGCTTCGTCTAAGTGGGGCGGCGGCGCGCGCGTGACCCCGCTCCTGCTGCGGGGCGCGCGACGACGGCGTCGGGGCGGGCGAGGGCAGCGCGCCACGATGAGGTCTCGGCGCCGTGTGATGGGCGCCGCGGCATCACGCGGCCATCCGCCCGCACCACCAACACCCCCGCCGCAGGCTCGGGGGCTGGCGCGGGCCGGTTCTCCCATTGGCCCCACCACGGCCGCGCGGTCGCTCGCGGTGTGGGCGGGGGGCGGTGGTGCCGACATCGCCGTGGTCGCCACTATTGTGGTCGTCGTCGGCCCGCTTCCTCGCCGCGGCCCCGTGGCCACGACCGGTGGGGCGCGGTGGCTCACCCGTTGCCGTAGCGTCTCCCGCCGCCCGCGACGCTCTCGATGAATGCCGCCTTGTCGGCACGGACGTGTCCGACCCGAGCGCCTTAGCCGGTGCAAGTGCGGGGACGAACGGCATCACCCCGCAAACGAAAAGACACGAAGCGAGCACCAACCCCTTGAAACCGGCGCACGCGGGGAAAATGCTACTTACCTCAGATTGGAGAAGCCCCGCTTCCTCTTCCTCGAGGGTTCGGTAGGCGCCGCGGTGGCGCCCGTCGTCGCCGCCACAACGCTCGCGGATGCCCCCGCGGCGCTCGCCGGCGCCTCCGCGGTGCGTCTTGCCTCTTCCGCCGACCGCCGGCGGTGGGCGCCCCCACGGTCGTCACGGGCGCCGGCTCCGCCGCTGCCCCCACGGCTCGTGGTGACGGGGATGGGGGACTCCACCTCTCGGGGGGGCACCGCCCCCTCGTCGCTCTCCTCTTCCTCCTCCTCCGGTGACGACGAGTTCTTGGGAGTTGCGGGGGGGGGGGGGGGGAGCCCCTTCTTGCTCGCGCAACCAATACTCTTCGCTTTCTTGCTCCGGCGCTCCCGCCACCGGATTCTCCATTCCTTCTTGCGCACCACCCACTCCTTTCCCGCTGTTGTGCGGCGCGGGCGGCCGCCGGGCCCGGGCGTCGGTGGATCCGACCGCGCGGTGTCCACGGTCACCCTCGCTAATGGCATCCGTTAGGATCACCCCGATACACCGCCAGGATCCGAAAGGGAAGGGGAAACCTACTTACCGGCGGGGCATCGGGAAGCATGATGAATGACCAAAGGTCGTCATGATCGTCCGCACGGACCTAAGGTTGACCGCGTGCCTCGCCCTCGTTGCCGCGTACTCTTGAGGAAAGTGCTCGCACGGCGGTCGCGAGCGCGCAAACGCCGTAGGGTCGGCCTCCTCGATCATCTCGAAGATGCGGAGCTCCCTCTCCATGAGGGGGGATGATCCGCCGGTGGTGCGGGTTGGTGAGGACCGAGGCCGCCCCTAGTCCGGCATCCGCCGGACTCTTCGGTCCGTTGAGGAGCGACTCCGGCCGGTCCGGCGCGAGGGAGGGGATAAGCCGTGATGCCGGGCGTCGGTCTTCGCCTTCGACACCTTGCGGTGTAGGGTGGGGAGGCCGGCGCCTTCGTTGCGGAGGTAGAACCACCCCTCTCCCACTCCGCGTTGTTGGACGTCATTGTGCACGGGAGGAACAACTCCTTGCGCGAGTCCTGCACCGAGAACGCCGGGCCGCCGGGCGCGCACCGCCCAACGCACTCGCGTCTCGGTCGTGGCGAAGGTGTGCGGCTCCGCGCGAAACAAATGGATCCGAGAGGACCCAATTCACGAAGATCCCCGGGAACCCCTCGCAGACGCCGACGAAGGTGGCCGCTCGCGAGATCGCATTGGGGGCGAAGTTGTGAAGCTCCACCCCGCGGTGGTAGCACAATCCTCGCATAAAGCGCTCGCCGGCGCGGTGAAGCCACGCTCGTGGTGCCCGACGAAGCTTACGACGTAGCCAAACGACGGGTTCGGCTCCCGGCCGTCGCCGGCGGAACAATCCACACCGGGGGCGCCCTACACGTTCGGCGGAACGATCCACGGCGGGGGCGCCCCCATCGTTCACGAGCTCGCGCGGGGCCAACTCCGTCACCGTCGACCGAGTCCACGGCGGGGGTCCGGCACCACAATGGGGCCGAGTCGGAGCCATTGCGGGCGAGTGCCGAGGCAAAGGATGTGGAGGCGCACGAAGGCGAGACGAGCGAGGGGGCAAGAGCAAGGGGGTGCGGCGAAGCAAAGGCGAGGGAGCAAGGGGTCACGGATGCCAAGTGATGAGGTAGGAGACTTCCCTCTCCCTCTCCCGCGATTTATAGCTGCGAGGGGAGCCGCGCTCCCGAAACCGCGCGCGCCGTGCGGGTGCTTGCGGGTGTCGTCGTCCGCCGCCGACGGCTAGGCCCCCACCACGCCGAAACGGCCGGGTACGCGCGCACGCGCGATCATTACGGTGCGATGGCAGAAGGGCCACGGCATCCCGTCACAACCGCCCCCCCACGTCGTCCACTACGCGAGTAGTTGGGCCGCTCGAAAAGGTGCGCCCGTAGCGCACGACCACTACCGCAACCGTGGCCATTAAATGACCCGGTTCCTTTCCGAGTAAGGACGACCCCCGCACGGCCCGAGCCGGGGCTCAATAAAACCGGACCCTCAAAGGGTGAGATCAGCGATGAGTGGTGATAAGTCCCCCCTCGTCGAAGGTGGACGCCACGGATGACCTCGGATTTGGAGGGTTGCGATCCGCGCTCGAGGGTCGACTCGACCGCGACCCTTCGTGTCCTGCAGATGTAAACAAGATGGGGGCACCTAACCGCCACCCCGCAACGCCCCTACCGACCAAGGGTTCGAAGCCCGACCCTCGAAGGGTTTGAACGGGCGCCCTAGATCGACCGAGTCGGGGACGACCGGGGCGCGCACATTCGAGCCTACCCTCGAGTCAACCGACTCGAGGGCGCCCCACATGTCGTATTCAAGAGCCAAGGAGGACGGCTAGTCGGGGGATCCCATCGAGGGAGAGCATCCGTGCCCTCAGTCCCCAGTGAACGGGACCGAGCCCTGCCTAGAACACCCACGTGAGCGCTTTCATGGACGTGTCTCCGGACCACAAGCCGACCCTTATCGAACGAGGCACGAACGTCCACTTGAATCACCCGATAACAGCTCGATGAGGAACCCCGATTCGCGACCCGCTCGATGGGAGCCGTGGACGCCTCCCCCCGTCCCGCGGAGAGACGGCGAGGGAACGTACAAATAAGTCGAGAGAACACGCCACGATCGCCTCAAACGGGACCGGCCTCGGGGGCTCGACGCACGGCTACACCTCCCGGATGTGCGCCGAACGCATGCGGGTGTCAATACGTGCGCATGGCACCGCCGAGGCCGGCCGAAATATTGCCGATGCTTTGGTTGAAACCGACAGCTCACACAATGACGACGCCGCAGAAAAATCCCCGAAGGAGTGTACACACTCCTCCAAGGCTTCGTGGGCTAGACACGTGGGTCCTCTAGCGCGCCCCCACGGAAAAGCAAAGCAACCGAGAGGGAAGAAAGTCCTATCGGCAAGCACCCGGCCTGCGAGGGTTCCTAACGAATACCCTTGCAGAGGCTCCGGGGCTACTTGTCGGGGACAACCGCAAGGGTCCCCCAATAACCGGGGAAAACCCCATTTTTCACGAAATAATAAAAACGCAAAACGAACACATCAACGACAAATTACAACCACGACTCGACTAACACCAACGGCCCTAGCAAGCCGCCGACTCGGCACCCCTCTCGCAAAACTCCGACTCGCTCGAGGGGCTCGGTGACGTACCACCAAAACTCGCCTCGTTCGAGCGCCGGACGCCCCCTCGCGCGGGACTCCGCCTCGTTCGAGGGCCGGACGCGCCCTCGCGCGGGCCCACCTCGCTCGAGGGCGGGGACGCCCCCTCGCGCGGGACCCCTCCTCGTTCGAGGGCCGAACGCCCCCTCGCGCGGGACTCGCCTCGTTCGAGGGCCGGACGCCCCCTCACACGGGACTCCGCCTCGCTCGAGGCTCACGTGGGCCCCCCACCTCGGCCCGTGATGCCGCACCTACTCTCCCGACCGAGTATCAAATGCTGCGGAACATCGCGGGCGCCTAGGTCAAGAGCAAATCCTCGCCACGCCGGTCCTCCGACACCGCACGGGAGTCCCGCCCCCGCACTATTCCGCCAACCCCCGGTCCCGTGCGGCCATCTTCGCCACCGTACGATGTTGTGTGGTGAGGCCGGTGTCAACTCTATGACACTGTGCCACCCGCCCCGTACGACCGGTGTGCCGCGCCTTCGAAAGAGGACGACGAAACCCTCGAAAAGGGTACGAACTCTTGCCCCGCATCCACGCGGGACAACACTATGACGTCGGACCCGGCGGAGCGCGTCACCCCCGTTACCTGCGGCCCCGTTTAGCCATCCCCGCCCCCGTGCAACCATCCCAGCCCCGTGCGCCCATCCCCGGCGCCGCGGGGAGCCGGGGAGACAAGATGTTGCCACGCCCACGGCCGTGCACCTCACGGTCTTCCGTCGGCCGCACCCTCGAGTCGGCGTATGAACGACGACCGAACGGGAAGTTCCCACATAGCCACCCTCGAAGCGCTCCCCGGGCGAGAACGGGACACGCCATGACGCCCGACGGGGAGCAAGATTCGCCGGGACGGCCATCAACTCCGCGACACCGTACGCCATGCGCCACACGTAATTAGATAGCGCGACACAATTGTAAATCGCCCCCTCCTTGGCTTATAAAGGGAGGGGGCGGTCCCCTAGCTGCGGGGGCTCGAATAGCCGCACACTTGCACACTTCGCCCACATTCTCGATATTGGCACTTTGCCTCAATCAAACCTCAGGGACCTGGAGGCTTCTCCTCATCTCCCGCTTTGCTTGTCGCACCCCTCTGCAAGCACCACGGTGCAACGCAAGACAGTGCCTTGAGCACACCCCTGCTGGACGTACGGCCCCGGCCGGAACCAGGATAAACATCGTGTCACCTAGTTGCTTAGCACCGGCCATCGAGAGATAGATCTCAGCGCTCTTACTAGTTAGTGTCGGGACTACTTTCCGCACCGACAAGCGCAAATCGGCGGCGCCGGCCTCCGCGAGGGGGAGCTCGACCCTAGAGGTGCCGCCGGCGAGCACGTAGCCCCGACCTCTCGCGCGGGGAAACCACGGGGCCGCACGGTGAGCCCGCGCCTCAACCGGGGAGCTTGACCACGGGAGCGGTCCCGGCCTCCACACGCGGCGGGGGGTGATAGTGAGGCCGACACCTTTTCCATCTTTGATGAGTGGATGAGAGGATTTTGCGAGTAAGATGATGAGGTTGTTTTACACCGAGTCCGTTGGAAACAAAAATTATCATCATTTTTCTTTTTTTACCTATACAAAGCGAGTTTAAAGAGACCCTTTGAGTTGATCTTAGAGGAAAAAAATAGATCCAACGGTCTCTCTAAAATCCCGAAAATCCCCAACTAGCTATCCAGGCTCGGTATTCGGAGTCCTCCACTAGCCATATAATATTTCTCGAGCCCTCACGCTCGTTATGCCCTCCTCCCTCATGCTTCGGCCTCTCCTTGCACCCATCTCCTCCCGCATGTTGTGCACCCTCGCCCTTCTCTTCCCGCGAGTGACCACCGCGGCTTGCCGAGAGAGGCATCACCGACTATCGTGGGGGATTCACATCCGCGTCACCGCTCCCCACATGCGGCCTCACGGGAAGCCCCCTCATTACGAGAGACGACACTCGAGATATTGAAAATAATTAAAGATGTCAAAGCAACAAATTGAAGGTTGTGAGAGAATTGTATGAGCTCACTATGACGCTCGGAAATCCGAACTCCCCGGGATGCCGAGGGGCTACGAGTGTTACCATGAAAATATGCTTTCAAAGAAAACAATGTCACCAATAGAAGCCGCAAAAGAAGAAGAGAGTGCGAAGAGAAGCAACGGCGCCAAACGAATTTGGGGGAGGAAAATGAGATTGAAACCCTATAAATCCTTTATATACTTGCATATGTGGCCCACATGACTTGGGATGTAAAGCGAGGTTCATGGGCACGTGTAAGAATGTTTCATGCCTGTCATACTTTTGCCCGCGAGCACAAACCGTAACTCGTGGGCACATATTGAAACCTCGTATTCTCACCCTATCGGGTTTTCATACTTCCTAAAAGAAACCTTTCACATATACTCCATATCTAAGACTTGTCCATAGCATGGCTACTCATCCGCAAAGGCAAATAGCCCGTATGAGTAGAGCGAGAGACAAGAATTTCATCCCCCAAAAGAACCGGCTCCCGGCGGTCTCGCGTACTCCAAGCGCATTGCGGTGGCGGTTGGCTCCCGCGAGGAGGGAAAGCGAAGCACACCACCTTGTCTCCATTCCGGCTACGCCTCACGCCGTCGCCTCCGTCCGATCGAGGCCCCTGCTCGGCCTCTCGCCTCTCCTACTCCGCCTCCGAGCCGGTCCGGATCGAGCTCCACCGGATCGAGGATCCCTTGTTCGAGGTCCGGATCGACCGAGTGAGGAGCCCCCTCGCTCCGCCTCCGCGCCGGCCCCTCCGCCGCCGGATGCGGAGATCGCGGCCGAGCCGCCGTCGAGGTCGGGCGCGTCGTGCTCCGCGGCAAGCCCCGCGCCCTCGTCGCCGTCGAGGCACACCACCTCCAACTATCCGTGCCCCCTCCTCCATGCCGCCCGTGGGACTGTCTCGCCCCGTGTAGGTAGGGAGACGGCCGAGCTCACACCTCTCAACCGCCCACCGCGGGCCCGCCTCGTGCCGTGTAGGGAGCTCCACCTCGGCTCACGTCACCGGCACCGGATCCGGCCGCCGCGGCCCCGCTCGGCCTCTCGAGCCACACCTTCAACGGGTCGAGCGGGATATAGATGAGAAGCAATTAGAAAATGATAGAAAAAGATGAGGGAGAGGAGAAAAGCACTTGTGATTTTGAGTGCCGGAGGCCTCCCCCCCACCAAAATGAGGATGCGGGTGAGGGATCTGCCGGAGGCACTCGGGAGAGATTTCCCCCTCATTTTGAAGGTGGGTGTGTGATGAGTAATCTGCCGTGGATAGTCTAAACTTGACTATTTACTCAAAATACTCCAAAAAAGGATATGCGCTAGTGAGCCCGGCCGCTCGGTGGTGGCCATGTGTGTGGCGCCCCTAGGGCCTCCTGTGCACCTCCTACCCCCTACGGAGCCGGATCTAGTACGTTAGCTTCGTCGGGGCACCCGGTACCTTTTACTCCATCTCAATCATTTATCCTCCATCCGGTGGTTCCGTCCTTTTCCGGCAAATGGGTCCGGTGCCGGTGAGCGAGCGACCCCTGTTTGTCTTCCTCGGCTCGCCGTCGGTGACGAGTGTCAATAACACCGATCCCCCTGCGCCCACCGAAGCCGAAGGTCCTTCCCATAGCCATGCCGCCGTATGCGCCGGCCGGTCCGTCACCTATGCCAATGAGACCTCGCGACTCCAATCTCTATGAGGCGCTCCCTAGCCCAAGGTCCTACCATTGCTTGGCGTCGGCGCCGAAGGCCGGAATTGGGCTCGCGTACTACTTCTCCTGCGGTGACGACATCTTCGGGTGCGGTGTAGACAACCTCGGCGGCACGGATCTACAACTCCTCCAACTTGATTGGGATGGCCCCTCAACCCGGCCGGCCCATGGAGGAGCTCCTACGTGCCCCTTGTTCCCGTGTTCCACAACGCTCCCGAAGAAGCGGAAGATACCGAAGGTCCCACTCAAACCGGACCTATCCAAGGCCTTTGACTTGGTCGTTCCTCTATGAGTTGATGACGGCTTGGGGCTTTGGAAGCCCCGGCGTAACCGGATTGCTCTCTTGCTATCCACGGCATCCACACGCGTCCTACTCAAATACTCAATGGTGTGTCGGGGGGAGCGAGTTGATCACTTGCGGGGGTTTAAGACGGGGTGACCCCTTGTCCCCCATGCTCTTCATCCTGGTTATGGACGTCTTGAGCTGTTTGTTCACCAAAGCCACCAAGCAAGGACTTCTACGACCAATCGGGCACCTCGCCATTAAGTACTAATGCGAAGCATGTATGCGGATGATGTCATTTTGTTTGCATCACCAACGGTGCGTGAAGCGCAAACCATCTCTAGAATCTTAGCGATCTTTGGGAGTGCCTGCGGGCTACACACAAATATTGCCAAGTGCTCGATCACCCCGATCTATGGTGTTGATGAGACGCCGCAACAAATCCAAGCGGTGCTCTGTGTCGGATAAATTAGTTCCCGATCACCTATCTCGGCATCCCTCTTTTGATCGGCGCAATTCCTCGATCACACATCGGGCCATTGTGGAGGCGCATTGTGGATAAGGTGGATGCACGGTTGCACGCTGGCGGGGACCCCTCATGCTCAAGAGTGTCCGCCTAGTGCTCACCAAAGTGGTGCTATCAACAATTCGACATATACACTCATGGTGTAGCAATTTTCGGTCTAGGCCATTGAGAATATTGACAAAATACACCGCAAATTCCTTTGGGCGAGGCCATGACAGCTTTGTGCGTGGCAAGTGCTTGGTTGCTCGGACTACTCGTTTGCGGTCCGACAACACAAGGCGCATTGGGAGTATTGACCTCGGACTTGCTGGTTTCACTTTGCGCACTAGGTGGCTCGGCTCCGGTGAACTAATCCGGATAGAGCGTGGGCGGCCAATGAAGATTGAGGCTGGAGGTGCGACAACTCTTTGAGGCTTTGATCGTCGTCCATGTTGGGAACGGATCACAAACCTTCTTTTGGTACGGACGAGTTGGCTCAACGGGGAGTCACCGGTTGATCTCGTCTCGGAATTAAGAAGATGAGAATAGCACAACAAGCTCTTCACGTCGGTGGTCCGTCGGTGGTTGCGATTATGGAGTATCCGCATCTGCGGGATCGCCTAGAGGCTATTCGGTTGCGACGAGCAAGAGGATGTGGTGCGTTGAAGCGGGACGACATATGACCCCTATAGCACGCGCTCGATGTTCAAGCTCGCTGCATCATGGTCGCAACTCCTTCCAAGGTGCGAGCTAATATGGAAATCATGGGCGCCACTTCAAGTCAAGCTTTTCTTGTGGCTTGCACCGTCAACGTAGGATATGGATCGTTGATCGACGTCGCCGGCGCGACCTTGATGTGCATGACACATGCTAGCTATGTGATCGGCAACACGAAACCTTTGACCATCTCCTTGTCACTTGCCGGTTGCCAAGGAGGCCCTGCGGCGAGTGCTCTCTTGGGCTAGGTGTGTACGCAACTTCGCCGATTAAGAAAAATCCGGGACTAGTGGGAGCAACTAATCGCCATGCATCCGCCTAGGAGGAGGAAGGGGGGTCACCACCCTATTCATGATCATTGCACGGAACCTATGGAAAGAGCGTAATGCTAGGCTCTTCAAGCACTCGACGACACCCATGAGTGTAATCTCGGATAGGATCAAAACCGAGGCGGACCTATGGATTGCGGCGGAAGCGCGTAAGTTAGGATGACTATTTTGTGAGTAATCCACATGACGAAAGCACGTGTGCGTGCATTGTAAACTTTTAATTCATTCTACTTAATACAATGATGTCTTGCTCTCATGCGTATTCGAGAGAAAAAATTGTTCCGTGATGCGATGGGCATGAAGATGCGGCGCGGGAGTGTTGTGGCCGATGTTGCTCCCGGAGATGGCGGTGGTAGAAAGTTGTGGTGGCTACGCGCTACCGACGGTGTGGCCGGGCGGGCCGAGAGGGGAGAAGGTGGCGGTGACGGGGAAGGCACTACTACCGACGGTGTGGTTCGCGCTCAAGCGGTCGATGCCTTGTCGTCGAGCCATCGGGAGGTTCACATGTCGCGGCGAAGGCCGGTCGCAACGTGGGCGGCGGCGTGGACTGCCGTCGGGCAAAAGCGGTGGCATGTACCTACTTGTTCATCGGTAGCGGCTTGTTCCTCAACCCCATTGCGCACAAGGTCTTGCTCGGCACCAACTCTGTTCGAGCTCAAGATCGCCGGCGGCGCTACGTTGTTGACGGTGAAAATCCGTCAACCTAGCCATGAGTTTACCTTCGGTGTTGGCATAAGTTTTATACCTTATCCATTGGTACTAACCCCCGTGGTATAACAAGTTCATGTGTGCATGTCGGTTTTGGAGTTTAGTGTTTATGCAGGATTTTAGCATTGAATGCAAGACTTTCGGGATAAGTTCATCAAGCACCTTATGACAAGACCTTGAAGCCCCGTACAAGTCATGCAATGAAGCAAACTTAACTCCAAGAAGCCGGGGGACTTGATCCGAGAAGACGACAAACTCGAGGACCTAACTCGAAAAGTGCTTTGAATCTTGCAAGACAAGGAGTTATGCCCAATTCGGAGAGAGCGACGACATGCATGGACCTACATGCGGAAGGGGGAAACATCCAAGAAGCAAGGGAACCGACGTAGAGCAAAGGAGGCCTCGGGGGCCGGGCCTGGATGGGCCCGGGCCGGCCGGCCCGGGCCGGTCGGCCCGGCTCGGTCCGGGGCCCATTTGCCCCCTCCTTTGCCGTAGCCGCCATTCGGGCTATTTATAGCCCCCCGACCGAGAGCCACGGATCATCCAATTCGTCACCGGCCGCCGAGGAGCGAGAGAAGAGAGGGACACCATCTCGGAGAGGAGAGGGTCGAGCTAGTTGGATCGGGGTTTCCCTAGCTGACGTGGGAACCTTGCACGGAAGACCACGTCATAGTTCCCGGAGCTAGAAGCAAGATCAAGGAAGGATCCCGGTGGTGATCTTGTGTATGTATCATTGTCATAGTTGAATTATCAAGTTGAATCTATTCTTAGCGATCAAGTGTTTCCTCGAAGATTTCGTTTTTCGATCGGCTTTGCTTATTCCAATTCTATTCTCGAGATAGATTACATAGGGTGTTCTTGTAGCCGCGGTGGCTAGAGGTACACGCCGGATCTTCCGAAAGAATCTCGACTTGTCTTTTGACTCGCCCTAGACTCCCCACATGAGTAGGGATACGTTGTGACGAACGGGGGTTCCGAAAGGCAGATGTTTTCATATTTGGACGGGAAACCACGATTTAAAGAGGCTTCTTATAAGATTCAATTTGCTACTTCTTCTCTTGCTTGGAACTTCAACAAAAGGCTTACCCCGATCTCTCTAGATCGGTTTATCTACCCAATCTTACTTTGTTATCTCTGGTCTTTAGTAGATTAGATTAGTTTTGTGTCTTTTACCTAGATGCATTAGGGTTTTATCGAAGATTGAAGTTACTTGGCTTTACTAGATCAACTTTTGCGTCACACATTTGTTCCACGGATTTGATACCTTGGGTTCACCACTCGAGGGAAGAAGGGTCCCTTGACTACGATGGGAGACTTATCCGCTTGCAAGTCATAAACTAACTTTGATACAACTATTAACCGTCAACATACGTGAGACTCGGTGTCGTCGAACATCGGGGCCTGGCGGCGGTGTCGAGCAGCATCGACTAGCGAATCGAGGAAGATAGTACGGGGTCCCTCGCTCGGTGGCGGCTGGACCCATTTTTGGGGGAAAGGACGAAGCGTTGGATGGAGGATAGACGATTGGGATTCCATGGACGGAGCGAGGCCTAAGGCCACCCGTGCCATGGCCTTAGGCGTGGCCCTAAAAATCTCTTTATACTTTATATATTTTTTGAAGGTCTAGTGAACAATTTTATATAATGATCATAGTCTTTGTCAGCCCAATCTCCAGTTCAGTACGCACAGTCCGACCAACTGCAGCGTTCGCGGCCTCAAAAAATAAAAAAGAAAAGAGAAAAAATGTGGCGCTTGCTCCCTCCGTCCCTTGCGTTGTGACTCTCTCGGTACTCTCCCTCGCACCGTGGCAATCCTAGCTAGCGTCCGGCGGCACCTGCGCGGTTGTGCGGCGCTCAGCAGGGCGGGCGGCCTTCGGATCTCCCCTCCCTGCACGGCTGCACTGGGACACTCTCCCACTCGGGCATAAGCAAGGCACCCAAGCGGCCAAGCCGATGCCGATGACATGATGACCCGATCGGCGGATCAGACAACAAAGGGCGGACGACAGAGTGGTGGACCATCTTCAGCTTCACCCAATCGGCCAAGGCTAAGCACTTACACAGGTCATTTTTGTTTTGAATCTCCAATCCGCGATCCTCAATTTCCATTAGCATATTGTAGGTTGAATCAAGAGTTGATATTATCTATGTATTGTCTTGTAGATTGTACACTAGCATTACTCAATTGGTGTCAATGAATAAGAGGAGTAAGATATTGACATCTTTTTTGTCTTGCTCATAGCTCTAATGCAAGTGGCATGTTTGATACCCAATTGTCATTTTTTCGCTATTCAATTATGGTTTGCATATTGCTTATCTAATTCATTTAAAATTTACAACTTCTCATGTTTAGGCTCAGGAGTCCTTTCTCTTGTGATATGCGAGGAGATGACGATGAACCAAACCGACACTAGTTAGCTATTTCTTTAATCAGATTTGTTATATATACCAATATATATTAAATTGTGACACACTAGTTTAAATCATGCATTTTATGCACTTTCATCTGCGGACCAAGTGTTTACTAAGTGGCCGTAAGCATCAAAATCCGTCCCCCCCCCCCCTCCCCAAACCCACTCAACCAGGGCGGCTGCAGCACGGGCTAATAGGCCCAACCAGGTCCTCTAGAGCAGTAAAGACGAGACCAAATGGTACTATGTATTTCAATTATTGAATCCAGACACTATGTATATTCAAACATAATTTAATGTACCATTATGGAGGGGTTAAGATAATGGAACCTAAAAGGTAAAATCTCGATCAAATTACATGTTATAAACCAACTTTTAGAAAAAAGAAAAAAAAAGTGTATTTTTCATCTTTAAAGTGTTGCAAAAGTGTAGCATTCATCTCTCACATTTCATTTGGTGCAAATCAACCTCTTAGCTATCTCAACTGATGCATTTATCATCCTTATCCTACTTTAATAATGATTTATTATCATATAATAGCAGTTTAGACCATGTAATTATCTTGCTAATTAGTGCTTAGTCACAAAATTTTTAGTTGAGTCAGTCTCTATCATAATTTAGTGTACATCAGTTTTATTAAATTTGTTATAAAAAATTATAGAGTATCCAATTTAGCAAATTTAGTAAAACTTTTTTGTGTAAACTTTATACTTTCGCACTTAGCATATTGCATCTCTAGATAGTGAATATTGATTAATCAAATGATTAGTGATTATGTGGCATAAATTGTTAGGTTTCACGAAATCATTATTAAGCTATAGGTGGGATGATAAATCCACCAAATCAATTAGTTAAGGGACTGATTTGCACCAAATAAAATATGAAGGTCCTCGCAAAAAAAACATGAAGGATGAGTATCACACTACTGCAATACATTGAGGGATGAAAAATACACTTTTTCCTTAAAAAAGTGGGCAAGTTTCAAGAAGAGTAATTTGCAAGTAGAAAATATCATTCAAGATATTTCTGGAAAATGAATATATTTAATTGAAATAATGAAATTATTATAAGAGAAGGTGTATTGCCTTAATTATTGGTCTTGGATAGTAGGATGCTTGCATCGCTTTAACACTGCCAATCTTGATGAAGTAAGCCTCGATGGTGCCGTTGATACGGTGCTTCCTCTTGCCTTGGTGTCATCAAACATGAAAAGATTCATTAGAAAGATTTCGTCATGTAAAAACAATTGGTCATGACTGAAGCAAATGTTTGTTTTATTTTTTTGGGGCTAATCTCTCTCGATCTTGTGTCATTGTTGTTGCTTAAGATAAGAGGAGAGTCAGAGCAGGCAAGTAACGACTTCTGCCCCTCAGCCAAATTCATGAAAGAACGAAAACTAAGAGATGATGAAAGAAACTCAGGTATGATGTTTCAAAAACTCTGTATAGAAGAACTGAAAAGGGTTTAATAATACCTGTACTTTTGGAGTATATACACATTAAGAAGCCCCAAAATATTTGTTCATACCTTAGCCACAATCAGACAGAGTGTAATCCGATTCCGAGCTCCGCGTCTCTGATGTTATGCTTGTTATGTTTTTGTAGCTCTTGCACTTGTATTCGATCCTTTCTTGTACGGGCACAAGAGAAGGCATAAAGTCTTAGCCGAATCTTATGCAGTTCTTGCATGAAGGGCAAAGAATAATTAAAGAGATGCTTTTCTTACATACCCTCTGCTCACTTTAATCATTTTATGACTGCAAAGCTGAGGATGACCGTCCCATGGTGGCGTGCTTTCAGAAATTTGGACTTTTGCCATTGCAAACATTGGGCTTCGCAATTTTCCAGCAACCGCTGGCTTCGTAAATTTGCCAATTAAACCGTTGGCACCTTAATTTTCTTGTCATTACGCCTATTTTTACTGCTTTCTAAATACTTTTCCATTTTCCGGGCCTGCAAAAGGATGAAAAGGTCATTGGCTGAGAATCTATATACAACAACTATATAGATGGAACCACTCAGACCCCACTTAGGAACTCTCTCAACCCTCATGAAGCCAAGTTTGGTTTCCTTCATCAATGCCTATGTCATGGGAAGCTTACTTAATATGCATTATTTTTTCCTCCCTTGTATTATAATTCATATATGTCGTCTCATTACAGTTACTTCTGTCCTAATTATGTTACTTATAGAGAGTCAGTAATTAATGAGACATCACCTATATGTAATGACCGTTTTGATCTAAAGAATCGATCCACACGGAAAAATAAGTGTAAGGTGATCAAACAAGTCTACCGTGTCAAAAAGGATGGTAGATTGAATAAAAATTCAGATTTGACACTAGACATAGAAAACCACATATTGAAAAATCATCAGCTAGTTCTACTCACCGAATTGTCCCCAATGATAAACATGTCTCAAATAATATAGCTGAGCATCAATTTCTTCGGCCGGGGGCAAGGTGGTCTCGATGTGGCTGGTTCGAAATGAATCGGTCTAACCGGTGTACCGACCGGTCCGACTAGCCTTGCCAGAAATTCTGGTGGAGCTGCACATGTTATGCCAAAGAGCAAGGAGATGAAGAAGAAGTCAAGCTTTACTGAGCTATTGCAAAAGCAAAGCAATTGATTGGGAGATCAAAGGTGGAATTCTTCATAACCAAAAGCAAAGAAGCATCGACAATTAGCACATTGGTCTTCATCATTTATTTCATCGATGCATGTGCCATGGAATTCTTGTTCAAGTATAAACAATCACAATTCATGGTTTTGGAATAATCCTTTGTCTTCTTTTTACAACTATCAATATTATGCTGGTGATGCATCAAGGAGCTATTGTTGGCCTCCATGGTCACATCAGGACTTAAATTGTTAGAGATGTTGTTCAGAAGTCGAAATTGTCGTTTCATACATATTGTACTTATTAGGTTTTTGTTTCGGTTACAATATCATTCACAAAGAGTCCAGAATCCATCATATAGGCGATGTATTGTTCATCATGGTCTTTAGATGATTATGACCATGGATAATGTTTTCGGCATGCAAGCTTTGCCGGAAAACGAGGGGCATATATTGACACCCAAAATTGCCGTAGCCGGGCACACGGGTTAGACCGATGGACCCAACTGGGTCGGATCGGTGTGGTCACATTGTGCAAAAGGCAATTTGTACTTCACTATTGGATAGCTATCGTTAAGTATACCAAGATTCATATATAGAATTACCGAGCCGGTCTCGAAAGCACCCAAGATGTCACACCCTGAAATTTCCAATTTCAGGATGTGAATAGAAAGAGTAATTAAATAACGATTTTCTCATAATTTTAAAAATTTTCCCAACATTTATTTTCTTTACAGGAAATATAGTATAGGAAAAATCCTTTGTTTGACTTTCTAAATTAAATAAAAAGTTGTGTGTTGCATTCATGCCGATGCATCTAGTGGTTATTGAGTGCAAAAAGGTTTCAAAAATGCGTGTAGGAGTTGTCCAAAACCTCCCGAGAATTTTCCGAATTCTCTCGGAGTTTATTCTCATTTTTTCTTGAGCTATTTCTATTTATTAGAAGGCTCTAAAATCTTTTTCATGAGCACCAAATGCTTTATTTGGATTGTTCATGTCTTAATCTAGCTACGGGAATTTTCCCGAAGTTTTTGGAATTTTTCGGGTATTTTTCGTGGCTTTATCGATTTATCAAGACATTTACGGATTTATCTTTGCCCGGAAAAATATTTCGAAAAAAAAATAAATCAATCCTATCTAAGCGGGCCGAGCCCGAAGGCCCGACCCGGTCTCCCTCCTCCCCGCCGCCGGCATGGCCGCGGCCCGCGCGGGGCCCATGCGGGCCCGCATCGCGCCGCCGCCCGGGCGGAGGCCGCCGCCGCCTCCCTAGGCGGGCGTGCCCGCGCCCGCCCCATAAAAGGGCGGGCCGCGAGCCGTCCACGCGCGTGCCCCTGCGCCGCCACCGCCGCCCTACGCGAGCCGCGCCGCCGCCGGGACTGCGCGCCGAACCGCCGCCGGCGGCGTTGACGGCGGAATCCGGCCGCGCCACTTCGTTCTCCGCCCGAGGTGAGCCCTCCACCGAGTTCCCCTCCTTCTCTCTCGATTCCCCACCTCAGCCAAGCTCTAGGGTCGCCGGAGCGCCCCCAATCCCGCCGGCCAACCTCCCTGTCCGCGCCGGTCTTCCTGGCCATCTAACCGAAGGTAGGAGATGAAGTTGACAGTTTTGCACTTAGACCCATGGAGAACCCTGAAATGATTAGCATATCTCTTGTGTCTTGCAATCTTTGCTCCTAACCCCCTAGATGTATTAGGTTTCTTCGCAACCAGATCCACCCGAGCTCTCCGGCGAGATCTAACCCCGATCTTAGATCTATTTGCGAGCATTGTTTAACGTGTCTTGTGAATCTTCTTTGCTAGCTCCTTTATATCTTTTCATGATCATGTCTATAGATATCCAAATCTACTTGCACTATTTTTTTCCATTCTGAAGTCTCCTATTTCCTTCCAATCCCGTCATTGCTACTTAGTTGGACATGCCAAAGGCAGCCTACGGTGCTCCCCGGACACGGTGTTGAACGAGAGGCACACCGACCGTTCTTTTTACTTCTTGTCTAATCTTTTTGCCTCCGTGACAAGCTGGTCTCTCAGAGCATCTTATTTTTTTACGCGGACGGACACGAGTTGAAGTTTACCCCTAATTGGTTTCCTATATGGGCTGGTTCAGTCAATTTGCAGCGAAGCACGATGATAAATCCATCGACCACCACAGCTATTTGTTGATTTCCCATACCCCTGTCCTTTTACGATCTGCCGTCCTCGGCTTGCACGGTAAGAAAACTTGTGGCCAACGCCATCTAAATAGCGGCCCCCTGAGTTTCGCAAGCTGCCCTGCCACACGTCCTCGCGTCTCGCCTGCGCAAGCGCCGCCGCCCGAGCGACCGGAAGCCGCCGACTCGATCTGCTGTCGTAGCACGTCCATGCAGCCATGGTCGAACAACAGCCATCCTCGTCCAGTTGGATCTTCGCCATCATCATTCGTGTCCGTCGTCATCGTTGGCCATAGGAACCAGGAGGATCACGGCCACCGGCACCTCGGATCGACGTCGTCGTGGTTGCTACGTGACATCTTAGCCACGAGCTTGCTGGTTCTTTTGTCTTGCCGAGCTCGCCGTCGACGCCGCTGGTGAGAATCTTCTTATGCACCCGTCCATCTCTCACTAATCACATGCAAGCTAACAGTGCCATGCATGTATCCACGTATATGAGCATGGGCACAATTAATTCCTTGTTGTCGTACATTCTTTTATTATTGTTTAAGCACTTTGTGATTGAGCAATAATAATGCCATAGTTCATTCTTAAAATATCCCTTGTTTATCAACTATGCAAGACATATGCGTGCACGTCCATCTCTAAGTGTAACATATGCATGCACACCTATATCTGTATGCATACACAAGGAAGCAAGATCTATTTATGTATTCTTTTAGTTTCCTTTCTCGATTATTGTTTCATTGTCATCGTCCCTACATCATGTTCAATAGCCATGCATTTTGTCCGTATGCATGTGAGCACCAGGTCACAATCAAATTACCTTGCCACTTTGATTATTGTTTAAGTAATATGGTGATGTCATGCTTACATCGTACTTATGCTAGAACATTATAATTCTGTTTCTTTCCGTCTACATACATGCACGTATGCACCTCTAGCATGCAACGTGATTATTAGTCATCTGGTCTTTTTGTGCAGCCATGCAATGCATGCTTGTTGACCCTCGTATTCGATAGCTATCTCTTTGTTTTTGACACTCATATCTTATTCAGTTCAATTCCAATTTCAGCGTTTCTTGTGTTCACATATTCTAGAATCATACTCTATCCTTTAGCATGCTCTATCAAATCTTTTCTTTTGATTAGTGCATTGTTCTTAGCTTGGTTGTTTGTTTGCTTTGTATGTTTGTGCTCGATGATTGATGCGCTTAGAGTGAACGCCGTTCGAGAAGTTTGGAAGAGCTTGAAGTTGAAGATATTCGAGCAACGACATTACTTTGGTTAAAGGCAAGTGTGTCCTTGATCTTTGTCCCAATAACTATGATTAATCACTTTGCATTGCTTGCATTAATTTTGATGGGTTCCTATTAAGGATTACCTAGTCTTTATGATCATTCCTTGTTAACCTGGGTTTACATTTATGTTGGGTAGCTATGCTTAGTTGCTATATCTGGGTTATGGTGGTTTTAATGAACAACAATGATGAATCATGTTATACCTTTATGCTATATCTTTGGATGCTTAATACAAGATCATATGATTAATCGGAACATGGAGCGACCACCCAGGAAAACAGTGCTACCACAAGACATATGGCTCTGTCTTGGCTTATTAATTAGTGAACTAGGTGTTAGGTATGCTTTACACGATAAGGGTTGGGGGCTGGCGGGTAGTGGCGTATGGACTGCTCGGGCGTAGGTGTGGGCTTGGCTAAGACACGGTACTCGTCCGGGAGCTTTATACGTTGCACCGACCGGGTAACCTAGCGGGCAACCTTCATCTGGGGATCTTTGTAACGGCCTCGTAGCGTCCCTATGCAATCACACCTCGGTAGTGTGGTATGGTGCCTGATCAGCATCGCATGGTTGGGTTTAAAGTTCTTCGGGACTTTTACGCGACTTGTGGGTAAAGATGTACGACCTCTGCAGAGTGTAAAACTAATCGATTAGCCGTGCCCACGGTCACGGGCGGCCTGGACCCTCACATGATAATTGAACTTGAAGATGGACTTAAATCGTGTTCTCTGGTTATGCTTGCCATATGCTTATGGCGTATTTCTCATCTTTATGCTTAATTCGGGGTTGGTATAAACTTATACTTTATTAGTAATCAGGTGCTAATAAAATTTGACCAACTAAAATTGCTTAAATGCTTTGAGCCAGTCCACTATAAAGCCTTTGCATTCATATCTTTTTCCACACTTGCTGAGTACGACAAGTGCTCACCCTTGCTATAAACAATGTTGCTCAGAAAAAGGATGCTACTCTGAAGTCTTGTGAAGTTGTTGCTGGTGCTAGGCGTACGCAACCCCCAGTCGACTGCCTGTGATGTTTGGAGCCTTCGTTTCCAGGATAAAGCGTAAATCTCTGATAATCTTTCTTTTTCTTGCGTGATATTGTTTCTGTATTCACTTATATGTCACTATATGCATGAAACTTGATCCTGGCATGCATATAGCTATGCACCTGGTTTCCTTCGGAAAGTCGGGTGTGACAGAGTGGTATCAGAGCTGTATCGACTGTAGGTCGTAAGCCTAGTTAGTACTAGTCGTTTCTTAATGCCTCTTTTGTTCTACAATCCCTCCTTACCTTATCCTTGACCTCTCTGATGAAGGATCTCACCTTTTAACCATCATCTTTTCTCCATACCATGAATTCTTGTATATTTATCTTCACTCTCCTTGAACATTTCTTCGATCTCGTCTGTCCATTCTCTCAAGCAATAACACCCCCTTGATTCATTGGTAGAACTGTTACCATTAACATTCTATCTCTTCGCGCAGCTCTCCAACACATCAGCGCTGTTTTAATTTTATCTCGAGCTACAGAACTCCGATCGACATGAAACCAGTTGGGTTAGTTCCTAAATTTCATATGTGAATTTCTATCAAAAATTCAGCCCTATTCAGTATATGTCCCAGAAGCTATGCTCGAAACATTGGAGCTATCAGAATCTGTAAACCCTGCTGACCTAGTTACCTTCAATATTCCATATCTCGGGCTATAGACCTCCGATTGAGGTAAATCCAATTGGAGTAGTTCAGGAATTTCATCAGCTTCGCTCTGTCCAAAATTCAGCAGTATTCGTTTTGTATCCAAGGAGATACCTACGAATTAGTGGAGCATTCAGAATCTGCCAACACTGCTGACATAGCCATCTTGTTTAATTCATATCTCGAGTTCTGAACCTCCGATTGAGGTGATTCCAGTTGGGTTGAACTCATAATTTCGTACTCCTTGATCTGGAAAAAAATCCATTATTTATGGAGATCCCTGCTGGGAGCTACATCTGATTTATTAGGAGGATACCCCCTGACTTATTTAACAACGTGTAGTGTCGTTCCCTTTAGCTATGCCTTGATTGGTGGAATTCAGTGTTTGCTTGATGATGCTTGGTTTTATGACATTGCTTGTGTTGGTTCTTTGTGGTGAGTGTTGGTGTATTGTGGGTCTTCTACCTACGATGACATCAGTTGCCTAGTTGGGTTTTCGTTTTGTACCTCCCACATCCTTGCTATCTCTCTCTGTTCTAATGAAGGACATCATAAGAAGGAATTGAAGACAACACCAATGTCAACAAGCAAATGCTACTGTCACCATCGTTAGGTAAAGTGAGCAAGATGAAGAAAAGAAGGCCTCACTCTACTTTCCTTCCCACCTTGAGCTTGCTCCTATCCCATCAAACTCACTCTGATGAAGACCCCAATGAATAAGGCAAGATGAGGAATAACGATTTCACACTCATCGACAAAAGAGGATGACTGCCTACTTACTTCGATCGCAATGTTTTTGTTTATCTCCCTCCTCCTTGCTTCTTCTTTCCTCGAATCTCGGGACGAGATTCCTTTTAAGGGGGGTAGATATGTCACACCCTGAAATTTCCAATTTCAGGATGTGAATAGAAAGAATAATTAAATAACGATTTTCTCATAATTTTAAAAATTTTCCCAACATTTATTTTCTTTACAGGAAATATAGTATAGGAAAAATCCTTTGTTTGACTTTCTAAATTAAATAAAAAGTTGTGTGTTGCATTCATGCCGATGCATATAGTGGTTCTTGAGGGCAAAAAGGTTTCAAAAATGCGCGTAGGAGCTGTCCAAAACCTTCCGAGAATTTTCCGAATTCTCCGGAGTTTATTCTCATTTTTCTTGAGCTATTTCTATTTATTAGAAGGCTCTAAAATCTTTTTCATGAGCACCAAATGCTTTATTTGGATTGTTCATGTCTTAATCTAGCTCGGGAATTTTCCTGAAGTTTTTGGAATTTTTCGGGTATTTTTCGTGGCTTTATCGATTTATCAAGACATTTACGGATTTATCTTTGCCCGGAAAAATATTTCGAAAAAAAATAAATCAATCCTATCTAGCGGGGCCGAGCCCGAAGGCCCGACCCGGTCTCCCTCCTCCCGCCGCCGGCAGGCGGCGCGGCCCGCGCGGGGCCCATGCGGGCCGCATCGCGCCGCCGCCCACGGGCGAGAGGCCGCCGCCGCCTCCCTGGGCGGGGGCGTGCCCCGCGCCCGCCCCATAAAAGGGCGGGCCGCGAGCCGTCCACGCGCGTGCCCCTGCGCGCGCCACCGCCGCCCTACGCGAGAGCCGCGCCGCCGCCGGGACTGCGCCGGAGCCGCCGCCGGCGGCGTTGACGACGGAATCCGCCGCGCCACTTCGTTCTCCGCCCGAGGTGAGCCCTCCACCGAGTTCCCCTCCTTCTCCTCTCTCGATTCCCCACCTCGGCCAAGCTCTAGGGTCACTTCGGAGCGCCCCCAATCCCGCCGGCCAACCTCCCTGTCCGCCGCCGATCTTCCCGGCCATCTAACCGAAGGTAGGAGATGAAGTTGACGAGTTTTGCACTTAGACCCCTTGAGAACCCCGAAATGATTAGCATATCTTTTGTGTCTTGCAATCTTTGCTCCTAACCCCCTAGATGTATTAGGTTTCTTCACAACCGGATCCACCGAGCTCTGCGGCAGATCTAACCACGATCTTAGATCTATTTGCGGGCACTTGTTTAACGTGTCTTGTGAATCTTCTTTGCTAGCTCCTTTATATCTTTTCATGATCATGTCTATAGATATCCAAATCTACTTGCACTATTTTTTTCCATTCCGAAGTCTCCTATTTCCTTCCAATCCCGTCATTGCTACTTAGTTGGACATGCCAAAGGCAGCCTACGGTGCTCCCTGGACCACGGTGTGAACGAGAGGCACACCGACCGTTCTTTTCACTTCTTGTCTAATCTTTTTGCCTCCGTGACAAGCTGGTCTCTACAGCATCTTATTTTTTCTGCAGACAGACACGAGTTGAAGTTACCCCTAATTGGTTTCCTATATGGGTTGGTTCAGTCAATTTGCAGCCGCACGATGATAAATCCATCGACCACCACAGCTATTTGTTGATTTCCCATACCCCTGTCCTTTTACGATCCGTCGTCCTCGGCTTGCACGGCAAGAAAACTTGTGGCCAACGCCATCTAAATAGCGGCCCCCCGAGTTTCGCAAGCCGCCCGCCACACGTCCTCGCGTCTCGCCCGCGCAAGCGCGCGCCGCCCGAGCGACCGGAAGCCGCCGACTCGATCCGTCGTCGTAGCACGTCCATGCGGCCATGGTCGAACAACGACCATCCTCGTCCGGTTGGATCTTCGCCATCATCATTCGTGTCCGTCGTCATCGTTGGCCATAGGAACCGGGAGGATCACGGCCACCGGCACCTCGGATCGACGTCGTCGTGGTTGCTACGTGACATCTTAGCCACGATCTTGCCGGTTCTTTTGTCTTGCCGAGCTCGCCGTCGACGCCGCCGGTGAGAATCTTCGTATGCACCCGTCCATCTCTCACTAATCACATGCAAGCTAACGGTGCCATGCATGTATCCACGTATATGAGCATGGGCACAATTAATTCCTTGTTGTCGTGCATTCTTTTATTATTGTTTAAGCACTTTGTGATTGAGCAATAATAATGCCATAGTTCATTCTTAAAATATCCCTTGTTTATCAACTATGCAAGACATATGCGTGCACGTCCATCTCTAAGTGTAACATATGCATGCACACCTATATCCGTATGCATACACAAGGAAGCAAGATCTATTTATGTATTCTTTTAGTTTCCTTTCTCGATTATTGTTTCATTGTCATCGTCCCTACATCATGTTCAATAGCCATGCATTATGTCCGTATGCATGTGAGCACCGAGTCACAATCAAATTACCTTGCCACTTTGATTATTGTTTAAGTAATATGGTGATGTCATGCTTACATCGTACTTATGCTAGAACATTATAATTCCGTTTCTTTCCGTCTACATACATGCACGTATGCACCTCTAGCATGCAACGTGATTATTAGCCATCCGGGTCTTTTTGTGCAGCCATGCAATGCATGCTTGTTGACCCTCGTATTCCATAGCTATCTCTTTGTTTTTGACACTCATATCGTATTCGGTTCAATTCCAATTACGGCGTTTCTTGTGTTCACATATTCTAGAATCATACTCTATCCTTTAGCATGCTCTATCAAATCTTTTCTTTTGATTAGTGCATTGTTCTTAGCTTGGTTGTTTGTTTGCTTTGTATGTTTGTGCTCGATGATTGATGCGCTTAGAGTGAACGCCGTTCGAGAAGTTTGGAAGAGCTTGAAGTTGAAGATATTCGAGCAACGACATTACTTTGGTTAAAGGCAAGTGTGTCCTTGATCTTTGTCCCAATAACTATGATTAATCACTTTGCATTGCTTGCATTAATTTTGATGGGTTCCTATTAAGGATTACCTAGTCTTTATGATCACTCCTTGTTAACCTGGGTTTATCATTTATGTTGGGTAGCTATGCTTAGTTGCTATACCTGGGTAATGGTGGTTTTAATGAACAACAATGATGAATCATGTTATACCTTTATGCTTTATCGTTGGATGCTTAATACAAGATCATATGATTAATGGGAACATGGAGCGACCACCCAGGAAAACAGTGCTACCACAAGACATATGGCTCTGTCTTGGCTTATTAATTAGTGAACTAGGTGTTAGGTATGCTTTACCTGATAAGGGTTGGGGGGTGGCGGGTAGTGGCGTATGGACTGCTCGGGCGTAGGTGTGGGCTTGGCTAAGACACGGTACTCGTCGGGAGCTTTATACGTTGCACCGACCGGGTAACCTAGCGGGCGACCTTCATCCGGGGATCTTTGTAACGGCCTCGTAGCGTCCCTATGCAATCACACCTCGGTAGTGTGGTATGGTGCCTGATCAGCATCGCATGGTTGGGTTTAAAGTTCTTCGGGACTTTTACGCGACTTGTGGGTAAAGATGTACGACCTCTGCGGAGTGTAAAACTAATCGATTAGCCGTGCCCACGGTCACGGGCGGCCTGGACCCTCACATGATAATTGAACTTGAAGATGGACTTAAATCGTGTTCTCTGGTTATGCTTGCCATATGCTTATGGCGTATTTCTCATCTTTATGCTTAATTGTGGGTTGGTATAAACTTATACTTTATTAGTAATCGAGGTGCTAATAAAACTTGACCAACTAAAAGTGCTTAAATGCTTTGAGCCGGTCCACTATAAAGCCTTTGCATTCATATCTTTTTCCACACTTCTTTGAGTACGACAAGTGCTCACCCTTGCTATAAACAATGTTGCTCGAAAAAGGATGCTACTGCGAAGTCTTGTGAAGTTGTTCTTGGTGCTAGGCGTACGCAACCCCCGTCGATCGCTTTTGTGATGTTTGGAGCCTTCGTTTCCGGGATAAAGCGTAAATCTCCGATAATCTTTCTTTTTCTTACGTGATACCGTTTACGTATTCACTTATATGTCACTATATGCATGAAACTTGATGCGCGTGCGTATAGGTATGCACCTGGTTTCCTTCGGAAAGTCGGGTGTGACACAAGACGAGAAGCCTCGGAGGGCCAGCCCAAGACGAAGGGCCCTAGCGGGGGCACAATGGAGGGCTTCCGGGGGTCAAGGGACATGCGGAACTGCGGATGACGCACACACCAGGAAGGGTCCCGCAAGCACTGTAGACGCACATGTGCGTCATCGGGATGTGGGGGAAAAGACAAGGGTGCCCTCAGGGGTGGTAGGGAAGAGTCTCGTGTCCATACCATTGATGTGCACTGCGAGGGGATGCTCGAGAACGGGGAGGCCTTGCGCCCCACCGTACAGGAGATCGCCGGAGTCGTGGTGAGCTTCTTTGATGCCAGTGCCGTCGACGAAGAAGATGAACCGCGTTGTGAGGGAGAGGATGACCCCTCTACACCGCATGCGGCGGCCCCAAGTGCTCTCGGATTCGGAGTCATGCCTCGACCTTGATTTTCTTTTTGTTTGATGCTGAACAACACTGGTTGTGGTGCTTCAACTTCTAGGGCGCGTCTATGATACGCTCCTGCTTTTTTTACTTAGAAACGTTGCAGGTGGAGTTGGATTTGTTTCGCTATGCATGCCCCGTCGCTACTGGAGTTGCTCTAATGCGTGCACACTAATTAATGACTCCCGATGTGCAACGGCTAGGAACAGCCCGCGACGTGGCCAGCTGGTTGGCCTCTTTTTGTTGCAGGAATTGTATACTCCTTTCAAGCTGCGTGCAAAGCTGTCTTAGAATCTGCGCACTTTGCCTTTAGTACATGTTCCAAGCACTGAACTGCACTCCACTCCAGGTATCTGTGTAAAAGCTTCTGGCTAGGAAACAGAGCACTATATAACTTCAGAACGCATCATCTCTCTACTCTATCTGCAAACCCTCCTGGACACTAACACGGTAGATTCCCGTGTGCACCAGACAGAGAGCAAGGCCTGTAGCCATGAGTGGAGCCGTGGAGATGATCGCGAGCGCTGTTGTGCAGCGCGTCGCCGGCATGCTCGACGATATCGCCTCGGAGAGGCTCCAGCTGCCGTGGAACTTCAAAGAAGATGTCCACGACATGGAGGGCAAGATGGTTACCCTTAAAGCTGCGCTTAGCTTCGCTGTCAAGCGCTCCCGAGAGACCGACGACGCATTGGTGCGACGTTGGCTCGAGAAGTACATGTACGTTGCCTACGACATTGAAGATACGCTCGATGAATTGGTGGCTGATGCAACAATATGGGAAAATAGCCCACGCACGGTACGTTCCCTGACACTTTTTTTTTTTGAGAATTACGTTCCCCGACACTTGGTCCTCAGAGGCATCATGGTGTACAAATTTTGTTTAACTTGGGGGTGGGGATACTTAATTATTAGCTGCATAAGTTCAAATAGGATCCGAGGATGATTGTAAGAATACTAGTCCATCAAACTGTGCCACCGCACGGGCTAGCAACTTTACATAATTATTCGTTTGGTTTACAATCACCAGCCAGTCGAACAGGGGTAACATTACATAAATAAATATAAATTACCACATTTAGTTCATTACCTAAAAATGTCATTAATTTTCCATATATCCGGCATTTTATCCAACACCTTGCACCAATCAATCTGATTTAAGCTATCATAAAATGTGATCATTTTGTTGTAGAGCGAGTAGTAGAATATTTAAATAAAATGACTTAATATTGAAGATCTAGTACATCCTCCTTTATCACAAATCAAATATGTCCAACTTTGACCAAGTTTATGATATAAATATTATTCTACCAAATATATACATTATCAAATCATACTCCATGGTGAATTTGATGATACGGATATGGTATCATAGATGTTGTTATAGTTTCAATAATCACCTCAATGTAAATGTGTATTGTTTCATCACCTTTTCCAAATGCAAGAAATTATTATGTAAGTATGTAACTGTTGGTGCCCCATTAATATATTTAATTAAGTAAGAATCACTCGAACCTGCAAAGTTGTTGTACTAATATTGCCTGCTTCATGAAAATTACGTAGAAAATGTAAAAAGAGAGGTCAAAATGAGTTGTATCTACACAGAGGCAATAAGATCTTTAATTTCTAGCAGCTAGCGAATATATCTTGCTACTCACATGTTATTAACTCAGGATAATCCTAAAATCAAGATATCATCCATCTATAGTGTATTCTTTTTTTAATCTTAATTGTGTCAACTACTTTTCCACTACCTATGTCCATCAAGCTATATCATCGTAGGGCATAAAACTTGATATTTTGGTTAGTAAAATCAGTTTTATCCGGTCACCGGTGAAAATATGCGGGAATACGGCCCTCGATCGTGTACTTTTCTCCATCAATAGGCATGCATGTTTTCTCCCAATCTCAATCATAACAGTTGGCTATATTCTTTTCGATTATTGCCATTTGTCGCACGTGAACGACAACGCAACCTAGAGCATCGTATGACTCATTCCTGCTACTTGTTCCATGGATAGCACCGTCGCTTGCGGCCCGCACTCTGCTCTTGCATGATTGCTTGTGGTCGACTCGATTTGTGACGAGTCTTGTGGATTACTACATACTATGGGTTGCGAAATTTGCTTTCATGTTCATCCGAATAAAAATAAAAATTAAAGAAGCCTCCACATGAAGCCAACTAGTATCCTAGGTGGTCTCGCGTGGAGGCCTCACAGGGAGCCTCCAATTAGTAATAGTAAGATGCTCATTCAAAGACCACCGAGGTTTAAGAAGGTCGAATTTGTGTGTGAGACGCATCTCGGGAGTCGGAGATTGCATACGAAGAATATAGGTGGGCGGACATCAAATTTATATGTTTTAATAATTGAACTGATGGGTAGTTTAGAGAGCTGATTTAAATTAATTTTATAAAATGCAGATTTTAGGTCATTTTAACATAGATAGCCTCACTTGTGGCCTGCATTCGCCCTTGCTTGACTGCTTGTGGTCTGCTCGGTTTGTGGTAGCCTTGTGGATTACTACATACTATGGGTTGCGGTTTGCTTTCATGTTCATCCAAAGACCCTCGGGGTTTAAGAAGGTAGAATTTGTGTGGGACGTATCTCGGGAGTCGGAGATTGCATATGAAGATTATATGTGGGCGGACATCAAATTTATATGTTTTAATAATTGAACAGATGAATAGTTTAGAGAGATGATTTAAATTAATTTTATAAAATGCAGATTTAGGTAATTTTAACATAGATATAAGGGGTTATTTTAGTTAAGTATGCATAATGGCAAAAGTGTGTAATTTTATTCTCTTTTTAAGTGTCCACCTAGGATCTTAGTGGCTTCATTTGGAGGCTTCTTTATTTTTTTTTAGACTTCGCATAGAAGCCTTAAAAGGAGTCTCTAATTAGCAATAGTAAGATTACGATTTGCGAAAATGGATAGTTCCACCTATGGTTGCGTGGGCGTGGCTGCAACACGCACCACAAAACTTCTGCTATTTGTGTTATACCTTGGTGGTAAAGCATTCTATTTTATTTCTGGGACCTGCAGTGAGGTTAGTTTTGTTCCTCAGAAATATTGACCATATCAAACGCAATGTGAAATGGCTCATAGCTTTAAACTAATCTTTTAACCGTAGACACCCGTGCACAAAACTTTATAATTTCTATATCCTGTTTACACTCCGTGCCCGTTCGTTCAAAATATATATAACAGACAGAAATTTTCAAGGACTAACTTTGACCATAACAACAAGTGAACTAAGGTCGCTCGCAAGTCATGATAAATAAATTGAATATTAATCCAAGTCTAGCCTTCATAAAAGTAATGCAGCAAGATGTGAGTTTGAAACTGCGATAATTTGGTTCAGCATTAGTGTCCACAACCTGTCAAGGCATTGGCACACCTGCAAGTTATTTTTTCCCAAAGCTAGAAAATTTCTTCTTTTCCCTAGACCCTAGTGATATTCTACCTAATAAATAACATATTAGCATTTCTTATCACTCATGCCCACTGAACACGAGCTATATTTATGGTTATTTGACTAAATTATAAAAGCATATTACAGTTTGAATTGTTCTTCTCATCAGTCAATTGACCATTATGCGCATTACCATGTCAAATAGGATGAGAAACATTCTTCTAAAGCTAGATAAGATTGCTACAGACCAGATGAAATTCCCTCCTTTGCCAAGATGGTAACATAAAGTGTACTGAAAGTGAAACCTTTTAATAATCTTCAAAAAAAGTGAAACATTTGTTGGTGACAGAATCGAGATGGTAGGAAGGGAAAAAGAGAAGAAAAACATAATCATCTAGGTATTACAGAAAGATGGAGACTTAGAAAACTCTTTGATTCCTATTATTGGCTTTAGTGGTATGTTTCCCTTATTATGAACTCTACTTTGAGCCGACAAATATTGCGGGTTTTATTCCCTTGCTCAAATGGTGAGAAAGTAAGTCCATTCTCACTTACAAGGCTAGGAAAGATCATGCAAGAAAACCAAATAATTAGCCACATATTCTTTTTTATACAAAAAAACTCAGGTTTATAAAGAGAGTATTTGAAAAAAAACTCAATAGCGATAATCCCACTTTAATAAGTAAGAATACAAAATTAGAGCGTGATAGATACAATTCCTTTTCACGGGTTGATTATGTATTTATGTATATAATCACATTTTGATTTTTTTAATTAAGGAAACAATCCGGTCTCCACAGCCAGGGCGACCATAACACCAACACCGGTACGGTGATACAAACACCACAAGTACATACAACTCCCGACGTAAAGGCAAACCGGTAGAATACCCGCTAGCAAACGCAAGGTACACTAGAACTAGATACGTTTTAGAACGTTCCACCCACTACACTTGAGAAACTCCAACACACAAGTCTCCAACCAACATTATCCTTCATTCAAAATGCTCCTTCCCTCTTCTCCGGATAAAATGGACCAACTCCCGACTAAACATCACCTGCAAAATAAATTTTGATTTTTGGAAAACGACATCATTTCTACGAGCCATAACGCCCAACAAAAAGCAGCCACCCCAACAACCACTAAAGCCCTTTGCTTATGCGAAAAACTTCTAAGCCAAGGCCCGAAGAGGTTAGCGGTAGCAGGTTTTGTAATCCCGAAAGTGGCACCGATTACAGACCACATCAATCTAGCTATTGGACAATTAAAAAAATGTTGAATAGTCTCATGTTCACTACAAAAGCAACAATGAGTGCATCCCTTCCATTGTCTCTTAGCGAAATTATTTTTAGTCAAGATAACACCCTTCCGCAAATACCAAAGAAATATCTTAATTTTTAGGGGAATTTCCCTTTCCAAGTAACTAAGTTAAGATGAGAGGCATTTCCGACCACTAGATCTTTATACATGGCCTTGACAGAGAAACTTTTGGACTTAGTCCAAATTATGTTTGTTCACCTAGGCGCACACCAAGAATACTTCCCACCAAATCTAACCATTTAGCCCAATCATCACCCATTATTGTAAAGGGAAGGATACTTTGTCATCAAAGGCTCCCTTCCAATTTATAAATCTTCCCAAAATCTAGTTTGAGTCCCATTTTGGATTTTAAACCTACCCCTTTCCAATACAAGCTTTTTGACTTGCATTAAGCCTGACCAAAAGTGTGAGTCACCTTTCTTTTTTTCCACTTGGGAGAGAGTTTTGTTCTTCAAATATTTTCTCTTAAGAATCTGCTGCCATAGACCCTCTTCATTCAATAACTTAACAATCCACTTGCTTAGCAAGCATTTGTTTTGAATGCCCGGGTCTACAATACCTAACCCCCCTATACTTTTTGGTTTGTGAAGAATACTCCATTTAGCAAGTCTATATTTCTTTTTATGTTCATCACATTGCCAAAAGAATCTAGACCTGCGAGTAGTCTAGCTTCCCACGCACACCTTTAGGTATATGAAAGAAGGACATCATGAACGTTGGCAAGCTCAAGAGCACCGAATTGATAAGCAACTTTCCTTTCCAACTACTCGGCTTTTTCTCGAAACCTCTCTTCTACTCGGTCTCCAATCCTTATTAGAGAGTTTGCGGCAACTCATTGGGACTCCCAAATACCTAAAGGGTAAAGCCCCTTCCTTACACCCAAACAATTCCACATACTCCGCCACTCTTTCCCTTGTCTCCCGAAGTTGAATAAATCGCTCTTATGGAAGTTGATTTTAAGGCACGATAACTTTTCAAAAGCACTTAGTACCAATTTCAAGTTCTTGGCCTTCTCTAAATCATCTTCCAACAAGAGGATTGTGTCATCTGCATATTGCAAGATGGAAAGGCCATCATCAAATAAGTGTGGGACCGGACCATCAAAATAACTCGGCTCTTTGGATCTTTCGATCAAAACCGCCAACATATCGGCTATCAAATTGAAAAGAATCGGGGACAATGGGTCGCCTTGTCTCAACCCCTTGTTAGTTTGGAAATAATGTTCCATTTCATCATTCACTTTAACACAAACACTTCCACCTTTAACAATGCTATCAATCCATTGACACCACTTGTCCGAGAACCCCTTCATCCCGAGAACTTGTTGTAAAAAGGACCAATTAACTTTATCATAAGCCTTCTCAAAGTCTAGTTTGAGAATGAGGCCCTTTTGCTTCTTTCTATGTAACTCATGGATTGTTTCGTGAAGAATGACCATATCCTCCATGATATACCTTCCCGACAAAAATGTCGTTTGAGAAGGCTTGATTACTTTGCATGCTATCGACGACGGTCCGTTAGCCAACACCTTAGTAAAGATCTTAAAGCTAACATTAAGCATGCAAATGGGTCGGTATTGCCGGATTTTTTTGACTTCTTGCTCCTTCGGAAGCAAAGTGATAATTCCAAAATTAATGCTAAAAAGCGGAAGGTTTCCAGCATAAAAGTCTCCGAACAAGGCCATTAGGTCATTCTTAATGAGACTCCAAAATACTTGGTAAAACTCGGTCGGGAACCCATCATGTCCGGTGCCTTATCATGTTTCATTTGGAAAATAGCCTTCCGAACCTCTTTCTTAGAGAACTCACCCGCCAACATATCATTTTCTATGGAAGTGATCTGTGGAATGTCGTCTCTCATAGATTCATTCATTGAACAATTATTTCTCTCGAGTTACTAAAGAGTTCCTTATAATAACTCGTGGTATATTCGAGCAAGCGCTCTTCCCCCTCCACAATCCCCTCCTCCTGCTCGAGTCTAGAAATTCGAGTTTTACTCCTCTTACCATTAGCTACGATGCGAAAGTACTTCGTATTATTGTCTCCTTAACTCGTGGTATATTAGTTGTTTTCACCCTTTGGAACCATTTTAACTCCTGCTCCCGCAAAAGCCGGGCAAGCACTCGTCACCGATGCTTTGCTTAAGATCTCGGTCGTCGGCTTAGCGGGGTGGGTCTCCGCTTTTTTGTCAAGCTCATCGACTTTCCTCATTAACTCCCGTTTTTCTTTTTTTATAAGCACCGGACATATTCTTTGCCCATCCTCTCGGAAAATGTCTTAATCTTCTAATCTTATTCTGCCACTTTTGCATCGGCGTTACACCTGTCTTCTCCTTATTCCACACATCGAGACCAACTCAAACAAGCCCTCCTTTAAGAGCCAACCAAGCTCAAATCTAAAGGGATGTTGTCTCCCAACTTTCGGTTTTTCCCCGGTGGACATCAAAAGAGGAGCATGATGCGAGATTTCCTCGCTTAGTGTATCCACCGTGGCAAGCGGAAAAATCTCCTCCCACTTTGTACCGACTAGAACCCTATCTAACTTTTCATAGGTAGGTATCCTACGAGAATTTGCCCGGGTAAACTTACGACACGAATTTCAATCTCCGCGGGTCCAAACTGTCTATCACCGCATTGAAGAGGAAAGGCCATCTTTCATCAAAATTATCATTACTCTTTCACCGTTGTTCTACATAATGTTGAAATCCCCCCAATTCATAGAGGGAGCTTTTCGCTTCTACAAGACCTCACCATTTCGGCAAGGAATGACTCCTTAAACTCGGGTTGAGCCGCCCCATAGACGGCCACCAACACCCACTTAAAGTCATTCTTCCTATCCCTCAATCTAAACTTCACAAAGAAATCCCCATCATCAATGCTACCTATGTCCATAGAGTCCATATTAACTCCCAATAAAATCCCCCCGAACTTCCATGGGGTGTCGTCCAATGCCATATAAAATTTCTACCCCCACTTAAAATATCAAGTGTAGCTTGGGAGAAATCTTTCTTGCAAGTTTCCAAAAGAGCAATAAAATCTAAGTTATGCTCTCTCGGACGTGTCTCTCGGGAACTTTGTTTTAGCCAAGTCGCTAAGACCTCTGCTATTCCAAAAAATCCTTGCATTTGGCACACCTCTTTGATAATTTTGTACACCCGATCTTGCAAGTCTTTTTTAAACACGACTTAGCGTGGGACTTGCCTTTCCGCTTATAATCATCAAGCTCACCGTTTAAAGGGAAACTTGATTCGTCAAAAACGTCATCCATCATTTCACCACATAAGCTCTTTAAAGCTTCTAACTCAATCATCTCAACATTATCTTCATCACTCTCACTCCCAACTCCTTCAAGACATTTCCCAACTCCTTCTCTCTGTTACCCCCATCCTTTTTCTGTTTCTTTGCCATCCTCTCCTGCCCCTCTCCCTCTTCACCTTCCCCTTCCCCTTCGACACCACCACTCTTCCACTCAAAGGCCGCTTCCTCACCATTTTCATCAAACCCCCACCTCTCCACCTCAAATTCGAGCTCAAAGTGGTGATCTCCAATCACCACATCCAACTCCTTCGGGATTAAACTTGGGTTTAGGACAGCCACCGGGACCCGGCTAAAGTTGTTCTTCCTAGTGGTTTCCATATCCACCATCCGTGTCGATCCGAGCATAGACCCGACCGCCCACAACTCAAGAAACTCCCGCAGTTCCGGCCTCATCCCAAACACCCTAACCCACACCTTAGGCAGCAAAAAACCGATCTCCCTCTCATGCCTCTTCTCAAATTTGATCCTCGCACTTGCTGGAATATTAGCTCCCTTAACATCGGCACCTCCAAAAGCCACCGCCCTTTGCAAGTCCACCTTAGATGGGAACTTGGCAAGGAAGGTGTTGCTGTCATGAGGCTTAAGCTCCCACACTCACTTCCCGGGAACAACCTCTCTAATCGCTTCGCACCTCCTCCACCGATAACATGCCCCCCTCCACCGATATAAGAGCGAGTCCTCGCCTCCCTCCTCGACCTCACAAGAGGTGGTCGTGCGATATGATAGAAGCCCAAACCATGAACCGCATACCCCACCGCATGAGCCACCGGGTCTTGGCATCTTTAGCATCGGACACTTATAATTCACATGATCATGCTTATCACAGATGACGTAGTAGATTTACGCCATGCAAAGCAATATGCCCCTTCTTGGTACAGGTGGGAGCACTTAGTCCCGACCTTCACTTCGTCCGTACTAACTCCATCTCCTTCACCTGCTTCACCCATCACCACATAACCTCCGGATGCTTGCCTGTTGTTGTACCTTTTCCATGTCCTTAACCTTCGAACCCCGCCCTCTTGCCTCTCCCTTCGGTCCCTCCACCGATCATGGCCGCTAGCCTCACGGCCCTCTATGAGCGGTCACCCGCGAGTAACGGCCCGGCCTTGGCCACCATCGCCCCTTCCTCTCGCCCCTTCCACCGCGACCTCGGAAAGTGCCCCTGCCTCGAGTACGGAATTGGAACGCCCTACCCTCGGTGCCCCTTGACACCCGCACTCCTTCCTCCATGGCTCCGCCCCCGCGCGGCTCTAGGCCACCGCGGTGCTCATCACCGAAGTGGCCGAATCTCCTCTCCTGGTGGGAAGCGCCACGGTCTTTCCCGGTCTTGAAACCCTTCCTTCCTTCCCTCTACCACGCCGCCATGGCCTCCTTGCTCGCCGCCCTACGACCTGCGCCGGGATCTCGCGTGGATGGCGGTGAGAATGATTGGGAATACCAATCGGTTTCCCCTCCTTCCGAAAAAAGATACCCTAGGCCGTCGGGGAAAGGAAAAGGCCGCACGGGCTTTCGTCGGGCCCAACCGAGGCAAAGCATAGAAGACCCGGCATTCCGCGGCGATACGGGCACACGAGATTTGAAATTCAAAACCGGATCTCGCCTGCTCCTCCTTCTTCCCCATCGCCGGTGACCGGGAACACGACTCCGACGAGCCGCGGACTTCCGCGAAATCCGCAAGCAACACCCGCCGCCCCTTCTCCCCGCCCAACGATCCGAAGCTCGCGGGTCCCCTAGTGACCAAGTTCGAGCCGCCCTCGCCGCCGGCAAAGGGCCTTTCCGGGGTTTACCCGCTTTGCCTTGCCGCCAACCAAATTAGGATGCGAGACCGGCGGCTTCCCTGTCATGCCCGCGGTGATGGGCCCACGGCCCCTCCCGGCACCGACGGTGCGCCCGCTCTATCGTCCCCACCCGCCGGCTCCACCGCGCCCACGGCGACGGTGGCAAGACAAAGACGCGCGCGGACGTCGAGCCTCCTATACTCACAACCACCTCGCCGGCGAGAAAAATCCATATCCGAGGAGGACGAATCATCGTCGGAGCTCACATCGTCAACCAAGGCCCAAAAGCGGGAGCCATGACCTACTTCCAAGAAGATAGATAGTAAGGTTGATGAAGAGCCGACGCTCGAGCATCCATGGCTCTCCCGCCTTCTTCGTCGACAATTCCTCGTTCGTTTTCACCATCCCACATTCAATCTCATCCGAATCCGCAAAAACATCCGGTCTTACCTCGGCTTTCTCCTTGTCGCGCGGCGCCGCCGCCTTCCCACGCGCGGTCGCACGCCGCTACCCCGTCGCCCTCCGCTCTCTCGCTCATCCGCTCATCTCATTATAGCCGCTTGCAACCGAGACATCTCCTCTAATCACACTTCGATAGGTTTGTATATTGTATCACTTATTCGTTATCACCATGTGCCCGTAATTTTGGTTTAATAAATTCTTAAATGCAATTTTGAGTGAACTTCCAAGTTGGCACATTATTTGTCTATTGTTCAATTTTATGTGAAGCGTTCTAGTTTAGTTCCTTGAGCTGCAAAGTGAGGTTAGTTTTGTTCAACCGCTGGTCAATAAATCAAAGTGAAATGACTTAAAGATTCTTCTAATAATTGGCTCGAGTGGACTAACATGGACTAAGTAGTTAGTGAACAAAGCTTCTCAATCGACAAACGAGTGGAATGTAAGTACGAAGAGGTTTTTTACGGTACACAATACCACCAAACGGTAGTACGGTGGTATTAACGGTTTTTCCAGTTTTTACTATGGGTAAAATGGTAATTTGCTCGATGTATATTATTTGAATAAAAAATTACCACTGCAAAGGTTACACAAATAGACTTGATTTCATATATTACAACAATATTATTTTGTATATTTCTGATAATACGCATATACTACACATACCACTTATGAATACCACTCATACCACACTAAAAAACCGTTGTTACAGAATTAATCTCAACCGTCGGATGCTTAAATATAGGTTACATACGAGTCCTTTTGAACCGGTGGTACAAAGTAGTATTGTGTACCGTAAAAAACTAGAAGTCTATGTGAATGTCCATGTTGGGATCCCAACTTGGCAAGGCATTGGCACTCTTGCAAGTTACATCTCCAAAAATAGGCTAATCTCTTTGTCCCCAAGGTCATAGTTCATAAAAAACATATATTTTTGGAATATCTTGAATAGGGGTATGTGTGGTTATTTGACTGAATTGTAAAATAATACGGAGTTAAATTGTTCTTCTCATCAATCAATCCACTCATTGTGCGCATCACCATGTCCAATAAGATGAGAAATATCATTTGAAGCTAGATAAGATTTACGAGGACCGAGAAGAAATTCCTTTTTATGCAATTGCCCACCCAAACGAGCGACAAGTAACAAGAAATGGAGTGAAACCTTTATTGGTGATAGAGATGAACTCGAGATGGTGGGAAGGGAAAGAGAGAAGAACGACATATTAACAAAGGTGTTACGAGAAAGATGGAGACCGAGAAAGCTCTATCATTCCTATTGTTGGCCTTGGTGGTATGGGTAAGACAACATTGGCAAAAGCTATTTACACCGACAAGGAAATGTTAACAAAGTTTGATGTGAAAGCATGGGTCAATGTGTCAATGGAATTTGACCTAAATAAGATTGTGTATCATATTATATGCCGGATTGAGGGTAGTGCTCCTCCTAAAGATGCTCACCCGCAATATCTAAAATATCGGCTTGACGGCATACTTCATGACAAGTTGTATCTTATAGTATTGGATGATTTATGGGAGGAAAGGTGGCCTAAGTTGGAGCAGGTGATGAACATGTTGCGGTCTGGAAAGAAAGGTAGCAGTGTAATAGTCACCACCCGTAGTGAAAAAGTTGCTAGTACATTAGCTACCATACGTTCTTCATATTTTCATATTGTTGATCCAATTAAACTCGGAGGGTATGTCGGTTGATGAATGTTGGTCTATCATGAAGCCTCGCAATCTAGGAAATGCACAAGTTACTCACCTTGTAGACATTGGAAAAGAAATTGCACGAAATGCGGTGGAGTACCTCTAGTTGCTAAGGCTCTTGGTTATGTGATGCAACGAACACTATACAAGAGAGGAATGGTTGGAAATTAAACAAAGTAACATGTTGGATATCAAGCATCATGATGATAAAGGAATTCTAAAGGGCTTGTCGCTAAGCTATTACCACATGCCTCCGAACTTCAACTTTGTTTCATGTATTGCTCTATCTTTCCTAAGAGTCATGATATAGATCATGATTGCTTGATCCAAAGCAATGGATTGCTTTGGGGTTTATTCATGGTGGCGATGACGGGCAACCACTTCGAAGATTGGTACCGCATATGTTAATGAATTATTGGGGATGTCCTTCCTTAATATGTTGACTTCTCCTACCGTAAGTGAAACAATGCTTACCCGATTGTAATTAGAAAATTACAATTATTTACCTTAATGATCTAAACTATAGTCTCTTTTACGTTGCAAGGTATCGATTTGCAGGGATATTCAAACCCACACTCAAACTTTGTATGCTCGATATAGTACATGATCTTGCAAGACATGTAGCCGCCGAGGAATTTTCATACACAAATGGTGCAACAAACATCAATACTATGGGGAGCAAGTTGAATTGCCACTATCATTTATTGATAAATCAAAATGAGACATCATCGACCTATAAAGCTCTTCCAACAAAGGTCGGGGCCTTGCATTGTAGGGGATGTGACAAAATGCATCTTCCCGAGCAAGCATTCTCACACACTTTATGTTTGAGAGTTCCGGATTTGAGTGGATGTCATGTGACACGACTACCGAGTTCTATTTGTGAACTAAAGTTATTAAGGTATCTTGATGCTTCTAACCTTCCTATCTCCAACTTGCCCGAATCATTGAACTGTCTCCTAAACTTGCAAACATTGATACTTTCAAACACTTCGCTAAAGACATTGCCCGAAACATTGGTTACCTCCAAAAGTCGCGATACTTTGACCTATCGGGATGTGCCAACCTTCATGAGCTTCCCGCCTCTTTTGGCAACCTAAGTGCTCTGCTCTTCCCGAACTTGGCAAGCTGCCATGAATTGCCTATCCTTCCGAATCTTTTGGCAAGTTGCATAAGCTTCAGTTTTTGAACCTATCCGATTGCTACAAACTCCACTCGTTACCAAAATCTTTTTATCAACTTCATGATCTAACACATCTTGAGTCGTCGGAATGCCATAACCTTGAAAAGCTTCCAGATTCCATTGATCAACTCTATAAGCTTGAGTATTTGAACATGACAAGTTGCTCTAAGGTTCAAATGTTGCCCGATTCCCTATGCAAACTCACGATGTTAAGGCATCTAAATTTATCATTCCGTGTAAAGCTCGAACATTTGCCATCTTCTTTTGGTGATTTGCAACTTCAACATTTGGATCATGAAGGTCGCTTTTTCCTTGGTGGCTTGCCGAATAGCATTCTTAGCATGTATACACTACGACATCTCAAAATAACATTTTTCTCATTTTATGTAAATTCTAAAGTTCAAGATTTTAGGGAGAAACTAAACATTAAGGCACCGTCTTTGCTTGATGGAGGAAGTGGTGATCTATGGAGTCAAATTGCGAGCTCCGAGAAGACACCCCGCCATGAATTGCAAATCAAAGGTCTTGACAATGTCGGGCATTTGGAAGGGGCGAGCAAGCTAAGTCGTCGGACAACTTGAATCTAACGTGGCTGATGCTTTTATGGGAACATGATTATGGTAGTCGACGGAGCATTCGGATATACGGGCTCCCGGTTGTGGAAACTTGACGACGGTAGCCATGTAGATACCGCATCGGTCTTGGAGAGGCTCGTGCCTCCTCGAAGTCTCCAACACCTTGGTCTTCTAGGTTACATGAGCATATACTTCCCTAGGTGGATTCTAGACATTCCTTCCTACCTACCTCATATTACCACCATCTTTCTTTTCGGCCGAAATGGTGTAGTCACCTCCCTCCACTTGGGCAACCGCCAAACTCCGAGGGCATTGGCCTTGTTTGCAATGCCCAATATTAAGAGTGTTGGCGAGGGGAATTTTATGGGGACTATGGAAGCTGCCGAAGCTAAGAATGATTGTGTTGGGGTCAATGGACAACATGGAAGAGTGGTGGACAACGAGATCATTTCGTGAAGATGGGGAGTTCTTAATCCCTAATCTGCATTTCTTTGGTTGCTTTCGATTGCCCAAAGCTGAAATTCCTACCTTATCCCCCAAGGAGTGTGGCATGGGTGGTAGAGAATAGCGACCATGTGTTGCCACAACATGGATTTGGGAACCTCTCATCTACTACTACTCCTTTCTTTCTCGCGATCCGGGGTGCACCCCTCTCATCGAGGGCCGGCAAAGGATCATGTACCTCTCTTCAATCGAGGGTCTCGAGCTTCACACCCTCACGGCCTCATAACCTTGCCAGGGTCTATTCGCTCCTTCAGGTCCCTGCGGAAACTCGAGTTAGTATTATGTGCTGACTTAGAGACACTGCCGGAATGGTTGGGAGACTTTACTTCATTGAGAGAAATTCACATCCAAAGGTGTCCAAAGCTGTCTTCACTACCGGAAAGCATACAACGCCTTACTGAGTTGAAGACACTGCGTATAATTGACTGTCCAGCCTTGTTCGAGAAGTGCCAAGGAGAGGACAGGCACAAGATTGCTCATATTCCACAAGTCATATCCAACTAGTTGATGGTTCCCACATCAACTAAGTTCACAAGATCTAGCATGCATATGGTGAGACAGCCGTTCGCGCTGATGTTTTTTTTTTATACTTGCTGGGCTTACATACAGTGCCTGTATTTCTTTTAATTTGTGCAACTTTTTTCTACTGCAGGTTGGTGGGCGTTTGGCAAGATTTGCTTCATGAGCAGGTGAATTGTTGGTCCAGTTGAAGTGAAAGCTGCTGCCCACGTGCATTTTCCACGACTATTACATTGCTTGGTACGCAGACGCTGCTTGGACTGGACTCTGCCACACGCATCAGTTTGTTTCTCATGCCGAACTTCCTGATTCTCAGTTTGAACTGTAATTAGCTGTTGAGATGGCACAAAAGTGATTCTATATAAGCGATAGAGAAGAAGCACATGATGGCCTCTTTTCTTTTTCCAGACAACTTGTGCCCCCTATAATTTGGCAACTGATTTACTGTACTTTGAATGAAGGAGAGGACATCCTAAACAGAGACATGGCTAATTAATTTTGTCCCTAGAGTTCAAATATCCCTTCCTGTCTTTTAAATAAAATCATGTGTGCTGTGAATAAATTCTTCTGAAACCAAAAGGTATAGCAATTTTGTTTTTCTGCTGGCCCTGGCCTTGCTCTGTTTCCATCATCCCGTGATGCGTCGAAGTGCTGGTTATGGTGAGTGTTTCTTTTCGGCTATATATGCCAGTAAAATGTGCTGATTAGAACTGATGCATTTGACCATTTATCTCTGAAGCTAGGTAACAAATGAGGATCTGCATCCAGACTCCATGCATGCAACTGAAAGACATGCGTGCGGATAGAAAGAAGCAACTGAAAGTCCAGATGGAACAACAGCGAGTAGCTCTCCGGGGTCTTCCCGCCTATCACCACCACCACCGACCGGCTCTCCAGCTTCAGTTTGATACCCGGCGCATCGCCGCCGTCGTCCACGATGGCACGACCTTCACGTGCGTCATCTTTCCACAGCAGGTGAGTTTAGTTGATGGTGCATGATTAATCAGATCAGCCGATCGAGTACCACTATTTGGTAAGAGTGCTGTACTTGGATCAATGACGACATCCGTGTTTTGCACTTTGCAGAGCGCAAGAACCAACCTAGGGGATCATCATGGCCGGCCTTATCCGAACACGCCTAGGGAACAGGAGGAGCATGGTCGTGACGCCATCTCGATTGGCCAGGGCGTCCATGTCCTCCGCGCCGCCGTGTTTCTGTTTCCTCCGTCAAATTACAGGTGACCAGCCACAAACTTCCAGTTCTCGACATAACCTGGAAAGTAAAACTGACTGATATTCCTACCGAAACCACAAGCTAGTAGGTTTACTGAATGGTAGTTTGAAGCCACGACCCCATCATCTTGTTGGAATTCCGGCGAACACAGAACTCCGGCAAGCCGTCTACAACACACACGAGCACCTGGAACACACGTACACGCGAGGATTTTTGTGCTGCTTAACAACTACTGGCAGCTTTTTCTCTCTGTATTAGTTTCCCTAAATACAAGCTACTGCACAACTGAAAGTCCTACAATTACGGCATGCCGGTCAGCTGATCGTGCCATCCCACGATCTCACACACACGCCGCACATACTCCCTACACTACCGGAATCCGCGCCTCTGCCGAGAGCGCGATCCTCTCGGCACAGGGCTGTTTGCTCTCGGCACGGCCCCGTGCCGAGAGGGAGCTCTCGGCGAGAGCGCTCCCGGCACCGCTGGGCCGGCACAGGCGGCTCTGCCGAGAGCCACGGGCCAAACTCTCGGCACAGCTGTGCCGAGGGCCCATTTAGCTCTCGTCACAGGCCCGTCCGCAACTGACGGCGTGAACTGCGGGCCCCACTCCTGTGCCGAGAGCCACGCAGAAAGCTCACGGCACAGAAGAGCTCTCTGCCGAGAGCCTGTGGGCGGCTCTCGGCACAGGAGTGGTGTCAGGGGTCCGCTGGCGGGGGTGGGCCCCACCTCTTTGCCGAGAGCCTTCTGGCCGGCTCTCGGCACAGAGCTGACAAGCGGGCCCGCGTTTGGCTATTGTGCCGAGAGCTGGGCCCGCGGGCTCTCGGCACAGAGCCTATCTGGGCCGCCAGCCAGGCCCTCTGTGCCGAGAGCTAAAGCCATTGCTCTCGGCACAGAGCCCGCTTTGCCGAGAGCCCGGGCTTTGGCTCTCGGCACGATTGCTTTTTTTTTTCCAGCAAGCTTATGGTTACCCTCGTCACTTATACATCATCACAGTCAATTAATATTCATCGCAGGCAGTTAATATTCATCACAGGGCGATTAATATTCATCACAGGCAGTTAATACTCATCACAGGCAATTAATATTATCCATCACAAGCACATAAAACATAACCACCACATGGCAATTATCGAAGGTCCAAATGCACGTACAATTATCGAAGGTACATAGTCATCACATGGCACAGGCAAGTTTGGCTGTCGAAATGCAAATAAAAGTTCAGTAGTCCAGCAACTCACTGCGGTGGCTGATGCTGTGGCCACGACCCCCACCCGGACCCGGTGGCGCTCGTGGCACCCCGAGCCAAGAGGACGGGCCACGCGGCATCCCCCACGGAGTCTGCTGAGCTGGCGGCGACATGTCGTGTCTGGCGACGGGCCAAGCGGCATCCCCCACCGAGTCCGCGGAGCCGGCGGCGACATGTGTCCCGCGGGCCCGTCATTTGATGCCGCCGACAGATTTCGCATATGATTGAAAATCGAAATGATAATACAAGATTATGAGCATGTATACCAAGTCATTTTCAATTTCTACGTCATTCTAGGTTTGGCTAACATTATAAGTTATATACAACAATAAGAAAGAAATGAAAGTACAAGGTTTTCTAGCTCACCACGAGTAATTCTAGGTCATTCTAGTTTTTAAGCATCTATATCAAGTCGTTCTAGCTCAATACGAGAAACAAAAGAGCAAGCTAGGTTGGAAAGCAACTCACGGGAGAAAGAGCGGCCGGTCGAGGAGGTGGAGCGACCAACACCGCGGTGGTGGAGGGAGCGGCACCCGTGGCGCTACCACGTGGCCAAGGTTCCGCATGTACTGGAGCATGGCGGCCATCCGCTGATTTTGGGACTCTTGCATCGCATCTAAGCGCCTCTCGGTAATTCACGTGCAAATCATGCAGCCGCCTCGCGACTCTTCTCGCCCGCCTCTCCCGCTCCGCCTCTCTCTCGCCGCAAGTTGGGCCTACAATATTTGATCCAAAAATTAGAATACAAGGAAACATATGTAAACATCAATGAAGTACGAATAAAACGAGAAATAACCCGGAAGGTAGCATTTAAGGTCTCCGTAACACCGGGTCGTCGTTCTATGGGCGGGGCCGAGCTCGTGCCCCTGTCTCGAGATCGAACTCGCGAGAGAGTCGGAACATCGCGCGGGACCGGGGAGAGAGTCGCCAACGAAGTACGCGTCCATGTTTCCCGCCTTCTCCAATCCCGACGACGGTTTCGGATCCGGAGGCTCTCTCACCGGATCGAAGTCCGGCCCACGAACCCGCCTTGCCACCATGGTGTACCTTGCGATGCGGGGGGCCGGATTGTCGGGTTGGTGTACGCCTCGGGCGGGTCGTCGGGGTTGAAGGTGACGTCGGACGTCGCCCCGCCCTTGTGTGCCATACCATATGCCTCGAGCTCGAGCAAGCTTGATTCTCATGTGACTTAGGCTGCAGGAAAACAATCGAGAGTTAGAAAACGAAAATTATGCGATGCGAGAGTTAGAATAAAGAAATAGATTAACATACCCATCTACGAGCATACTCGCGGATGTTAAGGGGGCCTTGATGGTGTGGCGGTCCCGCCATCTTCAAACGTCTCTCCCGACGCTCGAGGTGTTTTGCCTCCCAATCGGGCGCAAACCACAAGTCCACAATCGCACTCCAAGCCCGAGGCATCTCGACGAGCCACCACGGAGGCACCTCGCACGTCATCAAGTGGATACCATACAAGAACATAAAGGTTGGCATATCTAATCCGAGAAGAATGAATAATAGTAATTTTTCGCATTTACCTCCATGTATTGTTCTCGAGTGAGGCGCGAGGTTTCGGACGTCCCTTTTTTTAACTTTCTCACCATACTTAGCCTTGTAGGCAACATTTTGCGAGATACGTGACTCGTAAATCATATCCGTCACAAGCTTCCGACACGTATACATCGCACACTCGGCCGCTCGGTCCTCATATCCCTCAAGGACTCTATAGAAATCCCGCATGTAGAAGCAATGTTAATACTTGAAGGATATCCAATTAATTCAATTTATTGAGAAATACAATTTGTTGCAAGGAAGACTCACCCAAAACTCGCCAACCACCCGACGGGCCTTATTTCGGAACGTCCTGCGTGTCGGATCGGGCAAATCGATCATGAGGGCGTAGTGGTCAAACGTCGTCACCAACCGCTCTCGAGCGTCTTCTCCCTCCCCAACCGTCACGAACCGGGGGTAGTGCCGCCGCACAAAACGCCCAAGATGCCATTGGGAAGACGATTATGAGAGCACGGAGTCACGACCTCCCACCCCCCGCCAAAATGATTTCACGCAAATTATTAGTTTCAATCGTGAGTTTGAACGAACGGATGAAAAAAGTTGTGATAAGTTACCGTAGTCCCTCCGGTTTAATAACCGGTCGGTTGGCAAGCGGTATGGGTCGATCCGGAAGCCGAGCGGGGCCTCGGATATAGACCTTCGGCACGGCCCCCGCCCCCGCACCCCGGCTCCTCATCCTCCTCCTCGGGCTCATACGCCTCCTCATCCCGATGGGCCTCCCCCTCATCCCGCGCCTCCTCCCCCTCATCCCGATCCGCACCCCCGGCCCCCTCATCACTCTCCCGCCGCAACTCTTCCTCCTCATCACTCTCATCCCGCACCGCATCCTCCTCATCCCCGTCATCCGACAACGACGGCACCGAAGTGGGTGCACCTTTCCGAGCCCCGGATCCGGACGACGAGGTGGGTGCCTCGGACGGGGACCTCGTCACCCTCCCTAACGACCGCCACCCCCGCCCGGTACAACTCATTGATGCTCCTCACCGTAGTGGCGCGACGAGTAGGCTTCTTTGGCATCTTTGATCAATCACCCGAAATAGACAAGATTAAACCGGTTAGTATATAATTAAATGTAAATACCAATTAGTAAATAAGAAAACAAATGTCGTAGTAAAGAAGAAACAATTTATCCTACAAAATTAGAAAACACAATTATCCTAGTAAATAAAAAACAAATTATCGTAGTAAATAAGAAACGAAATATCGTAGTAAATAAGATTCCTAGAAAGTTAGAAGCATAATTTCAATTAATACGGACCTTACATGTTTTAGAAATATTCATCACGATCCGGCATATCAGGATCATAAGTCTCGTCATCACTATCACGCATCTCCAAAGACTCAACGCCGTGCTCCAAAGGAGGATCAATGTCATCATCATCACTGACAATGCCTAATTGTAATCGCTCAAGTAATTGTAAGTCCTCTTCATTATCAACCTCTTTGCATCATCGACGTTGACGTCCATTTCATTGTCTACTTCCATTTCGATCTCTTCAGTTAAGTTTATCTCAAAACACCCTTCTAGCCCATCTTCTTGGAAGAACTCTCCGGCATATGTGTTTGGATCTAGTAGGTGGTAATCGTCATCGTTTGGGGTAGGTAGTTTACCGTGTGGCGATACCTTGTACACAACATCCCAACCCCTGAGACGCTTGTCCTTTTTGCAAGGGTATGAGAGGTAATATACTTGCGTGGTTTGTTGGGCCACAATATAGACATCGTGTCCGGGGTACACGGATGATTGTTTAATTTCGACTAGCCCAAGATTCTTGTTTCGTCTCACAACATTTGGATCAAACCAATGACACTTGAATATGACGGGTTTAAGAGGTTTGCAACCACGATACTCGAGTTCATATATTTCTTCAAGTCTTCCATAGTAATCTAGCCCATCGGTTTGGCCATGTGTACAAACTCCATTATTTGTGGTTTTTCGATTGGGCCTTTTCTCGCTCATGTCGTGTCGTGTGAAAGCGATATCCATTCACGTCATAAGCAAGCATATGACTTGACCCTTAAGGAGAAACCATCGGCAACCTCTGTCTCAACTCAGGACTCATAGACGCATCGGTTTGGCTCTGCAAGTTCAGGCATGATTGCAGTTAATGTGATATTGAATGCGAGCTCAATTACTTTTAATATTAGAGTACGACCTATATTACCTTCTTTTTGAACCAAGAAATGAAATCGGCATTTAGAAGAACGTTTTCCTCATCGTGGTCGGTAGGGGGCCTTGACCGACGCGGAAGTGACCCAATAAATTCACTGCACCAAATCTGTACCGCGGGTTCTTTCGTGCCGAGAGCCGAGCCCTTTGCTCTCGGCAAATCGTCTCCGTGCCGAGAGCTTGGGATGCGGCTCTCGGCACGAAGCGAGCTCTCGGTAGAGGCCGCGTTTCCGGTAGTGCTACGACTCGCCCCACACACAACAGAACGTGCGAGAGCTCCTACAGACTCGCTCCTCCTTGACTTGGAGAACTTATTCAACAGGACACAACGGTAACAGCACAGGTTTAAACACTAACACATCTGTCACCATCAGACGAGCACTTCATTTTTCATGTAGAACCTTGGCAGGCCATCATGCATGCCAATGCCGTGCCACCTGGGGGAGACAAATCAAGGATGCTCCGATCCATGCTGCGCAGCCAGACTCTCAAAATCGTAATTAACTTTCCTTTCGAACTGGAAATTAGCCGTCCAATGACTTCTCTATGCAACAAGAACAAGCATCGCGTCAAGAGAAAGGGTGCCAGCTGGGCTGGAATTCGCTACTTACTGCAAGATGGATGCTCCAGGGAGGCAGGGACAGAGATGATGCAGGAGAGCCTAAAGGTCTGTCCGGAATGTTAAGATATGCATAGTAGAACTAGCAAACATTTTAAAACATAGCACTGCATTATTGCTTCATCAAAGAGCATATAGCGATGCAGATATAGTACTATAGTAGTGTGTTACAGTTCAAAACATTATTTCATACATATAGCTTGTTAAGTGAAAGTCAACAGGTAGCATGCTGAACCCCAGGGCCCATTTCTCCAGGTCCGGTTGGTGGTGGTGTCGGTCGGTCAGCTCCATGTTGATCGCCTGCACGATCGTAGCTGACCGGCCGCTTCATCTGCAGGAAGGCTTCAGCACCGGCGCGACGCTTCACCTCGATCAGTCGTCTCCTCCCTGCAGAGGCGCGTTGGTCAGCTCACAGATGATCATCATTCATCAGTCGTCGGCTCATAAGTCAAATTGTCGTCGAACGCCTGGACGCCTCGGGCCACATGATGCCCCTTTGATAGGAGGAGCTGTGTGTACGCTTCTGCTGTTGTCGACAGCATCTCTCTGATTATTGCCCTGCTAGGGATAGTAAAAGATCTATGGCAAGAACAAAACACGGCATTCCTTTGCTCAATGCTTGTGGTACTCTGCATTAGCACTCTCTTTGTGGGACAGTACAGTAAGATGGCAAGAGCTGTCTGTGATGTAATGTTTCTAATAGCGTACTGTACTGTATGTGCTCGATGTGCTTGATCCTGCACTGTACTGAAGATTTGGTATTGAGACATGGTTTTTTGATTCCGCGTGTTTATATGTTGATGACTAATTGCATATATATTGTCAGCAAACAAGGCTAGATGGAGCCTGCAGCCTGGAACTGGAATTTGATATTAGGCTCCCCAGCCTCGAGATTGGAGGCACACACAATACATCGCGCTGAATGAAAAATGCACGGCAAAAAAATGCAGGGAAAAGCTTCGACCCACCACGCACGCAGGCACAGCTCAAGTTGATTCCTGTGTCCGCTGACGGTGACGAAGCGGATGTTAACACCAAAATTTGGTAAGGAGTATGACATGTGGGTCCGATTCGAAAAAGAGTCCGTCTGCGGTGGAAGGAAAGATATTTTCGAGAGATTTTCGGCGAGAAGGATCCGCGGTCGGCTATCTGCTCCCGGTTCGGCAAAGGAACAAAAGAGAGCTGATTTTGCGGGATTGGGCGGTGACGTGGCTCAATCGGAGGAAGCGAATGGATGGATAGGCGATCGAGTTTAGTTAGGCAATGAATCCATTCGCAATTGTAATCGCGCAGGGTATAAATACGATCCCTGGATGTATGTAACGTACACGTTCATTCCTCAATACACACCGGCCTTACGCCAAACCCTAGAGTCCTTGTCGTGTCGTCGAGTTCTTCGAGAGGGCCAATCGATCCGTCGACCTCCGTGAGTACCGGCAACCTTGTATCATGTCTAGTATCATGCGGTGGATTTAGATCTGATGCAAGTAGTCTTGTTACCATGCTTCGTGTCATGCGGTAGATTCAAGCTTGGTTCAAGAGGGTTTCTTGTTAGATCATGAGCCATGCGGTAGGCTAAGATCTAGCTCGGAGCTAGTTATCGGCTCTATTGGATTTTGGCAAGATCCAATAGATTCATTAAGTTATCCCGTGTTGTCATGAGTTTTACTTTATGTTTTAGTTCATGTAACACACCTTTGCCCAATCTAGATGGTTTTGGATCGGCTATACTTCTTTTAAGATCCGTGTACGAGCAGGTTTCGTGTTTTGACGCGTGGGTCTTGTGTTCTCCGATAGCCGAAACCGAATCGATCTAGTTTGTCACGTGTTGCGGGTTCAAGCTTGCTTTGTGCGTATAAATCTTGAAAGAACCGGGTATCATGCGGTAGATGCAGGTTTTTGGGTTGCTTTGGAGCTAGTCATCCGGTGGATTAGATTTCCAATTCAGTCTGATAGATTTGTTCACGTGGTAATGTTTGTTCCTTCTCCATGGACCCCGGATCGGCTGTTCAGCCGTATTCGGTTATGTTTTCACGAGTAGATCACGTGCATTGTTTGTGCCTTAAGTGATGTATGCTTTTAGCTTTCCATATTTAGATTGTATCATGCGGTGGATAGATCTATTTGCGGAAAGTGGTACGTTTTTCATGCAAGTTGTATCATGCGGTGGATAGATTTGTTTGTGATCGTACCCGACGGATCTTAAAGTACCTAGACATGCGGTAGACTAGTGCTTTGATCTATGCGTGCTCATTTAATACATGATCATGTTCGTGCTTTACCTCATTTTATTTAATGACAAACCTCACGGGGATCGGTCATGATTTCATGCTTGCATCTTTATCTATACAAAGACCGATCGTCGTCACGCTTACGTCATCCATTCGGCAGTATTCTTTTTTCCTTTATAATGGTCCGGATGGTTGTGATTCTTTGACAGATAGCTCTACATAGCTACATGTCATTCTTGCTTGGCTTCTTGGCCATAAATATGGAACATGCGGTACCACCCGACACGTTCCAAGCTTTGGTATCTAACTGCTTTATCTTTTGTTAATTTTCGGGAAAAATTGGATCGGCACGTCATTTGCTCTCTCGCGCGCGTGTGAAGCTAGCTTTTTTGGCTTGCCGTGTGATTGGCGTTGAGTGCACATTTTGCGTCAACACACTTTTTGGCACGCCCGGTGGGACCACGCCCGAATTGGTTCAAGATGCCGAAGTCTCGGACCTCCGGATGTCGGCATCGAAGAGCTTTCTCCCGAGCAAGACATCGGCGGCTCCCGGACGTCGTGAATCAATTTCGGCAAAAGTGTCTCATGTCGTTTAAGAAGAATCGAAGTGGTGTACCGTATCTAAAGAATGACACCCGCCCGGAGTGCTGCTGCCGGGAGAGAGCGATGCCTCAACCCAACGAGAAAAGGAGGAATGCGCACGGATGTTCCAAGAGTCGGTGGACGACATGCTCACCAAGCACAACCGGGCTTTCCTCGGGTCACTCCGGCGGATGATGGTGGCCCTCTTTGGCCCGGCGCGAGGCAAGCGTTCGGGAAGGCATCCGCCGGAAAGAGCACCGTGGAGCCGGGTGAATCAAGCTCTCGGCCGCGCTACGGAACCAATTGCGGCAACCTCCCCCTCAAAGCTCCGGGAGCCGGACATTCCAACCTCCTCCGCAGGGCGCGGGGGCGCCGGTTCGCCCCCGTTGCAAGCTTTAGGAAGTCAACCAATCCTGCCGCCACCACGGAGCAAAGCACGGGTCGGCCCCGTGCAACGGCCGAATCCGTATCGGCCTACGTACGGAGACCCGGCGTTCGGCTCATCCGGGGCCCCACTCGACCCCGGTCGAAGAATAGCTCCGTCGACCAACCGGCTCCCGAGAGGAATTTGTACGGCGGTGGTTATCATGAAGTGGGAAATTACGGAGCGTTCGATGCCTTCCCGCACCCGGGGTACGCGCGCGCGCCGCGGGCGCTCAAGAGGAAGACGCCCTAGCACGCAAGATGGCCGAATTGATGCGAATCGGTTCGGCCTCAAGCCAAAGATGCGGGGCCCCACCTACGAGGCCGCCGTTCCCGAATGGCACTATAACGTGCTCCCGCCACCGAGGGTGAAGCCGCCGACGGAATTCACAAAGTTCTCTCGGGCGGGGACGAGACAAGCACGGTCGAGCACATCGCCCGTTACCTCATGCGACTTGGGGAATGTTCGGCCGAGGAGGCGTTCGGGGTTCGCTACTTCCCCGCCTCGGCCGACGGGTCCGGCTTTTCGGTGGTTCTCGTCCTTGCCGCCTGAATCAGTGGCCAGGTGGAAGGATTTGGAGCGTAAATTCCACGCTCATTACTTCGGCGGCGATTACGAGAAGAAGTTGATTGATCTCGCCACCCCGAAGCAAAGGCACGGTGAAACACCGCCGGAGTTTCTTAGAAGATTCGGAGAAGTTAAGGGCATGTGCTTCTCATTGAACTTGCCGGACGATCGGTGGTCGATATGGCCGTCGCCGGGATGTTGCCGGCCGTGCGCGAGAAGCTATTTGGGATGGAGTTTGAAAACTTGGGCCAACTATCGCGAGGTTATCCTTGATGAGCAATCGGGCATATGGCCTCAAGAAGGACCCCAAGTTTGGCAAGCGAAGCATGACATCGCCGACATCTACAACCAATTCTTGGACAAGGCCGATTTGTGCGAGGATTCGACGACGAAGTGGAGATAGGCCGGCGGAGATCATGTGGGGTAAAGAGCCCTTGACAATGAATCGGCGGTGGGTCAAGCGGACCAAAGGGACCTACGACTTCGACATCACAAAGGCCGATAAGTTGTTTGAGCTCTTGGTAAAGGAAGGCCGAATCAAGCCGCCCGAAGGGCACTCTATGCTTCGGCCCTCGATGGAGTCAAAGCGAAACGTTCTCGCGGCTTCCATGACAAGGGACTCGCACTCCATCAACGATTGCGGGGTCTTCGGGATGAGGATCCGAAGGCTATCCAGAAGGGCACCTCAAGTTCGATAACAAGATGAAGTCGGATGGCCACCCCTTCCCCTCGAACATGCTCGGCTTTTCTATCAATGCGATAACGGTACCGAAGAGAAGGGGGAAAGTCAAGGTCCCGACCTCGCCCGGGTCCAAGCAAGGTGGATCGGTTGACCCGGAGCGCCGGGTGACCCTAGAACAAGTGCGGGCGACGCCCCCCGCGTTCTCAAGAGCCACATCGAGATTGGGGAATCGTCCGGGTGCCTAAACCCAAGGTGACGTCACGCATTCTCCTCAACAAATGGCAGCGCCGGATGGAAAAAGGAGTGCTACCAAAAGCGTCGTCACGAGGGAGGAGCGGCGCGGGGGCCGAAGAGGAGGCGCGCAGATGGAATCAAGAACAAGACACGCGCGGCGGGAGCGCGCCCACCGGGGGTGCGCCTTCTTCGAGCACCGCTGGAATGAGGGCCTAAAGCTCGCCCACATTAAGGAACCGTCCCGAATGCGGCGACGGATATGTTGAGTACGGGCAGAAAGCGCAATCGCCGATCCGTCCATGAAAGACTTGGAAGGATCCACCCGAATGGGGATCGGCGGCAAAAAATTGAAATCATTGATCATCCCGGGAAGCGCCAAGCCGATCTCGGGTGGGCCGATCGGGGAAGAGGACGAGGATGTCCACGTCCGGCGAAGGGGCGGTGGTGCCCGCCCGGCCTACGCGGGGAGCCGAAGAGGCGGGTCCGGGGCGCTTGAGGAACCGCGAGATGAAGCAAGCCGGGATCCGGACGAGGCGAAGTGGCGCCCCAAGGACCGGCCCGGAAGAATCGAAGCGTTCGGCCCCTACATGCATGGTATACTTCCCCGCCGAACGAGTTCATGGCTCCCGCTAACCGAGGTGATGCAGAGGAGGAAGCTTCCTTTGACGACGAGCGCCCGAGGAGATGATGGCGCGCCGGTGCTTGCCAAGCGGGGCCGTCTTCGACAAGCCGGCCAAGAATCGCCATATGAGGCCGCCGTACTTGAGGGGGGTACGTCAATGGCAAGCCATTGACCAAGATGTTCGTCGACGGTGGCGCGGCGGTCAACGTAATGTCGTACACCACCTTCGGGAAGCTTGGCATGACCCCGAGCGATCCGACGCCTACAAGCATCATCCCGAACGACTTCGCCGGAATCCCTCGGACACCAAAGGATGCGCTCACGTGGACTTGATGATCGGGTCCAAGACGCTCGCTCACCACCTTCTTTGTCATCGAAGGCAAGGGAGCCTACGACCGCCGCTTGGGCGGGGACCGGATTCACGCCAATCGCCGCGTCCCATCCACCATGCATCAACGGCTTATCCGGTGGGTGGATGACGAGATCGAGGTCGTCCGGGCGGATGATTCCGTGAGCGTGGCCAACATGGAACCGACCTTCCGGGGAGTACCAAGGCATCGATTGCTTCTCGGGGAAAGGAGCGGGGAGAAGGTCTGTTGAACTGTCGGCGGTGACCAACGGTACCGATTCAAGCGGTCGGCTCTTATAGTAATTTTTAATGGAGAACCCCGTGGATGGCACCGGTGGCAAGTTAGGACGAGGATTCATGTCGGCCGATAAGCCGGAAGAAGTTGACATTGGAAGCGGTGATAAGCCAAGGCCGACGTTCATCGGTGCAAATTTGCGCCGGACTTCGGGGGAACTTAATTGAGCTTCTCAAAGAATATAAAGATTGCTTCGCCCGGGATTACTCGGAGATGCCCGGATTGGATCGTTCCATCGTCGAGCACCGGTTGCCGATCAAGCCTCGGTTTCAAACCATATAAGCAACCACCCCGGAAAATCTACAAGGATGAAGTATTGGCCGATGTGAAGAAGGAGATCGAAAGATTACTTGACGCAAACTTCGTTCGGCGCGTGCGGTATATGCGGAGTGGATTTCTAACATCGTCCCTGTGTATAAGAAGAACGGGAAAATGAGGGTTTGCATAGACTTCAGGGACCTAAACAGAGCTACTCCCATGGATGGATACCCGATGCCTATTGCCGATTTGTTGATTGACGCCGCCGCCGGGCACAAGGTGATTAGCTTCATGGATGGCAACGCGGGATACAATCGGATCTTTATGGCAATAGAAGACATCTCGAAGACGGCCTTTAGATGTCCCGGTCATATAGGCCTATTTGAATGGATCGTCATGACATTTGGGTTGAAAAATGCCGGTGCAACCTATCGGCGGGCCATGAATTACATTTTTCATGAGTTGATCGGCAAAGCCGTGGAAATCTACATCGATGACGTGGTGATCAAGTCCTTAAGTCATGACACCCATCTAGAAGATGTGAAGAAGACCTTGGAATGCACCGGAAGCATGGCCTAAAGATGAATCCAAACAAATGTGCATTTGGGGTGTCGAAATGTGGAGAGTTCTTGGGGGTTTTTGGTCCACGAAGGGGGAATCGAGGTTGGCAAGAAGAGCATGAAAGCCATTGATGAAGTCGTTCCTCCAACCAACCTCAAGGAATTGCAATCATCGCTCGGCAAGATCAACTTTGTGAGAAGATTCATCTCAAATTTGTCGCGAGAAGGTGTTGCCATTATCTCCATTGCCGAAGCTAAAGAAGGATCAGAAATTCACATGGGGCGACGAACAACAAAAGGCTTTCGATGAAATCAAGCAATACATGAAGGAGCCGCCGGTGCTGGTTCCTCCTCAGCTAAGCAAGCCTTTCAAGTTGTACGTGGCGGCCGATACCCAAACCATTGGATCGGCCCTTATTCAAGAATTCGAAGGAAAGGAGCGGATAGTAGCTTATCTTAGCCGAAAACTACTTGATCCCGAAACCGGGTATTCGGCTATAGAAAACCGTGTCTTTGCGTATACTACTCGTGTACAAAGTTTCGGCACTATTTGTTGAATGCCGAATGCACCGTATACTCGAAGTTTGATGTGATAAAACATATGTTATCTATGCCAATTTTGAATGGACGGATCGGCAAATGGATTTTAGCTTTATCGAATTCGAGTTGAAGTTCGAATCGGCAAAAGCCATCAAAGGTCGGGTCATTGCCGATTTCATAACCGAACATCGTGACCCTTCAATTAGTCTCGCTTGAAATTATCCCTTGGGCTTTATTTTTTGACGGGTCATCATGTGGCAAAGGTGGGGGAGTAGGGATCCTGCTAATTTCGCCCAAAGGTGAGATGTTTGAATTCGCCATTCCTATACAACCCACTGTCACAAATAACCAGGCTGAGTACGAGGCTTTCGCTTCGAGGGCTTCAATACTTGAGAGAAGCCGGGGCCGTTTCGGTTGAAATCTATGGAGATTCGAGCTGGTCATCAAGCAATTGAACGGCCAATACGAGTGCGGGGAGCGAGGCGCCGAGGAGTTACTACGAGGAATGCGAGAGAAATCTTGAAGGGCTTTCCATTGGTAACCCTACAAGACATTCCTAGAGAGCATAACGAGGAAGCAAACAGGCCGGCTCGCAGCGCCTCTCGGTTATAAGGAGAGTCAAGAAGCATTTCTTTGCAGAGGTGTGTGCACTAGGGGCGGATCTTACGAGAAGATGATTGGAGGAAAGAGATCGTTGATTATTTGAGAGATCCATCCCGAAAAGTCTCTAGGAAGCTCGGTACAAGGCAATCAAGTTCGTTCTTCCGGATGATAATTTATTCTATAAATCATTAGATGGAGTATTGCTACGATGCCCGGGTCCGAAGAAGCCAAGAACATGATGAGCGAGGTGCACGATGGGATATGTGGAGCGCACCAATCGGCCTATCGGATGAAATGGGTTATTAGGCAAGCTGGATGCTTTTGGCCGACGATATTAGAGGACTGCTTTGAGTATTACAAGGGGTGTCAAGATTGCCAGAGGTTCGGGAATATTCAAAGAGTCCCCGCATCGGCATTGAATCCCATCATCAAGCCATGGCCATTCGAGGGCGGGGTATAGACTTGATTGGCCAAATTAATCCGCCGTCTAGCAAGGGGCATAAGTTCGTGCTTTTGGCTACAGACTACTTCACCAAATGGGTCGAGGCGGTCCCACTGAAGAAAGTGACGTCAGAAAACATGATCGAGTTCGTCAAGGAACACATCATCTATCGATTTGGGATCCCTCAGACGATTACCACTGACCAAGGGGCACAATTCGTGTCATTGGAATTTAGAGATTTTGCCGAAAGCATGGGAATCAAGTTATTTAATTCTTCTCCATATTACGCCCAGGCTAATGGTCGGGCGAGAGGCTTCTAACAAGATCATGATCAAGCTGATACAGAAGAAGATCGATCAGAAGCCAAGGAGGTGGCATTCGGTACTCAGTGAAGCATTGTGGGCTTACCGAATGGACCCCCATGGAGCTACAAAGACTTCTCCTTACGAGTTGGTTTACGGGCATCGTGCGATCCCGCCCGGGAAATGCAATCGAGTCAAGGAGAGTAGTGCTGCAAAACGATTTGAGCTCCAAGGATTACGGTGGCCTAATGATGGATGAGTTAGAAGATTTGCATATGATCCGTCTCGGGGCCCCGGAGAACATCGAGAAAAACAAGCCGCGGGTCGCCAAATACTATAACAAGAAAGTAAAGGTAAAGCAATTCGCGAGAAGGCGATCTAGTTTGGAAAGCGTTATTGCCGATTGGAACTAAATACGTTGAATTCGGCAAATGGTCCCCTAACCGGGAGGGGCCTTTTCGTGTGGTCGGATGCGTCCCCGGTAATGCATACATATTGAAAACTTTGTCGGGAGAAGAATTTTCCGCTGCGATAAATGGGAGATATCGAAGAAATATCATCCTAGCATTGGGATCGATCGATGATTACACGCATCCGACACAAAAAATAGCCGGCGCTCAAGAATGAGGCCGCCTTTAGAACAAAATCTATGAACAAAAGAAGATGGCCGGTGCCGGATGCATTGCCCTTAGCTCAATACTACATTACGGCTATTTCTTGCGGGATTACATATAGCGCCCCGAGGGTCGGGTCCCCTAAGGGGTGGGAAGCGAAGGCGTGGAGAAAGAAGCGAAAGTATGATTCAATCTTTTCTTTGCTTCTTCGGCCGTCGCTCCCTCTTCGGTTGTTCCAGACCACCGTGACGGCGACTTGGAACGCACGAGGATGACCGTGATTGGCGGCCTCTACCAAGCTATCCCGGGCCGCCTTCGGGTTGCCGTACCGTCGAAACATCTGGAGCAAAAGAATCAAGGTTAGGGGCAAGAAATCCAGATGCAAACATGAAGGAGTCAGAAGCATTTACCCCCTACTAACGCTTCCAGCGCCATGCGACGCTCGCGCTCGGCTTGGCAACGGACGGACATGTCCCCGAGGTCACGCTCCGGTGTGCCGGCACGGCGGCGCAGCTGATGAATGGCCCTCTGCTCAGGCGTGGCGTCCTCTGCTTCAGGGGAGGAATCGGAGGAGATGTACTCAGGAACATCTTCGGTCCCGATGACCTCTTCAGGAAGCAAATCAAGGCTGAAAAAGACGAGAAGAAAACATGAAGCGCAAGATCAAGCAGGAGAACGAGGAGCAGATCAAGAGAGAACTCACTTCCGAATCGTACGCTTCCTTGATGGGCCGCTCCCCTGAGGTTGTTTACCCTTGTCCATGGCGTTGGGGTTTTTTCCTCTAGCGACGGGGGAAGAGACGAGAAATGATGGAGGAGTGTGCAAGTGGATTTGCGAGCACCCCACGGGCTATTTTATTGACCAAGGAGGCGCATTGGGAGTGATGATCCGCCGTACACACCGTTGGAATACCAAGCGGCGGGGGTTTCCACCGAGTGCGAAGGGTTTTCTTTTGAACAGTGATTACGGATTGCCGAATTGGGATCCTTTGTGGATTTTGCGCCGGGGGGGCGGTTGTTCGCGCGCGTTCGGCTAAAGACAGGTTCCCGGATGCATTCAAAGAAGACAAAATTCACGGATGCAAATGCGAAGGGAGACATCACGGAACAAATGCGGAATTCAAAAGTTCATCATATATTGCCGACATTTACACATCCCTAGTACAATCTAGTCAAAGAGCCTATTCAACACGGATTGGGGATGGGTAATTTCGGCAATGGCGTCGCCGTGGCCGTCGAGGCGCTCCGAGGATGAGCTCGATCTCGTCGATGTCCTCCGGCGCGCCGCCCGGAAGCCACGCGGCCTCGGTGGAGTAGTCGACGTCCGTATGCGTCGCCATCGCGGCCCGTGCCCAAGGTGGTGCCCAAGCGAACGCCATGGACGGCCACCTCGTCAACGCGGCGCTCCACCGCGGTCAGGCGCTCCGCCGGCGTGTCGCCGTGGGCATTCACCTTCTCGGCCAATTGCTCTACCAGCGCCTTTAGCTGGTTGAGCTCAGCGTCGCGGGCTGCAAAAGACAAACAGATGGGATTAGCATCAAAGGCCGAGCTGGACCAAGAATCAATCTCGGTGGCTATACCGTCAATGGCCTCTAGCACCGTTTGCGCCGGTCTTCCCATTCTAACTCGGCCCACGCCCGCTTTCTTGGAGACGTCCTCCGGTTCGCGACGGGACGCCTCTAACTCCTCCTTGAAGCGGATGGCGTGCGCTTCCCCCGTACGGTGCACGGGGGAGTGGCCGTCGGACTCCGAGGAGTCATCCGGGAGGGGCCGATTGACCGGCGCACGGGGCGGATTCCACCGAATCAACTCCGAAAAAAAGGAGAGATGATCGTCAAGGCAAAGGAAGATTAAAAAGCGAGAATCACGGAGAAGAGGTTGACGATCGTCACCGCTCGCGCGCATTGGCGGCGCTCCCCTCGGCCTCGTCGGAGGCACGGCGGCGGTTGAGGCGGCGCACCATTGTGGTTTGGGATGTGCACTCGTTTGCGAGAAGGCTAAAGATTGGCAAAGATTCGAGAGCTAGAAGGCCTGGTGGAGAGCTAGGGGCACCTATGGCAACATTTATAGGCCTGGCAGGGTGAATCGTGGCTTCGAGTCGTGGCTGTGGATCGTGGCGCACGTCCCAATAAAATCGGAAGGTGGAAAGATTTCCTTGACCACTGCCGGCGGGTCGTTTGGAGTTCTAAGCTGGACCGTGCGCAGGTCGATTGGTTCGGCTAAGGGAACTCAAGGTGTCGTTCGGGAGTCAGCATTTCACTGCCGAATGGGTCGATCAGCATTACATCTCAAAGGTACGCAAAAGAAAGGAAACAAATCACAGGGAGATATTACGAGAGCGACCAGTTCAATTATATATCAATAAGGATTCAGGCATTCAGGAGTTTGGCAAGTACACGACGAACATTGGATATTATCAAACGGGAATTGTCCAAGATCTCCGGGCGGTCTTTTTGGGCACCGGATAGGTCGTTGAGCTCCGCATCGCATTGCTTTATTCCGTGTGACAGCTCGACTCCACTTCCGCTTGGGTCTTTGCCATCAATCCGAGAAGTTCGGCTATTTTCTTTTGGTCAATCTCCATCTCCGCCGACAAGCTTCTCGTTCGGCCTCTAGAGCAGCCTTCCTAGCGCCTTTCGGATCATAAGAAGCTTGCGGTGTTAGCCGTTGCATCCTTTTGGTTCTCTCGCTTGAGATTGTGCCCCGTTCATGGCTTGTTCAAGCATCGCTTTTCCTTTTCTCAATGGCGGACGGGAGCGCAATTTCCTCCAAGCGCGCCTCAAGGGTACATAAAGGGGCTCTAAGTCATAGATGGATGACAAGAGAAGCTCGATGTCTTCGGGGAGTTCTTGACTAATGGGTTCAAACATTTCTTCGAAATGATGGAGATCATTGAACCGATCCCGAGCATCTTTCTCTAGCCGGGCGGCAATTTCGTGAGCTTGGACAAGCACTTCATTTGGCAACGGCCGGAACACTCCTTCCATCACCTCGGCACTGGATTGCTCTCCGATGGCGAGCTCGATGATGATGGAGCTTGATCCTGGTGAACAACATTGCCGAATTAAGGATACTAAACACCAAGGCACCAGAATTGAGTACGGGTGGTTACCTCATGGCCGGTTTCTTGAGTAGGGGCAATCACGGTGAAGAGGACGCTCCAAGAAGAGCCGAAACTTCGAGCTAAGGGGTGCCGATGCGGGCATTGGCGGCTCGTGGGTTTTCGGGCCGGAGAGGAGTTGGGTCCGCCGCCTCCGGTGGATTGGCTATCTCTCGTTTGACCAATAGGCGATGGCACCCCGGGAGAATTTGTCGGCTCCGGCTGAGTTGGGAGATTCATCTCCGGAGAGTTGATTGCTTCGCAGAAGGCGATGAGGATGAGATCTCCACCGGGATGGGTAACTCAACCCCGGATGGACTCGCCCGTTGAACCACCGGAACATCTACGAGCCGTTCTCCCACGCCTTCTTCGCAAGTGTCCAATTGAAAGAGTAAGTGCCGGTGCTCATCCTTGAGAAAGGACAAGAAAGGGCATACCGATGGATGGAGCATTGGCGAGTGCCGGTTCTCAAGAATGTTGGGCTCGGTCCGAAAATGCACAATGAATATGATCCATCAAGAACAGAGTGACTTGGTAATCAAGAAGGTAAAGGGTTTTACCTCAACAAGCACCTTTTTGACAGTTCTTCTCCTTTTGGCACTTGGAGGGGCAATCGGTGCGGACCTTGCCTCCGTCTGCAGCAAGGCTAGAAAGGCCGGGATCCGTAGTAGCATACCCGGCCATTAATTGATGCGGGGTTGTAGACTTGAACCCTAATGTCGAAATTGGGCCTTCAGCATTGTAAGCAATTGCCCTGGCTCGAGGGGCAGGCACTGTGTTCTGTGGACAAAAGATGAAGGTCAAGACCATGAATGAAGAAGAAGTGTTTGATCCAAGGGCTCATTGTGTTACCTCTGAAGTCGGCAGGAAATCAGGCACCAATTCTGCACAGAACACATGAACGGGTTCACTGAAGATGTGGTCATGAAATTCTTGCCACCAGGAGTTGAAGGTGGGGTGAGCTATGGTTGCAGGCACAAAAGGACGTGTATAGACAGTGGGACTGCACACATAGTTGAAAACTCGCTGCATTGCATCGGTTCTCGATTTCCTCCCCGGGTTTGAGGAATTCATGCAAAAACAATCTTGGGGGCATCCGGCCGCATCCAAGTTGTCCGGCCATTACATTAGGCCGGTAGTATTCGTAAGTGCCGACATTCCGCCTCCCTCCATTGAACTCGGCCGTAATATGCATGGGCGGATTATGATATTAAAGATCTCCAAGAATCCCCTATCTTGATGGCCGGGCTCAAAAGAGAATTCGACGGGGAAGGTCGAGTGTCATTGCCTAGATAAGGAAGCCAAAGAGGATTGGAGAAGCCTTTGAAGAACAACTCGAAGAGCTGGATAATGTCCTGCTGGATGATAACAGTTGAAGCTGCTTCTCCATAGTTTTGGCATCCTCTGGTAGTTTGAGGCTCTCCTTCGGGGGGATTGGATAAAGGGAAGAACCTGGAGTTCAAATCGACGCCGACAATCTGATGCATATGGAGCTGCAGCCACATTTGAACAAACCACCAAGGGCCGTTGACGCAAGTTATCCTCTGGCTGGTGTACATTTGGGTAACAGTCTGATGAAGCATGTGATATACACTGCCCAAGAAGAACTTTCCCAGAGGGAGGCGATTGCCACTAGCCAGATGGATCGCCATTGCGATATGATTCAAGGTGGGTTCGTTGGCCTTGCCACAGAAGACAAATCCGCATAGCCACATGTTCGAAAAGCTCGTATTCAACTTCGCCAAGGGGATTATCTCTCATGTGCTTCGGGATATAATGCTTGTAGCCATTCCCCGGTTTTACCCCCGTCCGGCGTGAAGAATTTTTGAAGTTCCGGTGGCCGGGACGGATCCGGTGACGTCAAGGCCGGTGATCATGTATACATCGGCCAAGGTTGGGGACATTGGGCCATGCCCAAAAAGGAAGGCGTTGACGCCATTTGACCAGAAGTGGCATGCGGCTATCAGAAGATCTTCATTCTTAGGTGTCTCAGCTACGGATAACTCCAGACATTGAGCGATACGGAGAGCATCCAGATTGGTCAATCCACTCTTGTCCGCAAGAATCCTCTCGATACCAAGTCTTCCACCGCAATTGGAGGCAAGGGCCGGTTCTTGAACGCATCTTGCCACCGAGGAGGTGGGGACAAAGCCGCCTTGAAGGGGATTCTCCGAGATTCAAGCAGTAATGAGATCTAGAGGATCGAGATTCCCCACGGGACCAAGGTAGTAAGAGCGCGAATTGGCCTCGACAAGAATCAAAAGAGCAAGTGGAAGATTCCCGGAAGAAAGCGGAAAAGAAAAATCTCGGGTAAAATTGAAAACCTAATGCCGAACAAGGTTTGCGGGGGGATGGATTTACCCGAGCAAACTTGGTTCCGAGTTGCCATTGGAGGTTCGAGCTCGGGACGAAGAGGATCTAGGGTTGGATCGCGAACGAAGATTCGGCGGATTGCGGAGAACAGGTGTTGACAGATTTGGCTCAAGGATTCGTGGCTAGAGTCAATTGTGGAACAAAATTACTTTTATCCCACAATTGAAGGGGCATGTGTTAACACCAAAATTTGGTAAGGAGTATGACATGTGGGTCCGATTCGAAAAAGAGTCCGTCTGGTGGAAGGAAAGATATTTTCAGAGATTTTCGGCAGAAGGATCCGCGGTCGGCTATCTGCTCCAGTTCGGCAAAGGAACAGTAGAGCTGATTTTGCGGGATTGGACGGTGACGTGGCTCAATCAGAGGAAGCGAATGGATGGATAGGCGATCGAGTTTAGTTAGGCAATGAATCCATTCGCAATTGTAATCGGCAGGTATAAATACGATCCCCGGATGTATGTAACGACACGTTCATTCCTCAATACACACCGGCCTTACGCCAAACCCTAGAGTCCTTGTCGTGTCGTCGAGTTCTTCGAGAGGGCCAATCGATCCGTCGACCTCCGTGAGTACCGGCAACCTTGTATCATGTCTAGTATCATGCGGTGGATTTAGATCTGATGCAAGTAGTCTTGTTACCATGCTTCGTGTCATGCGGTAGATTCAAGCTTGGTTCAAGAGGGTTTTTTGTTAGATCATGAGCCATGCGGTAGGCTAAGATCTAGCTCGGAGCTAGTTATCGGCTCTATTGGATTTTGGCAAGATCCAATAGATTCATTAAGTTATCCCGTGTTGTCATGAGTTTTACTTTATGTTTTAGTTCATGTAACACACCTTTGCCCAATCTAGATGGGTTTGGATCGGCTACACTTCTTTTAAGATCCGTGTACGAGCAGGGTTTCGTGTTTTGACGCGTGGGTCTTGTGCTTTCCGATAGCCGAAACCGAATCGATCTAGTTTGTCACGTGTTGCGGGTTCAAGCTTGCTTTGTGCGTATAAATCTTGAAAGAACCGGTATCATGCGGTAGATGCGAGTTTTGGGGTTGCTTTGGAGCTAGTCATCCGGTGGATTAGATTTCCAATTCGGTCTCGATAGATTTGTTCACGTGGTAATGTTTGTTCCTTCTCCATGGACCTCCGGATCGGACTGCTCACCCGTATTCGGTTATGTTTTCACGAGTAGATCACGTGCATTGTTTGTGCCTTAAGTGATGTATGCTTTTAGCTTTCCATATTTAGATTGTATCATGCGGTGGATAGATCTATTTGCGGAAAGTGGTACGTTTTTCATGCAAGTTGTATCATGCGGTGGATAGATTTGTTTGTGATCGTACCCGACGGATCTTAAAGTACCTAGACATGCGGTAGACTAGTGCTTTGATCTATGCGTGCTCATTTAATACATGATCATGTTCGTGCTTTACCTCATTTTATTTAATGACAAACCTCACGGGGATCGGTCATGATTTCATGCTTGCATCTTTATCTATACAAAGACCGATCGTCGTCACGCTTACGTCATCCATTCGGCAAGATTCTTTTTTCCTTTATAATGGTCCGGATGGTTGTGATTCTTTGACGGATAGCTCTACATAGCTACATGTCATTCTTGCTTGGCTTCTTGGCCATAAATATGGAACCTGCTCTGGCACCACCCGACACGTTCCAAGCTTTGGTATCTAACCGCTTTATCTTTTGTTAATTTTCGGAAAAATTGACTCAGCACGTCATTTGCTCTCTCGCGCGCGTGCGAAGTTTTTTTGGCCTTGTGTGATTGGCGTTGAGTGCACATTTTGCGTCAACAGCGGATCATCAGCTCAAGTTGATTTCTGGGCGAGTACGAGGATCACCATCACCCCCACGGCGCGCTGGTGAGAGCTGGTGTAGTAGAACACGCCGCCGCGGCGTGCGCGTCGGGCGGAAGCTTGGTGGAGGCGCCTAGAGCGCCGGTGGGAGCAGACCGGCCGGAGGGCACCCGTGGCGCGCCATCGATCAGCCGAAGCGGTCGGGGGTCCAGCGTGGCTCTCGCCGGCATCGAGCAAGGTGCGGAGGATCTACGGCGGCCGCGCCGTGTAGGTACGCCCGCAAGGTATTCGATGAATCGACCTGTTTCCTTTGGGGCTCTTTTCCCGCTGGAATCGCTAGTCCGTGGACCATGCGCCGCCTCTTGGTGTTCACGAACTGGAATCACAATGTTCTTCATTGGTGTGGCGTGGACGGTGACACTCGGATTTGCTTCAGGTTAACCTGCACGTGACTTCGCTCCCTAGGAAGCCAGCAAATGTGCCTGCACTTTGGCGCCCCACCCTGCAACCCCACAGCCCCAGATCAACCCCCGGACATATCATAAGGTTTGAAGTTTTTTGACAAGGAGTTACACATCTTGTTTTGGATGACAATCGTGGATTGTGATTATCCTCCGTGCTCATTTTTTTTAGGGTCTCCTCCGTGCTCATTTAGCCAGGCTACAACTCTGCACAGATGACCTCTTCACTCACGAATCATCGTGTTCCATATAATCGTCAATTTTTTCTGAACCACCTCCCTCTATTCTGTCTACTAGGAATTAGTTGTGTCCTTTCCTTCCATACCACAGTATACCTTTCCTCAGACTGAGACTTTCAAGCTGCGTGCAACGTGGCCTTAGAATCCGTGCACTTGGCCTTTACCAGATGTTCCAAGCGCGGAACTACACTCCACTCCAGGTATCTGGGCAAAAGCTTCAGGCTAGGAAACAGAGCACTATATAACTTCAGAACACATATTGTCTCTCTACTCTATCTGCAAACTCTCCTGGACACTAACACAATAGATTCCTGTGTTCACCAGAGAGCAAAGCCTGTAGCCATGAGTGGAGGCGTGGAGATGATTGCTAGCGCTGTTGTGCAGCGCGTCGCCGGCATGCTCGGTGACATCGCCTGGGAGAGGCTCCAGCTGCTATGGAACTACAAAGAGGATGTCCAAGACATGGAAGGCAAAATGGCTACCCTTCAGGTTGCGCTTAGCTACGCTGACAAGCGCTCCCGAGAGACCGATGACGCATTGGTGCAACATTGGCTCAAGAAGTACAAGTCTGTTGCCTACGACGTTGAAGACACGCTGGATGAGTTGGTGACTGATGCAATGATATGGGAAAACAGCAAATGCACGGTACAAACCCTGACACTGAGTCCTCGCACTTATGTATGTACTAAGTTTGCCTGATCGTTTTTTTTGTTTTTTTTTTGCGTAGCTGCAAAAAATTGAATAGGAGAGTAATTGTAAGAAGCACTAATGCTTCATTAAGTGTCAGTACTTGGATTGTGATTTGCGAACAGGTCCCACGATTATGTCGTGTGTGCATAGTGAATAGGCACCACAAAGCATCCAATAGCTGTGATATACTCCTACCTTACTTTTTGCATGTGCTTGGGACCATTGACAATCATTAAGAGTTGAACATTTGAATTACATAGCTTTGTTATTCAATATTAACTTGTAGTGCTAGTCATTGTTTCTTGCACGCACGCATCTAATGATCTACTACTCCCATGTTGTTGACCATAAAGACAAGTTTTCTGTTAGGCCACGAACTAGTTACATAGAGTTTTGTTTTCATTATCTGTAATTTCATTCAAAAATAAACTTCATGCTAGCCCCCTTATGAGCCATATCATCAACTAGCCACCTAATAAATCAGAATTTTATTCCTGAAAAATAGTAAGATCGCAGAAATAAGTCAAGCAAACAACTGAATGTCAGTGGATTGCCCAGGAAAGACAACACAGGGGTTGTAATGTATCAAGCACAAAAGTGAGGCAGACATTCAGAACACCATAGAATCATCTTCCACCGTGCCTCACATGTTGTTCCCTCATTTTTTTAGAATTTGGTCCCATTTAAGTACAGGAACCCCCTAGATATGACTCTACATTTTTTTGGAGCATTATGAACTCTACTTTGAGTGGAAACATATTCTATTTTTTATTCCCTTTTTTCAAATAGTGAGCAAGGAGTTGCTTTCCCACTTACAAGGTTAGGAAAAGATACACAAGAATACCAAATAACTACTCATGTATTCTATTTTAAATAAAAATACTGGTTCTGAGAAAAGAGCATATGAAAATACTAAATAGAGATAATCACACTTTAACAAAGAATACAAAATCAGAGAATGCTAAGTACAATTCATTTCAAAAGTTGATCATGTACAAAGAATAACAGGTTAGGCCAAGATATTGTCATCTTATTTTATCAATACTTCTTATGACCATATGCCATTCAAGTTGGCACATTTGTTTAATGTCTATTTTTTTTTCTGAATCGTTCTTTTTTTAGTTTCCGAGTGCTGCGGTGAGTTTAGTTTTTCTCATCAAATGTTGGACAAATTAATCTGAAGGTGAATTGACTTTGAACTTTTTTAAAAAATAAACGGATTAGAGCTTTAAACAAACCTTTTAACAGTAATCACATTTGCAGAAAAGAAAGCCCTAATTACTAAATCTAGTTTGCGCAAGGCATAGAATATTCTTATCAAGAATTAACATGGACTAAAACAGTTAGTGAACAAAGCTAACTTCTCAAATCAGAATCAGGAAATAGAATAGGAATTCTAATCCATGTCTAGTCTTCAAAGGTGTAATGACTAGTGTCCGAGTTTTAAAACTGCTACAATGTGATTGTCTTTGTTGGCGTCCATGACTTGGCAAGACATTGACACTCTTGTAAGTTAAATGTCCCAAAATAGACAATTCTTGCTTGGGAACATATCTAGTGGAAACCAACCTCTTCGTGCGAACTATGGAAACTTTAATCTAAGCCACACGATCTTGATCCAAGGGAGAGCTTATGGGAGGTGGAAGGGGTGATTTGCAAAATTCATGGGAGATGGGAGAGGTGATTTGCAAAGGTGCTTTTGCAAATTACTCCTCCCACCTCCTCCGAACGCTCCGTTGGGTCAACATCGTGTCTCTCGATTGAAACACGGAGAGGTTGGTTTCCACCGATATGTTGCCTTCTTGCTTCCCCCAGTGTGCTACCGTACTTCATAAAAGAAACAGATAAGCATGTTTGGAACTTTTTTAGTCACGCATTCCCGCCTAATAGAAGCTATATGTATGGTTATTTGACTGAATTATAAAACAAATTACAGGTAAAATTGTTCTTCTCATCGATCAATCCACTCATTGTGCGCATCACCATGTCAAATAAGATGAAAAATATTCGGCCGATGCTAGATAAGATTGCCGATGATAAGAAGAAATTCCCTATTCCGGCATTGCCTACACCAACACACCAAGACAAGTAACAAAAAGTGGAGTGAAACCTTTATCGGTGACACGGATGAAATTGAGATGATAGGAAGGGAGAAAGAGAAGGAAGAGATATTAATCAAGGTCTCACGTAAAGGCGGGGACCAAAAAAGCCTTGTCATTCCTCTTGTTGGCCTTGGTGGTATTGGTAAGACGACATTGGCAAAAGCTGTTTACACCGGCAAGGAAGCAAATATGTTCGATGTGAAAGCATGGGTCCATGTGTCAATGGATTTTGAGCTCAACAAGATTATGTCCGGTATTATATCTCGGTAGAGAATAGCCCTCCTATTAATGGTGCTGATCCGCAATATCTAAAACGCCGCCTTGATCGCATACTCCGTGACAAGTTGTATCTTATAATCTTGGATGATTTATGGGAGGAAGGGAGGTCTAAGTTGGAGCAAACTCGATGAACATGTTGCAATCCGGAAAGAAAGGTAGCAAGATAATAGTCACCACCCGTAGCGAAAAGGTTGCTAGTACCTTATCTAACATACATTCTTCATATTTTCATACCGTTAATCCAATCAAACCGGAGGGTATGTCAATCGAGGAATGTTGGTCTATCATGAAGCCTCGCAATCTAGGAAATGCACGGGTTACCGACCTTGAAGACATTGGAAAAGAAATTGCACGAAATGCGATGGAGTACCTCTCGTTGCTAAGGCTCTTGGTTATGTGATGCAAAAGCACCGTACAAGAGAGGAATGGTTGGAAATTAAACAAAGTAACATGCCGGATATCAAGGATGATGATGATAAAGGAATTCTAAAGGGCTTGCTGCTAAGCTATTACCACATGCCTCCTAACTTCAACTTTGTTTCATGTATTGCTCTATCTTTCCTAAGAGTCATGATATAGATCATGATCGCTTGATCCAAAGCAATGGATTGCTTTGGGGTTTATTCATGGTAGTGACAGCAACCACTTCGAAGATTGGTGCCGAATATGTTAATGAATTCTTGGGGATGTCCTTCCTTAATATGTTGACTTCTCCTACAAGTAAGTGAAACAATCCTTACCCGATTGTAATATGAAAATTACAATTATTTACCTTAAAGATCTGAACTGTATTCTCTTTTCTTTTGCAAGGTATCGGCTGCAGGGATATTCAAACCCACACTCAAACTTCGTATGCATGATATGGTACATGATCTTGCAAGACATGTGGCTGCTGATGAATTCTCATACACAAATGGTGCAACAAACATCAATACTAAGAGGCGCAGGTCTAATTGCCACTATCATTTATTGATAAATCAAAATGAGACATCATCGACCTATAAAGCTTTTCCAACAAAGGTCAGGGCCTTGCATTCCAGGGGATGTGACAAAATGCATCTTCCTGAGAAAGCATTCTCACACACGTTATGTTTGAGAGTTCTGGATTTGAGTGGATGTCATGTGACACAACTACCAAGTTCTACTTGTAAACTAAAGTTATTAAGGTATCTTGATGCTTCTAACCTTCCTATCTCAAAGTTACCTAAATCCTTGAACCGTCTCTTGAACTTGCAAACCTTGATACTTTCAAAGACTTCTCTGGAGACATTGCCCACAAACATTGGCTGCCTCCAAAAGCTGCAGTACTTTGACCTATCAGGATGTGTCAATCTTCGTGAGCTTCCCACCTCTTTTTGCAACCTAAGTGCTCGCTCTTCCTAAACTTGGCAAGCTGCCATGAATTGCCTATGCTTCCAAAATCCTTTGGCAAGTTGCATAAGCTTCGCTTTTTGAACCTATCCGATTGCTACATACTCCACTCACTACCGGAATCTTGTTGTCAACTTAATGATCTAATACATCTTGACCGTCGATTTCCATAACCTTGAAAAGCTCCCAGATTGCATTGACCAACTCTCTAAGCTTGAGTATTTGAACATGACAAGTCTGCTCCAAGGTTCAAACGTTGCCCGATTCTCTATGCAAACTCATGATGTTAAAGCATCTAAAATTGTCATTCTCGTATACGGCTCGAACATCCGCCATCTTCTTTTGGTGATTTACGACTTCAACATTTGGATCTTGAAGGATGTTTTTTCCTTATTGACTTGCCGGATAGCATTTTCAGCATGTCTACACTAGTACGTGTCGGAAGAACATTTTTACCAGTAGATGTAAGCTCTAAAATTAATAAACTTGGGAAGGAACCGAACAAGAAGGGGTCATATGAGCTTCATGGAGGAGACGATGATCCGTGGAGTCAAATTGCGAGCTCGAGAAGACATCCCGCCGTGAACCGAGAATCGATGGTCTTAATAATGTTAGGCGTTTGGAGGGGGTGGAGCATGCTAAGTTTTCCAACAACTTGAATCTATCGTGGCTAATTCTTGTATGGAAACATGATGACGGTAGCCTGGTGGAGCATGCAGATACATCGGTGCTGGAGAGGCTGGTGCCCCCTAGAAGTCTCCAACACCTTGGTCTTATCGGTTATATGAGCATAGACTTCCCTAGGTGGATTCTAGACATTCCTTCCTACCTACCTCATATTACCACTGTCTTTCTTTTCGGTCTAAAACGATGCAGCCACCTCCCTCCACTTGGGCAGCTGCCAAACCTGAGGGCATTGTTCTTGATTGAAATGCCTAATGTCAAGAGTGTTGGAAGGGAATTTTACGGGGACTATGGAAGCTGTGAGAAGCTAAGAATGATTGTTTTGGGGTCAATGTGCAACATAGAAGAGTGGTGGACAACGAGATCATCTCATGAAGATGGGGAGTTCTTAATCCCTAATTTGCATCTATTGGCTGCTATGGATTGCCCAAAGCTGAAGTTCCTGCCTTATCCCCCAAGGAGCGTCACGTGGGTGGTACAGAATAGCTACCACGTGCTGCCGGAACATGGGTTTGGAAACCTCTCATCTACTACTACTCCATTTTTTCTGGGGATCTACGGCGCATCTCTTTCTTCTGGAGTGTGGCGTAGGATCCAGTGCCTCTCTTCAATCGAGTGTCTTGAGCTTAGCCGCCTCACTGGCCTCAGAACCTTGCCAGAGGCTATTCGATGCTTCAGGTCTCTCCGGAAGCTCGAGATAATATTATGTGCTGACTTAGAGACACTGCCGGAATGGCTGGGTGACTTTACTTCATTGAGAGAAATTCGCATTGACGAGTGCCTAAAGCTGACTTCGCTGCCGGAATGCATGCGGCGCCTTACTGAGTTGAAGAAACTGCGGATAATTAGGTGTCCAGCTCTGTTCGGTAAGTGTCAAGGAGAGGACAGGCACAAGATTGCTCATATTGCACAAGTCATATCCGAGTAGAGTAGCTGATGGTTCCCACATCAACTAAAGTCCACAAGATATAGCATGCATGGTGAGACAGACCTTCTCGCTGATTTTTTTTTCTTTTATACTTGCCGGCTAACATACACTGTGTGTGTTTCTTTTAATTTGTGCGACTTTTTCTACTGTAAGGTTGGTGGGCGTTTGGCAAGATTTGCTTCGTCACTTCATCAGCAGGAAAATTGTTGGTCCGGTTGAAGCGTAAGCTGCTGCACACATGTGCATTTTCCACAACTACATATGCTTGTACGCAGACGCTGCTTGGAGTGCCACATGCATCAGTTTGTATCTCAGGTCAAACAAATTTCCTGATTTTCAAATGAGAGACTCATTTTCCAATTTTCTAATTTTCAGCAGGTCGTCATGATCATGCACCCCTAGTGTGATGAATAAATTCTTCTGAAACCCAACAGTTGACCAAAAGTTTATTTCCGCTGACTTTGCTCTGCTTCCATCACCGCCTGCATCAAAGTGCTGCTTATGGTAGGTGTTTCTTTTCAGCTATGTCAGTTAACTGTGCCAATCTTTCAAAAAAAAAAGTTAACTGTGTTAATGAATTCATGCATTTTACCATTTATCTCTGAAGCTAACAAGTGAGGATCTAACTCAAAACTCCAGGCATGGGCATGCGTTCGGAAAGGGTGCGAGGTGGGCTGGTTTCCGAGACTTCTGCACAATGTACGTGTAATGAGTGACAGAGGTGCTTGGGAGCCTGAAGGACATTGATCTGTAGAGGAAAAGTAGCCTTGGAATATCTTTGATTAATGATATGTTCGGTGAGTTCAGAAGTTCAGATATAGAAGAACTAATACATGCAGACTGCCATTATGATCAAATTTGTAGATTTAAGAATAGTGTGTTAGATCTTTTTTTACCCTTGGATCTCAATATAACACCCTTTCATACATACTGACATTCTGCTCTGCTTCACCGCAGCACCATGTTTGTCACGAGCTTATGGTTGTCGTGAATGCAATTGTCTACATGAAGCACTAAGTCACCTGCTGTTAACCTCAGACGATGCTGTTACAAGTCGTCAACTGAGACCAATAGGACATTAGGACCTCTTTCTCCAGATTGAACACCGCTGAAAAGAAGCGTTGTGCCATGCCATTGCCGCCTGGAGACTGATCAAGGATCAGCTGTGCTACCCAACCTCCCAAATCATAATTAGCGTTTTCCTTCTCTTCTATGAATCAAAATTGTACTCTTGTTCTTCTCATGGCTGGATTTATTGGGACATACTATTACCGAACAGTTTCAAGGATTTTCCGCTAATTGTATGACGCGGCTTCAGGAGTAGCTAGGAGTATTGCTACAAGACTGTCTGCACTCGTCGACCTCCAAACTCAACCTCTAAAAGGAATATTCTTGCCTAGTCATCCAAAACTTTCCGTTCAGTTCCAGTTTCTCCGCACCCGTCAACCTCTATGTCTCAAACTCCATACCAACTACCAGATGCGGGCCCCACGCGTCATACTCTCCCCCCCTCTCCACTCTCTCCTCCTCCCCCCAATCCCCACCTACCCCCGCGATCGGCGTCTTCCTTCTCTCTGCCTTCTTCTCCCACCTCTCCATCCCCACGCCGGCAGCCGAGGCTCCGGCCGGCGGGCGGCGAGGCGGAGCGAGGGGACTCGTGCCGCCCCTCCCTCCCAAGCTCGCCACCTCCTCGCGTGATCGCGCCCCTCCTCACCGGCGGCCGTAGATCCGCGGCGGCCAACGAGCTCACGACGAGGCGCGCCGGGGGCACGGCGGCCTCAACGGCCTCGCCATGCACGCGGAGATCCAAGAGTAGGTCGCGCGGGTGGGCGAGAGGCGGAGGAGGTCCACGGCGACGGCTCGATTCGGGGGCGCCGACGGCCATGTCCATGGCGTCGCGGTGGATCTACGGCCGGCGGGAGCAAGGCGGCCTCCTTCGCCTCCTCCCGTCCACTTGTCCACCGGCGGAGCGAGAGGGGCGGTGGCCGGCGGCGCATCCGCTTCCCTCCCTTCCCTCCCCTTCCGCTCCGAGCTTCCGCGCCAAAGGTTGGTAGTTGGTGACGACGCCGACGCGAGGCGATGCGGGTCGTCCCGTATCGCGCCGAATATGGTGTTGCCGCGCCAAACGGAAGCGTGGCGCCCGACCCGTGCAGTCGCGGTGCGGGAGAAAAACGGCAAAAGTGACCTCCGTGTCGCTTTGCCGGCCCTATCCGAGCCCCGGTGCGGAAGTGCACAAGATAAAGACTAGATCGAACACAACACCGTATTAATGCATAATCAAAGAACATTAGCAATGCGGATATAAGCACTACCGACATTTTTAGCACCAAGGCCGACACAAGCTCGTGCCGCCGGAGTACATCGTCGGCCGTACTACCTCAAAACCTAGAGCCGGGAGCGGCTCGTCAACCGAAAGTCCAACAAAGCATGCCGAACCCCAAGCACCCCTTTCTCCGCATCGAACACCGGCAGGTTGTTCTCCGGCGTCTTCCCGCCGATCACCACCGCCGGCTCGCCGCATGCCGCCGACCCCATCTCCGGGATCCCGACGCACATGGTGCCGTCCACCCGCACCGGGGTAGTTGTTGTTGAACACGGTCCCAGTTCCTTGTGGCGCCGGCCGCCTTCGGGTCGATCGCCGCACGTCGTAGCCGACCGGCCGCTTCGGCGACGGGGAAGGCGCCGTTGTAGCACGACCGGAACGGCTTCACCGCCGCCACGCGCTTCACGTCGGTAAACTTCCCCCCGCATACGGTGTGAGTTGACTAGTTGATCGATCGGCTCACGTCACGGATGATCCATCTCGACGCACCGGTTATGGCCTCGTCGAACGCCCGGATGAAAGGGCGGAACACCTCCGGCCGCATGATGGTGTACGGCGTGGACCGTGCTCGGCACGACGCCGCCGGGGCCGGTGCGGGCGTCGAGGTCCAGCACGCCGGCGGGGGAGGCCGCGACGTCGACGCCGTGCAAGGACACGGAGATGCCCCCGACAGGCGTGCCGGGCCCGCCCGTCCGGAGACGCCGGATCGGACTTGGGCCTCGTTCGTTTTTCTAGGTTTGGGCCCAAGCCTGTTTTCAAACCAGCCCAGGAACGAATAGTTCCTGCTGTTTCACTCAATCCTGGTCGTCAGCGTTCCGGCCAGCAGATGACACTGTTCGGTTGCTGTTCGGTTACACAGGAATGAAATCACTTGTACGTTCGGTTACACAAGAATAAATTCAGCTACTCTTGCTCAGCATAAATCAACCAGTTCAAGATCACAAAAATCCATAGCCACAGACTGAAAAATCCATAACCTGTCCAAGTCTACGTTCGGTTACACAAGGATGTGCACATTAGCTTTCCATGCTTCTTCCTTCTGCAGGGCTCGAAACATTCTGGGTTCCAGCAAAATAGTGAAGATACAAGTTCAATGGCAACTCTTGCAGTTCTCATAGTACTTGAGCGATATGGAACAACACAAATGCGATTCGCACAATAGACTATAAAATCCATAACCTACATCCCAGAATATCAAACAGAAAAGAGACTGCAGCTATTTGATAGTGCACATCCAAAAACAGTCCTGCCTTTCATTGGCCAGAACCAATCTAGGATGAAGTTGAGAGGAGACTTCCTATTTTATTTCTGAGAAGTCATGGTGGAAGATAGCAATTGACATCACAGGAACAACCAAATAACTCTTTAAAAGATGCACCAACTCCAGAAGGTGTGCTATCCAGTGCTTAATGGTGGTCCTTCACCTCAAACAGTTCATCAGGTCCTGCATTATAGAATTGAAGGATACATCATGTTTATATATATGCATCAATTTGCTAGAATTGAAGGATATATCATGGTATTTTTACAGTTAGTTTGACAGAAGGTTAAAAAAGGGACACTTCAACAATGCATGTTTAAATGCCTCAATTACTATCTCTTATAGGAGAGCACATGACTGCAGTGGTCTATCCATAAGCCCAAACAATAACATCTACAGTGAACCATCATGTGAGCCAAATGCAATATTCAGGCTTTAAAGAAGGATGATTAAATACGAAATTGAGTAGCTACTAACATTATCCAGATAGCCTACCAAACTGAAACGCACATATCTTTATCACTTGTCAGGCACATTCTAGCCATATGTTTATCACTTTCCAGGCACAAGCTAGCATGCTATGTTCTGTTGGTCAGCATGCTAAAAAAAGGTTTTCAGGCACAAGCATGCTACAATTCAGAAGCATCCTTTCTGAATTTCACTGAACAACAATCATGAATTAATATACACAGGATTGGGACACTACATACCTGCTATGCCATCTCATTTTTAAGCCAAATCAGTGCACACTCTTGATCTACTTCAAAGGTGCATAGGAAAGCCTCTCTACTATCTTTGCTCTTGGCGATGACTGCAATTGTTTTGGCCTTTTCTCCTTTGGTCAGCTCCATTGTGTTGATAACTGACAGACACCTTCTAATGGAGTACTTATCACCTTCAACAGCCTCCTTTTCTCTGGACTCCCTTTCCCTTGCCATTTCTACGGACTTCATTTTCTCGCTTGTTTCTCCCTCATTTCCAAGAATTTCCCCATCATTATTTCTATCTTCTTCCTTGGCCTTTCTTCTTTTATTGGCTTCTTTCTTGTTGCGGCGGTCTTTTGTGGACAACGCCTTTCGGCGGATGCGGTTGCAATTTCTGTAAAGGTTCTTGCTCAGCACTCCTTTCCTCCCCTTCATAGCCATGGGTTTCAGCCTCCACATCATGTAATTCCTCAATATGCGCATCATCTTCTACATCATGGATTTGCTGCAGCGGTTCTTCATCACATTGTGGCTGAAGAGAAGTGACATTGTAATTCCCTTCAGCCAAATGACCTGCACAATAGAATATAAGGTTACAAAGTTGGTTTCTAACAGCAAGGACACAAATTTAACTTTAAACAACAACTCTAGCCATCATATAGCTCTCCCAGATCATCAAACAGTGGAAAAGTTGCCTTGTTATTTCTGAACTTCTTGATTTTGGGGAATGTCTGCACATTTCAAGAAAACATTGGTCAAATTACTTCTCATTTATGGTGGTTATCGCACAATTACTACGGGTAATCAACTTACCACTATGAGGTTAGCCCACATTGTTGGTGGTCCTTCAACCATGTTCCTTTGCTCATTCCATTTTGATCGCTTTGCATCCGAGCGGCTTTCAACATCTTGTAATCTCTTTTCGGTTGCCCTCCCTTCTCTTGAATTTGAGCCTTTGTGAATGAGATCGGCTTGTTCCTCACGTGGAACTCCTCAACCATCCTATTCCATCCTTCGAATTCCAGCGACCATTGTCACCTCGGTGCCCACTCTCTTTGTAGTCATGCATAATTTCGACTAATGACTTCTCCAGAATTGGATTCCAATCAGCCCTTTGTTTCACTACAAAAACAATGGACAGGTCATCAGCAATATAAATCTCACAACATAAATAATACAAAATTGACAACAAAGCATGAATAAACATTTAAAAACATACTCCTTGACATACTGGATCTAGGGGAAGGCTTCTTCTTTGTAGCACCAGTAGGCAAGAACCTACATAGCTTTGGAGACCCCCTCGCCATCATGTTTGGTTTTGGGGAGTTTCTTCCAACCATTGCTTTTATAATGAAAACAAGTTATGCATCAGCTTATTCATGATACAATATTATTACAACCATTACATCATATTATTGGGCTAACTAACTTAGTACAACTTATTATTGGGCTAACTAACTTATTACAACTTATTATTGTGCTAACATATTACAACTAATGCTGGTACCGAGCCCACATTTCTTCAGCCTATGGCATCTCTTAAAATGTTGCCTTCTACGGTGCCTCGGATCATTGGTTTGCTCACCGGTTGGTAGAGCAACAAATAATGCCTTGGATCGATGACATCCGGTTGATGATCTAACCATACTTCATCACCATGAAATGCTCGGATCGGATTGTGAAAGATGGCAGCAGCAACGGGTATTTGAACCTCGATTTTCTAATGTATGGAATGTGGCAATTTCGAGAATGGGAAAGCGCTTCTTAAGCACCCCTAAAGCTCTTTCCACATGATTTCTCAATAGTGCGTGCCGGTGGTTAAAAAGTTCCTTTGAGTTCGTGGCCTTTGATGCCCAACTCCAAACTCTTTCAAATGGTATCTAACCCCTCTCGTATGGAGCAAGGAAAGGTGCCTCATTTGCATATCCGCCGTCAACCAAGTAAAATTTGCCCGGAGGTACCCGAAATCCTTTGCTCATAGCCGACCTTAACACTCTTGAATCGGGGCCGATCCTTCCCACCCACTAGAAATAAATGTGATGTTGAGGTCGAAGTCACACGCGACCATCACATTTATGCTTAGTGTGCCTTTCCTATTTCTAAAAGGGGAGTGTTAATCGGGAGGTATGGAAACAGGAATATGTGTTCCATCAATAGCACCAAGACAATTCTTGAAGAAAGGATAGAATCTAGGATTTTCTTGGATTTTTGGGTGCACTTCATTAGGATTTGGAGGTTGAAGGAAGCGTTGAGAGAGTGTGGGAATGACATTCTTGAAGAAATGATTGATATGACGATGAAGCGTGTCATTGTTGTGCCCAAAAGTCACTGCAATGTCCTCATATGAGTCGTTGCGACTCAACATGTATAGGAAGAAACCCAACTTCTCCTCAACGGTAATCCTTGTATCAATCACAATCCTTTTCCTTCTGAGGTAAGTTGCAATCTCTCTGAAGATGTAGGGTTCCATCCTAAATGCCACTAGACAGTTTTTGACATGCCCCTCAAGGAGTCGACGGACCTTGATCTCTCCTGTTTCTTCGATGTGTGACGTTTCGCCTTACCCCCCTCCTCTAGCAGAACTCATTAGAAACAATGCAGGGAAAACAAACATCATCATGTCGTCATCATCTTTCTCCCTCCTCTTTCTAATACCATCTCGCAATGAGATACTCATTGCTGATCTAAAGCATATATAAGAGAGTATAAATAGAAGTGACACGGATATAAACAAATCATAAGAAGTAATAGAAGTAAATGAACTTTGGAACAAAAACTGTGTGTAGGTACCATCTGATTATCAAGCCAAACATATAATATGTGGGATATGGTATACTAAGTATACCCACTTATATATTAGTCAACAATCAAGACATGTAAATGTACATTTTTCACACATAGCATCACAAGAAGTGACAGACATATATAGTTCATAGAAGTTCATAATCGGTTTATAATATGCGTATAAACAATTCATAGAATTAATAGAAGTGACACTAGTAATTTGGTACCTTTTGGTGTAGGCACCGGATCCCAAGATGGAGGTGGTTCACATTCCCCAACTCTTATTGGGGCTGGAGATATCCGTAAAGTTAAAAAAGTTGCGATATCGGTATACGCAAATTAACTCGCCGTAATAGTAAATGGACGGGAAGAGTGGCATAAATATAAACCGCAACATGCATATATACCGACAAGATAGACCATGCATTATTGCTATAATTGCCTTGTTTGGCAATACCCAACCAAGTTAGCTAACCGAAAATTCATATGGTGCTCGGTTGCGGTTAGCGGTAACGGAAGCTTTTGCATTCTCGTCCAATCTTTGTGTAAACCAAAATTTCAGGTTTTTAAGACAAGCAAGGAACAAAACATGCATTTTAATACGTTACGATTCAAAGCATAGCAGAGAAGTAGGAATTCGCATCCTCAAAAGTAAGATCTTTCTTGCATAAGGCAAAATTGACTACTTTTTACTCCCTCTGGACGTTTCTTATACCGATACGTGTACATGACTTTGAGTAGCACTTTTTGTCATCAAGTATTTATATTCAGCACAATGATACTTCTCTGAAACTGTATTTCAAGAGTCTAAGATAAATCTACACGTATCACTTGAAACATCCAAATTCAAAGCATGCGAGTAGATTAAGACAACCAAAATCAAGCGGAGGGCGACCGCGCGAGGGTGCGAGCGTAGGAATCCCACCCGGAAAAAAAAACACACCAACCCAAGCCGATCCAGGTGAGGATTTGGAATTTTGACATCCGAAGCGATTTCATCTAGAATCCATGGAATTGGCGCATGGTACGACTCGAAGCGCGCGGGTGGAGAACAAACAACAAAGGCGAGATGGACTACTTTCGCGGGGAATCAAGCGCCCTTCTACCTTTTAACTTTATTAGTAAACCGAACTTGATTAAGTAAGAGAGCACGGATTAGCACATAGATCATCTTTCGAATGTGATGCTCCAATGCGTACCGATTTCGCACTACACCGACACCCTAAACAACCGACAAATAATGATGACGTTTCCGAGAAAATGGAAATAGAGTGCGAAGGGGTTGGATCGGTGAACCGAAACCGAATATTTATAGAAATTCATGTTTGGTCACTCCGATCAACGATAACGATAATATAGGTACCAATCAACCATTCTTTGGACACCATTAACACTAATTTCATTAGGCCGACCAAAACCCGTAAACATAATGCTACTTGGTTTTTAGCGGGTGCACATGTGAGGCTTCGCTCCATGACCCATACGATCAAAACAACAATCCTTGCCGACGGGAAGTTGAAATTCAAACCGCCCTAAATGATTTAAGTACTCCATGTCGGTGCAAACGAACAAGCTTGTGCGGTGCGGGTGATGAACACTATAGAATTTCCAATAAAAGGAAATAAAAACTTGATATGTGGTAAGTTTGGAAAACTGGAGCAAATGGTAGAGAATAGTGAAGCATGCTCATATCATACAAAATTACAACTAATAAGAGAACGGTAACAAATATATATTTTCACTCGGCTTTCATATATGCTATACAAGTAGCTCCTACTACATACATGGATAGTTATGCTACTATATTCGCCATAAACGGGAAGCTAGAGCTCTAGCTCTTTTGACGGCCCACGCATGCAAGTATCACCTGGTTACTAAAAAAGTATGTTTCTTCCCATTACAGTTTATCATTTAGCCATGTTGGATGGATAACATCTCATGGATTGTACGTCCCTTCTATCGGACAACATGGATCGGATGCTAGAACAAACATGCAAGGCAAAGAAAAAGATACATACAGAGAAGTAAAGGCGGGGGGACGAGCATGGATCCGAACTAAAGAAAGACTCCAAGAATTATTCCTCAATGGAAATGGTGCCATGCTTGGCGGCTCAATCAAAAGAAAGAGTAAAACAGAAACGAGGCGGACGCCTTGAGGGCGGACCAAAACATGATATGCCATTGCTTGAAGAAATGAAACTTAGCCCACACATTGGTGCATCCTCTTGGCTATAGGACCGAAAGCGCAAGTGCCAAAGCAAAGCTCCATCAAACATGCATATTATCACGATCTCTCACCGGGACAACAAGTAATAAGCAGCAAATACATGGAAATTTCTCTCTACATAAGATGCAATGCAGCTCCGTGCTAACCAACAGATCAATCGATTTTAAGCTAGGGAGTACATCAGCAACCAAGAAGACTGAGATCTATCGGCAGGCCAAGCCATGGGTCGCTGGAAGGTGGATCTGAGCGGATCGAGAGGGCAACGGCATTTTAAAAAAATTGAAGTCATATACCTAGAGACCCTATGAAACTTTGCTGAAAACAGCGGTAAACAAACTTACTGTAACGGGAACAGTCAGTTATTATCTGACACGACCTTCGTGAGGTCAGTCAAACCGAAACAGATTAACTCAATGCACTTGACGTCGAAAGAACCGATTTAAGTTGTACTAACACTGAGATCCAAGAACTTATGGAGCCTCTATTTCCATTTCTTTGCTTCATTTCGCATGGTTACATGATCACAACAGCAGCACCGTGTATTTTACCAGGATTTTCACTTTAAAAATGAAATCGTTTTCTTTGTTGTGCTAATCAGTTATACTTTACATAGAGCAGGCAGCAGCAATGTACATTGGCGAGTCGAGGCGTCGCTATTGGGAGACTCATGGGATGTACATACAGCAGGAGACTCGAGTTGTTATTGGGATGGTAAAAAGAAATTCACCCAATCGTGTTTAACCTTTGCTCCGAGAGAGATCTGGGCTAGGTCAGTAGGCTGATGCCATTCCATCGAAGCATCCATCCTGGCAAGGCCTCGCCAACCAGATACAACAAGCAAGAACATGGGGGAAAACAAGAACAAGTCCCGAACAGCAGAGAGGGGAAGGAGAAGAGGGCGGAGCTTACCGGAGAGAAAGCGGCGGAGACGGTGGACGAGGGACGGAAGGCGCTCGCCGGCGGAGATGCGCGTCGCCACGCCGTGACCTCGCGGCGCCGGGCCGCCACCTCGTGCCGCCGCTTGCTCGCCTCTTGCGCCGCCGGCCGCGCCTCGCGTCTCGCCTCCTCCTCGCGGCGCGCGCGTCGCGGACTCGCGGTAGGGTTTGAGCCGGAGGGTGGGAGATGGGGATTGGAGTTGTACGTGTGGGTTGGGCTCCGGAATCCGACCGATGATGTTTTCATTCCGAACCGGGTCGAAACGAACACTATTTTTTTCTTCGCGGTATTTGGTATGGAAATGGTCCACCGAAACCCACCCGGCTTGGGCCCAAACCGAAACAAACGAATGAGGCCTTGTACGGCCCGGATCGACGCGGATCGGACTTGGGCGGGCGGGAAGTGAGATCTCGCGGGAAGTCGGGTGGTGTTCACGCAATGGAATCGATCGAATCGTCGAGCAAACACTTCCACCGCATTTTTCGCATCCATCCCGCAACCCTATTTTGCCTTCGAAATCGGGATTACTCACATGCTTTCTTATAATAATACAAAAAACCTTCACGACCGCAATTCCTCCATAGCTCCATCCCATTCCATATAACTCTACGATCGAATTATGGATAGGTTTTAACTAGAAAGAGGTGACATCGAACCGCAAATTCAAATATTGGATCGCGATAGCCTCGGATAGAATACTTCGCTTATGAATGTTCTCGCACTTGCTATGCAAAGCATTTGTTCCGTTCAATTTGTATGTCCTACTCAAAGAATGCAAAGTGAAGAATGCTTTTCTTAAGAAGGTTCATTTCTTCACGGAGACGAAGGACCACATCATTCCCGAAGTAAAAGGTGAATGTCTCAAAGCATCATGTTAACTACTATACCATTTTTCATTGTACATCTTTGAATTAATCCGAGATTCTTCTCTTTATTTCCTCCCCTAACATGTTCCTTTCTTGAGAGGCTATCATGCATATACCTTTCCTCAAAGGTCGAGGCTTGCAAGGTGCAACTCTGCATCGGAATATATGCATTTTTCCTTCGAGCAGATATCCCCGGCACTCAACTACACTACACGCCGGGTATCGGGTGCAAAAGCTTCGGGCTAAGAAACAAAGCGATATATATAGCGAGAGCACAACATCTTTGTTCGTCTACAAGCTCTCTTGGGCGCAACACAAATAATACTTGTGCGCTAGAGATCAAGGCCCGTAGTCATGAGTGGAGGTGCCGAGATGATTATCGGAGCCGTTGTGCGGCGTGTGGCTAGCATGCTTGGTCGGGCCACCGGGAAAGGGTGGAGCTTCGTGGAGATTCGGTGATGATGTTGAGGGGATGAAGAGAACTTTGATCACCGTGCGGGCCGTGATGGCGGATGCCGAGAACCGATCCCAAGATAGTGAATTGGTTCGGCTTTGGCTCAAGAAGCTGAAATCTGCTGCCTACAACATTGAAGACACGGTTGACGAGCTGGAGGCAAATAAAAATATAAGGAGGAGTAGCACATGCCGGTAATACCTATATTCGAGCTCGAATTGCTCATATACCTCTCTAGGAATATTTTGTGTGCCACATTATACATCTATATTCTTTTTTAAAAAAAAAATTCTCCTTACTCTTAAATATGTTGTGGTAGAAAATGGTGAAACTCTACCACAAAACCTTAGCTTGCTTCAATCATGCGACCATTGAAGTTTCATCAACATGACAAACTAACAAGAAGTTTCATGACATCTTTGTTGGAGTGTTACATCACCGTTTAATTTCAACCCAACTAATCAAAGCGCCCGAGATTGTGTGGATAGATCCGAAATAAGTTGTATAATATGGTATACCACTTTCTTTTTTTACATTAAATATTTCTTAACCATGCAGGTTTTTAAAAAAATTGGTTTATCTACCTCATATAGAAAGGGCATTCCTAAGTAGTAACCAAAGCTAAGCGATGAAGTCTATTTTCTTGTTATGGAAAATTCTACTACATTTTAGCTTTTTTTAAGCATATGTAACCGGATGGAATTGCTAGCTACGGTGCAACTGTGTACCTTGGTTTAAAATACAACTTTTATGAGTATTGTTGGATTTTTTATGCAACTCCAATGCCTTAAATGTATGTTTAGTGTTATATGCACTAATAATTAAAATTGCTTATTGTAGATTGTGCCCATATCCAAAAGTTACATGAATTTGTAAGTAGAGGTGCAAATGGTTTTAATAAATTCGTCATCTTGATCTTGACATGAGGTCTCAAACACAATTTTGAGAACAGATTCTTATCATAATGTACAAGAAAACAATATTTCAAATCATTTTCGAAATGTCTAATTGCATGATTTAATATGTCATTTGGTCAATCCGTAAGCATAAAAGGTATAATAAATATTTATATACTATGCTTGGACATTTTTGTAGATTTTGAGTAGCATTTTGAATTGGTATTTTTTGAATGGGAGATTTCAAAACAAAAAAAGCTTCGATGGATTTTTTTTTGAAGAATCATGTTTCGTTTTGTAGCGGCATACATGCAACTATATTTAGCAATCATTTACCCATTCTTCAAGGTAATGCAACATTTATGAAGTAAGTTGGTTTATTATTTTTACCTTCATTTTTGCTATTTTTTGTAATTACATTCATTTTTCTATTTTTTATATTATGTTTTTGCTATTTTTAGGCATAGAGTACAATATGATTACAATATATGGTTTTAAAATTGCACAATTAAAACTTGAATATAATATACTAAAATCAAGCACATGCCCACTTAAAAGGAGAAAACAAATTCGATGGTCTAACAAATTACACGGTGCAAAGTTAAATTGGTGTCCGTGTCATTTAGTCCGTCGATCACACGCTTCACCCTGTCAAACAAGATGAAGAAAATCAAGCGAGAGCTAGATTCAATAGAAGAGGAACAAAGAAAGTTCAATTTTTCGCATACAAGACTGTGAACATCAATCACCAAGAAACATCCGTGGTTTCTAGTGATGAAATTGAGATGATAGGAAGAGAAAGTGAAAAAACAAGTATATTAAATCCGGTATTACAGAATGATGTTCAAGCAAAAATATCCATCATTCCAATTGTAGGACTTGGTGGTATGGGTAAGACGACACTTGCTAAATCTGTTTTCATTGCTAAGGAGACAAATATGTTTGATGTAAAAGCATGGGTGCATGTCTCAAAGGAGTTTCATGTGAAGAAAATTTTATGTGCCATTATCTCTCGGATTGAAGGTAGCTTCCAAGCAAATGAAACTATACTACAAAATCTAAATTCGGCCTTGAACGCATACTTTCGGGCAAGATTTATTTAATTGTATTGGATGACCTATGGGAGCGGACGGGAGATAGTTTGGAGGAATTGATGAAAATGTTACAAGGTGTGGTAAGGAAGGGAGTAAGATAATAGTAACCACCGAAGTTATCAAGTTGCCGAATCATTATCTATCATCCAACCTTCGCGTATTTCATCTTGTTCCATCAACTAATTTGAAGGCCTTATCAAACGACGATTGCTTTTCTATCATGAATCCTTCATTGCAAGGAAATAGGTTGGATGATGACCTTATCAAAACCGGAGAAGAAATTGCTAAGAAATGTGGTGGAGTACCGTTAGTTGCTAAAGCTCTTGGTTATGTGATGAATAAGCATTGCACAAAAGAAGCATGGATGGCACTTAAAGACAAAAATATTCTTGAGATCAAAGATGGTGATTATCGGATTATGAGTCGCTTGATGCTAAGTTATTACCACATGCCCTCACACCGTAAACTATGTTTCATGTATTGCTCTATCTTTCCTAAGAGCCATAACATAGATCATGACAGCTTGATTCAACAATGGATTGCTCTTGGCTTCATTCAAGATGATCATGGAATCTCACTCCACCAAATTGGTCGGATTTGTATTAATGATTTCTTGGGGATGTCCTTCCTTACTCATTCAACTCGCCCCCGAGGTGAGTATGGTCGCATTCCTCATATAACCGTATTACTATTTGTTTTAAATTTTTTCGCTAATAAAGCCGGTGCTACAAATCATGTTCAAAACAAGAACACCTTTTTTTAGCACCTCTATCTCCTAGATATCCACTAGATTCAGATATTGCTTCCACATTAAAAAAATATGAAACACAACCGAAGATGCAAGAAATGTTTGCTATACATAATGCCCACTTTGATTTTAATAATACTATGGGTCCTTATTGGTTCCATATCTGCTTATTCAATGAACCTATAATTGAACCAACCTTGCAATACCGAGTAGTTATGTTTCCACTGTTTTGTCTTGCATTAGTTGTTGTAGTTGAGGGCCACTTGAGAACTTTTGAACCAAAGCACCCGTAGTTGAATGCCACCACTCGAGAATATCTTTCCACTCATATTGCCCCCTACGAATATCTTTCTTCCCCTACCCACATGCAAGGACAAGGTTGTCCAAAGCTCGCTTCCATCTACATGGAATTTAATTCATCTTTTTTTCAAGGTTACTGCTCCCATTTCACAGTTTGAGATTGAAAAGTAGATACCTAAATCATGAGCGAGAAAATGGGAGGCCAAACACACCTTTTAGTGATATATATGAGTATCAATTCCGCGGATAATATAAAAAATCTATTTAGGATAATCTTTAGAATTGTGGCATGAACCTCCACATCTATACCAATAGATGTATTACCGATAGTTCTATAATTCATCCATAACGAACTTGAAACCTTTGATCATGTTGCTTACGATTATCCTATTCTGATTTACTAATTAATGATATTTTTAATTCCTTGTGTTTCAAGGTACTTGATTCGAGGAGGTTCAAACCCACACCAAAATTCCATATGCATGATGTGGTACATGATCTTGCAATATATGTTGCCGGTGAAGAATTTTCATATGAAAAAACAATGATGCACAACAATAGAACTGTCAATCCGAATTGTCACTATCGGCTATTGACGAATCATAAGGAGTCTTCATTAGCCTTTAAGTCTTTGCCAACAAAGGTCGGGGCCATGCATTTTAGGGAGTGCGATAAACTTCATCTTCCTAAGCAAGCATTCTCATACACATTATATTTGAGAGTTTTGGATTTGAGTGGACGCCACATGTCACATCTACCAAGTTTTGTTTCTAAACTAAAGCTATTAAGGTATCTTGATGCTTCTAACCTTTGTATCTCAAACCTACCTAAATCCTTAAACCATCTCCCGAACTTACAAACATTGATATTTTCAAACACTTCTCTCGAAGAAACTTTCCACAAACATTGGTTGCCTCCAAACCCCGCAATACTTTGACCTATCAAGCCGTGTCAATCTCGTGAGCTATCCTCCTCTTTTGGCAACCTAAGTGCTCTGCTCTTCCTAAACTTGGCAAGCCGCACCGAATTGGCTACCCTTCCGAATCCTTTGGCAAGTTGCGTAAGCTTCGGTTTTGAACCTATCCGATTGCTACAAACTCCACTCACTACCGAGAATCTTGTTGTCAACTTGATGATCTAACACATCTTGAGTCGTCGGATTGCCATAGCCTTGAAAAGCTCCCGGATTGCATTGACCAACTCTCTAAGCTTGAGTATTTGAACATGACAAGTTGTTCCAGGTTCAAATGTTGCCCGACTCTCTATGCAAACTCATGATGTTAAGGCATCTAAATTTGTCATTCCGTGTAAAGCTCGAGCATCCGCCATCTTCTTTTGGTGATTTACAAATTCAGCATTTGAATCTTGATGGCCGCATGTTCCTTTTGACTTGCCGGATAGCATTTTTAGCATATCTACGCTGGTACATGTCAAAAGAATAATACTTGGAAAACCATCTTCTAAAGTTGATGAACTCGGGAAGAAACTAAACCTAGAAGGGTCATACACAATTAATGGAAGAAACGGTGATCTATGGAGTCAAATTGCGAGCTCGAGAAGGCACACTCGCTTTGAGCCGGAAATCAAAGGTCTTGAGAATGTTGTGCTTTTGGATGGGGGTGAGCAGGCTAAACTCAACTCAAATCTTACGTGGCTGAGTCTTGAATGGGACCATGATGAAGGTAGTGAAGGTGAAGATAGTACGGACGCAACGGTCGACAAATCCGTGCCGGAGAAGCTCCCGCCCCCTAGAAGTCTCCAGCACATTTCTCTAAATGGTTATAAGTGCATAAACTTTCCTGCCTGGATGTTGGACATTACGTCCTATCTACCTCATCTTACCACCATCCTCCTAGCCAATTTGCAAGGGTGCAAACACCTCCCTCCACTTGGGGGCCTGCCAAATCTAAGATTGTTATCCATGAATGACATTCCCAATCTCAAGACGGTTGGTAAGGAATTTTATGGAGACTACAGAATCTGCCAAAAGCTAAGAGTGATTGTATTACATTCAATGGATAGCTTGGAGGAGTGGTGGACAACTAGATCATCTAATGAAGATGGGGAGTTCTTAATCCCTAATCTACATTTGTTGTATGTTGTGGATTGCCCAAAGTTGAAGTTCCCTGCCTTATCCCCCAAGGAGCATGGTGTGGGTGGTAGAGAATAGCGACCACGTGTTGCCGGAACATGAGTTTGGGAACATCTCATCCACTACTTCTCCATTTTGTCTTGAACTCGGCGGTGAACCCCCATCTCGTGAAGTGTGGCGTAGGGCTCGGCGGTACCTCTCTTCGGTCGGCATTCTTAATCTTATGGTTATGACTGGTCTTGGAGCCTTACCGAGAGGCTATTCGAGGCTTCCCTTCTCTACGGCGACTCGTGATACGACATTGTGAGGACTTGGAGACACTCGCGGAATGGCTCCAAGACTTGGCTTCTTTAAGAGAATTAGTCATAAATAATTGCCCAAATGTGCCTTCTTTGCGGAAAGCATACAACACCTTACCGCGTTGAAGAAGCGCACATCGTTGGCTGCCCAAAGATTGTCGAGAGAAGTGCCAAGGAGAGGACAAGCACAAGATTGCTCATATTCCACAAGTCAAATTCGAGTAACCGAAGCTTCCCACCTTAACTCGCGTCCCGAGATGTAGCACGGTGAGTGAGATCCTTATCGCTATCTGCTGACCTCTCTCGTTTTCTTCTCTGCTAACATAATACTATGCTTGTTGTACTATGCTTGTTGCTTGGTACTGTATTAATTTAATTTCTGCGATCTGTCTGTTGCAGGTCCCCTGGCCTCAAATTTGGACTACTGCATATTTTAACTGACATGCATTGTACACCACCTTTTACCGCGCGCAGCACCAAAGGCTGGCACAAGATTATGCTGCCGGCCGGAGCACTATATATCTGGTCTACACAAAGCACCGGGCGGTACAAGTGAGAGAACGCCAGGTACGGTACTCTGTTATTACTACACCTTAAAGTCGATCTAAGAAGGTAGAGCTCGTCAAGTGATTAACTGAAAAGTCCATCGGACATGCTGGATCCCAATCCCAGCACCGCGGGCCTTTCTCCAGATGGGACGACAGCAGGTTGCCCCTCCAGCTTCAGTTTGGCACATTGCCCGTGAAGGTGGAGCTGTTCGGGATGCTCCACACAACGGCAACGGGACCTTTTGCTCAAGGTAGGTGAGTTCAGTTGATGATGCTGCGTGATTAATCAGCTCAGCCGAGCAGCAGTATTTGGTCAATGACGCCATCCGTGTGTTTCGCAGCCTGTTCGTTTGGCTGGTGGCTGGTTTGTTCTGAGAGGAAAGTACTGCTGGCTGGTGGCTGATAAGCCAAACGAACAAACAGGCCGAAGATCGAAGAACCGGTTGGATGATCATGGCGTCGCGTGGAAGGGCAATGACGCCGCCTCGATCGGCCAAAGCGCCGCCGGGCACGGGCAGTGACGTCTCGACGCCCTCCACACCGTGCCGCCGTGCCGGGACGTGTTCTATTTTTTTCTGCTCTGTCACTTTGGCAATGTTTGTAAAAGCCATCCTGGCCTGGATGAGTAGGACCCCGGGTTGGTGGGGGTGTCGAGGGGGCGGGGCTCGGTGGGGGCCATGCCGCCGGTGTTGCTGAGACGGATGGGGGGATGTCGTTGGTCGTCCGGCGGCTCGGGCAGCGGCAGGAACCCTTCGGCGGCGGCGCTCGCGTCTGTTGCCGAAATTGATCTTCCGTGTTTGCCGCGACGGGGCGGACGCGGTCAACTAACGGCGGCCCGCCGTACGTCGACGATGCTAAAGGTATGCCGCGAGCAAGCGCGCTTGGCGTTCGTATTGGATGACGATCGCAAATTGTGTTTATCCTCCATGCTCGTTTTACATATAATCATTGATTTAATCTGAAGTGCCTCTTTTTCATTCTGTCTAATAAGTTGTCCTTTCCTTCAGGGCCACAGTATGCCTTTCCTCAGAGGCTGACACTTTCAGGCTGCGTGCAACCACTGTCTTAGAATCTATGCACTTTGCCTTTACCAGATGTTCCAAGCCCTGAACTACACTCCACTACACTCCAGGTATCGTATCTGGGCAAAAGCTTCAGGCTAGGAAACAGAGCACTATATAACTTCAGAACACATATTGTCTCTCTACTCTATCTGCAAACTCTCCTGGACACTAACACAATAGATTCCTGTGTGCACCAGAGAGAGGCCTGTAGCCATGAGTGGAGGTGTGGAGATGATTGCGAGCGCTGTTGTGCAGCGCGTCGCCGGCATGCTCGGTGACATCGCCTGGGAGAGGCTCCAGCTGCTATGGAACTACAAAGAGGATGTCCAAGACATGGAAGGCAAAATGGCTACCCTGCAGGTTGTGCTTAGCTATGCCGACAAGCGCTCCCGAGAAGCTGACGATGCATTGGTGCAACATTGGCTCAAGAAGTACAAGTCTGTTGCCTACGACGTTGAAGACACGCTGGATGAGTTGGTGACTGATGCAATGATATGGGAAAACAGCAAATGCACGGTACGAACCCTGACACTGAGTCCTCGCATGCATCGTGGATGTACAAATATATACTTATTAGCTGCGTAAGTTTAAATATGATCCAAGGATGGTTGTAAGAAGCACACACAATCTTCATTCATTTTTAGTATTAGTATTACGATTTGCGAAAATGGATAGGTCCTTCTATGGTTTCGTGGCTGCAACACGCACCACAAAACTTCTGCTATTCATGATATACCTTCACCTTGCATGTGCTTGTAATTGTATACATCTTACGCAGCATTATGTTGACAATTATTAAAATGTTATAATTATGTAGCTTTTTACTAAATATTCCCCTGTGAGGCTGTGATCTGTCGCGCGCGCGCGTGTGTGTGAAGCCAACTCATGACTCACTGATTCGTTCTTCTTCTACGCATGCATGGTAGCATCCAATCTACTCTAGAAACTAATATAGCACATCCATTTAGTGTTGCCAAGGAAAAAAGGAGAAAGATGGTAAAGCATTCTGTTTTCTTTTCTTGGAGCTGCAGTGAGGTTAGCTTTCCACCTTTGAAATGTTGAGCAAATTAAGCTCAATGTCAAATGGCTCATAGTTTTAAACTGATCTCTTAATAGTATTCACCCGTGAACAAAAATTTATAATTTCTATATCTAGTTTACCCTGGTTATATATAACAGACAGAAATTTTCAACGACTAACTTTCAAGTTGGCATATTTTTCAATTGTTTAATTTTATCTGAAGTATTCTATTTTATTTCCATGAGCTGCGGTGAGGTTAGTTTTGCTCAAACTTTGGTCGATTAATCAAAGTGAAATGGCTTAAAGTTTTTTCTAATAATTGGCTCATAGCTTTACACAAAAAAAATCACATTTGCATAAAATAAAATCCTAATTCCTAAATTTAGTTTATGCTGTTCACAGAATGTATTATCAAGAACCAACATGGACTGAGCAGTCAGTGAACAAAACTCAGTTCACAACCAAGAAAATGAGAATACTGATGCAAGCCTAGCCTCCATAGATTTACATAATGTAGTGGAGTGTAAGTCTGAAACTGCCACAATGTGTTTGTCCATGTTGGGGTCCACGACTTGGCAAGGCATTGGCACTCTTGCAAGTTACATATCCAAATATAGGCTATCTCTTTGTCCCCAAGGCTATCTCATAAAAAAACATATTAGCATTTATGGAACATATTTGTTTTAGATTAATATTTATGGAACATATTAGTCACTCATATGTGTTGAATAGGGGTATGTGTGGTTATTTGACTGAATTGTAAAACAAATTACAGGTTAAATTGTTCTTCTCATCAATCAATCCACTCATTGTGCGCATCACCATGTCAAATAAGATGAGAAATATTCGGCTGAAGCTAGATAAGATTTTTGAGGACCAGAAAAAATTCCTTTTTCTGCCGTTGCCCACCCAAACAGGCCAAGACATTAACAAGAAATGGAGTGAAACCTTTATTGGTGATAGAGATGAACTCAATATGGTGGGAAGGGAAAGAGAGAAGAATGACATATTAATCAAGGTGCTGCAGAAAGATGGAGACCTAGAAAGCTATATCGTTCCTGTTGTTGGCCTTGGTGGTATGGGTAAGACAACATTGGCAAAAGCTATTTACACTGACAAGGAAATATTAACAAAGTTTGATGTGAAAGCATGGGTCCATGTATCAATGGAATTTGACCTAAATAATATTGTGTATGATATTATATGTCAGATTGGGGGTAGTGCTCCCGCTAAAGATGCTCACCTGCAATATCTAAAATCTCAACTTGACCGCATACTGCACGACAAGTTTTATCTTATAGTCTTAGATGATTTATGGGAGGAAGGGAGGTCTAAGTTGGAGGACCTGATGAAACTATTGCACTCTGGAAAGAAAGGCAGTAGTTTAATAGTCACCACCCGTAGTGAAAAAGTTGTCAGTACATTATCTAACATACATTCTTCATATTTTCATACTGTTTATCCAATCAAACTGGAGGGTATGTCAATTGATGAATGTTGGTCTATCATGAAGCCTCGCAATCTAGGAAATGCACCGGTTACTGACCTTGAAGACATTGGAAAAGAAATTGCACAGAAATGTAGTGGAGTACCTCTCGTTGCTAAGGCTCTTGGTTTTGTGATGCAAAAGCACTGTACAAGAGAGGAATGGTTGGAAATTAAACAAAGTAACATGCTGGATATCAAGGATGATGATGATAAAGGAATTCTAAAGGGCTTGCTGCTAAGCTATTACCACATGCCTCCAGAACTTCAACTTTGTTTCATGTATTGCTCTATCTTTCCTAAGAGTCATGATATAGATCATGACTGCTTGATCCAGCAATGGATTGCTTTGGGGTTTATTCATGGTAGTGACAGGCAACCACTTCAGAAGATTGGTACGGAATATGTTAATCAATTATTGGGGATGTCCTTCCTTAATATGTTGAATTCTCCTACAGTAAGTGAAATAATCCTTACCTGCTTTTAATTTGAAAATTACAGTTATTTACCTTAAATATCTGAACTATAGTCTCTTTTGTTTTGCAAGGTATCAGCTGCAGGGATATTCAAACCCACACTCAAACTTCGTATGCATGATATGGTACATGATCTTGCAAGACATGTAGCTGCCGATGAATTCTCATACACAAATGGTGCCACAAATTTCAATACTAAGGGGGGCAAGTTGAATTGCCACTATCATCTATTGATAAATCAAAATGAGACATCATCGACCTATAAAGCTTTTCCAACAAAGGTCAGGGCCTTGCATTCTAGGGGATGTGACAAAATGCATCTTCCTGAGAAAGCATTCTCACACACGTTATGTTTGAGAGTTCTGGATTTGAGTGGATGTCATGTGACACAGCTACCAAGTTCTACTTGTAAACTAAAGTTATTAAGGTATCTTGATGCTTCTAGCCTTCCTACCTCAAACCTACCTAAATCCTTGAACCGTCTCCTCAACTTGCAAACCTTGATACTTTCAAACACTTCTCTGGAGACACTGCCCACAAACATTGGCTGCCTCCAAAAGCTGCAATACTTTGACCTATCAGGATGTGTCAATCTTCATGAGCTTCCCACCTCTTTTGGCAACCTATGTGCTCTGCTCTTCCTAAACTTGTCAAGCTGCGCCAAATTGCCTACCCTTCCAGAATCCTTTGGCAAGTTGCATAAGCTTCAGTTTTTGAACCTATCCGATTGCTACAAACTCCACTCACTACCAGAATCTTGTTGTCAACTTCATGAAGTAATGCATCTTGAGTTGTCGGATTGCCATAACCTTGAAAAGCTCCCAGATTGCATTGACCAACTCTCTAAGCTTGAGTATTTTAACATGACAAGCTGCTCCAAGGTTCAAATGTTGCCTGATTCTCTATGCAAAATCACGATGCTAAAGCATCTAAATTTGTCATTCTGTGTAAAGCTCGAACATCTGCCATCTTCTTTTGGTGATTTACGACTTCAACATTTGGATCTTGAAGGCTGTTTTTCACTTATTGACTTTCCAGATAGCATTTTCAACATGTCTACACTAGTACACGTCGAAAGAACATTTTTCTCATTACATGTAAATTCTAAAGTTAAAAAACTTAGGGAGGAACTGAACCTGAAGGGGTCATATGAGCTTGATGGAGAAGACGATGATCTATGGAATCAAATTGCAGGGCTCGAGAAGACACCCTGCCAAGAACTGCAAATCAAAGGTCTTCATAATGTCGAGGGTTTGGTAGGGGTTGAGCATGCTAAGTTGTCCAACAACTTGAATCTGTCGCGGCTAATTCTTGTATGGGATCGTGATGACGGTAGCCTGGTGGGTCATGCGGATACATCGGTGCTGGAGAGGCTGGTGCCTCCTAGGAGTCTCCAACACCTTGGTCTTGGAGGTTATATGGGTATAGACTTCCCTAGGTGGATTCTAGACATTCCTTCCTACCTACCTCATATCACCACCATCTTTCTTCTCGGCTTGAAACAGTGCAGCCACCTCCCTCCACTTGGGCAGCTGCCAAACCTGAGGGCATTGTTCTTGAAAGAAATGCCTAATGTCAAGAGTGTCGGAAGGGAATTTTATGGGGACTATGGAAGCTGCCAGAAGCTACGAATGATTGTTTTGCTATCAATGGACAACATGGAAGAGTGGTGGACAACAAGGTCATCTCATGAAGATGTGGAGTTCTTAATCCCTAATTTGCATTTCTTGGCTGCTCTCGATTGCCCAAAGCTGAAGTTCCTGCCTTATCCCCCAGGGAGCGTGACGTGGGTGGTAAAGAATAGCGACCACGTGTTGCCGAAACATGGATTTGGGAACCTCTCATCCACTACTTCTCCATTTTTTCTCTCGATTGTGGGCGCATCCCTTTCTTCTGAGGTGTGGTGTAGGATCCAGTACCTCTCTTCAATTGAGGGTCTTGTGCTTCACACCCTCATTGGTCTCAGAACCTTGCCAGAGGCTATTCGATGCTTCAGGTCCCTCCGGAAACTCGAGATAAAGTTATGTGCTGACTTAGAGACACTGCCGGAATGGCTGGGAGACTTTACTTCATTGAGAGAAATTTCCATACACAAGTGCCCAAAGCTGTCTTCACTGCCGGAAAGCATACGGTGCCTTACCGAGTTGAAGACACTGCAGATATTTTACTGTCCAGCCCTGCTCGAGAAGTGCCAAGGAGAGGACAGGCACAAGATTGCTCATATTCCACAAGTCATATCCAACTAGTTGATGGTTCCCACATCAACTAAGTTCACAAGATCTAGCATGCATATGGTGAGACAGCCGTTCGCGCTGATGTTTCTTTTATACTTGCTGGGCTTACATACAGTGCCTGTATTTCTTTTAATTTGTGCAACTTTTTTCTACTGCAGGTTGGTGGACGTTTGGCAAGATTTGTTTCATGAGCAGGTGAATTGTTGGTCCAGTTGAAGTGAAAGCTGCTGCCCACGTGCATTTTCCACGACTATTACATTGCTTGGTACGCAGCGCTGCTTGGACCGGACTCTGCCACACGCATCAGTTTGTTTCTCATGCCAAACTTCCTGATCATCAAATGAGTGCTTCATTTCCAATTTTCTAATTTTCGGCAGGCCGTGCCACGCTGCCTACAGACTCGTCAAGGATCTGCCATATGCGTCCATGCTGCCCAGCCTCGCAAATCATCATTGCAAAAATTATTTTTCTCTTCTTTGAACTGGAATTAGCTGTTGAGATGGCACATAAGTGATTCTATATAAGCGATAAAGAAGAAGCACATGATGGCCTCTTTTCTTTTTCCATACAACTTGTGCCCCCTATAATTTGGCAACTGATTTACTGTACTTTGAATGAAGGAGAGGACATCCTAAACAGAGACATGGCTAATTAATTTTGTACCTAGAGTTCAAATATCCCTTCCTGTCTTTTAAATAAAATCATGTGTGCTGTGAATAAATTCTTCTGAAACCAAAAGGCATAGCAATTTTTTTTTCTGCTGGCCTTGCTCTGTTTCCATCATCCCGTGATGCGTCGAAGTGCTGGTTATGGTGAGTGTTTCTTTTCGGCTATATATGTCAGTAAAATGTGCTGATGAATTGATGCATTTGACCATTTATCTCTGAAGCTAGGTATAACAAATGAGGATCTGCATCCAGATGGAAAGAAGAAACTGAAAGTCCAGATGGAACAACAACAAGTTGCTCTCCGGGGTCTTCCCGCCTATCACCGCCACCACCGACCGGCTCTCCAGCTTCAGTTTGATACCGGCGCATCGCCGCTCAGCAACGACCTTCACGTGCGTCATCTTTCCACTGCAGGTGAGTATAGTTGATGGTGCATAATTAATCAGAGTACTGTACTTGGATCAATGACGACATCAGTGTTTTGCACTTTGCAGAGCGCAAGAACCAACCTAGGGGATCATCATGGCCGGCCTTATCCGAACACCTCCTAGGGAACGGGAGGAGCAAGGTTGTGACGCCGTCTCGATCGGCCAGGGCGTCCATGTCCTCCGCGCCGCCTTGTTTCTGTTTCCTGCTCTGTCAAATTACAGGTGACCAACCACAAACTTCCAGTTCTCGACATAACCTGGAAAGTAAAACTAACTGATATTGCTACTGAAACCACCAGATAGTAGCTTACTGAATGGTAGTTGAAGCCACGACCCCATCATCTGTCACCATCAGACGAGCACTTCATTTTTCATGTAGAACCTTGGCAGGCCATCATGCATGCCAATGCCGTGCCACCTGGGGGAGACAAATCAAGGATCCTCCATGCTGCGCAGCCAGACTCTCAAATCGTAATTAACTTTCTTTTCGAACTGGAAATTAGCTGGTCAATGACTTCTCTATGCAACATGAACAAGCATCGCGTCCCCTTTATTATTTTTTTTCAATTTTCATACTTGTGCGATCAGTGTCGCCTTTATTTAATAAATTAATTTCCTGCACATCCTTTCGCATTGAATGAAGCACATGTATTGAATTTCCATCTAAACATCATTCTGGTGCCATCTGGTCAAACTGCTGTTACAGTCAAGATTTTTCCACTTGCCTTGCTCTGCTTCCCATCCTTGCCTGAGTAATTATATATGGTAACTAATTTCTTTTCAGCTACATGTGTAAACTGTATTGAAGAGTTGCATACTTGATCTTGACCATTGAGCTGAAGCTAACAAGTGATGATCCAACTCCAACTCCAACTCCGGGCCTGCAAAGGGGAAAGCTGCTCGTTGGGCCGCAATTCGCTACTTACTGCAAGATGGACGCGCCCGCGAGGCAGGGACAGAGATGATGCATGAGAGCCTAAAGGTCTGTCCGGAATGTTATTAAGACATGCATAGTACAACTAGCAAACAGTTTAAAACGTAGCACCGCATTACTGCTTCATCAAAGAGCATAAATAGCAATGCAGACATAGTAGTGTGTTACAGTCGAAAACATTGTTTCATACATTCGCTGACATTTTGCACTGCTTCGCCGCAGCACCATGTCTTGTACAAACTCAATGCTGCTGGAGTACTTACTATCGGGGCTCTAAATCAAGTGAAAGAACCACGGACGCGCTGGTACGTACTACTACCTCAAAGTCAAAGCCTCGAAGGTGACTGCATTTCGAAAGAAAAAAAAAAGAGAAGTCAAAAGCGACTCAGAACAAGTGAAAATCCAACAGGTAGCATGCTGAACCCCAAGGGACCATTTCTCCAGGTCCGGTTGGTGGTGGCGTCGGTCGGTCAGCTCCATGTTGATCGCTGACCGGCCGCTTCATCTGCAGGAAGGCTTCAGCACCGGCGCGACGCTTCACCTTGATCAGTCGTCTCCTCCCTGCAGAGGCGCGTTGGTCAGCTCACAGATGATCGATCATCATTCATCAGTCGTCGGCTCATAAGTCACATTGTTAAGTGGCAGTAACTGATGGCACCATGCTTTGCACATCCGCAGCGCACACGAAGCGCGCACCTTGTCGTCGAACGCCTCGACGCCTCGGGCCGCATGATGCCCCTTTGACAGGACAGGAGGAGCTGCGTGCACGCTTCAAGCTGTTGTGCATCCCACTGATTATTGCACTGCTAGGGATAGTAAAAGATGGATGGCAAGAACAAAACAGGGCATTCCTGTGCTCAATGCTTGTGGTACTCTGCATTAGCACTCTCTTTGTGGGACAGTACAGTAAGATGGCAAGAGCTGTCTGTGATGTAATGTTTCTAATAGCGTACTGTACTGTATGTGCTCGATGTGCTTGATCCTGCACTGTACTGAAGATTTGGTATTGAGACATGGTTTTTTGATTCCGCGTGTTTATATGTTGATGACTAATTGCATATATATTGTCAGCAAACAAGGCTAGATGTCAGCAAACTGGAATTTGATACTAGGCTCCCCAGCCTCGAGATTGGAGGCACACACAATACATCGCGCTGAATGATTGCAGGGAAAAGCTTCGACCCACCACGCACGCAGGCACAGCTCAAGTTGATTCCTGTGTCCGCTGACGGTGACGAAGCGGATCATCAGCTCAAGTTGATTTCTGGGCGAGTACGAGGATCACCATCACCCCCACGGCGCGCTGGTGAGAGCTGGTGTAGTAGAACACGCCGCCGCGGCGTGCGCGTCGGGCGGAAGCTTGGTGGAGGCGCCTAGAGCGCCGGTGGGAGCAGACCGGCCGGAGGGCACCCGTGGCGCGCCATCGATCAGCCGAAGCGGTCGGGGGTCCAGCGTGGCTCTCGCCGGCATCGAGCAAGGTGCGGAGGATCTACGGCGGCCGCGCCGTGTAGGTACGCCCGCAAGGTATTCGATGAATCGACCTGTTTCCTTTGGGGCTCTTTTCCCGCTGGAATCGCTAGTCCGTGGACCATGCGCCGCCTCTTGGTGTTCACGAACTGGAATCACAATGTTCTTCATTGGTGTGGCGTGGACGGTGACACTCGGATTTGCTTCAGGTTAACCTGCACGTGACTTCGCTCCCTAGGAAGCCAGCAAATGTGCCTGCACTTTGGCGCCCCACCCTGCAACCCCACAGCCCCAGATCAACCCCCGGACATATCATAAGGTTTGAAGTTTTTTGACAAGGAGTTACACATCTTGTTTTGGATGACAATCGTGGATTGTGATTATCCTCCGTGCTCATTTTTTTTAGGGTCTCCTCCGTGCTCATTTAGCCAGGCTACAACTCTGCACAGATGACCTCTTCACTCACGAATCATCGTGTTCCATATAATCGTCAATTTTTTCTGAACCACCTCCCTTTATTCTGTCTACTAGGAATTAGTTGTGTCCTTTCGTTCCATACCACAGTATACCTTTCCTCAACGGCTGAGACTTTCAAGCTGCGTGAATCGTGGTCTTAGAATCTGTGCACTTTGCCTTTAGCAGATGTTCCAAGGGCTGAACTCAACTACACTCCAGGTATCTGTGCAAAAGCTTCAGACTGAGAAACAGAGCACTATATAACTTCAGAACACATATTGTCTCTCTACTCTATCTGCAAACTCTCCTGGACACTAACACAATAGATTCCTGTGTTCACCAGAGAGCAAAGCCTGTAGCCATGAGTGGAGGCGTGGAGATGATTGCTAGCGCTGTTGTGCAGCGCGTCGCCGGCATGCTCGGTGACATCGCCTGGGAGAGGCTCCAGCTGCTATGGAACTACAAAGAGGATGTCCAAGACATGGAAGGCAAAATGGCTACCCTGCAGGTTGTGCTTAGCTATGCCGACAAGCGCTCCCGAGAAGCTGACGATGCATTGGTGCAACATTGGCTCAAGAAGTACAAGTCTGTTGCCTACGACATCGAAGACACGCTGGATGAGTTGGTCTCTAATGCAACAATATGGGAAAATAACCCATGCACGGTACGTGCCCTGACACTGAGTCCTCGCATGCATCATGGATGTACAAATATATACTTATTAGCTGCATAAGTTTAAATAGGATCCGAGGATGGTTGTAAGAAGCACACACAATCTTCATTCATTATTAGTATTAGTATTACGATTTCCAAAAATGGATAGGTCCAGCTATGGTTTCGTGGCTGCAACAGGCTCCACAAAATTTCTGCTATTCATGATGTACCTTCACATTGCATGCGCTTGTAATTGTATACTTGCATCTTACGCAACATTATGTTGACAATTACTAAAATGTTATTAAATTCTGGATTATGTAGCTTTGTTACTAAATATTCCCCTGCAATGTGTCATGTGTGTGTATAGCAACTCATGACTCACTGATTCGTTCTTCTTCCACGCATGCGGTAGCATCCAATTACTCTAGAAACGAATATGACACATCCATTTAGTGTTGCCAAGGAAAAAAGGAGAAAGATGGTAAAGCATTCTGTTTTATTTCTGGGAGCTGCAGTGAGGCTAGCTTTCCACCTCAGAAATGTCGAGCAAATCAAGCTCAATGTTGAATGGCTCATAGCTTTAAACTGATCTTGTAACACCCGTGCACAAAAATTTATAGTTTCTATATCTAGTTTACCCTGGTTATATATAACAGACAGAAATTTTCAAGGACTAACTTGCAATTTGGCATATTTGTCAATTATTTAATTTTATCTGAAGTATTATATTTTATTTCCGTGAGCTGCGGTGAGGTTAGTTTTGCTCAATTGTTGGTCAATAGGTCAACGTGAATTGGCTTAAAGGTTTTTCTAATAATTGGCTCAGAGCTTTATGTAAAAAATTCACATATGGATAAAAGAAAATCCTGATTCCTAAATTTAGTTTATGCTGGTCACAGAAGATATTATCAAGAACCAACATGGACTAAGCAGTCGGTGAACAAAACTCAATTCACAACCAAGAAAATATTATGGGAATACTGATGCAAGCCTAGCCTCCATAGATTTACGTAATGCAATGCAGTGGAGTGTAAGTCTGAAACTGCCACAATCTGTTTGTCCATGTTGGGGTCCACGACTTGGCAAGGCATTGGCACTCTTGCAAGTTACAAGTCCAAATATAGGCTATCCCTTTGTCCCCAAGGCTCTACCTCATAAAAAACATATTAGCATTTATGGAACATATTAGTCACTCATATGTGCTGAGTAGGGGTATGTGTGGTTATTTGACTGAATTGTAAAATAAATTACAGGTTAAATTGTTCTTCTCATCAATCAATCCACTCATTGTGCGCATCACCATGTCAAATAAGATGACAAATATTCGGCTGAAGCTAGATAAGATTTTTGAGGACCAGAAAAAAATCCTTTTTCTGCCATTGCCCACCCAAACAGGCCAAGACAGTAACAAGAAATGGAGTGAAACCTTTATTGGTGATAGAGATGAACTCGAGATGGTGGGAAGGGAAAGAGAGAAGAACGATATATTAATCAAGGTGCTGTAGAAAGATGGAGACCTAGAAAGCTATATCGTTCCTGTTGTTGGCCTTGGTGGTATGGGTAAGACAACATTGGCAAAAGCTATTTACACTGACAAGGAAATATTAACAAAGTTTGATGTGAAAGCATGGGTCCATGTATCAATGGAATTTGACCTAAATAATATTGTGTATGATATTATATGTCGGATTGGGGGTAGTGCTCCCGCTAAAGATGCTCACCTGCAATATCTAAAATCTCAACTTGACCGCATACCGCACGACAAGTTTTATCTTATAGTCTTAGATGATTTGTGGGAGGAAGGGAGGTCTAAGTTGGAGGGACCGATGAAACTATTGCACTCGGAAAGAAAGGCGGTAGTTTAATAGTCACCACCCGTAGTGAAAAAGTTGTCAATACATTATCTAACATACATTCTTCATATTCATACTTGTTTATCCAATCAAGCCGGAGGGTATGTCAATTGATGAATGTTGGTCTATCATGAAGCCTCGCAATCTAGGAAATGCACCGGTTCTTGACCTTGAAGACATTGGAAAAGAAATTGCACGGAAATGCGGTGGAGTACCTCTCGTTGCTAAGGCTCTTGGTTTTGTGATGCAAAAGCACCGTACAAGAGAGGAATGGTTGGAAATTAAACAAAGTAACATCTTGGATATCAAGGATGATGATGATAAAGGAATTCTAAAGGGCTTGCTGCTAAGCTATTACCACATGCCTCCGAACTTCAACTTTGTTTCATGTATTGCTCTATCTTTCCTAAGAGTCATGATATAGATCATGATCGCTTGATCCAAACAATGGATTGCTTTGGGGTTTATTCATGGTAGTGACGAGCAACCACTTCGGGAGATTGGTACGGAATATGTTAATCAATTCGCGGGGATGTCCTTCCTTAATATGTTGAATTCTCCTACAGTAAGTGAAATAATCCTTACCTGCTTTTAATTTGAAAATTACAGTTATTTACCTTAAATATCTGAACTATAGTCTCTTTTGTTTTGCAAGGTATCAGCTGCAGGGATATTCAAACCCACACTCAAACTTCGTATGCATGATATGGTACATGATCTTGCAAGACATGTAGCTGCCGATGAATTCTCATACACAAATGGTGCCACAAATTTCAATACTAAGGGGGGCAAGTTGAATTGCCACTATCATCTATTGATAAATCAAAATGAGACATCATCGACCTATAAAGCTTTTCCAACAAAGGTCGGGGCCTTGCATTCTAGGGGATGTGACAAAATGCATCTTTTTAAGAAAGCATTCTCACACACGTTATGTTTGAGAGTTCGGATTTGAGTGGATGTCATGTGACACAACTACCAAGTTCTACTTGTAAACTAAAGTTATTAAGGTATCTTGATGCTTCTAGCCTTCCTACCTCAAACCTACCTAAATCCTTGAACCGTCTCCTCAACTTGCAAACCTTGATACTTTCAAACACTTCTCTGGAGACACTGCCCACAAACATTGGCTGCCTCCAAAAGCTGCAATACTTTGACCTATCAGGATGTGTCAATCTTCATGAGCTTCCCACCTCTTTTGGCAACCTATGTGCTCTGCTCTTCCTAAACTTGTCAAGCTGCGCCAAATTGCCTACCCTTCCGAATCCTTTGGAAAGTTGCATAAGCTTCAGTTTTTGGACCTATCCGATTGCTACAAACTCCACTCACTACCGGAATCTTGTTGTCAACTTCATGATCGACACATCTTGACCGTCGGATTGCCATGACCTTGAAAAGCTCCCGGATTGCATTGACCAACTCTCTAAGCTTGAGTATTTTAACATGACAAGTTGCTCCAAGGTTCAAATGTTGCCCGATTCTCTATGCAAACTCACGATGCTAAAGCATTTAAATTTGTCATTACGTGTAAAGCTCGAACATCTGCCATCTTCTTTTGGTGATTTACGACTTCAACATTTGGATCTTGAAGGGCGTTTTTCACTTATTGACTTGCCGGATAGCATTTTCAACATGTCTACACTAGTACGTGTCGAAAGATCAATTTTGTCATTAAATGTTGTAAATTCTAAAGTTGATAAACTTAGGAAGGAACTGAACTTCGAAGGGGTCATCCGAGCTTCATGGAGGAGACGATGATCTGTGGAGTCAAATTGCGAGCTCGAGAAGACACCTGCCACGAATTGCTAATCAATGGTCTTGATAATGTCAAGGGTTTGGAAGGGGTAGAGCATGCTAAGTTGTCCAACAACTTGAATCTATCGTGGCTAAATCTTGTATGGGATCATGGTGACGGTAGCCGGTGGAGCATGCGGATACATTAGTGCTAGAGAGGTTGGTGCCCCCTAGAAGTCTCCAACACCTTGGTCTCGTAGGTTATATGAGCATAGACTTGCCTAGGTGGATTCTAGACATTCCTTCCTACCTACCTCATATTACCACCATCTTTCTTTCCGGTCGAAACGGTGCAACCACCTCCCTCCACTTGGGCGGTGCCAAACCCGAGGGCATTGGCCTTGAAAGAAATGCCTAATGTCAAGAGTGTCGGAAGGGAATTTTACGGGGACTATGGAAGATGCCGGAAGCTAAGAATGATTGTGTTGGAGTCAATGGACAACATGGAAGAGTGGTGGACAACAAGGTCATCTCGTGAAGATGGGGAGTTCTTGATCCCTAATCCGCATCCGTTGGCTGCTTTCGATTGCCCGAAGCTGAAGTTCTGCCTTATCCCCCAAGGAGCTTGTTGTGGATGGTAGGGTATAGCGACCATGTCTTTGCCGGAACATGGGTTTGGGAGCCTTTCATCTACTACTACTCCATTTTTTCTCGGGATTGGGGGTGCATCCCTTTCTTCGAGGTGTGGCCTAGGATCCGTACCTCTCTTCAATCGAGGGTTTCGTGCTTCACACCCTCACCGGCCTCGAACCTTGCCGGAGGCTATTCGATGCTTCGAGTCACTCCGGGGCCTTTCTATAATGTCATGTGCTGATTTAGAGACACTGCCCGAATGGTTGGGAAACTTCACTTCATTGAGAGAAATTATCATCTACGGGTGCCTAAAGCTGACTTCGCTGCCGGAATGCATGCGGCGCCTTACTGAGTTGAAGAAACTGCGGATAATTGACTGCCCAGCCCTGTTCGAGAAGTGCCAAGGAGAGGACAGTGACAAGATTGCTCATATTCCACAAGTCGTATTCTGGTAGAGTAGCTGATGATTCGGACATCAAGATGTAGCATGCATGGTGAGATCGATAGCCCTTGTTGCTGATGCTTTTTTTTTGTCTTTTAAACTTGCGGGGCTAGCATACACTGTCTGTGGTTCTTTTAATTTGTGCAGACTTTTTCTATTGCAGGGTGGTGGGCGTTTGGCAAGATTTGTTTCATCAACAGGAAGTTTGTTGGTCCAGTTGAAGTGTAAGCTGCTGCCCATGTGCATTTTCCACGACTACATATGCTTGGTACGCACACGCTAGTGCGATGAATAAATTCTTCTGAAACCCAACAGTTCAACAAGAATCTCTTTCCGCTGACCTTGCTCTGGTGCTATCATCGTCTGCATCAAAGTGCTGCTTGTGGTGGCTGTTTCTTTATGTCAGTTAACTGTGCTGACGAATTCATGCATTTGACCATCTAACTCAAAACTCCGGGCATGGGCATCCGATGTGAAAGGGTTCGAGGTGGGCTGATTTCCGAGACTTCTGCACAGTGACGTTTAATGAGTGACAGAGATGCTTGTGACATTGATCGGTAGAAGGAAAGAATCTTTGGAATATCTTCAATTAATGGTATGCACGGTGAGTTCAGAACTTCAGTTGTAGAAGAACTAATGCATGCTGCTATGCCAATCTTTTTTCCCTGGATCTCAATATAACACTAAGGCATTCTATCTGCATTACTGCTTCACCAAAGAACATAGCAGTCCAGATAGAGTGCCTTCGTGTAAAACACCCGTTCATACATACATACTGACATTCTGCTCTGCTTCACCGCAGCACCATGTGTGTCACAAGCTTATGCTGCTGGAGGGTATTATGGTTGTCGTGAATGCAATTGTCTACATGAAACACTGGTTGAGCAGTTCAGGTGAAAGAACAGCGGGCACTGTTAACCTCCGACGGTGCTGTTACAAGTCGTCAACTGAAAGACCAATGTAACTCCTTCTCCAGGTCGAACACCGCCGATCACCACCGCTGGCTGCCGTCCGTCCCCATCTCAAGGATATGATCCAGCTTGATCCCCGGAACGTTGTCGTAGCTGACCGGCCGCTTCAGCAACGGAGGTGCTATTGTGGCGACCCGAACGGCTTCACTTCCGGCACGTCCTTAACACCGGTGATCTTCATCATGAAGGTGTGTCGATCAGTTCGCTTACGTGGTCAGTAAGCTCAGCCAAGTAGTGGTAGTAACTAACCGCCCCATGTTTTGCAGCGCCCTAAAGACGCCTGGCCTCGTCGAATGCCTTGCCTGGACGACAGATCGTGCCGGCGAATTATGGTGTACGACGACGCCGGCCACCGGGGACACTTTCAAGGATTTTCCGCTAATTGTATGTTGTGGCTTCAGGAGTAGCTAGGAGTATTGCTTTAAAGACTAGAGATCAGAACACAACACTATCACTGCGTCGTCAAAGAACATAGCAATGCAGATACAGTACTGACATTTTTAACTTTTCCTTTCCTCTGCTTTGAACAGAAATTGTACGCTAGTTCTTCTCATGGCTGGATTTATTACGTGACATACCATTAGCGAAAAGTTTGAAGGAATTTCCGCTAATTGTATATTGCAGCTTCAGGAGGAGTATTGCTTTAAAGACTAGTAGATCAGAACACAACACAGTGTTACTGCATCATCAAAGAACATAGCAATGCAGATGCAGCTGACATTTTTAGCACCAAGGCTGGCACAAGCTCGTGCTGCTGGAGTACATCAGTCGGCTGTACTACCTCAAAACCTAGAGCTGAAAGTCCAACAGCATGCTGAAAGTCCAACAGCATGCTGAACCCCAGCACCCCTTTCTCCAGATCGAACACCAGCAGGTTGTTCTCCAGCGTCTTCCCGCCGATCACCACTGCCGGCTCGCCGTCTACCGGCATGCCACCAGACCCCATCTCCAGGATCCCGACGCACATGGCGCCGTCCACCTGCACCAGGTAGTTGTTGTTGAACACGGTCCAGTTCCTTGTGGCGCCGGCAAGCTCCAGGTCGATCGCCGGCACGTCGTCGCTGACCGGCCGCTTCAGCAGCGGGACGGCGCCGTTGTAGCACAACTGGAACGGCTTCACCGCCGGCACGCGCTTCACGTCGGTAAACTTCCCCCTGCATACAGGTGGGTTGAGTAGTTGATCGATCAGCTCAGAGTCACAGATGATCCATCTCAGACGCACCTGGTTATGGCCTCGTCGAACGCCTGGATGAAAGGGCGGAACACCTCCGGCCGCATGATGGTGTACAGCGTGACCGTGCTCAGCACGACGCCGCCGGGGCCGGTGCGGGCGTCGAGGTCCAGCACGCCGTTGGGCAGGGAGGCCGCGACGTCGACGCCGTGCAAGGACACGGAGATGCCCCTGACAGGGCGTACCCGGGCCCGCCTGTCCAGGACGCTGGATCGGACTTGTACGGCCCAGATCGACGCGGATCGGACTTGGGCGGGCGGGAAGTGAGATCTCGCGGGAAGTCGGGTGGTGTTCACGCAATGGAATCGATCGAATCGTCGGGCAAACACTTCCACTGCATTTTCGCATCCATCTTACAACCCTATTTTGCCTTCAGAAATCAGGATTACTCACATGATTTTCTTATAATAATACAAAAAACCTTCACGACTGCAATTCCTCCGTAGCTCCATCCCATTCCATATAACTCTACGATCAGAATTATGGATAGGTTTTAACTAGAAGGAGGTGACATCTGAACTGACAAATTCAAATATTGGATCGCGATAGCCTGGATAGAATACTTCGCTATGCAGCATTTGTTCTGTGCAATTTGTATGTCCTACTCAAAGAATGCAAAGTGAAGAATGCTTTTCTTAAGAAGGTTCATTTCTTCAGAGAGACCAAGGACCACATCATTCCTGAACTAAAAGGTGAATGTCTCAGCATCATGTTAACTACTCTACCATTTTTCATTGTACATCTTCGAATTAATCTGAGATTCTTCTCTTTATTTCCTCCCCTAACATGTTCCTTTCTTGAGAGGCTATCATGCATATACCTTTCCTCAAAGGTCGAGGCTTGCAAGGTGCAACTCTGCATCAGAATATATGCATTTTTCCTTCAGCAGATATCCCCAGCACTCAACTACACTACACGCCAGGTATCAGGTGCAAAAGCTTCAGGCTAAGAAACAAAGCAGTATATATAGCAGAGCACAACATCTTTGTTCTATCTACAAGATCAAGGCCTGTAGTCATGAGTGGGGGTGCTGAGATGATTGCTGGAGCTGTTGTGCAGCGTGTGGCTAGCATGCTTGGTCAGGCCACCCGGGAAAGGGTGGAGCTTCTGTGGAGATTCAGTGATGATGTTGAGGGGATGAAGAGAACTTTGATCACTGTGCAGGCCGTGATGGCGGATGCTGAGAACCGATCCCAAGATAGTGAATTGGTTCGGCTTTGGCTCAAGAAGCTGAAATCTGCTGCCTACAACATTGAAGACACGGTTGATGAGCTGGAGGCAAATAAAAATATAAGGAGGAGTAGCACATGTCCGGTAATACCTATATTCTGAGCTCTGAATTGCTCATATACCTCTCTAGGAATATTTTGTGTGCCACATTATACATCTATTTTCTTTTTTTAAAAAAAATTCTCCTTACTCTTAAATATGCTGTGGTAGAAAATGGTGAAACTCTACCACAAAACTTTAGCTTGCTGCAATCATGCGACCATTGAAGTTTCATCAACATGACAAACTAACAAGAAGTTTGATGACATCTTTGTTGGAGTGTTACAGCACTGTTTAATTTCAACCCAACTAATCAAACTGCCCTGAGATTGTGTGGATAGATCTGAAATAAATTGTATAATATGGTATACCACTTTCTTTTTTTACATTAAATATTTCTTAACCATGCAGGTTTTAAAAAAATTGGTTTATCTACCTCATATAGAAAGGGCATTCCTAAGTAGTAACCAAAGCTAAGTGATGAAGTGCTATTTTCTTGTTATGGAAAATTCTACTACATATTAGCTTTTTTAAGCATATGTAACCAGATGGAATTGCTAGCTACGGTGCAACCGTGTACCTTGGTTTAAAATACAACTTTTATGAGTATTGTTGGATTTTTTATGCAACTCCAATGCCTTAAATGTATGTTTATTGTTATATGCACTAATAATTAAAATTGTTTATTGTAGATTGTGCCCATATCCAAAAGTTACATGAATTTGTAAGTAGAGGTGCAAATGGTTTTAATAAATTCGTCATCTTGATCTTGACATGAGGTCTCAAACACAATTTTGAGAACAAATTCTTATCATAATGTACAAGAAAACAATATTTCAAATCTTTTTCGAAATGTCTAATTGCATGATTTAATATGTCATTTGGTCAATCCTGTAAGCATAAAAGGTATAATATATATTTACATACTATGCTTGGACATTTTTGTAGATTTTGAGTAGCATTTTGAATTGGTATTTTTTGAATGGGAGATTTCAAAACAAAAAAAAAGCTTGTGATGGATTTTTTTTTTTGAAGAATCACGTTTCTGTTTTGTAGCGGCATACATGCAACTATATTTAGCAATCATTTACCAATTCTTCAAGGTAATGCAACATTTATGAAGTAAAGTTGTTTTATTATTTTTACCTTCATTTTTGCTATTTTTTGTAATTACATTCATTTCTCTATTTTTTTATATTATGTTTTTGCTATTTTTAGGTGTAGAGTACAATATGATTACAATATATGGTTTTAAAATTGCACAATTAATACTTGAATATAATATACTAAAATCAGCACATGCCCACTTAAAAGGAGAAAACAAATTCGATGGTCTAACAAATTACACCTTGCGGAGTTAAATTGGTGTCCGTGTCATTTAGTCCGCTGATCACACGCTTCACCCTGTCAAACAAGATGAAGAAAATCGGGGCAAGAGCTAGATACAATAGAAGAGGAACAAAGAAAGTTCGGTTTTCGCATACAAGACTCGTGAACATCAATCACCAAGAAACATCCGTGGTTTCTAGTGATAAAATTGAGATGATAGGAAGAGAAAGTGAAAAAACAAGTATATTAAATTTGGTATTACTGAATGATGTTCAAGCAAAAATATCCATCATTCCAATTGTAGGACTTGGTGGTATGGGTAAGACGACACTTGCTAAATCTGTTTTCATTGCTAAGGAGACAAATATGTTTGATGTAAAAGCATGGGTGCATGTCTCAAAGGAGTTTGATGTGAAGAAAACTTTATGTGCCATTATCTCTCGGATTGAAGGTAGCTTCCAAGCAAATGAAACTATACTACAAAATCTTAATTCGGCCTTGAACGCATAATTTCGGGCAAGATTTATTTAATTGTATTGGATGACCTATGGGAGCGGACGGGAGATAGTTTGGAGGAATTGATGAAAATGTTACGGTGTGGTAAGGAAGGGAGTAAGATAATAGTAACCACCGAAGTGATCAAGTTGTTGAATCATTATCTATCATCCAACCTTCGGTATTTCATCTTGTTCCATCAACTAATTTGAAGGCCTTATCAAACGACGATTGCTTTTCTATCATGAATCCTTCATTGCAAGGAAATAGGTTGGATGATGACCTTATCAAAACCGGAGAAGAAATTGCTAAGAAATGTGGTGGAGTACCGTTAGTTGCTAAAGCTCTTGGTTATGTGATGAATAAGCATTGCACAAAAGAAGCATGGATGGCACTTAAAGACAAAAATATTCTTGAGATCAAAGATGGTGATTATCGGATTATGAGTTGCTTGATGCTAAGTTATTACCACATGCCCTCACACCGAAACTATGTTTCATGTATTGCTCTATCTTTCCTAAGAGCCGTAACATAGATCATGACAGCTTGATTCAACAATGGATTGCTCTTGGCTTCATTCAAGATGATCATGGAATCTCACTCCACCAAATTGGTCGGGGATCGTATTAATGATTTCTTGGGGATGTCCTTCCTTACTCATTCAACGCCCCCGAGGTGAGTATGGTGCATTCCTCATATAACTCGTATTACTATTTGTTTTAAATTTTTTCGCTAATAAAGCCGGTGCTACAAATCATGTTCAAAACAAGAACACCTTTTTTTAGCACCTCTGTCTCCTAGATATCCACCAGATTCGGATATTGCTTCCACATTAAAAAATATGAAACACAACCGAAGATGCAAGAAATGTTTGCTATACATAATGCCCACTTTGATTTTAATAATACTATGGGTCCTTATTGGTTCCATATCTGCTTATTCAATGAACCTATAATTGAACCAACCTTGCAATACCGAGTAGTTATGTTTCCACTTTGTTTTGTCTTGCATTAGTTGTTGTAGTTGAGTGCCACTTGAGAACTTTTGAACCAAAGCACCGTAGTTGAATGCCACCACTCGAGAATATCTTTCCACTCATATTGCCCCTTACGAATTTCTTTCTTCCCCTACCCACATGCAAGGGCAAGGTTGTCCAAAGCCTGCTTCCATCTACATGGAATTTAATTCATCTTTTTTCAAGGTTACCTGCCCCCATTTCACGAGTTTGAGATTGAAAAGTAGATACCTAAATCATGAGCGAGAAAATGGGAGGCCAAACACACCTTTTAGTGATATATATGAGTATCAATTCCGCGGATAATATAAAAAAATCTATTTAGGATAATCTTTAGAATTGTGGCATGAACCTCCACATCTATACCAATAGATGTATTACCGATGATTCTATAATTCATCCATAACGAACTTGAAACCTTTGATCATGTTGCTTACAATTATCCTATTCGATTTACTAATTAATGATATTTTTAATTCCTTGTGTTTCAAGGTACTTGATTCAGGGAGGTTCAAACCCACACCGAAATTCCATATGCATGATGTGGTACATGATCTTGCAAGATATGTTGCCGGTGAAGAATTTTCATATGAAAAAACAATGATGCACAACAATAGAACTGTCAATCCGAATTGTCACTATCGGCTATTGACGAATCATAAGGAGTCTTCATTAGCCTTTAAGTCTTTGCCAACAAAGGTCGGGGCCATGCATTTTAGGGAGTTCGATAAACTTCATCTTCCTAAGCAAGCATTCTCATACACATTATATTTGAGAGTTTTGGATTTGAGTGGATGCCACATGTCACATCTACCAAGTTCGTTTCTAAACTAAAGCTATTAAGGTATCTTGATGCTTCTAACCTTTGTATCTCAAACCTACCTAAATCCTTAAACCATCTCCGAACTTACAAACATTGATACTTTCAAACACTTCTCGAAGAAACTTTCCGAAACATTGGTTGCCTCCAAACCCTGCAATACTTTGACCTATCAAGCTGTGTCAATCTCTGTGAGCTATCCTCCTCTTTTGGCAACCTAAGTGCTCTGCTCTTCCTAAACTTGGCAAGCCGCACCTTGAATTGGCTACCCTTCCGAATCCTTTGGCAAGTTGCGTAAGCTTCAGTTTTTGAACCTATCCGATTGCTACAAACTCCACTCACTACCAGAATCTTGTTGTCAACTTCATGATCTAACACATCTTGAGCTGTCGGATTGCCATAGCCTTGAAAAGCTCCCAGATTGCATTGACCAACTCTCTAAGCTTGAGTATTTGAACATGACAAGTTGTTCCAAGGTTCAAATGTTGCCCGACTCTCTATGCAAACTCATGATGTTAAGGCATCTAAATTTGTCATTCCGTGTAAAGCTCGAGCATCCTGCCATCTTCTTTTGGTGATTTACAAATTCAGCATTTGAATCTTGATGGTCGCATGTTCCTTTTTGACTTGCTTGGGATAGCATTTTTAGCATATCTACGCTGGTACATGTCAAAAGAATAATACTTGGAAAACCATCTTCTAAAGTTGATGAACTCGGGAAGAAACTAAACCTAGAAGGGTCATACACAATTAATGGAAGAAACGGTGATCTATGGAGTCAAATTGCGAGCTCGAGAAGGCACACTACTTTGAGCCGGAAATCAAAGGTCTTGAGAATGTCGTGCTTTTGGATGGGGTGAGCGAGGCTAAACTCAACTCAAATCTTACGTGGCCGAGTCTTGAATGGGACCATGATGAAGGTAGTTGTAAAACCCGGATTTTCGTAGAAAACCCGAATCCCTATACCATCGCAATAGTCCCTGGATCAGTGGCTATCGCGTACGTAACGTCTCACAGATAGATACACAAAGTCATACATCGCATCACATAAAGTTAATAGTACATTAATTTATTACATGTCCATTATGGAGTACATCATTACAAGCCTCTTGGGCGAATCGGAGTGAAAATTCTACGCAACGGTAGCTATCTCCTCGAAGGGTCTCCATCTTTATTCTTCCCGCCACGAGCAAACTCGAGCGAAGCGACGTATCCCTCGGTCGTACCATCCGTCGGCGTTGCGGTCGAACTCGGACTCGTACCCCGCACACCCAAAGTCTATCCCCAAGGAGTGGGATAGGTCCACGTCACCAACCGTATGCGGCTTTAAGTGGCCTAACATCTAAAGGGAAAAGAGAGTAGACAAGGAAACGGCGGGGTTTCCTATGCGGCGAGCGACAGAGTATAAACAAGGAATCTCCATCAATATCCCAAAACCCAAGTCTCTCAACACGGCCGGATCCAAGCGGGTCACCCGAGAAGACCCGTCACCATCTCCTACTTCGTCTAGGGTCGATGCGAGAACTTCCTCTCCTCGCACCTCAATGATTACATCCGGATCGACGAGGTAAATGGAGCCTCTCTCCTCTAACCGGCGTAACCACGGCTCACCACACTCTCACCTATAGGGGGGAGGTAGAAATCCCAAAACATGAGGAACGAACATGTCTTCTAGGCAGTGTCCATAACCGAGGACGCGGCTATAGCTATAGATCGAACAACTCTGCAGAGCGTGTACACCTGTACCCATCCCGGAATGGTACCCGGCCGGTGTACGGCCGACCGAGCCCATCCTACCGGCGAACTCTCGGTAGTTACGAACCCATCCTGCATCCGGCCCTCAAAGTTGTCCCCCCCTCGGAAGGGACTACACGGAACCGTGAAATGCTCCCGTGTGGCCACACGGGGAGTCGCCTACGAGAGGGTGGTCTCACCTCCACCGCTCTCCCACCGATACCCCGCTATCCATCCTAAGCGGGTATGGTTCCGCACTTGCCGAGCTCAACACGGCCCTATCCCCACTCTCGGCGGGGTGGTGTGTACGATGTCCTATAAACAAGTTGATCCACTCGGTTTCGGACGGGGCGAGCTCATGTCCTCCAAGCGCACGTAAAAACCCCAACACCTAGGCTCCGAAAACCGTAGTAGGAGGGATGCACCGAGGAGTGCACCCCTATCCCCGATCCCGGACCGGTTGTTTCGAGCTCACCCCCCGCCAAAGTACCCAAAACGCCTTCTCCCTGCCGGTTTTTATCCCACACACGCCAAGAACCACTACTCCCATCCCAACACATGCATCGCGAAGCTCGGCGTATATACACGCCCACATAAACATATATAGTGGTAGTAGGACAATCAAGGACGGGGGTAAATAAAGAGGCGGTGCAAGGTTCATCAACATGCATACATAAAGTAAAGCGCTAGCAATGCTACTCGGCAATGCCTAATGGGTAGTTCGGAATCGGTCGGGCGTGAACACGGGGTCGGGTAGTCCTCCGCGGTGAAGTCATCGGCGTAGTCGTACTCCCGGCTCGGCTCTCCGGCTCCTCCTGCTCCTAGTAGCGCAAAAAAAGAAAATAAATAGCGGTCCTAAGGCAACATAAATCCAAATAAGAGCAAATAAGATCCAAAAAGAGGCAAACCCTAGTCTAGCACGGAGTTTGGGTTTTTAGAAGATTTTCGAGAAGAAGTTTCATATTTTTCGGAGTTAAAACGGATTTATTATGAATTTCCAAAGATAAAATACATTTACGAAATTAAAATACGCATATACAATATTGCGGACTCTTAGCTAGCTATAGGGTAGCTCCACGGCTCAAACCTAGCTTTAAGCTAGGCGTAGGGCCGGCTACGGCCCGGCCGATGTGGCCGCCACGCCCGGCGCTATAGGCCGGCGGTGGCTTGCGTGGCCGCCACGCGGCGCCGAGTGGCGCGGCGCGCGGCGGATCCGGGGGTGGATCCCGCGCGGCGCGCGGCCGTGCGGCGCCCGTGTGGCCGGCTGCGGTTGGCCGGGCGCACGGGATTCCCTCGGATCCCCCGCGGCCACGCTCGCATGTGTGCGCCGTGTGCACTAACCCCGGGGGCTTTCCCCCCTCGCGCGTTCGGTGCTCGGCGGATTGCCCGTGACGGGCGGTGGCGCGGCGGCGGCTCGCCGGCGGCGAGGCGCGCTCGGCCGAGCTACCGGACCGGCCGGAACAAGGACGAGGGGGTAGCGAGGGCTTGATTTTGTCCCCATTCGTGAGCGGCCTTGGCCAAAGATGGGCGGCCGGCGGCGAGACGGGGGAGCGGCGGCGACGGGCGTGGGCGGCGGCGCGGCGAGGGTCGCCGGCGGCGGCGCTAATCCATGCCCGGCGCCCGGGGTTGGTTGCGACGGGTCCTACGGATGCGAAAACGCCTAAAGCCGGGGCTTTTCCCCCTAGGTTGCTCGGAACGGCTCCCCGCCCTCCGTGGCGAGCTGCGGCGGCGGCGGCGCGCGGTGCGAGCACGGCTCCGGCCTAGGGGTGGCTCGCGTGCGTGCGCACGGTGGCTAGGGCGTCGAGGCGGTCGTGTTGCCGGGCTCGTGTAGGTGGCGGGCGCTCGTGTGCGTGTGGACCCGGGTCGAGCGGGGGCGGCGGCGCGGCGCTCGGGAGCACGACGGCGGCGTGACGCGCGTCGGCGACGTGAGGACGGTGCGGTGTCGGGGAAAGGAAACGGCGGCGTGTGTGCGCGCTTGCGGCGACGGTGGCGGTGGCACACCGCACAAAAATAGCTTCCCGGCCCGGCACGATGGCCGGCATCACCGGCGGCGGCGGCGCGGCGGCAAGGGCGGTACGGGCGAGAGCAAGGCGCCGCGGCTCGAAGGCCGGGTCAACCACGGAGAGGGGGTGAGGGGGCTTTGCCTCACCTTGGTGGCCACGGGCCGACGTGCGGGCGGCGGTGAAGCGGGGCGGAGCGAGAGGAAGCGGGGTCGCGGAGTGGAAGGAGACGGCGGCGAGGAGCGAGAGGAAGCGAGGGCGTCGCGGTCCTTGGCTTCGCGGCGTCCTCGGGCTCCCACGAGCGGTCCTCCGGCTTTGCGCGGTCGGCGGCGGCGGCGGTGGGCCTCCGGGTCTCCTCCTCCCCTCCTCCTCCTCCTTCTTCTCCGGCGGGCAAAGATGGTGTGGAGCGGGGCGAGCTCCCCCGTGGCGGCTAGGGTTGGGGCTACCCCGGCGCGGCGGCGGTCCTCTTATAGCGCATGGCGGGGCGCGGGACGCGTGGACCGGCGCGGATGGCTCCGGCGGGTGCGGACGGGCGCTAGGCGGGCGGGGCGGCGGCGATGCCCGGGCGACGTCGCAAAGGGGAAAAGAGAAAGCAAAAGAGGGGGTGACGGGAGGAAGAAGGATGACGCCGGGGGCGACGTCATGCGGGCCCCACCTGGCGGCGACCCGGTGCGGGTGTGGTAGGTGGTAGACGGGCCGGCGGTAGCTGGGCCGCGGTGGGCTAGAAAGGGAAGAGGTGAGGGTGTTGCAGCGCGCTGGGAAAAGAGAAGAGGGAGGCTCGGCGGACTTTGAGAGCTTGGGCCCACGGCCCAGAAGCGATCCCCTTCCCCCTTTTCTAATTTCTTCCAAACCCCTTTCTAATTTAGATTCAAATTTGAATGCAGATTCAAATTTGAATTCCCACTCAAATAAATTCCAAATAAAACCAAAAGAACTCCAAGTTTCTCACACTAGCATTTTTATAATTCCTAGGAATTCCATTTAGCTCAAAATACATCTAGGAATTAAAGGAGAGGGAGATGGAAGACATCCTTAATTTAAGCTGACATGCACTCCAATGATTCTTCGAAAATTGTAAATCCACATTTTTATCAATTAACATTCCTCAAAATTTGAGGGATGTTACAGGACTCCCCCCCCTCACAAGAATCTCGTCCCCGAGATTAAGAAGTTACCTCCGTTTCGAAGAGATGAGGGTATTTCTCCCTCAAGGCTGACTCCTTCTCCCATGTAGCTTCGCGCTCGGAGTGGTTACTCCATAACACTTTGCAGAAACGCGTGGTGGTGTTACTGGTCGACTTCTCCGCCCAGTCCAGGATCCGAACCGGGTACTCCAAGTACTCCAGGGTTTCCTGGACGTCGAGCGCCTGAGCAGGCACTCTCTTCTCGACGACCACGCACTTCCGAAGTTGGGAAACGTCGAACACCGGGTGCACTCCCGTAAGCTCCGGAGGTAGCTCGAGTCTGTAAGCCACCTTCCCAACCTTACCCACAATAGGGTAGGGCCCAACGTACCCAGGGGACAGTTTCCCTCTGATGTGGAACCTCTTCGTGCCTCGGAGGGGTGACACCTTCAAGTAGACGTGATCCCCTACTTCAAACGAGACATCCTTACGTTTCGCGTCGGCATAGCTCTTCTGTCTGCTCTGAGCTATCTTCAGGTTTTCTCGTACCTTGGCGACATTTTCCTCGGCCTCAACAATGGTGGCGGGACCGAAAAAAGTTCGCTCCCCCACCTCGGACCACATCAACGGCGTCCGACACTTTCTGCCATACAGGGCTTCGAAAGGAGCCATCTTCAAGGCGGCTCGGTAGCCGTTGTTGTATGAGAACTCGGCATATGATAGACTCTTTTCCCAATCGGACCCATAGGTCAACACACAAGCCCTCAGTAAGTCTTCAAGTACCTGATTCACCCTCTCTGTCCGACCGTCGATCCGTGGGTGGAACGCCGTGCCGTAGTTCGACCGGGTGCCCATGGAAGCATGCAAACTCTTCCCGGGCGGGGCGGTGAACCGAGGCCCTCGTCCGACACAATGCTCCTCGGGGCCCCATGAAGCTTCAGGATGTTGTCCACATACAGTTCTGCAAGTCGGCTCACGCCGTAGTTCGTCTTCACCGGCAAGAAATGTGCTACCTTGGTTAATCGATCCACAATCACCCAAATGGAGTCATTTCCCTTCGCGTGCGTGGCAACCCCACAATGAAGTCCATGCGATATCATCCCACTTCCACGTGGGTATTTCGAGCGGTTGCGGCAACCGGCGAGGAGCCTGCGGTGTTCGGCCTTCACTCGGCGACACGTGTCGCATCGCGCGACGTATTCGGCAATGTCTTCCCTCATCTTTTCCCACCAAAACCGTACCTTCGGGTCTTTGTACATCTTGGTACAACCGGGGTGGATCGAGTACCGAGAGTCGTGGGCCTCTTTAAGGATCGAGTCCGGATTCCCTTGTCCGAGGCATGCGGATGCGGTCTTTCGCCCACGGTGTACCCCGTTCGTCGAGGCGATAGTCGGTGCTTTGCCATTCTCCATCGGGCGCTTCACCTCCCGGATCTCTCGGGCACTCCTTCCGAGCTTGGCGGATCGGTCTTCGAGTGTGTATTTCACCCGCAAGCCGGTTCAACCGCCCCTCTTCCACAATCTCTAAACTCGGCTTCTTCGACTCTTCATGCAAGGGCGGTTGTTCCTCTCGCACCATCGGGTTGTTGCGGTAGTGCTTGCGGCTCGGAGCGTCGGCTACGACGTTTGCCTTACCGGGGTGGTAGTGGATGCTCGGGTCGTAGTCTTTGATCGGCTCTAGCCATCTCCGTTGCCTCAAGTTTAACTCCGACCGAGTGAAGATATACTTCGGACTCTTGTGATCCGTGTAGATGTCGCACTTGTTCCCCATCGGGTGGTGCCTCCAAATCTTCAATGCATGTATGACGGCGGCTAGCTCGAGGTCGTGCGTAGGGTAGTTCTCCTCATGCTTTCTTAGCCGTCGTGAAGCGTAGGCCACTACCTTGCCTCCTTGCATCAACACGCGGCCGAGTCCTTGCCTCGACGCGTCACGGTACACCACGAAGGCCTTGCTCGCGTCGGGCAAGGTCGGGGCCGGGTAGTGGTGAGACGAGTTTTGAGCTCTTGGAAGCTGGCTTCACACTTGTCCGACCACACATACGGCGTGTTGCTCTTCAACAGCTCTGTCATGGGCTTGGCGATCTTCGAGAAGTTCTCGATGAATCGGCGGTAGTATCCGGCCAAACCGAGAAAGCTGCGGATCTCTGTCACGGACTTCGGTGACTGCCACTTGGACACGGCCTCGATCTTGCTCGGATCTACTGCAACTCCCTTAGCTGACAACACATGACCCAGAAACGCGACTTCCTCCATCCAGAACTCACACTTGCCGAACTTGGCGTACAACCGATGCTGCTCGAGCTTTCCCGGCACGATCCTCGGGTGCTCCTCGTGCTCTTCGTCGTCCGGGAGTAGACCAGTATATCGTCAATGAAGACGACGACACACTTGTCCAACTCATCCATGAAGACCTTGTTCATCATGTTCATGAAGTATGCTGGGGCATTGGTCAGGCCAAACGACACGACTGTGTACTCATACTGCCCATACCGGGTTACGAATGCCGTCTTGTGGATGTCCTCCGGGCGGATCTTCATCTGGTGGTAACCCGACCGGAGATCAATCTTGCTGAAGTACTTGGCTTGTCTCAGCTGATCCATCAAATCATCAATCCTGGGCAGTGGGTACTTGTTCTTGATGGTCACCGCGTTCAGGGCGCGGTAATCGACGCACAGACGTTGCGTCCCATCCTTCTTTGGTACGAATAGTGCTGGTGAACCCCAGGGTGAAGCACTTGGCCGAATGAACCCTTTCTTGAGTAGCGAGTCTAGCTCTGCCTTCAACAGTTTCAGCTCAACCTCCGCCATACGGTACGGACTCTGGGCTATCGGCACCGTTCCCGGCACCAGGTTTATCACGAACTCCACATCACGATCAGGAGGCAACCCGGGCAACTCCTCTGGAAACACATCCTCATACTCACAGACCACCGGTACGTCCGATATGGCCTTCGTGTGAAGGCTGTACACGGCCGGTATGTCTCGAGACTTCATCGGCTCGAAGGTCACCCTTGTCCCGTCAGGGTGCAGTAGTGTCACCAGCCTCGGCGAAGTGGAGATGACACCTTTGTGGGCAGTGATCCAATCCATTCCCAGTATCACGTCGATACCATGGGAAGGCAGCACGGTAAGATCCCCATAGAATGTGTGACCTTGGATGACCACTTCCACTCCTTTGCACGGCGAGGTGCATCGGATATCCCCGAGCGGAGAGCTCGTGATGATAGGCATCGTTCGGGTGGTTGTAGGGAGGGAAAGTTTATTCACGAACCGAGAGGTGATATAGGACCCGGTTGCACCGGTGTCGAAGAGAACCGAGCGAGAAGTACCACAAACCAAAAACTTACCGATCATGACGTCGGGGGCATCGGCGACCTCCTCCTCGGTGAGGTGGTTCGGCCTCCCACGGCGGCGGCGGGGGCGGCGCGGCTCGAGGAGGTCGGCCTCTGGAGCGAGTGCCCTCGCGGGAGTGGCGGCGGCCTTCTTGTCGGGGCGGTCGTAGGACTTGTGGCACGGCTTGCCACACGCGAAGCGGTGACGGTGAAGCCTCCGTGGCGGGTCGCGTGGTGCTCGGTGGAGCACGGGTGTAGCCTCCCGGTCCGCCGGGGGTAGCCGGGGTTCCTCCCTCGGGGAACGGGCTACGTCCACTTCCTCCGAAGCCACGCCCGGGTGGTTGTGCCCGGGCGGTAGCTCCCCCCTCGGCATGTTGCTGCGTCCGCTTCTCGGCACGGAAGGATCGGTCGGGCCGATCCCGATCTCCCATTCTCTTCTTGCCCCTCATGCGTTCCTCGTGGCCCCTCCTCTCGTCCTCGACCGCGATGGCGCGGTTGACGAGATGGCGCGGGGACCGTGCTCACTTGCCTTCGGCGCCGGCGAAGGCCGTGGTGGAGGCCTCGCGGAGAACCGAGCGAATCGCTTCTTCCGGTCGGTGTTGGTGTCGTCGGGGGCGTACCGCATCATCTTCATGAAGTGACGCTCGTACTCCTCGACCCTCATCGCACCCCGAGTCATGGTGCGGAACTCCCGCGCCTTCGGACCAGCAACTCATCGGGGAAGGTGCGCTCGCGGAACGCCTCGCGGGAACTCCGGCGGGTGATGAAAGCCGGGTTCGGGTGGGTGGCAGTGTAGTTGTCCCACCATGCCTTGGCAGGACCCTCCAGCTGGTGCGCGGCGATAGCGACACACTCCTCGTCGGAGCAGACGGTGAGGTCGAGCTTGGTCTCGATCACCCTCAGCCAGTCGTTGGCCTCGAGTGGGTCATCCGAGTAGCTGAAGGTGGGGGCCTTCAGGCGGATGAACCTCTCGATCTTCCTCGTGAGGTCTTCGTCCTGCGGAGCGACGCGGTTTCCACCGTTGCCACGGTGCTCCATGGCCTCCGCCATCCTCCGCATCGGCCCGAGTCCGGAGCGCCATCACTTCCACCAAGTTAGGGTGGGGGTGGTGGTGGGCGTTCGGCTCGGCCGGCCTTGCTCGGCGCTCCTTGCTCAACCTCGGCCTCAAGGTTCTCGGGCGGTGGTGGCGGTGCTCCGTCACCTCGGGCCCCTAGCCCCCAAAGCTCCTCCACGCAGGGGTGGCCGGCCACGGCCACGACCGTGTCCACGCCCCCTGCCGGGCTTCCTCCTCGGCGCTGCCTCCTCAAGGTGGGCCATCAGCCGGTTGGAGCGGCGGATCGACATCCTTCTGAAAACATAAGGGAAAAGGAAGAAGTTTACGCACGTCACTCACCAACTCACACATGAGTCTTAAGCAATCAAGAAAATAGTTCTAATTATAACCTACACTCAAGTAGAAGAAGCATTAAGATGCAAATAACACCATTAAGATCCAAGCACACAGCAAACATGATTATTACATTTGCTCCCCTGAGGCTGACTCGGACCTTGGGGTAGCAGCAACAAGTCAACGATCTAATACATCAGTACAATCCCAAAAGGGTAGTGTCTACATGGTGTGGCATGACTCTCTTCATGCACCGGAACATGCTCACGGCCGCATGGAACAACTCATGGAAACTACTAGCATAAAACACTACTCTAGGTCATGCCTCCTGCTCGGCTCTCTACTCCGTGCGTGCCCTGCGGTACGTGACGGGGTAGCGGTCCTCGGTGGGGTAGTCCGGCGGAAAGATCCGGGGACACCAAGGCGTGAGCCTCTCGAACCTCCTCGGTCTCGACGGGGGTCGGCAGACGGGCCATCGGGCACAGGTGAAGCTTGAGGCGCGGCGGGTGCGGCTCGAAGGTCTCGGTGCGAATATCACGGTGAGACTCGGGGGGTAGCTCTCCGTTGAGCTCGAAGAGCTCGTCCACGCGAAGCGAGTCGGCGTCCTCCCAAGTCCTCCTCAGTCTCTCGGCCTTGTCCCTCAGGTAGACGGCCGTGCGCGTGAGCCACGCGATGTTGGCGACGTTGTCCGCTCGGCTCTTCTCCAGCTTCTCCACCTTGAGCCGCTCGCACCCGAGCGGGTGAGCGCGCACCGTAAGCGAGGTCGTCCTTGCGCTCGAGCTTGTCCTTCGACCTGTTCGATTCGCCGTCGGCCTGCGTAGGTCCTCCTTGACGTGCGGCATCTCCCTCCCCGGTGTCCACCCTCTCTCTCTCGGACCGCGGCGGGGACGGTGGTCGCGCGGTCGAGGCTCAACTCGAGCCGGCGAACACGGTGGCGTAGAGCGGTGTTCTCCCTCTCCCGGCTCGGCGCGGCGGGGCCGGCACGGGGAGCGCGTCGATGGTGGCGTCCCCGACCCGGCCGTAGAGGGTACGTGACTCGTCCTCCGGTCGGCGCGCGTACTTGTCGAGGTCGACCAAGTAGGCGGCGGTCTCCACCGGGGTCTCGTTGGTCTCGCGGAAGGGGAGCGGTGTCGACGTCGTCCGGATCCCCTCGTACGAAGGAACTCGCGTCCACGAGCGGTGCGAGGCGCCAATAGTCCCGGGGGTAGCGGCCGAAGAGTCCCGGTCTCGAAGGAGGCGCGGTGCGTGCGAGTAGGCGCCCCGGGGCACGGCGGCGGGGGCGACGTCGAGCGCGGTCGTGACGGTGAGAGCGGCGCGCGCGGACCTCTCCCTTGAACCGGGGAGACTCGGGTGAGGGAGCACGGCGGCCGTGCGAGCACCATCCGTCCGATCACGGCGGGTACGTACTCGGCGCGGTACGTGACGTAGGTCGGAGGGACTCCAAGCTCGAGAAGGGCCCTCTCCATCCGGTGGCGGATCGCCCCGCACGTCTCGGGGGGTGATCTCCGCGACCCGGTGCTCCATCTCTGTGAAACGCAAGAAGTTTACGTCGGCGCGGTGAGTAAGAAGTTTTCAAAGAGGGAACGAGTTTTATAACATAGCTCAAGGGTATAACTATAAAGGTAGAGCATATGGAGTCCTATTTCTATCGGCCTTTCCTAGGGATACGTGCTACGGTCAAGCATGGCTCTGGTACCACCTGTAAAACCCCGGATTTTCGTAGAAAACCCGAATCCCTGTACCATCGCGATAGTCCCTGGATCAGTGGCTATCGCGTACAGAACGTCTCACAGATAGATACACAAAGTCATACATTGCATCACATAAAGTTAATAGTACATTAATTTATTACATGTCCATTATGGAGTACATCATTACAAGCCTCTTGGCTGAATCAGAGTGAAAATTCTACGCAACGGTAGCTATCTCCTCAGAAGGGTCTCCATCTTTATTCTTCCCGCCACAGGCAAACTCGAGCGAAGCGACGTATCCCTCAGTCGTACCATCCGTCGGCGTTGCAGTCGAACTCGGACTCGTACCCTGCACACCCAAAGTCTATCCCCAAGGAGTGGGATAGGTCCACGTCACCAACCGTATGCAGCTTTAAGTGGCCTAACATCTAAAGGGAAAAGAGAGTAGACAAGGAAACGGCTGGGGTTTCCTATGCGAGCGACGAGCAGAGTATAAACAAGGAATCTCCATCAATATCCCAAAACCCAAGTCTCTCAACACAGGCCGGATCCAGCGGGTCACCCCGGAAGACCCGTCACCATCTCCTACTTCGTCTAGGGTCGATGCGAGAACTTCCTCTCCTCGCACCTCAATGATTACATCCGGATCGACGAGGTAAATGGAGCCTCTCTCCTCTAACCGAGTTGTAACCACGGCTCACCACACTCTCACCTATAGGGGGAGGTAGAAATCCCAAAACATGAGGAACGAACATGTCTTCTAGGCGGTGTCCATAACCGAGGACGCGGCTATAGCTATAGATCGAACAACTGCGAGAGCGTGTACACACGTACCCATCCGGAATGGTACCGGCCGGTGTACGGCCGACCGAGCCCATCCTACCGGCGAACTCTCGGTAGTTACGAACCCATCCCCGCATCCGGCCCTCAAAGTTGTCCCCCCCTCGGAAGGGACTACACCGGAAGCGTGAAATGCTCCCGTGTGGCCACACGGGAGTCGCTCCGAGAGGGTGGTCTCACCTCCACCGCTCCCCCACCGATACCCCGCTATCCATCCTAAGCGGTATGGTTCCGCACTTGCCGAGCTCAACACGGCCCTATCCCCACTCTCGGCGGGGTGGTGTGTACGATGTCCTATAAACAAGTTGATCCACTCGGTTTCGGACGGGGCGAGCTCATGTCCTCCAAGCGCACGTAAAAACCCCAACACCTAGGCTCCGAAAACCGTAGTAGGAGGTATGCACCGAGGAGTGCACCCCTATCCCCGATCCCCGGACCGGTTGTTTCGAGCTCACCCCCGCAAAAGTACCCAAAACGCCTTCTTCGCCGGTTTTTATCCCACACACGCCAAGAACCCCTACTCCCATCCCAACACATGCATCGTGAAGCTCGGCGTATATACACGCCCACATAAACATATATAGTAGTAGTAGGACAATCAAGGACGGGGGTAAATAAAGAGGCGGTGCAAGGTTCATCAACATGCATACATAAAGTAAAGCGCTAGCAATTCTACTCAGCAATGCCTAATGGGTAGTTCAGAATCGGTCGGGCGTGAACCTGGGGTCGGGTAGTCCTCCGCGGCGAAGTCGTCGGCGTAGTCGTACTCCTGGCTCAGCTCTCCGGCTCCTCCTGCTCCTAGTAGCGCGAAAAAGAAAATAAATAGCGGTCCTAAGGCAACATAAATACAAATAAGAGCAAATAAGATCCAAAAAGAGGCAAACCCTAGTCTAGCACGGAGTTTGGGTTTTCAGAAGATTTTCAGAAGAAGTTTCATATTTTTCGGAGTTAAAACGGATTTATTATGAATTTCCAAAGATAAAATACATTTCTGAAATTAAAATACGCATATACAATATTGCAGACTCTTAGCTAGCTATAGGGTAGCTCCAGTGTCTCAAACCTAGCTTTAAGCTAGGCGTGGGGCGGCTACGGCCCGCCGATGTGGGCGCCACGCCGGCGGCTATGGCCGGCGGTGGCTTGCGTGGCCCGCCACGCGGCGCCGAGTGGCGCGGCGCGCGGCGGATCCGGGGGTGGATCCCTGCGCGCGCGCGGCCGTGCGGCGCCCGTGTGGCCGGGCTCGGTTGGCCGGGCGCACGGGATTCCCTCGGATCCCCTGCGGCCACGCTCGCATGTGTGCGCCCGTGTGCACTAACCCCGGGGGGCTTTCCCCCCCCCTGCGCGCGTTCGGTGCTCGGCGGATTGCCGTGACGGGCGGCGACGCGGCGGCGGCTCGGCCGGCGGCGAGGCGCGCTCGGCGGGCTAGCGACGACGGCCGGAACAAGGACGAGGGGTAGCGGGGCTTGATTTTGTCCCCATTCGTGAGCGGCCTTGGCCAAAGATGGGCGGCCGGCGGCGAGACGGGGAGCGGCGGCGACGGGCTTGGGCGGCGGCGCGGCGAGGGTCGCCGGCGACGGCGCTAATCCATGCCCGGCGCCCAGGGTTGGTTGCGACGGGTCCTACGGACGCGAAAACGCCTAAAGCCGGGGCTTTTCCCCCTAGGTTGCCTGGAACGGCTCCCGCCCTCCGTGGCAGAGCTCTGGCCGGCGGCGGCGCGCGGTGCGAGCACGGCTCCGGCCTAGGGGTGGCTCTGCGTGCGTGCGCACGGTGGCTAGGGCGTCGAGGCGGTCGTGTTGCGGGCTCGTGTAGGTGGCGGGCGCTCGTGCGCGTGTGGAACGGGGTCGAGCGGGGCGGCGGCGCGGCGCTGCGGAGCACGACGGAGGCGTGACGCGCGTCGGCGACGTGAGGACGGTGCGGTGTCAGGAAAGGAAACGGCAGCGTGTGTGCGCGCTTGCGGCGACGGCGGCGGTGGCACCTGCACAAAAATAGCTTCCCAGCCTGGCACGATGGCCGGCATCACCAGCGGCGGCGGCGCGGCGGCAAGGGCGGTACGGGCGAGAGCAAGGCGCCGCGGCTCGAAGGCGGGTCAACCACGGAGAGGGGGTGAGGGGGCTTTGCCTCACCTTGGTGGCCACGGGCCGACGTGCGGGCGGCGGTGAAGCGGGGGCGGAGTAGAGGAAGCGGGGTCGCCGGCGTGGAAGGAGACGGCGGCGCGGAGCGAGAGGAAGCGAGGGCGTCGCGGTCCTTGGCTTTGCGGCGTCCTCGGGCTCCCACGAGCGGTCCTCCGGCTTCGCGCGGTCGGCGGCGGGCGGCGGTGGGCCTCGGGTCTCCTCCTCCCCTCCTCCTCCTCCTTCTTCTCGGCGGGCGAGAGATGGTGTGGAGCGAGGCGAGCTCCCCGTGGCGGCTAGGGTTGGGGCTACCCCGGGGCGCGGCGGCGGTCCTCTTATAGCGCATGGCGGGGCGCGGGACGCGTGGACGGCGCGGATGGCTCCGGCGGGTGCGGACGGGCGCTGGGCGGGCGGGGCGGCGGCGATGCCCGGGGGCGACGTCGCAAAGGGGAAAAGAGAAAGCAAAAGAGGGGGGTGACGGGAGGAAGAAGGATGACGCCGGGGGCGACGTCATGCGGGCCCCACCTGGCGACGACCCGGTGCGGGTGTGGTAGGTGGTAGACGGGCCGGCGGTAGCTGGGCCGCGGTGGGCTGGAAAGGGAAGAGGTGAGGGTGTTGCGGCACGCTGGGAAAAAGAGAAGAGGGAGGCTCGACGGACTTTGAGAGCTTGGGCCCACGGCCCAGAAGCGATCCCCTTCCCCCTTTTCTAATTTCTTCCAAACCCCTTTCTAATTTAGATTCAAATTTGAATGCAGATTCAAATTTGAATTCCCACTCAAATAAATTCCAAATAAAACCAAAAGAACTCCAAGTTTCTCACACTAGCATTTTTATAATTCCTAGGAATTCCATTTAGCTCAAAATACATCTAGGAATTAAAGGAGAGGGAGATGGAAGACATCCTTAATTTAAGCTGACATGCACTCCAATGATTCTTCGAAAATTGTAAATCCACATTTTTATCAATTAACATTCCTCAAAATTTGAGGGATGTTACGAGTAGTGAAGGTGAAGATAGTGCGGACGCAACAACCGACAAATCCGTCTTGGAGAAGCTCCTGCCCCCTAGAAGTCTCGGGACATTTCTCTATATGGTTATAAGTGCATAAACTTTCCTGCTGGATGCTAGACATTACGTCCTATCTTCCTCATCTTACTACCATCCTCCTAGCCAATTTGCAAGGGTGCAAACACCTCCCTCCACTTGGGGGCCTGCCAAATCTAAGATTGTTATCCATGAATGACATTCCCAATCTCAAGACGGTTGGTAAGGAATTTTATGGAGACTACAGAATCTGCCAAAAGCTAAGAGTGATTGTATTACATTCAATGGATAGCTTGGAGGAGTGGTGGACAACTAGATCATCTAATGAAGATGGGGAGTTCTTAATCCCTAATCTACATCTGTTGTACGTTGAGGATTGCCCAAAGTTGAAGTTCCTGCCTTATCCCCCAAGGAGCATGGCGTGGTATGTAGAGAATAGCGACCACGTGTTGCCGGAACATGGGTTTGGGAACATCTCATCCACTACTTCTCCATTTTGTCTTGAACTCAGCGGTGAACCCCCATCTCGTGAAGTGTGGCGTAGGGCTCGGCGGTACCTCTCTTCGGTCGGCATTCTTAATCTTATGGTTATGAGCGGTCTTGGAGCCTTACCGAAGCTATTCGAGGCTTCCCTTCTCTACGGCGACTCGTGATACGGCATTGTGAGGACTTGGAGACACTCCCGGAATGGCTCGAAGACTTGGCTTCTTTAAGAGAAATTGTCGTAAAAAACTGCCCAAAGGTGTCTTCTTTGCCTGAAAGCATACAACGCCTTACTGCGTTGAAGAAACTGCACATCATTGACTGCCCAACACTTTCTGAGAAGTGCCAAGGAGAGGACAAGCACAAAATTGCTCATATTCCACAAGTCAAATTCGAGTAATTGAAGCTTCCCACCTTAAGTGCGTCCCGAGATGTAGCACGGTGAGTGAGATCCCTATCGCTATCTGCTGACCTCTCTCGTTTTCATCTCTGCTAACATACTATGCTTGTTGCTTGGTACTGTATTAATTTAATTTCTGCGATCTGTCTGTTGCAGGTCCCCTGGCCTCAAATTTGGACTACTGCATATTTTAACTGACACTAGAACGGGCGGGCGCGCAATGCGCGCCTTACAATTAAGTCAGCCAAGAAAAGGTAAGAAAAAAAAACATAACATAAGCGAGCACATTGTTGCACGAAAATGTCCATTCCATGGTTTCATAGACCACATCGGATCACATCCGAGCGGCTATGAGGTGTTTGTCCGGCAAGTGGAGATTACGGTTTACACATCCAATCACCAATCCTAAAGCGTAAGAATAGTATCCCTAGCTACCAAGCGCGCATCAACAAAGACTTAGGTGTCTGTCCGGCATAAACATAAGCGCTATTACAGCACATCCGATCACCACAAAGACAAGTTCCCACGAGCATCATAGTTGGTAGCTTTTGATACTAACACAAAACTCGACGTGTTGAAAGTGGAAGTAGATGAAGACGACATGTCGACGAACCCAAACGAGCTTGGACATCTTGCCGGTTCAACACGGAGCGACAAAATGGGCATGAGCTCCCCTGCTCATGCATCAGTGCAGGGCTGCAAAAAAGAAATAACGATAAGTTCCGGAACAAACAAGCGCTCACATAGTGACAAACCTCATTCAAGGCATTCGTATATGCACTTTCAAACTTATATTTTCCAAGTATCATAGCAATTTAAATACCACTACTTGAGAGAAGGCTCAGCAGTAATTTTAGCGCAGATCAAACATCTCGAGAGTAGCATATCATTTCGGAACTAAATGGCTTTCCTCATAGACAGATTTAAACCCATCTATATATCATGTAGGAATTAACTACTAAGAGAAGGAAACTACTGTTTCTCTGAATGGAAGTTGTGCCACTGCAAGCTGGGAAAGTAAAAATTAAGTGCAGTAGAACTACATAGGAAACCAACTGCAATAGGACTACTGGAAACGATAATTCCTTGGTTCTAGTAACATATTAATAAAACTCCGCTCAATATGATCCTACCAGTATAGACTAACATATTAATAAACCAGCCAACAAATATTGGATACAATCCTACCAGTACAGACTACTAACCATTAGCCATATTAGTAAAACTCTGCTCAATACGAATTAACATCATCATAACCAACCTGCCTTCAGGCGCAGCACCCGCACTTCCACCGGTACCAGCAACATACTCTCCAGCTTCTTCTCCAGCAGACAACCCCTTACCAATCCTTCTGTTGGTTGATGGGCGAGCCCTGGAAATATTTGCGGATGCAATAGACGAAGGGTATCGGCTACGCAGTGCGCAAGACCGGACACAAAACCAATTTGCACAATGCTAGCATAATGTGGAGGTCACCGACAGCGATAAGCATAAATTCCTAGGCAACATGCGAATACGCAATAACGGATCATCCAATGGATTTGAGCCCGGGGAATCATCAAAACGCGGGATCGGTTGTTACGGGCGCCCAAATGCATTGGCAAGCATGTGAGGCAAAGGGCGGTCGCCGGTAGAGTATTACTTGGTCTTAGCGACGCCGACACGGCAACATCATCTTCGAGTGTGATCTCCGATCTGTTCCCCGGTAAAGAGCCCCTTAACAACCTTTTTGTTAGGGGATGGGCGGTTTTTGTAGGTGGATGCGTGTGGTCGGTGTACGGCGGTAAAGCGATAGGATCAACACAAGAATTTGGCGGAACTAACCTTTTTTTTGGTAGGAGCCACACCTTTTGCGTCGATGATTTATCGGCAAGGCAAGACGACGACGGATGTCAAGGTATCGACTGTGATAGAACACAAGACCAAGATTATAGTCATACTAAATGAATCAAGTTTGGATGTTGAACTACGGAAGCACCACAACGGGGACGGTCTTACCTCATCACCGGCGGGGTCCTTCCCTCCCGCGGTGTGTCTATCGGTTCGGCCTGCAAGCATTCCCATCTTGCTTGGTGTAGCACCCGAGGCAAGGCTAGCATCGAAGCGGTGGCGGTGCGACGGAGAGGCGAGGGGGTTCTTTGCTGCGAGGAGTGTCTTGCACACTCGGGCCTGCACCTCTTGAGAGTATCAGAGATGATGTTTGGGACCCTGCTGGTGTCGTTGGTATAACAGCACTCCCATCGTTTATCTCTGCCACCACCGCATTAACCTGGAAGGTGATGTTTCCCGACTCAATTGTCTTTGTCGGTGAAGGCGACATTCCATATGTAGGTCTTCTCAAGGAGCTTCGTAATTTCATCGGGGATGAACCCAATTGGGTTATCGGCAATGAGGGTCGGTAGGTTTCTTGGTCGATCGGCGAGCAATTCTTCCAAAAAGAATGAAATTCGTGTCACCGAGTCTCGTCTCCGGCGAGGATTGAAAGCTTGTACTGTACAAAGGGAAGGATCGATCAAGGACAAGGGGACCGACACACCACACAAAGATCCGAATAGGAAATGAGCTCATGCACACAATAATAAAGCTCATGCACACAACAATAAAGCAAGGCTATTAGGTAGCATATCGTAGTAAATTATAAATGGTCCGAAGTGCTCTTTGTTGAGCAACGAGTAGAAGAAAAGAGCTAGCAACACTATGCACTATATGAGTATGAGGCTAGCGGCTAAGAAATTCGAGTAGGAAGCTAGGAACAAACTATGCGGCTCGGTTGGTTTACGTAAGCACACCGGCTCCTAGTTCATTAGAAAATATTTTCCCGGGTGTAGATGAGATACAAAATTGCCTAATGTGAACGGAATAAGCAAACATATTATGTGGGAAGAGGTCTCATTAACGAGAGAAAAGAGGGCTGATATCTAACCTGCGAGCGGGCATCCCAACGGTAGCACGGCCCGAGATTGGTGCACTTGTAAGAATCACCATGACGTTTAGTTGTCTTGATGCATTTCTTGCATGCATTGTACCACCACGAGCTCTCAATCTTCTTTATAGTCAACGTAACCGAAACTCATCTTTCGCGGGAATACCAAGTAGACGGCGGTTAGGATATGGTTAGGCCGGAGAAAAGGGCATCACCAAATTTGAATGTTATCTATAGCACCTTGCACTCGAAAAGGGTTAAGGTTCTTGATTTACGAAATCTTCTTTTCTTCGGCAGCGAGTCTTTGTACGAGATAGAACCGCATCCTCGGCCCGGCTAATCGGGCCGATGCACGGCCTTTGCACTTTGTCCGGCAAACGAAGTAGAAGTTAAACCCTCAAAAAGACAACGTCACGACCAAAAAGGCACGGAGCAAGCACAAAACATATGTAACGAACGAGATCATACCTAGTCATGAGCCTCTTCACCTCATGGACTTCGGGGTTTATGTACCATTTGCACGGCGATCCACCGAAGAGAGAGAGGCCACCAAAACTCTTGACAAGCGTACCAACAAAGATGACAATGCGGCGAGGACCGACCATTCTTGTGTGTCTCTTCGGCGGGGAAGGAAGTGGCCCGCTCTCCCCGAGCACTACCTTCGGCGGTGTACCACTTGGAGCGAGGAGCAAAAGCAAGTATTAGAACCGAACATCATACACAAGCACACACATACAGAAGCATATGAACCGAACCATCAATACCTTGTCTCACGTATCATGACCGTCCTCCTTAGAGTATCCCCTGCCTCATCCTTGTTTGTATGGTATCAACTTTGGAGATAGAGGTGATCACTCCGATGACATCTATTTTGAAACACAACACTATAAACTATCGAACAAACAAAATCAACGAAGATAGATAAAAAAACGGGGGACACCGTACACGTGAACAAAGCTACGCTATCCACACGTGATTGTATCTTCTCCATGGAAGCAAGTGTGTATGCATACTTTGGGAATGCGGGGAGGAATTTCAGTCACCTCTTCTACACTGGTCCACTTGGAAAAGGTAGCCATGAGATTGTTCGGAACTGGCCTGTAGGCACCAGACTTCTTGACTCGGAAGTAGGAAATGTTGTAGACCCTGCCTTCCTGCACCATCTGGTTGAACACCTCACCGTGAGAAGGATAAACCCGAGCATGCATGGTATTGCCCCGCAAAAGGAAAAAAACAAACACAACCGATCATATATATGTAGGCGCAAACCGGGCCGGTGGGAACAGTTTGCTAGAGTAACATGCTAAGGGATGATGTGTACCTCCTCATCAATAAGGACCATGTCCGTATGCGGCCGGCCTTGACTCATCTTGAGGACTGTACAGCTCCCAGAACCTGGCGACACGAACGCATATGCGCTCGTTGATGTCTCCTTCCATAAGGTGTGGAAGCAACTGGTCCCCCATCTGCAGACAGTTAAGGCCATCAGCACACAAACAGAAATAACAGGAGATCCACATCCGGATACAAATGAAATTTTGTAGACTAACGCGGTGATCACCTTGAACCAAAATGCACACACGGAAACTTACTCGAAATCAGTTAACTAACGGTGAGTAAGAAATAAAAGCACACGACGGGACATCATGTAAAAAGCACTTGCAATCACAAAAATATTTACAACAAAAGATGGTGGTGCGGCGGGGAGCATCATGTAGACGCCGCATTTGCGGCGGCAAGAACCTCCTGGTACACTACATTTCGCGTCTTTGATCCACACAAACCATCATCGTTCTCAATCGGAATTCTTAGACCACTCCTAGATGTAGCTCTTGAAACGACGACGTAAAGGCTGTCCATGAGTAAACACGAGTGCTGTTCAGGTAAAGGCCTACCCTAGATAGGGTCTGACCCTGACTTTTATTGATCGTCATTGCATAACATACACGCACTGGAAATTGTCTCCTCTGCAATGTAAAGGGCCATTTTACATCTGTTGTTGTAAGGGCAGTCCTAGGTATATAGACAGTCTCACCGACATTGGTTCCCGTCGGGATTATGCCTTTGCGGCACACGCGCCCGGGTTCACAGACAAGCAATCGTGTTCCATTACAGAGGCCTATATTTTGGTTCAAGTTTCTTAAAAGCATCACCACAGCACCTTTCTTAAGCACAAGTTTATGGCAAGGGAAATTGCTTGCTTCTATAGAGTTAAGGAACTCGGGGAGGGTAAAGTATATCAAAATCGGGTATGGGTTCGGACGTTTTGGATATCGTGTCGCGACTTATGTATTGCACACTATCACCAGGAAGCAGGGAAACTATGTACTTGTTTATCTCATCAACTGTTGAATTGTTCGGGCAGACAATGGCTCGTGATGCTAGGTACGCTGGATCTCGATATTTCGCTAACAAATCTGGGTACACCTCAGACACAATAGCACCGATTTTGTCGCCCTCGGTATGAATCAGCAGGTCATCAGGGATGGTGACCCATGATGCCTCATTTTCATCCCCCATTTTTTCAACAGGGAGGGTGCCATCGCCAACAGCTAGGACCCATTTGCTGAATATATCAAGCTCATCACGGCGATTTCCTACCGGTGCGGGGGTTACTGGAGACGCATGTTAATGTGCAGTTTGAGAAGCACCACATGCTGCCACAGCCTAGAGTTTGTAATTGATGCGCCAACTATACAGGAACGTGATCCTTTGCGCACTACGGTAGTATCTGCCTAAAATCACCGCCAAGAACAACAGGTTTGCCCCCAAACGGAAGCCTTGCGTTGCTAGGTTTATGTTCAGAAAGAATGTCTCTCATCGTTCTGTCCAGCGCCTCAAAACAACGTCTATTGGTCATCGGAGCTTCGTCCCATATAATAAGGGATGCAACCTGAATTAATTCAGCGAGCATGGTACCACGTTTAACCTTACAGGTAGCAGCATCATTTATATCGAAAGGAATTTTGAACCTAGAGTGCGCAGTACGCCCCCTAGGCAACAACGGGGATGCCACACCGGATGATGCGGCCGCAAGCACTATCTTTTTTTCGGATCGTAACCTAGCAATTATAGCATTCCATAAAAAAGTCTTGCCCGTGCCCCCATGACCACACACAAAGAAAAAACCGGCGAGAACCACCTAGAACACGCTCGGTTATTCGTCAAACACGTTTTTTTGGTCGGCGTTTAGTTGGGAAATCAAAGAGGAAGCGTACATGGACGGCATTAACGGCTGCTGGATCAAGTTCATCATTAATGAGTCTATTTTCGGCCACCCCACGGCCACACGCTTGTCGGCCTTGGCGGGTCGTACGTATTTATGTTGCCACCACTATTAGCAAAGAGGTCCGTTAATTTGTTTATAAGAAGGTTCATCAGTTTGTTCATGAGGTACAATATAATTCGGATTGCCAAGTGCGTTTTTTAGTGTCGTGTATATCATCGGTGAAATAAAGCCGGTATTTGTCAAACAAGGCACGCACATTACCGACGGAGCAGAAGAGCACTACAGTCACAAACAAATGCCTAAGTTGATGTGCCGATGCACTCACTATAGCCTCATCAAACAAGAGAATCCATTCATTATCGCTTTCAAGCAAACCTCTCGCCTCACAGGCACCTCGGAACGTTCTGTACACCACGTTGTTGAAGGTTCTTACATCAGCATAGTTTTTTGCGCCCTTAACAATCATCAACAGCATGCGTAGGTAATAAAGTTCACCAGCAGTAGGGTGCACATAGTACATACGACCTATTTTAGCACAACGCACTCTCTTCCGCCAATAGCGATCAGTTGCAACCCAGGTCCACTCCTTTGGAAAATCACAGTATGTTAGGTTCCTAGCATCCTCGTATTTTGCATTCGCTTCAAACCATTCGGTCAGCATGGTACTTTTTGCTTACGGGCTCTCGGCTAACGCTCTTAGATCGGCGTCGGTTCATATCGCACATGATTCATCCCTGGAAGATGAACCCGAGTCGCTCTCTTGGAGGCATTCTATAGTGGATATTGAACTCAAAGGCACGCCACAATGCCTCGCACGCGGTTAAAAACCTAGCATCCATGTACTCCTGGATCTCGTTCCGAGGAGGCAAGGCGAGGTCCGGGGGATGCATTCGGTTGTCCTAGCGGTGACCTCGAAGTATATTCTCGCCCTATCACTTCCTTTCGTGACATATTTAAATAGGTACTTAATCATGTTTGATTTATTACACCACTCTACATTGATGTGTGCGTTGTATTTCTTCAAAAGACTCATGTTGTAAGGCACTACATTTCTGTTATCTAGCTTAACACCATTTTTCAAGACATGTCTGCCATCATTTCTACGTTTGTATATAGTAAAACCAAATTCATCGACGATCGTTTCATCCTGAAATGTCTTTGGGAAGTTTTTTGAACATTTATCATCTTTCATGCAAGGACAGTTTTTGTTGGCATCACCACATGGACCGTGTATCATGAACTCCTCAACCAAAGCATAGCCTAGCGGGTCAGTGTCTCTATCTGGTATCTCTGCAGAGATGAAAGTATCAATGGCTGAAGCATTGAATTCAGGGCTTGAATCAGCCAACCAAACAAGGCAGTGGATATGGGGCAGGCCACGTTTCTGGAACTCTACGGTGTACAAAACTGCACAGACAATGGCGCACATTATGCAGGCTTACAACAAAGGCCAAAGAGGAAGACTAACGGGCGAGGGGCGTAGCAAGGCTCACCTGCTCGGATTGCACCAAACGTCCTCCCCTCCTTAATGTCATCTATAAATTCGTCGACTTTCATATGAAAGACTCGCACAATCAGATCAGAACGGTCGCTCGGCTGCTGGCCAGGTTCAAATCTCAACGCGTCGGCTATTTCTCTCCACTTAGAGTTGCACGTGAACGTCACAAAAAGGTCAGGAGGGCCGTATACCCTACATATGGCCATGGCATCTTGGTAATACATTACCAGATACCGCCTTCCACCGGTGAAAGAGGCAGGCATGATAACTATTTCACCAACAGAACTCGCACTCGTAATACCTTTACCAATCGCATCAGTTATTCCTTGTACAGACTCGGATCGTAGATCTTTTTGGTGGTCAGCTAACCACTTAAGCCTAGAGCCCTCAGCCGTAGAATAGAAGTCAACAACTAAGCGGTCACTCAATCGCCATAACATGTGAATGGATTCGCTTCATTTAGTACGTAGTGCATGTGAAACCTACCAAATTCAAGCATAGTAATGTATCTACGTGTCGTACCGGCCTCATCGGCATCCGAATACTTCATGCCAAGATGGAAACCATGCTCTCCGTAGGGAAACGGCGGAGAGGATACTTTGCGGGGGTAAGTAGGATGGATGCAAGCGGGAAACTCGCTTAAGGCCATGGTCTCTATCATGCACAAGGACATCATAAGTGTATTCCTCGGCTGAGTAGTCTCCCACTATTATCACCGCAATTTCACCACTTGTAGGTAGGTTGTCTTGGACATCATGACGCGAGTTGCGGCCTAGCAATCGCGGTGTCACTCTCGATCGCCCACCTGCTCTAAACGTTCCCTAGCAAGTGCAAACGCTTTGACAAGGTTATTATGCTCATTTAGCATGTCTAAGAGGGACCGCACAATATCGGGTCCGGACTATCGAAGCAAGGTCATCGGCTTTGAAAAAGGCCTAGACGGTTGCTTGATTCGTGCTCGGTATCGTATATGTAAAGGCTGCGCAAACTTCGGTCGTGAGCCATTTTTGGGCGAGCGGGGAGCCAATACGATGGTGAACAACCCCATTTATTTTGAAAACATAAGGTGCGGTTCCATTATTTATCGTCTTGTCAACGGAGGCACCTAAAGAGGTGAACGCAAACAAAGAGTTGTAGGATCGTATCCGCCTAAGAAACTTCCTAGACCGCGAATCGCCATCGAATCTCAACGAGTTCGGCAAGAGGCGCAGGTGGTTTCGCATAAGGTTTCAGATTGATCTTGGCCCCTCTACAACATGAGTTGTACACGATTTTTCTTTTTGACACATTAGAAATGGTCTTTACTCTTTCCGAAACCAAAAAGCGCACCACGGTATGGACACTCATGCGTAGGCCCACCATAGTAAGACCGTTCTTCGTAAGAATCTACGGATGCATACGGGGGAATCGGAGAAAACACGGCGGCGGTGGAAAAAATAATACCCTACCGAAAAGAAATACCTACGAACCTTTCGGCTCTTCTATGGATGGTCTACTAAGAGGAGGCACGCGGGCATAGATAAGCCTGCGGCGGAGGCCCTCTTGCGGCGCATCTTACAAAGACGACGACGTCGATTAGCCCTTGCCACCTCTATAGGAAAATCCATCAAGCCTCTTTTTCTGTCCGAGTTTAGGTCACGCATAAGCTAACTATCTAGACCGCATGGAATGGCCGAAACCTCGGTAGCCTACTCACTTGTTGTTGTTTCCGAGTGAGCGGAATGGGCGGCCAAGCGAGCCGAAGGATGCACCTATGGTAGGAAAAAGCGGTCGTCTAAGAAAACCTTGTGCAACCGCAACCCTTCTCCTCTGACTCTTCTCACGGCAGCGTGCAACCCTCTCACACGAAGGACCAGGCATCGCTAATAAACCACGCAACAACACAGGATCGTAAGCCAAAACATGGTGAACCTAGAACTACCCTATGCAAACATAAAACAGCAAAGAAGCCTAGACAAAGCCAGAGGATATCCTTTTATTTCCCTACCAAGCCTGTTAAGGCAGGGGATACCCCTTTTACGCCCCAAAGACAGCCCAGAGACAGCAAGAAAACAGATGAGAAAGGACCTAAACCACGCAGGTCCGTAGATAGAAGAGAAGAAATACATACAAGAGAACCTAAGACAGCAAGAAAAGAAATGAGCATAGAGAATAAGGGAAGAATATATATAGGCGGTTCCTTACACTACAGTCACTCTATAGCTACGCCACTCTTTTAGCTCTTCTCACTTAAAATATTTCTCCACCAAGGCCGTAAAGGCAGGGGATAATGGATCAGATCAGGACAAGCACACCAGCAAGATAAAAATCACACAAGTCTATGAGAAAAAATCGAACAGCATACAAGTTTATGAGACAAAATCAAAACACACGAGCTTATGAGATAAAACCGGGACATCACACAACTTTATGATAGGTTTCGTACCTCTCCAATGCGAGGAAGGCAGCTCAAGGGACAGCAGGTCCTCAACCCAGACCAGATCAGGCCAAGAACACCTTCAACCTTGCCAAGGAAAACACAAAACCACATCAGTGCACCTACAAATCTTGGATGCAGCCAAGGTGCTCACAAAACTTTAGACACCGAACAGCTAGCCTTATTCAAGGGCAAGCAACGGAGCAAAATAAACCATTGCACAACATAATGCTCTATGACTGCGGACGAGACGGATCCGTAGATGCGATATTCAAGGACGACATGATCAAATTGAATCATCATAGGCAACCATGGCAAGAACAAATTGGCCTCAGATGATTTGATATTAAAAGCAGTAACAAATGGTTCATGGCAACCATGGAACCGTGAGACAAATCCAGCCCAGTATATGAAGAACATGGGCATGGATGTCTCTCACGGTTTGATGATTGCCATGAGAGGTTATATACATCTGATCATCATCATAGGCAAGAGAGGAGGAAAGGAAGAACACAGAACATCAGCCTCAGATAAGTTTGCATTTCATATGAACTTGAACTTGGAGCTTAAGGATAGAAAGCAACAGCAAAGAGGTTCTCATGGCGGGCATGGAACCATGGGACACGTCGATCCCGGTCATGACGGGTTGCACGGGAATCGATGTGTCCCATGGTTTGATGACAGACATGAATAACGAAGCTCCGAGTCCCTCACAAGTTCAAGTTCATTAATTAATTGGCAAACAAAATGTATCATCATGGGCTAAAAGAAGATGGTATTGGCCTCGGCTTTTTCATTTTGTTGCATAAAGACAAGTGAATGTAATCTCGGATGGACGGATAAGTAGAAAGCATACCGGGAATAGATAAGTAGCAGACATACCATGAACGGATAAGTAGCAAACATACCATGAACGAGATAAAACCAAGCACATCAAAGCACGCGAGAGGAGTAAGCGGTTAACAAACGAGTCTCACATAGTAAAGAAAAAGCATTCATAGAAAGGAAAACAAAAGCATTTATAATCAGGAAAGAAACAGCACAGGAAAAGAGAGCAGCACAGAAGGAAGAAACCAGAGGATATCGTTTTATTTCCCTACCAAGCCTGTTAAGGCAGGGGATACCCCTTTTACGCCCCAAAGACAGCCCAGAGACAGCAAGAAAACAGATTAGAAAGGACCCGAACCACGCGAGTCCGTAGATAGGAGAGAAGAAATACATACAAGAGAACCTAAGACAAGCAAGAAAAGAAATGAGCATAGAGAATAAGGGAAGAATATATATAGGCGGTTCCTTACACTACGGCCACTCTATAGATACGCCACTCTTTTAGCTCTTCTCACTTAAAATATTTCCCCACCAAGGCCGTAAAGGCAGGGGACAATGGATCAGATCAGGACAAGCACACCAGCAAAACAAAAATCACACAAGTTTATGAGAAAAAATCAGAACAGCATACAAGTTTATGAGACAAAATCAAAACACACGAGCTTATGAGATAAAACCAACAAATTGGCCTCAGATGTTTTGATATTAAAAGCAGTAACAAATGGTTCATGGCAACCATGGAACCGTGAGACAAATCCAGCCAAGTATATGTAGAACATGGGCATGGATGTGTCTCACGGTTTGATGATTGCCATGAGAGGTCATATACATCTGATCATCATCATAGGCAAGAGAGGAGGAAAGGAAGAACATAGAACACCAGCCTCAGACAAGTTTGCATTTCATATGAACTTGAACTTGGAGCTTAAGGATAGAAAGCGCACGACAAAGAGGCTGTCATGGCGAGCATGGAACCGTGGGACACGTCGATCCCGGTCATGACGATTGCACGGGAATCGATGTGTCCCACGGTTTGATGACAGACATGAGAAAAAGGACAAGCGAAGTTTCATAGCTCCAGTCCCTCACAAGTTGAAGTTCATCAATTAAGCGGCAAACAAATAGAATCATCATAGGCAACCATGGCAAGAACAAATTGGCCTCAGATGATTCGATACTAAAAGCAGTAACAAATGATTCATGGCAACCATGGAACCATGGGACACATCCAGCCCAGTATTCGAAAAACATGGGCATGGATGTCTCCCATGGTTTGATGAGTGCCATGAGAGGTTATATACATCCGATCATCATCATAGGCAAGAGAGGAGGAAAGGAAGAACACGAGAACATCGGCCCTCGGATAAGTTTGCATTTCATATGAACTTGAACTTGGAGCTTAAGGATAGAAAGCAGCAGCAAAGAGGTTCTCATGGCAGGCATGGAACCATGGGACACGTCGATCCCAATCATGACAGGTTGCCTGGGAATCGATGTGTCCCATGGTTTGATGACAGACATGAATAACAGAGCTCCAGTCCCTCACAAGTTCAAGTTCATTAATTAATTGGCAAACAAAATGTATCATCACGGGCTAAAAGAAGATGGTATTGGCCTCAGCTTTTTCATTTTATTGTATAAAGACAGTGAATGTAATCTCAGATGGACAGATAAGTAGAAAGCATACCAGGAAATAGATAGGTAGCAAACATACCATGAACAGATAAGTAGCAAACATACCATGAACAGATAAAACCAGCACATCAAAGCATGCGAGAGGGGTAAGCGGTTAACAAACGAGTCTCACATAGTAAAGAAAAAGCATTCATAGAAAGGAAAACAAAAGCATTTATAATCGGGAAAGAAACAAGACGGGGAAAAGAGAGCAAAGCACGAAGGAAGAAACCGGAGGATATTCTTTTATTTCCCTACCAAGCCTGTTAAGGCAGGGGATACCCCTTTTACGCCCCAAAGACAGCCCAGAGACAGCAAGAAAACAGATGAGAAAGGACCTGAACCACGCAGGTCCGTAGATAGGAGAGAAGAAATACATACAAGAAAGCCTAAGACAGCAAGAAAAGAAATGAGCACAGAGATCCAGGGAAGAATATATATAGGCGGTTCCTTACACTACAGCCACTCTATAGATACGCCACTCTTTTAGCTCTTCTCACTTAAAATATTTCCCCACCAAGGCCGTAAAGGCAGGGGATAATGGATCAGATCAGGACAAGCACACCAGCAAGACAAAAATCACACAAGTCTATGAGAAAAAATCAGAACAGCATACAAGTTTATGAGACAAAATCAAAACACACGAGCTTATGAGATAAAACCAGGACATCACACAAGTTTATGATAGGTTTCGTACCTCTCCAATGCGAGGAAGGCGGCTCAAGGGACAGGCGGGTCCTCAACCCGGACGGATCGAGGCCAAGAACACCTTCAACCTTGCCAAGGAAAACACAAAACCACATCAGTGCACCTACAAATCTTGGATGCAGCCAAGATGGTCACAAAACTTTAGACACCTAACAGCTAGCCTTATCCAAGGGCAAATAACAGAGCAAAATAAACCATTGCACAACATAATGCTCTATGACTCTGGACAGACAGATCTGTAGATCTGTTCAAAGGCAAGCAACAAAGCACTACATATCCTGTCATAGCAAACGCTACCAGAACCAACTACACATCATGCTAGCAAAGACGCAGCAGGCAACCAAAGCAAAGCAAGGCTCTCGAATATACACACTGCTCCTGACAAGAGGCACGCACAACACACCAAGAGACAGGAACCACATTTATGAGACAAAATCAAAACACACGAGCTTATGAGATAAAACCAGGACATCACACAAGTTTATGATAGGTTTCGTACCTCTCTAATGCGAGTAAGGCAGCTCAAGGGACGGCGGGTCCTCAACCCGGACCGAGATCGAGGCCAAGAACACCTTCAACCTTGCCAAGGAAAACACAAAACCACATCAGTGCACCTACAAATCTTGGATGCAGCCAAGATGCTCACAAAACTGTAGACACCGAACAGCTAGCCTTATCCAAGGGCAAGTAACAGAGCAAAATAAACCATTGCACAACATAATGCTCTATGACTCTGGACAGACAGATCTGTAGATCTGTTCAAAGGCAAGCAACAAAGCACTACATATCCTGTCACAGCAAACGCTACCAGAACCAACTACACACCATGCTAGCAAAGACGCAGCAGGCAACCAAAGCAAAGCAAAAATACAAAGGAAAGGGACAAGGAAGGAATAACTCACGTGAAATATCGCCAACCGATGTTATGAACTTCACTGGAACAACCGATGTTATGAACTTCACTGGAACCACAAGAAAAAGAAGACGGCGCCATCACTCACCACAAAACAAAGGAGATCGGACAAATCGCGGCCGCGAATCTCACCTTCTTCCCACGACGACGAGATCTCTCCGAACTCGGGTCACCGCCATGTCGCCGCGGCCACACCGCACATGCCCGCACCGGATCCACAAGTTAGGTAAACTCAAAGCACGGCGGGGAAGAGGGAGAGCCGAAGTCACATAAACCGGCGGAAAGGCATGGATCTAAACCTCGCGGTTTGAGGGTTAGGGTTTCGGCCGAGCGAGGTAGAGAGGGACGGAGAGAGAGTCTAGATCCGAGACCGAGGAGCAAAACGCGAGGAGAAGATGAGAGAGGAGAGGTAGGGCGGGGAAAGGGGGAGGAGGCACACTTATCTCGGCGGAGCCGGAGGCCCGCGAGGGCGCGCCGCTCTCCTCCCGACGCTCCGACGTGACGGGCTGCCTCGGCATCACCGCGCGGCGAGGGGAGTGGCGCAAGCACGTCCGCCGCGCCCCCCCCCCCCGCTCGGGAGCGTTCCGGCGGGGGGGAACGGCGAAAGGCCGCGCGCGCGCGCGGACGGGATGGGGAGGCGTCGCGGGTCGCGGCGACAATTATAGCGTCGGCGACTCCGCGTCCGCGGGTGCAGGCCCGACCTCCCCTGACCTCCCACTCCACCAGGCAAAACCAATGACATCTGGGCCCAGAACACCCGCATGGCCCACCGCACAGAGAGCCGCCCCCCCCCCCCCCCCCCCGCTCGGGAACTGTCCCGGCGGGGAACAGCGAAAGACCGCGCCGCGCGCGGACGGGATGGGAGGCGTCGCGGGTCGCGGCAGCAATTATAGCGTCGGCGACTCCTTGGTCCGCGGGTGCAGGCCCGACCCCCCCTGACCTCCCACTCCACCAGGCAAAACCAATGACATCTGGGCCCAGAACACCCGCATGGCCCACCGCACAGAGAGAACGGGCAGCAAAAGACCGGGACGGGCGGACGGCGCGCACGCAATGATGAAACCGAGGGACCCGGCTTCCACCCGCCGAGCCCCCGCGGAGGCACCCCGCTCTCACCCGGCCACATCTCTCTGCGCAAGCGGGGGCCACCTCTCCCGGCGGACCCCGGCCGTCGGCCCTGCGCAACCAAGGAGCGTCCCGTGCGCGGACCCGCGCGGAAGAAGCGGCGCGCGCGGCGGCGAGCGCCGGGGAGCCACCACGCTCCGAGCCACCCACGTCTCTATGCAAGCGGGGCCACCACTCATCCGGACCCGGCCGTCGGCCTCTGCGGCCGAGCGGCCGGCCGTGCGCGGACCGCGCGGAGGAGAAGCGCGCGCGCGCGCGGCCGCGGGCGCGCGCGCGCGGTCGCCCGGGCCGCTACGTGTCGAGCCGCGGAGGAGCCACGACGGCGTGGAGCGCTCGTGGTGAGGCCAAAACCGATGGGCTTTTAATAACTTTGATTTGATGCATTGTACACCACCTTTTACCGCGCGCAGCACCAAAGGCTGGCACAAGATTATGCTGCCGGCCGGAGCACTATATATCTGGTCTACACAAAGCACCGGGCGGTACAAGTGAGAGAACGCCAGGTACGGTACTCTGTTATTACTACACCTTAAAGTCGATCTAAGAAGGTAGAGCTCGTCAAGTGATTAACTGAAAAGTCCATCGGACATGCTGGATCCCAATCCCAGCACCGCGGGCCTTTCTCCAGATGGGACGACGAGCGGGTTGCTCCTCCGGCTTCGGTTTGGCACATTGCCCGTGAAGGTAGAGCTGTTCGGGATGCTCCACACAACGGCAACGGGACCTTTTGCTCAAGGTAGGTGAGTTCGGTTGATGATGCTTGCGTGATTAATCGGCTCGGCCGAGCGAGCGGTATTTGGTCAATGACGCCATCCGTGCGTTTCGCGAGCGCAACAAGCGACTCGTTCGTTTGGGCGGTGGGCGGTTTGTTCCGAGAGGAAAGTGCTGTCGGGCCGGTGGCCGATAAGCCAAACGAACGAGCTTCGAAGAACCGGTTGGATGATCGTGGCGCCGCGTGCAAGGGCAAGGACGCCGCCTCGATCGGCAAGACCGGCGAGGCGGCGACCATGTCGTACCAAAGCGCCGCCGGGCACGGGCAGTGACGTCTCGACGCCCTCCACACCGTGCCGCCGTGCCGGGACGTGTTCTATTTTTTTCTGCTCTGTCACTTTGGCAATGTTTGTAAAAGCCATCCTGGCCTGGATGAGTGGTTTGGACCTTTTTCTCTTCTGTAAATCAGAGTTGGTGATAACTTTGAGCGGTGTGGGCGGTTTCGGGCTGGACAATGTTAGACAGGCCTTGAGCCCATGAAGAGATCAGCCCCTTTTCTTTTCTTTCCGTCCGCGTGTGAAAATTGAAAAGCCCAACTCCCAATCTGAGTGCCAAGACCAAGGCCGAACCCGCCCCAAAACTGCTCGCCGCCGCCGGCGGCGGCGGCGGCGGATGTGCTGCGGGGCCGAACCGAGCGACGGCGAGCGCCGGAACGGCGGCATCGACCGCAGCGGCTGACGCTTCCGACGAGCTGGGCCCTCAGTAGGACCCCGGGTTGGTGGGGGTGTCGAGGGGGCAGGGCTCGGTGGGGGACCATGCCGCCGGTGTTGCTGAGACGGCGGCTCGGGCAGCGGCAGGAACCCTTCGGCGGCGGCGCTCGCGTCTGTTGCCGAAATTGATCTTCCGTGTTTGCCGCGACGGGGCGGACGCGGTCAACTAACGGCGGCCCGCCGTACGTCGACGATGCTAAAGGTATGCCGCGAGCAAGCGCGCTTGGCGTTCGTATTGAAATCGTCTTCATCGCAAGAAAGACATGGCACACATCCTTTACATGCTCCAGACCAGACTAGCAATCTATAGAGACCAAATTGTCGGTGCTCGGTTTTTCCCCAGTATTCAGTAAAGAGTGTGGCGTAGGGTTATTTGTTTCAGGTCAACCTACACATGACTTCCCTAGGAAGCCAGCAAATGTGATTGCGCTTTGGCGCCCCCTCCCTGCACCCCCACGGCCCAGAGCCCCAGATCAACACTGAGCAGGTTTTCAGGTTTTCTGAGAAAAGAGTCCTATTTCTAATTTTGGATGAGGATCGCAAATTGTGGTTACCCTCCATGCTCGTATTGCAAGACTAGAACTCTGCACTTGTGAACTCTTTACTTGTGAATCATCGTTTTACATATATAATCATTGATTTAATCTGAAGTGCCTCTCTTTCATTCTGTCTAATAAGTTGTCCTTTCCTTCAGGGCCACCAGTATACCTTTCCTCAGAGGCTGAGACTTTCAAGCTGCGTGCAACCACTGTCTTAGAATCTGTGCACTTTGCCTTTAGCAGATGTTCCAAGGGCTGAACTCAACTACACTCCAGGTATCTGTGCAAAAGCTTCAGACTGAGAAACAGAGAGCCCTATAAAACATCATAACACATCGTCTCTACTCCATCTGCAAACTTTCCTGGACACTAACACCATAAATTCCTGTGTGCACCAGAGAGAGGCCTGTAGCCATGAGTGGAGGTGTGGAGATGATTGCGAGCGCTGTTGTGCAGCGCGTCGCCGGCATGCTCGGCGATATCGCCTGGGAGAGGCTCCAGCTGCTATGGAACTACAAAGAGGATGTCCAAGACATGGAAGGCAAAATGGCTACCCTGCAGGTTGTGCTTAGCTATGCTGACAAGCGCTCCCGAGAGGCTGATGATGCATTGGTGCAACATTGGCTCAAGAAGTACAAGTCTGTTGCCTATGACATTGAAGACACGCTGGATGAGTTGGTGGCTGATGCATTGATATGGGAAGCCAGAAAATGCACGGTACGAATCCTGACACTTGGTCCTCCTCACATGCATCATGGATGTACAATTTTTGTCTAACTAGGGAAAACTATACTTATTAGCTGCGTAGGTTTAAATAGGATCTGAGGATGGTTTTAAGAAGCACAAGCATTCGTCATTCATTGTTAGTATTGGTATTACTATTTGCGAAAATAGATAGATGGGGACCGATGGGCTTCCTAGATGAGGTGGTCCATCATGAGTTGATCCTATAAAATTTGGTGGGAATGTGGGATGATCTCATTCCTCATGTCTATACTAATTATTAGCTTGTGAGGGATGAGGTGGTGAGAGATCAAACCATTCCACTCCATAAACCAAACAAAAACGTACATGGGGAGTGAGAGGATGATGCATAGCCCCATTCCTCGAGCCAGAAAACTCTTTCTTTCCTCATTATGAACTCTACTTTGAGCCAAATAATTAGTGATAATATTCTTTTTATATAAACTCTGGTTTGTAAAAATAATATTAGAAAATACTCAATAGTGATATTTTCACTTTTAATAAGTAAGAATACAAATCAGAGCGTGATAGATACAATTCCTTTTCACAAGTTGATTATGTACTTATAATCACATTTTCATACGCTTGTATATTGTATCACTTTTTCCTTATAAACATGTGCCTGTAATGTTGGTTTAAATAAATTCTTAAATGCAATTTCGAGTAGCCTTTCAAGTTCGCACATTTGTCAAGTGTTTAATTTATCTGAAGTATTCTATTATAGTTCCATGAGCTGCAGTGAGGTTAGTTTTGCTCAAATGTTGGTCAATAAATCAAAGTGAAATGATTTAAAGATTTTTCAAATAATTAGCTAAGAGCTTTAACAAAAAATTCACATGGTGCATAAAAGAAAATCATCTAGGCGATTACCGAGAAATGGAAAACAATTTTTATAAAACAATTTACAACATAAATTTGCGCAATTTTTTGGTACGGGATCTAGTCATGACATAACACACAACATATCCAAAAATTGGGTACATAGGACTCATGGATTTTGAGATATAGCAGATCTAGGGTTTTTATATTTCTATTTTTCATGCAAACATTATCGGGAACTAGCTCGGGTAAGAATAACAAAAGTTGTAGGATTTTTTGCAACGAATCTAACAAAATTGGGTTTGCATTTTTTCGATTTTTCTACTATTTTCTACGGAATTTACAAGAATCAGCAAAACACATGTACTATTTAAGAACCCGATTTGTAAGGAAGTCCCCGAAAGTTTTTGATTCCTTACGGATATGCCCCGGTTTGCGCTTAGGCCCTCGAAAAGTGTCGAAGCCTTGCAATGTGGTCCCTCGGGGCGGTGGCGGCGCGGAGCTCGCCGAATCCGGCGAGCTCGCCCACGCCCGCGGCGGGAATGGGTGGGGAAAGGGTCCGCAACCCCCAAGGGCTCGATTCGGGGGTCGATCGGCCACGGGAGGCGAGCGGCGCACCGACGGCCGGTGGCGGTGGCCGCCGTGGGCCGTGCGCGCGCGCGGCGGAGGCTCGGTTGAGGGCCGGTGAGGCACGAGTAGTTGTCCTAGGGGGTTGTGGCTAGACTCACGTGTGGTGCTTGGTGGCGGTCGGCTCGGAGGGAGGAGCTCGCCGGAGCGCATCCATGGAGGATGACGGTGTGCGGCGGGGTCCCGTTCCATCGCGGACGAGAGGGCACCGACCCCTATTATAGGCGCGGTGGCCTCCCAATGCGTGCCCACGACTACCAAGGCGGGCACGGAGCCCCGAGCCTCGGCCTTCGCGCCGTGACGGGGAGGGTCGCGGCGGACGGACCGCCGGGACAATGGCGCGCTTGGCGTTCGGCGAGTGCGGGTGCGGCACATGGTGGGGAAGGACGTCCCGCGGGGGGCGGCGCTTGGTCCGGGCGTCGGCCGGCCCGCTCCGCGATGGTACGACGGCGTACGGCGGCGGGCGCGGCGCACGCGGCACGTGGGTGCGCGTTCGCGGCTCAACGTTGCGTTCTGGCGTTTGCTTTTTACAGTTTACCCTGCTTCGACTGCGATTTTCTCCAAAAATTTGAATAGAAGTGCACAAAGTGGTGAATAGGAAAGTTGTAGATCTCACTACCCTCTACAACTTTTACAAAGGCCGTATGGTGTTTTTCTCAACGAATTTTGCACAAATTACTGCCAAACTTTGAATGTCGCCATGTTTCGGTGAACAGGAGTTGCTGACGGTTGACCAAGTTTTTCACCAATTTCCACTCAAAATTTGAAATGCCAATCTACCGAAAGTTGTGTTCCTCGACAAACTGGACAACTTTCATATTGGTAGATTTTGAAGTGTTTAGGTGAAATTTGGAGAATGCGGCAAAAGTTTCGGACGACATTCGTCGACGCTAGGGTTTAAGCGGGGTTTGACCGTGTCTTTGACCAAAGGTTGACCACGGGGGTGGGTAGACTTGGTCAAGGGGTTCAATAGGGTTCATTGGCGAGGTTTTCGAGGTGATGACCCAGGTTGACCTAGGTTTGACCAATGTCAGCCGGTTTGACTCTGCTGATTCGGTCATTTGCGCTAATGATGCTAATTAAAAACCTGGGGCGTCACATTTACTTCATTAAAAAACATATTAGCATTTATGGAATAAGGGTTTGTGTGGTTATTTGACTGAATTGTAAATTAATACAGGTTAAATTATTCTTCTCATCAATCAATCCACTCATTGTGCGTATCACCGTGTCAAATAAGATGAGAAATATTCGACTAAAGCTAGATGAGATTTATGAGGACCAGAAGAAATTCCTTTTCCTGCCATTGCCCACCCAAACAGACCAAGCCAGTAACAAGAAGTGGAGGGAAACATTTATTGGTGATAGAGATGAACTCGAGATGGTTGGAAGGGAAAGAGAGAAGAACGACATATTAATCAAGGTGCTGCAGAAAGATGGAGACCAAGAAAGCTCTATCATTCTTGTTGTTGGGCTTGGTGGTATAGGTAAGACGACATTGGCAAAAGCTATTTACACTGACAAGGAAACAATGACTAAGTTTGATGTGAAAGCATGGGTCCATGTGTCAATGGAATTTGACCTAAATAAAATTGTGTATGATATTATATGTCAGATTGGGGGTAGTGCTCCTGCTAAAGATGCTCACCTGCAATATCTAAAATCTCAGCTTGACCGCATACTCCACGACAATCTTTATCTTATAGTCTTAGATGACTTATGGGAGGAAGGGAGGTCTAAGTTGGAGGACCTGATGAAACTATTGCAGTCTGGAAAGAAAGGTAGCAGTGTAATAGTCACCACCCGTAGGGAAAAAGTTGCTAGTACATTATCTAACATACATTCTTCATATTTTCATACTGTTTATCCAATCAAACTGGAGGGTATGTCAATCGAGGAATGTTGGTCTATCATGAAGCCTCGCAATCTAGGAAATGCACAGGTTACTGACCTTGAAGACATTGGAAAAGAAATTGCACAGAAATGCAGTGGAGTACCTCTCGTTGCTAAGGCTCTTGGTTATGTGATGCAAAAGCACTGTACAAGAGAGGAATGGTTGGAAATTAAACAAAGTAACATGCTGGATATCAAGGATGATGATGATAAAGGAATTCTAAAGGGCTTGCTGCTAAGCTATTACCACATGCCTCCAGAACTTCAACTTTGTTTCATGTATTGCTCTATCTTTCCTAAGAGTCATGATATAGATCATGACTGCTTGATCCAGCAATGGATTGCTTTGGGGTTTATTCATGGTAGTGACAGGCAACCACTTCAGAAGATTGGTGCCGAATATGTTAATGAATTCTTGGGGATGTCCTTCCTTAATATGTTGACTTCTCCTACAGTAAGTGAAACAATCCTTACCTGATTGTAATATGAAAATTACAATTATTTACCTTAAAGATCTGAACTGTATTCTCTTTTCTTTTGCAAGGTATCGGCTGCAGGGATATTCAAACCCACACTCAAACTTCGTATGCATGATATGGTACATGATCTTGCAAGACATGTGGCTGCTGATGAATTCTCATACACAAATGGTGCAACAAACATCAATACTAAGAGGCGCAGGTCTAATTGCCACTATCATTTATTGATAAATCAAAATGAGACATCATCGACATATAAAGCTTTTCCAACAAAGGTCAGAGCCTTGCATTCTAGGGGATGTGACAAAATTCATCTTTTTGAGAAAGCATTCTCACACACGTTATGTTTGAGAGTTCTAGATTTGAGTGGATGTCATGTGACACAGCTACCAAGTTCTACTTGTAAACTAAAGTTGTTAAGGTATCTTGATGCTTCTAACCTTCCTATCTCAAGCTTTCCTAAATCTTTGAACCGTCTCCTGAATTTGCAAACCTTGATACTTTCAAACACTTCTCTCGAGACATTACCCAAAAACATTGGCTGCCTCCAAAAGCTACAATACTTTGACCTATCAGGATGTGTCAATCTTCGTGAGCTTCCTTCTTCTTTTGGCAACCTAAGTGCTCTGCTCTTCCTGAACATGGCAAGCTGCACTGAATTGCCTATCCTTCCAGAATCCTTTGGCAAGTTGCATAAACTTCAGTTTTTGAACCTATCTGATTGCTACAAACTCCACTCACTACCAGAATCTTGTTGTCAACTTCATGACCTAGCACATCTTGAGCTGTCGGATTGCCATAACCTTGAAAAGCTCCCAGATTGCATCGATCAACTCTCTAAGCTTGAGTATTTGAACATGACAAGCTGCTCCAAGGTTCAAATGTTGCCCGATTCTCTATGCAAAATCAAGATGTTAAAGGATCTAAATTTGTCATTTTGTGTAAAGCTCGAAAATATGCCATCTTCTTTTGGTGATTTACAACTTCAACATTTGAATCTTGACGGCTGCTTTTTCCTTGTTGACTTGCCGGATAGCATTTTCCGCATGTCTACACTGAAAAATGTCAACGGGAGATTTGCTTCTGATGAAACGATGGAAAATGTTAAAAAGCTTAGGGAAAAACTTAACTTGAAAGAATCTTCAGAGCTTGACGGAGGAAGTAGCAATTTCTGGAGTCAGATTATGGAGCTTGAGAAGACACCCTATCATGAGCTAACCATCAATTTTGTTGATAATGTCCAGCATTTGAAAGAGGCTAGCGAAGTTAAACTGTCCAACAACTTGAGGCTCACGATATTGGAACTCCGGTGGCAAAATCATGAAGACGCTGCAGCGGATGATGCCAATGCAATGGCTAACAAAGCAGTGTTGGAGAAACTCCTGCCCCCTAGAAGTCTCCAGCACATTTCTCTAGATGGTTATATGTGCATAGACTTCCCTACTTGGATGCTGGATATTACGTCCTATCTACCTCATCTTACCATCATCTCCCTAGAAGATTTGCAAGGGTGCAAATGCCTCCCTCCACTTGGGGGCCTGCCAAACCTGAGAATGTTACTTATGTGTGACATTCCCAATATCAAGAGGGTTGGCAGGGAATTTTATGGAGACTACAGAACCTGCCAAAAGCTAAGAGCGATTGCATTAAATTCAATGGATAACTTGGAGGAGTGGTGGACAACTAGGTCATCTAATGAAGATGAGGAGTTCTTGACCCCTAATCTGCATCTGTTGGCTGCTTTCGATTGCCCGAACCTGAAATTCCTGCCTTATCCCCCAAGGAGTGTGACGTGGATGGTAGACAATAGCGACCAAGTGTTGCCGGAACATGGGTTTGGAAACCTCTCATCCACTACTTCTCCTTTTGATCTTGAACTCATTGGTGCACCCCCGTTTCGTGAAGTGTGGCGTAGGGCTCATCAGTACCTCTCTTCTGTCGAGGTTCTTTGTCTTAATAATATGATTTCGCGTGGAACCTTGCCAGAGGCTACTCTAGGCTTCCCTTCCCTCCGGAAACTTGAGATAAAGGATTGTGCTAACTTGGAGACGCTCCCTGAATGGCTCGGAGACTTGGTTTCTTTAAGAGAAATTCTTGTAAATAGATGTCCAAAGGTGTCTTCGCTGCCGGAAAGCATACAACGCCTTACTGAGTTGAAGAAACTGCACATTGTTGGCTGCCCAGCACTGGTAGAGAAGTGCCAAGGAGAGGACAAGCACAAGATTGCTCATATTCCACAAGTCAAATTCGAGTAACAGAAGCTTCCCACCTCAACTGCGTGCCGAGATCAAGCATGTCGAGTGAGATCCTTATCGCTATCTGCTGGCCTTTTCCTTTTTCCTCCCAGCTAAAATATATACTATGCTTGGTATTCTTTACTTTCTGTGATCTGTCTGTTGCAGATGCAGGTCCCCGGGCATATTTGGACTGCCCATTTTAGCTAACATTTTACACCACCTTTTTTTACCGCAGCACCAAGGCAAGGCTGGCACAAGATTATGCTGCCGGAGTACTACTATCGAGTCTACACAAAGCACCACCGGGTGGTACAAGTGCGAGAACAGCAGGTACCCTGTTACTACTACCTCGAAGTCGATTCAAGGCAGTTGAGCTGTAGGCTAGCAGCTTGTCAACTGAAAGTCGAACAGCATGCATGGTGAATTCGCTACTAACTGCAAGATGGACGCACCAGCGAGGCAGGGGCAGAGATGATGCATGAGAGCCTAAAGGTATGTCCGGAATGTTATTAAGACATGCTTAGTAGAACTAGCAAACAGTTTAAAACGTAGCAATGCAGACATAGTAGTGTGTTACAGTCGAAAACATTGTTTCATACATTCGCTGACATTTTGCACTGCTTCGCCGCAGCACCATGTCTTGTACAAACTCAATGCTGCTGGAGTACTTACTATCGGGGCTCTAAATCAAGTGAAAGAACCACGGACGCGCTGGTACGTACTACTACCTCAAAGTCAAAGCCTCGAAGGTGACTGTATTTCGAAGAAAAAAAAGAGAAGTCAAAAGTGACTCAGAACAAGTGAAAATCCAACAGGTAGCATGCTGAACCCCAAGCGCCCATTTCTCCAGGTCCGGTTGGTGGTGGCGTCGGTCGGTCAGCTCCATGTTGATCGCTGACCGGCCGCTTCATCTGCAGGAAGGCTTCAGCACCGGCGCGACGCTTCACCTTGATCAGTCGTCTCCTCCCTGCAGAGGCGCGTTGGTCAGCTCACAGATGATCGATCATCATTCATCAGTCGTCGGCTCATAAGTCACATTGTTAAGTGGCAGTAACTGATGGCACCATGCTTTGCACATCCGCAGCGCACACGAAGCGCGCACCTTGTCGTCGAACGCCTCGACGCCTCGGGCCGCATGATGCCCCTTTGACAGGACAGGAGGAGCTGCGTGCACGCTTCAAGCTGTTGTGCATCCCACTGATTATTGCACTGCTAGGGATAGTAAAAGATGGATGGCAAGAACAAAACAGGGCATTCCTGTGCTCAATGCTTGTGGTACTCTGCATTAGCACTCTCTTTGTGGGACAGTACAGTAAGATGGCAAGAGCTGTCTGTGATGTAATGTTTCCAATAGCGTACTGTACTGTACTGAATGTGCTCGATGTGCTTGATCCTGCACTGTACTGAAGATTTGGTATTGAGACATGGTTTTTTGATTCCGCGTGTTTATATGTTGATGACTAATTGCATATATATTGTCAGCAAACAAGGCTAGATGGAGCCTGCAGCCTGGAACTGGAATTTGATATTAGGCTCCCCAGCCTCGAGATTGGAGGCACACACAATACATCGCGCTGAATGAAAAATGCACGGCAAAAAAATGCAGGGAAAAGCTGGTCCATGCACGCAGGCACAGCTCAAGTTGATTCCTGTGTCCGCTGACGGTGACGAAGCGGATCATCAGCTCAAGTTGATTTCTGGGCGAGTACGAGGATCACCATCACCCCCACGGCGCGCTGGTGAGAGCTGGTGTAGTAGAACACGCCGCCGCGGCGTGCGCGTCGGGCGGAAGCTGGCTGGAGGCGCCTGGAGCGCCGGTGGGAGCAGACCGGCCGGAGGGCACCGGTGGCGCGCCATCGATCAGCCGAAGGGGTCGGGGGGTCCAGCGTGGCTCTCGCCGGCATCGAGCAAGGTGCCGAGAATCTACGGCGGCCGCGCCGTGTAGGTACGCCCGCAAGGTATTCGATGAATCGACCTGTTTCCTTTGGGGTTCTTTTCCCGCTGGGATCGCTAGTCCGTGGACCATGCGCCAACTCTTGGTGTTCTTCATTGGTGTGGCGTGGACGGTGACACTCGGATTTGCTTCAGGTTAACCTGCACGTGACTTCGCTCCCTACACGGACTAGCGATTATCCTCCGTGCTCATTTCTTTGAGGGTCTCCTCCGTGCTCATTTAGCCAAGCTACAACTTTGCACAGATGACCTCTTCACTCACGAATCTACAACTTTCCATATAATCGTCAATTTTGTCTGAACCACCTCCCTTTATTCTGTCTACTAGGAATTAGTTGTGTCCTTTCGTTCCATACCACAGTATACCTTTCCTCAACGGCTGAGACTTTCAAGCTGCGTGAATCGTGGTCTTAGAATCTGTGCACTTTGCCTTTAGCAGATGTTCCAAGGGCTGAACTCAACTACACTCCAGGTATCTGTGCAAAAGCTTCAGGCTAGGAAACAGAGCACTATATAACTTCAGAACACATATTGTCTCTCTACTCTATCTGCAAATTCTCCTGGACACTAACACAATAGATTCTCGTGTGCACCAGAGAGAGGCCTGTAGCCATGAGTGGAGGTGTGGAGATGATTGCGAGCGCTGTTGTGCAGCGCGTCGCCGGCATGCTCGGCGATATCGCCTGGGAGAGGCTCCAGCTGCTATGGAACTACAAAGAGGATGTCCAAGACATGGAAGGCAAAATGGCTACCCTGCAGGTTGTGCTTAGCTATGCTGACAAGCGCTCCCGAGAGGCTGATGATGCATTGGTGCAACATTGGCTCAAGAAGTACAAGTCTGTTGCCTACGACATCGAAGACACGCTGGATGAATTGGTCTCTAATGCAACAATATGGGAAAATAACCCATGCACGGTACAAACCCTGACACTGAGTCCTCGCATGCATCATGGATGTAGAAATATATACTTATTAGCTGCATGAGTTTAAATAGGATCCGAGGATGGTTGTAAGAAGCACACACAATCTTCATTCATTGTTAGTATTAGTATTACGATTTTCAAAAATGGATAGGTCCAGCTATGGTTTCGTGGCTGCAACAGGCTCCACAAAATTTCTGCTATTCATGATGTACCTTCACATTGCATGTGCCTGTAATTGTATACTTGCATCTTACGCAACATTATGTTGACAATTACTAAAATGTTAGTAAATTCTGGATTATGTAGCTTTGTTACTAAATATTCCCCTGCAATGTGTCATGTGTGTGTGTAGCCAACTCATGACTCACTGATTCGTTCTTCTTCCACGGATGCATGGTAGCATCCAATCTACTCTAGAAACTAATATAACACATCCATTTAGTGTTGCCAAGGAAAAAAGGAGAAAGATGGTAAAGCACTCTGTTTTATTTCTGGGAGCTGCAGTGAGGCTAGCTTTCCACCTCAGAAATGTCGAGCAAATCAAGCTCAATGTCGAATGGCTCATAGCTTTAAACTGATCTTGTAACACCCGTGCACAAAAATTTATAGTTTCTATATCTAGTTTACCCTGGTTATATTTAACAGACAGAAATTTTCAAGGACTAACTTTCAATTTGGCATATTTGTCAATTATTTAATTTTATCTGAAGTATTCTATTTTATTTCTGTGAGCTGCAGTGAGGTTAGTTTTGCTCAAATGTTGGTCAATAGATCAACATGAAATGGCTTAAAGGTTTTTCTAATAATTGGCACAGAGCTTTATGTAAAAAATTCACATATGCATACAATAAAATCCTAATTCCTAGATTTAGTTTATGCTGGTCACAGAATGTATTATCAAGAACCAACATGGACTAAGCAGTCGGTGAACAAAACTCAATTCACAACCAAGAAAATATTATGGGAATACTGATGCAAGCCTAGCCTCCATAGATTTACGTAATGCAATGCACTGGAGTGTAAGTCCGAAACTGCCACAATGTGAATGTCCATGTTGGGATCCCAACTTGGCAAGGCGCCAGGCACTCTTGCAAGTTACATGTCCAAAAAATAGGGAATTCTCTTTGTCCCAAAGGCTTTACTTCATTAAAAAACATATTAGCATTTATGGAACATATTAGTCACTCATATGTGCTGAGTAGGGGTATGTGTGGTTATTTGACTGAATTGTAAAATAATACAGGTTAAATTGTTCTTCTCATCAATCAATCCACTCATTGTGCGCATCACCATGTCAAATAAGATGAGAAATATTCGGCTGAAGCTAGATAAGATTTTTGAGGACCAGAAAAAATTCCTTTTTCTGCCGTTGCCCACCCAAACAGGCCAAGACATTAACAAGAAATGGAGTGAAACCTTTATTGGTGATAGAGATGAACTCAATATGGTGGGAAGGGAAAGAGAGAAGAATGACATATTAATCAAGGTGCTGCAGAAAGATGGAGACCTAGAAAGCTATATCGTTCCTGTTGTTGGCCTTGGTGGTATGGGTAAGACAACATTGGCAAAAGCTATTTACTCTGACAAGGAAATATCAACAAAGTTTGATGTGAAAGCATGGGTCCATGTGTCAATGGAATTTGACCTACATAAGATTGTGTATGATATTATATGCCAGATTGGGGGTAGTGCTCCTGCTAAAGACGCTCACCTGCAATATCTAAAATCTCAGCTTGACCGCATACTCCACGACAAGTTTTATCTTATAGTCTTAGATGATTTATGGGAGGAAGGGAGGTCTAAGTTGGAGGACCTGATGAAACTATTGCAGTCTGGAAAGAAAGGTAGCAGTTTAATAGTCACCACCCGTAGTAAAAAAGTTGCCAGTACATTATCTAACATACATTTTTCATATTTTCAAACTGTTGATCCAATCCAACTGGAGGGTATGTCAATTGATGAATGCTGGTCTATCATGATGCCTCGCAATCTAGGTAATGCACAAGTTACTGACGTTGTAGACATTGGAAAAGAAATTGCACAGAACTGCAGTGGAGTACCTCTCGTTGCTAAGGCTCTTGGTTATGTGATGCAAAAGCAGTGTACAAGGGAGGACTGGTTGGAAATTAAAAAAAGTAGCATCTTTGGATATCAAGGATGATGATGATAAAGGAATTCTAAACAGCTTGCTGCTAAGCTATTACCACATGCCTCCGAACTTCAACTTTGTTTCATGTATTGCTCTATCTTTCCTAAGAGTCATGATATAGATTATGATCGCTTGATCCGGCAATGGATTGCTTTGGGGTTTATTCAAGGTACCGATGGGCAATCACTTCAAAAGATTGGTACCGAATATGTTAATGAATTCTTGGGGATGTCCTTCCTTAATATGTTGACTTCTCCTACGGTAAGTGAAATAATCCTTACTCGATTGTAATATGAAAATTACAATTATTTACCTTAGAGATCTGAACTGTATTCTCTTTTCTTTTGCAAGGTATCGGCTGCAGGGATATTCAAACCCACACTCAAACTTCGTATGCATGATATGGTACATGATCTTGCAAGACATGTAGCTGCTGATGAATTCTCATACACAAATGGTGCAACAAACATCAATACTAAGGGGCGCAGGTCTAATTGCCACTATCATTTATTGATAAATCAAAATGAGACATCATCGACATATAAAGCTTTTCCAACAAAGGTCAGAGCCTTGCATTCTAGGGGATGTGACAAAATTCATCTTCCGAGAAAGCATTCTCACACACGTTATGTTTGAGAGTTCTGGATTTGAGTGGATGTCATGTTACACGGCTACCAAGTTCTACTTGTAAACTAAAGTTATTAAGGTATCTTAATGCTTCTAACCTTCCTATCTCAAGCTTTCCTAAATCCTTGAACCGTCTCCGAACTTGCAAACCTTGATACTTTCAAACACTTCTCCGGAGACGTTGCCCACAAACATTGGCTGCCTCCAAAGGCCGCAATACTTTGACCTATCGGGATGTGTCAATCTTCACGAGCTTCCGCCTCTTTTGGCAACCTAAGTGCTCTGCTCTTCCTAAACTTGGCAAGCTGCCATGAATTGCCTATCCTTCCGAATCCTTTGGCAAGTTGCATAAGCTTCAGTTTTTGAACCTATCCGATTGCTACAAACTCCACTCACTACCGAATCTTGTTGTCAACTTCATGATCCGACACATCTTGACCGTCGATTGCCATAACCTTGAAAAGCTCCCGGATTGCATTGACCAACTCTCTAGGCTTGAGTATTTGAACATGACAAGTCGCTCCAAGGTTCAAATGTTGCTCGATTCTCTATGCAAACTCACGATGTTAAAGCATCTAAATTTGTCGTTTTGTGTAAAGCTCGAACATCCGCCATCTTCTTTTGGTGATTTACGACTCCAACATTTGGATCTTGAAGGTCGTTTTTTCCTTATTGACTTGCCGGATAGCATTTTCAAGCATGTCTACGCTAGTACATGTCGAAAGAACATATTTCTCATTAAATGTATATGATAAAGTTTATAAACTTAGGAAGGAACCGAACTCGAAAGGTTCATATGAGCTTGATGGAGGAGACAATGATCTCGTGGAGTCAAATTGCGAGCTCGAGAAGACACCCCGCCACGAACTGCAAATCAATGGTCTTGATAATGTCGAGGGTTTAGAAGGGGTTGTGCATGCTAAGTTGTCCAACAACTTGAATCTATCGTGGCTAATTCTTGTATGGGATCATGATGACGGTAGCCTGGTGGAGCATGTAGATACATCGGTCTTTGGAGAGGCCGGTGCCCCCTAGAAGCCTCCAACACCTTGGTCTTGAAGGTTACGGGAGCATAGACTTCCCTAGGTGGATTCTAGACATTCCTTTCTACGTACCTCGTATCACCACCATCTTTCTTCTCGGCTCCGAAACAAGTGCGGCCACCTCCCTCCACTTGGGCGCCTCCCAAATCCGAGGGCATTGACCTTGAAACAAATGCCTAATGTTAAGAGTGTCGGAAGGGAATTTTACGGGGACTATGGAAGGTGCCGAAGCTAATAATGATTGTGTTGGGGTCAATGGACAACATGGAGGAGTGGTGGACAACGAGATCATCATCTCCCGAAGATGGGGAGTTCTTGATCCCTAATCTGCATTTGTTGGCTGCTTTCGATTGCCCGAAGTGAAGTTCCCGCCTTATCCCCCAAGGAGCGTGACGTGGATGGTAGAGAATAGCGATCATGTGTTGCGGAGCATGGGTTTGGGAGCCTCTCATCTACCACGTCTCCATTTTATCTCAACATTGAGGGTGCATCCCTTTCTTCGAGGGGTGGCGTAGGATCCGTACCTCTCTTCAATCGAGGGTCTTGAGCTTAGACGCCTCACCGGCCTCGAAACCTTGCCGAGGCTATTCGATGCTTCAGGTCCCTAAGGAAACTCGAGATAATATCATGTGACGACTTAGAGACACCTGCCGGAATGGCTGGGAGACTTTACTTCATTGAGAGAAATTCGCATCCAAAGTTGTCCAAAGCTGTATTCGCTGCCGGAAAGCATACAGCGCCTTACCGAGTTGAAGAAACTGCGGATTATTAGGTGTCCAGCCCTGTTCGAGAAGTGTCAAGGAGAGGACAGGCACAAGATTGCTCATATTGCACAAGTCATATCCGAGTAGAGTAGCTGATGGTTCCCACATCAACTAAAGTCCCCAAGATACAGCATGCATGGTGAGATAGCCCTTCTCGCTGATTTTTTTTTCTTTTATACTTGCCGGCTAACATACACTGTGTGTGTTTCTTTTAATTTGTGCGACTTTTTCTACTGTAGGTTGGTGGGCGTTTGGCAAGATTTGCTTCGTCACTTCATCAGCAGGAAAATTGTTGGTCCGGTTGAAGCGTAAGCTGCTGCACACATGTGCATTTTCCACAACTACATATGCTTGTACGCAGACGCTGCTTGGAGTGCCACATGCAACAGTTTGTATCTCAGGTCAAACAAATTTCCTGATTTTCAAATGAGAGACTCATTTTCCAATTTTCTAATTTTCAGCAGGTCGTCATGATCATGCATCCCTAGTGTGATGGATAAATTCTTCTGAAACCCAACAGTTGACCAAAAGTTTATTTCCGTTGACTTTGCTCTGCTTCCATCACCGCCTGCATCAAAGTGCTGCTTATGGTAGGTGTTTCTTTTCAGCTATGTCAGTTAACTGTGCCAATCTTTCAAAAAAAAAAAGTTAACTGTGTTAATGAATTCATGCATTTGACCATTTATCTCTGAAGCTAACAAGTGAGGATCTAACTCAAAACTCCAGGCATGGGCATGCGTTCGGAAAGGGTGCGAGGTGGGCTGGTTTCCGAGACTTCTGCACAATGTACGTGTAATGAGTGACAGGGGTGCTTGGGAGCCTGAAGGACATTGATCTGTAGAGGAAAAGTAGCCTTGGAATATCTTTGATTAATGATATGTTCGGTGAGTTCAGAACTTCAGATATAGAAGAACTAATACATGCAGACTGCCATTATGATCAAATTTGTAGATTTAAGAATAGTGTGTTAGATCTTTTTTTACCCTTGGATCTCAATATAACACCCTTTCATACATACTGACATTCTGCTCTGCTTCACCGCAGCACCATGTTTGTCACGAGCTTATGGTTGTCGTGAATGCAATTGTCTACATGAAGCACTAAGTCACCTGCTGTTAACCTCAGACGATGCTGTTACAAGTCGTCAACTGAGACCAATAGGACATTAGGACCTCTTTCTCCAGATTGAACACCGCTGAAAAGAAGCGTTGTGCCATGCCATTGCCGCCTGGAGACTGATCAAGGATCAGCTGTGCTACCCAACCTCCCAAATCATAATTAGCGTTTTCCTTCTCTTCTATGAATCAAAATAGTACTCTTGTTCTTCTCATGGCTGGATTTATTGGAACATACTATTACCGAACAGTTTCAAGGATTTTCCGCTAATTGTATGACGCGGCTTCAGGAGTAGCTAGGAGTATTGCTACAAGACTCGTCCGCACTCGTCGACCTCCAAACTCAACCCCTAAAAGGAATATTCTCGCCTAGTCATCCAAAACTTTCGGTTCGGTTCCGGTTTCTCCGCACCCGTCAACCTCTATGTCTCAAACTCCATATCAACTACCACTGTGGGCCCCACGCGTCATACTCTTTTTCCTCCCCCCTCTCCACTCTCCTACTCCCCCAAATCCCCACCTACCCCCGCGACCGACGTCATCCTTCTCTCCGCCTTCCTCTCCCACCTCTCCATCCCCACGCCGACGGCCGAGGCTCCGGCCGCGGGCGGCGAGGCGGAGCGGGGGGACTCGTGTCGCCCCTCCCTCCCAAGCTCGCCGCCTCCTCGCGTGATCGCGCCCCCTCCTCACGGCGGCACGCGTAGATCCGCGGCGGCCCGACGAGCTCACGACGAGGCGGGCCGGGGGCACGGCGGCCTCGACGGCCTCGCCGGCACGTGTAGATCCAAGAGTAGGTCGCGCGGGTGGGCGAGGCGGAGGAGGTCCACGGCGACGGCTCGATTCGGGGGTGTCGACGGCCATGTCCATAGCGTCGCGGTGGATCTACGGCCGGTGGGAGCAAGGCGGCCCTCCTCCGCCTCCTCCCGTGCACTTGTCCACCGGCGGAGCGAGAGCGGCGGCGGCCGGCGGCGCATCTGCTTCCCTCCCTTCTCTCCCCTTCCGCTCTGAGCTTCCGCACCAAAGGTTGGTAGTTGGTGACAGGCACCGACGGGAGGCGATGCAGGTCGTCCTGTATCGCGCTGAATATGGCGTTGCCGCGGCCGAACGGAAGCGTGGCGTCCGACCTGCAGGTCGCCGGTGTGGGAGGAAAAACGGTAAAAGTGACCTCCAGGTCGCTTTGCCGGCCCTATCCGGGCCCCGGTGCGGAGACAGTCTAAAGACTAGATCAGAACACAACACTGTATTAATGCATAATCAAAGAACATTAGCAATGCAGATATAAGCACTACTGACATTTTTAGCACCAAGGCTGGCACAAGCTCGTGCTGCTGGAGTACATCAGTCGGCTGTACTACCTCAAAACCTAGAGCTGTAGCAGGTCGTCAACTGAAAGTCCAACAGCATGCTGAACCCCAGCACCCCTTTCTCCAGATCGAACACCAGCAGGTTGTTCTCCAGCGTCTTCCCGCCGATCACCACTGCCGGCTCGCCGTCTACCGGCATGCCACCAGACCCCATCTCCAGGATCCCGACGCACATGGCGCCGTCCACCTGCACCAGGTAGTTGTTGTTGAACACGGTCCAGTTCCTTGTGGCGCCGACAAGCTTCAGGTCGATCGCCGGCACGTCGTAGCTGACCGGCCGCTTCAGCAGCGGGACGGCGCCGTTGTAGCACAACTGGAACGGCTTCACCGCCGGCACGCGCTTCACGTCGGTAAACTTCCCCCTGCATACAGATGGGTTGAACGACAATAGTTGATTGATCAGCTCACAGATGATCCATCTCAGACACCTCGCAGATTTTCAGACGCACCTGGTTATGGCCTCGTCGAACGCCTGGATGAAAGGGCGGAACACCTCCGGCCGCATGATGGTGTACAGCGTGACCGTGCTCAGCACGACGCCTCCGCGGCCGGTGCGGGCGTCGAGGTCGAGCACGCCGTCAGGCAGGGAGGCCGCGACGTAGACGCCGTGCCAGGACACGGAGATGCCCTTGACGGGGACGTAGTAGCCGCCGGGGTTCCTCGGGTTCGCCAGGAGCGGCGCGTGCGGGATGGAGGCCGTGTACTCGACGAGGCCCCGCGACTCCGTCCCCAGGTACACCGGCGTGTCGCCGAACGCGGCGAAGACCGGGAGGCACAGCGCGAACCTGGCGCCGAAGCCGCGCTGCGCGGCGAGCTGCGACGGCAGCGAGAGCGGCGCCCGGGAGAACCCCGCGACGCCGGTGGCCGCCGCGGGGAGCGACGCGAGGAGGCGGGCGGGCGCGCACGCGCCGACGGCGGCGAACGCCTCCGGGTACAGCAGGTCGGTGCCGTTGGTGGCGTTGGCCGACATGGCGAAGCTGGTGGTGAGGTCGCCGGTGGAGCACTCGCCGGTGACCGGGTTGAAGGGGTGGGCGGCGCAGGCGCAGCCGCAGGCGGGCGGCTCGCGTCCGGCCCAGAACGCGCCGGCGTCGACGTACCGGCACCGGCGCGGGCTCTGCTCGTTGGCCGCGCGGCACGTGTCGGAGTGGCACGGGACCGTGGCGTGCGAGGACGGGCACGTCGACCAGACGAGCGGGCCGGCGAGGTCGACAAGCAGCGGCGCGTCGCCCTTGATGGAGATGGTGTAGAGCGAGGTGGTGGCGTCCTTGGCGATCCTGGAGAGCAGCGGCGGCTGCTGGCTCGCTCGCGCCGCCGTGCATCGGAGGAGGAGCACAACCAGTAGCAGTGAGAAGCCGGCATGCTGGGGAGCAGACACGGCAAGAGCTCTAGCTGCAGAACTCATGGTGGGTTGCGGCTGCAGCGAAGGTGGTGGCATGGTGCTTGTGTTCCTCTTACCTTATACTATGTGTTTGCATGTGCAGAGACATTCAGGACTTGTATTTTGCATTGCTAAAGGAGAAGGAAAGTAAGTGTTGGAGTTGACTGACATCCGTGGATCCAATCTGTTGGAGATGCTGGATCGAGGAGCCCATGGATCATGACACACTACTACACAGGAGCTGACTTTGACCCTCGAGATTGGAGCCACGGCTGAGTCAGGCCTTTAGTAGTGTAGCTGAAGAAAAGCACACCATTTTTTCTTTAATTTTTTATACTCACCAACATTATTGCTCAATAATTTCTTACACGCATAATTTTTTTAGATTCACTAACATTTTTATCAAAAGTGTTGAATAGTTCATCTACTCTTTTTTTTAACAAATGCAATCTCAACGGTCTGCCCAAGCCCAAGACGGTTTTTTTTTAAAAAAAAACAAGCCCAAGTCGGTTGCTAAGACGGTTCTGGGCCTAATTTACTTAACAGGCTCAAAGAATCTGCGAACGGCCTCCAGTTTCATCGTCTCGTTCGTCTCCCCGACAAAGTTGCGCCGCCGCCGCTGTTAAGATTGGGGGAGAAATAAACAGCGGCCCTGGAGCACGCCGGGCGCCGCCCCCATCCCACGACGCCGGCTGCCGCTCCTGTCGCATGCCTCTGCTTCTTCCACTCGAGCTCCGCTCGCTGATAATTTTCGATGTCGGTCCCGGCGGCTCTATTTAAGCGCCGCCGCGGCCGCGAGGCATCTGCCCGCCGCTACTCGGTTCGTCGCGCTCGCGCAGGTGGAGGTACCTCTCTCATGGCGAGGAGCAGCAGTGCCAGGACCGGGAGCGGGAGCGCGGCGCGTCGATTCCTGCTCCAGCGCCGGCCGCTAGCGGCCGGTCGCTCTGTCATGGCGAGTGGAAGGAGGAGCAGGGCGGGTCGATTTCCGCTCCAGCGCCGGCCGCTGTCAGCCCGCCCTCAAGACCGGATAAGCGCCCTGTCCGACGACCTCCTCCTCCTTGTCCTGCGCCGTCTCGACACCCGCACGGCGCTCGCCGCCGGCTCGCTCTCGAGGCGCTGGGCGCACCTCCCACGCGAGCTGCCGGCGCTGGAATTAAGTGTCGGCGACCTACTCCCTCCCCGCTACCACCGGTGGGTCCTCCTCTACCGCGACATCTGCGAGAAGGGAACTCTCCTGCACTACAGAAGAGGCGCCGTAATCCAGGAGCTCTTGCCCAACATCAGGAGGTACGAGCGCCGCGCCATGCGCGCCTTCACCAGCTCCGCCGCCGGCAGTTTCTTGGGAGGCCCGCACCGGAGAGTCGACAGGCTGAGACTTGAGTTCTTCATCACCGGCAACACAGGCTGCATGAACCGGCTTATCACGGAGGCCATCGATGGCTGGGGCGTCGACGACCTGGAGGCCGTCGCCAAGCCAATGTACAAGCAACGGGGTGACGTCCACACCTTTCCCAGCCACGGCCTGTGCAGGGAGCCCCGCGCAGCGCGCCTGCGAAGCCTCAAGCTTGGTGGCTGCGCCCTCCCGCCGCTGCACGAGTACGGCGCGCTCACCGTGCTAGTCCTGCTAGATTTACCTGAGTCGACGCCCCCCTCAGCGTACGAGCGCGTCTTCAGCTCGTGCCTACAGCTGCGGACGCTCCACCTCATCTCGTGCGGCTGCAGCAGCACCAGGGGCAGGTCCTCGACGGTGGCGGTGGACGCCCCCGATTCGGAGATCAGAGAGCTCGTGGTGCAGGATTGCACGTTCAGATGGCTACGCCTGATGGCTCTTCCCTGTCTCCAGAGTCTGGCGTCCATCAGAAGCAGAGTGCTGTTGGACTCGTCTTCCTCGTTCCCCCAATTCAAGCGATGGAACCTCACCAAGTGCCTCGGTATCATACTGGAAGGACTGCACACGGGCCTGAAGCTGGAGCTTGACACGTTCTTTGGATGTGCCCCTGACATAACAAACCTCATCGTCCGTTTCACTGGCCCTTACAGATGGATTGTGCCTTCCGGATCTCCGTCCGCACTCTTGCCTAACCTGAGGCACCTCCTTGTCGCCGACGTGCCTTCGTCCTGGGAGTTCATGGCAGGGTTTTTTTTACCGACCGCCGGATTTTTACCGCTCGGGAGCGGTAAGGGTAGCTACCGCGGTTACCGCGGTATACCGCTAAATACCGCTCGAATTCAAATTTCAAACCAAAACCGCTAAAAACCGCTAGTTCAAACGGTATCCAGGGGTATACCGCGATATAAACTATTTATACCGCGGTATAAACTGTTTATACCGCGTGTAACGAGTTTATACCGGTGCAAAGAAAAAGACCATCCGGTTTCGAATAAATGAAAATTTTGGCATGGTGTTGGCACAAATTAGTGTTAAATAGCACCCCCAATCAATGATTTATAGTTATACATAGAAATACTACACCGAACACAATAATACTAGCCGTGTATAAGTGAGTTGGTAGTTCAAATATAAATAGTTCATACAAACAATTCATACGGATAGTTCATACAACACAAGTTCAATGGTAGAAAGGAAAGATCCCCCATTTGGGTCGCGGAGTGGTACTCGGCGATGGACATGACATTCAAGCCTCTCGCATCTTAAATTCCATTTCTACCTAAAGCAACAATTCTATTTCTACCTCTACCTCACATCCTAAATCCTACCAAAAATCCTAAAGCAAAGTAAACATAAATCCTAACACAAATCCTAGATCCTAACACAATTCCTAAAGCCTAAATCTACTCAAAAGGAAAAAAATATTACCTAACCGCGGTATACCGCGCGTCGCTCGCGTATACCTGTCGCTCCCGCGCGGTAGGGGTAGATCCGCCGCGCGCGCGCGCCGCGCCGCTACCGCGCGGTAAACCGCGGTCGGGCGCGGTGGAACCGCCGGGCGGCGCGCGCGGTAGGGGCGAAGCGGCGGCGGACGGCGCTTGGAAGCTTGCGGACGGGGAAGAAGCAAGGCTCGGATGCTCGGGGGAACGCGGTTTGGCACGAGCTAGGTCATCTAGTTCATTTGGGCTTGATGGGCCTTAACGGGCCGGCCCATGTTTTTTTCTTTTTCTTTTTTTTCAACTTCTAAAGCTCCAAATAAATACCAAATGCACTCAAATTTGAAAATTTTCAACACCATAAGACTCTACAAATCATGAACTATTTTTTGGTGATTTTTATTAATTTTTTCATTTTTTAATTCAAATTCAAATTTGAATTTTGGGACCGATTCTTCTGCATCACGGCACTCGTTACCGTACCCCAACGGTAGTAAGTGTAACCGCGGTATACCGCGCGGTTACCAACGGTAAAAAAAAACCCTGCCTGGGATGTCACATGGCCCCGTCTTCTCCTCGAGATGGCACCTTCCCTCGGGAGGCTTCACATCAACATCGCCTCTTGCAAGGAGGAGCCCGGTGAAGAAATAGCCTGGCCGCACACCGAGACTCGTCAGGATCACTTGATGGAATTTGTGGTGGCTGGATTTGGAGGGGCGGCGAGGCAGATATACCTTGTCAAGTTCATGGTGGGAGCATGCACGGCATTGCGCCACGTCGCCATGTTCAAGACCGGGCGTTCTGTGGAGAAGGGGCTCTGGGACTGGGAGATGGTGACGCAGCAACACTCGTGGACCCACGAGGAGAGAGATAACATGCTGAAGCTGATCATGGATGGGGTTCCTTCCTCTGCCGCTCCCATTCAGCTTGTCTTAGGCTGAACTAATTGTAATTTAATTTCCTCACGGGGCCTACCCCAACTTGGGGACAAACTGCCACGGGGCAAGCCTTCCCATGTGGGCAAGAAGAAGCCCTTCCACAAAGCCATTACGCACCCTTCATGTCTGACGGTCATGACAAAACAATCGTAAGAATTCCTGTATAGAGCTTTGCCCTCCTTCCAGACGCGACGGAGGCCCCATGTCAATCTTACCGTTGTGAGGTTCGAATAAGAAGGGACACTGGTAACTGTTTGAGTGCATTTCGCCGAACACTCGTGTGCTTGCCGTCCTACGCCAGAAGGTCAATGCATATCCGGCACGTCTCCGAATTCCGACGGACACGTGCGGATGCTTCCTCTGACTCGCACGCAGTTTCATGCATGGCTTCGCCCACACGGCACGGCGGGGAGCGAGATCCGGTGGGCATGGACGCATAGTAGCAGACTGTTCTGTACAGTTTCCGCAACCGACAGCAGATATCGCCATTGCTGCGTGCAGAGAGATGATCAGTGTGCGTGATCTGATCTGTCTTGAGAAGCCGACGACACCGCATTGAACGAGCACCTCGCGACAGTTGAACACGGTGACCCAGCCCATGGTGTTCGAGATGATGAGAACAGGCTGGCTCTTAGCTCAACCCCACCATGTTGTTGCTTCAGTGCTTAGAACTTGATAAGCATAGCAGAGTACACACACCCTATATAAGGACACCGAGCAGATGAGCACGCTGACACATCGAGCACATTTCCCCAGCCACTGCCAGCTCGATCACCTGGTTCAGCTTCACCTCACCGTGGATGGATATGGCACGGCGGCGCACGCCCCTGCTGCTCCTGGCCGTCTCGGCGCTCGTGCTGGCGTGGCCAGCCTCGTGCGCCGACCCCGTGCTCTTCCCGGTGGCCAAGGACGCCGCCACCTCCCTCTACACCATCCCCGCCAGGGACGGCGCCAACCACGTCGTCGACCTCGCCGGCACGCTCCTCTGGTCCACGTGCGCCGCTGACCACCTGCCGGCCAACATCACGTGCCAGGACCCGGTCTGCAAGCTCGCCAACGCCTACCGCCCGCCGGGCTGCCGCGACGCCGGCCGTCGCCGGCCCAGCAAGAACCCGTGCACGGCGTACCCGTACAACCCGGTGACGGGGCGGTGCGCGCCCGCGAGCCTGATCCACACGCGGCTCGTCGCCAACACCACCGACGGAAGCAACCCGCTGCGGCAGGTCTCGGTCCGGGCCATCGCGGCGTGCGCCCCGAAGAAGCTCCTGGCGCGGCTGCCCAGGAACGCCGCCGGCGTCGCGGGGCTCGCGGCCTCCGGCCTCGCTCTTCCCGCGCAGGTCGCGGCGGCGCAGCGCGTCGCCGGCAAGTTCACGCTCTGCCTGCCGAGGCAAGGCGAGGGCGTGGCCATCTTCGGCGGGGGTCCGCTGTTCCTCCTCCCGGAGTCGGCGGCCGGGGACCTCACGGCGACGCTGGAGTTCACCCCGCTCCGCAGCAGGAGGGACAACCCCGGCTACTACCTCCCCGTGAAGGCCATCGCCGTCGACAAGGCGCCGGTGCGGCTCCCGAACGACGCGCTCGCCGTCGCCGGCGGCGGCGTGGTTCTCGGCACGACGGAGCCGTACACCGCGCTCCGGCGCGACGTGTACCGCCCGTTCGTGGACGCGTTCGACAGGGCCCTGACGCGGCAGTGGAACAACACCAAGAAGGTGGCGGCGGTGGCGCCGTTCGAGCTCTGCTACGACTCGAGGACGCTCCCTGGGCCGACCCGGATCGGGTGGCTCGTCCCGGACATCGACCTCGTGCTCGAGGGTGCGAGGGCCAACTGGACGTTCGGCGGCCTCGGCTCGATGGTGGACGTCAACAACTTCACGGCGGCGTGCCTCGGGTTCGTCGAGATGAGGAAGGGCGGATACGGCGGCGCGCCGGCGGTGGTGATCGGAGGGTTCCAGATGGAGAACCACGTCCTGCAGTTCGACCTGGAGAAGAAGCGGCTCGGGTTCGCCAGGGTGCCCATTTTTACGTCGTGCAGTAACTTCAATTTCACCCGCAAGGGCTAGGCTTTGACTGCAGCATGGCCTGATGCCTGATGGCCGCCTGCACATGGCCGGTGTGGTGGTCAACCGTAGAGTGAGTGGATCCTCCTCGATCGTGCCACGTGCCAGTGTGCTGCCAAATATGTCGTCTTATCTACTCCTACTATACTAGTAAAGTTTATTCTATCACATACCCCGAGCAATAATGATAAATATTTTTTTCGAAATATTTCCTCCGCTTACATTATAAGTACGTTGAGTAGTTGCCAAAACATTTAAAATTTGTTTTTTAAAATTAAAACATATTGTTACAAAATTGGATAAAGAGTAGTACAAGGTGGAAGCTTCATGTACTGCAGAGCTTGGAGCCTATACGGAGTTAATGCAAGAATTACATACCTTAAATCCGTAGCAAATAGGGTGTTCGGATCCCTTCATCACCGATTAGAGTTTAGTCGGACTAAAACTTTTTAGTGAGACCATGTTTGGATATTGACTAAAGTTAGTCAATATTAATTGTTCTTAACATTAAATTGTTCTTTCTCCCTCCTTTCCCTCTCCTCTCCTATCTCTTGTTGGGTCCATGGAATTAATTGGATGAGCAATTAATTAGGTGAGAGAAGGGATTTTAGTCACTAAAAGTTGGGTGGGGGTGACTAGAGACTAAACTAGTTTTAGTCACCCTTTAGTCAAGGTTGTTCGGAGGTTTAGAGGGTGTTTGGATCCCTTGATCACCTCGATTAGAGTTTAGTCATACTAAGACTTTTTAGTGAGCCCATGTTTGGATAGTAACTAAAATTAGTCGGTATTAATTGTTCTTAACATTAAATTGTTCTTTCTCCCTCCTTTCCCTCTCTTCTCCTATCTCTTGTTGGGTCCACAGATTAATGGGAGGAGCAATTGATTAGGTGAGAGAAGGATTTTAGTCACTAAAAGTTAGGTGAGGGGTGACTAGAGACTAAACTAGTTTTAGTCACCCTTTAGTCAAAGGGTGTTCGGAGGTTTAGAGGGTGTTTGGATCCCTTTAGTCAATTGACGCGAGTTTAGTCGGACTAAAACTTTTTAGTCGGTCCCTTTTTTATAGTGACTAAAATTAGTAAGCACTAATTGTTCTTAACATTAAATTATTCTTTCTCCCTCCTTTCTCTCTCCTCTCCTATCTCTTGTTGGGTCGACAGAATTAATTGGAGGAGCAATTAATTGGGTGAGAGAGAGGATTTTAGTCATTAGAAGTTGGGTGAGGGGTGACTATAGACTAAACTAGTTTTAGTCACCCTTTAGTCAAGGGTGTTTGGAGGTTTAGAGGGTGTTTGGATCCCTTTAGTCACCGACTCGAGTTTAGTCGACTAAAACTTTTTAGTCGGCCCATGTTTGGATAGTGACTAAAATTAGTCCGTATTAATGTTCTTAACATTAAATTGTCCTTTCTCCCTCCTTTCCCTCTCCTCTCCTATCCGTTGTTGGGTCCACGAATTAATGAGATGGACAATTAATTAGGTAAGAGAGAAGATTTTAGTCCCTAGAAGTTTGGTGAGGGGTGACCAGAGACTAAAGGCATGTTTGGATCACCTTTAGTCTCATGACTAAAATAACTCGGAGCTAAAAAGTTTTAGAGGGTGTTTGGATCCCTTTAGTCACCGACTAAATTTTAGTCGTACTAAAAAAATTTTAGTCACCCCCTGTTTGGAAGATGGGACCAAAGATCATTAAAGTGCAGATTTCCTCTCCCTCTCTCTCTCCTCCCCCTTCTCTAAAGGGCCTTAAAGTGCAAATTTTAGTCACTAGAAGTTGGGTTGGGGTGACTAGAGACTAGACTAGTTTTAGTCACCATTTAGTCGAGTGTTTAGAGCTTTAGTCTCCTACGGTGACTAAAATTAGTCACATAGTCTCTAGTCATGTGGATCCAAACACCTTCTTAGTCACCCCCTAGTTTGGAAGCAAGAGCTAAAGTGTATTAAAAGAGCATTAAAGTCCCTATTTCTCTCTCCCTTTCTCTTCTCTCTCCTCTCCCTCTCTCCTCTCTCTCCTCTCCCAAGGTGGACATGACTTGGAGCTATTGGCAAAGATGCATGTGGTCATTAATGAGGAAAGAGGAAGAGGAGATTTTAGTCCCTTTTAGCTCTCCCACCCCTACTAGTAAACTTTAGCCTCAAGACTAATTTTAGCCTCATTTTAGCCTTACTCGTTTGGAAGTTTAGCTCCCGCTAGAGGCTAATTTTAGTCAAGCTAATTTTAGCCCCTATGATCCGGACATGCTCTAAACTAGTTTTAGTCACCCTTTAGTCAAAGGGTGTTTGGAGATTTAGAGGGTGTTTGGATCCCTTTAGTCACTTGACAGACTATAACTTTTTAGTCGGTCCCGTTTGATAGTGACTAAAATTAGTCAAGCATTAATTGTTCTCAACATTAAATTGTTTTTTCTCCCTCCTTTCCCTCTCCTCTCCTATCTCTTGTTGGGTCCACTAATTAATTGGAGGAGCAATTAATTAGGTAAGAGAAGGGATTTTAGTCACTAAAAGTTGGGTGAGGGGTGACTAGAGACTAAACTAGTTTTAGTCACCCTTTAGTCAAGGATGTTTAGAGGTTTAGAGGGTGTTTGGATACCTTTAGTCACTCGACTCGAGTTTAGTCGGACTAAAACTTTTTAGTCGGCCTTTGTTTGGATGGTGACTACAATTAGTCGGCATTAATTGCTCTCAACATTAAATTGTTCTCTCTCCCTCATTTCTCTATCCCCTCCTATCTCTTGCCGGGTCCACGAATTAATGGGATGGACTTAGGTAAGAGGGGATTTTAGTCACTAGAGTTGGGTGAGGGGTGACTAGAGACTACACTTTGGTGACTAAAATTAGTCCGTAGTCACCCATGGATCCAAACACCCATGACTAGAGACTAGTTTTAGTCACCTTTAGTCACTAAACCTCCAAACACCCATGACTAAAGGGTGAATAAAACTAGTTTAGTCCCTAGTCACCCATACCCCAACTTTTGCCTAAAAGTCCCCCTCTCTCTCCACATTTATTGTTCATGTCTCCTCTCCTCCCTCTCGAACCCCCGGCCGCGTCGCGCCGGCCGCGCTCGTCCCACGTGCCGCACCCCCTCGCCGGCCGCGCGTCGCGCCCCGTCGCCCCGCCGACTAGCCGCGCCGGCCGCCGCCAGCCGAGCCGCGCCGCCGGCCGTAACGCCCGCGTTTTTAGCTCTAAATAAATCACCTATTAAATCACGCGTAATTTCAAAAACCGATCCGCCGAGCTCGGTTGCCATTCAAATCCTAGCCAACGCTCTCTCTCTCTCTCTCTCCCTCCCCAACGCGCGCGTGCCGCGATTCCCCGCCGCACCGCACCTCGGCCGCGCCCCCCGCGCACCTTCCCCAACGCCGCGGTCGGCCACCGGCCGGGAATCCCGCGCACGCCGCGGTCCCGCCGGCCGGTCCGCCTCGCCGTCACCGCCATCCGAGAATCACGCCGACACCCGACAATGGAAAAACCCCCCGCAAAACCCTCCCTTAATTTCCCTAACAATCTTCCAAATTCTCTAGATTTTTCCCAATTTCTTCCCCTCTTTTCCCTATTTTCTTTCCTTCTCTTTTCCTTTTTCCTTTCTTTCTTTTCTCTTTTCTCTTTCTTTTCCTTTTTCTTTTCCTCTCTTCTCTTCCCTCTCTTCTTCTCCTCCTTCCCCCGCCCTCCCCGCGCGAGCCGACCAGAGACGGCGCCGACCGCCGCCGCCAGGCCCCGCGCGCCCCTCTTCCCCCCCCCCCCGCCTCCGCACGCCACCGGCCGGCGAGGGAGGCCGCCCTTGCACGCCACCGCGCCCCCGCCCGCGCCCCGCGCCCGCCGGGAGACCGCCGGCCGCCGGGACGCCATTAAAGCCCCCCGTCCGAGCCGTCAACTCCCTCACCGGCCGCCGCGCCCGCCCCACGCCCGCACGACGGGTCTAATCCCCCGCCAAACCCCTCGCGCACGCCGACCCAACCGAGCCGTCGCATCGCCGGCGTGGGAGCTCGCGAAGCTCCCCGAGCTCGCCGGCGGCCCTCGCCGGAGAAAATATCTCCCCCCTCCCGAACCGCCTCTTGCCGCCTATAAAAGGGACCAACGGCTTCCCCGCCACCGCACTTCACCACGGCCACCTCCCTTCCCTTGCCTAGGCACTAGAGCGCCGCCGCCCCTAACACCATCACCACCGTCCGCCGCCGCCCGTGGAGCCGCCCCCTCGCGCCGCCTCGACCCAAGGTGAGTGAGTGGAACCAACCCCCTCGTTGCCCTCCTCCTTTTCCCCCTCTCGCCGTCCGCCCTCCGTGGCCGGGAGGCCGGCCGCCGTCGCCGCCCGAGACCCCCGCGGCCGCTCCCCCCCCGCCTCCGAATGTCACGAGGTAGGGGATGAAGGAAGGGGGGGCCGTTTTGCCGAAACCCCCCGCCCCTTTTCCTTTTCCCCAGGATCCCTTGACACTATTCCCTCTCTCTCTTTCTCCTTTCATTTAGCCCCTACCTTTTAAACAAATCCACCAAGACCCCCCGCCTTTTTTCAAATAGATCCCTAAGGCTATTTTAGTTAACCCTCACCGCACTTAAGTATTATGCTTAGGCCCTTTTGTTTACAACTAAATTACTAACCGGACTTAATTAACCCTAAGCATCCCTTGTACCCGACAATTCATGCGCGGGTTTAATCCCAATCATGCCTAAACCACCTCATTAAGAGAAAATTACCAATAGGTCCTTAATATCTATAGCCCCCTTAACCTAGTCCCTTTTCATACACGCCCTTCCTTCTCGGCTAAGGCCAAACCCTACCGCGCCTATATAAATATACCCCTCCTCCGCTCACTTCCCCCTCCCGAGCTCGGTCGGAAACATGTATGCTAATATTGCCTCGCTTGCTTGTGTGTATGCCATAGCCGACGGAGTAGACGGAGTGAGGTACCCCGAGCCGGAGATCGAAGCCGACTACCGCGAGCAGAGCCCGAGGTCCCGAACGCCGAGCCGCCCTCCCCGAAGACTTCGAAGACCCGGCAAGTTCAACCTTCCCCTTTGATGCATGCTTCGTCCTAGTTTTATAAATATACCCTATACCCGTTTTATAAATTGCATATTGTTTTACCGCAAAACATGGTAGGATAGCCACCCTTGATTGCTATGATTGAACCTTGTTTTGGCCTCGAATGAGTGCTTTAAAAGTATGTGTGTGTGCTTTCAAAATGTGTGAGTGCTTTAAAAACAAAAGGGGATAAGTTTGGGAAATGAGTAAAGAACTCGGGTAGACGGGATGGACGTGTGTGTCGGGAGTAGGGGTGAGCTCGTACCGTGTGGTTGAGCGTGTTGGGAGCCGTCCATCTTGTCGGTTAAGGACCGGGTTGCGTGACATCTCACCCGACCCAAATGATCGTACAACCACTCGACCGTTGTATGTGGCAACGGCTTAGCATAAACCCCACTAGTTAATCTACTTGCCATCCGGGCGTGCGGGTGAGCGGGGCGGGGAGACCAAGGAGTAGGGGTACGCTCTCGTGTGAGGTACGCCCCGGTTATGTGGTATAACCCCTTGGGTGCTTCCGTGGTGGCTCGTAGTGTTAGCTAAGGTGGGTAATGGCTATGATAGGGTCCGTACCGCGCCGAGGTGTCCGTGTGACGGTACCCTACTTGTGGGTAAAGATGTACAACCTCTGCGCAGTGTCAAACCTATTCGAATAGCCGTGTCCACGGTATTGGACGAGTCACGGTGTGGTCACAAAAACTAGTGTTTGGGATGGGATGTTTTTCGGCGTGAGTTGTTTTTTCGGGTGAAATGTGTGGCCGTGTGCCCGGCTACGACGGACGGGAAGTCCGTAGTTCCACGGTGGTTTTCCCGAAACATTTGAGTTACTCGGGTTATGGAAACGATTTGTGAAAACCTTTTTGAAATGAACCCCCGCATGTGTAAGTTTGCAAAATGAACCTTAATCCGATCCTTGTTATACCTTATGCATGATATCGCTTATAAGCCCCTCCGTGGGTGGGGTTGAATTTGCCGAGTACGTATGTACTCACTCTTGTTTATTAACTATGTTACGAGAGGAGGATCCCGATTACATCCCGGAAGACGTTGAGTAGGTCATTGCCCTACACCCAACCGTGCTCGTGTACCGTGGCCCTACCTAAAGCTTCCATGGTGTGGTACTCGAGGAGGCTATGGAAGCCTTTGCTATCGTAGTGTGGTCGTTAGCGTTTGTGTTGTTCATTGTAGCGTTGGCATTACCGTGCCCTTCCCGTAACCGTAATGTAAAAGACCGATTCCACCCGTTGTAATAAATGTGCTACCGGCCCTCCCGGGACCGGTATTTGTGTCACATTTGGTCACCTCGGATGAGGGGACGCTTCGGGTGGTATCGTAGCCGTAGGTTGGCCGTAGGACATGACCCCTAGGATACGAGACCTCCTCTGGCCCTCTCTAACCTTTCCTTTGCTAAGCTCACCTTTTCCCAAATCCTTACCTTGATTCTTGCTTGTTTCCAGATGCCTAACCCCGAGTGGAACGGTGGAATTTGCCCCGTCCGGCTCGGCCTCCCTAACTCGTTGCTACTCAGCCTAGAGCGCGTCGGAGTAAGGGATCCGCCAGAGTTCGTCTACCGGGAGTACGAACGCTTTGGCACCCTTCGGTGTAAGCTGCTGATCTTTGTGGGAAGAAGCACGCTTTACCCCGACATTGAGCCATGGTTCGTCAACGCCACTGGTTTTCGCTTTGCCGACACCTACCCCAAGGGCCGCTCGGAAGGCCCCGCGTCGCCTACGAGTGGTCTATAGACAAGCACCTCCGAAGGACTCCAATGGGATTCTTTCCACCCTCCGGAGGAAGAGGACGCTCGTGGATTGCTCGCATGAGAGGTCCGGGACGAGAGGAAGAAGACTTAGAAGAAGCAAGGTCTCCCACCTATCCATATACCTCGGAGGCCTAGACCACCTTTATCGGGGAGCAAGCCCAAAGAATCGAAGCAAACAGATCGACAGAGCAGAAAGAGCAGAACAGAGGATAGAACTAGAAAGGGTGAAGACAACCATAGCAGAAGTTGAACTACACAACACCAAGCAAGAATACCTCAGGGAAAGAGAGCGCACGCTGTTGGCTCATAAAGCCCTATGGGATGAACTGAAGGAGCGAAGAAGCAGAGATGAAGGAGCCGGAGCAGAAGAGAATGAACCCGAAGAAACCCACTGGGACAAAGGGACCCAGACTGAAGAAGAGATACTGGAGCAAGATCTTCCACTAAAGAAGCGCCGTGTCCAGCTAGAGGAAGAGTCCCCATGAGGATAAGACTAGAATGTTAGGCTAGAAGTTGAGTCCTAAGTAATAAGTGTACCCTGAAGGATGTACCCCAACCCCCCCTACTAAATAAAGTTATCCATCTTTTGTACCCACCACAACCTGTTCAACCCTATCTTTGTTTTCAGATGGAGGAAGATGGATGGACCCAAGGCGTGTGCCAGGAGGAGCCTGGTTTTGCTCGCCTGCTCATCAACTCCCTGGAGCGCCTCGGTATCACTGAGCGCCCTAGGTACTACAGCAGAGAGTACGAGCAACTCGGCACTCTCCGCTGTAGAGTGGTCCTCTCCGTCGCTAGAAGCAACCGCCACACCAACATCGAACCGTGGCGCGTGACCGCCACGGGGGTTCCGACATCGGGACACCTACCCTTTGTCCCTCGAAAAGCCCTCCGCTACCCGTGCCGAATCTACGAGGAACACCTCGTCCCCACACCAATGAGGTACTTCCCCTCCCGCCATCGAACCCCGGCTTGGCAAGCCCGCATGAGGAACCCGGAACGACGTCGCCACCAAGAAGACCCGCCGTACCATGTCGTCGCCTACCTTATCTCCCCGGACAAGCTCTTTGATGACCGGGCCAAACACTTGAGGGAGCAGATCGGCCGACCGAGCAAGCCGAGGTCACGGTGCGGATGCACCAAGTCCGAGTGGCTCAAGCCGAAGCAAGGACCGCGGCCGCCATAAGCAAGTGAAGCCGTTGCCCAGGAAAGCCTCAGAAGGATCCAGGACCAACGCATGCAAGAATGGACCCACGGCGGAACACCCGTTCCAGCCATAGGAGAACCTCAAGTCCCGCTCGGGAACACCCCTTGTAGGATGGGGAGGAACCATAGAAGCCCCACCAAAGCACCACCGGCGGTCACCGAACCCCCAACAACTACCACTGAAGCCGCAGCACAGCCCCGGGAAAACGGAGACCCCGAAGGCGGAAACGATGACGAGTTGCTCATCCCACCGGAAGAACACTCGACCCCGGAAGACGACTCTCCTCGCGAGTAGGGTGCCCCCAAGACCCGGGGAATGAAGCCATACCGGTCCAAGTCGCGCCCTTAGCCTTAGCCGCGCAATGTGTCCGCGTAGTCGGGATGTATTCTCCTCACCGGTTTGTAATAAAAATTTGTTTGTGCTTGATGTTTGCCGTATGCTTGTTGTGTGCTTACCGCAGAATAAACCCCGCCTTTTCAAAAGAAACCCGTTATAATCCACTTAAACATCACATAAAACTAGATCTCTTAGAAACCCGCTTCTTTACGGATGGTTTCCGGGCGCCTGTCGGGACCCACCGGTCGGATGCCGAGGGATCACAAGCCGATCGGAGAGAGCGTCTCCCCGAACGAGGAGGTTAACCAAAATGAAGATGGAGGAGAGAACGTGGTCCCGCCACCACCACCCCCTCCTATTGACCTCGGCCCAAGTCTTAGCCAACCGGCATCGTCCCGATGGAGGCTATCTTCAACGCCATCAACCGCCCAAGACCCCGTGCCATGAGCATGAATGAGAAGCCGATCGAGTTCCTCGGGACTAAGCCGCCCACCTTCGCCGGGTCGGTGAATCCTCTCCGGATGCGTACGATTGGCCGAGAGCCATCCCGAGGGAACCGGAGCCCCTCCACCGCGAGGACCATGACAAGGTTCTCCCGGCAGCTCACCAACTCACGGGACGGCCCTAGCCTCGGTGGGAGAATTACCGCGCCGCAGCCCAAGGATCCCTCCGCCATCACGTGGGATGAATTCGTGGAGGAGTTCCGCCGCTACCACATCCCGAGGCCACCCCGAAGCGGAAGGCGGTACGAGTTCCGCGAACTCCGCCAAGGCAACATGTCCGTGGAGGAATACACGTACCGTTCATAGAGCCGGCACGCTATGCCCCCGAGGAGGTGGATAAAGACTCCAAAAAGCAAGAGATGTTCAAGAAGGGGCCGACTCCGAACCGAGGACACCGCCGACTCCTCGGATTTACCCGGACTTTAATACCCTTATGAAGATGGCAATCCTCACGGAGAGAGCAAGGGCCGAGGAAAAGAAGGAAAACAAGCGCAAGTTCATGGAGCACAAGGCCAAGCAGCAAGAGCGGTCCCAGAGGCCGAGAAACTTTGGACACCCCATGTCCAGGTTCCAAGCTCCTATGCAGTACAGAACCCAATCCCAAGCCACGAGCTCACAAGCCCCCAGAGCCCAGTTCAAGCCCTCCTACAACCAGAATGCCATGAAGCCCCCACAGAACAACACCAGCCAGATCACTACCAACAACAACAACAACAGCTCCCGAGTGTGTTTCAACCGCCGGGAAACCGGCACTTCATCGCCAATCGCCCCTATGCTTCGAAAAGCCGCCCACCACCACCTACTCCAACTCGGTGAACGGACCAAGGCCACTTGCGTCGAGAGCCAACCGCATGCCGGTGCGCGAAGAAGCAACAACTTCGGCAACAACACCAACAACCAGCAGATGAGGCAGCCCCAGCAGTCGTATGGACGCGCCCGGGTGAATCACATCAATGCGCAGGAGGCACAAGAAGCACAAGGAGTAGTACTCGGTGAGTTCCTGGTCAGCTCAGTCTTGGCTACCATACTATTTGATTCGGGAGCATCGCACTCATTTATATCCTCAAGCTTTGTGGAGAAGCATAGCATACCCACAGTACTACTCAAAGCACCCCTAATAACTCGAACGCCCGGAGGTGACATTAAGTGTCAACTGGGATGCCCCCGGTAAGGATTATTTTAAGTGGGGTAGAATTCCTAGCGACTTGGTAGTACCGAAATCCAAGGGGATAGATGTGATCCTTGGTATGGACCGGTTAAGCCAACACCATGGCCTCATAAGCCGCGCCGATAAAGTAGTGCACCCGACCAACCCGGACGGGATACAAGTGACCCGCCACACCCGGGGACACAGCCGGATATAATGGTTTTCAACATAGAAGCCAAGTCCATAGAAGATGTCCCGGTGAGTACGAGAATACCCGGATGTGTTCCCCGAAGAGCTCCCCGGAATGCCACCGGACGGGGACATAGAGTTCGTAATCGACCTTATCCCCGGAACCTCTCCCATAGCCAAGAGGCCCTATAGGATGGCAGCCCCCGAGTTGGCGAATTGAAGAAGCAACTAGCGAGCTTCGGCGAAGCGGTTCATCGACCAAGCTCATCACCTTGGGGAGCCCCGGTGCTTTTCGTGGAGAAGAAGGATAAGAGCATGAGGATGTGTGTGGACTACCGCTCGCTGAATGAGGTCACAATTAAGAACAAGTACCCTCTTCCCGGGATAGATGACCCGTTTGACCAACCGAAGGGAGCCAAGTACTTCTCGAAGGTGGATCTAAGATCGTGGTACCACCGGCTCAAGATCGGGGAGAGTGACATCCCCAAGATCGCCTTTGTCACTCGCTACGGGCAATATGAGTTCACGGTGATGTCCTTTGGACTAACCAATGCCCCAAAGATACTTCATGAACCTCATGAATAAGGTGTTCATGGAGGAATTGGACAAGTTTGTCGTGGTCTTCATTGACGACATACTTGTTTATTCCAAGAGCGTGGAGGAGCACGAACAACATCTTCGAGTGGTACTGGGAAAATTGAGGGCACACAAGTTATACGCCAAGTTCAGCAAGTGTGAATTTTGGCTAGAGAAGATATCCTTCCTTGGGCACATATTGACTGCAGAAGGAGTAGCTGTAGACCCCGGGAAAGTTGAGACAGTCTCCAACTGGCAGCAACCCACCAACGTAAGTGAGATCGGGAGTTTCCTAGGTTTAGCCGGTACTACCGGAGGTTTATCGAGGGATTCTCCAAGATCGCCCGCCCATGACAGAGCTGCTCAAGAAAGAGAAGAAGTTTAACCGGACCGAGGCCTCGTGAGAGGAGTTTCCAAGAGTTGAAGAAGAGGTTGACCACGCCCCCGGTGCTAACCCCCGCCGGACATTCAACGGGACTTTGTCGTATATTGCGACGCCTCCCGACAAGGGTTGGGATGTGTGCTCATGCAAGATGGGAAGGTAGTGGCATACGCCTCCCGCCACTCAAACCACATGAGCAGAACTATCCCACCCATGATCCGGAATTTGCGGCCGTAGTGCATGCCCCGAAGATCCTGGAGACACTATCTGATCGGGAACAAGTGTGAAATCTACACAGACCACAAGAGTCTAAAGTACATCTTCACCCAGCCCGACCTGAACCTAAGGCAGAGAAGATGGCTAGAGCTAGTCAAGGACTATAATCTAGAGATTCACTACCACCCGGGGAAGGCCAATGTAGTAGCAGATGCCCTAAGCCGGAAAACCTATGAGAAGGCGGCACCCAAGAGTGCCCAGTTGCAAGAGGAGATGGCCCGACTCAACGTACACATCGTTCCCCAAGGCTACGTCCGCCAGCTGAGTGTTCAGCCTACCCTAGAAGAGAAGATCCGGAAGGCCCAAGAAGCCGACGAGGATCTGATGAGGATCCGCAAGCACACCGGAGAGAACAAGGCCCCTGACTTCAGGGTAGATGACCAAGGCACCCCGTGGTACAAGAACGGGATATGCGTGCCCGAAGGAGGAGATTTCCGACGACCATCATGGATGAGGCACACAACTCAAGATATTCCATTCACCCGGATCCACCAAGATGTACATGGACTTAAAACGAAGTATTGGTGGAACGGAATGAAGGCAGACATTGCACGGTTCGTCGCCCACCGCGACACTTGTCGAGGATCAAAGCCGAACATCGAAGCTCCGGGGACTCGTTGCAACCTTTACCAATCCCGGTGTGGAAGTGGGATGAGATAGGTATGGACTTCATAGTAGGGTTGCCAAGGACTCGAAGGGACATGACTCCATATGGGTGATCGTGGATCGACTCACTAAAGTCGCTCACTTTCTACCCGTACGGACCACCTATGGAGGAGAAAAGTTGGCAAAACTCTACATAGAGAATATAGTAAAGCTGCACGGAGTGCCCAGCAGAATAGTCTCAGACAGAGGGACCCAGTTCACCTCTAGGTTCTGGAAAAGCCTGCACAAAGCCATGGGCACCAAGCTAGACTTCAGCTCAGCGTACCACCCACAGACCGACGGACAGACCGAAAGAGTGAATCAGATTTTGGAAGATATGTTGAGAGCCTGCGTCCTCACCTACGGCAAAGATTGGGAGCAGAGCCTGCCGTATGCAGAATTTTCCTACAACAACGGCTACCAAGCAAGTCTGGGAATGTCGCCATTCGAAGCTCTATACGGGAGAAAATGCAGGACACCCCCGATGTGGTCGAAGTAGGAGAGCGTGCCCCGGTTGGGCCCGCGCCGATAAAAGAAGCCGAGGAGCGAGTAGCGGACATCCGAGAAAAGTTGAAAGCCGCTCGGTCCCGACGGAGAAGAGCTACGCGGACAAGAAAAGGCGCGAAGCGAGCTTCAACCCGAGAGACTTCGTCTACCTCAAGGTTTCACCCATCCGAGGGACTCGAAGATTTCAAGTGCACGGGAAGTTGGCCCCTCGGTACATCGGCCCGTATAAAGTGATCAAGAAAGTGGGAGCAGTAGCATATCGGTTGGAGCTACCCGAGGAAATGTCAGACATACACCCAGTGTTCCACATCTCCCAACTACGCCGATGTTTGAAGGTTCTGGAAGAAAAACGAGTACCGGTGGAGACCATCGATCTACAGCCAGACCTTAGGTACCAGGAGGTGCCCGTCAAGATCTTAGACACTGTGGTCAAGCGAACAAGAACGACCGAAGTACGGGTGTGCAGAGTCCAATGGAGTAGACACGGGGTAGAAGAAGCTACATGGGAACGGGAGGATGCTCGAGGAAAGAATTCCCCCACCTATTTGAGACCTAGCCGAATCTCGAGGACGAGATTCATTTTAAGTGGGGTAGGTTTGTAACGCCCGCGTTTTTAGCTCTAAATAAATCACCTATTAAATCACGCGTAATTCCAAAAACCGATCCGCCGAGCTCAGTTGCCATTCAAATCCTAGCCACCTCTCTCTCTCTCTCTCTCTCTCTCCCTCCCCAACGCGCGTGCCGCGATTTCCGCCGCACCGCACCTCGGTCGCGCCCCCGCGCACCTTCCCCAACGCCGCGGTCGGCCACCGCCGGGAATCCCGCGCACGCCGCGGTCCCGCCGGCCGGTCCGCCTCGCCGTCACCGCCATCCGAGAATCACGCCGACACCGGGACAATGGAAAAACCCCCCGCAAAACCCTCCCTTAATTTCCCTAACAATCTTCCAAATTCTCTAGATTTTTCCCAATTTCTTCCCCTCTTTTCCCTATTTTCTTTCCTTCTCTTTTCCTTTTTCCTTTCTTTCTTTTCTCTTTCCTTTTTCTTTTCCTTTTTCTTTTCCTCTCTTCTCTTCCCTCTCTTCTTCTCCTCCTTCCCCTCGCCTCCCGCGCGAGCCGACCAGAGACCGGCGCCCGACCGCCGCCGGCCGTGGCCCCGCGCGCGCGCCTCGCTCTTCCCCCCGCCTCCGCACGCCACCGGCCGGCAGGGAGGCCGCCCTTGCACGCCACCGCGGCCCCGCCCGCCCCGCGCCCGCCGGAGACCGCCGGCCGCCGGGACGCCATTAAAGCCCCCGTCCGAGCCGTCAACTCCCTCACCGGCCGCCGCGGCCGCCCCACGCCCGCACGACGGGTCTAATCCCCCGCCAAACCCCTCGCGCACGCCGACCCAACCGAGCCGTCGCATCGCCGGCCGGAGCTCGCGAAGCTCCCCGAGCTCGCCGGGCGGCCTCGCCGAGAAAATATCTCCCCCTCCCGAACCGCCTCTTGCCGCCTATAAAAGGGACCAACGGCTTCCCCGCCACCGCACTTCACCACGGCCACCTCCCTTCCCTTGCCTAGGCACTAGAGCGCCGCCGCCCCTAACACCATCACCACCAGTCCGCCGCCGCCCGTGGAGCCGCCCCCTCGCGCCGCCTCGACCCAAGGTGAGTGAGTGGAATCAACCCCCTCGACGCCCTCCTCCTTTTCCCCCTCTCGCCGTCCGCCTCCGTGGCCGGGGAGGCCGGCCGGCCGTCGCCGCCCGAGACCCCCGCGGCCGCTCCCCCCCCGCCTCCGAATGTCACGAGGTAGGGGATGAAGGAAGGGGGGGCCGTTTTGCCGAAACCCCCCGCCCCTTTTCCTTTTTCCCCGGGATCCCTTGACACTATTCCCTCTCTCTCTTTCTCCTTTCATTTAGCCCCTACCTTTTAAACAAATCCACCAAGACCCCCCCGCCTTTTTTCAAATAGATCCCTAAGGCTATTTTAGTTAACCCTCACCGCACTTAAGTATTATGCTTAGGCCCTTTTGTTTACAACTAAATTACTAACCGGACTTAATTAACTCTAAGCATCCCTTGTACCCGACAATTCATGCGCGGGTTTAATCCCAATCATGCCTAAACCACCTCATTAAGAGAAAATTACCAATAGGTCCTTAATATCTATAGCCCCCTTAACCTAGTCCCTTTTCATACACGCCCTTCCTTCTCGGTTAAGGCCAAACCCTACCGCGCCTATATAAATATACCCCTCCTCCGCTCACTTCCCCCTCCCGAGCTCGGTCGGAAACATGTATGCTAATATTGCCTCGCTTGCTTGTGTGTATGCCATAGCCGACGGAGTAGACGGAGTGAGGTACCCCGAGCCGGAGATCGAAGCCGACTACCGCGAGCAGGAGCCCGAGGTCCCGAACGCCGAGCCGCCCTCCCCGAAGACTTCGAAGACGGCAAGTTCAACCTTCCCCTTTGATGCATGCTTTCGTCCTAGTTTTATAAATATACCCTATACCCGTTTTATAAATTGCATATTGTTTTACCGCAAAACATGGTAGGATAGCCACCCTTGATTGCTATGATTGAACCTTGTTTTGGCCTCGAATGAGTGCTTTAAAAGTATGTGTGTGTGCTTTCAAAATGTGTGAGTGCTTTAAAAACAAAAGGGGATAAGTTTGGGAAATGAGTAAAGAACCGGGTAGACGGGATGGACGTGTGTGTCGGGAGTAGGGGTGAGCTCGTACCGTGTGGTTGAGCGTGTTGGGAGCCGTCCATCTTGTCGGTTAAGGACCGGGTTGCGTGACATCTCACCCGACCCAAATGATCGTACAACCACTCGACCGTTGTATGTGGCAACGGCTTAGCATAAACCCCACTAGTTAATCTACTTGCCATCCGGGCGTGCGGGTGAGCGGCGGGAGACCAAGGAGTAGGGGTACGCTCCGTGTGAGGTACGCCCCGGTTATGTGGTATAACCCCTTGGGTGCTTCCGTGGTGGCTCGTAGTGTTAGCTAAGGTGGGTAATGGCTATGATAGGGTCCGTACCGCGCCGAGGTGTCCGTGTGACGGTACCCTACTTGTGGGTAAAGATGTACAACCTCTGCAGAGTGTCAAACCTATTCGAATAGCCGTGTCCACGGTATTGGACGAGTCACGGTGTGGTCACAAAAACTAGTGTTTGGGATGGGATGTTTTCTGGCGTGAGTTGTTTTCTGGGTGAAATGTGTGGCTGTGTGCCTGGGCTACGACGGACGGGAAGTCCGGTAGTTCCATAGTGGTTTTCCTAAAACATTTGAGTTACTCGGGTTATAGAAACGATTTGTGAAAACCTTTTTGAAATGAGCCTCTGCATGTGTAAGTTTGCAAAATGAACCTTAATCCGATCCTTGTTATACCTTATGCATGATATCGCTTATAAGCCCCTCCGTGGGTGGGGTTGAATTTGCCGAGTACGTATGTACTCACTCTTGTTTATTAACTATGTTACGGAGGAGGATCCCGATTACATCCCGAAGACGTTGAGTAGGTCATTGCCCTACACCCAACCGTGCCCGTGTACCGGGGCCCTACCTAAAGCTTCCATGGTGTGGTACTGCGAGGAGGCTATGGAAGCCTTTGCTATCGTAGTGTGGTCGTTAGCGTTTGTGTTGTTCATTGTAGCGTTGGCATTACCGTGCCCTTCCCGTAACCGTAATGTAAAAGATCGATTCCACCCGCCGTAATAAATGTGCTACCAGCCTCCCGGGATCGGTATTTGTGTCACATTTGGTCACCTCGGATGAGGGGACGCTTCACGGGGCAGGAGGTTGAGAGGGAGCGCGAGAGGCGGGGGCGAGAGGGAGAGAGGAGAGAAGGAAAGTGAGGAAGAAGAGGAGAGAGATGGGAGAGAGGACAAGAAGAAAGGAAGGGACATAGAAAAAAATGCCAAGGATCATTAATAGAGACTAATTTTAGTCACCTTCCAAAAGGGTTGTGACTAAAAAAATTTTAGTCTCTCGGTCTCATGGGAGTAGAGGGATCTAAACACCCCCTTAGTCACTTTGGTGACTAAAATTAGTCTCTAGTCTCTAGTACTCATGGATCCAAACACCCTCGGAGAACACAAAACAAGTTGAACTAAATACCCCCTCCAGCTTCCCTATTAGAAGTCGTTTAGGACGGCGAATGGTCACCAGAGCACAACTTTGACTTCTCTTTTCTATAAAAATATTTATTGGAAAGTTATATATGTATATTCTTATGAAATTAATTTTTCAAGACAAATTTATTTATATGATTTTCACATTTTCAAACTCAACGACTTAAAAGGTATTCATGATTTATATTCCAATGTTTAATTCAATCCTTGTTCAAAACAGCTTCTAATAAAGAACCGGAGGGAGTAAACATATTTAATATATTTTAACTGGGTGTCGATTTCCAATAGACAGGACATCTCGATCCACAACCATGGCCAATAAGAGCATATCCAGTCGAACCAGTCAATCTTCTTCTGAGTGACCCCCTGTTAGTGTTCATCTTTTGATCTCATTGAATGACCCCTAACACACGAGCTAAAGCACCACGAAACCTCAGAGTAGAACGAATCCAAGAATTGTCTTTATTTAGCAAAATTGGAACTAATGTTTGCAATCATACTACGTGAGCTAAAAATATCGGGGCACAGTCATTGTGCTTGCTGCTTGGTGTGACGCTCAAGGAAGTCAACGCATACCCGGCACGTACTCAAAGAAATGCTCGCGTGACGGTCCCCGAGCGACACGTGTCCATGCTTTGCGTTGACCGCGCACCTTTCTTGATACGCTTCGCCATGGCGCCAAGAGCCCAAGACCCGATCGGCAACTGACGGGGATCGCTACTCCTGTGCCCGAGGCGAGAGAGAGAGAGATCTGTGACAGGTGAGCACTATATAAGGAGCGCGCACAGAGCAGCAGAAGCATCCACCGCCAATCACAAGCCAGCTCACCATGAAGATGCCACGGCCATCGCCGGCGCCGCTCCTCCTCCTCTCGGCCATCTCGCTGCTCGTGCTGGCGTGGCCAGCCTCGTGCGCGCGCCCCGTGCTCATCCCGGTGGCCAAGGACCCGGCCACCTCCCTCTACACCATCCTCGTCAGGGACGGCGCCAACCACCTCATCGACCTCGCCGGCCCGCTCCTCTGGTCCACGTGCGCCGCCGACCACTCGTCGGCGGGCTTCTCGTGCAACGCCACGGAGTGCAGGCACGCCAACGCCTACCGTGCCCCGAGCTGCCACATCGCGGGGAAGCCCTGCAGGAACAAGTGCAAGGCGTACCCGTACAACCCCATCACCGGGCAGTGCGCCGCCGCGGACCTCATCCACACCAGGCTCATCGCCAACACCACCGACGGCAAGAACCCGCTGCACCAGGCCTCGGTCCGCGCCGTGGCGGCGTGCGCGCCCGCCGGGGACATCCTGGCGTCGCTGCCCAGGGACGTGACGGGCGTCGCGGGGCTCTCGGCGTCCGACCTGGCGCTGCCGGCGCAGATCGCCGCGAACCATCGCGTCGCCAGGAAGTTCTTGCTCTGCCTCCCCAGGCGCGGCGAGGGCGTGGCCATCTTCGGCGGCGGCCCGCTGTTCCTCACCCCGGAGTCGTCCTCCGGCGACCTCACCACGACGCTGGCGTTCACCTCGCTCCGCAGCTGGAAGGGCAACCCCCTGTACTACATCCCGGTAAGTTCCATCGCCGTGAACCAGGCGCGGGTACCGCTCCCCGCGCGCGCGCTCGCCACCGGCGGCGTGGTCCTCTGCAGCCGGGTGGCGTACACGTTGCTCCGGCCGGACGTGTACCGCCCGGTGGTCGACGCGTTCGAGAGGGCCCTGGCGAGGAACGACGCCAAGGTCCCGGCGGTGGCGCCGTTCGAGCTCTGCTACCGGTCGAGCATGCTGGGGAACACGCTGAACGGCTACGCTGTTCCAAGCATCGCGCTGGGGCTCGAGGGTGGGAAGACCTGGACGTTCGTCGGCAGCAACTCCATGGTGGACGTGAACGGCCAGACCGCCTGCCTCGCCTTTCTGGAGATGAAGGGGGTGAAAGCCGGGGACCCCGGCGCGGCGGCGGCGGTGATCGGAGGGTTCCAGATGGAGAACCACCTGCTGCAGTTCGATCTGGAGAAGAGGCAGTTCGGGTTCGCCAAGGTGCCGGTCTTCACGGCGTGCAGCAACTTCAACTTCACCAAGAGTACTCAGTATTAGAGTGAATTGCAGTAAACCAGCAGTGAGCAGTACGTGTCGGGCACTGATTCTGGTCAACTGGATAGTGCAGTGGATTATTTTTCCTTCTCGAACCTCGATCGTGGCACGTTAGTGATCTGCCAAGTCTGAACCGTTTAAGTACGAGCTTTTGTTTAATAATCATGTGCATCTACGACAAAATTTTCCGATAGTTTACTTGTTATAAGTACTGTCATTTACAATCTCCGTATTTCGCAATTTATTCAACATGTTTGGGATGTGGTTCGCATGGATCATACATGTGAAAACGGAACCGGATCCTCTAATTGGGTCATTGTCAGGTGGGCCCGGACCCACATGGCAGTGGCCCAATGCCAGAGATCCAACGGCAGGCAAGCCTCATCGATGAAAATACAGACAAGCTCTGTGGATAGAATGACCATTGACTGTAGTTTAGCACACCAACAGTGATACGTTACTGAGGTAAGCAAATGGTCAGTTCATCAACTCGGTCAATGATATAAATGCCTTGATCTTTTTAGCCAAAAGTACTACAGCTCTCGAGATTGAATGCTGACGACTTGATTCCCACTTGAGACATGTAGTACTCGGCTATCTTACTATTTCTAACTGGAGGCTCCTTTTGAGGCCTCCTGGTGATGCCACCTAGGATCCTAGATGGACAGTCTAAAACAATAGAGAAATCCTTTAAATTCTCACAAAAATCAGAAACATCCGGCCATCAATTCAATATCTCTAATCATAATAGTCATTGGATCTGTTATCTTTCTAATAAATTACCCACCTCTGCCATTATAAAAATAGACCAAGGTAACCCTAAATATGTATCTAAATTACCCGCATATTTTTCATTATAAAAAATAATGTAAATTAACCCTTAATTTTCATGTAAAATACTCATTTATGCTACTATAAAAACAATATCAAATAACTCCCCTAAATTTGCATATAAATGATTCACTTATGTGCTTATTAAATTTAAAGTAACCCCTAAATCTGAATTTAAATCATATAGTTATAATAAGATCATAAAGTGCATCGATATAAAATTTTAATTACTTTTTCTATAATTATTAATCTATTATTTATGTTTTTCTCAAATATATATTATTTATATAAAAAATACTTCTCATAATTTGTGTCATCATATACTCATATATTCATGAATAACAGACAGATAAGAGTACCAAATTTTATGTTGTTCATAACTTAAAATATAGTGTTCAATTAGATGCAAATCAAAAACATATGGAGGTGCTAATTGGAGGCTCCTTTTGAGGCCTCCAGTGATGCCACCTAGGATCCTAGGTGGACAGTCAAAAAAATAGAGATTCCTTTAAATTCTCAAAAATCGAAAACATCCGGCCATCAATTCAATATCTCTAATCATAATAGTCATTGGATCCGTTATCTTTCTAATAAATTACCCACCTCTCGCCATTATGAAAATAGACCAAGGTAACCCCTAAATATGTATCTAAATTACCCGCATATGCCATTATAAAAAATAATGTAAATTAACCCTTAATTTTCATGTAAAATACCCATTTATGCTACTATAAAAACAATATCAAATAACTCCCCTAAATTTGCATATAAATGATTCACTTATGTGCTTATTAAATTTAAAGTAACCCCTAAATCGGAATCTAAATCATATAGTTATAATAAGCTCATAAAGTGCATCGATATAAAATTTTAAATCACTTTTTATATAATTATTAATATATTATTTGTGTTTTTCTCAAGCATATATTATTTATATAAAAAATACTTCTCATAATTTGTGTCATCATATACTCATATATTCATGAATAACAGACAGATAAGAGTACCAAATTTTATGTTGTTCATAACTTAAAATATAGTGTTCAATTAGATGCAAATCAAAAACATATGGAGGTGCTATGCTAAGGGAAAAATTGTTACTAACTAGACCTATTACAATTATTAGAATATGTAATAGATGAATGAGAGCATGAAATAGATAATTATAATTATTAGCTATTTCTAGCCCGTGCGGTGGCACGGGTTGATGGACTAGTAATATGAAAAGAACGTCACATGCTTTCATTCCTACGCTTCTAAAGCCCCAATAAGGAGCTATTTCACATGTAAGCAAGTGTGTTGAATTACAAGTGAATTGTTAGTTCTCCTCGATCCACCAGGTTGAGCTTTATAAGATGCAATTAGGAGCTGCACATATCAGATCTCAAGGCATGTGTGCCACATAGAGCGTGAAAGTCATAAAGTCAAACACCCTGGGCAGATAGATATACAGAGAGGAGCCATCGATCATGCCTCCTAGCACATGCTGCAACCCTAGCAAAACGAGCGATAACTTGAAAATAATCGCGAAGTCAACTAGCAACATGGTACTATGCATGGATCTGATCTGCAGCGGCCTGCATTTAAGTGATCCCACAAGGCACGCCACTCGGAACACACAGACACTGACACGTCCCGGAACACCAGCCTGCCCAAGATGCCGCGATCCAACGCCGCCATGCTGCTGCTCGCCGTCGCGCTCGCGGCGTGCTTGTCGCCGTGCACACTGGCAGCGGCAGCAGCTCAGGGCGGCGGCAAGCCCCTGGTCACGGCGATAACCAAGGACCCCGCCACGTCGCTCTACACCTCCAAACTCAAGGACGGCCGCCCGCTCGTCCTCGACCTCTCCGGCCCGCTCATCTGGTCCACCTGCGACGGCTCGCACCCGACGCTCCAGTGCCACCACCACGACTGCGCCCACGCCCACAGCTACCACCCGCCCGGCTGCCCGCACACCGGCTACGGCAAGGCCGACGAGGAAGACCGGTTCCGGTGCAAGTGCACGGCGCGCCCATACAACCCCGTCGCCGGCAGGACCGCGACGGACGACCTCACGCGCACCATGCTCTCCGCCAACGCGACCGACGGCAGCAACCCGCTGTTCCCGGTCTCCTTCCCCGCCGTCGCCTCCTGCGCGCCGGAGTCCCTCTTGGAGAAGCTCCCGGCCGGCGCGGTCGGCGTCGCGGGGCTCGCGGCGTCGAGGGTGGCGCTGCCCGCGCAGGTCGCGCGAACGCAGGGCGTCGCCGACAAGTTCACGCTCTGCCTCCCGAGGGGCGGCGGCGACGGCGTGGCGGTCTTCGGCGGGGGCCCTCTGGTCCTCACTGGGCATCCGGTTGATCTCACGACGACTCTGACGTACTCCCCGTTGCTGAGGAAGAGAGGCAGCCCCGCGTACTACCTCCCCGTGAAGGCGATCGCCGTCTACAACGCACAGGTGGAGCTCCCGGGGCACGCACTTGCCACCGGTGGCGTGGTGCTCGGCACGACGGCGCCGTACACCGAGCTCCGGCCGGACGTCTACCGCCCGGTGGTGGACGCGTTCGACAAGGCCCTGATGCGGCGGTGGAACACCAGCAAGAGGGTGCCGGCAGTGCCACCCTTCGAGCTTTGCTACGATCCGAAAACGCTCCCTGGCCCGACCCGGATCGGCTGGCTTGTCCCTAGCATAGACCTCATGCTCGAGGGTGGGAAGAACTGGACGTTTGGCGGCCTCAGCTCGATGGTGGACATGAGCAATTTTAGGGCGTCGTGCTTCGGGTTCGTCGAGATGAAGCTAGAAAAGGGCGGATACGCCGCCGGGGCGCCGGCGGTGGTCATCGGAGGGTTCCAGATGGAAGACCACGTCCTGCAGTTCGACCTTGAGAAGCAGCAGCTTGGGTTTGCCAAGGTGCCGATTTTTATATGGTGCCGTAACTTCAACTTCACGCGCGCGTAGTCAGCAGTAACTGCAACCTGCATCTCCATGTTCCGTCTCGTTCGATCGTGGTTGTCATTTGCATATTAAGTTTGTCAAGTATTTAAATCATATGCACCCACGGCAAATTTGTGGTAGTTTACTTGTCATTAAGTACTGTCATTTACAGTGTCCACATTTCACAGTGGAGACACTTTATTCAACTTTCGAGTGAGGAGCGCACTTAAGATGACTGGGGTGTGGTTCACATGGATCGTACATGCGAAAACACACACGCTGAGCTTTGCACATAGAATGACCATCGAGTGTAGTTTAGCACACCAACGGTGCTACATTACCGAGGTAAGCAAAATGGTCAGTTCATCAACTTGATCCATGATAATAAAAATGCCTTACGAGATTTCTAGTTTCACGAAAAGAGCACACTTTCTATCAATGCAGGGCTCAAATATCAGTTGAATGGGTTTATCATAGAATTGAATCACGCCTAGTTGGTCAGAACCAGTAGCAACTTGATCTCGAACGAAATGGAAGTCAATGGCCGATGCGAACGATCAGTCGAAGGAGCAGAGCGCGGGCGCACTCACTCTATCGTCATACCTTTCACGTGACGACGGATCTTTTTAACAGAGTACTACATGTCTCGAGTGTATGGAAGAACTGTCACATGCTTACATTCCCACATCTAAAGCAGCAATAAGGAGCCGCCATGTGAGGAAGTGACCAGGTTGAGCTTCTAAGATGCAATTAGGATGTGAACATATCAAAGCTCAAGGCATGTGTGCAAAATAGAGCAAATGGTCAGTTCATCAACTCGATCGATGATTAAAAAAAATGTCTTCATCTTTTTAGCCGAGTACTACAGGTCACATGCTTTCATTCCCCTTCAAAAGTCTAAAACTCTAATGAGAGCAGCTCCAAACGTGTGTTTTTAGGAGCTGCTACGAGCTGTCATAGCAAGATTCGCCAGTGCCACACGCAGGAGCGGGGCTTGCCAAGGAGCATCACCCAAGTGCTACCCTTGATTTTGCACCCGACGCTTCAAATAAACTAATACTTTTCTTACTCATGATGAGGCTGTAGAAGGGAAGTGGTAGCAGATTCACCCTATTCGTTTGGCTTATCAGTCACCAGCCAAACGAACAGGCTGACAGGAGAGAGATGCGGACGACTTAGTTAAGATGGAGCTCCACCACTTGGTCTAAAAAATGTAGGCTGCTCGTGAGTCCATAACTCCTACGTGACGTGTTGAAGCGCTCCAACTTTTTTCTCAACATACGCTGTCCCTGCTCTAAGGAGCCTTCACGCGAGGAAGTGACCAGGTTGAGCTTTTAAGATGCAATTAGGAACTCGATTTGAGCTTCAATAACTTATCTGGGGAGACAGACAAAGGAAGCGCCCGCGACCCGACTCGCCCCGCGCCGTCGGCGGGCCGCCGCGCGGATCTCCCCGCCCCGGCCACCTCCGCCCCTGCCGCCGCCGGATCCACACTCCTCGCGCCGTCCTCTCTCCGTTCCTCCCTTCCTTGAACCTCCTTGTGCCTCGGTGAGGGAGAGCGGCTCCCTGTCCCCGGCGCCTGCGCTGCTGCTTCTACGGTCGGCGGCGGCCATGGTCGTCCTCGTGGAGGAGGGCGCCAGCCGCGGCGAGGCCGCCACGTCCCCGGCCGCCAACTCCTCCGCGGCCCCCGTGCGCCGGCTCCCCACGTCCCCGTCCGCCGACTTCCACGGGCGCCCGCCGCGTCCCCGTCCGCCGGCCGCGGGTCGCCCATCGCGTCCGCCCGTGAGCCCGGCCCGGCCGAGGCGGGGGTCTCCATCCCCCTCCGCCGCGACCTCGAGCACTCCCCGCGTCCGGCTCTCCGTCGCCGCGGTCGGAGCGGTCGGCCTCGCCTACCTTCGGCGCGGAGGTGCTTCACCCGGGGTTCGACTTGCCGCCGGTCGGACCTCCCCCCCCGCCGTGGCGCCGGCGCCTTCGCCCGCGCTCCTCCGTTGTTCATCTCCGCCGCGCCGCCCGCCTCCACCGAGCCGCGCCGGGGCGCCGGGCGGCGCCGCCCCGCCTGCGGTGCGTGGGCGGGGGGCCGCGAGCGCCCCCCCCCCCCTCGCCCCCGCTTCCCCGCCGCCGCTACCTCTCGGTCGCCGGTCGTGTTGGCCGAGGCGACCGCCCGAGTGCTCCAAGGCCGGTGCGCTCGCTCGCGGCCTCCCCGGCCGTTCGTGGTTCGCCACCCGGTCGTCTCCTTCTTCCGCCGCACCTACTTCCTCGCGGCGAGAGCTTCCGACCGCTCCGGTCCGTGTGGGTTCGGTCGTTGTCATTCCCGCGTTGCGGTGGTGGAGGACGGACCGGGTGGGGGATGACGGCGGGGGTCCGTGGGAGGAGGTTGTCTCCCCGCAAGCGGCAAAGCTTCTCGTTCGCCGCCGCCGCCACCCCCGCCGGTCCCGGCGGATCTCAACGACCCGTGCTTCAAGCGCCGGCCGATTCGCACTTCGCCGCGAGATGCCCCCACTCCGCCCGGTGCTTTCGGTGTCACCGGCTCGGCCACCGCGAGGAGGACCGCATGCTCCCGAGGGTTCTTCGGCGGCGCCCGCCCCACTACGTGCATGTCCCTCCTCGCCCGCGGGGGGGGGGGGGGGGTGGTTCGCCGCCGCCACCTCCGCCTCCGCCCTCGCTCGTTGGGACCCGCGGCCGGCGGGATTCCCCCTCTCCGCCGGCCGCCGCGTCGGGCTTCTCCCCCACCGACGCACCCGACACGTCGGGCCTCTCCCCACGCCACCCGGGCCGCGGGACCCGGCCGCTCGTCCTCACCCCCCTCGTCGGGATGGGGTCCGTCGCGGTGCCACCGGGTCGCGCCCTCGCACGGGCGGGGGGGGCATCTAGCGGCGGGTGCTCCGCGAGACCCGCCTCCTAGGTCGGGTCGTGGGGGCCGCCGCCGGCCGCGGCGGTCGCGGCACGCGCCCCCCCCGCCGCGGCCTCCGGGCTTCGAGGCAGGTCGGGGCTCCGATGGTCGTCTCTCCTCCGACGCCGCTTCTCCTCCGTCGTTGGGCCACCCCTCTAAGCGGCCGAGGCCGGAGACGTGCATCATACCTCACACATTGGAGATTGCGACGAATGAGATCGCGCTCGAGCGCGCTTTGGTCGTTATGGTCACTGGCACTCGGCCGGAGTTGACGCCTTCCGATGTCCAGGCTTACATCATGGGTCACTTCGGCTTGCCGTCTTGGTCGTTTATGGCGCATGTGCACCATCCGGAGGACTTCCTTGTGCTTTTCCGGGACTATGATGTCCTGTAGCGGATCTTGGATGCCCCCCTCCCCTCCTCCTCTGTCCGACTGGTCTTCAAACGCTGGAGGAAGGAGAGCAGGGCGGAGTGGTCGCCCATGGACTACAAGGTGCGGCTTGGTATTCAGGGTGTTCCTGCTCACCTCTGGCTTCGTAGCACTGCCCAGGAGATCCTTGGCTCCTCCTGTGCGCTGCTCTCCATGGCGCCGGAGACCGAGTCCAAGGCCAGTTTGAAGAAGTTCTTTGTCACGGTCGCTTGTCTGCACCCGGATCTCATTCCGAACGAGAAGGTGATGTGGGCTCCCATCCCCTTTGACGCTCGGCATTCGTAGCCGGGGTTTCGCTACAGGGCAGTCATCGACATTCTTGAGGTCGTGGTCGTCTCTCCCCCCCCCCCCCCCGTCGCCTCCGGGCTCCGACTTCTTCCAGTCTGGTGGGGCGGACGAGGGGCCTCGTCAGCCTCCGTCGGGCTCGGGGCGGGGGCCTCGTCGTCTTCGTCTCGGCCCTTCGGTGGGGGGCACTCCTTCCGCGTCCTTCAGGGACGGCTCCGCTGCCTTTGGTGCCGGCCCCCGGATGGTGCCGGCGGGCTCGCTCCTCCGTTTGGCGCCTCGGTGGTTCCCCCGGTGCCCCCGCCGCGCCCCCCGCTCCCTACCGGAATGGGGGCGCAGGCATCCACCCATCGGCGGGCGTCTTAAACGGCCTTGCCGGGTTCCTCGTCGGTCGGCGTTGCCGCTCGCGCCGCGTCCGGTGGGTCGTCGGTGGGGGGGTGGGCCGACCCGTGTCGCGTCCTCTTCGGCCGCCGGGCCCCCGCCCCCGCATTCTCGCGGGGGCGGTCTGCCTCTCGCTCCGAGGAGGTGGAGGTTCGCTCCAGGGGCCGAGAGGAGTCGACTCCGCCACTCTGTCTTGCCAGTGGCGTTGGGCCTTCAGGGTCGGCTTCTTCTCCACGCAGGTCGTGCTCTCCAGGTGTGGACGTACAGGTCGTCGACCAGAGTTTGGGGGCTGTCGCGTTGGTCGGTTTGGTGGGGTCGCCACCCCTCTGCCTCTACCTTCGGTCGTGGCTCCTCCGCAGCAGCCGGTCATCTTGAGACACCGGTCCTCCTTTCTGCTGTGTTTGCACGGTTGGGGGCCTGTCTGTTTCGTGCACCGCACGTGACGGGGCTTCCGGCTATTGAGGTCGTCTTTCCAGCTGCGGACGTCCCACTCAGGACGCTTGAGTTGCCTGACCTCTGCGGTGACAGGGTTACTGCGGAGGCACCGGTCGTGTCGCCTTGTTTGGTCGTTGCGTCAGCGTTGGGCTCCGCTTCTGCTTCCGTGTCCACGGCTTCGCCCGGGACGTTGGCCGCGTGTAGGGCGACGGAGTTTTGCTCCTCCGTGTCCAGGATGCTTGCCCCGCCGGTCGTTTTGACTCGTCCTAAGGCACGTCGTGCTCGCCCGCCGCCTCCTCGACCCCTCTACGTTGCGCAGGAGTGGTCGTATTGCGGCGAAGGCCGCGAGGGGGGCACCTCCTCCATCACCCGCGGGCAGAACGTCGTGATGCGCCAGCTTGGAGTGATTGGCACGGAGGCGACGCCAGACGCCACTACCTTTCAGGAGTACTTGCGCCTTTTTGCTACCAGTCTCTCGGAGAGCCACTGTCTCGCGATCCGAGCGTTGTTCGAGGGTGCCTTGGACGACGCCATCCAGGCTTGTATCCTCGAGGATGAGGAGACGGCGGTGGCGGCGCAGGAGTTGTTCGCTGATGACGGTTTGGTCGAGGAGGTTAGGGTGTGCTAGCCTACCTCGTTTGGTCGTTGGTCGGTGTTTTTGTAACAATGGATGAACGACTTGTAGTTTGGAATGCACGAGGCCTCAACCGGCGCGCTTGGCGCACGGCGGTTCGGAGAGCTCGTTCAGTCGGAGAGGGCTTCGTTTGTTTGTTTGCAAGAGACCAAGCTTGATATACTTGATGACGCTTTGGTTAAGGGTATGCTCGGCCCTGGTTTTGATTACTTCGCTCTCCCTACTGTGCATACCTGTGGTGGTATTTTGGTCGCTTGGGACGCTAACTGTTGGTCGGTTTCCTCCCATATTCTACGTTCCCACTCCATTTCGGTGAAGGTGGCTCCTCGTGCTAATCCGGACGTCACTTGGTGGCTGACTAATGTTTATGGCCCTCAGGGGGATGCTACGAAGATCGGCTTTTTGCATGAGCTGCGTGATCGTTGACGGTTAATAGTTTTATCAAAGTTCGTTTGTGACTTGCAAGCGGACAAGTCTCCCGTCGTAGTCAAGGGACCCTTCTTCCCTCGAGTGGTGAACCCAAGGTATCGAATCCGTGGAACAATGTGCAACGCAAGGATTCAATCTAGTAAAGCAAGGTAAAGCTATCTAATGAAGACAAGTTGCATCTAATCTACTAACTCATAAAGAAAACGAATCTAATCTAATCTACTAAAGAGGTAACAAGAGAAAGCAAGAGATAACCAATCTAGAGAATCTAGATCATGCTTGTATTGTAGCTCTAAACAAGATAGATGAAGATAGTAAAGCGAATCTCATTAAAAGCATCTTTAAATCGTGGCCTTCCCATCCGACTCCGAAAACATCCGCCTTTCGAGACCCCCGTTCGTCACAACGTATCCCTATTCATGCGGGTAGTCTAGGGCGAGTTCGATAGAACAAGTTGAAATCACTTGGCCGGTCCGGTATGCACCTCTAGCCACCGCGGCTACAAGAGCACCCTATGTAATCTAGCTATAGACTAGATCGTAGAAGAAGCAAAACCAAGAAGAAATCAAAATCATCGAGAAGGCACTTAATCGCTAGAAATCGGATTCACTTACAAACTTCACCATGAATGATTACATGAACAAGATCACCACCGGGGCCCTCCCTCGATCTTGATCCTCGCTCCGAGCTCCGACGTGGTCTTCCATGCAAGGTTCCCACGTCGGCTAGGGGAAACCCTAGGCAACTAGCACGACCCTCATCTCCAAGATGGTGTCCCTCAAGCTTCTCTCGCTCCTCGGCGGCGGATTACAACTTCGGTTCCGCGTGGCTCTCGGTCGGGGGGCTATTTATAGCCCGAGAAGCAATTAGGTCAAAGGAGAGGCCGATTGGGCCCCGAATTGGGGCCGGGCCGGCCGGCCGTGCCGGCCGGCCCGGGCCCACTCGGCCCATCCCGCGGCCTCGCTTCGCCCGGTGTTGCTTCCCATGTCTTCTAGATGTTCTCCCCTTTTGCATGTGGGCCCTTGACGTCGGTTTCTCTCCGAATTGGACTCAACTCCTTGTATTGCAAGATTCAAGCACTTTTCCGGTTCGGTCCTCGGAGTTTATCATCTTCTCGGGCTTGGTCCTTGGGCTCTTGGAGTCATGTTCACTTCATTGCTTGACTTGTATCGGGCTTCAAGGTCTTGTCATGAGGTGCTTAATGAACTTATCCCGAAGTCTTGCTTTCAACGTTAAAACCCCGCGTAAACACATAACTCCAAAACCGACATGCACAAGTGAACTTGTTATACCACGGGGGTTAGTACCAATGAATAAGATACAAAAGTTATGCCAACACCGAAGGTAAACTCATGGCTAGGTTGACGGATTTTCACCGTCAACATCTCCCCCATGCTTAAACCTTGCTCGTCCTCGAGTAAGCCTTCGATGGATATCATCGTTGCCCTTCATTGTTTAAACCTTGCACTTGATCATACATGAAAAAAAACATAATGCTCTCAAAAGTTTAATTCGTTAAAGTTCCATAATGTACTAGCCTTCACCTCTACGGAGGGTAGATTCTTTTTAAGCTTATCCCACAAGTATTAACATGCTCACAAAGTTTAAATAGATCTCAGAATTTTTGAAATAAAGAACAAGATAAAGAAAAGAGCTAAACCAAGTTCACAAATTTAAATCACCTTGCATGTTGCTCATGAACTCTCATCTCACTTGCCTCTCAAGCCTATATATTCTACTCCTTTCCCTCTCATAACATATATGTGTGGTAGGCTTTATATGGAGCTTTGGGAAAGTTTAGTCCTAACAAGATTTTATAAATGAGGTGTTGTCAAAACAAGACAAGCTTCTCATGGTCTTACCGAGACTCGTCAAAAAGGTCATTGGAAAATAATGTTAAATCAAGGAGGGGAAAGAGAAAAATACACACACTTTTAGATGAGTGGACATGTGCAAATGGCAAAGAGTGATCCCGAGGCACAAAGGAAGTCCTCGTTATCGGATTGCACATGGTTGGAAAATGAGAATGGATCTTTTAAACTTGAAGCCTTGAATGCATTCTTAGAGAACCGGGGAGTTCACTTTACGCATATTTTTTTTCTTCTCATAGTTCTCATTCTTTTCTTTCTTTTTTTCTTTCATTCATTATATATATTTTTTTCTTTACCTTGAAAGTCATGAGTATCACTGGATTTTTTTTCTTTCATCATCATTTTTTTAAAATATTCCCCTTTTAACTCTAAAACTGCACCGTACCTACCTCCTCCCCCATGCTTAGACGTTGCTCGTCCTCGAGCAAAGAGGCGAAAAATAAGGTAGGTACCGGGGTATTTTTCCTTGGAGAGATACTTGAAATCTTCAATGTTGGCACCGTCTTGCGATCTTCCTTGAATTGATGATCCATTCTCAACAATAGGTTGTGGTCAAGGAGGTAAACACAAAAGATGATATTTGGTTTTAAGGGTGGATATCCGGCGAGGTTTGTGAGATCTCCGATGCGGGGATACACAATGCACGGATAAGAGGCTAGCAATAAGATAGATACGCAAAAACGAAATGACCAGCTTCTTAGTCTCGGGCCAGAGAAATCATGGCCTGCAATAACTCACTCAAAAATAAATCTTGTACACTAAGGTTTACGCACTCAAATATATATAAGGCTTTGGATAGGTTGAGCAACACACAAGTGATATTTGTGACAAGGTTAGCAATATTTTTTAGCATAAAAGACATTTTTAATCTATTCATAACTTGAGAGCACATAAAACACTATGGGTCTTTATTTTAATCATAACCTCCGCTGAAGATTAAGCTAGCATTTAGATAATTTCAGATTTGTATTTTTAAGAGAGCACTAGGTTAAACATGCATAAATCAATTACAAAGATAAACAAAGCGGCAATTATAATCATATATCATCATGGCACAAACTTTGTAACTTTACCAATGGTAAAAACTTGGTGGTGACATTATTCATGATGAAAATAAAAACTAAGACACATGCTGAAAATTAAACTAAAAACTGAAAATTAAAGCAAAGCTGAAAATACTACGCAAACAAAGGCGCATGCAAGCTGAAAATTAAAGAAAAGAGGGTAAAGGAAAGATAACTAGAGCTCCTCCTCTCTCTAATCTTCCGCCGGCGGTTGATATTGATAGTCTTGGTTGTTGTACCCTTACTTGTAATAGGAATGCACCACTCCTCCTATGAATTGTCCGACGGTGCTAGGTGAAGGTGTCAAAGCTCATAAGCGATGTTGCATTACCTTCACCCATTTGGTTTGCATTGGTTTGGATGGCTGCAATATTTTGCATGTTTCTTGCAGCGTATCCTCCAATGGTGGCCACATTCTCGTTGTGGTTGAGGAAGGTGTGCATATGGCTCCGCAACGGCTACGTTGGGCACCGCAAAAATGGTGGGGGTATGGCTGCACCACTCCCCCATGCTTGCATTGGTACACCACCGTAGTAACTCGGCGGCGCCGGGGTTCCTCCCAATGGTGGGACATAATTTTGTTGTGCACCTTATTCTTGGGCCATAGAAGATCCTTCTCCTATAATCCTTCTCTTTTATTTTTCTTCGCCGGCACAAGAAGTCCTTCCTCTAACCAATCTTCTTCCTCTCAAAAAAAAAGTTTTAATCTTCAATCCGGAAGGGGCAAATTCACCTAGGCCACTTGGAAGCCTCCTCTCTCATCTTCACTCTTATATTTTCCTTTCTTCATATATTCCTAGGGAAGTCTCGGGTAAGAGATGATTTGGGTTCCTTGTAATACCCGGTTTTAAAGAGATAGTCAACATGGAGAGGCAACACCCCGAACCAATATCTTCCGAACTCGATGTTGCTTAACAACACCACCGGTTGATCATAGGTGAGTGGGGTCTATTGGCCACTTGGCAATCAAAGCCAAGTAAAGCCAATTCAACTCCGTGTTGGTTATCTTTGTCTCTCTTGTTCTCCCAAAAATCCACTTGCACAAAAGTGACACACTTGGATAATGGGTTCCGGATAGTATTTTTTTCGTTGATGGTCTCTTCCCGTGATCATACTCCAAAAGCCTTCCCATGTGCCTTCATGCACATACTTGTTCCGGAGCTCCCTTTTGAAAATAGGAGACACTCGCCCATGGGTCCACGATACTATAACATGCAATCGTTTCGAACATGAAAACCAATCTGATCTATCGGGGATTGTGTTGAATGGATCCAAGGAAGCATTGGAGCCCTTACTCCCTTTACGGCATGGTTGCTAGCCTTAAGCATTAAAGTATTTTCAACACAAGATGATAGATAGATAATCCAACAAAGTGTGATTACATCTCAAGATCGATTGCAACCCATGGATGAAAGGAGATTACCCCATCAAGGTGCTAGAAATAGCATCACTGATCAAGGTTACCCTTCCGACGGTGTCTTCCTTCTTCTCCACTTGTGGGCTCCCTCCAACGGAATGAGAGACTCAAAGACTCCTTCATCAAGGGTATGCACCATGGTCATGAAAATTTCCTAGGCGAATTCCTTGTGGGTGTTTGCCGACACTCCGTTAGAGAATTGCACCGGTGTCCCGTGTGAAACCCAATATGTGGAGAGCTTGGTCGTCGATGTCGACGTTCGCTACAAGCCTCTACTTAAGGCGAGCGAGCTTCTTCTCCTCCTCCTCCGTCAGATGACGTACCCCTCGGATGACCGCGGAGCGTATGGAGGTGGAGCGGATGATCGTGTCAAGTGGCGAGGTTGGACGAGCGGCTCCTCCATATGTTATTGAAGTTTGGTAAACCTAATAAACGAGTTTTGTGTGGCCCTCATGCCACCAAGGAGAAGAGTGTGGTTCCTCCTCGGCGGTGCCGTGTCCTCCTCCATACTCCAAGGAAACTCGGAAACCGAGCGCCTCCTCGAAGAGGTTGTCGATGATGGCTTAGACGACGATGATCCCTTCTTCTTCGGTGAAAAGACTTGTAGTTTCTTCCTTGATTGCAGCGCTCTCCCTCACAAATATATATATCCGGGGTTTTCACCCGGTAACAAGGTACACAAATTTTATTTTGGAGTCTGGACTTTGAGTGGATTAAGGATGTGATTTGTTGCACGAAACAAACGCGGTGGATGGCTAAGTCTAAGGTGATTCCGGCCTACAAACTAGAGCACATGAACAAAGAGTTGGATGAAAGACTTACCTCTCTCCTCCTCTTGGATCGGTTCTTCTCTAGTGCATTCATGTTGCTTCGTGATCGCGTACACCTTCCAAACGTTCCCGTCCACTCCTTCGCTTGCATTATTGCTCCTTCCACTTGATGTTTTCGCTTTGACTCACTTCCATACTCCCTTGCCTCACATGCATCCATGATATTCCTACAAAACAAAGCCTTGGCTGCCCCCCCATGCTTGTACTTTGCATGTGCTTTAAATATGTTGGAGGGGCATCCCGTGATGTATCATGGTGCATGCATGGTTAGGTTAACTAGATTGCCTCCCTTTAAGCATGTTTAAGGTTGAGCACTCCTCTAATTTCGAAATTTAAAAATATTTTTCAGAGCCATGCAAGAGCTCAAGCATAAATTTAGAGAAGTTTTTAAACCATTAAAAACAAATGTAAGTCGAAAATATTTTTCGACTACGTCGATTTCGGTCTCACCGGTATAGTTTGCCTTCATTAGTTGAGAGCAAGCTTTTCCCGGCTTGATCATGGGGGCATAGGTTTAGGTCCTAATTTTGATTAGATGAGAGAGATTTTGAATGAAATAAAATTAAGTGAGGCTTAGAAAAATTCTAATCTTAGAGAAACCAAGGATATGGATTTTTAAACCAACCAAAAATCAAGTTTCTAGGTTCACGCGAGTCCTACCACGTGCTGAAATTTAAATAACATCTAGATATGAGTCATGGCTCTACTCGTGTGTTTTTAGCATGAAAAACAAGTCAACCACAACATCATAAAGAGGATGAAAGGTTGAGTTTGGTTCTGAATTTTTTTGTTTTGGTTGTGGTTTCTCGAAAAAGAAGCAAACAATCACATAGGATGGTTCATGTAAAGGGTTTATGATCAAGCAAAATATTCAACCAAGAATTATGTCTCTAATATTGTTCAACCACTCTAAGTCTAAGGTTTTGCGTAGTAAAATTCAAAACTGAATTATATTTAAAAAGACTTGAAAAACCTGGAATCGGGTTGTCCTCCCGTAGCTTATTCTTGACTCGACAAAACGGGTTGCCTCCCGCCTAGCGCTTCGTTTATAGTCCATGGCTAGACTTCTTCACTTGATTACTCCGGATCAACGCTCTTTGCGGGCGTTGCAATCTTGGGTACCCACTTTGGCTTAGTCAATTTTTTTGGTCTTCACAGGCCGGCTTTGTCCTTTGGTCTTGACGGATGCAACAACTTCCTTGTGGCTCGGCATCTCGAACTCGGTCCTTCGGTCGTGATCTTCATGGTCTCTAGTGTGATCCTTCATCTCTCCCGAATGAGTTTGAGTAGCCTTCGCCGTCTTGGGACCTTGGAGTTGTCTCGGATATTCTTCTTTGTCACCCATCGGTTGTCCGACAAGTTGTCCCACTTGCGTCTCTAACATCTTCATCACGATGAACACCCCACATGTGGATCTTGCCTTGGCGACCTTTAGGTGTTGAGCTTCTTTCTCCATCTCCATCTTCTCCATCCTCCTCTTGATTTGAACGGCCTTCCGGCGTCTTGATTTAGAGGTGGTGATTCCCTTGGAGATTTCGACGGTCCTTCGAGCTTGTGTTGCACGTCACCTTTGCCCGTAAAGTTTTCCCGGATCATCCACAAAAAAAAAAAGTTTTGGGTTTCTTGGAGAGGTAGCCAACCATCTCCGGTTAGGGTTAGTGATAAAACGAAATCTAACAAAAGAAAAATTAGGATTAATCAAAACTAGATTAGATTGACTTTTTTTTTCTTTTTTTGGGGATGATCAAACATAAGAGATGCAAAAGAAAATCAAAAGAAAAACTTAAAGATAAGCGATACTAGATCGGATCTTGATTGCTTGTTCCCCGGCAACGGCGCCAGAAAAAGGGGCTTGTTGACGGTTAATAGTTTTATCAAAGTTCGTTTCGACTTGCAAGCGGACAAGTCTCCCGTCGTAGTCAAGGGACCCTTCTTCCCTCGAGTGGTGAACCCAAGGTATCGAATCCGTGGAATAATGTGCAACGCAAGGATTCAATCTAGTAAAGCAAGGTAAAGCTATCTAATGAAGACAAGTTGCATCTAATCTACTAACTCATAAAGAAAACGAATCTAATCTAATCTACTAAAGAGGTAACAAGAGAAAGCAAGAGATAACCAATCTAGAGAATCTAGATCATGCTTGTATTGTAGCTCTAAACAAGATAGATGGAGATAGTAAAGCGAATCTCATTAAAAGCATCTTTAAATCGTGGCCTTCCCATCCGACTCCGAAAACATCCGCCTTTCGAGACCCCCGTTCGTCACAACGTATCCCTATTCATGCGGGTAGTCTAGGGCGAGTTCGATAGAACAAGTTGAAATCACTTGGCCGGTCCGTATGCACCTCTAGCCACCGCGGCTACAAGAGCACCCTATGTAATCTAGCTATAGACTAGATCGTAGAAGAAGCAAAACCAAGAAGAAATCAAAATCATCGAGAAGACACTTAATCGCTAGAAATCGGATTCACTTACAAACTTCACCATGAATGATTACATGAACAAGATCACCACCGGGCCCTCCCTCGATCTTGATCCTCGCTCCGAGCTCCGACGTGGTCTTCCATGCAAGGTTCCCACGTCGTCTAGGGAAACCCTAGGCAACTAGCACGACCCTCATCTCCAAGATGGTGTCCCTCAAGCTTCTCTCGCTCCTCGGCGGCGGATTACGACTTCGGTTCGCGTGGCTCTCGGTCGGGGGGCTATTTATAGCCCGAGAAGCAATTAGGTCAAAGGAGAGGTCGATTGGGCCCCGAATGGGGCGGGGCCGGCCGGCCGGGGCCGGCCGGCCCGGGCCCATTCGGCCCATCCCGCGGCTCGCTTCGCCAGGTGTTGCTTCCCACGTCTTCTAGATGTTCTCCCCTTTTGCATGTGGGCCCTTGACGTCGGTTTCTCTCCGAATTGGACTCAACTCCTTGTATTGCAAGATTTAGCACTTTTCCGGTTCGGTACTCGGAGTTTATCATCTTCTCGGGCTTGGTCCTTGGGCTCTTGGAGTCATGTTCACTTCATTGCTTGACTTGTATCGGGCTTCAAGGTCTTGTCATGAGGTGCTTAATGAACTTATCCCGGAAGTCTTGCTTTCAACGTTAAAACCCCGCGTAAACACATAACTCCAAAACCGACATGCACAAGTGAACTTGTTATACCACGGGGGTTAGTACCAATGAATAAGATACAAAAGTTATGCCAACACCGAAGGTAAACTCATGGCTAGGTTGACGGATTTTCACCTTCAACGGTGACCTTCGGCCATCCCCGTCGGGCCCTTGTGCAATTCGCGGGGATTTCAACTTGATATACCGGGCGGCGAGATAAGAGCAATGGTCGTCTTTCTAGAAGGATGATGGGTCGTTTTCGAAGGTTGCTTAATGACCTTGAGCTATCCGAGCTCCATCTCGGTGGTCGTCTTTTCACTTGGAGCAACGAGCGTTTGCACCCGACTTTGGAACGTATTGACAGGATGTTTGTCTCTGAGGGTTGGGAGTCCCTCTACCCCCGGTCGTATCTCCAGGCCCTCTCTTCCCGTTGCTCGGACCATGCTCCTCTGCTCCTGCAGTTTGATGACGGGTTTAACCCCAAACGACGCTTTCGTTTTCAGGCCTTCTGGCCTCAGGTTCATTGTTATCTTGACACCGTGAAGGCTGCTTGGTCATCTCCGTTGCCTCTGGCTGATCCTTTGCGTACCATTGACCAAAAGCTCGGCGAAAGGGCTAAAGGCTTGGAGTGCTAAATCTATTGGCAGTATTCGTACTCAGGTGTTGGTGACAAAGGAGGTTATTTTTCGCTTGGATGTGGCCCAGGATCTTCGGTCGTTGTCACTTCCCGAGTTCGCACTGCGTAAGTTCCTGAAGTTACGCTACCTGGGGTTAACATCGCTTCAGCGCACTATCGCGCGTGAGAGGTCCAGCATGCGGTGGTTGAAGGAGGGGGGTGCTTGTACTAAGTTTTTTCACCTTCATGCGAATCATCGTAGGAGGAAGAACCACATTGATTCCCTTCTGGTTGACGGTGTCACCCTGGTCGCCGAGGCTGACAAGGAAGAAGCTGCCTTTAAATACTACGATGCTATTCTCGGCTCTGAGTTGCCGAGGACCGTTGTCCTGGATTTTAGCGAGCTGGGGCTCCCCTGTCTGGATCTTTCGGAGCTTGGTCGTCCTATCTCTGAGGAGGAGGTGTGGGCTACTATTCAGGACCTTCCTCACGATAAGGCGTCGGGCCCTGATGGGTTCACTGGTCGTTTCTACAGGTCGTCCTAGTAGGTCATCAAAGCAGGCCATATCCGTGATGGACTGTCGGAGCTTTCATCACCTGAATGAGGCGCTTATTACTCTGCTCTGAAAGGTTGATATCCCGGAGGGCTTGGGTGACTACCGCCCGATCAGCCTTATCCACAACTTTGGGAAGATCTTTGCTAAAATCTTGGCCAACCGTTTCGCGCCAACTCTTCCGCACCTCATTTCACCGAATCAAAGCGCTTTCATTAAGGGTCGTCAAATACAAGATAACTTCCGATATGTCATGGGCACGGCTAGAACCCTTTCGATAAGGAAAAGCTCGAGTGTGCTTTTTAAAATTGACCTGGCCAAAGCTTTTGACTCGGTCAATTGGGTTTTCCTGCTCGAGTTGTTATCCGCGTCGATCGCCCTTTGCGATGGACTAACCGGATTTCGGTCCTTATTTCCACGCTAGCACTAAAGTTCTCCCGAATGGAGTTCCCGGTCGTCGTATCTGCCATGGTCGTGGGCTTAGGCAGGGTGACCCTCTCTCACCCATGCTGTTTGTCTTGGTCATGGAGTGCTTCAATGCCATGATCAAGGTTGTTGATTCTAGGGGCCTTTTTTGCCCTTTGCGCCGCCGCTCCATCAAACAGCGGGTATCGCTTTATGCAGATGATGTGGTCATCTTTCTCTCTCCGGTCGTGCTCGATCTTGTTATGATTAGAGCGATCTTGGATCTTTTTCGCCGGGCTTCAGGACTTGCTACTAATATTAATAAAAGCAAGGCTTTCCCGATCAGGTGTGACGAGGAACAGCTGAGTGTAATCACTCACACCCTTGGTTGTTAGTGTGCGGACTTCCCGTGTACCTACTTAGGAGTCCCACTCTCGCCTTGGCGTCTTCCTAAATCTGCCATGCAGCCGGTCGTCGATAAGGTCACCAAGCGGCTATCTCCCTGGAAGGGCGAGGATCCTAAACGGGAGTGGTCATCTCATCGTCTCATTCTTGCCGGTCTACGCTTTGTGCCATCCCGGTGCACATTTCTATGGCTACGAAGATCGCGCCTTGGGCCATTCGCGCTATTAAGAAGTTGGTTCGGGGTTTCCTTTGGTGCGGATCTGAGGTTGCCGTGGGAGGGAGATGTGCGGTGGCTCGGGTGAATGCGGCCCGCCCGCACAATATGGCGGCCTTGGCATCCCCAATCTACAGCTAATGGGGTTCGCGTTACGCCTTCGTTGGCTGTGGCTAGACAGGGTGGACTTCGACAAGACTTGGTCGGGGTATTTTTTTCAGGGCCGATCGGTCGGCACAGGCTTTCTTTGAAGCGTCGGTGACAGTCCAGGTTGGTGACGGTTCGCGAGCCTTGTTTTGGTCGGATCGTTGGCTCAATGGGTGCTCTATCCTTCAGTTAGCCCCGGACCTTTGGAACGCGGTTCCACCTAGAATTAGAAATTCTCGTTCTGTACAGGATGCGCTTTCCGGTCGTCGTTGGATTCGGGACATAACCTTCTCTCGCACTGTACTCGTGGTCGTTCAGTACCTCCGTCTTTGGGATTTCCTACAGAACTTCCACCGGTCGGATGAGCCCGACAGATTCATCTGGAAATGGTCGTCTAACGGGGAATTCTCCTCGAGTTCAGCATACCCAGCGTTGTTTCTGGGTAGAACACCGCTAGCAGGTGCTGATCGTATTTGGAAAGTGCGGTGCCCCCGACCGGTGTCATTTCTTTGGTCGGCTTGTGCTTCACGGTCGTTGTTGGACTTCGAACCGGCTACGTCGACATGGGATGCATGATTCGGATTCATGTGCGCTATGTGCACAGGAGGTCGAAACTTTGGACCACCTACTTCTTGGATGTGTCCATAGTCGGGAAACCTGGTTTAGAGTTTTGCGATTCTACGGACTCGATCACCTGACACCGCAGGAGGAGTTGCCATATTTCGTTTGGTGGTTAGCTGTCAGGAACGGGTCCACAAGTCACAGCGTAAGGACTTCGACTCTCTGGCTCTTTTGGTCGTCTGATCGTTATGGAAAGAGAGGAATTTGCGTGTTCATGAGAGAGTCGCGCTCCAGCCGGTGTTGCTAGCGCCACGTATTTTGGAGGAAGCACGAAGGTGGGCCCGAGCGGGCTTTCTGGGGATTGGCTCACTTGGTCGTCGTAGATTGTTTCGTTAGTTTTGTTTTGTGTTTTTTTGTCTTTGTGTTCTTGTTGGCTTTGTTTCCAGACTGTTCTCCTCCTCTTAATGAAAATCGTGCTATGCACGTCTTAAAAAAAGATGCAATTAGGAGGTGCACATATCAGAGCTGAAGGCATGTGTGCGACATAGAGCAAATGATTAGTTCATCCACTCGATCGATGAAAAAAAAGCATGGATCTTTTTAGCCGAGTACTACTTTGCAAATGGTTAGTTCATCAACTCGATAAGAAGCCTCCATATGAGGAAGTGACCCGGTTGAGCCTTTAAGAGGCAACTAGAAGGTGCACATATAAGAGCTAAGGCATGTGTTCGTCTAAAGCCCCCGATAAAGAAGCCTCTATGTGAGGAAGTGAGAGCAACTCCAAGAGACTAGCTAAAATGACTTAACTAGCTAAATTTTGGAGAAAATCTCAAAAACACTCTTCCAACAGACTAGCTATCTACCCAATTAGCTATCCTAAGAGCAACTCCAAAAAGAGCCTCTCTGAAAATCACTAGCTAAAAACCCTGATTTGGCTAGTATGTAAAATGAAATGGCTAGCAAAAAGTTGATGAAATCCAACAGACTAGCTAAAATCAACTCTACATATACTCCACCGCTAGTGGGCCCCGTCTGCCATACTCATGTACGAGGGGATAGCTAGCGGGACTGGCTAGCCAAAGATGACTAGCGAAGCCCCCTGTTTAGCTAGCGGAGAATAGCGAAGGAAAGTTTAGCTAGTCTGTTGGATTGAGTTTTTGAACAAATTTTCTAATTTTTAGCTAGTTAAGACAAGATAGCTAGTCTTTGGAGTTGCTCTAGCTAGCTAAATTTGTTGCTCCGCTAGCTATCTTTGGCTAGTGGCTAGCTATCCTGATTTTCATGACTATGGCAGGCGGGACCACATGGGGTGGAGCATATAGAGAGTTCAGTTTAGAGAGGTCATCTATCTATTATCTTTATACTTGATTGTTAAAAGAAGTCACCACGTTCACCGAGAGGGTCTAGAAATTCCCACGTTAATAAAAAAAGAGAAGAATATACACCGTTGGATTTTATGAAGATCTGAAGGACTAGATTAATCAAAGAATACATAAATTCGGAATTAAAAATAAGGAAATCTAAAGAGTCCATATTCAATACAAATACAATTAATAAATAAAAAATTCAGAATTAAAAATAAGAAAAATAGTAGTTGATTAAAAAAAGAGAAGAGTTTGGAGCATCGAATTTTATGAAGATCCAACGATTCATATTATTATGAGCCCATATTCAACACAAATACAATTAATAAATACATAAATTCGGAATTAAAAATAAGAAAAATAGTAGTTGATTAAAAACGATAAGAGTTTGGATCATTGGATTTTATGACGATCTAACGATTCATATTATTATAAAAAAAGGAATTCCCACGTTAATCTAAATGAGAGAAGAGTTTGAACAGTTGAATTTTATGAAGATCTAACAATTCATATTATTCTAAAAATTGAAATATTTTTTATCCATAATTTCCTTTCCTTATGGCACTCAGTACTTGAATACATATGCAATATTATTGCCTAACATTAGATGCCGGATTTGAATACCAACTTGAATCCGCATGGATTTCTTTTACTTTCCTATCAAACTTTGGTAAGCCTTTTGAGACTTCCCCTTAATGAATCATGGAGTATGTCACGTACTTGAAATTAAAAGAGCGATATAGATTAATACGTCTACAAATTACATGAAAGCAAGTTTTTTAATCACATGATATAGGTGTGATGCTCACATACAACACATACTCGCCCCTCCCTCTATGAGCACTTCCGAATGAGTGAGCTGCCAAATCCTCGATATAGGTGAAGTCACCACTGGTCTGACGGTCTATAGATCAATCCAAAGAATCCATATCTAATATAACTAATAAATATATATACAAATCCAAGATTTAAAAAACAAGAAAATTAGAAGCAAATTTCTATACTGACTGAGAAGAGAAATAGCTAATAAAATAGTCCATACTAAATACAATTAATAAATAACTAAAATTGTTATAAAAATAAGGAAAGTTAATATTGTGCTTTTAAATAATATGCTTGACCACCACAAATCGATTGCAAATATTTGATATGTCCTTAATTCCCTATGTACCTTTAATATGTTGTGATTTTACGTGCCTATATTGGAACATTCATTTAATAAACATCTCATTGACAATATGAATACAATAATATAATATATTTTGATAGAAAAGATAAATAGTCAAATCCAATTAGCAGTTATTTGCAATCGGACCAACAACACCCAACACACGAGAGGATCAGAGCTAGCAACTGGCATTGCCGCGAGGTACGACAAGCCCGCCGAGAGGTGTTGGATCCTCACACTGGGAGGTGGAGTACCGAGACCTACACAATGTCAACACCGAAGACTCAGAAGTCGTGGAATCAAGGTGAGAGAGTTCACCTGACAAAAGTAAGGCAAAAACTGTGTGAGAGAGAGGTCTTGTGCCATCGCTACATGAGTATGTCCCTATATCAAGATGAACCTTCAAGATTGCCTATCCTAGCAACTGTCATCGCCACCTGGTACGACGAATTGGCCCAGAGGAGTTAGACACAAGGTTAACATCTGAGTCAGATTCAAAAGCTGCGAGATCAGAGAGGCATAGTTCGCCCAACAAAAATAGGGGAGAAACTAAGGAGGTGTTGTCGGAAGATGAGGGGGGTCGGAGGGACCTATGCAACTATTGCATGAGCCGGTACCTATATTAAGAGGAACTTTCAAAGTTGCCTACGCCAACAACTGGCATTGTAGCTATGTACAACGAGCTCGCCAGAAGGAGTTAAATCCACGCGCTGAGAGGTGAAGCATTGAAACTCTACACAAGAACAATGCTTGAGTCAGACTCGAAAGCCGCAGAATTAGAGAAGTAGAGTTTGCACGACAAAAGTAAGGGAGAAAGAGGCATTGTTAGGGTGGATGGTGTGTGTGTGTGCGTGCGCGCGCAAAGAGAGAGGGGGATGAAGGGATCTGTGCCACCACTACACTAACATATCTCTAGATCGAGAGAAACCTTCAAGATCGCCTACGCCAGTAATTGACATCATTGCCAGGTACGACGAACTAGCTAAGAGGAGTTAGATCCACACATTGGGAGGTGGAGCATCGAGACTCTACACAAGGTCAATGCCTAAGTCGGACTCAGAAGCCACAGTATCAGAAAGGCATAGTTCACTCGATAAAAATAAGGAAGAGAATAGGTAGAGAGAGAGATTCGTGGAGGGACCTAGAGATGCCAGAGAGGGTGATTTACGATTTCAATCCAATATACAAAGCTGCAGAGCTTGCAATGTATGCGAGGGGGCAGTGAAGCGTTGATTGTGTCATTCGCTATTGGATTTCCATCCACCAATCCAGTACCACCCAAGCAACAAAATTTGAGTGTACCGATACTAATTTCGAAATCGAGGCACCGATATCTACATAAAGGTTGAGTGTTAATGATTTCAAAAGGATGAATAATGAGTCAGATATAAGGATAACTTTATCAAATTTAGCCGCGCTATTAGCGCGGGTCAACGTGCTAGTTTTACATACTAACTAAATCAGGATTTTAGCTAGTGATTTTTAAAAAGGCTCTTAGAGTTGCTCTGACTGGATCAAGTTTTTAAGATGCAATTACTAGTCGATGATGGATCCTTCCATCCCAGGTTGTAGACACTTCAAGGTTCTAGCACATGTCGCAACTCTAGCAAAACGAGCGATAACTTGAAAATAATCACGCAGTCAACTAATCCGAGATCCCTAGCTAGCAACATGGTATGCATGGATCTGATCTGCAGCGTCCTGCATTTAAGTGATCCCACAAGGCACGCCACTTTGAACACCAGCCTGCCCAAGATGCCGCGATCCAACGCCATGCTGCTGCTCGCCGTCGCGCTCTACCTCGCGGCGTGCTTGTCCCCGTGCACACTGCCAGCGGCAGCAGCTCAGGGCGACGGCAAGCCCCTGGCCACGGCGATCACCAAGGACCCGGCCACCTCGCTCTACACCTCCCCACTCAAGGACAGCCGCCCGCTCGTCCTCGACCTCTCCGGCCCGCTCATTTGGTCCACCGCCTGCGACGGCTCGCACCCGACGCTCCAGTGCCACCACCACGACTGCGCCCACGCCCACAGCTACCACCCGCCCGGCTGCCCCCACACCGGCTACGGCAAGGCCGACGAGGAAGACCGGTTCCGGTGCAAGTGCACGGCGCGCCCATACAACCCCGTCGCCGGCAGGTCCGCGACGGGCGACCTGACGCGCACGGAGCTCTCCGCCAACGCCACCGACGGCACGAACACGCTCTACCCGGTCTCCTTCCCCGCCGTCGCCTCCTGCGCGCCGGAGTCCCTCCTGGAGAAGCTCCCGGCCGGCGCGGTCGGCGTCGCGGGGCTCGCGGCGTCGAGTGTGGCGCTGCCCGCACAGGTCGCGCGCACGCAGGGCGTCGCCGACAAGTTCACGCTCTGCCTCCCGAGGGGCGGCGGCGACGGCGTGGCGGTCTTCGGCGGGGGCCCTCTCGTCCTCACTGGGCATCCGATTGATCTCACGTCGACGCTGACGTACACACCGCTGCTCAGCAGGAGAGGCAGCCCCGCGTACTACCTCCCCGTGAAGGCCATCGCCGTCGACGAAGCGCAGGTGCGGCTCCCGGGAGACGCGCTCGCCGCCGGTGGCGTCGTGGTCAGCACGACGGCGCCGTACACCGCGCTCCGGCCGGACGTCTACCGCCCGGTGGTGGACGCGTTCGACAGGGCCCTGAAGCTGCAGTCGAACAGCACGAGGGTGCCGGCGGTGGCGCCCTTCGAGTTCTGCTACGATCTGAGGACGCTCCCCGGCCCGACCCGGATCGGTTGGCTCGTCCCGGAGATCGTCCTCATGCTCGAGAATGGCAAGAACTGGACGTTCACGGGCCTCAGCTCGATGGTGATCAGCCAGGTGGGGTGCTTCGGGTTCGTCGAGATGAAGCTGGGGAATGGCGGGTACGGCGGGGCTGGGGCGCCGGCAGTGGAGATCGGAGGGTTCCAGATGGAGGACCACGCGCTGCAGTTCGACCTCGAGAAGCAGCGGCTCGGGTTTGCCATGGTGCCGTTCTTCATATCGTGCCATAACTTCAATTTCACGCAGAGTCACTAGACCTGTGATGACTTCATTTAAGTGTAACTGTGTAAACCCGCATCTGCTCGTCCAATCGTCCTCTCGTCTCCTCGGTCATCAGGTCATGGTTGTCATCTACTCATACTAAATCTGTCACGTATTTAGGAACTCCACCGATAAACAAAGAACTTCGGGAATATCAAATCTTTTTAGTTTTTTTTTCAATTTATTCTAAATAAAAAAATATTACACCACCCCACGATAAAAATGATATTTTCGAAATTTTGTGAAATTTACGGTCAAAATTGTGAACCTGGGTCCTGCTTCTAGAGTCCCCCTTGCACAACAATGGAGTGCATGAATTCTTTTTGTTCGAATCACTCGGGAGGATTCCAGCATTAATTAATATACCCGATGTTGATTTTACCATCGACCTGGGCTTCTCGACCTCACGGTCAATCCGAGCATCTGTCCCTATCTACATTCCCTTTCCTTTTACACATGACCCACACACTTTCTTCTCCATTCCACTCTCGCATTCCCGACCCTGATGCGCTAGATCCCGGGGATGGTTCCCCCCCCCCCCCGCCCCGAGCTCATCCAAGCGGATTCCAGCGGCGAGCTCGCGCCGCGGCCTCGTCGAGGTGCTGTGCTGGCCAAGCGGTTCGTCGGCGGGCCTGGCGACGCCGTTGAAGTTTTTCTTCGAAATTTTTTCCTCAAAGATTTTTCTGATTTTTTTGTCCTCAAAGTTTTGTCCTTTGCTTCTATTTTTTTGTTTCTAATTTTTTTGCCAAACTTTTTTGCTCAAGTTTGTTTCTGAACTTTTTGTCAAACTTTTGACAGAAATTTTGTTTTAGAACTTTTGTCAAACTTTATTCGATTTTGTCATTTTTGTCAAACTTTTGACAGAAATTTTGTTTTAGAACTTTTGTCAAACTTTATTCGATTTTGTCATTTTTTGTCAAACTTTTGACATAAATTTTGTTTTAGAACTTTTGTCAAACTTTATTCGATTTTGTCATTTTTTTGTCAAACTTTTGACAGAAATTTTCTTTTCGTACTTTTTCTATCCAAATTTAATCGATTTTGCCAAAAAATGTCAAACTTTTGCTTCAAATTTCCGTCAAAAGTTTCTGTTCACAAAACTTTTCTCACGCAACTATTTTGCTATAAATATTTTTACCCTTTTCTGTTTGTATATTTTTTTAAAAAAAAAATTATTGATGTATTCGGGTTAGGGTCGACGGTCGAACATGAGTCCACGTGCGCGGGACCACGTCGGCTGGTCGGAGGATCAACCGCAAGTAGCGATCCTTGCGGACGCCTGCAAACTTGGGTTGCCCATTAATATAAGAATGATAGAAATTATAGGTGCTAGAGGCGCCTCGGCTGTTCGCTCGGCTTATCGGCCACCGGCCAAGAAGATTTTTCTCTCGTAACGAACCGGCCACGGCAAAGAACCAGCCGCAACCGGCCCAAGAAGATTTTCTCTCGTAACAAACCAAGACTACCATCACCACCAAAGCCAACCGAACATGCCGTCAAGTATAAAGAACTAGGTCAGAGCATGGGAATAGCTCTGCAACTAGAAAAAAAAAAGAAAAATACAGTGATTACTCACTATTTTGATTAACAAAAGCCGCTAAATGCTCAGCTCGTGCCAAAACCCAAAGACGAGTGCATGAATTCAACTGGATCCATATAAATACGTGGCAAATTTAACATGGCAGGTGACTACCACGATCGAAAAGGAGCAAGGAGACGCAGGTTTGCAGTTACACAGTCTAGTGACTCAGCGTGAAATTGAAGTTACGGCACGCTATAAAAATCGGCAACTTGGCAAACCCGAGCTGCTTCTTCTCCGGGTCGAACTGCAGCACGTGGTCTTCCATCTGGAACCCTCCGATGACCACCGCCGGCGCCGGCGCTCCACCGTACCCGCCCTTTCCCGCTAGCTTCGCCTCGACGAACCCGAAGCACGCGGCCGTGAAGTTGTTGACGTCTACCATCGAGCTGAGGCCGCCCAGTGTCCAGTTCTTCCCACCCTCGAGCACGACGTCGATGTCAGGGACGAGCCAGCCGATCCGGGTCGGACCAGGGAGCGTCTTCGAATCGTAGCAGAGCTCGAACGGCGCCACCGCCGCCACCCTCTTGGTGGTGTTCCACCGCCGCATCAGGGCCTTGTCGAACGCGTCCACGAACGGGCGGTACACGTCGGGCCGGAGCTCGGTGTACGGCGCCGTCGTGCCGAGCACCACGCCACCGGTGGCAAGTGGGTTCTCCTTCCCCGGGAGTTGCACCGGCGCCTTGCCGACGGCGATGGCCTTCACGGGGAGGTAGTAGCTGGCGGTGCCTCTCCTGCTGAGCAACGGGGTGTTCGTCAGCTTGGTGAGATCAATCCCCGCCTCCGAGGGCGGCGACGTGCTCGTCAGGAGGGACAGCGGACCCCCGCCGAAGATCGCCACGCCGTCGCCTCTCCTAGGGAGGCAGAGGATGAACTTGTCGGCGACGCCCTGCGTGCGCGCGACCTGCGCGGGCAGCGCCACCCTCGACCTCCCGAGCCCGGCGACGCCGACCGCGCCGGCTGGGAGCTTCGCGAGGAGGGACGCCGGCGCGCAGGAGGCGACGGCGGGGAAGGAGACCGGGTACAGCGGGTTCCTGCCGTCGGTGGCGTTGGCGGAGAGCTTGGTGCGCGTCAGGTCGCCCGTCGCGGTCCTGCCGGCGACGGGGTTGTAAGGGTGCGCCGTGCACTTGCAGCGGAACCGGTCCTCCTCGTCGGCCTTGCCGTAGCCGGTGTGCGGGCAGCCGGGCGGGTGGTAGCTGTGGGCGTGGGCGCAGACGTGGTGGTGGCACTGGAGCGTCGGGTGCGCGCGGTCGCAGGTGGACCAGATGAGCGGGCCGGAGAGGTCGAGGACGAGAGGGCGGCCGTCCTTGAGAGGGGAGGTGTAGAGCGACGTGGCGGGGTCCTTGGTGACGGCCGTCACCAGGGGCTTGCCGTTGCCGCCCTGAGCTGCTGCCGCTGCCAGCGTGCGAGGGGACATGGATGCCGCCAGGCAGAGGGAGACGGCGAGCAGCAGCGCGGCCTTGGATCGCGCCATCTTGGGAGTTGCCGATCTGTGTGTTCGAGTGGCGTGCCGTGCGGGATCGCTTAAATGCCGTGAGCTCCAGATCAGATCGGTGGATGCCTTCACGCCTTGCTTGTGGTCTCTGAATAGTTGACCTCGCGATTCTTTTTAAGTTATCGCTTGTTCTGCTTGAGTTGCAGCATGTGCTTCAAGTCTGCAACTGCATCCTTGGGATGGAAGGGATGAGAGGAATAAAGAACATATACAGTGGATAATTTGGAGTAGATGATGTATATTTGGAGAAATAATTTGGCTTAAGAGCCACACAGATTACCAAGGACAAGGATGTAGGAAACTGATGACCTCTGTTTTTAAAACTATGCTCTGTTCAACCAGAGCGCCAAAGACAGGCCCGGCCGGCCGTGCGCCGCTTCACGCAATCACGCACAGTCGCGCGGCACCGTCCGTTCTCCTACTCTACTCCAGCATCGGCGTTGCCTCTTCCGAAGCAGCATCCATTCTCTGTTGGTTGCAGATTGGAGCATCGATCACCCACGGTCAGGAATTGGAATCCTATCGTCAGCATCGGCAGACATGGCGCCGGCCGCCGGGCGTGAAGGAGCAGGCCGAGGAGCAGCTGCAATCGGGCGATCCGCGGGCACCACGGGCTTGGTATCCCCGGAGAGTCCATGGCGCCGGCGGCCCGCCGGCCGCAGCGGCGACGGCGGACGGGAAGCCATGGGCATCACAATTTAGAGTGTTTATGCAAATATTTGGATCGCAATTATTAATCACGATCCAGTTTAGAGGTTATGGGGGTGATTGGTTGGCGGTATCAAACTGTCCGGACCTCCATCCGATATATGATGATACACTTTTAGTTTGTTTGGTTTCCCACCTCGTATGATTTGCTTGTACCCGCCGGTTCAATTTAACCCTTCCATCCCGACTCTCATCGTCCGAAAAAAAATGAGCTTCCCTCACGAGCCGGGATGATTTGATGCATGCGGGGTGTATGGACCCATGTGCTAGTGACTCGAACTTTGATACATTCTTGCGGCACCCAAACAAAAGCTCGTCTCATACAGGGATCAACAAGAAACACAACCAAACATGAGCACCGCACGAGTCTAACCCGGATGATTTGGGCCGAACCGTGTGACCATCCAGGACCGTGGAACAAACCACAACCAATCACGCCCCGTATGTATGCATATTTGCACATAACACCCTAATTTGGATCGCGCTCAATAGTCGTCATCCAAAATATGGGTTTTGTAAAAATTATTTGGATCGCGATAGGGACCTTTATGTAAAACATTATTGGTGCGCTGCTCTCCTCTTCCCGTCGCCGGCGACCGGCCGCCGTCGCCGGCGTGGCGAGCCCGCCGGGCTTCCGCCGCCCCCGTTTGCCGAATGGAGGGCGCCAACGATGTTGCTCCTCGGCTCCTTCCGTGAGGGTACCGGGGGGGGGGGGGCTGGACTATGGACGCCGGGATTGCCGCCGCCGAGACAGTCGTGTCGTCCTCCGGGGTCGGCGCGCTCGGATGCACATTCTGCCGCACCACCGTAGGCTTTTTCCTCTGCTACGACCTCGTCTTGGGCTGCGTGGACCTCGTCCTCGGCTCCCCGCGCCCGGGGGCGGAGGGGAGGGGGGCCTGGCACCCCCCAACAAGCTGCCAGTCTACTTAGTATTCATTAGTTCATGCCTGCTAATCTCCCATTATCTACTTATTAGTATTCATTAGTTCATGTATTAAAGCTATCTTTTCAAATTAGAGCTCAACAAGTGTTTGCAATCTGCTTAGAAATTAGTGTTTCTTTGCATCAGTTAACTAAAATGCTAATATGTGACTATGATTATAAGATCGGTAAACGGTAAGCCTATGACTTTGCCCCCCCCCCTATGGTGGATTTCTGGCTCCGCCCCTGCCCGTGCCCATGGAGGTGCTCCAGTGGGCAGGGGCCCCTACTGGGAGCTCAGCGAGATGGAGGGCAAGCTCTGCGCCACCTCCACGGACGAACGCGTCGACGCGTCGACGCCGTCGCAACCATCTGCCTCGACTTCGCGCGCTGCTACACCGACGGCGGCGCCGCCAGGACTCTGGCCGGCCACTTCGAGGGAGGCTGCACTACTAATCCATCAATTGCAGAACGCAGCAATTTCAGAGTTGGTGGATGTGAATATGATTAGATTCAGCAATTTCAATGAGTTTGGTAGTTTCAGTACGCTGGACATATTTGCGCCTCTGAATATGATTAGGTTGTGCTGCTCTAATATCCCGACTGCCGCAGTACCACAGAGTTTTGTGACATTGGTACAACAATTTCAGCATTGATCCATGAATGATGTTTCCTGAATTACTATTATCCTTTCAGTTATATATTATTCACTGAATTCAATTTCACTCAACAGATAGTACAAAAGATCTCGAACTGCCATTTCGTTATGGCATATAGTAGAACCCTTTTTTTTTCAGATAATGGAGTAATAAGAGCAACTTCAAGAGTCTCTATAAAAATCATTAGCTAAAACACTAGTTTGGCTAATACGTACAATGGAATATCTAGCAAAAAGTTGATGAACTCCAACACACTAGCTAAAATCAACTCTTCGTATGCTCCACTACTAGTGGGTGTCGCCTACCATAATCATGTACGAGGGGATAGCTATCGAGACCGGCTAGTCAAAGATGGCTAGCGAAGCCATCGATTTAGCTAGCGGGGGATAGCGGGGGAAAGTTTAGCTAGTTTGTTGGATTGAGTTTTTGACAAATTTTCTATTTTTTAGCTAGTTAAGCCGGGATAGCTAGTCTTTTAGAGTTACTCTAAGAGCAACCCCAAGAGCTTAGGTATAATCCTAGCTAAATTTAAAATTTTAGAGGACATGTAAAAAATAGAGAACTTCGTATTCAAAAGCTAAACCAACGGACTCTCCAAATCCCTTCGCTATCCACGTTCAAGTTACTCATTTTCAACGTTTTCTCGTCGTTGTGTGCGACGACGCCTCAGCTCAACGCGCCCCCTCCATCCTGCTTGCACTAGACAAAGCATGTGTCTTCTTGATTGAATTTTTGACAAATTTTCTAATTTTTTGTTAGTTAAACCAATATAGCTAGTCTCTTAGAGTTGCTCTAACACTGTATATTTTATTAAATCAAACAAACTGTAGGCATTTTATTCTGAAACTTTGCCCTGGGAAATGAAACACTGAATTTCTTGGTCTCTGAATTTCATCAACATGTTATCCAAACAGTTTCCAAAGTCCAAATCAAGTCCAAGCACCCTGCCATCGTCAGCCCCCCCACGTTAATTTTTCTTTGAGGATTAGTACAGTCATTACACCTCTTGATGGTGATGGACCTCGAGCGCCGCAGTAGAAATTTAGAAATCCATAGGCTTATCAGCCACCAAACAAGAAGATCTTTCTCTCGTAACAAACCAAAAGTACCCACCAAAGAACGTACCAAGAAGATTTTCTCTCACAAAGAATCAAGACTACCATTACAAGCTAGCAGCCAAACGAACAGCTTGACTCTAGGAGCCAAGGAGGTAGGGCACCCAAGCATGAGCAAGATCCGATATGTACGCTGCTGGAACTTAACACCCGGTCGATCGTGCAGCTCACTCAGTTTGTGCAGGCCACGTCCGAGAGATGTCTGCACCTGCTGCTGGTGACTGGAGAATGCAATCACCGACACCTCCTGTGTGGCTGTGTGGCACTAAATTCCGTTCAAACTTAAACACATGGTTTGTCTTAAACGACGTGGAGAAACGAAGCCTCTCGACGAGAATCGATGCACTCTCCCCAGATACTCCGCCGTTCGGTTCGGCCATCACCATCTACTACTAGTGTACTTACCAAATAATGCTACTCCATGGTTGACCAAAAACTTAAGGGAAAAAAAGAACAACAACGTGTCAAGCATTCCAAGATCAGATCTGAAGCAGTGCACTGCGAATATTTAAGCACTGACTCCCGGCACAGCATCATTCCATCACACACTGACACAGAGCACCCACCAAACCAGCCAAAGTCCAAGATGGCGCAGCTCAGGCCGGCGGTGCTGCTCGCCGTCTCGCTCTGCTCCCTCCCGGCGCTGCTGCCGTGGTGCGCGGCGGCGAGCTACGGCGGCGGGAAGCCCCTGGTGACGGCCATCACCAAGGACGCGGCCACCAAGCTCTACACGGCGCCGCTCAAGGACGGCCACCCGCTGGTCCTCGACCTCTCCGGCCCGCTCATCTGGTCGACGTGCCCGCCCAAGCACCCGAGCTTCGAGTGCCACCACCACGTGTGCGCGCACGCGCACAGCTACCACCCGCCCGACTGCCCGCGCACGGGCCACGGCGTCGCCGACGACGACGACCCGTTCCGCTGCAAGTGCACGGCGCACCCCTACAACCCCATCGCCCGCAAGTCCGGCTCCGGCGACCTCACCCGCGCCACCGTCACCGCCAACGACACCGACGGCAGGAACCCGCTCCGCCCCGTCTCATTCCCCGCCGTCGCCGCGTGCGCGCCGCACTCCCTGCTCGCCAAGCTCCCCGCCGGCGCCGTCGGCGTCGCGGGGCTAGGGCGTTCCCGGGTGTCCCTCCCCGCGCAGGCCGCGCGCGCCCAGAAGGTCGCCAGCAAGTTCGCGCTCTGCCTCCCGAGCGGCGGCGGCCAGGGCGTCGCCATCTTCGGCGGCGGGCCGCTGTTCCTCCTCCCGCCGGGGAGCGCGGACGTCACGGCGACGCTGGCCGGAACCACCCCGCTCCGCAGGAACCCCGGGCACCCCGGCTACTTCATCTCGGCCAAGGGCATCGCCGTGAACCAAGAGCAGGTGCAGCTGCAGGGCCCGCTCCCGCTCGTCGTCGGCCTGAGCTCGAGGGCCCCGTACACGGAGCTCCGGTCCGACGTGTACGGCCCGGTCGTGAAGGCGTTCGACGAGGCCACGGCCGGGAGGAAGCGCGTCACGCCGGCGGTGGCGCCGTTCGAGCTCTGCTACGACTCGCGGGAGCTGGGGTCGACGCGGCTCGGCTACGCGGTGCCGCAGGTGGACCTGTTGCTGGAGGGCGGCGCCACCTGGATGCTGTTCGGGGCCAACTCCATGGTGCAGGTCAGCGACAACACGGCCTGCTTCGGCTTCGTCAGGATGGCGGAGGAGGAGAAGGGGTCGTCGCCGGCGGCGGTGGTCGGAGGGTTCCAGATGGAGAACAACCTGCTGGTGTTCGACGAGGAGAGGCAGCAGCTCGGCTTCAGCAGCCTGCTCTTCGGGAGGCGGACGACGTGCAGCAACTTCAACTTCACTCTCGGTGCTTATTAGAGCGTTGTACTCACTCGTTCATGTGCGGCAGTTCGTTTGTATCACTGGGTTCAGTTTTTCGCGTCGATTTTGTGATTTTGAGCTCGTTCTTTTGTGCTAAAAAACATTCGTTAAATAATGAAAGAGGGATCGCGGAGAGCATTCAGGAAAGAGTAATGGTGATAGCTAAGCAACCTCTCTAGATACAGGGAATCCGAATTCTTCAGTCTGGGATTTTGGCGAGCCCAAATTTTGGTGGTCCATGTTTTTGGCTTGGCGCTCTGGTTAGCTTAAAGACGGGCAGACGGCAAGGAAGGAGATGATCATCCCCCGGCATATTTGGAAGGAACGGAGTCTTTTAGCAGCGCTCGGCGCCCACCTCAGTCATTTTTTTAGATAGAATCATGAGCGAAACCGAGCTGTGGTAGCCGCCGTAGTGCGTAAGTTAGGGCATCTTTTTTGTGAGTAGCTCGCATGAGGAAAGCACCATTTTATGCGTTGTATACAACTTTTCTACTTAATACAATGATGCGCAGCTCTCTTGCGTATTCGAGAAAACCAAAAGTGATTCCGGCTCGGCAACTTTTGGAATCACCCGAGAGCCGGTCAGAAGTTCCGTTGATTTTTTGTCAGGAAAAAAAAAGTGTTCGTCATCGTGTTCTATTTGTGGGCCAACTGGGCCGAATGTTATTTGGGCATCATCTTATGGGCCAGATATGTATTCCTTCCTTTCGCAAGAACGCAGAGAAAAGGCCCGAGGCTGGCCCACAATAGCCCACTAAGGACATTTATACTTGGGCCAGAGCTGACGACCGACCGATCCGAAAGAAAAAGGGGGGGGGGTGGCAAAGAGAAAGCGAAATGACTGAAGACGCCCCATCTGGATGAAATAATCGCAGCAGTTTTTTTTTCTTTTGAGCAGTTGTGCTCACTAGCACCGGTGCTGATGCTGCGACTGCGACTGCGACTTTTTGCACTGGATCGGATAGGGAACAGCGAACTGATTAGCCGACCAAAAAGTCGGTGGATCGAGGGCGATCGGGCCGAAGCCGCCGCCGTCGCTCTCGCTGCCTGTTGTCGGTGCAGGTGCAGTGCAGCGTGCGACGGAGAGGGTTTCGAAATCAATCCGGCCTGGACTGGAGCCTTGTGGCAGCTTGGAGGTTCTTGCGTTTGTTGGGGGCCGGCCGAGGGAGTGGCCGCGTCGGTTGCTTTGGACGACGACCTCGAATGGAAAAGCTCAACCACCGCACAAGAAAACCTGTATTATGTGGAGTCGTTGCATGTTGGTATTTGTTTAGAAATTACAGTGGGGGGGGGGGGGGGGGGCATCATTGTTTGCGAGGAAAAAGTATGTTCTTATTTGAAAGAAATGCTGTATTTTTACAATGTAAAGTTCGCAAGCATTGTGCAACTTTTCCAAACGCGATAAACTATATCATGAGCGCACAGTTTAAAAAGAAGAAGATATTTATATATATATACTATATAGGGCGGCACGTGTTCCAAAGAAAGGAACTAGTAGGGCGTACGTGCATTGCGAGACAGCTGTTTTTAATTTAATTTTCAGCAGGCCATGCATACCCATACTCTCTCCACTGAACCAATTTGGTAGTAGTACGTGCAAATAAAGGTGAAGCAATATATATACCTAGTATATATAGTGCACTATCTTTTGGCAGGCAACTTTAAATCATGAGCTCATGTAATAATTATTAGACCATCGAATCAGGAAAAAAATATAGAAGAAAAGATTTCCTTTGTAGAAATGTTTCTTTCTTCTCTCTGGCCGTGTTAGATGAGACCTTTCAAATTAAAAGGTGCACAGGCTACGCGTTCGCTCCTACTAGTACTAGCTAGCATCTCTCCTAGTCCTAGCTATGGAGTAGGCGCGTTGTGAGGCCATGTTAGTACTCTACTACTACATCGTTAGCCAAAAGTAGTCTTGCTACCAAAGGCTCACCGTACGTAGCCAAAAGTATTCGCCCGAAAAATTGACAAATTAATTGATCGTGGTACGTGACGAACCAACCTCGAGCTCTCGCTAGTGGTTAAGTAGGAACATTCGTTTCTTCCAAGCAAAGTGCCACCGCTAATACTGCCTCCGATCCGCCGCCGCGGTGAGCGGTGATTAAGGTGCGGCGGCACACATGCTCCAGAGTCCAGATCACTCTCCTAGACGGTCTTGTCTCGATTGCTAAGAATCCTCCTTTCCCCTCTCTCTCCCCACCACACTAAATACGTGAAAAGGCATATGTTCGGGATACTAAATGTAGATGAAATCAAAAACTAATTACACGATTGTGATGACCTTTGCGGCACGAATCTTTTGAGTATAGTTAGACCATGGTAGGAAAATATTTACCAAAAAAGCCGAAATTTACCATCTGCTATAGTGTGTAGAAAGACAACTTTTCCTCACATCGCCACGTTCACGGGTGGGAAGACTAGCAGCACCGTGATTTTTTTTTTGCCTATTGACCGGTGGACAGACGGTGATGGTATCCACTCTGCAGCCATGTGGAGATCCTCGGGCGATGTCTTCCTCTCCCCCTGTTCGTGGGGGATATGCAGCGGGAGCCACAGCATCAGCGCTGACAACGACCCCGCCTCCCAACCAACCGGGACGCGCCACGTGGCACCTCTGGCTTGGCCCCCCCCCGCGCCGTGCACCGCCACCCAGCGGCCAGCGCCCGCCGTGTGGTTGTGACTAGTGTGTGACTCTAGTACTGTAAGTACTACCAGGCAGCGTTTCGCCGGACACGTCACTGCCGACACGGCAGTGAAGGCGGCGGGCCCGGCGTGGCAGCCTCCCCAAGCTTCAGAAATCCACGCCGCCGTGTCCAGCACACTTTTTGCGCTCAAGGGCCTGACGAATTGCCGTATTGGGTTGGCGACCCACCTTGGATCTGGAGGAAATGTCAAAAGGGTGTGTGTACTGTGCAGGCACAGGCAGGGACCCATCTGCAAAAAACGGGCAGAGGCCTGCCGGCTGCCGGCTGGACCCCGCACCGCTGAAAGGCGGCCCGGCCCCACCCCCCCCCCCCCCCCCCCCCCCCCCCCCTGGGAAATCTCGCCCCCTCGCTCCGCGTCCCCCCGCGCCGAGGCTTTTTTTTCCCTCGCGGTTTCCAACCCAACCCAAACCCCCCCGCTCCGCTCCATTCCCCCCTCGTCAAATTCTCCGCGGACGCGACAGGGGCGACGACGAAGTGGCTGGCCACCCTCCCTCCGTGCCGTCCTCCTCCTCCTCCTCCTCCTCCCGTAGTCTTCACTCCAACTCCTCCTCCTCTGCCTGCCGCTATTCGTATCACCGGGGGAGGGAGGCCGCCGGTCCTTGTCGCGAGCGACGCCGTGACTTGAGGACGGGGATTGATTGACTGATTGATTGGTTGATTGGTTAACAGCACACAGACACCGCCGGACTCGGTGCCCCGCCCCGCTAATTTCTCGCGTGCTGCTTCTTCTGCTGCTGCCGCCGCCGCCTGGTGGTGTGCTTTGCTCGCGGAACCTACTGCGGCCGGCGGCGATGGGGCAGGACCTCGTCGAGATCCACCCGCGCGAGCTCCAGTTCACCTGTAAGTCCCGACCGCCTCTCCCCCTCCTCCGCCGTCCTGATCTGCCCCCCCACCGGCCGGCGCCCGGCCGACTGCGCCAGTGGATACATGATGATGCTGTGCTATACCAGTATACCTCGCTTTTGTGCGCTTCGATTCTCGATGTTTTGTTGTTACCGTAGCGTAGCTCGCCGTCCGCGTGTGCCGCGCGAAGGTTCCGACCGCGTTCTGCTGACTCGAGGCTAATTTTCGATTTCCTGGTTTCCCGTGCTTCGAATTGATCGCGGAGTAGCTACGTTTGGGGATCGGGTCGGCAACTTTTCCGGATGTATCCCGGTGGAGTGGCAGGGAAGCTAAACCCCCTTTGTGAATTTGGGAAGCAGCATATGTTTCGTGGAACTTTTGATTTCCCCTCTGCTTTGCTTTTCCTCACTTGTAACGGTTTCATCAAGCTTTGGACCACCACCATGCGAATTTCTCACTCTCACTAACTAGATTAGAGCAGAGGATGAAGCAGTAAGCATAGCCTTTGTTGTCTCCCTCCTCCCTCCCTTTTGCTTTTCAGTAATGCGTGACAATGTAGAGCTAGGAAGCTTTCCGTCCAGTCCACTTTAGTTGGTTGCTTCCATTCTGTTCGTTTGGTTCGGAACAGGTAGATTTTGTGGTGCCAGTGGTTGTAAAGTCGGGTGGCTGGTGGGAGTTTGGCAGGGTGGGAGGATCTGCTTGGCAGCTGGTTAGTATTAGTGTTTGTCTTGTTAACTTGAAAGTGAACTAATGGCTCACACCTTTCCCAATATTAATCGTGCTGAGTGAGAAGGAACTTGATGAGCGGAAAAGGTGTTAAGGTTTGTGAACATGATAGATTAATCGGCAGCCATAAGCTGCAAGTGTGTTACAGTGCACTCGGGCGGGACCTGGTCCGAGTATAATTATAGCTGTAACTTATCTTGTCTCAAAAAGGTTGCACTATTGAGTATAATTATTAGCTGGGCCCGTAGTGACATGTTACGGTACTCATCTTCCTGAAAGAAAATGTATAATTGAGTTTTCCCCCATCACTATTTTCGCTCTGGTTTCTGTGAACATGGGCAATGCATTTGTCAAATATGTGTGTTATCAAATGCACTCTACGATTTTCACAGGAGGAACCAATTATCTCTCACATGTACCTACCCATGTTAAAATCTTAAAATAGTTCCGCTGGTTAATTGCAGAGCAGTTATTGGAACTGAACTAGTATTCCTTTTCTTTTCACTTATGCATTCACGCATCTTAGGGGCCCTTTGGCAGGGCTTTTCCAAGTGCTTCTCCACTGGCTTCTACAGAAGCCCTGCCAAACCCCTGACAAAAAAACCGCTTCCAAGCTGAAGCCATGGAGAAGCCATTTTGCAATTTGTACTACGGAGGTGAAGCCAAAAATAGTGGCTTCCCGCGGCTTCTTCCCCACATGTGACATAGAAGCCACAACCACAGCCATTTTGCCAAACACTTTACAAAATGGCTTCAGCTTCACCAAAGAAGCCATTTTACTAGAGTAGCCACAGCTACAGCCGTTTTAGCCACAGCCGAAGCCCTGCCAAAGGGGCCCTTAGTTATGATGATGCTTTTTAAATGTTTTGGTTTGTATTCTCTGCGCCTTAAATGTGCTATTTCATTTCAAACATAGAACTCTGTATGTATTCTTCTTAATTTTTAACTGACCTTATTTTTATTCTTCATGGTTTTCAGTTGAGGTGAAGAAACAAAGTTCATGCACTGTTCATCTAGTCAACAAGTCCAATGAATATGTTGCTTTCAAGGTTTGTCAGCAAATTGGCTAACATCTCAATTATTTCCTATTTTCTACTCAAGTAAATCTCCAATTGTACTAATGGGATGATACTGTGATGTACTTAAATATTCTGTTCTTAACCACGAATTTCTCCATTATTTACTAGAACATTTAGCAGAGTAGATATTTGGGGTGGCCACCTTAAATTTCTATCAAGCATCTTGGGAAGTAAAAACTGTCAATCTCTAATCATCTAGTTAGTTTCTGATGATACTAGAGCTATAACCAGATGTTTCTTTGCCTGGGCGTATTCGGCTCTTATTTTTATGATATATGGGATGATCACATTGAACACATTTTGAGCATATAAAACTGCAATATCTGATCTTGTTTTCTTTTTCTCGAATTGGCTAGGTTAAAACAACATCTCCAAAAAGGTATTGTGTTCGACCGAATACTGGAGTTATCCTTCCTAGGAAATCATGTGAATTTACAGGTATGCATCTATGTTCACTTGTATTGATATAATAATGGTTTTGTCTGTGGGAGGTTCATAGAACCATCTTGAGAGTATTCACATGAATCTACATCTAAAAGTTATGTTCAGAAGTTAAAAGGGAGATACATGATAAGCATCTTGATTTTGTTACGATGCTTTACTATCACAATGTCAGTTAGGAAGTTCATTTTGTTTTGTAAGCAGATGTCGTTTTGGGTTTTAGAGGCAACGTTTTGAGAGATGGAATCACAACTAGTATTCGCAAGTAAAGAAATAAAAAATAATTCAGTAACATCCTCCTGGTTCAGTGTGCATCGATATAGCGACGATCTAGATTTTAAATCATTTCCAAATTGAACTGTTTGACTCTTATATGATGCTCATTATAATTGGATTTGTTGCCCATTAAATAAACACGCTTGCTTATTGGTACAGGGAAATAGTCAGAACTTTTATGTCTTTTATTTTTGACCTTGTCAGATTTCTTCTTATACAAGCTACATTATTATTTCCTCTTATATTAATTGTACCTGCTTTTTTACTTAAATGTAGTTACCATGCAAGCACTCCGAACTGCTCCACCAGACATGCAATTAAAAGACAAGTTTTTGGTGCAGACCACAGTTGTTCCTTATGGTACATCTGATGAGGACCTTGTTCCTGCCTTTGTAAGCACATAGCTGTAACCCTTAATAGCATAGTGTTCTTTTCACGTTACTTGTTCTAACTGAAAATCACACTTACCCTTTTCCTAACAGTTCTCCAAAGAAGCTGGCAGGTACATTGAGGAAAGCAAATTGAGAGTTGTCCTCGTTAGTGCGTCCAATTCTCTTGAATATGAACCAATTAATGGAGTTCATGGCACTGAGCCAGCTGTTGAAGTTCCTGTACTGAAAGAGATGCCAAATATAGAGAAAGAAGTGCTGCCACCTGCTACAATAGAAGTCCCTCCTCCTCTGGAACAAACTCCAGCAATTGCCACTGAAATACCTTCACCTGTCAAAGAGACTCCAGGCCTGAGAGAAATTCCTGTGCCACTGAACGAAGCACCAGCTGCATTCACAGAATCTCCTTCCACTCGGAATGACTCCTCTACTATTGCAATTGAACATCCCTCTACTGTTACAATTGAACATGCCCCGGCTATTAATATTGAATCCCCTCCTCCTTTGAAACAAAGCATTGCAGTTTTTAAGGAATCTCCTCCACTGGAGGAAACTCCTCCTAAAGAAGCTGTTATGCTAAATGACAGAGGAATTTTCAGTGTGCAGAATCATCAATTATCTCATGTAAGTTTCCATTATCTAGCGCACCACATGCACATTTTTCCTAAGTTTAGCTTAATCTAAGAGAAAGATCAGCAGGTCTGGCCTGTCAAACATGTTTTTTTGATACAATGTAGTGCTAGTCACGAGCCAACTTTTGGCTCAACAGTTACGTTACTCATGTAGGCCCCAAGTACAACCCAGTCTACCGGCTGTATTTTGGTAAAAATTAACATGTTTTTTCTACCAAAACTGTGTAAGTATTCTAATTATGAAATACAGACCTAATTAAAAAAACTGTGTAAGCTTTGAACTTTGGTCCTTATTTTGGCCAGAGAAAACTGAATTGCACAAGTGTGTGAGTATGCATCTTGGGATCTTCCATAGTACAGTTTTCATTTATTTCTTTCACAGCCTTCAAGTCAACATATATGTTAAACTTTTGTGGCTATGGCTTTTATTGGATTTTCATTTTTAGCCTACCCTACTTGTGGGAGAAAAGGCTCCTTATTCTTGTTTTGTAGCCAATTTGTTGACTTTCTCCTTGCACACATGTACCAGGTAACAGAAGATGTTCAGAATCTGAAGTCAAAGCTCAACAATCTTGAATCAAAATTGGAAGAGGTAAGTTGAACACCATGGGGTATTTTGGATCACTTGAACAAGTTTGGGGATTAGATTTTCAATAAACAGTGAAGATAATCTATTATGTGTCTGTTTTGTAGGCTGAAAAGATGATAATAAGGCTAAGAGAAGAGAGCAGAAGTACCACCCAGGAGCGGGATAAGTTACAGCAAGAAACGGTATGTCTTGAACTTCATTAATACTACGTATATTGATATCTGGAAAATAGAGAAGACCTGTATAGACTATTGCTTAAAGGAAAGTGCATTCAAGTACATGGTTTTCCAACTTGATCATATAGAAGCAGCATGAAAAAGCTAAAATGCCTTTCAGCAACAATCCCCCTCCCCATCCTGTTGCTGTTTAGCCTGAAATCTCTAGTGCAACATATTTATAGTCATAATGAAAGGGGCTGCATTTTCCTGGCCAGATCTGCACATCATTGCATCATGCCATTAACTTGTTCAGATAGATTCTTCATGCCAGTTTTCTGCACTAGGCATTTATCTGCTGCAGGAGCTATCTGTCCAGGACTCCATATGCCCAAATGGTCCCCAGATATCATCTGGCAACCATATTGCAGTTATTTTCCCATGTAGTTTGGATCCTGAGGTTGATGAAGAGTCACCTGATATATTTTCTGTGTCTGGAAATCAGCCGTGGTACATCACAAAGCAGAATGGGTGCTTTTAACCGCCCAATGTGGAATCTGTTATTTTTTTTTGTTGAAATATAGCACCGTTTGTGATTGCTGATATATACTCTATTTTTTTCCGAGGTGGACAACAAATACCTGTGTACGTCAAATAAAATTGCTCTTTGCTGCTGTCGGAATTGCTTTGATTTTTCAGTTGGCTTTAGTTATTCGACGTCTATTGTTTCTAACATTATGCATGCATTGGCCAGATGTTTCTAAGAAAGAAGGGAGCCCCCGGGAGTCAAGTGGGTTTCCCCTTGCTGTTTGTGGTGTACGTGGCGCTTCTTGGTACCTCACTCGGTTACCTGCTGCGACTATGAGTTGTGTGTTCAGCACCTGGGATGCTTTTATGTGTCAGGAGAGTTGGAAGGGCAGCTGCACTCCATAATCTTGGAGAGGAGCATTTGTTAGCATTATTAGTGCAGATGGTTTTGCATATAACAGCAGTGCAAACTAAACCACCAGTTGCCTGTATGTATAGAACAGTTTTTATTGTAATGTATAGAACAAAACCCAACCAAAAGATGCCCTCTGCCTTGTAGACTAACCTGGGATTATTCCATTTGCCCCAAGTTTTGTTTTACAGTTTGCTGGATTCGGCTCCCCTGAATAATGGTTGCAATTACAATCTCGTGTTATTTACCATTTGGTTCGTACTAGTTTGTGTATCAGATTGTCTTTTGACCTGACATGTACATCTTGGCTTATAGAGGCACAAAACAGTGCCACATAAAACCCAAAGAGTCACGATCTCAGGGATCGTGTCAAGATACCAAGATGTAATAGCGGACAACCAGAATGGACCACTTCTTTCATTGATCTATAGTAGCATGTTGAATCGTTCTTGCGGAATTCTGTCATTTACTCTCATAGTAACTTTTGTTTCAGGAAGTACAATCCACAACCATGTAATTCAGCAATAACTTTCTCATTGATGTCAGTGACAAACAGGAAAACCAAGAGATAAGTGCTACAGGTATAAAATCGATATGGGCAAGTAACTACTTTGAACACTAAGATGAAAAGTTATTAGCCTGGACCATCAACAGATGCTGTAGCCATATATAAAAATTTAGAGAAACAGATTGTGAAACTAATACTAATCTGTTAAGTGACAGAGTGTGTGGTGAAATCTGAGTTTCTGAAACTAATATCACAGCTATTCATTTTATATATGTTGCTACTTGGTACAGTACTATCTTCTTGCAGTAAATGACACACATTTAAGGACCTGACATCTTATAGGAAAAAACTATCCTCCAAGGGTCCAAGACGACTCCAAATGAGGAGTGGATAAGCTGATCTTACTTGGAGATGTACTGCACCTCTTCTGGTGAACAGAAATTGCTGTCATGAATGAATATTAGAACCGCAAAAAAGTGAAATGAATGAAAAAAATGTAAAGGTTTCAGAATAAAAATCACAATGACAACATAGGTACATGTACTTAGATGCAAAAGGAAAAGTTGGATCCAATTGTAATGAACTGCATATGGCCATATAGGCATTAACAAATCACAGCATACATAGAAGAATCTAGCTATTACTCCCTCCCTGTCCCAAATTGTAGGTTATTTTGGCTTTTCAAGGTTCATAGGTGTTTGAAATGGAGTATATAGTAACACTCATCAGAATTCGCTAGTCCTAATTTTCAAGGTACACTGCATCTATCCAAAAAAAGGTATGAACATGTTGAATAGAAATTTTGTAGAGACAAGTGAATAGTGAATTGGTAAATTCTCATTGATCTCATTGTTCCCTTTTATAGGGAGATTACATAATCAGTTACAAGGTCATAAGGATGAGACTTGATAACACCATATAGTGGCACTTTATATCACCCTCTAATGGCTGCTATTAGGAGCTGCCATTAGATGAGTTTAAGGTCATAAATCCCTTGTGTGCTGCCTAGAGATGGCAATGGGTACCCGAAACCCGAGTACCCGACGGGTTTTACCCGATAAGGAGGTGGGTACGGAAGGAACTTCGTACCCGTGGGTACGTTATTGGGCAAAATCTCATACCCATCGGGTATGCGGGTACGGGTGTGGGTGTAGACTACCCATACCCGTCTACCCGCGGGTAAGAAAAACCCGCATAAATAATAGCCACCCTAAGTCATTTTAGCTCATATGGTGCATGAATTTGGCCTATATATTGGTGCTAATGTGTGTTACTCTATTAGCTTGTTGCAATGATATGGTTATATCAATATTTATAATTTGTAACTTACTAAAAAGTTGGAATTATTTATTATTTTTGTGTGACGAAGTCCGATTATTTATGCAATTCTCGGGTATGTTGTCGGGTACGGGTATGGAATTATTTTCCTACCCGTGTGCATTCGCGGGTAACCCGACGGGTAAAATTTAGTCCTAACGGGTACGGGTATGGGTGGGCACTACCCATCGGGTATGTACCCGTTGCCATCGTGAGTGCTGCCCCTTGGTGTGCTTCATTGAGGAGGTCAATTATAATGCTTTTGTAACACTCCCCCTTTGATCGAGTCAAATCTTGAGATCAATATGTTCTTGAATTACTTCGGAAAACCCTGTGGGAAAAAATAGGAATGATTTGTTTGGTGGTTACTCTATCACGAAACCTGCAAGGTTTAAGGAGTAACCTATGCCTCAGTTTTATCTCTAGAAAAACCCCAGTGGGGAAAACATGAGATAAGGCATATGCGTGTATTAAACATTGTCTCATCAAAAACTTTACATGAGAAAAACCTTCTGGTAAAAACTGATAAAAGAAAAGAGTACAATGTAAAGCATTCAACTGGGTCCATCATTCAGGAGGTCTCCCCCTGAAGCCTGCAAGTCTCGGAGCCGTCTCATACCAATTCCCTTAACACATTTCTCGAATGAGGAAGTCGATAGGGATTTAGTGAAGAGATCTGCTAGATTATCACAAGACTTTGTCGGTAAGATGTTTATTTCTCCACTTAGCTGAAGCTCATGGGGATTAAACAACTTAGGAGCAATATGTTTTGTGATATTGCTCTTGATGTAACATGTTTGCATCTAAGAAATACAAGCAGCATTATCTTCATATATAATGGTAGGTGATTCTGAAGAACCAAGACCACATGGTCGCTCAATGTGATTTATCATTCTGCGAAACCACACACATTCACGTGAGGCTTTATATAGTGCTATTATTTCAGAATGATTTGTGGAGGTAGCCACTAATGTATGTTTAGATGACTTCCATGATATGGTTGTTCCTCCATGAAGGAATACAAAACCTGTCTGTGATCTGGCATTGTGGGGATTAGACATATAACCAGCATCAGCGTATCCAATCAAGGTAGGATCATTAGTTTTCCTTAAGAATAATCCAAGATCCTTAGTGCCATTTAAGTACCTAAGGATTTGTTTTCCTCCAGTCCAATGGTGCCTTGTTGGGGCAGCACTATGTCTTGCTAATAGATTCACTGCAAATGCAATGTCGGGCCTTGTACTGTTTGCAAGGTACATTAGTGCTCCGATGAGACTGATATCTCCTCTCCTTCTTCCTGTGGTCGGAAAACATCCTTTTCAATATCAAGAGGTCGAACAACCATGGGGTTTTGATTGGATGTGCTTTGTCCATATTGAACTTCTCCAATATTTTCTGGACATAGGCAGATTGGTGCACCAAAATTCCAGAGTGAAGGTGCTCGATTTGCAAACCCAAGCAAAATTTGGTTTTACCCAAATCCTTCATCTCAAATTCCGTCTTAAGATGATCACGAGCTTCATCAACATCTCGTGCTGATAACGTGTTCAATAGAAATTTTGTAGAGACAAGTGAATGGTGAATTGGTAAATTCTCATTGATCTCATTGTTCCCTTTTATAGGGAGATTACATAATCAGTTATAAGGTCATAAGAATGAGACTTAATAACACGGTGTAGGTATTATTGATGAGAATACCTCTCTTTTCTTGAGGGAGGCTAACTCTGCTTCAATTATAATGCTTTTGTAACAGAACACACATCTTTAGAGACATGTGAAACATCAATGGAAACTAGTACTACTTGTTTTTCCAGTAGCAAGAAAACAACCTTACAGTAGCATCAGTTTTAACACCTTGCAGTTTTGGATTCACTCATTCACTTTCAACCTATGATAGAAAGTCTTAAATTAAATAAATCACAGTAGAAAACCACAAATCAACAAAAGTCCTGGACAAGGTCCTAGACAAGACTGGGATGAAAGGAACTGGGAAATGGACGGTCCAGCAGGCTGCTGAACTCTCTGTGGCTGCTCCTACAATTGAGGCATCCTTGGACTCCAGGTTCCTCAGCGGTCTGAAGGACGAAAGGGTTGAGGCTTCCAAAATCTTCCAAGGTGACTACTCCACTGGCCTGCCAGTGGACAAGGCACAGCTGATCGAAGATGTGAGGCAAGCTCTCTACGCCTCCAAGATGAGTGGGTAGCGAAGGCTTACCTTGATCAAGCCACCGCATCTAGCACATGTCCTGGTAAACAATTGTGTCAAATCAGCAGTATAGATCTAGCTACAAAACATGTAAAGAAAAGCATAAACCTAACTAATAGTGGTATATTTCTGTATGAATTTTGCACAAATAGTGGAAGGAATTAGTTGAGCATTGAGGAAAAACTAAGGGGAAAAAAGGTAAAGGAGCTTACCGCTGCAGCGTACTCCACAAGTATCTTGGCAAGAGTGGAATTGTATATCGTAGTGGAGGGATTATGTTTGATCTTAAGTTCTGTTTAGTAAAGCATCATGATCAAGATTCATTGATAAAAGTACTGAAGAGTAAAATACATGGAGACAAACCAGCTAACAAAACTAATAGTATGTAACATGGAAAATATAATCATGCAGAAAAGTTCTTGAAAAGTTAAGGGGGAATATTGGACACCTCTGAATCAAATCTGTATGCAAACTAATAATGTACTAATATACAGGAAATATTGCCGATGCTTATGCAAGGAAAACTGACTAATGACCAGGCTACAAAACCATACCAACAAGGAAAAAGTCTACTTCACCCCCAACCTATGAGGTTGGAACACATCACCCCCCAACCTATAAAAATGGATTTTTTACCCCCTGAACTTTTTCTAAAACAGGACAAATCACCGCCTGAAGCAGTTTGAAAAATGATAGTAAATCACAGAAAAATTATAAAATGGAAAATCCAATTGTGTTGGATTCAATAAGCAACTAAGCATAGGTAAGGAAAGAAAGAGAAGCCTTTACTATGCGGCAGGCATTCAAAACAGCAGAAATAAGCATGTTGGTGTACATGATTCTAAAATAACCAAAGCCACATTGTAGTATATTTCAGTTAGCATAGTTATGAACTTATTATCTCTGGAACGTCAAATATTGTAAATGTCAAATAATTATAGAATTGATGTAAAAGATTGCTGCACACCACCACTACAGCATAGCATACAAAAGTAGGCTTATAAAACATACTCAATATTATTTCACAATACAAATGACACCCAAATATACTGCAAGGCACCAGACTTTCACAAGGCCGTATACTGCAAGGAGAATTTCTCCTGTCCAGACAACAATCCATACAAATATTAGGATACAAGTATGTTATGAGCCTAGAACAGTACCAAAGTAACTAGCGCAGAAATTTCACATTTGAAGCTCTACACAAATCTTGATACCAATGATACAACTAGAAGTGACATAAATGTAATTTACTTCTGTTGACGGTTGAAACACGTAACAACATTCGATCCGCAAGCGTACGGACCTACACCTTTTTCACCACGGGGATTCCCTAGGTTCTTATCAATCCGCGGAGCAAGGGGATTGCTAGCGCTTAACCAAGTACTAATCTAGTTGATGGGAAACCTCTGAAAGGGGTATTAATCTAAAGGTAAAGACAATCTAACCTAAGTTGATCAAACAAATCTAAGGTTAAACTAGATGGCAAAGGGTGGACACAAGAGAGAGGTAGAGATAGATAAGCATTCCCTCCCTAGGGTTTAGGATCACATGAACATGCATTTACTACATTAAAAGGATGTTGCCTACACTAGCTTCATGGTGATTATGCGGCCGCTAAGCCTTTTCCCTCCACCGTACAGTCACTATGCAAGGTAATCAAACACTTTCACGTATAACCGCATTTATACCTAAGCATCCATAGGGTTAAGCTAATCACCACGATTACCATAAACCCTACTAAGACCACATGTTGCGCAAACATATGTAAACAAAGCATACGCGAAGACATAGACCATAAAGCATTGATTGGCATAAGGTTCATGTATAGATTACATATCACGCATCAATCTAACCCTAGGGACGAACGGAGACATTACCCCATCATCTTACACGGATTGAAGCACATAGGGGCGATGGAGACTCTGGAGAACATCGTCGATGAAGATGGCGGCGATGAAGCTTGGGAACACCCCTAGGCCAGCGGCTTGGAGTCCTCCTCTTGCTTCCTTCCCTCCGCCAGCGTTGATCCTTGCGACGAGCTCATCCAACTCTCTCCCTCATCTTGCGACGGCGGTTTTCTGGTGAATGACGTCGGTAGAATGATTTGTTCGATGTGGCGGCCGACGGCGGCGGAGGCAATAAATAGACTAACACCTAGGGCAAAGGGGGCGCCGAACCGGGCCCGAAGTGGGCTGGGCCGGTCGTCCCAGGCCGGCCGGCCCAGGCCCATTTCGGCCCGGTTCGGCCCCGGTTTCCTCCCCGGTTGCTTCTCGCGTGATTCCTTATTTGTGTGCATTTGCATGTGGGCCTTTGACGTCGTTTCCTTCACGGTTAAGGCTTGAATCCTTGCTATGCAAGCTTTACTGTTTTCTGGTTGAGTCCCTGAAGACTTGCACGTTGACGCTTCGGTCCTCGGGTCATTTCGAGTCATGTTCATTGCGTGTCTTGACTTGTCACGGGCTTCATGATCTTCTCTTGAAGTGCTTGCTGAACTTATCCCGAAAGTCTCCTCTTTAACGTTAATTTCCTGCGTAAACAACAAACTCCAAATACCACATTCACAAGTGAACTTGTTACATCATTAGTATGCCTAGTGGCGGGTTAGTTGCAAATCATAATCGAAACCGATGTATAACAAGTACTTTAGGTTGACGGAAATTCACCGTGAACAACTTCACCACAGAACAACCAATAAACACACAGAATCAGAGTACGAAGATTGAACAGAGAACCACTGTTAGTATACAGATCAGGCACCATGGCTGTTCCAGATCAATAATATATTGCAGCATAGCAATAGCACTAGCACAATTTGACATCTACTCACTACCATTCATTTCCATAATTCCATTCAACAGGGCTGATGATAATACTAGTGCTACCAGATAAGTTAAACAGGGCGAGCCAGGACTACACACCACCCAACCAAACACTAATAGTACTAGCACAAGCAGACACGGAACCTATCTAAGAGGAGGTGAACTTGGTGACGGCCTTGGTGCCCTCGGAGACGGCGTGCTTGGCGAGCTCCCCGGGGAGGACAAGGCAGACGGAGGTTTGGATCTCGCGGGAGGTGATGGTGGGCTTCTTGTTGTAGCGGGTGAGCTTGGCGGCCTCGGCGGCGAGCTTCTCGAAGATGTCGTTGATGAAGGGGTTCATGATGGACATGGCCTTGGAGGAGATGCCGATGTCCGGGTGCACCTGCTTGAGCACCTTGAAGATGTAGACCTTGTAGGTCTCGACGCTCTTCTTGGCCTTCTTCTTCCCTTCTTGCCCTCGTCGTCCTTGTCGGCACTGGACTTGCCCGCGGGGAGGCGCTTCTCGGCCTTGGGCTTCTTCCCCACCGGGGCCTTCTCCGCCTTCTCGGTGGCGGGCTCCTCCTCCGCGGGCTTCTTCTCCGCCCTGGGTGCCATCGATGTGGTGCTACAGCGGGCCGCTTGGGGTCGCGCGGGGGGGGGGGGGGGTGTTTCGATTCGATCGCAATGTGGTGTGGTGAGGAGAAGAGGGGTGCTATGCAATCAGTTTATAGGCCAGGAGAGGTGGGCGCTGATTGGTGCAGGCGTAGGAACCACGTATCGATGACGTTGAGGGGTGCGAGGCGTTAGTGCCGCCGCGAGTGGACGGCTTGCGATGGGTTTGCACGCGGATTGCTGACGTGGTCAGGCTCCTCTTTCCCACCCTGCCCTCTGCGCAGGCCCGCGGTAGGAGGCGGCGGCACGACGCGGCTGGATCGGACCGTCGGCGCGCGCGGTGGAGCGAGAGGTATGGCCGGTGGCGGGTGCGGAGCTCACCTTGGCCGGCGGCGGGCGCGGAGCTCACCGGTGGGAGGAGGAGGCCACCTTGGCGTCGATGGGCCTCCAGCGTGCCAAATCCCGGCCGACACAGGCGGAGGTGTTGCAGGTCGCGAGCTCGGACCTAGCCGACGGCGGGGTGAATGGATGGGGGGGTGTAGCGTGCGGCGGCGTGGTGGTGTCCGGCGGCCGGTGCTGGTGGCGAGCGGCCACCGGCAGGGACGATGAATGGATAGGGATGGTTCGGCCGGTGGTGGAGATGTCCAGGAGATGGGAGAGTGGAAGGATGACCGAATGAGGTGAAAATGAAGGAGAAAAAAGAAAAGAGGAGGGGTAAGAAAAAATAATAGAATAGAAAAAAGGAAATAGAAAAAGGAAATAGAAAACAAAAAAGAAAATGGAATGGCATTATGGACTTTTCACAATCGTATCCATCTCGCACAGCAAGGAGAATATGTTTTGCGAAACGTTTTTCCGAAACGGCTTCAGCTCCACCACGGAATCCACTCCACCACCACCGCCACAACCGGAGCTGGAGCCGTGCCAAACACACGTGTGGTCCTATACTCTGTCAACGAGCGAGCTCATCGCCTCGGTTACGAGGGTGTTTGGATTTCTTTAGTCACTTGACTGGACTTTAGTCGGACTAAAACTTTTTAGTCAGTCTCTGTTTGGATGGTGACAATATGTGTTTGCCGCCCATGGACATTTGGGGGGTCGTACCTTCAACATATGTGTGTCTTCATTTCTCCGCATGCATTAGAGATTGGAATTCCTTAGAGATTCAGAGGTAGTATGCTTTTTATAACGAATCGAGTAGCTCAATTAAATTCAATAGGAAGATACGATCATAAATTGAAAAATACAACAAATAGAAAATAATAAATCCAACAAGAACGAGAAATTTGGAAATTTGGCACCCAATTCGACGACCTCTCTACATTTGGCACTCAATTCGTGACCTCTTCAAAATTTGACACCCGGGACACGAATTTCTTCAAAATCAGGGGCTCTCCTCTCTTTCTCCCTTTAGCCCCTAGTGAAAAGACGCTAGTGCCCTCTTCTTCTTCCTCGGTCATATTCGACCTCTGTCATGGTCGTGGGGAGCAGCGCTGGAGCTCACCTGTCTCCTGGTACGCCGGGGAACTCCTGGCGCACGACGACCGTGTCCTGGCCGCAACGTACAGGGCGTTCGCCGACAAGCCCGTCGAGCTCTCCGCCAAGGTACCGCTCCTGCACGGGTCACCGGCGGAGCATCTGGCGTGGGTCAAGGCCGCCTGTGCGGAGCGCAGCACATGCCTCGCCGCGGAGAGCGCGCCGCACGCCGTGGCGCGCGACGCGCGCAAGCATCACGAGCGTCCGGGCGTCCACGGGGCACACCCGACCTCGCCGGTTCGGGTGAGGGCGAGCTCCGGCCGCGGCGAGGTGAGCTCCGCCACGCGGGCGGGCTCAAGCCCCGACGAGCGAGCTCCGCCCCGGCGCCGGCGAGCTCCAGCCGCGGCGATAGACCGAGGGAGACGGTCGTCGGCGCACCGGGAACTGGGCGGCGGCCAGGGAGCCGCATCGAGGCCGCGCCTGCCCTGCACTACTGGGGAAGAAGACCAAGGAAGAAGATGCACCATCGGGGAAGATGAGTAGATGACCAAGGAAGAAGATGAGGGCAGTATAGTCTTTGCACTAGCGGTTGAGGAGAGAAATAGAGGAGAGTCCCTGATTTTGAAGAAATTCGTGTTCCGGGTGCCAATTTTTGAAGAGGTCATGAATTGGGTGTCAAATGTAGAGAGGCCGTCGAATTGGGTGCCAAATTTCCAAATTTCTCAACAAGAACCCAACCCCAATTAACTACAGTACAACAAACACGCACTGCACCACTCAAAACACAGGGGAGCAAATGAGCCTACCCATGTCCAGTTTCTCTACCAAAACAAACTAAATGGTCTGCGAATGTAATGATCGCTGTGATGAATATCAACATCGAACACAGTTAGCTCACATATATGCACTCCAACTATGAAGATGAACTGCCAGTCCACTGAAATGAGAAAGGACGAAGGTTTCCTAGGCAAACAAAGAGACAGGACGTTAAACATAGGAGCTGATTCCTGAAGGCTAAAAGGTGCAACCAGTTTGGTTTTCACAATCAGATTGAGTTCCTCGTTGTTGGATGATTACGAGATATCAACTAAGGATAGCCTTGTACTAATTACTATTACAGCAGAAACAACAAAGAATTGCTAAACATTAGAATTTGCAAAGGCCAGTGTCGAATATCACGTAATTAGAAACCCACATCAGCAACAGTAAGGACGTGTATGGCCATCTATTCGCGATGCTTTTATTATGTAGATGGATTTTTATTCTGCCCCAGGAGTCTTATAAGCCCCTTCTCTACTTAGGCCAGGAGTTTAATACATGTATTATACTTCACAAACTGATAATACCAACAATAACCAAACACTAAGTTCTCAAATCATGAGCTATTGCATTTCAGTATATTCTAATGAAACGCGAGAAGAACTTCCGTCGTAGTCCCCGGTTTCTTGGCACCTAAGGGCAACATGCTTCATCAACCTGAAAACCAGATGAGAACACCAAATTAACCAGTGTACAGAAAAGTTAGCAAAAGATCACGAATGTAGGCAGATCAGATAATAATGTGTATTGTTTCTTGTATCAAGTGATTGGCAGTTGTGCTTTTATTATGGTCATCTTAATACTGCATACAAGTCTGATTTTTGGTTCAGATCCAAACATCAAATTCCTATCAGCACAACCCTTAACACATGTTTGTTTTGACTTCAAGAATCTGACCCCAAAGATGTTTTGGAGCAACAGGCCTATAATGTGCATGTCACTACCTCATTTTTTTTTCACTTATACCTTGTTTTCGAAAAAGCAACATCAAACACAGTATTCTGTTGTACTATGACACAAGAAGAAAAAAAGATTAGCTTAGGTTATGCATCAAGAGCACGTGCCTTCTTGGCAGACATCAATCAGAAGAGCTACAAAAATAAAAATCTTCAAACAACACAGCGGCGCTGCAGAAATGATCCTGTATATATGCTCCGGAAAAGAAACAACATCTGTCTCCGTGGGACAAACTTGGACCAAGAGACCAAGAGATTTGTTTTCAGAAGTTGCAATGGGCGGGCACACACCAGATCTAAAAGCTAATTATTTCACAGCTCAAGTGGACACAGCTATGGTTGTAATCTATACATTGACAGATACAAATATGAAACATCAATGTTGGGAAGTTTATGCAGCATCAGGAACACTCTCCCATGGTCCCCAATGGCTGAATGCAAGAAAAATATACTGGACAGGCATTCAGAAGCACAAAAGGCTATAATGCCTGCTTTGCCCAAGACATAGGATGAAAACTTGGATGAAGAAGCTGTTAATACTGCAGTCACTAGGAGCTGTGTGGTGTATTTTCTAAGCCCAGGAAGGTTTTTCTTGTAATAAAGGCCCAGGCCCCAGGCAACTTAAATTATGTATATGCTTCGCTTTTAGTTCTTTTTACATTACATGTATGTAGACTAAAATACTATCAGGGTTCCCACTGGCTAAATGCAAGAACATGGGGGCTAAGACATGGTTAAATTGTCTAAGAGTTGTGCGGTGTGATTTCCATATTAGTCCAGGTTGTTTTTTTATTTTTTATTTTATTCTTTATTTCTTTCTTTCTTTTTTTTTTGAGAAGTTTGCAGGAGCACTGCATCGTCATTTAAGTAGGTGAGCGGAGTTCAAGTTCATACAGAGTGATATTTCATAGATAAGGATACCTCCTCTAGATGCCTAATTAACATTAAATGTTAACTAACTCTGGCCCTCTGTTGGCCATTTTCCTGAACAGATAGAGGCTAGATGTGCCAGAGCAACAAACCCATCTACTTCTGATTCACTATGCCATAGATAAATTTTCAGTTAGGATAAAGATAAGTGCTTGCTCTTTCCATGTCAGTCTTCTACTTTCTCATGCTAACCAGTTGCACTGCCATTCACCACTTCGGCATTCACTGTTCATTGGCCAGCATCTCCTTGTTGCCGCAGTAGAAAGCCCATGAAAAACCAGAGTATTCAATCACAAGAATTTTGCGATAGCGTAAACGATTTCATCTTATACCTAATATGTTGGTTGAATTCGAGGACGAGCCTTTAGTGGAAAAATATGTTGGTCGAACTGTTCAAATTCTACTCAAGAGGAATATGGGACATCATCATCACGGCATTTCTAACCCCTTTGTCAATGATACAGTGATAATGGTTTTTTCTAAAAGATCAGCATGTTGAAAACATAAACTCTGTTTTCAGTTATAGTGTTCTTTTGACTCATACAGTTCACAGGATAATCCCAAAGCTTGGCATTCAAAATCCTTGCAAAAGATAATAACATAGTTGATTCCATGGTTTCGAAAGATATCGAAAAAACTATCTTTTTAGTTCATTGCCGCAGGTACTATTAAACATTACTGAACTAGGCATCTGTAAGTAAAAAAAAACATCAAACCAAACTTTCTTGTCCACTACAAACATAAGACACCACTTTGCTTTACTTGCTAATTTTCAAAGATTGCATTGTCCTGAGTCGATTACTCTTTCTAGTAAAGAAAAACAACAGCGGAAAAATCCTGATGCACAACAAAAGGCATATGCAACTTTCAGAAGTCAAGCAACTATTTAAAATGGCAAACACCTAAGAAAATAGCAGCAAACACTAAAAGAAAGATAATGAAATGGTGGATTGTATTGAACAGGTCTCTAATGCCACATTATTTGTTTGTTATACTGCCAAGCTAGGTGTTAGAGGCTACAACGCTTCTAGCTAGAAGGACTGGAACAGTTCAAACATCTGTAACTCTGAACTGCCATCACAAAAAAGAAAGACAAAGTGTGGCTCAGACTGCTGAGATTCATAGTCAAACGGATTTGTTTGTTATCATGTTTACTAAAACGACTAGTCTTCCCCCAAGTAATAAAAGAATGAAACAATCATGCTTGCCTTTTTTTACCTCAGAATCATGCTTGCTAATCTGAGAAAATAGCAAAAGTACTGCATTCATTGATGTTGTGTTCTTAATTTCATGATCAAGGAGACAGTACCAACAAAAATAAAGTAGTGAGCACCAGTAGAACTGTACTCGCCTTGCGGTCCTAGGAGTCGGCCTTGGCGGGGCACTCGAGGCTGGCGGTGAAGTCCCTCGCGGGGAACTTGGCGGAGACCGACCCGACCTCGAAGACGAGCTGGTCCCCGTCGGCGCGGATCCCCGTGATGGACCACCAGCGGAAGAAGGCCCTGACGCGGATGCCGCTGAGGCCGGAGATGCGGCGGTCGTCGAGGCGCCCCGTGAGGCGGTCGTTGAAGGAGGCGAGGTAGCTCCCCGCGGGCAGCACGATGCGGCAGCTGGAGTGGAGGTCAACGGTGAAGTCCCCGGAACCGGCGTCGAGCGTGTACGCCCGCACGTTGGCCGGGAGCAGGCCCCGCGGGAAGCCCCGGAGGCGGAGCTCGTCGTACGCGGTGGTGTTGGCGGCGGCGGGGAGTGCGGAGGAGATGGAGGGGTCCGAGCGGGCGAGCGGGAGCAGGAGCGACGCCGCGAGGAGGGCGGCGAGGATGTGGCGCGCCATCGGGGTCGGGGATCGGGAGGAGGAGGAGTCGACGGCGGGGCGCGGGGAGGAAGGAGTCCAAGGAAGGACCGAATGGAAGAGGCGTGAAGCGGTGGAAGAGTGTGAGGCAGTTGAGCGGGTCAGGTTGTGCCTAGGCTTGAAAACGATTGGAACCAGGGGCGGAGCTGGGCCTGGGGCCAGTAGGGCCATGGCCCTAGGCGTGGGCCGAAAAATCAAGTATACCCCCGTATTTTTGGCCCATCAATCCATTGCTTGGCCCATCAATCCATTGGCCACAGCAAAGAGAAAACCGCATCCCGGCCTCCCTCACGGTCTCTCTCCCTCGCGGTCGACCCTCGCGCTCGCGGTCCGGCCGGCTCGGCGGCTCCCGCAGCCGCATCCTCCCTCCCGCGCCGGCCGCAACCCTAGCGGCCGCATACGAGCCGAGGCGACCGCGCCGGCGGCCCCGCGACTCGCGAGCAAGGCGGGCGGGGAGGAGCCGAGCCGGCCGAGGCGACCGGCGGCGGCGGCCCCGCCCGGGCGGCGCCTTGCGGCTTGGCCCCCGGCGCCCGGCCCCCGCCCGCCCGCGAGGCCGCGCCGGCGACCGGCGTCCGGTGGCCCTTGCGGCCTTGCCTTCGGCCTCTGCGACCGGAGCCCGGCCGGCCGCCCCCCCCCCGGCCCCTCGCGACCGGGCGCTCCTTCCCCTAGCCGGTGGCGGGCGGGGGGCGGGATTTGAGTCCGTCGGCCACGCAACGCGGAGAGCAGGACCGCAGTACTTGTCATCTCTCAAGTTCTCACTCTCCATTCTCCAATTTTTCAATTATTCAATTTCAAACTGCAATCCCCAATGCCAATTACATACTGAGTCAATGAATATTTTGTAGATTAGCATTTCACATTTCACAATGTCAACGAACAAGAGGAATAAAACATTGAGGTCTTTTTATTCTCCTGCTCCAACACATGTAATTCCATCAAGGCAACCAAACCAACCATCTGTTCAGATTCAACCAGAAATAGAGTCACTAGTACAATCTCAAGAATTAGCAACAGGAGTTAGCAATGTCAATGTGGGTGCAGAAAATATAGAAACTGAAAGGGAAAATGTGGAAATTGAAAGAGACAATATGGAAACTGAACGAGACAATATGGAACCGAAAAGAGCGGCAATGATCCTAATGTTACACTTAATGATGCTGACATTGTTGCGGATCCTGGGTTGCGGGTTCCAATTGAGAACCTACATCCAAACCTTAGGGATGCTGCTAGAAGAGCATATATTTTGAAGGGTCCTTGCCAACCAAAAGGTCATAATTATCCGAGAAGAACAATATGCGGTCGCAAAAGATCTTTTCAAGAGGATTGGTTCAAAGATAATCCATGGTTGGAATATAGTGTAGATAAGGATGTCGCTTATTGTTTTTATTGTTATCTCTTTAAGCAGCCAAGAGCTGAAAATTATGGTGTTGATGCCTTCACAGTTATTGGGTTTCGTGGGTGGAAGGATGGTCGCAAATTAGTTGGAGATCATGGTAATGGCATTGATCACAATAAGGCTAGAAGATGTTATCAGGACTTCAAAAATCCGAGGCAAAGTGTGTCACATTCTATGCATTCTGGAGGCAAGAAAAATGAGTGGGAACATAAAGGGTGTTTGATTGTTGTATTGGCAACTATTAGATTTCTTTTATTGCAAGGTCTTGCTTTTCGTGGACATGATGAATCGCTAGCTCTACCAACAGAGGTGTTTTTCTCGGAATTGTTGAAGTGGTACAAAGATAAGGATAAAAAGGTGGCACATTTGCTTCGTGGTAGTCAAATGACTTCACCGATATTCAAAAAGAAATTTGCCAAGCTTGTGCGAACAAACTACCAAAGCTATTATTTCGGATCTTGGTGATAGACGGTTTGCCATTCTTGTTGATGAGGCACGAGATGCATCAATAAAGGAACAAATGGCCTTTGTTTTGAGGTGTGTTTCTAACATTTTTCTTGTTGTTTTGTAACCGTTAGCTTGCTGTTTTTTTAATTCAAAGTCAAGCAATGAGTATTAATCATGTTTCTTTCTCTATGTAGGTATGTGAATGCAAGGGGTGAAGTGATTGAGAGATTTCTTGGTTTGAGAGAGGTTGCTGACACATCATCATCATCACTAAAAATGGCTTTGGATGGTATGCTTGCTTCTCATGGGTTGTCGATATCTAGAATTCGAGGGCAAGGGTATGATGGGGCATCAAATATGAGGGGAGAATTTCATGGTTTGCAAAGACAGATATTAGATGAGAATCCATATGCTTTTTACATACATTGCTTTGCACACCAAGCGCAATTAGTCGTTGTTTCGGTTGCCAAGTGTTGCTCTTCCATATTTGACTTCTTTCGGACCTCCACTTTAATTGTGAGCACCGTTAATGCATCTTGCAAGAGAAGGGATCAATTGTCCCAAAAACACCATGATGACCTTGTGCGTCAATTGGAGAGTGGTGAGATTTTTTCAGGGAGAGGGAAAAACCAACAAACTAATCTTACACGGCACTCGGGGATACTCGATGGGGTTCACATCATAAAACCTTATGTCGTATTCTTCTCATGTGGGATGTTGTTTTAGAAGTATTAGAGAATGTGGTCGAAGATAGATCTAACGGGGACAAGAAATATGCTGCATATCCGGTTTGATAAAACAAATGGAGACCTTTGAGTATGTGCTTATTTTGCATCTTATGATCAGATTATTGGGCAAAACTAATGACTTGTCAATGTGCTTGCAAAGGAAAGATCGAACATTGTTCGTCTTTGTGGGATTGATTGAGGCCACCATTCGAACAATTCAAGACATACGTGAGAATGGTTGGGAGGAACTATTTGAGGAGGTAAAGTCCTTTTGTCTCACGCATAACATAGCCATGCCAAATATGGAGGAAACAAGTAACTATTAGGGGGCGTTCAAGGGGCCGTGGAGGGCAATTAGTGACTTATTATCATCATTTCAAGAATGAAATCTTTAATGTGGTGTATGACCAAATTATTGTGGAATTTAACAATCGCTTTGCCGAGAGGTCTACACATTTATTGAGATGCATTGCTTGTCTAGATCCAAGGAATTCCTTTGCCAACTATGATAAAGAAAAATTAATGGAATTGGCTAAGCTTTATGATGATGATTTCTGCGATTATGATCTTATGAGGCTTAGAGAACAACTTGATGTATGGATTAATGAGGTGAGAATGGATCCTAAGTTTGCAAATTGTCATGACATTGGTGATCTTGCTATTAAGATGGTCCAGATTGAGATGAACAAAGACTACAAATTTGTTTACCGCCTTATTGAGTTAGCCTTAATTTTGCCGGTTGCAAATCGCCACGCTTGAAAGAATTTTCTCGCCTATGAAAATTATCAAGACAGAGTTGAGGAATAAGATGGGGAATGATTGGTTGAATCATAGGATGATATGCTATATTGAGCGAGAGATTTTTGCAAGCATTGAAGACGATGATATTTTGTACCATTGGCAAGATTTGAAGAATCGGCTGCAAAAGTTACCACCTCGTAGCTATAATTCAAGTGGTATGTTTCGTATCCAATAATCCATTTGTCATTTTTCCGCTATTACGTTATGTTTTGCATATGTTTTATCTAATTCATTTAAAATTTACTTGTTTCCATGTGTAGGCTTGGGCATCCTTCCTACGGTAGTATGCGAGGAGTCAATGATGGATCGGACCAACACCGGTTAGGTATTTATTTTATCAAGTTTGTTATGCAAATGGATCTAAAACTGTGACGTACTAGTCTAAATGATGCATTTTAAGTACTTCTATCAATATATGAACTATCGTTATGTGACTATCACTATTACGTGGACTACACTAAACCGAGTGGTATAAGCGTTTATTAAGTGGCCCTAGGCGTTAGAATCCGCTAGCTCCGCCCATCGATTGGAACGGTCGGGGCCGTTACCGCAATTGTATTTTTTTCGGCGGGAGCGGGAAAGCCGCACGGGCACGGGACAACTAAACCGATATCATGGATATCGGGAACGGATATTACGATCGGGGACATGTAAATACAAACGGGAAGACCGACACATGTAACTCCTTCAAACATTTATCACAAGTGCACAATACAGCCTATTACAACCATGTTGTCCATGGATACAGATACACATAATGCATACATCATAGTCACGGTATCACGGATAACATAGATGCACCGACACGGCCATGCACATGCACATCACACACACATGAGACCAACGGACCACCGGCGAGTTCACATCGGGCTTCATGCTTGGGGAGGAGGAGCACCGGACCTCGGAGAAGCAGATCGAGAGTTCGAGACGGGCGGTCGGGCGGGGGCGATGGCGACGGCCGACGAGCGGTTGGGCGGGACGAATGGCGATGGCGATGGGCGGCCGGGCGGGGGCGGACGGGCGGCGATGGGCCGTGGGCACGGGGCGCGACGCCGCGACCGTGCGAGACCGCGAGGCGCAAGCGCGGACCGCGCTGCGCGCCCGCGCGAGTCGAGTTGGGGTCCGGACCGCCGGCCGCCGCGGCGGCGCCGCCGGCTCGAGCCTCGACGCTCGGTGTCCGGCTTGGCTTGGCTTGGGCTTGGTGGAATGGAATGGTGGCTAGCCGTGTGCGTGCTAGGGTTCCCGACTTGTGGCGCCTTATATACGATTAGGGTTATAGATATGGGCCGTGGGATGGTGTGTTAATGGGCCGAGCTAAAACTATGGGCTGAATTGCGTTAGTTGGCCCACAAATACGGGAAACTCCCCGCGGGATTTTCCGGTCGAATACAAGAACCGGGAAAATCGGTGGGGAAAACACCCCAACCGACTTCGCACCCGCTTCCCGACGGTTTTCGCAGTTTTTTTTCCCGGTTTCCCGGCTCTCTGATAAAACAAGTTCAAGGACGAGGATGCGGTGTCGGTCGGGACGGGATTTTCCCGTCACGTTTTCAAGCCTAGTTGTGCCCGCGCCTTCCCGTCGCGGATGATGCCATCGAGGCGGTGCGGGGGCGCCAGCACCTCCGTCTCCAAGAAGCGGCCATCGAGCTCCCCATCCCCTCCCCTCCTGGGCGCCGCCATCACCGCGGTGAGCGGCCGCGGCCGCGCCCTCGCCGTCGACCGCGGTGCCGTCGGCGTCCTCGGCGGCGAGGCCGACCTCGGCGACGCGGCCGTCCTTGGCGCGGCAGGCAACGGTGACCTCGAACTTGTACCCGCCCGGCCACGACGGCGAAGCGCACCCGCCGTGTCGCCCGTGTACGGTGTCGGTCCGCCGACACGGGCGACGGCCGGAGACGTTCACCGCCCGGCCCCGCGCCGGGGCCGCCTCCCGGGGCGGCGCGCGCGCTTGGTGCCCTTCATCGCCATGAAATCCTCCTCCTTCTCCTTGCGCGACGGCCGTGGTGTAGATCCGCTGCGCCTCCGGCCGACGGATAGCAAAGCGTCCCGGGGAGCGGGACACCACCCGCGCGGCCGAGGGCTCGAGGAGAAGCCGCGCGTGAGGAAGGCCCGGGTGAGACTGTCTCCGGCGGTCATCTCATCTAGATCCGCATCCGCATTTTGCGGAAAAAACACACACCGTAGAGCTTCCGGCGGAAGCTACCGCATCACGGTGTTCATTTTGCGCGCGTCCCTCTCCCGTGCCGCATTCTTGGGATATTTTCCTCCCGCGCATCCCAACCGCTCGCCCCCTTCCTCTCGGCTCTCTCGCTCCACCTCTCTCCCCCGCCTCTCTCCTCTCGCGCTCGGCCTCACTTCCGGCGTGGGGTGCGAGGCCGCGACGACGAGCTCGCGACGGCGCGAGGCCGCGACGCGCGCGCTCGGCTATGGGGGCCCCGACGGCGCGCGCGACCGCGAGGGCTACGACGCGCGCTCGGCCGCGACGACGGCCGACCCCGGGGGCCGCGCGCCTTGGAGGCCATCTCCTCCGCCTCGGCGGGACGCCCGCCACTCCGGGGCAACGCCGCGCGGCCGTCATTGAGGGACGCCACCGAATCTCGCCCCCGTCGTAGAGGGACGCCGCCGACCTCGCCGCCATCGTAGAGGGACGCCACCGTCGAGCTCGGATCCATGGAGGCAACTCGATTTGGATCTCGACAACGCTCCTCTCCTCCGCGGTGTCGAGCTCGCCGCACGCGGTTGACCTCGGCTTTGGAGTCGCGGCCTCCTCGGCTTCGGAGCCGCGGCCTCTTCAAAGCTCGACGGCGAGCCGGAGGCGGCCGGCCGCGGCCGCGCGGAGGCGGATCTTGATGGAGCGAAGGCCGTCGCCTCCACCCCCCTCTCCCTCTCCTCCTCACCGAGAGCCGGCGGCGCCCGCCCGTCGATCCGGAGGTGGAAGAGGATGATCCGGAGGAGGAAGAGGATGATCCCACGGTCGCCACGAAGGAATGATGCGGCGGCGACGGGCTCGATCCTTTCCCTCTCCTTGCGGGAAATCAACCGCCGCCGGATGCGCGTGGGGTTGTGGGGGGATTGATGGAGTTCACTTCCTTTTGCGGCGCCTCTTTCTTCTCTTTCCTTTCTTCATAGCCGATGCAGATGCGAGAATACTGCTGGAGACAGTCTGAAGGTCGCGCTATCAGTATGCAGAGCATAGCAGGTTTACTGAACACTAATGAAAGTCCGCTACTTTTGCTTTTGAATCCGCTTGAACCAGTCACATGCTCGCATTTTATTTTGCGAATTGAGAAAGCCTTGATCAATCTCAGGATTGCTATACTTTGAGCCTGTTTTGTCATTGTGTAGAGAATGATTAGATCGTGAACCGCCCTATGCATTGATCTCTTGCAGTGTATAAATACAGAGTACAAGGACCATTAGGCCAACGGTAACAACTACAAAGCATGGAAGTCCCGGGCGAGCGTGCGCTGTGCGGGCGCCGCGGAGCGCGCGGAGCAGACCGCGTCGCCCGCGAGATCAGCGGACGCTGGCTAGAGCGCGTCGTGCGCGAGGTGGATGTCAACCGTGTACTGGAAGACAGACTTGTTCCAACACCCTCCCGCGGACTCAGCTGGTCGTTCCGACGCAGAGGCTGCACCGAAAATCCTCGAACAGAGCCGCGGGCAATCCCTTCGTGAAAATGTCCGCGAATTGTTGGGAGCCGGGTATCCGCAGGACGCGGAGCTCACCGATGGCGACTTTCTCGCAGACGTAGTGGATGTGGATCTCGATGTGCTTCGTACGACGGTGGTGGACGGGGTTCCGAGCCATGTAAACTGATGAAATGTTGTCGCAGTAAGCCAGCGTGGCCTTCGGAACCGTGCAGTGAAGTTCGCCAAGCAGGTGACGAAGCCACGAACACTCCGCGACGGCGTTGGCGATGCCGCGATACTCGGCTTCGGCCGATGACCGGGACACCGTAGTTTGACGTTTCGAGCTCCGGGGAGATGAGTGCGTCACGAGAAAAAGATCGCAAAGCCCGACGTCGAGCGCCGGGTGTCGGGACACCCAGCCCCGGTCGGCGTCGTGTATGCGGTGATGGTTGGCTCGTGGCGGCGTGAAGGTGTAGGCCGAGCGACATTGTCCCTCGGAGGTACCGCAGGATCCGCTTCAAAGCATGGCGCCGTGACATTCCTTGGGCGCGTGCATATGTAGGCGGAATTGTTGCACGGCGTAGGCTATGTCGGGGCGTGACAACGTTAGGTACTGCGGTGGTTGCGGATGTTGACGGGTTGCAGCACGGCGAGGGGAGGCTGGTTGGGGAGCAGCAAAGAAGGGATTGGTGGCACCAGACGCGGAAGAGGGAGACTGCACCGGCGAGTGAGCTATGGCGGAGAGAAGAGGAGCACGCGGAAGCAAGATGAATCGAGGTTAGACTGATACCATGTAGAGAATGATTGGATCGTGAACCGCACTATGCATTGATCTCTTGCAGCGTATAAATACAGAGTACAAGGGCCATTAGGCCAACGGTAACAACTACAAAGCAGGGGAGTCCCGGGCGAGCGTGTGGAGCGTGCGCCGTGCAGGCGCCGCGGAGCGCGCGGAGCAGACCGCGTCGCCCGCGAGATCAGCGGACGCCGGGACGCTAGCTAGAGCGCGTCGTGCGCGAGGTGGATGTCAACTGTGTACTGGAAGACAGACTCATTCCAACACATTGGTATTGCAGGATTGCACCAATGCAGTAATCAACATACGGCCCCCAGAAACTTGGAACATTCCAGCGTGGTGAGCAAAGCGTCACGCGGAGGCCAAGCTGGCTGCCTGCGTCACCGACGTCGCGCGCGAGGATGTGCTGGCTGGAGGCAGCCCTACGCTGGATCCGCACAGAGATGCCGCACCCGGCAGGCGGCTAGCGGCCCTGCTTTGCTGCTGCCGGCGTGCCGCGTTTCGGGCTTAGTGGCAGGACGACGTCGAGCGCGACGTCCGTCGTGGCCTCCACGAGCCGCGCGCCCTCGCCGGTGAGGAGGATGGCGCGGCCGCCGGTGCGCTCGTCCACGCCGAAGCGCCCCGCCCACTCGGGGTACTCGGCCAGCGCCTTGGCAAGGCCCGCCACCATGGATGACGGCGAGGCCCCCGTCGGGGGAGGTGGGAGGCGGCAGGGCGCAGGAGGGGCAAACAGAAAGATCCACGATTTGTGGCACGACAACAAAGGATGAGGTGGTATGGTGGACCCACGAGTTGGGAAGAAGAATATGTAAACTGCCAGAAAGCAAATTATGTTTTAGGGATGGAAATATTTTTCCACCCCAATAACTGTATATAGGGGATCAAATTTACTCCATTTCTCGGAGTTGCTCTCGGTGCTACGTATTAGGCCGAGTTCTTGTCTTGGTTAGCTCGTGGACCGGGAGGACCTGGGTGGGGGCCACCTGGAGGAGGCCCTGCGGGCTTGTTGACGGTGAATTTCCGTCAACCTGGAGTACTTATTATACATTGGTTTCGATTATGATTTGCTACTAACCCGCCACTAGGCATACTAATGATATAACAAGTTCACACTTGCATGTCGATTTTGGAGTTTGTTGTTTACGCGGGGGAAATCTACGCTAAAGAGGAGACTTTCGGGATAAGTTCACCAAGCACTTTGGAAGAAGATCATGAAGCCCGACAAGAGTCAAGACACGCGATGAACATGACTCCAAATGACCCGAGGACCGAAGCGTCAACGTGCAAATCTTCAGGGACTCAACCAGAAAATAGCGAAGCTTGCATAGCAAGGATTCAAGCCTTAATCGTGAAGGAAACGACGTCAAAGGCCCACATGCAAGTGCACACGAATAAGGGATCACGCGAGAAGCAACCGGGGAGGAAACCGGGGCCGAACCGGGCCGAAGTGGGCCTGGGCCGGCCGGCCTGGGCCGACCGGCCCAGCCCACTCCGGGGTCGGTTCGGTCCCTCCTTTGCCCTAGGTGTTTGTCTATTTATTGCCTCTGCCGCCGTCGGCCGCCACATCGAACAAATCATCCTACCGACGCCATTGACCAGAACACCGCCGCCGCAAGATGAGGGAGAGAGTTAGATGAGCTCGTCGCAAGGATCAACACTGGCGGAGAGAAGGAAGCAAGAGGACTCCAAGCTGCTGGCCTAGGGGTGTTCCCAAGCTCCATCGCCGCCATCTTCATCGACGACGTTCTCCGGAGTCTCCATCACCCCTATGTGCTTCAATCCATGTAAGATGATGGGGTAATGTCTCCGTTCATCCCTAGGATTAGATGGATACATGCTATGTGATTTAAGAAGCTGGTCATTCGTTTGTGTAACTTTTTCATGCTAGCCTTTTTGTCCACGCATTGTGGGTTTTCACATCGAAAATTTCACAAACTTCGCCGGGCATCCACCCTAAAACAAAAACATCTTTTTGTGATCACCTCCTTGTCCACAACCCAATTTGAGTATGGAGTAAAATTCTCGATGTAGATTCAAATATTCCGCAATATTATGGAATTTATACTTACTTTAGCAGTCATTTCCCCTCTCTTTTATGCTCGAGGACGAGCATCGTTCAAGCATGGGGGAGGAGTCATTCTCTGACACAAATGCTATGTAAGTATTATGTTGCAAAAAGTTTTGAGGAGAAAAAGAAAAAAATGAAAAATGAAAAAAAATATGATAAGAAGAAAAGAAAAGTATGAAAAATAGGAAGAATAAAGTGAAAAAAAGAAAGTGAGAAAAATGAGAAGGAAATAAAATAAAGAAAAAAATAAAGATGCTCCTCGGTTCGTTTTGCTTCATAAGTTCTCAAGTGCCTTGATGACAAATCCATACTCAAATCTTCCAACCATGTGCAATCCGATAACGAGGACTTCACTCGTGCCTCGGGATCATCCATTTGCCACTTGCACATGTCCACTTATCTAAATGTGTGTGTTTCGTCCCTCTCTCTTTCCAACATTTATTTTCCATGGCCTTTTTGACGAGTCTCGGTAATTCCAATAGATCTCTCTCTTAATTTTACAATATTTCGGATGTATGTTTTGCTAGGATTGTTTTTAACCTTCCAAGCTCCACATAAGCCTTCCACTATCACATATGAGTAGAGTAGGTTGAAAATAATCTAGTATAGGCTTGAGTGACTTGATGAGATGAGTGTTTCCATGAGCTTTTGCAAGAGATTTTCACTTATGTTGGATATGCATCTTTTTGAAAATTCTTCCATGTGACAAGGTAATGGTTTGAAGTTCACTTAAGTTTGAGAGCGTCGTGTTAAATGTGGCTTGTTCTTTATTGTTAGTCTATCCTCCATAATGAAAAAGAAGCCGGTCAAAACTTGAACTTTAAAAATAAATTCTTAGGAGAGAGCAATTTGCCTCGTCATGAATGACTAAGTGCAAGGACAACATTGGGAGGCAACACCGATTTCCCTTTTAAGCAAGGATTACTTACTCGAGGACGAGCAAGGTTTAAGCATGGGGGAGATGTTGACGGTGAATTTCCGTCAACCTAGAGTACTTGTTATACATTGGTTTCGATTATGATTTGCTACTAACCGGCGGCGGCGGAGAGAAGGAAGCAATAGGAGGACTCCAAGCCGTTGGCCTAGGGGTGTTCCCAAGCTCCATCGCCGCCATCTTCATCGACGACGTTCTCCGGAGTCTCCATCACCCCTATGTGCTTCAATCCATGTAAGATGATGGGGTAATGTCTCCGTTCATCCCTAGGATTAGATGGATACATGCTATGTGATTTAAGAAGCTGGTCATTCGTTTGTGTAACTTTTTCATGCTAGCCTTTTTGTCCACGCATTGTGGGTTTTCACATCGAAAATTTCACAAACTTCGCTGGGCATCCACCCTAAAACAAAAACATCTTTTTGTGATCACCTCCTTGTCCACAACCCAATTTGAGTATGGAGTAAAATTCTCGATGTAGATTCAAATATTCCGCAATATTATGGAATTTATACTTACTTTAGCAGTCATTTCCCCTCTCTTTTATGCTCGAGGACGAGCATCGTTCAAGCATGGGGGAGGAGTCATTCTCTCGACACAAATGCTATGTAAGTATTATGTTGCAAAAAGTTTTGAGGAGAAAAAGAAAAAAATGAAAAATGAAAAAAAATATGATAAGAAGAAAAGAAAAGTATGAAAAATAGGAAGAATAAAGTGAAAAAAAGAAAGTGAGAAAAATGAGAAGGAAATAAAATAAAGAAAAAAATAAAGATGCTCCTCGGTTCGTTTTGCTTCATAAGTTCTCAAGTGCCTTGATGACAAATCCATACTCAAATCTTCCAACCATGTGCAATCCGATAACGAGGACTTCACTCGTGCCTCGGGATCATCCATTTGCCACTTGCACATGTCCACTTATCTAAATGTGTGTGTTTCGTCCCTCTCTCTTTCCAACATTTATTTTCCATGGCCTTTTTGACGAGTCTCGGTAATTCCAATAGATCTCTCTCTTAATTTTACAATATTTCGGATGTATGTTTTGCTAGGATTGTTTTTAACCTTCCAAGCTCCACATAAGCCTTCCACTATCACATATGAGTAGAGTAGGTTGAAAATAATCTAGTATAGGCTTGAGTGACTTGATGAGATGAGTGTTTCCATGAGCTTTTGCAAGAGATTTTCACTTATGTTGGATATGCATCTTTTTGAAAATTCTTCCATGTGACAAGGTAATGGTTTGAAGTTCACTTAAGTTTGAGAGCGTCGTGTTAAATGTGGCTTGTTCTTTATTGTTAGTCTATCCTCCATATTGAAAAAGAAGCGGTCAAAACTTGAACTTTAAAAATAAATTCTTAGGAGAGAGCAATTTGCCTCGTCATGAATGACTAAGTGCAAGGACAACATTGGGAGGCAACACGATTTCCCTTTTAAGCAAGGATTACTTACTCGAGGACGAGCAAGGTTTAAGCATGGGGGAGATGTTGACGGTGAATTTCCGTCAACCTAGAGTACTTGTTATACATTGGTTTCGATTATGATTTGCTACTAACCGGCGGCGGCGGAGAGAAGGAAGCAATAGGAGGACTCCAAGCCGTTGGCCTAGGGGTGTTCCCAAGCTCCATCGCCGCCATCTTCATCGACGATGTTCTCCGAGTCTCCATCACCCCTATGTGCTTCAATCCATGTAAGATGATGGGGTAATGTCTCCGTTCATCCCTAGGATTAGATGGATACATGCTATGTGATCGCTACTTGATTCGTGGTTTCAATCTATTGTTTTCATGTTGATGATGCTTTGATGATTAAGGTAGGCCACCGTGTTTTTCGGGCGTATGATATCCGCTACTCCCATAGATTCCATCAACATACCGTGTCCATCATAGGTCTAGTCACGAATACCTTCGCGTAGTGACGATACGAGAGGAGGGAAAGGGCGAAACCGTGGTCACAACCCCCGGTAGATTGGTTTACCGCTTTCGTGTAGTAGATGCATAACATGTTATCCTAGATCCTAGGGATGGAACGCTTATCTTTCTTAATCACTCTCTTGTGCTCACCCTTTACCATATAGTTTAACCCTAGATTTGTTTGATCAATTTAACTTAGATTAACTTAGGTTAGATTGTCTTTACTTTTAGATTAATACTCTCTTTCAAAGGTTTTCCAGTCGATTAGATTAGTACTTGGTTAAGCGCTGGTAATCCCCTTGCTCCGCGGATTGACAAGAACCTTGGGAATCCCGTGGTTAAAAGGTGTAGGTCCGTACGCTTGCGGATCGTAGGTGGATACGAGTTTTATCCGTCAACAAGCCCCCTTTTCTAGCGCCGTTGCGGGGGGAGCAAGCCGGTTCTTTGCGTTTAATCTAGTATTAATTTTGTTGATTACTAACACCTAACCCTTATTTTCTAAAAAAAAAGAAAAAAATCTTTTTTGTTTTTCTTTCTACTTTTCTTGTGCCTAGATGGATTTGTTCACCTCACCATTGGAAGACGAAGAGATGTCGCTAAGGGAGCTAGCAATGCCGTCAATGGAAGACATTGAGATGCAAAAATCAGATTTGGCGCTTGCTACAACCCACTATGAAGTGAAGCCTAGAATCATCAAGTTAGTGGCGACAAAACCATTTATAGGATTAGAAGATGACAACCCATATAGACACATTAAGGAATTCATGATGTTATACAACACGGTGTAACAAAAAGGAGTTCCGGCCGCTTGGTTCAAGTGGAATCTTTTTCCATTCTCTCTCGAAGATGAAGCGCGAAGATGGTACACACTTGCGTCCGTTGAAGCAAAAGGAAATTGGGATGAGCTAGTGAAGAAGTTTCTTTTGAAGTTCTTCCCCGAAGCAAAGTCCAAGACTTAAGGAGGCAAGTGCTCAATTTCAAGCAAGGAGAGGATGAAGGAATTGATGAAGCATGGGACCGTTTTAATGAACTACTTGAGCGAGGCCCGAACTTGGAATTTTCCGGTGACTTGATGTTACATACCTTTTATTTTTCACTAACCCCTAACTCGTCTCGTTTTGTAAGCATGTGTGCGGGCGGTGATATAATGGATAAAACAATCGGTGAAGCCGCACAAATCTTACAAAGGATAAGCAATGGACAAAGAACACTACGAGATTGGCAAAGATGTTGTCGAGAGGAGCAAAACGACAAAAGCAAGCCCAAGGTGCTTGCTGAAATTTCCGAAAAAGATGAACTACAAGTCAAGGAAGATGAACCGACCATACAAGAAAGTGAAGATCCACTTCCCAAGGTAAGAGAAGTCATTTCGGATGTTAAAAATGTTGAAACTAACATGAATGTAGGCCGAAGTATGTGGAATGCTAGACCATTGGCGGAGTTCATTCAATCCGGTTGAGTTCAAGTTGATTTCGCCCCACTAATCGGCTACGAAGGAAGGAGGAACGCCGACACGTTGCCAAACTAGTTGAAGATATTTTTGATCAAGAGATGAGTGGAGAGTCGATCCAAAAGATATTTGAAGAAGAAAGAGAAGAAGGAGATGAAGGATGGATCGACCGGTTTGACAACTCAAAGATTTGCAATAAAGGAAGAGAAGAGTACAACCGTGATGAGCCTAGTGACTCAAAGGATAAATGGGAGGAGATAGGACTCAAGCTAGAAGATGAATGGGAAGGGGTTGACATAGATCAAGTACTCCAAGAAGGCCCCTCCCCACAAGGTGATAGCTTGTGTGCTATTGAAGCCTACACACTAGCAAATCAAGACATGGAAGTACTCAAGGATGAAGAAAAGAGTGAATCAATGATGAGCGATCTTGACGACATGTGGTACACGGGAGATAAAGAAAGCAACATACAAGACTTTGAAGATGAAGATTTGGTTGATAAAGAAGACTTCAAAGAAGAGATGAATGCGTACATAGTAGATGGATTACATGTTCCACATGATGAGTTGAAGAAATTGCAAGATGGTGATGAAGAGGCAACTACACTTGTTGAGATCGATTTGACTTCAACACCGCTAGATGAACCAAATATCACTCTTGTTGAAAAAGCTCTAAGGCCAAGGTACGCGCTGAAATATCAAGATATTACTGGTATTTATGTTGATAAATTCAAATACTCATGCTCAACCAATAGTATGAATGATAGTTTAATGTTTATGCCTTGTTCCGGTAATGATCATGTTGATAGGCTAGATTTTCTTGAAAATGAAAAAGAGGAAACATTTATGTTTGATCCAATTAATCTCACACCTAAAGAACCTTTGCCTAATGATGAGCTAAGTGCTACGCATGAGACATATGCTTCTTTTATTTACAACTTGACTTGTTGCTACAATTCACATGTGGTGTTAATTCGGACGCGTATGTTTACAATAAGTTTTGTAAATCTCGATCATGCTTTGCGCTTGGTCAAGCTAATGACCTTAAAGAATCACATGTCCGGAAAGGCCCGATTTTCACCGACCATGTAGACAAGGCTTGAATAATGAAAAGAGAAGTCATGCCTAAAAGAGTTGCAAGATAAATCATCAACCTCTCCGAATCCCGCAATGGATGCTGTTGTCTTCATCAATTTGAGAGCTTGTTCAGAGGTGTACAAATGGATAAAATGAGATATCCAGAAGCTCCATCAAGTTGACATTCCAATGCATCAAGAACCAACAAGTTTGAAGACCCATGCAAGGAGTTATGGAGAAAACATTGAGTGTTGCGCGTTCTGAAATTTCGGGACAGATTTCATCGCTGAAGTAAAACGGACGTGACTCTCTTGTCCGGAGTCTGATTTGGGCAAATAAAGACTCGTTGTAAAGGAAATTTTGTGCACTGTGCAATGGAGTAGAGCTTGGGTATACTTTATGTTCTGGACATTAAAAACATTCATAGAGTGAAGGCAGCACCGAAGGATGATAAAGAAGGAGATAACGATGAAACAAAAGGATGCTTTGGGCAAGTCTTCTATAAGTGATCAAGCACAACATGGGAAGTAAATTAAATCTGCATTGGTACCTTTTCTTCTTGCATGAAGGGCCATGGCTATGCAATGAAAACAAGGTATGTGAGAAAGTCGAGCTCTATGACTTTAAATGAAGCACTTTTCGGGAGGCAACCCGTTTCTTTATATTTTTACTACTTTCTTAGAGAGAATAAAGAATGACACTATCTTATGATGATCAACTTGTGGTTATTAATCTAAGTTCAGTTTTCCTTTTTAGAACCCACCATCATGTTCATGATAATATTTATTTGCATGCATTGCATTTTGTTATCAATGTGATGTTTCTTTGTGTATACATGTTTTGCACATAGTTGGCTTGGTTGTTTTATATACTTAATGATGTATGCTTCAGTTTCTATGTTAATGCTTCATAGGTACGTATGGGTATTTTCCTTTTGTGATCTTGTGTAAACGTGGTGTTTAAACAAGATTGCGGACCATCATCGTTAAGTTCGATAAACCTAGGTGGCTTTTCATATGTTTTCATGTTGCTTTGGTTAGTTTATAAGCTTTGAAATGCGCTTAATTTTTCTTGTGCTATAAGAGTTATTGATTTAAGTATAGACATGGTGTTTTAACCCTAGATTTATAAACCTTTATGGCTATGGAGAAATTCGGCAACATAGTTGTAAACATGGTGTTTAGAACTAGGTGAAAACATTGTCTTTGTTTATATGCTTTCCTATCATGTGCATACACACCTTGCACCACGTACACTCATTAAGTTTTTATTCCTCATTAAACTAATTATACCACAAGTTAAGAATCTTAGGAGACATTGTTGGATTATTGGCAATTCTATCTACTCCCAACCGTCACCTTGGGGGTAGAATGTTCTTAAAACGTCTTGCAAGCAAGATAAAGACTCTCACTACAAGGAAATTGAAGGATGGCAAAGATAAAAGTGCTTTGTCTTCTTCTTCTATGACTATCAAAATGCTAAGCATGGGGGAGACCCTGAATCTTCAACACGGAAGTGCAACATGACACTCTAGAAGATAGAATGATAAAGATCGTTAACATCTCCGGATCAATGCGCAAGAAGCCACCAATCTCATCAAAATTCTGCATGGTCTCTAAGGGAAAACACTGGATATTTTTGGATAATTAGAAGCCTGATGAAGTTACGATTCCAACAAATCAAGAATCAAGACAATCGGAGGTTTCTACAAGCGGTTATGCCCGAATCACTGAGTGCAACACGTCCTGAAATCAGTTTTGGACAGCACGCAGCGCTGAAGTAAAACGGACATAGCTCCCTTGTTTGAACTCCGTTTTCGATGAATGACCACACGTTGGAAAGGTAATTTCATAAAATTTTCAATAGAGCTATATTTCGATATATGTTCTGTTCTGGACAGAGGGGGGAATCCATGAAAAAGAGACATCAAGGAGATGATGAGAACAAGAAAGAGGAGATGGTGATGACAACATTGAAGAGAAGGGTGACCAATGACTCCATTAAGCATACAAGATCAAATTCAGAAGTTTAGGAGCATTAATAAATCAAGACAAAAAGCAAAAGCCACATCGATACATGGAGATGTCGGAAGAAGGCAACGAAGAATTACAAAGGATGGTAACATCTCCATGGACCTTCTCTTTTCCAAACACAAATGCTTGTAAGTATGCCTTCAACCTCAACTAGGTGCAACCTTTTATTTTTCTCTTCAAACAACAACATGGCTACTAGGAGGACAACCTAGGTTTCTTTTTACTTTCAATAGATAAGCATGACCATGTGTTCACCTCGATGTTCTATATTGCCTATGCTTACGGAAAGATGATGAAAGTTGCCGCTTTGTTTTACCTACATGAAGTTATACATGTCCTGGCTAATTGCTCTCTATAATATGATTTGAAATTAATTTAAATACCAGCTCTTTTATTTGTGGAGGTGAAATGACTATACTCTAGACCCACATACATATCTTTGCTCTTTGATTTAAGTTTATGGATAGCGGGATAACTTGTTGTTTTTATGAAAACTTAACTTTTATGCTATCTACATATTTATGATGCTCTTGCAAAGTTCTACCTACCAAAGCCATATACATATATGTTTTATGATAACAAAACCCGTAGATTGCAAACATATGTTTTGATGAGTTGGATTAGGATTGATTTCTATGGTTCGAGACTAAGAAGGTGGTCATTCGTTTGTGTAACTTTTTCATGCTAGCCTTTTTGTCCACGCATTGTGGGTTTTCACATCGAAAATTTCACAAACTTCGCTGGGCATCCACCCTAAAACAAAAACATCTTTTTGTGATCACCTCCTTGTCCACAACCCAATTTGAGTATGGAGTAAAATTCTCGATGTAGATTCAAATATTCCGCAATATTATGGAATTTATACTTACTTTAGCGAGTCATTTCCCCTCTCTTTTATGCTCGAGGACGAGCATCGTTCAAGCATGGGGGAGGAGTCATTCTACGACACAAATGCTATGTAAGTATTATGTTGCAAAAAGTTTTGAGGAGAAAAAGAAAAAAATGAAAAATGAAAAAAAATATGATAAGAAGAAAAGAAAAGTATGAAAAATAGGAAGAATAAAGTGAAAAAAAGAAAGTGAGAAAAATGAGAAGGAAATAAAATAAAGAAAAAAATAAAGATGCTCCTCGGTTCGTTTTGCTTCATAAGTTCTCAAGTGCCTTGATGACAAATCCATACTCAAATCTTCCAACCATGTGCAATCCGATAACGAGGACTTCACTCGTGCCTCGGGATCATCCATTTGCCACTTGCACATGTCCACTTATCTAAATGTGTGTGTTTCGTCCCTCTCTCTTTCCAACATTTATTTTCCATGGCCTTTTTGATGAGACTCGGTAATTCCAATAGATCTCTCTCTTAATTTGACAATATTTCAGATGTATGTTTTGCTAGGATTGTTTTTAACCTTCCAAGCTCCACATAAGCCTTCCACTATCACATATGAGTAGAGTAGGTTGAAAATAATCTAGTATAGGCTTGAGTGACTTGATGAGATGAGTGTTTCCATGAGCTTTTGCAAGAGATTTTCACTTATGTTGGATATGCATCTTTTTGAAAATTCTTCCATGTGACAAGGTAATGGTTTGAAGTTCACTTAAGTTTGAGAGCGTCGTGTTAAATGTGGCTTGTTCTTTATTGTTAGTCTATCCTCCATAATGAAAAAGAAGCCGGTCACAACTTGAACATTAAAAATAAATTCTTAAGAGAGAACAATTTGCCTCGTCATGAATGACTAAGTGCAAGGACAACATTGGAAGGCAACAATGATTTCCCTTTTAAGCAAGGATTACTTACTCGAGGACGAGCAAGGTTTAAGCATGGGGGAGATGTTGACGGTGAATTTCCGTCAACCTAGAGTACTTGTTATACATTGGTTTCGATTATGATTTGCTACTAACCGGCCACTAGGCATACTAATGATATAACAAGTTCACACTTGCATGTCGATTTTGGAGTTTGTTGTTTACGCGAGAAATCTACGCTAAAGAGGAGACTTTCGGGATAAGTTCACCAAGCACTTTGGAAGAAGATCATGAAGCCCGACAAGAGTCAAGACACGCGATGAACATGACTCCAAATGACCCGAGGACCGAAGCGTCAACGTGCAAATCTTCAGGGACTCAACCGGAAAACGGCGAAGCTTGCATAGCAAGGATTCAAGCCTTAACCGTGAAGGAAACGACGTCAAAGGCCCACATGCAAGTGCACACGAATAAGGGATCACGCGAGAAGCAACGGGGAGGAAACCGGGGCGAGCCGGGGCCGAAGTGGGCACGGGCCGGCCGGCCTGGGCCGGCCGGCCCGGCCCCACTCGGGGGTCGGTTCGGTCCCTCCTTTGCCCTAGGTGTTTGTCTATTTATTGCCTCCGCCGCCGTCGGCCGCCACATCGAACAAATCATCCTACGACGCCATTGACCGAACGCCGCCGCCGCAAGATGAGGGAGAGAGTTAGATGAGCTCGTCGCAAGGATCAACGCCGACGGAGAGAAGGAAGCAATAGGAGGACTCCAAGCCGTTGGCCTAGGGGTGTTCCCAAGCTCCATCGCCGCCATCTTCATCAACGACGTTCTCCGGAGTCTCCATCACCCCTATGTGCTTCAATCCATGTAAGATGATGGGGTAATGTCTCCGTTCATCCCTAGGATTAGATGGATACATGCTATGTGATCGCTACTTGATTCGTGGTTTCAATCTATTGTTTTCATGTTGATGATGCTTTGATGATTAAGGTAGGCCACCGTGTTTTTCGGGCGTATGATATCCGCTACTCCCATAGATTCCATCAACATACCGTGTCCATCATAGGTCTAGTCACGAATACCTTCGCGTAGTGACGATACGAGAGGAGGGAAAGGGCGAAACCGTGGTCACAACCCCGTAGATTGGTTTACCGCTTTCGTGTAGTATATGCATATCATGTTATCCTAGATCCTAGGGAGGGAACACTTATCTTTCTTAATCACTCTCTTGTGCTCACCATTTACCATATAGTTTAAACCTAGATTTGTTTGATCAACTTAACTTAGATTAACTTAGGTTAGATTGTCTTTACTTTTAGATTAATACTCTCTTTCAAAGGTTTTCCATTCAACTAGATTAATACTTGGTTAAGAGCTAGTAATCCCCTTGCTCCGCGGATTGACAAGAACCTTGGGAATCCCATGGTGAAAAAGGTGTAGGTCCGTACGCTTGCGGATCATAGGTGGATACGAGTTTTATCCGTCAACGGGGCTAGGGTCCGCCGCCGTAGACACTGCTTTCTAGGGACACGACTTCACGGGCTTTACGAGATCTTGGGGAAAAAGTCTACTTCACCCCAAACCTATGAGGGTTGGAACACATCACCCTTCAACCTATGAAAATGTTTTTTTACCCCCTAAACTTTACCGAAACGGGACAAATCACCCACGAAGCGAGTTTTGAAAAATCATAGTAAATCGCAAAAAAATCATAAAATGAAAATCAATTTGTGTTGACTTCAAATTAGTAGTTCTACGTAGTGAACATACAATATGGAATGCTTTAGTACATATTTTTTGTTGTAACTTTGGATCTATGATTTTCTCCATAAGCGTAAAAAAATGTACTAAATATACCATATTAGAGCAACTCCAGCAGACCCCCTACTCGAGCCCCAACTCAAAGAATAGGGGCCAGAAGCAAAAAACACACTCCAGTAGACCCCCCTACTCAGCCCCCTACTTTAGTTGGGCACCCAAATGCCCCCCTCCCGCCCCTTCTACTGCGGGTGGAGAAGGGAGCCCCTACTCAGGGCGTTGTGCGGTTGCTTCTCGCGCGCAAGAATGGAAGCCAGAAGCTGCCGGTGCGCCGCTCGCCTAGCCGTCTTGCTCCTCGTCCGCCGCCCCCTGGACCTCGAGCTCCCACTTGTCGCCGCCCAATCAAGGCGCTCCCCCAGCAAATCCGGCGCGGGGAGGAGGTCGACGCCTTGATCTTGGACCTCCCCGCCGCCTCGCTCGGTGCTGCTCCTCGCCGCTCGGAGCTCGGCTCCCTCGCCGCTGCATGAAGTTCGGGGGCTACCCCAGCGTAAGTGCAATCAAGCCCTATGAGGGTTTTGGTGATGTTGACCACGCAATTAAAGAGCTAATGAGCTTTTGAGATTGTTGTGCAGCATAGAGTTGTTTTACGGGGTGCAAAAGAAAGAATGGAGACCCATCAAGCGAATGAAGAAGGATACCTATGCTATTTGGAGGAGTTTATTTATTTTATCTTTTGAATTTGAGTATAGGACAATCCATACTATCAAGAGGGATACTAATGGTGAGTTAGGGTGGTTTCAAGTGCTCATAATCTATCTTTCTTAAACCCTAATCCTCACCCAAAGGGAAGCGACCTGCTTCTTTGTTTTGCCCCTATTTGCTTGTTGTTCGGAGGTTCCGAAGTTTTTCTCGGAGGTTCGACCATACGGGCTACGGTCGGCGAGAGATTTCAAAGGTCGGAAGTTCCGAGATTTTTCTCGGAGGTTCCGAACTACGGAATATAGCCGTTATTGTTCTGGATGCGGGGGTATTTATACCCTTTGGTCCCCCAACGGCTATTCTCTCCTTCGGTGCACGAGTACGCTACTCTAACCTCATTCTCTCACCTTGCATTCACTCCTAACCTACTCTCTTCCAAATCCTTGCATAGCATTAATTGAGAGTGGATTCTTGAAGTGAGTTTGTGAGCAAATCTCTCTCTCCCTTAAACTTGAGCACTTGGAAGAACCCTAGCAAGCTTGGTGGATCTATTACTCTTGGAGCCTTGCTCCTAGACGGATAGAGGTTCTTGGAAGCTCTCCAACTCGATTTGTGGAAGCTCCAAGGTGTTTGTATTACCCCTTGTGATTCTAGTGGAAAGCCTCCACCTATTACCCAAAGTGATAGGTGTGAGAGAGGAGTTGACCTTTGCGGTCCCTAGCCTTTGTGGCTTCCTCAACAACGTGGACGTAAGCAAGTCTTTGTGGCGAGGCTGAACCACGGGATAAATCTTTGTCTCGTGCGTGCTCTTGGTTACTTACTTGTTCATGCTTGTTCTTGACTAGATCTATTAGGGTTTGCTCCCGATCTATTTCGTGGTACCTTCCTAGCATGTTCCTTGCTTAGAAATCTTCTTGATAGGTCCTAAGTACCTCCTAGAATTTAGTAGATCTGGTTTTCATCAAGTTATTTGCGGATTAAGTTATTTATGCTCTGTTCTAACAATTCTTTGGAAGTTCTGAGTTTATTCTCGGAGGCTGCCTCGTTCGGAGGTTCCGAGAATAATCTCGGAGGTTCCGGAGTCTGACAGTGTTTTTGCAGAAAAAGTTTAAATTTTGTGTGCAGGCCTATTCACGCCCCCCTCTAGGCCATATTGCCTCGATCCTTTCAATTGGTATCGAGCCGGTTTATCCTTGCGAACACCTAACCGTGTGAGGATATGGCAAGTGGAGATGACAAGCAAGAGGAGGAGGAATTTGCGGACTTGCCAAGTGATGTTGAAGGTGATGCCTTGGAGGTAAGCAACACCTCAGCCCAAAAGAAATTTGACAAGCTCAAGAAGGCTGTTAAAGAAAGCTCCAAGGACAACGGCAAGAAAAGCAAGAAAGAGGACAAGAAGAAAGAGAAAGAAGAGGAAAAGAAGAAAGAGGACAGCAAGCAAGAAAAGAAGAAGAAAGGGAAGAAAGAAGAAAAGAAGAGAAGAAAGAGAACACTTTCACCATCTCCATCACCATCCTCATCATCCTCATCATCATCTTCATCTAGTGAGAATGGGGATGGGGATGACGAGTACTACGGCACAAGAATTCCCAAGAGAACACTCAAGCCCAAGCCAAAGCCCAAGGCCAAGTCCAAGAATGACTATAGAAGCGTATCCTTTAACTATGATTCCTTGGAAACAAAATCTAAGGATGATATCACTATACCCGTTGGCAAGTTACCCCAATTTGATGGGACTAACTTTGCTAAATGGAAGCATATGATGAAAGCCTATCTAACCGGTTTGAGTTTGGAGTTGTGGAACATTGTGTGTGTAGGTTTTGATGATCCCGAAGACTTTGGAAACCTTACTCCACGTGATCGCCGCAACATCAAAATAAATGCTCAAGCTACAAGCATACTTCTTAGTGCTTTGAGTGCTCAAGAGTACAATCGGGTTAATGGACTGGAGATTGCCAAAGAAATTTGGGACACCCTTCTCATTGCTCATGAGGGTGTTGACAAAGTGAAGAAGTCCAAGATCAACATTTTGATGTCCATGCTTAATAGGTTCACTATCTTTGATGGAGAAGGGCCATAAGAGATGTTTGATAGACTAATGGTCATAGTTGGAAATATACGTGGTTTAGGTGGTGATGAGTTAGATGATCACTATGTTGTGAAAGTGATGTTGGAGGCCTTTGCTCCAAGGAATCCTACACTAGTCACATTGATTAGAGAAAAGAAGAGATTTGAGGAATTCTCTCCAAATGATGTTCTTGGAAGAATTCTTACTCACGAGCTAATGGACAAAGAAATACAACATAGAAAGAAAATTGGTGAGCTAGAAGCCAAGTTGAACAATTTGATGGTCAAAGAGGTTGCTCTCCACTCAAACAAGTCAAGCAAGCCCACTACCTCATCCAAGCACTCTACTCCACCCAAGCCCTCCAAGTCAAAATTCAAGAAAGTGGAAGTAGAGAGCTCCACAAGTGACTCAAGTGAAGATGAAGATGAAGGCACTCATGTTGAGATTGGAGATATGACCTTATTCATGAAGACATACAAGTGAGGATTAAAGAAGCAAGGGTACAAGTTTTCCAAGAGGAAGTTTCCCAATAAGAAAAAGAGAACTTGCTACAATTGTGGAAGCACCGAGCACTTCATTGCGGATTGCCCTAATGAGAAAAGAGAAAATAGGAATGACAAGGGCAAGGGGAACTACAAGAAAGACCAAAAACCACACTACAAGAGAAGAAACTATGGTGGAGAGGCTCATATTGGTCATGAATGGAACTCCGGAGATGAAAGCTCTAGTGAAGATGAAGGGAAGAAAATTGCAACCGTGGCTATCAAGAAACTTCCCTCTACCTCAAGGTTGTTCAACAACTTGTCCGATGATGAAGAGAGCACATCCATTCATTGTTTCATGGCCAAGGGTGAGAAGGTAAAAACTAACTCAAAACCCTCTCCTCAACCTAGTGATGAGTCGGAAATGGACTCTAGTGATGATTTTAGTGATGAGGAAGCAACCCAACTTGTTCGTGAGATGGATGAGCAATCTAGAGATTTTATGGCTAGGCTAATAGTAGAACTAGAGAAAAGTCAAGACACTATTATCTCCGATAGAAGTGAGATTGAGGCTTTGCGTTTGGAAGTCAACCAAGCAGAGAGTGTCATAGCTACTCTCAAGGAAGAACTTGCTGCCTCTCAAGCTCAATGTAATTCTCTCAAGTTGAGGAATGAAGAGCTTGAGGAGCAATATAGTCTCCTTTGGAGTAGCACCTCACATCCTTCGAAGGTAAAATGCGACTCTAGTGCTTCTACTAGCAAGGGCTGTGATAAATGTCATCATATTGATCTTGAATCTTATGCCACTAACCTTGCTAACATGGAAGCTTTGAAGAAAGAAATTGCTAGGTTGAACTCAATCATAGCTAGAGGATGCATGGGTGAAGAAAACAAAAGGGCAAGATTCACCAAGAGGAAAGTGTTAGAGAAAAGCAAGCATCCAGGCTTTGGATATGTTGAAGGTGGCAAGACCAATGAAAGAAAAATCATCAAAGAAAAGGAATGCTTTGAATTCAAGAGCTCTGGATTTCTGTTCTCCCGGACCCGGAGGTTCGACCTCCAAGCCCGGAGGTTCGGAGTCCGGAAGCCTCGAGCCACACGGACGGTGAAACTCGGAGGTTCCGAGAAAATTGTCGGAAGTTCGGGGTGCAGTAAAGACAAGACAAAGACTCGAAGCGACATGTTTCCAAGGCATATAACACTTGTATGCGGGTTCAAAATCATCCAATTATGACTAGAAGAAACTTGAATCCAAACAAGAGCAAGGCCGTGCATCTAGAGACATACCTCCTAGCTATGTGTTGAGACGCAACAATGTTGGTAAAGTTGTTGCCACGTATCTTGGAAATGAGTCCAACATATATGTGAAAAGATCACTATGGGTTCCAAAGGTTTTGGTTGCTAACGTGGAGGGCCCCAAGTCAAATCGGGGACCTAAAAGAAGGAACTAAATTGTTTTGTAGGCATATCCAGGTGGATCAAGTTGGGTGCTTGATAGCGGATGTACACATCATATGACCGGAGAAAGGAGTATGTTCTCATCCTATCTCCATTTGGAAGGACCAAAGGAAACCATTGCATATGGAGGGGATACAAAAGGAGAAGTCATCGGCGTAGGTGATATCCCTATATCTCAAAACTATTCAATTACAAATGTTCTTCATATTGCCTCGATCCTTTCAATTGCTCACTGCGAGGAAGATGAAGAAGATCTTTGAGCCACTCCGTGCCAAGATGGCCGGATTAAGGAAGGAAGCTGCTTGGTAAGAAGGCAATGGGTTCTTCATGCGGTGCTAGGGTCGGAAGGAAGGCCACTCTTTGGAAGACTGTCGAAGGCCTATAGACTTATCCTCCGGATCCGGCTCGACTTTGGGTCCGACGATCTTGTTCCTAAGGCTGAGGAGGATGCCTGCGACTCCGGTGATGAAGAGTAATTTCACTTGGTCCTGTTCTAACTTCCTCTCTTCTTTCCTCTCCTTTTGTTAACTGTTGACAAAGGGGGAGAGATATGAAGATTGAGATGAATACGAAGACACTGGAGTTTTTGGTCCGGTGGCTAACAACGGGATTCTTTTGTTCTTTTGGTGAGATGAGAGTGCTAACTATTTTGTCATAAACTCCTGGTGGTGAATGTTTGAGCTGGCTGTAAAGCTTTTAGCTTGCCTGCGTTGGCAAGCATGGTGCGGTCATGGCCAAAGCTGTGGGATGTGAAAACTTTAAAACTTTTGTGATGGATGTAATAGGGCTAGGTATGTTGGATGATTTTATCTTTATCTAGCTGCTATTTTTGGTCATATTAATTGCATTGCACGTGTATGGTTGTTTGTTGGAGCATCCGTTGCACACCTCGGAGGTTACGAGAATTTTTCCGGAGGCTCCAACTCCTGGAGGTTCCGGAAACTTTCTCGGAGGTTACGAACTGCGCAACGAGATAACTCTCTGATTGTTTGCACATGTCATATGCATCACGTATTATCTGTTACACTTCTTTTGCACCCCTCGATGGTTTGAGTATAACTATCTTGACACTTTACTCACAATGTATGCAAATTAAATGTCAGTTAAGACATTTCACCCTATTCAAAAGGTACATGCATACATTGAGGGGGAGACTTGTACTCAAATCATCAAAAGCTCAATCTTTTAAATTAAGTTGTAAACTTTAATTGGGTTGTCAACATTTACCAAAAAGGGGGAGATTGTAAGTGCAATCAAGCCCTATGAGGGTTTTGGTGATGTTGACCACACAATTAAAGAGCTAATGAGCTTTTGAGACTGTTGTGCAGCATAGAGTTATTTTACAGGTGCAAAAGAAAGAATGGAGACCCCTCAACTAAATGAATAAGGATACCTATGCTATCTGGAGGAGTTTATTTATTTTATCTTCTGAATTTGAGTATAGGACAATCCGTACTATCAAGAGGGATACTAATGGTGAGTTAGGGTGATTTCAAGTGCTCATAGTCTATCTTTCTTGAACCCTAATCCTCACCCCAAGGGAAGAGAGACCTCTCTTGTTTTGCCCTCGCGCTTGTTGTTCGGAGGTTCCGAGGTTTTTCTCGGAGGTTCCGACCGTACGGGCTACGGTCGGCGAGAGATTTCAAAGGTCGGAAGTTCCGAGATTTTTCTCGGAGGTTCCGAACTGCGGAATATAGCCGTTATTGTTACGGATGCGGAGGTATTTATACCCTTTGGTCCCCCAACGGCTATTCTCTCCTTCAGGTGCACGATCTGTTGCTCTCACCTCATTCTCTCACCTTGCATTCACTCCTAACCTACTCTCTTCCAAATCCTTGCATAGCATTGATTGAGAGTGGATTCTTGAAGTGAGTTTGTGAGCAAATATCTCTCTCTTGAACTTGAGCACTTGGAAGAACCCTAGCAAGCTTGGTGGATCTATTACTCTTGGAGCCTTGCTCCTAGACGGATAGAGGTTCTTGGAAGCTCTCCAACCCGATTTGTGGAAGCTCCAAGGTGTTTGTATTACCCCTTGTGATTCTAGTGGAAAGCCTCCACCTATTACCCAAAGTGATAGGTGTGAGAGAGGAGTTGACCTTTGCGGTCCCTAGCCTTTGTGGCTTCCTCAACAACGTGGACGTAAGCAAGCCTTTGTGGCGAGGCCGAACCACGGTATAAATCTTTGTCTCGTGCGTGCTCTTGTTTACTTACTTGTTCATGCTTGTTCTTGACTAGATCTATTAGGGTTTGCTCCCGATCTATTTCGTGGTACCTTCCTAGCATGTTCCTTGCTTAGAAATCTTCTTGCTAGGTCCTAAGTACCTCCTAGAATTTAGTAGATCCGTTTTTCATCAAGTTATTTGCGGCTCAAGTTATTTATGCTCGTTCTAACGAGTTGCTAGAAGTTCGAGTTTATTCTCGAAGGTCGCCTCGTTCGGAGGTTCCGAGAATAATCTCGGAGGTTCCGAGTACGACGGTGTTTTCACGAGAAAAAAGTTTAAATTTTGTGTGCGAGCCTATTCACCCCCCTCTAGGCTATATTGCCTCGATCCTTTCACCCACGCGGCCACACGGGGATGAGGCGGGGCGGCTACGCTCCCCGCCGCCGGAGCTCGGCTCCTCCATGACGGACGTGACATCTCCTCCACATAGCTCACCCACCATATCAAAAATCGAGCGCCCCGCCGCCGGGTAGAGCTCACGCACCATCAAATCGAGCACTGGTGCCGCAAATCGAGCTCGGGTGGAACTGAATCGAGCTCGGGTGGGGTCAAATCGGAGCGAGCTCGATTCGCTTCGCCATGGCTGGGCGGAGGCCGAACTCCCCCACACCGCCGCGACCCACCGCCGTTGCCGCGAGGGGGCGGCCGCGGGGCCCGAGCCTTGTCCGTCGTCGCGTCGCCGGCCGTAGGGGCCGGACGCGGCACCCTCGGTTCCTCCGTGCCCGCCGCCGCCGGCCCGCGGGCACCGCGCCCCCACGCCCGCGTTGCCGTCCGCCGCGCGCGCCCGACCACGGGCACCGCACCGCCGCGCGCGTGCGTCGCCGTCCCGCCTAGAGCGCCCTCCGCGTTGGTGCTCGAGCGCGTCGCCCCGGCCACACGGGCGCAGCGAAGGAATCGAGAGAGAGAGGAAAAACGATGGGGAGAGAGAAGACCGAGGAGAATAAAACTAAGTCACTAACGAACGGCTCCCCACATGTTAAAGGAAAGTAGAGGCTTGAGAGTTGGGGGTATTCTTTGGACTTGAGGGTAAAATCAACGGCCCCAACAAGTTGGGGGAGCCCCTACTCAATAAAGTAGGGGGTCAAAGTAGGGGCTATTGCTTTGGAGTTTTTTTTTGAGCAAGAACGCGTGGGGCAAAGCCCCCCGGCAACGAAAATAATAATACGACAAACAAGTGTACGGGGAGGACTTACAAGCAAGCAAGAAAGAAGGAAAGGCCTAACCGGCGGTTAGGCCAAGGAAAGACTAACAAAAGAACTAGCTAGCGCCGGCGGCGAGAAAGGAGAAACGAAAAATTACGAGAGAGTCCGGCCGGGAGCGAATAGCGGGATGCAAAGAAGACTTAATTGCGTAAAATTGGAGTAAGACTTCATTCTTGAGCGAGCTTTCCAAGAGGCCAAACAAGGCGACTTCCCATTAAAAATCGGATCATTGCGCTCATTCCAAATGCACCAAGCACCAATCATCACCACTTCCATGAAAAAAGGAAACCCAAAATTACGCTTAGCAATCGGGATTCTCTCATGAATGTCGGCACCTTCTTCCCGGGAAATGCCAACGAGCAAACCATCTAGCTTCCGAGGAGGAGCAAAAGAAAAACAAATGATCCATAGTCTCTTCTATGAGGTCCGGACGGAGAGAACGCAATTGTACCCCTCCTCCAAGTACTTGCCCCTCCTTCTCGGAATATTCGAGTGTTAAGCCTATCATTAAGGAGAAGCCGGGTGAATAACTTGATCTTAGGCATACGGTTAGACTTCCAAAGCCAAGGAATAGTCCGGGGAGTAGAAACAGAGGAGAAGTGAAACTGATAATATCTTCTTGAGGAAAAACTCTGCCGACCCCAAATATAAGTCCAGCCATCATTTGAATTATCAGTAGAGGCGTTAAAGTTGTCGATTAAATCCGGAGATGGATGAACTCATTGAAAGCTTGTCTAGTCATGGGAATCTGAAAGCGAGTCAATCAAAGGATCGGACATCCTAAACTTATAAAGAGAGATCCTGGGGTCTTTGGCAAGGCGAAAAAGAGTCGGCGAGAGAATGGGAGTGAACCACACCGGCAAATAGATCCTCCCAAAGACCAATGGTGTCGCCCTTACTAGGAATACGACAAGCAATACCCCTATTCTTTGGAGTTGCTCTTATATGTTCATTGTGTAGATGTACTCATTTAGAATCCAACACAATTGGATTCTCCATTTTATGATTTTTTGTGACTTACTATGATTTTTCAAAACTGCTTCAGGGGGTGATTTGTCTCGTTTTAGAAAGTTCAGGGGTACAAAATCCATTTTCATAGGTTGAGGGGTGATGTGCTCCAATCCTCATAGGTTGGGGGTGAAGTAGACTTACTAATGGCTTTCTAATTCTAGCACAAGGAGTGAGTAGCTCCCAAGGGCGTGTTTGATACCGGCTCGAGTGGTGGCTTGCGCTCTCCAGCTGCAAGTTGCCGTGTTTGATTTGCAGAGTCCACCGATGAGCCAGGCTCTCCGGAACCAAAACTCCTCTCTCATAGCTTTCGTCCGACGCAAATAATCTGCGTTCCTGGAGAGCCAGGCTTGGCCGGAGCTCGCGTGGGCGTTGGGTGCCTCTCCCCTCACCTCCCAAGCCGCTCCCCTCTCTCACCACTCCCTTTCTTCCCTCTGCGGCCGCCCCGGAGCGCATGGGTAGCGGCGCCGGCGCGGTTGTGTACATCGCCGAGCCGGGGAACGGAGGCGAACTCGGCACTAGCGCGTGTGGCTCGGCACCTTCGGCCGGGGAGGCCGGCGCCGCGTGTGCCTACGATGTCGTCGGCCGGCGGTTCCATGGCCGCGACGCCGTCACCAACTTCCGCCGCTCACGGGCGCCGACCCGGCCGCCGCCGCCCCCGGCTCGGCTTCCTCGCGTCGCGCTCCAAGGTCGAGGTCGTCGGCGGGTGAAGCTCGCGGCGATGGCGCTCAACGGAGCCGCTCCCGCGTCGTGAGGAGCCCACGACGCAGTCCGGCGCTCGCGACCACGCCACTCGGAGGTCCGCATCGACGAGGAGAATGGCGCCGACCATGCTCATCAAGTGCTCGACGAAATGTTAAAGAGAAAGAGTGTGGTGGTAAGTCTACCAAATATGTATGTGAGAGTAACCTAAACTTCTTGGTCCACAGATCAAACACCAACTCAAGTGAGCCTGGCTCGTCTCATCCATATAAATCTCTACCTAATATTAAAGCAAGGATTGTTTTTGCTTTTGTTTTTCGTACGTCGTTACCTTACTTGTTCGGAGTCGGTCGTTAGCCCACAAAACCGCTAGGAACCGGCGAGAAACCTTGTGAAACCGCTGCGAGCCGGCGGATCAAAAGAAAACCAAAAAAGACCGAGCGAACCGGTGGAGTTAACGTTAGGGAAGCAACAAGCGTTCTTTTCTCGTGGACTCGTGCGGAGACATACAATGAGCCCGCTAGGCACTGCGCGCGTGCGTGCCACAACGCGGCCCATGAGAATGATCGATTCGGGCATTTTGTGTTAAAACATCTCTCTTGTCCATCTCGTTAGGCCGGAAGCTTGAGAACTACATTGACGACGCAACAAAATTTATTCGAATTAAGAAAAATTATAACAAGTATAGCGTAGATAAACCGGATCCAATTAGAAATAATCATAATGATACGGAGTGTAGGTAAACCATGCAAAAAATTGCAAGCCTCTTCTTTGTATACAATATTTAGTGTTCGCGTTAGTCCCTTATAAATTAAGTTTTTTTACATTTAAGCCATTACAATTTCTTGAAGCTCATAACTTTTAAAAGTCCTTTTTTTCATTTTACGGTTTTTGTCAAGGGCCAGCCGGACGACGGCGGGTGAGATCGGGACTTCGCAAGTGTGTCGGTCGGGATAATGGCGCAACCAACACGGATGAAGACGATGATCTTTGGGAGGCACATACGAAGGCGGGGGGGTGTGCGCTTGCATGATGAGAACGATGGCGGCGGAAAGACGTGGTCGGACGGTCGAGGACGTGGTTCGGGCGGCACGGGCAACAACGGGCAAGGTTAGGGTAGTGCAAGGTCGGAGAGGTGTTGGGGTGGTGGGGCGACGACGCGGTGGGGAGAACAACAACAAGCGAGGATATGGTGGCACGAGCGCGATGGTGAGGCCGAGGAGGCAAGGAACGGATGACGGTGAGGGCTGGGAGAGGTGCGGATGACAATTGTCAAGGTCCCGGTAGTATGTGCGCTATGAGAATGACGGCGCGACCGGGATAACGGTAAGGTCCGAGAGGGGCTGGGGGTGGTGGGCTGACGACGCAATTGGGGCATATGACGGTGAGATGAGAAGAGAAATATTTTATCACGTTGCAACGCGCGAACATGATTACTAGTCCATATAAATCAAACAAAGTGCCTGCGCATGAGCCTAGCCATGGCTAGCCACGGCCTGGCCGACAGGCCCCCCACGGCGATGAAATCAAACACGCCCCAAATGTCTCGCCTCCTCCTCCCCTGCCCCTGCCGCCGCCACCTCTCCTCCTCCGCCTCCGCGGGCTCCCTCAGCGAGCTCGCCTCCCTCATTGCGACCGGCCGCTTCCACCGCTCCGTCGACCTTGCCAAATCCCTTCTCCTCGCCTCCCACCCCCCCGCAGCCAATGTCCCCGACCTCTACCACGCCCTCGCCGCTACACCCGCCGCCGCCGCCGACTGCCGTGGGGACCTTCCCCCGCATTCCTTCCTCTGCGACGCCGCCTCCGCTCTCATCGTCGCCTCCGCGCGCCTCCTCCAACCCGACGGCGCGCTCCGCCTGCTCTCCCTCCTGGCCAGCACTGGCGACGGCGCCGCGCGCGCGCCGCTCCCGTCCCTCTCATCCTGCAACCTCCTCCTCGAGTCCCTCATCTCCCTCGGACGCCACGCCGACGCGCGCGCCGCGTTCGGCGTCCTCGTGGCCGCCGGGGCGCGCCCGGACACCTTCGCGTGGAATAAGGCCATCCAGGCCTCCGTCGCGGCGGGGGACCTCGATGAGGCCGCCGGCATGCTGCGGCGGATGGGCCGCGACCAAGGGGCTCCCCTGCCCGACGCGTTCTCGTACAACGTGGTCATCGCGGGGCTGTGGAGAGCGGGCAAGGGTGACGACGCCCTCAGAATGTTCGGTGAAATGGGGGAGAGGGGAGTGGTGCCGAATAGGATCACATACAACACGATGATCGACGGGCACGTTAAGGGAGGGGACATGGAGGCCGGTTTCAGGCTGCTGCGGGATCAGATGCTCCATGGTGGCCCAAGGCCGAATGTGGTTACTTACAACGTGCTGCTATCAGGGCTGTGTCGTGCTGGCAGGATGGACGAGACAAGAGCGTTGTTGGATGAGATGGCATCACAAAGGTTGGTGCCGGACGGTTTTACATACAGCATCTTGTTTGATGGTCTCACCAGAAAAGGAGATTCACGGACCATGCTATCTTTGTTTGGCGAGTCTCTGAAGAAAGGTATCATGATTGGGGCTTACACTTGCAGCATCTTCCTGAATGGTCTGTGCAAAGAGGGAAAGGTTGCAAAGGCAGAACAGGTGTTGGAGATGTTGGTGCACACAGGACTGATCCCAACACGAGTCATCTACAACACTCTAATCAATGGCTATTGTCAGATTCAGGATCTTCAAGGAGCCTTCTCCACCTTTGAGCAGATGAAATCACGTCACATTAGGCCAGATCACATCACCTACAATGCACTAATAAATGGTTTGTGCAAGGCAGAGATGATGACCAAAGCAGAGGATTTGGTCATGGAGATGGAGAAGAGTGGAGTGGATCCAACTGTGGAAACCTTCAATACACTGATTGACGCTTATGGGAGGGCTGGGCAACTCGAGAAATGTCTCATTGTTCTATCTGATATGCAAGACAAGGGTATAACATCAAATGTTGTCTCTTTTGGTTCAGTTGTCAATGCTTTTTGCAAGAATGGAAAAATCCAGGAAGCTGTAGCAATTTTGGATGACATGGCACACAAAGGTGTTTTGCCAAACGCACAGGTTTACAACTCTATCATTGATTCTTATATAGAATCTGGTGCAATCGAGCAGGCTTTTGCTCTTGCTGAAAAGATGAAGAATAGTGGAGTATGTGCAAGTATAGTTACCTGCAATTTGTTGTTAAAAGGCCATTGCAAAAGTTCACAAATAGCTGAAGCTGAACAATTGATCTGCAACTTAACAGATCATGGGCTAAGACCTGATGTTGTCAGCTACAATACTATAATATCTGCATGCTGTAACAAGGGTGATACTAATAGAGCATTGGAGCTTTACCAAGAAATGCACAAGTATGGTATCAAACCTACACTGAGAACATACCATACACTTCTTAGTGCATTGGGTAGTTCAGGGAGAGTACATGATATGGAAAGTCTGTATCGGCAAATGCTGCACAAGAACGTGGAGCCTAGCAGTAGCATATATAGCATCTTGGTTAATACCTATGCAAGATGTGGTAATGAATTAAAGATGGAATCTCTTAAGAAAGTAATGTCAGAGAAAGGAATCGCCATTGATGACACAGAAAGAACTAACTCTGAGCTAGATATGAGTATAGCAAGTCCTGTTTGATTTCATTGTTTTGAAATGAATAGGCAACTTTTCCGGATGTATACGGTGGAGTAGCAGCGATGTTAAACCCCTTGTGAATTTGGGAAGCATATGTTTCGTGAAACTTTTGATTTTCGCTCTGCTTGCTTTTTCTCAGTTGTAACGGTTTCATCAACTTTGGACCACCACCATGCGAATTTCTCTCTCACTAGATTAGAGCAGAGGATCCAGTCGAAGCAGTAAGCATAGCCTTTGTTGTCTCCCCCCTCCCTTTTTCTTTATATGTTTTGTAGCTAACAGTCATGATATTTTGCAGATCTATACTGCTGATTTGACACAATTGTTTACTTGGACATGTGCTAGATGCGGTGGCTTGATCAAGGTAAGCCTTCGCTACCCACTTATGTGTGTTCTAAGTTTTGCTATTCCGGGTCATGTAAGTTTGGCCGTTTGGGGATTGGTTATGAAATCTTATTGGATGACCCAGGGGTTAGAGATGATAGATATTGTTGTAGATGTTGAGAACTGCTTGGAGGTTCGTCCTTACCTTCTTTATTCAGATATTTGTCTCCCTGTACTATAGTGTACTGATCATGTTTTAATGAATGTAAGCAGGCATATGTTGGTTATGCTAGTGACATCAATGCTATCGTTGTTGTGTTTAGAGGAACTCAAGAGAACAGGTACATAGCGTATATCTCGCTTTGCTTAGTTCTTAGGAAAATGCTATTCTCGTTTCAATTCAGAAGTTGTCCGATCCAGCCGTGCCGCGCCGCCACGCTGCCGTCTCCACCTCCACTGTGCCGCCGTGGTCCGCCCGCCGTCTCCTACCGGGGGCTGTGCACAGAGGGCAGGGTGGGAAAGAGGAGGGGCGGAGCTGCGGTGGAGCGGGGGAAGCTACGTTTTCCCAGCGGCTCCGGAATACAACAGGCTTAGTTTTTTTCTTCTTGTGTCATACTACAACAGAATACTGTGTTCGATGTTGCTTTTTTTGAAAACAAGGTATAAGTGAAAAAAATGAGGTAGTGACATTTACATTGTAGGCCTGTTGCTCCAAAACATCTTTGGAGTCAGATTCTTGAAGTCAAAACAAGCATATGTTAAGGGTTGTGCTGATAGGAATTTGATGTTTGGATCTGAACCAAAAATCGGACTTGTATGCAGTATTAAGATGACCATAATAAAAGCACAACTACCAATCACTTGATACAAGAAACAATACACATTATTATCTGATCTGCCTACATTCATGATCTTTTGCTAACTTTTCTATACACTGGTTAATTTGGTGTTCTCATCTGGTTTCCAGGTCATCCTCTCGTGTGCCCTATGATACATGGCATCATAGAAGGGACAGTTGGACCCCAGGAATATCTGTGTTTTTAGCTTCATCTGTCTTTATTGTAATTATCTCTACTACTAAAAAGAATGAAAAGGAGAACAAACTTGGTAGGTAAAACCATCCGCTCCCGTGGCTTCACCCTCGCGTGGCTCTGCCTCCGCCCGGCTTCCCCGTGGCTTTGCTTGCCGAACCGCGTGGTCCATTCTGTCGTTCGATCATGCCGAATCGCATCAACTTTCCCTCCATCGTCGATTTTCTCGCAGCTCCCTCTCGAGCCTCGCCTACCCCCGCCGTCGCCGTGGCGCTGCCTTCTCCCTTTCGTTCCACCTCCGCCTACCCCTGTTCTCCATCTAAACCCTAACCTTGTGTTTGCCCTCCTCTCCACCGCGCGCGCGCAACCGTCGGCCGGCCGCACGCACGCCTTGCTCGCCTTCCTCGGTGCGCACCTCCCCCGCCGCCTCCGCCGCCCACAAATCGTCTCCTCCCCCCATTCTTCTCCGGGCGGCACCTCCTCCGGTCGTGCCTCTTGCGTGCGGCGGGCGGTTGGATTCGTTGCCGACCAAGGTCGTCACCCCGTTGTCGCGGTCGGATTTGTGGCCGAGCAAGGTCGTGGCCTTGCCGCGGCGTTCGGATGCACACGGCATAGGTCGCCCGCCGCCGGATCCATCTTCCTCCTCCCCAGATTGCTTCCACAACGCCCACACCCACCGTCCGTCGTTCGCCGCCGCCTCGCGCCGTCCCGCGTCCACATCGGCACATCACCACGCCAACTACCGCCGTCACAAGGGGCCTTCACAACTCCGTCGCCGCCGCCGTCTAGGGTTTCATGTCCTCCCGCCACCGCCGCCGTCCGGGGTTCTCCGTTCTCCATTATTATCAATCTAATCTAATCGATATCAATCTTGCATTTCCTCCCCCTTCGTCGGGTTGGTGATGAAGGCAACAAGAACATCAAGAGGAGCTCCATGCCCCCCACATGCTATCTTGGAGTACGGTGAGATCTGCATTGCTTATTTACGGATTTAAATGATCGATTGAAATGTCTTTGAAGGCTTCCAAAATCTCTACTCAACTATTTCTATACATTGCGGCGAAAATTGAAATTGATTATTTTTTTCTGAATGTTGTATTGCGGTTGTCCACACCTGCACACTAGCTATTTGTTGAAATGCTTCTGGGTGTATTGCAATATGTGACGTCCTGGTATGCATGATACATTTGAGCTACAACATAATGTGGTGTACGTATTACGTAGAAAAGCGTGCTCGTCATTCAATTCAATGGGGAACTATGTTGGTGATGGTGGTGGTGGTGGCTTTGTGGGGTGTCTTGACAAGTTGCCTTCTTCGGGCAATTAGGGTTATTTGTTAATGCATAAATATATCAATGATCCCACCACGGTGGAGATGTTGGCATACTAATCGATTTATGTGTATTTTCCATGATTATTTTCCCCGAACATGAGTGTTGTGTTCTATGCAAACCAAAGGATGACTGCATTACAAAGTTTGGTTTTTAGAGGATTTGATATTGCAATTGTACCATACTAAGAAGCTCTTGGTTTAAAATTGTATCATGAACGTAGGAAATATTTAAGATCGAAATGAGGATGGGTGCGGAATAGTGTGGACTAATCCTTTGTGATAAAATAATAGCCAAATAATTTTCCTATTACATTACACATCTGTTCTATTAAATTTCAACTTGTCGGTGATAGCTTGTACTAGGAATTACACTTTGTATAATATTGCCAATCTTGTTGGTGTTTGGTGTTTGGCAGATTACACACTTCATTTAGGGACCAATTTGCCCACCGCTCGATCTTTCTCAATATCGACCACCTAGCATACTTTGGCCTGTCTACCACCATGCCCAACAAGAAAGTAAAGTTTGAATTTACTCTGCAATATCTACTGCCTCAAGTGCACAACCTTCTGTTCCTATCTTCCTCTCGCTCTCTGAGCTACGCTAGTACCATAAATTGTCATCTAAATGTGCTCGCTGACTGTTTGTTGTGCTGGAATCCACGTTGTGGAGGCAGGTCACTCTCCTCGGAGGCCACGAGCAGGTATTGATTTCCTTCACGCATAGGCACTTGATGATGCTATATTGCAGAGTGAAATTTACGTAGTATCAAAGATATCCATCCTTCAACCACGAAATCGGGAGCACTTACTTTGGGCCACACAACAATTTGTTTTCCTTTCTGTCATAAATTGATTTACTCCTTGAATCTTGTCATCAATTCCAGTTGATTGTTTTTTTATTCAGGTAACCATTTGCAAACTATGGCAGTATGGTGTCAAGTTGGAGAGACTTTCAGGTTGCCAAAGTATGGGTCTCTTTTCAGAATACATGTTAAATGCCACAGCACAGTGGTTTTTTTGGATTATAGGCTATTGACTCAAGTTAGCCTTTTAATTCCAGATCGACAGTGTATGTGCCAGATGTTAAATGCATGATTACTCTTTGTTTTCCGAAAATTGGATGAGTGGCATGAACCTATACTATATGTTTTTGTGATACAATCTTATGACTTTGACCCTACGACTGTAGCGGTATGATGTTCATTCGTACCCAATCCATTCATTTTTTGCTTGATATTCTATTATATTTCAGTTTTTCCTCTTATAACTGTATTGTAAGTGATTGTATTTGATTTATGTCACAGGTTTCCCTTTGGGATGAAATTATACCGGCAAAGGAGGATGCCAAGTTTTTGATCCATACCACAAACAAGTACAGATTTATTAACCAGGCAAGTGCATCACAGAAATTGAATGCTAATTATACCACAAACAAGTACGGATTTATTGACCGGGCAAGTGCATAACGAGAAATTGAATGCTAATTTAATGTATTGTATAAAATTTTATTACTCCGTCTAGGTGATTCATTTCGGGATGATTATTCCGAAATTTGAATGCATGAAAATTCTTTACATGGCTCGGTCTTTATTCAAGAGAACTTACCTAAAATGTGCACTATTTACATGGCTCGGTCTTTATTCAAGAGAAATAACATAAATTGTGCCTTGTTTACATGGCTCTGTCTTTATTCAATAGAAATTATGAATCTTCGTAAATTACGGTAGAACGATAGTTGGTCTTGAACCCACTCCCATTTCTATACGACCATCTTTCGGCCTTTGACATTAATCTTAGATAGCTATATCGATGCTGAGAATCACTTTGTGGTGTACTTTGACATCCAATCTTTTGCTTGATATCAATTTCCTTTATTTAATTTTTGGATAGGTCATAGTATGCTCTATGTCTGTTTGATTACTTCGGTATGTATGTATTGTACACTGCAACTACCAACCCAATTATTTTGTCTTGTAACACATGATTCTTCAGAGTTTGCATTGAATGGTTGATTAATGCCTGCGTTTTTCTATGAGGAAGTAACCTCAAAGGCAAGGAATTCAACTTGATAATGCACTGGCTCATTATGCCAAAGACGTTTGCCAGTAAGATTGTTATGACAGGTTATCGGGTCCCTGAGCAGTATAGATAGTTTGGTAGATCCGAACGGACTAAGACTTGGGAGCGAGAGACATGCAAGAAGTTTTAGTAACGGTGGCATAGCTAACACCGAGCCTTTTTGTTTCTACTCTAAGGCTGAACGGGCTTGTACTCCGGTTGAAACCGGGCGAAATAAAGTTGTACTTTGGGGATATATGTATTTTCCAACTTTGCTTCGTCTATTAAAGTTGATTATGAACCTATTGATGCCTTGATGGCTATGCGTTGATCGGTATCCACGAGTTGCGATCTGCGAGAAGGCGAGGCACTCCAGTTGTGTACCGCCAATATTATGGTGTTGAGAAATGGTAACGGTGGTTGCGGATCGACAGCGGAAGCCGGTGGTAGTGACTTCCGGTCACCGAGTCACAACGGGTGGTGCACTGCGACCAGAGCACGGCCGCGCGGCATGCGTCCGGGTAGTTTCCCCCGAATATCTTTGTTTGTTGTAAACATTCGGTGGGTGAAGTAATTATGTTAATTACTAGGCGATTGCAAATGTGCGTTCGATCACGGTGCCGCGGTGCAAGGAGGACAATGTTGATTGTTGTTCCTCTTATAGCTTGAAGCATTACTACTTTTTTCCATATAATTGTTCTCTTGCCGTGCGTTAAACCACTCTTACCACGGATGATACACGATTGTGTAAGTTTGAGAGGCGCTTCCTTGGTGATCCATCCACATAAAAATAATAGAAAAGTAATTTTTGATGTTCTTGTAGAAATCGGTTCTTTGGAAAACTAATTTGACAATATATTGGAGCTCAAATATAGTTTTACCGGTTCAAAGTATTGTATATGTGTGAACTTATACATTGGCTTGATCATTTGAGTTTTGACCTTTTCAATATGAGGTCATGCTAATGGAAATATCTTATCGCCATTTAGATCCTTCTTGGCGCTTTAACCATTTAGTCCATCTCGGTGTCACTATAATAATTCATCTTCTTTCATCTCTCCCAACAGATGCTGATTTTTTTTTCAATTTATGTGCATGACAATATGGAACATGATAATATTTTGTTTTGTCGTAGAACGCACGGGCACTATCCTAGTATAATAGATGCACAAGACAGACTGGATGGTGAAGCCTGTTGCCCTTAGGTGCCAAGAAACCGGGGACTACGACGGAAGTGCTTCTCGTGTTTCATTAGAATATACTGAAATGCAATAGCTCATGATTTGAGAACTTAGTGTTTGGTTATTGTTGGTATTATCAGTTTGTGAAGTATAATACCTGTATTAAACTCTTGGCCTAAGTAGAGAAGGGGCTTATTAAGACTCCTGGGGCAGAATAAAAATCCATCTACATAATAAAAGCATCGCGAATAGATGGCCATACACGTCCTTACTGTTGCTGATGTGGGTTTCTAATTACGTGATATTCAACACTGGCCTTTGCAAATTCTAATGTTTAGCAATTCTTTGTTGTTTCTGCTGTAATAGTAATTAGTACAAGGCTATCCTTAGTTGATATCTCGTAATCATCCAACAACGAGGAACTCAATCTGATTGTGAAAACCAAAATGGTTGCACCTTTTAGCCTTCAGGAATCAGCTCCTATGTTTAACGTCCTGTCTCTTTGTTTGCCCAGGAAACCTTCGTCCTTTCTCATTTCAGTGGACTGGCAGTTCATCTTCATAGTTGGAGTGCATGTATGTGAGCTAACTGTGTTCGATGTTGATATTCATCACAGCGATCATTACATTCGCAGACCATTTAGTTTGTTTTGGTAGAGAAACTGGACATGGGTAGGCTCATTTCCTCCCCTGTGTTTTGAGTGGTGCAGTGCGTGTTTGTTGTACTGTAGTTGATTGGGGTTGGGTTCTTGTTGATTTATTATTTTCTATTTGTTGTATTGTTCAATTTATAATCGTATCTTCCTGTTGAATTTGATTGAGCTACTCGATTCGTTAAAAAAAAGCACACTACCTCTGAATCTCTAAGGAATTCAATCTCTAATGCATGCGGAGAAATGAAGACACACATATGTTGAAGGTAGGGCCCCCCAAATGTCATGGGCGGCAAACACAAACTGTCACCATCCTAAGCAGACTGACTACAAAGTTTTAGTCCGACTAAACTCTAGTCAAGTGACTAAAGAAATCCAAACACCCTCGTAACCGAGGCGATGAACTCGTTTGTTGACAGAGCATAGGACCACACTTGCGTTTGGCACGACTCCGGTTGTGGCTGTGCTGGTGGAGTGGATTCCGTGGTGGAGTTGAAGCCGTTTCGGAAAAACGTTTGGCAAAACAGCTTCTCCTGGGTGTGCGAGATGGATACGGTTGTGAAAAGTCCATAATGCCCTTCCATTTTCTTTTTTCTTTTTTATTTTCTATTTCCTTTTTTCTTTTCTATTATTTTTCCTTCCCCCACCTCTTTTCTTTTTTTCTCCTTCATTTTTCTCTCACCTTATCACCTCATCCTTTCACTCTCCCATCTCCTGGACATGTCCACCACCGGTATCCATTCATCGTCCCCGCCGGCGGTCGCTCGCCACCACGCTCGCCACCAGCACCGGCCGCCGGACACCACCACGCCGCCGCACGCTGCACTCCCCTCATCCATTCACCCCGCCGCCGGCCAGGTCCGAGCTCGCGCGGCCTGCAACACCTCCGCCCGTGCCGGCCGAGCTCCCGCACCCGCCGCCGGCCACCTCCGCTCCACCGCGCGCGCCGACGGTCCGATCCAGCCGCGCCGCGCCGCGCCGCCGTCTCCACCTCCACCGCGCCGCCGTGGTCCGCCCGCGGGCCCTGCGCAGAGGGCAGGGTGGGAAAGAGGAGCCTGACCACGTCAGCAATCCGCGTCGCAATCCCCGTCCACTCGCGGCGGCACCAACGCCTCGCACCCCTCCACGTCATCGATCCGTGGTTCCTACCCTTGCACCAATCAGCGCCCGCCTCTCCTGCCCTATAAACTGATAGCACAGCACCCCTCTCTTCTTCACCACACCACACCACACCACGCCACATTGCGATCGAATCGAAACATCCTCTTCTTCCCCGCGACCCCAAGCAGACCGCACCGATGGCACCCAAGGCGGAGAAGAAGCCGGCGGCGAAGAAGCCCGCGGAGGAGGAGCCCGCCACCGAGAAGGCGGAGAAGGCCCCGGCGGGGAAGAAGCCCAAGGCCGAGAAGCGCCTCCCCGCGGGCAAGTCCAGCGCCGGCAAGGACGGCGAGGGCAAGAAGGGCAAGAAGAAGGCCAAGAAGAGCGTCGAGACCTACAAGATCTACATCTTCAAGGTGCTCAAGCAGGTGCACCCGGACATCGGCATCTCCTCCAAGGCCATGTCCATCATGAACTCCTTCATCAACGACATCTTCGAGAAGCTCGCCGCCGAGGCCGCCAAGCTCGCCCGCTACAACAAGAAGCCCACCATCACCTCCCGCGAGATCCAGACCTCCGTCCGCCTCGTCCTCCCCGGGGAGCTCGCCAAGCACGCCGTCTCGGAGGGCACCAAGGCCGTCACCAAGTTCACCTCCTCTTAGATATAGGTTCCGTTCTGTGTCTGGTTGTGCTAGTACTATTAGTGTTTGGTTTGGTGGTGTCTAGTCCTGGCTCTCCCTGTTTAACTTATCTGGTAGCACTAGTATTATCATCAGCACTGTTGATTGGAATTGTGGAAATGAATGGTAGTGAGTAGATGTAAAATTGTGCTAGTGCTATTTTTCTGTGAACATGGGCAATGCATTTGTCAAATATGTGTGTTATCAAATGCACTCTACGATTTTCACAGGAGGAACCAATTATCTCTCACATGTAACTACCCATGTTAAAATCTTAAAATAGTTCCGCTGGTTAATTGCAGAGCAGTTATTGGAACTGAACTTTTCCTTTTCTTTTCACTTCTGCATTCACGCATCTTAGTTATGATGATGCTTTTAAAATGTTTTAGTTTGTATTCTCTGCGCCTTAAATGTGCTGTTTCATTTCAAACATATAGAACTCTATGTATTCTTCTTAATTTTTTAACTGACCTTATTTTTATTCTTCGTGGTTTTCAGTTGAGGTGAAAAAACAAAGTTCATGCACTGTCCATCTAGTCAACAAGTCCAATGAATATGTTGCTTTCAAGGTTTGTCAGCAAATTGGCCAACATCTCAATTATTTCCTATTTTCTACTCAAGTAAATCTCCAATTGTACTAATGGGTTGATACTGTGATGTACTTAAATATTCTGTTCTTAACCACGAATTTCTCCATTATTTACTAGAACATTTAGCAGAGTAGATATTTGGGGTGGCCACCTTAAATTTCTATAAGCATCTTGGGAAGTAAAAACTGTCAATCTCTAATCATCTAGTTAGTTTCTGATGATACTAGAGCTATAACCAGATGTTTCTTTGACTGGGCGTATTCGGCTCTTATTTTTATGATATATGGGATGATCACATTGAACACATTTTGAGCATATAAAACTGCAATATCTGATCTTGTTTTCTTTTTCTCGAATTGGCTAGGTTAAAACAACATCTCCAAAAAGGTATTGTGTTCGACCGAATACTGGAGTTATCCTTCCTAGGAAATCATGTGAATCTACAGGTATGCATCTATGTTCACTTGTATTGATATAATAATGGTTTTGTCTGTGGGAGGTTCATAGAACCATCTTGAGAGTATTCACATGAATCTACATCTAAAAGTTATGTTCAGAAGTTAAAAGGGAGATATATGATAGGCATCTTGATTTTGTTACGATGCTTTACTATCACAATGTCAGTTAGGAAGTTCATTTTGTTTTGTAAGCAGATGTCGTTTTGGGTTTTAGAGGCAACGTTTTGAGAGATGGAAGCACAACTAGTATTCGCAAGTAAAGAAATAAAAAATAATTCAGTAACATCCTCCTGGTTCAGTGTGCATTGATATAGCGACGATCTAGATTTTAAATCATTTCCAAATTGAACTGTTTGACTCTTATATGATGCTCATTATAAGTGGATTTGTTGCCCATTAAATAACACACTTGCTTATTGGTACAGGGCAATAGTCAGAATTTTTATGTCTTTTATTCTTGACCTTGTCAGATTTCTTCTTATACAAGCTACGTTATTATTTCCTCTTATATTAATTGTACCTGCTTTTTTACTTAAATGTAGTTACCATGCAAGCACTCCGAACTGCTCCACCAGACATGCAATTAAAAGACAAGTTTTTGGTGCAGACCACAGTTGTTCCTTATGGTACATCTGATGAGGACCTTGTTCCTGCCTTTGTAAGCACATAGCTGTAACCCTTAATAGCATAGTGTTCTTTTCACGTTACTTGTTCTAACTGAAAATCTAACTTACCCTTTTCCTAACAGTTCTCCAAAGAAGCTGGCAGGTACATTGAGGAAAGCAAATTGAGAGTTGTCCTCGTTAGTGCGTCCAATTCTGTTGAAGATGAACCAATTAATGGAGTTCATGGCACTGAGCCAGCTGTTGAAGTTCCTGTACTGAAAGAGATGCCAAATATAGAGAAAGAAGTGCTGCCACCTGCTACAGTAGAAGTCCCTCCTCCTCTGGAACAAACTCCAGCAATTGCCACTGAAATACCTTCACCTGTCAAAGAGACTCCAGGCCTGAGAGAAATTCCTGTGCCACTGAACGAAGCACCAGCTGAATTCACAGAATCTCCTTCCACTCGGAATGACTCCTCTACTATTGCAATTGAACATCCCTCTACTGTTACAATTGAACATGCCCCGGCTATTAATATTGAATCCACTCCTCCTTTGAAACAAAGCATTGCAGTTTTTAAGGAATCTCCTCCACTGGAGGAAACTCCTCCTAAAGAAGCTGTTATGCTAAATGACAGAGGAATTTTCAATGTGCAGAATCATCAATTATCTCATGTAAGTTTCCATTATCTAGCGCACCACATGCACATTTTTCCTAAGTTTAGCTTAATCTAAGAGAAAGATCAGCAGGTCTGGCCTGTCAAACATGTTTTTTTGATACAATGTAGTGCTAGTCACGAGCCAACTTTTGGCTCAACAGTTACGTTACTCATGTAGGCCCCAAGTACAACCCAGTCTACCGGCTGTATTTTGGTAAAAATTAACATGTTTTTTCTACCAAAACTGTGTAAGTATTCTAATTAGAAAATACAGACCTAATTAAAAAAATGAGATCGAGCTTTGAACTTTGGTCCTTATTTTGGCCAGAGAAAACTGAATTGCACAAGTGTGTGAGTATGCATCTTGGGATCTTCCATAGTACAGTTTTCATTTATTTCTTCCATAGTCAACATATATGTTAAACTTTTGTGGCTACGACTTTTATTGGATTTTCATTTTTAGCCCTACCCTACTTGTGGGAGAAAAGGCTCCTTATTCTTGTTTTGTAGCCAATTTGTTGACTTTCTCCTTGCACACATATACCAGGTAACAGATGATGTTCAGAATCTGAAGTCAAAGCTCAACAATCTTGAAGTAAAATTGGAAGAGGTAAGTTGAACACCATGGGGTATTTTGGATCACTTGAACAAGTTTCGGGATTAGATTTTCAATAAACGGTGAAGATAATCTATCATGTTTCTGTTTTGTAGGCTGAAAAGATGATAATAAGGCTAAGAGAAGAGAGCAGAAGTACCACCCAGGAGCGGGATAAGTTACAGCAAGACACGGTATGCCCTGAACTTCATTAATACTATGTATATTGATATCTGGAAAATAGAGAAGACCTGTATAGACTATTCCTTAAAGAAAAGTGCATTCAAGTACAGGGTTTTCAACATGATCATATAGAAGCAGCATGAAAATGCTAAAATGCCTTTCAGCAACAATCCCCCTCCCCGTCCTGTTGCTGTTTAGCCTGAATTCTCTAGGTGCAACATATTTATAGTCATAATGAAAGGGGCTGCACTTTCCTGGCCAGATCTGCACACCATTGCATCATGCCATTAACTTGTTCAGATAGATTCTTCATGCCAGTTTTCTGCACTAGGCATTTATCTGCTGCAGGAGCTATCTGTCCAGGACTCCATATGCCCCAATGGTCCCCAGATAACATCTGGCAACCATATTGCAGTTATTTTCCCATGTAGTTTGGATCCTGAGGTTGATGAAGAGTTACCTGATATCTTTTCTGTGTCTGGAAATCAGCCGTGGTACATCACAAAGCAGAATGGGTGCTTTTAACTTTCCAATGTGGAATCTGTTTTTTTTTGTTGAAATGTAGCACCGTTTGTGATTGCTGATATATACTCTATTTTTTCCGAGGTGGACAACATATACCTGTGTACGTCAAATGAAATTGCTCTTTTGCTGTTGTCGAAATTGCTTTGATTTTTCAGTTGGCTTTAGTTATTCGATGTCTATTGTTTCTAACATTATGCATGCATGGGCCAGATGTTTCTAAGAAAGAAGGGAGCCCCCAGGAGTCAAGTGGGTTTCCCCTTGCTGTTTGTGGTGTATGTGGCGCTTCTTGGTACCTCACTCGGTTACCTGCTGTGACTATGAGTTGCGTGTTCAGCACCTGAGATGCTTTATGTGTCAGGAGAGTTGGAAGGGCAGCTGCACTCCATAATCTTGGAGAGGAGCATTTGTTAGCATTATTAGTGCAGATGGTTTTGCATATAACAGCAGTGCAAACTAAACCACCAGTTGCCTGTATGTGTAGAACAGTTTTTATTGCAATGTATAGAACAAAACCCAACCAAAAGATGCCCTCTGCCTTGTAGACTAACCTGGGATTATTCCATTTGCCCCAAGTTTTGTTTTACAGTTTGCTGGATTCGGCTCCCCTGAATAATGGTTGCAATTACAATCTCGTGTTATTTACCATTTGGTTTGTACCAGTTTGTGTATCAGATTGTCTTTTGACCCGACATGTATATCTTGGCTTATAGAGGCACAAAACAATGTCTTACGGAAAACCCAAAGAGTCACGATCCGAGGGATCGTGTCAAGATACGAACATGTAACAGCAGACAACCAGACTGGACCTTTTCATCAGTGTTTATTGATCAGTAGAAGCATACAAAGCACGTGCATAGAGTTGGGAACGGAACTCTATTCATCCAGGTAGAGGGATCTGCACTGCAGAGGATGAGCAGGTACAGCACTACAGCAAGCTACCATATTTCACTTTTTTTTGAGGGGTTGCTACCATATTTCACATGGAATGGAGGAACCTGACCAGGACGGCACCACAAGGGCGGCGGCCAGGGTCGGGGTGGCCGAGGAGCAGTCCTGGAGCAGGCAGCAGCAGCAGAGAACGTAGAAGCTGCACAGCAATCAACTGCACAAGGGGCTCATGTCAAGCTGAACTTTACTGTTTATGTTTGTAAGTTTATTACATGAATAAAAGCAAGCATGCTCGCGTTTAGTTCTTTGTATGTTGTCTTTTGCCTTGGAAAAAAAAACTATTTCTAGTTCTCTTCTCTCTGTGTTTCTGCACTGAGCTGTTGGCTGGTGATTGTCAGCCCTAGCACATGTAAACTAAGATTAGCAACTTGGCACTAGCTTAGTATCATTTAATGGGCAACAAATCCACTTATTATGAGCATCATACAAAGTAACGAAGGAGCAGGAGCATGGTGCCTGAGTTTTCCAAAAAAAACAGAGAAGTAACAAAACTTGATCCAACTACACTGCTAGAGAAGATTTTTTGAAAAAATGATGATCAATTCTTAGCAGGAGCAAAAAAAATTTAGGAGAAATATACCTAGCAGTTAGCATCCTTTGGAGCTGGATAATGCTATTGCCTTTTGTATCTGTACAATTAAACTCTAACTCCGAAATTCTTTCTTTCTATTAACACAATAGGCCTATTTATAGGCCGGCAATCAGGAACGGCAGTTGGGCACGCACCTGACGTTCAATGGCTTCCCATGCAGCACGCATGCAACTCGATCCCATCCTCAACCACTGTTCTTTGATCGCCCTTGCATTCTTGGCTTGGGAAAGAGTTCTGAGCTCTTTAAGGTTGGTTCAGTGGGTGGCTGACTGCGCTCTCAGTTGTCATTCATTTCATTCATTTGTTGCAACTTTATTTCCCGATTCACAGTACTGTGACCTAGAAAAACAAGGTATTTTGGTTCTTGTCAACACAATCAGTATTTGTATCCTGGTCAGCATACTATGGGAAATATAATTAGCACCTGAAATAGCTCCCTCTTGGACCAGCAAGCCAGCCGAGCCCGATGAGGTAGAGAGCCTGCGGGCACATGGGTTTGTTAAAAACAGTTCCCTAAGCGAAGCAAATTTTACAGCAATGATGACCCGCAATTAGCCAACTAGCACACTTGTCACAATCACAACCTCTTTAACAAAGACTTATGTTTTTTTGGTGAGGTAAAAACTGTTGTTTGTTAATGGGTTCACTAAATTTGTCAAATCATGCATGTATGCATGCATTTCCCACGAGACTTGTCCATTCATGCATGCACGTGGCATATAACACCCTAATCTCCCGGGACTTCTCCTAGCCTCAAATCCTAGACCCCATATTTGTTCCTCTTTCTCTCATTGCATTTTGCATCTCCAATCGTTCTCTCCTCTCCATCTCCTCCTGTGAGCCACCATGGGCTGCGGTGGCTCCAAAGAAGCTGTGGTCAAAGGCAATTCCGGCAGCAGCAGATGCAACCGCTTCCGGAAGAAATCCAGCGTCGTCGCCGACGCCACCCAGCCATCCCGTGTGCCTCCACCGTCTGATAATGGATCTGCCATCGCTGCGAAGGCCAATGACAAGGTAATCGCTGCAAAGGACAACGCAACCACATCAACGCAGAAGGCTATTGAGGGGGAGAAAGAGGAGATCAAGAATAAGGCTGATCAGGTCGTCAAGGACAGCAAAGAAGCATTCACTGTGAAGGAGGGCAATGCGACATCAACAGTGAATGCCATTCCAGAGAAGAAAGAGGACGAAGTCAAAAAGGATGAAGCAATTATCAAGGACGCTAAAGAAGTGATCACCATTGAGAAGGACAAAGAAGCATCGACTGAGAAAGCCACCAAGGACAAGGAACAAGAGGGCAAGAAAGATGAGTTTCTCAAGGACAAAATGGTCGCCGATCAGAAGGCGTCAACCGAGAATGTCATCGCCGAGGAGGAAGAAGATACCAAGAATGATGACATCATAGAGTTGATGGAGGGAACGGTCGAGGACAAGGAAAATGAGAGTGACTACAAAGAGATGGCAACTGAGGAGGAGGATGGGGCTGCACTGACTGAGAATGACGAATTTTCGGAGGATGATATTGAGGAGAACAAGGAGGATGACAGTGTCACCTTCCCAGTTGCAATGGTGACCGAGGAGGATGGCAGTGTTACCTTCAGAGTATCGGATGATGCCGTAACCAAGGAGGATGACAGTGTTACCTTCGCAACTGCCCCGGCGACCAAGATGAGCAACATGGTTGCCATGGTGACCGAGGAGGATGGAAGTTTGACCTTTGCAGTACCCGTTGCCCCTGTGACCAAGGATGATGACATTGTTAGCTTGGCTGATATCCCAGAAACCAAGGACAATAACGAGGAGGATGTCAGTGTCACCTTTGCAAAACCAGTAGCTCCCGTGACCAAGGATGGTCGCAGTGTTACCTTCACGGCTGCCCCTGTGACCAAGGATGATGGCAGTATTACCTTGGCAGCTGCCCCGACAAGTGAAGACAATGACATTGTCACCTTAACGGATGTCTCGGTTGCCAAGGAGGACATGGCAGAGCAACCTGAGCCTTCTGACAATGAAGAGATGAAAAATGAGGAAGAGCTCCCAGAGCCTACTGTTTTGGGGGATGAGTCCATGACTGAAGTTGATATCACAACAGAAGGGGAGGAGGGGGTGGCAGAGCAATCTAAACCTTCTGAAGATAATGAGGTAATAGATGATGCAGAACTCCCAGATTCTACTGTTGTTGAGCAGGTGGTGAACGAAGTTGTCGGGGCATTGAAAATGGAGGAGGACGGGAGGGTGGACAATATTGGGGAGATCAAGGTCGAGCAGGATCAGGAGAGTGTCTCCAAAGAGCCAGAGGAGGAGAATCCTAGTGCAGTTTTGAGAGATGAGGATGGTAAGCTGAATTTTCTTGATTGCTAATTTTGCTATATGATAACCGTAGTTTCTTCTATTATGGTCTTGATGTCAACAAGTGATCAGGGCCCAAGCAATCATTCACCTGCAACCATCCTTAACTTCTAATCATTTTGTTTCTTGACGCCATCATTCCCTACATGGAAGCATGTCTATAGTTCTGCTCTAGTGCATCATCATGTACCGACACAAAATTTTATTCGTCCCATGTGCAGGGGAATCAGATGGGAAACAAGCCATTGATTCCAAGGAGACCATAACCACTGAGGAAAAGGCAGAGGAGTTGGCTGTCCCAGAGAAAGATGATGATGATGATGATGATGAAAAGGCTCCTGCTTCAAGTGCATTGGCTTTGAACTGAAAATGATGTATCATGGCAGATGACATTCTGTTCAAAAAATGGCAGATGACATGTATGCATCATTGATTGTTCAATGTGCTCTGTTCCTTTTAGTCACAGGAATTTTTGCGTACGAGTTCTTACTTCGTACTGCTACATGCTTATAGAACTGATAACATGACTGTCATTCCGTGTAAATTGTAACACAGCATTAACATATTTGTAAGTACCATTTTAGTAGAAGTTATACTGACCATGAGATTTCAATTTAGTTAGTTACTAGTTGCCGATGAGTTTGTTGCGCTAGCTAATTTAAGGACACAGAACAATACATTGAGTCAGCATGTTCTGTTCTAGTACAGGTTGTCTTTTCAATTTTCATTATTCAAAAAATTAAAATGTAAATTGTACTGGCAAAATGATGCATCAAGAGTTTGGTAGCCATTTTTAAAAGTCATTATGCACATGAGGAAGGGTACTTAATTGCAGTTAGCATTGCATATGATATGATACAGTGGGATTAGCCGAACATGTGCCTCTCTCTCTCTCTCTCTTTTTTTGAAAACTCAAGTATCTCTTATTCGAAGTACTATGATGTACGTACAATAATTCAAGTTGATGTTGATGGCCCACATAAATTGCTATATATAGATTTGACTGTCTGGTGAGTGAAGCAAAATCTTCGAAAAACATGCTCACAGGCCACAACTCCATATAGCTGTACTGGAAAAAATACAGCAAATTATTGAAGACAACCTGGACACACCTGGTCTTCCACCAGTATCAGCACATGCTACCTATCCAAGTTACCACTTGATAATGACAGTACAGATCAGGAAAATTATGAATTTGACCAGGATATACTGAAAGGAAGACCAGGAAGTCGATGATAGTTAAATCATATAACATTCCTACTGATGTGCCTGTAGCAAACTTTATCCTAGTCGGGTGGTAGTGGTACTAGTTGGTGTTGGTTGAGTGAGTCGCCTTTGTCTTATCTCCAACCAAAAGGACCCAAGAAAAAATAATTGCAACATGGAAAATGGATAGTGACGCCTCAACAACTAAGACCCACAGGCACAAAACAAAAGCCTGAAAGGAAAGAAGGCTCATATCAGACACACCACAGACTAGAAAGACTGACCTGTATCCAGGGTCGTTGCCATAAGAAATTCCACAAGACAAGAAAGAAGCCTTTAACCAAGTTCCTCCTCTCCTTAATCCTCGTTCTACCAAGAACACACCTCCTCCTCCTCCTCCCCCTCTAACAGCTAACATGGGCAAGCTGTGTTGCAGCCAGGAAGACGATGAGCCAGCGTTCAACCTGCTGGGGCTGCTGGTCACCATAGTCCTTGCCTTGCTGCTGCTGATGATGTGCACACCTCCCCGGCGCAGGCGCTGCATCGCCGTCTACCCTTACTGCTAAGATGGGGCGACACCTTCAAGCCTCCTCAAGGCAGTGATGATCATCTTCTGAGATGTGCTGAGGTGAATAGAAGATGAGCAGCACCAAACAAGGCATTGGTTCCCTGATGTTAAGTTCAGTTAAGTTTTCATGTGAAATAAATTATGCTGAGTTGTAAATCTTTCTACCGTCATCAATGTGGATACTGAAAAAGGTCGATCTGTAACCTGATCTACAAGCAATGGAGAAATTGACTACTGAAAGTTGTTGATTTGGTATTTGAGTCACCACCTGCAAGTTTTGCCCCCGACTTTTTGGTCAAATCAAAAGATGAGGAGCAAATTCCATCATCTCTTCAGAAAACTTTCTGAGTGATATCTGCAGCCTAGGATTCATTTTTGTTTCCTAATTTTGAAGGGAAGGAGTGTGTAGTTCATTCCAGTTCATAAATTGCATGATCAGTCTATAGTCTATACTATTTAATTTAATGTATAAAAAAAGAAAGGGAGAGGGGAAACTTTATACTACTAGTATCATGTTGAGCAATTAAATCTGTGTCACTTCGTGGTGATGAACAGAATATATCTATTATAGGAATCAGGGTGAGAGTGACTGAAGCAGGTACCAGCCGTGAAGTATTTCAAACTCGTAAGCAAGCAGTCATGGCTGGCAAATAACATCGGATTACCTCTGCCGTCGCCGCCGCAGAAGAGGCTAGTCTCCGCCTACCGGGCCAGCCGCGCGAGAAATCAAGGGGGCGAGCCACCGGAGGGGCGAGAGCGCCTAGATGGGTGGATGTGGATCCCGCCCGAGAAGCCTCGGTCCGTTCTAGTCGCCATGGCCCCCTCCTGCTCGTGATCCTCCCGTCCGCCGCTGAAACCGCGCACACTGTAAATTAATCGCGACCCAATTCAGGGGGGTTCAATGTAAATTATCGGATCGCGCGATTATTTTAATCGCGACGCGATTTAGGGGGGGTTTCGTGTAAAATGTCGGATCGCGAGTAACAGTCGCGACTTCGCGAGCTCTGTCCTCGACGGCCATGGCGGGCGGCCCCGGACCGCCGACGAGAGCCCCGTCTCGCCGCGACCTCGGGATGGGCGCCTCGCCCCCAGACCACTAGCCCGCCCCAGCGTGCCCACCCACCCACCCACCCAGCGCGTCCGTCAACCCAGGAGCCAAATCAGAAGGTTCCACGGCGCGAGGTCCAGGCGTGCGTGGTGGCGATCGGAGAGGACGACGGCCGTGCGGATGGGACGGCGACTCCGTCCGTCTGCTCGCACGGAGGTTGAGGGTCCGCAGCACAGCTCAGGACGGGGTAGGATCGGTTGACGAATCATGAACCGGATGCACCCGGACGCACGGGCGCCGTTAGCCCGTTACTGAACATCAGGAAAAAAAAGGAACCTTGCATACTGGTGTGGTGGCAGTGCGGATGAGTTCTGGGTGTTAGTAGATGTGGGGTGAAGAAGACGAGGGAGAAAACTTCAATTCATGCTCACCTGCGACCATCCTGTACGCAGCTTGCAGGTGTTCGCTGCAAAAATGTTGATCTCTAATAACCCGAGCTGAAAACATGGAAAGGTATGAAGAGTACTGAAATCTGTTGATCGGATTGAGAAGTCAGCTTCCGCAAGTGTTATCTCGACGAAAAATCGTTGATAAGCAGGACGGATAGTACAGGCGGCAGCAACGTGCGGGCAGATTTATGTCACACCCGGATTCAAGGACAAACCCGAATGCAAGAATACATTTGCGTCAAGATCAAGTTACACACATGCATCAACTCAGTGAATACCAAAACACAGTGGAAAGCGTAAAAAACGTATTAAACAGTTATTACATGACCGAATGTCTCAACTAAACAATCGTTCGAGTAGCTAACAGCGGAAGAGAAACACACGCAGACGTCCTGCACAGGCAGCTGACTGGAGAACGAACACCTAGAACCCATCGAACTCATCATTGTAGTCTTCAAATCGCCCATCTGAGCAGCAGCCGGGTAGTGTAGATGCCATAAAGGAACAGCAAGCATGAGCACATGTCGTACTCAACAAGGGAAAAGTTCTATAACAGCATGCAATGCTTTATGGTGGAAGCTAGTTCATAAGCAAGTCAGCATTTTAGTTGGTCAAGTTTTATTAAGCAACTGTTACTAGCAAATGTAAGTTTATACCAAACCCAGATAATAAGATGCAATAGATCCATAAAATGCAATGCACAAGTTTAAAAGTTCCATCTTCCATAGAATTAATCATGTGAGGGTCCATGCCGCCCTTGACCGTGGGCACGGCTAACTAGTTAGTTTTACACTCTACAGAGGTTGTACATCTTTACCCACAAGTCGCGTAAAAGTCCCGAAGAACTTTGAACCCAACCATGCGGTGCTAGCTAGGCACCATACCACACTACCGAGGTGTGATTGCATAGGGACGCTACGAGGCCGTTACAAAGATCCCCAGGTGTAGGCTGCTCGCTAGGTTACTTGACAGCGCAATGCATAAACCTCTCTCCGCTGCGAAGCTACCACAGAGCAGATCAGTCTGAGGGCCGAGTTATACACCAACTACCGGCAACCCCCAACCCTTATCAGGTAAAGCATACCTAACACCTATTTCACTAATTAATAAGCCAAGACAGAGCCATATGTCTTGTAGTTGCACTGTTTTCCTGGGTGGTTCTCCATGTTCGGATTAACAAGCATAAAGTGTTCTTGCATTACATGAATAATAGCATAAATAAAGCCATATTAACAAGTGTTCATTAAACCATCCAAAACCACGTAAAGCGCATAAAGTAAACCCAGGTTGATCAAGGCATAGGATAACAAAGCTAGTCGAACCTTAGCAATAGGACCCATCAATTTAATGCATAACAATAGTAAACAACAGTGTAATTGAAATGCATGTTGTAATAGGAATTTAACGGGAATGCAGCAAGGACTTGCCTTCTACCAGCACCGGAAACTGCTCAGGGTCTTGATAATCTTCAACAGCAACGAAATCCCTGAATTGCTCGTACGCTACGCTCCACACATCACATACAAGCATACAATGGAAACAAATAAGAAACAGTACACCAATCATCTCAAACAGTAATAAAAGCAACAGAAAACTATTCTACTCGTCGAGACGATCGCGTGGACATAAAGAACGCTAAAAACGGAGCTAAAACGACGAAGTTATGGCTAAAACAATTTTTAGGACTAATCTGTAAAGAACTCTAAGTTTTCGGGCTAAACTGAAGAAAACAAGACCTATACGTAAGGGTTTTGCTAAGGTGGAAGGACCGGGTTGTGAATTTGGAAAAACTCAGGGTCTCTTTAGCAAAAGCACGCGGCTAAGGCTTAAGGGCTGGATCTGATCCGCTGGATCTAGATCGGACGGCCAGGGATCTATGCGGGCGGATAGGGTAGTTGACCGGTAAGGGAAAAGTTTGACCCCGTGGGTCAAACCAATCTCGGCCGTGGATCAACAATCCGGCGGCCACGGTTTCGCGCAAGCGGCCAGCGGCGGGAAAGCGGCCGGCGGCGGGGCAAGGCGGCGGCGCGGCGCCGGCGAGCGGCGGCGCAAACGCCACACCGCTAGGGTGCACCGATTTCGTGGACTTTTCACCGGGACGAGCGGCGGCGCACCGGCGAGCACTAAGGTGGCCTCCGGGGGCGGCGAGGGCCGCACGCTAGACGGCGGGCGACGGGGAGACGCGGCGGCGGAACTCCGGCGAGGCCGAGCCGGCGGCACGGAGCACTACGGCGCGAGCCGACCGGCGCCAAAACGTTCCTCACCTCGCGGCGAATCCTCGGACGCAACCGACGACGACGGAACGGCGTGGGGACCGGCGAGGACCGAGGCGGCGGGCACACGGCGGCGGCCTGCTAGGGTTTCGCGGCGCGGGCTTCCAAAGGCGGCGGCGGCTTAGGGGGTTTTGGGGTTTATGGCGGCGCGGGTCGGCGCCTTAAATAGGCCAAGGAGGCCCTCTGCGCGCGGGCCCACGAGGTGCAGGGGGTGGGGCGCGACCCCATGCCCGACTCGGACTCGAGTCCGAGCGGAGGTAGGAGATGACGGGCGGGGCCCGCCCGTCGGCCTCCGTGGGGCGGCGCGCCGGCGGCGGGCGCGGGCCGGGCCGCACCGGGCGGGGCCGCGCGGCGGCGGCACGCGGACGCGAGGGAAGAGTCCGGGGCCGCGGGCGGACTTCGCTGGTTTGGGCCGCGACTCAAAACGGGCCACAGCGGAGAGGGAAACAACTGGGCTGCCGCAGCGGGCTGTGCACTAGGACTGGGCTGAAAAGGAAGAAGAGAGGGGAGGGAGAAGAAAAGGTTTCAATTTTTTTAAAACTCACTCAAACAAATGAATTCAAACCAAGATTTGAATTCAAACACTCAAAGCAATGCATCGGCATGAATGCAACAGTAAACTCCTATATTTCATTAATTAGTTAGGAAAAATGATTAAATGCCTATAAGAGCACAATATCCTTATATTCCTTAGACGAGATCGCAATGTTGCTAAGCAAGTTTTAATTGATATTAAACAGTGGAATTTAGAGTGTTACAATTGAGCAGCAGCAACACACGTCGTCGGCAGGGGGATATGTAACTATTTGCCATCCTTACGGATGTCACCTCTCCAGTTGCCATGCTTACGGATGCGCTTACATATTTGTCATCCCTCTATTCGAGAACCAACATATTTGCCATTTTTCACATGTGGCAGGCCATGTCTTCACTGCCACTGTGGATCTCAACGGGAAATGACAAAACTGCCCATGCCTTATCCTTTCATCTCCCAACGCAACCAGTGGCCTTTGCTGCCATGTTCCCTTCACGGATAGGAAAAAATGATAAAAAATAGAATGTAGAAAAAATATAAGTCATTTATAAATCACAAGACATTCAACATATCAGAAAAATAAAACTCATTTGAAATCACAAGACGTGATAAATTAAAATAACACCATAACACCTTAGTTCAATAGTAGGAATTTAAATAGCAGATGTGCCATAACACCTCATGGTCATGTAAAAGAACACGTTCCACAACATCTAACACTGACATTCATCATACTGTTCATGCCAAGACTACAAAATGCATCACCTACATTACATTGTTCATGTTACAGTCAAGCAAAAGCATTCAACTCAAGTCCCGTCAAGCAAAAGCATTCAACTCAAGTCCTTCTATTTCTTTGTTGGTGACTTCTTTTTCACCTTGCTGGCTAGTTTCTTCCTCAGTGTCATATTCTTGGGCATTATTGTTGCATGATCCTGAGGTTCTTCCAAAGACACTGGTGCCTCCAAAGGTACTGGTGCTTCCATAGGCAGTGGTGCCTCTAAAGCAAGCCTCCTAGACAAATAGTAGAAAGAGTTAAGATAATAACATCAAATATCATTGTTTAGGAAACACCAATTTTGCAGCTTCAGCTACAGGTAAAGATGTGTGAAATATATCACCTCTTAGTGGAATGCGGCATAATTGATGCTTCTGCTTCATTAGCTTCTTCTTCTGCTTGCTTGGCTGCTGCTATTGCTGCTAGTGCTGCCTCCCTAGCTACTCTTGCTCTTGTCCTAGGAGTTGTTAACACTGTTTCTGAAGCAGAGTCTTTCTTCGCCTTTTCCCTTCCAACCGTGACAGTTTTCTTCTTAGTTCTTTTCCTGCAAAAAGATGGGACTGATCAGTATGTGAATAACAAGAATTGAAATGACTTAAGTTTCAGATAACACACCTCTTCTTTGTCCCGGTGAGCGCACACCTCCAACTTCCCTTTCTATGCCCCCTTTTCACCACAATTGTCACACTTCACTTGCCTTTTAACCTTCCCAGTTCTTTCCAAGCATGATGGTATTCTGTTTTTTCTGTCTACCTACACCTCTCTTTTGTGCCACTAGTGGATATAATGTAAAATCTTTCTCAAATTCAGGCCATTGGTTCCTGTCAGTGATATTAGGCCATCCAAGATCGTAAACTTGTCTAAACCTTTGTACAGAATAAGCCATGTCCACAAATTTCTCATAGTCTGGTTTCCTATCAGTTGTGATCACAGCCAAGGCATGTGGGCAAGGTTTACCTGTCATTTGCCATTCCCTGCAGGTACAACTGCGATCATTTAGGTAGACAACATGCCTTCTTACCTCTTCATCCTTGTAGCTTTCTGACACCTCAGCTTGATCAGGAAGGCCCTTAGTGACTTTGAGGTGGCCTAATCCCTTTGAGCCAGCATTTAGTTGATGAATGACAGCAGACAAAATAACTCCATGAAGAGCTCTAGAGATCCTTCTCCTCTTCTCCAACATGATCACACCCTTCTCCCTTATAGCATCTACCATACAATGAAGCGGCAGATCTTTTAAGTCTTTGATCCATGCATTCCATGACTCAGCTAGGTTGTTTAAGATGTAATCACACTTGATGTCAGTTGAAAATTTTGATCTAGCCCATAGGAGATTGTGGTGTTTTTCTAGCCATTTTTTGGCTTCAGGACTAGCTTCAATGACTTTGTCGAGGAAATACTTATGCTTCCCAGGTGCATAAGCCCTAGCTGCAGGCCACATGTTTTTTTGCATACACTTCTCCTGTAAATTGTTTCTTCATGTTCTCCATGAGATGCCTGAAGCATTCTCTCTGTTCTGCCCATGGAAAAACTTGCTTGACTGCAACTTCTAAGCCCTTGCAAGCATCAGTGCATATAGCCAACTTTGGAAGTTCTCCAATGGCATTTCTTAGTTGCTTCATGAACCAAATCCAGTCATCCTTGGTCTCTGATTGGAAGAACCCAAATGCCAAAGGAAACATCCAATTATGACCGTCTAAAGCTAATGCTGCAGGCATGTGGCCATTCCACATCCCATTTAGGGCGGTGGAATCTATGCTAATGTAAGGTCTGCATCCATATAAATAACCATCTATGCTGCCCTTAAAAGCACAAAAGAATCTGGTGAAGTGCCTCTTGTCATCAACTTCCTCACTGTCTATCTCAACTATACTACCAGGTGCCCTAAGTTCCACCTCTGCCTTGAACCTATACAACCACTCATATGAATCATCCCACTTACCAAAAAGTTTATCCGTTGCTCTCTGTCTTCCATACCACACTGTCTGATAATTAATCTGGATTTTATACTTGTCCTCCAAAGCCTCCTTCATTTCTTTAGCACCCATATTTGGCTTTCTCTTGAAAAGGGGAATTGCCCTTTCAGCAACCCATGCTTGGTTGGCCATTGCACCACGCACTCTACTTCTTGAAGCACACTTGTGATCCTCGTTGTTTATTTGCACCTGCACATTGCAACAAACTTTAGTTCATGAGCCAACACACTCATATATAAATACACAATAGACATGCATAACTAGAGAATAATATAATGAAAAAAATCTTATAAAATCTGGTTAGTAATTGTACCCTGACACAACCATCTGACTGTGTTCTAGCTCTAATAACCCATGGGCATCCGCGGGCCTTGCAATGTCCCCTAAACCTGGTAGTGTCAGATTTATTTGTCCCAAGCTCAAACTCTGTCACTATAGAATGTTGTCTGACTGCCAATCTGAAATCAACCATGCAAGGATATACAGTACCCACTGACATCGGAGGGTTGTCCCTGTCCCAATCCAACATTGGCTCTGAATGCTCATTGTCATGTACAACAACACCTGCCTCATTCATATCATGGAGGACGTCTTCTGCAATTACTGGAATAGCAATTTCTTCCTCAATTGCTTGTGCTACTCTCTCATCTGTTGCTTTGAACCCCATTGCTTCAAATAGAGTTTCCTCATCAGCTAACACATAAGGTTCCCCATCTTGCTCAGGATCTGGGATAATAGTTAACTGACTCCAATCAACAAGTTCGGCATGCTGTTCTAACTCTTCCGCAGAGGTAAATGTGTCACCTCCACCTTCAGCATGAAATGGAGGACATACTGGATCTTGATCAACATGACTAGTCACACTGGAATTGGCTTGGGACCAAGTTGAATTGGGCAGTGGTTGATATCCAGCCTTATCAACTACTTCAACAATAACATGTGCCATTTTCTCATTTAGTCTAGACCTAATCATCTTCTCAAAGTGTTCATTTTTCCTAATCTTCCACTTAGCAGCACTGTCGGAATCAACTGCCCACACTGCAAGCTCTTGACAAGTTCCCCAGTGAATTTTGCTTGCCATATCAGTCACAAAGCTATCCAGATTATACCCAGCGCATTTATCCACCCACAGATCATGCCATTGCTCTGCCATATCTATGATTCCATAGTCATTGATTGCCTTATATCCCGCGCAGTTAACAACTAGTCTAAAAGCATTGCCAAGATCAATCCTGACAATCATCAACATACAACAATGTTGGAGTTAGAGAAATCTAACCCCAATACTATGACTACTGCAGAACTCTAGATCCATGGAGAAGGAGATGATCCACTTACCACGGAGGGCACTCACTAGGTGTCATCTTCAGTTGAGGAAGCTTCCAGTGGGCTGCCTTGACAGCTAGGGTTCCGTCGATGGAGGGGATTGACAACTGCCTTGACAGCTTCCAGCGGCGCACGTGGAGGGGCGGACTGGCAGGCGGCGCGCACGTGGAGGGGCAGACTGGAGGACTGGCGGGCGGCGACTACGTGGAGGAGCGACGGCGACCGGTGCTAGGGCGGCGGCGTGCGGCCGGTCGGCCGCCGGGGGCGTCCCGGCGCGCGCGGCCGCGGGGTCGGGAAGGGCGGCGGCGGCCGGTGGCCGGGGCGGCGGAGACCGGTGCTAGGGCGGAGGCGGGCGGACCACGGCCGGCCGCCGGTGGTGTCCTGGGCCTCGGGTCGCAGGGGATCCCGGTCGCAGGACCTCCCTCTGTCTGGTGAGGGTCGGATGCCCCTGGCCTAAAGGATAAGGCATGGGCAGTTTTGTCATTTCCCGTTGAGATCCACAGTGGCAGTGATGACATGGCATGCCACATGTGAAAAAATGGCAAATATGTTGATTCTCGAATAGAGGGATGGTAAATATGTAATCGCATCCGTTAGCATGGCAACTGGAGAGAGGTGTCATCCGTAAGGATCACAAATAGTTAAATAACCCGTCGGCAGGCGTCCCATTGGCTGGCTGCCGGCACCCCCCGGGCCCTCTGCTTAGATGGATGTCAAAAACAACCAGTGACAGTAAACACGGCACCGTTCCGTGCTCCCACCCAACGGTTTTCAGCCGTGCAAGCAGAAGCAACTGAAGAAGCAGCGTGCGTGCTTGTGCTTGTTCCAACAACTCGTCATCGCGTCTGAATCAAAGATGAGGCCTCGTTCTCAGAACGAAGGAGATTGACAGCATCTCTCACTTGAGGATCGTCCTTTTGCGCGACGCGGTGGTTGCCGCGTTAGGAAGCCACGTCGAGCTAGCTCACGCATAACCACCTCAACAAACTGATGGAACCACGCATCGCATCGCATGCGACTCCGATACAACGTAACAGGGCGCGGGCGCTGATCGCTGCTCGTGCCCAGCTCGTCGCGTTTCCTTGCTCACCTGCTCCCGACATCTCTTTGCTAACGTACGATGCAAATTAATGTCACTCTTAGGTGCTCACGCTTTCCGGCTCCAAGAGCCTCACGATTTTTCATTACCAAGAATGAACTTTATCTGTTTCAAAAAAAAAAAAAATTCAGGATCCCATCCACCCCAACTACGAGAACTTTCTAGAATCAGTTTCATAAATCCGCTCTCACAACAAATCAAGCTCAAGTTTATTGCTACGATATGCTACTCAATCCCTCTGATCAACTCGTTCGGCTAAGTTATGCTCACCTTTTATTTTAAAAAAAAGCACAGTGTTCACTCTTTGGAGTGCAGCCGCTGAGAAGAGAAGCTCTGCAGGAGAAAGAGACTGACACAGCATGCACTGATGCAAATGTCGTGCCTGTGATGAGTCCCGGGATTATTGGTGCCAAAGATCCTACTGCACACTTCCTTCTGGGACGACGGATCGCGATCGCGACCCGCTTTTCGTTCCCGAAAATCCAAACCCCGATAAGCTTCGGCGGGGCACCCGCGTCATTTCACACCAACCCAATGTTCTTGCCTTCTCGCTCAGTCCGCTCTGCCTCTTCCTATAAAGATCGCCCACTAATCACCGTTTCGCGCTCCCTCGCTTCTTTCTTTGCCTCCCTTAATTTATCAGGCCTCTAATTTATTTTTATTTTCCGCCTTCTTCTCAACTCGGTTCTACTCCGTCCGCTCCGCTCGATCTCCAGTCCTTTCCCGACCATCCCCGCTCGGATTGCGTGTCAGAATAAGATTCCGCGCAGACCAATCGGGTGGGGCACTCCGGTTTTCTCCCCACGATTCCCTGCGCTCCGACGATCGCGCGCGACGGGGAGTTCCGCCAGGGTTGCGCCGATTTGGTTTGGTGGACCTCCGGGTAAGGCGACTCCGGAGCTAGCTGCTGCTTCGTCGCCCCAATCTCCGCCGGCGGAATCAGTTGAGAGACATGGAGCGCCGCGGGTTGCTCAGGGCGGCTCTTCTGCTGTGCTTACTTGCTGTCTGCTCCGGGAGAGGTGGGTTCTTTGGTTCCACAATGTTTTGCTGGAGGTGTGCCCGCTTGCTGTGTAGAGGGTGCTGCTCATTGCACGTATCTGGTCTGCTTTGCTACCGAGTACCAATTCTCCAGAAGTCAGCGGATGAAATGAGACGCTGTTGTTTCTATTTCTAGATTGAAAAAAATAGTGTGCCACCCAGGTGGCAGATTATAGTGCTGTATGCAGAATTGCAGAAACGTGTTCTGCTAACCAATTTCAGTAGTATGTAAAATAAAACTACCTTGCTTCTTCATTTCAATCCTCGAGTTTGAAAACCTCTGACCTCTTCTGATGCGTGTCTTGTTGGTATGGTTTTGTAGCCTGGTCATTTGTCAGTTTTCCTTGAACAAGCATCGGCAATATTTCCTGTAGGGATATTAGTGCATTATTAGTTTGCAAACAGATTTGATTCAGAGGTGTCTGTCCAATATTTCCCCTTAACTTTTCAAGAACTTTTCTGTGTGATTATATCTTCCATGTTACATACTACTCTACTAGTTTGGTTAGCTGGTTTGCCTCCATGTATTTTACTCTTCAGTACTTTTATCAATGAATCTTGATCATGATGCTTTACTAAACAGAACTTACGATCAAACATAATCCCTCCACTACGATATACAATTCCACTCTTGCCAAGATACTTGTGGAGTACGCTGCAGCGGTAAGCTCATTTACCTTTTCTTCCCCGTAGTTTTTCCTCAATGCTCAACTAGTTCCTTCCACTATTTATGCAAAATTCATACAGAAATATACCACTATTAGTTAGGTTTATGCTTTTCTTTACATGTTTTTGTAGCTAACAGTCATGATATTTTGCAGATCTATACTGCTGATTTGACACAATTGTTTACTTGGACATGTGCTAGATGCGGTGGCTTGATCAAGGTAAGCCTTCGCTACCCACTCATCTCTGTTCTAAGTTCTGCTATTCCGGTTCATGTAAGTTTGGCTGTTTGGGGGTTGATGATGGAATCTTATTGCATGACCCAGGGGTTCGAGATGATAGATATCGTTGTAGATGTTGAGAACTGCTTGGAGGTTCATCCTTACCTTCTTTATTCAGATCTTTGTCTCCCTGTACTATAGCGTACTGATCATGTTTTAATGAATCTAAGCAGGCATATGTTGGTTATGCTAGTGATATCAATGCTATCATTGTTGTGTTTAGAGGAACTCAAGAGAACAGGTACATAGCGATTATCTCGCTTTGCTTAGTTCTTAGGAAAATGCTATTCTCATTTCAATTCAGAAGTTGTGCCACTTTAAACTTAAATGAATAAATCATTTATTTACTACTATGGTTTACTGTGATGCATTTACCTGTTAGAACTACCTGACCTTTAGTTGACAACTTGACATCTCTGTTTGCAATGTGTAAAATGCAATGTACTTTGTTACACAACTGCACCGGTTGCCAATTTCTCAGCATCCAGAATTGGATAGAGGACTTGTTATGGAAACAACTTGATCTTGACTACCCTGGCATGCCTGAAGCGATGGTGAGCATGGCTGAATGGTTATAATTAAACTGCACGTGTTATATAACCAGTTCATATTTCATCTTATTATTCTACCTTGCTATAGGTGCACCGAGGGTTTTATTCTGCTTACCACAACACGACTCTACGTGATGGAGTAGTCAGTAGTATTCAAAAGACTAGAAAATTTTACGGAGATATTCCAATCATGATCACGGGGCATTCAATGGGTGGAGCTATGGCTTCATTTTGTGCACTGGATCTTGTTGTAAGTACTGAACCTTTCCTGAAGCAAAGATGACTTTCTTCCTACTTGTTTAATTCTACACTTAAAAATAAATGTATATGTTCTTGTAGGTGAACTGCAGATTGAATGGTGTCGAACTGATGACGTTTGGGCAGCCTCGTATTGGCAATGCTGCTTTTGCCTCTTATTTCAAGACATACTTGCCTCATGCAATTCGAGTTACTCATGCCCGCGATATAGTGCCTCACCTTCCACCATACTTCTCATTCTTCCCACAGAAAACCTACCATCACTTCCCAAGAGAGGTATGCTATGCACTCTGCAGCAGAATTACTATTCTACTTTTACAAATAGCTGGTACCCCTAGTTTATATGCTTCCCTAGGCTCAAATATTTTTATTTTTCATTTCTTCAGGTATGGATCCATGATGTTGGATTAGGAACCCTAATGTACTCTGTGGAGAAGATCTGCGATGATTCTGGCGAAGACCCAACATGCTGCAGGTCACTCATCTCTCTCTCTCTCTCTCTCTCTCTCTCTCTCTCTCTCTCTCTCTCTCTCTGAAGGACCCCTACTGATTTTTTTCTATTTATATGTGTGAAAAATGTATGTACATGGGTGGACTCCAAGTCCAAAATAAGCTTCCATCTGATTGTTGTCATTTATTTTTCTTCTCTCCACTTTGAACTTTTTGGCATTTTCATACTCATCTTTGAATCCTTTGGTGTTCAGGTCGGTAATTGGAACCAGCGTGCGAGACCATATATACTATCTTGGCGTTAGCATGCACGCAGAAGACTGGAGCAGCTGCAGAATTGTCATGGACTACAGCAAGTTGCAGTATCAGATGGACCTCAATGGTAATGTCGTATTGTCGAAGCAACCTGGTTTGTCGATTGATAGAGGATTCAGTACCCAGTGAACCAGTATATGATGTGTATAGTACGATAGCATCACGAATCAGTAATGTGCAGAGCTAGCAATGCACAGATGTTCCCTCCCACCCCCCTTGTGATGCTGGTTGAATTATGAGTACATCAAAGAGGGTGGAAGGAGCATGCGATTTGGATATGCTTGCTGTAAATGTGATTTTGTAATATATTTGTTCGCTTTGCAAATATGTGTGGCGATGTTTGACAAATGCACATGAAAACCTGGATCATATCGTGTTTGCTTTAAACTGGCAGTATGAACGTCTTTTCGTGTGAAATGATACTAAGCTATGGCAAAGTTGCTAATCTTATTTTACATGTGCTAGGGCTGACGATCACCAGTCAACAGCTCAGTGCAGAAACACAGAGAGAAGAGAACAAGAAATAGTTTTTTTCCCAAGGCAAAAGACAACATACAAAGAACTAAACGCGAGCATGCTTGCTTTTTATTCATGTAATAAACTTACAAACATAAACAGTAAAGTTCAGCAAATATAAATGTTCTCCATCCAGGGCTACTTTCTGACCTAGCTTAAGCAATGCACATGGAAAAGCGATATATGACTTATTACTCAACAAGCTGCAGTATATGAAAACACGAAACCATGTCTCATCGTGTTTTGGCATGCCATTTGTGCAGCAGCAGCAGCAGCTCAGATCTTGGAGTTGCGCGCAGTCTTGAACCACTCGGTGTGGAAAGAACCAGGCATGTCGACCCTCTCGTAGGTGTGAGCCCCGAAGTAGTCCCTCTGTGCCTGGACCAGGTTGGCGGGCAGCCTGTCCCTGCGGTAGGAGTCGAAGTAGGCCAGACTCGCAGACATGCCTGGGGTGCTAACGCCATTGTTGATGGCTAGGCAGACAACCCTGCGCCATGCAGCTTGCCTGTCCATGATCTCCTGGGCGAACTCAGGGTCGACAAGAAGGTTGGCAAGGTCGGGGTTCCTGTCATAGGCCTTCTTGATGCGGTCAAGGAAGATGGCGCGGATGATGCACCCTCCCTTCCAGATCCTTGCTAGCTCACCGAGGTTGAGGGTCCATCCTTTCTCTGAGCTCTTGGCCTTGATGATGTTCATGCCCTGGGCATAACTGCAGATCTTGGAGGCGTAGAGAGCTTGCCTCACATCTTCGATCAGCTGTGCCTTGTCCACTGGCAGGCCAGTGGAGTAGTCACCTTGGAAGATTTTGGAAGCCTCGACCCTTTCGTCCTTCAGACCGCTGAGGAACCTGGAGTCCAAGGATGCCTCAATTGTAGGAGCAGCCACAGAGAGTTCAGCAGCCTGCTGGACCGTCCATTTCCCAGTTCCTTTCATCCCAGTCTTGTCCAGGACCTTGTCGACCAGGTAGCCTTCACCCTGTTCATCCTTGATACCAAAAATGTCGGCTGTGATCTCAATCAAGAAACTGAGGAGCTCGCCCTTGTTCCACTCAGAGAACACCTGCTGCAGTTCGCTGTTTGTGAGCTTGCCGACTGACTTGAGAACATCATATGCCTCAGCAATCAGTTGCATGTCACCGTATTCAATTCCATTGTGAACCATCTTGACAAAGTTGCCTGATCCACCTTTGCCAATGTACGTGACACACGGGCCGCTGTCAGGGACCTGGGCAGCCACCTTTAGAAGAATATCTTCAATGTACTTGTACGCCTCAAAGGAGCCTCCAGGCATCAATGACGGGCCATTGCGGGCACCCTCCTCTCCTCCGGAGACACCCATGCCAAGATACAGGAGCCCACGCTCCTCCATTGCCTTCTCCCTCCTCTCCGTGTTCTCATACCACTCGTTCCCTCCATCGATGATGCAATCGCCCTGCTCCAGGTGCGCCGCGAGGGTGGCGATGGTCTGGTCGACCGGCGCCCCAGCCTTGACGAGCATGATGACGACGCGGGGCTTCTGAATGGAGCTCACGAAGGACGCGGGGTCGTGGAAACCATACACCGGGAGGTTCCCCTCGACCTTGGCGCGCTGCACCGTCTCGTCAACCTTGGAGGTCGTCCTGTTGTAGACTGAGATGGGGAAGCCTTTCTCCGCAATGTTGAGGGCAAGGTTCTGCCCCATGACCGCGAGGCCGGCGAGACCGATTCTTGTGAGAGCCATCTTCTACCTGTAAGACGCAAGCACCAAACGCATCAGGGCTAATGGACCGAAACACACTTCACAGAGATCTCGGTACAGATGCGGCAGAGGATGTGTGCATCTTGCTTGACCCTGACCCTTGTTTTCACCTTCATATAAAAGAAAGAAAAGCGGCTGTCACAGAGAGACCTCAGTGCCATGAATTTTGGTGTTTCGATGACACAACCTCAGGACCTCTTGTATTACTAGTAGTCTGTACTAGGTAGTATGTGCAAGTGACGATTGATCCATTCCCCGAACCAAACAACGCATTAGAGATCACTGGCCGTGCATGTGAATTGAATCACAAAGTATGACTGTACTTCATGTTGGAGATTTTCAGAGGTAACTCAGCCTACCAGGTGAGCTACTACAGCAATTATTTCAATGTCTAGCAAATCTATCCAACGAACCATTCTAAACGGACGAGAACGTGCCAGATAGTAGCCATTCGCGCGCGGCTACCAACCAGCACAAGTCCCCGCCGGCCGAACAGCGCCAGAAACGTGAGCAGCGAATCCATCCAAGCGAGCTTCCTAGGAGCCGGAATCGGCAATCCTGAATCAAGCGATTCGGGACGGGAGGGAGGGCGACACCATACGACCTGCGGGAGGGCGCGGGAGAGAGAGAGAGAGAGAGGCGCAGTCGCGGTGGAGGACGGACGGAGGGTTACCTGGATCTGGATCGATGCGTGGTCGGTCGACCGTCGGGGCGCCGCGGCGGCGGAGCGGAGGGCCTCTCTCTCTCTCTCTCTCTCTCTCTCTCTCTCTCTCTCTCTCTCTCTCTCTCTCTCTCTCTCTCTCTCTCTCTCTCTGCTGCACAGTAGTGCGGTGCGAAAGAGGAGGAGGAAGGCACGGTGGAGTTTGGAGTTCGGACCCCCTCCCTCCCTGCCGGGGGCCTTTTGATCTGGGTGGGCAGGCAGGGCTGGCTGCAGCGTCCGAAGCCTCCCTCCCTCTCCTCTCCTCTCCTTCCTCCCTGCTGCGCCCCGGCTGCCGCGAATCGCTGTTGGCTCGGTGTGTGCAACGCTCACCTACCTACCTACCTACCCCGCGCCCGCCCGCCCGGCGGCCGCAGCAGAAATATCCACCCACTCCCGCAATTCGCCGCCCCCTTCTGTCCACACCGACCGACCGGTGGAGCCCGCGCCTGTTGGGGGCCCAACAGCCAGCCGCCGGGCGGGTGCGTGCGGTCAAACAGAACCTGAGGAGTGGGTCCCACCACCTACCAGTGGGGGGCGTCGAATCCCGGCGATCCGCCGAGCCGCCGCCGCCGCCGCCGCGGACCTGTCTTCCGGCGGCGGGCAGGTGGGGGAGTGCTGGAAGCGGAGGCGGGGAATGTTCTCCTTCTCCCCCCACGCAAAGTCTGTGATGACCGCCCCCCCCCGCCGTCCTCTTCCTCTCGTTCGCCACCGCTTGGCTCTTCGTTCCCACTCATCAAACGCGAAATTCCGCCATCGCCCCGACCCCCCGAGCTCGGCTCGTGCCGCAAAGACTGGTCTCTTTCTGAAAGCTCACGTCGACGCCGATCTGGGATACGGAGAAGAGGTCAATTGAAAAGCAGACAGATCCCTGGTGGATTTCGTTCTTATGGCGATGGTGATGAACTGAAGAAGAAGAAGAAGATGATGATGATCTCCTTCACGACGGAATGATCATGCTGTCCCGGCAACACCGGCCGCCTGGGGATGATCCTCCAGAGACAAAACACAGATTGTACTACTAAACTCTCGTCCTACATGTCCAATCCGGAAATTCACAAAGAGAAAGAAGCTTCACGGCCTCCTCAGGCAGCCAAGCCATGACACCAAGTTATACACATACACAACATAGAAGAAATCGAGCATGCATGTGCTTACATCATATAATAACCGCAAAAAAAAAAAAAAAAAACGCACTCGTCGAATGCGACTGTGCACCCTTCTCTCTTCTCAACTCTACCCTTCTTCAACTGAATCCTACAAGCTCCTCTGCTCCACCCCAAGCATGTAACACGATCACATTCGCAAGGAATGGACGCCAGGAGGATATGCAGAAAGGAGCAAGAAAAGCCTTATTCACAGATAATGGGACCGAGCCGAACGGAACCGTCGACATGTATCCGGAAACCGGATATCCCTTTTGGTGATGGTGAGTGAAACTAGAACTCACCCACCTCTGTGCTCAAGTGATGCCTGGAAAGAAACCTGTCGGCTTTACTCATTTGTGCTGTCAAAGCTGCCATGGCCATTTGATCGCTCTCTCGAGTATTCCCCCCACATTTTGGCCTCCGCGATAGCACGCTGCCTGTCGGCGGCGGCCCTTGGAGTTTCTCTTCTCCTTCCATTTTGAGCTGGACTGCCCACTTGTGAACCTGTCGTGTCCATCTCATCCAATCCCGACCGCCGACCGGAACCGCCGGTAGAGCTAGTCCTGCTAACCTCTGCCCCGTACTTTGATCCCCTGGCAGCGTCTCTCCTCCGCGGATCTGGAGAGTGATGATTTGGTGACCGCACACTGCGCTGGTCATCGTTCCACCCGGCAGGGTTTCTAGCCCTGGGGGTAGATGAGTTGCTCCGGCTGTGTTGAATAGGGGCGTTTGGGTCATATGCCTGAGAAGCAAGATATGAGAGGGCAGTGACAACATCCCCAATATGAGGGCGTGTGGCAGCTTGCTCTTGCAAACACATGGCAGCAACAGCTAGGGCCTGATATAGACCCCTCATGGGGAAGCGGCCCTGAAGCATAGGATCAGCCATTTTAGGAAATTTCCTGCGGTCCTTGAACAGTGGACGAGCCTGCAAATAAATGAACAGTATCAGTTTTCCAGATAATAAAACTGTCTGCATAGAAATGTTTCTATTTAAGACTGCAGTAGTGTCAGACAGCAATTGCCTATTTTAGACGACAGAGTTGTAGATTCGTAAGCATACGTAGCATGTTTCAAAGTGTTCCAGTGACATAAAAAGAGAAGCATGCAGTTAATAACACAAACATACCCATGCCACTAGATTTTGCTCCCCCTGGGGCTTGGTGTTGTCAATTGCCTTGCGCCCTGTGATCAGTTCAAGGAACACGACACCAAAGCTATACACATCGGACTTAACTGTGAGCTGCCCAGTCATTGCATATTCTGGGGCACAGTACCCATATGTACCCATCACACGTGTTGAAACGTGTGTCTTGTCACCAACCGGACCAAGTTTTGCAAGGCCAAAATCAGATAGCTTCGGATGAAATCCTTCTCCAAGAAGAATGTTTGACGACTTGAAATCCCTGTAAATAACTGGAGGGCTGGCCTTGTCGTGAAGGTACTCTAAGCCCTTAGCAGCACCTGCGGCTATCTTCATCCGTGTGTTCCAATCAAGAGCTTCTTTATCTGGTGGCAGATCTATATTAAAAAAAAGGTATGCCTCAGTAACTAGGCCAGAGATTTGCAATTGCCAGGAATTGGAAGAATGGAATAAACTATAAAGACATGAAACTAAACTCTAGTTCGAAAAAAAGGAACCATCTAAGGTTACCATTTCTTGTGTTCAGGTTTTGAGTCTTCCGAGTGTTGATGTTTCTTTTTTTTCTGCAGTTTTGATCTTACAGTTTACAACTTTTCAATCTTAATCATACAGTTTTTGACTTTTCAATCAGCAAGAGCAAGCTTCGTCCATAGGTCTGGCTAATACACACAGCAGTCCCAAGTAGAATCAACAGGATTCATTTTAGCGTATGATGAAAATTACAGTGTCAGTCAAAATACGTGAAATTTTAGCACACAAAACATATATGATACGTCCAATAGTTATACAACACACATGCTGGTGGTTTAAACTTTTAAGCTGAACCAAGAATTACGATCTATCAACCTAAGTGCGCAGTTACAGTCAAGAGTAGTACATGTTTAACAGACAGATGAAGCATGGCACCCCTGCAGAGTAACACGATGCTTTCCTTAACGTTTCTACAGGCACTCATGGAATTTTCAGAAGACTAGATGACAGGGAAGATACACAAACCATGCAGATGATCTTCTAGTGACCCCAATGGCATAAACTCATAAACAAGAAGGCGTTGGTCACCGTCAGCACAATAGCCAATTAGATTGACCAGGTTAGTGTGGTGTAAGAGACTGAGCATGAGAACCTCAACCAGAAATTCCCTATTTCCTTGGAGACCATTACGATCAAGTTGCTTCACAGCAACAGCCTGGGAAGTAGAATTATGTTAGTATCCAGGACTAATCCAAGTACATAAGTAGAATTATTTTGTTAGCATCCAGGACGACTGCAAGTGTACATTAAAGATAAAACATAGTAACTTTATCAGCATTTTACTTAATATTTCAATCAAAACACTCAAAACCCAAAACTTAGCATTACAGACAACATGCCAATGTGCCAAAATGGTTTAAGAGAGACTTACCTGCCCATTCTCCAAACGTCCTTTATATACACGGCCAAAACCTCCCTCCCCTAATAGGCAATCTTGCCTGAAGTTCTTCGTGGCAGAAGCGAGTTCACGAAAGGTGAAAGTCTGTGCTGCTATATTTTGACTGTTCCCATCCCTATGGATAATTATATCCATAGAGTCCGATCCACCCTGTGTTCTAGGTTTATCTAAGCAAAGAAAAAAACCATTGAATCAGCAACCATATATACATTAAAGTAAACGATTCAACGTAACGAAAGGTGCAGGACTCAGAGAAGCAGCATCATATCAGTAGAAGATGAAGAAAGGTAGCACGAGGATGTAATGTAGCATGCCCTGCGACTCTAGATGCTCTACTTTGGTTTTAAGGATAATTCTCTCCCCCCCCCCCCAGGTATTAAATCAGTTTTGTAGGAAGCTAAACAGCCAGGCAGGCAGGCCAGGAAAATTCAATTTAGAAATCAGAAGGTCACTTGCGGTGGCCAGTTGACTAAACTTGAAATCATCATCACAATTCACAAGGATGTAGTAACCAAGCCAGTACTTCCTATAAACCCCCCATCTCCAAGACCCCGATATCTTCTACACTGCACAAGGTCACAGTAACCCATCCTAAATCCTAATATTACTATTTGCACTTCACATCACCAAGGCACTGCATATAACTATTTGCACTTGCACATCAGGAAAACAATACTCGGTCCAAACCTATCCCCGGAGGGGCAAAACATCATAACGGCCACCATTTCTCGGCGCGCCTGAATCCTCCTCTCGCTTCTTACAAAAAAAGTTGGAAGGACTGCAACAACACATCCATCGCTTTCCACCCACCTAGAGTATTGACTAGTGTCGTGGCTCCCATCATTCCCCCCAAAACAAATACTAGTATTGTACTGTACTGTACTGTACTGTACTCCGTAGTAGGAGTAGCATATCTGTATCCAGCGAGCCAGCCCAAAACGCGGTTCCAGACACACTCTCGAAGGACGCGTGTACTGGTAACGCTCGAGGTGGGAGTTACTCACTCCTAAATGTCATAGCCCCAAAACGAGCCGCCTATTAGCGCTAGGAAACGCGTCGCCTTGCCGTGCAGTGCTGTCCTCCCCCCACACACACGCACACCAAATGCAGCACCAACGCTTTGCCTCCGCCCGATCCCTACCTAATACCACCACCGCTAGAGCTCACCGGAATGATCGATCTCCTTCTGCCCCCCCGTCGAACTCTCACGCACGGCTGGTTCAATCAATCACGCGCAGCAGCAAGGCAAGGCAAGGCAAGCGACGGAAACGAGAACAGGATCCCCCCAAGCCTAAACGCAACGCTTCCCCCCAACCACAGCTCAAAGCCGGAGCAAAGAGGAGGCGAGGAGCAAATTCCGAGCGAGATCCAGTCGGGGCCAGCCCACACGCGAGAAGCACCTGATCCGACGACGACCCCGCGGCGATCCGGCGGCGGCGGCGGCGGCCCGTCCTTGCGGGCGGCGGCGGCGTCCTTGGCGTCGGCGACCTGCTTCTTGCCCTCCCCACCATCCTGCGCCGATCCGAAGCACACGAAGCAGCTCATCTCATCCGAGCGCCCACCGAGGAGCGGAGGCGAAGCGACCCGAGTGAAGTGGGAAGGGCGAGCGTCTCCCCTCCCCCCCACCACCACCCCGATCTGCGGCGGCGAGGCTCCGGATTTTTAAGCGGGGGCGGGCGGGGACCCCGCGCGCGCGGCCCGGTTGGGTTGGGGGAGATTCGTTCGGCTGGAGCGGGGTGGGGTGGAAGCTACAGGAAGGCGAGGGAGAGAGAGCGCGAGGCTGCGGCGGGGGGGCGCAAGGCAAAGCGAAGCGAGAGAGAGCGTGGTGAGGTGAGGGGGTGGGAGCAAAAGTCAGCTCTGGGCAGCAGGCAGGCAGAGGAGGAGGAGAGAGACAGGGGGGGTCTTTTCTTCCCTTCCCTTGGCAACAAGGGCAGCACATCCGGTTTCCTCGGCTGCCTCCTGCCATGCCACCCCTCTCCGCTTTTTAAAATGGCACGGCACGGCAGGCTCTTAATTCTCCCGTGTTTACCGCGCCACTCATACTCCAGTGGGTGACGTTACTATACTACTGTTGTTTTGTCCTCTCCCGATTGACCGTGTACACACGTGGACACAGCAGGATTTTACCCCCCCCCCCCCCTGCTACTGTGCTGTACTGTGCCGCCAGCGTTGCACGAAGCAAACAAGCTGTCATTTTTCATGTGCGAGAGGTGGTGACACGAGGTGGCGGCGGCGGCAGCAGCAGCAGCTTTGACTGCTTGAGTTTACCGTCGCGTTGGCGCCGCTCCGCGGAGGAAACGGACGACGACGACGCCATCTCGAGCTCGCTGGGTCTGGGTGGGCCACGCCGGTGTATTTCCCTTGGGATGGAAATGGAACGGGAGTGCCGTGCCGTGCCGGGTCGCTGTCGTCGTCGTCGCCGCCGTCGCCCCCCCCCCATATCCTGCGGCGAGCAGCAGATCGAGCCCCCCCCCCCCCGCCGCCACGTGAACGCGCGGCGCGGCCATGTCACCGACGGGCGGTGCACGGAGGTGGTGGTGGGTTTGACATTTGCCAGCGTCCGAGCCGACGACTCCCCGCGGCGGAGCGTGTGTTCGCCGGTGATTGGCAAGCCCCCCCCCCCCCCCCGGCAGAGCCGTGGATACGTGCACGCGGTGGTCAAACAAAACAAAAGGTGTGGTGGTGCTGCTGTGCTGGTGGTTTGGAAATCGGGAGTGTATAGTACCGTAGGAGCGTGCCACGGCGCCTCCACGGAAAAGAGGCCGGCACCGCGCGGAAGCGAAGCAGAGCGGTCGTGTCGCCAGGAAGCGTCGAGAGAGAGACTCCGGCGCGCACGCTGGGACGTCACCACGCTCCCGAAGGCGCAGTCCACTCACTCACTACGAGTGCTTGTGCGTGCGTACAACCGCACGTCCACGGGTACGTTCGTTTGGCTGGTCTTGGATTTGTTCGGAGAGAAAAATACCGCTGGCTGGTTGTCGGTGGGTAGTTTGTTACGAGAGAAAAAGTAATGTTGCGCAGTGGCTGATAATCCAAACGAACAAGGTGCGTATGGCGCGGCCGTGCGAGCCCACTCGACAGGTAGGTTGGCGACGGACGGTCGTCGGCACGGGCCACGGGCGCGTGGCCGCTGCTGTCCGCACACGCGGCGCGGCGCGGCGCGGAAGCCCGCGCAGCAGCTCGCTCTCGTAGCCTCCTCTCTCGCCCACGCGCCGACAGCCGGCACGCTCGCGCTCGGCGGCGTCGTGAGCCATGCGGACGCGGGGACGTTGGCGGTTGGCAGGGGATCGCACAGTGATCGTGTGCGCTTCTGCCTCGGCGCCGGTCGCCGCCGCCAGCGGTTGGGCTGGGGCGTGCACGGGGTCGCTCACCCGGCGGCGGGCTGTCCGCGCGAGACCGACCTGCGTCGGTCGGTGTGAGCACGGCCGGCCCGGCAGAGCGGGGGATCTCCTCCGGCTCATCTGGCTGGCGTGCGCGCGTGGGCCACATGTCGTTCCTGGCTGGACCTCTCGACGCCGGCCGCGCTTTCCGCCGATTCTGCCGCGCTTTCTGGCCCAGGCAGAAACAGTAGTACTAGTACGCTGCTGAAACCAGTGGCAGGGGCCAGGCGGCAGCAAGCGACCGTCAGATACTCATCGGACCGTGGAACACATGGGTCAGCAAAGAAATTTTTTTCAAATACTCTTTGGGTTACAAGTAAATTTGAATGATCATAGGAAAGTTTGAACAGGATATTGGTCAGATATAACAAAAAAATCATAACCTAAGGAAGGTTTTAAGTTGCAAAGTTGCGCTGTTTTATAGTACTTACCGTCGGTCGTCGTGGGCTGGCTAGGTGCACGGGCGGAGCGGGCTGTCGCGTCGGTGTGAGCACGGCGGGTCTGGAAGAGCGGAATCTCCTCCGGCTCATCTGGCAGGCACGGACCACGTGTCGTTCCTGGCCAGATCTCGCGACGCCTTCGCGCTTTCCGCCGTTGAATTGTGATCCAAATTATTGTGCACGAGATAAAGGCCAACTTTTGACGGAGCGTAGCAGAGGCCCGTACAACCCATTTAGGGTTTTCCATTTGAGATTGATTCATTCTACTTCTTTTAACCGCCGTTGTTGACGTTTGTAACCGGACTCCGATCACAGTGAAGTTCTTGCTGGCTTGCGCCCGTGGTTTTCCCCTCTCGTGTTGAGAGGGTTTTTCACGTTAAATCTCGTGTCTCCTCACGGTTTGGTTTTACTTCTCGTCGCCATTGTTTATAAGAGCGAGATTAGTAAAGTCTCGCTCGCTCGCCGGCGACTCGCGCACCACATCATCCGGGCTATCCAGCATTAGTGGCGGGCCCCATGTTTAATTAATGCGTTTCCTATTTGTGGGCAGAGGCGGAAGCCAATCCGCGCCGCATGCGCCCGCTTTGAGCGAGCGATTCTGAAACGGTTGCTCCATTCTCTCTCCAGTTTTCTCTATCCTCCACGTCGGAGTAGGCTGATGTGGTTTCCTTAGATCATCCACAGCAAGGTACTGCAAACGCATACACAAACATTAGCTATGAGCGGACGAGAGAGAGGAGCACAATAACACGAAACAGAGGGATCTGCAGCGGTTTCCCTCACAGAGTGAAAATACCACTGATATGAGCGTCCGCTTAGCTTATCACAGGCCTGCGGTTGGTCGCATGCAAACGCGGGACCCGCTTTGCATGTAGGTAGATTTTCACTTTTGTGTAGGTTATGTTATGTGGGGTTCACTTTTGTGCAAATTTGCACCCTGCAACACGAAACTCAACATGTGATTTGACCGGTTGTAGGCCCTACTATCATTCTATATCCTAACGTTCCGCATGCAGCGTGGGATCCATGCCTGCATGCAACCAATCAGCGCGCGGCAATAGGCTCCGCGGCCGCTAGTAGCAGTGGCAATGCATTTACGGTTTCCCTCATCCCCGTCGCGCATTCTGCGTAGACGCCTTCGTCGCCGGCCACTCGCAGGGTGCCGCCGCCGTCGGCCCGTGCGGCCACCACCGCTCCGTCGGCGTTGGCCCGCGTGGCCACCACCTCCGCCGCCGCCGAGTGCGCAAAGGGCGGAAGCAAGCAAGCGCCGCAGGCGTCCTCCATGGCCGCCGGCGGGGCGAGCTCTACATGCACGCGGTCGATGCCCATGGCTTGCGGGGGCGAGCGCAAAGGGCCGGGAGGAAGACAAAGCTCGCCGTCGTGCGAGCTCCGGCGTCGGCCCACGCGACCACCACCCCCCGCCGCCGCCCACGCGCTCCCCTCCTCCGCGGCCCGCGCGGCCACCACCTCCCCCGTCGTCCCCGTGCTCCCTCTTCCACGCCGTGCGCCCTTTTCCGCGTCCGCGCGGCCACCACCTTCGCCGCCGGCGACCCCGCACTCCCCCCCTCCGCACCGCGCCGCAACCACCACCCGCAAGCGCCGTTCGCAGCAGAGGAGAGAGGAAAATGAGATGGGGGAGAGGAGAGAGGTACCTGAGTTTGGGCGTGCGGAGGCCGCCGTGCGCATTATGAAGATGAAGGTGAGTGCTTTGCTGGAGGCACTACAGGAGAGATTTCTCACTCATTTTGTAGGTGGGTGTGCAGATGAGTGGTCTGTTGTGGATAGTCTTAGTCGCCTCCTGATTCACCCTCGTAGTACTTGCTCCAACATGTTCTCTTGCGCCATCGTTTATAACAGATTCTGCCGCCCAGACAGAAACAGCGTACGCTGCTGAAACCAGTGGCAGGCGGCAGCAAGCGATCATCGGACCGTGGAACACATGGGTCAGCCAAAACTTTTTCGAGAGCATAGTAGTTGCCCGCTAGCCCAAATCCAGAGAGACCCTAGCTAGTCCCACTTGCTTGCCTTCTGAATTTCTGACGACGACGACCATTTGGTTACAGATTCTCCCTCTCTCCACACCACACGTACGTACGTCCACACGGAAAGAATGCGTAGACTTGCGTTTGATGGAATCGTCCGTTGGTGCATGTCGTCGGATGTGCATCCAACCCTCATAGAGTCTCGTCTTCAACCTCCGTCTTCCTCACTCTCCTCATCAGTGTCGTCGTGTCCTCCTAGCGACTCCCCGCCTCTGTTCCTTCGGCAGATCCTGCACGGCTGCACCGCCCACAATAATGGCACTCTTCCCACCGTCGTGTCTTGCATTGCCATGTTCTTGCGTCCGCCGTCATCGCCCGACCTGGAATATCTCGCATGTTCATACCATCGCCTGCAATTTCCCGGATTGAATTGCTGCCTCGTACGTTTTGCTCAAAAAAGTAGAGAAGGTGTCATAAACTTAATTGTAGATAGTCTGCTTACATTTTACATAGCACGTACTCGTCGCGATCGGTTACAAGTTTCAGGGCATTCCTTGTTGTGTAATCACAGGAGGAACTATCCATAGCGAAAGATCATGCATGCATGGCTCTTAATTTGGTCGATGACCTTTCAAATGCACGTCGAGGGAAGCTTCGCAGACACACGCATGCATTAAGCACTACGATAAGCACTATGGTCATGGAAAGCTATAGCTAGTGTTGACCATCGGTTAATTAGCTCGATCACAGTACAGCTGGGTCATTACAGCCACAGGGCGCCGGCCTCGCGCAGGAGCGGCACGAGCTTCCCGCCGAGGTGCAGCGCCATGACCTGGTCGGTGGTGCCCACGAGCTTGCCGCCGATGAACACCGCCGGCACGGGCGGGCTGCGGCCCACCATGCGCGCCAGCGCCTTCTCGATGTCCTTGCCCTTGGCCTCCTTGTCCAGCTCGCACGCCGCCCAGCTCACGCCCAGCCCCGAGAAGAGCGTCTTCACCGCGTGGCACATGCAGCAGTTGCTCGTGCCGAAGATCACCACCGCGCGCTGCGACGCCAGCCTCGCCACGCCGCCGTCCGACGCCATTGCTGATCTCGGTCGAGCTAGCTTGTTCGTTCTGATCGATCAGCTACCTGATCACTTCCTTTACTTGCCCGATCGATCGATCTCTGCTGCTGTCGTGTGCTACTGGTTGATGATGATGGAAATTAAAACTGACCAAGCGAGATGAGGCTTTTATAGAGGACCGCCGGCCACCGGCCACCGGCCGCCCGGTCGGCCGGCTTTTAGAGGAAGTGGCCGGTGCAAGCTAGAGGTGTGTGAGGGAGTGGAAGTGGCTAGAGTTAATCGGGACATGTTCTGATTCTGGCAAGAGGTTTTCTGCTACTTTTGTGATGTTAGCGGTTGGGATGAGCCACGGGCCAGCATTCTACAGTTAATTACTTAATTAATTCGAAACGAAAAGTGTTTACATCACCAAGATCGCCGAGAGTTGAAAATACCATGCATCTCAATTCTGATGATGCATATATTTGACCAAAAACAAAGGTATCACAATAACATTTTCTATTGTGGTAACCGAGATGACGACGTGTTTTTTTTAGATTAAGGAAATAACCGGCCTCCACAGTAGGCTGACTGTGTACAACCACAAAGCAACACCAGTACAGTGTTAACAACGCCACGAGTACAAGAAACTCCCGACACACGCTACGAAAAACAACGGAAGAAATACCCTACTAACTGAGAGCAAGATACACTAGTCCTGAATACGCTTCAAAACATTCCACCCGCTTCCTTTGAAGAATTCCAACGCAATAGTTTCCGGCCAAAGACAACCTTCTTTCAAAGCATTTCTACCTTCTTCTCTAGATAGAATTGACCAGCTCCTGATCCAAAACGTTCCCCTAAACATCACTTGCAAAAAGGATTTAGATTTCGATTTTTGGAATACCACTTCATTTCTACTGAGCCATAACGCCCAACAAAAAGCAACCACCCCAATAAGCACTAAAGCCCTTTGCTTATGTGAAAAACTTCTAAGCCAAGGATCAAAGAGATTAGCAGTATTGGCGGGTTTTGTAACCCCAAAAGTGACACTAATTGCACACAATATCAATCTAGCCATTAAACAATCAAAAAAGAGATGTTGTATAGTCTCATGTTCACCACAAAAGCAACAACGGGTACATCCCTTCCACTGTCTCTTAGCTAAATTGTCCTTAGTCAAGACAACACCATTCCATAAATACCAAAGAAAAATTTTGATTTTTAGGGGAATCTTTGCTTTCCAAGCATCAAGATTAACGTTAGAAGCATTCCCAACCATTAAGTCTTTATACATGGCCTTAACAGAGAAACACTTGGTGCTAGTCCAAATGAAAGAGTCTCGCTGCTCACAAAGGCTCACATTATGAACGCTTCCCACAAGTTGTAACCACCTAGCCCAATTATCTCCCACTAAGGCCCTTCTAAAGGAAACATTTAATGGTGTCGTACTTAGTACTTGAGCTACAGTGGCATTTTTCTTTCTCACAATATTGTACGGGGAAGGAAACCTTTGCATCAAAGGCTCATGTCCAATCCACAGATCTTCCCAAAATCTAGTTTGGGTTCCATCCCGCACTTTAAATTTTCCCCTTTCCAACATCAACTTCTTCACTTCCATTAAACCCGACCAAAAGTGTGAATCCCCTCTCTTTTTCTCCACTTGGGTGAAAGTCTTATTCTTTAAATATTTTTGCTCGAGAAACTGTTGCCACAACCCCTCTTCATTTAATAACTTAAAAATCCACTTGCTTAGCAACCACTTGTTTTGCATATCCAGGTCTAAGATGCCTAATCCTCCTATACTTTTAGGTTTATGTAGAATACTCCATTTACCAAGTCTATACTTCTTCTTGTGCTCATCGCATTGCCAAAAAAAATCTAGACCTATAGTAGTCTAGCTTTTCCCGCACCCCTTTGGGTATACGAACGAAGGACATCATGAACATTGGCAAGCTTGAGAGCACCGAATTGATTAAGACAAGTCGCCCTCCCGACGAAAGTAACTTTCCCTTCCAACCGCTTAGCTTTTTCTGAAATCTCTCCTCTACCTCCCTCCAATCCTTAATAGAGAGCTTGCGGTAACTCATAGGAATTCCCAAATATCTAAATGGAAAAGCACCTTCTTTACACCCAAACAAGTTCCACATACTCCGCAACTCTCTCCCTTGTCTCACCAAAACTAAACAATTCACTCTTATTGAAATTAATTTTCAGGCTCGATAACTTCTCAAAAGCACCTAGTACCATTTTCAAGTTCCCGGCCTTTTTTTAATCATCTTCCAACAGAGAATTGTGTCATCCGCATACCGCAAGATGGACAAGCCATCCTCCACTAAGTGGGGGACTCACCCATCAAAGTAACTCATCTCTTTAGATGACGACGTGTGATCAGGGAATCGAGCCGTCTAATTGCAAGATCAATCCTTCAGCAGAGATTTAAGCTATACAATCCTTTGGCAGATAGCATGCCTATCATTAGATTATGGTTCCAGAGTGAGCATTCAACCGAGCTTTGTTTTTTCTCTAAGAAATAATGTTAAGAGGTCTGGTGTTTATATATGTTAAGCATCATCAGTTGTTGAGCCAAATAAAAATTAGGGGGGGCTGAGTTCCTATTCTTTTGCACCTCCACCAATTTTTCCTCTTACTCTTCTTCTTTTAAATCCAATGAAAATCATGGGAGTAGGGGGGCTAGAGCCCTCCCCCCTAGCCCCACGGTTGGATCCGTCACTGCATCAGATAGAAGTCTAATGAAGCGTTTGGTTTCAGGAATCGATCAGCGGATCATAGATGGGTGGTACATCATAAGATTACCCTATGCATTTTTGGACTTTTGGTTGACCTCATTATTTCTCGTGTTTAGACTGATTACATGCATATGAAGAATGATGGATCAAGAATTTGAAACAAGAATTCGAGTGAGATGCTATCAGACCGCCTCACTCCTTAAACGTACAACAAGTTCAAACTTATACACCTTCTTTACCAACCGGACAAACAGCGATCTATAACACATAGAAGACACACTGCAAAAAAATGCCTCAAAGTCATTAAGATGTCGACAACTCGATAAAGTTTGAATCAATCCTAACTTTCTTCCTCCTTTTTTTCCCAATCTCAGTAAGACGAGAACAATTCTCGATTGGACATCAGGACGAACGTGTTGCCATTGGCCTAAAGCCCTAAAAAGGCTAAAACCACAAAAGATTTTCTAATCGTCCGCTATGTATTCTCAGACGTGTCAGCGTGAAAGCGCAATGGGCATTTTCCACGTCGAGGTCAGAATAAATCGGCAGGATTAGTTAATTAATTAAGCAATGAATTTCCAACGCCTAAGAGGACACTCAAAGAATAAAGAGGCCCATAATTTGGTACGCTATGAATGTCGGTAGAATATGCCTATTGCTAAATAAAACAAATGGGGGTGATCAAGCGGCCAGTAACCGCCCTATCCGCCTTTTTCCCCATTTGATTTGAAGTGTGATCATCGTGTGAAATTGACTTTTCGATACGTGGAGGTAAACGTGCTATTGATGCTATTCTCTCCTTTAGAAAGCATTTTTTTTACACCTAAGCAGAATATATATATCACTTCAATTCTCAAAGAAATTCAAATAGTAATTTAGCTGGTAAGGTGGCCTCGTGTGCCGTGTGTGATTGGCCTATCTGGTTTTGAATTCTCTATCCGATACCGTGTTCGTATTTTCTAAAATTTATTTTAGAACTTATCTGGCACTAGTAGGATACCAGCGGCGACTTCGTCAATCTCGAGCGGTTCAATATTTTGAGGTCATATAATAGTCATATGGTTTAGTTGACGTACATATATTCAAATTATGTATTTGTGAGCGCGGTGTGTGCCGTGTTTAGGAAAAGGTAGAATAGCAGCTTCATATCTCGCTTTTTGTGAGTGAAAAATGTCTTCGTCAATCTCAAATCGCTAGACCCAAACCAGCCCACTGCATGTACCTAATGTAGATATATATGGGCCGTGTTACTGGGTTAGGCCACACTGGCTTCTTCTTTCTTGTGCTACTATCTCTTTGCCGGCCCTTTTTTATGCTCGTTACTTGTGGATTGATTGATTAGTGTCGTGATAATATATACTGGCGTTTATTTTAGTTTTGTAATGTAGTGTTAAATTGTACTCCCTCCGTCCTAATTTGATATGTGTATAAAAAAATAAAAGATATTCATGAATAATATGTGTATTCCTAGTTGGAGCCAATCGTGTCATGAATTGCTTGGTTGGCTGCCTCGTTTGTCGATGCATCACAGAGGGGAATTAAAATTCTCATTTGGTCTTTGCGTTACATAGTTAGACACATATCAATTTTGGACGGAGGGAGTATCTAGCTGGTAGCTGGTGTTTAGTGTTGATTTATCACGGGAGAGAAAAAATATGACTAGTTGGTGGCCGGTGGTTGGTGCTGATTTGGTATGAGTGAAAAGTATTGCTCGTTGGTAGCTGATAAACACAAAAAGGTGTGAGTGTTTTGACTGCGTGCCATCGTACTGGTATAGTGGTATACGTCAATCAAGAGAATTACAGCATCCTTTTGAGATCGAAAGTGAGTTGACCACGTCTACTACGTACGATCTATAGTCTATAATCTTAAGTTTACCCAGCCCAATTCACACAAGTTGACCATCGTACAGTTGTACTGTACGCGCACAATGCAGTAGGGATACGATGATTTTTTTTTATTTTTTAACCTTTTTAATCTAAAATTTTAAAACTAACCACACCCCAACTAAAATTCCAAGAAGTAGCCCTTTTGGTCGCGCCAAGCCTCGTGGCGCGACTAATACTTGAGTCACGCCATATGATGTGGCGCGACTAATGTCCACGGTGGCGTTGGAAAAAGTCGCATCTGAACGTGGCACCTGGTTGGACTGGGAGTTCCCAGTCCCATTTAGTCGTGTTTACTTATTCCTTTTAATTAGAAAATGAGCTCCTAAATTTGTGAAACTCGAGGTGTATGATCTATAGAGTGCATACGTTCCATTTTAACTATGTGCACTACAAACCATGGTGTATAAAATGAGAAATCAAATTTTGAAATAGCCTAAGTGTTATCAAATCAACACATGAAAAATGCCAAGTCTGAAACTAGAGTCAACTAGTCAACTTTGGGCATACTTTTTGAGAAATTTTACACTAATATCTTAAATATTTTTGGGCTACAAGTGAATTTGGATGTTCATAGGATCATTTAAACAAGTTTTTGGTCAAATATAACAAAGAATTCACAATTTAAGGGAAGCTTAAAGTTGGAAAGTTGTGCTGTTTAATGTCTTAGTGTAAAACAGCACAACTTTCCAACTTTAAGCCTCCATTAAATTATGAATTCTTTGTTATATTTGACCAAAAACTTGTCCAAACTTTCCTATTAACTTTCCTATTTTCATGTGTTGGTTTAATAACACTTAGGCTATTTCAAAATTAGATTTCTCATTTTATACACCATGGTTTGTAGTGCACATAGTTAAAATGGAACGTATGCACTTTATAGATCATATAGCTCGAGTTTCACAAATTTAGGAGCTCATTTGGTAATTAAAAGGAATAAGTAAACACGACTAAATGAGACTGGGAACTCCCAGTCCAACCACGTAACCGATTCGGTCACGCGACTGCGTGGCGTGACTCACGAACGAGTCGCGCCACGCAGGGTGACGTGACTCCCTTCGCCACGTCACATGCGACTTTTTCCAACGCCACCGTGGACATTAGTCGCGCCACATCATGTGGCGTAGTCGCGCCACGAGGCTTGGCGCGACCAAAAAGGCTACTTTTTGGAATTTTAGTTGGGGTGGGGTTAATTTTAAAATTTTAGATTAAAAAGGGTTAAAAAATAAAAAAAATTCGGATACGATCTCTCATGCCCAACTGCACGTCTGCGCCCACCCACACAAGTTGCTCGATGACCATCTGTTGACTGTCTCTATGCGTTTCTTGCGTACACGATCAGACACGGACGCAGACGGCAGATGCCACTGTCGCAGCAGTTGCGGCCAAGCCGATACCCGGATCATGCTGCAACCTGTTGCAGCTAGCAGGCCTGGTACCACACCATACTGCTCCAATCAATCCTGTGCAGCTCCTCCCAAGGGGGAGCAATTGCATATGTGCCTGTCTGGACTGAAAATCTTCACATACAGCAACCGCAGGGGAAAGAGCAGGAGGCAGAAGGGAGTTTTTGTTGCCTTTTCGTTCCCAATCTTGCTGCCTCGTGTGTTGTCTTGTGTTGTGTGTGGCTCTACTGTTCGTCTCGGATCTCATGCATTTTGGGGCGGACGGGGGGCAAAAAACTTGGAGCCTCGGAGAAGCAGGGATCAGAAACATACTGGACCATTAACCCTGGCACAAACAAACCATGTGGTTGACTACTGAACTCACCAAAGAGCATGCAGATCGGTTGGAATCCCCGGCCGGACTGGGCACCTTGGCTGGCATGTTGGCTCTCCAACTCAGCTCCTCTACCAGTGTTATCATCCATCCATGTCTTTCCTCCCCTTACTCCTGTTTCGAGGGAGCTATCGCATTTAGTACGCTGTTTGGTTCTTGTGAGTTCCGGGAAACTTTAGATTTTCAGCAAACCTCCGTGATACATTCATCACTACGGGCCTGTTTGGCAGGGCTCCGGCTCCTCCAAAAACGGCTCCGGCTCTGGCTCCTCTGGTGGAGTGGCTTCTCTGGTGGAGTTGAGTCGTTTTAAAAACGTTTGGCAAAATAGCTCCTCTGGTGGATTTCTAGTTGGGAGGGTGAAGCCCACCAAAACGTGGCTCCACCTCCTCCCTTTGAAAGCCGCGAGGGGCCGGCTCCGCTCCACACCTGGAGCCGGTGCAATTTACACTGTTTGGCAGGGCTCCGGACGGAGCCGCTCGTGGAGCCGGAGCCGGAGCCCTCCCAAACAGGCTCTACCTTATTACTGACTTCGTAGTTTGGATATGCTCAGTCGTTTTGGATAGTTTGCAGCATTCTCAGAATATCTAGACGCAAAAGTCATGATCTAACCTGTAATTCATTCTGCTCATCTTGTCAGTTTCCATGTCGATTCGGTTTTTTTCCCCAAGAAAAGCTGCTCCTTCTGATACAGCAAGAAATTCTAGATATGACATACTCCTTTTTGTGACACGGCAATAGTAGCTCCTACTGACGCTTCAAGAAAGAAAATACTAGATTTAGCAAAGCAATACGAGTTCAGGTTAATCTAGTGACCTTTCAACATCGTTTAGGTTCATTACGTACGACGATAAAATAGTTTCAGAATGTGATAATCTTTGTTCCAATTACCTAAGTATAAAGTATGAAGCCAATGTGTGCTTTTGACACTTGACAGAACGTACAATTAGAGTTTCTTTTGCAGGCTTTCATTTACTTTTTTTTTGGATCCCTATGTGCTTATAGTTCAGCAACAGCTTAATACTCCCTATATGCTTATGCTTGTTTTGGAGTATAGATGATCAACAATTGCATATTTGCCTGTCTTTGTAGTTTAAATGCTGTCCTTTTGGATAGTTTGCAGCTTTCTTAGAAGATCTAGATCTAAAGTTTATGTTCTAACCGATTTGCAAAAGAAAAAGAAAAAAAAACTGTTGTAAGTTGTAACCTATTACTCTAGCAGCTCCTACTGCCCTACTGGTACTGCACGACATATTATATTTTGCAAAGTAATACAAGTTCAAGCTGATCTAGTGAACTTTTGACAGTTTTTAGGTTCATTACGTACAGCATAATAAATTCAGTACTCCTATGTCATAATATTTGCTCCAAATGACTAAGTATCGAGTTCGGAGCCAATGTATACTTTTAACACTTGACAAAAAGTAGCAGTACAGTTTCTTCTGCACACTTTAAATTACTTGTCAGATCCCTTTCTGCTTATAGTTCAGCAACTGTGCAGTCTAGTGTGATGCTTAATATAGATGATCAGCTTCTGTTATCAGTATATCGATCTGGTAAGGATATCCCGCAATTCTGCATTCTCCAGGCTGGAAGTTGGACCGTTCTGAAGAGCACTTCTTATTGTGACAACCATTGGATTCTCATCTGCAGAAGGACACCGCGCATGTGCTCTTTGTTTCTTTAATTTTGTTCCAGTTGGCTCCTGTGCAGTAACTATGCTGCCCTGGAGATGTTTCTCTTCATATATATTACTCGCAAAACAACTGAACACGCATCTTGGATCATGTCCAAAGGCAGTATAGGTTCAGTTCACTGCAGATGTTGTAGACATGTAAGCGTATGATAATATAATACTAATATAGTATATGCTTTCAGAGACCACTAATGCTGAGTTTAATTTATTCATAGAACAAATGGATTCGATCACAGTTGTTCTCTACAGACCGCTGAAGAACTGAAACAGTCATTCTGATCCAGGCAACCACATTGTTTTCTATTGCATCCAGAAGTTCAGATCGAAAATACTTTATGCAGAATGAAAGAATCTTAATTTACTTGAGATAGATTTGGAACTTTCAAAATGTTCAGATGTCCTCCAATTTTCTATCTGGCGTGTGAGCAAATCTGATAATCTATTCGATTCAGATTTGGATCTCAGAGGGAGGGAGTATCTGACTGGACCCCGGATTGCTAGCTATTACAGCTCTCCTAGGACTAGAATTTGTACAAGTTGCACGCTGCTAGCCTGCAAAGAGTTGTATTGCACATTGTTTCATAAATCATTCAGATTCTCGAGTCAATTAAGTGCACAGCACCACACCACCACCCCTGTTAAGAAGTTTTGCCGGAATGTTCTCCCAAAATAAAATGCTCTTTTATTGATCTGAAGTCGGGATAAACTCTGAATTATGTGGAGGAAATAGTACTTAACTCCAATGTGAATAGGAATAAACACTGAATTATCTGAAGTAGGAATAAACTCTGAAGTCCGAACTGCCTGTCAGTTAGTGTGAATAGGGACAGGTCAGGTTTCGATCTGATGGTGATATTGACCACATGGAAACTCCAGTGTGCAACCTAGCAAATCACAGAGCACAAGCCTGTAAAGTTTGTCCTCGTTTTTGGCGTGAACATATCTCATTTATGGACACCTCATCGTGTCTCCCCGTTTTCTTATTAAAGACTCTGAATGAACCCAATGGCCAAATACACTTGTGAGTTGGGACTGTAGTTAGCATGTGGCTAGATGATGTAGCAGCATATTTCTGCATGATCAGCCAGTGAACTACCCAATTTGCAGTAGTTTAAGCTAAAATAGCCTAATAGGTGCTCATTGGGAAGCAGCAACTAACAGCTCCTACTTGTTGGAGCCTGCCAGCATAATGAATCTGTGTTTCGATCATGCTTAGCTAATCAGCACATGAGGTCCAAGTGCAACTCGATCGACTGTATTTTTTTTCACTCCTCTCCTCTGCCCAACACTTCTTCCTCTACAACTAACACTCTCTCCTTGAAGTAATCTTCGGTTTTCACCCCATCACTCTTCGTCAGTTTTTTTCTGTCTCTCCCCCAAATCAAATCCTTTTGCAGGGACAGGCTTTCTGCTTTCACTTTGTGGTGACATGGAGCTTTTGGGAGGCCGGAAAGCGAGCACTTCCGCTTCATCTCCGGACAGCCATGGCCATGGCCTCCTCCAACCACACTAGGTGACAAGCGCATCATACTGCTCGGCTTTCCAGCCTATATCAATGGACTCATGGTCAGTCAAAGGGAGCCGTAGCCAGGCGGTGGTCCCCCACTCGCAAAGCTCGCTCACGTTAACAACAGCTGGAGTTGCTGCTGCTAGCAGTGTACTCGTAGCTATCTAGCGCAGGACAGCCACGGGCACCACACCGCCGACTGATGACTAGATGAGGGTCCGACCTGCCCGATTATGCCACAAGTTCAGTTCGCCCAAATTTCTGAGATCAAACAACCATCAGAAAGTTGTTCCGATCAGATCTTTGGGTTCCCCATTAATTTGGGATGAAATCAGGAAGCTTGATTAGGTTGATCTGATCCAGTTTCACTATGCATCGTCGTTTTTTCACCTCACCTTTCATGGCTTGGTGAAACTGAATGAAGAAGAAAAAGGAAGAACCGTGCTGGCTTGGCACTGATCCGTTTTCACAGTTGCTTTTCCAGGTGAGAAGCTCATCCAACATGCACAGGCTGCAGTGCTGCACTGGAAAAGAATAATAATTTGTTGCTGCAGTTGAAGAAGCTGCAGCCACCATCGTCCCCCAATTGCCATGTGGGGAGGGGATCAATCACATCGCGTCCTGTTCCGACACCCACCTGGGCGAGCTAGCGGCGTCTTCTTGCTCCTCGGCTCCCTCTCTCTACCTCTTGCATGCCGGCCGGCCTCCTTGTCTTTAAAGACCCGGCCGGTCAGCTCGTGAGGCTCGCGATCGCGGCGCGAGCTCTCCGTTGGTCCTAGCTAGGAAGACGGCGGCGGCGGCGGCGGCGCTGTTGAGCTGCAAGAGTGTGTTGAGGGTGATCCGGAGCTCCGTCGCTTCATTGATGAATGCCGAAGCTATAGAAGCCCCTGCTCGTTCCGAGGTCCGTAAGATTCATCAGCGAGATGATACTCCAAAAAAGAAAAACTTTTTTAGATTATTGACGCACGTCTTCCGATCGAGAGATGCATTTGAGGGAGCTGGCTCCTCTCTGACTGTTGTGTGGCTGCCTGCTCGCGGTCGTGGGTCGCACGTTTCCCTTGCAGGTTCCATGCCCCGGTCGCCCGGATGGCATTGCCAACCCCGGTGGTAGCCGGCATTGCGGCCGGCGCCGCCGCGTTGCTGCTGGTCGCTGTCCTCGTCGCGGCGTGGCTCGTCAGGCGGCGGCTCAAGGCGCGGCGTGACCGGAGCTCCGACACCGGCTCGTCGTCCGAGGCGCCTCCCACGCTTGGTACGTGACGTCACCGTGCTGCTGCTTCTGCTCCTATCCGGAAATTCATGCACGTACGCCGCCGTCTGATGGTTGCCTGCTGATCTCAGCAGAGTGGGGCCGGTGCGGCCGGACCTCGTCGGCGCCGGAGTTCCACGGCGCCAGGCAGTTCTCGCTGGAGGAGCTCGCGCACGCCACCAAGAACTTCGCCGAGGCCAACCTGGTGGGCGCCGGGAGCTTCGGCCAGGTCTACAAGGGCCTGCTGCTAGACGGCACCGTCGTCGCCGTCAAGCGCCGCGCCGGCGCGCCGCGGCAGGACTTCGCCGACGAGGTACAGCAGGACATCACGGCGCGGTGCCGTTTTCAGTTACTGATCATCAACGCACCTGTTTCTGAATTGCCTATCCCCCTGTGCACCGTGACCATCTTCGTAGTAATTTGCACGATGAATCTTTTGCCACTTGACTGAAAAATGCAGATCAGGAGGCTTTCGGAGATATGGCACCGCAACGTCGTGACGCTGATCGGCTACTGCCAGGAAGGGGGTCTGCAGATGCTGGTGTTCGAGTACCTGCCCAACGGCAGTGTGAGCGGCCATTTGTACGGTAATGAGCTGAGCTGATGACTCCTAATGCTAACTGCAACCTTCTGTCTCCCTGCCTGGATGTTGCATGAACGCTGTGTGTGTATTGTTCATCAGATACCGGCGAGGAGTCCATGACAAGGCTGGAGTTCAAGCAGAGGCTCTCCATAGCCATTGGAGCAGCTAAAGGTTACAGGACCTTCATTCTTTTACATCTCCCATGGCGATTAATGCTCTGGAAAATTGTGAAGTGTGAAACAAACAGAGTTTCTGAACTCAGAATTCTGAATTGCAGGTCTGAATCACCTGCACACCCTGGCACCTCCGTTGATCCACAGGGACTTCAAGACGAGCAACGTCCTCGTTGACGAGAACTTCATCGCTAAGGTGTCTGACGCTGGAATCGACAGGCTGATGCGAGGGTTGGAAGCCGCCACTCCATCGAATGGCAGCGTGTACCAAGATCCACAGTGAGTCTGAAACTCTGAACTTGGCCTTCCTATCACAGCAGCCGTTGACAGTTGACACTGCACCCTCATCAGATGTATAACATTCCATTTAGAAATAACAATGAGGAACCCAATGCTTCGTGAATCAGTCGTAAAAAATGCCCTCCTGAAATTCGCAGCATGATTTTTTTTTCTGTGTTTGTTTATAGGGCACATTCATTGGCGCAGCTTTCTGAGAGCAGCGACGTTTACAGCTTTGGGGTGTTTCTTCTGGAGCTGATCACTGGCAGGGAAGCTGCAGGCTTGATCCCACCAGAATCCAAGGAATCTTTCGCTCATTGGGTAAACCTCTATCTCAAATGCCAATCAAGAAAACAAAGCCCGTGATTCTTGCCCGACCAGTAACGTTCTCGTGAATCTGTCAGATGGAGGAACATTTCACCGCGAACGAGCTGATCGACCCGAGGCTGGGAGGGAGCTTCACATCGGAGGGCATGACGGAGCTGGTGGGCCTGGCGTTCCAGTGCCTGAACCCGTCGGCGAGGCGGCGGCCGAGGATGCGGCTGGTGGCGGCGGAGCTGGACCGGATCCTGGAGAAGGAGATGACGCTGACCACCGTCATGGGCGACGGCACCGCCATCGTCACGCTCGGCAGCCAGCTCTTCACCTCCTGATTTTGATCAGCACGGCGGCATCAGCCCAATGAGCGGCGCTGCGGCGAGGTTGAGCACCGCGGAGGCGAGAGGGACGACCCTCTGAGTGACGACGCGTACATCTCGCGCTCCAGCAGCGGGCGGCGGCCGTCCTGCGGGCTGCGGCGCAGCCTCCCGTCGATGTCTCGCGCGTCGCGACCCTGGCGTCCTCCCAGAGCTGGCCAAGGATCTCCGGAACCCGGGGGTGGCGGGCCAGCGGAACCCCCGGCGGGCTCGCCGTCGACGTCAGGGGGCGAAAGGATTCCGTTTCTGCTGATGCCTAGGATTCCGTTTCGTGGGCGGAAGGTGATCAGCGCTTCCCTTCCCGGTCGTCTTGGAGAAAGTGGACGAGGCAGCGCTGAAGATTGGAGAATGGCGGCGCCGCCCACTGGCCCAACTCCAGCTTCTGCACCGGGGAGCCTCAACGGCTTTCCGGCGAGGAGTGAAAAGCACTATGGGGTGCCCGCTTATGCCATGAGCCCAACTGCTTCGACGCCGGTTGCCGCCGTCTGCCCACGACGGGCGGAGCAGAGCAGAGCCCAACCTCTTCCATTTTTTTTTGTTCAGAGTACAGTGTGGGTTTCATCAAGCAATTTAGAAAATATTTATGTAATAACGGCAGATAGCAAAAGAGGTAGCATAAACAATTTACTTTCCCAGTTACACACTGAACATTGCAGTTGCAGCTTGCAGGAGTTCAAAAGCACAAACATATCATGAATTTAAAGCTGTATCGACTATATGTACAGCTGCATATTACTTCTCCTATACACAGTATGCTTGCTGGTGCCATTATCCGGGCAAAATCCGAAAACAGCAGCCCACACAGATGAAGGTAATGGTAAACAAGAAATATTCGTTTCAGGCATGCGAAATGCACAGCGTGTAAAGATTATTCTGTGTGCTGCAAATATATCGACCGATCACTGGATGCTTGAAGAGATGAGGCACTAGTCCTCAGTTAATTAACCACATCAAGGACCAGCTTGCGGGACTTGAAGATGGACCACTTCTAATATGCAGCTTGCATAAGAGCGAGCGACAGCAGGAAAATCCATTTGGCTCCCATCTGACACAAAAATCGACGGAATATGAAATCATACACACAGGTTATACTTGGCAGTCAGAACAGAAGGTAATTGAGCTGGGAGTTTGCAAGAAGATACCGGCTTTCTCTCTTCCATCTCAGGCTCCGCCGCCCATGATAAGAACGAGACAACATCTTTCCCCATCTGTAATTTGCATATGAGATAGTACAATCCTTTAGTGTGATGCCCAAACTTGATTGCACGGTACAAATAGATACAAATTAAAGCCATAGCGTGAGCACGATAGTCCTTATTTTCTACGCATCTAGGAAAGTAAGGAACAGGAGAGCGCACATATGAGAACCACCAAAGTCCACACCAGCACACAAAAAAATGGCAAATTATTTTATGGGAAAGAGTGGTACCGAAACTGATTATTTTATGGCTGGATGGTGATGTCAGTTTCCTGTTCAACAAAAACATGTTTATTTGTTTAACTTACGATGCATGATCATAAGAGCTAAGGATGCCAGCATGTGTGTGGCCAGGGATAGCTTGGGGCTTCCAATCCATCATGCTCAGCTTCGTATGATGCAGATGCTATCGTGGCGAAGTTTAGCACCAACCCCAAGGATAGGCAATGCTCTAATTCCAATGAAAGCCGATGGAGCCTTCATGATTTACCCGGGGTGAAGAAGGCAGAAATGGACCCTGCAAAAGAGGAACCCACCATCCTAGTTTACTAAGCCATACAAGCAAAAATAATAATAACCTCAATATGATTCAAATAGTTGATTCGTAGTCAATAGGAAAGTATTAAACATTAGTGTGTAGAATAAAATAACTGGCTTAATGTAATAGCAGTCATAGGATAAATATCAGCTAAAATCCTAAAAACCCTGTTCGATATTTTTTTTTTCAAGAGCAACTGCCTTCTCTACCTTTTTCTAAAAAAAAATACAGGAAGAATCAGGACGAGAAATAGGCATGCTAACGGCACCAAATCTGGTGCAACGGCTAAGAAAGCAACTCCAACAACCTCTTTACTATCTCATTTTGTATCTAAAAAAATAAAGAAATCGTGAAGACCTGGTTTCCAACAACCTCGGTAAAATAGCGCCTCGCAACCTTGCTCGCCATCCACCCCCTCCGCTCGCGAGGTTTAAAAGGGCGGAGCGCCTTGCAATCTCACCGTTCGGGCGCGAAATCGATCCCACGCCAAAATCGATTCCCCCTACGCCGATAAATCTCTCCTGTGCTCTTGCCTCACGCCCACTCCAGGTACGCGCCTCCGCGCTCTTCCGCAGTCCCCGCCGCCAGAGTTGCAGTCACCACCGCCATGTACAGGGCACCGCGACCGAGGTCAACTGCGACCGGGGTACACGGGTCGTGGATTGGATCCATGCAGGCTCATCCACAAGGCACAACGTCGCTGGGGTACCCGGGGTCTCAGATCACACCAGGAAGGGAGGATGCAGTGGGAGATGAGTCACAACACCGCCGGTCACCAGCTGCTCAATGGTGAGGAATTCCATGGAGAGGAGGCATACACCGGTGAGTTCGTGAATCCAATTGCTCAAAACTTTGTGTTTGTTAAATTTTCCATGCTGTAAATGAAAATGCAAAAGGAGGAATTGGATGGGGATCCTGCCATGTTGTGCATAAGTTTTCCATGCTGTAAATGAAAATGCAAAAGGAGGAATTGGATGGGGATCCTGCCATGTTGTGCATAAGTTTTGTAGAGGAATGCAGCTCTGTTGACCTCTGGATAATCTGTGTGTTATTGAGTTCAGTATATATGCACCAGAATTATTGATAGCAATGTTGATAGACCACTAGGCATTTGTACAAATCATATATGCACCAGAATTATTGATCTGTGGTGGTTACCTATGCCTCTGAAATCCTGCATTTGAAAATTATCTATCAGGAAATGAATGTCATAGCCCACAATGAACGTTAAGCTGCAATTAAGGGAAAAGCATGGTGCCCTTCTTGAACATCACCTTTCATTCCTGTGCTGTTCAACATTAGCTGCTGGATCGAGCACACAGAAACATTACATTACAGACAGCTCTTGCCATCTTAATGTCCCCACAAAGAGTGCTAAGTATATAAATCTCTCATCTAATACAGCGTACAAGGATCGAGCATAGAAATGCCTTGTTTTGTTCTTGCCATCTATCTTTTACTATCCCTAGCAGTGCAATACTGTAATAAGCGGGATGCACAACAGCAGAAGCGTACACGCAGCTCCTCCTGTCAAAGGGGCATCATGCGGCCCGAGGCGTCCAGGCGTTCGACGACAAGGTGCGTGCTTCGTGTGCGCTGCGGATGTGCAAAGCATGGTGCCATCAGATACTGCCACACTTAACAATTTGACAGATGAGCTGCCGACTGATGATCATCTGTGAGCTGATCAACGCACCTGATGCACCACAGCAGAAGCGAGTATTCCCGTACTGTACACGCCGTTCCTCTTCAATCGGAACCGTCAAAGGGCATCATGTGGCTCGAAGGGTTCCACCTGCGTCCAGGCGTTCGACGAGACCCATGACAAGGCGCTTCGTGTGCGCCCGCGAGACTGCGAAGCGTGGTGCAGTGCAGGCCATCAGATTTTATTTGGACTTATGAGTTGCCGACTGATGGAATGATGATCATCGGTGAGCGGATCAACGCACCTGCAGGGAGCGGGAGGAGACGACTGATCGAGGTGAAGCGTCGTGCCAGTGCTGAAGCCTTCCTGCTGATGAAGCGGCCGGTCAGCTACGATGTGCAGGTGATCAACATAGAGCTGACCGACCGACACCACCACCAACTGTACCTGGAGAAAGACAGGTGCTGGGGTTCAGCATGCTACCTGTTGACTTTCACTTAACAAGCTATATGTATGAAATAATGTTTTGAACTGTAACACACTACTATAGTACTATATCTGCATCGCTATATGCTCTTTGATGAAGCAATAATGCAGTGCTATGTTTTAAAATGTTTGCTAGTTCTACTATGCATATCTTAACATTCCGGACAGACCTTTAGGCTCTCCTGCATCATCTCTGTCCCTGCCTCCCTGGAGCATCCATCTTGCAGTAAGTAGCGAATTCCAGCCCAGCTGGCACCCTTTCCCTTTGCATGCCCGGAGTTGGAGTTGGAGTTGGATCATCACTTGTTAGCTTCAGGCAAGGATATGATTACTCAGACGGGCAGTTGACACATGTAGCTGAAAAGAAATTAGTTACCATATATAATTACTCAGGCAAGGATTCTCTCTTAATGCAATGATATGCAACTCTCCTGCATATTCGAGAAAAAATTACTCAGCCAAGGATGGGAAGCAGAGCAAGGCAAGTGGAAAAATCTTGACTGTAACAGCAGTTTGACCAGATGGGGGATGTCTAGATGGAAATTCAATACATGTGCTTCATTCAATGCGAAAGGATGTACAGGAAATTAATTTATTAAATAAAGGCGACACTGATCGCACAAGTATGAAAATTGAAAAATAAAGGGGACACGATGCTTGTTCTTGTTGCATAGAGAAGTCATTGGACAGCTAATTTCCAGTTCGAAAGGAAAGTTAATTACGATTTGAGAGGCTGGCTACGCAGCATGGAGGATCCTTGATTTGTTTCCCCCAGGTGTCACGGCATTGGCATGCATGATGGCCTGCCAAGGTTCTACATGAAAAATGAAGTGCTCGTCTGATGGTGACAGATGATGGGGTCGTGGCTTCAACTACCATTCAGTAAGCTACTAGCTGGTGGTTTCGGTAGCTATATCAGTTAGTTTTACTTTTACATTTCCAGGTTATGTCGAGAACTGAAAGTTTGTGGCTGGTTACCTGTAATTTGACGGAGCAGTGTGCTCTCCTGGGCAGAACTTGTGAAGACTAATGCTATGTGGCAGAGTCAGTACTATGTGCGTACCAAGCATAAATATGTAGTCGTGGACCACCAATTTTCCTGCACTTATGAGCTCCTAATATTATATCAGGCTAAATAAAACAATTCTTGCTAGGACAGAACTATTTCCTTTATCTAAAAAATAAAACAATTCAAAGTTATTGTCTGTAAGGAAACATTTATCCAGTATTACCTTTAAGTTTGATAAAGCTTGCTCTGACAAGCAACTCTTACGACACACCTGCCAGGTAGAAGAAATTTTGAGAACAAAGAAGGCAAAGCATGTTAGCGGCATAGAGATGAAACAGCAGCTAGAGAACTTTTAAAAAAATAAAAGAAGAATAGAAGGACCTGATCTCACCACGCTAGATCTCGGCACACAGAACGAAGCTTCTGTTACTCAAAGATGACTTCTGGAACATGAGCGATTTTGTGCTTGTCCTCTCCTCGACACTTCTCTGATAGTGCCGGGCAGTCAATTATCCGTAGTTTCTTCAACCCAGTAAGGTGCCGTATGCTTTCGGGCAGCGCAGAAAGATTTCTGCACAGGTTGATTTGAATCTCTCTCAACGAAGTAAAATCTCCAAACCATTCCGGAAGTTCCTCCAAATCATAACAATCGAATATGCAGAGCTGTCGGAGGGAGGTAAAGCATCTAATAGCATCCGGCAAGGTTCTATGGTCCACGATCTGGAGATCAAGACGCTCCACTGAAGAGAGGTATTGGATCCTACCCCACACTTCAGAAGACAAGGATAAACCCGAGACCCCAAGAAAAAATGGAGACGTGGTAGATGAAAGGTTCCCAAACCCATGTTCCGGCAACACGTGGTCGCTATTCTCTACATACCACGCCATGCTCCTTGGGGGATAAGGCAGGAACTTCAACTTTGGGCAATCCTCAACGTACAACAGATGTAGATTAGGGATTAAGAACTCCCCATCTTCATTAGATGATCTAGTCGTCCACCACTCCTCCAAGTTATTCATTGATCCAAGGAGTATCACTCTTAGCTTTTGGCAGATTCTGTAGTCTCCATAAAATTCCTTACCAACCGTCTTGAGATTGGGAATGTCATGCATGACTAACAATCTTAGATTTGGCAGGCCCCCAAGTGGAGGGAGGTGTTTGCACCCTTGCAAATTGGCTAGGAGGATGGTGGTAAGATGAGGTAGATAGGACGTAATGTCCAACATCCAGGCAGGAAAGTTTATGCACTTATAACCATTTAGAGAAATGTGCTGGAGACTTCTAGGGGGCAGGAGCTTCTCCAGCACAGATTTGTCAGCTGCTGCAACCGCACTATCTTCACCTTCACTACCTTCATCATGGTCCCATTCAAGACTCAGCCATGTAAGATTTGAGTTGTTCGATAGTTTAGCCTGCTCAGCCCCTTCCAAAAGCATGGCATTCTCAAGACCTTCGATTTCCAGCTCCAAGCAGTGTTCCTTCTCGAGCTCTGCAATTTGACTCCATAGATCACCATTTCCTCCATCAATTGCGTATGAACCTTTTAGGTCTAGCTTATTCCTAAGTTTATCAACTTTAGAAGAAAAATTTGTTGTTGCTCTTTCGACATGTACCAGCGTAGATATGCTAAAAATGCTATCCGGCAAGTCAGCAAGAAAAAAGCAACCTTCAAGATTCAAATGCTGAATTTGTAAATCACCAATAGAAGAGGGTAGATATTCCAGCTTTACACTGAATGACAAATCTAGATGCTTTAACATCGTGAGTTTGCATATAGATTCAGGCAACATGTGAACCTTTGAACAACTTGTCATGTTCAAATACTCAAGCTTAGAGAGTTGGTCAATGCAATCTGGGAGCTTTTCAAGGCTATGGCAATCCGACAGCTCAAGATGTGTTAGATCATGAAGTTGACAACAAGATTCTGGTAGTGAGTGGAGTTTGTAGCAATCGGATAGGTTCAAAAACTGAAGCTTACGCAACTTGCCAAAGGATTCAGGAAGGGTAGCCAATTCAGTGCAACTTGCCAAGTTTAGGAAGAGCAGAGCACTTAGGTTGCCAAAAGAGGAGGGAAGCTCACAGAGATTGGCACAGCTTGATAGGTCAAAGTATTGTAGCTTTTGGAGGCAACCAATGTTTGTGGGAAGTTTCTTTAGATAAGTCTTTGAAAGTATCAAGGTTTGCAAGTTCAGGAGACGGTTTAAGGATTTAGGTAAGTTTGAGATAGGAAGGTTAGAAGCATCAAGATATCTTAATAGCTTTAGTTTAGAAACAGAACTTGGTAGCTGTGACATGTGGCATCCACTCAAATCCAAAATTCTCAAATATAATGTGTATGAGAATGATTGCTGAGGAAGATGAAGCTTATTGCACTCCCTAAAATGCATGGCCCTGACTTTTGTTGGCAAAAACTTGCAGGTTGAAGACTCATCACAATTCATTAATAGGTGATAGTGATAATTCAATTGATGCCCCTTAGTAGTGCTGTTTGCTGCACCATTTGTGCAAGAGAATTCATCACCAGCAACATGCCTTGCAAGATCGTGTACCATATCATGCATGCGAAGTCTGAGTGTGGGTTCAAAACTCCTTGAAGCCAGCACCTTGCAAAAGAAAAGAGAGGATAGTTCATATCTTTTCAAGACAAACAATTATAATTTCACAATTGCAAAGTACACTTACTGTAGGAGTCAACTTTGTGAGGAAAGACATCCCCAGGAATTCATTAACATACTCCCTACCAAGCTTTTGAAGTGATTGTTGCCCATTAGAATCTTGAATAAACCCCAAAGCAATCCATTGCTGGATCAAGCAATCATGATCTATATCATGACTCTTAGGAAAGATGGAGCAATACATGAAACAAAGTTTAAGTTCCGGAGGCATGTGGTAGTAGCTTAGGAGCAAGCCCTTTAGAATTCCCTTGTCATCACCCTTGATATCAAGAATATTACTAGATCTGATTTCAAGCCATGCTTCCCTTGTGCAATTCTTTTGCATCATGTAACCAAGAGTCTTAGCCACTATAGGGACTCCATTGCATCGCTGTGCGATTTGTTTTCCAATGTGTACAATGTCAATAGCTTGGCCTTTTTCCAGGTTTCGAGGCTTCATAATAGACCAGCATTCATCATCTGACATTCCATCCAGTTTGATGGGATCAAAAATATGATAATATGAAGAACTTATGGTAGATAATGTACTAACAACCATCTCACTACGGGTGGTTACTATTATCTTGCTACCTTTCTTTCCAGATTGTAACATGTTCATCAGCTCTTTCAAATTGTGTATTGTTTCCTCCCATAAGTCATCTAAGACAATAAGATAAAACTTGCCACACAGGATGCGGTCCAGATGAGATATTAAATGCTGTAGAGTGGCATTGCTAGGTGGAATGCTACCCTCTACCTGAGATATAATAGAAGTTATGATCTTCTTCACATTGAAGTCCATTGAGACATGGACCCATGCTTTCACATCAAACATATTTGTTTCCTTAGCAGTGTAAACAAATTTTGCAATTGTCGTTTTACCCATACCACCAAGCCCAACAATGGGAATGACAAATCCTTTTGGGTCCTCATATTCCAGCAGCACCTTGAATAATATCTCTTTCTTCTCTCTTTCCCTTCCTATCATTTCAATTTCCTCGCTATTATGAATATATGTTTCTGTCCCCTTCCCAGTATCCTCTTGACCTGTGGAAGTAGAAGGTAGCAGAATATTGAATTCCTGCTTTTCCTCAATAATCTTATCTAGCTTCACCCGAATATTTTTCATCTTGTTTGACATGATGATTCTCACAACAAGTGGATTGAATGGTGAGAAGAATAATTTAACCTGCAGTAATTTTTCTTAGTTAGCCAAAAGTGAAACACTCTGTAATTCCTCATATTTTTTGGAAAACTGTAATTCATGTCCACCAGGCATGAGTGGTTAAAGGTACAACAAAATGTGATAAATAGTATTTCATTATTAAGTGCTGCACGTGTTTTGAAATAACACTTGCTACATTTGCTATGGAATGGCTCTTCAAAAGAAAGAAAAATATTCTAACAGTATCCAGGGTTAACAAAATGCAACTTTATGTCACTAAATAGTAGCCATAAACTCTGAAAAATTGGGTATTTGGCATGTTCTCAATATTCTGAATTTTTTATATTTATCATGCTATAAAAGATGATCAGTATCCTCTTTAAAGAATCATTGCTTTTTTGTGGGGAAATATGTGGCTAAATATTAGGTTTCCTTGCGCTGCCATTCCTAGCTTTGCAAGTGGGCAAGGAAATAATTCTTGCTGACTATTGGCTGGCAAAGGTGACCAGAAAGACAAACTGTATGTTAACACATGTAGTTGTGAAAGAATGTGACTATGTGACGGAACGAATTATTCGAACTTGGCCCCGCAATGTAAAATTCCTGGCTTCGTCCATGACCAGAGAATATCTTTATGGTGGTTACACTAGCCCAACTCTATGTCTGACTTTTGCACTTTGTTCATTACATCTTTGAAAGCATCTAAGTCCTCTAATTCAATTTTGGTGGTTAACGGCATTATGATCATCATTTTTATTCCGGAATATGCATGAAAGCTGCATTTCTTAGCATTAAAGAGAGAAGAAAGAGCAATGCCATGCATGTAACCCTCCATCTCATCTAGGACAAAAGAGTAGTTGACGAACAAAATTAAGGGAAAAGATTATCAGCTAAAGAAACAAAACGGCAACCAGTACTAAGCTACTCAAGCTAGTCCTTCCACACGACCTAGGCTTAGCTCATGTGGTTTTTGTGCTCCAGCAAGGACCCATGACCTAACTTTGAGCCATGGAAACGTTCGTGGAATTGCTGGGCAACCAGCAAAACGTAAACTGTTTCTATGGTTGGCCATTCGGAACAAATGTTGGACAACAAATCATTCGCCATAAAGAGGATTTCCCAACCTGATCCATTGTGTGATGTGTGATCAAGAAGAGAAAACCATCATGATCATATGACTAAATGTGTTTTTGAAGGAATATTTAAAGTTAGGCCATGCATGTAGCATTTTCGATGTTCTTGTTCTCCATTGTAGTATTCATGTTGTGCGGAAAGGATACACGTGAAGGCTAAGGACCGTATAGCTCTATCTGCCACAGTAAAGTTTGACTAGGACTAGGAATCATGAAAAAAGAGGCACATGTAGATGTGCCACTAGTAGAAACCGCACTGCTGGTCACCACATTCCCCCGAAGTTGAGTGCATCAAAATATGGCCATGAGCGAGCACAATTAGGAGCAATGCCCACTAGCCACGCTGGCCAGTGCTGAGCACTAGTAGTGGCAGGGCGTCAATGGACAAATCAGTAATTAACCTTAGCTTTCAGTGGTGTCTGTAGCGGCACATTGGCCGCTGCTAATGGTGCCTTGTGCAACTGATCCAATGGCTACTTTTTCTAGATGTTGGAGCTAAGGCCCCTACTAGCTGCACCTGGCCACTAATGAAGGTGCTGTAAGGGAGAAGAGTAATATCATGTGGGTTTTAAATTCAACCCCCTCAGCCCCATTGAAACTCTTTTAACAAGGAGAAGCCTGGTAACAGGTTAGTGTTTAGGTGGCGGGTAGCAGGTGCTGTTGCAGACTTAACTTCCAATAGCGAAATTCAAAAAATAGCTGAAAGTTTGAAGCATATATCAACACCAGTATCAATCACTTAAAAAAATTTAGCAGTTTTTAGTTAGTCATTACATTTTCACAGCACAAAAATCACAAAGCAGAATAAATAAAAAATATAAAGAAGATAAATGGAGATATATTAACACTAAGTTTTGATATACCAATGAAGAAGAATATCATTTTTCATCTCATCATTCTTCATCATGGATTAAATCACCATACTCAACATTCTTATTGCAATTTGAACTATCCCCATTATAATTATAGCAGCCCAACAGCCTGCAATAGCAAGCATCCAGGCACTAATCACAATAGCAAATGCTAAGTTCTGACTATCTTGGGTCCGCTAGCTTGTAGCGATAGCGGCAGGGCTCCAACACTGGCCCACTGCTATAGCGGCTGCAATTGTGGGCGCTACCAATGCTATTTATAGCACTGAATGGTTGATTGTTCACCTACACATTGTAGAGCCAAGGTCTACTAGAGCAATCTTGCATTAGTGCATACAAAGTAACTTGTATGGATCCATCCACCTATTGATTCTAGATCAGGTCAAGTGAGATCATGGCTTTCTCTTGGCAATCGGCATTACCTAGTCGGTTTGGTGGTGCTGTGGTGGTGTTCTTCATGAGCTTTCAACAAGAGCTTGTGGAAGACCTAGTATGTGCTGCGCTCAGTTTGAAATCCACCAATATAGAGTAAAGAATGGACTACCCATAGACATAGAGCATGTTATCATTGCAAGGACCATGGGAAGGAAAAAACCTTGTGTAGTGCTCCAACAAGGACTAGCGTGCATACTCTTTGACACCTCGGGAAAAAAATTCGATTTCGTCAAGCCAATGCAAATGTATACAACTGTACAAGCACCGTTCAAGAGTGGGTTTTTCACATATCTCAAATATTTTGTGGTCCATGATCAGTGTAAACTGTAAAGTGTTGTACACACTTGTTGATACTATATGGGTATTTTCTTGTTACAATTGTTTTCCCTAGTAAAATTTCCAGAGTAGAAGAGTAACTTGCTTCTCTCCAATCAGAAAACAGTGTACGTAAATGATACATTATTTCAGGATCCAACATTATGATACGTACCGTGCATGTACTGTTAGTCCATATCATTGTGTCGGCCTCCAGCTCATCCAGCGCATCTTCGATGTCGTAGGCAACAGACTTGTACTTTTTGAGCCAATGTTGTACCCATGCTTCTTCAATCCCTTGGGAGCGCTTGTCAGCATAGCCGAGTGCAAGCTGCAGACTGCCCATTTTGCTTTCCATCTCCTGGGCGTCCTCCTTGAAGTTCCATAGCAGCTCGATCCTCTGCCAGGCAATGTCGCCGAGCATGGTGGCAACACGCTGAATCACGGCACCAGCGATCATCTCCACTCCCCCGCTCATGGCTGCAGCTGAACTGTCTTTTACTCTCTCACAAACACGAGGGGTGTTGCACACACAAGAGCTCGAATGTGGAGAAGGTAGAACATGTTGCGCAGATATATCCTGCTGCATGTCTTATAGACAAGCTTTTGCATCCACAGATACCTGAAGTGCAGTGCTGGTTCAGGACTTGGAATAGCTGCCGAAAGCAAACTGCATAAATCCCTAGACAACACTGCAAGTCACGACCTTTGCCCTTTGGTGAAAGCAAGGTAAGCGTGGTGCCTATCCTGGAAAAGAGAACGTATGGACAAGTTAGAGTCTTAAAGACACAAACTTCAAATATTTAACTCAAAGATGAAAGACGGAGTGGACAGAATTTTTCAGCTTCTCGTCGTGAGTGCGCTACAGGGAACATATAAGACTGGTGTTCACAAGGGAAAACACTCTTGTACTGAATAATGCTGGTGAGGAAAAAGAAAAACGAGCACCAACAATTTCTAGTCTGGTCTTGCAGGTTGCTAGTCTGGTCTGGAGCATGTAAAGGATGGGTGAACATGCCTTGGTTCTAAAGATGAAGACAATTTCACCGGTTCGATTTCAATACGAACGCCAAGCGCGCTTGCTTGTTCACGGCATACCTTTAGCATCGGCGACGTACGGCGGCGGGCCGCCGTAGTTCACCGCGTCCGCCCCCTCGCGGCAACACGGGAGATCAGTTCCGGCAACAGACGCGAGCGCCGCCGCCGAAGCGGATAAGGCCGCCCTCCAATCCGCCTCAGCAACCCGCCTCTCCACCGGCGGCGCCGTGGCCCCTCGACATTCCCCCACCCGGGCGCAGACCGATGTAGGGGGATACTCCACCAACCACCCGGCTGGGGCCCTATTGAGGGCCAACGGGGGATCGAGCTCGTCGGAAGCGTCCGCCGCCGCGGTCGATGGCGGCGTCATCTGCGATTCTGGAAGGGAGGATTCTGCACAGAGCATCCCAGACAGGGTGTCCGAATTTGGCATCAAAGCGTGACGGCTGAAGATCACTAGTATTCACTCTACTGAAAGAAAACACTCTTGAATCAATCCAACCAGGTAAGGTCGAGCTTCCTTACCGAGAAATGAAGAAACCAATCGAAGTACGGGCGGATCCCCCTACTCCGGCAGGAGCAGTCGAGCGGATGAGGCCATGAGCCGCACCTACGAAACAAGGATTCTGGCGGCGGCGGCGGGAGGAGGCGAAAGTGCCCGGCTGCCGTCAGGGTCAGGGGGAGAGGATCGATTCGTCGGTCAGGGGTAGTAGCAGGGGTTTGGCCATTCTGGAAGGGAGGATTCACGCGCGAGCTGCACTGACATAGTAGGGGTGTGGCATTTCGAGGACGGTGTGTGTGCGCGCGCCACGGGACAACTGGATGGAGAGCTGCACTGACACGTAGGCCAGCCAGTGTTCTTGGATTTTTATTATTTTTTAAACTTTTTAATCTAAAATTTTAAAACTAACCCCTCCTCAACTAAAATTGCATGAAGTAGCCCTTTTGGTCACGCCAAGCCTCGTGGCGCGACTAATACTTGAGTCACACCACATGAAGTGGGACGACTAATGTTCACGGTGGCATCGGAAAAAGTCACATCTGACGTGGCGAAGGGACTCACGCCACACCGCGTGGCGCGACTCGTACACGAGTCACGCCACACTTCCTCGCGTGACTGGATTGATACGAGTCCTTAGACTGAGTTCGGATCTCATTTAACCGTGTTTACTTAATCATTTTAATTAGCAAATGAGCTCCTAAATTTGTGAAACTCGAGGTGTATGATCTATAGAGTGCATACGTTCCATTTTAACTATGTGCACTACACACCATGGAGTATAAAATGAGAAATCTAATTTTGAAATAGCTCAATTGCTATTAAATCAACACATGAAAAATGTTAAGTCTGAAAGTAGTTGTAAAGTTGTGTTGTTTAATGTCTTAGTGTAGAACAGCGTAACTTTCCAAAGCCTCCCTTAAATTATGAATTCTTAGTTGTATTTGACCAAAAACTTGTCCAAATTTTCCTATTAACATCCAAATTCACTTGTAGCCAAAAAGTATTTAAGATTTTAGTGTAAAATTTCTCAAAAAGTATGCCCAAAGTTGACTAGTTGACTCTATTTTCAGACTTAACATTTTTCATGTGTTGATTTAACAGTTTGACGCTATTTTTCATGTGTTGACGCTATTTCAAAATTAGATTTCTCATTTTATACACCACGGTTTGTAGTGCACATAGTTAAAATGGAACGTATGCACTCTATAGATCATACACCTCGAGTTTCACAAATTTAGGAGCTCATTTGCTAATTAAAAGGATTAAGTAAACACGGTTAAATGAGACCAGGACTCCCAGTCTAAGGACCGGATCGATCCAGTCACGCCACGAGTGTGGCGTGACTGGTCAATGAGTTGCGCCACGCAATGTGGCGTGACTCCCTTCGCCACGTCACATGAGATTTTTTCCAACGCCACCGTGGACATTAATCGCGCCACTTCATGTGGCGTGACTCAAGTATTAGTCGCGTCACGAGGCTTGGCGTGACCAAAAGGGATACTTCTTGCAATTTTAGTTGGGGAGGGGTTAGTTTTAAAATTTTAAATTAAAAAGGGTTAAAAAATAAAAAAATCCGTATTCTTCACGACCGCAATCGAACTATCATCGTCATGTTAACCGTAATTTGTAAAAAAAAATTATACTAATTTTTCCAGTAGTATTGCAATTTTGAGGTGAACACAGTAATTCTAAGAGAAAAAAATTATAGTAATAGTAGTAGTAATAATAATAATAACCCTAATAATAATAATAATAATAGACTCTTTCTTCAATACTTGAGGTTTTTATGAGCCGTCCATCAGTCTAGGTCGGGTGGTTATAAAATAGGAGGAACCTATTACAATGAACTAATCTTGTACACCGGAATCAAGTAATTGTGGACCGGAACCACCGATTCCTCCTTGTTCTGCCTTGTTCCGGTCAATCACTGTAACATTCCTCATAATGATAATACAAAACTATACAAGAGCTTCCCCACAAAGGAGTTCTCTCAACCCTCAGCACACCATATCACCATCCACTAAAATCATCAACTTATTTCTTCTAACGATTTTCTACAGCTAATAGCATCCATGTATGCATTGTGTTGTTTGCACTAGAATGTTGCGATCCAATCACTTTAGTTTATACTTTAAAATTTTATCTTCAAAATTTATTGAAATTCCCACAAGCGTGGAGTAAAATCATTAATTTATTTCTTCTAACTATTTTCTACAGCTAATAGCATCCACGTATGCAATGTGTTGTTTGCAGTAGATTGTTGCTATTCAATCACTTTAGTTTCTAATTTAAAGTTTTTATCTTCAAAGTTTATTGAAATTCCCGCAGTAACACGCATGATATCACCTAGTTCTTCTATTCTAGGGGTGGAAGTTTGAAGATGACAATCAGCTGATCGATGCTTGTTTGAAATGAAGAATAAAGTTAACAAGGTTGCATTTTAGAAAAATGTCGAAAACATCACACGTTTCTATAGTACCTTCTGTTCATAGCGAACACACAGTAAATAAGCCCAAGAAATGTTGTTAGGAACGCCGGACCAGTAACGAGCTCTAAAATGCTAGGCCATTAGCATTCATTGTGAACTTAAATATCAATAAAGAGAAGAATAATGAAGCCAACTAGAGATCTTTTTTAAAAGAAAATATGATCAAAATCCTTTGAAATTTATATCAATTTACTAGCATCATGCCTGTGCGTTGCTACGGGCAACAAAAACATTAATACTAGAACACACTAAGTATTGAGTGAGAATATTAATATGAAATAAGGTTGAATCTTAAAAAATCAAGATCGTAGTTATTGAAGTAAACAAAGCTGCATACATACAGTTATATGTAACATGAGACACATTCCAATTTGTGAAATATAGACTAATGCAGGAGGCAGATGCCAAGTATGTTCAGGCACACCCTTAGAAAATAATTACATTCTATTTGTTGGAATAAGAAAAAAGATGTATTTTTTCACCAAAACACACCCTTACAAAATAATTACATTCTATTTGTTGGAATAAGAAAAAAGATGTATTTTTTCACCAAAACAGATCTGAGAAATTATGCAAAGCCCTCTACCAAAAGATGCTAATCTTAGGTGGCATTATTTTCATAAGAACTTTCCATGAAAATACCATATATCACCGGTGGCACTCCTCTTGTTGCGGCCTGCTTGATTGCTCCTGCAGTCTTTCCTTAGAGCTCACTATACAAACAGGAACAGAATATGTCATTCCTTCTTGTGTGGCCAAAGAAAGATCACCATGTTAGAACCTCGTCCCAAGATCTGCTTCCCGACAAGGACAGTCCATTGACCATTATCAAATTCGCATTTCAGACTAATTTGAGGTTCCAGTCAAACAATGCAAGATTTATTCCTTCTGATATTTGGAAGGAAAATGTATGGCTAACAGGAAGAATACGCCATCTTAAAGTTTTTAAAGCTTTTACTTTGAGATAGGAAAACATAACTGCAAAGTACCATATCTCACACACAGCTATGTAGATATCATTCAAAAGGGGAAAATGCTAATTCACAACATAAGCTCAACATTGCACAGAATCCTTGTAAAACAAATTTTGGCTATATATACTGGAAAGCATAGTAGTAGAGAAAATATGGTATGAATTCAAACTGAAGAAATTCTAATAGATGTTAGAAAGGATAGTAAGAACATACTCAGGTGCCATTGCTGGAGAATATCTTGAACGATCAGATCAAATACAACGTGTAATGAAAACTGAATGCAAAGAGGGATGTACCTTCAACTTTAGGTCTGAAACAAACACCCCAACAAGCTCCTGGGCAAGACTCTCTAAAATGGTTCACAACATAACTTTAAACATAAGAATTTAGAATGTAGCTGCATCTATAAATTATGCTTTAGGCTTGCTGATATTGATAAAGCAATCCAATGATGTTTCAGAAATACAGCTAGCATGTTTACCTTAGCTCGATTTCTCTTCTCAATCCTATCATTTGTTGCTTTCATCAAATAATACTCTTGTGTCAATCAAGCTAATTCGGTACTTTACTCCAGTCAAACTGAAATAGAACAAAAAACTGTGAGTTGCCTCATCAGTCATCACTGACATATGCAAGCTATTGGTCTGGCTTCACCTAAAAGACAAACAGAAAAAAATCTAGTCCTGATGTAGAAGTAGCTGGACAAGATAAAGGTGTGGATTCTACTCCATATGGTCGCTTCACCTTCATCCGTTCCAAGCTACCCACAAAATTCCAATATGATCACAAGCCTATTTCAAAATCAAGGGGGTAATGAGAAATCACCACCAGTATAATGTAGTTAGAAGAATTCAACTCAATTATGTCTGTTCTCTCAATGATTAGTATGCAATGTTAGCTGTCATCCACCAATAGCTATGCTCTATACATGTCAAATGTAATCGATGTTCTTCTGAGTAGCTTTTGAGAGTTTACAAAAGATATATAGGCTAGATTAATTACCTCAAACATGCTACTATTGCTTCTGAAAACCTTCTTGGCTTGAGGATATGAGCTTCCAATTAGTTTTGTGTTTACCTTCCAATTAGTTTTAAACACAAATATTTCAATGAAATGCTCATATCTTGGTGTGAATCATGAGAGAAAGCTAGTATGACCACACAGAAGAAAAACAAAGGCCCCAGAAATATGTTACTCAGTTCTCTCGTGACTCTGGTCTGAGAGCTAAGCTCAAGATTAACAACAAATGACATGTGCAAACGTTAGATTCTAGATATATACACGACAAAACATTACTCGAAATAGAACATGCTAATCACTTCAAAAAGAAAAGGAATATTTAGGCATGGTCAGACCGAGGGTTTATCCCCCATACCATATATTTATATATGGAGTACCTTTGCTTTGTTAACTATGTGCATCTATTATTTTTTATGGTAGTCCATAGATTATGAAAATTCATATAGGGCAGAAAGGTAAAAACATTAATTTTTTATGAATATCTGTTTTCATCATACGAACTATGTTTAACAAATTAAAGCAATAGACATACATTTTTCCAGGAACAATATTTGTGTTCAATGTACATAAGAAACTATGGAGTAGTTTGCCAAATTGTAGCTATACAATGATTCCTTATCTGTTCCATTTTTAGATCCCTAGAAATACTCTATACAAAGCTAAATATCAGAATGAAATCTGAAAAAGAATCAACAAGCTAAGTTGATGAAACAATGATGAAACAAAATGATTTGAAATAAAGGTTAGGTTACCATAAAATTAGATAATTATGAGCGGACTTGCTACTGAAAACTTGTCATCTTTCCCTCCTTTAATGTTACTATTATTGTAGTCATCTTTTTCCAAATCGACCATCACTGAGCAGCTTCAACCTAATTGAAAAAAAACAAATTAAGAAACTACAAGAGGCTTAAGTATTAATAAATATTTTACTTTGAAAGGGAAATGTGTGAGGCTACCATGCATACCATGATACCATAATAGTAGGTCTAGATGAAGTTAGCATGGTGTTATAGGAAGCTATGAATCAATTCCTTTCCTCCTCGGAAATAATATCTGCAAATGGTTCCCATTCTACTGATTTGAAACTGAAGTTATTAATATACATTAGTCACATAGGTTAGTTTTGCTTTCATAAAAACAGATTTGAAATCAGGAAGTGATACCTCATCCGGTCGTGAGTCATTTGAAAATTGAAATTCCTCCTTGGCATGAGATTCATCTGCGGCATATAAGCAGCAAGCCATCCAGGAAAACCTGAAGAAAATAGGTACCAAGACTCTAGATGCCTGCAGGTAGTAGTCACGACATTCCTATGATATTACAAACTTTGACAAGTCTCCAAGCTCAAATCCCAAAGCAATAACCTGAGTTACCGACTTGCCTCGCCTCGAGAAAGGATGGACGAAATTTACAATAAGAGTTATCTCATTCGCCACAATTTGTTGTCAGTGTGATGGTTCTTCTATTGTGTACAAACATCCTTTCGGTACTTATGCTCACAAATATACATCTTATACTAATCAGATTCTAGATATATTAGGAACTAAAAAATTAACAGTATAGTAGAAGAGAAGATACACTAATCATGATACCTCCAACCTTAGCAAGGAAATACATCAATGGTTATATAATGGAGTAAAGCAACATACAATGGTAATCATAAACATACTTATTCAGAAGGAATATACTTGCCACATTTATTTTTGCACCGAACTCTGCAGATCTCACAAATGTTTGTTGCCTAGTAAGAAGATATCAAGGTAAACAGATAAGGGTGAGGTTCAAAATTACAGGCACTCAAGTAAATATAAAAATTGAATGGATTTGATCATGTGTTCACTGAAACAGATAAGCATACATGAACAATATTGTTTGAATTGAATGCCAATTGAGGACCTGACCATTACCTCATTTCTGATAGCTTGAACTGAGTGCAAACCAGGGAGCTAATAAGTTTATGATCTTACACTTGTTGAGGATGCACCAGCCTTGTGGCCTGAATCAATAGTAGGTACAGGCAGTGGTTGAAGTGAATAAAGACGACATTTTTCACCGGTATAAGATCATGATTAGCTAGCATAACAATTTCTAGATTTGCACATGGACAGTGAAAGGAATACTAAAGTAGATATCAATTAGAGGATCTGAGAAAGCAGTTATATAGATTATTGACAATACTACATGTTGTCCATAAATAATGTCAGCAAAAAAACTCAAACAATTTTTTTGAACAATTGTGACTCACCTTTGGTACGCAGTTGCCAAAATTGAAGCTCGAGGCCGCAGCTTTGGAAAGTCACAAGATTTGCAACTGCTAGTTTTAATTTTGCAATTGTGAGTTATTCTGAATGGGTAACCTACTGGGCAAGGTTGACAACTAAAGGTAGAGCCTTATTCAATTTTCGTTGCATTCCTGCACATAGGGTTTCCATAAAGCCTGCTAAAAACAAAAGTGGTGATCATTATCTATTGCATGAGAAGTTATTAGTCATAATGGTCATTGAAATATTTTCTATAATCTATAGATGATAAACAAAAGTGGGAGATAAATAATTTCGATAGCTTGTGAAGCAATCAGTACAATCAAACTAGAAATTTATATACGGTGATTACTGAGATTTTATTAGGCACAAACATGGGAACCCAAACAAAATAACACTCTAAGAGGTTATATCTATTTGGTTTTAGCTAGTAACAGCATAAGCTGAAGAGTGAATACTGAATCAGGACAAATGTAATACATCAATCTTGCATACAAGCAACTCAAACTGTAATGGAAATTCAGAGTGACTAACCTCCATCCCATGGAGTATCTCAGGGCTGTAAAAGAAACCAACATATACAAAGACAGTGCCAAATTGTGGTCCAAACTCCAAACTAATAAAAGGAGAAAGTAGCAGTAGGTTGTTATCCCTCAATCAGCAAATTCCTCACAGGAGTCGACATGCTCAGTGTCTCTGCACAAATACAAATACCTAAGTGAGCCAAAGGATTACAAATTCACCTATTCAACCCTACCTCGCCCATCTCATATGAAAATCATGTGGGAGATTAAACAACCCAAATGAAAAATGGGGAAAAAACACTACGGCTGCTAGCACCCCACCGTACAAGAAAGCAGCCTGCAAACAAAATTGATAGATCGTAGGAAAGAACAGACCCTACGGAGCTTACTTGGGAAAGAGGATTAATCAATCTAGATCGATCTCATCTGTGCAGCCCAGGAATCTTCATTAGCACGACGATGCCGGAGTGTTCGTCCCTACTACCTAGTCCTCCCACACCACTGGAGAGGCGTCCAAAGCACATGGATCAGTGAGCAGCCCAAGCGACCAATCTTGTTTCCATGGAGCTGCACGATGGGCCCCGAGTGGGAGGAGTTGCGGCATGGCATGACAAACCATGAGTGCCCAGCGTGAGCCAGCGAGAGTGTGGTGTGCTGTTGATGACCCGACATGGTGGTGGACGGAGGACGGGCGGCCGTTTGGGGGGGGCAGAGTGATCTGTTGGTGGAGCGGCACGAGGCGATCCGATTTTACCGACGAGATGCGTGGGATGGAAGGGGTAGGGTTGATGCTGCCGTAGGAAGGAGGCGGGGTGGGGTCGAGAGGCGCGAGCGGAGGAGGAGCGATAGGTTCGCGGCGACGTGCTAGCGGAAGAGGATTGGCGGGAGGACAGGGGGCCGGCAGCGACGCGGGAGGAGGTGCGGCAGCCGGCAGGGGGTGGGGCAGCAGCGGAGAGAGAGGACGGGGGCGTGTGGCGGCGTGGCAGGGGTAGGGTGGATGGATGGAGGGATGCTGGGGTGGGGAGGGCGGACAGCGCGGCATTGGCGGAAGGGAGACGTGGGAGCCGCGGGTGGAACGCTAGCGTGCGAGCCGCCGGTGGAAGGCAGAGCCGCGGGTAGACGGCGGACCCGCAAGAGCGGATGGAAGGGAGGACGGGATTTTGTCTCCTCTTCATTTTTTTAAGTAGTAGAGATTATTCAGTCTAGCAGAACGAAACATGATGCAGAACGAGGTGTCACAGTTGACACGGTAGCGCTGCGCGCTGCCGAGCGGATGCAAGGTGTCGCTGGAGGCGCAGTCCACATGTACCCCGCCGCTTCCGCGCCGGTGGTCTTCTCCCACCTTCCCCGCCCCCACCCCGCCCCCACCCCCGCCCCTCCCCCAATGCTCTCCACTCTCCTCCTTCGACACCGCCTCGCCGCCGCCGCCGCCGCCTCGTCGACCCGCTCGCCTCTCCGCGTCCTCGCCTCCTCCTCCTCCTCCTCCTCCTCCTCCATGTCGTCGTCCGCGTCCGCGTCCTCGCCCCACGGCGGCCGGAAGCCGAACCGCCTCGCCGCCGAGCACAGCCCCTACCTGCTCCAGCACGCGCACAACCCGGTGAGGAGCGCGCCCTTCCGTTCGCGAGTTATTACTAGTGGGTATTCACCTCTCCGCTTCGCTAAATTTTAGTGTTCACTCACTTGGCGCAGGTTGATTGGTACCCATGGGGGGACGAGGCGTTCGAGAAGGCTCGCGCCAAGGACGTCCCCATCTTCCTCTCAAGTAATGAACCCTCCTGGTGCAATTTCCGTTCGAACTGTTGTAGGCTTGCTTGTACCTTGCCTTGTGTGTGTGCCAGCCAATGTGTGACGTGATAAATTTTTCTATGTAATAACCGTGTAATAGCTGTGCCATCGAGAGAAAGTTAAGCTAAAACGTTGCCGAATTCGTCAATTTAGTTTCAGCCAAACCAAAATGTTCGTTATTAACATTCTTATTTTGCTTCATGGCAAACGTGGATGTACCCGCGAAGTTGGCTACAGCACATGCCATTGGTGAGTCTTTATTATCTCCAAATTTCTGTGGCAGCCGACATGGCATCGTGAATTTTGCTGTTTACGACTTGTGCTCTACGTCATATGTTCGATGTTAACTTCAGTTTCCGTTTGATCTTTTTTTTGGGTGCTGAATTCCAAAGGTGTCATGTGATGGAGGTGGAGTCCTTTGAGAACGAGGAAGTGGCGAAATTGCTGAATGATTGGTTTGTTAGCATCAAGGTACTCTTATGCTGTTTTTTGTTTGATCTCACTTGTTAGCTCTCTTTGGACTTTGGTGTGTGGAAGTTACACACATGCAATGCAACCGTACTGCTTTGTTTCTGATTGTTAGTTTTGACAGGTTGACCGTGAAGAACGTCCAGATGTTGATAAGGTATAAGCTTTTTTTTTTGCTGTTCCCGTGCATCGGATCTGATTCTAGGAAAGTCACAATTCCTTTTTACCCTTATTTGTGTGCCCAGCTGAAAAAAGTTGTTAAGTGTGTTTATTTGGGTGCCACACTGGGTTACTTGTTGACCATAACCTCACATATTTTTAGGTATATATGACATATGTATCGGCATTGCATGGTGGTGGTGGTTGGCCTTTGAGTGTTTTTTTGTCACCCAATTTGAAACCATTGATGGGTGGTACATACTTTCCACCAGATGATAAGTATGGAAGACCAGGCTTCAAGACTGTACTGAGGTATTGGCTGAAGTATACCGTTGCTGGAGTTCTGAAGTTATTACTGCAGGAGCTTAACTTCTAATTGTTTGCTGCATACAATCTGTTCAGGAAGGTCAAGGAAGCCTGGGAAACTAAACGTGACGCGCTCGAGCGGACAGGAAATCTGGTAGTCGAACAACTTAGGGATGCATTATCTGCGAAAGCTAACCCTCAAGATCTGCCAAATGATCTGGCTGTTGTTTCTGTAGATGAATGTGTTGAAAAGGTTTGAAAAGGACTTGATTATATATTATTTTGCACCACCATAGTGATACAATCTAAGCTACCAGCAAGATTAGCAATTTGTGTGATTATATACAGCTACAAAACCATATCACCTCCAGGATGCTGAGTCCTATGTCCTGATTTCCATTGTGTAAACTTCAGATGACTGTCCAGTCTCCAGTGTGATACTTTTAAACTTATTCTCGTAATTATGTGCTTCGAAGGAACTAAAACAATCTGGTATGTAGATATATCTTTACAACATGCTCGAGTATGTTGTCGACTAATTCTCATGTTTTACTTGTTCAGTTTATGGACATGATTTTGTTGTCTTTTACGGACGGATTTCTGGATTATAATTCAAATATAAACTTACTGAAAGTTGCCGCTGTCACCATGTACCTTTTGAAGCAGCCAGACCAGCTACTATAAGGGCTGCTTTTTTAATGGATTTGTGCAATATTGCTAAAAATATTATTGACATAGTTTTGTTTATACAGACAGTTTGAAAACCATGGATTTTACATTGAGAACCTGTCCTCTTCCTTACTAGATTTTCACCTTATGTTACTTGCAGTTGACGAGCAGTTACGATCCAAAATTTGGTGGATTTGGCTCTGCACCCAAATTTCCAAGACCTGTTGAAGATTATATAATGCTCTATAAATTCCGTAAACATATGGAAGCTGGAAAGGAGAATGAAGCTGAGAACATAAAGAAGATGGTAACTCACACATTGGACTGTATGGCAAGAGGTGGAGTTCACGACCACGTCGGAGGTGGCTTTCACAGATATAGTGTGGATGAGTGCTGGCATGGTAAGTTGGCTCTGAGCTTAAGGAGAAATTTCTTCAGGAATTTGCAGGACTCTCCTCTCACGTTTGCTCTTCACATTCAGTTCCACATTTTGAGAAGATGTTGTACGACCAGGGACAGATAGTGAATGTATACTTGGATACATTCCTGATTACGGGAGATGAGTATTATTCTACAGTTGCACGTGACATACTCGATTACTTGAGGAGAGACATGATAGGAAAAGAAGGTGAAATTTTCTCAGCCGAAGATGCTGACAGTGCAGAATATGAGGATGCTCCAAGGAAAAAGGAGGGGGCTTTTTATGTGTGGACCAGTAAAGAGGTACGTCTATGTGAATTTGTCATCCAGTTTTGAATACAATGTTTACTTCTGATCACTCCCTAGAAAATGGGCCAAGATTTTAAAGTTTAAACTGTCATACCGTAATCAAGGTCACATAAAACCCGCATGCTAAGCTTGAGTCCATCTCTGGAGTTTTACACTTCTTACTGCCATTGCTTTGGACGTGATCTGCATGTGTTGAAGCTCTTCACACCTCGACACCTCGTTGCATTCAGTTAGATGACCATTGCCGTCACTATTGTCTGTTTAGTATTTAAGTTTATTTTATGTTTCAGAATACGGTAATTACTCATAATATCATTTCAGGCAAACTGCACTGATTTTTTCTATTTATATTAATAGTTTTCCAGTTTTATATAAAATTCATAATATTTATAAGATTTTGCAAGATGGGACCAAAAAATGGGTTTCGCAGGCTTGGGCTTGGAGGGTTCTAAAGCCTCGTTGATACCTGCTTGTTGATGTGTGTCATTTCTTGAATATCCATATAATATATTGGTGCTCTCTTCATTGGCTTAGAACTTGTTGTTCCCTTCTTAATATGTGCATGTTTACAAAGATCGAGGACACACTTGGGGAGAACGCCGAGCTATTTAAGAACCATTACTATGTTAAAGCATCTGGCAATTGTGATCTTTCACCGATGAGTGATCCCCACAATGAGTTCAAAGGTAAAAATGTGCTGATTGAAAGAAAACCAACTTCTTCGATGGCATCAAAGTCTGGGAAGTCTCTTGATGAATATTCTCAAATACTGGGGATTTGTCGGCAGAAGTTGTTTGATATCCGGTCTAAAAGGCCAAGACCTCATTTGGATGACAAGGTTCTCTTTTACCTGTCCATCACATCTCATTTCAATCTGTCTACAATCTACTGACAAAAATTATTTTTAGGTTATTGTTTCATGGAATGGACTAGCAATATCTGCTTTTGCAAGGGCTTCACAAATTCTGAAGTCAGGACCAATTGCAACCGGATTCAATTTCCCAGTAACTGGATGCAATGTAAGGTTTTACACTTCTTCCTCCGGATAAAGCATCACATCATCTTCATTTACTGTCTTATGTACATAATCAATATAATATGACCTCCAGGAGTACTCATTTTGCTTCTGTATCTTCATGTGCTATTATAGTTTCACTTGTTCAAACTGATCCATGGCATCCATGATAATATTTCAGAACTATTAAATGGAAAGTGACTCAGCTGGTGCACCTTAATTGTGAAAGGAAGTAGCATGATGTTGTGTATCATATTTGAACCAGTTATTCTCTTTGTTCCTTCATATTCATTTCTTTGCTGCCATTTCATGTGTATGGGATGAAAATGTGCCAGAGATATTTGTTTTCATAAGTTGCACTCACAATGTTATTTTCTCAAAGTCTCAAGATATGAACACTTTGAGTTCGTTTCTTGACAAGTTATATTTCTGGAAATTATTGCAGCCAGTTGAATATCTTGAAGTTGCAGAAAAGGCAGCAAGCTTTATAAAGGTTAAACTTTATGATGCAAGCTCAAAAAGGCTGTATCATAGCTATCGCAATGGACCATCAAAAGCACCAGGATTTTTAGATGATTATGCCTTCCTGATCAATGGCTTGCTGGATCTCTATGAGTTTGGTGGAAAGATAGAGTGGCTTCTGTGGGCTGTCCAACTGCAAGTCACTCAGGCAACTTAATTGCACTCATTAAACACTTCAGTGTTGTATCTTCGCTATGTGAATCTGTACATCACATCATGTAGAGTCATAACTTTTGGCATCTGCAGGATGAGTTGTTTTTGGACAAAGAAGGAGGTGGCTATTTTAATACTCCTGGAGAAGACCCTTCTGTTCTTTTGCGTGTTAAAGAGGATTATGATGGTGCAGAGCCTTCTGGTAACTCAGTTGCAGCTATCAACTTGATCAGATTATCCAGTATGTTTGATGCAGCGAAATCTACTGGTTACAAGCGCAATGTTGAGCATCTCTTGGTATGTGGTTGTTTTATGCTTAGACATGTCATCAACAAATGAAAATTCCCTATCCTAACATCGTTACCTTCTAGTGAAAAGAAAGTTAAAATAGGAAATGACAATTACTATGACATAGGAGTGTAGTGCCTATTGGAATAGATGCCAATATTAGAACTTCTTTCTAACATGAGGCTTGGCTAGTACATGTGAAACAGGGAACTATGTATTGTGGTTTCATTTCAGCCTTGTGTTTTAAGAAAAATATCGTAGCTTAACCACATAAGGGTCCCAAAATGCTTCTACATACAAGCAGTCATGTTTCGGGCCATATACCTTTGAACAACATATTTGCTTATGTTTGTTGTTTGCAATTGTTGCTTCGCAGGCGGTCTTCGAGACAAGACTACGGCAACTTAGTATAGCATTGCCTTTGATGTGTTGTGCAGCAGACATGCTCTCTGTTCCATCAAGGAAGCAGGTTGTGTTGGTGGGGGAGAAAGGATCTGTGGAATTTCAGGACATGGTAGCAGCTACATTTTCGTCATACGATCCGAATAGAACTGTGAGTAATGGTTGCTCTGTGGTCAAATTGTGTCGTTCTGGTTACTGTCCGCTAACCATGTTGCATCTCTGATTCATGAAGTCGATGTAGGTGTTATTACTTAAAATCTCGAGTCTTCCATGCATAATTTTTTGTAGCTACTCTCACTTGGACTTTATCGTTGAACTAGGTAATCCAAATCGATCCCAAGAACACAGAAGAAATGGAATTCTGGGACAGCAACAATGCAAATATAGCGCAAATGGCACGGAGCAGTCCTCCGGAGAAGCAAGCCGTGGCACACATATGCCAGGATTTCAAGTGCAGCCCACCCGTAACCTCGCCGGAGGCTCTCCGCGAGCTGCTGAACAAGACACTGGCTGCTGCAAGTTCAGCGGCATGAAGCGTCTTCCTTCCTGGTGGAAACACGTGTATATATTTACTTGTTTAGAACTTTTTATCAGCAAGTTGGAGAATGCTAAAGCCTTCGCATCTATATAAGATATGGTCGCAATAAAGCTAGTAATGGGATGCGTTCTTTTCATCGCTTGCTTGAGTAACAATCTCAAAGTTAAATTTCTATTTCCTCAACCTAGCAAAAAAAAATCACAGCAGAACTGGGTAGGACAATGCCGCTGCGACAAGATCGTAACATAACGCATATTTCCATTACATAGCTCTTGGGAAAAATTACAGAGCATGCATGTAAATACACCAAACGAGAAGAAAACTTAGCGTAACTCGCACAGTTCTGATAGTTTATTCAGGCTAAAAATAAATATTAACAAGGTCCGCCTTCATTCATCTCTACAAGCTGAAACTAGAAGCACACGAGGATGCAGCAACTTCTTTGTCCCAGAAGGCACAGTGCTGTAACTCCAGATCAAAAGCCGCAGGTAGCACTGAAAAGGAAACGGAACTGGAGTTCAGATGGAAGATGATACAAGTTTCAATCAATTTCCCTGCAATTATAATTCCCACGAAGTACATGACCCGCTTGTGCCTACTTACCATGCTTTGTCACAACCAGGTATCCACATATGATCTTGGCAATGGGCAAAAGGCTAAACATAGTAGATCATGCCCACTTCTATCAGACTAATGTGTGGAATGTGCAGTGTGACCGATGGACCTCTGCAGTTCTTCCGGAGGAATGAGTAACCAACATCAATAGCAAACTTCTTCAGGAAACTCGAGCTCCTCCTAGCTTTGATATAAGAATGCCCCATGATGTATGCCACCCCAGCATGTTTCGCTTCCACGAGTGCCATGAGCTCATCTTTAACTTGCTGGCCCATGTCATCATCCTCTGGCACCTCAAAGCGAACACGGCGGCGCCGGCTTACATTTGGGGATTCTTGTTCATAAGAGGATTGCAAACTTCGAAGGCTCTCTGATTTGCTGCTCCTTGTAGTCATTGAGTCAGCTAGGGCATTGAAATCTCTCATGGTCAATGGAGTGCCAGCGTCATCAGCGGTTGTTATGACTGCCATCCTTCCTTCATTAGCGATATCATAACTTGCTGAAGAAGAAGCATCCTCAGCTTCCATCATAATGAACTTTGCAATACTCATAACCAACATGTTCTCAAAATTGTCATCATCTCTCTGCACATCTTTGTAGCCATATCTAACAATGCAACGGTACATCCGATATTCTTTAGGTCCAATCCTACCCACAAGGTATCGCTCATCCGGCGAAACATATGGCACTGGCACTGACTTCACGCAGAGAAAGACTAGGACTTCATGGAAAGCAGGGAGATTTGTGACAAAATGTGAGAAGATGGAGGGCACACCAGTCACCAGCTCTGTATAAATCAATCCAATACCAGGAACCCGAACTATGCCAAGGCTTGGACCTAGAGACAGGATCGATCTCATTGATACTTTGTTCTGTAGGTCAAACTGGTACTTCCTCCTTAACCCGTAGTGCCAGATGTACATGACAGACATAAATATAAAAGCAAGCACAAGAGGCACCCATCCTCCTTGAGGAACCTTCATGAGAGATGAGGAAAGGTATACAGCTTCGATGGATCCGAAGAAAACCAGGAAAATTAGGGCAAATATCATGTTCCTTTGCCAAACAAAGATGACGATCAATGCCATCAAGAATGTAGTAACAAGCATAACAGTCATGCATGCAATACCTGGAAACACATAAAAACCACACTGCTTAGACTCCCAGTACACAACAGTGCTGGCAAAATATTTTTTTAAAGGAACTATAGACAAGTAAAATTCTGAAGCTTGTGAATCAATGCCAAAAGCTTACCATAAGCATTGCCAATAAGAGTAGTGTCACGGAAAGAAACCGTGACAGCTACGCAAAGTACCATAAGGATCCAATTTATTTCTGGAATATATATCTGCCCATAGATCCACCTTGAGGTGTGGACAACCTTCACTCGTGGGAAACATCCCAAAGCTTGGCACTGCTTCACTATAGAGAAAGTTGCTGAAATCACAGCTTGGCTACCAACAACTGCAGCAAGTGTGGCCACCACAAAAACCGGCCAAAACACAGGTTCTGCATAACATTACCAACTTAAATTACACTGTTTCCAAGAAAAAAAAAGGAATGGGGTTGGGGTGAAGAGGGAACAGATGCCAAACCTGGGATAGTATCATAAAAACCTGTCGGCATGTGAAAGGTGTTCTTCGATAGAAATGCAGCATGACCCATATATTGCAGTACAAGGCATGGATACACGACGGTAACGAAAGCCACCTGAAGCCAAGGAGAAAACAATGGTATACTTAAATGTGATTTTCTTCCCCTCGAAGAGGGGGCATAGTTCAACCAAACATAATTTGCAGCCTTTAGAAACAAGATAGGCAGTTATAAATATAAAAGGAAGTTGCTCAATTAACTAGGCGGGCTACTTTTGGGTTTGTGATATGCAGGTTATATCCATTTCAAATGAGCCTGGTGAATATATTTGTTTCACATATACTTTGTTGAGTGCATAACTTTGCTGCTTCTCTTTACAATGAAACTTGAAACATATACATTGTTCTGAGTTATTTTTCATGTCTGCTTCACCATGCAGCACAACACTTCACCACCAAATACAATTACAGAACAAAAAAGAGTATATCCAGAAAAGGTGTGTCTGTTTTCCAATGGAAAGAGTAACAGAGAGAGGATCATACTAACTCAGCTTACCCTGACAGATGCACTCGTAAAGTGACCAAGGTCAGCAAACATTGCTTCACTGCCTGAGAAGTGGAATGTAGAGCTGGGGATTAATTCCTAACTGTTACCCGGTTTACCAAAAAATTAAAGACAAACACGATACACCACCCCACTGTAGAGTTGATAGTAACTAACCTGTCATTGAAAGAAGAATCCCTCCTAAAGAAATCCAACCATCTTTACCAGTCTTCTTAAAAAACTTAACCATATAATATGGAGAGAGAGCTTGATATATATTTGGGTTCCAATGAAGTATATTGTATAAACCAATTCCACCAATGGAAAACAGCCAGATGATGACAATTGGTGCAAACACGAATGCAACCTTCTGAGTACCTCGGTGTTGCAAGGCAAATAGACCGACCAATACAATGCATGAAAGGAGAACTACAGAACCTGGATAGGAAACAAATTGCATGTGAAGCACAGTATGGTCAACTTTTGCAGTAAATTGGTGTTACACAAAAGCATGACAGAGAACCTCAATATATGTGATACTAACATAATCTTCAGAAAACCCACATAGATATAGGCAAAAAGTGCATTTTAGTTCATCCATTCATGTTCTATGACAATATATGCAAAACATGCATAGTTCTATGATAAGGGTTCTAAGAAGTGCTGTTGCACCAAAGCGTAGGTTTTTAAATTTACTCTTTATTTATGAAGGTAATTTACATCATGCTGTCAAATTTGCAACTGCTAGTACTCCCACAACAACCAAATCCACATGCATGTTTTAGTATTGTTGCATCGAGGAGTTATGAATTCACAGAGATGATTTTTACTTACGATGCTCTAAACCAGTAGCTCGAACTTGTAATCCAGACATAGATGACAGGACTGCAAGAAATGAACAAGTAGAATGAAGCATGACAAATATACAGATAAAGTTGATAATTGCAGTTTTGCACAGCATGAGTGGTAATGAAATAGATTAGAGTATCCACCTGATATTGCTGGGGTAAGGACACCATCACCGATCACCATGCTAGCACCACAAAGAACTACAAGAAGAAGCACAGTTCTCACTTTTTTGTGCTTCTCTAGAAACCTTCTTAGCCACGGCGCAGATCCATTGCGGGGAGCAAACCCATTTCTGTAGTATGAAGATAGTTCCTCATCGGCTGCTTGTTGATTTGGAAGCAAGCTGAGTTTTGCATGCCTGCAAAGCAGTGAATACAATGCAAATGGTCCACCTACAAAAGCGATTGTTTGTTTGTTGTCAAGTGACCAAAGATAAAAGTACCAAAAATAATTCCTTGTTTCATAAGTATGATAGATTCAAGGATATATCTGTGGAACACTTCATCTGGATGATAATATAGTCTTAGCTTTGCTTATGCAATGTTGCTAGTCAACTATATATACTTGCTGAATTACAGCAAAGTAATTCCAGACATTTCATTTCCAGAAAAAAGAAGAGTAATTGCAGACATAAAAAGGTAGAGAGGTTGTTTAGCAAGGGATTTATACACACCTTCGCCATTATCATCAGCACTTAAGACAATAGTGACATACTTCAGCAAAGGAATAAGAGTGAATGTCCAAAATATGAGGGAGAGTACACCGAACACTGTCTCTTCATCTTGGTATTGGCGGAGCTTTCCAGAAAAGGTACTTTTATAAACGTAGAGAGGTGATGTGCTTAGGTCCCCATAAACAACACCAAAGCTCTGGTAAGCTAGAAGTAATAAGTTCATGTAGTACCGCCTCCGCTGAAAATGAGAGCCAGAACAGCTACTGTTGTTAGAAACTAACTTTGCAGTGGAGCAGAACAATGCTGCACACATTCGAAAGCAGTGCTCTAAAGTATAATTGTAACCTAAAAATAATTGTTAAATATGGAGCATTAAATAATCATCTTGTAACCTAAAAATAAAGAAATAAATTGATTCATTACACATGAAGCTAAAATAATTGTTTATTGGTTAGATATGGCCAGATACTCAACATGAGTGATCCCTGATACAAATCGTGAAAGCTGGCTACGTTCCAGCTCCATCGTTGTCGGCACAACAGAACCAAAATGCCCACCAAATTTGTGGCAGACGGGAATTCGACAAGAGTGGAAACTAGCCTTGAGATTCGAACCCCAGGGAGGAATGAATCAGAGTGGGGAAAAAGACCTAGAGCGTGTGCGAGAGAGATCATCCGTAGACGCCGCACAATCCATGATCCTGATCCCCCACCAAACCCACCAAATTCTCACCCCCGAGGCAATCCCGATCGCAGCCAAGCCACCAGGTGAGCTTCCGATTCACCAACCAACCAACCAACCAACACCGACAACAGGCAAACGATAGCGCGAAGAGGAAGGGCAGAATCGCGGCAATGAGAGGCGTTCCGTACCGGCATCTGGTCGGCGCCGACGACGCCGGCCTCGGCGTCCATCGATTCGAGCGGCGGCGCGCGGCGTCCGGCCGGAGGAGACGCGGATCGGTTACGTCACGAGGGAGGGGGGAGGGGGAGGAGGAGGCGATTGATCCATTTTTTCGTTTTAGTACCGTATTAGATTATATACGTTCATTTTTTTTATTCACGATTGTGCCCTTTTTACTCGCGTAGTACAAAATATTCGCAAATGCAGACTGCAACACCAACATAAATATATCGGCCAGGGAAAATTTTAGTGGTAAAGAAAAACGAAACAAAATTGGAAACTAATCTGCTTTGCTCATGCAGGACTAGCATAGCGTAAATATATCGTCCATGAAAAGTTCGTTTACTTGGTCGTTAGTGACTGGTCTTTGGTTTGTTCCGAGATAAAAGATCTTTTCTTGTTTGGTTCTTTCTGCTCGGTTTGTTGTGAGAGAAAGATCTTACCGACGGCGGTGGTGACGATAAGTCAAACGAACATCTACTCACCAGGAATCTCTCCACCGCCACGAGCAGATGGGCAGCCCGGTCCGACCCATGTCTATGTAAGGAATCGGATGCTCGTTAGACTAAGAGGGAAGAGGGTGAATTAGGCAATCTTAAAACCTTAACCTATGACTCCACTATTTTTACTCAAAGTTAAACTAGAACATATTATCTAGTTGTGCAACTTGGGTTGTTCTCGTGTGAAACTCCCATCCCAAAACAAGGTTTACAACCTATAGTCAATCCTAGCATGATACTGCTCTAGGAAAGTAAAGGTTGCAATAGAGTAAATGCGGAAACGTAAAGTGATGAGAGGAAGCAAACTCTTGACACACGATTTATCCCGTGGTATCGGTAGGCACTGAGCCACCCCTAGTCCACGTTGTTGAAGCACTCACACAAGAGTATTGCTTCTCGGTCACCAAGTCTCTCCCAAGAGCACCACTTGACTCGCCACAAAGGCTAGCCACTTAAGCACTTGCCAAGCTCCCTCGGTCACCTTGAGGTCCTTGACGCCGCCTCCACTAAGCAGCTTCTCCACCAAGGAAGGGAGTCTCCACATCCCCTGCACAAAGTGTCCTCGCCACTCCACACCAAGCCGGAGGGTCGATGATGATTGCCGGTGAGCCACTTAGGCCCCAAAGCTTCCTGCGAACCTTGTACAACTTGATTCACTCAAGAATCACCTCACAAGGTTGGCACAACCTTGCACTCAGCTCTAAGCTAAGCATAGCACTAAGCACATACACTAAGCATATGCAAGTCTAAGGATGAGCAATTAAGCACTTGGATGGATTGGATATGATCTTCTAGGTGTCTTGAACTCCTCCACACTTCCACATAATCCAAGCAACCTCGGATGGGCGAGTGGAGGAGGTATAAATAGACCAAGGCACTCGGCTAGCCGTTGGCTAACGGCTCATTGAGAAGTTGACCGTCGGATAAACCGACGCCTACTTTTCGAGAGCATCGGTTCATCCGGTGTCCCTCCCACGTCACGTAGCCGTTGAGGTTCTCTCGACAAAGCTGTTCCGACGCTATACACCGACGGTGCGTCGGTTCATCCGTGCCGAAGGACTTCTCACCAAACCGTCTCTCGTTCGTTTCTTCGTAACCGTTGGATAGACCACCGCCGACCCATCGGTTCATCCGGTGCTACTTGCGTTGATCTTGGCGCGTCTCTGTCTTGTTTAAACTTGACCACCGGATAGACCGGCGGTTCCCTCCAATGGACCGTCGGTTCATCCGATGCTACTCGTCTTCTCTTCTTCTTCTTCTTTGCAACTCGTCCGACACTACTAGAAAATGGACCGTCGGTTCATCCGACGGTGCCTTGGTTTTCACCCAGTGTACCAACTCGTCCGACCATTGCACCGACGCTTGCTATCTAGGTACCGTCGGTTCATCTGACGGTGTCCTTTCTTTTCCTTTTCTTTCTCATTTTTGACCCTTGAAAAATAGACTATCTTCTCAATTTGGCATGTGGTATTTTGGCACCCTTGGGACCTAGAGATGTCTACAAAGACATGCTAAACAATATGGTTTGTCCCATTGATTATGTTGTCATGAATCACCAAAATCAAACTCGAACTATGACATATGAGGCCATGTTCGCTACGGCTTAGGTCGTAGGTCGTGGTTAGCATGCCAAGCAAGAGGGCCAAGATCTTAAACGCCTCCACGACCTTCTCACCCGGGGTGAACTCCTCTTAAGTGGTCCGAAAATAGAGCGAAATTGGTTTTAAAAAAGAAAACAAAGACAAATGGAGAACTAAAATTTCGGATGCATGAGGGAAGTACAAACTACTCCGGATGCACGCAAATAACAACATGGGGAACGAAAACTTACCCTTGCGGAAATCACCATGGGAACAAGGGAGAATAGCAGATCTACAAGGGATTTCATGTTACTTGCTGCGAATCTCACGAACCCCCGCCGAATCGACCCCCAAACCTACACAAAATCAAGATGAATGAGAGATAGGTTAGGGATTCATCCCCGGGGATCTCGCGCAAGAGGAAAAGGAAGAGGGAGAGAGGACACCATCACCCGATAGCACCGGGAATGGAGGCGGAGAGGAGAGCTCGGAGCGGAGAGGATGAGAGCACGAGTGAGAATGAGGGAGGTGGCGGCGGCAGTGAGGATATATACGCGATGGATGGCGCAAAAGGGGGTGGTACCCCTAGTGGTTCCCGCGTGTGCGCGCCCGCACCACGCAATCCGTCCCCCGCGCTTGCTTTTGTGCCGTGCGAGCCGAGCCACCTAGAAATGAGTTTCATTTTCGTTCCCCCGCAGCCGGACTCCGCTCGCCCTTTTGCACACGTCAAACCGGGCCCAACACCGGATGCAAGAAACCAAACTTGCATCCCACGAGGCCAAAGTTGGGCCATATGCACCTAACCAAACACACCCTATCTCGTTTCTCGGTCGTATAACATCTTCTCATAATGTGGAACCGAATGTGAAGAGCACACGTGAGAGGAGAGTTTTGTAAAGTCCGAAGAAATTTCTTCTTGAGCTTAGAGCCGACTTACCATGCCAACACTTATCCACACTATGTGAAAGCCACCTCGACGTGTTCATGAAATCCACTTCTTGCCATATAGTCCAATGCGTGAATTGTCATCTTCTTTATGTCCTCGGGCTTCACTCTCCTTTCCGGCTTCCATGTGTTTACGAAATTTATAGAGCATTATATAATCTTCAACATGTCCCGGAAATTTTGGTACGAGCCGCATCCACCAAATTTTGGATCGTACTCGTCAATTGCAAGGACATAAGGTGAAAATCTAGTAAGGAAGAGGTAAGGTTGTCGGTGTAAAATCCATGGTTTTCAAACCGACTATATAAGTAGAACTATCTCAATAATATTTTTAGAAAATCCATTTAAAAAGCAACATTTATAGTACCCGATTTGGTGGTTCAAAGGTACATGGTGACGGGGGCAACTTTCGGTAAGTTTATATTTGAATTTCTAATCCGTAAAGTTTGTCCATACAAGATAACAAAAATCATATCCATAAACCGACCAAGTAAAATATGAGAATTAGTCAACAACATACTCAAGCATGTTGTAAATACATATTCGCATACCGTATTGTTTAGTTCCTTCGAAACACATAATTGCAAGAGCACGTTTAAAGTTATCCACATTAAGTCATAGAAACTCAACCACACCGGAGAGTGGAGACCGGACGCCCATCCGAAGTTAGAATAGTAAGGATATTTGGTAGGTTAATAAACAATGGAAATCGGGACCTAGGACTCAACATCCTGGAGGACGTATGGTTTTGTAGCCGTATATAGTTGCACAAATTTGACAATTTTGTTGGTAGTTGAGATTTTATCATTACGGTGGTGCAAAATAATATATAACCAAGTTCTTTTCAAACCTTTTCAACACATTCATCTACAGAAACAACAACTAGATCATCCGGCAGATCTTGAGAGTTGTCTTTTGCGGATAATGCATCCCTAAGTTGTTCGATGACCAAATATTGCATGTGTGTAACTTCCACACACCAAAGAGAGCTAACGGGTGAGATCAAACAAATAAATATTTAAGGATCCAATATGCAACAATTGCCACTTCCTCATTCTTAAAGGACTCCACCTCCATTACATGACACCTTTGAAATTCAGCGCCGACAAAAACCAACGGAAATTGAAGTTAACATCGAACATATGATGTAGATCACAAGTCATAAATGGCAAAATAACAATGCCATGTTGTACGCAAAAGAAATTTGGAGATAATAAAAACTAACCAATGGCATGTGCTATAGCCAACTCACATGTACATCCACATTTGCCATGAAGCAAAATAAGAATGTTAAGCTAAGAACATTTTGGTTTCTCTTGGCAAAGCATTTTAGCTTGATTTCTCTTGGCAACAACATCATTCCACGGTTATATAGAACAATTTAGCATGTCACACACACATCGGTGCACGACGCAACTATAAGCCTACAACGGTTGTAACCCAATTGCATCACGAGAGTTCATACTTGAGAGGAAGATGGGGATGTCCTTGGCGTGAGCCTTCTCAAAAGGCTCGTCCCCCGGGGACACCAATCGACCAACACCAAGTAAAATTAAGAGAAGCTAACCCGAATATTCGTTAATGACTAACGCGAGAATACAAAAGGACACTCCTCACCGGGTTTTGCCCGTCTTTGCGCAGCGAACCCGGCAGCCTAGGAAGCTATTTGTTTATGTTGAATAATAGCAATGCCTACTTAATGAATATTTTAGAAGGTTGTGGAAGACACCAACATTGGCATACCAAAGAATATAGAATTAATCATGCCAATGTAAGAAGGTTCTAGAAGAATGGAGAGGATACATGATCTATAGTTGCCATGCTTCATGGCAAGTATGAAAAACTCTAGAAGTAAGTATTTATATGGTAGGATAAGGATTGAGAGAAAGTTCTAGAGTTAGATATTTTGTGTGGAAGAGTGTGGAAGTTACCACATGGCAACACCACAATGATCATGAGAACCTATAAATAGAGGTGCCCCCATCCCTCTTAGCCATACCATGGAATAAGAGGTGTCAAGTAGGAGATGGCAAGGTTTCCATGTAGTGTAGTGATGTCATGGTAGGATGGCCATATAATAGAGTGTAAGAGTGAGTCTTGTAATTCGAATACGAAGTTGAGTTCCCAAAGAGAGTTGGTCTCCCGTATTAGTGTTGGTGTGAAGGTCTTCTCGAAGTAGTGTGGGTAAGGGTCCACTAAAGAAGTGGTATCACAATACTTTGGTGCCACTTCTAGGAAGTCGATGTCGAGATTGGAGACCCCAATTTCTCAACGAGTTTACTAGTTCCCTATCAAATTAAAGAGCTCGAGCTACAAATAAATATATTGCTTCACATTGAGACAAACTTTTCTTATCGGGAGGCAAGATCGGTACCTTCCAATTTTCATTCATAGAGTTCAAGGTCGCACAACAATGTCGAAAACAAGAAAATACTACAGAGTGGTTCACCGAAGTTAAGATACATAGTAGGAAACCGAAGTTATCACCCAAACACCAACATAAATAGCAGACAATTAAAAGATATTATTCCATCCTCATTCAACAACAAACACTTCCTTTGATAAATTGTAACCTCCCGGGCCGGCATTGCAAGCGCTCCTACCCCATTCTACCACCCGCACTCCTACACCATCCTACCACCTACGGACACTTTGAATCCCGGTGTTACGTCGGCTTTTGCTATCCTTGATCATCTCCACCCAAGTATGACAAGTATGCCTTCCTCAAGATACCCAAATAGGCCTTCCTCAAGATACGCTAGGAGGAAGCAATCACTCCTAGACAATAACCAAGTAATCCGGATATGAACATAACGACAAGTCATGTTATTATCATTGACACAACATTCCCCGGAAGTACTTTACGGATTGCTCGCGAAAAGGTGACAAAAACATTACAGAGCACAAGAAAACCGATACGATCCGGAGATGTGGTGGCCCCTTGCAATTAATATATGGACAGAATGATGATGCCAAAGACAAGCACGGGTGGAAGAACTACTAACGTGTCCAAAGACAAACGGATGTGCAAAGCATAATCTGCCGAATGGCATACCAACCACGGTATGCCTCCTATAACCCCCAAAGATCGACCAGCCTAGGGAAGCCCACCAAAAAATCGAAGCATGGGCAATCTCTCCTCTTCCTCACTTGGTTGGGATACCGACTTCAAATGCGGACTTATCAATGCCTTGACACTCTAAACGCTCGGCAAGCACAAAACCAACCGAGACCACTAGCAAAGTGCGAGTTGAGGTGGACAATAAACACACTCATCCCCGGATTTAGCATACCATGCCGCCGGAAGGCCAGCAACAAGCCGTATGTGATGTACCCAAACACCGCACCCGTTTCAAAGTCGTGCCGTAAAATTTGTTTAGAAGAAACGATCATAGCGAGTAAGAGCGCGAGCCGCCACACAACAAGAAGTGGCTCGTCATGTGAGAACCACGGGACGATCGGTGACACAAACACAATTAGGAGCGGTAGGGTCCGAAAGGTGATGTTTCTCAACTTCGTTCTTCCCTCTTGTTGCTGGTTAACATGGAGCAAAATAGCCGGCTACGTCTCCTCCGTGTGTTCGGAATAGTTGCGCTTCCCTTGTTCCCGACCCCCTCCACCGGCTCGAAGATCTTGCGGCAGTTTCTCGTGAAGTCGTCCTCTCTAGGATCAATCTACGAGTTCTCATCGATCCGTACGATCCGACCGTTGGTGGTACCAGTTGCTAAAGTCGATCTTGCCACGGTCGCCCACCCGAAAGGACCAAGATGTCGACTAGAGGGGGGTGAATAGTTGAACCCGAAAAATCACAACTTTTTCGCAGTTTGTTAAATCAAGTCCGGAGTTTCCGGATATTTTTCCGGATACTCCGGAAATCCGGGAAAATGTTCGGATATTCGGCCTATTAGGGAGGAATCAAATTCGACAGAAATTAAACTTGCTAAAATGTAAATCGTGAAAATAGGTTATGCACCGGGATGAGACAAGCCTTTTTATCCACTCCAAACTTGTAGAAACCTCAACACAAAGTAGATCGGCACCAAACCCTAGATATGTGCTCAAGAGAGATACACGCATGCAACAAGATGAACAAGCACAAGAGACACAAGGATTTGTTACCGGAGTTCAACCTCACACCTTGAGGTCTACGTCTCTGTTGAGGTACCCACAAAGGGTGGACCTTTACACCTAAGTCACTTTCCTCCCTCTAGTGACCACAAAGATCAAGCTAGAGTTACTTACTCAATTTCGGGGTGATACAAACTTCCTTGGGCAGCCACAACCTTTGGATGCTCCAAGGCGACGCCTAGCCGTCTAGGAGCTCAAAGCTCTAAGAGTAACAAACACGGATATCATTTTGGTGATTGATGACAACACATTTAAGTCATACAATAGATAAACAATGAATATCAAAAAATTTTGTAATACTCCCGCTTAATATGTGCATTTTGATTTTGAATATCAATGGTCCTTTTAGGGCCAAATTTTGCACAAAGAGAAAAGCATGAGAGTATTACACTAGTGGGGTGCTTGTGACGTGCAACAGATAATAGTGAGATGCTCATGACAGATTATGCACTCAACAAGGATGAAAAGAAATCTAGTGCCAGAAAGTCCGGACTGTCCGGGTCAAATCCGGAATGTCCGGGAAATCCGGATACTCCGGAAAATTTTCGGAGTCTCCGGGCTTTCGAACACCAGTGAAAAACAGCATTCACCAAAGATTTTCAATCTAGCATAAATCATCCTTAGTGAGTAAAAACAGAATAAACACCACACGCACACAATCAAATGTCTCAAGTTCACATAGTCTTACACACATACGAATTTAGAGTTATTACACACCAAAGTTCCAAATCCAAATACATGAAGTTCAAAGTTCATTGTTCTACACATAGATAGATGAATTCACTCCCCCTTTGGGATCAAGCGCAAAAAGGAAGTGTGGAGCATTTGGATCACTCGGAGTCACCGTCGTCCTCCTCTTCTTCTTCTTCATTGTCCTCCTCCTCTCCTTCCTCTTGTCCTTCTTCCACATCTTGGGCGTCCCATTCCGCAAAAGGATCATCAAACTCGGGGAGCTCACTCGTAGGAATCGGTAGGGAGACCAAGATGAGACTTGATCTCTATGATGTCCCGCCGGTTCTCATTTGTCTCCGTGGCCATTGTCTTGCACATGCTAGAGATGCTTTTAAGAACCCTCTTGATCATGGAGCCACGGTGCCGATGGGGAGGTCTAGATGGAGAGGTGGCAGGGCATGTCATCATGGCGAGGAGCCGCACTAGAGGAGCAACCATACTTGCGAGCCTTTGGTGGTTTCTTGGCTCGATCACGGAGGTGACGTAATGGCTCATGAACAACATCCTTGGGATAGCGAACATTGGTGACTCTCTCAATCATGTACATAATATAGGGGGCATAGGGGAGATACTTCATGGGATCATTCATGGCCCTCCTCAACTCATTCCAAATGAAGTCAAATATGCAAAAACCTTCCTCATCCGGTGCCATCCTATTTAGGAGATTGGGAGCAAAGTACCTCAAGGCCGTGGCATCTCCTTGTTTGGGGTCGATGGTGGCACGAAAGAATTGGTTGAGGTAGTAGCAGTATGGATTGAGTTGATATGCCTTGCCCTCTATAGCCAAATCACGGCTAGGAAACATGAAAGTGAGCTCACTAGGCTTGTACATGTTCTCATTGTGAACGGGAGTGCGTTCTTCATCCTTAGAATCAAGTCCCAAGAGCCTAGAGAAAAGTCTATGGTGCACTTATTCCCTTGGGTTGTCCATGTGACGGTGTTGTCATAAGGGTTGTAGTAATAAGAGCAATGGAATTTGGCGAGAATCTCCTTGTTCCAATTGTACCTAAACCCCATGAGATCATATAAGCCAACCTCCTTTCACTTCTCAATCACGGAGTTGAACACGGTGTTGTTAAGGTCCTCATAGTACTTTCAATCGATGTACCTCATCTTCACAATAGGCACCATGTTCTTTGCGGCCAATTTAGGATTCGGATGACGGTTTGATAGAAATCTCTATGAAAATCACACCAAAATCTTGTCTCAAGCCCTTCTCCCTTGAGATACCGATAAACATCCTCCTCCCTTTTCTTCCTCACAACTAGAGCATTCTTGGATTAGTCCCTTATCATGTGCTCGCAAAGCCAAGCATGGATCCGGCTCCCTAAGCTTGATAGGAGTGTCAACCACCCGGACATTTGGTGGAAGGTGTTGAGGGTGTATTTTGGTACACCTAGCATGTTCATTACACTTTGGTTTGGATTTGATTATGGAACTAACCCGCCACTAGGCACACTAATCATGTAACAAGTTCATCTATGTGCATGCATTTGGAAGTGTTGTGTTTATGTAGGAAAACATGGACATAAAGGACGGATTCGCAACAAGTTCAAAGGAGCATTTACGGAGTCTTGTTCGTGTTCATGAGCTTGATGAAATCACTTCCAATGGTGGCAAGGACCGAAGTGCTACGAGGAACAACCCCGGGGATTGAAGCGTAAAAGACCGAACTTCATGCGAAGAGAACCTTCATCTTGGACGCGAGGATGACATCGTCAAAATCATGCAAGTGGAGGGGGAAAAGTACATAAATGCATAATGACCCACGAGAGCGAAAGGGGCGACCGAACCGGCCGAGTTGGGCCCGAGCCGGTCGGCCCGGGCCGGCCGGCCCACCCCACTCCGGTGGCCGGTTCGGTCCCATTTTCCTTGCACCCGAAGGATCTTGAACCTAAAAGCTTGGGCGCCGCCATTCGACGAGAAGAGGGAGTCATTCGCACCGAGGCCATCCACAAGCTAGAGAGAGGGGAGGAGGATCTCCGGAGGGAGATCAACCACCTCGAAGGAAGCACCCTCTCGTGGAGAAGAAGGAAGACATCGTCGGAAGGAAAACCATGATCAACGGTGCCATGATCGGCACCTTTATGGGGTAATCTTCTCATTCGTCTATGGGTTGTAATCGATCTTGAGATTTAATCATACTTTGTTGGATTATCTATCTATCATCTTGTGTTGAATATACTTTAATGCTTAAGGTTAGCTACCATGTCGTAAAGGCAAGATAGGCCTCAATGCTTCCTTGGATCCATTCAATACGTCGTGTCCATCATAGGTCTAGTCATGAATACCTTCGCGTAGTGACAGACGAGAGGAGGAAAAGGGCGAAATCGTGGTCACAACCCCGATAGATTAGATTGGTTTTCATGTCTTTAAGCGATTGCATGCTCTAGTATCGTAGACCCATGGGCGAGTGTCTTTTATCTTGATATCTTAATCATTCTCTCTAGTGTAGTTTAGTTGTTTTCTAGTATAATCGTAGTTAGAGTTTGAGTAGTTAGAGTGTGGAGGTAGATCGAACGCTTGTAATCCCCTTGCTCCGCGGATTGACAAGAACCTTGGGAATCCCATGGTGAAAAGGTGTGGGGTCCGTACGCTTGCGGATCGTAGAGGGATACGTCTTTTATCCGTCAACGAAGGGTAGGGATGAGTCTACGAGGTGTTTTGGGGCAAATGTGGGCTGCTACTCCTTGCTTGTGTTTAGGTGGAATGCGAGTAGCAGCACAACTTTGATGGACATAGGAGGCTTGGTGGCTCTTTTTGGGGTGAGGCTTGTATCGGGTTTTCTCTCTAGCTGGCCCCTTCCCATGGCGACGAGGAGGTTAGGTGGCTGCTCATATGTTTCATCCTCCTCTACACCATCACTTTCTGTCCTTTCCTCTTCCTCCTCTATCTCTTCTTCACTCCTTTCGGCATAGGAGGGAGGAGGATCACCTCTTCTTGGCCTAGAGCTGCGCTGAGAGCCCCCTTGGCCTAGCTCCTCTTGCACGGCCTCAAGGCGGCGGGATCGTGCCTAGCCTTAGTCCTCCTTTGGGTGGAAGGCTCCTCGGTCTCGCGACGGACCTTCACTCTCACCATCTGGATAAGTAAAAAGATAAGTGTCGGGCATAGACCCCGGTACTCATGCAAGGAAGGAAGAAGACGGACTCTGGTAGAATTCCCCCGTACTCCTACTAGGACTCGCTCCGTGTACTCCTACTAGGACTCCTGCCTTGTAACCGACTAGGAACCCGCCCCCTGGACTATATAAAGGAGGGCCGGGTACCTAGGAGGAGATCCACAATCCCTCCGGGGAACAACCCAAGCGCGAGGGCGCAATACTACTCCAAACAGACGTAGGGTAGCTACTCCGGCTACCCGAACCTGTATAAATCTCGTGTCTTGTGTCCTCGCGCGTACCTTCGGGTTCCAGATCATGGCGATCCCCACCTCCTACCTTGTTGCGGGTACCTCCCATGGAGGTCGAGTGGTTTAAACACCGACACCGGCGCCCACCGTGGGGCCATCGTCACGATCATCGTGCGAATTCGAAGGACCAAATCCGGATCAATCTACTCGGCGCAAACGGATTCCAATTCGCCGAGTTTGAAGTTCTCCACGTCAACTCGCCGTATCCGAGAGGAGCACGTGAACCAAGCGGAAACGGCGTCAATTCCTTTTTTTCCGCCTCGGTTCCCAAGTCGTCGGGTTGGAGATCAAGATGGACACATCACTGTCCAAATCCGAATCAAAGTGGAGCGATCCCGGCAGCTGTCACGCATCCAGGCCAAGATTCCAAGCTACCAAGGATTCTCCGAGTTTTTTGCTCCATGCACCTGGAAGACGTACGCAACTACAACTACGTCAACTACGTCGTACCGGCTCTACATCAACTTCACCGTGCATTGCGACTACTCGTCACCCGGCCGCACGGGCTCTACGTCAACCTCGCCGTGCGCCGCGAGTACTCATCTCCCGGCCGCAGCGGCTCTACATCGACTACGTCGTACGCCTCCGCGACGTCGTCTTCTGGGCGTACGACTACCTCGACTACTTACCTCGACTAGTCTCAACTAGAAAACTAGTCGAGGACGGCTCCCGCGACATCAACAACTAGTCGGATCCACCTCCAACTAGTCGACTTCAGCTCCAACCGTCGCGGCTCCATCACCGACCGCCACGGCTTCGTCAACACTCGTCCGCGAATTAAGCTAAGTCACTTATTTCAATAATTATTCTTTCTTTGGCTTGCTCTCCACATACGGGAACCAACGCCAAAGACTACTTCGTGTACGCCTCTCAACGGCTACCGCGCGGAGAGCTACACCGTGCCGGCTATTCCTTGGGGATGTTGACCGCCGTCACGGAGCTTGGTACACCAAATTAGGAGGCTCTTGCCACGACGTTTCGTGTACCGAGTGCCGGAGGCGCACAACGGCCGCACCCCGAGGAGGCACTGCGCAATCTTGCTCTCCGCCACGCGGAACAACGAGCAAACGCGCTCTCTCTTGTCGCCTCGCCGACTACCTTCGTCTACCTCTTAATGGTCTCGCTACAGTAGCACACGCCTTGATCCGCGCAAAGCCTCGGCTCTCCTGTCATGCCTCCACGCCCCCGGCGGCTATGGCTAAACAGCGACCACGAGACCGGGCGCTTAAACCAGCTCTCCTGTCATGCCTCCACGCCCCCAGCGGCTATGGCTAAACAGCGATCACAGAGACTGGGCGCTAAACCGCATCGGAGCTAACTACTCGACGCCTCACGACCACAACAAGAGCATGACACATGACATTTACATCTATATTCATATTTGTATTTGTCATTTGTAGATTCAATTTCTACAAAAATGCTACATAATGTACGCATCTCTACTTTCGAGTCAAGCTTCGGCGACGACTTCTAGTACGCTCCGCGTACCTCCACCGCGCGGCTAGTTCCCAAACTCGGGGGCTACGCACCAAATCACTACTCGATGACAACTCGAGTAGTCTCCGCTAGCTCTCTAGCTCGGGGGCTCGCACCAACAACTACTCGACGTGGCTCCTACGGCTCTCCCGGCGACGAGCTCGGGGGCTACACGCTACAAGAGTACTCGGATGATGGCTTTCGCGAACACCGAAGACCCTTGGATTGATTACCTAATCATTTCAAGGCTCGGGGTCGCTATGCTACACCCATCATTCAAATTTTTCAAGACGGAAGATTTGGAATCAAGATTGACCCTCAGCTAGACCTAAGGCTCAAGGGCTACTCCATATGGCGTGCGATTTTGCAACCGCACTTCCATATAATCTCGACTTCAAGACTGATGAGCTGGACCACCTTCCAGCCTCGCGGCAGTTCAAGTACTATTGAAGACTTCTCCAAGCAGTACTCGAGGACGCTCAAGAACTACTCGAAGAGGCTTCAAGACTACTCGAACTACTACTCTCGACTCCAACGTGCTCGGGGGCTTGTCGGGCATAGACCCCGGTACTCATGCAAGGAAGGAAGAAGACGGACTCCCGGTAGAATTCCCCCCGTACTCCTACTAGGACTCGCTCTCGTGTACTCCTACTAGGACTCCTGCCTTGTAACCGACTAGGAACCCGCCCCCTGGACTATATAAAGGAGGGCCGGGTACCTAGGAGGAGATCCACAATCCCTCCGGGGAACAACCCAAGCGCAGGGGCGCAATACTACTCCAAACAAGACGTAGGGTAGCTACTCCGGCTACCCGAACCTGTATAAATCTTGTGTCTTGTGTCCTCGCGCGTACCTTCGGGTTCCGCATCATGGCGATCCCCACCTTCTACCTTGCCGCGGGTACCTCCCATGGAGGTCGAGTGGTTTAAACACCGACAATAAGGAAGTGAGAGATGAGCTATGTAAGAGATGCACGACTTTGTGATTTAGGGTTTACGGGATGAACCCCGGAGACTCCGGGGAAAAAGTTCGGATACTCCGAAAGTCGGAGAGTCCGGCTTTTCAACCCCGGAGTTTCCGGGTTTCATACCCGAAACCCTAATTCACAATGCAACACAAATCGACCATCCAAATAGCGAGATAATGTAGATCTAGGGCCTACGCGAAGTGTTCTCCATCTATTCCCTAAGAGGGTACAACAAAACTAACTAGAGGGAAGTAGATCGGGAATGTTCTTCAATGAATACCTTGGGAAGAGAGGGGAGAGGGGGTTCAATCCTTCAAAACCGATGTAGATCTTCAATCTCCACGCCTTGGTGTCTTCAATCCCTCACTCACACAAGATTGGCGGGTTGAACTCTAAAAAGGGCGAGCCGGGGGAGAGAGGGGGCGACGGGAGAGGAGTTGGTCGTGGTCAAACCGTGAAAGGGGTAAATGGACTCCTTTGACCGCGGTAAAAGGGTATTTATACCCTAAAAATCCGGATACTCCGGGCGAGGTCCGAGTTTCCGGAAACCCGGAATCTCCGGGAAAATCTTCGGAGTCTCCACTCCCCCTGAGTCCAACGACAAGATTTGCAAGGAATTTGATTTTGGATAGATTTGGAAGACTATGTATGTAATATATGTGAGCCTGAGTAGTATCAACACTTTGAACTAGCCACAAACAAGCAATGGGAACAATAGTCTAAGTGTTGTACTATAAATGTCCAAAATTTTCAAAACAAATGCAACACAAGTTTTCACAAATCTTTTGCTTTCAAAATCCTAAACTAGGTCATTCAAACATGTGCATGATCTCAAGCCAAGTTACGAGAATCTAAGATATTTAGCTCACTCCTCAAAGCACAAAACCTTAGTTCATCAAGAGGCTTTGTGAAGATATCGACTAGTTGCTTATCGGTGCTCACATGGCTTAAAGCGATATCTCCTTTGGCTTCATGGTCTCTCAAGAAATGGTGTCTTATGTCTATGTACTTTGTTCTTGAGTGGTTTACGGGGTTGTTAGCTAGCTTAATGGCACTCTCGTTGCCACACAAGAGTGACACCTTGCTAAACTTGCAACCAAAGTCTCTCAAAGTGAGCCTCATCCAAAGTAGTTGAGCACAACAAGCGCCGGCCGCAACATACTCGGCCTCGGCGGTGGAAAGGGCAACAGAGTTTTGTTTCTTGGAACTCCAAGACACCAAGGACCTCCTAAGAAATTGGCAAGTCCCGGATGTACTCTTTATATCTACTTTGCATCCGGCATAATCCGAATCGGAGTAGCCAAGTAGATCGAAAGTGGAGCCCTTAGGATACCATAAACCAAGGTTAGGAGTATGAACCAAGTATCTAAAAATTCTCTTAACAGCCATTAGATGACACTCCTTAGGATTAGCTTGAAATCTTGCACACATGCACACACTAAGCATAATATCGGGCTTAGATGCACAAAGGTAAAGCAAAGAACCAATCATGGAGCGATATACCTTTTGGTCGATGCTTTTGCCTTCCTCATTTAGATCAAGATGTCCATTTGATGGCATAGGTGTTTTGATGGGCTTGGCATTGTTCATGTCAAACTTCTTGAGCATATCATTAGTGTACTTGGTTTGACTTATGAATGTGCCATCCTTGAGTTGCTTGATTTGAAATTCGAGAAAGAACTTCAACTCACCCATCATAGACATCTCAAATCTCTTGGTCATGATCCTACTAAACTCATCAACCGAAGTTTGATTAGTAGACCCAAATATGAAGTCATCAACATATATTTGACATACAAACAAATCATTGCCTTGTTTATGAGTGAAGAGAGTAGGATCGGCTTTGCCTATTTCAAAGCCTTTCTTTAAGAGAAATTCCTTAAGGCATTCATACCATGCTCTAGGAGCTTGCTTGAGCCCATAGAGCGCCTTATGGAGCTTGTAGACATGATTAGGAAACCGAGGGTCTTCAAAGCCTGGTGGTTGTTCAACATAGACTTCTTCGAGTAAATTGGACCATTCAAGAAAGCGCTCTTGACATCCATTTGATGTAGCTTGAAGTTGTGATGGGTGGCGAAAGCTAAGAGTATGCGAATTGCTTCAAGCCTTGTCACCGTGCATATGTTTCTCCAAAGTCCAAGCCTTCTACTTGAGTGTACCCCTTTGCTACCAATCTAGCTTTGTTCTTGGTTACCACGCCATCTTCATCTTGCTTGTTGTGAAACACCCATTTGGTTCCCATCACATTTTGCTTGGGGCGTTCCACCAAGGACCGGACTTCATTCCTAGTGAAGTTGTTGAGTTCTTCTTGCATGGCCATTACCCAATCGGCATCACCAAGAGCATTCGCAACCCTAAGAGATTCCAACATAGAAACAAACGAGTAATGTTCACAAAAATTTGCTAATCTTGAACGAGTTGTTACCCCTCTACGGATGCTTCCAAGAATGTTGTCAACGGGATGATCTCCTTGAACACTTTGCCGAACTCTTAGATGTGGGTCGAAACTTCTTGTTGAATCAAGTCCTCAATTTCTTGATCGCCTTGTGAGGTATCAGCAGCAGGGTCCGGAATCTCCGGACTTTTCTCCGTGTTTCCGAAAACCCGAATGTCCGAATTTTTCTCCGGATACTCCGGGTTTGCGACGGGAGGTAGAATTGTTGTTTCTTCAATTTCGTATTCCTCATCGTCTTCTTCTTGAGACATGACTTCTCCAATGGCCATCTTCCTTATAGCCTTTTCAGCTGGTACATCCTTGCCTACACACAGTTCATCAACTTGCTCCACTTGAGAGCCATTAGATTCATCAAACGTCAAGTCACACGTGACTTCAACACAACCAGTGGTTTTGTTGAGGACACGATAGCCATGAGCATTTGAGGCGTAACCAAGAAAGATAACTTCATCAACTTTAGATGCAAAGTTAGAGCTTTTGGGCTTCTTGTTAAGAATGAAGCACTTACAACCAAAAACTCTAAAGTAAGACACATTAGGCTTTTTACCGTTAGAAGCTCACAGGGCGGTTTTGTGGCGAAGCTTGTGGAGATACAAACGGTTGATAGCATGACAAGCCGTGTTGATTGCTTCCGCCCAAAAACTATCTGAGGTCTTGTACTTATCAAGCATGGTTCCTGCGGCTTCAATGAGAGTTCTATCCTTCCTCTCCACTATCCCATTTTGTTGTGGGGTATATGGGACGGAGAGTTCATGACCAATGCCTTCTTCATCAAGATACTCTTCAATGTTGGTGTTCTTGAACTCGGTGCCATTATCACTTCTCACTCTCTTGATCTTCACATCAAATTCATTTTGGGCTCTTGTGGCAAACTTCTTGAATATTTCATGAACTTTGCTCTTTTCCTTCATAAAGAATACCCAAGTGTACCGAGAGTAGTCATCAACAATGACAAATCCATATTTGTTCCCTCCAATGCTAACATAAGCCACCGGACCAAAAATATCCATGTAAAGTAGTTCCAATGGTCCGGTGGTGGTGACCGGTGAGCACATTCTTGGCGGGATGAGGGACACCAACTTGCTTTCCGGCTTGACAAGCACTACAAATTCTATTTTTCTCAAAATGAACGTTTGTTAGTCCTAGGATGTGTTCCCCCTTTAGAAGCTTATTGAGATTATTCATCCCAACGTGAGCTAGTCGGCGATGCCAAAGCCAACTCAAGCTAGACTTTGCCAATAAGCATGTATCAAGTTGGGCTTTATCCGATGAAAAATCCACCAAGTAAAGCCTTCCCTTGAGTTCACCCTTAAAGGAAACGGAGTCATCGCCCCTTCTAAAGATGGTCACACCCTCATTGGTGAACAAACAATTGTAACCCATCCGACAAAGTTGTGAAACGGACAACAAATTGTAGTCCAAAGATTCAACCAAATAAACATCGGAAATTGAATAATTGATTGAGATAGCAATTTACCAAGACCAACAACCTGTTCCTCCACCATTGCCTCCAAAGGTAATTCTTTCAGTAGAACTTTCAATCATATCACAAGATGTAAACATCTTCTTCTCCCCGGTCATATGATTTGTACATCCACTATCAATCACCCATTTTGTTCCACCTGAGGAGTATGCCTACAAAACAAGTTATGCTTGTGTTTTAGGTACCCAAGTGGATTTGGATCCTAGAGTGTTAGTCACAAGAATCTTGGGCACCCACACATTCCTTTTGATCAAAGTCCCTTTTGTGCGGGGTCCCACATACTTGGCAACCACCTTACCCTTGTGGTTCCAAGTCAACACATAATCGGCATAAAAGCTATCTTGTGAGGCATGTGGCTTGGGCTTCTTGCTCAACTTGTTTGGCTTGGTGTTTGCCTTAGCTTGTGGTGCACTTGTTGTAGCTTGGGTGCTCTTGAACTTGATAGGTGTGTTGTACCCAACTTGATTGTCATAGTTCTTGACACCCAATTGCTTCATGCCATGTACCACATTTCTTGTTCCCATACCTTTGGTGTGGTAGTTCTTGATGAATGGGATGAGATCTTTTGTTCCTTGTTCTTGCTTACCAAGCCCCTTCCCATCCGCAAAGCCAAACTTCTTCATGTAGCTTGACCCAAAGCCTTTGGTGTGGTTCTCAAACTCACCTCTCGTAGGTTCTTGCTTCTTTTCATCAATGAGAGAATTTGACAACCTAGCAATTTCTTTCTTCATGGCATTCATCTCGGCAACATTAGTAGCACAAGCAATTACATCAATTTTATAACATCTAGAACAACCATTGCTTGTTGATGTTTGAGAGTTAGAGGAAGCATCATTAGATGAAGTTGTAGCATTATTCTTGAGGTTGTCAAGTTGAACTTCTAATGCTATGTGACTAGTCTTTAAGCTATCAAAGCTCTTTTGAAGTTCAAGCTTTTCACCCTCAAGTTTCTTGCAAGTATTCTTAGCTAGGAAAGATTCCCTAGTTAATTCATCTATTATCAACTCATCTTTAGCTAGGGATTTCTTGAGGCTAAGAATTTCTATCTCCTTTTCTTTGAGCGATTCCTCTTGCACCTTGAAACCCTTCTTTTCAATTACAAGGGCATTCTCAAGGGAAATGGTTTTCTCCCGCTCAAGTCTAAAGAGTTCTTCTTGCACCTCTAGAGTCCCTTATTTATTATCTATTTCTTTCATTAAAAACATGATTTTCTTAGCTGCCTTTTTACCAAAGCTAGTGATCATTTTCTCAAAATCAAAATCAATTTCACTATCATCATCTAGGGGCGGGGTGGGAGTGTCTACCTTGGAGCCCCTAGCCATGAGGCAAGTGTGGGTGAAGTCATCTTCATCATCGGTGAGATCTTCAAAGAGTGATGACTTGTTGATTGGTTCTCCGATGGATATGGTAGCAAGACCCGCTTCAACGTCGGAGTCGAGCTATCATCATTTGAGTCCCATTCTTCACCCAAACGAGCTTCACCAACTTCCTTCTTCTTGTTCTTGTCATTCTTGTTCGTGTCTCTTCTCCTCACTCTTATGTTGGGGCATTCCGCAATGAAATGACCCCGCTTGCCACATCCAAAATACGGTCTCTTGGAAGTCCTCTTCGTCTTGATCTTGTCTTTGTCCTTGTTCTTGTTGAAGAAGCCACCCTTTTTGAACATCTTGTTGAACTTCCTCACAAAGAGAGTCATTTGCTCGGGAGTCATGTTCATGTCACTATCTTCGTCACTATCTTCATCGACCATGGTCCTTGAAGTTGATGAGCTTGACTTACATACCGGAAATTTTACTGTTTTCCCATGTGTGAATTTTCGCAAAAATTTAAAACTTTTTGTTTGAACTTGTGTGCTACCAAATTTGATCCCAATTTGCTAGCATCTCATCTATATTCCCTTCTAAAATAATACCATATAAAAATTATTTTCAAATTATAGTATAAATTGTGAGTTGGATTTAAATTATTCTCTTTAGGATTTTGACATTATGTGGAGCTTGAATTTGAACTATATTCAAATTCAAACTAATATAAATGCTAACCTTGTGTGACTAACTCTAACCTTGCACCCGAGCCAATATTGACCAATTAGCTCGGCTTAACCAGTGTTTAAGTGCTATCTCTGTCTCTTACCTCTCCCTCTATCCTCTTTGTTTCTTCGGATCTTAAATCTTGAACTATCATAGCCGGCACCTTTCTCTCTCTCTCTCTAATACCTTTTCAACTAATTTTGTGTACGTGATTAGTGGACCTAAACCCTGCTAATTACATATGACACTTAATCAACCAACGATGCCCGCTAACAATGGCTTTGCTCGTCTATCTTTTCCTTTTTCTTCTTTGCTTGCTAACCTACCCGCTAACGTGTTTTGCTAATTGCTATTGGCACCGTCACATTTCACACCAAGTTTAATCAACGCGATCGGCTTGCTTCGTTTTTCTATGCTCGACATGCTAATCTCTCTCTTTTTCTATATTCATCATCACTCCATCACGAATTGTGGCCCAGCTTGTTTTTCTTTTCTGGCGGCAAGCCCTGATGCTAATCGTTGTCCAGCCCAGCTACCACCGCTCATGCATGCTGCTGTGCAACCCAGCCTAGCTCGGTCTGATCCACCGGTCGACCCAGTCCCCCTGTTCCCATTTCTTCTTCACGCTACTGCAAGCATCGCTGCCCTCTCTTTCTTTCTCCACCCCGTTCCTTCTTCCCGCAAATCCGTGCAGCAAAACGGATCGGCGAGGGCAGCCCATTCCACAATGGGATGTCGACACCGCTGACGTCGGCCGCTCCTCGCGCCACCTTTGCGGCGGGCCTCCCTTGCTTTTCCCCGTGCACCGCGAGACCAAGCAGCCGCCTTGGATGCCTCGCTCCACGACCTTTGACCGCAGCGCAGCGCCCAGCCTCGAATGCTCTGCCCTGCACCGCCGGATGCGCACCACGCGTCCAGGGCACGGACACCGAGGATCTCCGCCGTCCATTCAAACCACCAGGCCCCCAAACCCTATCCTTGTGCTATAGAAGCCATGGCCGCCGCACCCTTCTAGCACAAGACCATCAGGAGAAAACCCCCGGTTCCAAGACGCCGTCGTCGCTATTCGAGGGGGAGAGAGTAGAGCGGTGAAACCATGGGGGGGAAGGGAAGATGCTGCCGTCGAGTGCCAAGCCAAGAAGCTGCAGTGTCGACAACGCCGGAGTGGTGCTGCTCCCCTGCGCCGGTGGAGCCGCTACGCTGACCACAACACCGTCCATAAGCCAGGAGAATGGGGAGCGCCACGGCGTTGAAGACCTCGGAGTCGCGTCGCGCCGCGCCGTCGCTCACCTCGGCCGCGCCCCACCGCCGGGTGTGACGACGACCACGATGCGGCGGAGGACGTCGACCGCAAGCACACGAGAGGCCAAGCCGGAGGATCTCATGGCGCCGCCGCCGCCACCACCACCGCCGATGCTACCACGCCAACGCCGTGCCGAGATGATGCCACGGCCTCCGACGCCGACACCGGAGCGCCGCGCCAAGGGAGCATGCCACAAGCGGGGACCACGACATCGGCACCCCGAACCACGGCATCGAGCCAACTCCGCCTCGCCTCGCCACCGCCTCGACCTCTCCGAGCCCCTCGGTGAGCGGCCTCGCACCCAAGCCACCTCTTATACCGTGCTCGCTTGTCTGTTCCTCTTGGACCCTAAAGACCTTGGTCTGTTCCACATGAGCACCTTTGTACACCCTCTAGCTGTTTGATGTTTTGCCAGTGTGTATCCTTGAGCTTTAGGTGATTGAGGCCTTCCTTCTTAACTGCCTGTGATGGTCGGCCTTCGTGCCGAGCATGTTCCTGCCTTCTCCGGAACACCGGGATGGCATGGTTGAAGCTGCACTTTTGCATGCTCACCACATGTTCGATGGTTTGTGCGAGAGGGCGCAACCACACGTTTCTCCCTGTTGCTTCGTGCCTTGTCCGGGCTTCGTCCCGCGCCCTCTTTGTGCGGGAACCCAAGCCAACAACACCGTCGTGCACCCCAGGCCACGAGCCGGCGGGTCGTAGGATGCTAACTCGCCTCCCACGTTTTTCCGCCGTGACACTCCGGACACCTCCGCGCTATGCGCGTGAACGTACGTGTGCGCGTGCACTAACTCCGCTACCATGCTCGTGAGTAGGTGTGCGCAAGTGCTGAATCACTCACCTCCAATGAGCCTCACCACCGCGCCACGAGAGTTCGTCGCCATCGACGCGATGGCTCAGCACTGAGAACTCGACTTGCCGATAACCTGCGCGTGCTGACCAAGCGAGTCACAGCAGGGCTTTACCTGTGCTCGCGCGCGAGCTTGATCTGGCACGCCCAGGTGCTGGTTGTGTCGCGCACGTGAGTTGCTAAAACGCGGGTTCCTTTCCGTTTTGTCACTCGCCGCCGTGGTTTTTCTCGGACACCGTCGTCGCCTCTGCGTCACGCCGAGAGCGCCGCCCCGTTTCGCCTCGCCGAGCCCAGACACTCGACCCCAGGGCCTTGTCTGCGCCGGGAACCTCACCGAAACCTAGCGGTCCCTATCTTCTGCTCTCACGCACGTCGAAGTCATTCCGGCCCGCCGGGTCTTTGCTCGCCGTCGCCGCCACATCTTTGCGCCGGCGCGCACCACGTCTGGCATGGACGGCAAGGGGATGCCTTGCTCCCCAGTTTTCCCCAAGGGTCCGCACCAGACTTCTCCGTGCGTGCCTTTGGAGAACATGGGCCGGCCGGCCGACGCAGCCCCATCTCGGCCCTTCTCACTTTATCCCGTGAACTCGCATTTATCTTCGGGGTGATCGGTTGGACTTCATCTTTCTGGCCTAAGAGACTAAGTTCAAGTGGGCCGATTTCGGCCCACTACCTCTTTTGGCCACCACTTGTGACGATGACGTCACGATGACGTCATGCCGATGTCATCCATATTTTCAAATTAAAAATCCTTTTCTCGTTTTATAAATGATTTTGGAAATTAATTTATAAAACCTTTTATCTTTGAAAAATTCTTATCTAATTATCCGAGCTCCGAAAATTATGAAACCACTTGCGTTGGTTTCATAATTTCGAGATGCTCACCGTTATCCTATCCTTACCCACTCTTGCCCTTGAACCGAGCCCTTTTCGCCCCGCATTCTTGGAGCGAGAATTCGTGGCCGCTGCTCGCCACTGTGCCAATGTGGGTCTGGGACGCCGGAGCCCCGCAACTAACCATTGGCGTGCCGCGGACAGGAATCCTACCCCATTATCTCATCGCCTACCTTTTCTACACCTTTGCCTTCTCTCTTTGCTGCTTCACGCATATCCACTCTCACTCTACTTGGCTTCGTGCTGTGAAGCATGTACCGTGTCGTGTGCTTGAAGCTAGGATGTCGCCCGTGATGGATGGCCGTGTTGTGAGCAGGGGCCACTGCTTCACGAACGGCAACCCCGAGCTGCAACCTAGCTTCCTTGCCATGGATGATGCCGCATCATCAGTACATGCCTTGTAGCGCTCTTAAGCACACCTTACCTCATCGCTACCCGATGTCGGTCACAAGTTGATCCTTTCATCCCCTCCGAGTCGTCGTCGCATATCTTGGCATGATAATGCCTTTTCTAGTTATCTTTGCTTCGCTCTGCTTTCATCACCCTTCGCGCTACCACTTTGATCATCCAAGAGCTAAAACCTAGCAAGTGCTTGATCTCGGCCTCTCCGCTTTCCCTTCGCTTGTGCTTGATTACCTAAGATCTTCGCCGTAAGACCCGTAAGCTAACTTTGAACTAACTCTTGATCCTACCCCGTTTTCTAGGATATAAAAACTAGTTGCTTAAACTAATTTTGTTTTAAAATCAATTGCTCTATTTTTATTAATTAAACCGGTCTTCGCTTGTATTTACTCCGGAGTTTATTCGAATCTTCTAAATTGGTTCTTATCGATGTTTTTGCATTAGATGAATGCTCGTTATTTATTTCCGCGTCGCATCTCGTGTAGGCTTGTGTTCTTGTTAAAGACCCGAGCCGCGATGACCGAGGAGGCGCGACTACCCCGACATTGCCCGAGAGGACGCTCAACCTCTACTACTCTACGACGACTACCGCGTAGGTGTCATGTCACTCCCAACCATGTAAAACCCATGCATGCTATTAGTTGCTAGTGCTATATTTATGTTACTCGATTTGATGGATTGCATAGCCATTTGTTTATCCACGCCTTGATATTTGATATATCTTGTTTCCTTGCTTTACCTACCTCGGGACTAGCTACAGACCCCTAGTTAGTCCCATATACTTACTATCCATACTTTTGATGCTTGATTATGGATGGTATTCTGGGCTTGGACTGAGATGTGGGAGATCTCGGTGTGTTCTAGCGTGAGTTTTGGGTGCGTACCTCCTTGATGTGTATTGGTGGGAGCGAGCCTCTTGGTTGCCGGTGAACGCCGCCTCGGGGAAGATGCGATCTGGCCTCTAACCCGAGCGGCGTGCTGTATGGGGTGGAGATGGGGAGTGCTCGCTCTCGGCCCTTAAGGATCGATCATCAGACTAACCATGCTTCTTTGGACTCTTACCGCACAAACCGCTCGCCTTGTTATGGGCGGGGGTGAGGGGTGACACTTGTAGTGGATAGCACCCCTCCTGTAGGCGGATTGGTGTGATCGTGTCAGGAGACGGCACTTTACTCCTTAGAAGACTTCGTCCCGGCGAGGCCGGGGAAGGGATCCACAGCATCTAGGGACCTCTTGCGGGCCGTATGAGCTCTACCGCGGAGGCTGCTCCAGACTCAGAGACGCAGGAGGGTACTATCCACTTACTTGGACTCCAGCCGTATGGTAGGGTTTCGGGCGGTTCGCTACCGTCCGAGCTCTATTCGAGCGGGTACGGTTGTACGGCCTCTCGCGAGTGTTTAAACCTATAGCTATAGTCCGTGTCCACGGAGTTATGGACAATCCCGAGATCCGTTATTCGGCTAGACTCTTTTCTTGTGCTTCTTCTTTCCCCCGAGTGAGTGAGGCCGGCCCGAGGCCGTTGAGATGTGGGGATAGGAGCGGTGGGCCCCACATCGCGGATGAGAGTTGGGAGCTAGATCGTGGGTGTGATTCGGTGTTTTGGTGTGGACATCCTTGTTGAGGGGGTGTGGACCCCGGAGGTGTGGACCTCGGAGGTGCGGACCTCCCGGAGGTGTGGACCTCGGAGGTGTGGACCTCATCGCTTATTCTCGCATACCTTGAATGTTGCTTTCGCGCTCGCTCGCATGCATAACTTTCTGACCAAATATAGGTTTTATCCATGCATATTAGATTCAACCACCGCTTTTGCTCTTTGTTGGGAAGTCGACATGACCTACCCGCTTATCGGGTAGATGTCGGCGTTTCAGACTTGGTAACCATCTACGACTACAACTTCAACGACGAAGGTGTGAAGACTAGAGCTGGTCCTATGCTCGAGTTTGCCTGTGGAGCTGGAGACGCTTCGCTTCGATAGATCCGCCGCGTAGGTGTTTTACCTTCCTTGATTCGATCTGTCGGACTTGTACCCGGTTGTGCCGAAGAGTTGTACTCCGATGTTGTAATAATAATATTATGTAATTCTTCTTTTATTCCCGTGTTGTATGGATTTGTACCACTTGAGACGGGGATTGCACGTGATAGCCTCTTCCCGGGACTATCACGGAGGTGCAGAGAGTCGGGCTTCCGTTCGCGAAATTCGGTTCGTTTCATCTTCTCCTTGCTAGATGCCTTGAGGGCCACTTCCTTGTTCTTCTCAAGTTGTTCATGCATCTTTGACATTTCTTGTGAAATCTTTGACTCTTTGACGGTGATGAGGTGTTCTTCCATTCTTCCAATCACATCCACCGGAGTGAACTTGTTGAAGCCTCTCTTATCCCTTATGAGTGTTGGGAGTTGAGCATCCCTTGCCATGTATGCGGAGAGGATCTTGTCAACCACTTCTCTTCTTCCCCATCTTGTACTTCCTAGTGATTTGATTTTGTTGATGATCTTGTTCAAGCGGTTGTACATGTCTTGAGGAGACTCATCATCTTTGATGACAAACCGATTGAGCTCACTTTCCAAGGCTATAATCCTTCCTTCTCTTACTTGCTTTGTTCCTTCATAGTTGATGAACAATGTGCCCCACACTTCCTTAGCGGACTTCAACCCATCCACCTTGTCATACTCTTCGGACGTGAGTGAACTCTTGATGATGCGTATGGCTTGATAGTTTCTTTGTGTCTCATTGGCTTGCTCTTGAGTTAGCGTCGCATCACCACTAGGAAAGATAATACCCCTATTCACAATAGTCCAAAGTGCGGGATTCACCGCCATCAAATACTCCTCCATCGAGTTCTTCCACTTGGAATAGCTGGTTCCATAAAATTGGGGTATCTTTCCAATGTGGCTAGAACCCGATGGATGGTTAAAGGATAGGTGAGAGTAATCAAAGGAGGTTCGAGTATAGTCCCTTGATGGTCGTCGAGCGGAGCGGTTGGACCTTGCATCATCAAACTCTTCATCCTCACTATCGGAGGAATCATCACCATGTCCATGCGCTTGATGGCCCGTGCTTGCGCCAAGGGTGTTGCCTCCTTGAGGTAGGATGGGAGGTGTACCAACGACGTTGTTGGTGGGATCACCTTCGGCGAGAGGTGGGGCTTGATCACTTGGATTTGACATCTTCTTAACTCCAAGCGGTTAAGCTTCAAATACGGAGCACGTGGCTCTGATACCAATTGAAAGGATTAAGATGTCGACTAGAGGAGGGTGAATAGTCGAACTCGAAAAATCACAACTTTTTCGCAATTTGTTAAATCAGTCCGGAGTTTTCGGGTATTTTTCCGGATACTCCGGAAATCCGGAGAATCCGGGAAAATGTCCAGATATTCCGCCCGTCGGGGGGGAATCAAATTCGACGAGTAAATTAAACTTGCTCGAATGTAAATCCGTGAAAATAGGTTATGCATCGGGATGAGGCAAGCCTTTTTATCCACTCCAAACTTGTAGAAACCTCAACACACGGTAGATCGGCACCAAACCCTAGATATGTGCTCAAGAGAGAAACACGCATGCAACAAGATGAACAAGCACAAGAGACACAAGGATTTGTTACCGGAGTTCAACCTCACACCTTGAGGTCTACGTTTCCATTGAGGTACCCACAAAGGGTGGACCTTTACACCTAGGTCACTTTCCTCCATCTAGCGACCACAAAGATCAAGCTAGAGTTACTTACTCAAATTCGGGGTGATACAAACTTCCTTGGGAAACCATAACCTTTGGATTCTCCAAGGCGACACCTAGCCGGCTAGGAGCTCAAAGCTCCAAGAGTAACACACACTAAATGTGCCAACCAAGCGAAGAACGAGGTGCTCTAGAATAGGGAAATCAACTCACTAGCACTCTCCAAGCTCTTGCTCTCAATCCCTCTTAAATCCCCACAATAATCTCACTAAACTTAAGCCAAGGGGAGTAAAGAAGGGAGTAAATGAGGTCTGAAGGTTTGCAGGTCGAAATGGCAAGAGAGAGTAAAGGAAGGGGTGGAGGGGACTTTTATACCCCCTCACCCAGAATATAGCCGTTACAACTTAAAGACCCGGAGTATCCGGGGTAAACCCGGAAACTCCGGGAAGTCCGGAGACTCCGGGGTAAACCCGGATACTCCGGCCTCCCAAGGTCAGCACCCAAGAAAAGATCCCCGTGAATGTGCTGGTGCAAAGGTGTCTCTCATAGGTTTTGTTTTAGCAACTAGAGCACCTGTTCGACTCTTGGAAGACACATTTCTTGTCCCTCTTTATAGTACGGCGTTCCTAGGACTCAAATTCAAAAACATAAAATAAATAAGCCTTCTTAGGAACCCTTTGTAGCATCACTTCCTTTTTGTATAGTCAATGAACTGCACTTGATGCCACATATAATTTTAATACCTGCTCATGGACTAGATAAATCATTAGCTACTTAAGTGTGTGTCATTAAACTACCAAAACCCACTTAGGGGGCCAAGATACTCTTCACCACCATTGAACCGCCCGATCCCGGGCTAATCTTGGGGCCACACGCGTCTGCCGCCGCAGCCCTACCCTAGTAGGAGATTGAGATGGCTGAGCGTCATCGCGGGCGCGCGACAGCGTGTTTAGGATTTGGGGAATCGGGAAACTGATTGGTTGGACCCTACGAGGGGTAGGAGGATGCGATGCGAAGGAAGGGAGGGGGCCTGTCACCTGTGGAGTTTATGCGGAATTTATGTCTATGAAATTGACAGTAACCTGCCTTATCAAGTTGAGATTGATGTCCGGAGATTATCTTTATTTCCACACACACACACATATATATATAATGTTTTTCCATATATATTCACTTTCTCGATTTATATTATTATGTATTCATATATATTTCTACAAAGCAAACAATGTCTTCTCTGTTTCCAACTCTCCTCCGATGAAAATAGCACATAACATCCAAACCCAACCAGGATATGGATATTATCAAATTTAGAAAGACGAAAGAAAATTATCTCCTACTCCAAAAAAAGCATGAAGTATCCCCAAATTCACAAATCCTACTCCCTCCACTCCTATAATAGAATTCATTTTGAATAAATTTTGGGTCAAATATTAGGCATATAAATGATGAATAATTTTTAAATTATTGAGTTCGAAAATGTGAACCCGCAAAAATCAGGTTCGGGTTACCCAATTTACCCGAAATCTATAATCAAAGTATACACTCAAACACACATAATTTTGCGTAGACTAGTAGTTTGTGTTGAATTTCAACTACAAGTTGAGAAGAATAGTGTATTATAGTCACTTATTCAAATTAAGAGAATTATATTCTAATAAAGTGACAATTTCAAGTGTTCAACTAACAACACGTGAAGAAATACAAAGACAAAGGCAAATTTCAGGTAGTTTGGGTACCGGAGTGTATTACCTGAATTACCCAAACTAATTTCGGGTAATCACAATCACTATCCGAACTTGGGATCGGGTACCTCGGGTCGGATAATCGGGTTCGGATTCGGGTAATTCGGGTATGGGTAATGGATATCAGGTATTTTGCCCAGGCCTAGGAGGGAGGGAGAGAGAGAGAGGAGAGGAGAGGAGAAACCATACCTGCAGATTGGCGCAAATGGGAGTGATGGCGCCCCGATCTGTGGGTACGCCCATGGGGGCCGGCGGCACCCCGACTCGCCGTCGGGACCTAACGCTGATGGGGGTCTGGCGGTGGTCTCCACATGGAGGCAAGCCGCAACGGCCGGCATCGATCCGCTGCCTGCTGCTTGCCCATGGCACTGCACACGCGTGGTGGCCGACGCGTGAAGGGGCGATGACGACGTGCGAGCCCCCCCAGGGACCAGGGGTTGGGAGAGGGTGGGGATCGAGTGGGAGCGGCAGGGGCTGGGTGGACAAGGGTGGTTGCTGACAGGTGGGGAGCGGCAGGGGCTGGGTGGACAAGGGGAGGGAGTTGCTGACAGGTGGGGCCGACGAATCAAAACGATAATTTATTAGAAGTAATGAGGTATATGAGAGTTGGGTTGGAGTTGGAAGGGAAGTAGGAGCTTCAAATTCAGATGAGATCCTCATATAGGTGGATGAGGCTCGAATTTGAGAGGCTAGTTGGAGTTGCCCTTACTTAACACATGTTCAAATTCTTATATGTTCTTTCTTAGAACTACTTGACTCCCGTTATGATCATTCGATGTTTTGTGCTTGTGAAACCTTGAGTCCTTGACTCCCCCCGCACGTCACCTACACATAAGCCTCCCCGTTGAGTCGTGTAGTGTGGTAAGTCGTCCTCTCCGTGAGCAAAGTGGTTAGTGGGGTGAACACTTTTGCGGCTTTAGAACTTTTGAGTTCGCATAATGCGTGTCTAGCACGATAAGGAGAATGTTTTTCCAAAAAAAAGCAACATGCACCACCCTAGATTAGGCCATGTTTTGCATTAAGTCACGTGACCGGTGACTAGTTGTGGTAACGATTGTTGTTTGATGCCCATTACTAATCCTAGCTGTGCTGAGACGCGCGTGAAATAGACGTGTCTCATTTGGTCGAGACAGAGGAGACGCATGTTTACATCACAGCTCTCTGATGTTGACTTGATGTAACAGGCTTTGTTTTGGTGCCCGTTACTAAAGTTCCTTGTGGGCCCAGAGAAACAGGCATTTCACGTGACTGGTGGCTAGTTGTGGTAACGGTCGTTGTTTGATGCCCGTTACAAATATGTGTTATCAGTAACAGTCATCTGCCCATTACCGTACTTGGCTCATTTGTAACACTTGATCGGTAACAGGCGTTTTGCCCGTTACTAAAGGCAATATATACCTGTTGCCAAAGTGATTTTTTCACATGGTGTTTGTCTCCCAGCGGACCTCTCTGACACGCGGTAGGAGGCGACTTAGCACTTCCACAACTCGCTCGGGGCTGGTCGCCTCTTCGGCTCAGCAGACCTCCCAGTGACTCCGTCGTCGCTAGTTTCACCTCCCCGCGGCTCTGCCGTCTCCCTCTTCTGCACCTCCCGCAATCACCTTGCAATAGACTAGATGGATTAACTGAAATGCTGGATTGTTACTTCTTCCAATTAGTTCATACATGATGTCCATTTAGTGAACTATTGATACTGGCCCTGCAGGGGTTGCTGACGACAACTTCTACTAGGATCTGATCAGTGAAGTAAATAGAAGAAGCACAGATGTAACAATTTAGTTTCTTGTCTGTAAGTTTTCCAATCTGATTTATCCACTTTGAGGCGCAAATACAAATGTATCACCTTTTCATGAAATAAAAATGTAGAAAGGTACCAGTAGCACGAATTACCATCACTGGGTGATATGTTAGGACAGATGTATTTCCTTCTATTCATTCTTGATTTGAAGTTGAACGCCACAGTTTGGTTTTGCTCATGTTGGGTGATTGTTCCTGCCAAATTGTTAGGTATTGTGTAGCATATTCATGGAATAGCTCAATTTCTCAGTTTTTATTGAACATCAGTTTCTGTACTCAGACGCATGTTAATTGATTTGAGCACTTTGATTGAACAATACTCTGCTAATTCAGAGTCTTAAAATTATGCTTCCTGCTAGGGAGCGCATCATAAGTCGGATTGTTCCAGTGTCCTTAGGCCTCATTCGTTTCCACAGGATCAATTCCGGTCGGAATGGATAAATACAATAAGAAAATCATGATAGTTACAATAAGAGATCCGGATTTATTCCGGGTCGAAAATTAATTTGCTAATGATAGGTACACAAAAAGGCTCGGAATCAATCCACTAGTCAAGAGGTGTGGAACCAATCCGGCTCTACGGTCTCTTGTTCTACCTATCATGATTGGTAAATTAATTTTTGATCCGGAATAAATCCGAATCCATATCATAATTTTCTTCATACATTTATTATTCCGGCCGGATTAAATCCCACGGAAGAGAATAAGCCCTTAATCATCTCGGAATATTCCTTTTCCTATTTGAATCCCAATCCCGTAAACAACCTCACTGACCAACCGTTCAAAGTGCTTCTTCATCTCTGATGCGACACCACCGGAGCACCACCGGAGAGAGTGCCATGGCCGTGCCTTAACACCGGCGAATTCTCCGCATCTTTTGTTTGTGTATTGCACCGTCATCGCTTGCACTGTATTATTAGCTGCAAAATCTCAGAAAGGGATGGAACACAGACCACCCACCGTTAGAAAATTTTGTTGTGAGACAAGAATAGGGGAAATCGTTGGTATAGTAGGGCACTCCCAATGGGATATTTATGGTAGTTTTTATTACTATTAAATAGCTTGTCAACCAAATAAAATGGCGATGTAGCAGCCTAATTAATGAGGAAAGAGAGCACATATCATAGAAATGGTTTCCTCATAGAGAAACCATGTCTACTCTTGACCTCATGCACAACAAACTATGAATTTGTCATTGGGAAGAAACCACTAGTTTCTATGGGGTTAATGCAATACTTCTCATTGGTGAAATTGGGAGAGAGACAGAGAAAACAATTATGACTCGAAGACACTACCGCTGTGCAGAATAGTTTAGTTTCTATATATGATTTCTTGTGCTATTGAAACCATGTTAGTTTCCTCCATTAGGACCGCCCTCAGGGCACTTTATTGATGGCAATTTCTATCTCTATTAAATAGGTTGTGATGCAAGTAAAATGATGATGTGGTATCCTAATTAATGAGGAAAGAGAGCAATAATCATCGCAATGGTTTCCTAAAGCCAGTCTCAGTGGAGTTTCACGGAGAGTTTCATGACATTAAATTTGCTGACATTGCGAAGAGAGAGAATGAGAGAGTTTCATGGGATGCGAGGAGACTTCATCCTTATGAAACTCCACTGGCACAATTATCTAGTTTTCAGTCTAGGTACCCGCATTCATGAAACTTGCACTGAAACTGGTCTAATGAAGAAACTAAGTCTTCTCTTGACCCAGTGAATAAGAAACCAAGAATTTGTCATTAGGGAGAAACCACTAGTTTCTATAGGGTTGATGTAACACTTGCCATTGATGCAATTCAGAGAGAGAAAGAGCACATTTATTACACGAAGACACCACCATTGTGACCGAAAGATAGGTTCTATAGATGATTTCTTGTGCTATAAAATGCGTGTTAGTTTTTTTCATTGGGAGTGCACTTACAGACTCCAATTATCTGCGGTTATAACATTCCCTTTCCTCATTTGAGGAGGGAAGGGGCCAGGTGCAAAAAGTCCCTTTTTTCTTAATTTAAGGAAACTGTTCGTCAGATAATTTCATTATTTTCCATTTGTTTATTAAGAATCTGTTGTACAACGGCTTATGTTTCTTAAGTTATTGCAGTGGTGACTTCGAGAATCTCCAGATTTGCCGGTACTTAGTCCTTCGGAAGTGCTCATAGGGGTAGGGTTTGCATACATGTACTCATAGGATTGAGTGTGTGTTGTGAGCGTCTGCGTTGTACTGTGTAATTTTTTTTTAAAAAAAAGTTAGATCTTTTAGGCCACTTGCAATATGCCACTAAAATCTTGCAAATGAAGCTCAGGAACAACTGAAGCACTTTGACAACTTTGTTCCATTACAAGCAGAGATCTACTCCTGAATGATCAAGTAATATTCTTCAATTTAATCCTGAACTCGATCACTGAAGGCTTTGTTTGAGCCCTTGGTTTACCGAGGGCTGACGGATAACCGCCCAAAGTGTTTCGTCTCGCGTCAGAAAAGTCACAAATCATGTAGCAATCAACGACTATCACGAGGCAAAAATCGGCGGACCTAAAGCGCACTGCCACACGCTAGCTATGGGAACATCCACTGCACGCATATGCTCCCTTTTTTGCCTTTTGGAAATTTCTAGAGAGAGCATAAAAAGTGAAGAGCACAAAGGGGACAGAGAGAGCTATGTTTCATCGATCGCCCCTCTTGTATCCGCTCAAGTCAAGCTTGCCGACTGGATCCTCAATCTCTCTGTATCTGTGGACAGTGCTCTGTGGCTGTGACTTCATCAGCACAGATTCTCTGAATCCTGTGTTCTTGTTTCTGAAAGAATAAACATCCATCATTGGTTTGCGAAATGTCGTCATGGACATATCACAAACAGTAGTGGTATATCGGATTGCTGATGCCGCTTGCCATCACTGAGCTCACATGCATGTGGCACAACGCTGCACTGGTGGCGCCATGATGGTATGGTATGTATGAACAGTGCGGCGAAGTGATCGATCACAGTTCACAGATGGTGGAGATTCATGGAGATTATGGTAGGCCAGCCCCAGTGCAACCTCCTCTCCTTCCACTAAGCTGCTAGTGATTGATGATCAAATTAAAGCAGGACAAACAAATCATTCTGCTTGCCGATCAAATTGGACGGCTACGGCAAATCTTGGTCCCCCTATATATATACATGTAGCCACCTCCCATAAAGATGCCAATGCGCAAGACCATCGATCTCTTGATCTGCAAGGAATTAAGATCTTTGTTGTAGCATATGCCATGGCTGCGGCTGAGATCAAGATAGGTCAGGTCGATGACGTCCAGGAGCTGCACCGGACGGGCCACGGGACGGTACCGGATCGCTACATCAGGGACGGGGGCGACCGGCCGGGCGGCGAGAACGTCTGCGCCCTCGCGCACATCCCGGTGATCGACGTCGGCGAGCTCCGGCGCGGCGACGAGCTGGACAAGCTCAGGCTCGCCTGCGAGGAGTGGGGCTTCTTCCAGGTTATAATTAATTAGTAATGTTTAGTTTTTAATTTAGAGATAAACTGGTTAGGTATACTGGTAGCTTGATTAGGATTGGCGATTAATGCCGCATGTTTGTGGTGCACGTACAAGTGCAGGTTGTGAACCATGGCATCGAGGGCGAGCTGCTGGACGAGATGGAGAAGCTGTCGAGGGAGTTCTTCATGCTGCCGCTGGAGGAGAAGGAGAAGTACCCGATGGCGCCGGGAGGCATCCAGGGCTACGGCCACGCCTTCGTCTTCTCCGAGGACCAGAAGCTGGACTGGTGCAACATGCTGGCGCTGGGCGTGGAGCCCGCCTTCATCCGGCAGCCCAAGCTGTGGCCGACGACCCCGGCCAGGTTCAAGGACACCCTGGAGAGGTACTCCGTCGAGGTCAGGTCCCTGTGCCAGCGGCTGCTGGCCCACATCGCCGAGACGCTGGGGCTCGCGCCGGCCACGTTCCGCGACATGTTCGGCGAGGCGGTGCAGGCGGTGCGGATGAACTTCTACCCGCCGTGCCCGGCGCCGGAGCTGGTGCTGGGGCTCAGCGCGCACTCCGACGGCAGCGCCGTCACCGTGCTCCAGCAGGACATGTCCTGCGCCGGCCTGCAGGTGCTCAAGGGCGGCGCGTGGGTGCCCGTCCACCCCATCCGCCACGCCCTCGTCATCAACATCGGCGACTCGCTCGAGGCAAGTGATGGGACCGGCAATAATGCTTGTTCAGTCCGACCGACCGATGCGCTGCGCATCATGGCGCGCCATGGCTGACGGATCAAGCTCTCGCTGCGTGCTCGTTGCAGGTCCTGACGAACGGCAGGTACAAGAGCGTGGAGCACCGGGCCGTGACGAGCGGCGAGCGGGACCGGCTGTCGGTGGTGACGTTCTACGCGCCGGCCTACGACGTCGAGCTGGGCCCGCTGCCGGAGTTCGTGTCCGACGAGGCGCCGTGCCGGTACCGGAGGTTCAACCACGGCGAGTACAGCCGCCACTACGTCACCAGCAGGCTCGAGGGCAAGAAGACGCTCGAGTTCGCCAAGATCGATCGGACCAACAAGGCTGCTCCTGAAGAACCCTGTAGCTGCAAATAGTTGCAGACGGAGCAAAGTCCTGATGAACTAAACTACCTCTCTCATCAGCACCCCCGAGTCCTGCCTGATTCCTGATGTACGCAGTGCCTGCATGCTGTATTTTCCCATTCTTCTGAATTACCTCAAAAGACGGAGTACAGTATTTGTCTGAAACTGTGCGACACGTGTCTGGCCCCTTTACTAGTAGGTTGAAAGCATGCACCTTTTGGTTTATATGCTATCGAAAGCTGATTTTACGTCAAAGTACCGGCAAAGCTGCTTTAAACTCTGACCATCGAGTAGACGGACGGCCCCTACCGGCATGATCGGTCGTGCTTATCTCCTGAGAAGAGATACCTTCAACGCAAGGTGCACAGGATAATTGCAACAGTACAAAAAGGCATGAGAATTAGGCCAATCAGCACTCCTGCAAAAGCTTGTGATCATGATAACCCTCCAAACCCAATGTCCTTTCTTCCAGGATAAGGGCGAGAAAATTTTTTTAAGGAAGTAAGGTACACGCTGAGTTGGAATACAGGCACGCTTACGCTTAGATAATCACAGGAAATCAACGCAATAGGTAACCCATGCTGCAGACTCGCAGCACCAGGTTCAGATTTCAGAGTAGAACCGTGACATCAGGATGCAATACCAGCTGCACGGCTGTCCCAGAACGAACCATTGATCACAGCAATCAAAGGCGATAATCAACTCAATTCATCAAAAAAAGCAAACTAGACAAGCCTTCTCAACCAAGGAGATGCACACAAAAAGCGCACACACCAGTACCCTACTAGCATCCCAATTCTCAAGCATTCGCAGCAATCACCCTAGTAGACGACAGCCAAAAAAAAGAGCGCCTTCGTCACAAGAATCAACCACCATGTTACATTTCCAATGGTGCTGATTTTTGCAGAATGGCACGGATGATAAGGTGAGGGAGCGTAACCCTTAGTTGAGCTCAGAGCCCTAGATCCTGGGAACCACGAATAACATCTTTACAAGGGTTTGTTTGGGAAATGGAGGATTGAAGTAGAGATGGAAGGTAGGTGAAGGGGATTTTGGGAGATCTTGACTTATAGTGAAAATTGCTCCACCCTCCATTCCCCTCTAATCCACTAGTAATTCCCAAACAAGCCGAGTCACAAGTGAATCTCACCAGATCAGTGGCCCAAACTGCTAGTACCAAATCAACAAGCTTTGAGCTACACCAAAATCAAGCTGCACCGATAGGTGTACTTCATGCAGGCCATGTTCTAAGACTCTACTTTATATAAAGCTGGGTCACGGTAGATGTTAGGAGAAGTTGCCTTTCTACTCCATTCCACTCCACTCCACTCAATTGTATGAATTGCTGTCTGAGCCACCAAGTGTCAAACTACTGCATCTGCCAAGCAGTTCCTCCTCAACAGTCTGTAATGGGTGGAGGATGGGATCAGAATGTCAGATGCAAGCTGGTGAAAAATATATACTTATCAAATGGTCCTGCAATTGAGTTTACCTTGTATGTTTGAAGCAAAAGCTGACCACCAATTTGTTTCTCACTTGCATATCTGTCATAGGTTTCCATCAACGGAGCATTAACTGCCTGCAACGAGAGCAGAATCATGAAACTACCTCATGCCTGTTGCAGACATGCAATACACAGGCTTTCATTCCTAGGCAATATCATATTTCGTTTTTCCAATTCTAACACCAGCTTTTTGCCTGGCAGCAAGTGCAGAGAGCACATGAATTGGGAAACAAACAAGAAACCTTAAGAAACCTTTATTTTGTTGGTACCATTTGTACAAAACTGTAAGTGGGCAGGACATACTTGTCCAAAATCAATGTTCCTTGAGGAAATTCCTTATTTGATGGTGTTTGAATCTCAAACTCACAACAGTGTCATAGGAGGAATTGTTAAACTCATGTCATATAAAGAAGAGAAAGATTTTCAGGGCTATAGAGGGAACTATGTTATTTTTTTTAGTGTCCGATAGGGAATTTTCTCAATTTCCTTGCCCACACGCAAGTCTTAAGTCTAGGCAAGGTTGGGCAAGGAAACCAAACACGTCAACAACAATGGATAACCTATACCAACCCAATATGAGTACCAACACTCCAACAGAAGCAAGTGGGACAAATACTGTTTTAAGTGGCAACAGAATACCTGCAAACAAAGATCTATGCTCTCATCCATTGAGATATTCAAATAGCCAGCCAGTCTATTGGTTTCCTTTTCCATGCTTTCCTGAACCTACAGACAGCATGTATCAAACTATCAACAATGTTAAGAAACCACAAAATAGTGGCATTGTCTCATAAAATATCAGAAATATGTAAACCTTAGAAAGGTAATCTGGCAGAGAGTAATGCACAATCCATTCAGAACTTCTCATCGAGTAGTAGGCATATGTGTCTTCAAGAACAGCCTTTTGCACTAATGTTTTGACTTCGGAACGACATATGCCATGCATTACATCCAGAAAGCCCAAAGCCATCGTACTTCCATCGCGTTCTTGTCGGATCTGCGATCAATTATTTGCTATGCACATAAGGCAAATGCACTTGGAATGAAACAAAAGATAACTATCTAACAATTACCAGAGTAAGAAGAGCAGTTCTTGCTCCATCACTGAAGTAGGAAAAGACCTAGCGAATGGCAAATCACATAAAACAAGTTGCAGATACAGAAGTGGGTAAGCACTCCATCTTCATAAACAAGAGGAAATGTGAAAAGCAATTAAATTTGTTGCATGTTACTCACTTGACCAAAGAAAGAAGTAGCAGCAGTGTCGCCAAGTGATGGTAGTTTGTACTGCTCCACATAGCAGCGATCCAAATAGCTAAAGAAGCCAATTACACATCTAACCATGATAGTGTAGTTTGACCACATTTTCACAAGCTCTCTAAAAAAGCAGTCATTTTGCTTGTGCATGAGATGCGGCAGAACCTAATACACAAGCAAACAATTAAAAAACATCAAAGCAAGTGGGAACAGAAACAGATATCCGGAGCTAAACTAAATTGACTTGGTAAGCATGTTATGCACACAAATATATGAAGAAATTATGCATCTCTAAAGTGGGCATTTTAATTGAAAAAAATGGTATTGTAGTGGTTCTAAACAAAAGTAGGGAAGCTGCGGTAACGACTATTGCATTAAAAATAACAAACATACAGAAAATAGTCCAGATGCATATCTAAGTTTAACTTTCTCTGGGCAGCAAGACTCCGGTCTAACAGCTTCAGGCTTAAAAATAATAGTATCAAAGATTCATTATAGGGTGTTAACTAAGGACAAATATAGCAACAGTGCAGAAATTGCTATGAAATAGCTCTGACAACACACATCACAAGGTTCCATACACTGGGGCAAAGAGAAGGAAAGGAAAGAACTGCACCCACAGTGGCCCCTTTTCAGATATATGACTTCATTCATCCCTTTTCAACATTAGAATTCAGACAGCTCAATTCTAGAAATATGTTGCCTCAACTATAGAAGATTATACAGTAGACATCAAAAAAAAAAATCGTACCATTGCACGGACACAATCTGCAAGTGTTGTCTTGAAACCATTGTACATTTCATGACAGTAATGTTGTTTCTGCACAGCCATCCTGTAAGAGCAACTGGGAAAATCGAAGATCAAATGACAAGCTGCAACTTTATGTAACACAAGGATAATAGTAAAGGTATGTACTGCATCATGAAACATACTCATAGTAGTTCATGTACTCAGCCACGGTAGGCCTTGTGTTAGCGCCCTCCAAAATCTTTGAGCACTTTACAATCCCCTGTTCCAGGACCTTCCAGCCTTCCTCAAAGCTTAGGTGGTTGCTCATTTTGCTGCTTTGCTCTCACACTGAACTGCAGTTGTAAAAAATTGTATAAGAATGAACTGTTTTGGAGATCCAGTGTAAAAAAAAGAATTTTCAATTATACAAGCACGTCTGGAACACATGCATTTAGCATTGCAGCTGTATAAGTATGTATGAATTAAACATTTACACATGGTACTGTAAACTTCAATGTGGATATTTCGTACATACAAACTTATTTATATCGCGCTGTCAAAAAATATATATTTAAATCCAGATCCAGGTGTAAAACTATAACCTCAAACAAACACAACATGTGTAAGCATTCAGGAAGAGTAACTCCCAGGCTTCAACGTAAATCAGCCTATATCACCAACTTACCATAACACGGTATAGTGTAAGACTTTAACATACTGGTGCAATCGGAAACAAAATGATGTTACTCTTCCTGACAAGGCACTAGTCAAGGCATATCCTGACAACAGATTTGTTGGCACGTTTTATTTTATTTTTTGCTGAAACTTCAAGGGGGTGACAGAAGGCGGAAAACTCTAGCGGAAAAAACAGTATAGATACAGCTACAGATGAATTACACATACGAGAGAAAGCAAGCAAGCAAACAATCGACCCAACAAGCGTTAGCAGAGTCATGAACAAACCGCAGATTGTCACCACATCTCAAGGAACAGGTACGTTCGGTTTGAGTCCCATTCAAATTCTCAGAAAATGACAAAGTAGAGAAACTTTGGGGGGGGGGGGGGGGGGGGGGGGAACCAAAACCATCCAGCCAGCAGATTAGTGGTGCGGCGAGCAGAGCAGCGGGGCAACTGAATCGAAAAGCTAAACAAGCATTCCACGGAATATCGCGGCAGCACATGCCCTGAAACCAGGGCGTGCGATTTCTGAGCACATCATTCCCTGCATTGGTCACATGTAGCAAAACAATCGAAGCAGGGTGCGGACTTAATCGGGACAGAGGGATTGAGGTGGGGAGGGGGCTCGTTCAATCGAAACCCCTAGATTTTCCAGAAAAATAAACCGCGCGCGCGCACCAAGGACATGTTGATTTCGCGCGCGCGCGCCGCGCGGTGAAGAAGAGCGGACCCTAAAGAGCACCGCGCGCAGCAAAGCTAGCCGCCCGGGCGACGAGACGGAGGGATTTCGATGCGATCGATCGGTTTTTTGGCGAGGGGAGGGGGGGGGGACGAGGAGCTACTACCCACGGATGTAGAGGGCGCTGGTGAGGATTCGCGTGCTCCTTCCCGTCCCCGACGCCGGCCGGCCGTCCGTCCGTCGCCTGCTCGCTCTCTCGGCCACCACGCGCGCAGTGGACAGCGGCGGCGGCGGATGGGGTGTGTTGAGGGTGAGGGGTTTTGAAGGGATTTCTTCTCTCTCCTCCGCTCTCTTCTCTGCCGTCGCGTCTCGCTCTTTGTTTTTGTTTCTTTTTTTCTAGTAGTGCAGAAAAGGTGGAAAAGGCTCGGTAGTAGTGCGGCCCGGGAAGGAGGGACGGGCAGGGCAGCGGCGTAGTTTTTTTTTTTTTTGCCAACGCAAAAGGGTAAATCAGACGGAAAGAAGATTCAATTATTTTCGCACGCTTTTTCCTTCGAATTCTAAATTCAAAAATGCAGCATACAGTACTCTAAACTTTTTTTTTTTTGAAATGACAATACCCTAAACTGCGCTCGAATTATCATCAGATTATTAACAACAGTTTAAAGAGAACTCACGGTTTTTATCAGATTATTAAACGGTGTCCTTTCCATGGCCCATGAAGGTTTTGGGCCCAAATACCTATGGCCCATGACTGGATGGATGAAGTGGGCTGAATTCATTTGGATCCTCCCAGTTTCTTTTTTTCCAATATAATATCGTTCTTTCTTTGAAATTGGATGACGCCAGCTAGTAAGTCAACTGCTTTTTTTTCCCCTGAGGAAAATGTAGCAGGTGACTCGGAACGTGATCTCATCGTGATTTTTCTGAGTCTTTTAAGCACAATCTGAATCAGTCTGCACAGCTATTTCACTGCGTGTTTGTGCATTCTGATTGCCATTCTTTTATTTAAGTAGTCTTTGGGGTGTAGAGCTTTAAATGGAGTAAAATTCCATTGACTGACATTCGGGAATCAAAGTTCTTGAAATTTCTGTTTGTACAAATCAGCATCACCATCACTAAACATATATGCTTTTGGGCCCAATAATACACCTTGGGCCTTAGCTAGGCATGCTGATATAACTGCTGAGTGCTGGGCTGAATTTAACAGTCACCCTCCCTCTTTCTTCCTCTTCTCTTCTTTTTTTTTACGTGTGTTAATTTTCTTCGTGGGAAAAATAAAATCTAGTGGTGAGTGAGTTAGCACGTGATCTCATCATGTTTTGTCAGGGGATTTAAGCAGATCTGAACCTATTTCTGCAGTGGCTCTATCAATCTACACCCTCTGTCCCAACACTACCGGATTCTCGGCCTTTGCCTAGAGTTCGGCTCTTTGCCGAAAAGCAAAATAAAAAACTCTAGGCAAAAAGTCTTTGTTGAGAGCAAAATAAAAAACTCCCGACAAAGAAAATACATTCGGCAAGGAGGCTTCTTTACCGAGAGCAAAATAAAAAACTCTCGGCAAAGAAAAACACTCGCCACGGAGTTTCGGCTCGGCAAAGAAATTTTAAAAAATCTTTTGTAAAACTCCATTTTTTTATATCCTCAACATACACTTAAATAAGACTTATGCTCAAATTTAGCATAATTTTAACTTTGTTTGCTATATTAACAATTTTACTTCTTTCTAGGTATTTTTTTCACACACGTCCGATGTGAACTGCAAGTGCATGAAATTATATAGTAAAGTTGGTGAAAAATTGATATTCATGTCCACGAGACATCTCTAAGACCATGAACATGAAACGAAGCTAAATTTCTAGCATTTGGTTCTCTCGATCGTGATGAAGATCGTGAGGTCAAAAGGTTTCGAGAATTATATGAAATTCAAATGAGGTTTGCAAATTATGAAATTTGTCAAGTACCCATGATATCATATGAGGAGGTCGTGAAAAAAATTGAGAATGTTTTGAACACCTGGACATGTACACTATTTAGAAACTGGAACATCTCTGAGGAAATTTCTAAGATTTTGAACTAATTTCACTAGGTTTCGAGTTGAAGAAAATTCAAATTGGAGTTTGACCACGAAAACCTTTTTATAAGTCATATACATTATAATTGGTGACATGTTGAATTTTAGAAAATTTTACCATCTATTTGCTATTTTAATTATTATTTTTTATTAAAATTTTCTTTGCTTAGAGAGGGCTCTTTGCCGAGAGCCAGGATGGCGTGGCTCTCGGCAAAGATTCTCAACCGGCCCTCCCCCGCCGGCCCACCATCCCCATAGGCACGTGGGCCCACGAAGCCCGCTAGCGCCCCTCCTAATCCTAACAATATATAAGCACCCCCGCCTCCCTGCCCTAACCCTTCTCTCTCCAGACGCCGCCCCATCCCCCCCTCCTCTCTCCAGCGCCGCCCCAGTCCCCCCCTCTCTCTCTCCAGCGCCGCCGCACTTTCCTCCCCCTCACTGCTCCGCCTCCCACAGCTGCCGACCGTCCCCGACCCTCCCATCGCGGCTCCTCTCCTCCCCCTCCGCTCGACCCTCACCGGAATACACTGACCGGTGAGGAGGGCGGCGGGGTGAGGAACGACGCCGCGGCCAGGTGAAGCTCGTGAAGCTCCGGCGGCGGCAGCGCATCTCAAAGAGGAGGCGACACATCTACGACGGGGACGGCCACGACGAGATCCACGACGTCCACCTCGGGATCCACGATGTCCACGGCGGGATCTACGGTGCGGCGGCGCCATCTCCTCGCCCTGGTGCGGCGGCGCCACCTCCTCGTCGTGGTGTGGGTAGAGGTGCTGGTGGGGGACGACGGTGAGTTGTGGTGGCACTAGTTGCTTTGGTGGCGGGCGATGGTGGGTTGTGGTGGCGGCGGCATCGGTGTCGGCGACGTGGTGGTGGTGGCGGCGGCGACATGGTGGTGGCGCGGTGGTGGCCACGGCCACGGAGGTCGGTGGTGGTGGACCACGGCGTACGGCCGGTGGGCCCACGTCGTGGCTTTTGGCTTTTTTGTTGTTTTTCAAAAGTATTTGCCGAGAGCTATTTCTACTCTCAGTGCATGTGTGCCGAGGGGGGTCCACTTGGCCCTCGGCATAGGGCTCTTTGCCGGCCCAGCGGTGCCGAGTGCTTTGTGCCAAGAGTTTCCTCTCGGCACAGGCTGTGCCGAGAGCATCTTACTCTCGGCAAAAGCTGCGAATCCGGTAATGTAGAAAGAGCTAGTGTCGCTAGAAAACCGTGTTTGTCTCACAAACACGCTTCCCGGACGACACTCTTTCTGGGACGGAGTATTATCTTTTAAAAGCGTACGGAAGCTATTCGGCTGGTGTTAAAAGTGGCTTATGGTGATTTGTAGTATGGCGGATTTGTTGGGGAAGCAAAACACTTGAAGCGAAAATACTTAGGAAAATGTGGCGCTGCTGTAAAACTTGAGTTGCATGCATGCCTGCCTGCCTGCCTCTGTGGCTGCCTGCACCGCCCGCAGAACTCGCGTTTCACCATTGATTGATTGCCAACCTCCGCCGGCTGCAGACGTCCAGCTGCCGAGAGAGTGACTGAGAGCATTCAGAGGCATTGGTACATTGAACCGTTGAGCAACGTGTTCTTGCTGTTGCCGCATCCTTTGGATGCAATGCATCGTCTGGTGAATGGCGACAGTTTCAGGTTCTGCAGCAGTTAGTGCCACTCAGATGATGGATTACTACTGAATTTTGCAGGTGAGGCTGATCAGCCACGGATGTATTATTATCATCGATGGAGACACAGGGACGCAGATACTGCAGGTCGCCAACCCAGACGGCCCGGGTGGACTCACGCGTTTGTCGGCGAATTCCAGCTCGGTCGGCCCGCTCTGCTGCCTCTCTGGTCTCTGGTCTGCAGGCGCGCGACCGGCCGGCGTCCTATGGGGGCTTCAGAATTCAGATTTCAGAAGGAGGGAAAAAAGAGAAAATTAAGGTTGCAGTCACGTTTACAGGCGATGATTGCCGCGCGGCAGGGAGACGTAGCAGCACGCAGCGGCGGCAGGCCTGCGTCGTCGTCAATCGATCGATCCGTCACCTGCTTCACGCCACGGCGTCAGACGGAGCATGTGCATTTTACCTCCACCTAGGTTTCTACGACGACGATCGATCGAGTAGTCGTGGTCGTCGCCGCCGGGACCCCGGCCGTGTCCCGACGCTGCCAAGAACTCCATGATCGATCTCCAGCTAGTGACCACGTACGGATCGATTCAGTCATCATGCGTGCATTCCCTGACGACACAGAGAAAGGTACCACTGCACGACACATGCATGAGCCATGAGAGTTTTCTCGTCACAGCTGTATATATGTTTTTCCTGATCTTGTAGAGTAGAGCCATGCATGCATAATAATCCAGCCATATAAATGTGAATACACAGCATACTGCAGATGGAACGACAAAATGTCGGCAAATAACCACTGCCACCTCCACTGGACCAGCATGCATCTAGGAGTATATCTCACGCGAATGCTATGAGAAGCAGGCGGCACTGTAAATTCATCATCCGATCGATATGCTGCGTGCATCATATTATTAATTATTGCAGTATGTAGGAAGAAATTAAGATAGTAGCTGCTTTATCAATTTGCCCTGTCAGGCAGGGATGTCAATTAATCCATCCCTGAACCGACGTACACTACAGCTCGATCGCGCGTCGCGCACGGCTAGCTAGCTGCTGGCTCCGATCCGCCAGATCGAAGTTAATCGCCACTAATTGCCCCGGGGGCCGCCGCCGGCGGCCAGCTCTTGACGCCCCCACCACAACACCACCAGCAGCTAGTTTTCGACGTGACGCAACGCCGGCTAGCTAGCTAGCTAGCTAGCTGCGCCGTGTGAAGCGCGTGTTGGCACTGTGCAGGTAGCCAGCAGGTAGTACAGCGAAGCTAGCTATAGCCAGCAGCCCAGATCGAGAGGCCGTCGATGAGATGCAAGAGGCTCTGTTGGATTAATTGGGCCTTGGGCCATTTAGCCTCAATTAATCTTAAGAATTAAAAGGTCCACAAAATAAATCTTTGGGGATTTAATCCCGCATCGAAAGCCAATGAGAATCTTAACTAACTTAAAGGGTGGGCCGATGGTGGACCACTTGTGAAGTTGGTAAAAGGAGAAGGGCGTGCACACGCGCGCGCGCGCTCGCTCGCCTCGCCGCGCCGGCCGTGGGCGTGGCGTGTCGGTCATTCATGTCGCCCATAATCCTTTGTATTAAAACGACCGTTAGCGGAAGCGATGACGTTGAATACGGCGATTCTGTGTAACCGACGTTTAATGAGAATTATGGTGGTCGAAGCGTCCGGGTTCATTCCCTCCTCCTCTCCTCTCGCGCCTATATAAGAGGACTCCTTCCTCCCGCACGTACACACACTCTCACACTCGGGTACTCCCGCTGGGAGACCTCTCTCTTCTCCCTCCGTGTTCTTGTGCTCTCGCCATTCCCAACGCAAGCTTTGCGCGCACACTGTTTGCGCACCGTTTGCGTGAGCGATTGCCTCCGAACCTCGTCCACCTAGCGATCCTGCTCGGGATAGGTGGGCGATAAGGTTTTTGGGGAGCGTACCCGTACGCGCCTGCTCGCTCTTCTGTACGTCTTCGTCCCTGTCCGCGAGAACGACTACTTCCAGTACGTCTACGGCCTTCGCGAGAACGACTACTTCCAGAACGACTACATCCTCCGCGAGAACGACTACATCAGCGTGAACGACTACTTCCCGAAGGTCGTTCGTGGGACTTCACTGCAACGACTCGCCACTGCATCACCTCTGTACGACTACACCGAACAAGGTCCCCCCACGAGTAGCATGTCTATTCCAGGGGATAACGGCGCACCGGTTGACTCCGTCAACCGTCCCGCCTTTGGGTACATACTAAACTCCTTATGTGTAATTTTGTTCGAGTTTTATTTGAGATTTAACTTGAACACATGCACATGCTTCGTTCTCACGGGATCACTTATAATCGTCATGAATTTGTTAATAATTTCGGAATTAAAATGTACCGAAAATTGCCTAGTTTTCTAACAGGCTCGCAAAAAGTTTGCAGCGTCAAATACCAATCAGCCATTTGTTTGGACAGTGCAGCTGGCTCGTGTTTGTGTGTGTGTGTGTTGTGCAGGCCGCGCGCACAGCTAGCATGCAGTTCCCACTTACCAATCAGCTGCTTTGTTGGAACGTCTCTTCTTTTATCTTTTACTGCACGAAATCACAAAATCTTGACGAACGTACATTATCGACCATATATACATAGTACTGATATTCCTTTTCAACTCAACTTCTAATAAGCTACGTATGTGCTGCCAAACAATAAAATACACACAGCAGTATATATGCTTTCACGAAGATTAAGCAACCGGATTCGCTGATTCTATCTATCAGTACACTTTTGTAAGTGGTCCCGGTCAAATGCACAATTGTGTAGAGCAGCTCAGCATTTCGTTGCTTGACAGCAGATGGATAACCAAGCAAATTGCCTGTGGTTGAGTACGGATGCAAACAAACCAACCACACACACACCTGACACCAACAAACCCTGTCTCTTTGCGCGCGCGCGCACTCCTTTTTAATTTCTTGCTTTAATTTCCTCTTCTTTTCAATATTTGATATGATGGTCCACCGTTTGGATTCGGCATATACAACTTGTTGCAGCTGGCTACTATATAGGGATGATCTTAATTACCCGCGCGCTGGAATCTCTAGCCCCGACCCTAATTCATGCATGCCATGTGTGTGCATCCCCCATTTCTTCATGCCCCCCTTTATTTGGCCAAGTTCAGTCTCCCAACCAGGGTTTACCGAACCGGTGGGAACCGGTTCGGACCGGTTCCGGTCGGTTCCCAACCGGTCCAAATTCAAAATTTGAATTTAAATTTAAAAAATGAAAAAGTCTCAAAAATTCTCAAAAATACTTCAAGGTGTGTAGAATCTAATGGTGTCAAAAACTTTCAAATATCCGTTCGTTTAGTATAGTTTGCATGCATTAGAAGTTCAACTAAAAAAGAAAAAGGAGAACAAATTGGTTGGTTGAACTTCTAACACCCCGCAAAAAATACTAAATGCACTAATATTTGAAATGTTTTGACACCATTAGATTCTATGCACCTTGCAATATTTTTAGAAAATTTTCTTTTATCTTTTCAATTTTTAATTCAAATTTGAAAACACGTCAAATTCTACACTAATTCGGTTTCTTTGTTTCAACGACCGGGAACCGGTCGAACCGGTCTGGTATACCGGTTAAACCAGTCGGTATACCGGTCGGACCCGATTGTACTGCGTGGTTTGAATTCGAATTTGAATTCGTCCGGTTTCCGGCCGGTTCCCACCGAACCGGACCGGTAAACCAGTACCGGACCTCGCCGGTTCGGTCCGGTCGGTCAGGTTAAAAAACCCTGCTCCCAACAGCACACCAACAAACATCCCCTCATCAGCATTATTCTCGATCATCAGACTGCATATATATGGCTACTAGCAAGCGCTGAACTTTTTTTTCTCTTCTCCCTTAATTTGTTGCTACTGCTGTTGGTAGCAACACATGCATATTATATGTTGATTATTCTTTCTTTGTGTTCGATCCTCTGCATACAAGCACGGTGAGGTACGACATATGCATTACTCGCTCCGTTCGTAATTATTACTTGTCGTTTTGACTTTTGTATATGCATTCATTTTGCTATATATGTATTTAGACATAAATATATCTAGGTGCATAATAAATTAAATGTATATCTAGAAAAGTGAAAAAACTAGGTGATTTGAGACGGAGGGAGTACCATATAATGCGACGTGAGAACATATTAATTATCGGTTAAGTTAATCTAGCTAGGTGTGTGTGTGTGCCGGCGTGATGGGTTATTTGGTTACTAATATAATTTTCTAGTCCACAAGCATGATTGAGACTTGAACTTACACATCACTTGTGAGATGCATATATAGATCGAAGCAGGGATGTAAAGTCCAATAAACTATTTTTTTAGCTTAATATGAAGATTCCTAGCTTCGTTCAGGAGAGATGGGAGATTCCTTCGTAATTCAACTTTGTAGTGGTATGTGTATTCGTCATTGGAATCTGGAGATCGAGTTCAACAACATGACACATGACTCATGTATATATATGGTCCCTGTCGTTAAAAAGAAAATGATTGCTGAAACGATCGAGTATGGACAAATCCATAGAAATTGTTAAATCATGCAGGCATATGCTTCCATGTTATTGCCTCGTATATGTTTATGTTTGGATCTTAGGAATCTTCACATGGATTGGACCTCATTTTTCTTCTCCTGCACTGTTTTGTAGGATGTATGACAACTTCTTTTGGCCATCAGGCAAACTTCCAACGTTTAATAAACGAACCAATCGGTTAACTTCATGCGTGCTTCCTCTAGAGAAAATATGTTTTTCCAAGCATATACATACATACATACATACATACATACATACATACATACATACATACATACATACATACATACACACACACTATATATATATATATATATATATATATATATATATATATATATATATATATATATATATATATATATATATATATATATATATATATATATATATATATATATATATATATATATATATATGCGTGCGCCATCAACGAATTAAACCGATCGCTAAACTATATGAAAGAACAATAACTGACATAATTTGTAGAACCAATTTAAATACGTAATAGGGTATACATGATGGTAAGATATGATATTATTGTTGTGCTAATAATGGTATTTGGTTATTACCCCTTTAAAAAGGAAAAGGAAATGATCCCCGTCCATTTCCAAACAGGCCTTAGATAAATGAATGGAAAGAGTAGCACATCATGCATGGAGGGGGCACATATCCGAGCATATATAGGAATCCGCATGAAGTACCTTTGGCAAAAATCCATCAGCTGTGATCTTCGATCGAGGCCACTGCACCTCAATTCCAAGTAGTAGTAGTACATGTAGCCTAGGTCTTCCCCCTTTGGCTCTCTTGGCACTCTCATGGAGCATAGTGCTCCTGCCACCTGTTGCCATTCCTATGGTCTGTCGTTGCAAAAGCAGCCCAAAGGAGTAGTGCTACTGCTACCAATGAAATGCCTAGCTTGCACATCACACAAAAGCTGATGCAACACAACCACGGGCATGTTCTTCTGTACACGGAAATTCAGTAGCCCTAGGTGCGTGGTGCTGCACCCCTTGACCCCTTCGTTCCTAATCCTAAGACCATCTCCAGGGAGGTTCTACATCTGCATAGCGACTGAAGAAAGGAAGGAGAAGAATCCGGTCTCGCAAAAGCACAAGGTCTCCAGCGGACGTCGCCCATCCCTTCGCGCATAGGCCAAAGTAGTTGGCTCCCGCCCCTTGCCGGATCCGCCGAGGCAGCTCGCCGTCCGCGCTCGACCTCGCCCGAGCCAGCTCGTCGTCGGGGGCCAAGGCGAGGGCCGCGCGCAGGGGCGCCGCCTACAGAGGAGAGAGAGGGGAGGCCGCCGCTTCGATTCGACCGCCGTAGCTCACCCCGATTCGCCCGCTGTCACTCCGCGGTGACCTGGACCTAGAGCTTCGCGTTCCTGCTCCGTCGCGCTGTCGTCGCGCCGGCCCCACCACCTATTCTCCAGCACGGGGGCACCGCGCACCCCTACTTCCCTTCCGCGCTACGCCCTGCTGGGTGCAGATCTGACGGCGGAGACGACCGACGAACACGAACGACGACGGCGCTCTGGCGGCGGAGACTTCGAGGGAGCCGGCGAGCGACGCGGGCGGAGGCGTGGCTCGTGGCAGCCGTGCGGTTGGGGAGAGGATGCGGGGACAGAGTCACGGAGGCGAGGGGTGGGCGGTTGGACTCGCGACATACGCAGCAAGGAGAGAGGTTCCCATGATTGCGCGACGGGGGAGGTGGAACTGCATTTTGCAGCAAGGGATGCAGCAGATGCAGGACCTCCTACAGTACTCATCCGTTACTCATTTTGGAAGCGGCTGGAGTTGGTCTAACCTTAGTAACCTAGCTGTAGCTGTTATGGAAGAATTGGCTCTGATGCAGACCAAAATTAATTAAAGCCAAGGCGAGGGCACGGCTGGAACTGGGTCCACGTGGACCACACCAAGAACCGACACATGTGCACTTGCCCTGCGCCAGCTTCTCCGATTGGTTCGTTCTGCATGCATAGGAGACCGTGCCCTGTTGTTTGTCTGCACGGGTCATTTTTTTACCGCTGAAATTAGTATATACTATCCGCAGTGCTGGCTTCCCGCCCGCGATCCATGGCCGGCCTATTAATTGTCACCTCGGGAGAGGGTAATGGAGGAGGGATTAACTACAATTGCTTGGGCGACACAAATTTTCACCGCTTAATCTAGGTGATTCTGTGGACAAGTTACACATGCACGCATGTACTGCCAGTATATATACTATATGTTACCGGTAGCTAGCTAGCAACAGAGACAAGAGATGAGTGGCGGTGCATGTGCGAGCCACAGAGGCCATGCAGGCAGAGGCAGCACAGGACACTGTGTGTGTGTGTTGTGTGTGTTGTGTGGTGGGCTAGGGCTACTACCAATCTTGGTAATTCAGCCACATGTTTCCATCTCATTGTTCTCAAAGTGGCCAAGCAGAGAGAGAAATATGTTCCCGCACCTCGTTCCCTGATCCGATATTTTCTATTTTCGCTTGGATATGTGTCATAGCCGGCCGGCCTGTGCTACTTCACTATGTGGTACCCCCCCTTTCCTTTCAAATTATAAACTTTTTACCTCAAATTTAACAGTTTTTCCTGTTTACAAATTGTGTAAATATAGTTAAATTTAAACCACTCTCGAGGAACTTTTATTAACAAGTTAAGAAAATCACAACAAAAGATGTTATATTTTGCAACTTTTAATAAGATGGTCAGTTAAATTTGGGATCCGAAAAGTCAAAATAATTATAATTTGAAACGAAACGAAACGAAACGAAACCATTATATGATAAGCAAGGTCTCGTCGTGGATCGAGTTGGGTAGGAGTTCTATGAGTACTTGGTCTCTTCTTGGTGATTGTGGCATCTTTAGGTAGAAACCACAGGGGAATCAGCAAGCACTAGCTAAAAACATTCCTATAGCATTTTGTCCCCAAAAGAATAAGATTAATACTCCGTGGAGTACTAGCTTGTTATATAGTATTAGCACAATGGAAAATGGATTGTATTCCTTTGACAAAGTTCACCGTTTCTGTCATGAACTGATGAGTGTCATGGGCCGGGATGATGCACGTGCCAACAAGAACAAGCGACGACGTCTCTCATGTTGCATGTTACTTGTTTATATTATGTGAATCTGCCTTCTCTTCCACTTCTATTAATTTGCACTTAGAGAGGTACATACAGGGTACGGAGACGGAAAGAACCAAAAAAAGGCTGTGAACCTTTGGTTTGAATAAATGTTAGCTTTCGCCTAATCCTCCTCTCCATATCTTGAAAAGGAGTGAAATTAAATATGGTTACTTCTTAATCTACGGGGTAGTTCACCACAAATATATATATGCATGCATATGGCTAGCTGCTAGCAGCCACTAGAGAGATATGGCTGCAGGCCAGGTGCAACGACCCTGACTGATCTTTTCATCTTGTATACTGCACCAACAAATAATACAGGCTTTTGGTAACACGTACATAAGGTGAAAAAAGACCGCACAAACTATTTTTGAATGTGATCACGAAAATCTTCATTTTTTTTAATGACAAACCGAACGAACTAATAAGCGAGCAGTTCGAATGTAATTGTTGGGGAATTCAGGAAAACCCGTCACCCTCGAAACGTTAAGCTTAACAAAGTTCTCAAAGCATGTTTTTCAGGAGCAGGGAATTCGCGATTCTCGGAAGCCTGGAACCTGTGAAGTCTCGAATTCGCGAATGTGCAGAGTTCGGGAATCTTGATTCGGCGAGGAGGTGGAGTCACGAACATGCGGAAGCCCGGAATCTCAACTGTCGATGGCCCGAACTTCGGAGGACGGCCGATTCGGGAATCTGTCGAAGACCCTGTTCGGGAGTCAGGCGCGTGGACATGCGCGAACCAGCTGAGAAGCAAGGGCCAATTCGGGAATCTGTTGAAGCCCTAGTTCGGGAGTTTCATGCGAAGACATTCACGAACCAGGGGAGAAGCAAAGTCGAAGTTGTAGTCCCTAAAAGTCCGGGTTTAGAGTGTGAACTAGTGGCTGATTTGTAAATATGTTAGACAAAAAAGAAGATCCTGTGTGCGTTCACACTGAGAATATTCTCCGAGGCTAAGGGTGTTATCGGTATGTAAAAGTCCCTTCGTCTCCCTATAAAAGGGGGTGCAAGGGCACGTGTAAACGGATTCAGACTTTTTGGAACTTGTGCTACTTGCAGAGGGAATCACAGTCTCTTTGCGCTCTCACTTTGTACTTGAACGTGTTGAGAACTCTCACTTGTGTTAGGGCAGTCATCCGAATTTTTCGGGTAACCCCCAACAGTATTAATTAAAATTAAAGAGAATAGAACCGCACTACACCGCCTCTAGCAATTTGAAATTATATAAGAGTAGTTTAAATTTGGATGGGTTGGCTACTCCATTTTTTATGCTTTCTATTATGCATATGTAACTTTCTATCTACAAGACATTTTTTTAAACAAAATAATCCAGCTATAGTTCTTTTTTGAAAAGAAAAAGGATCAATAGTTCTTAATTATATATATGCAGTATATATACTGCTGGAGATATAGTTCTTCTCTTTCATTATTGGTTCGCAGTCATTTCATGCACCTAAAACCGAACCCTTCAAATCAAATACATATTGATACCACATATGTATGTACATCGATATCCGACATGACAGTTATTGACCATTTAACCTTAATTGTACATCACGGTAACATTTTTTTAATTCATCAGTCTTGCTCCCCGATTCATGGTAAAAATATGTGTCGCAATCTTTCACACTCAAGTACTCGCGCTCAATGGCGACTCTCACCAACACATGATTTGTCCACATATAATTACTTATGGCGGCGTTCGATCGATAAACAGACACACGTGATTTGTCCGCACATAACTTTTTTAAGGCAGCAGAGTATTATGCACCCATTTTGGAGGAAACGATCAATACTTGCACAGAGACAAAATTTAAAATCAGTGCCCCCCCCCCCCCCCCCCTGTCCTGTTGGCTAGTAATTTAGAGCTGATCAGAAGAAGGAACCCAGGAAACAAGGCAAGTGAGTGTGCCCAGTTCCCCGGCCCTTGGAACTGAAAAGAATATACCTTTTGAGCGCTGGACATGCAGCCGCACGCGCATACAATAATAGTACGTACACCATACGCGTGTATTGTACTGATCGACCAACACTATCATCAAAAGAGACTTGCCAGCAGCTAGCTAGTAAGACTTTTTTTTTTGCATCCACTGTTTTTTGGTAACTTGCGCTTATGACAAGATGGACATATAGGTTACATCGTGTATTATACTAGCCTAGCTTCTGCTACTAGTACATCAATTTGGATCTTATTTGTCAAATATTATTTTTCAACGAATTGAAATTCAATTCGTACTATTTGTGTTGTACTGCATACTACTTAAACAAAAGTCTAGCTAGACGATGCATATATATATGTATGTCCGCATATATGTGGATACTAGGATCTTCTAGATGGCTCCCAGTGCATAGACATATGGAGGGCCGTACTGAGCCTGCTGATCAGGAGGAGGAGGAGGCCCCCCTGCTGCCCTGCTTCTCCGGCGAGCAAACAGTTGGTAGCGGGGGCCGCCGGGCCGGCCGGGCTCCCCCGCGCGCGGGCGCCGATCACGTGCGCATGTGGAGACTCTCCTCCCGAGGCTGTACGGCGATCCACGCATTAAAATTACGGTGCAGGCCGGCTGGCCGGCCGGCTGGCCGGCGAGGGCATTGTTGGCCGGGGGTGAACAGAAGAGAGAGAGCTGAGCAGCAGCAGCAGCTATAGGCCAATCTCAAGCACAGCCCGGCCGGCGCAAACGTGAGCGCGGGGCCATTCCCCAAAGTTAATAACCAACAACACCACCCGGCCGGGGTGGTGCAGTGGCCGGCCGGGCTGGTGGCAAACCAAGAACCAGCTACGTGCGGCATCCTGCAGAGGTCGGAGCTTGCAGAGACACCACTGGCCTACTGGGGTACTCGCTCGTAGTATAGTAGGGTAGAGACGGGCGAGAGAGACCACATGCATCGATCAGGCGTTGGCCGCTGAACTGAATGCCTAGTAGCCTGAATCCAAAAGGGTGATGAGGCCACATGCCTCGCCCGGGCCCCTGTGCCTGTGATCGTTGTTGCTGCTTGCCTTGCCGCCGTGCGGTGGACACGGCCGGCCACCGCGGGCAGCGCGCGCGGGCGGTCAAGCCGAGCTCTGCTGCCTCTCCGGTCTCCGGGCAGCTGGGCACCCACGAGCGGATCGGAGACAATTCAACGACCCCGCCAACTGCTATTAATTTATTATTACTTCCAGCATATACATACGATGCGATACGATGAGTACATACATGTCACGCACTCGATCACATGTGGTGACGATCGATCGATGTGGGTACAGTAAAAGTAAGACGAAGCCCTGCTAGGATGAAGAATACAAGTCCAAGTAGTGTCGATCGCTCACCAATAAATTACAACAAGCTAAGGGAGCCACCGTATAAAACACCAGAGCGAGCGAGCTGCTAAGCTCAGGACCGACCGACCGGTCGATCGATCGATCGCGCTACCGAGAGCGACAGCCAGCTGCAGCAAGAACACGCACGCGCGCGCGCGCGGGGGCGAGAGGCCGGGAGCGAGGAAAGCGAGGTGCTAGCTAAGGCATGGCCGACCACCACGGGCAGCCGCCCGGCGGCGGCGGCGGCGGCGGCGGGGCGGAGGAGATCAAGGAGCAGGACCGGCTGCTCCCCATCGCCAACGTGGGGCGCATCATGAAGCAGATCCTGCCGCCCAACGCCAAGATCTCCAAGGAGGCCAAGGAGACGATGCAGGAGTGCGTCTCCGAGTTCATCAGCTTCGTCACCGGCGAGGCCTCCGACAAGTGCCACAAGGAGAAGCGCAAGACCGTCAACGGCGACGACGTCTGCTGGGCCTTCGGCGCCCTCGGCTTCGACGACTACGTCGACCCCATGCGCAGGTACCTCCACAAGTACCGCGAGCTCGAGGGAGACCGCGCCGCCGCCGCCGCATCCTCCCGCGGGGGCGGGCCTCCCGGCCCGGACCACCCCTCCACCTCCGGCGCCGGTGCCGGACCCGGACCCAGCGGCGGCGCCGGCGGCGGTCATTTCATGTTCGCCGCCATGGACCGGAGCGATAACAACAGCTCCAGGCCCTTTTAATTGTTTATTATTAATTATAGCTGCTTCTTCTTGAGTTCTTTGTTCAAGAGTTTATCAATTTCTTTCGATCTAGTACTCATTTTTGGAGAGGTGACTAGGGGTGAATCGTATCCGCCTACTACGTATCAAGGCTGGCAGCTCCAAGTTAACAAGCTATATATGTAGCTTAATTAATTATATTCCTCATTACTAGCTAGTGGTAGTAGTGGCAGCAGTACGTAGCTATATATGAGAGCTGCGCTAGTAGCAGTTGTTCTTGGCTTATTGCTTTTGATCTTGGCGGCGAAGAAGGTGCATGATGGAGCTAGCATGAATAATGGATATCGATCGAGGAAGAAAGAAACGACTAGGATCGACGAAGAAGAACCAGCAGGGGGTACCGCGTGTAATAACTTGAGTGCGCGCTCGATCGATTGATTCATTCGGACCCTTTTTAATTGGCGTCAGAATGTTAATTCATTTGCATTGTAGTACTTAGCTCAATTTTCAGTGTATTTTTGTAGCCGGCCGGCCGGTAAGAATATTCTAGATTCAAAATTGTTGATGCTAGCTGCTAGCGCTCTCTTGGCTGCGCTGATTCATTCTTGTTAAGCCATTATTGGTTGGTTAGAATAGGCAGATTTCTACTACTCATGCTAGAGATCTAAGATGCATGCTATAGTACTATCTAGCTAGCTCATGCGTATAATTCTTTAATTATGTGCTGGGTTCTTGCAACAAGTCGTACGTTACATCGAACTCTGAAACCCAAATGGTTGATTCTTTGCTACACTATGTAAACTCGCTATTCATTCACATGTTACTTAGCTTTGTGACATATTACCCCTTTTGCTAGCTTCAGACAATTTGTAGTGGTACGATGTATTGCATATATCACTATATACATGAACACACGCGCGCACAATTAATTGTTTGCACAACCTGATAGTTGTTTGGGCTGAAGCTGAGAACATTTTAATAATATATACATGCACATGTGGATATATATATATATATATATATATATATATATATATATATATATATATATATATATATATATATATATATATATATATATATATATATATATATATATATATATATATATATCTGTTGTTAGTTTTAGCTTTGTTCTCACTGTATATCCTACCTTCTTCCTACGTGCTAGGAAATAGAGACACATCAGAACTTCTTCAAATATACTACGACATGTGCTCATGTGGCAGTTATATTCATATATCATCTGCTGGTGGTGCAGGTCTTGTATTAAATTTTCATAGGACACAGAAATTGATGCTTCATAGGTTAACCACTGACATCATAAATGGCATATGCATGGTCCATGACGTCGTTCCAGAGTCCAGACAGTGATCGATGGACTCTGGCATCGTCACGCATGCATGAAATACGTACTCCCACTCTCTCTCTCCGTTCTGTTTATGAAGTATACTAATTAAGGTGTGTTGCTAGCTGTGTGGAGGTTGGGACAGACTATAAATAAACCAATAAGGTTGTCTAATTTAAGGTTGGTACACTTGTAAACCTCTCTGGATAAAAATCACAGACTTCTGAGTTACTTTTTGATTGATTAGTGGATGGAGAGTAGTGATACGTACTATTGCTGTTTTTTCTATTAGGAAAAAAATATTTATGAGGCACTAATGAATATTAAATAATTATTAAGAACGCTTAGTGGATTGTAGACGGTGATATGAAGCTTTTCATATTGAACGGTACAAATAATTAAGGTAATGTGGCTGCATCATATACAAGAGAATTAGCAATCCATACATCTCAGTGGTGTGCATCTATATAGATTATATATATACATGGAACAACATGCATGACAAACAAAATATATGTGTATCCCCTTTAATTTGTATATATATGCAGGACATACACATATATATACTTCTATATACTCTCTTTGTCCATAAATATATGACATTTAAGACAATAGTCGGTTCAATTTTTAACTAACTAGCCTATCCTAAGCGTCATATATTTGTAAACAGAAAAAGTATGTCATAAGAAACACATAGGTGTGGAAACTGAGGCAAACCTAAATAAGTGACTATATTTATGAGCTCGAATTATAGAAAGCTCATGCATGGTGGCAACTCAATATTCTTTCGAAGATCTATCAGAATATATCTTTGTAAGAACCTATACTGAAACTGAATCGATTCAGACTACAAGAGTGAAAAGTTTGACTGCTTCCTTCTTCTTTTTCGAAACACAGTTTGACTTTTGATGAAGATCAATTATGCTCATTTTGTTTTGCCCATTTCAGTTGATTTATGTCATCTTGATCTCATTAATCATGTTAATCTGAAAAAGGTCTATAGTAGTTGCAATAAATTGAACTATCGAGCATGAGTTGACCTTTCAAAGGCCTTATATATTTTTGCACTTCACATATATGTATGTTTTGACCGAATCTATTGGTGGAGTTATATATATATATATGATACCATGCTGATTGTACCATATGTACATATAATGGTATTGTTAAATAAAACTTTATTTTCATAAAAATGTGTGTGTGTATTATATATATATATATATATATATATATATGAATATTTTTGGTAGAGTGCACTAGTCTTTGTTACTTCCCAATTTTGATCATAGCACTTGATTCTGAATAATCATTTCATTAGCTAGTGTAGTACACCATTCTCCAAGGACCAGATGGATCAATTCGGTAGCTATGTTGGAGCCAAATACTAGTTTGAATTGTGCAAAATAAGTAATCGGTGGTGAGCCACATATATACATTGTTGCCGTAGAGTGGCCTTGATCATCTCTAAAATATAGTGTATGTCAATTGTAAATTTCTTGTGTGAATATGTGTGGTTTCTTTTTTTTTGAAAAAATCATGGTACTATATAATTTTAGTGACGGGATAAAATATGAGAGACACATGGCTGTGAATCACTATATATAGTGTAATTCCCTCAAACTCTATAATGCCAAAAGTATGGCAAAAACCATAGAGTTGAGTTCGCACACTAAATTAGAAAGAAAAAATGATCAAATGTAGTGAGTTCTTTTAATAGATCTCCACCCATGTTTGGAAAAGATTTCCAAGTATTTATTTCCAAATAAAGTGTGGTAGCACCAATTAACAATTTTTTATCCTATGGTCCTCCTTTTATATAGCAAAACCTAGAGTAAGATTTCATTAAGGACCCCTTTGGAGCATCAAAGTCTTGAAACAAAAATGTTGAATTGGAATGCCAGGTGACCTTAAATCTTATGGAACAAGGAGAGCATAGGAAAATGGAAAGAATGGTCGTTTGGAGGGAGCACAATAAACAGAATGTGGGAAATAAATAAGAAAGATATATTGGCACACACAAAGGAAACTTTCCATGATGTCGACTTTATGTTAGAAATCCTTCAAAAATCCTATGAAACAATGCAAGCCATTGCCAGGATCTCATAGGATTTTTAGCACTTGTATGCAAAATTCTTAAGGATATAAATCCTCCTAAATTCGTAAGAAAACCTACTACAGGTCAAATAAAGAGGTCTTATAAAGATTTGTTTGAATAAAACCGAGCTATCCCCTACACGATTGCAAGTTTCATACTACTAAGAGCAACTTCAAGAGAGTAGCTATCTTGGCTTGATTAGCTAAAAAATAGAAAATTTGTCTAAAAATTCAGTCCACCAGACTAGCTAAACTTACTCTAGCTATCTTCCACTAGCTAAACCGGGGGCTTCGCTAGCCATCTTTGGCTAACCAGTCCCGCTACGTATCCCCTCGTATATGAGTATGGCAGGCGGGACCCACTAGCGGTGGAGCATATGGAGAGTTGATTTTAGCTAGTATGTTGGATTTCACCAACTTTTTACTAGCTATCTCATTTTACATACTAGCCAAATCAGTATTTTAGCTAGTGATATTTAGGAAGGCTCTTGGAGTTGCTCTAACATGCTCTTCTATTGTGTTTGTTTTCTAATTGGCTTTATTTCCATATATTTCTCAAGTCTTGCACATTTTTTTACTTGGACAACAAATTGTTTGGGAATAACAATGAAGAAAAGGAAAATTGGAGGTCGCACAAATCACCTGAGTGCAAAACAATCAATAATTGTGAAATTGATGTCTTCCCTACATTGTTGTCGTGTGCTTTTAACCGCTGAAATAATGATGACGATTCCAGTATATCTAGCACTAGTAATTGCTTAATTTAATCAGTAGGCCAGCATTGGGTCGTCGCATATAATTGCTGCCCGTCGACTTGTCAAACAAAAAATTCCATGAGATTGACCTTATGCTAGAAATCCTAAAAAACCCTAAGAAACAATGCAACCATTCCATAGGATCCCATAGAGTTTTTAACAATCCTAAAAAATAAGGGTAGAAATCCTACAAAATTCATATGACATCTTACAACCTAAAGAGGCCTGATAAGGACTTGTTTGAATAAAAAATCAAGCTACCCCGGCCCTTATATGATTGCAAGTTTTATACTACCCCCTCCCTTCTCGTTTATAAGGTGCGTACGTATAGCAAGATTCAAACTTTACAATCTTTGACTACTAGTTTACTCATCATATTTTTTTTGTTTTGTAATGTAAATTTGACATGGTTGAATTTGTATTCAAATGTGGTTTCTAATGATTATACGTTCATAACCACAAATAAAGTAACGTAAGAGGAATTAGTGATCAAAGTATAGTCTGGAAGACCTTGTTGTGTATGCCCGCGCCTTATAAACGAGAAAGGAGGGAGTACTAGGTTAACATAGTCTTCTATCGATTTATCAAGCTACCCCGACCCGCATATTTCTCGAACCTTTCACAATTTTTTTTTACTTGGACAACAAATTGTTAATTTAGAGAATAATAATTGAAAATACGAAAAATGGGTGTTATTTAATTTGCAAAAATCATTTGAGTGCAAAAAAACAATCAATAAGTGTAGGTGGACCGTTTAATGACTAATTCTGAAATAATGCTAACAATTCCAGAACACTCTACTCTAGTAGTACTACTAGTAATTGCTTAATTTAATCAGTAGGCCAACATCGGCTTGCCGCATATATATAATTGCCGCCTATGGACTTGCTGTCAAACCAACTTAGAGAGAGAGAGAGATGCAGGCGGACACAGAGTACTACTGACGACTCTAACCACTCTCGTCCCTCTCATCGTCAGAATCATTACTGTGAGGCATAAATCGATACCGTCCCTCCCAAAGAAGGGCAGAATGATCATCACCCAGCAAAAAAAACGTCAACAATGTGCAACCAACCAGTACCATATATGGTCTGTCCAATGTTCAAGAAGACAAGATTTCAGTCTTCCAGCAGGGAGGAGCTAGCATGAGGATGTATAGTAGTACAGACTACATAGGAATATTACCATATCTGTAAAAACAAATGCAAGCAGAAACAAACTAAAGTAATCGAGGACTGTGGTTCCATCCAATGGGGAGCTTCCTAGGGGACAGCTAGCACAGCAGGTAGCAGCAGCAGCAGCAGCAGACGCATCAAAAGATGAACACTACTCTCTAATTGGCTACTACCCCTCCCCGGCCTAGCTCCTGCAGGGTTGCTCTTGCTCTCATCTCCTTCCTTCGATCCTTTCGATGAATTGAAGTAGTGGCTGCAAAATAGTAGCCTTTGTAAGTGGGCCTGTGATGGCGAGCTGCTGCTTTTGTGTATACTGATGTGGCTCGGCGAGAGCACAGTGCGGTGCGGCCGGCGTGCTCTCGCCTCGACGTTGATCCGGGTGGATCCACGGCCACGTGCCGCGGCGCTGGACGCCATCATCGTCTCCATGCGAGGTGCCGCACGGATTGTCGGCAGATGTCGCGCGCCTAGGGCATCCACCAGTCACCAGTCACCACCCCCCTCCCCCCCGTGCAAAAGACGGCCGCCCCATTGGCCCAACCTAGCGCAACTAGCAGCAGCCGCTGCTGCAGCCACCACAGTGCCCTCGACCTCACATAAAGTTGCTTAATTGGCAACCTCGCTACCACGACGAGCATCTATCCGCTTTACGGAGTATTTCTCGTATAGTAGATACACTGATTTCCTCGCTCTCACGGATGTCGTCTACACGGAGTAGTACTGTGTATAAAACTCTAAAACCTGAATAATGCCCGCACGCATATATATATATATGAATCGAAATCTAACTAAGGACTGAAGTCGATCCTCTAGCCATGATCAAGTTTTACTTAAAAAAAAGGTATGGTTTGTTTGCGCGTCGACCTAGTAGTGCAATAATCTGATGCCCCGTGAAATTTCAATTGAGCAAGGAACGAGCCAAATGGTGAAACACCGCGCCCAACAAGTTGGTTATTTAACAATGAAGAGGCGAATAAAATGCAGAGCCGCACATTTTACTTTTAGCTAGGTTACCGAATCATTAACACGCGTGGTGCGGCAGACAACTCCTGTTGCCTTACGCCTCAAAATAGCGCGTTCTACGCTTTTTTTTCGATAGGATCGAGAAAGCTCATCGATGAACGAGGCGAAAACCCTCTCCTCATCTCGGCGCATAAATAGGGCCGCCCCTCTGTTCAAAACCGATATGCGTCGATCGCGCATTTTGCATCTCTATTAGCTGGTACGCAGGGGCGGGGCTATATAGCTTGATGCGGGGAAGATCATATACACATACCCCCTGCCATATTCATACATACATAGAGATGAGCAGAGATCTCAATTTCACTGGTAGTCCTGCCCAAGTGGGGCAAACCCAACCCCAAAACCTTTCTAGGGCATCAACCTCTACTAGGGATAGCAACAGTAGTGGGGCGGTTGGGCACGACAACAACAACCTCCTGCCGATCGCCAACGTTGGGCGGATCATGAAGGAAGCCGTCCCACCGCAGGCTAAGATATCCAAGCGCGCCAAGGAGACCATCCAGGAGTGCGCCACGGAGTTCGTCGGCTTCGTCACCGGCGAGGCCTCCGAGCGGTGCCGCCGGGAGAGGCGCAAGACCATCAACGGCGACGACATCTGCCATGCCATGAGAAGCCTCGGCCTCGATCACTACGCCGACGCCATGCGCAGGTACCTGCAGAGGTACCGCGAGAGCGAGGAGCTCGCGGCCGCGCTCAACAGCGTCGGCGTCGGCGGCATCCAGATCGACGTGAGGGCTGAGCTGTCGATCTTCCGGGGCGACGAGCATCAAGATAGAAATTGACTGACCCCCCATCCGTGCATGAAGTGTACTGTGCTTACAGAAGAATCAATGCTCTGTGACGCGATAAGAAACTCTCGCTAGAATTAATCTTGTGTTTCATTTTTCTCGTTCGTGATATCCGATCTCTCTTGCATACTCGATCGATGGTGCTAAAGGCTCGTTTTCTCATCAGATGCAAATCACGAATAATTTTACGCTGTGGACAAGCCAAATCCTCTCATTCTACTTCGCAAAAACAAAAACAAAAAATCTCCATCTAATAAACTAGCAGCTTTGTTCCGCGCCCAGTGCAAATACCCATGATCAAGATCCGGTGAGATTTTTTTTTGGAGGAAGACGATCGACCGGATAACCACCGAAACGAGCAAGGATGGCCCATCCTGCTTCATCCTTTTGGGTAAAGAAATCCAACACATCCCGAGCAATTGGGTCTTTTGATTGCTCTCAGGTGTGGACAGAAGGTATGTTTGTGCACTGTCCTATGATGGATCCGTACTATAAAATTCAAGTGCCCCAACGGCACAACAAAAAAGTTGATCGAAGAGCGCAAAAGGCATAGCAAGTTAGGTATTGTTTGCAACTCACAATAAAGTTCGGAGGGGACCATGGCTTGAAGAAATGTTCTAGATGGGCACAGTCTGCGGAAGATGATGCGTTCCGCCCTCCAAAAGCCATCTTGTGTTGTACTCATGCGCGGTCAGTGTGTCTATATTCTGCAGAAAGATGTCCTACGAAGTATCATGTCGTCCGACAACAAGTGTCAAGTTGTGAAGTGAGGATCGCTGTGGAAGCGCACTATCTGAAAAAAAACACCTCGAAAAATGCTCGGAATGATTAGATTCGCATGCGGGAGAACTCCTTTTTACAAACGTGCCATTCACATGTTTGCACTTGTCGTGTAAAGCGTACCACTATTATTATTATTAGTTGAATCGATCGAACCGTAAATTCTGACTGGAATAGAGAGTATGTAGCAACTGGCCGGTAGTCGATTCCTTATCACCGGATAAGATTTTAAGCTATTTATTGTAGATGCAAAGGACGACATCATATATAGAAAACCAAAACGCTCCCATTTCTTTTCTGTGTGATTCGCTTGAACTATATTTGCAAGTTGTAAAACTAGGGAAAAGTGTATATTTATCCTATCCATCTAGGGAGTTGGAGGAGGTGATCTAATACCCCAAGAATTAATGAGATAATATATAAGAGAACATAACCGTTTAAAAATAGCACTATGGCTGCCTGTGGGATAGAAGAAATGCTTGCTCGTTTAGTAATGAATGGCTAATCTTGCTCTAGAGTCTAATGGAGGATGTTAAGCCTCCCAATCGCACAGTGGCTTCTGCAAGATATCTATATATGGTTCATTTTTACTTATTTATTAAACCCAAGTGCAAATTGAACTGTGACTCTGACAAGGACAATTGTGGCTACCTTATCTAAGCCCTTCTCTCTCAAGCGATAAAGGGGGTGGGGGTGTTTTGGCAGCGGGAATGTTGCTAGATTGGCGCACCGCTGTGAGCTGCTCCACCAACCATTATGTTGCACAATTTTCAGAGTGTGGAGCTTTGTGGCCCCCCACGCACGAGAGAGGGAGTTCAATTGCGGATGAGGTGAGGCCTCACATGTTTTGTTTTGCTTGGACTCGGTGTTTTTCACTACATCAAGTGGTTTGCATTGATGTGATGGCATTACAACAAAGGGTTCTACATGGTGGTGACCTTCTTGGTGTGGCTTGTCTGCCTCTTTTGTTTCTTTTCCAGCACTTGATCACGTCGAGGGTTTGATGACTTCATGAGTGTGGTTTGTGGGTGGGGGTTGTGGATGTGCTCCGTCCTCTCTCTCTCTTGTGTGTAGTGGCACGACCGTGTTGAGGTCTCAATCCGACCGACCGGTGAGTGGTAACCCGCGTTAATGTCCCAATCCAATCAGATGAATATAGTTGTTTTTTCTCTTTTCTATTTCCTGTCTACGACCTCTCATGGTTGTATACTCTTATATTTTTATTTTTATGTTAAATCAATGAAACACACATTGTCCGTCCGTCATGGCTGCTGGTCTCTGCGCATTGGGCTGGATTTAATCCGGCAATATGATCATTAACTGGGCTGACGATACAAAGGCCCAACCAAATTGCTAAAACAATTAGGCCCGCTGACAAAGAGGCCGCGAGATTGATTATTCCGATTCCGCGACGCGGGTGTCGATCTGCGTCCAACTTCGGCATCGGGGCATTCCGCATTCGGAATTTCAAATCCTCTTCGAAGTCGTCTCGATTCTCGAAGAATCTATATGGCACGCAAGCAGCAAAGGAACTACAGCAATCCGCAATTCGCATTGCCAGGTATATATACATACTTGATCGTCCACACGTCGCCGCCGCCGCCCGCCGGCGTCGATCGATCAGCCATGGAGTCGCGGGGGGAGAACCGATCGCCCCTGATCACGCGCCGAGTCGAGGCTAGTACCACATGCCCAGGCACGTCGCGGTCGACGAGGGCAGCGTCCGCGACGTGATGCGGCGGCTGCTGAGGGCGATCCGGCCACTGCGGGACCTCGACCTCACCGACGACGAGTGGGAAGCCATCCTGCCCGAGGACGTGCTGCCGAAGCTTGCCGACCTGGCGCGGGGCCGCCATGCATGAGGGCAGCGCCGCCGCCGCCGTCGTGCATCTGGCGGTGGACTACCGCGTCAGGTACAGCGCGCCCACGGTGCTTATGACGGCGTGCAAGGGAGCCGCGGTGACGACGCCTGTGGGGAAGAAGGGCGGCGAGTGCAGCATCTGCTTGGAGGCGTTGTGCCAGGAACAGGCCGTGGAGCTGCCGGGCTGCGCTGCGCGCACGCCTTCCACCGCCGGTGCATCTCCAAGAGGTTCCGCAAGAAGCCGACGTGCCCCCTGGATTAATTGGGCCTTGGCCATTTAGTCTCAATTAATCTTAAGAATTAAAAAGGTACACAAATAAATGTTAGGGATTCAATCCCGCATTGAAATCCAATGAGAATCTTATAACTAACTTAAAGGGTGGACCAATGGTGGACCACTTGTGAAGTTGGTAAAAGGAGAAGGGCGTGCCACACGCGCGCGCGCTCGCTCGCCTCGCCGGGCCGGGCCGTGGGCGAGTCGAGTCGAGTCGTGACCGTGATGCACCGTTTTTGTCATTCATGTCGGTCATTCATGTCGCCCATAATCCTCGTATTAAAACGACCGTTACCTGGGAATCGTGGGGAGCGTACCCGTACGCGCCTCGCTCGCTCTCCCGTACGACTACGTCCCTGTCCACGTGAACGACTACTTCCAAGACGACTACGTCCACCGCGTGAACGACTACTTCTAGTACGACTACGTTCTCCGCGTGAACGACTACAAAAATGGTTTCGATGCCGGTGGTGAGTCGTACGTCATGGAACGGCTCTATGACTACAAAATGGTTGAAGACCGTTCGTGGTAGAGCGAGCCCATGAGATTCGGGCGCTAGCTAGAGATCTTGAGAACTATAGCAAGGATGCACCATGTAAGTTGCCCGACAAGTTTGTGGCCGGAGGTATTATCTCCAAGTTACCACCTTCTTGGAAGGACTTTGGAACCTCTCTAAAACACAAGAGGCAAGAGTTTGTCGTTGTCGATCTTATCGGCACTCTTGATGTTGAAGAGAAGGCGAGAGCAAAGGACAAGACACATGGTAAAGGGACCGTTGGGTCTTCTAGTGCTAACTTGGTGCAGTAAGAAGAACAACAATGCATTCAAAAAGAAGAACAAGCCACATCAAAATCAATCAAAGGCTAAGCGGACGGCTCGGTTCAAGCGAGAAAAAGCCACCAACCGGAAAGTGCTACCGTTGTGGTAGCACGGAGCACTTCGCCGCAAAGTGTTCGGATCGCAAGGATAAGAAAGATGGCAAGAGCGCCAACATGGTTATTAGTGAGACCGGTGGAACGTCGGGGTACGGTAATCTTTTACCTACGGTTCTTTCGGTATGTCGACCACCGATTGGTGGATTGATACGGGTGCTAATATTCATGTTTGTGCCGACATTTCCTTGTTTTCCTCTTACCGGAGCGGGCGGAATTTCCTCCTTGTTGATGGGAAACGGATCACATGCGCGTGTTCTTGGTGTTGGTTCGGTCGATCTGAAGCTTACTTCGGGAAAGACCGTTCGATTGAAGAACGTGCAGCATGTCCCTACTATCAAGAAGAACTTAGTCAGCGGGTCTCTACTGTGTAGAGATGGTTTTAAATTAGTCTTTGAATCCAATAAATGTGTAATTTTTAAGTTTGTAAGTTTTATTGGAAAAGGTTATGATAGCGGAGGCCCGTTCCGCTTTTCTTTGTCATATGATTGTAATAAAGTTGTGAACCATGTCTCGAATGTTAATGATGAGTCAAATGTTTGGCATTCGCGACTTTGTCATGTTAATTTTGGTTGTATGACGCGTCTTGCAAACTTGAGTTTAATTCCGAAATTTACCTTAGTCAAAAATTCTAAGTGCCATGTGTGCGTTGAATCAAAACAACCTCGCAAGCCTCATTTTTCGGGCCGAGGCGAGAGACTTGGCTCCTCTAGAACTAATTCATTCGATTTATGCGAGATGAATGGTGTGTTGACAAAAGGTGGTAAAAAGTTTTTCATAACTCGATAGACGATTGTACTAGATTTTGCTATATCTATTTGTTGAAGTCTAAAGATGAAGCATTACAATACTTTAAAATCTATAAAGTCAAGTAGAAAACCAACTTGAGAGAAAGATTAAAAGAATTAGGTCCGATCGTGGTGGAGAGTATTTTTCTAATATTTTCACCGCGTTTCCGTGAGGAACACGGAATAATTCATGAGAGGACACCTCCCTATTCACCTCAATCAAACGGGGTAGCCGAAAGAAAGAACCGCACTCTAACCGATTTGGTTAACGCCATGTTAGACACGGCGGGAATTTCCAAGGAATGGTGGGGTGAGGCTATATTGACTGCAAGTCATGTCCTGAATCGTGTTCCTGTAAAGAACAAAGAGATAACACCATTCGAGGAATGGGAAAAGAAAAGGCTAACACTTTCATAGTTACGGACTTGGGGATATTTGGCCAAAGTGAATGTGCCTATAACCAAGAAACGTAAACTAGGACCTAAAACGCGTCGATTGTATCTTTCTTGGTTATGCTCTACACAAAGTGTGGGTTATAGGTTTTTAATAGTGAAGTCCGGAGTACCCGATATGCATGTTGGCACCATCATGGAATCCGGAGACGCTACATTTTTTGAGGACTTTTTTCCTATGAAAGAGGTAGATAGCACATTTAGTCATGAATTGTCTATTAATAATGAACTCAAAGAACCTGCTTGTTTTGATAGAACACAATGAACAACCACATGAGGAAAATCCGAGGAGGATGGCAATGAAACTCTTAGAAAGAGCAAGAGACGAGAGGATTGCAAAGTCCTTTGGAGATGATTTCATTGTGTACCTCGTGGATGACACTCCTAGAACCATTGAAGAGGCATATTCCTCTCCGGATGCTGACTATTGGAAGGAAGCAGTTCGGAGTGAGATGGACTCTATTATGTCTAATGGTACTTGGGAGGTTGTGGAGCGTCCCTATGGGTGCAAACCTGTAGGATGCAAGTGGGTGTTCAAGAAAAAGCTTAGTCCTGATGGTACTATTGATAAGTACAAGGCAAGGCCGGTGGCTAAAGGCTATACTCGTAAAGAAGGAGAAGATTTTTTCGATACTTACTCACCGGTTGCCCGATTGACCACTATTCGAGTACTACTTTCCTTGGCGACTTCCCATGGTCTTATCGTTCACCGGATGGACGTTAAGACAAGCTTTCCTAAATGGAGAGTTGGAGGAGGAGATCTATATGGATCGCCGGATGGATTCGTAGTAAAAGGTCAAGAAGGGATGGTGTGTAAATTGGTAAAATGTTTGTATGGTCTTAAGCAAGCTCCTAAGCAATGGCATGAGAAGTTTGACAAAACTTTAACGTCAGTTGGCTTTGTTGTGAACGAAGCTGACAAATGTGTGTACTATCGCTATGGTGGGGGCGAAGGAGTGATCCTATGTTTGTATGTAGATGACATACTGATATTTGGGACAAGCCTTAATGCGATTAAGGAAGTGAAAGAATTCTTGTCTCAAAGCTTCGAGATGAAAGATTTGTGGGAGGGCGATGTGATTCTAAACATTAAACTAGTGAGAGAAGGTGATGGTGGGGTTGTTCTTACACAATCTCATTATGTGGAGAAAATCTTGAGTCGTTTTGGTTACAACGAGCGCAAGCCAGCCTCCAACACCTTATGATGCTAGTAAAATGTTAAGGAAAAACATAAGAATAATGAGAGATCGCCTAAGATACTCCCAAACCATTGGTTCACTAATGTACCTAGCTAGCGCTACTAGACCCGACATCGCATATGCGTAAGCAACCGAGTCGATTCGTGTCTAACCCGGAGATGCTCATTGGGAAGCTCTTGAACGGGTAATGCGCTATCCGAAAGGAACAATGAACTACGCGATTCACTATATCGGGTATCCTAGGGTACTAGAGGGTTATAGTGATTCGAATTGGATCTCTCGATGCGAGATGAGATTAAAGCCACAAGTGGATATGTGTTTACACTTGGAGGTGGCGCTCGTCTCCCGAAAGTCTTGCAAGCGGACCATCTTAACGAGGTCAACTATGGAGGCGGAACTCACCGCATTGGACACCGCCACGATTGAGGCCGAATGGCTTCGTGAACTCCTTATGGATTTACCGGTAGTTGAAAAACCGATACTGGCAAGTCCTCATGAACTCGTGATAATCAAACGGTGATTGTCAAGGTGAATAGTTCAAAGGACAACATGAAGTCATCTAGGCATGTAAAGAGGCGGCTGAAATCTGTCAAGAAAATGAGAAACTCCGGAGTGATAGCCTTGGACTACATCCAAACGGCTAAGAATCTGGCAGATCAATTCACAAAGGGTCTTTCACGTAATGTGATAGACAATGCATTCATGGAATTGGGCTTGAGACCCGTCAGCGTTATTCAGTAGTGGTAACTCCGTCCTATGTGATCGGAGATCCCGTGAATTAGGATAGTGCAACAAACTACCGTTTAACAGAGAGAAGAGAACCTTTGTAAAGGGCTCATTCCGTAGAGATGCATTTCTCTTCTAAAATGCGTATGGCAAAGTTGGTGAAAAACCTTAATGTGATCCGAGTGGCTCAAAGAGTAGCAAAGATGTTGGCCTACGAACATCTTAAAGGATTGCACCTATATGGGTCCGATTGCTAGTCACAATCTATGAGATAGGGTGATCTCTAGATACCCATGAAAGGCATGGAGTATGACTTATACGCTCCAACCCGAGGGGATGCTAATAGCAGCCTAGTACTGGAAAGGGGCTCTAGTCAAACTTGTTTGCACGAAACTGCCAATTCAAGGCATAGTCCATTGGTCGATTGTGAATGAGTGTAGCTTTTATCTCGGTGGATGTTCAACTTAACAGTCTCCACCATAAAGTCAGTATATCAAAACAAGAGTTGAGAAGAGGACATTTCTTTGTGTACCTTGAAATTCTTGGTGGGGATTGTTGGATTAATTGGGCCTTGGGCCATTTAGTCTCAATTAATCTTAAGAATTAAAAAGGTCCACAAATAAATGTTAGGGATTCAATCCCGCATTGAAAGCCAATGAGAATCTTAACTAACTTAAAGGGTGGACCAATGGTGGACCACTTGTGAAGTTGGTAAAAGGAGAAGGGCGTGCCACGCGCGCGCGCTCGCTCGCCTCGCCGCACCGGCCGGGCCGGCCGGCCGTGGGCGTGTCGAGTCGAGTCGAGTCGAGTCGAGACGAGACCGTGATGCGTATGCACTGTTTTTGTCATTCATGTCGGTCATTCATGTCAGCCATAATCCTCTGTATTAAAACGACCGTTACTGGTAACTGATGACGTTGAATACAAGCGATTCATCGACCGTCGTTTAATGAGAATTATGGTGGTCGGCGGCGTCCGGTGTTCATTCCCTCCTCTTCTCTCGCGCCTATATAAGAGGACTCCTTCCTCCGGCACAAACACACATTCTCACACCCGGGTACTCCCGCTTTGGAGACCTCTCTCTTCTCCCTCTCGTGTTGCTCTCTCGCCATTCCCAACGCAAGCTTTGCGCGCACACCGCTTGCGTGAGCGGCTGCCTCCGAACCTCGTCCGCCTAGCGATCCCGCTCGGGATAGGCGTGCGATAAGGTTTTTGGGGAGCGTACCCGTACGCACCTGCTCGCTCTCCGTACGACTACGTCGTCGTCCACGTGAACGACTACTTCCAAGACGACTACGTCCACCGCGTGAACGACTACTTCCGCACGACTACGTTCTCCGCGTGAACGACTACTTCCCGAAGGCCGTTCGTGGGACTTCACCGCAACGACTCGCCACCGCATCACCTCCGTACGACTACATCGAATAAGGTCCCTCCACGAGTAGCATGTCTATTCCGGGGGATAACGGCGCACCGGTTGACTCCGTCAACCGTCCCGCCTTTAGGTACACACTAAACCTCTTATGTGTAATTTTGTTCGAGTTTTATTTGAGATTTAACTTGAACACATGCACATACTTTGTTCTCACGGGATCACTTATATTCGTCATGAATTTGTTAATAATTTCTATAATTAAAATGTACCGAAAATTGCCTAATTGTCTAACACACCCCGTGCGGGGAGAACCACTACAGAAACGCGTGCTTCGCCAACGGCTTAGAGTCTGTTGGCGAAGACTCCAACCCCGTTGGCGAAGGCTTTCCCAACGGGGTTTCCGAGTTCCCGTTGGGAAAGAACCGTTGGCGTTTTAAGTGATGGGAAAGAGCTCTTCGCCAACGGAGAACGCGGGCCCCGTTGGGAAAGCTTCGCCAACAGCCACGTGTACCGTTGGCGAAGGGGGGACGCCGTCAGCTCGGCTGCCGTTACCTTCGCCAACAGGGAAGCGACGGCTGTTGGCAAAGTCCGGTTGGCGAAGGGAACGACAGCTTTGCCAACAGCTTGGTTTGCCAACAGCATCGGGTGAAGCTGTTGGCAAATCCGCTGGACAAGGCTGTTGGCAAAGAAGCCCAGCTTTGCCAACAGTTTTCTTTGCCAACAGCATGGGCCGAAGCTGTTGGCAAAGTCGGCGCGTGCTTCAGGGGAGCCCAGCTTTGCCAACGACTCGGCCCAAAGTCGTTGGCAAGCCGGCAAGGCCGGTAAGGAAAGCCCGCCTTGCCAACAAACTTTGGCCCATGCTGTTGGCAAAGCTGGGAATTTCCCCCCTTTTCTTTTGCTCTTTTCTAGCATTTAATTCACACATCAAATCCACACATCACAGAATACCACATATATATCAACAATATAGCATATAAATCACATTTCGGCATCGGTTTCGATCTCAACATAAATCCACACATGTGCAATTTTTCTAACCAGACCTATATAAATGTAGGACAAAATGTGGTATCTTGTCAGAACAGCACATCATAATTAACCCAATTTCAGTGAACTGATGTCATATAGAATAATTCATCTGGTTCAATTCAGTAAATCCAATAGGGGCTTATACAAAATGCATGATGCACAAGAACCCTGGTAGCTTCCATCTTTAGAAATAAATATTCCCTCAATTTGTCGATGTTGCTCCCGGCATGCTCGAGACACAGTTTCATGAACAAGGTCACTGCAAACCAAGAGTGGAACAATAATGTAAGTAGGTAAATACAAGTAGTATGTGCTAAATAATTCAATACCTTGAGTGGAGTTTCTGCAGAAGCGCTAGTTATATCACGAGGTTGTTGATCAAGAACATGGTACAGCCCAACTTTCCGGACCAACCGAACTCGGGCGCCATTCATATCATCATCGAGCTGTTTCTCATCTAGTCTACCGGTTTGGTACCGAGATAATTCTAGATCCACTTGAACATCTAGCCAGGATCTAGCTATTGCCCAACAAGCCGACTAGGAATGAGAATGAAAAAGATGCATCACACACCACAGGTAAAGAAAAGGGTATAATTAAATCAAGAACATACCTCCCACGTCCGTACAGATTGGCAAGATACGCTTTAAGTTACCTGTGCACCGTAAAGCGTATACAACCATCTCATAACGACCACCATCTTGTTCAGCAATTTTCTCGAAATAGTACTATCAATCCGAGTGTACAAAAGCGAAGAATTTAAAGAATAAAGGCGGACAGTTGTTTAGCATGAACAACACTACATTAAAAAACACACACACGTAAAGAAGCATACTCTAGAACACAAGTAAAGTTCACCTCGAAGCACAATATGACGCCCATTTCCAAAGACGCCACCGCCTCCCAATACCACTTTCCAATTCAATAGCTTGTAGTGTTCTGGATTTTCCATTCGTGAGCAATGCGTCCAGGGAAGGAAACATATCTATGCCACCAAAAGGGCAAAGAGTGGCAGCTCTCCATGCCTCAAAATATACCAAGAGTCAAGGCATTTTCAAAATAAGCGAGAGATGACACGTAACAAGAATAATGTAGTATACACAGATTGATCTACCCGGTCGCAGAACAAAGACAACTCGTATGCCTCTTCTAATCTTCCCGCTCTTAAAAGGGTCCGGATATCTTCTAGAAGCAATTCATCTTGCTTCGTTTATAGTCAAGGAAAAAGCAAAAATGTTATTACTAGAGCCGAGACGCTAAACAAGAACAATTTCGTAAAATATGCAATCTTTTTCTATATAGTGCCGTTAGGCTAATGTTTTTGCTTTAGTTGAGTAAAAAAAATTTAAAAGGTGACATCAACCAGGAATATCAAAGAAAGGTTTTGCTAATCAAAGAAAGGATGGTTCCAGGAAGGTCAAATGAACGAACCATAATGCACATTTCCTTTCAAGAAAAAAAATGAGTAACTAATGAATACTACCAACAGGAAAACCTCTAAATGGTAAATAATTAATTAATTAAGAAGGTCATGACTCAGGAGTCAGGACAATCATTATGAATGAGCCATCAGCCATGGATACATGATAGTTATATTGAACCTTGACATTTAAAATTGTAAAACTATATAAGACTCCATACATGTAAATAGATTGCTAGTCTCTTTTCAAAAAAAAAACATAGCACTCTTACTTTTTTCTCCAAATCAAGGGCTTCGAAGCAAGACCTTCAAGCCAACAGCAAGAGTTTAATTGAAAACAGCAAACGTGCATATTTAGCAAAAAAAAAATCTTCTCAAGAACCCTAACCGCGATTACTCGTCCAAAGACCTCAAATCTTTCAACTCTCTACGAAATAAATGAATCCAAAGCAGATTGAACAACTCCAAAGACATTAAACAATGGATGGTTAAATAACAAGGTGACATTACCAGAACCTTTAACACTGGGCCGGCACAAACATGAAAAGATTATATTGGTTGGAGTACGGCGAAAAAAAAGGACTTGCCGACATTACCGTGTGTAAATGCAATGGAGATGCAAGCATGCTAGCAACCAAAGCACCCATTAAAACATGCCAACTAACCCCGAAGTTAATATGGAGGCCACCTACCCGAGAGCAAGTACCACCCCGACAAGCCCCATCAACTAGAGCACATAATCACATGACACCGACAGCCTACTCCTTTTGCCACAACCTCTAATAAAGGTCAAAGTCTAAGACTATTAACGAGCATATAACTACTTCCTCCTCCCACTAAAAAAAGTGTGGTTTCAATTTAGAAATCATTAACCAAACCAGACACCAGTTTGAACACTTTTTTTATATCTTTAGCAACATTGAAGTATTGAGCAAATGCTTTTCAGGACGAATCTAATAATAATCCTACCACTTAATACAAAGTTCAGTCATCAGTTGGGCTTTTTTTAAAAAAAAGCATATTGAATTGACGGTCAAAATTTAAAAATGTTGGGCACAAGCAATGCAAACAAAGAAATGATAGAAATCTAACCATCAAGCACCGGATCCGGATGCCATGGTGAGCATGAGAGGAGGATGTGTTGGGTGGACAAGTGGTTGGGATCCGCCGACCATCTTCGAGCAACAAACCAGCCTTGCGAACGGCAGCAGATGGTGGCAAGGCGGCCTCATCAAATGCCCGCGCAGAATCACGAGAAAAATGTCAGCACAAGAAAAAGGTGGCCGCGCGGGGCGGCCGGGCGGGCGCGGCGGGCGGGGGCGGGCGGGCGGGCCGGCCGGCGGGGCGGGGGGAGCGGATCCGCCGCGGCGCGTGGCGGGCGGGGCCGGGCGGCGGGGCGGGCGGAGCGGATCCGCCGCGGCACGCAGGCGGGCGGGCGGGCGGGCGGGCGGGCGAGCGGCCGCGCGCGCGGCGCGGCCGCGCGGGGCGGGAGGGCGGCGGGGCGGGCGGGGAGGGCGGGCCGGCCGGCGGGGCGGGCGGAGCGGCGGCGCGCGCGGGCCGGCCGGCGGGGCGGGCGGGGCGGGGAGGGTGGGCCCGGCCGGCCGGGGCGGGGCGGAGCGGGCGCGGGGCGCGAGGGTGGGGCCGGCCGGCCGCGCGGGGCGAGCGGGCGCGGCCGGGGCGCGAGGGTGGGCCGGCCGGCGGGGCGGGCGGAGCGGCCGCGCGCGCGCGGGGCCGGCCGGGCGGGCGAGAGGAGTGGTCGGGGCGCGGAGGGGGGGGGGGTGGGCGCGCGCGAGCCGGGTGGCGGCGGGGGGGGGGGGGGGGGCGAGTGTGGTGGGGAGTGTGGTGGGGCTGAGGGTTTCTAGGGTTAATGTTCTTTGCCAGCAGCCTACAGGTGCGGCTGTTGGCAAAGTCTTTTTTGATTTTTTACTACACCAGCCTTCGCCAACAGCTGCGGTAATGAAGCTGTTGGCGAAGACACCTTTGCCAACAGCATTAGAAAGCTGTTGGGAAAGAATTTTTGCATTTTTGTTTTTTTTTCCTTTCAAATTTTTTGTGGGTCCTTCTTACTATAACTACATCTCAACTTCAAAACTTGGGGATGTTTTGAGCTATTTAACTATATTTCGTTAATTATTTTCGTTCACTTGAATTTTACGCATAATTCAAATTTGAACCGCACGTGCGTGAAATAATGAAACTTAGGCGTTCAAAAAATGATATTCATGTCGGGGAGTGTGTTTTGAGGCCGTGTCCCAAAGCTCACCCGAAATTTCGAAGTTCTTGTCCACGTAACACGACGGTCCGGACGTGGTACAACCGTTTTTTAATTATATAAAATCCAAATGAAGTCGAAAAATCACGAAACTTGTCGGGGTGTATTGTTATCGCATGTGGAGGCTACGATAAACATTTGAGAAAGTTTGGAGCAAGTTGCCGCGTCAAATGCTCAAAACCTAGACATCTCTACCATGTGATCACTTGTGGAGCACATGTGGAGTCGTCTAGGTTTTGAGCATCCGACGCGGTAACTTGCTCCAAACTTTCTCAAATGTTTATCGCAGCCTCTACATGCGATCACAAGACACCCCGACAAGTTTCGTGATTTTTCGACTTCGTTTGGATTTTATATAATTAAAAAAAGCTTGTACCACGCCCGAACCGTCGTGTTACGTGCACAAGGACTTCGAAATTTCGGGTGAGCTTTGGGACACGGCCTCAAAATACACTCCCCGACATGAATATCATTTTTCGAACGCCTAAGTTTCACTATTTCACGCACCCGCAGCTCAAATTTGAATTATGCCTAAAATTCAAGTGAACGAAAATAATTAACGAAATATAGCTAAATGTTGAAAAATGGGCCCACATTTAACAATGTGCTTCTAAACAATGTAGCAAGGCTACCAAAAAAGTTTGAATCCAAAATTCGAAAAAAAATGAAAATTCTTTGCCAACAGCCGCAATCTTCCCCAACAGCCCCTACAAGGCTGTTGGGAAAGAAGGCTCTTCGCAAACAGCTTGGTAGCCCTGTTGGCGAAGGGGCGCTCCCTTTGCCAACAGCTAACGGCGAAGCCGTTGGCGGCCGAACGATGCCGGCGGTACCGTTTGGCCGCGCCGCAGCTTCGCCAACGAACTTTTCTTTCCCAACAGAATGCTATTGGGAAATAACCCCTTCGCCAATGGCCGAACTTTGCCATCGCTCATTTGATTTTGGGTGTTGGGAAGATTTCTTTCCCGACAGCGGAATTTTCCCCGTTGGGAAAGAGTTTTTTCGCCAACAACTCGTGTCTTGGCTGTTGGGAAAGCGTTGGGCTGTTGGCGAAGCCACGCTTCCTGTTGTGAACGTGACCCAGCACCTGGACCCGGAGCTGCAGAAGCATCTCGCCGAGTTTCTGCCACGACGATGATCAGGATCCACCCGGTGCGCTCGATTCGTCAGGAAACGCCATTGCGGCGCCTCCATCCGATCTCCTGCTACATGAACAGTACTAGGCGCTACCAAGAACTTAAGCCGCAGGCCGCAGCACCTGAAAAAAAGATTATCTGACACCTCAAAAAAAAAAGGAACTAAGCCACAGTAGTTCTTTGCTCTGACGATAGACTTGTAGTACTCACATTGATTGTTGGGGTCACAATCTGTGTTCCTGCTTATTATTTTGTGGCAGTTGTACTCTGCATCTGCAGCTCAACGTCGCATGATGCTTCCCATTTTAAGTACTGGCTAAGAGAAATTATTACTCAATCCGTTTCAAATTGCAGTTCCTTTTATCTTTCCTAGAATTATTTGAATCTAGAAAATGCAAAAAACTACAGTTTGGGATGGAGGAGAGTACCGTGTGTCTAAATTTCCATTCCCCAATAATGTATGAATAATCAGTTTTAAAAAAAGTATGAATAAACAACAATTTATCTGCAAGGCCATTTAGCCAATCTGCACGTCAATTTACTTGAACGCCAATATGCAGAGGGGCAAATGATCAGATTTTAAAGATGTGATATATCATATATGCTAAAATTTTCTGAACTGGATGCTGGGGATCGCCGCTGGTTTCGATTTTGCAGTCCATGTGGCCGCGGTTCTTGTAAAACCTACAGAGTCCAGGCAGATGCGGTTAGTAGAATTTGCATCCTTTTGTCCTTTCTCATATCTTTTTACCTGTTGCTTGCTGGAAGTCATCGGCTACCCGGCGGTGGGCATAGCAGGGGAGACGAAGACCGCGACGGCGACTCTGTCCGGGTACTTCTCCGATCCATGGCCAGCGCGCGGCTCAGCCTGTCGAAACTGTGGCCGACAAGGACTGTCTCCTCCCGTGGCGCCGTATTCCTCGAAGGACCGCACCTCCTCGGCGCTCCCTGGTCTGTCACCGCAACTGGCCATGTCTAGCGCCATGACGTACGGTGGCCGGCGGAGGACACCGCGGGCCGTGGCCACCTACACCTAATCACCTTGTGCCAGCAGCACCCCGCGCCGTTGCAGGCGCCGATCGACCTCACCTCCACGCCAGGGCGGCATGAGGCCGCCGCCCGCCCCTTCTCCTCCACCGGCCACGTCTTGTCTTCCTCGGCGACGGCAATCACGCAGCTTACCGCGCCACACCTGTCCTCCGTCAGAACCTTCTCCTCGGTCATGGCCTCGTACCGGAGGAACATCTGCGCCAGACTACTAGTCAGCATTCTGGCAAGTGCCCGGCCAGAGAACAGCTGAATTGTTGTGCGAGCACCCGGCCGGCGGCCGGCGCTGCTCGACTTACTCCGTCGCTCGGAACGCCGGGCTGGAGATTGCCAGCACCGATTGAGCAACCACGGATTTGGAAGCGCCCGCCGCCGCCGCCGGCGAGGCATCTGGCGCCCTCCAGCTGGGCCGGGCATCGCGGCATGCAGGAAAACGACCAGGTCAAATCGTCATCCTAGCGAATCTGGGCGGTGCGGATCCAATCGGACGGTGCATACAGGTCCTGGGGTTGGACGGTAAATCAAATACCGTCCACCCCCTGAGCTGGGCGGCGGCGCCGCGAGCGCCTGCCGCCTGCGCCTCCCCTGCTTCGTTCGTACAGCGCCTCGTTCCGATCGATTGGGATACGGCCATCGGAGTCCGCCGGCTGCCGACGAGACCTCGCCGAGAGGTCCCGACACCGTGGGCCGTGGATGGCATCCTGGTGTGGTGGTGTCCCGTCACCTGCTGTTCACGGACGTGACCCTGTTTGCCCCCGCAGACCAAAGAGACCGGCAGCGGCGGCGAGCCAGACCAGACCAGCCGCGGCCGTGGGCGGAGGCGGGCGCGCGCCTACCGCGGGGCCGGCGCCGAGGCAAGCTTCGTCGTCGTCGCCGCGCTGTGCTCACTGCTCAGGGACGGACGTCCCGGGGAACGAGGACAGGGTGATCCGGCGGCTGCTGAGGGCGATCTGCGCCGCCGCACGTCAGGTACAAAGATTTGGACTCGCTGTGTAGTGTGCAATCTCTGAATAATACTACCACTGTAACAATGTTATATTCAATGAACACTTGAACAGCGATATGCTTGCAACAGTCTGCTGGTAGTCGGGCCGCCTACTGCCGGCCGGTTCAGATTTCAGAGCCTTTGCCTTTCCAGAGGCCTGGTTAAGTATGGTTCAGATAAACTCCTCCTAGTAGGCAGATAGAAGCCCGCCCCGTGAGTTCATGAAAGGCCCAGCCCAGGTGTCCGCTTATCAGCAGGTGCTGATGACAGTGACAGTGATACCACCCGGTTTCTCTGACAACAAAACGAAAGAAACCGCAAGGTTGTGATGGAACTGCTAGTGCAGAAGCAACATGGATTTCAGTTTCACTGTTACCACTAGGGCACTACTACCACCATCGCTAGCTTCACTGTGTCTTGTTGCTGTTACCGGTGCATGTTCGCGCCGTCGAACCGCCGTCTGGCGACGGAGACGCGGGGGAGGAAGGCAAGGAAGATCAGCCGCGACAGGCGGCCGGACGGCGCTTCTCCTCCGAGGCTCCGATCAAGTCAGGGCAGGGGGAATGGATGCTTTTCCGAGGCAGGCAGCCAGTTCACGTCACCGGCGATGTGCACCGGCGAACAGCAGCAGCTGCCGGCCGGCCGCTTGATCGATGTGCACCGGCGAACAGCAGCAGGCAGCAGCTGCCGGCCGGCCGGCCGGTGCGGTGATGTGCCCGGTCGCGCGCAGAAAGCGGCTCTAATTTCCCCGCGGAATCTGACTGACCTCAGCGGCTGGGATTAGCAGGGAGCTTCGACTTTGTAGCCACACCTAGAGAACATATTATGCTAGCAACGGAAGCATAATATGTTTTGACTTTGTAGCCTCTCCAATGGAGGCCACCAGAACACTCGCGCTCTCCTCGTCCCCTGTCCCCGCGTGCCGGTCGCCGGAGAAGGCATCCGTTGGCCCCCTTAATTCCACCCCCGCCGCTTCTCAACCACATCCTCCCTCCAACTCCGCGCGGTCCAAAGTCCAGCACTTGGCGCCCGCTCTTCACCGTTCCCGGTCCGCTAGCTCCTCCAACTCATCAGCCTTTCGTCTCCTCCCTTTCCTAGATGAGATGTTTTCGTTTTGGCTTGAATTGTGCTAAACTGTTTGTCTCCATGCGAGATATTAGAAGAGCGCTTTTGGAGGCAGATGTATGTTTCATCCCTACTTCAACATGGCATTTGTCTTGTATTCTTTTTTGCCTTCATAAACTAACGCAGAACCAGTCTTTCAGGTGAGTTTGCCGGTAGTGAGGTGAGTTTGCCTTCATAAAGGCTGTAGGAACTGATGTTATTCGAGGCGTCAGTCCTGATCAGCAGCTGGTGAAGGTATACCGAAGTTATAGGTTCATCTAATTGTATGGATGATATTTCTACTGAAGTTTGTTAGAGATAAATTTGTTCGTTTGATTTGGACTTGCTTAACTATTTTAATATAAAGTTCTCAATTTGTGAGGTAGATAAATTACTGGAGATAATGTAATTGTGCATGGAAGCAACCTTAACTAGGAAATTGAGTGTTTAATTTTATTTGCACAAATGTGCTTTTCCCATACTGATTGATGTGCTTCTAACACTGGACGACTAACTTAACTCAGTGGCACAGGTTGTGAATGATCAACTTGTACAACTGATGGGCGGCGAGGTATCAGATTTGGTATTTGCAAAATCTGGTCCAACAGTTATCTTGTTGGCAGGTCTGCAAGGTGTTGGGAAGACTACTGTCTGTGCAAAGCTTGCCTTGTATCTAAAAAAATGGTACTTTCCTTATGCTTGTCGTTTCAGAAATTCCTAATATATATACCCAGAGACTTTTGGTACTTATAGACCAGACTCAGGTTACAGGGTGATGGAGATAAAATGTCAGTTACTATCTTTAGGAAGTCTAGTAGCCATAGTATTTATTTCCCAATAAAACATAAGAGTCCTGCATGTATGCATGCATCAGTTATAAGCTTTTCAGTTGCCGTATCATGATGGTCCTGCGTGACCAATATCTCAATGGTCTGAGCGGTCAGATCTCTCTCTATATATATGTAAGGATGTTTGGGAAGAAGAACGGTGGAGAAGAGCATACAAAATACTCACTATGATTGGTGACCACTAGAGGGAAATTGTGAGTCACAATTTCATCTAGTTTTATCTGTCTTGTTTGTGTGCCTCTGATATTGATCTATTGGTTCGTTCTAATCCACTGCATCAGTTGGTATTCAGAGCGGAGGTTCGAGTCCATGGCAGGAGGGCGAAGAAATCGAGGCCGTCGTCCATCCCAGCGAGACGCTCGGGATGGTGATGCTGAGGAAGAGGAGTCTCATGATGAGACTCCCCGTCGTCATCACGACCCGAGGGACATCGATGCCAGACTAAGAGATCAAGATCGAGAGTTGAGACATCAAGTGCAGACTCTAGTACAGCAAATGGGGGCCATGCAGATTCAGATGGCTCGATTGGCTGATACTAGACGACGGAGGGACTCGCCAGAAGACCGGGTTGAGGGAGATGCTGATTATGACAGTAGCAGCTCTTCAGAAAGTGACCTGAGGCGTCCTGAAGTAAATCCTTTTGCACGGTATCGACGTGGAAGGGGTCGTGCTCCTGCTGGGCGTGAAGATAATTGGCGTCGCTGTTTTAGAGTCAATTTACCTGAGTTTTCAGGAGGGCTCTCTGCTGAAAATTTTGTGGATTGGTTGGATCACGTTGAACGTATATTTGAATATGCAGATGTGTCTGAGGTAGAGCGTGTCCCTGCAGTTGCAATGCGACTAAAAGGGCGTGCTTCAGTTTGGTGGAAGAATCTAGAGAAGAGTCGAAGAGTTCGGGGCAAACCAAAAATTGATACATGGCTGGACATGAAGGAAAAGATGCAGCGGGAATTTCTTCCTTTCAATTATGAGGAAACATTATTTATGCAGCTCCAGAGCCTTCGCCAAGGCATTATGAGTGTGGATGAATATATTGACCAATTCTACCAATTAGTTTCACGTAATGACTTAAGTGATTCTAAAAGCCAATTGGTGGCAAGTTATGTTGGTGGCCTGCGTAAATCAATCCAAGATGTGTTGGCTTTGCATACAAATTTCACAATTTCAGAGGCATGTCAACGTGCTGTCACTATTGAGAAACAACAACAGCGAGCCTGGCGTTCAAACACCACTCCATCTCGGCCACAGTCTAATAGTCCAACATCTGGAATGGAGGTTACTGGCAGCAGAGATATGCGACCTACTGGCTCTGCACCCAAGGCCAAGGGAACCACTGAGTCAACCAAATCATCATCTTCTAGGAGTCGTTGTTTCAAGTGTGGCTCTTCAGACCTGCAGAGAGACTGTCCCAAGAATAACAGCCGGGAAGGTAAAGGCTTAGTGGCTGAATTTGATGAAGAAAGCAATCAGCAAGCCGACCCTGTATATGACAATTATGATGAAGACCAGGAGGATGAGGTTGAACTTGAAGGGGATACATGGCCAATGCTTGTGATGGAGCGTGCATTAGTAGCACGACCAAAGAATGATGAAGATTGGCGAAGACAGAGTCTATTTCACACTCGATGTACCATTGGGGGTAAGGTATGCCATGTCATTATAGATAATGGTAGTTGGGAGAATACAATATCTGAAGATGCTGTTAGAAAACTTGGACTTGAGAAAATCAAACACCCACAACCCTATAATATGAGGTGGTTCAAATCTGATGAAGTATCAAAGGTTAAATTTAGATGTGTGGTGTCCCTCTCTATTGGTAACAAATTTTTTGATGAGGTTGAATGTGATGTGGTTGATATGGATGTTTGTCATCTCATTTTGGGGCGACCATGGCAGTATGATCGACATGCAACACATGATGGCCACAAACACACCTATGCTGTCATGAAAAATGGGCAAAAGTTTGTGTTGAATCCAGTAAACATGGAAGATCTATCTAGGTCAAATGGTGCAGAATCATCTGGAACCACCACTCTAGTATCCTTCAAGCAATTTCTGCATCAGGCGCAGGGAGAAGATGTTTATTTATTGTTAGTTGGAGAGCAGAGAGATGGCACAACAGTACCAAGAGAGGCCCAAGGGCTTCTTCAGGAATTTTCTGATGTATTCCCTCAAGAACTCCCATCTGTACTACCTCCTATGCGGGACATTCAGCATCACATTGATCTCGTACCAGGAGCTAGTTTGCCAAATCATCCAGCTTATCGCATGAATCCAACAGAGTACAATGAGTTGAACAGACAAGTGCAAGAGTTGCTTGACAAGGGCTTTATTCGTCCCAGTCTGAGCCCATGTGCTGTTTCGGTATTATTGACACAAAAGAAAAATGGATCTTGGCGTATGTGTGTGGATTCTCGAGCGATCAATAAGATCACCATTAAGTATCGGTTTCCTATTCCTCGACTCAATGACATGCTGGATAATTTGGTTGGTGCTGTTGTGTTTTCCAAAATTGATTTGAAGAGTGGTTATCACCAATTGAGAATTTATCCATGTGATGAATGGAAGACCGCTTTCAAAACGAGAGACGGCCTTTATGAGTGGCTGGTTATGCCTTTTGGTCTCTCCAATGCCCCTAGTACATTTATGCGGTTGATGAATCATGTGTTTCAACCCTTTCTTGGGAAGTTTGTTGTTGTATATTTTGATGATATACTCATATACAGTAGCAGCATGGATCAACACCTACATCATTTGAGAGAAGTGCTCTCTGCATTAAGACGTGAGAAATTATATGCCAACTTATCGAAGTGTGAGCTATTGACTACTTCAGTGAATTTTTTGGGCTTCATTATATCAGTCAAAGGCTTAGAACCAAATCCAAATAAGGTTGCAGCTATTACCAATTGGCCTGCTCCACGTACTTTAACAGAGGCTCGTAGTTTCCATGGTCTTGCTTCTTTTTATCGGCGATTCATTCGGAATTTTAGCATCATCATGGTACCTTTTACTGACTGCATGAAAAGAAGTGGAATGTTTGTGCTAACTGATGATGCACGAAAGGCATTTGAGAATATTAAAACAAAAATTGCTTCTGCTCGTTGTTTGGCCCTACCAGATTTTGACAAGTTATTTGAAGTAGATTGTGATGCTTCTGGCGTGGGAATTGGTGTTGTTCTCAGTCAAAGCTCTCGCCCTGTGGCTTTCTTCAGTGAAAAATTGACAGGAGCACTACTTCGATATTCCACATATGAAACTGAACTATATGCTATGGTTCGGGCTTTACAACATTGGAGGCACTACTTGTTGCATCATGAGTTTGTTCTCTACAGCGACCATGAAGCACTTAAACATTTTCGAAGTCAAGCTACTTTGAATCACAAACAAGCACTATGGGTTAGCTTCCTTGAAGAATATAACTTTGTTTTGAAGCACAAATCTGGTGCACAAAACAGAGTGGCTGATGCATTGAGTCGTCGAGCGCACTGCCTAAGCATGACCAGGGTTAAAGTGACTGGATTTGATTTGCTTCCAGAGCTCTATGCTTCTGATCGTTACTTCAGCGCCCTTTTCACATCTGCACAAGCCAAGAGGTCAGCGCAATATACTGTCCATGATGGTTTTCTCTTTCGTGGGTCTCAGCTCTGTATTCCTGAATGTTCTATTCGGGAATTGATTATCAAGGAGATTCACAATGAAGGACACCGTGGTAGAGACAAATCTGTTGAAATATTATTGCGAAGCTATTTTTGGCCTCATGCTTGCAGGGATATGGAAAGGTTTGTTCAGCAGTGTTATATTTGCCAGGTTTCCAAGGGAACAACTACTAATGGTGGCTTGTATATGCCGCTACCTGTACCTGATGGGCCATGAAAGGATCTGAGCATGGATTTTGTGTTAGGCCTTCCCCGTACGCAGCGCCGTGTGGACTCTATTTTTGTTGTGGTTGATCGGTTCAGCAAGATGGCTCATTTCATAGCTTGTCGGAAGACATCTGATGCAAGTCAAATTTCTCATTTGTTCTTTCGTGAGGTTGTGCGCATCCATGGTATTCCACACAGCATTACTTCTGACCGCGACAGCAAGTTAATGTCTCATTTTTGGCGATCTGTGTGGAGGCAAATGGGGACAACTTTGAATTTCAGTACTGCTTATCATCCACAGACGGATGGTCAGACTGAGGTTGTGAACCGGAGCTTGGGAAATATGCTACGGGCTCTTGCTGGTGACAAACCAAAACAATGGGACAAAGTTTTATCCTATGCAGAATTTGCTTTCAACCGCACTCCAAATCGGTCGACTGGATTTTCTCCATTTGAAGTAGTATATGGTCGAGTTCCCAGTGGTGTGCTCGAATTAACTCCTCTGCCTTCTCTTGGAAAGAAAAACCAGCATGCTGATGATTTAGTTGCAGAGCTTGGCATGATTCACAAGTTAGTTCAACAAAGGCTCTGTGAAAGCAATGCTAAATACAAGGGTGCATCTGACCAACATCGTCGACATGTTGTGTTTGAAGTGGGCGACTATGTGTGGGTTGTCGTCACCAAAGATCGTTTTCCTGCTGGAGAGTATAATAAGTTGAGTAAACGGAAGATTGGGCCATGTAAGGTTTTACGGAAGATCAATGATAATGCCTATCAGCTCCAACTGCCAAGCCACTTGCGTACATCTGATGTGTTTAATGTGCATCACCTTCGACCATATCATGGTGATCCACTACATGATGGCAATGCGAACTCGGGGTCGAGTTCTTTGCAGCCCACGGAGGATGATGGAGATAAAATGTCAGTTACTATCTGATGGAGACAAATAATGTGTCAGTTACTATCTTTAGGAAGTCTAGTAGCCATAGTATTTATTTCCCAATAAAACATAAGAGTCCTGCATGTATGCATGCATCAATTATAAGCTTTTCAGTTGCCGTATCATGATGGTCCTGCGTGGCCAATATCTCAATGGTCTGAGCGGTCAGATCTTTCTATATATATATGTAAGGATGTTTGGGAAGAAGAACGGTGGAGAAGAGCATACAAAATACTCACTATGATTGGTGACCACTAGAGGGAAATTGTGAGTCACAATTTCATCTGTCTTGTTTGTGTGCCTCTGATATTGATCTATTGGTTCGTTCTAGAAATTGTGAGTCACAATTTCATCTAGTTTTATCTGTCTTGTTTGTGTGCCTCTGATATTGATCTATTGGTTCGTTCTAATCCACTGCATCAAGGGGAAGAGTTGTATGCTGGTTGCTGCAGATGTTTACAGGCCTGCTGCCATTGATCAACTCACTATTCTGGGTAAAAAGGTAATAGTTTTTTTGGAAGTTCAACACTGTTCTGAATGTTCTTCTATAACTTACTCTTCAATGGAACACATTTGAAATATGATAGGTTGGTGTACCAGTTTACTCGAGGAAGCGAGTCAAAGCCATCTCAAATAGCCAAAAACGGTTTGAAGGAAGCAAAAAAGCCGGAAGACGGACGTAATTATAGTGGATATCGCCGGAAGGCTGCAGTCGATCATGTTTGTTGCTTCAGTATTTGTTCCTCTGATTTGTAGCTGTTATTGCAATAGTTAGATGGTATCTTTGTAAGCTCTTGATACCATACCAGATCATAATCGTGCTGAACTTTGAACACGTTATGTTGTGATTACATATCTGATTAATAAATTTTAAGTTGTGCTTACGTATCTGATTAAAGTGCACTAGTTTTTTCTTATTGGTAAGACAGTAAGTTAGTTTGCAACAAAATATCAAATGATTTGAAATGATCAATATTTTGAATGAGATGTGCATAATGTTCATGTGTCTTTCAAACTTACATAATTCTTCATACTGCTTGCCTTAAGTTTGACCATCACCACTGATGCCAGATGAATAATCTTTTCTATCATTAGGTAGACAAAGTGATGATGAACGAGTTGAAAGAAGTAAAAAAAGGCTGTAAATCCTACAGAAGTTCTGCTTGTGGTTGATGCCATGACTGGCCAAGAAGCTGCAGTATGTAGCTGCATTTTGTTCAATTATCAATTTGATACTTCTGTTTGTGATTTACATGATGCCCTTCATGAAACTTATTTATTTTACGGTATGGTTAGGATTGGTGAGCTCCTTCAATGCTGAGATTGGCATAACCGGTGCTATACTGACTAAACTGGATGGTGACTCCAGAGGTGGAGCAGCACTGAGTGTTAAAGAGGTCATTTGACTAACAAAACTCTTACCCATCATTTTGTTTCATAGGGCAGCTTCAGCCTTCAGGCAGTTATTATTTTAAGGTTCTTCGCAAGAAACAATTAATTGATTGTAATGCCACATATTCGGCACTCGGCAGGACCATTTAGTGGAAATATCATCACTCTATGGGTTCAATTGGTCATGTCACATGACTTTTTGTATTTAATCCTTATCTTTTTTTTACTTACCTATGGTATACACAAAGGAAGAGACATGATGAACCACTATAGATGAAAGTGATAAAATCATATATGTTCACCTGGTTCACCAACTTGTTTTATGCCTATATTCATCAGTAGTTTAATTTCTTGCTTCCTTCATTTAACTAGTATGCTGTTTATAATAAATAAATAAATATGAACCTTCGAGTTCGTAGGGCAAGGAGAAATAATTGAAGATCTTGAACCTTTCTATCCAGATCGCATGGCACAGCGTATCCTGGGAATTAATGGGAGATGTACTCTCATTTGTTGAAAAAGCACAAGAAGTGGTAAGTACTAAGTACCTCCTGTGAAATGTTCCTTTTCTCCTGTCTTTCATTAGACTATTATTTGATATCCTATGGTGTAACTTGTTTGTACAAGTAGATGCGTCAAGAAGATGCTGAGGAATTACAGAAGAAGATCTTGAGCGCAAAATTTAATTTCAATGACTTTCTGAAACACAAATGATCACAAAAATGGGTTCGTTCAGTCGTTTAATTGGCATGATTCCAGGCATGAACAAGGTGCAGCTATGTACTTATGGAGCCCATTTATTAACATATATTATGGAACTGCATCTTGAAAAACGAACGAGGTTCGAATATTCAAGCTTTTAACTGGTATTTTTTAAGCAGCTCTTGCCTTTGTTTTGAATAGGTTACACCAGCACAAATTCGTGAAGCTGAGAAGAATCTCAACTTCATGGAGTCAATGATCAATGTAATGACTCCTGGTACGTACTCTAATCATAAAACACATCGTGAATGTATCTTTTTACATGTGCCTCCTGAAATCTTACTACTATGGTTCTGTATTTTTTTCTAATTTACTGTTCCAAGCTGTGCATGAGAAAAATAGGTCGTACATCTGATACTTATTATGTATTGATTTGTGAAGTAGAGAGTTTGCGACATTTTGAATTGGTCGTCCAGGCTTGATTAACATGTTTTGCATGTTTTATGACATGCAAGGAAAAGACTACTGATATGGACGAACTCATGGAGTCATTTAAGGCTGAGGATCAGATAAAAGGCGCATCTAGTGCAGAACCTGATACAGTAACTACTTTGGGGCATACATATCTTTTTGCTGAGTTAAACACCTTTTGCAAATTGTGTCATTCAGGCTGCCCGCTGCTGGTACTGGACGGCGCAGGAGGAAATATGGTAACCTGAGGCAGTGGCAACTGGACGCGATGCGTGGTTTCCGCCGACGTTGAGATGCTCATCGGTGACTCTGAGTCTGCGGTGTGCCCGCCTGCCTGCCTGCCTGCATGAAAGATTGCATCCCAGGGACTTGGCTTGGATCCAGAAGTGAATAGAAATGCTTTCGGCTGCTCTGCAGTTAGAATTGCACTGAGTGCATTTACTCGGTCTAGCTGCCTGCGGCCGTGTGCAGTTGTTTCTATTTTGCAGTATTAGCTACAGATCTACAGTACCTTTTGATGGACTCATGTTAGTTGTAGCAGTTACTTTATGGTAATTTCTCACTATACACTTGCACTTTACTAGTATTATTTTACGATGATTTGGAGTAGATCATGGCCGCGCTTGGGAAATACCTTGGTTGTTTTAAGGCATGTCGCTCTTAACATTGAATAATGCTCGAATATTGACGAGCACGCTTTTAATGAGAGATGTTCGGATTAACCTAGTTGTGTCACCGAGAGCTGAATGAATTTATGTCAAATCATAAGCATGGAGTAATACCGAACTAGCAAGTTGGCCGCGCTAATAGCGCGGCTAGAGATTTGATAAACTATATTTTAAAAATATTATGTTAGCAATGGATTTTTTATCCCTCCTAATTCGTTATTCATCATTTGAAATCACTAACACCGATGTAGATATTGGAGCTATGAATTCAAAAGTGGTATTAATACACTCGAATTTTGCTATTTGGACAAGTGTTTGGATTGGCGGATGGAAACCGACCCAATAACGAATGTAATTTGACGCTCCACTTCACTCCCACATAGAATGCGAAGCTCTACAACTCGTATTGGACTGAAGTTGTTGTTCACTCTCGCATCATTTAGTCCCCGCTTCAACCGACACGCCTCTCGCTCTCTCACTCTCGATGGTCGAACTCGCCTCGCCGATTCCATGGTTCCAAGTTTGGCTCTAGGGTTGACCCGACACGAGTGGATGCTCCTCTTCTCGACACCGAGATCCAACTCCTCCGACGAACTCGTCGTACACGGTGGTAGCACTCCTTATCGGTGTAGGTCACCTTGAAGCTTCTTCTCGATTTGGGTGGGCTCAACAATGGCGACAGTCCCCACATCTCTCTCTAGGTGCATCCTTTTTCTTTTCATCCAAGGGTACTTTCTTCCTCCTGTTCGGAAGTTCCTTCTTCCTCACGGTCATTGGCCGACGCCCCCTTTCGTTTTCTTTTTCTTGCTCACCGGTGGCCTCTTCTTGCTTACATGACGAGTCGACTCTCTCTGTCTCTCTCTATTCGAACTTGTGATCCCGATAAATACATATGATGTTTATTATATGTACATATTGTATCATGTCTTGAGAACATATATTCAATCATATTTCCTTGGTCATTGTTGAATATACCTTAGTGAAACCATTGTGTTTGATAGTACCTTTATTAACTTCCTATTGATCTTCAATAGTAGTTTGTCAATGTTTATTGTTGTGCACATACTCTGTTTGGTTCTTCACGCAAAGACATACCAATCTAATCCCAAAAGTTTCCAAGAGATTAGAAAATATATGACAAACCAACTTGATCCCATCCCTCCCCTTCTTGTTTGGAAGCTTACTATGCTTATAGATACGTGCAGTCAGAAAATTGGTCCTCTTTAGTTACTGCATAGGACCTCATGTCACTAACGGGATGACTATTCGCAAGTAAGCTTGTGTTATAGGAACATAAAGTTCCTCTACTACAAAGGAGGCTTATACTAAATGGTGACACCATGCTGATTATTCAATTTATTTTCCTCATGTCTATTGTGCAAGATAGATATTTGCATTGAGTGACTTAGATTCCTCAGCACATCGTGCTAGCTGCTCGGTTGTATCACAACATTGTCCATATCACAATGTCTTTGTTTTCTCTTGTTGTCCTCTCCCTTCTGCCAACCTTGCACCTTTTTGTATTTCGAGCATATTGCCAATTTGTTGTAGTCATTTATGACCACCTTAGTTCCTCTTTGACCGAAGTAGTTGTATCATGTTGCCGATGCCAAACCATACATAACATCTTCTTTGTCAAATTACTACAACACAAACCTACATGCATTGTCCATCAAGTTTATCCTATCTTATCAACTCCCGTGGCATCCGATTTTTTTGTCCCGTCACAGAAGTAGGTTGTGCATTCCATAATCAAGTATTTTCTCTCAGTAGCCTCCTGCCCATGTTGCATCTCTTACCGTCTATCTCAAAAAAAAAATTAAGATATTTAGGGTGTACTTGGTACGCTTGCGCCTCTTGCTTGCCTCGTATGATTGCCTCACCTTGCCGAGGCAAAGCTAGGCGAGCTTCGATGGGAGTGTTTGCTTTATCCTTGCCCTACTCACCTTGTAGCTCGATCTAGCGGTGTCATCATAGCTAGCTTGATTGGTAGCGGCGGAGGTCCATCCGGCCACAGTGGAGGTCAATCCGATAGTGGTGGTGGTCGAATAAATGATAATGTAGGTCAAATTGACAGTTGCGAAGATTGATTCAGTGACTAAAGAGTTTGATAAATCGGGGCAGAGCTTGATTCGACGAAGCTCATGTGTCGCAAGAAGCTTATTTTGGCAGATGTGGTGTTGATTCGACAGTCTCTGTGTCGCAAGGATTTTGCAGCATGATCCACCAACATCATAGTTCAATTCGGCAGCAATGAAGATTGATCCGGTCGCAATGTAGGACAATCCGACTACAGTGGAGGTTGATTCAGTGGCTAAAGAGTTGGATTTCGCGAAGGCATAGTATGATTTAGTTACGGTGTGCCTAGATTTGACGACGACGGAGGCTGGTTTCGAAAGTTGCGACGTCGACTCGGCAATCTCCTACACCACCAAGGATTTTCTTGCTTAGACGTGCAAGCACGTCGAGCAAATTGGCGAGGCGAGCCGTGTGACGGGAACCGCCCAAAATAGTTCCGTATTATCGCCTAAGCCGGTCCACGTGGCCATTAAGCAATAATAAAGAACTATTCTGTCGCTTCCGCCGGTAAAGCCGGTAAATCACATACAACGAGATCGCTGATATGCGCTAAGCCCACACGAAGGCGGGACCAGAGTACAACATTACATAAAAAGTTTCACAAGTTAACATTATTACAAACCAGGTTTTTGTACATAAAAGTAAACATGGTTCAGAGTTTAAACAGCGGAAAAATAAACTAACGCGTGATACACATAGGAGGCCATCCATGCATATCACTCATCATCATCGTTCTCCCATTCGACCTCCCATCCCTCTGGAATAACACCAGGCCAGAGAGGATTACCGAAAACAACAAATTAAGCAAGGCCGAGTACTAATACTCGGCAAGACTTACCCGACAAAAATAAAGCAAGACTAGACATGCAAGGCTTTTTGGCTTGTGGGTTTGTTTTTGCCAAAAGCGACTAAGAGTTGATCCTTATTTTCAGATTTTAGCTCAAGTTCTAGTATGTTAACCATTCTATGTGAGCACCTGCACTAAACAAGCATGTTGTTCAAACAAGATTAAACAGGTAACAATATTAATCCGAACTGTTCCATAAATAAACATGGGGTAGCCAGTGGTCAAGCCGACTCAGATAACGGCGAGTGACCGACGATCGATCGATTTATATCCTTGCAAGGTAAACCCAAGATACACGGAAGAAGGTAGACCAAGTGCAGTGTCTACCCCAACCGAGGCGGTTCCCAACATCCCACGAGTTTAGGATCGAGACGCTACAAACTGCGGTACACGGTTATCCGGAGGGTCTAACCCGACCGGTCAGGACTCACACACTATACCACGGGTAGCTAGCCGGAGACACATCCCAAGCGGGTAGCTAGAAAGATCCCGTCCCGGTTCGGAAGGTACTAGGCTTACCGGTCCCATTCCCGACAAGCACTTGGTACGTTCAATAGCTTAAACCGGCACAATACTACTCGGTCGAGACCGAACCCATTGCTCTTACCATATGAGCGAGTCAATTTAACCAACTTATGATTCCAACATAAGCATCCTATATCTCACGAGCAATGAGTCATTACTCGACTTCTACCGTAACCTTAGAGCATGGCACTAGCGTTCCTAACATACTAGTAAAAGAGCATAGGAGTCCTAAGGATCATGCAACTAGGTTTCAAAACAACTCCTGAAACTTAAATGCACAAATAAAGCATTAAAGTGCTGAAAAGTAAAGGACATGATTTATATTTAAAAAAAACATGGGTTAGATGAAACCGGTGCTTGCCTTCCTCAGACTCGGTTCCTAAACTAGCCTTGGGCTCTTCTGGACTTTGGTCCAGGTCTTGCTGCACACCCAGCTGGTTCAGCTCACTATCAACAGTCCCGTCTCCCTCCTGGGCGAGTGTGTACGTACCGTCGGGGAGATCTACACGTTTATATGCACATGTAGTGGGTTAAGGTTAATATTGATGGTGATTGTGTGCACATCTAAGTAATTTAAGTTACTTAACTTCACTAAACAGCAAGGGGGGTTGTGTTTAAATATTAAAAACAGAACCAACATGATTTTACCATTTAGCACATATAATTTCCATTGCTTTCCTTAATTATTTAAAACAAGCCTTTCAATCATAATTCAAAATTAAATCAAAAACACTTCCAATGAACCTAATATTTTGCACACAGCAACATATGCTTAGTTTAAGCTTTCACACCAAAATTTGGCCTAAGATCATTTATAAATTAATTTACACGAAAAAGACAAATCGCAGCCTAGCAAATCAACATTAATTCATATAAAAAGATTTAATACACTTTTTGATCTCAACTTTCTCCTACAGGTCAAGTATGCCAAGAATGAGGTTCTGACCAAGGCATGGTTGCAAATTCAATTTATTTTTCAGATTTTGAATTTAAGCTCCTACGCAAGATTAAATCCAAAATACATAGTAAACAAATCCCTAAATTCACATCCATCACACCAGGGGTACTAATCATCAAGTCAAAGCCCTAGGGTGCATTTGTGCTCAAAGAAAAGTTCATTAAAGGTGCTATAAAAAGCACCAACTTATTCTAGCATAAAGCTTACAAAAATCATAACTGAACATATATACATCAAAACCTTGCAAATTTTTGTCACATATCTAGACATGATATAAGGAACAACATATCCAAAATTCAAGTTCATAGCATGTGTAGATTTTAGATCACACTAAAAACACTCCAAACTGAGTTTGAATTTTTAATTCAAAAACTGTGCAGAAAAACCCTATACATGCTTTCTAGAAAAGGTAGATTTCTTCACCACAAACCCAACAAAATTGGTTTTGCATTTTTCTGATTTTTCTACGATTTTTAATGATTTTTCGAAGGTACTGCCGAATCCCTAACTTTCACCTTTACGAACGGGTCCACGGAATTTTACGAAAATCTCCTCGCGAATATTTTCCCCCTCGCAATGTGGCCCCCGGCCGGCGCGGGCTCACCGCCGGCGGCCGGAGGAAGGGCGGAGGGGCGCGGGCGAGCCCACCGGCCGCACCGGCGGCGCCGCGCCCGGCCACGCGGTGGGCGCGGCTGGCCGGAGACGGCGCCGGCGGGTGCCGCGGCGCGCGCGGGGCGGCGCCGCCCCGGGCGCGGTGGCGCGCCGGCCGGCCCCCGGCGCGGCCGCGGTGCGTGCGTGAGGTGCGAGGCACGGCTAGGGAAGGTAGAAGGATGGTGGAGCTGCTGTGGAATTGGCGGGGGGCGAGGAACGGCGGCGGCGCGAGGAGAAGAGCCGGCGGCGGCGGGGGCGCACGGCCGGTGGAGGGAACGGCTCGGTGCGGCTGTTTCTCTAGGCGACTCAACACATGCTCGACGATGCGGGCGAGGAAAGGGGTAGCCTACGGCGCTACGGGGCCGGCCGGACCCCCGCATGGGCGGCGCGCGCGCGCACGGCTCGGGCGCGCGGCGCGTGGCTCGGCCCGGGCGGCGTGTCCGCATGCCCGGGCGCGGCGCATGGAAGACGAGAGGGACGGAGGGCCCACGCCAAGTCCGTGGTCCACCGCGAAGCCGCCGAGGCCGCCCGTGCGCCGGCGCATCGCGCGAACGACACGTGGCCGACGCATCCGGCACGCCCGCGCGCTCCGGAGGCGCGGGGACGACGTCGCCCGGCTCGATTTTTAATCCGTTTAGCCCTTTTCGAAATTGCAAAACTCCAAAAATTGTCAACTAAGTGAAAAATCTCCCAAAAGCAAAGTTGTAGAGGAGCTGTAGATCTACAACTTTCCCGAAGGGCGACATATGTTTTGATCCATGGTTTGCCCGGGAACGCCAACCGAAGTTGCAGATTTTCCACGGCTCGGTTTACTGTTCATAGCGCAGTAAACTCGATTTTTGGCCAATTTGCGCTCAAAATTGGAATGTCCGTCAATTACGAAAAATGTGTTCCGGAAATAACGAACAACTTTCGTATTGGCAGATTTTGAACTTCTATAGTGAAATTTGGAGAACGCGCAAGAAAACCATTTCAGCCTTTAAAGTAGATCTAGGGTTTGACCGTGGTTTGAGATGTTGACCGGGGTCTTTTGTGCAAAAGTGTGCCCAATCATGTCAAACATGTTTATGAGCCAAATTAAACACAATTAAAGCCGCTAATTAAGTTAGTTAGCTTTAACAAACACCTGGGGTGTTACAGTCTACCCCCCTTAAAAGAAATCTCGTCCCGAGATTAGAAATTAAAAAAAATTAGCTTAGGGGAGGTTGTTCTCAAATAGAAAGGTATACCCGTGAAGTTATGTTTGCCTTGTTTCACTTGGGGTTTTGGTCGTTTGCCTTGACTTCCCTGCTTGGCTCTTGAGCCTCGACCGTGCTTAGGTTTGTTTTGTTCGCTCGGTTTCGGGCACTCCCTCACAAAATGTCCGGATCTCTACAATTGAAGCGAGAGACGAGGTGTGGGTGTATTGGACCTTGGGACCCACCGGGTTTTGATGGGCTGATCCACAACACTAGGCCGGGTTGCTTGGCTTTTTCTCACGGGAGGGAAGTTCGGTGCATGTAATTTCCCATCCATTCAAGTCAATCTTTGGCAAATCTCGCTTGTGACTCTTATTCCTTCCTTCTTCCTCCCTAAGTTCCATAGGAAGTTGCGACGGTGGCATTAGTGAATCTAGGAGTTGCTGATTGGAATCTTGATTACGTCGATTTTGAGCTTCATGATTCATCAATAGATTGAATAGATAGACTTGCTCCATAATAGATTCGAAATTGCTTGGGAAAGAGCTGTCGGATAGACTAGTTTGCGATAGTCCTTGATAACGATTATGGATGACATTTTGCACTAGTTGGCTTAACACCAAATTTTGGCCCTCCAAAATTTTCATGGTGTTGGCAAAGATATCCACCACCTCTGTGTTGGTGGAAGAGATGGGGACATCTCATTGGGTCGAAGATTATTTGGATCTCCCGTGGTGGATTCCATTTCCACGAAAGTTCATGACGATCCAATTAGACTCCCTAAGAGTACAAAAATTCGAGTATGGTAGTTATTGATGAACAAGCATATCAACAGGTTAGAAAGTTAGAGAACTCGATCCGAAGGTTTTATAGGGGTTTGTTTTTAAGAAGGAAGCTAGTAGCCATATTCTACAAAGGGTGGTCGGGTGATTAAAGATCGATACTCCCCTCTTTACGGATGGTCGCCACAGTGTAGTAATGATGGAACGCTTGGCGTTAGAGACGGGACCCGGTAGATTAATACGGCGTTGGCCGCCGTAGTGAAACACGGCGGTAATGGAGTGGCACGAGAATTGATGGAACACGGATATGTAGGCGGTCCAAAGATCTTTAGTATTCGATCCCGGGTTTAAGAGATTTTCTCTGGCGGAGATTGTCGTCCAGGTCATCCATAAGAAGGCTGATTCATTTCATATCCTTAGGGAACATTCCTCATCCTCCAAAGGAATTTTAGAAAGAGAGAAGTTGTTTCCCGAGTTTAACCAACTCAAAGAAGAAGGCGGATGGAGGGTCCTATCTTTATCTTATTCATGTCATACATAGGCCACCCATTAGGGGCGGTGATCGACGGTTGTTATAGACGATAACCATTGGTATGTCGACGAGAGGGTGCACTACCATCGAGATGTCCTTGGCAACTTGGCAATGGCACTACAGTAAGGCGTAGGCGGGGATCAGTAGCATTGAGAAGAGACGGTAGAGCGTTGATGTTGCATACTGTCATCACAGCTCTGAAAAGGATGAGATAAATGGCTTTAGAGAATTAACCAAGGTATTGGAGAAATCGAAAAGAGCTCGAGGTGTCCTCAATTTAGAACCAAAATTGCTTTGAGAAGGCTTGATCGAAGGATTTGCCAAACTTGTGTTTTCTTATATCCCGATTCCATTAATTTGAAAGAAACATTAAAAAGGATCACAATTCACTGAGTTCTCAGAAGCTCCTCATATCTTGACTTTTGGAGAACCTTGATTGCTCATGAAACATCTCTGTTTATACACCTTCACCTTAACTCGGTTAAGTTGATATCGGGCAAACTTGTGTGATTAATCGAAAGAAGACCGAGTTGAAAAGTTTTCATAAGGATCTCTATAAGGAATGGGAATCTTAGCAATTGACCCTACTAAGATTGCTAAAAGAAATATTTTTGGAGGATAACAAGGGTTCGATGATGGCTTAAGGGTTCTACCATCGTAGCTCTGATGTTAGTTCATAAGAATAGTTAGAGAGCCGTTACCGGGGAGTTCTTACGGATATTTAGTGGGAAAGATATGCAAAGATGGGCTAGTACGGGAATTTCGGAAAGGCTTGCTCACACGTCACTTATTTTTATGAGTATTAACATCCTTCATCCCATTAGTGGTGCAATGACTTTTAACTGGATATGTGGTGCACCAATGAGACATGCTTGCACTATTAATGTATATAGATGAGTTGTGCATTAGTGGAATGGTGCACATAATGATGCTTATGATGAGGTGCATATAGTATGATGTATATGAACATGAGCATATGATGTTTATGGACATGAACTTATGGTGCTTATGTAATGATGCATAATGAGTGATGCACATGATGCGTGTATGATGTAGTGCACACATGCTTGATGCACATGTTGATGAAATGCGTTGATGCATATGCTCATGAGATATGTTGCTCATGGTGCATAGTCGGTATGCCTTATTTCCCCCATGGAGTTAGTTAAGAAAGGGGAAGCAATCAAAGAGTAGGGAACAAAATTGTGGTGAGTCATTTTCCATAACCCAAGATACCCGGCGCGCTCCTTGTGATAATCATATGGCTGCAGGACCACATGATACCCTAGGTTCCGTCGCGGCACCTTCGTTTATGGAACAACAACATCACCGGGGAAAAAGGGTGATAGAGTAGAAAGATGGGAAACCGTTAGGACATATGCATGTTAGTTCATCCAATGTCCCAAATGCACATGTTGTGCAATGCATTTCCCATGCTCATGATTTATGTTATTAAGGTTGCAAGATATGCATGCGGTAAGGATGCTCATGTGCTTACCAACAGATTTTTGATGCCTTGTAACCATGTTCTCTTTTATTTGTTTGTGAGCAAGCATAAGGAAAAAAAATCAAGTTTGAGGCAAGGAATTTTAGAGAGAGAAAAGTAGGGATACCAATGCCAGAAAGTTGTGGGACCAACGTTTCATGGCTATAGGGAGTTGAAGTGTCGTCTCCTATCTAAAAAAAGTGTGGGGAAAACGACCAAAGAAAAAGAGCACATCGGAGTTTTAGTTGACTTGACAAAAGATATGACATGTTCCTTATGTAGGTAAGAAAGTGTCGATACTTCGTATTCATTTTATTGCCCTCAAAATCGATGAGCAAGGTCAAAAAGAAACATTTTCAAGGTTGGGAGATCAATAGTGATCGAACCCATGATGTCAACAACCGGGAATAGTTGAGTGCTTGGGAGAGCATACCCACATGATACGGGAGTGAACACGTCAGCTAAGAAATCATACTCACGAATCTGAAAGCCTCTACTCTGCCTTGGCGGTTGTGCAGCAAGCCAAGGTTCACAAATATGTTCACAACTCTTAGAGTAGGAACACTAGAAGGCTGAATTTTGATGAGCGTGTTGAATACAAAGTTTCAACCCACGTTTGTATTTTTAATTAGCCCCAAATTTTCAAGGAAATTAAAGGAAGAGCTTATCACAATTTCGCTGGAAGAAAAAAAAATCCCAGCTATCAAATGATTTCATTTGGTACCCAATGCTTGGGCCATGCTCTCATAGTGATAATAACGCATTTGCTACGCGAGAGCATATTCAAACCGAGCTAGCCTCATGCATTGATCACCACACCAAAAGGGAGGTAATAACCATTCGTATAGCACAAGTTTGATGACAATGGTGGATTGCTACCACCTGCCTCACTATCAACTACTTCTCCAGAATTGAGGAAAGGGTCTCCTTCCATCGAAATCATGTGATTTTTCCCTTAGATATTTCATCTATAATTTTGCCAACAAAATGACAAGTAGGCATGTCTAAGGAGTCTTCAAGTGGAAACTTCCGGAATTTGGACATCAATAGCGCTGAGAAATAAATTCATATCTCTCGGCCCAAGTGTCGAAAATTTCTAAATTTTGGTAAGCATGTGTAGAATTTCATAAGCCACAACTTTGGTATTCAACTCCAGGACAGATTCAACTTTTACCGGGGTCGAAAGGTTCGTTACCAAAGCTCTGTCTAGCAGTTTTTACAGCAAACAGGGGCTTACTAAAAATTCGATATTTCTCAATATACACATGCAAAAATGCTGAAATTTTGTGAGCATGACCATCACAAAGTTGTGAATCATTTTGATATTCAAGGTTTGCTCTATATCCCAAAGGAAGATGACCTAAAAATTTGAATTTCAGAGATCACTAATTCTGAAATTCAGCAGGACAGAGACCTAGTGTTTTGGGTATAACTCTCAAACTAAAAATCTAGTGATCTTGAGATTTCTACAGGAGGTAGATAGATACCTAAGGAGTAGTTTTGATATTCAAGGGTTGCATAAAATCGTATTGGAAAAGGTGCAAAAGATCCATTTTCAGAGTGCTGTTGCCCAGAAATTTCAGCAAGACAACGCTTCACTAAAAAGATCATATCTCTAAAATTAAGAACCCGATGACCATGAGATTTTGGCAGCACAAAGTATGCTGTAATAATAAACATTTTTGGTATAGATTCTCTGGGAAGGATCTGTTTGGAATTATAGGTAAAGATTCGAGTTTTCAGCCTAACTCGGAATTTTGACAGCATTTCGGCGAGACCTAGGCTAGTCATTTTTATCCTAACTTCAGTTTTAAACCTCCTAAAATCATGAGAAATCCAGGGAGCAAACTTAACTAGGTGATGAACAATTTCCCCAAAGAACACCTAGCCAGAAATTTTCTAGATAATCCTTAGGAAGATTTGGACAGCGGCTAGTCAAATTTTCGCTTAATCACCACATCAAAGCATCAAACTAGCATGATTGGTCCTTAAGAAACACAATTTAACTAAAGACCAAATGACACATGATTTAAGTTCATCTTCTTGTTTAATAGCTTTTACATGATGCAAAAAGCGTCTTAAGCTTCCTCACAAAGCTTTTAAGCTTAAAAACGAAGTTAGTGCGGTGGCGGGGCATATATAAACGTCTCTCCCTATAATAACTAGTCGGAAGCTATTCGTTTCTTAAATACCGTACCTAACAACCGTGGTTAGTGTACTGCGAGAAAATCACGGATATTCAAGACCTTTTGTGCCGGCACTCACAAAAGCGTCCACAATCATTACCGTTCACTTATAGAAACGGTATCCATGCGTAGAGCCATTTGCATGGACGGCGTCCTATTTAAGACTCGACGCGACGTGAGTGCCCATTGGAATAGGCCTCACTCATCCCTCACGGACTTTCCCGTGGTACCATCACGTATGGCAAAACGTGACGAGACTCGGACGCGACGTGACACCCATTGGAATAGGTCCCACTAGTCCCTCACGGGACTTCCTCGTGGTACCACCACGTATAGCAAAACGTGATGAACTAGTATGGTTGTGCATGAAAGTAAGTTTTGACGGGAATAAATGTCTTTGGAAGTCGGACTAAAAACACCATAAAACACTAGCCACACGAAAGAACCCAAAAATTCCCTCTAGGGCCTCTCGGACTAGATTAAACCTTAACGTCCTATTCTTTTAGCAAGATTATTAATCTTGGCCAATTTTATTCCAAAAACAAGTTTGTTAAGGTATTTTAAATACTGCGGTGCATATCATCGCTGCGGTACCGAGCTGTGACAGAACCGCCCAAAATAGTTCCGTATTATCGCCTAAGCCTGTCCACGTGGCCATTAAGCAATAATAAAGAACTATTCTGTCGCTTCCGTCGGGTAAAGCCTGGTAAATCACTTACAACAGGATCGAGATATGCGCTAAGCCCACACGAAGGCGGGACCGAGTACAACATTACATAAAAAGTTTCACAAGTTAACATTATTACAAACCAGGTTTTTGTACATAAAAGTAAACATGGTTCAGAGTTTAAACAGCGGAAAAATAAACTAACGCGTGATACACATAGGAGGCCATCCATGCATATCACTCATCATCATCGTTCTCCCATTCGACCTCCCATCCCTGCGGAATAACACCGGGCCGGAGAGGATTACTGAAAACAACAAATTAAGCAAGGTGAGTACTAATACTCGGCAAGACTTACCCGACAAAAATAAAGCAAGACTAGACATGCAAGGCTTTTTGGCTTGTGGGTTTGTTTTTGCCAAAAGCGACTAAGAGTTGATCCTTATTTTCAGATTTTAGCTCAAGTTCTAGTATGTTAACCATTCTATGTGAGCACCGCACTAAACAAGCATGTTGTTCAAACAAGATTAAACGGGTAACAATATTAATCCGAACTGTTCCATAAATAAACATGGGGTAGCCGGTGGTCAAGCCGACTCGGATAACGGCGAGTGACCAGACGATCGATCGATTTATATCCTTGCAAGGTAAACCCAAGATACACGGAAGAAGGTAGACCAAGTGCGGTGTCTACCCCAACCAGGCGGTTCCCAACATCCCACGAGTTTAGGATCGGACGCTACAAACTGCGGTACACGGTTATCGGAGGGTCTAACCCGACCCGGTCCGGGACTCACACACTATACCACGGGTAGCTAGCCGGAGACACATCCCAAGCGGGTAGCTAGAAAGATCCCGTCTCGGTTCGAAGGTACTAGGCTTCTCGGTCCCATTCCCGACAAGCACTTGGTACGTTCAATAGCTTAAACTTGACACAATGCTACTCGGTCGAGACCGAACCCATTGCTCTTACCACATGAGCGAGTCAATTTAACCAACTTATGATTCCAACATAAGCATCCTATATCTCGCGAGCAATGAGTCATTACTCGACTTCTACCGTGACCTTAGAGCATGGCACTAGCGTTCGTAACATACTAGTAAAAGAGCATAGGAGTCCTAAGGATCATGCAACTAGGTTTCAAAACAACTCCGAAACTTAAATGCACAAATAAAGCATTAAAGTCTTTGAAAAGTAAAGGACATGATTTATATTTAAAAACATGGGTTAGATGAAACCGGTGCTTGCCTTCCTCGGACTCGGTTCCTAAACTAGCCTTGGGCTCTTCTGGACTTTGGTCCAGGTCTTGCTGCACACCCAGCTGGTTCAGCTCACTATCAACGAGTCCCGTCTCCCTCCGGGCGAGTGTGTACGTACGCGTCGGGGAGATCTACACGTTTACATGCACATGCAGTGGATTAAGGTTAATATTGATGGTGATTGTGTGCACATCTAAGTAATTTAAGTTACTTAACTTCACTAAACAGCAAGGGGGTTGCGTTTAAATATTAAAAACAGAACCAACATGATTTTACCATTTAGCACATATAATTTCCATTTCTTTCTTTAATTATTTAAAACAAGCCTTTCAATCATAATTCAAAATTAAATCAAAAACACTTCCAATGAACCTAATATTTTGCACACAGCAACATATGCTTAGTTTAAGCTTTCACACCAAAATTTGGCCTAAGATCATTTATAAATTAATTTACACGAAAAAGACAAATCGCAGCCTAGCAAATCAACATTAATTCATATAAAAAGATTTAATACACTTTTTGATCTCAACTTTCTCCTACAGGTCAAGTATGCCAAGAATGAGGTTCTGACCAAGGCATGGTTGCAAATTCAATTTATTTTTCAGATTTTGAATTTAAGCTCCTACACAAGGTTAAATCCAAAATACATAGTAAACAAATCCCTAAATTCACATCCATCACACCAGGGGTACTAATCATCAAGTCAAAGCCCTAGGGTGCATTTGTGCTCAAAGAAAAGTTCATTAAAGGTGCTATAAAAAGCACCAAACTTATTCTAGCATAAAGCTTACAAAAATCATAACTGAACATATATACATCAAAACCTTGCAAATTTTTGTCACATATCTAGACATGATATAAGGAACAACATATCCAAAATTCAAGTTCATAGCATGTGTAGATTTTAGATCACACTAAAAACACTCCAAACTGAGTTTGAATTTTTAATTCAAAAACTGTGCAGAAAAACCCTATACATGCTTTCTAGAAAAGGTAGATTTCTTCACCACGAACCCAACAAAATTGGTTTTGCATTTTTCCGATTTTTCTACGATTTTTAATGATTTTTCGAAGGTACTGCCGAATACCTAACTTTCACCTTTACGAACGGGTCCACGGAATTTTACGAAAATCTCCTCGCGAATATTTTCCCCCTCGCAATGTGGCCCCCGGCCGCGCGGGCTCACCGCCGGCGGCCGGAGGAAGGGCGGAGGGGCGCGGGCGAGCCCCCCGGCCGCACCGGCGGGCCGCCCGGCCACGCGGGGGGCGCGGCTGGCCGGGAGACGGCGCGGCGGGTGCCCGCGGCGCGCGCGCGGCGGCGCCCGCCCGGGCGCGGTGGCGCGCCGGCCGGGCCCCCGAGGCGCGGCCGCGCGGTGCGTGCGTGAGGTGCGAGCACGGCTAGGGAAGGTAGAAGGATGGTGGAGGCTGCGTGGAGGTGGCGGGGGCGAGGAACGGCGGCGGCGGGGAGAAGACCCCGGCGGCGGGGGCGCACGGCGGTGGAGGGAACGGCTCGGTGCGGCTGTTTCTCTAGGCGACTCAACACATGCTCGACGATGCGGGCGAGGAAAGGGGTAGCCTACGGCGCTACGGGGGCCCCGGACCCCCGCATGGGCGGCGCGCGCGCGCGCGGCCGGCGCGCGCGCGCGTGGCTCGGCCGGCCGGCGTGTCCGCATGCCCGGGCGCGGCGCATGGAAGACGAGAGGGACGGAGGGCCCACGCCAAGTCCGTGGTCCACCGCGAAGCCGCCGAGGCCGCCCGTACGCCGGCGCATCGCGCGAACGACACGTGGCCGACGCATCCAGCACGCCCGCGCGCTCCAGAGCGCGGGGACGACGTCGCCCAGCTCGATTTTTAATCCGTTTAGCCCTTTTCGAAATTGCAAAACTCCAAAAATTGTCAACTAAGTGAAAAATCTCCCAAAAGCAAAGTTGTAGAGGAGCTGTAGATCTACAACTTTCCCGAAGGGCGACATATGTTTTGATCCATGGTTTGCCCAGGAACGCCAACCGAAGTTGCAGATTTTCCACGGCTCAGTTTACTGTTCATAGCGCAGTAAACTCGATTTTTGGCCAATTTGCGCTCAAAATTGGAATGTCCGTCAATTACGAAAAATGTGTTCCCGGAAATAACGAACAACTTTCGTGTTGGCAGATTTTGAACTTCTATAGTGAAATTTGGAGAACGCGCAAGAAAACCATTTCAGCCTTTAAAGTAGATCTAGGGTTTGACCGTGGTTTGAGATGTTGACCGGGGTCTTTTGTGCAAAAGTGTGCCCAATCATGTCAAACATGTTTATGAGCCAAATTAAACACGATTAAAGCCGCTAATTAAGTTAGTTAGCTTTAACAAACACACAGGGTGTTACAAGCCGCCGGCAAAGAATGTCCCTATCATTTCTCAAAAAATATGCTTTGTTCATTAATTGAAGTTAGAGTTGCATTTATATATATTATATAAATGTATAGCTTCGTCTAGAGGTTCATTGAGAATTTTAAAGTTTAAACTCATGTACTATATTCCTACTATATATCTTTTCTTTTTAATTCCAACATTTTCTTACAACATAGGGAGAGTGAGTTGGTCTTTGGTTTGGACTCATGACACTCCGTCCGCATATTAGTGTTTTTAATTCAGAATTTGTCTTTTTTATGTAGATTCTTTTGAAAAAGTGATACCTTCTTTAAACTATGTTGTATTAAGATAAAAAATAGATTAATTTATATGAATAGCTTGCCTAAGGCAATTAGCAGACTCCGTATGGGCGCATGACTAAATAGGCAAGTATGTCGTGGTTATTAGCGAGGTGTATTGCAAGATGTGGAATCACACGGGATGCCAATCGGTCACAAAATTAATGTGTACCGTGGGTCAACGTATTCAACATACTATTTTCTATTTTAATTATTTATTAATTCAATTTGGCATGTACTCTTTATGTTTTTATAGACCGTTAGATGTTCATATTAATTATCGACAATGCATATCTTTTTCTTTTTAGATTAATGTGAGAATTTCTAAGTCATTAGATCTTCATAAAATCTAATGGTGCATGTTCTTCTCTTTTTTGGATGTGCATTTTTTTCTTTTCCAATGCGTGTAAACATTAACTACTATTTTTCTTATTTTTAATTCCGAAATTATATATTTATTAATTGTATTTTTGTTGAATATGGACTCTTTGGATTTCCTTATTTTAATTCCGAATTTATGTATTATTTGGATTAATCTAGACCTTGAGATCTTCATAAAATCCAACGGTGTATATTCTTCTCTTTTTTTGGATTAACGTGAGAATTTTAAACCCTCTCGGCGAACGTGGTGGCTTCTTTTAACACTCAAGTATAAAGATAATAATAGATAGAAGTCTCCAAAGTTCCCCGCAAAATAAATAAATAAATAAATATATCAGGCAGAGGTACGGCCAAATCAGAGCAGCATTGAACTTTCAGTGGATGCAGAATTAACGTACCACCTCAAAGGCAAGAACTAGTTATAATCTCCTAATCTGCTAGTAGTAGCTCCTTCATTTTGTGTTGAGCTAGCAAGCCCGTGCCTGGAAGCCAAAAGTCATCTTCTGCAGATCATACACTACCCTGAACGATCTGAGCGCCCTATTCCCAAGAATCCGAACATCTCGCACGCCAGCGGTGTCAGGCTGGAACGCCAGGCACACCCGATCAACAGACTGCTGGCGGAACACGTTCTCCGGCGGCAGTTTCAGTGCCGCCCTCAGGAACTGCATCTCCACCGCCGGCAGGCCTCTCCAGTTCACCGGTTCACCGCCAGCGGCGGCAGGCCTGAAGCAGACCTTCTCGCTGCCGTACTCGCGGTAGTAACCCCTATCTCCCATCGCCGACGTCACCGCCTCGGCGAGGGCGTAGAAGACTGCCGACGAAACGAAGGTGTCGTCGGTGCCGGAATCGACGACCATGATCTGGCGCGCGTCGACGGTGGGGTCGACCTCGAGGCGCTTCCCGTCGACCGCCATGTCCAGCAGCAGGAGCGAGTACACGTACCATCTGCGGCCGTATCCCCTGATCAATGGGGTGACGAGCTCCAGCTTCCGGGGGTAGGGCCCAACGATGAGGAACCCCTCGGCTTGGTGGTCGCTGGGAAAGCAGTAGGCGAAGGCGCTGTAGCTCGTCTGCCGGGCCATCTGGTTGAAGAAGGAGTAGCTCTTGTTGCCGAAGCCGATGACGCCAGCCTCGGAGCCGTAGAAGCTGTCGTCCTCGCTGCAGCCGAAGACGAAGTCGTCGACAACGGTGAGGTTGTCGCCAAGAGCCAGCCGGTCTCGGCCGAGCTTCCCCGCCGAGTACTGCGACCCGTAGCGTACACTGTAGAGGCAGGTGTCGGTCTCGTCGACGCAGCCGTAGGGAATGCCGTTGTCGCGGTGGATGTCGACGCAGTACTCCTCGTTGGAGCAGCCGATCTGCCGGTACGTGGCGGAGCTGTGAGGGTCGAACCTTGGGCCAGCTTCGGGTGCTTGCTTGTGGCAGCCTATCTGACACCTCTCGCAGTTGACCCACGAGAGGGTCGAGCCGGTGTCGATCGTCACGAGGTTGAAGACGGCAGGGGTGCCGAGGTTGATGGCCATGAAGTATTTGCCCTCGTGGATCTTGTCGTTCCCGATGACGGTGCCTACGTCTGATACGCTCGCTGGATGAACCGGCGATGGATCTAGGCAGCAGGGGTGGTTCCTGTGGAACACAGGGAAGTGGAAGGCGCCATCTTTGCTCAGGCGAAACTCTGCATGCATGTGATCCAAATCAACATATATAGCATGCATCAACCATCAATAATACATATAAGGCATAACAGATAGTGCAGATGGAGATTATTACCGTACGTGTCTGGAGAGCATAGTTTAGAGCAGTTGCACGGTCCGATGATGTAGATCAGAGCAAGCAGCAGCATCACCGCAACACGCACTATCAATTCCATTTCAATCAAATCGATATCTATCTGTTCGTGTGTTAATTCTGTATACGTGCGTGCAGACTGCTGCAGGCTGCATAAGTTTGTGGTTCAAGAAGCTGAAACGCCAATTAATAAATGTGTTGTTGAAAAGAAGGTGGCACCTGAGCTATGTCCTTCGATGAAGAAGGAGGGCGCTAAAATCTGATATAATTTGAACAATGGGGTCGTCGCACTCGCATGCAAAACGGTCTCACCACCTAACCTAGTTTATTGTTATTCACAGCATCTTCATGCATTTCATATGGAGATCAGAGATTGAATCGATTTGGCCCAAAGACACACAAAGAGCTAGCAGTGTGACATGCGAAAATTCTTCTTTTGAAATATTAGTTTTACTAAATCACGGACTTCAAAAATTTCAGTGTCTTGAGTAGTGGAGCATGTAATGGAATCCTTAAGTCAAATAAAAAACTTGCCCAATGGTTAGTTAGGTTATTACAGATAATTATCACATTTAGAAAACTAAGCATGACGTTACGCTCGAGAGGCTTGGATTTCAATAATGGATTTATTTATATGGTTTTAAAGTATGATTCAACTTAAAAAGTGCATTGAAATTTAAATCATAAATGCTTTTGATAAAAATTTAAATCATAATTTTTAAGGAAAAAAAATCATAGATCTAAAACCTACTTATTCAAAAAAAAACTTTGCATACTTAAAATAATAAATATAAGAGCATCTTTAAGAGTATGCTAAAAGTTCTCTCCCAAAACTATGGAGTACTTGGGGGTGTGCTAAAATTTTTTTCTCCCAAAAGGCTATCATCCCACATCAGATCACCAAAAATTAATCTCTACAATAATTCAAATCACACCATGTCATCAAAACTATTTTAAAATAGTCATCACAATTGGCCAGCTCATCCATCTCTCATTCTGTTCTTTCTCCACCACACAGCCAACGGATCCAAAGTCAGCGTCGGCGCGGGCTCCGCAAACTGCAGCCCCCAAGGCACTACGGGAGAGTGGAAATTCCCCGAGTGCCTCGGGCTTCCCCGAGTGCCAAATATCGGGCACTCGGGGAAGAAACTCTTCCCCGAGTGCACGATAGTCCATGGCACTCGGGAGAGGGAGGCACTCGGGGAAGACCCCCTTCCCCGAGTGCATTTTTTTAAGCACTCGGGGAAGCCAACCTCTTCCCCGAGTGCCTCATCCTAGCACTCGGGGAAGCGTCTCTTCCCCGAGTGCTAGGGTGAGGCACTCGGGGAAGAATTTTTTGTTTTTTTTGTTTTTTGCCTCATTTTTTTTGTGAAGCCATCCCACATTATTTTAAACTCCTTGCTCCAATTTGGGGTTATTTTGATTTTTTTTTGGGATATTTCGTTAGTTTTTTTCATTTTGTTGAATTTTTTAGCATACTTCAAATTTGAGCTGCAGTGCATGAAGTAATGAAATTTCTTAATTCAAAAAATGATATTCATTATATTTGGTGTATTTTGAGGCCATATCTAGGAAGCCACATGAAATTTCGAACATCTTTTTTCCGTAACATGACGAACAACGAGCGGGGAAAAGTGTTTGTAAATTATATAAAATCCAAACGAAGTCCAAAAATCATGAAACTTGTCCGGGTGTCATGTTATGGCATGTAGAGGGTGTATGCAAGAATTGAGAAGATTTCGAGCAAGTTGGGACGTCGGATGCCTCAAACTCGGACATCTCCACACATGATCGGCCTCAAGTGATATCATGTGTGGAGATGTCCGGGTTTGAGGCATCCGACGTCCCAACTTACTCGAAATCTTCTCAATTCTTGCATACAGCCTCTACATGCCATAACATGACACCCGACAAGTTTCATGATTTTCGGACTTCGTTTGGATTTTATATAATTTACAAACACTTTTCCGCTAGTTGTTCGTCATGTTACGGAAAAAAAGATGTTCGAAATTTCATGTGGCTTCCTAGATATGGCCTCAACATACACCAAATATAATGAACATCATTTTTTGAATTAAGAAATTTCATTACTTCGTGCACTCGCCGTTCAAATTTGAAGTATGCTAAAAAATTCAACAAAACGAAAAAACTAATGAAATATACCAAAAAAAATCAAAATAACCCCAAATTTGAGCAAGGAGTTTAAAATAATGTGGGATGGCTTCACAAAAAAAATGAGGCAAAAAAACGAAAAAAAATCTTCCCGAGTGCCGTCCGTCGGCACTCGGGGAAGAGACGCTTCCCCGAGTGCCGGGAAAACGGCTCTCGGGGAAGGCCCGGGCCGGCCCATTTATTCCTGCCGGCCCAATTATTCCCGGCCCGGCCCAACCCTAATAGTATAACCCCCCCCCCCCCGCCGCCCCCCCCCCCGCGCGCGCGCGCCCGCCCCCCTCCCCCGCCCGCGCCGCCTCTCCGCGGATCCGCGCGCGCCCCGCCCCCTCTCCCCGCCCGCCGCGCACCCCACCCCCTCTCCCCGGATCCCCCTCTCCGGATCCGCACGCGAGCTCCCTCCCCGGCGTGGTGCGGGCGGCGGAGCGGCGGCGGGCGCGGCGGGCGCGGCGCGCGGAGCGGCGGGCGGGCGGCGGCGGGCGCGCGGCGGGCGGCGGCGGCGGCGGCGGCGGGCGGGCGGGCGGGGCGGGCGGCGGCGCGGGCGGCGCGGGCGGGCGGCGCGGGCGGCGGCGGCGGCGGGCGGCGGCGGGCGGCGCGGGCGGCCGGCGGGCGGCGGGCGGGCGGCGCGGGCGGCGGGCGGGCGGCGGGCGGGCGGGCGGCGGCGGAGCGGGGGCTCTTTTACATTTTTTTTAAAAAATCCACAAATCTTCCCCGAGTGCAGAGGCCCCTCTCGGTGAAGCCTTCCCCGAGTGTGCAGTTGTTGGCACTCGGGGAAGGCGGCTTCCCCGTGAGCCTCTTCCCCCGGACCCTCTTCCTCGAGAGTTGCGGCTCGGGGAAGCCTTCCCCGAGTGCAGCGATCCTTCCCCGAGTGCGGTTGTCACTCGGGGAAGAACCTGCCTGCCGTAGTGAGGGAACGGTGGCGCGGGCTCGACGAGAGCAGCGGCATGGGTCTGTCTGTATGGCGAGCTGCAGCCCCCGACGGCAGCGCCGGCGCGAGGCCAAGCGAGCAGCTGCCCCGACGAGAGCGTCGACGCGGTCTCGGCGAGCTGCAGGCCTGCAGCCCCCCGCGGGAACGGTAGCACGGGCCGGTGAGGTGAAGCGCCTCGACGGGATTGACGCATGGGCCGCATGGCAGCGGCCAACACCTCGCCGCTGATTCGGCACCTTCGCAACCTGCCCGTGGGCCCGTACCTCCGTAGCGAGGGATTGGGGGACGATCAGGAGGACACGAATATATGCGCGGTGATGGAGTTATTTTTTGGTGTTGTGAAAATTTTAGGGGATCTGTTTTAGGATTTTTTTTGTTTTTCCCAAAATCAAGTTTTGGGGAAGTTTAAGTGATCTCTTGCAGTTGCTCCAACACCAACTTTTTTATATTTATTTTGTCATGATTTTCGAAAAATAAATGGTTGAATCAAATTTTTCGAGAAATGTACATATGGCGCCGTACCCGCCAACGGTCGGCAGCACTTGCCGGTGGGGCCAGGTTCCGGCCGCCGCGGGGAACGACGGCAGGATTCCTAGCGTCGTGGCCCACAGCGGCAGGATCCCTAGCGCCGTGGCCCACGACAGCAAGGCCCTGGCATGGTATAAGACTGGTAGCACTCGTCATACTCCAAACGCATCCCCTAAAACAGAATATTCCGTCCAGTCATCAAGATTTTGCAGTACAGCGTCAATTTCCCCGCACCCATCATCCCCTATACCTTATACTCCATACCAACAAACATCCGTGGGACCCGCTTATCAAATTTTTTTAACACCCCCTCCCACCTATTCCCCTCCTACGGTCCCACTCCCTCTCTCTCCTCCTCTTCCCTCCCGCCTCGCTACTTCCGCCCACCCCACCGGTGACGAGCCCACCGGCGGCGCCTCGGCGGCCAAGCACCGTGCGCGCCCGCATCCGCCGGCCCCTTGCCCAAGGCGAGCCTCGGCGGCCGAGCTCCGTGCGCGCGCGGCACAAGCTCCATGCGCGCGGGCGCGAGGCACATGCGGCGGCGCGCGCGGCCCACCGGGGGCCGGAGGCGGCGACACCGGGGACGGAGCTCGCGGGTGCGCTCGGCGCGGCCCGGCGGCGAGGAGCCCGAGGATGGGCGAAGCGAGGAGCGAGGGGAGCTCTGTGCGGCGACGCTCGTGGAGGCCGGCCGGCGCGGCGGCGCGCATGGAGGCCGGCTCGCCCGAGGGGAAAAGGAGGCAGCGACTCGGCTCGACGGAGTTCGTCGGCATCTCCTCCTGGCGCGGCATCGAAATCACCGGCGCAGCCAGTCAAATCTGCGTACGCCGCCCCCTTCCTCCGGCGGTGAGGCGCCCCCTGGCCAGGTCGCCGCTCTTCCTCCCCTCTCCGGCCACTGTCCCTTTTCCCTCGCGCTCCTCTCCGTCGAAATCACTGGCGCCATCTTCCTCTCCCTCTGCTGCGATGGCGCGGAGCAGCAACTGCCGACCGAGATGTGTGACCATGCGCGGCGTAGCGCACATACTGGAATGCGCTCTATTTGGGGGATGCGGCATCCGAACGGGACATCCCGTAGCCGATGGCGTCCCCCGGTGCGGAGCAAAGTACCCTAAACGCCTACTGCAGCACGCCGTCCCGTTCGACATACCGCACCCAGTGCGACCAGCCTAAGGGGTCGAGCCCCTGCCGTCGGCCCCTCTCTCACTCCTCCCTCACTCCTCCAAACCTTCGGCTTTCAACCCTTCGGAGCATAGTTAGTTTAGTTAACTTAGATTAGTTAGTTAGTTTAGTTAGTTAGTTTAGTTAACTTAGTTTAGTTTAGAAATTTATTTTAGTTAACCTAGTTTAGTTAAATTTAGTTTAAAATTTTAGTTTAGTTAATTTAGGTTAGTTAAATAGATACAAATTTCATAGAGAATAGTTTAAATTCATATAATTTGGTTTAATTCAGTTTTAAATTGTAGAAATGGTTATAATTGACATAATTAGATTAATTTGCTATAAAATTTGTGGAATTAAACTCACATAATTCGTTTAAATTTGTTTTAAACTTGCAAGAAATGGTTATAATTGACATAATTAGGTTAAATTGCTATAAAATTAGTACAAAATGATTTAAATTCAAATAATTCATTTAAATTTGTTGTAACCTTTCAGGAAATGGTTTTAATTGACATAATTTGATTAAATTGGTACAATTCGTAAAAAATGGTTTAAATTGACATAATTCGTATAAATTTGTTTTAACATTTTAGGAAATGATTGTAATTGACATAATTTGATTAAATTTATGTAAAATTTGTACAAAATTATTTAAAATCACATAATTCGTATAAGTTTGTCTTAAACTTAAACTTCTAAGAAATGGTTATAATTGACAAAATTGGAATAATATGCTATAAAATTCTTCGAAATTTTTTTTGATTCACATAATTTGATTAAATTTGTTTTAAACTTTTTGGAAATTATTATAAATGACATAATTAGGTTAAATTGCTATAAAATTCGTACAAAATGGTTTAAAGTCAAATAATTCGTTTAAATTTGTTTTAAACTTGTAGGAAATGGTTATAATTTACATAATTCACATAATTAGTATAATTGGAAAAATTGATTAAATTATTTTTTGCAGTTATGGCTGCACCGCTGGAGTACGTACGGCCGGAGTTGTTTGATGAGGCGGTGGACCGGTACCACCACTCGTGCGTGTCGACTGTTCTCGGAGGTTCGCTTGGCACGATACGTTGTCGGACGACCCGCACGTTGATGCCGATACACCAGCGGTGGATCCCGAAGTACGTAATTCATATTTATTATTTATTTCTGTTTCTTTACAATAGTAATTGCGTTAAGTAAATTTATATTTTTTCAGGCTACGTGCTGCAGGACTTCTCCCTGTTGCGCGGTTGGTCGAGGGGGACAGGCTACGAGCTGAGGTTCCCCGGGCGGAGCGGTTGACGCGGTTCAACTACGACGCCCCGCTGATCGCCGCGTTCATGGACCGGTGACGACCAGAGACGCACACGTTCCACTTCCCCGTCGGCGAGATGACTCTCAGTCTGGAGGACGCTGCGATGTTGGGAGGACTGTCGTGTGCTGGCGAGGCGATGGGGTCGATCGACATCCCCGCGACGTGGCAGACTGACTTCCTTGCTCGGTTCGCGAACGTTCCTCGGAACGGTCGCGCGTCGGCGCCATACCTGCCCTTCGTCGACACTCACGGGCCCACCTGGACTTGGATCCAGCAGTTCAGTGTACATGATTCTAACTCTTATTTTCAACGTTTGTATGCATTTTAAACGAATGTGACGACGGACCTTTGTGTGTGTGCAGGCTGACTACATGGCGGACAATGCCGACGACCAGACGTCAGACAGGTATTTGGAGGTCTACCTGCTCTGGCTGTTCGGGTGGGTGTTGTTTTGCGAGTCAGCGGGAGACTCCGTGTAGCGGTGCATGATCCCCTGGGCTCAGAGGATCGCCGACGCACCCCTCGGCGGATGCCCTAGATCGGATCCGGTGGGCGGCGGCGTTCGGCGCCTACCTACAAGGGGCTGTGTTCGGCAGTGACGAGGCCGACGAGTAGGGAGGCGATCCTCCTGGGGTGCCCTCTCATGCTCCAGATGTGGATCCACAAGCGGTTCGACATCGGTCGGCCCAGGACGGACCTCTCGGAGTATGAGCCACCGGCCAACGGCACCGACCCAGCGGACCTCCCCACCATGGGTTCTCTGTGGTGTCTCCGGAAGGTAATGACCTCCCTTTACGTGATTCTTCGCGTTATGACTTCTGTATTTCCATTCACTTAACTTTTCTTGTTCTTTGCAGCACATTTGGGCTGGGGAGCAGTCGAAGAAGGACTACAATGATTTCGTTGGTCAGATCGACCGGATGGTCGATGCCGAGGTCCGGTGGACGTCGTACTCTCCTGCCATGGTCGCTGCCCGCGCACCACAGGGGCTCTCGTCCCTGTGCTCCCGAGACCAAGCGTACTGGATGACGCGGCGACGACTGGTCTTCGACGTCTACGTCGAGGAGTACGCCGTCCACCGGGTGATGAGGCAGTTCGGCCTCTTCCAGGCTACGCCAGTACCTGCTGCGCCACGTCTACCGCCTACCGCGCACAGGTGAGCTACCATTTGACAGTTCTAAGTATTTTCCATTACAAATATTCAGTTGCCAATAATTATATGTTTCATGTTCTATGCTAGGTGGACAGGTAAGGGTGTGCCTGCGGCGACGTCGTTCGTCGACAGGCTGCAGCCGTACGTGGCAGAGTGGGCGTCCGCGGCGCACGAGCAGAACGTCGTCACCGAGCATCGCCTTCACGACGGCGCCGCCTGGGTAGCGTACCTTCAGTGGTACCTACCGAGGACGCGGACGCGGATGACGTACGTGGTTGCTACCCCGCCACCGCCACCTGTCCCGAACCACGACAGGGTCCTGCTGGACGCGATGTACTCAGTGCGCCGAGACCAGACCGCCGACACAGCGGTAAGCTACGATACTGCAAACATTTTACATTCATATAACTTTTCATTAAAACGTGTGTTTCTAATTTTGTGCGCAGCACGACGTGCTGGCTGAGGTCGTGCGGCTCGCATCGGCCGCGATGGGCAGTGCTTCTCCTGGGGGCCTCAGGAGCACCGGAGCACGTACGAGAGGATCATCACTGCGGCCATGAGGTACTCCGCCGTTGTGAACTACACCGAGGCTGTACAGATTCCTCTCCTTCCGCGCCACCCAGCGTCGTCCTTGAGCTCCGCCTCGACATCGGCTTCGCAGCCGACGCTTGCCACATTTGCCGGTGGGTTCTCGACTCTGAGGGCACAACAGCACCCACAGGAGCAGGGCCCGCACACCTACGTGCAGCGGCCGTTTGCTCTACCCGACGCAGGTACTTTCAATAGACCTTATTTTCAACTAATGCACACATTTATTGTGCGTTTGTGATTATACTATATTCTAATCGTACAGGGCGACCGCCGCATTTTCCAACAGCTGGGCCTCGACAGCAGGAGCCGCTGCCGATCTATATGCTAGGTGGTTTCAGACCGTCGGTGTTTCAGTTTCCGGCGACAGATATTCCTTCGTCGTCCACTCTGTCTATGGTCCAGCCTACTTTAGACACGTCCGCCGAGGACCAGCTGTCCTGGGATGAGTTTGGGTACGGTGACATTCTCGCGACCATGAATGCCGCCCCACAGCAGGCCGAGGAGGTTAGCGCGTCACAATTGACACAATCACCACCGGTTTTGACTCAGCCGTCATAGTTGACCCCGGCGGCCGGCGGAGTGACCACCGCCGGCGGAGCGACACCGGCGGGCGAAGCGACACCGGATGCTGCAGGCTCGTCGCAGGCGGCCATGGCGACACCGTCTCCCGACCAGCTAGGACAGCAGGTGGTCAGGGCGCCTGACCCCTGGACGTACGACCGAGACCACACCTGGACTGGCCCTAGAGCTTTTAGGGGGAAGAGGGGCCAACACATTTAGATGTAGTACTGTGATTTTGTATAAACTATTCCTTGTGATTATGTATAAACTATCCCCTTGTGACTATTCCTTCGTCGTTGATTAGGACATTCCCTTGTGATTATGCTTACACTTATTAGTTTATCGTTTTTAAAAAGGTTAACAATGTTTTAAAAATGAAAAACTAAAAAAATAAAAAGACCCTGACGTCGTGTGGCACGGCGGCTGGGACTTAACGTCGTGCCGCTCGGCGGCAGGAACCTGCCGCCGTGGGTACGACGTCATATGTACATTTCTCGAAAATTTTGATTCGACCATTTATTTTTCGAAAATAATGACAAAATAAATATAAAAAATTCTCTAACACCTATTCATATTCGGGCTGCAACCCAACTTATTGAACCCCTACGGGCCTGTTCGGTGGCCTGCATCCCACCCGACCAGGCCCACGGGATGCAGCCCTTGGTAGTTTGGTAGTCTAGCCTCCCTCCTCAGCCTGGCTCGCGGGATGCAAAACGCCGCCGCTAGCCTGGCTCTAGAGAAACGCTCGATTCCTCCGTTTTCCTTCAGCCTGGCTCGCTCCAAGCTCGCGCGAAACTCCTAGGGTTACCTCCCCCGCTCCTGCCATTCATCGCCGCCTCCTCCCTCTATATATCTCCTCTCCCGCCTCCTCCCTCACTTCTGGTCGCTTTTGTCTGCACCGCCGGTAGGTGCTCCTTCTCCTCTTCCTCGATTTCACTTGTTGATGGATTCGTGACCTCCTGATGCATCCCTCTCTCTCGATTTGTTGCAGGTGACGTGGATCTAACTCCTCCCCAAGGTGAACACGATTTCCCCTAATCCCCCCCTTCTCTCCGTGATTTCGAAATGCTAGGTCACGGTTCGTTGTTGATTTCCTTGTAGGCACACCAGATCTGAGTTCTTGGCTGTCTTTGAGGTATGGATCCATGCTCACCTTGATTTTTTGGCTGTTCGTCGATTTTCCTTCTTTTTTGGTTGAAAAAATCCTAACTTGGTTATGTAAATGGTCTTTGCTTGGCTGTGTGTGTGCAGATCTGAGCTGCATCACCTGCTGCTGTGCTTTGGTTGGTGCTCTTGCTTGTTGTCGCGGGTACAAATCCCTCCCCTCCTCTTGCCTCCTCTATTCTGTAGCATGCGATAGTTGATTGTTTGTGCTTCGATGCAAGTGTATGATGTGATGATGATATTTTTTCTGAGCTATTGTCCAAGTCTGTGATGTTTATATTTTGCTGAGCTACTGCCATTGCCTATGATGATGGTATTTTTCTGAGCTATTGCCCAAATCTGTGATGATGAAATAGTTTCAGAGCTATTGCCCAAGTCTAATGATAAAAATCTTGTGTGTCTGAGCAGTTCTCCATTGCCAGTTATGTTTGCATGTTGATAGTAACTAGTTTCTTGAAATCCTTAATTTTTCTAGATGGACCTGGAAGAGAAGAGACGTATTCTTTTTGCTCGTGCTGGTGCTCTTATCACAGCCATGTATGCTCTGCTGTTTGCTAGGCTTAGAATGATTGAGTCTGAGCGGCCTCAGATCAGTTATGGTCCTATGAGCATTAGAGATGAAGAGCGGCAAAGAAACCTCAACTTAATTTACAACTACAATGATATAGAGTGTGTGAATATGCTTCGCATGAGAAGGACCCCTTTTTTTAGTTTGTGTGCCTTGCTTAGGGATAGAAAACTACTTGCAGACAACATTAATTCTTGTGTAGAAGTGCAAGTAGCAATGTTCCTCCATATGATGGGCACTACAACATTAATGCTGACACAAAAAATTCAAGACAACGGAAGAAGCTTTTCAAGCTTTCTATGATGGGCACTACAATGAAGTGAAGCAAATTCCATCTCAAGATGCTGCATTAGATGTTAATAAGCATTGTTGGTGTAATGTTCATCGTGTAATAATTATGGTTATGTTTTTAATCAGTCTTTTTAATTTCCAAATTGTTGTAATAATTGTTAGCACTAGCATGAATATATGACTGTTGGATTAGATGGTGGTATTCTTACCACCGCGTGCAAGAGGTAACTGGAACTTTGGTGCATGCAGGCTTGCAGGGTATCAAACACTCATCCTTGCATCTGTTTTCCAATCTGCAGATACATGCATGCAGACAAACACTATCTCAGCTGAGACAGGTTCCACTGATGCAAGCAAACAAACAACACCTCCTGCATGCATCTGGCCTGGCCAAATGCAGCCTGGCTGCCTCGAGCTAGCCTGGCTAGGCTGGGAAGGGTACCAAACACGCCCTACATCTCGGCCTACCCAACATCGGCCTGCACCAACTTTTCAGGCTCACCGGAAGGAACAATAAGGCAGGCTCCCGGCCCGAGAGATTAGATTGGTCGCCAGCCCGCCACACCCACAGCAGGGCAGCAGGCTGGACATAGGCTGGACATCGACAATTAGGGATGGCAAACGGGTACATACCCGATGGGTATGACCTCACCATACCCACACCCACAATAGGCAAAACACCACCACCTATACCCATCACCCACCACGGGTCTCAAATTCCCCCATACCCACCACTCATCGGGTACCTAGCGGGTGACCCATACCCGAAGCTAATGTAATAAAATATGTAATTAATTATGCAAGCAACATCAAATCATCATTTTATCAATAATGTTACTCGTACAATAACAATGTAAGGTAACAATACTAATTTTAACTATATCGCACACAAATGGAGCCTCTCAACTCTTAAACTATATGCTATATATTAGAAATAATACATAATATTACATGTAAATGAACCCCCAACGGGTAGCGGGTATGAGGGACGCAAGAACGTACCCACACCCACCATACCTAATGGGGGAAGGAATCACCCACTAAGTCATACCCACACCCTAATAGGGTTTTTACCCGGGGGTAAACGGGTGACGGGTAACCATTGACATCCCTAATGGGACAAGCTGCATCACCTTTGTGGCTTTCTCTCACCCTCGCTGACGTGCGGGCCCGCCCAGTCCGCCTCTTTCTCTTTTTCTTTCTTCCCCTCCACGGAGGTCTGCGGTCTGCCACTCTCCCTCCCCTTCCCACTCGCTTTTCCTCTCGTCTCGTCAGTCATCAAGGACAGGCCGCCGCTTCGATGACGGCCGCCTCTACGTCGCTGCCGTCGACTACGTCTAGCCGAACCGCGAGGGGAGGACGGGAGCACGCCGCCGCTTCGCCAGCTCCGAGCCGGCGAGGACTTCACCTTCGTCGCGACGTGAGCCGCCGCTCTCTCTCTCTCTCTACGAAACCTGTCCGGCCTTCGAGCCGCTGCCGATTCGGCGATTCCTTGGAGGGTCAGCAGCCGCACGGCGCACTGCTGAGCTGATTGATGCCCGCCGCTGGCACGCACGCGGTGGCCGCGCTCGCCTCGCCGCGCGCCAGCACACTGCAGACCCACGCGGTCAAAAGCCGCCGCGCACAGCCGCAACGCGGCAGCCTCAGCCTACTCGCTGCGCGTGGCCGTGCCATGGCCACGTCGCAGGGGGTCCTGGGCTCGCCGACGCGGCCGGGGGCCGCGCGCTCACGAGTCATCACGCACTCTCTCACCAGCGCCCACGCGACACGCCCGCACGTAGCTCGACCGCGGGAGCGCGCTCCACAGCCAGGCGCATGCGCGCGGCCGCCGCACCCTCAGCAACACCGGCAGGCACACACGCGCGCGCTGTTAGGCATTTCACCGAGCACCTCCGGCGCGCCTGCACGGCCACACTCAGGTCAGGCGCACACACGGAAGCAAGGCAACAGCGTGTTCGTTTCAACCAAAAAAAAACCCCCCTTAGTCCCTTTCGAGTTCCGATCCGTTTACTGGTCTCTTAATCTCCAGAATACAGTTTATCACGCAATAGTGATTGGATTCTTGACATGAGTGGTATCATCAATGTTTGCAGGGTTACACGGCACTGGATTACAAGACGCAGGCAGTTGATTCCGGGGAGCTTCTGAGGACCACCATGTCTCAAATCGATGTAAAGACAAGCTCTTTTCCCCACACTTTGTTTTTTCTCTTTTCCCCTTTTTGTTAATGTGCAAGTGATCTCAACCAATTATCTTGTTTTGGCTTTCAAATTCCAACATCTTGTATTGTCGATTTACTACTCCCTCCAAATCACAATATTTGACGTTGCTCAATTCAGTTTTGAACTATCAAACGTCAAATGAAATGATATGGAGGTAGCATTACTGAGACCATAAAAGCTAGGGAGCTGATAGTAAATCAAATCGAAACTGTTTTATCGGAGTGTGTGATGCATCTCTACTATATGCAGGGAGAGAAAGGCAGGTATGCTTTGTGTCACTCTACAAAAGCGATCATTCCACACTTAAGAGGTACATGCATGTTCTCCATCTGTTGTCCAACTAAACAATATTGGCTCTACAAAATGTTTCCTAGAAAAAGAAAAACCTGGAGGATTCTGAATGCTACCAAGTGCTAACTACTGCTCGAGTTCAGTTTTGGCATGCCACTCCATTTTGGAAGTTGTTGCATTGTTTATTTGTTGTGTTTGTTGGAACATGATAATCCTTACATGCAGAGTTATTTGTGCAAAATAGTCCTTTTCATCCCACAATTTTGTCTTGAGGGTCACACTCGCCCCTTAACTTTCAAACCGGCAGGTCTAATCTACCAAGTTTTGTTTTCAGGTCAAATATGTTCCTCAAATTTCATTTTCTATTCATCTTACTCTTCCTCAGCGCCACTTTAAAAGTTGAATGACGAAATCACCTGTTTTGCCATTTATGTGCACCTCTGTAAATTTTGTCAGCTTATATTTCTTAATACTAAGATTTTGATGAGGGTATTTCGTTTTCTGGCAGTCCATGGGCAATTCGAGCCTCGTTCGGTTGGCCGGTGGCCGATGGTAGTCTTGGGTTTGTTACGAGAGAAGAATCTTGTTGGTTCGGTTCTAGTTCTTTGGTGGTCGGTTTGTTACGAGAGAAAAATCTTGTTGGCCGGTGGGCGATAAGCCAAGCGAACGAGGCGTCTGGTTGTGGGTGGTGGTGTTCACTGTGCTTCTATCAGCATCTACTGCCTATTCAGCTAAAAATCCTCCAAAACCACAAGAGGGACAATGTCGATACGACTTGACAAGCATAGCCGCTCTGTCGTGCATGCAAGAAGATAGTGTAAGACCATCTCCAGCAACTGCCGGATAAGGGTCTGCATCTTCAAAATGAGAGGGGAAACGGCACTGTAGAGGCTCCAGCAGATGCTGCATGCGGATCTGCAATTTGCGATTCTAGCCCCCCACGACTGCATTCCTGGGGTTATCTCCCCACTTCTGCAATCCAACTGCCGCGGGCCCCACGCTGCTCCCTCCCCTTTCCCCCTCTCGCTGTATTCTCCCCCAGCTGCTCCCTCCGACCTCCCTCTCTCCTGCTCCGGCGACGAGCCCCGACGGCGACCTCGGGATGGCGGAGGCGGGCGCGTTGCCCCGACGGCGACCTCGGATCCCGCCACGAGGATTCTGGCGACGACCCCATCTGCGGAGCTCGCCTGCTCGTCTGGATCTCCACCCGCACGGAGGCGGAGCAAGGGCCGGTGACGGGAGAGGAGGTGGTGGCCGCGCGGGCCGGCGGCGGGGCGGAGGTGGTGGCCGGATCCGGCGAGGCCATCTCGCGGCACCTCCGAGGCGGCCGCCTCCTTCCCCGGCGGCGGACGGCGGCCTCCGCCTCCGCCCCTTCCCCGGCCACCTCCGCCTCCGCCCGCCGGGAGTCCGAGACGCGCGCGGCCGCCGACGTCGACAAGCCGCTGAAGAAGAGGAGGTTCAGGACAGCAGGCCTACCTGGCGCCGCCACCGTTGTCGGGTCCGAAGCCCTGGAGGAGGACGGGGCGCGCCTCGAACTCCAGTGCCTCCTCCCCGGTTCTACACCGGCGACGAAAGAAAGGGAATCCAGTGACGGCGGACCGGCTCCCTGCTCCGCCTCGTTCTTCCCCTCCGCTCGGCGATGGCGGGAGCCAACTACCGCGGCCGATGCAGGACGGGATGGGCATCGTCTGCTGGAAGCTCCTCTGTTTGCAGCATGGGGTTTTTCTCCCTCTTTCTTCATAGAGACGTTTGCAGCATGAGGATGCAGATGCATTGCTGGAGATGGTCTTAGGAAGCCACCCTCACATGCATGCTGCAAAGCATTACTGTATGCTATTGATCAGGTTCCAGTTGAGGATGAGAGTGGAGCTTGCTGCTTGTGCCGCTACATGAAAAGAAAGATTAAAACTGCTGGGCTGGCTACTGCATATATCCTGTGCAATGGGAAGGACAGACGCATCGTCGCCAAATGGTCATCGGTTCCCCCAAGATGTTCAGATGGTACGTATATGTCTACTTTGTTTTTGTAAGCTTACAAGGCTACTGAATTATTAGTAGTCTAGTAATTGCACACAGTGATTTGGTCTTGTAGCTATCAGTGATGTCTGTATCTTCTTTTAACCAGAATGTGGGCAGGGAAACAGTACCTCTCTTGGCACAGAACATGGTGATGGTGATACTCCAGCTGCACAAGCCAACGGTCAGGCACACGTCTCTAGCAAGGGCACTGGCAAGGTCATCTGGGTAGTTGTTGTCGTACTCATTGTGATTGGGGTCGTTTGCTTCTGCTGTTTTCGGAGGTTCAAGGCGGCAGGAAATGCAATTGAACCCCGAGCCGGGCGCCGACGATCTGCTGCCTCCTCATCATCAAAGCGCAAGGGCAGGAGGCATTCTTCATCATGATGCGTTGAGTTGAGGGCCTGAGACCTGGAGTCATTTGCCTTAGATTCGCACCGTCTGATTTGGCAGCTCATGCTGTTCACATAGACACAGTTACTGTAACGGCCTTGGAGTGTGAATGTGTGGATTGTATCTACTCCCTACTGAACTGAACTACGCGACGCGACCTTTGTCAGGCTGATTGTGTTCGTCGGACTTGTTAAGCTTGACCGTGTCGTGTCGTACTCGAAACCGAAACGGAATAGCGCTCCCACACTACTATATCTATAACCGAGGAGGCGAGGCGAGGCGAGGAAGAGAAGCTAGCAAACAAACAAACGATCCATCCCCTCTGGATCTGTCGTCGCCATGGCTGCCGCCGGCGATCGCCGCCGCCGCTTAGCGGCGGCTACTCTTCTTCACATGTTGTTGGCGTTCTTCGCGTGCTTGCTTTCCCCGGCGTCGGGGCTCCGGATTCCCCATCCCGATCTCCCGGACATGTACACGGACTTCGTGCGGGATCGCATCTGGTACCCGCCGCCCGTCGAAGTGGTCGCCATCGATCTGGGCAACACCAACTCCTGCATCGCCGGCTACGCCCCCGCCAAGACCGGCCTGACCACGTTCCAGTTCTGCATCCCGTCCTGGGTCGCCTTCACCGACGACGGCACCACCCTCGTCGGCGACGCCGCCAGGAACCACGCCGCCGCTCATCCTGAAGACGCGGTCTTCGGCTTCAAGCGCTTGCTCGGGCTAAGGTAAGCAAGCATCTCGGGTACTCCTTGCATCCTCATTACGATATACGATATATTTGCAGTAGTACAGTCAGAGATTAATAATAGTTAGATGCATGGGCGTCGATGGCAGGCAAAAACACTGGTACGAGGACGACATCGTGCAGACAGCCATGAAGCGTGCTCCGTACAATATCACTGCAAAGGACTTCGACACGCCGGACGTCCACGTGAAGTCCAAGGGCGGTACACTCAAGCAGCTCACGCTGATACAGGTTGCGTCCATGGTGATCGCCGAGCTCAAGGCCAAGGCCATAGAGTACCTCCGCGGCCCGGTCGACTACGCCGTCATGACCATTCCAGAGCATTACAGTGGGCTGTCCACGGATTCGGCCATGATCGCCGGCAAGATCGCCAGGCTACACATAGTGGACATGGTCCCCGAACCCATTTCAGTTGCCGTCGCCTACGGCCTCCGCACCAAGCTTCGAGAGGGCGCCAACGCGCTGCTGCTCCATGTCGGAGGCGGCACGGCCGATGCGAGCATCGTGACGCTCATCGACCGTTCGCTTGGAATCCGCGCGTACCAGGACGACCCTTTCCTCGGAGGAGATGACTTCGATCAGAAGCTCGTCGACTACTTCGCCGAGCTAGTGAAGATGAAGCACGGGAGGGACATTGGTGGGGATCGGATCGCTCTTGGGAAACTGAGGGCGGCATGCGAGCGCGCCAAGAAGGCATTGAGCAGCCAAGATCATGTTGAAGTCACCGCCGAGTCTCTCTTCGACGGCGTGGATTTCTCCGAGACGTTGTCACGGTCGAAGTTTGAGGAATTGAACGACGAGACGTTCCGCAGAGTTGTTGGTTTGGTAAGGAGGGTGATGCTAGAAGCGGAGGAAAGGAGGAGCAACGTCAAGATCGACGAGATTATTCTTGTTGGCGGAAGCACCATGATCCCAAAGATCCAGAGACTTGTCAAGGAATACTTTAATGGGAAGGAGCCAGACGTGAGGTTGAAACCAGATGAAGCAGTTGCTCTTGGAGCGGTGGTTCATGCATACTCTGTTTACTGAATTTGTAACAAGCCAGCAAGGCTTTTGCTGTAAAGTTTGCTTACCGTAGATAGATTCTCTACAGGAATCCTAACTGTAAACCTTTTGGCCAATCTGAATACAAGATGAATGCAATGCCTTACCCAAAATTTTCATACACTCGGCTCAAATGGGTGTCGGAAAGATATTCAGAAACAGAGATCCTTTCTGCGTCAGTTGAGCAGAGCAGGATCGCTTTCTGCATCATCTCAGGCTGCCCTACCAGCGCCATCCACGGAATGCCTGATCGCAAATCATACTCGACCGATGCGGTTCGTTACGATGGTTCGCGTCGGAGCTCGCCTGTCCTCATCTCGTTTCGGGGTGGGGGTGCGCTGGCTCTGTCTGCAACCTGACAGACGTCGGCCTCGTTGACGCAAGCTGGACCAGCGATTCCGCGATCAGTCGGAGCCAGAGGCAGTGCACGCGACAGACGTCGGCCTCGTTGACGCAAGCTGGACCAGCGATTCCGCGATCAGTCGGAGCCAGAGGCAGTGCACGCGCCGGCTACCAAACCACCCGCGACTGCTGGAGCCGCCGGAGCACGAGGCGCGTGACAGAGGAGAAGGGGCACGAGTCCGCGGACTGGCGTTGATCCGCGGGGGGGGCGGCCGTCTCAAGCGCGCCCACCACACCAACCGTCCGCGCGACGTAGCAGCCGCGTGCCCGCGTCCGACGGTACAGCCGGCGGACGGCGACGGCGACCACGGCGGGCAGGAGGCGGTCGGCGGCCGGTCCCGACCAAGGTCCTTTCATTTACCGTCCAGCCCCGGGGTTTCGCGGGAGCCGTCGGATCGGCAACGACCGGCGGGCGGGATCCGAGCGGAGGAAGGCGAACTGGTGCGTTCGCCGTATGGGCTTGAGAGCCCAAGAAGCCTGCCAGCCCAGTTATATTTTCTTGCCAAGCGAGGCCCGAGAACGAACAGCTTGCGTGGGCCTGTTGTGTGCTTTGTGTGTGTTACACTGGTAGGTAGGTACCGTAAGACCAGTCTCAATGCGAGTTTCCGGAGTGTTTATGCACATTAAATGCAGCGCCACATAATCAAAATTCTACTTTTTGTATGAAACTCTTAGAAGAGAGAAGGAAAAAGTTTCACCATGGTGAAACTTTTGGGCACTGTTTCACATGCATTCGTGCAGCCAGGTGTGTGTAGCGTGCACAAAGGCATTGCTTTTTAACACTGCGTTGTGTTGTGCTTGGAGGGTGAGAGGCGCGCGCCCCGGTCGCGGTAGGTCACCCATTGACATAATAGCTTATACCCTATTTGTTTGGCTGGTGGCTGATGGCTGGTGCTGATTTGTTCTGAGAGAAAAGTACTGCTGGCTGGTTGCTGGTGGCTGATTTGTTCTGAGAGAAAAGTACTGCTGTTGGTGACTGATAAGTAGGGATGTAAACAGGCGCAGGATTTTCTGCCACCTACCAGGCCCTCCCGCGAAGAAATGGTCTAGCGGACACTTGCAGGTACCTGCTTTAATCTGGTGGGCATGAGTGGGCAATCCTGCAAAACCTGCTGGGTCTATGTGGGTAATCTTGCCACACCGGCAAGAGCCTGCGAGGCCTGCAACAGCCTGCGACGCCAGCACTGATTCCTCTACAACTTCTACAAAAGTCATATATGGTTTTCTCAACCATTTTTGCACAAATTGCAAGCAAAGTTTGTTGTTTTCTCGGCGCCAGTGAATAGTACCTAGGGACATTGACCTGCATTTTTCACCATTTCGCACTTCAAACCAGCAATGCCACTCAACATGAAAGTTGTGTCCCTCGACAAAATACACAACTTTTACATTGGGGGATTTTGAAGTGTTTATGTGAAATTTGGAGAACACGGCAAAAGTTTCGGGCGACATATGAGGGTAAAGAGTGTTCAAGGGGTTTTTGACTAGGGTTTTGACCAGTGGTTGGCCAAGTTGACCAAAAGGGTCATTAGGGATTGTCGACGATGTCTTCAAGGTGATGGCCCAGGTTGACCGTCTTTTGACCAAGGTCAACTCGGTTGACCGGATCATTAGGGTTAATAAACCTGGCTGAAAACCTGGGGCGTCACACTATGACTAGCCTCTGGATGAAGAGGACAGTTCTGCAGAGGATGAAGAAGCAGATGAGATGAGAAAATTTGCCAAAGAAGTCAAGAGTAACATCAAGACAAAGAAACTAGGGATCCATGGTAGTTATCTTGGTGCAATTACTCCAAAAGCTTTGTTTGTTGAAGGCTGCAACTTAGAGGATGAGGCAGAACTATATGCAGACTCCAGTGATGAATACTCATATGAGGATAATAGTGAAGGGGAAACTGAGAGGTGGAAGAGTCAGCAAAACAAGTATGATAGTAAAGCTGCAGTTCCAATTTTGACACTTGGGATGGCACTCAGATGCAGCAGACAATTCAAGAAGGTTGTGGTGAAGTATGGGCTCAGAACACATAGACACATCCTATTTCCAAAGGATCAGAAGAACGGAGTCAGGGCAATTTGCTCTTGGCTAGGATGCAAGTGGTTGATATATGGATCCAAGACAAGCAGTTCTGAATGGCTTAAGGTAGTGACATTTGTGGATGACCATTGCTGCCCACCAAGGAGGGATAACAAACTGGTAACATCAACAATAATTGCTAAGCACCACTTTCATGAAAGTAAAGACAACCCCACATGGAAAGTGGATCTTATCAAGAAAGCAGTGTTAAAAGACATGCTAGCTGACGTGTCAATAGCCAAATGTAAGAGAGCCAAGGCATTAGTACTAAAGGCTGCTTTAGATTCTATGGAAGGAGAGTACCCAAAAGTGTATGACTATAAATTGGAGTTGGATAGGAGTAACCCTGGAAGTAGTGTGGCGGTATGTTTAAATCCAGAAACAAAGGACCAACATGTCTATGAGAAGTTTTATGTATGTTTTGATGCTTACAAAAAGGGTTTTCTTGCTGGCTGTAGAAGAGTCATTGGGCTAGATGGTTGTTGGTTCAAAGGAGCAACAAATGGTCAGTTGCTATGTGCCATTGGAAGGGATGCTAACAATCAAATGTACCTTGTTGCCTGGGCTGCAGTAGGAAGGGAAGATTATGATTCATGGTACTGGTTCATTAGGTTGCTTCAGAAGGACCTCAATATCCCTCTTGGAGGTGAAGATTGGGTAATCATCTCCGACCAACAAAAAGTATTGCCCTGAACTCTTGTTCTATATGTTATTAGTTTATTGGGTGCCTTCATTAGTAATTTGTCTTCTTATTTTCTAGGGATTGTTAAAAGCTATGGGTGAGCTGATTCCAAATGCAGAGCATAGAATGTGTGCAAGGCACATCTATGCCAATTGGAGGAAGACTTATACTGATAAAGAGCTACAAAAGAAGTGGTGGAGGGTGGCGAAGTCACCATGCAAGACACTCTTCAACTATAACAGAGCACTACTAGCCCAAAACACACCTGAAGGAGCAAGAGATATGATGAATACTTCACCAGAACACTGGAGCAGGGCTTACTTCAAACTTGGTTCAAATTGCGACTCCGTTGACAACAACTTGTGTGAGAGTTTCAACCACTCCATCATCGATGCAAGGTTTTTTCCAGTTATCTCTATGCATGAAGCTATCAGGAGCAAAGTAATGGTGAGGATACAGGAAAACAGGGAAAAGGCAGATAAATGGCAAGGTGCAATATGCCCAAACATATTCAAGAAGATGAAGATTAATATTGTGAGGTCTGGTAAATGCTATGTGTTGTGGAATGGGGAAGGTGGCTTTGAGGTGCAGGAGAAAGAAGATAGGAGATACACAGTCCATTTGGAGCAGAAAACTTGTACTTGTAGATACTGGCAACTTTCAGGCTTGCCTTGTTGTCATGTTATAAGTGCAATCTACAAGGTGTCAAGACAACTAGATGAGTTCATAGCGCCATGTTTCTCAATTGCAGAATATAGGAAAACATACCAGCATTGTTTGCAACCAGTTCAAGGTCGAGATAATTGGCCAATTTCTGACATGCCAAGACCACTTTCTCTAGCTTATGTAAAAATTCCAGGGAGGCCCAAGACAGAGAGAAGAAGGGAGCCTGGAGAAGCTCCAAAGGGAACACATCTAAGCAGACTTGATGTAAAGATTAAATGTAGATTGTGACAAAAAGATACTCATAATTCAAGGAGGTGTCCTCTAAATCCAGAAGCTGGGAAAAAGAGGAATGCTCACATCAAGAGAGAGCTACCAGGCAAAAGAAGAAACAAAGGGAAGCTTCTACATCTGTTGGTCCGTCTGTTAGTAGAAAGAGGAAGCAAATGGAACCCTTGGTAAGTTTGGGCACACAACAGAGTCAAACTCCAGCTAGAATTGCAATACATGGAGCTGAAGCGGCAGCACCAGAAAATAGCATAAGTCATTTGGGACTTGGGAGGGCATAGGTCTACAAAGATGCACAGATTGGGGTACCTGATGTTTGGAAACAACACTGAACATTGCATCCTGGTTGTTGTTATCTGGAACAAGCAAGCACTATTATCTGAATAGGCACCACTACCTGTTACCATGTGAACATCTAAGGAGGCATTAAATAATTATGTTTTTTAATGTATCTTGTTGTTATCTGAACATCTGTTGAATACACTCCGGTTTGTGAATATTTGTAACTGAACTCATTTCATTTCAGATTGATCAAAAGCTGAATACATTAATCTTTCGTGAAAGTCTACCACCACTAACTAAATGACATTACACAAAAATCATTCCTGCTAAGAATCGGTCAAACACCAGGCCCACTAGATTCGCAATACAACCACAAGTGAATGAACTACACTGGCTTCGTGAACTAATTTTAGCAGCAATGAATTGTATTGTTGCATTGTGCTTAGCCAAAGCTTCATGTCTTTTGCATTTAGTTGTCCAGTCTTCTTTGTGTTCTCCAAAATGCATGTCTTTTGCATTCAATTGTTCAACATTCATGCTAGTGCATAGCCATCTTTTGCAGCAAGCTGTTACAGCTTTAGTAGCGCCCCATCTGCAATATCTACAACAGCTCAAAACAAGAAACACTTGTCCGCACCCTGTTATTGCCGCACAAATGCTACTTGCCGTTGTCGTTCTGTCTAGGGTGTCGTGCTGTCCAGAGTGCTCAAATCTGACGAGGTGAGCAGCTGAAGCCAATGGTGGCGGCCGTGAGGACGGGGCTCGCGAACTCGCACCGATGCTCACCACCGACGCGCTCGACCGGCCTCAAAGACGCACCCTCACGGCCGCACGACGCCCTCACTGGGGCAACCGCACGGCGCCACCGGCGGAACGCCGATTTGAGGAAGAAGTGGAGCAGAGAGAGAAAAGAGCGAAGAAGAGAGCCACAACTTCATGGGCCAAATTGATGGGCCGAGCCGAACTGACCAGACTGCCAACGTGTTAAAAGTGCCAGCGTGGATGTCCAGTGTGCAAAATCGGGTAGTAAAACCACCCTAGGGGGTTAATTGTCCGGTTTTGAGAAGTTTAGTGTGCAAAAGATCATGTTTTATAGTTCAGGTGGTGATGTACTCCACGTTCCATAGTCCAGGGGGTTATCATACTTTTCCCATCTTTGCCTCAAGGAAGGGAAAGAAAAGAGGAGTGGACGGCTGGCATGGGTTGGTTGGTTAAGCGCGCGGCTCAAGAAAGAGCATCGTCCGTCGTCAGCTTCCTCCTCGAGGACGTGACAAGATGATGCAGTGCAGCAATAGCAAACAACAACTAACTGTAGGAGCACATACTTCCTCCATCTCAAAATAAATAAATTTTAGGACACATCAGGCAAACCAATGTGTGATGTAAAATGATCAAAATCCCTCTTGTTTTTATGAGAAAAATCTAGACATCAGCTTGTCTTTTGTGAGAGAAGCTTCTAGAGCCTTTTGTCTTTTGTAATTGTTTAGTCAAAGTTGCATTCTTTGTGAGACAAAATTTGAATAATAGAAATGTACTCTCGTTTCAAAATACTTGTCGTCATTGACTTTTTTCCGCAACTTTTGACCATTCGTCTTATTCAAAAAATTGTGGAAGTACAATTTACTTTGTTTGCTACATGTTTTAATATTGTATGTATTTTAAACTTGACTTATCGTCATGTTTGCGTATTTTTTTAATAAGACGAATGGTTAAAGTTGCAAAGAAAAGTCAACCGCGACCAGTATTTTGAAACGGACGGAGTATTTATGTTAGGACCAAGGGAGGCAGCAGGTTGCGTTGCGTAGCCCGGCGGTTGTCCCGTCCGGTCGCCGCTGGATTGATAATCGGCCCGATGGTAGTGCTTGATTTGTTTCGAGAGAAAAATACGCTGGTTGGTTCTTGGTGGGCCGCTTTGTTACGAGCAGGAAAATCTTGTTGACTGGTGGTTGATAAGCGAAACGAACAGGGTGATGTATCCATTCTCTGCTGATCGGATTGCAGCCATCCAGTGACCTGTTGTCAACCTCACACCTACTCATGCTGAACTCCTCCCGTTCTTTCTCGATCTATCTCTCGCCAAGCCCTTTTCAGCGACTTGCGTGTACGTGCTTGCCAAAGCGAGATCAATTAAATGTTCCAGTTTGAGTAATCCTCGTCAGACAATCGCATCAGCTGGGACTGGGCTGCTCCACTGATCATCCGACTGTGTCACTGCAGCAGCGGTTGTGTTGTCCTATCTCAACCTGAACGGATTGAAACGCTCGTTGGTGTTCAGGTGACGAGGACACAATTGTCAAGTCCTTCTCAACCCTACTGTTTACTTAATTGGCTGCTGGCGGCTGCTGCTGCTGTGATCATCCAATAATGAGCGCCGGGATTAGGTGTTGACGCGCCATCGATCAAGCGGCGAAGATTCTGGACGCGGCTCATTTATGGACCGAGCGAGGCGCCAACCACATGAACATAGCAGAATGCCTAGCTACATGTAGTGGTGGTGTAAACTAGTATACATGTAGCCCCCTGTTATCTACAGTGTTCTATTTTCTTTGAAATGACGTAATCTCTTCTCTCTTTCTATGCAGGCCTCTTGTTTGTACACTGCCTACGATTCTATATTCTCTACATGTGTGCTTGAGAGGGCGAGGTCTTGCTGTGATCATACGCTATTCTACACCTCGTTCGCTTGGCTTATCGCCCACCGCCCAACAATACTTTTCTCTCGTAACGAACCTACCACCAAAGAACTGGGTCAACAAGATTTTCTCTCGAAAAGATCTGCACTAAATGCGTCAAGAACTCACCAAACGAACAGAGTTGTAGCCTTCTACGATTGTGAGGCAATTTGTCATCTTTTGTCTCCATTCTCCGAGAAAAGGTCCATTCACCATTTCACCGGTGAAATCAGGGATCAAACTAGCTAAACATCATTCAAAATACTGGAAGACAGTGTATCAGATCGATGCTGCATCATCTGAAAGATCTTCAAACCTACTGTATATGCATAAGCAGTACACTAACAGGACATATGATCTGCAGAAATTTTCTTCAGACCTGCTGGACTGAAAGAATTGAGTCCAGCTCCAGTAAGCAGCAGCAGGTAGGCCATGCACCTTGGTGATGTCTGCTGCAGAGCGAGAATCGAGATGCTACCCTACTGATCATTTGATCATCGTCAGCCATGCACCGGGACAAATTTCATGAAAAAACAAGTACAAGACTGCGGCCGGCCTCGAGCCTCCGCGGCAAGAACGAGTGGTACGGGTTGCTAGTGATAAGTTAACATTCAGTTCCCGATTGCTGACCAAAACCTGCCCTGCTGCCACGGATTCAAGAACAGGTGACCATAATACAGCCATAACGATCACAGCATTAGCATGGACTACTCCAAAAGAATATGCGCCGCTGCGATGAAAACAAAAATGAAGACAAGCAAAAAAAAAAAAATCAGAGAGCAAGAAGACAAGTAATTGTTTTTCAGAGAGGAAGAAGACAAACTATGCGCAACTATGACAATGGTAATATACTGATATTCATTCGACGAGCAGCTAAGCTCGTACGGAAGAAACTAAACTAAGCAGCTAACTAAGCGATTAGTCATCACTAGATTCGCTATAGCCTAAACTAAATAGCCTAATCTAGAAAGGACAGTGATCTATGGGGCTCTTGCTGTCACTGAATAATCAACCATTTCGGCTAGTAGCAGCTAGCTCGATCTGCTGAAAGAAAAGTCTGGGCTAAATAATCCTTTCCCTCTCCATCACTCTACCTCACGATCGGAGTTGTCGACCATCCCAGGCACGGCACGGCAAGGCACGGCATCGCTGTAGATGATGACATATATACTCATCAATCAATCGACCTGCTGTCGATCTACAAGCAAGTCTCTTGATCGAGAACATCATGTCTTGTAAAGCAAAGCGATATATGCAGTGCACTGAACCTGACTGAATTCATCGTTGGCAGTTGTTCCTGTCCATCAGTCTATCCATACATAGCTAACCGCAGCCAACAGATGGTGATCCGATATGCTAGCAGTTTGTGAACTTGTTCGTCCATCTCAAATTATAGATCGTTTTTTCACCTTAATCAAAGCCTTCTCACTTTTGTCAAGTTTATACGAAATTATATAAATATCTACAACCTTAAACTAGTTCCGCTAGATAAACCATAAATATGCAAAAGGGTATGCAGCCTAATGGTTACAACTCCGGCAGCACCTCAGGTCCTGTGTTCGACTCCTCAGGGGTGCGAATTTCTCAAGATTTAACGACGTTTGTGCTTTCAGTGGTAGGCGACGTTCAAGTCGACAGCGAGACACATGTGGTGACTTCGTCAATCTTGGGGATTTGCCGGCACAGTCGAAGATGCTCCTAGGGGTAGGGTTTGCGCGCGTGTTTATAGGGATGAGTGTGCGCGCATTGTTGATGTCTCGGGATATGCTGTGTAATTCGCAAACAAAACCATAAATATATCTTGACAATACATTTATTTAGTATTACAAAATATCAATTTTGTATATATTCGACAAAACTAATAATTGGATAAATTTGATTTACAATAAAACAAAAATTATCTATATTGGTCCTAGATATTGCTGGTTGTAATTTCAGACCAATTGTTACACGGAGCGTATAACCACTAGCTAGCAATACTTTTCTCCCAAAACAAATCAGCATCAGTCACTGGGCGGTACTCCTCTCCGAACAAATAAGCAGCGGTCACCAACCGGCCGAACAGGCTGATGTGTGCACTTATATTAGCACAAATCATTGGCGCATGCATCTTTTTTTTCATCAAGGGGCATAGCCCGGATTTCATTACTTTTCATAACGAAATCACAAAGTTCACCGGCACCTGACTAAACACAACACAGACACAAACACCGAACAGAGTTCAAAGACGCCAGCCTACAAAAGCACACACACCCTCCTCCTCCTCCAATTGAGCAAAGCACCGAGGGCCAACCCAAAAAAGGAGGGGAGGGCCAACAGCCCGCACACAAAGTCACCAGCCAAGCACAAAGATCCCACATACCAACATCTGGCACAAATACAAACAGTTCCACAAGCCTTACAGAACCAACATCAACACTCCAATTCCTTTTTTCCTTCAGCAGCAAGCAACAGCAGGCAAAAGATGTCCTCCAGGTCTTCACAGCAGGGCACGGCGGAGGGGAGTGCAATCCTGCTCACTGCAACATCAACGTGCCATCTCGCTGGTCATCAGAGAGCTGGACCTGAGGATGGAAGGCCAGTGCCGCCTCCTTGAGCGCTCCCGCGCCCACTTCCAGCACCCCTTTGTCTTCTTCCTTCTGGAGACCTGCCCAATATAATAAAAATGAGGTTGCTAAGCACACGATCTCAGTAGGAGATCTAATAATTTTCTTCTCAAAGCAGATTGCGTTGCGACTTTTCCAAATGGCCCAGCAAATTGCCGCAAAGCAGACCATGTGAATGTTCTTACAGGAGGGAAGATATTTATCACACCAAAACCAGAATTGATCAAAACTGGTTGGTCTACAATCCAATCAGCACCAATCACCAACGCTATTAGGCTCCAAATATATCTAGCCAAAGCACACTCAAAAAATAAATGAATAACACTTTCATCATTATTGCAAAAGCTGCATCTCTTATCTCCTTGCCAATTCCTTTTTGACAAATTGTCTCTGGTTAGAATTGCATTGAGCTGCATTAGCCACATAAAGATTTTAATTTTTAGAGGCATCTTGGCTTTCCATATTTTTTTGTTATGCTGTTCTATTTCATTTCTACACAGATGTGTATACATAGTTTTAACTGTAAAACTTTTCTTCTTACCCCAGACCCACAAAGGTTTATCTTTATCATTGCTCAAAGCACAGGAAGAAAGAATGTCCCTCAAAAGTCTGAATTGGACTTGATCATGTTCACCTAACCATCTTCTAAAGGAAAGCCTCCAACCATTAACAGCCCTCTCAGCCACACTCCCATTTTGCTCATTGCAAATTTCAAACAAACTACTGAATTTTTCTTTTAAAGCTACTGGACCACACCAAGGGTCTCTCCAGAAGTCTGTGTCAAGGCCATTACCAACATTAATTTGTCTCCCAGCCAGATAGTACTCTTTAACTTTGATCAAATCATTCCACACAGGGGAATTATTAGGATTATATCTCAGAGTAGCAATGCCACCCTTAATTTTGTACTTTTTCTTCACTATTTCCTGCCACAAGCCTTCCCCTTTCTCCAATTTCCACCACCATTTACAGAGTAGACTCAGATTCATTTTCCTCAAATCCTTAACTCCCAGACCCCCTTTCAACTTAGGTCTTGCAATAACACCCCATTTCACAAGATGGTATTTCTTCTTGGTACCTCCTCCTTGCCAGAAGAATCTTTTTCTTGTTCCATCCATCTTTTTAACCACCGTTTTTGGGAGAAGATACATAGACATTGCATAAGTAGGAATATTGCTCAAGCACGCATCTAATAGGATCAGCTTGCCGCCCGAGGACAATGAGGAACACTGCCAGCCCTCAAGTTTTTTCAGAACTCTCTCTACCAATTTAATCCAGTCTTTTATATGCAGTCTGGAACCCGCCACTGGAACTCCTAAGTATTTTATAGGCCACTGCCCCACTGCACAATTGTACATATCGGAGTATTTAATAGTTTTTCCACTATCAGTTGATATCATGAGCACTTCACTCTTCTCAAAATTAATTTTGAGGCCCGACATCTTTTCATATATATACAACAACAACTTCATATTTTGAGCTGAATCCTCATTATCATCCAAGCAAAGAATTGTATCATCTGCATACTGCAGGATAGCTATCCCATTTGGGATATAGTCCGGGGCCAGTCCCCTCACTAACCCATTTCTTTGAGCTAATTGTACCATTTTTGCAAGGGAATCAGCTGCAAGATTGAAGAGAAGAGGGGAAAGTGGATCTCCTTGTCTCACTCCTTTCCCGCTTTTGAAATAACTGCCCATAATCCCATTTATTTTAACACTAAGAGCCCCCCCCCACAAACTACTGTTCTTATCCATCTACACCAAGTTTCACTGAATCCTCTTTGCTTCATAACTTCAAAAAGAAAGTCCCAATTGATTTTATCATATGCCTTTTCAAAGTCCAATTTCAGCACAATACCATCTCTTTTCCTTACTCTAGTATCATGCAAAATTTCATGGAGGCATAAAACCCCATCCATTATGTTCCTCCCTTTGATGAAAGCATTTTGAGAACTACTAATGATCCTACTCATACAATCCTCAAAACGAAGCATCAAGGTTTTGGTTACTATTTTGTAAATAACATTCAATAGACAGATGGGCCTGAATTGCTGAATTTTGGCCGCTTCTTTTGTCTTAGGAATCAAAGTTATCACCCCATAGTTAAGTCTATCCACATCCAGATTATGGGTCCAAAACTCTTGAAAGAGATTCAGAATATCTTTTTTAATGAACTCCCAACAAGCTTGATAAAATTCTATAGGTATATGATCAGGCCCTGGGGCTGTATTTCTTTTCATATTCATCACAACTCTCTTAACCTCTTCCTCTGAAAAAGGTCTAACCAATTGATTATTTTCCTCTTCAGATACCCTCTCATGCTGATCCCAACAGTCATAATCCAGCTTAAAAATTGGGTTGTCTGAAGGTCCAAACAGGTCCTTATAAAACTCAGTAGCATGTTTGAGAATCTCATCATCAGTATTTATATTTTCACCATCTTTTTCCAAATTGAAAATAATGTTTCTCCTCTTTTTCCCACTTGCTTTCTTATGAAAAAAATCTGTGTTACTATCACCCTGCAAAAGCCACTTTTCATTGGATCTTTTATGCCAGTACAATTCCTCCTCCTCAGCTAATTTTAAAAGCTCCGTCTGAATAAAAGTTTTCCTGTCCAGGGATGGAGGTGTTAATACCTCCTCTTCCTTTTTTTTCCAAGACCTCAAGTTCCTTCGTAATAAAACTCGTATCTTTTTTTGTCCGACCATCCAGGTTCAATCCCCACCTTTTTAAGAATTTTTTGACTCTGTTAATTTTAATACACCAGTTACTCACCGCATTCACTGCCTGAACAGGTTGATTCCAGATTTCCTCCATTTTAGGGAGGAAGTCAGGATGTTTAATCCAAAAAGTTTCAAAACAAAAGGTTTTGACTTTCTGGACCTGATCAATCTCAGTATCCAACACCAAAGGGTTGTGATCTGAGACAAACCTCGGGATTTTCCTTACTGTTGATAAGGGGAATCTAGCATCCCATTTATTATTCACCAGGATTCTATCTAACTTTTCCAGAGTCGGATCAACCTGGTTATTACTCCAAGTATATTTCCCGCCACTCATATCAATTTCCCTTAATTCATAAGAATTGATTATCCAATTGAACAGGTCACAGTATCTGTTACCATTAAAGAGTTTGTTTTTTTCACTGCTATATCTCAGAATATTAAAATCACCTCCCAATAAAGTGGGCACATCATCTTTTGCACAAATATTAGACAGTTCAGACAAAAATTGTTCTCTCTTATCATCATGCGCTGGCCCATAAACTGTCACCAGCCTGATTTTTTCTTTGTTTTTTTTATCAACAATTTCAGCTGTAAGAGCAAAATCACATTCAGTTATTTTAATTATTTCAAACCTCTCCACTTTAATCCCACAAAGTATTCCTCCAGATCTGCCCTTCGAGGGCAGCCAGTGCCAAGCAAAAGACTGACAGGGGTCAACTGTTCTAAAGAACTTTTCAGTGAACTTTTTTTTTCATAGTTTCCGTAGGCCAATGAAATCAGCCTTGAAGTCTTTCAAAAGATTTTTGATACAATTCCCTCTCCCTTTCTTAGCCACTCCCCTGCAATTCCACAAGATACCTATCATTTTGAACTATTTTTTTGTTTTCCAAGCAGCCCCCCTCCTGAGGTTATAAATAGAGTTACCTCTATTTATCCCTTCCTCAAAGGGGGAGATCTCTTCATTAGGAAGAGATTCCACCACTTTGGCTTTTCCATTCTTCTGCAACCTTAACTTTTTACCACGCTTTTTACTTCTCTGACTAGACACTACTCTAAAACCCTCCTCATCTGAGGAGTCAGATTTCCACTCTATGTATTTCATCTCTTCAACAGGAAGAGGATGATTATTCTCATTCACCTCGGACACATTCAAAGGTTCAGCTTTGTCCTTCAGACAAGCCCTAGCTTTTTCTAGATCTTTGAGCACATCAAATTTCTCTAAGTCTAAATTAGTTATATCAATCCCCATTTTCTTTGATCTAATAACTAATTCGTTATTATCAAGCACCGCGAAGGAGTTCTTAAAATTCAGTTGATTACCTTCCAGGTTTTTCTTCTGCGTTGCCCAGGTGGCCTTGTCCAACATTTTCACCCCATCCCATCCCTGCTCCTTGATTCTCCGACTCGTCTTTTCCACCCCTGCTCATCCCTTGAGGAAATGTTGGTAGGGTTCAAAGTCTTGCCAAGCTCATTCAACCGCTTCACCGTTCTCCATCCCGATAGCTACACCCAAATTTTCCTTCTCCAAAGACATATCCTCTTCCTCCTTTTCATTTTCTTCCTCAATAGATTCCCAGCATGGGGACATTTGAGTATCCCCAGAAGCATCTATCATTGATTCAACTCCCTGAGTTTTAAGACCTTTTTGTTCCACCTCCTCTTGACTAGATAGGTCACACCCAGGCTCTTCTTGAGTTCCAGTTCCAGGGCTAGGATGGCAGGGCACCTCAGAAAATTCAAGTCTAGTACTCTTCTCCTCACCATCCACATTTCCCTGAGAGCAAACTGGTTGTGTTCCCTTTTTAGTACACTCCACACCCTGAGCCATAGAAAATTTTGCTTCAATCACCGCTAGAGGGTCAAACTTGTACTTAATTAGGTTTGAACCATATTCATTAAAGGCCACTGATTTTTCCTCAGCAACTTGCATTCTTGCAATTTTTTGCACCTCAGTTGGTTTCCAAGTCCCAAAGTGCAAATGTTCCCCTCCGGGAGACAATAAATCTTCAAAGTAGGGGCCAGAGTCATCACTTCCTTCCTCACTGCTGTCTTTTGTGACATCATTAGCTTTTTCACCCTCTTCCTCCAACAACCCACCATCACTTGATTTTTCCCCCTCAAGAAGTTGCTTCCCTTTGTCCACCTCCTGCTCCATATTTTCAGAGCTCAACCCACTTTTTCCTTTGTATCCACCATGCTGCTGCTGTGTACTACTCTTTTGTTCTGCTGTTCCACTAGGGCCCCCTTGCTGAAAGTGCTCTCCTCCCTCTTTCCTTGCTTTCTTGGGTGAGGAATTGTCTTCATTTGACCTGTCAGCATTTCTTGTCCAAGTGTTCCAAGCTGAGGATGATCCCCCAACCACCACTTCTCTCTGAAAGTTGAAATCAAAAAAATAAAGATCCAGCAGCCCCTCCACAGTAGCAGGCACCTTAGATACATCCCTACAGCCTATCTTCACCCTCACATACTCCCATTTCCTCAAATTATTTTTGTCTATCTCAAGGGGAATTCCCACCAGAGAGGCAACATAGGCAGCCCTCTTTTCAGTTCTTTTTTCTGCAGGGATTCCAAAAATCCTAAACCACGCTGTTTCAATCTCAGCTTTAGCTCCCACAAAGGGGTTCCATTTTTCCACCTTAAATTTAATGCCGAGAACAGTTCTCATTTCCATCCCCAGAAAGAAGGAGAGTTCATCCACTTTCTGTGCCGTAGGGAATTTCATCTGAAATTTGTTCTCAGAAATTTTTTTAGCAAACCATCTCCAGGTAGAGGATGGCCCAGCTTGAGCCTTGAATTCCCCCTCCACCTGTCTGGCATTCACCTCCCCTTCCTTGATAGAAATTATAGCAGTGGCTGCCATGTCTTTTTGGGCTTCTCCATAATCCTCATCAAGAATCACATGGAAACCAAGTTCAGGTGCAGCAAGCCCACAAAAAGGAGCTATGCACTCCCAAGGGAGGATCTCAGGGCAAGCTCTAGTAATGTGACCTTCTTTCTTACATCTGGGGCAAACCAAAGGTTTAAAGCACTCCTCATATTTGTGGCCAATTTTCCCACATCTCCTACAAATACCAGGTGTCACTTTCCCATCATCCTCAGTTTTTCTCAAAGGAGGATCTGTACCTTTGTTGTCAGTATTGTCTTGCTTCTTATCAGCCTCTTTCATGTGTTCCTCATTTGATCTATTCTCCTCTCTCACCCTATCAGGAGCAGCCTGATCTCTTCCCTGATTTAAGTTGTCTCTGAGGTCAAAGTGTTGCTCCCTATTGATATTCCCGTCTTGATTACCACCAAAATCTCTCTGTCTCCATTGCCGCCGAGCGAGTCTCCCCTCCCCGATTGAATCCTTTTCTCTCATCACCGCCTCCTTGAACTTGCCTGTCCATCTGAAACCTTTCATCTCTCCAAAAAGCACCCCTGCCTCGCCCAGATCTACCCCCTCTGAACTGCCATGGCGGCCTAAAATTCCCTCTACCCTCCATTGGTCTACCCTGTCTGGATCTCAGAACTTGAGCAAAGGATCTCGTGTCGCCCCCAAGGGTCGACCAGGAATGACCTGCGCCATGAAGGGGAACAGGTTCCTGGGTGCGACCGGGCCCTCTCTCAGATTCCTGGATGCGCACCTCCCTACACCTCCCCGCCGATGAAGTTCCCCTCCATATGTGCTCGAGATTCTTGCAGAGATCTCCAAAATCCTGACGCCCCTTCTGATTCTCACCTCTCCGCACTCTAGGGTTTGCGAAACAAGGCTGCTGGTCGTGCTTAGGTGGGGCAAGGAAGGTAGGCTCCCCGTCGTCTATACAGATCGTATGAGGGAGGGGTGGTGGTGGCGGTGATGGTGGCGGTGGCGGTGGCGGTGTCAGAGACGATGGTGGTGGCGGCGGCGGCGAGGGCGAGCGACTCGATGGGTTTGGTGGGCAAAAGGTGGGAGAGCGAGAGAAAGTGGGGGGCCTCTCACCTAACCCCGACGCCCCAGCTTCCCAAAGCGCGAGAGGGGAAATCCCCCCTGCTCTCGGTCCATCGTGCACCGCCGCTGCGCGGGGTCCTCCTGTCGGCGACAATGGCGGGCGCGGTGGCGCTCCCGCACCGTGACACGTCGCCGGTGGAGTCGCGATGGGAGAGAGCCTAACCATTTTTCGAGCTTCTTGGCGCATGCATCTTGTTTCTTCACATTTGTGTATGAACTCCATCAGCTAGCTGCGCCGGTCGTTGTCGCAGGCCAAACAATGCAAGTGAGTTACACGTGAACACATTTTCGTAAGAAGTTACGAAGCATACAAAACAAGGCAGACTGATTTTGTCACGCAGCTGGTAAGATGTTCTTGAATAGAACAACAAAGTTCACTACCATTTTACCTGCGTATAAATTAAACAATAACAGGGATTGTGCAGGTAGCAGCTGATTTTGTCACGCTCTGTGGCATGGTGATGTAGAAATCGGTACTGCTACTGGCATTTCAAAGGGGCGATTTCGCCTGATAGATCAGACCAACGCTGAAAATTTTGTCACACAAATGTGATATAAACGAGCAGACATACAAAAGGCAGTGCTCGATCGCTCCTTGTTTTCTTACAAAGTGAATTTTGTTTCATTATTAAGATATAAGGCCTTGACTAATACCTGAATACACATGACAGTTAGGTTGATACAAAGTTATAATTATAAGCAATGATTTTTTTAATATGCGTTACAATAACATCAGTTTGGCGTAAGAAGCTTATGTACTAGCTAGTCGTGTACTACTATCTATTGGTTAAAATTTGTCCTAGCAAAACCAAAATAAACAATCTATATAATTATAATACATTTCTAGGATAATACTAAATTTTAATTTCTGAATTCTACGGTTCCAATTAATAATGGGCAGTACATAAGGATCTTCAGCAGTTTGCCAAATCAAATTACCATCTTTGATTTTTTTGGCAAAAATGCAAAATACTCCTCCAACAGTTTGGCAAAAGACTTGCAATTTTTGGCAACTTGGGAAAACCAGTCTAGAGCGCGTAAAAATACGCGGGCGGCGCGCACTGGCATCGTCGTTAGACAGGTGGGACCGTGGGAGGGTGAAAAAAATAACATAGAAGAGTTTCTGATGTAAGATTTTAAGAGGTGAAGAGGGTAAAGGTAATTTCGTTTCTTTATCAGGGCTCCTGATGTAAGATAGAACCGAGTTTTTCCGGTGAATTATGCAAACGTATTAGAGATGAACTCTTTTTTTACTTGACATATCTTTTTACAATTGGGAAAACACAGGATTTGTCAAGTAAAATCTGACAAACTTTTAGAGGTGCTCGTTGTAAAAAAAGTTAAAGTATTGGTTCGGACCAAATTAAGAGAAAGTTCCAGCATATTCAAGAACTGAGACTAAGGTTGGTGCTACACGGAAGATTGGTTTTGGGGATCGGTAACCGCGCATTTTTAAATTGCAATTTTATAGCCGCTCAATTGAAAACGAGGGGGGGATGCATGCAGGCGCCTAGGGCAAGAAAACAAGGCAAAACAAGAATGCGATCAACTTGAAGGTTGCTGTCATGGCAAGCTATTAAACCGGGAAAACCTGGCATTGTCTGTAGCCGGCCGATCGACACCGAGGGAGGAAACAACGAAGGCCACTAGTAGATCCAAACGATGCGGCACACAGCTAGTATATTTATACATTAAAACTCTCTCTCCACTCTACATACTACGTACGTCTGTTTCAAATTATAAATCGTTTTGATTTTTCTACATAGGTGCTTGATGCATCTAAATATACTGTATATGTCTAGATGCATTTAATCTAAAAATGTCTAATTGCATACAAACACTTTTAAATATAAAAAAGTCAAAACAATGTACAATTTAGGAGAGCTGTGCTGTGCATTATACTACACATTTCATAGCCCCTCTCTCTGTTAATTTGGAGTATCATGTGCATTAAAGTCAGCACTGACACACATACGGAAAAAAGACAGGCGCTACTCTAACAGTAGTACATCGTCGTCGTGAGGTAAATTGGAATGTGGTGTGAGGTCTGAAAAGCAGCATGGGAAGGAAATGGCTGGATAAATACGAGACCAAACCAAACCAACCCCCCCTTCTTCTGTCGTCTCTCAGAGAAGTCAGAACTGAAGAACACACACACTCTCTCCCCCAGCGCCAAGAGGCAAAGAAACAAAATCCTAGCTAGCTAGCCAGCTAGTGATGTAAAAGGTGTCTGTTGTCCTTCCAAATTGTTCTTCTGAATCATCCTTTTGCGAGGAAGAGTGTGTAGTTTTGGCGCATGTGCATGCATGCAAGGTTGCTAGTTCTTGCCATCCATGTCGAGGGAGTGTGCCGGCAGCAGCTTCTCTTCTGCGAGCAGCAGTACTGCGAGGGAGGTGGATGAAGAGTTCTTGCAGCAGCAGTTCCACAATATAAAGCCTCTCGTCCTTGGTAGCTCGCCGGAGATGGGCAACGACGACGGTGATCTCCAGCGCGTCACCGGCCCACCGCCGCCGCCACCGCCTGCCCCGCCTGCGGTGAAGAAGAAGAGAAGCCTTCCGGGGACACCAGGTGCGTGCACACTAGTTAGCTAATGATCCTCAACGAGCTTATCAGTCATGGCGACGACCTCCAGAATATTTAACAGTACTACATAGGTGTAGTCTGCTGTTCTCGGGGAAATTGATACCACCGTTCTGGAGTAGTAGTATTGAATTTTGATTCCCCGCTAGTAGTATATATGATCCACAGCCCGTAGTCTTTGATCTCTATGTTCTTTCTGAAATCCGGCCATGCATATCATTGGTAGTAGGCAAGTCAATTATGACGGTAACTGTTTATTAGCAGTCCGAATAATCTCCCTTTTACCGAAGACTAGCGTGATAAGATGACGACGACAGACACACTGTAAGGGAATATTTGAACATCATCGTTTGTGGAAATTTGAGTTCAGCAGATGGATAAGAACTATTCAGAACATCCTTTCAAAACAAGTTACAATTAAGCTTGCCTCGGGTAGAAAACGATCCATGAGCCGAAAATTTCGCAAGTTTTACTTGCATTGCTTGGCAAATACTCCATTATTGAAGTTCTTGCATATGAATCTTCAGTCTCAATACATTTTGTTTTCAAGCTAGCTAGCTAGCTTATTCCATACGTCTAATAAAAAATTGCAACATTTCTCTCAAAGAAACTGGAAATTAGCTAGCTGACAGCCTTCATCGTAACTTTGAAATGTTCTTTTACGACAGAGATGACTCATACAATGTTGTTATCTCCTCAAGTAGGCCGTCAAGGAAACCTTCTTTTGGTTTATGCCAATAATTATGTTTAAATCGTTCGAGTTACACCGATTTGTAGCACGACTTAAAAACATCATTAGCTTAAACATCATTCGCTAATTATGATGTTTAGCTGCCAGAGGGCTATATATGTTAGTGCTTGCATTGCCGCTGTGTGTGCTTTGTATTTTGATGTGAAAAAAAACTCTATCTGACGATGCGCTTTCTCGCATTTGCATGCACCTGATGACGAACCGATGACGACGACGACGATGAATAGACCCGAGCGCGGAGGTGATGGCGCTGTCGCCGCGGACGCTGATGGCGACGAACCGTTTCGTGTGCGAGATCTGCCACAAGGGGTTCCAGCGCGACCAGAACCTGCAGCTCCACCGGCGCGGGCACAACCTGCCGTGGAAGCTGCGGCAGCGCGGCGGCGGCGGCGGCGGGGACGGCGGCGGCGGCGGAGGAGGAGGCCCTCCCCGGAAGCGCGTGTACGTGTGCCCGGAGGCGTCGTGCGTGCACCACAACCCGGCGCGGGCGCTGGGCGACCTGACGGGGATCAAGAAGCACTACTGCCGCAAGCACGGGGAGAAGAAGTGGAAGTGCGAGCGCTGCGGGAAGCGCTACGCCGTGCACTCCGACTGGAAGGCGCACGCCAAGGTGTGCGGCACCCGCGAGTACAAGTGCGACTGCGGCACCGTCTTCTCCAGGTCAAGTCTCAGCTCGTCGTCGTCTTGCTCACTTCTCTCCATCCGTGTGTTCGTGTTCTTACTAGCTCGATCTCCATTATTCCCATCTCTTTTAAGCTCTCGAATCAATGGACGTCATTGACAATGATTTGGATGCGCAGTACTCCTTCCATCCCTAAATAAGTATCGTTCGGGACTGTGTTCTCCTCACAGACACGTTTTCCGAATGACCATCATGTTGCATCATCTGCATTGTGTTGCAGTCCGTACGTGTTCCAGTGTCGCCGTGCGTACTGGCACTGTGCTCGTAACCGCAAGTCTGAATTTTTGTTTGCGATTCATCGATCTCACGTAACTATGCTCGTGTTCTGCTGTTTGATGTTGGTGGCAGGCGGGACAGCTTCGTGACGCACAGGGCATTCTGCGACGCGCTTGCCCAGGAGAACAACAAGCTGGCGCAGCCCATGAACATGGCCACGGTGGCCTCGGCGCTCCAGGGCCATGCCCACCACCTCGCTCTTCCGCCGCCGCCGTCGTCGTCCCACGCCGACCACCTCGACGACGACGCCGACGCCGACGCCGACTTCACCCTCGACACCAAGATGAGCCCGAAGCTCAGGCTGCTCCCCGCCACCATGCAAGGCGACAGCCCGGCGCTGCTCCTGCCGCCGCTCAGCATGGCCGGGTGCATGCTGTCCAGCCTCGCCGCCGCGAGGCCTTCGCCATCAACGACACCATTCCTCAGCGGCGCCAAGACCGGCCTCGACGGGCCTAGCGAGGGCTTTTCGCCGGCGGGATCGGCAGCGAGCATGTCCGCCACGGCGCTGCTGCAGAAGGCGGCGGAGATGGGCGCGACCACGAGCGGCGGCGGGTACGGCGGCGGCGCGGGCTTTTCCACCACCGTCGGCTTCGGACCCATGTCATGTGGGCCTGACCGATTCCCCACCATGAGTCCGTTTGGGCCTCTGAAGGCCCCTATTGTTGGGCCGCATGATGGGCTGCCGTTGGGCCACACACAGATGGTTGGGCTCCTGCCCATGCCTGGTCAGCAGCAGCTCTACGGCGGCCATGGTGGTGGTGGTGGGGTCGTCGTCGGCTCGATGACCAGGGCCATTGGATCGCTGATGCACGGCGGCCAGCAGCAGCAGCAGCAGCAGATGGTGGAGCATCGCCGGCCGGACGATCTGCGCGTCGTGGATTACCTCGGCGTCGACGACCAACAGAGCTTTAGCGGTGTGGGCCCGTTTGGACCTCACATGGGTCCATGGACCTAATATCCTTTCTAGCAGCATGCATGCTTCACATGACCTCAAAATTCAGAACTACTAGTGTGCTTGGATGATGATAAGTCGAACTTCAGAAAATTTGGAAAGATTCTGCAGAGAGAAGAGAGAGAGAGAGAGAGAACTTCAAAAAACTTGGAAAGATTTTGGAGGTCGACGTTTGAATCGTCGTGTTTTCCCTTGAGCTCGGAGATGGATGTTTGCTGCTGGAGAAATGACTGGGCCGGCCCACGAAGAAGATGCGGGGTATTCTGGGAAATCTAGATGGCCTGACCCCCCGAAAAACCCTAACCCACAGATCACCCTTATATATACGGCGGCTTTCCCCTGTCAGCCGCAATCACCTCGTCTGCAGCCACGGAACCGCCAGGTTTGTTTGTTTACAAAAATCCGATCCGATGGGATGGCAGCTCGTCTTGGGTTGATCTGTATTTTCTCCTTTTGATTTTGTTTGTGTTCCCTTGTGTTTGCGTTTGTGTATGGATCTGATTGGAGGCTGTGATGACCAAAACAATACCTACCTATTTTCGGAATCCTGACGAGAGAAACCAATAAAACAACTGAGCCTCCATTTGATTTCTGGTCTCTTCTTGTCTTTGGATCTTTTTCGATTAGGTTCTACGCAAACAGGCTGGATTTTGTGTGCGGTTGATGTGATGATAAGTTTTCACAGAAACTCCAGTGTTGACCAAACATTCAGACTACAATTATCTGATCAGCTCCGAAATCTTGTTTGAATGGTGTTTCCTTTTGCGCGTCCTGATTCTTGAACAACCTGATAACACAACGCGATCTGTGCGCAATAAGCCGATGCTCTGGATGATAAAGGCAGGAAGGAAGCATGGTAATGTGTACAGAGATGAAAACGGTCTGCATGTCTGCTTGCTGTGAATGCCTTCGGGCTTTGATCTCGCAGGCCTGGATTTGACCCACACTCAGATTTTAAAATGCCAAGACTACTGGATCTGTGTCGGCGGATGGACTGATAGTTGCAGTGAACCAAAATTGTAACTGAACTTTATATGCTAATAATGGAACGCGAAGCCAGTTCTGTATGAGCAACCCAGAAGAATTTCCTTTGTGTTTTTTTGCAGTCATGTTGTGGAGCTTAAGATGCTGCCTTCAGATATCGTTGCTACTCTGCTTGCTAGCAGAGCATTATATAGTCCAGGAACAACTTGATCACGACATTGGCCACGACATCACAGAGACGCCCGGTCGCCAGCATGAGCGTCAGATTTTTTTTTTTTTTTTGGAAAAAAAAACTAAAATGAATGTCTGATTGATCACTCCACCCGTTTGTAGTCATGAATCCCCACCTCCGTATTTGTTGAAAGGTAAGGGGTTATTGCGTTTTTGCTTACTTTGAACACAAATTGTGATTTTACCTCCACTTTCTTTCACATTGCAAAATGGTGATCGGTGAAAGTCACCAGGACAGTGGAGGGCCAACTTGTGAGACGAAATCTTTGCATTGCTAGCACCTTCCATTGCTATCGCACTTTGCAGGTAAAATCCAAAGAGATAATATTTTACACTGGACCACATGAAGCGATAAAAGTGGCCTGCAGAACTAAGTGGGATCGACTTGCTGACAGCTACTCAATCGGCCGTATTCTCCATGATGGTACTGATACGTCGTGATCCAGGAATCGCGGTGGCACGTTCGTTTCCATTCCCTGATTGGCAATTCAGCGGTCAGGTCACAAGGCGAACTGTAGCGACGCCTCCTCCCCGCGTGGCGGCATCCGTCGGCTGGCAGACGGCCGTGTAGCACGCGCCTGCTGAAGCGGCGGCAAGAAGGATGGAGGGCGGCGGCGGCGGCGGCGGCGGCGGCAAGCACTTCATCCTCGTGCACGGCCTGTCGCACGGCGGGTGGTGCTGGTACAAGGTGGTGGCGAGGCTGCGCGCCGCCGGCCACCGGGCGACGGCGCTCGACATGGCCGCGTCCGGGGTGCACCCGGCGCGCCTCGACGAGGTGGCGTCGTTCGAGGAGTACTCGCGCCCGCTGCTCGACGCGGTGGCGGCGGCGCCCCACGGCGAGCGGCTGGTCCTGGTGGGCCACAGCCTCGGCGGGCTCAACGTCGCCCTCGCCATGGAGAGGTTCCCCAGCAAGGTCGCCGCCGCCGTGTTCCTGGCCGCGTCCATGCCGCGCGTCGGCAGCCACATGGGCATCACCATTGAAGAGGTCAGCTAAAATCTTTCATGGCTAGTTACCGGAACCGATTCCAGTCATCTGCGCCGCTCTTGATTTTCATGCTACTTCATGGAGCAGTGCTAATACCGTCTCTTTTTGTTCGTGCTAGTTCATGGAGACGATCAAACCCGGTTTTTTCATGGACAGCAAAACGATGGTTCTAAATACAGAGCAAGGGCCTCGAAATGCAGTTATATTTGGTCCCAACTTATTGGCGGCCAAAGTGTATGATCAATGCCCAGCCGAGGTAACATAAAGCGCGCACACATATAATTTAACTAATGAATGTTAACCAAAAGATAACCATATGAACACCATTTTGTGGACAAACACATTATAACCATTCCCTTTCCCCTTCAGAAACAAGTAATTTCTGTATGTTTCTGAAGTGAATGGATTCTTTGATAAAGTAGTGAATGTAGTCCAAAAGCATGCATCGTCATACTACTGAGAGTGATAGTAGTATTTTGGATTGTCCCCGGCAGGATCTTGAGCTAGCGAAGCTGTTGCTAAGACCCGGCAGCCAGTTCTTGGAGGACCCCATGATGAAGGACGAGACTCTGCTTACTGGCAGCAACTACGGGTCGGTGAAGAGGGTTTTTGTGATTGCCAAAGCTGATAGTAGCAGCACCGAGGAGATGCAGCGTCGGATGGCGGACCTAAGCCCCGGTGCGGAAGTCGAGGAGATCGCCGGAGCTGATCACATGGCTATGCTCTCCAAGCCAACGGAGCTCTGTGAAGTTCTGGTCAAGACTGCCAACAAGTACGATTGATCAATGAACGTTTTCAGGCTGCGGGAAGCAAAATTAGTACCAGAAGAAATGGTGAAGTCACAGACAGTGGTGAGGGTCGCACGTCGCTCGGATTGAGATTGGAGTTGGTCGCATATTTTCATTGATGCGATGTAGTTATGTACTGTATATTTTCATTAAGGTAGGCCCAAACAAACGCACGTTTTCTTTGTCACATTAAGTTCATGAGCTCCTATAAACAAAATAAAGCTATTTTTTTTGGAAAAGAAAACATTATATCATCTCGAAGATGACAGGAAACATCACCGCCCTCTTTTTTTTTTCTTTGCAAATCACACTTTACGAGACGTAGATACTCACATACGCGTACACACCCTCGCCTAACACGCATCCCTACCCGAGTACCTTGGAAAGATTGAACCGTCAAATCCTCTTCTGACGGTTTTGCTTGTCTGGTATATGAATTCAGGTGGATGAATCAGCCAATCAGGATCCTGATCAGTTTAATTGATTGTCTAAACAGAGGCCAGCTGCTCTGAGTTGATTCCACAGTCCACGCTTGCTTCTTCTTGCAGCAGAAGATGAGATGATCATCTTGAAGAAGAAGAAACACACTCGAGACAATCTCTTACTCACACACCATCACCACCTCTCTATATAATCATCAAGCCACGCATCGCTTGAAGGCCGTGAATCCGAAGGCACACAGCGGCACCAATCGATCGCAAAACTCCACACCAACAAGGCGACAAGCACAGCAGATCAAGTGATCAGCGATGGACGGCGGCGGCGACAAGCATTTCATCCCGGTGCACGGGCTGTGCCACGGCGCGTGGTGCTGGTACAAGGTGGCCACGATGCTCCGGGCGGCGGGGCACCGCGTGACGGCGCTCGACCTCGCCGCGTCGGGCGCACACCCGGCGCGCCTCGACGAGGTGCGCTCCTTCGAGGAGTACTCGCGCCCGCTGCTCGACGCGGTCGCCGCCGCGGCGCCGCCCCGCAGCGGCGACGGCGGAGAGAGGCTCATCCTCGTCGGCCACAGCCACGGCGGGCTCAGCCTCGCGCTCGCCATGGAGCGGTTCCCGAGCAAGGTCGCCGCCGCCGTGTTCGCGGCCGCGGCGATGCCCTGCGTCGGCAAGCACTTGGGCGTCACCACAGAGGAGGTAGGTACTCTGTTCCATTGTTCCAACTGACGTTATGGAAGCATCAACTTATAGTATTAATTGCTCAAGGAAAATCATAAATTCTTGCGATGCAGTTCATGAGAAGAACTGCTTCTGAAGGCATGCTCATGGACTGCCAGATGGTGCCCATGGACAGCAGCAACAATGGACTGGCGATCGTGATCGGTCCAAAGTTCATGGCAGAAAAGTATTACCAGCAGAGCCCAGCCGAGGTACGTGGCATCCTGTTGTCTGTTCATATCCGCCACCAGATCGAACACAAGTGACATGAACAAATCGCAAATGCTTGCAGGACCTGACCCTGGCGAAGCTGCTGGTGAGGCCTGGAAACCAGTTCTTGGAGGACCCGGTGATGAAGGACCCGGCGCTGCTCACGGCCGGCAACTACGGGTCGGTGAGGAAGGTGTTCGTGGTGGCCAAGGCCGACGGCTCCAGCACCGAGGAGATGCAGCGTTGGATGGTGGACATGAGCCCCGGCACGGAGGTCGAGGAGATCGCCGGCGCCGACCACGCCGTCATGAGCTCCAAGCCCACCGAGCTTTGCGACATCCTGCTCAGGATATAATATAGCCAACAAATACGACCAGAATAAGATTAAAGAAAAGATTAATCTTGATGCTTGCAGTAGTATTGTATTTCATGGATGACTATTTGGAATAAAAAGCGTGCATTTCCTTGTGATAGTGCAGCCACGTGGCCTTGTTTAGTTCGACAAATTGTCTTTGATGTGACGCGTGAATTATGATCGATCAAAAATCTTAAAACCTACCCCTCCTTCCTCGCTTCTCCGCGCTCCCGGGGGTACGTGGCGCCCGGGGAGGCCCTCGCAGCGGCGCGGCGCGCGGGCGCGCGGCCCGGCCTCGCGGCGCGCGCGCGCGGGGGAGGTGTAGGGGCGCGGGCGGTCCCCCGGCGGGGTGGCCCTCCCGTGCGATGTGGCCCGCCGTCGGTGACTTGGTGCGTGGCGCTCGGGAGTCGACCGCGCGCGGCGGAGCGCGCGAGCGCGCGGGCGATGAAGCGGCGCGCGCGGGCGGTGTAGGAGGCGCGCAAGACCCCGACAAGTGGGCCCCCCCGAGCAATGTGGCCCGCCGCCGGCGGCCGCCGCCGGTGAAGAGCTGCGTGCGCGTGGAGGGGGGGGCGACTCGCCCGCGCGGGACGGCGTCGGACGGCGCGGGAAGTGGGCGGGCGTGCCGCAACGTGCCTCCCCTTCTCTCGACGGGTGGCCGGTTCGAATGTGTGGCCCCGCCGTCACCGCTGCCGCCGGTCGAACTTACGTGCGTGTGAGGGAGGGCGGCCCGTGCCGTGCCGGTTTAGGGGAAAACGGTGGGACGCCAAACCGCGGGCGCCCTCTCTCTCTCCCCGCGCGCCGCCCGGATCCGCGCCGCACGCCGCCCGCGGAGCCGCGGGCCGCGAGATTCGCCGGCGTCGCGGGACGGGCCGCCCCCACCCCTCCCCCGCCTCGGGATGCCCTCCGGCGGCGACACGCGCCTACTCTATGAGCCTGCGCTGCCTCTCATCCTCGCCCGCGGTATGGTCGTCATGTCCCGCCTCGGCGAGGGCGCCGTCGCCTCGGGGGAGGGAGCTCGCGTGCGTCCGGCGGTCCATGGCTTCCTCCGACGCGTCAAGATAAGGCCTCCTCCCTCCTCTTCCCCTCCCCCTCCTTTCTCCTTTCTTATCCGTTCCCTCCCCTTCCTCTCGCCTCCGGTCCCCACTCCAAACCCTAGCGCCTCCGGTCCCGATTCGAAACCCTAGCGCTCCTCGCGGTTCACCCGCGCGCCGCATCCGCTTTCCTCTTGGGCTAGCACCACGCGCGAGCGAGTGAGATCCCACCCCCCCCCCCCGGTTTCCCCCCATTTATCGTTATTCCTTTCCTTTCGGCCGCTTCGATTAAATGCTTTTCCCTTACCCCCGTAGGTGCCGCCGAGCGGCCATGGAGTCCGTGACATAGCCCGAGAGCAAAAGTCCGTGCACGAGAGGTGAGTTGTATGCGTTGTCTTTGATCATTCGGAACGTCCGTGTTGTTCGCTTCATGTTGAACTCGGTGCCATTGACTTGTCCATCCCGCAATGCTCTAAAGGTTTTGCTTTATGTAAAGGCGAGCGAAGGATCGCTTTGAAAACCGAAAACCGAAAACCGAAAAAAAAAATATTGCTTTGTGTAATGGACTAGAGTACATAGGAGTGACTTGAAAAGCGAAAAAAAATATTGCTTTGTTTGGATTTGGGTGTCAAAATTTATGTGCATTGTCTTTGATTTGTTGGATCCGATGCGAGGGTGGGTGTGTCCCTCTCTCTTCGTCTTCTTCGTGTGTTTGTGCGGGTAGCTTCTCCATTTTGTGATGCACTAAAAGTTGTGCTTTATGTGACTCTGCCCTAGCAGAGTTCTATAGAGAGCCATGTGGGTATATTTAGGGAAGAGCAAAATGTTACTGCATTTATTGCTTTGTTTGGATTTGAGTAGGAAAATGTTACATGCACTGTCTTCGATTTGTTGGATCCGATGCCTTCGTTTTGTCGGCAGTGAGCTCGTGAATTTGGTGAGCGGGTTTTGAAGGTGGGTGTGTCCCTCTTTCTTCGTCTTCTTCGTGTGTCCGTGCTTTGGCTGCTCATCGTGGCCTTGATTGGTTGCTGACTCCTTGTTGTCTGCTTCTTGTGCCTGCAGTGGGCTTCGTGGGATTACTCATCTGGATCTTAGGGTGAGTTTATGGTTACTAGGATTTCTTTTCAGTGCACAGCATGTTCTTTGGTGTTTGGTTTCGGAGGTTGTATCCGTACTTATTTCCTTTTACTTGGTGATTTGTGTGCTTGTTCTTTAGTTCTTGGTTTGACAGGCTGTGTCAGTTATTTCTGTGCCTTATGTGATCTTTTGTGCTCTTTTGCTGCTGCATGTGTTTATAGCATAATAGTTGATGTAGAGAACATGGTCCTTTGCTTTTTCTTAGTGGGAGTTGCTGTTTGTTTTTGGTCATGTGAAAATATCGTTCTCAGTGTCTAGATGGCGTACATCTGTCTCGTCTTATGGGTCCTCTTGTGTTTATTTGATTTTTGGGCATGTATTTCTTGCGATGTCAGGATCGTTGAAGCAGATTTCTGAAACACAGCTGCTTAATTATGTCATGTGCTTTGTGCAGGACCAAAGACCACCTTGCAGGCATCGCATAAGGAAAGGTACATGTGCCCATTTCACTGTTTGTTGCTTTTCTTTCTTGCTCACCTATGGTTATTGTGCTCTGATGCGGCATTCCTTGCCCAGCAGTATTGTTATGTGTGGGATTTAAATGTTGCTTCTGATTTCTTTTCTTTTGGTTGTGAAAAAATGTTCACCAGAGTTGTAGGAGCATAGTGCATAAAATTACAAATTACTTGCTCAGCAGTGTTGCTATGTCTGGAATTTAAATGGTGCTTCTAATTTCCTTTCTTTTGGTTGTCAAAAATGTTCACCAAAGCTGTAGGAATATGTGTGGGATTTAAATGTTGCTTCTGATTTCTTTTGTTTTGGTTGTGAAAAAATGTTCACGAAAGCTGTAGGAACGTAGTGCATAAAATTAGAAATTACTTGCTCAGCAGTGTTGTTATGTCTGCAATTTAAATGGTGCTTCTAATTTCCTTTCTTTTGGTTGTCAAAAATGTTCACCAAAGCTGTAGGAACATAGTTCATAAAATTAGAATTGAAAAGGGCGCTACGCATATAGGAATGCAAACTGCCAAAAAAGTGAGCAGAGGGGACAACATTGCACCGCCCGATACGTTCCGGCGAGTTGCTCTCCCTCAGCACCACCAGAACACCTTGTGCTCTGGAGGGGGCCTCTGGGCTACGTCCCCTGGTGTCAAAAGCTTGCTTTAGTTCACAAGTGCACTAGACATATAGGAATGCAACCTGCGCTTATGTGATCTTTTGTGCTCTTTTGCTGCTGCATGTGTTTATAGCATAATAGTTGATGTAGAAAACATGGTCCTTTGCTTTTTCTTAGTGGGAGTTGCTGTTTGTTTTTGGTCATGTGAAAATATCGTTCTCAGTGTCTAGATGGCGCACATCTGTCTCATCTTATGGGTCCTCTTGCGTTTATTTAATTTTTGGGCATGTATTTCTTGCGATGTCAGGATAGTTGAAGCAGATTTCTGAAACACAGCTGCTTAATTATGTCATGTGCTTTGTGCAGGACCAAAGAGCATCTTGCAGACATCGCATAAGGAAAGGTACATGTGCCCGTTTCACTGTTTGTTGCTTTTCTTTCTTGCTCACATGTGGTTATTGTGCTCTGATGCGACATTCCTTGCTCAGCAGTATTGTTATGTGTGGGATTTAAATGTTGCTTCTGATTTCTTTTCTTTTGGTTGTGAAAAAATGTTCACCAAAGCTGTAGGAACATAGTGCATACAATTACAAATTACTTGCTCAGCAGTGTTGTTATGTCTGGAATTTAAATGGTGCTTCTAATTTCCTTTCTTTTGGTTGTCAAAAATGTTCACCGAAGCTGTAGGAATATGTGTGGGATTTAAATGTTGCTTCTGATTTCTTTTGTTTTGGTTGTGGAAAAATGTTCGCGAAAGCTGTAGGAACGTAATGCATAAAGTTAAAAATTACTTGCTCAGCAGTGTTGTTGTGTCTGCAATTTAAATGGTGCTTCTAATTTCCTTTCTTTTGGTTGTCAAAAATGTTCACCAAAGCTGTAGGAACATAGTTCATAAAATTAGAATTGAAAAGGGCGCTACGCATATAGGAATGCAAACTGCCAAAAAAGTGAGCAGAGGGGACAACATTGCACCGCCCGATACGTTCCGGCGAGTTGCTCTCCCTCAGCACCACCAGAACACCTTGTGCTCTGGAGGGGGCCTCTGGGCTACGTCCCCTGGTGTCAAAAGCTTGCTTTAGTTCACAAGTGCACTAGACATATAGGAATGCAACCCCGGAAAAAGTGAGCAGAGGGGACAACATTGCACCGCCCGATACGTTCGGCGAGTTGCTCTCCCACAAGCACCACCGGACCACCTTGTGGCCTGGAGGGGGCCTCTGGGCTACGTCCCCTGGTGTCAAAAGCTTACTTTAGTTCAGAACGGCGCTAGACATATAGGAACGCAACCTGCGCAAAAAGTGAGCAGAGGGGACAACATTGCACCGCCCGATACGTTCCGGCGAGTTGCTCTTCCTCAGCACCACCAGACCACCTTGTGATCTGGAGGGGGCCTCTGGGCTACGTCCCCTGGTGTCAAAAGCTTACTTTAGTTCAAAACGGCGCTAGACATATAGGAACGCAACCTGCACAAAAAGTGAGCAGAGGGGACAACATTGCACCGCCCGATACGTTCCGGCGAGTTGCTCTTCCTCAGCACCACCAGACCACCTTGTGATCTGGAGGGGGCCTCTGGGCTACGTCCCCTGGTGTCAAAAGCTTGCTTGGACCATACGTGTTTCAGTCATTTTCTAATAGATGCATGAAATGTGCCCTCACATCATTTTCCCTTCTAATTTCAGTCTCCTATCAGTAGCTTACGTTGTTCCTTTGCTTTTCTTTCTTGCATATGTGATTGGTTCTCCTGGCTGACCATTGCCGCTTTTTTATCACCAAGTACACCGGGTTGATTGCCGCTGGCCTAACAGGTATGGTTATTGTCCTCTGGTGCGTCATTACTTGGCCGGTAGTGTTGCTATGTGTGGAATTTAAATTGTGGTTCTTTTGGTTCTAATTCGCAGGATTGCAGATCTGCCTGCCTTCAGTCTCTTCGTCCTTTAATATCTGCGCTGACTGCTTCCTGCTGCTCCAGTAGCGGTAAGAAAAATGCATTACCGCCTCCTAACTCGCTGATCTTGTGATTGCGATTGTATTTTTTTGCGTGCTCTTGCTGATGTGCGTTTGTCTAAAATGTTGTGGGGTTTATCCCTCCCGTTCATGGTAGTGTACACCTGGAACATTTGTGTGTCTATTTATATAATGCCTTGTGTGTAATTATCCTGTTACTGTTATGGTCATCTTGCTGATTTGCCGTCTGTACTTCATTTTTTGGTATGGTTTTGGCTGGTTTGGTGTCCTGTGTGGCCTTTTAGTGATGCCTGGTTCTTCGTCTGAGCGAGTTGCTCGCTGTCGTGACAAGGCCCGTGCAAAGAGAAATGCACTTGCATCTGTTCCGTTGGCAGGCTGTAGAAAAAGAACAAGTGAGTGCCGTGTATTTTTTGCAAATGTGCCCGCGGTGCCACGCTTAGTGCTCAGACCTGAAAGTTTTAATGAACCAAACAGGAGAGAGATCCTTGATGGATTTCCCTGCGGATGTTGCTGCGCTGAACCGTCGCCTTCGAATGAATAGGCTTAACTGTGCCAGAGGTCGTGACCAGAGTACAATAGTGCCTGTTGCGCTTCCCCCAGATAGGACTCGTGTAGAGGAACTGAAAGGTTAGTTTGTGATTTTAGCGTTCGTTTGCAGGCTGCAGCGCTTCCTGCTGGCCCTCTAACTTTGATTTCTCATCACGTGATGGCAGATGCCTATCCAGAACGGTCTTATTATGGTGGACCAAACCATGAGTGCCCGTATTGTGGTGCTGTCTTTTGGTTTCAAGAGAGAGTTAAAAGTGCTTCGAATCTATCGAAAAGAAAAATAGTCTACAACCTTTCTGTAGGTCAAATAAGATCCGTCTTGAACAATATAAGAAACCTCCCGCACCTTTGGTCGACCTACTTAGATTTGATGGTGATGCCCGCTCAAAGCGATTTCTTAGGCGAGATACGATCATATAATTCCCTGTTTGCTTTCACCTCTTTGGGAGCATCTGTTGATAAGACGATAAACAATGGTAGTGCTCCTTATGTTTTTAAGATAAATGGTGTTGTCCACCATCGTATTGGTTCCCTTGTACCAAATCGCGGTTCCAAGCCCAGATTTGCGCAGCTCTATATACACGATACCCAGCAAGAGATCCAAAACCGTTTAGGTTTATTTGAGAGTGATGACGGTTGTGCTAATAAACCTGATCCGCATGTGACTCTATCTCTCCTACAAATGCTGAATGAACATAATAGCCTCGTCAAGGCTTTCCGATATGCTAGAGATCGGCTGGAGCAAGAGGGTGACCAAAGAGTAACTTTGAGGCTGCTAGGCTGCAATTCTAGGGCTGATGTTCAGTACAACCTGCCAACTAGCGGTGAGATAGCAGCGATAATAGTAGGCGATTACTGCGGGATGAGTACACATACGATGTCCTTGTGCAGGGTAAAAGCGGCGGGTTAAAACGTGTTTCCTGTTTACATCCGTGCTACCTGTCCATTCAATATCCATTGTTGTTTCCTTATGGTGAGCGTGGCTACCACCTTGGCATTAAGTATACAGACGCAGACGATGAGGGCATTGGTCGCAAGTATGTCACCATGCTTGAATTTGGTAGATTCCATATGCATTATAGACTAAATCGGCCGAACCCGTTCACCTGCTATGGTAGACTGAGTGATCAATTGGTTGTTGATTTCTACTCAACTGTCGAAGGCTCTAGGCTGAAATTCATAGCTGACCATCAAAAAGACCTACGATCTGAATCTGTCCAGGGAATAGCTGATGCGATAGATAGGGGCTTTGTTAGTGCGGATTCGGTTGGTGGTAGGGTTGTTGTCCCCTGCCGGTTTTCGGTGAAAGGATCGAGGCAATGTGGCCTAGAGGGGGGGGTGAATAGGCACCGCACACGAATTTAAACTTTTTCTCGCGAAAACAAGTGTCGGACCTCGGAACCTCCGAGATTATTCTCGGAACCTCCGAACGAGGCGACCTCCGAGAATAAACTCGAACTTCCGACGGTTTGTTAGAACAGAGCACAAATAACAAGAGCTGCAAGAAACTTGATGAAAACCATATCTACTAAATTCTAAGAGGTACTTAGGACCTAGCAAGAGGATTTCTAAGCAAAGTACAAGCTAGCAAGGCACCACAATGTAGATCGGGAGCAAACCCTAATAGATCTAGTCAAGCACAAGCATGAACAAGTAAGTAAATGAGAGCATGCATGAGACAAAGATTTATCCCGTGGTTCAGCTCGCCACAAAGGCTTGCTTACGTCCACGTTGTTGAGGAGGCCACCAAAGGCTCGGACCACAAAGGTCAACTCCTCTCTCACACCTATCACTTTGGGTAATAGGTGGAGGCTTTCCACTAGAATCACAAGGGGTAATACAAACACCTTGGAGCTTCCACAAATCAGTTTGGAGAGCTTCCAAGAACCTCTATCCGTCTAGGAGCAAGGCTCCAAGAGTAATAGATCCACCAAGCTTGCTAGGGTTCTTCCAAGTGCTCAAGTTTCAAGGGAGAAGGGATTGGCTCACTAACTCACTTCAAGAAAACCACTCTCAATCAATGCTAGGCAAGGATTTGGAAGAGAGTAGGTTAGGAGTGAATGCAAGGTGAGAGAAAACAGGTAGGAACAGCGTTCGAGCCGGAGGAGGAAGAAGATAACCGTTGGGGGACCGTGGGGTATAAATACTCCCGGATCCGAACGAGAACGGCTATATTCCGGAGTTCGGAACCTCCGAGAAAAATCTCGGAACTTCCGACTTTTGAAAACTCGCATCGTAGCCCGTACGGTCGGAACCTCCGAGGAAATCTTCGGAACCTCCGAACGAAAACAAACGCAGAAGCGAAAAAACATTACGCAGGTTACTTCCCTTGGGGTGAGGATTAAGGCTTTGGAAAGATGGATCATGAGCACTTGAAACCACCCTAACTCACCATTAGTATCCCTCTTGATAGTACGGATTGTCCTATACTCAAATTCAAAAGATAAAATAAATAAACTCCTCCAAGTAGCATAGGCAACCCTTTTTGTAACAAGTTGAGGGGTCTCCAATTAATCTTTTGCACCTGTGGTAGTGACTCTATGCTGCACAACAAACTCAAAGGCTCATTAGCTCTTTAATTGTGTGGTCAACATCACCAAAACCCTCATAGGGCTTGATTGCACTTACAACTCGGAGGTAGGAGATACCATGTAATGAACTATCAGGACGCGATGGCTATATGCAGAGTCTGCGGGCCTCCTGATCTGTTCGTGACTTTTACATGCAACACAAAGTGGAGAGAAATCGCTGACGCTTTGCGATATGAACCTGGGCAGCAGCCTTGTGACCGTTCGGATTTAGTTGTGCGTGTGTTCAAAATGAAAGTTGACGAGTTCATAGACGATATCAGGGAGGGTAGAACCTTCGGCCCGTTGCGAGCAGGTAGGTCCTGGCCTAGAATGGCTATTTCTATTGTTTCTAGGTTGGTTGTTCCTGTGTGTAATCGGTGTTGCTGATTATGCAGTTTTGTACACCGTGGAATTCCAGAAACGTGGCCTGCCCCATATCCACTGCCTTGTGTGGTTAGCCAGCTCGAATTCCGAATTCGGTGGCACCACTATTGATGGCTTCATGCGCAGAGATTCCTGACGTAAATATTGACCCATTAGGATATGCGCTTGTTGACGAGTTCATGGTTCACGGCCCTTGTGGCAATGACAATAAGAGGTGCCCGTGCATGAAAGACGGTAAATGTTCAAAGAATTTTCCTAAACAATTCCAAGATGAGACTATCGTAGATGACTTTGGCTTTACTATCTATAAGCGTAGGGACGATGGTAGGTACGTTATTAAAAATGGTATCAAGCTCGACAACAGAAATGTGGTTCCTTATAATATGAACCTTCTAAAGAGATATAATGCACACATCAATGTCGAGTGGTGTAACAAGTCCAATATGATTAAATACTGTTTAAGTACGTGACTAAGGGGAGTGATAGGGCAAGAATTTACTTTGAGGTTACTGCGAAAACATCAAACGCCTCTCCTGGTCCCGACCTAGCTCCACGTGATGAGATTCAAGAGTACATTGATGCTAGGTACTTATCTGCTTGCGAGGCTCTATGGCGTACCTTTGAATATGATATTCACTTTAGAGTGCCTGCAGTAGAACGATTATGTGTTCATCTTCCGGGTATGAATCATGTGCGCTATGAGCCCGAGGCTGACCTGCGTGACCTGCTTGAGAGCCCAGCGGCCAAAACCACCATGCTGACTGCGTGGTTTGATGCGAACACGAAACATGAGGCTGCTAGGGACCTGACCTACTGCGATTTCCCAAAGAAATGGACTTGGGTAGCTTCCGATCGTTTGTGGCGAAAAAGAGCGTCTTGCGATAAGATTGGTCGCATGTATTACGTCCATCCAACTGCTGGTGAACTGTACTACTTGCGGATGCTTTTGATGATTGTTAAAGGTGCGACAAACTACGCTGATATACGATCTTTCAACGGTAAAGTTTACAGCACTTTTCGAGAGACGTGTGAGGCAAGAGGGCTCCTTGAAAGTGATAATGAGTGGAGCCTATTGTTCGATGAGGCCATAGTGTCCGCGTCCTCACGCCAACTTAGACAACGACTATTTGTTACCGTCGTGCTTCATTGTTCGTCGGTGATGTGCGTGGTTTGTTTGACAAGTATTGGCTTTACCTTATAGATGATATACGCGAACATTAGTGAATTCGCTTGGAAACCCATCATATGTCGTTCCGAATGAACAGCTGATGAACCTACTTATACAAAAGCTAGCAGACCTATTCGGTGACAGCGGAGGGAACATAAATAATTACAACTTGCCAAAACTGACATCACGGGAATATGCTATGACCAATAACAGACTTATTAATGATGAGCTGGATCCTGAACCCCTAATGTTGTCAATGCACGCTTCATCCTTGATCTCACAATTAAACTCCGGACAGAAAAGCGTGTTCGATACGATTACTGGTTGTGCTCTTAGCAACTCTCCTGCCTTTTTCTTTGTATGTGGACACGGTGGGACCGGGAAAACGTTTCTTTGGAATGCTATAGTGGCAAGGCTGCGTTCTGAAAAAAAAATTGTTCTTGCCGTTGCATCGTCGGGGGTGGCGTCCTTTCTGCTACCTAAAGGCCGAACTGCGCACTCTAGATTTAAGATACCCTTCGACATAACTGAATTTGCCAATTGTAAGGTCAATAGAGGCACTATGCTGGCCGAGCTTATACAGGCGACGTCGCTGATTATATGGGACGAAGCACCAATGACCCACCGTCGCTGTTTCGAGGCGCTAGATAGAACTATGAGAGACATCCTTTCTGAGAACAAACCTGCCAATGCCCTGCTACCGTTTGGAGGAAAAACCGTTGTTCTTGGTGGCGACTTTCGTCAAATCCTCCCGGTAGTGCGCAAAGGATCTCGATCTGCCGTAGTTGGTGCATCAATTACGAATTCTAACCTATGGCAAGCATGTGACTCTTTTGAAAGCGCAAACAAACATGCGCCTTCAAAACCCTTTGCTTGAAGGTGACCAACGAGTAGAGCTTGAAAATTTTAGTAAATGGGTCTTGTCTATTGGTGATGGCACCGCCCCGCCGAGAAAAGAGGTGACGAGCATGAAGCCTCATGGGTTACCATTCCCGACGATCGCTAATCCATACCGAGGGTGAAAAAATTCCTGCTCTTGTGTCTGAAGTGTACCCAGATTTGTTGTCCAACTATCGTGATCGTGAGTACTTAGCCTCACGAGCCATTGTCTCGTCCAAACAACCAAACAATCGATGAGATAAATAAGTACATTGTCTCGCTGCTCCCCGGTGATAGCGTATAGTACATAAGTTGTGACACCATAATAAAGACATCCGAACGGATTCCGATTTTGATTTAATCTACCCCACCGAATTTTTAAACTCAATTGAAGTCAACAATTTCCCGGCTCATAAACTTGTTCTCAAGAAAGGAACCACGGTGATGCTTTTACGAAATTTGAACCACACAATGGGCCTTTGCAATGGAACTAGGTCGCTTGTTGCCGATCCCGGGCATCATCTCCTTAGGTGTGTTCGCTAACGAGGAACACATGCCGGTGAAACTTGTCTTCGTGCCTAGAAGCGCTTTGAACACAACGGATCTTAAGTGGCCTTTCACGTTACGAGAGAAGACAGTTTTCGTCCGTGTGTGTTATGCGATGACAATAAATAAGAGCCAAGGTCGACCCTATCAAGGGTTGGCCTTTACCTAAAGAAGCCCGTATTTACCCATGGGCAACTTTACGTTGCGATTTCAAGAGCTACATCTAGGAGTGGACTTAGAATCTTGATTGAAAATGATGATGGTTCGTGTGGAACGCAAACTCGAAATGTGGTGTATCGGGAGGTTCTTGATGCTGCTGCTGCAGCATCGGCTTAGACCTCCTCATTATGCCTCTCACAATTTTTGACTTCTGATAAGATCTCATTTTGAGGCATGTGCTTTCCAAAATTGTTGTTGCCTACCCCTTTTGTGACTCTTTTCGTTGTGTGTTTTGGGTCTGATCCAGTATTTGTTACCTGCTCTCATTTAAGGTGTCTGTCCTTACCTGTCTGATTTATTTTGCACTGTTTAGGTCCAGCCTCATGACCATTAATATTTGTTATCGTATTGACATGACATGTGCTGCTGTGTTTGTAGATGGCGGACCTGCTCTTGACAAATATCATGCCCGGGCCCTGCAATGCTCGCATCTGCGTGCGCGTCTCTCGGTTCTGGGACTTCTGTGATCCTAGCAATGAAACAAAGCTTCTCCATAGCGATATGGTTCTTCTTGATGAAGAGGCGAGGAGTGCGGCTTTGGCATTGCACCCGATCGTGTTCCTAATACTTCACTTTCGAGAGCGGAGACAAGCACTCATAATTAAAGCGAGGATAGGTTACATTTCAGCAATCATAATTCACACCTTCAATGTTTTGGACGGGGGAATGCCATGCATGCTCGGGGTGTATCCGCCGTTCAATGATCGATTTAAGGAGACCATAAAGGAAGGGAGTGTCTACAACTTATCCTACTTTCGAGCCGGGAACTCCGGCGCCAACTACGAGCCGATTGCCAATGATTTGATGCTTCGGTATTCACAAAGTGGACAAAGATAGAAGAAGTGGTGAACATTCCACCTTCTTTCCCGCTGTATGCCTACTCTCTTGCTTCCATGGATGACCTGCAGGCACGTATGGACGGCAGGGGGCAATTCTCAGGTAAAGAATGTTGATGTCTACAGCATACGCCTAATGTTGTCTGGAGGATATGCTAATAGCGTTGTGTGCACTGCTCATTCTTAAAATAGATGTTATGGGGATCATCACCGCCATCTCAAGTGTTGGAAAAGCACAGACAACCATGAGGCAGGGTGAAACAGATAAAAGAAACATCACTATCCATCTGCCAGGGTTAGCTACTCCCATCCTGTTAAATGTTACAGCCTTTACTCAAGTTGTTCTATTTCATGCGTTATTTCTATGTTGTTTCCCACGCTGATCATTCCCCGACTTGTTGCAGCAACGTCATCCTGGATGTTAGTCTGCGGGCGTAACGAGCCACTTCATTCCGGCAAAGGAGATACACAGTGCTGGACAAGACTCTCCGCAGGTCGTCATCTTTGTTGGGACCCTTGTCAAGAGCTTTTCGGGTATGTCATTATCCGGTGGTCCATCGTGCAAGTGGTACATAAACCCTGATGTCCCTGAAGCAAAGAAGCTTATGGCTACGTACGTGTTCATTCTCGCTATCACTTCGTCTCATATATAAATTCGTTTTTCATTTGCCTCCTCAAACATATTGCCCTCTTGTTTCATGCACAAGGCAAAAGAAATACACAAACCAATTACCCGGACCGAGCTTGCCGGTAGCTCCACGTAGAAACAAAATGCTTGAGGCGATAAAGATCTCGACTTCTCAAAGCTTAATCCATTTGAATGCCGGGTGATGTTGCTATTCCTTGGTACTATGTACGGTATGTCGTAAAACCTTTTGTTCGAGCTAAAACTCCCGTACTCATATATACTCTTTGTATATGTCCATGCATCAATCACTTTCGCCGTTGTCTTCGAAAAACGGTGGTAACTAAATCACTTCTTATACTTCCCATATGCGAGTAAAAAACGAGTTCCTGGTCACGGTGACTATAAAGAAGATTGACGGTTCGTGGTGGTACAACTCGCAAGTAAATGTAAGAGAACAGAGAAAGCGCTACGGCGATTCGTTCAAGTGCACTTATCCTAAATGCGGTGTCATTGGAGCACCACGGCAAAGGTTGGTACCTAGCTGTTTTTACTCCATCGCTTGCCGTTTCTTACTGTTTTGAGCACCGTATCGTGTTTTTTTATAGTTACGGTGCCGTATTTAGCTAATCTGTTTCTTGGTCCTTATTTTGGATAATGACATACCGTGGAAATCATTGGATAGACGGGCCTTCTCGTGTAGCAAACAATTGCCAAGTTGCTAATTTCGGGGGCTTTAGATTTTCCTAGAGATTGATACCGCATACGGCTTAATGCGGAACCGGTATTTGAACCGGAACTTATGTTACATTCACCATTCTATATGCGGGTTTAAGCTATGTGTGCTTGCCGGAGATGAGACGGGTGATGCTAATTTCATCCTATTTGGAAATAAGGCTCGACTTCTTACAAGAAAGTCGATTGACACCCTTATTGCTGAGAACCCGGTTGGATTCATCCCAGACGAATTGACAAAGCTTCTTGAAAGGACCTATACCTGGAATGTTAGTTTCACTGATAGCACAACAGACTCAGGCGTTGTTACCTTCCAAGTTAACGCGGTTCAAGGACGAGTCACTGAAGAGGGTGCTGTGCTTCCAGCTACACCAGGATCGCAGGCATCTTCGGTCATGCGTCGTCGCCGGTCCAAGCACCGGCGTGCGAGTCACGCCTTTGCCTTGTCCCCGCCGCGTGCCGCTTGCGGGGCAAGTCGGGTCTCGGTGGTACACCGGTCGGGACGGTTCTACCGTCCCGGAGGTCCCGACCTCTCCGCAAAGTGTGAAGAAAAGAGGTGAAGAGATGCCGTTGCTACTCAAGGCAAAGATAGTTCTTCCAAGAGAGTCGCCTCCAAAAAAAGGTTGCACCTTGCTTCACTCGCGTTTAACTTCACCGATGCACAAAAAACTAACATCTAAGGCCGTAGGTCTCGTCCGTCGCCTAGCAAAGCCGTATCCAAAAGGTTGAATCTCGATCCGGCACTCGAGGATGATGATGTTAGCGACGGCAGGGATGAGAACGCCGCCGATCGCCCTCGTGCATCGCTTCCGAATTTGACTACTTAATTACATCTCTAATTTTGTTTGCCTTTATGCTTGGTAAAGAGCATTATGATCCGTTGTTTATTGCACGACGATTCGGATCCGTGATTGGTTGACATAGTGATCTATTGATTTTTGCACTAGAAACCCCACATGTGCCAGATGATGCTATGTTTCTGAATTTGACTACTTAGTTACATCTCTAATTTTGTTTTCCTTTATGCTCGGTTAAGAGCATTATAATCTGTTGTTTATTGCATGATGGTTCAAATCTGTGATTGATTGGCATAGTGATCTATTGATTTTTGCACTAGAAACCCCACATGTGCCAAATGATGCTATATTTCAGATTGCTCCCTCCCTCTTTCCCTCTTCTGTCTCTCTATTATTAACAAGACGCAGTTCCCTGATTGCTCATGCTTTATGTCCTTGTAGACTGATGGCTGTTCTTTTGCAGCCCAACCAACAATGCGTGAGCGGTCGAGCACATGCTTCTTTTGCAGCTCCGGATTGTAACTGCAATCTGTGTAGCGTTTTGGTGACATCTTTTGTTCGGAACTCTTCCGCATAGTATCAGTAGCTACCAACCACGATGCTTGGTAGCTATGGATACTGATTGTGGCTCTATCATGGCGATCAGATGTGCTGTAATTTTAATGTTTAGCTGCTGAGCAAACGCCTAATTTCAGATGGTAACTGTGTTGTAATATTGATGCATTTTCATGCCGAACAAACCTCGACAAGCGATCAAGGTGAATAGGTCCGTTGTGATGTTGTATTAGATGCCGAACAAACACCTTTGCCAACAGTCAGGACGTGTGCATGTGGTGCAGTCTTTATGTATTAGATGACAAACAAACACCTTTGGTGATGCTTGGGATTGTATGGTACTCGGTGCTTAAATGATGTGCGGATCGCTTATATGTCCTCATCGTTGATATGTTTTGTTTTACTTTTTACATTGGATAAGCCGACAGCCCGACGGGCTCTCCACCGCAGCATATATTCCTCTCGGTGTTCGTCCCGCCATAGCTTGCGTTGACTTCCTCGTCCATCGCGTTCAGGTTCAGGAATGGAGGAAATCGGCAAGAGGCGGCACCACTTCGTGCTGGTGCACGGCGTCTGCCACGGCGCCTGGTGCTGGTACAGGGTGGCCACGCTCCTGTCGTCCGCCGGCCACCGCGTCACGGCGCTCGACATGGCCGCGTGCGGCGCCAGACCCGGGCGCGCCGAGGAGCTGGCGTCCTTCGAGGAGTACAGCCGCCCGCTCCTCGACGCCGTGGCCGCGCTGCCGCCGGGGGAGCAGGCGGTCCTCGTCGGCCACAGCTTCGGCGGCCAGTGCCTCGCGCTCGCCATGGAGAGGTACCCGGACAGGGTCGCCGTCGCGGTCTTCGCCTCGGCCGCCATGCCCGCCGTGGGAAAGCCCATGGCCTTCGTCCTCGAACAGGTATGGTATATACGCTGATTCCGCGCGCGGGCTCTGTTGGTAACCTACCATTGCTGCGCTTACGAAAAAAGCTCGAGGTCGCCATTGCTGACGGCTGTTGGAATTATATATGCTAGTTCTCGCAAGAAACGGGGCCAGATTTCTACATGGATTGCACATACGGCGCCAGCAGCAATCCTCAGTACCCGGTGGAGACTCTTCGGCTAGGACCAGAGTACTTGGCCAAGAGATTGTACCAGCTCAGCCCTCCTGAGGTGAGGTGACGATAATGGTGGCCACTGGTCTTCCGCCTGAAATGGGTATGACCCTGACGACATGTGGACTGATTGATCTCCCTCCCTGCATCCCGGTTCCTGTGTGACGGTGCACTGCAGGATCTGACCTTGGCAACGGCGATGGTGAGGCCATCGCAGTGGTTTGCCGACGACGCGGTGCTGAAGGGGAACGTCCTGACGGCGGAGGGGTACGGCGCTGTGAGGCGGGTGTGCGTCGTCGCCGAGGACGACGCGTCGTGGTCGGCGGAGTTCCAGCGGAGGATGGCGTCGTGGAGCCCCGGCTCGGAAGTGAGGGGGTTGAAGGGAGCTGATCACATGCTGATGCTGTCAAGGCCGAGGGAGCTCTCGGAACTGCTTGTGGAGATAGCTGACAAATACTGCTGAGTGCTGAATTGTTCCTCAGAACAAGAAATGACACATAAAGTTTGTATCTACTTGGTACGTCATGAAAATTGACACGTTGTCTTTTTTTTTTGCTGTTTTCAAATCATAATTAATTGCAGTTTAAGTTATTTGTACCTTTTAAGTTCAGTGTTTCGAATTTCGTCAATTGGTCTGAACTGGGAAGTATTTTCTACTATGTGTTGGTTGTGACCCGTGGCCCATGGTATTTTCCTCAGTTGGTCTGAACTCGGAAGTTATGTGTACTTTCTAATTTCAGTGTTTCGAGTTTCCGTCGAACATTGTATTTCCTCAGTTGGTTTGACCGGGAAGTATTATTAATTTTAGGAGTCATTTACGTACATGTCATTAAGAAAATTGTCGGTTACGCACATGTCATGAAAAATTTCTTAAGCACATGTATGCCACGCACTCGAAGTTCGTTGACGTGTATCATGATAGTATCATGATAGTAGTAGGCATACGCGTCAACGAATTTCGAGTGCGTGGCATACATGTGCTTAAGAACTTTTTCATGGCATGTACGTAAACGACAACTTTCTTAATGGCATGTACGTAAATGGCTCTAATTTAATGTGTTTCCTCAGTTGTGACCCGTGGCTGCTAAGCTATAGATGTATCGGTGGATTGCAGCTGTGTAGATGCAGCTTGTAAACCTTGGTTGTAGGCACTCCTGGAGTGCTAAGCCCGAAACTTTCATGTTCCTTAATCTAAAAAATGTGTACTTTTTAATGCCATTCTGTTCCCAATCTAGCTAGTGTGTTCTTATTAATAATAGTTTGTTGTGGTGTGTTCCAGGGATTTTAGAATCGTACAGATACTTATGAACCAAGCGGTAAAATGTGTTGATGTTCCAATTCAACCGGACGAGTGATTTTTTTCTTTCTTTCATTTTCATTTTCCTAGTTATGACCTCCTAAAATTGTAATCTTATACTTTTTTCTGCTATACTAATGAATGAAACACGTACTATTTTGTGTGGTTCGTTCAAAAACAAAACTTATGAACCAAGAAAAGTCAATGTGCACTAAGAAAAGATGTAACAACTCCTCTTCCCTTCATACACGGGAATGCAAGTCTCCCCTATACAGTTTTGGTAGTCTGCTACACGGTGATTATAAAAATGTAACAGTTGGAGATGAAGAAAAGATGTTTTGATAGTAGTAGGCATCATGAGATGCTCTAATTTGGGACAGGGTGACCGATCCGATCTGATCCAGAATTCCTTCCTGCTTTCTTTTCTGTCAGCTTGCGTTGACGGTTCACATCCTCTCGTCCGTCGTGAGTTGAGAGATGGAGGAGAGCGGCAACACGCGTCGTCGCCACCACTTCCTGCTGGTGCACGGCCTCTGCCACGGCGCGTGGTGCTGGTACAAGGTGGCCACCGCCCTGGAGTCCGCCGGCCACCGCGTCACCGCGCTCGACCTGCCCGCGTGCGGCGCCAGCCCCCTGCGCGCCGACGAGGTGCGCTCGTTCGAGGAGTACTCCCGGCCGCTGCTCCGCGCCGCGGCAGCCGCGCCGCCGGGGGAGAAGTTCGTCCTCGTCGGCCACAGCTTCGGCGGGCACAACCTCGCGCTCGCCATGGAGGCGCACCCGGAGAAGGTCGCCGTCGCCGCCTTCGTGTCCGCGCCCACTCCCGTCCCCGGCCGGCCCATGTCAGCGGTCTTGGAACAGGTTTCAGAAATCAGAATTCAGGTTGATTTCTGTCTGCTTTCTGCTTTGTGTTGGACAAAGTAGTATCAAGGACCTCGATTCTTATCCAGAGCCACTTGTTCTTTGATGATCCGCAAATATTAGCATCTGCAAGGGGATTCTTCACCGGATTCCTTCCTGGACTGCACATTTGGAAGCTCGGAGAATCCGGCGCAGACATTCCTCGTAGGCCCGGAGTGGATGTCACAGAGGATGTATCAGCTCAGCCCTCCGGAGGTAAACACACCACACATCTTGCAAAGAACTCCTGGGTGCTTTGGACAGTGAAGTTAACCATGGACGGCGACCGGTGCTGAGAGTTTCCGCGGCGACACGCATTGCGATGTGCAGGACTTGGCGCTTGCCAGAATGCTGGTTAGGCCGGCGCAGATGTTCCTCGGAGACGAGGCCATGACCGGGGAGAAGGTCCTCACGGAGGGCAGGTACGGCGCGGTGAGCCGGGTGCTTGTGGTCGCCGAGGAAGACAAGACGTGGCCGGCGGAGGAACAGCGGCGGGCGGCGGCGGCGGCTTCCTGCGGCCCCGGCGTGGAGGTGAGGGCGATCGGTGGAGCCGATCACATGCCCATGTTCTCCAAGCCGGCGGAGCTCGCCCAGCTCATCGTGGAAGTTGCTGACGAATACAGTTGATGGACGAAGCGTCAAGTATTGCGCCTTTTGGTGAAGAACAGAAGAATCGAGTAGCGACAGTGGATTCTTGTTTCACCATTCGTGTCTATGATGAATCTTGTTGTAATTTCATTATTTCAAGAGGAGCAATAGAGGGACAAAAATTGTTATTTTTTTTAAAAAAAAAGAGTAAACAATGACTAGATTAGTTAACATCAACCGCATCTACCACACCAACTCTATCACAACAGGACAAGTCAGCCGCCTCTTTTGAAATTACAAACAAGTGGGCGGCGTGAGCTTTCAGTGTTCACTTTGTTCATTTGCGTGGTGACTAATTGCTGATGTTGATTTGTTCGAGAAAAGTAATGTTGTCCGTTAGTTTGTTCCGAGAGAAAAGTAGTTGGCTGGTAGTAGCTGATAAGTTAGATCAACATGGCAATCGGTCACCAAAGCACTCAAGGAAAAAGAACAAATAAAACTGAAAAAGAGTAGTATATAATATAGCTTTGTCTTTTCGTTGGCAGATAAAGAATTCACTCCTCCTCTTCCTCTGACCAGAGTGTTTCTTGCGAGCAAGTCGTCCTGATCCCTCTAACCGCAGAGATCATGGAGGGCGCCAAGCAGCAGCTGCAGCGCCACCACTTCGTGCTGGTGCACGGCGCCTGCCACGGCGCGTGGTGCTGGTACAAGGTGGCTACCGCCCTCTCCACCGCCGGCCACCGCGTCACGGCGCTGGACATGGCCGGTTGCGGCGCCAGACCCGAGCGCGCCGAGGAGGTGTCGTCCTTGGAGGATTACAGCCGGCCGCTGCTGGACGCCGTGGCCGCGCTGCCGGCCGGGGAGAAGGCGGTCCTCGTCGGCCACAGCCTCGGCGGGCTTAGCCTCGCGCTTGCCATGGAGAGGTTCCCGGACAGGGTCGCCGTCGCGGTCTTCGTCTCGGCCGCCACGCCCGCCGCCGGGAAGCCCATGGCGCTCGTCTCCCAACAGGTAACAGAATGAAAGTAATTTCAGTTCCGATTCGTCAAAAAGGGACAAGAAGATGCGAATTCCACCGATCCAATCTAACCATGACTGCCTGCGTCACTGCGTGGACTCTAGGCTTTGCAAGAACCACGTCCAGCGGATTTCTACATGGACTGCAAAATCGAAACCAGCGGCGACCCCCAGCGTCCCGTGGAGACGATTCAGTTCGGGCCACGATACCTCGAGCAGAGATTGTACCAGCTCTGCCCCCCTGAGGTAGGCAACAATGGCCACTCGTTCAACATGACGCATCGTCCCTGGAGATGGTCAGTGCTGCTTCATTTCATTCCCGCCTGATGGTGGCGCGCGTGATGCAGGATCTGACCCTGGCGAAGGCGGCGACGAGGCCGTCGCGGCGGTTCCGGAACGACGCGACGATGAACGGGGCCGTCCTTACGGCGGAGCGGTACGGCGCGGTGAGGCGGGTGTGCGTCGTCGCCGAGGACGACGCGGCGTGGTCGGCGGGGTTCCAGCGGCGGATGGCGTCGTGGAACCCCGGCACCGAGGTGAGGGGGCTCCAGGGTGCTGATCACATGGCGATGCTGTCAAAGCCGGAGGAGCTCTCGAAAATGCTGGTGGAAGTGGCCGACGGGTACAGTTGAGCATTTGCCACACTGCAGAACGGTGTCCAGCTCAAAGTCGCTGTTCAAATAAATTGCTGTTTGATTCAGATAATGTTCTTGAAGGAAACTTCAGAAGATTATGGTCGTTGAACAAGAACATACCTCTTTTTTTTTTGTGCGTGTGTGTATGTGAAAGGTTATTTACACAAGAACATACTGGGTGACTCCTAGTGATTCAATACATCAGCTGCTTATACTTAAACACTCGTACATGCAGACATGCAGTGTTTCAAACAGTGGTCAGGACCGGAGAACCGATCGTGAAAGCATCAAAATTTATCTTCAGCGCAATAAGCATGAACATGAAAATATGTTGCCCCAACAATTAACACTTGACATATCCACAGTCTTGCGAGTACAAGTTTATCGTCGGCGCAAACAAACTGAAGAATCACACTAGTCACCACAAAGAAATCTAACACTGTTCTGCAGCGCCGAACCGTTCGCATAAAAGCGTCGTGGAGATTGGAGCACGAGCGCTCAGGGGAAGCCTGGAGGTGCCGCGATCTCGTTTCCTGACGAAACGAGCACAGCGGGTGGATGTGGATGTGGATCTGCATCATCGTCATGGCTGAACACGAGGAGATCCTTCTGCAGCTCAGCTCAGGGTCCAGGTGCTTGGTCACGTTCCCCCAGCACATCGGGCACGTCGGCTTCTTACCGAACCACTCGGAGATGCACCGGTGGTGGAAGGCGTGCTTTCAGCCCGGCAGCTCCACGGGCACGTACGCCCTTCTTCCCCGCCGCCGCGGCGGCCCCCTCGTGCAGCGCCTCCGAGCAGATGCTGCACCCATCATCGTCCTTCTCCTTTCCCTCCCTCGTCGTCGCCGGCGCCGCCCCCGTGCACGCCGACATAAGCACCTGGGCCGTGCTGTGCCTGACGTCGCGGTTCACCTCGATCGAGATCCACAACGGCGACGGCGCGGCTGCGGCCCTCGTCGATCGAGGCCCCGCGCCATGTCGGCGAGCTGCGGCAGCACGTCCCGGGTGCAGGATGGCCTCCCACTCGTCGTCGGTGAGGCCGAGGTCCCGCAGCGGCCGGACCTCCCTCAGCAGCCACCGCATCACGCTGCGGAGGCAGTCCTCGTAGTCTAGTCGTAGTCGCCGACCACGCGGCGTCCCTGGGCACGGCGCCCACGAAGCTCGCCCCGGCGTTGGCCCCGCGGCAGACGCGCTTCGGTCTCTTCTCGCGGCCGGGCCCGGCGCGGATGCTCTTGGTCACGACGCACCTCAGCTGCACCGAGAACTCTGGCTCGCCGCCGCTCGGCTCAGGCTGCGTGGACGTGTAGAGGCATGCAGTGCTGGCCGTGACTCGGCGGCGCTCGATCAGGGACGATCCGTCCTTTCCCTGCGACTTCATGGGTGGCTGATCGATCGTAGGCGGCCGGAGGATCGAATTGTTAGCTAGCGAGATGCGACATGCGAGTTGTTGTTGCCCGAGTTTTTTGTCTGCACCACCTCGCAACGGTGTTCGGACTTGTCCCCGGGTCGGTCGGTATCCGCCGAGCCGAGCAGTGCGAGCAGCGGGTGGAAAGCTTTGCTTGCTAGTATCATCCATCACCCGATAGTTCCAAAACACAAATACATGCAGAAGAAAACTGCGACATGATTGTAATTTGCGACGGACATTACTGTACCTTTTATCTAGTCTCTACAAACGGAGCCACGACATCTAGTGCTTGAGGAAGTTACAAGCAAGCTACCGGGAGAGGAAAAAAAAAAGCACTCTAAGGGTACAAAACTGCTCGCCTGCTGTATTATATCATCAAACAAAGTTGACGAGGCTGAAGGAATCCGCCATTGCCAAGAACTCCTCCCTGACCGTCTTCCACGCCGACTCCGGTGCCTGCGCGTTCATGGTGTAAAGCTTGCCGCCCCTCGCGCAGCAGACCGCGACGTTGCGCCGTCGGAACGAAGGGCCCTCGACTCGGAACTCTAGCCTGTAGTACTTCACGTTCCCCGCGTCTTCTCTCGAGGCCGCGTCGATGAGGGTGGCGTTGATATCTGGGCTCCGCCTTGCCCTCGCGATCCTTCTCAGCACCACTTCCCCCACATCTTTCGGACCGCCAAAAACCTCTATCCTGCACGAAGCAGTTCGCACGCATGCATGCTTAGCGATTTTTTTTCAAGACGGGCTTTATTAGCAAATTCCCTTTTTCCCAACTTATTCCACGTCTCACTAATTGTTACATGCAAGCAAACTCGAGTAGGCTGTTGAAATAAAGCTTCGGGGAAGTATTAACTGCGAGCGAGAAATGAAGTGGGCTTACGAGAAGTCTTGAGGTACAGGCGAGACAATGACACTGACATTGAGCTCCCCATTGGATCCAGGGGGACCAAATGCTGCCACGGGCTCGCTAATGTTCCGAGGTCTAGACAGTCTCCCGTTCGTCAGGGGCGGAGGATCCAGTGACCTCTGCGATTCGGCCTTCTTCGCTTCCCTGTACAGTAGAGTCTGATCTCCCACCCAACTTGACGGATAGATGAATTCTGCACAAAAAAAAAAAAAAAAAAAAAAAATTCCCCAGAGACCTCGCAGTTAGTACACCGCACAACGACAGATGTATAGTGAAAACCCGAATGAAACAATGTGGTGCTTATACCTACACACTTCACTTAACTCTCCTTACCAGCACCAGTTTTTAATTATAGATGTTTTAATTCAAAAAACATGCTAGCAATCAGCCATTATCTAGTACTTTTTTTAAAAGCAAGGGAAAAACAAGTAGAGCCTCAAAAAGGTCCCTAAGCCATTATCTAGCTGGCAATCAGCCACCTAGATGCTAGCGATGATCAGTTGTGATTACATGGAGCCTATGTGGCATGCCATTCCTGGCCCTAGATGTGGCACAAGATAGGCCGTGTGATCCACAGAAAAAAAACCTCCATTGGAGGCATGACATGCAGGTTGGATGTACTAGTACTAGTAACTAGCAGCATCAGGGACCACTTTTTTTGTAGCCACTTTGTACTTGTGGCCACCACACTGGAATACAAGAAAACGTACAGACCAGAGGTTGGCCAGGTTCTCTTAGTTTAATAACCCGTTGGCATCCCGGAAAGCATGAAGACCTCGGTGCCAAAAAATGTTTTGATTCTTGATTCAGGAACAGAAAAAAATGGCATCCCAATGTACTTGGACAGCTCACCATGAATCATGTTGATTTAGTAAAGTGCAAACCCCAGTTGGCAAATACTAGACAGCTAGTAGGTCTTTCTTTTTTTTTTTGAAAGATAACCGGGGCTGTTAGCATCTTATTAGCATTAATTAAGAAACGGTGGCCTAAAACGTTTTGAAATCAGCTCCATGTGACTCACGAGGGAGGGAAGAGACCGGCAACGATTCAAGGTGCCGCGCTGTCAGTTGTTGTGGACGAGTACCTACCGATATAGCACTGGGCAATCAAGGCAATGAAGCAAAAAAAAAAAAATTGAACGGCTCATCTCATCTGATCTAGGTACAGCAATTGCACGCGATAAATCACCCCCCCCCCTCACTCGGTTCAATTTCAAGTTCAAGGCACTCGGCTCCTCCGAAATCGAAATAGAATCATCTAATCAAGTCAAGCAAGCAAGGGCGGAACAATCGGCACGCAATCAAATCAACCCTCCAAATTCAAGGCACTCGCTCTTGCAAAAACGAAATCGCGTCAGAAGCGCAAGAGAGAGGGAGAGGAGCGGGGCGAGACGAAGACGCGAGAGAGACGTGCGGGCGCGCGCGCGCGCGCTCACGGCTTACCGAAGCCGTTGTCGGGGTCGAGGCAGCGCGTGAAGCCGGCGACGGGGTAGAGCACGTCGAGGCGGAGCGACCTGCCGAGCCGCGGCGACAGGCCGAGGAGGAAGCTGGTGACGCCGCCGAAGTTGGCCCCGACCGCCGCGGCCGCCGCCGCCGCGGCCCCGACCACCAGCCGGCGCCGGAACACCGCGGCCAGCGACGCGAACTCCTGCGCCGGCGACGAGCACCGCACGGCGACGCCGACGCGACGCCGCCCCCCGGCGCGCGAGGGCGGGTGGTGGTGGTGGGTGTGGTGGGTGTGCCTCGCCACGGCCGCCGTGGCCATGGAGGGGGAGGAGCGGCCGGGACGCGGGCACGGCGCTCCTGGATGTGGACGGATCCCCCTCTCGCGCTCGCTCGCTCGGTGGATTGCTGCTGCCTGCTTCCGCTTGTTACGGCACGGGTGGGTGGAGGAGTGGTGGTGCGCTTTTTCTCTTCTTGTTTTTCGCGGAGATGAGATTTTAAGCGCGCGTGTGATTTTTTTTCTCTCTCTCTCTCTCTCTCTCGCGTTTCTCTCTGGAGGCTGGAGGCGGTGTGTACACTACAGTAGACTGGTGGAGCGCGTGCGCCGACCAGCGTCAGCCGCCAGCCGAGCGACCGACCTACGAATGGGACGCGTGTCTGACTGCCCATCACACGTGCGTGCGCAACGCATTCCATGCTCTCCGCCGCCTCCGACGACCACGACTAGAGGCAACGCGCACGTTCCGAGCGAGTTGGAGACACCCACACGCGTGAACGTGAGCGGCTGACGGGGCCCCACGCGCCCTCTTTCGAGCACAAGTCAACGGCTCATTTTTTTTTTTTTGCGTTTCGAAAGCGAAATCTCATCAAATGGTTTGAAGAAACATCCTGAACGGAAGAAACTCACATACTACATCAGGGTGACAGCCCACGAGCTCGCTGGGATTCGCGATTTTCAGCATTCCGAAGACCTCAGGTAATTGGAGCCGTCGCTTCGGCACTCTTGCGCTGTTCACCTCTTTCACTTCATTCCCCCACACCCAACTAATAACTGGATACGATACATTTCCCTTTTGCGACAAAACTTTGATTGATACGTACTCTATGCCCTTTTCTTTTGCCCCCCCCCCCCCCTCCTCGATGGCCCTTGTGCAATCACAGAGCCCAATTGTAACGAATCAACATGCCGCCTAATAAACATCAAGTCAAATGAAAGGAAAAAAAATCTCCACCCCCAAAAGAACCGCCTCCAGGACCCAGCTAATATACAACCCTCGGTTTGTCATCTCCTCCAGTGCTGCTGCTGATCATACGACCTTCTTCGACCGTCACTCGGGTTGTGAGCATCTTGCTTCCCCAGGTCCCACTGCCTCCTCGACGCCTCCGAATCCCAAGGCCTCCTCGGGGCGGCTTCGACACCGTTGTAGCCTTGAGGCTCATCAGAGCTCCACTGCCTTGATGACTCGGCGGCGGCGGCGGAGGAGGCGTAGCTCTGACGCGCCGAACCCCATTGCCTCGAGGGTTCAGCAGGTGGGTAGCCTTGCCGCGCGGAGCTCCACTGCCTCGAAGGCTCAGGGTTGTAGCTCTGCTGCCCTGATCCTGATCCTGATCCTGCACTCCAGCGTGTCAGTGGCGGTTGAGCGTAACCTTGCGTGCCGCCGTAGTCCCGGCCAGCGCCAGGATCTGGTGGCGACCTTGAGCGTCTCCGGTGGTGGCTGTCGCGCGCCGTTGCTGCTTGGTACTCGACGGCGGCGGGCCGGCCGTAACCATTTCTGTCCGGCCCGCGCCCTGTCGGAACAGTGCGCGACGAGGCTGCCGCAGAACCATAGCAACTGTATGCACTGTGCGTACTTTGATCACCGTAGGCATTCTGGTTAGCATATGGCACTGTGCTGGCAGATGCAGTGTTATATGAATTAGTTGCGCGGCCAGCCCACGGGTCAGCTGTTGCGTTTCGTCCAGTGTTGGTGGCATGAGCAGGGCTAGATTGCCAAGGGAATGTTGCACGAGATTGAGATGCATTGGGCTCAGGCACTGACGAATAAGCTACGGCAGGGCTCGGGACACTCTGTAGTCCATGGGTTGATTTGTTCACCTCTGCTTGCTGATGCAAGGACATAGCGACAGGATCAGATGCCAAAGCATATTGCTGGCCATGCTGATATACTGAAGCTCTACTCAGATGGTTACTCGCAGGGGAAACGTGTTGAACTGGCGGATTTACAGAGACCGCCAACTGTGGTAGAGATGGGGCGTTAGCTTGAATCTGTGGCGGCAAAACCGAAACTGAAGCATAAGGTTGTGAGGGTAACGAACTCATAACATTTGAGAAGCTTTGCGGCACGGTATTTGCAATAGGAGGTGTATTCCCCCGGTTCGACAAGTGTGGCTGCTGCAAGTTTGGAGCCATCACCTGTGTCGCGTGTTCCGGTCCCCAGACAGCCTGCCAAGGAATACCTTATGAGTAACTTAAGAGAGAAATAACACTGGGTAACATGAAAAGCCAGCAGACAAACCCTTGCTGTCCGGTCCGATGGAGTTGGTGATGGAAGCGAAGCAGGGATAGGTTCTGGCTCTGGCTCTTTTGGAGCCCCAGCACCATTCCCCAGAGTGTTAACCAGCTCTGAGAGTCCAAGGCCAGTCCGCTTCAATGTATCCAGAAGTGCAACAGTCTGCTCGCTGGACACATTCTCCCCACTGTTAGAAGTTAAAGCAAAGACAAGCTGCGGATTCTTGAGCAGCACCGTTAGCAACTCAAGATCAGGCTCAGAATCTTCCCTGTTCGCACCATCAGCAACTGCAACAGATGTTGAGGACATAGATCCAATTTGCTTGTCCTCGACAGGAGCAGCAGCATTAGGAGCGGCACAAACACTATCTGTTTCCATGGTGTCAGCATCTGGCGCCTGGTCAATTGGAATTTCTGGGGTCAAGCTGTCATCAAAGTCCATTTCCAGGTCCCATGGATCCTTTGGATTGTACGGGATGTCCTTCTGACTTGCATAAAAGGTTTCCTTTTCACGCCGGTTTCTCTGAGTTTGAACCTCCAGCTCCTTGCTGTTGTCACCAGCACTCACACTCCACGAGGGGTCTATCCAAACCGCTGCAACAAAGCCAATATTGTGGAAGTCAACCTTTTAGCAAAACCTCGTAAAAGAACATATGGATTTGTAAGCTAATACTTTAAAAACTCTGCAATAGGTAGCATACAGTTGGTTGTGCTACAAGTTTCTTGTGTTAAAACTTGCTTCTCAAAACTCATTATCACAAATGTGTTAGTACATAACTTTCCTAAATCGGGTTTGATGAATCTTTGGGATGCTAGGCTTTGTAATTTATGTATTTCGAAGTTACTGTATGCCTCACAGATGGTGGTCAAATCAACAGTAGCATGCATATCACAGGACAAAGCTTCACAGTATCCTGAGTGGTATTTGATTTGTCCTAGATACAATAAGAACTGCTAATGGAAGAGTATCCCATGAAATTTAGCGACTGCTTCAGATGTAGAGATAAATAGGCCTACCACAAGTAATGCAACTGTAGCCCCTGGTCAAACAATGTATTTGATATACTTGAGAATGAAGGAAATATGACAATTCATGGAATCAACATTGGACTTGCTAGTCCACTATTATTAACTACAATACTTTGTACACAACATATCTCTAATGTACTCAGCATCTGATAGGAAGGAACATGAACTCTCAGAAAATGAAGATGAATTGTCAGGAACTCACTCTCCATAAAGTATTAAATTGGAGTCCATTGTTAATGCTCTTTGAGCAAACGAATTTACACTAGTGCAAGGCACAATTATATGTGGAGGAATGTCAGGCGTTCTTTGATGAATATTTCAATATACAAATTCTAGTTTTTCCTCTTGATAGACTATAATTTAATTTCCCTCAAAAAATATAATTTAATGAACTTGCTCAGATTGTGGAGGAATGTTAGGTGCCCTATGGTGAACCATTAATGTACAAAAAAGAAAATTGAGCAGTCATTACGCTTTTGCAGATCTGCAAGCACCGCAAACCCCGCTGTTTAGCTTTGGTCCGTGCACAATCGCTGTGGACTTGCAGACCTTCCAAGTTCCAATCGAAAAATATTATACATCCTTGTTTGAGGATACACTGCACGTAAACGTGGTTGCTAATCTCTCATGCCAATTCTGAAAGCTGTACTGCCATCCACTGTTCTTCAAAAAGTTTGATGGACAAATGACACTTTCCGTTTTGAATCAGTAAGCGGATGCAACATCAACTCTTAGCCAACTGTGGATGACTGCTTAACCATCCATACAATAAATTTTGTTTCGTTACCAGTCTTTTTAGGTCCATAACATGTCAAGTTAAACAATTTATCTTAATGAGTTGCTTATGGCGTTAGAAACACATACTGCATGTGAAGGACTGGGAAAAAAAGAACTAACGTCCACATTCTTTAACATGAACGGTCTGTTGAGATGTATTGTTTCCATTTTGACCTGAAGAACATTACCAAAGATATGTATTGCACAGAGGCAAGGACTGGGCATCATGCTTAATTGAACAATTTTCTGCACAACTCTATGTGTTCTAATTGTCCAATAAGCAGCCGAGAGCTATTCAACATTCAATAAAATAGCAAATGGAGGAGCACAAAGCAAAAATATACCTGGTGGTATCCGCCAAGGAACTCTCTTGGAATCCAACTTCTCTACAACATTTTTTGGGGAACCTATATCTAAGTTCAAACCATTTGAGTTTTCTGGCTTATCAGACTGAGGAACAATACTTTGTTTCAAAGTTGACATGCTTGGGTCAACAGGTTGCGCATTGGATCTAAGGGGGTCTCTGGGCACAGGTGATACATTTGAATTGACTAATCCAGATGTTTTTGGTGTTTCCGTTACTTGTGATTTATCGCTCGCTTTACTTGAGTCAACCTTGCCATACTTCTCCTGCATGAACATAGCACGCATCTTTGCTTTTTGAATATCATCTGCAGATAGCGGTCTGCTATTGTTTGTAGAGTTCCTGACAGAATTAACATTCTTCACCGCAGCTTTCTTATTTGGGTGTTCTACAAGTAGAACTTTCCTTTTTTGTTTGGATTCTGGAAATAGATAAGGAGATTCATCAAGACAGTTTGAGCTACAGTATAGCCAGATAAATGAAATGGTGAATGAACAAATCAACAGGCATATTTTTTTTACTATTCTTTACAGTACATGCAAGTAATAATGTAACAAAATCTATGTAGCCTCGCCTAGGACTTAAAATAATGAATAAATATTCAATTTAGAAAAACCTTCATTGACTAAACACACTTGAAACTTGAAGAAAAATGCAATTTACGGTTTACCTAAAGAATTCTTTTTGCATAAAATGTGTAAACACTGCTAAGCTACCATTAAAAACATTAAAATTAAGTACAGAATAGTAAAACATGCAAGTTATTTTCTTCAGATAAGTTGTACAAGCTTGGGTGTTGTAGATGAAATCAACGTTCTTCAATAGCCTTTATGTTAATAGATGCAGTGATATTTAGTTAAAGAGAAGCAAGACTAAGTAGAACTCAAACTTATAATTAGACAAAGGATACTTGTTGGCATAGCACTCCTTTTATTTGTCTCGTCAGCAGAAGCAGTGAGAAGCATTTGTGTCTTTCTGGGCTCAGGCTTACTGCAAAATGACACAGAAACAAAGTCAACTAAAGTATATAAGTAAATCCTTTAGCTCTACAGCAATTTAATAGTGCTCAATGCAGAGACCATGTAGGAAAAGTACCTGCTCTCATTTGCACCATCAGTCAAGGCAAGTATCTCCTCCTGTTAGGAGCACAAAAAATTAATCCTGTGAATAAGTTACACTTCTGACATATATGCTGTCACTTACAGATACTTACCGTAATACCAACTTCGGATTTCCAAGACTCGTCACGTAGAATTTCACTTATCCTGCAAAGAAAATATAAAGCTATAGTTTTCTCCTTCAAACAAGAGGCGAAAACAAAGAACATGAATTAACAGTGTGAGATAGGTAACCTTTGTTTGCATATCAAGTCCTTCTGAGGTTTCTTCAATGCCTGACTCCTTACAAGCACTTTGCTCAATCTGGAGAGGAGGTTCCTGGCCTTGCTTGATATGTCTGATCTTGGAATAAGACAAGTTCTAATAATGAGGCAAAGAAACAAGAAAAATCTGTATACATGAAACTTGATACAATGTTGTTGCGGAATAGGAAATGAAAACAAAAGGCTCATATTACATCCTTGAGGTGGTTTTAGTATATTTCTTATCTCACCAGCTTAATGGGATCAATGATTTCAAATAAAAAATTCAAAAATATCACATGCAAGGGTGCAAAAATCAACATCTTCCTATCCTGGAAGATCATTCCAAATAATAACAAGGGAAAAGAACATTATACAATATGTGGAAAACATAGAAGCCTTGTGGTACGTTATACACACCTTGTGTCCTATAAAACCGCAGCCTGTTAATAGTTTGCAGCACAACAGACATGTGGGCTGGCAAAGCCTTGTGTAAGGGGAGGTGGAGAAGCACCTGCACCAGCAAGATTAGTCATTTTTTTTAGATATCACAAATAAGTATGTTCACTTATGAGAAGTATAAGAACCTTGAAGATGACAAGAATAACCGATGTTTGCTCTTCATTAACTGCTAGACTCAACCAGGTTGACATAATGGTTAAACCACCCATTGTAACAAACCTGAAGGGTTGTTGAAAAGGTGAAGCCAAGCACAATTATGATCATTAAAAGCTCAGTAGATACTGAAGAGACAATATCTTACCAACTCAGAACAGTAACATTATTTATTTGGAGAATCCATTCCATCAATTTGACCTGTCCAGAGAATGTTTCTTCCTTCCGCATTAGAGCAAAGATACTCTCCAAGAATTTCTTATCTTCTGACTCAGCACTAGGATGGACTTCCTCTTGCTTAATTTCCTTTTGAACAGATTCTGGACTAATCTTAGCATCAGTTGGTTGCACAACCATTGTTGCAGATGGCATTACAGGGGCTGCAAAGTACTGCTGGGCAGTTGTCTGTTGCAAAGAGTTTTGGAAGACCTCCATAGGCTGCAAACAGCTTTGTGATAGCTCCATTGGTTGCAAAGGGATTTGCAGGACATCCATTGGTTGGGAAGAGCTTTGTGGGACCACTGGTTCTAAGGTTCTCAAAGGTTCGACAACCTCAGCGTGTGCCTCTATGTCAAGAGGTATCGGCTCAGTGCTCATGGAGCATGCATTGTCAAGCTCCTTAGGTGCTTCTACTCTCAGTGCCTTTTCTTGAGACAGTCGAACAAATTTTCTCACTCGTGTTCTTTGACTTGTAAAGAACTCCCTAACCTAAAATTTATAAAGTTGCATGTTTTTAGATGAGAAAATGAAGGAAAATTAAAAGAAAACAAGGTATAAATCAGATACATGTAACAGAAAGTAAGAATGAAACTAAGCACAGTTGACTAATACATATATAGCAGAAAAGATGAAAGGAAAACATAGTCCACTTTCTAGACTAAAAAAACAAAAGATAAGCTATTCTGTTAAAACAAGTTCTATAGAAACTGCTCACGTGTTATGAACTTATGATAGCATTTTTCAAATGTTAAAACAGGTTCATGAGGGCACACAAAAAAAGCATAAAGTACAGAACAATATCCAATGTGAGGAGCATACCTGAGTAACAGTAACCCCACAGAGTAAACTAATTTCCCGGGTTTCTTTTTTTCCAATAGTATCCTTCAAAGCAAAAAGTGACTGCATGCACTTCACTGCTTTTGGATTCAACAAATCCCTTGGCCTTTTACCTGAAAAGATGACACTCTTCAGTAGGGGCGGACCCAGTAGAGGGACATGGGTCTACAGATGTAGAACCAATAATTTTAGCAAAAAGAATAAGTTAGTATGTGTATGTACATAGAGGTATATATGTAACTAGGTCAGAACGTGTCTATTTGAGCTGAAACAGAGAAAAATGCCATGTGGGCCGGCCTGCTGTCTCGAAACCAAAATCTCCTTCAGGCCTGTGATCCCTCGTCGCTCCCAGTTCCTCTCTCGACATCTCCTGTGATTTGCTAGCTGCTAGCGCTGGCTGATAGGCCTATGTTTGGCCAGTCGCCGACGTCTGGCAGAAGGGCACAGGAGTCGAGGAAATCAAAGTCAGTGATGACTCTCCGGGCTCCGGCCATTGATCTGACGGAGACTCGTCAACAACCACTGCTGTCCGCGTTGGAGCAAGCTCGAGCTTCCGTTGGTGTTTTGCAGACACGATGGCATAGGAAGAAGTTAGCAATAGCCACGCCTGACAAGACTCTTGCACAGCCTTGCTTGGCAAGGTCAAGCTTGTGCTGGTGCTGTGCAGTTGCAAGTGCAAAGGCTGCCTGCGGCTGAAGCCTGTAGGTGGCGCCTTTTCTCGAATAGTAGTTGTTATCTCTATGTTGGTTTATCGAATCAGGGAAGCAGATTCGGTGCTTAAAGCTTGTGTTGTGAGCAAATTAGATGTTTGTGAGTGCTACGTGAACAAAAACCCCTAACAACAATAGGATACCTGTTTTTATCTTCATTCTACAGTAACCTTTATATTTTACTATATGTGGTGATCGGTTTGCTAGGTTTGATGTACACCCAATCCTAAATGGGTCCGCCACTGCTCTTCAGCAATCATGTTTGAAGTAATAGAAACTTGTTCATGTCATTTGGTCAAATATATGAGACATCGACCACATATACTGTAACAATGTGAATTCAATTGACATAGACAAACTCACCTATCTTGATGGACAATGCACCAGCAGCCTGCAAGAACCAATCAAATGCAACATAAGTCCACGGCTGAACCAGAATAATTTAACTGGAAAAAAAAAACAATAGTGAGGACTCGTGGACACGCAGCATGTTCAAAGGCTATAGAAAGCTTATGGCACAGAAAGATGGTGAACAAGTGAAACATGGAAGCAGCAGAAGTGTACAGTCTACAGTCAACAATCTTCAACATATATATCCAGCGTCCACTCAAAAATTCATCTTTTGGTAATACATAATTCGCAACACTTTTGACATTCACATCAATAACATTGCACAATACATCACACAATCATATACAGAGGGCGACGCAACAAAGTTATAACGTTTCAAAGATATCTGCGGCTACACCACGCCTTATTTTCGTAGATAAATATATTTTCAATATACAGAACCTTTCTATTAATTTGTACAATTAACACGCTTTCGAATGTAACTTTACAGGTCTACTAGGATCTTAGATACTAGATAAAATATATCCAGAGTTCTACTTCAGCGCTGCTAACATATAACCCCCCCCCCCCCCCCCTAAGCAATTTACATGCCGCTTCACCAGAAGTCAGGTCACCCGACTCAACGCATGCAATGGGCGAAACGAAACGAAACGTAACAGAAGCGAAGCAGAGGCTGGAAAAACGAGAGCGGCTCTCACCATCTCCTGGGCGAGGGGGTTGACGCCGGTGAGGCGGCACTGGGCGATAACGAGGCGTTGGAGCTGGTCCACCTGCTCGTGCAGCATCCCCTGCTGCGCGGCGACCATCGCCGGGATCGAGCCCGCGTCGGGCCCGAAGCCCGCCACGGCGAGGTCTCCGGCCGCGGGCTTGAAGGGGACGAGCTCCATAGCCCCGCCGGGGGGCTGGGCATGAGGTTGCCGCCTCCGCCGCTGCCCTCTTCGGCGTCGTGGCCGGAGGAAGTCGGCACCGGAGGTGGGGTTAGGGTTTGGAGGTAGGCCGGCGAGGGCCGAAGAGGAGGAGGGAGGGAGATGGGGGACGCGAGCGAGACGAGATGGAAAGAGTTTGAGGTGGGAAGAGTCAGTCCCTTTTTCGTTTCCTTCTTTTTTGGTTAATTAGTGGGTTAATCGCTATGACTGAGCGGTGGGGCCATGATGTCAGCGTCTATCTTTTAGAGATGCTGCTCGTGAACGCACGCGATCAGATTAGTCAGCTGATACTGATAGCGGTGGATGAAATGCAGAGAGTTTGGCAGGTTAGTGACATGGTACCAGGGCTGCCAAAGGATCAAATAAACAGGGGATTCAATTTAACAAATCAGCAGGAATTTTTTTTCACTGTGAGATCTTACTTAGTCAGTCATAGCTCCTGCCATGCGCAGATGCACAATCTAACCTCGCTGCAGCGGAATAAAACGCCCAACGCACAACACGTGCATATAATGCGAAATGGCATATGCAATAAAGGAGCTGCGCGAAAGCTCGGTCATTCACAGCTTTATGCACGGGCACGGCCCTGTTTACCTTCAGGATAAGCAGGGAGCAAGATCGCAACTTCTTTTTTTTCAGAGCAACCAAATGACAACTTTTACAAGTGCGTATTAGTTGAGGTCAGAAACAACGCCTGCAATTGCGTGGCAATATTTATATCTCATGTAAGTATACACCCACCATATGACTGCAAGGAACAATCACAGAAGCAACAAAGCTCAATGACAAAAGGTCGGCCACATATGGTTTGATGAGTTACGATTGGCTTAGCATAAGCCGTCTTGGTGGAATACAATGAGGGTGTTTGGAGAAGTAGCTAAAAGCTATTTTGAGTTCTCCACTTCAAATAGCTCAATTAGCACCTCTTGGGAGGATAATTTTTTAGAGTTAGTTAGTAGCAAATAGCTCTAAAATAGCCCACATGTTTGGCCTTTTTTGAGCTATTTGGGCTAAAAAGGGAAGAGCTAAAAAAAATAGTCATGGGATTCAAACACTCCCAATGTTGCTCATGCTAACTCGATAACACAACTTCAGCAGAAAAGAAGAATCGTAACACGATCTCGACAAAACTGCCAGCTGCTTTGACTTTGGCCATGTGTCAAGATCTCTATGTCAATTTTACTCATGCTCGGTGTTACAGACCAACGAATGCACTATCACCCATTAGGCAATGGCGGGGAAAAGAATAAGAGACGGCAAAACAGCTCTTCTATGTAAGGCTTTACAGGTATCAGATCTCAAGGAATTGTATGCACTCCATGATTAACCTTGCGGTCTCTCCATCTGCCTCCATGTCCAGATGGTAACTTGATGGTGCCATATCCAACAAGAACTCACTCAACTCCAGCCGTGCTCCCAATCCTGCAAACCAGTTTCAGGTTCAGTGACTGCCTTTTCCATGTGAACAATCATGCACAGACAACAAACATAAAACTTCTGCTAGCAACTTGAATGCCAATTTGCGCAACGTCTGATGATTTTCCAAGCCCATGAGAGGAGCTTATGAGCATGGATCATCCAGCAGATTTTAGCAGCCTCCCTAACCTTAACCTTGTAGGGACTGCAAGATCCAAAGGAACTGCAGCCTCTTTCAGATAGAAAACAGTACACTAGTGCGAGTTTACAACAACGTGGAGAAAGAATATAGACAGTACAGAAAATTTTCGAGACAAAATATTACTGTATCGAAGATTTTCACATCAGTATCGACTCTAACCAGTCCGAGATGTATTCATATGCCACAAATGTCACAGCACCAGCAGGGGCCGATTTCACCAATGAAGGAAACAGCCCCTTATAAAGGCCTCCAAACCCCTCCTTTGCGACGATCTCTTTTAAGGCATGGTACATGCCCTTATATGTACTGCTTTCAATTCGAGCTCCATACCTTGGATGGCGTTTTAGTCCTTCGATCTGCATTATGAAAGAGGAACCTGATCATCCCATGTCTAGCAACCTCAAGAAAATACAGTTTTTGGGTCAACCTATGTGCAGAAATTCTACACATAAATAGCAAACAGTGACATAGATGATGGAATGACAAGATCACATTATAAATGGTAACACATACACATGTTCATACAATCAATTCGGATAAAATGGCCCAACCTGTGTCCTGTGTCAAGGTTGAAGTTGCAATGTTGTGTGACCAGTAGATATGTGATCCAAATACCAATAAAGAGTATCTAGTGTAAGCTTGGGGTTGCAGAGATTTATAGTTTTGTTTTGAGACAGAAATTCTTTCTGTGACAGGAAGGACTAATCAATTTGGTAACGGAATGCCATACGCTTTAGTTGAGAAGTTCATATCCAGCAACTGCCTTTATAGTTAGGGAATGGTAACTGGGCCCGCCAAGTGTGGTGAGTGTTAGGAGTATAGTCCTATATGTATACAACCCTAGAATCCTTTGTGTATACATTTGTAGTCCTCGGTGTAACATATAGGAGTGCAAGAGTGTGTACAGAGGACTCTACTAACATATATATAAAGAACCCTACATTCCTATCAGCGAGAACTGACACACAACCATATATTATGATAAACCACAGGGACTGCATCTAAAAGTCAAACATTAACAAGTTATTTACCTATATCAAAATAACATAAAGCAAGTGGAGGAAATCAGTGGTTTTCAAGATAAGAACATCACCTGGAATCTTTTCTTTACAACATCAAGTGGGTGGCATGCAGCCTTTGAAAATGTCCCAGCTGCAAACCCGCAAAGAAAAAGCTGGAAACTTGATACTGAATCATCATCACTACCCAAGTTAAGATGTGAATATTTATATCTGTTCCATGTCTGCATGGAAGAAAATAGTCAGGAAGATTTAGTTTACCAGCAGTCACAGAGAAATATTTGGTTTTCTTGGCAAATATGCAATCAGCATAGAAGTGGCCGTCCATTAGTACAAGTATGCACAAAACAGTGAATTTTGTGTAATTACCATCATTGAACGTTTGAAAGTGTCGTACGAACCAAATTGCAAACCAGCATATGGTATGATTTCAACAAGAGTAGGAGATAGACCAGAATAGAGCCCTTGGAAACCACGAGTTTTAATTATATCAACAAATGCAGATCTCATATTGGGGTAAACCTACAAATAAAAGCACAAATCTCTGAGGATCAGCAAAATGGCATAATTAGGTTCTGAAAAGTGCCTGAAGAGTTGCATGAAATGAAACAGTAGAAAATATTAACAAACAATCGTATGCATAATGGGATCCAATTCATTAGAAAGCCTCGTGGTGTTGCCGCGTATGGCTAGTGGGTGGGACATTTTTTTTTTTACAAGAGTATATTTACATTGTTGTTTGTTTGCGTTTTTTAGATCAATTTCTTATTTTGACCCATGATGTCTCCACTAGTCGCACATTCTGGCTTTGTCTCTTGCCCGTTACGTGGAGTGTGCTACGGGAGAAGTTGTTTCTATTTTGATGTCACCTGGTATATTGAGTGATATATGTGGTTGCATGTCCGACTAAGATGTTATTAAGGGCTTGAGCAACGAGCACGATGGTTATGGATTTGGACTCAAATATGAATGATGTGTTGGATGTATGGTTGAGAAAAAACGAAGCTGATAAATATTATTCCATGATATATATAGTTTGAGTCCTTAAACGCCATGTGTTTAGGGAGGAGGCAGTAGATAGATTGACAGTTGGACAATTTTTTTTTTTTTTGCTTTAGCTTAAAAAGCTTCTTGAGTGGTAACAAACATTGTTACGTCTATGCATGGTCAAAGTCTCTGAAATTCTCCATCATTCTCATGTTCTTGGAACACTTTATATTTTAGGCTTGTAAAATGAGAGCAGTATGCATGTGAGAGTAATAATGGAAATGATTTTTTGTCCAATTGTTATTATTTTTTTGTCCAATTGTTATTTTTTGTCCATTTTTAAGACTATCTTCTCCAATATATTGGTCGTTGATTCTACCCGTCGGTTAACCAGTATGCATTGCAGCCCAATAACAGATGATTTCAGTCCAGCCCGAATAACCAACCTAACCCTATGTATATAACGTTGCGCTCCCAACCCCCTTCTCAGTCCCACTCTTCCACCGTCCACCGCCGACCCCTTTCCTCATTCGTGGTCGTCGCCGGCGCTGCCTGCTGCACCGCGTCATGCCGGCCGGTGGACGCATTTGGGCATCCGTGCCGCAAGCAACCGCGTCCGTCAATCCCGTTCCGCAGCTGTGGTTCCACATCCGGCGAAGCAGGTTGGGCAGCGTGGGGGCCCATCTAGCCCCGCGGGCGGGGAAGTGCCTTCACCGCGGGGGCACGGCCACACAGGGACTCAGGGAGCGGGACGCCATTTTCTTGGACTGCTGATCTACTGTGCATCGAGGAGCACGGCCGCAGCAAGCTCCTGCTCTGGCACCTTTGTCTTATATATGTTCTCTATCAATCCAGTACGAGTACCTGCATCTTTTATTTTCTTCGCTGAATTGATCTATACTGTTCGTTGCTTTGATTTATTGGCAATCCTCGCTTCGATTTGATTCAATTTTGATCATGATCTCCGCGAAAATCATAGACGGTGAAACATTGCTTCTTTAACTGGCCATCTAGATCCAGTGCTCCGATTTGTTCTTGGTGCAGGTGAAGCGAGAGGGCTGGCCCTGTTACTTGACTGCGGATTGATTTTAAGAAAGATGAGGGTTTTTTGTGCAAAATGGCTGCTGCCGGCTCGATCCAACCCGTTCGAGCGCTCGATCCGACGGCCGGGAAAAGCTGACCACGTGGCCAGCCTCCCCGCCCTCGGTATTAGCCGAGTTTCGTATGTAAAAGATTAACAAAAGGAAATGAACACAACACATTTTGATATATTTGCAGTGATGGGACAAAATCTCTTCAAGAAACTACAGCCTTGAAACTAAAGCATTAGGGCTGTAAGAATAAGAGCATTTCCAAAATCAAGTTTAACAGCGCCATGAGTCATAACTAAAGAGGGAGTTTATGATGAATTGGTGGGACAGGGCAAAAGAAGTTGAATTTAAAGCTCGACATCTTGTTTGGCAAATGGGATGGAAAATTGATTAGGCATTAATTTAAGTAACAATGAAGGGTAGAGACGCATTCACTCATCTTCACACAGGAATACCATTCCAATTACTACCCCTCTACATGGGTTTGAACTTTGAAATAGTGGGTGTTGGACCTACAAACTCCCAATTCATATCCTGCCGAAATCCCAAACACATTCTAACCAAACCAAGGACTTTCCCTTCAATCAATTATTCACAGCTAGACACACCAGTAGTATTCAAAAAAATAATAATACAGTTTTGTGGACCAGAAATAATATCAGACTTACCTTTGGTTCACCCTGAGATGCAAGAATAGTCCTCAGAAGGTCAAAAGGATATGACCCTATAGTTGCTGCACATCCTGCTAGAGCACCACTTACATAGGATAAGTAAGGGCTCAAGTGCAAATGATCCTCTGAAAGATAAAGAAAAAAACACAGCAGATCAAATCAGATTGTAGAGATGCAATTCGAGAGAGAGAAAATTGAAGAGATGCAGATAATCACTATAGCACTTTGATTTAGATTGATATACATATTTTTTGCTGTGTCACTGAGATGAGTTACACCAGCTAACCAACTTTGAAGGTACCACATTAAAAAGACATCAGTTATAAAGAAACAAGTTTGGGGAAAGGTTCAGATTATTCAGCTAACAACAAAAAATGCACACCATCACTCAAGTAAAAATAGGTCATGATCATCGCATTGTCAACTTATATAAAGGATGCAAACAAGAAAACAGTACTCCTACAGAATTCAACAGTTTGGTAAATGTGCCAACAACTCCAAACAAGTTGCAAACTACAAAATAATCCCATTATCATTTAATCAGAAAGACTGAAATCATTGAAGAATCCAAAAGGTGGAGTATAGGACAATCCTAGAGTATGCCACTGAGAGAACTGAAAAGCGAAATATAGACCAATCCGTCAGGGGGAGAAAACAAAAAAAAATTGAAAACTGGATTTCTGAGAGCACATGAAAGAAAAAAATGGGCAGAACATAGAATCATCAAAATTGTAGTCATGGAAACAACTAAATGTTGAAGAAGCACAATTATTGAGTTTATGTGTACTCCTCTATAGTACCAGTCAAGATTTTAGCATAGCACGTGACAGAATGTGGTCTGTAAAGGAACAAGAGGACTTATCATTAACGTTTGGGGAATAACCAGTGTAGTCAGTACTTTGACATCAGAGTGACAAATAAAGTTGTATGAGTGCCTTATGCAGAAAAGATACCTGTTCTAGATGAACCAGAAGCAAATGTTTTTAGCTTGTGTAGAACAGTGAATTGTATAGCTGTATATGGCATGTACATCAACAGAGCTGGTACATTTCCTCTCCAAAATCCCTGAATTTTTACAATCTTTCATAGTGAGAACATATACAAAGATTTATGTACTAACAAGTCAAACAGAAAACAAGAATGGCAAGAAACAGGATTTAAAAGAGAATAAGAAGATTGGACGCAGAGCTATAGCAAGGCATAGAGCGACCTGGGCTATGCCTGGTTTCTATTTCTAATAACACCTCACTTATTTTGGATGTCATATACTAAATATTATCACGTCTTTGCAGGCATAGATATGACTCCAGGGTTTAGTATCATTGATTTTTCAGGAGTAAAACATAGGTATCTCAGGTGAAGGACATAATGAGTACACCAAACTTTTCCACAGGTTGCCACGCTTCCCTTAGGCAGTTTTGAAAAAGGTTAGGCGGGCGCTTGGTTTCCAGCAACAACTTAGGACTACAAAGTGCCTAACTATAAGTCACAGCCCCAGTTCTTTCCGCTAGACAAATTTGTTTGTTGAGAACCAAACAAGCTTCAGTGAGTTGTGAGGTGTCGATATGTCCATGTCTCGACAAAAAGCTACCCAGCAGTATCTAACAAGTAGATGGGGATGTGAAAGTCGTGGAAAACCCAAACCCATCTCTGACAAAAAAAACAAAGCTCAAACTGACATGAATCAATAGAGGATGATCGGAATTCATCCAGTTGCATACTATACGGCAGGACTCTACCCAGTAAGAAGATATAGTAAAAGAGCAACAGATACAAGTCTATTAGTTTAGCACATGGTATAACAGTATTATCGGTACAAAGTCTGTTCCTCAATATGGCATAAGCCAAGAAGTGTTCAAGTCAAGGCTGATACCGGCAAACCTTCCTCTCTGAGAATATCTTTAGTTGCCTGCAGAAGCCCAGTGTACTTGGAAGGTCCATATACATCCCTGCGGAGAATACCCCACGAGGTTGTGGGTTCTAACTGAACCTGCAAATGTTGAAGAAACCCCTGAGCATCTAAAATAGCCATCGTTTGGCCGATAGAATGTACGAAAAGGGTAACGTTTGGTTTCATCCAATGCAATCTATACTGCTTTCAATAATATCATGTAAATGTAGGGGCAAGCAAAAAAATCATGAAAAAGGTACTAGACAAGATTATTCTGTCATGTACTCCTGCAGCCTCTAACGCAGTTAAACTTCATTATTCTTGATATATTTGCACGAAATGGGAAGCTTCAATTTGCAGGACGAGCAGGAAAGATCAACAGTTCATTTTCTGACAAACAAGGCCCTCAAAACCATATTCAAGCATCCCTCTAGTAATCCTCACCAAGCTTACACGTAAGCCAGATCCTACATTCCCATTTTTATCAAAAAGGCATATTAGCACTTGGTAAGCTTACACTGACACTCTTCAAATAAGGCTGCAAATTCACTAGATTAAGCAGAACTGCCCTCCCTTGGTTTCCCAAAAACTAAAAAAGCATATCCAACCATCCAACCTCAGCGTAACTCATCAGAAGTTAAGGCAGCAACTCGTCAGCCTCACCGAGTAAACTGATGTAACATAACAAGGCAATATGCTACAAAAAAAAACTACATCATCTTAAATCAATACTAGTCACCAATCGAAGCCTAGCAGTTAGCTCAGCGACGAGATGGCCCTCCCTCGAACCACGCAGCTGATGGATGTGTAGCAGTACCTCGCAACTCTATATAGTAACCTGCCCATTTCCAAATTGATCGAACCGGGTAGTAGCTGAGTAGCTCCCCCCACGCCCAAACCGCAAAAAAAAAAAGGCAGACAGACACAGCCGCTGGCGCTCACAGACGCCGTTTCTCCTGCAGGTAAGCAATGCAGGCGCGAGTCCGGGGGAGCTGCTAAGACCGGCTTCCAGTACGCGCATACACCAAACCTACATCCTCCCCCCCACAGACAGCACCACCACCATCCGCAGAAATCCTCCCAGGCCCGGTGAGAGGGTCCCAACCGACCGACCGACCGACCGATCTTACAGTATCTAAATAAGCCCCCCGATAGAACAGCGGCCCGAGGCCCCAGCAGGGAGTATACCTCCCGGCAAATGTAACCGCGAGGAAAACGATGTCAGGGGGGGAACCTGGAAGCGGATTTTGATGACGTCGAGGGGGGAGGTGACGGTGCGGGAGATGCCGCCGGAGATGGCGCCCGCGAGCGAGTCCACCAGCGCCCGCCGCATCTGCGACGGCTCCTCCCCGGAGCCCATCGGCGTCGGCGGCGGTGGGCGGCGGGCGGAGGCGAGAAGGGACGAGACGGGGTCGCGAGGCGGAGGCGGAGGAGATGGGATGGGTGGTTTTGGCTTTTGGAAAAAGAGGCGGTTTGGCTCTTTGGGGGGGGGGGGGGGGGGGGGGGGGGGGGGCGCGAGGGTGTGTGTTGTGTGTGCGGTGCGCGCGCTGGTTGGTGGACTGGTGGGGCGCGTCCGCGCGTGGCCTGGCCGGCCGCCCGCCCCGGGTCGAGTCCGACCGACCGCTGCTCGGCGCCTCGGCGTTTGCTTGGTTGCGGGCTGCTTCCCTGCTTCGTTCGTTCGTTCGTTCGACGCCCGCCCGTCGCCCACCCCACGGTCGCGATTGACATTTGACACTTGGAGACGGGAGCACAGCTACTTTTGTCCAAGAGGTCCTCCGACTCGTGAATACTCGTGCATGAAATACTCGTGCGGCCTGCGGCGGACGGGTTGGGTTCGTTCCTGCCCCGTGGAGCCTGCCTGCCTGTTCCCCGTCCTCTGACAAAGCTCTGGGATATTCCAGGTCAACAAATCCACTAAGTTTGGTAACCAATAAAATCCGTAAAATTAAAGAAGAAGGATTCACAATACAAGAAATACTAAAGAAGAAAGCGGTATTGTTGGTGGTGGGGGGGGGGGGGGGACGCCCACCAGGAGCAATGAAAAGGATTACATCAAACATCACTGTTGTTGCGGCTAACGGTGTGTGATAAGGAGTGGTAAAAGGGGAGAAATCGTTATTTGTGGGTGGAATGACGCTCAATGAGTAAGAATATAGATAAAAAAAAGGAATAAAGCATAGCATCTCCGAGAGCTCTTGTCCGGGTGATGAGTTAGCTAAAAAAAGGAAAATTTAATCAAAACTCGGATCCAGCGGACTTTGTATTTTACTCAGTTAGCCATCATGTTTTCTGTTTCCTCCCCCTCGCTAGTCGAAGAAAGAAGACCCCTCCCATTAGCTATCATGTTTTTCTATTAAGAGAAGATGTTGGATTTCATCATCTTTTTTTGCCAGCTATTTCATTTTATCAAATATTTAAATTAAGATTTCAGCTATTCGTATAAACAAGAGCTCTTGGAGATGCTCTTAGGGACTTGGGGTAGAAAGTAGAAACTCACACGATAAGAAAGGGGGGAATAGAAAGAGGACATCAAGCGTTGCCAAAAAAATAGCTTTTGCTACTTTGTTTATATCCAGCCCTGAGTCTTGATTGCTTTGAGGGCAAAAGAAGTCTCGCTATATTGTAACATATCTGGTGGAAATAAAACTCTTGGTGCAAATAATAAAACTTCATTGCAAATCACCCATCCACCTCCCTCAAGTGCGCCCCCCCCTAATCAAAATTGTGTGACTCATATTGAAGTTCGCGCAAAGAGATTGAGTTCGTTGTCTAGCTATACATCAAAAGAAGTAATATACAAGAGCCCAATGATACACGTGCAAAAAGTATAACTTGTCTCCTCTACCTTCTTAACGTGATTCAAACTTCAAAAAAGATTTCGCAAATATAGATATATAACATATGTGTGTATATATAGACATGGTATGCTAACAAATCTATGACCCACTCACTGGCGGACCCAGGAAATTTGACAAGCCCGGGCAACTAACAAAGTCTAAGTACCAAGCGCTCGTTCCCGTTCCCCGTGCCCCTTCTCCCGTGCCCTCTCCTCCCGTGGAAGTGTACTTGGCCTTAAGGGCCCATAGACGACGAGCTCGGGCACCGGCCCAGGCTAGCCGGGCCGTAGGTCCGCCGGTGGACCCACTACCAAGTTATAGATTGATTTCTCTCAACATGCAATGATTCCACGTCACCACCCACTACACGCCTGCCATGTCATCATCCACCAAACAATCTATTTATGTCTTCAGGCGATTTTCTGTAACTAATATCATGTATTTGCGAGTAGCACACCACAAAATTCTCGCATGTCAAATACATGTAAAACCTATCATTTAAGAATGGTTTCACTCTCAGCAGAATAACATGCTTTCGTATATAATGTTGTTTACAAATGAATGTTGTCATGTAATCACTTTGGTGTTTCTACTTTCACATTTCATTTTTAAAAATTGCTAAAAATTTTCCGCAGCAACACGCGGGGTATCACCTAGTTATATTATATTATATTATCAACAACTCAATTTAATGTGGAGTATAATTTTTTAATCTAATACGTGTAGTATCATTGCACTGAGACAAAGAAGAAGAATGGTACAGTATAGTGTTTGGTTACAATCCAAAATAGAATGAACTCCAGATGGACGCAAGACCCGCCGGCACAACTCGAAAGATACACCACTCCAACACGAACTACACACATCCAAGATACATTTAATGCATAATAAATTTAGAAATAAGAGGATGACAAAATGTTTTGTAAAATATTGGTTGAATGCGGAAGTCATGGCATACGGGTGCGGTTTGTTGTTATGCCAAACTAGACCCATATTTGTTTTATCGGAACTACTAGCGCCCGGACGTCCGATCCGGGCGCTAGCATCGGACGGGTCTGCGGCCGCACGATTCAGATGAGGGAGCGTATCAGCCGTCGATCTAGTTGCGAGGCGTAGTGATGTTGCGAACAACTTTTGCGATGTTGCGAAGAGTTTTTCCCATGTTGCGAACCGTGGTGCTTGCAACATTCAAAGAGTACATGTTGTGAGCGTGTTGCGAACGTGTTGTGAGCATGTTGCGAACGAGGTTACGTGCAACATCCAAACATCAGGCGTCTTTCTCCCCCCTCCCCCCATGCTGCGACTATATTACCAACATGTTGCGACCAGTGTTGTGTGCAACATCCAGCATCAAGAGCTCTCCTCTCTCTCCTCCTCAACACGAAACCCAACATCACATGTCTGCAACATCGAAACTCAAGATCCGCAACATTTGGCAAATCACAGTGAAACATTAAGATGCATATGTCGCAACATGTTAGAGTAGCAGATGAAACACGAAAAATAAAATGTTGCAACATCTAGTGAACAATCTCAAATCACTTCATGCAACATCGAATAGCACTGGATGAAAACATCTCAAATCACTTCATGCAACATCAGATAGCACTAGATGAAACATCTCGAAACGCTTCATGCAACATCGGAAACGCAGCCCCCAAGGCTCTGCAACATCTTCCATGCCTCCCTCATGTCGCAACGCTGAACACCCCGATCTACTTTTGCAACATCCGCACGAAACACTTGCAACATCCTTTTGAAACATTTGAAACACGTAGAACACACACTTGCAACATGCACAAATCCTGTCACACGCCATGAATGTCTCCTCGTCGCCGTGACTGTTTGCCCGCTTCCTCGAGCCATCCCCTGCTGCTCAGCGCCGAGGGAGCTCCGGGAGCCTCGTGCCGCCGCGAGCTCCGTGCGTGCGGCGGCCGCCGCGCCGCACATAGAGAAGAAGGGGAGGAGGAGGCCATGGGCGGCGGCCGCGCGCATCCGGCCGTGGGCGGTGGCGCAACCGGCCGTGGGGGCGCGCACCACCGCCGAGGAGAGCCCACCGGCGCCCGTCATTGCCGGTGGAGGAGCTCTGTTTGCTGGAGAAGAAGAAAAAAAGGAAGAGAGAGACATGGTGGGCGGTTGACTCTTTCTTCTGCAGTGGAGAACGAAGCGTCCGTTTTTTCTGCTCTCTTCAGACGTCCGAGTCCAAGCATTACTGTCCAGGCCAGGGAGAAATCCCACGTTCGCGAAACACCACCATTTTTTTTAGGAAAAAAAACACACCATCATTTCACGATGCTGAGAAAAAGTGAAGAAGGTGACATCACAATGGGGAAAATCATTAGAAAGGGGGAGGGAATACGCGTCCTTCTAGAAGGAAAGGCACAGCAACGGATGAGCAGCGTCGTCCACGCGTGGAAGCTCCCAGACCTCCTCCGGTTCACGGCGCTGCCTGCTGCCCCCGCTCAGGCCCCGGCCACTCTCCTTTTTTTTCCTTAGCCCGCAAGAAAATCATCGCCTACCGCCTCTGGCGGCTCAGATTCGCGGCGATCCACACCACGCGGTGCCGTGCTGGTCAACGCGCAGAAAATCCCCACCACTCGGAGCAGCGCGTCGTTCCTGGGCATGTACCGTTTCTCACTGACAAGATGGACACCCTACGGCACACTCGGCGAAACGGATGGTCCAGATGTTGCTGCCTCCTCCTCCATCGATCACCTTTTGCGGCTGAGATTCGCGTCGGAGAGCGCAGGCGTCGAGCAGGAGCGAGCATTCGGAGGCCCACTGACGTGTGAACCCAGACTAACACCTGGGACCACGTGTCATACATGCTACACCAGGCATCTCGTCTCCTCCGCGTGTAAGTAAGTAAACCGGCCCGCGTCACGCGCCGTTCTAGAACGACCCACGACGCTCCAAGCATGTCCACTGACAAGTGGGATCCACCGTAGTCGTAGACCCACCCGTCATGGGCTAGGCAGCGAATGCGCGTCCCAGAAAAGTCCCCGCAGCCTCCTCCTCCTCCGACCCCCTTCTTCCCCGTATATAAGATGAACAAGGCCACTTTTGTGCCGTCAAAAACAATCCATCCCCACAAGTCTCTCTGCGAATTTGCGGATCCGGCACGCACGCACGCACGCACACCGATCAAATTTCCGAGAACCAACCCACTCTCTCGCCGTCGCCGTCTCCACACCGAAGAAATCCACCCCCGCGGGATCGATCTCTCAGCAGCAGCAGCGGCAGCAGCAGCAGCCATGGCGACGAGGACGCTGGAGCTGACGCTGATCTCGGCCAAGGACCTCAAGGAGGTGAACCTGCTCTCCAAGATGGAGGTCTACGCCGTGGTGTCGCTCTCCGGCGACCCGCGGTCGCGGCAGCGGGTCCAGCCCGACCGCGCCGGCGGCCGCAACCCGACCTGGAACGCCACGCTCCGCTTCGACGTCCCCGCCGGCGGCGCCGGCTCCCTCCACGTCCTCCTCCGCGCCGAGCGCGCCCTCGGCGACCGCGACGTCGGCGAGGTGCACATCCCGCTCTCCGAGCTCCTCTCCGGCGCACCCGACGGCCCCGTCCCCGCCAAGTTCGTCGCCTACCAGGTCCGCAAGATCTCCTCCGGCAAGCCCCAGGGGGTCCTCAACTTGTCGTACAAGCTCGGCGAGGTCACCACCCAATCGGCCGCTGGGTACGGTCCCGGTCCCACCCCCGCCCACTCCGCCTACACCGCCGCTGCCTACCCGCCGGCAGCGGCAGGCAAGGCCCATGCGTACCCGCCTCCCTCGGCGTACCCACCGGCGGCCAAGACCGACGCGTACCCGCCTCCCACCGCCTACCCGCCGTCCGCCAAGGCTGACGCGTACCCGCCTCCCGCTGCTGCCTATCCGCCCACCGGCAAGGCAGACGCGCCGGCAACCGCTTACCCGCCCCCATCCGGCTACCCGCCAGCCTCGGGCAAGCCGGCAAAGGCCGGCGAGCCGGCAACCGCCTACCCGCCCTCATCCGGCTACCCGCCGGCCTCGGGCAAGCCAGCAAAGGCCGGCGAGCCGGTGACTGCCTACCCTGCCGCCGGCCCCAGCACCGCGGCGCCCTACGCCGCTCCCCAGCCGCAGTACGGGTACGGCTACCCACCGCAGCAGCCCGCCGGGTACGGCTACCCGCCGCCGCAGCCGCAGCAAGCCGGTTACGGCTACGGGTACCCGCCGCAGGCCGGGTACGGGTACCAGCAGCAGGCCGTGAGGCCGCAGAAGAAGAAGAACAACTTCGGGCTGGGTCTCGGGGCCGGCCTGCTCGGAGGCGCCGTCGGCGGGCTCCTGATCGGGGACATGGTGTCGGACGCGTCGGCGTACGACGCCGGCTACGACGCCGGGTTCGACGACGGCGGCTTTGATTTCTAGAGTGCTCCGATGAGGAATTCAGGATATAAGGATATTGCAGTTGCAGCAGAGGTCCTCTGTTTTTTTTTTTTCCCCCCCTTGTGTGATGGTGACATGTTTCGTCTGTACTCACCTAACTGCCAGGACCAAATCAAATTATGCGTCTTATTTAGCTGAGAATTTGGTGGTGTAAATATGACGCAGCAAATGTGACAGTAGTAGATGAATATAATATGTGTTTTTGCTCTGATTTGCACCGAGTTTCAAGATCTCTTTCTTTCAATCAAACAAAAAGGAAGAAGAATGAACATTCGAAGTTCTGTTGGTCTGGTCGATTCAAATCCAACACTTGCAACGCAAAAGGTGCTTACGGAGATTGGTGTTGCTTACTACGTTGCACTGTCGATGATCCGTCTTGCAATAGGCTCCACGCGTTTGTATTGGATGGACATTCGGAAAATGATTTCGTAGTGACATTCGGAAAATTTCACCTTGCATCCACTGCACGCGTGAATGCGCATGATGGCGTTCTCCTACCAGTGCGACTGGACAAGGCCGCCACGAAAGACAAAAAACGCTCCTGCTGATTTGCTAGCATCAGCCATTTGATCTGCTCTCGCTTTGTTTGCGAAGTCTTAATTGACGCCCCAGTTTTGACGACGGCTGCACATCGACACAAGTGCATCAGCATTCAGCACTTCGGCACGTCTGTGTTAGTTTATTTCGAGTTATTTATTTTCATATATAATACTATTTAGCCTACCGTAGATCATTGTTCATTCTGCAAGTCGAACAAACTCTCCACTTTGACGTCAGCTGCGACCATTTCCTCGATATAAAGGCATGTTTGGATCACGTTTAGTCTCATGACTAAAATTAGTCGGTAAAAAGTTTTAGTTTTTTTTTTAGTTTGGAAGCGAAAAGTTAAAGTGTATTAAAAGAGCATTAAAGTCCCTATTTCTCTCTCCCTTTCTCTTCTCTCTCCTCTCTCAAGGTGGGCATGGCTTGGAGCTATTGACAGCATGCATGTGGTCATTAATGAGGAAAGAGGAAGAGGAGATTTTAGTCCCTTTTAGCTCCCCCGCCCCCTACTAGCAAAGTTTAGCCTCAAGACTAATTTTAGCCTCACTTTAGCCTCACCTGTTTGGAAGTTTAGCTCCTGCTAGAGGCTAATTTTAGTCAGGCTAATTTTAGTCCCTATGATCCAAACATGCTCTAATTTGTGCCACGCGTAGAAATGCGGGTGATAGTATTAAATAAGACGAATGGTTAAATTTAAAAATCAAATGACCTACAACGCGAAACAGAGAAAATATCTTCTTACTTTATCTTTTTTTAAATGTGTTATTTTATCAGTATATTTTCCCTCTATTTTACGTCTGGGTGGTGGTATTCTTGATTTGTTACGATGGTGGTAGGTGGTAGTCTTGATTTGTTGCGAGAGAAAATATCGAATTGGCCACGGGTGGTAGTCTTGATTTGTTTTGACATAAAAGTATCGCTGACTGATGGCTGTTGGCTGACAAGGAAAGAGAACAAGGCGAGTCTTGTGCTAGGTTTAGGTTTGTTATTATTAAATTAGTCTGAGTGATGATAAGCCCGGACGTCAGCACTCGAACCTGTCCGGTTACCATACGAGCGACACCTGCTCCCGGCCAAAGAGGCGACGAGAAAAAAAAGGTGTAGCACCCCGTCGTCAACCTGAATCGTACCAACTGGAGCAGAGTAGGCCCGAGACTGCATTAGTGCCTGATGGGGTGAGGCAAACCGTAATCTCGTTTTGTTTTTGCACTGCGATTCCATCTCTCCGGCACTAATCCTACAGCTAAAAAAAGCCAAATGTTGTCGTCGGTCCGGTATCGGACCCCCTCTCGCGCCCGTCCCGTATCGGACCCCCCCCCCCTCGCGCCCGCCCTACCTCTCCCCGGCGCGTCCTCCACTCCCTCCCTCTCCTCCGCCGCGTCCAACCGCGCTCAGCCTCGGACGACCCGGTCCAACCGCGCGCCTCTCGATCCTACCGCCGCCCTCAATCCCTGCCTCGCGCACCAGACCGTCGCCGCCCTCCTCCCTCCGCAACCGCCGCCGCCCTCGACATCTCCTCTCCACCGCGCCGAAGCTCCCAATCCCTCTGTCTCTGTCCCGAGCTCCCCACCGCCGCCGCCAGTGCCGACTCAGCCGCAGCCCGTCGATCTCTCCCTGAACTGTCTCCGCCCGAGGTGAGGATAGGAATCGGTTGCCCTCGACCTCCTCTCTCCGTTCCCCCACTTCCCGTCCGTCGCCGTTCCCGGGAGGGGCGCCGCCCGCCGCCGGCAGGCCGCCCCTCGTCCGCCTCCCTCCTCTCGTTTGTGTCGAGGGGAAGAAGGAGGTAATGGATAGTATTGTATAATTTATATATTTTATATATATGTAGTAGAAATCATCTTTGGGGTCCCAATTTCACCTTAGCCTGCTTGGTCGCCTCTTGCAGACTTGCGGAAGCTGGTTCCGCCGCCTGAGAACTTGCTGAAAAGTTTGTTGTATCTGAACCGCCGCCAGTTGAGCCCAGTTTCTCTGCATTTTGGGGGTCTGAGCTGAAGAACACAGGAAGCAATGTTTGTAATGCATGCTCCAAGGTAATGTACCTCCTGCCTGTGCCATACGGTGAAGTAACTACATGTTAAGCAGAACAGCTACTCTGGCTGTAAAATAGAACACTGAAATGTAGCATGCATGTTCAGTGTGGCAGTACATACCTTGGACCTTCCGAATCTCAAATGGTCGATTTATGTAGGACACTCTTTCCCAGTCACTAACATGCATTGCATCTTCTATATCCTCAAGGTCTTCTTGAACACCACGCACATATAATCGAACAGGGACCCTGCCTAACCATAGATTAATTAATGAGAACCACCAAGGTATATGGGTATATTTAGCATGGCATCAGTTAATTGCTATATAACTTGAAATCTAAGTTAAAGTAATGAAAATTTCATAAGCATGGATTATCATATCAATTCCTGGTTACCGTGAGAATTTAGAACTTTTCAACCATGATTACAGTAGAAAGTCCAGAGCGAGAATAGTATACATGGTCCGCCGAGTCCATGAGATTCGGCTCATCGAACTTTGTTGACGCTCTTTGGAGGTTGTTCGTAATAAGCCATCCTCCTCGAATGGTCCAATCTTAAGCCTGGTGGAGATATTCTTATACCCATCTAAGTTACCTAATAACAAATAACACAAAAGCAGTGAAAATGTGGGCGAAAGCATTCTAAGCATTTGACCGAGCGGTATCGAAATGTTGTTTACGGAGAGTACCTTTCATTTTGTCGCTATTATCCATGAATGAGTTAGTAGTAATCTGCAAGTTGCATTTTTTAATTAAAAAGAGTATAATGAGCTTGCAAGTTGTGCTTGCTAGGCATATCATATTGTGTGCAGCTGTTGGATTTGTGTCGGTACCTTACCCTTTCCTTACTCCATCTTTCTCTCTGCAGTGACGGCAACCAAAACCTTTGGAAGCAACCAAGTAAAGTCTTAACCATCCGTAAGTTTGTTATTCTTTGTGACATAATCTTTAGATTTTAGAGTTGGACATGGAAATTTTTAAACGGTTGATGGCTATCCAATGCTTCTTGGGTTATGAGGGGATTATCTAGCTAGGGTTTGTGAACTGTTTAAAAACAAATATTAATTCAAGAGCTGTTTTATCTAATTTAAAATGCTTGTAACATCCACTTTTTCGAAAACAATTGTGATATGATGACTCGCTAGGAAGTAAAAACAAATATGATCCATTTTCTTCTAAAGGATTACACCACATAAAAATAGCAGCTCTGTCGGTGTTTTAGACCGGCAACCTACTACGGGGAGTACCCGAAGTAGATGATTGTGACTCGCCGAGATCGGTAACTCGAAGGAAGAGACACGTGGCACACAATTTAGACAGAGTTCGGGCCGCTAGGTGCGTAATACCCTACGTCCTGTATGCTTTGCGTAGCTACGGATTGATAGGGCACGATTACGGGATGGTGCAATGGTGCGCCTCGAGTTGTATGAGAAGAGATTGGATGAAGGAGATCGGTCCCTGCCTCGCCTTATATAGTCGGGAGGCGGGGTTACAAGTCGGAGTAGGGGAAGGAGTACTAGCCGAGTACGTCTAGGAGACCTCTACACGGAGCGGAACGTGTACGAGTCCTAACCGAGTACTACTCCTGTGTTGTCCTTGTGCTCCACGCCTTCGGGTGCCGTGTAGCGCAAGCCGGGTAGTCCCAGAGGCCCACCGAGGTAGTCGGTCCTGGTACCCACCGATGTAGTGGGCCCGAGGGAGGTCCATACGACAAGCCCCCGAGTACTTTGTAGTCGAGAAGGATAGCTTCCAGTAGTCTTGACGGCCTTAACGAGTAGTCCTCAAGCGTCCCCAAGTACTACAAGTCAAAAGTCCTCAAGAGTAGTCGAAGCATCCCGAGGCTGGAATGTACTCCAGCTGAAGTGTAAGCAATCTTGAAGTCTTCTCGAGTAGTCCCAAGCGTCCTTGAAAACTGCCTTCGAAAATCCTCAAGAAATGCCTGTCTTGTCTTGAAGCCGAAGCCGTCGTGGAGATGCGATTTGCAGAACCGCAATCCATATGGAGTAGCCCCCGATCCTCGAGCCGCGGGCTCGGGCCGAGGATCCATGCGAAGTCTTGGCAAGAAAATCCCGAAAAATCCGGAGAGAAAAAACCGAAGGACACGTGGCACGGAGCCCCCGAGCCTTGAGTCGAGTACTTCCTCTCGAATTGAAGGGTCTTCTTGGAGAATGTGTCCTGAGATGCTCTTGAGACTAGCCGCGTCCCAGGTAGTCGAGTAGAAGTAGCCGAGCCCCCGAGGTGAGGCGCGTCGACTAGTAGAATACGAAGAGTCACGCGCTGACGCTGAGTCAGCCGCGCGTGGACTTATCCAACCGCCCGTTGCGGAGGCGATTTGGCTTATAAATAGAAGCCGAAAACCTTAGGGTTTTCACCCCAAGAGAGCCACAGTCATTTCTGTTTGAAACTTGAAGTAGAATCCACTCCAGCGCCCGCTGCCGCCGTAGTAGATCCGAGCGCATCGCCGCCCGAAGGATTTAGGGTAGCCCCCGAGCGGATGCGAGTGAAGACTCCTTGTACTTGGAGGATGAAGCCGTCGCCGTCGAAGACGTCCAAGGCCGGCGGGAAGAAGAGGAGCCGCGCAGAGGCCGCCGCGGCTGCCACAGATGCGGCGCCGCCCATGTCTCCACCGCGCGCCGATCCGAGCCGCGAGTGGAAAAAGTCGAAGGTCAAGACGGAGGACTCGCCGACCCCGTTGAACGGCGGGTTCATCGGTGGAAAAGGAGATCGACATGTGGAGATCCGCCGCGGGGGACCCCTATCCAATGGAGAAGGCCGAAGACGAGATCCCAATGTTCTCGCGCTTCATGGAGCGCGGGCTTGCGCTCCCAGGCAAGCGACTTCTTCAAGGGGTTGCTCGGGTACTACGGCATCGAGTACCTCAATCCGAACCCCAACGGAATCTTCCACACATCCGTCTTCGTACATTTCGCGAAGCCTTCTTGGGAATCAAGCCGCACGGGTGCTCTTCGGAAGTTCTTCCGCGTGAAGCCGCGACCCGGCGCCTCCAACCCTAGGGTAGTCGGAGGGGCGGAATCCCGGCGAGGGAGGACGCCGCGGAGCGATATCGGCGTACAAGCTCGTGGACTCCAACACCGGGCGGAAGACGAGATGGTTCTACATCACGAACCACCATCCCGAGCCGCCGAAGCCAAGCGGACGGCGGCCCGGGGCACCGGGGAGTGGTGGAACACGGAGCCCACCATGCAAGAGGGGATCCAGCTCCCCGAGCTGCTAGCGCGCATCAAGACGCTCAGGGATGCGGGACTGAGGGCCGAGCATGTGGCCTTCAGTTTCATGAAGCGCAGGACCCAGCCGCTGATGGCGCGGGATACCATGGGCTTCGAGTACACCGGCGACAACGATACGTCGCGGATGCGGGGGCGGGCGGGACGACAACGACATCGTCGAGAGGTTGTTGAGGATCTTCAAGTACATGCGGAGTACACGGCGTGCCCGTGGAGGAGTACTCCGCCGCGCGCCCGCCCAACGAGGTGAGTAGCCGTACCCCTCGTCGAGTAGTGAGTACCGTAGCGGAGTTTGCCGATGACTTGTGTATTTACGCGGGATGATGTGAAGCGGTTTGTCTCCGAGCCGCGGCCGCCACCGAGCGGAATCGAGATCCCGACGGTGGGGGAAGGTGAAAGAGCGCCGCGAAGTGGAGAAAGCGACGACACCGTCATTGTGGAGGACACCTCCGATGACGACGATGAAGACGAAGAAACTCTTCAGGACCGCTTCCAGCTGCGGTCGAGGTTTAGCCGTCCCGGGTTTGCCTCACGTGCCACTCATCCAAGACCCTCCGGCTAGCCTGGAGGCTAGCCTTGCCGCGCCGCCGAGGAAGCCGCGCAACCCCACCAAGAAGCGGGTGGCGAAGAAAATGAAGGTCTCAGAGACCACGCCTCCTGAGGTAAGTCATCTTGAACAGAGTAGTCGAATACCTGGTAGTCGAGTACGTTGCTGACGAGTAGCCGCCCTTTGTGCGCAGGAGGTGCCGCGGCCGAGCCCGTGGAGGAGGGCGATGAGGGCATGTGGCCCACGGGTGGGGGAACCGGCGGGAAGCCGAAGTCCGGCCCCCCCGCGTCGAAGAACTCGGCGCGGTGGAGCGCCGGCCCCCGCTCCGGTGGAGAGCGAGTACCCGCGGCCGCCGCCGTTGTAGAGGTGGAAGCCACGGGGGACGCGAAGACATCCGCGCCGAGCCACCGCCACCGTGGAGGAGGCGTAGCCGAAGAGGCGGAAGAAGAGACGCCCGCCGAGGGTGGATCGGTTGACATCGCCGGCATCCTCGGTGCACCGGCCGTGACCATCGTCCGGTCGACCTTGTAAGTACCCCACCTTCATGAGGAGTACTCGTTGCGGTAGTCGATGGTTGCACGACAAACTTCGTGAACACTTGTGCGGGAAATCTACGGATGCGAGCCGGGATGGAGAAGAGCCCGCGACGGCGGAGGCGGGAGAGGCCGTGCCGCCCGTCGAGGAGCCCGTTCCCGAGGCCGAGGCCGCGACCGAGCCCCCGGCCGCCGAAGCGCCGGCGCGAGGCGGCTATAGTTGAAGGTAAGTACCCTTCTTGAAGGCGTAGAACTCCGGGACGAGTAGTTGTAGGTACCGATGCGCGTGTTCCTTGCGACGGGCGCCGAAGGAGGTGACATCCCCCGGCGGGGGTACCCATGCGAGGAGTTGACACCGAGAGGCCCCGGAGGCCGCGGAAGGAGCCCCCGAGCCCGAGGGGGGGAAGCCGTCGAGAAGTCCACCGAAGGGGAGGCGGCTACCACGTCGCCAGGGGTTGCCCTGGAGGTGGCGGTCCGATCCCCCGAGATCCAGGACGCGGAGCCTATCCGCTCGGCGCCGATGACGGAGGCCACGTCGAGTAGCCGTGGCGGAATCGAGCTGCTGGCTGACGATCTCGTTGAGCCGGCGATGTTGGCGCAGCACTTGGAGGCGATGCGACGAGCCGAGCAGTGGATGAAGGTATATAGTCGTAGCTTCCTGAGTAGTCCATTCTTTGCGTAGAGTACTCTGCTTGACTTGATCTTGTCTTGTGCAGGACATCGCGGAGCGATCCCGCGAGAAGTCGAACATGCTGCAAGGCTACGGCGACACCGTGCTCCGAGCCGAGGCCCTGGAGGAGCAGCTCGTGAAGTCGCGGAAGCACGCGGCCGCGATGCAGTCGAAGCTCGACGCCGCCTTCGCTAAGTATCACAACGATGTGATGGAGGCTGCGGGCGAAGGGCGACGACTTGGTGCGGAAAAACAAAGGCCTCCGCAACAAGAACAAAGGTATGTCCTTGGACTTGTCGGGTACTTGTTGGAAGCCGCATAGCCTGCGACCCCTTGTTGTGGTGTGTTGCGGAACTCGAAGGCCGAGGTGGAGCAATTGAAAGCCTCCGAGGTCGGCATGAAGAACCTTTTCTACGGGAGCGGGAAGCCCGCGGTACTTGAGCTCGACTACAATGAGCTTGCCGTCGAGTGCGAGAAGCATATGGAGTTGCGGATTGCCTCGACGGGGATCTCGTCAAGCGCTACAAATCTTTGCGAGAAGTTGAACGAAGATTGCGAGGCGCTCCGGCCCCGTCGAAGGACCTTGAAGAGGCCGCCCTTCCGATCGCGAGGCTGCCGGTGCCGCACCCGGCGGCCCCAAGATCGCTCCTGCGGCGGATCGACTTCGTGAAGCGCCAAGCCGGCCGGCCGCCTACGTCAAGCACATGGCGAAGTAAATCCCGAAGCAAGTGCGGCCTTCATGAAGTCGTACTTCCCGAAGGCTCCGGTGGAGGTGTTCGGCGGCGGAGTAGCCGCCAACCGGCTCGGATGAGCGATGCGCGAGCCGTTGGAGCGAGATGGCTCCCATCGCGGAGCGGGTAGCCGAGAAGTTGAACCTCCGGTAGCTCGCATAGATAGCTTAGTAGCCATAATTGTACGGAGACGGTTGTAATGAACTTTTCATGTATCAATGAAATGAAGTTGTTTCGATAATGAGTACTCGTAACCGCGATCTTAGAGTGCGGAGTGCCCATCGTGGAGTAGGTGCGAGTAGTAGTACTCGGCTTTAGTAGCCCCATCGTAGGGTGCAAAGCGAAGAAACAAGTTGATAAAAAATCAAGCTTTATTCCGGAGAAGTACACACCGGGTGGCCGGGGCCGTAATTACAAGTAGTCGCTCGGACCGGAGGCCGCTTACGGCTAAGTGGCGCCGGGAGCGGGTAGCCGCTTGCGGTCGGTGATCCGTAGGTAGCCGTGGAGGCCGGATCGCGGATCCGTAGGTAGCCGTGGGGCTGGATCTTTGGAGTGTGGTCTCTTGATAGACCGCCGCTAGAGTCCTTGACGCTCGTTGCGGCCCGGGGGTCCGTAGGTAGCCGCGCGGGGCGGGACCCGGAGGAGAGTAGTCCGGAGACTTGGAGCCGGGACCGGAGGGTCACTTGCGGCAAGGGGTGTTGATGTAGTCGTGTAGACTTGAAACCGGAGTAGTCGTGAGACTAGGCGTAGAATCGACAGAGTTGGTCGACGTTCCACGAGTTGTCGACCTCTTCGCCTTCAAGTGTTTGGAGGCGGTAGGATCCCCGGCCCGATCACCTTAGCCACGGTGAAGGGACCTTCCCATGGGGAGCCGAGTTTGTGAAGTCCTTCCGTGTTACGGATACGGCGGAGGACAAGATCTCCAACGTTGAAGGAGCGTTCCTTGACGTTGTGATCATGGTAGCGTCGGATACCCTCCGGGTATCTTGCCGATTGGACGAGGGCGGCGCGGCGAGCTTCTTCGAGACCGTCGATATCAACCCGTCGCTATCTTCGAGACGCCTTCGTCGTAATGCTCCACCGCCGGCGAGTTCCATATGACGTCGGCGGGGAGGATGGCTTCGCAGCCGTAGACCGGGAAGTAGGGGGGATTGCCCCGTCGGCTTGGATGGTTGAGTCCGCGGCAGCCCCCGAGTGCGTTGGGTAGTTCCTTGATCCACTTGCCCCCTTTGGAGTTAGCGGCGTCGTGTAGCCGCTTCTTGAGAGCGTCGAGCACCATCCCATTGGCGCGCTCGACTTGTCCGTTGGCCCGTGGATGGGCGACTGAGACGTATCCGACGTCGATCCCGCCGTTCTCGCGGTACTCCCGGAACCGGTGGTTGTTGAAGTTGGACCCCGGTGTCCGTGATGATGCGGTGGGGTAGCCCATAGCGGTGCACAAGTTCATCCAGAAGTCGAGTACTCTGTCGGCCTTGGGGCATGTGGCCGGCTTGACCTCGATCCACTTAGTGAACTTGTCGATGGCCACCGGTACCCGTTGAATCCTCCGGCGCGGTTGGCGGCGGCCCAATCATGTCGAGCCCCCGGCGGGCAAAGGGCCGGTCGGCGGTATGGTGACTAGCTTGTAGGCCGGGACGTGTTTGCCGCTTGGCGAAGAACCGACATCCTTAGCACCTTCGACGAGTCCTTCGGCATCGCCCGGGGGCGTGGGGCCGCAGAAGGCTCGCCGGAAAGCTTTGCCGACCGGCGTACGTGAGGACGCGTGGTTGCCGAGACGCCCTTGTGAATCTCCTCCAAGATGTCCTTGCCTTCTTCACAAGGGACGCACTTCATGAGTACTCCAAAAGATGCGCCCCGCTTGTAAAGCTTGTCGCCGACGAGGACATAGGACTTGGCGCGGCGGACGAGTTGTTCGGCTGCGTTCTTGTCGGAGGGGACCCTCTCGCTCGCTAAGGTAGTCGATGAAGGGTTGCCTCCAATCTACGTCGATCATCATGACCTCCCCGCCCGGTGGTGGATGGGCCGGGGCGGTGGTCGGTGGCGCCGCTCCGGGATGGATGGCGCGTGAAGCTCATGGACGAAGACGCCCGCGGGTACTTGGGCGCGGGTGGATCCGAGCTTCGAGAGGACGTCCGCCGCAACGTTGTTGTCGCGGACGATGTGGTGGAACTCGAGACCGTAGAACTTGTTCTCGAGCTTGCGGACTTCTAGGCAGTAGGCGTCCATGTTCTCCTTGTTGCGGTCCCAGGACTTGTTGACTTGGTTGATGACCACTGCGGAGTCGCCGTAGACTAGTAGTCGCTTGATGCCAAGTGAAGCCGCGAGGCGGAGCCCGTGCGGCGAGGCTTCGTACTCGGCTTCATTGTTCGAGACCTTCCGGAAGATCGCGGGACGTACTTGGAGCCGTTCGCCCGTTGGAGAGATCGGGGAGTACCCCCGCGCTGCGCCCTCGAGGTTGAGTGAGCCGTCAAAGTACATCACCCAATGCTCGGTCGCGCGGTGGGAGTAGGTAGGCCGGTTCTCCCGCCACTGCGCCGCCATGAAGTCGACTAGTGCTCGCGACTTGATGGCGGTGCGTGGCTTGAAGTCGATGGTGAGGGCGCCGAGCTCGACGGCCCACTTGGAGATTCTTCGGTGGCGTGCGGGTTCCTCGAGGATGTCGCCGAGCGGGTAGTCGGTGACGACGGAAACCGAGTACTCCCGGGAAGTAGTGTCGTAGCTTCCGCGAGGTGATGAGTAGAGCGTACGAAGCACGCACGGGCCGGTAGCGAGCCTTGGACTGCGATAGAACCTCGCCGACGAAGTAGACCGGCGCCGGGACCGGGGTAGGCGTGGCCGTCTTCCCCGCCGCTCGACAACGATGGCGATGCGACCACGTGAGTAGTCGCGGCTAGGTAGAGCGAAGGGCGCTCGCCCTTGTAGGGAGCCGTGAGGACTGGGGGCTTTGACAGGAAGTCCTTGAGCTGGGTAAGGGCTTGGTCCGCCTCCGGAGTCCACACGAACTTCTCGTGATGCTTGAGAAGTTTGAAGAAGGGGAGACCCCGTTCTCCTAGCCTCGAGATGAATCTGTTCAACGCCGCCATGCACCCCGTCGACTCGGACGTCCTTGATTCACGATGGCAACGGGTACATACCCGATGGGTAGTGCCCACCCGTGCCGTGCCCGTTAGGACTAAATTTTACCCGTCGGGTTACCCGCGAATGCACACGGGTAGGAAAATAATTCCATACCCGTACCCGTCGGGTAAATTCTACCCGACGGGTAACCCGTACCCGACAACATACCCGAGAATGGCATAAATAATCGGACTTCGTCACACAAAAATAATAAATAATTCCAACTTTTTAGTAAGTTACAAATTATAAATATTGATATAACCATATCATTGCAACAAGCTAATAGAGTAACACACATTAGCACCAATATATAGGCCAAATTCATGCACCATATGAGCTAAAATGACTTAGGGTGGCTATTATTTATGCGGGTTTTTCTTACCCGCGGGTAGACGGGTATGGGTAGTCTACACCCACACCCGTACCCGCATACCCGATGGGTATGAGATTTTGCCCAATAACGTACCCACGGGTACGAAGTTCCTTCCGTACCCACCTCCTTATCGGGTAAAACCCGTCGGGTACTCGGGTTTCGGGTACCCATTGCCATCTCTATCCTTGATGCTCGTGGGAGCTTTCATGCTGGTGATGGCGGAGATCTTCTCGGGGTTGGCTTCAATGTCGCGCTGGCTGATGATGAAGCCGAGTAGTTTACCTGAAGGTACGCCGAAGACGCACTTGTTCGGGTTGAGCTTCCAGTGGTACTCGCGTAGTGAGGCGAAGGTCTCTTCAAGGTCGTCGATGAGGGTACCGGAGTCCCCGGTTTTGACAACCACGTCGTCCACGTAGGCCTCGACGTTCTTGTTGAGTTGCCGCTTGAAGCGAGCCCGGATGGCCCGTTGATATGTAGCGCCGGCGTTCTTCAACCCGAATGACATGGTCGTGTAGCGATGACGCGCCAAACGGGGTGATGAACGCGGTCTTCTCCTGGTCTTCCTCCTTGATTGCGATCCGGTGGTACCGGAGTAGCGATCGAGGAAGCAGAAGCGGTCGCGGCCGCCGTGGAGTCGATGACCCGATCAATCCGCGGCAACCCGAAGGGGTCCTTGGGGCGTGCTTGTTGAGGTCGGTGTAGTCGACGCACATCCTCCACTCGTTCGAGTTCTTCTTGCGGACGAGGACGGGGTTGGCGAGCCACTCGGGATGGAAGACTTCTCGATGAAGCCGGGCCGCGAGCGGTTTGGCAAGCTCCTTCTTGATGGCATCCCCGCCCGTCGTCGGCAAATCGTCGGAGGTGTTGTCGCTTGGGGGTGGCCTTTGGATCGACGTTGAGGCAGTGCTCGATCAGCTCCCTGGGCACTCCTGGCATGTCCGCTGGCTTCCACGCGAAGATGTCGCGGTTAGCCCGAAGGAAGCTGATGAGCGCGTCTTCCTATTTGGGGTCGAGGCCGGCCCCGATGGTGGTGGTCTTGCTGGGGTCGCCTGTTCCGAGGTCGACCGACTTGACGAGTACCTCCTCAGGTGGCTGAGGCTTATTGGCGCTGTCAGACTTCTCTGGGATGTCGAGTTCGCTTGTGGCAAGCTTCTTCGACGCGGCGTAGACCTCCATCATTGGGGTGGGTACTTGGTTTGTTGAAGCAATCACCACGGCCTCTCGTATCGCGGTCGTGGGAAATCTTCAAGTCCCCCCCGGAGGGAGAGTACGCGGCTGGACTTGGCATCTTGAGTACCAAGTAGGTGTAGTGGGGCACCGCCATGAACTTGGCGATGGCCGGTCCGCCGAGTATGGCGTGGTAGGAAGTCTCGAAATCCGCAACCTCGAACTTGATGTACTCGGTGCGGTAGTTGTCCCGAGACGCCCCTAAGGTAATCGGCGGTACCACCGAGCCCGGTGGGATAGCCGCGTTGCCCGGGACGATGCCGTAGAAAGGCATCTTGCTCTTGTCGAGCATGGGGTGACGTCGAGGTTCATCTTCTTCAAGGTCTTGGTGAAAAGGACGTTGAGCCCGCTTCCGCCGTCGATGAGCACCTTGTTGAGCTTGGAACCCGCCACTTCGTTGGTTTCGGGACGAGAGGGAACCGCCCTGGCTCGGAGAAGCTAGTCCACTGGTCCGCGCGGGAGAAAGTGATGGGTACTTCTGACCACCTGAGAGGGGTCATGACCGCTGGCTCGATGGACATCACTTCGCGACGGGTAGCCTCTCGCTCCCGCCCGCCGGCAGTCCGCCGAAGAGGACGTTGACGGTCTTCTCGGGTTCCTGGAAGTCGTCGTTGTCGCCGTCCTTCTTCTTGCCCTTTTGATCGTGAGGGTGCGGTGGCTCCGGCGTATCCTTGAGTGCGTGCCTGAGCTGGTAGCACTGCTCTGTAGTGTGATTGCCGTTCGGATGCCACGGGCACTTCTCCTTCAGCAGGTCCTTGAACCCGCCGGAGTTCTTCTTCGAGTTCCCTTTCGGAGGGCGCTGGATAGCCGCGACGGTATTGTCTGGCTTGCGCTTGCGGTTGGAACCCGAGAAGTTGTTGTTGCTGTTGTTGTTGTTGCGGCCGCCTTGGTTTGTGTTGCTGCCGCTGCCGCCGCCCTGGTTCTGCTTGGTCTTGCCGCGGATGGCGTCGTACTTGGCGTTGGCCTTGTCCTCTTCGTCCGCCCAGGACGTGATCATGTCCTTGAGGTGGGGAATGGACTTGGGGCGGCGACGGCCGAAGTCCTCGAAGGTGCGGCGATGGTAGAGACCGTCCTGGAAGAGGTCGATGACCTCCTTGTCGGTGACGTCGACGACGGTAGCGCGCTTGTCGAAAAAGCGGCGCATATACTTGCGGAGGGTCTCGCCTTGTTCTCGCTTGATCATGGCGAGGTCCATACGAGTACCCGAACGGCCCATGGCGCCCGCGAAGTTGCTTGTAAATTGCTCCTTCGACCGGTCCCACCCGTCGATCGAGTGCTTGTCTAGCGACTCGAGCCATGTGAGCGGGGGCTTGGTCCGAGCGAAGGGGAAGTAGAGGCACTTGGTGTCGCCGTTGCCACCGCCGTTCTCGATGGAGAGGGCGTAGCATCGGAGCCACCGGATGGGATCCGCTTCGCGTCGTACTTGGTGATCCCCAAAGGCTTGAACTTGTCGGGGAGGAGCGAGGTTGCGAAGCCGGGGTGAGAAGGCGGGGGAAGCCGTCGCCTTCGGCGGCGGTGGTCGACTTCTTCTCGCCGCAACTCCTCGATCCTCTCGGCGAGCATCGTACCCGCCATGAGAGGCACCGGAGGCGTGGCTATGCGCGTGGCCGCGGCCGCCGCGGGCCGCCGCCGCCTCCGGCTTTCTTGTTGGCTCCGTGGTTGGAACCGCCGCCGCCGCCGCCGCCGCCGTCGTGTCGTTGCCGCCGCCACCGGCCGGAGCACGGTGGGGGACGACTTCTCGGTTGCCTTGCTCTTGTCGTGAAGGTCCGCCGGCGGTGGAGCGTCGACGGTTTGGGTCGGCCGGGGATGTCGCCCGAGTACGATTAGGACCGGGGTCGGCCGCCGCGACTAGTAGCTTCGTTGTCGCGAGGCTTGGGCCGGGAGAGGTTAGCCGACTCTCTTGTCGACCCGCATGAAGTAGGCTTCCTCGGCCGAGCTTGGCGATGACCTCCCCAGCGCGTATGCCCTGAGCCTGGCGTGCGATCGTTGTGATCGACATGAGGCATTGCTCAGGAGTAGTGTGAACTCGCTCTCGACCGCCTCGAGAGCTTCCGCAAGGTTGCGGATGGGAAGGTTGTCTCTGAGCCGCCGGCGTCGTTCGTTGCGCTTCCTGTTGCGCTCGCGTCGGGCGTCCCCGCCGGGCGTCGGTCTCGTCCGCGGGGGCATCGGCGAACGGCTCGTCGCGGAGATGTCCTCCGTGTACTTGTCCGCGGCCGTGCCCGAGGTTCCCGGGGGTGTCGCGGCGGCCATGAAGACTTGGCGGTCGGGGGTGCCAAGGGCCGGACTCGGAAGGTGCCACCTCGGTGGGTGTGTTGGAGTCGGCTGGGCCGGTGGTGTTCCCTCTCGGAACGGTAGTGAGTCGATGTAGGCGACGTAGCGTGAGTCCTCCTTTGTCGGTTCGGCGGGCTTGCGGTCCGGCCGCAGACGTATCTTCCGGCGGGCGTCGATCTTATAACCGGCCCCGAGTCGGCCCCGACAAGGGAAGCTCGGTGGAGTCATCTTCGGACTCGGGCTCCTCGGGTCCGACCCAAAGTCGAACTCGTAGTTCGGGTTCAAGTAGAACTCGGAGAGAGGGTCGGGAATCCGAGAGGTGGTGGGGGGACGGCGTCGGAGTCCGAGTTGTACTCGGTTACGGGCTCCTTGCCGGCCGGCGTGGAGTGGGAGCCCCCGCGCGGGCCCGCCGAGGACGCGGGGGCCACGCGCGGAGCGTTGACGTGGTGAAGGGACCGTCCGCGATGGCCGAGCGGCCCGGCTCGCGGCGGTGACCCATGGCGACGTCGGGTTCGAGTTGGAGACGGACTCGAGCTCGAAGTCGCCGTGGTGGTCGAAGAGCGAGATTTCGCCGAACTTGCTGGCGAGTTCGCCCGTGACAACTTCGGGAAGCGTCACGAGGCCCGTCCCTCGGGTTGGGCCGCATGGTCGGGCGGTGCCGGGAAGGAGCCCGCGCCATCGGGGGGGTGCGGACCCGGGCGCCGAAGACGAAGGTGTCGCCGCGGTTGAAGGCGACGGTTGGCTTGATGTGGACGGAAGCCGTCGAGTTCGCCATGTGATCTCGAGCGAGAGCCCCTACCGGCGCGCCCGTGTCGGTGTTTTAGACCGGCAACCTACTACGGGGGAGTACCCGAAGTAGATGATTGTGACTCGCCGAGATCGGTAACTCGAAGGAAGAGACACGTGGCACACAATTTAGACAAGTTCGGGCCGCTAGGTGCGTAATACCCTACGTCCCGTATGCCGCGTAGCTCGGGATTGATAGGGCACGATTACGGGATGGTGCAATGGTGCGCCTCGAGTTGTATGAGAAGAGATTGGATGAAGGAGATCGGTCCCTCGCCTCGCCTTATATAGTCGGGAGGCGGGGTTACAAGTCGGAGTAGGGGAAGGAGTACTAGCCGAGTACGTCTAGGAGACCTCTACACGGAGCGGAACGTGTACGAGTCCTAACCGAGTACTACTCCCGTGTTGTCCTTGTGCTCCACGCCTTCGAGTGCCGTGTAGCGCAAGCCGGTAGTCCCGCAGGCCCACCGAGTAGTCGGTCCCGGTACCCACCGATGTAGTGGGCCCGGGGAGGTCCATACGACAAGCTCCATAAGACCATGATTGATCGATCACCAATGAACTCAACACTCTTCGGTTTCGTACACAACATTCGGGAATAGAGTGTTACCACACCTCACACTAATCAAGGCAATCTATTACGACAACAAGCAAATTGCTCATCTTCTCGCTTTGCCTTTGGTTCTTTCCCGTAATGCCCGCCACATTACCATTGGCTCCCAACTCGGAACGAGAGGTTAACCGAAGGACATCGAAACAACAACCGGCTCACCCTTTGCTCACTCTTCTCCTCCCGGGATCTCACCTGCGAAGCTCCTTACGGCAGCTTAAGGCAAAGGTCAAAGAAACAATCCTTGCAAAGCCTTCTATGAAAACCAACTATAGAAGTTCTACATCTATCGCCGTATTAGAGTGAAGGACAAAGGTTAGATGGTAGCCATTATATTTATCGCATAAAGTAAATAGGGAAATAGGTCAACCAATAGACACGGTCATCTAGATCAAACTTTGCTTATTCCACCTTTATATCATTCATTGAAACTCCCGTTCATGAAACCGGATGGGCATTTAGGCAACATTAACTATCAGCCTATGTCCAAAAAGTCCGCAGTACCATACCTTGTGTTTTAGCCTCTACTTCCTTCTCCTCCATCCGCTCCCCGTTGCAATTCTCTCATCCAAGGAAGCAACAAACTTACAATATGACACGCATAACGAAATTTATTCAATTATGAGCTAATTTCCACTCGGGTATAGGTATCAATTTCTATTCTACCGTGCAGCCTTTAAATATGTGCGGCTTCAAATATATGCTATATTTTGATCCAGTATGATCCGAATACACTATTTTGACTACGTAAATATGTGTTCTTAAATCTCAAACCGCCGCACCATCTGTTGTCATAGGTTAGCCAAAATAATTAATGTAGATAAAATTTAGAGCACAATTCAAGTTTAATCTCGAAAATGTTTTATTTTTGGCCGTTGCCTTGTCCGCACTTCCTACTTGGTTACATACAAAGCAAGTTTCACTTTGAATTGAGATGGATTCAACGAGAGCAGGAGATAGTTTGACACCGCTTGCGGATATCACAAACAATATAAATCAAGGTTTGATGAAGCACGTTTCACAACTCGGTATCTTTTTGTTGGCAAAATCGAATGTGTTTTGGTCGTGTTGCTAGGGGCCTTGGACCGTAATGAGCGGAGGAGACAGAGGTATGCATCGATGCCAAAGGAACAAAAGGACGAGCTCAACAGAAGAGACGAGAGAGGCGCCACGGAGAATAAACGGCGGGCCAACACAACATGTGATGGATCGAGTATCGTTTATTTAAAGTGATGTAACTATAGAACAAGCGAGTAATGTGAATGGTATACATGTTGAATCATTTTTGTTCTAGGACTATTTAATATAGGCGCACATCAAGATAATCATAGCCATGCTACATCCAATGGTGAACATACCATCCTTCGGACCGCAAACGATAAAGGTGCCATCATTGCTATTGTTTATTTGAAGTGATGGATCACCGTTGTATGCATGTTTTAATTAAATGCAACATCTAATTTGACCAGGTGTTAGTGTAACAATTGATGAAGGTCAAGAACGGCTCCATAGGGGACATTTGACTCAAAACAATGACTGCCGGGTTAGTCCAAATAATAATCATTCATCTTAGCATGTCACACATGTAATCAATAATCATTCATTTTCCGGATGAAACTACATAATGGCGGGCTATGGGAATTGTATAATTTGACCGTCTGTATCGGTTATAAGTGAGTGTTCTTTGGTTATGCAGGTTCAAGAGGGCACTGGAGACCATGTCTGATGATAGGAGAACAATGCATAGAACTTGAAGACTATTTTGATTGTGTTGCTGTGTTGGCAAGGATGCGTTGTTGAAACTATGCACGCATGAACCTATTTGAATTGTGCATTGTTGGACGAAAGTGATAAAAAATAGTATCATAAGATGATTTTGGGTCTCAATTTGTCATGAAACATTGTGTTTCCTTATGAATGTTTTGACCTGAACCGCAGTGCACTAAGATGACCATTAGTTTGCTTATGAATGATTCAATAGCGAAGAAGGGTACACACATTTTTCACTGGGAATTTAGTGCAAAAAATATGATATTTTGAAATGATCATTCAGAATATACTTTTGCAAAGGATAACAGTGATTAATTGTTTAATATACGTGCTTATTTTCACATAATTATTATTTAGTTGAAAATTATGTGTATTGCAATAGAAATTTTTATTGCACGTAGCAACGCACTTTGCTAGTCAGGAGGACAAGCCGCGCTCACGGTTGACTCGTGCGTATACAGACCCTCCTCGCACGATGGCAAAAGCTTGCGTCGACTCTGACCATCATTCCATCGGTGACAAAAAAAAAAGGAAAAAAAAACCACGTTTGCAAAAAAAAAAAAAAGACAAGCGGGCATTCCTGTTTGGTGCAACCTGAAAGTTGAATCTACACGTGATGAGTTGATGATCGTGAGTGCGACCTTTTTTTCTTTCACGTCAAACGACGCATGCACATATTTTTTTTAGCGACTTTGTGGAGCCTTGCCTCTCTCTGCAAAGGTCCGCCGCCCCCGAAAAAAAAAAAGAAAACGCCCCCTCAAACTTCATGATTTCCGTAGGAGGAAGTGCTCTTCCATGCATGACCATGACAATCTTATTCATCACCGTGATGATGGATCGATGTTGACAGGCCAATGACTAGTGGCGACCGAGCCGAACCGTCCACCGGAATGGGCGACGCGCTTGCTAACCAAATTTCACCAAAATTTTTTTTCTCCCCAAGAAGCAACTCGACTCGACTGCGGTCCACACGGGGGTTGGTCATTTTCTCGAACAATTTTGTACATACACCAGGTGAAGTAGAAGTGTGTGTATATACGTCGAGTCGCACGGCCGAGATATACACGTACACATACGGCGACGACGTGTACCACGGGGTACCGAGTACTACTACAGTTTGGTAGGGTCACGGCAACCCCTACGCCACGAAAGGTATTTGCTGCCTTCCCCGCTTGGCACTGGCAGCCCACCTCGACGGCTCCGATGGCAACGCCGTAAATAAACCCTACCTCGAGGCCCACTTTGCCCCCCTCCCACCGCGCACCTCAGCTCTATCGCCAACTCCCCGCACCGCCCCCAAGCGAAGCGACCCCGTGACAACGAATCCTCCCGCAACCCTTACCTTCCTCCTCCTCCCCGTCCTGCCCCTCGCCCATGGCGTCGCCCGCCGCCGCGCCGGCCCCGCCGAACCCTAACCCGGTCCCCGACGACCCGCCGCTGCCGTCGCAAGAGGAGGAGGAGGCGCCGGAGGCGGAGGAGGCATCTCCTCCGCCTCCTCCTCCTCCTCCTCCGCCGCCCGCCCTAACCACCTCGATCGAGCCCACCCCGTCGGGCGACGAGGAGAGCGAGAGCGAGAGCGACGACTCCTCGTCCGTCTCGTCGGCAGCCTCCCCCGCCCCCTCGGCCGCCGCGGGGCCCGAGAGGCCGCCGTTCCCCGCGGCCAAGGACCTGCTCCACATCTCCTTCAACCAGGACTACGGCTGCTTCGCGGCGGGCACCAAGTCGGGCTTCCGCATCTACAACTGCGACCCCTTCCGCGAGATCTTCCGCCGCGACCTCGCCGCCGAGGGCGACGCCGGCGCCGCCGCCGGCGGCGGCGGCGGCATCGGCGTCGTCGAGATGCTCTTCCGCTGCAACATACTCGCGCTCGTCGGCGGCGGCGACAACCCCCACTACCCGCCCAACAAGGTCATGATCTGGGACGACCACCAGAGCCGCTGCATCGGGGAGCTCTCCTTCCGCTCCCCCGTCCGAGGCGTCCGCCTGCGCCGCGACCGCATCGTAGTCGTCCTCGAGAACAAGATTTTCGTGTACAACTTCGCCGACCTCAAGCTTGTGCACCAGATTGAGACGGCGCCCAACCCAAAGGGCCTCTGTGCGGTGTCGCAGCAGCCCGGGTCGATCGTGCTTGTTTGCCCCGGCGTGCAGAAGGGGCAGGTCAGGGTGGAACACTACGGGGCGAGGAAGACCAAGTTTATCAATGCGCACACTTCCCGTGTCGCGTGCTTCGCCTTGTCGCAGGATGGGAGGCTGATTGCCACTGCTAGCACCAAGGGGACGCTTGTCAGAATCTACAATGCTGCTGAGGGCAATCTTCTGCAGGAAGTAAGCTTTCTTAAGAGTTTTAACATTCATGGATGGTAATATGCAAGCTCATTTGGGGAAAGCTAAATCGACTAGAAATTGATTCTGGTCAATGGTCATGTGCATAGGGGAAAAACATTGTCTCTGAGCAGCTTCTGGGTGGGAACGTGGAATAGTTTTATGCTATGTTCAAATGTGCTATCCTATTGCTGTGATGGTCGAGTAGTAATTTCAGGCTTCTTAGTTAGCTTGACATTCTTTACAGGATGTTAGTAGAAATTAGAAACATAACGTCCTTTTTCCCATCATGACCAAACGCGAAATGATTACAGTTGTATTGATTGTTCGTGCACTATTTAATATTTTAGCAGTGCTGTTATTTCTCAAGGGAAGTTCATGAGTCCCTGTGAACATTTTTGAGTTGTATTTATTTTTATTGACAAATAACTGGATCTTCTAGTACACTGGTCCTTCACACTAATGTTTATTTACTCGAACTTCTATGCCTTAGAAACTTATAGTAAACTGGACCTAAGCTAAAAGTTGCTTTGTGTTGCCTCATTCTGTGTTCTGCAAAATTTTCTCTTTCTTATGCTAAAAAGTTCTTAAGGATGTGTATACCCTTATAGCAATTGAGTACTTCGGAGCTGGGTTCAGATATAAGAAACTGACCTTGGTTTCTTGAAGTAAACAAACACCAGCAGTAAGGTACCACCTTCACTCTCTACTGCAACAGTAACCACTGATGCTACGAAACCAAAAAAAATAAATTTCCACTAAACACATCTGAATAATTCACTTCATAATCAAACCTTGACATGAACTCCTTAATTTTACCTTGTGCTCCAAGATCTTCCAATCCAAACTTCATAATCGGAAGTGCACTTTCAGCACTAAATTCGAAAGAAACTTCACCGAGGGGGATCCCACCTGAATCTTGCAATTGAGAGCAATTGTTCCACTGAAAATATGAAACTGGTAGCAGATAGAGCGGCACGTGTCTAGCTAAGAAGCAACTAGGTCTTGACATGAACTCGTTAATTTTACCTTGTGCTCCAAGATCTTCCAATCCAAACTTTATAATTGGAAGTGCACTTTCAGCACTAAATTTGAAAGAAACTTCACTGAGGGGGATCTCACCTGAATCTTGCAATTGAGAGCAATTGTTCCACTGAAAATATGAAACTGGTAGCAGATAGAGCGGCACGTGTCTAGCTAGCAACTAGGTGATGGTGTAAGCAGCCCTACTGAGGCAATGTATGCACATGACTAGGATTTTGGGTACCACATTGGTGACAGGATTGATTTTGTTCACAAGTCTGGATATCTGTCAGCATGTAGGGTTAAATCAGGTTGTCTAGAGCACAGTTAGGTGATTCAGTGTATGTGGTGTGGTTTAAGTGATCTTGACATTCGTTGCTGTTCAGAATGGGTGGACCTGTTTGAGAAAACAATTCAATCCATGCATCAAACCACAAAGTTTCTTGTATGATGCATTTAGATTTGTTATTTTTTGAAATACCGCGGATTGCTTCTAATTTTTACATTTCTACATCAAGTTTCCTACTTCTTTGTGCAAGTATTAATGACCCTTGTTACTCTTTTCAACATTCAATTGTCAGATTGTTTTTTTAGCATTGACAAACTTATGATGTACACTTTACATATTTTTGCTGATGGTGTGGTTATTAATTGTGTCTGCTTTCTTCTGTTTTAGGTAAGGAGAGGTGCAGACAGAGCAGAAATATATAGCTTGGCTTTCTCAAATAATTTGCAGTATCTGGCTGTATCCAGTGACAAGGGAACAATTCATGTGTTCAATTTAAAGATAAATGTGGGATCGACCGCAAATGATAAGCCTATGCCTGCTCCAGATCCTGAAATTCCCCACATAAGTCCTCCACTTTCCTTCATTAAGGGTAAGTTCTGTATCTATCCATTCAAATGTCCGGAATCAGAATGGCCGCATCTGGAAATAGTCCACTTTTGGTTGCTGTGAATGGCTAAATCATTTGGAAGAATATGCTGACTACCCTTCTAGATTGACAAATCCACTTTGGTAGTTAGTATGGAAAAGCCTTCCATTTTGGATAAAGCTTAAAACGCGGACTACGTACATCAAATAATTCTTAAACTGTACAACAATGGGTTTAAATGCTTTCAGTAATCTCTGTGCCCTTGACTTCCCTTTATCTGAGAGTATGACAATAATGCTTGCTGGGAAATTGGAACAACTCTGTGTTGTTTCATTTAGCCTTACTATTTGACGATTTAGCATGTACTGAAATAGTGGTTTCTATTTGACGATTTAGTATGATGCATATCCCAGGGCATGCTCCCCCACATTAATGTCTTGGTTTGTTGCATACATTACTTAACTAGGATGAGATATGTATCTGAAGATTGAAGTGCCTTAGCTGTTTCTGAATTACTTTTTTTTAAATCAAACTCAGTATTCACTTGTTTATTTCCATCATTTGTGCAGGTGTGTTGCCGAAATATTTCCATTCCGAGTGGTCAGTTGCTCAATTCAGGCTCCACGAGGGTGAGCAGTATATTGTTGCATTTGGACATGAAAAGAATACCGTGGCAGTTGTTGGTATGGATGGAAGGTATATGGACATGAAATCAAACCTTAACCGTTCATTGATGTAGTTGGTACCTATAGATTAGAGCTTGATAATCTATTCTTCTTGATTTTGCAGCTTCTACCGATGCCAGTTTGACCCCGTTAATGGAGGAGAAATGCTGCAGCTAGAGTGCTACAACTTCCTAAAACCGTCGGATCAACAGTAGCAACATAATAATCAATCTATTCATCTCCCCTGTACCAGAGGATTGTACAGTATCTTTGTGTGCTCTGGTCCTTCCGAGGGCTAAGCGAAAGCTAATATTTTTATTTGTAAATATGTCTTGTTGGTTCCGAAGTATGTTCTGTGGAGGGTTAAAACACCCTTTTGCAGACCAACATAATAGGATGCATCTTTATTTCATGATGATGAATAAAAAGTAGCCTAGCGATGTTTCTACATTTTCTAACCAACTGTCTGATAATATAAGTTTATTATTCAGATGATAATAATAATCTGTCGTTCGCTTCTTTTCAAAAAAAATAAAAATAATAATCTGTCGTTCGTTTGGTGAGTGCACGAGCGCGTTGCTGTGCTGGTGTAGTGATGGTTCGTTTTGACAAGCACGGTGCTTCATTTTGGATCGCGCGCAGCACCTCTAACAAAAGACGCATACAGGCGATGCATTTTGCCTCGCGCGCGAACAGGAAGGCAAAACTGGGTCTCCTCGCGACTCATTCCTCTGCGGCCTCCCCGTGCGACGCGTCCCCGCCATGTCCTAGCCACCCTCTGTCGGCGGGCCTGCGAGCGGAAAGGGAGGAGCAAGAGGTGCAGCCGGAGGAGGGGAGGAGCCCGGTCGCTCATCGTCCCGCCTCGCCGCCAAGGCTGCTCGCCGGAGCATGACCCGAATCGGTCACTCCACCGTTGAATCGAGCATTCTGTCGTCGAATCAGAGTTGGGCGAGCTCTCCACCCGGCGGCGGGCTCCCCCGGCGGCGGGCCCTTCCCACTTCGATGGAGCGGCACCGGAGATAGAGGAGATCGAGATGATTTCATGGAGGGGCTCACCGGTGGTGGAGAAGAATGGCGGCGGCCGGAATTTCGCCCGGCAGCGGACGGCGAAGAAGACTGGCTCGGGTTCCACATGGGCTCCTCCAGAGGTGAAGCGACGGCGGTGAGAGGAGGGGAAGGGTGGTGAGAGGGGGGAGGGGAGGTTGCCGGCGGCGGGAAGGGAGGCCGGCGGCGTTGCCTCGACGCTCGGCGAGTAGGGAGGCGGGCGGCGGCGGTGCGGCTCGGGGAGGGAGGCGAGTGGTTTGCCTCTTCCTGTTGGGTGGCGTTGTTGGAGACGTCTCTTTTTTTGGGTGCGTGACCCGTGCCTGTGCGTGACCCAATCAACCGAATGGGTCTCCGATTTGGGTTTCAATTGTTGGAGTAAGTCTTATTAGTAGTGGATGTTTTTTTTAAATAGTTGTGGATGATAGAGAGGCCATGAATGTGGGAGCATTAGAGCAACTCAAGCAATGGCCTTTATTTAGACCCCTCTTTATAAAGTAGGGGCTCCCTCCAACTCTTTGGGGCTCTAGATTTATCCCTAACTCCAGTAACAGCCTCAATTTTGAAGCCCCTACTTTTGTCGGACACGTGGGACCTACCTGTCATATTCATATCATCTTCCTTTCTGACCCTTCTCTCCCACATGTCCGAATGGGTCTCCGATTTGGGTTTCAATTGTTGGAGTAAGTCTTATTAGTAGTGGATGTTTTTTTTAAATAGTTGTGCATGATAGAGAGGCCATGAATGCAGGAGCATTAGAGCAACTCAAGCAATGGCCTTTATTTAGACCCCTATTTATAAAGTAGGGGCTCCCTCCAACTCTTTGGGGCTCTAGATTTATCCCTAACTCCAGTAACAGCCCCAATTTTGAAGCCCCTACTTTTGTCGGACACGTGGGACCTACCTGTCATATTCATATCATCTTCCTTTCTGACCCTTCTCTCCCACATGGCTGTTCGCTCCCCTCTATCTGCTAAAGCTCGCATGGGTGCGAGCGGCGACGGCGCAGGCGAGTAGGGGCTCCGCTCGGCGGCGACGCGGGCGAGCGCGAGTTCGGATGGCGAGCGTGAGTTCGAGGCCGGGGGAGGTGCTTGGGGGCGGCGGCGGGAGCACCCAGTCGCCCCCGGCCTCGCTTCCGTCTTCTCCAGCCAGCTATGGGAGGTGCTTGGGGGCGGCGCGAAGAGGCGGACGCCGGACGGTGGAGGAGGCGGGGCTCCGAGTGGTGGCGGGAGGAAGAAACCGAAGCAACATGAGAGCAGGGGCTCCTTTCTCCACCCGCAGGAGAAGGGGCCGGAGGCGGCATAACGGGTGAACAATGATAAGGCCGGGATTAGGGGTCTGTGCCAGGGTTCACCCGCTACCGATCCAGACCACGGTAAGGTGAACCCTGGTCTGTGCTGCTAGATTGCGTTTTTTTCGTTTGTGCCCCTACTTTTTTTTTTTGAGTAGTGACTCGAGTAAGGACCGCTGGAGTTGCTCTCCCAAGACCGTGATGTGATAAGAGTGACCAGCGTGTGAATGCACGACGAGCAGACCCCCACCCCCTCCTGCCGACGGGGAGACGGGCGGCCCGTCGCTTCGCTTCGCCGCCGCATTCACACGCTCACAACGCCGCGTACCGACGCCGCTCGGCATCATCACACACGGGGCACGGGCAAGGCGCGAGGCAGCTTCCTCCGCGCCGCCGCGTCATCAAACTCGCAGTCGCGGCGCGGTGGTTGTAGCCTTGTGGCGGGCGATTGCTCCGCTGCCTGTCTGTCGGAGGCCCCCCACACCTAGTAGGAGTAGTACGTCGATGATGACGTGGGCGCCACACGCGCCGCGTGATTGGCGCGCGGGCCCGTCGCCTTTGCACTGCTCCGCTGTCCATCTTATAATAAACGCGCCATCTCCTTCTTCTTCCCCCATCTATCCACCCACCCATCTTCCATCGCTGCAGTGGTGGACGCGTGCGCCAGACTTTGCCCAGCGAGCGGATCGGAGGACGAAGATGGCGCCGCTGAAGCTGTACGGCCTGCCGCTGTCCCCCAACGTGGTGCGCGTGGCCACCGTGCTCAACGAGAAGGGCCTCGAATTCGAGGTCGTCCCCGTCGACCTCACCACCGGCGCCCACAAGCAGCCCGAGTTCATCGCCATCAACGTACGTACGGGGACGTCCTCCCTCGCCCGCCCCCTACAACTCCACTCCACCTCGATTTCTTCTTCCTAGTATACGCTGCAGGCGGATGCGGGCAGGCCGGGCCTGTGATCTGATCTTGCTGTGTCCCCTCTCTCTCTTGTTGATCTGTGCTTCTTCTTCTTCTTGTGTCGCAGCCTTTCGGCCAGATCCCGGCGCTCGTGGACGGGGACGAAGTCCTCTACGGTACGTGACTGAGATCACCGCCCCGATGTTTAATAAGTAATTCCTCCTCCTCGGTTGTACGAGTAGTTGATTATTATCGTCCACTTAAAAAAAAATTGAAGCACTAGATCCATCCCCAGATCTAGAAACAGCCTCTTCCCTTCATTTTTTGTTTATGAGCCGTATTGACCCGCTTGGAGTCTGACAGGAAGCAAACATACATATCTGCAGACTGTGCAAATCAATGTCGTTATCCTCTCCCCGTGGAGTAGTAGTAGGTGCTTAACGTTTCCATTCGTGAATGAAATTGATCGAAACGAGGCTGAATCTACTACTACTGCTGGCTGCTGCTATCCTTTATCTGAAGCTCTGCAAACACACATCTTCGCAGAGTCCCGGGCGATCAACAGGTACATCGCGAGCAAGTACAAGTCGGAGGGCGCCGACCTGCTCCCGCCGGCGCCGTCGGCGAAGCTGGAGGTGTGGCTGGAGGTGGAGTCGCACCACTTCTACCCCAACGCCTCCCCGCTGGTGTACAACCTCCTCGTGAAGCCCATGATGGGCGGCGCCCCGGACCCGGTGGCGGTGGACAGGCACGCGCACCAGCTCGCCAGGGTGCTCGACGTCTACGAGGCCCACCTCGCCGAGAACAGGTACCTCGCCGGCGACGAGTTCACGCTCGCCGACGCCAACCACATGTCCTACCTCCTCTACCTCAGCAAGACCCCCAAGGCGGGGCTCGTCGCCGAGAGGCCCCACGTCAGGGCGTGGTGGGAGGACATCGCCGCCCGCCCCGCGTTCAAGAAGACCGTCGCCGGCATCCCGTTCCCGCACCCGCCGCCGCCCGCCGCGTGACGGGGCCACTCGACAGGACGGTCCCGCGATCGAATAATAATAAAGGGGAATCTGCAGTTTGGTCTTGGTGATTTGCTAGATGATCCGTTGAAATAAACAGCGTGGCGCCCGTTGCTCTCGGTTTGACGGTTTGTGTCAAGAGAGCGCGGCGGACGCGATGTGGAAGAATTGCTTTTGCTCCTCGATCATCAGATAATTGTTCGTGGTGATGTGATTAGCGATGTTAGGTGTTAACGTGTTGTGTTGTTGTTGTTGTTGTTCGTGTGATCTTTTCTTCTAGTAGACTCCAATGAGCAACTTTGTTTTCCCCCCCTTAAACAGTTGATCTTGCGTTTTCAATTTGTCCAAGTTTCCTCCTCGATAAATAAATAAATTGAGTTCATTTGACCGTAGATCGCTCCCGAACGAACTAATATATCTGGCTCTTGGGCCTGTTGCTATTGTAAGCAGGCCACTGGCGCGCAGTACTGGGCTTAGCAGCTAGTAATAAAATTGTGTTGGGCTGAATCTTTTGATGGTCCACCTTGCAAATGTGGTTGTCATTGCTTACGCTTGGTTTTTCGGTTGGAAAAAGTCCTCCTCACGTCCCTCATCTACCGTCAAAGTATAATTTTCGTCCCTCATCCGCAAAACCGGGTATCCGAGGTCCCCCAGCTATCGAGGTCCGTTTATTTTTTTATCCCTTGGTTGTTTTTAAGGTGATTTTCGCGTGATTTGGCCGCAACCAGATGTATGAGATCCTCAACTATCAAATCTATCTATTTTAGGTCACTCGACTGTTTTAGAGGGTGGGTTTCGCATAATGTGATGATGAGTCCCACACGCGAGGTACATGTGATGGTGGGTCCCACGTGTCATATGGCTTCCTTCTTTCTCTCTCTCCTCTTGCCACATGAGCCGCTCGGCCAACACGAGCCCGTCGGGCCGTATCGCTCTGCATGCTCCATCACAGGACCCCGCCGCAGTTTCGCTCGTCTTTCTCCACCGCACGAGCTCGTCGTCGTTGGACGACGACCCTAGAGCTCGGTCGTTCTCGATAGGGATGAGGAGGTACAGAGAAAGAAGTGTTAGGGAGAGGGAGGGAAGAATGAGAAAGGGGAGACGATAGTCTCGTGATATCATGGGGTCCCTCCTCCGCATGTGCCTCGTATGTTGACCAAGCGCCACGTCATGCGAATATCACCTTCCAAAACAGTCAAGGGGGAAATGGAAAAAAGTTGATAGTTGAGGGACCAAAAATAAAGTTTTTTTAGATACTTGAGGGACCCAAAATATCCGGTTTTGCAGATGAGGAACGGAAGTTAACTTCGGTTAAAAAACGAACGCGTTTGGTAGATTATTCGAAAAAAAAAATAATGCATTTGGTAGATTTTCTTCACGGAAAGAAGGACACGATCGAGTAGGCAGCCCGAGCATGAGCCCAGAGGATTGGTGGACGAGTGCTGAGTGCAGAGGAGACCAGAGGACAGCAAGTCAACAGCATATATAAATATATATATTCTCTCCTGCCCCCAGGCCACGGGGCTCTGATGTACCCTGCGCACCCATGGATGATACTGGATGAATGGTCTCCGTCGCCGTCGACGATCTTCTTGGTTCGGTTTGGTGATCGCGCCGTATATATATATTCTTAGCTTCTTCTGCATATATCTAATTACGGATTCTTCACAACCCATGGGATTGAACGACACAAGCCCACCATATCCCTTATTTGTTGCATGCACGAGAATGAGATGCGAGGTGCTATGTGCCGAAGTAAAGGAAACAGTCACTTCTTGCAAACTGGATCATCACTACTAGTTCAGTACTGCTATACTGGACCAACAACACACACACACACAGAGAGTGTCGTCAGAGACTGACACGGCAACCAGATCCATGGATCAATAATGAATAGCTAGCTAGCTACCTTACATAATAGTACGTACTACTACTCCCGTATGCACACGGCATACACGTCGACGACGAGGCACGTCACACACAAACGTGGAGAGATTGCATACGTACTGCGAAGCAAGCAAAGCAAGCGGCGGCAAATCGATCGAATTGAAGAAGCAGCAGGGACGACGGGCGACGGACGACGACGACTAGGCGTCGATGACGCGGAAGGCGTCGCGGTTCTTGATGACGATGTCGTACATGTGGACGGATCCGAAGTGCGCGAAGTCCTTGGGGAGCGAGATGAGGTCGACGGAGGTGCGCTTGTGGTACTGCAGCATGGCGCCGCCGCCGCCGCCGCCGGCGTGGTAGCGCTCCCAGCCCAGCGCCGCCAGCTTGCGCTCGAGCGACGCGTAGGACGACACCACCTCCCCGGACGGCGTGTGCAGCAGCGCCTTGCGCTTCCCCGACGCCGCCGCCGCCGCGCCCGACGTCGGGTTCTCCACCAGCCGCACCACCCCGTTCCGGAACACCCACACCCCCGACATGCTGCCTTGCTCTCTTTCTGTTCTCCTTCCTCTGCTTCCTCCTTGGCTGCGTGCTTTATTTTCTCTCTTTGTTGGGATGCGGGAGAGGGAGCGGTGGGGGGAGCGGCTATAAATAGACGCCAAGGGGCAGGGGCGAAGGCTCTCTCTCGCTCGATGGCTATGCTAGCTGCCGCCGTGTGGACGGATGGCGCCGGGGGGCCGCGCGGCCGGGATTGGGATTCGGCCGACCGGCCGGCCCCGGCCCCGGCCCCGGCCGCGCGCGCGTGGTGTGGTGGTGGTATATGTGCGCGCACCCGTACTTGCAGGCCGCGGCGGGTCCCGGCGCGCGGCGGGGATCGGGAATGGACGGTCCGGGAGGCTATAGCTTGGGAGCCCCGGCAAGGCGTGGGTGCCAGTGCCAGCTATCGGAAATGGAACAAGCAACGAATCCTCCGTGGCTGCGGGTAAGCTTGTCTCTGGTGGTGCTCCGATCCGTGGGTGGATCATCGCGGGCCAGTTTCAGTGGGGCGGAGAATGTTACGAACACGATTACCGAGAGTGACACAGCATGTAAAAAAAGTATTTAAAATTATAATGAAACACCTCCATCTCAATGCATAGTTTCATATATTGTTGTTTTCTAGGTTGCATGCAAGACGCAAGCTGCCTAGGTAACTGTTCAGAAAGGGTTTCAATCTCATGAAACTCATTTCTCCTCTCTCTTCATCAATACACGGTCACATCATCAAAAGTGCTTACATGGTAGCCTATTTAACGTCAACGAAACCCTCGCTGAGACTGGTGTAAGGAAAAAGAAAAAAACTACCATTATGAGTGCCGAGTAGGGCGACCGGCACAGCCCTACTGGTACTAGTATACTGCACGCATGTTTGGCAACCAGGGCATGGGTACGACGTATATATATATGCATCGCACGATGGTAACCACGAGGCATGGCATGATGGAGCTGCGGCGTAGAGTTATGCCGATCGTAGCTAGGTTGGGCACGTTGTTGCCTTGTGTAGGTAGAGGTTGAGCAAGGTACTGTACCGGAGCTAGGTTTATTTCGTCATTGGCGATACGGTGAGCCGGCGATGCCGTGGCGTGCGTGCACACAGTGCGGAGAACAGTGATGCCCATTGGAATCCAATCCTCGTTCGAAGTCGGGAAGCTAGCTGGTAGCAAGGGTAGGATGGATAGGTGCCCGCACCGTACCCACTGCACGCACCTAGGCAACGCAAGCCATATTATTAGCATTTTAGTAGTACCGGGCAGCCATGGATCCATGGAGTATATCTCTCTTACACACTACCTCCGTCCCAAAATAAGTGTTCATCTCATATCTCGAGGAGTCAACAAGTTGTAACTTTGACTAGATATATATGGAAAATAATATTAACATTTGTATCTGTAAACAAGTTTGTTATGATTAATCTAATGATGTTTATTTATAGTCTCATAACCATCAATAGCTTTTTATATACATTGGGTCAAACTTTAAAGTGTTTGAGTCCTCAAAGTGTGAGATTTTATACACTTATTTTTTTTTTTTGGGGGGACGGAGGAAGTAGGGAGGAGGCAGGCATCGATTCGGGCGGGCGGATAATGATGCGTCAGGGGTGACAGCCAGAGCGAATCGATGGCACTGGCGATGCGAATTGCATATGCCTCTCGTCTCTCGCTCTGTTGCCATCGACACGGGTCATTATCTCCTGAGGCCGGCCGGGATTGATTAGTAGAGTAGATATATGTAGACACACACCACCAGGACGTACGTACTAATCAGGCCATGCACGCGCACGGATCGGATGGAAGCCGATCTAGCATGCATGCAGAAATAACCAACCACCAGCAGGGGAGCGATGGAAGAAGGGTTACTTCAGCCAGCGTCGGCTCGGCACGTCGCTATCGCCGTCGAATAGTGGAGTAGTAGTAGTAGTTGAGTGTACAGATGGCCAGATGGGCCAGGCACGATGGGTCGGCCCGAGAACGGCCCGCCGGCCCGAAAAGCACGGCTCGAGGACGGCCCGCACGGAGGGGTCCGTGCCTCGGCCGGCCCGCACGACTATCGGCCGTGCCCGGCCGCCACCTCGTCACGGCGGCCCAACACGGGCCCGCACGAAAACCCCTCCGCCCGACGGATGCCCGAGCATCCCCTCGCCCCTACTCCACGCCCGTTGGATTAGATGATCTTGGACCGTTGGATCGACATTTGGAGGCAGAGTATATAAGCATCCCTCACTGGCTCACCCCCACCCTAACCCTAGACGCTCCCCCCATCCCCACTCGCAGCCGCCTATCTCCGGCTCTCCGCTCTCCCTGACTCCCTCCCTCCCTCCCTCCTCCTTCAATCGGACGGCGTCGGCCGGCGCGCCGGCCGGGCGGGCGGGGGGTGGCGGCCGCGGCGGCGTGGGGGGCGGGGAGGCGGCCGCGTGGTGCGGGTCCGGACGCGCATGGTGCGGGCGGCATCCAAAGCAAGCATCGACGTTGTGCGGGCGGCGTCCACGACGACGTGGGGCGGGGCCGGCCATCCTCCACCGTGGGAGCCGGTGGCCACGCCGGCCGGCCGACCTCCGTCGTGCCGCGCCCCGACACTAAGCACGATGGGCCGGGCCGGCCGCCGGCCGGCCCAAAGACGGCCGAAAGGGCCTTAGTGCTGTGCTTGGGCCGCCACCTCGGCCCGGTGGCCCGACACGGAAGTCCACCGTGCCTGCATAGTGCCGGGCCGCGTCGGGCCGGGCCAAATTGGGCTAGGGCCGGGCGGCCCGTTTGGCCATCTATAGTTGAGTGAGAGAATATGGATGGATCTGTGTGGGCTGCGACTCTGCGTGCGTGCGTACGTGCGCTACAGAATGCGGCAGGCGTTTTGGCCGTGCCCGCCCGTCCGTCCGTCCCGGTGCTCATCACGGGCCTTTTATTATTGGCAGAAGAAGACTGGCAGTACGTGGGGCTCCGCCAGTCCCACTTGCCATTGGGTGTACGTACGATGTACTGTTGTACTGGCATTTGGGCGGCCAGCGGGGCACGCGTGCATGCACACAGTAGTACCTGCAAGTGCAACAGTCGAGCCAATCAATGGCTCGTCGTTGTGTCCAAGCCAAAAACAACAACAAAAAAAACACACACACGCTTGCCTACATACTACTCCCTCCGTCTCTAAACATAAAGATTCATAAGATTCAAACTAGCAAGAAAACTGAAAAGCAGAAAAGACATCTATACCCCTCATTTTATACTATCCACCAACTCTCCACCCACCCACCAACTCTTTATTTTTGTCCTTATCCATAGGAATGCTTATATTGTGAGCAAAATTTTGAACCCATAAACGCTAACATTAAGGGACGGAGGGAGTACTAGTATGTATCGGTGGTCAGAGTGGGCATGCATGCATGCATGCGCAATACTGTAACGACGACGACGAGTCGACGATGATGATGATGTTGCGCAACAAACCGAGACCGAGGGGGGTCGGGTTTGACCGCGCGCGGCCGTCGTCGTCTCCAGTGACCCAGTCCTCCTGCGCCGCGCCGCGCCGCGCCGCCGTACGTGTCGCCGGCGCCGGCGGCGGATGCCTCTGGCCCTCCTCTCCGCTGACGTGACAGCTGTGACGCCTCTCCCGCGCGCCCGCTGGCTGCTGTAGCTGTAGCTGTGTGCTGTGTGCTGTGTGCTGTGCCCGCGGACGCGCAGATAGCACTAGTAGCTAGCTAGCTAGCTATAGAGCCCCGACTAGTCGCGGTCGAATTTATTAATCATGCATGCATACTCACGCGGCTGGCTGGCTGCGCCGCGCCGCGCGTGGTCACTCACTCACACCTACCATGCGCGCGGCGCCCTCACGGCGTCTCCACTCGTATGACCCTGTCACTATCTCGTAGTGCGGTGAATTTAAACGAGAAAAAGAGTCTGCAACAACCAAACTTTTCAATATTGTGCGGTGGAGAGCAGGTGCCAGATTGGGAATTGAAGCAGCCTTATCTCTTCTCTCCTGGGTTAGTCTCTTGTCTTTTGCAGAATGTCCGCGATTAAAAAATTAGTTTACTAGCTCTAAGCTCAGATTGTCGGAGACGCCGTCACGCATGCACGCGACCTGCTCGCTCGACCGTCGTCTGCCACGACAGATATCATTTGACCATGCCCGTCACTTCCGTTAGACCCGCGCGCCCGCCACCGAGATGCCAAATGGAAGACCCATCGCAAAGAATTCGCAACAGTGTGAGTTACCCACGTAGCCGGACACTACGTACTGTGCCGAACGATGATTGTTGACGAAAACGACGTGGGCATGCACCACCCCCACCATGCATGCATGTTGGCATCAGAAGACTTTTTTTCACATCTTCTGTTAATATGATTTTCACATCTTCAAACCCGATAACTTAAAAACTATTCGTGATTTACAATCCCAATGTTCGACTTAAAACCTTGTCCTAGACGTCTCCTAATACCAGCACGCGAGGGAGTACTAGCTTACCGCCCGAGGAGGATTATTAGCACACGTACCAAGTCGTGGCGGTGCGCGCGTACCCGCACGCCCGGTGACGATAAACCTCAGATCAAGATGCATTTCACAACCAACAGAAGAAAGAAGGAAAATACTTATTTGCCTGCGCAAGGAACAAATTAATGCTCCCCTGTCAAAGAATTCCCATATCAGGCGCGATACAATAATTTTTTTTAAAAAAAGCAACTAGTAAAGAGGAAGGAATAAATGCAAATGCTCCGTTGCATTGCCGGCCTGCAGGCCTCTGTGTGTGTGTGGGAGGGGGGGATCTGGAACCGATTCCTTGCATTGTCCCGCGCGCGCAAAGGCCGGGGGGGTGAAGAAGAAGAAGAAATCGGTGATACCCGAACTTTTCCGCATTAGAAAAAGGACGATGGTTTGTATGGATGATGAATGAATTCCATCCCATCCCATCCCATCGACCCGCCGGCGGCCGCTTGAGGTTATACGTTTTTCTACGGCGGCCGCGGGAAAATCCATCGGAATCCTTATCGGAAGCCAGCCAGCGATATATGATCGGCCTGCTTCGTTCGGTCATCACCACCACCACCACCGTATTTTTCTCTCGTAACAAATCACCACCAAAGAATCACCAAAGAAGATTTTCTCTCGTGAACAAAACCAGCCCACCAAAGAACTGCGCCAAGAAGATTTTTCTCTCCGGAACAAATCAAGACTACCGTCACGAATGGCCACCAAACGAACAGCGTGCAGGTCGACGCTGAAATTGAATTTGCTCGCTCGCGAGCACTGCCCCCCCCCCCCCCCCCCCAGCTTCCGCTCCAAGGTGTTTGGTGGTGGTGTGGTGCCTCGACGGATCGATGCGGACACGTGAATATTCTGCCCCTCGCGCGCGGTTCGGGGCACGCACGCATATATGGGCACTGACGCACCACCCCTCGTGTGTTGCGCCAATAATTTGTTACAAGCCGCAGCGGATAATTTCGTACGAGAGGGCTCGGCCGGCCTGCCATGGATGACAGCTTTTTACGTACGTTGGGCCGCACCCTGGCTTGATGGAACTGCTGGTCTTATTGTGCGGTGGTGGGCCGGAGAATAGTCGGACTTGGGCGGGCCTGGTGAAATGAAGGAAGGACGGGCGGGCCGATTTGACATGTTGGGCCTATTCCTAACTATATATCACTTGCTTAAAAGCTCTCTTGTTGTAAAAGCACGCAGTGAACGTAAAAAAGTTTACTATGTCAACACACGTCTGTTTTTACCTTGTGTAAATACATTTCCTGCGAGTGGTAACTTTATCTTACCTTAGAGAAAGATTACACAGTAGAAATCCTTTTGCTCTCCCTTTCCTTTTGAATCCAAATTTTGTGATGTAAAGCGGGGGTGGAGATTAGGATGACACGCACCAAACATAAACAAAATACTACTAGTAGCAGCAGTACACGCATGCAGCAGTGTCTCTCTCTCTCTCTCTGCTTTGTTGGATTGGAACTGTTGCCCTGCTAGCTGCCGCCACCTGGCACGCACCCGCCATGCGCGGCTTGCGCGTGCGACGTGTCCCCGTTTCTTGCGTCCGAATCTTCTCCTCCTTGGCCGCCGCTAGCGCTAGCCGCAGGGTTAACCTTACCGGTCCGGGGGGCCTAACCGCTGGCCTTCGGTAACGGTTTACCATCGACCGAGTAAACCGCGGAACCGGCGGTTACCGAACAAATTCAAATTTTCAAATCAACCGCCAGTTCATTCGGTTAGGGATCGTAAACCGACCGGTTAGGACCGATTACCGATCGGAGACGGGCGTAAACCGAAGCCGAAGGAAGGAAAACCGTCCGTGTGTTTCGGTTCTCCGTGATGAATTAATGAAAATATTAGCATGATCTATGCATAACTTAATGTAAAGAACATCACAAAACCTCACCAAAGGAATAATAACATAGTTTTGCATACAAACAATGTCATAGTTGTGGACCATTCCAAAGCAATGGACCACCCGGGTCCCTCTTCCAGCCCAAATGTTGTTTGAACCTAGTCGCACCACCTCCACTTTTGTGCATATGACCATAGTTGCATCGCCATCCGGGTGATGATTTTCACCATGTTCCCACACAACATCTCTAGATGTCATTTTGTATCTGCATAAATGGACAACATCCACAAATCAATCACATAAATCATATACCTAAATATGCTCCAAATTTTCGCATCCTTAATGAAATCATATATACAACTAAATCATACACACATCCTAAATGAAATCAAATATACACCTAAATATGCTCTACCAAAATCCCGCATTTATGGTCTACATATCTACAATTACAAACCTAAATCATGTAAACACCTGAGTCAAATCATATACGCATCCTAAATCAAAATGTTCTACACTTGTATATCAAAACATATTAAAAAACTAGATAAATCAAAGGGGGAGGAAGTACCGCGCCGGGCGGATTACCGCGGCCTTACCGCGGCTAACCGCCGGTCCGGTCGAGTAAACCGCTCGTCCGCGCGCGCGCGGTAGATCCGGCGGCCGCCCGCTTACCGAGCCGACCGAGCGGTAAGCCGCGCTCGGTGGCCGGTTAGGCGGCGGCGGCGGCCGGACGGCGGACCAGGGGAGGCGGACGCGAGAGGGGAGGCGGTTCTGGATGTTTTGGCACAGGTGGAATGGGGTGGGGAGCTGGGGTAGGGTTAGTTTGCCCCCCCCAATCGTTGGGCCTTAGTGGGCCGACCTGGGCCGCCGTATTTTTTTTCTTTTTTCATTTTTGGTTTAACTTCTTTTGGTTGAAATTTATACTAAATGAACTAAGTTTGCAACAAATTTGACACCATTAGATTCATAATCACGAAGTATTTTTAGTGATTTTTTCCACAATTTTCAATTTTTGGAATTCAAATACAAAATTTCCTAACCCTAACGATTTGCAGAATCGGCCGGCATCAGAATCGGCCCTGCGCCGTAAGGCCGGTTACCGCGGTAAACCGGCCGGTTACCAACGGTAAGTCTAACCCTGGCTAGCCGCCGCCGCCTTCCACCCCCAATGAATCCCCCTCCCTCCTCACCTTTCTTCTTTCTCGTTCCCTTCCCGTTACCAGCAGCTAGCTAGCTATAGCTCAACGTACGCACGCCAACTTGCTCCAAGCGGCGGCGGCGGCGGGCCGGCGGCCATATTCCTCACGTACTAGTCGCTCCGTCCGTCGTCTCTCGCGGGAAATAAAGCGAAATGGCCGTCTGTGCCGTCGTCCCTGACGATCAGTACCACCATCTCTCGCTGGCTAGCTTTTTTTTTTCCTTGTTGGACGGAGCGCATCCACAGACACACACACACACACACACTCCCACGCGCTCCGCCTTTATTTGGGTCGCTTTAATTTCGTTCGCCGAGCTGCAGTCTGTGCCGTCGATGTCGCTGTACACCTCTCTCTCTCTCTCTCTCTGAAGTTGAGAGGATCGGAGGAACGAAGGCGAGATGCAGAGGTGCAAGGGCACACGGTCATACCACCGATCGATGCCTCGCGCGCTGCTTTAATTCCTCGATCGGGAGTGCCACCGCGTGTGATTTCCCGCCGGTGTTCGCGACCGACCGCGAGAGAGGGAGGGATCTTGCGTTCTCGTACTTACTGGCAATTTAATTAGTTTACACTGATGAGGTAATATATATATCGTTCTCGTAACTAAAACCGCTCATCATGAAGAGCTTTACTACCAAACATGCACGTGCTTCCGAGCCCCGCATGCAGATCGAAAGAGTGACTGATGGAAAAAGCACTACACTGCCTGTTAAGTATTACCGACGGTACGTAGTACTAGCAGACAATCTAGCTACACCCCGTTTACTACTTTTCGTGATGCAAGACGGCGCACGGTTTAATTCAATTCGGCGTGTCACAGTCCCTTGACGTACGACGACGACGATCTGCATCATGTAGCTAATCTCAAAAGAGTCCCGAAACAGTGACTTTTGCCAACCGACGCAATTCACACATCAGCGGGAATCATTCCTGTGTCCACGTTTCTGCAAATCACGCCAGTTTCCAGATCGATCACTCCAGAATTCCGCTTTTGCAGTCTCAAGCTAGCATCAATTTGCGCCTAATGATGATGGCTCAAACTAAAGCGATCGAGAAGCCATATAATTAACCAAACAAACAGACACCCCCCACGGACACCCAACAAGAGTTGTCACGGAAAGTTCTCGTCCGTCCGTCCGTCCCCTCGAATCAGAATCGATGCTTTCTTCGTCTCCGCTCCGATCCTCCATGCAAACAAAGGCGTCGATCGATCGCCACACACACACACACACACGCTCGTCGCCAGTGCCGCCTTTCGACTTTCTGACGAGGCAAACAACCCCCCCAAAAAAACCCCTCCAATTCCTTCGCACGGCCGGGGAGAAATTACACATTAACAAACCTACAAAAAGTTTTGAAAACCCTAGAAAAGCAGCGGACATCATATATGCAGTGTTTTGGCATCTGGCGTGACGAAGCCGGCCACTAATTTAACACGCGCGGTTGCCCTTAATTGCCATGCAAAGCTCGAACGAACACTCCACGAGAGGGCAAGGAATCTAAGTAAAGACTCCACCACTGGAGGGAGATGTTTATCCTTCGCCAGTCATGCGCCCTGTTCGCTTGGATTGTCACCACCACCAAGAAGATTTTCTCTGAACAAACCAACCATCAAGAATCGTAACCAAGAAGATTTTCTCTCGTAACAAACCAAGACTACCACTGCGCAAACGAACAGGCTGCATGTCTGTACGTCGTGCTTAACTGTTCTGTTCGCAATAACCGGCTAATAATAGCGCCGTCCCCTTCAACGAGTCGCCATCGCCTTTTTCGCTTGTTTAAGACGTGAAGAAACTTTGACCGCGCGCAACGGGATAGGGACGCATTTCTTTTTTTGTGTGTGTTTTAGCGATTGGTGTGTGATAGTATTAGTTTTCGAGGAGGAAAGAGCGTGCGAGGACAAGAGGGATAACTTGCGATAAGGTTGGCGTGCGTTTATATATATATATATATATATATATATATATATATATATATATATATATATATATATATATATATATATATATATATATATATATATATATATATATATATAGGATGTCAAAGTAAAGGAACACTGCGTGCAGCATATGCCAAAGAAAAATTGAATGTGAACTCGGCTTATGGATGGACGATGGGAAACCTTTGTTGACTCTCTGCTGTGAGCACACACACACGTATCTAAAAAAAGTCTCGCTTTGCAAATACTAGCTAGTACCACCGTATATGACGAGTGAACTCGCACACACACAAATGTGGGAAGACATTGGATATTGAAGATCAGATGAGATGAACGAGTCCATATGCATGCATGCAGCAGAGTGTGCTTGTCTTTGTTGCTCACCTCAACAAGTATAGTCATCAGTCTTGTGAAATGATGGAAAGGAAGCTAGAAAATCTCTCCCTATTACTGCACAGTACAGGTAGCGAAAGGGACAGTATCCAACTTCAATCCTCCCCCCAAAAAAAAAAAGAAGCAGCTTTAGTTGCCATCACCAAAATCTCAGCTGATAGATGTACTGCCCCCAGCTCATGATGAGCTCTGAAAGAGAAAAAGAGAGGAAGAGACGAGCACTAATAATAGCAGCACTGAACCCAACCAACCCAACACCCCCTCCATACGTAAAGGGTGTGTGCCGTGTCCATTTGTAAAGCCGCCTCTTTTAAGTCCCACGAACCGAACCGACTCACGAAACCCTCCACTAGGCCTAGGCCGGCTTGAGGCTCTGCTGTTTCGATTCCTTGCGCTCGTTAAACTAACTACTAGTGTGGGGGGTATAAAATAAAAATCTCGCCGAGCGGAGCCATTCGATGCCCACAGTTCACGACTCCACCACCACACACACACACACACTTTCCCCTCCCCTCCCGCGCCGCGAGAGAGCTGCGAGCACCTTCTTCCCCCCCTCGCTCTCATGGCCTCTGAGCCTATAGAGTGCCAGGTACGTACTACCACCAAATATTGTTCTCTTCCCATCTCTCTCTCTCTATCTCTCGGCATGAATTTCGGTAAATTTTTCGGGTCAGCGGTCGGATCGCTGTTGGGGTCACTGATCTTCTTTTAATTTTCTCGCCTTCTTTGTCGGGATGATGGTGTTCTTTAATTGGGGCCAGTGTGATTCATGCGTGGTTTGTTTTTGTTTCAATTGATCATGCATGTCAGCGCGCAGCGTGCTCATACTCTGTCGGGTTTGCGGTGTGCCCTTTGTTCCTGCAGGTTGTGGTGCTGAGGGTGTCCATCCACTGCGAGGGATGCAAGAAGAAGGTGAAGAAAGTGCTCCAGAATATCAACGGTAAGTTCTTGTTTGGTCTCAGAATCGTGCACCGTGCATCCAGCCGCGCATTTCCAGCAGCTAGCCTTCCAGACAATTTTCCTCCTAGTACTAGCGAAAGCTTGTCTTATTGAATTGCGTTTCATCAACGAGTGTCGGGTAGGTAGGTTTGTCAGCAAGAACCTGCCTCGTTTTCTTTTTACGAAATGATGAATCCATGACAGTAAAGCGAGGACGGGCCGGCCATACTGAAACCGTGTTCTTTCGATCTTGATTGATTGATGCAGGCGTGTACCGATGCGAGATCGATGCCAGGAGCAACAAGGTCATGGTGACGGCCTCGACGAAGCTCGACCCCTACGTCATCGTCGCCAAGCTGCGCAAGTCCGGCAAGCAGGCCGACCTCTGGCCCGAGCCGCCGCAGCAGCCTCCCGCAGAGAGCCAAGAGCCCAAGAACCAACCCGATCACGAGCAGAGCAAACCCAGCAGCGAGCCTGCGGAGAAGCCGCCGGGCGGCGGCAACGCCGAGGCCGCAGCTGCAGAGCCGAGCGACCCCCAGCCTCAGCCGGAGCCTAAGCAGAGCGCCGCCGGCGAGACCCCAGAACATGCGCCAGCAGAGAGCAAAGAAGCCGCCGCCGCCAACGCGAACGCCGCGCCGGCAGCAGAGCCGCCGCACCACCATCATCAACCCAGCGAAGCGAAGGGGAAAGCGAGGCAGCAGCAGCCGCCGCCGCCGGAGATGGAGAAGCAGCCGGTCGACGCGAGGGTGACGGTGGAGTACGACCGGGGCGTCGGCGGCGGCTACGGGAACCACATGCCGGCGCCGCCGCAGCCGCAGCACGTGGTGATGAGCTACAGCCAGGCGCGGCCGAGCACGAGCGCGTCCTACTACGCCCCCGCGCCGGCGCCGGCTCCTGCTCCGGCTCCGGTGCCGATGTCGAGGCCGGGGCCGTCGCAGGGCTACATCGACGAGCACTACACGCCGTCCTACTACAGCCGGCCGTCGTCGTCGTACGAGCACCCGTACTACTACAACCCTCCGCCGCCGCCTCAGCCGTCACCGTACCGGTACCAGTACCAGTACCAGTGCCAGCCTACCCCGTCGGAGGAGGACTACCACTACTACAGCGCGCCGCCGCAGAGGAGCGCCTTCTCGCCGCCGCGGGACGGCTACGGCGACATGTTCAACGACGAGAACGCCAATTCTTGCAGCGTGATGTGAAAGGCAGGGAGGACGAGGCTTGTAGATCACCACTCCGTGATCAAGCACGGCTATATGTAACGCTACGTTAGTAGCTCGTAGACGTTAGAATTAGCGGACGTAACCAATGTATTAGCACTGCTCGGGCTTCATGGCGCTACAATAAGATGAGCTGAGCTTGAACGCTTGACGCACGAGACCGAGGGGGAGCGTGAGGGGCTGATCTGATCGAACAGCTCTGGTGCTGCACATCAGAGCAATTTTGTAACAATTGACTTGGTTAAACTGGAGATATCCAATCTCTTAAATTCCAGTTGGGAACTTTGTACAGAAAATTAGGAGCAAAGACACGGATCTATTATGTACTACCATTGTTAACCTTGTGAAGCCTGCATCTTGAATAATACAGTAGTTAACAGAGTATGTTACAAAACTTGTATCTATGTCAATCAACCAGCAGCAGGTTAATTGGACGAGTATGCAGTAGGATGCTTCTGTCAAGAATCCCCTTGGAAAGGATAGCTCTGGTAACTCGAATTCAACTAAAGTTACTTGGAAGTGCTCAAAAGAACTGAATGAGCAGTCTTTAACTTTTTTTTTCATTGCTCCTCCCCCTTTCATTTGAAACCTGCTACTGCTCATACTATTTGTTTCAGAGCGTTGGGCTTCGGGCATGATGCATTGACTCATCCAGAATGGAAGAAAACAGCGGCAGACAAACTGTGAAACCGGATAAGCTTTGCCCCAGCAAACCAAGTAAGTGCAATGCAGAGTGCACATGCAGGCATCATGATGCAGATTGCAGAACCAGAACGCAGTAAAGTGATGGTGGCTCAAACAACAGCAAGCAGGTTCATGAGATGAGCCTGATGATGGCGTCTGAAACCATAGCGATGAAACAGATAAGGGCGCCGGGTGGTAGAGAGCCTGATAGGCGGCGAGTACATGATAGCATCAGATGGTGGTCACAGGGACCTGTGAAGATCTCCGGATATTCTCGACACTTGGAGCGAGCGGAGCAGAGGCGTTTGGGATCGAGACGCCTCTCTGCTTTGGAAATAGCCCTCTTGAGAGGCACCAATCATGGATTCCAGAGCAGAGTGGGGTTAGTTAACTGATACCGATGGTTGTGCCTGCGCTCTGCTTCACGATCCCCATGAAAGCGAGGTGAAAGCAAACGGGCGACCAGTTGTACGTTAACATAAGCGTTTCTTTAACAGAAAGCAAAGCTGGCGTGAAAGCTGCTGCCCTAGCCTGCCATTTAGGCAGCAGGGGACTGCTAGTTTAAACATGGTGCCCAAGGCATTGCCGACCTCGATTAGGAAGGTCAGTTGAAGAAGCATGCATGAGTCAAACTCACAAGATCACCACTAGTTCTGCTTATTTCAGAAAACAGAGTTCTAGTTGTCTTGAGCTGAAAAAAAAAATGCATTCCTCATTCCTCAAGAAACAGACCGGCAGCCGTCAGGTAGCTTTAGTCCTTCACGGTCGTAATATGTCTCGAATTTAGGGTAAAGTTAGCCCCCATAATATAGGAACATCTTCTGATTCAGGCCGCGTGCAAAGGTAAGGAGCGGGCCCAAAACTTGGAGCCCAGAAGATAAGATAGCGAGCATGATCTGAAATGGTGAAGCCCATCCGTTCAAGTGATGGGGTGTAAAAATGGTAAGCAACGCTGGCTGCACCATTCAATCAAGTCAAATGACATCTATAACTTCATAGACTATGAAATTTATGAAATTATAGCCACCTGATTGATTGTTTTCATCTTGGGTGTATATCCAGCAATTTGGTATCCAAATTATGTTCAACTATTTTTTTTTAATAACACAAGATGAGGATACGAGGGTTGTGCAAGAACACAATATGATAGGCTTTAATGATTTTTTACGGGGTGTTTTCCATAAAACACAATTCTTTACTTGCACTGAGTTTGTTAGTTTTGAATTCATTTTGCTTTTATTCGCTTCCACAAGGCTCGTCTAAGTGGTGTTTGCAACACCGATTAAAATTTCAGAAACTACACCACTGACAATTTGAAATATAACTATGAAGCTCATTAACTTTTCGTACATCATTTCGATTTCTGCCTAATAATGCTAATTATTTTTGAATTATCATGACTACCTTATTTGTTTTGAAGTTCATTAATTCTGCTATTCGCTCATCATGTCAAGTTTTTTTAAGTTTATTTCCATGGGAAGAAAGAAATGTCTGATTCATGCATCTTCTCTTCTGTAATATTTTGTTTTATCATATATTGTTTTCTAGATTAACATCCACTTAAGTGATATACTAACCTTAAAATTTTAATTTTTGTGCAATTGGAGGTAGAAGGATACATAGTAAGAGACCACCCCCCAGTCCTTCAGAATCCAAATCATAAAGTTCATCCATGCATGTGTACATTTGGGGGAAAACAAATCTGAGCTGGGCAAATGCTGATATATGTTAATGTCTAGAAAAAAAATGTGGTTGCACTTCACTTAATTCTCAGTAAACTAGCTTGAAACATCCACACTATCTAATAGTAAGCAAGAAATTAAATCAACAGTTATATTCTACACACACACACACACACAATTTTTATATTGATTACTTAAAGAGCTGAGAATGCTTATATATTTTATGTGGAGTGTGAAGGAATACTCAACGGATCCTTTTTCATGTTATTATCCGCAAGAATATGTCCTATCAAAGAATACACAAAGCAGTCAAAATAGAAGAAAATACTACAGTTGAACGAAAAATTGAAACGCCAACTTCACAGAATCCAGCATGTCAGATACTAACATGCTCTTGTTTCTTCTTCTCTTTGAATGCCAACTCATCCAAATTTTTCTGAGGAACAAACTTTTCTTTTACCGAAGTTTGCCCGTAAAAAAATTATATAAAGATTATTGCCATGATACTTTATTTCCACTATGCTGTCTTTCAAAGTACTTAAGTAACATTCTACAGTCCGAGTTTGACTTCACATGAGAGCGAATTAAACGGAGCTGAAATTAAAAAATTACAAAACAAATAGGTAGAGGTTTCTCGTGCTCACTTCGATTAAAAAAAATACTCAAGAAAATGCCTTAATGGAGATGAACTTTGTAGAATGCTCATCCAACCAGAGATTATATCACCGAGAACTTGGAAAATTGTATTGTCCGGATCACCTTCCAAGATAGCACGGCATGCATATTTGTAGAGACACAACTTCTTGTGCATCTCTTAGGATCTTCGACATTTTCCTCTTCTGCGTCGATATGAGGACGAACACGAGCTGTTGCTAGTGTCGTCATGCTTCAATTTAACCACTGCAGTCCAAGTTTTTTCCCCCGTTTTTTGAATAACGAGGGGGGGGGGGGGGGGGGGGGGGCAAGATTGACGCAACGGCGAGCCGGGCATGTCACATTTGAATTAACCGAATCCAGGCAGCAGCATATGCAGCTGTCAGGGGAGAGATCTGATGAGAGCAGAGCAGGAAGACGAGATGAGACAGGGGAAACTAGGGCTACCCGTTCGTACTCGTACCCCACCGAGATCAGCTGGAGCCGCCGGAGCCGGAGCTGGAAGCATACATCCAAGCAGGATAATGGTAAGAAACAGGGCGCCGGCACGTGCCTTCTGCCATGGCATGTGCCCGTGGCGCGGGCGCGGACAAGGCGCCTCCCCCGTATATTAATGCCGGCGTGGCAGGCGTGCCATGCTTCACTGCCCGCGGGACGGGATCGGGGTCGTCGTCGTCCACCACCGCCGCCGCCGCCGCGCGCCGGCCACATTTCATTAGCTAGCCGTTTGTGCGGTGGCCTTCTTGGGAAGAACCCCACGGAGAAGCTAAGGGAGGGAAAGAGCTAGAGCGGGCAGTGTGAGAGCGACCGCGCACTGCCGCCGCCGCCGGGCGCAGCTAGCAGAGGCCGGGGGAGGCAGCAGCACGCAGCAGCAGCAGGCGCGCGCTCGCCGTCTGCCGGCCGGCCACCCGACCAAGCCGGCATGGCAATGCCGCCGCTGCCGCCGAGCCGCGCCGCGCTCGCCGTGGCGCTCCTCCTGGTGCTGGCCGCGGCCGCGTCTCGAGCGGCGGGTGCCGGCGGCGGCCGGCAGACGACGACGACGGTGACGGACGGCTGGGTGGCGTGCGCGGCGGGCACGGTGGAGGAGGAGTGCGCGGCGGGCGGCGGCGGCGGCGGCGGCACGGCGAGGAGGGAGCTCGCGAGCGGCGGGTACATCAGCTACGACGCGATGAGCCGGGGGCGGGTGCCGTGCTCCTACCGCGGCGCGTCCTACTACAACTGCCGGCCGGGCGGGCCGGCCAACCCCTACTCCCGAGGCTGCTCCCAGATCACCCGCTGCAGAGGCTAGCGATCGATGATACTAGCGCCGCGCCGCCGCCGCCGCCTAGCTTGGGCTTCAATCGTCGTCTCATCAGCTTCTTGCAGAAAGAGCAGCTTAGCTTGTAATTGTAAGGCGAAACCTCTTTCCTCCTCCTCCTCCTTCCTCCCCCTCCGTGTTCATCAGCTTCTTCTTGCTCCCATATATTCTTCTTCTTGCTCTTGTAATTGGCATTGCATTTGGTAGGCGGGCGACATTTTCGTGAGATGGAGCGAGCTCCTTCTCCTTCCCATTATATCCTTCGTGCATACAGATTGCTTGCCCAATCTCGACTCCCATCGCTACTATCGATCTGCTTGCTTACTACTTGTTGATTGATTGGGGGGTGGCCAACTTGATCCGATCCTTTCCAGTAGCGGTATTTGCTTTTGATTCAGATGGAATCAGATCGACACGCGCCACGCAAGTGTGCGGTCCTGATCTTGTCCTGTTATGTGCAGCCGCGATTCCTTTCCACATGGGAATATGGGATCGATCTCTCACCAGTCACCAGTTCGTCGTGCACCGACACTCTTTTTGCGTGGGCGCACCTTTCCCCCCTCCTCCTGTGCAGAGAGATCATGCGGTGGAGACAGAGAGTGGAGACAGATTCTGAAACAGTGGTGGGGTCCGGGCTCCAGAAGTAGTGTTTGCTGTGAGCCCTGCACATGAAGTTGAATTCGAAATTTCGAATCTATGATGGAACTTTCGTCCATTTTCCTTCCTGTTTGCTCGAACGGTTTCGAATTTTACCTTTTTCCAGTGAAACCCAATTAATTAGGGGGGCCCAGTCAGTAGTAGTGCAGCAAATTTTGCACGCGGCCGGCCTAGTGGGTGGGCTGAGAGAGAGCCTGAGACACCCAGTATGAAACAAACCCAGACCACGTGCAATTCCTTTCCTGGCCCGTTTCAACCGAACCCACCAGCGAGAAAAATGTCGCCAACATTTCTAAAAAAAATTGTTGCAATATTTTGCAAAATGTTGAAAAAAAATAGTTGACGAAGGTAACGTTTCTTCAAAATTTTGGGAGAAAAAAAATATCGACTACAAAAATGTTTGTCCCAAAAATATTGCAGCATATTTCGCAAAATGTTGACGAAGAATTACAAGAAATGTCAAAAAAAAATGTTGAAACATTTTAAATTTAGTAGTCACGAAGTGGACTATTGGAAAAATTAAAAACATCATTTAGTTGGACTTCAGTGGGTTGAAACTTGGGAGTTCGTATGCTTATCCATCCTCCGGTATAGCCCTTGCAGGAGCCTCCGCAAAAACACACGCTCTCTCTCTCGCGCTCGCTCAAAACAAAACAAAACAATGCAAGGCTGAACACGGTTAGTCGGTTACAGCTAGCAAGTTGAAGAAACAAACGGAAAAAGTACCGAGAGTTCCGCTAAACGCAGCAGCTAAGCACGATTATAGCTAGCGAGTCATCGCATTGTTCGTTTTGGCTTATCGCCCACCAACAAGAAGATTTTCTCTCGTAACAAACCAACCATCAAAGAACTGGCAGCCAAGAAGATTTTCTCTCGGAACAAACTAAAGACTACCATCACCACCATACCAACCGAACAAGGCTGTAGAATAAAGCCTATAAGCTTCTGCCCCAGAGGTTTCAGGCCAAATAAGTCAATAATACAGCGGCACGAGGCAAATTCAACTTCAAGGGATCCTGGCTAATGAGGAGTAACATGTTGGTGCCTCGTGGCAATCCCCAGAGGCTCCAAGACAAATAATTAAGTCAACACAGTGTCACCACAGTTTACATGTTTTTTAGAGCATGCATGCGCGCGCCACCCAGGGGTGTAAAAACCCTTAATTTAGTATAGCAAATTTAATGGTCATCACACCATATAAAGACTGAACCATAGTAATAATATAATTTTGAGCTGAAAAGTAGAAGACCTAGATTGTGAAAATGCATTAGGGAGATAGTAGCTCATTACCACCCCCCGTGCCAACACAATTTACAAGACCTACGCAGTGACACAGCAGATGCGATGAACTTAGATATGTTCTTTTGAAGTAAACATGTGAAGAGGTTTTTACTACCCGGCATTAACACGATTACTACTAGGTACTAAATGATACTAGCTCCGTAGGGTACTGTAGTTGTCCGGGGTTATCGCAATTAGTACTGTAGTTGCACTCAAAATAATCTAGTAACTATAACTACTTCCTCCGTTCTAAAATATATAACATCGTTGACCTTTTACACAACTTTGATCATCAATGTATATTGGATACATTAGTTAACTAAAGTAAAATATATATCATTATATGTACTATCAAATGTACTTTAGATCTAACTTGTTAGTCTATCGATTTGCAACAATATTTGTACAAAAGGCGAATAGTCAAACACTCAAACGAACGAAAAAGTCCATGGTATCATATATTTAAGAAAGGAGGTAGTATCACACAATAAACAACTGTGTATTTCAGAAATGATTGGATTGGATAGGCCCAGCAATTCTATATGGTTGATACTACACTAGTATGGTAGGTAGTTGATACCAGCATCAGATCTGGAGCTGCTGTGTAAACATGGTTAAGATTACCGATTGCGATTTTCGACACGCCCTGGGAATCATCTCCTCTTCTTTTTTAACTTACTCCTCGGATCTTTAAAAGTTTGCTAGCGCTGCCACTGGCATCCCGGCACACCGCACACAGGCACAAACATAGACAACCACGAGTCCACGACTGCAGGCAGGAGAGCATTTCTTACTGCAGGCCTGAGCAGAGCAGCAAGCAGAGCAGCCGGCCGGCCGGCCGGGTGCACGCGATGCCACCGCCGCCGCCACGGAGACGCGAGGCGCTCGCCGCCGTCGCCGCTGCAGTAGTGCTCCTCCTCGTCGCAGCCAACCCGCCGCGGGGCGCCGCCGCCCACGGCGTGATGGCCTGCAGCACGGGCGCCACGGTGGGCAGGAGGAGGGAGCTGGGAGGGAGCGGCTACATCGGCTACGGCGCGATGGGCGCCGGCAACGTGCCGTGCTCGTACCGCGGCGCGTCCTACTACAACTGCCGGCCGAGCGGCGCCGCCAACCCCTACTCCCGGGGCTGCTCCGCCATCACCCAGTGCAGGGGTTAGGTCGTCGTCCATATGGCGGCTGGCGGCACGGTCGATCTGAATATCTGATGAACGCTACTAGCTCCACGTACTTGTTCAGTTCTTGCGCCTTGTAGGACAAAGCATCATCGTCTTGGCTTGTTTTCTTTTGTTTCAGTGGTGGGTTCGGTAGCTGGCTGAGATCCACCAATTTTGGTTTTTGTTGTAACTGGCATTTAATTGATTTGTAGGCAAAATGAATGTATGATTTGTTCGTATTGGTCTTTGGTTTGAATTTTTGACGGCCTTGCATTGGTTCGTCAACATTAGTTTGCAAACGACTAGGAACTCATTCATCAGGAAGTTTTGCTGCTAAGGTAGATTCGAAACATATTGCTTGCAAACTTGAAACACATGTGAGGTTTCTGAGTGTTTAGTTTGAACAGACAGCGGCCGATAAACAAGTGTCCCGCATGTCGTCACTGACACAGCGGAGGAGTGAAATCATTGGGATTATTCTATACTGTTCACATGGAGAGGATGCAGCATTGCAGCTACATAACCCCACTACACCGCTGTCAGTATTTGCACCGACACTCCTTGCATTCGTGCTGTGCGCAGAGTCCAGATCGGAGTGGTGACTAGAGAGCAGCGATCGATCGGTTTCCCATGTTCCAAATCCACAACGCACAAGCATTATCGGTGCAGTTCATCTCCAATTAAGCTACCGGAGTAATGGGCGAAATCATCGATCGCAAACAACACGCTGGGCCATAATTGGCAACGAAAACGTTCATGTATATTTCATCTCCAAACAAATTACTTTCATGCTCTTACAGCACTTTCTACGTTCTGCTAGCAGCTCTTATTCTAGTCTGTCTAACGTGCACGGATCTAGCCTTAAAAAAATCAGTTGGATTTGCTGGGTAGCATGACACGGGGGGACGGTGGCTGTCTCCCACCGGCCGGCGGCTCTTCCCCACCACCACCGCCACCACCGCCGCCGCCTCCTCCACCACCACCACCGCCGCCGCCGCCGCCGCCGCACTTGTGGACACACACGCAGGCTTTTGTCCAGAACCAGTCGGGGTCAGCGTCGGCGCCGGCAACGATGCGCTTCGTCGTGCAGTGCCCGCCGGTGCCGAGACTCTGGTGGATGCACGAGCTCGCACAGTTGAGATTGCTCACGCACCGGCCATGGAAAAACCCGTTCGGCGTCGTGCACATGAATGCCTCCGCACCTATACACACAAAGTGTACAAAACCGTCAGGAAATTCGCATAAATTTCACAAGAATGTACGTCAAAACCGCAAGGGTTAGTTGTTTAACTTACAGCAGGAGGCCGCGAGGAGGAAGGCCAGGGCGAAGACAGCAGGCGCCGCTACTTCCTTGTTGGACGCCATGGCAGTTTTTGGATGTGGAGAAAAGGGCACGCATGTTCAATATTTATAGTGGTTGCTTTGGTCCCAGGCAGCGATTTCCTATATCCTGTGGATAGCAAAACCCAAATGTTGGATGCTATACAATTTACTACCCTTATTTTATGAAAATATTTTTATTGCTGCAGATATAATAAAGTAGTAGTTTTTTTCCAGCTGCATGGTCAAAATAAATAGTATAGTCATATCATAGTAAAATCCAAATGTTGGATGCTATACAATTTACCACCCTCGCTTTATGAAATATTTTATTTCCTGTGGATACAATAAAGTAGTAGTTTTTTTTTGGCTGAATGGTCAAAGTAACTAGTATAGTTTTTATTTGTGGATATAATACAGTACATAGATTTTGCTATGTGCCTATGTATATAGACATAATACATATCTAGATGCATTACAAAATTCATGTATCTAGAAAACCCAAATGTTGGATACTATACAATTTACTACCCTTGTTTTATGAAAGATTTTATTTCCTGTGACATTATAAAGTAGTAGTTTTTTTTTTTTTGCTGCATGGTCAAAATAACAGCACAGCTTTTCCCGGTACTAGTTTTTTGTCCTCTGGATACGGAATGCAGCTGATGAATGGATCCGCAAAATATAAATGCGCGTAGCATACTCCAAATACAGTCAAATATGCCCGGTGTACTGATTTCCGGATACCCCGACAATATGACATGAAGGAATGAGCAAAATACGCACGACACACGACCAATCGATTTTGCACGTTACAGTAGTCCAGTTGTTCTTGGACTTCCATTCATTCTATCACCGTGTGCGTGTGGTACTGTTATTACACTTCAACTCTGGTACTGCAGCATTCCAATTTGTTATTATCGAGGAACTATTATCATTTAGTTATTACAGTACCAGAATTGTAGCCAAAGATTTTGTCCCAAAATATTTTGATTTGTAGCCAAATAATAATAGATTTATTGCCAAAGTTTTTGTCCCGATATTTTGATCTTACTGTACATTTTCAGAGCATGACTACATGACTAACAAGTTTAGCATTTAAACAATATATATAGAGTTTTTTTTATCAGAACGATATATAGAGATATTCCAGGTGTTAGCTACATACACTGCTGTCATGCTGTGATATCACCAGCATTGCAGGTTATTCTTTTCTGCAACCGCTGTTTTAGACAAGCTGGACTACTGCGGCGATTCGCAGGGCACCACCCTGGAGAAGATCTGCAAGCTCATCAAACAATATAGCAGTGCGCCAGCCCCAGCCCTTTGGGGCTTTTGGTAGCAAAGTCCCAGCCTGCTTCAGACTTCCAAATATCATGACCTCTCTCTTTGATGGACAGATGAGCTACGAGGAGCAACGAACAATTTTGCAAATTAGATCCTACACAGTACCTAAGTGGAAGACGACTTGATGAAAAGTGGGTAGTACCTGATACCGAGCAGTAACCTTTTCCCGAGGGTCAACATACATGTGGACCTAACAAGTAATAAGTTTATCAGTTAAGTTGATCATAATGTCCATTGACTAATGAATTCAGTAAATCACTCACCTTCCTCAAGGGGTCCAAAAACTCAGCCTTGCGTCGGTGAAGAAAAAGTCCTGCATTGACAGTTAAATGAGTAAAAGGCATATTATTATATTTAGACAGTCATCAGAAGCAAAAGGTAAGCTTGCTAAAACTTGGTACTAAATGGAATACCAAGGGTGCGTCGTCCATGAGGATCCTCATCATTGAATGCCTGAACACTCACCTGCAAATGGGCATGCCACTTATTTAACTAGACTTACGCCATTAGAATGATGTATAGATTTAAGACAACAAAGCTAACCTTCCACAGAGAGCCTGCATAAAACACTTCAGTCGAATGTTTCACCTGACCATCAGCAAGCCTGTGCACATCCTCGAACTCAACTCTGTGAACAGCAGCAATAAGCTGGTCAAGCCATGCCAGAAACAAATCAAAGTGCACACCCAACTGTAAGCCTTTACTGCCTACAGATGATAAAAGGTAAAGCAAAATTTTATTTTATTTTTCATTTTCTTGCCATGGCACATTTATCAACAAGGCAACAAGCCAACTGGTAACCTAGTACTCCCTCCGTTCTTAAATATATGTCGCTTAAGACAAGCTAGTTAGTTCCAAAATGAACTAAACATCATATATTTAAGGATGGAGGTAGTAATAAACTCAATCTTTCAAATAGCTAGAGAGATATTACTTAACATTCAGGAAACAAAATAAATAATTACTCAAAGTTTTTTCCCGGGATACTGTTCATGAGGTGTTGTTTGATGATAGAACCACAGGTACAGAAAAATAAGCAACCTTACCCAAAGCGGAACGGAGGAAAATGACTAAGCGGTGTCTTCATGTCCAATGATATAGTTGCATCCTCTGCAGTTTCCCAATCACACCCAAGTTCATGCTCCTTTGACTCCTGCATCTGGACAGAAGAACCACCTGGAGTAGAAACAGATGCAGCACTGCAATATCTTGTCTGCATGCCAGCCTCAAATATACTTTCAGCCTGCTGATGAACAACATTGCTTTCTTGGCTAAGATTAACCAATGCAGTTAGGCCATCTGCTGAAATATCTCCATTGCGATCAATTCTAGGTTCTGATTCATCATTGGCAAATTGTTGACCATTTCTTGAACCAAGCCCATAAGGGACACGTGAGAAGACATAACGTGTAGGAGCCCAAGCTGCACCAGGTACATTGGAGTTCCCTCTCCCAATACCAGCAAGCCCATCAACTGCTCCTCTTACATTAACACGGACAGGCCCAAGCCCACCATTGCCATCACCCTGGGCATCTGCGAGATAGATATTACCTATGGTACCAGAAGAACTGCTCCGGTCATTCTCCTGCCTGTAGTGTGTATGCGAGCTCACATATGCTTGCTTGCAAGCACAAGAACTACTCGTAAGGCAACAGTTTCTGCAAGTATCAGCGACTATCGCTTGCACTCTGTGACTCAGAAGCATCTGCAGTAACAAAGCATCAAAGTTTTATAAACCATCATAAAGCGAACACTGTACTACAAGGCAGATACTAGACTACGAACCTGTAGCCAAAGACCATCATTGACAGCTTTGCAAGGGAATCCAAATTCCTCAAGTTGTTTTCGAACGCTTAACAGCGCATCAAATGACATGTTGCAATAGAGAAGAGAACCCCTCTCAAATATATTCATAAAAGCATTGTATTCATCACTAGATAGACAAGAGCCCCCCCTAATGCATCTAACTTGCCGCCGTCCAACAACCCTACCACCCCAAAGTGGTGCATTGGGCCTTCCCCACTCGGTAGGAACAACCCCATTACTGGAAGTTCTTGAGAAATAATTCTTAGTTTGCTCACTAGAAAGCCAGACGTTTTCATTAAACTGATATGAAGTACTTTCTCCAGATGGTCCTCCTGCAGAACAATCTTTCTCCATCCTCTTGGAAGCTTCACCATTCTAAATTTCAGATAAACATCAGGGTCTTAATGGAGTTGGCATGCTTCATGCTAAATATAGTCATTTGTGAAAACAATGAAAATGCATAGCATATTGAGCAAAGGCAGAAATTCTGGGTGTCATCTTAGTTGTGCAATGGGGGTATGGTATGATATTCCAGGGTATTACCGTGTCTGAAATAGCAATAATGTGATGTGCAATTTCATTCCCCAAGTTATCATGCAACTTCAAGTTCTGCAATTCAGGCTCACTTAGCTGTTCCTCGCCATGTTCATTCATTGGAGTCTTCCCCTTTCTCATGGAACGATCAGCATTCGATGAGCTTGTTTCATTCCCACTAACTTGTAACTCACACATGGTAACCTTTGCAAGTAGAGTAATCAATGCTAGTTCAAACCTTCAAATACCAAGATAAGTTGTTGTCATAAAGAGACTTGTAATATGATTCAGCGGACAGATAAACACAAAACATACCGTTTCTCCTCATTAGGTACCCACAATTCGTCAGACGTAAGAAGAGCATGCAAAGTTTGTGAAGAAAGCTTTGGTAGCACCTTTCAAGAACAAAACAAAAATAATACTGTGAGTAAGAACAAGGCCCAGCACATTCACAATAACAGAGAATGTATATTGAATAACAAATCCCAGCCGAGACAATCCAAACATGCAAGCACTCGTCAGCATTTTTTGTACAAACAATGGCCTATGCAATCCCCATTTACTACAATATAGCAGCCACACTACTTGATTCAAATACCAAAACAAATACTCAGTCAGCAAGACATTAAAAAGTTTAAGGCATGGGTGATGTGGTCTTTAAATACCAAAAAAATCTATAAGAACTAAAAAGTAAACAAGATGGAGTTTGACCAGCAAAAGTTTTAAAATGACATGCACCTCTCGTAGTTCCAGTGTGGCACTTTGACAAAGATAACCCCAGCAAGCATTTCTGACACGTTCTCCATGACTACCATAATCTTGACTTTCAGCAAACAACTGGGAACAAGAAGAAGTTAAGATCTAGACATTGATCAAGGAGAACAAAACAAATATATATATTATTGTAAAAGAAAGTTGATCTCATCAGCCATCATCAAAATATACAGATCCAAAGAAAAGCTACAAGATAGTAACAAACTTGCCTGATATTGTAGAAAGTTTGATGTCCAAAGCTCAGAAATAATAAAATCTGTACATATTGTACATAAGTCCTGCAATTGAACATACCATATGAGTCAAAACGACATACTGGAACGTAGCACAAAGGAAAATTACAACAAAATAGCTAAACTTCCACCTGAAGATCCAGAAATGATGCAGCTGCGAGCACCCGAAATGCGTTGTTATCATTAAGCTTGGGAGGCTGACCATAAAGATATGCCAGCGCAATTGTGATTGCCTCTGAATCAACATTAGCATCATCTATGTGCAAGACCACTGTAGGTGCTCCAGCCTCTCTCCAAGGACCATGAAGCATATTCCTGCCAGTCATTTTTATAAAGGATTTGTAGTATTTTAGTACTTCATCTTTATTTATTACGTCTATGTCCTAGTAGGAAAACATGTGAGAAAAAAAGGGGGAAATGGCAAAGGTGTAGGAACGGAGTGAGCAAGATTCCTTTTGGATTTACTTTGGTTTTGCACATATCATCATATAGAGATAAAAGTAGCATGAAGCCAAAGTGCAGAGACCATAATCACCAGCATAAGAGCGATCAGGAAAATATGCAAGCACAAATCTGATAGGATCCCTAAATGGAGGACTCCGTGATTCCATTTTTGATGTACCACTGTCAGCAGTACTGGTTGATGCCTATGCTCCCATCCACGAGTTCTGGCCTTGAAATCTCAAGGGAAACACTAGCTAGTGATCAGTTTCTGTCAAATCAATTCTAGCTTCAATAACAAGCATACATGTGAATCCGAAAGTCTAAAGGGAGCCACCTAGGTTCAATGGAACGAACGGCTTATGTATGATATCCAAAAGAAGTCAAGAATGCCAGCCTATCCCTAACAAATTGTACAAATTAAGGTCTTGCGGATTTTAAAGGCTGTGATTGACATGATATTTGCACAATGGATAAGATCAGATTCATATATTAGAAATTTCAACAGGGATCAAAGCACATGAACATTTCACAGAAAAGGGATCGAGACGTCCTCCCAACCACGCAACCAAACAGACAAACAAAAATGTCACTTAGAAATGCAATTAAGTACTCTGGCCAGTTGCAGACGATCAGATCGCAACAGGCACTTCGATTCCCGACGAATCGAAGGCGGGGAAGGGCTCCGCATTCGAGAGCTCACCTGAAGTAGGCGCTCCGGGAGAGGATGAGGCGGTGGAGGCGGTACGTGGCGCCCATGGCCTCCACGACGACGTCGGAGAAGGCCCCGGAGCCGAACCCCTCCGCCTGGACGTGGTCGCAGAGCGCCGCGAGGTTACAGTCCACCGGGCGGAGCTCCGCCGCCGCGACCGCCACCTCGTACGGCCGCGGCCCCGCCGGGGCGGCGGGCAGGGGAGCCGCTGGTGCGGCCCCCTCCCCGCCGCCGGCGGGTGCGGGTGAGGCGGGGCGGCCATCGGGGGCCTGGGGCTAGGGTTTTAGCGGAGGCGTGTGCACGGCGCGTGTCGGTGGGGTGGGGGGAGTGATGAGGCGGGGCAGGGGTGGGGGAGAGTCGGGAGGTTGAAGAAAGGCGAATGAGGGGGAAAAAAAGGCGATCGCTCGGGTTTCGGGAAATGCGCCGCTGTTATTACCAACAATGGCGAAAATTTTGTCCTGCTATTTTTTTTTCTTGCCCAACAAGAGAGGTTCTCTTTGAGTGATCCACAAGGATTGGTTAAAGAAAACAAAACAATATAAATAGAAGGTGTTTTAATTGAGGGGATCAGTTGTGATTGAAAAAGCACATTAATCAGATGGTGAAATGATCGCAAGTTTTTTGAACGGGTAAAATTTTTGAGAATATGCTTTTAAATTTGATCTGTGTTATTTTCAATATCTCTTCGCAACTAATAGTTGATTCTCTTCCCCTCTGGTAAATAAAGTAATTTGTTTGGTATGGTCGTAATCGAGTATATGGTTTGATTTTGCTTTCTTAAGATAATTTATAAGTGCACGATTTTTATTCCACTTAGATTGAAAACTAAATAATTGTGCCATAAGAGTTTTATGAGAAGAAGCTTATTTATCTCATATAGGATGAAACTCTTCATTCTCTCCCCATTTATATACCTTACAAAATCATTAAAAATGATGATATAGTATGAAAATTAACGCTCATGAAACTCCCATCAAGACTTTCCAACAAGATTTGATGCTAATGATATGTCTTGTTCAATTTACGTAGTTCGATTTTTAATGCATTGATTACCTTAGTAAATTTTAAAAATCAAAATATACCACGACCTTTTTCTATCAATTAGATATTTAAGACTTTAACATTTATTAGTAAGATTTTCATTTCTAAGAAATGTCTGTATTCTTAAAATTTAGAGAAAAAATGATTTGAGATCTTGAAGGGCAAATTAGACTAAATAATGTGAGTCTACTCAACAATATTGTGATTTCGTGAATTCCACCGAACACATATAGATCCACATCAGATCTCATCTGAATAATACATAAGTTTCATGTGGGTTCAAGATGCACAAGCGAGCTCCAAACTTTGAAGCTTTAGGTTTGATTGGTTGCCTGCTTTCAGTTGAACCATACTCCCGGCATGCAACCAACACATGATTGGATTGTTTGTTGCTGTATGAACTGGACATGTTTCTTGTGATGCAATATTTCCTCCTCAGCAAGACTCTAGATATATGGGAAGCCCTTCGTTTCTATCAGGCTAGCACCACGTGAGTGGTATCAGAGGAGATAGCGGTACGCAAAGTGTTGACGGTGAATTTCCGTCAACCTAGAGTACTTGTTATACATTGGTTTCGATTATGATTTGCAACTAACCCGCCACTAGGCATACTAATGATGTAACAAGTTCACACTTGCATGTCGATTTTGGAGTTTGTTGTTTACGCAGGAAATTAACGTTAAAGAGTAGACTTTCGGGATAAGTTCATCAAGCACTTCAAGAGGAGATCATGAAGCCCGTCACAAGTCAAGACACGCGATGAACATGACTCCAAATGACCCGAGGACCGAAGCGTCAACGTGCAAGTCTTCAGGGAGTCAACCAGAAAGCAGCGAAGCTTAGCAAGGATTCAAGCCTTAACAGTGAAGGAAACGACGTCAAAGGCCCACATGCAAGTGCACACAAATAGGGAATCACGCGAGAAGCAACCGGGGAGGAAACCGGGGCCGAACCGGGCCGAAATGGGCTCGGGGGCCGGCCGGCCCGGCCCCACTCCGGCCCGGTTCGCGCCCCCTTTTTGCCCTAGGTGCTTGTCTATAAATTGTCTCTGTCTCCGCCGGCCGCCACATCCATCCATCCACAGGAACTCGGCGAAACCTAGGAGAGGGCGACGACGGCCGCCGCGAGTCCTCGAAGTCGTCTTGGAGATGGCCTAGGCCTACCATAACCGCCATGGCCGCCTTGCACGGTTGAGCCATGGCGGAGTTCCGAAGCTAGTTGAGGTCATCAATGGTATGTACTCGGTGGAGATGATCTAAACACATTTATTATGTGAGTAAAGTACTTCATGTCATCCGATCTTTTGGCGACTCGATTCCTCCCTCGATGATTTTGTTTTCTTCTTGGTTATGCTTCTTCCCCAATCCGGCCTATAGCTAGATTATCGAAGCGTCCCCTCATCGGAGGTGACCAAATGTGACACAAATACCGTCCCGGGAGGTCGGTAGCACATTTATTACAACGGTGGAATCGCCTTTTACATTACGGTTACAAAAAAGGGCACGGTAGTGCCAACGCTACAATGAACAACACAAACGCTAGCGACCACACTACGATAGCAAAGGCTTCCATAGCCTCCTCGCAGTACCACACCATGGAAGCTTCCGGTAGGGCCCCGGTACACAGCACGGTTGGGTGTAGGGCACAACCTACTCAACGTCTTCGGGAATGTAATCGGGATCCTCCTCTCGTAACATAGTTAGTAAAACAAGAGTGAATACATACGTACTCAAGAAATCCAACCCCACCCACGGAGGGGCTTATAAGCGAGGATCATGCATAAGGTATAACAAGGATCGAGTTAAGGTTCATTTTGCAAACTTACACATGCGGGGGTTCATTTCAAAAAGGTTTTCGCAAATCATTTTCATAACCCAAGTAACTCAATTATTTTAGGGAAAAACCACCGTAGATCTACCGGACTTCCCGTCCGTCGTAGCCCACACACAGCCACACTCTTCACCCAGAAAACAACTCACGCCAGAAATCATCCCATCCCCAAAACACTAGTTTTTGTGACCACACCGTGACTCGTCCAATACCGTGGACACGGCTATTCGAATAGGTTTGACACTCTGCAGAGGTTGTACATCTTTACCCACAAGTAGGGTACCGTCACACGGACACCTCAGTGCCGGTACGGATCCTATCAAAGCCATTACCCACCTTAGCTAACACTACGAGCCACCACGGAAGCACCCAAGGGGTTATCCCACATAACCGGGGCGTACCTCACACGAGCGTACCCCGACTCCTTGGTCTCCCGTCGCTCACCCGCACACCAGATGGCAAGTAGATTAACTAGTGGGATTTATGCTAAGCCGTTGCCACATACAACGGTCGAGTGGTTGTACGATGATTTGGGTCAGGTGAGATGTCACGCAACCCGGTCCTTAACCGACAAGATGGACAACTCCCAACACGCTCAACCACACAGGTACGAGCTCACCCATACTCCTGACACACACGTCCATCCCGTCTACCCAGTTCTTTACCCCTTTTCCAAGCATATCCCCTTTTTGTTTTTAAAGCACTCACACATTTTGAAAGCACACACACATTTTTAAAGCACTCGTTTAGGCCAAAACAAGGTTCAATCATAGCAATCAAGGGTGGCTATCCTACCATGTTTTGCAGTAAAACAATATGCAATTTATAAAACGGGTATAGGATATATATTTTTAAAACTAGGACGAAGCATGCATCAAAGGGGGGAGGTTGAACTTGCGCGTCTTCGAAGTCTTCGGGGAGTGCGGCTCGGCGTTCGGGACCTCGGGCTCCCCGCTCGCGGTAGTCGGCTCCAAACTCCGCTCGGGGTACTTTCCTTCGTTTACTTCGTCGGCTATAGCACACACACGAGCAAGCAAGCAATCAATAACAAGATACACATTTTCTCCGCCGAGCTCGCGGGGGTAAAATAAAGAATGGAGGAATAAACTATGATTTTAGATCTAGGAAAGGTGTGGCGAAATTTGGGATTAATTTGGTATAATATGGTGTATAAAATGATATGATAAAGGATGTTTAGTGGCTAGTTTTAAGGAATAAGGACCTATTTGTAAAGAACTTCGAAATCCGGGGGCTCTTAATGAAACCGTGAGAGAGAGAGCAAGTGGGAGGGCTTTGGGTAGAAAAGAAAATTGATTAGGGGGTTATGAGGAAGGTGGCCTTCTTCTTCCTCTCGACACATACGAACGGAGGAGGAGGGCGCACGGGGGGCGGCCCGACCGTGGTGGCCGGCGGGCTTCCGGGCACGGCGGCGGCCGGGAGGTAGGGAAACGGAGAGAAGAGGTCGAGGGCAACTCATTCCGGTCCTCACCTCGGGCCGGGATGGCTTGTGGAGGGAGATCGACGGCGGCGGCGGCGGTCCGTAACGGGGGCGGCTTGTGGAGGGCGGCGGTGGGAGCTCGGGGGAGAGAGAGGGAAGTGCCTGGGAGGTGCGGGGCGAGGTGGGGGGCCGGTCCGGCCCTTTTATAGGCGCGGAAAGGCGGTTCGGGCGAGGGTATTCGAGCTCTAGGAGCTTCGATGGCCGTCAATGGCGGTGAGAAGAAATATCCCGGCGTAGACCTCGGTCGGCGAGCACCGTGCGGCGTGGCTGCGTGGGACGTGACCCTTCGTGCGGACGGCCGCCGTGGCCGTGGGGGAGGAGACCGGTGGCGTGTCCCGGCGAGCAAGCCTTAATGGGCGTCGCCGGTTGCCGGGGGAGGCGTGCTCGCCGCTCCTACGCGAGCACGGGCCGAGGGCGGTGCGACCGACTGCGGGGGGGGCGCCGTCCGGGAGGGGGGCACCGCCGGGGGCGCGCGGGAGGAAGGGTCCCGGCCCCCGGTGCTCACGCGCGAGGGGGAAGGGGGGCCGCGCGGGGAGAAGCCGCGGTCGGGCTCGGCCCGGCCGTGGGAGGAAGAAAGGTGGGAAAAAAAAAAGAGAGAAGGGAAAAGAAAAAAAGGAGAAAAGGGAAAAGAAAAAGAAGAAAAGAAAAAGAAAAATAGGAAAAAGGAAAAAAAAATCGGGGGAGAAAAATAGAAAAGGGATTTAGAAAATTAGGAGAATTCCTAGAAAAATTAGGAGAAGGGATTTTGCAGATTTTTTTTTCGGGTTTCTCGGATACGGCGTCAATTTCGGAACGGCGGTGATGGCGAGGCGGACCGGCCGGCGGGACCGCGGCGTGCGCGGGATTCCCGGCGTGGTGGCCGACCGCGGTGGCCGGGGCGGCACGCGACGGGCGACGGCCCGAGCGCAGCGGTGCCGGCGGGATTCGCGGCACGCGCGCGCGAGGGTGGGAGAGGGAGACGGTGACCGGGGTTCCGAAAGGGGCAAATGAGCTCCCGGGACGGTTTTGAAAACACGCGTGATTTATTTGGTGATTTATTAGGAGCTAAAGACGCGGGCGTTACAAACCTACCCCACTTAAATTGAATCTCGTCCTCGAGATTCGGCTAAGTCTCGAATAGGTGGGGGAATTCTTTCCTCGGTGCATCCTCTCGTTCCCACGTAGCTTCTTCCACCCCGTGTCTACTCCACCGGACTCTCGCACACCCGTACTTCGACGTTCTTGTCCGCTTGACCACGGTGTCTAAGATCTTGACGGGCATCTCTTGGTACCGAGGTCCGGCCGTAGGTCGATGGCCTCCACCGTACTTGCTTATCTTCCGAACCTTCAAGCATCGGCGTAGCTGGGAGATGTGGAACACTGGGTGTATATCTGACATTTCTTCGGGTAGCTCCAGCCGATATGCTACTGCTCCGACTCTCTTGAGCACTTTATACGGGCCGATGTATCGAGGGGCCAACTTCCCGTGTACTTGAAACCTCCGAGTTCCCCGGATGGGTGAAACCTTGAGATAGACGAAGTCTCCTGGGTTGAAGCTCGCTTCGCGCCTTTTCTTGTCTGCGTAGCTCTTCTGTCGGGACTGAGCGGCTTTCAACTTTTCTCGGATGTCTGCTACTCGCTCCTCGGCTTCCTTTATCAGTGCGGGCCCAACCAGGGCACGCTCTCCTACTTCTGACCACATCAGGGGTGTCCTGCATTTTCTCCCGTATAGTGCTTCGAATGGCGACATTCCCAGACTTGCTTGGTAGCCGTTGTTGTAAGAAAATTGCCGCGTATGGCGTGTGCTCGCTCCCAATCCTTGCCATAGGTGAGGACGTAGGCTCTCAACATATCTTCCAAAATTTGATTCACCCTTTCGGTCCGTCCGTCCGTCGCGGGGGTGGTACGCCGAGCCGAAGTCTAGCTTGGTGCCCATGGCTTTGTGCGGGCTTTTCCCGAACCTAGAGGTGAATTGGGTCCCTCTCGTCCGAGACTATTCTCGCCGGGCACTCCATGCGGCTTTACTATATTCTCTATGTAGAGTTTTGCCAACTTTTCTCCTCCATAGGTGGTCCGTACGGGTAGAAAGTGAGCGACCTTAGTAAGTCGGTCCATGATCACCCATATGGAGTCATGTCCCTTCGAGTCCTTGGCAACCCTACTATGAAGTCCATACCTATCTCATCCCACTTCCATACCGGGATTGGTAAAGCTTGCAACGAGCCCCGCGGGCTTCGATGTTCGGCTTTGATCCTCGACAAGTGTCACGGTGGGCGACGAACCGTGCAATGTCCGCTTTCATCCCATTCCACCAATACTTCGTTTTAAGTCCATGTACATCTTGGTGGATCCCGGGTGAATGGAGTATGCCGAGTTGTGTGCCTCATCCATGATGGTCCTGTCGAAAATCTCCACCTTCGGGCACGCATATCCGTTTTTGTACCACGGGGTGCCTTGGTCATCTACCCCGAAGTCGGTGGGCCTTATTTTCTCCGGTATGCTTGCGGATCTTCATCAGATTTTCATCGGTCTCTTGGGCCTTCCGGATCTTTTCCTCTAGGGTAGGCTGAACACTCGGTGGCGGACGTAGCCTTGGGGGACGATGTGTACGTTGAGCCGTGCTATCTCCTCTTGCAATCGGGCACTCTTGGGTGCCGCCTTCTCGTAGGTTTTCCGGCTTAGGGCATCCGCTACTACATTGGCCTTCCCCGGTGGTAGTGAATCTCTAGGTTATAGTCCTTGACTAGCTCTAGCCATCTTCTCTCGCCTTAGGTTCAAGTCGGGCCGAGTGAAGATGTACTTTAGACTCTTGTGGTCCGTGTAGATTTCACACTTGTTCCCGATCGGATAGTGTCTCCGGATCTTCGGGTCATGTACTACGGCCGCAAACTCCGGATCGTGGGTGGGATAGTTCGCTCATGGGGTTTGAGCCGACGGGAGGCATATGCCACTACCTTCCCATCTTGCATGAGAACACATCCCAACCCTTGTCGGGAGGCGTCGCAATACACGACAAAGTCCCGTTGAATGTCCGGCGGGGGTTAGCACCGGGGCCGTGGTCAACCTCTTCTTCAACTCTTGGAAACTTCTTTCACGGGCCTCGGTCCGGTTAAACTTCTTCTCTTTCTTGAGCGGCTACGTCATGGGCGGGCGATCTTGGAGAATCCCTCGATAAATCTCCGGTAGTACCGGCTAAACCTAGGAAACTCCCCGATCTCACTCACGTTGGTTGGTTTGCCGGTTGGAGACCTGTCTCAACTTTCCGGGGTCTACGGCCTATTCCTTCGCGGTAAGTATGTGCCCAAGGAAGGATATTTTCTCTAGCCAAAATTCGCACTTGCCGAACTTGGCGTATAGCTTGTGTGCCCTCAATTTTCCCAAGCACTACTCGAAGATGTTGTTCATGCTCCTCCACGCTCTTGGAGTACACAAGTATGTCGTCGATGAAGACTACGACAAACTTGTCCAGCCTCTTCCATGAACACCTTATTCATGAGGTTCATGAAGTATGCTGGTGCATTGGTTAGTCCAAAGGACATCACCGTGAACTCGTATTGCCCGTAGCGAGTGACAAAGGCGATCTTGGGGATGTCACTTTCCCCGATCTTGAGCCGGTGGTGCCCGATCTTAGATCCACCTTCGAGAAGTACTTAGCTCCCTTCGGTTGGTCAAACGGGTCATCTATTCGGGGAAGAGGGTACTTGTTTTTAATAGTGACCTCGTTCGGCCGAGCGATAGTCCACACACATCCTCATGCTCTTATCCTTCTTCTCCACGAAAAGCACCGGGGGCTCCCCAAGGTGATGAACTTGGTCCGATGAACCCACTTCGCCGGGAGCTCGCTAGCCGCTTCTTCAATTCTCGCCAACTCGGGGGCCGCCATCCTATAGGGTCTCTTGGCTATGGGAGAGGTTCCGGGGATAAGGTCGATCACGAACTCTATGTCCCCGTCGGGTGGCATTCCGGGGAGTTCTTCGGGGAACACATCCGGGTATTCCCGTACTCTCGGGACATCTTCTATGGACTTGGCTTCTATGTTGAAAACCATTATATCCGCACTAGTACAAATGCTATCATCTATGACCATTACCTAGTGACGATTTCCGTTTGGTCATAGAAGTTCTCTTTGCGATGACGAAAAAAATATTTGGTCATAGAAGACTATTCTTTCTATGACGATATACAAATTTGGTCATAGTAGTTAATTCAACAGGTGACGAATTGTTGAATTTGGTCACGATTGACGAGTGAGGGGTGAGACGAATCGCCGCATGCGGCCGGTGCCCCGATGGGCTTGGCGGGCGGGCCGAGCGGGCCGGAGCGGGTCGGGCCTTCGGGCTCACCCCGTTCCCGTAGGATAGGTTTTTTTTTTTTCGAATTTATTTTTCAATGCGAAAACAATTCCGATAAGCACAAGAAAATGTTTTTAGAGCACGAAAAATACTCAAAAAATCACAAACATTCCAGGAAAATTCCTAGAGATAGATTAAGACATGAACAATCCAAATAAAACATTTGGAGCTCATGGAAAAAGATTTTAGAGCCTTCTAATAAATAGAAATAGCTCGAGGAAAATGAGAATAAGTTCCGGAAAAAATCCGGAAAATTCTCGGGAAAATTAGGACAGCTCCTAAACGCATTTTTTGAAACCTTTTGCACTCAAGAACCACTAGATGCATCGGCATGAATGCAACACACATAACTTTTTATTCAATTTAGAAAATCAAACAATGGATTTTTCCTATACTATATTACCTGTAAAGAAAAATAAATGTTGGAAAATGTTTTAAAATTATGAGAAAATCGTTATTTAATTATTCTTTCTATTCACATCCTGAAATTGGAAATTTTCAGGGTGTGACAATAGCTCATGAGCATTTTCACAATTAAAAACTCTATTGAAAACGCCTACATATAGTGAGGACAAAATGTTACTCTTAGCAATCACATCAAATAGTTTTTCCTTCTTAGTACCATTTCTCATGCCCTTGTGTCCTAGGAAACAAATACATGTGGAGGTCGCTGCATAATTATAGAGTTTTCAATGTAATTTACCATATTTTGTCTCACACAACACGAAAAAAATTATAAAAATTAAAATAATTGTCGAAAAAATGTAAGTTCTTGTGAGGGACCGTATTTTTGCTACAAATGACTACCAAAAAAATCGCAAGTCATTTCAAAAAATTTGAGTGTTATGTAGTCCAAATATAACAAGTCACTCACATAGTTCCTTAAACTATGTGAGTGGCTTGTTATATTTGAACTACATAATGTCACCACTTCCTCAAATGGAAATTTGACCTACGCAAAGTTTGTTAGTCTCGACAAGTTATGAAACTTTTGTGTTCAAAAGATTTTTATCCGAGTTCATTTCGTGTTTTGTTTGATCGAGTTTTGACCGAGTCAAACTTGGATTTTAAAATTTGAATTGCTCATGTTTTGTTGCATGAAGAAATGGTTAGATCCAACATCATAACTTGATAAATCATGATTTTAAAAATTTTTGGGAAGAAGAATCACCTCATTTCGAGTTCGTATGAGGGAGAACGACTAGTTACAAGTTTTCATCCGAGGAAAAAAAGAAAAATCGATCAGTTCATTCCGGTTCGTCACGTGTTCATGAAGAAGAACCGATTTCTCTTTTTTCCTCGGATTAAAACTTGTAAACTGTTTTTCTTTCTCATACGAACTCTAAATCGGTTGAATCTTTTTTCTAAGTTTTTCTAAAATCAAGATGTTTTACTCGGTGCCATTTGTTTGTATCTTAATTACTATTTCTTGATTGCTTTTCATACAACATATCTTTTCCAACTAAAAAGAGAATATAAAAACATGTTTTTTCATAATTACTGCTGCTATAACTTAATATTCTCTAATGTTATGGTCAACACAAGGTTGCATCCAAATTTGAGGTACCCATGAGTAAGAAAGTATTTGTGTGTGCACAAACTTTGAAGTTTAAGTTGAGTTGTATGAAACAATGTGATGATCTAGCTAGTTTATGAACAATGTATACTCCAATTTTCACAAAATATTATGAAACTTTTTTGTCAAGATTGTACATTGATAAAATGATCCTATGCCAATTTACATAATCTTTTGATAAGTTTTATTTATTATTATCATTATTTTATAACAAGGTGACTAGTAGAAGTTTGAAGTTTCCTACAAGCCAAATGAATTTTTCGTCAATCTCCTAGATGTGGCCTAGAATGGACCATAGGCGCCTAAATATAATTTTTTTTGAATTTTTTAAACTTATTAGATGCACATATAGGTCAATTTTGAATTACTTTCGGTACACACGTAGAAATTCATTTAAATGATAGAAAATAGCAAATCCACTCGAAAAATCTTGAAACTCCTAGATGAAAGCTTGTATCTATACTATTATATATAAAAAATATATTTGTACATATAACATAATTATTTTTTAGTGTTACTTCACAATGGTGCAATAAAAAGGAAAAAAGAAAAAGAAAAACAATAAACAGAGAAGCCCATGTCGGCCCAAATAGCCCAACGATTTGCAGCCATCGATCGTCGATCCAATGGTTCTCATCGTGTTTCCTTGGTATATAAGCTGCATCCAACCATAACCCTAACCCCATCCCCCCTCCCGCAGTCTCTCCTCCCTTGTCGCCCCTCTCTAAGCTCCCCGCGCCTCCTCCTCCTCACTCCGAATCTAGCGCTATACGAAACAAACCGTGCTAGGGTTTAGTCACCGTTCCCCATCTCGGCGCCTCGTCTCGAGCTCCCGCAAAAACATTCCTCCACCCCCCTTCGACCGCCGCCGCCGCCGCCTCCCCCCTCCCTTTCGCCCGCCTTCTTCCCCTTTCCCTCTCTCTCTCCCCCCGTCCTTCTATGGTTTCCCCCCCGCCGCCGCCACCGCCGCTCGATCCGAGGCGGATGCCGCACGCCGTCATGGCGCCGCCGCCGGCGCCCGGGGCACCGTCCAACTCGGGTAAGCGCGACGCTCCGGCGGTCGGATCCGGTCGGCTTCGGCGGGCTTCCTCGGTTTCTCTCTCTCCCTCCCCCCCTCGCTCGCGTTGGCTCCCCGGCCGGGCCTTACTCGTGCTCATGGGTGGTGGGCTTGTGTTGTTTTCCGACGGGGGGATCCGCCGTGCCGGAGCTCGGCGCGCCCGCGCCGGCCCGCTCGTCAATGTCCCGTGCCCCCGGTGACCTCGGCTTCTACTTCCCGCAAGGACACATCGAGCGAGTAACCGCCTCCCCCCGCCTTCTTCTTCTTCGCCGGGCCGGAGCTTGTTTGCTCGTTTCCCGGCGCCGATTCTCGTGTGCCGCTTGGGGGTCTTTTCGTGTGGAGGCGTCCATGAACCAAGTCGCCGGAAACCGGATGCGCCTCTACGATCCGCCCTCTAAGCTTCTCTCGCCGCGTGCTCAACGTCGAGCTCAAGGTCCGTCCCCTTGACGCCGTGTTTCCCCCCAATTTCGCCGCCAATTAGCGTCTCTTTTCTCTTCGCCCGGCAATTTCTCGTCTTGATGCTTACTACCTCTCTCAATTTTAATTTCAATAGGCGGAGACGGACACCGACAAGGTGTACGCACGGATCATGCTTATGCCGAGCCCGAGGTAGTCTATTGACTCACATGGTTGATTTTGGGCGTGTAATTGGGGAATTTTTTTTTGGGTTCGAGCGGATGCTTACTTTCTCACCGCTTACTCATGCGGCAGAACGAGGTGGCGGCCGAGAAGGCGAGTTCGGGTCCGCGGCCACGCCGAGGCCGGCGTCGAGTCCTTCGCAAGACTCTCACCGCATCCGACACCGGCACACACGATGGCTTTTCTCGTGCCGCGCCGCCACGCCGACGAGTGCCTCCCTCCCCCGGGTGTGTGTTCTCCATCCCTTGTGGATTTTCTACTATTAATAGAACCGGGAGATGCATGTACTTCTCGCTAAGATGTCCGTCTTCCATCTTTGTTTTGTCGGCAGGATATGACCTAGTCGCCTCCCACACAAGAACTCGTGGCGAAGGATCCGCATGGCATGGAGTGGTGCTTCCGCCACATCTTTCGTGGTAAGTTGTGCTCCTCTCTTCACCGGGATCCGTTGCATCTTTTTCACTAGTCTAGTACCATGGTGTTGGTTTGTTCGTTCGTTGCACCATTTCGTAATTGTCTTGCGCGATGCCGATTTAGGCGGTAATTGTAATTTAGCATAGCCAAATTTTCGGGCTCGGCCGTCATGCGGGTCGGCGGCGGTGGCGGCGAGGGAGCCGCGGGAATATGGGAGCAGGTGCGGGACATCGTCGTGTTCGCGGGCCCCGCGCCGGGGCTGCGGATCCGCGGCCCGCTCATGAGCCTCATCGACACCATGGTCCTCGGCCGGACCTCCGCACTCCCGGCTCGCCGCGCTAGGTCCTTCTCCCTTCCTTTTTTTGTGTGCTTTCCTCACCATCTCATCTCCCATACGTTAAAAATTCTTAGCTTAGCGTCTCTGTCACTCTTAGCCTCGGTTACAATGATCATGCCTACCCAAACGCTTAGGGAATTTTACCCATTTCCCATGGTGAGCTAGTTGCCCGGTCCGACACACATAAATATGTGAAGCGAGTCCATCCGATAGGATGATGCTCAATGTCTTGCTCTTATTTGTTGGCTTTCCTTTCCTTCCGGGGCACGGGACGGTGTTCTCGCGACTACCTAAGCTACATATTCATGTTCCTTTCGGTTGCGACCTCTAACATGGTGGCTACATCCTTAGCTAAAAAGGTGCATCCTGTTTTTCCATACTAGACACTCGTTACTCTATGTTAGTATGCTATGTGAACAGATTGTGGTGCTATCATGTCGGCTACAAAGAATGATTATGCGAGTTATAGCCACTTAAAGTTGTTCCCGAACTATAGTTAGTATCCTTACCTTTTCTAAAAAACTAGAGGTAACTCGCCTTCTCACGGTGGTGTCTCTTTCGGTTTTTGGGGCTTTGTTTGATCTGTCGTGTTTCGATCGGTGCAGGTTCCGGAGGGGTCCGAAGAGGAAGCCCATGGCGCTCAAGAAGCCGCGCAAAGCGGTGAGTGTCCGATTTACTTTAGCTCGAGTTTAACTCGAATTGTGTTGCTAGGCTTGCGTAGATCCGTTGTTGTGCTTGTAGTTGCAATTGCGTTGGATTGTTAATCGTGGTGTGTGTTACCGCTCGCTAGGTGCTATTATTGTTAACCGTGGTGTGTGTTACGCCACGGACCACATTTGGCACACATGCATGCAACGACCCAAAGACCTAATGATCTTCCGTATGTGAAAACTATCCCGCCGGCGTGCGACCCCTTACCAACTCTGTCCAATGCATGCAAGCTAGCGTCGGTGTCGTGATGGGATGCTCGTTTCGGTGATGCATCATGTCACTTAGCTTTATAGTTTATACGGAGAGCCGAGGTTTCTTTAATTTCATCGGTCAAGTCAATTTGGATCCGTGTGCTACTGCTCCTAGCTTAGTTTGAACTTGCTTCGGTTGCTTTTCGAAGCTATGTGAGATTCAAAGTTTCAAGCGTGCTTGACCGCTAGCTAGTCCTGGTTTGAACAATAATCCCGCTTACATTTTAGTTTGTTGATTGGCCCAAATAAAGCCGCAACCAACTACCGGTTTCACACACATAACGAGTTTCACATATTTCGATCCAAAAATAACCGAGGCTAGCCGAGTCGGATATATATATTGTGAAACCGTGAGCATTAATTATCGGGAACATGATCCATTAGCCACACCCACCTCCGCAACATGATCATTGTGCCCGAGATGATTGGCGACATCATTGTTTATTACTACCATAATCGGTAGAACTTGTGATGAATTGAATGTTGATGGGTAATTGCAAGACAAGTATCTTGTTGTGTACTAGAGTGATAGGGAATTATGCAATGATGGTATTGATGCTATACTTGATAGTGCGGTGAAATGAATAATTTTTGTGTACATTCGGTGGATGTGAATTAAGTTGAGAACCTTTATTTCTAGAAATTAGTCATGATAGCTAGTCATAATACTTGGAGATGGGTCATTTAACTTTTTTCGCATTATGTTTTTAGTAAAACTTAAGGTAAGCGATATCGATCGATCCAATATGGTAAGCAAACTATGATATGTGCGGGTCTAGCAGATTTGGAGCATATGGACGATCTTGGCTATTGAACTTGACATGTGATTCAAGGTATGTTTGCTCTGTTTAACACATGGCCGTCTAGCCCGTCGGTGAATTTTCTATCTATTTCGAATTTGTAAGGATTACACATCGGTACAAATTGTATTTACTTCATGCTTACCTTTTCACTTCACGGTTTAAGATAACCTTTATGTTGTCACTTGCCACGTGGCAGATAAACTGTATATATAACAAGTCTGAATTCAATTGTGCTTCTATTGTTAGCTACTAGAAATTTTAGCACTATTATCTCCTCGAAATTGCAATAATCACTTTTTTAAACATAGTGATAGATGTTCACCTGTGCAACCGCATATTGTATACTTTGTTGATCCGTAGAGAACAGATATAGAAATGTAAGATCCGAATATGCAAGACCTTAGTATCCTTAAATACTATGTGTATGTGCGGGTATAGTGTGGTTATAATTATGAAAGAGAAGGGTGTCAAGCCTTGGTCAAAGACAATGTTTATGGTGCCAAACGGTGAAAGAGAAGGGTGTCAAACCTTGGTCAAAGACAATGTTTGTGGTGCCAAATGGTGGGTGGTGATGCTAGATAGAAAATGTATGTGATCGTTGATATTATGGTGATCTCGTTAATATGGTGAAATATATGGTGATTTGGCGATTTGTGGTATTTATATACCTATTTTGAATCTGTTGGGAATTTGTTGGGCTGAAATGTATATGGGTTGTGCCGGGGAATGTATGTGGGCCGGGTTGTAATGGATTTATATAGGCTGAAATTCAGTTTGGGAAAAAATTGCGTAGGCTGACGTCAACTGCCATGTCATCGTCTATGTAGGCAGCCACGTCATTGTACACATCGGCGGCCACGTCATTGTACATGTAGGCGGCCACGTCATCGTCCATGTAGATAGCCAGCGTGGCATCGAGCCATGTCAAAACGTGGACAAACCGCAGCGCGACACGTGGACAAACCGAGTGCGACACGTGGACCATTCGAGCTCGACACGTGGACAAACCGCGGGCGCGACACGTGGCGCTGTGTCAAAGAGCCACGTCATCATATCCATGTCAGCACGCGCCTTGCCACGTCAGCAGCCAGCATGGGCCGTGCCACGTGGCATCCCCTTCCGTGACCAATTTCGTGACCATTTTGCTTGGTCATAGAAGAAATACACTTCTATGACGAAAAACATGTTGGTCATGGAAAAGTTCCAATTCTATGACCAAAATGACCGATTGGTCATGGTAGACCAAATGTGACGGAGCTTCTGTGACCAATTCAATTTGGTCATAAGTTGGTCATAAAAAAATGTTCCGTGACCAAATTTGCATGTACCGTGACCAAACCGTTTGGTCATTGATGTTGAGTACCGTACTAGTGCGGCTGTGTCCCGGGTGTGGCATGTCACTTGTATCCCGTCCGGGTTGGTCGGGTGCACTACTTTATCGGCGCAACTTATGAGGCCATGGTGTTGGCTTAACCGGTCCATACCAAGGATCACATCTATCCCCTTGGATTTCGGTACTACCAGTCCTGCTAGGAACTCTACCCCACTTAAAATGATCCTTACCCGGGGGCATCCCGAGTTGACAATTAATGTCACCTCCGGCGTTCGAGTTATTAGGGGTGCTTTGAGTAGTACTGTGGGTATGCTATGCTTTTCCACAAAGCTTGAGGATATAAATGAGTGCGATGCTCCCGAATCGAATAGTATGGTAGCCAAAACTGAGCTGACCAGAACTCACCGAGTACTACTCCTTGTGCTTCCTGTGCCTCCCGCGCATTGATGTGATTCACCCGAGCGCGTCCATACGACCGCCGGGGCTGCCTCATCCGCCGGTTGCTGGTGTTGTTGCCGAAGTTGTTGTTGCCGTGCACCGGCATGCGGTTGGCTCCCGACGCAAGTGGCCTTGGCCCGTTCACCGAGTTGGAGTAGGTGGTGGTGGCCGGCTTTTTAGCATAGGGGCGGTTGGCGATGAAGTGCCGGTTTCTCGGCGGTTGAAACACACTCGGGGAGCCGTTGTTGTTGTTGTTGGTAGTGATCCGTCGGGTGTTGTTCCGTGGGGGCTTCATGGCACTCGGGTTGTAGGAGGGCTTGAAGCGGGCTGCGGGGGCTTGTGAGCTCGTGGCTTGGGATTGGGTTCGATCGCATCGGAGCTTGGAACCCGGACATGGGGTGTCCAAAGTTTCTCGGCCTCCGGGACCGCTCTTCTTCGCTTGGCCTTGTGTTCCATGAATTTGCGCTTGTTCTCCTTCTTTTCTTCGGCCTTCGCTCTTTCCGTGAGGATTGCCATGTTCATAAGGGTGTTAAAATCCGGGTAAATGCGAGGAGTCGGCGGTGTCCTCGGTTCGGAGTCGGCCCCTTCTTGAACATTTCTTGCTTTTTGGAGTCTTTATCCACCTCCTCGGGGGCATAGCGTGCCAGCTCTATGAACTGGTACGTGTATTCCTCCACAGACATGTTGCCTTGGCGGAGTTCGCGGAACTCGTCTGCCTTCCGCTTCAGTGTGGCCTCCGGGATGTGGTAGCGGCGGAACTCCTCCACGAATTCATCCCATGTGATGGCGGAGGGATCCTTGGCTGCGGCGCAGTAATTCTCCCACCAGGCTAGGGCTGTCCCGGTGAGTTGGTGAGCCGCCGGGGAGAACCTTGTCATGGTCCTCGCGGTGGAGGGGCTCCGGTTCCCTCGAGATGGCTCTCAGCCAATCGTCAGCGTCCAAAGGATTCACCGACCCGCTAAAGGTGGGCGGCTTAGTCCTGAGGAACTCGATCAGCTTCTCATTCATGCTCATGGCACGGGGTCTTGGGCGGTTGATGGCATTGAAGATAGCCTCCATCAGGACAGTCTAGTTGGCTAAGACTTGTGCCAAGTCAACGGGGGAGGGGGTGGTGGTGGCGGTACCACGTTCTCTCCTCCATCTTCGTTTTGGTTAACCTCCCGGTCGTGGAGACGCTCCCTCCGATCGGCTTGCGATCCCTCGGCCGTCCGATCGGTGGGTCCCGACAGGCGCCCGGAAACCATGCGTAAAGGAGCGGGTTTCTAAGAGATCTAGTTTTATGTGATGTTTAAGTGGATTATAACGGATTTCTTTTTGAAAAGGCGGGGTTTATTCGCCGGTAAGCACACAACAAGCACATAGCAAACAAGCAAGCACAAACAAGTTTTTATTACACACCGGCGAGGAGGATACATCCCGACTACGCGGACACACTACACGACTAAAGGCTAAGGGCGCGACTTGGACCGGCACGGCTTCATTCCCCGGGTCTTGGGGCACACTACTCGCGAGGGGAGCTGTCTTCTGGGGTCGAGTGTTCTTCCAGCGGAATGAGCAACTCGTCATCGTTTCCGCCTTCGGGGTCTCCGTTTTTCCGAGGCCGCGCCGCGGCTTCGGGGTAGCCGTTGGGGGTTCGGTGACCGCTGGGTGGTGCCGGTGGGACTTCTATGGCTCCTCCCCATCCTACAAGGGGTGTTCCCAGCGAGACTTGAGGCTCTCCAATGGGCTGGAACGGGCGTTCCGTCGTGGGTCCATTCTTGCATGCGTTGGTCCTGGATCCTTCGAGGCTTTCCGGGCAACGGCTTCACTCGCTTATGGCCGCTGCGGTCCTTGCTTCGGCTTGAGCCACTCGGACTTGGTGCATCCGCACCTTGTGACTTCGCCTTGCTCGGCCGGCCGATCTCGCTCCCTCAAGTGTCCGGCCCGGTCATCAAAGAGCTTGTCCGGGGAGACAAGGTAGGCGACCATGTGGTACAGCAGGTCTTCTTGGTGGCGGCGTCGCTCCAAGTTCCTCATGCGGGCTTGCCAAACTGAGGTCCTGATGGCGGGAGGGAAGTACCTCATCGGTGTGGGGACGAGGTGCTCTTCGTAGATTCGGCACAGGTAGCGGAGGGCTTTTCTGAGGGCCAAAGGATAGGTATCCGGTGTCGGAACCCCGTGGCGGTCACGCGCCACGGCTCGATGTTGGTGTGGCGGTTGCTTCTAGCGACGGAGAGGACCACTCTACGGCGAAGAGTACCGAGTTGCTCGTACTCTCTGCCGTAGTACCTAGGGCGCTCGGGGATACCGAGGCGCTCCAGGGAGTTGATGAGCAGGGCGAGCAAACCGAGCTCCTCCCGGCACACGCCTTGGGTCCATCCATCTTCCGCCATCCGAAAACAAAGATAGGGTTGAACGGGTTGCAGGTGGGGTACAAGAGATGGATAACTTTATTTAGTAGGAAGGTTGGGGTACATCCTTCGGGGTACACTTATTATCACTAGGACTCAACTTCTAGCCTAACACCCTAGTCTTATCCTCATGGCGACTCTTCCTCTAGCTGGATACGGCGCTTCTTCGGCCGGAAGATCTTGCTCCGGTATCTCGTCTTCGGTCCGGGTACCTTTGTCCCGGTGGGTTTCTTCGGGTTCATCCTCTTCTCGCTCCGGCTCCTTCATCTCTCGCTTCTTCGCTCCTTTAGTTCATCCCATAGTTGTTTGTGGAACATCTCTCGATCGTTCCTTTTCCCCGAAGTAGTCTTGCCTCATGTTGTGCGGCTCAACTTCTCGCTATGGTTGTCTTCACCCTTTCTAGTTCTATCCTCTCGTCTCGCTCTTTCCGCTCCGTCGATCCGTCGCTTCGCTTGCCTGGGCTTGCTCCCGATAAAGGTGGTCTAGGCCTTCGAGGTATATGGATAGGTAGGAAACGCCTCTTCTAAGTCTTCTTCCTCTCGTTCTAGGCCTCTCATGCGATCAATCCACGAGCGTCCTCTTCCTCCGGGAGGGTGGAAAGAATCCCATTGGAGTCCTTCGGAGGTGCCGTCTATAAACCACTCGTAGTCGTCGCGAGGCCTTCCGAGCGACCTTGGGGTAGGTGTCGGCAAAGCGAAAACCGGTGGCGGAGACGAACCATGGCTCTATGTCGGGGTAAAGCGTGCTTCTTCCCACAAAGATCGAGCAGCTTACACCGGAGGGGTGCCGAAGCGTTCGTACTCCCGGTAGACGAACTGCGGCGGATCCCTTACTCCGACGCGCTCTAGGCCGAGTAGCAACGAGGTTAGGGAGGCCGAGCCGGACGGGGCAAATTCCTCCGTTCCACTCGGGTTAGGCATCCGGAAACGAGGCAAGAATTAAGGTAAGGATTTGGGAAAAGGTGAGCTTAGCAAAGGAAAGGTTAGAGAGGGCCAGAGGAGGTCTCGTATCCTAGGGGTCATGTCCTACGGCCAACCTACGGCTCTGATACCACCTGAAGCGTCCCCTCATCAGAGGTGACCAAATGTGACACAAATACCAGTCCCAGGAGGCTGGTAGCACATTTATTACAACAGGTGGAATCAGTCTTTTACATTACGGTTACAAAAAGGGCACGGTAGTGCCAACGCTACAATGAACAACACAAACGCTAGCGACCACACTACGATAGCAAAGGCTTCCATAGCCTCCTCAGAGTACCACACCATGGAAGGTACACAGGCACGGTTGGGTGTAGGGCACGACCTACTCAACGTCTTCGGGAATGTAATCGGGATCCTCCTCTGTAAAATAGTTAGTAAAACAAGGGTGAATACATACGTACTCAAGCAAATCCAACCCCACCCACGGAGGGGCTTATAAGCGAGGATCATGCATAAGGTATAACAAGGATCGAGGTTAAGGTTCATTTTGCAAACTTACACATGCAGGGGTTCATTTCAAAAAGGTTTTCGCAAATCATTTTCATAACCCAAGTAACTCAATTGTTTTAGGGAAAAACCACTGTGGATCTACCGGACTTCCCGTCCGTCGTAGCCCAGGCACACAGCCACACTCTTCACCCAGAAAACAACTCACGCCAGAAATCATCCCATCCCCAAAACACTAGTTTTTGTGACCACACCGTGACTCGTCCAATACCGTGGACACGGCTATTCGAATAGGTTTGACACTCTGCAGAGGTTGTACATCTTTACCCACAAGTAGGGTACCGTCACACGGACACCTCGGTGCGGTACGGATCCTATCAAAGCCATTACCCACCTTAGCTAACACTACGAGCCACCACGGAAGCACCCAAGGGGTTATCCCACATAACCGGGGCGTACCTCACACGGAGCGTACCCCGACTCCTTGGTCTCCCGCCGCTCACCCGCACACCAGATGGCAAGTAGATTAACTAGTGGGATTTATGCTAAGCCGTTGCCACATACAACGGTCGAGTGGTTGTACGATGATTTGGGTCAGGTGAGATGTCACGCAACCCGGTCCTTAACCGACAAGATGGACAACTCCCAACACGCTCAACCACACAGGTACGAGCTCACCCATACTCCTGACACACACGTCCATCCCGTCTACCCAGTTCTTTACCCCTTTTCCAAGCATATCCCCTTTTTGTTTTTAAAGCACTCACACATTTTGAAAGCACACACACATTTTTAAAGCACTCGTTTAGGCCAAAACAAGGTTCAATCATAGCAATCAAGGGTGGCTATCCTACCATGTTTTGCAGTAAAACAATATGCAATTTATAAAACGGGTATAGGATATATATTTTTAAAACTAGGACAGAAGCATGCATCAAAGGGGGAGGTTGAACTTGCCGTCTTCGAAGTCTTCGGGGAGTGCCGGCTCGGCGTTCGGGACCTCGGGCTCCTGCTCGCAGTAGTCGGCTCCAAACTCCGGCTCGGGGTACCTTCCTTCGTTTACTTCGTCGGCTATAGCACACACACAGGCAAGCAAGCAATCAATAACAGCATACACATTTTCTCCGGCTGAGCTCGCGGGGTAAAATAAAGAATGGAGGAATAAACTATGATTTTAGATCTAGGAAAGGTGTGGCGAAATTTGGGATTAATTTGGTATAATATGGTGTATAAAATGATATGATAAAGGATGTTTAGTGGCTAGTTTTAAGGAATAAGGACCTATTTGTAAAGAACTTCGAAATCCAGGGGCTCTTAATGAAACCGTGAGAGAGAGAGCAAGTGGGAGGGCTTTGGGTAGAAAAGAAAATTGATTAGGGGGTTATGAGGAAGGTGGCCTTCTTCTTCCTCTCGACACATACGAACGAGAGGAGGAGGGCGCACGGGGGCGGCCGACCGTGGTGGCCGGCGGGCTTCCCGGGCACGGCGGCGGCGGGAGGTAGGGAAACGGAGAGAGGAGGTCGAGGGCAACTCATTCCGGTCCTCACCTCGGGCGGGATGGCTTGTGGAGGGAGATCGACGGCGGCGGCGGGCGGTCTGTAACAGGGGCGGCTTGTGGAGGGCGGCGGTGGGAGCTCGGGGGGGAGAGAGAGGGAAGTGCCTGGGAGGTGCGGGGCGAGGTGGGGAGCCGGTCCGGCCCTTTTATAGGCGCGGAAAGGCGGTTCGGGCGAGGGTATTCGAGCTCTAGGAGCTTCGATGGCCGTCAATGGCGGTGAGAAGAAATATCCCGGCGTAGACCTCAGGCTGGCGAGCACCGTGCGGCGTGGCTGCGTGGGACGTGACCCTTCGTGCGGACGGCCGCCGTGGGTCGTGGGGGAGGAGACCGGTGGCGTGTCCGGCGAGCAAGCCTTAATGGCGGTCGCCGGTTGCCGGGGAGGCGTCTTTGCCGCTCCTGCTGCGAGCACGGGCCGGAGGGCGGTGCCGACCTGCGGGGGGGCGCCGTCCGGAGGGGGGGGGGGCACGGCCGGGGGCGCGCGGGGAGGAAGGGGTCCCGGCCCCCGGTGCTCACGCGCGAGGGGGGAAGGGGGGCGCGCGGGGAGAAGCCGCGGTCGGGCTCGGCCGGCCGCGGGAGGAAGAAAGGTGGGAAAAAAAAGAGAAGGGAAAAGAAAAAAAAAGGAGAAAAGGGAAAAGAAAAAGAAGAAAAGAAAAAGAAAAATAGGAAAAAGGAAAAAAATCGGGGAGAAAAATAGAAAAGGGATTTAGAAAATTAGGAGAATTCCTAGAAAAAAATAGGAGAAGGGATTTTGCGAGATTTTTTTCCGGGTTTCTCTCGATACGGCGTCAATTTCGGAACGGCGGTGATGGCGAGGCGGACCGGCCGGCGGGACCGCGGCATGCGCGGGATTCCCGGCGTGGTGGCCGACCGCGGTGCCGGGGCGGCACGCGACGGGCGACGGCCCGAGCGCGGCGGTGCCGGCGGGATTCGCGGCACGCGCGCCGAGGGTGGGAGAGGGAGACGGTGACCGGGGTTCCGAAAGGGGCAAATGAGCTCGGTGGACGAGTTTTGAAAACACGCGTGATTTATTTGGTGATTTATTAGGAGCTAAAGACGCGGGCGTTACAATTACATAGGGTGCTCTTGTAGCCGCGGTGACTAGAGGTGCATACCGGACCGACCAAGTGATTTCAACTTGTTCTATCGAACTTGCCCTAGACTACCCGCATGAATAGGAATACGTTGTGACAGAACGGGGGTTCCGAAAGGCAGGCGTTTTCGGAATCAGACCGGAGGATAGTAGTTTAAAGATGGCTTTGGATGAGATGCATGTCACGCTTGCTCTTTTGGCTGGAACTACGACTAGAAGATGATAGGCATTAGTTTCCCTTGTTTGCTCTTTACCTTGTCTACGTTCATGGATGCGATCAACCTTATGCTATAATTCATACATCTTTAAGGTTTATCTTGTTATGCAATCAATGCTTCATGTTAGGCTAGATCAATAGGTTAGATGGAGAATCCTAGGAGTTTGCTTCCGATTTGCTTCCGATCCTTGGATTGACAAATCTAGAGAGAACCCTCCATGGTGAAAAGGCACCAAGTCACCCGTAGGCTTGCGGTGAACTTGAGCACGGTTTTGAACCGTCAACACAAAGTCAGCATGATGTAAAGGCAATTCATCAACAAGTCAGCATGATGTAAAGGCAATTCATCAATGACCTTGTTTGTCATGATGCAAGTATGTTGACAATCAAATAATAACATTTCACATTTCGCATGTCATCAACATAGCTGGGCGAAGTCTGACTCACTAGTGACTATATCATTTAGGATATGATTGGATGTCTGCATTTAGTCTGATTAGGCTTGTAGGATGCAACATGTTCATGATTGGTTGGCTAAATCATATGTGGAATCCGGCTTGTCTGGCATGATATAAACATTTTTACGTTTCTTCATAGTCAGGCTTGCATGGTGCGACTTGAAAACATGCAGAGACCTAGAAGTAAATGGGGTCACAAAGTGATGGAATGTTGTGCAACCAATGAGCCGCTTTAAAAGTTTGAATAGTCAAGTTGTGCATTACATGCAACAAATCAAGGTGGTGTTGCATATATCCGTAAGGTGATTCTTTGAGCTTGATTTCCTGTGTGATCTTAGCCTCACTCGCATATGTAAGCCGGGCTCTTGTGCAACAGGCTGAGTGTGTGCAAATTCTTATGTTTGGTTGTCCGTAAGTGTTCAATATGATTAAGAAGATAATATGTTTTGATTACATATACGTGTCATGCTTCATGAGATAAGATTGGAACACAAATGATTTTATAATTTGTTGTTAAAAGAGTTGTAGTTTAATGATTTACTTTACCTTTGTAAATTTTAATTTAATTTAAAACATTAATAATTTAATACATTTCCCGTCAATAATATTATTCAATACATACTAATGGCTTTTCTAACTTGTTCAAGAGAAGTCACCAAAAGGCACTGTGGTGTAAACATTGTTTTCGATTTCACTGTAGTGAGAACGTCGTTCATATGTTTACTGTAGGACCTCATTTGCGAACGCACGACCCATAATATATTGAAAGTCACTTGTACAATTACAATAGAATCCAAGACGGCTAATCATATATTAATAACATCATTAGTAGGTTAATTGTCGACTTCTGTGAGTACCTATTGGAAACAGTCCGTTCTGACTAGGGTTGTCCAAGGCCAAGAGCAAAGTTAGTTGCAGCGTAGGGGCCTCCAAAAATGAAGACCCCCCAGATTTTAATGGTCAAATTCGCAACTCTCGAACTCTGATCCGCTCGCACTCAACACCCCTACCGTGTGGAAACCTTACTGCATGCTAGGAGCCCCTTTGCTAGAGCTGGCATAATTAACCGATGACCGAACTGAAAAGACCAAACCGAATAGACCGAAGGCCGAAAATTTGGTCATTAGTTCGATCTTCACTTTTAGATAACCGAAATTAGTCTGGTTAGTTCGGTTTTGACCCTCAGGTAACCGAGTAGACCGAACTAACCGAAATGCAAGCCACACCCACCCAAGCCTAGCAATTCACGACCCATTTGTAGCCAACCTTAGGTATTTAAGCACCCCACCCTAGGAGGCCAGGAGTGTCCTGATTCCTGGACCTTCCTAACCGCTGCAGCCGCAGCATGCTAGCAGTTTGGCATCCCGCATCCCCCCTTCTCCCTCCCATACACAGCCTGCGCGTGCCTCCTCCAAGCCTCGCCTTTATTGTCTTGTTGATGCTGCATGTCGTAGCTACTCCTCCAGCCTTGCAGTCCCCGTGTGTAGCTGCCAGGGAGCCAGGGAGGCACCGACCTGCGAGCCCGCCAACATCGGGATGGCGAGATCCATGGAGGCCCTGCTAGATCGAGAGCACAACAACTTGTTCAAGGCATCTTGACGAAGTAGTGGAGACGACGACGTCGTAGTGGCGACGACGGGGCGAGTGTCTCTAGCACATGCAAGTGCAACACCACAACAAAGGCGTCCCCGGCACATGCAAAGCACAACACTTTGCTGCTAGATTTGTTTTTTCCTATTTTGTGCTTCAGATCTTTGTGATTTTTTTGTTTGATTCATCAAGGAGTGAAGACACATTTCACATCAGGTGATTTTCATTTTTGCATTGATTTCATGCCCAGTTACTTCGGTCATGACCGAGACCGAAACCGAACTACCCGAAATCGAGCTCATCGATCTTGATAAATTAGGAAGACCGATAGGTCTCAGTTTTTGGATAACCAAAATTTAGAATAGACTGAAGAACCGATCGATTTGGTTTCGGTTAACTGAATGCCCAGGGCTACCTTTTGCCCTTCGCTTTGGCATTTTCCGCGTCCATTACAAATTCTAGAGTACTTGAGAGTCAATATGTTGTATCGACGAATAGCAAGACTGCAGTGCGGTTTGCAGGATTGATCTTATGGTCGGGAAGTCGTAAGATGATTTAAATTACTTATAAATATTTGTATAAAATAATACATTTTGAAGTTTTATAATTGTGTGAAGTTTTCTTTAGTTATATTAAACATATAGTACCTCCATCCTTTATTTTATTTGAGGTTAAAAAATTATGACCACAAATTTACACTAATGTTGGTAGTATTTCGGGTCTGAAACGTCATCTATTGAGGAATGAATGTAGTATCTTTTTGTAATATTGAAAAGGTCACATCTTGCATTTCGCACATATGTTTCAAATTTCTGGAGACAACTCTGATTCTGACGTTCCCACAAGTGTGACTCGAGCTATACGACTGCATGCAGAGAGTTCGTTTTTTTATGGTCGACAGGGGCGGGGGAGATTTCCGCACCTGATTTTCATTAATCATCTGGGTGCCGCCGGCGAGCGAGGACACATGAGATTACAACAGGGGGATACAAGGGCACGTCCAGAAGAAATTGACGTTGTGTTTGCATGGGGGAAAACGCAAGACACCAGGACTCGGAGATGGCGGCGTCCGTAGATGTTGGTGATTGTGAAATAGAGATCAAAGAGGGCAGAGGAGAGGGTAACAGAAAGGGAGTAGTGTTCCTCAAGGACTTGCTCGAGGGTGAACTGTTGCGGATGCCAGGCGGTGAGGATGCCGCCCCTGGTACTAGCCGCCGCAGAACAGGCGAAAGCGTGGGGGGAGGGAGGAAGGATCTAGCTTTCAGGGGGTCGCAGTGCGCGTGCTTGGTTTCCTGAAGGGAGATGAGATGAGGGTTGCTCGAGGTGAGAACATCCCGGATGAAAAGGGCATTTCGCACAATCGTTAAGCCCTCGCACGTTCCAGGAAACACAATTGAAAACACAACATATGGTATTCATTCTAGCAACAAAGCACCAGAAAACAATGGAGACAGCGGAAGTGACCTCAGGAAACACAGTTCGTCGACGAGCAAAGACAACTGACACTACAACAGCGACCGACAAACAGAAACGAAGCGCACAACAACAGACACTGCGTGGCACGGGCGGAGTGGAGCAGCGACGAGAGTGGTTGCTAACATATGAGGTCAAAGCAACACAGCTACCCCAGGCGTCGAGCTCCCTGGACCAAGTCTTCATTCCTTCCCGGGTGTCACCGCGGCGATGCTCTTCTCTGCCGCACATCCCAGGCCCGCCGCAGGGACGAGCTTGCGTAGAGTGGCGGTAGCGAGCGCCCCCCTCGCGGAGGACTCCCTTCTTCTGGATCTGATCCTTGAGCTTGCAGAAGCATGGCTCGAGCGCGTTCTTGAGCGCCTTGAGCTGGATCGCCTTGTCGGCGACCGAGATGAAGGTGTCGCCCTCCTTGCCGGCGAGGCGGGGGCTCTCGCGCTGTGGGGCGGTGGCCCTAGGAGGGCAGTCGTCGAGGCGCGAGTGTCTACTGGCGCGAGGTAGGTCGGTTCCGACGATGGCAGAGGGGGAGGTGGCACATCAACGAGGTCGAGGAGGACGTTGAGGCAGATCAGTAGCTGGGGGAGAGGAGCGAGCAGGACGCCCGGATCGGCCCGTAGAAAAAAGAGTTGAAGCCCGGCATGCTTGGGGACAGGGGGAGCTGGCCCCCCTTGCGGCCCATAGTTGTTGGGCTGATGCTGCTGTGGGCCGCCACCGTTGGGCCCTTGCGGCAGTGCCGGTGGGGCCGACTCGAAGAAGGGGGGGCGGCGGGAGCGCAGCTGGAGGGGAGGAGGTGGGGACCCGAAGAAAGGGATCGGGACCCCAAATTGATCAAGCGCCTCTGCGCACTGCCAGATGAAGAGGGAGGTCAGCCTGGTGATGGTCTCCTCACCGTCAGCCCCGACGATGTGCAGCTCGTGCGGGACTCGCTCGAGGTCGGTGAGCTCGAGAACGACATGGAGGGAGCTGAAGTCATGTCCGAGCAGGCAGAGCGGATCGATCTCCGCCACGTAGCCCACAACCGCGATGATGCTGCGGATGTTCGCCGGGTACCAGTGCTCGAGGGGGAAGTCCGTAGCAGAGAGGAAGACTCGCCACCTGGGACCGGCGAAGAACCGGTTCTCAGCCGCCTCGGGGCGCTCCAGGTCGACCACGACCCCACCCAGGAAGATGGGCCTGTGGTTTACCGCCAGGTCCCTCTCCGCCCTGGAAGAAAAACGCAGGAGCATGGCACCACGAGAGGAGGGCATCATGACCACCTGAGTGAAGACTAGGTACGACATAATGGAGTGGAGAGCCGCCCAGATAGCTGGGGCCGGGTTCACGATCGCCTCAGGGGGGTGACATACGCGAAGGCGTACAACGTCACCTTGACCCAGTTCCCATGGGGCGCCCAGACGGTGAGGAAGTTCGGGATCGATTCGGCGACGTCCACAACGTCGTCGCTCTCCACGCTCTCCTCCTCGGAGTCGCCAGCTCATGCCGCCCGCCGAGGTGGTGTCGGTGGGCGGGGGAGTTGGGGCGGCCGCCGGGGTGGAGGGTGGTGGGGGCGAGCGGCGGCCCGGTGAGGGAGGGGGTTCGAAGAGGTCGGGCTCAGCGGCGCCTAGACCCCGACGCAGTGGATGTCGATGGAGCGTGGGAAGACCGCGGATCCGGGCGGTGGGCCCGTCGGCGTCACGTCCCCGCGGGGGTGTTGACAGTTAATAGTTGTATCAAAGTTCGTTTAAACTTGCAAGCGGACAAGTCTCTCGTCGTAGTTAAGAGACCCTTCTTCACTCGAGTGGTGAATCCAAGGTATCGAATCCGTGGTGCTGAGGTGAAGGGTCTCTAGGGAGCGGGGTCGAGGAATGCTCGATCGCGGCGGCGGCGACGATGGGAAGCGTGGGGTGGTTGGCAACGCCCGCGGGGGAGCGGAGGCGGAGCGGGGGGAGGATGAGGTGGCGGGCACGGAACGTGGGGTGTTGGGGGCACTCCGGTGCGGCCAGGGGGTGAGAACGCGGATCACCGGCATCTTGCATCGGTGTTGGCGGTGACCACTCCTGTGGCAACGATGGCAGCAGACAGGGTCGCGGCAGTCTTGGACAGTGTGGTCCAGCGCAAGGCACCTGAAGCACCCTGAGCCAGAGAGGGGAGGCAGGGTTTTTCGAACGATCGGGAGAGGGGGAGCCGCGGGTTTAAGGACCGCGTCAAGATAGGGCGTGCGCGCAGGTGCGTGGGGGAGTGAATGTCGCCGCCGGTTCCCGGAGAGCCAGGGCAGGCTGCACGGCCGGCGTGTCGGTGCCAGGTAGGGTAAGAAGAGCGGCGAGGGGGATATGCTGACGCGGGGGAGATACGCTCCGGTGCAAGGACCCTCCTTGAGCCCTGTGTCACCTATTAACACCAAGGCACCGCGCAGTAGTCGACGCGACTTGCGGTTGGTGGGGAGTAACCGCGGCATTTTCCTCGAGGAGAGCGAGGGCGGCGGCGGCCGCCGCCTCAACGGAGGAGTGGAGGAGGAACAAGGCGGAGTCGAAGATCACAGAGCCACGTACGAGGAGCGCGTTCACCACGTTTTGGTTGGCGTTCTCAGATTGAAAGAGGTAGCTACAGACCTGACTAGCATGTAGAAGTTCTGGCGGGGCGGATAGCAAATACGTGAGCATCGAGGATATGTAAGACGCATTGAACCGAGACGCGCGGGAGGGAGGCGAGATGAAGATGAAAGCATGGCGGAGGGGATCAGGGGGGACGACGGAACCTGGCGATGCCGCGGAGTGGAAGTCGGTGAGGAGCTGATTCTGCACGAGGACCCCCGGCTTGACGAGCGGCCCAGAGCGGCGCGACGAGGGCGGCGACGTGCGGCGGGGGCACCGAGGGGCGTGCGCGGCGAGCTTCGGCGGGGGGCGAGCGGGGGGTTGGGTGGGCGGTGGCGGGGGTTGCGGCGGCGGGAGCCGGTGTGGGGGAGGAGGGTTTGTGGGCGCGGGGGGGGGGGTGGCGGTTAGGCGCCAACGGCGGTCGCGAGGTGCATCCGCCCGGCGGTCGCCCTGTTCGCGGGAGGCGAACGAGGGTGCCATCAGGTTTCTCAATCCAAAAATTCTTTGTACGAGATTTTTGTTTCGTATAGAAATAATCTAGAGAGTCCGTTTTAAATGATGCAGGCAACCAAACACGCCCTTAGTACATAGATGTATTTATGTGCAGTTGAATATAAAGACAAGTGGGAAGACGTAAACTGAATTGTACGTTTCTCTGTTGGTAAAACAAATCTACCAACGTAAAAGGCAGCTAATGATCTCGATTTCCAGAAACGCGTAAAACAAAACAACGACACTTCTCGACGAGAGACAAAGAAACGAGGCATCGATTTTCAGATCTTATTAACGGCGGATGAGCCTGGATTGCCGGGGCTAATCAGGGGTGCTCCTGCAACTTAGTCCGATGGAAGTGGTGCGGCTCGCGGACGACGACCTCATCCTCGAGGTCGGCGCCGAAAAGAGCCGTCCGGCGGGCGAGGAAGAGCGCGATGAGACCGCCGGTGATGAGAGTGCTAGCGGCGCCGCCGCGCGTCAAACCTTCAGCTTCAGCCAGGCTTACAAGATGAGGCACCGCGAACCTATGGTACGTCGTCATCCACGTTTCCTTTGCCGTTCTCATCTGTGACGGCTGCCATGATCCGCCCATTGCGCCGATTTTACCGACTCATTCTTCCTTGCACGACATGGCAATGGCGTGCAGGTGTTCACGAAGTTGCAGACGATGCTCCTGGCGTACCAGTCCCTCGGTATCGTCTATGGCGACCTTGGCACGTCGCCGCTGTACGTGTTCTCGTCCCTGGTCCTCCCCGGCGCCGGCGAGCCGGACTTCCTGGGCGTGCTCAGCCTCATCCTCTGGACGCTCACCGTGATGAGCCTCGTCAAGTACGTGCTCATCGTCCTCCGCGCCGACGACCACGGCGAGGGCGGCACGTTCGCGCTCTACTCGCTCCTGCGCCAGCACGTGGACTTCAAGGGCGACATGCCGGTGCCCGTCACGCGGCACGCCTCCGACGCCGGCCTCAGGTTCCACGGCGAGAGGAGCGGGTCGCCGTCCAGGTTGCACCGGTGGCTGGAGGGTAGCTCGGTGCTGCAAGCCGCCGTCACCTGCTTCGTGCTGTTTGGGACCTGCATGATGATTGGCGACGGGGCTCTCACTCCAGCCATCTCGGGTAATCTACACACGTCTTGCTACTGACGAATCGTCTCTGTTCGTCTGAATTCTGATGAAGTGCACTCAACCAGCAGATCAATCCTCATTCGGATTTTTCTGAATGTTCTGCTCTGTTTGTTCAGTTCTTTCGGCCGTCCAGGGAATCCAATCGAGGTCTTCCAACATCAAACAAGGTAGCAGTTGATTGATTAGTTATCTTCTGACAAAAGATCGACTGGTTATCTTCTGATAGAAATTGCTGCTTTGTCCAATTGGCAATCATTTTCTATATCTGTTGACTTGATTCAGAGCATGTTGTGCTCTTGAGCGTGGTGATTCTGCTCCTGCTGTTCCTCGTCCAGCGATTCGGCACGAACAAAGTGAGCTCCTCCTTCTCCCCAATCATGCTCGTCTGGTTCGGATCCATCGCTGTGATCGGGGTGTACAACATAGCCAAGTACTATCCGCCTGTTCTGAAAGCTGTATCGCCGCATTACATATACTACTACTTTGCGAGGAACAAAAAGGTCGGCTGGGAGCAGCTTGGAGCCATCATCCTGTGCATCACAGGTGAGAAATCTAAGCTACATTCGGTTGCAAAGCTGCAAATTCCTGAGGAACTGAATTTTTCCCCTGTTCATATTTGATGAAATCTGAACATACGAGTATATGACTGAATGCTTGTGATCAAAACCAGGTGCTGAAGCTATGTTTGCTGACTTGGGTCACTTCAACAAGTCATCAATCCAGGTAAACGTGACGACTGTACCGAATTGTTTCTCATGAGTTTCTCCAAAAAAAAATATAAATTTCTTAGTCACTTATGAAATTCCTGCATTTCCAACATGTGTGCTTCTACTAATGCTTTTGCTTTCCCTGCAGGTGGCGTTTTCGACCGTAGTTTACCCATCCCTGATCCTCGCGTACGCCGGCCAAGCAGCGTACCTGATCAAGCACCCTTCCCAGCTAAGCACAACGTTCTACAGCAGCATCCCGGGGCCCCTGTTCTGGCCGATGTTCGTGGTCGCCACTCTGGCCGCCATTGTTGCGAGCCAGGCGCTCATATCCGCCAGCTTCTCCATCATCCGTCAGTCCATGGCTCTTGGCTGCTTCCCCCGCGTCACCATACGGCACACCTCCGAGGAGTACGAAGGGCAGGTCTACTGCCCGGAGATCAACTTCTTCCTGATGGTCGTCTGCATCGTGATCACCGTCGGGTTCGGTGGCGGACCCGAGATCGGCCGCGCCTTTGGTACTCTCCAAGCCATCGACATCTGAAATCCGTTCAGAGATTTGAATGATCGGAGCTTTTTTGTGTGATTTGCAGGCGTTGCAGTGATCTTCGTCATGCTCATCACCACTAGTCTGATGGCGATAGTCATGGATGTCATCTGGCGCGTGGGCGCCGTGTGGATCGCTTCGTTCGCCGTGGCCTTCATCTCCATCGAAGGCGTGTACGGGAGCGCGCTGATGAACAAGTTCCGAGAAGGTGGCTGGGTGCCGTTCGCCATCGCGGCGCTGCTGTTGGTGCCCACGCTGTCGTGGACGTACGGGCGGAAGCTCAAGGCCGGGTACGAGGCGCGCCACGCCCTGGACGCCGCGGAGCTCGGGGCGCTGGCGGCTCGCGCGAGGGCCCGTGGCGCGGCGCCGGGCGCCTGCGTCTTCCTCACCGACCTGGTCAACGGCTTCCCGCCGATCGTGCGGCGCTACGCCGAGCACACGGCGTGCCTCCGCGAGCTCACGGTGTTCGTCACCGTGCGGGAGCTGCCTGTGCGGTCGGTGCTCCCCGAGGAGAGGTTCCTCGTCGCCAAGGAGCCCGGGCCCGCGGGGGTGTACCGCTGCGTGGTGCGGTACGGGTACATGGACAAGTACGACCTCGTCGGCGACGGCTTCGTCGCGTCCGCCGTCGCCGCGCTCAAGGGCGCCGCCGAGAGCGCCGAGGAGGCCGAGGCGATGGACTCGGCTATCGGAGATGGGTACGTGGTCGTGTTCGGGAGGACGATCCTGCACATGGGCGGCGAGCACAACTGGTTCAAGCGCTTCGTGATCAATCACCTCTACAGGTTCCTGCAGAAGAACTTCAGGTCCAGCATCTCCATGCTCAAGATTGACCATGCCAAGACCTTGCAGGTTGGAATGCTCTACGAGTTTTGACTGCGAAAAAAAAGGACTTTTGATCCCGATGCTGTTTTGACAGAGGGGTAGCTCACGACGAGAAATTCAGGATACCGGTACTGTTTTAGTTTAGTATAGATGTTTTTCGGTTCACCGTGCTAGTGTGTTTTGGCTTGGTTGAGCTTCCATTTGAAAGCAGAGAAGCAGGAGGATCTCAAAGTGCAGCACTTCGGGATATAGCGAACGAAAGTAAATGCAAAGTGCGGCCAGATCTTAATATGAGGGAAAACATAGACAAATTGTAACATCCTCCATCGACAAAACTACATTGAAAGTGTTGAGTTATGATCCAAATTCTGTCTCCAAAGAGAAAGGCCGGGCCACACCCTTTTCCCGGGTCGCGGGGGGGGGGGGTGCGGGGGGGCGGCAGCCCCCCGCGGTAGCTGTACGGGTCATAAATACCCGTTAGGGTTTTCCATTAGAGATCGATTTATTCTCTTGTAAGCCGCCGCCGTTGGCGTTGTAACTCGACTCCCGATATAGTGAAGTTCTTCTTGGCTGGCGCCGTGGTTTTTCCCGCAAGGGTTTTCCACGTTAAATCTCGTGTCTCCTGCGGTTTGATTCCTTTACTTGTCGTCGTTTATTCGCCATCGTTTATAACAAGTGGTACCGAAAGCTGGTTTCGATTTGTTTTCTTCGATGTCGTCGACGATGAAGTTTGATCTACCGTTGTTGGATTACAAGACGAGGTTCTCGGTCGTGGCAAGTCAAGATGCGAGCTATTCGGCGAACACTCATGATCTTGATGTGGCGCCGGATAAGTTCGGGGGCAAGTCGTCCAAAGATTGGACCGATGAGGAGAGTCGCAAGGATCGTAAGGCTCGTCTTTAATTCAACTTCATCCGTCCAATGATATTTTGCAAGAATGTCGCAGGAAGAGATCGCTCGCAAACACTCTGGTTGAAACTGGAATCGATCTGTATGTCCAAGGATCTAACCAGTAAGATGCATATGAAGATGAAGTTGTTCACACTCAAGATGGAGGAGGGTGGTTCGGTGTTGAGCCACATATCTGCTTTCAAGGAGATCGTTGCCGACCTAGTGTCGATGGAGGTGAAGTATGAGGATGAGGATTTAGGCCTCTTACTGTTATGCTCTCTGCCCAGTTCGTTTGCATCTTTCCGTGACACCATACTTTTGAGCCGTGATGAACTAACCGTCTCGGATGTTTATGAGGCACTCCAATCCGGGGAGAAGATGAAAGGCATGGTGCACTCGATGGGTCGTCCTCCAAGGGCGATGCTTTGCAAGTTAGAGGCGAACCGAGCGAGAGATCCTCTAATGAAAGCAATGATCGCTTCAAGAGCCAAGAAAGCAGAGGTCGTTCTAAGTCTAGACCGCCCAAGAAGTTCTGTAAGTATTGCAAGAAAAAGACTCATTTTATTGAGGAATGTTGGAAGCTTAAGAATAAGGAGAACAGGAAAAATAATTCGGATGGTAAGGCCTCTGTTGTTTCTGGTGCTGGGAATACTTCTGATTCAGGAGAATGTCTGGTTGTCCTTGCCGGTTGTGTTTCTGGTCATGATGAATGGATACTTGATTCCGCATGTTCATTTCATATCTGCACTAACAGAGATTGGTTCGGTTCTTATAAACCCGTGCGGAATGGAGATGTAGTGCGTATGGGAGATGATAACCCATGTGAGATTGTGGGTATAGGCTCCGTTCGGATCAAGGCGCATGATGGCATGACACGTACGCTACGAGAATGTGAGGCACATACCGAGGATGACTAGAAATCTCATCTCACTCAAGCACACTTGATGCAGAAGGGTTCAAATACTCCGGTTCAGGTGGAGTTTTAAAGGTATCAAAAGGTTCTCTTGTCTTCTTTGTAGGTGATATGAATTCGCAAAGTTATATGTCCTTAGAGGAAGTACTTTACAAGGTTCCATATCACGCCGCCGTTACTAATGCTCGAACCTAGTGAGACTAACCTTTGGCATATGCGTCTTGGACATATGAGTGAACTTGGTATGGCGAGAATTGGTGAAGAGAAACCCTCTATTGGATGGCTGTACTTTGAGTGGCAAGAAGTTCCGTGAGCATTGTATTTTCGGGAAGCACAAAAGGGTAAAGTTCAATACCGCATTGTTCATACCACCAAAGGTACTCTTGATTATGTACATGCCGACTTATGGGGTCCCTCTCGTAAGCCTTCTTATGGTGGTGCTCGTTACATGCTTACTATTATTGATGACTACTCTAGAAAAGTATGGCCTTACTTTCTGAAAAATAAAGATGATACTTTTGCTGCTTTTAAAGATTGGAAAGTGATGATAGAAAGGCAAGGCGATAGGAAGGTGAAGGTGCTTCGTCGATAATGGTGGAGAATTTTGTTCGCTGCGTTTAACCATTATTGCGAGGCGGGGAAGGCATTGTCGGGCACCACACCATACCGTATACTCCGCAAAGAAACGGTGTGGGCCGAGCGCATGAACGGGACCATCATCTCGAAGGCCCGTTGCATGTTGTCCAACGCACGGATGAGCAAGCGTTTTTGGGGGTGAAGCGACTAACACCGCATGCTACTTGATAAACAAGTCGCCGTCTATTCCACTTAATAAGAAAACACCTATTGAGGTATGGTCCGGCACACCCGCCGATTATTCACGGTTGAAAGTTTTTGGCTGCATCGCTTATGCTCATGTTGATAATGGAAAATTGGAGCCTAGAGCTATTAAATGTCTTTTTCTTGGTTATGGTTCGGGAGTTAAAGGATATAAGTTGTGGAATCCCGAAACTAAAAAGACTTTCATGAGCGGGAGTGTTGTTTTCAATGAATCGTGATGTTTAATGACGGTTTGTTCTCGGATCATGTTCCAAATAATTTTGATAAAGGGCTGCACAGCATATGAGCGTGCGGGTGGAGCATGTGGATGACGAAAAAGGTGTGCGAGGTGCGGCAACATGTGCATGATGATACGGACGAGCGAGGTGGAGCCGCTGTAGATGACCAGGAAAATGGAGCCGTTGATGATGAGGCTCATGATGATGTTCGGCACTTACCCCCGTTTTGCACCTTGATGAAGATTTGCCTATTGCTACTCGCAAGTCTAAAAGGGTTTGTGGACGGCCACGTCGTCTTATTGAGGAGTGTAATATGATGTATTATGCTTTGAGTTGTGTTGAACAGGTTGATAGCAGTTATGAGCCGGCCACATATTCGAAGCTATCTCTTGTGGTGATCGTGAGAAGTGGATTGCAGCTATGCGGGATGAGATGCAATCTCTTGAGAAGAACCGCACATGGGAGGTTGTTCCTTTGCCTAAGGGAAAGAAGCATTCGTTCGCACGCAAATGGATCTTCAAGAGAAAGGAGGGTTTATCTCCTAGCGAACCTCCAAAGTTTAAGGGAAGGTTAGTGGCTAAAGGTTACGATCAAATTCCTGGTGTTGATTATAATGATGTGTTTTCTCCGGTTGTAAAGCATAGCTCAATTCGTACATTCTTGAGTATTGTTGCTGCACATAATCTTGAGCTTGAGCGAGTTAGATGTGAAGACCGCATTTTTACATGGAGAGCTTGAGGAGGAGATTTACATGGACCGACTTCGAGGGGTTCATAGTGCCCGGCAAGGAGAATTATGTTTGCAAGTTGAAGAAATCCTTGTATGGTTTGAAACAGTCTCCCGTCGGTGGTATAAAAGGTTTGATTCATTTATGTTGTCACATGGCTTTAAGAGATCAAAATATGATAGTTGTGTTTACATCAAGTATGTTAATGGATCACCTATATACTTGCTTCGTTATATGTTGATGATATGTCGATTCTTTCGCCAAGAGCAGGAAAGAGATCACTACATTGAAGAAATTGTTGAGTAGTGAGTTTGACATGAAGGATCTTGGTCTTTGCTAAGAAGATTCTAGGTATGGAAATCACTAGAGATAGAAAAGTGGTTTATTATTTCTTAGTCGGCATGGTTATATTGAGAAGGTTCTTCGAGCGTTTCAATATGCATGATGCAAAGCCTCGTTAGTACTTCTATTGCACCGCATTTTAAATTGTCGGTGAGCAAGTGTGCTAGTACAGTTGAGGATGTTGAGTATATGTCAAAGGTTTCGTATTCTAGTGTTGTTGGTTCTTTGATGTATGCTATGGTTTGCTCTCGCCTGGATTTGTCTTATGCTATGAGTTTGGTTAGCAGATACATGTCTAATCCTGGTAAAGAACACTGGAGGGCAGTTCAGTGGATTTTCAGGTATCTTCGAGGCACGATGAGATCATTGCTTGAAGTTTGGCGGGACGGATAAGGGACTTATTGGCTATGTGGATTCGGATTATGCGGTGATTTGGACAAGCGAAGGTCACTCACGGGTTATGTGTTTACTATTGGCGGTTGTCTTGTGAGTCGGAAGGCCGTCTTGCGGACCGTTGTTGCTTTGTCTACTACCGAGGCCGAGTACATGGCTATTCTTTGAAGCATGCGAGAGAGTTGTGTTGGGCGAAAGGATTGTTTGCCGAGCTTTGTGGTGTTGATTCTTGCATTAACTCGTTTTCGGATAGTCGAGTGCTATATATCTTACCAAAGACCGGATGTTCCATGAGAGAACAAAGCACATTGAAATCAAGTATCATTATGTGCGTGATGAGGTTGAAAAGGGTAAGTTAAAGGTATGCAAGATACACACTCTTGATAATCCTGTCGATATGTTGACAAAGCCGGTTCTGTTGCTAAGTTTGAGCTTTGCTCAAGCTTAGTTGGCTTAACTGCGTAGCCCAAGAGGCTATTTGGCGCCGAAGTATTTTGTTTCTTTGATGTGTTCGGGATGAAGGTTCGTTTTGTTTATCTTTGCAAGAAGGAATTTGTCTCAAGGTGGAGTTTGTTGAGTTATGATCCAAATTTGTCTCCCAAGAGAAAGGCCGAGCACGCTCCGCTTCGCTCCGGCCATGGGCCACACCCTTTTCCCGGGTCGCGGGGGGGGGGGTGCGGGGGGGCGGCAGCCCCCCGCGGTACGGTACGGGTCATAAATACCCGTTAGGGTTTTCCATTAGAGATCGATTTATTCTCTTGTAAGCCGCCGCCGTTGGCGTTGTAACCTGACTCCCGATATAGTGAAGTTCTTTGCTGGCTGGCGCCCGTGGTTTTTCCCGCAAGGGTTTTCCACGTTAAATCTCGTGTCTCCTGCGGTTTGATTCCTTTACTTGTCGTCGTTTATTCGCCATCGTTTATAACGAGAAAGTACATTGAACTCTGTAAACACTGCAAGCAGCGTAAAAAAAAAAGACACTTGCTCAGGACGTCTTCTCCGAGCACCTCCCCTGACGCTGTCTGCTTCCTCTTCATCTCCGCCACGACCTCGCCATCAGGATCGCCATCCCTCGTGGGATTAAATTTTCAGCTAGCCCTATAATCAGGTTGTTTTCATGAGCTTTTCTCACCACCCTAGTCTAGCAGTCAGCTGCTATGTTGAAAAGAATTGGTGAAAAGGGGTGTCCCTGCCTCACCCATTTTTCTCACGAAGTAGGATCCAGTTTTGTTGTTAATTTTTTTTTTTACAGCTACTGTCCCCCGGTAACTACTTGTTTTATCCATTCACACCATTTCTCGCTGAAGCCCCCGATTTTTCACTTTCAAGAAGAAAGCTCCAACATATTTTATCATATGCTTTCTCAAAGTATTTTAGGATTATCCCACTTCTGTTAGATCTTTTTGTTTCGTGCAACACCTCATGCAGGACCATTATACCTGACATAATGTTTCTCCCCTTCATGAATGTTGTTTGGTTATGCAGTATAGTTTTCTCAACCACTCTTTTTATGGTTAACACTTTGGTTATCCATTTATATAGGCAATTCAAGAGGCATGGATGAGCACTTGGTTGTGTATTGGGCTATCATCTTTCGCAGCTTCATTTTTCGTTCGTATTGGCCTCCTTTCACTTGTAGAGGGGATTTACTTTTGAGAATTACACTGTTGAGACTTTTGTTTACTACCCTTCATGTCTTCAATTTGTTTAGTTCTCTTCATTGTTCGTGTTAGGCTTTGCCATAGTACAACATAAATATGTCACATCGACCATAAAATTATTTTTTAGACAGCAAGCTTTGCTAAAAACAGAGGGTATATGTCCGCACCTCAAAATTGGTACAAAATTGACACCGAATCCGAGTAGAATTGAGGAATTCTGATATGTTTTAAAGGATTTCCTTGCAGGGCAAGACCTCCTCACCCTGTATTTAAAGGATCAATATATAAGAATGAAAATGGCACAAATGGTGGCCAAAAGTCCAACTGCAATAAATGAGGCGAGAGGCTAGAAACTTAGCATTTGTACTCCCTCCGTCCTGGTTTGATCTTCGTATAACAAAATAAAAAGTGTCCATGAATGATATGTGTATTCCCAGTTAGAGCCAATCGTGTCATGAGTTGCTTAGTTGGCTGGCTCGTTTGTCGATGCATCACAGAGAGAAATTAAAGTTCTCCTTGATCTTTGTGTTATACAGTTATACGCGTACCAAACCTGGACGGAGGGAGTAGAAGATGAATACGAGAGTCGTTCAAGGAACACATAAGAGAAGTTGATTGCCGCCATGAAACTAAAAACCTATGGGTGGAGCAAAATTTTCTTGTGCCTTCCTGATTCAAGACACGGGGCAAAAGTTTGTTATTAAAAGTCTTATACGCTGGGAATTTTGCAAGGGCAACAGCTTCCAAGAGCTCTCAACGGGAGATACTTGAAGAAGATTTATCCAAGTGTTTGGGAAGACGCTCGATAGAATATGACCGATTTAAGATAGAAATCGCTCTTAGGACAAAAAATGGCCAGTGAAATATGTCATGTCGACCTTAAAATTAATTTTTAGACAACAAACTTTACTAAAAACAGAGGGCATATGTTCGCACTCACAATTGGCACAAAGCCGATTAGGATGACGCCACCGGTCAGGCCGGTGTCCCCGATCGGTGAACCCCGAGTCCGAGTAGAATTGAGAAATCCTGATGTTTTTTAAAAGATTTCCTCGCGGGACAAGACCTCCCCACCCTGCATTTAAAGGATCGATATATACAAATGAAAATGGCACAAATGGTCGCCAAAAGCCCAACGGCAATAAAGGAAGGCACAAGGAACACATAAGAGAAGTTGATTGCCGCCATGAAACTAAGCAACGATGGGTAGCTTCCTGATTCGAGACACAGAGTATTTCTTTTAAAAAACTTTCTAAAGAGACTCATCTTTATTATTGTCTTCTGTTTTTGTCTGCACCCAGGAACAACAACAGGTTTTTAGTCTGATCCCATGCAAGTTGAGATAGGGTAGAGATGAAAATAAAACCTGAAAGAATAAGACGAGGAAGAGATGAAATCCAACAAGAACAAAGTTTTTCGTATCAGTCAGACGCAGTTGCCTTGTTTCCCATTTCTTGAATCAGTAGACTTATGTTTGTGTGAGACGACCCTCCCACTGCCAAGGCCTCCCTTGCCTTGATGCCAAATTCTTTTGCTCTCATCCTCATCTCCTCTGCAACTATACCGTCATCCATGAGTTTGGACAGAGCAGCCTGCACAGCATTCCTCCCCACTTTAACCTCCTTTTGCTCAGTAGCCCACTGTGTGACTCCTTCCACTCCAACCTCCACCCCGGTTTTCAGCACATCAACCACCAACCTCTCGTTCACAAACTGCTCCCCAAAGTGTGGCCATGTGACCATGGGCACGCCCGCACAGATGCCCTCTAGCGTCGAGTTCCATCCGCAGTGGGTCACAAAGCCTCCGATGGCTTGGTGCCACAGGATCACCAACTGTGGCGCCCATCCCCTTATGATCATCCCTCTGTCCTCGACTCGTTCTTCGAATCCCTCCGCGAGCCATTCCTCAACTTCTGGAAGCCTATCTCCTGCCTTGATCACCCAGACGAACGGTTTGCCTGAAGCCTCGAGGCCTAATCCCAGCTCGACAAGCTGTCGGGGTTCAGTGCAGGCGAGGCTGCCGAAGCTGACAAAGATCACCGAGCCAGCCTTCATTGAATCAAGCCATCGCAGGCACCGTGCCTCGTCCACTGAGGCCTTGTTCCCTCTTGCAGCCATGGCGCTGCTTTCTTGGTTGCACAGGCACATTGGGCCCACCGTCCAGACCCGCTTCCCTGTGATCCGCCGGAAGGACTCGATGTAGGCAGGCTCCAGGTCGTGGAAGCTGTTCATGACCACGCCGGTGCACCTGATCTCCTCGTCGTAGATTTTCTTACGGATTTGCTTCAGACCAGGAGCGTACATGCTTCCAGGGCATTTCGCCTTTGGCAACTCTAGTGGCGTGGGGAATCCTGGGAAGCTAATGAGCTCGTTCTCATCCCCAACGTGCTCCAGCAGGTTGTCATGGATAATCATGTACCTGACGAGAGACGAGAAGCCGCAGTTGCCGTTGAACGAGAGGCGTGGGATCCCGAGCTCCCTCGCGATGCCGGCGGTCCACCAGTGCATCGTGTCAGACACGATGCAGCTCGGAGGCGGGCGTTGCTCGCGCGCGTACGCCGCGAGCGGCTCCCGGAGCGCCGCGCAGGCCTCCAGGAAGTTGCTGTAGAGGTCCTTGGAACGGAGCATGTCGGCGCTCTCGCACCCGTCGGGCAGCCCGAAGTCAACAGCCGGGAAGCGGAGGCTGACGAACCGGATCGCGAGGCCCGTCGCCTCCGCGTGGGCGACGAACGCCGCCATCCTGGAGGCGTTCGCTGGCGTGGTGACGAAGCTGACCGTGGCGCCGTTGCTGGCCAGCAGGCGCGCCATGTCCGCCATGGGGATGGCGTGGCCCTGCGCCATCAGTGGAACCAGCACGAAGTGCGCCCTGTTCTCGGCGAGTCGTCGGCCGGCGGAGGCCATGGCTTGTGGTGTGGTCAAGTGGTGAGATCGATCGATGAAGTAGCTAGCTAGAGGAGCTGAGATCGATCTGTACTGGAGCTGAGATCGATGAAGTAGCTAGCTAGAGGAGCTGAGATCGCGCTGATCGAGGTAGCAGCTCAGCTCGGGTAGTATTGTAGTGTTGCAAGTCTGTCTGCTGGGGGTGGTGGGGGCGGCGGGGCTGGAAATATTTCAAAATTTCAAGAGCACGCGACGCGCGCGGGTCAACGACCTGGTCAACGGCTTCCCGCCGATCGTGCGCGGCTTCGTCGCGTCCGCCGTCGCCGCGCTCACGGGCGCCACCGAGAGCGCCGAGGAGGCCGAGGCGATGGACTCGGCTATGGGAGATTGGTACGTGGCCGTGCTCGGCAGGACGATCCTGCACATGGGTGGCGAGCACAACTGGTTCAAGCGCTTCGTGATCAATCACCTCTACAGGTTCCTGCAGAACAACTTCAGGTCCAGGCGTCAAGCGTCCCATGCTGCCAAGACCTTGCAGGTTGGAATGCTCTACGAGTTTTGACTGCCGGAAAAAAAAGGATTTTTGATCCCGATGCTGTTTTGACAGAGGAGTAGTAGTTCACGACGAGAAATTTTTTTAGATGGAAGGCTTCGAACCCAGCTTTAATTAAAAAGCAAAGGTTGGACTTGGGATACCAGTTTTACAAGACGCAGCCAAACAGGTTATACAAGCCAAAGATAGCGCTAATGACGAACTTGCTTGTAGAACTCCCTCCTTCTCTAAACCTCTCTAGTCAGACAAAGTCCAAAACCGAGAAAAGCCTTCTCACAACGCAAGAATAAAGTGCCACCGAGAAACCAAAAGAAAGGACTAAAGAAAAAAAAACATTGTAAGTTCTACAACTTTTCGCGTCTTCTTCCCAATCAGCTTCAGTCCTCAGAGTTTAACAAAGACAATTGATGTCTTAGCTTGTGTATCACTGAAGCGATCCAAAGTTGCGCCTTCTCCTTGTGAAGTATGCTCCACCTCTGCATGAATGATATGGTTCAAAATATGCACATATCAGGGTAGGGAACAACTGAATTGTTAAAAATTAAGTCATTTCTGATTAACCAAAGACTCCATGCAAAGCAGCCAAACAGAAACACAAACAACCCATTCTCTCTATTTGAGCCCTCCACTACTTTACAGTGAATGTCATCCAAGCTTTCAGGAAGGGAACCCCACTCTAAAGCATCATTGAATAGACTCCAAGAGAATTTTGCTAACGCACAATTTAAAAAATGTGTTCTGTGCTTTCTATTTCTCTACACAGTTTACATTCTAAAGGGCCAGACCAGTTTTCCTTTTTTAGCTGTTCGGCAGATTGTATTTTGTCATTGCATATTTGCCAAAGAAATATTTTTATCTTCAAAGGTAGGTTCGCCCTCCATATACTCATCATCCATTTATTCACTACTCAAGAATAGCTCCCTGTATAGCGAAGCTGTGGAAAATCGTCCATTCTTCTCAAGTATCCATTTCACAGAATCAGGTCGCTGGGATAATGAAACACCCTCCATCAGAGCCGTGAGAGCAGCCCATTCCACTCCCTGAGCTGCCCCGAAATTTCTTCTGAAAGTCAGGTTCAGATCCCCATCTCGTAACACTCTAGCAACCGACCACTCTTGATGATTACAAATTTCAAACAGTCTTGGAAAGGCAACCCTCAAGGAACAATTACCCACCCACACATCCAACCAAAACCTAATTTTCTTCCCATCCCCTAGTATGTATGTCAGTCCTCTAGCCACATCCGCTCTAACTGACATGAGACCTTTCCAAAATTGAGATCCATTGTTTCTCCTGTAAGTGAAGACCCCACGCTCTCCTAGGTATTTCTGTCTAAGCAAGTTACAGCATATAGTATCCTCTCCAGCCTCAATTTTCACCAGCCATTTAGCTAGCAAGCACCTGTTCATCACTCTAGTATTGGTAAAACCAACTCCTCCGGCATTCTTCGGGGTCATCATAATTTCCCATTTAGCCATGTGATATTTTCTTTTCAGATTTGGGCCATGCCAGAAAAAATTAGCTCTCGCTGTATCCATTTTTTGGTGGATTTCATCTTGTAAACGGTAGATGCCCATCGAGTAAATGGGGATCGAGCTTAGACATGATTCCACAAGTATCATTTTCCCTCCAGACGACAAACCAGCGCTCTACCAAGTGGGTACTCTCTTCTCCACCTTCTGGTGTATATAACTCAGGTCCGAAGCATTCATGTATTTGCTGTCCACCATTATTCCAAGATATTTCAAAGGAAGCTTTCCAACATTACAATTGAACATCTCAACAATTTTTAGTTCCTCCTCTTGATTACTACCCAAGACAAAAATTTCACTCTTATCATAGTTGATTTTTAACCCAGACATATCTTCAAAACAGTATAATAGAAACTTTGTATATATATGATGGATTGCTCATCAAGATCCAGGAAAATTATCGTATCGTCCGCGTATTGTAAGTGGGTTACTCCACCCTCTACCAAATGCGGCACCAAGCCTTTGATCTCCCCCGCTCTTTTCGCATTCTCCAACATCGTGGCTAGTGCATCACTCACCAAGTTAAAAAGAAGTGGTGATAGCGGATCCCCCTGTCTCACGACGAGAAATTCAGGATACGGGTAGTGTTTTAGTTAATTAGTAGTAGATGTTTTTCGGTTCACCGTGCTAGTGTGTTTTGGCTTGGTTGAGCTTCCATTTTGAAAGCAGAAAAGCAGGAGGAGGATATCATCTCAAACTGCAGCACTTCGGCTGAACACAATAGTCCCGAGTCCTGACCGATACCAAGACAAGCAAAATGCTCAGTTTCTTTTCCAGCTCTCCCTCCTAAACCGTCTGACGTCTTTCTTTCACCAACCATTTGGAATTTGCAGCAGGGGTTTTTGTTCTTGATCTGAATCCAAGAGGAAAAACAGGTAGCGCGTGGAAAAAGACGACGATAATATGCTCGCACATGACAATGAAAATAGTGAACGAAAGTACATTGAGAGCGCTGTCAGATCTTTATATGGGGGAAAACATAGACAAATCGTAGCATTCTCCATTGACAAAAGTACACTGAAAGTACTGTCACTCACAAAACAATTAGTCAAAAGACCCGGAACCGAAGGATGAAATAAAAAATCAAAATTAAAGAAAGAAAGGTGAACTTCCTTCCTCAAAAAAGCTTTCCCCTTCGGCTGGGAAAAAAAGTTGCTTCTAAATCCTGTAACACCCAGTGAACTCTGAAACAGAATCCTGTAACACCCAGTGAACTCTGAAAGTGATTAAACACTGCAAGCAGCATAAAAAAATGACGCTTGGATCAGCACCCTTCTCCGATCTCCACTCATCGTTCATCAGATGCAGCGGCTGAGGAGGCCACACACGACCACAAGCCCGACAACGAGCAGGCGATCCGCCGCGGGGCTCACTGTCAGGCTCAGGACGTCTTCTCCCAGAACCACCCCTGAGGCCGTCTGCTTCCTCCTCATCTCCGCCACGACCTCGCCATTTGCGCCGCAGATTGTGTACTCCGATTTGCACGAAACGCCGTCGATCTTGTAAATGTTACCGCTGATACAAACTGTCGCCACAGCTTTCCTACTGCCCTGCCCTCCCTTCTTCAGGATTCGACGAGCCTTCTGAACGCTGAACCACGGCTTGGAGCTCTCCTGCTCCGGGCCTGCAGCGTCGCCATTGCGGTAAGAGTAGCCCTTCCATGTCTTGAACACCCCGAAATTCTGCAGCGAAGATCACAGGACTAAAGTGTTAGTCATTTCTGAAATTTTGCTATCATACAGTGGAACGGAAATACATGAACGTCGATTCTCATGCATCTACCTTCTTGGAAAGCTTGAGCAGCGTCTTGCCGTCACTGTCCATAACGTACACCTCACGGCTGCGGCTGCAGGCGTAGTTGTCGACACGGTAGGCGACGTGGCCATCCCGGCCGTAGATCGTGCACCCGTGGCCGCTGAACACCAGGGATTTCATCCACACCGTGTAAACCTGCTCCTCGGCCGGATCAGCCGGAGTAGCACAAGGTTTCAGAAGGTGAGCAGAGAGCGGCTGGACCCTGGTGACGGCCATTCTGTTCTGAACTTCTGATGAGATGAGCGTCGTCACTGCAAATCATCTGCTGCATTTATACATGCAGGCATATGGCCGGCCTCACCATGCATGCGTTCCAGATGTTATACTATTCGGCATTAGTTCATACGCGCCATTTTTAAATTTTTAAGAGTTAGGTAGGTGATCAGCAATGTTCACAAGGGTATATTTGCGAAATTTGTTTAAGTGGTCAGCAGGGATCAGATACCCAACTCTGTATCTCTTTTGTTTATCACTTTAGGAAAGTGAAGCTGCATGTACATCAATTCGTACACGATGGTATCACATGTCCTCTCGAGTATTTTCTGATCTTCTCGACACATGTTTCTGTTGAGAACGCGCGTGGTGTCGCATGCAATGGTGATATATTTTCTAATGTGTTTTTCTTTGTAGCAGGAGAGCATCCAGAGTTCAGAGGCAGTATTCCCCCAACCAACCTTTTCAATCTTGCATGTGTGTGATTTCGTTACGTTTATGCAGTAGCTCAACACTGCTTTTTCGAGAATATAGCTTTTTATAATTCAAACTTCAAAGTTTTAGTTCACATAGCAGACTGTTGAGCAACAAAGCTCAGGCGCAACTTTGTGTGTTTACTTTCAAGATGTCGGTCATAGATTTGCCTTTATTTTCACGTTCTATTTTTATTTCATGCTTATTATGCCAAAAGAGGCCACAATTTTGCTTAAAAGTAGTCCATACATATTTTGTTTTGACCAGTTGACTGAATGGCAACCATGTAACACACAAAAAGTGGTTCTTAATTAATAATTACTGGAAACTTCACTGCTGCCAAAATCATCCTCTATTTTCAAACACAATAGCATGTTTGGGCCGGAGGATTGCCAACAGAAATTGTATTAGGAGTTTATTTTTCTGTAAGAAACGTGTAGGACTCCCAGAAAACTTCGGAGAATCAATCTAAACAAAATTTAAATGAACCTGCTAGTGAGCTGAAGACTTTTTTTTTGTTGGGGGTGGGGGTGGGGGGGGGGGGGGGGATGAGGTGAAGACTTTGGATTCATAATGCACGCGTTCTTTCCGTGGCTTGGAGGGTAATAGCAGAGTCTATTTATTGTTATGGGACAGTGCCATATCTGGATAAGCGATATGATGAGCTGTAAACTACACCTAGTTAAGTTTCGTGTGACTGTTCCTGTAGTTGGCATCAGGTATAGGAGGAAAACCAAACAGAGAAATCGGCTAGCACATCACTCAGAGAAGAGAAAAGTGCAAATTTAACATACTAATATGGTGAAGTAGTTTTTTCTAAAATTAAAAAAACGATTACAGGTGTAACAGTGTCGGTTCTAACTACTCCGTTAATACTTGTGTTAAAAAATTGAGCATGTTCCCCGGTGCATTGAGAATCCTTAACTACATTGGATGAACATGGTAAGACAACGCATGTTACTCTGGTTCCTTCTCAGTAACTTACTGATGGTATGTTGCCTAAAAAACCTATTGACAGTATTCTCGTAAAAAAGAAGAAGGTGGCTTACTGATAATACGATACTTACATTTACCACTTGTCTTAAATTCAGTGATTTGTATATGGAGGAAGAATCTAAACTCAACTTGTGCTCTGAGGGATGCATACCTTACGGCTGGCTGGACATCACCAAAGAACTCATGCGCGCGCACATTGACACAGAGCATGAGTTCACAAATCCAACTGTTCATCTACGACGCACTCGTTCCCACCCTGCAATGAACTCTAGAACGTTAGACTGCCTGTGATAGTATATTACTGAAGACTTTTGTTACCTACTGTGCTAAGCAAAGATTAGTATAAACTCCAGAGTCCCAGAGACACGCTTTGTAAACGTGGTGCTAGTGCTACTCTAAGCTGCACATTGCTGACTCTTACAAAGCTAAGGTCGATCATAAACAACTCTGTTGTGACACTAAATTATCACACTGCATGACGCGTATAAGAACGAGTGCCCAATAACCCGCTCAATTTTCTAATCAGGCCACTGAAAATATGGACCGCGCCCCGGCGAGACCCTCATCAGGATCCGGAGGAAGAGCCTCGGGATCTTCAAGAGGTGGGAGGCCTGCCGGCACGACGTCGACGGCGGCGAGGAGGCGACGCCGTGGTTCACGGTGTGTAGGGCCAGAAAAGGCGGGGCCGCCGTGGCGATGCGCGGCGGCGGAGGCGGGAGGGGGGCATCTTACGTCGTCGACGGGTGCTCGCGCAAGCCCGACTACGAGATCAGCGGCGCCGGCGGCGGGGTCGTGGCGGCGGTCGCGCGGAAGCAGGCGGCGTCCGGGGTTGTGCTCGGAGGGGACGTCCTGACCCTGACGGTGGGACCGGGGGTGGATCACCTGCTCGTGCTTGGTTTGGTGGTCGTCTGTGGCCTTATCAACCGTCGCTTGTGATCCGAACGGCTGAGGATTCTCCACTTCTACAGGAGAGTGCTGGACTAAAAAAAAATTCAGCTAATGATCTGATTCTTGATAGGAGCACAATTTGTCCCCCCCTTTGGTGGATGTTTTTCCCCGTTGTTGTACCAGTGTACAATTGCAAGGTTGTATCTATATCTATGAAACCGATTATTTAGTAGTAAAATCTGATCATAAGAACTGAATATATCCGACTATATTTAAGCTCGAAATGAGATTTTTTCAGATAAAGAAAATAGCTCCGATCTCTGCGAGCGCACACGGCCAGGCTCAAAATGGGAACCCTCAAAGTTTGACTTGTTTTTAATTGTGCTTCCTAGAGAAGTTCAATGATGTCCGATTTATTTACAAATACCGATGATTAATCTCATTCTTTTAACAACACTTGGGAGGCTTAGACTTTGACTACTCTCTTATCTAACGAGCTAATCGAACCTATCACGAGCAGTTCGCGAGCTGACTTGTTAAGAAAACGAGCTGAAATCGAGGCTCGGCTCGACTCGTTTAAAGATCGAGCCGAGCTGAACCGAGGCAAACCTATAAACGAGCTGAGTTAGCTCACGAACCTCGATCTGTTACGCCAGCCCTAGCCATGAGACAACAGGAAGCACACATAACAATGATCATGACAGTCAACAAAAGTACACTGGCAGTTAAAAAAAAGATCTTTTTTGTATATTGATGAAAACAAAGAAAAATCTTGCCATTCTCCCCTCGTGAGAAAATACTAGCACCCACAACACATGTCCACAACTGATGAACTGAATGATAATTAAAATATAAAAGAAAAGGAAATAAAGCTTTCTTTCTTTCTCAAAATTATCCTGTCCATCAGCTGGGAAAAGTAAGCTAAACCTGGCTTCTCTTTCTTCCCTCTACCTGTAAATTAAACGCTGCGAAGAAGTAGCAAAAAAAAATGTATTTGTATCATTTGTGCATTTCAGATGCGACGATCTGACGCCGTCTGCTTCCTCTTCATCTCCGCCGCGACCTCGCCATCAGGATCGCTGCTGATTCTGTACTCGGATTTGTGCGCCAAGCCATCGATCTTGTACACCTTCCCACTAATCAAGACTGTCACCGTAGCACAGCTACTACTGTACGGCCCTCCCTCCTTCATAACTCGATGGGATTTCTGAACACTGAACCATGGCTTTGAATCCTCCTGTTCCAGGCCAGCGGGGCCACTGCAGTAGGAGTAGCCCTTCCATGTCTTGAACACCCCGAAATTCTGCAGCAAGATTCACAAGACCCCAAATGCTATGAGCGCAGCAGTTTCTGAATTGCTCAGACTGTCAGAGATGGGAATGGCAAGCCTCGTGGATGGTGCAGCGCACAAATTAACCGTAGAACTTACCTTCTTGAGCAGCTTGAGCAGCGTCTTGCCGCCACTGTCCATGACATAGACCTCGCGCCTGCGGCTGCAAGCGTAGTTGTCGACACGGTAGGCCACGCGACCATCCTGGCCGTAGATCGTGCATCCGTGGCCGTTGAAGACCAGGGATTTCATCCAAACCGTGTAAACTTGCTTCTCAGGGATGGGATCAGCTGGGTTAGCACGAGTGTGCAGGTGAGAAGAGAGCGGCTGGATCCTAGTGATGGCCATGTGTTTCTGATGAGGCGAGCGTCACTGCAGTGGGTCTGCTGTATGTTTATGCAAGCAGGGCATGGCCGGCCTCATCATGCCCGTAATTCAGAAGTGCAAGGCTTACATGCATGCTATCGCCCTGTTCGTTTGGCTAATTAGCCACCGTCATACAAGATCTTTTCTCTCGTAAAACCAGCCACCAAAGAAGTACCAACAAGATTTTCTCTCACAATAAATCAGCACGTACCATCACCACCACCAAACGAACATGCTTATATAATACTCGGATTAGATATGTCATATAAAATTCTTGAACGGTGGGTTCTGTTCTGCTTCCGCATGCAATTTTCACGAGGTTCATTTTAACAATATTTGTTTATTTATGCAAATAGTCAAGGATCAGATACTGTATTATCTCCTTTTGCGTGTCTTTTGGAAAGTGATGCTGCATGTACATTATACACTTTGTACACGATGGTGTCACATGCCGTTGTGATCTTTACATTACAACATGCGTATCATGATCTTCTCGTTACAGCATGCACAATATGATCTTTTCATTACAATATGCATGCTTTTGTTGAGGTGCATTGTTCAGCCGATATGTTTTTATTTATTGACTTTGTTGCACGAGAACGTCTATCAGTAGTTCTTCCTTTTAATTTATTTTCAGCGGAGCATCTACAACAAAGCTAACCTGTTTGTCCAGCTTAGCATCTCAATGTTGCTTGTGGGTGATTTTATTATCTCATAACTCTACACTCCTGCTCTACAATCACTACGGGAGAATGGAAATTCCCCGAGTGCCTCGAGCTTCCCCGAGTGCCAAATATCGGGCACTCGGGGAAGAAACTCTTCCCGAGTGTTGCACTCGGGGAAGAAATGCACTCGGGGAAGAGGGTCTTCCCCGAGTGCCCGATGGTCCATGGCACTCGGGGAAGAGAGGCACTCGGGGAAGACCCCTCTTCCCCGAGTGCCTCACCCTAGCACTCGGGGAAGCAAGCCTCTTCCCCGAGTGCCTCATCTAGCACTCGGGGAAGGGTCTCTTCCCCGAGTGCTAGGGTTCCCCGAGTGCTAGGGTGAGGCACTCGGGAAGAATTTTTTTGTTTTTTGTTTTTTTTGCCTCATTTTTTTTGTGAAGCCATCCCACATTATTTTAAACTCCTTGCTCAAATTTGGGGTTATTTTGAATTTGTTTTGTATATTTCATTAGTTTTTTTTCATTTTGTTGATTTTTTAGCATACTTCAAATTTGAGCTGCAGGTGCATGAAGTAATGAAATTTCTTAATTCAATAAAATGATATTCATTATATTTGGTGTATGTCCAGGCCATATCTAGGAAGCCACATGAAATTTTGAACATCTTTTTACCGTAACATGACGAACAACTAGCAGGAAAAGTGTTTGTAAATTATATAAAATCCAAACGAAGTCTGAAAATCATGAAACTTGTCTGGGTGTCATGTTATGGCATGTAGAGGCTGTATGCAAGAATTGAGAAGATTTCGAGCAAGTTGGGACATCGGATGCCTCAAACCCGGTACATCTCCACACATGATATCACTTGATCCACAAATCTTCCCCGAGTGCCTCGCGCCTCTCGGTGAAGCCTTCCCCGAGTGTGCAGTTTTTGGCACTCGGGGAAGGCGGCTTCCCCGTGAGCCTCTTCCCCGGACCCTCTTCCCCGATAGTTGCACTCGGGGAAGCCTTCCCCGAGTGCAATCGGTCCTTCCCCGAGTGCGGTTGGCACCCGGGGAAGAACCCGCCTGCCGTAGTGAATTTAGTCAAAAAGGTGCAACTTTGTATATTTGCTTTGAAAATATGCCGGTCACAGATTTCCCTTTATTTTCAAACTCGTATTTTCTTTCCCTGCCTTTGTGATCTACATCTGAATAAGAGGTTCACACACTTTTTTTTTGAAGTGGCACACACATTTTCATTTGACTGGTTGACCCACCGGCAGGCAGTACATAACACATATAATAATTCACCAGTACCAGATTTATTCTCTGTTTTTGAACAGCCTGCTTGCACTTTTTTTTTAAAAACAAACGGGCACGGAGTGTGACTGTTTCATTGATAAAGAAGAGGACTAACAGCCTGCTTTGCTTTTACATTGGAGGATTGGCAAAATAAATAATATAAGGATTTGTTTTTTATACAAACTATTGTACAACTCCCCGGAAAATCCATAAATTAATCCAAATAAAACTTTAATTATAGATGTTAGTGAGCCGAAGACTTCGATCACAAAAGGGCAAAGAATATAGTATGCACTTCTGTTGTTACATGAACGCTGAGGCGTCTTTATATAAGAAAATACAATGTTATGTCATTTATTTTTCTATTTATTTGCGAGAAGTTTGGAAGAAAAGCATATGGTTCGGTCAACATTGTTTTTTTTCTGCATGTTATTCAATCTCAATTAGTAGAAAAAGAAACTGAGTTTCAATACCCCAAAGATTCCTTCTGCCCAGAGAGTACAGAGATTGCAGTGCACTCGTGGTTTTCGTGCCTTGAATGAACGATCTTCAGAAGTCTTCCATGCCATCACATCGATCGAATCGGGTGCAACTGCATCTGCAGATAGTTTATGAGCATTATTAGATCAGATGCTAATCCGCACAAGCCTCCCAAATTTCTGGCAGGCCTTCCACCAATTGTTAAATCCGATGAAGTCTCTTGATCATCTTGCCGAGCTGGAGGCTATTTCATTATTCCACATCAAATCAGTTTTGCGTCGTCAAGAGCATCAGAGAAACTGCCGCTTCCCAAAAAGCAGGAAACACTCCATCCAAAAACACACAAGTTCATGCATGCTTACACTGGAGATTAGGGAAATAATAGCCTTTTTTTTGCAGATAAGACTTTATTTATTGTTATGGTAGCCATGACCAGTGATCTGTACACAAAGCTGGGTGGCTCTGTAATCTGTAGGCTGTAGCTGTCTAGCTGACATCAGAGGAAGGAGGAGGAGGAACAACTGAACAAGGCAATATATTGTATATAGAAATCGGCCGCCATGCGTATCATCCATCACTCCGTGGAAAACGAACTGATGAAATTTAGCATGTAGCTGTTAGTACTTACCCGCTTCATGCATTAATCCATCATATCGCTCAAGAGCTTTCCTTTGTTTATTGCGCTGAATAGAACGATCAGATGAATATCAGTATCTGGTCGAGGTTAGTTTGGAATCCTCAACTGCATTGGATGAAACTAGTCTATGTGTCCATGTAGTGGTAGAGAACATGGAGAGCCTCACCTCCTCAGCTTCCCAGAAGCATCTTATAACAGCAGATTACTTAGTACCTGCACTAAATATGAAGCTCAATATTTGGTTGATATTTATATATAATTATATTTGCATATGCCTATATGTACATATATTTGCATCACGTTTGTCTCTGTACTATGTCTGCCTGCCTCCCAGTAGAACTCAAGAACGCTCAGATACTAGTACTAGTCCTAGTGAATATACTGAGCAGTAGAAGTATACCAGCTCTCTTTTTTTTCCGAGGGCAAAGTCTACTGTTCATCCTACGGGATGCGTTTGGTTGCAGACAGTCACTTGTGGCTGTTGAGACCGGGTTTACTCCCTAATCTAAAAAAAGCAGCAGCAGCAGCAGTATTATAACCCTGAAAGGTTTTGTTGTGCTTGTGCCTTGTAAACGTGTTATTAATCAAACTAAACTCCCAGCAGCACCCACCAGGTAAACGTGATGCGAATGAAGCTGCTCGCTCGCTCGTAGCTGACTCGTACAAAGCTTGATTACATTATCATAAGCAACTTTAGCACAGCACTATTATATCAAATTGCATGACGCGTATAAGAACAAAGTACCCAGTGACCCATTTATTTTTCAATCAGGTCTCCGTAATATATATATATATATATATATATATATATATATATATATATATATATATATATATGGGCGACCAAGGCACTGGCTGGCTCACCATCCTCATCATTCGCTGCAGCCTTGGTTTGCCATCAAGAACAAGAACAGCAGCGAGCAATTAGCCTCTTCTCGACCCTCTTCATCCGTGACCCCTTCGATGATGGCCAAGATCCAGCCCCTTCCTCTGCCTGCTGCTGCAGCCTCGTCGTCCCCCTCCTGCTCGCCCACCGGGGATGGATCGCAGGTCCTGCAGCAGAAGCAGGCGGCGTACACGGTGTGGATGAAGTCGCTGGTGTTCAACGGCAACGGCTGCACGGTGTACGGCGCCGACGGCGGCGGCGTCGCCTTCCGCGTCGACAACTACGGCTGCCGGGGCGGCCGCGAGGTCTTCTTCATGGACCGCGCCGGCAAGACCCTCATCAGGATCCGGAGGAAGAGCTTCGGGATGTTCAGGAGATGGGAGGCCTGCCGGTACGTCGACGCCGGCGAGGGCTCCGGCGAGGAGACGACGCAGCCGTGGTTCACCGTGCACAAGGCTCGGAGCGGCGGGGCCGCCGTGACGATGCATGGCGGCGGGATGACGTACACGATCGACGGGCGCGCGCGCAAATCGGAGTACAAGATCACCGGCGCCGGCGCCGGCGCGGTCGTGGCGGCGGTCGAGCGGAAGCAGACGGCGTCCGGGGTTGTGCTTGGAGAGGACGTCCTGACGCTGACGGTGGGGTCCGAGGTGGATCATCTGCTCGTCTTGGGCATGGTGGTCGTCTGTGGCCTCATGAACCGTTGCATGTGACGGCTGACGAGGACGTACGATCTCGAGGATTCTCCAGCAGGAGAGTACTGTGTGCATCACACAAGAACGAATATGTTCTCTTTTCATGCGTTTTTTTTTTCAGTTACACTGATTCTTATAGGAGGATACAATCGTGGTGAGAATTTGTTTCATATAGGTAATAGCCGGTCATTTTTCCCACCAATTTGAGGGCATTTTCCCTTTTTGGTGGATGTTTTTCCCCGGCTGGTACGGGTGTACGATTGTAAGGCTATATAACCTTTGAAGCAAACTTGTTTTTGTTACACACTTTAATCTGTGTTTAACTGTTTTCTCTTTAATATTGATTTTTTTTTCAAAGCATCATTTGCTCATAAGTTTAGAGTGTGTTTGTTTAAGCTGTAGTTTTCAGCTTTTCTGATAACTTGTTGCTAGGTTTTCTCCTCAAAGCAAACACTAGCTTTTCGAAGACATGTTTAGCTTTCTAAGCTAAAAATGCTACAAAAGCTCATAAAGTTGAAATTCCAGCTTTCTATATAAACTTTGTTCTTTTTAGCTTCCAACTTTTTGGAAGCTGCTCTAGAAGTTGACGTTTTGCCCGGGCTTTTAGCGTTTACGCGCTGAGAAGCTGTCATGAAGCTGAAACAAATTAACAAGGCCTTAAAGCATCTCCAAAAGACTCTATATATTTTTTCTAAATGGTAGAAATAGAGGTTTTGGTAAAAAAATGTCTTCCAACAGCTTATCTAAATGGTCATCCAAATATAACCATTTTCTATTTCAGATTTTTCGCTAGTCAAATATAGAAGACGAGAATGACTCTCTCGAGTCTAGAGTGTGCATAAAAAATAGAAAAGTTGTTGGAAAGTGAAAAGATATAGAAAACGATTTTTATGCAAATGACTCTTGGAGATGCTCTTAGCATGAGCAATACAGAGTTTAATGTAAATTCTTGTGTCACTTTGCACATCGAGGAACTATGTAGCAAAGAATCTGTAAAATCTCAACATAATCAAATATAAATTTTGCCATGTTCAGGATGAAAATTTGATGATTAACAACATTTTATCATATTCAAATGTGCCATAGTCATGGTTCATGGAACAGAGTTGACTTTACATGTGTTGTACTCAAAAAGAAACCTAACCTTTGTTAGAATTATGTCCAACTTTCCACTAAATTTTTTTGTGTGGTACTAATGTAGTGATCTAGGCCCTTTCGCACCTTTGGTAAGGGTGTGTTTCGGTGATAATTGACAACCATATGCTTGTGACTAACCTTTGTTTTGAAGCGGATTTCTATTTGGGTTATTGTCACGAGTATTGAATGAAATGAGACCCCTCAATTTGAATTTACGGGCTTAATGCGGTCGAAGACTGCAAGGCTAAGGATTTTGTTAGTTCCAAGTGTCTCAAAGGAGATGAAGGACACTTGGATTACTAGTTTGTAGTTTCGACCGTACTATTAAGAGGGGTTCGTACACTAGTAGCTTGACCATGCACTCGAAAGCCATAATTTATACACACTCATGTTACTTGGATCCTATCTAGCTCAGAGAGTTCATGGAAGCAAGGTTGAAGCAAAAGAATCGACGGAAAACTCAAAGGCGCTGAATTGGATGAGTTGAAATCAACTTCATAGCGCCGGATGATCCGACGCCCCGTATTTAACACGCGTCGGATGAGTTCTGCGACCAATCGGTTCAAAATGGACCGTCGGATGAACCGGCGGTACGGGCATCGGTTCATCCGACGCCTTAGGGTTTGGCTACGCTTCGGTCAAGGGTCCGGGCTCGGCATCGGACGATCCGACGCCTTGACCATCGGTTCATCCGACGGTTGCATTTAAATTCAACGGAGACGCGCCAAGGATTCTCGCTTCAAAGACCGGATGATCCGACACCCGGTTAGTGCTCACAGCGGTTCATCCGACGGTTTGTTTCAAATCACACAGTACCGCCCGGCGGGGTGCCTTCGACTTCGGATGATCCGACGAGGCGTCGGTGTATAGCGTCGGTGTATTGTCTGGGTTTCAAGGTTCAACGGCTATATTGGGCGCTGTGAGTGACCGGATGATCCGACGCTTTGCAGGGGGGCACCATCGGTTCATCCGACGGTACAACTTTTTCAGGGGACTTTTGCAACGGCTAGCCACCTTTGCTAGGCCTATATATAAGCCCCCCCTGCCTCTCTAGAGCTGCCTTTGCCACTGCGAAGATCTCTGCGACCTAGGAGAGAAGGAGAGTGTGTTCTTTCTTATTGGAATTTCTCTTCCTCTTCATTGAGGTGTTCTTTCTTAGTGAGCAAGAGTTTCAAGGTGCATCCATGGCTTAGCCGAGTGCTCGGGTCAAGTGAAGGTTTGCGGGCTTGTTACTCTTGGAGTTTGACGGCTCCTAGACGGTCTAGGTGACTTGGGGGTTCTTGGTGAGCTCTTGGAGATTGTGGGAGCCTCAAGACAAGCTTGGTGTACACGGTTCGAGACCCACCGTTCCGGAGATGGAGAACGGGTACTCTTAGTGAGCACTTGTGTCTTAGTGACTCAAGGGGGAGCGATACTCTAAGTGAGTGCTCCAACGTGGACTAGGGGGAAGCGTCAACTTCTCGATACCACGGGAAAAAATTCGATCGCCTCTTGTCCATCTTATTTACTTCTAGCACTTACTTTCAGGCATTTCAATTCCGCTCTCAAGTTTCTTGTCTTTGTTCTAGCTTGTTTCGCTTGTGTGCTTAATATCTTGCCTAGGTTGTCTTATTGCCTCCTAGTGTGTTATTTGCTAAGGAAACTTGTGTTAGTGTGCTCTAGAAGTAGAGAAGAACCGTTTTAGTATGGGCAATACTAGTTGATAGGTTAAAGTTTTCGTTTTTTCCTTTAGAGCTTGAAAACAAGTCCCATATTCAACCCCCCTTCTATGTGACTAGATCCTACAACTAACTACTTCTTTAACCAAAGCTAAGAACGCACTCCTAGTTCAGATACAGGGTTCGCAAGTAAAAAAATAAGAAGTTTGATGAGTGAATCAAAACTACCAATTGTGCAAGACATTGCTGCTAATTACCTCTAAAGACTCTGATCATAAACGTGAAGCACGTACGCGTACGGAGGAGAACTGTGCATAGTGTACGTTTGTTCCCATCCAAACGTTGACGTATCTTTATTGTTGGCGTGTCAATTTATTTCTCTTTTATAGTTCACAAGAGGTCATTTGCTTATTTATTATTCAAAATCAATTCTCAACTCCTTACATCTGCTAATTTTCAATCAGCAAAAGATTCCTTCTGTCTTGTGTGTATAGACAGCTACATCTTCAGAAGTCTTCCCACTTCCAAGGCATCACATCGGTCGTTCGGATACAACTGCGTCTGCATATATTTTACAAGCATCATTAGCATAGTTGGTAATCTGCACAAGGCTCCCAATTTTCTGGCAGCTTCTTATTATTTTTCAACTTCAATCTGATGGCTGTTGTATTCATTTTGTCTTGCCATTTTTAGAAACTACTCCCTTGTCCCTAAATATAGCTGTTTATATTTTTTTTTTCAAAATCAAAATTTGTCAACTTTGATCATAAATAGCTAAATAATCATAAAGCATAGTGACATAAAAATGGTGTTAGTAGATTTATCATTAAACCAGCTATTAAAACATGCAATCATTTGTATTTAAAATAAATTATTTTAAAAGCTATTGTTGGTCAAATTTGAAAAAGTTTGACCTTGAAAAAATTCAAATGTAGCATTGTAGCTATATATATTCTAGAGCGGAGGGAGTAACCAAGCTAACTCAGCACCCACATTAACTTCACATACACATCCATTTTTGCCATCGCCAGAAGCCGGCCATTTACCAAAATGCAGGACACTTCATCTCAAAAACACATGTGCATGCATCACACTCTAGAAGTCTAGGCAGCAGATTATTAGGAATATAACACAAGTGATGGGTGTCTGTCCCTGTACATGACATCAGAGAGAAAGGAGGTTGTCCAACAATATAAATCGGCCGCCTTATCACTTTCAAGGAGGAGAAGCACGCCAGAAAACCAAAGCCGGCCACTTAGGTGTGACAGTGTACGTGTGTCAGCACTTATCCTTCAGCAATCTTGCTTTGTATATAGCACTGAATAGAACAATGTTCGGTTTCGATCCATGTCGAAATCTTAAATTCCACGTTGGTATGAGGTCAGATCGAAATCCTGAACTGAACTGCTTTCTAGAGAAGTGAAGTCGAAACCTGTTACTCTGTTTTACCGGCTGTAACTGATAGTCTGATACTGCTGAACTTAAGCACTAAGTATTGAGGTGCACAGGCTGGTTTTGACTTGTGTGTGGAGTAAGAACCTAAGCTGAACTTGTGTACCGATGCTACAGAAGTAATAGAACGCATGAGCACCCAAAAGCATGCATTCATAAATCCAACTGCGCTGCGCACTATAGCGTTTGTTTGTTCACACCAACGATGAATCAACGACCAGCTAGTAATGTCAAACATGAACTCTAAGACACTGGGTTAGCATGCTAAGCCAAACCTGCCTGTAATAGTATATCCCTGAAGGTTTTCACTACCTACTATGGCATTGCATGCCACGATTTTTCTGAAACTCCAAACACACCTGGTAAACGTGGTACTAAACTGCTCACTGCTTACTCTTGCAAAGCTAAGAGTGAGATTAAACAACACTGTTACATCACTATTATATTAGACCGCGTGACGCGTACAAGTACCCCAAACTCCGCTTAAATTTTTAATCAGGCCTCTGAAAGTTTTTTTAAAGAGATTGATGGACCTATAAATACGTGTGGGTGACCAGGCACTGGTTCCCCACCCTCATCAGCTCACTGCAGCTACCGACAGCAGCAGAACAAGCAACCAGCTCTCTGCTCTTCGACCCCTCCAATGGCCAAGATCCAGCCCCTGCCTCAGCCTGCAGCCTCGTCGTCTCCTTCCTGTTCCTGCTCACCAACCGGGGAAGAGTCCCAGATCCTGCAGAGGCAGGCAGTGTACACGGTGTGGATGAAATCGCTGGTGTTCAACGGCAACGGCTGCACGGTGTACGGCGCCGACGGCAGCGTCGCCTTCCGCGTCGACAACTACGGCTGCCGGGGCGGCCGCGAGGTCTTCTTCATGGATCGCGCGGGCAAGACGCTGATCAGGATCCGGAGGAAGAGCTTTGGGGTGTTCAGGAGATGGGAGGCCTGCCGGTACGTCGACGCCGGCGAGGGCTCCGGCGAGGAGACGAGGCCGTGGTTCGGAGTGCGGAAGGCTGGCAAGAACGGAGCCGCCGTGACGATTCATGGTAGCGGCAGGACGTACACCGTCGACGGGTGCGCGCGCAAATCGGACTACAAAATCACCGGCGCGGACGGCGCGGTCGCGGCGGCGATCGGGCGGAAGCAGACGGTGACCGGGGTTGTGCTCGGTGACGACGTCCTGACGCTGACAGTGGGGTCGGGAACGGATCGTCTGCTCGCCTTGGGCTTGGTCGTCGTCTGTGGCCTCATGAACCGGTGCTTGTGAAGCTGTGACGCAAAGTGCTGCATCACAAAGGCGTCAAGAATGACTTTATTCTTTTTTATAGTACGGTTTTTGCAGATATTAGTGATTTTTGGGAGAGTTTGTTTCATATCTAGCAGTTTAGGTCCGCCCCCCCCCCCCCCCCCACCAATCTGAGGATGATTTCCCTTTTGGCGGATGGTGTTTTTCTGGATCCTAAGTATATTGCAACTTTAATGTGGTAACCTATGAAACAAACTTTTTCTAAAAATATATATATTTGCTGTTGCCTTCATTGCTACTGTTAATTTGTTATGGACGTTACAGGATATCAAATGGTGTTCTTCCTTTTCTCAGCGTTTTTTCCTTAGTGTGTTCATATAGGCTGTTTTTTCCTTCTCTAAGTGGTTTATAGAATAAGTGGTGCAGTATTTGATCATTTTCTTTCTTCTAATATAAAAAAACAGCAAAACTTTTGCCGTTCAAAAAAAAATAACTTGATCATAAATTTATCTTGAGCAATGTATGAGGCTCTGCGGTTCGAACGAAAAAAGTGATTGTTGATGAGCCTAATAAAGTCCCCTCTGGATCCGTAACTTAGACCTATTAGTTATGTTAGCGGGGAAGATACATGACTGCTAATTGTTAGCTGCAGTGGAGGAGCTAGGAGGTATGCTAGGTAGGCACCGGCATACCCTACAATTCCGACTAATACATGCACATATACGTATTTTTTAAAGAAAACATACAAATATGACAATGTTGCACGACTGATTACGTGACGTTGAGTTGTGTTACTTAGTGGTTAGTGCATATATACCGAATTATATTGTTGATTTTACTATAATTACCAAATTGGTAAAATTGATTTACTGAATTGTATATGAATTTTTTTGGATGGCATACCCCGCTAGAATCATAGATTCGCCACGGGTTAGCTGGATGGTTGTATGGTTATTAAACGACAGAGTAGGCAGTGGATCGACCTATGTGGAAAGACTGATTTAGTCAAATTGATATAAAAATGTTCTTGTTTCATGTATTTTACAGTCACTATATATATGAGAAATGAGATGTCCTTCAAGTTCTGACTGAGGTGGGGTACGGTTTGTATCTTGTTTTCCTAATAATCGACCTGTTGCTTGCATTGTTTCAAGAAAACCAACATAAGAAAATTATAGAATCACAACAGAAACAGAAGAAAATTATAGAATAACCGCAATGGCATGCCTATATATATTATTGATGCAGCCATGAGCCCATGACTAACCTCTAATGCCTGCAATGCAAGATGCATTGGGGTATGGCTTAACGCCTCGTTCGCTTGGCTTATCGCCCACCGGCCAAGAAGATTTTTTCTCTCACAACAAACCAGCCACCAAAGAACCAGCCAACAAGTATTTCTTCTCTCGTAACAAACCAAGAGTACCGACCATCGGCCACCGGCCAACCGAACAGTGTAAATCATTTGCATCTATGTTATAATACTTGGTATTAGATATGTCACTAGAAAGAGGCGGCGCGGCGTTGCCGCTCCATGACATGTAGCCCAGGAATTGGTAGGAAGGTTGTGGATATTTTACAACATTTTAGGTTGTCGGTTAACTCCTTAAGAGTTTATGCTATTTCTTAGTTAAAAAGAAGGGACTATGGATTCATTATGATAGAGTTAGCGGACTTTTCGCAAAATTTGGAGTTGTGGTTAGATTTGTAGATAGTTTATGGTCTTTTCCATAAAAGTCCGTGCACCATATATTACTTCTGTAAAGTTCAAGTTTGTTGGAGATGCATGGATCGTGGGTTAATTATTATAATAAAATTACATGAGAGGTGGTTTGAGCGAGGTTGATGTCGTCAAAATTTCTAATAGGTGGCTTAAAGAAATGTTAGTTTTTTAAATTTGAGGGGCTTAATTAAAATGTGGTTGGACTACTCGTTTATTTTCGATAAAGTTTGAGTGGGTTCTATATAATTAGCAGCCCTCTTGACATTCCTTCAAAGCTCTAGAGGGGGGTTTCGTAAAGCCGTCTGAGAGGCGGTTAGAATGAAAATATATTTTTGCAAAATTTGAGGGGGTTTCCATAAAATTATCTTTGTGGGCCGAACTACATATTAATTTTGATAAAGTTCTAGGGTGACTTTGTAAAAGTGACAACCCCGTTGGGATTCCTTCAAAACTCGAGGTGATTTCCACAAAACTCGATAGGTGGTTTTTCAAATAATATTTTCAAAAAGTTCAAGGGGGTCTTTGTAAAATTACCCGAGTGATGGCCGAATTACATACTACATAGGCCGATACATCATAATTTTGTGTAAATAAAATAAATAAGAAGTTCGTAAAATATTATATATAATTTATGTAAATATATAGTTTTGAGAGCACTTGTTCTTAAATAAGTTAGAACACAAATTCGATGGAAATATTGATTGAATAATATAATTTGAGAAGTCATTTGTTACTAAACAAAATCCGATGGAAAATAATGAATAATATACTTTAGAAATGAGATTAGGAATAAGTTAACATATATTTTTAATCATGAATCCCACAATAGAATTGTGGGTCCGACAAAACAAAAATGTGTGGGTCCCACCTAATGTGGGTCCCATACGAATATCTCATGAATCCATGTGGGTCCCGCACGTGGGTCCACCTAAACATATCGTGGGTCCCGCATGAAACGAGCACTGTGGATGATCCGAGCCATCCACGCACGATCCGACGGCTCTCGTTTTGTTGATGATGTGGCTCAATGTGGGGGCAAAAATCCCCCCACTTTAGGTCTTGTAATAATAATGATAAAGATAGTTAATTTTTAGAATTACATGGTGGGCTATATGAAATGTTCACAAGGGTTAATTCAAGCAAAATTTGTTTAAGGAGCTAATCGGAGATCAGATACATTACTCGTTAGCTGCTTGTTTTTTGGAATGAGATGTTGTTGTGTATATTATACACTCTGTATACGATGGATCACGACTTCACGAGTGTAGTAAAAGTATTTTTTTTGTGCTTTTCTATGCAAGGTTTTGTTGAGGTGAAACTATTCACACATGTTTTGTTGTATTACAATGTGTCAATATCGATATTTTCTTACCCTTTGTTCAAAAAAAGAATGACTTTCTGAGATTTTACCGACAAATTATTAGAGGTGAATGAAAATGAGGTATGTACCCTAGTTAATTCAATTTGCATATAGAAAATGAAGAAAATACATTTCCATTTAATTATGCATCCACGAGATCAACACGCCAAATTATGCATGCATAAGATTTAAAAAGCCTTTTTTCTGACAGATCCTGAATGTCAAAACATCGATTTCTTTTGGATGGAGGGAGTACTTGTCTGCTATATGCCTTGATCAGCTGCTTGAAATCTACCCATTTCTATTTTCCCTCAGTCTTGCACCAGTGATTCATATGCATATAGGTATTAATTATTTGCTTTTGAGAATATATGCGTATAGCTTTACAGTTTAGTATTATCAGAATAGTTGTTGCATCACATGACCGTGCTGCTTTGCATGTTCTGCTTTTAAAAAGATGTAAATCCGTACATTTTTCATTGTTCTTCTTCGCTTTTCAGCTTTGTTCCAAAACGGCTTTGCGTACCTCAAAACAAGATACACGTACTTCACTTGAAATTGAAATTGACATAGCCCACTAAAATATTTCTGTTGCCCAATTGATTGAGCAAACAAACGTGAATCTTCCCGCCGGATTATATAAAACTAAGCCGGACAGCCCCCACGGTTTTCATGAAGAAGAAGAAACATTCTCCCGACTTAGAAAACCCCCGAACCCCGGTTTCACATCAACCCCATAATTCGCCCCGGTTTCACATCAACCCCATACTTCGCTCAAACGAGGAATCGAACCTGAGTGGTTGCAACCATACCTCAGCCCCTTTAACCAACTAGCAACTAGGCTAGAGGGCTTTGGTTCCCGCGGGATTATATCATTCCTACCTAAACTATGCAATTGAATTTGTTGAAACTTTTTTATTAAAAATATAAGAGAGGTGATTCTAAAAAAAAGATAAGATTAGGTTTGTATTAGAGGATTGACAAAATAAATCAGTAAATCGCTAACAATTATTTTGATCCAAGAAGGGCTTAAAGAAGTCAGAAGCTGGAGAGCGGAGACCTTCAATTTGATCATATATATATAGACGTGCAAACCATCAACCATATATCCGCGTGGAGAACTGCACAAATTTTACTGTTTATTTGACAGATCCAAACGTTTAGATGTCGTTTTCTTCCCCCTTTTTTTGCCCTTAATTTATTTGTGAGAGACAATGATTCAGTCGTCAGCAATTATTCCTTCTGATGTTCAACCTCAACACCGTATACTACATGCTGATATTCAACTCCCCAAAGGTTCCTTCTGTCTTGATGAACGAGGAAATTTTAAATGCAAGCATGGGCTTCATGCCCAGGAGAAGATATTCCAGCAAATATTGTTATTTGCATGCATCATATCGTATCCGTACAGCTTCACCATTCTGACCGCGCCCGGTTGCTGACCTGCACAAGCCAGCAGCTCTCCGAATTATCTGCGACAGCTCTTCCGTTGTTTAATCTGACGATCATCTTATATATCTTATCCTGGCGGAACTCAGAAGGAAGCTGATGTAGTAGATTTTTCAGTCAACTGTATATTTATCTTTACGCAGGCATCCAAACTGAACTTGTGTTACCAGGCATGCATATATACTGTACTCTTTTCAGAAGGCACCGCCCACAAATCCTACCGTCCATCCAAGCATATATTCACATCTTGCATGAACCACACCACCAGCAGGTTATATATGTCAGTGTGTCAGGCGAAATGTGGCTAGCTACTGTGTGATATTCTTAGGTTATCAGTCTTCTAAATTAAACTCCATAGGTACACCAGGTAAAACGTGATCGATGTTTTTCATTAGTTTTGGGCTTTTGCCAAATGCTGACTCTGACAAAGCTTGAATAAAACAACCGTCGAATTCGTGCAGCACTATTGTATCGTATCACATGACGCGTACGAGTATATATATATATGATAGCAATTAACTCTACAATTAAGTACCCAATGGTCCAACAAAGTTTAATTTTTAGTTAGGTCGTCGTCTCCCGAAAGTGGAAAAGATTGGGAGATGCAACAAAGCACACACATATAAATACACATACGGAGGACCTAGCAACTTACTACCCTCGTTCATATCCTCTTCAATCAACCGGCCGGCCGGCCGATAACGGAGGTGGCGGCGGGACGAGCGGTCAGCTCCCCGACCCCTCCAATGGCCAAGGTCAAGCCCTTGCCTGCAGCAGCAGCTGCTGCTGCTGTATCGTCGTCGTCGTCTGCCTCGCCGCCGACGCAGGCAGTAGTGTACACGGTGTGGATGAAGTCGCTGGTGTTCAACGGCAACGGCTGCACGGTGTACGGCGCCGACGGCAGCATCGCCTACCGCGTCGACAACTACGGCTGCCGGGGCGGCCGCGAGGTCTTCTTCATGGACCACGCCGGCAACAATCTCATCAGGATCCAAAGGAAGGTACATGCTTCTTCCAAGATCCCTACAGTTTTGTAGAGTCCTCTTAATCTTCTCTCTGTTTTCCCGGTGGAAAAAAAAATTCTTGTCAGACCAGACTGTCGATCTCCAAGAACCGCTGTTTCAGAGTTCTCCCTTGTCTCTCGCCATTGTTATGCACGCAGAGCTTCTGTATGTTTAGGAGGTGGGAAGCTCGCCGGTGCTTCGGCGACGACGACGACGGAGAAGAGGCGCGGCCGTGGTTCACGGTGCAGAAGACCTGGGGTAACGCCGCCGCCGTGACGATGCACGGCCACGGGAGGAGGACGTACACCGTCGACGGGTGCTCGCGCAAGTCCGACTACAGGATCAGCGGCGCCGACGGCGCGGTCGTGGCGGCGATCGCGCGGAAGCAGACGGCGTCCGGGGTGGTTCTCGGAGAGGACGTTCTGACGCTGACGGTGGGACCGGAGGTGGATCATCTTCTCGTTCTCGGCTTGGTGGTCGTGTGTGGCCTGATGAACCGCTGCTTGTGATGGGGAACGGCGTGTCGGCGTCGGCAATCGCCAATCAGGAAGGAAATTGTTCTTCTTTTCGCGAGTATTTTTTTTTTTGCAAAATATGGTTGAATTTTTTAGGAGCTTATACATTTATTACATACATGGTGATAAAATGTGTATATAGTTGGTGGCGTGAGTTTGTTTCACTTTGGCAATCTTTTTTCCCATCAAACAGCAACCGAGGGCAGTTTTATACCCTTTTGGTGGATGATTTTCCCCTTTCTCAAGGGGTATGAAGGTACAATTGTAACTTTGCCAACATTGTAATATGATGAATCTAATTGTTTCTCCTCTTTGCTTTTGCCATTGGCATGATTCTGGTCTAATTTTTCATTTCAACATTTTTTTCAAAATTTTTTGTTTTAAAAATAGATTTTGGTCCAATTTGTTTTACACCTCTACATAAACATTACCTACTATGCATTGGCAGAGGAAAACAAATGCACATGGAGCATTGTTCGTCATAAAAGGACCAAACACAAAAGTAAAACAATACGTACTCCCTCCCTACTAAAAAAAACTTACATTTAGGACAGCGACACGGTCTTTGAAGCATAATTTTGACTTCTTATTTTTATAAAAAAATATAAAAACTGAAATATGTATACTTTTAATAGTATTTTTCAAGACGAATCTACTCATATAGTTTCATATTTCTAAACTCAACAACTTAAAAGTTATTCCTGATTTATGTTTCTAATGTTTGACCAAAACATCAAATTTTTTTTGGTATGAAGGGGGGTATGCAGAAGATGTAGTTCATAAAGAAATGTCTGTGCGCAATTTATTACATAAGTTAGTTCCTAGTGTCAATTTCGCATATCCAAACATCATATCACGCGGTGCAGATTTCGTTAAAGAAAGTATTAGCTCGATTGTGAAATTAAGCTCGGGTCTTGATAAAGAAATATAACATTGACCAAGTTTACAGAAATGATTTATTGAGTTACATTACCTACTGCACCGAGCATTGGTTTGAACAAATGATAATAAAAGGTGCCAAGACGTTTGTCACTTATATACATGCATGCATGCATGCATACATACATACATACATACATACATACATACATACATACATACATATATATATATATATATATATATATATATATATTATCATATGTAAGCTGAGATATATAAAGTGATGGCTTACGCGCCACACAAGTTTACCAAGGCACACGAGCAACGCTTTAATTATTTTGGTGCCCAAGAAATGAACTCGTCGCTGTCATATGTGTTATCCTATAAATAGTACTAGTGTTTACATTGATCAGTTTATTATAGAGAATGAAATCGGATATGATATTCACTAGCTGATGATTAGTAATAATATTACTTCATCGGTTTCATATTACTTGTCATTTACCTATACATATTTATGTCTAAATATATAAAAATAATGTATAAATAAATCAAAAGTAATATGAAACGGAGGGAGTACTCGATGAAAGGCACACGCCAAGGCAGCGGCAGCTAGCGATGCACCAACAAGCAGCCCGTTGGGTTGGGATAAAAACGCTGTCGCCGATGAATCATGGCCAACTAACCGGATCGTGTATGTATATCGGCCTCCTCGCCCCCCTTAGGGCACCCGCAATGGGTGTCTACAAGCTCTCTGCAACATTCCACGTAGGAAAGAGAAAAGGTCCAGGTAGGAAGGAAAGAGAAAACTGTCGCTTAAGCTGGCGAGATGCGTTAGGCACGAGCTCCCATACCGAGCTGGTCTCACCACGTATTGCTGCTCTTCTCTCACCTTCCCCGCGAGGCCGGCTCCTGCGGCTGGCCGAAGGTGGGGATGTGGCCGGAGGCGGAGCTCCAGGGCAGGCGGCGAGGTCGAGCTCCGTAGGTCGCATGTGGGAGCAAGTGGAGGCAAGGCCGGTGAGGGAGCTTGCCGCCGACGTGGGTGGCCTCCATCCGGGCGAGGCCGGCGGGGAGCTCGTTGCCGCCGCGTGGAGCGCGACGTGCGCGGGTGTGGCGAGGCTGACGCACAAGTCGTCGCCATGTGGCCAGCTCCATCTAGGCGGGGGTGGGGAGGTCGGCGGGGGAGCTCGCCACCGCCATGGGCGACCTAGTCCAGGCATGGGTGGGGAGGCCGATGGGAGAGTGCCGCACGGGGGAGCTCACCGTCGTCGTGGAGCGCACCGCGCGCGGGTGGCGCGACCGGCGGGGGAAGCCGCGGTCGGCGAAGCCGCTGACTTAGGTGGGAGGGCACCGCGGGGGCTTGGCCATAGTGGATTGGTGGGAAGAATGAAGATGGAGAAGGGGGGCGGATGAATAAAAATATTATGACAGGTGGACCCTAGCACATATCGAGTTATTAAAAGCCCACCATGTTTGGCGCCTCCACAGCAATTGAGGCATCGGTGGCCTCTTCGCCGCTCGACACGTCACCCTCGGCGGAGGCCGCGCGCACCTCATCACGCGAAAGCTCGGCGTTTGAGGTGCGCCCCGGACCGAGCGCACGGGACACCCCTCCCACCACCCCAATCAGCCAATCCCGATCCCCACCCAGCCCAAAACCCTAGCTCTCCACTCACATCTCCCCGCCGCCCACTCTCTCCCTCTCTTCTCCTCCCCGTCGCCGCCCTCTCCCTCCCAGGTCTCTTGCTCTCCGCTGCGCCGTCGCCTCCCCTCCCCTTCTCCCTCTCCTCATGGCTCCACCGCTCCTCCCCGCCGCCACTCCTCCCTTCTATCCGCCGCCCCCGCTTGCTCCCACGGGATCCAGCAGCGCAGGGGCAGAGGTGCCCCTTCCTCCATCTGGATCTGCCCCAAAGCTCCACCGCGTTGCCCTTCCTCTAGCACAGGTGCCGCTGCTTCCTGGAGCGGCAGGCATGTAAGGCCAAGGGGGCGCGTCGCGGTGCTTGGTCTCGACTGGTGGCGAGGGGGCGAGCACGGCCACTTCTTTCCTCGCCCTCTACCTCGACGAGGAGGTCATCACCGGCTACGACGAGACCACCGGCCTACAAGACTCGGTACGTGCTCGTGGCACAGCTCCGCTCCTCCTTCCCCCAAGCTCGCGCCGCGGCGAAGGCGGCAGAGGGCGAGCATAATGCACTCTGAATCCATGGCAACCCTGCCTGTTGTCGTTCTCCCTTCGCTGGTGATCCACGAGATGTGCTAATCTATCTGTGTGCTGTGTGTGACAGCGGTGTGCACGTAGTGGGTTGGGTGCAGGCGATGCGGAGCCCGCAGGAGAAGAACACACAGCTGGAGAACATGACCTGGAGGATCTAGAACCTCGCCAGGAAGGAGGTGCGCCTTTTCGTACTTGGTTCGTTTCTTCTCTCTTCTTGTGTTGCTTGTTATGTTTCTGATGCGGTGCGAAGGTGTGTTTTGATAACTCATCGGCATTTGGGCTGCGGAAAGAGGAGCAGTGGGTTTGATTACCGTTTAGTTGGGACTGGGATTGATCTTGGCTTATGTGCATTTTAGAGAGCAGCAGGTTTGTTTGATAGAATGCATCGATCATAGTGCTCATTGAGCTTTGATCTTTATAACTCTGAGTTGTTCCTAAGAGTGATTGTCCACGTTTGCATTGGTTATCCACTCTACGGTGTATAGAAAATAGTTTTCAAATCTTCCTAATCAATTAACTTGTCGGAGTTGCAAAGTGCAAACCGTTGTGCTCTCTTTTTCTTTCATCGGTTAAGCTTTACAGTGTATCTCCTAGATGCTTCATGTGTGCTAATTGTTTTTTCCACTGCCCCCTCTTCCATGTCTCCATGGTGGTTTTGCAAATATTTATACTGTGTTGTTGACTGTTGTTTATTTGTGATTGCTTTATCTCAATGCCTTATATTTTCCATACTTACAAAAGAAATTCCTAAAGAATCAGGTATATCTTCTGACCTGGTGTTCTTTCTTAGTGTTCAGGTGCGTGATTAGCTTAGAAAGGAGACATTGCAACTTGTGAGTGAGTTATAACATTCTGTTTATATCATAATGTTATTTCAATTGGCATCATAGAAAAAATGGTGTTTCAAAAGTGCTAATTGATTTGCTGTGGTTCAAATAAGATACATGTAACTCTCTTTTTTTGTGAAAAAGATGCATGTAATAACTCATTATAACCCTCTATGCATTGTAAACCGCATAAGAAAATTTAGAAAAGAGGCGGCGAAACTTGGAGCTTTGGAATCGGGTGGAGCACTTTAGACTAAATCTCATCAAGGAAAATGGCTACCACTTTAAAAAATGGAAACACGAGAATTTAATCATGATGTAAAACTAAAGCACACCGTTCGTAGTCGTCTAATATTTCCATACATCTATAAGGGAAGTACTTTTATTTTTATTTGATGGTTGCTTTAGTTGTCTCAAATTTGCCTAATGATTTATGTTTGCTTTACTTTGCCTATCCTCGAGTATTTGTCCGGCGGCTTCATAGGAGTAACCAAGTTGTTGCTGCTGAGCGGGGCTTCACATTGTTGTCGCTAAGGTAGGTTCAACTTTTCTTTCCTGTTAATGTCCCCAACTTTTGTTAGTTAGGTTTGGCTGAGAGGAGTAACCATGGTTTATTAGGCTCACAAGGTAAATGTTTAAGGAACTTGACTTGTTGGATATGTGTAAAGAGAGCAACTCTCTGCAAGTAAAGAAAATGAACCATAGTGTTATGTGTCAATTCTGTATAATTTCTTCCCTCATGCCTTTTTTGCGCTGTTAAACTATTTTTTGTTTACACTTTATTCATGTGTGTAATTTGTTTTTTCAAATTCTGCTTCACTCTTTAAGATGGGCTATGGGATTGGAAGTCAGCGAAGGGGGATTTAACCGACCCCGATTCATTATACAATTTTCGAAAGTTCGGTGTAGGATCTATTATACAACTACCTTCGTATTGTGTTTGTGTATGCGATATTGTTTATTTCAGCTGAGTATTTAATGGATTTTTTTCTTCTTGTGGGGGATGGCATCCCTCTCTTCACCAGGGCCGGTCGCAAGCACGGACAAGGACTTACATTCCCCGGATCCATCATCCGAGAGCATGGGCGGGAGTGATGATTTTAGCACCTACAACCACAAGCGAGCTCTCTAATGAGTTAGTCTTCCCGCAAAGAAATCAATTGAAGATGTAAGCTTACATTTCCCCATGTCCGGTGTTATTTTTGGTACATAATTGATGACACTTCGTATATACGAGAGGATAGCTATTTCCTTAAAGAGTACTCTTCCGAAATGTTTTTTTGCCATAATCATTGTAGGAACACAAAAAATTGATACCAATCTTGACCGGAGCATAATACGGTTGAAGAGGTAAGCTTACATTTCCCCCCTTTTGACCCTTTTGATTTTACCTATGAGCTTGGTCTCGCTTACATTTCCCCCTTTTGATTTTACCTATGAGCTTTGTCTCGGTGTTATTTTTGGTACATATATTTAAATGACACTTTGCATATATGATAGGATACCTATTTCCGAAATGGTTCTTTTGCCATAATGCTTACGGGAAAAAATTGATATTGATATTGATGGGAGTATAATACCTATCTATCCCGTCCATTATATTGTTCGGATAACTATTGTAGGAGTAGATACAATAAGTGTCATAAAGTTTATTCTGCAGATAGATATGGTCATTTGGTTACTTGGCTTGGTTTTATTTTTTACAAAGCGCGGATGAAAAAGTTAACCATTGGCCAAAGAAATACAATACAATATAGGGATAGTTTCGTATTTAGAGTTACTACTGAGAAAGTGATCAATTAAAAAATGTTTCCCAAAATAATGGAATGTTAATAATAGTTTGAATGTTTTTCAAGCATTGCATGAGGCCGATAACACCGATCATGTTTGTTAAACATCTATTTAAATGGGTTTGATATTTTCATGGTAAATGATTCCTACAAACCTTGCTTTTGGGAGGGTGTCCGGCTGATTACTATGATGACAAAGATTGGGGTAGGATTTTTAGATGATACTTCCCGCTAATGAGATGGAAGTGTGGGCTTAACTATTAGAAAATGTGCAATGTCTACGGATGGAATGCTCGAAACCCGATGATGTTGAATGGCCATTTTTTATCAAACAGGTGACATTTTTTCTTTGAATGGGCATAAGACGGATCAAGCGGTTTCTCGAAATGTTTGAATGGTGCGGTCTTCGGGAATTTTTATTTTTGATTGGGATGATTCCCACTTCCCAATTTCCGGGTGACCTCGCAAGGAAGCTTTGTTTCTTCGGAAATTTAAGTTCCCTAAATGCTTTAGTCTTTTCTTATTTGCAGGTTTTGTGTGGGCTTTATAGAAATCAAGATGGTTATTGAGGACATTTCCTAACAATTCAATGCAAGTATTATGGATATTTCAAATTTGTTCAAATCCGCCGATAAGAAAATGGGCAATCTCGGTTCCACGGTCCGTAACCTTAAACAAGTATAAGTACGGGTTCTTTCGAAAGACACGTATCGTTGTGCAAAGCATTGCACGATCACCGTTTGGCTATTATCGGTGAGAGATTCTTTGTACTCCAAAATGTTCTCTTATAAGTATGTGTTGTTCAATGGTGGTCTTATAGGGTGCGCATCGCGCGCCCGATTGTTCTAGTTGAAATAAACGTTACAGCAAATCTGTTGAGAGGGTGTTCTATAAGTAGTATCTATAACTGATGTGGACAAGTTATACAGAGTGTGCTCTCTATAACTATTGTGAGTGCCCTTAACGATTATTAGGATTTAGGATCGACAGCACCCGTGCACTGCATGATTATTAGGATACTAGCTAGCTCCATATGTCGGTGGCTGATTGGCGAAAATATCAAATTTCGGTCTTACTGCTGGTTGGGCACGGTTGATGCGAGCATCAAAGCGTGCATGAACCATGTACAAGTATGAAGTACTAACAAGTGAGACCCACTACAAGTCATGGATAAATTTCTCTCAACATACAAGTATTTCATATCACCATTCACTATAAGACATGTCATCATTCACTTTACACCATGTCATCATCTATTAGATCATATATTTATGTCTTCAACCGATTTTCTATGGTTAATATCATGATTTTATGAGTAACATGCTACAAAATTCCCGTAGTATAGAAAAATGTAGGACCAATAATTTAAAATGGTTCTCTCTTAACAAAATTATCATGCCTTTTCACGAAATCACTTTGGTGCTCATACTTTCACATTACACCTTAAAATTTTATTAAAAGTTTCTGCAGCATGGCGCGGGTATCGCCAGTAAAGTATGAAGCAAAGGAAATGTTCAACATTTTGATTCCACAGTGGCTCTATTTTCTATAATCATACAAATATTTCAATAATCTCTCATGCTTTCTATACGTGTCACCCAAGCGGAGACTTTTGCTACTTAGATAAATCAGGGACGGACCCAGCAACATGTAAGCAGCGACCGCACAAGCCGTCACTCATGTTCAAAATATAACGCAGTAAGTACTGTAGCTGCAATAATTATAGGCCGCCACTAGGTCCGCCCCTGACCATAATTAGTGTTACTAATTTCAAATCTTACATTAGGGCCGTCCTAGTTGCAGTTTCCAAGAGTAATTAATGTCAATAGAAATCATCCTCCCCAACCCATAGTTTCCAATAATAATTATTGTTAACAGCTATGCAATGACCAATGAATAACTTAAATGCAATACAAAAGGGAGATGGATCAGTTGTGCCAAATTTCTCTATAGAACACATGCTGCCACATGTTCCCGGATCAGCATGCTCCCAAAGACATTATACAGGCTGACAGTTGCGTCATTTCCAGAAGACCAGAATCAATACATTTTTCCCATGAACATATATTTCCCAGAATCATATAGCAACCCAGGTTGCACGACATCATCTAGCAACTGTGCAGAACTATGTTTCCGAACCATATAGCAAAACTGAAGATAAATAAGCAACACATGCCTTGTTTAGTTGGCTAGAATTCCTCCTTTCCACTCTCTCCACCACATTACATACACCAAAAGACATATGTTCGGAATACTAAATGTAGATGAAATCAAAAACTAATTACACGATTGTGATGACCTTTGCGACACGAATCTTTTGAGTCTAGTTATGCCATGATAGAACAATATTTACCAAAAAAACCGAAACTTACCTTTTGCTACAGTGCGTTAGAAGACAAATTTTTCTGACATCTAACCAAGGCCAATTCATAAAGATAAATAAGCATCATCCATCATCTCAGGTAGGTTCATATAGTTGGTAACAGAGGAACTAAAGTATCAGCATAGTAAAAATAAATAAGGATAATATGTAGCATCCATCTCTCATGTGAAGAACAAAACATGGTCACATCGCACACCATCAGGTCACACAGCTCTCCAGAGTTTTCACACTATCATTATGAAATAAAAATCTCTCGGCGTTCGTTTGGCCGGTGGCCGATGGCTGGTGCGTTGGTTTGTTCCGAGGGAAAAGTACTTGTTGGCCGATTGCTCGGTGGCTGGTTTGTTCCGAGAGAAAATCTGCTACCCGGTGGCCGATAAGCCAAGCGAACAGGGCACACAACAGTAGTAGTTTTCATAGTAGTTATATGAAATGAGAATCTGTTTTCACACTGCCAACATATAAGACATATAAATAAATAGGCACAGTAGGAAATACCTTAATTATCAGTAGCAAATAAGATCCTCCTCATGCCCTCCAATGCTTTATCCCTCTCGACCAAAGCTTGTGCACTCAAATTGCTAGTGGATGCTAACAGTAGCTCTTTATAAGTGTCTAGCATTTTAGCCTTTGTTTGTTCTTGTGCTGTCTTATGGGCAAGCTTGGCCGCTTCAACCTTATTGTTTACCAAATTTTGTTGCACCTCTACCTTCTTTTCACGGTTCTTTCTAATACTCGTGGTTACTTCCATGAACTTATCCATCTTCTCAGTAATAGCTGAATAAGCATCAGATGTCTTCTTACTTTTCCCATATAGCTCATTCTTAGCCTTCTTATGACCAATTGGACGAATGCTAGGATTATCAACCAAATTCACCACTTCAACAGCAGATTTCGGTGCACCCTTCTTCTCTTTTTCAAGTTCTTGTTTAACATATGCAGACCACTTTATTTCATGCCTCACAACCTTCCAAATGTGCTTCAACATAAACTTTTTATCATTGTGCTGTGAAGCATACATCTTGTCAGTAATTTCCATCACTTGGTCATCACTCACACCACTTCTGTACACTTTGGTTGTGTTAGTCCAACAACCATGAAAATCCATTACATGTTTCTTGACACGATCCCAACGAATCTTCAGTTGGTTATGGTTCCTCCTACAGCTAACCTCGGTGCCTTCATTGTATTTTTGAGTAACAGCTGCCCAAAATTGGTCTCCCTTCCTATCAGTTCCATTAACTGGGTCCTTTGAGTTACGCAACCAAGCAGAAGCCTACATTCACAAAACAATAACTCAAAGTTTACAACCAAACACCTATTTTCCTTGAAGTCCAACCTCAAAGTTCACAAATTAGGAAAAACATGCTTACCAATCTAACATCTTCAGGTTTTGTCCAATTCAATCGCCTCTCCTTCCTCTCATCTTCGTTGGTTTCATCCTCATCAACATTGATTGTCTCTTTGTCTTGTGCATCGCTTTCAACTGGTAGGCTTCTTTTCAAACTTGGTGTAGTTGGCGAACTTGCAGCTCGACTTCTTGTATTGTCAACTAAATGAAAATTTTCTGGACTAGTGTTTGACTGTAGAAAATTGGTAAACCCACCTGGTGAGTACATCTTGAAAAACAAGTGGTGTTCAATGCTTGAAGGAAGATTGTGAATATGATGACGTAAAAAAGTAGCAACACACAATGTTCAAAGATGTCGGCAATATGATGACAGAACAATACTGATAATAAACACTGGAAAATTACCAAGTGGTTTGGTTGCTGGCTAAAGTAGTAAAATCATGCCAGCAGGAGACACAATCATAGTACACACCCAAGCATGTCCAGCCTTAATTAAGATATCTATTATACAGTTTATTACTTTTATTATTTGAGCATGCATACATGTAACACCCTAAAAATTCCATCACTAAGATATTATAGCAACAAATGGCTAGGTTTAAAATTTCCTTAAGGACATAAAATAAATCATTAAACAAATTGGCTTTTAAATAAATAAACATCACTAAAATAATTTAGAGAAAATAAGTGCTTGTGCATCATGATTTGAGTGCATGGATTTTTGTTTGAGTTTGAGTGTTTGAAAAATGAATTTGAAAGAAATTTGAAAAAAAAAGACAAACTCTTCTCTCCCTCTCTCCCTTTCTAGCCCGGCCCCGCAAGACCCCGGGCCGGTTGGCCTTTCTTCTCTCCCCGCGCGAGCAACGCCGGCCCACGTCGGCCCAACTCCTTCACCCCCGCCGGCCCAACACCCCCGCCCCTTCCCTTTTCTTTTGCTCCCGGCCAACGACGGGTGGGACCCGGCCGTCGGCCCGTCTCCCTCCTCCGGCCGGGTCGGCCACGCCGCATCCCGCGCGCGCCGCGCCGTTACCGGCCGGATCCATCATTTCCCCGCCATCAAAACCTTGTAAATGAGCGCAGTGATACCCCTCCTTCATTTCCCCTCTCTTAATTCGGCCGTTATCGTTCTTTAACCCCTTCCCCCCTTAACTCTCATTCAAACCGTGGCCATCAATGGCCATGGCCGCCGGTGAACCGCCTCCCGGCGCCCCTCAGCCCTATATAAACCCCCCCCAAGGCACCCCCGCTACCCCCCTTCGCTTCACACCGAGTCCCAACGCCCTCCCGCGTGCCTTAGCCACCGCGCCACCGCCGTGCACCGAGCGCCGCCGCGCCATCGCCGCCGCCCGAGTCCGTCCGTCGCCGGCCCTCAAGCACCCCGGGCGCGGCTCGCCGTCGCCGCCCGTGGAGTTCGGTCGCCGGGAGCTAACCGCGCCGTCGCCGCTTCTCCATCCAATTCCGGTTCGCCGGAGCACCTACCCGCCGTAAGGATCCCATCCCCGCCCTTCTTTTTGCTTGCGCTCGATCATAGCGCCGCCGCCGCCCGGCCGGCCGCCGGCCGTCCGCCCCCATGGACGCCCGCCTCGGCCGTCGCCTTTATCCACCCGTGCAAGCACGCGTTTGAGTTCGCAATGTTCCCGGCTTCGCTTAGAGGTTGTTTCCGCGCGAAATCTTGGCCGGGAGCCCCTTCCGAGTCGACGCCGGCGACCCTAGCCGCCGCGCGCGCGCGCGCGCGGCCGCCGCCGGCGCGGGCGCCGCCCCTCGGCGCACGCGCGCGTGGATGGCCACCGGATCGGCCATCCACGGCTCGGATCTTTTGGACCCCGCGGGTCAAACCGTGGGTAACGGTCAACCCGTGAGTATTTTGCTTAAGAGCCCCCCAACCCTTTTTGCAATCGCAAGCCGGTCCTCCCACCTTTAAAGACCTTTACATTTCAGTCCTGAAATTTTGTATTCCAGCCCCTGTTTTTATTAAATCTCTGCTCAGAGGTCCAGAACAGCCCTTTTAGAGTTTAAACCTTCTGTTTTTAAATTTATTTATGTTTTAGTCCCTGTTTTCTTGCTGTTAGGCCCCTGAGTAGTTTATTTTATCGCAGGTTAGTCCTTAAACCTTGTTTTTAGCATAACTTCTTCGTTATAGCTCCGTTTTTAGCGTTCTAGTAGTCCTTGCGATCGTCTCAGCGAGCCCGTCGTTTTAGTAGCATGTTTTTAGTCTTTAGGATTTTTTGGTGATCTGTTTTATTTATTGTATGCTTTATGTGTGCATCGTAGATATCGTGCTGTTTCATCCGAGCCACCTCTCGGGGACGATCGGGAGCAATTTGTTTGAAGAGGAAGAAGTTTTTACTGTAGTTGAGGAAGGCAAGTGGTCTTCTCCCCCGCATGTTCTCTTTTGTCCTATATAATTGCATTACAAATTAATGTTTACTTTATGTTATCATTGCATTAAATTGACGGGAAAACCTTTTTAAGGACTTACCTAGATCTTTTACCCTGATCCTTGGCCTAGCCCTTTTAAATGAAGTTTTGGGTAGAAAACGCTAGTTGCTTAACATGGGTTGGTTAAATGGGTCTTTTATGGAATGATACATGGCTTATAGTTGATGTTTTGGGTAACGCAAGAGCACTTGAATTAATCGGAACATGGAGAACCACCCAAGAAAACATGCGCAACCACAGTGTTACATGGCTCGACCTTAGCCGAATAATTGGGTGTGCGTTCGTACTAGTGGCCCTTTTCCGAAAGGAGCGAGAGGGGGATCCGGGTTGCGGGGGGTATAGCCCGGCCCTTTTGGGGTAGTAGCCTTTGCTAAGGTGCCGACCACTAGGGAGGGTTATGGTCCGCCCCGATCCGTAACTATGCGGGTCGTTAGTCTTTTGCATGCCTTTGTAAAGGCTTCGTAGCGTCCCTATGCAATCACACCTCGGAAGTGTGGTATGGTGCTTGGCCGCATCGCATGGTTGGGTTTAAAGTTCTTCGGAGCTTTTACGCGAGCCGTGGGTAAAGTGTGCAAACCTCGCGAGTGTAAAGGCGATCGATCGGCCGTGCTCACGGTCATGAGCGGCTTGGACCCTCACATGATTAACAAACTTAAAGATGAGGCAAATCGTGGTTGGTGAAGCTCGTGGAGCTTGGGTTGTTTTGGCATTTAAGTTTCTCTTAAGTGGGTTGGTACGAACTTACACCTAGTAACTAGGAGTTCCTTAATTAAAACTTGTTCAACATTAAAATGCTAACCGCTGCAAAACCTTAGCCTACCCTTGATAGCCTTGCATTTTCCCCCACTTGCTGAGCTCCAACCATAAGTGTGCTCGGCCCTTGCCTATCGCTGTTCAGAGGAGAACTTTGGAGGGGAGTTCTACGATGACTTCGATGAGCTGTGAGGCTTGCGGACCCCCCGATCAAGTGCTTGTGGGAGCGGAAGACGAGGACTCGACGAGTAGTTATCGTTTTCCGTTGTTAGAGACCTTCGAGTCTCCCCGCATGAGTGTAATAAGAGGTTAAACTTTGAAATACGTTTGTAAACTGTTTATGGTATTTCACTCATTTTTGTCTATCATATGTGTGTGAACTGATCCTGGCGCACATATGAGATGCACTTGGTTCCTCTTCGGAAATCAGGTGTGACAGAGTGGTATCGGAGCGGCTTGATCGTAGGAACGCGACCTTAGCTAGAAATGGACGAAATTTAAGGATTCATGTTCTAGATCATTCCGCCATCCTTCAAAACCACCTTATTTGCGCATAAAAATCTAATTTGTTCTTGTTCTTTTGTTGAAAATTTGCATCATTTTGATTTCCTCTATGCTTGAGTTCGGTCTTTTCTTAACGAGATGGCCGAGTCACGTCTTACGCCCGCAAGAGCATCGGTGGTCGCCTTCCTTCGGGACGAGTTAGCTCCACGCTATCCAGGTAGTCCGGGAGGAGGCACGGCGGGGAGGAGGCACGAGCAGGAGGTTGGAGATTACCGGTACGATTTACGGCCGGGAGCGATTGAGCAGCGGGGATACCGGGCAAGACGGCGGGAAGAAAATGATGAAGAAGACCCGAGAGGAGATAGTGTTTGAGGAGGATGGGACCGAGGAACATCCACGGCTATATGACGGGGTCTTTACGGGAGGTTAATGAAGATGGAGATATAATATTCCCACCGGGAGGTAGAAGGCCGAACCGAGAACCGGATGTGGCGGGGAGGAGAAGAGCTCGATCGGAATGCTCGCGGGGAATGATCCGGATGACTCGGGGATAATTCAAGCGGCGGTGAAGAAAGTTCCGGCGAAGAAGATGATGAAAGTGAAGAAGAAGAGGAAGAGGTGGACATAGAAGGATTAGAGGATGACAACGATCTTTGTGGGAAATGGAGAAGATAACAATGCGATCGAATGAGAACAACAACAACAATGAGAATGAAGAACGGCAAGGTGATGCGCATAGGTACCACGGGGCGAGTATCATGAACACACATACCTCGGCCGGACGCTCCGTTCGTGAGCTATTGGAGGAGTCATTACGGGAGATAGAATATGCGGTGAGACCGTTGTACATCACCGGACACTATGTAGAGCCGGGGATGAGAGATTATTACACCACGAGAGGTCCATGTCGGGGTTGCTACCGCACGGGCGGGGAAGATGGAGGACCCGTACCATTCACCCCCGCACAAAGACACTTTGCTTCGGAAGCAAGCGCTATCAATGACGCCGCGCGAAGAGCACCGTGGTCCATCGGCAACACGTTCCGCGATCGCTTAGAAGGCACGGACTTCGATTCGTCCCCGGCGAGTCGGTGGTACGAGAGAACACCGTGATACCTATGGGGGACTTCCGAGATAGCCGTGTCGACATCCTTGCCGGAGTGACGGCGGCTCTTAATACGGACACGGAGGGAGCGACGGCGGAGTTGGATAGGACACATCGGGAGCTACGGAATGCACGGGCGAGGATAGCCCGGTGGAGGCTCGGTGGCGGGACGGCGGCCCACCGACGAAGCGAAGCATCTTGTCCTTCCCGTTCTCCTCCCCCGCAAAAGGCTTCGATACGGCACTCCAGCAGCTACCACTAGTCTACAGTGGAATAGGAATTAGGATATCCACCATCTTTTTCTTTTTCCGGTAGACGTTCCTGCGAGGACGCACGATTGTAATAAAGTTGTTGAGTGAACCATGTTTGATTTGGATCTTTGCTTGAGTGAGTTGTATTGTGGAGTGATGGCCACAAATGCAACAAGAAAAATCATGTTAAGATTAATGGTTAGTTGGGGTTCAATTCCAAATTGTCTTCTATCTTACTTATCCAACCAAATCAATCGTGCAAAATCTGTCCGCGCAGTTCCTTGACAGCGCAGCAATGTTTTTATCGTAACTCAAGCTACAGAACTCCGATTGACCTAAAACCAGTTGGGTTGGTTCACAAATTTTGTGGATCAACCTCTGTCCAAAATTCAGCATCAAAGGTTTAACACACAGCGAGTTATAAACAGAACAATGGGACTAACAGAATCTGTAAAAGCGTACTAACACAGCTGCGGTACTCGAATTATAACTCAAGTTGTGGATCTCCAAATGGGATAAAACCAGTGGGGTTGGTTTCAGAAATGGGTTCTACACGGCCTGGGAAAAGTTTATAATTTTTGAAGAAGGATACCGTGTGATATAACAGTTTTATTGGAATGAACCAAATCTGTCACAGAAAGGAAAATCTTGTCGTTTCCATAATTCAAACTCACTTCTTTACACCACGGTTCGATAACCTTATCCGAAATATCTTTCTCTAACAATCGGATGGTAAACACCAGGTCGGGAGGAGGACGGGACGTCCCGCCGGTGGTTCGGGCACACATAGCCAATCAACAAAACCCGGTGCCACCTCCCCCGCTCAACCCCGCAATGGATCCCGCCACCCCGGCAATTCTTCGCCGCCCGGATGCGGCTAATTCGGAACCTCACCGCCGCGGTGCGGAACTTACAAGCTCAACGGAATCGGCCGCGGGCACCACCCCCACCACCACCACCCGCTCCGAGAGATAAGCACAAGGAGTTTATGAGCCACCACCCTCCCACCTACTCTCACTCAACCGATCCGCTAGATGCCGATGATTGGTTGAAAACCATTACCAAGAAGTTGGAGAGGGCTCAATGTAATGACCGAGAAATGGTCCTTTATGCTTCCGGACGCTTGGAAGGGCGGGCATCGATTGGTGGGATGCCTACACGGTCGCCCATCCCGCACCCAACACCATCACATGGCGGCGAGTTCCGAGATGCTTTTCGCGCTCACCACATCCCCGACGGGGTGTTAAAGCTTAAGCGAGAGAGAGTTCCTTGCTGCGAAACGGGGCAATATGTCCGTAAATGAATACCCGGACAAGTTTACACGGTTGTCTCGCTATGCTCCCGACGAGGTCAACACGGACCCAAAAAGGCGAGGAGCGCTTTCTCGATGGGTTGATTGGACCACCGAACTACCGGCTCCCGAGCCATACCTTCCGGGGATTTCGCCACGCTGTTAAACAAGGCGATCGGCCTAGAGAACAAGCGCGAGAGAGCTTGGGGAGCGAAACGCAAGTTTCAATCCCGTGGTCGATCCGGCAGACCATACTCGCCCCCGCTTCGGCCTACCATCAAAATACACCATTTCGCTGCGGAGGGCGGGGTGGTAAGCACCCCCGGAATATGCGGTGCGGCGTTCTTTCCCGGCGGCCTCAACGGTTCAACCCGCAAACCCCACGCTCACCAAACTTCCCGGCAGAACCGTCCCGCTCCTACCCCGGGTGCACCGGAAGAAGAAACACCACACCGGTGCGGCCCAACGGATGCTTCAAATGTGGCGAGTTGGGGCATTATGCTAATAATCGCCCTAAGCGTGGAATGCGGACTCCCCGGAGGAGTAACATTCGGAAAGTGGGACGAGCATCAACTCCGAAGCACGCCCTGGAAGTGCGGGCACTCCGAGCAACAAAGCTCGGCAAAATTATGTGCGTAGTAGGGTGCACAACATGAGCGTGGAGCGAGGCACAAGACGCTTACGGGGTTGTACTTGGTACGTTCCCTATTGACTCGTACCTGCTACGGTATTATTTGATTCGGGAGCTACGCATTCATTCATTACCGATCGGTTCGTAGCAAGGCATAATATGCCCGTGAGTCCGATGAAGAAACCTTTGCTTGTTAGTTCACCTGGCGGTGATATGAAAGCCGACCATCCGTGCCCCCAAGTAAACCTTAAAATCATGGGGATAGACTTTCCATCTAATCCGGTAGTCCTCAAATCCGGGGCATAGATGTAATCCTAGGGATGGATTGGTTAAGAAAGTATGATGGGGTTATCCAGGTCTTGCGGGAGAAATCGAGTTCATTTGACCAGCCCACAAGGGGACGAGAATAGAATTTATCGCAACACCGTCACCTACGGGAAGGAGTTAGTGAATTCAATGAAAGGAAAAGTGTTGGAAGATATAAAGGTGGTGAATGAGTATCCGGATGTATTCCCCGATGACCGCCGGGTATGCCACCCGACCGAGACATTGAATTCGGTATCGAACTCTTACCGGTATCGCTCCTATATCCAAAAGGCCATATAGGATGGATGTCAAAGATTTGGCGTAATTAAAGAAACAAATAGAGGAATTATTAAGTAAAGGGTTTATCCGTCCTAGTTCATCACCATGGGGAGCCCCCACACTCTTCGTAGATAAAAAGGATGGATCTAGGAGGATGTGTGTAGACTATCGATCTCTCAATGAGGTCACCATCAAAAATAAATATCCTTTACCCCGGATAGAGGATCCGTTTGATCAAATGAGAGGAGCGAAAGTTTTCTCTAAGATAGATCGCGATCCGGCTACCATCAGCCTAAAGATCCGTATGGAGGACATTCCTAAAACAGCTTTCACATCAAGATATGGTCCGTACGAGTTCACGGTGATGTCCTTTGGATTGACCAACGCTCCAAAGATACTTCATGTATCCGATGAACAAGGTTTTCATGGAGTATCTTGATCGGTTTGTGGTAGTATTTATAGATGATATCTTAGTCTTCTCTCAGAACGAAGTAGAACATGAGGGACACTTGAGACTGGTATTGCAGAAACTTCGAGAGCATCAGTTATACGCCAAGTTCAGCAAGTGTGATTTTTGGCTGAAAGAGGTCTCGTTTCTTGGGCACATCATCACGGACGGAGGAATTGCGCGTAGACCCAAGTAAAGTTCGGGATGTGCTAAATTGGACTCCACCTAGAAATGTATCGAAATCGGGAGTTTCCTCGGTTTGGCGGGGGTACTACCGACGATTTATAGAGGGATTCTCGAGAATCGTAAAACCACTCACTTCTTTGTTGGAGAAAGGAAAGGAGTTTAAGTGGGATGACAAATGTCAAGCTAGCTTTGAAGAACTAAAGAAGAAACCGACCACCGCACCGATGCGATAATGCCTGATATACACAAAGGATTTGATGTGTATTGTGACGCGTCGAGGCAAGGACTAGGATGTGTTCTGATGCAGGAAGGAAAGGTGGTAGCATATGCTTCTAGGCAACTAAGGAAGCATGAACTAAACTATCCTACGCATGATCTGGAGTTAGCAGCTATAGTGCACGCACTGAAGATTTGGAGACACTATATGATTGGAAACAAGTGTCAGATATTCACGGACCACAAAAGCCTGAAGTACATCTTCACTCAGAGAGATCTTAATCTCAGACAACGAAGATGGTTAGAGCCGATTAAGGATTACGATTTGGACATACGGTATCATCCGGGAAAGGCCAATGTGGTGGCGGATGCCTTGAGCCGTAAGAGCCAAGCAAACATGTTAGTAGCCCGATTAATGCCTCAAGAACTATGTTGGGAAATGGCACGACTCAATGCGGGGATAGGCCGCACCGAGCGAAAGTATGACCTTGGAAATGGAGTCAACTCTTGAACAAGAGATTAAAAAAGGGCAATTTGATGATGAAAAGATTAAGGGGTATAAGAAATTGATTGAACAAGGCAAGGTTCCAGAATTCAGAGAGGATGAACAGGGAACCATTTGGTTTAAGAACGAGGATCGCGTACCAGAAATCAAACATCTCCGTGAATCCATATTGAAGGAAGCACACGATTCAGCTCTCTCTATACATCCGGGAAGTACCAAGATGTACCAAGACCTAAAGCGAGAAATATTGGTGGTACGGTATGAAGAAAGATGTTGCAGCTCATGTAGCACTATGCGACATATGCCAAAGGGTAAAAGCAGAGCATCAAAGGCCAGCAGGGTTACTACAACCACTACAAGTACCGAATGGAAGTGGGAAGAGATTAGTATGGATTTCATAGTAGGATTACCACGTACACGAGATGGATACGATTCGATATGGGTCATAGTGGACAGATTAACCAAAGTTGCACACTTCATACCAAGTAAAGACCACATATTCGGGAACAAAGTTAGCGAGAATTATACATATCAAAGATAGTCTCGTCTACATGGGGTACCGAAGAAGATAGTATCGGATCGAGGCACTCGGTTCACGTCCCGATTCTCGCGAAATTACATGAGTGTATGGATACGAAGTTAAATTTCAGCTCGGCATATCATCCACGGACGGGTGGTCAAACGAAAAGAACGAATCAAATCCTAGAGGATATGTTAAGGGCATGTGCCTTGAAACATGGTGGAAGTTGGGATAAAAGCTTGCCATACGCGGAGTTCGCATACAACAATAGTTATCGAGTAGTCTTAAGATGGCACCGTTTGAAGCTCGTATGGAAGGAAGTGCGAACGCCACCGTTCGGGAACCGGACGGGGGGAAAGTCGGCTCTTTGGTCCGAAATAATAAAAGAGCGAGGAAAGACAAGTGGAGATAATTCGGGAAAATCTCAAGATTGCTCAATCCAGACAAAAGAGTTATGCAGACCCTAAGAGAAGAGAAGTGATATTTGAAGTCGGGGATTATGCATATCTGAGAGTGTCACCTATCCGAGGCCTTCGAAGGTTTAATATCAGAGGGAAGTTATCGCCCCGCTTTATCGGACCTTTTCAAGTTTTGGAAAGACGTGGCGAAGTAGCTTATCGGTTGGAGTTACGGAACGTTTGGCGAGAGTCCATGATGTGTTCCACGTCTCTCAATTGAAAAAGTGTACGAGTGAGGTCAGAGTAGAACACTTACCATTGGAAGAACTTGAGGTAAAGGATGATCTAACATACAAGGAACACCCGGTTAAAATCTTGGATACCTCCGAAAGGGCTACTCGCGAGAAGGTCATTAGGATGTGCAAAGTACAATGGAGTCACCATTCAGAGGACGAAGCTACCTGGGAAAGAGAGGACGAACTTAAGGAAGAATTCCCTCATTTGTTCTCTAATCTTCCCGAATCTCGGGACGAGATTCTCTTTAAGGGGGTAGGATTTGTAACACCCTAAAAATTCCATCACTAAGATATTATAGCAACAAATGGCTAGGTTTAAAATTTCCTTAAGGACATAAAATAAATCATTAAACAAATTGGCTTTTAAATAAATAAACATCACTAAAATAATTTAGAGAAAATAAGTGCTTGTGCATCATGATTTGAGTGCATGGATTTTTGTTTGAGTTTGAATGTTTGAAAAATGAATTTGAAAGAAGTTTGAAAAAAAAAGAAAACAAACAAACTCTTCTCTCCCTCTCTCCCTTTCTAGCCCGACCCCGCAAGACCCCGGGCCGGTTGGCCTTTCTTCTCTCCCGCGCGAGCAAGCCGGCCCACGTCGGCCCAACTCCTTCACCCCCGCCGGCCCAACACCCCCCGCCCCTTCCCTTTTCTTTTGCTCCGGCCACCGACGGGTGGGACCGGCCGTCGGGCCCGTCTCCCTCCTCCGGCCGGGTCGGCCACGCCGCATCCGCGCGCGCGCCGGCCGTTACCGGCCGGGATCCATCATTTCCCCCGCCATCAAAACCTTGTAATTGAGCGCAGTGATACCCCTCCTTCATTTCCCCTCTCTTAATTCGGCCGTTATCGTTCTTTAACCCCTTCCCCCCTTAACTCCCATTCAAACCGTGGCCATCAATGGCCATGGCCGCCGGTGAACCGCCTCCCGGCGCCCCTCAGCCCTATATAAACCCCCCCAAGGCACCCCCCGCTACCCCCCCTTCGCTTCACACCGAGTCCCAACGCCCTCCCGTGCCTTAGCCACCGCGCCACCGCCGTGCACCGAGCGCCGCCGCGCCATCGCCGCCGCCCGAGTCCGTCCGTCGCCGGCCCTCAAGCACCCCGGGCGCGGCTCGCCGTCGCCCGCGCCGTGGAGTTCGGTCGCCGGAGCTAATCCGCGCCGTCGCCGCTTCTCCATCCAATTCCGGTTCGCCGCAGCACCTACCCGCCGTAAGGATCCCATCCCCGCCCTTCTTTTTGCTTGCGCTCGATCATAGCGCCGCCGCCGCCCGGCCGGCCGCCGCCGTCCGCCCCCATGGACGCCCGCCTCGGCCGTCGCCTTTATCCACCCGTGCAAGCACGCGTTTGAGTTCGCAATGTTCCCGGCTTCGCTTAGAGGTTGTTTCCGCGCGAAATCTTGGCCGGGAGCCCCTTCCGAGTCGACGCCGGCGACCTAGCCGCCGCGCGCCGCGCGCGCGCGCGTCGCCGCCGGCGCGGGCGCCGCCCCTCGGCGCACGCGCGCGTGGATGGCCACCGGATCGGCCATCCACGGCTCGGATCTTTTGGACCCCGCGGGTCAAACCGTGGGTAACGGTCAACCCGTGAGTATTTTGCTTAAGAGCCCCCCAACCCTTTTTGCAATCGCAAGCCGGTCCTCCCACCTTTAAAGACCTTTACATTTCGATCCCGAATTTTGTATTTTAGCCCCTGTTTTTATTAAATCCTTGCTCGAGAGGTCCGAACAGCCCTTTTAGAGTTTAAACCTTCTGTTTTTAAATTTATTTATGTTTCAGTCCCTGTTTTCTTGCTGTTAGGCCCCCGAGTAGTTTATTTTATCGCGGGTTAGTCCTTAAACCTTGTTTTTAGCGTAACTTCTTCGTTATAGCTCCGTTTTTAGCGTTCTTGTAGTCCTTGCGATCGTCTCGGCGAGCCCGTCGTTTTAGTAGCATGTTTTTAGTCTTTAGGATTGTTTGGTGATCTGTTTTATTTATTGTATGCTTTATGTGTGCATCGTAGATATCGTGCTCGTTTCATCCGAGCCACCTCTCGGGGACGATCGGGAGCAGCCGTTTGAAGAGGAAGAAGTTTTTTTACCGTAGTTGAGGAAGGCAAGTGGTCTTCTCCCCCTGCATGTTCTCTTTTGTCCTATATAATTGCATTACAAATTAATGTTTACTTTATGTTATCATTGCATTAAATTGACGGGAAAACCTTTTTAAGGACTTACCTAGATCTTTTACCCTGATCCTTGGCCTAGCCCTTTTAAATGAAGTTTTGGGTAGAAAACGCTAGTTGCTTAACATGGGTTGGTTAAAAAGGGGTCTTTTATGGAATGATACATGGCTTATAGTTGATGTTTTGGGTAACGCAAGAGCACTTGAATTAATCGGAACATGGAGAACCACCCAAGAAAACATGCGCAACCACAGTGTTACATGGCTCGACCTTAGCCGAATAATTGGGTGTGCGTTCGTACTAGTGGCCCTTTTCCGAAAGGAGCGAGAGGGGGATCCGGGTTGCGGGGGTATAGCCCGGCCCTTTTGGGGTAGTAGCCTTTGCTAAGGTGCCGACCACTAGGGAGGGTTATGGTCCGCCCCGATCCGTAACTATGCGGGTCGTTAGTCTTTTGCATGCCTTTGTAAAGGCTTCGTAGCGTCCCTATGCAATCACACCTCGGAAGTGTGGTATGGTGCTTGGCCGCATCGCATGGTTGGGTTTAAAGTTCTTCGGAGCTTTTACGCGAGCCGTGGGTAAAGTGTGCAAACCTCTGCGAGTGTAAACCGATCGATCAGCCGTGCTCAAGGTCATGAGCGGCTTGGACCCTCACATGATTAATAAACTTAAAGATGAGGCAAATCGTGGTTGTTGAAGCTCGTTGAGCTTGGGTTGTTTTGGCATTTAAGTTTCTCTTAAGTGGGTTGGTACGAACTTACACCTAGTAACTAGGAGTTCCTTAATTAAAACTTGACCAACATTAAAATGCTAACCGCTGCAAAACCTTAGCCTATCCTTGATAGCCTTGCATTTTTTCCCCCACTTGCTGAGCTCCAACCATAAGTGTGCTCGGCCCTTGCCTATCGCCGTTCGAGAGGAGAACTTTGGAGGGGAGTTCTACGATGACTTCGATGAGCCGTGAGGCTTGCGGACCCCCCGATCAAGTGCCGTGGGAGCGGAAGACGAGGACTCGACGAGTAGTTATCGTTTTCCGTTGTTAGAGACCTTCGAGTCTCCCCGCATGAGTGTAATAAGAGGTTAAACTTTGAAATACGTTTGTAAACTCGTTTATGGTATTTCACTCATTTTTGTCTATCATATGTGTGTGAACCGATCCCGGCGCACATATGAGATGCACTTGGTTCCTCTTCGGAAATCGGGTGTGACAATACAAATATATGAGAAGGCTACATCAACATGGGAATGCATCCACACACAGTATAATATATATAGTTTTCATACTTGTCAATGTTTTCAGAAGGTCATAACTTTGTTTGATACAAGAAATATGACTATTATCGCAAAACCAATTGCTACTCCAAAAAGAAATATCAACATGCCTCAAAGGTGCCAAGCTCGAACTGTAATTTTACTAAGTTCTTTATTTTTCAGTCTACTGAAACATGAAGGTCTATTCTTTTCATATATGCAATTCAAACCAATTATCATATATCCTGTATTTACAGTTGAAGGCATTCATAGATCATATCATAAAAAGACTCTTGTGTAAAAAGAAAATCAGATTGGTTCTGATAGTCAGAGCTTCATGTCCAGCGAGACAGGTTGTGGGACTTAAACTTACCATGCAATTATATTTAATTACTCTACCTTATAGCTGAATTTGTCATGCCAAATTTCTTTTGTTAGCTATATGCACACTTGAAGGTATCCCTAATACATGTTCAGGCTTTTGTTAGCTATGCACACTTGAAGGTTGTAGGCTTTGGAGGTCCTACCAGTTATGAATGAGTAAGTTACTGGTCACTTAAGGATGCAAAATTATTTAGAGTTGTTACATCTAGTCGTTCCTCTAATTGATTTTTGTTGGTACAAAATTATTTTTAAAAGTTGAATCAGAATTTTGGCTTAACCTCTTCAGACCAGTCCAGATTAGAAATAACTCAATCTTAAAAACACTGCATATTTACTTCAGAAAAAATGCAACTGCACTAACTACAGATAAAGTAAGTTTGCTCCTTTCTTCATACATTTGTATCTTTGTGATTCTGAGTTTACATGATATTAAGCTTGAAATGCAATTTGCACTTCCATGCTCAAACTAGCAGTCATTTTTCTTCTACATGAACAATGTGGTAAATATTTTTATTAGAGAACTTGACAAACCAAAAATTTCCTCAGCTCAAAAGACTGCTCACAGACAAAACTTGTGCTAACTAGCTGACTAAGCAAAAGCAAGGTCAAGTCCTCATCAGAGAGCAGTTTTGATAAGGAGCCTTCTATTGTGACTAAAACTAATGACAGTCACAATTTTGCTTAGTTTTTAATTTGACTGCAAAACTAAGCCGCATCTCTGAGACCTCTAGCTACCACAAGGTGTGAATAGCATTGATAGCCTGACAAATCCGGAAAGTATGAATCTCGTAGCAGGAATATTTAGCATCAGCGGAGCAATTAAGCGTGACCAGCAGAAAATTTGATTGATGTTCAAAGTAAACATACCCTGCGTTGGAGCCCATCGGAGAGGAACGATTCCACCACGCAGGAAAACTAGCGGATTCAAGGCTTGGAAGTGGTGGAGATGATGTTGCAACCTGGGCGGTGGGAGCCGGAGTGGAGCCATCAGTTGGGGCGGCAGAAGCACATCGGGCAGGGACAGCGGTGGGAGCACCCGTGCCTTGCCCTGCCCTTCCTCGCCTAGAACTTGACGAAGGCGGCCGCAGTGGATTCATCTCCGCACAAACTTGGGATGGATTGGGGGCAGATGGATTGGATTTCCAAATGGGGGTTGATGGCTAGGGTTTGGGGCCAGCAGAGGATAGTGGCAAATGGAGGGCGCGGGAGAGTGTGTGGTGGCGGGAGAGTTTGGGGGCGACACGGGAAGGAAGCGCGCGAAGCGAAGGGTGAGCGCGCGGACGCGGGGAAGGGAGGGCGGGCGAGTCGACGCTGTTTCCTCGGGAGAAAATCGTTTCCATGTTTTTTCCTCTCTCTCTTCTTTAATTCCCCTGCAACATAGCAAAAAGATGAGCTGTCCACAAAATTAATCCACATAGAAACCGTAATAAATTCCCCATTGGGACTACCCTTACAAGTTAGCGAGTCAAAGATAGCCATAACTTGTAAGTTAATCAGTCAAGAGTTTCGAGGCGAGAGGCACTTGCCCCCCCATGGTGGATGTTGTAAAAACGAATGGATTGATTGATTGTGTGGGGGGTGGACCTCACTATTTATGTACAAGGAAGGGGCACATAGGCACCCTTTGGGGTGGAATAGGCACGTACGGGAGAGACACACCCGTACGGTGTGGAGGTGCCTTTTCCCTAATTACATACTAATTAATATATTAATTACATAATTAGGCTAATGATCAACACTAATTATTTCTTAACACTCCCCCTTGATCAATAGCTTCATTAGATCTTGATGTAATTTGACTTCAATCTTCCTTGGATATTATCTTGTAAAACTCCTCCATAAACCCTATGGGAAAATCTTGAGGAGAAACCAATCCGTGTGTATATGCCACTAAAACTACTTTAAAACCCGGTGGGAAAATATTAGGAGAAAATAGCATTATTGTCTTGTTAAATATTTGTATGAGAAAACCTTTGGTAAGTAAAAACTCATATATTAGAATAATGATCCGAGGATCATATATGAACATTCTTCTCCAAAACCTAATAGGAAAATATGAGAAAGGATTTATATCTTCTTAAAAACTCTTAGAGAAAACAGAAGATATGACATAGAATATGTCTTGTATATCACCCTTAAAAACCTTAATGGAAAAATTAGGTGATATGGTCTTGTATTGTTGTTGCCTCATTAAAACCTTTTATGAGAAACCTTGTGAGGAAAAACTCATATAGGAAAAAGAGTACACCAATCAGATGATTATTTACATAGGTTATATCAAAGAGAGTCCCCACCTGATTCTTGCAAATCTTTGAGTTGTCTCATACCAATTCCAAAAACATATTTCTGGAATAATGATGTTGGTAATGATTTCGTGAATAAATCGCGGATTATCACAAGATTTAGTTTGCAAGATTTCTATCTCTCCTACTTTCTCGTAGTTGATGAGGATGGAATAATTTAGGAGTCATATGTTTTGTAAGATTACTCTTTATATAACCTGCTCTCATTTGTGCAATACAAGCAAAAGCATTATCTTCATACATTATGGTAGGGTTCATGATTGAACTTATACCACATGATCGTTGTATGTGCTTTATCATTCCGCGAAGCCACACACATTCATGTGATGCTTCAAATAATGCAATTATTTCGGAATGGTTTGTGGATGTGGCTATTAGAGTCTGTTTTGATGACTTCCATGAAATAGTTGTTCCACCATGTAAGAACACAAAGCTTGTCCGAGATCTGGCTTCATGGGGATCAGATAAATAGCCAGCATCTGTGTATCCAATTAATGATTTATCTTGGTTAATTTTGTAAAATAATCCAAGATCTATTGTGCCAATGAGATATCTGAAGATATTCTTAACTCCCGCCCAATGGCGTTGTGTTGGAGCAGCGCTGTATCTAGCTAGCAAGTTTACCGCAAATGCAATATCAGGCCTGGTACAATTTGCGATATACATCAACGCCCCAATGGCACTGAGATATGGAACTTCTGGTCCTAATACCTCTTCATTTTCACCTTTAGGTCTGAATTGATCTTTATCAATTTCAAGAGAGCGTACGACCATAGGTGTTTTGGATGGATATGATTTATCCATATTGAATTTCGTAGAATCTTTTGGATATAAGCGGCATCGGTGTACTAAAATCCCTGTTGGGAGATGCTCAAGTTGTAAACCCAAGCAAAATTTGGTTTTACCCAAATCTTTCATTTCAAATTCCGTCTTAAGATGGTTGCGTGTTTCATTTATATATTGTTGAGTTCCAATGATATTAAGATCATCAACATATACGAGATATAATACAAAATCCGATTAAGGATTTCTTGATGAATACACATGGGCAATCATCATTGTTGGAAAAACCCTTCGAAGAAGGAATTCCTTTAGTCGGTTGTACCACATTCTTCCCGACCGTTTTAAGCCGTATAATGACTTTTGAAGTTTTACACAATACATGTTGCGTGAATGATTTTTGTTCGGGATATCAATTCCTTCGGAACTTTCATGTATATATCCGAATCTAGTGACCCATATAGATATCTTGTCACTACATCCATGAGATGCATGGATAGACCTTTTTGTCTTGCCAATGATATTAGATATCGAATGTTATACCACTCATAATCGGAGAATATGTTTCATCGAAATCGATGCCGGGTTTCTGCGTGAACCCTTGTGCTACAAGTCTCGCTTTGTGTCTCACCACCTCGTTGTTTTCATTCCTTTTACGAACGAAATTCCATTTTGATCCCACAGGAAAAATATGACGAGGAGTAGGCATCACTGCGGAGAATACCTCTCGTTTCTTGAGCGAGTCTAATTCGCCTTGATTGCTTCCTTCCATTTGACCCGGTCGGAGCGCTTGATGCACTCGCCATGGACTTAGGTTCCGGATCAATGCGAAGTTCACTTGCAATCTTAGTGGCAAAGTAAATGTCGACATTTGTAGTCTTCCTATTGTATGATTCTCCGGAATCAATATAATTAATGGAAATTTCTTGTACCCCTTGTGACTCATCATGATTTCCCACAACGATAGAGTCCGGGTCTTCCGATGCCCTAGCATTTATATTATTTTGTGCACTTGTGCTAGGCATGTGATGTATCTCGTTGAACATCCATATCATTTGGATTTATAATATCCAATTGGTGTCCGTCAACTTGATGTTGATCCGCATTTCTTGTTGTGGAAGTGACCTTCCTAGTTTTCCGCGGAGGCTTTTGTATAGCCTTATCCTTCGTTGCAGTACCTCTCCCCCTCTTATTTTGATTTGGGAGTTCTTGAGTAGGAATCTCTACTCTTTCTAGTACATTTGCAAAGCAGGATTATGTGATTTTGTGACACCCTTATAATCGGTAAATGCTTCGCATTATTCGCAATGTTTTGCAAATTGAAAATTTTACGAACTTCACGTTCGGATTCTATAGTACGTGGATCATAGGACCGAATACCCGTGGTATTCCAATTTATTTCCCGGCATTCCGTTTGGTACTTGTCTCCCCCTAATGCCGGGAAATTGTCCTCATCGAAGATGCAATCGCATACCGGCAAGTAAATAAATCCCCGTAAGGGGTTCAAGGTACTTAATGATTGACGGTGATTTGTACCCTACATATATTCCCAATTTTCTATGGGGACCCATTGATGTACGTTGCGGTGGTGATATCGGTACGTATACGGCGCAACCGAATTTTCGCGGATGGGAAATACTTGGTTGATTTCCACGTACTAACCGCAACGGGGAAACCGTGTTGTATGAGTAGGTCTAATTTGAATCAAATCGGCGGCGTGTAATACCGCATGACCCCAACATGATGTTGGTAGTTTGCAATTCGTAGTAATGGTCTAGCAATTAACTTTATTTTCTTGATAAGAGATTCGACTAATCCATTTTGTGTATGTACATATGGAACGGAATGTTCCACATTTATGCCTAGAGCCATACAATAGTCATTGAAGGCATGCGAAGTAAATTCGGCGGCATTGTCCATCCTGATGGTTTTGATAGCATATTCAGGATGATGTGCTCTTAATTTGATAATTTGAGCAATAAACCTGGCAAAAATATGGTTTCTTGTAGATAATAAACATACATGGGACCATCTAGTAGATGCATCAATAAGTACCATGAAGTACCTAAATGGTCCAGTTGATGGATGTATAGGACCACAAATATCTCCTTGAATGCGTTCAAGAAATTGTAGTGGTTCACCTTTATTTTAAGATAAGAGGGTCTTAAAATTAATTTTCCCATGGCACATGCGGTGCACACAAAGTCTGATGGCTTGGGAAATTTTGAAGTGTTTAATTTGTGACCAATTGAATTGTCGATAATTTTTCTCATCATCCCTATGCCGGGATGACCAAGGCGATCATGCCAAATCTTGAAAACATCAAGATTTTGAAAAATTACCTTGTATGCAACATGTTGTACGGGTTTGATGTATGTGTAATACAATCCTGATGATAGTGAAGAAATTTTCTCAAGCAGTCGCTTGTTATATCCGTCATGTTTACTGATGAATAGATATTCATCTTTGTTGTCACTATTTGTTTCTACATGGAAACCATTGCAACGGATATCTTTGTAACTCAATAAGGTACGAGTTGAATCGGGATACAGGAGTGCATCCTCAATTACTATTTGAGTACCCATAGGGAGAACTATTGTGGCTCGTCCTGAACCAACAATTATAGCATCGCGTCCCGCGATGGTTGTGACATTTCCTTTACTCTTTTTGAGAGTTTGGAAATATTTAAGTTCTCTGAGTATGGTGTTAGTTGTGCAACTATCCACCAAACAAAGTTCTTCCTCCATTTGGATTGTTCCCGTAGGATAATCTAGAATGAGTAAAATAAATTATAAGTTTTGAATTCATAGATTATACAATACATACTTTATTCAATAATATTATAAGTATCATATGTCTTACAATGTTATGTGACAACAATTATTACAACACAATTATTACATAAATATGGCTATAGAACGAAGTTCTTTGAAACTATAGAACGAAGTTCTTGTCGGGAGCATTAAATTAAGACATGTCTCCGAACACGTCATTGGATGGTCCATCCACAAGCATGTTGTCGGTATCGTCGATGCTATCGATCATCATGTCGTCCGTGCCGAAGAATTCGTCCAACTGCATTGGATCTTTCTCCTTGTTGTGTTCCGCGGGAACATCCTTGGAGTAACCGACATCCGGAATGTGAGTAGTGAAGTGTGCTTCAAACTTGTCCCCATGAACTTGCTTTCCAAAGATGCTTTTGGTAGAGATCAACCAAATGCTTAGCAATGTGGCACTTTCTAGTTGTGTGATTGTGACAACCACACCTCGACAAGCTTGAGAGTTGTCATGAGCATTGTTTTTCTTGAAAGTGTCTTTGTTGTTGCTAGAACCCTTGCCTTTCTTAAAATTCTCGCTTCTTCCATTTTCCCTTGAAATTCCGTTTGAATTTCTTGCCATTGAACTTATTATTATTATTATTATTATTATTATTATTATTATTATTATTATTATTATTATTATTATTATTATTATTATTATGAGCATTGAAATGTACTTCCGGCAGAGGTGTTGCACCCACAAGGCGCATCTGATGATTCTTTGTTAAGAGCTCATCATGCTTTTCTGCTTGGAGTAAATCATATATTAAGTCAGAATATTTAGTATACTTGTGGCGACGGTATTGTTGTTACAATATCCTGTTAGCAGGGAGAAATGTAGATAGAGTCTTTTCTATCATTTCTGCATCATCCAAAGGTTGATTGCAAAATTGAAGCTTGGTACAAATCTTGTGGACGACAAAATTGTATTCTCGCAACCGATTTGAAATCCATGAGACGGAGTAGTGACCACTCCCGTCTTGCTTCGGCGGAATTACGCCTTGTTGTTGATTATAGCGTTCTTTGAGAGAGTCCCAAAGTTTCTTAGGATCATCTTCCATCATGTATTCTCGCTTTGAGGTCATGGTGGAGATGGTGTCGTAGAAAATGCAAGGTCGCAAACTTTTTTGTCTCTCGGGATAGGATTTTGTGGATCGTGTTCATTAATTGTATTAATGAAATCTTTGGTCGTTAGCACAATCTTGACATCCATAGCCCAGTTAGGTAATTACTACCATCGGCAGCAAGTTCAGTGAAGTCTTTATTGATTAATTTAGCCATTTTCCTACATGAAAGAACCATGTATAGGATTAATTTACTGATGTAAATTTGTGTTGTAAAAATAGGCAAAATATATATGTAAGATGATTCTTACAAAATTAAGGTATATATATATATTTAATTCCTGTAGGAATAAATTTGACTTGATAGTCATTTATATGAAATTTTGTATATACACTTTGAAGGTAATCATCATAAAGATGTAGACCTCATAATGATGAGCAAAAGCTGCCTAAAAGCGCGGATCTCAGGGCAAATAAGCTCTTAGTAAGAACTTATCGCGACCGCCGCCTAGGTCACATCACCTTGTGTTATTCCAAATTATATGTATAAACCTTAATTTTAATTTTTCTTGATATTCTACATGATGTAGAGAATTGAATTTTAAACCATGCAAAAATAATTATTGCATAAGAATTGTTCTAATACCTAGAAATGATCTGCGGATCATAAACATGAATAATTACTGCGGTAATTATAACATTTAAATTACATAGGTACATATACCAGATGGTACAAATAATATTGTTTGTCACAACATAAAAATTACAGAACAATTCGAGGTCTAAAACATAAATATACAACAATAATAAGTCTGAATATATAAAGGATAGAAGCCTGAGGGCTAAATTTAAATTCAGGGGGTTTTTCTGGACTTTTTGAAAGTTCAGGGGGGTCCAATGAACTTCTGAAGACGGAGGGGCTATGCGGCCCTCGTAGGCCGCTAACTTCCTCCCCCGTGGGCCGGCCGGCGGCACGTTAATGGCCCCGCCGGGCCTTGTTGGCCCCGGCCCGCCCAGCCGCGCGCATAAAAAGGGGGGGGGGGAAGAGGGGGGTGCGGTTAGGGTTTCCCCTAACCCGCGCCCGCCCCTCCGTCCCGTCCCGATGCACATGTTGGCGCCGCCGGGGGCGATGTCGGCGTGCGGCACGGGCGGTGGCCGGCGGGCCGGCCGGTGGTGACCCCCGATGGCGGATCTTGGTGTGCTCCGCCTTTTCCTCCCCCCTCCCCCTTGTTTGTTGTGGTCCCGCCGCCCTCGTGCGCCGGCGTGCGCGGCCGCGGCCGGGCCGGCCGACCGTTAGTTGTAGGGGAAGGAGAGCCCCGGGCGGCGGGGCTCCGTGTGCCGCGCGGAGTCCCGGCGGTGGTCGATGGCCCCCACGCGGCGGCCGAGGATGGCCGGTGCGGCCGCGGCCGCCTCGGGGTCGCCGGCGTCGAGGAGGCCGGCGGAGCACCGCCGCGGGCCGCCATGGTCCCGGCCATGATGCCGGGGCATGCGACCGTCGAGGATCCGGTGAGGCCGGGTGACATGGTGGCGGTCGTGAAGGAGGAGATGGCCGCCGGTTCGGCCCGAGGGCCAAATCCGGCGTTGCCGGTTGCCATCGTTGTCATCCGCGCAGTACGTTTAGGTCGGGGAAAACCCCAACACCTTCCTCTTGTGTGCCGGGCGACGGATGCGGACGACAAGACGGCGGCGAGGCGGCTCCACCGGAGGTGACGGCGTCGGAAGACGCCGTGCCGCCGGGGGATGGACCGCGGGATACAAGCCCCGTGGTGTATGGCGGCGTTGACGTCCGTGCGTGCGTGCTCGGAGGAGCGGTTGCGCTTGCGGCCGGCGAAGCACGGCGCGGTGGAGGGGACCTTGGTCCACGGCGGCCACGGAAAGCGGCGGTTTCGTCCTCCACGTCGACTACGGCGGCGGCCATGGCGTGCACCACCAATGCGGGAAGAAGCGGCGGCCTCGGTGTGTTTTGATAGGCATGACTAGATAGGTAGGATAGGCGGTTTCTACTAGTCGAAATGGGGAATCCATTTTTGCTAACCTTGGGAGGGATTCGGCGAGAACGCCGGTGAGGCTTCTTGCCTCTGGCGTTCGTGCGTGCGTGAGTGCTCAAGAGAGCATGTGTGCGTGATAACGTGTTGTAAAGTGAATGAATTGATTGATTGTGTGGGGGGTGGACCCCACTATTTATGTACAAGGAAGGGGCACATAGGCACCCTTTGGGGTGGAATAGGCACCTGTACGGGAGAGACACACCCGTACAGTGTGGAGGTGCCTTTTCCCTAATTACATACTAATGACTATGTTAATTACATAATTAGGCTAATGATCACCACTAATTATTTCTTAACAAAGGATGTACTCGTTAAAACATCTATAATAGCTCCTCAAATTCTTTCTTAATCATTAATTTTTTAGAAGACGATAAAAATACCTCTCCAACAACTCATAATCTAACCACTTAATTTTTTAGGACTTGAGGAAAAAATATGTGTCGACGCTTATCCTCTCCTAAAACCAGGTGGAAGGGTGTGGAAAGCATAAAGAGTAGAAAAAAGTTCCTGATGCAAATGTACAAGAGAGAAAGATATATAGAAGTGGTTAGAATAATTTAGCAATAATATAGGAATTGTCTTCTATATTCTATAGGAGGATTATTAGGATCTCTTGGAGATGATCTTCTTTATTGTTCTCAATATATTTTTAGAAGTTCCAAAACTTCGTATTTTCATGAAGAAAATATTAGGTACTCCTGGAGATGCTCTTAGGAAACGCTGCGATTTATGATCTACAACAAATGCAAAACATTCTTGTGCTAATATATAACATTTTTATATAGCATGAGCTTTTACGATGGGAATATATCTAGTGCAAACCAACCTTTGCGTACAATTGTAAAAACTTCTAATCTGGGCCACGTGATCGTAGCTAAAAAATGTGATTAGAGATGAGCGGTTAAGTGTAAAATTACGTAATCCCCACACCTTTTGGATCAACATCATGTGACTAGATTAAAAGTTTGCATGACTTGCACGGAGAGGTTGCTTGGATATGATACATTATTGCTTTTTTATGATTATATACATCGATAGCAGACTTTCCATTTTGTTTTCTATACATCCACTCGTTCCGTTTTCAGAATGAACTTTCAAAAATTTTGAGTATTCTTAAATAGTTATTGTTAGTTATCATGAACTTAATTAAAATACTCATGTCTTTATTATAGAAACTAGCCATTTAACGGTTAATTAGGTTGACCAATCTAGACTGCAAACCCAAATGAGATGGCTCCACCAAACTAATTTAAAGAATGGACATATGCTAGGTATAAAAAATATTTAGACAGTATATGTGCATATAAGTCACTATTTGTAAAACGTCCAAACATGTAAATAATTATATTGAAGTGCTCACTAATTTTAAAAGGAAATATCTAAGTGGTGCAATTGAGATCGGAATTACGTACGGTCGAGAAGCCTTTTGCTTGGGTAGGGGGGATTCTTGGGTGGCTAGCTGAGCTCGATCTCAGTCAAGCGACTCGGGTTCGAACCCCCACAGTGGAGTCACCGGCCGGGAGTATCGTAGACAGAACCTGGTACCTAGTGTCGTAGACGCGGGGGGCTACGCTAGCCTCTGGCCCGTGCTAGAAGCCTTTTCCTTGGTACCCATGTCATCTCTGTGTGGATGACCTTTGTGTAAATACCTTTTGTCTCTAGCATGACATACTCCTACTGGTTATGACTTTTGACAATCTCGAAAATATGTCGGCTTGATCTCTCGAAAGTATTTATAAAGGTTAAGTGTACGTATGCTACATACATCTATGTGTGAACGTTTAAAAATTATTTTTTCTTGCCGTTGTCTGACCGCGTCTTGGATTGTAGTACGGGTAGCAAAAAGCCGCGTGTGAGCTCTCGTTCCACGTTGAAGCAGGCAGCGAGGGGTCGTTCTCGAAGAACTGGGAACTTTGTGCCCACCTCACCTCACCCTGTTTGCGGGCGCAGAGCAGCTCTTTTCCCATCTGTCCCCCCCGGCTCCTCCTCCTCCTCCTCCTCTGCTCCACACCGACCACCACCGCGGCACCGCCCCCACCTTCTCCCCCGCCTCCGCCGACCGCCATGCCGCTGCCGGCGATGACCCACTCCTCCGCCTTCCTCCTCCCCGCCTCGACTCCCCCGTCCAGCGACGCCGCCACCACGACCTACGCGCTCGTCGTCCTCAACCAGCGCCTCCCCCGCTTCGCGCCGCTCCTATGGTCCCGCGGTGACGCCCCTCTCCCTCCCCTCCCTCCCTCCCTCCCTCCTTCCCCCCGCCTCGCTTCTGCCATTGCTACTTGGCTTCCTGATCGGTTCCTCTGACTCGTGCGCTGTTGCTCTTGCTCGAGGCCAGCGCGCCTGCGCGTGTGCGCGGACGGGGGCGCCAACCGCGTCTTCGACGGCATGCCGGAGCTTCTTCCGGGCGAGGACCCCGCCGAGGTTCGCTCCAGGTGGTGATGGGAATCCCAACTTTTGCCCGCTCTTTTTCTCTCTTGTTTGCTCATCCCCCCGTACGTACGTCTCATCTCGTCGTGAGCCGTCATTCTGTGTCTGGCTGAATGTAAAATGGTCATCATGTGCTCGACGGAATGCGTCAGGGACGGCGACGGCGACGGCGAGTTCTGCTCTGCTCGTCAGCTTGCGTGCGGACGCGCCGCGAGAGTGCCTTCGCTCTTCGCACGGCGCCAAGGGGGTGCCTTGCCGAATCCGGTTTCTAGTTGCGTTGATTCCAAAAAAAATGTGTTCATTGCGTGCGCATCAGCAGTTTTTGGTGTGCCACTTTTTGGAATACATGGCCGGTGTCGTTTTCGCTTTTGGTGAAATTGACCCCTCACCATTGTGCTGTAGTTGCTATCTGTTGCCATGGAATACTGTTTGGGGCTGTTTGTTTGGGACTTTGGGGTGTATTTTCTTTGATACGAGCAAGCAACTAGTTTAAGCTAACAAATTGCTCTTTCAGTTCTATGAACTCACTAGTGATGTTTAATTATGCTTGTTTCTCATAATATGTATGTGCCTCAGAGTGTTTACGTGCACTCGTTGGGCTTTGGTAGTTTGCCATAAGTTTGGGAGACTTCTATGCACTTCTTATCAGATTTCGATAATTGTTAAATTCAATCATGATGGATCAGCTGAGGATATTGTTTGTGGGAATATTCCCATCAGAAAAAGGAGTGTGGTTGGCTGGTTTGCCATGCCTGATACTAGATGGAAGAGATTTAATACAGTTTGGTTTGTTGGTTGTTGGGAAGGATTTATGACCATTTAATGTAATCTTATTTTCCTGCTTCCTGTAGGTACAAGCCAGATGTAATTAAAGGAGATATGGACTCAATAAGGCCAGAAGTGAAGCAATATTATTCCAATTTGGTAACCACTTTAATTCTATATTTAGCATTCGTGGCTGAAAATGGCATGCTAAGGTTTGGTAGCTGAACCATATATAAAGAGACAAAGAGTTGTGCTGAATTCAACAACTGTCTAGGACAGTTTCCAGTGCATATATATGTATAAACATATCAAGGCTTTTGCCCCTGGATCCACATGAATATGTTTGAAATTATCCTTTGTCTGGTTTTTGTTGGCATGATAAAATCATAAAACTGTATATCAACCCACTCAAATACAAGTTGTTTTGGGACGTCTATTGGTCAAATTTCGTAATTTTGACCATCAATATATCAACAATTATGTAGATGGAGAACATAAATTTGATTACTAGATTCATTAAAAACACCTTTACAACATATAGTTGTTTTTTATTTCAGATTACAAATGTTCATGGAAATCACTGGTCAAATTTCACATTTGGAACCATGTCAATGCCCTAAAGTCTTGCAGTTGTAATCAGATAGAGGTGTTTAAATCACTAGGCATAGGGACTGTCCAAACTTCCTAGTCAGGAGCGAGCAATGCGTTGTTTTATTGTAGATTCTTGTCAAGAGAGTTTTTATAGATGAATAGAAAATAGCATTTAAGATGTGAAATGTAATAATGCTTGTGGACTGTCCGAACTTTGAATTCTGCACTTCAATTTTTCTTCTGCACAAGTATTGACACCAAAACTTAGCGCAATGACCGGCAAGCTTAACAAAAGCTTGCTGGTCATTGCACCAAGTTTTAGTGTCAACAACAAGTTTTGGAATATCCTCAGGAAGCTCATGGGCTAAAGAAATTAGGCACTCCGATATCCCCTTATCCCTTCTGAGAAAATTCATAGAGGCCATTGGTAAATTGAGGAGGTGCTTGTTTTCTGATCCTCTCCTGTACCATTTCCAGCGTTACCTCACTTAAATTGCAGCATCCCGATTCCTACAACCTTGGCACTTAAGCTTTTTTGTTTGATTATAACAGGAACTCTTCGTGACTTAGCAACTGATAACTTTTTTTTGTTTGATTGCAGGGCACAAACATAGTTGATGAATCACACGATCAGGACACAACTGACTTGCACAAATGTGTATCATTTATCACAAGAGATCTCCCTGTCTCAGACAAGTCTAACGTACCCGACTAAACTGATCATAAACATCCATTATAACTATGCAACATCAGCTTACCAGATAATTCGGTGATTGCAGCTGTGTATTCTTGTTCTTGGTGCACTTGGAGGACGGTTCGATCATGAGATGGGGAACATCAATGTTTTATACCGCTTCTCAAACACCAAGATCATCCTCCTTTCGGATGACTGCTCAATCTTTCTGCTCCCCAAGACGTACACTCATGAGATCCATATTGAGAAATCTGTCGAAGGTCCTCACTGCGGTTTGATTCCCATTGGCGGACCGTCCACTAGCACCACCACAACCGGCCTTCGGTGGAATTTGGGTAAAAAAGCATCACACCTTGTAATCCTCTCTCTCTTGTATGGTTATGTGCCAACATCTAATAGTTATCCTCCGCTTTCCTCTTACAGATAACACCAGTATGAGCTATGGTGGATTGGTAAGCACATCTAACATTGTGGATGACGATAAAGTAACTGTGACCTCAGATTCTGATCTGATTTGGACGATATCACTTCGGCATTGAGCTGAATTCGCCATAATTTAGCAAGGTTCCCATGCCCAAATTTTGTTTCCTCAGTGTTACATGGATTATTGAGTACATATTCTGTGTAACGTGGCGTGATGTCTTCCGCTGCGTTTTGCAGCTGGATATATGCCAATATATGTGTGATGAAGCTGCTGTTCATAGTTGGTGGTCCACTGTTTGGGCATCTGATCACCGATGGTTCGAAGTTCGTGTTTGAAACATCTGTGTATTTTTTAAGATGATTATCTTGGCTTAAGATGCATTCGGATCGGATCATCGGATATTTCTGGATAAGGAGCCTGCATCAGCACCTGGGGCCCACCCATCGACCGACGCTTTTGTGCTCCTAATCCAATCACACCACTGGCCACACCATCTTTTCACTGTCACTGGGCCCATCAGATTGGAGTTGGACCCACCACGAGTGATATTTTTCCGTGGAACTCTTCCTCTGCACCTGGGTCCGCCACCTTCCCATCCCTCGCTTTCTTCCATCCCAAGCCCGCGAGGGAATGAATTTTCCGTTGATTTGATTTGATGCAACAGGCAACCTCGAGCTCGAAACTGTAAAATAATTTCTTCTCGACGCCTCTGGAAGGCTAGCAGCAGCTAAACTCAGACATCCTCCTCCAGTGTTCGGACCGAACGCGCAAACCCTAACCCTAGCCTCCAATGGCGGCCGGCGGCGGGGCTCCGTGGGCGGAGCGTGCGCGGTTTGTGGGGTCACAGATCCGCAACAGGTTCCGCGTGGCGCCCGTGGACCGCCGGTGGCTGTGGCGCCGGGCGGACCGAAGCGTCGCCACCGAGGCGGTCCGGCGCTGGTCGGATCGCGTCCGGGCCCTGCTGCAGAGAGACCGGGGCGCGGATCAGGGCCCCTCCTCGACGGGGACGTGTGCTGGGGCGGCGGCGAAGCCTTCCCCCAGTGCTTTGAGGTTCTACCGAAAGAAAGGTAATTATAACGGTGATTTTGCCTCCATTTTGTTTCAAATGGGTCACAGTGATGCCATGAGTTTGATACTGTAGCTAATGATTCTTTGGTTTCGAGCTAGTGCATTCACTTCTGTATGTAGTAGTCCCTGTGTGTAAATGTTTACAGCTTCTGTATGTAGTGTTTACAGCTTCAAACAATATTTGTAACCTTTCTCGGCTATTGAAAATTTGGAACTGTAGTCGCGTGAAGCCTGGTTATGTACTAGTTTTAAGTTTTTTTATCATCTCATAACAAAAATAAAAAGAGATCCTACTGCTGAATTATTTGTTGCTCATAACAAAAACGAAAAGAGACCCTACTGATGAATTGTTTTTGTTCATCAGTGGGAAAAGAGGTTAATGGCATTGAAGACTCTGTTATTTTCCGTTCACTTCAAGCATTGGCTGTTCCTCTTATTGGCAACGCCTGCTATGTTTTTATGCACGGCCTTAACTCTGTCCAGGTATCCTAGCTGAGAACAGAACACACGGGTACTTTAGTCTGCTTGTATCATTTGTCTAAAGTCTAAACTATGAGAGGGTGTGCAGATTTATGGTGCAGAGAAGCTTCATCAGGCATTACAAGAGAGACCTAAAGGCAAGCCTCTTCTAACGGTATGGAACAGTTTAATAGCAGCATATCTATTGTGTATTTCTAGAGTAATACTCAACAGATCTAAAGGCTCTTAGATTGTAGCATGTGTTCTCTTTAAGATGACTAAGCGATTTGAATTATGCAATAACTCTCCCATTTGAGATATTCCAAACACCCCAGATGCCTTCGTTAGTGTATATTTCTCAATTATTATGCATTTTTCTAGTCACATGATCTTCTTTCTTATTTGTAATTTTCATTTACAGGTCAGCAATCATGTGGCAGCAATGGATGACCCTTTCGTAATTGCCTCTCTTCTTCCTCCATCTGTTATGTTGGAGGCACAAAAGCTGAGATGGACACTATGTGCGACTGATCGTTGCTTTTCAAATCCAGTTCTGTCTACATTCTTCAGGTCTGTTAAGGTGTTACCTGTTTCTCGTGGTGATGGCATCTACCAAAAGGTATCCATCTTGTGGTTATCAAGTTTTCACTGCATGGTCTAAATATTGTGAAAGCATTACGAATTTGTTTGATTTTAGATATATTTGATTTGCATTTGCTTCATCTCATGGTTTCCATCAGTGATCTGCAATTTGTAATGTCTTTAACCTTTTAGTAACATGACTTTTGAGGAATAATGGCTAGAGTACATAATGAAATTAAACCCCCCTAGGCATTGCGACATTTCCAGAAAGCACTTAGCAGATGTAAATTTGCAAATTATTATAGATAATTCCTCGGTTTAACAGTAGGAATTAGAAGACGAAGGGAGTAAATTCTGGTAATTAGCTCTCTGTAAAGAAGTATTATACTGAACCCTAAGGATAGTTATGTATTGGTGGTGCATGGGTTTGTAATGCACTTCTTTTTGCCCTCCTACCTTATACTCCCTCCGTTTCAAACTGTAGGCCGTTTTAGCTTTTCTAGGTTCATTGATATTATTATGCATCTAGACATACACTATATCTAAATGCACAGATAAAACTATGCACCTTGAAAAGCCAAAACGACCTACATTTTCGGGTGGAGGGAGTATAATGTTAATTTGTTCATGCATTAATATCTCAAGTATCTCTTTCTGATCAAAGATCACTGGGTATGGTTGATTGCATTTGGATGTATTGAATTGGATGCTCCACTAGGCTTGGTCTTCTCTCATAGCCTCTCTTTCTCCTTTTCCTTTGTTCAGGGAATGGATATGGCTCTTTCAAAGCTAAACAGTGGTGGATGGGTTCATATATTTCCAGAAGGAAGCCGTTCAAGGGATGGAGGGAAAACAATTGCTCCTGCCAAGAGAGGTGTAGGAAGGTTAGAAAACCGGTTCTTTCAATACTGTCTTTTTTTCTAAAGAGTACTGAGCCACCATTGATCTGTTTCTGTTTTTGTTGGAAAACCTGCATTCTACTTTTTGCATACAAATTTTTCAATAAGGTTCTTATTGATTGATGTTGAGTTTTACTCAATTCAATTTGCTCTTGTTTTACCAGATTGGTGATGGATGCTGACAGCCTTCCAGTTGTAATACCCTTTGTCCATACTGGGATGCAGGATATAATGCCCGTTGGAAAACGTATCCCAAGAACAGGGAAAAGGGTGAATGTCTATGCAACAACTCATATTGTGGAATTCATAAATCTTTGTGGAATTCTAAATTATTTGTTTGGTTTTCTAGGTTATTGTGGTTGTGGGTGATCCAATCAACTTTGATGATCTGATAATTGACAACAGCGATGACACTCAACATATCTCTAGAGGGATCCTGTATGACAAAGCAACACAAAGAATTGGGCAGCGATTGCAGGAACTGAAGGTTGAAGTTGACAGACTTGCAGCAGAGCAGCAATCTGAACTCCAAAATCACAGCATACACAATGTGAGTGATGACGGATACCGGCTGTGGCAGCAGGTTGATTGGGAAGGATTTGGCATAGGGAACTCCATGTTATCATCAGAACCTTCACCTGTCCCGGAGCAATCAAAGGAAGCTGAATCTGAACCGTGCCCGGAAGTGGAACAAAGCATTTATCCAGCCCCAAGTGATGTTGCTGTTCCACACTGGTTCAAGCGTCATGCGGATCCTTCTGAGCTTATGGGGTTTGCTGCCCGTGGCCTGATCAAGAATGGAAAGTTCTTAGAGGAAGGTTACAGGAAGCTCCAAGAACCAGCTATGCTGAACACCTGGTGGTGGCCTCAGGCCAATAACGCTTTGCCGAGATGGAGCACTGCCTGACCGGGGCCTCACCCTTCCTTTGTACATAAGTTGCAGACAATTTTGATAGATTCCAATTTCCCTCCTTCATGGAGTTGTGGAAATTGGAGATAGGGTGACGAATCGACTGCCAGCAGTCAGCACCATACAACACAAAGTCTTGCAGAGGTTGCAAGTGCCATTTGGGTTTTGGGTGACTGTACTTTTTTAGGGGTAAATGTCATCTTCCATCTACTCGATGGAAATGGCCCAAATGAGCAAACACTGAATTTCAAGTTTTAATAGACTTGATTGACTTGATACGAGAGTTTCTGTCAGTTACTGGAAACATAATACTACAACAGGTTATTATTGCGATTTTTTTTAAACTTTCGTGTTTACTTTTCAAATCTAAACGTCTTTATGGGACAAGGGCTTGTAAACTCCACTATGCAAATGCCAAGTGTTCTCTGCAGGTTCTCCCAGGTACCTCGTGAGACCATTCATCATCCCTGCAAGCAGGCGTTCAAAGTCGTTGTCGTTCACTTTATCAGCAATTTTCGCATGTTTAGTTTCAAAAAAATCACCTAACTAGCCGTCACATTAAATGTGAATTAAGGACAAAAATCATTTCATAAGTCGATTATGCCAATAACCAATCTTTAATTAGGCTAATGGATTCATTTCGCTATTTCCGGTCCATTCATGTAAATATTTTTGTAATTAGGCTACCTTCAATACTCCTAACAGATTTTGAAAGTAGACTCCAAAAATTTCGACCCAACTAAACGGCCGGCACGAATTCAAAACTAGTACTGAACAGATAGGTCAAAAGCTGGCCCAGATTCAGTGACTCAGGTGACCCCACCCGTCATTGGGTGACCCGACTTTCTATTTTGAAAAAAATCGTTTACCAATTTTCTTTTGCAACGGTAGGAAAGCACCGTCACACAAGCTCAAGCTCCTAACGTTCACTCCGAGTTTGAACATTTAGCCGTTGGACCCAGCCGTGCCATTCCATCCCATTTAAAATTCCAATCCGTCTCATCAACTCTCTCCACAAGCATCTCAATCGCCGCCGCCGCCTCTCGACTCCCTGCCTCCATCTCCGGTGAATAGCAGCCGCCTCCGGTGAGCTCGATCAGCGACAGCAAAAACCATGGCCCTCCGCGCGCTCGACAACACGATGCCCGCCGTCGTCGAGGAGCGGCCCAAGAAGGTCGCTAAGGTGGCCGTCCCCGCCGCTGCCGCCGCCAAGGCCGCCTCCTCCCCCGGGAGCGGCAGGAAGAAGAAGAAGAACGACGAGAACTCGGCGCCCAGGGCCACGGCCACGGCAACGGCCGCGGCCGGGGAGCAGGCCGTGGAGTACATCCCGTCGGAGGAGCTGGAGGCGGTGGCGCCTCACCCCAAGGCCAAGGCCGCGGGGCTGGTCGCGGAGCTGGACTCCAAGGACTGGATCCGTGTCTGCGAGGCGCTCAACGACGCGCGCCGCCTCGCGATCCACCACCCCCCGCTCCTTAACCCGATCCTGTAAGCCGCGGCCATCCACATCCTCGTTCGTTTGATTTTTTTTTTTTTGGGGGGGGGGGGGGGGGGGGGGCGGTTTTTGAGGAGTTCCCTGAGTTGATGATCCGTGTGCGCCTGATCTGGCAGGGAGAAGGTGATGCTGGCGATCGTGAAGACGATGAAGAACCCGCGCAGCGCGGTGCTCAAGACGTCCGTCATGGCCTGCACCGACATCTTCAACTCCTTCGGCAACCTCCTCTCCTCCGGGTCCGTCTCCGACGACGCATTCGACAAGCTGGTACCACCTCTCTCGCATTCCCCCCAACAACGAACAGGAACCTTTTTCTTCTCTCTCTGTTTGACGCAGCTCACCTGGGTTTGCCTCTCCCTGCAGCTGCTCCAGCTCCTGCTGAAGGCGTCCCAGGACAAGCGGTTCGTGTGCGAGGAGGCCGAGAAGGCGATTCGCGCGATGGCGGCGTCGATGCCCCCGCTGCCCCTGCTGAAGAAGCTCAAGGCGTACGTCCACCACGCCAACCTCAGGGTCAGGGCCAAGGCCGCCGTCGCCATCTCCCACTGCGCCGCCAGGATGGTACGACGCCACAACCACTCAAATAAAAAAAGGCAGAATTTGCTGCCGGACGCCGTTAAATTCGGAGAGAAGAGGAGATTCAAATTTCTTCCCTTTTTTGCTCGCCGCAGGACATCGATGCCATGAAGGAGTTCGGGATGTCGGCGCTCCTCCAGGTGGCGGCGGAGCTCCTGAACGACCGGCTGCCGGAAGCCAGGGAGGCCGCCCGCAGCATGGTGGGGTCGATGCACGGCGCCTTCGCCAAGGAGGCCGCGGCCAAGGGGGGGGAGGAGGAGGACGACGCGCCCACCGTGGCCGCCTCCTGGGAGAGCCTCTGCTCGCTCAGCCTGCCGCCCATCTCCGCGCAGGCCGTCGTCAAGATCGCCTCGTCGTCGGAGTAGCCAACGCGTATTACTGCGTTGATTAGCCTTGGGCTCTCTCTCTCTCTGCTGGGTTCAGATCGGAACCCCACTGCGTCACCAGCCATTTTTTCAGCCGTCGATTTACTAGTTTGCTGCTGCTGCTGCTGCTTCGTTTGGGTTTTTTTATACATGCCATCTCGCATGCTTTGTTCTGTTCATCCCGTTGGGTTCCTGCAAGCGATGAAGTTAATAACATACAGTATCGATTTGACATTTGCTTATCTCATGGCACCAGTGCCTGCAACATCAAGCGTAGTTTCAACTTTGAACTCGACTAATAACGGCAGGCAAATGTTTCACCCTACTGTTCAGCGGAATGGCAAATGAGCTGAACTGGGGTGAAAGAAAAGAAATCAGGTTCAGAAGAACACAATATAATTCTTCTGAAAGGATTAATTCGAGAGATTTCAGGCACAGCATTCACTAATCACTTCGCTGTCTGCTCAAGTAGTGCATCGAGCTCGTCCGGCAACCCCCCCGATCACACCGAGCTCGGCGTGTTCTGCGCAACGGCCAAAGAGAAACAAACCCCAATAACCAAGGAAAAAAATCTAGTCCGGCGCAGGCGCGTGCGTGACCCCACCTGTCAGTGTGCGCAGTGGTTCAATGATTCGGCGCCACTCGCACACTCGCTGTCGCACTCGCACGACATGCGAGCACGTTCAGCAGCCGATGAGCGATTGCTTCAAGGAATCGGGGATCCTCGTCCTCTTTCTGTCACGCAGCTTTCGGCCGCTTTCTACTACTTGCACGGCGGGTGCTGCCCCCGCCCTGTTCGTGTTGGACGGAAGCGGTGCGGGGGGGAAGTGGGAGATCCATGGACGGAGACAAGAAGGTTCAGCGGCCGCGCGGCGACGTCGCCGAGGAGGATCCTGAACGGCAGCGTGCTCCGGTGGATGAAGACGACGGAAACCAGAAGGCGCCTCGCCGGAGCAAGCGGGTTGCTTCCCTCGACGTGTTCCGCGGCCTCACCGTCGCTGTAAGTGGCTTTCGTTCTCTCCGCTTGCTCTTTAAGGCTGCCTGCCTCATTGCTGCGAAGTTAAAGTTAGTAATTGGAGTAACAAGGCTTCTGAAATTCCTGACAATTGCAAGTCAGAAGTTGAGCAATGGATAGTTGAAATCTCCGACTGACGGAATCGAGAGTTCTTATCGAAAATCTGGGGCGAAGTGATGAGTTGTCAGTGTTCCGTGTTTCTGCATGTCATGTCAGTGTTCTGCGTGCAGCTGATGATACTGGTCGACGGCGCCGGCGGCGAGTGGCCGGTCATCGGGCACGCGCCGTGGAACGGCTGCAACCTCGCCGACTTCGTCATGCCCTTCTTCCTCTTCATCGTCGGCATGGCCATTCCCCTCTCCCTCAAGGTTCCATCCTGTTTCTCTCGCATTATTGGTGTGTGCATGCCGTGTCCCTGTGACCCCTGTCTGTATCAATTGCCGTCCCTTTCCACGCTTTGCTTATACGCCACGACACGACGCCATCAGTCAAGTTTGAATTCAACACGGATCGACAGAAACACATACTGAAAGCTGCTCCTCACTGATACTGTTTCAATGGCATAAACTTTGCTGAGACAAACATGCAGAGAATTCCTGACCGAGGTCGAGCTGTGAGGAGAGTAGTCATCAGGACACTGAAGCTGCTCTTTTGGGGGATCCTGCTGCAAGGTTATTCTGCAAATGTCCTTCAAATCCTCGCATTGCCAAGTCTCTAGGCTCTAGGAACGAAGCTGATTAGCAATTGATGAATACACTCAGGTGGTTACTCGCATGCTCCGGATAAACTGACATACGGAGTTGACATGAAGCATGTAAGATGGGGTGGAATTCTCCAGGTATGAACGAGCCTAGTGCAGATTTCCTAATCTCTGAATCAAAGAGACGCTGTATGCTACCGAGAGTAATCCGGTTCTTGCACCTCCAGAGGATTGCTCTTGCATATTTGGTAGTTGCAGTTCTAGAGATTGTTACAAAAGATGCAAAGATTCAGGATCAGTCAAGTTCAGGCTTCTCTATCTTCAGAATGTACTTTTCCCAATGGTATGCAAAGTTTTGTTTCCCTTGTTCTCACAATGACAGGCTTCATTTCTGCATGCTAATCGCATGATCTGTGCATTTGCAAGGATTGTTGCATGCTGCATTCTAGTGGTCTACCTGTCTCTTGCTTATGGGATTTATGTTCCTGACTGGGAATTCAGAGTGCAAAACGTTGACAGCCCAAACTACGGCAAAGTTTTAACGGTACAAGATTTTTCTCATCCTTGATGGTGGAATGTATTTCTCGCGTTTCAGAAATGAGCTACTTACCAGTGTTTTTGTTAAACACTGCAACTCGTTGTAATGTTCCCTAATATTTAGGTAACTTGTGGTACAAGAGGGAATTTAAACCCTCCTTGCAATGCTGTCGGTTACATTGACCGCAAAATCCTTGGCATCAATCACATGTACCAAAGACCAGCATGGAGAAGGCACAGGGTTTGATTGTTTCCTGACAAAATGCTCTGCTGTTGCTTATTGTTATTGTCAGTGTTTTATTAACAACTATATTGTCTTTGGTCCATGCAGGCTTGTACTGATAGTTCCCCATATGAGGGGGCTTTTAAGAACGATGCACCAGCATGGTGTGTTGCGCCATTCGAACCTGAAGGGGTACTAAGGTACCTATTACCATGTCAGATTCATTCTACATCTGTTTATGTAGCATGTTAGTTGAAACTTTTTAAAATGAGTGAATATGAAAGACAAACATGCCTGCATTGGCATGCTGAATGGAAATCTCATCTGCTGATTCAGGTTAACACTACTATTTCCAATTTTGCAGCTCATTTTCTGCGGTGCTGAGTACGATCATCGGTGTGCACTACGGGCATGTGCTTGTCCATATGCAGGTGATTATGCTTCTCGTTTCAGCTCTATATTGTTGTGTCAGAAAGCAGAGAGTGCAACGTACTTACTAGCATGCGTTCTTGTTTCTGAAATTTCAGAGTCACGCAGACAGGCTGAGGCAGTGGGTTACCGTGGGCATAGCTCTCCTTATTCTTGGAATCATTCTACATTTCTCACATGGTGAAAAAAATCAGAATGATAACTCATGTTTTCCATCTTCATGCATGTGGGTCACATTATATTTGAATTCTGCTTGACAAGTAACTCTAAACATTCCATTGCAGCAATTCCGCTTAATAAACAGCTCTACACATTCAGCTACATCTGTGTCACTGCCGGTGCTGCTGGAGTCGTGTTCTCCATATTCTACTTCCTGGTAGCTAAATCGATCTCTTACATTTGGGTCTGAAAATTGTTCAGAAAAAAAAACAAAATAAAACATTGAGAGCATCCCCTGATGAATTCGTGAGAACCTGAAAAAACTTGCTTTTCCAGGTTGACATCCTGAACCAGGGCTACGCGTTCGCGCCCCTGCGGTGGATCGGGATGAACGCGATGCTGGTGTACGTGATGGCCGCGGCGGGCATCTTCGAGGGGTTCCTCAACGGGTGGTACTACGAGGGCACCAACAACACGCTGGTAACTGCGAGATCGACTGCAATTTGGAGCTGAAGTTTTTGGTTTCTCTTCAGATCAGCTGACGAATTGAGAGCAACGAACTCACAGGTTTACTGGGTGAGGAAGCACGTGTTCGTCAAGGTGTGGCACTCCAACAGGGTTGGCATCCTCCTCTACGTCCTCTTCGCGCAGATCCTCTTCTGGGCCCTCGTCTCCGGCGTGCTCCACCGCACCGGCCTCTACTGGAAGCTCTGATTTAAAGTAGTGTACAGAACAGACATGGTGCCTCCGTTTGTCCAAATTTGTTTGAATCAAAATTGCAGTTTCGCAGGCCCTGAATTTGTTGAAGCTAGCTGGTTGGTGTTCATGCTTGCCGTCGTGCGGTCGAGCCAGTTCAGAGAGCCTAGCATGGGCCCTCAGGGTCAGAGAGCATCATGTCATGCACGGCCCTGTAATCCGGCGGCAGAAACTGAAGCTTGTCGCGCCGGCACACCGGGCACGTCGACGCCTTCTCGAACCAACTGCCTATACAGCCGCCGTGGAAACCGTGCGCGCACCCCGGCAGGCACGTCGCCTCCGCGTCGTCCGGCGCCATCTCCTCGAAGCAGATACTGCACGGCGACGTGGCGCCGTCGCCGCTCGTGCTCCTCCGGCAGGTGAGGTCGCCGGCATCGGCGCACGCCGACAGAAGCTCCGCCGCCTCGCTGTAGACGAACTCGACGCCGACGCGGATGGAGACATCGCACCTGCAGGCGCCGCCGCCGCCGGGCAGGGCGCGGGCGCGCTCCGCGATGCGCGCCTCGACGCCCTCGGGCACGGTCTTGTCCCAATCCGCGGCAGATAACCCGTGGTATCCCTCCTCCTTGCGGAGCTCGTGCATCGTCGTCTGGGCGATGAGGCGGCGGCAGTTGTCGCCGCTTCGCAGGTAGTCGGGCCCTGAGCTGGCCAAGGGCAGCCGGATTTCTCTGCTCAGGCGCCGGGGACGGCGAAGCCGCCCGCTCCGGCCTCCTATTCCGTACCAGTTGTGGGTCTCCGTCACCGCCAAGCGCAGGACCAGTAAGCTCGGCAGGCCGCCGGGCCGCCGGGGCTTCAGGTCTAGCCCCGTCATCTCGGCCTCAATGTCGTACTCGCTTGCCCTGAGCGCCGCCATAGCCATGGGTGAATTTGGCTGTTGTGCCATAACAAATGAGGCCATAAATCAACAACATCGTGATCGGATTCCGATTCCGATTCCGATTCCTCCGCCACCGGGACGCCACGGTCGCCGCCGGTGGCGGCAAAAAAAGGCGCTCTTTTTGACTGCCGGGGGACAGGCTCACTCGTGGGCCAGCGTCGCAAACACGGCAAGTTGCATGCCGCCAGCGCAGCCGGGCTGCAGAGCCGCCCTCGCAAACGCGCTCCAAGTGTCTGGCGACCTTGAGTACGCATTTGTAAAGTTTGTTTTTTTAGTTTTTCCGGTACTTCTCTTCTGTACTAATGAAATAGTCACTGTCTTATAAAACGGAGAGTAGTTTGAAGGATTGACACGACATTCAAACCACGCAACGCAATCTCTCACGACGACCACCACCACGCTGCCAGGAGAGCTTTGGCTCGGCCGCCTTGGAATCCAGCAGCTCACGAAGAACGCCGCACAACTACCTTGGTATTCCGACATCGCTTGGGTGATCGGGCAGCTCACGAAGCTGCAGGCGACTTGTGTGGATACCAGGTTACCCAGCTCCTCAAGTTCACGGCTCACGGGGGTGATCGAGAAAAGCATCGATTGGTTCTTCCGGCTCGCTGACAACGTTAAGGAGATCCTCACTTTGGCCTACGGTATCATCAGAGTTTGGATGAACCCCCCCTGCTTGACAGCCCGGGTTTTTATTTGCATGCTACGTATTCAGCTATTGCTACCAAGCCTAGGCGGCTATGGTGCGGCCACCGTCGGCGCAGATGACCTGCCCGGTGATGTAGGACGCGGCCGGCATGCAGAGGAAAGCGACCAGCGACGCGATCTCCTCCGGCTCGCCGATGCGGTGCATGGGGACCCGCGCCATCTCCGCCTCCCACGTCTTCCCCGCCGCCTCCGGGTCCAGCTTCAGGCCGCTGCTGGCGGCGATGTCGGTGCGCACGCCCCCCGGCGCGACGCAGTTGACGCGCACCTTGTCGTTGGCCCACTCGACGGCGAGGCTCCGGGTGAGCTGGTTCATGGCGCCCTTGGTGGTCGAGTACACGGACAGCGCCGGGTAGGCGACGAGCCCGCCGATGGAGGAGACGTTGACGACGCTGCTCGCGTCGCCGCCGCCCGCGGCGGCGGCCGCGGCGGCGAGGAGCGGGTGCGCCAGCTGCGTGAGGTGGAAGCAGGACTCGAGGTTGGTGGCCATGAGGCGCGCGTAGTCCTCCGCCGTGGTCTCCGTGGCGGCGCGGAACATGGTCTGCCCGGCGTTGTTGACGAGGATGTCCAGCCGCCCGCCCAGCTCCTCCCGCGCCGCGGCGACGAGGCGCTCCCGGTCGCCGCGCACCGCTACGTCGCAGACGGACCCCGTGACGCGCGCGAGCCGGCCGTCGGCGCCCCACAGGCGCAGGCACTCCTGCAGCTCGGCGTCGCCGCGGGCGCAGGTGTGCACACGCACCCCGAACCCCGCCAGCTCCTCCACGATCGCGCGCCTACACGCCACCGGCCGCCGTGTCGGCATCATGCAGAGTTGCAGAGATTTGAGTGATTAATCGATAGCGCTTCACGAGCAAAAAATATAAATCGTTGCATGGGCGCACGTTCAGCTCACCCTACCCGATCCCCTTGCTTCCTCCGGTGACGAGTGCCGTCTTGCCGGCGAGGCTCCACCGCTCCTCCCTGCTCCGGCCGCTCGCCGCCATGTTCTGGAGCTATAGCTCGCACACGATTTCGATTTGTCTTGTGTCTGAGGCGAAAGGATACGCATATGGATCGTCGTCGCTGTCCGACGAGTATATATCGCATTCGTGAGCGGTCTTGGAGTATATATTCCAATCCCAATCCCACTGCGTTGGATTCTCCTCCACAGGATGCGTAGATGCCTTGTTCTTTGTCTTGTCGTCCATGGATTGTATACGCATGGAAGACTACGTCGCGTCTACACCAAAAAAAAAAATCAGTTACGCTCACGCAGGCCGTGTGTCGATGCCGGCCGGCTCATTGTTTTGTCATGGACCTAACCGTGACCGTGAGAGGACGCTGTGTGGTGTAGGACGGACAGGATGTGGCGGCCACCGCTGAGCTGAGCGCGGCGCAGGGGATGGTGGCGAATATTGAGGAACCCATCTGAAATAACTGGATCAATGACTTCGGCTGCCGGCGATGTCCGGCTGCCGAGGGTGGTGAACTCCGCTTGCCCCGCCGCCGCCATGGTCCTGTGGTAGCCTTCGACGAGTTCTCGCACGCAGCCGCTCCCCTCCTCTATGGGCTATGGATGCTGTGCCGCTGCGACTTCGCCCGGTCTGCTGGGAGGCCGCGGGCAACGGCGGCGCGCGGGACCTCGGCGCGCGGCCATGGCCGGCGGCGTCCGAGCTCGGTCGCGGGGTCGAGCGGCGGCCGGCGGCCAGATCCAGCGGGCGTGGGCGCGCTGCGGCCTCCGCCGCCGGCGGCGGGAGGCGCGAGCTCGACGACCGCACGACCGCCATGGAGGTTGGGACGCAGGCGACCTCGTGCGCGGGGAGGCGCGGGGAGGCCGGCGAGCTCGCGCCGGAACGCAGGGCCGCGGCGGCGCAGCCTGGCCGGCCGCCGGTGAGCTCGAGGGTGGCGCGCGAGCACTGGAGGCGCGGGCACCGGGGCAGCGCGCGGGGGTGAAGCAGCTCGGGAGAGGTGGTGGGGTTAAGGTTAGAACGTGGGGACGGTTCAGATTGGTTACACGAATCTTGAGAAAGTGGAAGATGGCTAAGAAAAAAACTTCTCAAAGGTATATAAGATTCCCGCTGTAGTACGAGCGCTCTTTGGGCCGGCCAAATTAACTTAGCCCGCTCTTTCTTTCTTTGGGATGGACCTGTTTAGTTGATCTTCAGACTTCGGGACGTACGGGCTTGATGAACCAAACTTTATATGATATTCAGAAGAGTAGAGATACAGTCTACTTTCTACTTTCTAGTCGCCTGAGAAGCATCCCAAGGAGGAAAAAATCACTTAATTTTGTCCATGTCCATCTTGGAGTTTGAGGGGTGCAAATTAATCGTATTGATGCGTGAAGGGATTCATCGTTCCAATAATTCCAGAGTGCGGTCACTTCCTGAATGACTTGCAGCAACAAATGTATGTTTCAACAAACCAACTAGGACGAACTCAACAGGAAGAGGGCTCAGCTACCTACTATTATATATAGTGCCATTCCCTATACGGGTTCGAGCAATACGTGTAACCTTGAAGTGTCGTACTTCCAGCAGCAGCGTGTCTTTTTTTAGATTAAGGGTAAATTCCGGTCTCAACAGTCACAAGTGAACGTCTACAACTATACACTAACCACCAGACCTGCAGTACATAGACTGCCAACAACCATGACGCTACAACCACAACAGCAGCGTGTGTGTCTGGAAATCAAAATACTAAGCGCTGAGAGTAGAAATCCAAGTGCAGCTTACCGGCTAAGCTCTTGCTTTGTTTTAGTAGTGCATACATAAAATAGCAAAAAAACAGAGAGGAACACATACTGACCTACAAGTGAGAGCTCGAGGTCCTCGACCAACGACCACAGATGCATTTCTATCACGATTCTGCAAAGCCTCTTCACGATTGCCCCCACCATGCCCATGCCCGGGCGCTTGAGCTCATGCGCGCGGTTGCTGCTCGGCTCGGATGCAGCGACCGCGACAGCGAATGAAGCGTTGCCATTACTTGATGCAGCGAAGGCGACTGGTTTGTGCTAACGCTATATTCTAGTGCAGAAGGCGGGGATGCCCGGAGGACGCCGACGGCGGCGGGCGGTGAGAATATCGGCGTAAGGGCGGGCGGCGGCGAACCGGAGGTCTGTATGTAAATAATCAGATTGCGATTATTAAGTGCGATCCGATCCAAATAAGAGGTCTAACTGCAAATGTTTAGGGATCTATCCGAAAAAACTAGACCCGGGACATGGCTGCCGGCGAAGTAGACCCGGGACATGGCTGCCGGCGAAGTCCCGCTGCCGCGGGTGGACTCCGCTTGCCCCGCCGCCATGGTCCCGTCGTAGCCTGCGGCGAGTTCCGGCGCGCAGCCGCATCCTCCCGCTCCTCTCCATCCCGCATGGATGTTGTGCCGCTGCGAAGGATCTACAGCTCGGCGCGGCGGCGTGCGGCGCCGGCGGTGGGTGGCATTTGGTCGTCATTAGCTCTAAACTAGAGATGCCGACCGGAAAGTCTGCAACGTTCCTCCTCTCCGATCTCCGCAAGCTGCTAAAGATCGGGCCTCGCCTAGAAGGATCGCGATGTTAACACTTCTAAGCAGCAGCGTTCTTATTTGATCTTCAGACTTGTGTTGATTCAGACTTTCATGGTGCATCCCAAGTAGCAAAACAATCACTTGATTGTGTTCTATCCATGTTGAATGAGTGCAAATTAATCGTATTGATGCATGATGGGGTCGATAGTGCAAATTGCTCATGTGCATTCACACTAACTGAATGATATATGAACACCGAACACTTCTTTGATGATTGGTAGCAACAAAAGCATGTTTTTACAGGTAGAGGATAACGAACTCGTCAACAAATAAAGGGGTCAGCTGTTTACTGCTGTTATATATAGTCACATGCCTAGCCATTCAAAATGGTCTAGGAGTTATAGCAACATGTGTTTTTCTTACCGGATTACAGCAACTTGTGTAATCCTGAAGTATGGGAGGAAACCAAGATACTATGGTCAGAAACTCAGCATTCACTTGCGTAGCTGTGTGAATCCTAGTAGTTCTGTGAAGTACGTACCCACATTCTTCCATAATTCCGGCAGTTCAAATCCTAGTAGTTCTGTGAAGTACCTACCCACATTCTTCCATAATTCCGGCAGTTCAAAACTTTTCAAGATGAAGGCGAAGCATTTCCCTACGACGCTTTTCAGGTTGTTATCAAATGTCACCTCTGATCTCGAATCAGAGACTTGAAGGCGAAGCATTTCCCTACCACGCTTCTCAGGTTGTTATCAAATGTCATCTCTGATCTCGAATCATAGATTCAGAGTATGCAGATTTTGGTAGTTTTTGTAAAAGCTCACATCACGGGACGAGAATTGACATGCTTCTGATCTCGTATCAGAGATTCGAAGGCAAAACATTTCTCTACGACGCTTCTCGGGTTGTTATCAAATGTCACCTTTGAGATTCGAGTATGCATATTTTATTAGTTTTGTGAAAGCTCACATCACGGGACGAGAATTGACATGCTTTATGAGGGGCCGGGGGCCCCTACGACGCTAGGTATCGGATTCTCTTTGTGATACTTCCCTACCGTGACAACCCGCCCAGGAAAATACCGTACTATCGCCTAAGACCGATCGACTTTGGTCATTAAGCAATAATAAAGTATCATCCTGTCGTTAGTTGCCGGGTTAACACCTGGTAAATCACTTGAAAAGCACAAGGATCGAATATATGCATTAAAACTCACTCGAAGGCGAGTCTAGAGATACAACGACATTAATATCCAAATTCATACCCCGAGGGTTTATTTATTACAAACCATGGTTTTTGTCATGACGAAAGAGTTCAGAGTTTTCGAAAAGCAGCGGAATTAAATTAACGGAAGCGAAGACACCACGGGAGGCCATCCATGATGCTTTCGGTAGTCGTCCTCCACCCACTCCGGCTCCCGGCCGGCGGGATCTCTCCGGCCACACATTACCGAAGGCATTACCGGATTAACACATTATAGCAAGGCCGAGTATACTAATACTCAAAGCAAGACTTCCCGTCGGTGATATCTACTTCACCGGATCTAGACCATGAAAGGCTTTTTGGCTACTTGGGTTGCCTTTGCTAAAAAGTAACAAAGAGTAGGTCCTTACTTTCAAGATTTTAGCACAAGTTCTAGTAGGTTTAATCTTTACTACATTAGCCAACTAGCACAATCAAAGTTGTACAAGACAATTAATCAAACATAGAGTTCATCAACTTCCATCATTAGGGATCTCATGACTAGTGGAGTAAGTAGTCTCGGATAACGGTGAGAGGCCGACAATCGATTGATTTAAACCTTGCAAGGTAGACCCAAACACACGGTAGGTCGCCCACCAAGGTACAACCGTCCCCGAGCCGTTCCCCGAAATCCCCGGGTCGGGATGAAAGCCACGATCTTTGGTGCGGGCTATCCGGCATGTCCTACCCGGTGCACCCGAATCACCATACACCATCGGTAGCATGCCGTGAGAGCGAATCCCAAGAGTAGTGACAGTTCCATCCCTAGCCGTCTCATTAGGGTACTAGGCTTACCGGTCCCATACCCGACATGTGCTTAGTACGTTCAAAAACTTAACCCACATAACCACTGGACCGGAGCCCAGATCCCATGCTCTTACCACGTGAGCAATCCATTTAGGATATAATATGATTCCTATCTAGGAACCTATTCTCGCGAGTGAGATCATCACCCGACTTGTAACGGTCCTATAGCTTAGCAGCTATCGACCTATCATACTAGTAAGGACAAAGGTACCTATGGGTCATGCATCTAGGGTTTCATTCAACTCCCGAACGTAAATACACAATCATCCATAGATAATTGAATAAAGAATTTGAAAAGCGGGTTAGATGCACCGGAGCTTGCCTTCGTCGGCTAGGTTAGCCTCGGGCACCCTCGGTGTCGAGTACTTCCACGTCTTGCGGGGAAGCTTCCGCTCCTCCTTCCTCGGTTTCGGGACAAGGGAGTAATCTCCGTCCGGAAGATCTACACGGAATGCAATGCGATTTAGGTGATGTGATAGTTTGTTGTCTTATCCAACTGCGGGTTGGTCATATTCACCTTAACAAGCATTTAGATAGGGTTTCTCTTTTAGGAAGGTTACTGGTGTACATGGGTTATCCTTTTATTGAACATTGAATAAAGGTTTTTTATTATACTTGTCATTTCATGTGAAAGCTTTAATTCCTTTCATCTTCACAAGCAAGGGTAATTAACATTTTTATTTATAAATTAATTTCTTATCGGTGATGATATTCAATTATCTTTTAATGATATTAAATAATACTTTCCAAAAAGGAAAAAAGATTAATTAGGGGTTTTTCTTTATTTAAATTCCCTTTAATAATAAAAGGGCTTTTAAGCTTTTTATTAAGTAATTAAATTACCAAAAATTAAATAAGTGTTTCTTAAGCATACTAGCACCTATCCTGGTCCATTGGACCCACATGTAAGTGTTGGATGCTAGGAAATTAAATATTATAGAAAATAACAAAGGCTAGTTGGTGATCCAATTTAAATGCATACAAAAATAAATAAGCATCAAATCGATTCGAACTTTCTTGTGCAAGCTCTCTGGTCCTAAACAAGTCTAAAGAACCAGCACATCCACATGAAATCTCTACTGATCTTTGCTTATTAATTTATAAAGGAAAACATGCATAATTCAAGAATAATTAATTCTGTTAATCCAAAAATCATGATCAATTCACAAGATGTGCATTTTGACATTACAAGACAGTGCGCACACGTTGAGCTCCAGAACATAAATATATTTAACAAGAAAAATCACTTAGGCTGTTTCTGCAAGAATGGAAAAGAATTTATTCAGCAAGATCTACTGCATAACTTTGTGCAATTTTTGGCACAACATCTATTCATATCCTAACACACAACATATCCAAAATTGGGCTACAGAGGAGTTATGGATTTCAAGTTATGACAGATCTAGGTTTAACACATTTGTATTTTTCATGCTAAAACTATTTAGAATCCAGCCATGAGTAAATAACAAAAGAGATGGGATTTATCATCCTGAACCCTACAAAATTGGTTTGGGATTTTTCTGATTTTTCTACGTATTTCTAGGCATTTTCTAAGGCTCTGGACTGATCTGCAAGAAAACTTAGATAGAGTTCTTAACAACTAGGCCCTGGATTTTACGCGAAGCACCCTAGAAATATTTCGATCAAAGCAATCAGGCCCTTGGCCGGGCCGGGCGGCGCGGGCACGGCCAACGCCGGCGAGCCGGGTGGCGCCGCGCCGGCCGGCAAGCGGCCCTGCTCGACCACAAGCTCACCTAGGGGCCGTAGGTGACCGGAGTGGAGGCGGGGAGGTGACCGACGACGGGGGTTCGGCGGGGGCGGCGGCGGTGGCCGCGGCGGCTCGGGGAAAACCGGCGAGGATGCACGGTGCCGGGCAATTGGCAAGCGCGCTAGCTACACCGGGAGCTAGGGGAAGCTAACGGGGGCGGTTGGACGACCGGCGAGCACGGGCGGCGAGCTCTAGCACCGGGCGGCGGCGGCAATGGCGGCGGGCGGCTCGGGCTCGCGCGTGGAGGGGGGCAAGGGCTTTTATACGCGGCTCGGCGCGTCCGTGGGTGACGAGGGGGTGACGGCGGAGATGCCTCGCCGTACTACGGCGCTCGGGCGGTGCGCGTACGGCGGCGACACGGCCGACGGACCGCCGGTCCGCGGCGTGCGCGCGCGCACGGCGCGCGCGACGCCGGGCGCCTCGGGCGGGCGCGCGTTGGGGCGCGGGGGCCTCGGGACGGGGCGTGCCTCGGGCGGTGGGGCCTCGGGCGGCGCGGGCGTGGACGCCGGGGCAAGGCCGGCGGCGGGCGGCGACGGCGGCGCGCGGGTGCGCACGACATCGCGCGTGGCGGCGCTCGCTCAAACGTGTTGCTTCGGTGCCCTGTTCAAACCGATTTTTCTCTAAAAATTTGAATAGAACTGGACCAAGTGATGAATACCGAAGTTGTAGATCTAGCTACCAACAACAATTTCTACAAAAGCCATATAGGGTTTTCTCGCCGGATCAAAAGTTATTTGAATGCCAACTTTGAATGTCGGCGAGGTTTTGCAAACGAGGATTTCGGCTTGCAATAGATTTTTCAAGCTTTTCCCCTCAAAATTTGAAATGTCAATCTACATGAAAGTTGTGTCCCTCATCAAGATCTACAACTTTCATAAAGGTAGAATTTTAAGTGTTCAGGTGAATTTTGGAGAATGCGACAAAAGTTCCGGCAGACACCTGTGGACATTAGAGTGGCAAGGGGTTTGACCCAACCTTTGACCTTGGGTTGGCCCCACAAGTGCATTTACTATTCAATTAGGGTCACTAGGGTGGGTTAGTGAGTTTTTCGAGGTGAGGGCCCAGGGTTGACCTAGGTTTGACCACGGTTGACCATTTGACCCGGTGATTAAGGCTAATTAAAAACCCGGGGGCGTCACAGCCTACCCCCCTTAAACGGAATCTCGTCCCGAGATTCGATTTGATAACGAAGAGATGGGGAGAAGGACTCACGGTTTCGAGATTGTAGGAAGCCCGAATACTTAGTATTAAGATAGTCCTCCGTCTCCCACGTTGCTTCTTCCACCGTGTGATGGCTCCATTGGATCTTGTACATTCACACGGTCCGCCTTCGGGTCTTTCGCTCTTTTTGGTCTAGTACTTTCGGTGGGTGCTCGACGAGCGAGAGATTCGACTCGATCCAAGCATTAGCTTCCGTGATGATTTCATTCTCCGGAATAGGCATTCCCTTCTTCAACCGAGTTACATGGAACACATTGTGAACTCGCGGAAAACCGTTACGGCAATTGGATACGGTAAGCCACGGGTCCACATACTTCTATAACTTCGTATGGTCCAATGTAGCGCGGGGCTAACTTTTCCTTGACTCCGAACCTTTGCACACCTTTGGTGGGGGATACTTTCAAATACACATAATCTCCCACTTCAAAGTGTCGAGGTGCGGTTCCCTTGTCATGGTAACTCTTTTGCCTCATCTGTGCCATCTTCAAATTCTCTCTTATCACTTGCACCCTTTCTTCGGCCTCTTTAACTAATTCTGGTCCAAAGAGTGTTCTCTCTCCGGCCTCTGACCAATTCAGCGGAGTGCGGCATCTACGTCCGTATAGAGCATCGAACGGTGCCATTTTCAAGCTGGCTTGATAGCTGTTATTGTAAGAGAACTCGCCAAGGACAAACACTTGTCCCAACTCTTGTCAAAGTGTAAGATGCTTGCTCTCAACATGTCCTCCAAAATCGATTTATCCTCTCCGTCCGACCATCGGTCCGCGGATGATAACTCGGAACTGCGGATCGCCCGAGTTCCCAAACACTCATGCAATTGTTCCCAAAAATGAGCTACAACCGAGTCCCTCTATCGGAGATTATAGTTTTTGGGATTCCATGCGACGAACTATGTGATCCACGTACAACTCGCATATTGTTGTACGGAGTAAGTGGTGTGCACGGCAATGAAGTGAGCGGTCTTGGTGAGTCTATCCACAATTACCCGGATGGAGTCTTTCTTTCTAGTCGTTAGGGGTAAACCCACAATGAAATCCATACTAATATCGTCCCACTTCCACATAGGTATCGACGGGGGTTGGAGTACACCGCCGATTTCAAATGACTTGCTTTCATCCGGTGGCAAGTATCGCACTCGGCTACATACTTGGCCACATCCACCTTCATATTGGACCACCAAAAGTTCGTTTCGGATCTTGGTACATCTTGGTACTACGGGATGAATAGAGAATTTGGACCTATGAGCTTCATCTAGAATGATTTTCTTAATTTACGGGTCAATGGGGACCACAAGACGTTTCCCAAACCGGACCACATCCTGGTGATCCTTCCGGAAACAAGTATACTTGGGGTCTCCTTCGCTAGTTTCGCCTCGATGGTTTGAATATCCGCATCATCGCGGCGGGCGGTGACAATTCGTCATAAAGATTTGACTCGCCGACAAGGCATAAAGAATTCCCTGCGACACCACTTCTAAGTTGAGCCTTCTCATCTCTTCACACAATGGTTCGACGGCGGCTCCAACTCTAGGTGGTTGCAATGGTCTTTGCGGCTAAGAGCATCCGCAACAACATTTGCTTTGCCGGGATGATAGTGCACTTCTAGATCGTAATCCTTAATCAACTCAAGCCATCTTCTCTCGTCTCATGTTCAATTCGGATTGGGTCAAGATGTATTTGAGACTCTTGTGGTCAGTGAAGATATTGCAACAATTACCCATTAGATAATGTCTCCATATCTTGAGGGCATGGACAACAGCAGCTAACTCAAGATCATGGGTAGGATAATTGAGCTCATGGGGTCGAAGGGCTCGTGAAGCATAGGCAATGACTCGGCCTTCTTGCATAAGGACACAGCCGAGACCCGTGCCTGATGCGTCACGAGAAGACTTCAAATGGTTTGTAATTATCGGGTTGAACTAGCACGGGGTGAAGTTAGATGTTGCCCGAGGGTGTGGAAAGCTTTCTCACATGCTTCGCTCCACACGAATTTCACTCCTTTCTTGAGTAACTCGGTCATGGGTTTTGCGATTCGGAAAAGTCGGGGATGAATCGACGGTAGTATCTCGCCAATCCTAGGAAACTGCGGATTTGATGCACGGACTTGGGTGGTTTCCAATCCATCACCTCTTGAACTTTGCTAGGATCTACGGAGATACCATCGTGGGAAATGGTGTGTCCTAAGAATTTCACACTTTTCAACCAGAATTCGCATTTGGAGAACTTAACATAAAGCTTGTGATCTCGCAAATGCTGCAGGACAACTCGGAGATGTGTGGCGTGCTCTTTCTCGCTTTTGGAATAGATGAGGATATCATCGATGAAGACCACGACAAATTTATCGAGCTCCGTCATGAACACGGAGTTCATGAGGTACATGAAGTAGGCGGGGGCCTTAGTGAGTCCGAAAGACATGACCAAGAACTCGTAAAGACCATAACGAGTGGAAAAAGCGGTTTTAGGAATATCGCAAGGTCGAATCTTGATTTGGTGGTCGCCGAACGAAGGTCGATCTTAGAGAAGACTTTGGCACCGACCAATTGATCAAAAAGAACATCAATTCGAGGAAGCGGGTATTTGTTTTTGATGGTGACCGCATTGAGTGGTCAATAATCTACGCACATTCTCAAGCTACCATCTTTCTTCTTAACAAAGAGGGCGGGGGCAACCCCAAGGAGAAGAGCTCGGGCGAATATAACCCTTATCTAACAATTCTTGGAGTTGGGTTTTTAGTTCGGCTAACTCTTTGGGTGGCATGCGATAAGGTCTTTTGGAAATGGGTGCGGTACCGAGCCGGAGTTCGATCACAAACTCGACATCTCCGTCCGGTGGCATACCGTGCAACTCATCGGGAAAGACATCCGGTACTCGCACACTCTCGGAATTTCATCAAGAGGGGAGATAATGGTCACATAGGCATAAGAGTCGGTACGAGTCCCCGAAAGGTAGGTACAAGGTAGTGTGCCCGACCGTAGGAGAATTGATTTCTATGACCCTATCTGATATATCTAGAATCACCTTATGTTGATTCATCCATTCCATACCCAAGATAACATCCATTCCAACCAAGTTTATGACGATAAGGTTTGTCGGAATGATTTTACTACCTAAACCCAAACTTACTCCTCGGATTAAGATATTGGAGGTGATTTGGCCTCCGGGAGTAATTATCTTGTAAGCAGAAGTGGTATGAGAACCCTTCAAACCCAGTTTGTTTATTAGCCTTTCACTGATGAAACTATGGGTAGCTCCCGAATCGAACAAAATCTTAACAGGAGTGTCGTTGATAGAGAATGTACCCGTGAGTACTGAAGCTCCTGCTGGGATGTCACTCATTGTAGTGAAGTTCAGCTTGCCTCGGCGCACTTGCACCATAGGCTTCTTAGCCGGAGTGGTAGGCTTGCTTCCGCACCCCGATTCCGTGGGTTGGGCTTGATTTGCACGGGCTTGGGACACTCACTAATGTAGTGCCCTGGGCGGCCACGGTTGTAGCAACGACGATCTCCAACATCGCGAGGAGGTGCATTAGGCTTTGGAGCCCGCTCGCGAGCACCGCGGACCCGGAAGTTCCCTGCGGGCTTGCTCTGAGGTGGCTTCATCGTCCAGCGTCCAGTTGAAGATTGCTGGGATGGGCCTGGAGCTTCCTTCTTCACAAAGCGAAACTTCTTGCCCGTTCCGCTGCCTGAGGTGAAACCAGACATCCTCTTGTTGTCCCCGTGGGCTTTCTTCATAGCATCCTCTTGGGAGATAGCCTTGTTCACTAGCTCATGGAAGTTTGCGGGCTCGAGCGATTCGGACGCTCGTACGGCTTGCCATCAAGCCCGTCACGGAACCTTTCCATCTTGTTTGCATCGGTATCAACGTGATGCCCACCATATTGGCACAAGCTATTAAACTTCGAGCATAGCGGTACACCGAGTCGAGCCTTGACGGAGGGCCAACGGCTCCCTCATCTTCCTATCCATCGGTCCCTTGGGGATGTGGTGGCTCTTGAAGGCCTCGCTTGAACTCATCCCAAGTCACTGCGTGCCCTCGCTGCATTGACTTGAAGTGGTCCCACCACATCAAAGCTTCTCCTCGCAGTTGCAGCGTTGCGAAGTTAGCTTTGTTCTCCTCGGAGCAAGGCAACACAAAGGCAGAGAATTTTGCCTCTATGGCCTTGACCCAAGCCTCAGCTTCCAGAGGGTCTTCTGCTTTAGCGAAGGTTGGCGGCTTCATAGCGATGAACTGGGCATACGTGGTGACTCGGTTAGGCCCCTCATGGTTGGCCCCGTGTGGCGGCCCTCGGTTCATCCGCCGGGCGATCCGTTGCTACGCTGCGGGATGCGGCGCGAGCACCTCGGTTGGGTGGCCATGAAGGCCTCCGTCAGTGTCATGGGCAGGGGTGGTGGCACGTCACCACTACCACTTGCTCCGAAACCGTTGGGAGAGCTGCGCGTGGTTCCCACCATCTGAAAAGTGAGCTTTATTAGTGAGATAACCAAAAGCTTACTCCAAATGATAACAAGCACGATCATGCATAATCACATCTCATTAGCACTTTAAATGATGAGGACAGCAACAATCAACAATATTCCATAGCCACCAAGATTCATAGAATCGTTTTTCTCAACACGGTTAGGGCTGTGATTACTCAATTGCACGGCCCATAATTACCCTCGAACGATCGTTGTCATTTCGGATACCAACGAAGGTGGTATACGAACGGGCACTTATATGCTGGCAACGAGTGATGCCTTTAGAAATGCGTTGGTTTACTAACGTTTTTCAAGTGGAAAGCAAAATTGACAAGCGTGGTCATTTGCAACGGTTTATCCAAGGATCTGGTAAGCATACGCAAGAAGGTTTCAAATTTGAATGACAACGAATTTTACTTGAAGCAACATGCTTAAGCATTCTTTTATTACAATACGATAGAACAAGGTTCAAGGTCAATACAACTCAAATTTGAAACAACAAGACATGACACGATACAAGCAGTTACTTGGCACGAAGACGTCTTTGTCAAGCCAACTACTCTAAACATCCCAACAACTCGATAGGATCGACATCCTTCTAATCCATGCTGTCGGCAACCTAGTTGCCCCCTACGAAGCACCACCGTACGTAGGCGAAGGGCGGGGGAGTCGGTAGCGGTGGTCCCGCCGGCTCGTCCGATCCCGAGCCGGACAAGGCCTCGCTCGCTCCTCCGGGTGTGCTCGTGCGGGGGGTGGGCCGTAAGGCCACTATAGCCCGCAAGGCCGCCACCGTACCTCGGCCTCCGCACCCGCCGCCGCATATCGGCAATGTTCTGCGGTAGTGTCGGCCTCTCGATCTCGTGCGCGTCGGCATCCTCCTCTAGTGCATGGTTCTCCTCCGGATCTACGACCCTCGTAGGCGGTCGCCTCTCTCAAGCTCTAACCGAAACCTCCTAGCACGCGACTCGTCATTCTCCCGCCGCACCCGAGTAAGAGTAAAGTTCGGGTCGTTGGTGTCTTCTTGAAAGTCGCTCCCAATCGCGCCTAGATGCCTCCAAGCACTGCCCAATAATCGTTGCGGTGTTATAACGCAGCCCCTGAAGTGTGAAGACCACGTTCAGACAACGGGCTAGCGTCTGAGTAACATCCAACAGCTCTGCTAGGGTCAGTAGCTCCCGTAGGTGATCCATACGGTCCAACCATGCTGGGTCGTGAGGACTCACAGCAGGAAACAGTCCAAACGACGAGAGAGCTACCACGATGGGGTTGTGGTCACAGAAATCTGTCAGCACTCTGAGGGCGGCTGACTCAACGGACTCGTGAGTGATAAATCCCCAGTAGATAAAGCTCAAGTCAAACCAGTCGGCATGGTCCGGGTGTGGCAGAACAGTAACGATCACTCTGCAGCGGGGAACGCCATGGCGCTCAAACTCCTTCACCTCGTAAGTCGGTGGGGTGAGGTAGCCTGCGGCACTAAGCGCTTCCCACGCAAGGCGCGGAAAACCCTCCCAGTGCAACCCGTTGGTACGGATCGTACCGTCAGCGTCGAACTGGTGGAACACGGGGAAATCCATCCGTACACAAATGTAACTCATGTCGGATCTCAAAGAGAACGGCATGTCAAATGGTGATGTTACGGCACTGTGAATAAAAATTCATAACCAAAAATCCGAAACCTCAAAATCTTCCCAAGTTTTCGGTTCAAAAATAAACTCTTTATTACTTAATTAATTTTTAAGGTTAAGCATCGATCAAGGAACAAGGTGGATGGTTCGAACCCGGATGTGCCTAGGAAAGTGCAAACCAAACCAATGAAACTAGGATTGAGACTTGCTATTACAAAAATAAGCTGGTTAAGGAACAATTGCTTTAACAATCGATGGAATTAACCTATCACAAAGTAACAACTTTTTCAAAATTTCGGCAGCATGACGGCTAGGTATGAGAGGTACTCTAGTTTATAAAAAGCACACACTAGCATAATCTTCCTTAGAAAACATATGAAATTCGATTTTTTGGGTCCATTTCAATTGTTTCGATTTTTAACATGCATGCAGACGTCCTATCCGACCTCACATGGCAATCAAGCCAAAAATCGAAGTTAGTGCGGTGGCAAGGCTTTTATTCGTCTCTCCCTATAATATCTAGTCGAGAGCTATACGGTACTCGCTTAACGAGTAACGAAGCGCGCGTTATGTACTGCGAGAAAACGAACCTTTCGTGCCAGCACGTCACGAAAGCGTCCACATACATTACCGTTCACTATAGAAACGGCATCCATGCGTTAAGCCGCTGCATGGACAGCGTCCTATTTAAGACTCTGACGCGACGTGAGTGCCCATTGGAATAGGCCTCACTCATCCCTCACGGACTTTCCCGTGGTACCATCACGTATGGCAAAACGTGACGAGACTCAGACGCGACGTGACACCCATTGGAATAGGTCTCACTAGTCCCTCACAGGACTTCCCTGTGGTACCACCACGTATGGCAAAATGTGATGAACTAGTAAGGTTGTGCATCAAAAGTAAGTCGACATAAAGTAATGTCTTTGGAAGTTAGCAAAATAAACCATAAGTTTAATTAAGCCACCTGAAAGAACCCAAAATTCCCTCTAGGGCCTCTCGGTCTAGTTTATCCTTAGCGGACCAATGTATTTTGGAAAATCGGATAATCTTGGCATATTTTATTCAAAAACCGGTGATTAAGGTTTATTAATTAATCTCCGGTGCATATAAGCTACGATGCCAAGCGTGACAACCCGCCCGGAAAATACCGTACTATCGCCTAAGACCGATCCCCTTTGGTCATTAAGCAATAATAAAGTATCATCCTGTCGTTATTTGCCGGGTTAACGCCCGGTAAATCACTTGAAGAGCACAAGGATCGAATATATGCCTTAAAACTCACTCGAAGGCGAGTCCAGAGATACAACGACATTAATATCCAAATTCATACCCCGAGGGGTTTATTTATTACAAACCATAGTTTTTGTCATGACGGAATAGTTCAGAGTTTTCGAAAAGCAACGGAAATAAATTAACGGAAGCGAAGACACCACGGGAGGCCATCCATGATGCTTTCAGTAGTCGTCCTCCACCCACTCCAGCTCCTAGCCGGGCGGGATCTCTCCGGGCCACACATCACAGAAGGCATTACCTGGATCAACACATTATAGAAAGGCCGAGTATACTAATACTCGGCAAGACTTACCCGTCGGTGATATCTACTTCACCGGATCTAGACCATGAAAGGCTTTTTGGCTCTTGGGCTGCCTTTGCTAAAAAGTAACAAAGAGTAGGTCCTTACTTTCAAGATTTTAGCACAAGTTCTAGTAGGTTTAATCTTTACTACATTAGCCAACTAGCACAATCAAAGTTGTACAAGACAATTAATCAAACATAGAGTTCATCAACTTCCATCATTAGGGATCTCATGACTAGTGGAGTAAGTAGTCTCGGATAACGGTGATAGGCCGACAATCGATTGATTTAAATCTTGCAAGGTAGACCCAAACACACGGTAGGTCGCCCACCAAGGTACAAGCTGTCCCGAGCCGTTCCCGAAATCCCGGGTCGGGATGAAAGGCCACGGTCTTTGGTGCGGAGCTATCCGGCATGTCCCACCCAAAGTGCACCCGAATCACCATACACCATCGGTAGCATGCCGTGAGAGCGAATCCCAAGAGTAGTGACGGTTCCATCCCTAGCCATCTCATTAGGGTACTAGGCTTACCGGTCCCATACCCGACATGTGCTTAGTACGTTCAAAAACTTAACCCACATAACCACCGGACCGGAGCCCAGATCCCACGCTCTTACCACGTGAGCAATCCATTTAGTATATAATATGATTCCTATGTAGGAACCTATTCTAGCGAGTGAGATCATCACCCGACTTGTAACGGTCCTATAGCTTAGCAGCTATCGACCTATCATACTAGTAAGGACAAAGGTACCTATGGATCATGCATCTAGGGTTTCATTCAACTCCTGAACGTAAATGCACAATCATTCATAGATAATCGAATAAAGAATTTGAAAAGCTCGGGTTAGATGCACCGGAGCTTGCCTTCGTCGGCTAGGTTAGCTCGGGCACCCTCGGTGTCGAGTACTTCCACGTCTTTGCGGCGAAGCTTCCGCTCCTCCTTCCTCGGTTTTCGGGACAAGGGAGTAATCTCCGTCCGGAAGATCTACACGGAATGCAATGCGATTTAGGTGATGTGATAGTTTGTTGTCTTATCCAACTCGGGTTGGTCATATTCACCTTAACAAGCATTTAGATAGGGTTTCTCTTTTAGGAAGGTTCTTGGTGTACATGGGTTATCCTTTTATTGAACATTGAATAAATGTTTTTATTATACTTGTCATTTCATGTGAAAGCTTTAATTCCTTTCATCTTCACAAGCAAGGGTAATTAAGATTTTTATTTATGAATTAATTTCTTATCAGTGATGATATTTGATTAGCTTTTAATGATGTTAAATAATACTTTCCAAAAAGGAAAAAGGATTAATTAGGGGTTTTTCTTTATTTAAATTCCCTTTAATAATAAAAGGGCTTTTAAGCTTTTTATTAAACAATTAAATTCCCAAAAATTAAGAAAGTGTTTCTTAAGCCTACTAGCACCTATCCTGGTCCATTGGACCCACATGTAAGTGTTGGATGCTAGGAAATTAAATATTAAGGAAAATAACAAAGGATAGTTGGTGATCCAATTTAAATGCATACAAAAATAAATAAGCATCAAATCGGTTCAAACTTTCTTGTGCAAGCTCTCGGTCCTAAACAAGTCTAAAGAACCAAAGCACATCCACATGAAATCTCTACCGATCTTTGCTTATTAATTTACAAAGGAAAACATGCATAATTCAAGAATAATTAATTCTCGTTAAGCCAAAAATCATGATCAATTCACAAGATGTGCATTTTGACATTACAAGACAGTGGGCACAAGTTGAGCTCCGAACAAGAAAAATCATTTAGGCGAGTTTCGCAAGAATGAAAAAGAATTTATTTAGCAATATATATTGCATAACTTTGTGCCATTTTTGGCACAAAGCATCTAGTAATATCATAACACACAACATATCCAAAATTGGGATACGAGAGGAGTTATGGATTTCAAGTTATGACAGATCTAGGTTCAACACATTTGTATTTTTCATGCTAAAACTATTCAGAATCCAGCCATGAGTAAATAAAAAAGAGATGGGATTTATCATCCCGAACCCTACAAAATTAGTTTGGGATTTTTCTGATTTTTCTACGAATTTATAGGAATTTTCTAAGGCTGCGGACTGATCCGCAAGAAAACTTAGATAGGGTTCTTAACAACTAGGCCCACGGATTTTACGCGAAGCACCCTAGAAATATTTCGATCAAAGCAATCGGGCCCTTGGCCGGCCGGGCGGCGCGGGCACGGCCAACGCCGGCGAGCGGCGGCGGCGCCGGCCGGCAAGCGGCCCTGCTCGACCACAAGCTCACCTAGGGGCCGTAGGTGGCCGGGGTGGAGGCGGGGAGGTGACCGGCGACGGGGGTTCGGCGGCGGCGGCGGCGGTGGCCGCGGCGGCTCGGGGGAAAACCGGCGAGGATGCACGGTGCTCGGGCAATTGGCAAGCGCGCTAGCTACACCGGGAGCTAGGGGAGGCTAACGGGGCGGTTGGACGGTGGCGAGCACGGGCGGCGAGCTCTAGCACCGAGCGGCGGCGGCAATGGCGGCGGGCAACTCGGGCCGGCGCGCGGAGGGGGGCAAGGGATTTTATACGCGGCTCGGCGCGTCCGTGGGTGACGAGGGGGTGACGGCGGAGATGCCTTGCCGTACTACGGCGCTCGGCGCGCGCGCGTACGACGGCGACACGGCCGACGGACCGCCGGTCCGCGGCGTGCGCGCGCATACGGCGGCGCCGACGTCGGGGCGCCTCGGGCGGGCGCGCGTTGGGGGCGCGGGGGCCTCGGGACCGGGGCGTGCCTCGGGCGGTGGGGCCTCGGGCGGTGCGAGCGTGGACGCCGGGGCAAGGCCGGCGGCGGGCGGCGGCGGCGGCGCGCGGGCGCGCACGACATCGCGCGTGGCGGCGCTGCTCGCTCAAACGTGTTGCTGGTGCCCTGTTCAAACCGATTTTTCTCTAAAATTTTGAATAGAACTGGACCAAGTGATGAATACCAAAGTTGTAGATCTAGCTACCAACAACAATTTCTACAAAAGCCATATAGGGTTTTTCTGCCCAGATCAAAAGTTATTTGAATGCCAACTTTGAATGTCAGCAGGGTTTTGCAAACGGGGATTTCCGGCTTGCAATAGATTTTTCAAGCTTTTCCCCTCAAAATTTGAAATGTCAATATACATGAAAGTTGTGTCCCTCATCAAGTTCTACAACTTTCATAAAGGTAGAATTTTAAATGTTTAGGTGAATTTTGGAGAACGCGGCAAAAGTTCCGGCAGACACCTGTGGACATTAGAGTGGCAAGGGGTTTGACCCAACCTTTGACCTTGGGTTGGCCCCACAAGTGCATTTACTATTCAATTAGGGTCACTAGGGTGGGTTAGTGAGTTTTCGAGGTGAGGGCCCGGAGTTGACCTAGGTTTGACCACGGTTGACCATTTGACCGGTGATTAAGGCTAATTAAAAACCCGAGGCGTCACACTACCACGCTTCTCAGGTTGTTATCAAATGTCATCTCTGATCTCGAATCATAGATTCAGAGTATGCAGATTTTGGTAGTTTTTGTAAAAGCTCACATCACGGGACGAGAATTGACATGCTTCTGATCTCGTATCAGAGATTCGAAGGTGAAGTATTTCCCTACGACGCTTCTCAGGTTGTTATCAAATGTCACCTCTGATATCGAATCAGAGATTCAGAGTATGCAGATTTTGTTAGTTTTGTGAAAGCTCACATCATGAGACGAGAATTGGCATGCTTTAGGAGGGGCCAGGGGCTAGCCTCCTACGCCTACGACGCTAGGTACCGAGTTCCTTTTGTGATACGCCCGGCCGGTGACTCCCTCTACGCTAGCGAGAGGCCACCGCGGGGATTCGACCCCGGGTCGCCAGCGAACCCGGGTCGCCAGACTGAGACTGAGCTCAGCTATCCACCCGGGCATCCCCTGCCCAGAATTGACATGCTTTAGTAAATCAATGTAATAATTTACACAACAGACACATTTTTATCACGATTTGTAACACCCGAAAATTCCATCACAATAAAATATTGCTAGCAACATGGTTTAGTTTTTATTTTCTAAGGATTTAATAAATTCGACTAATTAAATTTGCTCTTAATATATGAAATAATATTTAATTAATTTAAAAAATAGCCAAGTGTGTGAGCATCATGTCGAAAAGCATGAGTTTGTTGTTGTGTGGCTTTAAAAGTCTTTAAAAATAATTGTGAAAAAGGTTTGTGAAAAGTTTGCAAAAATTTGTGTAAAAGGTTTGATTTTAAAAAGGTTTTCAAAAGTGGTTTAAAAGGGTTTGAAAAAAAGAAAGAGAAAAAAATCAAACCTAATCTAACCCTCTCTCCCTTCCCAGCGGCCCGACCCACCTCGCTTCCTCCTCACTCTTTCTTTTTTTCCGTGCAGCTCGCCTTCCCTTTCGGCCCACACGGCCCATCTCCCTCCCTCCTCCTCTCTCCCTCCCCTCTCATTGACATGTGAGGACCACCTGTCAGCTCCTCCCCCTACCTCCGACCGCCCCCTCCTTTCTTCCCCGCGCCACCGCCCGGCTTTCCCCGCCGCCTCCGGCCTTCCCGCGCTTCCCCGCTCCCTCATTTAAACCGCGGTGAGTGCGCCGCCACCCACTAGTGCCGCCTCCACCTCCTCCTCGCACCAAAACCGCCCCACCCGGAGCTCCCCACTGAGCATTAATGGCGGCCGGCCATTGCGTCCGCGCCACCGCCTTGCCGGCCTTCCCCCTCCCTGCTTCTACCTATAAAAGGTGCCCCAGGGCCTCCTCTTCACCCCGCGCCACTCCTCTCCTCTCCTCCCTCGCTCCAACACCACCGCCGGAGCGCCGGCGCCCGCCGGAAACCCGCCGGCGCCTCAATCTCCTCCTCCGCCGTGTCTTACTCCTCTTCAAGCCCCTCGGTGAGTTCCTCCACTCCTTAGCTTCATTTTGATGCTTGTCCCGCCGAGTTTGGCACCCGGGAGCTCGAATTCGAGCAACTCCGGCGAGCCGTCGCCGTCCCGCCGCCACACGCTGTCGATCTCCGGCGAGATCGCCGCCACCAGCAGCAGGCCGCCGTCCGATCGCAGATCAGCGGCCCCGATCTGTCCGCCCTCGAGTCAACCGTTGAAAGTAACGATCAACTAGAATCTGGCCACTGCCACTTTACAAAACAATCCCTGAACTTTTTAATATCACATAAAATATCCTTCCACCTATAGAAACCCTTTCAAGCAGGTCCTTATTTTTATGTTTAGAACCCTAAACTCCTTAGTTTTTCTGTTCAACAATCCATCCTTGATCTTTTACATGTTAGCCCTCCTGTTTTTACACATAATTGCGTTTAGGTCCCTGTTTTCTTGCATTTAAGCCCCTGGAGGATAGTTTTCTTCACAATCTAGCCCCTAAACCTTGTTAAAGCCATATCTTTTCCGTCCTAGCTCCGTTTTAAGCGTTCTTGGTGTCCACACGATTGTCTCAACAAGCACGTCAGTTCTACAACATTGTTTTAGTCTTTTGGTAATGTTTGATGTATTGTTTTATTTATTGCATGTTTTCTTGCATGATCGTACACAACGCCCTGTTCGAGGAAGACCAAGTGCAGAGCTTTGAAGTAAAGGAGAGTATCTTGTCGTTGGAGAAAGTCAAGTGACCCTAACTACCCTTCTATCTATGCTTTAATCAAGAATACTATAAATTAATCGGAATATGGAGAACCACCAGGAAAACAGTGCAACCACAATCCACATGGCTCTGGCTTAGCCAATTAATTAGGTGTGAGATTTTACTGGTGTCCTTATCCGAAAGGAACACAGGGGGCTCCGGGTTGCAGGGGTATAGCCCGTTTCTTTTGGGGTAGCAGCCTTTGCTAAGGTGCTGACCATTAGGGAGGGTTATGGTCCGTCCTGAGCTGTAACTGTCGTGGGTTGTTGGTGCTTTTGCATATCTTTGTAAAGGCTTCGTAGCGTCCCTATGCAATCACACCTCGGAAGTGTGGTATTGTGCTTGATCAGCACATGCGTAGTTGGGTTCAAAGTTTTTCAGAACTTTTACGCGAACTGTGGTGAAAGTGTGCAACCTTTGCAGAGTGTAAAACTGATCGATGAGTCGTGCTCACGGTCAAGAGTGCTGTTCAGAGGAGAACTCCGGAGTGGAGTACTTCATCGACTACGAGAAGTTCTGAGGCATGCAATCAACCAGTTAGATGTCTGTGGAAGATGAAGATGGAGTCGCGTCTTCATAATTATCGTTATTCGTGTAAAGACCTTCGAGTCTACTCTCGTGAGTGTAATAAAATTTTATAACCCTTTTCTGTATGTTTTGAGCAATGTCTTGTGATATTACACTCATTTGTCTATCATATGTGTGAAATTATGATCCTGACACACATATGAGATGCATTCGGTTTTCTTCGAAAAAACGGGTGTGACACGATTCCGCAAAGCCTCTTCAGGATCGCCGCCGCCATGCCCATGCATGGGCGCGTGAGCTCATGCGCGCGGCTGTTGCTCGGCTCGGATGTAGCGACCGCGACCGCTGCTATTACTTATGCAGCGAAGGCGACTGGTTTGTGCTAACGCTACATTCTAGTGCAGAAGGCGAGGATGGCCAGAGGGCGGCGGCGGCGGCGAGGATATCAGCATAAGGGCAGGCGGCGAACCGGGGGTCTGTATGTAAATAATCAGATCACAATTACGATCCAAATATTTACATATAGGCCCCTATTTTGGATCGCAGTTAATAGTCGCGATCTAAATAAGGGGTCTAACTGCAAATATTTGGGGACCTATCTGAAAAAACTGGACCCGGGACATGGCTGCCGGCGATGTCCCGCTGCCGAGGGTGGACTCCGCTTGCCCCGCCGCCATCGTCCCGTGGTAGTCTGCGACAAGTTCCCGCGCGCAGCCGCATCCTCCCGCTCCTCTCCCCTCCCCCATGGATGCTGTGCCGCTGCGAAGGATCTACAGCTCGGCGAGGCGGCGTGCGGCGCCGGCGGTGGATGGCGTTTGGTCGTCGTTAGCTCTAAACTGGAGATGCCGACCGGATAGTCTGCTAGAGATCGGGCCTCGCCTAGAAGGATCGCGATGTTACACTTCAAAGCAGCAGCGTTCGTATTTGAATCTTCAGACTTGTGTTAATTAAGACTTTCAGAGTGCATCCCAAGTAGCAAAACAATCACTTGATTGTGTTTTGTCCATGTTGAATGGGTGCAAATTAATCCTGTTGATGCATGATGGGACCGATAGTGCAAATTGCTCATGTGCATTCACACTAACTGATTGATATATGAACACCGAACACTTTTTTGATGATTTGTAGCAACAAAAGCATGTTTTTACAGGCAGGGGATAACGAACTCGTCAACAAATAAAGGGGTCAGCTGTCTACTGCTGTTATATATAGTCCCATGCCTAGCCATTCAAAATGGTCTAGGAGTTATAGCAACATGTGTTTTTCTTACCGGATTACAGCAACTTGTGTAATCCTGAAGTATGGGAGGAAACCAAGATACTATGGTCAGGATTGATTTATGGTCAGCATTGACTTGCATGGCTATGAATCCTACTAGTAATTCTGTGAAGTATTTGCCCACATTCTTCCATGATTCCAGTAGTTCAAATGCTTATTCTACCTTACCTAATGAAATTAGAGTCACTAAACAACTCTCCACTCCCACTGATGATTGATTGTACCAGATGACTAACATACTATCTTATCTTGAATTGATCTTCTTTGCAAAATAAGACGTTGCAACAAGCAAACTAAGAACCCCTGACAAGATTGCTAGACATATTAATGTATAAAGTGACATGTAAAATCAAATATCGGCAAAAGCCATACCTTGAATTTGTTTGGTCCAGATGTTTAAGGCTAATAAACTTCGTGTTTAGCAATATAACTAACAAACTGTTGTTGTTCATTGTTCAGTCGTGAACGGAAAATGTAGGCGATGGGTCTATGAAAATAAATAAATAAGTTAATAAAGAAAGAAAGAAAGAAAGAAATGGATGCATCTGATGGGTAAGGAAAAAGTAAAATATCTTTGCGTAAGTGTTTCGCTATACGAATTCCGATGTTGATCTTGGACTGTTTGGACAAAGTCCACTAAAAGCGAGCATGAGCCATGAGATTACAGTTAATTCATTTCATTTCAAGGTTTTACTCATGGTTGTTACGCATAATGGTACCAATGCAGCGAGTTTCGTGCAGATCACACGATTGGGACCATGCATATATATAGGCAAACAAAACGGTGGTTCATATCAAATGAACCTCCTGATTCTGGAGTGCGCTCATAATAGATGAATGATATATAAACATTTCTCGGATGACTTGCAGTGACAAATGCAGTTTACAACCAGATAAGGGCAACTACCAGAGACTGTTATATATACTGTCATGCCTCATGCAATTCGACATGTTGTGTGAGAAGTTTAACTAGCTTGTGCTTCTCTTTCAAGTTTCAAGAGTCCTATATATGAGCCACAACTGAAGTATTGGAAGAAACCAAAACTACCATGATGAGTGTCAATCAACTTAACTCCACTTACCCAATGCCTTTGCACCATTCCCGATAATATCACCACCAAACCGCTTATGGAGGTTGATTTACATATTCATGACCAGATATATCTAAGGTATTATTGAAAAGATGAATAGTTATTTAGTTGTGATGCTTCGTAACATGTGATTGTATATATAAAAAAAATTCAAACTGTTAGAGTGCTTGCCCAAATTGGCTCCAAACGTGTCCCCTTTATGTGAATGAAACACATAAAAACTATATTCTCTTTTTGAATGGTGTGCTAAGGTCATATCCAACCACAATATATATAAAAACAATCCCTTTTTCATCACTGAATTAAGGTTCAGTTATTTTTTAAAAACTTTACTTAAGAAACAGCTTCAGTTACTTCATTGGCATCTGCTGAATTTTGTACAGCACAAAGGTGCTGTATAGGATGCCTGATAGACTCGAAACCGGAAGAGCCCAATTCTACGTTGCAAACCAGAACTTGAAATTCAGAGTGCCCTTAAATTTTCGATGGGAGCTGAAATGATGAATAGCTGATAGCATAGAGTACGTCCGCCAGGTGTTACATTTGAGTAAATCGTTCTGCTGCTGGAATTAGATCACCACCAAGTTGACAGATGCACAAAGATTTTTTTCATTTAAATAAATCTGACAGCTACAACACCGATCTGACGGCTAAAGTACCTCGATCCGACGGTTGCTAAAGTCCCGCAGCGCTAGCAAAGCCCTCCCGGACGTCCGGTGGGGACGCTGGCGTCGGACGCATGCGCAACCGTCAGATCGAGGTACTTTAGCCGTCAGATCGGTGTTGTAGCTGTCAGATTTATTTAAATGAAAAAACTCCCGTCGCAACATTGAGACATGTTGCTTGCAACATGAAGAAAAATTACGCAACATTGAGTCATGTTGCGTGTAACATGAAGAAAAATTACGCAACATTCAAAAATAACATCTGCAACATTTTGAAACAACATCTGCAACATTTGAAAACATGTCGCAACACCCCGTAACATCGAAACATCCGGATCTACTTTTCCAACATCCACGCAAACACACTTGCAACATTCTTATGAAATGTCCGAAACATATGGAACACACGATTGCAACATGCACCAAAATCCTACCGCACGCCATGAATGTCTCCTCACCGCCGCGACTACTGGCCTTCCATGAGCCATCCCACCACTGCTCAACGTCGAGGGAGTCGCACGCCGTTGCGGGAGCTGCACGCCACCTCGGGCTCCGCCGCGGGAGCCACGCGCCCGACCGCGCCGCCGCGCGGGAGCTCCGCACGCCGCCACGGGAGCTGTGCGCCGCCGCGAGCTCCGTGGGAGCCGCGAGCTTTGCGCCCAGACCCCACTGAGAGCTCCATGGGAGCTGCCACTAGGGGAAATGGCGAGAGATGCAGACGGGCCTGCTTGCGGGAGAGATGAGGAAAAGTGAGGGAGAGAATGGAGGTTGGTGGAGAGAGCGGATGGGGAAGACGAAATGACGGATGGACTTGTGGTGGGACCTTTGTTCACGTGAAGGGAGCAGAAAAGGATCCGTCCGATTGTTTGTTGCGTCCGGACGTCAGAACTGGAGCATTACCCTTTTATGAAACTGACCGAAAACAACAATGTTCACCACTCCTCTCACACTTGCTTGCTAAGAGTTCCTAAGATTCATCTCGACACTCTATTTCCATGAAACATTCGCAGGTGATGTCGCGGTTCACCGTGCGTCCGTATGCCGGACGAGGCAGCGGAGGCCATGGCGCAGTCGCCAGTCAGCGGAGTCACGAAGCTGGACGCACGAGACTGGGAGGGCTCGGGAACGGATCCCTCAGCGCCATGGAGTCGCTGACTCCAAACAAGGCGGCCGTGGTCGGCATCGGCATGAGGCGCTGGCCACGACCGCTCCCAGCGCGCGCGCATGTAAGGCGGCGGCCGGGGAGAAGAGGCGCCGGCGAGCGGGACAATGATTCTAGCGGCTGCGGAGACGAATTCCGATGAAGGCGTAGCTCTTTGCCGTGTTGTCGGCAATGTTTTAAATAGCAGTCTAAGTCTGTTAGCTGATGGTCTCAAAAAAAGCTAAGAGAAGCTATAGCTTAGCTATAGCCGCAGCTAAATCATTTAGCGGAATTGTATAAAACAAAAAAAAACTTTCTTACATGACACAACAATTGAATCACTGATTCACTGGTTACCACCAAAACACATTACCATGTCATCAACTCAACAATCATCACACCTACGCCTCACCATCACAAGAGTACATCACAAGAGCGATGCACTACAAAATACCATATCATCAGACTATTGTTCCACTATTAAGAATCAGAGACACATAGAGACTTACCGAAATCAAAGGATATAGCCGGCTAGAAGTAGGCCCATTTAGCGGATATAGCGGGCTAAACGCAGCTATTAGCCCTTAAGCTAACCTTGTGGCTAAAAGTGTGATCTCATAGCGGCAACGCTTCCCAACAGGCTATATCCGGCTATAGCTGCAGCTATAGCCAGCTAATTAAATCATTGGTTGTCAGGCGACACTGCGCGCCACCGGCGGTGGCGAACTGGGAGAGCGCACCGGCGAGCCGTCCCCAAGCTCAGTCCCTGCGACACTCCGAAGGGCCAGGTCCAGCCCGGACTGCATCTCATTGAGACATTGAGGGCGTGATTGATATGGGTTAAATTTGGCCGGCCAAGCCTACTGGAGCCACTTTCGTGTGTTTGATTTCCATTCACTGTTGCTGGACTAGGCTCTCACGAAGAAAAAAACCTTCTCTCTCCTGGCTCTCGGCCTGCGCTCTTGGACTTCCGTTTTTCTAGAGCCAAGCTTGGCTCGTGCTTGTACGAGCCACGGGTGAGGATAGCGATACCTCCCCTCTCACCCACCGCCACGATATCGCTCTGAGCCTCCTCGTCGTCGTGCCCGGTGACGCCACGAAGCCCAGGTGGGCACGCCAGGAGGAGGAGTCGGCACCGGGGCGAGGTCCCCCACGGTCACACTGCGCTCGCGGCGGCGGGATCGGAACGGGGAAAGCTCCCCCGAGCCTGTGCTCACGACAGCGACGGCCAAGGGCGGAGCTCCCCACGCTCGCGTCCGCGTGCGGCGGCAACGCGCCGGGGGCGGAGCTCCCTCGCGCGCCGCGCGCGGCGGCGGTAGCCGGGCGATCTCCATCAAGCCCGTGCTCCCGACGATAACGACCGGGGGCCGAGTTCCCTCGCCGAAGCGTCCCCTCATCGAGGTGACTAAATGTGACACAAATACCGGTCCCCGGAGGCCGGCAACACATTTATTACAACGGGTGGATCGTCTTTTACATCACGGTGACACAGAGGGCACGGAAGTTCCAACGCTACAAGAAACAACACAAACGCTAATGACCACACTACGATAGCAAAGGCTTCCATAGCCTCATCGAGTACCACACCATGGAAGCTTTCCGTGGAGGCCACCGGGTACACGAGGCACGGTTGGGTGTAGGGCGCGACCTACTCGACGTCTTTGGGAATGTAATAGGGATCCTCCTTTGAAAAATAGTTAGTACAACAAGGGTGAGCACAACCGTACTCAAGAAATCCAACCCCACCCACGGAGGGGCTTATAAGCAGAATCATGCATAGAGTGTAACAAGGCTCAGGTTAAGGTTCTTTTTGCAAACTCACTCATGCATGGGTTCATTTCAAAAAGGTTTTCACAAATCATTTTCATACCAAAGTGACTCAATTGTTTTTAGGAAAACCACTGTGGAACTACCGGTCTTCCCGTCCGTCGTAGCCCAAGCACACGCCCACATACTCGCACCGGAAAACAACTCACGCCAGAAAACATCCCATCCCAAACACTAGTTTTTGTGACCACACCGTGACTCGTCCAATACCGTGGACACGGCTATTCGAATAGGTTTGACACTCTGCAGAGGTTGCACATCTTTACCCACAAGTAGGGTACTGTCACACGGACACCTTAGTGCCGGCACGGATCCTATCAAAGCCATTACCCACCTTAGCTAACCCTACGAACCATCACGGAAGCAACCAAGGGGTTATCCCACATAACCAGGGCGTACCTCACACAGAGCGTACCCCTACTCCTTGGTCTCCCGCCGCTCACCCACACACCAGATGGCAAGTAGATTAACTAGTGGGGTTTATGCTAAGCCGTTGCCACATACAACGGTCGAGTGGTTGTACGATGATTTGGGTCAGGTGAGATGTCACGCAACCCGGTCCTTAATTGACAAGATGGACAACTCCCAACATGCTCAACCACACAGGTACGAGCTCACCCATACTCCTGACACACACGTCCATCCCGTCTACCCAGTTCTTTACTCATTATCCAAACATATCCCCTTTCCATTTTTAAAGCACTCACACATTTTGAAAGCACTCACACATTTTTAAAGCACTCATTTAGGCCAAAACAAGGTTCAATCATAGTAATCAAGGGTGGCTAACCTACCATGTTTTTGTAGTAAAACAATATGCTATTTATAAAACGGGTATAGGGTTATATTTATAAAACTAGGACCAAAGCATGCATCAAAGGATGAGATTGAACTTGCCGTCTTCGAAGTCTTCGGGGAGTGCCGGCTCGGCGTTCGGGACCTCGGGCTCTTGCTCGCAGTAGTCGGCTCTGATCTCCAGCTCGGGGTACCTTCCTTCGTCTACTCCGTCGGCTATAGCGCACACACAGGCAGGCAAGCAATCAATAAAAGCATACACAATTTCTCCGGCTGAGCTCGCGGAGGGTAATTAGATAAAATAGGGAAATAAATATTATGCAGGGGTTTTGGGTGACGGATGGGTGGCGGTATATCCGGCACGGGTGTGAGGAAAGTTGGGCGCGATTTGGATTAAAATCACGCATGAAATGACGGTTTAAAAGAGGTGTTTAGGATTAGTTAGGGTCGGTTAGTAATTTGGCTTAAAAGGGGAGGACATAAATGTAATACCTAAACCTAGCAGGGTCTAACTATAATGTCCTAAGGATTTAATTGTAAAGGGCAGGGGTTAGTTTGGTGGAATAACTTAAGGTTTAGGGTTTAGTTTGGAAAGAGGGAGAGAGGGAATAAAGGAGGGGTTAGGTGGGGGGAAAAGGGGAAAGGACAGGGGTCTCTTGGCAAAACCGCCATCCCCTTCCTCCCATCGGTTCGGTAACGAGAGGGAGGGGGATCGGGGCAGCCCGCCGGCCCGGCTCCGGCGATTGCCGGCGCTCCAGGGGTTGACGGCGGCCGGGAAGGGGGGGGAAAAGGAAGAGGGGGGCGGGGGCTTTCCACTCAGAGGCTCACCTTGGTTGGGGACGACTTGAGGAGGGGGCTCCGCATCAAGGGCGGCCGGCGGTAGGGGCTGTTGGCGGCGGCGCGGATGGTGGAGGTGGCGATGCAACCGGGCACTGCTGGAGGCTTGCGGCTGGGGTGAGGAGCGGCGAGAAGGGGGTGCCGGCCTTTTATAGGCGCCGTAGGTCGGTTTGGGGTGGGGGGAGATATTTTCCGGCGAGAATGGCTCCGGCGAGCTCGAGCAGCTTCTCGAGGCGGCGTCCGGTGACGAGACGGCTCGGGTGGCGGCAGGTCAACTTGTGCAGGTGAAGGGACGGCTCGGCGTGGCGCGTGCGGTGGTGGAGCGGGGCCGGTGGCTTGCGGTGGTGGTGATGCGGTGGCGGGCGGCCGGCGGGGCCGGCGCGGGATGGCCGGCGGCGACGGCACCGGGGTGTGACGGTTCGGGCGAGGGCGAGTAATGGCGATGTGCAAGAGTGAGGTCGCGTCACGAGGCCGGGGTGGCGTGCCGGGGAGGTGAGGGTGCCGGCCGGTCGTCGGGTGGCGGGGTGTGCGCGGCCGGGGGAGGAAGAAGAAAGGAGAAGGGAGGAAGAGAGAGAGGGAAGGAAAAAAAGAAAAGGAAGAAAAGAAAGGAAAGAAAAGAAAAAGGAAGAAAGGAAAACGGAAGGAAAAGAAAGGAAGGAAGGAAAATGGAAATAGAAAAGGGAAGGAAAAAGGTTTTGAAATTAGGGAAAATTGCTAGGGAAATTAGGGGGGTTTGCGGGGTTTTTCGACTTCCGGCGTCCGCGTGATTTTCGGGACGGCGGTGATGGCGAGGCGGACCGGCCGGCGGGACCGCGGCGTGTGTGGGATTCCCGCACGGTGGCCGACCGCGGCGCCGGGGAGGCATGCGTGGGTGTCGGCCCGAGTGCGGGCGGTGCCGGCGGGATTCTCAGCACACGCGCCGAGGGTGAGAGAGGGAGACGACGACTAGGGTTTGAGAGGGGATAATTGAGCTCAGCTGGACAGTTTTGAAAACACACATGATTTATTAGGTGATTTGTTTGGAGCTAAAAACGCGGGCGTTACAAACCTACCCCACTTAAAATGAATCTCGCCCTCGAGATTCGGCTAGGTTTCAAACAGGTGGGGAAACTCCTTCTTCAACGCGTCCTCTCGTTCCCACGTGGCTTCTTCCACTCTGTGTCTGCTCCATTGGACTCTGCACACCCGTACTTCTGATGTTCTCGTCCGCTTGACCACTGTGTCTAAAATTTTGACGGGCACCTCCTGGTACCTAAGGTCTTGCTGTAGATCAATGGTTTCTACCGGCACTCGCTTTTCTTCAAGAACCTTCAAACATCTTCGTAGCTGGGAGATATGAAATACTGGGTGTATGTCTGACATTTCTTCGGGTAGCTCCAACCGGTATGCTACTGCTCTGACTCTCTTTAGTAATTTGTATGGTCCGATGTACCGAGGGGCCAACTTTTCGTGCACTTGAAATCTCCGGGTCCCTCGGATAGGTGAAACCTTGAGGTAAACGAAATCTCCCGGATTGAAGCTTGCTTCACGCCTCTTCTTGTCTGCGTAGCTTTTCTGTCGGGATTGGGCGGCTCTCAACTTTTCTCGGATATCGGCTACTCGCTCTTTGGCTTCCTTTATAAGTGCGGGCCCAACCAGGGCACGCTCTCCCACTTCTGACCACATCAGGGGTGTCCTACATTTTCTCCCATACAGTGCTTCGAACGGTGACATTCCCAGGCTTGCCTGGTAGCCGTTGTTGTAGGAGAATTTCGCATACGGTAGACTCCGTTCCCGCCTTTGCCATATTTGAGGACGCATGCTCTCAACATGTCTTCCAAAATTTGATTTACCCTTTCGGTCCGTCCGTCCGTCTTTGGGTGGTATGCCGAGCTGAAATCCAGCTTGGTACCCATGGCTTTATGCGAGCTTTTCCCGGAACCTAGAGGTGAACTGGGTCCCTCTATTTGAGACTATTCTGCTAGGCACTCCATGCAACTTCATTATATTCTCTATGTAGAGTTTTGCCAACTTCTCTCCACCATAAGTGGTCCGTACGGGTAGAAAGTGAGCGACTTTAGTGAGTCGGTCCACTATCACCCATATGGAGTTATGTCCCTTTTGAGTCTTTGGCAACCCTACTACGAAATCCATGCCTATCTCGTCCCATTTTCATACCGGGATTGGTAGAGGCTGCAACGGGTTTCTGGTGTTCGGCTTTGATTCTCTGACAAGTGTCACAGTGGGTGACGAACCGTGCAATGTCTGCTTTCATCCCATTCCACCAATACTTCTGTTTTAAGTCCATGTACATCTTGGTGGATCCCGGGTGGATGGAGTATGCTTGAGTTGTGTGCCTCATCCATGATGGTCCGTCGAAAATCTCCGCCTTCGGGCACGCATATCCTATTTTTAACCACAGGGTGCCTTGGTCATCCACTCTAAAATCAGGGGCCTTGTTCTCTTCGTATGCTTGTGGATCTTCATCAGATTCTCATCGGTTTCTTGGGCCTTCCGGATCTTCTCCTCTAGGGGAGGCTGAATACTCAGCTGGCGAACGTAGCCTTGGGGGACAATGTGCACGTTGAGCCGCGCCATTTCCTCTTGCAACTGGGCACTCTTGGGTGCTGCCTTCTCGTAGGATTTCTGGCTTAGGGCGTCTGCTACTACATTGGCCTTCCCTGGGTGGTAGTGAATCTCTAGGTTATAGTCTTTGACTAACTCTAGCCACCTTCTTTGCCTTAGGTTCAGGTCGGGCTGGGTGAAGATGTATTTTAGACTCTTGTGATCCGTGTAGATTTCACACTTGTTCCCAATCAGGTAGTGTCTCCAAATCTTAAGGGCATGCACTACAGCTGCAAACTCCAGATCATGGGTGGGATAATTCTGCTCATGGGGTTTGAGCTGACGGGAGGCATATGCCACTACCTTTCCATCTTGCATGAGAACACATCCCAACCCTTGTCGGGAAGCGTCGCAATATACGACAAAATCCCGTTGAATGTCTGGCAAGGTCAGCACTAGGGCTGTGGTCAATCTTTTCTTCAACTCCTGGAAACTCCTCTCACACGACTCAGTCCAGTTGAACTTCTTCTCCTTCTTAAGTAACTCCATCATGGGTCGGGCAATCTTGGAGAATCCTTCAATAAACCTCCGGTAATACCCTACTAAACCAAGGAAGCTTCTGATCTCGCTCACGTTGGTTGGTTGTTGCCAGTTGGAGACTGTTTCAACTTTCCCGGGGTCTACTGCTACTCCTTCCGCAGTCAGAATATGCCCAAGGAAAGATATTTTCTCTAGCCAGAACTCACACTTGCTGAACTTAGCGTACAGCTTGTGTGCTCTCAATTTCCCCAGCACCACTCGAAGATGCTGCTCGTGTTCCTCCACACTATTAGAGTAAACAAGTATGTCGTCAATGAAGACTACGACAAACTTGTCCAGCTCTTCCATGAACACCTTATTCATGAGGTTCATAAAATATGCGGGTGCGTTGGTGAGTCCAAAGGACATTACTGTGAACTCATACTGCCCGTAGCGAGTGACAAAGGCGGTCTTGGGGATGTCACTTTCCCTAATCTTGAGTTGGTGATACCCTGACCTTAGATCCACCTTCGAAAAATACTTGGCTCCTTTCAGTTGGTCAAATAGGTCATCTATTCTGGGGAGAGGGTACTTGTTTTTGATAGTGACCTCGTTCAGCGAGCGATAGTCCACGCACATCCTCATGCTCTTATCCTTCTTTTCCACGAAAAGCACTGGGGCTCCCCGAGGTGATGAGCTCGGTCTGATGAACCCACTTCGCTGGAGTTCTCCTAGCTGCTTCTTCAATTCTGCCAACTCAGGGGCGCCATCCTATAGGGTCTCTTGGCTATGGGAGAGGTTTCGGGAATAAGGTCGATGACGAACTCTATATCCCTATCTGGTGGCATTTCGGGAAGTTCTTCGGGGAACACTTCTGGGTATTCTCGCACTCCCCTCATCAGAGGTGACTAAATGTGACACAAATACCAGTCCCAGGAGGCTGGCAACACATTTATTACAACAGGTGGATCAGTCTTTTACATCACGGCGACACAGAGGGCACGGAAGTGCCAACGCTACAAGAAACAACACAAACGCTAACGACCACACTACGATAGCAAAGGCTTCCATAGCCTCATCAGAGTACCACACCATGGAAGCTTTCTGTGGAGGCCCTGGGTACACAGACACGGTTGGGTGTAGGGCAGCGACCTACTCGACGTCTTCGGGAATGTAATCGGGATCCTCCTCTATGGACTTGGCTTCCATGTTGAAAACCATTATGTCTGGCCTGTGTCCTCGGGTGTGGCAGGTCACTTGTATCCCGTATGGGTTGGTTAGGTGCACTACTTTATCGGCGCAACTTATAAGGCCATGGTGTTGTCTTAACCAATCCATCCCAAGGATCACATCTATTCCCTTGGACTTCAGTACTACCAGGTCTGCTAGGAATTCTACCCCACTTAAAATAATCCTTACCCGGGGGCATCCCAGTTGACACTTAATGTCACCTCCGGGCGTTCGAGTTAATAGGGGTGCTTTTAGTAGTACTGTGGGTAGGCTATGCTTTTCCACAAAGCTTGAGGATATGAATGAGTGCGATGCTCCCAAATCGAATAATATGGTAGCCAAGAGCGAGGCGACCGGAGAACTCACCGAGCACTACGCCTTGTGCTTCCCGCGCCTCCCCGTGTATTGATGTGGTTGACACGGGCTCGTCCATATGACCGCCGGGGGCTGCCTCATCCGCCGGTTGTTGTTGTTGTTGCCGAAGTTGTTGTTTCGCGCACCGGCATGCGGTTGGCTCCGGACACGAGTGGCCTTGGCCCATTCACCGAGTTGGAGTAGGTGGTAGTGGTTGGCTTTTTGGCATATGGGCGGTTGGCGATGAAGTGTCCGGTTTCCCGGCAGTTGAAACACACTCGGGAGCTGTTGTTGTTGTTGGCGGTGATCCGGCTAGTGTTGTTCCGTGGGGGTTTCATGGCACTGCGGTTGTTGCGGGGCTTGAACGCGGGTTACGGGGGCCTTGCGAGCCCGTGGCTTGGGATTGGTTCCGTCTCGCATGGGAGCTTGGAACCCGGACATGGGGTGTCCAAAGTTTCTCGGCCTCTGGGACCGCTCTTGCTGCTTGGCCTTGTGCTCCATAAACTTGTGCTTGTTTTCCTTCTTCTCTTCTGCCCTCGCTCTTTCTGTGAGTATTGCTATGTTCATGAGGGTGTTGAAGTCCGGGTAGATCTGAGGGATCAGCAGGGTCCTCAGTTCCGGAGTCAGTCCCTTCTTGAACATTTCCTGCTTCTTGGAATCTTTGTCCACTTCCTCGGGGGCATAGCGAGCCAGCTCTATGAACTGGTACGTGTACTCTTCCACAGACATGTTGCCTTGGCGGAGCTCACGGAACTCATTCGCCTTTCGTTTCAGTGTGGCTTCCGGGATGTGGTAGCGGCGGAACTCTTCCACGAATTCATCCCAGGTGATGGCTGAGGGATCCTTGGCTGCTGCGCAGTAATTCTCCCACCAGGCTAGGGCTGTCCCGGTGAGCTGGTGAGCTGCCAGGAGAACCTTGTCGCGGTCCTCACAGTTGAAGGGCTCTAGTTCCCTCAGAATGACTCTCAGCCAGTCATCGGCATCCAAAGGATTCACCGACCCGCCAAAGGTGGGCGGCTTCATCCTAAGGAACTCTATCAGCTTCTCGTTCATGCCCAGAACTCGGGGTCTTGGGCGGTTGACGGCGTTGAAAATGGCCTCCATCAGGACGTCTGGTTGGCCAAAACTTGTGCCAAGTCAATGGGAGGGGGTGGCGGTGGCAGGACCACGTTCTCTCCTCCATCTTCGTCTTGGTTAACTTCCTGGTCGTGAAGACGCTCCCTCCAGTCGGCTTGCGATCCTTCAGCGTCCGATCGGCCGGGGCCTTGGTGGGTCCTGACAGGGCGCCTGGAAACCATATGTAAAGGAGCGGGTTTTCTAGCTTTTATGTGATGTTTAAGTGGGTTATATCGGATTTCTTTTTAAAAAGGCAGGGTCTACTTCTGCTGGCAAGCACACAATCAAACACATAGCAAACAAGCAAGCACAGACAAGTTTTTATTACAACCAGAGAGGAGGATACATCCTGACTATGCGGACACACTACACGACTAAGGGTGCGACTTGGACCAGTACGGCTTCATTCACCGGGTCAGGGTCACTGGGGTATGCTACTCGCGAGGAGAGCCACCTTCCGGGGTCGAGTGCTCTTCCAGCGGACTGAGCAGCTCGTCGTCATTCTCGCCCTTGGGGTTTCCATTCTCCTGGGGCTGTGCTGCGGCTTCGGCGGTCGTCGTTGGGGGTTCGGTGACTGCTGGCGGTGCTGGCGGGACTTCGATAGTTCCTCCCCATCCTACAAGGGGTGTTCCCAGCAGGACTTGAGCTTCTCCAATGGCCAGGACGGGTGTTCCGCCGTTGGTCCATTCTTGCATGCGTTGGTCCTGGATTCGCCTAAGGCTTTCCGGGCAACGGCTTCCTTCGCTTATGGCGGCCGCGGTCCTTGCTTCTGCTTGAGCCACTCGGACTTGGTGCATACTCACTGTGACTTCAGCTTGCTCGGCCCGACTGATTTGCTCTCTCAAGTGCTTGGCTTGGTCATCGAAAAGCTTATCCAGGGAGACAAGGTAGGCGACTACGTGGTATAGCAGGTCTTCTTGGTGCCGGCGCCGTTCCAGGTTTCTCATGCGGGTCTGCCAAACTGGGGTTCTGATGGAGGGAGGAAAGTACCTCATTGGTGTGGGGACGAGATGTTCCTCGTAGATCCGGCACAGGTAGCGGAGGGCTTTTCTGAGGGCCAAAGGATAGGTGTCTCGGTGTCGAAATCCTGTGGCGGTCACGCGCCACGACTCGATGTTGGTGTGGCGGTTGCTTCTAGCGACGGAGAGGACCATCCTACAGCGAAGAGTGCCGAGTTGCTCGTACTCTCTGCTGTAGTACCTAGGGCGCTCAGTGATACCGAGGCGCTCCAGGGAGTTGATAAGAAGGTGAGCAAAACCGGACTCCTCCCGGCACACGCCTTGGGTCCATCCATCTTCCGCCATCCGAAAACAAAGGTAGAGTTGAACATGTTGTGGTGGGGTACAAGAAGTGGACAACTTTATTTAGTAACAAGGTTTGGGTACACTCCTCGGGGTACACTTATTATCACTAGGACACAGCTCTAGCCTAGACATTCTAGTCCTATCCTCATGGTGATTCTTCCTCTAGCTGAATGCGACGCTTCTTCGGTGGGAGGTCTTGCTCTAGTATCTCGTCCTCGGTCTGGGTCCCTTTGTCCCAATGAGTTTCTTCGGGTTCATCTTCCTCCAATCCAGCTTCTTCCTCTCTCCTTCTACGTTCCTTTACTTCATCCCATAGGGCTTTATTGGCTAATAGAGTGCGTTCCCTTTCCCTAAGGTACTCTTGCTTTGTGTTGTGTAGTTCAACTTCTACCATGGTTGTCTTTATCCTTTCTAGTTCAATCCTTCGCTCCGCTCTTTCCGCTCTGTCAATCTGTTGCCTCAGTTGCTGGGCTTGCTCTTGGTAGAGGTGGTCTAGGCCATTGAGGTAGATGGATAGGTGGGAAACTGCCTCTTCTAGGTCTTCTTCTTCTCGTTCTAGTCCTCTCATGCGATCAATCCACGAGCGTCCTCTTCCTCCGGAGGGTGGGAAAAACCCCATTGGAGTCCTTTCGGGGTGTCGCTCGTAAACCACTCGTAGACGTCGCGGGGCCTTCCGAGCGGCCTTTGGGTAGGTGTCGGCGAAACGAAATCCGGTAGCGGAGACGAACCAAGGTTCTATGTCGGGGTATAGTGTGCTTCTTCCCACGAAGATCAGCAGCTTACACCGAAGGGTGCCGTAGCGTTCGTACTCCCGATAGACGAACTCTGGCGGATCCCTTACTCCGACGCACTCTAAGCTGAGTAGCAACAGGTTAGGGAGGCCAGGCTGGACGGGGCAGATTCCTCCGTTCCATTCGGGGTTAGCCATCTGGAAACAAGCAAGGATCAGGGTAAGGATTTGGGAAAAGATGAGCTTAGCAAAGGAAAGGTTAGAGAGGGCCCAGAGGAGGTCTGTTATCCTAGGGGTCGCGTCCTACGACCAACCTACGGCTCTGATAACACCTGAAGCGTCCCCTCATCAGAGGTGACTAAATGTGACACAAATACCAGTCCCAGGAGGCTGGCAACACATTTATTACAACAGGTGGATCAGTCTTTTACATCATGGCGACACAGAGGGCACGGAAGTGCCAATGCTACAAGAAACAACACAAACGCTAACGACCACACTACGATAGCAAAGGCTTCCATAGCCTAATCAGAGTACCACACCATGGAAGCTTTTTGTGGAGGACCTGGGTACACAGGCACGGTTGGGTGTAGGGCAGCGACCTACTCGACGTCTTCAGGAATGTAATCGGGATCCTCCTCTGAAAAATAGTTAGTACAACAAGGGTGAGCACAACCGTACTCAGCAAATCCAAGCCCACCCACGGAGGGGCTTATAAGCAGAATCATGCATAGAGTGTAACAAGGCTCAGGTTAAGGTTCTTTTTGCAAACTCACTCATGCATGGGTTCATTTCAAAAAGGTTTTCACAAATCATTTTCATACCAAAGTGACTCAATTTTTTTTAGGAAAACCACTGTGGAACTACCGGACTTCCCGTCCGTCGTAGCCCAAGCACACCACATACTGCACCCGGAAAACAACTCACGCCAGAAAACATCCCAAGCCCAAACACTAGTTTTTGTGACCACACCGTGACTCGTCCAATACCGTGGACACGGCTATTCGAATAGGTTTGACACTCTGCAGAGGTTGTACATCTTTACCCACAAGTAGGGTACCGTCACACGGACACCTTAGTGCCGGCACGGATCCTATCAAAGCCATTACCCACCTTAGATAACCCTATGAGCCATCACAGAAGCAACCAAGGGGTTATCCCACATAACCAGGGCGTACCTCACACAGAGCGTACCCCTACTCCTTGGTCTTCCGCCGCTCACCCGCACACCAGATGGCAAGTAGATTAACTAGTGGGGTTTATGCTAAGCCGTTGCCACATACAACGGTCGAGTGGTTGTACGATGATTTGGGTCAGGTGAGATGTCACGCAACCCGGTCCTTAATTGACAAGATGGACAACTCCCAACATGCTCAACCACACAGGTACGAGCTCACCCATACTCCTGACACACACGTCCATCCCGTCTACCCAGTTCTTTACTCATTTTCCAAACATATCCCATTTCCATTTTTAAAGCACTCACACATTTTGAAAGCACTCACACATTTTTTAAGCACTCATTTAGGCCAAAACAAGGTTCAATCATAGCAATCAAGGGTGGCTATCCTACCATGTTTTTGCAATAAAACAATATGCACTTTATAAAATGGGTATAGGGTTATATTTATAAAACTAGGACCAAAGCATGCATCAAAGGATGAGATTGAACTTGCCGTCTTCGAAGTCTTCGGGGAGTGCCGGCTCGGCGTTTGGGACCTCGGGCTCTTGCTCGCAGTAGTTGTCGGTGTTTAAACCTTTCGACCTCCATGGGAGGTACCCGCAGCAAGGTAGAAGGTGAGGATTGCCATGATCTGGAACCCGAAGGTACGCGCGAGGACACAAGACACAAGATTTATACAGGTTCGGGTAGCCGGAGTAGCTACCCTACGTCCTGTTTGGGGTAGTATTGCGCCCTGCGCTTGGTGTTGTTCCCGGAGGGATTGTGGATGTTCGGCTAGGAACCCGGCCCTCCTTTATATAGTCCAGGGGGCGGGTTCCTAGTCGGTTACAAGGCAGGAGTCCTAGTAAGATTACACAGAGCGAGTCGTAGTAGGAGTTCAGGGGAATTCTAGTAGGAGTCCGTCTTCTACTCTTCCTCCTTCCTTGCATGAGTACCCGGGGAGTATGCCCGACAGTAGTCGGCTCTGATCTCCGGCTCGGGGTACCTTCCTTCGTCTACTCCGTCGGCTATAGCGCACACACAGGCAGGCAAGCAATCAATAAAAGCATACACAATTTCTCCGGCTGAGCTCGCGGAGGGTAATTAGATAAAATAGGGAAATAAATATTATGCAGGGGTTTTGGGTGACGGATGGGTGGCGGTATATCCGGCACGGGTGTGAGGAAGGTTGGGCGCGATTTGGATTAAAATCGCGCATGAAATGACGGTTTAAAAGAGGTGTTTAGGATTAGTTAGGGTCGGTTAGTAATTTGGCTTAAAAGTGGAGGACCTAAATGTAATACCTAAACCTAGCAGGGTCTAACTATAATGTGCTAAGGATTTAATTGTAAAGGGAAGGGGTTAGTTTGGTGGAATAACTTAAGGTTTAGGGTTTAATTTGGAAAAGAGGGAGAGAGGGAATAAAGGAGGGGGTTAGGTGGGGGAAAAGGGGGAAAGGACAGGTGTCTCTTGGCAAAACCGCCATCCCCTTCCTCCCATCGGTTCAGAACAAAGGGAGGGGGATCGGGGTGGCCCGCCGGCCGGCCGGCGATTGCCGGCGCTCCGGGGGTTGATGGCGGCCGGGAACAGGGGGAAAAGGAAGAGGGGGATGGGGGCTTTCCACTCAGAGGCTCACCTTGGTTGGGGCCGCTTGAGGAGGGGGCTCCGCGGCAAGGGCGGCCGGCGGTAGGGGCTGTTGGCGGCGGCGCGGATGGTGGAGGTGGCGATGCAACCGCGCACTGCTGGAGGCTTGCGACTGGGGTGAGGAGCGGCGAGAAGGGGGTGCCGGCCTTTATAGGCGCCGTAGGTCGGTTTGGGGGAGATATTTTCTGGCGAGAATGGCTCCGGCGAGCTCGAGCGGCTTCTCGAGGCGGCGGCAGGTCAACTTGTGCAGATGAAGGGACGGCTCGGCGTGGCGCGTGCAGTGGTGGAGCGGGGTTGGTGGCTTGCGGTGGTGGTGATGCGGTGGCGGCGGGCGGCGGGGCGGCGCGGCGGGATGGCCGGCGGCGGCGGCACCGGGGTGTGACGGTTCGGGCGAGGGCGGAGTAGTGGCGATGTGCCGAGTGAGGTCGCGTCACGGGGGCGGGGGTGGCGTGCCAGGGAGGTGAGGGTGCCGGCCGGTCGTCGGGTGGCAGGCGCGCGACCAGGGGAGGAAGAAGAAAGGAGAAGGGAGGAAGAGAGAGAGAGGGAAGGAAAAAAAGAAAAGGAAGAAAAGAAAGGAAAGAAAGGAAAAAGGAAGAAAGGAAAAAGGAAGGAAAAGAAAGGAAGGAAGGAAAATGGAAATAGAAAAGGGAAGGAAACAGGTTTAGAAATTAGGGAAAATTTCTAGGGAAATTAGGGGGAGGGTTTTGCGGGGTTTTCTGACTTCCGGGCGTTGGCGTGATTTTCGGGACGGCGGTGATGGCGAGGCGGACCGGCCGGCGGGACTGCGGCGTGCGCGGGGATTCCCGCACGGTGGCCGACCGCGGCACTGGGGAGGCATGCGTGGGTGCTGGCCCGAGTGCGGGCGGTGCCGGCGGGATTCTCGGCACACGTGCCGAGGGTGAGAGAGGGAGACGGCGACTAGGGTTTGAGAGGGGATAATTGAGCTCAGCTGGACAGTTTTGAAAACACGCATGATTTATTAGGTGATTTATTTGGAGCTAAAAACGCGGGCGTTACACTCGCGTGGCGGTGCTGTCCGGCGGAGGCGGAAGGAGCGCTCGTCGTCGCCGTGGCTTAGCAACTGTTCGATGCAATGTCGCAAAGGAAGAATTTGTCGGGGACAGCCATGGGGTCCCCTAACTACGGGGGAAATCACCCTTCCTAAAAAGAGTTAACACAAATCACTACCCAAACCGGCCGCAGCCGAAACTCAAATAAAGCCCACAACCCGATGGCCTCAGTGGCCCAAAAGAACCAACCAATCCGCAACCCTCGAGAAACCTCTGTCTCGATCGAGGGTCGGGCGCCGCGTGACGGAAACTTCCGCCTCGCTCAAACTCAAATAAAGCCCACAACCCGATGGCCTCAGTGGCCCAAAAGAACCAACCAACCCGCAACCCTCGAGAAACCTCTGTCTCGATCGAGGGTCGGGCGCCACGTGACGGAAACTTCCGCCACGCTCGAGGGCACGACGCCCCTTGAACGAGCCTCCTCCTCGTTCGAGGGCCCCAGCCCCTCGGGCGAGCCTCCACCTCGTTCGAGGACCTCAGCCCCTCGAGCGAGTCTCCGCCTCGCTTGAGGCCACCCTCCGCCCGCGGCGCCTCACCTTCTCCCCCGACCGGGACATTAAATGCTCTCACACACCGCGAGCTTCCGGGTCAAAGGCGAACCCCGCCACGTCGACCTACTGACACCGCTTGGGAATCCGGCCCCGGCACTATTCGAGCAGCCTGCCACTATACGGCCATCCACGGTGCTGTGCGGCTACTGGCCGGGATGGCCAGTGTCATTCCCCAACGCTGTGCCACCCGCTCCTCGTCCTCTCTCCACGCCGCACCCCTCGAAAAAGGACAGCGACGCCCTCGAAGAGCGTACGGCTGCCCACCCGGCACCCGCCCAAGGCGGTGTCGTGACGCAAGGCAAGTGGATCACGTCCTCTCTGTCACCTCCGACCCTGTGCGGCCATCCCCGGCTGTGCCGCCATCCCGGGCAATGTGGAGCCATCTCGACACTGTGGGGACCTGTGTTGACGGGACGCCGCGACACCAGCTGCTGTGCAGCCCGAGCTCCCTCGTCAGCTAGACCCTCGAATCGATGTACGGACGACGATCAGACGTGGGCGCCGGCAGGACCACCCTCAAAATCGCCTCTAGACAGGCACAGGAGCCACCACGACGCGTGCAGGGATCATGATTCACCAGGACAACCTTCAAATCACAAGTACTGCATACCGGTACCGCGACACTATACCTAAGGCCACGCGACACAACTGTAAGCCGCCTCCCTTGGTCTATAAAAGGAGGAGTTGGCCGCCCAGCCAGGGGCATGGCACAATAACCCGCTCACTTGCATTCACGTCTGCATTCCCCTGGTATTGGCACTAGCCTCAATCATCCAGTAGGGACTTGGAGGCATCTCCTACTCTCCCGCCTTGCTTGTAGCCCCCTCTACGAGCATCACGGTGCATTGCAAATACAGCGCCACGAGCGCAAACCTGCTGGACGTATCGAAGAGTATCTTGGCCCCCTAAGTGGGTTTTGGTGATATAATGACACACACCTAAGTGGCTAATGAGTTTATCTAGTCCATGAGCAGGTCTTAAAATTATGTATGGCATCAAGCACGGCTCGTTGACTACACAAAAGGAAGTGGTGCTCTAAAAGGAGTCCAAAGACGGCTTATTTATTTTTACTTTTGAATTTGAGTCCTAGGAATGCCGTACTATTAAGAGGGACAGGAATTATGTCTTCCAAGGGTCGAATAGGTGCTCTAGTTGCTAAAACAAAACCTATGAGAGACACCTTTGCACCAACACATTCACGGGAATTTTATCTTGGGTCTTTGGCCTTGGAAGGCCGGAGTGTCGGGTTTTGGCCCGGAGACTCGGACTTCCCGGGAGAGTCCGGGTTCAACCCGGATACTCCGGTCATAAAGCCTCAACGGCTATATTCGGGTGAGGGGGTATAAAAGCCCCCTCCATCCCTTCATTTACTTCTCTCCCCGCCTTTTTCGTCCCGAACAGTACCGCAACCCTCATTTACTCCCCCTCTCTCCCCCTTTGGCTCAAAGTTGGTGAGATTTGTTGTGGGAGTTAAGAGGATTTGAGAGCAAGGGCTTGGAGAGTGCTAGTGAGCTGATTTCCCATCTCTAGAGCACCTAGTTCTTCGCTTGGTTGGCAAACTCGTGTTTGTTACTCTTGGAGCTTTGAGCTCCTAGCCGGCTAGGCGTTGCCTTGGAGCATCCAAAGGTTGTGGCTGCCCAAGGAAGTTTGTATTACCCCGAAATTGAGTAAGTAACTCTAGCTTGATCTTCGTGGTCGCTAGAGGGAGGAAAGTGACCTAGGTGTAAAGGTCCACCCTTTGTGGGTACCTCAACGGAGACGTAGACCTCAAGGTGTGAGGTTGAACTCCGGTAACAAATCCCGTGTTTTCTTGTGCTTGTTCATCTTGTTGCATGCTTGTGTCTTGCTTGAACACTTATCTAGGGTTTGGTGCCGATCTACTTCGTGCTGAGGTTCCTACAGGTTTTAAGTGGATAAACAGGCTTATATCACCTCAGTGCATTACCTATTTTCACAGATTTACTTTTGAGCAAGTTTAAATCCTGTCGATTTAATCCCCCTTTAGCAGGCCGGACTATCCGGACATTTTCCCGGATTCTCCGGATTTCCCGGAGTATCCGGAAAAATATCCGAGTCTCCGGACTCGGTCTAACGATTGCGAAAAAGTTTGTGATTTTCAGGTTCGACTATTCACCCCCCCTCTAGTCGACATCTTGATCCTTTCAATTGGTATCAGAGCCCGGTTCTCCGTGTTTGAAGCCTAACCGCTTGGAGTCAAGAAGATGTCGAATACAAATGATCAAGCCACGCCTCTCATCGAAGGTGATCCCGTCAACAATGTTGTTGGCATGCCTCCTCCACCTCGAGGAGACAACACGCGTGGTGCAAGTACTAGTCATCAAGCGCCGGAAGAGGTGATGAGTCCTCCGATAGTGAGGACGAAGAATTCGATGATGCAAGATCCACCCGCTCCGCTCGTCGACCATCAAGGGATTACACTCGAACCTCTTTCGATTATTCTCGCTTATCTTTTAACCATCCATCGGGTTCTAGCCACATTGGGAAGATACCCCAATTTGATGGAACCGGCTATTCCAAGTGGAAGAACTCGATGGAGGAGTATTTGATGGCGGTAAATCCCGCACTTTGGACTATTGTGAACAGGGGCATTACATTTCCAAGTGGTGATGCGACGCTAACTCAAGATCAAGCAAATGAGATGCAAAGAAACTATCAAGCCATACGCATCATCAAGAGTTCACTCACGACCGAAGAATATGACAAGGTAGATGGATTGAAGTCCGCCAAAGAAGTGTGGGACACCTTGTTCATCAATCATGAAGGGACAAAGCAAGTAAGGGAAGGAAGGATTCGAGCCTTAGAAAGTGAGCTCAACCGGTTTGTCATCAAGGATGATGAATCACCACAAGACATGTACAACCGATTGAACAAGATCATCAACAAGATCAAATCTCTTGGAAGTACAAGATGGGGAAGAAGAGAAGTGGTTGACAAGATCCTCTCCGCATACATGGCAAGGGATGTTCAACTCCCCACTCTCATAAGGGAGAAGAGAGGATTCAACAAGTTCACTCCGGCGGATGTGATTGGAAGAATGGAAGAACACCTCATCACCGTCAAGGAGTCCAAGCTTTCACAAGAGATGTCAAAGATGCATGAACAACTTGAGATGAACAAGGGAGTGGCCCTCAAGGCATCTAGCAAGGAGAAAAGGTCAAGCTCATCAACCTCAAGAATCATGGCCGAGGAAGATGATGATGAAGATAGTGACATGGACATGACCCCCGAACAAATGGCTCTCTTTGTAAGGAGGTTCAACAAAATGTTCAAGAAGAGTGGCTTCCTCAACAAGAACAAGGACAAGGACAAAATCAAGACCAAGAGATCCTCAAAGAGACCATGCTTTGGATGTGGAAAGGAGGGACATTTCATTGCGGAGTGCCCTAACATAAAGGTGAGAAGAAGAGACACCAACAAGTTTGACAAGAACAAGAGAAAGGAAGTTGGTGAAGCTCATTTGGGTGAGGAATGGGATTCAAATGATGATAGCTCCGACTCCGACATAGAAGCCGATCTTGCTACCTTAACCATCAAGGAACCAATCAACAAGTCATCATTATTTGAAGATCTTACCGATGATGAAGATGACTTCACCCACGCTTGCCTTATGGCTAGGGGCTCCAAGGTTGACACTCCTACCCCTCCTCCGGATGATGATAGTGAAAATGATTTCGACTTTGAAAAAATGATCACTAGCTTTGGTAAAAAGGCAACTAAGAAAATTATGTTTTTAATGAAAGAAATTGAGAATAGAGATGGGACTCTTGAGGTGCAAGAAGAACTCTTTAGACTTGAGCGGGAGAAAACCATTGCCCTTGAGGATGCCCTTGTAATTGAAAAGAAGGGTTTCAAGGTGCAAGAGGACTCGCTCAAGGAAAAGGAGAAAGAAATTCTTAGCCTCAAGAAATCCCTAGCTAAAGATAAGTTGTTGGTAGATGAATTAACTAGGGAATCTTTCCTAGCTAAGGATGCTTGCAAGAAAATTGAGGATGAAAAGCTTGAACTTCAAAATAGCATTGATAGCTTAAAGACTAGTCACATAGCATTAGAAGTTCAACTTGACAACCTCAAGAACAATGCTACAACTTTATCTAATGATGCTCTCTCAAACCTCTCAAACATCAACAAGCAAAGGTTGTTCTAGATGCTATAAATTTGATGTAAATGCTTGTGCTACTAATGTTGCCGAGATGAATGCCATGAGAAAGGAAATTGCTAGGTTGTCAAACTCACTTATAGTTGAAAAGAAGAAAGAACCCAAAAGAGGTGAGTTTGAAAACCACACCAAAGGCTTTGGGTCAAGCTACATGAAGAAGTTTGGCTTTGAGGATGGGAAGGGGCTTGGTAAGCAAGAACAAGGTACAAAAGACCCCATCCCATTCATCAAGAATCACCACACCAAAGGTATGGGAACAAGGAATGTGGTGCACGGGATGAAGCAAATGGGTGTCAAGAAGCATGACAATCAAGTGAGATACAACACTCCAATCAAGTTCAAGAGCACCCAAGTAATCTCACAAGCATCACATTCAAAGCCAAACAAGTCAATCAAGAAGCCCAAACCTCATGCATCACAAGATAGCTTTTATGCCGATTATGTGTTGACTTGGAACCACAAGGGTAAGGTGGTTGCCAAGTATGTAGGGCCTTGCACAAAAGGAACAATGATAAAAAGGAGTGTGTGGGTGCCCAAGATTCTTGTGACTAACACTCTAGGACCCAAATCCACTTGGGTACCTAAAACACAAGCATAATTTGTTTTGTAGGCATACTCCTCCGGTGGAACAAAATGGGTGATTGATAGTGGATGCACAAATCATATGACCGGGGAGAAGAAAATGTTTACATCTTGTGATATGATTGAAAATCCTACGGAAAGCATTGCCTTTGAAGGCAATGGTGGAGGAACGGTTGTTGGTCTTGGTAAAATTGCTATCTCAATCAATCATTCAATTTCCGATGTTTATTTGGTTGAATCTTTGGACTACAACTTGTTGTCCGTCTCACAACTTTGTGAGATGGGCTACAATTGTTTGTTCACTAATGAGGGTGTGACCGTCTTTAGAAGGGGCGATGACTCCGTTGCCTTTAAGGGTGAACTCAAGGGAAGGCTTTACTTGGTGGATTTCTCATCGGATAAAGCCCAACTTGATACATGCTTATTGGCAAAGTCTAGCTTGAGTTGGCTTTGGCATCGCCGACTAGCTCACGTTGGGATGAACAATCTCAATAAGCTTCTAAAGGGGGAACACATCCTAGGACTAACAAACGTTCATTTTGAGAAAAATAGAATTTGTAGTGCTTGTCAAGCCGGAAAGCAAGTTGGTGCCCCTCATCCCGCCAAGAATATTGTATCAACCACAAGACCATTGGAACTACTTCACATGGATATCTTTGGTCCGGTAGCCTATGTTAGCATTGGGGGAAATGAAAGTGCATCTAGGCCCCTAAGTGGATTTTGGTGAATTGAATGACAAGGCGATTAAAGGGCCGATGTTTTTGTCTAAGATCGTGAGCGAGGTTTTCATTATATATTCATGAGCTACTTTTGAAAGTATTTTAAATATGGATGTATTTCATGGCTCACATCTACAAAGATAAGTATTTGGTGCAAGGCTTCATGGGTTTATTAAAAGAGAACAAGATGATGAGTATACATTTCATGGTTCTAAAATGGAAGCTTGCATATCCGTTGTCAATCAAGATCAAGCATTTGAAGCGGGACTTTCAAATGAAGGCTAATTGCGTGTGAAGCAAAGTGGAACTCAAAGTGGATTGGATAAGTGATGAAGAGATCAACCGAGATGTCTAGGGTGAGGGACTAAGCAATCTTTGGGGCCGTAGCTAAGCCGCCATAAGTGTTTTGCTAGGGTGAAGGTCTAGCATCCGTGGGGTCTTCAAGTATCATATCCAAACCTTAACCGAGGGAAGCTTTGCAAGTCATCAACTCGTTAAGATTGGCAACATGGAGTGGCCATGGATCCAAGTGTGCATTCTTATGCTATATGGAAAGATCCTAAGTCACTAGCTCAAGTATGGACATGTTCAAGTCAAAGGCTATGTTGAAAGCCCTCAAGTGGTTATCGATCAAGTATGGCAAGAATTGAAGTTGTTCAAGCTCAAGGGGTCATCAAAGCTCTTTTACTCTTTTCTTGAGTATAGGTATGCCGTACTATCAAGAGGGATGCAACTTAGCAAGTTGACCAAGTCAAAGTGCTCATTAGTTGACCTAAGTGAGATCTAGCCCTTGAGTGTGCTAACTAACCCTCCTAACCTAACCTGGGTCATTTCATCTTGATGGTGAAGTGCTAGTTTCTCTAAAAGAGGTTTTGGGGCAACTCGGGGCCTGACCGGTCTGACCGGTCAGAGGCACCGGTCTGACCGGTGCCGCTAGCCCAACGGCTAGTTTTTCATACACCGGTCTGACCGGTGTAGGGCACCGGTCTGACCGGTGCCACCCGGGGTCTAACGGCTAGTTTTCTTCTTTGAGGGGTATAAATACCCCAAGCCCTCTTCAGGTGTGGGCTGCTGCTTCTAGTGTTGTTGCTGAGATCCCAAGCCATTTCTAACTAGCTCTAAGCCTTAGTGGCTCTCCCCAACCATCTCTTTGTGAGATTTGTGGATTCAAGCCATCATCTTTGTGTTGGGTTGAGAAAGTGAGCCTAGGAGTGACTTTGTGAGCTAACAAGAGCAGGTTCCATAGCTTGAGCACTCTGGTTTCGAGTCTACAAACTTTGGTGCATTTGTTACTCTTGGAGGTTTGCCTCCTAGACGGCTAGGTGTCGCCGGCTAGCTCCCAAGGTTGTGGTGAGCGGCGGGAAGTTTGTAAGGGCTGCGATCTTGCCTCTTCGTGGAAAAGATCACCTTAGTGGAAAGGAGGAAAGTGGTTGAAAGAGGCCGGCTTGTTGTGGGAATCGTCCCTTACAAGCTCCTCAACGGAGACGTAGCCATTCCTCGGTGGGTGGTGAACTTCGGGAAACAAATCCTTGCTTCCTCGTGCGATTCCTCACTCTAAGTTGTTTTTCTAGCATACATCATTTGCTTCCGCTTCGATCTACTTGGGTGTGTTACTTGTGTGTGCAGGGCTCATTACTCTGCTTGTGATCATCTACAAGAGCCACACCCTGAGTTTGGTTCGTGCTAGAAGCCAAGAGGCGCTTGAAGTTGTTTTTGCAGGTTCTCTGTGCTACACCGGTCTGACCGGTGAGGTGCACCGGTCTGACCGGTGTCATCTGTGAAGACCAGTGCTTGACCGGTCGACCGGTCACCACCACCGGTCGACCGGTGGAGCACTGTCAGCTCAAGTGATTTGGGGGAAAAAGTTTAATTTGGTCGTCACGCCTATTCACCCCCCCCCTCTAGGCGACATCAAGGTCCTTTCAATTGGTATCAGAGCTTGGTGCTCCGATTCGAGCTTAACCGCTTGGAGTTCTTCGATGTCGACAACTTGTGAGGTACCGTTTGAGCCTCTAGCTCTAGATGGCTCAAACTATTCTTCTTGGTGCTCTAATGTTCACATTGCACTTAAGGTTTTGGGCCCTACCGCCGAGAGCATTATGGTTGCGAGTATCCTTCCAAAGGATGAGACATGTGTCTCGCCAATGGACTTGGAGAAGAAGCGACTTAATGCTCTTGTTACTAACCTTTTGTGTAGTTGTGTATGTAGAGAACTAAAGTACATTATCTTGAAGAGCAAAAAGATTTCCGAAGATGCTCATCTCATTTGGAAATTACTACTTGAGTTGGTAAACACCAAATGGGATGAACTCGAGAGTGATGATGAAGATGAGTCAGTGGAGATGTGCCCTACCTCTACAACATCCACTGAGCATCAAGCATCAAACCTCAAGCAAGAAGAAGAGCAAAGAAGCGAAGACGCTGTCCCTCTGCAGGGACCGGTCAGACCGGTGACACCCACCGGTCAGACCGGTGCCAGCAGGGGCACACCAACTTGCTTGATGGCCAAGAAGGAGAAGAGAAGCAAGAAGAAGAGACAAGCCAAAGGAGCTAAGGACCAAAAGATTGAAGCTTCAAGCTCCTCGTCAAGAGAACTTGAGCTTCTCAAATCCGAACTTGCATCCTTGGCTTGTAAGTATGAAACATTGGCTAACAAATATGATCATGACATCAAATCCTTTGCTTGTAGAGCTAAATTAGAAGAAGATGCCAATGATGATCTAGAAGCCAAGTTAGCAAAGCTCACTAGCGAGCATATGGCGTTACAAGCTAATCACAATGAACTTGAACTTTCCTATGAGAAGCTTGTTGACTCTTATGCAACACTAGAGATAGCCCATGAGGTTGTGCTTTCATCGGTAAAATCTATACAACCTCTATCTCACACATGCACATGCTCACAATTTCAAGTTAATTTATCTTGCGCTAATGTTTGTTTGTCTCAAGCAAGCCAATCTAGCATTGAGCATGTACTTGTAGAATCTTGTGATGACCTCATTGTTAAAGAAAATGATAAACTAAGGCAAGAGGTCGAAAAGCTCCAAAAGGACTTGTGTGTGTTGAAGGAGAAGAGCAAAGTGCAACCTTCTCAAGATAACCGTGAAAGCATGGTGAAGAAGCTTGGGAAGGGATCAAGCTGCCACTAGTTCAACTCCTCAACAATATACAAGGTCCCACAAGCACAAGATTCAAGAAAAGAGCAAGATTGGGCAAACCAAACCCCAATATCGCCCGATCAAGCACAAGGCACAAGAACCACTCTCCAAGAAGCCTAGGAGCTCCAACAAGTGGAGGGTGTGCTACAAGTGCGAGAGAGAAGGGACACCTTGCCGACTCGTGCCCAAAAGCAACAACGGGCGGTGGCTCGACCGTGACCGGTCCCGAGCCGGTGCGTGCCACCGGTCGGACCGGTACTAGCCGGGCGGCCCCACCTCAAGCAAACAAGGCAAGGAAGCCACCTTCTCCAAGAACAAGTCTCGAAGCAAGTGTAGAAAAGAAATTGCAAGGAATGGGGTGACCAACAAGAACAAAAGTCGCATTTGCTACGAATGCCGTCAAAAGGGTCACATGGGGAAGGATTGCCCAAATGGTAACGTTCCTAAATCAAACCTTGTCCATTATGATTTCCATAAGCTTAGGAACGATAAGAATAGAACTTGTGCTATGAGGGAGATTAGTTCACCTCATTGTAGCATGAGAGCTATTTGGGTTCCTAAGCACCTTGTGACTAACCCAATAGGACCCAACAAGTGTTGGGTACCGAGGAATGCTTACTGAGCTTGCAGGTTGAAAGAGATGCATTGAGCACATGGTTGGAGGACTTAGAAATCTTGATGAATTCAATTGACCATGTGAAAAGCAAACTCATATATTTCGTGAAATCAATGACATCTCGGTAACTAATGCGCCCGATTGAGTCTAAGTCACGTTGGTTCTTGGTGAACACTCATGTGAAGCTCTTCTTGCATGAGCAAAGCATGAGGTGGTGACTTTGACTAATTTTTTATGAAGATTTACCTTCTCATGCCATTCGATACCTTTAATGGCTCTCTAGTAGAGCAATACCGATCCTTGGATGCGGGTCCGAAATTAGTGATACATTCACTCACTCAAGGAAAAGGGAAGGAAAAATCACCAAAATGGGTCGGAGGGTGGTCACCGGTCGGCCGGTGATGTGCACCGGTCCGACCGGTGCCAACGCTGCCAGGTGAAACTTGAGCGGGTGACCGGCACGAGTGCCGGGTGACCCGTACGCCTCCCCGAATCTTTGCGGGGGTGACCGGCATGAGTGCCGGGTGACCGGGGTTGTCCAAACCCTCAAGATGAAGGGTGATTTGGCGTCAAAGGTTATGAGAAGCCGAACACATGTCAATTATCAAATCATTTGTGTGTTTTGACCAAGTTTTGGAATGAGCCTCAACATGTTCTTGATTGAGCAAAGTGCCTTGGTCGAGAAATTCAAATTCTCTAGCACTACTTAAGGGGGAGCTCATTACAAAACTTGAGTCACTTATGGGACTAACAACTTCTTCTAAGTGATATTGTAGTCTCATTCGTTTATGCATATCAAAGGAAGCTCTCGATAAGCGTAACCTCCAAAAGAACAAGTAAGAGCTAACATTGTTTGAAAGTTAGTATATGCACAAATGAAATGGTCTTAAGGCAAAGGTATGTTTTCACGAAACTCATTGAAATACCGTAATGCATCTAGGCCATAACAACATGCTAGTGTGCCATTCTTGGCATGTAATTGCTTCAAATGGACCTCTTGCGCTCCTCTCTAGATATTTGGTTGATATCTTTTCTTCTACTCGTCTTTGTGTCTCGAGGATGGAGATATGAGCCAAATATGCTTGTTAGGGCATTCATTTGAAGTGGATGCATGCATTTTGTGATATAGGATAGATGTTTTCGAAAAATCAACTAGCATGAATAGGGAGTGTGCTTTCTTTGAAAAATATTTGGTTCTTGGTCTTAGTGACCCAATCAACTTAGTTGTGACTATAGTTCTCCTTGTTTGATTGATGGCTAGTCACGAGTTAAGAAGATTTTCTCAAGTCCCTAAAAATCCATTCTTTTTATCTCTCTCAATCTTGGAAGAATCAAGAATTCGCAAATTAGATTGGTAATCCTCATTCTTCTAAGAATTGATGGTTTTTGGATCAATATCAACTTAATATCTCTTATCCAAGACTTCCCTAAAGGTTGAAATAAAAATTCGTGTTGTGGCTCAATTTTTGTTTCTCAAGGCCGCCGGCCCGACCGGTGCAAGCCACACGGCCCGACCGGTGGTGACCTTGAAGTCACACAATCGTGTTTATGCAACCTAAGTGGATGAGAATTGGTCTATAACATATTTGGAGAAGTTTCAAGGAGCAAAATCTCAAAAAGGAGGAAAAGGGACGGTACTACCGAGGGCATGTCGGTTCTACCGATAAGGACTCTCTGTTGAATTTTATCAGGATCTTCGGTTCTACCGATGGGGGCGGAAAAACCGATATGGCCTCTGCGGCTTGACTGCGGCGTCCGTCACCGGTCGGCCGGTGGCCGTCACCGGTCCGACCGGTGCCGCCGGCGTCGGCCGTGGGGCCACAGTAAAAGGAATCCTTTTACCCCCCCCCCCCCCCTTCCTTCTCTCTCCTCCATCATTCACCTTCCCACCACTGCCTCCAAACCGTGAACACCTCCTCCATCTCCTCTCTTTCACCTCTCTCACAATCCATGGTGATTTGAAGTTTCAACCAAGGAAAAGCCTCAAGATTGGAAGCAAAAGGATCTCCTAAGGCCCCTCTTCACTTTCCCCTTCGTGTTTCTCGGATTCAACTCGAGTTCATCTCTCCAAAGGTATTCAAACCTTTCTTTTGCCCGATCTCCTCACTTGGTGCAAAGTTTTGAATTTCCTTTGGTAGAACATCTTACGAGATCACCTAGAAGACATTCCTATAGATCCATAGCGTTTTGTTGGACACATTGTGAGAAATCACAAATTGGGTGCGGACGGCCTTCACCGGTCCGACCGGTGGGTCATCACCGTCCGACCGGTGGCGCATGTCCAACCCCAAATTGTGTTTTCTTCTTGTTTTTCAACACTTATCTATTCTAGGGTGTCTTTTGTTCATCTAGACCAAATCTTAGATCAACAAGTTGCTCGGATTGAATGTGGGAGCAATTGGCTGCGTTGCGGGTGGCACCGGTCGACGGTGCCCCTCACCGTACGACCGGTGTGGCCCCGGAACGGACCCAATTGTTCCGAACTTTCAAGTTTCAATTCCAATTCAACTCAATCTTTTTCCGGAGTCTTATACACTCTTGTCATCCTTTGTGTGACTCGGGACGGCGGCTATGGTGCGGGAAAAGGAAGGGGCTAAGAAAAGAAGAGAGGAAGTCCTCACTCGCCGAGGAGCCGTCCCCGGTGATTTTGGGGAAGGGGGCAAGCCTTGTCAACATCGGCGGCAAGAGATTGAGACGCCGCTCGGCTCAAACAAGCACCGAGGATCCCGACTTAGGAGGTGACACGGAACAAGCGGCGATGACAATGTTGAAGATGAAACTTATCCGGGTCGGTTTGAGTTGAGGAGGCACCGGGAGGTCGGGTCGGATAGCGATGGTGCCGAGGATGAGGATGAGGATGAGGAGGAAGAGGAAGAGGATGTGGATGCCATGGAAGAGGACGACGACGATCGGGGTAGGTTGAGGATCATGCCACCTACTTACATTTATCCCGATCGGCGGTTAAGTACCATGGGTCAGGGATGACCAAGGCCCTGAAGAAGCTAAGGGACAAGAACCCTTATGAGGAGGGCAAGACCGCATCGGATCCTAGGTTTTGGGCTAAATTTCAGCAAGACTACTATGCTACAGTGATTATAAAGAAGCCCAAGATCACACACAAGGCTCAGTTTGTGGATTGGGGGCACATGGCAAGGAAAGGAGACCCTATTTTTGATGAAGTAATCAGCAACTGTGAGAGGCAAAGGGTCAAGTCACTTATGGGGTTCCGACACGATTGGAATAAAGAGATTATCGCCCAGTTCTTTGCCACAGTGCACTTTGGTCACATTGAGGCCGACGGGGCCATGATTTGGATGACTAACGGCCAAAGGTACTCCATTACGTTCCACGGATTCTTGAGATGCTTTGGGATCATGGCGGGGAGATGGGGAGCTAAGGAAGCTCCATGATGAGGGGGAGCTAGAGAAGGATGCTTTGCACGTGATGTACCCTCGCGGTGAGCATGCCAACTTTGGGAAAGTGAAGAACCTCTATACCTACTTCGCTGTCCTAAATAGGCTACTTAGGGTATCTATCACACCTAGAGATGGAAACCCCTCGAAATCACTAAGTTTCGAGAAAAACTTGATGGTGGCTTTGAGGCGGGAGCTCGGAATTCGGTGTTGGGGACTTCATTTGGCAAGAGATTAAGCATCTATCCGAAGACCCCAAGAAAATTTGCAGCTACGACCCCTACATCATGTATATGATTGAAAAGGTTGCAAAGACGAGAATTTCCGAAGAATGTGACACACAAGCCTGCGAAGCTCAATCCTAGCAAGAATCCTCGGCTTCCATCTCCTAGAGTTGAGTATGCACCGGGACGGGGAGGAAGAAATATTTGAGGAGGGAGCAGCTCGGCCAGATGTGCCTCAGGCAGGTGCTCAGCCTGGCACCGGTCTGACCGGTGCTGAGCACCGGTCTGACCGGTGGGGAGGCTGGCAGCCAGGCAGACCCCGCAGATCCACCTCTCCTTTGAAGAAGTTTCTCAACTTCATTTTTGGGATGTGTCGGAGCCAGCATGACATCCGGGTGGAGCGACAAAAGTCAAGACGGGCAAATAAGCAAATGCGGGATACGATGAAGCTCATGCACAATGCCCAAGGTTTTCAACCACCTCGCTCTCCTCCATCTCCCGAATCTCCTCCGGTTGAGATACCTTCCTTTGAGGAAAGGATGAGAGGATGGGCCAACTCGGACTTGCTTAATCAATATGGCCCCATGTTCTTCGAGTCCGAGCAAGGACAAGGATCATCCTCATCGGTTCCTCCTCCTCCACCACCATTTGTACCACCTCCTCCGGATGTAGCGGGATCGTCTCACTTCATGGAACGGGAGCAAGCACCCCCACCTCCACCTCCCGAGCAAGTACACGATTGGGGCGCTCGCTTCTCCGCCGAGATCTTTGGCTACGACCCGTACTTCTATGGTAAAAGCCGTGCTCCCATAGCTCATCCATCTCGGATCAACGTCTCGGAATCGATTTACCTAAACTCTCCTTTGCATTGGATTCTTGACGACTCTCAAATAGGGGGAGCTCTCACCCGGGAGACGGATCTCACGGACGGTGATCGGTTCTTGCTTCTTCTCCGGGCTCTTCTTGGATGCTTGATGACAAAGGGGGAGAAGAATAATCGCGATTAAAGCCTCAAGTTTGTCTTTGTCGGGGCTGCTGTTCGTGTTGCACCGGTCCGGCCAGGTGCCCCCGACCGTCCGGCCCAGGTGCCTACTGGAAATTGAGAGAAATTGTGTAATAAGTTAGAATCTTAACTTAGTGGACTTGAGAACTTTTGTATGAGTGCCCTTGTGTGTTTTAATCCTTATTGTAATATTTAAGCGACCTTATTGTTAGATTGTGATGCATGTTTTGAATGATGATTGTTTGTGTTGGCTAAATGGAGCAAGGTGATCTAAACCAACTTGCAACCCTGGCATGATCACCTTGGACCAAATAGCACACACTTCTGTTGCTTTGTGCGTCGGCCGGACTCGCCCGGTCTGACCGGTCAGGGGCACCGGTCTGACCGGTGCCGCCCAGTTGAGCGAGGGCCGGGCCGGGACCGGACCGGTCGGCCGGTCGGGGGCACCGGTCCCCGCCGTCTTTGCCCAATCAGCTCATTTTTTTCTTTGCTTTGTGCATATCTTGTCATACGCATCACGGATTTTATTTTGTCGCTCACACATGTTGCACTCCACTGATTCTAAGATATAGGGGGAGCTCACACGTCTTTTCTTCCAAATTTGTGCTAATGGCATTTAAGGCCATTTTCTTGAAATCAAACTCAAAGCACAAATTAAGGGGGAGCTCTAGCTATATCTGAGAATCTAAATGCGCTTTATTGTTTTATTTGTAAGCTTTAATCGAGTTGTCATCAATCACCAAAAAGGGGGAGATTGAAAGTGCATCTAGGCCCCTAAGTGGATTTTGGTGAATTGAATGACAAGGCGATTAAAGGGCCGATGTTTTTGTCTAAGATCGTGAGCGAGGTTTTCATTATATATTCATGAGCTACTTTTGAAAGTATTTTAAATATGGATGTATTTCATGGCTCACATCTACAAAGATAAGTATTTGGTGCAAGGCTTCATGGGTTTATTAAAAGAGAACAAGATGATGAGTATACATTTCATGGTTCTAAAATGGAAGCTTGCATATCCGTTGTCAATCAAGATCAAGCATTTGAAGCGGGACTTTCAAATGAAGGCTAATTGCGTGTGAAGCAAAGTGGAACTCAAAGTGGATTGGATAAGTGATGAAGAGATCAACCGAGATGTCTAGGGTGAGGGACTAAGCAATCTTTGGGGCCGTAGCTAAGCCGCCATAAGTGTTTTGCTAGGGTGAAGGTCTAGCATCCGTGGGGTCTTCAAGTATCATATCCAAACCTTAACCGAGGGAAGCTTTGCAAGTCATCAACTCGTTAAGATTGGCAACATGGAGTGGCCATGGATCCAAGTGTGCATTCTTATGCTATATGGAAAGATCCTAAGTCACTAGCTCAAGTATGGACATGTTCAAGTCAAAGGCTATGTTGAAAGCCCTCAAGTGGTTATCGATCAAGTATGGCAAGAATTGAAGTTGTTCAAGCTCAAGGGGTCATCAAAGCTCTTTTACTCTTTTCTTGAGTATAGGTATGCCGTACTATCAAGAGGGATGCAACTTAGCAAGTTGACCAAGTCAAAGTGCTCATTAGTTGACCTAAGTGAGATCTAGCCCTTGAGTGTGCTAACTAACCCTCCTAACCTAACACGGGTCATTTCATCTTGATGGTGAAGTGCTAGTTTCTCTAAAAGAGGTTTTGGGGCAACTCGGGACTGACCGGTCCCCGGCCGGTCGAGGCACCGGTACGGCCGTGCCGCTAGCCCAACGGCTAGTTTTTCATACACCGGTCGACCGGTGTAGGGCACCGTCCGACCGGTGCCACCGGGTCTAACGGCTAGTTTTCTTCTTTGAGGGGTATAAATACCCCAAGCCCTCTTCGAGTGTGGGGCTGCTTGCTTCTAGTATTGTTCTTTGAGATCCCAAGCCATTTCTAACTAGCTCTAAGCCTTAGTGGCTCTCCCCAACCATCTCTTTGTGAGATTTGTGGATTCAAGCCATCATCTTTGTGTTGGGTTGAGAAAGTGAGCCTAGGAGTGACTTTGTGAGCTAACAAGAGCGAGGTTCCATAGCTTGAGCACTGCGGTTTCGAGTCTACAAACTTTGGTGCATTTGTTACTCTTGGAGGTTTGCCTCCTAGACGGCTAGGTGTCGCCGGCTAGCTCCCAAGGTTGTGGTGAGCGGCGGGAAGTTTGTAAGGGCTGCGATCTTGCCTCTTCGTGGAAAAGATCACCTTAGTGGAAAGGAGGAAAGTGGTTGAAAGAGGCCGGCTTGTTGTGGGAATCGTCCCTTACAAGCTCCTCAACGGAGACGTAGCCATTCCTCGGTGGGTGGTGAACTTCGGGAAACAAATCCTTGCTTCCTCGTGTGATTCCTCACTCTAAGTTGTTTTTCTAGCATACATCATTTGCTTCCGCTTCGATCTACTTGGGTGTGTTACTTGTGTGTGCGGGGCTCATTACTCGCTTGTGATCATCTACAAGAGCCACACCCCGAGTTTGGTTCGTGCTAGAAGCCAAGAGGCGCTTGAAGTTGTTTTTGCGGGTTCTCGTGCTACACCGGTCGACCGGTGAGGTGCCCGGTCGACCGGTGTCATCCGTGAAGACCGGTGCTTGGCCAGGTCGACCGGTCACCACCACCGGTCGACCGGTGGAGCACTTGTCGGCTCAAGTGATTTGGGGGAAAAAGTTTAATTTGGTCGTCACGCCTATTCACCCCCCCCCTCTAGGCGACATCAAGGTCCTTTCGGGAAACAAGTATGGATTTGTCATTGTTGATGATTACTCTCGGTACACTTGGGTATTCTTTATGAAAGACAAGAGCAAAGTTCATGAAATATTCAAGAAATTTGCAACAAGAGCCCAAAATGAGTTTGATGTGAAGATCAAAAGAGTAAGAAGCGACAATGGCACCGAGTTCAAGAACACCAACATTGAAGAGTATCTTGATGAAGAAGGCATTGGTCATGAGCTCTCCATCCCATACACTCCACAACAAAATGGGATTGTAGAGAGGAAGAATAGAACTCTTATTGAAGCCGCAAGAACCATGCTTGACGAATACAAGACTTCGGATAGTTTTTGGGCGGAAGCAATCAACACGGCGTGTCATGCCATCAATCGTTTGTATCTTCAAAAGCTTCGCCACAAGACCGCATATGAGCTCCTAATTGGTAAAAAGCCTAATGTCTCTTACTTTAGAGTTTTTGGTTGTAAGTGCTTCATTCTCAACAAGAAGCCCAAAAGCTCTAAGTTTGCATCTAAAGTTGATGAAGGTATCTTTCTTGGTTACGCCTCAAATGCTCATGGCTATCGTGTCCTCAACAAAACCACCGGTTGTGTTGAAGTCACGTGTGACTTGACGTTTGATGAATCTAATGGCTCTCAAGAGGAGCAAGTTGATGAATTGTGTGTAGGCAAGGAAGTTCCCGCGAAAAGGCTATAAGGAGGATGGCCATTGGAGAAATCAAGCCTCAAGAAGATGATGATGAGGACTGCATAATTGAGGATGCTTGCGGATCGCCCCCGGCTACGCAACCGGAGTATCCGGGCTAAAACCGGAGACTCGGATTTTCGGAGAATCCGGAGATAAGCCGGAGACTCGGACTCTTCTTTGAAACGTCACGGTGCGGTCAAGAAGATGAGGACTTGATTCAACAAGAAGTGTCTGATCCACATCTAAGAGTTCGACAAAGTGTTCAACGGGATCACCCCGTTGATAACATACTTGGAAGCATTCGTAGAGGGGTAACAACTCGTTCAAGATTAGCAAATTTTTGTGAACATTACTCGTTTGTTTCCATGTTGGAACCTCTTAGGGTTGAAGATGCTCTTGGAGATGCTGATTGGGTGATGACAATGCAAGAAGAGCTCAACAACTTCACTAGGAATGAAGTCCGGTCCTTAGTAGAACGCCCCAAACAAAATGTAATTGGAACCAAGTGGGTGTTTCGCAACAAACAAGATGAAGACGGCGTGGTAACCAAGAACAAAGCTAGATTGGTTGCAAAGGGTTATACTCAAATAGAAGGCTTAGACTTTGGAGAAACTTATGCACGGTGGCAAGACTTGAAGCAATTCGTATACTCCTAGCCTTTGCCACTCATCACAACTTCAAGCTACATCAAATGGATGTCAAGAGTGCCTTCTTGAATGGTCCAATCTCCGAAGAAGTCTACGTTGAGCAACCACGGGCTTTGAAGATCCACAACTCCCAAATCACGTCTACAAGCTCCATAAGGCGCTCTATGGGCTCAAGCAAGCTCCTAGAGCATGGTATGAATGCCTTAAGGATTTTCTCTTAAAGAAAGGCTTTGAAATAGGCAAAGGCGATCCTACTCTCTTCACTCGTAAACAAGGCAATGATTTGTTTGTTTGTCAAATATATGTTGATGATATCATATTTGGCTCTACTAATCAAATTTGGGTTGATGAGTTTAGTAGGATCATGACTAAAAGATTCGAGGTGTCTATGATGGGAGAGTTGAAGTTCTTTCTCGGTTTTCAAATCAAGCAACTCAAGGATGGCACCTTCATAAGTCAAACCAAGTACACCCACGACATGCTTAAGAAGTTTGACATGAACAACGCCAAGCCCATCAAAACACCTATGCCATCAAATGGACATCTTGATCTAAATGAAGAGGGCAAAAGCATCGATCAAAAGGTATATCGCTCCATGATTGGTTCTTTGCTTTACCTTTGTGCATCTAGGCCCGATATTATGCTTAGTGTGTGCATGTGTGCAAGGTTTCAAGCTAATCCTAAGGAGTGCCATCTAATGGCCGTTAAGAGAATTTTTAGATACTTGGTTCATACTCCTAACCTTGGTTTATGGTATCCTAAGGGCTCCACTTTCGATCTACTTGGCTACTCCGATTCGGACTATGCGGTTGCAAAGTAGATAGGAAGAGTACATCCGGGACTTGCCAACTCCTTGGAAGGTCCTTGGTGTCTTGGAGTTCCAAGAAACAAAACTCTGTTGCCCTTTCCACCGCCGAGGCCGAGTATGTTGCAGCCGGCGCTTGTTGTGCTCAACTACTTTGGATGAGGCTCACTTTGAGAGACTTTGGTTGCAAGTTCAGCAAGGTGCCACTCTTGTGTGACAACGAGAGTGCCATTAAGCTAGCGAACAACCCCGTAAACCACTCAAGAACAAAGCACATAGACATAAGACACCATTTCTTGAGAGACCACGAAGCCAAAGGAGATATCGCTTTAAGTCATGTGAGCACCGATAAGCAACTAGCCGATATCTTCACAAAGACTCTTGATGAACTAAGGTTTTGTGCTTTGAGGAGTGAGCTAAATATCTTGGATTCTCGTAACTTGGCTTGAGATCATGCACATATTTGAGTGACCTAGTACAGGACTTTTAAAAACAAAAGATTTGTGAAAAGGCTTGTATTGCATTTGTTTTTGAAAATTTTTGGATCTTTAGGTACAACACTTGGACTATTGTTCTCGTTGCTTGTTTGTGGCTAGTCCAAGGTGTTGATACTGCTCAAGCTCACATTTATCTCATAAGCAACCTTCCAAATCCATTCTAAATCAAATTCCTTGAAAATCGCTCGGCGAGTTCGGGGGGAGCGGAGTATCCGGGGTCAAGACCGGACACTCCGGGTTTCCGGATAGTCCGGACCGACCGGAGACTGCGGGTTTTAAAGGTATATAAGGATTTTGACCGCGGTGAAAACCTCTTTTCACCTCCAGTTCATCTTTCAACCGTGCCCTATCTCCCCCGTCGCCCCCTCTCACCCCTTTAGGCGATTTTGCCTTCCAACCACCAAAATCGTGTGAGAGTGAGGATTTGGAGTCTCCAAGGCGTGGAGAACAAGGATCTACGCAAGCTTCTAAGGATCCAAGCCCTTTCCCCTCTCTTCCCAAGGTATTCTCAAAAGGAACTTTCCCGATCTATCTCCCTAGCGTAGTTCTTGCAGTATCCTAGTAGGGAATAGGTAGGAAACACTCTTTAGGCTCTAGATCTGTATTTTCTCTCAGTTTGGATGGGCGAACTTCACTGCATTGTGATTTAGGGTTTCGGGCTGCGAAACCCGGACTCTCCGGGGTCGAAGGACCCGGAGTATCTGGAAAATCCGGAGTCTCCGGACTTTTTCCCGGAGTATCCGGGGTTCGCACTGCAACCCTAAAACACTAATGCAGCGTGTCTTCACCCTTGACAATCTCTCACTTCCATATCTTTTTATCTATTCAGATGGTGAGATTGAAGGTCCCCCGTGGCAATGAGGAGCCCTCCACTCAAAGGAGGACCAAGGCTAGGCATGACCCCGCCGCTTTTCGGGCCGTGCAAGAAGCCTTGGGGCAAGAGAGTTCTCAGCGCAGCTCAAGACCCAGACGGGGTGACCCTCCTCCCTCCTATGCCAAAGAGAGTGAAGAAGATATTGTAGAGGAGGAGGAGGAGCAAACGGAAAGTGATGATGACGAAGTAGAGGATGAAACCTATAAGCAATCCCCCGAGCCTCCTCGTCGTCATGGAAAGGGGCCGGCCAAAGAAAGCTCCCGCTACAAGCCCCATCCCAAAAAGAGCCATCAAGCCCCCTATATCCACCAAAGCCGCCCGGCTACTCGAGATCCTCCTAAACATCGGCAAGGAGTAGGCGCCCACATCCGTCCTAAAACCCCTCCTAGACTCATCCCTACCCTTCCACCCAATGTCCGAGTGGTTGAGACACCTATCAAGCTAAGGGACCCGGGATCAATTCTTGCATTTGCTTGAGCACATGATCGGGGACTACTCAAGGAACTCCCTAGCGATCGGGGAGCAAAGGGAGGAAAATGTCTATCGCTATCTCAAGGGAGAGGGACTTGAGGCTAGGTTTTGGTGTGACTTCCATCGGGACTTCTATCAATCAGTGATCCTCAATCCCAAGTTGGCCTACAAGAACATGGCACCCATTGTGCCTATGAAGTACATCGATTGGAAGTACTATGAGGAGCTCAACAACACAGTGTTCAACTCAGTGATTGACAAGTGCAAGGAGGTCGGGCTCTACGGCATCATGGGCTTTAGGTACAATTGGAACAAAGAAATCCTTGCTCAATTCCATTGTTTCTACTACTTCAATCCTCATGACAACACCATCACATGGACAACTCAAGGCCAAAAGTGCACAATTGACTACATGACCTTCTCTCGGCTCTTGGGTCTTGGCTCTAAGGATGAAAGGCGCACCCCAGTGCACAATGAGAACAAATACAAGCCCAAGGAGCTCCCCTTCATGTTTCCTAGCCGAGATGCGGCCATTGAGGGCAAAGCGGACCAACTCAATCCTTACTACTACTATCTCAATCAATTCTTCCGTGCCACTATCGACCCTAAGATTGGAGATGTGACAGCTTTGAGGTACTTTGCTCCCAATCTTCTCAATAGAATGGCACCGGATGAAGAAGGCTTTTGTGTCTTCGACTTCATTTGGAATGAGTTGAGGAGGGCCATGAATGATCCAATGAAACATCTTCCATATGCCCCCTATCTCATGTATATGATTGAGAGAGTGACCAATGTCCGCTACCCCAAGGATGTTGTCCATGAGCCCCTTCGCCACCTCCGTGATCGTGCCAAGAGGCCTCCCAAAGGCCGTAAATATGTTGGATCGTCGAGTGCGGCTCCGTCCCATGATGATGTGCCGCGCTCGTTCCCCTTCACCACCTCCTCGTCGTCACCGTGGCTCCATGATCAAGAGAGTGCTCAAGAGCATTTTCGGCATGTGCAAGACCATCGCCACGGAGACCAATGAGAACCGGCGCGACATCATCGAGATCAAGTCTCACCTTGGCCTCCCCACCGAGCCCCTACCGCGAGCTTCCCAAGTTCGATGACCCATTTGCGGAGTGGGACGCCCAAGGTGCCCAAGAGGAAGAAGCGAAGGAGGGCAATGAAGAAGAAGAAGAGGAGGAGGAGGACGACTCCGAGTGACTCCGCATTGCTCCTCACTTCCTTTTTGGCGCTTGATGCCAAAGGGGGGGTGATATTATCTATTTGTGTCGTCGAAACAATGAACTTGGCTTGTAATAATTTGAATTTGGAACTCGGTGTGTAATAACTCTAATCTTCGCTCGTGTGAGACTATGTGAGTTTGAGACATTTGCTTGTGTGCTTGGTGTGTTTTATCCGCTTTACATCCGCTAAGGACGGCTTATGCTAGATTGAACCGTATGTTATCTGTTTTTCGTCTTGCGTTTTCTTTGAAGCCGGAGACTCGGACTTTTGCCGGAGTATCCGGACTTTCGGACACTCGGACTGGCCGGGAGAATCCGGACTTCTCAGCACCAGTTTTCTTTTATCTCTTGTTGAGTGCATAATCTGTCATGAGCATTTCACCTTGTAATCTGTTGTACATCACAAGCACCCCACTATTGTAATATCCTCTTGCTTTTCTTGTTGTGCAAAATATTGGCCCTAATAGGACCTTTGATATTCAAAATAAAAATGCACACATTAAGGGGGAGTATTACAAAAGTTTTAAATATTCATTGTTTATCTCTTATATGACTTAGTTGTGTTGTCATCAATCACCAAAAAGGGGGAGATTGAAGAGTATCTTGGCCCCCTAAGTGGGTTTTGGTGATATAATGACACACACCTAAGTGGCTAATGAGTTTATCTAGTCCATGAGCAGGTCTTAAAATTATGTATGGCATCAAGCACAGCTCGTTGACTACACAAAAGAAAGTGGTGCTCTAAAAGGAGTCCAAAGACAGCTTATTTATTTTTACTTTTGAATTTGAGTCCTAGGAATGCCGTACTATTAAGAGGGACGGGAATTATGTCTTCCAAGGGTCAAACAGGTGCTCTAGTTGCTAAAACAAAACCTATGAGAGACACCTTTGCACCAACACATTCACGGGAATCTTATCTTGGGTGCGGCCTTGGAAGGCGGAGTGTCCGGGTTTTGGCCGGAGACTCGGACTTCCCCCAGAGAGTCCGGGTTCAACCGGATACTCCGGTCATAAAGCCTCAACGGCTATATTCGGGTGAGGGGGTATAAAAGCCCCCTCCACCCCTTCATTTACTTCTCTCCCCTGCCTTTTTCGTCCGAACAGTACCGCAACCCTCATTTACTCCCCCTCTCTCCCCCTTTGGCTCAAAGTTGGTGAGATTTGTAGAGGGAGTTAAGAGGATTTGAGAGCAAGGGCTTGGAGAGTGCTAGTGAGCTGATTTCCCATCTCTAGAGCACCTAGTTCTTCGCTTGGTTGGCAAAATTCGTGTTTGTTACTCTTGGAGCTTTGAGCTCCTAGCCGGCTAGGCGTTGCCTTGGAGCATCCAAAGGTTGTGGCTGCCCAAGGAGGTTTGTATTACCCCGAAATTGAGTAAGTAACTCTAGCTTGATCTTTGTGGTCGCTAGAGGGAGGAAAGTGACCTAGGTGTAAAGGTCCACCCTTTGTGGGTACCTCGACGGAGACGTAGACCTCAAGGTGTGAGGTTGAACTCCGGTAACAAATCCTGTGTTTTCTTGTGCTTGTTCATCTTGTTGCATGCTTGTGTCTTGCTTGAACATTTATCTAGGGTTTGGTGCCGATCTACTTCGTCGTTGAGGTTCCTACGGGTTTTAAGTGGATAAACGAGGCTTATATCACCTCGGTGCATTACCTATTTTCACGGATTTACTTTTGAGCAAGTTTAAATCCTGTCGATTTAATCCCCCTTTAGCATGCGGACTATCCGGACATTTTCCGGATTCTCCGGATTTCCGGAGTATCCGGAAAAATATTCGGAGTCTCGGACTGGTCTAACAGTTGCGAAAAAGTGTGTGATTTTCGGGTTCGACTATTCACCCCCCCTCTAGTCGACATCTTGATCCTTTCACGTACGGCCCTCACGGCCGGAACCAGGATAAAACTCGTGTCCCCTCATTGCTTAGCACCGACCATCGAGAGACCGATCTCAGCGCATCTCACTAGTTAGTGTCGGGACTACTTTCCACACCGACAGAACTGATGGTAACTTCACCCCCTTGTTGATACAAGGTCATCCTACCTATTTCTGTCTTAAATCAAACACAATACTAAGGGCAGCTTTAACGTGTGTTCTATGATGGTGCTAGGAGGAAAGAGAAGACCATCTCATCACTACCAAACGTTGGAGGGCCAGTGCTAGCTTGGAAAATTTCAGCACCGGGAGCCGAAACAAGCACCCTAGCTAACGTATCAAAGAATATTTTCTTGCATGCAAGAGCAGTGCGGCAGGTTGGGAAGTCTGGAAACGTCAGATGAGGGAATGTACTTTATTTCTACTGTGGGCCCACATCAAGGTGCTAGCCTTTGCTACACATTAAAGCGTTTTGCTCCCTAAAACTACACGATGACGTGTCTGGAGTTTGCACCTCAGGTATGAATAAACGTTAAAGTTGCCCTAAATTGACTTGACCCTATGGGAACAAAGCAATCAAACAAGGGGATGAGTCCTGAGGAACCAGGCCATGGCTTGCCTCAGCCTGGCTCGTCGGACAGCCCGCCAGGTCTCGCAGGGCACACAAATCAAACACGCCCTGACCGTCCAGGCCGGACGGTATTTCATCCGTCCGGGCCTGGGTATCCTGAACTGTTGGATGGGTAGGATTGAATCAGTTGACCACAAGCAAGAGGGCCCTATGCCTGGCTCTGCGCTCTTGAGTCTCGGGCTCTCGGCCCTTCACGCCGCGGACGGTCATGGCGGAGGCGGCCACCGGGCGACGCACGGACGGCGTGACACCTCTACCGGAGGACGTCCTCTTGGAGATCTTTTCCCGCGTTCAGAACGTCAGCGACCTCCTCCGTTGCGCCATGGCGTGCAAACCACGACAACTCTTCACCAAGCGCGCCTTCCTCCGTCGGCTCTGGCTGGACCAGCAGAGCCACGGGCACCAGTCACGCCTCCTCTTCTTCCAGAAGAAGGGTTTCGTGCGCAGGAAGTAGATGATGAAGGCACGAGCGAGGCAGCGCTCCTCCGCCTTCGTGCCCGCCTAAGAGCAACTTTAGCAGCTCCCTTTCCCATCCCCAATACCAAAAAATCGGTGATATAGGGGATCGGATACTAAAAAAACCTCTCCAGCAGCCTCCCTGTCACTTTCCCTCTTTTTCTTCATGGACTAAAACTCTCTCTCCATCCCCTTTATAAAGGGAACCTCTCCTCCATCCCCTATCAGTGGGACCCACTCGATTCGGCCTCCTGCCTCCACACCGCTACATATGCAAGATTTGGGGAGGGGAGGAGAAGATGATGTGGCATTGTGGGACCCACGAGTTGGGAAGGAAAATAGGAAAATTGCTGGAGCAGGTTGTGTTTTAGGGATGAAAATGTTTTTACTCCACCCCCAATAACTTTATATAGGGGATGAAATTTACTCATCTACCTGAGTTCTAACTGCGTCACCGGCTCACCGGTCACCGCTCGGCCCAGCACAGTGCGCCCTCACCCCCTTCGTCGCCGACGACGACGGCACCTTCAACTACGCCCAGCCACCGGCGGCGCGCGGCAAAATCGTCCTCATGCGCCTCGTCCCGCGCAACTGTTTCGAGAGGACGGCGACGGCCGGCGGCCTCCTCGTCGGCATCTGCAATCCCGTGACCGGCGAGCGCCACGTCGCGCCGCCGCTGGAACGCTGCACCTGCCTCGGGCGGCACGTGGACGGCTACGCCATCCTCACGGCCGCCGATGACAGCGACGCCGACGGAGAACATCATATCATAATCAGCGGCCATCGTCGCCGTCAGGACGCTTGACGTTCTCCCGGCTGCTCCTGACCGGCCGGCCACCACCAGGACGACCGTCACCTCTACCTCCAGGTGATCAGGATACCACGGGCACAGCCGATGTCGTACTGCTCCTCGCTGTTGCAGCACGATAACAAGGGCGCAATGCTGGCGGTGTACGATGGCGATGGTGCCTTTGTCGTCGACATCGAAAGGAAGGTGGTAGAGAAGGTCATGGACTGCTCTCTGTCCTTTGGACATCACATCACAGCTGCGTGCCGTACGAGATGGATTTGCCGGAGTTCTTCGTGTCGCAACTTGCAGACTGTTCGTTCAGTTGGTGGTGATGGCCGGTCTTGATTTGTTCGAGAGAAAATGTTCTTGGGCTGATTCTTTGGTGGTTGTTTTTGTTAAGAAGACTCCAAAAGACTGCCTATCTTGGCTTAACTAGCTAAAAAATAGAAAAATTGTTAAAAAACTCAATCCAACGACTAACTAAACTTGCCTCTCTCTATCTTGCGCTAGCTAAACGGGGGCTTCGCATTGCCATCTTTGGCTAGCCAGATTCGCTAGCTATCCCCTCGTACATGAGTATGGCAGGCGGGTCCCACTAGTGGTGGAGCATATGGAGAGTTGATTTTAGCTAATCTCTTGGATTTCATCAACCTTTTGCTAGCTATTTCATTTTACATACTAGTCAAATCGGGGTTTTAGCTAGCGATTTTTAGAGATGCTCTTGGAGATTGGCAATCGACTGATTGAGATTTCAGTGGCCAATCTCGTTACAAAAAAGGTTGGAAAAGGAAATAAATTTGTCGATGCTTCAGAGACAGACTTTAAAAGATTACCAACTGGATGCCAATAAGATCCAAAACGGGAGTATAGTACTTTTCTTAACCAATTGGATGTCAATACATGTACTAGGGAATGCTTGGCCTTTCGATGTTAATAAGAGCATCTTCAGCAATTTTTCAATAAATGATTCTCAATGACTAGTTAGTTAATAAAAATATCTCAATTAGTATCATTGTTATTGTTGGAGAAGAGTCACAACTCCTCACTTATTTAGCTAGCGAACCCATCTTCGATTCGAATCAGTTTCTCCGCGCTATATTCATACCGCGCGCTTTATTTCTCAAGATTTGGTAGAGCAAAGATCCCTTGAAGCAAATTATTTTCCACCCCTGCACGCAGCACGCATGGCGGCGGCAGCCGTTACCAAGAGACGCAGCGCAAGTGCAGACGGCGGCGGCGGCATCGCGGCTTTGCCGGAGGAACTTCTCCACGAGGTCTTCTCCCGCGTGGGCAACGTCAAGGCCCTCTTCCTGTTCGCCGTGACAAGCCGGCGGTGGCTGCGCCTCTTCACCGACCCGGCCTTCCTCCGCGGGCTCTGCCCGGGGCACGGCGAGGGCCACCGCGCGCGCCTCCTCGGCTTCGTCCCCCGGCAGGCTAAATTGCACGTGCGTAGCCGATGCATGATGAAGATGCGGATGGCGCAGCGCACCTCCGTCTCTCCGCCCACCTTCCTGCCGGCGCCGGGGTCGCCGCTCGGCACCGGCGAGCGCGCCCTCACCTCCTTCGCCGCCGCCGACGACGGAACCTTCAACTACGCCCAGGCCCTGGCGGCGCGCCGCGGCGTCGTCCTGATGCAGCTCGTGCCCCGGACCTTCAACCGCCGCACCAGGCCCCTCCTCTTCGGCCTCTGGAACCCTACCACCTGCGAACGCCACGTTCTCCCGCCATTAGAGAGCTCCCTCAGCCGCGAGTCCGTGGACGGCTACGCCATCGCCATGGCCGCCGACGGCGACGACCTCGCCGCGACATCACCGTCAGGGCGCTTCGCGTTCTCGCAGCTGCTCATCATAGCCACCCAATACGAAGGGAACTACAGACGGTATCTCCACTCCTACTCCGCCGCCACGGGCAGCTGGAGCGCCGCCCCGACGGCGTGCCTTGACGGCTGCCTTTTCTCCCTGGTCGGCGAGAGGCCCGCCGCCGTTCACCGGGGCGCCGCGCACTGGCTGTGCAACAGCGATAGGGGTGCCAGCACGCGCGCACCACGATTACGAGACGATCACAGCCTGCACAAACTCAGCGCGGAGCTAGGCACGAGCACGACGCGCTTCTCCCTGACGAAGCTCCCGGTCCGCGCCGGGGGCACGCCGCTGCTCCACGTCAGCAGGGACGGCAAGCTTTCGATCGCCTGCGTGTACCTCGCGCACGCGACTGTTTGGACGCAGCAAGAGGAGGAAGAAGAAGACGCGTGGATCCGGACCCGGGCCTTTCGGATACAGATACCACTGGCTGTGCCGGCGAGATTGCAGGACTGCATGGGGGAGTGGTATGAGTTGGACGAGGGGTCGGTGCTCGTGCTGGGCAGGGAGGGCGGCGTCTTCGTCCTCGACCTCGAGAAGGAGGTGATGGAGAAGGTCATGGACTACTTCCCGTGGCTACGCAGTGATGAACATTTTCAGACGCACGTGCCATACGAGCTGGATTTGGTAGACTTCTTCGTGTCTCATCTTGGCGGTCTACTATCTAGAGGAGGATAATTGCACATGTCATGCACGGTGATGCTGATCTCGATCTTGAGTGTGATTTAGGGCGTGTTTGGGAGAGCCCCAACTCTGAAAAAACAACTCCAGAGTTGCAGATCCATGGATCTCCACCGTGGAGTAGCTCCACCGTGGAGCTAAGATTCCGACAAGTGTTTGGTACAGCTCCAGATTTTCCACCATCCCTATGACATCTAGAGCCCGCATGTCAGGAGAATAAAAAAAATATTCTTTCTTCTTCCTCGATCTAGTACTGCTACTTCCCTGCCACACCCAGGCGCCCGACTCATTGATGAGCTCTGCTTCGGCGGCCAGAGGAGAAGGCGCGGGAGGTCGGCAGCGACGTGCAGAGGCGGCGCGGGAGGCAGGCGGCGGCGCACATGCGGCCTCGTCGTCATAGCTGCCAAGGCCTTGCCGCTAGGCACGGGCGGGCGCGCGGCTAGCGGCCTCACCGCCGGCGGACGGGGCGTAGCTTGACATGGGCGGCCCGCCCCTGCGGCGGCCGTCGGCCTCGCATCCGTTGGCGGGCGAGCGGACGGGCAATCGGGGCGGCGGGCGGCCTCCTCACGCGGGCGGGCGGGTAAGCGGGGGCGGTGGCCGGAGCGGCGAGGGTGCGCCGGCTTCCTCCTCACGTAGGCGAGCGGCCGGGCCGCTTGCTCGCCGGCGGGCGGGCCCGCTCCCTCCGCCGCCGGAGCGGCGGGCGCGGCGGGCTGCCTCCTCGCGCGGCGAGCGGGCGCGCTCCCTCCGCCGCCGGAGCGGCATGGCGCGGTGGCCGGACCGGCGGGGCATGGCGGCCGGAGCGGCGAGGGGGAGCTCGGTCGAGGTCGGGCGCGGGGAGGGGGCACCTGCGGCGTTGGGGAGCAGAGTCGCGATGAAAAATTAGAACGAACCGTTTTATTGTGTAACCAGTGGCAGTGGTGGGTAATTTACCCCAACTCCACGGAATTTGGATTTGGCGGAGTACCTCCTCAGCTACTCCATGAAAACCATGGAGTTGGGGCCTGCGCCACCATTTTTTTGGAGCAGATCCACGGTGGAGGCTGCTTGGAGGCTGGTTGTGTTTGGGCGACAAGTTTTGGAGCGGAGTTGGTTTTCCGGATGCGGAGGCTGCGTGGAGCTCTCCCAAACGAGCCCTTAGTACTAAGAAATGAACCCAAGGTATTTCTAGAAATACCCAAACAATGTACAAGAAAACAATGTGTATTTTTCATGAGACGGGGGGTATGTACCTAATGTACTCTCAAATGAATGTGAACCGTCCATCTACTGGCATATTACGTACCGTCCATACACTTAATATTTATTATACAAAATTTTAAATCTAACAATAGGAAAGATGTCTCCGCCTATCAGATAACTTCCATGCATGGAGATCTAAATTTATGTTTTGCAACTCTCACGTGATTATTGTTGGCCGTTTCAAAATTAAAAAAAAAAGAAAACAGGAGAGGAGACATGGATCGGTTAAAAAACATGACATCTATTTAGTTTTTTCTTTGAACTTCGGCTGAGCATCTCCAAGAGTTTCAAAATTTACTTCGCAAAGCTTATGTTTTGCCAACTTGTAGAAACATATGACAAGTAAAAAATGACACTCTAGAAATTGTTTGACATAAAACGAACCAAAATACCAAAGTTACATGGGGAGACGTGTGACAAAAGCACTGAGCCCTAAACAAACGAGCCGTCACACGATTACCTCACCACCCAGCGGAGACGTGACGAACGTACGACGCCCAATCTATTTCGTAGAGCACATTGGTGTTGTACAAGCATCCCCAGCAATTTTTGCATCCGCGGCACCCCGATTCACATCTGTGCCCTGTATACCACGAATCCGAGATGCTGAGCTCATCCGTGGCCTCAACCGGCTCCATCTTCTTGCTCTTGAGGTCCAGAGTGCTCAAGCCGAGCCCGTCGTCATCGACGAGGAGCACCACGCCGCTCTTCTCCCCGAAGGAGACGAAGCGTCCTTTTGACGTGTCCAGTTCGATCAGTTCAGACAGCCGCCAGCCACCGCCCTCGCTCCCCTCGTCGCCGTGCTCCCTGTTGCTTGGTCCAGAGCTCCAGCACGCTGCCGTCGGGGCCACGAAGGTTTAGGAACGAGAGCCACCCGTCTCCGGTGACGCACGGAAACGGCGGCGCGGGTTCCGCCACCTGCGGCTGTTTACTCCGATAGGGATCTTAGTCAGGGAGATCCGCGACGCGTCGGCGCCCACGCCGAGGGTGTAGTAGCACTCTTCGTCCCTGTACAGCCACTGCGCGGTGCCACGGGCGATGGCGGCGGCGCGCGGCCCGGACATGGTAAGGCTGGCCAAAGCCGGGTGGCACCTGACCGGCGCGCTCCAGGCTCCCGTGACGGAGGAGTACGAGTGGGCGAACAGGGCGTCGCCGCCGTTTGTCTTCGTCTTCCTGGACGGCGGTGACGAGCACCTGGAACGCGAACGACGACGAGGTGCGCCGCTGTTCCTGACCTGTGGCTGTACTGGTGTCGCAGTCCTCGCCGGCGAAGAGCGCGAAGCCGGCTACGACGACGCAGCTGCGGAAGTGCAGCGGAGAGGGAGGAATGCGCCGCGCGCCGCTGCCGGTGAGAGGGTGGTAGACCGCGAGAACCGGATTGGAGAATGACAGACGGGTGAGCTGCACGAGGAGGAGGCCGTGCCGCGACGCCATGGGCCTAGCGCCGCGGAAGAGCCAGGGGTCATCGTCCGGGTCTTCGTTGGGGACACAAGAGAACCCAAGGGCAGGGCGGTGAGGCAAGCCGGCCGCCGCATCGCGTCGAGCCTCAGGAACTGCGGCGGGAAGCGATCCGCGGCGGGTTTCTTGTACCAGTAGCCCTCCATCTGGTGGAAGAGCCCGGCGACGAAGGGCGCCGGCTGGCGGCGGCGCGCGCTCCCGGCCACGAGGCGGAGCCACCGTCTGCACGAGGCAGCGCACCGGAAGAGGTCCGGGACGTCCGGCACGCGCTCCAAGATGTGGAGGAGGTTCCGAGGACGTCGTCCGGCAGGGCGCGACGTGTAGTCGACGCGTGCCCTCCTCCTGGCGGCGCCGGCCTTTCTCTTTCTCTTTCCCTCGATCGATCGAGCTCTGGCTTTTGTTAAACGCGATCGGGGCATCGGGCCTACAACCAGCTGGGTTACTTGTCCATGAATACAAACGCTCGTACCGCAGACCAAAAGCCCAAAACCCTAGCCGCTTTTGCTCTCGTCTTCTTCTCGACCAGCGCTCTCGATCTAGTGGATTTACCGGCCGGTCGATCTCACGATCATGGCGGCCACAGCTGCGGCGGAGGGGATGATGGACGGCCCTGCGGCACTACGGCTAGAGGACATCCTCTTCGAGGTCTTCTCTCGCGTGGGCAACGTCAAGGATCTGTTCCGGTGCGCCGTCACGTGCCGCCGGTGGCGCCGCCTCTTCACCGACCCGGACTTCCTCCGCCGACTTTGGCCGGAGACAGACCGCGCCCTTCTGCTCGGCTTGTTCTTGCACGGCCCGGCGACGAAGACGAGCACCGGCCGCGGGCAAGTCTTCGTGCCGAGGCTGGAGTCGCCGCCGCTCTGCTCCGGCGACTGTGGTCTCGCTCTCGCCTCCTCCGTCCTCATCGCCGGCTCGCACGACCACGGCCACCACCGTAGCAATGATCCCCTGGTGTCGCGTCACGGAGTCCTCCTCCGCCACATCTTCGTCAACCTCAGCAGCTGCTGCATCAAAAGAAAACCCGAGATCCACTACCGTCTCCTCGACCCCATCACCGGCGCGCACGACGACGTCGCCCCGCCGCGGGGGTGCACCTGCGTTAATCATGCGAACGGCTACGCCATCCTCACGGCCGCCGACGGCGACCACATCATCAACCGCGAGCAGCGGCCGCCGTCGGCACCGCACCACGCGTTCTCCGGCGAGCTCCTCCTCGTCGGCTCCCACGGTCCCACCTCGACAAAAAACGCTTGCACCAGCACGTCCACTCCTTCTCCGGCGCCGCGCGCCGCTGGAGAGCGCCCGCCCAGATCCGGCACCACAACCGCCTCCGCATGGCGGGGGAGCGAGCCGCCGTCGTGCACCGCGGCGCGGCGCACTGGCTGTACGCCGACGACCGGGTCGACGCCTCCGTGCCCCAATGCAGAAGAGACCTGTCGTACCTGCTAAGCGCGTCGACGTCGACGGGGCGCGCCTCCGCGTCCGTGACGAGGCTCGCGATAAAGACCGCCGGCGGGGTGCCGTACCTGTGCGTCCGCCGGGACGGCAGGCTCTCGCTCGCCCGGGTGCACTCCACGCGCGTCGACGTCTGGACGCAGCAGGACGGAGACGACGGCGGCGACGTGGTGTCGTGGCTCCGCGCTCAGTTTTGTGGGAACGGATGGCTCCTCACGCAGGTGATCCAGACGCCGGAGGCGGCGGTGCCCGCCGGCACGAACTTCATGTGCTGCAGCTGGGTCCACTTGAGCAAGGGGGCGATGGTGGCCGTGTACGGCGGCAGCGGCGTCTTCGCCCTTGACCTCGAGACGAAGGCGATGGAGAAGATTATGGATCTGACTTGGTGCGATCGCAGCCGCGGATACTACAGCTGCCTGCCGTACGAGATGGATCCGGCGGCGTTCTTCATAGGCCGGCTGGGTGGACGTGCGACGGAAACGGAGCAGACGGAAACGGAGCAGCAGGTGGGGCTCACTATCGGTGGGATTAGCAGTTTGATTTTCCAGTTTATTATGCCAGATTTTTCTTTATTCATGAGAGATTAAATCGACTTAGTAGTAATTTGGAGTAGAACCACATGTAGGATGGTGAAGGCCGTGCAATAATGAAAGAAATCTTTCTTTTCAAAGTGGTGAACTGATGAAAAGATAAAATTTCAGTTTTTTTTGTTCAAGGCAATGTGACTGAAGAAAGCCTGTTGCCCCTGCTATTTGGAGGCCCGTGTGTGCAAATTAACCCCTAATGAGAATTCTTTAAACAAGTTCCGGAATTTCGCCGCCCCAGGTTTTTAATTAGTGTTATTACTGCTAATGACCTTGTTAACCAAGTCAAACACCTTGTCGCTGGTCAAACCCTTGGTCAACCATTGGTCAAAACCTCAAAACCCTATTCCAACCCCTAGTGCCATGAACCTTCTTAGAACTTTTGCCACGTTCTCCAAATTTCATCTAAACAATAAAAAATCGGCCAATACAAAAGTTATTCATTATCTCCGTGGACACATTTTTCTCAATTGGTGGCATTTCAAATTTCGAGTGCAAAATGCTCAAAATCTTGGCCAAAGCTGTTTTATACTGTAAATGGGGCTGAGAAAATCCTTGTTGTCACCACATGTTCCCGGCCAAATCTTTCACCGAAACATATGTCAACCTTTGCAAATGTTGTAGAGGGATATCTCATCTACACTTTTCATATAGAGTTTTTGAAGTCATGTTAAAAAATCTGGAGTTTGAATGATTGGAACATGGGTTGACTGGCTCGCGGCATCGCGCCGCCGACGCGCCGGTCGACGCCCGGGGCCCGGATGTCGAAGGCGTGGGGGCGACCGTGTGGCGGGCACGGAGCATGGGTCGCGTCCCCTGTCCACCCCCCCCCCCCCCCCCCCCCGCGGACAACCTTAAGGCACCACGACGGCCAGCGGTGCCCCTACCCCTGCCGTGAGCGCCACGATGCTGCCCGGCCCCCCTTTCCACGGTGATGCCTTGGTCACGAAGGGAAGGCGACTCGCAGCACCTATAAAAGGGGCCAACCTCGTCCCCCACGCGCAGACAACCACCACTCGCAGTTGTCACCCGTCGATCGCCATTAGAGCCGCCACGCGGAGCCCACCTTCCAGGCCATCTCCTGCCGGTCGGAGCTCCTCAACACCACCCCACGACACTCCTTCAACTTCCCGCACCGCGTGTTGCCCCGACGTGCCTCCCCTTGGCTGGAGTTCCAGTCACATCAGCCATCGCCGCACGGCTTCGCCGCCCGCACTCGCCGGTGCCGTTTCCGCCCCAACTCCGGCCATCCACTGCCCCTAGGTGAGCTCCCCGCCACTGTCGACCACTTCCCCGGCCAAGAACGCCGGCGAGGTAGGGGGCGGCAGCAAGGTGGGGAGGAGGTTAGGGTTGAGGCGTGCCTGAATCTCAAACAATGAAAGTCATGTAGGGGAAAAAATTCAAAAGCCAGATACATACAAGGCCAAACGGGCGGCCCGACATGGCCTTGCTCGGGCTCATCCTGTATCGACTCGACCTAGCCCTGGCCCATCCTGTATCAGCTCGGCCTATTTGTCGTGTTGGGTCGGGTCGCCCATGTGATTGCCTAAAGGCTCGGGCCAGCCTCTTTGTATCTTATGCGGGCTGGGCCAGTAGCCCGACAGGCTAGGTAGGTCAGGCGGCCCAGCAGCCCACCAAACAAAAAAATCTCAAAATATGACGTCCCGGCAACCTCGTCCTCGGCGACTCCAAGGACCTCATGACCTCAATGCCCCATGCCCCTGTTGGCATCCACACCGAGGGCCTAAGGTAGATGGGCGGAGACGACACTACACATCGATGACCTTGGGCGGTGGTATGGTAAGGAGCCAAGGAAAGCGGTTGGTCGACCGACAGGGAGTCTGGGAGGCGTGTCGGAGTCCAGGATCGGGAGGCGGGGAGGAAGAAGTCGAGCGGACGGGAGGTGGGGGAGGTCGAGGCGTCGAGTGGGCAGGAGGCGGACAGGCGCTGCCGACGTGCTGCATGCCCGCACCATAGTGGAGTCCGCCTTCACCGGGAGCCCGAGGGCAAGATGCGACGCTGGAGGGTGTGGGCGGCTAGGTGGGGAATGAGATTAGGGTTAGGCAGGGCCACGGGGTTGGGATGGAAGGATGTTATACATGCGCTCGTTATATGGTCTGACCTGCTACATCAGGCCATGGTGGCCCGGGCTCTCGTAATTTCATGCCAAGCCATGCTCAGGCCCGGCCAAAACAGGTTGGGCCTCGCTCGTGCCGCCCGTTAAGCACGGTCCATTTGCCATCTATAGTTAGATAGGATCTTGATAAAAAAAAGGCTCGCTAAGAAATCCTTGCTTATTAGGCCGGGCCAAGAAAAACAAACAACCCACTTTGTCGGTGGCCAAGTGTGACACAAAATTTTGCCAAACACTACCAGTGATCAAAATTTGAACCGAAAATTTGCAAATTTCCATCTTTTCGATATGTAGTGATTGAAATTACTGTTTTTCCGCCCAAGGATGTATTTTTCTTAGTCCAAATTTCGGTCGAAATTTTGTGAACTTCCTACTTTTCAATGGAGACCGGAAATTTTCAAAAAAATGAAATCCCAATCCCTGGGCACGATCACACGGCAAGGAAATCCTTCGAATTGGGTCATATGGTTGCCCTGCGTGCGCGTGGAAGTGGTGCCCAACATAAACAAACTGAGCCACAACCACAATGTGGTCATTATTCTTTTGATGTGTGAAGTGGGTAGTGAATTATTTTGTCGCCCATCCATCCGTTCGACGACGAACTTCGATCATACATTCCACTTCGAGAGCGAACGAGTACGTGCAAGGAACGACGTGTGCCTTCTGATCTTCTCCCGTTGCTAGCTTCTGCACCGACAAGAGCACAGATCACCGATCGAGCTAGAATCCTTCCAGAATAAATTGCAAATGCGTATTCGCAAATGCGATCTGCTCCTCTGCGTTAGTTGTGCTCCCTCCCCTGCTGAGATGCCTTTCATTTCATGGCTGGCCAAGCAAAGCGTGCATTGACGCCCTACCACTTGTCGCTTTCCTACGTGAGCAGCGTTCTGATCAGACCCAATCGCTCCCCAACACGTGTCTCTCCAACCTTTTCTGCACCTACACAAACACTCCACTGTCCACCCTCCACTCTCATGTTATTGTTGGAAAAATTTGCCTTTTCAACATTTCGAACTCCTGTAGCACACTGTAGCACGTTTCGTTTGTTTGTGGTAAATATTATCCTACCATGACCTAACTAGGCTCAAAAGATTTGTGTCGTGAAGTACATCAAAATTGTGTAATTAATTATTTTTTTACATATAATTGATACTCCGAACATATGTCTTTTGGCGTTTTTAATGTGATGTGATGGAAATAAAGTGGAGAAAACGTTAGAAACTTTAGCAAACTAAACAGGCACGGAGTCGCAGGTCAAAGATGGCCAAGAAAGCAGTGCCGCTCCTGACCTTCCTCGTGTTGTTGTTCGTCGCGGCCGGAGCTCACCATCCGCAAGCATACGAGCAGCTAGGCGTTCTGCGAAAGCAAGTATGGCTACCGGTTTACACCACTTGGAAGTTCAAAAATGCTCCTCAAGTACTCCATTGGTTAAAGCTTCTCATTGGACCACGTTCAGTACATCATTCTTTTTCTCATTTATTTTACATAAATTAAATGACAGTTTTTCCCAAGTTAACAAGCCTAATATTGTATCCAACAAGACACAGCTGATGTTGTCGACTTTCTACAGTCTTTCCGGTGCAATCTGGAGCATTATTTCCACTCCCTCTGTTTTTAAATGTTTGACACCCTAGACTCCGACTATTTGTCATATTTAAAACTTAGTGCAAACATGCACATAAAAATATAAGTCATCCTTAAATAACCTGCAATGATAAAAAATTCGCAACAAAAATAAACAGTACTTGTAAAGTCCTTTTAAAAAAGAACGGTCAGATACATAGTGCAATTTTGCTATAAAATCAAATTACAATACAATTTTTCACATATTTTTTTTAAACATATGCGTGTCCCACGTGCATCTATACTACTTAAAAAAAGAATAATTCAAATACAGAACATAAACCTTTTATTATTATAATTAATAAAAGACTTAATAAAAATACACAAATACTATTGAGACATATAAAAAATTAATAATATGTATCCTAGCTAGCTATACTTCTACGTGTTAACAATTCCGACATAGGACAACTTCACGGAACCTAGATAGATTTTGCCTCCATCTCTTTCCACTACCTCAGTCGGCCTTACATTCTTGGGTCCACTACAGGAGCCACCTGCTTCCCCGAGTGCCTCAAGCACTCGGGGAAGAGCCAAAAGCACTCGGGGAAGCCTTCCCCGAGTGCAACACTCGGGGAAGAGCTTCCGGGGAAGCGGCTCACGGGGAAGAGCTCTTCCCCGAGTGCCAAAACTCGTACACTCGGGGAAGACTTCCCCGAGTGCCACGGTAGCACTCGGGGAAGATTTAACGCCGTCGACGGTATTTTTTTACTCTTCCCCGAGTGCAACACTCGGGGAAGAAATTTTGTTTTTTTGAACCTCTTCCCCGAGAGCAACACTCGGGGAAGAAATTTGTTTTTTTTTGGAAAACTCTCCCCCGAGTGCCAGCTGCCAAGGCACTCGGGGAAGGCTCTGTCTTTTTTTTTATTTTTCCCTTCCCCGAGTGCCAGGTGCCTAGGCACTCGGGGAAGGCCCGTGGCCTTTTTTTTAATTTTCTCTTCCCCGAGTGCCAGGTGCCCAGGCACTCGGGGAAGGCCCCTTCCCTTTTTTTTCTTTTTTTCTTTTGCTTTACCGTGTGACAAATAATGCATATATTTATACAAATCACAATTCAACTTCAATATCTCACAAACCACATTTATAAATGAAAAACGACACATCCAAAAGTGTGGCCAAATATATCCGGAATATATAAAAATGAGTGCACAAAAGTACAAACCACATATCGAAAAGTACACATACAAACCACATATCCAAAAGTACACATACAAACCACATATCCAAAAGTACACATGATTCCAAGTTCACAAGTGCAATACATAAAAACGAGTCCGTGGGTGGCTCACGGCAACCGGGATCCCGGCGATGCTCCGCCGGGGCCGCCCCGACGTGCGACCCCGGCGATGCTCGGCCGGGGATGCCCGACGTGCGACCCCGGTGACCCTCCGACATGGTTCGACGACGTCCCCGAGAGCCGCTGAATAAAAATAAATTGCACGTGAGTAACAAGATAAAAATCCAAGTTGTAAAGAAAAGTTGAAAATTTCGGCAAAGCACCTCCTCTACATGGGGAGGTTTCCAAAACTCTGCAAGAAGGTCGACACGAAGGCCGACAACCACATTTCCAGGCACGAAGGCCGACAAATCAACAACTCCGGCACGAAGGCCGACAAATCAACACATCAGGCACGAAGGCCGACCCTAGGTTTGACACTAAGCATTAGCACAAAAAGTAAAACAATTGTGCTTATACTCACCGGCCGTCCGGGGTGGACTCTCGACGAGGTGGTGGAGGTGGTCGTGGTGGTGCAAGTAGTTGTGCTGGGATCTGCCAACCTTGTTGCTGCCCAAGTTGTTGCACGAACGTGAGCAAACCTTGTGTCTGGGCCTCCAAAGCTTGCATCCTCTCCCGCTCGGCCTCCCGCTCGGCCCGCTCGGCCCTCCCACTCGGCAAGCAAGGCCTACCGCTCGGCCTCTCGCTCGGCAAGCAAGGCCTCCTGTCGCCGCCGAAGACGTCGCATCTCGGCCGCAATATTTGCCACCAATGTTCCAATAATGCAGAGCTAAGGAACGTAAAAGTCAAAGAACGACTAATGAAAGTGAGAATACTTACCGGAGTGACATTATCGGCGTCGGCCGCTGGCTTATGGGCACACTAGAGCTCGTGCTCGCTGCTCGTAGGCGGTCGAGAGGAGGAGTAGAGGCCGTGTCGAGGATGCCGTCGCCAATGTAGAACCGTCCATGCTTCTTGCCTTGCCCAATACTCATCACTAGCTCAGGATCAAGGTGTTCCTCGGACCTCGGGTCGTAGTCTGGCCCGTGGACTAACCTTAATGCCTCCGTGTACGAACTAAGGCGGGTGTGGACGCCGGAGTTTGTGTGCGCCTGCGGGCCCGCATCGTTGTTGTACTCGATGTTGGACTTTGCGGGGGCCCATGTGGGCGAGAGCATACGCCTCGAGTTGTCTAATTGGCCGGCCACCGTGTGCCGCCTCCTACAAAAAAAAGCCAACATGTGGTTAGGAATCAATTAGAATTGAACGCGGCTATATTAGACAAGTGGTGGCGACTTACATATGTCTTTTTGTATTTGGCCGAGGCTAGCGCCGCCCGGTGGTGAGGTGCACCGGCATCGGCATACGGTGGTCTTTTTTCTCTTGGTGCATCTTACGCGATCCGCGTCCAACCATTTCTCCACAATAGCGACCCGGCAATCGCAAAAGGTTGCGCACCGGCTCGGAATCACCTACAAGCCATCGGAAGATCAAATTGGCATAGGTAATAATGCGAAAAGAGATCAATAGGAGATGTTTTGTATTTACCAAAAGGTATCGCTCCCTTGTCGTGTCACTTCTTTCCTGCTTTTCGTTGATTCTTCTATTACGGTAGGTGGCGTTGTAGTCAATGTGCGTCTGCAGGCGGGCCTCATAATACAAGTCCGAGACACGTCTTTTACAGGAAGCGTAAGCCACCTGATACGCCCTTTCCTCCTGTCCTGGCTGGCATATGAAGAAGTCCTGCATAAAGACACGAGGTATCCATTATTTTATTTGAACAATGAAAGCAATGAAATGAGGGTCGTAGAGCGAGAAAGGATTACCCATAACTCCGAAATCACCCGATCCGCTAAGTTTACGTACGGTTCATGCCGCGGGGGAAGAGAGCGTCTTGGGTCAAACGAGGGTAACTCTCCCTCCACATCCTCCTTTGACTTGTACACCGGAGCCGGGGAAGTGTTCCCTACACGAAGTCCCAAGATCCCATTGACATTGCGAGCCTCCACCCCCTCCTCAACAAGTATCCGGTTCTCGCACAAGTGGTTAACAATAGTTGTTATTAGATCTTATTCGATTTTTCTATATATCAAATGAAGAACATATGAAGTTACTTAATTACCTATCCCCCGGGGTGCAATCGGTGGGCGGCGGTCAACGGGGAATCGGTCGCTTCGGGGGCCGGGCCGGGACCTCGCTTATATGGTATCCGGTGCCGCAGAGGAAGTCGAACCCCCCGCCCCCTCCTCGGACGCGTGCGGATCCGCCTCCTCGGACGCGTGTGGGCCCCCCTCGTCGTACATCGCGGGAGGGACGTCCTCGTCCCTAGAAGAGCGAGAGGAGGCAAGGTCGTCTCCGCTGTGCCCCTAGCCCTCCTCTCGCCTCCGCGAGGGCCCGGCTCCCCGGTCGGCGGCTCGGCTCGGCTCCCGCCTGTCTCGAGTAAGTCGAGCGACACCTCCTAGTGGGCCCCATCACCACGCAATTAAAACAAATAAACCAGTATTAGTCTTGGTAAACGAGAAGTAATTAGCAAGGAAGCAAAACAAAAAAATGTATTTACAAGTATTAAAACGAGAAGTATCACATGTTTTCTAATATTTACAAGTATTAAAACGAGAAGTATTACATGTATTTCTAATATTCTTCATGATCGGGATTATTTCGACGATAGGTAAGGATAGGTCCTAATCCCACCCACAGATGCGTAGATGAGGTTAGTTTCCATGCTCTACTCTGATCCGAGACGAAATTTCGGCAGCACCTCCCCGCTGCTCTCCCGATACACGTCCTGGAAGGGAGAGTGTGTATCCGGAGAACAACGTGGAGGTGTCTTTGCGAAACTCCATCTCGGATCCGAGCGAGCATGGAAACTAACACATCTACGCATCCGTGGGCTGTCCAAAAAACGTGGACAATCCGAAACGGATACGGATCATAAAGATATACAAAGATTCGCATATCTCCAAGCGTATCTGTTTCGGACGGGAGACGCCTAACTGGGCTACACCGATCGACGTACGACAACGGTAAGGAAAGAGCTCAATTATACCTAGGGTGGCGGTGGAGACAAGCCGAGGTGCTCCGGGTTCCCTCCGACAGGTCCTGCTCTGCAAAACAAAAAAACACAACACTATAAGTACAAAATTTCGGCAGAACCTCCCTTGCACGGGGAGGTTTCCAAAACCTGCAAGAAAGATGTTGGCTCAATGACCGACAACACATATAAGGCACGAAGGCCACGCATCCAGAATTCAGGCACGAAGGCCACGCATCCACAATTTCGGCACGAAGGCCACGCGTCCACAATTCCGGCACGAAGGCCACACATCCACAATGAACTTTGAAGACATCATATAGCAAATCGGCGGGGTATCTCTTACTCAGCATTATAATTTCATCATTATTCCTAAAAAAAGTCCTCTTCTTTAAACTTTTAAAACATCCTATACTATTAGTACAAATTGTTGGGTACCTCTTCTTTAAACTTTTAAAACATCATTTATCGCATTCATGTACCGGAGATGAAGCATTCAAGGATTTGAAATGTATAAACAGAAAAAAAAACACGTACCTGTACAGTACAGGGGTCGGGGCGGGGGCGTGGAGGAGGGGCGGGGGCGGGGCGGCCGGATCCGGCGGCCGGCCGCGCCGGGAGTGGCCGGGGCGGGGGCGGGCGGGGCGCGCGGTGCCGGCGGCGGGCGGCGGGCGCGCGCGGCGGTGGGGGCGGTGGCGGGGAACGGCCGGCGGCGGGGCGGGGGCCGGGGCTTGGGCGGGGGAGGAGTGGGCGGCGGCGGTGCGCGGGGGCGCGCGGCGGGGGGCGCGGGGGGTCGCGGGGGGGCTCGGGGGGTCGCGGGGGGGGGGGGTGCGGGGGGATTTGTTTTTTCGTTTTGACCGGCGGGGCCGGCTATAGGGAGGGAGGCGGCGGGGGTTTTTTCCCAAAAACTCTTCCCCAAGAGCTCCCACGACCCACACTCGGGGAAACTTCTCTTCCCCGAGTGCCACAAACATGGCACTCGAGGAAATATTTATTTTTTTGTTTTTTTGCACCAATTTGTTTGTGAGGCCTTCCCACATTATTTAAAACTCTTAGCCCAAATTTGGCTTACTTTTGAATTTGTTTGTTATATTTCGTTAGTTTTTTTTTTTTCTTGAATTTTTTGGAAAAGATCAAATTTAAACTACATGTACATGAAATCATATAATTTAGCGATTCAAAAAATGATATTCATAATATTTGGTGTATATTGAGGCCTTATCCACCAACTCACATGAAATATTGGGCATCTTGTTGTCGTGACATGACTAACAACATACGAAAAAAGTGTTTCTAAATTACAAAAAATCCGGACGAAGTCCGAAAATCACGAAACTTATTGGGGAGTTGTGTTATCACATGTATAGGTTGTGTGCAAGACTAGAGAAGATTTTGAGCAAGTCTGCGACGTTTGATGCCTACAACTCACACATCTCTCGGTGTGTTATCACATGGATCACGTGTGGAGATATCTGGGTTTCAGGCATCACACATCGCAACTTGCTCGAAATCTTCTCAACTGTTGCACACAACCTCTACATGTGATAACACGATGTCCCGACAAGTTTCGTGTTTTTCGGACTTCGTCCGGATTTTCTGTAATTCAGAAACACTTTTCTCGTATGTTGTTAGTCATGTCGCGATAACAAGATGCTCGATATTTCATGTGAGTTGTTGGATAAGGCCTCAATATACACCAAATATCATGAATATCATTTTTTGAATCACCAAATTATATGATTTCATTTACCGTAGTTCAAATTCGAAGTGTGCCTAAAAATTCAAGAAAAAGAAAAAACTAACGAAATATAACAATAAAATTCAAAAGTAAGCCAAATTTGGGAAAGGAGTTTTAAATAATGTTTGAAGGCCTCACAAAAAAATTGGGGAAAAAAACAAAAAAACGAAAAATATTTCCCCGAGTGCCACCGACTAGGCACTCGGGGAAGAGGCCCTTCCCCGAGTGCCGGGGACAAGGCACTCGGGGAAACTTCTCTCCCCGAGTGCCACAAACATGGCACTCGAGGAAATATTTATTTTTTTGTTTTTTTGCACCAATTTTTTTGTGAGGCCTTCCCACATTATTTAAAACTCTTAGCCCAAATTTGGCTTACTTTTGAATTTGTTTGTTATATTTCGTTAGTTTTTTCTTTTTCTTGAATTTTTTGGAAAAGATCAAATTTAAACTACATGTACATGAAATCATATAATTTAGCGATTCAAAAAATGATATTCATAATATTTGGTGTATATTGAGGCCTTATCCACCAACTCACATGAAATATTGGGCATCTTGTTGTCGTGACATGACTAACAACATACGAAAAAAGTGTTTCTAAATTACAAAAAATCCGGACGAAGTCCGAAAATCACGAAACTTGTCGGGGAGTTGTGTTATCACATGTATAGGTTGTGTGCAAGACTAGAGAAGATTTTGATCAAGTCCGCGACGTTTGATGCCTACAACTCACACATCTCTCGGTGTGTTATCACATGGATCACGTGTGGAGATATATGGGTTTCAGGCATCACACATCGCAACTTGCTCGAAATCTTCTCAACTGTTGCACACAACCTCTACATGTGATAACACGATGTCCCGACAAGTTTCGTGTTTTTCGGACTTCGTCCGGATTTTCTGTAATTCAGAAACACTTTTCTCGTATGTTGTTAGTCATGTCGCGATAACAAGATGCTCGATATTTCATGTGAGTTGTTGGATAAGGCCTCAATATACACCAAATATCATGAATATCATTTTTTGAATCACCAAATTATATGATTTCATTTACCGTAGTTCAAATTCGAAGTGTGCCTAAAAATTCAAGAAAAAGAAAAAACTAACGAAATATAACAATAAAATTCAAAAGTAAGCCAAATTTGGGAAAGGAGTTTTAAATAATGTTTGAAGGCCTCACATAAAAATTGGGGCAAAAAAACAAAAAAACAAAAAATATTTCCCCGAGTGCCAGTGACTAGGCACTCGGGGAAGAGGCCCTTCCCCGAGTGCCAGGGACAAGGCACTCGGGGAAGGGGTCACCTTCCTAGAGTGCTAGGACAAGGCACTCGGGAAAATATTTATTTTTTTTATTTTTTTTTGCACCAATTTTTTGTGAGGCCTTCCCACATTATTTAAAACTCTTAGCCCGAATTTGGCTTACTTTTGAATTGTTTTGTTATATTTCGTTAGTTTTTTCTTTTTCTTGAATTTTTTGGAAAAGTTCAAATTTAAACTACATGTACATGAAATCATATAATTTAGCGATTCAAAAAATGATATTCATAATATTTGGTGTATATTGAGGCCTTATCCACCAACTCACATGAAATATCGGGCATCTTGTTGTCGTGACATGACTAACAACATATGGAAAAAGTGTTTCTAAATTACAAAAAATCCGGACGAAGTCCGAAAATCACGAAACTTGTCGGGGAGTTGTATTATCACATGTATAGGTTATGTGCAAGACTAGAGAAGATTTTGAGCAAGTCCGCGACGTTTGATGCCTACAAGTCACACATCTCCTGGTGTGTTATCACATGGATCATGTGTGGAGATGTCCGGGTTTCGGGCATCACACATCGCAACTTGCTCGAAATCTTCTCAATCGTTGCACACAACCTCTACATGTGATAACACGATGTCCCGACAAGTTTCGTGTTTTTCGGACTTCGTCCGGATTTTCTGTAATTCAGAAACACTTTTCCCATATGTTGTTAGTCATGTCGCGACAACAAGATGCTCGATATTTCATGTGAGTTGTTGGATAAGGCCTCAATATACACCAAATATCATGAATATCATTTTTTGAATCACCAAATTATATGATTTCATGCACCTGTAGTTCAAATTTGAAGTGTGCCTAAAAATTCAAGAAAAAGGAAAAACTAACGAAATATAACAAAAAAATTCAAAAGTAAGCCAAATTTGGGCAAGGAATTTTAAATAATGTTTAATTTGAAGGCCTCACAAAACAATTGGGGCAAAAAAACAAAAAAACAAAAAATATTTCCCCGAGTGCCAGTGACTAGGCACTCGGGGAAGAGGCCCTTCCCCGAGTGCCAGGGACAAGGCACTCGGGGAAGAGGTCACCTTCCCCGAGTGCTAGGGCTAGGCACTCGGGGAAGAGTTTTTAATTTTTTTTGTAAACGACTCCGTCTATTGTCGCCGTCAAATGCAACTTTTCTTTTTCGTGTGCCTGTCTTCCCCGAGTGTTGCGCTCGGGGAAGATGGCCTTCCCCGAGTGCTGGTCGTCCCCGAGTGCCGTGGCCTTTTAGGCACTCGGGGAAGGCCATCTTCCCCGAGTGCATTTCTTCCCCGAGTGCAACACTCGGGGAAGATTGTCTTCCCCGAGTGCCCGATTTTTGGCACTCGGGGAAGTGTGTGGAACTCGGGAAAGATTGCTTCTCCCGTAGTGGTCCCTTCATCTCTTGTTGCATTTCACCATCAGTGCCCATCCTAATAGCGAGCAAATGACTATCAAAACCAAACGGAAGCTCATACTTCTCCCGATGCAAAGCCACCCAATATCCTCCCTTCCCATCAGGCCTCACATTATCAGGGTATCCCGGGAGATTAGCAAACGGTTCAGATGTATTGGCCTTGGGACCTCGGATCCCATACTTCATCAATTTGCATGGTCCTGTAAGCGCAACCACAAGATGAGTCCTATCGGCACTTATGGCAATGCCATTGGGGTAAGTCACGCCGGATTGGAGCACGGTGACTTGATTAGTCCTTGGATCATATTTCATGACACGTCCTGTTGAGTCTCCTGACGTGGTAACCATCTGGTGTTGTGCTCGTGTATATGTCTTGCTACTGTTGGTAAAGTAGACATCGCCGGTGACTTGATCGATGTCCACGCCATTGGTGAAACGCAACGGCGCACCACCGGCTTCCGTCACGAGCATCGTCGCTTCTCCACCGTTGGGACCAGCACGCATCAGACCGAAAATGCAGAAGAGAACGCACGTTCTCAGCAACATCTATCTTGAGCCGTCCATTCTCTCCCTCCGACGGTCCAGATGCACCGGATTCCAGAGATTCCTGAGATGCCCCAGATGCCAGGGATGCCCCAGATGCCCCGGATGCCGTTGATTTCGGATTCAACGGTTGGAGATAGATGACACTGAGAACATACATCTCAAAAAATCGCTTTACGCATCAGACCCATGTACGCGTCGGTGATGTAGAGGTTCCCGGAGTTGTTGTGGAACCGCAGGCCAAGTGGGCGGCCGCAAGAGCTTTCCGTGGCGACCGTCGGGAGCTCAGTGACCTCGCCGCACTTGTTCTTACTGTAGCTGGGACTGTATGCGAAGGTCTTCCACCCTGCACCTTCACCGCCGTACTTGAGGATGCGGCCGTCCGAGATGCTGACGTATGGGCCGGCGCCGTGCACGTCGAACGCGACGCTTTCAGGGCCCATCAGGTCGTCAGGAAGCTGTAGTCACTGGGTCTTGCTCCCGTCGATGACCTTGGCCACGGCGGCCATGGCGGTAGACGGCAGGAGCACCAAGACGGCGAGCAAGATCGCGAGAACAGGAAGCTTCGACGTGATCTGCTTCATGGTTGATCGCTGCTATGCTTTTGGTATCGTAGGTAAGATGCCCCCTCCCTCCCCCCCCCCCCCCGCCGCCGCCGCACCGCCCACCGCCCCCGCCTCCGCTTCGCCGCACGCCGTCGGTGGAAGCCCCCCCCCCCCCCCCGTTTCCGGTGCCGGGCGGTCCCCCTCCCCGGTGCCCTCTCCGCCGCGGACGGGTTCTTCGCCGAGTCGCCCCCCACCGCCGCCGCGCCATGGACGCCCAACCTGCATCGACGACGAAGCCGTCCCGGAAACCCCAGATCCGACACTCCGCCGCACGGGTCCACCCCCCGGCTTGGCGAATCAGCCCAGGAGCGGGCTGCTTCGGCCTTCCTACGCTGCGGTCGTGCGTGGGGGGGTTATTGCTCCCCGCACGGCCCCTGCTCCGCACCGTCCCGAGGTCCACCACCGCGGCCGCATTATCTCCCCCGAAGCGATAAGGGAATGACACATTGACTCCGGGAGGACGGCGAATCTGCGCAAGATCTGGCGCCCGCGTCTTCACACCTCCACGGCCGCTGGCCCCCCTGCGCTGGAGCCTGGCTGGACCCCTGTGAAGCGCCGGAGGCGGACAATCCGACGCTCCCCGCCCTCGCGACATTACGGACGACAAGACCGACGCCGCAGCGCACCTTCAAGCCGCCAAGCAACCTCCCTGCAAGCATTCATCATGGCCACGAAGGGTCGGGCTTTACCGCCGCCTTGGGCGCAACCACCGCGCGTCGCGGTGCCGTGACCGGTGCGCTACCTCAGCGTCGCCGCTCGGGGCACCGCGCCCGCGCGCGCCACCGAGCCGCCACGAGTCCCGGCGCGCGAGCAACATGCTCCGCCGCCTCCGCCGCCTCCGCCACCCCCTCCACCGCCGCCGCCCTTGATGGCGATTGGCGACCCCCACACCGGCGGAGGAGGAGACGGTCTTCGTCTCGGAGTCCTTCGACCGGCGCGCGACGCCAAGGGCCGGGCGGCTCGCGCTGCGGTGCCCGGGCCATGCATACGCCCCGAGGGTGCGGGAGCACGCGACATCGCTGCCCTCCTCGCGCGGCAGCTCCATCTGCAGCCCGACGACGTCACGGTGACACTCAACCAGCCGGAGCCTTACCTCATCCGCTTCAAGAAGGCGGCCGACGCGAAGAAGGCGAGAGACAAGGGCCGCTTCACCGGCGGTGGGATCGACATCTGTCTTCGGCCGTGGCGCAGCCTCACGTATGCTATGGGGTTCTGCATGTTCTACAGGGTGCGCTTGTGCCTGGACGGCATACCCGACCACGCGTGGACTCCGGCGATCATCGAACGAGTGATCGGCCACAGGTGCGCGCTTCAATTCATTGTCACAGATTTGATGCAGCCGGTGGACACCAGGCACATAGAGCTTTGGGCTTGGACCCCTGACCCGCTCGACATCCCCAAGAAGGTGTGGCTGGCGTTCACACACGGTCCGGCCGACGCCTCTTCCGTGGTCTACGTCGACACCGAGCCACCGCCGGCGGCTTGGTACCAGGGCAACCGCTACGCCGTCTTCGTCCATCTGTCCATCCTTGAGGACTACAAGGCGGCCGTCGAAGGAAATCTGCAGGCGGCCGTCGACAACCCGGCGAGCGTCAAGCCCATCCGCCGTCGCTACAACTGGCGGTACGGCCTGCCAGACGGGGCGCCACCGGAGGCCCGTGCCCCCTTCCCCACGCGCGCTGCCCAAGCCACCGCGTCAACGGGGCAAGCACGGCGACGACAATGACCATGAACCAGCCTTGCGGGGAGCTCCGACGGGGAACGGGGACCTCCGCGACCACGCCTGCTCCCGGCGCGAACGCGAGCGCGAGCGTGAGCGGGCTCGTGAACGTGAGCGCGACCGAGGAGGCAAGAAGAACGGCCGCTCTTCATGCAACAGCAAGCCTTTCTCCTGGCCAGCGAGAAGTGACGACGACGACGACAACGACGGCTACGATCACCCAGGCCTGGGCCGCGTCCTGGATTCCAGCTACTGGGGCGCCGGCGAGCCTTTCCGGTGGGAAAGGACTCGCTCACCACCACGGAGGACTCGCAATGCTGGGCAGGTGTGGCACCGCGCTACAGACGCGCCAACCCTAGACGCCGCCCAACTGCAGTCCACGTTCGTGGCCCAGGCGGCCTCGCTTCGACAGCACCTTCAGAAACAGGTGACCGCTCACCCTGAGTTTCTCTCGGCTAACACCAGTCCCCTGCTCGATTTCATCAACAAGGCAAACAAGCTAGCCACCAGCCTGGGCCTCGAGGGGCAGCCTGCAGGGGAGAAGGCCTGGTCCAACACTGTGGCGGTCAACGACGTCTTCGGCCGTCTTCGCGCTCAGCTCGTCAACCCGCACCCTCCCTCGCGCCGAACGCGTCGTCGATCCGGGAGGTGGTCCGCGCGCTTGACGCTTTGCTCCCTGCCCGCCGAGGAGCAAGCGAGAAGGCGGTACGCCACTCCTCACCGTGGCGCCAATGCATGAGGAGGCCGTGAACGACGACAACCGGCTTCGGCGGCATGCGCGACACATGCGACGACGGCGAGCGATAGCGGCGGTTCGGCGTCCACAACTTGTTCACCACCATCGAGCCGCCGGTCTTTGTCACGGCCCGGCTCCTCGACGCGGACGCCGGCAACGGGTCTTCAACATGGCGCCCGTGCGTCGCAGTGCCCGCCTCGCCAAACGCCCGTCGATGCCGGCGATGGAGCGCGCGCAACGCCACCTATGTCGCAAGCTCGGCATCCAGGCGGAGGATCAAGACCCCATCGACAGAGTGCTCAGCGACTTCGTCGACATGTTTCAAGGACCGCTCCCGCAGCACGTCATCGCGGCGCTCATAGCTCTTTTCGACCTCGACAACGAATACGCTGAAGTGGTCGGCAACGCGCTTCTCCAGCACGCCGACACGGCCGTTGGGGAACTCGCTCCCGCCGACGAGGCGACCTGACTCCCCGTGATGCCTATGAGCAAAAATGTTCACCATGTTTCACAAACCCAAGAACTTCGTTGATCTATGGCGCCCTGCTGGCCTTGACCTTCAGGCGCCTTGGCATGTCACCGTCTACATCTCATGCACTTCGTGCCCTGCTGGCTGCGACCTTCGGGCTTCAAACTACATTTATTTTCGTTTGCGAAATATACATGCTTTCGTCCTCGCCACGTACTGTCTGCCCGCCGCGCAGGTCCACTGCTGCAATGCGAACTCAAGTTTAGTTAACGGATAACAACAATTTCGACTTAATCTCTTGGAACGTCAAGGGCTTGAATGCGACTGCCCGTTGCTTGGCCGTGAACGATACGCTTGCATCAAATCACTGTCATTTTGCTTGCCTCCAGGAAACTAAGCTCCACACCATTGATCCGGCCTTGGCGGCTTTTCTTGGCACCTACCGCCTCAACAACTACGCCTTCAAACCCGCGTTGGGAACCAGAGGGGGTATTCTCCTGCTTTGGAATGACGCGGCCGCTGATGTAACCAACGTGCGCATTGGCCGATACTCCCTCTCGGCGGACGTCACTCTACGACACAACATGACCAGCTTCATACTCACGATAGTGTACGGTCCTTCGAGACGACCGGAAAAGGAGGCTTTTCTAAACCACCTTCGACACTTGAAGCCCCAGGATGACTCGCCTTGGCTACTAGTAGGGGACTTTAATATGATTTATAAGGCTCGGGATAAAAATAACCGCAACATCAACCTACACCTCATGTCGCGCTTCAGAACGACTCTTGACCATTGCGGGCTTAAGGAGTTGACCCTTCAGAACCGAAAGTACACTTGGAGTAATGAGCGGCGACACCCCACGCTTGTAAGACTTGATCGGGTCTTCTGCAATCAAGCGTGGACCTGACCTTTGACAGTCATACTCTCCACGCTCTATCCTCTTCACACTCTGACCATTGCCCCCTGATCTTGACAAATCAGGAAACTCCGCGACGAGCGACCCCCTTCAAATTTGAGAACTTCTGGACGAAACTTCCTTATTTTCAGGATACTGTCGCCAAAGCCTGGCAGTCACCAACATCGCACACGGAACCTTTCCACCGCCTGGGACATAAGCTTCACACCACCGCCACCGCTCTGAAGAAATGGAGTTGCTCCTTATTGTCGGAGGCCCGATACAAGCTCCTGATGGCACAGGAGTTAATCATGCGCCTTGACGAAGCCCAGGACTTCAGAGGCCTATCTTCGGCAGAGGCAAGCCTACGGAGAAAACTCAAAAAGCGTATCCTCGGGTGGCTAGTCATCGAAAAGGCGAGAAAGAAGCAATGCGCACGAATTTCGTATGTCAAGGAAGGGGACGCCAACACACGTTTCTTCCACCTAAGGGCCAATGGCAGAAGGAGGAAAAACTTCATCCAAAAACTACAAGAGGGACCTCATTGTTTTTTCAAACACTCAGACAAGCATCACCTGATACAGGAGCACTTCGAAAAGGCTATGTCCGCGCCTCTCCCACACACGAGAGACTTCTCTTGGACCGATTTGGCGCTCCCTGCGGTAGACCTATCATCTCTCGATCGCCCTTTCACGGATTCTGAGGTTTGGCAGGCGATCTACCTCTTGCCCCAGGATAAGGCGCCGGGTCCTGATGGCTTCACGGGGCACTTCTTCAAAAAATGCTGGCCTTTGATTCAGCCGGACATTATGGCAGCAATCCACTCACTCTATAACCTGCGATGTAGAGACTTGGACCTCCTTAATAAAGCAAACATCATCCTCATCCCGAAAAAAGACGGCGCTATTTCGATCGGTGACTTCAGACCTATAAGCCTCATTCACGGGGTAGCCAAGATTGTAACCAAGGTGCTCGCCTTACGCCTCACGCCTTTCCTCAGCGAACTGATTTCACCCTGTCAAAGCGCCTTCATTAAAAATTGTAGCATCCATGACAACTTCCTATACGTCCGCAACCTCACACGAAAGTTTCACCGGGCAAGAAACCCGACCCTCCTCCTGAAGTTGGATATCTCTAAAGCCTTTGACTCCGTACGCTGGGACTACCTGCTTACTCTTCTCCAGTGCAAAAGCTTCCCTCCGAAATGGTGCAACTGGATAACGGCACTTCTAACAACGTCATCATCGAGAATTATGCTGAATGGCATTCCGCCCGACCCGATCCAGCACGGAAGAGGGCTTAGGCGGGGTGTTGACGGTTAATGTTTGTATCAAAGTTCGTTCGTGACTCGCAAGCGTACAAGTCTCCCGTCGTAGTCAAGGGACCCTTCTTCCCTCGAGTGGTGAACCCAAGGTATCGAATCCGTGGAACAAATGTGTGACGCAAGACTTAATCTATTAAAGCCAAATAACCGCAATCTTCAATAAAGAACAAAATACATCTAAGTAAAAGACATGAAACGAATCTAATCTACTAAAAACCGGAGAAAACAAAGTAAGATTGGGTAGATAAACCGATCTAGAGGGATCGGGGTAAGCCTTTTGTTGAAGTTCCAAGCAAAAGAAGAAGTAGCAAATCGAATCTTGATAAAAGCCTCTTTAAATCGTGGTTTCCCGTCCAAATCCGAAAACATCCGCCTTTCGAGACCCCCGTTCTGTCACAACGTATCCCTATTCATGCGGGGAGCTTAGGGCGAGTCAAAAGACAAGTCGAGATTCTTTCGGAGGATCCGGCGTGTACCTCTAGCCACCGCGGCTACAAGAACACCCTATGTAATCTATCTCGAGAATAGAATTGAAATAAGCAAAGCCGATCGAAAAACGAAATCTTCGAGGAAACACTTGATCGGCGAGAAAAGATTCAACTTGATAATTCAACTATAACAATGATACATACGCAAGATCACCACCGGGATCCTTCCTTGATCTTGCTTCTAGCTCGGGAACTCCGACGTGGTCTTCCGTGCAAGGTTCCCACGTCGGCTAGGGAAACCCTAGTCAACTAGCTCGACCCTCTCCTCTCCTAGATGATGTCCCTCTCCTCTCTGCTTCTCGGCGGCCGAAGACGAAATCTTCTCCGCGTGGCTCTCGGTCAGGGGACTATAAATAGCCCGATTGGCGGCTAGGGCAAAGGGCGTCGCATTTGGGCCCTAAATGGGCACGGGCCGACCGGCCCGGGGCCGGCCGGCCGGGCCCATTTAGGCCCCGGCCCGCGGGCTCCTTTGCCCGAGGTCGGTTCCCTTGCTTCTGGATGCTTCCCCCTTCGCATGTAGGTCCATGTCGTCGGTTTCTCTCCGAAGTGGACTCAACTCCTTGTCTTGCAAGCTTCGGCACTTTTACGGTCGGGTCCCCGGAGTTTGTTGTCTTCTCGGATCGAGTCCCGGCTTCTTGGAGTTAATATCACTTCATTGCATGACTTGTTCGGGACTTCAAGGTCTTGTCATGAGGTGCTTGATGAACTTGTCCCAAAAGTCTTGCATTCAACAATAAATCCCTGCATAAACATTAAACTCCAAAAACGACATGCACATGTGAACTTGTTATACCACGGGGGTTAGTACCAAAGGATAAGGTATAAAATTCATGCCAACACCAAAGGTAAACTCATGGCTAGGTTGACGGATTTTCACCGTCAACATCTCCCCCATGCTTAAACCTTGCTCGTCCTCGAGTAAGCCTTCGATGGATATCATCATTGCTAAACAATGTTTAAACCTTGCACTTGATTACACATGAATAAACATAATGCTCTCAAAATTAAATTCATTAAAGTTCCATAATGCACTAGCCTTCATTTCTACGGAGGGTAGATTCTTATTTAAGCATATCCCACAAGTATTAACATGCTCACAAGGTTTTAAATAGATCTCGGAATTTTTTTGAAATGAAGATCGAGATAAAGAAAAGCTAAACCAAATTCACAAATTTAAATCATCTCGTGTATTGCTCATAAACTCTCATCTCACTTGTCTCTCAAGCCTATATATTCTACTCCTTTCCCTCTCATATATATGTAGTAGGCTTTATATGGAGCTTTGGGAAAGTTTAGTCCTAACAAGAATTTATAAATGCGGTGTTGTCAAAACAAGACAAGCTTCTCATGGTCTTACCGAGACTCGTCAAAAAGGTCATTGGAAAATAATGTTAATTCAAGGAGGGGAAAGAGAAAAATACACACACTTTAGATGAGTGGACATGTGCAAATGGCAAAGAGTGATCCCGAGGCACAAAGGAAGTCCTCGTTATCGGATTGCACATGGTTGGAAAATGAGAATGGATCTTTTTATCTTGAAGCCTTGAATGCACTCTTAGAGAACCGGGGAGTTCATTTTACGCACAAATATATTTTTTTTCTCTTATATTCTCATTCTTTTCTTTCTTTCTTTCTTCCTTATATATATATTTTTTCTTTCTTTGCCTTGGAAGTCATGTACATCGCCGAATTTTTTTTCTTTCATCATTGTATATATTTTTTTTAAAATACTCCCTTTTGAACTCTATGGCAGCACCGTACCTACCTCCTCCCCCATGCTTAGACGTTGCTCGTCCTCGAGCAAAAAGGCGAAAAATAAGGTAGGTACGGAGATATTTTTCCTTGGAGAGATACTTGAAATCTTCAACGTTGGCACCGTCTTGCGATCTTCCTTGAATTGATGATCCATTCTCAATGATAGGTTGTGGTCAAGGAGGTAATCACAAAAAGATGATATTTGGTTTAAAGGGTGGATATCCGGCGAAGTTTGTGAGACCACCGATGTGGGGGTACACAATGCACGGATAAAAGGCTAGCAAAAAGATAGATACGCAAAAACGGAATGACCAGCTTCTTAGTCTCGGGCCAGAGAAATCATGGCCTGCAATAACTCACTCAAAAATAAATCTTGTACACTAAGGTTTATGCACTCAAATATATATAAGGCTTTGGATAGGTAGAGCAACACACAAGTGATATTTGTGACAAGGTTAGCAATATTTTTGAGCATAAAAGACATCTTCAATCCATTCATAACTTGAGAGCACATAAAACACTATGGGTCTTTATTTTAATCATAACCTCCGCTGAAAATTAAGCTAGTATTTAAATAAATTCAGATCTGTATTTTTAAGAGAGCACTAGCTTAAACATGCATAAATCAACTACAAAGATGAACAAAGCTGCAATTTTAATCATATATCAACATGGCACAAATTTTGTAACTTTTCCAATAATATAATCAAGGTGGTGACTTTATTAAAGGTGATATCAAGCTGAAATACACACTGAAAATAAAGAAACATACTTGCTGAAAATTAAATAAAAAACAGAAAAATACTACGCAAATACATAAGAGCAAAAGCTGAAAATTACGAGAGAAAAAGAAAGGAAAAGAAAACTAAAGCTCCTAAGCCTTCTAATCCTCCGCCGGTGGTTGATGTTGATAGTCTTGATAATAATAGCCTTGCTCATAATATGAATGAACGCTTCCTCCGTCGAATTGATTCGGCTCTACAAGGTGAAGGCGTCCGAGTTCAAAGGCAATATTTGCGTTGCCTTCACCGAGTTGAGCTGCGTTGGATTGGATGGCTGCGATATTTTGAGCATTTCTTGCAGCGTATCCTCCAATAATAGCCATGCTTTGTTGTGGTTGGGGATGATGAGCGTAGGCCTCCGCGAAGTTAGCGTTGGGCACAACATAATTTTGAGGGGGGTACCGGTGCACCACCCCCCATGCTTGTTGTTGAGACCCTCCGTAATAACTTGGCGGAGGAGGAACTCCGCCGAATGGTTGCACATTGGGTTGTGCTCCACTCGCTTGTGCGGAGGATGTTCCCTCCTCTACAATTCTTCCTCGTTTGTTCTTTCTAGCAGGGACAAGTAGTCCCTCTTCCAACCAATCTTCCCTCCCTTCGGTGAAAAGCCTAAGCCTCTCATCCGGAAGAGGGAGGTTCACAATGGCCAATCGGAACCCTCTTCTCTCATCTCCACTAATGTACTTGCCTTGCCGCAAGTACTCAAAACCGAGAGAGGTTCCTCGCAAAAGGTGAGCCGGGTTTCTTGCGATTCCCGGTCGCAAGGAAAAGGCCAACATAGAGAGGTAACACCCGAACCTATATCACTAGCCCCCGATGTTGCTTCACAACACCACTTAGGTTGATCATGAGGTACGAGGGGTCAATTGGCTGCCCGGCAATCAAAGCCGAGTATAGCCAATTCAACTCCGTGTCGGTCACCTTTGTTTCCCTCATCCTCCCCAATACCCTCTTGCACATCCAAGAGTGGAATATTCGGATAATGGGGTTGCGGATGCATTTGCGCTCGTTGATGGGCATCTCCGGAGATCATGCCCCAAAATTCCGCCAACATGCGGGAGGCACGTCAACTTTCTCCGGAGCTCCCTTGTGGAATCCAAGCAGCTCCCTAACATGCTCGTAGGGAACCACTTGCTCGATTCCCTCCAACCGGAATGACAAGCTTTGCACCCCATCATCATCAACGATGGGTGCAATAGTCATTAAAATTTCCAAGGCGTAACCCAAGTGGGTGTCCACCGATATTCCGTTGGAGAATTGAACCCACCCGAGGTGCCCCAACATGTAGTATATGTCGGTGCGAAAACCCAAGGTGTGGAGTGCTTGGTCGTCGAGCTCGACGTTGGGCACAAGCCTCTTCTCAAGATTGGCGAGCCTATCCTCCTCCTCCGCCGACATGATGATGAAGCCGTACGAAGATTGTGTCGGGGTGTAAGGAGGTGGTGCCGTTGAGCGAGTCGATCGTCGTGGTGGCGCGGGCTGCTCCTCCGTGTGCCCACGAGGTTCGGTGAACCTCATGGAAGTGCTTCTCGTAGCCCTCATACCACCAAGGAGGAGAGCGTCGCTCCTCCTCGGTGGTGCCGTGTCCGTCTCCATGCTCGGGGAGACTCGGAAACCGAGTGCCTCCTCGAAGACGTGGTTGATGACGGCTTGGACGACGACGAACTCTTCTTCTTGGAGAAGAGACTTGTGGTCTTCTTCCACATGGTTGCTTGCACTCCTTCTTCAACTATAAATCCGGGTTGCAACCGGTAAACTAGGCACTTAAACTCTTTGCTTCGGGTGTGGACTTTGAGTGGATTAGGGAGGTGGATTTTTTCTTGAGCTCTCAAGCTTGGGTGGTTGGCTAAGTCTACGGAGGTTACGAGCACACAAACTTGAACACACTAACAAGGGAAGGAGAGGGAAGCTTGCGAGAAGACGGGCACGGGGGGTGCAATTTATAGGGCAGGCCGGCCGGCCTAGGCCGGCCGGCCCAGGGCCCCTCCGCGTGCTCCTCGGCGCGTCTTTCTCCCAGCTTGATCATTTCGCCTCTGCAACTTTCCTGCCCGCGTGCTCCACCAGTTGCACCGCCCAAACGCTCTCGTCCACTCCTTTTCTTGAATTATTGGTCCTCCCACTTGATGCTCCATGCTTTGGGTCATGTCCATGCTCCCTAGCTCCACTTGCTTCACATGCCACCTTTGAAATCCTGCAAAGTTGATGCTTGCTGCCCACCATGCTTGTCCTTTGCATGTGGAGTGGGTGAAAGTTGATAAAAGAGAATCCAATGGTGCATGCATGATTAATTCAAACTTGATTGCCTCCATTTAGGTGTGTTTAAGGTTAAGCACTCCTCTAATTCGAATTTTAAAATATTTTTCAGAGCCATGCAAGAGCTTGAACATAATTTTAGAGAAGTTTTTAAACCATTAAAAACAAATGTAAGTCGAAAATATTTTTCGACTACGTCGATTTTCGTCTCACCGGTATAGTTTGCTTTCATCGGTTGAGAGCGAACGTTTTCCCGGTTTGATCATGGGGGCGTAGGTTTAGGTTCTAATTTTGGCTAAATAAGAAAGATTTTGAATGAAACAAAATTAGAATAGGCTTAGAAAAATTCTAATCCTAGAGAAACCAAGGATAAAGATTTTTGAAACCAACCAAAAGCTTTGATTTCTAGGTTCACGCGAGTCCTACCACGTGCTGAATTTTTATAACACTTGAATATAAATCGTGGCTCTACTCGTGTGGTTTTAGCATGAAAAATAAGCCAACCTCAGCACCATAATGAGGGTGAAAGGTTGAGCTAAGGTTCTGAAATTATTTGGTTGAGGGGTTTCTCGAAAAGAAAAGAATCAAACAAGCACATAGGAGGGTTCATGCGAAAGGGTTTATAATAAAGCAAACACTCAATCAAGAATTATGTCTCTAATATTGCTCAACCACTTCTAAGTCTAATGTCTTTGCGTAATAAAACTCAAAAACTAAATTATTAAAAATACTCGAAAAACCTGGAATCGGGTTGTCCTCCCGTAGCTTATTCTTGACTTGACTTGACGAAACGGGTTGCCTCCCGCCTAGCGCTTCGTTTATAGTCTATAGCTAGACTTCTTCACTTGATTACTTCGGATCAACGCTCTTTGCGGGCGTTGCAATCTTGGGTACCCACTTCCGCACCATCTTGGGCGCGGGCTTGTCTTTTGGCTTGGTTGTCTTAGTCATTTTTTTGGTCTTCACGGGCGGCTTCTCTTTCTTGACGGATGCAACACCTTCTTGAATTTTCGTTACGTTCATTTTTTCCGGCTCCTTCTTCTTTTTCAGCCCCTTCGTTTGTTTTGGTTCTATCTTTACTCCAATCATGTTGCATGCCTCAATCCTTGGACGGAACTTGAAGGAACTCCTTTCTCCGTTGATATCGAACATGATCTCCCCCTTGCCAACATCAATAGTAGCTCCCACGGTCTTGAGGAACGGCCTCCCTAGGATGAGCGGCGGCTTCTCCCTCTCTCCCATCTCGAGCACAACGAAGTCGACGGGGGATGAAGTGGTGTCCAATCTTCACGGGTACATCTTCGAGCAATGCCCAAGGGATAGCGAATGGAGTTGTCACCCAACTCCAAACATATTCCCGTAGGCTCCATTGGTAGGCGTAACTTCTCGAACACATCCCTCGGCATGACACTCACACTAGCTCCAAGGTCGCATAACGCCTTCTCGAAGTTGAAAGAACCAACCGAACATGGAATGGTAGGGCACCGGGGGTCTTTTTGCTTCTCCGGCCCATAAGCAATAGCTGCACTACACTCCTCGGACATCTTGACATGATCTACCCCGAGTGTTGCTATCTCATATTTATTTGCAAGAATATCTTTAAAGTAACGAGAATATGTAGGTACTTGTAGGGCATCTAGTAATGGCATGTTGATGCTAAGTCTACGCACAACTTCCACAAACTTCTCAAAGTGGTTGTCAAGTTTACCTCGGAAGTAGCGTGGCTTGAGTTGCGGTATCCTCGTGTCATCCTCCGGCATCTCGAACTCGGGTTCCTCGGTGACGATCCCCGTAACCTTCTCTTTAGCAACTCCTTCCACCTCGGTGGATGGTTTAAGCTTCCTTGCTCCCGCGGTACGTTCGGATCTTCGGTCTCCTTCCCCGAACGTGTTTGAATGGCCTTCGCCGATTCGGGACATTTGGGTTGTCCGGAAGCTTCCCTTCATCATTAGTGAGGCGCCCGCAAGTTGTCCAACTTGCGTCTCGAGCATCTTCATCATGTTGAGCACTTGATGATTGGAACTTCCGACCTCCGTCACTTTGCTATCGATGTTCTCCAACACCTTGTCTATGGTCTTGAACTTGGTGACGGTGTCCTTGTTGATCTTAGCTTGCTCATCCATGAACTCCTTCAATTGTATCCGAAGTGGAACCGCGTTAGGAATAGATGAGCTTGCATTAAATTGAGGCCTACCTTGCCGTAGCGGAAGTTCGGCAATTCTCCCTTCCTCATGTAGTCGAGCACTTTGGCTTCCTCCGGACAATCTTTACGGACATGGCCATACTCTCCACATTCTTCGCATGTGGACCTTGCTTCGGCGGCCTTCAAGTCTTGAGCCTCTTTCTTTTCTATCTCCATCTTTTCCAACCTCCTCATGAGCGAGTCGATCTTGCCTTCAAGTATGTCTTCTTTCTCCACTTGCAAGACTCCTTTGACGTTTCCCATTGGTTGAGCCGGGTGTAGGCGCCCAGACGACGCCCACGTATCATTATCCGCGACCTTCTTGAATAACGTGAGAGCTTCCGTCGGTGTAAGCTCGATGATAGATCCTCCCGCTGATGCATCGATGATCGTCCTTGACGCCATGGTGAGTCCTTGATAGAACTTTTGCACGAGGTCTTCTTTCGGGAACTTGTGATGTGGAACCGCCGGGTGTACTCGTTGAAGCGCTCGTATGCCTCCGAGATAGTTTACGTAGGATATTGAACAAAGGTGGCAATCTTATTACGCAAGCTTTGAGTTTTACCGGTGAGTAGTATTCCTTCATGAAAGCCTTCATCAACGTGTTCCAATTTTGCACCGTCTCCGCCGTGGGTTGAGAGTGGAACCATTGCAAAGCCTTCCCGAGTAGTGAAAACGGAAAAAGCCTTGCCCTCATTTGATCTTGAGTCACCCCATCCATGTTGAAAGTCGACATAACCGAATGAATGCTTGGAGGTGAAGGTTCGGGTCCTCTTTGCCGGTGAAGGGTGAGTGTTGCACCATGCGGATTGTTGAGGTCTTGATCTCGAACGGTCTTCGATCTCCTCGAGGTTCAAGATTGGTAGGTCGATGATGTCCGGGGTGCATAGCTCCCCAATCTTGCGTTCTTCCGGTGGTTGGTCACCCATTGGTGGACGTCGGTTCTCCCGCGGACTTTGAGGTGGTGAATTCTCCGGAGATTCCTGCGATCCTCCGTCTTCGACTCCGAATCTACAAAATCCGGCTTTTTAGCTTGATGTGCTTCGCGTCTCCTTAGCCTCGTAAAGTTTTTTCGGATCATCCACAAAATTATTGGGTTTGTTGGAGAGGTAGCCGTCCATCTCTGTTAGGGTTAGCAATAAACAAAATATGCGAGAAAAAACTAGAAAACAAAACAAATCTATAAAGACTAGAGTTAGACAAACTAGATTAGATGTATTTCGGGGATGATCGAAATTTATTAGATGCAAAAATAAAACAAAATCAGTACTGAAAATTACAAAAAAAAAGCAATAAAAAATCAAATCTTGATCACTTGTTCCCCGGCAACGGCGCCGAAAAAAGGGGCTTGTTGACGGTTAATGTTTGTATCAAAGTTCGTTCGTGACTCGCAAGCGTACAAGTCTCCCGTCGTAGTCAAGGGACCCTTCTTCCCTCGAGTGGTGAACCCAAGGTATCGAATCCGTGGAACAAATGTGTGACGCAAGACTTAATCTATTAAAGCCAAATAACCGCAATCTTCAATAAAGAACAAAATACATCTAAGTAAAAGACATGAAACGAATCTAATCTACTAAAAACCGGAGAAAACAAAGTAAGATTGGGTAGATAAACCGATCTAGAGGGATCGGGGTAAGCCTTTTGTTGAAGTTCCAAGCAAAAGAAGAAGTAGCAAATCGAATCTTGATAAAAGCCTCTTTAAATCGTGGTTTCCGTCCAAATCCGAAAACATCCGCCTTTCGAGACCCCCGTTCTGTCACAACGTATCCCTATTCATGCGGGGAGCTTAGGGCGAGTCAAAAGACAAGTCGAGATTCTTTCGGAGGATCCGGCGTGTACCTCTAGCCACCGCGGCTACAAGAACACCCTATGTAATCTATCTCGAGAATAGAATTGAAATAAGCAAAGCCGATCGAAAAACGAAATCTTCGAGGAAACACTTGATCGGCGAGAAAAGATTCAACTTGATAATTCAACTATAACAATGATACATACGCAAGATCACCACCGGGATCCTTCCTTGATCTTGCTTCTAGCTCGGGAACTCCGACGTGGTCTTCCGTGCAAGGTTCCCACGTCGGCTAGGGAAACCCTAGTCAACTAGCTCGACCCTCTCCTCTCCTAGATGATGTCCCTCTCCTCTCTGCTTCTCGGCGGCCGAAGACGAAATCTTCTCGCGTGGCTCTCGGTCGGGGGACTATAAATAGCCCGATTGGCGGCTAGGGCAAAGGGCGTCGCATTTGGGCCCTAAATGGGCTGGGCCGACCGGGACCGGGCCGGCGGCCGGGCCCATTTAGGCCCGGCCCGCGGGCTCCTTTGCCGAGGTCGGTTCCCTTGCTTCCTGGATGCTTCCCCCCTCTCGCATGTAGGTCCATGTCGTCGGTTTCTCTCCGAATTGGACTCAACTCCTTGTCTTGCAAGCTTCGGCACTTTTCCGGTCGGGTCCCCGGAGTTTGTTGTCTTCTCGGATCGAGTCCCGGCTTCTTGGAGTTAATATCACTTCATTGCATGACTTGTTCGGGACTTCAAGGTCTTGTCATGAGGTGCTTGATGAACTTGTCCCAAAAGTCTTGCATTCAACAATAAATCCGCATAAACATTAAACTCCAAAAACGACATGCACATGTGAACTTGTTATACCACGGGGGTTAGTACCAAAGGATAAGGTATAAAATTCATGCCAACACCAAAGGTAAACTCATGGCTAGGTTGACGGATTTTCACCGTCAACACGGGGGACCCCCTCTCCCCTATGCTCTTCATCCTTGCCATTGACCCACTGCACCGATTGCTTCAAATCGCTACTGAGAGGGGTTTGCTGACCAAACTAAACGGTAGAGCGGCAAGATTTAGAGCATCCTTATATGCTGACGATGCTGTCATCTTTTTAAAGCCATCAATACCTGACGTCAGCAACTTAAAGTCCATCTTGCTCAACTTCGGCATTGTAACCGGCCTGCAGACTAACCTGCAAAAAAATGAGTGTCACACCTATCGCCTGCACGAGACTTGACATCAACACGACCCTTGCCAACTTCCCCGTGAATCGCGCTGCTTTCCCCCTCAAATACCTGGGTCTCCCCCTCACCCCGAGGCGCCTCAAGAGGTGGACTTTTAGCCTTTGGTAGACAAGGAAGCGGGGAAACTCTCGACGTGGAACGGTAGAAATCTTTCGCATGCAGGAAGGGCCTGTCTCACCAAAGTTGTGCTAACTTCCCAACCGGTCTACCTCTTGACGGTTATTAAACCACCGAAGGAAGTCTTCAAAGACATTGACAAAATCAGGAGGCGTTTCCTGTGGGCAGGCGACAAGGCTCTTTCTGGTGGCAAATGCAAAGTCAACTGGACGAAAACCACCCTACCTCGAGACCTGGGCGGACTTGGACTCCTTAACTTGGAGAAATTCGCTCGTGCCCTTCGGCTAAGATGGCTTTGGCAGGAATGGACAGCTACAGATAAGGCCTGGGTGAGGACGGAGGTGCCTTGTGACGACACTGACAGACGACTCTTTGCACGCTGCACGCGAATCTTGCTAGGGAATGGGAAGAAAGCGACCTTCTGGCTGGCTACAAGGAAAACGACCCAAGGACTTGGCGCCTCTACTCTACGCCAAATCCCGAAGGAAGAAACGCAAGGTTGCGGAGGCCCTGCAGAACGACAACTGGATCCGGGATCTAAACCACCCTTCAGGCTTCACTACGGCTCACTACTCGGAATTCATCACGTTGTGGACCCTCATCGAGGAGACTAGCCTCCATCCGGAACAGGAAGACTCTATCGCGTGGCCCAGGACACGCTCGGTCGTCTATACTACCGCATCGGCCTACAGAGCGCAATTAGACGACCACGCGCCCGACCTTTCACTTTCCTCCGTTTGGAAAGCTTGGACCCCGCCGAAATGCAAATTCTTTGCGTGGCTAATTATCTAGAACCGCGTCTGGATGGCCGACAGACTAGCGCGCCGAAACTGGGACCACTGCCCCGTCTGCCCCCTATGTAGGTCAACTTTAGAGACGGCGCACCACTTGCTCGCTGGCTGCAGATTCTCGCGTCGAATCTGGACTCTGGTTGCGACCTGGATCGGACTCCACAGCCTTCAGCCCACTGAGTGGTCGCCCAGCACGACGACAAGCGAGTGGTGGTTTGCGGTCACGACCATCAAGGATTCCCCGCGCAAAGCTTTGCGCTCTTTAATCCTCTTGGTCAGCTGGGAGATTTGGAAGGAGAGGAATAACCGTATTTTCGAGCGGAGAGAGTCCCCTGTGCCTTTTGTTGTAAATAAGTCAAGGCCGAGGTCTCCCTCTGCATTGCTGCGGGGGCCAAATGTTTGGCGTCCCTTTTTGTACGGGAGTGATCCCCCCTTGATTTCTCGCCGGGTGACCCGGTTGTACTTTTTGTCTCCTCTTTATCAATGAAATAGGCACTATCTTGTGCCCGTTCGTTCAAAAAAAATTTGTTGGCGACCGACCTTCCCTGCCTCCTGTTTTTATTGGGGAACATGAGACTTCTTCAGGTGCGTAGTCGGTCGGAGTCGGCGTCACACAGCTCACATCCCAGCCGGTGAGCGCGGACTCCGAGTCTCTCCTAGAAGGAAAACAGCAAACTTGGATAGAAATGCCGCGCCGTCGGACTCTGAATTCTTATCGCACAGGAGTCGTCGCACCCCGTGGGTCGCGCACAGGGCATGTACATGGGCTCCGGCGACCAGGCCAAGATCGGCTTCCTCCTCCAGGCCATGAACCTCGTCTTCACCTCCGGCGACTTCAACGGCGGCACGGCGCGGCGCTCGGCGGGCCGAACCGCCCGCTCGACGCCGTCCGGGAGCTCGCCGTCGTCGGCGGCACCGGCGCCTTCCGCTTTGCAAGCGGGTACGCGCATGCAGCTGCGCACGCACTGGCTCGACTTCCGCACCGGGGACGCCACCGTCGAGTACGACGTCTACGTCATGCACTAGCACCCATGCATGCAACACAAAAATCGTGTGATGCAGCGCCCTAAGGGCCTGTTTGGTGTCCCGCACCGGACGAGCCAAGCACCCCCGCATGCAACCCGGGTAGTTTGGTGTCCCGCACCGGCTTGCGAGCCGGGGCCCCTACCGTGCAAAACCACCCCCCGCGGCCGGGGCTCCCCAGGTACGCCCAAATCGACCTTCTCTCCATAGCCGGGCTCCGCGGTGCCGCGGCGAGCGCGCGGGAGGCGAAAACTTGGCCGGCGGGAGCTCGCGCCATTTCGCTAGGGTTACCTCCCCTTTTTGCGCCATTCACCGCAGTATATATGTGCCCTCCCGCCACCACCCCTCTCCTTCCTCTCTTGCTCGTCGATTGCTCTTCACTAGCGCAGCAGGTGCTCCCCCTCTTTTCTCTTCCTCTCTTGCTCGTCGTTTGCTCATCGATTCTTCATTGATTCGTGTTGTATTGATCCTATCCCTTCTTGCTTCGTAGGTGCTCTGGATCTGAGTTCTTGGACAGGCAAGCGAATTTGATTCCCCTTCTGCCCCCTCTTGTTCTTGATCTCGTAACACTAACCCTAGGTCTCTCACTGTTTCTTCTCAAACTCAATGTAGGTACTTCAGATCTGAGTTTTCTGCTTGATTCTAAGGTAACAACCTTGTTCTTTGTTAGGGTTCTTGATTTTGTTTCATTTTGGCTTTTTTCTAATAGCTTCTTTGGTTGGTGGTTGCAGATCTGAGCTCCCTTGTTTCTAGCTTCATTTTGCTTTGGTGCTCCCTGAACTCCTTCGGTATATGCAATCTCCCCTGTCCATCCTCTCCCCCTTTTCGATGAATGCGGTTATCGGTTGATGTGCGCCGTCAATGTTGATTTTTGCCCGCATGTGTGAGAATGCTATTTCTTCGAGCTTATGTCCAAGCCGGTGATGATTTATTTTATTAAGCGAGCATATGTCCAATGCCTAGGATATTCTTTTCATAAAATGCGAGAAATTGTTCAATGCCAATGATGTTTGTTTGATTTTATTATGCTGAGTACTTTGTGTTGCCTGGTTATTGTGTTGCTATGGTAGATGGCTTTGGAGGACCAGAGACGCATGTTGATTGCCCGAGCTGCTGCTCTTATCGCAGCTATGTATGCATTCTTGTTCAGCAGGATTGCAATGCATCAGAACTCAAGGCCTCGTATCTGTTATGGGCCTTTGAGCCTGATGGATGAGGAACGCCGTCAGAACTTGGATAGGATTTACAACTGTAATGACATAGAGTGTATTGCTATGCTTCGCATGAGAAGAGCACCTTTTTTTAGGCTATGCAACTTGCTTAGGATGAGAAACTTGCTGGCAGATAACTTAAATAGCAGTGTTGAGGAACAAGTTGCAATGTTTCTTCATATTGTTGGCCATAACCAACGCTTTAGAGTTGTTCACCAAACCTGGAGGAGGTCAATAGAAACGGTGCATAGACATTTCAAGGAGGTTTTGTATCTTTGTTGGGGAACTTAGGCAAGACATGATTAGAGCTCCACCTAATGACACACCACTTAAGATAAGCAACGTCCAAGATGGTATCCATACTTTAAGGTAATAAAAATGTCAATGCAATTTCTAGTCATCATATCTGGGTGCATATGTTAATATGAAAAGTATTTGTTGGGTATTCATGTAGGACTGTATTGGGGCAATAGATGGTACTCATGTATATGCTAGAGTGCCTGCCAAGATCCAAGCAGCATTTAGGGGAAGGAAGAATCATCCTACACGAGAATGTTCTTCTGCTTTGTTGCCTTTGACTTGAAATTTACTTATGTCTTGGCTGGTTGGGAGGGTTCAGCACATGATGCTACCATCCTTGCTGATGCACTAGAGCGGGAGAATGGGTTAAGGGTTCCACCGGGTAATTAGTTGAATTGGGTACATAAATAAAATTTGTAAATTCATAACAATGAACCTAATGCATGTCTATGATTGATATAGGAAAATTCAACTTAGTAGATGCTGGATATGCATGTCGTCCTGGATTCCTTCCTCCATATCGTGGCACTAGATACCATCTGAAAGAGTATGGTTCTAGGAACTATCCAACCAATCCAAAGGAACTATTTAATTTAAGGCATTCAAGTCTGAGAGTAACTGTTGAAAGGGCTTTTGGTGCTTTGAAGAATCGTTTTCGTATCATTGACAACAAACCATTTCATCCTTTCAAGACACAAGTGAAGTTAGTACTTGCTTGCTGCATATTGCATAATTGGATACTTGATCATGGAGTTGATGAGGTAGTGCCTAGTGAGTTCTCTTGGGTTCCAAATGACAATCCAACTGACCGTGGTGTTCAGCTGGATGACAATGCTGCTTGGGCTCAAACTAGGGATGAATGGGCTAATCACATGTGGGCCAATAGAGGCAACTCTCGCATCTAAAATGTCTTTGTATTGCACTCTTCTTTGTTCTGAACTTGTCTCTATTTATGTTGTAATCACATCAAAACTGAGGCATTGAATAATTTCACTGATGATTTCATTGCTTTTGGGAGATCCAGGCCGGAGAAGCGTTCAGGTGGAAGGAAGTGATGGTGTTGACTTAGCAAAAAGTTAACAACGACATGGAAATCATTTTGTATGCACCTAAGCGAGCATCCAGAAAGGAACAATACCAAATCTTTCCTGTGTATTCCCACTTCATGGGTAGTTAGTAAACAATAAAAGTCATGGGCGATGACACAACCGATGATCCGGTAACCTAACAACCATCTTAATCCTAATTCATGAGGAACCTAGTATACAAGTCAATGCAGAGCAAGTTTGGTATATATGTGAACCATGATGCCCTCACAGATCATACAAGATTGCACGTATGGATCGGAACAACAATTTATACATCAGGAAATGTTAGAAAAGCTCCGGCTTTTCCTCTACTAAAATCTGCATCTTAGGCTTCATGCTGTACATGAATGCAGTTACCGAAGCTTAAAGAATGGTGGGAAACACCGAATCAGACTGTCATGACAATGTCAAGACTGACGCTACTTGTCCCTGCAGGGAAACAGTATAAATTAAAGCGAGAAGATACATAAGATTCTAAGATTACTGGTACAGAGCATATATGGTTGTACAAAGATCATGTAGCGAATGACATAGAGCATGCAAAAACCTACCTCAAAATGATTCAGTGTTTTGAATTTGATATCAGATCTTTCAGTTCATCTGCGATTGCCTGGTGGCAAAACTTGAATTGCTCCTGCAAAGAAGATGATGACATTAGAATACGCAGATTGTACCACTTCTAGCAAAATCTGTTCATTACTCTCAGGGATTGCACTATCAAAAAGATAATAACAGATGAGAAACCCAAACCAAACAATCGAGCAATCCCCAGCACACCAGTATAACATGAGGAATCTACCTCTTAACAATCGAGATCTAGTCAAATTTCAACAGCCATTTATTGACTAGCTCTAGTTCAGCAGAATAGGTGATAACCACTCTTCTGTCATTCTGTGACCAGCAGAACAAGAGTTCTTTTTTTTGTCTTTTGGTTAGCAAGTACTGGCTGCACTACACTGAAACTATTTCTGTACCAGAGAGGAATTTCCTGAAACCTAGAGACAAAAAAAAACGTCATACCTCTGTTTGGACCATTCCAGGCCGTTGTGATCTAAACTTTTTTAAAGTTTCAGCAAGATTGACAGCACTCTCATCTCCAGATAAAATACGCTCTATTGCGTTATGGATCGTGATGTAAGCACCTGTTCTTCCAATGCCAGCACTGCAAAAGGAGAAAATAGTGAAGTTTGTGTGTAGGAACAGTTGCATAAGTAAACAATGCATTTTTGAAACTGACCTGCAATGTGCAACTATTGGGTGTTCTCGTGGAATGTGATATAATCTTTTCAGAATTTGTCGCACGGCATTACTGTTGCTAGGCACCCCATGGTCAGGCCATTCAGAATGCTCGATGTGCAGAAGAGAGTGCACTGAATCTGACTGCAATGTGAACAATCACAACCAGTTACTTCAGTACTTGAGTTCTTAAGCATGTAGGGACGTGTACAAAAGAAGTGGGAATGACAAACATAAAAATATTCAAGTAAGAAATGAGGTGAAAATTCCAGCTAGAGTCTGACAATGACTCCCAGAGTCTGAAAATTCCAGCTACAGAGTCTGACAATGAGTTCCACGCTCTAACCGGTCCACAACGAGAAGCTTGGCATCTCACTTGGTAATATGACATCATATCGCAGAAAAAGGCTTGACATATGCTCTGAACAATATGTATGCTAGATATCTAGCCAAGAGCCTATATCTATAACAGGTCAATGCCCTAAAAGCTGAAGTGGAACATTTAACACCAAAGTTTCAATATGGAGATAATAAGCTAAAAGGAATACAAACAATGAAAGATAACAATAATGAGACTATAATAGACAGCCTTTTATGCAAACAAGAAATACCCTTAGTTCTTATGGACCAAAGCAATTGCAAAAACTGAAGTCATACACTATATTGCCTAGTTGAACATCAACAATCCTTCATCTTTAAACTATACCCTCTGAAGCAAAGCATGGTATAAAGTACTCTGCAGTGATACATCCTAACATACAATCCACCAAAAACAGCATAGATACCATCACATTTATATATATTTACCTCAAACCTTTGCGCCGTTACAACACGCAACACTAACTGACCATCCTTTCTTGTCTTTGTGATCTTAATGTCAAATTTTCCAAAAGCTCCCTGGCCCTTACTCAATGGAAGATACTCATCGCACTGCCAATATTTTCAATGTGAATATTATTTAGTTAAAACACATTTTTAAGGAAATAGTCAATAAATTCATGTTGTGTCTACAAAATTATAATGAATATAAGCACCTTATAACCATCAAATTTGGTGAGCATAACGATCACAGGACAATGGTTCTCATATACCATCTGCCAAAAATCTTCAATTGTACTGGCTAGCGGGCCTTGAGTGGAAATAAACTTTGTTTGATCTCTGCCACCAGTCTACAAATTTTATATGCCGCAAGCCAGATGATGATTGGAGTCATTAAAGAAGAAAAGGAAAATAGAGAAAACAAAATACAAGGAAATAGGGCAAAATTACGTTTACAAAGCTGGCATTGATGTAATCATTGCCTGTTGTAGACTGTAGCCGTACTCTGGTTTCATCAACTAAGGAACAGAAGTCAAAGTTAAACCAAATTAATAACTCCATACAAGTCTATATACCTGCAAGTCTATACAAGTTCATGATACTCACATGGCAAGACATCTGTGTAGCGATTTCTTCCTCTATTAACAGCTTCCCGAGCTGACTTTTGTGATAACGGATGCACTGTTCCTATATCCTGCAACAATGATACAAATATGAGAGGTAGTTTGGCTTGGTTCAAAAAAGTATTTCTTGTGGCACCCGTGATCTAACTTACAAAGTTTTCAAAAAAAATTGCTTTCATAGTTTGGAAGAAAAGCAAAAACATGGGGCTCAAGCATGTGTGTTTTGCCATATTAGACTGAACAAAAATACATAACCAAAGCAGAAGTTCCATTCCATAAGATTGCAACTAAATAGGGACACCACAAAATTCCAAATCATGGAATTGTTACAGCAATTCGCTAAGAGTAGCTAATCCAGTTGTTTGGTACAGCCAGATAGCAGCTATTACAGAAAACATTTCCTGATAATTCTAGTAGATAAACACCATTGTATGCTACATAAATTTCAGTCAAGAAAATAAGAACTACGCGACAAGATGGCTTCAAAAGATAAGTTAAGCAAACAGGAATGACGGGTTCAGTGAAAGAGGTGAGAAGGGTATAATTATTTTGAAGTTTCAAATGTTTTGACCAGAGAGCTGGTCTCGTAGTCTGACCGGTGCAGTGCTGTGGATATAGCAGCATGAAGTCCCCTGGTACGATAGCGAACAAATTCTGGACTAAAAGTTCTGTTCTGTTGCTAAGATATACGTGATAACGTTTAAGGAAAAAAATAGATCTCAACCCCCTCAAAAGGCACCGAAATGATGCTGCCTAATCATTCCATGTCATGCACCCAACCCCCACAAGCTTCCCTTCGAAGCAAAGCCTGCACTGGCACAAGGGGATACATCAGAAAGCACTAAGCATTCAGCTGAATCGACCCTCTCCCATCCTAGCGCTAGTGAGAATCGACCATCATTTGCTAACTCAATGAACAATCGATCTTATCACCCAGGAATGTGAAACCATTTCCAGTAAATTAGAAATTAGTCGTACTCTCTCTGCGCGTGGAAATAAAGACGAGGTTAGAGCTACGTAGAGAGTATATCCTAAAATTCGCGCAGATTTATCACCAGCGACGAGAGGTGTGGGAAAGAGACGAGGGGGCGAGGAGGAGGAGGAGGAGCTCGGTCGGGTACCGGGAGATTCCAGAACTCCTTGGCGAGCGCGTCGGGCCTCCCGAGCTTCTTCTCGAGCGCCTTGAGCGCCTTCTTGCAGTGCTTGACCTGGTCCGCCGTGAGCACCCTGGCAGGCGGGTACGCGTCAGGGTCGAGCGGGTCGAACCCCGCGGCGCTCCCCGCAGCCGGAGGCAGCGCCTGGCGGTGCGGAGAAGGAGGGGGCAGCGAGCGGCGGCGGGGGCCGGAGCCCCCGCCGCCCTTCGCGTGCGAGTTCCCCGTGTCGACGGCCTCGCGGCGGCGGCGCTTGGAGGCTTGGATGGTCGGGGGTGAGGGGGAGCTGGCGGGGGACGCGGCCGGGGGAGTCGTCGGGGTCGCCGTCGCGGCGCGGTGCTGTGCGGGTTTTAAATAAAGCGGGGAGGGGAGGGCGGAGATGGGGAGGGGAGGGGTGGTTGGTTGGATCGGAAATTTTTACGTGGGGGGAGGCGGGGAGGGGGGGGGGGGGCGAAGAGGACGACGACGACCCGGCGGGGCGGGTGACGACGGCGGCGGGGAGGGCGACGGGTGCGTGGCGCTGGTAGATCCGACGCGGAGATGAGCGGAGCGGGTGTAGTTGCGGGGGGGGTGAAAGGGACGGCGGCTGCCTGCGGTGAGGCCGGCGAGGGAGGGAGGGTGAGGGACGCGGCTCGTCCTCTGTTTGTTTGTCTGTTCCCTCCCTTTGAAATTGGGTTGCGGGGAAGAAGGGGGAAATGGTGGTGGACGCCGTGGCCGGGGACGTCAACCGCTGGCCGGCCGGTCGGATTCGAGCAGGTACGATGACCGGGCTGCGCGCCCTGTTTGTGGGTCGTGTCTGAAAAATGGGCTAACCAAAGGCAGTAGCCCAACTTTTATGAAAGCCAAAAAAAAACAATAAAAGACGACAGTCTTAAGAGCAACTCGGAGAGCCCCTCTCTCTCGAAAATCACTATTTAAATTCCCGATTTGGTAAGTGTTTCTCGTCTTCCCGATTTGGCCTCTTTGTTTCATTATTACTCGTGTTTCTAATAAATTGTTTGCGAATGTATTTATAAACTATAACCATATATACGTTACAAGATGAACCAATCAAATTATAGCATTGCCAACCCGCGTACTACTACATTTGGAAGGTCCGTAGCATGCATGCGCAAGCAAAGAGGCCGTCTGTTATTTCCTTTGTCTTACAAAAAAAATGAAGTCAAACGTTTGAGACTGTCAATTTATGGAGAACGTCCCTTGCCATTTGCAAATGGAAGAGCGACGACAATGACTGGAAGTTCAGTCTGGAGGAGCCTCAAGCGTTGTGTAGTAAAATACAAAAAAATGGCATAGTATAAATAAGAAACGGAAATAACTTTGCAATAGGAGTCGAATAGAAACCCCAATTGGCAACTAGCCCAGACACATGCCCTTTTTTTTAGGGGTAAGCCACATGCCCAAATGGCAGCAAACCTTGACAACACTTTGCTTTTGGAAGTCCTTGGGTTGGGCTTATGCCCATCCACGGCGGTTTGGTCCACTAGCAGGAATTTTGAAGGCCCAACACCGGCCCATAATCTTGCTCACGCGATGTAGGGGAAAAGTTATAACTATTAGTTTTTTTTAAAAAAATAATGGATACGATATCCATTGCGGGTTTTCCAAATTGCCCAGAATAACACAGCAATCCCCACCCGAATCAAGTCTCTAATCTTGCTATTTCGATTAGAAAGCCAAGAACCGAACATATGTCATATAGACTTGGGTTGAGTTAATCTTGTAGCTAGATATACCATCCTCCAGGCCATTCTCGCCTAATGACAGTCCAGAAATAAATGTTGAACAGCCTCGCTAAGGTTACAACCAACACATTTTTTACTACCTTTCCAATTTTTCCGAGCGAGATCGTCTTTAGTTAAAACCGCTTTCTTTTGTAAAAATCAAAGGAAGATTTTAATTTTTAGAGGAACTTTAATCTTCCAGATTTTTTTATGTCTGAAAGGTGGATGCGAGTCAAGTAGATGTAGATACAAAGAACGAACAATAAATAAATCAGAATTGGTTAGGTTCAATCGAAAAGTGTTTGAACCATCTACCAGATTAAAGGGTGATATGTGAGCTATGAGATTCGACTAGTCTCTCAGTTTAGACCCCTGCAAAGTCCTCCTAATGGACTTGCTGATAGTTTAAAAACCGATACCGGCAATCCTAATCAACTGTGATTGTCATTGTGAATAGTTCAAAGGATAACACGAAGTCATCCAGGCATGTTAAGAGGCGGGAAATATGTCAGGGAATTGGGAAACGCCGGCGTTATTGCTTTGGAATTTGGATTATATCAACACATCTAAGAACCTGGCAGATCAATTTACAAAGGGTCTTTCACAAAATATGACAAACAATGCATCTATGGAACTGGGCTTGAGACCCATACGAGTCTCTCCATAGTGGTAACTTGTTCTATGTGATCGTAGATCCCCGTGAATAAGGATGGTGAAACGATCTATGGTTAGACTGAGAGAAGAGAACCTACAAATAGGCTTGTTCCATGAGAAGATTCATCTCTCTTCAAATCTGTATGGCGGAATGGTGCATACCTTAATATGTTCCAAGTGGCTTCTAAGAAAGAAAAGGAGTTGTTCAAAGCAAAGATATAGTCCTACAATATATCTTTAAGGAGCACACCTATATGAAACACCTATATGAAGTAGTCATATAGTATATGAGATTTAGGTGAGTGTCACTCAGGCTGGCAATCTACCCGGTTGATGTATCTGCAACTTCAGCTTTGTTTAACTTTTGCCCTAGCTCTAAAGTCTTCTCTGGTGAGCAAAGAACTTTCCGATTCAAGATCATAGCTGCTATGCTTTGCAACAAAGACTGGACATCCTTCCAGAGACCCCCTTGAAAATAAATGGAGTTTCTTAGTTTTCAAAGCCCCTACCGATCTGCAGGTGTGAACAAATTAGTCACACCAAATCTTTTATTAGCAAGCCATAGCTTTCCAATATTTTCAAAGCAAGTACCACACTCAAGTTCAACACACTCGGATCCTCTTTTGACATGCGCAGGTGGAGGTTTCGTTTTGCCGTCTCATCAGGGGATATAGATTATAGTGTCAACCCGCACCCATATGCTAAAATAAAAAAAAAAAGGAAATTGTAGCAGCAACTCGCACCCGTAGATATTAATATATAAATATCGATCATCTGGCATCTGACATCTGGCATCTGTCGATCGATCGATGATTCAGTCCAACATGTTGTTTCTTCAGACTCGAGCACACAGTTCTCTGTTGAAGCAGCTCGCTCTTGCTTGCTCCGGAAGGATGTCGTCGAGATGCCCTAGCTTTTCTCGGAATCTTTGAATGAAAATACGTACCAGCTCAACTATCGCAAACTTGCACTTCCACCCACCAACGGGACCGACATATCGGACCAAGCCCCCAGCTGAGACTGAGAGTTCTTCTGAAAACCTTTTGTAGCAGCAGCAAAACATATATATAGGTTAGAGCCGGCGGTGACGATGGTTGCCTGCTCTGCACAAAGTACAGAAAGAGCTAGTTACTGTCTTACTGAATTAGGTGTGCTTCGATCTGGTCAAATTTCACGTCTTCTTCATAAAGCCCTTGCATTGGGACTTAGCTTATCCACTGATCCGTGACATGTCGAACCGTCAGAGCCCCGGCCGGCCAGGCGCGAGTGTCAGTCTCCTTTAGTTTGGGGGCTCATCTCCATCAGATAAGGGATATCTGAACACGTGAGGAGGACACAGCAATCACAGAAGCAAGCAACCCGTAGCTAGCTAGCTCGCATTAGTGGTGTTGCCAGAAAGGGAAGCTGTTGTTTTCATTCTTGCCTTTTCGGCCTTGTGGTCTTCTTAGTGATAAGGACGGACGTTTTCTGGTGTGCGTGAGATGGAAATCTGGGGAGATGGCTCACGGCTAATGCTTTGAGGCCGGCCGGCCGGCTGTTGTCAAAAGGTCACCATGCTAAGGAAACAAGAAGCAAGCGACACGTGGCCGCCGCCATCCCAAATTAAAGGGAAAAAACAAACAACACTCTTGTGACTTTGAATCATCCGAATTGCTTTGGCGTGATTTTCCCCTGCACATCTAGCTTGATGGAGTTGCCTTTTTCCTTTTTGTTTCTCTGTGAATGACCCAAAATATTTATTCAGAGAAAGGTTTCAGGGACGGACGACGCACTTGTCCACCGCTCTGCAATGCTGTCCACAGTCCATGTTCTGGCTTGATGGTCTCCGATGCGATCCCTGCAGCTAGCTAGCAACGTGCCTTACGTGCAGCAGCAAAGGATGGCAAACACAGAACTCCATTCTTGACACCACGAGGAGGACGGAACCAACAGCTACTATATATATATACTGGAATTCATTCTTCCTCTCCCTTTGAACTAGCTGGAAGCTGTACTTTGATTAATTAATCGGCAAAGGCCAAACCTGGACTGGACGGGCCGGGAGGGGAGAGACCAAAGGTTTTATTCTCGATCGGTGAGGAGGAGATACGAATGATTACCATCACCTCAACTGTTGCAACAAGCACGATGGATTAGAGTTGGCCTCTACATAACCTCTGCTCATGTTGTACGTGTGTGTACTCTACGAATCGGGCACGGACAGCCCCTTTTTTTTTTTTTTTTTTTGCAAATTAAAGAGAGGACGACAGAAAGCCCCGCGATGAGCACGCAGACGGCGTGTGACCTCCATCCTCTTTGGATAATGAACGGATCATGCTGCATGATCCATCCATCCATGCCCTGATGTGCGCGTGCTTTTCCTCGTGGCAGTGCCGCCGGCGCCAAGTGCGAACGGCAGGTGGCGGGTGGCGGGTGGCCGGCGGGGCAGCGGGCAAGCAAGTGCCGGAACGGGTGGGGGTGGCGCACGCAAAGCAGCAGCAGCAGGAGGCGAAGAAAAAAGCAGGCAGCCAACCAAAAGCGCCACACCACACCTACCAACCAACCCAACCGATAACGCGAGAGGGACCAAAACAAACCATATGCAAATCCAAATTCCAAACGCATGTCGCCCGGCGCGCGCGTGGGCCGCCACCCATCCACCACACCATCGCCTTGCTCGCCGCTGCGTGCTGCCTTCCAGGCTAAGCGAGCTGCTCTGCACACAGCTTTCTTCTTCTTCCTCCTGCCGTGCGCGTCGGGGGTTTTCGGTTTATAAATACCTCCGCCACCACCAGTCACCACCCAGCACGGCAGCAGGCCAACACAACGCAACACGGCGACGACCCTAGCTACCACCACATCCTCTCAACTGCTTGCATTTGTCTCTCTTCCGATCGTCCCATCGTCCTCCGTTGCGATTCCCACGGCGTACTCCATCGAGCCTCCTGCCTGCCACCACCACCACTACAACAGCTGCTCACCGGCCGGCCGGACCACTGCTCGACCGCGCTAACGACACACAGCTCGCGCGCGGTAGCTTAGCAAGAATGGAGGTGCACGCGGCGCCGGCGGTGGGGAAGCGGATGTGGAGCTACCTGCGCGCGGTGTTCTTCATGGCGCGCAAGGGCCTGCTCTCCAACAAGCGCAAGCTCCTCCTCGGCGTCCACCTCCTCATGAAGCGACGCAACAGGGCCGTCTCCCGCACCGTCGCCGCGCTCCTCTCCCACCACCACGGCCACGGCGGCGGCGGCGGCGGCGGAAGCTACAGCAACGCGCTGCGCAGCCGGCGAGGCGAGTACGAGTTCTCCTGCAGCAACAGCCCGGACCCCGCCGCGGCCTCCTCCGCCAGCAGGCGCCACCACCACCTCGCCTACTTCCCCTGCCTCGGCGCCGTCGCCGAGGAGGAGGAGGAGGACGAAGACCGTCGTCGTAGCTACGGCGGCGGCTTATTATTCCCCCTCCCCGACGCCGACGCCGACGCCGACGCCACGCCCCTCGCCAGGATCGAGTACTACGCCGCGGCATCATCGCCCGCGCCGTCGTCGTCCTCCGGGTTCCTGCTGCGGGAGGAGCTCGCGCCGGGGGAGGACCGTTCCTGCTGCGCGTCGCCCGCGCTGCATCTGATGGGCGCCGGCGCCGGCAGCGGGGCGTTCTCCGTGCGGGTGTCCAACTACTCGTCCGACGACGACGACGAAGGCGCTCCCGCCGCCGTGGACGACGAGGCGGAGGAGTTCATCCGCCGCTTCTACGAGCAGCTCCGCCGCCAGAACACCCTCGCGCTGCTCCCCTACTACGTGCAGGAGTCCGCCGCCTGATGATGGCCGCCGCGTGTGTGATCGATGATCGAGAGTTTGATCTCGACGACGATGGTGGTCGACAGCATCCACGTGCGTACGTACGGGCTCGTGCGCGGCATGCTGGAACGAACAAGAATCATGGAATGCTTGGCGTGCATGCAACGAATGGATCGTGCATGTGTGTACATCAGCGCAATATGCGTGTGTACATATACTGTTTAATTACTTAATTAGTAGTATGTGCCTATGTTTTGCATATATATGTGTGTAATGTAAGTATTGTAATGTGAAGGACGAACGAGAACGACGACGCTAGCTGTTGAGTCCCCATGGTTTTGCCGGGACGACGACGACCAAGCTGTGTGCACGGCCTTTAATTTTCCCCTACATCTTTATGTATAGTCAGTATAGATATGTTCGTTCCTTGTAACAGTATAGTATGGTGTGTAGACAAGGAATAAAGCATATGTTTTAAAAAATATATGATGTTTAAATTAGTTTTTTTTTGAACTAAGGGCCCGTTTGGTACAGCTTCATGAGCAGTTTCACAACTTCAATAGCTAAACAACCAACTCTCTGTCCAACTCTGCGCACGAACTTCTCTCAAAACTCACTCTCGCGAGTTAAGCACGTGGTGAAGCTCGCAAAAAATACGACTCTCTCCCGCTTTCATGAAGTTGCTCACGGAGTTGTGTTAAAAAAACATTTCTGGTGATGAGGAAATTTGTCATTTACAACGGGCCCTAACTAGTTCGTACTCAACGACGATATATATTTAAGGCCGCAATCATATCACCAATCTTCGTCGTCTCGCATTGTATGGTACTATGCGTGGACTTCCACGGGAATGGCAAGAAGCAACGTCGTCTCTAGCTTTGATTTGTTTGGTGTTGGTGGGTGGGGAGCGATCGCGCCACGCCATGTGTTGACAAAATCTATCTATGCTTCCCTGCAGAGTTGCAGTACGTGAAGAATAATACACATCGCTCATGACGATCCGCAGCTAGCGTCGGTGCTCTCTACATGGACGAATTGATTATTAACATGCACCTGAGCGTGTTTGGATCCATGAGTGACTAGAGACTAATTTTAGGGTGTGTTTGGTTGGGCTGTGGCTTTTGAAAAAGCTGCGGTGAGCTGTGGGTTGTGGAAAAGCAGCTGTGAGAAAGCAGCTGTGGGAAAAGCAGAAGGCCGTTTGGTTAGAGGTGCAGTCAAACTGCAGGCTGTCTGTGACATAATTGTAATGCCCCTGGTAACCTATGGTTATTTTGGAATGAAAAAATACAAGTTTTCCCCATCAAAGTGATATGGTCCACATATATAGAAAAAAATCATAAATGGTTCATACAATAGTACCATCTCTCAACATAATTACCTGACACTTGCCCTAACCAAAGCATCAGCTATCCTAGTGCGAATGATATTCATGGTGTCATCATTCTCCACATCTTGACTCTCTTCTTCTTCGTCGTCGTCGTCGACACTTTCTATTAAGTAGTCCTCATTAGTGTCACATCTCTCAAACTCCTTGTCACGTAAATTGCTCTCACAGATGAAGTCATGCAAAGCAAGACAAGCCATGATAATACGCTTCTGAGAAGTAGGTGAGAAACTTGGAATGCTCTTCAAAATACGCCACTTTTGCTTCAAGACTCCAAAAGACCTCTCAATGACATTTCGAAGGGAAGAATGGAGGAAATTGAACTTCTCGTACTTTCCTTGAGGAGGTCCAACACGATGCCGAAATAATTATCACAAGAATTAATTGACAGGAAGCAATAATTATCACAAGAATTAATTATTACATGTCCAAGCAAATATTGGTTCACAGCAACTAAATAAATTAAAATATCACAGGAAGCACATGGTGATTGACAACAACACTTGTAGAAATCCTCTCAGCCGCTGCTTGTATCTTCTCGCAAGTGTTGTTGTACGTACGAGAGAATGGGCTCTTCTCATCCTTTTTACGAACAACACTGGACAGACCCTTGCGTTTATTTTTGCCGGTGTTCACTGTCTTCTCAGGCTTCTCTACAGGTTTTGGTACCTCAGCCACATCATCGTCACCTTCGTCAGAGGAAATATCTCTAGGACAGGATGCTGATGCCCCACTAACATATGTCTGGCCAAAAATGTAATACAGATCATCTAGGAATTTTGGTCCTTTGTTTCGAAATTTCACATGAATGCATTTGATTCCTTTCTCTTTATTGTTGCATTTCTGAAAAATAGAAAAAATATATGTTTATAGTGGTATAAGAGAAAGAACTTACAGCAAGGTGTTCATCCCACCATTCCTGCGAGCACACAACAGTCTGTTTTGCCTCGTCCCATCCAAGACCAGTGGCTAAATTCTTGAACTCCATAAATGTTGAATATTCCTTCTTTCAACCCATCTAACTTGTTCTTCAATTGTTTCTCTGTTCGCTTGTCACCGGATTTTTGTGCAAACTTGGAAACAAAGTTCTTCCAACCAGTACTAGTAAATCGGCCTATTGCCAACTTCTATTTCTTCTTTGCGGACATCAAACAAATTCCTCAAAAAACCATCACTCCAATCTGCCTTGTCGCCCATACTTGAACCAAGCAAGAAAAAATTTAGGGACAATGGGGACAACCAACATTTGTTGTACGTGTGACCATTTAAGCTAAAGAAAAGCACCAAAATCATTTATCATGGCATCCCGAGTATAAATTTGAATGTGTACAGTAGTAGTTCACCTTATGTCAAGGTAAACTCATCTGCTCTCATGGCTTGCCAACTTTACAGTGTTTTTTAATATTCTTGCTTCTAGCAGTGGATCACTTCTGAAGTTTCTAAATGCCATATGCAATAGATTATTTTTTATGAACGTGACAATATAATTATACAGGAAATGAGGAAAAGATAGCCCAATCCACAGATTTCTCTTAAAACCTTCAGAGCAAATATATATGAAGTTCATGTGTTTTTTCCTTCTTACCATATTCCATTAGACATGACATCTACTTTGTTTACATATACTATTTGTGTGTCTTTGTATTCTTAAACTTCAACCAAGCAAGAAAAAGTTTAGGGAATGTATTTTGCAACCATACTGTCACCCATCACAACCACTATACATCTATTTTGCATATTACTCATGCATTTGAAGAGTATCTTGACCCCCTAAGTGGGTTTTGGTGATTTAATGACACACATCTAAATAGCTAATGATTTATCTAGTCCATGAGCAGGTATTAAAATTGTGTATGACATCAAGTACAGTTCGTTGACTATGCAAAAAGGAAAGTGGTGCTATAAAGGATTCCTAAGAAGGCTTATTTATTTTACACTTTTGAATTTGAGTTCTAGGAATGTCGTACTATCAAGAGGGACACGAATTATGTCTTCCAAGAGTCGAACAGGTGCTCTAGTTGCTAAAACAAACCTACGAGAGACACATTTGCACCCACACGTTCACGGGGATCTTTTCTTGGGTGCTGACCTTGGAAGGCCGGAGTATCCGGGTTCTTCCCGGAGTCTCCGGACTTCCCGGACCGGATCTTAAAGCCTCAACGGCTATATTCTGGGTGAGGGGGGTATAAAAGCCCCCTCCACCCCCTTCTTTACTCTCCCTCCTGCCATTTCGACCTGAACTTCATCAGACCTCATTTACTCCCCCTCTACTCCCTTTGGCTCAAGTTTGGTGAAATTAGTTGTGGGGATTTAAGAGGGTTTGAGAGCAAGAGCTTGGAGAGTGCTAGTGAGCTGATTTCCCATCTCTAAAGCACCTCGTTCTTTGCTTGGTTGGCAAAATTCGTGTTTGTTACTCTTGGAGCCTTGAGCTCCTAGCCGGCTAGGCGTTGCCTTGGAGCATCCAAAGATTGTGGCTGCCCAAGGAAGTTTGTATCACCCCGACTTTGAGTAAGTAACTCTAGCTTGATCTTTGTGGTCGCTAGAGGGAGGAAAGTGACCTAGGTGTAAAGGTCCACCCTTCGTGGGTACCTCAACGGAGACGTAGACCTCAAGGTGTGAGGTTGAACTCCGGTAACAAATCCTTGTGCCTCTTGTGCTTTTTCATCTTGTTGTATGCTTGTTTCTATCTCGAGCACATATCTAGGGTTTGGTACCGATCTACTTCGTGATGAGGTTCCTACAAGATTGGAGTGGATAAACAGGCTTGTCTCATCTCATTGCATAACCTATTTTCGTAGATTTACATTTGAGCAAGTTTAATTTCTGTCGAATTTGATCCCTCCCTGCAGGCCGGAATATCCGGACATTTTCCCGGATTCTCCGAATTTCCCGGAGTATCCGGAAAAATATCCGGAAACTCCGGACCTGTATTTGACAGCTGTGAAAAAATTTGTGATTTTCAGGTTCGACTATTCACCCCCCCTCTAGTCGACATCTTGATCCTTTCAGCATTCTACATCTATTTTACAGAGTACTCATGCATCCATTAGACCATCACGGAGGGGCACAGGGGACGGGCGTACCTTGTATGCTCGTCGCCGGCAGGGGAGGAATCCGTGGAGGAGCAGGGCGACTTGGGGCGTTCTTGGATGGGGCATTCCTCCGACGGCGTTGGCTGGACTCCCGGTCGGCTTCCGTTTCAATCCAGGGAGGAGCAGGGCGACCTAGGGCGGGGTATCTGGGGTGGCGGCCGGACGGAGAGCGCGGGATGTTGGGGCGTATCCAAACACCCTTTTAGAAATGAGAACTCGTGCCATGTGACATTTTCCGAATGGATATTGCCTAGCAATTCGAAACCGCTGAAGTGCCACGCGCGTCCGCTCAGCCTAGCTCGAGTGAGCCAGGCTCATGGATACGGACCGGGCTAGACACGTTCAAGCAACCGATCACACCCTTAATCTTCCCATGGACGGACGGGAACGGAATGGAACCCGCCAATCACGGAGGGCGTGTATCATTACATGATGTGGATAAGGATAACCCTCTCTCTAATCACTCTCGATCGAGCGGATGATTGAGAGACAGGCCGATTATATATGCACACTAGTGCTGTCGTCGTTGGCGAGTCCGTCCGTCCTCCTTCCCCCGACACTTCGTCGTGTCTGCTTTACAGCCTCTCCAACCGTGGCCTGTGGGTGGGGGTGGCGCACACACACGTACGGTGTGCATGGGCATTGGGCTGTGCCGCGCTGCACTGTGTATGTAAAGCTAGCGCTGGTAGGGCAATGCAATGATCAGGTCCGCCTACTATACAAAACCCCTCGATCACCAGCTGTGGCCACTTCCTGGCTGCATATGCCTTAATGCAGCTTTACCTGCTAATTATGCATGTGTACAATGATATGGTAGCAGCTGCTCAACCTAATCCATCCACACTACTATAGGTCGAACGAACACCACAGCACAAACTCTCGAGTCTGGATTAATTAAGTAATAAACAAAGCAGAGTAACAAATGTGCTGGATGCATGATTATATATACTAGCTGCCCAATTTTGCAGGAACGTACTAATTCATACTCCTACCGTTGGCATGCACGGCTGTGCGCAGCTAGATGCGGCTGTCCGCCCGACGCGTGGCTCCGTGTGGTCTCCCGGTCCGACGAAACGAAGAAACAAAACAAGGAGCTGGAATCTGCGGACTGACAGCCATTCGTTTAGGCGATGATACTGAATACTAGTCTTTGGTTTGTTCGGAGAAAAGATCTTGCACATTGTACAGTTCTTGTGGTGATTTGTTGTGAGAGAAAATATCACTTTTTGGTGGTGATAAGCTAAGCCGAACAGGCTGTGACTTGCCACCCAACAGACGATGCCGTGTCGTCGGTCTCCAGTCTGAACCTGCCGGCTCCCATCTGTCCGATTGACCTCTCGGAGTCAAGGATGTGCTGTTCATTTCATTTTCACCGCGTGGGGCATCTTGAAGGGTCATTTGGAAATACGCTATTATATTTTTCTCACGGTTTGGAAAAAATGCCACCGATGGCGGGTGCCACCGACACGTGGGTCAGAATAACATAATCTTAATTTAGCAAAATTATAATGACATGTTCTAATTTCCCCTTTTACTCGTACTCCCTCCCCGTATCGAAATAGGTTGACTTTTCTAAGTATTTCGATACGAAGGGAGTACAGTTTTTTTTTATTGAAAACGAAGGGAGTACACGCCGACGTTACCTCTGCCGTGTATAATCATGTCAAGCAAAAAAAAAAGCCTCCAGGATCATGGGCCATGGCCCATTTAAATGAGGCCGGAAGACACGGTGGTCGCCAAGCCGATTTCTATATTAGGCCAAAGCCTACATCAATGTTCTTCGAGATTTCGGCGCGACTCGAGTTTGAAATTTCGGCAGCATATCGGCATTCAGCAGCGACCTCCTCCGAGGCTCCGATGTCTCTGATTCACCTCTCACCGCGGCATCGCAGAAACGAAGTGGCGGGTTGGGTACCGGTCGGTCGAGGCGGCGATGACTCGTTCGAGCAAGTGAGCCAGCCTGCGGTGCGGTGGGATGCCAAGGTGCATTCCTCGTCAATTTTTCGTGGTTTCCCCGGCTTCTCTCGCCCGTTCCCCTTCAACTGTTTGATGAAATGCCCGTTTCGATGCTCTGTTTTTATCACCGTGCCGTGCTAATGCTTGTTCGTGTTCGATCGGGAGTTGCGGCGACGACGGTTTGGTCCTGTCGATATATCTAGTTTCCTCCCTTGCTTGCTGATTTTTAGCATCGAATCAGTGGCGATAGCTGATGCGTGTTTTTTTTTTGGTCTGCAGCTCCGCATCTGTTTCTAGAAACAAGTTGCGTGGACGACTAAGGAAGTAACAAAGTACTAACACCACATGCAACCTGTAGGAGTATATTGGTATGGATTGTTTGTACTAAAAAAGTAACTAGTTATTCTCCATTTCACCACGTGGCAGTAAGCTACAATACTTGGGTACCCACTTTACACTAGTTTTCAAGAGAATACCACAATTGATCAATAGCACTCGACTACTACGCATATTTTCATGTAATTTCTCCATCTGTAAGCATAGAACCTTCGGCCCCTTTCGAGTTCACCCCGGTGTCACTCTAGCATTTTGCTTTTCCTTGCTTCATACTGAAAAATGATATACTATGTTGTCAGTATCTTACTGTCTGGGTGTTTTGATCAAACCATGGTATTTTACCAGTCTTGCACTGCTCTAGATCTCGTACGTCATTCCCACCCGTAACAGTCTGTTATGAGGGACGCATGTTATCTTTTCTGGTTGCCTGAAGTTCTTCCTCATGAAATTGTAGGCGTAGTCAACTATTATCTTCTTAAAGAAACCTGCATTTGGCGCTGCCACCACGTTAGTTTCTCCTAGCATATGGACAACACCATCCTCCATCTCTCTCTGTATTATTTGGATCTCATCAATGCTTCCATTTGGAGGGAAGGTTGCAATTCTATCTGAAAATCTTTTGGACAATCTCGCCTCTTGAACTTCGACATAGGGCTCTATCGTCTCCCCTGATTCTTCTGTTAGTTGATCTCGTCCTTGGCTGTAGAATGATTCTTCATGGATGAATTGTTTCAAATGTTCAATCAGTAATCCCTCGAATTCTCTTGGATCTTCTACTTTATCATTGTATCCATAACGCACCACACATCGGAATACCTTGTAACCTGTTGGCTCCACATATCGGAACAGGAACCGCTCACTTGTTTCTATCTTGCTGATAGGTAAGTACTTTATTGAGATAATCACAAGAACCGAATGGATGGAAGGTACTTTTTCTACCAAGTGAGGAAGTATGGGTGGGATGCCTTGCACAAGCTCAGAGTACAAAAAGCCTATTCCTGGCAACCTGGTCAGATTTCGCCTTGACGCTAACTCTGCCACATAGTTACTTGACACTTTATTTTGAAGCTCATAAGTGTACCGATGAACATGGACATAATGCCATGTGGCCATTATAAACATTAAGATTGCTGCAAAAACTAGTGGCAAGTAGCCACCTTGAGTAAACTTGTAGAATGCTGAGGATAAGTATATGAGCTCTGCTCCACCAAATATTATTGAAAAGAGTGTGATCCATAACAGACTTGTCTTCCATATCATAACCATTACTAAAGTGACTAGAAGCGTTGTTATAAACATCACAAAAACAACAGCAATACCTGCATAATACAATCATGGCATGAATATCTGATTTTATAAGATGTAATTGATTATTTATGGATGGAATATGATGATGCATTTATGGATGTGGATCATTCTTGTATGGTATATTATTTTACCAGGATAAGCTAGCAGATCATGACCTTACTTACTCTAACAAAAAGCTGACAGATCACCATGCCACTTAAAATTCCACTGTTATTCTAGATTCGATCAAATCGTGATCATCCATACACTAAGGCAAGCTTACTTTACTCAAATTTGTCTTTATTTTGAGAATTCCTACATCAAAACTATAGTTTCTTTATACGATCTTCCATTCGAATGCTGTGTGGGTAAGTGCTTATTAAAGCTTGTAAGGTTATTTTTCAATTATTTAACATCCAGAGAAGTATTGTTCTTCAAGGAGTAAAGTAACTTATTCATCCAACTTGTTTACAATCTATAGGCAGATATGAGTGCGCTTATCAAGTTGGGAACAACTTTACTGCAGATTTTTAGTACTTGATGAAGTACCCATGTGACTTTAAATAACTTCAAGTAATTGAATATAATTAAAATGATTGCTCTGGTACTGTATTAGATTCTTTTCTTAGTTTATATCTTGGGTTGGGAGGGATATTTACGAGAATTTACCATATGCATTGCCGATCTTTTCCGTCGTTTGGAAAATAGCTGTAACAGCTACACATAAAATCATCAGCGCATAGTTGATCTCTGGGATGTAGACTTGTCCTTCATACTTTGTTGACGTGTGGGTCACACGAACTCGTGGAAAGCAACCTAGAACTTGGGACTGAGCTATAATTGCAAAGGCACCAGATATCATAGCTTGACTTGCAATTATAGCAGCAGCTACAGCCACCACAAATGTTGGCCAATATAATGGACCTGACAACAAAATTCATGAGCTCACATTAGATTTAATCTTTCAATTGATAATCCATGTCATTCCTTAGTTGATTATCATATGTTCATACCTGGAATTGATTTGTAGAATGTATTTGCAACATTTTCTGGGTGGATACGGAGATATGCAGCTTGTCCAATGTATGCTAGCAGTACTGAAGGGAACAGAACTACTGAAAAACCAATCTGTAGTGCAATAAAACTTTATCTTAAATGCCTAGCTGAAGCAGCACAGAAAGCAAATTTGAAGTTTAAGCTTCAAACTATTTCTTTTAGAAGATGAAAATAGTTTTTTTTCTTTTTAGGACTATTTTCTCCACACATTCAAGGAGTTTCTCCAATCTCCACAAGCACAGCTTTCCAGAATCTTTTTTCGATGGGCCAGTCAGTGTGTTTACGTATTCAGAAAATGAAGGGCTCAGAATTGGGAAAACGTACTCAATTACCTGAACGGCTCTAACATTGAAGTGACCGAGGTCAGCAAACATCGCCTCTGTTCCTGTTTTATAAAAAAATGTAACCACATTAAAAAATGTTGATAAAGATTGTACATGTTTTGTGCTAGCAAAATAGTAAGGTGATATTGTAGAGACCCAGGTTCGGAGCACCATTACATACTCTGGGAGCAAAAGTACCTGTAATGCACAAAATAACCCCTCCAAGAGAAATCCATCCCTGCTTTCCATTTCTTTTGAAATAGTCCACAATATATTTTGGATTGAATGCTTTCAGAACACTGGTATCATGTTTGCTCAAATTATAAACTCCGATACCAGCAATCAAGATGAACCATGTCAAGATTATAGGGGCAAATGTGTAGCCAACTTTGTCTGTGCCAAACCGCTGAGCAAGAAAGAGGACAATCAAAATGGCTATTGCGATGCCAGCAATCTGTCCTGTTGATTGGTAAAAATATATCAGGTTAAGTTTTCATTGGAAATAGTTAATTTAATTAAACTGCTGCAACTCTCGTTGGTATGATGCATAGATTGGTGTACCTTGAGTCAATGTTGTTGCTTTTTGCTTGATCCCTCCTACCGCACTAAGCACTGCAAAAGAAATACTTATGGGTTTCTTTTTGAAAATACAATCATCCTTATAAATATATTATAGTTGAAAATGAATCTGCCTGACAGATTAGTAGGATAGCTCTCTGTTTTGTTAACTATCCGTTGTATGCAACATTTCTTATCAGATATGAGCTAAACCAGAAAGGAGATTGAACTGACCAGAGATACATGGGGTTAGAACACCATCACCAATCACCATGGATGTTGCCAGGACTGTCACTAGGAAAAGCATGACCTTAAATTTTGGACTGCTTTCCATCTTATTCTTGATCCAATGAGCCCTCTTGATACGATTTGTGGGGGACTCCAACTTATACCGAGAGACCATTGCATCTTCAGCCTGCTGATTAGGTATCAAGCTAATCCTAGCATACCGTGATATCAATGAATAAAGTGCAAATGTTCCTCCTGCATTATTATAAATTGATAATACATGTCAACCTCTCCCATGAAACAAATAATCATGTTTGACTTTGGTGATTTTTAATTTATCTTAGCAAATTATGTGCTTAATGCTTGCATACGTAGCATTTTAATGATTTTGACATATATTGTTAAAAGATACTAGTCTCTATACATACGTACATGCCCTTATGTTCAAAAATCCTCAGTAAGGGTAGCCCTATTGTGTGTTTTTTTAGAAAAATAAAATAAAGTTGATTTATCAAATTTTCACATTTCTATTTCTGAACATTCTCTTTAAGCAAGACATTGCTTGTAAGTTGTGAAAAACATATTCTTCTTAAGTTATCTAAAACTTGTCGCCTAGGCAAGCGGACCCAGGTCACCTTGACGCCTTAGGCGATAAGGTGTACACAGCTTGCCTTCCTTGTCGCCTTAAAAAAACGACTAGAAGGGTCTAGCCCCCGGCCATATTTGATGGCTTAAAATCTGTCCAAATGGGGATTCGAACCATGGTTGCTACCTCTACAATGAGCTAGCCAACTAGGCTTGAGCATTTGCACTGACTAGAAGTTATGTTGAGAAAACTTATGGTCATATGGAGCATATTTACTTACCATCACCATTGTCATTAGCTCGCAGGACAATGAAACAGTATTTTATCAAGGGAAGGAGAATCACAGTGTAGATAATTAGAGACATGACTCCAAGGAGGTCATCCGTGTTGTTAATCCCATTCGTAAAGGTGCTGGAGAAAACATAAAGAGGAGAAGTACCCATGTCGCCATAAACCACACCTATGCTTTGGAATGCCAAATGTAGTGTGGTTGCCCAGCCAACCTTCAGTATTAAAGTGCAAACTTCGAATCAGATTGTGTTTGCCACAAAAAGTGTGAATCATATGCATGTTAAACTGATATGCTTAGTTCCTTCACCTAAGATGGTGACTGATATGATAATGCAATTGTTATTATATGTTGTAGCAGAACCGTGCTTTACAAAACTAGTCATACATGATCAAGACCGTTTTGTGCACAATGCCACAATGGTATCCTTATGTGAACTTTCCTTTAAAAATTTTGCTTAAACTGATGAGAATTAAAATATTTCCATGCAGTTATGCAACTTCAAGGAATAGAAGAATTGTTGTTTAATTGAACAAGAGTTGCTGGAGACCATACCTTGGCGGCAGGTGTTGATCCACCAGGAATCTTTCCAGCCTCCATATGCAGTGAATCAAATCTCTGTAACCTCTTTGGTGGCATTTTCTCTGACGCATATTCAGAGTCTGCATCACTGTGAGCAGCTCCATCGCTGCTCGTGTGCTGAGGTTCAGCCATCTCCAAGGTAATAAGGTATGAAGTCTTGCTCTGGCCGACCTTTTGTTCTGTTCTCCACAACTTGGCTTTTATAGGCGCGCTGCGAGGGGCCAAGCATGATACCAGGTGTTACTTTCTTGCAGCCGTTGGTGACTGGCTTGTGATGATGGAGTACAAACGTGAGCTTTCTCTCTTTTTCCAAAGACTAGTATGAACATCTTCTGGGATAGACAGGATGCTCGTGCAACAAATGGATTTCTCCTTGCGTGCTGTTGAAGTCCTTGCGTGCTGTTGAAGTCTGATGCTGTTATCATTCACTTCACTTGCCAAGGTCTTCCTTCAACGCTGCAGCCATGAATCTTGTGATGTTCTTTACATAAGATGGAAACGTGGCTATGTGGGATGGCATAGTTACTTTTCTTCATCAGCAGTTGTCATCAGTCGTAAGTGTGGAGTTGCACTTAAACTTTCCATAAGCATTGGCAATATGGCACTTCAGTTCCAATTTTCACCATACTTATTCATAATGAAAAGAAGACCTACAAAGCCGGCTAGATGACATGTGTAAAACTAACAGTAATATTAATCATGTTGAGCCATATATGGATCAATTTTGTGAAATCCAAATCATTTTTTCTATAATAAAAGCAATAAAACTGTGTCAAAAACCCTACACAGCTGCCTATCGTGTTCTGAATTCCTACTTGTTGGTACTTAGAGATTCATTTAGGCAAGTTTGTATTTTCATTCTCAATACGTAAGAAGACGGGATCTTGGAACAGTGTGTAATGGCCCAAAAGTGGCTGCCAACAGTATTGACTTGGAAGCTTCAATACCGTGAGCAGCTATAGTTGGAAAGATTATCAGAGCCGAGGTGTTCTTTTGCAACTTGGTAGTTTTAACTCACTTTCGTGCTGAACTGCACCGTGGACTTGACTATTCTTTGTCGAGCAGAATCGGTTGGGGCCTTGGAGGAAAGCTTCTTGTGATGGGGAAATGTGGAATATACCACCTGCAACCAGCATATGGATTCCTCGAAGGGATTGACAGCCAATGACTGATGGGATAAGATCTTTGACCATGTGCGCAATTTGGAAGGTAAATCTTGTCAACTAAGCTGCTTCTAGAGTTGGTTGAACTTTCCAAGTTTGTAGTCTTTTCTTACTACGTGTGGCATGGCCAGCAGAATAAAGAAATAATAAACACCATAATTATAGTGCTGTTAGCTACTTAATATAATTTCATTGTGAGTTCTGCCATGGCAATATTCCTGGTTTGTACCTGTTGTCATTGTCAGGGATTAGAAAGGGTGTAGTTGGATGAGCTCTGTCAAAACTCATATTGACGATTTAGTGATGACTTGGTAGGTGGCAGCCTATGCAGCATTCTGCTACAAGAGTTCTCTGTGGTGATGAGTTGATGAGTGCCTCGGCATCTTCCTCATTTTTCCAATCTGGCTCCAGAATAAAACTGCCCTTGGAAAAATTAGTGACTGCCTTGCTTGCTGTTTAAGATATCTACTTTGGTTGGTACAAATCAAGAAGCAGTGCGTAGGCTAGCTAGACATGCTCGACGCCTGTTTTGACAGGTTGTTCGTTTGTTGGTCATGTGTATGAATGACGCCATAAATGCTCTATGTTATCCAGTCCCCTTTCCATCCAGTTGCAGCCATCCTTCTTGAACCTTGACCAACTTTCATTCTTCTTTAGCAACGGCATGGCCACACCAATATGTGGAGATGGTTAGGGGTTTTATTTCCTCTAGTAAAAAGTATAATTTTTCTGCCAGATTTGATATTCACATTAAAATGAAAGTATGTTACAATTACGATGAATCTTATATTAACACGTGCTGGGATAGTGGGATTTAAATGTGGGATATACCAAGATAAATCCCATATTACTGTTTCTCTATGAAAGAAGACCATGAATTAGCATTTGTGGGCTTGTTGCGGTCCTGTTGCTCCTGATATAGTTACGTGCATTGCCAACAAAACTACTAACAAATTCAGTGGGCTAGAAAGCCCATTTCCTGAGGCCCGCTGCCCACATGGTTAATCTAGATGGTTTGATCAAATCCAAGTGAGCTAGAAAGCCCATTTTCGCAGTAGCTTACCGCCCTTCAGCTTTTGCTTCCTTTGACTAGTGGGCTAGTGCATAAATTTAATCCAGTTTTTTCACTGCTCAGTGATTGCAATCTTTACTGATTTCTGATAACCTAGTTACCCCAATATTTTATGCCCTCACTGGTGGAATCGTAGCAATATTCAATGAATTCCATATGACACAGGGTTATAGGACAGCTCTATTTTATTATATGTTATACTTATTTATTTATATAATAATAAAATACATCTAGTTTTGCTAGTGATGAGAGAGAATTAAAATATTTATGGAATTTATGTAATTTAGTGTAATTTAGTAATAAAATATTCAGTGCATAATATTATTTATGTAATTTAGTTTTATTTATGGAATTTATGTAATTTAGTGCATAATATTTATTTATGTAATTTAGTAATAAAATATTCAGTGTCACACTATGGAATTTATGTAGTAGTATACAAGTGGCCCCTCAGGAATTATGCTGCAATTGGTAGTGGGATTCCGAAGGGCGTGTCTTGTCTTTTACAAGTGGGCTCGTTTCTTGCTTTGTTCTTTCCCCCTGTACAAAGCAATTCCATTTTGTTTTCGCTTTAGTCGAATCGCTCTTCTTCTGGTCATCCACGTGTCAATTCCAGGCACCCTAAAGGTGCCGGCAACTAGCCAGATCATCTGAGCCGCGCTTGACTGCATTTGACTAGTCCCGCATGAAGTGAACCTGCCATTATATTGCCAGCCCAGATGTGCGATTCTGAGCTTAGTGGATGCTGCCTTATTTGGATTCTGCATATGCTTCAGCCTTCAGTGCAACCTGTGTAGTAGTATGTAGGCTGCTTGGATAAGCTGGCAATCTTCTTAATGAACAAATCCTACAGTTCCTCCTGGGCTTGTTCTAATTTTGGATAAGCTGGCAATTTCTATGTGAAGTTGTAATCCAAAGCGATGAGCTTAGTGTTTGTTTCCTTTCGCCTTATAAAAACGCAGGTCAAAGTCAAGAACTCAAGATAGAAAGATCGTGTTCGGGACGTTTGCGACACGAGACCAGCATTTTCTTTCAGCACTGCCAACGCGCGCGATTACCTGCCACCAATTTCTCGCGTGATAGGACATTTAGCTTGAAAGTGATTTGCTTACGTGATGACACAGGGCAGCGGTTCAAATGCTGACAGGGACGATGATGATGGAGCAGTTGCGCGGACGTTGAGGCAGAGGAACGCCGGCGGCATTGTCGGAGTCAGAATCCTGGGTGATGGTACTTGAGCTTCACATTCCCAGCTTTTACTTGCTTTATTTGAACTGAATCCAAGCTTTAAACTTAACTGATAGCAACACAAATACAGTATCTTAACCTCCGACTGAGCTAGCGTCACTTATGAAATGCCTGATCCCGTATTTTCCGAAGTTGCGTTAGGTTTCGAATAGAAGGTGACCTTATTCATATTCTATTTTTATAGGATTGATTAGCAGCAAAGGACTTATTCGCAGATTTACTATTACAATTTCTTTTTTCTTTTTGGGTCCGGGACAGAATTAGTATAATCTCCAGTGATCGTGTCTAGCTAGGATAAGGTTTCCAGTGCATGAACCCATCTTCTTTCCACACACACACACACACACACACACACACACACTCAAAAGGAAGGGGGGAAATCATTGATGAGATCCTGGTAGTACAGTAACATTAGGTCTGGTGGATAGCGTCAATCATTTATCAGCCACACCGCACTTAATCGCGATGGATAACCTATCTGGTCCCTGCTGTGCCCGGAACGCCCTCGTTTCTCGCCTGCCGAATACTACTACTACTACTAGTAAGAGAGAGAGGAAGAGAAGAGAATCCAGGAAATGGGAGGCGACGGGGACAGCGGGCGGAAGGAAGCAGGGGGGGATGCGATGCATCCGTCCGTCCGTTCGTTCGTCCAGCGCACGCAGCGGTGGGACAAGACCCAACCCAACCCAAGTGTGCACGCGAGCACAACAAACTCGCCGCCTTCGCCTTTGTTTCCTCCCTTTTGGAGTTTTGATTTGATTGAATAAATAACCACCAGCGGCAGACAAAAGCTTTTTTGTATATCGCCAACGCCAAGAAGCCCCCCCTCATGGCCTGGTCAAACTAATGGGGATAATCGTACTAGCTGTTGACACCCCACCCCCCCCGGGCCAAGCCTTTGAATACACTTGAACAGTTCAGTACGACTGGCTGACTACTGTAATCCATGAGGTAGATGTAGATAGATTCTGGTTAGTGTCAGCTTGTAGATTTTCTGTCCATGATTCAGGTCCGTCTCTTCTTGAGAAGAGAGGAGGGGTGGGGTGGGGGGGGGGAATACTGCAAACACATGGGAGTATACTGCTGCTGACGTAGCAGAGGTGAGTAAAACCACACTCTGGAAACTCACATGTGGACTAATAATAACCTAATATAAAACTGGAGGAAAACAAATCACTTGGTAGGAAGAAGGAAAAAAAAGGGGTGAAAAACAAGCAAGCGCTAGAGACAGACAAAGAACACGGTGGTAAACCAACAAGAAAGAACAAGGCGACCAGGTAGAGACAAAGACTTTGCTTTGGTTGCCGCCGAGAGGCGCGCGGCCGTCACCGTCATTCCACGCGCGGACGCACCCGGCGGGGCTCTGCCTTTGCCTTGCCGCCCGCGCGGCCGCGCCCGGCTTCTTTTCACTCCGGCACGCACGAGGCAGCTTCCTTCCTGGGAAGCTTCGTCGTCGTCCGCGGGCTCGGCGGATGCGATGCGACGACCCTCTCGGATCCCGCGAATCGCCGTCGTGCATCCATCCCACCCCCCCGGTGTGGTGTGGTGTGGTGTGGTGGAGGGACCCGACCCCAACCCGGCGCCGACAGCGACGCTTGAGCCGGGGGGCACGTGATCGGCGGCCGCTCGCGCGCGGGCGTAGCGCGGGGAAAGGAAAGGCGGTTGCGGTTGGGCCGGGGCTTCCCCCACCACCACGCACGCACGCACTGCTCTCTGTGCTGGTGCCATCCATCCGTCCGCGTGTGCGCGCCGCGCCGCCCCGACGGCGACGCGGCCGGCGCGACGTGGTTGCGTGCGCGCCGCGGGGCGGGGGCGGGGGCGGGGGCGGGTCGCCGTCACCGTCCGCCGGTGGACCGACGGATGGATGGGGCTCCGTCGAAGCCGAGGCCGCCACGCCACTCCCTCCTCCTCGGATCGGGATCGGCGAGGCGGTCGGTCAACGGCGCGTGCGGGCAGCGGCGACCGGCGACGGGGGTCGCCGACTCGCCGGCCGCCGCCCGCTCGCTGGTTGGTTTTGATTCCCTCCTTCTCAATCCGCACCGGCTGTTAGTACAACCAGTACTGCGGAGTACAGAGGAGGAGGAGCAGATCTCAATTCTCATCAGTTGGTTCGCAGGCCGCAACAGCTCAGCCATGTCCAGGACGGGGAGCGACTTTGCTTGCTCCGCCACCCGCCAGCCGGATCCCGTATTTCCCGTGGGACGGACGGCCAGCTCAGCCAGCCACCCACCCACCATTCCTTTCCATCATCATCATGGTCATGGAGCTCAGAGCTCGGGCATGGCACGAACATGACATGATTTTTTTTTACAAAAAAGAAGAAGGCAAGAACAAAAAAAAAAGGAAGAAGAAGATGTGAACAGCTCAGAGATGATGATGGATGCAGAATCCTTTGATTACACAGATAGAGTATTCATCATGCTATGTACACGGTTTGTTTTTTATACATACAACCATGGTTTACATGGCGGACGCAGTAGCTTCACGGCTTTGCTTAAGCAAAAAAGCCTATAAAGCCATCTTCTGTTTTCTTTCTTTTTTTCATCACCATCCCAGGAAGAACGGGACTCTCCTCCTCAACTAGAACACTGACGAACTGATCGATATCTACAGGACGAACAAGAGGATGGTGCTAGCTAGCTAGTTTTACAACACAAGACGAGAAAACCTTGCTGAGGGAAAAAAAGGAAAATATAAGGGGGAAAAAATCCATCTCTCCCTTTGACCCTCCTCCCTGCTGTGTATCCATCTCTCTACTCCTCTTCTTCTTCGCGAGATCGAGATCTCTCTCTCTCGGCTCCCTCCCTATTCTGACTGATCTGCTGTTAATAAAAAACCGTTGCTGCTGTAGTATTTACCACAAAACACACGTAGCGCGTAGTAGTAGTCGTTGTAGTAAGCTAAGACGGCCGGCCGGCGAAAACTGTACAAGATGCGAGGTCTTTTCTCCCCCCCCCCCCCCCCCTGGGTCCGGCGACGCCGCGCCCCGGGCTTGCCGGAGCTCCTCCGCCCGTGTCCGCCTCGCGCTCTCAGGCGCGGGCGGACAGCACGCGGCTGCTGCTGCTGCCGTTGCTGTGGGCGGAGCCCCGGCACGCGGCGACGTCGAACCCCTGGATCCTCACGGCCGGCGCGAACGACGGGGCAAAACTGCTGCTGCTGCTGCTAATATACGTGGGGCGGTGGTGGTGGCTGTAGTTGCCGCTGCGGCTCTGGTGGTCAAAAATCCCGAGCTCCAACGGCGGCGAGTCCACGGGGTGGCGCTGGTTGAGCAGGAAGTGGGGGTCGTGCACGAGCGGGTTGTCCGCGCGCGCCGGCGGCGACCCGCCGAACAGCCCCCACCCCCCGTCCTCGTCGCCGCCGCCCGCCTCCTCCGGCGACTTGGTCTTGCCTCCCTCCTTGCTCTGCGACGACGACAGCAGCAGACAGGGGGGAAGGTGAGATCTTCGCAACACAACAGGAACATGAACAGGAAGAGGAAGGAAGGTGGGAAAGAAGGTATTTTTTTTTTTTGCAATTGCAAGAGAGGAGGAGGAGGAAGAGCAGGGGATTTGGGCCAGTATACCTTGTTGCTGTGGAGCAGGAAGGGCGGCGGGCCGAGGATGAGGTCGGCGGTGCAAGGGTGGACCTGGGCCCTGCGCGGCCTCGGGGCGCAGAGCACCGCCGCGGCGGGCTCGGCCTCCCTGCAACCGCCGCTGCCGGAGGACGACGACGACGACTCGAGGAACAGCCCGTTCATGGCTCTGGAAGGCATCCTTCCTTCCTTCCTTCCTCCTGCTGGTCGTCTCAAAAGACCTTGCCAGCCGGACAAAATTCCTTCGCCGGAGGAGCTCTCCCCTCCTTGGCTACGTATGTACTGTATATATCTCCCTCCTCTCCTCTCGCTGCTGCCTGCAGTTGCAGGTCGGTCGGTCCAGGATTAGTAGGAACGGGGGTGAACGAACGGGGGGGGGGGGGGGGGGGGGGGGGCGAATGGACGAAAGAACTGAAGCAACGGGGAGGAGGGGAGGGAGGCGAACGGCTTGGCCTTCGCCTTTTCTTGAGGCTGGTGGTGGGAAGGAAGAAGGGGAGGCGGCAATGCAATGCGGTGCTGACCGCGCCCCTGCCACCACAAATATACCAACCGCCGAGTTGGCTTGGGGCTGGCGCCGGGTGTGGGCAGGTGGACCACGTCTCTCGTGCCCCCCCCTCCCTCCCCTCCCTGCCCATACTTTTTTTAGCTTTTCTTTTTCCTGCCTGCCCGCCGCTATTTATTTATTTATTTATTTATTTATTTGTAGGAGTATTATAATATATTTCCCCTCTCTCTCTCTGCCCCGCTCCTCCACGCCTCTTTTTTTTTGCTTACAAAAAAAAAATTGTGTAGTAGTACGTGACGAAAATATCATCGGTTCTGCCGTTGGTTTCCTTCGGGCCGTCACGACTTTCGTTGTTGCTTGCAACACATGGGAAATCCACCCCCACCCACTCGGTTCCGATCTGACTGACTTCGTAGCCTGCCGCCTTGTGTTTCGACTTCACCCATGCTATGCTATGCTATGCTATGCTTCCCCTGTCCCCTTGTCGGAGGAGCCGAGCCATACGGTGGTATGAACCATCGTCTCTTTGTTTTGTCGACCACTGTCACTGTGATAACCAGCGGAGCAAATTATTTTTTTTCTCCTTGTGCGATTTCATGCACGCGTGCGTGACATCCGTTGTCCTCGTTTGAGATTTGGACCGAGCCAAAAGTTGCCCTACCGTTACCTTTGCTTGCTGCTAGTATAGTAGGAGGCCTTAAATCGGTGAGTTCCGGTCACCTGTAGCCCTTGTCTAATAATCTAGAGCTACCAGCAAGGAAGCTCTAGCTAATCCAAGCAAACCCCAATTCGTAGCTACCTTAGGGCAGTCCCAATGGACAATTTCTAACACAATATCCAACAAAGATAAATTTAATTTTGGACTCTATATCTCCAATGCATAGTTTCTTATGGTAGTTTCTATGAGCATTACTATTTAATGAGCATCAACATCTATTAAAAACTGAGTAAGATCAATTGTGGCAAGCAGTATTATGTAGCCCTCTCTCCGCTCATGTAGTAATACTAGTTATGTACGAAGACCACACCGCATCCTCCCGCGTTCCTATCTTTCTGCCAGTACCGCACCCTCCTGTTGTCCTGTGTACAGAAACGTGAGGAGTATCTTTCATTGTCCTCTCTCTCCTCACGTTCGAACAGAAACAATGGAGGAACCAATCTTCTTCTTCCTCTCTCAAATCCAAGAATCAATTTATGCATGTCACACCACTGCGGTCTTCATCTCGAGCGATTTCCATTCTCCTGTAGGGCTCTTGCTAGCGTGGAGTATGCAGGGAGATCAAGGAAGGTCGCCCTCCATGGCTGCCTTGCTCCCCATCTTTACGGACGCACACGACGGCGCGGACGAGCGACCACCGGCGGCTCCGCCGGCAAGCGCAAGGTTCCCGCCCATCGCGGGAGCGGCCCGCGCGCAACAAGGGCGAGCCACCACGGCGACGCGGCCCCAACGCGACGTCGGGTCTCCGTAGGCGGCGCGGCCATGGCGTCCGCGAGGGCAAGGTCATCCGCGCCGCGGGGGCGGCGTCGCAACCGATCCGAGATCGGATCGCAAGAAACCGGTAGTTTCTCCCCAACGGGGGTTGTGTGATTTCCAAGTGCCTCGTTGCAAGAGTCGACTCGGTTTCGTGCGGAGGAAACCGTTTCTTGATTTTGCACTCTCTTTCTTTTTTTAATTCATTTGCCACATCAAAGAAAATGATGAGTTATCATGGTAATTAATAGACATAGAAATCGCAATTAATTCTCCATTGGGACTGCCCTTATTCGTACTAGCTACAAGCTGGCTCATCTCTTGGCTTTGGAGGATCCAAAATGGAACTTTAGTTCACCTCGTATGTGGTGCATATGCCAAAATTCGCCTGTTTCAAGCCTCCTCTTCTTGATAAGAGTTCATGTCCCAAAGCATCTAATTCTTTATTTATGCCCAAACACCACGCACAAATGAACACGTAAAAAGGAATAGTACAAGCATGATTTCCGCTCGTTAATTGTTACCCACAAAACCAAACCGTCGCGGCGGACCACAATTTTCACGTACTGTACGTACTAGATGCCTTTTGTTGTTGCTGCTGCTGCTGCTCACGCGCAGAGCAATTCCCGTGTTTCGCTTGCTCTTTTACACTCCTAGGAGCCATTCCCTCAGTGTTACCCAGAGAATCATCCTAAATTTCTGACCCAGGTCAGCAAATTGCTTCGTAAAGTGGGGAAGGAAAACCCTCCTGAAATCAAGAAAAATGCAGAGGATAGGACCTTATCAGCGAATTGGATTGAAAAATGTTGGTGCAGAACAAAATGAAAAAAATTGATGAAGATGATGTGCCGGTTTGCAGAGGGGGGGAATCAAGAGGGTGTTTGGAACCCTTTAGTCACCTGACTAGAGTTTAGTCAGCCCCTATTTGGATGGTGTAAAATTAGGCAGCATTAATTTTTCTTAACATTAAAATATCCACAGAATTAGTGGGGGGAGCAATTAATTAGGTGAGAGAGATCCTATCTCTTGTTGGGTCCACAGAATTAGTGGCAGGAGCAATTAATTAGGTGAGAGAGAGTATTTTAGTCACTAGAAGTTGGGTGAGGGGTAACTAGAGACTAAACTAGTTTTAGTCACCCTTTAGTCAGGGTGTTTGGAGATTTAGTCACTCTGGTCCCTGGTCTCCCGTGGATCCGAACAAAAAAAATGGCAGCTTTGTCCCCGAGGCGGGCACCTTGGATCCCACGCCCAGATCTTGGCCAGCATCGTCCTGACACGCACCGACCACGCCCCTGTCCCCTTCTCTCTCTCTGCACATGCACAGATTTTTTTCTCTCTTATTACTGCCAAATGACCAAACTGCCCCCAGCTGCGCTGAGCTGGGTGGTGGTCCCCCCCCCCCCCCCCACCTCTCCTTTGCCGGCCTCGTCGCCGCCGTCTACGGCCCATGTATGAATACGACCTGCCGACCTGCCGCCGTAGACGACGGCGCCCGTCGTCGGATCGGTGGTCGACGGTCCCGATCTCGCTCGTGCTGCGGTGGCTGTTGTTGGGAGGCGTGCCCAGTGCCAGTGCCACCGCCGCGGTGGCTGTCGTAGGGGAGGCGTGTGGGCCGGAGTCCGGCGGCCCATCCTGGGACTGAATGAATGGAAGGAAGGGGGGAGAAGATGAAAGAAAGGCTGCCACCACTCCTCTTTTCGCTTTCCTGTCTCCGTAAGCAAAGCCCGCACGCACGAGGCGCCCATGTGACGGGACGAGCTGAGCTGGTCAGTATATCATTGCTTCAGCCTGACCTAACCTGAGGTAAGCCAAGCCAACTCCTGACTGGTCGGTCGTTGCTAGGGTTACTTACTCCTGCTGCTCCGCTCCCTTCGTGTTGTTAGTTAAGCAGGCTGTTGTTGGTTGGGTCACACTCAACAACGAAGGATGGGCTACCACCTATTTGCAGTGTGTGGGCTGGGGCCCATATGGGAATGTGAATTGCCTGGCCCTTTCTGACTACACGTTAGTAGACATGTATGTATGTAGTAGTGATGAGGTTTTATACCAGTACCCAAGTCACAAGATGAGGAGGAGTACACACCCACCCAATGCTGGTGATTGATCGATCTACTGCTAGAATCGAGAATTTGGACGCAAAAGGTGCTGCTGCAAGGTGGTAGTTCCGTGTAGAAATGCTAACAACGTGAAAACTTAGTAAGTCTCCCCTCTCCCTCGATCGCTTTTCAGAGAGCTTGCACGAGGAAGATGCATGCCGCGCCGGTCACTCGCGTCGCGCGCGTGACACGGCGCAGATCGAACAGGTGAGAGAGTCGATCTGGTGGTTTGGCGGTGGCGCATTCTTCATGCGACACTGTCAGCCTGTCACTGACCTATAGGCGCAAACTCTTGGCGATTAATGCATGCATGCATATGCTTGAACGCCTCAACTGACCGACCACCGACCTGACCGACCAGCAGCCGCAGCATGCACTGTGCCGCCGCCGCTGCCGTTCCTCGATCCAAACAGCGACCTAAACATGACTTGCTTGTCGCACCCCCCATCCTTTGTGTTGATACTTGTATACAGAGCTAGCTGAGATGAGTTGAGCTCGTGTCCAAAATCATTCAGTAGCTGCGCGTTTGGTTCTTGAGAGTGAGTGTCAATGGCCGCCGGCAAGGTTATTGGCGGCGGAAGGATCGCCGTGCTGATAATAATGCTGACGGCGGTTGCCGTCGCGGCCCTGGCGGTGCCCGGTGGGAGCTGCCGCCCGGTAGCAGCGGCGGGCGGCGCCGGCGGGGAGGCGGAGCGGTGCGTGCACAGGTGCGCGAGGGACATGGTGGCGTGCGCGGCGGCGGCGGGGTGCGCCAGCGTGGGGGCGACGACAACCAGGAGCGCGGCGTCGCGCAGCGGGGTGGTGGAGGAGGGGGAGGAGGAGGAGGAGGAGGAGGGGGCACGGCGTGCGGCAGAGGGTGCGAGAACGAGTACGTTGGCTGCATCGACGTCTGCTAGACGACGATCTCGATCGCTCTTCTGCTGCTGCGGTTTCGATCATTCTACTATGGCCTCTGCCGTGCCGTGTGACATACTCTGCTATTCGAGAACGAGGACCAGCAATTTTTGGTGGTATTTGTAAATAGGAAAAATAATAAAAAAAACAAATGTTGAGAGTGGGATTTGAACCCACGCCCTTTCGGACCAGAACCTTAATCTGGCGCCTTAGACCAACTCGGCCATCTCAACTTGATGGCAGTTCATTTCGTTCCTTATTTTTATCCGTCCATATGACTTCAGTTTGGGCTGCCGCGCTGGGTTTGGTTAGTCCTGCGTTAAGCAGGCCTTGTTTCTGTTTTGCTCACACAGATCGTGTTGCTCCGCAGGCGAGGCGAGCACGTTCCGTGTCGGTCGCTGCAGGCCTGCTGCCCGTTCACACATCTCTCATGCTTTGCGCATTCGCACGAGGAGACGATCGACCTACGTATATAAATGCAGATCGACGCGCGCGGCGCTATCGACCTCAGCGCGTACATCATCAGCTCTGCAACCTTCACGATTATTCCCAGCGAGACCGATCGTCGACTCGCTGGACGGAGAAGGTGCGTACGTACGTGTTGTGCACAATGAAGGCTGCCGCGGCGGCGATGATGCTCCTGCTGGCGCTGGTGGTCGCGGCGGCGGCGGCCGCGGCCAGGCCCGACGGCGGCTCCTCCGCCGCGGCGACGACGACGGTGGGCACCCTCGGCCGTGGCCACGGCGGCGGCCGCACCTGGCGCGACCACCACGGGCACGGCGGCACCCGGTCGCCGCTGGCGGGGCTGACGGAGTGCGTCACCGTCTGCGGGTCCGGGGTGACCAAGTGCATGCTCGACTGCTACAAGCCGGCCGTCAGCTTCGACCCCCTGCAGCTGCCCGTCTGCCTCCTCAAGTGCACCAACGACGCCATGGTCTGCGGCTCCGGCTGCGCCACCAACCTCTAGGGACGTACCGTTGATGAACGCTATATATGCCATAGCTTGCCATGCAATGCAAAAATATACTATATATGTCCCTCGATCACTCACATGGTATGATTGTACTTCATGCCGGCGCAACCGACGGGTTGCAAATTAAGCCGTGATTAATTACCATGAATAATGCAATTGCTACTTATCACATCATACCGGCCGGTTCATCGGTTATGGCCTAGCGAAGCTTCAACTTGAATGTTGCATAATACTGCACTACAAAGTTGTGGCTGTCCTGATGGTGGTACTAGTAATCATCCTTCAAGGCTCTTCGTCCCCCCTTTGTGTTGAAACACGCGAGCTTCAGTTCATTACAGCAGGCCTGCCTTGCTTTGCTTGCACTGAAAATGTTAATGGCATTTTGACCGAAACTGTCTAGCACGCAATTCTCACATATGAAAAAGATTATATGAACACAAATGAATTAAGATAATATCACAGTAGTTGAAAGTTTGAAACCTATAAATTTCCTTTGCATTTGAGGTTGTAAAAAGTTCAACCTTTTCCCTTCCCCCCATATGATTAAACGCATTTGAGGCCCATTAAACGGTGGGGCCCATGATTGATGGAGTAGCGTTCCGGCCTCCGCCGCCGAATTAGATTACGAACACAACTCCGAGTCGGATTTCGAAATCAGAAGATGCCCCGGCTACATCCGAATTCCGTCTATTCCTGAAATCTCTTCTTCCTCCCCTATAAATCTTGAGTTGTTGACTCGATCTCCCATAGCCGTAGGAGGCGTCGAGACGGCGAAACTGATCGACCATCAGCATCGATTGCTTCACCTTAGTAGTCCCACATACTAATGTCGACGGCGGAGCATCATACAACCACGCCGGCCTCCGGCGCCGGCGCCGCCAGCAAGAAGCACACCAGGAGCAGGGGGAGGTCCAAGAAGGCACCGGACCCCTACGCGTCCAGCTACGGCGTCATCCCCTTCGAACTGTTCGGCGGGGGGCCGTGGATGCCCGTCCGCGACCTCGGCGAGGCCACGGTGGGCAAGCACGTGCTGCTCTTCGGCAAGGTGTGGTCGGTCCGGCCGGTGAGCAGGACCAGGACCGTCGTGGTGCTCTTCCACTACCTGGCCGCCAGCACCGTGCGGTGCGTGGTCGTCGCCGGCTCCCAGGAGGGGGTGACCACGCGGACCGTGCGCTTCGCCGCCACCCTGACGCGGGAGGCAGCCATCGACGTCGAGGGCGTCGTCTCCCTACCCGAGGGCGGGAGAGTCCTTGGCACCACCCAGCAGGTGGAGGTTCAGGTGAGAAAGATCCACTCCATTGGGGTTAATCATGCAAACAAGCCGCGGGGTGGCAAGTTGCAGAGATCTCGCGCCAGCGTCACCCGAGGGCCTGTCAAGCTGGAGGAGGAGAGTGTGGTGGAAGTGGAGCAGGAGGGGAAATCGTCACCCGGGGGGCGGGCAGGCGGAGGAGAGTGTGGTGGAAGTGGAACCAGAGGGAGAAATCGTCACCCGAGGACCTGTCAAGCTGGAGGAGGAGAGTGTGGTGGAAGTGGAACCAGAGGGGGAAATTGGGAGGGCCGGACAAGTAGGTCTCCTAATGTTTTTCGTTCATGTTCTTATTAGTTATGTAAAGCATTTTTTTTTGAAAAGAATGTAAAGCAATTTCACTTAGGAAAAAGAAGGGTTTTGTAAACAGGCTCCAGATTTAGAATAGGGAGCAATTATGATATACTACACCATGTTGGAAGCTTTTTTTTAGATAAGTAAAGTAGTTTGTGTTTTAGCCTTTTTTGCCTGTGAATGATTTCACCCCCCTTATTGAAGTCTGTTACATCTATTCCTGGTGTGACTGATGTCCTCGCCCTATGCCGGCCGCTGTCCTCCACCTCGCCCCGGCGGCTGCCCCTCGAGCAGGGGCGGCCGCCCCCGCGCGCCGCCGAGCACCGGCGGTCGCACCCCTCTTCCACCTCGCCATGCGCCGGCCGCCGCCCTCCAACTCGCCCCGGCGGCGCACCCCGCCAAGCCGCCGTCCACCGCGCTGAACTTCCACACCCCTCAAGGAGACAAGAATGCAGAGTGCGTGTGGAGATTCTCTCTGTTTTGATGCTTAAATCGGTGTTACGGAGCTGGTTAGCATGCATGTGTGTGTGGAAGAAATGATTTGAAATTCTGTATGATTTCACTGACACTGCAGGAAGCAAGTCCGTTCATTTCTGAAGTATTTCAGCATCAGCTTCCTGTAGAGCTTCTTCCAATGGTTCTATACTGGTGGCAGTGTTTGCGGGTTCGCTCAGTTCCCTACCTTTGGCCTCCAGGCCTGGAAGCAGCTGTAATAGCCTTCGATCGTGTGATGCTCATCAAACCAGTTCATCAAACAAAAATGGCGATCCCTCTCTGAATTATGTCGTTCGCACCTCGGCGCGCCGCGCCTGCTATTCAGCCTCTGTCGTCAGGATCGACACCCTCCGCCCTGACTGGCTCCAGCCCGGCATGGTCCACCTTGGCAGACGCAAGACGCCGGCGGATTCGACTCCCATTCAAAGATGCAGGTGATGTAGTTGAAGATTCGGTGAGGATGCAAGGTTCGAGAGGCTAGTTATACAAACGACAAGCTCGATCTTCAAAGTGCGAGCACACCGGCGAGCTCAATCTAGTGGACGGCGGAGGGGTCGGCCCGCCCTAGTAGGGACGATTGGGGTTGATGGGAGTTACAAACCTATCGCTCCTAATCTAACAGTATGTTCGTTTGGCTGGTGGCTGGTGCTGGTTTGTTGTAAGAGAAAAGTACTGTTGGCTGGTTGTTGGTGGATGGTTTGTTCTGAGAGAAAAGTACTGCTGCCTGGTGGCTGATAAGCGGAACGAAGAGGCTGTAAATATGATCGACCCGCTTCGATCCGTATGCTAATTTCAGGATCGGAGCGAGTTTGCAGGTGGATCGACCCGCTCGGTTTGCAGGCCTGTGTCTGTACTTTGCCCTGTATTGGCAGCTTTTTCCTTCCTTGAACTAGAAAGTATAACATCACCTCCATGTCAGGAAGCGCTTCTCAGATCCCGACACTCCATGGCTGCTATGTGTTGACATTACGGAAACGGAAGCAACTATCAACTCCTTTCAAATTCCAGGGAGAGAAAATCCTAGTTGTTGTGACTGCCTAAGACAAGTTTTGGTGAAATCAGTAAGAATAATCGGCTAAGACAAACATTGGTGAAAGCAGCAAGGATAGAATCAACAGGGTAATCAGCAAAGCAAATCGGCAGAAAGTGAAAGGAGATATTTTGCGTGCATGTGTGCATGTGAGAGCGACAACTCTTATACTAAAGTACATTGGAAAAGGAGATGTGCAAGCATTGGGCGCTGAACTGCTGATTGTTGCGGCTGGATATATTAATTAAAGAAAGGAAAAGGTCGTGATAATCACGCCAGTAGTTTCTTGTTCGTATCATCGTCATCATCATTAATTCATTATTATTATTATTATATCTGTTGGCCAATATACGTCTAAATGTTTAATTCTAGCATCGATCATCCCTCGGCTTTACGTACTTCAAGTTTATCAAATAGCCGACGGATCGCTATGTATATTTAAACGTGTATTTTTCATTCTTCAAGTATTGCAATATAGTGTGGTATTCATCGCTCATGTGCATTCATTAGCCCTGAAACCCTAAAACCCTTTGGTGCAAATCAATCAATTTACTAATTAATTTGGTGCTTTTATCAACCCACCTTACTAAAAGTTAATGTCACATAATCAATAATCATTTGATTAATCAGTAATATATCTCTCCCTCTCATTCTCTCACGGACCTGATGGTAATGCTAAGGCATAACAGGCATATAGATAATAGACAAACAAGAAATACCATGCTGCTCCGGTTCAAATCAGTCTTATGCTGGTGCACACCTAACTCCATATCACAACAACTTCTCTCTCCAGCTGCCTCCTGATGGCAGTAACACCTCAGTGACAGGTCGGCCCCACCCTATCATCTCCTGGCAATCACTGGAGAATATATCAGGACCTTCACATCCACATTCTGTCAAGGGCCCAAGGCCCATCCAGTAGTAGTTACTGCAAAAGACCAGCTTCCTTTGATCACCATGAAAATATATAATCATCTCCAAGTCCCTTGCAGTGAAGCATACTGACTGCACCTTATGGGCAGGCATTCTTGTGAGATCAGTCAGATGAATCAACACTAAGCACTGGTCGCAAAACTAAGCCGATGGGGTTATAGACCGCTTCAAGGATTTCATTAAGAGAAGGAAACCTAACTCCGACTTAGAAAATCCCCGAACCCCAGCCTCACCGGCGAGGGAATTTTTTTTAAAACCAGTCCCGTAAATTCCCTCCAACGAGGAATCGAATTTGGGTCTCCTTGTTGCCACAGTACCTCAACCCCCTCTAACCAACTAAGCACTGGTGGCTAACTCGCTAAAAGATTCAGACTCAACTCTGCTGCTCTTGCATTTCTGTACTCTGGGTTTATTACTTTGGTCACACACACTTGGAGCCAAGAGTCATCTAATCTTATTCAAAACAAGCTGTATTTAGTGATAATAAAACTGCATTTATCCACATGGTTTCACTCATACCAGGAAATTTGATTTTCCCGGATCCGATAAAACAACGTCTATTTGTGTCATGTACTCATGTGTTGAACTACGGTGGATGATACATACTGTACAAAATAATCTAAATTGCTTCGGAAACAAAAGGGCAAGAAAAAAGGGGCCCTGAGGTGCACAGAGAGGCCAAACAAAGGTATACGGACGCACACCAGAATGGCACATTAAACCTAGAACATTAGCAGCAGATGTCTGCACCTGCCACTGTTCATTGGATCTTCTTCAGTTTCTCAACAGCTGCTGTCTTTTCTTGCTCAACCGGGAAGTATTTGATACCCACGAGATCACCAACTTTGCTGATAACCTGACACGTTGGCATGAATTTCAGTTCTATCTATAGCATAGCAATCAATAACAACAGCATACAAGGTCTGATCGATACAACAAAAGGATGTAGATCAACAATCATGGTTTGCAACTAAAGCACCGTTTTTTTTTCGAACCGGAAAAAGCACCATTGTTGCACCAACCACCATCTAGTTAGTAAGTAACACAGATAAGATCGTGTGCTTTACCTCTAATCCTTTAATGAGGTCTTCCCTTGAGTGGGAAGCTGAGATACATATCCTAGCTCTCGCAAGTAGAAGTGGTGTGGCGGGAAATGCAACAGTAACAACAGCAACCTAGCAGTATGGAGTTGACCACATTAGCAAACCAACAAAAAACTTTCGTATGGAAAATCTCCATAACCAGTTAAAACATAAAAGACAGTTTGCTTTGAGACAGAGTCCCATTAAGAAAAATCAGCACCATACATTCATGTATACTCACATTTTGCCTCAGGCACTCCCTTGAAAATGCAGGAATTTTAGCAGGATTGTAAAGCATGATAGGCATGACAGGTGAGTCATTATCTCCAAGAACCTCAAAACCCATTTTCTGAAGCTCTGAGCGGAAGAAATTGCTGTTCTCTCGAATCTGAGCAAGTTTCTTGGCCCCTAATTAGAACAGTTAGTACATTAGGACTTCCAGCAAACAGGAGATGTAAAAAGCTGTTAAGATGTAAGAATGTTGAAATTATTTATGATATACCTCTATTAGTTCCATCTTCCCCTAGGATAACCTTTATAGCTGAAATGACTTGCTCGACTGCCGGAGGTGACATGGATGTTGCATAAATATGAGCTGGGCATGTATGCTTTAGATGATGAATAATCTCCTGAAAAGAATATATAGAATTTTTGGCGGGGTCAAATTTATCAACTTCAAAATTTTCAAGCAAGGAAAAGCTAGCTGACTATTACTTCATACCTTTGAAGCTGCGATGTAACCTCCACATGATCCAAATGATTTCGTAAATGTACCCATCATAATGTCAACATCAGCTGGATCCACTCCTAGTAGCTCGCATACACCTCTCCCTGTTTTCCCAACAGCTCCAATACTGTGTGCCTCGTCTAAATATGTGTAAGCCTGTTTGGATGTGAAAAATACTTCAGTCTACCCAGTACACTGCCGGTTCAAAACACTAGTTAAAGCTGCAACAACATCTACGACATTAATCACATGCTGACTCGTGACTCACATCCAGTACGCAGGAAATTATTTGTCACCACTAAAAATAGGCACAAGTATCCTAATACAAAGCACAAGTAATCATGCAAAATCACCGAACCTTGTATTTCTTGCAGACAGAAATAACCTCTGGTAGTTTGCATAGCTCACCCTCCATGCTATAAATTCCCTCAACAATCACAATGATCTTCTTCCATGGCCTGTGTGTACGAGGCTGCCCTCCGGCAATCTGCTCTCTCAACACCTCTTCCAAGTGAGCAGGATCTGAAGAGAAATAAGGAAAGCATTAAACTTCACAGTGCACAATAGATCTTAGTACTTGCAATGCAATTGTTAATTAGTCGCTTACTGTTATGTTGAAAAACCCGAACGGTGGCCCCTGAACCCCTAGCTCCATTGACTATAGAATTGTGGTTCAGTGAATCGCTTATTATCAGGCCTCCCTGCAATTATTGGATAAGTCTTAGCTGCAGCTGATATAAAAGAACATAACAGAGAGAGCATAAACATATTTTCACAACAAACCTTCCCAACGAGAGCAGGAATGATAGCAGAGTTTGTCACATAGCCCATGCCAAAAAGAATTGCTGCAGGCTTGCCAACAAATCTTGCAACCAGTTCTTCAAGCTCAGTGTGCAGCTTAGTGTTACCTAATGTCATATAAACACCAATTAAGGTTGCAGTTTCGATATATTATTTGATGCGCTCAACAAAACAAACTATGGGACAGTTTGGTAAACATAAGGACCAGCCTCCATCAACTCGAACACTGCATGTGCTTGCAGAGTATTTCTTCAGCGACTCAATAACACGAGGGGTGCAGTACTCATCAGCCGCAGCAAAACCAAGGTAGTTGTAGGAACCCAAATTAAGGCATTTCGATGTTTTTGTGGTACGACTGCGTCAAAAAGATGCACTAAATGAGATGTTGACACCCGTGCAGAGAGAATATGCAAATAGCATTCACTTATGCTAAAAAGTTATAGGATGGAATGCAAGTAACATACTGCAGTGTCTTGTTGCAGTCGTTTGAGTATCGCTCAACCACATCAAACCACGCATCTGGCGCACTGGCAATTGGCCGGCCAAAGCAGTCCTGCCATGACAATTGAAACTACAAGTTAATAAGGAAACCCAAATAAATACAGCAGCAGCAGCAAGAGCATGTTGTTCTGGTAGATGAATGATAAATGTCATCCATCACACCTCGGCCAAAAAAAAAAGTTAACTTTTATTTACATAGCAAAGGTGATATATACTGTACATTGTTCAGACACACCTACTCAGCCTAAAGGCTAGTTCCTATACTAATGAAAACCCAGTAACTGGAGCATTGGAAATTTGGAATAGCACGCAAAATGAAGCAATCTTTCAAGTTCATTCAGCCATGACCCATCAATTGAAGAAAAGGAGCTAAACTTTCTTCAGTTGTTCAGCTTATTCTGTTTTAAAGTTCCAGTTCAATACTATGGTTCTTCAGGTTATTTCGTTTTCAAACCTCTATAGCTTGCTCGGTCTAATCACAAGGGAATGTATCAACAACAACAGTAAGAAATAGTTGAGCCAGCGCCAGATGATCCCGTGACGATGAGCATTGCAACCCAGGGTGGGGGAAAACGATCATTACTCTGGAAACCGTGGCAATCACCTCACCTGGATGCGGAGATAGAGGCGGCGCGTGTAGAAATCCTCGAGGCCCAAGCAAATCGGCGCGTAACCCTGCGAGGAAAGGAACTGTAAGGCACGGCCTGCCCTGCCGCGAGACGAATCCGGAGCGTAGCTCCCCGAGTGGGGGCGGTCAGGGCGTCAGGGCAAGCAGCAAGGGCAAGGGCGAGGGCAAGGGCGAGGGCAGCGCATCACCTTGAGGTTGCTGGGCTTGCGGGCGTCGAGGATCCTGCGGAAGAAGTCGCGGAGCTGGCCGAAGGCGAAGAGGAGGCCGTAGCTGAAGAGCGTGGTGAGCGCGGTCACGTACGGGAGCCGCACCATCGTCGTGCCCCTCACTTGGTCGGTCCGTCGGCAGCACACGGCGGTGTCGGACGCGGACGCCCCGGCGGCGGGGGAGCGGGATTTGTAGCCGCGAATCCACGCGGTGGCGGGCGGGCGGGCGGGCCGGCCGCCGAGGGAGGGAGTGGAAGCGGTCGTCAATGGCGACGATCGAGAGAGAGAGAGAGACGAGAGCGCGTGGCGGCTGGTTATTATAGTTAATAACATCAAACTGAGTGACGAATCTGCGACGCCGATCGAGTTGGAATAGTGTGATGGGTGGTGGTGGAATCGGGATCAGGGGGCAGCGCTCGTGGATTTGAACGTGGACGACGACGACGACGAAGAGGGGGCGTGTGCCTCGCCGGCGCCGTGCCCTCACCGGCGGAGCACCCGCATCGCGGAATCAGTTAGTTACACTCGCATTTACCCCCACTCGTATTTTACTTTTTATTATCACCTCCGCATCCTGAAATTTATATTCTTTTTTCGGACCGAAATGTATAGTCGGGGAAAAAATATGGCATTTTTGATAAGTGTAGAGTGATATGATTATGTGAATCTTCAAGGTTGCTTTCGGGATTCAGGGTTGGGATTTGATCCGCTTCAGGGTCAAGAAGGAATTCTGCACGCTGATCTGATTATACAGGCTGCTCTTTGTGGAGATTTTTAGGTTCATCGGGATTTTGTTGATGGACTTTTAACCAAGCCAAAATTTTGCACCATTTGATTGAGTTTCAACAATCTTATAGTAGCCCAACGTACTTGTGGAAAAATGTTTTATGTCGTATTTTGTTTTAAACTTATTCTAGAACTGTCAACTTCAAGGAAAGTCCAGCTTCCTTAAGAGAGCGGCTAAACTACCTCGGATGAATTTTCAGAAGAAGACAACACACGACAGTGGACTCAAAATCATGTGCTCTTGAGTCGAATCAGCTTGTCGAACCAACACCAATTTTCAGCTGAAAACGGCTCAAATCAAACCACACCGCTCCAATTCCAATCAATTCACACAAAAAAAAAGCAGCATTTGAATGTCAGCCCATCACGAATAAGATATCTGGCCCACAGTCAACTTCCAGCACCTCGGCCCAATGTCAGCCCAAGGATTTGATATTTGAATGTGCTAAATACGCCTTCTTACTTGGTAAGCGTACTACGTACGACTCTTGCTTCCGCCGTACCGCCCGCCGGCTGGCGGAGGAAGAAGACGACACGAGCACTGTGTGGATCTGTAACCGTGAGTGCGTTTCCACTTCTTCCCAGTGCGTCCACGACAGAGCAATTTATTCGATTGCACGCCGGAAATCCTCACCCCCCTCGTCTTCCGTTCCAAGCTGCATTTCCTCCGCCGCCTTCAACAAGGGATCTCGAAGGACAGGGAGGTGAACCTTGGTGGATTGGTTGGATCACGCGATGGCGGAGGCAAAGGCGGGGAAGGAGAAGGATGTGGTGCGGCTGGAGCGCGAGTCCGTCATCCCCGTCATGAAGCCCAAGCTCATCATGAAGCTCGCCTACCTCATTGGTACCTCTTTCTCTCCCTGCCTCTCCTTTCGCCCGTTCCGTTTAGCCGCATTCAGAGCCATTCACCATGGGCGATGCGCGTTTCTTGGTCGGTCGAGCTCGAAATCGTTGCGCTCTTAAATTTAAAGAGAGGGCTCCGGTATCGTGACCACCCTATTTCTACTGTGGAGTTGTTATCTTGCGAGATTCTTGCCGGCTTTTGAGGAAAAGGCTAGAACCTTTTCCTTCATTGATTCGCCTAGATCATGTAAAGTGAAATCTGTATAGAGAAAGAGAAGTATGTGCAGGCATTGCGATTGCAATACATTATTCTGCCCAGAACACTTGTGCCTTTAGCTGTGCGCTCCTTGTCACGTGGACATCAAACATGTTCCTTTAGACGTTGCCTTGCCTTGTTTTCAACACGCTGAAGCAAAGATGTTGCTTTGGATACAAGACCATGCAACACAATTGACGCTTCTGTGTGTTTCTCGAAGAATACCAATCCGACAGAGAAGAATTCTTGAAGCTCTGCAAGCGGGTTGAATACACCATAAGGGCTTGGTACCATCTCCAGTTTGATGATATGATGGTGAGGAAAGTTTATTTAAGTACGCATAAGCAGCATTTATTGCTTTCAATTGATGCTTACAGCTTACTACCATTTCTAGGGTCGTCAGTGTTTGAATGATATATGATCTATTCAGGCGGGTACTTTTGCAGGAACTGTTCGCTCTCTTTGATCCTGTCAATGGTGCAAAAAAACTGCAGCAGCAAAACTTCTCATCTGAGAAAATTGACACGCTCGAGCAGAACTTCCTGTCCTATTTCTTTCAGGTAAAGGACATATTCTGGGGGGGGGGGGGGGGGATAACTGTTGATAGGTTTAGTCTCCAAGTTAAGGATGGAAAGCATGGAGTAGTTTATTATAGTGTTGCAATGAATCAAAACATATTCTGTAAATGTGCTCTTTAAAGTGTCTTTAATAAAGCGCAGGTGATGGAAAAAAGCAATTTTAAAATAGTAAATGATGATGAGGTTGAACTTGCTCATTCTGGACAATATCTGTTGAATCTTCCCATCAAAGTTGATGAATCAAAGGTTAATGCCCTTTCCCTGCAAAATATGTCTCCTTATCTAAATTTCACTAAATGTCAGTGTGAAATTCCAATTTGTTTTTTTGCTTGTGCAGTTAGATAACAAACTTCTGTCAAAGTATTTTAAGGAGCACCGCCATGAAAACTTACCTGACTTCTCAGATAAGGTGTTGTTTTTTACTGTGACATAGATGGACTTCTCTTTTTAAAATTCATTTAGTACAATGTTCATTTAGTTATCAGCTAATCCTTCTTAAACTTTCATGTGTTATGTATTGTATAATGATCTTTCTGTTTAGTGTTGCCCTCCAGAGTCCTGACCCCTTCTCTCCTAGTGGCATTGACTTCTTGCTTAGTACTCCCTCCGTCCCAAATTATAGGTCCTTTTAGCTTTTCTAGATTCATATATTATTATTATGCATCTAGGCATTGGGTATATCTAAGTACGTAACAAAATCTATGAATCTAAAATGCTAAAACAACCTATATATGGGTACAGCGGGAGTATTCCTCCTATATTGTTCATGAACAACTACTTGTTTTAGCTGACATGATCCTTTTATTTCCCAGTATGTTATATTTCGTAGGGGCATTGGATTGGACCGCACTAGCAACCTTTTCTACATGGAGAAAGTGGACATGATCATAGCTCGTGTGTGGCGAAAGTTTCTTGAGAAGACAAGGTATGTTATCCGCTGCACATTTAATGCCCTGTGCATTTTATCTTTCTCAATGAAAGGGTTGCATTTTTGTTCATACTTGAATTTCAGATTGCAAAAGCTCTTCTCCAGAAAGAAAAATGGTAAGCAAAAGATGGATTCCAAGAAGAATGATGATCTAGCCAGTGAAGTAGAGGACAAGGAGCTATATGTTGAACGCATACGGCTTGAAACAATGGAGTTAAGGTTTGCCTCTTCCTTGACCTGTTAAGCTGTCACAATATCTATCTCTTTCTCATGGTCTCACAATTTGCACTTTGCAGCTTGCGAAATTTAATTGGCAAGGTCACAATTCAAGAGCCTACATTTGAAGAGGTGATTGTTTTGTACAGGTAAAAGTTATAAAACGATCTCAGGTTGCATGAACTGATTTATTTTAGAGTACCAGGGAGACCCCCTGGCCATTGCATTGCTCGGGACAATAAACTGAACTGATTTTTTAATGTATTCCTTCAGGAGGAAAAGTCCAAAGGGCCAGGATGATAGAGCAATTCATGTAAAACACTTCAAAAATATTCCAATGGCGGATATGGAGTTGGTTCTGGTTAGCACTTAATTGCCTTTTCTGAAGAAAATTTTCACATTCATATTTATTTATGATGAAGAAAATTTGTAACCACTGCAGCCTGAGAAGAAAAACCCAAGCCTCACACCAATGGACTGGGTTCAATTTATTGTTTCTGTTGTCATTGGACTCGTAAGTGGAACTGAATCATTTTCATTTGATTCTTTTGTGATACTTCACCTTCTAATTTACTTGTATCACATCACTCAGGTTACACTTATCAGTTCACTCGAAATGCCTAAAGCTGATTTCTTGGTTGTGATTGCCATCCTTTCTGCTCTGGCTGGATATTGTGCTAAGATCTATTTCTCGTGAGTATCTTAGTTGATTTTTTTATTCTATTGGTATTTTTTATTATGAAGATAATAGAGAATGGTGGAATATTTTTTGTTTTTGTGACATGGTAGACATACTACAGAATACCTTCACGCTTCACTAAATGCACAACCTTTCTTCATTAGGATGATACTCTCTCCGTCCCAAATTACTTGTCACTATTGACTTTTGATCACAACATTTGGCCATTCGTCTTATTCAAAAAAAACATTGCATACATTGTTTGTTTTATTTGTGACTAACTTCATCATCAAAATGTATTTTAAGTATAACTTGACGTTTTGCATATTTGCACTAATTTTTTGAATAAGACAAATGATAAAATATTGCGATCAAAAGTTAACAATGACAAGTACTTTGGGAGGAGGGAGTACTTATTAGTGTTTATGGTGCCGGGCAGTATATTAAATAGTTATTCTTAGTGCTGGCTTGTTGTGTTTAGTCTGTTAAATAGTTTTTTAATGCAGGTTTCAACAGAACATGGCAACCTACCAAAACCTAATCACTCAATCAATGTATGACAAACAACTAGATAGTGGGAAAGGCACACTACTCCACCTCTGTGATGATGTGATTCAACAGGAGGTAGGTCTAGACTCTACTCGTATCTTTTGAGAATGCACCCAACAATGGTTCAGATATTGGAATTCGAAAGTTAACTAACAATTCACTTTCATCGTCATGGTTTTGAATGTTCAGGTCAAGGAGGTCATAATAGCATATTATATTCTGATGGAAAATGGAAAGGCTACCAGCGATGTATATATACTGTTAATCCATTTTGAAAATATGTACCTGCTCTTTTGGAAGAAATATTAAAATAAGGTATTTGTGTGTTCGCAATGTGCTAGGATCTTGACTTGCAATGCGAGGAGTTAATCCAGGAAGAGTTTGGTTTAGAATGCAATTTTGAGGTGATGGATGCTGTTCAAAAGCTGGAGAGGCTCGGTATCGTCACAAGAGTGAGTTCTCACATCTTTTTCTCTTATCACCAATTTGTGAAAGCATAGGAGTAGTTTCTTGCACACACAGTGCACATAATCAAGTTTTTGCATGCACACATGCTTCTGCTTGTTTTTTCTCTACCTTTTCCCACATAATACTGAAGTCTTTTGCATCCAGGATTCTATTGGAAGAATTTATTGTGTTCCTTTAAAACGTGCCAATGAGATCATCGGTGCTACCACAGAAGAGCTGGTTATGAAAGCAAAGCAAAGCTAGTAGCTAGCGAGGTTGATTTGAACAAGGTAATCCTGTTGTAAATTCTTGCCCGGTGGCGCTACAGCATTTATTGTACTCCAGGAAGGCGAGATATTCTTGCATATCAGGTGGGGCAAATAATTCTGGCCTTCTCCAGGATAGTTCTCCATTGTTATGAGAAATGGGGTTGTATTTTTTTTCCTATGGGTAGGATCGGCTGTATTGTGGAATTTCTGAAGTGTGTTGTAAGCATGTACATTTCTTCCAAGCAAACGAGGTAGTACTAGTGGGATGTTTAGGAAAATGTCTTTTGTTTGTCAGAGACCTTCGCCGCGCGAGCTGATCACAGTACAAGTAACGATGAAGGTTCACTGCAGCGTGCGCACTGCGCCAGTGACACACTGACAGTGGCAGCTTGATCTGTCTCTGCTCTCGTGTTTGATGTTCCTTACATGTCTCTTTGTGAACAGGGAGCTCTGCATTTTCCCTGGAAACTTAGGATGCAGTCTCTTCTTTATCACAGAGGGGGCATCATGTTAGAGTTCTTGCGAGACGCTTACTGTTAAATCAACACCCGACTCTCACCCTTTTTTCCGAAAGATCAACACCCGATTTATTTCCATATATGAAAAATGGAAAAAAAAAGGAAAGACGCAGCGAAATTCCTGGACGGTACAAGTCCAATACCTTATCTAGTGTGCTTTTTTCTCTTGGCAGGAAGATATAAAGTGCAGAGTCCAGCCAGTGGGGGGTGGAGCAGAGAGAGCCAAAGCTCAGCGCTTGGAGAGTGAGACAATGAGCAGCAGCAACGTGGTGTCCGGCGTCTCCGCGTCACCGTCTGCCGCCGCCGGTGCTCGCCATCGCCATGGCGCGGTGAAGCAGCTGAGGATAAAGGTAGCGCAGCCACAGCAGCAGCTGCTGCTGCTGCGCGGCCGCCGCCGGCAAAGCGGCGACAGGGGCACCGGGGTGGTGGCGAGAGCCGGACCCGGGCCGCTGACGGAGATCGAGCCGGACCTGCGCGAGGACCCCATCGACGTGTATGCCACCCCCGGCATCAGCCCGGTCCGTCCCTCCTCCCTCCTCTCGATTCCACTCGCTTTGAAGAAAGAAATCGATTGCCTTTGCTCATCGGATAACACTTGGGTGGACAATAATCTGTGTCTTGCAGGAGGATTTTGAGTTCGGGGTGTACGATGGACACCACACCTATCACGAAGGCCATGGTCTTTATCCTTAAAACTTCATTGTCATTGTATCCTTGTTGTTGTTGTTGTTACTGATATCCTTGCAAGAAGGAGCACTGATTGTTATGATATGTGATGTGTCGAAACAACTGCCATGGCGATGCCCTTTCTGAAGAGAAGAAGGGATTCTGGGAGGAGGTCTCCGATTGGTACCAAGAAGCTGAGCCTCCTCAGGGCTTTCAAGGTGATCTTTGGCTTCTCAGATATCTTTCTGCTTTCAGTGTCAGTGGAAAACAAAAAACCTTTTTTCATCAGCATATCAATGGCAATCTCTTGCTGTGCAGCACTCATCTCCTGGGCATTTCCTCCTGCGATCATCCTTGGCATGGCTTTCAATGTACCGGTATGGACTGCATATTTACATCAGGCTCTGTTTCAAACATATTGGATCCTTTTTTTTCCTGATCTTCTATGAGGATTGATTGAACTACCAGGGCGAGTACCTCTACATTGGGGCAGGTATCTGGATCGTCGTGTTCTGCATCATCGAGATGCAAAAGCCGGACAAGCCGCACAACTTCGAGCCGGAGATCTACCTGATGGAGAGGTCGGCTCGTGACAAGCTCATCGCCGACTACAACTCCATGGACATCTGGGACTTCAACGAGAAGTACGGCGAGCTCTGGGACTTCACCGTCAACACCAACAGGGAAGACATCGTCAAATCAACCTAGATGGCTATCTACTGCACAAGCCCTTCCGTACAAAACAAATCAAGTATAGCATAGCTGCTAGGAAAAAAGCTCTTGAATGAAAGGAATAACAATGTGTGTATCTTCATGCATGAAATTCTCAGCCTTGTAAAAAAAAACTGAGAGCCTGAAATTCTGCTTTATCCTCACATAGTGGGTCAGTGGGTGTATGTCAGTCATCTCACAAAACAAGTTTTACAGAAATGCGGAAGTGATTCACTGAACATTTACAGATGCTGTTTGCCACCACCCACCTGATCTTATTATTATTCGACAAAATGAAAATGCCATTCTTCCTTCAAACATTTGCAGAGAAAAAAATAGAGGGAAGAACAAAAAAGAAACTACCAGGGTAAGACAACAAAAATAAAAAAGGTAAGCCTCACAGCTGTTCCTTTTTTGTACACTTGGGTGCAGCTGGCTCACTATGAAGACGAGAGAAATCTTTTGGAAGAGAACACTGCTAATCTACTGCTCTAGTGAGAGAACTAGCTTTGCTACAAGATGCTAGGCATTCCGTTCCTTCACCTTGATGTTCTGAAGAGCTGACTGCCTAGAGTCACAGTTGGGGTGCGTCCTGTCATGACTGTCGTCAAGCTGATCTCCTGCTCCCGAATCCGGTGTATTTCAGCCTCAACCAAGCTCATCGACGGACGCTGCTCACTCATTGGGTTCACGCACCATGATGCCAAGCGCAGCAATTCTTTCATGCTTTCTGAGGTGAAACCGCTGGTCATTCTGTTGTCTGCAATTGCAGTGATATCACTTGATTCCTGGAAGTTCTGCACCTGCATATCGAGGTACAAAGTGAGCAGGCCTATACTTCAGTGCAGGTATGATGCTTAAGAGAAGAGTAAAATGATGCCACTGACAGAGAAATTGAGGCAGTGTTGGAAAAGATACCCATTGAATGATGTTTTGATCAGACACAGCATTCCGTCCGCTCACCAGCTCCACAAGGAACACACCAAAACTGTAAACATCGCTTTGTATGGAAAAGTTCAAGTTCATGGATTCCCTCATTCTGATCATGCAACAGGAAGTTCCATCAAACTCAAGTGATGAATTGTACACTGGACACGACACACTGAAAGCAGATGAATTTATCATATCCATCTGATGTAACCAATGAATGTAAGAACAAATATGTGTGCCTGTTGTTACCGAGGATCAACAAAAGGATCATTAGCTATTCCGGAAGACAGTCCTGTAACACCGAGTCGATCAAGCAAGCCTGGAATCCCAGTATCCGCAACTTTTGGTATGAAATCCTCATCCACAAGTACATTGGAAGTTTTGAAGTTCATATGGATCGCAGGGGGCGTCAGCGAATGCAGGTGGCTCAGGCCTGAGTAACAAGAAAATATCACCATGTAAGATTGTTGATGCATAGGAGTAGTTGCCATAAGATCATTGCTACAACAGAATGAGTTTTAGTTGATATGAAATTATGAGCCTCTAAATTATATTTCTAACAATATAAGGGAAAGTGTAGAATTGGTTTATATGTATTGGCTAACCTTTAGCAGCTCCATGAGCAACAGAAAGTCTATGCTTGAATTCTAGCCTTACACCTGGTGCATGGCTGTGGCCTACAAAATGACAGCAGAAGAATTACCAACCTACGACACCACTCTCGTACATTAGAGTGATAACAAAACACGATGAAAATCACCATGCAAATGTGTTGAGACACTGCCATTGGGGATATACTCATAAACAAGCATCTGCACACTATTCTCCTGGCAGTACCCCAAGAGTCTTACAAGGTTCCGATGCTGGAGAGATGTTAGGTAATTAACCTGAGAAGCAAAACAGCACAGATGCTTGAGCTTGGAACAATCTAAGAGGGGTGTGGAACAAATTATGCTATATTTTAAATCATATCAGAAAATGGGGGTTTAGTCCTTCGCTAGAAAACAGGATCTTTCCTTCACAAGGTAAAAGAATAGAGCTAGATCCCGGCACATTCAACAAATTCAGGACCAAAAATTGCTCAAGAGAACATATGGATAAGTAAAATTATGTTACCTCTTGAATGAATTCCTGGCTAGGAGGAGCGTGCCGTCTTTTAACAGCTACAATCGTTCCATCCTGGAGCAAACCCTTGTATACCTCTCCAAACATTCCCCGTCCAATAAGATTTGCATTGCTGAAATTCCTTGTAGCCAAATTTAGTTCCTCCAAAGTCAGACATCTTGCTCCCTGCGACTCTGAAAGATGGAAGGCGAAGCTGTTGCTTACCAGAATAGAAATATAGATCTTTAGACTTTAGATGAATAAGTTTTGGAGCCCTATGAAAAGTAACTTAAGCAGTACCTGGTACAGCTTGACCTGATGAACCACTTTCTGAAGAGTCTGAAGTTCTTTTGCGATACCGCAGGCAAAGTACAATTGCAACTGTGACAATACATAGTAGTGTCAAGCCTCCTACAGCACCTCCAAGAGCTGCTGCAAGAAGTCGGGACATCTAGTACTGGATATCCACCCTTCAGAATAGGGCAATAATCTTTGTAGCTGCAGTGTTGAAGTCTGCAGATCGGAAACCTAAAGAGTAGTACATTAAATTTGTCCGAGTCTATATTTGAATCCACAAGGAAGAACATGGATGTACAGATTGCTGGTTGTGACAACCAGTGAGCTACTGAATAAAACCAGAGAGTGAATAACATGTATGCATGGATTGGTTGAACAATAGATAAAGTTAAACCACTAATTATATATTGACTCTGAAACCATGGATAAAGTTAAATCAGCAAGTGCGTCATTTTTTATCAACTTTAGTTTTATTTTAGTAGGAAATTTCTCTCTCAGATTTGTCACTGTGCAGTGGCATATTAATCTAGTGATAAAGACTATTATATCATCAAACGGAGAAAATAGTAAATTGTCAGATATCCAAAATTGCACATTGTGTGGCGTGTGCTTTGCTCATCAGGAAAGCACATTTTGACCATAACAACGGCGTCACGGATGACGCTACTGGTAACGCATAATCTGGGGAAAAGACAACCATATTATCGAATGGGAAAACAGGGATGTGTTGGATATCTGAAATTGGACATTATGTGGCAAAAATTAAGAAAGCACATTTTGATCATGACATTAGCGGTACGGACGAAGCTACTAGTAACGCATAAATTTGGCAAAAAGGGCAATTATATTAGCACACAGAAAACAGGGAATTGTCAGATATCCAAAATTGGACATTACGGTTTGCACTTTGAATTTTTTTTCCTTTTCTTTTCCTGGTATAATGTTTCCAGACCATTTTCTTTCAAAAAAAATGTTTCCAGACCATCATTCAAATTTTTCGCGCCATAAACGGATCAGAAGAAACTTTGCCCCAGTAGCTAGAATGGCATGTTACAGAAAGTGACTATAAATGTGTAGAAAATATCTTTGCGCTGAAACATATATGAGTGAGCTAGTGTAAGTGAGAAACATGAATACATTCTTGCTTGAACTGCTTGCCTCTTGAAGCTTGTTGAGTTGATTTTATTTATAAACAGTAAAATTTAGCAATCTAGTAATGTGCCATTGGCTACTATCTGAATTCTGCTCAGTAACACTAACCAATTGAAGTATTCATCAGAGGATTGCTGATTGTTGATCTTCCCTACCTATAAAGACTATAATATGACCACCAAAAAACTATGACTCCTGAACAGCACACAAATCGTGGTAAGTGGGAAAAAATCCACATGATTCAGACTCCATCCGAAAAATATACAGCGAGTCCATCCACCCTTGTATGCAAAAAAAAAATTGCAAAATTCTGTGAAGAGAAATTAAGGGTACACCATACCTGCAGATTGCCCAGGCCTCGTGGCATCATTCCCGTCCAAGCGCAGCAGCAGCATCAAATGCTGAATCCATTCTGCAGACAGCAAGACTTGTTCCCACCGATTCTTGACTCTCCCCCCGTCTTCTTCCTCCTACCACAATCACAAGAAAAGAATTTTCAAACCAATCAAGAAATGCAAGAACAAGGCAAATTACGGAAGAAATATCTAGCATGGACAGTTTTTCTCCAAAGCTGGTGCGAATCCATGAAAAAGAGTGAAAAGTGAGAGAAGCAGCAAGCGGGCAAGAACACCTCTGCGTCCTCCTTCCTACTCTCCTCAGGTGGGTCTATCGCTGTACTGGCAAGTGATTGTGGGCGAGATGAGCTGTGAGGTTTTGTGGATGGAGGAATGGGGGAGAGGGGAGCGCCCACAAGAAAAGTGAAGGAGAATACACTCACCGGTGGGGCGGATTGGAATTGGAAATCCGCAGCAAACAAACATTGCCCCCATTGCCTGTATATATACAAACTGGCCGGGTTGAGCTGTAGGCATCAGCGGAAAGCGGAGCGGGGGGATGCTAAAAAACGCGGGCTTGGCGCGGCCGTTGCAGGTGAAAACAAAACAGCCAAGAAAATCCCCAGCTTTATCCGGCGGCTTCGCGCTGCATCCTTGTGAGTGTGGGCTTGTGCAACCCCAGAACTCGAACCGGATGGATCGATCTCCCAATGATTGAACCGGAGGCGACAATTCGTCGGGATAGCGACACTGCGCCGACGCATCAGATTTCCCCCCAATTTTATCTTATTGGTTGTTCGATTCTTCCCCCCTTCCGCATGCATTCATGAATCTACCTTTGCCGCAATGCGCCGCCCGTTCGATCAAAGCGGGCAACAAAAACAAATGGAATTGAATAGGGAAACCGGTAGGATTGGATTGAAAATGGGGACGGAGCCGAGGGGAGCCGAGCCAATGATTGCCGGGGAGGAGAAGAGCATGATGGGGGGGGGCTCGGCGAGCTGGAAGACAGACGGACAGGGACAGACAGGCAGGAGCTGCCGTGCTTTGCTCATCATCGGAGAAATGAAAAGCTACTGCGGTTTCCTTCGCTCCCCGCATTTCACGGTCTACGTGTCGAGCAGCGCTCGCTCCCGCGCCCCCGCCTGTCAATTTTGCAAAAAGCCCCTCTGCTCTCTGGAAATTGCAACGAAGTCCCGCAGCTCCCCTAACAGCCTGAGCGTCAACCCTCTCGCGCCCCTTCTTCTCCCGTCTCCTTCCCGCGTCCCGCCGCCGCCGCCTCCCCTTCACTCCTCTCTCCGTCTGCCTCCACCGCACCCCTGCGTGTTCTCCACCGCCTCCGATGCCCCACGACGGCGGCTCTCCAACCCCCCCCCCCCCCCCGCGCCTCTCCCTCCTCCCCCCTTCCCCGCGGTGGCTCTCCCCGGGCTCTCTCGGTGGTGGCGGCTAGATCCGGTGCCGCCTTCCACGTTCGCGCCCTACGACATCCGCCCCGCCGCGTAGAAGCGGACACGCCGGCTAGCCTCGCCCGCGATGCTCGCGGAGCGGCTCCTCCTCCCTACGGATCCGGCGAGGGCCGCGACTACCGCGATAGTGGCCGGCGGCGGCGTCCCTCCCCGCCCCCTTACCGCGGCGCTCCTTTCTTTCGGATCCGCCGAGGGTGCGGCTCGCAGCGGCCGGCGCCGCCGTAGGGCCGTCTTGCGGAGCGGCGGCGGCTCCTCTCGGATTCGGTGAGGGCCGCTACATTTCTTCGCTAGCTAGCTCATCACACGTGAATATACTATGAATTGTGCTTGTATATTCAAAGTTGCCTAGGCGCATAGCCTCACGCCTAGGATGATGCCATCGATGTAGCCGCCGGCTCGCGTCTTCTCCCAACGAGTCCTCGCTTGGGGCCCTACCTAGCGGCACGCCCGGACCCTCCCCGCCCTTCTCTTCGACGTCGGCGTCTCCGTTGTCTTCCCCGTCACTTGCTTTGCTTAGTTTTGCTATGAGTTGATCCATTTAGCTAGATTCAGTGTACTTAAAAATGATTAAGCAATGCATTGTAGAGGGACGGAACAACAAATTTATTTGCAGCTGGCGGCAACTCAAGCAGGAGCACATGATTCACTATATACAGAGGCAAGTTTGGTCAAGTTGCTTAGCCGAAGTGTTTTAAGCACAATTAAATTCAGTTTTGTTCTCGCTCTCTCACCGACACTATTGTTTAACCTTTTTTTTGCGGGTTCTATTGTTTAACTTAATCAGATAGCTCTCCAATCTAAACATGCATTGTGGAGCGGAACATTTTCTGGGTCTTTGGAGCATATGTCATCTAGGACAATGTCATAAAAGATATACATCATACATGTTCGATACATGTACCTCCTATAGGCAAGGAGTAAGTTCATATTGTGTGTTTCTTTCACATGGTCCTGAAGTTTACATTGTTTTAAAGAGTTAGTTTCTTGGGTACCGTTTTAATTGATTCTGGAGAGTGATTTTGTTCCCTCTCTGATTCCTTCATAAGGTTGTTGAGAATACTTTAATCTGGCACTGGCATGCTTAATGCCAACATTTATTTTTCTGGTCGTTTCTGTTTTAAAGGAGCAAATTTATAGAAAATTTAACCTCCTTTTGCTGATAGAAGAAAATTGATTTAGTTGATTCCATCTCTTTTCATTTTCTGATTCAAATAAAATTGTACTGTGATCAATTCCCACACAGTGCTCTATTTGATGCAAATTTCATGACATTCTGCAATCATATACAGTTCACCCCCGTATTAGAGGGTGACTATGGAAATTGTGCAATGTGGATTGTACCCAATTATATGGAAAACAGTGGTGCCACCAAGCACTGCATTTACTATTGAAGGTCTCTTTCTTGCTAACATTTGGATCAATGGAGAGTGTGTCCATGCTTTGCTTTACACGAGTTCATGATCTGTTCTATACATCTGATAGAGGAATGTTATTGCAACTCAAATGCCAGAGCCCAAAAATATATGACGTTTTCTGTCATAAATACTGTTGTGCCCAACGCACTGAACTGTTTGTATTATCAAGCTGAGTACTAAAATTTCAGAAAATGTTCATTGTCCATAGTTCTGCTTACCATGCTTTGCAAATTGGAAGAGTGAAGCACGCTTTGCAAATTGGAAGAGTGAAGCTTGCTCTCTTCCCAATTCATTCTAGGCTTCTAGCTGATGTGTGGTGATGACCTTCATAGCACACTGCACCTTTCTATATAGAAAAAATACTTTTGCCATATTGGTGTGCATGGTTGGAAAAGAAAACTCTGATTTCTCGAAAATTCGGTGGTAGGATACCGATCTTCCTATTGTGGTGGATGAATCACCTAGATGGATCATTTTGGTTCTAGAGGTTAAATTGTCGGCGTTGATACCGTAGGAAGATTTTCCCCGTGAATTCATATTCATAAATAGGAAAAAATAGACCAAAGGGTTACCCGGTATTTGTGTTTCGTATATGCATTTGCTCGCCGTAGGAAAGGATATTGTGTAGGATTGTGCTTAGTTTTGTTTCGAGATTACCTAGAGGTTTGCACATCTGTAGCTTTATCAGCTTATAAAAAGTATGTTGGCTAACACCATATCCTCTTCTTTGTTGTGGTTGCAGTGAAGGTTTTGGCTTCGGTCCGTACAAATTCTTGGTGACTTTGGTCTCAACCTTTACTCTGACTAATAACTGGGTAGGAAATATCGTTCTGGCAGCTGCGAGTTTTGTTTGGCATGTGGCATGCAGCCTGGGCCTACAGAGCCCTTTTGGTTTGAACTTTGAAGAGGTATCCTAATAATTTCTGGAATGAGATTAACAAAAGTATAATCCTAGCTGAACTAAAACATAACAGTTAACTAGCCTATTATCATGTGTGTAAAGCATTACAAAATAGCAAAGTGCATAGGTTTCTTAGAACTCTGTCTGTTCACTTCAAAGTGCATACATTTTGCTGTTGTTTTTGTTAAACTATGCACATAAAAGTGATCGTACAGTATATCCACCTGAATATGTAGAGTTGTGTTTTAAAAAATTGACTCGTCAAAAAATGTACCAAAATTGAAATACGCGGGGTCATGAATCATATTATTTTGGATGATGCAGTGCATAGGTTTCTTAGAACTCTGTCTGTTCACTTCAAAGTGCATACATTTTGCTGTTGTTTTTGTTAAACTATGCACATAAAAGTGATCGTACAGTATATCCACCTGAATATGTAGAGTTGTGTTTTAAAAAATTGACCTGTCAAAAAATGTACCAAAATTGAAATACGCGGGGTCATGAATCATATTATTTTGGATGATGCAATGCTTCGCTTAGTTTTGATGCCTCTCTGAATACAATTTCTTTTGATGTTGCAAGGCTTAGGTTACCTTCAGAGTAGTACAAATATTTGTACAACGCTCATGGCCTTATTTTTTATCATATATAAAAACTTCATTCGTAATGATCATTGCTTGCAAATCAAATTATTGTATAGTCTTTTCTTCAAAAAAAATTGTTGTATAATATACCTTAGAAGTTTGATTGTGCACATGAGGCATTTGATAGTTTTAGCTACAACGGCTGAAAATGCAAACTATACCATCTTTTAAGGTCCAACATGCAGCTTGATTCATTTGACCACAAGAAATGTACATAATTTCGGTAGAAGGGATACCGTACAGAGTATGATGCAAAGCATCCTCTTTTGTTTCATGCTCCTTGGAATGTCTGGATTTTAATGGTATTTTGTTTGAATGCTTCACTGAACCTATGAATCTTAGCAACTCTGGTAGTCAGTAATAAATAATAAAGAGGTATGTACTCTTTTGTCTTGTAAGTTAACAGAAATTGTGTATTTAGATTACCAGATACTTTTTGGAGTCTATGTTTTTCAGGAAAGCTTGACAAATGAGCAGTTCTTAAAGCAATTTGTGTTACTTTTCAGGAAACCACTGGGTCATCTGTTAGCTTGGGTGAACGTTGGTTCATCGATTCCCATGTTATTTGCATGTTAATAATTTCTTATTATTGGGCATATGATGAGATAATCGGTGTCATGGTTCACTTACTGAATTGAATCTGTTAATGCTAACCAGCCTATCAATGAGTTGCCTACTATGATCATAATTGTTGCTACAAATTAAGAACTGTAATAATATATTGATAATAAATATTGTGAACCACTTTGTCAGTTTTGAAATGACAATCCATCTTTGATGATAAGGACTTGCACCCATAGATTAGGCTATGTTGTCTAACACTAAGGTTATGACGAAGTAGTGTCAATATTTCTTTTTTCTTCATGATGGGGTGTACTTTCGATAGGGCGCGCATCGCGCGCCGGATCGTTCTAGTCAGATAGAAAGGACTCGTCTTTTTCACCTGTGGTCAGCTGGTGTTGGGTTTTTTTTTCCGGCTCTGAAGTGGCAGAGCATTGCCTGCTAGTCCTAAATTAGCATCATATGGTTCCGAAGACCTTAATCAAACTAATCGCGATTTGTATGTTCTTCAAGCATGCGAGCAGCTAGCGTCCAAGGCACAGATCGCTGGGCCGCGGCGTGTTGCGAGCGACGCCTCCAGAGACCAGAGTGGCCGTGAGCTGTTTGCATAGGGGAGCCTCCTCCTCGATCTCCTCCTGCTGCTGCTTGTGCTTTACCGACTGTGGAAAGCAGGAGGAGCGGCAGCGGCTGGCGGCACTGAATTTCCACGACGTCGCATCAGGGATCAGGAAGCTATCCTGCATTTGTTTGGTCCTCTGAAGGCTTTTTTTCACTGCATTTGTTTAGGGAGATGATTAACGGACTGTCTGACCACTGATGTGATGTTCCATTCGTCCTTTTCTCCTCTACCCGAAACAATGACACTTCTTCTTGCAAGCATAGTATCTCACTGGCCTGGCCTTATTGTTTGGGGCCTTGGGGTGTGTGTGGTTGGTCAGTTTGCTGGCGGCAATGCCTGCGTGTCTTTGCTCCCTTTCCTGCAGCTTCTTCAGTTCAGGCACGTCAGGGTCAAGGAAAACATATCTGCAACTGCAATCCCCCCTGCGTGACAGCTTCACCTCACAACAGCGTACAGTATGTATTGACTCCATCGCTGTGCTTGCGATGAGTGCACTACAGCTGTGAGTGAGCTCACGAGCTGTGTGGCTTGACCTTGACGACGCCTGCAGCTGCAGCTGCAGCGGGAGGAGGCTACATACAGAGCTTATCCTCTCACGTACTGCCGCCGCCGGCCGCGGCGCCCATCTGGCTGCCGCCTCGTCGCCGGCGCAGACACGTGACGTGAGCCGCCGCCGTTTTTGCCGAGTCAGACACGCCTTGCTAGCTGCAAGCCTGCAACTGCAAGGGTGGCTAGCTGGATCACCGGTTCGATCAGTACGAGTAGCTGTGACCTGGCATCTGGTCAGGATTCAGGGGAGGGGATATGATTCTGCCACGCCACGCTCCGTGGGGATTCCGTTCCGTGAATGATCTCGGTTCCGTCGAGCCTTTTGCTCTGGCGAGACCGCGAGAGAACTCGCTGAGCTGACACCTAGCAAAAGGCACCCAGCATGGTTGGGTTGGGTTTGGGGCCCCAGGAACACCGAACACCGATGTGTGTGCTGAGCATTGAGCTTGAGCGCACCTCACCCGTCATTACGTACGCCAAATACTCTACACTGCCCCGGGTACCAAGAGCATACTATGGATCTCGTGGGACTTAAAATTGGTTAGCATATGATGGAAAATTACAGGTCAGGTAAGTATGCTGTCAGTGCATAATGCCAACGCTGTAAAGGAGCTGTAATCATACCAAGAGCATATGGATCCACTTTTTTTTTTTGCAGTCGCATGTTTTTTTTTACTAGATAGCAAAGTTAACTGCTTTATTTGACGTCCACAGCTGAGAATATTTTTTACTAGACTAGAGGGAAAATGTGCATGCACTAAGCTGGAACAAAAAAAAATCAAAGCCACGTGAATGAAAAATAATAAAAAAACAAATGTTGAGAGTGGGATTTGAACCCACGCCCTTTCGGACCAGAACCTTAATCTGGCGCCTTAGACCAACTCGGCCATCTCAACTTGCTATCCTTACCTAAGAAGATAATGATAATACATTATATTAGGCAGTGGGTCCAGGTGACCAGGTCCAAGTCCAACGAAGCAATAATTTTCTGCAACAAACCATCCACACCAACTATACCGCCATGGCATTCAACACAAACACGACAAAGGAAACAGACAGACGGTCGTCGCCCAGGTCTAAGCAGCTAGCTCCGGAATCAGATCTAGGCAAGCAGGTTACTCGGAATTATCTAAAGTATGTCCCAAGGATTCATATTGCGAACCATCTTAATTGCTATTCATTAGCTTGAGAGTTGATGAGAAAATTTTAGAGTCACGCTTCAATTTGCACCTATAGGATTGGGATCCTCTGAATGCTGAGAATTCGAGATCTGCATGCACCTGGCACTGCTGGGCCTGCTGCCATTCCGGTCCTACTACGCTCGACGAGCAGCAGCATCTCTCGCGCCTGCCAATTCTTGGCCCACGTTGACTTTCTACACCCAACAACACAACAGCTCACAAGAATCAAATGGCTCAACTGTTGCTGCTTATAATCGACAGCATGATACTACACGTCTTGAAGAACAAGCACACGGTAGGGCAAACGGTGCAGCACCATATGCTATGGCCTGTGGGAATGAGAAACCCTGGTAGTGTGGTACCTGACCGATTGATGGAGATGGGAACGGAACCTCCACCCTTTCCCGATCAAGAAGCAAAGAGAACGCAATCGAATTGTTGGCCAGTTAACATCACAACTACCAACCTTGTTTTAGACTCGCAAATTTGCAATTAAACCCATCACATCGAACTATTCACTCATCAAATTGAATCGCATCTTCTCTCACGACATACGTCTCAACCTCAAGTATGCATTTTTTTTGTGCATAACTTTACACCTTAATGTATTATTCGTTTGCGCAAATTTGCGTAAACGAAAAGGACAGGGCAAATGCAGGAGCCTTAGCCTAGGTATCCATCCAATCCAACTGGCAATCTTTGCATAGGAAAAGGAAGGCGTTGCTTGTCCGATCAATCAGGCAGTCGCTAGATTGCCGGTGTTACATCAGGTGATCAACGAGTCCCCGTTAAGCATGCTTACATAGGTGGGCAACTCGGAGCTCAGCAGCAGCACCTGCATTATGGGAGCATGCAAATGGCAGGGGTCCAGGCAAGCAACAAGCCACATGTGAAGGCAGCGGGCTAGCTGCTGATGCTGAATTAAACGGAGATCGTTGACGCCTGCTACTGTTTCTACCCCCACAAACCGATGGCGCCCACACAGGACCATGAGGGGTGAAGAACAGCTCTGTGATGCAGCATCATGTTGTCTTGTTTTCCGGTCGGCATGGCCCCTGCTCTGGATTTTTCAGGATCAGAATGACTGGAAGCACCGTGGATATATGTGCATGCCTCTGAGCATCTTTTATCTGCAGCAGTAGTGGATAAGCTTGATTGACACGGCCTGTTGATTCGACCCTGACATCTTCAGCGACCATACAGCCAATTTGCTTGCTTCCCATCTCGACCGGAGGAGCACAAATGCAACTGTAATAAAACCAACCAGACGTGTACCACTGAAGAAGAGGAACTCACCGCCAGTCGCTATATTGAAGTAGCCAAAAACCCAACGCAACCCTTGTTGGTGCAGTGAGCACTTGGATACAGGTCATTGTTGCAAGCTTGTAGCACAAGTAGGAAGCAGCCAGCTGGCCGTGCTTCCCTGTTGCCATCTTAGTGGTCCTGATGAACATTCCGCTTTTATCATACTTCATTCATGAGCAATAAACATTTCGCAGATCACCTTAATTAACAAAATATAGAGGTCATGGGCTTTCCGTCAATGTGACACAGTGGTACCCATCAATGACCTTGACTATCTGCTTGCCACATAATTGCTCTCTTAAACATGCCAGCCTTCGTCGTGAGATGCCTATATGGAGTAGATTACAAGGGCATGGTACTAAATTAGGAAGTGCACAATCAATCGTTTTGACAAATAAACTAATTACAACACTATAAGTAACAGGTCAAAGAGTACTCTCCGCATTCTGTTTGGAAAGGGTCCAGCGATCAAAGCAGTTTGTGGCTTTGACATATTTGTCCTAAACTTTCCTGCTTGCAGCTGAAAACAAGAATATGGGTAAGGTGGTCACCTTAGAAGCCTATCTCGCGTCTCTCAGCGAAGAACTTCCCATTTGTACCTTGTTCACAGGGTAACAAGGCAAGCCATACTCCTGTATCAGCACCTTCTTCAGCAGAAATGTTCCCTTCCCAACCAGTCATGGCTGTTTTTACCCATCCTGGGCAGAAACAGTTAATGTAGATCTTTTGGCCTTCAGGCCGATCTGAGAGCCTCCTTGACATGAGTCGTGTATAAACATTAACAGCAAGCTTCGAGACTGAATAGTCCGTGTACATCTGAGGCCACTGATCAGAGGACCAAGTACCTTGCCTTACTTGCTCGAGAAACTTCGTTATCATCTCATCAATTAACTGCTCTGATAGGCAATCATCATTCAATAACTGATCTCTTAGGATCGCATCACCAATTCTCTGACAGCATATAAAGTAAAATAAAAAGGTCATTAAATGGAAAGGTAATGATCAACGCAAGGGTGGTGCCTCATATTAAGAAGGCCGCAACACAAAAAAAGAGACATTGGGATAAGTCAAGCAAACCTACATTCCGTCTGCCACTGACTCTGCCAAGCCTTGAGCTGACATTCACTATCCGAGCGCCATAGGGAGAGGGTCTCATCAATGGTATCATGGCATCAGTCATCTGTTTCATGCCATAATAATTTGTCTTGATAACTTGCTCAGCGAAGTCAACAGAATTGTCTGGTCCTTTGTTGAAGTTCACACCTGCATTGTTAACCTGTAATCTATTTAGGACTTGACTTCCTAGTTCCTACCCGTTTAACTATGTGCATGTGTGCACAACAATACAGACACTCTTATTTCCTATCATTTCACGCGTAGGGGATTGAAAACGAAATTCAAGTATTGTATGGACAACCCATGTTTTTACTGTTTTGTTTCTGACTTGACCGTGGCCGCTCCACTGCTTTTCTCCTCCTTTCCTACCAATCCCATTTTATTACGACTATTGCTGGTCAATTGAAATGATATTCCTTCGTATTGCGAAAGCAAAGCAACCGATCACGAACTAGGAAAGCAAGGCGATGAGAATGCGCTCACAAGGACATGGATGCCGCCGTGGGTTTCCAGCGCCCAGGCCGCGAAGGCCTCCACCGACGCGGCGTCCGCCACGTCGAGCTGCCGCCACTCCACGCTCACGGGCGCCTCTCCGGGAGCCTCCGCCAGGATCCTCCCGGCCGCGTCCTGGCCCTTGGCGGCGTCGCGGGAGGTGAGCACGACGTGGAGGCCGTGGAGCGCGAGCTGGCGGGCGGCCTCGAACCCAATCCCGCGGTTGGCGCCCGTGACCACCGCCACAGCCCGCGGGTCCAGGTGGTCCCACCATCGCTGGTGCGGCTCGTAGGGGAGGGCGCGGAGGAGGGTGACCTCGCGGCGGCGCTGCTCGCGCCGCTCCCGCGCCGCCTCCTTCCCCTTCTTCCCCATCTCTCTCTCTCTCTCTCTCTCTCTCTCTCTCTCTTCGGCGGCGGCGCTGTGTGATAGAAGTGTGCGGGCCTCTTTTTTGTTGGGCCTTTGTTCCAACATTTACTTACTGCTACTATGGATGGGCCGGTGCCCAATTCAGGCGAAAATAGTTTTTCTTTTTTTTTGGAGAAAAAAAAACCCAACAATACATTCGTTCCTGATACATGCTGAACCTGATACGACTTTGATACATGCTGCAACTCCTTTTTTTTCCTAGGTGTAAAAAAGGAGCTTTGTTAACTGGGCAGTAATAATTCTCAAAAAAAAACTAGGCAGCAATAGAATTACAATCTGATACGACTTGGTCGTGGTGACACACGCAGGTGCTCGTATCACACTAATGCTTACCCAGCAGAGAACATTGCCTGTCCTTGTGTAACAGCAAGCTTTTACATTCGACGACACGGATGAAATTTGAGCACATCTCAAGGAACATTATCACACATTTAAAACCTTACCAGCCAGGAACGACACCTCGACAAATCAGACCATCACAGATTTCAAAAAGAGTAAATGTCTCGCATACAAGCAACCGTTGTACATATCAGTGCAGCAGAACGGTTTGCTTAACATTCTATGTTCAGGCTAACATCCGACACTGCATTGAACCATACAATCTTGGACATAACAGTTGAGCAGAAGGACACCTCATTATCTTTTATATACAATCTTTATTCGTTCAAGGAATAATCGGCACTGTATTTGCAAAATTCAGATTCAGGCTTCCGCTTTGCAGTCTTTACGCAATCAGAAGGCAAACCATACAGAACAGACAGATACAGATGTAAAAACAACAAAGCTTCTGTGACCTTCCATTGATCATCTGTTAGAGCTAGGTACTGTAGTGTGACAGGCACCATTTCAGCTATGGTGTTAAGCGCTGCGGGTCTCGCGGGAATAAGGATGCCAGTCTGATATTTGAGAGACCGCAGTAAAGCATCACAACCCTTTCAAGACCAGCACCAAAGCCTCCACGGGGGGGGGGCGCACCATATCTACAACAAAGGACAAAAGGCAGGCAGCAATTAGCAATCTTGGGGTCACAAGGCTTGCAAATGTAACAACTGAGAATGTTCGTAGAACGAGAAACATACTGAAATGTCTCAGTAAATTCTTCCAGAGTGGAAATGTCGATTCCGCACTCGCGAATACGTTCAAGAAGTGACAAATAGCAGTGAATCCTTTGCGAACCCGAAACCACTTCTTCACCTGTGATAACATATATCAGTGCATATTTAGACTTTTTCACCTTTTCTATTCCAAAAAGCTAACCCCTTCTTATATAGCATGCACACATTTCAAGAATCAAAGCTATCCTTTGCAACAAGTAGCCTTGTAATATGTAGATTTGATTTATTTATACTGGATACAATCATGATTGTTTTCTTAAGAAGAGTGTATAATATGAGAAATTAGGGGCCATAGTGGAGACCATAACCAACCAAACCATGACATTCATTTTTAAATGGATGAAGTAACAACTAAAAATGGTATGCATCATGCAACATGTGTATGTTGAAAACACAAATCAACTCGAAAAACATATATCTGACCTCTAATAAAAGCATCAAAAGAATTGCTGTACTTTGGCTTGTCCAAACAAGGCATGGTGTAGAATGGCCTTACTGCCAACGGGAACTCATATAAGATGAAGAAATCTGTGTTGTACCTGCAAAACAGAGGGTAAGTTGCAAAATTAAAGTTAAATAATATTTCATTTTGATAAAATCACTAGAAAACATACTTGTCATGGACTAACTGACCAAGAGTCTTCTCAGCTTTGGTTGATAGATCATCATATTGCTCAATTTCAAACCCTGATTCCTGCAGTCAAGTTACATTAGATAAAGTGTATATTATGTCAGTGGACAGTAGTAGCATGAAACTATGAAAGGGAAGCAAAAATAAAAATAGTAGTAAAAAGGTGGGGGGCAAGGGAAGTGATTCAGCACCTTTAGCATTTGAATGCCTTCAGCATAACTCAGTTTCAACGACTCCTTGTGGTACTGCATGAGTAAGATAGTATTCAGTCTTAAGAGATGCAACACAAAGGTGAAGTTTGTGCTACTCAATTCAAATACCACTAAGAAACACAGACCATGCTATACATGGCATTTGTCTCCAGTTTGTACTACTCAAATCAAATAACACCAAGAAAGCACAGACCATGGTATACATGGCATTTGTCTCCTGTTTCTAACCACGCTACACATGGCCTCTGTCTCTAGTGTTCCATACCCCCCCCCCCAAAAAAAAAAAGTCGCACCACTTGAGATTATACTCTTGCATGAGGCAGACCTAATAATGCATCCATATAGTTATATCTGAGCCAGCCACCATGTTGAAAACAAATATTACTGGACAGTAATTGGTTAAGGCAACACAATTCTTAATAACTTAATGGCTAAAATGTCCACACAAGGCATCATAATTCGTAATTTCACTGCTGAGATATTTAAAATGTTTGGAGGCATGACATTACATTCTTAAGCAAAAAAGTGTCTTACGGAATACTAACTTAACCTTTTGAAAGATTAACACTGACTTACCTCACCAAGAGCAGGATGGGCTTTTAGGGGAAAACATTAACATAGGAAAAAAAAGGAACCTTTGGGATGGTATTTCGATAAACGACAACCACCATTGCTGAAATTTCCCTAATACAAAAAATTAATTATACCTTCAGAGGTTTGCAAGGAAAATGCTTCCTGATGACATCCAGTTCTGCTCTACAATTTACAGCCAAATAATCAAAGAGCTCCACAAATAGCTCACCCAGAACATCGCAAACCTACAAAGAACACGGCTATTAATTTTTGCACTGCTGCTATTGCAATTGAACACAGATTTTTTCTTGATTACCTCAAAATAGTGCTCCTTAATCTCCATTTCAACATGAAGTCCTACATACTCACACAGGTGCCTGTGGGTATGTGACTTTTCTGCACGGAAAATTGATCCAACTTCGAAAACCTTTTTCAATCCAGCGTTTATTGCCATTTGTTTATACAGCTGTGGGGACTGAGCTAAAGATGCAATTTGACCATTAACATAATTTAGCTTGAATACGCATGATCCACCCTCACTGATTCCAGATGTAATCTTTGGTGTGTGGATACCCATAAAGCCTCTGGAGAGCATAAATTCAATGAATTTCTGCATGAAATTGAACAGCAGCAGCAAATAACAGAATGGATTAAAATTTAAGGTTAAGCAGCACAGTTACAAAATTACTCACACAGGCCACGACACTCTGGATTTGGAAGATGGCTTGATTCATTGGTGTTCTAAGATCCATTGTCCTGTTGTCTAGTCGGGTTTCTAAAGTCACATTTGGCAGCCTATCGCCCCTCTGAAAATTACATCGAGAGCTCAGTTGGATAAAATGGCAAACAAATAATTGGCTGCAGCAATTAAAAGTAAGAGGCACATACGCATTCAGCCTGCTTAACCTCCTCGACAGTTCGGGCCGCATCTTCGAAATTGAAGGGGAGATTATTTGTAGACCTACTGATGCAGTATATCATTCTCACCGATATCTCTACCTGGAAAATCATCTCACAGTAAACACACAATTTAAAATCAAACAGCAGATACCAAAGATGAATCTTATGGGCATGTTCTTGGAAAAGCAACTTTAACTACTTTGTTCTTTCAACATGTTTATCAGAAATTCTACAGAGAAGAACATACAAATTCCAGAACAGGTAAATTTCAACCACAAGTTGAACGAATCAAGCCAAGAATCCAGTCATTAAGATTCGGATTGGCGCAAAGATGCACATGTAAACAAATTTTATTTTGTTCTTCAATTGCATATATGTGGAAAAGGCAGTATACGCACATGAGGGGAAGAGGACAGAGGAAGCAAAGAGGATCAATATACCTCTTGTTTTGTGTAGTTTAGGGACCTGCTTGGGAGGGAAATGAGTCCTTCAACCTCGATGAAGCTCTCTTTCGGAAGATCACGCGCAAAGCGCACCATCTCATCTGTAATCGCAGCACTCTCTCCTCGTACAACCACACACTGTACTGTAGCCAAACGATCTCGCAAAATCAAGAACACAAGCTTCTTCCCCACCGATCTGATTGCTTGTGCCCATCCGCGGAGGACCACGGCGCGTCCTGCCGCGTCCGGGACGAGTTCGCTAACTTCCATCCATGCCCGGGGGCTTGCGGTTGCGGGCGACGCCGAGGTCTGGAAGAACGTCACGGGAAGGTTGCCGTAGTTCCTGGAGCTGGAAGCGACAGCCGTGGGGACTGCGTCAGAGCCGTCCTCCTGCGGCTGCTGGCTACGCTGCGCCGCTCTCGCGATCATCCTCTCGTTCTTGGACGGTTTCTTCGGCTTCGTCAGTCGCGAGGAAGCATCCAAAGCCTTGCGAGTCTTTTCTTGGGTCTTGAGGCTGATGGCGGCGCCATTGGAGACCCCCACACCGATCTCCATCTTCAACTCGTCCTCCGACGGCTGTAGAGCCATGACCCCCTTCTTTCTCCCGCGGATGTTGGCGGCGGCGGCGGCGAGGGGCAAACTCCCGCTCTGAGTCGCCGGTGGCGGCGGCGCAAACGACATTGCAGTCGGCGGTGGCGGCCGCGGTGGAATCGGATTTCGAAGGCGGGCTTCCTTTTCCGGGTGCCGATTTCGGTAGGCGATTGCCGATTGGGGATTTGCTTGTGTTCTAGTGTTTTGGGGGGGCTTTAACGGCCACGGTCGATTATTTGACTCGCGCAACGGCCTGAATTAATAAAATTGTATTTTCGACTTAGCATATTGCTTGTCTAGGTAGTGATTACTCATTAATCAAATGATTATTAATTATGCATAAACTGTTGGTAGATTTCACATTGTTAAACTATAATGTTGGATGATAAATACACCAAAATTTGCACCAAATTAAGCACGAGGGATGAATATCACACTATTGAAATCTTGAGGGATGAAAACACAGTTTTTCCTATCTTGTTTGAAACATAGAGCACCAGTTAAGTCTTAGAATAAACTCAAGAAAACAATAATTACTTGAGTAATATATAACTTGTGCAATGCATCATAAACTACTCACTTGCATATGTAAATATATTTGAAGCCACCAGATATTTCTCTTAATCTAAAAATAATATTTGAAGACAAATATAATATCATCAATTTTGTATAATTAAAATCATATTTGACTGAAATGATTATTATTGGAAACCGAAAGCATTAAAAAATAATATCATTTTTGATATATAATAACATTTACTTTATTTTATTTTATTGGTTTTCAAGAAGCAAGCACACACCAGTGAGTGGGCTCAATTAACGTTGGCCATAGAGGTCGGCTTCGCTATTCATATGTTGTTGCCTCTCCGGTCTCCACGCTTAATTCTTCTCTTTTTGCCAATTTTGGAAAGTTATAGGTAAGGATCCAAGCATATTTGCCACCCTCTCGTTGTGGCGCAAAGCTTGGAACAAAGCAAGTGATTGCAATCAGCAACACATGTGAATTCTCCTGAAAAAAATTGTCAAAACCCTGTCATAGTATAGTTTTGACAAGTTTAAAGTTTCTCAAGGTAACATATTTTCGTAAAAATATATTAGAAAATTCATGTGAACAAAAACATAGGATTGTTATGAATTGAGAGCGAGAGTTGATGCAAATGACTGAATTGATTGATGTTTGTGTCCAGTATTTGGAATATATACAAGGCCAACAGGCATTGCCCAAGGGGTTCAGACGCCTCCCCCTAAGGGGCCTAATCCTATAACCGTCATTAGCATCTGCTAATGACATGATTATCTATTTTATCATTAATTAATTAATTAATCTAATTAATCCTAACACTCCCCCCTTATCAATTGATAGGCTTCATTTAATCTTGTGTAGGCACCGTTGTATATTTGTGAGTCATAGTCTTGAATCTTTGGAAAAACCCTGTGGGAGCCTCTCCGGAAAAATCTTGGAAAAGACCTCGTTCAAATGTGGTCAAGGCCAAAGAAGAGCATAACGAAACGATACAAGCAGGCGCTAAATCCTCCGTGAGAGGGCAACCCATACCTATAGAATGTCAAATACAATTTAAAGGTGTTAGAGAAAACCTCAAATTTCTAGTACTATTTCCTTAAGAGGAAACATGTTTCACAGTGCATTTAGACCAAAAAAAAAAGTTTAACTGGTAATCTTAGTAATTGGTCATAACTGACTCCATCTAAATGCCATGCAATTGCTTACATGGGATATTAACCAAACAAACCTCAACAGGCGCAAGTAGTCTGTTATAGGATTCATGTCAAAACCAAACTCAGCAGCACGCTTCATCAGTAACTCATATTCATGAATTCTCTGTGATCCGGAAATTACTTGCTCACCTACAAATATTGTAACAAAGAAATCTGAATACCAAAATCTATTGACTCTCAAATTCATATTATCCTTCTCTGTGGCAGGGAAGAATGCTGTGCCATAACTAAACAATAATGCTCTCACCTCGAATGTAGACATCAAAAGAGTTACTGTAAGATGGGTTTTCAACACAAGGCATTGTATATAAAGGACGTACAGCCAAAGGATGCCAATGAAGGATGAACAAATCAGTGCCGTACCTACAAATGATACAGGAAGTTATATTTGAACGATAATAAAAACAAATATAATTATTACAGAAGTACAACACACATACTTCCGAATAAGCCACCCAAGTTTTTTCTCATGTTCACTGGTAAGGCTGCCCATAGGCTTGACTTCTGTTCCAACTTCCTATCCATAAAATAAACTATCGATGTTTAGTCCCTGGCAGCACTGAAATCCCTGATGCAACATACTGATGATTGGTACAAACTAAGTCTACATGTCTGCCATCTAGCAAAAAATATCTTTCTTCAACATCCACTTCCTTCTATTTATTTTCAACTTCACGAATTAAAACATCAAATGTATTTTAAAATAACTGCATAGTCAGTAGACATCCAGCTGCTTTGCTGCCTATGTTCAGTAGCCATAGCATAGTACTAGCAGACTTGGTACTATGATCTCAAATCTGTCGCAAATTAGAGATCAATAGCTAGATTTTTAAGACAACAAGAGAAAGCATGACCAAAAAAGTTCCTTTTTTCTTTACTTGGGCTGGTTCCCGTGGAAAATTAGTTATTGCCACAAAATGTTAACACATGTAACCAATTTGCTTTTGACCAACCAACAGATTATGAATTGATTAACCAGCAGGTCATAATGTGTACAAGACTATGAGATGCATATTATACTTACTAAGACATGCATATTACGCTTTACTGAATGGTGCATTTAGGAGTGAGAATATAGGATAGGATCACTAATGGTTTGTTGCACACGAAGCACTTTCCTTTTTACAGCTATGAATTCCAGAGAGGTTCTGCATATTTTGTGGTCCAAGACTTTTCATTTGAAAGAAGAAGAAGAATGAACAGATTATGTGACTCTACCCCTGCAAAAGGTATTTACAGATTTACTAGAACAGAGGATACAGCACGTCATATGCATACTATAATTGTCCATATGATCTAATTGAAATCTAAATCATGTTACAGAGAAGATCATGAATCTCCTTAAGTCCTAATACAGTGAGTATAATACAGAAAAGACTAATGAAGCTACGTCAAGATGGACACAAATAGCTACTGAATTCATACCTTTAACATCTGAACTCCTTCCTCATATTGGAGCAGCAATATTCTCTCTTGGTACTACATGAATTAGCACAATATGATCAAGTTGAAACAGTACACATACATCATTGACAGCAAGAAAACCAAACACAATAAAATGGATCTCTTCCATGCAATACTCATTTTGCGGTTTAAGCATTGAAAGCACGGTATATTAATATCATACCTTAAGAGGTTCAAATGCATACTGCTGCTTGATTGTCTCTATCTCTTTCTGACAGTTCTCATTTAAATGTTTAAACAATTCTATGAATAAGTCGTTGATAATATTGCAAACCTATGTGAATAAATCCATCAGTAATTTCTCATCATCACCTAATTACTGCAAAGTTATGCTTCTTCGTTACCTCAAAATAGTGTTCTTTAATCTCCATTTCAGCACCCAAATCAATAAACTTACACACATGCATTTTACAATTTGATTTCTCAAGTCTGAACCCAGGGCTGAGCTCAAACACACGTTTAACTGGGCATGTAGCCATCTGCTTGTATAGCCAAAGAGACTGTGCCAAATAAGCAGGCTGGCCACTGACGTTTGATCCAACAAGCATGCTTTGGGTGTGAATTCCAACAAAACCTTTAGTCCTGAAACATTCCATGATTTTCTACAAAATTGTACTTAAAGGGTTAGAAAAGTTGGTTGAGATCAAACAATACATGAGACAGGTGTGCTTAAAACATGTTCGCTTTTAGGATATTCTGTAGGGAACCAAGGTATTACTGAACAGTACAGCATATCTAAATTTTAACGCGAAGCTAAGCCCAATACAAAAGGGCATCAAACTGTATCAAGTCTGTAGTATGCATCTTAACCTACATATGAATATGAACAATCTAGTAAGAAAATTCATACTGAATATTGAAATCAGACTGTTGCATGTAACAAAGTGGAATTTGCATGGAAATAGAATCACTGAACAGGCAATGACTTATTTAAAAAACAATACAAAGCTCAACCCTGATACAGAAGTGCATTTTACTGCAGGAAACTGATACTAAGCATCTCAGCCTAGATATGGGTGATGTAACAAATAAAAAATATAACATGAATACTGATTTTTTTTATTGTTGGAATAAAACAGAAGATAAGGGTAATCTCAAATATGCATGGAATAGTATCAATAAACAGTAGCAGTAGCTCATTTAAAATACAACCCTAACATCAAGCCCTATATATAAGTGTGTTTTACTGTAAGACACTGATACTATGCATTTGGAAAAAAAGGTGAAACATGTGTTCATGAGTGATTATAACACAAACAATTGAAAGAGAGAGGGAGATTAACAGACTAAAATCTCAACACAAAGTACTGACGAATTCAACTTCAGATTGGATTCGGAGGATCGCGTGATCTACAAGAGAAGGAAGGTTGATGCAGCCATAATTCAAAGATTTCTCCGGATTGATGTGAGCAAGGACTCGGCCAGCCTGAAACCACATCAGTCACACCAGGAATAGATGTAACAGACTTCAATAAGGGGGGTGAAATCATTCACAGGCAAAAAAGGCTAAAACACAAACTACTTTACTTATCTAAAAAAAAAGCTTCCAACATGGTGTAGTATATCATAATTGCTCCCTATTCTAAATCTGGAGCCTGTTTACAAAACCCTTCTTTTTCCTAAGTGAAATTGCTTTACATTCTTTTCAAAAAAAATGCTTTACATAACTAAGAACATGAACGAAAAACATTAGGAGACCTACTTGTCCGGCCCTCACAATTTCTCCCTCTGGTTCCACTTCCACCACACTCTCCTCCTCCAGCTTGACAGGCCCTCGGGTGACGATTTCTCCCTCTGGTTCCACTTCCACCACACTCTCCTCCAGCTTGACAGGCCCTCGGGTGACGATTTCCCCCTCTGGTTCCACTTCCACCACACTCTCCTCCTCCAGCTTGACAGGCCCTCGGGTGACGCTGGCGCGAGATCTCTGCAACTTGCCACCCCGCGGCTTGTTTGCATGATTAACCCCGATGGAGTGGATCTTCCTCACCTGAACCTCCACCTGCTGGGTGGTGCCAAGGACTCTCCCGCCCTCGGGTAGGGAGACGACGCCCTCGACGTCGATGACTGCCTCCCGTGTCAGGGTGGCGGCGAAGCGCACGGTCCGCGTGGTCACCCCCTCCTGGGAGCCGGCGACGACCACGCACCGCACGGTGCTGGCGGCCAGGTGGTGGAAGAGCACCACGACGGTCATGGTCCTGCTCACCGGCTGGACCGACCACACCTTGCCGAAGAGCAGCACGTGCTTGCCCACCGTGGCCTCGCCGAGGTCGCGGACGGGCATCCACGGCCCCCCGCCGAACATTTTGACGGGGATAACGCCGTAGGTGGACGCGTAGGGGTCCAGTGCCTTCTTGGACCTCCCCCTGCTCCTGGTGTGCTTCTTGCTGGCGCCGGCGGAGGCCGGCGTGGTTGTATGATGCTCCGCCGTCGACATTACGTAGGACTACTAAGGTGAAGCAATCGATGCTGATGGTCGATCAGTTTCGCCGTCTCGACTCAAGATTTATAGGGGAGGAAGAAGAGATTTCAGGAATCACGAGTAGACGGAATTCGGATGTAGCTGGGGCACCTGATTTCGAAATCCGACTCGGGGATGTGTTCGTAGTCTAATTCGGCGGCGGCTCGCTCGATTGGGGATCGGCCTCCCGCGCCGCCTCCTTTCCGTTTCTTCTTCCCCACCCATACGCGCGCTGTGGGCTGTGGCCAACTCTTTTTCGCAGGCCGGAACGCTACCCCATCATTCATGGGCCCACCGTTTAATGGGCCTCAATTTGTTTGATCATATGGGAGAAAAGTTGACCTCAAATTAACACATCTCAAAAAAAAACTTTTTGCAACCTCAAATGCAAAAGAATCTTATAGGTTTCAAACTTTCAACTATTGTGATATTATCTTACCCATTTTGTTCATATCTTTTTTTCCATATGTGAGAATTGCATGCTAGACAGTTTTGGTCAAAATGTCTGTCGGTGCGGAAAGTAGTCCCGACACTAACTAGTAAGAGCACTGAGATCTATCTCTCGATGACCGGTGCTAAGCAACTAGTGACTCGGGGTTTATCCTGGTTCCGGTCGGGGCCGTACGTCCAACAGTGGTGTGCTTGGGGCACTATATTGCGTTGCACCGTAGTGCTTGCAGAGGGGGGCTACAGGCGAGGCGGGAGAGGAGGCCGGGCCTCCAGGTCCCAGAGGTTTTTGATTGAGGCAAGTTCCAATATCGTGATGAAGGCAGTGAGCGTGCGAGTATGCTTGCTATTGTCCTCTCCCTGCGGCAAGGGGACTGCCTCCTCCTTTTATAGACCAAGGGGAGGCAGTTTACAGGCGTGTCGCGCTGTGTTAACTACGTGTGGCGGTATGGCGCACAGTATCGTAGAGTAGACAGCCGTCCTGGCGAATCTTGCTTCTGGTGGAGCGTCGTGACATGCCCTGTGTCCGTCTAGGGGCGGCTTCAAGGGTGGTGGTGTTGAAATCTCCCGTTTAGTCGTTGTCCGTACGCTGACTCGAGGGTGCAGCTGACGGGAGGCCGTAAGGCGCACAGCAGCCAGCGTGGCGGCGTCTTGTCGCCTCGTACTCCCACAGCGTCGGGGATGGCGTTGCAGTGCTCGGGATGGCCGCACAGGATCAATGGTGACGGAGGAGACGTGCCTCACTGGTCCGACGTCACGGTGTTGTCCTGGGCAAGCGTGGAACAGGCGTCCACCCCCCTTCGAGGGTCCCGCCGTCCTCTTTCGGGGGTGCGGCGCCCGGTCCGTACGAGAGTGGGTAGCACAGTGCCTGACACCGGTCTTACCGCACAGTGTCGTACAGTGGTGGGGATGGCCTCGCCGGGAGGGTTGGCGGAACAGCGTCGGGGCATGATTCCCAGGCGTGGAGCGGATTCGTTTTTGACTTGGGTGTCTGCAGGTGTCAGAACTGTCGGTGCGGAATGTAGTCCCGACACTAACTAGTAATAAGCGCTGAGATCTGTCCCTCGATGTTCGGTGCTAAGCAACTAAAGACACTTGGTTTATCCTGGTTCCGGCCGGGGCCGTACGTCCAACAGTGGCGTGCTCGAGGCACTGTATTGCTTTACACCGGGGTGCCTGTAGTGGGGCGGCTACAAGCAAGGCGGGAGAGGAGGCGTGGCCTCCAAGTCCCAAGTGGAGTGATTGAGGCGAGTGCCAATTGTTGACGGTTAATAATTGTATCAAAGTTCGTTTATGACTTGCAAGCGGACAAGTCTCCCGTCGTAGTCAAGGGTCCCTTCTTCCCTCGAGTGGTGAACCCAAGGTATCAATCCGTGGAACAATGTGCAACGCAAGGATTCAATCTAGTAAAGCAAGGTAAAGCTATCTATTGAAGAACAAAGATGCATCTAATCTAAGATATGATCAAGTAAACGAATCTAATCTAATCTACTAAAGAGGTAACAAGAGAAAGCAAGAGATAACCAATCTAGAGAATCTAGATCATGCTTATGTTGTAGCTCCAAGCAAGATAGATGAAGATAGAAAAGTGAATCTCATTAAAAGCATCTTTAAATCGTGGCCTTCCATCCGATCGCGAAAACGCCCGCCTTTCGAACCCCCGTTCGTCACAACGTATCCCTATTCATGCGGGTAGTCTAGGGCGAGTTCGATAGAACAAGTTGAAATCACTTGGCCGGTCCGGTATGCACCTCTAGCCACCGCGGCTACAAGAGCACCCTAAGTAATCTAGCCGCAAACTAGATCGTAGAAGAAGCAAAACCAAGAAGAAAACAAAATCATCGAGAAGGCACTTGATCGCTAGAAATCGAATTCACTTACAAACTTCACCATGAATGATTACATGAACAAGATCACCACCGGGGCCCTCCCTCGATCTTGATCCTCGCTCCGGAGCTCCGACGTGGTCTTCCATGCAAGGTTCCCACGTCGGGTAGGGAAACCCTAGACAACTAGCACGACCCTCATCTCCGAGATGGTGTCCCTCAAGCTTCTCTGCTCCTCGGCGGCGGATTACGACTTCGGTTCTGCGTGGCTCGGCGTGGCGCTGCAGGGGCGGGGATGGCCGCACAGGACTGACAGTGACGGGGATGGCGCTCCCGCCGGCCTGACGTCATGATTTGACCCTGCAGAATCACGAGAGAAGGGTTCGAGGGTGCAACCGCCCCCCCCCTTCGAGGGCGCGGCGTATTAGCCGTACGGGAGTGAGCGGCACAACATCACGGAGCTGACACCGGCCTCGTCGCACAGTCCCCCACAGTGGCGGGGATGGGTTTCCCCTAGGGAGTTGGCGGAACAGCACCGGGGCGTGATTCCCAGGCGTGTGATGGCGCGGCTCTGCTGTGTCAGAGCATTAAATGCATGTGCCCGCGTGCGGGAGTAGGTGTGCGTGTGAGGGAGCCTCGAGCGAGGCGGAAACCCGCTCGAGGGAGGAGGGGACCCTCGAGCGAGGCGGAGCCCGCTCGAGGGGGGTGCGAGCCCTCGAGCGAGGCGGAACCCGCTCGAGGGGGTGCGAGCCCTCGAGCGAGGCTGAACCCGCTCGAGGGAGGTGTTAGCCCTCGAGCGAGGCGGAACCTACTCAAGGGGGCCTTTGATTGGGCCACTCCGGTGGGCCGCGGGGGCCACCGCAGCTTGGGCCGCGGCGTGTGTGCGTGCTTAGGTAAGAGGTGCGTTTTGTTTTGTTTTGTTTTTTGTAGGTTTTAAGCAGGATTCCCCCGGTTTCTTAGGGGACCCTCAGGGCTGTCCCCGACAAGAACATTAAATGCCCTGGTCGGGGGAGCAGGTACGGGAGCGGCAAGCTCGGGAGAGCCTCGAGCGAGGCGGAGACTCGCTCGAGGGGTCGTCCAGCCCCCGAGCGAGGCGGAGACTCGCTCGAGGGGGTGTCTAGCCCCCGAGCGAGGCAGAGCCTTGCTCGAGGTGGCGTCCAATCTTCGAGTGAGGCGGAGTTCCGTCAGTGCGGGGTCGTGCCCCTCGAGCGAAGCGGAGTCTCGCCCGAGGGTGGCTGGGGCCGACTGTTCTGGTTGGTCGCTGGGGCCTCCGGGACCGTGGGCCCTTGTTTGCAATCCGTGATTGTTTAGGCGTGTTTTACGTCGGTGAGTTCGTTTATGTTTTCTTATTTGCGAAAGAAAGTGGGTTTTCCCTGGTTATTTAGTGGACCCCTATGGCTGTCCCGACAATAGCCCCCGAGCCTCTGTGGTGATATTTGTAGGATCCCGCAGAGGTTGGCGCTTGCTGATGGGACATTCTTCCCTCCTGGACGATGTGTTGTTCCGTGGGGGCGCGCTAGCACACCCGCGGGTGTAGCCCCCGAAGCCTTGCAAGAGCGTGGGTGCTCCTGCAAGGTTTTGTCGCAAAGTCATCCGGTGTGCGAGTTGTTAGTTTCAGCCGGCATCGGCAATATTCCAGCCAGCATCGGCGGTGCCATGCGCACGTATTTGGCATACGTCTGCGTTCGGTGCATTTCCAGCAGGTGTAGCCGTGCGTCGAGGCCCCGAGCCCGGGCCCGGTTGAGGCGATCGAGGGGTGCTCTCAGTCTTGTTTATACGTACCCTCGCCGTCCCTCCGCGGGACGGAGGGTGAGGTTTCCACGACTCCCATTGAGCAGGTCGCGAATTGCGGATTCCTCATTGAGCTGTTATTGGGTGATTCAAGTGGACGCCCGTGCCCCATTCGATAAGGGTTGGCTCGTGGTCGGGTGTAACACCCGAAAATTCCATCACAATAAAATATTGTTAGCAACATGGTTTAGTTTTATTTTCTAAGGATTTAATAAATTTGAATAAATAAATTTGCCTTTAATTAAATTAAACAACAATTAATAATTAGAAACAAACAAGTGATTGTGCATCATGTTGAAATGCATGAGTTTTGTTTGTGGTGTGATTTTAAAAGTCTTAAAAAAATATTTGTGAAAAAGTCTTTAAAATAATTGGTGTGAAAGTTTGAATTAAAAAAAAAGAGGTTGAAAGTTTGAATTTTAAAATGTTTGAAAAAGTTTTCTAAAAGTCTTAAAATATTTGAACAAATTTGTGTTAAAATCAATTTGAAAAGATGAAAAAGATTTGAAATTAAAAGATTTGAATTAGGTTTGAAAAGATTTGAAAAGGAAAAGAAAAAAAAAAACACAAAACCTACCAATCTAACCCCAACGCCCAGCCTCCGCGCGCGGCCCAAGCAGCCCACCTCGCCCCGCCCGCCGCCGCCTCCCCCTCTCCTCTCTCTCCCTCTCGCCGACGGTGGGGTCCACCCGTCGGGCCATCTTCAACCCTCTCGGCCGGCCCCCCCCCTTCTTCCCCCCGCGCCGCCGCCGGCCTCCCCGTCCCCGCGCCGCCTCCCCGGCTCCCCGCGCCCCTCCGCCTCTTCCACCGCGCCATAACCCGAGCCGCCCCCACTCACCTACCACCTCCCCGCCCTTCCACTCCTCGTAACGGACGCCGCACCGAGCCGAGCCGCCGCCGCCATTAATGGCCGGCCGGCGAGCTCCCCACCCACCGCCTCCGCGCCTTTCTCCCTTCCCTTTCCGAGCTATAAAAGGCGCGCACCATCTCCTCTTCATCCCGCGCCCCTCCCTTCCTCTCCTCCCCGCACCGCACCACCGCCGCCACGGAGCACCGCCGCCACCGCCGCCCCCTCGCCGCCGATCTACCTCCTCGAGCTCCTTCCTCCTCGTTCAAGTTCACCGGTGAGTTCCCCTTGCTCCCCTCTTTCTTCTCGGTAGTCTTCCCGTGCGATTTGGTGCCCGGGAGGCCAACTTGGCTCCTCTCCCGCGAGCCCCCGCCGCGCGCGCCGCCGGCGCCGCCGCCGGCCGGCCGCGCACCGTCCGCCCGCCGCCGCCGTCGCCCACATGCCGCCTCGCCCGCCCGATCCGGTGGACGGCCCAGATTAAAAGGGACCGCGTACCCCTTCGGCGGTCCACCGTGGGACCGGTGGACCGGTCCACGGCGCGGGTCCACCGCATGGCGTCACCGCTTGCATCGCCCTTGCGTCGCTTGCGTCGGCACGGCCAATAGCAGCCCCGGCCACGTGTCGCCGCCACAGTTCACCCGCCACCTGCCCAGTGCACTTTTGCAAAAAGGACCCCGCGGTTTTTAATATTACAAAAATACCCTTCCACCTATATAAAGCCTTTCAAACAGTCCTTGTTTTTATGATTTGAACCCCGAGCTCCATAGTTTTCATGTTCTTTAGCCTATCCTTAACCTTTTACATATTAGACCTTCTAGTTTCACACATATTTATGTTTAGGTCCCCGAAATCTTGCGTAAAAACCCCTAAACTTCCAGTTCTTTTACAATTTAGCCCCTGAACCTTGTTTCAGCCATAACTTTTTCATCTTAGCTCCGTTTTACGTGTTCTTGGTGTCCACGCGATCGTCTCTCCGAGCCCGTCCTTTCTAAAAGCTTGTTTTAGTCTTTTGGTAATGTTTGATGTATTGTTTTATTTATTGTATGTTTTCTTGCATGATCGTAGCCAACACGCCGTTCGAGGAAGTTCAAGTGCAGAGCTTTTCAGTTAAGGAAAGTAGCTTATCGTTGGAGAAAGGCAAGTGACCCTAACCACCCTTCTACCTATGCTTTAATCAAGAACACTATAAGTTAATCGGAACATGGAGAACCACCCAGGAAAACAGTGCAACCACAGTCCATATGGCTCTGGCTTAGCCAATTAATTAGGTGTGCGATTGATCTGATGGCCCTTTTCCGAAAGGAGCAGAGGGGGATCCGGGTTGCAGGGGTATAGCCCGGTCCTTTTGGGGTAGCGACCTTTGCTAAGGTGCTGACCACTAGGGAGGGTTATGGTCCGCCCTGATCCGTAACTATGCGGGTCGTTAGTCTTTTGTATACCTTTGTAAAGGCTTCGTAGCGTCCCTATGCAATCACACCTCGGAAGTGTGGTATTGTGCTCGATCGGCACATGCGTGGTTGGGTTCAAAGTTCTTTGGAACTTTTACGCGAACCGTGGGAAAAGTGTGCAACCTCTGCAGAGTGTAAACCGATCGATCGCCCGTGCTCACGGCCAAGAGCGGCCTCGGACCCTCACATGATTAATTGAACTTAAAGATGGATTAATATTGCTTTCCGGTTATTCCCGTGGCCTTGCCGAGTACCAACCATAAGTGTACTCATCCTTGCTTACGCCGTTCGCAGAAGAACCCTGGAGTGGAGCACTTCACCGACTACGAGGAGTTCTGAGGATGCGATCAACCAGTCAGATGCCTGTGGAAGATGAAGATGGAGTCGCGTCTTCATAGTTATCGTTGTTCGTGTAAAGACCTTTGTGTCTTCTATCGTGAGTGTAATAAAAGTTAATAAATCTCTTCTGTACGTTTTGAGCATTGTCTTGCGATATTACACTCATGAGTCTATCATATGTGTGAAATTGTGATCCTGGCACACATATGAGATGCATTCGGTTTTCTACGGAAAATCGGGTGTGACAGAGTGGTATCAGAGCAATGCTGACTGTAGGACGCAGCCTCAGATAGAAATGGTCGAGATTAAGGACTCTTTTTCTAGAAAGCCTTTCCAGCATTCAAAATATCTTATTTACGCTTAAAAAATATTTTATTCTTTATCAAAGTCAAATCTTTTGTTTTCTTCTACACTGAATCTGATTCTTGTTCTTCCACCTTGAACTACCACACGTGCTTTATAGGATAGATTCTTAGGTTGCCTACCCTTCTATCAGTTTCGTTTCGATAGAGCCGTTCTTGTGAGGACGTGCGATGTTAATGCTTGTTGATTGTAAACATGCATGATTTGGATCTTTGACTTGATTGAAATGTTTTTGTGGAGTGATGGCCACAAATACATCAATAAAATAATTAAAGTTAAAATTTGAATCTTAGCCCCTTTTCTCTCGATTCACCTTTATCAATTCAACTTCCTACCGGAAAACTTTTCTCTCTAACAATCAAATGGTAAACGTCGAGTCGGGAGAGCCGGACAGATATTCCGTTCGTCATCAATCACCGAATCAAGTTCCCTCCTCCACCACAAGAATTAGCAATGGATCCCACGATGCGGCAGCTTCTTTACGGAACAAATGCGTTAATTCGAACCTCACCGCCACCGGCCCGTAATCTACGAGCACAAGCAGAACCCGACCACCACCACAAGGACACCCACCACCTCCACCACCGGTGAACAAGCATAGAGAATTCATGAGCCACAACCCGCCCACTTACTCTCATTCTCGTAGATCCCCTCGATGCCGATGATTGGCTCAAGACCATCAACAAGATGCCGAATATCACCCAATGCAATGATCGTGAGAAGGTTTTGTATGCCTCGGGACGTCCGGGAAGGTGCAACCGCCGATTGGTGGGATGCTTACACCGTCGCGCATGCCGCCGCCGACACCATTACTTGGCAAGAGTTCCAGGAGAGTTTTCGTACACATCACATCCCACTTGGTGTGAAGAAGTCGAAGAAGAAGGAATTTCTAGCTCTAAAGCAAGGCAACATGACCGTTAGTGAGTATCCGGATCGGTTTACTCATTTGTCCCGCTATGCACCGACGAAGTCAACACGGATGGCAAGAGACAAGAACGCTTTCTCGATGGATTGATAGGGCCACTTAACTATCGGTTGCGCAGCCACACATTTCTTAACTTTCGGATGTTGCTCAATAAGGCTATAGGCTTGGAGAATAAACGCAAGGAACTTCATGAACGAAGCGCAAGTTTCAACCTCAAGGTCAATCTAGCAAGAATAACACCCGCCCTCGTTATAACTCATCGCAAGACTCTCGCTTCGTTCTAACACACAAGGCGAAGCCATGGACAGAATCAACCGTTCTATCGTTCGTTTGATGAACCCGAAGAATCCAACCCAATGACACCTCGGTGCTCCAAATCCTCATCGAATCGCTCGGGTGCACCAAGAAGGAACACTACTCCGGCTCACCCGAGTGGATGCTTCAACCGCGGAGAATTGGGACACTACGCCGCATTTGCCCTCGCCGCAATATGCGGACACCCCGTGAGAGATAACAGAGGTCAACGAGAACAATATGCATGGTAGGGTGAACCATGTGACAGTCGAAGAAGCTCAAGGAGACAAAGATGTTGTGCTTGGTACGTTTCTTATCAACTCGTACCCGCAACAATTTTATTTGATTACGGGGCATCGCATTCATTTATTACTGAACGATTCGTGACAAAGCATGATGTACCCAAGAGTTCCATGAAGACACATTTGCTAATTAGTTCTCCAAACGGTGAAATGAAATCCACCTATGTATGCCCACGGGTCCATCTTAAGATCGGAGAGATAGATTTTGAAGCAGACTTAGTGATTCTAACATCCAGTGGAATAGATGTGATCCTTGGTATGGATTGGTTAAGCAAGCATGATGGAATCATTTTGTGTGCCAAGAAGTCGGTGCTCTTAACTACCCCGCAAGGAGATAGGATTGAGTTTGCCGCTACAAGCCCGAAGAAGAAGGACAAGTGAACAAGCTCTGTGATAGTAAACCGTTATCTTTCAAGACATCTTGTATCTACTCTTGTTTCCCGATCCCTCCGAATCTCGGGACGAGATTCTTTTTAAGGGGGTAGGATTTGTAACACCCGAAAATTCCATCACAATAAAATATTGTTAGCAACATGGTTTAGTTTTATTTTCTAAGGATTTAATAAATTTGAATAAATAAATTTGCCTTTAATTAAATTAAACAACAATTAATAATTAGAATCAAACAAGTGATTGTGCATCATGTTGAAATGCATGAGTTTTGTTTGTGGTGTGATTTTAAAAGTCTTAAAAAATGTTTGTGAAAAGTCTTTAAAATAATTGTGAAAAAAATTTGAATTAAAAAAAAAAGAGGTTGAAAGTTTAAATCTAAAAAAATGTTTGAAAAAGTTTTCTAAAAGTCTTAAAATATTTGAATAAATTTGTGTTAAAATTTTCAATTTGAAAAGATGAAAAAGATTTGAAATTAAAAGATTTGAATTAGGTTTGAAAAGATTTGAAAAGGAAAAGAAAAAAAAAACACAAAACCTACCAATCTAACCCCAACGGCCCAGCTCCCGCGCTCGGCCCAAGCAGGCCCACTCAGCCGGCCCGCCAGCGCCTCCCCTCTCCTCTCTCTCCCTCTCGCCGACAGGTGGGGTCCACCTGTCAGGCCATCTTCAACCTCCGGCCCCCCCCCCCCTTCTTCCCCCGCGCCGCCGCCGGTCTCCCCGTCCCCGCGCCGCCCTCCCCGGCTCCCCGCGCCCCTCCGCCTCTTCCACCGCGCCATAACCGGAGCCGCCCCACTCACCTACCACCTCCCCGGCCCTTCCACTCCCCGTAACGGACGCCGCACCGAGCCGAGCCGCCGCCACCATTAATGGCCGGCCGGCGAGCTCCCACTCCACCGCCTCCGCGCCTTTCTCCCTTCCCTTTCCGAGCTATAAAAGGCGGCACCATCTCCTCTTCATCCCGCGCCCCTCCCTTCCTCTCCTCCCGCACCGCACCACCGCCGCCACGGAGCACCGCCGCCACCGCCGCCCCTCGCCGCCGATCTACCTCCTCGGCGCTCCTTCCTCCTGTTCAAGTTCACCGGTGAGTTCCCCCTTGCTCCCCTCTTTCTTCGGTAGTCTTCCCGTGCGATTTGGTGCCCGGGAGGCCAACTTGGCTCCTCTCCGCGACGCCCCGCGCGCGCGCGCCGGGGCGCGCGCCGCCGGCCGGCCGCGCGCCGTCCGCCCGCCCGCCGCCGTCGCCCACATGCCGCCTCGGCCGCCCGATCCGGTGGACGCGCCCGTATTAAAAGGGACCGCGTACCCCTTCGGCGGTCCACCGTGGACCGGTGGGACCAGGGTCCACGGGCGCGGGTTCACCGCATGGCGTCACTGCTTGCATCAGCCTTGCGTCAGCTTGCGTCAGCACGGCCAATAGCAGCCGGCCACGTGTCGCCGCCACAGTTCACCCGCCAGCTGCCCAGGCACTTTTGCAAAAAGGACCCTGCGGTTTTTAATATTACAAAAATACCCTTCCACCTATATAAAGCCTTTCAAACAGGTCCTTGTTTTTATGATTTGAACCCTGAGCTCCATAGTTTTCATGTTCTTTAGCCTATCCTTAACCTTTTACATATTAGACCTTCTAGTTTCACACATATTTATGTTTAGGTCCCTGAAATCTTGCAGAAAACCCCCTAAACTTCCGGTTCTTTTACAATTTAGCCCCTGAACCTTGTTTCAGCCATAACTTTTTCATCTTAGCTCCGTTTTACGTGTTCTTGGTGTCCACGCGATCGTCTCTCCGAGCCCGTCCTTTCTAAAAGCTTGTTTTAGTCTTTTGGTAATGTTTGATGTATTGTTTTATTTATTGTATGTTTTCTTGCATGATCGTAGCCAACACGCCGTTCGAGGAAGTTCAAGTGCGTAGCTTTTCGTTAAGGAAAGTAGCTTATCGTTGGAGAAAGGCAAGTGACCCTAACCACCCTTCTACCTATGCTTTAATCAAGAACACTATAAGTTAATCGGAACATGGAGAACCACCCAGAAAACGGTGCAACCACGGTCCATATGGCTCGGCTTAGCCAAATAATTAGGTGTGCGATTGATCCGATGGCCCTTTTCCGAAAGGAGCGAGAGGGGGATCCGGGTTGCGGGGGTATAGCCCGGTCCTTTTGGGGTAGCAGCCTTTGCTAAGGTGCCGACCACTAGGGAGGGTTATGGTCCGCCCCGATCCGTAACTATGCGGGTCGTTAGTCTTTTGTATACCTTTGTAAAGGCTTCGTAGCGTCCCTATGCAATCACACCTCGGAAGTGTGGTATTGTGCTCGATCAAGCACATGCGTGGTTGGGTTCAAAGTTCTTTGGAACTTTTACGCGAACTCGTGGGAAAAGTGTGCAACCTCTGCGAGTGTAAAACCGATCGATCGACCGTGCTCACGGTCAAGAGCGGCCCGGACCCTCACATGATTAATTGAACTTAAAGATGGATTAATATTGCTTTCCAGTTATTCCCGTGGCCTTGCCGAGTACCAACCATAAGTGTACTCATCCTTGCTTACGCTCGTTCGAGAGAAGAACCCGGAGTGGAGCACTTCACCGACTACGAGGAGTTCGAGGATGCGATCAACCGCCGATGCCCGTGGAAGATGAAGATGGAGTCGCGTCTTCATAGTTATCGTTGTTCGTGTAAAGACCTTTGTGTCTTCTATCGTGAGTGTAATAAAAGTTAATAAATCTCTTCTGTACGTTTTGAGCATTGTCTTGCGATATTACACTCATGAGTCTATCATATGTGTGAAATTGTGATCCTGGCACACATATGAGATGCATTCGGTTTTCTACGGAAAATCGGGTGTGACAGAGTGGTATCAGAGCAATGCTGACTGTAGGACGCAGCCTCAGATAGAAATGGTCGAGATTAAGGACTCTCTTTCTAGAAAGCCTTTCCAGCATTCAAAATATCTTATTTACGCTTAAAAAAATATTTTATTCTTTATCAAATCAAATCTTTTGTTTTCTTCTACACTGAGTCTGATTCTTGTTCTTCCACCTTGAACTACCACACGTGCTTTATAGGATAGATTCTTAGGTTGCCTACCCTTCTATCAGTTTCGTTTCGATAGAGCCGTTCTTGTGAGGACGTGCGATGTTAATGCTTGTTGATTGTAAACATGCATGATTTGGATCTTTGACTTGATTGAAATGTTTTTGTGGAGTGATGGCCACAAATACATCAATAAAATAATTAAAGTTAAAATTTGAATCTTAGCCCCTTTTCTCTGATTCACCTTTATCAATTCAACTTCCTACCGGAAAACTTTTCTCTCTAACAATCAAATGGTAAACGTCAGTCGGGGAGGCCGGACAGATATTCCGTTCGTCATCAATCAGCTGAATCAAGTTCCCTCCTCCACCACAAGAATTAGCAATGGATCCCACGATGCAGCAGTTCTTTACGGAACAAATGCAGTTAATTCAGAACCTCACCGCCACTGTCCAGAATCTACAGGCACAGCAGAACCAGCCACCACCACAAGGACACCCACCACCTCCACCACCAGTGAACAAGCATAGAGAATTCATGAGCCACAACCCGCCCACTTACTCTCATTCTGTAGATCCCCTCGATGCCGATGATTGGCTCAAGACCATCAACAAGATGCTGAATATCACCCAATGCAATGATCGTGAGAAGGTTTTGTATGCCTCGGGACGTCCGGAAGGTGCGGCCTGGCCGATTGGTGGGATGCTTACACCGTCGCGCATGCCGCCGCCGACACCATTACTTGGCAAGAGTTCCGGGAGAGTTTTCGTACACATCACATCCCAACTGGTGTGAAGAAGTCGAAGAAGAAGGAATTTCTAGCTCTAAAGCAAGGCAACATGACCGTTAGTGAGTATCCGGATCGGTTTACTCATTTGTCCCGCTATGCACCAGACGAAGTCAACACGGATGGCAAGAGACAAGAACGCTTTCTCGATGGATTGATAGGGCCACTTAACTATCAGTTGCAGAGCCACACATTTCTTAACTTTCAGATGTTGCTCAATAAGGCTATAGGCTTGGAGAATAAACGCAAGGAACTTCATGAACAGAAGCGCAAGTTTCAACCTCAAGGTCAATCTAGCAGTAACACCCGCCCTCGTTATAACTCATCGCAAGACTCTCAGTTTCGTTCTAACACACAAGGCAGAAGCCATGGACAGAATCAACCGTTCTATCGTTCGTTTGATGAACCCGAAGAATCCAACCCAATGACACCTCAGGCTCCAAATCCTCATCAGAATCGCTCAGGTGCACCAGTAAGGAACACTACTCCAGTTCACCCCAGTGGATGCTTCAACTGCGGAGAATTGGGACACTACGCCAGTATTTGCCCTCAACGCAATATGCAGACAACCCAGAGAGATAACAGAGGTCAACAGAACAATATGCATGGTAGGGTGAACCATGTGACAGCCGAAGAAGCTCAAGGAGACAAAGATGTTGTGCTTGGTACGTTTCTTATCAACTCGTACCCGCAACAATTTTATTTGATTCTCGGGGCATCGCATTCATTTATTACCGAACGATTCGTGACAAAGCATGATGTACCCAAGAGTTCCATGAAGACACATTTGCTAATTAGTTCTCCAAACGGTGAAATGAAATCCACCTATGTATGCCCACGAGTCCATCTTAAGATCGGAGAGATAGATTTTGAAGCAGACTTAGTGATTCTAACATCCAAAGTGGAATAGATGTGATCCTTGGTATGGATTGGTTAAGCAAGCATGATGGAATCATTTTGTGTGCCAAGAAGTCGGTGCTCTTAACTACCCCGCAAGGAGATAGGATTGAGTTTGCCGCTACAAGCCCGAAGAAGAAGGACAAGTGAACAAGCTCTGTGATAGTAAACCGTTATCTTTCAAGACATCTTGTATCTACTCTTGTTTCCCGATCCCTCCGAATCTCGGGACGAGATTCTTTTTAAGGGGGTAGGATTTGTAACACCCGAAAATTCCATCACAATAAAATATTGTTAGCAACATGGTTTAGTTTTATTTTCTAAGGATTTAATAAATTTGAATAAATAAATTTGCCTTTAATTAAATTAAACAACAATTAATAATTAGAAACAAACAAGTGATTGTGCATCATGTTGAAATGCATGAGTTTTGTTTGTGGTGTGATTTTAAAAGTCTTAAAAAAAATAATTGTGAAAAAGTCTTTAAAATAATTGGTGTGAAAGTTTGAATTAAAAAAAAAGAGGTTGAAAGTTTGAATTTTAAAATGTTTGAAAAAGTTTTCTAAAAGTCTTAAAATATTTGAACAAATTTGTGTTAAAATTTTCAATTTGAAAAGATGAAAAAGATTTGAAATTAAAAGATTTGAATTAGGTTTGAAAAGATTTGAAAAGGAAAAGAAAAAAAACACAAAACCTACCAATCTAACCCCAACGGCCCAGCTCCCGCGCTCGGCCCAAGCAGGCCCACTCAGCCGGCCCGCCAGCGCCTCCCCTCTCCTCTCTCTCCCTCTCGCCGACAGGTGGGGTCCACCTGTCAGGCCATCTTCAACCTCTGGCCGGCCGCCCCCCCTTCTTCCCCCGCGCCGCCGCCGGTCTCCCCCGTCCCCGCGCCGCCTCCCCGGCTCCCCGCGCCCCTCCGCCTCTTCCACCGCGCCATAACCGGAGCCGCCCCACTCACCTACCACCTCCCCGCCCTTCCACTCCCCGTAACGGACGCCGCACCGAGCCGAGCCGCCGCCGCCATTAATGGCCGGCCGGCGAGCTCCCACTCCACCGCCTCCGCGCCTTTCTCCCTTCCCTTTCCGAGCTATAAAAGGCGGCACCATCTCCTCTTCATCCCGCGCCCCTCCCTTCCTCTCCTCCCCGCACCGCACCACCGCCGCCACCGAGCACCGCCGCCACCGCCGCCCCTCGCCGCCGATCTACCTCCTCGGCGCTCCTTCCTCCTGTTCAAGTTCACCGGTGAGTTCCCCTTGCTCCCCTCTTTCTTCGGTAGTCTTCCCGTGCGATTTGGTGCCCGGGAGGCCAACTTGGCTCCTCTCCGCGAGCCCCCGCCGCGCGCGCCGCCGGCGCCGCCGCCGGCCGGCCGCGCGCCGTCCGCCCCGCCGCCGCCGTCGCCCACATGCCGCCTCGCCCGCCCGATCCGGTGGACGGCCCGTATTAAAAGGGACCGCGTACCCCTTCGGCGGTCCACCGTGGACCGGTGGGACGGGTCCACGGGGCGCGGGTCCACGGCATGGCGTCACCGCTTGCATCGGCCTTGCGTCGCCTTGCGTCGGCACGGCCAATAGCAGCCGGCCACGTGTCGCCGCCACAGTTCACCCGCCGCCCTGCCCGGTGCACTTTTGCAAAAAGGACCCTGCGGTTTTTAATATTACAAAAATACCCTTCCACCTATATAAAGCCTTTCAAACAGGTCCTTGTTTTTATGATTTGAACCCTGAGCTCCATAGTTTTCATGTTCTTTAGCCTATCCTTAACCTTTTACATATTAGACCTTCTAGTTTCACACATATTTATGTTTAGGTCCCTGAAATCTTGCAGAAAACCCCCTAAACTTCCAGTTCTTTTACAATTTAGCCCCTGAACCTTGTTTCAGCCATAACTTTTTCATCTTAGCTCCGTTTTACGTGTTCTTGGTGTCCACGCGATCGTCTCTCCGAGCCCGTCATTTCTAAAAGCTTGTTTTAGTCTTTTGGTAATGTTTGATGTATTGTTTTATTTATTGTATGTTTTCTTGCATGATCGTAGCCAACACGCCGTTCGAGGAAGTTCAAGTGCGAGCTTTTCGTTAAGGAAAGTAGCTTATCGTTGGAGAAAGGCAAGTGACCCTAACCACCCTTCTACCTATGCTTTAATCAAGAACACTATAAGTTAATCGGAACATGGAGAACCACCCCAGAAAACAAAGGCAACCACGATCCATATGGCTCTGGCTTAGCCAAATAATTAGGTGTGCGATTGATCTGATGGCCCTTTTCCGAAAGGAGCGGAGGGGGATCCGGGTTGCGGGGGTATAGCCCGGTCCTTTTGGGGTAGCAGCCTTTGCTAAGGTGCTGACCACTAGGGAGGGTTATGGTCCGCCCGATCCGTAACTATGCGGGTCGTTAGTCTTTTGTATACCTTTGTAAAGGCTTCGTAGCGTCCCTATGCAATCACACCTCGGAAGTGTGGTATTGTGCTCCGATCGGCACATGCGTGGTTGGGTTCAAAGTTCTTTGGAACTTTTACGCGAACCGTGGGAAAAGTGTGCAACCTCTCGCAGAGTGTAAACCGATCGATCGGCCGTGCTCACGGTCAAGAGCGGCCCGGACCCTCACATGATTAATTGAACTTAAAGATGGATTAATATTGCTTTCCGGTTATTCCGTGGCCTTGCCGAGTACCAACCATAAGTGTACTCATCCTTGCTTACGCTGTTCAGAGAAGAACCCTGGAGTGGAGCACTTCACCGACTACGAGGAGTTCTGAGGATGCGATCAACCGCCGGATGCCTGTGGAAGATGAAGATGGAGTCGCGTCTTCATAGTTATCGTTGTTCGTGTAAAGACCTTTGTGTCTTCTATCGTGAGTGTAATAAAAGTTAATAAATCTCTTCTGTACGTTTTGAGCATTGTCTTGCGATATTACACTCATGAGTCTATCATATGTGTGAAATTGTGATCCTGGCACACATATGAGATGCATTCGGTTTTCTACGGAAAATCGGGTGTGACAGAGTGGTATCAGAGCAATGCTGACTGTAGGACGCAGCCTCAGATAGAAATGGTCGAGATTAAGGACTCTCTTTCTAGAAAGCCTTTCCAGCATTCAAAATATCTTATTTACGCTTAAAAAAATATTTTATTCTTTATCAAATCAAATCTTTTGTTTTCTTCTACACTGAGTCTGATTCTTGTTCTTCCACCTTGAACTACCACACTTGCTTTATAGGATAGATTCTTAGGTTGTCTACCCTTCTATCAGTTTCGTTTCGATAGAGCCGTTCTTGTGAGGACGTGCGATGTTAATGCTTGTTGATTGTAAACATGCATGATTTGGATCTTTGACTTGATTGAAATGTTTTTGTGGAGTGATGGCCACAAATACATCAATAAAATAATTAAAGTTAAAATTTGAATCTTAGCCCCTTTTCTCTGATTCACCTTTATCAATTCAACTTCCTACCGGAAAACTTTTCTCTCTAACAATCAAATGGTAAACGTCAGGTCAGGAGCTGGACAGGATATTCCGTTCGTCATCAATCAGCTGAATCAAGTTCCCTCCTCCACCACAAGAATTAGCAATGGATCCCACGATGCAGCAGTTCTTTACGGAACAAATGCAGTTAATTCAGAACCTCACCGCCACTGTCCAGAATCTACAGGCACAGCAGAACCAGCCACCACCACAAGGACACCCACCACCTCCACCACCAGTGAACAAGCATAGAGAATTCATGAGCCACAACCCGCCCACTTACTCTCATTCTGTAGATCCCCTCGATGCCGATGATTGGCTCAAGACCATCAACAAGATGCTGAATATCACCCAATGCAATGATCGTGAGAAGGTTTTGTATGCCTCAGGACGTCTGGAAGGTGCAGCCGCTGATTGGTGGGATGCTTACACCGTCGCGCATGCTGCTGCCGACACCATTACTTGGCAAGAGTTCCAGGAGAGTTTTCGTACACATCACATCCCAGCTGGTGTGAAGAAGCTGAAGAAGAAGGAATTTCTAGCTCTAAAGCAAGGCAACATGACCGTTAGTGAGTATCTGGATCAGTTTACTCATTTGTCCCGCTATGCACCAGACGAAGTCAACACGGATGGCAAGAGACAAGAACGCTTTCTCGATGGATTGATAGGGCCACTTAACTATCAGTTGCAGAGCCACACATTTCTTAACTTTCAGATGTTGCTCAATAAGGCTATAGGCTTGGAGAATAAACGCAAGGAACTTCATGAACAGAAGCGCAAGTTTCAACCTCAAGGTCAATCTAGCAAGAACACCCGCCCTCGTTATAACTCATCGCAAGACTCTCGTTTCGTTCTAACACACAAGGCGAAGCCATGGACGAATCAACCGTTCTATCGTTCGTTTGATGAACCCGAAGAATCCAACCCAATGACACCTCGGGCTCCAAATCCTCATCGAATCGCTCGTGTGCACCAGCAAGGAACACTACTCCAGTTCACCCCAATGGATGCTTCAACCGCGGAGAATTGGGACACTACGCCGCATTTGCCCTCGCCGCAATATGCGTACACCCCGGAGAGATAACAGAGGTCAACGAACAATATGCATGGTAGGGTGAACCATGTGACAAGTCGAAGAAGCTCAAGGAGACAAAGATGTTGTGCTTGGTACGTTTCTTATCAACTCGTACCCGCAACAATTTTATTTGATTCTGGGGCATCGCATTCATTTATTACTGAACGATTCGTGACAAAGCATGATGTACCCAAGAGTTCCATGAAGACACATTTGCTAATTAGTTCTCCAAACGGTGAAATGAAATCCACCTATGTATGCCCACAGGTCCATCTTAAGATCGGAGAGATAGATTTTGAAGCAGACTTAGTGATTCTAACATCCAGTGGAATAGATGTGATCCTTGGTATGGATTGGTTAAGCAAGCATGATGGAATCATTTTGTGTGCCAAGAAGTCGGTGCTCTTAACTACCCCGCAAGGAGATAGGATTGAGTTTGCCGCTACAAGCCCGAAGAAGAAGGACAAGTGAACAAGCTCTGTGATAGTAAACCGTTATCTTTCAAGACATCTTGTATCTACTCTTGTTTCCCGATCCCTCCGAATCTCGGGACGAGATTCTTTTTAAGGGGGTAGGATTTGTAACACCCGAAAATTCCATCACAATAAAATATTGTTAGCAACATGGTTTAGTTTTATTTTCTAAGGATTTAATAAATTTGAATAAATAAATTTGCCTTTAATTAAATTAAACAACAATTAATAATTAGAAACAAACAAGTGATTGTGCATCATGTTGAAATGCATGAGTTTTGTTTGTGGTGTGATTTTAAAAGTCTTAAAAAAAATATTTGTGAAAAAGTCTTTAAAATAATTGGTGTGAAAGTTTGAATTAAAAAAAAAGAGGTTGAAAGTTTGAATTTTAAAATGTTTGAAAAAGTTTTCTAAAAGTCTTAAAATATTTGAACAAATTTGTGTTAAAATCAATTTGAAAAGATGAAAAAGATTTGAAATTAAAAGATTTGAATTAGGTTTGAAAAGATTTGAAAAGGAAAAGAAAAAAAACACAAAACCTACCAATCTAACCCCAACGGCCCGGCTCCCGCGCTCGGCCCAAGCGAGCCCACTCGGCCCGGCCCGCCGCGCCTCCCCTCTCCTCTCTCTCCCTCTCGCCGACGGGTGGGGTCGTTGCGGAGCGGCAGCTAGGTGCCCCCGTCTTGATTTCATATGCAGGACTCGTGGGTTCGTGGTCGAGCCGACCCTCGAACTGCTGATCAGTAATCCCCTAGAATCGAGGGCACATGTGGCGCCCGCTCTCACCGAGCGGGTCTCGAGACCACTGGTCAGTAATCGCACCCTTCGAGGGTCTGGTTTCTCGAGCCTTGGGCTCGGGCCGTGCGAGGGTCACGCTTACTCGGTAAGGGACCAGGTCATTTAATGCCCACGGTCGTGGCTGCAGTCGTGCGCCGCGGGCGCGCCTTTTCAGGCGGGGCAACCGCGCGTGTAGTGGGCGACGTGGGGGGCGGACGTGACGGGCCGCCGCGGCCCTTCGGTTGCCGCGTCGTAATAATCGCGCGTGCGCGTGCGCCTGGCCATCTTGACGATGTGGGGCCCGCTCGTCAGTGGTAGATGCGGCTACCTGCAGTTAATGCACCCGGCGCGCGCGAGATTTGGGGAGCACGACTCACCCAGATCTATAAATCCAAGGAAAAAGAGAGGGGAAGCCCCTTACCTCATCACTTAGCACCGCTGCCCTTTGATTCATCTGACTGATCTCACAAGAATGCCTGCCCATAAGGTGCAGTCAGTATGCTTCACTGCAAGGGACTTGGAGATGATTATATATTTTCATGGTGATCGAAGGAAGCTAGTCTTTTGCAGTAACTACTACTGAGGTGGATGTGAAGGTCTTGATATTCTCCAGTGACTGCCAGGAGATGATAGGGTGGGGCCGACCTGTCACTAAGGTGAGGTGTTACTGCCATCAGGAGGTAGCTGGAGAGAGAAGTTGTTGTGATATGGAGTTAGGTGTGCACCAGCATAAGACCATCCACACTCATCCACCTTTATATCCTCCTTCAAAACGGAATATTCCGTCCCAACAATCCAGATTCTCTTCTTTATACTACTTTCTTCCGCACCCATCTTCCTTCATATTCTTCCTTCATACCAACTTCCACCACCTAGGTCCCACTCGTCAGCCTCTTCTCCTTTTTATCACCCCCACCTACCCCCACCCATCCCGTCTTCCCTCTGGACCGGCCAGAGCTCCGCGGCGCGCGCCCCTCCCGCTCCTCCCCGCCGCGCCCGCCTCGCCGCCCCGCCCGCTCCTCCCCGCCGCTCCCGAGCTCCGGCGCCCCTCCCGCTCCTCCCCCGCTCGCAAACCCGCCGGCGGATGGAGGAGCGGCGGCTCGACGACAACGACGGCCACTCCTCCTCGAGCTGCCCGCCGGCGCCTCGTCTTGCTCGCCGGCGAAGGAGAGGAGCATCCCGGCGGCGCCAAATCTCCGGCGAAGATCCCCTCCCCCGGGCGCGACGGGCTCGAACTCGGGCTCGCGGCACCCCTCGTCCCCGGCTGCGGCCGGCGGGCTTCGCGGCGGCCGGGCGGCGGGCGGGCTTCGCGGTGGCGGGCGGGCGCCGCCACGGCGGAGGTCCGCGCGCGCATCGTCACCGGGCGGCGGCTTCTGCGAGGCTCGGGCGACGCGGCGGCGGGGCGAGGAGCTCCCGCGGCGACGGCCGGGGCGCTCGGCGAGCCGAGGAGGGGTGTGCGGTGACGGCGATTCCGGTGCGCGGAGCTCCATGGGCGGGCGGCGGAGCTCTCCCCGCCTCGAGCTTGGGTGGAGGCCGTGGCCGCCGGACCCCCGCAAATCCAGGAAGCCGCCGGCAGGGCCTTCCTCTCGCGGAGCCCCTTCCCCCGGGTCAACACGGCGGCGACACGGCGGCGGATGCCACGAGCGGGTGCGTCGTCCTCTCCAACCCACGGCGACGTCCTCGAAGATGGAGGCGGTGAGCGGATGTGGCGGCGACGAACGACGGACGGAGCTCCTCCCCTTCTCCTGCTTCCGAGCGTCGGCGCGCGGTTGTTGGGGGCAGCAGCACGTGGTGGGGCCGGCGCAGGCTGGCGTTGGCTCGGCATCACGCCGAATCTAAAGGAAGCTGGAGGCCGCCGCGATTTTGCAGGACGCCTGCAGGACGCCGCTGCGGAGTAAAAAACGCCATCCGTCTCCTCCAGGAGGCGGATGGCGTTGCCGGTGTGGGTGGTCTAAGACTGATTTGAACTGGAGCAGCATGGTATTTCTTGTTTGTCTATTATCTTGTTATATGCCTGTTATGCCTTAGCATTACCATCAGGGCCGTGAGAGAATGAGAGGGAGAGATATATTACTGATTAATCAAATGATTATTGATTATGTGACATTAACTTTTAGTAAGGTGGGTTGATAAAAGCACCAAATTAATTAGTTAATTGATTGATTTGCACCAAAGGGTTTTAGGGTTTCAGGGCTAATAAATGCACATGAGCGATGAATACCACACTATATTGCAATACTTGAAGAATGAAAATACACTTTTAAATATACATAGCGTTCCGTCGGCTATTTGATAAACTTGAAGTACGTAAAGCCAAGGGATAATGATCGATACTAGAATTAAACATTTAGACGTATATTGGCCAACAAATATAATAATAATGATGATGACGATGATGATACGAACAAGAAACTACTGGCGTGATTATCACGACCTTTTCCTTTCTTTCATTAATATATCCAGCCGCAACAATCAGCAGTTCAGCACCCAATGCTTGCACATCTCCTTTTCCAATGTACTTTAGTATAAGAGTTGTCGCTCTCACATGCACACATGCACGCAAAATATCTCCTTTCACTTTCTGCCGATTTGCTTTGCTGATTACCCTGCTGATTCTATTCTTGCTGCTTTCACCAATGTTTGTCTTAGCCGATTATTCTTACTGATTTCACCAAAACTTGTCTTAGGCAGTGAGAACAACTAGGATTTTCTTTCCCTGGAACTTGAAAGGAGTTGATAGTTGCTTCCGTAACCTCAAAAGACACTGGAATGTCAACACATAGCAGCCATGGAGTATTGGAGTGTCAGGATCTGAGAAGCTCTTCCTGACATGGAGGTGATGTTATACTTTCTAATTCAAGGAAGGAAAAAGCTGCCAATACAGGGCAAAGTGCAGACACAGGCCTGCAAGCGGAGCGGGTCGATCCACCTGCAAACTCGCTCCGATCCTGAAATTAGCATACGGATCGAAGCGGGTCGATCCTATTTAGATTAGGAGCGATAGGTTGTAACTCCCATCAACCCCAATCGCCCCTGGGGTCGAACCTCGCAGCGTCGCTGGCGTTACTGCCGTTGCAGCTCCCCGTGCTGCCTCGCTCTCCTCCTGCCCACTAGGGCGGGCCGACCCCTCCGGCGTCCACTAGATTGAGCTCACCGGTGTGCTCGCACTTTGAAGATCGAGCTTGCCGTTTGTATAACTAGCTTCTCGAACCTTGCATCCTCACCGAATCTTCAACTACATCACCTGCATCTTTGACTGGGAGTTGAATCCGCCAGCGTCTTGTGTTCGCCAAGGTGGACCATGCCGGGCTAGAGCCAGTCAGGTCAGAGGGTGTCGATCCTGACGACAGAGGCTGAATAGCAGGCGCAGCGCGCCGATGTGCGAAACGACATAATTCAGAGAGGGATCGCCATTTTTGTTTGATGAACTGGTTTGATGAGCATCACACGATCAAAGGCTATAACAGCTGCTTCTAGGCCTGGAGGCCAGAGGTAGGGAACTGAGCGAACCCGCAAACACTGCCACCAGTATAGAACCATTGGAATAAGCTCCACAGGAAGCTGATGCGGAAATACTTCAGAAATGAACGGACTTGCTTCCTGCAGTGTCAGTCAAATCATACAGAATTTCAAATCATTTCTTCCACACACATGCATGCTAATCAGCCCCGTAACACCGATTTAAGCATCAAAACAGAGAGAATCTCCACACGTACTCTGCATTATTGTCTCCTTGAGGGGTGTGGAAGTTCAGCGCAGTGGACGGCGGCTTGGTGGGGTGCGCCGCCGGGGCAAGTTGGAGGGCGGCGGCTGGTGCATGGCGAGGTGGAAGAGGGGTGCGGCCGCTGGTGCTCAGCAGCGCGCGGGGCAGCCCGCATGCTCGAGGGGCAGCCGCCGGGGCGAGGTGGAGGACAGCGGCCGGCATAGGGAGAGGTTCGACCCTCGGGTAACTGTGGATCGTTTGGGCACGGATCAGGTTTGACCCGTGATCCTCATTTGCAACTGATGGAGCGGAGGGTCGGCGACAGGTTCGCTCCGAACCGCCCCCTTTGCAGGCTTATGCAGACAGCATTGCCAACACTATCAAGGATGTAGTGGTCATGTCCTCAGGCTTGCCATCAAACATTGAGAAAGCCCGATATCTCATAGGCATTACCTTAAACACCTGATGCTTGTCCTGTGAGCCACGGCCATAATCCCAGATCAGAGCACCAATCATCATAAAAGGCCTCGTGTTGGAGATATCAAGCATGGAGACGATTGCTGAAGCTGGGACTGTCAATGGAGTGTTAAAAAATGTTGGAACACGCTCATTACAATGTTTACTTTTAGTCCAATACTTGGTGGCAAAAAGAACGGAGAGCTCCATGGTCGTGCCAGCAATAAGGTGAGCCACATCTGGTGGTGGGGAGGAGGTCGCTGAAGCCGTTAGTGATGATGAGGACGTTGCTGTAGGCACCAGAATGCGGGTGCCTTGGTAGAAACCCAACGTCAAACACCTTGCGGGTGTAGCTGGAGAAAACTCTAAGGTCACAATTGGAAAGACAGGTAATTGGAATGGAGGTAATTGGAAATCTCGACCAAAACCTTCTCGAGCCCCAGCTCGCCGGCGTTCATCGGATACTACCAAATTGATCTCCTTTTTACTCCTATGGTTGACTTGTACAAGTACAAGTTGCTCATGACAACTGCTCGTTACATGGGCCGCTTCACTTCTTCACCCATTCTATCCCATTGAGGTGCGTACTGACTAAGCTTACATGCTCGAGGTTAACTGGCTTGTGACCCACCATCGGATTGGATGCCTTGTTCTTCTCCAGCTTCTTCCGTTGATCCTCAATTGTCATAGTGCGACAATAGCTTCCACTGGATGCTTGGCACTTCTCTTCCTAGTAGACACGTACTACATGGTTGTGATGACATGAAACAAAGGAAGGTTAGAGGGTTGGAGGAAGAAGAAGTAGGAGAAAATGTGTCGGTGTCACTTGGAGCCTCCATTCACTACTACAGAATTAGGTATTAGTACATGTTGACATTTCTTAACGTCACTACTAACGACGCTGAGTTAGAGCGAGGGTCAAGAACAACCAATGATAATCCTAACAAACGAATCCACAAGTGCACGGATATACCATTATATTATAGCATTTCCCCTGGGGAGAGAGTATCCCAAGGGTATCGTATCCGTGAAAGGCAATGGTAGATATCAATACTTATGCTATTTCATTGAATATAAACCATGAGACAGGGGAAGAAACAACATCTCAAATGCGGTGGAAAGGTAAGGAAGAAGTATACATAACCCCCCAAACTATGGGGAGTGGAACACATCACCCCTCAACTATGAAACCAGATAAATTACCCCCAAACTTTTCAAAACCGGACAAATCACCCCCTGAAGTGGTTTGGGACGGCGGTTTTGCTACAGTAACAGTGGTTTTGAATTTTTCTTTTCTTTTTTATTTCGGTTGAAACTTTGAAAATCATAGTAAATCACAGAAAAATCATAAAATAGAAAATCCAATTTTGTTAGACTCCACATGAGTAGGTGTACACAGTGAATATATAATATGGTACGCCACAGTACATTTTTTACACCTATGAATTAATTACAGGAAAACATAGATTTAAAGCCACAAAAAATGTTTTTTGTGATTTACTTTAATTTTTCAAAGTTTCAACCGAAATAAAAAAGAAAAGAAAAATTCAAAACCACTATTACTGTAGCAAAACCGTCGTACCAAACAACTTCAGGGGGCGATTTGTCCGGTTTTGAAAAGTTTGGGGGGTATTTATCCGGTTTCATAGTTGAGGGGGTAATGTGTTCCACTCCCCATAGTTTGGGGGTTATGTATACTTCTCCCAAAGATAAATGATATGGATAAGGATAGTGTGACACACACATTGGTTCATCTCCTACTAAAGAACACTACAGCGTAGGGGGGACTATATGAAGTTAGCTCTAGGTTCTATATGGTACTAAACATACAAGAGTTAGCCAATACAGAAAGATACACAAAGCATTGCATGATTGTAGGTCTAGCACCTAGATACAAACGAGGAGAGAGCTCCGCGATGCTTGACATACAAGCAGAAATACACATTTTTAGACTCCTACAACAACACTCCAGTGCAGAGAAGTACAAAGGGTCCAACGACTGTCACTACTGCGGCCTACCTCTATCTTACGGGGGTGAGCTCATAACTAACGCAGCTACACAACCCAGGCACCATGCTTGTGTTGCCACTGGACTCCGCCCGACCCTGGCTATTGTGACCCAGGGCGAAGCCATTAGATAACTGGTAGACTTAGACCGAGTATCAATGGTTAATAAATACAAATCTCATGCAACACAACGGTGTAATCTATCTGGATCAAACACAAGCTAGTCATACAAACAGATACAATCTTTCCTATGTCTGATCAACAAGATCAAAGGGTCATGCTCGTGAAGAACACAAGCCTCTTATGAACAAACATGAAAGGTGTTAGTAAATCACTTGTCAAGTGGATCAAAAGGTAGTGTTCATGACGAACACGAGCCTCTAAATGAGGAACGAATGAAGAACTCAAGAACATATGGATCATATGAACTACCCTAACTTTATATGAAATAGGTAAATAACTGAAGTAGATAAAAGTCATACGAAGAAATAAAGGTACAAGAGAACTCATACCAAGATCCCAAAGTAGACTTGTAACCTGAATAAAAGCTACTCTAGCTTACCCCCTAGCCTTGGAAACTAAAAGTTGGAGAGCAGAGTCAAGTGTGGGTGTGAAATGGAGTCCCTCCCCTTCTATTTATAGGCCAAGGACCTCGAGGCACCGGGCACAAAATGTCTCCAAAACACACGGGATGCAGCAAGGGACAAATCATGAACCAACACGTGGAAGGCCACGATCAACGAGCACAAGGTCGGTTCGGCCGATTCTAAGATCGGTTGATACTCCCGTGCCACATTGCATGATGTGCTTTCTCCCTGTGGCTGATAGGTGGGTCCCATGATTTATCCCAGGTGCATAACGAGTTTGGAGGCGGTTTGGGTCCTTGGTCGGCCCATGGATCCGTGTGACGTCCATGTGTCGCTCTCTAATTCGTTGACGAGTGCCTCCCTCGGATCTGTGACGTGTTTGCCACCTAAGATCCATGTGGTAGCCATCTCCCCAGCTGAGGTTGCGTGGACAACTTTGACACGCTCTTCAAAACACAACTTTGACTTGTTTTTTATAAAAATATTTATTAAAAATGATATATTTATACTTTTACGAAAATATTTTCTTAAGACAAATCTATTGATATGATTTTCACATTTTCAAACTCAGTAACTTAAAAACTATTCATGATTTATTATCCCAATGTTTGACTTAAACCTTGTCCTAAACGTCTTCTAATACCAATACGGAGGGAGTAGTTGCTTAGTTGCCGTCGTTGTTATTGACCGGTATAAAACGCTAGGGAGTCTCCTGTCTCTTTTTCTCAAATTCATTTTCTTTTCTTTTCTTTTTCTTTTTCTTTCTATTTCTATTTCCTTCGCCACAACATCATTGGTCACAATCAAGCATTCAGATAACAATCACAAAACCACATGAGAATATATTTCACAAGAAAACATATCCATCAATCATTACATCCCCATATTGCACATATTAAGAATCAGAAAAATCTCAAACTAATTCACTAGGGTGTGTTTGGTTTCCTGCATAACTCTAGCCTGGCTCGCATCCGTGAGAACAGGCTCTCGTGAGCCAGGCTGAGTGCATGCAAGTCTTCGTGTTTGGTTGTCTGTATATGTCTAGCCTAGTTGAGAAGATATGGTGTTTGGTTGTCTGTACGTGTTATGTCACATGAGATAAAATTAGAGAAACAATATTTTTTATAATATTTAACTTACATAGTTATGTTTTAGTGGTTTTATTTTACCTTTATAAATCTTAATCTAATTTAAAATATATTGATATTACTTAAAATATGCTAATCATATACTAATAACGTCATTAGCGGACTAATACCTGATTGCCGCGAGCCAGGCCAGTTGGAAACGGCCAATTTCAGCGTATCGGCTGAGCCTGGCCGTGAGGTGCTTTTTGCACGGAGCGAGCCTGGCTCGGGTCCCTGTCCAGGCAACCAAACTAGCTAAGACCATCTGCACTGGGGACGGCATCCCTCTCCTAGAAGAGACGGATGCCGTTTTTCCGCCTACAGTGGTTGTACTGGAGGACGACGCCAAAAAGGCGTCGAGGCCGACCTCCTTCATATCCAGGGGGATGGAGGAGGCTCCTCCCTCCACCGGCCCCACCACGTGCTGCTGCCGCACCCACCCAATGGCCTCGCGTGCACTGCGCAGAGCAGAGGAGGCGTCCTCCACACGACGAGGTGCTGATGCCGGCCGTCGCCGCCGCCGTTATCGAGGAGCTCGTGGAGCACCACCTCGCCGCCGTTTCCCTGTACCTCGCCGGCTACTGCAGGTCACTCTGGGCACGAAAAACCGAGAACCGAGAACCGAACCGAAGTAACCGAGAACCGAACTGAAGTAACCGAACCGATCGGTTTCGGTTCCTAATTCGGTTCCTGGATCTCAGGAACCGAAATAACCCGGGTTAATTCGGTTCTAGGGCTCGGGTACCCGAAATAACCGAACTAACCGAAATATATGTGTCGTACTGCTTTTATGCTTATTGCTCCTTAAATTGTCTCTGTTGGGTGCATAAAAAAGAGATGAAATGCTGTGAAAATTTGCATTTGAATGTGTTGTTTTTTATGTTTTGAAAAATTCGGTTGCTTTCGGTTAGAACCGAAACCGAACCGAATTACCCGAAACCGAAAAGCCTCGGTTCCGAGTTCTCTGAGGAACCGATCGGTTCTAGGTTCGCTGGTAACCGAATTAACCGAATAACCAAAGAACCGAACTGATCGGTTTTGGTTAACCGAACGCCCAGAGTGAACTGCAGGGGAAGGGGCTCCGTGAGAGGAGGGCCCGCCGCCGGCTTGCTCCTCGCGCGCGGCCTCGCCTGGATCTCGCCGCGGCCGCGCCCTCGAGACCACCGCCGGAGCCCATCGTCTCGGCCGCCCCTCCAACGCCCCGCCGTCGCGCCGCGGCCGGCGTCTCCGCCGGCCGCCGCGGTCCGCCTCCTCGGCGGGAGAGGAGACGGCCTCCGCGGCCCTCGCGAGGCCCGCCGTCGGGGGCGGCCCCGCTCCTCCCCCACGCCGTCGCCATGGACACCGAGCTTCACCTCCGCACCGGGGAGGACGCGAGGGAGCTCGGTCGGCGGGCCGGCGCCCGCAGCCTTGAAGGCGTGGCCGCCGTCCGCCGTGGTGGATCCCTTGAGCTCGAAGGCGGAGAGGAGGGCCGGCGGCCGGCGCGAGCTCGCCCCCGTCGTGCTCCGTGTTGCCGCGCCATCGTGCTCCGCGCCGTCGAGCTTCATGCCCCCGTCGTGCCGACCCGGTCCGTCACCGCCACGCGCGTCGCCGTCGGAGGCCGCCCCGGGCCGCCTCCGCCCGTGGGAAGGGAGGAGCGAGGGGCCAAGATCCGCCCCTGCCCCCGATTCGCGCCACCATAGCCGATTGGAGGAGGGAGGAGGGCGCCACGGCGGGCGGGGCCGGACGTGCCCACGCCGGCGGCCGCCCGAGCTCGCTCCCCGCTCGCCCTTGTCCGGCGCCGTGCGGGGAGGAGCTCCCTAGGATCCCGCACCGACGACATTGAAATCGAGAGGAGAGGGCGCCACGGCGCGCGGCGGAGAAAGGGAGGGGCGAGGGAGGAGGGCGCCGCGGTGGTGCCGCCGGCCGCCTGCCGCCTCGCCTGGGTGGGATTTCAGGACAGAAAGAGAGAGGGAATGGGTGCGGGTGGGAGGGGGGCGGTGGGGAAGAAAGAGAGGGGGAGAGTATGAGGAGTGGGTCCCGCGTGTGGGTAGTTTGGATGAAGGAAAGAAATAAAGGATGACGAATGCGGGAGATGTAAATATAAAGGTAGGAATCTCCCTGACAAAGCAAGAATATTCCGTTTTGAAGGAGGGGATAAAGGATAACGAGTGTGGATGGTCCAGAGCCGCACCGCAGGCTCCGCGTCGTGCAGCCAACCAAACTTTGCCATAGAAATTTTACCTAATGCCTAATACCTTGCCTTCTCTTCTTCACCGATTGCTCCTTGACCTTCACGAGCTTCTCCTGAACCGCCGTCGGGTGGCCGTGGCCCCAGAGCGCCGCCTGTGTCGACCGCCGTCAGGGGAGGATCAGCATGTCACCTTCATCCAAATTGACCTTTCACTGAGAACGTGAGAATGTTAGTTCGATCTCTTCACCGTTACGGCCCAAAGGCGCGTAACGGGTTGGATCCCGCGCCCGGTCGGGGGCGCCCAACCAAACCATGGTTGGTGGGCCCCCGTCGCACGGTGCTATAAAGAGGGGGGTGGGGACCACGGCTCGCAGTACGAGGTTCACCGCGCCGCCGCTACACCCCACCCCACAAACCCTAACCGACCAAGGGAGCACTGGAGCGGCGGGAAGCTCCGCCACCGCCGCCACCGCGTCCCTCCTCCTGGATCCGGCGCACCCGGTGCCACCGCCCGACGCTCGACCAGGAGAGTTCCGGATCCCGTCGTCCCCCGAGCCCGCACCGCCACCTCTACGTCAAGCCGGCGCCGCCCCTGCGACCCCGACGCTAGAGATGGCCTCCGACTCCGCGCTCCCCTCGAACCCAGATGGTCTGCGCCCCTCGTTCTCCCTCTGGTTCCTTTTTGTAGTTGTTTTAGGTGTAGTAGATCTAGATCTAGGTGGTCAAGTTCCTTATCTGTAATCATTAAGTGTCTACCCGGAATCATTAGCTACTGGTGTTTTGTGTTCGGTTAAGTGCTTAAGATCTAACAATGGTATCAGTAGTCAGGCCAGTTAGCATTTTATTTCGGGGTTAGATCTATTTCGTTCAGTGTAGCAAGTAGAAGGAGATGACCCCAAATCATTTAGATCTGGGGGAGAGAACACTGAATTCGAAATAAACACGTTGAAAAACGCATAAAGACAGCAACCCTAACCCTAGATCTTGCTCGGGTTAGGGGAAGGAAACTAAAAACCGCATCATGAGAGGCCACCCTAACCCTAGATCTACTCGGGTTAGGGGAAGAAATGGAGAAAAACGATGCAAACTCAAGTCAAAAATCCCAAAACCTTAGATCCGAATATTTTCCCCAAATTTGCTACCTACCACCGTCTCTCGTGCGGGTTTTTACCCGCCGCCGTGCCGCCGCGACGGCATGCGGGGCATGAAGTTTGGGCGCCACCACCGGGCCGCTCGACGGCCGCGCGCTCACCCATGGGGTGGACGCGCGCGCCGGCGAGGGGGCCGGCGAGCGCCGCGACCCTCTCGTCTCTCGATTGGATCTAGTTAAGGAGTTTTTTTTCAAGGAGCTAAAGGAGAGGCTAGCGGGGGTCGAAGGGAACGGAAGGAAGAGTCCGTCGCGGTCTACGACCGGCGGAGCGAGTTCCCCACCGCCGCCGGCAAGGGACGCCGGCCGCGGGGAAGAAACCCGCCGCCGCCGCCTGTTTTTCGGGGCTACGGGGCGAGAAATGGTGGAGGGGAGAGAAAGAAACGGCTGCCGCGGTCTGGCGGGCCGGGCGGCGCCGCTCACCGCCGCCGGCGCGGGCGCCGGCCGCGGGCGGCGAAGTAGGCGGACCGCCGCCGGCTCCTTGCTGTGCTGCGGATGGGGGGAGGAGGAAATGAAAGAACTAGGGTTTCAGGGTGCTCCGGCCTTTTATACAACTCCGATCCAGGCGGGTGGACTCCTAGCCGTCGATCTGGTGATCGACGGCGGAGCCGCACCAGAGGCCGACGCGGGCTGATTTCAGCCCAGGCGGGTGGCGAGGCTGGGCTGATTTCGCGGCCCAGCCGTTGGTTGCTGGGTGTTGAGCCCACGCTGGAGAGCTGAGCCAGGCCGCGGGCCACTTTTGGAAATGGGCCACTTCGTTAGCCCGTGAACAGTGCCATTTCTCTATTAAGTTTTAAATTTCAGAAGCAATTTTGTCTTGTTTAACTTGTTTTATTTGCTGTTTTAATTTAAGTTAATATCTCTGTTTAATTTTTTGATAAATTCATGAAATTTTACAGAGAGTTGAATGCTTCTGAAATTAAAGTTTTTTATCTGTTCATTTGTTTGTTTTTCCGCTGCGTTGATTTATTTTCTCTAGTTAAATTGAACCAAAGGGATATTTAATTAGAGAAGGTTTTTTCTTTTAAGAATATGTTATGATATTGTTATTTTTCCGGCCAAAGCTGATAATTACAATATTATAACTCGATATACTAAAGTTTTATGCATTAGTTCTATTTTTTACGCCCAAAGGTGATATAGAATTAATGTAGTAGCATGTTGTATGTATTAATTTTGACCAAAGTTAAATTGATGCATGCAATATTTATTGTTAAATGTTCTCACACTTTTTTCGAATTTCATTTTCAGCTCAAGTCGGGTATGTTGGTCGGATCCCCGAGTTGACCGGCAACAACTACACGGCTTGGCGCAAGTTGGTGAAACCGGCATTCTTAATGCGGGTATGGAGTATGTGCCGACCACGGAGCGTCCTGCCGAGCCTCGGGCACTGCGGAGAGAGGCAAATGAGTCCGATGATGCATGGAAATTAAGGGAAGACGCCCATGTCAAGGCGGAAAGTGAGCATCAACTCGCTAAAGCGAGGTGGGATCTAGACAACAAGAGGTGTCTAGCGATCATTCAGACTAAGATGACAGAGGCAATTAAGGCGTCTATTCCTGAAAAGGATAAGGACGGAAGGTTACTCACTGCCTCCGAGTATTTGGAGATAGTGGATAAGCAGCACTCTCATCACACTAAGACTTATGCCAGTACTACTATTGGCAGTTTGGTTGCAATGAAGTACACTGGTGGTGGTATAAGGGACCACATACTTAAGATGAGCAACATGAACGGCAAGCTTGCTGAGATGGGCATGGTCCTTCCCAATGAGTTTGTCATTCATTTGATTTTTAAGTCCCTGCCTCCTGAGTTTTCGGCTTTTGAGGTTAACTATAACACCATACCGGATAAGTGGGATGTGCACAAGGCGATTGCCATGTCGGTCCGGGAGGAGGAAAGGTTAAAGGCTCGGAATGGTGGTCTTGTTAACTATGTAAACCATGGTAAGAAGCCACGAAGCGAAGCTTTCCACATAAGAACTTTCAAGCTAAGAATCAAGCGGAAAGCGGACGTTCCAATGCACCTCCTCCCGGGGACGGATGAAGTCAAATGGAAAAGCTCCCATGCGGATTGATCGGCCTCCTAAACCTCGAAACCGCCTCGGCGGATGGAGTTTGCTCCAAACCAATGTCAACCGGTGCAAGAAGACGAGGGCATTGGAAGAAGCAATGTCCTAAGTGGTTGCACTTCATGTGGTCAAAGGGTGAGGACATTATTACATTTGTAGATGAATCCTGTACTTAAGTTATAGTAAATCTACTTGGTGGATTGATTCGGATGCAACAATTCATGTTGCTAACTCTATGCGGGGTATGACTACAACCGAATCCTAACAAGAGGAGCAAGAACAATTAAGGTTGCGAATGGCGTCGAGGCTGAAGTTGAAGCCATTGGTGATCTCCCCATCAAGTTGAAGGACGGCTTCACGCTTCGCTTCATGACGTTCTTTATGTTCCATCGTTGAGTCGCAACTTAATTTCGGTTTCATGTTTAGCGGACAATGGGTTTGAGTGCCAGTTTAGTGCAAAACATTGTTCTATTAAGTTAAATAATGTGATTGTGGGTCTTGCCATCCGACAAGACAAACTTTACATGTTGGCTATTCATGATGATTGCTCTGAATGTGTTGATTCTGTGTGTGAAAATGCGAATGTTGAATCATCTACGAATGTAAGCAAGAAGCGGAAGCGAATTGATACCGTATCATCGAAATTATGGCACTGTCGCTTAGGCCATATTTCGAGGGGAAGGATGGAACGCTTAGTTAAGGAATCAATTCTTCCGCCGTTAGAATTTAATGACTTAGAACAATGCATAGATTGCATTAAAGGCAAGTTTATCAAACAAATTAAGAAAGGCGCAAAGCGAAGCACAGGGGTGTTGGAGATAATCCACACAGACATTTGTGGTCCATTCCCTGTGGCATCTGTGGATGGTTTTGATTCGTTCATTACATTCACGAGATGATTATTCTCGATATGGGTACATCTATCCAATTAAGGAGAAGTCGAAGCGCTTGAGAAATTTAAGATATTTAAGCTGAAGTTGAAAATCAGCACAACTTAAAGATTAAGGTGGTGAGGTCCGACCGAGGTGGGGAGTACTACGGTCGACACACCCCGTATGGCCAAGTTCCTGGACCTTTTGCAAGGTTTCTACAGGAAAATGGCATAGTTGCCCAGTATAGTACACCGGGTGAACCTCAACAGAATGGAGTAGCTGAAAGAAGGAACCGTACCTTGATGGATATGGTTAGAAGTATGTTAAGCTACTCGACATTACCGATTAGTTTGTGGATGGAGGCATTAAAAACCGCCACTCACATTCTAAATAAAGTACCTAGTAAGTCAGTACCTACTACACCATATGAGTTATGGACGGGTAGGGAACCCTCCTTGAATTATATGCGTGTGTGGGGATGTCCGGCAGAGGCTAAAGTTTTCAACCCAAATATTGGGAAGTTAGACCCCAAGACGGTAAGTTGCCATTTCATTGGCTACACGGAAAAATCTAAAGGATATCGTTTCTCTTGTCCTACCGGACATACAAGGTTCGTGGAAACGAGACACGCTGTTTTTCTAGAGGATGAAATGATCGAGGGAGCAAGGCAGTTCGAAAGGTTGATCTTGAAGAGAAGCGGGTGTGTGCACCCACTCCTATGGTTGAAGAACCGTATTTTGAGCCGCATGTTGTTCCGATAGCCACAGGGCGACCCACTGTGGTACCGGAACCTGTTGTTAGTACGCCCGTGCCATCAGTGGAAGAAAATGAGGAAACTGTTCCACAGAATCCTACAAGTACAACTGATGCACCGGAAGAAACACAACAGCCCCAAGTGCAGGAAGAGCCAGTTGCAGAGGCTCCGAGGAGGTCATCAAGAGTCAGAAAGTCAGCTATCCCTGACGATTATGAAGTTTATGAATGTGAAGAAATTCACATAGAAGGTGATCCTACTTCTTATGAAGAAGCTATGAGTCGTCCTGATGCATCGAAGTGGCAAGAAGCCATGGAAGATGAAATGAAGTCAATGAGTACCAACAGAGTTTGGGACTTAGAGGAAGTTCCTAAAGGAGCCAAAACAGTAGGCTGCAAATGGGTCTACAAGATAAAATATGACTCCAAAGGGAATATAGAAAAGTATAAAGGTCGGCTTGTGGCTAAGGGATACACGCAAAGAGAAGGGATAGATTACAATGAGACGTTCTCTCCAGTCTCGTGTAAGGATTCTTTTAGGATCATAATGGCTTTGGTGGCGCACTATGATTTGGAATTGCACCAGATGGATGTTAAGACAAAGCATTTTGAATGGAGATTTATATGAAGATGTATACATGACTCAACCCAAAGGTTTTGTTGTGAAAGGGAAGGAACATTTAGGATGTCGTTTAAGAAAATCCATTTATGGTTTAAAGCAAGCCTCTAGACAGTGGAATCTAAAGTTTGATGAGACCATCACAAAATTTGGTTTTAAGGCAAATGTTGAGGACAACTGCGTTTATGCAAAGTTTAAGAATGGGAAATTCATTTTCCTAATACTGTATGTGGATGACATTCTACTAGCTAGTAGTGATGTTAGACTACTACGAGGAAACGAAAAAGTTCTTGTCTTCAAAATTTGATATGAAAGATCTTGGTGAAGCCTCATATGTTTTAGGCATTGAGATTCATCGAGATAGGAAGAAGGGGGTCTTAGGATTATCGCAAAAGGCATATCTTGAAAAGGTACTAAAGAAATATAATATGCATGCGAGTAGAGCCACACTGCTCCTATAGTAAAGGGCGATAAGTTTGGACTTCACCAATGTCCAAGGAACCAATATGAGATCGATCAAATGAAAATGGTTCCATATGCTTCAGCGAGTTGGTAGCTTACGGTATGCACAAGTGTGCACTCGCCCCGATTTAGCATTTGTTACGGGAGTGCTTGGTAGATATCAAAGTAATCCGGGAAAGGATCAACCGGATGATGGTAAAGAAGGCTTTTCGATATCTAGAAGGCACGAAAGATTTAATGCTAACATATAGAAGGTCCGATTCCCTAGAGATAAAAGGGTACTCGGATGCGATTATGCGGGAGATAGGGATGATAGAAAATCCACGTCGGGATATATATTCACTCTCGCGGGGAGGAGCTATTTCGTGGAGAAGCTCAAAACAAGAACTAGTTGCAACATCTACGATGTATGCGAGTTCATTACTTGTTATGAGGCAACGGGACGGGTGATGTGGCTAAAGAAGTTTATACCGACTTAAGAGTAGTGGATTGTATTCACAAACCACTACGGTTATCTTGCGATAATAAACCGGCAGTATTCTATGCTCACAACAACAAGTTAAGTAATGCTACCAAACCGATAGAAATAAAATTCTATGCGGTGAAAGACAGAGTCCGGGATAAAACTATAAGTACGGAGCATTTAGGCACTAAAGAAATGTTAGCGGATCCGCTCACAAAAGGCTTACCACCCAATGTGTTCGGAGAACACTTAGCCGTATGGGTTTAAGGGAAAGCCTATGATTCCGGATTGGGCCCATGTTAAGATCCTATCAAAATGGATAAGTGTATTGTAGCTGGTTAATCTGGTTGTGATTACAATCTAGATGACCCATGCTCAATATGTTTATTTGTGATGAGATGGATGTCAAGTAAAGGACTCGAGATTAAGTGAATGTTGTAGAAGAGATCGAGAGGGAGAATGTTAGTTCGATCTCTTCACCGTTACGGCCCAAAGGCCGTAACGGGTTGGATCCCGCGCCCTGGTCGGGGGCGCCCAACCAAACCATGGTTGGTGGGCCCCCGTCGCACAGTGCTATAAAGAGGGGGTGGGGACCACGGCTCGCAGTACGAGGTTCACCGCGCCGCCGCTACACCCCACCCCACAAACCCTAACCGACCGAGGGAGCACTGGAGCGGCGGGAAGCTCCGCCACCGCCGCCACCGCGTCCCTCCTCCTGGATCCGGCGCACCCGGTGCCACCGCCCGACGCTCGACCGGAGAGTTCCAGATCCCGTCGTCCCCGAGCCCGCACTGCTACCTCTACGTCAAGCCGGCGCCGCCCCTGCGACCCCGACGCTAGAGATGGCCTCCGACTCCGCGCTCCCCTCGAACCCAGATGGTCTGCGCCCCTCGTTCTCCCTCTGGTTCCTTTTTGTAGTTGTTTTAGGTGTAGTAGATCTAGATCTAGGTGGTCAAGTTCCTTATCTGTAATCATTAAGTGTCTACCCGGAATGATTAGCTACCGGGTGTTTTGTGTTCGGTTAAGTGCTTAAGATCTAACAGAGAAGCTACAACTCAAAAACTAAAAAATCGTAGTTGTGCAAAACAAATTGACCTCTAATTTCCTCACCTAAGCGAGCCGATGGTGGTTGGGTACAAGCAACTGCCGCACCATCGCGACGTGCCTCCTGGCCGCGTGCGCCCTCGCGCCGAGGCCGGCGGATGGCACCGCGGCGCCCGCTCGCTGAGGCCGACCGGGGCTCTTTGCCCGCTGTGCCCGCGCCCGCCTAATCGCAGTGACAGGAGAGGGAGGAGGGGGAGGCTGACTGGGGCAGCAGTGCAGCACAGCACCCGCCCGCGGCGGTGAGGCCAGTCGGTGCCGCCTCAAGCCCATGTTTGGTTGGGAGGAGAAACTCCCTTTGATCACTAATTAAGAGTATTAAACAAAGTCGGTTTTCAAAACTACCTTCACAACTCTGTGTAAAATCGCGAGGCGAATATAATAAGGTATTTGATCGCATGATTAGAGGATGATTATTGTAGCATTACAGTAGCAAATCATCGATTAATTAGGCTCATTAGATTCGTCACGCAAAGTTACACTCATACGTGAAAAGGTTTTGCAAATATACTTCATTTAGTACTCCATGCAAGCAAGATTCCCTGGACGCAAAAAAGGTGCGCTCTCCAACCAAATATGGGCATGGCCACGCGCGCCCATCGCACTGGAGCCGGACGGGGCCATGTGCTCCCAGGTCGGCGTGCCTTCTGGCCGCGCGCGCCCTCGTGCCATGGACGGATGACGCCACAACACTCGCTTGCTGCGTCGGGGACAATGGGGGTTGCGTGCCCGCCGCGCCTCTTGGGCAGCACCCGCCTGCCGGCAGTGAGAGAGGAGACGAGACGTGTGGGAAAAGAGGATAAGTTTGTGGTGGTGGATGAAGAGGATGTGGGAGGCCTGGTTTAACTCTTTACATCACATCACATTAAAACACAAAAAGATATATGTTCGGAGCAGTAAATGTAGGTAAAAAATTACTAATCACACAGTTCTGTTGTACATCACGAGCCGAATCTTTTGAGCATAATTAACGCATGGTAGGATAATATTTACCACAAACAAACGAAACGTGCTACAGGAGTGCTACAGGAGTTGGAACAGTTACTTTTACTACTTTTTTTTGCCAACTAAACAAGGCCTGAGAAGATAAAGAGGATAAGAATTTTGTACCAGCTAAAGGAAAGTCGGCACAAAGTGGAGGCGAAGAAATTAGTAGTACTAAATGCCTACCGATCGTTTCGTCATCCTGAGCTACACCGCTATTTAGTATCGGTCGAGGGCACCAGTCGATACTTTGAGGTACTGTTTCGGTCGCCCGGTACTAATTGCACAAGTTAATATTGGTCATAATCACGATCGGTACCAACGTGTTTGGACGAATGCCCCATTTTGTAGTGATTGGATGCCACTGCAGCACGTCGCCAGCACCGGTCGGCGTCAGCAACAACAACCGCGCTAGGCTCAAGATCTAGATGTGCTTTTGTGACAGGGGTGGGCGCGTCCCAGACGACGCGAGATAGTCGGGCCGACTTATCTGGAAAAATCAGCAAGTTGGAATACATGCTTTTTTAACAACAAACTTTCATTGATTAGCAGTAGGAAGCTGCTAGAACTCTTGTGTGTTCAAGGGATACAGAACTCAGTGCGTTCGAAAGTGGGCACAGGAGCGCATGATGCTCACAAGAGCAACAAGGTACATATTGTTGATATTGAACAGTAGGGGAAGAAAGGGCTAAGCTAGACCATCTGTTGTAGCATTTGGATTTCTATCAATCTTAAGAGCATGAGGTCTCGTGTTGAATGATGAATCATCAAAAAGTTGTGTATGGATCTTCATTCTCCGGTCAGGAGGGTTAGAGTGGTCTTTTGAATTGAGAAATGCCACCAATTGAGAAGAATCGAAGTAGAAGAAGGCATGTTGAATGTCCATCCTATGTTGCAGTCTAGCAGAGTAGCAGCAAGAGCAATTGTTGCAGCCTGCACTGAGATGATTGTATGTGTCTCATCCAAGGTTACTCTGATGTAGATGTAGTTATGTCGGTGCGGAATATGGTCCCGACACTAACCGAGTAGATAACGCCTAGGTCTATCCCTCAATGGTCGATGCTAAGCAACAAATGACACAAGATTTTATCCTGGTTCCGCCGAGGGGGCCGTACGTCCGACGAGGGGCGTGCTCGTGGCACTATATTGCTCAGCACCGGGGGTGCTTGTAGTGGGGCAAATACAAGCAAGGCGGGAGAGGAATCGTGGCTTCCAAGTCCCTGGGTGAGTGGCTGGAGATGTTGTGGGAGAATAAGAGAGTGAGTGCACGGTGCGCTGTGTTCCTCTCCCTTTGTCCCCCGCGGCTGGGGGCTCGCCTCCCCTTTTATAGGCCAAGGGGGCGGCGAGTTACATGCACGCCGCGCTACCTAGCTACGTGTGGGAGCACGTCGTGCTACGGTGTAGAGCGGGCGGCCGTCCGGTCGATCTTCGCTGTGATCCGGCCATGATGGCCTACCTCGTGCCGAACGGTGGCGGTTCGAGGGTAGGAGGCGGCGGATGGCGATGGCGTTCTCTCGATAGGCTTCGAGGGAGGTGCCGATGATGATCGGTACGGGGTACGGGGAGCGGGCGAACGGCGTTCCTTCCCAATGAGCTGCGGTGGTGGAGTGGTTGCTGCGGTGCTCGGGCGTGCGCCCTGCGGAGTACGGGATGTGCCCGCACGCGTGGGTACGGCGGTCGCGCGTTGTTACGGTGGCCGGGATGGCCACCCACCGGCCTAGCGCCCCTCACCTAACTGCGGGGTCACGGGAAAGTGGAGTCGAGGGTGCGCCGGCCCCCGTTCGAGGGTCGGGCGCGTTAGCCGTACGGAGGCGTGCGCGCGGTGTCACGGGACCGACACCGGCCGTACGCACGGTCCACCCCACGGTGGCGGGGATGGGCTCCTCCCCGGGGAGTTGGTGCGGCGGCACGGGCGTGAGCCCGGGCGCATGATGGCGCCGCCTGCGGCGTCGGGCGTTAAATGCCCAAGTGCGGGGCCGGCGCACGCGTGCGGGGCGCCCGTGAGCGTGGCGGGCCCGGCCGAGGGCGGAGCGGACCCTCGAGCGAGACGGGACTCGCTCGAGGGGGAGCGCGCCCTCGGCGGGGCGGAACCGCTCGAGGGAGGGGTCGCCCCTCGAACGGAGCGGAGCTCGTTCGAGGAGGGGGGTTGCCCCTCGAACGGGGGCGGAGCCCGTTCGAGGAGGAGCGTGCTCTCGGGCGGCGGAGCTCGCTCGAGGGGTCTTCCCGGACGGGCCGTCTTGGTGGGCCTCCGGAGTCCTGCCGCATAGGCCAAGTCCTGCATGGTTAGTTTTCTCCGCATGGTTAGGCTCGGCTCATTTCGATGTGGGGATTTAAGTGAGGGTTCCCCCATTGTTTAAGGGGACCCCTAGGGCGGTCCCCGACGGTAGCCCCCGAGCATGCGGGGGTTTGCCATTGAGGCTCCCGCGGATGCCGGAACCCTCCGATAGGACGTTCTTCCCTCCTTGTTTGCGAACGCTTTCCGTGGGGCCGCGTCGGCGGACCCGCGGGTCCCTAGCCCCGAAGCCCTGCGGGGAGTGTGGGTTCTCCGCGGGGGGTTAACCGCGAGCAATTTGGTCGAAAGGCGTGGCACATATGCCAACCGGCATCGGCGGTGTTTCGGCCGGCATCGGGGGTGCACGCTCCTCTGTCCTTTGTCTCCGGCGGGTGCAATTTCAAGGAGGTGTAGCCGTGCGTCAAGCCCCCGAGCCTTGGCCTGTTCGAGGCGATCGGGTCGAGCCTGACGACTTGTTTTTTATCGCGCCCTCGCCGTCCCTCCGCGGGTCGGAGGGTGAGGTTTCCACGACTCCCATCGAGCGGGTCGCGAATCGCGGATTCCTCTTCGAGCTGCTAGCGGGTGGTTCAAGTGGACGTCCATGCCCCGTTCGATAAGGGTAGGCTGCGCGGTCCGGAGACACGTCCATGGAAGCGCTTGCGTGGGTTTGCTAGGTGGGGCTCGGTCCCGTTCGCTAGGGACCGAGGGCGCGGAAGCACTCCCTCGGTGGGATCCCCCGCTGGCCGCCCTCGGCGGCTCTCGAACACGACATGTGGGGCACCCTCGAGCCGACGGGCTCGAGGAACGGCTCGAATGCGCGTACCCTCGTCGTCCCTAACTGCGTGATGCGGGGCGCCCGTTCGAACCCGTCGAGGGTCGGGCTTCGAACCTCGATCGGTAAGGCCGTGCGGGGCCGTGCCTTGGCCGGCCCGTCTTTTCTCGTTTGCGGCCATCGAGGGGCTGGACGTGCCGGCCCTCGAGGTGCCGGTTGGTGGCATGGCGCGGTATGAGTGCTTTCGGTGCCGCTCTATTTCAAGCGTGACCGGGCGATCCTCTTACGCGCGTGCCTTCTTTTAGAGGGTTGACATCGTCTCGAGTTGGGGGTCATGCCGCTCGAGGGTCCTACGTGGCATGGGTGCCCGTGGTGGTCTGCTCTACGTCGAGCGAGGTCCGGACGACCTTCTCACGCGATATCCCGTCGAGGGTCGCCTGCGTTTCGAGCCGAGGGTCATGCCACTCGAGGGCCTCACGTGGCATGGGCGCCGCGGCGCTCGCTCTACATCGAGCGGGTCCGGGCGACCTTCTCACGCCGTCATCCCATCGAGGGTCGCCTTTGTCTCGAGCCGAGGATTCGCCTCGCTCGAGGGCTCTCCTTGCTTGGCAAGGGGCCGGGCATTTAATTGCCTTGCGGTCGTGGCCGCGGTCTTGCGGCGCGGGCGCGCCTTTTTAGGCGGCGCGGGCGCGCGCGCGCGCGCGTAGTGGGCGACGTGGCCGGCGGACGTGACGGTTTTGCCTCGGTCGCCGCCGGTCTTGCCGCAATGATGACCCGCCTGCAGTGTTAGAGCCGCTGCGGCCGTGGTGGGGCCCACTCGTCGACGCGACGGAAAGATTCCTGCAGTTAATGCTGGCGGGGCGTCCGCTCCGGAGAACTCGCCCGTTGCCTATAAAACTGCGGTGAGGAAGGGACGGCGGTTTTTTACCTTGGCTCCTCACCGTTTTCAGTCCTCCGTCCCTTCGCCTTCGCCTCACTCTTGCCGTTGCGCGGGCTCGCTGCTTAGAGCTTTTTCCTCGTTTCCTTGTCCTCCGCCTTTGCACTCGTTCGTCCCCCCCCATGGCGCCGCCTCGGCTTCCGATTAGGGTTACGGGAGCCGTACGCCTCGGGAGAGGTCGACCGTGACCGGCTCGCCCCGGGTGAGGCGGTCGCCGCCGCACGGTGTCGGCCAACGAAGAAGGGCGCCGGCGGAGTGGATCATGCCGCCGTCGTCGCACCTTGAGCCCAATCCGCCGGAGGGTTACGTGGTGAGCTTCCTCCGCTATCACGAGCGCGGCTTCAACGCGCCGGCGAGCACATTCATGCGGGCATTGTGCTACCACTATGGGGTGGAGCCGCACAACTTTGCCCCCCAATGCGATCTCGCGGGCGGCCACATTCGTGGGCGTCGCGCGAAGGGTACCCGGGGGATCCCGGTCAATTGGGAGCTGCGGGTACACCTCTTCCGCGGGGAGCTCATCACGCGGCCCACGTCGGAGCCGAGGACCCGCGCGCGGTGCGCGCCGGCGGGATGTCGCTTGCCTGCGGGGGCAGCTCAAGAACTTCTACATCCCCCGCACCATGACGACGAACAACGCCGGGTGGGAGCGGGGATGGTTTTATCTCGCGCAACGCCGAGCCCGGCCTCCCTCCCTACACCGGGCGGGTGTTCAAGGAGAGGCCGGACTCCGGGGCTACGGGTTGCCTACGGCCAATCATCGGGCGCGGCAAGAATCCGTCCTCGCCGCCCTCCGGGCGGGGCGGCGAAGGAGGGGCTCAACGCGATGGGCGTCCTCGCCTTCCTTCACCACCGGCGGGTCGTGCCGTTGATGGAGAGGCCCCTCCGTATCTTCGAGATGACGGAGGCGGCCAACCCCGTCGACCGGCGAGGTCGCGGATGCTCCCGACGCCGCCCGGAGCGGCCGTACGCGCTCACCCGGGCGCGGAGCGCCGTCGACACCCGGACGCCGGCCCCTGCGGGTCGGACCCCGTGGGACATCGAGATGCTCCCCGTCGGCCCGTTGGTGAGTGTGGTTTTTGATTCTGTTTTAGTCCTTGTTCTTGCTTCCGTTTCCTGATGCGCCATTGCCGCTCTCGCGCGCGCGCCGGTGCGGTTCAACGCCGCCAAGTCCGTTCCACCCACCCCCCCGAGCCCCGTGCGCTCGGCGGGCGGCGCGGCGGGAGCGGCGGGAGCGGGCGGCGCGCGGGAGGGAGCACGCAAGGCGGCGCCAAGCGCGCCGCGACGCACGGTCCGCGGAGTACGGCGGCGGGGAGGAGGCCGGGGCTCTCCTCCCCGGACATCGAGGAGCCCTCGTCCTCGGAGCGGGGACGAGGAGGAAGAGTCCGAAGGGGAGGGCCCTTCGGACGGGGTGGCGGCTGCGCCCCCGTCGCGGAACCCGCGCGGCGTCGGGGGGTGGCTTCATCCGGGGCGGGCGCGCGGCGCCCGCCGCCGGGCAATCATCGTCGGGGGCGGCACGCGCGGCGCGGGGTGCCGGCGCGTGCCGCGGAGGCACGCGCGGCGCGATGTGCCCGCGCGTGCGTCAAGCGTGCCCGCGCGCGGCGGGGAGCGCGTCCGCGCGCGCGGCGTCGTCGTCGAGGGGCGCGTCGGGAGGCGTGCCCGCGCGCGCGCGAGCGTGCCCCCGCGCCCGTGGCGTCGTCGGGGGGGTGCGGCATCGGGCGCGCCCTCGCGCGGGGCGGGCGTGCCGTGCGTGCGGCGGCGCCATCGGGGAGGCGCCGCGTCGGGCGCGGCCGGCTGCGCCGGCCTCGTCGAGGCCTCGAGGAAAAGGAAGCGGGCCTTTTCCTCCGCGAGGTAGGGAACTCTGTTCTTCCTTTGCTTGGCTTTAGTTTGTTGGTTATTAGATGCTCTAACCCTCCGTTCGTGTTTGCGCGGGGCGGTGCCAACCGTCCCTCCTCTTGCACCGGCCAAGGTGCCGAGGACGGACGCGTCGATCCCCACCGGCGGCGTTCGTCGAGGGGGTCGCGCCCGGGGACGAGGTGCGGCGGCGGGCACGAGCTCGCAAGGCCGGGCGGGGCCTCGAGGCCTCGGCCGGCGGATCGGCCCCGCCGCGGCGCGGCCGGGGGGTCGGCGGGGGGCGGCCGGCGCCGGTCGCCACGGAGGCGCGGGTCGCGGCGGTGGGCTGCGGTGGAGGTGCCGCCCCGCGGCGGCGGTCCTTGCGGAGGAGGCGGAGCGGGCGCAACCTGCGGGAGCGCCCGCGGATGCGGCGGCACGGACGGAGGTGGCGGCGACGGCGCCACGACGGGCGCCCGTGGCCGCGGAGGCGCGGTGGAGGCGCCGGCGGAGGTGGAGCAGGCGGCTCCTCCCCGCCGGCGGTCTCCGGGCGGAGGTGGTGGAGCTCTCGGATGACTCCCCGCCGCACGGGTGGAACCGGTGGGCGGGCGGCCCACGACCTCCCCCGAGCCCCGGGGAGGGGGCCCTCGTGAGGGCGGCGCGAGGGTCACTGTCGGTGGGGGGGTCAAGGGCACGGTGCTTCGGGGCCTCGTCCTCCCACGCCGGCCGCCCCGCCCGGGTGGGGGGGCCGTGGAGGATCCCCCTGCGTTTGCCGACGCCGGGAGGGAGCGGGAGCTGCGGGGCGAGCTCCGGGCCACGGCGCCACGCTCAACCGCGCGTTGAACGAGGGCGCCGCGGGTCCACGGCGGCCCGGCCCGGATCGTCTTCCGGGTGAGCCACGGTTGCTCTTCTCCCTTCCTTTCTTCATTTTCGCGTGCGCATTCAAGACTTGGCGCTTACGAGGCTCGATGTGTGGATGCCGGGGAGCTCGAGCGCCGCGCCCATGAGAAGTACGGCGCGTTCGACCGGGTGAACGCCGAGGCCCGCCGGCTCCGGGAGCGATGCGGCGCTTTCGACGCGCTTGCGGAAGCTCTCGGGACGCGGACGGCGGGCCGGTGTGCGGGCGATGGCGTGGTGCGACGTGCTCCCCGAGAGCTCGGGCGGGGGCACGGCGCGTCACGCGAGCCTCGAGCGGATCCGCGCGGCCCTCGTCGATCGCGACGAGGCGCCGTGGAACACGCGTGAGGACACGGACAAGACGCGGACGCCGGCCGCTACCCGGGAGGCGGAGGTGGCCACCGCTCGTGCCGAGACCGGGAGCTCCGCACGTCGCCGGAGGGGGCGCGCGGCGCGGCGGCGCGGGCCGAGGGGAGCGGGCGCGCGGGGGGAGCAGGCCCGCCAAGGAGGCCGATGACCGAAGGCCGCCCTCGATGCCAAGGCCGCGGCCCTCGTCGTCGGCCGAGGAGCGGCTTCGGCGGGGAGCGCGTCGCCCGCCGGGGGGGGGGCGAGGGGCGGCTCGGCAAGAGCGAGGCTGCCCTCGGCGACGCCCGAACGGCGCTGGAACGGGAGCGCGTTGCTCGCGAAACGGCGGAGAAGTCGCTGGAGGAGCGGAACGCCGCATTCTCCAAGGTTGAGGATGAAGCGCTAACGCTCGGCATCGTAATGCCGCCCGGGGAGGGCGGCCCTCCGTGAGCAAGGCGAGGCCGTCCAGCGTCTCGAGTCGGAGCTCGAGTCCGCACGCCGCGACCTCGGTTTGGAGAAGAAGCAAGTCGAGGGTGCGACTTTTCGACTCTGTTTGTTGGTTTTTGCTTTAGAGGGTTCGCTTCCCCTTTCTGATTTCTTGTCATCTTGTTGATTCCAGGCTTGCGCACTGCCCTGGGACACGCTGCTGGGCGGGCCGAGGCCCCGCGGGCTTCCTACAACTCCTCCGGCGGGAGGCTGCGGGGGAGGCCGCGGGACGCGGCCCTCGAGACCTGTCGCGTCGTCGAGGAAGGCGAGGCCCGGGCGGCGGCTCGGCCTGGCCAGCCGCCTACGCGCCCTCGGCGGCCATGTCACGGAGCGGATGCGCCGGGCGTTGCACCTAGGCGTGCAGAAGGCCCTCGGAGTGGTGCGATCCCACTACGAGGTCAACCTCGAGGCGGTGGCGGAGGGCTACATCGTGCCCGAGGGCGTCGAGGACGAGGTGGCCATGGAGCGCGCGGACGCGCTGTGTTCTTCGCCGCCGGCGGGTCGCTTGCCGAGGCCTTCGAAGAATTTCTCTTCCCGACGCCGCCGATCTTGCCGCTCCATCCGCCCGAAAGCACACGGGCGGCGAGCCCGTTTTTTGTTTATGTGTATCGGAATTCGGCCTCGTGGCCTCTTGTAAATAAACAAGTCATCTCATGAATCATGGATAGTTGCTTGTAAGTGGAATCGTTTTCTTATTACGCTTTTTTGTTTCTCCTTCCTCCGAGTAGATTCTAGTTAGGGGAGTTCGTTTTCGCGGGGGCCCGCCGGGTTGGAGGCGAGAGAGACGGGCCATAGCCACGCGGCGTAGGCTGTCTCTGGCTCGCGCGCTCCTTCCGCTGTGCCGCCTACGCCCTGTTCGAATCGTGGCTCGAGGTTGAAGTAAGAAACAAACTTAGCGCGTGTTGTTACGTTTTTTGCGCGAAAAAAATGGGACCATTTGGGGGGGGGGGTGCCCCCCCGCGAGCCCCCGAGGGTAACTTGGGTTTTCGGGGGGAAAGCCGAGTTGCCCTTTTATTAGATTTGGAGTATTTACATAGGTGGCACCAAGCGGGGCGTTGGCCATGTGTTTTTACAACGAGAAAATACTTGGAAATCCTAGCTAAGGGTAGAAGCGACGTAGGCTGTTGGATGTTCCAAGCGTTGGTGAGTTCTTCGCCGTCTTCGTTGGCCGGCTTGTACGTGCCGGTTTGAGCACCTTCACCACGACGTAGGGTCCTTCCCATGGGGGCGATAGCTTGTGGCGCCCTCGGTTATTTTGGCGTAGCCTTAGGACCAAATCCCCCTCGGCGAAATCCCTCCGACGTATCTTGCGTGCTTGGTAGCGTCGTAGGGGCTGTTGATACCTCGCGGAGTGCATCAACGCCACGAGGCGTACTTCGTCTAGGCCGGTCCCGGTGAGTCCTCGCGGGCTCGGCGGTTAGCATCTTCGTTGTAGCCTCGAACCTTGGGCGACCCGTATTCCAAATCCGTGGGGAGGACGGCCTCCGCGCCATGAACTAGGAAAAACGGGGTGAACCCGGTGGCTCTGCTTGGGGTAGTCCTTAGGCTCCACACGACTGCTGGCAGTTCTTGGAGCCATTTCCGGCCAGATTTGTTGAGCTGATCAAAAATTCGGGGCTTGAGGCCCTGTAGAATCATGCCGTTGGCGCGCTCCACTTGGCCGTTGGTCTGTGGGTGTGCCACAGCTGCCCAATCCACGCGGATGTGGAACTTGTCGCAGAACTCCAAGAACTTCCGGCCCGTGAACTGGGACCCGTTGTACGTGATGATGGAGTTTGGCACCCCAAAGCGGTAGACGATGTCGGTGAAGAACGTGACCGTTTGCTCGGCCTTCAAATTCGTGATGGGGCGCACCTCCACCCACTTGGAGAATTTGTCAATCGCGACAAGCGGGTGGGTGAAGCCCCCGGGCGCCTTCGCGGGGGCCGACGATGTCCAACCCCCACACGGCGAACGGCCATGTTACGGGGATCGTTTGCGAGCATGGGCGGCAAGTTGGTCTTGCGGGCGTAGAAGCGGCACCCTTCGCGGTGCGCACTATTTCGGCGGCATCCGCGACCGCGGTAGGCCGGTAGAAGCCTTGGCGGAACGCGTTGCCAACGAGGGTGCGCGGCGCGGCGTGGTGGCCACGGATCCCGCGTGGATGTCCCGTAGGAGCTCGCGCCCCTCGGGAATGGGTATACACCGGCCCGTGGAGGATGCCGACGCGGCGCGCTTGTACGGCTCGCCGTCGACGAGGGTGAATGACTTGGCCATCCGGCGATGCGCCCGGGCGTGGCCGTGCGTGGGGAGTTCCCCTCGAGCAATCCGGGTGGTGTACTTCTCCCGCCGGTCCGCCGGAGCGGGGAGCCGGCTCGATGTCCATCGCGACGGCCTCGTGGGAGCCGTACCCCTCGAGAAGGGAGAGCACGTACGCCTCATTCGAGGGGTCCTCTTCCATGGGTTCCGCACCCGATGGGTTCGAGGGAGCCCCCGAGGGTCCGCCGTCGCTCGAGGGGTAAGGCTCGAAGGTGATCGAGGGCGCACGATGTCGCGTGCGAAAACGTTCGGGGGAACGGTGATCCGCCGGACGCGATCTTGGCAAGTTCATCCGCTTCCTCGTTGTACCGGCGGGGCACATGATTAAGCTCGATGCCGTAGAACTTGTCTTCGAGGGCCCGCACGGCTTTACAGTAGGCCTCCATCTTGTCATCGTGGCAGCTCGCGTTCTTCATGACTTGGTCGATCACGAGCTGCGAATCCCCTCGCACGTCGAGGCGCTTGATGCCCAACTCAATGGCGATTTTGAGGCCGCAGAGAAGGGCCTCGTATTCCGCCATATTGTTGGACGCGGGGAAGTGGAGACGCCTTGCGTAGCGCATGTGCTCCCCGAGGGGTGACACGAAGAGCGAGCCCGCGCCCGCTCCTGTCTTCATCACCGAGCCGTCGAAGAACGGAGTCCGGCCTCGCGCGAGATGCGAGGGGCGGCGGTGCGTGTCCGTCCACTCGGCGACGAAATCGGCTAGGATTTGCGATTTGATGGCCTTGCGCGGAGTGTAGGCGAGCGTCTCGCCCATCAACTCCACGGACCACTTGGCAGTGCGCTCGCCGCGTCGGGGGTTGCGAATGATCTCTCCTAACGGGAAGGAAGAGACCACCGTGAAGCGGGTGGGCCTCGAAGTAGTGGCGGAGCTTGCGCCGCGCGGGGACTACCGCATACAACGGCTTACGGACCCCGGGGGTAGCGCGTCTTCGTGTCCGAGCGGGGACTTCGGCGATGTAGTAGACCGGCCTCTCGCACGGGCAAGGCATGCTTTTCCTCCGTGCGCTCCACAACGATCACGGCGCTGACCACCTGGGTGGTTGCGGCCACGTAGAGTTGGAGGGGTTCGCCGTCTCGCGGCGGCGTAAGGATTGGGGCGTGTGTCAGAGACGCCTTCAGCTTGTCGAGCGCTTCCTGGGCCTCGGCGGTCCAAGAGAAGCGTTCGTGTTTCTTGAGCGGCGGTAGAGGGGCAGACCCTTCTCACCGAGCCTCGAGACGAAGCGGCTCAAGGCGGCAAGGCACCCCAACACCTTCGCACCCCTTTGAGGTCCCGAATTGGACCCATTCGCTCGAGGGCCGCGACCTTTTCGGGGTTGGCCTCGATTCCCCGGCGGGAGACGATGTATCCTAGGAGCATGCCCCGCGGCACTCCGAAGACACATTTTTCGGGGTTGAGCTTGACCCCGTTGCGCGCGCGGGCGGCTCGAACGCAATGCCGAGATCGCCGACCGGGTCGTCCGCCTTCTGGTCTTGACGACGATGTCGTCCACGTAAGCCTCGACCGTCCGCCCGATATGGTCCCCAAAAAACGTGCGCATGCGGCGCCGATATGTTGCGCCCGCGTTTACGAGGCCAAAGGCATCGTGACGTAACGAACGTCCCGAACGGTGTGATGAACGAAGTCGCGAGCTGGTCGGACTCCTTCATTTTTATTTGATGATATCCCGAATAGGCATCAAGGAAACAGAGTAGTTCGCACCCGCCGTTGAATCAACGATTTGATCTATACGTGGCAAAGGAAAAGGAACCTTTGGACATGCTTTATTGAGGACCGGTGTAGTCAATACACATCCTCCACTTCCCGTTTTTCTTTTTTACAAGCACAGGATTAGCTAGCCACGTAGGGTGGAACACTTCCTTGATGAATCCGGCCTCGAGGAGCTTCCGCAGCCTCCCGCTCCGATCGCCCGTCGCCGTTCCTCGTCGAAGCGGCGCGGCCCGCCGCCGAACAGCCGCGAGCGTTAGGCGAGATATCAAGGGAGTGCTCGGCGACCTCCCTCGGGATGCCTGGCATGTCCGAGGGGCTCCACGCGAAGACGTTGGCGTTGGCGCGGAGGAAGTCGACGAGCACCTTGCTTCCTATTTCGGATCGAGGGTCGAGGCGACCCTCAATGCTTTGCCCTCGGGGGCCGATGGGTCGAGGGGGACCCCTTTGGTTTGCTCGGCGGCCTCGAACGTGCCGACGTGCTTGGCGGCGGAGCTGAGGTCGTCATTGACCATCTTCTCCAGTGTGTTCACCAGCGCTTCGTCCAGCGCTAGCGCCTCCGCATGTTCCACGCACTCGACATCGCAGTCGAATGCGTGCTCGATCGACGACCCGACGGTGATGACGCCGTTTGGACCCGGCATCTTCATCTTCAGGTACGTGTAGTTGGGGACCGCCATGAACTTGGCATAGCACGGTCGCCCAAGGATGGCATGGTAGGCCCCTTTGAATCCCACCACCTCGAAGGTGAGGGTTTCCTTGCGGAAATTCTTGGGGGTCCCGAACCAGACGGGCAGATCGATCTGCCCGAGGGGGTTGAACACCTTGCGGGGCGCGATGCGGGTGAAACGGCTTCGTCGGCCGGGCCGCGCCGGGTCCGGCCCAATCCCCATCGGGCGCAATGTATGCGCGAAGAGGATATTGAGGCTACTGCCTCCGTCCATAAGGACCTTCGAAAACCGGGCGTTGCCAATGATGGGATCGACCACCGGTGGAGTGCGGCCCGGGTTCGGGATGCGATTTGGGTGATCATCCCGGCTAAAGGTGATGGCATCCTTCGACCAGTTGAGAAAGGCCGGAGGTGCCCTCTGCGGCGAGGACTTCGTGCCGCTCCTTCTTGCGCTGCCGGGTCGACATGTCGACAGTGGGTCCCCCAAAGATGAGGAAGACATTTTCGACGGCGGGGAAACCACCCGCGTCGCCATCGCCCCCATCCTTCTTGGCTTCGCCTCCTTCGCGGCGGCACGGCCATAGAACTTCTTGAGCGTGTCGCCTTTGCTCAAGAGTGTGGTTTACGGGGGTCTTGTGGTAGGGGCATGGCTTCTTCATCATGTCGTCGAACACCCCGGGCCTCGAGGAGCCGGTCGAGGGCCCCGTCGGGCCGGGTCAACGGCGAGGGCCTCAGCGTTGCCGCCGTTGCGCCCCTGCTCGCGCGCCTCGCGGCGCGGCTTCTTTCCCTTCTTGCCCCGCTTGTCGTTGCGGCGCGGCTCCTTGGACCCGCTGCCCTCCGCGGGCGTGTCCTCGGAGCGCTTGCCCTTCTTGCCGTCGAAGATTGCCCCCACGGCCTCTTCTCCGGAGGCGAAGCTAGTGGCAATGTCGAACAGCTCGTTCGAGTCCGCGGGCGGGCTGCGTCCCAGCTCGCGCACAAGGTCCCGGCACGTGGTGCCCTCGAGGAACGCGTGCACGATCTCGGATTGTGCCACGCTGGGGAGCTCTGTGCAGCGCTTGGAGAAGCGCCGTATGAAGTCCCGCAGCGACTCGCCTGGCTTCTGCGTGCAGGAGCGCAGATCCCAGGAGTTCCCAGGGCGCACGTACGTGCCCTGGAAGTTGCCCACGAAGGTGTGGACCAGATCGTCCCAACTATGGATCTGGCTGGCGGGCAAGTGCTCGAGCCATGTCCGGGCCGCGTCGCCCAGATGCAGGGGCAAGTTGCGGATGATTACTTCGTCGTTGGTGGCCCCGCCCAGCTGACAGGCCAGGCGATAATCGTTGAGCCAGACACGAGGGTCCGTCTCCCCGTTGTATTTGACGATCGTCGAGGGTTGACGGAAGCGCTGGGGGAACGCCGCCGTGCGGATCTCCCGGCTGAACACACGGGTGCCGGGGGCTCGGTGTTGGGGAGCGATCCTCACCGGCCGTCGTAGCGTCCACCCCTTCGAGGGTGGTAGCCCCTAGCCGCCCGCGAGTCCGCCTTGCCGGGTGCGCCTGGCGTTGATGACGTTGCGGGCATCGCCATCCGGCGCCTGCGCGTGTCGAGGAGCCGTTCCTTGGCCGGCGTGCGTCCCTCGGTCGGCGGGTTGACCTACGTGCACCGAGGGTTCGCCTCCCGGTGCGAGATCATCTCCTCGTGCGTCCCCCTCGTTGGCGGATGCGTGAGGCTGAGCTCTCGGCCCTGCCGGACGGCCGCTTGCTCAAGGAGAGTCCGCACCTCGCGGTGCATGTCTCGAGCCTCGGGGGTTGAGGGTGCCGGCATGGCGCGTAGCAACGTCGCGGCGGCGATGAGCTTTTGGCTCGCCCTTGGTGGCGTATCCGCGTTGACGACGTTGGGGACGGGGTTGAGGCGGTCACGGACTGTCGGCCCCGGCTCCCGCGCGCGCGTTCGCCGCGCGCGGAGGCCTCCCCTGCCATCGAGGCGCGGAGTAGCCGCACTGTCCGGTACTCCTCGCCGGCTTGGCCTCGAGCTCGCGAGCTTGGGCCGGCTGCGCGTCGACGTCGGCCTCGGCGGGGGCGCTCGGCCCCGCGGCCGGGCGCGTGGCGATCCCCCGGGGCGGGCGTGACTTCCCCCGTCTCCGGCGCCGCCGCACCGGCGGCGTTGGCGGGTCGTTGGTGATGACGGCGCGGCACTCCCGCATGGGGTCGTAGCTCCCGTGCGCGGAGTCGTCGGAGCGACCAAACCGCAGTCCGTGGCGTCGAGGAAGCGCCCGAACGCGGACCGGGTCCGGCACGCCGGGAGAAGTCCCCACTCCGCGTATCCGTGTCGGTTGGCGGGTGGCATCGTGTCGACGGAGCCCGGGGACGACTCGTCCGTGGCCGGGAAGTGCGGGATCCCGGCGACGAAGACGTGCCGACCGGGCGAACCCTCGCGCATTGTCGTGTTGACGTTGGCGTTGTGGGCCGTAGTGGCGCCACGCGGCCCGATGGGGATGCGTGGTCCGGAGACCGCACGCGGTCCCGCCGGGGCGGTGGCGGCCGTCGTGACGGTGGGTGCACCGCGTTGGGCGGCGGCGCGCTCGGCCTCGCCGCCGCTCGGACCGCGCCCGACGCGAGCGTAGCCCGGAGCGACGACGGTGTCGCGGCGTCGACGGGCCCGCGGCATCCGTGCTGCGGTGCCTCGCGCCGGTGTCGTGCGTGCGGCGGAGACCGAGCGGACTGGCCTCGCGCGCGCGCGCGGAGCTCCTCACGGTTGGTGAGGCGCATGAGATAGCCGTTCCCCGTGGCACGGAAGTTCAAGTCCCCGAAGCGGATCTCGAACCCGGCCGGAAGAGGGTCCGAGCTACCCATGTTGTAGCGGGTGCTACGGTACTCAGTGCGAATCACCATGGAGGGAGTTAGCGAAATGACCTTAGGCGCTCGTTTGCCCCACGGTGGGCGCCAAGCGCTCGGTGCGGAATATGGTCCCGACACTAACCAGTAGATAACGCCTAGGTCTATCCCTCAATGGTCGATGCTAAGCAACAAATGACACAAGATTTTATCCTGGTTCCGCCGAGGGGGCCGTACGTCCGACGGGGGCGTGCTCGTGGCACTATATTGCTCAGCACCGGGGGTGCTTGTAGTGGGGCAAATACAAGCAAGGCGGGAGAGGAATCGTGGCTTCCAAGTCCCTGGGTGAGTGGCTGGAGATGTTGTGGGAGAATAAGAGAGTGAGTGCACGGTGCGCTGTGTTCCTCTCCCTTTGTCCCCCCGCGGCTGGGGGCTCGCCTCCCCTTTTATAGGCCAAGGGGGCGGCGAGTTACATGCACGCCGCGCTACCTAGCTACGTGTGGGAGCACGTCGTGCTACGGTGTAGAGCGGGCGGCCGTCCGGTCGATCTTCGCTGTGATCCGGTCATGATGGCCTACCTCGTACCCGAACAGTGGCGGTTCGAGGGTAGGAGGCGGCAGATGGCGATGGCGTTCTCTGATAGGCTTCGAGGGAGGTGCTGATGATGATCGGTACGGGGTACGGGGAGCGGGCGAACGGCGTTCCTTCCCAATGAGCTGCGGTGGTGGAGTGGTTCTTTGCGGTGCTCGGGCGTGCGCCTGCGGAGTCTGGGGTGTGCCCGCACGCGTGGGTACGGCGGTCGCGGCATTGCGATGGCCGGGATGGCCACCCACCGGCCTAGCGCCCCTCACCTAACTGCAGGGTCACGGGAAAGTGGAGTCGAGGGTGCGCCCGGCCCCCGTTCGAGGGTCGGGCGCGTTAGCCGTACGGTGGCGTGCGCGCGGTGTCACGGACCGACACCGGCCGTACCGCACGGTCCACCCCACGGTGGCGGGGATGGGCTCCTCCCCGGGGAGTTGGTGCGGCGGCACGGGCGTGAGCCCGGGCGCATGATGGCGCCGCCCGCGGCGTCGGGCGTTAAATGCCCAGGTGCGGGGCCGGCGCACGCGTGCGGGGCGCCCGTGAGCGTGGCGGGTCCCGGCCGAGGGCGGAGCGGACCCTCGAGCGAGACGGGACTCGCTCGAGGGGGAGCGCGCCCTCGAGCGGGGCGGAACCGCTCGAGGGAGGGGTCGCCCCTCGAACGGAGCGGAGCTCGTTCGAGGAGGGGGGGGGTTGCCCCTCGAACGGGGCGGAGCCCGTTCGAGGAGGAGCGTGCTCTCGGGCGGCGGAGCTGCTCGAGGGGTCTTCCCCGGACGGGCCGTCTTGGTGGGCCTCCGGAGTCCTGCCGCATAGGCCAAGTCCCGCATGGTTAGTTTTCTGCATGGTTAGGCTCGGCTCATTTCGATGTGGGGATTTAAGTGAGGGTTCCCCCATTGTTTAAGGGGACCCCTAGGGCGGTCCCCGACAAGTTAAGCGGGGGTGAACCTACAAATTGACAATGTAGATACCCAGACTTGCCCTTGATGGTATGGGTTGATGTTGATCTGAGAGAGTGAAAGCATCAACATAACAAAGTACTCCTGCAGAAGGCATCTGGTTAGGTGCATTATTCCTGTTCATCGTGTGAGAAGAGGAGGTAGGGAAGGGATGTGGAGCAAAAGGTTGTGGTTGCATATGCTGTTGTGCCTCCTGTGTAGGTGAAAAGTGTGACTGCTTGTGAGCCTCCGCAGCCCTGCATATATGAAAACGTCCAAGTTTTGCTATGGAAGTGATGATCAACTACATGTTTAACTACCAACAACCAGTCGCTACGCGCTCTCCTCTCTTTCATCACAATTAGAGCAACTTTATTGTTTACTCGATAGGGTATCGTTAACGTTATGTTTGTTAGCTTTCTAACTACATCTCAACATAAAATACTAGAAGCTCAGATAAATAGGGATCTTGTTGTGTAACTTCCGAAAAGATGGATGAAAAACTGAGTTTACTAGGTGATACCACGCGCGTTGCTGCGGGAATTTCTATAAAGTTTGAATATGTATTTTGAAAGTAGAAACACTAAAATGATTGCATCACAATATTTTTTTAGCAAACAACAATGTAGATGAAAACACATTTGTTTTATTGAGAGAGAACTACTTGAAAATTTGTAGCATGGTACTCGCAAAGACTAACACAATACATGCATGATTACTATTAGCCGAAGAAAATTGGTAGAAGACATAAATTCAAGATCCTAGTGGATGGTGATGTGGACAGCTTGCATGTTGAGAGAAGATCTAGTAGATGATGACGTGGACCTCTTGCATGTTGATTATAGATTATAGATGACCAACTGGGCCGCACGACACGACGCGGCACGAGCACGCCTAAGCACGACACGACTTGGCACGACACGGATCGGCACGAGAGGTTAGTCGTGTCGTGTCGTGCCAACACGCCGTGCCGGCTTCCTGGCCCATGCACGACACGGACATCACTTAGTCGTGTCGTGCCGACACGACCAACACGGCTAGCACGGCTAGCACGCCAGCGGCGACCAACAAGACAAAAATCGAAGCAAATTGAACGAGCAAAGATCAAAAATTCCATCACAAAGAACAGAATCGCATACACACAAATCACAAAAAAAGAGAAACAAAATCCCGGCCAGGGGGCCTTATGGCCGCGCCCCATGGCAGCGGCGCTCGCCGGCCTCGTTGCCGCATCCACGACGGCACTCGCTTGCCCACCGCGGCGCCGCCCGACCGCGCTCGAACCCACCGCCCACTACATGACGGCGACGCTTCCCCGTCTCCCGACCGCGCCCCATGGCGGGGGCGCGTGCCCACCTCGAATCCCGCCCCCACGGCGGCGGCGGCCTCCCGGCTACGCCCCACAGCGGCGGTGCTTCCGCCGCACGGGCCACGGACGAATCGATGGAGGGGCAGAGGAGGCAAGGAGACATAAGGAGGGTGACGACGGCGGCAGGATTGAAAGAATGAGAGGAGGGGATTAGGGTTTGATGTATATATGTGTTGGATTGGTGGGCCGGCTACATTAGTGGGCTGATAGGCCGGGTTTAGATGGGCCACCATCGTGTTTATATGGGCCAACGTCGTGTTTCGATGGGCTGCCCTTTTCGTGTCGTGTTCGTGCCGACACTACGTGTCGAGATCGCGGCCCAGACACGGCCCACCCATCGTGTCGTGCCGGCACTGACACTACGTCCATCGTGTCGTGTCGTGTTCGTGTTGTGTTTTTTTAGGGCGTGTTTGGGAGAGCTCCACGCAGCTTCACTCCATTTTTTTCTGCCAAACACCCCAGCTCCAAAAACTCCAGATCCACCAAATCCATGGATCTAGCTCCCAACTCCAACAAATCCATGGAGTGCCTCAAGGGGTACTCTGCGAAGGCATTTTTTGTACTCACTCGTGGAGTTGGGTGGAAATGACCCACCACTGCCACCCATTACACAAGCGTACCGGTTCGTTTCTTTTTTCCCAGGCGACCCGTGAACAGTGCCGCGACCCTTCCTCTCCTCCATGAACAATGTCGCCTCCTCCTCTCCTCCGTGAACAGTGCCGCCGCCGCCCTTCCCTCCGCCGGCCGGCCGGACCGCCGGAGACGCCAGAGATGAGTCGTCCTCCGCCTCCTCCGCCTCCTCCTCTCAATTCCGGGCGTCGAGTTGGTCTTTCCCGTCCTCTTCCTCTAACCCTAGATGCCTCGGATGGCAATGGTGCGGCGGCCGCCGGAGAGGAGGAGCAAAACGGGGCTTATGGCGCTGTCTGGGAGGACTCATTTGCTCCGTTTTCGCAAGGATTTGACGCAGTCGGCGAGTTTGGCGACGACGAGGCCGCCGGCGCCACGGTTGCAGCGGACGTCGCCCGGCCGGGGGCACTTCCGGCCGGGCGCTAGGCGCCAACGGCACGGCCACCCTTGCGGCGGATGGCGCCCGGCCGGGGGCGGTTCGCCGGGCGCTAGGGCGCCGGCGGCCTAGCGACCCCTTGCGGCGGACGCCGCCCGGCCGGGGGCGCTTCCGGTCGGGCGCTAGGCGCCGGCGGCCGCCCGGCCGGGGGCTCGGTCGGGCGGCCCGGCCATGGGTGATGCCGGCGGCCTATCCAGGGGCGCCGGGGGCCTTGGCGGCCCGGCCGGTTCGGCCGGCCGGCCGGGGCGCAAGCGGCGGCCGGGGGCACGATCCGTGCCGCCGGCGCGACCGGCGGCCGTGGGAGGGGCTCGACCGGCCATGGCAGGAGCGCGGCCGCCAGGCCAGTGGCGCGGTCGGCCATGGCATTGGCGTGGCTGGCCTCTCCATCGGCACTGCCGGTCTGGGCAACGAAGGAGACGGCCTGGGCAGCGGCATGATCGGGCGTTTTGAAACGGATCCGTCCATCGGCGATGCGTTTTTGGCGTCTCAAGCATCAGCTACCTCCGGTGCTCAGAGAAGGAGACGTGCTGCATCAAGCAAAAGGGTCCGAGATGATGAGGTATAATTCGATTTCTTTGCATTGTTCATAGGTTTTAAAATTTGTAGATATTACATTGGACTGTCATAAATCATGTATAGGGAGGAGATTATATTGATTGGACTGATGACAATACCACCCTAGTTTGCCAACTGTTTGTTGATCAAAAAAGGAAAGGAAATAGACCAAACACACACTTGAATAATGTGGGGTATGATGAGGTGATCAAAGGGTTTTTCCAGTGTACCGGTATCATGTTAAGAAGAAGTCAACTTAAGAACAAATGGGATAAGTTGAAGAATGATTTGTCTGTTTGGAGAAAACTGATGAGGAAACAAACTGGAACTGGTTGGAGTTGGAGCACATGAAGTATCAACATGGATGCCGAGTGGTGGAAAAAAATCAAATCTGTGAGCACCTAACATTTGCTTTCATTTATAGTTTTTTTTGGTAATTATGCACTTGCTTACTGTAACTTAATTATGTAGGAGATACCTGGTGTTGGAAAATTTAAGAACAAACCTCTTCAAAATGAAGAATATTTGAAGGTGATGTTTGGGAACATCATGAATGAAGAGATTGATCATTGGAATCCTATGTCATCCAACCCAATAATTCCACCTAACAGTGTTCAGGATGATATCGACTTGGAAAATGAAGGTGAAGAGAATGGCGAGGGGAATGGTGAAGAGAATGGTGATGATATTGGAGAAGAGAATTTGGAAGTCTCTCCTGCACCTAGCAACAAACCTAAGAGGAAGCCTCACATTATTTTAGATAAACCTAACAAGAAGCCTAAGAGTAGCACTGGAATAGTTATACAGTAGAATATGACAAAGATAACAGAGAGTGCTAAGGCTTTTGTTGCAGCTAGGTTTGGAGGGATCAGTATTGAGGAAGTCATGGGTCATGTCATTGCATGTGGGGCTGATCTTGGGAGTGATGAGCACTTTGTGGCTACTGAGTTGTCTGTGCAAAAAGAACATATGCAGATGTTTATGACTATACCCACCAATGAGGCTAGGTTGAATTGGCTAAAGAGGAAGTTTGACATGATGTTTGGAAAGTGATCAGTCTAGTGTCATTTTATCAATCTAGTGTCCTTTTTATCTATGTCATGTAAACCTTTGTTTTTTTTGTCATGTGGACAAGTTGTTTATTTTTGTCATGTGGACAAGTTGTTTATTTATGTAATGTGGACAAGTTGTTTATCTATGTCATGTGGACAAGATGTTTATCTATGTCATGTGGTCTAATTATTTGTTCTATGTCATGTGCACAAACTTCTTATTTTTTTTATTTCGATAAATTATTTATATATATCATGTACACAACTTGTTGCAGTTATCTAACGATGATGATGATGTTGACACTGATGAAGAGGATGAGGATTTTTTTAAAATGATCTATGCTGGTGCTATTCCCCCGGTGTATGCTCTTGCTTGATGATGTGGTGCTAGTTGATGAGAGTAGGGCGGGGGTAAATAGGAAGTTAGAACTGTGGAGGCATACGTTAGAATCGAAAGGGTTTAGACTTAGTAGGACCAAGACCGAGTACATGAGGTGCGACTTTAGCGGTACGACGCGTGAGGAGGGAGACGTCACCCTTGATGGGCAAGTGGTGACCAAGAAGGATACTTTTAGGTATTTAGGTTCGATACTACAGAAGGATGGCGACATCGACAAAGATGTTAGGCATAGAATTTCAAATTTGGTTGGTTGAAATGGCGTCAAGCCTCTCGGCGTCCTCTCGTGACAAAAGGGTGCCTCGAAGCTAAAAGGTAAGTTTTATAGGACGGTGATTCGCCGGTGATGTTATACGGTGCGGAGTGTTGGCCTACAAAAAGGCGACATGTCCGGCAATTGAGTGTGGCGGAGATGCGTATGTTGCGTTGGGTTTGTGGGCACACGAGGAGGGATAGAGTACGGAACGATGATATTCGGGACGGGGGTCGGGGTGGCGCCAATTGAGGAGAAACCGATCCAGGCATCGGTTGAGATGGTTTGGACATGTCCAACGAAGGCCTCCCGAGGCTCGGTGCGTAGTGGGGTCCTAGAGCGGGACGACAATGTGAAGAAAGTTAGAGGTCGACCTAAAGCCGACCCGGGATGAGTCGGTTAAGAGAGACCTTAGGGAGTGGAATATCTCCAAGGACTTAGCTTTGGATAGGGGCGCTTGGGGACTAGCCATCAACGTTCCCGAGCCATGACTTCTTCTACGTGTCTTTATGTTGATGGTACCTTTGGGTTTCATATCTAGCCTACCCCGACTTGCTTGGGACAAAAGGCTAAGTTGTTGTTGTTGTTGTTGTTGTATCTTGGTGCTATGCTGAGACAAACATATGTTGACATGTTTGTTAAAAAAAATCCTCCAAGGACGTCTACAACAAGTGGAATGGGGTATATGATGGAGGTATTCAACACTCCAGGAGAATGCCATAGGCAATTGCGCATGAGCCCAGAGATTTTTTCCGACCTCCATAAGTTATTGGTTCAGAGGTATGGGTTGACCTCATCACTGCATATGTCTACTATTGAGAGTCTAGGAATTTTGTTATTCATTTGTTCGGGGAATGAGTCCAACAGCGGAAGTCAAAATAGATTCAAGCACTCTGGTGAAACTATTAGTAGAAAATTTGAGGAGGTTTTGTTTAGTTTGATGAGCATGGCAAAGGATTTCATTAGGCCAAAAGATCCAAATTTTCATACAATCCATAGAAGGATAAGGGATGACAAACGAGCCTATCCATATTTCAAAGATTGCATTGGAGCATTAGATGGCACACATATTCGTGTGACACTTCCACCTGATGAGCAAGTGAGGTACATTGGAAAGACAGGGACACCCACCCAAAATGTATTAGCAGTTTGTGATTTTGACATGAGATTCACATATGTGTCAGCGGGCCATCCTGGATCTATGCATGACACAAGTGTCCTATACAATGCATTGAGTGTGGACAAGGACTTCTTTCCACATCCTCCACAAGGTAAATAGTTGTCACTAATCAATTTGATTCCATTAACCATAAAAATATGTTAATTTCTTTTATCATTTGCAGGTAAATATTATGTTGTCGATGCTGGATATCCTAACCGGTCTGGTTACCTTGCTCCATACAAGGGTGAGAGGTATCATATGCCTGAGTGGCATAGAAGTATGGAACCTAATACCCGAAAGAAAAGTTCAATCGCAAGTATTCATCTATTCGTAACGTGATTGAGAGATCTTTCGGTTTATTGAAAATGAAGTGGGAAATTCTATATAGAATAAAGAAATACCCCATGTGGAAGCAAAAAATGATAGTTGTCGCTTGTATGGTTCTCCACAATTTCATTCGTGAGCATAACAGTGAGGATGCAGACTTTGCTCGATTTGATCGTGATCCCAATTATATGCCTACAATACCGGAACGTTATAAACGAGATGTCGTCCTAGCAAATGCATCAGATACATCTACTCCGGAAGCGAATTCGACATGCATGGATACTTTTCGGGATGAACTTGCCACATCTCTCGCTCTTGGTTGGCACTAGCTTATAATCGACATTGAACTTTTATATTTCTTAGCGTTTGAACAATTCGTCTGTGTAAACTTTTATATGCATGTGAACAATTTCTAATTATCAGTTACTTGGAGTCTTTGAGATGTGAGTTGATCAAAATCATTACTTGTTTGTTGAAATTAAAAAAACGCAGCACACACCGCACCACACACACGCACATCACACATGCATGCACACGGGACACGCACACACCACACATGCACACAACACGCACACATCACACACCCATGCACACATCACACACCCATGCACACAGCACTCACACACACCACGCACACAGCAGCCACACACCATGCATGCACACAGCGCCCACACGTACACATGCATGCACACAAGAAACGCACACACCACACATGCACACACATGCACAGCACATCACGTACATGCAAGCAAAACAAAAAAAATTGAGGGCAAAAGAGGGTAATCTATTCAAATCTTCATTTTTTCGGAGCTGGAGTTGTTGTCTCAGCCAAACACATCTCCTCAGCTCCAATGGGAAAGTCCAGCTCCACGGTGGAGCTGCAAATTGGTGGAGTTGCTGCTCCAGAGTTGGTTTGGTGGAGCCGGAGCCCTCCCAAACACGCCCTAAGTGTCGTGCGTCGTGCCGCCCGCCGTGTCTGGCCCATCCGGGACATCTATATTATAGATACGAAAAGTTCAAGTTGATGAGTTTTACGTACCTTTCTTAAAACAGACTATTTTTTCCCGAAAAGCTCAAAAGTTGATGACAATCAACAACAAGTTAAAAAAAACTCAAAACTAAAACGACTCAAACATACGAATTCTAAAACCAGCTGTATTAATTGCAACACCGTAGCCGGAACCACGACATATACGAGATACTAAAGAATTCATCATGTTTCGCTCTCTGAAGCAACGAAACAATTTTTTTCTCGAGTGAGCAACAAGGAAACAACTTTTTTTTTTGTCCTAGCTAGCACTCGTAGTACACCCTCTTATATAACGTGCATTAGACCATGTGGAAAACGTGGTTAGCACAATCTCAAAGTGCAAAAAAATAAAAATAAAATAACGTGCATTATATAACGCCAACACAACGCTCGAGCTGCCCTTCACGACGGAGCGACCGCCCGCCACCGCGTGGTGAGCATCCGTAGAATCCGCCACCGTCAGTCACCGTCCACCTTTGCCGCGTGCTGCTCGAGCGCTGCCGGCCGGCGGCTGACCAAAGCAGGGAAGGGGGGACGACGATCAACGACAACTAACGACGATCGGACGATGGTGCGGCTCCCGTACGTGACCGCGCTCACCACGCTCTTCAGCTACGGCCTCCTCTACGCCTTCGGCCACCTCCGCGACTTCTTCCGCAGGATCCTCGACGCCCGCGAGAAGCTGGTTTCGTCGCAGGGTTACGCGCCCATCTGCTTGGGCTTCGAGGATTTCTACACGCGCCGCCTCTATCTCCGCATGCAGGTGAGGTGATCGCCGCGCGGTTAGGGCACTCCCAACTTTGACTATACGATAGAGTCCAGAGTCATTTAATGATGTGGCAAGTAATTTAATGATGAGAAAGGGGTGAAAACTTAGAAACCAAGTCTACGTTAGACTCCAAGTCTTCACGCAAAACGAAACCCGTGCGGATCCCGTGTGGCTGCCCGCATGCATGATGTGTCCTCTTATTTTATATAGCGGGAGTAGAAGATCCGAGAGGAAAATTAGATAGACTCCATGCTATAAAATTTGCGTCGGAGAATATAGTTTCTTGTGATAGAGTCTTCGAGATATAGACTCCATGGGTAGAGTCTGGGTTGGGAGTGCCCTTAGCGCTGGCTCAATTATTTCTTAATATCTCCGTCTTCAAATATATGGCGTGTAAGACAAACTAGCTAGTTCAAAAATGAACTAATTTGATTATTTCAAATGTCATAAGTATAATATATTTAAAAACGGAGGAGTGCTGTTGTTGTTGATTCGTTACTTTGTGATTCAAAGGTAGAGTAGAGAACTTCAGTCCCGGTTGGTAAGGGCCTTACGTCTCTACTTGACCAACCGGAAACAATGATGAAAGACAAAAGGGCTTTAGTCCCGGGTGAACCTACGGTTGGTCATACCAACCAGGACTAAAAGAGAGCATATCAGCGTCAAAAAAATATTTAAAAATCCATGTGAGGGCTAGTCACGGATGAACCAACTGTTGATAATACCAACCGAGACTAAAGGGGGCATGTCAGCGGCAAAAAAATATTTGAAAATCCATGTGAGGGCTAGTCCCGGATGAACCAACGGTTGGTAATACCAACCGGGACTAAAGGGGGCACATCAACGTCAGGAAAATATTTGAAATCTCTCGAGGCCCTCGCACACATAGCGTCAAAAAAATATTTGAAAAGGGACTAAAGGGGGCACATCAACGTCAAAAAATATTTGAAATCCCTAGAAGGCCCTCGCACACATAGCGTCGAAAAAGTATTTGAAAATCCCTAGTCACAAGTCACAAGTCTCGTGATTTTCACGCTATACGCGTGCACGGTGCGGGACTCAAACTCGTGACCTCTAGCCTCGCGCATAGCTTTCTTACCATCTCATCTACACAACACATTTGACTAAGTAGAGGGTGCAATTCTCTTATAGTAACTCGTGGGAGACCCTTTAGTTCCGGTTGGTAACACCAACTGGGACTAAAAGCCCCATTCAGTTTAGATTCATGTTACGAATCGTGACAAAAGGGCCACCCCTTTAGTAATCCTGCCACTAGAGAGGGTATGGACAAATTCACTCTTGTTCATACCCAAATCCAAATAATTATCATCCACTTATTACCCTCCCCAATCTCACCCATACACAATAGTTAATTAGTTTTGTACTAGATTCTATACATAACCAATTGATTATTTGTACTCTCCCCACACCGACCGTTCGTGTTACGTGATGTAGCACATCAGAAAGAAAAGAAATGGATTAGCCCAGCCCAAGGCCTGCTCAATCCCCCCTTGCCCAGCCCATTGGCCCACAGAGCTTCACTCTTCTCCACGGTCGTCGATTCCTCATCCACGGTCACCGCGTCACCAACTGTGCTCTCTCCGACTCGCCGCGTGATAGCAACCACCTGCCGCCGGCCGCCCGTCCTCCGCGTAGGACAGCGCCCCTCCTGCTCCGACCGGGCACGCCGGATCAGGCTCCGCCGCCGCCGCCGCCGCCCTCCAGGTCGAGCCGCTGCGCCTCCCTTCGTTTAGCTGCTTGGAGATGCATCGGCGCCGTGTCCACGGAGTATCGATGACAAAATATATATTTATTTTTACAGTTTAATCTGCCGATATTACCCTACCGATACGTATCGGCGGCGTGTTATGTGAAGAATGACATTTCACCATTCACCTTACTAGATCGACATGCTCTTGCTGCTGCTGTTATTTATTTAGGTTTCCTTATTGACTTGTAGTCTCAATTGTCATGACAGGACTGCTTTTGCCGGCCAATTGCCAGTGCGCCAGATGCGTGGGTTGATGTGGTTGAGCGTTACTCAAATGACTGCAACAAGACACTCCAGTATGTTACTCACATTCCGTCCTGTAGCTATTTAGCATAAGTGAATACGATTCGCAATTTGTCTCAGCATAGGTGTCAGCGTCTCATTCAGTGCATCTTTGATGCAGTCGGACCACAAAAACATCCAAATGCCTTAATTTGGGTTCCTACAACTACCTTGGTTTTGCTGCGGCTGATGAGTACTGCACCCCTCGTGTTATTGAGTCGCTGAAGAAATACTCTGCAAGCACGTGCAGTGTTCGAGTTGATGGAGGTTGGTCCTTATGTTTATCAAACTGTCCCATAGTTTGTTTTGTTGGGCGCATCAGATAATATATCAAAATCTGTAAGCTTAATTGATGTCTATATGACATTAGGTAACACTAAGCTGCACACTGAGCTTGAAGAACTGGTTGCAAGATTTGTTGGCAAGCCTGCAGCAATTCTTTTTGGCATGGGCTATGTGACAAACTCTGCTATCATTCCTGCTCTCGTTGGGAAGGTTTGTTGTGAAAATATGCTCATGCTTTCTCTGTTATGTTCTTTTATATGAGCTGCAGCTAAGACTTTTCTAATAATTGTAGGGAGGCCTGATAATAAGTGATTCACTGAACCACAATTCTATAGTCAATGGAGCTAGGAGTTCAGGGGCCACCATTCGGGTTTTTCAACATAACAGTAAGCGACTGACAATTGCATTGCAAGTACTAAGATCAATTGCGCACTGTGAAGTTATAATTTCCTTATTTCTCTTCCAGATCCTGCTCACTTGGAAGAGGTATTGAGAGAGCAGATTGCAGGAGGGCAGCCTCGTACACACAGGCCATGGAAGAAGATCATTGTGATTGTTGAGGGAATTTATAGTATGGAGGGGGAGCTATGCAAACTCCCTGAGGTTATTTCTGTCTGCAAGAAATACAAGGTTAGGTGATTTTGCATGACTTGTGCTTTGTATTAGGATACTTGTGCATATTTTTAGTGGTGACAAATAATTTCCTGCATATTGGATGTGAGCCAGGATGTGAATAATGCCTTAGATACTGTTGCAGCTTTAACTAGTGTTTTGAACTGGCGGTGTTTTATTGGGTAGACTGAAGTGTATTTCACATCCGAACAGGCTTACACATATTTAGATGAGGCACACAGTATTGGAGCTGTTGGGAAAACAGGGAGAGGTGTATGCGAGCTACTAGGAGTGGATCCAGCTGATGTTGACATTATGATGGGTACATTTACGAAATCATTTGGATCATGCGGAGGTTACATCGCAGCTTCAAAGGTATGAAGTATATAGTCAGGTAGGTTTTCTTGCTTGAAAGTTTTTTAAGTTGACAAATCTGACCCCGCCAAACACTCAATATATTCATTTCAGGAGATTATTCATCATCTAAAGCATACATGCCCAGCTCATATTTATGCAACATCCATGTCACCTCCAGCAGTGCAGCAAGTCATTTCAGCTATAAAGGTTATCCTAGGGGAAGATGGAACTAACAGAGGTATATCATAAAGAATTTCAACATTTTTACATCTATAAACAGTTTCTTACATCTCCTGTCTTGCGGGAAGTCCTAATGTACTAAGTACTAATTATTCTAATTAGGGGCCAAGAAACTTGCTCAGATTCGGGAGAACAGTAATTTCTTCCGCGCAGAGCTTCAGAAAATGGGTTTTGAGGTTCTCGGAGATAATGACTCACCTGTCATTCCTATCATGCTTTACAATCCTGCTAAAATTCCTGCATTTTCAAGGGAGTGCCTCCGGCAAAATGTGAGTATACATGAATATATGATACTGATATTTCTTAAAGGGACTTTCTTTCAAAGTAAACCATTTTTTATGTTTTAACTGGTTACGGAGATTTTTCCATATGAAGTTTTTTGTTAGTTTACTAGTGGCCCACTCCATATTGCTAGGTTGCTGTTGTTACTGTTGCATTTCCTTACACGCCACTTCTACTTGCGAGAGCTAGGATATGCATCTCAGCTTTCCACACCAGGGAAGATCTCATTAAAGGATTAGAGGTAAAGCACACAATCTTATCTGTGTTACTAACTAGATAGATGGTGGTTGTTGTATCGAGCAGACCATGTATTCTGTTGTTATTGATTGCTATTCTAGATATAACCAAATTTCATGACAATGTCAGGTTATCAGCAAAGTTGGTGATCTTGTGGGTATCAAATACTTCCCGGTTGAGCAAGAAATGACCGCAGCTGTTCAGAAACTGAAGAAGATCCCATGAACAGTGGCGGGTGCGAACTAGAATATTAGGCAACTCCCGATATGGTTAGTTTAGAATTGATTGTAATCCTGGATAACCTTCCTTATCTCCGGGAGAGGCTACTTGCCCTCCAAGCCATGTACTCCTATATAATCAGCCCAAGGGGCTCAAGCAACATAACCCACGCATTATACCCTAATATATCCTTCTTACACAAATAATCTGCTGCTAATGTTCTAGGCCGGTTTACTGGCTCATCCTTGTGTGCGTCCATATGCCTTTGTTTGGCCTATCTGTGTACCCCTCAGGGCCCCTTTTTCTTGCCCTATCTGTGAACTGTCATGTGTGCCCGGTTATGGATGCCGGTTGTATGAACTATAGTTGTGTTGTTTGCATGAACAATTCTGTGTTTGGTTTTGGGACATGTAAGTTTGAGAACAGTTTTCACATGAATGGTTCTTGTATAATTTGTTGCATGTGTATATGTTTACTAACGCCTGCCCTGTGCACTACAATAATGAAAGGCCTCCATGCAAAGGTTGTGATTTGATGATGTATTTGTGATGCATGGCTGAGAAAGGATGCATTTGTGGCTGATGTATTTGCTGCATGCCTTTGCTGGCTTAGTTGTGAGTTGAATTGTTGACCAATGGTAGTGTGGATCAGATGCATTTAATATGCATTTTGTTATATATGGATGAACATCTCCTTAACCCCTCTTCTTCTTCCTTTGTTGGGTGCCTCCTTTGTGCTCATGTCGCGCCTTAGATCCCTTCGCATTTGTAGCTGGAACGTCCGCGGGCTGGGGGACAAGGACAAGTGCACCGACGTCAAGACCAACCTCTTTGGTTGTGCCCTCAACGTACGTCGCATGCCTTCAGGAGACCAAGCTTCGCTGCTATGCCGCTCCTCAAGGCCTGCAGGTTCCTCCCCCTGGCTTCTCCTCCTTCGTCGGCCGGGCGGCGCGAGCGGGATCCTCACATCGTGGAACCCGGCCGACGTCCTCCGCCTGGAGAGCTCCTCGGAGGGGGAGTTCGTTCTCCCTATCCACTGAGCATGTCCTGCTCTCCGACGACACGCCGGTCGTGATGACCAATGTCTATATATGCCCAGACGACCGCCGCCCCGCCTTCCTCTCGGAGCTTGTCTCCCTGGAGGTGGTACATGGTGACTTCAACCTCGTCCGGGACCCCGAGAATCGTAGCAACGAGCTCTTTGACGCCGCCGCGGCTGGCGCCTTCAACGCCACCATCGACGCGCGGCTCTGCGTCGCTGTGCCTAGTATGCCTTGACTGCGCGTTCGTCAATGTAGACTGAGGGCGAGCTTTTCTTCAACTCCAAGTTGGAGTCACTTCCCCGCCTCGTCTCCGACTGCATCCCCTGCTACTCAAGGTGTCTTCTAGGGCTCCGGTGTCCTCGATCTTCCGCTTCGAGCGGGGATGGGCCACTGAGGCCTCCTACCGCGACATCGTGGATAACGTCTGGGCTCGGCCCTAATGCTGTGATGGTGGCCTGATCAGGCACTGCGTCCGCTGCCTCGAATGAACCAGGGTAGAGAGCAAGAAGTGGGCTAAGCAACGTCGCTTGCCGACCCAGGTGGTCACCAACTACCGAACTATCGTCGACCTCCTCGACCTCTGAAAGGACCTTGATGTCGCCTAGAGGGGGTGAATAGGTGTGACGACCAACTTAAACTTTTTATCCTGAAAACTTGAATTGCCAGGCGCCATCGGTCAGACCGGTGAGGCTGACCGGTCAGACCGGTCACTGGCTCTGCTCAGCAGGTGGCACCGGTCAGACCGTTGCCCTCCACCGGTCAGACCGGTGGGCCATTGAGATCATGCAAAAACAACTTCAAACTCCTCTTGACTTCTAGCACAAACCAAACTTGGGCATTGAAAGATTGCTTTCAAGATCCTCACAGCGAAGATTGCTTCCAAGATCCTCACAACGCAGGTTGCATGTGCACATCACCGATCTCGTCTCACCACTTCAGACCGGCTTCATCCGCGGGAGGAACATCATGCTGCCATAAAGAGGGGCACTCCCATGATCGTCCTCAAGCTCGACTTCTGCAAGGCATTCGACTCCATCTCCTGGCCCTCTCTTGATGTCATCCTTGCTGCGCATGGCTTTGGTGATGGCTGGCGCACCATGGTGTCCTCCCTCCTGGCCACCAGGAAGATAGCGATCATGCTCAACAGTGTCCCCGAACTGTGGATCCAGTGCTGGCAGGGGCTGCGATAGGGGGATCCTCTGAGCTCGTACTTGTTCCTCATTGTGGCAGACCTCCTTCACAGGATGATCGTTCATGAGCACAGTGGCTTGGAGCACTCGTTGCTTCCTTCTCTCTGCACGCCAGTGATTCAGTACACAGACGACACATTGATCATGTTGCCCGCGTGTCCCTTTCAGTTCTACCACCTCAAGGAGATCCTCGACACCTTCGCCGACACTACCGAGCTCCACATCAACTTCCACAAGAGCACTTTCGTGACTATCACGTCGCCGATGACAACACTGTGGAGCTTGCCACCATCCTTGGGTGCCCAGTTGTTGGATTCTCCCAATCGTACTTGGGGCCGCCTTGAAAGGACCTTGATGACGCCTAGAGGGGGGTGAATAGGCGAGACGACTGACTTAAACTTTTCATCTCCGAAAACTTGAACTGACAGGCGTCACCGATCAGAACGGTGATGCTGACCGGTCAGACCGGTCCCTGGCGCTGCTCAAGTGGCACTGGTTCAGACCGACGCCCTCCACCAGTCAGACCGATGAGCCACAGAGAACCTGCCAAAACAACCTCAAGCACCTCTTGACTTCTAGCTCGAACCAAACTTGGTGAGTAGCCTTTGTAGATGATCACAAGCAAGGTAATGACCTCTGCACACACAAGTTGCACACCCAAGTAGATCGAAGCAGAAGCAAATCAAATATGCTAGAAAACAAACTTAGAGAGGCAAACCACAAAGAGATGCAAGGATTTATTTCCCGAAGTTCACCACCCACTAAGGAGCGACTACGTCTCCGTTGAGGAGCTTGTAAGGGAGAATTCCCACAACAAGTCAGGTCTCTTTCAACCTCTTTCCTCCTTTCCACTAAGACGATCTTTTCCAGGAAGATGCAAGATCACAGCCCTCACAAACTTCCCGCTGCTCACCACAACTCTGGGAGCTAGCCAACGACGCCTAGCCATCTAGGAGGCAAACCTCCGAGAGTAACAAAAGCTTCCAAGCTTGTAGACGCGAAACCAAAGTGATCAAGCTATGAGAATGCTCTTGTTAGCTCACAAAGACGCTCTTGAGCTCACTCTCTCAACCCAACGCAAAGAATATGGCTTGAATCCACAAATCTCACAAAAAGAGGTTGGGGAGAGTCACTAAGGCTTAGGGCTTGCAAGAAATGGCTTAGGAACTCAGCACAATCACTAGGAAAAACAACCCTCTACTGAAGAAGGCTTGGGTATTTATACCTCTCAAAGGAGAAAACTAGCCGTTAGCTGTCGGGCGGCACAGGTCAGACCGGTGTCTCACACCGGTCATACCGGTGTTTGAAAAACTAGCCGTTGGGGCTAGCGGCACCGGTGAGGCCGGTGCCCCTGACCGGTCAGGTATGAGGCACCCCCAAAACCCTTTCTATGAATCTAACACTTCACCAAAGAGATGAAGTGGCTCGGGTTAGGTTAGGAGGTTTTGTTAGCACACTCTAAGGCTCTCAAGGCTAGATCTCACTTAGGTCAACTAATGATCATTTGACTTTGGTCAACTCGCTAATGTGGCATCCCTCTTGATAGTACGACATACCTATACTCAAGAATAAATAGAAACACCTTGACAACCTCTTGAGCTTGAATGTCTTCAACCTTGCTATACTTGACCAATATCCACTTGAGGGCTTTCAACTTCGCCTTTGTCTTGAGCTCGTCCATACTTGAGCTAATGACTTAGGATCTTTCCATGTAGCATAAGAATGCATGCTTGGATCCTTAAGTCACTCCATATTGTCAATCATAACATGTTGATGAGTTGCATTACTTCCCTCGGTTAAGGCTTGAATATGATACTTGAAGACCCCACGAATGTTAGAACTTTACCTCAGTAAAACAGTAATGGCGGCTTAGCTACGGCCTCAAAGATTGCTTAGTCACTCACCCTAGACATCTTAGTTGGTCTCTTCATCACTTATCCAATCCACTTTGAGTTTCACTTTGCTTCATCCATAATTAATTTTCATTTGAAAACCCCTCTTCAAATGTTTGATCTTGACTGATAATGGATATGTAAGCTTCCAAATAAGGACCATAACGTGTACACTCATCCTTGTGTCCTTTTTCGATCAACACATGAAGCCTTGCATTTAATTTAGAGAATTACCACATTCTCTTTTTATGATCCTTGTAGTTTTAATCAAGCTATGTCTAGTACGGGAGACCATGAATTGACCTTCTCAAATTATCCTAATATCTATCTTTCTTCATTGCTTGATATGTGTCACTTAAACATCAGGATCCACCATATAATATTCATTCACAAATACATATTTCAATAATATCTCATGAATATATAAATAAATCCTGCTCATAATCTTAGACAAATATATTAGACCTTTAATCGCTTTGTCATTCAATTCACTAAAATCCACTTAGGGGCCTAGATGCACTTTCACGGCGCCTCTCTCCACCAGCAAGATCTCCGCCTCCGTGCTGGACGTACTCGTTGTGAAGCGGAGAACACGCTCCCAGTGTGGTGTACCTTGCTTCTGATGTCTGCCAGCCGACTCACCCTTGTCGCTGTTGTCCCGACGGTGTAGCCGCTCTACGCCATGGCGGCCCTCCCACTGTTGACCACCACTCTTTAGAAGACCGACCACCCCTAGAAAGGTCACTTCTGGAAAGGTGTCACCATGTACCCTGGGGGGCTGCATGGTGGCGTGGTAGATCGCCTGTCGCGACGTCGAGGACGGCAACGTTGGGCTCAAAGACCTGGCGACCCTCAACTCCGCCCTCCTTCTCAAGCACGTCCACAAGCTCTTCTCCAAGGAATCCAACCCCTGTGTGGATTGGGTGCGGCAACCCCTGTGTGGATTGGGTGCAGCTCTAGTACGACGGCGGGTATGCTGAGGAGGACACACCATGCTGGCGCGCCTTCTAGGCGTTCATCCCACAGTATCGCACCATCACCACGGTGGCGCTTAGCGACGAGCGGAGGTCAGGCGACTGGTAGACATTCTGTCCGCCCTCTGCTCCCACCGTGTCGACGTTGACGCCACGATGTCGGAGGTCGTTGATGCCGGTGGGCTCACGCCGGACTTCCTGCAACCGAGGGTCTCCTCCTCAGCTCGGCACGTGTTGGCGCTCCTGGAACACGCACTTGGCAACGTCACACTCTCGAATCTCCTTGATGGCCGGTGGATGGCTTCATCATCCCCGGCCATCTGCACCTTGGCAATCTACGCCGCCTTACAAGGCCGCGTCAGCGGCCCTCCTATGTCGGAGCTCAACTGGGAGGGCTTTGCACCGAAGAAGGTGAAGGTCTTCTTGTGGATCCTGCGACATTGACGCCATGGGGCCATCGACCCCCCGGACTGCTCTTTCTGCGCCGGTGTCGATGAAGACCTGGATGGGCCACCTCTTCGCCACCTGCCCGCGTCTGTTGCCGTTTTGGGATCGTCTCCTGCATGTCGAGACGTGGCCCGCCGGTGACGTCGCCACCGAGTCTGTGGTGTTGGGGAAAATGGTCTTCGGAAGCGTCATGCCACGTCCGGCCAGATGGTCGGCTTCGGTCCGCGTGCGACTTCGGGTTGTTTTGATGAAGCATGCTTTGATGATTTAACGATAACGCTGATGCTGCTCGAGTTTTGTGAGCGTTGTTTCGCAGGAACAACCCCCCTCGTTGATCCCGAATGGCGCTGACCTTCGGCGCCGAAGGTGTGGAGGGGTGACCCTCGGCGCCGAAGGTGTGAAGGGGCCAAAAAGCGCCACGCGACGGGTGCGCTCAGGCTCATGGTTGAAGGCGGTCCGTGCGGGGCGTCTCGGGAGCACTTTGCGACCGGGGCAGAGTCATGGGCCGGTTCGGTGCCGAAGGCGCGGCGCGAACGGTGGCCTTTGGCTCCGTCGAGAGGGTGCCATGACACGTGGCTACAGTAGACGTGTAAAGGGGCACCGTACGAAGCAAAGACAAGATGTGCCGCGTGTAGAGGTGGCTGGGCCGTGCGAAGACACGCTGGAGGCCTGCACGACGCGGGGAGTTACTGTTATGCCCTTTGTAAAGCGTGTAAAGCCGTTTGTCAGGAACGGAAAAGGTGTAATTGAGGTAGATGATCATACCCAGGGGCCTCCTATAAATAGTGACCCCCTTTGTAATAGAACAGACACACATTAATGAGAAGAGAGCTCCGAAGGCTCTGGCTTGTTTCTTGGCTTTCAGTTTCTTAGGTGTTTCATTTCTCTTTCGTAATAGAAGTAGCGAAGTAGGAGTATTTAGAAAGCAGCAGTAGCAGGATTAGCAGAGGTAGCATTAGTTACTAAGTTTCTCCGCCTTTCTCCGAGGGGGGCCTTCGGCCGCTTTCCCCTTCGGAGGAGGGAGGACATTCAGGGGGCTGTTGTGTCGGCGTCCACCTTCGGGCCCGATTTCCACCAACAGTTTGGCTCACACCTCGTGGAAGAATCCAAGGCAATATGGCGAGGACGCGTTCGGCAGGCGCCGAAGCCACCACGGCTCAGGCGTCAACCCCACCGCCAGCATCGGAACCCGCCAACCCTTCGGTTTCGGCCGTCCAGCCTTCGACGGGAACCGGTGCCGGGCGAATGTTCCGGAGGTCGAGCACACCGCTTCAGGGGTATTCGAGGTCAGCCTTGAGGGGCTGGGGGCTTCGGCGCAAGACATCGAAGCACTATGAAGGATACGGGCTCTCATCGCGGGCAATGCTGTGGCGGCCCAGCAGGAGCAGGAGATGCGGCCGTCTTCGTCTCAGGCGCAGTCGTCCCAGCAGCAGGACGCGGCGTCGTCGCACGCTGCTCCAGATGCCGTCGAATTCAACATCAGGCAAGCTGAGCGTTATCTCGCTCTGCTTCAGGGTCAAATCGCCGGCACAACGCCGCAACAGCAAGCCATCCCTACGCCGGTCGCTCCGGCACCAGCGGCCGCCGCGCAAGCCGCGCCGGGGTCTCAGCAGCACGTCTGGCACACCTTGCAGGCCATGCAAGCCCAGCTGGACCAGTGGAGGCAGCAGAAGGACGCGTCCGAAGGGCAGAGCATCGATCATCGACAGGAGCGCGGGTAGGCGCCGGAACACTTTTATGACGCCTCAGGTTTTTAATTAACCCTAACAGCCGGTCAACCCCGCTGACAGTGGTCAAATCACGGTCAACCTGGGCCTTCACCTCGAAAAACTCACTAACCTACTCTAGTGAGCCCTTTTGACTAGTAAACACACTTGTGGGGCCAACCCATGGTCAAAGACTTGGTCAAACCCCTTTCACCCCTAGTGTCCATAGGTGTCTGCCGGAACTTTTGCCGCGTTCTCCAAAATTCACCTAAACACTTAAAATTCTACCTTTATGAAAGTTGTCCATCTTGTTGAGGGACACAATTTTCATGTAGATTAGCATTTAAAATTTTGAGTGGAAAAGCTTGAAAAAATGGTTGCAAAGGCAAGATCTACTGTTCAAGGAAACAGGCTGACATTCAAAGTTGGCAACAGTTTATTTCAAAATCTGTGGAGAAAACCCCCCTATAGCCTTTTTGGAAATTGTAGAGGGTAGCTAGATCTCTAACTTTTATGTTCAAAGCTTGGTCGAGTTTTATTCAAAAATTTGAAGAAATTCGAATTCAAAGTCAGTGCCAGCAACACAGTTAAGGCCGGGCGCGAGCACGCCGCGAAGTCGCGCGCCACGCGCGTCGCCGGCCGGCGCCGGCCGAACCTCGGCGGCCGTGCCCCCACGCGCCTTCCCGACGCTCCCCTCCGCCCGAGGCGTGTCTTTGCCCGAGATCCACGCGCCCCGATGCTCGCTCCGCCCTAGGCACCTAGAGCCACGCCGCCGTACCGCACCGTGCGCGCGGCGGACCCCTCGGTCCGTCCGCGGCGCCCGGCCGTACGCACGTCGGCCGAGCCACCATAGCACGGAGATGCCTCCCCGCCGTCATCCGTCGTCACCCGGGCTCGCTGGTATTTAAAGCCGCTCTGTGCTTCCCTCGCCCCCACGCCATCTCGAGCCACCGCCGCGCCGCGCCGTGCCATTCCCATGCCGCCGGTGAAGTCCATCCCCCGCTCACACTCAACGCTGCGCAAGCACTCCTACGCCTTCCCTAGACCACACTCAAGCCTCCCAAGCCACGCATTGCGCCGCACCGCCACGAGTCTCGCCGGAACCCGCGAGACCGCGGGCGAGCCGTCGTGGTCCCGTCGCCGCCGGTCGCCGGAGCTCGCCCTGCCACCGCCACCGCCACCAATCGGCTAGGGGTGAGCCTAATCGCACCCCCGTGCCACATGTTGCCCTGGTCCGGCCCCACATCACCGCCGGCGAACTCTCCCGCCACCGCATGGGCATATTTGTGAAGCCCAGGGGCTGTTGTGTGAATTAGGGACCTGTTTGCGATGAAAGTTATCTATGTTTCTTTGCTAGTTGGTCCAGTGCAGTAGAAAAGCCCTAGAAAATCGTAGAAAATTCAGAAAATTGCAAAACCAATTTTGTTGGATTCATGGTCAAAAATACTACAGCTATTGTTATTCTCACATGGTCTGATTCTGGATATGTTTAACATGAAAAATAGGATTGTGAAATACCTAGATCTGCCATAACTCAAAAACTGTAACTCCTCTGCATCCAAGTTTTGGATATGTTGTGTGTCTTGTCATGGCTAGCTCTGTCAAATATTGCGCAAAGTTATGAAGTAAATCTTTTTATATAAATTGTTTTCCGTTTCTACAGAAACTATCCAGATGATTTTTGTAGTTAAAATTGTTTATGTTTTTGTGCCCAACTTGTTCATGCTGTCTTGTTATGTCAAAGCACACCTCTGGTGAATTAATCATGATTTTTGGTTTAACAGAAATATTTATTCTTAATTTGTGCATGTTTTCCTTTGTAAATTAATGAAGCAAGATCAATAGAGCTTCTAGGTGTACTTGCTGGTTCTTTAGGTTTGTTTAGGACCAGAGAGCATGCATGAGGAAGTTTGGATTATTTTGATGCTTATTTATTTTTGTATGCATTTAATTTGAATCACTAGCTAGTCTTTGTTATTTTTCCATAATATTTTGTTTCCTAGCTTCCAAGCCTTACTTGTGGGTCCAGTGGACTAGTATAGGTGCTGTTATGCTTAAGAAACACTTCTTTAAATTTTTAGTGATTTATTGCTTAATAAAAAGCTTTAAAGCCCTTTTAAAAGATTTAAAGAACAATTAAATAAAGGAAATCCCTTTTTAATTCATTTCCCTTTTTGGAAAATATTACCTAACTTAATTACAAGTTAAGAAAACACCCTTGCTGATAAGGAGTTAATTTATGAATAAAAATCATGTTCACACCCTTGCTAGTGCGAGGAAAAAGGGATTAAACCTTCACATAAAATAACAAGTACAAAGAGACATTAAGTCAAATGTGCAATAAAAGAATGAATCACATCTGACTAATAACCTTCCTAAACGAGATGTGCTATCTAGATACTTGTTAAGGTGAATATGACCAACAAGAGTTGGATAAGAAAACAAACTGTCACATCACCTGAACCTTGCATTGCATTTCGTGTAGATCTTCCGGACGATGACTACTCCCTCGTCCCGGAATCCGAGGAAGGAGGAGTAGAAGCTTCGCTGCATCACGTGGAAGTGCTCGATGACACTGAGGGTGCCCAGGCTAACCTAGCTGACGAAGGCAAGCTCCGGTGCATCTAACCTAGTTTTCAAATTTTGTTATTCAATTATCTATGGATGATTGTGCATTTAAGTTCAGGAGTTGAATGGAACCCTAGATGCATGATCCCTAGGTACCTTTGTCCTTACTAGTATGGTAGGTCGATAGCTGCTAAGCTATAGGACCGTTACAAGTCGGGTGATGACCTCACTCGCGAGAATAGGTTCCTAGATAGGAATCACAAGATATCCTTAATTGGAGTGCTCATGTGGTAAGAGCATGAGATTTGGGCTCCGGTCCAATGGCTATTGTGGGTTAAGTGTTTGAACGCACTAAGCACTTGTCGAAAATGGGACCGGTAAGCCTAGTACCTTAATGAGGCGGTGAGGGATCCTACTATTACTACTCTTGGGATACGTCTCACGGCTAGCTACCGGTGGTGTACGGTGACTCCGGGTGCCTCGCGGGGTATGCCGGATAGCCTGCACCAAAGACTGTAAGATTCGATCCTGACCCGAGGATTTTTGGGAACTGCTTGGGAAGTTGTCCTTGCGGGGCAGCCTACAGTGTGTTTAGGTCTACCTTGCAAGGTTTGAATCAATTGATTGTCGGTCTCTCACCATTATCTGAGACTACTTACTCCACTAGCCATGAGATCCCTAACGATGGAAGTTGATGAATACTATGCTTGATTAATTGTATTGTACAACTTGTATTTACTAGATGGCTAATTTAGTAAAGATTAAACCCACTAGAACTTGTGCTAAAATCTTGAAAGTAAGGACATACTCTTTATTACTTTTCAGCAAAAAGAAACTCAGTGGCCAAAAGCCTTTCATGTCTAGAATTGGTGAAGTAGTTATCGCCGACGGATAAGTCTTGCTGAGTATTAGCATACTCAGCCTTGCTATAATGTGTTGATCTAGGTAATGCTTTCGGTGATGTGTGGCCCGGAGAGATCCCGCCCGGCTGGGAGCTGGAGTGGGTGGAGGACGACTACTGAGAGCATCATGGATGGCCTCCCGTGGTGTTTCCGCTTCCGTTAGTTTATTCTGCTATTTCAAAACTCTGAACTACTTCTTTATGGCAAAAACTTCGGTTTGTAATAATTAAACCCTTCGGGGTACAAATTTGGATGTTAATGATGATGTATCTCTGGACTCGCCTTCGAGTGAGTTTTAATGCATATATGTCGATCCTTGTTGCTATTCAAGTGATTTACCGGGCGTTAACCCGACGACTAACGACATAATGATACTTATTTATCGCCTAATGACCAAAGTGGATTGGTTTAGGCGATAGTACGGTATTTTCCTGGGCGGGTTGTCACAGTTGGCATCAGAGCAATTATATGCACCAGAGATTAATTAATAAACTTAATCACTGGTTTTTGAATAAAATTTGCCAAGATTGTCTGATTTTCCAAAATACGTTGGTCCGCTAAGGATAAACTAGACCGAGAGGCCCTAGAGGGAAATTTTGGGTTCTTTCAGGTGGCTTAAATTAACTTATGGTTTATTTTGCTAACTCCCAGCACTTTACTTTATGTCAGACTTACTTTCTTGTACAACCAAACTAGATGAGCCACGTGTTTTATACGTGTGTTGTTCCACATCACGGGAATTGCGAGGGTTGATGGAGTGATCCATTCCACGGATCCCATCTTCGCATCTGTTTATGAGGTGTGTTGTCACCACGTGTTTCATACGTGTGCATTCCGCATGTCGATCATGCGAGGCAAGGATACACTCCATTCAAACAGAGGGTGTCCGAGGTTGGACGCTGTCCATGCAGCGGCTTAACGCATGGATGCCGTTTCTATAGTGAACGGTAATGGTTGTGGACGCTTTCGTGGCGTGCTGGCACGAAAGGTTCGTTTTCTGCAGGTACATAACAGCACTTCATTAGTTGTTAAGCGAGTACCGTTAAGGGTGGTGAAGCTGACAGCGCGTGCACCTGGGGTGTCCGAAAGCAGCACTATTGACGCTATTGTCGGGGGTTTGAGGGTCGGAAACTGCCAAGATGTGCTTGACAGAATCAAGCCGAAGTCCCTGCAGGAACTGTCTGAGGTAATGCAAGAATACTGCAAGTCCGATAAAGGTTGTCGCCGAAGGCTGGACCGAGCTAACGCAGCCAAGAAGCAGAAGCAGCAGGGTCAATGGGACCAACCAAAGGGGTGCAAAATCATCCACCGAAGCAGGCACACCGTCAGGTCAACAATGTATCTGCACCCCCCGATCAAAACCAGAATCGGAACGGCGGTGGGCACAAAGGAGGGCACAAAAATGGCAGAGGGCCAAAGCCACAACAACCACATCCTCCACAACAAGGGGGGAGAAAGGTTTTTCTGTTGGCTCCATGGGATTGACGCTCACCACCACACCCATCAATGCCCTTCGGCGATCAAGAAGAAGTTGGAGTGGGAAGCTGAGGAGAAGGCGAAGGCAGCGGGCCTGGCTGTGAACCACGTCATGAAGTGCCAGAACTAGGGACAGTTCAGAGCTCTACCGCCACCATATCTCCACCAGTCTTTCCAGCCTTCGGCGCCACGCAGGTGTTCCAATCAGCGCAAGTATACACTCCTTCGGCGCCGCAGCTGCCACGGGCAGAATTGTCAGTGCGAAAAGTAGTCCTGACACTAACTAGTAATGAGCGCTGAGATCTGCCTCTTGATGGTTCGGTGCTAGCAACTAAGGACACTGGATTTATTCTAGTTCCGGCCGGGGCCGTACGTCCAGCAGTGGTGTGCTCGGGGCATTGTATTGCTTCGCACCGTGGTGCTCGTAGAGGGGTGGCTACAAGCGAGGTGGGAGAGGAGGGCTGGCCTCCAAGTCCCAGAGGTATTGATTGAGGCAAGTGCCAATATCGTGGAGAAGGCGGAAAGCGTGAGAGTGACCGTTGTCCGTCGTCCCCTCTCCCCGCAGCTGGGGGACTGCCCCTCCTTTTATAGTCCAAGGAGGGAGAAGTTTACATGCATGCCACACTGTTTCCCTACGTGTGGAGGTATGGCGAGCAGTGCCATGGAGCTGACGGCTGTCCTGATGAATCCCGCTCCTGTTGAGGCGTCGTGGTGCGTCCTGTGCTCGTACAGGAGCGGCTTCGAGGATAGCGGTGTAGCGGTTGGTTGACTGGCCGCCGTAGTGGGCCGATTCGAGGGTGCCGTTGACGGGGGCCCGTACGTGGCACAGTGGCCGTTGTGGCGACGTCTTGCCCCCACGCGCCCCAACAGCGTCGGGATGTCGTCACAGTGCCCGGCGTGGTGCAACAGTGGCGGGGATGGTCGCACAGGGTTGACAGCGACGGGGATGACCGATCCCGTCGGCCTGACGTCACGGCATGGCCCTACGTAAGCAAAGGAAAGACATTCGAGGGTGCTGCCGGCCCCCTTCGAGGGCGCGGCGCGTTAGCCGTACGGGGGTAGGCGGCACAGTGTCACGGAGCTGACACCGACCTCGCCGCACAGTGCTACACAGCAGCGGGGATGGCCTCCCCCAGGGAGTTGGTGGAACAGCGTCGGGACGCGATTCCCGGGCGTGCCAAAGTCGCAGCGTGCGTTCTGCGGTGTCAGGGCATTAAATGCCCGTACCTCGGGGGAAGGAGAGTGGGCAACGTGCGTGCAGGTGCCCTCGAGCGAGGCGGGCCTCGCCCGAGGGGGCGCTGAACCCTCGAGCGAGGCGGACCTCGTTCGAGGGGTGGGGTTGAGCCCTCGAGCGAGGCGGACCCTGCCCGAGGGGGCGTCAAGGCCTCGAGCGAGGCGGAACTCGCCCGAGGGAGTGTCTAACCCTCGAGCGAGGCGGACCTCACTCGAGGGGCATCCGCTGTGTCCCCCTGGCGGGCTGTGGGGGCCACCAGGGTCGCGGTCGTGTTGTGCGTGTGTTCTAGGTGCGTGAGTTGATTCGTGATTTGCGTTTTTTGCAGGTTTTAAGCGGGTTTCCCCCGGTTATTTAGGGGACCCTTATGGCTGTCCCCGACAGTAGCCCCTGAGCATCTGTGGGTGTACCCGTCAGGGTCCCGCAGATGCTGGAGCCTGCTGATAGGACGTTCTTCCCTCCTGGTTGCCAATGCCTTTCCGTCGGGCCGCGTCAGCGGACCCGCGGGTCTAGCCCCCGAAGCCCTGGAGGAGCGTGAGTGCTCCTGCAGGGGTTTTTTCACGAGTTTTTACCAGTGTGCAGGGCATTTGTTTCAACTGGCATCGACGATGTTCCAGCCGGCTTCGGTCACGCGCGCATGACTGGTACCTTTCGCGTTCGGTGCGCCCCAGGAGGTGTAGCTGTGCGTCGAGCCCTCGAGCCTGGGCCCGTTCGAGGCGATCGGGGCGGGCTCTCTGTCTTGTTCTAAACGCGCCCATGCCGTCCCTCTGTGGGACGGAGGGTGAGGTTTCCACAACCCCCATCGATCGGGTCGCGGATTGCGGATTCCTCGTTGAGCTGCTATCGGGTGGTTCAAGTGGACGCCTATGCCTCGTTCGATAAGGGTTGGCTCGTGGTCCGGAGACTCGTCCATGAAAGCGCTTGAGCGGGTTTGCTAGGTGGGGCTCGGTCCCGTTCGCTAGGGACCGAGGGCGCGGAAGCTCTCCCTCGATGGGATCCCCCCGACTAGCTGCCCTCGCTGGCTCTCGAACATGACATGTGGGGCGCCCTCGAGCCGATGGGCTCGAGGATAGGCTCGAATGTGTGTGCCCTCGCCATCCCTGACTCTGGTAATCTGGGGCACCTGTTCGAACCCTTTGAGGGTCAGGTTTCGAACCCCTGATCAGTAGGGCCGTTGCGGGGTGGCAGCTGGGTGCCCCCGACTTTTTGCATCTGCAGGTTTCGAGGGTTCTCAGCCGAGCCGGCCCTCGAACCGCTGATCAGTAAACTTTGTAGATCGAGGGCACCTGTGGCGCCCGTTCACGCTGAGCGGGCTTCGAGGCCACTGGTCGGTAATCTCACCCTTCAAGGGTCAGGTTTTTCGAGCCTGGTGCTCGGGCCGTTCGAGGGTCAACCTTACTTGGTAAGGGACCGGGCCATTTAATACCCACAGTCGCGGCCACAGTTCTGCGCCGCGGGCGCACCTTTTCAGGCACCGCGGCCGCGCACGTAGTGGGTAACGTAGGCGGGCAGACGTGACGGCCCGCCGCGGCCCTTCAGTTGCCGCACCGTAATGATAGCATGCGTGCGTGCACCCGGTTGCCTCGATCGTGGTGGGTCCCGCCCGTCAGTGGCTGGGCCGTTCAGCTGCAGTTAATGCATGCAGGGCGTGCGTTCCGGGAAGCGTAGCTCCATGGATCTATAAATCCGAGGGGGGAGGCGAGGCGAATCTTTACCTCAACACTTAGCGCATGTCGTCCTCGCCCCTTCCGCTTCCGACTCAGAGTTGCGCTCGCTCCTTCGCCATCGTATAGTGTTTGCTTCGCGCTCCACGCCCCCTTCGCCGATCCACATGGCTCCCCCACAGCCCATCACCGTTGTCGACCCGTTGCCGTGGCTGCGCTCGACGGTGACGAGGCTAGCCCTGAGCGAGCTCGTGACCGCCGGCCAGCTCGCGGAAAATGAGGACGGGCGCCCCGCGGTATGGATTGACCCGCCGGCGACAGACCGGGAGCCCAACCTGCCGTACGGGTACGTCGTCAGCTTCATTCGCTTCCACGAGCGCGGCTTCGCGGTGCCGACGAGCCACTTCCTATGTGGGTTGTGCTTCCACTACGGCCTGGAGTTGCACAACTTCGCGCCGAACGCCATCTCGCAGGCGGCCACGTTCGTCGATGTCTGCGAGGGCTTCCTAGGGATCCCGGTGAACTGGGATCTCTGGATCCACCTCTTCCGCGCGGAGCTGCACACCGTCACCATGCCGGAGCCAAAGAAACGCCACGCGGTGCGCGCCGACGGCGTGACGATCTCGCTGCGGGAGACACGCAGGGAGCTCTACATCCCCTGCACGATGACCTCCAACAATGCTGAATGGGAGCGGGGGTGGTTCTACCTCTGCAACGACGAGCCTGGCCTGCCGCCCTGGACCGGCAAGGTCGTGAGGGAGAAGGCCGACTCCTGGTGGCATGGCTAGTCGCCTCCCTCGCGCCAAGACCGGCTGGACTCAGCCTTGAAGGCGTTGAAGGCGTTGGCGGACGGCGGGCTGACCGCGGCCTCGGTTCTCGCCAACCTCCACCACCGGCGGATCGTCCCTCTCATGGAGAGGCGGCTCCGCATCTTCGAGATGGAGGAGACGGCCGACCCCGTGGCGCTGGCGCAGTCGCGGCTGCGGCACGATCTCTTCCCGCGGGAGTACGCGGCCACGAGGGCGAGGCGCGCCGTCAACCTCAAGGCCATGAGGACCAACGACATCGCGCTCTGGGCGTTCACTCCCCGAGGGCCAACTAGTGAGTAGGGTTCCTTCCCTTCATCGGTATTTTGATTCGTGGGGCATTGTCGTGATCTGGAGTTTCACTCTCCCTCCTGCGGGTGACGGCCGCGAACGCCGCACGGTCCGACCCGTCCACGCCTCGAGCCCGAGCACGCGCACGCGGCGCAGCGGCGGGAGCAAGAGCGGGCGGCGCGCAAGAAGGAGAAGGGGATCCTGCGACGGGAGCGCCGGGAACGGAGGAGTGAGGAGTTCCGTCTGCGCGAGCAGCAGGGGCTCTCCTCCCCAGCAACCTCGGAGTTCTCGTCGTCGAACGAGGAGGAGGAGGAAGAGAGCGATGGGGGACAGGCTCCCCCCGAGAGGTGGGAGCCTTCGCCCCCTCGCCCAGAGCCGCGGAGGCGGAGACGGCGCCCGGGCGGGCGCGGAGCGCCCGCCGCCGGGCATCCTACGAGAGAGGCGACGCGCGCCGCGGGAGGCGCCGGCGCGCGCGCGCGGAGATGGCTGGGGGCGAGGCGGTGGCCACGCCGGCGGTGGCTACAGCACCCGTCGAGCCCCCAAGGAAGAGGAAACAAGGGTTTTCCACCCTGAGGTAGGCGATTGCTTCCCCTTAGCCGCGTCTTTTAGATCGGTTAGGGCCTAACTCTTGCCTTCGTGTTTGCAGGGTGGCGCCCACCGTGCCGCCCCTCGCACCTACCAAGGTGCTGAGGTCAGACACGGCCGTCCCTACTAGGCGGCGCTCGTCGAGGGCGTCGCGGGCGGCCGCGTGAGTGGCGGCGGCGGTGAGTGGGGACTCACGTGGTGCGGCCGAAGCCACGGAGCCGCGGCCGGCGGCGACGACTTCGGGAGCCGCCGCCGGGGGCCGCAGAGGCGCAAAGCGAGCGGTGACGGTTGCGAGCCGCATCAACCGGGCGACGGCCGTGGAGCCGCGGCCGGCGGCGTCGCCCACGGCGGCAACCACCGCCGTGGCGGTCGCCGCGCCGCCGACTCCCGCGTGCCGTCGCGGCCGGCGGCCGAGGGCGGTGGTGGTGGAGATCCCCGACGACGACGACATCCCGCCGCCGGGGCCGGGACCGCCGGCGAGCCCGCCCGTGTCGCCCCCGAGGCCTCGGCCGGGGCACTCGTGGCCCGGGCGACGCCGCCGTAGCGCCGAGGGCACCCGCCGGACGGCGTCGGGGCCTCGTCGTCGCGCGTTGGACCCGCGGTGCACCTGGAGCAGGAGCGGGAGCATGCCGACGCCCCGCCGACCCACGGCGCCTCGCTCAACCGGGCGCTGAACGAGGCGTTGCGGATCCACAGCGGTCCTACGTGGTGCGTCTTCCAGGTTAGCTGGGTTTCGTGGAGTTTCGCAGTTCCTTCTCCCTGCTTTCTTTGCGTTCGTGTTTTTTCTGACGCCCACTCTTCTCGCCTTGCTTGTTGGCGGCAGGAGCTGGAGCGCCGGGCCCGGGAGCGATAAGACGCCCTCGACCGCCTCGACGCCGACCTTCACTGGTATCGGGGGCAGTACGAGGCCCTGGACGCCCTCGTCGAGGCCCTGAGTGTCGTATGGACCTCCCTGGGCCCACTACCTCGGTGGGTACCAGGACCGACTACTCGGTGGGCCCCTGGGACTACCCGACTTGCGCTGCACGGCACCTGATGGCTTGAAGCACAAGGACTACAGAGGAGAAGTACTCGGATAGGAAGCTGTACATGTCCTGCACTGTATAGGGGACTCCTAGACGTACTCGACTAGTACTCTCTCCCTGAACCGATTTGTAACCCTGCCTCCCGGACTATATAAGGCGAGGCAGGGACCCCTCTCTAGATCATCTCATCTCACGACGTAAGATTGAATCATCTTGTAATCGTACCCAATCAATCCAGAGCTACGCGGCATACAGGACGTAGGGTATTACGCACCTCGCGGCCCGAACCTGTCTAAATTGTGTGCCACGTGTCTCTTCCTTCGAGTTACCGATCTCGGCGAGGCCACATTCATCTACTTCGGGTACTCCCCTTAGTAGGTTGCCGGTCTAAAACACCGACAGCTGGCGCGCCAGGTAGGGGATCTCGCCCGAGATCACATGGCGAACTCAACGGCTCCCGTCTACATCAAGCCGGCCGTCACCTTCAACCGCGGCGACACGTTCGTCTTCGGCGTCTGGTCTGCACCGCCGACGGCACTGGATCTTTTCAACGCCGCCTCACCATGCCGCCCAACCCGGAGACCGGCCTCGTGACGCTCCCCGAAGTAGTCACGGGCGAACTCGCCGGCAAGTTCGGCGAAATTTCGCTTTTCGACCAACACGCCGACTTCGAGCTTGGATCCGCCTCCAACTCGAACCCGACGTCCCCATGGGCCACCGTATGCGAGCCGGCTACTCAGCCATCGCATGTGGACAACCCACCCCGTGAGCGCTTCACATGTGGTCCCCGCAACCTCAGCAGGGCCCACACGAAGGCTCCCCCTCCACGCCGGGCCGACAAGGAGCCCGTGACCGAGTACAACTCGGACTTCGACACCGCTCCCGGCCACGCCTCGGACTCCAACCCCCTCTTCGGCTTCTACTCGGACTCCACGTACGAGTTCGACTTCGGGTCGGACCCTGAGGATCCCGAGTCCGAGGACAACTCTACCGAGCAACCCTTATTAGGGCCGGCTTCTGGGCAGGTTATAACATCCACACCCGCCGGCAGATTTGTCTACTGGCCAGACCGTAAGCCCACCGACCTGATAGATGGGAACTCACGCTACGTCGCCTACCTCGACTCGCTTCCCTTCCAGGAGGGAACACCACTCTCTCGAACTGAGGAGTACACTCCAACTGAGGTGGCGAGCTCTGACTCCAGTCTTGGCAACCCCGATCGCCAAGTCTTCATGGCTCCCAGCGACACGCCAGGAACTTCAGGGGCACAAGACTGGTACCTTGAAGACATCTCCGTGGACGAGTTGTCTGCTGAAGCACCCGCGGATGAGACCGACGCCAAAAGGGACGCTCGATGTGAGCGTAACAGAAAGCGGAACGAACGGCGCCGGCGTCTCCGAGACAACCTCCCCATCCGCAACCTCGCAGAAGCCCTCGAGCAAGTCGAGAGCAGGGTACACACCACCCCGGAGCAATGCCTCATGTTGATCACAATGATCGCACGCCAGTCTCAGGGGATACGTGCTGGAGAAGTAATCGCCAAGCTTGCAGAAGACGCTTACTTCATGCGAGTCGACAACAGGGTCACCCAGCCGCCCCCGGCCAGGAACCGCGACAACGAAGCTACAAATCGCAGCGCCGACCTCGGCCGTAACCGTACTCGAGCCGAGCTGCCGGCCCAGCCCAACCGTACTCGTGCAAACGCCGGCGAGCCCTCTCAAGCTGGCAACAGCACCGCAGCTGCTGCCGGCGATCGTGAGATCATCCCCCACCGCGACCCTGGCGGCGGAGGCAGTGACGGCGGAAGCTCCAACCATGGGGCCAACAGGAGGGTCGGTGGCGGAGTCGACCGCGGCGTTCGAGGCCACGTGAACAGCCACGCCTCCGGAGCCTCGCAAGGCGGCTACGACACCCGCCAGAGGATTGAAGAACTGCGGCGGAAGAAGTCCGCCACCGTAGGCGACAACGACGGCTTCCCCGCCTTCTCTCCTCGGCTTCGCAACTTACTTCTCCCGGACAAGTTCAAGCCTCTGGGAATCACCAAGTGCGACGCGAAGTAGGATCCCATCCAGTGGCTCAGATGCTACGCCCTCTCCATCGAGAACGCTGGTGGCAACAACGACACTGTTGACGGTTAATAGTTGTATCAAAGTTCGTTTAATGACTTGCAAGCGGACAAGTCTCCCATCGTAGTCAAGGGACCCTTCTTCCCTCGAGTGGTGAACCCAAGGTATCGAATCCGTGGAACAAATGTGTGACACAAACCTTAATCTAATAAAGTCAAGTAACTTCAATCTTTGGTAAAAGAAACCCTAATGCATCTAGGTAAAAGACATGAAACTAATCTAATCTACTAAAGACCGGAGAAAACAAAGTAAGATTAGGTAGATAAACCGATCTAGAGGGATCAGGGTAAGCCTTTTGTTGAATTTCCAAGCAAGAGAAGAAGTAGAAAATCGAATCTTATAAGAAGCTTCTTTAAATCGTGGTTTCCCGTCCAAATCCGAAAACATCCGCCTTTCGGAACCCCCGTTCTGTCACAACGTATCCCTACTCACGCGGGGAGCTTAGGACAAGTCAAAAGACAAGTCGAGATTCTTTCGGAAGATCCGGCGTGTACCTCTAGCCACCGCGGCTACAAGATCACCCTATGTAATCTATCTCGAAAATAGAATTGGAATAAGCAAAGCCGATCGAAAAACGAAATCTTCGAGGAAACACTTGATCGCTAGGAAAAGATTCAACTTGATAATTCAACTATAACAATGTTACATACACAAGATCACCACCGGGATCCTTCCTTGATCTTGCTTCTAGCTCCGGGAACTCTGACGTGGTCTTCCGTGCAAGGTTCCCACGTCGGCTAGGGAAACCCTAGTCAACTAGCTCGACCCTCTCCTCTCCGAGATGGTGTCCCTCTCTTCTCTGCTCCTCGGCGGCCGATGACGAATTCTCTCCTGCGTGGCTCTCGGTCAGGGGGCTATAAATAGCCTGATTGGCGGCTAGGGCAAAGGGGAGCCTCACTGGGCCCTGGACAGGGCTGGGCCGACCGGCCTGGGCCGGCCGGCCTGGGCCCATCCAGGCCCAGCCCGAGGCCTCCTTTGCTCTACGTCGGTTCCCTTGCTTCCTGGATGTTTCCCCCTTCTGCATGTAGGTCCATGTCGTCAGTTTCTCTCCGAATTGGACACAACTCCTTGTCTTGCAAGATTCAGCACTTTTCTGGTCAGGTCCTCGGAGTTTGTCGTCTTCTCGGATCAAGTCCCTGGCTTTTTGGAGTTAAGTTTGCTTCATTGCATGACTTGTACGGGGCTTCAAGGTCTTGTCATGAGGTGCTTGATGAACTTATCCCGAAAGTCTTGCATTCAACGCTAAAACCCTGCATAAACATTAAACTCCAAAACCGACATGCACACGTGAACTTGTTATACCATGGGGGTTAGTACCAATGGATAAGGTATAAAACTCATGCCAACACCGAAGGTAAACTCATGGCTAGGTTGACGGATTTTCACCGTCAACATCTCCCCCATGCTTAAACCTTGCTCGTCCTCGAGTAAGCCTTCGATGGATATCATCATTGCCAAACAATGTTTAAACCTTGCACTTGTTCATACACGAGAAAACATAATGCTCTCAAAATTTTAATTCATTAAAGTTCCATAATGTACTAGCCTTCATCTCTACGGAGGGTATATTCTTATTAAGCTTATCCCACAAGTATTAACATGCTCACAAAGTTTAAATAGATCTCAGAATTTTTGAAATAAAGAACGAGATAAAGAAAAGCTAAACCAAGTTCACAAATTTAAATCATCTTGCATATTGCTCATGAACTCTCATCTCGCTTGTCTCTCAAGCCTATATATTCTACTCCTTTCCCTCTCATAACATATATGCGTGGTAGGCTTTATATGGAGCTTTGGGAAAGTTTAGTCCTAACAAGATTTTATAAATGAGGTGTTGTTAAAACAAGACAAGCTTCTCATGGTCTTACCGAGACTCGTCAAAAAGGTCATTGGAAAATAATGTTAAATCAAGGAGGGGAAAGAGAAAAACACACACACTTTAGATGAGTGGACATGTGCAAATGGCAAAGAGTGATCCCGAGGCACAAAGGAAGTCCTCGTTATCGGATTGCACATGGTTGGAAAATGAGAATGGATCTTTTAAACTTGAAGCCTTGAATGCACTCTTAGAGAACCGGGGAGTTCACTTTACGCATACTCATATTTTTTCCTCTTTCTCATATTTCTCATTCTTTTGTTTCTTTGTTTGTTTCTTTCTTTCATTCATTCATTCATTCATTCATTCATTCATTCATTTTTTTTCTTGTGAGACTTTCACCTTGGAAGTCACGTACATCGCCTTTGAATTTTCTTTCATACATTTTTTTATAATTTGCTCCCTTATGAACTCTAAAACTGCACCGTACCTACCTCCTCCCCCATGCTTAGACGTTGCTCGTCCTCGAGCAAAGAGGCGATAAATAAGGTAGGTACCGGAAATATTTTTCCTTTGGAGAGATACTTGAAATCTTCAATGTTGGCACCGTCTTGCGATCTTCCTTGAATTGATGATCCATTCTCAACAATAGATTGTAGTCAAGGAGGTAATCACAAAAAAAGATATTTGGTTTTAAGGGTGGATATCCGACGAGGTTTGTGAGATCTCCAATGCGGGGATACACAATGCACGGATAAAAGGCTAGCAAAAAGATAGATATGCAAAAACGGAATGACCAGCTTCTTAGTCTCGGGCCAGAGAAATCATGGCCTGCAATAACTCACTCAAAAAAAATCTTGTACACTAAGGTTTATGCACTCAAATATATATTAGGATTTGGATAGGTTGAGCAACACACAAGTGATATTTATGACAAGGTTAGCGATATTTTTGAGCATAAAAGACATCTTTAATCTATTCATAACTTGAGAGCACATAAAACACCATGGGTCTTTATTTTAATCATAACCTCCGATAAAGATTAAGCTAGTATTTAAATAAATTCAGATTCGTATTTTAAGAGAGCACTAGCTTTAACATGCATAAATCAATTACAAAAATAAACAAAGCTGCAATTATAATCATATATCATTATGGCACAATTTTTCAATGATATAATCAAGGTGGTGTCTTTATTAATGACGATATCAAGTTGAAATACAAACTGAAAATAAACAAACACACTTGCTGAAATTTAAATAAAAATAGAAAATATTACGCAAACACACATAAACAAAAGCTGAAAATTACAGAGAAAAAGAAGAAAAGAAAACTAAAGTTCCTAAATCTTCTAGTCCTCCGCCAGTGGTTGGTGTTGATGATCTTGATAGTAATACCCTTGCTCATAATATGATTGGACATTCCCTCCGACGAATTGATTCGGCTCCGCTAGGTGAAGGCGTCCAAGCTCATAGGCAATATTTGCATTGCCCTCACCAAGTTGAGCCGCGTTGGCTTGGATGGCTGCGACGTTTTGGGCGTTTCTTGCAACATACCCTCCAATTATGGCCATGCTTTGTTGTGGTTGGGGATATTGTGCGTAGGGCTCCGCGATGTTAGCGTTGGGCACCACATAATTTGGTGGGGGTGCCGGTGCACCACCCCCCCATGCTTGCTCTTGTGGCCCTCCGTAATAACTTGGCGGAGGAGCGATCCCGCCGAATGGTGGCACATTGGGTTGTGCTCCACTCGCTTGTGCGGAGGATGTTCCCTCCTCTACGATTCTTCCTCTTTTGTTCTTCCTTGCAGGGACAAGGAGTCCCTCTTCCAACCAATCTTCCCTCCCTTCAGTGAAAAGCCTAAGCCTCTCATCGGGAAGGGGTAGGTTCACTATGGCCAAACGATAACCTCCTCTCTCATCTCCACTAATGTATTTGCCTTGCCGCAAATACTAAATGCCGAGAGAGGTACCACACAAAAGATGGTCGGGGTTTCTTGCAATCCCCGGCCGTAAGGAGAAGGCCAACATGGAGAGGTAACACCCCGAACCAATATGTCCCGCCCCCGATGTTGCTTCACAACACCAACGGTTGATCATAAGGTAAGAGGGCTCTATTGACTGCCTGGCAATTAAAGCTGAGTAGAGCCAATTCAACTCCGTGTCGGTCACCTTCGTCTCCTTCATCCTCCCCAATACCCTCTTGCACATCCAAGAGTGAAATATCCGGATAATGGGGTTGTGGATGCAATTGCGTTGTTGATGGGCTTCTCCGGAGATCATATTCCAAAATCCCGCTAACATGCCGGGTGGCACGTCAACTTTCTCCGGAGCTCCCTTATGGAATCCAAGTAGCTCCCTGACATGCTCGTAGGGAACCACTTGTTGGACTCCCTCCAAACGGAATGACAAGATTTGCACCCCATCATCAAGGATAGGTGCAATGGTCATCAAAATTTCTAAGGCGAACCCCTTGTGGGTGTCCGCCGATACTCCGTTGGAGAATTGCACCCATCCAAGGTGCCCCAACATGTAGTATATGTCGGTGCCAAAACCCAAGGTGTAGAGTGCTTGGTCGTCGAACTTGACGTTGGGCACAAGCCTCTTCTCAAGACGAGAGAGCCTCTCCTCCTCCTCCGATGAAGCCGTACGAAGAATATATCGGAGTTTAAGGAGGTGGCGCGGTCGAACGGGTCGATTGTCGTGGTGGCACAGGCTGCTCCTTCGTGTGCCCTTGAGGTTCGGTAAACCTCATGGACGTGCTCCTTGCAGCCCTCATACCACCAAGGAGGAGAGCATCATTCCTCCTCGGTGGTGTCGTATCCGTCTCCATGCTCCGGGGAGACTCGGAAACCGAGTGCCTCCTTGAAGACGTCGTTGATGACGACTTGGATGACGACGAACCCTTCTTCTTGGAGAAGATACTTGTGGTTTTCTTCCACATGGTTGCTGCACTCTTCTCTTCTACTAAAACTCCGAGTTGCAACCGGTGACTAGGCACTAAAACTCTTTACTTCGAATGTGGACTTTGAGTGGATTAAGGATGTGGATTTTTTGAGCTATCAAGCTTGGGAAGGTTGGCTATGTCTACGGAGGTTTTGGGCAAACAAACTTGAACACACAAACAAAGGAAGGAGAGTGAAGCTTGCCTGCAGAAAACGGGAGACGGGGGGCTCCTTGAATAGGGTAGGCCGGCCGGCCTGGGGCCTCGGTGCACCTCCCTGCCTCGTCATTCTTCCAGCATGATCATTTTGCCTCTGCAACTTTCCTGCCCGCGTGCTCCACGAGTTGCACCGCCCAAACGCTCTCGTCCACTCCTTTTCTTGCATTATTTGTCCTTCCACTTGATGCTTTATGCTTTGGGTCATGTCCATGCTCCCTAGCTCCACTTGCTTCACATGTCACCATGAAATTCCTGCAAAGTTGATGCTTGCTGCCCACCATGCTTGTCCTTTGCATGTGGACTTGGTGAAAGTTGATGAAAGGGAATCCAATGGTGCATGCATGATTAATTCAAACTAGATTGCCTCCATTTAGGTATGTTTAAGGTTAAGCACTCCTCTAATTCGAAATTTATAATATTTTTCAGAGCCATGCAAGAGCTCAAACATAATTTTAGAGAAGTTTTTAAACCATTAAAAACAAATGTAAGTCGAAAATATTTTCCGACTACGTTGATTTCGGTCTCACCGGTATAGTTTGCCTTCATCGGTTGAGAGCAAACTTTTCCCGGCTTGATCATGGGGGCATAGGTTCAGGTTCTAATTTTGGCTAAATAAGAAAGATTTTGAATAAAAAAGGTGTCGGGCATACTCCCCGGGTACTCGTGCAAGGAAGGAAGAATAGTAGAAGACGGACTCCTAGTAGAATTCCCCTGTACTCCTACTAGGACTCGCTCTGTGTAATCCTACTATGACTCCTGCCTTGTAACCGACTAGGAACCCGCCCCCTGGACTATATAAAGGAGGGCCGGGTACCTAGCCGCACATCCCCAATCCCTCCGGGGACAAACAACACCAAGCGCGAGGCACCATACTTGATCCCCCAAACGAGACGTAGGGCTCGCCACCTTGGCGGCCCGAACCCGTATAAATCTTGTGTCCCGTGTCCTTGCGCATACCTTCGAGTTCTCGGCCTCCCGATCACGATCCCCACCGCACAATCTACTACCTCGGGTACCCCCTTGGTAGGTTTGCCGGTCTAAAACACCGACACCGGCGCGCCGGGTAGGGGTGATCATCACCACCGGCGAATTCGAAGGACCCTCGTCAACAAGATCAATCCACTCGTCGACTCGCCGAGATCCATTGAAGCAAGTCGCCTTGCTCTTGTCAAAGCGGAATCAATCTTCCTACGCCGCGCTTCCGGTTGCTTCGGCACGTCGCGCGTCTCGTCACGCGGCTCGCCGCGCCGCTCGTCGACTACTCCGCCTCGCGCGAGCTCGTCGGCGGCTGCTCCGCCTCCGCCGCGCGTCCGGGTGCTTCGACGCGTCGCGCGGCTCGTCACGCGGCTCGTCGCGCCGCTCGTCGACTACTCCGCCTCGCGCGAGCTCGTCGTCATCGACTACTTTGCCTCCACCGCGCGTCCGGTGCCTCGGCACGTCACGCGGCTCGTCTTGCGGCTCGTCGCGCCGCTCATCGTCGACTACTCCGTGCTCGTCGTCGACTACTTCGACTACGCCGCGCGCCCGGGTGCCTCGGCACGTCGCGCGGCTCGTCTTGCGGCTCGTCGCTCCGCTCATCGTCGACTACTCGGGCTCGTCGTCGACTACTTCACCTCCGCCGCGCGTCCCGGGTGCCTCGGCACGTCGCGCGGCTCGTCTTGCGGCTCGTCGCTCCGCTCATCGTCGACTACTCCGGGCTCGTCGTCGACTACTTCACCTCCGTCGCGCGTCCGGGTGCCTCGGCACGTCGCGCGGCTCGTCTTGCGGCTCGTCGCTCCGCTCATCGTCGACTACTCCGGGCTCGTCGTCGACTACTTCACCTCCGCCGCGCGTCCGGGTGCCTCGGCACGTCGCGCGGCTCATCTTGCGGCTCGTCGCTCCGCTCATCGTCGACTACTCCGGCCTCGTCGTCGACTACTTCACCTCCGCCGCGCGTCCGGGTGCCTCGGCACGTCGCGCGGCTCATCACGCGGCTCGTCGCGCTGCTCGTCGTCGACTACTCCGCCTCGCGCAGGCTCGTCGTCGACTACTTCGCCTACGCCGCGCGTCCGGGTGCCTCGGCACGTCGCGCCACTCGTCGTCGACTACTCCGCGTCGCGCAGTCTCGTCGTCGACTACTCCGTGCGCCGCGACTTCGTCTTGCGGCCACGCTGGCTCTACTTCAGCCACGCCGTGGGGTGCGACTACTTGTCTCGCAGCAACACTGGCTCTACTTCGAGTACGCCGCGCGCCTCCACGACGTCATCTTCCCCGGTCGCATCGCGTCGACCATTCATCTCGACTAGTTTTCCAAACTAGTCGAGAACGGCATTCACGCCCCCAACAACTAGTCGGAATCAACTCTGACCAGTCGACTTCAACAACAACCGTCGCGGCTCCATCGCCGATCGCCACAGCTTCATCTACAAGTCCGCCAGCAAAGAACGCCTAAGTCATTTATCTAAATGATTACTTGTTTTCTTGGCTTGTTCTCCTCATCATGTAGGACAACTTGCCGACTACTCATTTGTGTATGCTTCTCGGCGGGTTTTCACGGGAGCTACACTCTGCTGACTACTCTTGGGGCATATCAATCAAGTCGCCGCGAGTCTACTTCATCAACTCGGGGGCTATCCCTAGGAGGCAGTTTCTAAAGTCCGCTACGCACGGCAATCTAAAGTCGACTTTTAAAGTCGCATTCTAAAGTCCGTTGCGTGCGGCATCTTAAAGTCGACTCCGGTCGCATCTTCGCCTGCTTCAGTGGCATACTACGTGTGTAAGCTTCGATGGAACCTAGCTGTAAGCGGCCCTCGGGTCCTGGCGACGATGGAACCTAGCTGCACGTGGTCTTCACGCTCTGTACCATGGGTCCAAGTGCCCTAAGTACTCACGCTCCGTACCTTGGGTCCGAAATCCATGGCCCGTGTACGCAAATCGACTCCGGCCGCACCTTCAAGTCCACTACGGTGGCACCCGTACCTTGGGTCTGAAATCCATGGCCCAGGTACGCAAGTCGACTCCGGTCGCACCTTCAAGTCCACTACGGTGGCACCCGTACCTTGGGTCTGAAATCCATGGCCTAGGTACACAAGCCGACTCCGGTCGCACCTTCAAGCCCGCTCCGGCGGCAATCGTACCTTGGGTCTGAAATCCATGGCTCAGGTACTTAAGCCCACTTCGGTGGCACAAGTCGACTCCGGTCGCACCTTCAAGCCCGCTGCGGCGCGCAACTATACCTTGGGTCCGAAATCCATGGCTCGTGTACTTAAGCCCACTCGGTGGCACAAGTCGACGCTAACGGTCGCATCCAAGCCCACTCCGGTGGCACAAGCCCGCTCCGGCGGCAAGCGTACCTTGGGTCCGAAATCCATGGCTCGGTACTTAAGCCCACTCCGGTGGCACAAGCCGACTCCGGTCGCAATCTTAAGCCCGCTCCGGCGGAAAAACTACTCATTTTTTTCGATTTTTTATTCGCTTTGGCTTTCCGGAAAGTGCTTTTCGTTTTTTGCATCTTAAGTCCACCCCGCGTGGCACAAAGTCGACTACTGCAGTCGCACCTAAAGTCCGCTCTACGCGGCAACTAAAGTCGACTTCTAAAGTCGCATATCAAAGTCCGCTCTACGCGGCAACTAAAGTCAATTTCTAAAGTCGCATATCAAAGTCCGCTCCGCGCGGCATCCTAAAGTCGACTTCTAAAGTCGCATATCAAAGTCCGCTCTGCGCGGCAACTAAAGTCGACTTCGGATTTCAAGTCGCATCTCAAAGTCCGCTCCGCGCGGCACAAAGTCGACTTCGGTTTTCAAGTCGCATCTCAAAGTCCGCTCCGCGCGGCACAAAGTCGACTTCGGTTTTTATGTCGCATTCTAAAGTCCGCTCTGACGGCACGACTACTTCTCAAGCTCCATGGCTCGACGCCAAACTGCTACTTGGAATCTCTCCAGCTCGGGGGCTGCATTTCACATACTACTCGAAGATAACTTCAGCATGCTTCGCTCGCTCTCAAGATCGGGGGCTTCTCACCATTCACTACTCGACGTGGCTCATATAGCTCTCTTATCTCGAGGGCTACACGCTGCAAGAGTACTCGGTTGATGGCTTTCGCGATCACTGAAGACCCTTGGATTGATTACCTAATCATTTCAAGGCTCGGGGGCTGCTATGCTACACCCATCATTCAAATTTTTCAAGACAAAAGATTTGGAATCAAGATTGACCCTCAGCTAGAGTCTACAACTCAACCTAAGGCTCAGGGGCTACTCCATATGGAGTGCGATTTTGCAATCGCACTTCCATATAATCTCGACTTCAAGACTGATTGAGCTGGACCACCTTCCAGCCTCGCGGCAGTTCAAGTACTATTGAAGGCTTCTCCAAGCAGTACTCGAGGACGCTCAAGAACTACTCGCAGAGGCTTCAAGACTACTCGAACTACTACTCTCGACTCCAACGTGCTCGGGGGCTTGTCGGGCATACTCCCCGGGTACTCGTGCAAGGAAGGAAGAATAGTAGAAAACGGAGTCCTAGTAGAATTCCCCTGTATGTGTAATCCTACTATGACTCCTGCCTTGTAACCGACTAGGAACCCGCCCCCTGGACTATATAAAGGAGGGTCGGGTACCTAGCCGCACATCCCCAATCCCTCCGGGGACAAACAACACCAAGCGCAGGGCGCCATACTTGATCCCCCAAACAGGACGTAGGGCTCGCCACCTTGGCGGCCCGAACCTGTATAAATCTTGTGTCCCGTGTCCTTGCGCATACCTTCGAGTTCTCGGTCTCCCGATCACGATCCCCACCGCACAATCTACTACCTCGGGTACCCCCTTGGTAGGTTTGCCGGTCTAAAACACCGACAAAAGGTTAGATGAGGCTTAGAAAAATTCTAATCCTAGAGAAACCAAGGATATAGATTTTTAAACCAACCAAAAGTTTTGATTTCTAGGTTCACGCGAGTTCTACCACGTGCTGAATTTTATTAACACCTAGATATAAGTCGTGGCTCTACTCGTGTGGTTTTAGCATGAAAAATAAGTCAACCTCAGCACCATAATGAGGGTGAAAGGTTGAGTTAGGTTCTGAAATTATTTGGTTGAGGTTTCTCGAAAAGAAAAGAACAAACAAGCACATAGGAGGGTTCATGCAAAGGGTTTATGATAAAGCAAAACATTCAATCAAGAATTATGTCTCTAATATTGTTCAACCACTTCTAAGTCTAATGTCTTTGCGTAATAAAACTCAAAACTAAATTATTAAAAATACTTGAAAAACCTGGAATCGGGTTGTCCTCCCGGTAGCTTATTCTTGACTCGACGAAACGGGTTGCCTCCAGCCTAGCGCTTCGTTTATAGTCTATAGCTAGACTTCTTCACTTGATTACTCCGGATCAACACTCTTTGCGGGCGTTGCAATCTTGGGTACCCACTTCCGCACCATCTTGGGCACGGGCTTGTCTTCCGGCTTAGTCATTTTTTTGGTCTTCACAGGCTGCTTCTCTTCCTTTGTCTTGACGGATGCAACACCTTCTTTGATTTTCTTTACGTTCATTTTTTTCAGCTCCTTCTTCTTTTTCAGCCCCTCCTTTTGCTTTGGTTCTCCCTTCACTCCAATCATGTTGCATGCCTCGATTCTTGGACGGAACTTGAAGGAACTCCTTTCTCCGTTGATATCGAACATGATCTCCCCTTTGCCAACATCGATAGTAGCTCCCACGGTCTTGAGGAAAGGCCTCCCAAGGATGAGCGGCGGCTTCTCTCTCTCCCATCTCGAGCACAACGAATTCGACGGGGATGAAGTGGTGTCCGACCTTCACGGGTACATCTTCAGCAATGCCCAAGGGATAGCGAATGGAGTTGTCTCCCAACTCCAAACATATACCCGTAGGCTCCATTGGTAGGCATAGCTTCTCGAACACATCCCTCGGCATGACGCTTACACTAGCTCCAAGGTCGCATAACGCCTTCTCGAAGTTGAAAGAACCAACCAAACATGGAATAGTAGGGCACCCGGGGTCCTTTTGCTTCTCTAGCCCATTAGCAATAGCGGCACTACACTCCTCGGACATCTTGACATGATCTACCCCGAGTGTTGCTATCTCATATTTATTTGCAAGTATGTCCTTAAAGTAACGAGAATATGTAGGTACTTGTAGGGCATCTAGTAATGGCATGTTGATGCTAAGTCTACGCACAACTTCCACAAACTTCTCAAAGTGGTTGTCAAGTTTACCTTGGAAGTAGCGTGGCTTGAGTTGCGGTATCCTCGTGTCTTCCTCCGGCATCTCAAATTCGGGTTCCTCGGTGACGATCCCCGTAACCTTCTCTTTAGCAACTCCTTTGTTGACGGATAAAAGACGTATCCCTCTACGATCCGCAAGCGTACGGACCCCACACCTTTTTCACCACGGGATTCCCAAGGTTCTTGTCAATCCGCGGAGCAAGGGGATTACAAGCGTTCGATCAACAACGACACACTAGCTACTAAAACCTAACTACTATTATACTAGAAAACACTTAACTACACTAGAGAGAATGGTAAACGATCAAGAGAGAAGACACTCGCCCACGGGTCTACGATACTAGAGCATGCAATCGCTTAAAGACATGAAAAACCAATCTAATCTATCGGGGTTGTGACCACGGTTTCGCCCTTTCCCTCCTCTCGTCTCGTCACTACGCGAAGGTATTCATGACTAGACCTTTGATGGCCACGGCGTATTGAATGGATCCAAGGAAGCATTGGAGCTCTTACTCCCTCTACGGCACGGTTGCAAGCCTTAAGCATTAAAGTATATTCAACACAAGATGATAGACAGATAACCCGACAAAGTGCGATTACATCTCAATATCGATTACAAACCATGGACGAATGAGAAGATTACCCCATCAAGGTGCTGATCATGGCACCGTTGATCATGGTTTCCCTTCCGCCGGTGACTTCCTCCTTCTCCATGAGAGGGTGCTTCCTTCGAGGTGGTTGATCTCCAGCCGGAGATCCTCCTCCTCTCTCTCTAGCTTGTGGATGACCTTCTGGTGCGAATAAACTCCCCTCTGTCTGTTGGCGGCGCGTCGGGAGTTTTAGGGTCGAAGATCCTTCGAGGGCAAGGAAGACGGGACCGAACCGGTGCCCGAAGTGGGCTGGGCCGATCCGATCGGGCCGGCCGGCCCGGAGCCAGTTTCGGCCCGGTTCGGTCGCCCTTTTTGCTCCGTGGGTCCTCGTGCACTTATCTACTTCGCCCCCTCCACTTGGATGATTTTGACGCTGTTATCCTCGCGATCAAGATGGAGACTCTCTTTGCATGAAGTTTGATCTTTTACGCTTCAATCCCCGGGGGTGTTCCTCATAGCACTTCGGTCCTCACCACCATTGGAAGTAATTTCAGCGAGCTCATGAACACGAACAAGACTCCATGAATGCTCCTTTGAACTTATTGCAAATCCGTCCTTTATGTCCATGATTTCCTACATAAACACAACACTTCCAAATGCATGCACAAAGATGAACTTGTTATATGATTAGTGTGCCTAGTGGCGGGTTAGTTCAATAATCATATCCAAACCAAAGTGTAATGAACATGCTAGGTGCACCAAAATACACCGTCAACATCTCCCCCACACTTAGCTCTTGCTCATCCTCGAGCAAGTACTCGTAAAAGAACTTCGTCCAAGGAGTGTAATCGTGTACCACTTATCCCTCTTCACAAGTTAGTCAATCCCTTCATCTTTAATACATATACACAAAGTAATGATAATCAATCATAAACATGGGCGTTTAGAATTTTTACCACGTCAAGATTTACCCCACAACTCAAACTCTTCACTCGAAGCTTTCAATTTCAGCCATACTTACTTCTTTGCTTCCATCGGAGGGTTTTTATGGTTTTCGAAACAAAAATTCCTGCAACAAGTGTTAGACAAAAACCTTTCTCCAAGCTCTCTCAAGTCACTCATATGAAGTGCCTATCCTAACCAAATTTTATAAAACTCTCACCTCCCATTAATCTCTCATATATCATGTAAAAGTGGAGCTATAGGTAGGGCTAGCGCAATCAACACAAGTATTGTCAAACTAAGAACTTCCTCTAATGGTTGTTTACCTTTCAAAGCCAATGATCATGGGAATTAACCATTTGTAGGGATATCAAGGATGAGAAGATTTAGAATGGTGGACATGTGCAAGGGCAAAAGAAAATTGTGACTTCAAGGCACCAATGATGTCCTCGTTGTCGGATTGCACATGGTTGGAAATAGAGTAAAAGTTTCGTCTCACAATCAACGTGACATCCTTCCTTACACTTTATTTTTCTTTTCTTTTACTTGATCCATCCCTCTCATATCTTCATTGCTAACTCATCTTCCTCTCTTTTTCTTTTTCTTCTTTCATTCACATATGATTTTTCTTTCTTTCTTTCTTTCTTTCTTTCTTTTCCATACACATACTTTTTCTCTTTATTTTTCTCTCTCTTGACAACTTTTCAAAGCTTTCAATTCTCTCTTTCCTCACATGCATACAATCTGAAATTTTTAAATAAATCATGCTAGAGACGAGACGAAACTTTGAAAATAGGTTGTGTTCAAGGAATACGATGTTCAAAAGAGATGTATAGGGTTGGGTATGGAATCCAGTGATATACATGACTTTCGTTATGAAAGTCATGAACTGAATAAATGGCGAGGCTAGCAACAAAAGATAAGCACAAGGACATGATCATTGCTTGAAATTAAAACTCACCAAGAGAGAAGGGTCCTAGCCTAACTCATCGTGCTAATCACACTTATGGTGGAGCGAAAAAAACAAACTTGGCTTTGGACAGGAATTTTTTCATACTCTCAACTTGGAAAAAGAGATTTTGCTAACCTTTATTACAAGGGTTTTAATATAATTTTCAGAACTGAAATCCTCCAATTTTTAGCATCGAACATAGCACAACTAGCATGTGAAGCTCAAGATCGAAGTGCGGTATGGGTACTTTAAGTAGTAGCGATTCCACTAAGCACCACGGTAAACGATTTTCAAACCACATACTTGTGTTCATATATCAAGAATCGAAGATTAAGCAAACAAGTAAATAAAGATAAACAATACATAAAACACAAAGATATATATAAGACTCTTTTTATTTGGTTTTCTTGACTCAACACTAATTTAAGACGCTTGCAAAAATTTAAAAACCGACTCGAAAACTAAAGACTCATTAAAACACTAAGACTCTCACACGAAGATTAAACCGAACCTAAACTTGAAGTTCAAAAGCTAAGGCTAGCGAGCTAGCTCTCCCCCACACTTAAAACATACGACGTCCTCGTCGTATCTTACAAAAATCCTAAGGGGAAAACTAGATCTAATGGTACTTCGAGCAAACTTTGCACCACTTGCCTCTCATGTTTCCAACCATGCCGAAAAGTTTGCGCACGTTACGGTTAAGGAACTTGTAGTCATCTTCAACTACGCGCTCCAAGTCCTCCATACGCTGCTTCATCGCTTCCATGGTTTGAAGACATTCGTCGGCCGACGCGTAGAGAGCTGCGATGGATTGACGGCAAACTCGACAAAGACACCGGATGCAATCCGAAGGGGTCGTCGTCGCCATAATCTCCACCGTTGTCACCACCGTCGTCGCCACCTCCATTGTTGTCGCCTTCGCCACCGCCGTTGCCGTCGCCGTTGGGGCCCTCGGGAGTCCTTTCATAGGGTCGCTCGCCCCAATCGTCATCGTCTCTACCGGCGGCCCGCCCACGAGCTCGGGCTACGATCGTCGGAGTAGTCGCTATCCCCATAATCCTTAGGCTCCGGCGACATCTCCTTGTAATCCTTGCGCTTGATGCCTTGGAGACGTGCCGACCTTCGAACGGGTGTAGGGACCTTCTCTCCTTTGACGGGGTTGCGAGATGCAAGAGCTCCGGTCGGGACACGTCCTCCGCAACGGATACGTGCGGTCCTCTTGACGGGTAGCTTGACCTCGCATCGCACCGCCTCCTCCATCGATGGCTTCTTGGCTTCTACCTTCAACTCTAAGCTTTTTGGAGGCTCAATGGTCGCTACAAGGGTGCAACACATTGCTTGAAAGGTTTGATTCTCGAGCTCCCAATTCGGCCAAATATATAGTCCCGAGAGAAAAGCCCCGGGAACCTTATTTTCCTTTTTTACACTTCCCTTAAAATTTTCCGACCAAACAAGGAAGTCAAAAAGGAGCAATTCGGGCGAAATTCGGGGACATCGGGCGTCGGGCCACCCCCGGGGCCGATCCGACCGGGCCGGCCGGCCCACCCCGCCTCGGGGGCCGGCCGGTCCGATTTTTTGCACACCGCCCTATTTTTTCTTCCTCGGCCCATGGGAAAAAGTTGGCCCGTTAATCTTCGCGAAAAACTCCCGTAAAGCTAAAAGAAAAATTATTTACGAAGTTTGTGCCTTGTTTTTCGTCCTAGGCGGGACGTTCGGGCTCTTCCTCCATGGTAAAGACGTCAACATGATGAACGGGCACGACATCGGGTTCGTAGTAAACCTTAAGCCGCTGTCCATTCACCACAAATTGATCGCCGTTTATATCCATAATGGTTACCGCTCCGTTGGAGAACACCGAATGCACAACATAAGGTCCGTCCCACTTGCTTTGCAATTTCCCCTTTCCGAAGGTTTTAAACCTCGAATTGTAGAGGAGGACCTTATCTCCTTCTTTGAATTCTTTTTTCTTCAATCTTTTATCATACCACCTTTTGATTCTCTCTTTGTATATGCTTGCGTTTTCATAAGCTTTCAACCTCAACTCCTCTAGCTCGCTTATTTGAATCCTTCGTTTCACCACCGCGGCATCGAGATCAAGGTTCATCTCTTTAATCGCCCAATAGGCTTTATGTTCTAACTCGACCGGAAGGTGGCAAGCTTTTCCATAGACGAATTGATAGGGGGTCATACCTATCGGTGTTTTAAACGCCGTTCGATAAGCCCATAAAGCTCCGTCTAATTTCTTTGACCAATCCTTGCCTCCCTTCTCTATGGTCTTGTTAAGTATGCTTTTTAATTGCCTATTTGACGTCTCCGCTTGTCCGTTGGTTTGTGGGTGATAGGCCGTGGAGACCCTATGCTCAATTCCCAACTTGGACAAGCACTTTTTGAAGTTCTTCCGGTGAAATGAGTTCCTCCATCACTTATCAAGATTCTCGGTGTACCGAAACGAGGAAAAATCACGTTCTTGATCATAGTGATGGACTCCTCCGTGGAAGCTTTACGACATGGTATAGCCTCTACCCACTTGGATACATAATCAACCATAACAAGTATATACTCGAATCCAAATGAGTTTTTAAAAGGCCCCATGAAGTCTATGCCCCATACATCGAATATGTCGATTTGCAAGTTGTATTTCAAAGGCATAGAATTTCTTTGAGAGATGTTTCCGGTTCTTTGGCATTCGGGGCATGACGCAACATATCTTTTAGTATCTTCATGCATCTCCGGCCAATAGAATCCGCTTGACCATACTTTGGCTTCGGTTCGAAAATGGCTATAGTGCCCACCGTACTCCGCCGAGTGGCACTTCCTTAGAATCTCAAGCCTCTCTTCTCTTGGCACACATCTTCTCATCACTCCATCATTGCCAAGCTTGAAGAGGTATGGTGCATCCCAAAAATATTTCTTACTTTCAGAAATTATCTTCCTTTGAGTGTTTTTGTCTAGATGATCGAGGGGCATCTTTCGAATTGCTCGAATGATGTCGATCATCCAAGTATCTTTATCAAGCACTCTATAGAGGTGGTCATCTCTCATCTTATCTTCTATGGGCTCTTTATCATCTTGCCCACGATTCATCCTAGACAAATGATCGGCCACAACATTTTCCACCCCCTTTTTATCACGAATTTCAACATCGAACTCTTGGAGAAGAAGGATCCAACGAATCAAACGTGGTTTAGCTTCCTTCTTAGCCAAGAGATACTTTATGGCTGCGTGATCGGTGTAAACAATGACTTTCGAGTTCACGATGTAAGATCTGAATTTTTCGAAAGCGAATACCACCGCTAGCAATTCTTTTTCCGTAGTAGCGTAATTTAATTGTGCCCCACTAAGAGTTTTGCTAGCGTAGTAAACGGCGTGAACTCGGCCTTCCTTTCTTTGTCCCAAGACCGCGCCTACGGCGTAGTCACTTGCGTCACACATGATCTCGAAAGGTTGGCTCCAATCCGGAGGTTGGATGATGGGAGCACTCACCAACGCATTTTTCAAGGTCCGGAATGCCGCTAGACACTTCTCATCAAAGTCGAAAGCCACATCTTTTTGAAGAAGGTGTGTTAAAGGCTTAGTGATCTTTGAGAAGTCCTTTATAAATCTTCTATAGAATCCGGCATGGCCTAGAAAGCTCCTTAAGGACTTAACATCCGTAGGAGGTGGGAGTTGCTCAACCGTCTCTACCTTAGCCTTGTCCACTTCAATTCCTCTCTCGGATATAACATGTCCGAGCACTATGCCTTGCTTAACCATGAAGTGGCACTTTTCCCAATTTAAAACCAAATCTACCTCCGCACACCTTGTAAGGACCTTTTCTAAGTTTGCTAAGCAATCCATGAACGTCTTCCCGTAAACGGAAAAATCATCCATAAACACTTCGACAATCTCTTCGATGAATTCCGAAAACACGGCCATCATGCAACGTTGAAAAGAGGCCGGAGCGTTGCATAGGCCGAAGGGCATCCTCCTATATGCAAACGTTCCGTAAGGACACGTAAACGTTGTCTTATGTTGATCTTCGGGTGAATGGGAATTTGCATGAACCCCGAGTATCCATCGAGAAAGCAAAAATAAGCGTGGTTTGCTAACCTCTCGAGCATCTCGTCTATGAACGGTAGGGGGAAGTGATCTTTCTTCGTCGCTTTGTTAAGCTTACGGTAATCAATACACATCCGCCACCCGGTCACGGTTCTTTGCGGTATCAATTCGTTCTTCTCATTCTTCACCACGGTCAAACCTCCTTTCTTCGGTACACAATGTACGGCTCACCCATTCGCTATGCGGAACCGGTAGATGATTCCGGCATCAAGTAACTTGATAACCTCTTTCTTTACTACCTCTCGCATGGCATGGGTTAGCCTCCTTTGATGGTCCACTACAGGCTTACATTGGTCTTCCATTGGTATACGATGAGTGCAAAAGGCTGGGCTAATACCTTTGAGATCGTTAATTGAATATCCAATCACCTTCCTATGTTTTTTAATAAAATCAGCAACGCTTCATTTTCTTCGGGGCTCAACTCGTCGCTCACAATGACTGGATAGGTTTTGTCTGGCCCCAAAAATTCATATTTTAATCCCTTGGGCAAAGGTTTAAGGTCTACTTCGGGCACTTGTGGCTCCTCGGGTTTGATTTCTCCTATGTCTTCAAACTTCTCTTCCTCCACGCTACCATCATGCGGCTCTAAGCCTTTTGTTGCTTCCTCTAGTTCTTCATCTTGTTGATTACTAATTTGATTTTCCATCGCTCTTTGCAGCGGGTCTCTAAGGGTTTCAACATAACAAAGACTATCTATCTCTTCTATTTCTTCATCTTCGGGAGGAAAAGGAGTAAGGTGTTTAGAAGCACGAAGAAAGTTATATGTGTACTTTGTTCCATTAAGGTTCATTGTTACTTTGCCTTCTCCGGCATCTAACACGGCATCAACCAACTTAAGAAAAGGCCTACCTAAGATTATATGATCAGAATTACTATGGTAAGCATCAATAACAAAGAAATCGGTTGGTATGTAGTTTCTAGAGATTTTTACTTTCATGTTGCAAGCAATACCTAGAGGTTTGATAGTTCTACCATCTCCCATAATTAATTTCGTTGATGTTGGAGCTAAGTCTAGGTTGTGGTATTGAACTTTATCGTAAATTTTAGAAGATAGAACACTTACTTGGGCTCCGATGTCGCATAAAGCTTTGCATTGAACCCCGTTGATCTCGCAACTCAAGTGCGGCGTCATCTTCTCTTCTTCTTCGGATCCGATCGAATAAATTTCAGCAAGGCGAGCGTATGGTGATGCTTCGGGCTTGATCCCCATGATCCTCTTCACCTCGGCAATATGTTCGGATCCACCACGTCATCTCCAAAGAGCTTTTCAAAAATCTCACCGGTGGTTTCGAGGTCGTATGAATTTTCAGCTTTCCTCTCCCGGTGGGAAATCCACTTCCAATGCTCTTGCCATTCCCTTTTGATTAGGGAACGGTCTTCTCTTGTCGAATACTTCTCCGTAATCAATAGGAACCCAATCCATTGGCTCGAACTCCCTTAGTGGCTTCGCGCTTGACATGCTTCTCTTGTTCGTCTCATCTGGTGCGGCGAAGTCGACGTTTGGTGTAGTTCTTGATTTGATGTGTTCTTGCTCAAGCTTCTCCATGATTGGCTCCTCTTTTGTGACTTCGGGGTTGCCTCTTTAGAAAAATCAGCAAGCTTCTTCTTCCTTGAATTAAATTCCGGCTCTTCCGCAAGTCTTGTTTCCCAATCTCTTCGCATGGCAGCCGCTTTACTAACTTTTTGTAGAAGTTGGGCGGCTTCCGTGAGTGTTTTCTCCATGAGATCCCCACCGCACACATTTCGACGTGTCGCATGCAACTAGGGGTTAGGGAAAAGAAAAATGTATGCAAGAGTACGTCACCGGTGAAGCCGAGTTTTGGTCCTTGTTCGATTAATTCATTGAACCTATCCCGGGCTTGGTCTATCCCTTCCTCTTCTCCTTGCATAAAATTGATCACTTGCCTCCTTAGATGTTGAACCTTGCTCATTGGAAAGAACTTCTCGCAAAACTTCTTTGTCAACTTGTTCCAATTGCCTTCAACTTCAAAGGACGCAACCGAATACCATGTCTTTGCTTTGCGGCAAGTGAGTAGGGAAAGAGATTCCATTTGAACCATTCATCGGGAACTCCTTCTTGACGCACCGTGTTGCATATTGTCGTGAAATCCCTTATGTGTCTATATGGGTTCTCCGTAACCATCCCTTCAAATGGGTTTTCCGCCACCATCTTCATGATCTTGGATTTAATTTCATACTTGGTCGCTTCGAGCTTCGAATCCGACTCTTGTACCTTTATGTCTTCACATCGAGGGCTAGCGTAATCCCTTAATGATTTCTCAGGTTCTTCCACGGGTTGATTAACGAACTCCATCTAGACAATAAGATAAAAACAAAAACAAAAAAAGAAACAAGTGTTTTTCGATAATAAATGTTAGATATAGCGAATAAAAGATAAGCTAAAATATAAAACTAAGTTAGATGCAAATCAAACGATGTAAACTAACTTGCTCCCCAGGCAACGGCGCCGGAAAAAGGGGCTTGTTGACGGATAAAAGACGTATCCCTCTACGATCCGCAAGCGTACGGACCCCACACCTTTTTCACCACGGGATTCCCAAGGTTCTTGTCAATCCGCGGAGCAAGGGGATTACAAGCGTTCGATCAACAACGACACACTAACTATGTAACGACGGATGGGTGGACTAGAGCTCTTCCTACACTCGAGCCGCCCGTGGATATGGAGTTTCCCGCGCTTTCATGGAGTCGCCGTTAGACGTTTTATTTATGTTTGATTCGGTCCCGATGGACTTGTACCGGCATGTGCCGAAGAGATGTACTCTGATTAATGTAATAAAATAAATGTTGTACTCTACTATTCTGTTTTATCTTTTTGTATGGATTTTGGCATCGCTGAGACAGGGTTTGCACGTGGTAGCCCTCCTGGGACTACCACCGAGGTGCTAAGAGTCGGGTTTCCGATCGCGGAAATCCGGGTCGTTTCGGTTGGTACCGAGCCATGCTTGACTGTAGGACGAGCCCCGGGAATGGTCGATAGCATAGGAAGTCGTTTTTGAACCTTGAAACTTTATATAAACCCCTTGGCTTCCGTATATATATATATATATATATATATATATATATGTATATTTTTTTTTTTTTTTTTATCTTATATATATATAATAATTTTCACTAACTACCTTACTAACTACGCTCTAACAACGTTGTGCGGATGGCGGAGGAAGCGTGGATCCCTCCGGGAGTCGGACGACGGGTGGGCGGAGGCTTCGCCACTTGCCGAGGGAGTGCCCGGAGGCGGCGGGAGTGGGGACCGACCGGGTCGGCTACAAGGGGTGGACCATGGGGCCCCGGGACCGATCCGCCACGTTCCCGACCGTCACGGTACCGGTGGACTCACGAGTGCCGGTGTTCAAGGAAGTTAAGGTGCCTTCGCTTTGAGAGTTCCACCATGGAGGCACACCGGACTTGCGCACGCCGAGCTCTCAAGGAGGTCCGTGTCCCGGCTCGGGGAGAAGCTTAAGGACACCCCGTTCGGCCGTGCTTCCGACGGGGGTCTACGACCCGAGTCGGCCGGGACACGAGCGACGGAGCGCGTACCTCGAGGTGACTTCGGAGGAGGAGGACAAGAAGATGCACGCGGCCAGACGGTGCATCCCGGCCCGGAGACCGGGCGCTCTTCTCGGGGCGGACAGTGAGATCGCTTACCTGAGGTGGAAGTGGGATGAGTGTCTGCAGTTGGCTCAGGACCTGGAGATGGAGAGGGTGGACTTAGCCGACCGGGCCGGAGGAGTCTCACCAGAGGAACGGTGAGCTGGTACGGCTCGGGCTAGCGGCGCCCGAGCCGCACCGAGAGGGACGCCGGGGAGGATCGCCGCACCGGAGGCACGACCGAGGACGGCGCGGGGAGTTGCACCGGGCTACGGTGGAGACCACGTGAGGACAGAGTGAGGCTTGCAGAGGCGAGGGACCAGTTGGAGTCGGTTGGTGCTGCAGCAACTGACTATCAAGTAAGGATGTGGGATCTACGGGAGGCGAGTTGACACAACTACCACCACTTGTGTTACCTCGGTGGACTGATCTACGAGGAGAGAGACCGAGCTGCCAGGACCCGCACGGCCCGGGAGCGTTCCGACCGGCGAGAGGCCGAGAGAGTTGGAGGAGCTCTCCGCGCGGCCTACCGCCCAAGAAGAGGCCACGACCGAGGACGAGAGACCTTTGAGCTACCCCCGACGCTCCTACCACGTCTACGCCCGTACCCGAGAGGCTCCCGGGACACGGCGAGAGATGGACCGTGCTCTCCGAGATACCCGAGACTACTATGGAGGACCGGCGATCGGGATGCCGGGTTACCCGGGGGCTTACTCACCACCGTCCTATTCGGTGCCACCGGACTCCGGCCCGCAGGCACCTCGCAGTACCCCGTGATGGGAGTAGAGTTCTAGCAGTAGATTCTGAGTCGTTGTAATGAGTTAGATGTAATGCTACCGCTCATGTTGTCATGCCTGTAGCAGCTACCCCATGATGTACCATGCGTTAGCGTGATGTGTTGCCGTGTACCCTCGAAGGTTGTTGGAGTAAACCTCGAGGTGCACCCCTTTTGTATGGTGGCATTGATTGAGTGACATGGATCTTCATGGATTTTCTTGATTTTCATGCTTCTTTATGTCTGAATGAATTCTTTGATTGTTAGCAGGATTACTCCTTTATAGTTAATAACCTTAATAATATTCTCTCTACCACTACTGACTCTTGCAAATGGAACAGATGTCGGGGGCAAGGAGGTCCGGGCGACTCCTGGTCCGTTTCGAGGAGGTCGCTGGGGACAACGGGGGGAGGATGCCCCTAACCCAGCAGGAGTGAGAGGCCGCAGACGCCGTGGAGGTCACGCGCCACGAGGAGGGCTCCGCGGGGGCCTGGCAGGCCGCGGAGGCCGAGGAGGCCGAGTTGGCGGTCGAGAACCCGTGCACGACGACGAGGGAGCTCGGGGAGCGAGGAGCTCGAGCACGAGTAGGTACCCCGGCCCGAGGGAGGAGCGAGGGCCGGGCTCGGGGGACGGGGAGGTGCCACCACCGCCACCTCCCCCCGAACTTGGCGGCGTGATGGCAGTATGGACCCGACCGATGCGGACGATCACCCGGTTGCTAGCTCGAACAACAACAACAACCACGGGGGTCGCACGCGCAACGTGCCGAGAGGGTTTCCAGAAGAAGGTTGAGAACTTCAACAAGCTGCGACCGCCTACTTTCGACCACTCAGCAGATCCGATGGACGCGGACAACTGGCTATGGGAGATTGAGAAGAAGCTGGAGTTGACTAAGGTCACAGAGGAGGAGTGTGTGACCGTGGCGGCGCACCGCACCGGGATCGGCACGGCCCAATGCATGGTGGGACAACTATCGTGACTTGCACCGGACCCGTTGCACATCGGGTGGGACGAGTTTGTGGAGGCCTTCGGGGAGCCACCACATTCCAGAGGCAGTGATGGACAGGAAGGCTGACGAGTTCAGGCACCTCAAGATGGGAAGTATGTCAGTGCAGGAGTACGCCAACCACTACCAAGAGCTGATGAGGTACGTGCTAGACGACACCGACACAGAGAAGAAGAAAGTCTACTAGTTCAGGAAGGGGCTGCACAAGGGGATGGCACACCATTTGTCCGCACACGACTGCCCGACGCTTCGCTGCATTATCGACAAGGCACTGATCGTTGAGAGGTCGAGGCTCGAGTACATGGAGGTTCGTGGAAGCAAGTCCAAGCGCACAGACCAGGCGGAGACGTTCGGGTCCACCTCGAGGCGAGAGGACGAGGTTACGCTCAGGGCCACCAGTCACAGCAGAGGCACCACGTCACTCAGTCTCGGCCGCGCGAGCAGCGAGCCAACCCGGGCGGGAGTGGAGGACGGGGGCAACCGGAGACCGAGGCCACCACCGCAGTCAGCAGACAGAGCCAAGGTGACTTGCTTCAACCGCCGTCGGAGTTGGGAACAAGTCGTTCGAGTGTCCATAGCAGACACCACCGGGGAGTCGAACCGCGGCTCTCGGTTCCGGACCCCGCCTAAGCCACCGGCACCGGGAGGACGGCTACCCCGTACACGGCAGAGGACCGCTCGGCGGCGGCCCGGCCTACTCGAGTTCGTCCGAACCACCTCACCGCCGAGGATGCGGCGGCCGCACCCGACGTCACACTTGGTGAGTTCCTTGTTGACTCGGTCTTGGCAACTCGTTTTGTTCGATACCGGAGCTCGGCTTTTGTATATTTCCACCAAGTTTGTTAAAGAAAGGTCTTTACCAACTAAGCCTCGACCAAGGCCTATCTTGACTAGCTCTCCGCTAGGAGAGAAGAGGAGTACGTTAGAGTGCGGGGGAGTGAGGAGTGGTGTTTGAGGGGCAAGCGTTCACGGCGGACTTGACGGTCTTGGAGTCTACCGGGATAGACGTGATCCTAGGGATGGATTGGTTGGCAAAGCACAACGGGATAGTCTCTTGCAACCCCGGGGTTATACGGCTAGAACACCCCGGTGGGACCAAAGTGCGGATCGAACCACGAGTCCGAAGGCCGCTACGATGATGTGCAACATGAGTGGAAAAGAAATTGAAGAAATTCCGGTGGTTTGTGAGTTTCCGAACGTGTTTCCAAAGGAGCTTACGGAGTTACCCCCGACCGAGACGTGGAGTTTGTGATTGAGCCGATGCCGAGAGCGGGACCGTTGCAAAGAGTATGTACCGGATGTCGTCCGATGAGCTTGACGAGTTGAAGAAACGGCTCAAGAAGTCGCTCGAGCAAGGGTTTGTTCGGCCGAGTGCCTCACCGTGGGGTTCGCCTGTGCTCTTCGTGGAGAAGAAAGACGGTACCAAGAGGATGTGCATAGACTACCGCACGCTCAACTCGATGACAATCAAGAATAAGTACCCACTACCCGGAATTGAGGACTTGTTGGATAGGCTCCAAAAGGCAAAGTTCTTCTCCAAGATCGATCCGAGGTCGGGGTTACCACCGGATGAAGATCCGAGAGCAGGATATTCCCAATACGGCCTTCACCACACGGTACGGCTAGTACGAGTTCGTGGTGGTTTCTTTCGGGCCGACCAACGCCCCCGCTTACTTCATGAACTTGATGAACAAGGTCTTCATGGAAGAGTTGGACGGAGTTTGTGGTGGTGTTTATCGACGATATCTTGATTTACTGCGAGACCACGGAGGAGCACGAGGAGCACTCGACGGTCGTGCTAGAGAGGCCGAGGCAGCGTAAACCGTATGCCAAGTTCGAGCAAGTGCGAGTTCCGGATGGAGAAGGTCGCGTTTTTGGGTCACGAGTTGTCGGCGGAGGGGATAGCCGTGGATCCGTCCAAGGTAGAGTCGGTTACCAAGTGGGAGCGGCCGTTGAACGTGACGGATGTCGAAGCTTTCCTTGGGTTGGCGGGTTACTACCGAAGGTTCATTGAGAACTTCTCCAAGATCTCTAAGCCAATGACAGAGTTGCTCAAGAACAACACAAAGTTCGAGTGGTCGAAGCGTGTGAGAAGAGCTTCAAGGAGCCGAAAAGGAGACTCACCACGGCCCCGGTGCTTACTTTGCCGGATATCAAGAAAGACTTCGTGGTCTCTTCGCGACGCTTCGAAGCAAGGACTTGGTTGTGTCTTGATGTAGGAAGGGAAAGTTGTGGCTTATGCTTCCAGTACGCGAAGAAACACGAGGAAAACTACCCGACACACGACTTGGAGTTGGGTACCGTTGTGCATGCACTCAAAATCTGGAGACACTACCCGATAGGAAACAAGTGTGAGCCGTTTTCCGACCACAAGAGCCCGAAGTACTTCTTTACCCGGACGAGAGTTGAACATGAGGCGAGAGGCGATGGTTAGAGCCGATCAAGGATTACGACGTCGAGATCAACTACCACCCGAGTGCAAAGCCAACGTCGTGGCAAATGCACTGAGCCGGAAAACTTATTGCAACAACCTCATGGTGAGAGAAGAGCAACCTGCTTTGCATGAATAGCTAGAAAAGCTGAGAATTGAAATTGTAGACCAAGGCCAAGTCAACGAGCTGCAAGTGACCTACGACCTGGAGGAACGAATCCGAACAGCCCAGAAGTCGTGTGCAGAAATTAAAGCTTTGCGAGAACTGATGAAGCAGGGTAAGGCAGAGGACTACCGGGTAGATGAACAAGGCACCGTGTGGTTGAAAGAACGGATCTGTCTACCTCAAGATAAGGCACTCTTGGAGCAGATCATGAGAGAAGCTCACGACTCGAGGTACTCGATCCACCCAGGCAGCACCAAGATGTACAAAGATTTAAAGGTCGATGCATCGGTGGAGGGACATGATGAGGGATATAGCACACTACGTGGCCTCGTTGCAACACACCGTAGCGAGTAAAGATCGAACATCGAAACCCGCCGGATTGTTGAAGCCGTTGGCTATTCCGGTTTGGAAGTGGGAGGACATTTTCATGGACTTTGTGGTGGGACTTCCTCGAACACCAAAGGGAAATGACTCGGTTTGGGTCATAGTGGACAAAGCCGACCAAGGTGGCTCACTTTGTGCCGATGAAGACCCGTACGCAACCGAGAAGCCGCATAAGCGTACGTAGAGCACATACTCGGCCGCACGGGGCACCCGAAGCATTGTATCCGATCGAGGGCCACGGCTTGTCTCCAAGTTTTGGCGAGTTTTCACAAACTTTTGGGCACCACTCTCAACTACAAGACAGCCTTTCACCCACGGACGGATGGTCGGATGGAGAGGGTCAACCGGTGTGCCGGAGGATATGCTACGAGCGTGTGCACTCACCTACGGCACCGATTGGGAGAGCAGCTTGTCGTTTGCGAGTTCTCGTACAACAACAGGCTTTCAAGCAAGTCTCCGGATGACTCCCTTTGAGGGCGGAAGTGCAGAACCCCGCTAGCTTGGTCGGAGGTGGGAGAACGGGCACTGTTTGGACCAACAATCATTGAGGAAGCAGAGGAGAAAGTTGAGAAAGTTCGTGAGAACATGAAGGTTGCTCAAAGCCGTCAGAAGAGCTATGCCGACAAAAGAAGAAGAGAGTTGACTTTTGCAGTTGGGGACCGAGTGTACTTGAAAGTCTCACCACTCCGAGGAACTAAAAGGTTCTTGGTGAAAGGAAAGCTCGCACCGAGGTACGTGGGACCGTACCCTATCACCCGAAGGATTGGAAGTCTAGCCTACCAGCTTGCGCTACCCGAGACAATGGCAGGAGTACACCCAGTGTTTCACGTGTCACACTGAAAAAGAGTGAGAAGGCAAGTGGAAGCTAAGCAAGTGCCCATGGAGTTGCTTGACTCGCAAGACAACCTTGAGTATGCGGAATATCCCGAGAGGATCTTGGACCGAGCCGTCAAGGAGACAAGGAGGACAACCATTCCCTTCGTAAAGAGTTGTGGAGCAACCACACGGAGCGAGAGGCAACTTGGGAGAAGGAAGCCGATCTCGGTAAAGGAATACCCTCACTTGTTCATGGAGGAGGTCGAGGACTAAATCTCGAGGACGAGATTCTCGGTGGTGGGGGAGAATGTAACAACCCGAGAATTTAGGTTATAAATTTTGCGAAAATTAAAAACTTTTTGACTGAACTTGAGTGCTATCAATTTTCAAGCCAAATTGCTAGCCCTCTTCTGAATTCTCCACCAGATTATCCCATTTATAAAAACATATATTCAAACTACGGTAAAATATGTGAGTCGGTCTTTTCTGGTTTAATTGGATTTTATTGTGTGTGGTTTGAATTTGGAAATAATTCAAATTCAAACTTGATCTATAGCTTTTAATCCAAAATCTATTCACAAAGCTTTGAACCCCTTACTGGGCCGGCCATCCCAAAAAACTCGCAGCGGATCCACCTAACCCGCAGGCCCAGCAGCCAAATCAGCCCACCAGCCCCACCCGCAAGCCTCACCCTTGCCTCTCTCGCTGCCGGGCAGGGCCCACACGTCAGCCACCGCTTACCCATCCCTTCCTCATCTTTTCTTCTTCGCTTTGTCCTGCGGCCGGTCAACCCAGCCGGTGCGCCAGGCGGGCGACGCGATGGGCGCGCCGCCGAGCGGCCCGCACGCCGAGGGCCGGAGCGCGCGCATCGGGTGCCGGATCCGACCGAGGGAGAGAGAAAAGACCTTAATGCCCCGCACCGCGCGCATCCGAGGCCAGAACAAGCGGCCGTCACGGGATCCACCTGCCCCTTCCCGGCGAACGGCCAGGGGCATTGGGGGCAATCCACCCCGGGCTGCTTGCGGCCCCTTTTCAAAAGGGCGCCGAGCGAGGGCGTGGCACGGACGCCAAGCCACCAACCCCTTTGGGGTTTTCCACTCGCCACCGCCCTGCTTGCGCCGGCTTGGAGGAAGGAGGAAGCGCGCCGCCGCCGCGTCGCGCCGGGCAAGGGAGGAGCCGGGAGCCGGACCGGAGCAGGGACATCTACCCCGCCGGGATGCCGTCGACACGCCAAGGACGTCGTCTTCAACCACCGCTCGTGGGAAGGAGAGGAGGCCGTCCGCGTCGGGGAAGGGAGCCGGACCGGAGCAGGGACATCTACATCGCCGGGAACGCCTACTTCGCCACGCCACCGCCCGTCCTCGATCCGGCTACGACTACACCGCCGCCCCAACGTGAGCACCACCGCAGACGCTTTCCCCTTTCCTCCCCCCTTGAGCTCTTCTCTGTTTAGCACCGACGGCGTTGGGTGCGCCGTCGCGTTGCCATGCCTGGATGCTGGCCTTCGAGCCGCAGTACTGCCGCATCACGTTCGTGTGGAGCTCTCAGGCCACCCATGCCCCCGGGCCCGCCGACGCCATGCGAGGACCACCTGTGTTCGCTGGCCTTCGAGCCGAGCGCGCTGTACACGAGTTGTCGCGCGCCGCCGTGTCGCCTCGTGACGTGCCCCCGGTTACCGGGCGGCCGCGCCGAGCGAACGAGCAAGGCCGCGCGTGCGCTACGCACGCCTTTGGCCCGCGCACGTCCGGCGAGCTCCATGCCGGGCCACTAGCCGGGCCGAGCCGCGAGGGACGCCGCCGCGGCGCGCCGAGTTCACGGGGCGCTTTTGACCGGGCTCGCCGCCGACGCGCGTGTGCACGAGAGGTTTGAGCCGGCACCGACCCATGCATTTGTTTGCGGGTGAGAGGCGTGACGCCGCGCCGTGACGCGCCGGCGGCGGTGGCATCGAGCCCGGCCTACCGGTCGACGCGCCGCACGCCGAGCGCGAGACCGCGGACGCGGGCGCCGTCCCGCCAGCGCACCCCAGCGTCGAGCCGCGACGTGAGCGTGGAACCTTCCTGTTTGTGACGTCCTGGGCGAGAGACACCCAGACCGGTCACCAGCGACGCGCCGCGCGGCCGCTATGCCGCCTGGCATATCATCGAGCACCTAGTGTGCATGATTTTCCTGAGCGCGTTTTAATCTGAGGAATGGGCCGCCGGCCGGATCTGGGCCATACGCCCAACTAATTTTCCTAGCAGGCCGTCGGCCCAGCGCAGAAGGGAGAGGGAGGGTGTTTTCCGAACTTCTGAAGTTTTGTCTGTTGGGCTGTGTCGCCTGGTCCTTCTGGGCCGAGACCCACCAACGATCTGGATCAAGTCCACTGGGCCACCCACGGCCCAGTGACGCTTCTGGCCCATTTCGGCCCGACAACTGCGGGTCGCTGACGTCATGCTGACGTCAGCGGCACCTTTTCTAAAAATTCCTTTCCTTTTTCTGGGTTAATTTCCAGAAATGTTTAATAAATGGTATTAACCTTTAAAAATTCATACCTATTTATAGGAAGCTCAGAAAATTATAAAACTAATTTCTATAAACTCGTATTTTCGAAACCTTGCTGATTGTAGGTAGTTCGAGCTCTTTTGGGTCTTTTAAAATTGGTTCTTATTTGGAGTTATTGCTTAGAAGTGCACCGTATTCTTATTTTCGCGTCGAATCTCGTGCCGCAGACCCGAGCTTCGACCAGGAGGACGCGGAGGACCCCGAGTACACTGCTCCGGACAGCGACTGCTTCAACGGCAACGAAGGTGTCATGTCACTCCCAACCATGTAGAACCCATGTTGTTAAGTAGCTGCTAGTGCTTTACTTTATATGCATTGCTCTGATGAATTGCATAACCAGTTTAATAGCCATGCCTTGATGCTTTGTTATACCCTGATTCCTTGTTTTATTTCCTGCGGGACTAGCTACAGACCCCTAGCTAGTCCCTTACCTCAACTATCATACTTTTGTTGCTTGATTATGGATGGTACTCTGGGCTTGGACTGAGATGTGGATATCTCGGTGTGTTTCTAGCGTGCGTTCTGGGTGCGTAGCTCCTTGCTGTGTTTTGGCGGGAGCGAGCCGCTTGGTTACTTGTGAACGTCTGCCGAGGGAAGATGCGATCTGGCCTCTAACCCGAGGGACGTGTCGTGTGGGATGGAGATGGTGAGTGCTCGCTCTCGGCCCCTTAACGACCGATCGTCAGTTGACCTTGCTTCGGATGACTATTTTCGTACAAACCGCCCGCCTTGTATTGGGCGGGGGTGCGGGGTGAGACTTGTAGTGGATAGCACCCCTCCTGTAGGAGGATCGGTGTGATCGTGTCGGGAGTGGTCTTTCCCTCCTTAGAAGACTTTGCCCCGGCGAGGCCCGGCGAGGCCGGGGAAGGGTTCCACAGCTTCGAGGGACCTCTCGCGGGTAGTATGAGCTCTGCCGCGGAGGCTGGGCCAGGCTCGGAGACGCAGGAGGGTACTCTCCACTTACTTGGCCTTCAGCCGCATGGTAGGGTCGGGTACCGGTGACGGCCGATTCCGGTCCTATTCGGGCGGGTACAGTTGTACAACCTCTGCAGAGTGTTAAACCTATAGCTATAGTCCGTGTCCACTGGTTATGGACAGTCTTTCGATCTCTCACCTGACTAGCTACTCTTCTCTTGTGCTTCTTCTCTCCCCCGAGTGTGTGAGCCCGGCTTCGGCCATTGAGATGTGGGGATAGGAGCAGATGGGCCCCACATCGCAGATGAGAGTTGGGATCTGGATCGTGGTTGAGATCCGGAGATTTGGTGTGGTTTACCTTGTGCGGGGTGTGGACCCCAGAGGTGTGGACCTCGGAAGCGTGAGCTTCTCCGAGGTGTGGACCTCTCAGCTGAATTCTGCTTACCTTGTACGTCGCTATGCTGCTTTGCTTAAAGCCTTCTACAGCCAGAATAGGGATAACTCATGCATAGTAGAATATACACCGCTTTTGCCTCTTTGTTGGGAAGCTGACATGACCTACCCGCTTATCGGGTAGACCCTGGTGCCTCTGACACAGAGCCGGACTACGACTTCGACAACGACGGATGGGTGGACTAGAGCTCTTCCTACACTCGAGCTGCCTGTGGATATGGAGTTTCCCGCGCTTTTATGGAGTCGCTGTTAGACGTTTTATTTATGTTTGATTCAGTCCCGATGGACTTGTACCCGGCATGTGCCGAAGAGATGTACTCTGATTAATGTAATAAAATAAATGTTGTACTCTACTATTCTGTTTTATCTTTTTGTATGGATTTTGGCATCGCTGAGACAGGGTTTGCACGTGGTAGCCCTCCTGGGACTACCACCGAGGTGGTAAGAGTCGGGTTTCCAATCGCGGAAATCCGGGTCGTTTCAAACTGTTTTCTCTGATGAGGGGCGTTCCGCAGGAATCAGGGAGCACACAGAATAGGCCAGCGTGCGAACCCCCACCGCGGCTCCGAGCTCACCGAAGATCTTCGTGTTCATGGTGATCAGGTCGAAGCAGGCGCTCACCCAGTCGTAAAACGCTCCGGCGGTGCACTGGGGGAACGTTGTCGGTGGCGCATCAAGATTCCACTGCCCCAGTAGCTCCAAGACTTCTGAGCGAAGAGTCTCTGCGCTTCGTATGTGCTCTGCGCGATACCGCTCCAGTACGCTGCTCAGTTGCCTCAGTTCGTTTTGTGCTTCGGCCAGCTTGGCCTCCTTGTCGCGGAGTTGGGTGCCCAAATCCTCTATTGTACTGGCAATGTTTTCCAAGTCGAGGCGCAGCATCTCCAGGGTAGCTTGGGAAGCCTTCGCTTCATCCTCCTTCGTCCGCAGCAACTGTCGGTTGCGCTCCTGCTCAGCGGCTAGCCGTCCCTCCAACTTCGCTACACGACTCTGCAGCGAAGTGGTGGCGGTAACCGATAGCTCTTTCGCCTTTTTGCTCTCCTGCTCCAGCCTTCGGGCAAGGCACCAGGACGCAACGAAGGCCTTCAGGGATAAATCCCCACAAGCAGTGGTCAGGTCGGTGGAGCTGAGATTCCCGAAGTATTCCTCTTCATGGGGAATCGCGAAACTTGATCCCGCCTCCTCCAGGAATTTGCGTTCGTGGCCGCCGCTCGTCAGGCCCAGGAAGCGGATATATTTTCCACCAATTAGCTTGGCCTCGGCGGAAACCTGAAGGTGAGTAGCGGCGGCTTGGGGCTCCTCCGGCATCACACGGTAGTTGCTGCTGTCAGGCTCTTCCTCCTCTTCTTCATCTTCTTCCGCAGCAGCGACAAGGTCGTCTTTTTCGGCGCCTGTGGCCGAGGGGGAGGTGGACTGCTCGGTGATCTCGGATGATGAGCTGGATGAGCTGGTGGAGGCAGAGCTGGATTTGACTTCGTCGCGGGGGGCTTCGGCACCGAAGGCGGTGGGGCTGCGACCGCGAGGGGCATCACCGACAGAAGATACGATGCGGACGTCACTGTCGTCGTCGCTATCTTTCTCCTTTGAGCTCAGTGGCACGAGTAGTGGCCGCCGGTTTCCTCGTCGGCTCCGACCGAAGGTGCGGCCGAGCGCAGCGGCACGACAACAATCACGTCCTCAACGACGCCAGTCTCGACGTCCACGACTCGGGTTCTCTTGGCCGCTGGGGGTGAGTCCGCCGGCCGGCCACCACGCTTCTTCCGGGCTCTCCCTTCGGCGGCGGCGGCAGCGGCGGGAATGCTTTTCCTGTCGGTTTTCCTCGTCGGAGCGGCACGCGGCGAAGTTGCAGTTTCACCCGCATCCGCGTCGGCGGCGGCAAGCGTCGCGGCTTTCCTTTCGGCTGCTTCGCGATGCTTGGCGAAACCAACGCGTTCTGGCGTGGCGACCTTGAAAAACTCAAACACTCGGTTTGTTCGAGACCCGTTGAGCTCGGCGACTGTCTCCTTGTACTCCTTCGGCGACACGAGGCCGAGGATGAAATCGCTGTGGTCTTCCACCTTCCTCTTTTTCAACACTGCAAGCCAGAAAGTGTGAGTAGTCAACACATGAAGCTTCGGGGATATGGAAAACGGGGAAAAGGGCACCGAAAGGCACAGAAGCACTCACAAGCGGAGGTGAAGTCAAACGCTTTCGTCCAGTCAGGGCACGGGATCCCGCCGATGTCGGCCGCCCAGGCGTCGTCGGCCACAGCCCAGGCGTCCACTAGCGGGCACACAGGGATGCTGCGATACTCCTCCACGATGTCGCGCGTGCTGTACTTACGCGCGAATCGGCAAAGCATCATCACAAACTCGTCGCCTTCGGGGCAGGAGGGGTTCTTTGCATATGACTCGTGAAGGGGAGGCAGATCCTTCGTAGCCAGTGGGTGAGACTCCCCGGGGGCGGGTGTAGTCACGGTGTGGTACAGCCAGTGTTGTTGCCAGTCCGAAGGCCATTTGTTGCGATAGGCGGTCACGGGGCTCACCACGCCGGATTTGTACGAGAAATTCAAACAGCCAAATTGGCAGTCCTTCTCGACAGACTGATCTTCTTCTTCGAAGACTGTGCGGCGCTGGTGATAGACTTGATGCGCCGAAGCAAACCCTTCGGCGGAGGGCTTGATCTTCGTGGTGCGGCATATCCACATGTACACCGACAACCGAAGAATCGCGTTGGGGGTGAGCTGGTGCAGGTATATATCGTAGTACCGGAGGATATCGACGACGGTGGGGTGAAGGGGGGACCGAAGCCCCGCAAACAGGAGATCCCGGAAGATGACAACCTCATTGTCGCGAGGCTTCGGTACGGTCTCCCGGCCAGGGGCTCGCACGGTCCCAATCATGCGGTTCCTCTGAAGAGAGCTCACATCGGTCCGTCGATCTGGCTTCGGTCGAAGGTGTACGTCTTCGGAATTTCCTTTGCGACAGCGTCACGCCTTCGCTTTGGGGCCATGGATGCGCTTTAAATGCGAAGTAGAAGAAAAACAGGGGGCGAAGGAAACCTTACGGCAGAACCTTCGGAGTTTCCAGCTTCTTGGCTGCGGATCACGGCAGTGGGGTGGGGTAGCCCAAGAGTCGGTCCCCTTTTATAGTGCGCTAGCGCCCGTTAATCTCGCGCGCAACACGCAAATTTACCTTTTTACCCTGATGATCGCCTCTCACAACGGTAAAATTTCCAAAGGGCAGAACACGTCTTTTACCCTGGCGAGCGTCAGCGTGGGCCGTCTGTGGGAGTTCCGAAGCCCGTGTTTCGCCCTGTGAAGGTTTGATCGTAAGTTCGGCCCATCTAAAGGGAAGGACGGCCCTCACTGATGAGGGGCTACTGTTGGAGAAAATGGTCTTCGGAAGCGTCATGCCACGTCCGGCCAGGTGGTCGTCTTCGGTCCGCGTGCGACTTCGGGTTGTTTTGATGAAGCATGCTTTGATGATTTAACGATAACGCTGATGTTGCTCGAGTTTTGTGAGCGTTGTTTCGCTGGAACAACCCCCCCCCCCCCCCACCCACTCGTCGATCCCGAATGGCGCTGACCTTCGGCCGAAGGTGTGGCGGGGTGACCCTCGGCGCCGAAGGTGTGAAGGGGCCAAAAGCGCCACGCGACGGGTGCGCTCAGGCTCATGGTTGAAGGCGGTCCGTGCGGGGCGTCTCGGGAGCACTTTGCGACCGGGGCAGAGTCATGGGCCGGTTCGGTGCTAAAGGCGCGGCGTGAACGGTGGCCTTTGGCTCCGTCGAGAGGGTGCCATGACACGTGGCTACAGCAGACGTGTAAAGGGGCACCGTACGAAGCAGAGACAAGATGCGCCGCGTGTAAAGGTGACTGGGCCGTGCGAAGACACACTGGAGGCCTGCACGACGCGGGGAGTTACTGTTATGCCCTTTGTAAAGCGTGTAAAGTCGTTTGTCAGGAACGGAAAAGGTGTAATTGAGGTAGATGATCATACCCAGGAGCCTCATATAAATAGTGACCCCCTTTGTAATAGAACGGACACACATTAATGAGAAGAGAGCTCCTGAGGCTCCGTTGTTTCTTGGCTTTCGGTTCCTTAGGTGTTTCGTTTCTCTTTCGTAATAGAAGTAGCGAAGTAGGAGTATTTAGAAAGCAGCAGTAGCAGGATTAGCAGAGGTAGCATTAGTAACTAAGTTTCTCCGCCTTTCTCTGAGGGGGGCCTTCGGCCGTTTTCCCCTTCGGAGGAGGGAGGACATTCAGGGGGCTGTTGTGTCGGCGTCCACTTTCGGACCCGATTTCCACCGACATGTGCCTTGGCTCTTCTTCGCCCCCCGGAGCTCAGGCACACCGCTGCCCTTGCGGTGATGTGGACGGTTCGGAAGAGCCTGAACCGGAAGGTGTTCGTCAACGTCACCCTCTCCGTCACTAACCATGGTTGCCCTCCTCGCCAACCACCTGCTTCTCTGGGTGCCGGGCTAGGCGACGAACAGACACGGCGCCTCTCGCCGACTGGTGCCGCTCCTTGGCTATGTGATCTCCCAATTCCGCCTTGCCGCGGCCTGCTCCTTTCCGGCTCACCGAGCCTTTGCTGTAACTTTGTATTATTGTTGTTGCTTTGCGGCTGCTTTCTAAAAAAAGTATGCTTCACTGCAAGGGACTTGGAGATGGTTGTATATTTTCATGGTGATCAAAGGAAGCTAATCTTTTGCAGTAACTACTACTGGATGGGCCTTGGGCCCTTGACAGAATGTGGATGTGAAGGTGCTGATATTCCAGTGATTGCCGGGAGATGATAGGGTGGGCCCGACCAGTCACTGAGGTGTTACAGTCATCAGGAGGCAGCTGGAGAGAGAAGTTGCTGTGACATGGAGCTCATAACTGCATAAGACTGATTTGAACTGGAGCAGCATGGTCTTTCTTGTTTGTCTTGTTATGCCTTGGTTGGTAGCATTACCATCAGGGCAAAAAACAAAAAAAAAACAGAGAGAAATCAGAGATGTGGTGTGTGAAGCTGCAGCATGTCTAGGGCCAGAGCATGAGAGGGGAGGCTGGTGTGGTCATGCCTGTTATGATGCAAAATGCCTGATGGCAGTGTACTGCTCGCTGCTTTGCATGGCACAAAAGGGCCTCGATATCTCTCTGTCTAGTCAAACAGGGGCCTGCAGCAGCACAAGACTATATGTGTAGTCCTGATATTGTATATAAAAATATGCAGGTGAATCCGTGAATGGATGCAGCACTTTGCCTTGACGGGGTTGAGTGAGATGCCTGTGATGTGGTTCTTTTCATGAAGGAAAGCTTGCGGGTGGATTCTCTCTTGGGTCATCGGATGCATCAGGGATTCAGACTACCTATGCCGCTGTAGCTGTACTATATATAGCTAGGCAATGGAAAAGGACTGAATCTAGGAGCAGCACTGTAGCATAAGAACAGTGGCAAATTGGTATGATCTTTGATGGGAAGCAGCAGAACAGTGGCAAGTGGCACGATCTTGGATTTGAAGCAGCAGAACAGTGGCAAGTGTTATGGTCTGGTGCATGCAGAAGCAGAGAAGCATCAAGATTCAAGAGCTGCTACGAGCTGAATTGATTCCTTGTTCATGGACTTGGAATCAGCAATGTGGTGCAAAGAAGATTGAAGAGATTTCTGTTGGACTTACCCCAGGTGATTCCCTGGCCATCTCTGAACTCCTTTGCTGCTGCTAATTACTAGGAGTACATACTAGCAACTGCATTTCTTGATTCATGCTATAGCTTGATTGAGGCCTGCCTCCTGGTCTGCAAGCCAGGAAGCACCCTGCAAATATTTTACATTATAGGATCGAGCTGCAGAACCAATTATAGCTGTTAAGCACATACGTGTGCGTGCATATGCTTTTTACATGCATGCCGGCTTACTGGCTCTTTTTCCAGAGACGTGCATGCATGCATATGCCACTCATGCAGTGGCCATGTACTAGGAGCACTATAGCTTTAGTTGTAGTAGTGGAAGTAGCATCCTACCCCTAGCCTAGCAAAGAAGCATACAAAAACAGTAAAAAGAGGCAGAACATGCATGAACAGAAAGATACCCTCTACCCAGACAGACTGAAGGCTGTTCCCACTTGTGGTGGCCTGCCAAGTGAGTGAGGTAGCCAGCCAGCCCCAGCCAGCAGTGAAGAGCAGAGCAATGCAAAAAGCCTTTTTTTTTTTTTGCAGAGACAGCTAGAGACAAAGGAAAGTAGAGAACAAACACTAAAACACGGCCGGGCGGGCCCTTGTTTGGTTTAGCGGTTTTGAGCTGGTTGGTTCTGTTCACAAAGATTCACCAGTGTTGTGTCTTTCCATGGCATCAGTGCATGGCTGCAGGCCTTGCTGCTGCCGCACCATTGCAAGCCAGCCTTATGCATATGCATATATGTGATCGATGCGCATGGTCCACAAGATCTTCCTTGACATATCACGAGGAACTATGATCAAAACATGGACCTCCCCAATCCAAACATCTTGTCGTGCACTGATGATGCGCAGCACAATCTTTCTTTTCCTCTACTCCCCCGGCCCATCCCATGTCCTGCTCCTGCATGCACATTGGAGAGAGAGAGGGGAAATTGAATTGAGGGCTTTAGGTATCGGTGTGTTTATGTGTGTGTGTGCGCGCGCGCACTTTATAGGCATGCAGATCAAGTGTGGGCTGGTCGAGAGAGACCTGCACCACAAGTGAAAGTGAAACACTGAAATCTAATGGAAAGTAGGGACAGAGCAACATTTCATAACATTTCAGAATGCCAGTCTGAAGGGAGCCAAACAGTGCTTCACGTCAAGTGGATACCTCTCAATTCTCGAGTACTCTTGGTTGCCATCATGAGCGTCCAAACAAAGGAAACATATCATGAAAAAAAAAGGTGTGTGTGTGTGTCTGTTCTCCCAGGATGGACTGATTGACTGATCATCTACAAAAAAAAAATTGCAAACCGGAATCCAGCTTTGTTTGTATATGCAGATCCGATCCATGTGCGCTAGTACTGCACACTTTGATGCATTATGTTCAGTTGCTGAAAAATAAATGGTATGGTGAAAAATAGAGAAATATACCAGAATGAAATTTTAAAAGTTACATCTTAATTAGAAATCATGTTGATTATATTAGTGAAGAATTAGTACTCAGAAAATTAGTGAGCCTGAAATTGTGTGGTCCTGATGGACTGTTCTGATTTGGGGATACTTTTGCTTCAAATTTGAAATCAATACAAACAATAATCCCTAAGATATATATCCCTAACAATAATCCCTGCTTTGTCTACCGGACCGATGGTAATCTCTGTAGAGACCTTTCATCTGCCTTTGTTGTATGGTTTCGACGTGCGACTGGTCAGTGTCATCTTCGCATCATCCTATGGAGACTTAGTCAGTGTTTATCGGTTTCCTGTTAGCATCATGCTACTCAGCCTCTTCTCGCTCTAGTACACAGTTTCTGGGGCCTGTACACCGTAGGGATGACAGGCTTATCTGTAAAGCTATCCAGACAATCACCAATCAGGCAGTGCATCATATCTGAGAGAACAAAATGGCCACGCCTGAATTTAATTGGATTGCTGTCATTTCCTGACTGCTGAAGAAAAAATTTGTCCGATCGACTAACCAACAAAGCCCAAAGCCAGAGATTGGAAATCAGTTTGGATTATTGGAAACCTCTTGGTAGGCAGAGATCGATGATGATGTCAAGAAAGGGAATGGTTGGCGAACTCAACAGATCGACAAGCTTTTAATATATATAATCTGCATAGGAGCGAACTCGACATGTTCTTATGCAAAAGGAGGAGGAATTAGCGAGTTAATAGACCATGTTCTCCCTGTATATTTCTTTATTCCGACGTCGACGCATGAAGATTAAGACCATTAGCTATTTCATACTGCAGGTAGTGACCAGCACGTATTCAGTATATGCATGTATATATATGGTTGCTTGGCATCTAGAAATGTTGACATTATATAAGATTCTGTGTGCAAAATATAATGCCATAATATCCATTTGCTGGATGTTTCTGGGCCAAAGAAAGTTTTGCGTCCAGGATTGCCCTTATGACTCAGATCAACACTGTTGCCAAGATAACTTTAACAAAACAAAACACTCTGGCCAATACTCTGTTGCACTGAACCAGAGTATTGCAGCACTAGCGAAGAAAGTGTTAACAAATTAAAAAATCTACTTGCCCTTGTAAAGCCAGTTAATAGAAATGATCAGGGCCTTGATAATTTTGCAAAACAAATGGAGATATCCCCTTCTTCATGCCATGCATATCAATCACATGATGAACAGAATGAAGCAATGTGATTGAGCAAACTTCTTCCCCTTTGTGGTTGTGCTGCCCCGTTGAGAACAAATTGGTATTATGGATTATTCTGGGTGAGCTAATGAACAGCTGAGAAGTTCTTGGTTTGAATTGATACGTCCTCCATATTGTATAATTATAATACTGAAATACAAAGTGTGTATGTCGTATACTACGACGTGAGGATACCGTCGAGAAACATTATTGGAGAATGATCTCACAAAGTTGAGGTTCTCAGTACAATGACTCTATATGAAATAATTGAAATATACATAAAATGCAATTGTCGTTGACCTTGCACATTTGTTTTTTGTTCATGTGGTAGATAGACTATTGTGTTCTGCTGTTCTTCCAGTAGTCTAGTACCACAGAGTAGTAGTTTTTTCCCTCATCATGAGCCATGAGGCTGATACTATAGTAGATATGTCGTCTACATGCTGGAAAGATCAGATGTCCCATGCATGGATGCATGCAATCCCTTGATCTTTGTTTAGTTGAAATGTTTTTCTTTAATCTGTTCTGCATTACGTGATGGCCTCACCTGCAATGATTGACAACTAAGTACCCAGCTGATTGCCTGCTGTAGATCAAGCATTAATTCCTGAAGATACTACTTATACCATGCTCAAGTTGGTGTAATAATTAATTTCGCGGAATTAATAGTACTGCCCATCATGCACCTTACAGCATTGAGCTGCCGTTAGTCAAATTTAAAATGATTAGAGTTGGAATCAACTGGGAGCTGTCAACTTATAGTTGGAAAAGGCATTGCAGGTGGCTGGTACAATAATATCAAATATATTTTTTACAAGAATAAACCTGACTCATTAATTGCAATTCCATCAGTTAATTGTGAGTTTTCAGGAAATTCTGGGAAGGTGGGTAAAATATTTATGTCATTTTTGTTTATTAGTAAGTTTCCTTTCTGCGTATCATTGCATACTGCAGGGTACAAATATAGTTATCAGCTGAAATAGTGCCAGAAACCCTGACATCACGATCATTTTGCTAATAACAATTTAACAATGCATATGAAATCTTCTCATGATCATTTGGTACTTAACATGCATGTGGTTGATTTCGCATTTCTAGTGTGTGCGCCATAATTAAATGATTATGTACTTATCAGGCAGCACTATATTTGGTTCACCAATCCATATATATGTAATCAGATTAAGACTGGTGTAATAGAGGGTTGGTGAGTGATCATTTATTAAAAAAACATATTTAGCGTGCTTCCCAAAAAATGCATTGTTTAATTTCTCTTTTGCTTAAATTAATGTACTATTAATTTCCGTTCACATATATAGTATGCAATATCTTACATATTCTGTTATAGCTAGGACTGATATGAGCAAATGTTCTGATCAGACTTTAGCATCAGAAGATTAAGGTTTCTGATCAGACATGGAATCTTGCGAAGTGACCAGCTAGTAGCTGGTATCAGCAGGGACAGGGACACGACAACATCTTGTTAAGCTTAACACGCAGGATCATAACGACAACATAACCTCCATAGAAAGGTACCGAGCGCCTCTCTTAATTATATGCTATTCATTTCGAGTTGATTAAGTAGATGTGATTAACTGATTTACACATTAGGAAAAAGGGTAAATAAAGGGGAAGGGTGAGTTTGCTTATTAGTGAAAACTGAAAAGCTACACCTGTGCTAAACATAGTAATAACTTGGCCATAGATTTAGGAACAAACAAAAGATTAGTAAGGGTAGTGGAGTTGCCATGCTGTCACCTCAACGTACAAGACACTTCACTTGCTCCCACTCTTCCTACCGTTTTTATTCTGAAATACTCTCCCTGAAACAGTGAAGCCTATGCATATGTAGCTACACCAGATATCGATTCTACTGCAAGATCATGGCATGCACAACCTTAAAGTAATATTAACTCATTTGCGGCACAAAACACACGCTAGTAAGGCTGTCCTCTGTGTGAACAACTTTTTTTCCACAACTAATAAAAAATGGTTGTATATGTACGAAGATTTGTAAAAGCACTTCCACAATTCTACATTTTAATAAGGAAATCAGGGATCACACACCTGAAAAGTAAAGTTTGGCTAAAAGTATGTGTGCATGTTAATCAGAGGCTCAGTTGACGTGCTAAATCATAAAGTGAATAATTTATAGACTTATTATGCAACATCCTTTTCTTAATTTGCTTTCTCTCTCCTCTGGTTTCCAATCAAGGAACTATTTCATCTCTCTTGGCCACAAGCTTCCAGGCTCGCTCGAGACCAAAGGGAAAGTGAGGTCCTCCTCATCTCTCCCCTCCTCATCTCCCTGCAGTACGTGTTTATTCCTCTAGCATAGCTTCATTCCCAATAGGAGAATCCTCTTCTTCCCCCTCCCTTTCAAGTCATTTCTCTCTGCTGGCTTCTTGATTATTCATCATCTTCATCCTTCCATCTGACTCCTCCATAGATGTATATATGCATCTCTTCTTGATCCATACATGCATATGCATATATAAACAACTATAGCTAGCTCTTTTCTTGCACTCATCTAGCATATACAGCCGTGGTGCCTGAAAGGATTGAGATATGTGAGATGCACCAGAGGTGAGCTGTAGCCTGTAGCTAGAGAGAGAGAGAGAGAGATCGACCGAGACATGAGACGTACCAGACAGTCGAGGTCACGTCGTCGCCGCCATGGTCCCAACAACTAGGAACCTGTTGCACCATGACGGCAATAGCAGCGGCGGCAAGCCGTGCTGCCACCCCGGCCAGTACCGCGTCGGCATCGCCGCCCAATTGGAGGCCTCGGCGGCCGCCGCGCGGCAACAAGACCACCGCAAGACGTCAAGATCCCCTCGGCGCCTCGCCATGGGCGACGACGACGAGCAGGCAGCGGCGGCGGCCGGCACGAGCTCCCGGGGCGGTTCCGCCGCAGGAGACGACGGGGACTGGCTCCAGCTAAGCCTCGCCGGCGCCGGCGCCGGCGCCGTGGCGTCGTCGTCCTCCGCCTCCTCCTCCGGCGACAACATCAGTATGGATCCGCCTCCTACTACGGAGCTGGACTTGCTCACCTACGACGACAAGCGAAACGCGAGGATGAGGCCGCCGCCGTTGTTCCCGCTGCCCCTTAGGAGCTACCACCAGTCTTACCACGGGCGAGGACGGTATCGACCGGCGGCAGCCAGCGGGTCCTTGTCGGCGCCGTCCTTGACGTTTACGCCTTCGCTGAGGACCTCCGGTGATGCCATGACGAGAGTGATTAGCCCGCCGCGACGAAGGGAGACGGAGGCGGCGGCCGGGCTATGGCTGAAACTTGAAGCAGCTCCCAACCAGTAAGTGCATACATCATCCGTACGTATATTATACAAAGAGACAAGACATAAGCATATGTGTGTTCTATATATATGCCATCATAGTAGGTGATGTATTGTATAGCTGAATGCATCAGAGAATACTACTGAAATTACATGGCCAATACATGAGCTTATATATATTAATTCTTTAGATTTTCAGTTCTGTCCTTGTTCGTGTGTGGCATGGAACTACAAAATACTTAACTCTTCTTTTGATGCTTGCAGAGTTAGAGTACCTGTTTTGCCTCAGATACCAAAGACCTACTTGAGAATCAAGTAATTTCCTTTCCTCTTTCTTATTGTTTTCTAATATTGTGTATATGATTAACGCCTCTGGTGTTTGTAAGCTTATCACTATTTTCTCCCCAAGCTATAGCGTATAATCCAAGCTTTGTGACTATTGGATGTGTCCATATATATACAGGTTGACTTGCTGCTTGCATTGATTGGATGCTAACCCAATAGATAAAAAACTGGAACTTATTAGATTATACAAAAAAAAACTATATATATATATATATATACTAAGTCACTGTTCTGATGATATTCCCAAAGATTAATTAAATGCTTAACAGTGTTATACTACTCCGCTTGCATTCCGCAATAAATGTAGCTCCGATCCCATTGCATTGGTATTTGTCAGAGAGACCAATCTAGGGAGTAGCTAGCCTTTTAGTTTCTAGACAGATCAGGGAGCTAGTATATATGTATGAGTAGTTCCCATTAGGAATTGAAAGGTCTACTTCATAGTACATCGGTCTCAAATAATATGCATTTGCATTGAACTGATTTTCCCACAGGGATAGCAACATGAAGGTGGAGGTGGTGATGAAGTACTTGGCCGAGAAGCTCGGGATCTCACGGTCTCATCATCATCAGGTACGCACGCACACATGCATGCATCTTTAATTTCGTCGAATCAGTCAAATTAATTATGAAGTTTTTTGACAAAGTTGAATAATGGCCGAGATCGAGAAGGAGGATACGTGTGTCGATGGGAGCAATCGATAATGTATAGTGAACTAATAACAGTGGAAATTAAGCACTTGTTGAATTTGCACAGTGAAAGAGCTATGTGTGTATAGTAGTAGCATCGATCGGCGGCTGCAGTAGTAATATGTGGCCGCATATATATGTGTGAATTGGCACTTGCGAGTAGGCATGAAAGAAACATCATACCTAAGGGTCGTACCACATATAGCCAGCTTCGATCAGGAACGAACGACTAGACAAAGCAATAGGTCAGAGGCCCACATCATGACCTATAGAACGAAGTAGTTATATAGTACAACTTTTATAGCGTGTTATAATCAAATAAATATATATCACATATATATATTCACTATGTCGAGCAAAGAGTACTGTCCCTTTATATATTTTTTTCTAAGTTAATTAAACTGTTTTAAATTTAATTGAGTTTACAATATAGTAAAGAAGAGTATCAATATTTATAACGTTTAAAGGTAGTGGAGGTTTCATGCATGGAGTGAAAGTAAAATGGACGACCATGAGTCATTTAATTCGGGTCAACTTTAATTTTAAATCAGAGCTAGCGCAGCTAACTGTTGAACTGTCAATTAATACTAATGTATGTAGTAGATTCGAGCTGTTGAAGTGCAAATGTATATATGTGCTTGTGATGATGATAATTAACTCGATCGATCGCCAACGACGACCGGCCTGCTGCCAACTTCATTCGTGTATAGCTAGTATCCGCTCCAATTATAACTGATGACGATCGATTGACTACCCCGATACGATCCACACACCGTTTCAGATCATTTTTGACAAACTTTTAATCATCACCATATCTTCAAACCAAGCTAGGCTAACTTGATTAGCAATCTTCTCTGATGCCAACGCGAGACGCATGGATCCAACGTGGTCTGCTCCGCATACACATAACCTTTTTAAAATGTATATACAGACACATACTATTACCAAAATATATGTACATCTAACAAAAAGGTAAAAATGATTATCATTCTTTTCTCAGTTCTAAATTAATTGGAGGTCGTTTCGGTATTTCCAGATTCATATATAGATTCAACATGTATCTAGTAGACAAGTGTATATTTGGATGAATAACGAAACCTACGAACTTGAAATGTCAAAACGATCTACGATTTGTGACGGGAGGGAGGAGTAGTAGTTCGGAACGTATCGAAGGAAGAGAAGTAATTCTTCCCATTATCATTTGACAGTGATGCTCTTAATTTGTAGCTCGAATGAAACACATATTTTGACTTGAGTGCAATGAGTGGCCTAAAACTAAAACTAAAACTAATTATTGTCAGTTGGTCTTGGTCGTCGTTCCCCTTCATCATCACAAGTAAGGGCCTGTTTGGCAGGGCTCCGGCTCCTCCAAAAACGGCTCCGGCTCTGGCTCCTCTCGTGGAGTGGCTTCTCTGGTGGAGTTGAGTCGTTTTAAAAAACGTTTGGCAAAATAGCTCCTCTCGTGGATTTCTAGTTGGAGCCAAGTGAAGCCACCAAAACGTGGCTCCACCTCCCCTTTGAAAGCCGCGAGGGGCTCCAGCTCCGGCTCCACACCCGGAGCCGGTGCAGTTTCCACCGTTTGGCAGGGCTCCGGCCGGAGCCGCTCGAGGAGCCGGAGCCGGAGCCCTCCCAAACAGCATGCCCTAAGTATATACTAGGTCAGTAGTCGTGGATGCATGCCTGCCTGACGACGCATATGCAGCTAGCTAGCGGCAGCACGGCTTGCATGTACACGTGCAGCTAGAGCTAGCTATAGGTTAACGTTATATTAGCTAGAATATGTAGGAGAGTACTCTTTGTGTGGGTGTGTACTTATGCAGAGGCAGAGCATGCATATAATAGGGACACGGCAGCATGAAGGGCATATATGCACGCACGCGTGAGACCATGCACATGTGCAGTCAAGTCATGCGCATGCATGTTTATATGAGCGAGTTCTGCATTCTGCTACTAGTAGTATCGTGCGTGCATGCTGGCGGCACTAGCAGCTCACTCACCTTTGGATGGATGCATGCATATGCATCCCTGCTTTTATTTGCATCCAACATCGACAGTAGTGGAGAATACACGCAAGGTAGTAGGTAGCAACCAGTATTGTATTATTAATTGCTATCTAAGATTAACTGGATATATTTTCAGTCGTAGGATTTTATTTGTCTGTGGGTTACTGTTTTCTTTACTGTCAGTAGTATGGAGTGTATAGTTAAAAAGCTAGATGGAAGAATCCACGTAGTGACGTCGTACGGATTTTTAGAACTGAGCCGTTAATTTGATGATGTATCACTTAATTTCCTAGAAAGAGCATCTCCAGCGGAAGCCTCCAAATTGAGGCCTCCAAACCTCATTTACATGTCCAACTCTAAAAAATAGAGGCCCAAAAATGCATCTCAACTCCAACAGCAAATTAATTTGGACCTCTATTTTGATGTGGACCCGTCTTGTCATACAGAGAGAGCATCAGACCACAACCACTGATCCCGCATGTCATCTCTGTCCATCTCCGATCCAAGCTCACCCGCACACTCGCCGTGAGGGCAGCGGCGTCGGCGCCCGGGCGTCCCTTTCTCCTCGATGGATCTGGCGACCGGCGGCGCGGGCGCCGAGATCGAGTGGCGCACCCGCGCGCCGGTGGCGCGGAGTACACCGGTGCCGCGCCGTGCCGGCGGCACCGGCACCACGCCGCTCGCGCTTCACCTTGCCCGCGGCCGCATCCGACCGCCCCCTCCCGCCCGACGCTCGCCTCCCCCGTCGGCCGCGCCACCGTCGCTCCCGCTCGACCCGCCGTCCGACGGCCACCACGCACGCTCGAGCGCCGCCGGCCTCGCCGCGCCATCGCGTCGCTCCTCGGGGGCCGCGGCGTCGGCTATGGAGGCGGCGACGAGGTCCGCACCGGCCGGAGAGGCGACACACGCGGGGAGAGTGCCGCGGCCGGCCATTGGTGCGGCGCGGCGCGGCGGTGAGCGAGTGGAAGGGGATTTTTCGACCGAAGCGGAGCGGGGCGAAGCCGCCCGCCCATGTCTCGTCGTCGGCCGTCGGGCCCTCCCCACGCCCCAAAGGCGGATGGCGCGGGAGCGTGCGGGCCGGTGGTGGGGAAGCGCATGGCGGACGGCGAGGTCGTGGCGTCCGGGGGAGCGCGCAAGGCCGACGAGGTCGCGGCGGCCGAGTATAGCACGGCGGACGGCGCGGCGGGCCCGGCCGAGATCCGCAACGACCCCGCGGCGGCCGGGGTTCGGAGGCGTGACGACGTTGAGTTGAGGCCCGGCCGGGAGGGGCGGCCATGGCGAGCCGAACAGGGCCGGCGCACGCGCCCGGGCTTGCCGCGGGCCGGGTGCTCGACGACGACGTCCACGGCGGCGGGGCATCGCACGACGTCCTCCTCGGGGGCCTCGAAGACCACCGCGCACAGCGCGCCGCCGCGGCCGGGTACCTGCGCCGGTCAGGTCTTGCGGGAGAGAGAAGGGAGGAAGAGAGGAAAAGGTAAATAAAAAAAGGAAAAATGATAAAAATGGTGGGACCACATTTTGGAGGGGGGAGTAGAGGGCCTCCGATAATGGAGGCTTGGAAGGGAGATTTTCGAGGGGTCTCAAAAATGGAGGGCCATTTAGAGGCCCTGCTGGAGATAGATTTTTTTGCACCAAACCTCCAAATTTTAGAGTAGGGGCCCATATGGAGGCCCCAGAGATGCTCTAATACGGAAATTGCTGCGATCCGATCGATCCAAGCGTACCGTGCTTTTGACCGGATCGGAGAGACGGATGGATCGATCGATCATGGTGACGGAGTGGCGACGCACGCGCGTCACCTGGTCGTCATGCTTCCGTACGCAACCACTATATATATATATATATATCACTATATATATATATATATATATATATATATATATATATATATATATGATGCTTCCTTATGCATGCATGTACAGTAGAGAGAGACGGAGAGTATATACATATACGTAGTACGTATGTATGGTTAGCGCCAGCGCCAGCATGCTGTACTGTGTTAATTACACGTTACGTTACGTTTGTCGCGTCTCTCGTAGCTAGGACGACAGGAGAGCTGAGTGAGACTAGTGGCTACTACTACTACTCTGCCTATAGCAGCTAGCTAGGTAGCCTAACAGAGAAGGCACTGCGCGCGTCGTCTAGCCGCTGGTCCATAGAGCTGGACAATATAGCTTGCTTCTTGGCATTTTACTTGTAGGCCGAGAACAAAGTTAGCTCTAGTCTAGTCGGTCAAAGGACAAAGGGGGTTGAAACACTATCGCAACGAGGAGATCTAGATTTGAATCCTCTTTGAAGTGATGAATTTACATAATCCGTTTTTTTAATAAAAAAATTGCCATGAAGTCGAACGGGCTTTCGTGATTTACTACGTTAGAATTAAAAATTTCTTCTCTTAATGAAAATCGTGAGACGGTCTTAATAACCTCACCGACTTACTTGTAGGCGAAGAGAGCATCAAAGGTACGTATACTCCTGTCGATGCATGGGTCGTCGTACGTCCATCGACCAAATGACGACGGACGACCAACCTAATATAAGAGACGAGGTGGAATAAAACGGCATAATAAAAACTAAGTGACAATCGATATACATGCATAAAGAGAAAAAAAAATCAATATAATAGTAATGTGCAATAATAGTCAACGGATCACGTACTACTAGCTACATGCATGCTATATAGCCCCCGGGCCCAAAGAGATTTTTTTATCACATGTTTATTCACAAGTAATAATTTATAAAAAAAAGGGATAAGAGATGTTAGAAAGAAACGGCTAGTATTACATGTAAATTAATTTCTCGGTGAGACGCGCGACGACGATGGCCGGCCAGGCCTGCAGCAGCACGTACGCACGCGCGCGCGCGTGGTAGCCAGGACGCGCGCGTGCTCTGCCGCTCTCGATCGCACGCGCCGCACGTGTGTACGACACGGCGACCACATGCCTGACAACGACGACGATGCATGCATGAGCATGACTACGGCCGTCGATCGGCGATGATGCATGTAAAACGACTAGTAGCTATATATACGGTAGATAGCTAGATAGATACGTCGTAGGCGTGTTGCGGACCAGATCGTTTTTACATGTCACATATATGTACCACATGTGTATTCATTTGCGTAAGTAGGGGGGGTGGTGTACGTGTGGTCCGCCGAAACACCCCTGCCGTGCGTGTACATCTCCCAGAGCATACGCTTAATTACGTGCTTAATTGTGGTACGGTACACCGTACCTTGCACTGTGGTGGGGTGCAGTGGTCACGGGCCGGCATCATGCATGCCCACAAATTAGGGATGAATAGCTAGTAGGAATATCAGAAAGCAGCTTTTGCTTGCACCGCTGCATGCCTAGCTGTATGTGTGTTGCCTTGCCTTGCCTTTGCAGTGGTTTCTACGGTAAGGCCGGCCGGAGAGAGGGCGTGCTCTCCTATAGCTTTGTCTCCCTCATGGTGCAGAGGTTGCATGCTGATGAGGATGTGTAGAATGGACGGATGGATGGCCGCGCGACAAAGGCAGCCAGCGTGACGGCGACACGCAATATACCCCCCCATCAAATCACCACAGCCAGTAGGTGTCGTCTAGCTAGCTAGCTACTGTGTTCTGTAATCTTTCTTCCGTCCGCCCGCGTGCATACGTCTACATGCCATCACGCTTATGTTGCGGTAGGTACGTACGTACGTACGTACGTCCGTCGTAGAGCTAGCCGTACGCGTACGTAGAGAGCGCGGTAGCGACGTATGTTGTTCGTACATGTTCACACTCGCATGCTTCTCAAGGTATCAGCACACGTACGTACAGGAACACACATGCATGGCGGGTATTATATTAAGGTTGATCTCTTATTTTCTCATCACGAAAAGTTTCAGTGTATTTTGGAAATGCACCGAGGATTAATTATTGCAGGTTTTTCGGTAGTGTTAATTGTTATTCTGCTCACTCTGATACCAGGTTTAACATTCTGCTAGCTCTTCGCTGACGACTGAACATTATTGTACAACAACATGATATGGCAGGTGGAGCTGACATGCAGAGGGCAGCTGCTTCACCCTCTCCTGCTGGTGAAACACGTGAGGGATCGCGTCTGGTGCTCCACGGCGCCGAGGGAAGAGGACGCTACTACACTCGCCGAGCTCACGGCATCACGGCGGCGACCGGCGGCGGCTGCTACTGACCATGTCATGACACTGTGTTACAGCACTGCTAGGAACAGCAAGCTACTCGTGCTCAATCTGTAATTAATTAATTTATTGGCCAACAAGTTGCTTGGCCATTTTATTCCCCCTGCTGATCCGATGAAATCTGATGGTTAACTGATACCACAAACGACCCGGATTAACCAACCAACGAACTCGTCGTCTTTCTCCCTTTTTTTTTGTGCTTGATTGTCTATGAATTCCCTCTTGAATCGACCTTTTCTTTAAGACTTTTCCTCATCTTCCACAACACAGATTTGTTGTTGCAAGCCTCATGCCCTTCATCTTTGGACATATGTTTGGCTAAAAAGATTTGCAACTTGTAGATATATATGGTTCTAAAAGAGACATCACCAATTCACCATTGGCCAACACAACTTAACTGAACATGTCGCGTATCCACAAAACGTTTCACTGAACCCCAGTCCGCACCAAGTCAATAAGGGAAATGCTCAAATGCTTCCTCAGGTGCCCAGCTCGCGGATACAGTGTTTGTTGACGCAAAATGCGCACTCGGCGCCAATCACACAAAGAAGCCGAAAAGCTTAGCTTCGCACGCGCAGAGAGTGACGTGCCGTCAATTTTTCCCGAAAATTAACAAAAGATAAAACAGTTAAATACCAAAGCTTGGAACCTACGGGTAGTACCGAGCAGTTCCATATTTACGGCTAAGAAGCCAAGCAAGACGACATGTAGCTATGCGAAGCTACCTGTCAAAGAACCACAACCATTCGGGTAACCGCGAAGGAAAAAAGAACATTGCCGAATGGATGACGTAAGCATGACAACGATCGATCTTTGAATAAACATGGATGCATGTGCAAAGCCATGACCGATCCTCATGAAAGTTAGCATTAAATGAAGTAAAGCACGAACATGATCATGTATTAAAATAAGCATGCATAGATCCAAAGCATTAGTCTACCGCATGTCTAATTACTTTAAGATCCGTCGGGCACGATATCAGCAAATCTATCCACCGCATGATACAACTTGCATGAAAGAACGCACCACTTTCCACAAATAGATCTATCCACCGCATGATACAACCTAAATATGGAAAGCTAGAAGCATACGTCTTTTAAAACATAAATAACGCACGTGATCTACTCGTGAAGATATAACCGAATGCGGCTGAACAACCGATTCGGGGTCCATGAAGAAGGAACAAACATTACCACGTGAATAAATCTATCAAGTCGAATTGGAAATCTAATCCACCGGTGACTAGCTCCAAAGCAACCCAAAAACCCGCATCTACCGCATGATACCCGGTTCTTTCAAGATTTATACTAACAAAGCAAGCTTGAACCCGCAACACGTAACAACCTAGATCGATTCGGTTTCGGCTATCGGAGAGCACGAGATCCACGCGTCAAAGACACGAAACCCGCTCTTGCACGGATCTTAAAAGGAAAAAAGCCGATCCAAACCCATCTAGATTGGGCAAAAGTGTATTACATGAATTAAAACATAAAGTAAAACTCATGATAACACGGGGTAACTTAATGAATCTACCGGATCTTGCCAAAATCCAATAGAGCCGATAACTAGCTTCGAGCTAGATCTTAGCCTACCGCATGGCTCATGATCTAACAAGAAACCCTCTTGAACCAAGCTTGAATCTACCGCATGACACGAAGCATGGTAACAAGACTACTTGCATCGATCTAAATCCACCGCATGATACTAGACATGATACAAGGTTGCCGGTACTCACGGAGGTCGACGGATCGATTGGTCCTCTCGAAGAACTCGACGACACGACAAGGGACTCTAGGGTTTGGCGTAAGGCCGGTGTGTATTGAGGAATGAACGTGTTTTTTTACATACATCCAGGGATCGTATTTATACCCTGCTGATTACAACTGCGAATGGATTCATTGCCTAACTAAACTTGATCGCCTGTCCATCCATTCGCTTCCTCCGATCGAGCCACGTCATCGTCCAATCCCGCAAAATCAGCTCTACTGTTCTTTTGCCGAACTGGAGCAGATAGCCGACCGCGGATCCTTCCGCCGAAAATCTCGAAAATATCTTTCCTTCCACCGGACGGACTCCTTTCCGAATCGGACCCACATGTCATACTCCTTACCAAATTCGGTGTTAACACATGCCCCTTCAATTGTGGGATAAAAGTAATTTTGTTCCACAATTGACTCTAGCCACAAATCCTCGAGCCAAACCCGTCAACACCGTTCTTCGCAATCCGCCGGATTCTTCGTTCGCATCCAACCCTAGATCCCCTTCGTTCCGAGCTCGAATCTCCAATGGCAACTCGTAACCAAGCCGCTCGGGTAAATTCACCCCTCCAAACCTTCGTTCGGCATTAGGTTTTCAATTTTACCCGAGATTTTCTTCTTCCGCTCTCTTCCAGAACCTTCTCTCGCTCTTCCGATTCCTATTGAGGCCAATTCGCAGCCTTATTATCTTGGTCCCGAAGGGAATCCCGACCCTCGAGATTTTATTGCCGCCGAATCTCGCAGAATCCCTTTCAAGGTAGCTTTATCTCCACCTCCTCGGTGGCAAGATGCGTTCAAGAACCGGCCTTTGCCCCCAATCGCAGCCGGAAGACTTGGTATCGTAGGATTCTTGCGGATAAGAGTGGATTGACCAATCCGGATACTCTCCGCATTGCTCAATGTTTGGAGTTATCCGTAGCCGAGACGCCCAAGAACGAGGATCTTCCGATAGCCGCATGCCACTTCGGTCAAACGGCGTCAACGCCTTCCTTTTTGGGCATGGCCCAATGTCTCCAACTTTGGCCGATGTGTACATGATCACCGGCCTTGACATCACCGGTCCGTCCGGCCCCGGAACTTCAAAAATTCCTCACGCCGGACGGGGGTAAAGCCGGGGAATGGCTACAAGCAATATATTTCGAAGCACATGAGAGACAATCCCCTTGGTGAAGTTGAATATAGAGCCTTTTTGAACATGTGGTTATGTAGATTTGTCTTCTGTGGCAAGGCCAACGAACCCACTTTGAATCATATCGCAATGGCGATCCATCTGGCCAGTGGCAATCGCCTTCCTCCGGGAAAATTCCTCTTGGGGCGTGTATACCATATGCTTCATCGTACAGTTACCCAAATGTATACCGACCGGAGGATAACGTGCGTCAATGGCCCTTGGTGGTTTGTTCAAATTTGGCTGCAGCCTTCACATGCATCGATTGTAGGCGTTGACTTGAACTCCGGTGTTCTTCCCCCCGGTCCAATCCCCCCGAAGGAGAGCTTCAAGTCACTAGAGGATGCCAAAGCTATGGAGAAGCGACTTCAATCGTTATCGTTCGCCAGACATCACCCAACTCTTCGAGTTGTTCTTCAAAGGCTTCCCCAATCCTCTTTGGCTCCCTTATCTAGGCTATGACACTCGACCTTCCCCGTCGAGTTCTCCTTTGAGCCCGCCATCAAGATGGGAGATTCTTGGAAATCTTTAATATCATAATCCGCCCATGCATATTACCGGCCGAGTTCAATGGAGGGAGGCGTAATGCCGTACTTATGAGTACTACCGGCCTAATGTAATGGCCGGGCGGCTTGGATGCGGTCGAGTACCCCCAAGATTGTTTCGCATGAATTCCTCAAGCCCAGGGAGGAAATCAAAGAACTAATGCAAAGGCGGCAGAAGTTTTCAACTACGTGTGCGGTCCCACTTGTCTACACATGTCCTTTTGTGCCCGCAACCATAGCTCACCCCACCTTCAATTCATGGTGGCAAGAATTCCATGACCACATCTTTAGCGAACCCGTTCATGTGTTCGTGCGGCACTGGCGCCCGATTTCCCCGCCGACTTCGAGAGGTAACACAATGAACCCTTGGATCAAACACTCCTTCTCCATTCATGGTTTTGACATTCATCTTTTGTCCACGAACACGCACCGCCCCTCGAGCCGGGGTAATCACTTATAATGCCGAAGGCCCAATTTCAAAGACCGGGGTTTAAATCCACCACCCCGCGCCAACCGATGGACAGTATGCTACCACCGATCCTAGCATTTCTAGCCTTGTCGTCGACGAGGGAGGCAAGGTCCGCATCCGATTCCCCCTCCGAGCGCTAAAAGGAGGAGAACTGTCAAGAAAGTACTGGTTGAGGTAAACTCCTTTACCTTCTTGATTACTGGGTCACTCTGTTCTTGATGGATCATATCATTGTGTATTTCAGACCAGAGCCCAACGTTCTTCAGAACCAGCACCTGCCAATGCTCCACCCACTGGTATGACTTTTGCTGTTCTTTCTTAAGGATGAGCACTGGCACTTATCCCTTCAATTGGACATTTGCAGAAGAAACTGTGGGAGAACCACTTGTAGATGTTCCAGTGGTTCAACAGGCGAGCCCTTCCAGGGTTGAATTGTCCATCCCAGTAGAGATCTCATCTTCATCACCCTCTGCGGAAGCAGTACGTTCTCCAGAGATGAATCCCCCAACTCAACTGGAGCCACCAAGTTCCCCCAGGATGCCATCGCCTATCAGTCAAGCAGCAATGACCAACCCAACAGAGGAGGATCCGACTCTTCATCAGCCAGAAACACACGAGTCACTGATTGCTGCACCAGCATCTCCTGACTTAGAAATTTCGGCTCTACTCGGGACGCCTCTTCCGTCTGCGATTGCTCCCGCTCAAGAAACCACTCATGAGGTGCCCGATTCCGCTCTTAATCTTGATACCTTGATGCTAGCATTCTCACCTCGGCAGTGTTGTTTTCAGGATCACGCCCCGTCATCATCGAGCTTGCCATCAGAGAGCCCATCAACTGCCGATGTGATGAAAGAAATAAACCAGCCGTTGCCGACGAGGTGTTGCTCAAACTCAAAGAAATTGCAGCTTGGCTAGAAAAAGATGTTCAGGATCAGCTCAATGATCTTCGCCATTTTGAAGAGATGTTTGAGCCCATTAGTCGCAAACTTCCCCGATGACATCGAGCTTTTCGTCGTCCGTCTACGACTTAGAGCCCTTTTATGTTCCCTTGAGGCGCACTTGGAGGAAATTGCGCTCCCGTTCGGCCATTGAAAAGGAGAAAACCGATGCCGAACAAAGCCATGAACGGGATGCAATCCCAAGCGTAAAGCCACAAAGATGCCTTGGCCGACCCGCAAGCCTCTTATGATTCGAAAGTCGCCGTAAAGGCCGCTCTAGAGGCGGAACCGAGAAGCCCGTCGGCGGAGATGGAAATTGACCGAAGAAAATAGCCGATCTTCCCGGATTGATAGCAAAGACCCAAGCGGAGGTGGAATCGGCGTTACCGCAGTAAAGCAAAGGCGATGCGCAGCTTACCGACTTATCGATGCCCAAAAGGACTATCGGGAGATCTTGGATAATTCCCACTTGATAGTATCCAATGTTCGTCATGCACTTGCAAAACTCCTTAATGCTTGAATGTTCTTATTGATGTATACCGGACCGGTCGTTCTTGTAATATTTCCTTTGCGATTTGTAATGTCGAACGACCCATTCGGTAGTGAAACGCCAACTCCCGAAAAACACCTTGATTTCCTTTAGCCGAAACAATCGATCCGCACGCGTTTCGCCTTAGAACTCCAAACGACCCACCGGCGGGTTGGTCAAGGAAATCTTTCCACCTTCCGATTTTATTGGGACGTGCGCCACGATCCACGCCCACGACTCGAAGCCACGATTTACCCCCGCTGTGCCTATAAATGTTGCCATAGGTGCCCCTAGCTCTCCACCAGGCCTTCTAGCTCTCGAATCTTTGCCAATCTCTGGCCCTCTTGCAAACAGTGCACATCCCCAAACCGCAATGGTGCGCCGCCTCAACCGCCGCCGCGCCTCCGACGAGGCTGAGGGAAGCAGCGCTAATGCGCGCAGGCGGTGATGATCATCAATTTCTCCTCGTCGATCTTCCTTTTGATCTTCCTTTGCCTTGACAATCATCTCCCTTTTTCAGTTTGATTCAGTGGAATCCGCCTCGCGCGCCGGCCAATCAGCCCCTCCCTGACGACTCTTCGGAGTCCGATGGCCACTCCCCGGTACCGTACGGGGAAGCAGATGCTATTCGCTTCAAGGAGGAGCTAGAGGCGTCCCGTCTCGAGCTAGAGGACGTCTCCAAAAAAGCGGGCGTGGCCGAACTAGAATGGGAGGACCAGCGGAAACAGCTGCTGGAGGCCATCGATGGTATGGTTCTGATTCTTGATTCAGCCCGGCCTTTGATGCTAATACTTTCTTGTTTGTCTTTTGCGGCCCGTGATGCCGAGCTCGACCGCCCAAAGGCGCCGGTAGAGCAACCGGCCGAGAAGGTGAACGCCCACGGCGACACGCCGGCGGAGCGCCCGGCCGCGGTGGAGCGCCGCATCGACGAGGTGGCCGTCCATGGCGTTCGTTTGGGCACCACCTTGGGCCCGGCCGCGATGGCGACGCATACGGACGTCGACTATTCCACCGGGCCGCGTGGCTTCCTGTGGCGGCGCGCCGGGAGGATATCGACGAGATCGAGCTCATCCCGGGAGCGCCTCGACGGCCACGGCGGAGCGCCATTGCCGAAATTACCCATCCCCGTCCGTGTTGAACGGACTCTTTGACTAGATTGTACTAGGGATGTGTAAATGTCGGCAATATATGATGAACTTTTGGAATCGCATTTGTTCCGTGATATTTCCCTTCGCATTTGCATCCGTGAATTTGTCCTTAGCCGAACGCTCGCAAACAATCGCCCCTTGGCGCAAGATCCACAAAGGATCCCAATTCGGCAATCCGTAAATATCGTTCAAAAGAAAACCCTTCGCACTCGGTGGAAACCCCCGCCGCTTGGTATTCCAACAAGTGTGTACCGGCCGATCATCACTCCCAATGCGCCCCCTTGGTCAATAAAATAGCCCGTGGGGTGCTCGCAAATCCACTCGCACACTCCTCCATCGCTTCTCGTCTCTTCCTTTGTCGCTAGAAGAAAAAGCCCCAACGCCATGGACAAGGGTAAACAGCCCCTCGGGGGAGCGGCTCGTCAAGGAAGCGTACGATTCGGAAGTGAGTTCTTTCTTGATCCGCTCCTTGTCCTTCTCGCTTGATCTTGCGCTTCATGTTTTCCTCCCCGCCTCTTTCGGCCCTCGATTTGCTTCCCCGAAGAAGTCATCGGAACCGAAGATGTTCCCGAGTACATCTCCTCCGATTCTTCTCCCGAGGCGGAGGATGCCACGCCCGAGCAAAGGGCCATTCATCACCGCGCCGCCGTGCCCGCACCCGGAGCGTGACCTCGTGGATATGTCCATCCGCCGCCAAGCCGAACGCGAGCGTCGCATGGCGCCGGGAAGCGCTAGTAGGAGGTAAACGCTTCGTCCCCCTTTATGTTTGCATCCGGATTTCTTGCCCCTAACCTTGATTCTTTTGATCCGGATGTCTCCGATGTGTACAAGCAACCCGAAGGCGGCCCGGGATAGCTTGGTAGAGGCCGCCAACCGTGGTCACCCTCGTGCGTTCCAAGTCGCGCCACGGTGGTCCCGGAACAATCGAAGAGGGAGCGGCGTACCCGAAGAAGTAAAGAAAAGATTGAATCATACTTTCGCTTCTTTCTCCACGCCTTCTCGCTTCCCTCCCTTAGGGGACTTGACCTTCGTGGTCGCCATGTGTAATCCCGCAAGAAACCGGTTATAGTGTAGTATTGAGCTAAGGGCAATGCATCGTGCATCGGCCATTTTCTTTTGTTCATGGATTTTTGTTCTAAAGGCGGCCTCATCCTTGAGCGCCGGTCGTTTCGTGTCGATGTGTATAATCATCGATCGATTTCAATGCTAGGATAATACTTCTTCGGATATCTTCCATTTATTGCGGCGGAAAACTCTTCTCCTAGCAAAGTTTTCAATATGTATGCATTACCGTGAACGCATCCGACCACACGAAAAGGCCCCTCCCGCTAGGGGACCATTTGCCGAATTCACCGTATTTAGTTCCAATCGGCGTAGCGCTTTCCAAACTAGATCGCCTTCTCGCGAATTGCTTTACTTTTACTCTCCCGTTATAGTATTTGGCGACCCGCAGCCTTGTTTTTCTCGATGTTCTCCGGGGCCCCGAGACGGATCATATGCAAATCTTCTAACTCATCCATCATTAGGCCACCGTAATCCTTGGAGCTCAAATCGTTTTGTAAAGACTACTCTCCTTGACTCGATTGCATTTCCCGGGCAGGTGATCGCGTGATGCCCGTAAACCAACTCGTAAGGAGAAGTCTTTGTGGCTCCATGGGGGGCCATTCGGTAAGCCCACGGCGCTTCACCGAGTACCGAATGCCATCTCCTCGCTTCGGTCGATCTTCTTCGTATAAGCTTGATCATGATCTTGTTAGAAGCCTCTCGCTTGACCATTAGCTTGGGCATAGTATGGAGAAGAATTAAACAGTTTGATTCCCATGTTTTCGGCAAAATCTCGAATTCCAATGACACGAATTGTGCCCCTTGGTCGTTGGTAATCGTCCGAGGAATCCCAAATCGATAGATGATGTGTTCCTTGACGAATTCGATCATGTTTTCTCGACGTCACCTTCTTGAGTGGGATTGCCTCGACCCATTTGGTGAAGTAATCCGTAACCAAAAGCACGAACTTATGCCCCTTGCTAGATGGTGGATTAATTTGGCCAATCAAGTCTATACCCCACCCCATGAATGGCCATGGCTTGATGATGGGATTCAATGCCGATGCGGGGACTCTTTGAATATTCCCGAACCTCCGGCAATCTTGACACCCCTTGTAATACTCAAAGCGACTCCTCTAATATCGTCGGCCAAAAGCATCCGAAACTCGCCTAATAACCCATTTCATGCGATAGGCCGATTGGTGCGCTCCACATATCCCATCGTGCACCTCGCTCATCATGTTCTTGGCTTCTTCCGGACCCGTGCATCGTAGCGTACTCCATCTAATGACTTATAGAATAAATCGTCATCCGGAAGAACGAACTTGATTGCCTTGTACCGAGCTTCCTAGAGACTTTTCGGGATGGATCTCTCAAATAATCAACGATCTCTTTCCTCCAATCATCTTCTCGTAAGATCCGTCCCCGGTGCGCTCACCTCTGCAAAGAAATGCTTCTTGACTCTCTTTATAACCGTAGGCGCTTTGAGCCACCGTTTGCTTCCTCGTTATGCTTTCTAGGGATGTGCGTAGGGTTACCGGTGGAAAGCTCTTCAAGATTTCTCTCGCATTCCTCGTAGTAACTCCTCGCGCCTCGCTCCCCGCACTCGTACCGGCCGTTCAATTGCTTGATGACCAACTCGAATCTCCATAAATTTCAACCGAAACGGCCCCGCTTCTCTCAAATATTGAAGCCCTCGGCGCGTGCCTCGTACTCACTCGGTTATTTGTGACGGTGGGTTGTATAGGAATGGCGAATTCGAACATCTCACCTCTCGGGAGAAATTAGTAGGATCCCTACTCCCCCACCTTTGCCACATGATGACCCGTCAAAGAATAGAGCCCATGGGGTAATTTCAAGCGGATCAATCGAAGGGTCACGGTGTTCGCTTATAAAATCGGCAATGACCGACCTTTGATGGCTTTTGCCGATTCGAACTTCAACTCGAATTCTCGATAGAGCTAAAATCCATTTGCCAACCCGACCATTCAAAATTGGCATAGATAACATATGTTTTATCACATCAAACTTCGAGTATAAGGCATTCGGCATTCAACAAGTAGTGCCGAAACTTTGTACACGAGTAGTATACGCAAAGACATAATCTTTCTATAGCCGAATACCTCGGTTTCGGGATCAAGTAGTTTTCGGCTAAGATAAGCTACTACCCGCTCCTTCCCTTCGAATTCTTGAATAAGGGCCGATCCAATAGTTTGGGTATCGGCCGCCACGTACAACTTGAAAGGCTTGTTCAGGTCGAGGAGGAACCAAAGACCGGCGGCTCCTTCATGTATTGCTTGATTTCCTCGAAAGCCTTTTGTTGTTCGTCGCCCCATGTGAATTTCGATCCTTCTTTAGCTTCAAAGCAACGGAGAGAATGGCAACACCTTCGTGATAAATTTGAGATGAACCTTCTCACAAAGTTGATCTTGCCGAGCAAAGTTGATTGCAACTCCTTGAGGTCCGTTGACGAATAAAATACGTATCCCTCTACGATCCGCAAGCGTACGGACCCCACACCTTTTTCACCACGGGATTCCCAAGGTTCTTGTCAATCCGCGGAGCAAGGGGATTACAAGCGTTTGATCAACAACGACGCACTAGCTACTAAACCCTAACTACTATTATACTAGAAAAACAACTAAACTCACTAGAGAGAATGATAGACGATCAAGAGAGAAGACACTCGCCCACGGGTCTACGATACTAGAGCATGCAATCGCTTAAAGACATGAAAAACCAATCTAATCTATCGGGGGTGTGACCACGGTTTCGCCCTTTCCCTCCTCTCGTACTGTCACTACGCGAAGGTATTCATGACTAGACCTTTGATGGCCACGGCGTATTGAATGGATCCAAGGAAGCATTGGAGCTCTACTCCCTCTATGGCACGGTTGCAAGCCTTAAGCATTAAAGTATATTCAACACAAGATGATAGATAGAAAATCCGACAAAGTGCGATTACATCTCACGATCGATTACAACCCATGGACGAATGAGAAGATTACCCCATCAAGGTGCCGATCATGGCACCGTTGATCATGGTTTCCCTTCCGCCGTGTCTTCCTCCTTCTCCACGAGAGGGTGCTTCCTTCGAGGTGGTTGATCTCCACCGAGATCCTCCTCCTCTCTCTCTAGCTTGTAGATGGCCTTCTTCGGTGCGAATAAACTCCTCTCTCGTCCGTTGGCGGCGCGTCGGGGGTTTTAGGGTCGAAGATCCTTCGAGGGCAAGGAAAACGGGACCGAACCGGTGCCCGAAGTGGGCCGGGCCGATCCGACCGGGCCGGCCGGCCGGTGCCCGGTTCGGCCCGGTTCGGTCGCCCTTTTTGCTCCGTGGGTCCTCGTGCACTTATCTACTTCGCCCCCTCCACTTGGATGATTTTGACGCCGTTATCCTCGCGATCAAGATGAAGGCTCTCTTTGCATGAAGTTTGATCTTTTACGCTTCAATCCCCGGGGTGTTCCTCGTAGCACTTCGGTCCTCGCCACCATTGGAAGTAATTTCAGCGAGCTCATGAACACGAACAAGACTCCATGAATGCTCCTTTGAACTTATTGCAAATCCGTCCTTTATGTCCATGATTTCCTACATAAACACAACACTTCCAAATGCATGCACAAAGATGAACTTGTTATATGATTAGTGTGCCTAGTGGCGGGTTAGTTCAATAATCAAATCCAAACCAAAGTGTAATGAACATGCTAGGTGCACCAAAATACACCGTCAACATCTCCCCCACACTTAGCTCTTGCTCGTCCTCGAGCAAGTACTCGTAAAAGAACTTCGTCCAAGGTGTGTAATCGTGTATCACTTATCCTTCTTCACAAGTTAGTCAATCCCTTCATCATTAATACATAAACACAAAGTAATGATAATCAAACATAAACATGGGCGTTTAGAACTTTTACCACGTCAAGATTTACCCCACAACTCAAACTCTTTACTCGAAGCCTTCAATTTCAGCCATACTTACTTCTTTGCTTCCATCGGAGGGTTTTTATGATTTTTAAAACAAAAATCCCTGCAACAAGTATTAGACAAAAACCTTTCTCCAAGCTCTCTCAAGTCACTCATATGAAGTAGTTATCCTAACCAAATTTTATAAAACACTCACCTCCCATTAGTCTCTCATATATCATGTAAAGGTGGAGCTATAGGTAGGGCTAGCGCAATCAACACAAGTATTGTCAAACTAAGAACTTCCTCTAATGGTTGTCTACCTTTCAAAGCCAATGATCATGAGAATTAACCATATGTAGGGATATCAAGGATGAGAAGATTTAGAATGGTGGACATGTGCAAGGGCAAAAGAAAATTGTGACTTCAAGGCACCAATGATGTCCTCGTTGTCGGATTGCACATGGTTGGAAATAGAGTAAAAGTTTCGTCTCACAATCAACGTGACATCCTTCCTTACACTTTATTATTTTTCTTTTCTTTCACTTGATCCATCCCTCTCATATCTTCATTGCTAACTCATCTTTCTCTTTTTATTTTTCTTCTTTCATATGATTTTTTTTTTCTTTCTTTCTTTCTTTCTTTTCCATACACATACTATTTCTCTTTATTTTTTCTCTCTCTTGACGACTTTTCAAAGCTTTCAATTCTCCCTTTTCTCGCATGCATACAATCTGAATTTTTTTTAAATAAATCATGCTAGAGACGAGACGAAACTTTGAAAATAGGTTGTGTTCAAGGAATACGATGTTCAAAAGAGGTGTATAGGTTTGGGTATGGAATTCGGCGATGTACATGACTTCCGTTGTGAAAGACATGTTACCGAATGAATGACGAGGCTAGCAACAAAAGATAAGCACAAGGACATGATCATTGCTTGAAATTAAAACTCACCAAGAGAGAAGGGTCCTAGCCTAACTCATCGTGCTAATCACACTTATAGTGGAGCGAAAAAAACAAACTTGGCTTTGGATAGGAATTTTTTTATACTCTCAACTTGGAAAAAGAGATTTTGCTAACCTTTATTACAAGGGTTTTAATATAATTTTCAGAACTGAAATCCTCCAATTTTTAGCATCGAACATAGCACAACTAGCATGTGAAGCTCAAGATCAAAGTGCGGTATGGGTACTTTAAGTAGTAGCGATTCCACTAAGCACCACGGTAAACGATTTTCAAACCACATACTTGTATTCATATATCAAGAATCAAAGATTAAACAAACAAGTAAATAAAGATAAACAATACATAAAACACAAAGATGTATATAAAGACTCTTTTTATTTGGTTTTCTTGACTCAACACTAATTTAAGACTCTTGCAAAAATTTTAAAACAGACTCGAAAACTAAAGACTCATTAAAACGCTAAGACTCTCACACGAAGATTAAACCGAACCTAAATTTGAAGTTCAAAAGCTAAGGCTAGCGAGCTAGCTCTCCCCCACACTTAAAACATACGACGTCCTCGTCGTATCTTACAAAAACCAAAGGGGAAAACTAGATCTAATGGTACTTCGAGCAAGCTTTGCACCACTTGCCTCTCATGTTTCCAACCATGCCGAAAAGTTTGCGCACGTTACGGTTAAGGAACTTGTAGTCATCTTCAACTACGCGCTCCAAGTCCTCCATACGCCGGCTTCATCGCTTCCATGGTTTGAAGACATTCGTCGGCCGACGCGTAGAGAGCCGCAATGGATTGACGGCAAACTCGACAAAGACACCGGATGCAATCCGAAGGGGTCGTCGTCGCCATAATCTCCACCGTCGTCACCACCGTCGTCGCCACCTCCATTGTCGCCGCCTTCGCCACCGCCGTTGCCGTCGCCGTTGGGGCCTTCGGGAGTCCTTTCATAAGGATGCTCATCCCAATCATCATCATCTCTACCGGCGGCCGCCCACGAGCTCGGGCTACGATCGTCGGAGTAGTCGCTATCCCCAAAATCCTTAGGCTCCGGAGACATCTCCTTGTAATCCTTGCGCTTGATGCCTTGGAGACGTGCCGACCTTCGAACGGGTGTAGGGACCTTCTCTCCTTTGACGGGGTTGCGAGATGCAAGAGCTCCGGTCGGGACACGTCCTCCACAACGGATACGTGCGGTCCTCTTGACGGGTAGCTTGACCTCGCATCGCATCGCCTCCTCCATCGATGGCTTCTTGGCTTCTACCTTCAACTCTAAGCTTTTTGGAGGCTCAATGGTCGCTACAAGGGTGCAACACATTGCTTGAAGGGATTGATTCTCGAGCTCCCAATTCGGCCAAATATATAGTCCCGAGAGAAAAGCCCCGGGAACCTTATTTTCCTTTTTTACACTTCCCTTAAAATTTTCCGACCAAACAAGGAAGTCAAAAAGGAGCAATTCGGGCGAAATTCGGGGACATCGGGCGTCGGGCCCCCCTTGGGCCGATCCGACCGGGCCGGCCGGCCCACCCCGCCTGGGGCCGGCCGGTCCGGTTTTTTGCACACCGCCCTATTTTTTTCGTCCTCGCCCCATGGGAAAAAGTTGGCCCGCTAATCTTCGCGAAAAACTCCGTAAAGCTAAAAGAAAAATTATTTACGAAGTTGGTGCCTTGTTTTTCGTCCTAGGCGGGACGTTCGGGTTCTTCCTCCATGGTAAAGACGTCAACATGATGAATGGGCACGACATCGGGTTCGTAGTAAACCTTAAGCCGCCGTCCATTCACCACAAATTGATCGCCGTTTATATCCATAATGGTTACCGCTCCGTTGGAGAACACCGAATGCACAACATAAGGTCCGTCCCACTTGCTTTGCAATTTCCCCTTTCCGAAGGTTTTAAACCTCGAATTGTAGAGGAGGACCTTATCTCCTTCTTTGAATTCTTTTTTCTTCAATCTTTTATCATACCACCTTTTGATTCTCTCTTTGTATATGCTTGCGTTTTCATAAGCTTTCAACCTCAACTCCTCTAGCTCGCTTATTTGAATTCTCCGTTTCACCACCGCGGCATCGAGATCAAGGTTCATCTCTTTAATCGCCCAATAGGCTTTATGTTCTAACTCAACCGGAAGGTGGCAAGCTTTTCCATAGACGAATTGATAGGGGGTCATACCTATCGGTGTTTTAAACGCCGTTCGATAAGCCCATAAAGCGCCGTCTAATTTCTTTGACCAATCCTTGCCTCCCTTCTCTATGGTTTTGTTAAGTATGCTTTTTAATTGCCTATTTGACGTCTCCGCTTGTCCGTTGGTTTGCGGGTGATAGGCCGTGGAGACCCTATGCTCAATTCCCAACTTGGACAAGCACTTTTTGAAGTTCTTCCCGTGAAATGAGTTCCTCCGTCACTTATCAAGATTCTCGGTGTACCGAAACGGGGAAAAATCACGTTCTTGATCATAGTGATGGACTCCTCCGTGGAAGCTTTACGACATGGTATAGCCTCTACCCACTTGGATACATAATCAACCATAACAAGTATGTACTCGAATCCAAATGAGTTTTTAAAAGGCCCCATGAAGTCTATGCCCCATACATCGAATATGTCGACTTGCAAGTTGTATTTCAAAGGCATAGAATTTCTTTGAGAGATGTTTCCGGTTCTTTGGCATTCGGGGCATGACGCAACATATCTTTTAGTATCTTCATGCATCTCCGGCCAATAGAATCCGCTCGACCATACTTTGGCTTCGGTTCGAAAATGGCTATAGTGCCCACCGTACTCCGCCGAGTGGCACTTCCTTAGAATCTCAAGCCTCTCTTCTCTTGGCACACATCTTCTCATTACTCCATCATTGCCAAGCTTGAAGAGGTATGGTGCGTCCCAAAAATATTTCTTACTTTCGAAATTATCTTCCTTTGAGTGTTTTTGTCTAGATGATCGAGGGGCATCTTTCGAATCGCTCGAATGATGTCGATCATCCAAGTATCTTTATCAAGCACTCTATAGAGGTGGTCATCTCTCATCTTATCTTCTATGGGCTCTTTATCATCTTGTCCACGATTCATCCTAGACAAATGATCGGCCACAACATTCTCCACCCCCTTTTTATCACGAATCTCAACATCAAACTCTTGGAGAAGAAGGATCCAACGAATCAAACGTGGTTTAGCTTCCTTCTTAGCCAAGAGATACTTTATAGCTGCGTGATCGGTGTAAACAATGACTTTCGAGTTCACGATGTAGGATCTGAATTTTTCGAAAGCGAATACCACCGCTAGCAATTCTTTTTCCGTAGTAGCGTAATTTAATTGTGCCCCACTAAGAGTTTTGCTAGCGTAGTAAACGGCGTGAACTCGGCCTTCCTTTCTTTGTCCCAAGACCGCGCCTACGGCGTAGTCACTTGCGTCACACATGATCTCGAAAGGTTGGCTCCAATCCGGAGGTTGGATGATGGGAGCACTCACCAATGCATTTTTCAAGGTCCGGAATGCCGCTAGACACTTCTCATCAAAGTTGAAAGACACATCCTTTTGAAGAAGGTGTGTTAAAGGCTTAGTGATCTTTGAGAAGTCTTTTATAAATCTTCTATAGAATCCGGCATGGCCTAGAAAGCTCCTTAAGGACTTAATATCCGTAGGAGGTGGGAGTTGCTCAACCGTCTCTACCTTAGCCTTGTCCACTTCAATTCCTCTCTCGGATATAACATGTCCGAGCACTATGCCTTGCTTAACCATGAAGTGGCACTTTTCCCAATTTAAAACCAAATCTACCTCCGCACACCTTGTAAGGACCTTTTCTAAGTTTGCTAAGCAATCCATGAACGTCTTCCCGTAAACGGAAAAATCATCCATAAAAACTTCAACAATTTCTTCGATGAATTCCGAAAACACGGCCATCATGCAACGTTGAAAAGAGGCCGAGCGTTGCATAGGCCGAAGGGCATCCTCCTATATGCAAACGTTCCGTAAGGACATGTAAATGTTGTCTTATGTTGATCTTCCGGTGAATGGGAATTTGCATGAACCCCGAGTATCCATCGAGAAAGCAAAAATAAGCGTGGTTTGCTAACCTCTCGAGCATCTCGTCTATGAACGGTAAGGGGAAGTGATCTTTCTTCGTCGCTTTGTTAAGCTTACGGTAATCAATACACATCCGCCACCCGGTCACGGTTCTTTGCGGTATTAATTCATTCTTTTCATTCTTCACCACGGTTAAACCTCCTTTCTTCGGCACACAATGTACCGGGCTCACCCATTCGCTATGTGGAACCGGGTAGATGATTCCGGCATCAAGTAACTTGATAACCTCTTTCTTTACTACCTCTCGCATGGCATGGGTTAGCCTCCTTTGGTGGTCCACTACGAGGCTTACATTGGTCTTCCATTGGTATACGATGAGTGCAAAAGGCTGGGCTAATACCTTTGAGATCGTTAATTGAATATCCAATCACCTTCCTATGTTTTTTTAATAAAATCAGCAACGCTTCATTTTCTTCGGGACTCAACTCGTCGCTCACAATGACCGGATAAGTTTTGTCCGGGCCTAAAAATTCATATTTTAATCCCTTGGGCAAAGGTTTAAGGTCTACTTCGGGCACTTGTGGCTCCTCGGGTTTGATTTCTCCTATGTCTTCGAACTTCTCTTCCTCCACGCTACCATCATGCGGCTCTAAGCCTTTTGTTGCTTCCTCTAGTTCTTCATCTTGTTGATTACTAATTTGATTTTCCATCGCTCTTTGCAGCGGGTCTCTAAGGGTTTCAACAAAACAAAGACTATCTATCTCTTCTATTTCTTCATCTTCGGGAGGAAAAGGAGTAAGGTGTTTAGAAGCACGAAGAAAGTTATATGTGTACTTTGTTCCATTAAGGTTCATTGTTACTTTGCCTTCTCCGCATCTAACACGGCATCAACCAACTTAAGAAAAGGCCTACCTAAGATTATATGATCAGAATTACTATGGTAAGCATCAATAACAAAGAAATCAGTTGGTATGTAGTTTCTAGAGATTTTTACTTTCATGTTGCAAGCAATACCTAGAGGTTTGATAGTTCTACCATCTCCCATAATTAATTTCGTTGAAGTTGGAGCTAAGTCTAGGTTGTGGTATTGAACTTTATCGTAAATTTTAGAAGATAGAACACTTACTTGGGCTCCGATGTCGCATAAGGCTTTGCATTGAACTCCGTTGATCTCGCAACTCAAGTGCGGCGTCATCTTCTCTTCTTCTTCGGATCCGATCGAATAAATTTCAGCAAGGCGGGCGTATGGTGATGCTTCGGGCTTGATCCCCATGATCCTCTTCACCTCGGCAATATGTTCCGGATCCACCACATCATCTCCAAAGAGCTTTTCAAAAATCTCACCGGTGGTTTCGAGGTCGTATGAATTTTCAGCTTTCCTCTCCGGTGGGAAATCGACTTCCAATGCTCTTGCCATTCCCTTTTGATTAGGGAACGGTCTTCTCTTGTCGAATACTTCTCCGTAATCAATAGGAACCCAATCCATTGGCTCGAACTCCCTTAGTGGCTTCGCGCTTGACATGCTTCTCTTGTTCGTCTCGTCTCGTGCGGCGAAGTCGACGTTTGGTGTAGCTCTTGACTTGATGTGTTCTTGTTCAAGCTTTTCCATGATTGGCTCCTCTTTTGTGACTTCCGGGGTTGCCTCTTTAGAAAAATCAGCAAGCTTTTTCTTCCTTGAATTAAATTCCGGCTCTTCCGCAAGTCTTGTTTCCCAATCTCTTCGCATGGCAGCCGCTTTACTAACTTTTTGTAGGAGTTGGGCGGCTTCCGTGAGTGTTTTCTCCATGAGATCCCCACCGCACACATTTCGACGTGTCGCATGCAACTAGGGGTTAGGGAAAAGAAAAATGTATGCAAGAGTACGTCACCGTGAAGCCGAGTTTTGGTCCTTGTTCGATTAATTCATTAAACCTATCCCGGGCTTGGTCTATCCCTTCCTCTTCTCCTTGCATGAAAGTGATCACTTGCCTCCTTAGATGTTGAACCTTGCTCATTGGAAAGAACTTCTCGCAAAACTTCTTTGTCAACTTGTTCCAATTGCCTTCAACTTCAAAGGATGCAACCGAATACCATGTCTTTGCTTTGCCGGCAAGTGAGTAGGGAAAGAGATTCCATTTGAACCATTCATCGGGAACTCCTTCTTGACGCACCGTGTTGCATATTGTCGTGAAATCCCTTATGTGTCTATATGGGTTCTCCTCAACCATCCCTTCAAATGGGTTTTCCGCCACCATCTTCATGATCTTGGTTTTAATTTCATACTTGGTCGCTTCGGGCTTCGAATCCGACTCTTGTACCTTTATGTCTTCACATCGAGGGCTAGCGTAATCCCTTAATGATTTCTCCGGTTCTTCCACGGGTTGATTAACGAACTCCATCTAGACAATAAGATAAAAACAAAAACAAAAAAGAAACAAGTGTTTTTCGATAATATATGTTAGATATAGCAAATAAAAGATAAGCTAAAATATAAAACTAAGTTAGATGCAAATCAAACGATGTAAACTAACTTGCTCCCCGGCAACGGCGCCGGAAAAAGGGGCTTGTTGACGAATAAAATACGTATCCCTCTACGATCCGCAAGCGTACGGACCCCACACCTTTTTCACCACGGGATTCCCAAGGTTCTTGTCAATCCGCGGAGCAAGGGGATTACAAGCGTTTGATCAACAACGACGCACTAGCTACTAAACCCTAACTACTATTATACTAGAAAAACAACTAAACTCACTAGAGAGAATGATAGACGATCAAGAGAGAAGACACTCGCCCACGGGTCTACGATACTAGAGCATGCAATCGCTTAAAGACATGAAAAACCAATCTAATCTATCGGGGGTGTGACCACGGTTTCGCCCTTTCCCTCCTCTCGTACTGTCACTACGCGAAGGTATTCATGACTAGACCTTTGATGGCCACGGCGTATTGAATGGATCCAAGGAAGCATTGGAGCTCTACTCCCTCTATGGCACGGTTGCAAGCCTTAAGCATTAAAGTATATTCAACACAAGATGATAGATAGAAAATCCGACAAAGTGCGATTACATCTCACGATCGATTACAACCCATGGACGAATGAGAAGATTACCCCATCAAGGTGCCGATCATGGCACCGTTGATCATGGTTTCCCTTCCGCCGTGTCTTCCTCCTTCTCCACGAGAGGGTGCTTCCTTCGAGGTGGTTGATCTCCGGCCCGGAGATCCTCCTCCTCTCTCTCTAGCTTGTAGATGGCCTTCTCGGTGCGAATAAACTCCTCTCTCGTCCGTTGGCGGCGCGTCGGGGGTTTTAGGGTCGAAGATCCTTCGAGGGCAAGGAAAACGGGACCGAACCGGTGCCCGAAGTGGGCCGGGCCGATCCGACCGGGGCCGGCCGGCCCGGTGCCCGCGTTCGGCCGGTTCGGTCGCCCTTTTTGCTCCGTGGGTCCTCGTGCACTTATCTACTTCGCCCCCTCCACTTGGATGATTTTGACGCCGTTATCCTCGCGATCAAGATGAAGGCTCTCTTTGCATGAAGTTTGATCTTTTACGCTTCAATCCCGGGGTGTTCCTCGTAGCACTTCGGTCCTCGCCACCATTGGAAGTAATTTCAGCGAGCTCATGAACACGAACAAGACTCCATGAATGCTCCTTTGAACTTATTGCAAATCCGTCCTTTATGTCCATGATTTCCTACATAAACACAACACTTCCAAATGCATGCACAAAGATGAACTTGTTATATGATTAGTGTGCCTAGTGGCGGGTTAGTTCAATAATCAAATCCAAACCAAAGTGTAATGAACATGCTAGGTGCACCAAAATACACCGTCAACAAGGTCGGTTGGAGGAACGACTTCATCAATGGCTTTCATGCTCTTTTTGCCAACTTCGATCCCTCCTTCGTGGACCAAAAACCCCAAGAACTCTCCAGCTCGACACCCCAAATGCACACTTGTTTGGATTCATCTTCGTGCCATGCTTCCGGTGCATTCCGGGGTCTTCTTCACATCTTCCAGATGGGTGTCATGACTTAAGGACTTGATCACCACGTCGTCAATGTAGATTTCCACGGTCTTGCCGATCAACTCATGAAAAATGTAATTCATGGCCCGCTGATAGGTTGCACCGGCATTTTTCAACCCAAATGTCATGACGATCCATTCAAATAGGCCTATATGACCAGGACATCTAAAGGCCGTCTTCGAGATGTCTTCTATTGCCATAAAGATCCGATTGTATCCCGCGTTGCCATCCATGAAGCTAATCACCTTGTGCCCAAGCGCGGCGTCAATCAGCAAATCGGCAATAGGCATCGGTATCCATCCATGGGAGTAGCTCCGTTTAGGTCCCCGAAGTCTATGCAAACTCTCATTTTTCCATTTTTCTTATACACAGGGACGATGTTAGAAATCCACTCCGCATATCCGGCAGTGGCCGAACGAAGTTTGCGTCAAGTAACCTCTCGATTTCTTTCTTCACATCGGCCAATACTTCATCCTTGTAGATTTTCCGGGCGGTTGCTTATATGGCTTGAAACCAGGCTTGATTGGCAACCGGTGCTCGACGATGGATCGATCCAATCCGGGCATCTCCGAGTAATCCCGGGCGAAGCAATCTTTATATTCTTTGAGAAGCTCAATTAAGTTCCCCCGAAGTCCGGGCCGCATTTGCACCGATGAACGTCGGCCTTGGCTTGTCACCGCTTCCAATGTCAACTTCCTCCACCTTATCGGCCGACATGAATCCTCGTCCCAACTTGCCATCGGTGCCATCCACGGGGTTCTCCATTAAAAATTACCGTAAGAGCCGACCGCTTGAATCGGCCGTTGGTCACCGCCGACAGTTCAACGAGACCTTCTCCCCGCCTCCTTCCCCGAGAAGCAATCGATGCCTTGGTACTCCCGTAAGGCCGGTTCCATGTTAGCCACGCTTACGGAGTCATCCGCCCGGACGACCTCGATTTCATCGTCCACCTATTGGATCACCGTTGATGCATAGTGGATGGGACGCGCAGCTTGGCGTGGATCCGGGGCCCCGCCCAAGCAGCCAGGTCGTAGGCTCCTTTCCCTTCGATGACGAAGAAGGTAGTGAGCAACGTCTTGGACCCGATCATCAAGTCCACGTGAGCGCATCCTTTGGTGTCTGAGGGGTTCCCGCGAAGTCGTTTAGGATGATGCTCGTTGGTGTCAGATCGCTCGGGGTCATGCCAAGCTTCCTGAAGGTGGTGTACGGCATTACGTTGACTGCCGCGCCACCGTCGACGAACATCTTGGTCAATGGCTTGCCATTGACGTACCCCCTCAAGTACGCCGGCCTCATGTGGCGATTCTTGGCCGGCTTGTCGAAGATGGCCTGTTTGGCAAGCACCGCCGCGCCATCATCTCCTCGGATCGCTCGTCGTCAAAGGAAGCTTCCTCCGCATCACCCGGTTAGCGGGAGCCATGAACTCGTTTGGCGGGAAGTATACCATGCATGCAGGGGCCGGACGCTTCGATCCTTCTGGCTGGTCCTTGGGGCGCCACTTCTGCCTTGTCCGGATCCCGCTTGTTTCATCTCGCGGTTCCTCAAGCGTTGGACCCGCCTCTTCTGGCTCTTGCGTAGACCGGGTGGGCACCATTGCCCCTTCTGCCAGACGTATACATCTTCGTCCTCCTCCCGGTCGCCCCACCCGAGATCGGCGTGGCGCTTCCCCGGGGTGATCTATAACCTCAATTTTTTGCCGCCGATCCCCATTTGGGTGAATCCTTCCAAGTCTTTCATGGACGGATCGGTGATTGGCGCTTTCCGCCCGTACTCGGCATATCCGTCGCTGCATTCGGACGGTTCCTTAATGTGGGCGCCTTTAGGCCCTCATTCCAGCAGTGCCTGAAGAAGGCGCATCCCCAGGGGGCGCGCTCCGCGCGCGCGCGCGTCGTTCCCGATTCCACCTCGCGCGCATCCTCTTCGCCCTCGCGCCGCTCCTCCTCGTGACGACGTTTTTGGTAGCGCTCCTTTTCCATCCGACGCCGGCCATTTGTTGAGGAGAATGCGTGACGTCACCTTGGGCTTAGGCTTGGACGATTCCCCAATCTCGATGTGGCTCTTGAGAACGCGGGGGCGTCGCCCCCGCACTTGCTCTAGGGTCACCTGACGCTCCGGGTCAACTGATCCATCTTGCTTGGACCTGGCTGAGGTCAGGACCTTGACTTTCCCTTTCTCTTCTGGGCCGTTATCGCGTTGATAGAAAAGCCGAGCATGTTCTCGCGGGAAGGGGTGGCCATCCGGCCTTCATCTTGTTATCGAATTTGAGGTGCCCTTCCCGGATAGCCTTCCGGATCCTCATCCCGAAGACCCCGCAATCGTTGATGGAGTGCGAGTCCCCGTCATGGAAGCCGCGAGTAACGTTTCGCTTTGACTCCATCGAGCCGAAGCATAGAGTGCCCTTCGGGCAGCCTTGATTCGGCCTTCCTTTACCAAGAGCTCAAACAACTTATCGGCCTTTGTAATGTCAAAGTCGTAGGTTCCTTTGGTCCGCCCGACCCACCGCCGATTCATTGTCAAGGGCTCTTTACCCCACAAGATTTCTGCTGTGCCTACCTCCAATTCGTCGTCGGAATCCTCGCACAAATCAGCTTTGTCCAAGAATTGATTGTAGATATCGGCGATGTCGTGTCGCTTGCCAAACTTGGGGTCCTTCTTGAGGCCATATGCCCGATTGCTCATCAAGGATAACTTCGGCGACGTTGGCCTAAGTTTTCAAACTCCATCCCAAATAGCTTTTCGCGCACGGTGGTAACATCCCGGCGACGGCCATATCGCCACCGATCGTCCGGCAAGTTCAATGAGAAGCACATGCCCTTGACTTCTCTCGAATCTTCTCGAAACTCCGGCGGCGTTTCACCGTGCCTTTGCTTCGGGGTGGCGAGATCAATCAACTTCTTCTCGAAGCGCCGCCGAAGTAATGAGCGTGGAATTTACGCTCCAAATCTTTCCACCCCGGCCACCGACTCGGGCGGCAAGGACGAGAACCACCGAAAAGCCGGACCCGTCGGCCGAGACCGGGGAAGTAGCGAACCCCGAACGTCTCTTCGGCCGAACATTCCCCGAGCCGCATGAGATAACGAGCGATATGCTCGACCGTGCTTGTCTCGTCCTCGCCCGCAGAATTTTGTGAATTCCGTCGGCGGTTTTACCCTTGGCGGCAGGAGCACGTTATAGTACCACTGCGGGGAACGACGGCCTGTAGGTGGGGCCCTGCATCCTTGGCTTGAGGCCGAACCGATTCTCGCATCAATTCGGCCATCTTGCGTGCTAGGGCATCTTCCTCCCGAGCGCCCTGCGGCCGCGCGTACCCCGGGTGCGGGAAGGCGTCGAACGCCCCGTAATTTCCCACTTCATGATAGCCACCGCCGTATAGATTCTTCTCGGGAGCCGGTTGGTTGACGGAGCTATTCTTCGACCGGGGTCAAGTGGGGCCCCGTGTGAGCCGAACGCTAGGTCTCCGTACGTAGGCCGGCACGGATCGGCCGTTGCACGGGCCGACCCGTGCCGCTCCGTGGTGGCGGCGAGGATTGGCCGACTTCCCGAAGCCCGCGGCGGAGGCCGAACCGGCCGCCCCCGGCGCCTGCGGAGGAGGTTGGAATGTCTCGCTCCCGAGCTTTGAGGAGGAGGCCGCCGCACCGGCTTCGCGGCGGCGGCCGAGAGCTTGATTCACCCGGCTCCACGGTGCTCTTTCCGTGTACGTCTTCCCAAACGCCCGCCCCCGCGCCCGGCCAAAGAGGGCCACCATCATCTGCTGGAGCGACCCGAGGAAAGCTTGGTTGTGCTTGGTGAGCATGTTGTCTACCGATTCCTGGAAGATCCGCGCGCATTCCTCTTTTTCTTGTTGGGTCGTGGCGTCGGTCTCCCCCGGCAACAGCACTCTGGGCAGGCTACTCTTCAGATATGGTACACCACTCCGATTCTTCTTGAATGACATGAGACACTTTTGTTGAAACTGATTCACGGCGTCTACGAGCTGCTGATGCTGCTCTGGAGAAAGCTCCTCAATGCTGACATCCAGGAGGTCTGTGATCTCGAGCATCCCGAACCAATTCGGTACGTTGGTCCCACTGGGCGTGCCAAAAAGTGTGTTGACGCAAAATGCGCACTCAGCGCCAATCACACAGCAAGCCGAAAAGCTTAGCTTCGCACGCGCAGAGAGAGAGTGACGTGCCAGTCAATTTTTCCTGAAAATTAACAAAAGATAAAACAGTTAAATACCAAAGCTTGGAACCTACCGGGTAGTACCAGGCAGTTCCATATTTACGGCTAAGAAGCCAAGCAAGACGACATGTAGCTATGCGAAGCTACCTGTCAAAGAACCACAACCATTCGGGTAACCGCGAAGGAAAAAAGAACATTGCCGAATGGATGACGTAAGCATGACAACGATCGATCTTTGAATAAACACGGATGCATGTGCAAAGCCATGACCGATCCTCATGAAAATTAACATTAAATGAAGTAAAGCACGAACATGATCATGTATTAAAATAAGCACGCATAGATCCAAAGCATTAGTCTACCGCATGTCTAATGACTTTAAGATCCGTCGGGCACGATATCAGCAAATCTATCCACCGCATGATACAACTTGCATGAAAGAACGCACCACTTTCCACAAATAGATCTATCCACCGCATGATACAACCTAAATATGGAAAGCTAGAAGCATACGTCTTTTAAAACATAAATAACGCACGTGATCTACTCGTGAAGATATAACCGAATGCGGCTGAACAACCGATTCGGGGTCCATGAAGAAGGAACAAACATTACCACGTGAATAAATCTATCAAGCTGAATTGGAAATCTAATCCACCGGATGACTAGCTCCAAAGCAACCCAAAAACTCGCATCTACCGCATGATACCCGGTTCTTTCAAGATTTATACTAACAAAGCAAGCTTGAACCCGCAACACGTAACAACCTAGATCGATTCGGTTTCGGCTATCGGAGAGCACGAGATCCACGCGTCAAAGACACGAAACTCGCTCTTGCACGGATCTTAAAAGGAAAAAAGCCGATCCAAACCCATCTAGATTGGGCAAAAGTGTATTACATGAATTAAAACATAAAGTAAAACTCATGATAACACGGGGTAACTTAATGAATCTACCGGATCTTGCCAAAATCCAATAGAGCCGATAACTAGCTTCGAGCTAGATCTTAGCCTACCGCATGGCTCATGATCTAACAAGAAACCCTCTTGAACCAAGCTTGAATCTACCGCATGACACGAAGCATGGTAACAAGACTACTTGCATCGGATCTAAATCCACCGCATGATACTAGACATGATACAAGGTTGCGGTACTCACGGAGGTCGACGGATCGATTGGTCCTCTCGAAGAACTCGACGACACGACAAGGGACTCTAGGGTTTGGCGTAAGGCCGGTGTGTATTGAGGAATGAACGTGTCTTTTTACATACATCCGGGGATCGTATTTATACCCCGTCGATTACAAGCGCGAATGGATTCATTGCCTAACTAAACTTGATCGCCTGTCCATCCATTCGCTTCCTCCTATCGAGCCACGTCATCGTCCAATCCCGCAAAATCGGCTCTACTATTCTTTTGCCGAACCGGAGCGAGATAGCCGACCGCGGATCCTTCTGCCGAAAATCTCGAAAATATCTTTCCTTCCACCGGACGGACTCCTTTCCGAATCGGACCCACATGTCATACTCCTTACCAAATTCCGGTGTTAACGGTGTTCAAGAATCTTGGTCGGATAACATTCGTCCGTACGCTGTCAACACTAACAATTATCATGATTGTCCCATATGCAGGTGTCAGAAGCCATCTTCAGAACCATCTTCAAGAATCACCGCTCTCCTTTCTGCATCTTGAATCTAGACATGGGCCTTGAAGAAGCAGAGGTACCAGGCTGCCAGACATTCATGAAAATAGTGTGAGGACGGATCAATGTGAACTTCTCTTCTTCGGTGGAAGCTTGGGAACAAGTAGTTCTATTGCGTAGCGAAAGATTGTAACAAGGAGGAAAACCAGCTTACCTTCGCCGAGGAAATACCGACCGGAGGTTGAATGGGTAAAAGATTGTCATCACGTTCAACAATAGATCCCGCAAAGGCCTGCTCGGTGAATAAGGCAACAAATTAAGATCATGTGAAAGCTCAAAACGCGTAGAAGTACATCTCACAAGAGGACAAGAAAAAGACCTGCCGCCCACTTGATATTGTCTTTCGCTCACGAGATGGAGCTGGGTTTGAAGAAGAACCCTGCAAATATATAGTACAAAAACATGATTCAAACATGGAGGTAACAGTAAACTGTGGTACATGTTTGCAGAGACGTGAAATATGTTTACACCCAAATAACAAAAAACTATGTAGAACTGCATACATTCAAATAAGATAGAAACATGGGGGTAGTAATTCTGTCTAAAGCATATGCAGATAGTTCAAATCCTCCGTGAGAATATTTCCATGTTCAATAACGTCAGTTTATAAGTCCACCAAAGAAATCCTCACTGAGAGATTTAAGCAAGCAAACGAATAAATGCGAAACTATGTAAGTAGTAAAACGGTCGGTACCTTGAACCCCGGAGCGGGCGCGCCGGGATCTAGGGGCAAGGAAGGAGACTTTGATGAACCAACTACATGTTTGTCATCTTCAAAAGAAACAATTTCGCAAGTAGAACAAGTGGGGTCACATCAAAACCAGCATGGTACATGATTCACCACACATATAACAAGCAGATAAAGCACAAGAGAATCAAGTTTAGTTCCATCTCCAGCCACAATACATGAGCAAGAACAAGGTGTCAATTGTACTATGCTACAAGTTGCCTCCAACCATAGAGCATAACTAACCTTTACGAACCTTGACCTCAGATTTTGTTATCTGCGAATGAGGGGGAAACACGATGTCAGGACCGAAGGAAGATATACAAATTAATAAGTTGTTCATTCACGGACAATGCAGAAGGTCTTCAAATAAAGAAAAAGAACTTACAGAACTTTGGCCGGGAAATACTTATTGAATGAGATGTATGGGCCGACGGTGCACGGGAAATGCCTCTCAACACTTCCTCTCCTCCAGGCTTCTTTAGTGCACTCTTCGGCTATTAGTTGGAGGATCAAAATAAGTAATTCCGGCGCATGAACCAATCTACCTTAAGCCGGATCCGTTTGAGAAACAGGTACCTGGATGCTCCCATGAATCCTATCATTGCCGCCAATTCCAGAAAATGAAGCGACAGAACTAGAACTGTTGTACTCATTGCCATCACATAAAGCATTTCCAGATTCCTCATTTTCCTCACCATCCTCACTTGTTACAACACCCCCATCGTCTTCATCTTCATCGTCGTCATCGTCTTGTTCTTCTTCAGAAGTACTTCCAGCTTCCATTTCTTCCATCTCAAGTTCATCTAACCTTGCCATTATCCGAGCATGTTCCTTTTCTTTATCTGACATTCCCTCGGTAGCAACTGAAGCCTCTGAAGACAAGTAGAAAAAACACTAAAACAGTCATGTCAGAGTAGAAGATTTAATTTACTTGCTATGCATATTAACATATAGCCTCCAAAAGTTATCTCGCCATCTTTGTACGATGGAGAGGGATAATGTTATCACCAAAGCAACAAGTCACCGTGTCATGCCTATTATAGAAAGTACAATATGCACAATTACACCCTTAAACCCACCATTTGCTTGCAAAACAAAATAGTGTCGGATCAACTTGTGGCAAGATAACTTAAAACTTGGCCAATCCAGGATTAATGAATAAGGTATTCTACCATGCGAGGATGTTTTAAAAGAGTGAAACAATATATATTTGGAAAATGCTAATATCAAGATGTCAATATATTAAGAACTAATAAGGAAGCGAAACAAATCATAAATACATAAAAGTCCAAATGGTCACCGATTTTGATGAATTACTCTCTCGTGTCTTCATCATACTCTTCCCCGATTTCAACTAGACCCTCCCGCCCACATCAACATAGTTAAGCTAAGCATCCAATTCAATGTAATGGTGCATACAAAGAATGAAGAGATGACAACAGTTTTGACTTCGTTAAGATGAAATACTTGTATTAAGCACAAGTAAGCGAGAATATCTTTTTTTCAGGATTTTGTCCGCATACTGCGATTCTCGAGACACAGTACTCGCAATTGATGGCTACATGTCAATGAAAGCCTGTTGTAATCCATTAACCATTTGTTTTCCACTCCCCGGCGAGCCTCAAAGCAAGCTTACCTTCGTAAGTAAAACACTAGTCTACCATTGATATTACGGACAATGAGAAAGGAGCCTTACGAAGCCTCGGCGAGCGAAGTGGACTCGAGAATTTTGCCTCGGCTTCAAGGTCGAGAGATAGTTGCCTTCATTGCTTTCACTTGAGCTTCTAACTCCACCCCTATCGGGCATACTCCCCGGTACTCGTGCAAGGAAGGAAGAATAGTAGAAGACGGACTCCTAGTGGAATTCCCCCGTACTCCTACTAGGACTCGCTTCCGTGTACTCCTACTAGGACTCTGCCTTGTAACCGACTAGGAACCCGCCCCACGGGCTATATAAAGGAGGGCCGGGTACCTAGCCGCACATCCCCAATCCCTCCGGGAACAACACCAAGCGCGAGGCGCCATACTTGTTCCCCAAACGAGACGTAGGGCTCGCCACCTTGGCGGCCCGAATCGTATAAATCTTGTGTCAAGTGTCCTTGCACATACCTTCGAGTTCTCGGTCTCCCGATCACGATCCCCACCGCACAATCTACTACCTCGGGTACCCCCTCGGTAGGTTTGCGGTCTAAAACACCGACACCGGCGCGCCGGGTAGGGGTGATCATCACCACGGGCGAATTCGAAGGACCCTCGTCAACAAGATCAATCTACTCGTCGACACGCCGAGATCCATTGAAGCAAGTCTCCTTGCTCTTGTCAAAGCGGAATCAATTTTCCTACGCCGCACTTCCGGTTGCTTCGGCAACGTCGCGCGGCTCGTCGTGCGACTCGTCGCGCCGCTCGTCGTCGACTACTCCGCCTCGCCCGGGCTCGTCGTCGACTACTTCGGATTCGCCGCGTGTCCGGGTGCCTCGGCACGTCGCGCGGCTCGTCGGCGGCTTGTCGCGCCGCTCATCGTCGACTACTCCGCCTCGCCCGGGCTCGTCGTCGACTACTTCGCCTCCGCCGCGCGTCCGGGTGCCTCGGCACGTCGCGCGGCTCGTCACGCGGCTTGTCGCGCGGCTTGTCGCGCGCTCGTCGTCGACTACTTCGTCTTCGCCGCGCGTCCGGGTGCCTCGGCACGTCGCGCGGCTCGTCACGCGGCTTGTCGCGGCTGCTCGTCGTCGACTACTCATCGTCGACTACTCCGCCTCGCGCCGGCTCGTCGTCGACTACTTCGTCTCCACCGCGCGTCGGGTGCCTCGGCACGTCGCGCGGCCGTCACGCGGCTCCTCGCGCCGCTCGTCGTCGACTACTTCGCCTCCCCGCGCGTCGGGTGCCTCGGCACGTCGCGCGGCTCGTCATGCGGCTCGTCGCGCGCGCTCGTCGTCGTCGACTACTCGCCTCGCCCGGGCTCGTCGTCGACTACTTCGCCTCCGCGCGCGCGTCCCGGTGCCTCGGCACGTCGCGCGGCTCATCATGCGACTCGTCGCGCCGCTCGTCGTCGTCGACTACTCCGCCTCGCGCGAGCTCGTCGTCGACTACTCCGCCTCCGCCGCGCGTCCCGGGTGCCTCGGCACGTCGCGCGCGGCTCGTCATGCGGCTCTTCGCGCCGCTCGTCGTCGTCGACTACTCCGCCTCGCGCGAGCTCGTCGTCGACTACTGCGCCTCGCCCGGGCTCGTCGTCGACCACTCCGTGCGCCGCGATTTCGTCTTGCGGCCACGCCGGCTCTCCGCCCCACGCCGTGCGTGGTGACTACTTGCCTCGCGGCAACACCGGCTCTACTTCGAGTACGCCGCGCGCCGCCACGACGTCATCTTCCCCGGCCGCATCGCGCCGACCATTCATCTCGACTAGTTTTCCAAACTAGTCGAGAACGACGATCACGCCCCCAACAACCGGTTGGAATCAACTCGACTAGTCGACTTCAACAACAACCGTCGCGACTCCATCACCGACCGCCACGGCTTCATCTACAAGTCGCCTAGGCGACAACGGCTAAGTCATTTATCTAAATGATTACCGTTTTCTTGGCTTGTTCTCCTCATCATGTAGGACTACTTGCCGACTACTCATTTGTGTATGCTTCTCGGCGGGTTTTCATGGGAGCTACACTCGCCGACTACTCTTGGGGCATATCAATCAAGTCGCCGCGAGTCTACTTCATCAACTCGGGGGCTATCCCTAGGAGGCGTTTCTAAAGTCCGCTACGCGCGGCAATCTAAAGTCGACTTCTAAAGTCGCATTCTAAAGTCCGCTCCGTGCGGCATCTTAAAGTCGACTCCGGTCGCATCTTCGCACGCTTCGGTGGCATACTACGTGTGTAAGCTTCGATGGAACCTAGCCGTAAGCGGCCCTCGGGTCCCGGCGACGATGGAACCTAGGCGCACGTGGTCTTCACGCTCCGTACCATGGGTCCAAGTGCCCTAAGTACTCGCGCCCGTATCTTGGGTCCGAAATCCATGGCCCGAGTACGCAAGTCGACTCGGTCGCACCTTCAAGTCCACTACGGTGGCACCCGTACCTTGGGTCTGAAATCCATGGCCTAGGTACACAAGCCGACTCCGGTCGCACCTTCAAGCCCGCTCCGGCGGCAATCGTACCTTGGGTCTGAAATCCATGGCTCAGGTACTTAAGCCCACTCCGGTGGCACAAGTCGACTCCGGTCGCACCTTCAAGCCCGCTCCGCGGCGAAGCGTACCTTGGGTCTGAAATCCATGGCTCAGGTACTTAAGCCCACTCCGGTGGCACAAGTCGACGCTAACGGTCGCATCCAAGCCCACTCCGGTGGCACAAGCCCGCTCCGGCGGCAACTGTACCTTGGGTCTGAAATCCATGGCTCAGGTACTTAAGCCCACTCCGGTGGCACAAGCCGACTCCGGTCGCAATCTTAAGCCCGTTCCGGCGGCAAAACTACTCGTTTTCTCTGATTTTTCATTCGCTTTGGCTTTCCGGAAAGTGCTTTTCGTTTTTTCATCTTAAGTCCACCCCGCGTGGCACAAAGTCGACTTCTTCAGTCGCATCTCAAAGTCCGTTCGCGCGGCATTCTAAAGTCGACTTCTAAAGTCGCATATCAAAGTCCGCTCCGTGCGCACCCTAAAGTCGACTTCGGTTTTCAAGTCGCAACTCAAAGTCCGCTCCGCGCGGCAACTAAAGTCGACTTCGGATTTCAAGTCGCATCTCAAAGTCCGCTCCGCGCGGCACAAAGTCGACTTCGGTTTTTAAGTCGCATTCTAAAGTCCGCTCTGACGGCACGACTACTTCTCAAGCTCCACGGCTCGACGCCAAACTGCTACTTGGAATCTCTCCAGCTCGGGGGCTACTTGAAGATAACTTCAGCATGCTTCGCTCGCTCTCAAGCTCGGGGGCTCCTCACCAATCACTACTCGACGTGGCTCATACGGCTCTCTTATCTCGGGGGCTACACGCTGCAAGAGTACTTGGATGATGGCTTTGCGAACACCGAAGACCCTTGGATTGATTACCTAATCATTTCAAGGCTCGGGGGTCGCTATGCTACACCCATCATTCAAATTTTTTCAAGACCGATGAGTGTACCACCTTCCGGCCTCGCGGCGGTTCAAGTACTAATGAAGGCTTCTCCAAGCGTACTCGAGGACGCTCAAGAACTACTCGAAGAGGCTTCAAGACTACTCGAACTACTACTCTCGACTCCAACGTGCTCGGGGGCTTGTCGGGCATACTCGCCGGGTACTCGTGCAAGGAAGGAAGAATAGTAGAAGACGGACTCCTAGTGGAATTCCCCCGTACTCCTACTAGGACTCGCTCCGTGTACTCCTACTAGGACTTCGCCTTGTAACCGACTAGGAACCCGCCCCCCGGACTATATAAAGGAGGGCGGGTACCTAGTCGCACATCCCCAATCCCTCCGGGGGACAACACCAAGCGCGGGCGCCATACTTGTTCCCCAAACGAGACGTAGGGCTCGCCACCTTGGCGGCCCGAACCGTATAAATCTTGTGTCCCGTGTCCTTGCACATACCTTCGAGTTCTCGGTCTCCCGATCACGATCCCCACCGCACAATCTACTACCTCGGGTACCCCCTCGGTAGGTTTGTCGGTCTAAAACACCTCCTATGCAAAAATATCAATTGTTTGCTTAGCAGATCTCTGTGCATAATACCCCTCTCCTAGAAGCACCTAAGACATAATGCAAATCATGAGCATATATAGGCTCATAGGCCCATGTAGACTGAAAAAAAACTGTTTCACAGTGGAAATCATACCATGAGTTCGTTTGTGTGGATTAAATGCCCTGGAAAAAATGCAGCACCACTGAAGGGAACCTGCAACGCATAGTTTTTTTTAAAAAAATGTTGCAAAGTATATAAAGCAGGTATGGGGGGTGGGGGGATGCAGCAGCAGCACCACCACTAAGAGCCTTTTAATTCCCAATATTGCAATCATGTGTTCAACTATTCATCCATATACGGTGATTGAAAATATTAGTTCGATTCAACTTGCTGTATAGCCAATTAGCCATAGTTTACACAATGCTAAGGAATGTAGTAATGGACGATTAAGAGGATAAATTACTAGGGGTGCCAGTTACTAATTCTTTACTTTTAAGACTCATCTCACTAAAAAGAGTAAATCGATGATACAGTATCAAGCAACCTACCAAAATCATGTTGAGAAGAAGACACAGATTTCTACAATTCAGATTTTTAAAAATAGAATGAAATACCATGATTTCGTGCGAGAGTTCATCGGGGAGCCTGTTGACGAGGGAGACGAGGGCGGCGTTGTCGGCGACGAAGCCCTGGAGGCGTCCGAGCTCGGCGCGGCGGTCCGCCACGGACTCGACTATCCTCGACACGGCCCTTTTCGTCTCCTCCGGTGAGAAGACGGCGCGCAGCGGCGTCGCCGTCCCCTTCCTCGGCGCAGCCATAACCCTCCGCTCGCCCCGCCTCCAGACCAAAAAAACCCAAACCCTTACGCTACAAAGGGGTTTGGCAATTCAGCACGGAGGCAGCCTCGTGAGCGTCGACACCTTCTCGCCGGCCGTCTCGTGCTCGCCTCTGCGTGCGTGCGTGGCCCCCACCTTCCGCGTCAAGCGTGTGCGCGAGTCGCTTCTCCCACCTTCTTCCTGGCAGAGAGGGAGGCCGAGGATAACGATAAGGAAGGCGATGAATCTAACTGGTCAGCCTGGAGTGGGGGAGCCTCAGCGTCGTTGATGGAGGTTGGAAGTGGATGCGGCGGCGGGGGGGGGAGCGAACCTTGAGAAGGAACGGGGGAGGCGTCGCCGCCGGTCGGTCAGGCTGGTACGAGCGGCCCAATAAAACAAGATTCTTCGGCCTAGTAATGTCTCGCTGGCCCAAAGGGCCCACATGCGCCGATTCCAATTTTGTGGCTGAGTATGTTTTTTCAGCTATACCTAACTTGGAAATTTTTTTATATTTTTTATTTCAATTTGCAAATTTATACGAATGTTTTGAAATTTATACGAATGTTTTGAAATTTATCAAAAATAAACATCTACCGTCGTGAGACACGGCGCTAAGCCGTTGCCGTCGTACGTCGCGGTGTTTACATACCCGCCGTCGTGGCCCATGGCCGTTGGGTCTAATCGTCGTGGCCCACGGCGGTAGGCTCATTTTATTTTTTAAAAAATATTAAATTATAATACATCCAATAGTTAAATTAAGAAAACGAAATTAAGCAATGTTGGTTTAATTATTACAACACAATCATAATAGGATCCAATTCAAATATTACAGCACTGCGGGAAGGAGTACAACATCATACAAAATTAAAAACTTCAACCATTCTTTCGATGTGACGACGAAGGTTTATCTTTCTTGATATATTTTTTAGTTGGTGGATTAGCAACACACGGGTCTGCTGGTGGAGCATAAAGACCACCATAAGGAGGTTCTTCTCCTCTTGCAATGACATCTGCAGTTCTTCTTTGCAAATAATGATGCATGTCTGGTGGAGCATAATAAAGAGCATCCTAAGGAGGTTCCTCTTCTCTTGCAATGGCATATGTAGTTTTTCCTTGCATATGTCGAAGCATGCCTCTTTCGAACGTGCTCATTTTCCTCGGATTAGGTGCTGCAATTGTATTTTCCCCTTGTGGACTGTGGTGTGAGGAATCACAACCACCATTACCATTACCATCCTGACCCCCTCCGACGGCAGCAGTAGACATCTCTACTTACTATTACACAAAATATAAACTAATTACACTATCCTAAACTAATTTAACTAATTACACTATTATAAAGTAATTTAACTAATTACACTATTCTAAACTAATTTCAAACTAAAGTAATATGGACAATTTCCTGAACAGATACACTAACATTCTCTAAACTAAAAAACTAATTTTCTAAATCTAAACTAATTAAATTAACTAATTTCTAAATTTTCTAATTAAAAACTATAATTTTCTAAATCTAAACTAATTATTAACTAATTTCTAAATTTTCTAATTAAAAACTATAATTTTCTAAATCTAAACTAATTATTAACTAATTTCTAAATTTCTAATCTAAAAACTAATTTTCTAAATCGAAACTAATTTTCTAAATCTAAATCTAATCTACAAACTAATTTTCTACACTAATTAGATTAATTAAAAACAAAGAAGAAAACTTACCTGAGAGAGGCGGCCGAAGGGAAGGAGGGGCGGCGGAGGCAGTGTGGGGGACGACAGCCGCCGTCGCCCTTTATACAGGGACGACGGAAAGACCCTACCACCATGGCCACGACGGCCGCACGTCCAACCGCCGTGGCGCACGACAGTAAGGTGCTGCGGGGCCCACACCCTGCACCCGACTGTTGGCGGTGACCTTACCATCGTGGGCCACGGCGGTTGGAAGTGCGGCCGTCGTGGCCTACGACAGTAGTAGGTCTTATCCACCGTGGTCCACGATGGTTGATGTTTATTTTTGATAAATTTTGAAACGGTCGTATAAATTAGCAAATTGATTAAAAATATGTAAAAAAAAATCCTAACTTGTCATTCTAATTTATTTTATCAATGTCCTGTGTCCATTCAATGACCCAAAATATATATAACTTGGCCGGGTAGACGGAGGAGAAGAATTTCTTTAGCTAAATAAATAAATAAATAATATGAATGTTGTTACCATTTTTTAATTTATTTTGCTCAATCACCAGCATATTTTGTTTTCGCCTTAGGCAAACTAAATAAATAATCAGAATATTGTTCCACAATCAAAGATGATTTCCTGCAAGAGGTAAATCATTTTTTCGGTCAATATTTGACTTGTTGAATTTGGCTCACATAGCTAGCTCTCTTAATGGGGCCTCCTACTACAAAAGCAAAGAAGCCATATGTAAAAAGAATATAGACCAATTATATGTTTCACTTTTCCTAAATGGGGCCACAGTGTAATCAAGCTCGTATCCTTTTTTTTTTGCGAAAGGTACGTCCAACTAGTTATGATTTTGTTTCCAAGAAATCCATAAAACTTACACGCCTAATAAAATTATAAACGCAAGTAACTGTTACCGTTTCTGAAATTACGTACAAAGGCAGGCATCCGAGGTAACAATTTAAGAATAAAAAGGTATTCGGCTTGGCATGATGCAAGTACGCAACTTGACGAAGAGGTTTTGCGACGATTGGATTTTCAGGATAAAATGCAGATAGTGGATTTATAGAATAGAAATAGCATATGGTTGCTGCATATTCATCTGTGCTTTGATATCAATTTATTTTCTGTGCGAATTGCAGAGCATTTGCAGTAAAAGCCAGGCGAGCTGTAGTCAAGTGCAATAAGAAAACCAAAATGAACTGCTATTTATGTGGACATCATACTGCATAATGCACCTCTGATTTTAGAAACAAAAGTAGCTCAGGAAGACAGATAACTGAAGAAATTATTGGTTCTCCTTCCATCATTGAATAATAACAAGACAGCTCGAGAACACAGGCGCAACAGCTAGGCCCAAAGACGGCAGAAGAAGAGGGATGATCATGCATGCGGAAAGCATCAAGCATATATGGTGTTCAAATAAACATGGTAATAAGAGTAGCTACATACTGATCTGTATGGTTTTGCTTACCACTCCCCCTTGCATTTTGCCGGGGTGACCTGCTGCTGCATTGCCCTTGCCTTGGGTCTTGTTGCTGCTGGCCTTCATGAAGCAGAAGCAGGAGCAGCAAGGGCACTGGAACAAGAGCTTCATGCCTTGTTGTTGCCGTGGATAGATCTTCTCAGCTCCGACCGAGATCTCGATCCCCTCCTCCGCGTCTCCTTCTTCCCCAACGATCTGCCGACTCCGATCCCTTCCGGATGGGAGGGGATCTCCACGATCACCTCTAGAGCAGCATTCAGGAGAAAATGAAAGGCAGCCTGTTGCTGAGATGTGCTGATGTCTGATCTGGCTCTTTCAGATGCATGGACGAGCAAGCACGCTTGGATTCCCTTTTAAAACGAAGGAAAGGAAGGACGCAAATGGCGGGGTTGCTTTCAGCAATGGAGGGAGAGACGCGCGGATGGCCCAGGCAAGGCAAGGTAGCCGTGGACACACACTAGCTGATGACTACTCCTAGCCTCTAGCTTAGTAGCTCCATAGAGCGTGCGTGCATGGCTCTGCCGCCGGACAGTCACCTCCTGTGCGCTGGTCGTTACTGTTCTGCAACAGCTTGTCCTTCCCCTGTGGATGTGACAGCCGCCGCGCTGCAGTCTAGGAAATCGATCGACTCCCTAATCAGTGACCCAGTTATTATGCAGGAGACGAACTGATTACCACTAGTAAGCAACTGATCTGATCCTAGCTACTACTAGTGCTGCATAAACTCCTGATCGCATCGCAGATTGGCAAGGCAGCAGTAGTGGTTTAATTTGGAGGTTCATTAGGGAGGAGACAGACGATCCAACTGCTGATTAGTAAGCAAGGGACGAGGGCCGAGGTGGCGTAGTACGTCTGTGATCCTCCCTGCCCCTGGTAGTGGTCTGTACGTATTGACTGCATCAGCTGCGTCGTCTGTCGGTGGCGTGCGTAGGTAGCGACGGATGGATCTCCGCGCCGGCACCGCTGCCTGACTGCTGCAGCAGCGACTACTAGTCGATGGCGGATGCAAGCAACGGCAACGAGATATGCAATGATTGGCAGCTTTGCTTGCGCAACAGTACGGATAACCAGAGGCTGGGAATGGGTAAGTGAGAAACCTGAAGCTACCAAACAACAATCAGACTTACTCGTGCGATGAGCTGATGACTACACTGAAACTGAATCGCATGCATTGCCTCGGACTCTCAGTGCTGCTGTTTGATTAGTTTGTACATGATGAGAATGGGATCGACGACGGAGCAGGCTCGATCGCGCAGCGTGCGCGGACCGGACCGGACCCGAGAGATGGGAAGGAAAGAGGGACATGCATGGTGTGCAGAGGGGAGGAGAGACAGGGTAGCTAGCTAGATAGGTGAGGGCGATGCAGCACATGGTCCTTAGCTATATAGGAGCGTGGTGGTCATCATGTGAGTTGATGCGGCCGCCAACCACCTCCCATCCGTAATTCCATATATGCATCAGGCACAATTGTTCATGGATAGATCGATCGCCGGTGTCGTCGTCGTCGTTGGACGTGCGCGCGCGTGCGGCTGTGGTTAGCTGAGGCTGCTGGCGATTATAGAACTGTTAATTAGTAGGTAGATATATTGGGGGAGCGAGCTGAGATGAGCCTAGATGAGCTCTGATTAGGCCTGATCCTGATGAAGGATATGATGCTGCATCATGTCACGGGCACCACGCGCACATGGCTGATCGCTTGCGGTTGGCGCCCGCGCCACTCGCCGTCTTGCCCCTCCACTCCACCAACACATTGCGCGTATGCATGCGTAGCCAACCGGCGGCGGTGCCGACGGACCCGGCCGGCGGCCGGCGGCCGTGCGCATGATCTGCCACGAAGGAGGGGGTAATTAATCCCAGCTCTCAAGCAATATTCCCTACCAACCACCTGCATTTGCCTCCCATGATCACCTGCGGATCCTCTGCGCCGCCGCCATTGCAGGCCGATCCCGCACACGCTGTTACGTCCGTCGGATCAGGTTCGTCAGCGGTGGATGCGGAGGAAGAGAAGCGTCTGGTGCAGCAGTGGCACACATGGGATGGGACGGGAGAGGCTCCAGCACGGCGCCGAGAACATCGCTCTCGCTACGGTCGTGGGGATGTGCAAACCAGCGTGGATTTTTTTTTTTTGCTTTTCGGGTTTTTTTTCAGAAAAATGTTACTATTCGTATTTGCGTGAAGGACCCTCCTCTTTTCCTGATTTCCGCAGCTCCCCATCTTCTCCTTCATTCGTGCGTTGCTATATGAACTAGGATTTAGGATACACTCGCACACACACTCATGCTATACATTGGCATTCCATTCCTCTGAAGCTAAACGGAAATATGTTTGCTTTTGTTGATATATTCACATTCACGTGTAACTCAAATTTAACGAAACACGAGGGGTAAACTGTAAGAAGGAAAAAAAAAACTGAAAACTCCACCGGCGTCGGGAGCGTGCTCTCCCCCACCCTCCCTCCCACTCCCCCCGCGCCTCGCCATCTCCGCGCCGCGGCCGCCCGGCGGCCCAGATCCCACCGGCGACCCCACACCATGGACCGTCTCCGCGCCGGGAGCCCCGTCTACGGGCGGCAGCGGAGCGGCAGCAGCACCGGCTCCTCCTCCCCGGGCGGCGTCTCCCCCTCGCACCACCGCTCCTCCTCCACCTCCTCCGCCGCGGGCGCGGCGGCCGGCGGCGTCTCCAACGTGCGCCGCACCCAGAACGTCGCCGCGCGCGCCGCGGCGGCGAGGCTGGCGCAGGTCATGGCCTCGCAGAACGCCGCCGCGGCCACCGGCGACGACGACGACGAGGACGACTACGCATCCGACCACCCGCCACCGGCACCCATGAGGTTCGGAGGTGGACGGACAGCGCACGGGAGCAACGGCGTCTCACTGCTTGGCCGCGCCGCGAGATCTCCCTCCCCTGCGGTACTTCCCTTCCGGATCTCTCGCTCCATGCTGCTTCTCAACTTAGGAATAGGCTGCTCCGCCCTGCTGCTGTTCGCGAACTAGTCCAAGTTGGTCAAACTGAGGTCAATTGTTATGAAATCGTCCATGATCGGGTGAATTTGCAGAAGTAGATAGTTCCCACTTGCTAGTGCTAGATCACTTTTATTAATGCTTGCTAAAATTCTTTAGAATTGGGAGAAAATCGTTCAGTGCGTTGTATTAATGTCTCAGTTTACTCAAAGCTGTTTCCTGCTGGTCTGTGGCCTTTCGCTAATTTGATCTCCTCATATTTTCATTAGTTAGGTCGGAACATTGTAGAACCACCTCCGACCATCCGCTCGTCATCGGCAGGCAGGCCGTCTGTTGCATCACGACCGACCACCACAGTGGTGCCACCGATCAAAACCAACACGGCATTGCGAACCCCGTCCCCCATACCTCCCGTGGCTGTGGAGCCTCCAGCAGACCGCACTCGGCAGAAAAGGTACATTTGTTACATTTCCCCATGCCTAAAAAACGTGGAATGTGCCTTCCATGCTAAAAATAGACTAGATGATTACTACTGGTCTACTAGTGTGTCACCAAATGAAGCAAAGTGAATTTTGCTTCTTGGACCATTCTTTGGAAGAAGTGATTCCACTAGTTTACTGGCTTACTGCATTAATCAGCTCTAGCAATGGACTTAGTCTGACTTAGCATTTATACATTGCTGCATGGTAAGCATTGTCCTTAATAACACATGTGCAAGAATCACTGCCCGTGAATTAACCTGAAAAAACAGACAAATATTACAGTGCTTCTGACACAGTAGCATAAAGTGGAATGAACAAGTTTTGTGTCCATACATACATGACTCCTCATGTTCTATTTATAGAAAAATTTGCATGCTTGGTACAATGGTCACAGTGACTGCCATCAATCAATATCAGTAGCATCTAAATTTGGGAATAAGATACTAGATTAGATCTTCTGGTGTAAATCATTTTTGTATACATATAATGATCTAATCCTAAAAAATAAAATAAAATGCCTTTTGAGATCCCCACCATGTCAAACATGCACCTTTTCTGTATATTGTTGTGGGTTCTGCATTGCCATTGTTAATAGGAAACTGGGATTAGACATTGTCGCATTATTGTTGCTTCTTAGTTCTTATACCTTGGGTTTTTCTTTTCGTCTATCTTTTTTCGTTTCAAAAGAAATAGGGGAAACTTAGTTATTGACCCCTTTTTATTCTTTTTAGGTTTGATGCAGGGCTTCATAGCTCCAGAGAATCAGGATTAAAAAGAGAGGCATCAACTCTTCAAGATGAGGTGTTCCTTTTTCTCTGAAAATTACCTATTTATATTGATTCTGCTCATTTTTTCTTGTGTAACTGTTAGGAGTTCTTATTATAACTTGAATACTCGAGAGTGCATACCTACTGTTTCAAGACTAATGCTATACTGTCATACAGCTTGACATGCTACAAGAGGAGAACGAGAGTGTTCTAGAAAAGGTGAAACAACAAATGATATTGTACAACAATGCATCTATTGGTTTTATGCAGGGCTTCAATAAAAAATTCTTAATCTTGATACAGTTGCGACTTGCTGAAGAAAGATGTGAGGAAGCGGAAGCTAGAGCCAAGGAGCTTGAGAAACAGGTGAGATAAGATATACTATAAACATTTTATTTTGCGGTTTTGCTCATTATATGGTCTGATTCTATCCTCTACTGCAATTGAATCTGAACCTCGAAATACAATTGCTTAGGTCTTAATTTCTTGTTACACAGGTAGCTGCTCTTGGAGAAGGAGTGTCATTAGAAGCTCGCCTCTTGAGCAGGTTTGTTCTGTGTTTCAAATACACATTTTATAAATCCACTACTGGCCACGACGTAACATGTGCATGAATGCTGGCAGGAAGGAAGCAGCACTTAAACAGAGGGAGGTTAGTTTTCTTCTTGCGTTCTGCTGGCATTTATATGTTATCATACTGCTTGTTTAGCCAGTTGTTTGTTGTTCGAATGAGAAGATCCCCTGTGCAGAACTTCATCCCAGTTTCTGCTTTGGGTGGTACCTAAATATACTCCCTTCATTCCCGTTTATAAGACGCACACATATATCAAGATTCAAAGTTTAAAGCCTTTGACCAATAATTTAGCCAACAAATTTTATTGTTACAATGTAAAATTGACATGGTTAGATTTATAATCAAATGTACTCTCCAATGATTATAAGTTTATAGGCACAAAAGGTATAATATAAGATAAATGAATGTCAAAGTCTAATTTAGGAGACTGAGCCATGTTACACCACGCCTTATAAACAGGAATGGAGTATTATGAAATACTTGTTTCAAGGTGCTGAAATGATGAATGAAAATGCATTATTACAGATTTTAAAAGCTGTTACCTGTTATCAACTAAATGGCTCAAAAAAACTTGCTTATCCACTAAATGACACTTCACTGCTGATTTTGCAACTCTTCATCAATCCTTCATTCGTCCTCAGGCTGCACTAAAAGCTGCAAGGGAATCAAAGGATGGTAGAGAGGAAGTAACAACACTAAGGCAAGAACTTGAGGTGAAGATATTTTTAGTGAATTTAAATGTCCTACTCTTTGTTGTATATGCTGCTTTATTTGACTCCTACTGTTCACTTATCATGTTTTGAATAGTCTGCCAAAGAAGAAGTTGCATCAGCATTTGACCAGCTAAAGGAGGCAGAGTCTGAAACCAAGGCTCTCCGATCCATGACTCAGAGAATGGTCTTAACTCAAGAAGAAATGGTTAGTCTGATTATTGCTGAATCCTCATTTTGTTTTGCCGGCATGATTTTTAATCCAGGTACAACTTTATAGGAGGAGGTTGTTCTAAAAAGGTGCTGGCTTGCACGCTATTGGGGTTTAGCAGTTCAATATGGTGAGTTACCTGATATGTCCTTTTTTTTCAAAGGAAAACTCTATCACTTTTCTGATTATACTGACTAGTCGCTCGAAATTTTAGGAGTTGTCTGGTATCTGTGATAAAAAAAAGTTCCATGCACATTCACTATCCATTGTTCTCTCTTGAAATTCATCTAGATAACTTATTGCCTCAGTTTACTATATTTGATAAATTTCAATAAGATACCATGTGGTGGCTCTTCTAATTGCTCATCCACTGATGATGTGGACATGTGGTTATGGTAATGTTTTATTTCCTCCTTATTCGCAGGAGTGTATCCCGATATCGCGGTATCAAAGCATGAACATTGGTCATCATTGGCTCCTCTTCCCCTCGAGGTTGTTCTGTCTGCTGGTCAAAAGGCTAAGGAGGAACCTCGGAAACAAGGCAAGCCTGCATTATTATAATGTGTAAGCTGTAGATCATAGTTTATTCCATACACTCTAATTAATGCTTGAAATTATTCATGCAGGTGATGATGTTCAAGGGAGAAATAAGCTTGCACGAGAAATGAGTGACGTAATGGGAGAGGGCAATATAGAGAGCATGCTTTCAGTTGAAATGGGGCTTAGAGAGCTTTCTTCATTAAAGGTGTTAAATCTACTTTTGTTTATAGATTTCTCCAAGGCAAAATTGTGGTACCTCTTACTCACATGTGAAGGCAAGCACCTGCATTAAAAACATGGGGAAGACATAAGCTCTCCTAAGCTTTAATATCCTAAAACCTTTTGCAAGTTCTCCTAATATCTAAATGCCGAACTTAACATGCTAACTCTTTTTTGCTTCTGCCAGAAGTTGAAAGGACCTGGTTGGACTTCCTACTATAGTAATAAAGTGCTCATGGTGATCAATTTATTCTGTATAAAGACTATTTAAAAGTTGGACAGATTAGTGAATCACAAAGGCCGCAAGGACAATTTGTCATTCTACTATTGCAGTCTCTCTACCATATGTAATACTGGCTGGCTTCTCTGACATGTCGAAGTTAAATTCCTGTTATTGCCATGTAGGTGGAGGATGCTGTTGTAGTTGCACTTGGCCAACATCGCAGGCCTAGCATAGTTCGGCAGTTCACATCAGGTTTGCTCCATTTGCAATGTACTTCATTATCATCTGTTTTGGCAAAACACATATTGTGTGAGGTTAATGAAATTTGGTATATCAATCATCATCTATCACACATATCTCATGACAAGTTTTGAGTCTGCACATCTGCTCTATTCACAGTTGGGCCCTATAATGTTAATTGTGTATTTGAAACATCCAAATCCATTTGTATACTTGCATAGGTGTTCTTCCAAATGCTGTCTCACTAACACTGTAATACTACATGGTAGTGGCCATCTCATGAAAGTATTTGTATAAATATAGTCACATAAAACGGGGTTGATGGCTTCGACCCTCGACCCGAGAACGTCGATCCCGACCCGGGAACGTGGGGCCATTTTCGTCCCCGCCTTGTAAAACTCACTCAAAAGTATCGACCCTCGATCCACGACCCCGTTCCTCGACCCATTCGACCCGAAAACTTTGTGACTAAATACTGACTGTAGGGTACTGTGATGCCATCTACAAGTGCATGCATTTGATTTTCTTTTCAGCTGGAGATTTTACGTGTAAATGCACTTCTTTGTCCTTGCTTGGAAAGCTAGAAACTGATCAAGCTGTGAATTATTTTGTTCTCTACCTTTGCAGATTTTAAATCACCTGGTGAACCTAAATATCTGGAGGCATTTGGTATTACTTTCTCCCCTTGGTTAATAGGACTTACCGCTTTAACTTTATTTGTATGGCTTGATCTCAGAGCTGAGACTATTTCTTCATTTGTAGATCTTAGCCCAGAAGAAGCTGAAGATGTTAGCTTTAAGCAGGTAAGCTTTCGGATATGTGAATTTTTTTCTTCTTCCATTTATTGCACTTGCACATGACTTATGGAATCCACACCAAACTCAGGCATGGCTGATCTACTTCTGGAGAAGAGCCAAAACTCATGGTATCGAGGAAGATATTGCTGATGACCGGCTTCAATTTTGGATTGGTCGCAATGCACAAGCTCCAAATTCGCATGATGCTATAGATGGTAAGATGCTTGCTCCATACACTAGTTACTAAAACAAGTAACCATTGGCAGGTATCCCTGTAAATTTTACTGATTAGCACGATGCTCATTGGGTGGCTGTTTAGTTGATTTTTGCATGGCTTCTTGCATCAGATCCAATTTATTCTGGTTCAAGGTGGCATCTTTTCTATTGTCTTGTGACTGGTTTCTGCCCATTTTATGACTGCAGTGGAGAGAGGTCTAACAGAGCTCAGGAAATTGTGCATAGAGCAGCAATTGTGGGAGGGTTCACGCGCAGATATAGATCAAGCTTCTTTGGCGATGGAGAACCAGTAAGAATCTGCCCATTGTTGTATATGCTCCGTGTATCATCCCATTTTTTGGAGAAACGGGAACTCTGGTTCCCGGGCCGGTCTCGAGCGCCCGCATCATCAGATATCACGGAATAGTGCTTCGATCTTGGGGGGTACCGAGCGATGAACTTGTCCAATTTCCAACGAGTTTGTGTAGTGCATGTGCAAGCGATTCATCTGTTGTTGAAATAGCTTTGTGAAATGTGTAATAGTTCTGCCTCGGCAAGAGAAGCAACGGTGGCCTCACTTCGAGCAATTGTGAATTTTGTGATTATTGCCCCCTGTTTATTCTGTCTCAAGCTCAATCATCCAGCGCCGAGGACTTTTCTGTGTGTTTTGTGTTGGTGCCCCCTGTGGCTTTGTGTTTAGGAGGCTTGAGATGCTGTCATGCTTCAATCCTGCCCTCCCGCATCCTCTGTTTACGGTTGATCGACATGAAGCAGGAGCTGTGTCGTTTGGTAGCACCTCCCGGTAAGTGCATGCTACGTTGTTTGTATTGTATCTTCGTCGTACTCACTTGTCATGAATCTGCAGTCTCGTTTGATCACATTGTTTTCTGGATTGTCGCACCTGACTGGTGGCCAGGTCACGAGACAATTGACAGGATTCGCTGGTTCCTCATCATCATCACCACCACCTTAGACCTCCAGTAACAGTAGCGCAGGCCTCCGCCTCTCCTACGACACGACAGGTACGCCGAGGTCCCTTTCGCTGGTCACATGCCCTCCTTTACCAGCAGAACCCAACCCGGACTTGTCCTGCACGGACACCACATGCAAAAAAAAAAAACATACCGCCTGCCTCCTCCTCCATGCACTTCCAGTTTTAATAACGACAAAAACGCGTTGGACCTGTTAAGCAACGCTTTGCTTCTGCTTTTAGTTTAGGGGGTGTTTAGTCCAGTAAACTTGGTGAGAGATGGGTGACAAAAATTTGTCAAATTTGCTCGGCAACTTGTCTCGTTAGGTCCCGTGTACAGAGAGAACACCGAGTTTCGATGTGACAGATGAATGATGAATGGAGAAAAGTAGCCAAAGTGGCCCAGCGAAATATGGCCTCACTCGCACCCAGATGAAATCGGAAACAGGCTATCGATATCCACATTGCCGGTGGGAAACACACAAAGATGGGTGGCAGCAGGAAGTTCCTCCGGAACCCAGCGGCGGATGGGTTGCATGGCGTGGAGGGAAGCCGGCGACCCCGGCTGGCCGGCGGCGATTGGTGAGGCGTCCTTGTGCCTCGATCAGACGCGCTTCGGCTTAGCTAACAGAGAAATTATTAATCGCCCTTATTGTTTTTTTTTTTTTTGCTGTGAGAGGAGGAGGAGGAGGAAGGAGGAGGAGGGGGTCAAAATGTGTGGGTTTAGAGCCGTCACGGGAAGCCTGGGGACGGTGCCGCTCGCCTTTCCGCTTATTAATTCCCCGGCTTCCCTTTCATATCTTCCGTCGCCGGGCATTCACCCACGACGACAATACATGTTGAGCCTGCTCATTCCCTCGCCGGCACGTTAAAGGCTTCTCCTCCTTCTTGAGTCCTCGCCGTCGCCGTCGGCCACGGTTGGCGCCTGCCTGCTAGTGCTAGCTAGCGACGCCAACTGTGGGGGTGCCAGCCACCACTTTCACACTTTCTAAGTCTGTCCGTTTGGTGGTGGTGGTCTTGATTAGTTGAGAGATGTGATCTTAGTTTGGTTGTGTGCCTCTACTCTAGAGATAATCGTGTCGTACATATCCTGGTTTTATGCAGAGGTTGTCGAGAGTGTGTTTCGACGCAAAAATCGGAAAATGATCGAGAGTTAAAATATTATATTAACTGAACAACGAATTGTTTATAGATGGGGTTGTCGAACAAACTGGTCTTGCGTCCACACGGTTCGCGAAGCTGCATGCGTGCACCTATCCCTGGAGTGTGTCGGACTGGTTTGAAATCCCTGCTTGACCTGAAATTTCGTATATTTTGCCATGCGGCGGCCGTCGTAGCCCGTAGAGTGCGCGCACACACACACACACGGCGGTAACTTAACTTGACTTGTACACACACACACACACGGGGAAGAACAGCTCTGAATTCTCTGCTCTCTCTCTCTCGCTCGCTTTTGCAGCAAAAAAAAAAAACGCTCATGTGAACCGTGGTAGGCAGGGGGGGAAGGCCTTCTTTTTTCCTCTCCTCTTTCCCGCTGGCTACCTAGCCTTGTGCTGCCGCGGGTTTACATTCCCTTGCGCCGCGCTGCGTGACTGAGTGCGTGTGGTTTGGTTTCTTCCGGCAGCGTCACAGGATGCATGAGACACCCTTGTACGTAATTGGGGGGTTGCGCTGCCGCTGCGCGCACTCGAGGGGGTTGAGTAGGAAGGAATTCATTTCAATCATGTAGCCCTTCTTCCCCGGCCTCATCCCCAAACCGTGAACAGAATGATCTCGCCCTTTTGCTCTCTTATTACCATTCCTCGGTACTACTTCTACCCGTTCCTTTCTTTTTTTTGCCCCTCTCTAGCTTACTTATTGATAAGTGTTACTCTTCCTTCCCTTGAAAAAAGGTTTTTAACACTAATATAGGATCATTGTTGTCCACCATTCCACCCATTCTTCTGATTCATGTGTTTTTTTTTTAAAAAAAAGAATTGTGTGCTCACTTCTCAGTTAAATTCACATCATTTTGCAAAGGTGGAAACATTTGTAAAGCGACATCCGAAATCAGGCAACCGTCACTAAAGCAGCAACACCTTGTTTAGAATAGGGTTTAAAATGCAAATTAACAAGGTGCACAACTTGTATTGGCATCGTTCATGGATTATTAATTAGCAGTGGTTCATGCATATTTTTTTCGCTTGCGCAATAGAACCATGTACAAGGTGTTCAGGGCCTCCACAGCCCTCTTGCTGCTTCCAAATTTTTAATAATGAGGTAAACCTTATATATATGTCGGATGCACAATTTTTTTTTTTTGCTTGTTCTTTTCCCACCACTAAATCCAACACACACCTCCTCGATCTACGCACGTGTCTAGATGAGTACGTGCTGATCTCTTGCCGACCAGTTTTTGGACGGGGTCACCGTCCAAATGGATCAGAGGAAAGCAAAGCTATATGCAATCAACCAATGCCAAAAGCCCAAGGCCGCGGCTGGCGGCGGATGGATCTAGCCTAGCCGGCGACGATCAAACCGTCACACGCAATGCCGGCGGCCGGCGGCGTCCGTTCTTGCTTCTCCGTGAAAGACGAGCAAAACAGATGGCGACGGGGAGCGGCTTTTCCGGCTGTGGCTACACTGCCAGAGAGCAAAAGGGGTGTGTCCCAGCAGAAACCGATGCGGAGACCAGCTTTTCTGCTCTCGCCGCCGGCCGGCCGGCCGGGCTAGCTGCAGCGATTCCTTCCAATCTGCTGCCACCCCTGGTACGGTTCTTCCGACGAGTACTCATCACTCCCCACGCACTGCACATTTCCACATCAGACATCGCTCGCTGCTGCTGAGTCCTGATCAGGTTGTTGGGATGCAACAGTTTTTGTTGCAGCTAGCTGCATGGCACAGCGTTGCGTTACGTTGCGTTGCGTTGCGTATAAACATCTTTTTTTTTTTGCCTTTTATAAAAAAAAGTGGTCGTGTTAGTGTGTGCCTAATAATTATTGTAATGTCGTGCAAATCACCTTGATAATAAACTTTGTTGGAAGGTCGTGAGAAGGGAACAGAACTTTTGTTAGCGTATGCTGCTGCAACCAAACAAATCCACTCGCATCTGTGAAGCACATCTTGCACAATCAGAAACGCGCAACATGAAAGGCACACTTACACGTGACCACTACCATGGAGGTAATGCGTGAGCGTGCATGTGAGTAGTATCTGCATGACTAGAAAGGTTAGCAAAGCAAGGGGATGAGACATTGTAAGGATCTAATTAATATATATTATGGCTCCAAAGACAAGCCGGTATCGATCTTTCGACACTAAAGATACCCCTCTTTAGTTCCGATTCTTGAATCCGGATTAATTATTAAAGGGTCTTTTTAGTTCCCGAAGTCCAAAATCAACCGAAACTAAAGGGTTGGATCGAAAGTTGTTTCTTTACTAGTGAGATTGAGTGCATATGCATATGGCATGCGGGGGAATCGTACGTGGAAATCATGATATTTCAGTTGAGTTGGATGAACCAACAACGTTAGTGCAAATTGCACGTGCCCACGTGATTTGCAGAGGCAACCGCAAACGTAAACTCCTATCCGTCGATTGTTCGATGTGTCGAATTTATTGCAATAGCATACACTTGGTAGCTAGGTCCGCTACTTAGGCTACCTATATAGGTCAATGGTTTCCAATCTATTCAGCTTGGCGATATATATATATCGCCTTTTTAAGTGCGTTTACAACACTATACTACGATATATATGTGGTAACCCCAACAAAAAAGATAATAGATAATTAGTTTGCGTGATAGCATTAATAGATCCATGGCTTATAGATGCACAATAACTCCTCTTGCGAGAGTCACTTTGTCACTTGAGGTACCAATGCAACAAAGATGACAAGAATGTGACAATGTTTATGGTACGGTTCCTCAAAAGAAAGGAGTGGAAGGGGGGCTGAATTAGACGGTAAGTGGACCGTCATTTAATAGGATGTTGTTCATTGTATAAATTCAACTAGACACGGGATCGACCTTTCAAAGTTCTAAATGTGGTTTACGTTCAAAAAAAAAGTTCTAAATGTGGTACACCATGATGTGTGTCAGATGAGAGTAGGAAAAAAACTCATTTCTACTAATCCTTCGTAGGAAAGTTCGGATCGATTCACAGAAGCATGCAGCCCCAGTAGCGGTATTGGGGCAGAACCCTCCAAAGCCGGGCTACAGATCATCAGCAGAGCAGCCTTTCGGCATGCAGAGACTGCAACGGCACTGCCAAAGAAACCAGCGGAAACCGACGGTGATGCCCGGCCGGCCTGACACGCGTCGTCCGGCGGCCGCGAACGCTTCCTTCCTTCCAAAGTTTTCAAGCTACAAACTTTGCTCTGCTTTTTGGTAGATCATCGATCCATGGATTCCACATCACTGCCGATCGAAGTCCTCATCAGATTCATCGCCGGCGACTAGCTAGCTAGCTGCTGCAACAGTTTTTGTTGCAGCATTGGCATATGCCATGGCATTTTGCGTTCGATCGATCGAGCCACCAAACTGTAAATTCTTTTTGTGTTGGTTCCAAGAAATCCCATTAACCTTTTTTGTTTCTTGGATTATTGGAGGTGATTTGATCCGGATGTGGCCTTTTCAAGAAAAAGGTGGTGATCGAGAAGGGAACAAAATTGTGCCAAGATTTGTAGTTTTGAAACGTGACACAAGAGCCATGCAGCAACCAAACAAATGGATCTTAATTTGCATGGGTGATGGAAGCAAAGTTTGCACACAAATGTCTCTTTCTTCTCTCCTCTCTCTCTCTAGAAAAGAAAACGGCTCCTCTAGTCCTCTCCCTTTCTCTAGTCTATACACTCTTTCTCTCTCTACATCCATCTCTCTCCTACGCCTATAAGAGGGCAACCAAGGATTCGTCGCTGTGGGGTGAGAAGAGAGAGAGAGAGAGAGAGAGAGAGTTGCCAGCAGTGAGCCGCAGAAGAGGAGGATAATTAGTGAGGAGGAGCTCGATCGACAAGGAGCGGAGGAGGGGCGTGGTGGTGGTAGCCATGGACAACTCGGCGCCAGGGAAGCTGGACGAGATCGATGGAGGAGGAGGGGCGGCCGCGGACTGGGCCTACCTCTCGTCGGACGGGATGGCCTCCGGCTCCTTCCCGCTCTTCCCCTTCGCCAGGGACGCCCTCTCCACGCCGACGCCCGCCTCGCTGCTCCTCTCCATGGACCCCGCCGCGCTCTTCGACCTCCACGGCGCCTTCGCCCCGCCCTCCTCCTCCTCCGCCGCCGGCGGCGGCTCCGCGCTGCCCGCCTTCCACGACTTCACCTCCAACAACCCCTTCGACGACGCCGGCCATCAGTTCCTCGCCGCGCCTCCGCCGTTGCAGCCGGAGCACCAGCATGGGCAGAAAGGTGGGTTCTTGGCGCCGGCGGCGGCGGTTCCGGCCTTCGTCCACGGCGGGATGGACTGGGACGACGACGAGGAGATCGAGCACAGCGTCGACGCGTCCTCCATGGCCATCTCGGCCTCCATGGAGAATGCTGCGGGCGCGGCCACTACAGGTGGAGGTGGCGGTGGCGGCGGCGGCGGCGGCGGGAGGGGCAAGAACAAGAAGGGGTTGCCGGCCAAGAACCTCATGGCGGAGCGCCGGCGCCGGAAGAAGCTAAATGACCGCCTCTACTTGCTGCGCTCGGTGGTGCCCAAGATCAGCAAGGTGATCCGCCGTGGCCTGGCCATATTCATCTCTTTTCTTGTATCTTCCCAGGCATTCCAGCTGTGTGCTGCATGTTATAGTTTATCTCTTTACACTGATGTTTTGTGATAATGGTGCTGTTCTAGTATTATGGTAGGATTTTATTACATCTTGTCACTTTACTCTGTGTGAATTTTGGCGACGAATTCTTTTTGGTGGATCTATGGAATATGGCACGCCTAATGTCTATATGTGCCTATGTTCATCGCTCTAGCTAGCAGCGGTGATATCGCCTTGATACGTGGAAAGCGGTCTTTTTTTTCATGGTAAATCATATACAGAAGTATATATGTATGCTTTTGATTACTCCTTATGTTAGACTGCATTTTTTTATCATGTATTTTTGAGCACTAAACCGAATTACTGTTAGTTTTTCTATTCCTTGATGATTGGTTTACTGTCCACCCATGGTAATTTTCAGTCACGTACTTGAAATGTTTTCCCCTTGTTTTGTTTAATTCTTACTTATTGGGGCATTCTTCCAATTCTGAGACGCCCAGATTCATCTATGCAATATTAACACAGTCCCATGCATGACATGTCGCTGAAAGTGACCTATCAACCCATAGCTTGTGAGCTAATGAAATGTTTGTTTTTCTTTCTTTCTCTTAATGTCGATTCTCAGTTTTGCGTGCTTTTGTTTCTACATATTGCTGTTTCATCCTAAACAATTTGTGCACTCGGAAATTTAAGCAACGATAGTATATGTTTGATTGTAATCAACTTATATTTTCCTAATTCATCCCAATGATCAATATTGTCTTAAACAATAAAAGAAGACTTCAAGTTGCAGTGTATCAATGCAGCACCATTTACAAGTAACCCATTTTTAATGCAGCAGGAGAGCTCATTCATGTCTTAACTCTTCTCCTGTAGCAGTTGATTTGATGAGCTCATCAACAGTTTTCTTCTCACGTGACAGATGGATAGAGCTTCCATCCTTGGTGATGCAATTGAGTACTTGAAGGAGCTCCTGCAGAGGATCAACGATCTTCACAATGAAATTGAGTCTGCTCCAAGCTCTTCGGTTGTTGGGCCAACATCAGCTAGCTTCCATCCGTCGACACCAACACTGCAAACATTTCCTGGGCATGTCAAAGAGGAGCTTTGCCCAGCCGCATTCCCTAGCCCTAATGGGCAGCAAGCCACGGTTAGTTTGATTAAGAACTAATTCTAAGTTGGGAGTCGCAACCTAAGTTCCTCTGTTTTATGCTCAACATTCGTATACTGAATGTTCTACAGTTCATAGTACCAGTATGTTATATGTGCAGGTTCTTCATCCTTCACTTCTTTTTTTGAGAATTGTGCGTAATAGCGATACTGAATGAGATACACCGATCTTGTTGGCCGCAGGTTGAAGTCAGGATGAGGGAAGGGCATGCAGTCAATATCCACATGTTCTGCGCGCGTAGGCCAGGCATCCTGCTGTCCACAATGGCAGCTCTGGACAGCTTGGGTCTCGACATCGAGCAGGCAGTCATCAGCTGCTTCAATGGGTTTGCAATGGACGTCTTCCGAGCTGAGGTCTGTGCTCACCGGCGTCATAACCATATCTGCTGCTTATGGATTCAATTCAACCAAGCCTAACGTTGCTCGCCCTCTTCATATCTCTGTTGTCTGCTCCAGCAATGCGGGGATGGTCCTGGACTCGTGCCTGAAGAAATTAAGGCCGTGCTGCTGCACACTGCTGGTCTTCAAAACTCTATGTAGCTGGTCTGAAAACAGAGTGCTTCGGTTCGGAAGCCAAGCTGTGCGGTTCACCGGTTTCTTGGTCAAATGATGAGATGATGCTCGCCATCTAGGGATATGAGTGATGATGTAACTATGGATTCTCTTTCGTTTAATGTCGAATTTTCTCTTCGGTACTGTCATGTAACAGAATCTATGTCGTGTGTTAAACGATCTGGTGAATGGTGATGAGATATAGTCAAATTCAGTGCCATGTCGGTCTGAGATTATGCACATACTAGTGGACTCCAGCAATGATTTTCACTGGCAGTGTGGCAGGCAAGCTGGGATTGATCCAAATGAATTGAATCCTCTGGGTTCTTGGTAGTATTTATGCTAACTGTTTTGCATTCAGTGAAGCCTGCCTGTTGAATGAATCCTGCCCCATGTGAAGAAGACTGGAGTAGATGAATCGGCCGATAGCTGATAAATAGTGAAGGATTTGTTGGGAATGGGATTGGTTGCTTCACTGCTCTGATTCCGTGATCCCTGTGCCTGCCTCCTGCCCTCCTACCTGCAGGATGCAGTTCTTGCCTTGAGCCATGTCCCTCCTAGATCACTCCAAGATCTGCAGTGCAGCTGCAGGGCTAACGGCTGGAACTTTAAACACATTTGTCCAATCTAGCCGGGGTAGGTGTGATAATTTAAACATATACCCGTTTAAATGTCTGATATAACATGTATTTTGAGGCCCAGTGCTCGTAAATCAACTCTCCGGATGCGAAAGGCCAGTGCTCGTAAATCAACTCCCCGGATGCGAAAGGGCATGCCTGTTCGCTTGGCTTATCAGCCACCAGTAAGCAGTACTTTTCTCTCATAACAAATCGCCCACCAAGAAGAAGTACCAACAATACTTTTCTCTCGTAACAAATCAAGACTGCCATCGCCCACCAGCCCAACCGAACATCTTTGGTAGACCGGTGGTTACAAGAGCCCCAGTGACACCTCAGGTCCTGGGTTCGACTCCTCGTGGGATGCGAAACGGCGTTTGTGCTTTCAGTGGTAGGCGACGTTCCCGTCGACAGCAAGGCGCCTGTGGTGACTTCGTCAATCTTGAAGATTTGCCTGCACAGTCTTCGAAGATGCTCCTAGGTTAGGGTTTGCGTGCGTGTATTCATATGGATGAGTGTGCGTGCGTTGTGAGTGTCTCTAATGTATTGTGTAATTCGAAAAAAAACTCTCCGGATTTGCGACTCATGGAACTGGCCAAAATCAAAGCTGGAGTCCAACAAAAGAAGAAATAGGAATCATAAGGAGATTTTTTTTACAGATATTTGCGGTTTTGGGCTTGTCACTTGGTCTATGCCAAGCTCGAGTCCAACAAAAGAAGAAATTAGAGATTTTTTTTACAGATATTTGCGATGATCATTGAAGTTTGAATTATGGTACGAGTTTGACATATTCACTCTAATTATCTATATAAGTTCGTACCACTCTAGTAACTCATGTACGTCTACCTGACCATCGCATCCTTTTACAACCATTGTCTTGCACCACATGTCATCATGATGCCCTTAAACCAAGATGTTTTATATTTACTAGTGTAATGCCTGCGCGTTGTTACGGACAATTACAAGTCATGCACATAACGGAGGCACTTCACATAGGATTTTATGACAAAAGTCTGGCAACCAATGGATGAAACTGGTGAACAAATCACAGTGATACTGCAGTAAGCAATTACTTGAGAGTGATAAGATGCTGCCAGTTCACGAGGTATCCGAAGCACAGAACCACAGGGGTTAAGCAAACTGGTTTGCCAGAAACTCAAGGTGTAACTTTGGCATATATCCAGATGCCCCTCCACCAGGGAATATCACATCTAATAATGGTCTAAAAAAACACTACTTCAGTTTCAAACATGAAAGTGTTAGTTACAACACCAAACAAACCGGTACCGATCACGCTTTCTTGCCTTAAGACTACGGTAACCGCTTTGTAGGGCTCCCTGCCGACAAAGCCGGCATGGGATCTACGATGCCTCACATTCGGCTTTCCATATCTAAATCAATAAGCGACGGGAGGTTCAAGGCGGATGAACCAATATGGATCCCTCTAACCACACCACCATATAGCTAGTGTTTATTTGGTGGCGAGAGAAGTAGAATGGCATCCCACAGAGTCGTTCTTCCTGAAAGTAGAACATGTCGGTTAACCGAGATTCGATTCCATTGTCGGTTAAGCCGCGCTACGGCAATAACCAAAAGTCACTACATGTTTTGAAAATAAAGTACACAACATGATAGAAAAAAATTCATATCATTGAAGAATAACATCTTGAGGAATGTTTATGCATAATCATGCTAATTCTATATGGCTACATAACAAACTTAATTCACAGTGCTACTATAATGTAAGTTAACATACGAACTGCTTCAAAAGAATTAAGTCTCCAGGAGAAGGTGGTCATGAGTGTTAATTGACAGCTTCAACTTCCCGAGTTGCAAATACCGAGCGACTTCTAATTGTTTTCTCCAAATAAGGGCACGAGAGATCGGGCAAGAAACACCGGTAAAGACGTGCCAGGATTATCAAAGTATGCATACTCATGGTACTAAAAAATTCCACAATTGCAAAGAGCACAAAAATTTTGGAATTCTTTTGGAAGTTCAAGTTTCAGTTCTTCTGAATTAGCTGCTCTTCCCATCTTTCCTTTTCTGGATTCTTTTGTATTTTATTTTTTATACTATTTGGAACTCATTTTTAATATTGATGAAATGTAGCATGTACCCATCACAGAGATATGATGGCCAAGATCCTAGAGGCACCAGAACATAAAGATATCCCACTGTGGCCCTTCCTTCACCAATCTGGACAAAAGACTGCAGGGAGTGCAATTCTCAAGATAAAAGACAGCTTATTACACTCGTTACTCGAAGCAATGAACCAAGTGATGGTGTTCGCAAACCTCTTCAAATGTCCTGAAAATGAAAATTGTTATATAAACACATATATACCAATTTTGTGAAGTGCCTTCAAATCTAAACAGAAAGTTCATTTATGATAATTAAATATTTTATTTGGCAAAAACCAATATGCATGCTCAAAGCAATGAACCAAGTGATCTTCATCTAAACAGAACATACATTGATTTTCATCTAAATGAAACACAAATAACATGGGCTATAAACTGGCAACTTTCTCATTACCAATTTGCGACCTTTCATCGAATAACTCATCGAATCCCAAACCGCGAAATTTGGATAGGCACTTGTTGTTGTTGTTCGACATACACCCCGTCCTCACTAACCAAGTTATCCGCACCTAGAGGAAGCTTCTTCCGCGTACCGTGTTGGTCTAGCTTGTCTTGCCCACCCTCATCCCGGATTATACATGGCCAAACGGGCCGTGCCGGCCCCAAGACAAAGCACTAGCACTATCCCCGGCACGGCACTAAGCAAACACGGCACTATGTCGTGCTCGTGCCTAGCCGTGCCGTGCCACTTCGTGCTACCGTGCCAAGGTTGAGGCACTAGCACGGCCCTACGAGACCTCGGTCGTGTCGTGCCGTGCCGACGGCACTACGAGGCACTATCGTGCTGCAAGAGAATGGAGCGAATCAAGATGCAAATGTCAAAAAAAAATATCACACAAATCATAAAAAATTCAACATATAAATCAAATTGGTTATAAATCCATCAAAAATGCCATCTCGAGGGTAGACAGGATGCTCTGGTCCCGGCGACAGCGTCATGCACTGCTAAAAATATCAAGTTTATAGGAATTATCGTGCCACCATCGTGCCGGCTCATTAGTCGTGTCGTGCCCGTGCTAGTGCCGCGGGCCGGACTCGCGGCCCGTGCACTATCTAGATCGTGCCTCGTGCCGCACTAGCACTATGGTGTCGTGCCCATGCCGTGCTAGGGCCGTGCTTTTTCGGGCCGTGCCCGTGCCGGCCCATCGGGCCCGGCCCATTTGGCCATCTATATCCCGGATAACCGAAGGCATATCATCCCGTTCGCATCGCCGTCCCAACGAGGATTATTGCCGAACGACTCACAAGCAAAACCACCGAGGCCATTGGAGCACCGATCCCCGCCCACCCCGATTCTCGCCATTTCACCTCGCTCCTTATCCGAACCGTCCCACTTGCCGACCTCGGTTCGGGAAATCCATCGAATAGCCGGTGGGCATCTTCTCACCCTCAACACACCGGCGAGAAATTGCCTTGAGTAGAAGTCGCCCACCCACACGCCCGCAGCAGCGGTGGAGCCTCCCCGGAGCCGCCCGTCCGCCGCCGGAGGAAGCAAGTGCGGGGGGCGCGCGCCGCGCGCCCATGAGAGGACGTCCCCCGCCTCCGAGCCGGCGGCCGCACGAGGTGGTCGATGGTCGCCGCGGCCTCACGGACACCGCGCTCGCCGTCCTTGCAGGTGCGTCTCGCGCCGCCGCCGCCGTCTACCGAGTCGCCGCCGCCCGCGCGTGACCTCGCGCGCGTTGGACGGGGGCCACCCCTTGTGCACCTTGGAGGGGCTCGAGGTCGTCGCGAGGGAGCTCGAGGTCGCCGCTCGAATCGATCCGCCCTCGGAAGAGTTGGCCGGCGCTCGATCCGCGAGTGAGGGAGGGAGGGGAAGGGGTCCGCGCGGCCGGTCCGCTCTCGAAGACCACCGCCGCCCGCATGGCCCGCGCCGCCGATGCTAGGGTTGAGCACGGGAGTCGCACCCACCGCCGAGGAAAGGTAGCGCCCGACCCGCGGTCGCGGATGGGTCCGGCGGTGTCGGCCCGCCCCGGCGCCAATGGGTCCAGCGGCGGCCATGGAGGCGCGCCCATGTAGGTGAACTGCGACAGTCCAGCGTCGATCTGCCGCCTGCTACTTTCCCTTGGGGCGGCGCGGGGAGGGCCGGTGCGGGGGAGGGCCAGCGGCGATGATTCTGCGAGAGAAAGAAAAGGTACCAGCGGGCGTGATGGCAGATTCGGTGGACAGAGGATCACGGGCATGAGTGAACCGGCAACGACGACTCCTTCTCCGGCGGGTGAGGGGTCTCCAACGGACGACGTTTTGCGGTGGGGGAGGCAGATGGTGGAGGAGGTGGCGGCGGCGCGCGCGCGCGCGCGGGGCGGGCGCACGGTGGAGGGGAAGGCACGACAGTGCGCGGGCGCAGGCGGCGGGGTTGCGCGTCGGAGGGGAAGGCATGGAGGATGGAAAGGCGTGACGGCGGGGTGCGGAGAAAGGCGCGGTAGAGGAGGGCGCAGTGCGGAGGGGTGCGTTTTTTTCGCGATGCGAGGGGCCCACGACGCGCGGGGGAGCGGCGGACGCCCGCGAGGTGAACGTACGTTCACTGTGGTGGAAAGTTCGACCAAAAAATTTCTCCGCTTCGTACTTTTTAGGAGTAGAGATAGAGATTACCACCATTATTGCTACTAGTTGAACTTTTTTTTATAAAATAAAAGGTACATATTGCAATTTCTTAAATTTCTTGGTTCCGATAATCTAAGGTTCAATTATGTGGTCATGAAAGAAATAGTACAATTCTCAACAAAAAAAATCTTAAATTTCTTGGTTCCGATAATCTAGGTTCAATTATGTGGTCATGAAAGAAATAGTACAATTCTCAACAAAAAAAAAGGTACAGAAATGGATTCCATGGTTTACGACTACATTTCCGTCTTGATGGCCTTAACACGTAAACGCGAAAAGCCGCCTTCTCTAGGGAGTGTCTAATCTCGGCTGCTGCCTGACAGACACAGCGCAGAAGGTAGTAACTGCTAAGAATGGCGACCTCAGTGCGATCGGCAGCCGCGCCGCGCCGCCTCGCTCAGTCGGCACCTCCGGCGAGCACCGGACATGTCCGAGGACTGGCGCGCTTCGGTAATCGAACCGGATCCCACGGTGCGCGAGGATTGTCAATGGCGGTGGCCGACTCCACCCGCCGTCGGGCCAAGGAAGGGGGCGCCGGGGACGGCGTCCTCGGGGCTCCCGTCCTTGCAGGGCCTGCGGGGGAATTGGGGGATCAGCTGAGCGTGGTGATGAAGTTCGGGGGCTCCTCGGTGTCGTCGGCCGCGAGGATGGAGGAGGTGGCCGGCCTCATCCTGGCGTTCCCCGAGGAGCGCCCCGTCGTCGTGCTCTCTGCCATGGGGAAAACCACCAATCTCCTGCTACTCGTACTGATCGCGTCTCCCGCTTTTGAGTGATAACCACATTAGGCTCTAGCTGTGCAATCTTTCTTCGCTTTACCAAAGAAAAGTTTACTGTCCCCTTTGCCTGCATAATTCGCTGGTTGAATGCATCAAGAATCTTCAATCACCTATAGTAAAGTTGACATCTTTTCAGTAATGATGATTTTGCTTGCGACTAATAGTGGATCTGTAGACTTTTATAGATGCTAAATAGTCTCTTTGTCCGTCAACAGTAGCTATGAACAAAGATACAGTTAATTATACTGAACCTTTATACAGGCTTATCCTCGAGAACAAGGTTAACTTATAGGACATTTTGGGTATTGTTTGATGCTTGCACTGAAATGTAAAATGTATTATTTCTGTTAGGCTGGAGAGAAGGCAGTGGGTTGTGGAGTGATCCATGTTTCTGAAATTGAAGAGTGGAACACAATCAAAGATCTGCATATTAAGTACGCCTACTTTTCGAACGGTTTACTATTGGAATACTTGCAACAGTTTCAATTAATGTTGGTCTGTTTACTGTCAATCCAGAACTGTTGATGAACTCGGACTGCCAGCATCTTTAATAGACGGTAAAGCTCACTACTTAATAACCTTGTATTCTGAATTTTCTGACATAACAAAGTTACCTTTTACTGCATTCGGAACTTTTAGATATGCTGGATGAACTGGGGCAACTCTTGAAAGGTATCGCGATGATGAAAGAGCTGACACTTCGAACCAGAGACTACCTTGTTTCATTTGGAGAATGCATGTCCACACGCATCTTTGCTGCTTATTTGAACAAAATTGGTGTAAAAGCACGGCAGGTACTTCTTGACATTTCCTTCAATCACCTTGAATCAGTGTTCTTCTCAGGTTATGACTTATGAGTGCACCTACCTGCATGAATTTGTTGTAATATTCCTCCCTAGTGTGGGATGTCCCTAAAATTTGATTAGTCACTGAATCTTTTACTGGTTAATCATTTCAAGTTTACAAGTCTCAACTCATTTTGTTACTTGCATTCCACTAGTATTCTGCATAAATATCACATTTCAATACTAATTAATCCATTACATTCTTTCGTTGGTGGAAAAGGTTCATTGAAATTTTATAATATTTTGAAATGTAAACTTGTTGGGTTTCATACTTCCGTATCTAGCCTATCCCAACCTGCTCAGGGCTAAAAGGCTTTGTTGTTGTGGTAACTGTAAACTTGTGTGACTGGTTCGGTATTGCCATAAGCCCATAAACATACAATCTAGTGCTTGCCTAGACGACTACAATCTGAAGGGAGCATTCTAAATTTCTAATTTGAAGGCGAAATTGGCATTGTCGTCCCTCAACTATACCTTGGGGCTTGGGGTTAAGTTTGTCCCTCAACTTCCAGTTAGGCCAGCCAATTTAGTCCTCCAACTTATATTTTTTGGGCCAATCTTGTCCCTCATCCGCCAGGCCATGTCACCTTGCACGTGTGTTCTGCTGAATACCTCTCGGTCCATTGGACTGCATCCTCTTCTGTTCTTCATCCATCACGTGTGTTTACTCTCCAGTTTACTGAATGACTTGTATCATGCGAATGGTATGCATCTACTTGCTGTATAGTTTCAATAAAACAAGTTCTGTCGACACTCTAGGCAGGTCACACTTGAGAACACTGGAGTGTGTATGGGCAGTTGGCCACAAATCATTAACAGGTGAGAGAAGTAAGCAAGAGTGGTGATACAAAATTACAAATGTACAGCAAGTAGATGCATACCATTCGCATGATACAAGTCATTAACAGGTGAGAAGGAGATAAGAGGATGCAATCAAATGAAACGAGGAGCATTTAGGACATCTAGCACATATAGGGTGACGTGGCATGCCGACATGGATGGCCAGCTAGAACAAGGGATGAGATTGACCATAAAAGATAAGTTAGATGACTAAATTGGCCTAACCGAAAGTTCAGGGACGAATTTGACCCACGGCTGATATTTAAGTGACGAATTTGACCTACAGCCGATGATTGAGGGACGACAACGCCTATGTTGCCTAATTTGAATATAGGTTATTGCTTGGTTTTCTTTCCTCGAATGTCTCATTTTGATACAGGGACCTATAAGGTTAACCAGACAGGTTAATTCAGTTTCAAACTCTCGTGCAGTATGACGCATTCAATATTGGTTTCATGACAACAGACGATTTTGGTAACGCGGATGTATTGGAAGCAACTTATCCTGCTGTTGCTAAGAGGCTTCATGGAGACTGGATACGGGATCCAGCAATACCTGTTGTTACTGGGTTCCTTGGGAAGGTATCTCATAAAAAACAATCTATTCAGTAATGGAGCAACTTATCACAACTGGCATCACTTTACTTGCAGGGCTGGAAATCAGGAGCTGTTACTACTTTAGGCCGAGGTGGTAGTGACTTGACTGCTACAACCATTGGTAAAGCCTTGGGACTGAGAGAAATTCAGGTCTATGTTTAGTCTGAATAAAATATCAAATAAACCATATTTTTCTTTTTTGAGGACCAAAAGTTGAACCAGTAGTTGATTCATGCTAATCACTAAGCTTTCAAGTAAATTGTTCCTTATACCCATTCATTGTTTGTTTGGTCTGAATGCGTACTATGCCTGTGATAGGTGTGGAAGGATGTTGATGGTGTACTCACATGTGATCCAAATATCTACCCACATGCAAAAACTGTTCCATACTTAACATTTGAAGAGGCTACAGAACTTGCTTATTTTGGTGCTCAGGTGTGCATTGATGATTCATTTTGAATGGTGATCGGAGACTTTCCTCCAAGAAAGTTTAACTCCTCCTGTTTTTTTAAGTCATGATATGATTTGGTACGGTTTTCCAAACACAAATACACTTTGACCATTCATTTATCTTATATTATATTGTTTATGGTTATAAACTTATGATCATCGTAGAGTATATTTGATTACGAATCCAACCATATAAAGTTTACATTGTAAAAAATTGAAAGTTATAATGGTCAAAGATTGCAAAATTTGAATCTTAATGTGCATGTGTGCCTTACAAAAAAAAACCCGGAGTGAGTGTGTATCTAAGGTGGAAGAAGATTTTAAAATGGAAGTATAGAACTGTGATGGCAAGTGATCAATTCTTCTTTTTCTTTTTTTGATACCAAAGTGATCAATTCATTTGAGCACTGCTGATTTTTTTCTACAAAATATTTATTTAGTGTATAAGGTTGTTCAAGAAGAGGATTCTATAACTGAACTGCAATAATGGTAGATACATGATAGTTCATGTTCATTGCAGTTTTTCAGCACTTGAACTCTATGTATTCTATGGTCATAATCCCTCTCAACACAATGAATAAATGTATACTTCAGTTGCATACTTTTGAAAAAACAAATACTTTCAAAAAAAAATTACATCTACACTCTTTAGTGCATTATTAAGAGTTCAGAAGATCAAAGTGAATGCCTTCTGTCGTTCGTCAGAAATAGGAACATAAATGGAATGACTTCTATTCCCTTTTCCCTCCTGAGGCTATATATGGAGTGTTAGTGGGCATTTGTCTTACTAATCATGATGAATTGTACATAAAGCTCACAATGTCAGACTTAGTTACTCGTTTGCTTAGTACAAACGTGAGATTTAGGCTCATTATTATGGATTATTCCACTCATGCAGGTTTTGCATCCACAATCAATGAGACCTGCTAGAGAGGGTGATATACCGGTTAGGGTTAAGAATTCATACAACCCTAAAGCTCCAGGCACTCTTATTACTAAACAAAGAGAGATGGATAAGGTGTGTATCATATTACTTAAGGTTTATTCTACTATTCTAACATCATCTGTTTCGCTTCGCATTGACTTCCCCCTTGTTTCACTACTAGGTTGTACTAACTAGTATAGTGCTGAAGTCAAATGTCACTATGTTGGACATAGTGAGCACTCGGATGCTTGGTCAGTTTGGTTTTTTGGCAAGGGTACGTCGAGCACCGAGCTATTTTGTTTTCTCATATTTCATTATTCTTATCTCTATGCATGAGCTTGAGCAGGTATTTGCTATATTTGAAGACCTAGGCATATCTGTGGATTGTGTAGCTACCAGCGAAGTTAGCATTTCTGTGTCACTTGATCCATCGAAGATCTGGAGTCGGGAACTTATTCAGCAGGCAAGTCCTTCTATACGCATGCCTATTGACAACTAGTTATACTCTTACCGAATTTCATTCACCCATAAGGAAAATTAGCAAGTAGAAGTTTACAAGAGTTTGCATGGTACTATGTCTGCCACTAACTTTCTGTGCTTGAATATTGTTACCAATCTTTTAGGAACTTGACAATGTAATCGAAGAGCTTGACAAAATAGCAATTGTTCATCTGCTTCAGCAGAGGGCGATAATTTCGCTCATCGGGAATGTGAAACGGTCATCTCTTATCCTAGAAAAGGTATGACACTTTGCACATTTCGGAAAAGAAATGGTTCCAGATTCTTTTGATACAAGAACCGCTCGCCTAACCATCCTGTAAATCTTCAGGCCTTCCACGTGCTGAGGAAAAATGGCGTCAATGTTCAGATGATCTCGCAAGGGGCGTCCAAGGTACACTAGCTAGTTCACGCACCATCATCCAGAGTCATCATCCATCATAGTTCATAGCCAACCAAACCGATGAGTGAGATTTGTGCGCAGGTTAACATGTCACTGATAGTTCATGACGGTGAGGCGAAGGCCTGCGTCAGAGCCCTCCACCAGGCATTCTTCGAGGACGAGGATGTCCTGACTGACACAAGTTGAAGCGGGAGAATTTGCTCGTGGGTTGACCAGTTAGTAGTACAGCCAGGTCGCCGCCTCCAGCACACGCATACTAGTTGTATCCCATCGTCGTCAGCTCCTCTCCAGTCTCCACCATCAGCGGCTTAAATCCGCTCCGTGTGAACATGATTGTGCATTTAATTAGTCTGCCTGCTTCCCACTGAACGACTCGACTGGCTGTAAAAAGACTCGGCTTTCTAGCAGCTTGCTCCCAACACTGAATGAATGTTCAGACAGAGACAACAACTGCACAGCACTTGCGTTGCCTGCCGCTGCACAGTTTTTTCCAGTTGTGCACACATCAATTGAATCGACAGTGTGTGTGTGTGTGTGATCACACGGGAAGGAGCGAGAGCGAGAGCACGATCCGGTCAAGCTGTGGCCGGGTTCGCTGTGCTACAGTCTACTACAAGTTGCTACTGTGCCAGCTGTGATCACACGTACACCAGCCACGGAAACGAGCCGCCGGTCTCGGTCTCGGTCGCCTCCCGCGTGCGTGCGTGCGTGCAGGTGCCGACCACACGTCGTCAAAGATGCAGCGCTGGTTGTGGTTTTTCAGCGCGGGTGTCGGTGGCCGCCGCGCCCCGGCCTGCAGTAGACTCAGAATCAGAACCTGAGAGCGAGTCCGAGCACACCGTTTCTGCTGCTCCGACGACCCCTAGCCGTCGTCGGCGTCGTCGTCGTAGCATGAGAAAAACGAGGTGAGGTCTCAGAGACGGGACGACGAGGTGAGGTGGTGGGTCTGCTGCTCCGGCCACGACGAGTGGTAAAAGCCGGCCTTGTCGCCACGCGCTTGGACTGGCCTGCGGCCTGCCCGAGATCCACATTTCCCGTCCGCGTCAGCCCCGGCGCGGTGCCGGTGCAGCGGGTCCGCAGTGCAGTAGTGCAGCAGCGAGCGCGGCGGCCCCCACCCTCCCCTCTTGGCGGGCTGGGCTGGGCTGGGCTGGGCTCGTTCGCACCTGAGCTTTCAAGCTGTTGCTGTGCCGAACAAACGACGACGCGGATCCATCCATCTATAGGTGGGCGTGGTTGACCCACGGTACGAACCGGTATCGAACCGTTGAACCATTTATCAAGTAGAGGGGCGCCGAGCAACCCATTTTGAGTCATATGATTGTTTCATAAGCACCATTAGATAGTATGGATCGGACCAGCTTGCGTTGCCCTTAATTGTAGCCCAGCCCCGTGCATGCGCGCATGTACTTAATTTAAGAAAACGTTCCGTCCTCCGGTGACTTTCCGTCTGCAACTGCAACCAAGCAGGCATACCACTGGAACATGGCTTTTCTAAAAACAACAGAGATTTGTATAGGTGTCCGGTGTCCCTGGCCATAATGTAGCACTTGTATAGGTGTCGGGTGTCCCTGGCCATAATGTAGCAGTTGCAATAACAGGGCAACACTATTTCAGACCAGCGGCATTTCTTACTTCATGGTTGAAACGAATGACCAAAGCAAAGATGTTAACCATGGTCGAGCATGTATATATAAAACTACACCATCACTCTTAACTCTTCCTACAGTCACATGACATGATGAATTTAAACACCGAATTACAAAAGTCTAAGAGGCAGAGTACATCTATGACAAGTTACTAGGACCAGCTCCAAGTGTTCCTCTTGATAGACTCTACGGCCCTTGCAGTTGTCCAAACAGAGGTACTGCACTATAACAAGCAAATTGGTCAACTCCTATCAGTGTATGATAATTGGTCACAAGATAAAACTGAGAAGCAAGAATGAACCACAATATATCTCTATGATGGAAGATTGTTGTGTATATCGTGGATTCATGGCCATGGTCTGAGACAAACATATCAAAATTGTTTTGTTGTGACAATCACACTAATTTAGATTGTAGAAAGAACCAATATATCATGGAGACATGGACAATAAAAATGTATAGAAGATTACAAGAATATTTGCACACACTGTCCCCTGTGTTCCAACAGAACAATAAATTACCTACACTATTTAAACTATCTCAAGTCTTGGACCAACAAGGCAACAAAGCATGTGCCAACTTCAAGTTAACTAATCTACTGTCTTATATTCAGAAATTTGCAATGGTCAAACACAAAAATATATACACTGCAAAAAGCAAGTCACTTTGTCACTAGAGAACAGAGTATATATGAATTCCAATATCTACCAGCTGTTTCGAGTAATGACATCAATCTATATAGGAATGCTTAAATAAAAAATGGGCTATGCATACAACAGACCTACTTGATCTACTGGACTACACAACTAGCAAAACAAAGAGATTCTGAATCTACAAGTAAAACAAAGAGATTCTGAATCTACAAGTAATTAAGCAATAAACCAAACGTGGCAAGACACAACCACAATGTTGTGACCCTCCTACAATTTCCAGCACTTACTTATGCACATGGATCAAACCAGATCACAAACATCGCGAACATGAATAATAAGCTGCTGGGGAGGAGACTGGACTTGGGGATGGCATCACGGATTCACGGCGCAGTGCGTTGGGGCATGAGGCAGCTGCATGAGTTGACTGCAAGGGGGCAGAGCTTGCCGGCCAAGGGCGAGGAAGGAATTGACTGCAAGAGCGTCGTGGCCTCGTAGGGAGCTGCTGCAGGAGCACCAAGGCGCGGTCGCTGCGTAGCCGCTCGGAGGTTGGGTAGGCGGCGACGGAGGAAGACGGCCCGAAGGAGAAGGCAGCGCGCCGCCGCTGCTTGGAGAAAGGGAGACGCGAGGGTGGGTCGAACCACTCGACCCTAGGGTTCGAGTGATTCCGATCCAACGACCCAGGCCGGGTTTATGGTTCTGAAAAGGGGCCCATCAGGGTCATCTTCGTGGGCTGGTTCGACGAACCAACGGGTTGATCCGCACCACGCCCATCTTTACATCCATCCATCCAACCTCACGATGGCAACGGGTACATACCCGATGGGTAGTGCCCACCCGTACCCGTACCCGTTAGGACTAAATTTTACCCGTCGGGTTCTGCCGCGAATGCACACGGGTAGGAAAATAATTCCATACCCGCACCCGTCGGGTAAATTCTACCCGACGCGGTAACCCATACCCGACAACATACCCGAGAATTGCATAAATAATCGGACTTCGACACACAAAAATAATAAATAATTCCAACTTTTTAGTAAGTTACAAATTATAAATATTGATATAACCATATCATTGCAACAAGTTAATAGAGTAACACACATTAGCACCAATATATAGGCCAAATTCATGCACCATATGAGCTAAAATGACTTAGAGTGGCTATTATTTATGCGGGTTTTTCTTACCCGCGGGTAGACGGGTATGGGTAGTCTACACCCACACCCGTACCCGCATACCCGATGGGTATGAGATTTTGCCCAATAACGTACCCACGGGTACGAAGTTCCTTCCGTACCCACCTCCTTATCGGGTAAAACCCGTCGGGTACTCGGGTTTCGGGTACCCATTGCCTTCTCTAATCCAACCGCCCAAACTTAGTCAGTCAGTCAGTGATAGCTGCTGCCGCTGGACTCGCTACCCGCCCGCTGTTTGAACTAGTCCCAGTCCCAGTCCCAGCAGCAGCGGTGAGGACGACGACGCTGCTACACCAAGTCAGCGGGTCCCACGGGCGGTAATGAACGCGGTATACTCCACATAAATGCGCCTCGGTCGGAGTGGGGGCCCCCCTACCGCGCGGTGGGCCCGGAATGTCAGATCCGTCGTCCCGCTGCTGCTGCTGCGTGCCTGTCTGCGTCACGCTGACTACTGGCACAGAGGGCGGCAGAACGCAGGGCGGAGGCTGGAGCCCGGGACCGGGAGAGAGAGAGAGAGAGGCAGTACAGTAGTGGCGCCGGTACGCGGGGCCATGATGATCCTGATTCTGATCCCCCCCTGCTTGCTTTGCTTTCTCGACAGGGAGGACCGAGCGCGAACCCGTACCAGATCGCGGCCGGATCGCCGCCCCCCCGTCCCGCCGTGTCCGCCAGATCCAGTCGGACCGCTCGATCGCAGTCGCAGATGAGGATCGAGTTCTGGGGTCTTTAATCCCTTCAATCTTCTTTTTTTTTTTTTCGAAACAAAGGGTAAAGAAATTCGACCGGCTGGGGTCCACCAGCACCGCCTAGTCAAAGCTTCGTCCCGGCGGCTTTGGGCTTTGGGTGTGGGCGTGGGCGCACTCAACTCAACTGCTGCTGCCTGCTGCATCATCCGTGGACCACGGACCGTGGTAGGCCATGGATTCGACCCAAATGGTGGTGGTGGTGGTGGTGGTGGGAGCAGGCGCGTGCAACGACAGCCACGACAGCGGCCGCCGCCGCGGCGGCAGTGAGGACCGACCGACCGCTCGTCGTAGGAAAAAAAAAAAGGATTGGCACGTTCCGCACGGCTGCCCGCGCCCTGCCCCTGCCGCCCGTAGGATCGGCACGTTCCCCCCCACCCGGACCCACGGAGGCAGCTAGCAGCGCACGAGACCGGGTGCAGGTGCAGCGAATCTCATCGCCTCGCCTCGGCCTCGGCCTCGCCACGTTTCGACCCCTCCCCGCTCCCCGGCCGCCTCGCCGGCTCGCCCTCTCGCGCACGTCGCAAAAGCGAGGCCACTTTACACGGCTGCGCACGGCCGTGGCTCCGGTGCACGCACGCACGCACGCTTTCCTTCTTCGACGAGTCCGAGGCTCCGAGCCAGCGCAAGCGGCGGCGGCCACTGTTGTAATTGCAAAGCCCCGCCGGGGAAGCAACCACCACGTACGTGGACGGACGGGTCAAACGAGATGCTAGTGGTGGTGGCGCCTTTGACGACCTGCCCAGTGCCTCGCCGCACGCTGTTTTTTTTTAGCACGGGGGGAGGCAGGCAGGGGAGCAGGATCGCGCGCGGCCGTCAACCACACACGCACCCTTTGGGGCCGGGGTTGCTTGGTTGGTTGGCTGTCCCTGCTCATCAGTGTCACTTTCCCTGTGCTAATTGCTCGGCACCACCAGCACTTCCTTCCTTCATTTACCCGAAACACACCAAAAGGACGGACAAGGATCCGTGTCCACAACTCAAAAGAGTCCCTGCTCTGCTCTGCTCGACTTGCCCTGCCCCTGCCCCTGCCCCGCGCAACCCCCGTTTGCTTGCATCACCCCCCCGGCAAGCGGCAAGGAGATAAGGAGGCAGAGGGCCCCGGCAGACAATCGCCCGGCATTCCCATCCCTCAATCATGCATGATGACAAACAAGAGCAGAGAGGGGGCGTGCCTTTCGGTCACCGTCGCCATCACAAAGGCTTTTTTTTTTTGCAAGCGACACGGGTTTCGCTTACACAGTACTTATAAAAGCATATGATCAGAGCAAAGGTAGGTGACTTGAGGGGTCCTCTATTAACTCTCTTACTATATGATACAATCAGTGAGAAGATCAGACATACATATACCAGAGTTTGCCGGTTTATCTCACGCTACAGAGCTACTGGCTTACAGGGGATTTTAATTAAAAAGCCGCGAATAGCTGGTTAATACAAAAGGTACTGCTACTGCTTGCTACTACTGGGGACTGGGTAGCTATTTACATCCAAAAGGAGCGGGGGGAGAGAGAGAGAGGCAAATCAGCAATAACAATAAGAACCTTGGCTCTTCAACTTTCGGCCAAGAGCAAACCGCGGACAAAGTAAATTGACAGTTCTACACTTCCCTACTTAAACCCGGACGGGCGGGGGCGGGGTGGGGCTGCAACAGACAAGCAAAAGATTTGAGGTGTTACTTGGCTGGGGACCCGCGCACAAAGCAAGTTCCTCTTCATGCATCGTCAGCTTCCTTCACACAACCTACATAAGGGCGATGGCTGAAAGGTTAGTCTCCCTGGGTGCAGCTTTATCGTGGCAAAACACAGTAGTAATCATGTGACTAAAAGCCCCTACTGCATGCTGAATATAACAATGCATTAAAAGATGTCAAGATTACCATCCCTAAAATTTGGCTTTGCTTACATGACATGCCATCATTCTTTCCTTTCTTTAGTTTATTTGAAAACCCATTTCCCATAACTCATACGGAACAAAATACTAACAACCAGCTTGGTGGACTTACCTAGTTATCTAAAATGCTTGCTGCAGGCAGGCAAGCCCTACTCATTTGTGGCTGCACATACTTCACCAGCAGCTGGAGATTCCTCCTTCCTTGGGGCAGATGATTTTGAGTTCATCTTCTGGACCTCCTCCTTGGTGTAAATGTAGATCTTGCGCACTATGCTGCAGAACTCTCTGCTCAGTGAAATGATCAACTGTCAGTATTGGAATGAAAGCACATACACTTATCAGGCGAGCAGTAAGACAAAGGACTTACTCCCACGGGTCATCTCCCACAAGCATCATATCACCCTCATTGTCGGTATAGACAATCTGCCAGTTCTTGTTAGCAGATGCTAATTCACCCTCAAAGTCAAACATTTTGTCTAGTTCTGCTTTGAGGTCATCATAGTCACTGAACTTTGAGAGGTCCACAGATCTGCCAAGTGCAGCTCCTTGCTTATGAACCTGGAGAACATTGAAAGAGAAGTGTAAATTCAAGAGGATAGATCTCCAGAAAAAATTTAGGCACAACAGATATGCAATGTTGTAATATGTAAAAAGTAAAAACAAGGCATTCTACAATCCATTACCATTATTTGATCACGAAAACATAAATGAAAACCAAAATAAATCCATGGGCAACAGGAAGCATATCATGTTTAAGTGATGCCTTTTCCCCCAAATAACAACAAAAATGTAACCACAAAGCCATTGAAGCATATATCACATGGGCACACCTAATATTAGGCAACCTAGGAGGCACATTAAACAATCACTGTCTGGTTTTGTTAGTGTCAGCCAAAAGAACAGTATTCAGTTACGGGATAGTCAAGTGGTCTGTTTGGATAAGGTAGGATCAGGATCCAAATCCCTATGATTCAAACAATTCTTGGGAAACACTCCCTAGTCCCTACCTAAACAAGGCTATAAATCGATTTTGCTTGGACAACGGCATGTGCCAATAACTGCTAGGACCTTCCTATTCATTTGCCCACAGGTAACACGAGTACAGACAAGTCATGTCCCATGAACAGGTAAAACGACCATACCTTCGTGCAACTCCTTGTTGAAGCACCCTGGGACTTGCTTTGAGTATCTTTTGAACTTTGTGTAGCTTGCTGAATGCTTTTCTCATTCTCAGTTGATGTTCCAGCTGTGCTTACAGATCCCTCAGGTAAGCATTCAGTATGCGCAGGTTGCAATTCATTCATTGATGCTGATGGTTGAGTTTGTACCACATGCTCCCGCATTGCAGACATCGGAGAGCTCAAATGAATAGGAGATGCACTCGCGGTATCAACTTTGAACCCAAAAATCTTAAACCCGCTGCCTTCCCTTGTCTTCTCCAAATCAAATGGAGCAACTGTTGCATGAGGCCTGACAACTCGTGGTTGTTCCACTTGGGGGAATGGCTGATTCAACCAATTTGATGGATTATGTCCGTATCTGAAACCCTGCTGATCTGCTGTGTTACCATAGACCGTATTCTGGTCGCTCCAAAATCGCAACTCATTTCCTGTTTGCGTCCTTGTGCTTGATTCCACAGTGAGAGAAGGTTGCTGAGCCATAAAGAAGTATGGGTCCGCAAAGCGATGAGCTGAGCCTTGATCTTGAAACTGGTTGTTGAAAGAAAGACGGTGCTGATTGTCATCAAAAGTTTGCATAAAGAACCCTTGGGTATCTCCAAATGATTGAGAGGATGTGCGGGCATCCTTGAATGCAGAACGGTTGTCCTTGAAGTCAGTGTCACGCCTTCCCAATGGCATCCAATTATCCATAGAGGGTCTCTGCTGAAAACTAGTGTGGGTTTTCCCATTGGGCGATGGGGACCACATCATAGGCTTCTGAACAGTGGCATCAGAGTCAATGCTTTCAGTCATATTGTTTCTCAAGGTCATCTGCTCTTGACCTTGCAAGACCGAGCTTTGATGTGTTGGAGCAGAACCATTATCAACCTTAGATGCACCTGCAAATTGCACAGAAAATTTGAACAGCTTTAGCACGGTTGTATTTTTCATCACCCTTATATACTTGAAACTGAAATGGTACCAAACTTACCTTCTTTTGTAACAACAGATGATTCAGTTGAAGGCTGGGAAGCATTTTGTCTAGGTCTCTTGACTCTAGAAGATAGTGGAAGGGGATTAACAGGAGGTGATGAGGCAGGCTCAATCTTCCAAGGAGAGACCCTATCTGGACGTGGGATAGTTGAAGGCTCATCCCAACGCACCTACAATAACAATAAAAAAGCAATCCTCCATAAGCACAAGAGTTTAGATCATAATGGCGGCAGTAAACAATAAATAAGCAGTTACCTTCAAGTATCTCCAACTTGAATCAGGCCATAGTGGGTCAAGATTTTCACAACCAACTATAGTGCCAGTAAACCTACAGGACAAGGTAACAATATATTACAATAATTAGTTTTGAGTAACTGCAAATAACCACAAAAGAGAATGCAGCCACAAGGTGACAAGAAACAAGGCAGGTACACAAGGTCAATAAGATAACTACCTCTGCTCTGGTGCCTCTTCGCCTTCAAACCGCATCCTGAATCTCATCCCAATAGAATAATTGTTCTTTAATGACTCCATATACTGATCATATGGTATGATGAACTCTGAGGGGCTCGTCCTAACATTGGTATTTAGAGATCAGACACAGGGTACACCATCTTTAGTTAGAACAAATTGCAGGTCCCAATCTCATGCAAGATAACTAAGACAAATCAGTATATTTGTCTCGGCAATGTAATCTGTCTTTTTTCCCCAGATATTTCGACATACCTAGGTTTGTAGTACACAGTGAACATGGATTTAGTGTTGATGGCATGCCAAGCAGTTGCAAGGACTCCAAGGTGCATGCTTTGGCTAGATATGACTGAAGAAGGTATGTTAGACAGCTGCCTCATAGCCCGCCTAACACCAACTCGAAGTTCACCATTTTCTCCTCTGCGGAAGGCACAACAGAAGCTTAGCACTGGATTAGGAAATTGCCATCATGCTTGGTGGGCAGGGAACAACAACATACCTGAGGAAAATGAAGGCATCCCCGGCAACAAGCCTCTTGGAACTAACAAACACACTCCAGCCACTCTGAAGGAGATGCCTCCTAGGTTGCCCTGAGTTTTGCATAAACCCATCAATAATGATCAATATCAAGAACATAAACAAGGTTTTCAGTAGACAGATGCAACATATCACAGTGAAAATTTGGCTATGCTAAATTACAATTACTGCCTAAATCAGCACCACACAAGACAATTAAAGAAATGGTGCAACAGATCGAACAAACCAACAGCGTGGTACTAGACTAGTGAAAAAGATGCAACAGATCCCAGCGAAGAGAGGAGCACAACTTACCACGAAAGATGTGGCGGAAGCGCCACTCCATGCCATGCAGATCCTTCGCCACGAGTTCTTGTGTGGGAGGCGACTGGGTCATATCCTGCCGACAAAACAAAGAAGATAAGTTCGACGGAAGACGGACATCTCAAGCAGAACTACATGCATCTCCAGTTCTATTAACTATTAATAGTAGAAAATCCACAAGGGATGCAGAACACACACCAGGGGAGGGAGGCACTCGTCGGCGTGGCGGCGCAGCACAGAGAAGCCACCGTGTGTGCTGGTGTCGGACGCGGTGAGAGTCTTGCAGAAGGACCTGACTGCCGGCCTCGGCGTGGCCGCAGACCCAGAACTCGCCTTCTCAGCCGCCGCGTCGTTCTGCTGCATGAGTAAGCAGTGAGCGAGTAAGCATCTGCTCGAACCCAAAAAAAAATCCCCCAATTACACGCCCAAAATCAACCATCCGAGTCAATAGACTACCTCGGGCTCTGGCATAAGCATGATCTGTGCGTAGACCTCGTCGGTGTCCGTCTCCGCCTATTGAAAATTGAAATTGAGGGAGGTAGTAAGCATCAAGACAGAAATTGCTGGGCGAAGAGAGAAGAGACGCTAATTGGCGGCGAAATTGGGGGAAAACACGGGCGGGAAGGGGACGAACCTTGAGCTCAACGTTGAGCACGCGGCAGAGAAGCTTAGAGGGCAGATCGTAGAGGCGCATCTGGTTTCCTGCGACCTGGTTCATGGACGCCTCCACCTGAAAAGACCCCGAAGCAGCACACAGAATCAGCGCCAGGAAACAGAGCAGACCAGCTCCAGCCAGCGGAAGAAGGAGAAGGCGGGGAGGGGGAGGCAGTTACCTGCTCGATGTGTCCCTGCGGGAAGTAGAAGACGAGGTCACCGGGGCGCGGGACGTTGACGAGCGGGCCGGCGCAGGCGCGCCAGAGCTCCGGGTACAGCGGATCCCCTGCCGGAACACAACACAAGCCCACCACCACCCATGAGCACGAGAGAGCGCGAGGAAGCCCAGCCGTGAGAGCCAACTAGCAGGGGAGGGAGGGGAAGAGAGAGAGAGAGAGAAACCGAGGAAGCCCGCCGAAGCTGACCGGATCTGGCCGCGGGAGCGTCGCGCTTACCTGAGTTGGACGGTGCCTGGGGCGCCGGCGGCGGCGCCATGACGGCGTGCGGCATCTGCCTCGGATCCGGCGCCGGTGCAGCGGCGGCGGCGGGGGGAAACCCTAGAAGGACGGGGGAGAGAGAGAGGGAAAGGGGGAAGAAGGCAGGCGGAAAGGGAGGGGGGGGGAGGCAGCGGCAGCAGCAGTCGAAGGGGGGGGGGGGTGGAGAAATGTTTTTGTGGGGGGAGGAAGGAGGAGGAGATGCCGAGATGGGGTAGGGGATTTGGTGTGGTCTCTTTGTAGGGAGTAGAGAGAGACACACCCACGAGCCCCCCTCCCTCCTCAATCCTAGAGAGAGAGAGGGGAACAAGCGAGGAGAGAGAGATAGGAACAAGCGGGGTGCGCAAGGCAGGCGCGCGGTGGCTGGCGTTAAAGAAAGCCGAGAGCCCGGGGGGGGGGGGGTGGTGACCCGACCGACCGCGTTGGCTTTCCTTCCCCCTCCCTCCCCTCTCACGCCCTTCGCGTTCTCGCCTCGCGGGAGGAGAGGACCACCGGTCCGGTTCGGTCGGGTCCGGTCCGGGCGGGCGGCTCGGCTCGAGCCGGGTCGGAGCCGGAGGACGGGCGCCCAGGGCCCGGGCCTGTGCTTGCGTGTGCGGGGCTGTCTGGTCTGACCGCCGGCGGCCTGCAGCAGCGAGCGATGGGAGCGCTGTGGTGGCTGGTGGGCGGTGCAGTGCAGTGGTGTGCTGCAGAGCACTGCGCCACTGACGACGGCTGCTGCCGCGCAGCGCACCTCTCTGCACCACCACACACCTCTCTGCACCACCACACCTACGGACGGACGACGCACAATTCATTCTTGTTGTAGAGAATGGACACCTACGACGCGAACGGAATGTGAAAACCTCTAGTACTTCAAAAAAATAAAAAAGCAAAATGTTCTCGTTAATGGCTTTTTTGTTTTACTGCTAAACCTTTAGGCCAATGATCTACTACTCATTTCCAAATTATATGCCGTTTTTTATATTTCAAAAGCATCATAAAATTTACTTACCGTATACTATATGGTAGCACATGACAAAGGACGTGATGAACCTCGAAATCTGAAATTATCTAAATTAAATTTAACGGAGCGAGTAGGAATGAACGGTTGAACGTGCTCGTCCAGGATTAACGTGTTGAAGTCTACTAGTGATTGATATAGTACGTCACTCCTCCAATCGCTAGCTAGTCCACGCTGATAAATACTACCACTCTTTTTATGGGGAAAATAATAGTGGCGAGATACTTTCCCCGGCGACGGAAATGGACAGGGAAGACTCAGGACGCCTAGTAGCTTTGGCCGTTCCATTCTTGCGACCAGTGGCGCTCCCTTTCGCTGCGATTTTTTTCACCCCCCCCCCCCCCCCCCCCCCGAACGGACTACTACTAGCAGCAGCTTAATCGTGATAAGCCTCACTTTTTCTACGCACTACGATTGGGGGTTAGTTCCAGCCATTTGGTTTTCGGTTTTTTTCTCCCTCCACACCCAGAAGGTGTGGAATTTCCCGGCCGGCCAGCCGCCAGCGATGGATGCAGTGCAGGTACCCAATAAATAAGCCCAAAAGAAAAAGAAATAGAAGAGGGGAGGAGGGGTTGGATTTTCGGCGAAGCAAGCAAACCACAGGCTTGAACCGGAAGCGTTTAATAAATAAGCAAAAGGTCAAAGAGTAGTAGTAGTAGTAGTACCGTATTTTATCGCGGCGGCCCATAAAGGGCAAGGCAGAGGAAGGCCCTAAAACGGGAAATGAAAATAAAAACTGCCCTGGCCAGCCAGCCAACCAAAGTCCTACACGTACGCGCGCAGATTTCAACTTGGTGATGGTACTGTTCCCCCCCTAACCTAATCTGGTGGGCCCCAGGGTTTTTTTTTTTGTTTAGAGGAAGGAGGAGGAGAAGGTGAAGGTGAACACGACGCACAGCTTTACGCCTGCGAAATGAGTAGTACGCCATCAGCGAGCAATGGCGGCAATGATACGTTGTTGCCCAGCGCTTTCTTCTTTGCGGTTCTGAAATTGCTATTAGCGCATAATGGAGTGTGGGGGAGGGGGAGGCCAAAAGCATAAGGCAGCTCAGCTCGCGTGCGAGCGCACCACCAGCAGCACCAGCAACGCGCACACAGACACAGCGCAGAGAGATAGAGAGATTAACAAACAACCTCACCGCGAGGCTTTCCTTAATTAATTCAGGACGGAAGGATTTGGATGTCCTGCTGACCCGACCTTTCACCAAGAAAGCAAGAACGAGGGGAAGGGAGGGGCCAATAATTGCGGTGTGAAAGGAACAGAAAGTGGCGGAGGGGTTCGTCGGGCTCCGGCCGGCGGCCGCGGCTGACGGCGACGGGGGGGGGGGGGGGGGGGGGGGGGGGGGGCAGGCGCGGCGGTGTCGCGCGGCATCGGCACGGCACGCGGGCGCTCCTGTTCCCGTCGCCGGGGGCCTCCTCCCTCCCACTAAACTAATCGCAAAGGGCAAGCAGCTGCAACAGTGACAGCAGCAGCATCGTCTCGGCATCTCCACCACCCCACACACACACGGACACACCCCGCGATCGAGCCGATTAACCTAATATAATCCCATCGCCTAATCGCGCTGGATTAAACTATAATCCCGGCCGCGGCTGTGCGGGCCCCCCACGCCCACCTTGACGTGTGCTCCGTCCGCGGGCGCGGGCGCGCACATGGATGGACACCGCGGCGAGCTGTCTCCTGTTGCGTCGCAGCGCACCAGGCCCCCGCGTCGCCGTCATCATCACCGGGTCATTAGCGACGATAATCACAAAATACTACCTCCAGGATGGATGGATGGATGGATGGGTGGATTTGTTTAGTTTATCGTCTCCCGACGTGAAGACCTAACCTGCCTGCCTGCCTGCCGCCTAGCCTACCACCACCACCTGCTGCTGCAGGACAGCAGGCGCGCGCTACTGCTCCTGCACTGCTGCATCCAAGGAATCCAGCCGGACTGATCCGACTAATTAATTAATTAATTGGATGATGGTTCGGTTCGGTGTGGTTGATTAATCCGTCGTCGTGTGGTCCCTTGATTAGTGCACCATATCTCATCATCGCTCCGCCCTTTTGACCGCCTCCCTCCCTCCCCTACTACGCCCGCCCACTCCTGTTGCCGGTCGGCACGGCACAACTCGAGATCGGATCCGAGCGAAGCGAAGCAGCAGCACACGCCCAGGACCGAGTTCTTCCCGCTCCTCGCCGCCGCCGCCCGCCGCCCAGCGGCCTGGCTGGAGAGTCACTGCTGGCTCGAGCTGTACGCCCAGCTCAGCCGACAGCGCCACGTCGGACAGGGACCCGGGACACGTAGACTGACCGACCGAGCAGGGGTTGTTAGTAGGAGTACACTGGTAAGTAGTAGTAGCAGTAGTATTTTTTCCCACGTCCTTTTGCGCTGCGCATGTACACGCACACGCGTTGCTAGGTCATTGGATGGACCCGGCCGAGTGGTCTCCGTAATTCGTACGTAGCCGCCGCCCACCACGGCACCACCACCACGCTGCGGCCTGCGGCTGCGTGGACTTGGACTCCTCCTCCTCGACCACACACACACGCTGCTCAAATCGAGTGCCCGCAATCTCGTTGGTTTAGCCCCCAATCAATCAACTAATTAATTAATTAACCCGGGAACCTACTGGTATGCTGACAAAATGGTACTTAACGGCGACACCCCGACAGCAGGCTCTAAGAGCAGACATGTTTCTTTGCTCGCCTCCCTTCTTCCTTGCCAAAAAAAAAATAAATAAAACGCTGGCGGTACGTACGTAGTAGAAAATTGTGCTGCCGGGCAATCTGGCCCGATCCGCATTTATTTCCGGAGAAGAAAAACGTGCAAGAAAACAAGAGAGAGAAAATCAAGCATCGGCGATGGAGTTTGGTGGGCGATCGATTAGCTTTGATTCACTCGATTGCCTAATAATTCCCCTCTCTGCTCCGCACGGAGGAGTTCTTTAAATCTTTCTCTTGAACTGGAGGAGGGTGCTGGGGTCTTGGGGGTCATGGGCGACCCAGCCGGGTATGGCGACCGGCCTTGTCGCTGCCGTCGACGAACGCTTCGCTTTGCGATTGGCAGCGCATCGGTTTCTTTTTCTCCCCCCCCCAAACCTCTTCCTCCATTTGACCGATTCTATTCTGTCCCCAAAATTCCAGGGTTTTGAGGTGGATGGATGCATGCGGGTCCGTCCGTGGCTTGGGCTACTAGTAACATTCTTCGTAGCTGCGAACTCGCTACGAGCACAACGGCCGACACTACGCATGACAGCAGCGTGAAAACGGCACCGTCAGATTCTGCCGAGGAGGAGGGGGGCGGTGCTGAGGGTGTTGCCGACTCCAAGTGATATCTTCGTCGTCGTGGGCGGCGGGTTCACAGCTGCGTTGCGGGTGCATCGCATCGCATCGCATGGCCCGGTGTCACGGAAATGCACGCGCGAACGCACACAGCGAAAAAAGGCAGCGGAACATTCAACCCACGCGCGCGCGTGGTCGCTGTCCCCCGTGTGTTTCCCGTCGAGAAGAGGAACAAAAAAGTCTCCTCCGATTCTTCCAAAACAAACAAAAGGAAAGAAAAAACGCCACCAGCCCAATCGCCCTAAGCTTGGCATTACGGGAAAAAAAGGAAGAAGAATACTGGCATACTACTGCTGTAGTACTAGTAGTACAGAAGATTTTTTTTTGAAGTAAATGGTACAAAAGATTTTGATGCGATTTTTGCGATGCAATTGTCGTGTGGCCGCCCGGAGCAAGAGGCCAGGGTCGGAGGACGTCAAAGCAGCAGCAGCAGCAGCTGCTGCTGCTGCTCTCCGGAGACGGCGACGGAGACGCAGGGCGGGAGCCGGGAGGACGGTGGCGGAGGAGGGACAGACGCCGACAGGTCGTGGCGCCGTGTCGCACGCCTGCCCGTGCCCGTGGCCGTGCGCGCCCGTGCCGTGCCGTGCCCCCCCGCGCCGCGCCCGGCCTTGTTGCTCCTACTACAGCTACAGCTACAGCTACAGGGGAGGAGGCGCACAGGCCGATGGAGACGTGTGCGACTAGTACCCGACTACTGTGCGTGCTTGATGAGTGGGAGGAGTGTGCCCCCCTCCCCCCATCTAGTCGACATATCAGGTGGAAACCAACCTCATCCACAGGAGTACAGACAGGACCACCATCCCGGTGGCGGTATACAATACCGTACACGTACACGTATGATCGGTGGGTACATACTGCGCCGGATCGGTGTCATCACCGTAGTAAATGGCGAGCACGTACGCCTTACAAAGGTACGCGTACGCCCCCGATCTGATCTTGGTGTACGCATGCGCTCTCTGCTCTGCCGCAATCTGTCTGATCCTCCTGCTGAACGATCCGGGACGCGCCGGCCCACTTCAGACAGAGTCCTGTATGAATCCGAGTTGATCTGGACCGTCCAGCTGCGGATCGGACGGGCCGGGGAGTGCCTTCCCCAAGGATGCGTCTCTCTGTGGGCCGTACAGCCCACTGGCCTGATGAGATACTCCCACACAAGGACGGGCGCGGCTAAAGTCACGCACGGGTCTACCTCGGCCCGCCCGCCCGCCCCGCGGCGCCCGGTGGGTGATTGATGGATGGGCGGGCCGGCCTGCTGCCTTCTTTCTTCGGGCACGCGCCGTCCTTTCCTTGCTTGCTTGGGCCCTCCCCTCATGCCTGCTGCCTACGCAGGCCCAATGTTGATCCCCATCTCCCCCAATTAATTATATTCGCTCTTTCGCACTGTATACGTGTGCCTTTCCCCCGTGCAAATACTACCTCTTTTTCGTCCCAAATGGCTTATCATTTTGATATATTTATTATTTTATTATCTATATAGAAATAAATATATATCTAAGTGCATATAAAACGAGTGTATCTAGTAGAAAAACTAAAACGACAAGTAATAGCTTAATTCTCTTATGAGCGGCATCCCTTGCACGAACCAGAAAGTTTGCGCGCCAAGCATGCCCCCCCCCCCCCCCCCCCCATGCCTCAAGATTACGCTGATTTTACCAAACGTAAAGTCGCTTCACGATAGTTCACGGCCTTTTTTGTTTTGAAAAAAAAAGAAAAAGAAAAGGGGGGAGAAGCCATTGGGCATGTTTGGATGGGGGTGGTAGTGTTAGTTTGAAGCAAACTAACACCAAAACTAACACTTTTCATCCAAACACATGTGTTAGTTTGGTGTTAGTTGGAACGAATACCTCAAAAAAACTAACACCTCCAAGAGGTGGTAATTGGTGTTAGTTTGGTGGACCCCACCCTTTTTCTCTCTCCCTCTCCCTTTTCAAATGATTGGAAGAGCTACTTTAAATGCAAACTAACACCTCCATCCAAACATCCAAGGTGTTAGTTTTTTATGTGTTAATTTGGAGGTGTTAAAGACTACCACTACCACTAACACTAACCTATACCATCCAAACATGGCCATTGTATACAACTTCAAAAAGAAAAGGTTAGTAGAAACAAAAGGTTTGGAAGAGTAGTACCCCGCCTATAGCCCTTCCCCCCCTACCCCGCCTATAGCCCTCCCCCCCCCCCCCCCCCCCTAGCACATGTTGCTCTCCTAGTATTTCATCTTTCTGCCGCCAAAGAAATGGAAAGGTGGCCACACCGGCGGGAAGGGAAACAAACTGCTGCTCTGCTCCTTTCAGTGCCCACATGCAATGCCTGCAACTGCATGCAAAGGCGGGCATGCATGCTGTACTCTCTCTCTGGCGCCGCCGTTGTGCGATGATGCGCGCGCTCTCTCCCCCTCTCTCTCTCTCTCTCGTCCTGCCACTGGGCCCCTTCGCGTGTTGCACGCGTGGCCCACTGGCATGCATTTGCATTGTACCACCAGGCAGCCCCCTTGCTTAGGTCTTGGTGGTGCACTGCATCGCTGCAGGCCTTGCTGCTGCACTACTGTGCACAATTTACACAAGGCCCATGCATGCCATCCGGGCCTTTGCAGTCCAGTCACACAACCTCACAGGGAGGGAGAGGGAGCCAGCCAGCCAGGGAACAAGAGGCTGGGGTGGCAATAAAAACCTTCTGAAACGGTGCTTGCTTCTCTCCAGTCAACAGCCAGGGACAAGAAGATAATTTTACCAATGCATGCAGGGTCCGGCCTCACCTAGGATTCTTTATTATTTTTTCAGTGTCAGACTGAGTCAAAGAGCCTATCAGAGTCTACATGAGCACGTTGCACATGGAGGCAAGCAGTTTCATGAGCACAGCAGTGCCTCTCCCCTCCCCTTGCAAACATGTGACAAGCAGAGAAATGCCATGGAAACAGTTGGGCCCAACAGCCTGTTAAATACTCCTGCTACTAGCCATCATTCATAGTCACAGGCACAGTGGTGGAGCCGGTGTACATGATGGATCTCAATGCACAAGCGTGAAACATCCTTCAACAGATCCATGACACACAGCTTTCTACAAAGACATAATATTCACAACTCATGGCTCATGGGCAGGAAGAACAAACAACCCAGGAAGCTCAGCCACCAGCGTGTGGCTACATCTTGAGCCATTTAAAATCACAGAGAACAGCTGCTGCGTGTTTGCAATTCTGAAACTGTTGCTGCTTCACTCGTGGAGCAATTTGGCCTGGACACTCCCAGCCCAAGACACTGTGAAGGCTATATAGTACCACGCAAGCACTTGTGCAGCAGTAGTAACCATTGATCCGACACGACTTAGCGCTGCGGCAGTGCCGCGATGGAAGAACATATACAGCTCTCAAGAAATGACTGATGATGGATGATGATCATAAGCTGTGGAGCTGCGTCAGCATCGCGACGAGCTCATCGCTGGATGGCCGGTCCGCTGGCGAATCCGACAGGCAGACAATGGCAACCCTAATAGCCATAAGCATCTCCTCTTCTTCCCCTTCGTCTCCTAGGACGCTGCTATCCAGTGCTTCTTTTGGATCCGCGGATTGCTGCATATGCCGGAGCCATCTGGCGAGGCCGCCCCGCCCAGTTTCGCCCGAGAAGAAAGAATCTGTTGGGTCTCTCCCGGTGAGCAGCACACCCAGGATCATGCCAAGGGCGTAGACATCACTCTTATCTGTGTACCTGCACCATCAATTAGTTGAATTTATATGAGATGATGCACCTACACGGGCAAGTCACTATGGTATTAGATCAGATCATCATCACAAAGGAAATACATGGACAAAATCGGACACAGTACTCTTACAGAAAAGAAGATCAATTATCAGTATACTTTCAACCAAGGAGGTAAACTTAAAATCCACCATGACTGAAACAACACATTCAAACCCTTCTCTTTATTTGAGGTAAATGAGCCTGCTTTTTTTTTCTGAGAAAGATATTTGAGTAAAAGTACTTGCTTAGGACTTAACCGTCTAAAATTTACTAGCATAGGTAGGCATTCCAAAAAAAGTCGATGGAATATGAACTACGGAATCAGAATGCCAATCCTCATAGGATTTATTCTCTGATGGAGATGTGGAAGGTCCCAATGAGAAGGCATATTTATAAATTTTAAGAGAAAAAAGGGGAGCAGACCGTATTCTGTACGCGCTCATGCAGGAATATATGAAAAGCATAAGTATCAAAGGCAGGGTCAAATGGAGGTCCTCTAGCAAAGTAAGATTCTCATGTCGCAAAAAAGCAAAAGTTGGATACCTTCACTAAGCCCTAGGGATAATCATCATTTTTATGCTTTATACCTTCTCTGTTACTCTTCTCACCATTTCATGATAAATAAGACTAAAGATAGTAATTCGGTAGCATCCACAAGTCAACGAGTCTAGTGGGGATAAGGGAACTAGTAATTTTATTGGAGTCTGTTGATGCAACATGGAAGAGTAAGCAAACAAATGATCTTAATAACTGTTTTGCCAAACAGGAAAGCTGTTAAAACTGCCACTAGATTTTCAAAGATGATGCTAGGATGCTTTTGGTGTCACTCCATATTCAGGTACATGTCAGATGTGAAGTATGATATGATAAAATCATTACAATATTATATTTTAAAACTACAATGTCAACTAGTAGACTAGATAATGCAAAAGGAAAACACTAAACACCACTACATAATAAACTTTGGTTTATGCTACATAACTATGATCGAGCTGATATTTTAAAAAGATTATCACTTCAATTCAAATTTCCTTCTTTCGTTCAACATTCAATACAAGGGTAAAGGCATTGATAAATCTGAAATTATTATTGATTTGTATATCAAGTATCAACAATAAGCTAAAGGCCCTTAGAATGTGGTATTTCTCTTTCAACCTTCCTGCAAGAATTCTACTCTTTGCTCTGAAATCTATGCTTTCCAAGAGGAGGCTAAGAATATTTATTCAGGCGTTTAACTGGTAACAAATCAGCAAAAAAAAAAAACTGAAGCAGTAATGCATATATGTTTACCTGCTGCTCTGGTAGCACTCTGGAGCTGCATAGAGGCCACTGCATAACTCAGGATCACCTGAACCTGCTGCAATCAGCCTTGCAACACCACAATCTGCCAATATTGGTTCAAAGCCTTCGTCCAGCATAACATTCGACGGTTTGAGGTTGCAGTGGAGTATCCTTGGACTGTACTCAAAATGCAAGTGCCTCAATCCCTTGGCGATCCCAACAGCAATCCTGCTCCTGGCATCCCAACTGAGGCTGACCTGCTGCGATCTCACCCTCTTCAACACATCCTCTAGGCTGCCCCCAGGAATGAAGTCGTACACGAGCGAAAGGCGGTCAGCTTCACGAACATACGCCTTCAAGGTCATCACATTCTGGTGCCTCACCCGGGAAAGGGCCTCAAGCTGCCTCTGCACCCTCCTCATGTCAGACTTAGATGTGCTCGGGGACATTGACGGCGAGGCCTCGGGGTGGTTGGTCGCCTCGAGCCGCTTGACGGCGACGGTGAGGTCATTGTCAAGGGTCAGCTTGTAATACTTGCCGTGGGGACCATGGGCGAGCGGCTGCGCGGAGGGGAGCGCGGCAAGGAGGTTCTTGGGGGAGATTTGAGGGGTGAAGGAGACAGGGCCCTTGACGATCGCGGGCGCGCTCTTGGCGTGGAGGATGGCGACACGGATGGCGTAGAGGAAGGCGAGCGCAAGGAGGAAGCCGGAGAGAGAGCCGAAGAGGACGCCGAGCGCGATGCGGCGGAGGCGCGCGGCGGCGCCGACCTGCGCGCGGGGAATCCTGGATTGCGGTTGCGGCGGCGCGGGTGAGGGCGGAGGCGACTGGGTGGCCATGGGCTCCGAGTGGAGCGACTGGGAGGCGGCGGGCGCGCACAGGGCGAGGAAGGCGAGCAGGAGGAGAAGGGTGGCCAGGAGCGGCGGCGGGGTTTTGGTAGGGTTCTTGCTCGTCATCTTAAATTGTTGCTCCATGAAACAAGAACCAAACTTGCTAGGGAAAAGAAACGAAATTACTCGGGCAAGATAGGGGGGGAGACGATCAATGCGCAGGATCAAAGGAGGTGCAAGATGCTACTGTATTTTCCGCTTACTTCTCGCCCACCCTCACTAATAGGAATCCCCTACAGCTTTCCTCCATGGAAATCAAATCAAAGGAGAACTGGAGTTGCAAAGGATAACTCGAAGCGAGGAACTAGCATACCTTCAACTTGTGCGTGGCCTTCGTGATCTTGAGAACAGAAATTTGGCATGGAACAAGACGGAAAGGCAGCTGCCCAGGGCGAGGGTGGCGTGGAACTCGGAATGAGAAGTACCTGACGAAAAAGAACCAGGACAGAGACAACAGCGAAGGAACCGCCTCCTCTCCTCCCACAAGCACCCACAAGCAGGCGGCTCACGCTCCTGTCGTCGCCTCCAAGCACCAAGAAATCAAGCGAGATTAGCGGGGGGGACTCGCCACAGCTGCGGAGAGAGCACACACTCCACAAGCGTGATCTCCGCGAGAGAAATCCCAACTCCGCTCCCCTCTTCGCTCTCGCTCACAATCAGCTCTCACAGGCTCTCCACTGATACCGAGCCGTGTGCTCCCTCCCTCCAGAAAGCTTCAAACCGAAACGACAGGGAGCAAGAATTATCCAAAGCTGAGCCGGCTCGCGCACCTGGGTGACTGCTTGAGTTACTCGGAGAGCAGAGCAGTGTGGCATTGGTGTGGGCGCCCAAAGCAAAAGCCGAGACTTTTCTCGACGCACACCCCTTTCCCTCTTCTTCAGGCGGCTTTGGCATGGCATGGCATCGCATCGCATCCACCATGCGCAGCGCAGGGCACACAGCGACCGGAACCAGCCAAACATTCCGCGACTCGACCGTCTCTCTCTCTCTCTCTGAATTCTCCCGTTTTTACCCCTCATCACCTCTCCTCCGGCCGCGGGGGATGGACGGATGGATGGTGCAGCGCGGCGCGTGGCTGTAGCGGAGGAGGGCGCGGACGGACGGAGAGAGAAGCCCGAGACGGAGCAGAGAGATGCTTTGATGCCCGTGCACCATTTGCCCACACTGTTTGGAATCTCTCTCTGCCCCCTTTTTTTTTTTAACCTCTGTCCTTCCTCAAAGTGAGAACTGTCGCTTCTCCCCAGGGTCTTGCTTTGCTTGCTGGTGGTTTTTCACTTTTCTTTTCACCTGGAATACCGGCAGCACTTCGCACTGTTCGTTTGGCTTATCAGCCACCAGCCAGCAGTACTTTTCTCTCACAACAAACCAACCATCAGCAACCAGCCAACAGTACTTATCTCTCAGAACAAACCAGCACCAGCCATCAGCCACCAGCCAAACGAACAGGCTCTTGACTGGTGTAGTACTAGTAAAATTTCTTCCCTTTACAGATTCGGCACTGTCATTTAATCACTGCCGCTTGGAAAACAATGGTCAAAGCACACAAGCTTGCTTGGCTTGCTGGAATGACGTCACTGCGATCCTGCCAGGGGTTGACTGCTTAAGGGCATGTACAACGCGCGGCTACAAGGCGTCTGCGAGCCGCATTTCACAGAAACACCCCCGCCCCAGCCAAGCGGCGAGCTCGTCGTCGCCTCGCGAAAGGACGACGGGGGCTCATGCTCCCAAGTCATATCGTCGAGCTCAGCACCGTTGTAGGCTCGGGAGGCTGCGAAGCTCGATCTCGTGCGGCCTCTGAGATTTGGCGCGCACGCGCGGGAATAGGCGCCAAGAATCGATCCATCCGCACGGGCTGGCGAGGGAGAGCAGCGGCAGGTGCACGAGGAGCAGCGGCCAGATGACGGCCTACGAGAGGGTGTCGCACCGGCTGCAGTCCGCCACCGCCGGCCGGCTGGCCTTAAGAGAGGGGGAGAGAGACTGCCGACGTTAAGGAGCCGTCGCTGAGCTGCTCTCGTGGGGGAGATCGCCTACCCGCGTGTCACGCCGCTCGCTGGTGAGGGAGGTTGCACACCCGTGCGCCCTCGGGCCTGCAAGGGAGCTTGCCCACCTTCTGCCGCTGCCACCGCAAGCACCGCCGGGGTATGCTCAACCCCGGCTGCCGCGAGACCCGCTACTGGCCTGCGGGGGAGCACGCTCGCTATCTGCCACCGGCGGCCGGCGCCGCGAGCCGCATCCGCCCGAGCCGCCAAAGACACCTGCGATTTTGGAAGGGAGCAATGTCCTGCGGTGGGGTAGGAGAGAACAGAGAAGATACGAAATGAGTGGATGCGCACGCAAACAACATTTAGGCTCCTTGTTTATTCAAGGGCTACACAGTCATACAGATGCCACATGCCATTGCTTATTCAAAGGCAATTCGACTTTTTTCTCTTTTTGTTTTTCCGTTTATTTCCTAGAATTTTTATCCAAACAAAAAAATTACATAAACAAACCAAGTAATGGTATTGCAACTTTACTAAATCATACCATGTACTAGGAGTGCCAATTGATATTAATATATATTCTATCAATAATTGTCTCAAGTATTTTATATGAATTAATATAAATTCATGTATTATCTCAATTGAGCACCAAAATAGCTACAAAGATCAAATGTGCACTTGATCACCATGATTTATGTGCCAAAAGATGATTTAAATATCTTACAGACACCCAAATAGACGACTCATTGTACAGACTGTCTTTTTAGTTGTCTGTGTGACCTGACTCGCCCAAACACTGCAGCACCTGGAGAATGGAGTGCTTCCAAGTGGCACTAGTAGCACTACAATTACTGCTCCTGAATGTGACGAACGAACAGCAAGGAGTAGAAACTTTCTTTCGGCCGCTTGTTTCGCAGAGGGGAAAAATTACTACTCCGTCCCTTATTGATGGTCGTCCGGAAAGCGTGTCTGTGATGGCCGAATCACTGTTTTTTGGCGACCAACAAACAGGGCCGGAGGGTGTACGTAGTGGAGTAAAAGCACGGACGCTGGAGCCGCCGGGCCTGGGTAATTATACCCGCCGGGCCCGTACTTTGAGACGGCCCTTTCCCTTTTCCCGCCGATTGTGTTCGGGCCTCTCTTTTCGGCGTGCCCCACTGGCATGTGGGGCCCTCTGCTGCAGCAACCCGTCATCCACGTGCCAGGAGGAACAGCAAGTGTGACATGTGGGCTCGTCATCCCCATGCGATCTAAAAAAGGCCACCACCACTTGTGAGATGGGCCTCCAGTAGTATTATGTATGGACCTTCCGTTCTGTATGGGCCGGGCCACGAGGATATCCTTCAAGGCCCATATTTTTTAGTGTACTAGAAGAAGAACTGGAGGGAGAAAGCTGCTGCTGTAGAGTAAGAGTGTGTCAATCACAATCAACAAGCAACCGAAATTAGCAGACTGGCATCCACCCAGGTCGCTAGGCCTAGGCTGCGTGTGTTCATCCCGCGAGATAATCCATCATGGCTCGGTGGTGCTAGGGTTTAGCAGGGGCTTCCTCGCCCAATTCCATCCGCCTCTCGGAAGTCTGCACCCTCCTCCCGGCGCAGGCGCAGAGGTCCATCGGTTCGGTAAGAACCAACAAACCAACCCCCGATCCCCACTTCCGCTCGATCAAGGTTCACCGGATTTCGGGACCGGGTCAATCCAATGCGTAGCGCCCAGACGGGGCTGATTTGGTTGTCGCAACTCGAATCTGCGGCGTAATGCCTTGCTCTATGGTCGGATTCTGAGCTCGATTTCGGTTTCGGTGCAGGATGGAGGAGGGGGACGCGGAGGCGGAGGCGGAGGCGGCCCAGCGGGGCGCGATCACCGCCAGGATGCGGAGCCAGGACTACGCCGGCGCGAGGGCGCTGCTGCTGCAGACGCTGCAGACCAACCCCAGGCTGGACGGCGCGCTGGAGATGCTCCCCGTCCTCGAGGTCCTCTGCGCCGCGGGGGAGACGCTCGCCGGCCGCGGCCGCCGTGGTGCGGACTGGTACAGGGTCCTCCAGGTCCTGCCCGGGGACGGTGCCGCCAGGATCGAGGCGCGGTACAGGAGCATTGCGGCCCAGCTGGAGCCGGTCGGGGGCGACCTGCCCGGCGCTGAATTGGCTCTCCGGCTTGTCAGGGAGGCGTACGCGGTGCTGTCTGATCCGGTGAAGAGGGAGGGGCTCGATTCCAGGGACGTTTTCACTCGGTTTGTTCGTTCTGGTGTTGTCGTCGCGCCGGCACCTGATAGAACAATGGCCCGTTCTGACAAGCTGAACAGGCTTCGCACAAAGGATGCTACTAGGACAGCGGATTTTACAAGCAATGCGGTCTCACATGTTCAGCGCACCACCGACAAGTCAGAGAGGAATTCCCATCTTTCAAATGTGGCTAGTTCTTCCAGAACTAAGAGGATGGATCCTTGCTTAGGTGATGATGCTGACTTGCAGTCACCTGACGATGGCCACGTTGACAAGAAGCAAAGGAGTGTCTCTGAAGATGATGTTTATTGGGCGTCGCCCTCACAGGAAGATTTGGATGCCCACTTTGATGCTCCGTCAGATGCCAGGGAAGATGAACGCTGCTCTAGCAAACAGTATGAATATCATAACTTCGAAGAAGACAGGGCGATAGAGATTTTTTCTACTGGACAGGTTTGGGCAGCGTACGACTGGGAGAGGCTACCTCGCAGATATGCACTGATAGTTAAAGTATTGATGGATAAGATGCAGTTATATGTCTCATGGTTTGAGCCCTGCCTGCAATCTCATGAAGAGAACAAATGGTCGCGTGCAGGCTTGCCGTTGGTCTGTGGAACTTTTGCCACGGAAGAACGCCGAATCTCATTAACTTGCCCAACTATTTTCTGCCATCAAATTTCCAGTGAGAATCTGAATCAACATCTTGAGGTATATCCCCAGGAAGGTGAGGTATGGGCCATATACAGTGACTGGGACATTGAGTGGTACACTGATCCTGGGATGTGGAAGAAGAGTGCCTTCTATATTGTTGAAATTCTTACTAGTTATTCAAAAGAATCAGGTTGCACCGTCGCACACTTGGTAAAGGTAGATGGACATGGAAGCATTTTCCAAAGGCATTTGAAGAGTGGAACAGAGCGTCTATTGCAAGTACACGGCGACAATCTGCTCATGTTTTCTCACAGGATCCCTTCTTTCAGATTGACTCCTGAGGTTGGAATTATGTTCGAGCTTGAACATTCTGCAGTTCCGGAAAACCTGCGCCAAGAAACTGCATTGGCATGTATTTCTCCTTTGTCGCTTTCCGGTTTACATGATGACACAAACAGCTTTCGTGAAGCTGCTGTCGCACAATCCTCAAATCCTTCAACAAGCAATATGGATTCAGGTGCCCCATGGCAAGCCGTGATGAGCTGCGATAACAAGTTGTCACCCAAGAATTTTCTGGAGGGCCAGATATGGGCTGTATTTGATTCTCGAGATCGAATGCCTAGGTCTTATGTCAGAATAATCCGTGTGGTTTCATCAACTTCAGTTTTTGTGTTGAAGTTGGAGCCTCACCCTATGCTTAATGAAGAGATACGGTGGGTTGAAGATGGTCTACCCGTCGCTTCTGGGGTATTTCGTGCTGGTGCTGAAACCACTTACAAGGACGTCTGGGAATTCTCTCACCCTGTAGAGTGTGATTGGAGTGCAAAGAGATCTTTCTACCGTATTTTCCCAGAGAAAGGAGAAATATGGGCAATGTACAAAAATTGGAAGATCACCTTGAATAGCACTGATATTGACAAATGTGAACCTCGCATGGTTGAGATCCTCTCAGACTACTCGGATGAAAGTGGAGTCAATGTTTGCAGCTTGGTTCGGGTAAAAGGTTGCTTAACCTTTTTTCATAGAGTAGTAATGGAAGATTTCCATTTAACAAGATGGATTCCAAGGTCTGAAGTGCTCAGCTTTTCCCATCGTGTTCCTGCTTTCATTGTTGTTGAAATCAAAGATCTTGCTATACCAAAAGGGTCCTGGCATCTGGAACCAAGTGCCCTCCCTACAAGGATCATACACTAACACATGTATATCAGCAGATGTAGTCAATAACCTAATTGTAATGACTCCACCCTTCTCGATCGCTCCATTTTAAATATTTTTCCCACCTGTTAATGATCTTGCATTTATTGTCTTTTCGCGAAAAGATTTGTTTGATCACTGCTTCCTAAGGAAAATGAGTTTTTTCTCCATGGAATGATGACACAATACCAAACGAGAAAATTAATGCAACTGAAATCAAGGTTTTCCTTATCATTATTTTACCGATGCTATCAACTGCCCAAGTGCCCATTTACACTGCCACATGCACTCCAGTTGGGTTATCTGTTGATCAGCCCTTCTGTTCTTTTAGTTGCTTCTTGATGAGCATTGTATGCGATCACCATCCACTTTGGTCCATTTGGTCTAATGGGGCGTTGAGTAAATGATCTGTCTTGAGTGATTCTGCCGACACTGCATTATTATCAAAGAAAGAAAATACCTTTTCATCAACCAGTAATATGTGTGTTGTGGCTAGCTTTATTAACTTAACAATGAATCTTAACAACCAAATCTCAACAAATGAATCCATAACAATGTGTTTCCTTTTGTTGACAGTGTGTCCAAAATATCCTTGTCGGTGGTAGATAATTCTCTAGAGATGATTTGTCTCGATGTCAGAATGGTGTTTGCAGACGTAGAAACAAGAGAATGATGTCTTCTGTAGTCACCCTCTTAAGCTGTTTGAAGGTCTATATCAGCACAGTATCAATCAAGTGCTACTGACTTTGTGGATACACTAAAGATTCCCTTTTCTTGTTATTTGGGTATCTTGTAAGGCTTGTTAGGTATTTCATCTCTGTCTTTACTTTCAGCTAAACCTATACATTCATTCAAAAGTCAGCATTGTGATATCTACAGTTCCAACACAGCAATTGGATTTTATATTTTAAAAAAATCTCCAATTCTTGTGTGCTGGATACCTTTTTTGCTTAGTTAAGCCTTGCAATTTTCTACGTTCAAAGGAAATGTTAGATTATAACATATAAGTAGCATATTTAGTATCCCTTTTCGTCATATGATGTAGGCAACTTAGAATAAAATTAGTCGGCATCTTGGTATAAATGTAACCTTTTCGATCTGTCTTAGTGATCTGCACTGTATCGTATTGTTAATTGTGGTACGCAACTAGTTTCCAGTAAGCTTCTTTTTTTCTGACAAAGTCGTCACGGTTCGTTGCTTGTTGCACGAGCATAGCCTATGCGTTTTTCTTGTGCTCAAGTGCAACTGTTTTTAACTGTTTTCGCATTCAGATATGAAGTTTCCTGCTTTAAAAAACTTTAAGAACTACAGTGACAGTTAAATTCATGATTCAGCAAGAGACGTGAAGCATTCTGTGGTGCTCATTCTGGAGATTATTTCGTCCACCATTCAGATGTCAACATCATCACACCTAAAAATATGCTGAGAGCGCATATGATTCTGTAAGCTACACATTGTTAGTAATGCTCGAAGTGGAGGTTTTTGTCCTTGCTGATGTGGAAACAAACTTGAAAGCGCAATCTTGGTCAGTAGCGTGCTCAGAAAGGGTTGTAGGTGGGCAGAGGCACGCCCCTTATTCTTTACATGGAATTTGCAGCATTGTTCTGAATTTCCTTTGGATACTTGATGCATTCAGCTATGCAATGGCGATTTGGCACCCTATGTTTTTAACTGTTCCGCTGCTAACAGTTTCCTAGGTTATTAGGTAGCGTGTCGGTTTGGCCTTAACAATGCATGCTAAGTGCATCAAGAAAATGAAAGCGGCCTATCCAAATCTAAAGGTCAGTCTTGCATACGACAGCAATCAGGGTCAATGAGTTTACAGTCATTTTGTTTGTCGAGATCATGGACCATTTGATTTTCCAGTTTTCATTTATGTTTCTGATATGAAGTCTCCACTGGGTTAGCACGGAGACGTGAAGATGTGATTTCATTGGTTGCATGTCTGAATTCCCTCCTTGTCATATCTTACTTTTTTTGGTTCAAACTTCAAACTCATTGTACTTTCAAGTATAGGTGAACACTGAATGCGTGCCAGTGATGATCTTGGGGTTTTTGGGATTGATAGTTCCTCTTTGCCTACCACTTAAATACCAGTAGCTTGGTGTCTCTTATCCTGGCGTTTTTGTTGTAAGTTTTAAGGGTGGAGCAGCTCTACAGTGTATGCTAATCATTTCGTGCTAACAGCGTATTAAACTTAAAGATGCCCAGAGATAGTGTACCTAAAGAGCACTTTGATTCTACCTTTATGCCGCTGCAACTTTCGTTTCTCTGCCCCTTTATTTTTCGTTATCAACTCTACCTAGTACAATATATAACCATCACGCTATAAGGTGCCAAGAACTGGAACCCTTTTCCCTTGTATACCCTATCTATACAAGGTAAAATACACACAGCACTAGCTGTTTCAGGATGCAAACTTTACAAGATCCTGTGTAGCATATGGATTCTGGTTACTTTTTCCTGATTGTGTACTCTGTTGTTGTAATGTCACATTTTACCCTCCATTTTAGACTTTGAAGGCCTCCCTTTTTTTACTTTTGAGTTATTTACCTTTGCAAGTAACCTCTCTGCTGTGATTGACTTCTTAATTTGCTTACTGTAAACCGACAGAGTGAGAAGGGAAGAGACAACAGAAGAGGCAGGAATCCAATACAAAGTGGGCCACCTTCAGTTGGAAATCGCCACCAGACTCCCTGACAAGTGACATCATGTAATCCTAGTCATCCAATGAAAGTGAATGAGCATGATGCAGTGGACCGGACCGGGTGGGTCTTTGCAAAGGGAATCACCCATCATCAAATATAATTACGATTCAATTCATCAGCTTCAATTCATCCTGCACCCAATTTCATTCACAGGTGCTTAAAAAAATAGCTGGCCTTTCATCAGTGGGTGGCCTTGGCAAGTAACTGCTGATATCCTTTCTCTCTGTGTGTCTCTCTCTCTTCTTCTCCGAGGGCTTGCAAGTATATAAAGGAGAAGCTCTCGGTGGCGTCGTTGTGCAAGAAAAAGGGGAGCTCCAGAGGAGGAGAGGGGGTGGCGTTCCCTGACGGGAGCCCACAGGCCGCCATGGACATGGAACTGGAGCTGGAGCATGGAGGGGATGAGGAGGAGGAGGCACGGAGCGAATCGTCCAAGAGGAGCTTGAGTGCTTCGTCTGATGCAACCGTTAGCAGCACAGCAAGCAAGCTGCAGGCTCTGAGATTCGCAGAGGACCTCTCCCTGCCGTCGGTACGCTCTCCCTCTTCCCCTAATCCCTTCTGTTGTTTGCCATGGTCGGTTAGGCTGATCGTCTGATCAGCACCGAGAAACCTGCGATGATTTGTCGTCAGAGTTCGTGGTATCCCAGGTGCCATTAGTTTCTCTGGCAAATTTAGAGCCGTCTTCTCTTGAAGTACTCTGTTCTTCTTGCCACGATGAGGATCCTTCCTAACCCTGCCATTCCAGAAGCCATTAAGCTCCTGGCCGTTTCTTGACGCCATTGCTCGTCCAGTGGAATCCTTCATCAGTGCTCTAGTAAATTATTGTAACCCTCTCTGCATTTAGACAGACAGTATCCCCATATTCTGTGCACCACTGCCCCCCCCCCCCCCCCCCCCTGCAAATCGAGAGAGAGAACGCCCTCTTGGATTCTCAAGGCAATGGGGACCCCATTTGCGATCGCTTTTGCCCTCACGTCCGGCTTTTAGCGGAAAGGTGAAAAGTCTCGCTAGTGGCCTAGTGACAATCCGCCAAACAACTCCACTTCATCTAGCTTTGTAACCTCTGCACTTGATGGGAACAGAAGCAAATCTTCTGATCTCAGGCTCGAAATCAGGATGATCCATCCAATTCCATTTCTTGACATGGGAAACTGGAAACGGGAAATGGAGAGCGGCGGCAAGAATCTGGCAGGCAGCGGACACCGGGCGCGCATGCACCAGCTGTAGCCTGTAGGAGCCAGGACCATGCTTGTGGCTTGGCTCGGTCACAGCTCCAGCTGCTGGGAGCTCGAGCTGCTTGTCTGGCCACGCCACGAAGGTGATGAAGCCGTCACCAATTTCGGCGCCTGCCGCCTGGAGTCGTGTTTCCAGTTTTGACGATGGCGGCATGGGCGCTCGGCATGAGCGAGCATCAACGTGCGTGGCAGACAGCGTCGTCTCCGATCCTCGCGAGGGTCGTCGGAGCGGTCACTGTAGCCACCATGCCTGATCTTGGTTGATAACCCTGACGAACTTGTCGGTCTCTTACATTAGCTGCTCCTCTCTCCTCCTCCTCCTCCTCCTCTCGACCGTTAGATCAGGGCTCGAATGATTACACTCCAAGAGACCCTTTCCTTTTGGGTTTGGGATGTTAACATTCTGCAGAGACGGTCAATTCATGAACCCGGGTTGTCGTTTTCTCTCTGTTTTCCCATTCCACTACACTCTGCATCTTTATAAATGCAGTCAAATGCTATACGTTGCTACGTTTTCTTTGACCAGAGGCACACACACACGTATACGGAATCATTAGTCGGTCAGAGAAAGAAGCATACCCTTCGCTACTCATTCGTTCTCATCCAAGCAAACCTTCTGCGCTTGAGTTCTGCCAGCAACGCGTCTCGGGTGACAAACTCAAAACTGACGCACGCGTGTGCACTCGGTTTAATTTTGACCGTGCTTGCAAATGTATATATAAATATATACTATATCTTGGTACCATTTGATCCCGTCCACCGCTTCGCTGCTGTCAGTTGGCTGTGGCCGTAATACTAACCTATTAGCTCTGACTCAACATCTCTGCGCATCTGAATTGAAAAAATGCTCACAAACACGCTTTAAACAAGAGGATTTGGGTATCAAATAGAATTCCCAAATTGCTAAGATACCCGCCGAGGTCTTTCACAATTCAGGCACTGCTTATGCTGAAGGAATTTTTTTTATTCTTTCTGCTGAAGATTCTTTGGGAGAGACAGCCGGCCACACATCCTCCCAGTAATTTTTCAATAAGCAGACAGCAAGGGATGAAGCCATGAGAGGCACCACACGGCCACATGCACTTGCCCCTGCAGTTGCAGCTGCTGGTATCTGTTAGTCTCTTTGGCCTGAATCCTGATCGAAGATCGCAACGGTTATTAGGCCGTCGTATATGCGACCAGACCCAGCCCCGGGCACTGCACGTGATACAGTATCCGTACTAGTATATTGCAAGTGGCATGAATAGGCCATAGATTAGCATGTGTGTTACTACATTGTTATGGTCAGAGACAGCAAATCAGCAATGTGCTATCCTATTGCTGCTGCCTGATAGCAGGCCTAGTACAGTTTGACAATAGGGTTCAAAAGTGGCATCCATGTGACTTGAGACTTTAGACTTTTGAGAGAGAGAGAGAGAGAGAGCATTTATACTGTACATTGTGCTATTTTTTCCCTCCTTAATTCGTATGGTGTATTCCTCACAGACTTTGTATGGGTGACGACCCTCGTAAATTCCAGTGGGGAGGGGAGGGATGGGTAGTGGGTGAGAGAGAGGCATTAGTCACCTACCGTTCTTAATTAGGGTAGGTCTGCTAGCACTTAACCCTTGGCATGCATAATTGATCATCATTAACAACCACGGCGAAGGGCTAACCCAACTTGGCCAGGCGTTTTTAACGAGCGTGTCCGTGCAGGCAGGCTGAGTGGATGCAGGCCAGCAGGAGTGCCCACGGGCTAGCCGCATGCTGGTCCATATATCGCTCAATTAGTAGTTGCGTAGAAGCAATGCAAATGCGAATACAGTTGGGTGATGAACTCAGTTGATGGCTGGCAGCATAAATGACGACGCTCTCGACACGGAGAGTTGAATGCTGCTAAGTACTTAGCGTTGATGGAGGAAGTACTACGAAGTGATTTGATAGAGAGAGAGATTTAAACTGGTGGGAATGCAGGTGCAGGTTGTGGTGATGAGCGCCAACATGGGGTGCTCCCACTGCCGACAGCGGGTCGCCAACGTCGTCTCCAAGATGAACGGTGAGCATCTCCTCTATCACTGCCCCTGGTTTTTGTATGTATACTAAAAACATAATTAAAAAAACAGAGGAAGTCTTTGATCAAAATCTGTTGTCCCAACAAAGCAAAATAGACATTGCAACCAAAGAAAGAAAGAAAAAAAAAGGAGTGGTACGCAATCCAGCTTTATTATATTTTGGTCCATCATGTGCCTTTTTGGTTTGTGGTGGTTAGCAGGGCTGCTGGATTACATGGTGGATTTCGGGAAGAAGGAGGTGACGGTGAGGGGCAAGGTGGCGCACGCCAAGAGGAGGAGGAAGCACTGCAGGAATCCCTTCGCGGCGGCGGCGGGCTGGGAGACCAAGCCGGCGCCGGCGCCGGCGTCGGCGTCGGCGTCGGCCGGCCATGCCAGGACGCTGTCCTGGTTCTTGGGATGCTACGGCTCATAGTACACTAGAGTCTATACTACCACATCTATATATATAGGACCATAGTATAAGATGATATCTCTAGCTTATTAATTGTAACCTTCTGTTAATTATTATCCTCTTGTATTTCTTTACTCTTTTTTTTTTCTTATTCTTATTGTTATTTTTGTGTAATGTTCAGAGAAAAATAATGTGCAGGCGTAATTGTAATGCGCCTGTCATTGTAAATGTCACGCACGTGCGCGTGCTCCCCGATCCTCCGCATTTCTCTCTCTCTCTCTCAGTCTCTCTCTCTCTCTCTCTCTCTCTCTCTCTCTCTCTCTCTCTCTCTCTGCATATTCATTCAGATTCAGGCGTATAATGGCCGAACACAACATGTTTGGATACGCTTCTCTCAACAGCGTTACGATTAGAATCTAAATCAAAATCTCTGAAATGGCTTACCACATATATAATGAATAAAAATCAGTGGGAAAAAAACAAAGTGTTTGACGAGATTCTCACTTATTTTCACCGATATAATAAGCGAGAAGTAAACCGAAACAAACCCCTCTCAAATACCTGCTGGCGCGTCGCCCTCCGCCGAGCACCTGGCAACAGTCTCCGTTCAGATCCGTGTAGTGTAGATAGCGCACCGCACCACGACCCCAATCCTGCCCGGAGAACCGGATCCGTGCCGGGGCTCTCGAGTGCTCAACGGCCGTCGGAGCTGCAGAGAATTTCATGCGATCGCGCCGCGGAGCCCCGGGTAACGACGAGGAAAGACAGGGGGGGAGGCGTTAGCGAACTGCTGCTGCTGGCACCTGTGTCGCCTCGCCTGAATATTCTGACAAATTGTTAACCGACAACTGTCGGAGCTGAGAGGCCCGAGCACATGCAAAGGCATGACGGAATCGCGAGCTTGCACCAGTGTCGGAGTCACTAGTCAGTAGCATGAACTGAACACTGACTGGTTCAGTAACTGTGCTGCGAGAGGAGGGGGAGAAAAGGATGAATTTGGGTTTAGTTTTGGATGAACAAAAGGGCATCAGGGTGGATTGGATTGGATTGGATTCAGCTGGTAAAGCACGCACTGCGTGCTGCTAATCATAAGAGGCAGAGGCACCGCAGATGGCAAGATCGGATCGGTGCGGCTGCATCGCGAAAAGATAAAGAGCTGAAGGCACCAGCAGCAGCAGCAGCAGGACAGGAGTGTGATCATTCCTTCACAGGGTCCAAACACCAACAGAAACGGTGTTGGTGCACACTCTGTCGGTATCAGGGCGGAGTTTCTGAAACCAACTCGCGGCTCCCCGCCAACGCGTAGCCGGCGGTGATCCTCCCGTCGGTGGCGGTCCCAGACCCAGACGTGAGGTGTTCACCGGCGGTGGGGTGGAGCTGTCAGTGGCGGAACATGCACGGAGGCCCGGGCTGCGTCCGCGCCACGGCGCAAAGTTCAGCAGATCGCAGATGGGTGAAGGTCACGTTATTTCGTCATCATCAAGAAACTCCAAGAGTTGCCACCTCGTGATTCACACTACAATAGTCCGGCAACACATACTACGCCAAACGGCCGGCGGCATTCCTCAGTCAGAGCTTGTCGGCGATCCTGGCGACGGCGCCGGCGAGCCTGTCGAGCACGCCGAGGAGGGCCGCCCGGTGCTCCCTGTCCGCGCGCAAGCTGCTCCTCTGCGCCTCCAGCTGCTGCTCCAGCGCCCGGTTGCCCCGCTCCAGGGCCTCGATCACCTGCTTCCCGATGCTCACCGTCGCCGCCGGCGTGGTGCCCTCCGCCCCGCCGGCCACGAACGTCGCGTCGCTGTCCTTGTACCCGCCGCCTCCGCCGCCGCCGTCGCCGTCGTGCTGCGACGTCGAGTTCTTGTCCGACGCCGCCGCGCCGGTCTTCTTGTCACTCTCCGTCACTGCCGGAAATGCGCACCAAAATTAAGTACTAGTAGCTGCCAGATGCATCGTAGTAACATGTAGTACGTGAGAAACAACTTGTCGTGCATATTCTTCACAAATCACGCGAGACAAAATCCTGCGTGCATTTCGCACCTGGACCGGAGCATTCGTGCTCAGAGGAGGCAGGTGGCGGCTCGTACTTCCTGGCTGCAACTGCAAGGAACACGAACAAACACATATGAAACGTGTTGCGTTGTGCACGCACGGCTGCTGGCTGATGCGCGTTGCGCTGCGCTGAGCTGACCTGATATGGGCATGACCATGATGGGCGGCTGCCGGTACACGCCCTCCAGCTCGCCGTCGCCGAAGTCCGGCAGCGCGGCGGCGGCGGCGGGCGTGCCGCAGACGAGCGCGTCGTACACCTCGCGGTCGAACGACGACGGCAGCTGCCTGGCGCGCCGCTGCTCGCCGCGCATGTCCCAGAACGACTCGTGCTGCTGCTGCTGCTGCGACGGCGGCGACGCGGCGCCAGCGCCCCCGTCGCCAGTGGCGGCGGCGGCCTTCCCCTCCCACGCGACGATCTTCTTGAGGTCCCAGGACAGGTTGCCCCAGCGCTTCCGGCACTGCATGGGCCCGCGCTCCACGCCGTGGCGCCGGCAGTAGGCCGACACCGCCGCCCACTTGGGCCGCGGCCGCACGGGAAGCTGCAGGCCGCGCCGCTCCATGGCGCGCCTCGCCTGGATCAGGACCAGCGTCTCGTGCCGCGTCCACCGGGGCAGCCGCGACCGCGGCGTGGAGGCAGCAGCCGCCACGGCCTCCGCCGCCGCCGGCGAGTTCTCGGTGGCAGACATCATGCGCGCTGTCGAGGCAACGAGGATCAGCGAGCACTGCGAGGGCCTCTCGCCCAGCTTCAGCTGGGATTTATCACCTGGTTTCTCTTGGCCATTAAACCGGCATCAAAGCATGCATTTTTCAGCCGTGAGCAAAAAAATTGCAAGAATTGAATCCAGTACAGCAAATGCCATCTGATCGCACACATCCAGCAGGCAACAGTATATAATTGCTGGCAATTAGCAACGAGCAGCAATTAGTAAGGATTAAACGGGCTGAGCAAATGAAATCGCTTCTTACTGTCAGGCAGATACGCAAATTAATTAGTGTCATGATAGAAACTATGAATAAGAGAATGAGTACATGACAGATTGACAATCACCTAGCAACATCAATATCCTAAGCTTAGAAGAATACAACCATGAAGGTCCTTCCAGCAAATTGATATTAATGTCTTAAATGGCAGCTGAGGCCATGACATCTGAGATGCCAGACAGTATACGGGCGTTTTATGGAATCCTAATAAATGTGCAGAAGGTTCCTTCACAGAAATTCTACATCCGAAAACATGTGCTTTGCTAGAATTTAACAATCACGGCATCATCCACATACAAATGAGCAGCAGCAGCAGCAGCATATTGTAGAAAACACATGTATTTAAAACATGAGTTCAAGGATGTGTAACATATATATTTATAGGGGTTAAATGTTCCACCACTAGATATATTAGTTAACTGATAGTCTGCAAAATATGCTACCATGTCTGGCATGTCCTCCACATACCACATATGACAAAATAAGAATGCTCTAAAAGGAGATCAAGTTGCTCCTCCTTTGCTATAAATCAGAGCATGTCTAACTATGCAGCACATGCTAAGGCTGCATTCCTACAATATAATTTGTTTCCTCCAAAATCCAAATGGAAACACACAGCAGGTCTAGTAGAGACGCTTCCGGCAATCAGGAGCACCACAGTGGCAGGGCAGCTTCACAATTTCTCCATCAGGCCCAACAACACTGTCCAAGCGATAGCCATAGTCATAGGATAGCTCCTGAAAAGTAAATGATCATCAGTACTCTACTTTTTCTGGAAATGTAAAGAAAAGTCAAACCCATTTCACCTGAAGGGGAAGTATAGTGTCAGCAGCAAAAAGTGTTACTTTTGCCAGCTTAACGTCGTTGTGCGAGCTCAAGACGCACTGGACGAATAGGTTAGGTTGACAGCTGTGGTTTATGAACCTCGCAAAATTACCAATAGAACTTGCATCTATGCAGTACTCTGGGGCAGGTGGTGCTTCTGAATCATTATCAGGATGAAGATTGGGCAGGTGCATTTCAGACCCAGCCCTTTTCTGCAGGAATAAAGTATACATAAGCGCTGAAGAATTGGTGTTTAAAAAGCATTTGCTGACATTTTAACACACCTTAACATCAAATATCTATTATCTATTTAGAGTAAACTGGCTAATGTTTGGCATACTCCAGCTCCAAGATTTGTTTTTTTTTTATCTGGAGAAATTATTGGAGCTGAAGCTGCAGGTGCATCAAAATTGGAACTTTGCCAATCAAAGCACGTAGCATAAGACTATTTCATGTTTCCATAAACAAGAAAACCACTACCTCCCTTCCATCCAAGCCTTTCATGGTTTGAAGACAATCAATGTCGAAGCAATAGTTGTTCTGCGAACCATCCAAATCCTCAGTCTTCCTCAACACCCCAGTGTACTCACAGATGGGAGCCCCTGGGAGGATGGTGTCCCAAGTCCTGACACCCCAACCTTTTGAAGCTGTCTTGAATACCTGCATATTTCAGCTTGTTACAGCAAATGCATTGGTAAACGAGTGGTTTCATAGGTCATCCTATGCAATGCCAAATACAAATTTTGATGATGTGGAGAGAGAAAATAGTCAGTGTCATGAATCATCCACCCCATGTGAGTGAAAGAGTTGTATTTAAAAGCACACCTACATACAAGAACAAATGATGTTGGTGTCTTTTGGTTGACGCAGGTGGGAATATTAGGAAAATGGAAATAACTTCATATGCGACCTATTCATACAACTTCGTTAGAACCAAGTGATCTGAACGATGAATAATCACCCAAATGATTTGAGCCCTTTGATCTCCTAGTTGTAATGGAATGCAAATGGGAAGTGTACATATAGAAGCAAAGAAATACCAACCTCTAAACGATACTGCAAACCCTGTTGAGATGTTCTGTTCACACAGTTGTGGTTGCAGCCGCAGTTAGCCCCACATTCAAATACTATTGCTTTGGGCTCCACCAACCTAGTAAATTAACCAAGGGTCAAATTTCAGGCAAAATACTTATAAAACAAATATACATGCTGCTTGTAAAACATTGAAGACACATTATACCATTCCTTAATGTAAAATTACACAGACTAGTAATGATTGTAGTGAACAAGAAATATCATGTTCACAAAAGTATATTGGTGAACCTATGCACAAATTCAATCATGTCCTTCATTTCCAATCTGAGTGGTGCAAAGTGTCGGGATGGTAGTTCTCCCATCCCTCCTTTGGCTAACGTAGCTCCAAATAGGTTTAGTTCATTTAAAAGGTACACAGGGATGAGGGAAATGACACATCTCTCTTGGTATTTAGTTGCATGCACCAACCAGTTCAACCGAAAAGATTAAGCAGATAGGGAAATGTGGAATTCACTTATACTCCAACACTACATTCAGATGGATCCTAGGGGATGATATTGAGTTTGTGCATATGCACACCAATATACTCTTGCACATCTGACACCTTCTTGGTTGAGCATTTTAACCATGCACTTTACCTGCCAATGTTCTTATATGATACATAAGGAAGATCAGAACCGTTGCGTTGAGCGCATGAACAGTTTTTGTTGCTAGCGCAATCTCCTTCACAATCGCAGCCAATAATATTAGACGGCATCTTGATGCCCTTCGCAATTTTTAGCGACTTCAAGTACGTGAAACCTAGCATGTTCCAAAAAGTAACACATATATTAATTAGTCACTAACATTACTACTCTCTTTGTTCCCAATTATAGATCGTTTTGGCTTTATTAGATTCATAGATGATGTTGTGCATTTAGATATACACTGTCTAGATGCATAATAATGTCTATAAATCTAGAATCCCCAAAACGACTTATAATTTGGAACGGAGGGAGTACATAGTATTAAAAAGAAACAGGAACAGAGAAAAAAACAGTAAAACATAGCAGATCTGTTAGAAGCAACTAAACATTAACCGAACATGCCAATGGTGAGTTCTCATGGAAATGAGAAAGGTTTGTCACTAAATTTAGGCAACTTAGTTGCAATGAAGTTTCAGAAATCAGAAGTTCCATTATGTTTGGCACTTTGGCTAACTACTGTTTGTGTCAAGCAAATTGCAACTGGAGGTATTGTTTGGTTGTATCATACTCCCTCCGTCCAGGTTTGATATGCGTATAACTGTGTAACACAAAGACCAAGGAGAACTTTAATTTCTCTCTGTGATGCATCGACAAACGAGCCAGCCAACTAAGCAACTCATGACACGATTGGCTCTAATTGGGAATACACATATCAGTCATGGACACCTTTTATTTTGTTATACGAAGATCAAATCAGGACGGAGTAAATATAAGTGATGTTTGTGCATAGACACTGTTCCTAAAATAAATCTATGACAAAACACAACCACTACATAAACACAACAAACCCTAAACCACAGCCATTTGGTGTATACCAGGTGTTGCTTATTCAAATCTTAATAATTATTCTGCACAATTGCTCCAGTTAAAGGAATAATGCAAAGAGGTGCCCAACAAAGAAAATTAGAAATGGAAAAGTGATAACTGAACATACCAGATGGAGGAACAGGTGGATCATCAACTAAGTTAGTAGCAGGAATTGGAAGATTTTCTTGCCCTCCAGAAATATCATCACAAACCAATCTACCAAAAGTAAAACACAACACATGATCAGTGCCATTCATTATGGAAGCAGAAACACTATATCCTAACATAATAAAACAATACATTCATGGATGGCACAGCTACAGCACAGTTGTAAAACTACAGCAATCATCAATGTTGTTAAAGAATCATCTTTTTGAGAAGAATCTTTAAAACTAGATTAGGTAGCATTTGTATTCTGGTATAGATCCTATGCCATTTTTTTCTTTTAAAAAATCCTACATCATCTCTAGTAGACTGTCATGATTCCCAATTCACTTGTACCCATAAACTATATATTTGATCTCCAAAATAAGCATACTGCCCAAATTTGTGTCTCACTATTCTACCCTCTCAGCAGTATAGGGAGTTCACGGTAATATACTAATATAGGGAGTTCAGGGTTTGGATCATTTACCCAGGTAATTCAGAAATAGTTGTGGGCGCTTCTGCACGAGTAAATCGTACCTGGCACAAGTTGTGTAAAAAAACAAATTATATTCTTAAAAATGCTAAATAAACACCAGCATATTTGAAAGAAAATGGTACCAACACTAACAATTAGCATGTATTTTAGCCATTCAACTAGCAAAACCTCAGGCGTGTTATGTTATTTCTTTCATTTCTTATCTACACAATTAACAAGGTAGCATAAAAACTAGAGAAGTCCAACAGTCTAAGAAATAAGAAGATGGTGAGTGGCATCAGTATAGCACAACAAATACAACTTGTTGACTTTGTTCAAGCATACCTCAGAAGTTGTCAATGATGGCTGGCCTTCGAGCCGCTTCAGTTTATACTTAAAAACAACATGACCTTGCACTCCATTCTGCACCCAGTCATCCACAACCTATAGAATATTGACATGAAATGAGATAAAAAGAAAAATAGACAGACAGAACGCAATTGAACTAGATACTAGTGAAGAAATGTAGCCAGTAGGATTTAAAAAAAGAAATGTGTATCTATGTTAGTGCTGGTTGGAAACCTGAGCTTCTATCACAAGATTAAATGAAGACCCAGTCTACATTATTTGTAAGAGAATTCAGAAATATAAAGACCTTGTAAAGCCCGTCATAGGTGTAGACTTTGCCAGTATAGCTAGTCTTTGCAATATGACCCCGAATAACTCGTATAGGGTTCCCATTATCCCTGCTATTCTGCAACAGTAAAAGAAAATGAGGTCAAGAAATGCTAAATGGTCATCAAGAGCTTAGTATATATGCATGAGATCAACAATTTATTCAAAACTGTAAGGCACAACATTTGTGATTGATAAGGTAATTAAAAAGTTGAGTGCAACTTAAACTCTGATGCAGAAATGTATTTAACATGCCATGGCTTGAAAGAACTCAAATATTGAATACCCTAGATCCAACTAGGCTTATGCCTTCCCGCATATCAAGCTGGCACCAACCAACTTATGCTTTTGTCATAGTTAGCCATAAAGGGTTACTATGGTTGGTATGGATGCTACGGGATTTTGGACCAACAGCCTAATTGTTTCCTCTCTGTTGGAGTATACTCCCTCCGGTTTGGTAAAAGAAGACGTTTTGGACAAGATTTGAGTACATTGGGAATATAAATCATGAATAACTTTTAAGTTGTTGAGTTTGGAAATGTGAAAACTACATGAGTAGATTTGTCTTGTAAAATACTTTCATAAAAGTATACATATGTTAGTTTTTAATAATTATTTTTGTAAAAATAAGAAGCAAAGTTGCACTTTGGAGACCGTGTCGCTGTCCTAAACGTCTTCCTTTACCCTAAGCTTTTGGGTTGAAATGGTTGGTGCATGCAACTCAAGATGGTATCAGGGCCAGAGATCTCAAGTTCGAATCCTGGCGGCTGCAATTAAATAAAATAATTGAATTGCCCACCTTTCCCTATCCGCTTAAGCTTTTAAGTTGAACTGGTTGGTGCATGCAACTCATACTCTCCAACTTATATAAGAATAAATCCAGCAATACCCTCTAAACAAGCCATCTATTCTTTTGATGAGGGACTGCCCCTACTTTCTAGGGACTTGATTTTTCCTCTCAACACCAGTAGGACCTTCTAAGCAGCCTCCATGGATAAAGAGGGCTCCCTAAAGACCCATAAGGAATGGAGGGTGTGGGGGAATTTTGGAGGCCTCCCTAAAATGGAGGGTATTAGTGAGTTGCATGCACCAACCAGTCAAACAAAAAAGCTTAAGCTCATAGGTAAAGGTGGGCAATAAACTTATACTCCAACACTCCCCTCCCTAAAATGGAGGGTATTAGTGAGTTGCATGCACCAACCAGTCAAACAAAAAAGCTTAAGCTCATAGGTAAAGGTGGGCAATAAACTTATACTCCAACACTCCCCCTCACGTGAAGGCTCCCTCAGGCCACATACGTGGATATTGGAGTGGGCTGCAATTATTTTATTTAATCGCTCCCGCTACCATATTAAGTTGCATGCACCAACCAATTCAATCCAAAAGCTTAAGCTGATAAGGAAAGTTAGGCAATTCACTTATACTCCAACAGGTAAGGGCTTTTTTTTCTTGGCCCTCAAAAATAGCTTATGAGTTATGGGTAGTATGGTAGAATACTACAAAAGATTCCAAAATAATCTGAAATAAGCATCCTTGGGCAGCTTATTTTGGAATCTTTGGTGTGAGTTTACCATATCATCCAGGACTCATAAGCTAGCTTATATAAGTTGTGGACAAAACAAATGCACATGAGCCACCATAGACCCAATTGAAATTAGGCTGGGTCCGCTGGGATGTCACACTAACACATTATAAATAGAAAAACAAAAACACTCAGCATTCTAGAAAATAAAAAATATATCTATGCATAGAAAAGCACCAAAACAAACCTTGAGCGCCAAATTTCCACGTTTCAACTGTTGAGAGCCAATTTGGCGATGGTTACCAAGTAAATCGTTTCCTCCTTGACCCGTATAAATAATTTCATCAGCTTTGTCAAGATCATCTTCATATATTCCAGACATTACGATGCAAGTGGCCAGTGGGAAAGTTAAGTTCTCATACTCCTTCTGCGTAATTAAATTCAAAAGTATTAGCTAAGATACATGATGATTCCTTCAATGTCACTTCTGCTCTAAATTGGAAGATGGAAATGGCATAACAGGTAACTTGTTCAACGAATAAAAAATACAGAGATAGAAAAAACTAAACCTGAGGGTGGTAATACAACCCTGGATTTTTTTTCTAACTTCTTACGGAAGCTGATGAAACCTCCAAACCTATGCCCAGCGCTTTCACAGGGGCTCGTAACCCTTGTGAGACTACAACCGGGCTGGCGACTACTACAAGTACCCTCAGGTAGGAGGGCCCAAACCAACCACAACTAGGGCCTGGGTTGGGTCTTGACCTATACTTTGGTTATGCAAACAGATGAGGGGATTTTTCTAAGCTCAGCCTGAAATTCAGAAAAATAGCTACTGGGTGCAGCAATAAAGAATAATTAAAGGGGAGTAATAGGACTACATAACTAATGATACTAGCAGCACAAGTATCTTGGACCAAACTGTAGTTCCAGTGTCAAATGAACAACTCAGTTACAGTAAGAGATGTGTACTGGCTTGTTTTGAAGGGAAAAAATGCAGGAAGGTTCAGAAAGAAACAAATTTCAACTTCAAAACCTGCACTTCTTTTTTAAAACTATAATTGAGTTTTTAGAGAAATGTCTGCTGAGTACCTTTCCTTGGTATTTCAGTCCCATGTAATCAATCCCATTAAGCCAATGGCTGTGGACGCCTAACACAACCATTTCTGCACGAGAATAAAATTGATCTCCAACATCGATCCCTGAGGAGAAAGAATAAAATATATCATATTGCGCAAACATAAAGTAAAATGGAAAAAGAAAAAACTCTATTAAGCTCATGTACCTCAAACTTTCAGAAAACAACTATTTGTTTCTTAGAGGAAAAACAGACAAACCTGGCAGATGTCCTATCCTCTTCTCGGGATAAAGCACGGCGTTGGTTTCTTGCATCTAGGATAACAATAACAAGACCAGAAAATACAGCAAACTCAGACAGCGATACACTTTAGTAAAGTAGCACTGAGAAGAATAGCAGAGATGTTGTAGTACCTTTGTGATTGCCTTCAGGTCAGGCCGTTTTGATGGGCGTTTCTCTTTCTCCTCACATTCAACCTCATGTTTACCGCCCTTCTGCATTTACAAGGCAAAAGAGCACAAAAATTACCCAATATTCATCACACTCTTAGCACAATCAAGCAAATATACTGGCAACCAAAAGGATAGAAGAACGTGTGCTGTGTAATCCAAGATTGCGCAAAGATTCAAACCTTTTTGCCACCCTTTGCCTGACGTTTTAGGCCACCCTTTGCCTCAATTTCTTGCAGCGCAGCCTGCGCTCTCTTCTGCTCCTCCTACACACAGCAGCATACATACATAAATTGTCAGTCGAAAACACGCTACGAACTTAACAAAAAGGCAGTGCATCCGGACACACAAGGAGGCTACCTGCACGAAATGTAGGTAGTGGCTGTTGAACGCCCTCAACGTCTCCTTCACCCTCAGCTTGGCGCTCTTCCTGGTCCCCGTCCCGTCATCTTCCGCAGCAGCAGCTGGGGCAACACCAGCGCAAGACACTGGCACCGCCGCAACCACCGGCGGCATCGGCTTCCTCTCCCCTGCCTCCGCCTTCCGGCCGGGGCTCTTGGCGCCCTCCTCCTCCTCCTCCTCCTCCGCCGCCGCCGCCGCCTGCTCCTGCTTCTCCTCGTCCCTCTTCCTCTTGCCACGGCCGCGGCCGCCGGGCTGCTTGGGCGGCTCCCGCTCCGCGTAGCTGGGCTTGGTTGGCCTGTTGAGGCAACGAGCGCTGCGGCGCAGCACAAGCGCCGCCAGCGGCGCGGGCGGCGGCAGGGGAGTGGCGTCGATGAACGGCGGGTCCGGCACGGGCGCCACCTCCATCACAGCCACCGAATCCATCTTCGCCGCCCACCGGGACGCCACCAACTTCACCCCAGCGAAAAAAAAAGAAACCCGAAAAAAAAGTTAGAAAAACAGAGGAGCGGAAAACCCCATTTCCTGACCGACAAGCGACGAAGCCGACCGAATTCACAGCGCCGCACCGCCGCCCAGGTCGCGGCGTCAAAGGCGGAGAGAGAGGAGGAGGAGCTCACCCTTCCGGTGCCGCGCCGGAGAAGACGATGCAGCTACTCCGCGATTCCGGGAATGGCCGCGGAAGGCGAAGGGAAGGGGGGCGAGGAGTGCGAAGCGTCCAGAACACACAGCAAAATAGGCAAGAGGGAGGGAGGGAGGCTAGCTCCTCGCTCGGCCCTCGGCCTCCTTTTTGCTGCGACTGCGAGGGGGAGGTGACGGATACTGCCCCTGGTTCTTCGGTTTATTTACTGCCACTGCCACCGCCACCGTCCCGCGGCGGGGTCGGTTGAGCGGCGTTTTTTTGCCCGGGGCGAGTTTGAATTTTGGGCGAGACGCACATTGGGCGGCAGGGGATTGGCCACCCGAAATGTAGGCACCAGCGTGGCCGTCCGATTGGGGTTTGGAACCCACCCGGTGCGTCCGTCGAATCAAATCGCTGCGCCCCCCCGTCGCCGCGGGTATGAAACGGCCAACAGCCCCATCCCAACGCGGTGATTTCCTTCCCTACCTTTCGTGCTGTGGGGAACGGAGTTTCCATTTTGCAATGGTTCATGTATTCCTAGGCAGGGCTCGTGTTGTGTGCTTTCAAATTTTTGAAGAATTGGAATGCTGGGTTGGTTTGTTTTTGGTGTGACAGGAAAGACGTGGTGGGACATCCACATCCCTGTCACGTAGTACGATCTGACGTGCCACCACCTGTTTCATTATTTTTGTTTCTAAGCAAACGTACAGTTGTTGTGTTCTTTCAAAATTTGAAATATTTTGTCCGCGTGTAGTCCAAAGACAGATCAGAGATGGTAAATTCCAACCTGACGTGTACAGTGTGACAAATGCGGAGGGCACGGTCTTCTATGCCGAGCTTGTACTAGAAGTCTTCATCAATGAATGAAAATCCAATTAAGATGGTAGGTTTCCCACCTACCCTTTGCCCCCACCAAAGGCCTTGTTTTGATAATACCACTCCACCTTTCCTTGTTTTGGTAATACTGTTAGGGTCTCTCAAATGTGTAGGTAAAGGTGGTCCTATGTAATAAATGTGTTCATGGGACTTGGTTCTTTACATTGTGAAACCGTTCCTACAAAGGACTTGTTCCCATGCTAAGGTCTACTCCCTCCGGTTTGGTAAAGGAAGACGTTTAGGACAGCGACACGGTCTCCAAAGTGCAACTTTGACCTCCTATTTTTACAAAAATAATTGTCAAGTATACTTTTATGAAAGTATTTTACAATACAACGCGGTGATTTCCATCCATACCTTTCGTCTTTGTGGGGAATGGAGTTTCCATTTTGCAATGGTTCATGTATTCCTAGGCAGGGCTGGTGTTGTGTGCTTTCGGATTTTGAACTTTGAAATGCTGGTTGGTTTGTTTTTGGTGTGACGGGAAAGACGTGGTGGGACATCCACATACCCGTCACATAGTACGATCGACGTGCCACCACCTGTTTCATTATTTTTGTTTCTAAGCAAATGTACTTGGTTGTTGTGTTCTTTCCAAATTTGAAATATTTTGTCCGCGTGTAGTCCAAAGACGGATCGGAGATGGTACTCCCTCCGTCCCTTAATGTTAGCATTTCTAGGGTTCAAAATTTTGCTCACAATATAAGCATTCATATGGATAAAGACAAAAATAAAGGAGTTGGTGGGTGAGTGGAGAGTTGGTGGATAGTGTAAAATGAAGGGTATAGATGTCTTTTAACGCCTCCGTTATTTCTTTAGTTTGAATGCTGGGAATGCTTATATTTAGGGACGGAGGGAGTAAATTCCAACTGACGCGTGCATTGTGACAAAAGAAGTGGGCACGGTCTTCTATGCCGAGCTTTTACTAGAAGTCTTCATCATTGAAAATCCAATTAAGATGGTAGGTTTCTCACCTACCCTTTGCCCCCACCAAAGGCCTTGTTTTGATAATACCACCCCACCTGGCCTTGTTTCGGTAATACTATTAGGTCGGTCTCAATGGAGAGTTTTACCGTCCGGTTTCCAAGATGTGAAACTTTGGTATGAAATAGATGTCTCCCTCAATGCATAGTTTCATTGCACGGTTTCATAGGCTCAAGGGTCCCACAACCTCTCTCTCATTGTATGGTTTAATTGCATAGTTGCATGGGAAACTCTATTTGTGTCTCAATGGGGGTTTCACACAGTTTCCAACGCATGTAAAAGCGTGCACAAAGGTTTCACCATGGTGAAACTCTTTCCTCTCTCTCTCCCCTAAGGGTTTCATGCAAAAAGTGAAATTTTGCTAATGTGGCGTTGTATTTAATGTGCATGAAACACTCATGAAACCCCATTGAGACCGACCTTAGGATCTCTCCAATGTGCACGGGTAAAAAGGTGGTCCTATGTAATAAATGTGTCTATGGGATTTGGTTCTTTACCATGTGAGTCCATCTGACACAACATAGTGCACAACCTAATTCACTCAATTGGATTGAGGGACAAAAAAATTTAATAATACAAGCCCGCCAATGGATGCGGGGTGCTGGTCCTAGTATGCATAGTACGATGGTTCTTATGCGTGATTTGGGATGGGTCAATGTAACGAAATTGGCTTATGACAGGTATTTTCAAATTAAGTCTGTTTGTGAAACTTCCAAACTCCATGGAGTTAGGATGGATATGATCTTTCTTTTGGACGGTGGTTAGTCGTTGGTGCTGATTTGTTTTGAGATAAAATATTGTTGTTAGTGATTGGTGGGTGGTTTGTTACGAGAGAAAAGTATTGTTGGTGGAGATCGGTGGCTAGTTTATTCCGAGAAAAAAGTACTCCCTCCGTCCCCAAATATAAGGTCTTGGAGAGTTCAAACTCAAAAAATAACAGTGAGAGGAAATGATTTCTATACCCCTCATTTTACACTACCAATCAACTCTCCACCTACTCACCAACCTCATTCAATTTTGTCCTATCCTTCCAAGACCTTATATTTTGGCACAAAATTGGAACATCCAGGACCCTATATTTTGGGACGGAGGGAGTATTATCGACCGATATGGCAGATGAACAGCCTGTCAGTGCCTCAATGGCAAGAACCCAACTGGGATACGAAACATCATGATTGTCGTACGATCTAGCTTTTATTTTATCATACAACTTAGTGTGTGGGGGTGGAGTTTCCTTGTCTCCTTCTTTAAAAAATTGTGGATTTCAATTATCTTTTGATTCTATTGCTAGTATGGGGGAACACTTAGCTGGGGAATAAAGTTTCCATTGGCCCACTTCCAACATGTTCGGTTGATTGGTGACAGCTGACTCGTGCTTGATTTATTGTGAGAGAAAATTATTGTTAATTTGTTTGTTGGCTAAAAAGTCAAGCGAGTGTTTTTAAATTTTGAAATGGATGGTGAGGTGAGATAGGAAGGCAACGTGTGCATTCATACACGTCATGTAGTATTTCATCATTTTTCAAACCATATGGCTGTTTGTGTGTAAACGGAATACAGGTCAGGTTAATTCCAACATGGAATGCAGTGTGATGAGTGAAGACGGTGCGGTTTCCCATGTTGAGCTTTGGCTAGGAATTTTTATCAAAACAACATTATTAAAGATCTGTTTAGTTTGGCAAATCCATCAAACTTTCTTCTTATTCATCAAGTACGTCGATGTGGAATGTAGTCCCGACACTAACTAGTAGTAAGCGCCAAGGTCTATCCCTCAATGGTCGGTGCTAAGCAACAAGAGACACGGGATTTTATCCTGGTCCCGCCGGGGCCGTACATCCGAGTAGTGGTGTGCTCATGGCACTATATTACTTTGCACCGGAGTGTCCGTAGTGGGGCGGCTACAAGCAAGGCGGGGAGAGGAGGCGTGGCCTCCAAGTCCCTAGCGGAGTGATCGGAGTGAGTTCGGATGTTGTGGGAGAATTGATGAACGTGTGTATGTTGCGGCTTTGGGTGTTCGTATCGCTCTCCCCCTGCGGCGAGGGGGTTAACCTTCCTTTTATAGACCAAGGAGAGGGTGAATTACAGGCATGCCGCACTATTCAGCTACATGGGGAAGTATGGCCTGCGCCGCCGCGGAGTTGGTGACCGCCTTGACGGTCCTTTCCACGATCTAGTCATCATGGCGTGTCCTGTACCCGAACAGTGGCGACTTCGAGGGTAGGGGCGTAGTGGTTGACCGGGGCGTCCTCAGACGGGCTCGAGGAAGCTGTTGACGGCGATCCGTATGGAATACAGTGGCAGTCGTGGCGGCGTCCCGTCCCCGCGTGCCTCACGGCGCCGGAGTGGTTGTAACAGTGCCCGGCGTGGTGTTGCAAGCACGGGGGCGGCCGCACAGGACCAACAGTGGCAGGGATGGCGTCCCGCCGGCCTAGCATCATGACCCGCCCCCCGCAAGTTCACGAGAAAGTGGTTCGAGGGTGTGGCCGGCCCCCCTTCGAGGGCGCGGCGCGTTAGTCGTACGGGAGTAGGCGGCGCAGTGTCACGAGGCTGACACCGGCCACATCGCACAGTCCCCCACAGTAGCGGGGATGGGTTCCCCCTAGGGAGTTGGCGCAACAGGGCCAGGCGTGATTCCCAGGCGCATGATGGCGCTGCCCCGCCGTGTCAGAGCATTAAATGCCCGTACCCGCGTGCGGGAACGGGCATGCGTGCGAGGGAGCCTTAAGCGAGGCGGAGGCGAATCCTCGAGCGAGGCGGAACCCGCTCGAGGGGGCCGGGAACCCTCGAGCGGGGGCGGAGCCCGCTTGAGGGAGGCGTGAACCCTCGAGCTAGGCGGAACCTGCTCGAGGGGGCCTTTGAGTGGGCCACTCCGGTTGGTTGCGGGGACCACCGCAGTGTGGGCCATGCCCCGTGTGTGCGCTTAGGTGAGGGGTGTTTCGCTTTGGTTTTTTGCAGGTTTTAAGCGGGGTTTCCCGGTTGTTCTAGGGGACCCTCGGGGTCGTCCCCGACAAAGTCTAACAACAAGTGATCTACCGTGACTATTTTTCTCTGTTCCATCACTATTCATACTCACAATTGCCGAACTAAGACCACCCGCACGGGGGGACGGGGAAAACTCCCTCGATCCGTTTCCCGTGAGCTTTTCCGAAAAAACGGGGCCGGCGGGTTACGGGAACACTAATGGGATTTTCCCGTCGCCCCATAGTTCTTCGAGATTCAGAGGGGTCGAGGAGCTCCTCGTTCCCTCTCGAGGCCCCACCGCGGGTCCAGCTGCCGCCGACCCCAACGAACTCGCCCCTGCCACGACGACCTGGAAGGAAGCGGAGGTGCCCTCCACGACGACGAGGTGCTAATGTTGGCCGCTGCCGCCGGCGTTACCGAGGAGCTCGTGGAGCACCACCTCGCCGCCGTTTCCGTGCACCTCCCCGGCTGCTACAGCGCGTGAGGCAAGCGCAGGGGAAGCACGCCGCGCATTCCCTCGGTTTGGTGGTCCTCTCGCGGTGCCGCCATGGACCGGACAAGGGCAGGGGAAGGGGCTCCGCGAGAGGAGGGCCCCGGCACCGGCCTTGCTCCTCGCCGCGACATCCATCTTCTCCACGACCGGCGGGGAGACCTCCGCGTCGGTGCCGGCATCCATCTTCTCCGGGAGCGGCCGGTCCTCGCTCCGGCGGCCGTGCCCCCCCCCCCGCACCCGGAGACGGGGTGGAGCTGCGTGGCCGCCGCGCCCGCATCTTCGGCCTCCTCGCCGGGGAGGAGGCGGCTCGCGGCTGCGCGGGGAGATCCGTACGAAGCCATGGCGGCCGCCCCTGCCGAGCACCGATGGATCCGCGAACGAGAGAGGCCGCGCGCGCGCCGCGCCCTTGAGGCCGCCGCCACCGCCGGCCGCTCTCGTGCCACACCCCACAAGCCGAAGCCGCGCGAGCCCGCTCCTCTCGCGTCGTCCGCTCCTTCACGCCGCCGATTGGGAGAAGCTGCGTGGCGCCTTGCGCCGTGCGGGCGGAGGTGGTCCGGGACGGCGCGAGGCTCGGCCATGGCCGCGCGCGTGCTCCACCATGCCTCATCGCCACGCCGTGCTCCACCTCGCCGTCGCGGGGAGGAGGGCCATCGCGAGGGGGGAAGAGGGGGGGGAGGTCGGTCGCGTCGTTGCCCGTCCTCCTCGCTTTGCTCGCCGACGGAGGAGGAGCGGGGCGGCTCGCCGATGGAGGATAGAGGCGGGGGAGCATCGCCGAGGAAAGGAGAACGAGGAGCAGGGCGGAGAAACGAGAGGGAGTGGGGAGAGAGACCGAGGAAAGAGATGGAGGGGGTAAAATATATATAAGTGTGGGCCCCACCATTTGTAGTTGGGATGGAGGAGAGAAAATGAAGGAAGATGGATGCGGAAGAAGAATATGAAGGAAATGATCTTGATGATTAGGATGGCATATTCTATTTTGAAGGAGAAAATGGAGGATGATGAGTGTGGATGGTCTAAACGGGTAAAGATTGGAAGTTTCCCGCCTACCCTTAGCCACCAATACCAACCGTAACACTACACTAGTTACTTTTAGGCCAGTTTCATGGAGATGTCATGATCACGATTACCTAGAGTGATACATCATCTAAAAACATTTGAAACTCCCTCTCAATGCATAATTTCATTTATTCGCCTCGTTCGTTTGGCTTATCGGCCACCGATCAAGAAGTACTTTTCTCTCGGAACAAACCGGCCACCAAGCAATCGGCTAGCAAGTACTTTTCTCTCGGAACAAATCGGCACCGACCATCGGCCACCGGCCAAACGAACAGCTGATTGTTGTTTTCTAGGTTGCATGCAAGACACTAGTTGTCCAGGTAATTGTGTAGGGAGGGTTTCATCCTCATGAAACTCATTTTATCTCTCTTCATTAATACACTACGACATCATCAAAGGTGCTTACATGACGGACTATTTAATGCCCATGTAACCCCAATTGAGACCGGCCTTAGGCCCTTGTTTAGTTGGTTGAAAATTTTGTCTTTTTAACCGCTCTTTGGAACTCCCGTAACACATTTTGTTTGTGGTAAATATTACCCTATCATGGTCTAACTTGGCTCAAAAGATTCATGTCGCAAAGGACATCCAAACCGTGTAATTAATTATTTTACCTATATTTAATACTCCGAACATACTCCCCGCTCCTGAATCATGGTCGCTAGAAAAATTTGTGCCAACAAATGCAACCGAGAAAAGACTTTAACACCACTATGTAGCACTGGTTACTCATCGGACATTTGGAGGCCCATGGTATTAATGCTCGGGCTTGCTGGCCTTAAACAAATGATAGATGCTTGGTTTTGTTTTTTTATTGTGTACGACAAGCATGTGGTGGTAAGGCACGAGAGGTTGCATGCGAAGTGGAAATTAACCGAGCGGCGTTGCGGACTTGCAATATAGCTATGGCCTACGAAAACTAGCCTACGGAGGCATGTAGCGAATGACCATGATTACGGGAGACAAACTATAGCTTCCACGACTATGATTACGGGACAGAGGGGAGTATGTCTTTTGGCGTATTTAATGTGATGTGATGAAGAGAGTGGAAAAAAGTTAGAAACTTTAGCCGTCTAAACCAGGCCTTAGAGCAGGCCCAGTGTACGATTTGCCAAAATAATATCGCCTAGATCTTATTTAGATGGTCGAAATTTTTGTCTTTTCAACGTTTCACACCGCAAAGCACATTTCGTTTGTTTGTGGCAAATATTATTTTACCATGTCCTAACTAGACTTAAAAGATTTGTGTCGCAAAGTACATCAAACCGTGTAATTAATTATTTTTATCTATATTTAATACTTCGAACATATGTCTTTTGGTGTATTTGTTGTAATGTGATGGAGAGAGAGTAAAAAAACATTAGAGTTTCCAGCAAAGATAAACAAGGCCGAAGGACATGGTGCAAAATCTAGCACTAGGGTGAGGCTTTAGGGCACCCCCTCCTCCGACGTGTAGCAATAGGGGAATCTTGCTCCGACAGCTCATAACTGACCTCAAAACACACACGTTGGAGCAGCTCTTATATTCTATAATAACTTGCTAAATGTGTGCCTAATATGATGGTTCTTGCGTTCAAGCTGGGATGGGTCAATGTAATGAAATGGTTTATGGGGTATTTTAAAACAAGTCTAATGTTTGCGGGTAGTTTATGAAACTTTTAAACATGTGGAGTTAGGGTTTCATTAGCAAGGGCACATTCGGAATATGAAACATCATCATAATTGCTGGTGTGGCCATATCATTTCTTTTACCTTACAACTTGTGTGGAGTGAGGTCCCTTAGCGCACCCCCCCCCCCCCCACACACACACCCCGAAAAAATGCAATGTGCACTTTCTTCTAATAAAGTTGTGCAACATGCTCTTGTCAATATTTTTGTCAACCAAAGCTGTTACTTTTTGCCTATCTTCACCTTGTTTACCAAAGGTGGTGTGTCTGGTGAAAACTAGGTCCCTTGTGCAACCTTGCAAACTTTACGTCAAGATCGTAGGATACTCATCCGATGGCCGGGGACAAAGATGAGATTAATTTGCACTTAAGCGCCCGCACTCATCCCTAAAGGGTGACTAAAACTAGTTTAGTCTCTAGTCACCCCTTACCCAAACTTCTAGTGACTAAAATCCCCTCTCTTACCTAATTAACTGCTCCTCCCATTAATTTCGTGGACCCACCAAGAGATAGAAGGGGAGAGACAAAGGAGGGAGAAAGAACAATTTAATATTAAAAACAATTATTACTGACTAATTTTAGTCACCATCCAAACATGGGCTGACAAAAAAAATTAGTATGACTAAGCTATAGTCAGGTGACTAAAGTAGGGATGGCAATGGGGACCCGCGACCCGTTAACCCGCGGGTAAAAACCCCATTAGGGTGCGGGTGTGGGTAATTTCTCCCCCCACGGGTCTCTTAATGGGTGATTTCCTCACCCATCGGTGAAGCGGGTGCGGGTGCGTTCTCACGTCCCCCGTACCCGTTATCCGGCGGGTCCCCCGATTAGAGTATGACATGTGGGTCATTCACTTGAGTATACTATAAAAAGCTAAAAAACCCTAGCCTCATCCCAATCTAACTCCCTGCGCCGCCCCTCCTAGACCGCCGACGCGCCCTATCACGATCCACGATCTCGCGCGGTACCGCGCGTGCGTGAGACCGCGAGATCCCCGTCCCGGCTCCCGACCGCCGCCGTCGGCCCGCCGCTCCCCGCGCGAGCCCCCGTCCGGCCGCCACCGCTCCCGTCGCGAAGACACAATCCCTCCGTCCGGGCCGCCGCCGCTCCCGTCGCGAAGGCGCGAACCCCGGCCGGGCCGCCGCCGCCGCCGTGCGAGCCTCCCGGCGAGGCCGCCGCCTATCCTCGTGCAAGATCCCGACGAGGCCGCCGCCTATCCTCGTGCAAGATCCCGACGAGGCCGCCGCCGCTCCCTACGCCCGATTTCAACTTTGCCGCCGCCCCTTGTGCGGCGACCTCGGCCGGGGGCACCACGACGACCTCGGCCGGGCCGCCGCCCCTCGCACGAGGACCGCGGTGGTGGCGGGTGTGGGTGACCCGATGGGTACCCGTTACCCACGCGGGTGGCGGGTATGGGGAATTATTGGACCCGCGACGGGTGATGGGGCGGGTGACGGGTGTAGAAATCCTAGCGGGTGGCGGGTGTGGTTTCCTACCCCCACGGGTTTTGTACCCGCTGCCATCCATAGACTAAAGGGATCTAAACACCCTCCCAGCGTATGAATCTTTATGCGGTGGACTCCTGCTTAATAAAAAAAGAGTAAAAATACATGATCGGTCCTTAAACTTGTCTCACCGTGTCGCTTAGATCCCTAAACTCGGCTTTAGGTGTTATATAGGTTCCTAAACTCTTGAAATGTCGTATTCTTCCACCGATAGAACATGTTATATTTCAAGCCTTCAAGCAAGCTATTATTTTTATTGGTACAACCGAGACTTAATTTATTTGCCCATCAGCTTCTTTCGAATTTGATATGTAATTTTTCTTATAAACCCTAATCTGTTTAGTAAGTGCAACATGTGGTTTAAATTCGAACATCTTCCAAGAATATTAGTGTAATATGCATGTAATAAGAACCTAGGAAGTTAAGATATTAAATTCAAAGTAAAAAATCGTCGATATTTATGAGTTCACCATATTAATATTCTTTGGCCCAAAATCCACTTTATTATATAAAATGAAGTTTTTATTTATTTCACCCGAAGCCAAGTTTAGGGAGTAAAATTTGCATTTTGAGAGTATAGGGACCTAAATGACACTCGAGCCTACGTTTAAGGAGTCAAATATGCATTTTGAGAGTACAAGGACTTAAGTGACACGGTGAGACAAGTTTAAGAACCGACCATATATTTTATTCATAAAAAAACAGGAGCACAAGCCCGCGCGTGGTGCAATGACTCACAAGGGAGCAACAGTTTAGGAGCATAGAAGAGTATTTTATTCGGAGGACATGGTGCAAAGTCTAGCGCTAGGGTGAGGCTTTAGGGCACCCCCTCCTCCGGCGTGTACTGACAGCAATAGGGGAATCTTTCTCAGACAGCTCGTAACAGCCTAAAACACACACGCTGGAGCAGCTCTTATATTCTATAACTTGCTAAATGTGTGCCTAATATGGTTCTTACGTTCAAGCTGGGATGGGTCAGTGTAATGAAATGGCTTATTGGGTATTTTAAAACAAGTCTAATGTTTGGGTAGTTTATGAAACTTCTAAACATGTGGAGTTAGGGTTTCATTAGCAACGACACATCCGGAATATGAAACATCATCATAATTGCTGGTGTGGCCATATCATTTCTTTTACCTTACAACTTGTGTGGAGTGAGGTCCCTTAGCACCCCCACCCACCCTGAAAAGGAGTACTTTCTTGTAATAAAGTTGTGCAACAGTCAATATTTTTGTCAACCGAAGCTGTTACTTTTTGCCTATCTTCACCTTGTTTACCAAAGGTGGTGTGTCTGGTGAAAACTAGGTCCCTTGTGCAACCTTGCAAACTTTACGTCAAGATCGTAGGATACTCATCCGATAGCCGGGACAAAGATGAGGTTAATCTTTACCTAATATTAAAGAGAGAACTGTTTACGCCCAAAAAATTTGGTCCGTCGTCACATCCTAATAAGAGACGGTAAAACCACCGAGAGAAAAACGGCAAAGCCGGTTTTCTTACGTTTTTATTGGTGAGCACTCTCTCGGTCCGGTTGTTGTCCTTCTTGGCTGGCACACTTTGCGGAACACATTGCCGATGGGCTCGAGGAATCACCCATGCATGAGTCCGTAAAAATAGAAAACAAGGCTCTCGTGCTTGACAAAAAAAATCACGCGTGTTATAGGGCAGGCGGGGCCCATGTAAAAATAAATGTGTCTTCTTCTACCAACTAGATAACTCATGTTTAAATGATTTTATAACATATCAAAATGGCACATCATCCTTTCAAAAGAAATAGCACACCTAATATTAAAGTTCGAAGCAATACTTCACATGTTCTGCTTTTCTTCCAAACGTCTCGACCTTTTACAAAAGTACCTTAAATTTCACGAGCCGAGAGGGATGACGTTGAGGAAGGTTTAGGTGGCGTGGTTGCGGCAGCGAGGCCTGGGGCACCTAGCGATGAGGCAACACAGGCAAACAGATGATGATGTGAGGTTGGGAGGCACGGAAGACGATGGTTGAGGTTGGCATGGCAGGTATGCAATGGAAATGATGATGTGGCCGGGAAAGGCTAGGTTCAACATACAATTGTGAGGCTAGGCGGATGATGGTGAGGTTCGGGAGGCACGGATGATAGCGGGTGATGTTAGGGTAGCGCGATTTTACGGGGGCAATGATGTCGTTGGGAAAGTAGGAGTGGTGGTATGACCACACGACCAAAGCGGATGACGGTGGGTGAGATCGGGGTGGTGCATGACGGAAATGATTGCGCGGGCAAGGTTGGGGTGGCGTGGACGCGATGGTGACGTTGGGAGGTATCGAGGTGGTGAGGGTGCAACGCGATCGGAGCGGGCAACGAGAGGCTAGGGATGCACAAATGATGGCGAGTGAGGTCGGGTGGCACGTGAATGATGGGAATGACAATGTGGCTAGAAAAGGACGGTCGAGCAAATGAGCGTGAGGTTCGAAGCCGCGCAAGCAAGGTTTGGATGGCTCGGGCGTGATGAGGACGATGACAAGGTCAAGGAGGTGGGACGTGGGGTCACAACATGGCCGGGGCGGACGACAACAAGACAAAGGTGTCACGAGACAATGGCGAGCAAGGGCGGGGTGGTGCGTGCGTGACGAGAACGACGCCGTGGTCGAGACGGTGAGTTCGAGCGATTGACATTGACATTTGGAGGCGCGGGCAACGATGAGCGGGGGTCATTGTGGCGGCGGAACCGCGGAGATGACGGCACGGTTGAGGATGTTGCGCGAGGAGAGAGGTGGGAAGAAAGAATGACTAATCATGTGGGACCCTAGATAAAATAGTTGCAAATGGCGATAAAATAGCATCCAAATAAAAAATTAGGTTGGAATACACATAATTTCAAAACTAAACACTTGCTAAAAGATTAAACATTCTTATCAATCATGTGCATGTTTATCCCGTTGCAACGCACGAACATAGTTGCTAGTTTGCACTTAAGCGCCCGCACTAATCCCTACTAACCTCGTTCTCAAATCCCATGTAAATATTGTGTGTATGTCAGCAGACCTGCCCCACGTTCTTTCGTCTCGTGAACAAAACACCATGCCGCCGTCGTCGTTTCGTCTGGCCGCCACCCTCCGCCGAGTCGTTCCCTACGCGCCTCCCCGCGAACGGCGTGCAGAGCCCGGCGAGTCGCACCTCCCACCATCTGCGAGTTCAGCGGCACCGCTACCGCCATGGAGTCTAGAACGCGCGACGTTTCAGATTTCAACGTGACAGACCTTGTGCTGGACCAACGGGCGGGCGTCGTTGAACCCGCCGTCGTTTTTTTATCTCGTCGTTGTCGTTGATACCGTCGCCGTTGGATCCCGACATCTAAGCATACCCGGACCAAAATCTTATCTGAGTATAGCAATAAGCCAATAAGTTGCAAAGAACATTTGAAGTCCATGGTTGGAATAATCTTTGATACACTAACGTATTTGGAGAAATTTTTACAAATCATTCGCACATTTGTATAAACGGAATTGCTTGGGGTAGGACGTCCGACGGTACTGTGGAAAAATCGGAGGAGCATGGGGTGGCGGCGGGGATCAACGAGATGTGCTCCTCCCCTGTTGACTTTCCATTTTTCTGATTTTTGCATGTTGCAAGCTTAGAGTTCCAAAGTTCCGGACGCTATATGTGAATGTTTCAAATATTTTTGTATGGATGTTGCAGAGAGAACCATGATGTTGTGAATGTTTCACACGTGTGTTCCATGTGTTTCATTTGAATGTTGACATGAAGTAGATGTTGCAGCGGCGTTTCCCCAATTATCGACAGTTCATTATCAACAATTTTTTATGTCGCAAACATTGATTTTCGATGTTGTGGATGTTGACATTCGATGTTGCAGACACGTGATGTTGAGTGTTGTGTCGAGAGGGGAGGGAGGAGGGCCCTGATGTTTGGATGTTGCACGCCACATGGGTCGCAACATGCTCGCAATATGGCCCCGAATACTTTTTTGATGTTGTGAATGTTTAATTTGAATGTTGTGAAGGCTCGTTTCTATGTTGCGAACACAATTTTGAATCTTGCGAAGGGTCACGGTTCGCAACATGGGAAAAATGATCGCAACATGGGAAAAGCTCTTCGCAACATCGCAAAAGTTGTTCGCCACATTTATACATTTTCGCAACATGATCGCAATATAGTCGCAACATGGGGGAGGAGGGAAGAAAAACTCCCGATGTTGGTGTTGCGAGCAACCGCGTTCGCAACATTTTCGCAACACGTTCGCAACACGCTCGCAACATTTACTCGGCGGACTTTAAATCTCACGGGCGACGATTGAACATCTTAAGATCCGACGGCCGCGAACCCGTCCGATGGCTAGCGCCGGATCGGACGTCCGGCGCTAGACGTGCCGTTGTATAAATTTTACAAAGCATGCGCACATGAAAATGGTTTCTCTGTTTGTATTGGTCAGCACAAGAAGCAAAATGAGAAAATATTAATGAAGTGGTATTGTTGTTCAAGGGAAGCAGCAAGGATGAGTGCGAACGATTAAGTGCAAATTAACCTTATCTTTGTCCCTAGCCATCATGTACGTGTAGCCACGGGCACCAAAAACCGAGAACCGGAACCGAACCGAAAGAACCGGAGCCGGAACCGAAAGAACCGGAACCAAGAAAATCGGTTCCTATTCGGTTCTCGTTCCTCGGGAACCGAAATTGCCGGTTAATTCTCGGTTAACCGAACAAAGAACCGAACAAAACGTACATTCGGCCCAACATGGCAAAACCGTCCAAAAGCCCACCAAAATTTGGCCCAAAGAAACCCTAACTCAACTCCACCTCTACCCTCCCAACTAGCCACCACCGAGTGCCGCCCCCGCCCCCGCCCCCCGCCCCTCGTCCCCCGTAGCGTCGCCCGACCCCGCCCCAACTCCCATCGCGCGCCGCCCCCATCCGACCTTCCCCGTCGCCCGCCGCCCGCCGCGGGGCCTCGACTCCTGGCCGGCCGCCGCCGCCACCCCCCGCGTCCTCGAACTCCCTCGGCGGGTGCTAGCGCCTAGCGAGGACTGCGCAAAGCACGGGGCACGGCCCGGCGGCCGGCACGCCGGGAATGGAGCACGGCGGCGCGGACCGGTGGTCGACACACGGAGCACGAGGCGCGGCCAAGCGGCCGGCATCCCCGAGCCGCTCTCGACCCCGCCGTCCGCCGCCGACGGCGGCCTTCCCCCGCGGGCACCGACGCTCCCTCTCCCCCATCCTCCTCAAATCTCGGCGGCGGCGGTGCCCTCGCACTCCGGCGACACTCCCTCTCTCCCTCGTCCTCCTCAAATCTCGACGGCGGCGCCCGCGCACTCCGGCGATGCTCCCCTCCCTCGGTTCCTTCGGTTAGAACCGAAAAGAACCGAACCGAAACCGAACCGAACGGTTCTATATTCGGTTATGATTTGTTGGGAACCGAATTTTACGGAGAATCGAAGAACCGAACCGATCGGTTCGGTTAGAACCGAATGCCCGGGCCTGTGTACGTGAACCATTTTTTTAATAAAAAAACTCTTACGTAAAAGAGGTGAAGGGAAAAAACAGCGCCGTCCGTGGGGATCGAACCCACGACCACGTGGTTAAAAGCCACGCGCTCTACCACTGAGCTAGGACGGCTAGTTCGCTCCATTCGTTTAAACATTCAATTAGTCGAGCATGTATGCACACACACACAGAGGATTTACCATGCTTACCTTAAAGGTGCCTTCGTTTAGTTTTCACTATAAAAGGGAACGCGGCCACGTGAGACCGGTGTCCTTCATTGATCCGGCAACATCTTATTTCTGACAGTGTGAAGTATGGAGTGGTGGTTGTAAAGTTTGAGGTTGTTTGATTATGTTTGGGTGTTCAGTTAATTTGTGGGGAGTTGAAGGCATTTTTATTAAAGTTTAGGGTCTACGTGTGGGTTGCATCGAAGTTTGAGATTTTGTTAAAAAATTATAGGCTGCAATTTTTCTTTCAAATATTTACGGCCTCATACGTAAACAATCATAGACAGTAGGGCTTTCGGGTGGATTATTACGAAGTTCGAGGTCCTTTTTTGGAAAATTATAGACTACAACATATTTCCCCGAAACATATTTCCCCGAAAGTTTAGAAGTTCATATATAAAATCATGAACCACAAACATATTTTCTCAAAAGTTTAGGGTTCATATGTAAAAACCCATGGACCTCGGGTATGAATTTTGCTAAATGGAAGGGCTTTTTTTGTAAAATGACCTTTGTTGGGCCGATCCGGGTCGTCCACACGCCCGATCCGACGGACGGGAATTGCTGGCGAGGTGGGTAGCTTCATGAGAATACTAATAAGAGATACTGTATGCACATAAACATAGTCATGAACCGCTGCTCAATTAGCCCCGCCCGCTGCAAGCCGTAAAAAGCATTTTACAGTTACACTCACACCATTATTTCTTCTTCGTCGTCTTCTCGCGAAGAGGTTAAGCCACTGTTTCGGGACCAATAGATGCTATGCATCTTTCACGGATCGTACTGTGCTACTAGCCTCTTCAGTGTGGTTAAACGGCCTGGACATAGTCCTTGAGGGGGGTCAGGGGCATCTTGCCGCCAAGGAACTCCGGGAGCTGGTTCTCGTCGATCTCACGGCGCAGTGTCTCCTGCAGGCTCTTGTCGTCCACGAAAACGAACTGCAAACGCATCGCACAAAAGCAGTCAGGAGAAGAGGATGATGATGAACTGATCAACTCCGCACCAGCGATTTCCCAGTGCAGCAGCAGTGGGTGGGATTCGGACAGAGTTGGATCACCTTATCCCTGGTGTTGTTGTCGATGAACGGGTAGATCATCTTCCAGGCCTTCATGAACAAGTAGGGCACGTGGATCAGCAGCGCCTTGCCGAGCCGCTCCGGGTAGTAGTTCTGATGATGCAGAGAATCAGGAGAATCGTAAGCCAATTGCTCCTGTCGCTCGGCTCAATGGCGTGCGAGAAAACTTTTTCTGCAGCTTAACCGAATGATGAAGGCAGAAATGACAGACCTGCATGATCTCTATGGCTGCGATGTATGCCCGGATGTCGCAGTTGGAGTACCCCCAGCCCTTAAGATCAACGATGCAGAGGAATTTCTCCTGACCTCTGGGGATTCTGCGTTAATTTTCGCAATTGCTCCAGTGAATTACAGGACAGGACAGTCTTTTGCAAGCCACGGCACAACAATCAGAAGTTCAGCAACTGCTGGGATTGATCAATAATGGTGTATACCTGGCGCAGATCTTGTCGAAGAAGTAGGCAACAAAACCTGCAGAAGATCTGTGATAAATATTCGAGTGGCTTTGCTATCAAAAACATATTGGCGAGTAACATAACGGTCATCACAGATCAGAGCGTACTCTTGAACTCGGCCATGTCGCGGCTGGCGGAGTAGTGCCTGGCCGGGAATCCGACGAGGATGGGTCGGCCGGCCCTGTCGACGCCGCCCATGCAGACCTTGTCCTGGGAGAGCTCCCTCCGCACCTGCTCCTCCGGCACGAAGCCGCCGGGCGCCGCCTCCCTCCGCCACTGGAGGAACTTGAGGAACATGGCCGAGGCCTTGTCGACGTTGTGGTCGCGCGCGCGCAGGAACCTCCGCAGCGTCAGGTTGTCCACCTCCTGCTTGCGTGCGTGCGTGCGTGTGACGACGGCGGACGAAAGTTTCAGTTAGTTTCTGAGCGCAGTCAGCAGTGAGACGTTGATATTTAAGCCTTGTTTTGCTCGGCAATTACCGTACTGAATCATGTGCGTAGAGATAACAGTACGCGCACATACTTGCTTTAGGGAGTATGACAAGTTGTGGACAACCCTATTACGTACACACCCTACGTCTACCAACAATGCACTTGGCTGAATGATTACCCGCGAGTCAGACAGCCTAAGTTCATTTCGATGCAAGGATGAATTGTAGCAATTTGTCAAACTAAAGAAGGGGCTAAACTGCTAGTAAACTGTGATTATCTCACTGCTAGTCAGCTGGTCCGAGCAGGCGACGTTGATTTTAGAGGCCACAGAGAATGATCGGTACTAGTACTGTACACCGTAAAAAAAAAAACTCAACATAAGGCCGGCATATCGGTGTCTGTTACGAATTTTCTTTTCTGTGAAAGTGATGTCTTTGACTTTGAGGTTATTTTATCATTGCACATTATACTTTTCCATCCCTTGCACTGGTCTGTGCTTAGAAAAGTAGTGTAGTAAGCTCCATGTGCTTGACGCGTGGAGTGTGTGATATCATCCCTACTATACTTTTTCCATTCCTTGCTCCCATTCCCTAGGTGAACTGGTTGAGCGCACCTAATGATAAGCTAAACAGCTCATACTATATATGCTGATGAATCCTTCAACTGGTGCGAGATGGCTTAAATTAGAGCAGGTCCAACAACTGTGCATGATGCCGGACAAGGTCAGCAAGTGAGGTGAGGTGGTGGAGAAGAGAAGGTAGGAAGAGAGTGTTGAATTTGCATGTCGACAGTTTCGTGTATGTGTGATTGTGTGTGCAGGGTCATTAAATGTGTTCGTAGAGCTCGCAATCGCAACCAGCAACTTGGCTGCTTTGGAGGACTTGAGTTTTGGCGACGAGTGCTGCTTGTCGATACTTATTGGTCTTGCTCTTATCCACGGCTTGTCGATAGTATTATATATGGTGTTGTGTCGCTGCTACTGTACAGGTGTAAAAGCAATTATAAACCATAATATGTAAAATGAAATGAAATGACCCATTATGTCTCCCAACTGCTATTTTCAGTACTTTTGATGCCCATTGGAAATATTCTAACTTCCCAGTGCCTTTTAACAATACGGGAAAAAAAGAGGGGGACTTGTAGTATATTATTTTCCCGAACGAACTGAACTGAACTTGTACGCTAGTGTGTTTTCAGGAGGAATCCAATTCCGACGCAACAAACTGTGCGAAACAATAAAAAAAAGAGAGGAAATGCTGGTAAATTGGATCGCCCTGGAACAGTGCTGATCCTCCAGAAAGAGGCGCGCGGCCGGCCGGCCGGAGTCCGGGAAGAAGACGAGCAGCAGCAGAGCAGAGCAGAGCAGAGCAGAGCTGCACGTACTTTACTTTACAGAATAACAAGAAGGAACTAATATTAATTGTGCCGTATAGAAGCGCAGCGCAGCGGCGGACGCAACAAAGGCAAAAGGGGAATCGCGCGAACAAACCGGCCGGGGAGAGGCAGGAGGGAGCAATCGGCGACGACTGACCTTGGCGTTGGGGTCCTGCGCCTGGACCGTGGCCCTGAGCTCGGCGACCTTGAGCCACTCCCCTTCCCCATCCGCCGCCCCACCTCCTCCAGCTGCGGCGGCGGCGCTCGCCATCTACCCCCCCTCCTCGATCCTTCCTCGACCCGGTACGGTAGCTAGCGGTGGTGGTGACTGGTGATCGATGATTCGATGTCGATCGAGATGGGGAGGAGCAGGAGGTTAGTTGTTGGGCAGATATATACACTTGGGGCGCTCAAGAAGCGGCGGTGAAGACGATCGACGATGGATTGGCGAGGAGCCGAGGAGGAGCGGAGCCTGCCTGCCTGCCTGTGTCGACGGACTCTGCCAGGCTTATAATAAGCGAGCGAGCGAGCGAGCGAGCGCGGGTCGCATGCCGTGCGCTGGACTTTTTTTTTGTTTCTCTCTCTCTCTCTCCGGCGCCCGCACCCCGGCGGCCGTTCTTCTCTTAGACTTTTTTCTTTCTTTCTTCTTTCTTTTCTAGACGGTGGTCTTCTGCCCTGCGAGCGATCTCGCCGGCTCCGCGACGACGGTGAACGGGGAGCCAGGGGACGGAGTATATCCGCCCCCGGATCATCCCCCATCGATCGATCGGTCGGTCAAGTGCTGTCCGCAACCACTACTCCGGCCGGCGCACAGGCACAACCGAACGAGAGGTTTCAGTTTCACAGAGATGATGCGGGATGCTGGGCCCACCAAGTCCGCCCATGTGTTTGCCAGCCAACATTTTAGGGGAGGCAGCGGGCGGCGGCGGCGACTTTTAACTTGCTCATGATCATCATCGTCAAGCGAGTTCGCCGAGATGCGAGCTGGGCCGAGAAAGTCCACCCACGTGTTTGCCGAAGAAGAAGATTGAACGTTACAGATGTGCGTCCGTGTCTCCACAAATTTATTTATATATACTTTTTTAATCTATTATTATATTATATTTATATACTTGAGTGTGAAAAGGAGCCACCGTCCGGAAATTCCCACGTTAATCATAAAAAAACGTGAAGATCTGAAGGTCTAGATTGATTCAAAGAATACATAAATTCGGAATTAAAATAAGGAAATCCGAAGAGTCCATATTCAATATAAATACAATTAATAAATACATAAATTCGGGACTTAAAATAAGAAAAATAGCAGTTAATGTTTACACAGATTGGGAAAGAAAAAAATAACTAATTGAAGACTAAATAACAAATACAATTATAAATTAGAAAGTTTCACACGTTGGGCATTGATTAGTCCTCTGTCCGTGCTAAAGTACTAATTAGGAAGCTCATGAAATATCTGTCCGCAATATATATTAATAAATACATATACAAATTCAGAATTTTAGAAAACAAGAAAATTATATATACAAATTCGAAATTTAGAAAAAACAAGAAAATGAGAAGTACATTTCTGTACGAATTTAGAAGGGAAATAACTAAATAAAATTCATACCAAATACAACTAATTCGTGATTGGAAACAAATAGTATGACTTATGAGTTCGTATCAAACACAAGTCTATGCATTAGCACATTTACGAGACACGTGAGAGGGTGAGAGAGAGGAGGGGGGCTGCGTGCAAAATAAGGAATTTGGTTATTAAATAGGTAATAAAATTATAATTCTCGACGTGGGAAGAAATATCGTCGTTAAAAGATCCATGGTGCAGCTGGCCATACGGGCAAATACCAAATTTGGATGATTGTGACTAGTATGTGCACGTGTAAGCTAGATTCTTTTGCTGATTACGTAAAAAACTAAAGTAAGCTAAATTAAAAGAAATGTATATATATGTATACCGACCAATTTAATCTGATATAGCCTGATGTTGTAGAGCATTACATTGGACATACATGTTGTGCACTAAAACTGTGTAGGCAGGTTTTCTTTGAAAGACATCCAAAAGGTGCATCATATATGATACTAGGTGATACTCCGCGTGTTGCTGCGGGAATTTCAACAAATTTTAAAGATAAAATTTGAAAGTAGAAACCAAAGTGATTGCTTAGCAACATTCTACTGACAACACATTGCATACATGGATGTTATTAGCCGTAGAAAGTCGATAGAAAAAATAAATAGACGATTTTAGTGGATAGTGATGTGGACACCTTGCATGTTAAGAGAAGACATAGTGGACAGTGACGTGGCGCGCTGAGATTTGAACGAATTCCTCAGTGGGGAGCTCTTATATAGTTTTGTATGATTTATCAAGTAGAATAATGGTAGGTATAAAAAGGATAACTTGACACAATATGATTAAAAATAATTACTTCAAGGAACTTTTTAACTGACTTATTTTTTGATTGTTCACGGCCCATGTAACTTGAAAAATACAATAAAAATACATTTAAGAATTAGGGAAAGGAACACATGTAAATTGTTATGAAATATTGATTAGTGATCAATTAGCATAACTATGTAATTAGGGGAATCATTAGTGATGTAATTAGGAAGTTACAACCGCCTTGTCGAAGGGTCATCCCGAAGGGGTGCGTCACTCCCGAAGGGGTGCCTACACACCCTTTCCCTGTGTATATATTCAGGGGTCCACCCCCTCATCAATCAATCAATTCATTTTACTCTCATTCCATTCCATTCCATTCCATTCCATCCACTTTTCTCTCAACACGTTATCAGCCCTTTGCTCTTCCCTGGGCACAAAGAGGAAGTAGCCGAGAAGGCCTCACATTCTGTGGAGGCACGAAGGTCTCGTGGATGGAGCAGTGGTGCTTCTTCCCGAACAGGCCAGATGACAAACTGTAGTCTGTGAGTACAGGGAATACACGCTAGCCTCAACAGGCATGCAAACCTTTCATTTTTAACGTACACGGACAGGATGCTACTCCATTAACATGATAAAGAGCACCATGAAGTACACGTACTACTCAGTGTACTCACCAGACCATGGAGAGATGCGGTACCACAATGACTGCAACTTTATCCAGCGAATATGATCGCTGACATCTCCTGAAGCACCATCGGTGGTCGCTTCCTCGCAATTTTGTTGACGTCCTTAAGGACGCCATGGCTGATGCAATGACTAGCATGATTGTCACCGTGGATACCTCCTCGCTCCACTACAAGAACTGATGCGCGACATTTCTGCCATCTCGAAGATGTTCATCGTTTACATCATTAAAATCATCGAGTATCAAGAAAAGAAAAGAAATCATCCATCATCATCAAAGAGGAACAATAGCATCAGAAACGACACCCCATCAGTTTGATCTTACTACTACTGATGAATTCCAGATGGAAAATGGAACTGCGTTCATCAAAATTTTCCCCAATCTGCCCATGCCGTCGTCGACAGCACCTACTTTTCGACCGCATCGCAGCCACGTAACGTCGTCCCGACATCTGACGTGGCACGAGGAGCCCTCCCGACGCACTAGGGCTCTCCTCCGGGGGCTAGACGGCCAGCCATGGCCGGCGGCCGGAGCAAGCCGGAGCACCAGGGGGCGGCATATGAAGAAAAGGAGGAGGAGAAGAGGGGGAGGACGCCGATCTACGGCTACTGGTGGGACTAAAGGATGCCGACCATCCGGCCGTCCACCCCACGAGCGGCGGTGGAGCCACACGCAAGCGGCAGCGGTGACGGTTCCAGGGGAAGGCGAGTGGGTTAGGGAAACCCTAACTGCCCCCTCCCTTTTATTCGTAGGCCAGGCCGTGGTAGGACAGATGGGCCGCGCCCAGGCTGCCACGGCGGGCCACCAACCTGCTATGCGGGCCGCAAACCAGGCTGTAGTCGGCCCACAGCCCGGAGCCAGCCCGTAGGCCTGCCTGCTTGCTTGGGCTGCCAACAGGCCGACCCAACCGAGCCACTCCAGTAGGCCAACAGACCACATTACCCCCTCCAATTTACAAATTAGCCCCAGGCTTATTTATAATTACATGTCTACAGTTCTACATGTTTCTATTTTAGCCCCTGAATTGTTCTGTAAATATGTGTTGTCAAGCACATTGTGATATATACCCTCCGGTATTTGCACCTATATAATTTGGATGCTAATATTACCATAGTAATTATGCATCTCTATGATCCGCAGATCATCTTTTGGTGTTAGAACAATTTTTCGTATGCAATTTAATTTACTTGCATGATTAATAATTAATCAAAAGGAAAATTCTACATCATGTAGAACATAAAGCAAAATTCAAAAATTAAAGAATTATACATATGATTCTGGAATAACACAAGGTGATGTGACCTAGGCGCTGGCTGCGATAAGTTCTTTATAAGAGAATATTTGCCTTGAGACCGTGCCTTTAGGCAGCTTTTGCTCATCACTGAGAGGTCTACATCTTTATGATGATTACCTTCAAAGTGTATATCCAAGTTTCATACATGGACAAAATATTTAATGACTATCAAGTCAAATATTCCTACATGAATTCAAATGTCGTATACCTTAATTTTGTAAGAATCAATCTTACATTCATTATTTTGCTTACTTTACAACAAAATTTTACATCAGTAAAGTAATGTTTGTTGCAAGAATCATCTTGCCTTCACTAGTTTTGCATAATCATAACAACAATATGGTGATTATTCCCCAAAATGACCTCCTAATCTTACTAGTGTAACACATATGAGTGGAGTCTAAGGTATTTGTTGCAATCATGCAAATTATACCTATAAAACGAGTTTCTCATCCACCATTTCAAAGGTTACACCATTCTGGTGATTACCTTTTATTGTATTAACTCACTAGTACATGATGATCGAGTCACTCTCGATAATAGCGATTTCATCGCCAATCAAAAATGAGTTTCACACTACTTTTAATTCAAATCGCAATTTGAATATGTAAGAATTTACATAAAATAATTCAAGACCCGTCTTGAATACAAATTTAAAGCATCAATTTTGGCTTAAATAAATAGCAGAAAAAGTGCAATATATTATGACTATATTCTATCATATGTATATATATAAGTATATTTTGGCAATGATCATCAGATCATAATTATATTCTTACAAGAATGAAGTTGCTTACCAATTATAAAATAGTCCATTTAGTCAAGTATCAACTTGATTTAAATAATTTTTGCACTACAATATATTTCATGCTATATAATTTACTCATCATGTAAATTCATTCAAATACATGACTGACTCATGTAGTACATGACTAATGTTTCCAACATGGAAATTTTTGAATTTGCATTGGATTGAGATTACTAAACAATATGGGTACATGATATCAACGATATCATTGCAAGATTCATGGCATGCAAGCCACCATAGTTTTCTACTTTAAAGAAGTACCAATACAATTCATAATTGAATTACCACACACACACACCTTTGGTGTTCCTAATTTTCCTCTTCAGATTTTGCAAATCTGAGTAACCATAGGAACAAGATCCATTTATTTCTTTGAACTCCTCGTAGAGTTATCAACAAAGAATAGAACTTTTCGTTTATGGTATTTACAACACAATGGATCTCATCTATAAAATGTCACTTTCTTTCAAATCAAGTGACCACAATGACTAACCTCAAGTTTGTCTATCGCGTGGTTATACAATCATGTACACATGTTTTTCAAATAAAATATTTGGTTCAAACAAAACCCACCCCAGTGGAGGAAAGCGAATTCAAGGAGATCGATTTGAAGCGCACTTCAATAAATTAATAAATTAGATCTCTATATGTTTCCATATAAATTCATCAAATTATCATTAATTAAATATTATACTACATGTGTAGTATATTGTCCATCATCAATATCATGTACTTCATACATGGTATTTACTCGGGATACACCCAGAAAGAAAAGGAATTCCATTTAGTGGATCATCACTATCACAATTATGAGAAATTTACTCTCCTCACGAGTATTCAATTATTTATTATAGATGCACTCATGTATTCTACAAATACTCTCAATTTTGTGACATCCATTTCTATATGGTTCCATATTGAAACCCATTACCAAGGATAATGATGAAAAATCAGCACTCAACTTGGTAAAATGGACACGAAAATTCAATATTCATACAATTCCTTTCATATTATACGGGATATGTTATATATGCATACATAAATCCCGTATGACATGTTGCGTATCAAATAATTTCTCAATCTTGATTATATCAAGAATTGGCATGATAGCCTTGGTCATTATAACTCATGGATGATAGAAAAATTATTATCAATTCTATTGGTCATAGCATACATTCTCAAAATCCTCAGATTTTGTGCACCACATGTGCCACTTGAGAATTGATTTTAAGGCCCTCTTACCTTAAAATTCTAAACAATAAGCCACACAAATCATTGAATGCATTCAAGAATTTTTGGCATATTCAACCATTTATGGATTATCTAAGCACTATCAAGTGCTCATAGAGTCAATTATGAATAGTTCCATTTGTGTCCCTTACTGATCATAAGGCATAGCAAATTACCAAATTCATTGCTCTAGTTTTCAACCTTGAGCAAAACTTTCCTGGACGCAGGATTACATCTATTCTTATGGAATTATTTGGTTTTGGGAACTATATCACTAAGTACCATATGTCCATACCAATTATAGATTAACTAAATCTATTATCGAGATAACTCATTTGCATGACCATCACAATAGAATTCAACCTATCAACATCAAGTTGGTAATATGTGGATTTACACACCACATATTTTACATTCATTAAGCTGCAATCATACGGCTCCCTCCGTTGCAGTTAGTACGTGAAAGCTTGGCCACAGCCAAATATTTCCCATCTGCGTGTCGGTTATGTTTTGCACATACCGATATCACCACCTCACAACATACATCATGGGCATTAGGGATCAACATAAAATGTATTATCCGTCATCCATATAATACTTTAGGTCTCGCGGGGATTTACACAAAAAGCCCGTATGTTGATCACACCTTGAGGATAATTCCAGGCATTAGGGGGAGATTAATACCACATATAGAATGCCAGGAATACAAAATGAATGTTACCAATCACATTCAATCCTCACATTCACGTACATACAAAAGAATATTTGAACTATCAGTTCAAAACATCTTATATATTTGTACCATATTACAAATATTCTGCCAAATGCATTTACTTATCAAAAGTGTCATCTTATTCAATCCCTACAAATCAATGTGCCAGAAAAGAGTGGAAATCTAACAAGATCACTCAACTCCCAAATGAAAATAAGAGGGGGAGAAGTATGGTCATTAGGGACATAACTTGTTAATAAGCATCCGCGGAAATAGGGGGGAGAGATCCTCCAATATAGTAAATGCAAATCAACATCATACATGTTGTTAGACACTTTATGGATAATTGAAGAACCAAAGCCTATGAATATTTAACATTCTAAAGCCCAGTACATGTGCACATAAATTTAGGCACTGAGGCATCATTGGAACATCATAACTCTATCATCTTGGGAAATGAGATAAGAGTTCTAAAGTATTAATATTTCACATGTTATATTCGCTCTATCGAATTAATAATAGAAAGACTACATAAATGTCGACATATACTCCTTAAAATTGCTATACACCTTAAACTGGATCCAGACCAAAAGTCCTAGGCAGAGTGTATCAACACTCAAATTGGGTCAAATAAAAAGGTGGCAATTATGGAGAATTTATCTCATTCACTAGTAAGAGGTATTTACCACAGTAATGCCATCTTCTCACAAATGCATTCTTTATGAAAGCAAGGTGGTGATATAATGAGATATTGTAGCAATGGTTTCACGCAGAGACCGAGCAACATACCCTTGTGGTATATGTGAAAATTATGTTCCTATACTTTATTGGCAGATCAAATAACTTTCATATATTTGGATATACAAGTCTTTGACTTATTCCATATTCTATATGTAAATTTAAGTCGCAACATATATTGTGTATCACTCAAGCCACTCCATGACTTGAAATAGTCAAGTTGATTGTGGTACAACTGACTAAACGAGTATCTTCCACAAAAGGATTACTCCTATGGTTGCATGTGTGCTCATAAATAAATCCAACTTAGATTTTCCATCATCATCTTTAACATGCATAAACAAACAAGCAATCATTTCATGACGGAATTTGAGATGGAAATTTTGGTAAAACCAAACTATGCTTAAGTTTACAACTTGTGCATATATATCAGTTTATCAATATTAGATTGATAATGTGTACCAATATTCAAATAATATTGGACAAACATATCCATCAACACTTATGGTCATTCTATCCCTAAAAATGATCAATATCCATTTAGTCCCTGGGATGATGAATTTAGTTCCAATAAAGTGCTTGTGTATCATATATATTACAACATGCTTAATATTGCAGTTGTAGATACCTTGCTATAATTCAACTCCAACAACACCATACAGGTGGGAGTGAAAAATGATATCCATAGATATCAAATGGTACTAAAAGTCTTGATTAATATTTCGAGACTTGACCAAATATGATATCAAGATGCTGGCTAACCGATCCCCGTGTATATTGCCAGATCATAGACTGGTACAAATAATAAAGTTTCATGGTAGTCATCATAATGGACACCACAACATAAACTTTTATATATCATTCTGAAGCATCATATTCATATGCTTGACTTTAATGGATGATAAAATGTGATTCCATATAATCACTAGCATTATCTATAAATGATAATGCATCTTGTATCGATCAAAATGTTTATCCTCGTTTTACAAAATGAGAGAATAAATAGCTTGCAAAAGACACTCACTAATGTGCTTATCCACCACTACATCGTAGAATGTTATTCATGGTAAGTGGTGAGGGACAACTTAAACTTTTGCAAGGTTCAAGAGGAGATATTCTCATCAATTACAAAAGAAAGGTGAGGTAGAAATCTTGCAAACCAAATCATGTGATAATCTTACAGATTTATTTACAAAGTCCTTACCAACAATATTATTCCAGAAATATGTTTTTGGAATAGGTATGAGACAACTCAAAGATTTGCAAGAATCAGGGGGAGACATTCCTTTGATATAACCTACACATGATCATCTGATTATGAATATTGTACTCTTTTTCCTATTTGAGTTTTCCTTACCAGGTTTCTCATAAAAGGTTTTAATGAGGTAATATCAATACAAGAACATATCACACATCACCTAATTTTTCCACTAAGGTTTTAAGGGTGGTTTTCAAGACATATTCTATGTCATATCTTCTGTTTTCTCTACAAGAGTTTTTAAGAAGATATAGAATCCCTTCTCATATTTTCCCATTGGGTTCTAGAGAAGGTTATTCAAATATGATCCTCAGATCATAACATTATTGATCTCTAAACTTATTTATGAGTTTTCCCTTTTTAAGGTTTTCTCATATAAGTCATCAATGAGACAGTAATCTAAAATGCCATATCATTTTCTCCTTATATTTTCCGACTGGGTTTTAAAAGAGTTTTAATGGCATACACACAGATTGGTTTCTCCTCAAGATTTTTTCCATAGGGTTTTTGGAGGAGTTTTACAAGACAATATCCAAAGATGATTGTAGAAGAATTACATCAAGATCCCAAGAAGCAATTGATCAAGGGGGAGTGTTATGAAATATTGATTAGTGATCAATTAGCATAAATATGTAATTAGGGGAATCATTAGTGATGTAATTAGGAAGTTACAACCGCCTTGTCGAAGGGTCATCCCGAAGGGGTGCGTCACTCCCGAAGGGGTGCCTACACACCCTTTCCCTGTGTATATATTCAGGGGTCCACCCCCTCATCAATCAATCAATTCATTTTACTCTCATTCCATTCCATTCCATTCCATCCACTTTTCTCTCAACATAAATGCTCTCACAGCGCAAGGCTTTAAGTTAGACTGCAATAACTAACTCACTACTAGCAGCGAGAATCCATGTAATCTAAGGTAGACTTTAAAGTCATTGTATAAAAAGATGGATAATTGTTTAAAAAACTTGACCGGCAAGATGTAAAACTCCACAGAACTTTTTCTAAGGAGAAAAGATCTTCTCACACAAATCGAGAGAAATCTGAAATGTTATTCCACCCTTACACAACGGCGCCATAGCTCAAGTGAGATTAGATCTAAGCATTTTGCTGATCAGGCTCAAACCGGATGGGGGGAAACGACCTTTTTGGATAGGAAAAATCTCACGTACGTCCCATGGGTAGCTGCGAGCCTCCGTTTTGGGACTGACCCAATGCAAGTCGGGTTTTAGCTTTCCGCTCTTTTTCAATGAGACCTCCTTCTCTATCTTTGAGAATCATGCTAATTAATGTGAGAATAACGTTGTGGTCATTTGTCCGTATGTGCACTTGGAGTGAAAAAATATTGACCCCATAATCTAAATGAGCATGCATATTGATCATATAGCTAATTGCTAATTGTCTTTGATTAATGTTAAAAATGGAGAGAGCTGACACAACTATAAGTACATTATAGGTCAATGAGTGCGTGCATGTGTCATGCATGTGGTGGTATGTTGTGATTTTACGTCTATATTGGAACGTTCCTTTAATAAACATCTCATTTAAAATATGCTTAGTTAATATCTAAAGAGTTAAATACACCGTGGGTACATGAACTTGCAGCATTGTGTCAAATAGGTCCATGAACTTGAAAACCAGACATCCAACCCCTCGAACTTGCAAACCTGTTCACCCCAGGTCCAACCCGGTTTTGCATAGTTTGCATGGCGGTTTTGAATGGGCACTGTAGCGTTGCTAATGTCAGTGATGACATCAGCACTCCTATTTAATTTGTGAAATTGATATCTTTTTATTCAGAGCTCCAAATATAGCAAATAATATATCAATTTCGATCGTCTCGATGAGCTCTTTGCAATGGTGTAATCTGTTTTGTTATTTGAGATAATTTTATTTCCTGTAAAACCCTAGCTTTACGTGCATCCAGGTCTTAAATCTTAATCAATTTTTGTTACACCTTTCTTTTTTTTATTTCTGAATCATGACAATAAAAATTGGCACATCCAGATCTTAAATCTTAATCAATTTCAGTCCAGGACTTAATCATGACCACATATATATCTGGTTGCAAGTGAGAATAAAATATCACTCATTTTATAAAATATTTAATTTTACATGAAATAAAATTATCTCAAATAACAAAATTAAGTACACCGTTGCAAAGAACTCATTGAGACGATCGAAATTGATATATTATTTGCTATATTTGGAGCTCGAATAAAAAGATATCAATTTCACAAATTAAATAGGAGTCTTGATGTTACCGCCGACATCGGCAATGCCGCGTACCCATGCAAAACCACTGTACAAAACCGGGTTGGACCTGAGGTGAACGGGTTTGCAAGTTCGAGGGGCTAGATGTCTGGTTTTCAAGTTTATGGACCTATTTGACACAACGTTGCAAGTTCATGAACCCATGGTGTATTTAACTCATATCTAAATTTGAATAAAATAATATAACACAACATACTTTGATAGGAAAAAAAGATAAATAGTCAAATCCAAGTAGCAGTTGTTTGTGATCAGGCCAACAATGCCCAAACGCGGGAGAGGGTCAGAGCTAGCAACTAGCATCATCGCAAGGTACGACGAGATCGCCAAGAGGTGTTGGATCCTTGAGCTGGTAGGTGGAGCACCAAGACTCCACAAAGTCAACACTTGAGTTAGACTCGGAAAGAGGAGGGGAAGGGACATGTTCAACTATTGCGGTTTCCCCCTAGCATATCCCTAGATCTAGACGAACCTTCAAGATCTCCTACGCCAGCAACTGGCATTGTTGTCAAGTACGACGAACTAACTGAGAGGAGTTGGATCCACACATTGGGAGGTGGAGCATTCTAGACTCTACACAAGGTCAATGCCTGAGTCGGCCTCAGAAGTCGTGTAATCAGAAAGGCATAGTTCATCCGACAAAAATAAGAAAGAAAGAGAGAGAGATTCGCGGAGGGACCGCAAGATGCTACAAAGGGTGATTTACAATTTCAATCGAATACAAAGCTGGAGAGCTTACAATGTATGCTAGGATGTAGTGAAGTGTCGATTGCCATTCGCTTTTGGATTTCCATCCACCAATCCAAAACCACCTAAACAAAAATTCAGGTATATCAATACCAGTTTCGAATTTAGGGCACCAACATCTACATCTAGGTTGAGCGCCAATAATTTTAAAAGATGAATAATGAGTCAATATAAAGATAAAGAAATATATTATCCTAACATAACATTTAAAAATTATATTTTATCAAATTTAGCCGCGCGGGTCAAGTTGCCGGTTCCTTTTGAAGGATTGTGTCTCACTGATTCGTTCTCAGCCTTCCAGGTCGTGGGTACGGTACGGGTGTGCCGCGGTGAACGGTGGTGGTGTGGTGACTGGTGACTTCTCTGCCCCCTTCTTTTTAAAAGAAAATAAAATCTTCTCTGTCCCTTTCTGGACCCATATATCTGCGTATGTTACTTTTGACCACAAGCTTTCTTTCAACGCTAAGACGTAAGCAACATTTTGAAATTAGTAAATGTCAAACTTTGAACATTACATGTTGTTGTTACATCACATGTTATTACACACTCAATGTCATACTACAGTTGTTAGGCTAGTGGCCAGTCTCAATGAGAGGGTCATAGGTATGCCACATATGCAAACGAGATGTCATGACATTATATTTAATAGGAGAGAGATGAAACCATGGTCATCCTCATGACCCCGGGGCGGCGCGGAGTTCTAGGAATGACACCCCCATGACCTTCTCACTGAGACAAGTGGACAAAATTTTTAAGCACAATTGACCAATCAACACGCAACAATTAAATATGTAGAGAACCTATCAAACTGTGCTATGACCCTGTGCATTGAGAGAGGGTAGGTCATTCTGCAAACCAATATAGTAAAGATGATGTGTCATTCTTGAAAACTCTCCTATGACCCCTTCACTGAGATTGGCCTTAGTGCCCAATGAAGCTCATTGCTTGTAGGGGGTTTATGTGCGGCATGCACACTTAGCTGAAATAATTAAAAAAACTATTATTATTATACATGCATATAAATTAGTTAGCTGGTGATCATAACTTACTAAGTTGTGCCTTTTCAAATACAATATAATAGAGAGAAAGAAGCACGTGCAACAGTTTTTTTTTAAAAAAACATGAAGAGAAAAGGTTAAATTATGACGTTCTATAGCACCATCCGAGGAAAAAAAACTTATGCTACTTTTCCTATATGAGCTTGGATGGAGGTAAAAAAAGTTATACCGAAATTACAGAGCGCAACAACATCTACAATTTTAGTCCACCGAGTTTTTGAATAAAACCATCTCGGTGCCAAATAGTCCATACACGTTCAGATCTATATTTGTGTATCTAAACACTATTGGTCATTTCAACAAAAGGATGCGATCCAGGGTTTGTAGGTCTCAGAAAAACCAGCCAGTTCAGCGATGAGTCCGTCCACTGAAGAAGAACAGAGAATCAGAAAAAAACCAGCCATCAGTTCAGCGAGGAGCAAACAAGGACTAATGGTATCAGGCTTTTTATAATGTCGTCTAGACATTATAGACATCTGCCACGCCTGAAGATTTAATAAATTTGTCTTGTGAATTAACCACATCCACGTAATTAGTTTTGTAAATATTATATGTTTAATACTCGACTAAACTTCAGGGTGGAACCAAACACCCCCTTGTTTCATTTCATTTTCGTATAGCCCAGGCCAGCATATGTGGTACACACACTGTCAGCTGCAGCTGGACTGATCGCCGACCTCGTCCAACACTGACTGGAGCATTGCTGTATTGCAGGGGGCTAGTAGCTAGAGGCCATCTTCGTTCCTTCCTTTTTGTACACACGTGTTCATCCTAACCGCTAATGGAGATTATTTACCGACGTGCGCTGTTAAAGTACTGATCCAGCAGGTGCAGGGGGCTGCTCGACATAGTCCTTGAGGGAGATCAGAGGCATCTTCCCTCCAAGGAACTCCGGGAGCTGGGTCTCGTCGATCTCCTTGCGCAGCGTCTCGTGCAGGTCCTTGTCCTCCACGAAGACGAACTGCAAACGCACCGCGCGCGGCGCAAATGAGTTTCAGTTTCCTCCCCGCATTCATATATATATAGAGAGAGAGAGATGGTTGAATTGGGGGATCCAAGAACGTCCGGCTAGCTCACCTTGTCCCTAGTGTTGGTGTCGATGAACGGGTAGATCATCGTCTTCCACACCTTCATGAAGATGTAGGGCACGTGGATCATCAGCGCCTTGCCGAGCCGCTCCGGGTAGTAGTTCTGACGATGCAGAGAAGAATCAGGAGATCATCTCATCTAGAGATGTGGTCATTGCGCAGTTGCTTGTATCATGTCAGGTTAATTATATGATCGTGCAGGACACTCGACGTCGTCTGATGATTGAGCGAAGACAGACAATTAAGAAGAAACAATCAACGGACCACCTGCATGATCTCTATGGAAGCAATGTACGCCCTGACGTCGCAGTTGGCGTACCCCCAGCCCTTAAGATCGATGATGGCGAGGAACTTCTCCTGACCTCTGGGGATCCTGTGCGCAGGTAGGTGTTCATCATCAATTAATTTGCTCCACAGGTTAGCATGAGCTAATGCAAGTGGTAAGCACTGCTCTCACACAATCAGCTGAGGAGCACGAGTAATTTTTTACCTGGCACAGATCTTGTCGAAGAAGTAGACCACAAAACCTGCAGGAATCTACTACAGTCAATATATACACCTCATGGTCGTTCGATAGAACCAAAAGCCTAATAACTCCAGAAAAAGAATGAGAATGAGAATGAGGTATCGCATACTCTTGTACTCGGCCATGTCTCGTTCGGCGGAGTAGTGCCTTGCCATGAAGCCGACGAGGATGGGGCGGCCGGCCTTGTCGACGCCGCCCATCCAGGCCTTGTCCTGCGCGAGCTCCCTCCGCACCCGCTCCTCCGGCACGAAGCCGTCGGGCACCGCCTCCCTCCGCCACTTGAGGAACTTGAGGAACATGGCGGCGGCCTTGTCCACGTTGTGGTCGCGCGCGCGCAGGAACCTCCGCAGCGTCAGGTTGTCCACCTCCTGGTGGCGGAGTGGTGGGTAACATTCAGAATTTCAGATGCAGCAGACTCGCTTCAGTACGTGAGTCAATTTATTATACCGCTGGCCTCTGAACGAAATTAGTATAGTATTACTGGCAGTAAAAATTGCTTCTTTATTGTTAGATCAGCAGACTCAGCACCCAGGAGGTGATTCCATTGGCCGAATTTGCAAAGATATGATGTGCCTGCCGGCACTGCTGCACTTGCAAAAAGGGACAGACGCCGAGAAAATGATCCCCGGTCTTTCTTTACTTGCGATGTGGATGCGGTCACCAATACACACGCGCCTGGCCGTTAAACTTTGCAGTTTGATACTCTGACATCGACAGAAACCGTATAGAAACCGTAATTAGTCAAACCATGGGCAGCTTGGCAAGTGATGATCCGTGATTCTATCTATCTGAGCAAAGCAAGCAAACTATGCATCCCCCCGACTCCGGGGCAGGACGACGGGGCAAGCAGGCTTTAGGAACTGGAGACTAATTAACGAGCACGAATCGGGCAGGCGAGAGCGAGACGCCGCGGGGGGGTTGCTCGGGACGGACGATGATGATGCTCTGAGCCTCTGCCGGCTGGTGGTGGTACGAGCTCGCAGGCCGTGGCTGCTCGATCTACTATACCTAAACGCTAGGGAGAGAACCAGAAGAGATGGAGGAAGAAGGAGGTGACGGTGACTGACCTTGCCGCGGGGGTCCTGCGCCTGGACCACGGCCCGGAGCTCGGCGACCTTGAGCCACTCCCCTTCCCCCGCGGCTCCGCCACCCGCGCTCGCCATGTCTCCTCCTCCCTCCTCGATCTAGCAGCTAGCAGCGATAGGCAGCCAGTGACGACGCCGCCGCAGACGAGAGTACCCGAGGACGGACGGACGGACGGCCGTGGAAGCGATTAATGTGGAGAGCGCGGGCCGGTTAATTAGCAGCGGGCAGCAGCTTGTGTTGTGTGGACGAGGACGACGGGGCTGGAGCCTGGCACTGGCTGTGACTCTGGGAGGAGGAGGGAGAGCTGGTCAGCTGGGAGCGACCGAGAGGAGGGGGGGGGGGGGGGGGGGGGGGGTGGGGGTTGGGTTGCAATTGCAACCCCGCGCGCGGGCGGGGTTTGTTGTTCTCTTGCGCGCGTTTTTCCTGGCGCCCTTTGGATGGCCGAGATGGCGACGTGGCTGTGTCGTGCTGCTGCTCCCATTCCCATCTTCTCCGCCGGGACGACGGGGACCCGGAGGGGCACACGCTTGCGGCGCGCGCGGTGACGCGGTGTCGTGTCCCCCGCTCACTGGCGGTGGTGACAGCACGTCTCGCATCGCAGGGACCGTCCGTCCGTCCGTCCGTCGATCATTGACGGCCGTGCCTCCGATCTCGACGGCCAATCACACGGTGCCTCCAACCGCGAACTCCCGTCAATTAATCCGATGGGTGGTTGCAGTAATGAGCCGCCCAGCCGCGCGCGATGTATGAATATCTTCGGCGTGATGTGAGTCCCCGCTGTCTTCTGTTGACTACTTCAAGTAGACGTGACGGCAGTGTGTGTGTTTGTGGCGCAGTGTGTAGCTCGCACGGCTCTTGGGGGAAAAAAACATGAGCTAGGAATTTTCTTTTTATATTTATTTTGTTATGATTTTCGAAAAATAAATGGTCGAATCAAAGTTTTCGAGAAATGTACATCTGGCGTTGCGCCCCACGTCGGGGGGACGCCAACGATCGGCAGACGGTCGGCGTGCGGCGGTGGGGCGGGGTTCCCGCGCGCCGTGCCGGCGGGGGATTCTTACCGCCCGCGGGTCACGGCGGCGCGCGCGCGCCTATATAAGGGGCCGAGCCCCTGCCGCCGGCCCCTCCTCACTCCTCACTCACTCCTCCAAACCTTCAGCTTTCAACCATTCGGAGCACTTCTGAGGTATGTTTCTAAATTTAGTCTAGTTTAGTTAGTTTATTTAGTTAGTTTAGTTAACTTAGATTAGTTAGGTAGTTTAGTTAAATTAGTTTAGTTTAGAAAATTATTTTTGTTAACTTAGTTTAGTTAAATTTAGTTTAGTTAACTTGGGTTAGTTGAATTGATATGAATTTCATATTTAAATTCACATAATTTGTTTTAATTCATTTAAAATTTATGGAAAATAGTTATAATTGACACAATTAGATTAAATTGCTATAAAATTTGTAGAAAATTATTTAAATTCACATAATTCGTTTAAATTTATTTTAAACTTGCAGGAAATAGTTATAATTGACATAATTAGGTGAATTACTATAAAATTCATTTAAATTTGTTTTGAACTTGCAGGAAATGGTTATAATTGACATAATTAAGTGAATTACAATAAAATTCATACAAAATGGTTTAACTTAAAACAATTCATTTAAATTTGTTTTAACCTTTTAGGAAATGGTAGTAATTGACATAACCTGATTAAATTGATGTAAAATTCGTACAAAATGGTTTAAATTCACATAATTCGTTCAAATTTATTTAAACTTCTAGGAAATGGTTATAATTGACATAATTTGATTAAATTTATGTAAAAGTTGTTCGTCGTCCACTCCGAGCCTACTTTCGACACGTCTACCGAGGACCAGCTGGGTTGAGATGAGTTTGGGTACGACGACATTTTCTTGACCATGGATGGCGCCCCGCAGCAGGCTGAGGAGGTTGGCGCATCAAAGTTGCACACAGCCACCACCGGTTTTGACTCAGCCATCACAATTGACACGGGCCGCCGGCGGAGCGACACCAGATGTTGTAGGCTCGTCGCAGGCGTCCATGGCGACACCGTCTCCCGACCAGCTAGGATCGCGGGTGGTCAGGGCACCTGACCCCTAGACGTACGACTGGTACCACTCCGGGGCTGGCGCTATAGCTGTTAGGGGGAAGAGGGGTCGCCGCATTTAGATTTAGTACTACTTGTACCATAATTTTGTATAAACTATTTTCATCTACTCGTTGATTAGGGTATTCCCTTTGTGATTACGCTTACACTTATTAGTTTGTCGTTTGTAAAAAGATTAAAAGTGTTTTAAAAATGAAAAACTAAAAAAGGACCCTAACTCCGTGTGGCACGGTGGTAGGGACCTGCCGCTCGGCGGCAACCTGCTGCCTTACCGCCGGAACCAGGCTCCTGCCGTCGTGCCCCGCGGCGGCAGGGACTTAACGCCGTGGGGTACGGCGGCAGGTACGATGCCAGATGTACATTTCTCGAAAATTTTGATTCGACCATTTATTTTTCGAAAATAATGACAAAATAAATATAAAAAAATTTCATGAGCCAGCAACGTCGTCAGCCAAAGCCCACTTTTTCTAAAATAATAACAAGCCCATCTCGACATTCATCTAGATTTGAGGCCCACTACAGTAACAGGCCGGGATAACTGGACCGTAATCCACTCAGACACGCACGGTCCAGCAGCGATTGTTTTTTTTGGATCCGACCCTGCCACATGAAAAAGGCCGCGTCAAATGCTGCAACCCCCCCCCCCCTGAAATAGCCTATCTTTTACCTACAATTCGTGGCCAATACCGAAGCCAGGGAGCACGGCCACGTCACGCGCAGTTCTCGGCCATGGGATCGGACACATGAACGGTCTTGATCGGATGAGTACCCATCTTTTTGCACAAAAGACCCTAATCATTCTAAAAAACATCCCACGGTCCAAGGCAAGGGCTCGGGCACCCGAACAGCGGCGACACGCTCAAGCAAAGCCGCCACATTCAGAACTACAGCCTGCGAACGGAGAAGAGGCGAAGAGGAGAAAGGGACGCAGACGGAGAGCGGATCGAGGGGTCTAAAAGGGAGAAGAAGAGATAGGGGTGGCACCGGAGAGCAGCAGACGACGAGGTCGCGGCGGCGGGCGAGGATGCAGATGCCTACCTCCTGGTTGACCTCGATGCGGCTCCGCTCTACCTCGACCTCGACGACGGCGAGCTCGGGCATGCCGCGGCCAGGGAGGAGAAAACCACGGAGGAGGAGAGACGACCTCGGGGAGGCACGCGTCGTAGGCCGTAGCGCCCCTGCAGGAGAGACCTACACGCCGCTGGCCGCAGCGCTCCCGCCGGCGAGCCACGCAAGAGACAAAGAGGAGGGAGGAAGAGGAGCCGCGCCAATGCCCCCTCCATGAAGTCGCGCGAGAGAGAAAGATAAATGACCGGAGGAAGAAGACGGGAGGCAGGGGCCCTCCTACAAGCCACCAGGCCGCCGCACTCACGCCGGGAAAACCCGCACCTCCCTGTGGACGGACGCTCGCACGCTCCGCGCTCCAGAGCGCGTACCAAAGAGAAAGAACGGAGGGAGCAGAAGAAACGAGAAGATAAGGTTGAGCTGTAACAGCCGTTGAAGAGATAAGAATGCAGATTTGTGAAAAAAAACTAACCGCGACCAACCGTACAAAACTTATGTCATGATGACATCCGATACAAAAACTTGGAAAACTTGCATAACAAACCAATGATGATCCCCTTCTTAAAATCAATTGTGTCACGAGGAGGTGGATGTGGTCTATACCTTAAAAATTCAGGTCTATACCTTCTTAAAAATTCAGCCTAGACATTTTTAATAGAAATAACCTTAGTCCCCTCCTACCACACGTTGACTAACATATTCATATTTCAAACTCAAAATATAATACATGACAAACATATTGTATCAAACACTATATATAAGAGAATTGATCAGACTTGCATCACCCCGTCGACGATGCCACAACACTCCCGTCATCGAGACCGCGTGCTGCCGAGCCGTCAATCATCGGCCCCACGCTGCCACGCCCCGACCACGTAAGTTGTGCGCCATCGACTGCGACAACCTCACGAGGCAACCACACGAGCAGAGGGAGGAAGACAAGTAACAAATCAAGAGGAAAGGGACGAACATATATATAGTGAATCAAGCAATGCCTACCTACGGACACATGAAGAGATATTGTGAGACATGGAAAAACAAAGTGAAAACCGGGAGAACCACATATGCTTTGTGACTCCTGCTTCGGTATTTGGCATAAAATAAAATATGGAGGTAATATGGGTAGAGAGGAGTTAGTATAGGTGCTTCGAATATAAAGTACTCTGGAAACATGACAACAGTTGAGAATTTCAGATGAAAAATAATATATGAATGGACATGACCACACAGCACAGAGAAGTTATGTATCAATTTTGTACAAATCTAACAAACAACATTTAACTCCGCAAAAGGAATTAAGTTAAATTTGTTTTCCTATTGAATTATTGCTAGACATAGTTCACCTACTTTTAGCACATCGTTTTATATTCAAGCTTAGATTGAAACCACTGTGCTCCTAACTCAAATGCTAAAATACAATGTCTTCATCGAATATACAACCACATATATGGCCTACGGAGTATCATATTAAGTGGTACGATTAAAATCATCTACTTTCACAGTACGCAGCACCAAATGAGTAAGAACACATGTAAAAATAACACAAATGAGCATAACAACACGTCCACCACTGGCCAATCGCGGCAAGGCCGCGGGTTTTTCTGGTACGAAGGAAACAGCAAACAATTATAAATTCTCCTTAAAAAAAAGCAAACAATTCTAAAAAAGGGAAACAGCAAATAGGTAGCAGAAGAAACGACACGGCCAGTTCTGCTCCTCAGCTCCTGCATGATCCATCGGAATCACATCTTGTTCGGCTGGCTCTAACGTACAGTGCGTACTCGTCTGTCTTCCTCCGTTGTCCGTTCCTCCCCGTCGACCAAGTCAAGAGCTGCCGGCCAAACCGAGTCACCACCCCTCACCCCGCGTATTAGCTCAACCGTCCATCCGTCGCCGGCGGCGCGACCCTGCAATTAACAATGGCCGCGCCGCGTCGGTGCTTTCTTTAGGTGGGGTCTCCGCTCCCAGCCCCGTCCCGGCCCGAGCGAGTCCGCGTCTGCCTGACCGCTGCGCCGCTGGCCGTCACGTGGTCACCGCGCGTTGCTAGATCACCCACCCGGATCGCAAAGACGCGTCCGCTCGTTCCCACCGCCGCCGCGTTTGGTACGGAGCGGCGCGGCCGGGCCGTTGGGTCGGCGGCGGCGCTCTGCCCCCCTCTGCGCGAGCAAAATCTCACCGTCTGGCCGATCCCACATTCTGACACGGCGACACCGCCCAATGCAATGGCGCCGTGGAGTCGTTGACTCGCCGCCGCCGCCGCCGCCGCCTAACCCAGCGGCGGCGGGCGGATGAACTTTGTCGTCATCCGCAACTGACGCAGGTTGACTGCTGATAAAAAATTGTTACAGTACGTCGTGCCCTGCGACGCCATGAGGGATGGTTGGCGACGAGGCACCGACGGCGGCATGTCCGAACGCCACCGACCGACCGACGCTGGCCGCGTAGTGGTGGTGCCAGGGCATGTCGTTGTCCGCCGCGGCGACCAACCCCTACCGATGTTCGCCGGAAAGTCAAAGCTAGGAGCATCTGGAGATCGGAGGAGCACATGCACGGGTCCATTTCCATCGCGTCGTGCTCCTCCTACGCCCCTCACCAGTCATGCATGGGCCTCTTCAGATCCTGTCACTGACGGAGCCCGATTTCCGTCATCAGGCAGACAAAACCACGATTCTGCTCGAACCAGAGGATCACAAAATCCAAAGAAACGCTGTGAACGAGCGAAGCGATCTCCGGCACTGCGCGCAGAGCTTCATCTTGCTCTCCTTGGGACGATTCGGAGCATTCCCCTCTGATCGCATCATAGGTACGTATGCTGTTGAAGAACAGGAGGCATGGTGCAATGATTTCTGGTATGTTGGGTCCCGATCGGATCTTGCTTAGAAATTATTGAACCCTACTGATAAACGTGCACCAAACCCCTGCTCCCCCCCTCCGGATGGTACAAGTAAGTAGTAGCTTGCTAATCTCTTTCCCCAAAAAACCGCTGTGCCGTCAGCAAGCACCAATCCTTCAATTTCGGTGTTTTCATCTTCTGATTTCTTTTGTGTTCAACAAAAAGAAACAAAAGCATGGAACCAGATTTGTTGGCTCCAATTGCTTTGTTCAGCATAAGTCCATGACAGTGAATGATCATGCATGGGTGCCCCATGTGCAAAGGAACAATCCCAATCAGCACAATTTCATAATTTTGCAGAAAAGTGATTCCTATTGGGAGGAGAAAAGAAGAAAAAGAACAGGACTGTGCAGAGGCAGAACACTAAACACCATGACAGAGACACTTGCAGGTGCTATCGGTAACTTATAGTTAAAAAAAGAAGTGAAGAACGTTTTATTAAGGTATAAAGACAAGTGAGAGGTCCAGTCAGAGTTTGGTGAAATGAAAGAGAAAGAAACCTGACATCTGATGAGGAGGTAAACCCCTCACCAAACATCCATTCATGCAGCACAATTACACTAATCTAATCCGTTATTAGAGGGAAAGGACTGCAGCTCATCATTGGTGTGAGGAAAAAAGATTAGGAAAGCAGGTGGAAAAGGGGCAGGGAGATGCATTAGCAATTAGTACTACTAGTAGAGGAATCAGCCGCGGACAGCCTTCCTACCCTCCTTTCTCAGTCATGCCTTTCTTCCTTCCAAGTAAGGAGAGAACATGACCTCTATTTCATCCTGAAGCTGGGGGTTGTGTTGTTGGAGGAAGGAGGAAGGAAGCCTAGGAAAGCCACCGCTCACCTTCTCGGCTCGCTCCCCCACCAAACGCTGCTTGGTAGGAGAAAAATTGGCGGAAAAGCTTCCCCTTGGCCGGGATCTCTTCTTCTTTAATTACCTCCTGGGGATTGGCTGGCTCATAAGAGCGGACAGGGGAGGGGGGTCGCCATAGAAGGAGGGGAGAGCAGAGTAGAGACTAGAGAGACACACACAACGGGTGCTCGCTAGGGAGGGGGCTTGTGGGGAGAGATCGAGAAGAAGATGAGGCGGTGGGTCTTGGCCATCGCCATTCTTGCTGCAGCGCTCTTGCTTGGAGCTGAGGCCCAGGCGGTGCAGCAGGGCCACCAGACAGAGAGGATCTCAGGTGAGGGACCGTTCTTTTCCTTGTGTTCGTTTCCATCTCGCTTCTGATCTTGATAGGCACATTCTTGCCAGTTTGCAAACTCAAGCTGCTTGTTTTACCTACTAGCTGGTTGTCTGTAATTACATCTGCTACTAATTGTCAGTGTGTTAGCTTTATCTATGAGCCCTTTGAAATCCCAAATTCGTAAGAGTTTGATCCCCATCTGGTATGCTAAATTGCTGGAGTAATAGGCTACATATAGATTGCAAGTGGATCCTTTGGCTTTAGGTTCATGGCTATTTGATCTGTTTCTGGCTTATCCAGTTAAAATTACATTCTTGAACATTCCAGTACCACTCACTAGCATAGTTTGCTTCGGATCAATGTGCTATGTGATCCTGTCATTCCTAGCATGGTTCTGAAACCAAGTATATTCTTTTCCCCACTCCTGTGCAGTTCTAATGCTGTGTCCAATAAAAATGCAGGAAGTGCTGGTGATGTGTTAGAAGATAACCCTGTTGGGAGGCTCAAGGTCTATGTCTATGATCTCCCCAGCAAATACAACAAGAAACTACTGAAGAAAGACCCCAGGTGCCTGAACCACATGTTTGCCGCTGAGATCTTTATGCACCGGTTCCTGTTGTCAAGCGCTGTTCGAACTTTTAATCCTGAGGAGGCAGATTGGTTCTACACGCCTGTATACACAACATGTGATCTGACTCCTTCGGGTCTTCCTTTGCCCTTCAAGTCTCCCCGAATGATGCGCAGCGCAATTGAGCTGATTGCCACGAACTGGCCTTACTGGAATAGATCAGAGGGCGCAGACCATTTCTTTGTCACACCCCATGACTTTGGTGCTTGCTTCCACTATCAGGTACAATCATTCGTACATTAAGTAGCTGTCACATGCATTAATTTATTCGCTGTACCAATGAAGATTAGATGTAAAGCTATAATAGTTTAGTAAGTGCAAAATTCCAGGGTTGGGAACAACTGGGGCATATCTAATTGTGGCACAGAACATGGGGGCAATGAGATATCTAGATGTTTGTTCCAGTATTCATTCTTGTTAACGAACTACTCTCAACTAAATTAATTCAGTCTCCACATGTTCTTCGTCCCTTGTGAATGAAACCTGTCCCAGATTGTGATTTACTATAATATCATGTTTATATTCAGATTCATGGTAAACTAACCACTTAATAGTAACCACTTTTGCCATACTTCTGATTGATGCCTTCTGTTACGGGCTGTTTCATCATCTTGGTCTTTCTGTAACGAGCATACCTCCATTGTTTCAGGAAGAGAAAGCAATCGGCCGGGGAATCCTTCCCTTGCTTCAGCGAGCGACACTGGTTCAGACATTTGGACAGAAGAACCATGTCTGCCTGAAGGACGGATCCATCACAATCCCACCATTTGCGCCTCCACAGAAAATGCAGGCTCACCTTATCCCTGCAGACACTCCTAGATCCATCTTTGTGTACTTCCGTGGCCTGTTCTATGACACCAGCAATGACCCCGAGGGCGGTTACTATGCAAGGTAAATCATCTCTATGTCTACAACTGATACAGTCAACACCTCTACATCTGCCTCTTGTTCTTCTTCCCTCCCATTGCATCCTGGGTCTGACCTCTGACGATTACGCATTTCCTTTACAGAGGTGCCCGCGCGTCTGTCTGGGAGAACTTTAAGAACAACCCGCTCTTTGACATCTCAACGGATCACCCACCGACCTACTATGAAGATATGCAGCGTTCCGTGTTCTGCTTATGCCCATTGGGCTGGGCACCTTGGAGTCCAAGGCTGGTGGAAGCTGTGGTCTTTGGCTGCATCCCGGTGATCATTGCAGACGACATTGTTCTGCCCTTCGCGGACGCCATCCCTTGGGAGGAGATTGGTGTGTTTGTTGCGGAGGAGGATGTTCCGAAGCTGGACAGCATCCTAACGTCCATTCCCACAGATGTTATACTGAGGAAGCAAAGACTTCTTGCCAACCCGTCGATGAAGCAGGCTATGCTGTTCCCCCAGCCTGCTCAGGCGGGAGATGCATTCCACCAGATCCTGAACGGGCTCGCGCGCAAGCTCCCGCACGGTGACAACGTCTTCCTCAAGCCCGGGGAGAGGGTCCTGAACTGGACCGCTGGACCACCGGGCGACCTGAAGCCTTGGTAGCATCTGGCATAATTCTAGAACTTTTTGGAAAATGCAAGATTTGAGGACATGATAATATATGTGCGCCTTTGAATTACCATGGCTGCATATATAGTGCTGACCACAAGCCAAATGTACATTTTTGTATGTTCTTTACCCATAGCTGCTATACTATATATCTTCATTTCTTCTTCTTCTTCTTTTTACCCTCTTTTATTAGGCGATGAGAATGTCAGCCTTGTCAGTCATATGTGGATATCATAATCGAAAGTTACAAGATTATACTCATGCTGATCGCTTGATCTCATATTGTTTATCCTTCTGCGGTGGCAAGTGCCTTACTGCAGGCAGGTGTACCTGCAATCGCCTTGCCCACCGTGTTTGTTCTGCATCCTGCACCCCAACTTTTTTTTATTTGTGTTTAAGAAAATCAGGTGATAAAAAAGGTGAAACTGCTGTTTGAAGCAAAGATCATCTAGATTTGCTGATCAGTGATGTAAGAAAGATCATGTTGCTGTTGTGGCCTTTGTCTGAATGTTGCTGGGTTCTCAAGGAATGTTGTAGCAGGTTGTGAATTTGTGATGTGAGGACATACAGTCACCTAGAGAAAGGTTGCTGGTTGTTACTGTACGTAAATAGGAGGATAGAACTAGATGGATTATATTAGAAATAAAAGTCCACATCAGCGTTTTGTTTCTGTCCATCAGGTCACCAGCCTTGATAAAACATTTACCGAACACTATGAATCAACCACTCCGCACTGCACTAAGCATGCATATAGTCTGACTCAAGCGAAAGTAACTGTTGGAATTTGACCATTTCAAACCGTAACACGTCATACAGAACGAGAAATAGGAAGCAAAAAAATGGAACAGTATCACCACCATATGCACCTGCGTTTGATGGAGAGATGTCGACGAACACCAGAATACTTGTCACCAGGGGGGAGACGACGAAGGGGGTAGGGGGGACAAAGCCAATCTAGACTTAACCACCGGGACCGGGCCCTAATCCCAGCAGCTGATGGCTGATGGCTGCTGCCCCCCACCGACAGCGTCTTGCTTGATGGCACGAGCTGCGAGTAGTTGGCGCGCCAAATGGAAGAAGTAAGGAAAAGAGACGCAGCAGCAGCAGCAGCGGGCCGTTAATAGGCTGGGTTTAGATGAGATTAGATTAGATTAGATTACCCCGCACCGCGTCTGATTTTGGGTCGCTCCGTTCCGTCAGACTCGCTGCTGACTCGCAGCAGAGCAGAGCCAATAATTCAGAGGTGTCATTTGTTGCTGGAGCGCCCTGCTTTGCTTTGGCTTCATACTGCTGCCGTCGTTGTTAATTGATGAAGAAGGGGGTGCCGTAGCAGTAATACCGTGGAAGTTCATCCAGGACGAAAGCAAATGCGGATGCAAATTCAGGTTCAGGGTCGCAAGTCTTTTGGCAGCAGCTCGCTCGTACCGTAGTGACTGACAGAGATGTCAAATCGCAATCACTCCTCCTCTACCTAGGACGCGTCACACCGATCGAAAGCTCCTTAAAATTCCCGCAGTTTCGTTTCAGCGTTGACTCTTCTGGTCTCCTACTATTTTCAAACGCTGACTCTCTGTAAATAAAAAAAATATATAGGATGCGATGCGAGAGGTCAAAAACGTTAGCGACTGGCGGTGACAGGTCAAAACGACGCGTGTTGAGAGTATTCACACTTGTTCTCCTTCATCTTCTCCTTCAAAACGGAATATTCCATCCTACACATTCATATTCTCTCCTCCATATTCACTACTCCCGCATCCGTATTCCTTCATATCTCTCCTTCATGACCCACACAAAATATTTTAACCCCTCCCTCCCCTTTCCTCCGGTTTCTCTCCCCCCAATCCCTCTGTTTCTCCGCCCGCCCCTTGCGCCCCGGCGACGCATCCCAGGCGGAGCACCGGCCGTCGGACGCCGCCTCGTGGCTCCATGGCGGCCGGGAGGGCGGGGCGCGGCGCCGCGGCGGGGAGACGGGGCGGACGGCGGGGGCGGCGGCGCGCGGGGAGGCCGCGGCGTCGAGCCTTCCTCCCGCCGAATCGAGCCCCCGCCTCGCCACGGATCTCACGAGCAAGGCCGGCGGAGCGAGGGGCGGCCCGGAGCTCCTGCTCCAGCTCCGGTGGCGAGGATGCGCCCACGCCCCTGCTCTCCTGCCCTGCTGCGACGGGCGGCGGAGCTCCTCCGCGTGGGGACGATGGCGGCGCAGCAGCTCCAGCAGCCACGCCGAGCTCGTCCCCCTCCTCCCTCATGGCGCAGCGCAGCGAATCGATGCAGGGGGCAGGGGCGCCGACGGATTGGGCGGCGGCCGCCTCGGGTGGGCTCAAGGAGGAGCGGCGATGCGGGGCAACGGCGAGCTCGAGGGGCAACGGCCACGCGTCTTCCTCCTCCAGCCGTCCTCTGTTCCACCTCGAGGTGCTCCATGGTGGCGTCGGCGTCGGCGGGCGGAGCTCCACGGCGAGGCCAGCCTCCCTTCCGAGCGCGGGCGCGAGAGAGGGGGCTGAGTGCGCGGGGCCCGCACATGCGGATGAAGGAGCCCCTGCACTCCTTCGAATAAGAAGGAGACGGGAGGAGAACGCCTTTTTGGCGTGCTCCTGGAGGAGACCGCTGCGGGGGTGGGAACTGGAAAAGTCTCCTCCATGGACTTTTCCAGTTGCCCGGTGCGGATGGTCTGAGGGGGAAGCTGGCACTGGCACTGGCACCGGCACCCACCACCTGCTGCTGTCCACCGACAGCTCATCTCTCACTAACGGCGACGCCCCGCAAGCCAAGCCAAGCCACGCCACGCCACCATCACCGCCTCCCTCATCAACCCCACTCCCACTAGCAGTAGCAGGCTAGCAGGCTAGCAGCTCGCTGCCACTTCCCCGACCCTCTCGATCTCTCTCCCGACCGAGAGCCGCCGGGCGTGGACAGAAGGGCGCGGCGGCGGCCCCGGGTGGCGGGCGGGCGGCTAATGGGGACGTGGGCCGCGCGGGCGCCGGCGCCGGCGCTCGCCTTGCTCCTCGCCTGCGCACACGTCGCCGCCGTCGCGGCGCAGGACACCGAGCGGATCGAAGGTACGCGGCGGCGCGGAGCTAGCTGCTCCGTTTCCCCCTCCCTTCCGTCTACTCTTGCCTGCGCCCGTCGGTTGTTGATCCATTCCGGGGTAATCCATGCTTGCCAACGCGTTTTGGCGCTTCCAATCGACCTGATAGTTTTACTAGTGAGCGGGGAATCCGGTGTCGCCGACTTGCGGAGGCGGGGGCGGACGGGCGGGTAGCTGGCGAGATCTGCTGTTAGATTACCTCTCGGCACGAGTGGCTCTACGCTTTCCCCATTTTTTTTTATTATACCGTGATTGAATAAACTCTGTAGTGGATCATGATCCTTAACTTATATGAGAGACTGAGCTTAAATGAAGTTGTGATTTTCTCCCAAAGTACGGCCAGACTAGATGCACTGCCAAGTAGTAGCAAACTTCTGTAGCGGTTAGTCTGGCATTGTGCATTAGATTAGCACGAGGGCACTTCCGCCCCGCAGCCAGCAGTACTTTTATCTCAAAACAAACCAGCCACCAACAACCAGCCAGCAGCACTTTTCTCTCAGAACAGATCAGCACCAGCCACCAGCCAAACGAACAGGTCGTTCAGGTTGTAGAAATCAATAAATTCAACGGCCCCTTTGGATTGGAGTCCACTACTTATGCGCATTGAACTACATGATCCTTGAAACAACAACCAGGGATTCACAAAAATCCTCAACCCATGTGATATTTTTTTAGCTACACCTTACTAAGAGCAAACATTATGTTTTGCTGATTAGCACATTACTTGTTATGCTTTGGCAGTGGCTCATCAAAATTTGCAACTTGTATGCTATGGCTATTGGTTAGGCGTAGCTTGCATCATGCTTTGCTGGGAAAGAACAAACAAGAATGGCTTTTGGATGCCTATTTTGAACCCCCCCACTGAATTAGGATTGTGGTATTGCAGTACATGATTCTCACATTCTGTTTGCGATTATGATCAACTACAGGAAGTGCTGGTGATGCGCTAGAAGATGATCCTGTTGGGAGGCTCAAGGTATATGTGTACGAGTTGCCCACCAAGTACAACAAGAAGATGGTGGCCAAGGATTCTAGATGCCTCACCCACATGTTCGCTGCAGAGATCTTCATGCACCGGTTCCTACTGTCCAGTGCAATCCGGACTTTGAATCCAGAAGAAGCCGATTGGTTCTATACTCCAGTATACACAACCTGCGACCTTACCCCTTGGGGTCATCCCTTGCCCTTCAAGTCTCCAAGGATAATGAGAAGTGCAATCCAGTTCATCTCCAAGCGTTGGCCGTACTGGAACAGGACAGAGGGAGCAGATCATTTCTTTGTTGTGCCACATGACTTTGGTGCATGCTTCCATTACCAGGCGAGTTTCAGAGCCTCTAACTATGAAGCCATATGTTTTACCAATGCACCGTGGAATGAACCTAGTCTGGAAACTCATAAAATTGAATTCCAGGCCACTCATTTCCCCACTATACATGTTATCCTTATATTCGTGTTTGCTCCTAGGACCATTCATCTAATATGCATTCAAATATTCCCCTTTTTTCAGGAAGAGAAGGCTATCGAGCGAGGAGTCCTTCCATTGCTTCGCCGTGCTACGCTGGTCCAAACTTTTGGGCAGAAAGATCATGTTTGCCTAAAGGAAGGCTCCATCACAATCCCACCATATGCTCCTCCTCAGAAGATGAAAACCCACCTTGTTCCCCCAGAGACCCCTCGTTCAATCTTTGTCTATTTCCGTGGTTTATTCTACGATACTGCAAATGATCCTGAGGGTGGTTACTATGCAAGGTACGCATCTAAATTATGTTGCTGACAAGTATTCGTAATGAATCAGTGAATCAGACACCTTGATGAACCTACCATGTGCAACACAGGGGCGCCCGTGCGTCAGTATGGGAGAACTTCAAGAACAACCCACTGTTCGACATCTCGACAGACCACCCACCAACTTATTATGAGGACATGCAGCGCGCCGTCTTCTGCTTGTGCCCACTGGGCTGGGCCCCATGGAGCCCTCGTTTGGTGGAGGCTGTGGTTTTTGGCTGCGTCCCGGTGATCATCGCCGACGACATTGTCCTTCCCTTTGCGGATGCGATCCCATGGGAGGAAATTGGTGTCTTTGTTGCTGAGGACGATGTCCCCAAGCTGGACACCATCCTGACATCCATACCGATGGAGGTGATCCTCCGGAAGCAGAGGCTGCTCGCGAACCCGTCAATGAAGCAGGCCATGCTGTTCCCACAGCCCGCCCAGCCCGGTGACGCCTTCCACCAGATCCTGAACGGATTGGCGCGGAAGCTGCCACACGGCAAGGACGTGTTCCTGAAGCCCGGGCAGAAGGTGCTGAACTGGACCGAGGGCCCCCGGGGTGACCTGAAGCCATGGTAGGCATAGTGGCATGGCATCATCCCCATGGATAGTGTTCTTGTGTAGACTACACCAGTGAACCAGTCGAGACTCGAGAGGCAATGTGCAGACTACACCGCTAGCATCAGTGACAATGATGTTGGTGTGTGAACCAAGCCATAGCAGTTAAATGTAAAGCTCGTTCATGCTTCTTTCTGAGGCAATGTGGCCTGCTTTCCCTGTATGACAGTGCCTATTTTGACCTTTATTTAGTGTTAGCCTAGATGGTGGGGAATGTAATGTATGGCTGTTGTGGTATAATGTATGTATTAAACTATGGTGTTGCCGGTTTAACTTAGGGGAAAAGTAAAGTTAACTCCGATTCAGGAACCTGCAAAATGCTGTGCTTTTCAGTACTGAATTCTGAGTTTTTTTTTTTGAAATAGCAGGGCCCCTACTGAATAAAAAGGTTGATTACAAGTACAGAGAAAGAAAAGAGGGAGGAGATGCAACTAAGACAAAAACAAAAACTAAAAAAGGATCAAAGAAACAGGTAGCATAAATAGCTGTAGGATAATTATAGTAGATACGAACTTCATCTTGCAGTTTGCAACCGACGGGTCAATATTGCTGAAAAGTAAATCGTTCCTAGCTGTCCAAATGCTCCATAACATCAAAACAATGATCTCCGTGAAGAAGGGAAAATTCAGACTTCATTTGATGAGGTTAAAATCTGCAAGACAGATCTTGTAGTGGGCACTGAGATCTCAGTAGAGAAGTTTCCAGCTTTTGAAGGATGCAAAGCTCACATGTGTATGAAATCAAGGGCCATTGATCTTCGTCTGAGCAAATCGCTGGTGCTCATCCTGCCTTTGAATTGAAGCAGAATTCTGAGTGTTACTGGTGTAGTGACAAATCTGGTGCCAGTCCATGCATAGATCCAAATCCAAGACGAGGTTTGGGCAGGCCAAAAGAGGCATTAACATAAACGAGGTTGAATTTTTTGTGAGAGTGAGAAGGACGCAACAGGGGGTCCGTTGTCCAAGGTTTTAATCACGACGAAGAAACTGGTGAGACGTGCTACGAGCCTACCACTCTATTCGTGTTGATGATGGTGGTGCACCAATTGGCCAGTTCCCAACTCGCAACACGGCAACGAACGCGTCCCGTGCCCAGAGGACTGGAGCCTGGAAACAGAGGCGGCGCGTGCAGGATGGCCGAGGAGAGGGGCGAGGCGATGCGTACCAGTAACCACGGGATCATTGGCGATGGTCCTTGCCTCCAGAGCTCCGGCCGTCAGCCGTCGGCGTCGGCGCTGGACCAAAGCAGTCTTGGATAATGGAGCTGAGATATGGTCGCAACCACCTAGGTTCGAATCCTCGTTAATGCGAATTATGGGGTTGATTTTAAAAAAATCCCCTCGTCGGTGAAACCGGGGTTCGAGGGTTTTCTAAGTCGGGAGAAGGTTTCATCTTTTTAATGAAAACCGTGAGGCGGTCTTACCCCCACCGGCTTAGTTTTGTCGGCGTTGGCGCCGGAGACGCCTCGCTGGCTGTCTGGCAGCAGGCAAAATCAGAGAAGTGGTGTGATCGATCCCTGCCATGTTGTTTTTCTTCCCTTTTCATGATGGTCCCAGTTTAGCAAGACTTGGACGACACTAAAAAAAGATCCCGCTAAAAAGATGGCTCCACGTTTTTCGGAGGCGGTTCCTGAGGCGATTGCGAGAGTGACCGAGATCCCATCCTATACTTCGTCCCTCCGGCGAGATCTAGGAGCTTCACCGCCGGCCATCTACTAGTCCCCGATGGCCAAGCCAATCCTGCTTCTGCTTCTGCAGTCGTTGGTAGCCGCAGCTCGTCGACCCGCCGCTCTGGCACCGCCGACCACAAACTCTAATTTCCCAAGTCCTTGCGCCGCTTAGGTTTTAGACTTTGGGATCTCTGGTGCGATAGCTTCCTGGCTATCTGGCACTGCTGTGCCTCTCTGACGGACTGCTATGGCGTCTCTCGGAGGAGGTTTGGAGGAGGGCGGCGGGGATCGCGCGCCCAAACAGAAGCCGACCCAGGATTCAGGTGTTGCTGAGTTGCTGCAGAACTCAATCCGACTGCGGATGAAGGTGGTGTAGCATACTTCAGTGACGATGAGGATCTCGGGGAGGCTGCAAAGGTGGAATGGGTACTGCTGGGGAAAATCCTATCCCCAACAACCCTGAATGCGAACACGATTCGATCTGCCATGACGCCGGCGTGGGGCAACCCCTTCGGTTTGAAAGTGCGGTCGATCAGGAAGAAGAGCGACAACCTCTTTATTGTGGAATCTGGAAGTAAAGCGGATATGGAGCGTGTGTGAGCCGGTACCCCATGGCTCATTGATAAACATGCAGTCATTCTAAAGGAGTATGATGAGAAGCTGAAGCCAACGGAGATTCGTTTTGATCGGATGGATATTTGGGTGAGACTCCTTAATCTCCCTCTTGGATGGATGAATGAGCACCGATGATCTCGGGCCATGAAACTCTTGGGCGAGGTGAAGAAGATGGATGTGGATGAGGGGGGCAAGGCAAGTGGTGCTTTCTTGAGGGCTCGGGTGGCAATTGAACTCGATAAACCTATCAAGAGAGGAGTATTGCTGAGGATGTCAAAACCCGGGGAACCTGAATGGTTTGATGCCCAATACGAAAATCTTCCATCTTGTGTTTCTCGTGTGGATTTCTGGGGCATGGAGGAGTCGTATCTGATAAGCCAGCACCGAGGAATGCTGATGGGAAACTGCCATATGATCGTGATCCCCCACTGCGAGTGTCGGGGGTTAGAAAATCGGAAGGGATCCCCAAGCACAAGTGAAGAAATGAATATGCGAAAGTGCCCAGGAACACGGAGACAAGGAATCTCCAAAAGTCTGTATTCACATCAAAAGTTGTGAATCCCTTTACACGTGCCATCGAGCCCCCTTTTATAGGGAGACGAAGGAATCTAGGGAATATTCCAAATGTGAACATGTACATGAACGTCTTTTACATCCCGTGATTTGCGGAACTAATTTCATACATTTACAAACCAGCCACTTGCTCACACCTCGAACCTGAACTTTTGGCACCATTCCTTTCACCTGGTTCATTCATGACTTTCGCCTCATCCTGGTGAAGATTCACAGGTAGTTAGCTTCTCACACTTCTTCGCCGAAAACTTTACCAATGTCGAACTTCACCGAACTTGCAGAGGTCTTCGAAGTTTCCATCGCTAAAGTTTCCCAAATCAGCAACGACCTCCGAATTTTTCCTCGTCTCGAAACAAGAAACAGACCTGTGAATTCGTGGTCCTTCGGCGATTGTTTCGCCCATAATTAGAGGGTTAGCGAATTCTTTAAAAATCAAGAAAGCGAAAACCTTTATTTGGATCTTTCCTGCACGTTTACATGAATTCATGAGAGTCCTGACATCTCCAAAGTTTCGAGGGTGAAAGGTTTTTACCCAATTCCCCAACACTAGCTCCTCGGGGAAGCGGGTTCACTCCGATCCGATTCCATGAAAACTTCTCATAATTTCAGTGAAAAAACGTCACCCTCGGAACGTCGGAGTGTGCACGCGCCCCCATGAAATGCGCAACGGTCATCTCGAGACATCTTATTGAAACTACCCCGTCTTCCCCTATAAATAGAGGCCCGACGTGGTAACTTTATTTCACCGCTTCGCCGTTTTCTCTGCAGTTTTGAAGCATTCGCAGCACAAAGCTTTTCGTCTCAAGACTCCCGAAGTTTGGCAATTTCTTCGATCTTCAAAGGTATTCTACTTGCCTTTCTTATACTTTTGAGCAGTATCTAACTATTTCGTAGATTTTTTGTTTTCTGTAAATTAATGTCTTCCGCATTATTTTTTCTTGCGAAAAGGTGGCTCGTACTAAAAGCACTGCTAGGCCAATGATCATCAAAGAATTGGCTTCCACTGGTGTTCCACCGTCAGAAGAAAATGCTCCCCCTAGTAAAAGTGACCCGGCTGCTGAAGTCGTTCGAGAATCTGGTAGTCGTGAAGATGGAGAGATAGTCTGGAAACAAATCCGATGGTGGTGAAGATCTTTCTAATGTTGAAGTCAATCTGAACGAGTTGATCTCTTCGAAAGCTTCATACCCTCCGGTCTTTGTTTTCGGAAAATCTAAAATTACCAGCGAACTTATCAAGGAATACCAAGAGGCTTGTTTCTTTCCTTCCGGTGATGGTCGTCCGCCTTCTGACGAAGAGACCCCTTCTCCCGAGGCGTATGAGATTGTTGTTTTCAGGGATTTCTTCGTTTGTAGTCTCAAATTTCCCTGCGATACTTTTGTTTCCTGCTATTTGCCCGTCGAAGACTAAGTCCTTAGAATCCAGCAAAAGGAAGAGAAAAGCTTCCGAAGATGTTTCTGACGCTGAGATACAAGCGGCTTCGAGTCTTGCGAAGTTAGACAATAAGAGGTCCAAGAAGGCCGTGAAGAAAGTTGTTGTCATTGTTGTTCAACGTGTTCCTTCGACGCTTTCTGATGAGGAGATGATAGATGAGCCTCACCGAATAGGTTTCTTTTCTTGCTTGTGATGTGAATTGAGATTCGTTGTTCGTCGTGGATGTACTCTGAGTTCTGAGAACAATTTTGTTGATATTGGAACTTTTTCAAACATTGTTCCTGAGGCTTAGGCTGCCCCAGATGTTTCTTGTGCCCTTGCTTCCGCTGAGGTTTGTGTGACAACCCGCCCGGGAAAATACCGTACTATCACCTAAGACCGATCCACTTTGGTCATTAAGCAACGATAAAGTATCATCCTGTCGTTAGTTGCGGGTTAACGCCGGTAAATCACTTGGACATCGAACAGAGGATCGACACATGCATTAAAACTCACGCGAAGGCGAGTCCAAAGTACAACATGAATTAAACGTTTTATTACAAACCATTGTTCATGACATGGAGTAAAGGTTCAGAGTTCGAAAAACAGCGGAAATAAATTAAACTAGCACAACGGTAAACATCACGGGAGGCCATCCGTGATGTCATTACTTGTCGTCACCCTTCCGATCAATCACACTTGCAACAACACTTTTAAAGCGGGGCTAAGTATACTAATACTCGGCAAGACTTAACGGTCGGGTGATGACTACATCACCAACCTCTAGACATGAAAGGCTTTTGGCCGGTGGAGTTTCTTTTTTGAAAAGCTACTAAGGGTAGATCCTTACTTTCAAAATTTTAGCACAAGTTCTAGTTGATTATCTAATCCAATCAAGAATTGGACAAGCAATTAATTCATACAACAATATTTCTCGAGTTCCATCATTATGGGATATCATGGCCGATTGATTTAGCGAGTCTCGGATAACGGTGAGAGGCCGACAATCGATTGATTTAAACCTTGCAAGGTAAACCCAAACACACGGTAGGGTCGCCCACAAAGGGACAACTTTCCCGGGCCGTTTCCAAAAATCCTCGGGTTGGGATCGAATCTTACGGTCCTTGGTGCGAGCTATCCGCATACCCCGCGAGATACCGGAGTCACCATACACCACCCTTCCGGTAGCTAGCCGGTTAGGGAGATTTCTCAAGAGTAGTAATAGTAAGATCCCGTGCCGCCTCATTAAGGTACTAGGCTTACCGGTCCCATTCCCGGCAAATGTTTGGTACGTTCAAAAGCTTAGCCCATGAAAGCCACTAGACCGGAGCCCAATCCCATGCTCTTACCACATGAGCAATCCATTTAAGGATATCTTATGATTCCTATCTAGGGACCTATTCTCGCGAGTGACGAACATCACTCGACTTCTATCGGGTCCTATGGCATAGCAGCTATCGACCTAGCATACTAGTGATAGAGCATAGGTACCTAAAGATCATGCATCTAGGGTTTCAAATCAATTCCTGAAACGTAAATGCACAATCATAGCAAACATAATTGCATAATTTTAAAAGACGGGTTAATGATGCGGGGCTTGCCTTCATCGGCAAGGTTGGCCTTGGGCCCTTCTGGACTTGGGTCCAGGTCTTGAGCTACGTCCACGTACGGCAGCTCCTTGTCGGCACCTTCGTTTCCTCCTTCCGGCACGAGCGTACGTCTACTGGCGGAAGGATCTACACGAAGATGCAAATGCAAGATTTATTTGATGGTTTTTAATTTAATTAACCACAAACCATAATTGACAACCAAGGGGTGTATTAGTTGGACACATTCACCTAGATAAGAATACATTTAGCATACTCTTCCAAAAAGGAACAATTTGCAATTCTTTAATAGATATTCTTTTGACGGTGACTGTGTACATATATATGTAAATAATTTAATTTAATTTCACAAACAGTAGTGGGTGAGTGTATTTAGCTTTTTAACAAGGTTTTCAACCACACAAGTTTAGTAAGGATGAGTTGGTGAATTTTTCCCATTTAATGACTATTAAGCCTTCAATGATTTACATATCTTTTATTCATGGAATTAATCAATAAAATCAGTGGAAGGGTGTATTAACCACTAAACACCTATAACAAGCCACTGGACACACATGCGTGCTTTGGGAAGCTAAAAATTAATTATTTTTGAAAAAGACAAAAGCTAGCTAGATGGACAAGGTAAATGCACACAAAAATAATTACTCAACAAAATGATCCTAACTTCCTCACACATGTCATATGGCTCAAAACTAGCCTAGTGGTGCAGCATATACACCTAGAACTATTGTGGAACTTGAGTTGTGCAATTTTAAAGAAAATTAAGCATAATTCAAGAATAATTATTTCTGGTATCTATAAAATTGTGAATAATTCACCAGAGGTGTGTTTCGGCATTACAAGACAGTGTGCACAAGTTGAGATCAAAAAAATAAATATTTTTAGCTATAAAAATCATTTATGCAGACTGAGAGATGGAAAAACATTTTTATAACAAGATTTACATCATAAATTTGTGCAATTTTTGGCATAAGAGCTTGCATGACCTAACACACAACATATCTAAAAATTAGATACAGAGGATTTATGGTTTTTGAGATATTGCAGATCTAGTTTTTTCACATTTGTATTTTTCATGCAAAAACTAACGGGAATTAGCTCGGGCAAGAATAACAAAAGTTGTGGGATATTTCACCACGAATCCAACCAAATTGGTTTTACATTTTTCTGATTTTTATGATTTTCTACGCAATTTATAAGAATCGGGAAATCACTTTTATTATTGGAGTTCACCTTTTGCGGTGAGGCCCTAGAAAAGATCCCGAGTTTTGCAATGTAGCCCCACGGGGGCGGCTAGCCGGGCGGGGGAGCAAAATTCCGGCGAGGCTCGCCGGGGTTTGGGCGGGGAAGGGCTTGAGGAGGGGCTAGGGGTCACTAGGCTTCGGTTTGATGGGTTGGACGGGGGTGGAGCGACTCCGGCGGGGCGGCTCGGCGGCGCCGGGGAGTGTGGCCGCGGCGGCGGGGCGTTTTCGGCGAGGCGCGGCCAATGCGCGGTAAACGGCGGTGGTGGCGGCTCTAGGGGATGCTATAGGGACGGTTGGGGATGGTTGGTTGCGGTGGGGAGGCCGGAGGTGGCGGCGCTGCGTTGGCGGGGGCGGCGGGCACGGCGCTCGCGCGGTGAGGGCAACCGCGCCCTTTATAGCCGACCCGTGCGCGGCTCTTGTCCCGCGGACCGAAGGGGAGGCGCCTCGGGGACACAAGTACTAGGCGGACGGCGGACGGACCGCGGGGCAAGCGGACGACCGTACGACGGCGCGACGTTCTAAGCGACCTCGGCATGCGTGCGACGTGGGGAAGGGGCGACCTTGGGGAGAGGACCCTCGGGCGGCGTGTGCGCGCGGCCATCGAGGCTCGGGGCGCGGGCGCGAGGGCGGGTGGCGCGCGGCGGCGGCGGGCGCGCGCGGCGGGGGCGCGCGCGGGGGGGGCGGCGGCGGCGCCGGCGAGTTCCCGTGTCGGACCGGCGGCCGTTTGACCGAATCTTTCTAAAAATTTTTGAATAGAAGTGCAATTTTTTGTGAATAGGAAAGTTGTAGATCCGACTACCCTCTACAATTTTCACAAAGGCCGTCTAGTGTTTTTCTCAATGGATTTTGCGGGAACGTCGTGCCAACATCGAATGCCGCCTATCCCCGTGAACGGGAGGTACCGGCGATTGACCAAGTTTTTCACCAATTTCTACTCAAAATTTGAAATGCCAATCTACATGAAAGTCGTGTCCCTCAACAAGATGGACAACTTTCATAAAGGTAGATTTTGAAGTGTTTAGGTGAATTTTGGAGAACGCGGCAAAAGTTCGGACGACATTCGCTGACGTCAACGGTTAAGCCGGTTTTGACCGTGTCTTTGGCCAAGGGTCCATTACGGGTGTGTGTAGGCTTGGTCAAGGGGTTCATTGGGGTTCATTGGCAAGGTTTTCGGGGTGATGACCCGGGTTGACCTAGGTTTGACCGTGTTTGCCGGTTTGACTCGGTACGATCCGGTCATTAGCGTTAATGACGGTAATTAAAAACCTGGGGCGTCACAGCCGGAACTTCAAAAACTCTTGTTGCTGGTGATGAAGCCTCTCCAAAGTTTGCTAAAGATTTGGAGTGCACTATGGATCGGAGCGGTGGTTTGCTTCAGGATCCTCCTTTGATCGGGACTCGCGAAGATATTCCCGACGAACAGGACCCCACTCCCTCGGTCGTTGCTTACAACGAAAGCTTTGGTACGTCTTTTAGGGGTGAGCTGTTGAGTGTTGGTGGTCAGGTGGTTAGTGCGGACGTTGGTAGTCCTAAGTTTTCTGTACTGTGGAAGTCCCCTAAACTTGTGAGTGACACAGGGGGAGACGCTCTGAAGAAAACACTTCGCTTGTCTGCCAAACAACTATTACTGGTGAGAAGCAAACCTCTTTCGCTCTTCAAAAATCTTTGACGATTTCTGACTCTGCTATCCAAGGACCTTCGAAGACTTTTAATGCAAAAGGTTTGTTGGTTGTTTTCATCTTTATTTCCTGCAAATCTTCTTACTTTCCTTACTGATCTCGTTGTTGGTTCCCTCTGATTTTCGCGGGTTTGGAAGAAAATGTGCAAAAGCATTCTCCCCAGACCTTTCTTGGTTCAACCATATTTATAACCTGAAGACAACAATTGTTGGCAAGGTTGTCTCGGAAAGGCGTAATGAAAAGGAAAAACTTGTTGCTAAGCTTAGCAATGATTCTCAGAAGTTGAAACATGACTTAAAGAAGGCACATGCTTCAAACCTCGAACTAGAGAATCGAATTACTGAGCTAGCAGATTCTTTGAAGAAATGCCAAGAAGAGAAGAAACTTGCTGAAGCTGCTCTTCGCGACTCAAAGAAGGATCACGAAAAACTTAACAAGATTCGTGAGGATGATCTCAAAATGACTGAAAATCTTCACAGAGATGTTGATAAAAGCACGACGACTATTGATGAGCTTCGTAGCACTAATGTCGAGATTTCAACGAAAAACACTGAGCTTGCGAAGACCTTGAGCATGAAAGAGCAGGCTATTCTAGACCTTGAGAAGGCTCGGCGAGCGGAGCGAGACTTTGAGTAAGGATGTTCATGAAGTCAAGCGAAACTTGAAACTTTTGTTTGAGGAATACCAGGAGGCTCTGAAGCAATTTGGCACTCGTCCAAGTCCATTTCCTGACAAGGATGATATTTCAGACATGATGGACTGGATGCTGAAAGAGTTCCAGGCTCTTCCAAGTGTTATTTCAAGGGCTAGCAATTTCGCAGCTATTTTTTCCGTCGAAAGCCTGCTCAAGCTGCTTTCTAATTTCGATTGCGCTGACCTTGCGAAGTTTCGTGGAGCACTCTCGCGATTCCCAAATGCTACGGGTACCTCAGCTATCCGAGCTAATGAAGATGTCCGTGCTCTGAAAGTGAAATTTGTGAAGGAATTCTCGATTGCTAGCGAACAGGAATTTGCGAAGAAGATTGTTCGTGAAAAACTTGAGGAGGTTTGTTTTCTGGGCTTTATTGAAAAACTCGTGTAAAGTCTCATTGACCTATTTCTTCTTGATATTAGTGTTTTTCCGAATCGCTTTTTTAGTTGATTCAGAAGGAAGCCGGCGCCGAACTTGGGAAAACTCTCGAGACAGCTTCTGAATCTGATGATGAGGAGGAAGAGGAGGTTTGTGGAAGTGAAGGGAGCGGCAATAGCAGTAGCAGCGATGATGACCAAGATGATGGAGAAGGGGAGAGTTCTGACCGACGCACCAGTTCTCTGAAGGTTGATATTGTTGGATGAGGCAGATCTTATCTGAACTCTTGCTTTTGATGTTTAGAAGATGCGAACTTGTATATTCGTGGGCTATGGTCATTCCTAAACTTTTGTCTTATAAACTTTGACTGCGCAGTCCTGCAAGATGGGCCCGTGCAAGACATCATACCATTACGTATCCATCGTCAAGACCGGATAGTTAGTGGCAAAGTTTGGCGTTTGTACAAAGAAGCTCATCCTGGATGCAAATTCTCCGATTTTGGCTTTATTGTTGTCAATACTTCTCGATCGTAGCTTTCAATTAAGTTGGTTTTTTCTTCAATGCGACGGTTACGCTCTTGCGGACCGAAGCTTCAAGTTCGCGCCCTTATGTGAAGACGGACCCCCTAGCCCTATAAGTGGCGATTGTAGCTTTGCACTTTGCTTATGCCAGCGATATTGCAGAGAATCGTGGCCGAAGTCCAGGCCTTATTGTTGAATTACCTTTTTGACTTTGCATCTCTTCGAAGCTGTGTATCTGTAATTCCATGAAATTTTGTATGAAATTAAGGCAATAAACTCATTTTTAAAGAAAAAACGTCACCCTTCCCACCTTGTCGTTTTCATGCAAAATTTCATGCATGTTTCGTTTTGCTTACTTTGGTTCTCTCTCATCGCGTAACGATTTATATTTCATCAGAGTGTAAGTCGACAAAATTTGCTTCGCGAATTTTGTGGACTTGCGCCTATATGGCAAACTTGCCTAGGTTGATATCGCAACTTTTAGTTGCTTCAACCGGTTTGTGTGCTTGCTATTCTCACGAAGGTAGCTGAGCCCCTTAGCTATTAGAAAAGCATTTTCGGCGGAAAAACTTTTCTGAATAGACATGACTTTATAGATTTGTTCGGGGATGTTTACCACTATGCCAATTCATTCTTACAACTGAAAAATTAATTGTCACTTCATAAGTTTTCTCACGAAAATCTTACGCCAAGACTTTTAAACTTTTCGGGTCAGAACTTTCTACTGTCTGCGCCACAACTTGTTGTCTTCTGGCCTTTCGGTAGAATGTCACTTTATGGTGGGATCTAGGCCACAACTTGTTGTTGTCTCAGGCCTTTCGGTAGGATGTCCCTTTACGGTGGGATCTAGGCTTTCACGGAGCCCTTGGCTATCAAGGAGCCTTTTCTCAAAATTTCTCCTTTACTTTTGGGACTTCGGCTATCAGGAAGCCCTTTCTCGAAAATTTCTCTTTCTTATAATGGAATTCTCGGCTATCACGAAGCCATTTACAAGACTTTTGTTTCACACTCTGTATTTCTCGGCTATCACGGAGCCTTTCACGAACTTTTCTTTCACACTATGGAATTTCGGCTATCATGGAGCCTTTCACAAACTTTTCTTTCACACTATGGAATCTCGGCTATCACGGAGCCTTTCACGAACTTTTCTTTCACACTATGGAATTTCGGCTATCATGGAGCCTTTCACGAACTTTTCTTTCACACTATGGAATTTCGGCTATCATGGAGCCTTTCACAAACTTTTCTTTCACACTATGGAATTTCTCAAGACACATGATTTGGGGGAAAGCTCTTTTCATATATGTCACAAAGAGTATTACATAGGATCCGCCTCATTAAAAACCTTGCCCCTTGATTTAGGGCCCCCTGTGCAAGGAAAAAGAGTATTGTCCTTTTTATTCTAAGGTAAATGCGATAAGTAAATATTTTTATCTCCGAAACCACTTATAGCTCTGTGGTTCGGGTTTTTACAATTTTTGTGGAATTTTTTAAATTTAGGAAAGGAAATGTTGAATACTAAATCTAACTAATTTCATGATTCTCAATGGCAGTACCTCTTTAGGTTGTCTGCATTCCACGAATGCGACAATTCTTCACTGGTTTGGTCTGTTAAGCGAAAAACTCCTGGCATGCTAGTTTCTTTTGCTATGTAGGGTCCTTCCCAAGATTCCCGAAGTTTCCCGAGATTCTCCCAAATTTTCTTTCTTTTCACCACTAAATCACCATTCTTGATGTCTTTCCCGACTATTTTCTTATCTTTCCATGCATTGGTCTCCCTTTGGTATTTTCCAATGTTCTCCGAAGCTTCGAGGATTGTGAGCTCGGTCATATCCTTCTCTACCTTCATGTCAACTTGTTCAATTTCTTTTGTCTTTTGGACTCAAACTTTCATTTTTGATTCCTTCTGGCGTCATTGCTTCAGTCTCGAATAGTAAGCGAAAAGGTGTGAAACCTGTTGCTCTCGACATTGTTGTGTTGTGAGACTAGGTTACCCTTGGCAACTCATCTATCCACTTGCCTTTTCTTTGATCATACAAGCACTTCTTGATTCTCGAAAAGATCAGCCCATTCGCCCTTTCTACAGCCCCATTGCACCGCGGGTGGTAAACTGAGGAGTACTTCACATGAGTGCCCTGAGTCTTGCAATATTCCTTGAAGGAGTAGCAGTCGAACTGGTTTCCATTGTCCATAGTTAACTCTCTTGGGACTCCAAATCTATAGATTATGTTTTGCCAGAAGAATTTCTGAACTATTTATGCGGTGATATTCGCCAATGCCGTCGCTTCCACCCACTTGGTGAAATAGTCGACTGCAACTGCGGCGAACTTGCGGTTCCCTTGAGCTATTGGCAACAGCCCAACCAGATCCATCCCCCACCTTTGCTGAGACCATGATGGTGGAATTAGGTGAACTGACATGGATGGTAAATTATGTTGATTCGCTGTTTTTTTTGACAGGCTTCACATTCTTGAACCAGCTTCTTTTCATCAAGGTTTATGGAAGACCAAAAGAATCCCTGCTTTATTGCCTTTCCTGCTATTGCTCTTGTGCCTATGTGTGCACCACAAAATCCGCTATGGATTTCTTTGAGAAGTTCTACACCCTTTTTTGATGTTATACACCTTAGCCATAGCGCAGTGGGATGGAGATCCCCGAGAATGAGCGATCGGAGCCTTGCAATCGCAAAATGCAGATGCGTTTGCAGATCGTGTGCAGTAGTGTTGCGTTCTTCATTTTGTGTTTGCAGAACCGGATGCAGCACTTGTTGCGGACAGTCTAATCGTCGAATCCATGACAAGATTGCGCTTCAGCCGGTGGCGCTTGCACCGCTGATTCTCGAGGAAGCACGGAGGTGGGGTCGTGCAGGTTTCGCTGGGATAGGCTCCCTTAATCGTCTTAGATTGTAATCTTTCCCTTATAGTCCTATGGTCTTTCTGCTTGTTTTATTGTTGTTGTTATTCTATTAAAACTCTGTACTCAAACCTCTCTTCTTCTTAATGAAAAATATGATATGCACATCATAAAAGAAGTCTATCTTAGTGCTCTAAGTTCGTACACTTGGGGGTGTGAACATGATCAGATAAAAGTTTCGAGAATCTAAAATAGTTTTGAAAAGTCATGTGCATACTCATCTTGAAAACTGCTTCTGTAATTTATAAATTTGCTGGATTTGATCAATATAATCAAGTGTATAATGCCATAATGGTGATCACATATTTACACTGGACACTAACATTTCATGTACAGAACAGAGACAAGTCGGAGACTGTTCTGTAATGCAGGATGGATGAACACAGAGCATCCGTGCCCTGGCGCCTGAGTACACTTGTTAAGGAAAGATTCCTAACGTCGGCCAGTACAAAGACAATGATATGAGATTAAAAGCCTCCAAATAATGATGTTTTTTTTAGAAAGGAGGGAGTTGCATTAAATCAGAGACCAACAGTACATCCCTACCTAATTACAGGAGAAATCTGAAAATTACAGACACCACTTTCAGGGTCTTCTCGCCATCTCTGGCCGGCCACCGGAGTTGAACTTGTAGCAACCATGTGCTGCACCGACAAATGCCCTGTCCAGCCAGCAGTACTTTAAGAACAAACCAACACCAGCCATCAGCCACCAGTCAAACGAACAGTCTGAAAGTCCACATTGTGGAGACCCCATAGGAAGACTTCGTAACGTCAGCCAATACAAAGAATGATATCCAATATGGAGTACTCTGACCAGCGTTGCCAAACATTCATACGGCCGTATCCCATTAACTTGGTTTCCAAAAAAAAAGCAAAACACTTAAAAACAACGGTATTTACACGATCCAAAGATGAAACAGTGATGCATAATCTCTGCTGGGTTCTGATTATACACCTAGTTAAATTTTGTTTGAAAAGGTTTTGTCCTTCAAAGTTGCGAAGACAAGCAGCATATTTACACTTTGGAAATATAGCTTCAGGCCTCAAGCTAGAGCATTGTCATTGGAAATATAGCTTCAGGCCTCACTTACATCTTCATCTGTTGCTGAGGCAATCTCCTCTGATTCACTCTTATATGGTTTAACACCCTCATGTCTATCTAGACAGGATTCATTTTGCATCATCTTTTCTCTTAGCATTGTCATTAGATCTTCCTGGGCATCTCGGTTTTTGGCAAGATAATGTTTGATACCATCTTTGCCTTGGAAAGTTTGCCCATTCATATGATAGAACACTCCTGATTTTGTTATGAAGTTGTGCTTGCAACCTAATTCGATGAGCTCTGATTCACAGCTCATGCCCTTGCCAAACTCAAGTTCAAGCTGTACGGTCTTAAATGGAGGAGCATGTTTGTTCTTCACAATCTTGACTTGAATTTGCGCACCAATAGCCTTTTAAGTACAACTGAATTGGGTTAGGAAACAGATTATACTGTTCTCAAATAAGGTAAAGAACAATGTCATAACCGCTACATGACTAGCTCAATAGTGACTAAAAATTCATCAATAGGAGTTCATAGTATTCTCAATTCATGTTCTTTCACCAGTTAAAAAATAATTTTAGTTGGCCAAAACTATGCTCTATTAGCAAGTCAAAATATTTCCTAAATTCGAAATGCAGCACTATGTTACATCTGTAGCAAAAGAACACAGCTGACTCAGTGAAGTTCAAATAGTACCATGATGATGCTTTATAAAGTTCAAATACTACCATGATGATGTTTTACCTCTTCACACCTTTTTATAAGACCTATCCTTTTGGTGTTCATGCGAACAGAAGCATAAAATTTCAAGGCATTTCCTCCACAAGTTACTTCTGCTGGTACTCCAAAACCACTAAATGTGCTTAGCTTTGATCTTACCTGTACACATCCCAGGGATACATTGTTATCCTAGATAAGTATGAAAAATAAATTGGACATAATATCAAAAATTGAGCAAATTGAGAGGACAGGAGGAATTTTGAACATAATATATTTTGGTAAAACTGCTAAGGAACTACACAATTAAGACCCAATTTCACAAATCTAACTGATTTACTGCAATTTGTTGTGTTGAGCTAATATTTAACGATATGGTTGGCTAATAGTTATCCTTTTCTTTTTGTTTATTTTGCTGTAAAAACGAGATGTCATGACAGTAGTGGCCTACTGGCTACATGCTCTGGATAGTGTGGTGTGCACCGGTACACTAGTGTGTTTAACAGATAAACATAAGAGCAACTCCAACAGTTTGGTAAACCAACTTGGCATCCATATAATTTTGGCAAAACAAGAAAAATTGGTCTCCAACAGTTTGGCAAACCAACTTGGCAAAAATAGAAACTTGGCAAAACTCACCTCCCCACGCGCATATATGCGCGCGCGGATCGTGGTTGCCATCGTTGTTTCCCTCTAGGTGGGAGGGTGAAAAAGAAATAAAGAATAGAGAAGGATTCCTGATGTAAGTTTTTCAAGAGGTGGAAGGGCACATACATAATTTTGTTTCTCTCAGGATTCCTGATGTAAGTTAGATCTGGATTTGGCAAGTGAATTATGCCAAACTGTTGGAGATGAATTCTTTTTTTACTTTGCATAGCTTTTTAGAAGTTGGCAAAACACAGGATTTGCCAAGTAAATTTTGGCAAACTCTTGGAGATGCTCTAAGTCCTTAACAAGTTCTGGACTGGAAAAAATAGAGTAGCTACTCAGCAGAGTGGATTGAGTGTATGTAAGTGTGAATATTGAGTAAACAAAGCCAAATGGTGCATCGGATACCATTCAACATTAAGCGAGGATTCCAGGCCAACTTTATTCAGAATAAACAGAGGCATGCACATAAGTTATGAAAACATTTTATCAGTACCATAATAAAATTTTGGCCATCAAGAGGCTTGTTTCACTAATACTAGCTCAGTCTAAATAAATAGCCAACCTGATTAATAAATAACAGGATTGTCCTGGAGCGGGACAGAGAATGGCTCAACTTGCGAAGCGCTTGACTCATTAGCCTTGCTTGAAGAGCAACATGTGCATCTCCCATCTCACCATCCAGCTCAGTTTTGGGGACAAGAGCTGCTACCTGTATGATACTGTGAGTGTCAGCAGTAAACAACCAGAACTGTTACAATTACAACTTACAGATGGCAGTTTTGCCATGGGGTGTGCAGTTAAGTTACTTTGGTAGGTAGTACACAATTCTAGAGCTTACCAGAAGTATGACAACGAAGGGCATTGAAATTATATGACAACAATGAGCATTAAAGTTATAGGACAACAAGGAGCATTAAAGTTATAGGACAACACAGAGCATTGAAGTTATATGACAACAAAGACCATTAAAGGTATATGACAACAAAAAGCATTGAAGCTATCAACTACAGAAGTCTCTAGGAAGACAAGTTTTCAGATTATTATTATTTAAGATAAAAATTGTGCTTGAAATCCTATCAGTGACTCCCAAGCACTGGAACACCACCCAGTAGGCAAAAGCAAAAGCATAGAGGGCAGAAAGTAATAACATTCTACCTACACTGTCCACAACCACAACATCAATAGAGCCACTTCGAATTAGGATGTCAGCGAGACCAAGAGCCTGTTCACCACAGTCAGGTTGAGACAGTAGCATGTGTTCTGCCTTCACACCTATAGATTCTGCTAAGGCTGGATCCAGAGCATGCTCAGCATCAATAAAAGCACAGTTTCCTGGATGAACATAACAATTAGCTAAAATCCAAGTATGACAATGACATAGAAAACATATTCCCATGGAGCATACAAGAATTTCGAAATGTTGCTAACCCCCACTACACACCCACCCACACCTGCTCTTATAGGAAAAATTAATAATTGTCACTGCAAAATGTGTGGTGGCATCTCTCCATGAAAGGTTAGAGAAAATTCAAGAAACAACTTTCTATTATCTCCATATAAGAGTATCTCCAAGAGTTTGCCAAATTTTACTTGGGAAATCTTGTGTTTTGCCAACTTTTAAAAAGATATGACAAGTAAAAAATGAGCTCATCTCCAATAGTTTGGCTTATAATTCACTTGCCAAACCCAGATCTAGATCTAACTTACATCAGGAACCTTGAGATAGAAACAAAATTATGTTTATGCCCTTCCACCTCTTGAAAACTTGTATCAGGATTCCTTCTCTATTATTTATTTATTTATTCACACTCCCACCTGGCTTGGCCACGCCGATGTCAACCCGAATCAGCGCGTGTATATTTCCACATGGGGAGTTGAGTTTTGCCAAGTTTCTATTTTTGCCAAGTTGGTTTGCCAAGCTATTGCAAACCAATTTTTCATGTTTTGCCAAAACTAGATGGATGCCAAGTTAGTTTGCCAAACTATTGGAGATGCTCTAACCTCAAAAGCTATTAATTCTTGCATGGCTAAAAAACCCCCTACCCATTTTCTCTCCCTCCCTCATTGCCTCCGCCCACCCACCCACACCGGCGACGGTGCGCTGGCGGCCTCCCTCCCTCCTGAGATCCCATCCTCCTCCGCCCTCTCTCCTCCGCCAAAAAAGACCCACAGGGTCGCGCGACCCTCCCCTTTCTCTCCTCCGCCAGCCTGGGTGGATCAGGAGCGGTTCTTCCGGCAAAGCAGGGGTGGTCGGCCAGGCGCGGAGCTCGCTCGGCCAAACGGGCGCCGGATGAGGCCTTGCTCCAGCTCGCCCCCACTCTGCTCCTTCCACACACGAGGATCCATGAGCCGACCATGGGTGGATGCATGGCGGGGCCCAGGCCAGATGGTCATGACAGCAGCCGTCGCTAGGGCAGGAAGCGGCGGTGGCTCGTGGTGGAAGCTGCGGCGGAGGCTTCGACGATGTGGCGCGGCCCCGAGTGGAGGGACCCAGCGGAGGGGCCGCCAACGTTCTCCTCTGCTCTCCGAAGCTCTGTCTGCAAGAGCGAGCAGGTGGTCAGTGGCCAGTGGACCTGGTCGCGTGGAGGAGATGCGGCGAGGTGCAGGGCACGACGCGAAGGAGCAGGACCGACGGAGCTCACCCTCGCGACAGAGAAGGAGCAGGGCGCGTGGAGAAGCGCGCAGAAGAGCTCACGTGTGTGGCCGGCCTGCTCATCTTCCTTGTCGTCTTGGCCGACAGCAACGACGCAAAGCTCCCACACGGCGACGGCAAAGAGCCCCTCTTCTCTCCCCCTTCCGGCTCTCAACGCGGATGAATTGATAGCGTGTGGGCCCGCACCACGTCTGCTTTCGCCCGAGAAGCCTCTGGATCTAGAGGAAGTTGGAGGGGGCGACGGGAAAATCGAGTGCAGTTTGAAGGACACCCTCCAGCATATTTTCCTAGAAAAAGCGGCGAGAAACGGATAGCATCGGTTATCCCGTACCCCCTAATGCGGGTAGTCTTAACTCCATCTTTTAACTGTTTAGATTTATATGCTCTTGACCTTTTATGTTATATTAATACAGGTATATGACACAAGTGAACTAATTATTTGTGAGATAAGCATATCTTTATTGAATTTGCATAGTGCGATATGTAAATAGTTTATTTAACAAGAAAAAACTACATAAAAGGTATACAACCTAATCATTTTACTAATTTTCAAAGAGAGTATTCAAATATGAATGAAATCCCTGTTGACTTGGTTACAGATCAATAGAGCACCAATAGTGGAATTCCTAATTCTCAGTGTTGGAGTGTTGTTTATAAGGCTCTAGGCCGGTTGGGCCTTCAGGGTTTAGTGGTGTGCTTGGCCTGTATGGACACCGCCCTCCCCCTGGGTTTCTTGTGTAGAGGGCAAGGGTCTCCTTGATTGGTGGTGTTTCTATAAACCAACCCAAGAGCCTCGCTTATATATGTATGAGTGCTATGCACCTCTACAGTTAATCTACTAATTTCCGCATCATACCTTCCCCTTCACTCCGTATAGTAAAGAAAGTTCTAAGGATACAATTAAGTTTACCATGGTACATCAATGCATATTGCCAGAATCTCATTCACCAGAGTGGTCTGTTTGAAAATGATACAATTTTACATAATTGTCCTCAAAAGTAGTCTGTTTCCACAGGCACGCTAGATAACATATGGTGTTAAAAGGAGAATGCCCTTCAAGAATGCCACAGTTAATCACAAGGCTTTCTATAACAGATACCAAGCCCATGATACGAAGCTCTTATTGATTTCCATCCTTTATTTCTATGGTTTTGAATGAGAAGACATTTTTGTTGAACCATGATGCAAGATTATTAGTAACAGACACTAACACTGATGACCCAGCAATTAGCCTCCAATACTATTTGTACTAAATTTTTTCCATTCGTATTAACTTAAGTATACCTTAGCTAAAAGAAACAAAGTCTAGTAAAGGTCAATTTGTCTCAGGGTAAGCACTTAACACAAGATCAGATGTCATGATAACTAACTTACCTCCAGTCTTCTGTGCTTCAGCTATGACATGAAGTGCTAAAGTTGTTTTCCCTGAAGCCTCTGGACCATAAATTTCAACAACCCTTCCCTACTCATAAATGTAAAAGATAAATATAAAAGTTAAAATGTGAAGAAAGGAGCAAACGTATAATAGTACAAAACAAATCCTATTTGTGATTACGGGAAAATTTCCAAAATCTTATCACTTAACAACACCATAAGCAAAGATGTGAATATCCTTAGCTAAATGATCAGTACCCTTGATTTAACATTCTTTTTTTTCTCAAACACGCAGGAGAGCTGTGTATCAATATATTTAGAGTAAAAAGGGGTGGGACACCCAAGTACACAGGGTTTTTCAAAGGGGTTGAAACCCTGAAAAAACCCCTCGTACAAGATTACATGTTACAACACACAAAAACAGGCAGGACCCGACCGAAACACAAGACCACACAATTACTCTTGTGGTAGCTGGGTGAGGAGGAAACTAATTCCTCTGGCACCAGCCGAGACCCACATATACATTTCATTGGAGGAATGCCAAAAGGCTTAGATTACTCGATGAGGATTACAGGAGAGGTTACACATATAAATAGGATAGGAGAGGCAGCCGAAAGGGCACAGGTAATGGGAGATGAGAGATACAGCTAATAGGGTAATTAATTCTAAACACCCCCCCTGCAGTAGGAACGTCGGTAGAGCGGACGTTCAGACCGGAACGAAAATGCATAAAGACAGAAGACGGGAGTCCTTGGTGAAGACGTCAGCGATCTGCGACGTGGCAGGGACATGAAGCACACAAACAGCACCAATGGTGACGCGTTCCCAGGCGAAGTGAAGGTCGATGTCCACGTGCTTGGTGCGGTGATGCTAGGTGGGGTTGGTGGAGAGGTAAACGGCGTTGACATTGTCGTAGTAGACGAGGCAGGCAGAGTCGAGGGGTTGATGTAGCTCCTGCAGCAATTGCTACAGCCAAGAGGCTTCAGCGGTTCCATTGGCGACAGTCCGATACTCAACCTCGGTGCTGGATCAAGAGACCGTGGGTTGGTGCTTGGCAGACGAGGAGATGAGGCTGCTGCCAAGAAAAACTGCATAGCCGGATATGGAGCGATGAGTGCCATGACAGCCAGCCCAATCGGCATCAGCGTAGACGATGAGCTGAGACGGGGCTGAGCGAGGGATGACAAGACCATAGCCGATGGTGCCCTGAAGGTAGCGAAGGATTCACTTGGCAGCAACAAGATGAACTTCCCCGGGATCGTGCATGTGCAAGCAAATCTGTTGGACTGCATAGGCGATGTCAGGCTGGGTGAAGGTGATAAACTGAAGAGCACCTGCAAGGCTGCGATAAGCTGTGGGATCATCAACAGGAGAGCCGGCATCAACAGCAATTTTAGTACAAGTGTCGACAGGATTCCTTCTGTTTTGCATGCGAATTGTTGTGGCGGTGATCATTTACTCAGGAACCAAACACTAGCCTGATTTTCTATGGCACACCTCACTTGCGTGTGGCAAGTTGTGGCTGGGAGCCAAACAGGCCCTACTACCATTGCCAACTAAAATTGAAGAAATAGAGGTGGGAAGGCGCTTGAGCAGTATACCATCCGATGAAGACATGTGGGAGGAAGCGTTGGATTCGACCACCCAGGGAGAGGCGCCTTGCATCAACTTGAAGAGGCAAAGGCAGTGTGTGCCTGTCCGGGAGCATAGCCCAGAGACCCTGGCTGGGGCGCGAAGGCTGTCCGCCGCCATGCTGACCAGCAGGGGAACCAGACTGGCCGCCTGGCCGCCTGGGGACAGGCGCACCCACAGCCCAGATGGGATGGGTGGTTGGTTGTGATGGCCGCCGCCTGCGCTATAGCCACCGCTGCCTCCACCGTAGGATTTCTTGTCGCCCTTCTCCTTGTTCCGCCGTTACCCATCGTTGCGCAGCGGCTGCTGCTTATGCTCGCCCCCACCGAAGGACTAGCAACTAAACCGCTGCAGGCGGAGGAAAAGCCGGCGAGGAGCGTTGTGCCTGCTGCTACCTTCACCCCGTTGGCGAGGCGCAGCTCCTTGAGAATGAGCTGGTCCCGCATGTAGAAGGTGAGGTTGGTGGCAGCGATGTGGTCGACAATGTTGGCGTAGCGCTCGTTTAACCCACGAAGCAAGTTGAGGACGAGAGTGGGCTCAAACATGGGTTGGCCGATGTTGCGCAGCTTGTCGTCTTGACACAGAGGCAGTATTTGTCGATGGAGGAGTCTCCCTAGGTCATGGAATGGAATTCATGACTCAGGAAGATCGCCCGAGGAGCCTTGTTCACCTAGAAGAGGGCTTCGATGGCGACCCACAGTTGACGGGCCATCTGAGTGGTGTCGTCCATGGCCATGTCGAGGACAGGTTACGCGACAAACCCAAAAATCCAATTGCGGACACAAACAGTCTGCCTACTCCCAGGCAGGGTCAATGGCATCAACGGCCGGAACAAGGCCATCGAGGGTCCAGAGAAGGCTGAATTTGCCGCACATGGCACGGAAATATGTTGACCACTTGGTGAAGCAGTGGGAGGGGTTGCGGCCGAGAGGAATCGGCGGCTAGAGGGGGAAGATCGCGGTCAGGGAAATTGGCGGCGGTAGGTAGGGTGCGGACGACAGGTAAGGAGTCAGGGGGCGGGGGGTGATGGTAGGGCACGGACGACAGAGGAGCTGCACGCGAGGGGGAGAGGCGTCGCGGTGGTGGGTGTCAGCCACGTGTGGGGGGAGAGACGTCGCGGCCCGCGGTGGTGAGTGGAGCAATGTGAGGTGCTTGGAATTCAGAGATGTCGCGAAGACAGAGGAAAAAGACCCGATCTCTTGATACCGCGGCCCGGGGGGGTGACCTCTCATATAAATAGCCAAGGTGGCTTACAGTACAAGGACACAATCTCCTATACTTGGAAGGTTAATCACCTATACTAGAAAAGATATAAACCACCTATACAAGGAAATGTACAGCCAGCTAAACATACTTGGCTGATATACACATCTAATAATCAATAATAGACCAATGGAATGGCAGGTCCAAATCATGCAATAATTACCTAGCAGAGGCGCAGGCCCGCGGCGGGGGCCCCGCGGAGGCGCTTCGCGACGCGAGATTGCGGCGGCGGACTCCTCGACGTCGAGCCGCGAGAAGGCGGCGGCGGATCTCCCTTGATCCGGTGGTGGCGGACGCGGTTCAGCCGGCCACGGCTCAAGCTCGACGGCGGCGGCTCGGCCACGGCGTTGCGGATCCCGCGGCGTGAGCGAGGCCGGCGGCGAATCCTCCGCCCCGTGCGCCTCCCTCTCCCGCCTGCCTCGCTCTCCGCCGTCCACCGCCGCCGCCCGCACCACCCCCGCGCGGATCCGGGCTCCACCTCGATAAGGTCGCCGGCGACCCACAGGTGTTGCGCTGCCTCGTCTTCCTCTCACTCCCGGCGGGAGTCAACGGGAGGATGAAGGAAGGGGTGCGCGTGCTGCTGGAGGACCGGTTGTTTTGAGTGTTGATCTCCTCTCTCTTTAGCTCAAAAGTTCTATTTGACTATGGGGTTGGGTGCTATTGTTGTGGACAGTCTAACGAGTTACTCCCTCCGTTTCAAATTACTTGTCATTGTTGACTTTTGATCACAACTTTTGAGTCTTACTCAAAAAATTATGCATACATCATTTGTTTTGTTTGTTTGTGATTTACTTTATTATCAAGGGTATTTTAACTGTAGCTTGCACAAATGAATAAGACGAATGGTCAAATGTTATGATCAAAAGTCAACAGGAACAAGTAATTTGGGATGGAGGGTGTACTACCTATAGTAAACCTTATTCTCTGTGTGCATGAACTTACATCTCAACGGAGGGAGGTTGCAGGTTGCTGCAAAACTACTACTTATTGGTATAACACAAGCCGGTTCACATGATGAATTAGGCTAGTACACTGCCAAATCATCTAATAATATGGCCTCTTTCCAAAAATTCTGAATTGCACATAAATTTTGTAGACAAAACAATTAGTATGAGAAACTAACCTTTGGAAGTCCACCAATTCCTAAAGCTGTGTCCAACGCGAAAGATCCCGTGGATATGACAGGTATTTCTTTATGACTATAAGCATGATTTAACCACATTATTGACTCCTCACCGAATGCAGATGTAATTTGGTCAAGAGCTTGCTGAAGTGCAAAGTCATTTTGCTTAATATTTTTCTCCCAATGTTCTGCTTTTGATTGTTCTCTCCCTAACAAGCAGACATTGTGTCAGTGGAAAAATCATAACAGAAACAATCCGTAAATCTAATGAAACTTAACACATGAGATCCTTTTTGTTATTTTAAAAACAGGTTCGAAATATCCAGAATCCACAAGCAAAAATGAGCATCGTACAAAATTAGACAGGATATAGAAGGTTGGAAACCAATAACCACCAGTGCACGACTTGCGTAGCAATGTATAAACAGAGAAATACATTCAAGAGAAAGCTTACAGCATGTAATGTTAGTCCAAACAATTTTACTAACGAAAATTGCAAACAACATTTACGGTTTTTACCAACTTCGCCAATTTTTATGCTGCATTCTGAATAGAATATACATATTGTGCTTGCAAGACAAGTCAAAAATAGTTTCTTTCACCTATGTAACAGGTCACATTAGTGTTTTACGACAAGATGATTTTGTTCATCCTCCAACACACAAAAACATTTTACTCAAAGAATGCTGCAAAAGGGCCTCCGAAAAATATCATGTAATTCAACATCTTGTTTCTATCAGTTGACATAATACTATGATACACATATTACAGGTGGAACAGAGTAGATGCAGAAAATGTATCAAACAGAAAGTCATATCAGTAGTTCAGTAAGGGAAAAAAGTGAGTAGCATATATACACCTTCTGCAGACAAGCTTCGCAGCTGAACTGTACACAAAACATTTTGATTGCAGCATCCCTGAAAAAATAATAAGAAGATGAAAATAGGTACAACTTCAACATGACTTTTTACTAACCACATTCTTCTGCTTATTCAAAATTTGGCTGGAAGCCTAACATTATCTAGTCAGTTTTTCACAAAATTTGGCTAAAAGAGGAGTCAACTCTGTAATAATTTTGGGAGCTTGGGTGATTTGGAAGCAGAGAATGCATGTGTATTCGAGGGGGTGACACCATCAATCAATTCCATCTTGAGGAACATCAAGGATGAACATAGCCTTTGGTGCCTTGCTGGCGCTAAGAAGCTGGAAGGCCTAGGTTTAGTAGGTTGACTGTTGAGTTTTTGAATCTTCTCTCATATTTGGTCCCCGTATGAGAGAAGAGGTGGTTGTATGGGGATCATTTATTTCCCTCTCTAATACAAAGAAGCGCAGCTCTCCTGCGTTTTCGAAAAAACAAATTAGCAAATACATAGGATTATGTTTGCCCCACTTTTGCAAATAAAGAGCAGGATGGCCATACATAGGCAAGAGTCACTGATTGTGTTCCGTGATAGTCATGATATTAGCAGAATATGGGAAAAATAAAGAACTATGGGATTAATCATGAACCAAATGGAAACGATTAGTACATGACTATTATTAGAGCCGTGGAAGGTGATTTCAGGACCATAAACAAAGTAAACACAACCACAACATATCAAGACAAACTGCATGAATGGAACAGCATGATACTGTACCAACAATATAAATATAGTGTACACTGAATTTGAAAATCACTACGTACTAAAATGGTCATCCTCAGTACACACTCACTTCCAACCTACTTTGAACTATTAAAAATACCACAGTCCACAATCACATGGTACCAGTACCAACACCAATCAACAACGTAGCACATGCTGCACACAAATGTGTGTGTGCCTCATCCCTGAAGAACTTCCAACTTCAAAGAAAAGCTACCGGACAGATTTCCGTCCATCAAGCTACTTTGCCTTAACCAAACCAACCACAACAACAACTTAGCCTTTTGTCCCAAGCAAGTCGGGGTAGGCTAGATATGAAACCCAAAGGTACCACCAACATAAAGACACGTAGAAGAAGTCATGGCTCGGGAACGTTGATGGCTAGTCTCCAAGCGCCCCTATCCAAAGCTAAGTCCTTGGAGATATTCCACTCCCTAAGGTCTCTCTTGACCGACTCATCCCGAGTCGGTTTAGGTCGACCTCTAACTTTCTTCACATTGTCGTCCCGCTCTAGGACCCCACTACGCACGGAGCCTCGGGAGGCCTTCGTTAGACATGTCCAAACCATCTCAACCGATCTTTGGATCAGTTTCTCCTCAATTGGCGCCACCCCGACCCCCGTCCCGAATATCATCGTTCCGTACTCTATCCCTCCTCGTGTGCCCACAAACCCAACGCAACATACGCATCTCCGCCACACTCAATTGCTTGGACATGTCGCCTTTTTGTAGGCCAACACTCCGCACCGTATAACATCGCCGGCGAATCACCGTCCTATAAAACTTACCTTTTAGCTTCGAGGCACCCTTTTGTCACGGAGGACGCCCGAGGCTTGACGCCATTTCAACCAACCAACTGAAATTCTATGCCTAACATCTTCGTCGATGTCGCCATCCTTCCGTAGTATCGAACCTAAATACCGAAAAGTATCCTTCTTGGTCACCACTTGCCCATCAAGGGTGACGTCTCCCTCCTCACGCGTCGTACCGCTAAAGTCGCACCTCATGTACTCGGTCTTGGTCCTACTAAGTCTAAACCCTTTCGATTCTAACGTATGCCTCCACGAGTTCTAACTTCCTATTTACCCCCGCCCTACTCTCATCAACTAGCACCACATCATCGGCAAAGAGCATACACCGGGGGATATCACCTTGAATGTCCCTTGTGACCTCATCCATCACCAAAGCAAATAGATAAGGGCTCAACGCCGACCCTTGATGTAGTCCTATTTTAATTGGGAAATCACTAGTATCGCCATCGCATGTCCGGACACACGTCACCACATCCCCGTACATATCCTTGATGAGGTTAACATACTTAGTTGGGACCTTGTGCTTCTCCGTGCCCACCACATGACGTGTCTCGGCACTTTGTCGTATGCCTTCTCGAGGTCAATAAATACCATGTGCAAGTCCTTCTTCTCGCTCCCTATATCTCTCCATCAATTGGCGTATTAAGAAAATCGCCTCCATGGTCGACCTACCGGGCATGAACCCAAACCGATTTTGGGTCACACTCGTCCCTCTTCTTAGGCGATGCTCGATAACCCTCTCCCGCAGCTTCATCGTATGGCTCATCAACTTAATTCCACGGTAGTTCGTACAACTCGAACGTCTCCCTTGTTCTTGAAGATCGGTACTAATATGCTTCTCCTCCATTCTTTAGGCATCTTGTTTGACCGAAAAATAAGGTTAAAAAGCTTAGTTAACCAAACTACCGCTCCGGCACCCGGGCATCTCCACACCTCAATGGGGATACCATCGAGTCCCAATGCCTTGCCTCCCGTCATCCTCTTCAAGGCCTCTGCGGTCTCTCGCCTCTTGAATTCTCCTCACAAAGCGTCTGTTGGTATCATCAAATGAAACATCCAACTCAAGGGTAGGATCCTCATTCTCTCCATTAAACAAGGCTTGTCGAAGTACTCTCTCCATCCGTCCTTGATTTCCTCATCCTTCACCGGGAAGTCGATTTGTTCCGTCCTTGATGCATTTGATTTGGTTGATGTCCCTTGTCTTCCTCTCTCGGATCTTAGCCAACCTATAGATGTCCTTCTCCCCTTCCTTCGTGCCTAGCCGCCGGTAAAGGTCATCATACGCCCGACCTTTTGCTACACTCACCGCTCGCTTTGCGGCCCTCTTTGCTATTTTATATCCCTCAATGTTGGCCGCACTCTTGTCATGATGGAGGCGCTTGTAACACTCTTTCTTCTCCTTGATAGTCCTTTGCACCTCGTCATTCCACCACCGGGTGTCTTTCACTTCCCGTTTGCCTCCCTTGCTCACACCAAACACTTCCGAAGCCACCTTCCGAACACATGTTGCCATCTTTAGCCACGTGTCTTCGCATCTTCGCCTTCCTCCCAAGGCCCCTCGACTAGCATCCTCTCCTTAAACCTTTGCGCTTCTTCTCCTCTAAGTTTCCACCACTTCGTTCTTGCAATCTTGGCCTGTTTGTCCCGGAGGACACGTACCCGAAAGCGAAAATCCGCCACCACAAGCTTGTGTTGAGGGACAACACGCTCCCCGGAGAAACACCCTACAGTCTAAGCACGCACGTCTATCCTCCCTCCTTGCAAGAATAAAGTCGATCTGGCTAGAGTGTTGACCACTACGGAAAGTCACTAGATGGGATTCCCTCTTCCTAAAGAGGGTGTTCGATATCAATAGGTCGTAGGCTAATGCGAAGTTCAGGACATCCTCCCCCTCTTGATTCCTACTACCATACCCGAACCCCCCATGCACCCGCTCCCATCCCACATTAGTCGCACCCACATGGCCGTTGAGGTCTCCTCCTATGAAGAGTTTCTCAGCGACGGGCACGGTACTAACCATGCTATCCGGATCTTCCCAAAAGCGCCTCTTGATGCTCTCGCTAAGACCTACCCGAGGTGCATAAGCACCGATCACGTTCGCAGCCGAATCACCAACTACCAACCGAACAAGGATAATCCGGTCACCTTGCCTCCCGACATCAACAACCCCATCCTTAAGGCTCCTATCGATCAAGATACCTACACCATTCCTACCCGATGTTGTCCCCGTGTACCAAAGTTTGAAGCCGGTATTCTCCACTTCTTTCGCCTTCCGGCCCTTCCATTTGGTCTCTGAACGCATAGAATATTTACCCGCCTCCTAATCGCGGCATCGACTAACTCTCTTAACTTACCCGTAAGAGACACTACGTTCCGGCTACCTATACGAATCCTAGTTGGGTCGACTAGCTTCCTTACCCTTCGCACCCGTCGGCCGGTGTGAAGACCCTTGCTCATTTTGCACCACACCGGGCGCCGATGTGGCGCGCCACTAAGGATGTGGCGACCCGATCTTTGCTCACTTGACACGGTGCCCGGATCACGACACGACGCGTCACGGGGGTGACGGCCGGCCCTTGCACATTTAACACCATACCGGGTTCCGCATGGCGCGTCGCTAAGAGGGTTACGCCCCAACGGGATTCTTTTGGGTTTCATCTCCATAAGAGTGGCTAAGTTTTTACGTTGGCTCGCCAAGCCTACCACAACCCTCCTCCTTTATCGGGGCTTGGGACCGCTATGTTGGGACACCTAGGCACCCCACCATAGGCGGAGTTCTTAACCAAACCAACCAAACACGCAAAACCTGACCACGCCTGCGATCCCCCGTCCAAACTCCCCATGAGACCATGACTGCACCAGACACGACCCGCACCTTGTAACCAATCTGGAACCGAAAGGGCGCCCAACTCGACCACACCAACGATGAAATGGGGCAAACCCCGTACTCACCATATTTGAATCGAAAATCGACTCGATTGATTTGATACCCCTTTTTTTGAGCAAAATACCTGTATTAAACTGAAGGATACGGTACAAGTACACATACAGGTACATTCTGGAAGGATACAGTGGCATAGCTGGGCGCTAGGCGGATTCTGGGCGGTGACCCACTGCCTAGCGCCTAGGCGGGATTAATCGCACCTAGGCAGTCCTAGGCGTTTTGATATTTGTACATATACTTATGTTATTACCTTCAATTACCTTAAATAAAAGAAAAAAAATAAGGGAAATGTGGACCTAAAGTGGGGAAAAGGCCCAACAAAAGAAGCCCAGCCCACTTATTCACCCTTTCCATCTTATCCATCCAACCATACTCCACCTTATCCATCCAGCCATCCTCCTCCCACCCCCTCCCACGCGATGCTCTCTCCCCTATTATTCGCCTCCTCCCCTGTTTCTCACCTCACAGCGGCACGCACGCGCAGGCCGCCTCCCTCGCAGATGCGCTTGTAGCTCGCTTTCCTCCCTGCCTCCGCTCGTCACCTGCCGCCTTCTCGCCGTGCTGGTCGCCCGCTTTCGTCCCAGCGGCGCCTAGGTGTCCGCCTGCCGCCTAGGTGAGGCGGACACCTTCCGATTCGCGATTAGGCACGCCTAGTTGCCACCTAATCGCCACCTAGCGGAACCTTGTACAGAGGACAGCTGTACCACCAGACAAATTACACAAAGGCCCCTAGGAAATCTAGAAATTACATTCTGGTCCTCAGGGCCCTCGCACGCCGGAATCCGCCACCGTCGAAAGCCGTCAGCAGAAACCCAATCGCCACGAACTCATGGTCAACTGGATCCCCATCAGCATCATGCTTCGAAAGGAGTCGCGGAAGAACCCCCGCCACCATGGACGAGAACGTGCTGGAAGAACATCGGCCGGGGACACACCTTGGGCTCCGGCGACCTTGGACCCAGATCCGCCGGCTACAGCTGACGCTGTCGCGGGAGGAATATTTAACCTATTGCCATCATATGGGGGTGAGTGGCAACAGATTTGCCACCCATGAGAGAGGAGTGAATGTGAGAGGGATTAATTGACCTTAGCTAATAGTGGCAAATAGTTAAATATCCCGTCGCAAGATGGGTTCTTGCCGCCGCATAGAAGGATCTGCTCCACTCTCCAGACTTCCACAAGATCACGGGATATTTAACTTTTTACCATTATAACCAGTGGCGCCTCTCCAGATAGCATCTTGCCGGTTGACACTACATATTTAGCACATGAGAGAGAAAATCCATACACATTTACCACATTTGATCGCGTGGCATGCCAGCTCCGCAGTCCAACTCAGTTCCTGGTTAGCAGGGCGATATGAAATGACCAGGCTGCCCCTCTCTCCCCCCACCTGATCCCTTACTCCCTTTTCATGTCATTAACGTGTGGGACCCGTAGGTCAGATTCATCTTCAACATCTGTCTGACACCCGTCATGGAGCTCCTCATAGCCGAAGCTCGTCCGCCCGTCGGTTGAAGGAGCCAAGCCTCGGCGCCCGCCCACCCACCAGCCGTCGACGGAGCTCGGCCTTGCGCGCCGCCGGTCGACGGAGCATGGCCTCGACGCCGCTCACCCGCCGGCCGTCGACGAGCTCGGCCTCACCGCCCGCCGGCCGAGAAGCTCGGCCTCGCCGCCCGCCCGGCGCCCCGCCGGAGCGTGCTCTTGGGCGCGCCGCCGGAGCTCACCGGATTTATTGCTCCAGCCCCGCCGAGGGATTGGCGAGCTCCACTCCTCCTCCTCCTCCACGTGATGTCTAGAGCATTCGCGAGTCAGCAGTTCTCCTTCTCCTCCACACTCGGGCGTGGCCCCCCTCGGTGGTGGGCGGCGGCGGCCGCGGCGGAGGGCGGCCCGCGGCCACCGCGGCGACGCGTGTGGAGCTCAGGCTCGCTTCAATTCGCGCTGGTGATTTGCCCGAGCTCCGCCGGTGGCCGCCGGTCTACCATGGGGAGAGCTCCACCGGTGGCCGCTGCTTTGCATGAGGGGAGCTCCGCCGGTGGGCGCGACCTCGTGGATCTCGCTGCAGGTTGTTGAGGGGTGCGAGCGCCGCCGGGATGGCGCTCTGCAGCACTGACGGCCATCCGAGCGATGATAGAAGAGGATGGACAGGGGCACGAGAGGTCATTTGCCACCCATCGTGGGGACGGATCCAACGTGGATGGATGTGTGGGCGTGCCACGTGAGCAAATGTGGTATTTTTGTAGCATCTTTTGCAGATCCGTGGTAAAAATGTAGCGTCAACCGGCAAGATGCTATCTCGAGAGGCGCCACTGGTTATAATGGTAAAAAGTTAAATATCCCCAAGATCACACACTGCCTCTCCATCCATCAAACAAAAGCTCAGCAGACTCACCTCACGTACATGAAGATGAATCGCTGGCCGACACCTCCTGTACATGAGCTCCACGTCAGGAGCACCACCTCCACAAGCTCGCCGGCGATGCCAGGGAGAAGCACCACTGGGACGAGGAAGAGCCCGAGAGGACATTCATCAGTGCCGTCGCTGCCTCCGCCTCGCCGACGCCGCACGGAAACCTAACCCTAGTAGATCTACTAGGACCTAAAAACCTACCACCTACGTCGGCCGGTGACCAACGGTCTCGGTCTCCGCCGTCTCCCAACAGCCCTGAGGCCATCGGAGGCGGTGGAGACCGCCACCACCGCCGGCGGCGACGAAATCGCTTTTCCCCTTCTCTCGCAAACTGTAGCAGACCAGAGGGTTCGAGAGGGCGTCTGGTGTGATTGGGGATTTCGATTCGATACCCTTTGGTTGGGGATTGAAACGCAAAGCAAAAGGGAAGGGTGGTGGGGTTGGGGTTTTAGGAGCTGAAGGCAAAGGGAACAAACCAGCGCGGAGGACACCGGGGAAGGGGAACGGGCGGAGAGGATTCGGCGGAGCGGCTGGACGCGCCGGAGAACCCTCGCCATAGCTCGCCGCAGCTCCGCGCCTGTGCTGGCGGCGGCAGCAACTAGCACTAACAGCGCCGCAAGTAACACCAGAACTTTGAAAACTTCTTTGCCCTCGAAGAACTAGCAGCAAGTCTCCAGCCGGGCCGGGGCGTGCCAGGGTCGGGATTTTCGGATATGTGACAGCCTAGTTCTGATTTTTTTTTAAAGTAAGAAAATAGTTGTGCGTTGTTGTGGCCAATAAAATATCAGACTATATTTTAAAAAATTAAAGATTGAAGCAGTACTACTACATCTTATCTATGTACTATTAAGATGTACGTGCGACACGCACGTGTTTATACTGTCGGACGAAGACATTAACGTCAGGAAACAAACGAAGTTAAGTCATAGTCACGTGCCGCACACTTTTTTTAAAACAAATATAGAATAAAAGTAAGGTGGTACTATTGGTATTAGATTTCAACTTTAATAGAGTTCTCAAAAATTGTTACAAGGACACAATTTTTTTTACTTTAACAATTTGTAACAATCAATTGACGGATTCATATAAGGGCATGTCAGAAACTTCAATATTTCATATTGGTCGAGAAAGACGTGACTCGTGATATATGTAATCAAACACATACTTTAGGGAGAATACAAATACTTCATTCTGGACTGTGTGTATGTTGTATTGAATAATTAAACACATACTCTCGGCAAGATTAGATAACGAGATGATAGGAGCCAGTGAGGGGGGGCTCACAGTGTGTAGCTCCGGTAGGATGGTGCAAAGAGATTTTCTGTGAGGCTACCACCTCGGCCGCCTCATGTGCCAGCCAATAGGTACCGACCACGTCGAAAAATGTGACATGTTTCATGTTTGTATGGCCGCACCTCCCTCCCTCTTTCTCTATCTTTCTCTCCCCCCCCCCCCCCCTGTCGGTGTTTTGGACCGGCAACCTACTACGGGGAGTACCCGAAGTAGATGAATGTGACTCGCCGAGATCGGTAACTCGAAGGAAGAGGCACGCGGCACACAATTTAGACGAGGTTCGGGCCGCGAGGTGCGTAATACCCTACGTCCTGTATGCTGCGTAGCTCTGGATTGATAGGGCACGATTACAGGTTGGTGCAATAGTGCGCCGTGAGTTGAGATTGGATGAGATGATCTGGGGATCGGTCCCTGCCTCGCCTTATATAGTCCGGGAGGCAGGGTTACAAGTCGGAGTAGGGAAGGAGTACTAGTCGAGTACGTCTAGGAGACCTCTACACGGTGCGGAACATGTACGAGTCCTAACCGAGTACTACTCCCTGTCTTTGTCCTTGTGCTCCACGCCTTCGGGTGCCGTGTAGCGCAAGTCGGGTAGTCCCGGGGGCCCACCGAGTAGTCGGTCCCGGTACCCACCGAGGCAAGGGGGCCCGGGGAGGTCCATACGACAAGCCCCCGAGTACTTTGTAGTCGAGAAGGATAGCTTCCGGTAGTCTTGACGGCCTTAACGAGTAGTCCTCAAGCGTCCCCGAGTGCTACAAGTCAAAAGCCCTCGGGAGTAGTCGAAGCATCCCGAGGCCGGAATGTACTCCACCGATGTATGAGCAATCTTGAAGTCTTCTCGAGTAGTCCCAAGCGTCCTTGAAATCTCCCTTCGAAGCTCTTCAAAAATGCCTGCCTTGTCTTGAAGCCGGAGCCGTCAAGAAGATGCGATTTGCAGAGCTGCAATCCACGTGGAGTAGCCCCCGAGCCTCGAGCCGCGGGCTCGGGGCTGAGGATCTATCCGAAGTCTTGGCGAGAAAATCCCAAAAAATCCGGAGAGAAAAAACCGAAGGACACGTGGCACGGAGCCCCCGAGCCTTGAGTCGAGTACTTCCTCTCGAATTGAAGGGTCTTCTTAGAGAATGTGTCCTGAGATGCCCTTGAGACTAGCCGCGTCCCAGGTAGTCGAGTAGAAGTAGCCGAGCCCCCGAGGTGAGGCGCGTCGACTAGTAGAATACGAAGAGTCACGCGCGGCCCGCCGAGTCGGCCACGCGCGGGCTTATCCGCCGCCCGTTACGGAGGCGTTTTGGCTTATAAATTCAAGCGGAACCCTTAGGGTTTTTCACCCAAGTGAGGCGGTCATTCGCCACTTGAATCTTGAAGTAGATCCACTCCAACGAGCACCGCCGCCGCAGTAGATCGCGAGCGCATCGCCACCCGAAAGCCGTAGGGTAGCCCCCGAGCGGATGCGAGTGAAGACTCCTTTGTTCTTGGAGGATGAAGGTACGTAGCCATTGCCTTCCGAGTAGTCAATCCTTTCGTTGAGTACTCGCTGACTTGGACTTGTCTTCTGCAGGACGTCGCGGAGCGATCCCGCGAGAAGTCCAATCTGCTGCAAGGCTATGGGGACACGGTCTTTGCGAGCTGAAGCCTTGGAGGAGCAGCTCGTGAAGTCGAGGAAGCACGCGGCCGCCATGCAGTCGAAGCTTGACGCCGCCTTCGCCAAGTATCACAACGATGTGATGGACCTGCAGGCGAAGAGCGACGAGCTGGTGCGGAAAAACAAAGGCCTCCGCAACAAGAACAAAGGTACGTCTCTTGACTTGTCGGGAAATTGTTGGAAGTCACCAAGCTCGACCCATTGTTGCGTTCCGGTGTTGCGAGAACTCGAAGGCCAGGTGGAGCGACTGAAGGGCTCGGAGATCAGCATGAAGAATCTCTTCTACCGGGAGCAAGAAGCCCGCCAGGTACTTGAACTCGACTACAAGGAGCTGGCCGTCGAGTGCGAGAAGCACATGGAGTTGAGAATTGCTTCTGACCGGGATCTTGTCAACTGCTACAAATCCTTGCAGAAGTTGAACGAAGACTGCGAGGTGCTCCGAGCCCAACTCAAGGACCTGGAAGAGGCTGCCCTCCCGATCGCGAGGCTCCTGGTGCCGCACCCGGGCGGCCCCAAGATCGCTCCGTTGGCGGATCGACTTCGTGAAGCGCCAAGCCGGGCCGGCCGCCTACGTGAAGCACATGGCCAAGTCGATCCCGAGGCAGTGCCGGCCTTCATGAAGTCGTACTTCCCGAAGGCCCCCGGTGGAGGTAGTCGCCGGCGGGGGTAGCCGCCAGCCGCTCGGACGAGCAAGACGCCGAGTTCTTCGGAGCGAGATGGCTCCCCATCGCGGAGCGAGTAGCCGATAAGTTGAATCTCCGGTAGCCTGCGTAGATAGCTAGTAGCCATGGTTGTATAGGAAACGGTTGTAATGAACTATCTCATATATCAATGAAATGTGAAGTTCCATCAATGAGTACTCGTAACCGCGATCTCGAGTGCGGAGCGCCCATCGTGGAGTAGGTGCGAGTAGTAGTACTCGGCTTAAGGGGTCCCGTCGCGGGGAGTAGACGATAAAGAAGTTGATGAACAATCAAACTTTATTACCGAAGAAGTACACACGGGTGGCCGGGCCGTAGTTACAAGTAGTCGCTCGGACCCGAAGGCCGCTTACGGTACCGAGTAGTACCGGGAGCGGGTAGCCGCTTACGGTGAGTGATCCGTAGGTAGCCGTGTAGGTCGGATCGCGGCATCCGTAGGTAGCCGTGCGAGGCCGGATCTTGGAGTGTGGTCTTCTTGGTAGACCCGTTGCTAGAGTCCTTGACGCTCATTGCGGCCCGGGGTCCGTAGGTAGCCGCACGGGGCCGGACACGGGAGTGGAGTAGTCCGGAGACTTGAAGCCGGGACCGGAGGGTCGCTCGCGGCAAGGGGGTGTTGATGTAGTCGTGTAGACTTGAACCCGGAGTAGTCGAGTAGACTAGGCGTAGAATCGACGGAGGCTGGTCGACGTTCCACGAGTTGTTGACTTCTTCGCCTTCGAGTGTTTGGAGGCGGTAGGAGCCCGGCCGGTCACCTTAGCCACGGTGAAGGGGCCTTCCCAAGGGGAGCCGAGCTTGTGAAGTCCCTCCGTGTTCGGATACGGCGGAGGACAAGATCTCCAACGTTGAAGGAGCGTTCCTTGACGTTGCGATCGTAGTAGCGTCGGATACCCTCCGGGTACCTTGCCGATTGGACTAGGGGCGGCGCGGCGAGCTTCTTCGAGGCCGTCAATATCAACTCGTCTGTTTGTCTTCCGAGACGCCTTCGTCGTAATGCTCCACCGCCGGCGAGTTCCATATGACATCGGCGGGGAGGACGCTTCGAGCCGTAGACCGGGGAAGTAGGGGGATTGCCCCGTTGGCTTGGATGGTTGAGTCCGCGGCCCCCGAGTGCGTTGGGTAGTTCCTTGATCCACTTGCCCCCTTTTGAGTTAGCGGCGTCGTGTAGCCGCTTCTTGAGGGCGTCGAGCACCATCCCGTTGGCGCGCTCGACTTGTCCGTTGGCCGTGGATGGGCGACGGAGACGTATCCGACGTCGATTCCGGCTGTTCTCGCGGTACTCCCGAACCGGTGGTTGTTGAAGTTGGACCCCGGTGTCCGTGATGATGCGGTGAGGTAGCCCGTAGCGGTGCACGAGTTCATCCGAGAAGTCGAGCACTCTGTCGGCCCTTGGGGCATGTGGCCAGAGCTTGACCTCGATCCACTTGGTGAACTTGTCGATAGCCACCGTGCCGGTTGAATCCTCCCGGCGCGGTTGGCGGTGGCCCAATCATGTCGAGCCCCCCGGCGGGCAAAGGGCCGAGGTTGGTGGTATGGTGACTAGCTTGTAGGCGAGGGACGTGTTGTCGCTTGGCGAAGCAGCCGACATCCTTGGCGGTGACCGACGAGTTCTTCGGCATCGCCCGGGGGGCGTGGGCCGGTAGAAGGCTCGCCGGAAGGCCTTGCCGACCGGCGTGCGGGAGGACGCGTGGTTGCGCGCGGACACCCTTGTGGATTTCCTCCAAGATGTCCTTGCCTTCTTCGCGAGGGACGCATTTCATGAGTACTCCGAGAAGATGCGCCTCGCTTGTAAAGCTTGTCGCCGACGAGGACGTAAGACTTGGCGCGGCGGACGAGTTGTTCGGCCGCGTTCTTGTCGGAGGGGACCTTCTCGCTCGCCGAGGTAGTCGATGAAGGGTTGCCTCCGGTCCACGTCGATCATCATGACCTCCTGCCCAGTGGTTGGTTAGCGGGACGGTGGTCGGCGGCGCGGTTCCGAGATGGATGGCGCGTGAAGCTCATGGACGAAGACGCCCGCGGGTACTTGGGCACGGGTGGATCCGAGCTTCGAGAGGACGTCCGCTGCAACGTTGTTGTCGCGAACGATGTGGTGGAACTCGAGACCATAGAATTTGTTCTCGAGCTTGCGGACTTCTAGGCGATGGCGTCCATGTTCTCCTTGTTGCGGTCCCAGGACTTGTTGACTTGGTTGATGACCACTGCGGAGTCGCCGTAGACTAGTAGCCGCTTGATGCCAAGTGAAGCCGCGAGGCGGAGCCCGTGTAGGAGGGCTTCGTACTCGGCTTCGTTGTTTGAGACCTTCCGGAAGATCGCGGGACGTACTTAAGTTGTTCGCCCGTTGGAGAGATCGGGGTACCCCCGCGCGCTGCGCCCTCGAGGTTGAGTGAGCCGTCGAAGTACATCACCCAATGCTGCGGTCGCACGGTGGGAGTAGGTAGGCGGTTCTCCCGCCACTCTGCCATGAAGTCGACTAGAGCTTGCGACTTGATGGGTGTGCGTGGCTTGAAGTCGATGGTGAGGGCGCCGAGCTCGACGGCCCATTTGGAGATCCTTCCGGTGGCGTGCGGGTTCCTCGGGATGTCGCCGAGCGGGTAGTCGGTGACGACGGAGACCGAGTACTCCCGGAAGTAGTGTCGTAGCTTCCGCGAGGTGATGAGTAGAGCGTACGGGAAGCACGTACGGGGCCGGTAGCGAGCCTTGGACTCGATAGAACCTCGCCGACGAAGTAGGCGGGGCGGTGGACCGGGTAGGCGTGGCCGTCTTCCTCGCCGCTCGACAACGATGGCGATGCGACCACGTGAGTAGTCGCGGCGAGGTAGAGCGATGGCGCTCGCCCTTGTAGGGAGCCGTGAGGACCGGCGGCTTCGACGGGGAAGTCCTTGAGGCGGGCAAGGGCTTGGTCCGCCTCTGCGGTCCACACGAACTTCTCATGGTGCTTGAGTAGTTTGAAGAAGGGGAGACCCCGTTCTCCTAGCTTCGAGATGAATGCTGTTCAATGCCGCCATGCACCCCGTCGGCTTACGGACGTCCTTGATGCTCGTGGGAGCTTTCATGCCGGTGATGGCGGAGATCTTCTTGGGGGTTGGCTTCGATGCCGCGGCGGGCGATGATGAAGCCGAGTAGTTTGCCCGAAGGGACGCCGAAGACGCACTTGTTCGGGTTGAGCTTCCCGGCGGTACTCGCGTAGCGATGCGAAGGTCTCTTCAAGGTCGTCGATGAGGGTGCGGAGTCCTCGGTTTTGACAACCACGTCATCCACGTAGGCCTCGACGTTCTTGTTGAGTTGCCGCTTGAAGCGAGCCTGGATGGCCCGTTGGTAGGTAGCGCGGCGTTCTTCAACCCGAAGGACATGGTCGTGTAGCGAGACGCGCCAAACGGGGGTGATGAACGCGGTCTTCTCCTGGTCTTCCTCCTTGATTGCGATCCGGTGGTACCGGAGTAGCGGTCGAGGAAGCGAGAGCGAGGTCGCGGCCCGCCGTGGAGTCGATGACTTGATCAATCCGCGGCAACCCGAAGGGGTCCTTGGGGCGTGCTTGTTGAGGTCGGTGTAGTCGACGCACATCCTCCACTCGTTCGAGTTCTTCTTGCGGACGAGGACGGGGTTGGCGAGCCACTCGGGATGGAAGACTTCTCGATGAAGCCGGCGGCGAGTAGCTTGGCGAGCTCCTTCTTGATGGCGTCCCGTCGTCGTCGGCGAAACGTCGGAGATGTTGTCGCTTGGGGGTAGCCTTTGGGTCGACGTTGAGGCGGTGCTCGATCGGCTCCACGGGCACTCCCGGCATGTCCGTCGGCTTCCACGCGAAGATGTCGCGGTTAGCCCGAAGGAAGGCGATGAGCGCGTCTTCCTATTTGGGGGTTGAGGCCGGCCCCGATGGTGGTAGTCTTGGTGGGGTCGGCCGTTCCGAGGTCGGACCGTCTTGGTGAGCACCTCCTCGGGTGGCCGAGGCTTGTTGGCGCCGTCGGACTTCTGCGGGATGTCGAGTTCGCTTGTGGCAAGCTTCTTCGACGCGGTGTAGACCCTCCATCATTGGGGTGGGTACCGATTTGTCGAAGCAATCACCACGGCCTCTGTATCGCGATCGTGAGAGATCTTCAAGTCCCCTTGGAGGGAGAGTACGCCGGCTGGACTTGGCATTTTGAGTACCAAGTATGTGTAGTGGGGCACCGCCATGAACTTGGCGATGGCCGGTCCGCAGAGGATGGCATGGTAGGAAGTCTCGATATCCGCGACCTCGAACTTGATGTACTCGGTGCGGTAGTTGTCGCGAGACGCCCCGAAGGTAAGCGGCGGTACCACCGAACCCGGTGGGATAGCCGCGTTGCCGGGACAATGCCGTAGAAGGGCATCTTGCTCTTGTCGAGCATGGGGGTGACGTCAAGGTTCATCTTCCGAGAGTCTTGGTGAAGAGGACGTTGAGCCCGCTTCCGCCGTCGATGAGCACCTTGTTGAGCTTAGAGCCCGCCACGTTGGTTTCGGGACGAGGGGGAAGCGTCCTGGTTCGGAGAAGCCGGGTCCATTGGTCCGCGCGGGAGAAGGTGATGGGTGTCTCCGACCACCCCGAGAGGGGTCATAACCGCTGGTTCAATGGACATCACTTCACGGCGAGTAGCCTTCTCGCTCTCGTACGCGGGGGTAGTCCGCCGAAGAGGACGTTGACGGTCTTCTCGGGTTCTTGGAAGTCGTCGCCGTCCTTCTTCTTGTTCTTCGATCGTGAGGGTGCGGTGGCTCGGCGTATCCTTGAGCGCATGCCCGAGCCGGTAGCACGCGCTCGGTGGTATGGTTGCCGTTTGGATGCCACGGGCACTTCTCCTTCGGCAGGTCTTTGAACCCGCCGGAGTTCTTCTTCGAGTTCCCTTTCGGAGGGCGGCGGATAGCCGCGACGGTGTTGTATGGCTTGCGCTTGCGGTTGGGACCCGAGAAGTTGTTGTTGTTGTTGTTGTTGTTGCGGCCGCCTTGGTTTGGGTTGCTTTTTCTTGCCGCCACCTTGGTTCTGCTTGGACTTGCCGCGGATGGCGTCGTACTTGGCGTTGGCCTTGTCCTCTTCGTCCGCCCAGGACGTGATCATGTCCTTGAGGTGGGGAATGGACTTGGGGCGGCGCCGGCCGAAGTCCTCGAAGGTGCGGCGATGGTAGAGCCCGTCCTGGAAGAGGTCGATGACCTCCTTGTCGGTGACGTCCACGACGGTAGCGCGCTTGTCGAAGAAGCGGCGCATGTACTTGCGGAGGGTCTCGCCTTGTTCTGCTTGATCATGGCAAGGTCCATGCGAGTACCGGAACGGCCCATGGCGCCCCGCGAAGTTGCTCGTGAGCTTGTTCCTTCGGTGGTCCCACTTGTCGATTGAGTGCTTGTCCGGCGACTCGAGCCACGTGAGTGGGGCTTGGTCCGGAGCGAGAAGGGGAAGTAGAGGCACTTGGTGTCGCCGTTGCCGCCGGCGTTCTCGATGGAGAGAGCGTAGCATCGGAGCCACCGAATGGGATCCGCTCGCGTCGTATTTGGTGATCCCCAAAGGCTTGAACTTGTCGGGGAGGAGTAGGTTGCGAAGCCGAGGTGAGAAGGCGGGGAAGCGCGTCGCCTTCGGCGGCGGTCGTCGACTTCTTCGCCGCAACTCGTCGATTCTCCGGCGAGCATCGTACCCGCCGTGAGAGGCGCGGAGGCGTGGCGCGCGCGTGGCCGCGGCCGCCGCGACCGCCGCCGCCTCCGGCTTTCTTGTTGGCCCCGTGGTTGGAGGCCGCCGCCGTCGGCCCGCCGCCGCCGTCGGGGTCGTTGCCGCCACCACCGGCGGAGCACGGTGGGGGACGACTTCTGCGTTGACGTTGTCTTGTCGTGAGGGTCCGCCAGCGGTGGAGCGTCGACGGTTTGGTTCGCCGGGATGTCGCCCGAGTACGGTTAGGACCGGGGTCAACACTGCGACTAGTAGCCTCGTTGTCGCGAGGCTTGGCTGGAGGAGGTTGGCTGACTCTCTTGTCCACCCGCATGAAGTAGGCCTCTTCGGGCGAGCTTGGCGATGACCTCCCCGGCTCGTATGCCCCGAGCACGGCGTGCGATCGGCCGCGATCGACATGAGACCTTTGCTCGGGGAGTGGTGTGGACTCTGCTCTCAAGCGCCGAGAGCTTCCGCAAGGTTGCGGATGGGAAGGTTGTCTCCGCGAGCCGCGGCGTCGTTCGTTGCGCTTCTGTTACGTTCGCGCGGGTGTCCCCTGTTGGCGTCGGTCTCGTCGCGGGGGCATCGACGGACGGCTCGTCCGCGGAGATGTCCTCCAAGTACTTGTCCGCGGCGCGTGCACGAGGTCCCACGGGGTGTCGCGGCAGCCATGAAGACTTGACGATCAGGCGTGCCCAAGCTTGGCTCAGAAGGTGCCACCTCGGTTGGTGTACTTGAGTCAGCTTGGGCTAGTGGTGTTCCCTCCTGGAACGGTAGCGAGTCGATGTAGGCGACGTAGCGTGAGTCCTCCGTTGTCAGCTCAGCGGGCTTGAGGTTTGGCCAGTAGACGTATCTCCCGGCCGGCGTTGATCTTATAACCGGCCCCGAGAGGGCCGGCCCCAGACAAGGGAAGCTCGGAGGAGTCGTCTTCGGACTCGGGCTCCTCAGGGTCCGACCCGAAGTCGAACTCGTAGTCCGGGTTCGAGTAGAACTCGGAGAGAGGGCCGGAGTCCGAGACGCGCGCGTGGGGACGGCGTCGGAGTCCGAGTTGTACTCGGTTACGGGCTCCTTGCGGCCGGCGTGGTGTAGAAGCCTCCGTGCGGGCCGGTGGGAGCGCGGGGGCCACGCACGGAGCGGCCGGCGTGGAGAGGGGACCGCCTGCGATGGGCGAGGAGCCGGCTCGCACGCGACGGCCCATGGCGACGTCGGGTTTGAGTTGGAGACGGACTCGAGCTCGAAGTCAGCGTGGAGGTTGGAAAGCGAAATCTCGCCGAACTTGCGGCGAGCTTGCCCGTGACAACTTCGGGAAGCGTCACAAGGCCTGTCCTCGAGTCGGGTTGCATGATCAAGCGGCGGCGGAAGGAGCCCGCGCCATCGGCGATGCGGACCCGGGCGCCGAAGACGAAGGTGTCGCCGCGGTTGAAAGCGACGGTTGGCTTGATGAGAACGGAAGCCGTCGAGTTCGCCATGTGATCTCGAGCGAGAGCCCCTACCCGGCGCGCCGGTGTCGGTGTTTTGGACCGGCAACCTACTACGGGGAGTACCCGAAGTAGATGAATGTGACTCGCCGAGATCGGTAACTCGAAGGAAGAGGCACGCGGCACACAATTTAGACGAGGTTCGGGCCGCGAGGTGCGTAATACCCTACGTCCTGTATGCTGCGTAGCTCTGGATTGATAGGGCACGATTACAGGTTGGTGCAATAGTGCGCCGTGAGTTGAGATTGGATGAGATGATCCGGGGATCGGTCCCTGCCTCGCCTTATATAGTCCGGGAGGCAGGGTTACAAGTCGGAGTAGGGAAGGAGTACTAGTCGAGTACGTCTAGGAGACCTCTACACGGTGCGGAACGTGTACAGAGCCCTAACCGAGTACTACTCCTGTGCCGTCCTTGTGCTCCACGCCTTCAGGTGCCGTGTAGCGCAAGTCGGGTAGTCCCAGGGGCCCACCGAGTAGTCGGTCCTGGTACCCACCGAGGCAGTGGGCCCAGGGAGGTCCATACGACACCCCCCCCGCCTCCCCTCTCCCTCGGGCCCTCCCCCATCGGTGACGACGCGCCGGCAGCATCCCTCCCTCCCGAGCTCCACGCAGTGGAGGAGCTACATGGTGGTCTCTGTGAGCCATGGACCACCCTGATTTTCTTGTCCAACACTGTTACCGTATGGTTGTTTTGGATGAAACAATGACACCATTGTTGTTGTCTCTTGCATCTCTCCTTCAATCTCTTGGTTTTGATCATATTATGTTATACAAATTTTACATATATTTGTATCCTGACATGTTTTGTAGAATCATAGTGCAATTATATGTTAAGTTGTACCACTCTACTTTCAGACTCTAGCTATGCCACTGGCTCCACGCCATGAAGTTCTCCCTTCCTCCGCCCCACCGGCCCTCCCCTCCCTCGCTGGCGCGGCAGTGGGCGCAGCACCGGCTACAGGTGCCCTCGCGACGACGGCGAGACGGCCGCGACCGGACGGAGAAGCCTCGATCAGCATAGGATGGGAGGGAGCTCCTTTGCTCCCTCGGCGCAGAGGTCCTCTGCTCCAGAGGCATGAATTCCTCAGCATCATAGCACGAGCCTCCTACGCTAGGCTGGTGGGCCCCCCGACGGGGGCACATGTATGTTGATGGAATACTGTGATACACATAAAGGAGCGCCAAACCAAAACCGATTTTATTTTTAATAGAAACTGCATACACATGAATCAAGATTTGATACAGACACAATGCAGCTATATTTGGTTATCTAGATAGTAGTGCATTGATGACCTCGCTTTCATTAACTTAAGATTATGTAAAGTGAGAGTAGGTCAAAAAATGAATGAGTATCAAGCAATTGTTAAAGTAATTTGCATCATTACAAATTTTAGGAACGGAGATCCGAATAGTTGCTAAGCCCAAAAGCAAGTACCAAGCTATGCATGAATTTAGAGGACATATCTTTGTTCCCCTGCAAAAAAACTTCACCCAAGCAGTCTAGGAGCCCAAACAATGTAATCCAAATTTGTGAGCCAACAGATTCTAACACCGTTGACCGAGAACTCGAAGGTATGCGCAAGGACACGGGACACAAGATTTATACGGGTTCGGGCCGCCAAGGTGGCGAACCCTACGTCTTGTTTTGGGGGATCAAGTATGGCGCCCGCGCTTGGTGTTGTTTGTCCCGGAGGGATTGGGGATGTGCGGCTAGGTACCCGGCCCTCCTTTATATAGTCCGGGGGCGGGTTCCTAGTCGGTTACAAGGCGGGAGTCCTAGTAGGAGTACACGAACGAGTCCTAGTAGGAGTACTGGGGGAATTCTACTAGGAGTCCGTCTTCTACTATTCTTCCTTCCTTGCATGAGTACCGGGGAGTATGCCCGACAAACACCTATACTCGTACCTATAGGAGGAACCGCATCAGCAAATGCTGCTAGACACCAATCCCAACCAAGTTGGGTACGGAAAATTGACAGATATCTGCTCAAATTCACAACTTTAACCAGGTAAGTGAAGTTCCAGCGAACCCATCTGGTTGTGATCCGGGCGCGGAGGCGTAGAAGGCGAACAAGGTCTGCACACCTGATATGCCATAGTGGCACCTCCGACGGCTGACGGGGGAGGGGGACCGGTTTTCCGGTCGTGATTGCACTGGCACCGGCGCCTGGAGGCGGTTGAGTTGGTGGTTCTTGTGGAATCCGGAGACAGTGCGATGTCCATCGGGATGCGCCGCTGCCTGCCTCCCTCTACGGTCGGCGGTTTGTGTGGGTGTTCATGCACCCTAGATTTCACATTTGCTCTTTGCGGATGATTGTGTTGTCTTCACGGAAGCTTCGCAGAGAGGGGCTGATCGATTAAAGAATATCCTTGATATTTATAGCAAGGGATCAGGGCAGATGATTAATCGTGATAAATCTGCTATCTTCTTTAGCAAGAATTGCTCCAATGATTCAAAAGTTGAGGTACGAAATCGCTTGGATATTCACAGGGAAGCTCTTGCTGAGAAGTACCTAGGTCTGCCCACTTTCTGTTGGGCGTGCTACAAGGGAGATGTTTGAATACATGCCTGCAAGAGTTAAGGGGGTTATTGGTAGCTAGGGCGGTGGGGGAGGCCAGTTGTGCAGGAAGGGAAGTCCTTCTTAAATCAGTCGCACAAGCAATCCCTACATGTTCGATGAGTTGCTTCTTGCTTCCAGCTGATACATGTAAGAAGATGAGACAGGCTATTGCCAACTACTGGTGGGGAAGCTCTGCGGATAATCGCCACATCCATTGGTTGCGGTGGGAACGGCTCACACAACCAAAAATCAATGGGGCATGGGTTTTCATGATCTGAGATTATTCAATTTGGCGATGCTTGGGAAACAAGGTTGGAGGCTCATGACTCGGCCAGAGTCTTTGTGTGCTAGAGTGCTCAAGGGCAGGTACTATCACGATTATGATTTTCTAGAGTGCTCAAGGAGGAAGAAATCAAGTCATACTTGGGCGTGCAGTTCTTGTTGCGAGGGATGTGCTGAAGGCTGGGCTGATCTGGAGATTGGGTGATGGATCACGTATAAGAGTCTGGGAGGACCGTTGGATCCCCAATCATTTTTTGGGAAACCTATTGTGACACAAGCAATCAGGACACCATCCATGTGCAGAAACTCCTCACGGCAAGTGGATAGCGGAATGAGAATTTGATACGAGAGGCCTTTCTTCCTATTGATGTTGATGCAATTGTGAGAACACCTATTCGGGGTGTGGGTGAGGACGTATGGGCCTAGGAACCAGAGAGGCATGGCTTGTATTCAGTCAGATCGGCATACAAGCTTCTATACTCTAGGCAACAACAACGTGATGATATGGTGACAACGAGCACGTCTGCAATTGATACATGGCGTCAGATTTGGAAACTTGATGTGCCACCAAAAGTTAAAATATATTGGTGGAGAGTGGTTCGGGAATTTCTCCCAGCCAAACATGTATTATACAAGAGACATGTTGAATTTGTGCCTACTTATGACACATGTGGTGACCAGGAGGAGTCTATTAAGCATGTTCTCATGGAGTGCACGATTGCCAGGATCTTTTTGGAGCAGACAAAGGAGTTAATTGGTGTTAAACTTCCTAACTTACATCCAACAACATGGGCACAAGATTTGCTGGTCTTTGGAACAGCGAGAGAGCGGGCTATCATCTTTTGTGGCATGTGGTCTTTGTGGATGCAACATAATGATCGATGCCATGGAAAGGCTGCAGTGCCTATCAGACAGGCTATTCACTGGGTCAGAGACACAACTTTCGATATGTGGCACATCCTGCATCCTTCGAAGCAACATCAAGGTTGGTATAGGCTGTTGACGCAAAATATGCACTCAGCGCCAATCACACAGCAAGCCGAAAAGCTTAGCTTCGCACGCGCAGAGAGAAAGTGACGTGCCAGTCAATTTTTCCTGAAAATTAACAAAAGGGAAAAACAGTTAAATACCAAAACTTGGAACCTACCGGGTGGTACCGGGCAGTTCCATATTTACGGCTAAGAAGCCAAGCAAGACGACATGTAGCTATGTGAAGCTACTGTCAAAGAACCGCAACCATTCGGGTAATCCCGAAGGAAAAAAGAACATTGCCGAATGGATGACGTAAGCATGACAACGATCGGTCTTTGAATAAACGAGGATGCATGTGCAAAGCCATGACCGATTCTCAATGAAGATTGACATTAAATAAAGCAAAGCACGAACATGATCATGTATTAAAATAAGCATGCATAGATCCAAAGCATTAGTCTACCGCATGTCTAATCACTTTAAGATCCGTCGGGCACGACATCAAGCAAATCTATCCACCGCATGATACAACTTGCATGAAAGAACGCACCACTTTCCATAAATAGATCTATCCACCGCATGATACAACCCAAATATGGAAAGCTAGAAGCATACGTCTTTTAAAACATGAATAACGCACGTGATCTACTCGTGAAGATATAACCGAATGCGGCTGAACAACCGATTCGGGGTCCATGAAGAAGGAACAAACATTACCACGTGAATAAATCTATCAAGCTGAATTGGAGATCTAATCCACCGGATGACTAGCTCCAAAGCAACCCAAAAACCTCGCATCTACCGCATGATACCGGCTCTTTCAAGATTTATACTAACAAAGCAAGCTTGAACCCGCAACACGTAACAACCTAGATCGATTCGGTTTCGGCTATCGAAGAGCACGAGATCCACGCGTCAAAACACGAAACCTACCCTTGCACGGATCTTAAAAGGAAAAGAGCCGATCCAAACCCATCTAGATTGGGCAAAAGTGTGTTACATGAATTGAAACATAAAGCAAAACTCATGATAACACAGGGTAACTTAATGAATCTATTGGATCTTGCCAAAATCCAATAGAGCCGATAACTAGCTTCGAGCTAGACCTTAGCCTACCGCATGGCTCATGATCTAACAAGAAACCCTCTTGAACCGGGCTTGAATCTACCGCATGACACGAAGCATGGTAACAAGACTACTTGCATCAGATCTAAATCCACCGCATGATACTAGACATGATACAAGGTTGCCGGTACTCACGGAGGTCGACGGATCGATTGGCCCTCTCGAAGAACTCGACGACACGACAAGGGACTCTAGGGTTTGGCGTAAGGCCGGTGTGTATTGAGGAATGAACGTCTTCTTTACATACATCCGGGGATCGTATTTATACCCTGCTAATTACAGCCCGCGAATGGATACATTGCCTAACTAAGCTTGATCGCGTGTCCATCCATTCGCTCCCTGCGATCGAGCCACGTCACCGTCCAATCCCGCAAAATCGGCTTTCTTGTTCCTTTGCCGAACCGGAGCGTGATGAAGCCGACCGCGGATCCTTCGCCGAAAATCTCTCGAAGATACCTTTCCTTCCACCGGACGGACTCTTTTCCGAATCGGACCCACATGTCATACTCCTTACCAAATTTTGGTGTTAACACATGCCCCTTCAATTGTGGGATAAAAGTAATTTTGTTCCACAATTGACTCCGGCCACGAATCTCCGAGCCAAACCCGTCAACACTTTTGTTCTTCGCAATCCGCCGGATTCTTCGTCCGGATCCAACCCTAGATCCCCTTTGTTCCGAGCTCGAATCTCCAATGGCAACTCGGCACCAAGCTACTCGGTAACTTCACCCCTCCAAACCTTTGTTCGGCATTAGGTTTTCAATTTTACCTAAGATTTTCTTCTTCCGCTCTCTTCCGGGAACCATCTACTCGCCCTTCCGATTCCCATCGAGGCCAATTCGCAATCCTATTATCTCGGTCCCGAAGGGGAATCCCGACCCTCGAGATTTCCTTGCCGCCGAATCTCGCAGAATTCCTTTCAAAGTAGCTTTATCTCCACCTCCTCGGTGGCAAGATGCGTTCAAGAAGCGGCCTTTGCCCCCAATCGCGGGCTGGAAGACTTGGTACCGTAGGATTCTCGCGGATAAGAGCGGATTGACCAATGCGGATACTCTCCGCATTGCTCAATGTTTGGAGTTATCTGTAGCTGAGATGCCCAAGAATGAAGATCTTCTGATAGCCGCGTGCCACTTCTGGTCCAATGGCGTCAATGCCTTCCTTTTTGGGCATGGCCCAATGTCTCCAACTTTGGCCGATGTGTACATGATCACCGGCCTTGACATCACCGGGGCATTCGGCCTTGGAATTTCAAGAATTCCTCACGCCAAACGAGGGGTAAAGCCGGGGAATGGCTACAAGCAATATATTTCGAGGCACATGAAAGACAATCCCCTTGGCGAAGTTGAATACGAGCCTTCTTGAACATGTGGTTATGCGAGGTTTGTCTTCTGTGGCAAGGCCAATGAACCCACTCGAATCATATCGCAATGGCGATCCATCGCCGCCGGCAACCGCCTTCCTCTCGGGGAAAATTCCTTTTGGGCGTGTATACCATATGCTTCATCGACGAGTTACCCAAATGTATACCGGCCCGGAGGATAACGTGCGTCAATGGCCCTTGGTGGTTTGTTCGGATTTGGCCGCGACTTCACATGCACCGGATCGTAGGCGTCGACTTGAACTCCGGGTCCTTCCCCTGGTCCAATCCCCCCGAAGGAGAGCTTCAAGTCACCGAGAGGATGCCAAAGCTATGGAGAAGCGACTTCAAGCATTGTTGTTGTTCGCAGGAGGACATCACCCAACTCTTCGAGTTGTTCTTCAAAGGCTTCCCCGATCCCCTTTGGCTCCCTTATCTAGGGCCGTGACACTCGACCTTCCCTATCGAGTTTTCTTTTGAGCCGGCCATCAAGATGGGAGATTCTTGGAAATCTTCAATGTTATAATCCGCCCATGCATATTACCGGCCGAATTCAATGGAGGGAGGCAGAATGCCAGTACTTATGAGTACTATCAGCCTAACATCATGGCCAGACAACTTGGATGTGGCCAGCTGCCCCCAAGATTGTTTCTGCATGAATTCCTCAAGCCCAGAGAGGAAATCAAAGAATCGATGCAGTGCAGCAGAGTTTTCAACTATGTGTGCAGTCCCACTGTCTACACATGTCCTTTTGTGCCTGCAATCATAGCTCACCCTACCTTTAACTCATGGTGGCAAGAATTCCACGACCACATCTTCAGTGAACCCGTTCATGTGTTACGTCCTGTGGAGAAGCGGTGCACGATTTTCACGCCGAATTCGGAGGTAACACACCGAGCCCCTTGATCGGACTTTTACTCATGGTCTTGACCTCCATCTTTCGTCCACAGAACACGAACGCCCCTCGAGCCGGGGTAATCACTTATAATGCCGAAGGCCCGATTTCGACATTGGGGTTTAAATCTACAACCCCCGCGCCAGGCGATGGACGGGTACGCTACCACCGATCCCGGCCTTTCCCGGCCTACCTTGGCGGTTGACGGGGAGGCAAGGATTGCATCCGGTTCCTCCTCCGAGCGCTAAAAGGAGGAGAACCGTCAAGAAAGTGCTGGTTGAGGTAAACTCCTTTACCTTCCGATTCTTTGGGTCACTCTGTTCTTGATATATCATTGTGTATTTCGGACCGAGCCCAACCTTCTTCGGAACCAATACCGCCGATGCTCCATCCATTGGTATGACTTTTTGTTGTTCTTTCTCAAGGATGAGCACCGGCACTTATCCCTTCATTTGGACATTTGCGAAGAAAGCTGTTGGAGAACCACTTGTAGATGTTCCGGTGGTTCAACGAGCGAGCCCTTCCGGGGTTGCATTGCCCATCCCGACAGAGAGGTTTCATCTTCATCACCTTTTGCGGAATCGGCACGCTCTCCGGAGATGAATCCCTCAACTCAACCGGAGCCGCCAAGTTCTCCCGGGATGCCATCGCCTATCGGCCAAGCGGAATGGCCAACCCAACGAGAGGAAAATCCGATTCTTCCCCGGCCCGAAACTCACGAGTCGCCGATTGCCGCACCGGCATCTCCCGACTTGGATGTTTCGGCTCTACTCGGGACGCCTCCTCCGTCTGCGCGATTGCTTCCGCTCAAGATACCATTCATGAGGTACTTGGTTCCGCTCTTAATCTTGATACCTTGATGCTAGCATTCTCACCTCGGCGGTGTTGTTTTCGGGATCACGCCCGTCATCATCGAGCTTGCCGTCGGAGGGCCCGTCGGTACCGCCGATGTGATGAAAGAAGTAAACCGGCCGTTGCCCGACGAGGTATTGCTCAAGCTCAAAGAAATCGCGGCACGGCTAGAGAAGAACGTCCGGGGATCGGCTCAATGATCTCTTGTCATTTTGAAGAGATGTTTGAGCCCATTAGTCGCAAACTTCCCCGATGACATCGGGGGCTTTTCTTCCGTCATCCATCTACGACTTAGAGCCCTTCTATGTTCCCTTGAGGCGTGTTTGGAGGAAATTGCGCTCCCGTTCGGCCATTGAAAAGGAAAAAAGCGATGCTCGAACGGGCCATGAACGGGATACAATCCCAAGCAAAAAGCCATAAGGATGCCTTGGGCGACCGCAAGCCTCCTACGATGCGAAAGTCGCCGAGAAAGGGCTGCTCTAGAGGCGGAATTGAAAAGCTTGTCGGCGGAAATGGAGATTGACCGAAGAAAATAGCCGATCTCCCCGGATTGATAGCAAAGACCGAAGCGGAGGCGAATCGGCATTGTTACCGAGTAAAGCGGTGCGATGCGAGCTTGCGACTTATCCGATGCCCAAAAGGACTATCGGGGAGATCTTGGATAACTCCCACTTGATAGTATCCAATGTTCGTCACGCACTTGCAAAACTCCTTAACGCTTGAATGTTTTCATTGATGTATACCCCCGGTCGTTCCCGTAATATTTCCTTTGCAATTTGTTTCCTTTCCTTGGCGTGCTTTGAGATGTGATGCCGAACGACCCATTCGGTAGTGAAACGCTAGCTGCCGAACGACACCTTGAATTCCTTTAGCCGAAACCATCGACCCACGCGCGTTTCGGCTTAGAACTCCAAACGACCGCCGGCGGGTTGGTCAAGGAAATCTCTCCGCCTTCCGATTTTACCGGGACGTGCGCCACGATCCGCGGCCACGATTCGAAGCCACGATTACCTTGCCGGGCCTATAAATGTTGCCATAGGTGCCCCTAGCTCTCCACCGGGCCTTCTAGCTCTCGAATCTTTGCCAATCTGCGGCCCTCTTGCAAACGGTGCACATCCCCAAACCGCAATGGTGCGCGCGTCTCAACCGCCGCCGCGCCTCCGACGAGGCCGAGGGAAGCGGCGCCAATGCGCGCGGGCGGTGATGACCATCAACTTGTCGATCTCCCTTTTGATCTTCCTTTGCCTTGACAATCATCTCCCTTTTTTCGGTTTGATTCGGTGGAATCCGCCCGCGCGCGGCCAATCGGCCCCTTCTCGACGACTCTTCGGAGTCCGATGGCCACTCCCCGTGCGTACGGGGAAGCGGACGCTATTCGCTTCAAGGAGGAGCTAGAAGCGTCTCGTCTTGAGCCGGAGGCCGTCTCCAAAAAAGCGAGGGCGTGGCCGAACCGGGAGTGGGAGGACCGGCGGAAACAAGCTCGCCGGAAGCCATCGATGGTATGGTTCGATTCTTGATTTAGTCCGGCCTTTGATGCTAATCCCTTCTTGTTTGCCTCGCGCGACCCGTGATGCCGAGCTCAACCCGCCTAAAGGGCGCGGTGGAGCAGGCGGCGGAGAAGGTGAACGCTCACGGCGACACGCGGCGGAGCGCCCGGCCGCGGTGGAGCGCCGCGTTGACGAGGTGGCCGTCCATGGTGTTCGTCCGGGCACCACCTTGGGCCGGCGGCGATGGCGACGCATACGGACGTCGACTATTCCACCGGGCCGCGTGGCTTCCGGGCGGCGCGCGCGGAGGATATCGACGAGATCGAGCTCATCTGGAGCGCCTCGACGGCCACGGCGACGCTATTGCCGAAATTACCCATCCCCGTCCGTGGCCGAACGGACTCTTTGATTAGATTGTACTAGGGATGTGTAAATGTCGGCAATATATGATGAACTTTTGAATCCTCGCACTTGTTCCGTGATATCTCTCTTTGCATTTGCATCGTGAATTTTGTTTTCTTCGAATGCGTATGGGAAGCTGTCTTTAGCCGAACGCTCGCAAGCAAGCGCCCCCGGCGCAAACTCCACAAAGGATCCCAATTCGGCAATCCGTAAATATCGTTCAAAAGAAAACCCTTCGCACTTGGTGGAAAACCCCGCCGCTTGGTATTCCAACGGTGCGTCTGCGCTGATCATCACTCCCAATGCGCCTCCTTGGTCAATAAAATAGCCCGTGGGGTGCTGCGCAAATCCACTCGCACACTCCTCCATCGCTTCTCGTTTCTTCTTCGTCGCTAGGAGAAAAACCCCAACGCCATGGACAAGGGTAAACAACCTCGGGAGAGCGGCTCGTCAAGGAAGCGTACGCTTCGGAAGTGAGTTCTTTCTTGATCTCGCTCCTTGTCCTTCCGCTTGATCTTGCGTTTCATGTTTTCCTCTCGCCTCTTTCGGCCTTGATTTGCTTCTGAAGAAATCATCGGAACCGAAGATGTTCCACGAGTACATCTCCTCCGATTCTTTCTCTGAGGCGGAGGATGCCACGCCCGAGCAAAGGGTCATCCATCGACTGCGCCGCCGTGTCCGGCACACGGAGCGTGACCTCGGGGACATGTTCGTCCGTTGTCAAGCCGAACGCGAGCGTCGTATGGCGGCCGGAAGCGTTAGTAGGGGGTAAACGCCTCTGCCCCCCTTCATGTTTGCATCCGGATTTCTTGCCCCCTAACCTTGATTCTTTTGCTCCGGACGTCTCCGACGAGTACGGCAACTTTGAAGGCGGCCCGGGATAGCTTGGTAGAGGCCGCCAATCGTGGTCATCCTCGTGCGTTCCAAGTCGCCGTCACGGTGGTCCTGGAACAAGCGAAGAGGGGAGCGACGGCTCGAAGAAGCAAAGAAAAGATTGAACCATACTTTCGCTTCTTACTCCACGCCTTTCGCTTCCCTCCCTTAGGGGACTTGGCCTTCGGGGCGCTATGTGTAATCCCGCAAGAAACCGGTTGTAGTGTAGTATTGAGCTAAGGGCAATGCATCGAACTCGGCCATTTTCTTTTGTTCATGATTTTTTGTTCTAAAGGCGGCCTCATCCTCGAGCGCCGTCGTTTCGTGTCGGATGTGTATGATCATCGATCGATTTCAATGCTAGGATAATACTTCTTCGGATATCTTCCATTTATTGCGGCGGAAAACTCCTCTCCCGAGCAAAGTTTTTAATATGTATGCATTACCGGGAACGCATCCGACCACACGAAAAGGTCCCTCCCGGTTAGGGGACCATTTGCCGAATTCATCGTATTTAGTTCCAATCGGCGTAGCGCTTTCCAAACTAGATCGCCCTCCGTGAATTGCTTTACTTTTACTTTCTTGTTATAGTATTTGGCGACCCGCGGCTTGTTTTTCTCGATGTTCTCCGGGGCCACGAGACGGATCATATGCAAATCTTCTAACTCATCCATCATTAGGCCACCGTAATCCTTGGAGCTCAAATCCTTTTGCGGTACTACTCTCCTTGACTCGATTGCATTTCCCGGGGCAAGATCGCGTGATGCCCGTAAACCAACTCGTAAGGAGAAGTCTTTGTAGCTCCATGGGGGGCCATTCGGTAAGCCCACGGCGCTTCACCGAGTACCGAATGCCATCTCCTCGGCTTACGGTCGATCTTCTTCGTATAAGCTTGATCATGATCTTGTTAGAAGCCTCTCGCTTGACCATTAGCTTGGGCATAGTATGGGGAAGAATTAAACAGTTTAATCCCCATGCTTTCGGCAAAATCTCTGAATTCCAATGACACGAATTGTGCCCCTTGGTCAGTGGTAATCGTCTGAGGAATCCCAAATCGATAGATGATGTGTTCCTTGATGAATTCGATCATGTTTTCTGACGTCACCTTCTTGAGTGGGATTGCCTCGACCCATTTGGTGAAGTAATCTGTAGCCAAAAGCACGAACTTATGCCCCTTGCTAGATGGTGGATTAATTTGGCCGATCGGGTCTATGCCCCGGCCACCGAATGGCCATGGCTTGATGATGGGATTTAATGCCGATGCGGGGACTCTTTGAATATTCCCGAACTTCCGGCAATCTTGACACCCCTTGTAATACTCAAAGCAATCCTCTAATATCGTCGGCCAAAAGCATCCGGCTTCGCCTAATAACCCATTTCATGCGATAGGCCGATTGGTGCGCCCCACATATCCCATCGTGCACCTCGCTCATCATGTTCTTGGCTTCTTACGGACCCGGGCATCGCAACGGTACTCCATCTAATGATTTATAGAATAAATTGTCATCCGGAAGAACGAACTTGATTGCCTTGTACCCGAGCTTCCTAGAGACTTTTCGGGATGGATCTCTCAAATAGTCAACGATCTCTTTCCTCCAATCATCTTCGTAAGATCCGTCCCCGGTGCGCTCACCTCTCGCGGCAAATGCTTCTTGGCTCTCTTTATAACCGGAGGCGCTGCGAGCTAGCCTCGTTTGCTTCCTCGTTATGCTCTCTAGGAATGTCTTTGTAGGGTTACCGGTGGAAAGCCCTTCAAGATTTCTCTCCGCATTCCTCGTAGTAACTCCTCGGCGCCTCGCTTCGCACTCGCATCGGCCGTTCAATTGCTTGATGACCAACTGCGAATCCCCATAAATTTCAACCGAAACGGCCCCGGCTTCTCTCAAATATTGAAGCCCTCGAAGCGGCGCCTCGTACTCGGCTCGGTTATTTGTGACGGTGGGTTGTATAGGAATGGCAAACTCGAACATCTCACCTGCGGGAGAAATTAGTAGGATCCCTACTCCTCCACCTTTGCCACATGATGACCCGTCAAAGAATAGAGCCCATGGGGTAATTTCAAGCAGATTAATTGAAGGGTCACGGTGTTCAGTTATAAAATCGGCAATGACTTGACCTTTGATGGCTTTTGCCGATTCGAAGTTCAACTCGAATTCTGACAGAGCTAAAATCCATTTGCCAACCCGACCATTCAAAATTGGCATAGATAACATATGTTTTATCACATCAAACTTCGAGATACACAGTGCATTCGGCATTCGGCAAGTAGTGCCGAAACTTTGTACACGAGTAGTATACGCAAAGACATAATCTTTCTATAGCCGAATACCTGGTTTCGGGATCAAGTAGTTTTCGGCTAAGATAAGCTACTACCCGTTCCTTCCCTTCGAATTCTTGAATAAGGGCCGATCCAATAGTTTGGGTATCGCCGCCACGTACAACTTGAAAGGCTTGTTCGACCGAGGAGGAACCAAAGACCGGTGGCTCCTTCATGTATTGCTTGATTTCCTCGAAAGCCTTTTGTTGTTCGTCACCCCATGTGAACTTCGATCCTTCTTTAGCTTCAAAGCAACGGAGAGAACGGCAACACCTTTCGTGATAAATTTGAGATGAACCTTCTCACAAAGTTGATCTTGCCGAGCGGTGATTGCAACTCCTTGAGGTTGGTTGGAGGAACGACTTCATCAATGGCTTTCATGCTCTTTTTGCCAACTTCAATCCCTCCTTCGTGGACCAAAAACCCCAAGAACTCTCCGGCGACACCCCAAATGCACACTTGTTTGGATTCATCTTCGGACCATGCTTCCGGTGCATTCCGGGGTTTTCTTCACATCCTTCGGATGGGAGTCATGGCTTAAGGACTTGATCACCACGTCGTCAATGTAGATTTCCACGGTCTTGCCGATCAACTCATGAAAAATGTAGTTCATGGCCCGCCGGGTAGGTTGCACCGGCATTTTTCAACCCAAATGTCATGACGATCCATTCAAATAGGCCTATATGACCAAGACACCGAAGGCCGTCTTCGAGATGTCTTCTATTGCCATAAAGATTTGATTGTACCTGCGTTGCCATCCATGAAGCTAATCACCTTGTGCCCGGCGGCGGCGTCAATCGGCAAATCGGCAATAGGCATTGGGTATCCATCCATGGGAGTAGCTCTGTTTAGGTCCCCGAAGTCTATGCAAACTCTCATTTTTCCATTTTTCTTGTACACGGGGACGATGTTAGAAATCCACTCCGCATATCTCGCAGGCCGAACGAAGTTTGCGTCAAGTAATCTTTCGATTTCCTTCTTCACATCGGCCAATACTTCATCCTTGTAGATTTTCGGGGCGGTTGCTTATATGGCTTGAATCGGCTTGATTGGCAACCGGTGCTCGACGATGGATCGATCCAATCCGGGCATCTCCGAGTAATCCCGGGCGAAGCAATCTTTATATTCTTTGAGAAGCTTGATTAAGTTTCCCCCCGAAGTCCGGTTGCAAACCCGCACCGATGAACGTCGGCCTTGGTTTATCACCGTTTCCAATGTCAACTTCCTCCAGCTTATCGGCCGACATGAATCCTCGTCCCAGCTTGCCATCAGTGCCATCCACGGGGTTCTCCATTAAAAATTACTGTAAGAGCCGGCTGCTTGAATCGGCTGTTGGTCACCGCTGACAGGTTCAACAGGACCTTCTCCCCAGTCCTTCCCTGAGAAGCAATCGATGCCTTGGTATTCCCAGAAGGCTGGTTCCATGTTAGCCACGCTCACGGAGTCGTCCGCCTGCACGACCTCAATTTCATCGTCCACCCACTGGATCAGCTGTTGATGCATAGTGGATGGGACGCAGCAGATTGGCGTGGATCCGGTCCCCGCCCAAGCGGCGGCCGTAGGCTCCTTTCCCTTCGATGACGAAGAAGGTGGTGAGCGGCGTCTTGGACCCGATCATCAAGTCCACGTGAGCGCATCCTTTGGTGTCCGAGGGGTTCCCGCGAAGTCGTTCGGGATGATGCTTGTTGGTGTCAAATCGCTCGGGGTCATGCCAAGCTTCCCGAAGGTGGTGTACGGCATCACGTTAATCGCCGCGCCACCGTCGACGAACATCTTGGTCAATGGCTTGCCATTGACGTACCCCCCTCAAGTACGGCGGCCTCATGTGGCGATTCTTGGCCGGCTTGTCGAAGATGGCCACGCTTGGCAAGCACCGACCGCGCCATCATCTCCTCGGCCGCTCGTCGTCAAAGGAAGCTTCCTCCCGCATCACCCGGTTAGCGGGAGCCATGAACTCATTTGGCGGGAAGTATACCATGCATGCGGGGGCTTGACGCTTTGATCCTTCCGCCGGTCCTTGGGGCGCCACTTTCGTCTCGTCTCGGACCCCCGCTTGCTTCATCTCGCGGTTCCTCAAGCGTTGGACCCGCCTCTTCGGCTCTTGCGTAGACCGGGTGGGCACCATTGCCCCTTCGCCGCACGTAGACCTCCTCGTCCTCCTCGTGGTCGGCCCACCGAGATCGGCTCGGCGCTTCCGGGATGATCAATAATTTCAATTTTTTGCCGCCGATCCCCATTCGGGTGGATCCTTCCAAGTCTTTCGTGGACGGATCGGCGATTGGCGGTTTCTCGCCCGTACTCGGCATATCCGTCGCTGCATTCGGGACGGTTCCTTAATGTGGGTAGTTTCGGGCCTTCGTTCCGGCGGTGCTCGAAAAGGCGCACCCCCGGTGGGCGCGCTCCCGCTCGCGCGCGTCTCGTTCCCCGATTCCATCCGCGCGCTTCCTCCTCGGCCCTGCGTTGCTCCTCCTCGTGACGACGCTCCCGGTAGCGTTCCTTCTCCATCCGGCGCCTGCCATTTATTAAGGAGGATGCGCGACGTCACCTTGGGTTTGGGCTTGGACGACTCCCCGATCTCGATGTGGCTCTTGAGAACGCGGGGGCGTCGCCCCGGACTTGCTCTATGGTAACCTCGGCGCTTCGGGTCAACCGATCCATCTTGCTTGGACCCGGCCGAGGTCGGGACCTTGACTTTCCCTTTCTCTTCGGGCCGTTATCGCATTGACGAGAAAAGCCGAGCATGTTCGCGGGAAGGGGTGGCCATCCACCTTCATCTTGTTATCGAATTTGAGGTGCCCTTCCGGATAGCCTTTTGGATCCTCATCCGAAGACCCTGCAGTCGTTGATGGAATGGGAGTCCCCGTCATGAAAGCCGCGATAACGTTTCGCTTTGACTCCATCAGGCCGAAGCATAGAGTGCCCTTCAGGCAGCTTGATTCGGCCTTCTTTTACCAAGAGCTCAAACAACTTGTCAGCCTTCGTGATGTCGAAGTCATAGGTTCCCTTGGTCTGCCTGACCCAACGCTGATTCATTGTGAGAGGCTCTTTACCCCACATGATTTCGCCGCAGCCTATCTCCGGTTCGTCGTCGAATCCTCGAACAAATCAGCTTTGTCCAAGAATTGATTGTAGATATCGGCGACGTCGTGTTGCTTGCCAAACTTGGGGTCCTTCTTGAGGCCATATGCCGATTGCTCATCAAGGATAATTTCGTGACGGTTGGCCCAAGTTTTCAAACTCCATCCCAAAGAGCTTTTCGCGCACGGCCGGTAACATCCCGGCGACGGCCATATCGGCTAGTTGATCGTCCGGTAAGTTCAATGAGAAGCACATGCCCTTGACTTCTCTCGAATCTTCTCGAAACTCCAGCGGTGTTTCACTGTGCCTTTGCTTCAGGGTGGCGAGATCGATCAACTTTTTCTCAGAACTGCCGCTGAAGTAGTGAGCGTGGAATTTACGCTCCAAATCTTTCCACCTGGCCACTGACTCAGGCGGCAAGGATGAGAACCACTGAAAAGCTGGACCCGTCAGCGAGGCGGGGAAGTAGCGAACCCTGAACGTCTCTTCGGCCGAACATTCCCCCAGCTGCATGAGATAACGAGCGATATGCTCGACCGTGCTTGTCTCGTCCTGCCCAGAGAACTTTGTGAATTCCGTCGGTGGTTTTACCCTTGGCGGTAGGAGCACGTTATAGTACCACTCCGGGAACGGCGGCTCGTAGGTGGGGCCCCGCATCCTTGGCTTGAGGCCGAGCCGATTCTCGCATCAATTCGGCCATCTTGCGAGCTAGGGCATCTTCCTCCGAGCGCCCGCGGCCCGGGCGCGTACCTCGGGTGCGGGAAGGCGTCGAACGCCCCGTAATTCCCCACTTGATGATAGCCACCGCCGTATAGATTCCTCCGGGAGCCGGTTGGTCGACGGAGCTATTCTTCGGCGGGGTCAAGTGGGGCCCCGGATGAGCCGAACGCTAGGTCTCCGTACGTGGGCCGGTACGGATTCGGCCGTTGCACGTGCCGACTCCGTGCTTTGCTTTGTGGTGGCGGCGGGATTGGCCGACTTCCCGAATCTTGCGGCGGAGGCCGAACTCGGCCGCCCCCCGGCTCCCCGTGGAGGAGGTTGGAACGCTTGGCTCCGGAGCTGCGAGGAGGGGGCCGCCGCACCGGCCCCGTGGTGGCGGGCCGAGAGCTCGATTCACCCGGCTCCACGGTGCTCTTTCCGCGTACGCCTTTCCGAACGCTTGCCCCGCGCCGGACCAAAGAGGGCCGCCATCATCTGTTGGAGCGACCCAAGGAAAGCTTGATTGTGCTTGGTGAGCACGTCGTCCATTGACTCTTGGAAGATCCGCGCGCATTCTTCCTTTTCTTGTTGGGTCGTTGCGTCGGTTTCTCCCGCAACAACGCACTCTGGGCGGTGCCATTCTTCAAATATGGTACACCACTTCGATTCTTCTTGAATGACATGAGACACTTCGTTGAAACCGATTCACGGCGTCCAAGAGCCGCCGATGCTTTGCTCCGGGAGAGAGCTCCTCAATGCCGACATCCAGGAGGTCTGTGATCTCAGGCATCCTGAACCAATTCGGCTGTTGGTCCCACTGGGAGTGCCAAAAAGTGTGTTGACGCAAAATATGCACTCAGCGCCAATCACACAGAAGCCGAAAAGCTTAGCTTCGCACGCGCAGAGAGAAAGTGACGTGCCAGTCAATTTTTCCTGAAAATTAACAAAAGGGAAAACAGTTAAATACCAAAAATTGGAACCTACCGGGTGGTACCGGGCAGTTCCATATTTACGGCTAAGAAGCCAAGCAAGACGACATGTAGCTATGTGAAGCTACCTGTCAAAGAACCACGACCATTCGGGTAACCGCGAAGGAAAAAAAAGAACATTGCCGAATGGATGACGTAGGCATGACAACAATCGATCTTTGAATAAACATGGATGCATGTGCAAAGCCATGATCGATTCTCAATGAAGATTAACATTAAATAAAGTAAAGCACGAACATGATCATGTATTAAAATAAGCATGCATAGATCCAAAGCATTAGTCTACCGCATGTCTAATCACTTTAAGATCCGTCGTGCACGACATCAAGCAAATCTATCCACCGCATGATACAACTTGCATGAAAGAACGCACCACTTTCCATAAATAGATCTATCCACCGCATGATACAACCCAAATATGGAAAGCTAGAAGCACGCGTCTTTTAAAACATGAATAACGCACGTGATCTACTCGTGAAGATATAACCGAATGCGGCCGAACAACCGATTCGGGGTCCATGAAGAAGGAACAAACATTACCACGTGAATAAATCTATCAAGCTGAATTGGAAATCTAATCCACCGGATGACTAGCTCCAAAGCAACCCAAAAACTTGCATCTACCGCATGATACCCGGCTCTTTCAAGATTTATACTAACAAAGCAAGCTTGAACCCGCAACACGTAACAACCTAGATCGATTCGGTTTCGGCTATCGAAGAGCACGAGATCCACGCGTCAAAACACGAAACCTACCCTTGCACGGATCTTAAAAGGAAAAGAGCCGATCCAAACCCATCTAGATTGGGCAAAAGTGTGTTACATGAATTGAAACATAAAGCAAAACTCATGATAACACAGGGTAACTTAATGAATCTATTGGATCTTGCCAAAATCCAATAGAGCCGATAACTAGCTTCGAGCTAGACCTTAGCCTACCGCATGGCTCATGATCTAACAAGAAACCCTCTTGAACCAGGCTTGAATCTACCGCATGACACGAAGCATGGTAACAAGACTACTTGCATCGATCTAAATCCACCGCATGATACTAGACATGATACAAGGTTGCCGGTACTCACGGAGGTCGACGGATCGATTGGCCCTCTCGAAGAACTCGACGACACGACAAGGGACTCTAGGGTTTGGCGTAAGGCCGGTGTGTATTGAGGAATGAACGTCTTCTTTACATACATCCGGGGATCGTATTTATACCCTCGCTAATTACAACCGCGAATGGATACATTGCCTAACTAAGCTTGATCGCGTGTCCATCCATTCGCTCCCTCTCGATCGAGCCACGTCACCGTCCAATCCCGCAAAATCGGCTTTCATCGTTCCTTTGCCGAACCGGGAGCAGGATAGCCGACCGCGGATCCTTCGCCGAAAATCTCTCGAAGATACCTTTCCTTCCACCGGACGGACTCTTTTCCGAATCGGACCCACATGTCATACTCCTTACCAAATTTTGGTGTTAACAATAGCGACACCATCATGGGCAAGACCACAGCTGGGCTGGGCAAAGTGCAACGTCGATGCTGCCTTCCAATCTGAAACGGGTTGTGTTGCAACTGGTGCAGTTCTGCGAAGTAACAGTGTTGTTTTCATGGGAGCTCAAGCTAGTGCTTACCCTCACTATATGGATGCGTTGATGACGAGGCCTATGCTTGCAGGGATGGCATGATCCTGCCTGAGAAGTTTGGAGCGGCTCGACTCTGCGTAGAAACTGATTGCCAACAACTCGTTGCTCTATGGGAAGGAAGGGACACAGGCCGTTTGGTGATCGCTTTGATTATCATGGAGATTGTTGAGCTTAGTTTATGTTTCCAAGATTTTTCTTTGAATTATTAGACTTTGTAATAAGACAGCTCATGCATTGGCCAAGCAAGTTCGCGAATCAGAAACGGTGGTGTGGCATTAAACCTCGTCGTGTATCCATGACTTGCTAGAGGCAGATTGTAATCATACTCCATGATGATGAATGAAAGGCCTGGTTCTCAAAAAAAAATTAGCAAGGACTGGTTCTTAAAAAAAAGTTTAGCAAAGACTGGGCCGCTTGACAGCAATGAATGGATCCCATGGCCACAACTTAACTAGGGCGCACGCACGCACACTATCTATTTCTATACGGTTTTATTTAATAAAAAATATAATATAAAACAAACGTAAAGCGGGGATAGCTCAGTTGGGAGAGCGTCAGACTGAAGATCTGAAGGTCGCGTGTTCGATCCACGCTCACCGCAATTTATGTTTTTTTTACTCTTTGCGCGAAGCTAATAAGTTATGCCAACTCTTCTGCTTCACGTTCTTGACATTACGCCTACTTGTGATTGATACCAGGTCACGCACGGCCCTGACAAGTTCCAAAACGCGGTTTATATTGGTGGTAAATTTTACCACACCCGTCACATCACTAATTAGGATAATCAAATATAAACTATTGACAAAAATCCATCCCGTAACTCTTGGTTAATTCGAGTGAATCCAGTAAAGTAATGTTAATGGTCAAACAATTAGACTTAATACATTCGTCTTAGTTCGCAAATTACCTTGCATCTACGTAACTAATTTTATAATTAACTCATCATGTTTAGTTCTCCTAACTAACATTTGAACGCTCAATGTGACAAGTGGTAAATTATATCACTTGTCATATCCAAACACCCCTAGTGGATCATCATACTGGAGTTGTTGCTGTGAATGTGATAGCGCCATCCTGTACGTGTGTATTCCCTCATCCTCGCCTAGTTTTCCAATATTTTGTGTCATGGTGTCTGATATTAATTGATTGCTTGCTTGCTTCCGGTATGTTACCTCCGCATCGAAATGTCTGATGATTCATCTTGCAAAAAAAAAATGTAAGTATCATTTTTATTTTGCTTGCGAATTACTTTACCGTCATAGATATCTAAGCACGGGTTATCTTTAGACACATTTGAGAAAAAAAAACTTGAATAAGATAAATGGTCAGACGTTTGCAAGAAAAACTAGAGGCGATCGACAAATATTTTTTTCTTTTACTAATTGTTTACTTGATCGATGTTGTCAAGAAAAAAAACTTGATCGATAGCCAAGAGTCCAAGACGAATCATCAGCCTGTTCGGTTGGCTGGTGGTTGATGATGGTAGTCTTATTGTTTCTGTACAGAAAGATCTTAAAAGATCTTCACTTGGCCATTGCACGATAAGCCGAAGCGAACAGGCTGCATAAATGATATAATACTATCACGCCGCTGCTCTCACTTGCGCGAGGCTATAGATGCTAGACCCGGTCCATTGCATGCGTCAGTTCCCTGACTCTCTTGTACTATGTAGCGCTTGTTACCCGGTCACAATCTTGACGGTTCCATTTTACCGACTGTTACCCGGTCACGATCTTGACGAGAAATATGGTCACGAGAGAAGTATACTAGAACAACGCATCATCACATCACCTATCGATCATGTAGTCGTGACGATGGGATGTTTCAATTTAGCCTATTTTGTTTTTTTCCTGTGTAGACTGTTAGAGACCGTGTGAAGGTGTCTCATGTCATAGCATCACTTTTTTTTTCCTATGAGCGTGCGGATAACTCCAGTTACGTGTAACAAAATTCCCAGCTGACGGAAGGGCAGCAAAGTTTTTTTTTTACATTATTACAAAAGAAAAGAAAAGAAAAGAAAAGAAAAGGTAGAGATGCACATGACATGACACAAAGTGAGGGAGAAGGAATTGAAAAGAGGCTTTTTCTAAAACAGAAAGGATATACGACAACTGATGGTGGAAATAATAAGTTGGGCTCCTGCTGATCCGTACACAAACTTTTTTCTGCTGTTTTGTTTCCAAAAAAAAAAGAAAGAAAGAAATGGCGTGCCTAGAGTAAGTACTATAGTACAGTGGGCAACTACTACTAGGCATTACCGCGTGAATGGAGTTACTGATGTGATGGGCGCGTTAACATCCAGACAGAGAGCTCCGGAGGATGCACCGACACGACGCGGAGGGTGTGTTGTGTGTTGTGTCAAAATAAATGGCGCCGCGCCCGTGCCCGTGCCCGTGCCCGTGCGCCGCCGCACGGGCGAAGGGTTACGGTCTGAAAGAGAAAAATTACCGCCTGCCTCCGCAGGCGCGGGACGGAAGACCTGAAGACGGGCAGCAGCAGCCAGCGTCTGCAGCTGCATGCGGGCAACGTGGGTGAAGATTCCTCGTCCCCGCTGTCGTAGGCTCGGGTCGATCGTCGCCGCAGCGCGCGTCACCTCACCACGCCGTGGCTCAAGCAGTCAGTAATCACGGAGGCGGTGGCGGGCTGGCGGCAGGCTACTGGTTCGCGTTGGCCGTTGGCCGTGAGCAGGAGGCCAACCACCGCGACCTACCTACCGGCACGGCGCGCGGGCCAACGAGGCGCGCACCTACCTCCCTCCGGCCCGGCCCTCTTGGCGATTTCTTTTCTCTCGTGGTGACCTTTTGCTTCCTCTTTACAGCTCCGTGTGATTGGAGGCAGGCGGGCGGGCGGCCAACGTTGCTGATCAAATCCAATCAAGCTGATTGGGCGCATTTAGGCCCCGTTTGGTTCCCATAAGTAGGGTGACTTATAAGTCACCCGACTTATAGTCACGCCACTTTAAGTCGGTCCTGTTTGGTTGCGATTGACTTATAAGTCCAATGGCCCACACGAGGGTGGTAGAGGAAAAAGTGGAAATAAGTCACTTTAAGTAGGGGTGGAGCTACTTATGCAAATTATAAGTTGGAGCACTTTAAGTCGCATTGTTTGGTTTCACGGGTGACTTATTTTACACTTTTTGCACTTTAAGCTCACCCTACTTATGGGAACCAAACGGGGCCTTAATTTTCGTTCCATAGACAGGAAGCAAAGGCAAAAAAAAAAAAAAAAGAGAAAGGAACGGAGCAGTTTCCACCACGTGTACCCACCCAATCCAGTTTGGATACGTACAGGTACGGAGTGTGTGTGTGTGTATAGACACACACGCGCGCGCACAGACGTGGAATCTGACATCCACCCCATCTCCAAAAAACGCTTCTTTCTAGTACGACATACACGGAGTATAGTACTACAACCAAAATACTACGTTCCTGTCTTAGCGCCCATACGAATATACGATGATACTACGTGCCGCTCAATGCGAAGCAGCATTTGTTTTGTTTGCTGTTGCCTGTGTTGGTTGCGGTTGCTGCACCGGCGGCCATCATGCTGCAGCAATAATGCTCGAGGGGGCGTCGTGCCCAGCTCCGACTCCAACACTTGCAGCGCAGCTCATTTTTCTATGAACATGTGTGTATTACTTCAAAAAAAAAAAAGAACATGTGTGCAAAAAAAAAAAACGTTAAGCTTTGCTTCACTTCGGTAAAATGGCACCATTCATCCGTAAAAAAGAGTAAGCTTACCGTACAATACTCTTCTCTCCGAATAAACCTATAATACAAACCGGCCGTCAGCATTTATTTTTCTCTCATAACAAATACATAATACAAATTAGCCAGCAGTATTTGTTTTTTCCATAACAAATCCACCATAGTACAAATCAGTCCGAGACCTGTCCTAAGTGTCCAACAAACTTTAATCTGCATCGCTGTAGCAAAGCAAACATGATTAGCGCAGCAGCTACCTAAGGGTGACTCTCGATCGGTTGGTTACGCAAGCAAGCCTGCGTGGCCGCAGCAGGAGCCACATGATTAGCGCGACACGAGTTGGGCATGCATGCCTGCCTACTCCTCCTCCTAGCAACTGCGTAGCACGAGCACATGCTTTGCTTTACAATAACCAACCAATTGGTTTGGACCCGCACCCGGACCCGGTCGGTCGGTCGGGTCGGCCGGCCCGCGCCGCCCTCTCTTCCCCTTGTTTTCGTATCACGCCACCCGGCGCGTGCGAGCCCCCCCTCCCCTTTTTCCTTTTTTCTTTTGGGTTCTCCTCGCCTCTTCCTCCCCCCCGTCCGCTCTGCGTGCGTGCGAGAGCACCACCGGGCAGGCAGATTCCGCTGCCAATTCCGCAGCTGCATGTGCTCCACCTCCACCTCCATTGGCTCGCCGTCGCCGCGGCCTTGACCACCACGCCTCACCCGTCGCCCGCCACCGGCCTCCTCCTCCTCGCTCCTCCTCCTACTATATTCTACACTACTCCCTCTCCGCTACCCCCGGGCCGTGACATCGGGGCCCCGATAACGACAGCCTACCCGCACAGGCTCAGCGGAGGGAGGGAGGGCGACGACAAAGCGCTCCCCAGCGCTGCCTGCCGCCCCCGGCGCGCGACCTCCACACACGCGCGCGGCCGGAGGAGCAGGGGAGGGGGAGCCAGCGAGCTAGGCTGCTTTGATTCGGTCAACTACCGGCCGGCCGGCACCCGCGGCGGCTGCAGGAAGGATCAACCGCAATGGCGCGGCACGGGAGGCCGTGGCCCGCCACAGCGGCGGCGGCGGTTCTGCTCGTCGTCTCCTGCGTCGCGGCGGCGGCGCCGCTGCAGCAGCACGAGAGCGCGAGGATCTCAGTCTCAGGTACGCGCGCCGCCCGCCCGCCCGCTTTATTTCCCTTCCTCCTCATCCTGGGTTTTGAATTCGCTCGCGGACGGCGGCGGGCGCGCGAGGGCAGATTCAGATTTGCCAGCCCCGCCGCCTCCAAACTGCAATGCCGCCGCCGCCGCCGCTTGGTTTGGACGGAATTGGCTGCGCTCTGCTGGCTCGCCGCCCCGTGATGAGGAGGCTGCCTGCGAACTGCGATCCACGCGCCCGCCCGACAGCTCACGCTTCGATTCTGATCCGGGTTTCGTGCTCGCTGCCACCGCATTCCGACGGTCCTTTCCTTTCCTTTCCCCCACCCCGGCGGACACCCGCTTGGCTCTGGCTTCCACCGCCGCGCACGCAGCTGGGAATCAACAGCCTCTCTTCTCTTCTCTTCTGGGATCAATCAATCGCGGTGGCTGTCTCTAACCCGTTGCGCTGTGCGGCTGGCGCCCCTGTGATCCGCCATGTGGCCGCTGCCCTCACACTGTACTACCTGCTCTGGTAGCGTAACCACTAGCAATTACTACTCTGTAGGACACAAGGACTAGGAGTAGTACTCTGTACTCTGGAGGAGTAATCAATTGCTTTCGTCTGCAATGGATCAAGCAATGCCTCATTATTGTTGCTTTCTGCAAGAAATTTGGTTGGTAGCTGACTAGCTGAAGCTTAAACCATTGCATTTGCATCAAATTTTTGTGAAGCGACCATTCCATTGCATTGCATCATGCTTTACTGCTTTGCTCCGTACCTACATTTGCATCGCGTCATGCCCGCTGGGTCACAGTTATCAGCGTAGATTCAGATATCTAGCACTCTGTCCATGTGTACCATCTTCTTCCCAGTTACGCAGCCATGAAGCAAGCAACGGCTTCCAGAATTGGCACCCCTCGCTCTGGGAGAACTACTACTCTAGTGTGGCGCCGAACTTGCAGGATTGGGTTTAGTTTAATTAGCTGCATCGTAGGGCCTGCAGTGCAACTAATGCAGGAGCATGAAGTGTCATTAACAATAAAGAAAGGATAAGTGGCAGCTAGATCGAGCGGTGGCCATCCACTCGCTCACCTGACCACTGGCGCTTTCGAACGATTTTTTTTTTCTTGAACCAGACATGCTAACGACCAAATTAGTACCGATAAAGAAAGGGATAAGAATAACGTATCGCTAAAGTAGAGACCACTTGAAAGAGATTGGTATTTTATTGATTAAAGTTCAAATTTCGTGGTTGGTGGACTGCCGAAAGCAACTAGACTCCACCAGCGATTATAGGAGTACTCATCATCATCACTCGTGATTTCTGGCATCATGAACTGAAACATCTGAAATCTGAAACCCTTTTAGCACTTAAACTTGTTCTTCAAGATCCAACCTCTCTGCACACATTTTAGCAAAGTGCATTGAATTATCGATAATATCGGCTACATGAATTCGTTTATATTCATGAAGAAATAACCTTTTCGGAGTTTCGTAGGGCGAATTCCCTGATCATTGCATTGCTCGAGACAGTAGTTCAAATCATTTGCAGCATGTTATACAAGTTTAACATTCAAACATTATTACTTGGGAAGAAAGACTGCATGTGCGAGACGATTTACTAATCTGAACGAACGAACGAACGAACGATGCGAGCAGGTGACGCCGGTGGCGTGCTTGACGACAACCCGGTGGGGAAGCTGAAGGTGTTCGTGTACGAGATGCCTCGCAAGTACAACCTGATGCTGCTGGACAAGGACAGCCGGTGCCTGCACCACATGTTCGCCGCCGAGATCTTCATGCACCAGTTCCTGCTGAAGAGCGCGGTGCGGACGCTGAACCCCGAGGAGGCCGACTGGTTCTACACTCCCGTGTACACCACCTGCGACCTCACGCCGCAGGGGTTCCCCCTCCCGTTCCGGGCGCCGCGGATCATGCGCAGCGCCATCAAGTACGTCGCCACGACGTGGCCCTACTGGAACAGGACGGAGGGCGCCGACCACTTCTTCCTCACGCCCCACGACTTCGGCGCGTGCTTCCACTACCAGGTGCGTGTGTGTGCATTGCCGGATGCATCAGGCTGCAGAGCTGGAATGAAATGGTGAGCTGATTGGTTTTTTGGCGTGTGGTGGTTTCAGGAGGAGAGGGCGATGGAGAGGGGCATCCTGCCGCTGCTCCGGCGCGCGACGCTGGTGCAGACGTTCGGGCAGCGGAACCACGTGTGCCTGCAGGACGGGTCCATCACCATCCCACCCTACGCCAACCCGCACAAGATGCAGGCGCACCTCATCAACCCCGGCACGCCGCGCTCCATCTTCGTCTACTTCCGGGGCCTCTTCTACGACATGGGCAACGACCCCGAGGGCGGCTACTACGCCAGGTAACAATCCACGTTTTATTTTGATGATCAATTTCTTGCCTTTCCAACATCGATACAGATTGATGAGCTTGTATATGTATAGATAACCTGATTGGATCCATGGATTACCTAACGATGCAGGGGCGCACGCGCGTCGGTGTGGGAGAACTTCAAGGACAACCCGCTGTTCGACATCTCAACGGAGCACCCGTCGACCTACTACGAGGACATGCAGCGCGCCATCTTCTGCCTGTGCCCTCTGGGGTGGGCGCCGTGGAGCCCCCGGCTGGTGGAGGCGGTGGTGTTCGGCTGCATCCCGGTGATCATCGCCGACGACATCGTGCTGCCGTTCGCGGACGCCATCCCCTGGAAGGAGATCAGCGTGTTCGTGGCGGAGCGCGACGTGCCGCGGCTCGACAGCATCCTCACCTCCATCCCGCTGGAGGACATCCTCCGGAGGCAGCGGCTGCTGGCCGGCGCGTCCGTGAAGCAGGCGCTGCTCTTCCACCAGCCCGCGAGGCCAGGGGACGCCTTCGACCAGGTGCTCAACGGGCTGGCGCGCAAGCTGCCGCACGGCAAGGGCGTGTTCCTGGAGCCCGGGCAGAAGGTGCTCGACTGGAACGCCGGGCTCGAGAGCGACCTCAAGCCGTGGTAGACGACGACGCATTGCGCCGCCGTTTGCGCTAGCTGCGTCTGCATTTGTTCATCTTTTTTTTTACTTCTTCTTCTTTTACATCGATCCATGGATGGACATGGATGGATGGATCACGCATTAGTTTTTGCACACGACCGGTTTACATGCAGCAGAAATATAGAGCGAGATTTGTCAGGAGGTACGAGAGGCAGCCCTTGTGTTGTTTAGATTTAGTGTTTGTAAATCGAGCTAATTAACCTGTTCTGCTTTGCTTGACTTGACGTCTCTGTTTCATCTCTGATCTCTCTCCCCCGCGCTGAACTTTATCTGTCAAACTGACAGTTTCAGTTGCTCCTGCCCTCTGAATTTCCGGTGCACCTGAACATACAGCAGTTTCAGGATCGGATGATGATAGTGCGACTGCGGGGTAGTAGAGCAGCTCTGCAATGAGAGGAAACGAAGATCTTTGCAGGCAAAGGAGAAAAAAGGGAAAGTCTGGACAAACTCTGAACAGCTGAAGAAGACCTGGATGTTCTTTCAGCTGCCAGTTGGGGCACCGTCAAACCGCCTCTGCCGGCAACTGTTCAGATTTGGAGAGGAGACTGATCGGACGGAGGCAGGTCGCCGCAGCTTGCGCGGCCCGGGTCAGTAGGAGGAGCACGAGAAGCACGGCCACTGCAGAGCAGCCAAAGGGCAAGTTGGCCCTTGGGATGGGCCAAGTTTCACTCACCACGCCCCCATGGATGGAGGCTGGAGCTTTGCCCTCCCGCTTCACAGCTCAAGCACAGCGAAGGGTCTGTCCCCGCCTGCTGCGCTGCGCTCGGGTGGGGCGACCGTTTGAGAGTCCGTCCATTTCGATCAAGTTCCTGTTTCTGCGCCTCTGCCAGGGTTTCTCCTCTCCAAATCCAAATTCGTCACCTTGATTTCGCGTTAACGCACTGAAAAAAAAAACCTTTGCCTTTTGAAAAGCAAAACAGAAAATAAATAAAAAAACAAAGAGGAAGGGAACTTGTGAACTTGGACGGGTTTGCTGGTTGGATTGGATCGTAGCAGGCACAGGCAGGCTAGCAGCCGCCTTCGACGTCCCAACCAGCCAGCTGCCGCCGGCCGCCGCCGCCCTGCGTTCCTTCATCGCTGTGGGGGCTGACTGCTAATAAGCTTGCGTAGCAGCCAGGCTCGCTTGGACTTTTCCCCGGTCCAAGGGGCGCTTTGCTTCCTTCCGCCACTGCGACGGCACACAGCCTGGCGCGTCAATACGAGAAAAACCTAGGGACCGGCATGCACCGTGCCTTCCTTTTCATTTGGGTTTTTTTTTTATGTTTTTTAGTTTAGAAAAATGAAATTATATCCTATTTTGTTTTTGGATGCTCTTGTTGGATTAGTAATAATCGAGTTCACACTGAGCAGTAGGGGTACTTTTGGCCGATGTGAAATTGAAGAAATATCTTCAAGTACCAAAAACACGACCAGTGACCAACGGATTCCTCTACTCGTTTGGTTCACACCTTCCACTTTTATTTTCCTTTTTTTCTTTTTCCTTTCAAAGCAAAAGACACGTCTTGCCTTTACCAGGTGGATTATAGCTCGACTATTTCACCATTTCCTCCCATCATTGTCGAAGAGGAGCTACCTCCAACCTGATGTCATTTAAACAATCTTTCTTATGTTGTTGCGCCTGGGATGAGCTGTGTTCGCCAAAAAAAAAAAGATGTGCAAATGAATGTAGAAAATGCTAAGCTGAGCGTTTAAATGATTTAAATGAGAGGAGGAACGATATAAGATGCGCAATACTCGTCTTATACTGTGCTCCATTAAGAGGAGCAGCAATTAGCAAGGATGATGATGGACAATATTTTATGTGCTAAGCTGGGAGTAGCTATCAGCAAGAACCCCATTAAGAGCAAAATGTTTTTTTTTTCGATTTCTATCGGTGATATTTTCTCCTAAAACTGTTCATCTGAAAAATGTGCACGTCTCTAAAAAAAAATAGGCATCATGTTGATTTTTCGTGTTTGAAAAAAGGGATAATATGTGAACGTAGAAAAAAAAATGAATACGCAAAACTACAAGGGGTCCGGGCGCAAAAGCGGTTGGTGAAAACAAGAGAATGCGTCTGCTTAAATTGATGCTGACGAGCAATAGAGGGCCTCGTCTCGATCTCTCAGCTCCAAAACCTCGCAACAACCCCCCGTGAGCGACCAACCCCACCCCACCCCACCCATCCCCCCTTGCAGTTCTCACCAACCCACCCCGGCGGCGATGACCGGCACGGTGTCCAAGCTGGCGGCGCCCCGGCCGGCGGCGCTGCTTCCCCCGGCGTCCCTCCGCTCAGCCGCCCTCGGGTTTGCCCCCTCCGCCCGCCGGTTCCGCGTCTCCATCGCCGGCCGCGCCAGGAGCCCCATCATGTGCGTAACAACGACACCTTCCTCCCCCCTCTCTCCTCTTTAGATTTAGATTTGCGGTTTGATTCAGGTAGCCTTTGCATCCGCGCGCGTGCTTGAGCAGTTGAGCCGGCGATTGAGATTTTTTTTTTTTGGGGAGGAGGTTCGAGTAGATTCGAGCTGTGTTTGTCTCTGCGTGCTTTTGGGAAATCGTTAGCGAAATCGAAGGTTGTTGGGGGTCGCGGGCTGATTCCCCCGCCGCGTCGATGCGTGGGTGGGTGGGGTAGCCTTCCTTCCACGCCGCCTGATGTGGCGATAGAGACAGCTCGGATCCGGTTCTGAAGCCCGCTTCGATCGGGAAATGGACGGTGGAGAGGCTTCTGGTATACCAGCTTCTCGAGTCGCCGGGCTGGTGCGGGATCCGTGTGGAGTTGGAGGTAGCCGAGCGCTCCTATTTAGGTGCCGTGCCGGGACCCTGGAGCTGGTTGCATGCTGCATCACGGCTGCACACCTGAGTAGACTTGCTGCTTCCGTAGGCCTCTTGGTAGCCACACACACACAGCCAAAACTAGCAACGCTTTATATCAGCGTCAAAAGAATTCTAGTTTCGTACCTCTTGCTTCCTTCAAGAAGTATAACAGAAATGCCTTTTAGGTATGTGGGAAAGAGTAGTAGTATGAAACTGATAGATATTTTCTTTTCAAAAAAAGAAACTGATAAATATATAGGCCAACTATGTCACTTGGATGCATACTTACTACTTACTAGCTGTGTAGCTTTATGAGCTCCCTGAATTAATTGTATTGTGGTCATCTTCATCTGAACTCAGAACATCATCATCATTTTTGCAATTCAACTAGGTGTCTAGCTTGTGGGCATGACCTTTACTTGGTAAAATGCAATTTTCAGTGCGATGGCTTCTGCCAAGGAAGGAAATGGTGCTCCGACCAAGAGGACCTTGCTTCATGATCTCTATGAGCTCCAGGGCCTGTCCCCATGGTATGACAACCTCTGCCGGCCTGTCACCGACTTGCTGCCCCTTATCACTAGTGGTGTTCGCGGAGTCACCAGCAACCCTACGGTAATCCTCCATTTCCACTTTATGCATTTTGTATGATCACTCGCATATTTGCACCTTCACTCCTAACTCTGTCCTCGACACACTGCAGATTTTCCAGAAAGCCATTTCGTCGTCAAGCGCATATGATGATCAATTCAAGCAGCTCATTTCAGCTGGAAAGGATGCAGAGAGTGCTTACTGGGAACTTGTTATCAAGGATATCCAAGATGCGTGCAAACTTTTTGAGCCTATCTACAATGAGACAGACGGAGCTGATGGGTATGTCTCCGTGGAGGTGTCGCCCAGGTTGGCAAATGACACTCAAGGAACTGTTGAGGCCGCAAAGTGGTTGCACAAAGTGGTCAACCGCCCAAATGTCTACATCAAGATCCCTGCTACTGCAGAATGTGTTCCTTCTATCCGGGAAGTCATCTCTAATGGCATCAGTGTCAACGTCACAGTAAGTGCCAAGTTCTGCCTTGCCACTGACTTCTTATGATATTGTTGTGGTAAAACTTTGTCTCGCAGAACTGCTGTGATAAGCTTATTGATCACAAGTTCATTGCTGTTGCTGCAGCTTATTTTCTCAATTGCAAGATACGAGGCTGTAATTGATGCTTACCTTGATGGGCTAGAGGCTTCTGGTTTGAGTGACTTATCCCGAGTTACCAGTGTTGCATCCTTCTTCGTCAGCCGAGTTGACAGCCTTATTGACAAAATGCTTGAGAAGATCGGAACACCTGAGGCGCTTGCCCTTAGAGGAAAGGTAAATAAAATAAGAATCACCTACATCTTAATAATTGGACTTACTAGTAAATTGTCCATAAAGTTCTTCAACATGACCTCCCTCTTTTCTGCCAGGCTGCTGTAGCACAGGCGAAACTTGCAAATCAGCTCTACCAGAAGAAATTCTCTGGACCCAGATGGGAGGCTTTGGCCAAGAAAGGTGCCAAGAAACAGAGGTTGCTGTGGGCATCAACTGGTGTCAAGAACCCTGCTTATCCTGACACCCTTTATGTGGACAGTCTGATTGGACCTGACACGGTGTGTTTGCACGAAGAGCATCCTGGATTGAATTTGTTCGAATTGTAGATAGGCTCTCTTTCTACTGTCATGCAAAGGCATTGTAGTGATGCTTAACATGAGTTACTCCCTTGTGCTTTCAGGTCAACACGATGCCCGACCAAGCATTGCAGGCATTCATAGACCACGGCACTGTTTCAAGGACAGTTGATGCGAATGTGTCTGAGGCGCAAGGTGTATACAGTGCCCTGGAGAAGCTCGGCATTGACTGGGATGAGGTCGGGAAGCAGCTTGAGCTGGAAGGTGTGGACTCGTTCAAGAAGAGCTTTGACAGCCTACTTGTGAGCCTGCAGGAGAAGGGCAACAGCCTCAAGACCGCGAGTGTGTAAAACTGAAATGATTTTGGTACCTGCTGGTGAACAATTGCTAAATAAAATGCTAGCTTGCTGGCTCTCCTCTTAGTTTTGTAACTGTTCGGTGGCCCTTTAATTTTCTCAATCGGCTTTGTATTTTAGATATGCCTGGCTGTCATTGTGTAACCAATGTTCATGGCTTGTAACTGCTATGCGCTGTCCGATAAATAATTTTTTGAGCATATTATGTCTCGATAATTCATGCTTGTTTATAGAACGTTTATCTCAGATACATTTTGTTTTAATCATTTTATAGTTTATCCAATTTTTTCACCTAATAAAATTTCAACAAGAGTACATACAAAACTAAATTTCTAAGAAACAGCCTATTATTTATGCTAATTAACTTGGCGAGATTCGAGAGCTTAAAATATAGTTCTATGAATGTTATTATTAGGATTTTAGATTTAGAAAAAGGCTGAAATAAGGTGCCTGCAGGCCTGATGGCTGCAGACTCTTGCAATTGACACCGCAAAGCCAGTCATGGCTTGCAATTATATCCTGCGATCAACGGATGTCGTCTTCTTGAGAACCTATCGATAAGCTTGGAGCATTTTACGCACTTCAGTAGGAGGCACCATCAGATAGGCTACACCGCTGCAGAACCCACCAGGCAAACACTATTAAGATCAGGTTAGTCTGCTTCCATCCTTGAACTACCATTTGAAAATAGGGCAAACAAATTCTAGCACGAATTTTAGTAAGATATAGATCATCATTACAGTACATGTAAGAAACTGATCTCGCCAAAAGAGATCTATTTGGACAGCTCATTACTATTATTTACAAATCCTCAGCATTCCATACTGTAGAGTGTAGACCATTTTCCCTTCCTCTGATGTGAGATCATGTAAAACAAATGTCTATCATGGGCTCTCGCAAAACTCCATTTCCTGCAGTGTAATCAGATTGAAGGATAAATGTCAACTCTGTTCATAAAACTACCCCCTCTTAGAAGCTGATGATAAGTGATCAGCAATTATGATCTCCGAGTGAGATTTGAAAACCATTAAGTGCCGAAATATCAGTATCATACCTTGCCACACATTGGACATGTATCACTTCTCTCCATCCATTCATAAATACAACCAAGATGAAAATGGTGACAGCATTTTGTTATAATTTTCGGATTGTCTGGGGTATATTCTGCAAAGGAAATTTGTTGTAATGAATCAGTGAAAAAATATGTTCAGACACCAAGATAAACTGTTATGTATATAAGCAAAGCTATATGAACACAAACCTTCCAGACAGGTAGGGCAGACATCCTCATCTTCTGAACCAACAGCTGCATAGCTGCTGTTAAACGCTTTTGCAGACAAACTCTTGGTTGATTCAGAACGATGGACCTTATATTCACCGTCATTTTCAGTGCTGCTCCGTTTCTTCTGAGCAGCTAAGTGCTCAATACCTGAGCTGCTTGCATTGCGTCTAAGGGCTAGTGACTCTTCTTGTGCGAGATTTATGGACTTCTCACGCCTTGATACCAATCCCTCTCTTTGAACACGGGCATATCTAGGATCAGTATCATATGGGGGTGGTCTAGAAACCAGGTGATAAGTTTCTGCCAGTGAATTGTCATTTATGCTGGCACTTGGATTAGTGGATCCCAATGGAGCAGACCCTTGGGCTTGGTTGCCTGGCCTAGACTCAAGCCTCTGGAATGTTGCAGTATACTACATTGAACAAGGAAATGGAAATGTACAGTTATAACAAGCAATACACTGAAGATATGATGATGGACATACCAAACTCTGGTAAAGAAATGTAACTGGATGGACTCTACCTCATTACAAGTACATGATATATCTACAACATAACTAACAAGTATACGATGTATCTGTCTAGAGGTCTATCTAGCCAAGAGTATATGTTCCTCAATCTCTGCCTTGACCATGTTTTCACCTTTTCAGCTACTTTTAGTAGTCTTCGGTAAATTATTGCAAGTTCACTATGATTTTGTATCCTTTTTATCCAATATATCCCTCGCCGGTGTCATCTAATACTTGAGAAAACACGATATTGGCTATCTAATATCCTTGAGAAAATGCAATTGAGCTTTGCATGCAACATCATGTGATCGATGAAGCTAATGCATCCAAACCATGGCCAGCATACAGGATCTCTTGACAGAAATGAGAAAAGTGGGCGTGACTGTTGAAAGTTATAGGTTAGTATCTAATAACTCTTCGCGAGCATAGTAGATCATATCAACACGTTATTCCCGATGGTGACAAGTAACAAAATGCCAGCATGTTAGCAGTTCTATAGACAGCAAAAGTAGCAAATCCGCATGTAAATTAAGTGGTGACACTATGTGATATTTGACTAGAGCTTATAAAATACTACAGATCGGTTATGCATATTACCCCGCCAAAAATGCTGTGGAAAAAATGCCTCAAGGACATGCATTGCCTGTAGACCGGGTTGCTTGGATTGACATATTCCTCAAAATCTTCAGTGCTGAAGCAACAGCAGAATCCACCCATAGAAACTGCACAGGTTATGAGTATCAGAACACGAGTAACAAGCAGGAGTAAATAGGACTAGGTCTGAAAACTCCTGCGTACATAAAATTATCATACACAGACAGATAAATAAAATACCTCAGAAGTTGTCCAGTAGCCCCCTGGACAACAACAAAAAAAAAATGGTTGCTGCTACTAGCTACGGATCTCGAACAAAAATTCCAGTTGGTCGTGGGAAACCGAGTCTACCATCAAAGATAGCAGTAAAGCATCCTCCAAGCTGCAACCAAACAAAGCGGAAGGTGTACTGTGATCTTCAGGTTACTGCATTGATAAAAAAGAGACCAAACATGTGTGTAACCAGGCAGAAGGGTAAAACTGCACTAATGGCTGCTTGAGCCCGTGTTTCACACACCCTGTTCCCATCTGCCTTTCTAGCTGCATTTGCAGGTTTTTTTTTTTGAAGCGTAGGGATTGGATCACAACTGCAGCGCAAAATGCCACACTTGATTTCTTTCTTTCTTTTTTTTTAAAAAAAAGTAAACATATTTGAGGTGATCCAGAGGATGAAGCCATCGCCCTGGAAGCCAATACATAGAAGTGAATATGTGCCAGTGTAGCACTCACTAGGCGGGCTAAAGCATCAACGAGTAGATCTTTGCACCATATTATCAAAGGGAACTAGTATTGCTGCCGATCTGCATCTCCTATTGATGGATATAGTCGTATACTCCTATGTATAATAATAATATAAGAAGCGAGGCACCGAACAGCGCCGGCACGCGGGCACCCCTAGGCTAGGAGCGCGTTCGGAGGGGGGGGAAGAGGCGCCGACAGACCAGACCTGCTGCTGGGCTGAGGGACGGAGCACACCGACTGAGGGCGACAGAGAGAGGAACGGGCGCGTGGCGCGGAGCTCACCTCCCCTACTGGACGGCGGCGGCGGCGGAGGGAGGGGAGGCTTCCACCAGGTGCCTGGGCGGGCGGGGGGCGGGAGGGAGGGGAAAGCGACGAGACGGGGGGGAGCGAGAAGCGGAGGTGACTGCAGCACTGGGCAGCGGAGGAGTCGGGGCGGAGGAGGGGGGCGTGGGGCGGGGGGGGGGGGGGGGGGGGTGGCAGGGTTGGTGCGCGTGCCGAGTCCCTGCTCCTCGCGGCGCGGTGGGGTGTCGCTGCTGGTATGGTAACGCCACGCACACGCACGCCACGCCACGGCACGGCACGGGCCGACCCGAAACGTCACAGTACCCACGATGCCACCGGTGCTACTACCTGCTGCAGCTCACTTCACTAGTTGGCCGGCCGCCGGCGGCCGTTGGTCAAGTGCGCTGGCAACCTGCACGGTAACGGTATGCTCTGGAGGGAGGGGGGGGGGGGGGGGGGGCTGTTGCGGGTTGGCACCGGAACCGGAACTTGCCGAGCTTCCCGATCCGGCGAGCTGAGGAGTGAGTTGGCGGCCACATGCCTCCTCTGTCCTCCCTCCCGCGCCGCAGGTGCCTGCGCTGGCTCCGTTGACTACTCGCTCGTTCGTTAACCCCAACCCCCCTGGGCCCTGGCAACCGCCCAATAAACAAGAAGCCCAGCCAGGATTGTGGAAGGGCCAGAAACGAACGAGCAGCAGCAAACGAGCCACTGGGCCTCATAGGCCCAAGATTGAAGGGGCCAACAAACACATCACGAGAAAAGTTCCATAAAACGGATTAACATTCTTTTTTGTGAAAACATAAAACGGACGAACACATAAACGGTTACTCTCTACCTCTCTGCCTAATCTCTACCTAATAATAATAATAATAATATTAAAGCAAGGATTGTTTCTACCACTTTTATTCGTCCGTCTACAGTATAACCGATAAGAAGTCGGAGAAAATCGGTGTTCTCCCGTGTGAACCGGTGCAAAGGAGTTAAAACCGAATAAAAGCCGATGGAGAAAAAGAAAAAACGCTACCCTCCGTGTGAACCGGCCGAGCACCACGCGAAAGAAAAGGGCCCGCAGCCCGCTTCCTCCCCTCCCTCGCAGTCAGCTAGGCCTTGGCGGCCTTTTTTCTCTCGTGCGTAGGCACACGGCCCAGCTGTAGCCTGTTCCAACTTAATTCCACCTGACGTGCGTGAGTGCACCTGAAAAATCAAATCCAGCTGCCCATGCCCTTAGGCAAGTGATACAATAAGGAGTTAAAAAAATCTTGGTTCTACATCGTTCAAGTAGGGCTTTGAAGCTTACTTATGTATTTAAAACACATAATATTTATGCCATGTGATAAAACTTGTCCAGGCATGTAAGGGCGTAACACTACGCAATAAGGACGGTTTGCCATGTGTCATATTACAATGAGGTGAGACTTTGTAGTAGAAAAGGTGATTGTAACAAAAAAAAAATCTGATCTTGGATGCCATGTAAACTCTATACATTAGCTATCCGTATGACCATATTTCATTGAGCCAGCACTCTATACTACATGATGGATACTTATCAGTTAGTTGCTTGTAGTCAAAATAAATAGCTAAATTGTAGGTGACCGAGTAATATAAACAATTTGCAATGTTCCATGCCTCCTTTATTTTCCTACGTGTTAATGATATTTTCTTACATCTCCATGCTATATAAAATAGGTAAAACTTGGTCATCTTTTTCAATTAGTATGTTATTAGAATAAGAAGACAGCTAAAATAAATCACCCATGTCAGTGTAACTCTCTTAATTGAGATATTTTATCTATTTTTATCCCATTGCGAGTGTGGGTATAGTATTTGCTATTCGTAGTAATGAGATAATACTCTATATACATCCTTCACCGCACCTGTAGCAACGCACGGACATGTTTGCTAGTAATATTAAAGTGAGGAAACAATCCTTCACGCGTTCTGCCTTCGGCAATTTTCGTCCGTCGTTCAAAACTGTGTAGAATTCGTGCGAAGTAGAGAATACGGCGGTCGTCGCGCGAACCACCGAGGAAACAAAACGGAATCCTCCGCGTAAAACTGAAGCACGCGGTCCCGTCTTTTTTGATTTTTAACCCTTTTTGCGAAAGATTTTCACAAGTAGACCCTTTTTGGAAAGATTTCAAAAAATGGACCCTGAGCTCGGCGTCGTGGATCATGGCGCCGAGGTTACATGCCTCGGCGCCACAGATCATGGCGCCGAGGTCTTGGGCCTAGAAACAATATCAGTTACCCTACTTTGAAAATCTTTTGTGAAGAAATTTGTATGTAAAATGTGGCCAATAACATGCAAAATGGAATCTATGAACTTTGTTTAACATCTTACAACATTTGTGGATAAAAACTAAGCGAGTTTACATATTTAAAATGACATTCCAAAATTGAAAGTATTGCTGTCGGCATTTACTCATGCGCTGAAAAATTCTAAGTGCTGAGAACCCTTAAAACATTAACAGGCATGCAACTTTGAAATTCTATTCTGAAAAGTTTTCATATATACATTGAAAGAATTTGGATCCCGAATGTAGTATGATGTTTAATAAACATTTTGTGTATGTTGTTGACCATGAAAACATACAAATTTCTTCACAAAAGAATTTTAAAGTAGGGTAAGCGACATCGTTTTCAAAGCCCAAGACCTCGGCGCCATGATCTGTGGCGCCGAGGCATGTAAGCTCGGCGCCATGATCCACGGCGCCGAGCTCAGGGTCCATTTTTCGAAATCTTTCCAAAAAGGGTCTACTTGTGAAAATCTTTCGCAAAAAGGGCTAAAAAGTAAAAAAGTCGGCACGCGGTCCACTTGACAGCTCGCAACACATGGCTCCCACGGTCCAACTAGAGCCCACTAGCGGAATTAGCAAGCCACGTCAAGGTGTTTGTATTTTAAAGTATGTATCCTTTACCCATGCTAGGATTCTTATATAGTATACGGATCGGAATCATGTTAGATATAACTGAAATGGGCTAGATCAGGGATCGGAATTATGTTAGATATAACTGAAATGGGCTAGATTAGGGATCAAACTAATATAGCAGCACAATACGATCATTGAAAAAATTCATGAAGTTGAAAAATAATATCGTAACCCGAAGAAATAAATTGAATTTGTGTTTTCTTATAGAACACATGAAACTCATTGTATGGTTTGAGAAATTGGGCTAGAGCTCGTATTTGAACTTTATAATGTGTAAAAGACACGGATAAAATAATCATTGGATATTTTGAACCCGAGAATATATCAGGTGCAAACCAACGTCTTCATGAAAACTTGTGCAAACCACAATAAAAAAAATCGTCTAAATTAACAAAAAATCACACATATAGTTGATGTAAAGATACACGATCTTGTAAAATATTTTGTCCAAACTCGGCTTCCTTTGTCAGATATAAAAATAAGAATTTTTAAATAAATTATCAGCACAACTTTTTGGCTTTAAATTTGTTACTTTTATATACAAACGAAGTCGAGTTTGGATAATTTGTTATTTTTAACAAAATTATATAAATTTATTATTTTTATATCTGACAAACGAAGTCGGGTTTGGATAAGATGTTTTACAAGGTTGTGCATCATCATATCATGTACATGTGTGATATTTTCAATTAATTTAGATGACCTTTTTACCGTGGTTTGTACGTGTTTTCACAGAGACGTTGGTTTGCACCAGATACGTTACTTTTGAACCTAAGCTGTACTTGGACAATATGACTCCATAATTTAATGTCTTTTGGTAGAGAATCATTGTGGGGAAATAATTTTGGTACACGTGTTGAGGGCTGCGATAGTTTTTTCCCGTTGCAACGCACGAGCATAATTGCTAGTCTTGAGAGGATGAGATCATACAACGATACAAGACCATTAGATCAACCACATGGAAAATTACTCAAGTCTGTAGCTAAACACCCGGCCTTCTTCGTCTTCATCGGAACCCTGATAGTAGTGCAAACTAGCTGCTCCGTCAATCAATATCACCCATCCTAATTCAAAAAAATAATCACCCATCCATGTGCCATTGATCACGGCCTGTACAGCCTGCGTAGGAAACATACATATATACATTGACCTTTGTACGTGGACTTTAACGTTAACTCATCCTTTCCAAAAAGAACACATTATAAGAGATGCCAATTATATTATTTTTTAGAAAAAAAATGTATTTTTTTACACGTGCGAAAGCGTGACATTCATCCCTCGTGTTTCATTTGGTGCAGATCAACCCCTTAACTATCTGAAATGGTGCATTTATCATCCTCACCTTAGTTTAACTATGAGTTAGTATCATATAAAAGTAGTTTAGACCACGTAATCATCTTGCTAATTAATGTTTAGTCACATTTTATGTTCAGTCAATCTTTATAATAATTGAGTATAAATTTGCTTTATTAATTTTTTTAAAAAATATAAAGTATCAATTTAGAGAATTTACTAAAACCTCTTGCAAACTTTATTGCATCTCTAGGCAGTAATTATTGATTAATCAAATTATGATTGATAATGTAGCATGAATTGCTAGTAGATTTCACAAAATCATTGGTAAACTATAAGGTGGGATGATAAATGCACCAAATTAATTAATTAAGGAACTGATTTGCACCAAATGAAACATGAGGGATGGATACCATACTACTATTACAATACTTGAGGGATGGAAACTACACTTTTTCCTGTTTTTTTTTTCAAAAATAAAGTCTGAATTGATCCTATTTCCACAGCGTACCATGCATCGAGTTCTCACCTCCTTAGTTCAATATCAATGGACGAGACTTCCCCTCTTCACTCCAGTTTATTAGCGGTAATTATAAAAACTAGTTTCTTTGAATTTAGCATCTAGATCAAAACTTTAATCCTTAGAGTCACCACCAATCCTATTTAATCGAGACTTTTTTTCAATATCTAGTTTGATCAATTGAACTAGTTTTTCAAAATCTAGAAAGATGCACATATTTCTAAATGTGCCAACACAAAGCGATGGTTGGCTCGGTGTTCCAGCACTTTAACCAATCACCCATTCCTTGCGCAAAAAAAAAAAAAAAAAAAAACAATCACCCATTCGAAACACCCCAAAAATAGGAAAAAATATTGGTGGCTCAGGGCCAACACACATCTCCACAATCACCGGGACGAGGGGTGCGTGGGAGAGCTGTACAAGAAGCCAAGAAAGAAACAGTCTCTTGTTCAAAGTTCAGACCCAGCGCCGCCATTTCAGCTCTGTTGTTGCATGCGCGCGGCTGCCGGATCACGTCCTCCGCTCCCCGGTCTCCATATATATAGCCGACGCATATCAGACTCCACCCCACCACCTCCGAGTCCCTTATCCCTCCGACATGGCGACCCCTGCGCCATTGCTCCTCCTGCTCTTCCATGGGCTCCTCGCCCTCTCCCTGGCGCTCGGCGCGCACGGCAAGCCCGGTGACAATGGCAACCTCACCAGGCAGGCCTTCCCGCCCGGCTTCGTCTTCGGGACGGCGTCGTCGGCGTACCAGGTGGAGGGGAACACGCTCAAGTACGGCAGGGGCCCCTGCATCTGGGACACATTTCTCAAGTATCCAGGTGAGATCGAGGAAACCATCGAGGAGGTTGCGTTCTTCCATTTGACGATGCAATGTCGCATCCCATAATCTGATTTTTTCTGGATATGTTCTTGGACAGGTACTACTCCTGATAACTCCACTGCGAATGTGACAGTCGACGAGTACAATCGCTACATGGTTCGTCCAATGTCTGTTCTTGGTCGCTTTCTGAATGATATATGTAGTCTATTTCTGATCCATTTGAGTTTTTTTTTTCTGCCGGTGGCCTCTTAATTGCAGGACGATGTGGACAATATGGTGCGGGTTGGCTTCGACGCATACCGCTTCTCGATCTCCTGGTCGCGCATCTTCCCCAGTATGTGCTGAAACATACTCACAATCAGTGGTGATTCGTAGTGCTTTCACTGCAGTGACGTGTCTATTTTTTTTTGGTAAACGATGCATGCAGGTGGAATTGGGAGGATCAACAAGGATGGTGTGGATTATTACCACAGGCTCATCGACTACATGATCGGGAACCGTAAACACAATGATCTTGGCCTTCCTTTGTGCTCTTGCCATGGAGATATTACTTTCTTGCGAATGCAGATTTGGAGGCATGTGAAGACTTGTCATGTTTTTTTTTTTGCACCAGATATTACTCCTTATGTCGTGTTGTACCACTACGACCTTCCTCAGGTGCTGCAAGACCAGTACAACGGCTGGCTGAGCCCCAGAGTTGTGTTAGTGTTCACGATCAACACCACCATCTCTTTCTTGCATCAAATCTACAAGACACATTCGATCATGCATGTGGTGCCTGCCATTTCGCAGGGAAGATTTCACCAAGTTCGCGGATTTTTGCTTCAAGACGTACGGTGACCGTGTGAAGAACTGGTTCACCATCAACGAGCCCAGGATGATGGCCGCCCACGGCTACGGAGACGGCTTCTTCCCCCCTGCCAGATGCACCGGCTGCCGCTTCGGTGGGAACTCCGCCACCGAGCCGTACATCGCTGCCCATCACCTTCTCCTGGCCCACGCGTCTGCTGTCAAGTTGTACCGCGAGAAGTACCAGGCTAGTGACTACCACGCACATCCCCTCATTCTAACATTGACAATCTCGATCTCTTTACTTACAGTCGCCCACCATGCTGGAGAGCACATTTCAGGCTCGTCAGATTGGGAAGATCGGCATCCTGCTCGACTTCGTGTGGTACGAGCCGCTCACACCCTCCATGGACGACGAGTTCGCGGCGCACCGGGCGAGGATGTTCACACTTGGCTGGTGACGATAAACCTTATTTATTACCCATCAGCATATCTCTCTAAATCTGATGGTAGCACCACGGCGCAGCGGTGGCTGCACCGATCGATGAACTGGACGCACACATTCGATCTGTATTGTATTCAATTTTTGTTTCAGGTTCCTGCACCCGATCACCTTCGGCCACTACCCGGAGACGATGCAGAAGATTGTCATGGGAAGGCTGCCCAACTTCACCTTCGAGCAGTCTGCAATGGTGAAAGGCTCGGTAGATTACGTCGCCATCAACCACTACACCACATATTATGCCAGCAACTTCGTCAACGAGACACACACGAGCTATGTGAACGACTGGCATGTCAAGCTTTCATGTACGATTATTCAACATGCAAGCCATCTTTTCATTTGATGAATCTTTACCCGGCCGCCATAGCTACTAACCCTTGGCTTGGACCGTCTATTCAGATGAGCGAAACGGCGTGCCGATTGGGAAAAGGGTACAATATTTTCGTTACCTCGCCACACATTTGAGTCAGAAAATGAACAAAGATTAATTACAACTTAAGATTTTTTTTTTGCATCTCCAAACATATGTATGCAGGGATACTCGGACTGGCTTTACGTGGTACCATGGGGGCTCTACAAAGCTCTCATTTGGACTAAGGAGAAGTTCAACAACCCTGTGATGCTCATCGGCGAAAACGGTAAACCAGACAACAATCCTTCAGTTGTTATCAGAAGCTGAACTATACAGTAGCATTGTGACACAATATTAAAGGCGCACGCGCGCGCACACACACGCACACACACACATATGAATCTTGATGCAAATTTCAATGATGATGATATATCTCCAGGAATCGATCAATCTGGAACCGATTCTTTGCCCGCTGCATTGTACGACAAGTTCAGGATAGACTACTTCGAGAAGTACCTTCTTGAGCTCCAATCTGCGATACGGGACGGCGCGAGAGTTATCGGGTACTTTGCTTGGTCACTGCTGGACAACTTCGAGTGGCGGCTAGGGTTCACCTCCAAGTTTGGGATCGTGTACGTGGACCGAACCACGTTCGTGAGGTACCCCAAGGACTCTGCACGCTGGTTCCGGAAGATCATAAAAGTCGAGTGAAGGAAATTGTGTATGACAGACAACATGTAGTTCTTTTGGGGACGCCAGTTTTGGTTCTTAGGAATAGAGTTTGGGACATGAAAATAAGGATAGTGGAGTCCTTTTCTTTTCGATTTTGAGTCTTGTGTTTTGAGTATATGTCGCATGCGCGCGGACGGTCGGACGGAAGGGTTACGAGCTTTGTTTGTACAGTGGAAGTGCACGTGCGACACGCACGTGATATAGAAAAATAAAATATATTAAAAATAACTTAATTATAAAATATTAATAATTCTCATCATCCTACATGCAAAAACCCTACACGGCCAAAGCATGCCTTAGAAACAATAGTCCAATAGCATAGGATGGAGCAAAAGTGATGTTATCAAATTAAGAGTGTGAAGCTCTAATAAGGTTTATAATTTGAAATTGTTGTGAAGTAAAATAAATAACCTTAAAAGATAAATTAATTAATCAACAAGACGGCTTCATAAAAAACAATGTGAACTAACTTATTCTCATCCCCATATCAAATATCATGAATTAGCATTCTTTACGGATAGAGGCTACCATTACCAAGAACACACCGAAAAGCTCTACATTTTCAATAGCAAGATCCAACCTCAAAAAAAAGTTTTTCATCCTCACTCCATCATTCTGTTGTGCCTCCCATCGCAAGGGGCGAATGCCGCCGCCCGCTGCCGCTAGGCTTGCTCCTCAACGCAGCAGCACCAGACTTCGGTGGACTGACCCCGCTAGGCGGGTGCCGAAGGGGCACTGCACCGGGTCTACCGCTGGACTCCGGCCGCACTCACGAGAAACGGTTGCCATGTTCAAGTTAACATGCAACAAGGTGTAGAATGCAAGGTGTCAGGATTTTAATTACCGAACGATTCTATTGCAGCACAACATGAAGATGCCTATAAAGTTGAATGGGCGCTTGGTGCGGAGCTCACCTCTCCTACGGGGCGGCGGCGGCGGGAGCGGGGGAGCTGGGGGAGGGAGTGAGGGAAGGGGCAAGCGACGAGACGAGGGAGCAAGTGGCGGAACCAGGAATTTTCGGTAGGGGGGGCGGCTAAACCAACATCATTGACATCTCGCCTATAATCTTTAATTTGCAAGCATAGTATTATCAACACCTTCCCGATCTCAAGTAGAATGGCAAATAACGCATGAGAATCGGTTAGTGAGTCGCGAGCGAAGCCGGTAGCAAACCCCAATGTAATTGTGGTCGCAATAATTAGATACATGTTTTCTAGTTTTCATGTTACACAAAATTAATACATAGATCTAAAAAGATGATATATACCGAGGAGGAAAATCAAATGGATACAAGTAGTAACTATGCCTAATTGTATATATATATGATTGGAATGTATTGCCCAGTAAAGGCATTCCCCCACCGCAGGGGATTATTATGTCTAGTAGAGCCGGCGGTCCAGCTGCTCAACAATGCTTCTATATAGAGCTTATTGATTGGAACTTAAGTCACATCTTAACATTTACCTGTAATAAATACCTCAAATAGTTTATGTCTGACTTTGGACTTTGAATTGGATTGGAGATACAGTTCTAATCGTATCACTCAAATACTAGCTCATCACTCAAATACGCTCTAGAGCATGCATGTAATACAGGGGGTTTAGAGTTTTTTCAGTGTGATAGGGGGGGCCGTGGCCCCTACCAGCCCCCCCTTGGTTCCGCCACCGCGAGGGAGCAAGAAGTGGAGCGACCGTTGGTCAAGTGCACCGGCAACTCGCGCGGTATGCTCGAGGGAGGGATGTTGCTGGTTGCCATCGGATCGGATTAACATTCCTTTTGCGAAAACAGAAAACGGATGAGCGGATAAACGCTTACTCGCCGGTGGTATATATAGATAAGGCGCAAAGGAGTAACCATTAGGTGCACCTCCGAACCTATAGTTCAATTATTTGTACTACTTTTTCAAAATTGAGCTGAAGTAGTACAAATAATTGAACTAAAGAGGTTCGGAGGTGCACCACACCACATTCAATTTGCAGCCCTATATAATATACATACACCCTCCGTCCCAAAATATTTGCACCCTTTGACTTTTACAGAGCACGTTTGATCATTCGTCTTATTCAAAAAATTTGTGCAAATGTAAAAATAATTATGATATACTTAAAATATATATGATGATAAAACATGTAATAGCAAAATAAATAATATTTTCACAATTTTTTCAAATAAGACAAATGGTCAAACGTGAATCGCAGAAGTCAACAAGTGCAATTATTTTAGGACAGAGGGAGTACATGATATAACATATAATGATACAAGACCACTAGACCAACAAGATGGAACATTACTCCAGTCGTAGTAACAACCGGCCTTCTTGGTCTTCGTCGGAACCCTGATACTGATAGTAGTGCAAAGTAGCTGCTCCATCAATCAGTAATCATCCATCCATGTGCCGTTGATCAGGGCCTGTACAGCCTGCGTAGGAAACATAAATTAACCTTTGCACATGAACTTTGACGTTAACTCATCCTTTCCAAAAGAACACGTCATAAGAGATGTCATTATGCCAATCATATATTTTTTTTTGAAAAATTGTATTTTCATCCCTCAAGTATTGCGAAAATGTGACATTCATCCCTCATATTTCATTTGGTGCAAATCAACATCTTAACTATCTGAATTGGTGCATTTATCATCATCGACTTAGTTTAACTATAAGTTAGTATCATATAAAAGCAGTTTAGACCATGTAATCATCTTGCAAATTAATGCTTAGTCACACTTTATGTTGAGTCGATCTTTATAATAATTGAGTGTAAATTAGTTTTATTAAACTTTTTAGAAAAAAACTATAAAGTATCAATTTAGAGAAATTACTAAAACCTCTTGCGCAAAATTTATATTTTCGACTTAGCATATTGCATCTCTAGGTACAGATTATTGATTAATCAAATTATGCTATTTTTTATTATGTGGCATAAATTGTTAGTATATTTCACGAAACAATTGTTAAATTATAAGGTGGATGGTAAATGCACCAAATTAATTAATTAAGGAACTGATTTGCACCAAATGAACACACAAGGGATTGATACCATACTATATTACAATACTTGAGGGATGAAAAATAGATTTTTTCCTATTTTTTCTTAAAAAGATAAAGTCTGAATTGATCCTATTTCCACAACGTACCATGTTCATTAGAAAGCCCTTATATGCATCGAGTTCTCACCTCCTTAGTTCAATTATCAGTGGACCAGACTCCCCCTCTTAACTCCAATTTATTAACAGTAATTATCAAATTAGTTTCTTTAAAATTAGCATTTTAACATCTAGTTCCTTTCTAAAGAGTAACATTTTAAACTCTACTGATCATAACTTCAATCCTTTAGAGTCACCAGCAATCCTATTTCATCGAGACTTTTTTCTCAATATCTAGTTTGATTAATTGAACTAGTTTTTCAAAATCTAGACAGATGCACATATTTCTAAATATGGTGCATTTTTATAAGGGAAAAAAAGCTAGCGCTAGTAGTTGAGTATTTCTTTTAGCAGAAGACAAAACATATACATCTACCAATGAATAATTCATGACAAAAGGAAAGGAAAGGAGAGACGACAAGTTCACGTCAAAATGGAATTCTCGTGTGACGAATTGAAGGGAGTCCGGTCGCAGTTGGACGATGACAGGCATCCACAGTTGGAGTCACAGGGGCGCCCATGGAATAAAAAAAAAGCTTTTTCATAGCAAGCACACACAGCTCCCGTTCGTCAATTCCGAGAACCGAGATAAGGACACTTCGATCAAGAGAAAATTACGTCTACTGTTTTTGGTCAATCCAAACGTGCTTCACGCCGCCTATACATACATATATATACATATACTATCTATCTATCGTTGCCTGCGCTAGTAGTAGAAGCAAAACAAGCAAAACTCTTTTTTTGTTTGAAACAAACTCATGAAGCAAAACTAAAAAAACAATGAGAGAGAGAGAGAGAGAAATATATGCGTACCTCTCCTTGCGCTTCTGGAAGAAACGCTGCAGAGATCTCTTGCTTGAAATGGGCATCTCTGCGCACGCAACGGAACAAGAAATAATTAAGGGCATTATTAATTCTAAAGAAAAAAAAGAAATAAGGGCGTTATTCCCTTGCCTTTTTTCTATAGTTTCCAAAGCATTGCATGCATGGCAATGTAGTAAACTTTATAGTGCGAAAAATAAGGCATGTGATCGATGACCAACTTTATTTGGCCGGATATGATACACTGCAGTTGCATATATTGTTGCCCCGGCAGATTATACAAAGAAGAAATTAATGGATTGCACACCTTTAGTCCTCAACTTGGCCAGCAACTCCTCGCCGTGGTTTGCCCGGCGAGGACGACCGGCACGGCCGTCGTCCCCGCCGCCCTTCTCACCCGCCGCCATCTTCATGAGATCCTCCGCCTGCCCGCCGCGCCATGGGATGATGTGTAGAGCACGAGACATGATGATGAGCAACGAACTACTAGCTAGGCAAGATCGATCGATGGTACATGCTGAACTAGAGCTATCGTCGGCCGGGTTCCACCTACAGAAGAATTAACCGTGTGCATAGATCGACTGAAAATCTTCTTGGACCTTATCTTGTGGGAGATGGAACACGGCGACGCCGCCGCTGTAGAACACCGTCAGGGGCTTCGTCGCCGTCGCCGTCGTGTTGGTGGTGCTGGCGCTGCCGGTGCCGCTGCAGCGCCGCCGTGAACAAGGAATAAGGTAGTTAAGAGCAACGCTAGCTGATGCGATAAAGAGAAACAGTGGCATATGCAGATCGACACACACTGTCCTGCTTGGATCGAGACGATTTACCTCGTCAGGACGAAGTCGCCGGGGAAGGTAGCCATCTTCGTCTGCAGCTGCAGGTGCGGCGAGGATCCCACCACGAGCACTAGCCGAAACGTAGTACGTCAATCATCAGTTGATGAGCGAGCGAGGTACAAAGATAGAGATTGATCAATATATGTATGACACGCAAATCGACATGGTGAGCAGGGTGAGCAGCAGATCAGTCTACACACACTTCCAGCCCGAGCAACGTGATCGCACTGCAGAAAGGGGAATCGATCCGGACTAGTACGATTATATGATCCGATCGATCGAGACATCATCGCATCTCTACCTTGGGGTGAGGAGGACGAGGATGGGGAGGAGTTGGGGTTGCGCGTCAGTGGGTGGTGGTCAGCTGACGGGTGCCCGTGCTTGGCCATTTCGATCGGTGCTCGCCCGTCTGTCGATGTCAGGCTGTCAGCTCTACGCCTCTATCCCTTGGAGTTGGAGAGCAGGCACGAGCTACACAAAGAGAGAGAGAGAGGATCGGGGGAGACGACGGGTACAGGGACAAAGGGGGTGCTTTGCTTGGGAGAGGCAGGCACTTGAATGGGTAAACAAAGAAAAGCTTTCTTGGGGGTACTCTGTAGCCTGTAGTCGAATACACGCATCAGCCTGTCTGCATTCTGAAAGAAATTTGTTAAGAGCATGTTTCAAGACAGAGCACGTGTAAAATATGGTAGTAGTAGAGTAATAAACAGGAGCAGGATTTCCTTAAAAAAAACCAGGAACAGGATACAGTAGTGCCGGCTATATATGCTTTACTGCGTGCCGTTATCTGTTGCTGTCACGAGTAGCGACGAAACAGCTACACGTATATGGACGACAGCTAGAGTCCGGCGATCGCCGGATTGCACCTCGCCTCGATCGTGCCGGTGGCGGCGGTCCGGCGCCCGGGTTCTTTGTTGGCACGGTTTCTTTCTTGAAAGAAAAGGCCACAAACCGCATACAGCTAGCACAGTAGAATTCCTCACCGCCTGCGAGAGTTGAAGAAAATAAAGGGGGTGGAAAACACTATGTAGTGTGTACCCACAGGGGGCGTAGTCAGGATTCGGATATATACAAGATTCGTTTGGGTGGTGGGCGATGGTGTCTTGATACGTTACGAGAGAAAATCGCTTACCGGTTTGGTTGTTGGTGGCTGGTTTGTTCTGAGAGAAAAGTACTGTTCGCTGGTGGCTGATAAACCAAACGAACAGAGCGAGAGGGGGTAACTATAATACTGCGCTTAACCTGACTCGGTGATAACGGGTTACACTCTTCTTTTGTCGATAGGTACATTCATCTTCATTCGGTTTATTCGAGTCCACGTAAGAATTGACAATAGCATAATGTATAGTTTTACTTTTAACATTACTATTTTATCTTCCTATAGTAGCTTTCTAATAATCACAAGCATATCGATAGTCTCACCGGAGGCGGAGGGAGGGGGGGGGCTGAGGGGGGCCAGGCACCCCCCAATGATTTGCTAGTTCTACTATTGTATTCAATTGCTACTTAGCTTCTAATCTAGTCCAAACAATCATGTTTGAGGCTTAATTAGCCAGTTATTACATGTATGTGCAGCACATTTAGCTTTGGGACCTGTACGTGTGCTCACAAAAGGAATTACAGAATGTCAATTGTCTGTTCATCTCGCACCGTCAACGGTTTGTTCGTCTTCTTCCATTTATGACTTGCGCAGTTGCGGTGCACCCTCCATAGCTTTGCGTCTCTTCTAGCTGTCTGCCTCCACACGATCGTGTCTCTGCTCTCCGCCTCTCCGCTTGCTCGGACTCGCTGGAAGCCGAATGTGACCATGCATATATGAGCAAAATTGCACATAATCACCATTTTTTGGATTGTTTGTGGAAGCGACCGCATCTTTTTACAGTGAGCATGGATCCACCCATGATTAAAACCATATGACTTTGTTATGGGTCCTACTTTTCTTTGTCCGTTGCCCAATTAGTTTTGTCTATTGCCCCCCTATACTCAAATCCTGGCTCCGCCCCCGAGTCTCACATTCCTTTAGCATGAATAGCAAATTATAGCAATCCCTCCTATATGTACATACTAGACACTACAAGAAACTATTTAATCTGTGACGTAACCATTCTGTCGCGGATTAAATAAAATTCGTCGCAAATCAGCATCCGCGGCGATTTACATTTTCGTGGTGGAATGAGCGTCATTGATTAAATCTCTCGACGTTCCCTTAATAAACGTCGCGATTCGTGACATATCTGAATCGTCACGGAGCAGCCCGAGGCCCATGCGGCCCAACTCATGGCTCACTATCCGTGACAAAATAAAATCGTCACGGATTGCTACCGACCGATGTGACATGGATGCCGACGTGGCGTGCCACCGGATGCCGACGTGGCGTGCCACATGGCCGCCGACGTGGCGTGCCACCGGCGGCACCGACGTGGCGTGCCACACTGGCCGTTGACTCGGATGATTTTGATGACATGGACAATGACGCGGTTTGCCTCATGGCCGCCGACGTGGCACCGACCCGGACGACAAGCAATGACGTGGACAATGACGTGGCGTGATGACGTGGAATTTTTAGGACCCCCGTGTGACGGAGCCCTATTCTAGCAAGTGGGCCACATTTCGGCCCGAGAATTTCAGCTTGTTGAAATCAATTCAGCCCACGAAAAATACCCATCATATTTAACCAACGAGAATAATAAACACAAAAATCTTTCATACGAATTTAGCCCGGATACAATCAAATTCAGCCCATAAGACAATCACATAATTTTTCGTAATTTAACATTTGTATCTTTTCCAGGTCTCATTTTGCATCACAACACAAATCTGTTGCAAAGTTTGCATCGGCGACATCTATACAACAGGTCCTCATCAACATCTATTCAGCGCCAAAAATGAAGCTCCACAAACAGAAGTATGAACCAACAAAAAACTCTATATAGCAGCCACATTTTGCATCAGAAGCAAGACAAGGCCAACAAAAAAGACATGCAAAAAAGACATGCAGGTCGCCAGAGCATCGATTGTACATCACACCATGAGCCAACAACTTCTCACCATGAGCCACCGGCGAGTCACCAGGATGTGAACCTCGAAACCAAAAGAATAAGACAGTTAACTTGCGGTGTTAACGAGACAAAAACAATATTATGTAGCTAGTAGCATGCTAGATTGTTTAGAAGAAAACATATAGAACCATTCCTACAATATAGAACCACTGAACCACAAATACACAAATATTAGAAAAACTAGGTGGAACAGATGTGCCCAAATATCTAAATCACAAATCCACATCAAGTATCATGTTAGTATTAACAAGCTAACAAGTAACATAAACTTCTAGAGAGCTAACATGCTCGCATGCTGTGTGCATCCATCAAGGGTAAACAAGGATCCAGATCCATGCAAGGACAAGCAAAGGGCAACATATGGCAATCCAACTAGCAAAACAACATATTCTTGGTTCCAGGAAAATATAACATACCCTCATGCCTGACCAAGCAAACGTTCAAGTTTTGCTTCCAAAGCAGCTTGCTTCTTCTCCATATCCTCCTTGTCCCTTAACCTTGCCTGTTCCATTTCCTGCAGTTGCCTTGACAAAACTTCAATTTCGACACGCTGACTGCTCACAACAGATCGAAGGTCACCATTGGCCCTTATCTCCACTTCTAGTCGTGCTTGAACACTCTTTGCACTAGATCTTGGTTTCCCAGACACGATCCCCGCATTCTGAAGGAATGTATTGTTTTTGCACTTTTCATGGAGGACATCGGCTACAACTTTGAGTTGCGAGGCCTTGGTTCTTCACCTTCAATTGGTCTTTGCCGCCAACCGATTCTCCATTTCAATCTTGCAAGACATTAGCAAATAACATTTGTAACTTAGAACAATTTAAAATAAACAACTGAAAACAACATGCATAGGAGAACAAACTTACAATGGCAGATTGTACATTAGGCATGTAGCCCTTCTTCCTCTTCTTGAAGTGAGTCGGCTTAAACAAACCAAACGCATCCAATTCATTACCCTCATTCTCGCCCGAAAAGAATGTGCAGCAAGAAACTTCATATTTGTGCAGCAAGAAACTTAAGGTTTGTGCATCAAGAAACTTCATGTGTGCGAAGCAACGAACTTCATATTTGTGCGGCAAGAAATTAAACATAATTGATTTGCTAAAACCTAACGAAAGCATGTTAACTTGAACAAAACTAGTTTTCAATTGTTGCAAATAACCATGGCTAACTTACCGGTTTCTCTACAAAACCGGATAGCTACATGATCCGGTTGTACCGGGGAATTTGACCAAATCCCGGTTGTCTTTGTTCTTTTGACGGCTCGCCTACATCATATAAAGAACAAAAGTTAGACAAGTGCCAAAGTAGGAAGTACAAGGCAATAGTTGGTTTTTACCATTTTTTCGAGTTTTCTTCCATGCTTCCACAAGGCGAAGCCACTCATCATCACTTGTCGGCGGGTTCATTGGAGAAGTCCTCGTGACCAAATGAAGTGGGAAAGGATCAAAAAAAATTTCCTTCAGCCTATGTCGTTGTTGGCGAACTGCAGTTTTCATCATCTCAACACAACCCTTTCTAATTGTAGCATCATCAGTGTTGATGTCAAACTTGGCCTATCCAGATGGAACACGTATAAGGACTATAATATTTGAAAAAAGAAATAGCTTGCAAGACATTTAACTTGACTTATCAATTGTTTTCGAGATAAGATAAATATCAAAGAGTACACAGTTGTAGTCGGCTTATCGGTTATCATGTCTAAAAATAGTCATGTCATGAACGAAACAACTCGAAAATTTGTGTATAAGTAGCAGCCACAAAATGAGTACCATTTCACTAATCTAACATAGTTGTAAGCTAAAAGTCATGTCATGATTCCTACCATATTTGCTAGCGATTCGGAAAGTTTAGAGAATAACTTACACGAAGGCATCCCGGAAAAGCTTCAATCAATGCGAGTCTTTTCTTGTACTCCTTCCAATGCAACAACACGGGCACATGGTTTCTAACCGCAATATTGCATTCGGTGGCAAACTTGGCAAGAAGCAATAATAGGTGTGAGGGGCCCGATGCTTCCTTTAGCTATAATGATGGGTAGCTTGCCACAAAGCAAGATCTCGTTTATCCTCCGGAGGCCATGCCCCATGTTAGCTCCTCGATTCCAAAGCACCTATACTCCTTGTAATAAATGATCAATGAAATTGCTATTAGCGTGCAACAACATAACCAAGCAATGTGATATGTAATATGACAAATAATGAACAACCACCTTCAATGTTATCCTCGTCACTATCATACCGGGGAATGCCATCACTCCATCATCTAGTAAGAAGTTGTAAGTTAGTATTCATCACAAATCAAAGGTTAGCATGAGTGGTACACACATGGAACTAGAAAGAACCACCTTCGCCGGCCATATGAGTGAGATTGTGAGACCGAGAAATGGCATCGGTTGCATCATCTAAAGAGATGTAGCAAGTTAGATTGCATTAATCATGTAAACAAATGTTACGGAATGATAAAAGAACCATGGTACTCACCATGAGCAAGAATCGGCACATGAAGCTCACTTAGTTCGGTAGCAAATGGCACATGGTCACTTGGTTGAACATTGCCACGTGGTCACTTGGTTCAAGAATCGCCACGTGGTCACTTGGTTCAGCAGCTGCCACGTGGTCACTTGGTTCAGCCGCTGGCATGTGGAGGTGGAGGTCACTTGGTTCAGCAGGCTGAGCATTGCTTTCCTTTGACTTTTTACGTCTAGTGGGTGGTTCATGTGCAAAAACCCTCTTACGAGACCCAAATCTAACACCACACGAAGGAGCAACTGAAGTTTGATTCTTAGTGCTGTAGCATCTCTTCGTCTTACTGGCCTGGTAGAAATAGAAGCATGGATTACTGAATAGAGTTTTCATAGAAGGAAAAATGTATTAGTAAGCACACAACAATTGAAAGGATTGGGAAGTTGGAAGAATTGGCACCTTTGCAGTGCCATTTGATGAGATGGCATCTCCTTCAGCATCATCATCTTGTAAAGGATCATATGCAGATTCCGAGTTTTCACTATCTTTGTTTGGTATTGTTATTTCCTTGAGAAATGGCGGATGTTCGAAAGTATGGATAGTTGTCAACGATTCCTAGTCGCTTTAGCCGTGCAATCGTTTTGCATACAATTTCGGAGACGCGGCTCTTCGTACTCCTCCAACGGTGTTTCTAAGAGACAAGAGAAAACAAGAACATATTAGGGCCTCCACAAAGCATGGTTGTGATGCCCGTAAATAATAGCTATCTACTTCTGTGTGAATAGTTTACAGTACTACCTATACCCATCTCACCTCCTCTCTCCCGCACTCCTGGCTGTTTCTTTCGGTGAAGACCAGTTGAGGGAATGAGCAGACAGACCACTCATGGTTGTTGCTTGCTACTAGTTATATATGCCCATGGCAGCCCAATGATTTCATATACCGGTCTTCTGCTGGGTCTATTTATGGCTTGCAAATAATACAGCAAGCAATGCGGCAAGCCGTCCATTATATTGCATTGGTCGCCACCACCACAACCACAATGCACACACATAAAAAAAAGAAACCGATCGACAAGTAGAGTGCAAGTAAGGCAAGTCATCTATTATCGGTACCTCACACTTTACCATAGTTTTAGAACACGGTACTACACTTTACCATAGCTTGCAAAGCCTCGCTTGCCTCAGCCCACCTTCCTCTCGAGTTCCGGTTCCTGGATTGCGCTAGAGAAAAGTTACGTTCCAGCTCCTTGGACTTCGAGCAAGTTGTTCGTTAATCTTCTCTCGTTTGGAGAGCCGCTCTATGGCAACTTTTCCAAGCATAGAATGCTTGAGGGTATAATCTTCGTGGAAGCGTGCAAGCTTGGAGGGATGGAGGGAGAGTAAGAATGCAACGGATCCTTGAATTTCGAAAAATTCGGGAATAAATCTCGGACAAAGATTTAATAAGCGTGAATGACACGAAGAGGCGGCGAGGATGAACGAACCTTGCTTGCTAAAATGCCGCATGGCGACTTGTTTAGTCGAACCCGAAGAGGCCTTCCCTTGAGGCGAAGGAGAAGTTTCGGAGATGGAGAGAGGCCTTTTTTCGGAGCTTTGAGCGGCTTCTTCGGGTCGTTTCGACGCCTCCTCTCCTGTTTCATCAACAATTGTGGACGATTTCCATAGAGTTAAAAACTTGGACGTCTTGCCCCCGACGCCACTTGTCTCGAAACCAACACGCAATAGCTTGCCACGATAAGACGTACCAAAGCTTTTGTTAAAAGCGGCTAAGGAAGGAGAGGGCGCCTAGTCTTCGGGGGCGACCTCCCGAACTTCGACCAAAGGAACATTTTCGGCAGGGTGGCCCTCCCTTTGAATAGTGCGCTCAAGGTCCCGGCGGGTCGGAGGAGACTTGATCGGCGGCGACCTCGACGAACGGGGGTTTCGGCGGCGGCAGGGGACTCGGTGTGAACAACAACTTCGGCGGAAGAACAACCGACTTCTCGGCAACGGCAGGGGATGCCTCTTTTTGGACTTCGGGGGCAAAGCATGCGAAAAGGAATCAACATCCACGAATTCATTTTCGGAACCCGGCGGGGCAACCGTCTCGAAAGTTAAATAGTGGCTAGAGGAAAACACCTTTAAGGCTATCGTCTCTCGTGAGAGTGTCGTCGTCGAAGGCGGATGGGACTCGCCGAACTCCGTAGAAGAAACTTTCTTCACGGCTTTCTTCGTTTCTTGCGGCTCATCCGGGCAAGTCCCGGCGACCCGGAGCTCGCCTTCCGAAGTCCGAGGTTCGGAGGTCTTTCGTTTCCGCTTCGACGACTCAAGCGACCTGGTCCTGGAAGGCTTCACTCCCGAAGAGGTTCCCTCGGTGGCAGGCGATGAGCTTCGCTTTGATGACCTGCTTCGGGGAGCGTTGATGGGGGCGGCTGAGCAGCTGGCCACGGCGACAGAGGGAACTTTCAATTTGGGACCAGGGCCTCGAGAGTCGAAAAATTTATCACCGCTGACTTCCGAAAAGACGCGATTGATCTTATTCCTATGCTTCACCAGGGCCTTGTATGCCTTATACTCGTTCATGGTATATTCGCCTACCATGACGTTCACCCTTTTCTCTACTTCATTCATGAAGTCTGCAGCGCTCTGGCCTTCGCGAAGTTTAATCCCGAACTTCGGGAAAGGCACCTTCTGGTCCGCCCAATTGACATTGTAATACACAAGTTCGGCAGGGAACCAACCGTTCGAGATAGGCCAGATTCGCGTGGCGACGAATTCTTCGATAATGTCACGGCCTCCAAGTATCGTGGCCGGCGGGGTGAAATGCACTTTCGCAACTTCTGATTCCTAAGGCCCGCTGGTTGTATCTCTCTACGTTCACCGCGGCGAGAGGTGCGATCGGGCTCGACATTTTCGGCTCATCAACCTTCAAGTAAAACCAATAAGATCTCCAATCGTCCGTAAGGTTGGTCTTGCAGCAAGGAGCGATCTGGATTCGAGTGATTCCCTGTCGGGTGTTCTGGCGTCGCGTGTTGAAGGTGCAGCACGCGTGCTGACTATGGTAGAACTGCCCATCGTCGCCCTTGATAACTTCGGGGATGATCACCAGCTCGTAGAACCGAGTGAAACCGTCGACAATAGGATTGCAGCCGAAGGTCTTCAAGATCCAAATAAACTTAGACACTTCGAGGAAAGATGTCGGAGTGAGCCGGTGGATCTTCACCGAAAAAGCATCAAGAATCGCCGGCGAGACGAGATCACAAGGGAACCTCGGTCCACGAGATGAAAAAGTCCCGAAACACCACAATCTCTCCCTCCTTGGGAGTGGGAATCAACTCATCAAGAGGGGCGCGCCCAGCGCCAGGGGAGAAGAATCCGGCCTTCTCGTACTCGCGAACCATGTTGCTTGTGACCTTCGATTCTCCGAAGGCGAGCGAAGGCGGCAGTGGGCCGGAGGTCCTTAACATAATGAGATCGTCGACACCGGCGTCTATATCCCCGACTTCTTCGCCGCCGTCAGACCCAACCTCCCCATCTTCATGACTGCGGGAGCCGCTGGGCGAACCGGGAATCTTCGGGCCGGTGCGGCGCGGTCCGCGCTTTCGGCACCGGGTCAAGTGGGAGACCGGCAGCGATGAGCTCTTCGGTAGTCATGGGCCTAGCCGTACTTTTAACGCGAGCCACCTAAACAAAAGTTACGAACATTCGGACGAGTAACAATAATGTTCGAGAATAAAACTCGTGAAATTGCGACATCATTACACCAAAGTTTAACGAGCTAACGAATCGACAAAGCAAAGATAAAGGAATACCTTAGAGGAGCGTGAACAAGACACGGAGTTCGTAAGTTTTCCCAAATAGAAAACCGCATTCCGCGAAGAAAGAGAGATGCGCGAATCGTGAAAAGATCGAGAGCAAGATAAAATTTTTTAACGACGAAGCAGCCCCGCTATTTATAGGGCCGGGGAGGGGGTAGTTCCGCGAAGTGCGCCGGATTTAACCGCCTTTGGCTCCCGGGCGACGCGTGTCCCCTCCGACGTTCCGAGGGTGACGTTTTTTACTAAATTTCCGAAAGGTTCGTGGAATCGGATCGTCGGAGTCAACCCGCTTCCCCGAGGGGCTAGTGTTGGGGAATTCAGGAAAACCCGTCACCCTCGAAACGTTAAGCTTAACAAAGTTCTAGAAGCATGTTTTTCAGGAGCAGGGAATTCGCGATTCTCGGAAGCCTGGAACCTGTGAAGTCTCGAATTCGCGAATGTGCAGAGTTCGGGAATCTGGATTCGGCGAAGAAGCGGAGTCACGAACATGCGGGAGCCCGGAATCTCAGCGTTGATGGTTCGAACTTCGAAGAACCGCCGATTCGGGGAATCGATGAAGACCCCGTTCGGGAGTCGGGCGCGCGGACATGCGCGAACCAGCCGAGAAGAGTGGGCCGGTTCGGGGAATCGTTGAAGACCTAGGTCCGGAATTTCATGCGAAGACATTCGCGAACCGGGGGAGAAGCAAAGTCAAAGTTGTAGTCCCAAAAAGTCCGGGTTTAGAGTGTGAACTAGTGGCGCATTTGTAAATATGTTAGATGAAAAAGACAATCCCGTATGCGTTCACACTAGGAATATTCTGCGAGGCTAAGGGTGTAATCGTCATGTAAAAGTCCCTTCGTCTCCTTATAAAAGGGGGCGCAAGGGCACGTGTAAACGGATTCGGACTTTTTTTGGAACTTGTGCTACTTGCAAAGGGGATCACGGTCTCTTTGCACTCGACCTTGAACTTGAACGTGTTAAGAACTCTCACTTGTGTTAGGGTAGTCATCCGAATTTTTCGGGTAACCCCCCAACAACCGGACTTCGGTGGACTGACCCCGCTAGGCGGGTGCCGAAGGGGCACTGCACCGGGTCTACCGCTGGACCTGACCGCACGCAACAAGGTGTAGAATGCAAGGTGTCAGGATTTTAATTACCGAACGATTCTATTGCAGCACAACATGAAGATGCCTATAAAGTTGAATGGGCGCTTGGTGCGGAGCTCACCTCTCCTACGGGGCGGCGGCGGCGGGAGCGGGGGAGCTGGGGGAGGGGAGTGAGGGAAGGGGCAAGCGACAAGACGAGGGAGCAAGAAGTGGAGCGACCGTTGGTCAAGTGCGCCGGCAACCCGCGCGGTATGCTCGAGGGAGGGATGTTGCTGGTTGCCATCGGATCGGATTAACATTCCTTTTGCGAAAACAGAAAACGGATGAGCAGATAAACGCTTACTCTGCTGGTGGTATATATACATAAGGCTGCAAATGGGTAACCATTAGGTGCACCTCCGAACCTATAGTTCAATTATTTGTACTACTTTTTCAAAATTGAGCTGAAGTAGTACAAATAATTGAACTAAAGAGGTTCGGAGGTGCACCACACCACATTCAATTTGCAGCCCTATATAATATACATACACCGTACATGATATAACATATAATGATACAAGACCACTAGACCAACAAGATGGAACATTACTCCAGTCGTAGCTAAACGCCCGTCTTTCTTCGTCTTCGTCGTCGGAACCCTGATACTGATAGTAGTGAAAACTAGCTGCTCCATCAATCAGTAATCATCCATCCATGTGCCGTTGATCAGGGCCTGTACAGCCTGCGTAGGAAACATAAATTAACCTTTGCACATGAACTTTGACGTTAACTCATCCTTTCCAAAAGAACACGTCATAAGAGATGTCATTATGCCAATCATATATTTTTTTTTGAAAAATTGTATTTTCATCCCTCAAGTATTGCGAAAATGTGACATTCATCCCGTTAGAATTAATAGACTCCCATGTACTAACGATATGTAAATGATATACCTGCGTGTATATCAAGTCCTGATCCTTTGAGAACTCGGTTAGATAGAGATAGAGTTTTGCCTAGTTAAACTGAGTTCTATTGGAGATAGAGTTGTAATCAATTACTTGTAATCTGTTTGGTCCTTCGGCCTATATATTAACACGCATACGCAGCGAGCCAAGATAGGCAACTGCGCTTCCCATAGCGTGAATTCTTTCATGGTACCAGAGCCATCTTCTTCTAAGTCATCTGTTGCCAATGGCTTCTTCCTCTTCCTCTGCTCCTCCCTCACCCTTCGGCGCCAAAGTTTCAGAGAAGCTCACCCGTGACAACTACCCGCTTGGGAAGGCACAAGTTCCGCCTCCTATTCGGGGAGCCCAACTAGAAGGCTTGCTAGATGGTTCTAGCAAGATGCCGCCGAAGACTCTTCAAGTCGTCAAGGATGACAAGACCCAGGAGGAGGTCCCGAACCCGGCATATGCAACCTGGCTGGCGCAAGACCAGCAGGTGCTTGGACATCTGCTAAATTCCCTCACAAAGGATGTGTTGGGGCAGGTGGCCATGGCGTCCACAGCAGCTGAAGCATGGGCGACCCTTGAAGATATGTTCTCGGCACAATCTCGTGCCCGTGTTACAAACCTGCGTATGCAACTTGCTACTCTCAAGAAGGGAAGTTCGACGACGTCGGTCTACTTCAACAAGATGAAAGCTCTCGCTGACGAGCTTGCGGCTGCAGGCAAGAAGGTCGACGATGACGAGATGGTATCTTTCATACTTGCTGGTTTAGATTTTGATTACAATCCAATTGTGTCATCTGTTCTTGGCCGATCCGATCCCATCGCTATAAGTGATCTCTATGCACAAGTCACTGCATATGAGACAAGACTCCAGATGCTTCAAGATCAGCAATCAAGCGGCCACCGGTGCCGGTCATCCGCCAACATGGCCTCCAGAGGCCGTGGAGGCAATCGTGGTCGTGGAGGAAACCGAGGTCGCGGCGGGAGGGGCCGTGGCCTAGGTGGGCGCAACCCTACCGGAGCAAACACGGGAGGACAAGGCACTTCCAAGCCGAAGTGCCAAATTTGTGACAGACCTAACCACACTGCTCTTGAGTGTTGGTATAGTTTTGAAGAGGATTACCAGCCCAACACCAACAACAAGAATGCAGGGTTTGCGTCATCCGGATATGGTGTGGACACGAATTGGTATGTTGACAGCGGCGCTACTGATCATATCACCGGTGAACTTGACAAGCTGACCATAAGAGAAAAGTATGGCGGACGTGATCAAGTACATGGTGCCAACGGATCGGTATGAGTATTAGCAATATTGGTCATTCTACCTTACATACCCCTATTCGTCCTCTACACCTAAATAATATCCTTCATGTAACAAGTGCTAATAAATCCCTAGCTTCGTTCATCGCATTGCTTCGACAATAACGCCTTTCTTGAATTTCACCCAAACTTTTTCCTTATTAAGGACCGGGCAACGAAGACAACTCTTCATCAAGGAAGGTGTAGTGGCGTCCTCTATCCATTAGAGTTGAGTCGGAGCAAGCAAGCCTTTGGAGTCAATAAACCGTCTACATCAAGATGGCATAGTCGCCTAGGCCATCCCGCCTTTCCTATCGTGTCTAGAGTGATTAAAGATAATAATCTTCCTTTTGTTAGTGATAAAGGTGTTGAGTCCGTCTCGTGATTCCCGCCAAAAAGCAAAGAGTCACCAACTCCCATATGATAGCTCGAATAAAATTGCCGTCGCTCCTCTTGATTTGATCCATTCGATGTCCGGGGTCCCGCACCCGCGTCTATTGGAAATTTTTCTTACTATGTGAGTTTCATTGATGATCACACCAAATACACGTGGATATATTTGCTTCGCCAAAAATCAGAAGTCTTTGCTGTCTTTCGAGACTTTCAAGCCTTTGTAGAAAGAAAATTTGATAAGCAAATCGTTGCTATGCAAACAGACTGGGGAGGAGAGTATGAGAGGCTAAACTCCTTTTTTCAGCATATTGGCATTGCCCATCGAGTGTCCTGTCCTCATGCCCATCAACAAAATGGTGTGGCTGAAAGAAAGCATAGACATATAGTTGAAGTAGGTTTAGCCTTGCTAGCTAATGCTTCCATGCCTCTAAAATATTGGGATGAAGCTTTCTTAACAGCAACTCGCCTTATAAACCTCCTCCCAAGCAAGCACTTAAATTATCAAGTCCCAACTGAAATTCTTCTTAAGGAAAAACCGGATTACTCATCCCTTAGAGTTTTCTTTGCGGTTGTGCTTGTTGGCCCAATCTTCGGCCCTTCAATCCTAGAAAGCTAGCCTTCAGGTCCAAAAGATGTGCTTTCCTTGGGTATAGCTCTCGTCATAAAGGATTTAAATGCCTAGATATTAGCACTGGTCGGATTTATATTTCACGAGATGTGGTCTTTGACGAAGAAATTTTTCCCTTTGCATCCCTTCATGAAAAGTGCGGTGCTAGACTTCGCCAAGAAATCTCCTTGCTTCCGAACATCTTCTTAGCTTCGATCAAGGGGGAGTAGGTAGTAATGATCGATATTTATCTAATACTAATACTAATCCTCATGACCATGAGAATGCTGTGATTGATGAGCAGGAGATAGAAGAAGTTGTTTTGCAGGAAATTGGAGAGAATTCTGGACCGAACCATGCACCTAGCACCACATGCGATAATCTGCCACAAAATGACGAAGCGGGCGCCGAAAGCGAAGGTGATTCGCCCGCCACGGTCGGCCTATCGGGCGCCGAGTCCCAAGCGGATGCGCCGCAGCCCCCGCGTCGGCTTCCCGCCGTGTCGGACCACGTGGCGACCGGCAACGCGGCGTCCGCGTCCCGGGATCCGGCGCCCGCGTCCCGAGAGCTCCCGACACCACCTGCGACCAGATCTGGTGTGGAGCCTCCCACGTCCGGTGTGGCAAGCGACTCTGCGACACAGTCTGCACCACATCTCAAGACTCGGTCTCAAAGTGGTATTTTCAAACCCAAGGTTTATACAGATGGTACTATACGTTATGCGAACTATGCTTCTACAGGAGAACCATCGAATGTTGAATGAGGCCCTTGGAGATCCTAAATGGAGACAAGCTATGCAAGAGGAGATTGATGCTCTTCGCAAAAATGGCACATGGCATCTTGTTCCATACAAAAGAGGTATGAATGTTATTGATTGCAAGTGGGTTTGGAAAATAAAAAGGAAAGCTGATGGAAGCATAGATCGATATAAAGGAAGATTGGTTGCAAAAGGTTTCAAACAAAGGTATGGACTAGATTATGAGGATACTTTTAGTCCAGTTGTGAAAATTGCTACCATCAGGTTGGTACTTTCGGTAGCTATCTCAAGAAGATGGTGTTTACGGCAACTAGATGTACAGAATGCGTTTCTCCATGGTATTCTTGAAGAAGAGGTTTATATGAGACAGCCTCCAGGCTTTGAGGATGAAAAGAGATCACATTATGTTTGTCGACTGGATAAAGCTCTTTATGGACTTAAACAGGCTCCCAGAGCATGGTATGCGAGGTTGAGTACAAAATTATGTGCTATTGGGTTTAAGCCCTCTAAATCAGATACTTCCCTGTTCATTTACTCGAAGAATGGTATTATCATTTATATGCTTATTTATGTTGATGACATTATCGTGACTAGCTCATCTCCAGAGGCCGTTTCAGCCCTACTAAAGGATCTAAAGGCGGATTTTGCGTTGAAAGATCTTGGAGAGCTGAATTATTTCCTAGGTATTGAGGTTGAACCGATCAAGGGAGGCATAATAATAAAACAAGGAGAAATATCTTTGGTGATATCTTAAGCCGGGTTGGTATGAAAACTTGTAAGTCGGCTCCAACTCCCTTGTCACCGATGGAAAAATTGTCTAAAGAAGACGGTCGGTTGTTATCTCCGAGAAGATGCTACTAAGTATCGAAGCATTGTAGGAGCATTACAATATCTCACTCTTACACGGCCGATCTAGCTTTTTTTGTCAATAAAGTTTATCAATTTTTACATGCTCCTACTTCATTGCACCTTTGGACCGCGGTTAAACGGATTCTAAGATATGTCGAGGTACTAGTGGCATTGGGATTAAGATAACAAAGTCCCCCTCAACTTTGCTAAGTGCATTCTCCGATGCGGACGGGGCGGGAGTGTTGATGATAGAAGATCGAGCGGGTGGATTTGTTGTTTTCTTAGGTCCCAATCCGATATCATGGAGTGCCAAGAAACGAGCTACGATCTCAAGATCAAGTACCGAGGCCGAGTATAAATCTTTAGCCAATGCTACCGCCGAGTTGATTTGGGTTGAAACATTATTAAGAGAGCTAGGTGTAAAATTAAATACTCCTCCATTGCTATGGTGTGATAATCTTGGAGCAACCTATTTGTCGGCCAATCCGTATTTCATGCTAGGGCTAAACATATTGAAATTGATTTCCACTTTGTCAGAGAAAGAGTTGCCAGAAAACAATTAAGCATCAGATTCGTCTCTACCAAAGATCAGTTAGCAGATGGATTTACTAAAGCTTTAGGAACTAGATTGTTTGAGAGATTTCGAGACAATCTCAATCTAGTTTGTCAACCAGGTTGAGATTGAGGGAGGCTGTTAGAATTAATAGACTCCCATGTACTAACGATATGTAAATGATATACCTGCGTGTATATCAAGTCCTGATCCTTTGAGAACTCGGTTAGATAGAGATAGAGTTTTGCCTAGTTAAACTGAGTTCTATTGGAGATAGAGTTGTAATCAATTACTTGTAATCTGTTTGGTCCTTCGGCCTATATATTAACACGCATACGCAGCGAGCCAAGATAGGCAATCGCGCTTCCCATAGCGTGAATTCTTTCACATCCCTCATATTTCATTTGGTGCAAATCAACATCTTAACTATCTGAATTGGTGCATTTATCATCATCGACTTAGTTTAACTATAAGTTAGTATCATATAAAAGCAGTTTAGACCATGTAATCATCTTGCAAATTAATGCTTAGTCACACTTTATGTTGAGTCGATCTTTATAATAATTGAGTGTAAATTAGTTTTATTAAAAATTTTAGTAAAAAAATTATAAATTATCAATTTAGAGAATTTACTAAAACCTATTGCAAACTTTATATTTTCGACTTAGCATATTGCATCTCTAGGTAGTGATTATTGATAAATCAAATTATGTTATTATTGATTATGTGGCATAAATTGTTAGTAGATTTCACGAAACCATTGTTAAATTATAAGATGGGATGATAAATGCACCAAATTAATTAATTAAGGAACTTATTTGCACCAAATGAAACACAAGGGGTGAATACCACACTATTACAATACTTGAGGGATGGATAATACACTTTTCCCCCTTTTTAAAAAACATATAGTCGAATTGATCCTATTTCCACAGCTTACCACGTTCATTACAATGCCCTTATATGCCTTGAGTTCTCACCTCCTTAGTTCAATGATCAGTGGACGAGACTTCCCCTCTTGATCCAACTTATTAGCAGTAATTATAAAAAATAGTTTCTTCAAAATTAGCTTTTTATCATCTAGTTCCTTCTAAAGAATAATAGTTTAAACTCTACTAATCACAACTTCAATCCTTAGAATCACCACCAATCCTATTTCATCGAGACTTTTTTTTTCAATATCTAGTTTGATTAATTGAACTAGTTTTTCAAAATCTAGATAGATGCACATATTTCTAAATATGGTGCATTTTGTAAGAAAAAATAAGCTAGCGCTAGTAGTTGAGTATTTCTTTTAGCAGAAGACAAAACACATATCTACCAATGAATAATTCATGACAAAAGAAAAGGAAAGGAGGGGACAAGTTCACGAGGGTCGCAGTTGGACAACGACAGCATCCACTGCACAGTCGGACCGAGAACCGACAGCGTTGATATCTGGTGCTTGATGTGTTGTGAGAGAAAAGAGGTTTTGATTCTTGTGGTTAGTTTGTTCCGAGAGAAAAGTATAAGACACACACTGCTCCGTTCGTCAATTCCGAGAACTGATATAATGACACTTCAAGAGAAAATTACGTCTACTGTTTTTGGTCAATCCAAACGTGCTCCACGCCGCCTATACATATACATATATACATATACTATCTATCTATCGTTGCTTGCGCTGGTAGTAGAAGCAACAAGCAAAACTCTTTTTTTGTTTGAAACAAACTCATGAAGCAAAACTAAAAAAATAAATGAGAGAGAGAGAGAAATATATGCGTACCTCTCCTTGCGCTTCTGGAAGAAGCGCTGCAGAGATCTCTTGCTTGAAATAGGCATCTCTGCGTACGCAACGGAACAAGAAATAAGGGCACTGTTAATTCTAAAAAAAGAAATAAGGGCGTTATTCCCTTGCCTTTTTTCTATAGTTTCCAAAGCATTGCATGCATGGCAATGTAGTAAACTTTATAGTGCGAAAAATAAGGCATGTGATCGATGACCAACTTTGGCCGGCCGGATATGATACACTGCACTTGCATATATTGTTGCCCCGGCAGATTATACAAAGAAGAAATTAATGGATTGCACACCTTTAGTCCTCAACTTGGCCAGCAACTCCTCGCCGTGGTTTGCCCGGCGAGGACGACCGGCACGGCCGTCGTCCCCGCCGCCCTTCTCACCCGCCGCCATCTTCATGAGATCCTCCGCCTGCCCGCCGCGCCATGGGATGATGTGTAGAGCACGAGACATGATGATGAGCAACGAACTACTAAGCAGAATCATGCATAGGATATAACAAGGATCAGGTTAAGGTGTATTTAGCAAACTTACACATGCAGGGGTTCTTTTCAAAAAGGTTTTCGCAAATCATTTTCATAACCCAAGTAACTCAACCGTTTTAAGAAAACCACTGTGGAACTACCGGACTTCCCATCCGTCGTAGCCCAGGCACACAGCCACACACACACATCACTGGAAAACAACTCACACCAGAAAACATCCCATCCCAAACACTAGTTTTTGTGACCACACCGTGACTCGTCCAATACCGTGGACACGGCTATTCGAATAGGTTTGACACTCTGCAGAGGTTGTACATCTTTACCCACAAGTAGGGTACCGTCACACGGACACCTTAGTGCGGTACGGATCCTATCAAAGCCATTACCCACCTTAGCTAACACTACGAGCCACCACGGAAGCATCCAAGGGGTTATCCCACATAACCAGGGCGTACCTCACACAGAGCGTACCCCTACTCCTTGGTCTCCCGCTGCTCACCCACACACCAGATGGCAAGTAGATTAACTAGTGGGGTTTATGCTAAGCCGTTGCCACATACAACGGTCGAGTGGTTGTACGATGATTTGGGTCAGGTGAGATGTCACGCAACCCGGTCCTTAACCGACAAGATGGACAACTCCCAACACGCTCAACCACACGGGTGCGAGCTTACCCATACTCCCGACACACATGTCCATCCTGTCTACCCGGATCCGTACTCATTTTCCAAAAATATCCCATTCCCACTTTTAACGCACTCACTCACTTTGAAAGCACTCACACATTTTTAAAGCACTCATTTAGGCCAAAACAAGGTTCAATCATAGCAATCATGGGTGGCTATCCTACCATGTTTTGCGGTAAAACAATATGCAATTTATAAAACGGGTATAAGGGTATATTTATAAAACTAGGACGAGAAGCATGCATCAAAGGGGGAGGTTGAACTTGCGCGTCTTCGAAGTCTTCGGGGAGTGCCGGCTCGGCGTTCGGGACCTCGGGCTCCTGCTCGCAGTAGTCGGCTTCGATCTCGGCTCGGGGTACCTTCCTCCGTCTACTCCGTCGGCTATAGCGCACACACAAGCAAGCAAGCAGTATTAGCACACATGTTTCCGACCGGAGCTCGGGAGGGGGAAGTGAGCGGAGGAGGGGTATATATAGGCGCGGTAGGGTTCGGTCTTAACCGAGAAGGAAGGGCGTGTATGAAAAGGAGCTAGGTTAAGGGGGCTATAGGTATTAAGGACCTATTGGAAATTTTCCATTAATGAGGGGGGTTAGGCGTGATTGGGATTAAACCCGCGCATGAAATGTCGGGTTAAAGAGATGTTTGGGGTTAATTAGGGCCGGTTAGTAATTTTGTTTTAAATAAAAGGACCTAAATATAATACTTAGGTAAGGTGGGGGTTAACTAAAATAGCCTTAGGGATTTATTTGTAAAAGGGCGGGGGGGTTTTGGTGGATTTGTTTAAAGGGTAGGGGCTAAATGAAAGGAAAGGGAGAGAGAGGGAATAGTGACGGGGGGGTCCCGGGGAAAAAGGAAAGGGGCGGCTCCACGGGCGGCGGCGGACCGGTGGTGATGGTGCTAGTGGCGGCGGCGCTCTAGTGCTCGGGCAAGGGGAGGGAGGCGGCCGTGGCGGGGGTGCGGCGGCGGGGAAGCCGTCGGCCCCTTTTATAGGCGGCGAGAGGCGGTTCGAGAAGGGGAGATATTTCCCCGGCGAGGCCGCCGGCGAGCTCGGGGAGCTTCGCGAGCTCCGGCCGGCGATGCGACAGCTCGGTTGGGTCGGCGTGTGCGGTGGTTAGGCGGGGGGATTAGACCGGTCGTGCGGGCGCGGGGCAAGTTGCGTCGGCCGGTGGGGGAAGGGACGGCTCGAGCGGGGGCATTAATGGTGGCCGCGGCCGGCGGCCGGCCGTTCCCACCGGCGGGCGCGGGGCGGGCGGGGCCACGGTGACGTGCGAGGCGGCGTCCCTGGCCGGCCGGTGGCGTGCGGAGGCGGGGGAGGAGGCCGGCGCGCACGGGGCCCCGGCCGGCGGCGGTCGGGCGCCGGTCGGGCGGCTGCTCGCGTGGGAGGCGAGGGGAAAAGGAGGAGAAGAAAGGAAGAAGAGAGGGAAGGGAAAAGAGGAAAAAGAAAAAAAAGGAAGAAGAAAAGAAAGAAAAGGAAAAAGGAAAAGAAAGGAAGGGGAGAAATTGGAAAAAAATAGGGAAAAGAGGAGAAGAAATCGGGGGGAAAATCTAGAGAATTTGGAAGATTGTTAGGGAAAAATTAGGGAAGGGTTTTGCGGGGTTTTCCGTTTTCCGGGTGTCGGCGTGATTTTTGGGCCGGCGATGATGGCGAGACGGACCGGCCCGGCGGGACCGCGGCGTGCGCGGGATTCCGGCCGGTGGCCGACCGCGACGTTGGGAAGGCGCGCGGGGGGTGTGGCGGGGGTGCGGTGCGGCGGGAATCGCGGCACGCGCATCGGGGGAGAGAGAGAGAGAGGAAAAGAGAGAGGACGGTGGCTAGGTTTTGAATGACCATTGAGCTCGGCGGATCGGTTTTTGAAATCACGCATGATTTAGTAGGTGTTTTATTTAGAGCTAAAAACGCGGGCGTTACAAACCTACCCCACTTAAAGTGAATCTCGTCCTCGAGATTCGGCTAAGTCTCGAATAGGTGGGGGAATTCTTTCCTCGGTGCATCCTCTCGTTCCCATGTAGCTTCTTCCACCCCGTGTCTACTCCATTGGACTCGCACACCCGTACTTCGGTCGTTCTTGTCCGCTTGACCACGTTGTCTAAGATCTTGACGGGCACCTCCCGGTACCTAAGGTCCGGCCGTAGGTCGATGGTCTCCACCGGTACTCGCTTATCTTCCCGAACCTTCAAACATCGGCGTGGGCCGAGAGATGTGGAATACCGGGTGTATATCCGCCATTTCCTCGGGTAGCTCCAACCGATACGCTATCGCTCCGACTTTCTTGATCACTTTATACGGGCCGATGTACCGAGGGGCCAATTTCCCGTGTACTTGAAACCTTCGAGTCACCGGATGGGTGAAACCTTGAGGTAGACGAAGTCTCCGGATTGAAGCTCGCTTCACGTCTTTTCTTGTCCGCGTAGCTCTTCTGTCGGGGCGGGCGGCTTTCGGCTTTTCTCGGATATCGCCTACTCGTTCCTCGGCTTCCTTTATAAGTGCGGGCCCAACCAGGGCACGCTCTCCCTCCGACCACATCGGGGGTGTCCCGCATTTTCTCCCGTATAGTGCTTCGAATGGCGACATTCCCGGACTTGCTTGGTAGCCGTTGTTGTAGGAAAATTCGGCATACGGCGAGCTCTGCTCCCAATCTTTGCCATAGGTGAGGACGCGAGGCTCTCAACATATCTTCCAGGATTTGATTCACCCTTTCGGTGCGTCGTCCGTCGGTCGTGGGTGGTACGGCGAGGCGAAGTCTAGCTTGGTGCCCATGGCTTTGTGCGGGCTTTTCCGGAACCTAGAGGTGAAGCGGGTCCCTCGTCCGAGACTATTCCGCTAGGCACTCCATGCGGCTTCACTATATTTTCTATGTAGAGTTTCGCCAATTTCTCTCCACCATAAGTGGTCCGTACGGAGTAGAAAGTGAGCGACTTTGGTGAGTCGGTCCACGATCACCCATATGGAGTCATGTCCCTTACGGATCCTTGGCAACCCTACTATGAAGTCCATACCTATCTCGTCCCACTTCCATACCGGGATTGGTAAAGGTTGCAACGATCTGCGGGCTTCGATGTTCGGCTTTGATCCTCCGACAAATGTCACGGTGGGCGACGAACCGTGCAATGTCCGCCTTCATCCCATTCCACCGGTACTTCGCTTTAAGTCCATGTACATCTTGGTGGATCCCGGGTGAATGGAGTATGCCGAGTTGTGTGCCTCATCCATGATGGTCTGTCGGAAATCTCCACCTTCGGGCACGCATATCCTGTTCTTATACCATAGGGTGCCTTGGTCATCTACCCTGAAGTCAGGGGCCTTGTTCTCTCCGGTATGCTTGCGGATCCTCATCAGATCCTCGTCGGCTTCTTGGGCCTTCCGGATCTTCTCTTCTAGGGTAGGCTGAACACTCAGCTGGCGGACGTAGCCTTGGGGAACGATGTGTACGTTGAGTCGGGCCATCTCTTCTTGCAACTGGGCACTCTTGGGTGCCGCTTTCTCATAGGTTTTCTGGCTTAAAGCATCTGCTATTACATTGGCCTTCCCCGGGTGGTAGTGAATCTCTAGGTTATAGTCCTTGACTAGCTCTAGCCATCTTCTCTGCCTTAGGTTCAGGTCGGGCTGAGTGAAGATGTACTTTAGACTCTTATGGTCTGTGTAAATTTCACACTTGTTCCCGATCAGATAGTGTCTCCAGATCTTCGGGGCATGCACTACGGGCGCAAACTCCGGATCATGGGTGGGATAGTTTGCTCATGGGGTTTGAGCGACGGGAGGCGTATGCCACTACCTTCCCATCTTGCATGAGAACACATCCCAACCCTTGTCGGGAGGCGTCGCAATACACGACAAAGTCTCGTTGAATGTCTGGCAGGGTTAGCACTGGGGCTGTGGTCAACCTCTTCTTCAATTCTTGGAAACTTCTCTCACAGGCCTCGGTCCAGTTAAACTTCTTTTCTTTCTTAAGCAGCTCTGTCATGGGCCGGGCGATCTTGGAGAATCCCTCGATAAATCTCCGGTAGTACCCAGCTAAACCTAGGAAACTCCCCGATCTCACTCACGTTGGTTGGTTTGCCGGTTGGAGGCTGTCTCAACTTTCCGGGGTCTCTGACTACTCCTTCTGCGGATCAATATGTGCCCAAGGAAGGATATTTTCTCCGGCCAAAATTCACACTTGCCGAACTTGGCGTATAGCTTGTGTGCCCTCAATTTTCCCGGCACTACTCGAAGATGTTGTTCATGCTCCTCCATGCTCTTGGAGTAAACAAGTATGTCGTCAATGAAGACCACGACAAACTTGTCCGGCTCTTCCATGAACACCTTATTCATGAGGTTCATGAAGTATGCTGGTGCATTGGTTAGTCCAAAGGACATCACCGTGAACTCATATTGCCCGTAGCGAGTGACAAAGGCAGTCTTGGGGATGTCACTCTCCCTAATCTTGAGCTGGTGGTACCCCGATCTTAGATCCACCTTCGAGAAATACTTGGCTCCCTTCAGCTGGTCAAACAGGTCATCTATCCTGGGAAGAGGGTACTTGTTTTTAATGGTGACCTCATTCAGCGAGCGATAGTCCACACACATCCTCATGCTCTTATCCTTCTTCTCCACGAAAAGCACTGGGGCTCCCCAAGGTGATGAACTTGGTCTGATGAACCCACTTCGCTGGAGCTCTGCTAGCTGCTTCTTTAGTTCTGCCAACTCAGGGGCTGCCATCCTATAGGGCCTCTTGGCTATGGGAGAGGTTCCAGGGATAAGGTCGATTACGAACTCTATATCCCTGTCTGGTGGCATTCCAGGGAGTTCTTCGGGGAACACATCCGGGTATTCTCGTACTACCGGGACATCTTCTATGGACTTGGCTTCTATGTTGAAAACCATTATATCCGACTGTGTCCCGGGTGTGGCGGGTCACTTGTATCCCGTCCGGGTTGGTCAGGTGTACTATTTTATCGGCGCAACTTATGAGGCCATGGTGTTGGCTTAACCGGTCCATACCTAGGATCACATCTATCCCCTTGGATTTCAGTACTACCAGGTCTGCTAGGAACTCTACCCCACTTAAAATAATCCTTACCCGGGGGCATCCCAGTTGACAATTAATGTCACCTCCGGTGTTCGAGTTATTAGGGGTGCTTTGAGTAGTACCGTGGGTATGCTATGCTTTTCCACAAAGCTTGAGGATATGAATGAGCGTGATGCTCCCGAATCGAACAAGTATGGTAGCCAAAAGCGGGCCGACCGAGGAACTCACCGAGTACCACTCCTTGTGCTTCTTGTGCCTCTCCCGCGCATTGATGTGATTCACCCGAGCGCGTCCATACGGCTCGCCGGGGCTGCCTCATCCGCCGGTTCTCGGTGTTGTTGCCGAAGTTGTTGTTGCTGCGCACCGGCATGCGGTTGGCTCCGACGCAAGTGGCCTTGGTCCATTTACCGAGTTGGAGTAGGTGGTGGTGGGCGGCTTTTTAGCATAGGGGCGGTTGGCGATGAAGTGCCGGTTTCCGGCGGTTGAAACACACTCGGGAGAGCTGCTGTTGTTGTTGTTGGTAGTGATCCGGCCGGTGTTGTTCTCGTGGGGGCTTCATGGTATTTCGGTTGTAAGAGGGCTTGAACGCGGGCTGCGGGGGCTTGGGAGCTTGTGGCTTGGGTTTGGGTTCGTATTGCATCGGAGCTTGGAACCGGACATGGGGTGTCCAAAGTTTCTCGGCCTGCGGGACCGCTCTTCTCGCTTGGCCTTGTGTTCCATGAACTTGCGCTTGTTTTCCTTCTTTTCTTCGGCCTTCGCTCTTTCCGTGAGGATTGCCATGTTCATAAGGGTGTTAAAGTCCGGGTAAATGCGAGGAGTTAGCGGTGTCCTCGGTTCGGAGTCGGCCCCTTCTTGAACATCTCTTGCTTTTTGGAGTCTTTATCCACCTCCTCGGGGGCATAGCGTGCCGGCTCTATGAGCGGGTACGTGTATTCCTCCACGGACATGTTGCCTTGGCGGAGTTCGCGGAACTCGTCCGCCTTCCGCTTCGGTGTGGCCTCCGGGATGTGGTAGCGACGGAACTCCTCCACGAATTCATCCCATGTGATGGTGGAGGGATCCTTGGCGGCGGCGCGGTAATTTTCCCACCGAGGCTAGGGGCGTCCGGTGAGGCGATGAGCTGCCGGGAGAACCCTGTCATGGTCCTCGCGATGGAGGGGCTCTAGTTCCCTCGGGATGGCTCTCAGCCAATCGTCAGCGTCCAAAGGATTCACCGACCCGCTAAAGGTGGGCGGCTTAGTCCTGAGGAACTCGATCAGCTTCTCATTCATGCTCATGGCACGGGGTCTTGGGCGGTTGATGGCATTGAAGATAGCCTCCATCAAGACAGTCTGGTTGGCTAAGACTTGAGCCAAGTCAATAGGGAGGGGGTGGTGGTGGTAGGACCACGTTCTCTCCCCCATCTTCATTTTGGTTAACCTCACGGTCGTGGAGGCGCTCCCTCCGATCGGCTTGCGATCCCTCGGCGTCCGACCGGTGGGTCCCGACAGGCGCCCGGAAACCATCCGTAAAGAAGCGGGTTTCTAAGAGATCTAGTTTTATGTGATGTTTAAGTGGATTATAACGGATTTCTTTTTTGAAAAGGCGGGGTTTATTCGCGGTAAGCACACAACAAGCACATAGCAAACAAGCAAGCACGGACAAGTTTTTATTACAAACCGGCGAGGAGGATACATCCGGACTACGCGGACACACTACACGACTAAAGGCTAAGGGCGCGACTTGGACCGGTACGGCTTCATTCCCCGGGTCTTGGGGCACATTACTCGCGAGGGGGGGCGTCTTTACGGGGTCGAGTGTTCTTCCGGCGGAATGAGCAACTCGTCATCGTTTCCGCCTTCGGGGTCTCCGTTTTCCGCGGGGGGCCGTGCCTGCGGCTTCGGTGGTAGGCGTTGGGGGTTCGGTGACCGCCGGTGGTCTTCGGTGGGACTTCTATGGTTCCTCCCCATCCTACAAGGGGTGTTCCCGGCGGGACTTGAGGTTCTCCTATGGGCGGAACGGGCGTTCCGCCGTGGGTCCATTCTTGCATGCGTTGGTCCTGGATCCTTCTGAGGCTTTCCGGGCAACGGCTTCACCGCTTATTGCTCGCCGCTTTGCGGTCCTTGCTTCAGCTTGAGCCACTCGGACTTGGTGCATCCGCACTGTGACTTCAGCTTGCTCGGCCCGGCTGATCTGTTCCCTCAAGTGCCCGGCCCGGTCATCAAAGAGCTTGTCCGGGGAGACAAGGTAGGCGACTACGTGGTATAACGGAGTCTTCTTGGTGGCGGCGTCGCTCCAAGTTCCTCATGCGGGCACGCCAAGCGGGGTCCTGATGGCGGGAGGGAAGTACCTCATCGGTGTGGGGACGAGGTGCTCTTCGTAGATTCGGCTCGGGTAGTGGAGGGCTTTTCCGAGGGCCAAGGGGTAGGTATCCCGGTGTCGGAACCCCGTGGCGGTCACGCGCCACGGCTCGATGTTGGTGTGGCGGTTGCTTCTAGCGACGGAGAGGACCACTCTACGGCGAAGAGTGCCGAGTTGCTCGTACTCTCTCGTCGTAGTACCTAGGGCGCTCGGTGATACCGAGGCGCTCCCGGGGAGTGGATGAGCGAGGGCGAGCAAAACCGGGCTCCTCCCGGCACACGCCTTGGGTCCATCCATCTTCCGCCATCCGAAAACAAAGATAGGGTTGAACGGGTTGTGGTGGGGTACAAAAGATGGATAACTTTATTTAGTAGGAAGGTTGGGGTACATCCTTCGGGGTACACTTATTACTAGGACTCAACTTCTAGCCTAACATCCTAGTCTTATCCTCATGGTGACTCTTCCTCTAGGCGGATACGGCGCTTCTTTAGTGGAAGATCTTGCTCCGTATCTCATCTTCGGTCCGGGTTCCTTTGTCCCGGTGGGTTTCTTTGGGTTCATTCTCTTCCCTCCGGCTCCTTCATCTCTGCTTCTACGCTCCTTCGGTTCATCCCATAGGGCTTTATGGGCCAACGGCGTGCGCTCTCTTTCCCCGAGGTATTCTTGCTTGGTGTTGTGTAGTTCAACTTTCGCTATGGTTGTCTTCACCCTTTCTAGTTCTATCCTCTCGCTCGCTCTTTCCGCCCGTCGTCTGTTGCTTCGAGTTCTTGGGCTTGCTCCGATAAAGGTGATCTAGGCCTGCGAGGTATATGGATAGGTGGGAGACGCGCCTCTTCTAAGTCTTCTTCTTCTCGTTCTAAACCTCTCATGCGATCAATCCACGAGCGTCCTCTTCCTCCGGAGGGTGGAAAGAATCCCATTGGAGTCCTTCGGAGGTGCCGTCTATAAACCACTCGTAGGCGTCGCGGGCCTTCCGAGCGACCTTGGGGTAGGTGTCGGCAAAGCGAAAACCGGTGGCGTTGACGAACCATGGCTCTATGTCGGGGTAAAGCGTGCTCCTTCCCACAAAGATTAGCGGCTTACACCGAAGGGTGCCGAAGCGTTCATACTCCCGGTAGACGAACTGCGGCGGGTCCCTTACTCCGACGCGCTCTAGGCCGAGTAGCAACGGAGTTAGGGAGGCCGGGCTGGACGGGGGCAAATTCCTCGTTCCACTCGGGGTTAGGCATCCGGAAATAGGCAAGAATCAAGGTAAGGATTTGGAAAAAGGTGAGTTTAGCAAAGGAAAGGTTAGAGGGGGCCGGAAGGAGGTCTCGTATTCTAGGGGTCATGTCCTACGGCCAACCTACGGCTGCGATACCACCGAAGCGTCCCCTCATCGGAGGTGACTAAATGTGCCACAAATGCCGGTCCCGGGGAGGGCGGTAACACATTTATTACAACAGGTGGAAATCGATCTTTTACATCACGGCGACACAAAGGGCACGGTAGTGCCAACGCTACAAGGAACAACACAAATGCTAACGACCACACTACAATAGCAAAGGCTTCCATAGCCTCCTCGAAGTACCACACCATGGAAGCTTTCGGTAGGGCCACGGCACACGGGCACGGTTGGGTGTAGGGCAATGACCTACTCAACGTCTTCTCGGAATGTAATCGGGATCCTCCTCTCGTAAAATAGTTAGTAAAACAAGGGTGAGCACATACGTACTCGGCACATCCAACCCCACCCACGGAGGGGCTTATAAAGCGAGAATCATGCATAGGATATAACAAGGATCGAGTTAAGGTTCATTTAGCAAACTTTCACATGCATGGGTTCATTTCAAAAGGTTTTCGCAAAACATTTTCATAACCCAAGTAACTCAACCGTTTTAAGAAAACCACGGTGGGACTACCGGACTTCCCATCCGTCGTAGCCCGAGCACACGGCCACACACACACACATCACGGAAAGCAACTCACACCGAGTAAAACATCCCATCCCAAACACTAGTTTTTGTGACCACACCGTGACTCGTCCAATACCGTGGACACGGCTATTCGAATAGGTTTGACACTGCGAGAGGTTGTACATCTTTACCCACAAGTAGGGTACGCGTCACTCGGACACCTTAGTGCGGTACGGATCCTATCAAAGCCATTACCCACCTTAGCTAACACTACGAGCCACCACGGAAGCACCCAAGGGGTTATCCCACATAACCGGGGCGTACCTCATACAGAGCGTACCCCTACTCCTTGGTCTCCCGCCGCTCACCCGCACACCAGATGGCAAGTAGATTAACTAGTGGGGTTTATGCTAAGCCGTTGCCACATACAACGGTCGAGTGGTTGTACGATGATTTGGGTCAGGTGAGATGTCACGCAACCCGGTCCTTAACCGACAAGATGGACAACTCCCAACACGCTCAACCACACAGGTACGAGCTTACCCATACTCCTGACACACACGTCCATCCTGTCTACCCAGATCTGTACTCATTTTCCAAAAATATCCCATTCCCACTTTTAACGCACTCACTCACTTTGAAAGCACTCACACATTTTTAAAGCACTCATTTAGGCCAAAACAAGGTTCAATCATAGCAATCATGGGTGGCTATCCTACCATGTTTTGCGGTAAAACAATATGCAATTTATAAAACGGGTATAAGGGTATATTTATAAAACTAGGACGGAAGCATGCATCAAAGGGGGAGGTTGAACTTGCGCGTCTTCGAAGTCTTCGGGGAGTGCCGGCTCGGCGTTCGGGACCTCGGGCTCCCGCTCGCGGTAGTCGGCTTCGATCTCGGCTCGGGGTACCTTCCTCCGTCTACTCCGTCGGCTATAGCGCACACACAAGCAAGCAAGCGGTATTAGCACACATGTTTCCGACCGGAGCTCGGGAGGGGGGAAGTGAGCGGAGGAGGGGTATATATAGGCGCGGTAGGGTTCGGTCTTAACCGAGAAGGAAGGGCGTGTATGAAAAGGAGCTAGGTTAAGGGGGCTATAGGTATTAAGGACCTATTGGAAATTTTCCATTAATGAGGGGGTTAGGCGTGATTGGGATTAAACCCGCGCATGAAATGTCGGGTTAAAGAGATGTTTGGGGTTAATTAGGGCCGGTTAGTAATTTTGTTTTAAATAAAAGGACCTAAATATAATACTTAGGTAAGGTGGGGGTTAACTAAAATAGCCTTAGGGATTTATTTGTAAAAGGGCAGGGGGTTTTGGTGGATTTGTTTAAAGGGTAGGGGCTAAATGAAAGGAAAGGGAGAGAGAGGGAATAGTGACGGGGGGTCCCGGGGAAAAAGGAAAGGGGCGGCTCCACGGGCGGCGGCGGACCGGTGGTGATGGTGCTAGTGGCGGCGGCGCTCTAGTGCTCGGGCAAGGGGAGGGAGGCGGCCGTGGCGGCGGCGGCGGCCGGGGAAGCCGTCGGCCCCTTTTATAGGCGGCGAGAGGCGGTTCGAGAAGGGGAGATATTTCCCCGGCGAGGCCGCCGGCGAGCTCGGGGGAGCTTCGCGAGCTCGGCCGGCCGGCGATGCGACGGCTCGGTTGGGTCGGCGTGTGCGGTGGTTAGGCGGGGGATTAGGCCGGTCGTGCGGGCGCGGGGCAAGTTGCGTCGGCCGGTGGGGGGAAGGGACGGCTCGAGCGGGGCATTAATGGTGGCCGCGGCGGGCGGCCGGCCGTTCCGCCGGCGGGCGCGGGGCGGGTGGGGGCCACGGTGACGTGCGAGGCGGCGTCCCCGCCGGCCGGTGGCGTGCGGAGGCGGGGAGGAGGGCGCGCGCGCGCGGGGCCACGGCCGGCGGCGGTCGGGCGCCGGTCGGGCGGCTCGCTCGCGTGGGAGGGCGAGGGGGAAAAGGAGGAGAAGAAAGGAAGAAGAGAGGGAAGGGAAAAGAGGAAAAAGAAAAAAAAAGGAAGGAGAAAAGAAAGAAAAGGAAAAAGGAAAAGAAAGGAAGGGGAGAAATTGGAAAAAAATAGGGAAAAGAGGAGAAGAAATCGGGGAAAAATCTAGAGAATTTGGAAGATTGTTAGGGAAAAATTAGGGAAGGGTTTTGCGGGGTTTTCCGTTTTCCGGGTGTCGGCGTGATTTTTGGGCCGGCGATGATGGCGAGACGGACCGGCCCGGCGGGACCGCGGCGTGCGCGGGATTCCGCGGGCGGTGGCCGACCGCGACATTGGGAAGGCGCGCGGGGGTGCGGCCGGGGTGCGGTGCCGGCGGGAATCGCGGGACGCGCATCGGGGAGAGAGAGAGAGAGGAAAAGAGAGAGGACGGTGGCTAGGTTTTGAATGACCATTGAGCTCGGCGGATCGGTTTTTGAAATCACGCATGATTTAGTAGGTGTTTTATTTAGAGCTAAAAACGTGGGCGTTACAAACCTACCCCACTTAAAGTGAATCTCGTCCTCGAGATTCGGCTAAGTCTCGAATAGGTGGGGGAATTCTTTCCTCGGTGCATCCTCTCGTTCCCATGTAGCTTCTTCCACCCCGTGTCTACTCCATTGGACTCTCGCACACCCGTACTTCGATCGTTCTTGTCCGCTTGACCACGGTGTCTAAGATCTTGACGGGCACCTCCGGTACCTAAGGTCCGGGCCGTAGGTCGATGGTCTCCACCGTACTCGCTTATCTTCCCGAACCTTCAAACATCGGCGTAGCCGAGAGATGTGGAATGCGGGTGTATATACGCCATTTCCTCGGGTAGCTCCAACCGATACGCTCATCGCTCCGACTTTCTTGATCACTTTATACGGGCCGATGTACCGAGGGGCCAATTTCCCGTGTACTTGAAACCTTCGAGTCCCCCGGATGGGTGAAACCTTGAGGTAGACGAAGTCTCTCTCGGATTGAAGCTCGCTTCACGTCTTTTCTTGTCCGCGTAGCTCTTCTGTCGGGGCCGGGCGGCTTTCGGCTTTTCTCGGATATCGGCTACTCGTTCCTCGGCTTCCTTTATAAGTGCGGGCCCAACCGGGGCACGCTCTCCTACCTCGACCACATCGGGGGGTGTCCTGCATTTTCTCCCGTATAGTGCTTCGAATGGCGACATTCCCGGACTTGCTTGGTAGCCGTTGTTGTAGGAAAATTCGGCATACGGCGAGCTCTGCTCCCAATCTTTGCCATAGGTGAGGACGCGAGGCTCTCAACATATCTTCCAGGATTTGATTCACCCTTTCGGTCCGTCCGTCGGTACGTGGGTGGTACGGCGAGTCGAAGTCTAGCTTGGTGCCCATGGCTTTGTGCGAGCTTTTCCGGAACCTAGAGGTGAACTCGGGTCCCTCCGTCCGAGACTATTCTCGCTAGGCACTCCATGCGGCTTCACTATATTTTCTATGTAGAGTTTCGCCAATTTCTCTCCACCATAAGTGGTCCGTACGAGTAGAAAGTGAGCGACTTTGGTGAGTCGGTCCACGATCACCCATATGGAGTCATGTCCCTTCGGATCCTTGGCAACCCTACTATGAAGTCCATACCTATCTCGTCCCACTTCCATGCGGGATTGGTAAAGGTTGCAACGATCCTGCGGGCTTCGATGTTCGGCTTTGATCCTGCGACAAATGTCACGGTGGGCGATGAACGGTGCAATGTCCGCCTTCATCCCATTCCACCGGTACTTCGCTTTAAGTCCATGTACATCTTGGTGGATCCGGGTGAATGGAGTATGCTCGAGTTGTGTGCCTCATCCATGATGATCCGTCGGAAATCTCCACCTTCGGGCACGCATATCTGTTCTTATACCATAGGGTGCCTTGGTCATCTACCACGAAGTCGGGGGCCTTGTTCTCTCGGTATGCTTGCGGATCCTCATCGGATCCTCGTCGACTTCTTGGGCCTTCCGGATCTTCTCTTCTAGGGTAGGTGAACACTCAGCGGCGGACGTAGCCTTGGGGGACGATGTGTACGTTGAGTCGGGCCATCTCTTCTTGCAACCGGGCACTCTTGGGTGCCGCCTTCTCATAGGTTTTCGGCTAAGGCATCTCGCTACTACATTGGCCTTCCCGGGTGGTAGTGAATCTCTAGGTTATAGTCCTTGACTAGCTCTAGCCATCTTCTCTGCCATAGGTTTAGGTCGGGAATGGCCGGGTGAAGATGTACTTTAGACTCTTATGGTCCGTGTAAATTTCACACTTGTTCCCGATCGGATAGTGTCTCTAGATCTTCGGGGCATGCACTACGGCCGCAAACTCCGGATCATGGGTGGGATAGTTCGCTCATGGGGTTTGAGCGACGGGAGGCGTATGCCACTACCTTCCCATCTTGCATGAGAACACATCCCAACCCTTGTCGGGAGGCGTCGCAATACACGACAAAGTCTCGTTGAATGTCGGCGGGGGTTAGCACCGGGGCTGTGGTCAACCTCTTCTTCAATTCTTGGAAACTTCTCTCACGGGCCTTGGTCCGGTTAAACTTCTTTTCTTTCTTAAGCGGCTACTGTCATGGGCGGGCGATCTTGGAGAATCCCTCGATAAATCTCCGGTAGTATCTGCTAGACCTAGGAAACTCCCCGATCTCACTCACGTTGGTTGGTTGCCGCCGGTTGGAGGCTGTCTCAACTTTCCCGGGTCTACGGCCTACTCCTTCGCAGTCAATATGTGCCCAAGGAAGGATATTTTCTCCAGCCAAAATTCACACTTGCTGAACTTGGCGTATAGCTTGTGTGCCCTCAATTTTCCCAGCACTACTCGAAGATGTTGTTCATGCTCCTCCACGCTCTTGGAGTAAACAAGTATGTCGTCAATGAAGACCACGACAAACTTGTCCAGCTCTTCCATGAACACCTTATTCATGAGGTTCATGAAGTATGCTGGTGCATTGGTTAGTCCAAATGACATCACCGTGAACTCATATTGCCCGTAGCGAGTGACAAAGGCAGTCTTGGGGATGTCACTCTCCCTAATCTTGAGTTGGTGATACCCTGATCTTAGATCCACCTTCGAGAAGTACTTGGCTCCCTTCAGTTGGTCAAACAGGTCATCTATCCTGGGAAGAGGGTACTTGTTTTTAATGGTGACCTCATTCAGCGAGCGGTAGTCCACACACATCCTCATGCTCTTATCCTTCTTCTCCACGAAAAGCACTGGGGCTCCCCATGGTGATGAGCTTGGTCTGATGAACCCACTTCGCTGGAGCTCGCTAGCTGCTTCTTTAGTTACGCCAACTCGGGGCTGCCATCCTATAGGGCCTCTTGGCTATGGGAGAGGTTCCGGGGATAAGGTCGATTACGAACTCTATATCCCCGTCCGGTGGCATTCCGGGGAGCTCTTCGGGGAACACATCCGGGTATTCTCGTACTACTCGGGACATCTTCTATGGACTTGGCTTCTATGTTGAAAACCATTATATCCGCCTGTGTCCCGGGTGTGGCGGGTCACTTGTATCCCGTCCGGGTTGGTCGGGTGTACTATTTTATCGGCGCAACTTATGAGGCCATGGTGTTGGCTTAACCAGTCCATACCAAGGATCACATCTATCCCCTTGGATTTCAGTACTACCAGGTCTGCTAGGAACTCTACCCCACTTAAAATAATCCTTACCCGGGGGCATCCCAGTTGACAATTAATGTCACCTCCGGGTGTTCGAGTTATTAGGGGTGCTTTGAGTAGTACTGTGGGTATGCTATGCTTTTCCACAAAGCTTGAGGATATGAATGAGTGTGATGCTCCTGAATCGAACAGTATGGTAGCCAAAACGGGCTGACCAGGAACTCACCGAGTACCACTCCTTGTGCTTCTTGTGCCTCCTGCGCATTGATGTGATTCACCCGAGCGCGTCCATACGACTGCTGGGGCTGCCTCATCTCGCCGGTTCTTGGTGTTGTTGCCGAAGTTGTTGTTGCTGCGCACTGGCATGCGGTTGGCTCCTGACGCAAGTGGCCTTGGTCCATTTACCGAGTTGGAGTAGGTGGTGGTGGGCGGCTTTTTAGCATAGGGGCGGTTGGCGATGAAGTGCCGGTTTCCGGCGGTTGAAACACACTCGGGAGCCGCTGTTGTTGTTGTTGGTAGTGATCTGGCTGGTGTTGTTCTGTGGGGGCTTCATGGTATTCTGGTTGTAAGAGGGCTTGAACTCGGGCTGCGGGGGCTTGGGAGCTTGTGGCTTGGGTTTGGGTTCTGTATTGCATCGGAGCTTGGAACCTGGACATGGGGTGTCCAAAGTTTCTCGGCCTCTGGGACCGCTCTTGCTGCTTGGCCTTGTGTTCCATGAACTTGCGCTTGTTTTCCTTCTTTTCTTCGGCCTTCGCTCTTTCCGTGAGGATTGCCATGTTCATAAGGGTGTTAAAGTCCGGGTAAATCTGAGGAGTCAGCAGTGTCCTCAGTTCCGGAGTCAGCCCCTTCTTGAACATCTCTTGCTTTTTGGAGTCTTTATCCACCTCCTCGGGGGCATAGCGTGCCAGCTCTATGAACTGGTATGTGTATTCCTCCACAGACATGTTGCCTTGGCGGAGTTCGCGGAACTCGTCTGCCTTCCGCTTCAGTGTGGCCTCCGGGATGTGGTAGCGACGGAACTCCTCCACGAATTCATCCCATGTGATGGTGGAGGGATCCTTGGCGGCGGCGCGGTAATTTTCCCACCGGAGCTAGGGGTCGTCCCGTGAGCCGATGAGCCGCCGGGGAGAACCCTGTCATGGTCCTCGCAAGGTGGAGGGGCTCTAGTTCCCTCAGGATGGCTCTCAGCCAATCGTCAGCGTCCAAAGGATTCACCGACCCGCTAAAGGTGGGCGGCTTAGTCCTGAGGAACTCGATCAGCTTCTCATTCATGCTCATGGCACGGGGTCTTGGGCGGTTGATGGCATTGAAGATAGCCTCCATCAAGACGATCGGTTGGCTAAGACTTGAGCCAAGTCAATAGGAGGGGGTGGTGGTGGTAGGACCACGTTCTCTCCCCCATCTTCATTTTGGTTAACCTCCGGTCGTGGAGGCGCTCCCTCCGATCGGCTTGCGATCCCTCGGCGTCCGACCAGGTGGGTCCCGACAGGGCGCCACGGAAACCATCCGTAAAGAAGCGGGTTTCTAAGAGATCTAGTTTTATGTGATGTTTAAGTGGATTATAACGGATTTCTTTTTTGAAAAGGCGGGGTTTATTCGCCGGTAAGCACACAACAAGCACATAGCAAACAAGCAAGCACGGACAAGTTTTTATTACAAACCGGCGAGGAGGATACATCCCGACTACGCGGACACACTACACGACTAAAGGCTAAGGGCGCGACTTGGATCGGTACGGCTTCATTCCCCGGGTCTTGGGGCACATTACTCGCGAGGGGAGTCGTCTTTCGGGGTCGAGTGTTCTTCCGGCGGAATGAGCAACTCGTCATCGTTTCCGCCTTCGGGGTCTCCGTTTTCCGGGGGGCTGTGCCGCGGCTTCGGTGGTAGGCCGTTGGGGGTTCGGTGACCGCCGGTGGTGCCGGTGGGACTTCTATGGTTCCTCCCCATCCTACAAGGGGTGTTCCCGGCGGGACTTGAGGTTCTCCTATGGCTGGAACGGGCGTTCCGCCGTGGGTCCATTCTTGCATGCGTTGGTCCCGGATCCTTCGAGGCTTTCCGGGCAACGGCTTCACCGCTTATTGCTCGCTGCGGTCCTTGCTTCGGCTTGAGCCACTCGGACTTGGTGCATCCGCACCGTGACTTCGACTTGCTCGGCCCGCCGATCCGTTCCCTCAAGTGCCCGGCCTGGTCATCAAAGAGCTTGTCCGGGGAGACAAGGTAGGCGACTACGTGGTATAACGGGTCTTCTTGGTGGCGGCGTCGCTCCAAGTTCCTCATGCGGGCACTCGCCAAACCGGGGTCCCGATGGCGGGAGGGAAGTACCTCATCGGTGTGGGGACGAGGTGCTCTTCGTAGATTCGGCTCGGGTAGCGGAGGGCTTTTACGAGGGCCAAGGGGTAGGTATCCGGTGTCGGAACCCCGTGGCGGTCACGCGCCACGGCTCGATGTTGGTGTGGCGGTTGCTTCTAGCGACGGAGAGGACCACTCTACGGCGAAGAGTGCCGAGTTGCTCGTACTCTCTCGTCGTAGTACCTAGGGCGCTCGGTGATACCGAGGCGCTCCGGGGAGTGGATGAGCGAGCGAGCAAAACCGGGCTCCTCCCGGCACACGCCTTGGGTCCATCCATCTTCCGCCATCCGAAAACAAAGATAGGGTTGAACGAGTTGTGGTGGGGTACAAAAGATGGAACTTTATTTAGTAGGAAGGTTGGGGTACATCCTTCGAGGTACACTTATTACTAGGACTCAACTTCTAGCCTAACATCCTAGTCTTATCCTCATGGTGACCCTTCCTCTAGCTGGATACGGCGCTTCTTTAGTGGAAGATCCTGCTCCAGTATCTCATCTTCAGTCTGGGTTCCTTTGTCCCAGTGGGTTTCTTCGGGTTCATTCTCTTCTGCTCTGGCTTCTTCATCTCTGCTTCTACGCTCCTTCAGTTCATCCCATAGGGCTTTATGGGCCAACAACGTGCGCTCTCTTTCCCTGAGGTATTCTTGCTTGGTGTTGTGTAGTTCAACTTCTCGCTATGGTTGTCTTCACCCTTTCTAGTTCTATCCCTCGTTCTCGCTCTTTCCGCCCGTCGATCCGTCGCTTGCTTCGATTCTTCGGGCTTGCTCCGATAAAGGTGATCTAGGCCTCCGAGGTATATGGATAGGTGGGAGACCGCCTCTTCTAAGTCTTCTTCTTCTCGTTCTAAACCTCTCATGCGATCAATCCACGAGCGTCCTCTTCCTCCGGGAGGGTGGAAAGAATCCCATTGGAGTCCTTCGGAGGTGCCGTCTATAAACCACTCGTAGGCCGTCGCGAGGCCTTCCGAGCCTTGGGGTAGGTGTCGGCAAAGCGAAAACCGGTGGCGTTGACGAACCATGGCTCTATGTCGGGGTAAAGCGTGCTCCTTCCCACAAAGATTAGCAGCTTACACTGAAGGGTGCCGAAGCGTTCATACTCCGGTAGACGAACTCCGGCGGGTCCCTTACTCCGACGCGCTCTAGGGCCGAGTAGCAACGAGTTAGGGAGGCCGAGCCGGACGGGGCAAATTCCTCCGTTCCACTCGGGGTTAGGCATCTGGAAATAGGCAAGAATCAAGGTAAGGATTTGGAAAAAGGTGAGTTTAGCAAAGGAAAGGTTAGAGAGGGCCAGAGGAGGTCTAGTATTTTAGGGGTCATGTCCTACGGCCAACCTACGGCTCTGATACCACCTGAAGCGTCCCCTCATCAGAGGTGACTAAATGTGACACAAATACCAGTCCCGGGAGGCCGGTAACACATTTATTACAACGGGTGGAAATCAGTCTTTTACATCACGGCGACACAAAGGGCACGGTAGTGCCAACGCTACAAGGAACAACACAAATGCTAACAACCACACTACAATAGCAAAGGCTTCCATAGCCTCCTCGGAGTACCACACCATGGAAGCTTTCGGTAGGGCCCTGGGCACACGGGCACGGTTGGGTGTAGGGCAATGACCTACTCAACGTCTTACGGAATGTAATCGGGATCCTCCTCTGTAAAATAGTTAGTAAAACAAGGGTGAGCACATACGTACTCAAGCACATCCAACCCCACCCACGGAGGGGCTTATAAAGCGAGAATCATGCATAGGATATAACAAGGATCGAGTTAAGGTTCATTTAGCAAACTTTCACATGCATGGGTTCATTTCAAAAGGTTTTCGCAAAACATTTTCATAACCCAAGTAACTCAACCGTTTTAAGAAAACCACGGTGGGACTACGGGACTTCCCATCCGTCGTAGCCCGGGCACACGGCCCACACACACACATCACCGGAAAGCAACTCACACCGGAAAACATCCCATCCCAAACACTAGTTTTTGTGACCACACCGTGACTCGTCCAATACCGTGGACACGGCTATTCGAATAGGTTTGACACTCGCAGAGGTTGTACATCTTTACCCACAAGTAGGGTACCGTCACTCGGACACCTTAGTGCCGGTACGGATCCTATCAAAGCCATTACCCACCTTAGCTAACACTACGAGCCACCACGGAAGCACCCAAGGGGTTATCCCACATAACCAGGGCGTACCTCACACAGAGCGTACCCCTACTCCTTGGTCTCCCGCTGCTCACCCGCACACCAGATGGCAAGTAGATTAACTAGTGGGGTTTATGCTAAGCCGTTGCCACATACAACGGTCGAGTGGTTGTACGATGATTTGGGTCAGGTGAGATGTCACGCAACCCGGTCCTTAACCGACAAGATGGACAACTCCCAACACGCTCAACCACACGGTACGAGCTTACCCAAACTCCTGACACACACGTCCATCCCGTCTACCCAGATCTGTACTCATTTTCCAAAAATATCCCATTCCCACTTTTAACGCACTCACTCACTTTGAAAGCACTCACACATTTTTAAAGCACTCATTTAGGCCAAAACAAGGTTCAATCATAGCAATCATGGGTGGCTATCCTACCATGTTTTGCGGTAAAACAATATGCAATTTATAAAACGGGTATAAGGGTATATTTATAAAACTAGGACGAAGCATGCATCAAAGGGGGAGGTTGAACTTGCCGTCTTCGAAGTCTTCGGGGAGTGCCGGCTCGGCGTTCGGGACCTCAGGCTCCTGCTCGCAGTAGTCGGCTTCGATCTCTGGCTCGGGGTACCTTCCTCCGTCTACTCCGTCGGCTATGGCGCACACACAAGCAAGCAAGCAGTATTAGCACACATGTTTCCGACCGAGCTCGGGAGGGAGAAGTGAGCGGAGGAGGGGTATATATAGGCGCGGTAGGGTTTGGTCTTAACCGAGAAGGAAGGGCGTGTATGAAAATGGGCTAGGTTAAGGGGGCTATAGGTATTAAGGACCTATTGGAAATTTTCCATTAATGAGGGGGTTAGGCGTGATTGGGATTAAACCCGCGCATGAAATGTCGGGTTAAAGAGATGTTTGGGGTTAATTAGGGCCGGTTAGTAATTTTGTTTTAAATAAAAGGACCTAAATATAATACTTAGGTAAGGTGGGGGTTAACTAAAATAGCCTTAGGGATTTATTTGTAAAAGGGCGAGGGGGTTTTGGTGGATTTGTTTAAAGGGTAGGGGCTAAATGAAAGGAAAGGGAGAGAGAGGGAATAGTGACGGGGGGTCCGGGGAAAAAGGAAAGGGGCGGCTCCACGGGCGGCGGCGGACCGGTGGTGATGGTGCTAGTGGCGGCGGCGCTCTAGTGCTCGGGCAAGGGGGAGGGAGGCGGCCGTGGCGAAGTGCGGCGGCGGGGAAGCCGTCGGCCCCTTTTATAGGCGGCGAGAGGCGGTTCGAGAAGGGGAGATATTTCCCCGGCGAGGCCGCCGGCGAGCTCGGGGAGCTTCGCGAGCTCCGGCCGGCGATGCGACAGCTCGGTTGGGTCAGCGTGTGCAGTGGTTAGGCGAGGGGATTAGGCCGGTCGTGCAGGCGCGGGGCAAGTTGCGTCGGCCGGTGGGGGAAGGGACGGCTCGAGCAGGGCATTAATGGTGGCCGCGGCCGGGCGGCCGGCCGTTCCGCCGGCGGGCGCGGGGCGGGCGGGGGCCACGGTGACGTGCGAGGCGGCGTCCCCGCCGGCCGGTGGCGTGCGGAGGCGGGGGAGGAGCGGGCGCGGCGGGGCCACGGCCGGCGGCGGTCGGGGCGCGGTCGGGCGCTGCTCGCGCGGGAGGCGAGGGGGAAAAGGAGGAGAAGAAAGGAAGAAGAGAGGGAAGGGAAAAGAGGAAAAAGAAAAAAAAGGAAGGAGAAAAGAAAGAAAAGGAAAAAGGAAAAGAAAGGAAGGGGAGAAATTGGAAAAAAATAGGGAAAAGAGGAGAAGAAATCGGGGAAAAATCTAGAGAATTTGGAAGATTGTTAGGGAAAAATTAGGGAAGGGTTTTGCGGGGTTTTCCGTTTTCCGGTGTCGGCGTGATTTTTGGGCCGGCGATGATGGCGAGACGGACCCGGCCGGCGGGACCGCGGCGTGCGCGGGATTCCGGCCGGTGGCCGACCGCGACGTTGGGAAGGCGCGCGGGGGGTGCGGCCGGGGTGCGGTGCCGGCGGGAATCGCGGCACGCGCATCGGGGAGAGAGAGAGAGAGGAAAAGAGAGAGGACGGTGGCTAGGTTTTGAATGACCATTGAGCTCGGCGGATCGGTTTTTGAAATCACGCATGATTTAGTAGGTGTTTTATTTAGAGCTAAAAACCGGGCGTTACAAACCTTTTGTGGTTCGACCCGAAAGAGTGCTCAAAGCGGGGGTAATCATGGATGCACCACAAAGCGCTAAAGCATGAAGGTCAAACATTTTGCGAGTATTGGCGTCATAAGCACGCACACCTTTCCAAAGCTCAATCAAGTCTTCCACCGAGGCTCCAAAAATACATCAAAATCCTTCCCGGGGGATTTAGGACCGGTATAAGCAAAGTCATAATAAAGTTGGACTCCTCCATGCATGCCCAAGGTGGAAGGTTGTATGGCACCACAAACACGAGGCCACATGTTGTATCTTGTGTTCTGTTCTGAAAATGGGTTGAACCCGTCAGTAGCAAGGCCAAGCCTGATGTTTCTTGCATCTCTAGCAAATTTCGGATATTCTTTGTTGAAATCTTGCCATGCATCACCATCAGTTGGGTGACTCATTTCCTTCTCACTGGGTTGCCGCTGTCGGTCGTGCCATTGTGCTAGTAGTGATGCTTCTTTGGTTGCAAAGAGCCTCTTCAGCCTAGGTGCTAGCGGAAAATGCCTCAACGCCTTCTGTGAAATCTTCTTTCTTTCTTTCTTCATCCTTCCATCTCGAAAGACCACAAACTGGACACTTGTCAAGGTGGGCATATCTCTTTACGAACAAAACACAATTATTGCCGCATGCATGTATCGATTCGTATCCAAGACCTAATTCCTTCAAAAGATTCTTTGCTTCTTTGTATGATTTGGGGAGTGCATTGCCCTCGCGGGAATGCTTCGACCAACAACTTCAATATTGCGAGAAAATGCGAATTGCTTATCCGTACAAGGACTTCATATGAAGAAGGTTAACCACAAATGAGAACCTTGAAAACTTGCTACAACCAGGATAAAGCCGACGTTTTGCCTCTCTCATGACTATTTTGAAAAATGACTGCGAGTCATGAGGGTCCGTAGTAGCATCCTCATTTTACGCATCCTCATTTTCTCGCATCCTTTCTTCCTTCTACCGCTCGTAGCATGTAGGTCTCCTATAAGGTTCCCCAAACGATCAAGACTGCCATCTTCTCCAACATTTTCCCCACAACCAACACCGCAATCCTCTCCCACATTTCCCCTATCACCACCGTCATGCACATCAATAGGGTGCTCAACAACATCTACATTGACATCCTCTCCATGATGAAACCAACGAGTATAACTACTATCCATACCATTCATCAAAATGTGCTTCTTCACAACAGTGACAAAGTGATACTTGTGATTCGGGCATCTTGAACATGGGCACAAAATCTCAACATTGTCACCGAACTTCTCCGCAATGAAGCTCATAAATTGTCCGACTCCATCAATGTGTTCAGAGGAAAACAACCTTCCATGAACCCATCTTCTATCCATCTAATCAAGCATTACACAAAAGACACAAATCAACACCTCTGCACCAATTCAAATCTATAAGTCCAACAAAGTCAAGAAACAAATGTACCTTTCCTTGGCTGCAATGACACTGGGCGCCTTGGATGCGTTAATGGCCTAGCAATGCTGCACGCATTGTCTCACCATCCACCACCACGGACACGGGCACCACCACTGGAACAAGCACACGCATGGTGGTGACGGTCGGGAGGATGAAGGGGATGTGGTGGTAGCCACCCCTTATTCAGGCGGAAGCTCGTGGTACCGACGGGAGTTCAGGCGGAAGTGGCAGCGGGAGGAAAGGCGACGGCGGCGCTGCGGGATGGCGTGGTGGGCGGTGGCGTCATGGATGGCGGCATTGGCAGGGGCAGCGGCGAGATGCGGATGGTGGCAGCGGCGCGGACAACGGAAAGCAGTGGGATGGTGCGGGGCGTCGGTTACGGTAGGCGGCGGCGGCGCGGACGGACGGCGGCGGCGGGCGGGCGGGCGCGCCGCGGTGGTGGCGGCGGCGGCGGAAGGGAAGTCTGCTTCTGGATTGATGTGAAACTTCAATCCTTTTACTCTTCTGGGTAGATAGGTTCAAAGGAATTTAAATGTTAGACACAGTCACAAACAACGTTGTAGCCCAGTGGTAGAAGTGCGCCTGGGTCAGGCGTAAGGTTGGGGGTTCGATTCCCCTGGGCTGCAGGTTTTCCTTTTTTACGAGGAACTCATGTCAGTGTTTTAGACCGGCAACCTACTAAGGGGAGTACCCGAAGTAGATGAATGTGGCCTCGCCGAGATCGGTAACTCGAAGGAAGAGACACGTGGCACACAATTTAGACAGGTTCGGGCCGCGAGGTGCGTAATACCCTACGTCCTGTATGCTGCGTAGCTCTGGATTGATTGGGTACGATTACAAGATGGTGCAATTGTACGCCGTGAGATGAGATGTTCAAGAGAGGGGTCCCTGCCTCGCCTTATATAGTCCGGGAGGCAGGGTTACAAGTCGGAATAGGGAGAGAGTACTAGTCGAGTACGTCTAGGAGTCTTCCATACAGTGCGGGACATGTACAGCTTCCTAACCGAGTACTTCTCCTCTGTAGTCCTTGTGCTTCACGCCATCAGGTACCGTGCAGCGCAAGTCGGGTAGTCCCAGGGGCCCACCGAGTAGTCGGTCCCGGTACCCACCGAGGTAGCGGGCCCCGGGGAGGTCCATACGACAAGCCCCCGAGTACTTTGTAGTCGAGAAGGATAGCTTCAAGTAGTCTTGACGGCCTTAACGAGTAGTCCCCGAGCGTCCCCGAGTACTACAAGTCAAAAGGCCTCAAGAGTAGTCGAAGCATCCCGAGGCCGGAATGTACTCACCGATGTTTGAGCAATATTGAAGTCTTCTCGAGTAGTCCCAAGCGTCCTCGAGCGCCGCCCTTGAAGGTCTTCAACAATGCCCGTGTTGTCTTGAAGCCGAAGGTCGATATGGAAGTGCGATTGCAAAATCGCACTCCATATGGAGTAGCCCCCGAGCCTTAGGTTGAGTTGTAGACTGCGGGCCGAGGGTCCATCCGAAAGTTTTGGCAAGAATACCCCGAAAAATCCGGAGAAAAAACCGAAGGACACGTGGCACGGAGCCCGCGAGCCTTGAGTCGAGTACTTCCTCTCGAATTGAAGGGTCATCTTATAGAATGTGTCATGGGATGCTCTTGAGTCTTGCCGCTTCTCAGGAAGTCGAGTAGAAGTAGCCGAGCCCCCGAGGTGAGGCGCGTCGACTAGTTGAAGTTGAAGGGTCGCGCGCGGCCGCCGAGTCGGCCCGAGCGTGGACTTATCCATCCCGCCGTTGGAGGGCCGCGTTGACTTATAAATAGAAGCCGAAACCCTTAGGGTTTTTCACCCTACGCCAGCCGTAGCCATTCCCAATAGATCTTGGCCAGGAATCGCCACCAGTGCACGCCGCCGCTGCTGAGTGAAGCGTAGATCTGATTGCGCCACCACAAAGAGCCACCACAGCAGCCCCCGAGCGGATGCGCGTGAAGACACCGTGCACTTGGAGAATGAAGCCTTCTCCGTCGAAGACCGCGAAGGCCGCCGGCGGGAAGAAGAGGGGTCGTGAGGAGGCCGCCGGATCTGCCGCAGGGACATCACCGCCATTATCCCCGCTGCGGCTAGATCCAAACCGCGAGTGGAAAAAGTCCAAGGCGAAGACCGAAGACTTGCTCACCCTGCTGAACAGTGGATTCCTTCGCGAGAAGGAGGTGGACATGTGGAGGGCCGCCGCCGGGGGTCCGTACCCCATGGAGAAAAATGCAGATGAGATCCCGATGTTCATGCGGTTCGCGGAGCGCGGACTATCTCTCCCGGCGAGCGACTTCTTCAAGGGGCTCATGGGGTATTACGGCATCGAGTACCTCAATCTAAACCCCAACGGTATCTTCCACACTGTTGTCTTCATACATTTCTGTGAAGCCTTTCTGGGGATCAAACCCATTGGATTTTGTTTCGGAAGTTCTTCCGGGTGAAGCCGCAACCCAGCACCAGCAACCCGCGGGTAGTCGGAGGAGCGGGGATCCAGATGCGGGAGGACGCCGCTGAGCAGTACCTCTCGTACAAGCTCATAGACTCCAACCAAGACTGGAAGGCCAAGTGGTTCTACATCACGAACCACCATCCGGAGCTGCCGAAGCCGAGCGGGAAGCAGCCCAAACACCGCCCTTGGTGGAACACGGAGCCGACGATGCAGGAAGGGATCCAACTGCCCGAGTTGTTGGCGCGGATCAAGGCGCTGAGGGAAGCCGGGCTGAGGGCCGAGCACGTGGTCTTCAGCTTCATGAGGCGCAGGGTGCAGCCACTGATGGCTCGCGACACCCTGGGGTACGAGTACACGGGCGACGACAACACGTCGCGGATGCCTGGAGACGAAGTCGACGACGACGACATTGTTGACAGGCTGACCCGTATCTTCAAGGATATGCCGCCGTACACGGCGTGCCCCGTACCGGAGTACTCCGCCGCGCGCCCACCGAAGGAGGTAAGTAGTCGCACCCACAGTCGAGTACCCATTACGCAAGAGTAGTCGAACTGATGAGTTAGTCTGTCTTGCAGGATGACTTGAAGAAGTTTGTCTCTGAGCCGCCGTCTCCTCCTCAGCTAGTCGAGGTCCCAGAGGAGGGGAAAACCAAGGCCAAGGAGCGGCGAGAAGTTGGCGAAGGATACGACACCGTTGTCGTGGACGACACGTCCGACGAGGACGACGACGAAGAGACGCGCGGCAGACCGCTTTCACCGAGGTCGAGGTTTAGCCGTCCCGACTTACCTCACGTCCCTCTTGTTCGGGGATCGACCGACTAGCACGGAGGCTAGTTCGCTCGCGCCGTCGAGGAGGCCACGCAATGTGGTCGGAAGCGTGTGACCAAGAGGTTGAAAGTCACGAGACCACGTCCCGGGAGGTAAGCCGTCTTGAGTAGTGTAGTCGAGTACGGTGTCTTGAGTTCACTCGTTGATGAAGAAGTTTCCTTACTTGCGGGGAGTTGCCGCCTACGGAGCCCGTTGATCGGGCGACGAAGGCGAGGTGGGACACGGTGGGGAAAGCCGCCGGGGAGTCGCAGCCCAGCCCCCACTGTCGAAGAACTCTTGGCGCAGATGGAGCGCCGGCCCCCGCCGCTCGGGGAGGGCGCGGAACTGTTGCGAGCCGCTGCGGAAGAGGTAGTGGCCGCAGAGGCGCAGGAGGAGGCACCCGCCGAGGCTGGACTGGTGGACATCGCCAGCATCCTCGGCACCCCGACCGTGACAGTGGTCCGGTCAAGCTTGTAAGTGTTGAGCCTTCCCCAGTAGTACTTGATATGGTAGTCATGCCCAATTGACAACCGGTTTGTGTGTTCTGCAGGAAATCAACGGACCTATCCTGAGAGGGGGATGAACCCTCTGCAGTGGTGGCGGAAGAAGAAGCCGCACCATCCACTGAGGAGTCCGCTCCCGCCCCTCAGGCGGAGCCCGAAGCGCAGGCCACTGAGGCTACGTTGCCCGAAGCCAGCGTAGTTGAAGGTGAGTACTCTGCTGAGGTTGTAGTATCCCCGAAGAGTAGTCGTAGTCGTCAGATATGACTGATGCACTTGTCTTCTCGTTGACAGGCGCTGAGGCCGAAGGGAGCGATATCCCAGCGGCGGTGCCCATGGAGAACTTGACACCGGAGACTCGGGGAGGCTGCGGAGGAGCCCCCGAGCCGAAGGAGGTGGCCGCCGGAGAAGCCGCCGCGACGACTAGAGGAGAGGAGGCCGCGCGCCGCCGAACCCGCTGCGGAGGTCGTCGTTCGCTCCCCGGAGATCCAAGACGCGGAGCCCATCCGCTCTGCACCGATGACCGAAGCCGCCACGAGTAGTCGTGGCGGGATCGAGTTGTTGGCGGTGGCGGACGACTTGGTCGATCCGGCAACGGTGGCTCGACATCTGGAGGTGGTCCGCCAAGCCGAGCAGTGGATGAAGGTGAGTAGCCGTAACTCTTGAGTAGTCAATCCTTTAGCGTGGAGTACCCATCTGACGTATGTTGCCTGTGCGGGACGTCGTAGAGAGATCCCGCGAGAAGTCCAGGCATGCTTCAAGGCTTCGGCGACGCAGGTGCTTCGGCCGAGGCGATGGAGGACCGTTGACGGTTAATAGTTGTATCAAAGTTCGTTTAGACTTGCAAGCGGACAAGTCTCCCGTCGTAGTCAAGGGACCCTTCTTCCCTCGAGTGGTGAACCCAAGGTATCGAATCCGTGGAACAATGTGCAACGCAAGGATTCAATCTAGTAAAGCAAGGTAAAGCTATCTAATGAAGACAAGTTTCATCTAATCTACTAACTCATAAAGAAAATGAATCTAATCTAATCTACTAAAGAGGTAACCGATCTAGAGAATCTAGATCATGCTTATGTTGTAGCTCCAAACAAGATAGATGAAGATAGAAAAGTGAATCTCATTAAAAGCATCTTTAAATCGTGGCCTTCCATCCAACTCCAAAAACGCCCGCCTTTCGGAACCCCGTTCTATCACAACGTATCCCTACTCATGCGGGTAGTCTAGGGCGAGTTCGATAAAAACAAGTTGAAATCACTTGGCCGGTCCGGTATGCACCTCTAGCCACCGCGGCTACAAGAGCACCCTATGTAATCTATCTTAAGTATAGATCGTAGAAGAAGCAAAACCAAGAAGAAAACAAAATCATCGAGAAGGCACTTGATCGCTAGAAATAGGATTCACTTACAAACTTCACCATGAATGATTACATGAACAAGATCACCACCGGGGCCCTCCCTCGATCTTGATCCTCGCTCCGAGCTCCGACGTGGTCTTCCATGCAAGGTTCCCACGTCGGCTAGGGAAACCCTAGACAACTAACACGACCCTCATCTCCGAGATGGTGTCCCTCAAGCTTCTCTCGCTCCTCGGCGGCGGATTACGACTTGGATGATGTGTGGCTCTCGGTCGGTGGGGCTATTAATAGCCCGAGAAGCAATTAGGTCAAAGGGGAGGCCGATTGGGCCCCGAAAGGGCCGGGCCGGCCGGCCCGGGCCCTTTCGGCCCAATTTGCCGCTCGCTTCGCCTGTGTTGCTTCCCGCGTCTTCTAGATGTTCTCCCCTTTTGCATGTGGGCCCTTGACGTCGGTTTCTCTCCGAATTGGACTCAACTCCTTGTCTTGCAAGATTTAGCACTTTTCTGGTTCGGTCCTCGGAGTTTATCATCTTCTCGGGCTTGGTCCTCGGGATCTTGGAGTCATGTTCACTTCATTGCTTGACTTGTACCGGGCTTCAAGGTCTTGTCATGAGGTGCTTAATGAACTTATCCCGGAAGTCTTGATTTCAACGTTAAAACCCTGCGTAAACACTTAACTCCAAAACTGACATGCACAAGTGAACTTGTTATACCACGGGGGTTAGTACCAATGGATAAGATACAAAAGTCATGCCAACACCGAAGGTAAACTCATGGCTAGGTTGACGGATTTTCACCGTCAACATCTCCCCCATGCTTAAACCTTGCTCGTCCTCGAGTAAGCCTTTGATGGATATCATCGTTCCCCTTCATTGTTTAAACCTTGTACTTCATCATACATGAAAAAAAACATAATGCTCTCAAAAGTTTAATTCGTTAAAGTTCCATAATGTACTAGCCATCATCACTACGGAGGGTAGATATTTAATTAAGCTTATCCCACAAGTATTAACATGCTCCCAAAATTCAAATAGATCTCGAATTTTTGAAATAAAGAACGAGATGAAAAAGAGCTAAACCAAGTTCACAAATTTAAACCACCTTGCATCTTGCTCATGAACTCTCATTTCATCTTGTCCCTCAAGCCTATTTATTCTACTCCTTTCCCTCTCATAACACATACATATGTGGTAGGCTTTATATGGAGCTTTTTGGAAAAGTTTAGTCCTACCAAGATTTTATAAATGAGATGTTGTCAAAACAAGACAAGCTTCTCATGGTCTTACCGAGACTCGTCAAAAAGGTCATTGGAAAATAATGTTAAATCAAGGAGGGGAAAGAGAAAAATACACACACTTTAGATGAGTGGACATGTGCAAATGGCAAAGAGTGATCCCGAGGCACAAAGGAAGTCCTCGTTATCGGATTGCACATGGTTGGAAAATGAGAATGGATCTTTTAAACTTGAAGCCTTGAATTTCCTAATGCATCGTAGAGAACCAGGGAGTTCACTTTACGCATACTCATATTTTTTCTCTTTCTCATATTTTTCCTTCTTTTCTTTCTTTCTTTCTTTTTTTTTCATTAATTCATCATTTTTTTCTTGTGAGACTTTCACCTTGGAAGTCACGTACATCGCCTTTGAATTTTCTTTCATTCATCATTTTTTAAATTTTGCTCCCTTTGAACTCTAAAAATTACATCATACCTACCTCCTCCCCCATGCTTAGACGTTGCTCGTCCTCGAGCAAAGAGGCGGTAAATAAGGTAGGTACCGGAAATATTTTTCCTTGGAGAGATACTTGAATTCTTCAATATTGGCATCATCTTGCGATCTTCCTTGAATTGATGATCCATTCTCAACGATAGGTTGTGGTCAAATAGGTAAACACAAAAGATGATATTTGGTTTTAATGGTGGATATCCGGCGAGGTTTGTGAGATCTCCGATGTGGGGATACACAATGCACGGATAAAAGGCTAGCAAAAAGATAGATGCGCAAAAACGAAATGACCAGCTTCTTAGTCTCGGGCCGGAGAAATCATGACCTGCAATAACTCACTCAAAAATAAATCTTGTACACTAAGGTTTATGCACTCAAATATATATTAGGCTCGGATAGGTTGAGCAACACACACGTGATATTTATGATAGGGTTAGCGATATTTTTGAGCATAAAAGACATCTTTAATCTATTCATAACTTGAGAGCACATAAAACACTATGGGTCTTTATTTTTATCATAACCTCCGCTAAAGATTAGGCTAGCATTTAGATAATTTCTGATTTGAATTTTTAAGAGAGCACTAGGTTAAACATGCATAAATCAATTACAAAGATAAACAAAGCAGCAATTATAATCATATATCATCATGGCACAAACTTTGTAACTTTACTAATGGTAAAAACTTGTTGGTGACTTTATTCATGATGAAAATAAAAACTAACACACATGCTGAAAATTAAAGTAAAAACTAAAAATTAAAGTAAAACTGAAAATACTACGCATACATAGGCACATCCAAGCTGAAAATTAAAGAAAAGGGGTAGAGGAAAGATAACTAAAGCTCCTCCTCTCTCTAATCTTCCGCCGGTGGTTGATATTGATAGTCTTGGTTGTTGTACCCTTACTTGTAACAGGAATGCACCACTCCTCCTATGAATTGTCCGACGGTGCTAGGTGAAGGTGTCCAAGCACATAAGCGACGTTTGCATATCCTTCACCCATTTGGTTTGCATTGGTTAGGATGGCTGCAATAATTTGCACGTTCCTTGCAGCCGTATCCTCCAATGGTGGCCACATTTTGTTGTGGTTGAGGAAGGTGTGCATATGGCTCCGCAAAGGCTACATTGGGCACCGCAAAAATGGTGGGGGTATGGCTGCACCACTCCCCCATGCTTGTATTAGTACACCACCGTAGTAATTTGGCGGCGCCGGAATTTCCTCAAATGGTGGCACATAATTTTGTTGTGCACCTTCTTCTTAGGCCATAGAAGATCCTTCTCCTATAATCCTTCTCCTTTATTTTTTTCCTTCGCCGCACAAGAAGTCCTTCCTCTAACCAATCTTCTTCCCCTCAAGAAAAGTCTTAATCTTACTTCCGAAAGGGGCAAGTTCACCTAGGCCACTTGGAAGCCTCCCCTCTCATCTTCACTTTTATATTTTCCTTTCTTCATATATTCCTAGGGAAGTCTTGGGTAGGAGATGATTCAGGTTCCTTGTAATACCCAGTTTTAAAGAGATAGCCAATATGGAGAGGCAACACCCCAAACCAATATCTCCCGAACTCGATGTTGCTTAACAACACCACCGGTTGATCATAGGTGAGTGGGGTCTATTGGCCACTTGGCAATCAAAGCCGAGTAAAGCCAATTCAACTCCGTGTTGGTTATCTTTGTCTCTCTTATTCTCCCAAAAATCCACTTGCACAAAAGTGACACACTTGGATGATGGGGTTCCGGATAGTATTTCTTTGTTGATGGTCTCCTCCCGCGATCATACTCCAAAAACTTTCCCATGTGCCTCATGCACATCCACTTGTTCCGGAGCTCCCTTTTGAAAATAGGGGACACTCGCCCATGGGTCTACGATACTAGAACATGCAATCGTTTCGAACATGAAAACCAATCTAATCTATCGGGGATTGTGTTGAATGGATCCAAGGAAGCATTGAGCCCTTTACTCCCTTTACGGCATGGTAGCTAACCTTAAGCATTAAAGTATTTCCAACACAAGATGATAGATAGATAATCCAACAACGTGTGATTACATCTCAAGATCGATTGCCACCCATGGATGAAAGGAGATTACTCCATCAAGGTGCTAGAAATAGCATCATTGATCAAGGTTACCCTTCCGACGGTGTCTTCCTTCTTCTCCACTTGAGGGCTCCCTCCAAACGGAATGAGAGACTCGGCACTCCTTCATCAAGGGTGTGCGCCATGGTTATGAGAATTTCCTAGGCGAATTCCTTGTGGGTGTTTGCCGACACTCCGTTAGAGAATTGCACCGGTGTCCCGTGTGAAACCCAATATGTGGAGAGCTTGGTCGTCGATGTCGACATTCGCTACAAGCCTCTACTTAAGGCGAGCGAGCTTCTTCTCCTCCTCCGTCATGATGACATACCCCTCGGAATACCGCGGAGCGTATGGAGGTGGAGAGGATGATCGTGTCGAGTGGCGAGGTTGGACGGGCGGTTCCTCCATATGAAGTTTGGTGAACCTCATAACAAGTTTCGTGTAGCCCTCATGCCACCGAGGAGAAGAGTGTGGTTCCTCCTCGGCGGTGCCGTGTCCTCCTCCATACTCCAAGGAGACTCGGAAACCGAGTGCCTCCTCGAAGAGGTTGTCGATGATGGCTTAGACGACGATGATCCCTTCTTCTTTGGCGAAAAGGCTTGTAGTTTTCTTCTATGATTGCAGCACTCTCCCTCACAAATATATATCTAGGGTTTTCAACCGGTAGCAAGGTACACAAATATTATTTTGGAGTCTCGGACTTTGAGTGGATTAAGGGTGTGGATTTCTTTTTGAGCTAAGCTTGGGAAGGTTGGCTATGTCTACGGAGGTTCTAGGCACACAAACTTGAACACACAACCGAGGAAGGAGAGGGAAGCTTGCTCGCGTAAAACGGGAGCCGGGGGGCTCCTTAAGTAGGGGAGGCCGGCCGGCCTGGGCCGACCGGCCTGGGTGGCCTGGTGCTCCTCCCCGCCTCGGCTTTCTTCCAGCACGATCATTTCGCCTCTACAACTTTCCTGCTCGCGTGCTCCACGAGTTGCACCGCCCAAACGCTCTCGTCCATTCATTGGTCCTTCCACTTGATGCTTCGTGCCTTGAGTCATGTCCATGCTCCCTTGTTCCACTTGCTTCACATGCCACCATGAAATTCCTGCAAAGTTTATGCTTGCTGCCCACCATGCTTGTCCTTTGCATGTGGACTTGGTGGACTTGGTGCATGCATGATTAATTCAAACTAGATTGCCCCCCTTTAAGTGTGTTTAAGGTTAAGCACTCCCCTAATTTCGAAGTTTAAAAATATTTTTCAGAATCATGCAAGAGCTCAAGCATAAATTTAGAGAAGTTTTTAAAGCATTAAAAACAAATGTAAGTCGAAAATATTTTCCGACTACGTTGATATCTGTCTCACCGGTATAGTTTGCCTTCATTGGTTGAGAGCGAACTTTTCTCGCTTGATCACGGGGGCATAGGTTTAGGTTCTAATTATAATTAGATGAGAGAGATTTTGCATGAAATAAAATTAAGTGAGGCTTAGAAAAATTCTAATCTTTAGAGAAACCAAGGATATGGATTTTTAAATCAACCAAAAATCAAGATTCTAGGTTCACACGAGTCCTACCACGTGCTGAAATTTAAATAACATCTAGATACAAGTCGTGGCTCTACTCGAGTGTTTTTAGCATGAAAAACAAGTCAACCACAACATCATAAAGAGGATGAAAGATTGAGTTAGGTTCTGAATTTTTTGGTTGTGGTTTCTTGAAAAAGAAGCAAACAACATAGGATGGTTCATGTAAAGGGTTTATGATCAAGCAAAATATTCAACCAAGAAATATGTCTCTAATATTGTTTAACCATTCTAAGTCTAATGTTTTGCGTAGTAAAATTTAAAACTAAATTATTAAAAAGACTCGAAAAACTTGGAATCGGGTTGTCCTCCCGGTAGCTTATTCTTGACTCGACGAAACGGGTTGCCTCCCGCCTAGCGCTTCGTTTATAGTCCATGGCTAGACTTCTTCACTTGATTACTTCGGATCAACGCTCTTTGCGGGCGTTGCAATCTTGGGTACCCACTTCCGCACCATCTTGGGCACGGGCTTCTTTTTTCGGCTTAGTCAATTTTTTTGGTCTTCACAGGCTGGCTTTGTCATTTGGTCTTGACGGATGCAACAACTTCCTTCATGTAGTGGCTCGGCATCTCAAACTCCGGTCCTTCGGTCGTGATCTTCATGGTCTCCTAGTGTGATTCTCCATCTCTCCCGAATGAGTTTGAGTAGCCTTCGCTGTCTTGGGACCTTGGAGTTGTCTTGAATATTCTTCTTTGTTACCCATCGGGCGCCCTGTAAGAAGTTGTCCCACTTGCGTCTAGCATCTTCATCACGATGAACACTTCACGTATAGAGGTTCCGACCTCCGTCACCTTGCCATATAAATTCTTCAATATTTTCTCCATAGCCTCGAACTTAGTGACGGCGTCCTTGGACATGGTCGTACTCCACACACTCCTTGCATGTGGATCTTGCTTCGGCGGCCTTTAGGTGTTGAGCTTCTTTCTCCATCTCCATCTTCTCCATCCTCCTCTTAAGTAAACCGATATGCCACTCAAGGAATCCGGCTCGTATGCATTCAGCTCTCGCAATCGTCATGCGGATAGTTGAGACCTTGATCTTGAACGGCCTCCCGGCGTCTTGAAGGTTTATGATAGGTAGATCAACGATGTCCGGGGTGCATAGCTTGATCTTGTGCTCCGGTGGTTGAGGTTGATCTTCCTTTGGACTTGGAGGTGGTGATTCCCTTGGAGATTTCGACGGTCCTTCGACTTCAACTTTTGAATCTAGGGTTTCCAACCCTTTAGCTTGTGTTGCACGTCTCCTTTGCCTGTAAAGTTTTCCTGGATCATCCACAAAAAAGTTTGGGTTTCTTGGAGAGGTAGCCAACCATCTCCTAGGTTAGGGTTAGCAATAAAACAAAATTCTAAAAAAGAAAATTAGGGTTAAACAAGAACTAGATTAGATTGATTTTTTTTAGGATGATCAAACATAAGAGATGCAAAAGAAAATCAAAAGAAAAACTCGAAAGATAAGCGATACTAGATTGGATCTTGATTGCTTGTTCTCCGGCAACGGCGCCAGAAAAAGGGGCTTGTTGACGGTTAATAGTTGTATCAAAGTTCGTTTAGACTTGCAAGCGGACAAGTCCCCTGTCGTAGTCAAGGGACCCTTCTTCCCTCGAGTGGTGAACCCAAGGTATCGAATCCGTGGAACAATGTGCAACGCAAGGATTCAATCTAGTAAAGCAAGGTAAAGCTATCTAATGAAGACAAGTTGCATCTAATCTACTAACTCATAAAGAAAACGAATCTAATCTAATCTACTAAAGAGGTAGCAAGAGAAAGCAAGAGATAACCGATCTAGAGAATCTAGATCATGCTTATGTTGTAGCTCCAAACAAGATAGATGAAGATAGAAAAGCGAATCTCATTAAAAGCATCTTTGAATCGTGGCCTTCCATCCGACTCCGAAAACGCCCGCCTTTCGGAACCCCGTTCGTCACAACGTATCCCTACTCATGCGGGGTAGTCTAGGGCGAGTTCGATAAAAACAAGTTGAAATCACTTGGTCGGTCCGGTATGCACCTCTAGACACCACGGCTACAAGAGCGCCCTATGTAATCTATCTTAAGTATAGATCGTAGAAGAAGCAAAACCAAGAAGAAAACAAAATCATGGAGAAGGCACTTGATCGCTAGAAATCGGATTCACTTACAAACTTCACCATGAATGATTACATGAACAAGATCACCACCGGGCCCTCCCTCGATCTTGATCCTCGCTCCGAGCTCCGACGTGGTCTTCCATGCAAGGTTCCCACGTCGGCTAGGGAAACCCTAGACAACTAACATGACCCTCATCTCCGAGATGGTGTCCCTCAAGCTTCTCTCGCTCCTCGGCGGCGGGTTACGACTTGGATGATGCGTGGCTCTCGGTCGGGGGGCTATTAATAGCCCGAGAAGCAATTAGGTCAAAGGGGAGGCCGATTGGGCCCCGAAAAGGGCCGGGGCCGGCCGGCCGGGGCCGGCCGGCCCGGCCGACCGCCCGGGCCCTTTTCGGCCCAATTTGCCGCTTGCTTCGCCGGTGTTGCTTCCCGCGTCTTCTAGATGTTCTCCCCTTTTGCATGTGGGCCCTTGACGTCGGTTTCTCTCCGAATTGGACTCAACTCCTTGTCTTGCAAGATTTAGCACTTTTCCGGTTCTGGTCCTCGGAGTTTATCATCTTCTCGGGCTTGGTCCTCGGGATCTTGAAGTCATGTTCACTTCATTGCTTGACTTGTACCGGGCTTCAAGGTCTTGTCATGAGGTGCTTAATGAACTTATCCCGGAAGTCTTGCTTTCAACGTTAAAACCCTGCGTAAACACTTAACTCCAAACCGACATGCACAAGTGAACTTGTTATACCACGGGGGTTAGAACCAATGGATAAGATACAAAAGTCATGCCAACACCGAAGGTAAACTCATGGCTAGGTTGACGGATTTTCACCGTCAACAAGGACCAACCGTGAAGTCCCGAAGCACGCCGCCGCCATGCAGTCAAAGCTGGACACCGCCTTCGCCAAGTACCATAACGACATCCAAGAGATGCAGGCGAAGGGCGACGACTTGGTGCGGAAGAACAAGTCGCTTCACAACAAGAACAAAGGTACACCACTTGACTTGTTGAGTACTTGTTGGAGGTCGAGAGGTAGTCTAACCCGCTGTGCCTTGTTGTTTGCAGAGCTTGAGACTCGGGTAGAGCAGCTGAAGACTTTAGAGACTGATCTGAAGAATCTCTTCTACGGGAGCGGGGAGGCCCGCCAGGTACTCGAGTTAGATTATAAGGAGCTTGCCTACGAGTGCGACAAGCACATGGAGCTCCGTATTGCATCCGATCGTGACCTCGTCAACTGCTACAAATCGTTGCAGAAGCTGAACGAGGATTGCGAGAAGCCTGCGGGCCCAACTCAAGGAACTCGAGGAGGCTCGTGACGCCCCAGGTTTTTAATTACCGTCATTAACGCTAATGACCCGATTAGCCGGTCAAATGGTCAACCCTAGGTCAACTCCGGGCCCTCACCCATGAAAACTCCCTAACACACCCCTAGTGACCCCTAGTGAATAGTTAAAACACTTGTGGGCCAACCCATGGTCATAGGGTGGGTCAAACCCCCTTGCCATCCCGGTGTCCACACATGTCCGCTCGGAACTTTGCCGCGTTCTCCAAAATTCACCTAAACACTTAAAATTCTACCTTTAGGAAAATTGTAGATCTTGTTGAGGGACACAACTTTCATGTAGAGTGGCACTTCAAATTTGGAGAGGAAAATTGTGAAAAACCCCTTGCAAGACAGGATTCACTGTTCCCAGACACAGGCTGACATTCAAAGTTGGCTTTCAAATAGATTCAAATCTAGGGAGAAAAACCCTATACAGCCTTTGTGAAAATTGTAGCTGTTACTTAGATCTGCAACTTTGGTATTCATTGCTTGGTCAAGTTTTATTCAAAATTTTAGAGAAAAAGTTGATCAAACACAGCACCGCGCAACACCGCCGAGCCGCGCGCGCGCGCGCGCGACGCCGTGCGCGTCCCGTGCGCCGCCGCCACCGCCCGCCCTCGGCCACGCCCCGGCGTCCGTGCTCGCGCTCCCCGAGGCCTCGACGCTCGCGCCACGCCCCGTCCCGATGCCCGCGCCCCCGCAGCGCCCCGTCCCGAGGTGCCCCGAGGCACGTGCCGCCGTACGCGCACACGCGCCACGGACCGGCGGTCCGTCGGCGGCGTCGCCGCCGCCGTACGCTCGCGCCTCGAGCCGCCGTAGCACCGGCCGGTATCTCCGCCGTCATTCCCTCGTCACCCACGGGCGGGCCGACCCGGGTATATAAGCCCTCTCGCCCCTCCCCGCGCGCCACACCGAGCCGCCCCGCGCCATTGCCGCCGCCGCACGCCGGCCGAGCTCGCCGCCGTGCTCGCCGTCGACCCACCCCCGCCGGTAGCCTCCCTAGGACCTAGTGAAGCTCCGGCACCCGCTTGTTTGCCGGAAACCACACCCACGCCGCCGTTCACCGAGCCGCCGCGGTACCGCCGCCGGCCGCCGCCGAGGCTCGCCACCGCCAAGCCCCACCTCCCCTCCGGTTCCCTCGCCACCCCTAGGTGAGCATGTGGTCCTCCACGGCCGCTTGCCCGGCGGGGATCACCGCCGGCTCACCGAATCGGCCCCCGCCCGCGCCGCCGGCCCGGCCGGGGACCCAATTGCTTAGATTTCGATTTGTTCAGGGGTGCTCGGTGGTAAAAGTTCGGGACTAGTTTGTGAAGAACCATATCTAACTTTTCTTACACATTAGTCCGGGGTCTTAGAAAATTTCTAGAAATTCGCGAGTAAAAATGAGAAAAATCCCAAACCAATTTTGTAGGGTTCGGGATGATAAACCCCACCTCTTTGTTGTATACTCATGACTAAATTCAAAATAGTTTTGGCAGGAAAAATATAAATATGTTATACATGAATCGTCCTAATTTGAAAAATATAACTCCTCCGTAGTTGAGCTTTGGATATGTTGTGTGTTAGGATATGACTAGATGCAGTGCCAAAATTTGCACAAAGTTATGCGGTAGATTTTGCTAGACAGATTCTTTTCCATTCTAGAGTAGCTACCTAGATGATTTTTCATGTTAAAAATATTTATGTTCTTGAGCCCAACTTGTGCACACTGTCCGGTAATGCCAAAAGGCACATCTTGTGAATTAATCATGAATTTTGGACTAACAGAAATAATTATTCTTGCTTTATGCATGTTTTCCTTTGTAAATTAATAAACCAAGTTCAGGAGAGATTCCATGTGGGCATGCTGGTTCTTTAGACTTGTTTAGGTTCATATAGCATGCACAAGAAAGTTTGGATCATTTTTATGCTTAATTATTTTTATATGCATTTAAGTTGAATCACTAGTTAGCCTTTGTTATTTTCCATAATATTTAATTTCCTAGCATCCAACAATTACATGTGGGTCCAATGGACCAGGATGGGTGCTAGTAGGCCTAAGGAACACTCATTTAATTTTTGGGAATTTAATTGATTAATAAATGGCTTAAATGCCCTATTAATATTAAAGGGAAATTAAAATAAAGAGAAACCTTTAATTAAATCTTTTCCCTTTTTGAAAGCATTATTTGATATAAATAAAAGAAATTTAATTATCAGCTCTGTTAAGGAGTTAATTCACAAATAAAGATAATAATTCCACCCTTGTTGGTAAAGATAAAATGAAATGAAGCTTTCACATGAAATGATAAACTTAATAAAAACCTTTATTCAAATGTGGAATAAAAGAGTAACCCATGTACATTCCCTAACCTTCCTAAAAGAGAAACCTTAGTTGAATGCTTGTTAAGGTGAAAATGACCAACTAGAGTTGGATAAGACAACCAACTATCACATCATCTAAAGTGCATTGCATTCCGTGTAGATCTTCCGGACGGAGACTACTCCTTGGTCCGGAAAACGAGGAAGGAGGAGCGGAAGGTTCTCGCGACGTGGACGTACTCAACACCGAGGGTGCCCAAGCTAACCTAGCTGACGAAGGCAAGCTCCGGTGCATCTAACCTAGTTTTTAAAGTTCTTTATTCAATTATCTATGAATGATTGTGCATTTACGTACAGGAGTTGAATGAAACCCTAGATGCATGATCCATAGGTACCTTTTGTCCTTACTAGAATGATAGGTCGATAGCCGCTAAGCTATAGGACCGTTACAAGTCGGAGTGATGACCTCACTCGCGAGAATAGGTTCCTAGATAGGAATCATATTATATCCTAAATGGATTGCTCACGTGGTAAGAGCATGGGATGCGGGGCTCCGGTCCAGTGGTTATGTGGGTTAAGTTTTTGAACGTACTAAGCACATGCCGGTTATGGGGCCGGTAAGCCTAGTACCATAATGAGGCGGCTAGGGATCCTATCGTTACTACTCTTGGGATTCGCTCTCACGGCTCGCCACCGGTGGTGTATGGTGACTCCGGTATCTCGCGGGGTATGCGGATAGCCCGCACCAAAGATCGTAAGATTCGATCCCGACCCGAGGATTTATGGGGACGGCTCGGGGAGTTGTCCTCGCGGGGGCGCGGCCGACCGTGTGTTTGGGTCTACCTTGCAAGGTTTAAATCAATCGATTGTCGGCCTCTCACCGTTACCCGAGACTACTTACTCCACTAGTCATGTGATCCCTAAGGATGGAAGTTGATGAACTTTATGCTTGATTAATTGTATTGTACAACTTTGTTTGTACTAGTTGGCTAATGTAGTAAAGATTAAACTACTAGAACTTGTGCTAAAATCTTGAAAATAAGGACCTACTCTTTGTTACTTTTTAGCAAAGGCAACCCAGTAGCCAAAAAGCCTTTCATGGTCTAGAATTGGTGAAGTAGTTATCACCGACGGGTAAGACTTGTTGAGTATTAGTATACTCAGCCTTGCTATAATGTGTTGATCCAGGTAATGCCTTCAGTGATGTGTGTCCCGGTGAGATCCCGCCTTGGGGCCGGGAGCCGGGAGTGGGTGGAGGACGACTACCGAAAGCATCATGGATGGCCTCCCGTGGTGTACTCGCCGCCGTTAGTTTATTTCCGCTGCTTTTCAAAACTCTGAACTATTTCGTCATGACCAAAACTATGGTTTGTAATAAATAAACCCTACGGGGTACGAATTTGGATTTGAATGTTGTTGTATCTCTGGACTCGCCTTCGAGTGAGTTTTAATGCATATATTCGATCCTTGTGCTCTCAAGTGATTTACGGGCGTTAACCCGCAGCTTACGACGAGATGGTACTTTATTATTGCTTAATGACCAAAGTGGATCGGTCTTAGGCGATAGTACGGTACTTTCCCCGGGCCGGTTGTCACAAGGCCGCGCTCCCCATCGCGAGGTTGCTGGTGCCTCATCCCGGCGGCCCCAAGATAGCGCCGCTGGTGGATCGGTTGAAGGAAGCCCCCAGCCGGCTGGCGGCCTGTGTGAAGCACTTGGCGAAGTCAATTCCGAACCAGGTGCTGGCCTTCATGAAGTCATACTTCCCGAAGGCCCCCGTAGACGTAGTCACTGGTGGACTAGCCGCCAACTGTAGTGATGAGCAGTATGCCGAGCTGCTGGAGCAGATGGTGCCCATTGCAGATCAAGTCGCCGAAAAACTCAATCTCCAGTAGTCCTGTGGCAGTTAGCTCGTAGCAATAGATGTACAAAAACAATTGTAATTGTTTAAGTATGAATGAAGAAAGGTTTCCATCAATGAGTACTCGTAGTCGCGATCTCAGAGTGTGGAGTCCCATCATGGAGTTGTCGCGAGTAGTCGTACTCGGTAGTAGTCCCGCAAAGGGAAGTAGGCAGTAAAGCAGTTGATGAACAATCAAACTTTATTACTGAAGAAGTACACCTGGATGGCCAGGGCCGTAGTTACAGGATAGTTGCCAGGACCCGGAGGCCGCTTACGGCTAAGTAGTGCTAGGGCGAGTACCCGCTTACAGCAGTAGATCCGTAAGTAGTCGTAAAGGCTGGATCTAGGAGTACATGGTCTCTCAATAGACCACTGCTAGAGTCCTTTGTCGCTCGTCACAGCCCAGGATCCGTAGGTAGCCGCATGGGCTGGATTCTGGAGGGAAGTAGTCCGGAGACTGGTGCCTGGACCCGGAGGCCGCTTACAGCGAAGGAGTAGTCCGGAGACTAGTGCCCGGACCCGGAGGCCGCTTACGGCGAAGGGGTCTTGATGTAGTCGCACGGACTTGAGCCCCAGGGTAGTCGTGTAGACTAGGCGTAGAACCGACAGAGTTGGTTGACGTTCCACGAGTTGTTGATGTCTTCGCCTTCTAGTGTCTGAAGGCGGTAGGAGCCCGGCCCGGTCACCTTTGCGACTGTGAAGGGACCTTCCCAAGGGGAGCTGAGCTTGTGTAGTCCTTCCGTGTTCTGGATACGACGGAGGATGAGGTCGCCAACGTTGAAGGAGCGTTCCTTGACGTTGCGGTCGTGGTAGCGTCGGATACCCTCCAGGTACCTTGCTGATTGGACGAGGGCGGCGCGGCCGAGGTTCTTCGAGTCCGTCGATGTCAACTCGTCCGTTGTCTTCGAGACGCCTTCGTCGTAATGCTCCACCGCCGGTGAATCCCATATGACATCGGGCGGGGAGGATTGCTTCGGAGTCGTAGACCGAGAAGTAGGGGGATTGCCCCGTTGGCTTGGAAGGCTGAGTACGTAGCCCCCAGAGTGCATTGGGTAGTTCCTTGATCCACTTGCCTCCTTTAGAGTTAGCAGCATCGTGTAGCCGCTTCTTGAGAGCGTCGAGCACCATCCCGTTGGCGCGCTCGACTTGTCCGTTGGCCCGAGGATGGGCAACTGAGACATATCGGTCGTCGATCCCGTCGTTCTCGCGGTACTCCCGAATCGGTGGTTGTTGAAGTTGGAGCCCGGTGTCCGTGATGATGCGGTGGGGTAGTCCGTAACGATGCACGAGTTCATCCGGAAAGTCGAGTACTCGTCGGCCTTGGGGCATGTGGACCAGGCTTGACCTCGATCCACTTGGTGAACTTGTCGATGGCCACCAATACTGCGTTGAATCCACCGACGCGGTTGGCGGTGGCCCAATCATGTCGATCCCCCATCAAGCAAAGGGCTAGGTTGGCGGTATGGTGACTAGCTTGTAGGCCGGGACGTGTTGCCGCTTGGCAAAGTATTGACATCCTTGGCACCTTCGACGAGTTCTTCGGCGTCGCCCCGAGCCGTGGGCCGCAGAAGGCTCGCCGGAAGGCCTTGGCCGACCGCCGTACGAGAAGACACGTGGTTGCCGCGGACGCCCTTGTGGATCTCCTCAAAGATGTCCTTGCCTTCTTGCCTGGGGACGCACTTCATGAGTACTCCAGAAGATGCGCCCCGCTTGTAAAGCTTGTCTCCGACGAGGACGTAGGACTTGGCGCGGCGGATGAGCTGCTCAGCCAAGTTTTTGTCCGAGGGAACCTTCTGCTCGTTGAGGTAGTCGATGAAGGGTTGCCTCCAGTCCGCGTCGATCATCATGACCTCCTAGCCAGCTGGCGGATGCGCTGGGACAATGGTCGGTGGCGTCGGCTGCGGGATGGATGGCGTGTGAAGCTCGTGGACGAAGACACCCGCCGGTACTTGAGCGCGAGTAGAACCAAGCTTCGACGAGACGTCCGCCGCAACGTTGTTGTCGCGGACGATGTGGTGGAACTCGAGACCGTAGAACTTGTTCTCGAGCTTGCGGACTTCTAGGCGATGGCGTCCATGTTCTCCTTGTTGCGGTCCCGGGACTTGTTGACTTGGTTGATGACCATCGCGGAGTCGCCATAGACTAGTAGCCGCTTGACGCCCAAGGTGAAGTCGCGAGGCGGAGCCCGTGTAGGAGAGCTTCGTACTCGGCTTCGTTTGTTGAGACCTTCCGAAGATCCGCAGGACGTACTTGAGTTGTTCGCCCGTTGGAGAGATCGGGGGAGTACCCCCGCACCCGCGCCCTCGAGGTTGAGTGAGCCGTCGAAGTACATCACCCAATGCTCGGTCGCATGGTTGGAGTAGGTAGCCGATTCTCCCGCCATTCTCGCCATGAAGTCGACTAGATCTTGCGACTTGATGGCCGTGCGTGGCTTGAAGTCGATGGTGAGGGCGCCGAGTTCGACCGCCCACTTGGAGATTCTTCCGTAGCATCTTGGTTCCGCAAGATGTCGCCGAGTGGGTAGTCGGTGACGACGGAGATCGAGTACCCCCGAAAGTAGTGTCGTAGCTTCCGCGAGGTGATGAGTACGCGTACGACGGAGCTTCGCACAGCCGATAGCGTGCCTTGGACTCTCGACGAGACCTCGCCGACGAAGTAGACCGGGCGCCGGACCGGATAGGCATGGCCGTCTTCCCCGCCGCTCGACGATGATGGCAGATGCGACCACGTGAGTAGTCGCGGCGAGGTAGAGCGAGAGTTGCTCGCCTTTGCGAGGAGCCCCGAGGACCGGTGGCTTCGATAGGAAGTCCTTGAGCCGGGCAAGGGCTTGGTTCGCCTCTCGGGGTCCACACGAACTTCTCTTGGTGCTTGAGTAGTTTGAAGAAGGGGAGCCCCCGTTCTCCAAGCTTCGAGATGAACTCGTTCAAGGCCGCCATGCACCCGGTCGCCTTCGGACGTCTTTGATGCACGTGGGAGCTTTCATGTCGGTGATGGCGGAGATCTTCTCGGGGTTGGCTTCGATGCCGCGTTGGGCGATGATGAAGCCGAGTAGTTTGCCCAAACGTACGCCGAAGACGCACTTGTTCGGTTGAGCTTCCGGCGGTACTCGCGCGAGGATGCGAAAGTCTCTTCAAGGTCGTCGATGAGGGTACCGGAGTCTCTCGGTCTTGACGACCACGTCATCCACGTAGGCTTCGACGTTCTTGTTGAGCCGCCTCTTGAAGCGGTGCCCGAATAGCTCGTTGATAGGTGGCGCCGGCGTTCTTCAACCCGAAGGACATGGTCGTGTAGCAAAGACGCGCCAAACGGGGTGATGAACGCGGTCTTCTCCCCGGTCTTCTTCCTTGATCGTGATCCGGTGGTACCGGAGTAGCGGCCGAGGAAGCAGAGCGGTGTCGCGGCCCGCCGTAGAGTCGATGACTTGATCAATCCGCGGCAACCCGAAGGGGTCCTTGGGGCAGTGCTTGTTGATATCAGTGTAGTCGACGCACATCCTCCACTCGTTCGAGTTCTTCTTGCGGATGAGGACGGGGTTGGCTAGCCACTCAGGATGGAAGACTTCTCTGATGAAGCCAGCCGCAAGTAGTTTGGCGAGTTCCTTCTTGATGGCGTCTCGTCTGTCGTCGGCAAAACGGCGGAGGTGTTGTCGCTTGGGGTGGCCTTAGGATCGACGTTGAGGCAGTGCACGATCAACTCCCTGGGCACTCCTGGCATGTCCGTTGGCTTCCACGCGAAGATGTTGCGGTTAGCCTGGAGTAAGTTGATGAGCGTCTTCCTATTTGGGGTCGAGGACGGCCCAGATGGTGGTGGTCTTGCTGGTGTCGCCTGTCCCGAAGTCGATCGTCGTGACCAGAACCTCCTCAGCTGGCTGAGGCTTGTTGGCTTTGTCAGACTTTTCAGAGATGTCGAGTTCACTTGTAGCAAGCTTCTTCGACGCAACGTAGACCTCCATCATAGCGTTGGGTACTTGATTTGTGGAGGCGATCTCCACAGCTTCCGTGTCGCAGTCGTGTGAGATCTTCAAGTCCCCTTGGAGAGAGAGTACACCTGCCTGGCTTGGCATCTTGAGTACCAAGTAGGTGTAGTGGGGCACCGCCATGAACTTGGCGATGGCCGGTCTGCCGAGGATGGCATGGTAGGATGTCTCGAAGTCCGCGACCTCGAACTTGACGTACTCGGTACGATAGTTGTCCCGAGATTCCCCCGAAGGTAAGCGGCGGGACCACCGAGCCCAGTGGGATAGCCGCGTTACGGGGGACGATGCCGTAGAAAGGGGTGTTGCTCTTGGTGAGCATGTGGGTGATGTCGAGCTTCATCTTCTTCAAGGTCTTGGTGAAAAGGATGTTGAGCCCGCTTCTCGCCGTCGATGAGGACCTTGTTGAGCCCGGAGCCCGCGACCACCGGCTTTAGGACTAGTAGGAACCGTCCTAGTTCGAGAGAAGTTGGTCCATTGATCCGCGCGGGAGAAGGTAATGGGTACCTCCGACCACCCGAGGGGGTCGGGACCGCCGGTTCAATGCTCATGACTTCTCGACGAGTAGCCTTTTGCTCCCGTCGCCGGGTAGTCTACCGAAGAGGACATTGATAGTCTTGTCGAGTTCCCGGAAGTCGCCGTTGTCTCTGTCATTCTTTTTCTTGCCTTTATTGTCGTGAGGGTGCGGTGGCTCGGAGTACTCTTGAGTGCTCGCCGAGTTGGTAGCACCGCTCGGTGTTGTGGTTGCCGTCCGGATGCCACGAGCACTTCTCCTTCGGCAAGTCTTTGAAGCCGCCGGAGTTCTTCTTTGAGTTCTCCTTCGCGAGGCGCCGGATAGCCACGACGGTGTTGTCTCAGCTTGCGCTTGCGGTTGGGACCCGAGTAGTTGTTGTTGTTGTTGCGACCGCCTTGGTTCCCGTTGTTGCCGCTGCCGCCGCCCGCGTTCTGCTTGTTTTTGCCACAGATGGCGTCATACTTGGCATTGGCCTTGTCTTCTTCATCCGCCCAGTACGTGATCATGTCCTTGAGGTGGGGGATGGACTTGGGGCGGCGATGACCGAAGTCTTCAAAGGTGCGGCGGTGGTAGAGGCCGTCTTGGAAGAGGTCGATGACCTCCTTGTCGGTGACGTCGACTACGATAGCGCGCTTGTCGAAGAAGCGGCACATGTACTTGTGGAGGGTCTCTCCTTGTTCTCGCTTGACCATGGCCGTGTCCATGCGAGTACCCGAGCGGCCCATGGCTCTCGCGAAGTTGCCGGTGAACCGCTCCTTCGCCGGTCCCACTTGTCAATTGAGTGCATGTCCGGTGACTCGAGCCATGTGAGTGGGGCTTGGTCCGGGCGAAGGGGAAGTAGAGGCACTTGGTGTCGTTGTTGCCTTCTCGATGGAGAGGGCGTAGCACCGAGCCACCGGATGGGGTCCTGCTTTGCGTCGTACTTGGTGATCCCCAAAGGCTTGAACTTGTCGGGGAGGAGCAAGTTGCAAAGTCGAGGTGAGAAGGCGGGGAAGCCGTCGTTGTCGCTCGCAAGGGTCGACTTCTTCCGCCGCAGCTCTTCAATCTTCTGGCGGGCGTCGTAGCCGCCCGTGAGGCTCGGAGGCGTGGCCGTTCGCGTGGTCTCGACCGCCGCGGCCGCCCCGCCGCCCGCCCTCTGTTGGGTCCGTGGTTGGAGCTTCGTCGTCGCCGCCGCCACCGCCGGGTCACGGCCGCCGTCGCCGGGGGCGCGGTGAGGGACGACCTCACGGTTCTCGTTGCCACCCCGTGAGGGTCCGCCGGGCGTTTGCACGAGTACGGTTGGGGCCGAGCGGGGAGCTCGGCTCGAGTACGGTTGCGGCCGAGGTCGGCGCCGCGACTTGTAGCTTCGTTGTCGCGGTTCTGGGCGGGGGGGGGAGGCCTGGTTGACCCCGTTGTCGACCCGCATGAAGTAAGCGTCTTCGGCCGAGCTTGGTGATGACTTCTCCCGGCGCGTATTCCCCGAGCCACGGCGTGCGATCGGCCGTGATCGACATGAGGCATTGCTCGAGGGTAGTGTGTACTCTGCTCTCAACCGCCTCGAGAGCTTCCGCAAGGTTGCGGATGGGGAGGTTGTCTCGGAGACGCCGGCGCCGTTCGTTGCGCTTCCTATTACGCTCTCATCGAGCGTCCCTGTTGGCGGCGGTCTCGTCTGCAGGTGCATCAGCAGACAGCTCGTCTGCGGAGATGTCTTCAAGGTACCTGTCCTGAGCTGTCCCTAAGGGTCCTGGTGTGTCACCGACAGCCATGAAGACTTGGCGATTAGGGTTGCCAAGACTGGATTCAGAGCTCGCCACCTCAGTTGGGGTGTACGAGTCAGCTCGGGCAAGTGGTGTTCCCTCCTGGAATGGGAGTGAGTCGAGGTAAGCGACATAGCGTGAGTCTCCACTTATCAGGTCCGCGAGCTTGCGATCTGGCCAGTAGACGAATCTCCCGGCAGGTGTGGACGTTATGCCCGGCCCGAAGCCGGCCCCGATAAGGGGTGCTCGTAGTGTTGTCCTCGGACTCGGGATCCTCTGGGTCCGACCCGAAGTCGAACTCGTACGCGGAGTCCGAGTAGAAGCGGAAAGGGGTTGGATTCCGAGGCGCGACCGGGGGCGGTGTCGGAGTCCGAGTTGTACTCGGGTACGGGCTCCTTGCCGGCCCGGCGCGAAGAGGGAGCCTCCGTGCGGGCCCTGCTGACGATGCGAGGGCCACGCGTGGAGTGCTCACGGGGTGGTGAGACCACATGCGATGGCTGAGTAGCCGGCTCGCATGCGATAGCCCACGGAGACGTCGAGTTCGAGTTGGAAGCGGACCCGAGCTCGAAGTCAGCGTGATGGTCGAAAAGCGAAATTTCGCTGAACTTGCCGGCGAGATCGCCTGTGACAACTTCAGGAAGCGTCACGAAGCCAGTCTCCGGGTTGGGCGGCATGGTGAGGCAGCGCTGGAAGGATCCCGCGCCGTCGGCAGTGCAGACCCAAGCACCGAAAACGAAGGTGTCGCCGCGGTTGAAGGCGACGGTTGGCTTGAAGTAGACAGGAGCCGTCGAGTTCGCCATGTGATCTCGGGCGAGAGCCCCTACCGGCGCGCCACCGTCGGTGTTTTAGACCGGCAACCTACTAAGGGGAGTACCCGAAGTAGATGAATGTGGCCTCGCCGAGATCGGTAACTCGAAGGAAAGACACGTGTCACACAATTTAGACAGGTTCGGGTCGCGAGGTGCGTAATACCCTACGTCCTGTACGCTGCGCAGCTCTGGATGGATTGGGTACGATTACAAGATGGTGCAATTGTATGTCGTGAGATGAGATGGTCAGAGAGGGGTCCCTGCCTCGCCTTATATAGTCCGGGAGGCAGGGTTACAAGTCGGAGTAGGGAGAGAGTACTAGTCGAGTACGTTTAGGAGTCTTCCATACAGTGCGAGACATGTACAGCTTCCTAACCGAGTACTTCTCCTCTCGTAGTCCTTGTGCTTCACGCCATCGGGTACCGTGCAGCGCAAGTCGGGTAGTCCCAGGGGCCCACCGAGTAGTCGGTCCCGGTACCCACCGAGGTAGCGGGCCCATGGAGGTCCATACGACAATTCATGCCTTGGGTGAGGTGGCGCTTGCGTGGCGATGAGGTGGGCCCTAGATGCTTGCGTGGCGGTGAGATGGCATCCGGGTGAGATGGCGCTTGCGTGGCGGTGTGGTGGGCCCCGGGCGCTCACGTGGTGGTGACGTGGCGCCCGGGTGAGGTGGCGCCGCGTGGCGGTGAGGTGGGCCCCCGGTGCTCACGTGATGGTGACGTGGCGCACGGGTGAGGTGGCGCCGGCGTGGCGGTGAGGTCCCCGGCGCTCGTGTGGTGGTGATGTGGCGCCCGGGTGAGGTGGCGCTCGCGTGGCGGTGTGGTAGGCCCTTGGCGCTCACGTGGTGGTGATGTGGCGCCTGGGTGAGGTGGCGCCTGCGTGGCAGTGAGGTGGGCCCTGGGCGCTCACGTGGTGGGGACGTGGCGCTTGGGTGAGGTGGCGCCTGCGTGGCAGTGTGGGTGGGTCCAAGGTGCTGGTGAGGTGGTTGTTTTTTACGGATCGCGACGAATCTGCTAAAACGTCACGGTGTTGTGGGCCGTATTGCGACGAATTTAACAAATCGTCGTGATGGTTTGGGCTTCAATATCCATCCATGCACGTCCGTGACGAAAAAATATGAATACGTCGTAGAATCGCGACAAACTAAACAAATCGTCGCAGTGTTTGTGACGAAAAAAAGGAATACGTCGTATAATCGCGACAAATTTAACAAATCGTCGCAGTGTTTTGGGCTTCAATGCACATCCGTGACAAAAAAAGGAATACGTCGTAGAATCGCGACGAATTAAAGAAATCGCCGCAGTGCAATGCACATTCGTGACGTTTTCTGAAAACGTCGCGGAGAATGCGTCACGGATTAAATAGTTTCTTGCAGTGAGACGAGCCATATTAAGAAAATTGGCTTTTCTGTTCAATTCACGAGGATCCATATGAAGGCCGAAAACCTTTAATTTACTTATTAGATGATCAAAGGGGCATTCGTGCACCTGGTCCAATAGGCCGGACTTCCTATGTTAATTTTTGGTGGCTTGCTAGTGAGCAATAGGATTCTTGACCTGTAGCTAAGTTAATTTTTTGGTGATTAGCACACTATGCAGGGGGCTCCTTAGGGGTTACGGTAGTATTAGGCCTGGCTGATGGGTCGAGCAAACAAGGGCACGAAGGATGTGCCGAGCTTGAACTGGGCTAAAAAAATGTGTGTCGGGCCTTCACGCTGCTGGCTTTACGGACATTATTCTATACCATCGACCAACCATACGGAGAAGAAATGCGTAGAGGCTGGCATGCATGTAGCTATCTCTAGCTATTGGCCGCTTCCGCCGGCTCCGATCTAGCTGATGAGCTTAAATCAGAGCTAGAGACAAAAACCGTTGCTTGCATTCTACTACCCTCGAGATGTACTTCTTTCATTCCAAAAATTGAATTATATGTCATGGACAAATCTTAATTCATATCTACTATTATGTATCTAAACATGAGAATACTTTTTTTTTGCGTAAAAACGTTGAGACGGTTAATCCCAAAACGTTGAGATGGTTAACCGTCCATCGTGGGTCGGGGTTATTGATCGCTGCCGAGTGAGTGCTCTTTCCTAGCTCCTCATCCAATTTTTCGGCGGCCTACAGCGAAGCTCTGGATGGGCCATCTTTCCGCCGGCCACAAAAAATTGCGGGCCGGTTTTTCAGAGCCCAAAGCAACGTGAAAATTACAGTCCAAATAAGCCCATAGAATAAAGAATTGGGAGTGATTTACGCTACGCCGGAGTTGCTTTTTTTACTCCTGCCGCAAGCTGGGGTTCCGTTTTGTGGATCTGGTTAGCCTGCCTATACGAGTGATAATCAGATCGAAGACAGTTTGTTTTAAACGGATTTAAACTTGAATTTAGTACATTTCAAACAAGTAATAATCTAAAACGACACACGAATCTCCGCTCATCCAGCAAAGCAAATCTCCCCACACCACAAGGCAAGCCCAAAGAGAATCTCCGCTCCGCTCATCCAGCAAGCAAAATTCCAGCTGGCATTTGTACAATTTTAATCAGTAGCAGTTCACTAAACAAGATTAACGTGTGCTGGGGTGATTATTTGCAGGGTAATTACGTACTACCAGTACTGTATATTACTAGTGGCCCGGATTATTAGCAGCGTGGCGGCTGCCATTTCCTGATCTCTCTCTCTCTCTCTCTCTCTCTCTCTCTCTCTCTCTCTTCCGTTCCGTCCCCTTCCTTCCTTCCTTCCTCTATCTCTACCCTTCTCCCCAGTTCCCATCTCGCGCCGCCCGCTCTCCAGGGAGGTGACGGCGGCGGGGTCGGTGCCACGCGAGGGGAGGGTGCGGGCGGGGGCGGGGGCGGCGACGATGGTGGACGTCTCGCGCGTGCAGAAGGAGCTCACCGAGTGCAACCGCGACCGGGAGGTCTCGGGCGTCTCCATCGAGCTGCACGACGGCGCCAACATCTCCCACCTCACCGGCACCATCGCCGGCCCCGCTGACAGCCCCTACGAGGGCGGCACCTTCACCATCGACATCCGCCTCCCCGGTGAGCCGCCCGCCCGTCCCCCCCCCCCCCTCTCCGATCCCTGCCCCCCCCCCCCCCCCCCCCCCCCCCCCAACCTCCAGCCTTCCTTCCATCTGTCGGATCCCCCTCTGGGCCCGGGGGGATTCGTAGATTGCCGTTACGCGCGATTGCCTCTCCCGCGGAAGGGGTTTAGGGGTCGATTAGGGTTTGCTGACTTCCAACTCCGCTCGCCCTTTTGGTCGGCTCCGATTCCGGATTAGGGTACGGGTGGTCAGACATCGGGGGTGGGGTTCGTCGCTGCATGTGGATTGGTCTTTTTTATTCACCACATCTGAACAGACATATGTGTATGTAACAATGTCCACGCATGTTAACATGCACCAGTTCAGTGTGCATTTCACTTTTATCTGTTCAGCTGTGAATAATCTTTGCCTCTGGTGTCCAGTGTCCTGTTTGTGGTGCTTTTGTATCCACGAATTCTCACTCACAGAGTTGAATGCCTCGTGCACCCTTTTGTACTCACGTATTCTCACTCACAGAGTTGAATGTCTCTTGAGCACCTCCATTTGCTAATAACTGGAATTCAAAAGTAGGAGAGTATGGTGTGGAAAATGTTGTTGCCTAACTGAATTTTGTCTTTGGTTCGCAGGTGGATACCCCTTTGAGCCTCCAAAGATGCAGTTCGTCACCAAAGTATGGTATGCAAGTTAACCCCCTGTGTTTTTATAAATGGCTTTTTTATTCTTGTTACACAATGCTCCTACATATATGTGTTGTTATGTTTTCTCTGATCATGAACAAATAGCACTGATAGATTCCTTATATCCATTTCTTCAGCCTTTTGATTCAGTGATTGTTATCTTCCCCTTTCGTCTCTTAATCTTTCTTTTACAGCTCTGACTTCTCCAATCTATCTTGAAGGCACCCTAACATCAGCAACCAAAGCAATTTGCTTGGACATTCTGAAAGATCAGTGGAGCCCAGCCCTTACTTTGAAGACATCACTACTTTCCCTTCAAGCTCTGCTTTCTTCGCCTGCACCTGATGATCCTCAGGATGCTGTTGTTGCACAACAGGTCTGAACTGGCTGTTTCCTATTGTGGTTCTGTTTTTAGTGCACAATATAGTTAATTACTTCATTTGCAATTTAAGCTATATAGTTGGCCGAGAGTTAAATTGGCATAACCTGTAAATGGTTGATTCCCACGAAATGAGTTAGAATGTTTGTCCAGAAAATATGTTTATGCACTTTCTGCATAATTGCCTCGTCAAGTTGTTGGTTGAATAGCATCCTTACAGTTTTGCAGCAAAGTAAGCATGAAATTCAGTGTGAGCTTTGTAGCATCCATCACATCATTGTTTTCTATTTCCACTGTATGATTTTCCCCTTGTGCAATCGGTGTAGTGTTAAGGCAGATGCTAGACAGAGCAATAGGGTGTAACCTTACATAAAGGTAGTTCTATTCAGTTTTCAGCAAGCAATCCCATTGGTCCGCAAGGATATATAATGCTGTTTTTGCTGTATGGAATACTGAGTGTAAGAAGTTTCTAGTAAGCCGTTTTTCCTGTAAAGTCCAGTTTTGTACTAGATTATTTACTATGACCATATCCTCTCAGCTGAACTGAAGGATAGTTAGTTACAAGGAAATATCTATTTGAAATATTTGTCCAGCCACATAGCTAGGTGCCTAGGTGCTTCTTGTTTGAGTATATCAGTGATGTGCTAAAAGACTAGGACACCAGGCAGTCCCATTCTCCAGGAGCAGGCATCACATAGGTACAGGATAGGCCTTAGCAACTTCCTTCTGAATTTCTAGTGGGAGTCCATTGATGCAGAGTGTAAGATAATTCACTGCAAGAATGAATGAGCAGTGGACCCAGAATGAACGAATTGCTATTGCCAAACTTCTCCCATTTATTTCTTTCTGTTGATCTGTTCCTGCAGTACCTGCGTGATTATCCAACATTCGCAGCTACGGCTCGCTACTGGACAGAGGCCTTCGCAAAGAGTGCGTCCACTGGCATGGAAGAGAAGGTACTGACAATGCCGGCTCACTATTTCATTGTGTGTGTAAAACCTGTACATGTTGATGAGCCTTTTTGTTTGCGCGGAGTACAGGTGCAGAAGCTGGTTGAGATGGGCTTCCCAGAGGATCTGGTGAGAAGTACCCTTAAAAGTGTCGATGGGGATGAGAACCTGGCTCTCGAAAAGCTCTGCTCCGGCTAATACCAGCCCTATGGCTGATATATGAACTGTAAATTGCATCCCCATTGGTTATTATTATATAAGAGAACAATGCCAGCTAATTCTCCTGCCCTGCCATTTCAGTGTGGCCGTTTATTAAGACTATATATAGGGGACTGGACCGTGGGACTGAAGCAAAAACTGAAAACTGCTTATGATAACTCCACAGTTTCTTCATTTTCTTGCCCCACATTTTGATTTTATCAGTTGCCTGGATCCTGTTTGCTATATCTGATACAACTTCACTCATGGAACCCTGTTTATATCTGATACAACTTCACTCATGAAAACCTCTTTATATCTGACACAGATAGTCAGTTTTACACAAGCCCGAGCAATCTGAATGTGATGGGTAGGATCTCATATTTTGATTATCACCATGCTGATTGTTTTCTGTTGGTTTTGCTTGATGAGTTGGCCGAGGTGCGTTTCTTTGTCTGGACGCATCTTTGTGGCCGGTTTACTTACTGAGCCTCAGATTGCATGCTGCTGTTTTACGAAGGAAACGCCTGGCGTCAAAAGTTTAGTTAGAGGTTTCGAAAAAGAACACGGCGATTTTTTTTATTATTATTATGAAAGAAAAGCATCAGGCATGTGGTCAGATTAAGACATGACGATGTCACGCTTGATTTGTTTTTTTCCCTTGTGGGTTGCATGATAAAATACTGTCCCGAGTCACGGTTAACTAGGATTTCCTGACAATGATTGAGGCATCATTTTCACCGCACATATAAAAGCGCCCCGGTTACATCTGCCGTGTTCATAATTCTCGGCCTGAGAGCGAGTGATTTAGATTTACACTATACCTGCCGTTGTGCATCAGGTAACCTAGCTGATTGAGGACGGAACAGTGTGTAGTTCAGCTGTCAAAACTGAAACCTGTGACGAACTCTGAATATCCTAATTCTATTTTCCCTACGGATAGGTGGCAGAAAAGTATTGGCTAGCTACTGCACAGATACGCTCTGTGTGTATAGCACCAGAAGCGAACGGTTGGTTCTTCTTCGTCTGGTCTGGCTGTTCTGTTTGGTCAAACACGTCGAAACAAACCTCCAAGAGTTGACTCGACCCAGGACAGGAGGTCGAACTCGGTCTCACGTAAAAAGACGGGCGCGCTGACTTTGAACAAGTGTTTCATGGAGGCGTCAGCAAAGCTAATAATACTGTACTACGAGTCTGCTAGCCTCTACGACTACTGCGACGCAGTTATTAAAAGAAGAAAAATGAGAGAAATGACAAGTGAAACAGCTAGTTTTCACTTTTCACAGCCACGGTTTCACACAGGCAAAAAAAAAAACTCACAGGCAAGCACGACTTGACACGAAAATCCCAGAGTCTGGGTGGTGGAGTGTTGAGTTATGATCCAAATTCTGTCTCCAAGAAAGGCCGACTTTGACGGAGCGGAGCGGAGCCGTCGCCGGTAGGCGTTGTAACCCGACTCCCGATATAGTGAAGTTCTTGCTGGTGGCGCGTGGTTTTTCCGCAAGGGTTTCCACGTTAAATCTCGTGTCTCGTGCGGTTTGATTTCCTTTACTTGTCGTCGTTTATTCGCCATCGTTTATAACATGGAGTGCCAAGCGCTGAGTGGCAACTAAAGACGCCGGAAAAGGAGCTGAAAATGGCCGTGCACTAGCGCAGCTTACACATCTGATCTGTCTCCACACCAGTATCAAGCAAGCCAGTCACCCACCCAAACATGCATCACACACGTCGCCGTCGGCCATTGAACACCGGCCGGCCGGCCGCTTGCTTGCTTGACCCCAAAAGCAAGGCACCGCCGCGTCGTCGATGTGTGACGAACAAGCACTATATACTTATACATACATACATATATAATATGTATACTTATCCACGAATCGCTCGATCATCCATGTACGACGAGTAGTTCCCAACCTCCGGAGTCAAAAGACATGAGATGTGTCTACAGGGAGAGGAGCAATGACGGCCATTCACACCTGGCAGCCATCGATCACGATTTCAACCAGGGGTTGGTGTCCTTGTGAGACTTTTGGGGGTGGTGCTGAGGTGACCGGCCGGCGGCCGGTGCCATTGCCGGTGCCATATGCCGGTGTTGGCAGCCAACCAGTTGCACGGTGGTTAGGCCGGGGTCCTGTGTGGCAACTTCACTTTACAGTCAAAGCTTCACACGTATTTTTTTTTCTTTTATTTTTCTCAGAGAGTTTTTAGCTCACCAGAAATGTCAAAAGCTAGTGAAGGGAATATATGAATAATATCTGACCCCCTGCAAATTCGCAATGGGTGTAGTGTAGCCCACACAACGTTGGTCACGAGTTCATCGTTGCATCAATCCCACGTTGACCCAACAGCTGAAAACACAAGCTGCTCTCGTGTTCTTGAATTCTCAGCTTGCATGTCGTAGCGTGCTTTATTTGTCTCTCCTCCCTGCCGCGTGCTACGTGATTCACATGCACATGGCGCGTGGTTAATCGCTCATCAAGCTCCAAACAGTGTTGTGCCAGCTACTAGTACACGGTTAGGTGCTTAGGGTTAGGGTAGGTGCTGTCCGTCCCCTCCGACACTGATCTCATACTCTCACTCTAGCTGGAGCACAGTAGTAACTCGCTTTTTGGGCTTGCTTTAATTTCTCCAACTGACAGAGACCAAAAGCATGCCGCTAGAATTAACGTCCATAAATTAAACTCGATCTGCTGCTTAACCGATCGCCGGATTAGCTGCTTAAGCAACCTAGCACAGTACAGCTGGTTAAGGCACACATGCCACTGGGTAGTAGTCAACGCTGGGTGAAGGCACACTCTTAGGGCTGGCTGTGAGTGAGGCTGGACTATGACTGCAAAGACTTTCAGGCAGGCCTGGGTGAAACGGCCTTGCCTATCAATGCATACGAGAAAACAATAACCTGTCAATGCATGCGACCAAACAACACCACAGTAACTGTGATTTGACAGCCTTCGTTAACACCGAGAAAGACTGCAAAAAAGGAATGCATGCAGTTTCGTCTTGCTGTCAGGGGGGGGGGGGGGGGACACCGCCGTCCTCCAGCGTCACTGCAGAGTGCAGGCGCTGTTCTGTTTATTAGTTGGGCTGATTTGAATGGATTCGTGGCTGTTGCTGCAAGTAATAGCCGTGGAACGGATGCGCGGAGATGGCAACTCCTTAACAAACCCATCCAACTGCCTGTCCACCGATGCGATCTACATGCATTTAACCCAATAACTCTGCCGCCCCTAATTTTCTCATGGACAGTTTGATGAATGACGTTTGATCCCGAGAAGAACATGAAGAATCTTGCGTGAATGCTTAACTGTTCTCAGGTAAGCTCTATATGGGAACATGTAGATGGCAACTCGCGAACGACCGGAACCGCCTAACGAACATGATCTACAGACTGCAGGCATCTAAACTGTTTGCAGGTCACAATCTAAAACGAAAGAAACTGTTTTCAGTCAAATCTTCAGGTTCAGGCCATGAAAACTCTTAGATTTGCTCGCCAGAATATTGTTCTCGGTTCTTTCAGCCAGATCAAAGGAGGAGAAGCCGGCAGTTATGATCTATTAAGAAGACTCCAGTACCAAATCTGATCGCTTTGTGGAAGGATTCGGTGACTGGTTGGTGTGTGAGTGAGCAGAGCACTACCACTTATAAACCCAATAATGTTGATCTCCATCTTGCTATCCATACCAACAGCAGTAGCAGCAGCTGATTGCTGAATCGTCCGGCAGGGATCGATGCGATGCAACTAACCCCCTGACCTGACTAAAAAGTTTGGCCGCCCACTCTCACTAGTCACTAGGCTCATCAGCTGGGCCGGCTACACTACACTACACTACAGTGTGATGTTACTATCAGCCATGGTCCTGTCCTGTGATGCTCAAGCCATGGCTGCTTCTGCTTGTACCTGACACGCGGCAGAGGTGCAGGGCCCGAGAGACCTGTGATTTTGTGCCCGGCGATTTCGACCCGTCGAGGTCTGTATGACTGCATCAAGGGAGATTTTCGATCGACGACGGTGATGCAGGGGGGGGGGGCGGAGAAAGAGAAGGCTGCGAAAGGAGAAACAAGTTCTGAAAAGAGTACTACTGCATACTGCTCTACTAATTTGATTTTGGTTCCTACTCTGATGATAGCTACTGTACGTGCATGCGGCAGATCTATCACGCATGCATGGAAATTTGACTTCAGGGTCTACTAATATCCACGAGAAAAACATCATCTATTTGGAAACTTGTTTGTTTCGAAAATCGTATGGCCGACAATACGTTTGAGAAAAAAAATTAGCGCAAACTTGCGAGTTCATGACTTCATGTGCGCAGGAGGGATTTAAAATGAATTTCAATAGTTTCGCAAAAAAAAACGCGTTTAAACTGTGCTAGAGGGTAGTAGTATGAACTGAAATGTCTTTATTCCCGTGCGAAAGGAGCTTTTGAATTTTGCCAGCACTTCCGTGTCAAGTGTGAATCCCTTAATTCCGGGGGAACTTTTTCCTGTCAAACAGATGGGTCCCCTTCATCTATCAACTCTCTAGTCTTCAAACCCTAATTATTAGGCACGCAAAAGGACTTGACATAGTAAAAGCTGGTCATTTTACTAGGCTTAGACCATATCTAAATTCTCATATCTTGATTCAAATGTTGTATTGGAAGAGTTAGTGAAAAATGCTACTCTCTCCGTTGCAAATTACTTATCATTTAGATTTTTCTAGATACATTCATTTACTATGCACCTAGATATATATTTACTCCCTCCTGTTTGGTAAATGAAGTCGTTTAGGACAGCGACATGGTCTCCAAAACACAACTTTGACTTTTATTTTCTATAAAAATATGTATTGAAAAGTTATATATGTATATTTTTATGAAAATGATTTTCAAAACAAATATATTGATATGATTTTCACAATTCTAAACTCAATGAATTAAAAGTTATCTATTATTTATATTCTCAATGAAACCTTATCAAAACGACTTCTTTTACCAAACCGGAGGGAGAATGTCTAGATACATAACAAAAGTATTGTATCTAGAAAAACCAAGCCGACAAGTAATTTACAACGGTGGGGTAGTTCTAAGCAGATCTTATTTACCTTCCTCTTTTTCTATAATTATTAGGACGACTAATAATCCACCCGACTCGCCCGCATAGAACTATAGAAGGGGTTGTGACTCTTCCAAATTCCAATAAGTAGTGTATTGAAGTGGATATTGGGACATCCCATCTAAGGATTAATTATTAGAAAATTTTTATGGATGAGATTAATGGAGGTGCTTTTGTTATCCAACATATGGTTTCATAATAAAAACAGAAACTGCTAGCGACCGGACGTCCGTTCCGAGCGCTAGCATCGGACGCCTCCGTGGCTGTTGAATTTGAAGCAACTCAGTCGTGAGCCGTCAGATCGAAGTCCAGCAATCAATGTTGCGAGTCATGTTGCGTGCAACATCCAACATCAGGGGTCCTCCCCACAACGCGATCCCCAAGCGACCCATGTTGCGACTCGTGTTGCGTGCAACATCCAACATCAGAAGCCCTCCTCCCTCCCCTCCACCTCAACACAACACCAACATCACATGTCTGCAACATCGAAACTCAACATCTGAAATATTGGAAATTAACATTTGCAACATCCAACATCAGGGGCCCTCCCCCCTCCCTCCCCCCTCGACACAACGCCCAACATCACATGTCTGCAACATTGAAACTCAACCTCCGCAACATTGAAAAATAATATTTGCAACAACAAAAATATTTAGATCTAATTTTGAAACATTCACATGAAACACCCGCAACATGTCGAGAACACAGATACAACATGTTCATAACGATTGCAACATGAACGACAAACGATTACATCATGAAGGGACCAATTGCAACATGTCAAGAACATTGTTGCAACACTAATATACAACGATTGCAACATCCCAAAAGTAATGCAGTTAGAGAGAAGGAAGGACCCGTCCACTCCTAGAGGTGGTGGCCTGGGTCATGCTCCCCCCGCACGTGCGCCTGCAGCAACGGCAGGAGCTCCTCTTGTGCCCCGCGATGACTGGGGTCGACTCCCCCCGTGCGCACCCGCGACGGCGGCAGGAGCTCCCCCACGTTTGCGACGGTGGCGACCGACGACTGATCCCCATGACCACTGACCAGGCTGGGGACGGGATGCGCGACCGCCGATGGAGGCTGGGGAGGAGGCACGTTTGCGCTGAAGGAGAGGCTGGGGATGGGGGCGCGGCCGCTCGTGCTCATCGCCGGTTGGGGACATGACTGGCGCACTAGGTCGGCGCGACGAAGTGCCGACCTGCACATCTGCGCGCCGACCACCATGGAATTGTAGTGGCCCAGGCCCGGTCGCCCGACGCAACAACGTAGCTCCCCCCCCTGAACGGGGACGAAGGAGTGCACACTCGCTGGAGCCGAGGTCGGGGATGGAGGGGAGCGCGCTCGCCAGCTCCGAGCTCGGGGACAAAGATAGGCGAGCAGATGGAGAGGGGGGTCCTCGTCGTCGAGGAGCTCGCGAATCACCATCATGGCAGCGGGGCGGGGGAGGGCGGTAGATCGCCCCGACCACGACGAGCGGCGCCGGCGGCGGGTGCCCGATCTCCACACACACAACATGGGAGGAGGCGAAACCGGGGGTGGAAAGGTGGAGCTGCAAGGATCACAGACCGGGGCTCGATTCAGGCGAAGGTGGCCGGTTGCGGCGGCGGCATTGCATGAGGTGCGTGGGGCAGCGGCCGGGAAATGACGCGTGTCCGACGCGCGTCGGACGTCTGTCTCCTAGCATTACTGTAAAATAATCCTTCAAGATATATTATTTTATTAAATCACATGTAACGTCTTAGTTGAGATGTCATGAGGATGAGAACCATCTGTTTTTAAATGTATTTTTTGGAGCTGTTTTTAATCATTTTAATTAGCATAGAATGGTAAAAAAAAAACATGCATGGCTTAGGATAAGCACAATAGCTTGGAAAGTCTAAACAGGCCAGCTTGGAAATGGTACAAAAGTAGAAGGTAAAAATTCTTTCCCTCTTTCTTTATTTTTACAGAGCCCTTGCTTGGATTGGTAGAGACCGTAGACGGTAGACCTGTCAGCACACCAGTTGTGTTGTGTCTCTCGAAACCGGCCGGGTGTCTGCCGCCTCCAAAATCCAGAGTGCCGAAAGAGAAAAGACCCGTCACGTAGCACAGAGTTGAGGCGGTCTCCCATTTCCGTCCCTCCCTCAACTTCCCGCGTCCCCCCGTTGTTTCCTCGCGACCGCCCCACGCCGCCGCCGGTGACCGCCCCCGCGCCACATGACGGAGGCCCCTCCATGGGCTGCATCCTCGGAAAGCTCGCCACCGCGCCCGGCTCCTCCCTCTTTTTCCCCGCCGCCGCCGCTGGAGGAGGAGGGGACAAGGCGGTGGAGGAGGTGCAGCTCCAGGCGCCGCCGCAGGAGCACATCGCGGCGGTGAGGAAGGACGCGTCCGGGTGGCCGCTCTGGCTCTCCGAGGCCGCCGGCGACGCGCTCCGGGGATGGGCGCCCCGCGGCGCGGACGCCTTCCAGAAGCTCGAGAAGGTGAGGAACGACGATCCTTTCCGCCGCGCGCCCGTGCTTGCTTGCTGATCGGCAGTTAATTACCGGGAAAAAAAGTTTGGGCCTTTTCTCGGGGACGAACAGCGGGTTGTTGGGGGAAAGATTTCAACTTGCCTTTTTCCCTTTTTCTCATCCTTGCTTCGATTTGTTCGTGCTTGTCGTACGCGATCGTCGGTTGCGGAATTCGGCGAGTAATTTGAGTTCTTGCTTTTCCTGGTCATCGCAATTCAGTTGTTAGCTTGTCACCTACTCCCCGGAAAAAAATAGTGTCTTTTCCTCACTTTCTTGTTATGAGTTGAAGAGAACAAAGGATTCTTTATTTTTCTTTAATTATGGGTTGTAAGCGTCAAAGGGAGGAAAATAAAGCAAATGGTGATCTCAACACATAAACAAGCTCCGAATTCCTAGAAGTGCTTAAAAATAAGCAGGGATGAGCAAATCCCCAGCTTTCCCTGAGATTTAAAAACGACACAGCTCCATCATCTACGTTCATACTTTATGGGCTTGTCCGTGTCACAAGAATTCGTAAGGACAAATGTGAAAAAGTCAACTTGCAATGCGTCTATTGATTGGAGTACTGCAAATGTTTATATTCTCTAGTCTTTTCAAAGAAACGAGAGTTGGTCTAGATTTTTTTCCTAGCTTTTTTTAAGAGCCGAGTCAGTGAATCAGTGAAAAGGTAAAAAAGAAAAACAGCTAAATTCACTTGCTTGCCTGTTGCCTCATTCAATCGGAGATATTTTTCCTAAGAAATGGTTGCGATATTTTTTCACCCTGTGCCGCCAGATTGGGTCAGGAACATACAGCAACGTGTACAAGGCGATTGACGTGGAGAGCGGCCGCGTGGTGGCGCTGAAGAAGGTGCGGGTGGACGGCGTCGGCGAGGCCGAGAGCGCGCGGTTCATGGCGCGGGAGATCGCCCTGCTCCGCCGCCTGGGCGACCACCCCCACGTCGTCCGCCTCGAGGGGCTCGTCACCTCCCGCCTCAACACCGCGCCCTCCCTCTACCTCGTCTTCGAGTACATGGAGCATGACCTCACTGGCCTCACCGCCTGCGCAACCGCCTCCGGCCGACGCCTGTCCTTGCCTCAGGTATGATCACCGTGTCCGTGTTTGTTACATACTGCTTCCGACGAGCGATCAAAAGTATGGACATGGTCAATCGCTAGATATACTGTTGTCTCGTCAGTTTCCTGGAAATTAGTTGTAAAGTAGTTTTCAGAGGTGAATCTTTGTGCGACAAGCAATACGAATTTCAATCATTGGTGACGCATAGGATCGGTAAATTAGCTACCTTGGATTCTTGAGTTCTGATCGGTGATGTGGAGAGTTTAACCAACCATTTGGTTTCCCGGTAGTCTGTGATTAAGGAATTTATCACTGAAAGAAAGGTGGCATCATGCAGCTTGATCGCTTAGGATTGCCAGCAGCCAGCACTACTGAGCCTGCGAATTCGAATGTGGAGACGGGATGATTTCTAGAGCAATTGAATCTTTAAATATTTCCTTAAAATAAATTGCATGTGTTTTAAAGAACTTGAAGTTACTATTTACTAATAACTTAAAACGTGGGCCACTCTAATGTCATTTGCTCTGAGATATGACACCTCTTTTCAAGGGGGGCAAGCATAAAGGGGTACTAAGACATTTGCAGCGTTGTCAGCATATATCTGCCAGTCAAGTCTCCTATTTGGGAGACCGAATACTTTGTAATTGATGTAACTTCATTCTTTGGTTCTAGAAGAGGCATCATTGACTGATTATCAGCAGTGGAATTTTTGCTTTAGCTTTTTGCAAGAAGCAAACAAATCCATTAGACCAAAACACCGCAATGATGTCGACCTGTGTAAGTCTGTTAGACTAAGTTAAGCAGAGTATTTCCTAGGTTTGAACAGAGGAGTCCAATTGACAGGGACTGGTATTGTAAACTTTTTGCACGCACACTGCTCCCCAGAAATCCCTTCACTGAACTACAGACATTTCAACCGTCAATATTGGCTGCAGTTAACTGACTGGAACTTACTTCTGAAAATCTCTATCCACTAAAGGTGACTTCATTTATATGTGGTATTCACAAAGTCTAGTTCTTTGTTTGCAGGTGAAGTGCTACATGAAACAATTACTTTCCGGGATTGAACACTGCCATAACAATGGTGTTCTGCACCGTGACATTAAGAGCTCGAACCTACTTGTCAGCAATGATGGAATTCTTAAGATAGCTGACTTTGGACTTGCCACCTCTTATGATCCTGACAACATGCGGCCGATGACAAGCCAAGTGATCACGCTTTGGTATCGTCCACCTGAACTCTTGTTAGGAGCAACTCACTATGGTGTTGGTGTTGATCTTTGGAGTGTGGGTTGTATATTGGCAGAATTGCTTCTTGGCGAGCCCATATTCCCTGGAAGAACAGAGGTACTTGGTTTGGTCCAGCTGAAATGTTAATTTTGGATAAATAGTGCAGGATGTCACTTGATTTAGGTATTATTAACGAATGGTTTGTTTAGGTGGAGCAATTGCACAAGATTTTCAAGTTGTGTGGTACTCCATCAGAGGATTACTGGGAGAAGATAAAGTTCGCTCATCCTGCGTTCAAGCCATATGAACGGTGTCTAGCTGAAAAATTCAAGGATGCGCCACCATCTACCCTATCACTTCTTGAGACTCTCTTGTCAATTGACCCAGATAAGAGAGGCACTGCAACTGATGCTCTGAACAGTGAGGTTAATACTACCCTATCAATCCTCAATCCATTTAAAATGAACTGCTACATGGAATGGAACAAAATAAAAAGGAGAAAAAGAATTATGGCAGACAGTATACAAAACAATGGTTTAGGCTTAGTTTGCATTGATATAATGTAGAGGTTAATTTTGAGTAGGAACTCATGAGGTGGTCCTTTGTTCAACTATACTTATCATTTTTTGTGGACTCAGTTCTTCAGGACAGAACCGTATGCCTGCGAACCATCAAGCCTTCCACGGTATCCACCATGTAAAGAAAGAGACGTGAAGCTGAAGTACGAGAAGCACAAAAGGTTTGGCGCCACTCTTCGAGCTTATCTCAGTTTTTTATTTTGTTTACAGAAAACTTCAGCATTTGTGTGCTTTTCAGGAAGTCAAGGGTTAATGGATCAGTAGAACGTCATAAAAACCGACAGCATGGATCACAAAATCCTGGGCGCAGAGTATTTACTCCAGATGTCAATAATAAGCCCCAAGCAAATGCAAAGGTGTGTTTGTTGCCCCATCTCCTCTGCAAGAATCTTTTACTCAAACCTCAACAGCACCATGCTTAAATTAGCACACTACTGGCAATGCTTACATTAAAATCCATATTCAAGCAACTATTTAGACACAAATAATGAATAAATGGTGAATTGTGTTACTTTTATCTTCAGGTACCAAGATTGGTAACAAGCACAAGTACTACCAAACTTGAGAGATTTCCTCCACCTCATTTGGATGCATCAATTGGTTATAGCCTGGATTCATCGGCTGATGGAACCACTGAAGAATTCTTCACATCTTCAGTTGTTGAGCTAAGGAAAATGCCGAGCGTAATATTTGGTCACATGAAATCTTACCTGAATAGCCCGAAGAAGGGCATGCAGAAAGCCAAGCCAAGCCTCAATATGGCGCCTTCCACTGTTCTCATCGGTGCGTTTCGGCCTTACTCGCTCGGCCATCCCATGGAAGTGAGAAGAAAGAATAGGGAGCAATTCAGAGGCAAAGGGAGAAATGTAGTGGGTGCAGTCAAATGACATTATTGTAACCATGTTCCTCTGTTTTTTCTGTCCTTTTTATAGATCCTAGTCGATAGCTGGTGGCTTTCAACCACAATTGATAGGTTTTTACTTGTATAGTTCGGGAGCGCTACAAATTAGAGCTGTGTATAATGGGTCTCCGAATTTTATCAGCAAAACAGAGTATAAGAACATACCCACACAGTTTTGTAGCTTCAGTATCTGCATAAAAATCAGAGGTAAAGTAAAGAAAGCGATCAAGGGAGTGCTATTGCTGATGATCTTAATCTCGCACCAACGTTACTGCTGCACAACTGTCTAGAATTCAGAAATACATAGAATGAAATCATGGAAAACTTGGATAAACAGCTCCAGATTGCTCTCTTTTCCAAACACTAAATTTTGTATTTTCTCTATGACAACAGGAGCAGTCGGGTGCTGCTGATGCTCCTCACATCATTTACAGGATCAGTTTCTCAAATACAGGGTTAGGTTACGAGCACTAACCAAGATTATAAGAATTAAAAAAAAGAGCAGCAAATGATGCAAAGCTAGCATCGTGAACCATGACTGAATCAGCCATCGCATGCGTTTTACAAGCTGAGACGTAGTAAAATGATAAAAAAAAAGATCCCCATGTACAGCGCTGCATGATCAGAGATGAGATCTTACAGCTGCAGCGGCAGCAGGGGGAGGCTGTGATTCTGCAGCAGGGGACGGCGAAGCCTTACTGTTACTGGTGTGGCGGCTGAACACGTTGTGCCAAGCAGTGGTGACAATCGACAAGCCTCTGATACGAAGCCACTTGGCTCCCTCTTTAGATTCGGTTTTAGGTTCGCACACCTGCAAATTCAATTTGCGCATCGACAATTAGGATACCGATATTACCATAACTACACGTGCAAATGAAATGCTTAGATGACACTTGTAGCTCAGGCCTGACGATGCCAATTGAGGATGGATCATCACCTGATTGAACTCCTGCGCATTGGCCGTGGTGACCTCGTCCCTATTGCTCGCCTGACGCGTCGTCGCTGCAGAGAAGGAGAAGGACGATCCCAAGAAGTGTCAGCAGTCAGCACAGCACCAATGCAAGGCAGCTCAAGAAAGGAAGAGAGAAGGAGAGGGAAGAACCTCTGTTCCTGACGGAGCCGTCGCAGCTGGCTTCGGCGTCGGCCACGATCTTGTCGACGAATGCCGTCTTCTGGCAGTAGTACCTAAAGCTGGGCGATCCCGGCGTCGACGGCAGCAGCGCACGGCCGGTGGATCCCTCCCCCTGCTCCTTGGGCTCGGGAGCCACCTTGCTGCCTCGCCTCCTCCCGGCCGCGGACGACGACGACTCCGACTCGGCCTCCTGCCCTTGCTGCCGCTGCGCCAGCAGACCCGCGGTGGACGCATCGCTGTTCCCCACCGCCCGCGCCCGCGCCCGCGCCCACCCCCGCCGCCGCCGCCGCGGCTCGCCCCCCTCGCCGTTTGACGTCCCGCACCCCATCGCCGCCAGCGTAGGGGGAGGGCCGGTGAGCGGGGGAGGGGAGCCGGAGGAGGCGGGAAGGGGGGCAGCCACAGCGTGGAGTGGTCGGAAGGGATGGCCTCGGGTGCCGCGCCGCACGGCGGCCTTAGTAAGGAGACGCGCCCGGGGGGCGCTTTGGACCGTTGCTGCCGGCGAGCGGCGGCGCGGGTTCCTCGGAGCGGAGCCCAGATTTGGCGGGCTGATGATAGAGAGGTCCCACCTGGCAGAAGACGCCCATCGGTGGGCTCGTTGGGCCTGATGGGCTGTCAAACGCGCACAAGCAAGATGGGCCAATTTTCGTAAACATCAGCCCAGCGTTTTTCCTTTAAATTTCCTTTCCTGGATGTGTCTTTGAATTTGTTGGATGTTGGTCAGTCATACACCTAAATACCTCCTAATAAGCTTCAAATGTGTAGGAGAAAATCTTCTTTTTTCTATGATTTTTTTTTGCATTTCAATGTAAGGGTGTATATATAACATCTTTAATTTGGGAAAACGAAAATTGTCGGAAACATTCGGCAAGGTGTTTTTACCTAAAACAATAAACAATTTTGGGCTACGAGCAGGTAGCTCAACTGCTGCAGGCTATTTACACAGCTCCATGTGGATGGAACCTACCACTCTTCGAGTAACAGTAGTAGACTCAATTCGTCACAACTAGGGTTTGGTGCAGAACTAGGACTAGCACGTGAAAAAGTGACTGGCTGCGGATCTTGAGAACAACCAAGACTTGCTGGTGAGATGATGCATTCTTTTCCTCCCTTCTTCAAGGACTCGGAACACTAAAATAAAGCTGTTAGGTCACATTTACACGTTGCTGCTGCGGTGAACAGACAACTGAACCTGAGCGTGATCTGCTGCGGTTTTATTTGGTCATGTTGGTATCCAGATCGCAATTTTTCGTTCTAGAAGCCATATCCATATGATCCATCCAACTTGTGATGAACGGACAGAGCAGGCAACCTGTGCTACTGACACTGTATGGAGGAGTGTGGATTGATGTTGAGTGCTGCTAATGCCTAGAGCTATATGGCTTGTAGCCTTGTAGGCTTCAGCGAGCCAGCCAGGCAGCCCTTCTTCAGTTCTTCTACCTCCTGCTAGCTTGGAAATTAAAGTTCTGAGCCGAGGAAGGGACCGGAGCAGTTACTAGCCATTGCCTGCCTTGCTGATGAGTTGCTTTCATGTGGCTGCATGCAGGCTGGTTAAAGCCGGATCACCATCAGTTCAGAGTTCTCCACGGGAGAACGGAGACGGAGACGCCTGTCTTTGTTACGCTGTCTGGATGGAAGGGAAGGGAAGGGAAGGTAACCCAACCACCTTCCCTGGATGCATGGACGGACGATGTGGAGTATTCCGATCCAAAGGGAAGCCTAGCTCTTTCTTCCACTCCACCAACACCTTTTTTCCCGTCCGGCTCCGGCTCCGGCCGCCGTGCCCCCATCCCCTTGGGGTCTGGGGCTCCACTCCGGCCGCCACATGGGCAGTCGCCATTCGGGGCAATGCCCGTCAGCCAGTGCTAGCTAGTTCTACGCTGATGCTTGGTTGGAACGCTCTCGCCTTCGTTCAGTAGGCGCCGTTCCTATACGCAGAGCAGGTGCAAGTGCAAGGAGAGAGACGTCTCCTTGGGCAATGGTACGGTCAGCAAGCAACACAACAAAATAGCGTTCGGCTTGGCTCTGGCTTGTTGAGCTTCCAAGATTGCAAGAAGAACGCGGCAGAATTTACGAGTTTGGCGCTTGGCCTGTTCAGATTGGCAGTTTGCAACTATTCACCCGGCCCGTTACATCTATAGTCAGATCGAAGCATAGCATGCATGTCTTCAAATATGGCAATTTTTACTAACAAGTTGCTAGCAAATTTCACTATAAAGGTGGGGGTGTTTAGATCGGCGAATTGCCCAGCGTGAATAGTGAATTTTGCTAGCAACAACTTGCTAGTGACCCATCATTGGGTGGGGTTCACTAAACTCATGAGCTCCTTAAGGTTGTGTGTGTGTGTACTACTTTTGCAACTGATCATTTGACTGATGATTAACAAACGATCCTAGGGTTGGCGTTCACTAGCTGAACCCAAACCTTCTTCTCTATCATTGGGTTGGGCCCTCGATCGACTGACTCCTCTTTTTTTTGTTGTTTTTCCAATACGTCCATGCGTGGGTGGCGTCTGCCGGAGGACTGCTAGCAGCTGCGTGCCATTTTCCCCCGGTACCTTCCTTTCTCGCGCATCATCATCATGATTTCCTTTTCCTTTATTCGTACGTACTCGTCGTCGTACAAAATTTGTGTGTTTCCTTATTCCTCTGGGCCGGTGTCTCTGGTCCGCGGGAGATGACTCGGACGATGCCGGCCGCCATGGACCCATGGTGGTGGGTTGTCAGTTGGTGCAAGCAACGAGAGGCTGGAAGGGGCAAGCGGGGGTGCTGTGCTGTAGCTTCCCGTGTCCTTCCTTGCCCCCCGCGTGACGCCCCGAAAACTAGTGCTAGCGCTCCGTTGCCGTGTGGCACGGCGCACGGCGCGCGGCATGGCCCTCCATCGATCTCGCCGTTGCTAGTAGCATGGCGTCGGAGTGGAGTCTGGTGTGGTGGTGACGGTGGCTTGCGAGGGAGGGAGAACCCCAAACCCAGAGGCTTTGCTGTAGCAGCCCGCTGTGCCTGTGAGTAGGGCAAGTGCAAAGGACCCATGGACTTTTTGGCGACGAAAGGTGCGTGTGAGGTGGGCGGGAAAGCGACGACGGAGAGCGAGATGGTGTGGTGGGTTGACATTTGATGAGACGGACGACGAGCGGTGATGGATGGATCGGACGGATTTGGTCTTGGGAAAGGGAGCAAGCAACCGCGCTGACACACACATTTTCGCCTTGGAAAAGAGAGCCAGCCGGAGGTGATTCGGTGGCGTCTGGCAATCCGCGACCCCGACCCTCCTCCCTCTGCTGCTGCAGTGCTTGCCTCCCGCAGGAGGAGCGGGGGGGGGGGGGGGGGGGGGGGCGAGTGCCGTGACGTGAGCAACCGCCCAAGATCTTTTTGGATGGGTCCTCCAGTGCCAGTGGCTTGCCGGAGTAGCTAGCTAGCAGCGGGCGCTCCGATCCGCACGGCGGCGGCGGGCGGCGGCGGGCGAGGCCGGCAAGCAACTCCCCGGTCGGCGCGTCGTGGGGCAGGGCAGGCCGCCGCCGCTCGCACGTAAGCACATGCGTGTCGCCGCCTCGCCCGGGCGGCCCGGCACATCATCAGCACATGCGCTCGGTTGGTTGGTTGATCCGATCCGTTGGCTAGTAGTAATCGTATCGATCATCGATCATCCCCTCCCTACTAATCATCGTCAAGCTCCGGACACTCGATCCGCTGCCGATCGCCGCTGGCCTGTTCGCGCAAGCAACCGGCAGCTGGCTGATGACACTGATGACTGCTGGTCTGCTGCCGTGCCGAAAGCACATTAAGGCAGTGGGCAGCGGGCCCTTGATGTGATGATCAGTAAACAAGCAAGGGCCGCCGCCGGTGTGTGCGCTAATGGCACTGAGTTGTTGTAGTACTAGCACAGTGCAGCAGGTGAGTTGATGCTCCATGGACCATGGGCACTGCTGCAGGTTCACTCAGTGAGTGGTCGCCACTGACGCGTGGGCCTGACTGCCACCTGGGTTCGTTCAGAGACAAGGGAGACACCGCCCCCACAAGCGACAATTGTGTGATCCTCAGAATCCATGTGCCCGCTTCAGCCGCTCGTACTAAAAAAAAAAACGGTGTCGAGAATCGACAGATGGGGACAGGCTCGTGATTAAGGGTTGTGCTCGTGATTGCCCACTGATTTCCTGCTCGCTGTTCGAAAGACAAGGGAGGCACCCCGGGCACACGCGCAAGGAGACAACTGCTTCTTCTTTTTTTTTTTTTGGTTTGATTGTTTGAACAATTGCCATCTTCGTTTAGCGATTACCAGAACATGTTCCAAGAGGATATATAATTGCTCGTTCGAGCATGCGACGCCTGCCACTGTGTCACCGCTTGTTTGACCAAAACAAACTGGGCTCTCTCGACTGGAGTAGAGCGAGCGCATTTGATCCGCAATGTGTGGCCCAGTCAGCGTCCCTTTCAGTTTGAGCACGAGGGGAGAGAGATGCTTGTCACCAATCGCAACCTGTGTAGTAATCTGATAAATGCCAATCAGGTAGTATATGTCTGATAACCAGCAGGAGTATCCGTTGCCCCCTGATTGACCTAATCATGACCAGCAGCAGGCAATGAATACACAGCTAATCTCATCTGCTGCTGCTTGTTCCATCCAAAGGTATATTTACACTAAGGGCGTCTCCAATCGTATGAGCTACCACTAGCTCTAAGCTGATGAATTTAAACGAGAAAAGAGTGCAACAACTAACTTTGAATATTGTGCAGTGAGAGAAAAACAGTGTATTGGGAATTGGCGAGCTTATCTCTTCTCTCTCTGGTTAGTCTCTTGTCTTTTGCGAATGTTTAATGATTAAAAAATTAGTTTATTTAGGCTACAAAATTTCATGAAGGTTGGAGACGCCCTAAGTAGTGAGTGACCTGAGTGGTTGATTTGTTTTGAGAGAGACGAGAAGTACTGCTGGTTGGTGGTTGATAAGCCGTTTCCACGGTGTTCACCCACCTCATTCAATACTTTTTTTTTACCTTTGCTGTACATGTAGTTACTGCTGGCAGACGGCCATAATTCCACGGTGCTGCGTCGTCGCCCGCCCATCCAGATTTCAGATCCACAGCTGCCAACCTTTCAATTTCAAACGCGGTGGTACTCCGAAGAGTGGGATCCAAGCTAGCAACCCGCCGCAAGAAACCACCCCGATCCGGGATCACTGCTTCCTCCCCCGGTACCAAACTGAACTGATCGATCGAACGTGCGTGCTCCGGTCAGGCACCGGCCGGCCTCCGTCCCCCCCGTGACATCAGTCTTCCATGCGCGTTGCGTGAGGGTGTTGCCGTGTTGGCACCAAAAGCACCCACGTCGCGATCACTGCGCCGGCCGGCCGGCAGCGACAGCCGACAGCGAGCGTGTTGTTACTGTCACTGTGCACGGACACCCATGGGGCGTCACCGCTCGACGGACGCTCTGGCTCCCGGCGCCCGCGGTCGCCCGGCTGCTCCGGCGGCCAATGGCGTCCCGGCACCCGCTTGCGTCCGTGCGGCGGGCAAGGGAGCGCGGTGGCGGAGGGAGAGGGCGAGGACACTGTAGTACCCGCATGGCCGGCATTGAATCGGGGGGGGGGGGGGGGGGGGGGGGGGGGGGGGGCGCCGTGCAGGATCAATCCGTCCGTCCGTCCAGCGTTCGTTGATGGCGATCCCTGCAGTGTGATGGCCGCCTGTGCTGTGCCCGCCGCCTGCGTGGGCTACCTTGAATTATCGGCAACCTCCTCCTCCTCCTGCGCGGCCGCCGGCAGCATTGCAGCGTCGTCTCGCTTGCTTGATGAGTCGTGGTCATGGGCTCATGGCCTGCTGTTACTGTCCGAATCAGTACTACGGCTTTGACGCTTTATGTTTTCCTTCCCCGATGCTGACCACCAGCTGTTAATCCCTCTGGTCTGAAAGTCTGAACCCTGACGAAAAGACAGGGAGGCCGCGGCGCCAGTCAAATGCTCAAATTGCTTCACCATGGCGGCGGGTTTTCTCCTCCCCCGCGGTTGAAATCAACAGTGGACAGCGATCCTCCGATACCGATGCTGTCTGCTAAGCACTTCCTTTTCACGCCGGTGGCTTTGCAGTTTGCTTCACAGGAGCAAGCAAGCAAGCAGCTCGCCGGTGATCTCACTCGTGCGTCATGGCACCCTCGCGATACCTTGACGCTCGTCGCCCCCCGGGCCCGGCCGCTAACGGAGCAGTAACCGAATCATCATCGGTTGCAGAAACGCATCCGCCTCTGGCTATTACTTAGGGACAGCGATCGTGTGAATCGCCCGCGAGCTCGGTGCGCGCGGGAACAATTCCCCACCAAATCTCTCATCTCGCCCCCCCAACAAATATTCGCCTCGATTTGATTCAAAGGCAGGCGGGGCGCGAGGTGATGAGCTTGCTTGTGCTCGGCATCTGCAGCCGTTGGACACTTGGACCAGACAGACGACCTTCCCGTCGCCAGCCGTCAGGATTAGACCACCGGCGACGGCGAGCGAGATTATTCCTATTCGTCTTCGTCTTCCTCTCGCCAGTCTGCCACAAGACCAGCACGGGTTTCTTATTCCTGTGGGGGGAAGGGAAGGAAAGCCCCCCTGAGGAAGAAAGGTATCTCGCCTCTGCCTCCTGCCCAATCAGTGAGAGTATCAGGAACCTTATCATCGTCTCCTTTCTGCATCCCCCTCGCGCTCCTCCGAAGTGCACTGCCCTTTCTGGCCAACCTTTCTCTCTCTCTCTCCCTGCTCCTCCAACCCTTCAGCTTTATTCTGCTGCCCCCCAACCATGATTCTTGCTTTGTATATATGCCCTGTCTTGCTGTTCCTTGCACTGAAGCTATGCTGCAATGTGTCTTGCAAATGCTGGGGCATCAGTTCCTTGTGGAGCTTGGCTTGCTTGGCTTTCCACTTCTGCTTTAGTTTTATTTGCAGTTGGTTTACAGTTGGCGCAAGTGTTTGGTGACAGCAAGAAATCGAAAAGAGCGTGAATGAAGCAAAATAAGTACTACAAGAGGTTGGGAGAGGTTGCTGTGGTTCACACTTCACTCCAGTCTCCAGACAACATAAGATGAACTCATGGACGACGCTGACACGGCAACTGATGGTGATGATTGATTGACAAAAGGGAACTGATTAATTTCTCGCCAATTAACATTCTGGATTCGCGTCGTCGACCTCAAAACAGAGCAAAAAGCCATTAGCCTTTTCTTCTTTGTTGGTTTGAGCTCGATCTTCTTCTTCCTCTCTCTCTCTCTCTATTACTTGCTACTAGGTGCTTAGGATTCCTACGACGACATTAGAAGGGCACGGGAGGGCGTTCCTTAGAACATGGCGCCCGTGATTAACGGCCTAGTCAACTGACTCTACTCCTCTCAATCGGAGGCGACGCTGCAGCTGCTGCCGCCATTGATGCTGCTGCTGCTGCTGCTGCTGCTCTCTTCGTCGTCGCCGTCCTGCTCCTGGTCGCCGACCGCGGAGGTGTCGGTGACGCACGACGACGCGGCTGACGGCGACGAAGGCTCCTCCGCGTCGTCGTCCTCCTGGCCGCGGTGCGCCGCCGGCTTGGTCCTCTTGAATATGCGGCAGACCACCCAGTCGGCCGCCGCGCCGTGGCAGCTCACCTGCATCGATCCATCATTTCATCACCACCACGAGAATAGCAATTAGCCGCCGTCGCAAATTCAAACACAACACCCGGGATCATATATATACGCGTGCCGCGGCGCTGCTTACATGGGCCGTGGGGGCGTTTCCGGCGGCGGCGGCGCAGCCGTGGAAGGGGTGGAGTCCCGCGGGGAGGAGGCGGTACTCGTGCATGGCCCAGTCGGTGCGTTCGGCGGCGCGGCCGCGGCCGCGGTAGAAGACGAGGGTCCGCTTGGTGCCGACGGGGCGCTTGCACCGCGGCGAGACGACGAGCTTCTCCTTCCCCGACGGCCTCCAGACGCCGGTGCCGCCCGCCCTCGCCGCGCCGCCGCCCTTCCTCCAGCACCGCGTCGCCGGGAGGTGGAAGAAGAAGCGCTCCCCGTCGGCGTCGCCGCCTGCTGCTGCCGCCGCCGCCGCGTTGCCAAGTTGAGACTTTCAGATCAATGGCAGTAATAATGCGGGACGCGGCGGCGATCGAGTTGGTACGGTACGGTACCTGGTCGGGGCAGGAGGTCCCACGGGTGGAGGCGGGCGAGGTCGGCGTCGGGGATGATGCCGGCGGGGAGCGGGCACGCGAGCGCCTTGCGGCGGAGGTAGTGGAGCAGCAGCTCCTCGTCGGTGGGGCGGAAGCGGAACCCGATGGGCAGACCCGCGACGGGCGCGCCCCCGGCGGGGCCCTGGCCCTGCACCCGCCACGCGCCGGCCGGCCGGCCCTCCATCGCCAGGCACGAGACGCGGGGTAAGGAGGAGCCGAGGAGGCGATGGTATCGATCTGCTGGATGGATGGCAGTCGGCGGCGGCGGGAGGTGATGGTTGGGTGAGATGAGATGAGATCCCGTCGGGGGCCGCGAGGGAGGCTGCTGGCTCGTCGTGTGGAGGAGCGGAATCGGGGGCCGTCGGGTCGGCCGTTTTATAGGTAGGGGAGGGAGGGAGGGGCCAGTGGCGTGAACCGGACTCAACCTCCAACTCAACTGCCACCCCTCCCCCTCCCGTCTCGGCCCTTTACTGGCGCGCCCCTTTTTTTCGAGTCTCCTACCTGAACAAGGCACATTGCACTAGTGGCCACTAGGACCACGACGACGAGAGATAGCGTTCCCGTGAGCCGTGACCGTGGCGAGCTCGAAGCGGCGGCGGCCATGGCTGTGCTGAATTCAAGCTTCTTGGCACTGCATTGCAGCATTTTTTTTTTTGCGTTGTTGCGACGACGACGACGAAGAGCAGTAGGAGCGGCGCTCTTTTCATGGGCCTGGGATTCGCATTCGCCCCGGAAACAAGGCACCCCCAGTGCTTTGGTGTGCTACGTTACTACGTACCGTGGTCTCTGTTTTCAAGGTACGTACGTACGGTGCGGTTTCTTCCGGGGCTTTCCTTGCCTCCCTCCTTTTCGCCTTTGGCCTCTGCCTCTCTCTCTTAGCTTTCCCGCTGCCTTCCCGATGGAACAACGAAGAGGAGGCTGGGAGAGGGAGAAGGCTTCCACGCCATGGCCACCACCGCCCCGTTCCTTCCCGCTTGCCTTTTGACGACCTGACCTGACGCACATCAGCATTGGATCCCCCCTCTGCTAATCTTTTTCCACTTTCGTAACACGCCGGTTCCGAAAAGGAATCGAAAAGTTAGCGACTGACTGACACCCCTCGTGCAGCGGTACGGCAGACGACCTCATCAGTAGGTAAGTAGAGAACAAAAAGAATCACGAGTGAGTGCAAGTCGTCGCCCGTTAGCTAGCTGTTGTCTCTTCTCGATTGCCGGCCGGCCGGCCGGGCCGATCCACGCCACGCCACGCCACGCCGGGCTGCACCGCCACCGCGTCGTGTGAACGGCGAGGCACGGGCGGTCGCCGTCCGAGACTCGCGCCGTCCGATTGGGAATGTCAGCGTGATCTCCGATATATCATCCGACGACAAAGCTTTCGACGACGCGCGGCGCTGGTCGGCGGCGGCGCATCAGGCCAATCCCCCTCCAGCAGCGCCGTGAGGAGGAGAGGAGATGTTGGTGTGCACTACTACACCTTGTCGCTTGTCGGGTCACGCACGCGGCGCGACGACAGGTCGAGGAGAGCCGCGCGCCGTGGTGTGGTTTTGCTTCTCGGTATCCGGCGGATGGTGGCCGCCCCGCGCGGCGCCACGGGCACGGTGCCGTGCCCCGCGGCGTGACATGGCCCTGCGTGCACGGGCGATCTGGCTGACGCCGCCACACACACGGACACGGACACACACCCTGCTCGATCGCTCGACTACCCTGCCTGCCCGGCGAGCAAGCGACGCCGCGCGATGGGCACTGGCAGGCGTTCACGGATGCAGGTGGCCCGTGGCCGGCCGGCGCGTACATTCACCCCCATTGATGATGGTGATCGCGTATTCCTCTCCCGCCGGTGCCGTCCCGGCAAGTGCCAGCGGCGGCGACGAACCCTGCCGGCCGGGGAGGGCCGGCGGTATTGTCCGTGTCCGGCGCGGCGCGCGGCACTGGCGTTCTCCAGGGGTCGGTCGGTCAATGGGCTCAATGCCAGAGGGGAACGAAACTTGCGCGGGGGTGCGTCACACGACAGGCGAAAAGGCAACGACGATCGGGACGGGTTTCCCGATCCGACGGCCCGCGTCGCACGGAATGCACCGCACGCATCGTCCGTACGCGTAGAGTGTGATACGGCGCGCGCGGCAAACAAAAGCGAGAGCAGCCGTGCTCCGCGCCGCGCCGCGCCGCCGCCGCCGCGCGTGGGACCCTCCTTGCCACCTTGCGTGCGCCGCGCCGGCCCGTCCGTGCCGGGGGACGCCGGCCTGCTGCCCGTCTCGGGGCGGGATGTCACAACCTATGTGTCTTGGACTTATTCTTCTCGCGGGCTCGCGTGCGGGGCCGGGCCGAGCCCGTGTAACACCCGAGTGGATATGTATCTCGGCTCGGTGTGGTGGAACACATCAACTAAGAACCAACCCTAATACTATTCCGGTTTCCCCTGCGCGAGGCGCGCGCGCCGAACTACCCCCGCCGTGCGAGTCGCGGCGCTATCCAACCATCCGTGTTCGTGACAAGCGGTACCCGAGCCTCGACTCCGTGCGCGTCGCCGGAGAAGTCGTCCCGGCGCCCCCTGCCGCCGAAGTCCACCACCACAAATCCATCCCCACCACCACCACCGCCGCCGCCCCATCTTCCGCCCCTCACCACCACCACTTGCCGTAGCGCTAGCCCGGACACGTCTTCAACCCAAGCGAGCTCGAGCGCCTACCCTAACCTACGGATGGCGTCGGCGAGGAGAAGCTGGATCTACTCATATCGGAGGTGAAGGCCCTGCAAACAGGTCAGCTAACGCTCACCACCACGGTGCACGGGCTGAGCACCTGGAGCGACAACGCCGACAAGTTCTCGGCGGAGTTGACCAAGCAGGTCGAGGATCTCACATCGCGCATCCTGGCGTTGGAAGCGGCCACCCCTGCTGCTCCGCCACCGGTCCCGCCGCGCGAGGAAGAGGGACGGGCCAACGGCCACCACAAGTACAAGTTTCACCAGGGTGTGAACGTTGAGTCTTCGATCAACGATTCCACCCTGGTCAAGGGTGAGAATCAGTTCTTCAAATCCGCTGCTATGCACACTGATTTGCCTGAGACCAGCACTAAGAAGCAATACTTATTCTCTAGTCAGCATGATTCTAGGGAGTTTAAGTTGCCTAAGTTAGATTTTCCTAAATTCAATGGGGAACATCCTAGGGTGTGGAGAGAGAAATGTGAAAAATACTTTGCTATGTACAGTATTCCTGTCCATGTTTGGGTCCCTTTTGCCACCATCAATTTTAGGGGCAATGCGGAACTCTGGCTTCAAACCTATGAGGCACAACATTCTATTGAAAGTTGGCATGAGTTGTGTGTAGCTATAGAGAACAAATTTGGTCAGGATCTTTACCATAATTATATGAGAGATGTGCTGTCGATTAGGCAAACTGAGGATGTGCTTGAGTATGCTGGTAGGTTTGAAACTGCTAAGCATAGGGTGTTGGTTCATAACAAAGCTATAGGAGAGGTTTTCTTTGTGCAAAAGTTTTTAGATGGGTTAAAGTATAACATTCGTAGTGCTATTGCATTACACAAACCAAGGACGGTTGATGCTGCGCTATCTCTCGCATTAATGCAGGAAGAAATTGTTGAGGCTTCTTCACGGAGATTCACTCCTCGGGCAAGGGACAGCAGACTCAACTTTAAGTCTGCTTATACTCCTTCTGAAGCTACTACCCCTGTTTCCGGTGCTGGACACACTCCTGCAACAGCTGATAAACCCAATAGCAAGCCAAGGTGGGATGAGAAATTGGCCGCTTTGAGAGCAGCTAGAAAGGCAAAAGGTCTCTGTATGAAGTGCGGTGATCAGTACAGCCCTCAGCACCGCTGTCCCAAGCAAATACCTATACATGTTTTGGAAGAAGTGTTGGATCTCTACAGTTTGGGCACCTCAAGTGAAGAGCACAGTGATTGCAGTAGTCAAGGTAGTGAAGCAGAGATCCTATCTCTTTCCTATTGTGCTACTGTGGGTATCCAAGGTAAAAAGACTATGAGGCTTAAGGCCACCATTCAGCAGCAAGAGGTATTGGTTCTTATTGACTCTGGGAGCTCGGGAACATTCATCAACACTACTGTGGTGCAGCAGTTGGGATTGCCTGTTACTGCAGCTCCTCTGACACATGTTACAGTAGCAGATGGAGGGAAGTTAACATCTGAAGGCGTAGTGGAAAATTTACAATGGTGGACACAAGGTCACTGCTTTACAACCACAGCAAAGATATTGCAATTGGGCTATTATGATATGATCCTCGGCATGGACTGGTTAGAACAGTTTAGTCCGATGTGGGTGCACTGGCAACGCAAGCGGATGAGATTCAATTATCAAGGAGCAAGAATAACCCTTACGGGCGTCAAGGATTGCACTTCAACGTGTCTGCCTCTTCAGACAAAGAAATTGAAAGGGCTGATTAGAAAAGGAGGTGTTGCTCAGCTGATTCAGTTGTACAACATGACAGAGGCCACTGAACCACAGCACCCCCCCCTTTGCCATTACCACCTTACTTCGGCGGCATGCGACCTCTTTCGGGACCCAAGCACTTTACCACCACGGCGACCTTTTGACCATGCCATTCCCTTAGTGAAGGGCGTCCCTCCGATGAATGTCAAACCCTACGGTTACTGACCCCACACAAAAAGATGAAATTGAACGGCGGGTCAAAGAGATGCTCATCAATGGTGTGATTCGACCAAGCTCTAGCCCGTTTGCCGGCCCGTGTTCTTGGTTAAGAAGAAAGATGGCGGTGGCGGTTCTGTGTGGATTACCGCCACCTCAATGCAATCACTGTGAAAAACAAGTATCCCTTACCCATTGTGGATGAACTTCTGGATGAACTTCATGGGGCTCAATGGTTCTCCAAGCTGGACATGAAATCCGGTTACCATCAGATACGAGTATTGCCTGAGGACGAACACAAGACAGCGTTTAAAACGCACCATGGCCATTGGGAGTTCAAGGTCATGCCGTTTGGCCTCACCAACGCACCTGCGACATTTCAGGCAGCAATGAATCAGATATTTGAGTCATTACTTCGTAAGTGTGTTTTGATTTTCATGGATGACATACTGGTGTACAGCCCTAGTTTGGAGCAACACACGGTTCATCTTCAGCAAGTCTTTGACATCTTGAAACAGCACAGCCTGGTCCTCAAACAGTCCAAGTGCTCCTTTGCCCAGCAAGAGTTGGAGTATCTTGGCCACATCATCAGTGCTAGTGGAGTTGCTACAGCCCCGGACAAAATCAAGGCAGTGCTGAACTGGACCTCGCCAACTGACACTAAGCAACTCAGATCCTTTTTAGGCCTCGCAGGTTACTACAGAAAATTCATCAAAAACTATGGCCTCATCAGTAGACCATTGACTGATATACTGAAGAAGAACACCCCATTTCGTGGACTCCGCGGCTTCAACGAGCTTTGAAGAAGCGAAACATGCTGCGGTCACAGGCCTGTTTTAGGTTTGCCCAATTTTGCCAAACCATTCTTGGTGGAAACTGATGCTTCTGACAGAGGTGTTGGGGCAGTGTTGATGCAAGAGGGTCATCCCATAGCTTACTTAAGCAAGGCCCTTAGTAACAAGTCTCAGGCTTTGTCAACATATGAGAAGGAGTGTCTAGCAATCATTCTTGCAATTGACAAATGGAAACCATACCTTCAGCACTTGCCATTCTCTATTGCTACTGACCAGAGAAGTCTGGTGCATCTGGGGGAACAGAAACTCACTAATGGGGTTCAACACAAAGCTTTTGTGAAATTACTTGGCTTGCAGTACAACATGGTTTACAAGAAAGGCTTGGAAAACAAAGCAGCTGATGCCTTATCCAGAAAAGTGCAGCATGACGAAGTCCATGCCATGTCTTCTAGCAAACCCAGGTGGTTGGAAATTATAACTGAAGGGTACACTCAGGATGAAACAACTAAGCAACTGCTGGTTGAGTTGAGTGTGTCGGGACAAAATGATAAAGGGTTTTCTCTGGTAGATGGCCTGATAAAGTACAAAGGGCGCATATGGCTGGGCAATCATTCCGAGGCGCATCAAGCCATATTGATCGCTTTCCGCATGACGGTGGGTTGGGCGGCCACTGTGGCATTTCGGACAACTTACACTAAGGTCAAGGCATTGTTTGCTTGGCCCCGAATGAAGCAAGACATAACCGCCTATGTGAACAATTGCAAGGTGTGTCAACAATCCAAAGCCGAACACTCCAAACTACAGTGCTGCTTCAACCCCTGCCAGTGCCCGATCAAGCATGGCAAATCGTGGGCCTGGACTTCATTGAAGGCCTACCTAAATCTAAACAGTATGATACCATATTGGTTGTGGTTGACAAGTTCACAAAATATGGGCATTTCATTCCCTTGAAGCACCCTTATACAGCATTGTCAGTGGCCCAATTATACTTCAACAACGTGTATAAATTGCATGGTCTTCCTGCAACTCTGATATCTGACAGGGATAGGGTTTTCACCAGTGCACTGTGGCAGGAGCTCTTCAGGCTGACACAGACAACATTAAACATGAGCTCCTCATATCACCCGCAAACGGATGGCCAAACTGAGCGGCTCAACCAATGCTTGGAGAATTACCTACGGTGTATGATAAGTTCCTGTCCGACCAAATGGGCTGATTGGCTTGCCCTCGCGGAATTCTGGTATAACACCACACAACATTCAGCACATGGCAAAACACCATTCCAGGTCTTATATGGGCATCCTCCTCGTCACTTTGGCATCTCGGATACTTCCCAGTGCACAGTTCCGGACTTGGAGGCATGGCTTCAGGAGAGAGAACTTATGACTGACATCATCAAAAGCAACTTGATCAAAGCACAGCAGCGGATGAAGTCTCAAGCTGATAAACATCGCCAAGAGAGACAGTTTAATGTGGGTGACTGGGTCTACTTAAAATTACAGCCGTATGTTCAACACTCTGTTGTGAAGCGCTCGGTGCAAAAGTTGAGTTCCAGGTTCTTCGGTCCTTATTTGATCACTCAAAAGGTTGGACCTGTAGCTTACAAACTCCAACTGCCAGCATCCAGTCAAATCCACCCAGTTATCCATGTCTCGCAACTGAAGAAGGCACCACCACATGATGCTGCCGTAAGTCCTGATGATGAATTGAACTATTGTTCTGCTCCAAACATTTCCACTCCCCTGCAGGTAGTTCAGCAGCGGCTTCAGCTAGTCGGCAACAAGTGGATTCCATTTGGGCAAGTCCGCTGGAACAATCTGCCCCCTGCCTGGACCTCCTGGATCAAGACTCAACACCCTTACATCGATACAACCAAGGAAGGCGCCATGTGAGTAGCGTTTACTCCTCAAGTCATGTTGCCTGCTGCCTGTCGTGAAGCCTCGGGGACGAGTGCTTGCTTAAGGGGGGAGGAATGTCACAACCTAAGCGTACTGGACTTATTCTTCTGTGGGCCTGCGTGCCGGCTGGGCCTGGAGCCCGTGTAACACCTGAATGGATATGTATCTCAGCTCGGTGTGGAGGAACACATCAGCTAAGAACCAACCCTAATACTATTCCGGTTTCCCCTCTGCGGAGGCGGCGCCGCCGATCTACCCTGCCGTGCGAGTCGCCGGCGTTATCCAACCATCTGTGTTCGTGACACGGGACGTCGCGGATTGCTTTGCTTCGCTTCGCTCGGCTCGACGGCGGAAGGGGCCACCGGCGCGCGCGAGTCGACCGTCCGTCGTCGCATCCGATTCCACCCACGATTCTCCATATAATGGGCTACTTCTACGTGGGCCGGGAAAGGAAAAAAGCCTGGCTTGAACTTTGTGTGTATCGTGTAAATCTATCCACCACGCCTCTTTCATCTTATTTCTCGACACGTGCCAAAGAGAGGGGAAAAAAAACCGTGTCAACAGCGTGCTAATTTGCATCTTTCGCTGGCTCCCATCTCGTCCCAATATATTGCATGAGTGATGGTTCGTCCCCTGTAGGGTGCTATAGTGATTTGTGTCAGTTATGGATATAAGATAGTTTCAAGAATTTTTAACCGTACAGGCAATATACACACCTGTAATAGAGATAGAGCTAGATTAGCTGCCTTTACCTCCTTGTACTCCTTATGCTTCCAATCAAGTAATTAACAACTAGGCTGCTCCAGTTTGGGTTCTTGATGATATCAGTATCTTCAATAAGGCCAAGATAATATGGATTTGCATACGACTGTAGTGTTGGGCACAAGTAGAAACAAATGGTAAATAACACAAATATGCGAAAGAGGTCATCATCATTGCTTTCATTGTTTTTCAAATAATCCTTCGAGTTCGTGTAATGAATTGCTGTAGAATCCTTCCATAAGTACTTGTTGAACAGTCCAGGTGCATGTTGTTTTTTTTTTGTGGATCCTTTATTTCTTCTCCTTGTGATGGTGGTCCTAGTATGTGCTCAATATCTTTGAAGCTTATCTTCACCTCGTTTCCGTTAATGTTGAATTTATTAGTGTCTAGTTCGAATTTGTCAGCAAGGTTCTTGCATAGATCACACAGGATCTCTAATTCCTTAATCTTTAGCAACGAACCATAGTCTACTTTCTCAATAACACCCGTCTGTTCTGGACTGAAAGTGCTTTATGTGAACAGCTACGTACCCTGAATGATAATGAGGTGTTATTTTTTTTATCTTTTGGAGCTAGAAATTTCTGCGAACATCTACTGCAAGGAGGAAGAAATCGTAATCCTTTTTTACTGATAAATATTTAATGTATAATAAGGATTTCGGTTGCTGCTTGATCCTTACCAAGTTAAAAAACTACACGAACACATAAATGACACGTCTGTTACAAAGTACGTTTCCTTATCCTCTTCATCTCCAACATTGTCAGTTTTACAACTTCTAAAGAAAGTATTGAAAAGAATAAAGAAGGTAATCCCAAGAGTCTAATAATCAACTCCTAAAATACAGAAGACAATTTTACATCGGAAATCCCATACCATTCCTAAATTATCCTAACTGCTTTTATATATTTTTACTCTCTTGCACATTTATATCACGGACCTTATCTACTCTCTAATCTTTCTGTGCCCTTTCACCTTTAGATTAGGCATGGACTCACGCGCGTAAAGTTACGCCTAATGAGGTAGTTTTCCAGGATCCTAATCTTTTAGGAAGATGTATTAGGAGTTGTTGGAAAGAGATTTTTCTCTCATCTTATTAAGAATCAAGGATTAGGAAAAGATTTAGAATACTCTTGGAGATGCTTGTAGCTACATCTCATAGCAAACTGATCGACAAGTCTCATTCTGTTAAAAAAAGTTGCACGCAGACTTCTGTTACAAAAAAAACTGCATGAACACACATATGGCACGCACATGTATGTATATATAAGCACACGACTAAAGTAAACTAGTACATGTCAATAATATAGATATTTCTCCCAAAGACTATGCTGGAGTGGCAGCTGGAACATGTTGTTACCAAGCGAAGCATGAATATTTATTCATCATTGCTGACATCCAGAACTTTTAGTTTTGTCACAAAGCGAAACCTCTTTTTTCCAACACAAGCAGCATATACATGTTTGCCATAAGGCTGTTTGGCTGCTGAGAAATGAGCCACAGAGCCTCCTGCTTGCTTGTACGGCCAAGATCACTGATTGATATGTGACCCTCAACAATCGACACTGGAAGGCACGACACTTACTGGTCCCATTCTGTACAATTGCTTAGTATATTCACGGCCTGTTCGCTTGGCTTATCAGCCACAAAGCCAAGTAAAGATTTTCTCTCACAACAAATCGGTCACCAGCAACGCGGGCCCGGCGATACTTTTCTCTCAGAACAAATCAGCACCAGCCATCAGCCACCAGCCAAACGAACAGGTAGTCAAACACTTAACCAACAAAAGTCACTGGACCAAAGCCCAAATCTCGTGCTCTTACCACATGAGCATATCCATTTATTAAGTCTTATGATTCCAACATAAGATCCTATATCTCGCGAGTGATGGACAATACTCGACTTGTACCGGGTCCTTAGAGCATAACAACTATTGACTTAGCATACTAGCAAAAGAGCATAGGTACCTAGGGATCGTGCTTCTATGATTTCATTTCAACTCCTAAAACGTAAATGCACAAACATAACACATATAGTTGCAAGATTTTAAAAAGAGTTAGGTTATGACCTAGCTTGCCTTCATCAGCAAAGCTAGCCTTGGGCTCTTCTGGACTTTAGTCCATGTCTTGATCTACTGCCATGTAGTGCACGTTTCTGTCAGCTCCTTCCTCTCCACCTTCTGGCACGAGCGTGTGGTTACCGTCGAGAAGTTCTACACGAGAGATGCACATGCAACATTAAGTGGCGTACTATTCTTGTTCGATGGTGATTGTGTACACGTTTATTCAAATTTTATTTATTTAACATCACAAGACAGCAGGGGCTACTCTAGGTGATTTAGAGTATTTCGAGCCTAAGGTTTAGGGTGCATTTCAAGGTTGATGGGGATTTTCTTATCATTTTCATTATTGAGATTGATTTGCTTCAAAAATTTAATATGGTAAAACTACACAAAATATTACAGAGAGAAAATTTATATGAGCTCATGGTTCAACCATTCAATCACTGACCAAAATTCCCATCAATCTGAGCTATACGAGAAGCATGAAAAATACAAGTTCTAACTGTCAAAAACAAGATTGATTAATTAATTATGGATAAACTACACATGCACTTACCCTAAATTTTGACACACAATATCTTTTCTACAAAACTAAGTTACACACCAAAATTTAGATCTAGAAGCTCAATATATCAAGCTACACAAAAATGACAAATTTCAACCTAGCAAGAGAGAAATAATTTATACAGAGAATTATATAACTATTTTAGAGCTAGATTTTCTACCACCTTCTAAACATGTCAATTGTAGTGCATAGCATAAAAATTAGGTCCTGGTTCGAGGTAGATTTCAAACTATGAATTTAAACTCCCAGACACGCATAACCAAAAACATGCATCTAACCGAGCCATAAAAATCTATCTATCCTAACATAGGCTAATCTCACCACAACTATACCTGAGCATTTTGAGCCCGGCCCTCGCTAGGCCCGCCCACGAACTTTACTAGACGGTTGTGGGCAGAGATCTTGAAGCCCGCGATTTTTTTTGGCCCGAGCCTGGCCCAAATGCTGTTTTTAGTTGTTTTGCACTATAAAATACGTGGGCGGCCCACCCAAGCCTGGGCCCGGCCCGAAAATTGAGGCCCGACATATCCAGTGGGATGGTCATGGGCAGGATTTTTTCGGCCAGAAATAACAGAATTTTTTTTCAGTCCGGCCCGAACCCGGTCCGACCCGAAAAATGCTCAGGTCTAACCACAACTATGTCGTGGTAAAAAGTGGAGTTGCAGAATCTATCTACAAAGTGCTACAAAAATCATATAGCCAAATCTAGCAATAAAACAAAATTAATCATAACTCAAGATATACTTAGCCAAATTGTGCAAGGTTTTGACCCAATCCTACTCAAGCCATACGAACAACACATCCAATATTTAGCCTTAGATCTATTATGAATTTTGAACTACCACAAATCTAGCTCAAAATGACTTCGAATTTTAGTTCAAAAACTACTCATGAAAACTATAGACATGCTTTGCAGAAAAGGTAGATCTTGGCACAAGGAACCCAACAAAGTTGGTTTTGCATTTTCTATTTTTTCTAAAATTTTATAAGATTTTCGAAAGATTTCGCCCATCACCTTAAAACTTAAGAATCTATTTCTCATATGCCCCCCGGGTTCACATTTTTGTTCACAGATATGCCCTCGATTTACAAATTAGCCCCTAGAAAGAAATAAGGCTTTGCAATGTGGGCGTTGGGGCTCAGCCGACGGCGGTTTGGCCGGATTCTGACGAGCCGGCGGACGGAGATGTCACTCCGCAACACAGATGATCCTTGAAGACAACAACACACTAGCGCAAGATAGTAGATTGTGGGTACTACATGGCTAAGGTGTGTGTCTCCTTGATTTGTTTGCATTTTGTCAAATCCTTGATGTCTCGACAATTTATTGCAAAATCCTAAATGGCTCATCGGTGAAACATCTATGCATTTGTAGTTGTGGGCCGCTGATTAGAGGGTTAGGATTTTAATCCTAGGAAAATTTTTAAGTTTTTCTTTTAAAAAAGTGTAGAACCATGGAAGAGTATGTAACCACGGATATTTGCGGCTTCCTAGCATTATAAATAAGGAAGAAATCCATTTTTGGCCATTGAACTATTCTCAAAGTTTGGTTTTGACCATCGAACGGCAAAACGAGAAATCTTTAGCCATTGAACTCTTAAAACCGTTCACTTTCGGCCATCCGGTGGTTTTGCAAGGCGGTTTTGCTGACGTGGCTGCCACGTGGTGGTGGGCCCACATGTCAGTCCCTCTCCTATTCTCTCCTTCTCCTCTCTCTCCCCTCTATCCTCTGTCCTCCAACTACCGACGGCCATCCCGGACCTCCGGTAGTCCGGTTGCCCCTGCGCCTCCCGGCGACGGGGGAGCTTGACCTCGCCGGACTGGTGGTGTTGGCCCGCGGGGGAGCTCCAGTTCGCTCGCTCGGCGGCGCGGCCGCGCGGCGAGCTTGAGCTCGTCGGCCGGCTACGGCGGCCCTCGGCGAAGCTCCAGCACGCTCCCCGACGATGCTGGCTCGTGGCGGAGCTCGAGCTCGCCCCGCGGTGGAGCTCCTTGCGCCCGCCCTTCCCATTCGCAGCCGACGACGGAGGATCATGGCTCTGCGGCCAACCCCTGATGCCGAGTCAGTCTCGATATGCGTCGGCTCCTCCATCCCGACGACCGGCGGCAACGACAACCTCTAACGGCAGTGGCGATGGCCTCCCTCCACTTCTCCTCATGCTCCTTATCTCCGCCACGGGCACGGCGGCGCGAGCGGGCGGCGAGCGACACAAGCATGCCTCCTGCGCCGGCGTGCCAGCCCCTTCCCCTGCTCGGGATGTGTCCGGAACGGCGGAATCGGCGATGAATTGATGAGCTAGGGGGCGGCGGCGGCTCGAGCGCGGCCTGCTCCTCCCGGCGCAGCGAGGCCGAATCCAGAGCGTCGCTGGGCCGGTCGAGCTTTGCGCTCAGGTTGGAGTTGGGAGGTGGCAGGAGCAAGGCGGCGCCGCTGCTCCCACGGCGCCTCCGAGCTCGAGCTCGCCCCGCCGATTGGCGACGCGGTGGAGCTCGATGGTCGAATCTCAGGGAGCTCACACACATGGCTCCCTGGCGGCGGCGACACCTTCCCTCCTTCCTGAGCTTGGAGCTTGTCCTCCTTACCCCCTCCCTCGTCGCGCTTCCCTGTGGGCCAGCGAGCTTGAGCTCGAAGGCGACGCGGAGGTTGTAGGCGGTGGAGCCGAGGGTTGGGCGCGAGTGGTTGGACCGGGCAGGTGGCGGAGATAGAAGAGAGTGAGAGGAGAGAAGAGAAGTGAAGAAAGAGGAGAGAGATGGACTGACATGTGGGCCCACCACCACGTGGCAGCCACGTCAGCAAAACCGCCTTGCAAAACCACCGGATGGCCGAAAGTGAACGGTTTTAAGAGTTCAATGGCTAAAGATTTCTGGTTTTGCCGTTCGATGGTCAAAACCAAACTTTGAGAATAGTTCAATGGCCAAAAATGGACTTCTTCCTATAAATAAAGGGCTCTTTCCTTCCATGCCCACATACTCACACCCCGCTTCATCAAACCATGATTTGACCACTAGCATTTTTTAGCATTTATCAGTTGCCTTCAAAGTCATTGATATTTTTCTGATTTAATATCATGAATTTAATTGGTGAAATAAAACGACATACTTGATTATGTTCTTATGTTCTATACTGTTAGGAAATATGATGTCATTAACAAAAAGTGAAGAACAGAGGGAGTAGAAATAAACACAACCACTCGCCAAGTTATGTACTCATGACGTATCGATCTCATCTAATTATACAACATCTTAACTCAAAGTATATATTTATTAGCTGAGGGTCATTCTTCAAACTGAATTCGGCCATCCTACGATCTTTGTGATAAAAACGACTTTGACTTTTTATCAATTTTCTCCACAAGCTTATTGCAGGATGGATAGACCATCATCAACTAAGTGTGGGACCAGACCATCGAAATAATTTAGCTCTTTGGATCTTTCAAACAAAATTGTCAACATATCTATACATTACCATGTCTTTGGACAACAAGTACATGGAGTCCTGTCGAGTGTACATGCTCGATAGAAGCCGCCTGGAGAACTCGTTCGGAAAGGATGTGAAGGGTGTCCTCAAGTTGGCCCGAGACTGCGCTCAGCACCTGTGCAAGGGGATGCTTGCACTTATGTTGTAAATTATGGAGCAGAATTTTGTTGGGTTGGCTGCCAAGTTTCAGAAGGCGTGTTCTCGGATAGGCCCGGTACACCAGCTGAACCTGGAAGTTGCTCTTCTTGGTTTGGAAATTATGCCCCATTTCATCATTGACCTTTACACGCACACTTCCGCCTTTGACAATACTATCAATCCACTGACACCACTTGCCTGAAAACCCTTCATCCTACTTACGACCAATTTACCTTGTCGTAAGTCTTCTCAAAATCTAACTTGAGAATGAGACCCTTATGCTTCTTTCTATGTAACTCATGTATTGTTTCGTGCAGAATGACCACTCCTTCCAAGATATACCTCCCAGCAGAAAAGCCGTTTGAGAAGGCTTGATAACTTTGCATGCTATCAATGATATTTTATTAGCCAACACCTTAGTAAAGATCTTAAAGTTAACTTTAAGCACGGAAATGGGTCTGTATTGTTGGATTCTGTTGGCCTCTTGTTCTTTTGGAAGCAGAGTTATAATTCCAAAATTAAGGTTGAAAAGTGGGAGGCTACCCGCATGGAAGTCCCTAAACAAGGCCATTAGGTCGTTCTTTACCAGCATAAATGTCTGCCAGATTTGCCTAAAAATACGATAATACAAGTTTTCGGTTAACTTGCACAAAGTTGCAGAATTTATACCCAACCCCCAAGGTAAAGGAGCATTAGAATCTTAAAACAAAAATGCAAAAAACTAGAACTTTTGTTTGGCTGACTGCCACATGTAATAACATGGAAAATGTGGCAGAAATGGGCATGTAAATAGACAGTGGGCCACATGGAAAATACGAGCTTGGTGAAACAGAGGGCATTAATCAACAGAATACATGCTCATATACTTTAAAAGTGTGTTAATTAAGCAAAGTGCGGTATTTATGCAGTACAATTGAGTACTCTTCAACATTACAAATTTCAATATTGATGAGATAAACTCTGGAGGCTTCAAGTTTTTTTATTGACCTTGGTTGCCGATTTCAAGTTTTTATTTATTACTAGGATCGTGCCCGTGCATTGCTACGGGCTATAAAAAAATTCTAACATAAAAAACAAAGTACTGATGTTAACATACTTTTTTATGGCAGAACAAGATTCATAAATATCAAAATTTGCAAAATATTCTTTTCTAATAGAGTCTACATCATGTCAAAATGAATAAAATTAACTCATCATTTTTTTTCATTACTGATTCTTCACGTCCATCTTCCAACGTCATTGTCAACTGAGGGAAGTCAAGGACCTCAGCAATCTCATCAAGCGATGTAAATCACAACTTCGAATTGAATTGGAATACTGTGTGAAGAAATTTGGGTCAGCAAAATGAGTAGGTTCGTGACTTAAAAGGCTAGCCTATACAATAGGGAAAAATTGGTAGATATGAATATTAAAATAGACATGGCAATAATGTGAAACAAGCACAATATGATTAAGTATTTAATCTAAGAAACCAAAAACAAAGGAAATGTACCAGTTATAGTCATCCGTCACATTAAAAAAAACTGTCATGTGAAAAAACCATAAATGCGAACATCATCATGTATTGGGTAGTCAACATAGATACATCAATGAGCAAAGCATGAAGCTGTAAAATTTCCTTTTTTGGGTGCTAGTTGAAAAGGAAAAGGTTAATGTTGTATTGTTGTAAATTAATGCACAAGGGTGCTAATCATGAAAAAGAAAAAATATATTGGGAAGAAATATAGACATTGTTGTAGACAATGTTTCAATTTGAGTTGCAACTTACAAGAGCAAAGCGAATTTGCAAAATGAGACATCAAAATTAAATCTGGAATTTCACTTCCACGAAAATGATAACATTCCCCAGAATTTGATTGGACAACAGAAAATGGCTTAAGCCTATATAGAAACTAAGACAACCAATACGACACATGGACTTAATAAGAGAAATGGTGTAGGTGGGGCATGTGCTCTGCTATGTTACTGCCGCAACACTTCCTTTCTGATCTTTTGATTTTCATCTTGTACATTACTGCTATCAGAAGTGCATGTTTGGCCTACATGACTAATTATTATCTTGTTTTCCTAGAGTCTCATGAAGGGACGCGGTCATTCCATAAGTTTCCTACAGAAGACAGAAAGACATAACTTTAATCCTTCATGCCAAAAAAATTAAATCTGGTTTATTTTCTCCTTTTTTTGTTCTCCCTGGAAAGAATTTGGATCGCAATGTTGTAGTCAAGCAATGCATTTAAGAACACTGAAAAATGTTGAAATCAATACTTAAGCACTTCACCAAAGAGAAGCGTCATTTGACATTATTTAGATACCTGGAGGTGCTTTATCTTCCTCTTCATGTATGATTCAGTCTTCTTCCGAGGAGTCCAATGGATAGGTGAACCACTTCTACGATTCCTAGATTTTTTAAACTGCAATGTTGACTTATTCACGGATTTCAAAGCTGAACCTCCTCCTAAATCTCTTGACCCTGGACTCTGCATGGAACAGTTGCAGAAATATTAGCTAAGTTTATCACCGCATACAACAAACAGAGCAACCCAAAAAAAGACTTGTAATCCTTAGTTGGTTTTGTCTAAGCTCACAAACAGAACATAGTTTTTTTCCACAACCACATAATAGGGAATGATTTTTGTAAGGTATTGGGAGGATAACATTAAGACAGTCACATACTCACATAACGAGAACATTAATAATCTTACCCAATTTTAAATGCACATCATGAACATTGATATGTTTAAGAACCTAGGCATATTCTTAAATCCACTAATTTTTTCAGCTAAGAACCCCACTCAGCGTTTCCTTTGGCCAAAAGTATCAAATAAAAAATCCCTGCAAAGTGCATACCACTTTTAGACCTAAAAAGTGTGACTTAGCCCTTCCTAAATGGAATAGTTTGGTAACATGATTTATATTCCATATGATGCTGATCATAATCGATGCTCAATTGTTCAAAAAATGCATACAAGTACGAGTCATTTTTTGAGTTGACCCAATTCTGAAGCCACCAACTGAGATGTCTTCTCACAATCATAAGCTTATGATGAAAGCAGTTGAAATAAGAATTTAACTTTTGTTTGACTGGCTTTCTGCAGGCTACAAGTTGAATGAATTGTCTACGAGTTGTTAACAAGTCAAGACATTAAAGGTAGCTCAAAATCAGTCGATCCTATCCTACTCTGCTAGTCTGTTGCTCCATCGAGTTGTAGACTGCGAACACTCTCACATAGTTTGTTGGACGAGATCACCATGGAAGAGGGTGTGAAGAGGTAGAGTTCTGACCAGACATCTGACTCTAGCGATCTCGAACAACTAAAATGCAGGGAAATTCCACCGGGAAGTAATTAAGTGCATGATAAAAAAATGAAAGGATTCCACAGGACACATTCGATTGCGCATCGCTCCGATCTGGCGGCAGGTACCCCGCCCGAATTTTTTTCGTTCGAACAAACCAAAAATCCCAAACCGAAGCCGCATCTCTCCCTCCTAGTGAACTCGATTCCCCCGACGACAGCCGACAACAACCTCGTGAAGACCCCCGTCGAACCCCACGAACCGAAAAAGTTGCAATCGACGAGACGACGCAGCCGCTAGGTCGAAGGGAAGAGATCGAGCGAGCGAACTAACCTTCCGGGAGCTCCCACCGCTGCGGTTGGGGGAGGTCCTCCTGCGGGGCGCGGGCGTTGGCGAGGAGCAGCGGACGGCGGCGCCCCCAATCCCGTCGTCATCCACGTCAGTTGCGATGGGAGGAGGCGGGGACGAGGAGGGCGGGGAAACACGGCGGCGGCGGCGGCGGCCTCGACGCCGTCTTCGTCTGCTGCGCTTGGAGGAGGCGGGGATGAGGAAGCGGGAGGCGCGGCGGCGGCCATGGCGGTGGGAGAGGTGGGGAAGTGTCGGAGGAGGTGGAGGGGGAGGCAGCGGCGATTGGATTCAAAGTGGATGGGAAAAAAGGGTTGCGGATTGCGGTAGAGGCGGGGCGTGAGAGCGGAGTCGTGCGAGGCGCGTGAGGAAGGCAGACCCGCGCGAGCGGATGGAAAAGAGGACGGGATTTTGTCTCCTCTTCATTCTTTTTAGTAGTAGAGATTTCAATGTCGATAAGATAAGCAAGTGCCTCCAATCTTGTAGCAACATCTTTTTCAGAAACAAGTTTCTCTCCCAAGGTTGACTTCCGGAAAAAATAATTATGCATTAATACTAAGCCACATAAATCCGCGCCCTACAGAAAAAATGGTCCGGGAAATCTAATACCAAACCACTAAAGAAACTGTATAATTAATGATTTGCATATTGTTTACTCGATAATCCTATTTTATTTTTCTAACTTCACTTTCACCCAAAGGAAGCTGCTTCTGTGCACAAGCCCCATACAATTTATGGCATAACAAAAGAGTAAGTTGGCACAGAAAAAATATTGGCATATTATAATAGGAAAACATGCCACAAACAATCCACGAAATGACGGGCATTAGGCTGTTTGTGCAGTAGTTGTCCAATTGTGTAAACATTACGTACCAGGAAACATATGGAAACAATGATACTGTATGTTAGAATGTCACCAGAAAATAAGATTTAATACATTCACTTGGGATATAAACTATTTAGAGCAGAGTATATGCCGTTTTAATAAGGTGACTTCAGAGTTTTAACACAAAAGTCCCAACTTCCTCATCCAGTGTGGAATACTTGCTGATATACTTTAGAAAGTGTGTTAACTAAGCAAAGTACAGTATTTAAGAGGTGCAATTGAACACTCTTCAACGTTGCAAATTTAAATATTGATGATAAGATGAACTCTACCAGCGTCCTCGCGTATGAAGCTATAGGCTACAGTGTGCACACCTTTGTTCTGCATGAATGAATTTGTATGGATGATCATGTTCAATTGCGACAGGAGAGGAGAAAAAAAACCTTTATTCATGTAATCATCTAGTAACTACATTTGCTACGTATGTGCCCGCCGAATAGAGTGGTTGCTGAATATCTTAACAGAGGAGCTCACAATTTTTATCGTAGTAGCTCTGGATAATGACGTCCTGCTCTTTTATTTCAGCGTCTCTCTGCTGAATCAGCTCCAGCGGCTGACACCACGATTTGTGCAGCTCGGAGATTTCAACTTCAAGCCTCTTCTCCTCCTCGCTGTCCTTAGCAATCTATGACACCAATAAACAGTAAGTGATCAGTGCACGAACCAAACCCAACATAGCGATCATCCCACTGAAGAAAACCTAAAGTCCGTACCAACGTGAAAGTAGCTAAACGAGTAACGAGATCTCTTGTCCGGCCCAATGCTTGTTAGGCCCAGCCCACCCGACCCATTCCGGTTTGCAATCGTTCATCCTGGCCCACGGACAGCAGCACTTGGGCCCTACTTCAGCACTGGGCCGACATGAGAGTTGATCGGATTGCTGCTGCTGCTGCTGCTGGTGGTGGTACAAAGTAGTACACAATTTTCCTGCCTTGTCCAGGCTGCTTGCTGGTCGATGACACAAGATGATACAGTATACTAGTTTATACGGAGCCACGGAACGGATCCGGATCCCTCTCCCTGGACTGGACAGAGGAAATGATTGGGGGGCTCGGAACGGAAGGAGAAGGATCCCTCCCTGCCGGCCGGCTGTCAAAAAGCTTTCGCGAGAGCAGAGAATTTGAGACGCGCCCGGCCAACTGGCTCCGCCACTTTTCAGCCTGGTTTCACACCCTATGCTTCATGATTGCCTTCTTTCCTTTCTTTCCTTCTTTCCTTCTGTTGGCAATACGTACTCCTCCAGTAACTGATACCATATCCCTGTTTTGCCTGCTGACTGATTGGTAGTGACTTCAGCCGCCACTGCCAAATTTTGGGTGATCACAGGGATCAGTTTTTTTTTTCCAGAAACTATCTACTATGCTCGTGCCGTGCGCGACGGCGATGATCGCACAATTTCGCCACACCGGAGGTCTGTGTGCATGGATGGAGCTCATACAATCCAGCAAATCAATACGAAATCATTTCCCTTTTTTTCAGTTAGCACCTGAAAGTCCTGTTGGGAGCGACACATGCACAAGAAGAAGAAGAAAAAGGGGAGCTTGATCTCCCTTTTGACCTGACAGTGACTCGGCCCATATTTAACAGCTGAAAACATTACAGTTTGGCAGTTTGCAGTTGAACCGAACAGCAGCTTCTCGGTACACTGCATTTGGTTGAAAGGTGTGCAAATTAACTGCCACAAACCCTCAAATTAGAGTTTTTTTTTTGGAGGGACAACACAACTTTCTCCACCAACCTGCCCCAAATTCTCTTGCCTTGCATGCCAGCAAGAATTTGGTGGGCAACTACTACGTACTACCCCCCCCCCCCTTTCAGCTGCACTAACCCCCAATCAAACAACTTTCTGCACACAAACACACAGAGAAAGTTGACACAAAACCAATTTTATATCCAACGAAAATTTGGGAAATAATAAAACATTATTATTCAACAACAGAGTGGGGGAAGAAGCCTCTTGTGCACTGCGCAAATGGCGGGGCTCTGCTGCTTTGCTGCTGCTGCTGCGACACAGGGAGCGAAATTCAGAAAATTTCGGAGGGGTTTTCTGCAAGAGTTAAAAGACAGGAACAAGGGGGCATGGGGATTATTACTACACGTCCCCCATCAGAAGGCCCTTCCATTTTGGTCCCATCTCCCCCCTCCCCTCTATCTCTCTCCTCCGACATCAGCGGCGGCGCAGCGGCGGCATTGCGAGCTGACACCATCACGAGGGGGTGCGGTGATCCCCGGGAGGCTGAGGGTGGAGGGACGGAGGGAGGTGGCTGCGCCGCCGGCTATGTAGTGATCTGGGCCGTGATCTCGACGGCTGTTCGCTGCGGAGCGGGCGGCGGCGATGAACGGAGCGAGCGCTAGCGCCGGGGCCGGCGCCGGCGCCGGCGCCGGCGGGGAGGGGCCTCTGGTGTACGAGGCCTGGAAGGGGAGCAATGTGAGCGGAATGCCCCTTCTCTCTCTCTGTCTCTGTCCCTCTGCGCCTTTTCTTCCTCCCGTTGCTTCCTTGTCGCGTGGGTGGTGTGGATCTGCGTGTTTTTTTGGGGGGTGGAGACTCAAATTAACTGTTTCGTTCTTCCTAGGAACCGGTACTAGACTGACCTGGGCATATTTTAGAATTCCCTAGTGAACTTGGTGAAATTGCTTGGTCATTACTGGTCCAAAAAAAATTTGGTCAGCCGATTTTCCCATTTGTTTTATGGTTTTGTACATCAGAATGTAGGTTCTGGGACAGGATACGCTTGTAGTCTTGTCCGGGACAGCCAACCAGAGTGTTAGGACTGAGTACCAGTGATTAATGATCCTCTTACCGAATGCCAGTTGCAACTGAGAATGATTTTTTTCCCACCTTCTTTCTTGAGTGGGTTAAGCATAAAGTTAGCGATGTGGCTTGAGAGAGATTTTCTGTTATGAGATCTTCAGGCTGTTGTTGTGGTGGCATCAAGTCTGATTAACAGTAATTTCCATTCTTTTGCAGGTGTTTTTCCTTCAGGGGAGATTTATATTCGGACCTGATGCAAGATCCTTGTTTGTCACCATGTTCCTCATTGTCGCGCCGGTATCAATCTTCTGTGCATTCGTTGCGAGGGAATTGATGGATAATTTCTCTTATGGTATGGGATTGTCTGTGATGATTGCAGCAGTTCTATTCACAGCATATGTGAGTATCATTCTTGGTATTTTTTTTCAACTCACCACCTTCATTGATTTCCTGGGTCGTGTGATTCTACTGCTTAATATATTCAATTACTGGGATACTAGTATATGAGTCCTAATGAAGCTGATAGCTTCAATTTTTCAAACGGCGGGTGTATTGTGCATTTAACTGCTTGTTTCATGAATTACAATCAATTTTTTTTGTCTAGACACAGCCACACAGGAAAATGCAACTTTCCCTTTAGCCTTTCTTATACATTGCATGCCAATTCGGGCAAGTGGCCTGCTAGACGATATACTACTTAAGAGCTGTCATTTAATTGTTCCTAATGGCTAATGGCATCAAACTGCAATAGTCCGCCTTTATTGTGTGCCATAATATGTTTAATGGCGAAATGATCCCTGAATCCTGATTATACAAATGTAACTGGGTTTTGGATACCATGAAAAGGATCCCTCCCCCTCCTTGTGATAAGAGAGGAAATATCCAATTCTGCTTCTGCATTTATTATTTGGTGTATGTTGTTGCGCAAGTGACTTGTCGGATGGTATATTACTTGTGAACTGTCGTATTTAACTGCTCCTAATAGTATCGAAATGTGAGATGCCATGTGTTTATTTGAAGCGACCCCCTGATTATGTTGACATACATGAGTTGGATATCAAGAAATGGTGGATTAGTCTTCCTGTTGTGTCCTTTTAACTTGCTGTGTTCTAGGCTTTTAGCACCAAGCACTTTTTGGTGGTCCTATCCTGACCTTTAGTTTGATACATGCACAAAGTATCTTCAAATATGGTAGTGCTGGCAAGGAGAAAAAAGTATATAGGTAATATATCCTCTAACTTGTTTAACCATTTTGCCATTTTTCAGGATCTGAGTCTTCTGCTTCTAACTTCTGGAAGAGATCCGGGTATCATACCTCGGAATGCACATCCTCCAGAACCAGAAGGTTTTGATGGCAATGCAGAGGTTGGGGCTAACCAGACTCCACCTTTGCGTTTGCCCCGAGTGAAGGATGTTGTTGTCAATGGAATCACTGTGAAGACAAAGTACTGTGACACTTGCATGTTATACAGGCCTCCTCGTTGCTCCCATTGCTCAATCTGCAACAATTGTGTGGAACGTTTTGACCATCACTGCCCATGGGTTGGACAATGCATAGGACTGGTAAGTTCATTAACTAAACACATGTGATTCAGGAAGCCTGCCCTTCTCTCTTACTTAGACTGATTTATCTGCATATGGCATTCCTTGCTGCTCATATACAATCTTTTGCCAACACTTTATTTTAAATCTTGTATCACCTGCTGTCTTACCATTTATTACTTCTATTATATTTGTTTATTGACTCACATTATTAAACACATTTACTGTTTAGTCTACACTCCTGACTCTTGCTTAAATTTGATGGATGGATTGTTAAAGACTTGAAAGACCTTACATGATTTCTTATTTTTGTGCAGAGGAATTACAGGTTCTTCTACATGTTTGTGTTCTCAACGACTCTGCTCTGCCTTTATGTATTCGGGTTCTGCTGGGTGTACATTATTAAGATCAGAAATGCAGAGCAGATAACAATTTGGAAGGCAATGGCAAAGACCCCAGCATCTATTGCTCTAATCATCTATACATTCATTGCTGTATGGTTTGTTGGTGGCCTCTCTGTGTTCCATTTGTATCTCATGAGCACAAATCAGGTAAAAGCTGTTCCTGGCAATCACAAGGATATATTTCTACTCTTTCATGGCAAGTATATTGTGCCAACCGCTAATAAGTCGTGCCTCAACATCTGTAGACAACATATGAGAACTTCAGATATCGCTATGATCAGCGAGCCAACCCATACAACAGGGGAGTTGTAGAAAACATCAAGGAGATCTTCTTTACACCCATCCCTCCTTCCAAGAACAACTTCCGTGGCAGGGTCCCACAGGAGCATGGTCTACGGCCTCGTGCAACAAATGGTTTCATGAGTCCAAACATGGGGAGAGCTGTTGGCGACATTGAGATGGGTAGAAAACCAGTGGCTTGGGATGAGCCAAGGATGGCAGCTGAGATTGGTGATTTAGGAGCAGGTCTAAGCAACTTGTTGGAGGACAAGGATGGCAGGTTTCGTAGTGCATCTCCAGATCTCAGCCGTGATGCCCTTGCTGTTGGAGGAGGCTTAGAAGAGCAAGGCTCCTCAGCGATGAACCCTGGGCGGACAAGCTGGGGAGTCGAAGCAGGTCGATGATGGCAGTGACCATGTAAGCAGCTAGTGAGAGTCTCAGGGTTGTTAGTGCCAGTTCACAGCTAATTTCTTGTTTGGTTTGAGATTTGAGGTCACTAATGTCTATGACGTGTATGGCGGTTGTTTTTGCCTTTTGGATTTAAGTTTCTCCTTTCTCTTAGTTTGAGATGTCTTTCCTGTATGTTATTTGAAGCAGTTGGTTTATGACGTCTCCAGTTTGCCACCGTCTAATTTCATCTGTATATATTGGCGCAGTAAACCTGAAACAGTTTGAGTTGCTTGGCTAATTGGCTTTGGTTGTGGTTTGCGAACAATATTTGCCCTTTCGCAGTTAATGAGCATGGTCTATCTGAGCACCCATGTTTAGATTTATATCATTGTTTCCTCTTGAGTCAGCTTGTTGCTTATTTTGAAAAAAATCTGAGTCACTAGTATCTTATTCCTGACCAAAAAGTTCTTGGCCAAAAAAGCTCATGAAAAAGCACGGCACAATTACTACGCTCGTTGGATATACTGGCTCAGTATCCATATCTAGGAACAGTGTAACTTTAGATTATCACCTTGTAAATGCTGGGATTGACAAAATGGCAAGAACAATAAATCAACTGGTGACTGAGCGAATTGGGATATTCAACATAATAACAGGCTGAGGAACACCCTGGGATCATCTGACGTATATCAACAGAAAACAACTTCTGTTCGACCTGATCCCCAATAAGGATGGATGTTTCGCCAGTTGCAACAACAAATGGTACTTCCTGTCTACTTCTAACACATCATTTTATTCTTTTCGCTTCCTGATACATAGAGTACAGGTATTGTATCCGACTGTTACAGCTTGGAGAACACAGGCTTCCGCTTCTCCAGGAAGGCTCTGATGGCCTCCTTCAGATCGTTAGACCTCAGCATCGCCGCGTTCCATGTGGCTACATGCTCCAGGCCTTGTTCTACAGTCACATCCCTGCTTCTCAGCAAAACAGCCTTGGTTCCCATCACTGCCCATGCCGACTTCTCGGCTATCTCTGAAATGATAAGTCAAATTCAGTTCGAACTGAGAATTAACATGTCATGCATGTGTGCACTCGAGATAATTTGCAGTTTGACTTTTAACCTAGTATGATGAACTAAGAAAGCACTAATCTGCAATTCAACATGCTCAACACCAAAGACCACACGTCTTCTCACTATAGAATGGGAATGAACAACGCAATCTAGGTCCACAATCATTGAACACCAAGACCGTCATAAGTGCTCCTAGAGCGCCAGTACATTTGTTACTTTCAGCTCTACACACATGAACTACATAAGCATCCATAGGCATTTCAGCAATTCAGATCCTTGTATTAAAGCTCTATAAAATCTGATGTCCGGACCCAATAACGTTATAAGTTCAGATCGCTTGGTTCGTCTGAAAAATTTTACTGGGGCAAGCATTTAGCAAAGTAAGAACAACCATAAGAATTTCCCGTTTATACCTTTGGCGATTTTTGCAACGCCGGCATCCAACTCTTTCTTGGAATCGAACACCCTGCTGACGAGCCCCATCTCCTTGGCCTCCATAGCTGTGATCTTGCGTCCCGTGAGCGCGAGGTCAGCGGCGTTACCGTAGCCGACGATCCGCGGGAGGCGCTGCAGCGCGCCGAGGTCAGCGACGATGGCCATGTCCACCTCCTTGAGCACGAACGTGGCGTCCCTGGAGCAGCACCGGATGTCGCAGGCCGCCACGAGGTCGACGCCGCCGCCGACGCAGGCGCCGTGCACCGCCGCGATGACGGGCTTCCGGCAGCGCTCGACCGCCGTGAGCGCGTCCTGCATCTCGAGGATCGCGCGGCGGAGCCCCTCGGCCGCGGCCACGGGGTCGGCGCCCCCGGACGCGCCCGCGGTGAGCGGGTTCCCGGGCCCGCCCAGCTCGATGCCCGCGCAGAAGTGGGGCCCCGCGGCGGAGAGCACGACGGCGCGCGCGGACGGGAGGCGGTCGAGGAGGGACATGGCGCGCGGGATCTCCGCGAAGGCCGCCGGGCTGAGCGCGTTGCGCTGCGCGGGGCGGTTGAGGCGGACCTCGTAGACAGCCGCGGACGGGTCCGGCTGCGCCACGGCGAGGGTCTCGAAGCCCCGCCGGAGCTCCGCCTCCGCGTCCGACGAGCCGCGGTCGCCGCCCGCCATCTGAGTCGCTGTTGCGTGGGGTCAACTGCTACTGCGCTGCCCCAACCGCTGGGCTGGTGGTGCTGAATATGAAGAAGCCGCGGGCGGGAGACGTGTCGCCTCGCCACCCACGTTACCTCTTGTTCTTGTTTCGGATTTCGGACACAACGAGAGAAGCTGATCGTCATCGCCATCACTTAAGCTAGATTATCTCGCTGGGTAGCGCAGACAAATCGCCCGAATCTGAAATCTGGCCGCTTTTGAATGGATCAAGTACCAGCGGCGGTAAAACCGATTACCTCGTGGTGTAAATTGACAAGGAAATTCTCGTCTCCTATTCAGCACGAGCACGGTGACGCCAGAGCCACCGACGAGCGTCCTGATCCCAACCGCCACCGAGGGACACGTCCTGCTCGTCTCACCCTGATCCATGGCGTGGGCTTACGGCTGCAACTGCATCATCGCTTTGGTGCCAACGCCCTTCGCGCCACGTCGATGCACGGCCGCTCACGGCCCTCGAGCGGCGGCGGAGGCGTGCGTGGGTCCGGGACACTGGGACCTGAGGCAGCTCCAGTCCGCGTGCGTGAATTTGACGGAGGTTCGCGCGGGGAGGTATGGCCACGGAGCTAGGGGAGATCGCCGACGGCCATGGAAATCGGAGACTTTTGCATACAACCCATTAAAAAAGATGGCGTAGACACAGATGCGCCACTAAAAAGTTGAAGGAGACATCTAGGCCATCCGACAAAAATTTTTTCGACGCCCAACCCATTCCGTCCGTAATCCGTTAGATCTGCACCGCACCGTTTGTGAGGTCGACGGGTGGGTCCGGCAATAAAATGACCATCTTACCCCTCACCCTATCTTTTATCATCGACAAATGGGCTCAAATACTAAAATGACACACGAATATAACAACCCAACAAATATTTTTATCTCGAAATATTCATATCCCAACACAACCAATATTCGTCTCGAAATATTTTTTTGAGAAACCATCTCGAAATATTTAACCAACACAACAAATATTCATCTCGAAATATTTAACCGACACAACATTAAAGATTTTTATCTCACAAATATTTAACTAACACGGTAGCAATTTTTTATCTCACCAACATCCCAGAAGCTAAGTTTTCATCACATAACTGGTTTTCATTACATAACAACTACCTTACTGGTTTTGCATTACATCTCATCAAAAGATTGCATCTACATAAGACAGGAAAACGACAACTTGTTTTCCAAGCACTACATCACTAAAAGAACATTGATGCAGGATGCTTTCACTGCATATCCAGTTTCTTCTTACTTCTAGTATTGGAAGAAGGGCTGTCGGGGATGGATGGGCTAGCTGATGTAATCTGAAGCTTCTTTGGTGTCAATTTCTTCTTCACAACTTCTTCTTTGGTGAAATGGGGGCCATGGCTGTATGAATTGTATCTTCATGAAATGAAGCCGGTTGCAAGACTTGAATTGGAATAGGGTTATTGGAACCAGTTTCAGATCTGTCCATTGATGATATTAGCCATAATAGCAACAATGGTGTAATAGTTTGATATGAAAACAATGGACAACTAGTTACCTGCTAGAAGTACCGACGGGAGTAGAACTTGATGTAGTGGTAGTTGCCCCCTTGATGTTCCTGGAACCTGAAGTAGATGATGTTTTTCCCTTGGTAGCTGCCTTCTTTTTCTTATGTGTAGCATTGACCACTGCCTCATTGTATGGGAATACCATTACTGATGGAGTAGCAACCACTATGCTAGTCTCTGTGTTACTACTTGCCGCACACCCAATATTGTGTTACCCCTACACAAATTTCGGACCTCCTAGTCTTTGAAACAATTATGAGGCCATGGGTTCCTCTTCACCTACAAAACGACCATAAAAATAATTTATTAAAATCACTTATTATAAGGCAAACACATAACTGAAATCACATATAAGCCAAAACAGTCATACATATATTCTACTAACAAATTACCTTAACTGTGAGATCATCTTTCAAAGTTGATGCATGAATCCTCCACCGACAGCCTTTACTTTTGAATGTGCAGTTAACCCTGTACCTCCCTGGTTCACTCGTTTCAATGTCATAATTGAACTCATATTTGACAGCATGAGAAGCTAAAGCAATCTTAAAAGCATCCATGTTTGAATACAAAGTCCCCTCAGTCATGGGAGGGTCCTTTTTGTCATAATCAACATCAGGCATTTGTCTAGGCTCTGAATCTTTGACCATGTCCTCTATTATTGTTTCCTCATCTGAGTCATCATCTGAGTCATCATCTGAGTCATCATCTGAGTCATCATCTGAGCATGCATCAGCACTACCAATAGGACTAGCTTGCAACTGAGGATGCAACTGAGGATTGGGATGGGGTGGGGGATGTTGGGGACCACAATCAATATACAACCCTTCCTCATCAACTCCAACATGCTCATTCAATGGGTTTGGGTTAGCCAGATATTCAGTTTCATGAGGTTGATTATGAGTGAACTGGCTCTGGCTTGGTTCTGGTAACCTTGCACAAACAACTGAAGGGGTGATTGGAGGTTCAACATAAGAGGCAGTGCTACTAAAATCCCAATTAGGAATTTCAATTGGCTCATTACTTGGGCTATGATAAGCAAGAGTCAACAAACAACACTTAGAATCCTTATGTTTTGCAAACATCTGAACTAAATCTTGGTCTGAGCAGATCTGAATGTTCACCTTACTTTCCATGCAGAAGTAAAATAGCCTCACCACATCTCCGTAATCACAAGGATACTTGTCCACAACTTCATTAATCAGATCTGTGAAGTTGGTGACATCTGAATCCACGACTTTGTCCAACAAAAACCACCCACCACCCCGACAATTAGGAGTAACAATCCGGATTTCTAAATTGAAGCTACTGTTTGCATCCATCCTACAGATGAACAACAAGCACAGGTACAAATAACTAAGTACCAATTAATCAATCCTAATTTTCCTGACCTAAGAACAAGCAATCAAGAAGAAGAGAAAGAATTGAATCGATTACCCGTCCGGAAGCCAGTCTGGGTGTGCTGCTGCCGCCATATGCTTGCTGCTGCGAGATCTCTGCTGTCGCGTTCACGCCTGCACCCAGCCGCGCCTATAGCGAGCCGCCCGCCACACTTTTCTCCTCGCGGGCGCCCGCCCGCACGCGCGGCCGCCTCCACGCGCGCCGCCGCCGCCCGCTGCGCGCGCGCGCGCGCGCGCGCGCCTCTCGCGCGGGGCCGCCGGCGCCGGCGGCACGCGCGCCTATCCGCGCGGGGTCGCCGGCGCCGGCCGCCCGCCCGCTCGGGGCTGCGCCGCCGCACGCGGCCGCCCGCACCTCCGCCGCGCGCGCGCCTCCTGCCTGCCGCACGCGGCCGCCCGCACCCCCTCCTCCCAAGCGTAGCGCCGCCTGCTAGGCTAGGGTTCCCTCCTTGCGAAAGTGCAAAGATGCGAGATCTGCAGATGCGAACCTTCTCAGATAAAGTGAAAAAGAGTGAGGGGTAGGATGGTCATTTTATTGTTCGGACCCACGTGTCAGACCTCACAAACGGTGCAAATCTAACAGACTACGGACGGAATGGGTTGGGCGTCAAAAAAAATTTATCTGATGGCTTAGATACCCCTTCAACTTTTGAGTGGTCTCTATGTCAGTGCCATCTTTTTTAATGGGTTGTCTGGAAAAGTCTGCGGAAATCGATCCGGAAGTTTTTATAAATAGCCTCCTGATTTGGATCGTGAATAATAATCGCGATCTAAGTAGGGGGTTTACCGTAAATTTACGATTCAATAGTTTACACATGTATTGGATCGCCACAATTAATCGCGATCTGAATATTTGCACAAACAACCCTGGCTTCCGCCGCCGGCTCGTTTATACGTCCCCCCTATCTCTCGTCAGTTCCGACGCCTGCCCGCCCGTGCCCGCCCGTCCGCCATCGCCGACGTCTCGCTCCTGGATGGATGATGGATGGCGCGTTCATCTAAAGCTAGCATCTGAGCGGAGCGAGACGTCGCCCAGTTGAGGTCCCACCCTCTAAAAATTCTTTACACGATACTAGCAAACAGTCGCCAATGGCCAAATCACGGCACGCAGCAAGGCGAGCATATGAGGACTGGAGGAAAACTATCTAACCACAGAAGCTCCTGCACCCAGCAAGAGCAGAAAAAACCCTGACGATGAAACAGAGCAGAGGCTGCACTCATCTGCTACAAGGCATGAAATATCTGGAAGCAGCGTAACAGACAGACAGGATTTTTTTCAGGGAAAATGTGACCAAGCTTTTCATCGGCTTGTGTTCATCAAGGACGAAATGAACAAAAAAAAAATACTGATCTTACCTCCCGTTTCACCCTAGCTTATCGAAATTCAGAGATGAAGTGAGCAGCCCACCTCACGGATCTTTCTTTGCCAACCAACTCAGCACCTGACGTCCTGACCTGTTGGCTTGGCTTATCAGCCACCAGCCAGCAGTACAGGCCGATATGGTCAAATATTTGCACAAAACCACCTATTTTGGATCGCGATCGATAGTCGCGATGCAAAGTAGGGGTCCGTTTGTAAATACGCGAACGTATATTTGCACTAAACACCCTGTGCGACGGTTCCGTCTCCGGCACCGGCGGCCGCCGTCCGCCAGCCTGAAGCGAAGGTCCCGTAGTTTAGCTCAGTCGGAAGAGAAAGCAACCGGGACCACGGCCGCGGCCGCGGCGCTCCGGAGGGAGACCCGGCGAGTTCGATGCACGCGGCGTCGGAGAGCACGACCGCGCCCGCGCGGAGGGGAATGGCGCGCGGCGGCGCGGGGTCTCTGCGAAGGCGAACTGATCGTCATTGCCAATTGCCACTAGCGGAGCTGAATGGTGGCCAAGGTGGGCCGTGCCCCCCCTTCCCCAAAGAAAATCACATTGATATCATATATAGAACCCAAACAATTGTAAAAAAAGCCCAAGCAAACGGGGATTCTCGCCGCACACACAGGACACACCCCAGCAAATCACGAGTGTGCTCCCCCTGTGTTCCTTCCCTGATTGATATTATGTATGGGCTTTTTTTGGCCTTGACGCGATAAACAGCAATAGTAGCACATGTGCACTGTTTGCTGACTGCCTGCCTTCATCGCTCGCCATCAGCCGCTCATCTCCGCCCCGCCTCCAATTCGCCGTCCTGGCAACCTCCGCCAGCTCGCCAACAGACTCCATTTGCAGACCGCGCTACAGTAAAATAGCCCCCCTACAGTTGATTCCTAGCTCCGCCACTGCCAATTGCCATCACTGACCTGACCGCTTCTGGATGGATCAGTAGCACCGGCGCTCGCGGCGGCCTGCCGATTGCCGCGAATTGGACGCAGGCCGATCAGGAGAGACGATCAAACGAAGGAGGCGAACGCAGGCACCGTAAATCGGTCGGTGAACGATGGCGCGACACCGTGTGGCACGAACCATTTGTGGAACAATACCATTCACCTTTCGTTCTATCAGACAGACCATCAGATTTTTCGACGGGGAGCCTTTCATTAGTCTGCGTCAAGCAGGACCAAAATTGAGAAAATATGTCCCTCTTCTTCACCCTTTCCTAATGCTCTTTTGCACAAGTCCTTGTGACCTCGTCGGCCACCTCGCAGCAGGTACATGGTAGATTGGTAGTAGTTGGTGGTTCGATAAAGCCATGGCGCCTCCTTCCCGGCTCCTTCCTCCTGCAGCAGCGAGGCAGCGGCCAAAGCAGATTCTGCATATGGTGTGCCAAAACGGCCTGCAGATCACTTCTTCGTCTGGTCTCTGGTGAGCACGAGCCAAGAACGCAGTCAGCGTTTGTGTCCACACACACCACACACTGCGCGAGTGGCGCGCGAGCACCTACACTGCTGTGCTCAGCGCCCACTGATTAGCCTCGTCGTGTCGTACTACCTCTGCATAGCATATATACGGCGGCGCGGCGGGCGCGCCACGGCGATCCAGCAGCAGCAGCAGCTGGTAGCGGTAGCGGAGGTGGGGAGCATGGCGGAGACGGCGATCACGACGGTGCTGGCCAAGGTGGCGGAGCTGGTGGCGTGGGAGGCGGCGGTGCTGCTGGAGGTCGGCGACGACGTGCGCCTCCTCCGCGACAAGCTCGAGTGGCTCCACACCTTCATCCGCGACGCCGACCGCCGCCGCCGCCGCCGCGACGACGAGTTCGTCGCCGTCTGGGTGCGCCAGACACGGGACGTCGCCTTCGAGGCCGAGGACGCGCTCGACGACTTCCTCCACCGCGCCGGACGGAGGAGGAGCCGCGCCGGCGCCGGCGCCGCCCCGGGATGCGGCGTCGTCGGCTGGTGGCCCGGGTGCGCCGGCCAGGTCGCGCTCCGCCACGACCTCTACGGCCGCATACGCCAGATCTGGAAGCGGCTCGATGAGATCTCCGCCAACCGCGCCGCCTACAACATCGAGCACACGCCAGCGCCGGCATGGGCCGCCTCCTGCTCCTCCGCCACCACCCTCGCCGCCTGGTACGCACTCTCGCACAACAAAAATTTCACGACGCAGATTAGAAATTTTTGTGGTAGGCAGTAGGAATCTATAAATTTTATTGGAGCAAATTTCTTCGAGTGTGTTTCCTGCGATCGTTGTTCTGCAGCTGCCTTCTCTTCCTCGTGCAGCTGGCTTTTCTCTTCATGCTTTTTTTTTGGGAAAAGGTATTTTCCTTCATTCAACGAACAAGATTCCGCAGATTTTTACAGCCGCCGCCTTCCCTCTAAATTCTGAAAATGACATCACCGCATGCAGTCCCGTTGATCTTGATTCACATGTCAAGATTATGTACACTCCCGTTGAAACGACCCGGATTTCCGCGAACGGAACTCCGAATCTTAGCCTCGGTGGTAGTCCGGGGAGGCTACCACGCGCAATCCTGTCTCGGCGATTCCAAAATCCATACGAGAAAAGTAAAACAAAGAAGTAGAGTACAACATGTATTTTATTACATTAATCGAGTACATCTCTTCGGCACATGCGGGTACAAGTCCATCGGGGCCCGAATCAAACAGAAACAAATCGTCGCGGCGGCTCCATGCAAGCGCGGGGAAACTCCATATCCGCGAGGCAGCTCAAGTGTAGGAAGAGCTCGGTCCACCGGCCCGTCGTTGTCGAAGTCGTAGTCGGCTCGCGTCGGAGTCATCGGGGTCTGCGATAAGCGGGTAGGTCGTGTCGACTTCCCAACAAAGAGGCAAAAGCGTGTATATTCTACTATGCATGAGGTAACCCTAATGTCTGGCGTAGAAGGCTTAAGCAAAAGCGGCGGTGCAACATTCAAGGTAAGCGAGTAGCAAGGAGGTCCACACCTCGGGGGAAGCCTTCGCTTCCGAGGTCCACACCTCGGGGGGTCCACACCCCGCTCAAGGAACACCACACCAAAGCTCGGATCTCAACCACGATCCGGATCCCAACTCTCATACGCGATGTGGGGCCCGCCGCTCCTATCCCCACATCTCAACGGCCAAAGCGGGGCTCACACACTCGGGGGGAGAGAAGAAGCACAAGAGAAGTGTATCTAGTCGGGTGAGAGATCGAAAGGCGTCCATAACCGGTGGACACGGACTATAGCTATAGGTTTAACACTCTGCGAGAGGTTGTACTGTTACCCGCCCGAATAGGTCGAGCCGGCCGTCATGGGTGTCCGACCCTACCATACGGCCGAAGCCCAAGTAAGTGGATAGTACCCTTCGCATCTCCGAGCACGGCCCCGGCCTCGCGCGGCGAGAGCTCATACTACCCGCGAGAGGTCCCTCGAAGGCGTGGAACCCTTCCCCGGCCTCGCCAGGGCAAAGTCTACTAAGGAGGGACGAGCCACTCCCGACACGATCACACCGATCCTCCTACGGGGAGGGTGCTATCCACTACAAGTCTCACCCCGCACCCCCGCCCAATACAAGGCGGGCGGTCCGTACGAAAGTAGTTATTCGATACAAGGTCAGCGACGATCGGTCCTTAAGGGGCCGAGAGCGAGCACTCAACATCTCCATCCCACACGACACGACCCTCGGGTAAGAGGCCAGATCGCATCTTCCCTCGGCAGCCGTTCACAAGTAACCAGCGGCTCGCTCCCGCCAAAACACAGCAAGGGGGACACAACCCAGAACACACGCTAGAATCACACCGAGATGCCCACATCTCAGCTCAAACCCAGAGCACCATCCATAATCAAGCAACAAAAGTATGGATAGTTGAAGTAAGGGACTAGCTAGGGGTCCGTAGCTAGTCCGCGAGGTAGAAGAACAAGGAACGGGATATAATAAACATCAAGGCATGGCTAGTAAACGAGGTTATGCGATTCATCGAACAATGCATTAAAATAAAGCACTAGCGACTAGATATCAACATGGGATCTATATGGTTGGGAGTGACATGACACCTTCGTTGCGTTGAAGCGATCGTCGTCCGGAGCAGTGTACTCGGGGTCCTCCACGTCCTCCTGGTCGAAGCTCGGGTCTGCGGCACGAGATTCGACGCGAAAATATAAATACGGTGCACATCTAAGCAATAACTCCAAATAAAATCCAACTTAGAAAATCCAAAAGAGCCCGAACTACCTACAATCAGCAAGGTTTTGCAAATACGGATTTTTAGAAAGTAGTTTTGTATTTTTCTGAGAGCTCTAGGATTTATTACTAATTTTTAAAGGTCAAAAACATTTTCTGGAAATTTTTAAACAGAAGAGAAATAGGTTTTTCAGAAAAAACCCTGCTGACGTCAGCATGACGTCAGCGTCCTCGGTTAACAGGCCGAAATGGGGCCGGAATCGTCGCTGGGCCGAGAGTGGCCCAGCGGACTCCTTTTCGCCCGGGTCTGGGTTTCGGCCCAAGAGGACCCGGTGTCACAGCCCATCTTTCAAGACGCAGAAGTCTGGTCTTCACCCCCCTAAAGCCTTCCGACCTGGGCCTTCGGCCTGCTAAGGAAAGCCAACTGGGCTTAGCCCAGATCCAGCCGGTGGCCCATCACTCAGCTTAGCTCGCTCAGGGCAAACTCGCTCTCCAGGTGTTCGACGATTTGCCAGGCGGCGCCGCGCCCGCGGCGCGCCGCCGGTGTTCCGCTCTGGGCCACACGAACACGGTGCTACACTCACTTGCAACGACCAACGGTTCGGCTCTGGCACTGGGGTGTGCTGCCGCCCAGGTCCCTGCACCCGTGCGTCCACGCGCGGCGGGCGGCGCGTCGGCCGGTGGCCGGACACGACGCCGCCGCCGCCGGCGCTTCACGCGCGCGACGGCGCCCCCACCTGCACACACGATCTGCTCAAGTCACGGGTCGAAGCCCGGATCACATCACGACCTGCGCGCTCAGCCCAACGTTCGGCCAGCAACAGAGCGGCGCCACGGACGCGACGCGTGCTCGGCCCCCGGGCTCGATGGCGCGACGCGACGCGGCGCGACGCGGCGTGACGCGGGAACGCGCTCACTGCCCCTGCAAAACAACATGGCTCGACGGCCGAACACACACATCCACGGCGGTTCAAACTACGGCGCAAAAGGGCACGCATGACTTCCCTCCCGGGCTGGCGGCGCGACACGCGCTCGACGCGGCGCACGACGGCGCAGCGCGCATCGACGCGGCGCGGCACGGGGTGATCCCCCAGCCCACCTGCAAGAACTCCAAGCAACACCACAGAGACGACAACAGCTCGGGTCTTCACGGCTTGGGGTAGCCCTGTCCCCAGGCTGCCGCTGCACAGCACGTCACGGCGCGACGCGGCGTCACCCATGGGGAGGCGGCGGCGCGCACGCACGAACATAGGCGGCTCGAAGGCACGCACACAGGCATCACAGCTAGGGCGAACAGCGCACGGGGAAGAGACAGGTGACCGCAGCGCTCACCGTGGGTCGACGGTGAAGGCGTAGCAGGCTTGGCGGTGCGGCGTCGGCGTCGGTGCCCACGGCGTGCTCCGGTCCGGCTTCACCTCAACCACGAACGGCGCTCCCCACTCTTGAACACGAACGGCGCTTCCTCCTTGTCCAGCTCCGCAGCGACGCGCCGGCGGCGGCGCTTCGCTCTCCCCGCCTTGCCTCCTCTTCCCCGGCTTCCCCCCTTCTTCTTCCCCCCCCTCCGATGGCTGCTCTGAGTTGGGGCAAAAACCCCAATGCGGGTGGTTGCGAGGCCACTGCTCCCTGCCCTCCTTTTGAACTAGCGCCGCAGAATCTCGTGGGGGAAAGGTCCAGGCTGCCCCTGGTCCGCCGACGTCCCGGGCCAGATGGCGGCCGCGGCAACACGCCGCCCGCCTCGGATGCCAAGGGGATGAGGGCAGCGGGGTCTTTCTACTTTTTCCCGGTCGCTCCTGGGTCCGCGCGCCCACGCCGGCCTTGGCGTGCGCGCCAGCCGGGCGACCCGGCCGCGCCCCGCGCCGTGCGTGCTGGCTAGACGGGACCGGCGGCGCGAGGCGGCTTGGTGGCTGGGCTAGCTGACGCGGGCGTAGGGGAAAGGAGACGAGAGGATAAGGAGGAACCGGAGCTGACCGGTGGGTCCGCTCCCGCAGCGACACGAGCACGCGCAGGGGTAGGTCGCGGTGGCTGACTCGCGGGTCCCGCATGTCAGCGAGCACGGCGGGGCTGCCCGCGGGCTCTGGTGAAAATGCTAGCGGGCTGGGCCGATTGCTAGCTCGGGTTGGGCTGTCCGCGAAGCTACCGAAGGGAAAACAGCCCACTACTCCTAACAAGACTTTGGTTTTTAAACTATTAAGTTTGAATATAGGTTTGAATAGGAGTTTGAATTTGAATCCCAATCAAATTCAAACTTCACACAAAAGAACTCCAAATAAACCAAGGAAAAATCCAACTCACTAGTTATACCATATTTTGAATATAATTTTTATAAATAGGACAAATTAGTGGAGAATTGGGTGAGTGGCTAGCAATTTAGTTCAAAAATTGATAGCACTCCAAAGCAAGCAAAAAGTTTTAAATTTTTCGCAAAATTCACACACCTAGATTCCTGGGTTGTTACATTCTCCCCCACCACCGAGAATCTCGTCCTCGAGATTTAGTCCTCGACCTCCTCCATGAACAAGTGAGGGTACTCCTTCCTGAGATCGGCTTCCTTCTCCCATGTTGCCTCTCGCTCGGTATGGTTGCTCCACAACACTTTACAGAAGGGAATGGTAGTTCTCCTTGTTTCCTTGACAGCTCTGTCCAAGATTTTCTCGGGATATTCGTATACTCTAGGTTGTCTTGTAAGTCAAGCAACTCCATGGGCACTTGCTTTGCCTCCACGGCCTTCTCACTCTTCCTCGACTGTGACACGTGAAACAACGGGTGAACTCCTGCCATTGTCTCGGGTAGTGCAAGCCGGTAGGCCAAACTCCCAATCCTTCGGGTGATAGGGTACGGTCCCACGTACCTCGGTGCAAGCTTTCCTCTCACCAAGAACCTCTTAGTTCCTCGGAGCGGTGAGACTTTCAAGTACACTCTGTCGCCAAGCGCAAAGGTCAACTCTCTCCTTCTCTTGTCGGCATAGCTCTTCGACGACTTTGAGCGATTCTCGGGTTCTCTCGAACTTTCTCAACCTTCTCTTCTCGCTTCCTCAATGATTCTTGGACCGAACGAGCTCGCTCTCCAACCTCGACCAAGCTAGCGGGGTCCCCGCACTTTCGACCAAGTAAAGTGCCTCGAAGGGTGCCATCAGGAGACTTGCTTGAAAGTTTGTTGTTGTACGAGAACTGCGAACGGCAAACTGCTCTCCCAATCGGTACCATAGGTGAGTGCACAAGCTCGTAACATGTCCTCCGGGACCCGGTTGACTCTCTCTGTCCGCCCGTCGGTCCGTGGGTGAAAAGGCGTGGCTCGTGGGCCGAGAGTGGTGCCCATAAGCTTGTGGAAACTCGCCAAAACTTGGAGACAAGCCGTGGCCCTCGATCGGACACGATACTTCGGGTGCCCCGTGTAGCTTCGAGTATGTGTTCTACGAACGGCCGCGCCAACTTCTCGGTTGCATACCCGGTCTTCACCGGCACAAAGTGAGCCACTTTAGTCGGCTCGTCCACTATGACCCAAACCGAGTCGTTTCCTTTTGGTGTTCTAGGGAGTCCTACCACAAAGTCCATGGAAATGTCCTCCCACTTCCACACTTGGGATATCCAACGGCTTTAACAAACCGGCGGGTTTCGATGTTCAATCTTGACTCGCTACGGGGTGTCACAACAGGCCACGTAGTGTGCTATGTCCTTCTTCATGTCCCTCCACCAGTACCTGACTTTCAGATCTCTGTACATCTTGGTGCTGCCTGGGTGAATCGAGTACCTCGAGTCGTGAGCTTCTCTCATGATCTGCTCTCGGAGTGCCTTGTCTTGTGGTACGCAGATCCGTTCTTTCAACCACACAGTGCCCTGATCATCAACCCGATAATCCTCTGCTTTGCCTTGCTTCATTAGTTCTCGCAGCACTTTGATTTCTGCACACTCTTTCTGGGCTGTACGGATTCGCTCCTCCAGGTCATAGGTCACTTGCATCACGTTGACTTGGCCTTGCTCCACAACCTCGATTCTCAGCCTCTCTAGCTCTTCATGCAAAGCAGGTTGCTCTTCCTTTATCATGAGGTTGTTGCAGTATGTTTTCGGCTCGGTGCATACGCCACGACGTTAGCTTTGCACGGGTGGTAGTTGATCTCGACGTCGTAGTCCTTGATCGGCTCTAACCACCGTCTCTGCCTCATGTTCGGCTCGGTGCGTGTGAAGAAGTACTTCGGGCTCTTGTGGTCGGAAAACGGCTCACACTTGTTCCCTATCGGGTAGTGTCTCCGGATTTTGAGCGCATGCACTGTACTGCCAACTCCAAGTCATGTGTCGGGTAGTTCTCCTCGTGTTTCTTCGGTGTCCGGAAGCATAAGCCACAACTTTCCCTTCCGCATCGGCACACAACCAAGTCCTTGCTTTGAAGCGTCACGGTAGACCACGAAGTCTTTCTTGATGTACGGCAAGGTAAGCACTTGGGGGCCGTGGTGAGTCTCTTTTTCGGCTCTTGAAAGCTCTTCTCACACGCTTCGACCACTCGAACTTTGTGTTGTTCTTGAGCAATTCTCGTCATTGGCTTTGCGATCTTGGAAAAGTTCTCGATGAACCTCCGGTAGTAACACCGCCAACCCAAGGAAGCTCCGACATCGTCACGTTTAACGGTTGCTCCCACTTGGTCACTGACTCAACCTTGGACGGATCCACGGCTATCCCCTCTGCTGACAACACGTGTCCCAAGAACGCGACCTTCTCCATCCAGAACTCGCACTTGCTGAACTTGGCGTACAGTTTCTGTTGCCTCAGCCTCTCTAGCACAACTCTCAGGTGCTCCTCGTGCTCCTCAGCGGTTTCAGAGTAGATCAAGATATCATCGATAAACACCACTACAAACCGGTCCAACTCTTCCATGAAGACCTTGTTCATCAAGTTCATGAAGTAGGCAGGGGCGTTGGTCAGCCCAAAGGAAACCACCACGAACTCGTACAAACCGTAGCGTGTGGTGAAGGTGTCTTGGGTATGTCTGCTCTCGGATTTTCATCCGGTGGTAGCCCGACCTCAAGTCGATCTTGGAGAAGAACCTTGCCTTTTTGAGTCTATCCGGCAAATCCTCGATTACGGGGCGGTGGGTACTTGTTCTTGATTGTCATCGAGTTGAGCGTGCGGTAGTCAATGCACATCCTCTTTGTACGCGTCTTTCTTCTCCACGAAGAGCACCGGTGAACCCCACGGTGAGGCACTCGGCCGAACAAACCCTTGCTCGAGCAACTTCTTGAGTTGTTTCTTCAACTCGTCCAGCTCATCGGACGACATCCTGTACGGACTCTTTGCAACGGGCCCCGCCCCTGGCATCAGCTCAATCACGAACTCCACGTCTCGGTCAGGGGGTAACTCCGTAAGCTCCTCTGGGAACACGTCCGGAAACTCACGGACCACTGGAATCTCTTCAATTTCTTTCCCACTCATGTTGCACATCGTCGTAGCAACCTTCGGACTCTGCGGCTCGATCCGTACTGTAGTCCCGCTGGGGTGTTCAAGCTGTATCACTCTGGGGTTGCAAGAAACTATCCCGTTGTGCTTTGCCAACCAATCCATCCCTAAGATCACATCTATCCCGGAAGACTCCAAAACTGTCAAGTCTGCCGTGAACGGTAGCCCCTCAAACACCATCCTCACTCCCCTGCACTCTAACGTACTCCTCTTCTCTCCTAGCGGAGAGCTAGTCAAGATAGGCCTTGGTCGAGGCTTAGTTGGTAACGACCTTTCTTTAGCAAACTTGGTAGAAATATACGAAAACTGAGCTCCGGTATCAAACAAAACGAGTAGCCAAAGGCGAGTCAACAAGGAACTCACCGAGGGTGACGTCGGGTCTTCTTCGTCGCATCCTCGACGGTGAGGTGGTTCGGACGGCCTCGAGTAGGCGGCGGCCGAGCGGACCTCTCGCCGAGTACGAGGTGGCTGTCCTCCCGGTGCCGGTGGCTTTGCTCGGGGTCCGGAACCGAGTATCGCGGCTCTGACTCCCTGGTGGTACCTGCTGGGGACACTCAAACGACTTATGCCCCACCGCGGCGGTTGAAGCACGTCACCTTGGATGCGTCCGCCGCCCGCGGTGGCGGCCTCGGCTTCCGAGTTTGTTCGACCTCCACTCCCACCTGGGTGGGTCCTGCTCTGTGGCTGAGACTGAGAGGCGTGGTGCCTCTGCTGAGTCTGGTGGCCCTGTGCGTAGCCTGTCCTCTGCCTGCGGGGTGGACATGAGCGTCCTGCCTGGTCGGTGCGCTTGGTCTTGCTCCCTCGTACCTCCATGTACTCCAACCTGGACCTCTCCACTATCAGAGCCTTGTCGATTATGGAGCGAAGTGTCGGGCAGTCGTGCGCGGACAAGTGGTGTGCCATACCCTTGTGCAGCCCCTTCCTGAACCAGTACACCTTCTTCTTCTCTGTGTCGGTGTCTTCGGGCGCGTACCTCATCAGCTCCTGGTAACGGTTGGCGTACTCCTGTACTGACATGTTCCCCATCTTAAGGTGCCTGAACTCGTCAGCCTTTCGTCCATCCTTTGCGTGCGGGATGTGGTGGCTCCGGAAGGCCTCCACGAACTCGTCCCACCCGATGTGTAACGGGTCCCGTGCGAGTCACGGTGGCTGTCCCACCACGCAGCGGCCGTGCCAACCGGCCGGTGCGCGGCCACGATCACACACTCCTCCTCTGTAAGCTCGTCGGCTCTAGCTTCTTCTCGATCTCACGCAACCGGTTATCCGCATCCATCGGGTCCGGCCGAGTGGTCAAAGGTAGGCGGGCGCGGCTTGTTGAAGTTTTCAACCTTCTTCGAAAGCCCTGCGGTGCGTTGCGGTTCCGGCCCCTAGGGTTGTTGTGGTTGTTGTTACGGGCTAGCATCCGGGTGATCGTCCGCATCGACCGAGTTTGCACCGCCATCACTTCGGCCAAGTTCGGGGGGGAGGTGGCGGTGGTGGCACCTCGTGTCCCTGAGCCTGGCCTGCTCCTCCCTGCGGGCCGGGGTACCTGCTCGGGCTCGAGCTCCTGCTCCCCGAGCTCCCCCGTCGCCGCGCGCGCGGCTCCTCGACCGCCGACTCGGCCTCCTCGGCCTCGCGGAGCCCGCCTCGTGGCGCGAGACCTCCACGACGTCCACGGCCTCTCGCTCCCGCCGGGGTTAGGGGCATCCTCCCCCCCGTCGTCCCCGGCGACCTCCTCGAAACGGGCTAGGAGTCGCCGGACCTCCTTGACCCCGACATCCGTTCCGGTTGCAAGAGTTAGTAGCGGTAGGGAGAATGTATTTTAATCGGGTTGTAAGCGTAAAGGAGTAATCCTCGCTAACAATCACGAAATTTCGGACGGACAATTAAGAAGCATGAAATCCGAATGAAACCATGAAGATCCATGTCACTCAATCAATGCCACCATACAAAAGGGGTGCACCTCGAGGTTTACTCCTACAACCTTCGAGGGTACACGACATCACATCCTCGCTAACGCATGGTACATCATGGGGTAGCTACTACGGAGCATGACACATGGACGGTAGCATTACATCTAACTCATTACATCTACTGCGAAGGCGCTACATGATCTCGACTCCCATCACCGAATGCTCGGAGGTGTCTCGGAGCGGTGTCTGTGGAACGCAGTAGAACGGTGGTGAGTGGACTCTCGGGTAACCGGCACCACGATCGCCGGTCCCCCGTAGTAGTCACAAGTGTCCTGCAGAGCACGATCCATCTCCTCTGTGTCCTGCGAACCACTCGGGTACGGCCGCACTCGTGGAAGGAGTGTCGGGGGAAGCTCGAAGGTCTCCATCCTCAGCCTGGGTCTCTTCTTAGGCGGTAGCTGTGCGGAGAGCGCCTCCAGCTCGGCCAGCCCTGCTGCGGTCGGAGCGCTCCCAGGCCGCGCGGGTCCTGTCTGCCGGTCCCTCTCCTCGTAGACCGGTCCCCCCGGGTAACACGGGTGGTGGTAGTTGTGTCGGCTCGCCTCCGTAAGTCCCACACCTTGACTCGGTAGTCGGCTAGCCGCGGCTCCGATCGACTCCACACGGTCTCGAGCCTCTGCCGCCCTCACTCGATCCTCTCGCGCGGCCTCCACCGAAGCCGGTGAGCCCTCTGCTCCGCCCTCAACCGTGCCTCCAACGTAGCGATCCTCCAGGAGTCTCTCTCAGTGCTGGCTGCGGCCGCTGCTAGCCCAAGCCGCACTAGCTCTCCGTTCCTCACGTGCGCCGCCTCCCGGCTCGTCCGTAAGTCCTCTCTGTCCTCCTCCAAGTCCCGAACACGCCGCGAGGGCAACGTCACACCTCCACCGAAGGTACGGTGTCTCTCCGTCCGCCCGAACGGTGCACGGTCCCGAGCCGGGATGCACCGCCGGGCCGCGAGCATCGCCTGGTCCTTCCCGTCCACCGGAGCCACCTCGTGGTACGGGTGCTCGGTCACTCGAGTCCCGGCCGACCGTGGTCGAAGAGCTCTGCCGGAAGTACCCTGAACGGTGTGTCCTTCAGCCTCTCTCTGAGCAGGTCACAAGCCTTCTTGAGAGCCCTGCGTGCACAGGTGCGGTGCGCCTCCGTGACCGAGCTCTCGAAGCAGTACACCACTATCTCCTCAAACTGCGGCACCCTCGGGTGCGGCGGGTGCCGTGACGGTCGGTACGTGGGAGTCTGCTCCAAGTGGCCCATGGCCCTCCCCCTGTAGCTGACACCGTCGGTCACCACTCCTGCTGCCTCCAGGCACTCCCTCAACAGGTGGCAGAAACCTCCGTAGCTCTTGCCGTCTGACTCCAAGGTAACCCACGTCGGTTCCGCCATCTGCACAACGTTGTTAGAGCGTAGTTAGTAAGGCAGTTAGTAAAAGTTAATCAAGGTAATGCATATATATAAGTATAGTTATATACATACGGAAGCCAAGGAGTTTATATAAAGTTTCAAGGTTCAGAAACGGCTTCCTATGCTATCGACCATTCACGGGGCTCGTCCTACGGTCAAGCATGGCTGCGGTACCAAGCGAAACGGCCGGATTTCCGCGAACGGAACTCCGAATCTTAGCACCTCGGTGGTAGTCCCGGAGAGGCTACCACGTGCAATCCCTGTCTCGGCGATTCCAAAATCCATACGGAAAAGTAAAACAAAGAAGTAGAGTACAACATGTATTTTATTACATTAATCGAGTACATCTCTTCGGCACATGCGGTACAAGTCCATCGGGACCGAATCAAACGAGGAAACAAATCGTCTAGCGGCGGCTCCATGCAAGCGCGGGAAACTCCATATCCGCGAGGCGGCTCAAGTGTAGGAAGAGCTCGGTCCACCCGGCCGTCGTTGTCGAAGTCGTAGTCGGCTGCGTCGAGTCATCGGGGGTCTACCCGATAAGCGGGTAGGTCATGTCGGCTTCCCAACAAAGAGGCAAAAGCGTGTATATTCTACTATGCATGAGGTAACCCTAATGGCGGGCGTAGAAGGCTTAAGCAAAGCGACGGTGCAACATTCAAGGTAAGCGAGTAGCAAGGAGGTCCACACCTCGGGGAAGCCTTCGCTTCCGGGGTCCACACCTCGGGGGTCCACACCCCGCTCAAGGAACACCACACCAAAGCTCGGATCTCAACCACGATCCGGATCCCAACTCTCATCCGCGATGTGGGGCCCACCGAGCTCCTATCCCCACATCTCAACGGCCAAAGCGGGCTCACACACTCGGGGGGAGAGAAGAAGCACAAGAGAAGTGTATCTAGTCGGGTGAGAGATCGAAAGGCGTCCATAACCGGTGGACACGGACTATAGCTATAGGTTTAACACTGCGAGAGGTTGTACAAGCGTACCCGCCCGAATAGGTCGGAACCGGCCGTCACCGGTGTCCGACCCTACCATACGGGCGAAGCCCAAGTAAGTGGATAGTACCCTTCGCATCTCCGAGCACGGCCCGGCCCTCGCGGCGAGCTCATACTACCCGCGAGAGGTCCCTCGAAGGCCGTGGAACCCTTCCCCGGCCTCGCCGGGGCAAAGTCTACTAAGGAGGGACGGAGCCACTCCCGAGCACGATCACACCGATCCTCCTACGGGAGGGTGCTATCCACTACAAGTCTCACCCCGCACCCCCGCCCAATACAAGGCGGGCGGTACGTACGAAAGTAGTTATTCGATACAAGGTCAGCGACGATCGGTCCTTAAGGGGCCGAGAGCGAGCACTCAACATCTCCATCCCACACGACACGACCCTCGGGTAAGAGGCCGGATCGCATCTTCCCTCGGCGGCCGTTCACAAGTAACCGGCGGCTCGCTCCCGCCAAAACACGGCAAGGGGGACACAACCCCGAACACACGCTAGAATCACACCGAGATGCCCACATCTCGGCTCGAACCCGGAGCAACATCCATAATCAAGCAACAAAAGTATGGATAGTTGAAGTAAGGGACTAGCTAGGGGTCCGTAGCTAGTCCCGCGGGTAGAAGAACAAGGAACGGGATATAATAAACATCAAGGCATGGCTAGTAAACGGGTTATGCGATTCATCGGAACAATGCATTAAAATAAAGCACTAGCGACTAGATATCAACATGGGATCTATATGGTTGGGAGTGACATGACACCTTCGTTGCCGTTGAAGCGATCGTCGTCCGGAGCGATGTACTCGGGGTCCTCCACGTCCTCCGGTCGAAGCTCGGGTCCGTGGCACGAGATTCGACGCGAAAATATAAATTCGGTGCACATCTAAGCAATAACTCCAAATAAAATCCAACTTAGAAAATCCAAGAGAGCCCGAACTACCTACAATCGGCAAGGTTTTGCAAATACGGATTTTTTAGAAATTAGTTTTGTATTTCTCGGAGTTCTCTAAAATTTATTACTAATTTTTAAAAGTCAAAACCATTTTACGGAAATTAAAACGAGAAAAGAAATAGGTTTTTTTCGAAAAAACCCTGCCGACGTCGGCATGACGTCGGCGTCCTCGATTTACGAGGCCAAATTGGGGCGGAATCGTCGGCCCCGGGCCGAGAGTGGCCCGGCGGACTCCTTTTCGCCGGGTGCGGGTTTCGGCCCAAGAGGACCCGGTATCACGACCCCTCTTCCAAGACGCTAAAGTCGGTTTTCACCTCCCCCAAAGCCTTCGATCCGGGCCTTCGGCCCGCTAAGGGTAACCAAGGCGGGCTTAGCCCGGATCTAGCCGGTGGCCCAACACTCGGCCCTAGCTCGCTCGGGGCAACCTCGCTCTCCGGGTGTTCGATGATTTGCCGGGCGGCGCGCGCGCCGCGGCGCGCCGCGGGTGTTCGCTACGGGCCACACGAACACGGGCTACACTCACTCGCAACGACCAACGGTTCGGCTGCGCACGCGGGGTGTCTGCGCGCCCGGGGTCCCCGCACCCGTGCGTCCACGCGCGGCGGGCGGCGCGTCGGCCGTAGCGGGACACGACGCCGCCGCCGCGGCGCTTCACGGCGCGGCGGGCGCCCCCACCGCCACACAAGACACGCTCCAAGCCACGGGTCGAAGCCGGATCACAACACGACTCGCGCGCTCGGCCCAACGCTCGGCCGCAACGCGAACGGCGCCACGGACGCGACGCGTGCTCGGCCCCCGGGCTCGATGGCGCGACGCGCGCGCGCGCGCGCGCGGCGTGACGCGGGGAACGCGCTCACCGCCCCCTGCAAAACAACATGGCTCGACGGCCGAACACACACATCCACGGCGGTTCAAACTACGGCGCAAAGGGCACGCTTGGCTTCCCTCCCGGGGCCGGCGGCGCGACACGCGCTCGACGCGGCGCACGACGGCGCGGCGCGCATCGACGCGGCGCGGCACGGGGTGATCCCCCGGCCCTCCGCAAGAACTCCAAGGAACACCACGGAGACGACAACGGCTCGGGTCTTCACGGCTTGGGGTAGCCCTTGTCCCCGGTCGCCGGCCGCACGGCACGTCACGGCGCGACGCGGCGTCACCCATGGGGAGGCGGCGGCGCGCACGCACGAGCGTAGGCGGCTCGAAGGCACGCACACGGGCATCACGGCTAGGTCGGCCAGGGCGCACGGTGAAGAGATAGGTGACCGCGGTGCTCACCGTGGGTCGACGGTGAAGGCGTAGCGAGGCTTGACGGTGCGGCGTCGACGTCGGTGTCCACGGCGTGCTCCGGTCCGGCTTCACCTCAACCACGAACGGCGCTCCCCACTCTTGAACACGAACGGCGCTCCCTCCTTGTCCGGCTCCGCAGCGACGCGCGCCGGCGGCGGCGCTTCGCACTCCCCGCCTTGCCTCCTCTTCCCCGGCTTCCCCCCTTCTTCTCCCCCCCCCTCCGGCCGGCTTCGCTCCGAGTTGGGGCAAAAACCCCAATGCGGGTGGTTGCGAGGCCACCGCTCCCCGCCCTTCCTTTTGAACTAGCGCCGCGAGAATCTCGTGGGGGAAAGGTCCGGGCGCACGGTCCGCCGACGTCCCGGGCCGGATGGCGGCGCGGCAACACGCCGCCCCGCCTCGGATGCCAAGGGGATGAGGGCGGCGGTGTCTTTCTACTTTTTCCCGGTCGCTCCCCGGGTCCGCGCGCCCACGCCGGCCTTGGCGTGCGCGCCGGCCGGCGACCGGCCGCGCCCCCGCGCCGTGCGTGCCGGCTAGACGGGACCGGCGGCGCGGCGGCTTGGTGGGCGGGGCCGGGCCGACGCGAGCGTAGGGGAAAGGAGACGAGAGGATAAGGAGGAACCGGAGGCCGACCGGTGGGTCCGCTCCTGCAGCCGACACGAGCACGCGCGGGGGGTAGGTCGCGGTGGGCGACTCGCGGGTCCCGCATGTCGGCCGAGTACGGCGGGGCTGCCCGCGGCTCGGTGAAAATGCTAGCGGGCTGGGCCGATTACTAGCTCGGGTTGGGCTGTCCGCGAAGCTACTGAAGGGAAAACGGCCCACTACTCCTAACAAGACTTTGGTTTTTAAACTATTAAGTTTGAATATAGGTTTGAATAGGAGTTTGAATTTGAATCCCAATCAAATTCAAACTTCACACAAAAGAACTCCAAATAAACCAAGGAAAAATCCAACTCACTAGTTATACCATATTTTGAATATAATTTTTATAAATAGGACAAATTAGTGGAGAATTGGGTGAGTGGCTAGCAATTTAGTTCAAAAATTGATAGCACTCCAAAGCAAGCAAAAAGTTTTAAATTTTTCGCAAAATTCACTCACCTAGATTCCTGGGTTGTTACACCCGTTTGCTATCCAACTTCAGTCTTGATCCATGTCTGAATTTCCTTGCAGGGACGACCTGGAGGAGTACACGGTTGGCTTGGACAAGTACAGCGACATGCTGAAAGATCAGCTCCTCAACGACGCCGTCACCGCGCGCGCCGTCGTGTCCATCTCCGGCGAGAGCAGCATCGGCAAGACGACGCTGGCGCGGAAGGTGTACCAGAGCCCCGAGGTCCGCAACCACTTCGAGATCCGCACATGGACGGCGCTCCCGCACAAGTGCCGCGCCGCCGACGTCCTCCGCGACATCCACCGCCAGATGACCAACCAGCTGCGGCGGGCCCCGTCCAGGCAGGCTTCCGAAGAAGGCTGCGACGGCGCCGCCGCCAGGGCGTGCGGGCCCGGGAGGGACATTAGCAACCAGCTGTACAAGAACATGGCGGGGCGGCGGTACCTCGTCGTCGTCGACGGCAGCATCGCCGTCAGCGACTGGAACAGCCTGCGGGCCTCGCTCCCCGACGAGGGCAACGCCAGCCGCGTGCTCCTGATCACGGACTCGGCGGGCCTGGAGGTGGTCGGGCACGCCGGGCCCGCGTACGACCCCGTGGAGCTCACCCGGCTCAGCCCGGAGAACACGTACGAGGTGTTCCGGCGCCGGGTGTTCGGCCGCGGCGACTGCCCTGGCCGGTACAAGTCGCGGTACTACCAGGACGTGTTCCGGATCACCCGCGGCCTGCCGCTGTCGATCGTCATCCTCGCGGGCGTCCTGCGGTCCAAGGAGCTGCCGGTGGAGTGGGACGAGGTGATGGCACAGCTTGCCCCGGCGCGGGAGCAGCAGCACAAGGGCGGCGCCGGCGCCAACAACAACGGCCGGCGGATCATGTCCCTGGGCTTCGACGACCTGCCGTACCACCTCAAGTCGTGCTTCCTCTACCTGGCGGCGATGCGGGAGAGCACCCCGGTGGACGCGGCGCGGCTGGTCCGGCTGTGGGTCGCCGAGGGGTTCGTGCGACCAAGGCGGGGGAGCACCATGGAGGAGGTCGGGCAGGAGTACCTCAAGGAGCTCATCTCCCGGTGCATGGTGCAGCTGGTGGAGAAGGACGAGTTCGGCGTGGTGCAGAAGGTGGTGGTGCACGACCGGCTGCACGCCTTCGCGCAGGACGAGGCGCAGGAGGCCAGCTTCATCGAGAGCCACGACAGCACCGACGTGCTCGCGCCAGCCACGGTGCGCCGCCTCGCCGTCCTCGGCTCCACCACCAGCCGCTACGTCCAGCTCAGCAACGCGCTACCCAAGCTGCGTTCCATCATCTGCGACTTCGTGGAGGGCCGCAACAGGTCCGACAAGTGCGTCCAGTGCAGCGACCTGGGCTTCCTGCATGCCTCCAAGTTCCTCCGCGTCATTGACATCCAGGGGCTCGAGCTCAAGAAGCTCCCCAACGAGATCGGCTCCATGATCCACATCAGGTACAGATTAGTTAGTATTCACTGAAAGAATGAAGCAACAGAGATGAGATTAATTGCTGATCGTGCATTTTGGTATGATGAGCAGATACCTGGGTCTCCAATGCGGCGACCTGGAGAAGCTCCCGAGCACCATAGGCAACCTTGTTAACCTGCAGTCGCTCATCCTCGGCGGTCGCCGCGTCCTGGAGGTGACCGCCGCGTTCTGGAGGATCCCCACGCTGCGGCACGTCGTGGCGCCGTTGGCGCTGCCGAGCAGGGCCCTGGGGGACCTGCACAGCCTCCAGACGCTCCACGGCGTGCGCCCCTCCGGCTGGTACGGCGGCGGCAACCCGCTGGCGAAGGCCGCCAACCTCCGCTCCCTGGACCTCAGCGAGCTGACCGCCGAGCACGCCGGCGCGCTCGAGGCCGCGCTCGAGAGCCTCGACCTCCTGGCTCACCTATCCCTGCACGGCGACTCGCTGCCGGCGAGTGTGTTCTCTGTCCCGAGCCTCCGCCGGCTGCAGAGCCTGAAGCTGTGGGGCCCCGTGGACTCGCCGGAGGGGCCCGACGGCGCGGAGGACGCCCGGTACATCCGGCCGAACCTGACCCGTCTCTCGATGTGGCACACCATGGTGAAGCAGAGGTTCGTGGACATGCTGGCGGAGCTGCCGAGCCTGGCTGAGCTGACGCTGATGCTGGACGCCTACGACGGCGAGCGGCTGGCGTTCGGGGAGGCCGGGTTCCGGAGCCTGCACAAGATCAAGCTCGGCCTGCTGAAGCTGGAGGAATGGGCGGTGGGCGCAGGCTCCATGCCGGGGCTCGCGACGCTGACGCTGTGCCGGTGCGCCAAGATGCGGATGCTTCCGGAGGCGCTCTCTGGGATGAGCGAGCTGGAGGAGATGGTGTTGTACAGCATGCCCGACATGGTGGGCAGGATCGAGGAGGGCGAAGGGCAGGATCACCATAAGGTCAAGCACGTCCCCGTCATCCGGACTATCTACTGAGCTCTGAGCACGTAGATAGCTCATTCACAGAACTAGTCGAAGTCATGTACTCAAGTGTCAGGTCTAGGCATGGACTACGATATGAAGCGAGTAAGAAGACATTAGAATTCTGGTGCTAGAGGCACTGTTTTAGAAATTTTCTCCACTATCTCTCCATCGCATCACGTTAAATATGCCAAAAGACATAAGTTCGGAGTATTAAATATAGGTAAAAAATAACTAATTACACTGTTTTGATGTACTTCACGACACAAATCTTTTGAGCCTAGTTAGGCTATGGTAGAATAATATTTGTCAGTGTGTGAAATGTTGAAAAGGCAAATTTTTCTAACATCTAAATGTTGAAGAGTGTTGATCCCTCACCTAAGTGAATTAAACATCTTCCTCTCTCGCGTTGTCAGCTATTGGATCGGCATCCGAAGCGGATGCATTTTCTCCCCGTCTTTTTTGCTTTTTAGCTTTTTTTTGCGAAAGATTTTCGCAAGTAGACCCTTTTTGGAAAGATTTCAAAAAATGGACCACGAGCTCGGCGCCGTGGATCATGGCGCCGAGGTTTATGCCTCGGCACCACGGATCATGGCGCCGAGGTCTTGGGCCTAAAAACAATATCGGTTACCCTACTTTGAAATTCTTTTGTGAAAAAATTTGTATGTAAAATGTGGCCAATAACATGCAAAATGGAATCTATGAACTTTGTTTATCATCTTATAACATTTGTGGATAAAAACTAAGTGAGTTTACATATTTAAAATGACATTCCAAAATTGAAAGTATTCTTTGTCGGCATTTACTCATACGCCGAAAAATTCCTAGTGCGAGAACCCTTAAAACATTAACGGGCATGCAACTTTGAAATTCTATTCGAAAAAGTTTTCATATATACATTGAAAGAATTTGGATCCCAAATGTAGTATGATGTTTAATAAACATTTTGTGTATGTTGTTGACCATGAAAACATACAAATTTCTTCACGGAAGAATTTCAAAGTAGGGTAAGCGATATTGTTTTCGGGCCCAAGACCTCGGCGCCATGATCTGTGGCGCCGAGGCATGTAAGCTCGGCGCCATGATCCACGGCGCCGAGCTCAGGGTCCATTTTTTGAAATCTTTCCAAAAAGGGTCTACTTGTGAAAATCTTTTGCAAAAAGGGCTAAGAAGTGAAAAAGTCGGTTTACTCCCCGAGGTGGCGTGCCGGCATAACCGAGCCCTCTGCGAAAATATAGTTGGACTTACTAAGTTAGGGAAATGAAATAATAAAATATATAATATAATATATTAAATCATGTGATAACCTTAAACCATTTGACTGAAGCCGATCCTAAGAGTTTAGGAGGCCTCAACCGGTTTTTTTCTTTTTTTTTTGTCGGTGTTAGGGTCGAGATAGATGCACTAAGGGTATGTTTGGAAGCGTGGCTGTGGCCAGCCCAGCGCAGCATCCAAACCGTGGCCAAACTTAGGTCGGTTAAAACGGGTCACTCCATCTTGTTTGGGTGATTGGCCCAACTCAGCCAGGTCGCGTCGAGCTGGTGTTTGGACACCACCTGCGAGCAGGGTTTCACAAAACCGCGGTAAACCGGTTGGTTACCGCGGTAACCGGCCTAACCGAGCCGGCTCGGTTACTAAAACCGATTGGTAACCGGCCCCTAACCTACGAAACCGAGCTTTTCGGCTAACCGTTCGGTATGGTCGGTTTACCGGTCCGGTTTCGTTGAATTTGAAAACCACTACTGTAGCGGTTTTTTAAACCGAAGAGTATCTTGACCCCCTAAGTGGGTTTTGGTGATATAATGACACACACCTAAGTGGCTAATGAGTTTATCTAGTCCATGAGCAGGTATTAAAATCATGTATGGCATCAAGCACAGCTCGTTGACTACACAAAAAGAAAGTGGTGCTCTAAAAGGATTCCTAATACGGCTTATTTATTTTTTACTTTTGAATTTGAGTCCTAGGAATGCCGTACTATGAAGAGGGACGGGAATTATGTCTTCCAAGGGTCGAACGGATGCTCTAGTTGCTAAAACAAAACCTATGAGAGACACCTTTGCACCAACACATTCACGGGAATCTTATCTTGGGTGCGGCCTTGGAAGGCCGGAGTGTCCGGGTTTTTGCCGGGAGACTCGGACTTCCCGGAGAGTCCGGTTTAACCGGATACTCCGGTCATAAAGCCTCAACGGCTATATTCGGGTGAGGGGGTATAAAAGCCCCATCCACCCCTTCATTTACTTCTCTCCCCGCCATTTTCGTCCCGAACTATTGCAAACCTCATTTACTTCTCCCCTCTCTCCCTTTGGCTCAAAGTTGGTGAGATTTGTTGTGGGAGTTAAGAGGATTTGAGAGCAAGGGCTCGGAGAGTGCTAGTGAGCTGATTTCCCATCTCTAGAGCACCTAGTTCTTCACTTGGTTGGCAAAATTCGTGTTTGTTACTCTTGGAGCTTTGAGCTCCTAGCCGGCTAGGCGTTGCCTTGGAGCATCCAAAGGTTGTGGCTGCCCAAGGAAGTTTGTATTACCCCGACATTGAGTAAGTAACTCTAGCTTGATCTTCGTGGTCGCTAGAGGGAGGAAAGTGACCTAGGTGTAAAGGTCCACCCTTTGTGGGTACCTCAACGGAGACGTAGACCTCAAGGTGTGAGGTTGAACTCCGGTAACAAATCCGTGTTTCTCGTGCTTGATTCATCTTGTTGCATGCTTGTATCTTGCTTGAACTCTTATCTAGGGTTTGGTGCCGATCTACTTCGTGTTGAGATTCCTACGGAGTTTTAAGTGGATAAACAGGCTTGTATCACTTCGGTGCATAACCTATTTTCACAGATTTACTTTTGAGCAAGTTTAAATCCTGTCGATTTAATTCTCCCTTAGCAAAAGGCGGGATCGTCCGGACATTTTCCGGATTCTCCGGATTTCCCGAAGTATCCGGAAAAATATCCGGTCTCCGGACTCGGTCTAACATTGCGAAAAAATTTGTGATTTTCAGGTTCGACTATTCACCCCCCCTCTAGTCGACATCTTGATCCTTTCAATTGGTATCAGAGCCTGGTGCTCCGTGTTCGAAGCCTAACCGCTTGGAGTCAAGAAGATGTCGAATCCAAATGATCAAGCCACGCCTCTTGCCGAAGGTGATCCTGTCAACAATGTTGTTGGCATGCCTCCTCCCCTTCGAGGAGACAACACGCGTGGTGCAAGCACTAGTCATTAAGCGCCGGAAGAGGTGATGAGTCCTCCGATAGTGAGGACGAAGAATTCGATGATGCAAGATCCACCCGCTCCGCTCGTCGACCATCAAGGGATTACACTCGAACCTCTTTCGATTATTCTCGCTTATCCTTTAACCATCCATCGGGTTCTAGCCACATTGGGAAGATACCCCAATTTGATGGAACCGGCTATTCCAAGTGGAAGAACTCGATGGAGGAGTATTTGATGGCGGTGAATCCCGCACTTTGGACTATTGTGAACAGGGGAATTACATTTCCAAGCGGTGATGCGACGCTATCTCAAGATCAAGCAAATGAGATACAAAGAAACTATCAAGCCATCCGCATCATCAAGAGTTCACTCACGTACGAAGAATATGACAAGGTAGATGGATTGAAGTCCGCCAAAGAAGTGTGGGACACCTTGTTCATCAATCATGAAGGGACAAAGCAAGTAAGGGAAGGAAGGATCCGAGCCTTAGAAAGTGAGCTCAACCGGTTTGTCATCAAGGACGATGAATCACCACAAGAAATGTACAACCGATTGAACAAGATCATCAACAAGATCAAATCACTTGGAAGTACAAGATGGGGAAGAAGAGAAGTGGTTGACAAGATCCTCTCCGCATACATGGCAAGGGATGTTCAACTCCCTACTCTCATAAGGGAAAAGAGAGGATTCAACAAGTTCACTCCGGCGGATGTGATTGGAAGAATGGAAGAACACCTTATCACCGTCAAGGAGTCCAAGCGCTCACAAGAGATGTCAAAGATGCATGAACAACTTGAGAAGAACAAGGGAGTGGCCCTCAAAGCATCTAGCAAGCGAGAAAAGGTCAAGCTCATCAACCTCAAGAAACATGGCCGAGGAAGATGATGATGAAGATAGTGACGTGGACATGACCCCCGAACAAATGGCTCTCTTTGTAAAGAAGTTCAACAAAATGTTCAAGAAGAGTGGCTTCTTCAACAAGAACAAGCACAAGATCAAGACCAAGAGAACCTCAAAGAGACCATGCTTTAGATGTGGCAAGGAGGGACATTTCATTGCGGAGTGTCCTAACATAAAAGTGAGAAGAAGGGACACCAACAAGTTTGACAAGAACAAGAGAAAGGAAGTTGGCGAAGCTCATTTGGGTGAAGAATGGGATTCAAATGATGATAGCTCCGACTCCGACATAGAAGCCGGTCTTGCTACCATAACCATTAAGGAACCAATCAACAAGTCATCATTATTTGAAGATCTCACCGATGATGAAGATGACTTCACCCACACTTGCCTCATGGCTAGGGGCTCCAAGGTAGACACTCCTACCCCTCCCCTAGATGATGATAGTGAAAATGATTTCGATTTTGAAAAAATGATCACTAGCTTTGGTAAAAAGGCCACTAAGAAAATAATGTTTTTAATGAAAGAAATTGAGAATAGAGATGGGACTCTTGAGGTGCAAGAAGAACTCTTTAGACTTGAGCGGGAGAAAACCATTGCCCTTGAGGATGCCCTTGTAATTGAAAAGAAGGGTTTTAAGGTGCAAGAGGACTCACTCAAAGAAAAGGAGAAAGAAATTCATAGCCTCAAGAAATCCCTAGCTAAAGATAAGTTGTTGGTAGATGAATTAACTAGGGAATCTTTCCTAGCTAAGGATGCTTGCAAGAAACTTGAGGATGAAAAGCTTGAACTTCAAAAGAGCTTTGATAGCTTAAAGACTAGTCACATAGCAATAGAAGTTCAACTTGACAACCTCAAGAACAATGCTACAACTTCATCTAATGATGCTCTCTCAAACTCTCAAACATCAACAAGCAAAGGTTGTTCTAGATGCTATAAATTTGATATAAATGCTTGTGCTACTAATGTTGCCGAGATGAATGCCATGAGAAAGGAAATTGCTAGGTTGTCAAACTCCCTTATGATTGAAAAGAAGAAAGAACCCAAGAGAGGTGAGTTTGAAAACCACACCAAAGGCTTTTGGTCAAGCTACATGAAGAAGTTTGGCTTTGAGGATAGGAAGGGGCTTGGTAAGCAAGAACAAGGTACAAAAGACCCCATCCCATTCATCAAGAACCACCACACCAAAGGTATGGGAACAAGAAATGTGGTGCACGGGATGAAGCAAATGGGTGTCAAGAAGCATGACAATGAAGTGAGATACAACACTCCAATCAAGTTCAAGAGCACCCAAGTGACCTCACAAGCGCCACACTCAAAGCCAAACAAGTCGATCAAGAAGCCCAAACCTCATGCTTCACAAGATAGCTTTTATGCCGATTATGTGTTGACTTGGAACCACAAGGGTAAGGTGGTTGCCAAGTATGTAGGGCCTCGCACAAAAGGAACAATCATAAAAGGAGTGTGTGGGTGCCCAAGATTCTTGTGACTAACACTCTAGGACCCAAATCCACTTGGGTACCTAAAACACAAGCATAATTTGTTTTGTAGGCATACTCCTCCGGTGGAACCAAATGGGTGATTGATAGTGTATGCACAAATCATATGACCGGAGAGAAGAAAATGTTTACATCTTGTGATATGATTGAAAATCCTACGGAAAGCATTGCCTTTGGAGGCAATGGTGGAGGAACGGTTATTGGTCTTGGTAAAATTGCTATCTCAATCAATCATTCAATTTCCGATGTTTATTTGGTTGAATCTTTGGACTACAACTTGTTGTCCGTCTCACAACTTTGTGAGATGGGCTACAATTGTTTGTTCACCAATGAGGGTGTGACTGTCTTTAGAAGGGGCGATGACTCCGTTGCATTTAAGGGTGAACTCAAGGGAAGGCTTTACTTGGTGGATTTTTCATCGGATAAAGCCCAACTTGACACATGCTTATTGGCAAAGTCTAGCTTGAGTTGGCTTTGGCATCGCCGACTAGCTCACGTTGGGATGAACAATCTCAATAAGCTTCTAAAAGGGGAACACATCCTAGGACTAACAAACGTTCATTTTGAGAAAAATAGAATTTGTAGTGCTTGTCAAACCGGAAAGCAAGTTGGTGCCCCTCATCCCGCCAAGAACATTGTATCGACCACAAGACCATTGGAACTACTTCACATGGATATCTTTGGTCCGGTAGCCTATGTTAGCATTGGGGGAAACAAGTATGGATTTGTCATTGTTGATGATTACTCTCGGTACACTTGGGTATTCTTTATGAAAGACAAGAGCAAAGTTCATGAAATTTTCAAGAAATTTGCAACAAGAGCCCAAAATGAGTTTGATGTGAAGATCAAAAGAGTAAGAAGTGACAATGGCACCGAGTTCAAGAACACCAACATTGAAGAGTATCTTGATGAAGAAGGCATTGGTCATGAGCTCTCCGTCCCATACACTCCACAACAAAATGGGATTGTAGAGAGGAAGAATAGAACTCTTATTGAAGCCGCAAGAACCATGCTTGATGAGTACAAGACTTCGGATAGTTTTTGGGCGGAAGCAATTAACACGGCGTGTCATGCTATCAACCGTTTGTATCTTCACAAGCTTCGCCACAAGACCGCCTATGAGCTCCTTATTGGTAAAAAGCCTAATGTCTCTTACTTTAGAGTTTTTGGTTGTAAGTGCTTCATTCTCAACAAGAAGCCCAAAAGCTCTAAGTTTGCATCTAAAGTTGATGAAGGTATCTTTCTTGGTTACACCTCAAACGCTCATGGCTATCGTGTACTCAACAAAACCACGGTTGTGTTGAAGTCACGTGTGACTTGACGTTTGATGAATCTAATGGCTCTCAAGAGGAGCAAGTTGACAAATTGTGTGTAGGCAAGGAAGTACCCGCAGAAAAGGCTATAAGGAGGATGGCCATTGGAGAAATCAAGCCTCGAGAAGATGATGATGAGGACTGCATAATTGAGGATGCTGCAGATCTGCCCCCAGCTGCGCAACCCGGAGTATCCGGGCAAAAACCCGGAGACTCGGATTTTCGGAGAATCCGGAGATAAGCCGGAGACTCGGACCCGCCGCCGAAACGTCACGGTGCGGTCGGGAAGATGAGGACTTGACTCAACAAGAAGTGTCTGACCCACATTCAAGAGTTCGACAAAGTGTTCAACGGGATCATCCCATTGATAACATACTTGGAAGCATTCATAGAGGGGTAACAACTCGTTCAAGATTAGCAAATTTTTGTGAACATTACTCGTTTGTTTCCATGTTGGAACCTCTTAGGGTCGAAGATGCTCTTGGAGATGCTGATTGGGTGATGGCCATGCAAGAAGAGCTCAACAACTTCACTAGGAATGAAGTCCGGTCCTTAGTGGAACGCCCCAAACAAAATGTGATTGGAACCAAGTGGGTGTTTCGCAACAAACAAGATGAAGACGGCGTGGTGACCAAGAACAAAGCTAGATTGGTTGCAAAGGGTTATACTCAAGTAGAAGGCTTAGACTTTGGAGAGACTTATGCACGGTGGCAAGACTTGAAGCAATTCGTATACTCCTAGCCTTTGCCACTCATCACAACTTCAAGCTACATCAAATGGATGTCAAGAGTGCCTTTTTGAATGGTCCAATCTCCGAAGAAGTCTATGTTGAGCAACCACCGGGCTTTGAAGATCCACAACTCCCAAACCACGTCTACAAGCTCCATATGGCGCTCTACGGGCTCAAGCAAGCCCCTAGATCATGGTATGAATGCCTTAAGGATTTTCTCTTAAAGAAAGGCTTTGAAATAGGCAAAGCCGATCCTACTCTCTTCACTCGTAAACAAGGCAATGATTTGTTTGTATGTCAAATATATGTTGATGATATCATATTCGGCTCTACTAATCAAATTTGGGTTGATGAGTTTAGTAGGATCATGACCAAAAGATTCGAGATGTCTATGATGGGCGAGTTGAAATTCTTTCTCGGTTTTCAAATCAAGCAACTCAAGGATGGCACCTTCATAAGTCAAACCAAGTACACCCACGACATGCTTAAGAAGTTTGACATGAACAACGCCAAGCCCATCAAAACACCTATGCCATTAAATGGACATCTTGATCTAAATGAAGAAGGCAAAAGCATCGATCAAAAGGTATATCGCTCCATGATTGGTTCTTTGCTTTACCTTTGTGCATCTAGGCCCGATATTATGCTTAGTGTGTGCATGTGTGCAAGGTTTCAAGCTAATCCTAAGGAGTGCTATCTAATGGCCGTTAAGAGAATTTTTAGATACTTGGTTCATACTACTAACCTTGGTTTATGGTATCCTAAGGGCTACACTTTCGATCTACTTGGGTACTCCGATTCGGATTATGCCGGTTGCAAAGTAGATAGGAAGAGTACATCCGGGACTTGACAATTCCTTGGAAGGTCCTTGGTGTCTTGGAGTTCCAAGAAACAAAACTCCGTTGCCCTTTCCACCGCCGAGGCCGAGTATGTTGCGGCGGCGCTTGTTGTGCTCAACTACTTTGGATGAGGCTCACTTTGAGAGACTTTGGTTGCAAGTTTAGCAAGGTGCCACTCTTGTGTGACAACGAGAGTGCCATTAAGCTAGCGAACAACCCCGTAAACCACTAAAGAACAAAGCACATAGACATAAGACACCATTTCTTGAGAGACCACGAAGCCAAAGGAGATATCGCTTTAAGTCATGTGAGCACCGATAAGCAACTAGCCGATATCTTCACAAAGCCTCTTGATGAACTAAGGTTTTGTGCTTTGAGGAGTGAGCTAAATATCTTGGATTCTCGTAACTTGGCTTGAGATCATGCACATACTTGAGTGATCTAGTACAGGAGTTTTAAAAACAAAAGATTTGTGAAAAGGCTTGTATTGCATTTGTTTTTGAAAATTTTTTATCTTTAGGTACAACACTTGGACTATTGTTCTCTTTGCTTGTTTGTGGCTAGTCCAAGGTGTTGATACTGCTCAGGCTCACATTTATCACATAAGCAACCTTCCAAATCCATTCAAAATCAAATTCCTTGAAAATCTGCTCGCTGTGTTCAGGGGGAGCGGAGTATCCGGGGTTGAGGCCGAACACTCGGGTTTCCGGATAGTCCGGACCCGACCCGAGACTCCGGTTTTAAAGGTATATAAGGGTTTTGACCGCGGTAAAAACCTCTTTTCACCTCCACTTCATCTTTTAACCGTGCCCTCTCACTCCCGTCGCCCCCTCTCATCCCCTTGGGCGATTTTGCCATCAAACCACCAAAATCGCGTGAGAGTGAGGATTTGAAGTCTCCAAGGCGTGGAGATCAAGGATCTACTCAAGTTTCAAAGGATCCAAGCCCTTTCCCCTCTCTTCCCAAGGTATTCTCAAAAGGAACTTTCCCGATCTATTTCCCTAGCGTAGTTCTTGCAGTATCCTAGTAGGGAATAGGTAGGAAACACTCTTTAGGGTCTAGATCTGTGTTTTCTCTCGGTTTGGATGGACGAACTTCACTGCATTGTGATTTAGGGTTTCGGCCTGCGAAACTCGGACTCTCCGGGGTCGAAGGACCCGGAGTCTCCGGAAAATCCGGAGTCTCCGGACTTTTTCCTGGAGTATCCGGGGTTTGCACTGCAACCCTAAAACACTAATGCAGCGTATCTTCACCCTTGACAATCTCTCACTTCCATATCTTTTTATCCATTCAGATGGTTAGGTTGAAGGTCAACCGTGGCAATGAGGAGCCCTCCACCCAAAGGAGGACCAAGGCTAGGCATGACACCGCCGCCTTTCGGGCCGTGCAAGAAGCTTTGGGGCAAGAAAGTTCTCAGCGCAGCTCAAGACCCAGACGGGGTGACCCTCCTCCCTCCTATGCCGAAGGGAGTGAAGAAGATATTGTAGAGGAGGAGGAGGAGGAGGAGCAAACGGAAAGTGATGATGAAGTTGAGGATGAAAATTATGAGCAATCCCCCGAGCCTCCTCGTCGTCATGGAAAGGGGCTAGTCAAAAAGAGATCCCGCTACAAGCCCCATCCCAAAAAGAGCCATCAAGCCCCATATATCCACCAAAGCCGCCCAGCTACTCGAGTTCCTCCTAAACATAAGCAAGGAGTAGCTGCTCACATCTGTCCTAAAACCTCTCCTAGACTTATCCCTACCCTTCCACCCAATGTCCGAGTGGTTGAGACACCTATCAAGCTAAGGGACCCAGGCTCAGTTCTTGGATTTGCTGAGCACATGATTAGGGACTACTCAAGGAACTCCCTAGCAGTGAGGGAGCAAAGGGAGCAGAATGTTTACTTGTATCTCAAGGGAGAGGGACTTGAGGCTAGGTTTTGGTGTGACTTCCACCGGGACTTCTATCAATCAGTGATCCGCAATCCCAAGTTGGCCTCCAAGAACATGGCACCCATTGTGCCAATGAAGTATATTGATTGGAAATACTATGAGGAGCTCAACAACACAGTGTTCAACTCTGTAATTGACAAGTGCAAAAAGGTCGGGCTCTACGACATCATGGACTTTAGGTACAATTGGAACAAAGAAATCCTTGCTCAATTCCATTGTTCTTACTACTTCAATCCCCATGACAACACCATCACATGGACAACTCAAGGCCAAAAGTGCACAATTGACTACATGACTTTCTCTCGGCTCTTGGGTCTTGGTTCTAAGGATGAAAGGCGCACCCTCGTGCACAATGAGAACAAATACAAGCCCAAGGAGCTCCCCTTTATGTTTCCTAGCCGAGATGCGGCCATTGAAGGCAAGGCGGACCAACTTAACCCTTATTACTACTATCTCAATCCATTCTTTCGTGCCACTATCGACCCTAAGATTGGAGATGTCACAGCTTTGAGGTATTTTGCTCCCAATCTTCTCAATAGAATGGCACCGGATGAAGAAGGCTTTTGTGTCTTTGATTTCATTTGGAATGAGTTGAGGAGGGCCATGAATGATCCAATGAAGCATCTTCCTTATGCCCCCTATCTCATGTATATGATTGAGAGAGTGACCAATGTCCGCTATCCCAAGGATGTTGTCCATGAGCCCCTTCGCCACCTCCGTGATCGTGCAAAGAGGCCTCCCAAAGGCCGTAAGTATGTTGGATCGTCGAGTGCGGCTCCGTCCCATGATGATGTGCCCGTCGCACGTTCCTCTTCTCCACCTCCTCGTCGGCACGGTGGCTCCGTGATCAAGAGAGTGCTCAAGAGCATTTTCAGGCATGTGCAAGACCATCGCCACGGAGACCAATGAGAACCGCCGCGACATCATCGGGATCAAGTCTCACCTTGGCCTTCCCACGGATCCCTACCGCGAGCTTCCCGAGTTTGATGACCCGTTTGCGGAGTGGGACGCGCAAGGTGCCCAAGAAGAAGAAGAGGAGGAGGGCAATGAAGAAGAAGAAGAAGAAGAAGAAGAAGAAGAAGAAGAATAAGAAGAAGAAGAAGAAGAGGAAGAGGACGACGACTCCGAGTGACTCTCTTCGTCGTACACTTCCTTTTTGGCGCTTGATGCCAAAGGGGGAGTGATATTATCTATTCGTGTCTTTGGAACAATGAACTTGGCTTGTAATAATTTGAATTTGGAACTCGGTTTGTAATAACTCTAATATTCGCTCGTGTGAGACTATGTGAGTTTGAGACAATTGCTTGTGTGCTTGTGGTATTTTATCTGCTTTGTATCTAATAAGGACAGCTTATGCTAGAATGAAACTGTGTTTTGTCTGTTTTTCTGCTGCTGTGTTGAAGCCCGGAGAGTCCGGACTTTTTCCTGGAGTATCCGGATTTTCCGGACACTCCGGACCTGTCCCGGAGAATCTGGACTTCTCAGCACCAAATTTCTTTTCTCTTTCGTTGAGTGCATAATCTGTCATGAGCATTTCACCTTTTAATCTGTTGCACATCACAAGCACCCCACTATTGTAATACCCTCTTGCTTTTCTTGTTGTGCAAAATATTGGCCCTAATAGGACCTTTGATATTCAAAATCAAAATGCACACATTAAGGGGGAGTATTACAAAAGCTTTAAATATTCATTGTTTATCTCTTATATGACTTAGTTGTGTTGTCATCAATCACCAAAAAGGGGGAGATTGAAGAGTATCTTGACCCCCTAAGTGGGTTTTGGTGATATAATAACACACACCTAAGTGGCTAATGAGTTTATCTAGTCCATGAGCAGGTATTAAAATCATGTATGGCATCAAGCACGGCTCGTTGACTACACAAAAAGAAAGTGGTGCTCTAAAAGGATTCCTAAGACGACTTATTTATTTTTTACTTTTGAATTTGAGTCCTAGGAATGCCGTACTATCAAGAGGGACGGGAATTATGTCTTCCAAGGGTCGAACAGGTGCTCTAGTTGCTAAAACAAAACCTATGAGAGACACCTTTGCACCAACACATTCACGGGAATCTTATCTTGGGTGCTGGCCTTGGAAGGCCGGAGTGTCCGGTTTTTGCCCGGGGAGACTCGGACTTCCGGAGAGTCCGGGTTTAACCCGGATACTCCGGGTCATAAAGCCTCAACGGCTATATTCTGGGTGAGGGGGTATAAAAGCCCCCTCCACCCCTTCATTTACTTCTCTCCCCTGCCATTTTCGTCCTGAACTATTGCAAACCTCATTACTTCTCCCCTCTCTCCCTTTGGCTCAAAGTTGGTGAGATTTGTTGTGGGAGTTAAGAGGATTTGAGAGCAAGGGCTTGGAGAGTGCTAGTGAGCTGATTTCCCATCTCTAGAGCACCTAGTTCTTCGCTTGGTTGGCAAAATTCGTGTTTGTTACTCTTGGAGCTTTGAGCTCCTAGCCGGCTAGGCGTTGCCTTGGAGCATCCAAAGGTTGTGGCTGCCCAAGGAAGTTTGTATTACCCCGACATTGAGTAAGTAACTCTAGCTTGATCTTCGTGGTCGCTAGAGGGAGGAAAGTGACCTAGGTGTAAAGGTCCACCCTTTGTGGGTACCTCAACGGAGACGTAGACCTCAAGGTGTGAGGTTGAACTCCGGTAACAAATCCTGTGTTTCTCGTGCTTGATTCATCTTGTTGCATGCTTGTATCTTGCTTGAACTCTTATCTAGGGTTTGGTGCCGATCTACTTCGTGTTGAGATTCCTACAGGTTTTAAGTGGATAAACAGGCTTGTATCACTTCGGTGCATAACCTATTTTCACGATTTACTTTTGAGCAAGTTTAAATCCTGTCGATTTAATTCTCCCTTAGCAGGCCGGACTGTCCGGACATTTTCCCGGATTCTCGGATTTCCGAGTATCCGGAAAAATATCCGAGTCTCCGGACTCGGTCTAACAACTGCAAAAAAGTTTGTGATTTTCGAGTTCGACTATTCACCCCCCTCTAGTCGACATCTTGATCCTTTCATAAACCCCCGCTCGGGAGCCGGGTTGGCAACCCAACTGCCACCAACCGCTGAAGCGGGATGGTGTTTGGCGCCAGGCGAAGCCGCCCAAGCACCCTGGTTCCATCCAGTATCACACACACAAGATCAAAACCAACAATTTGACATACACAATTTCATATATGATTTCATCATCACAATTATAAAATCGTAAGTTCATATCGAAGAATAATTTGTCTCACAATTACAATATCATAAGTTCATCATCACAATTAAAGTTTGCCTCTGATAAATAGTTTATATAACTACAAACATAATTAAGGTCATCCAGCAAGTAAAAATTGTATCACCACAAGCAAATGGAGAGACACATCAAGTAACATATTGGAAGAGTTAGCCTCAGATTCATGGCAACAAATAAGAGTTCATGGCAACCATGGAAACATGAAGCATCCATCCCATGTTTGAAAGCATGGGTATGGATGTCTCGCATGTTTTGATTGGAGACATGAGAAGCATAATCAATCAATGTATAAAGCTCAAATTAATCATCATAGGCAAAACAACATATATGAAATGAGGCCTCAGCTTTATGTGATGGGGTGGACTCACTACATGGCTGCTAGCAAATGAATAAAGAAGACAGAACAAAACATCCAAGAACAAGCAATTCAGAAATCAACAAAACCATCATTCAATGCCATCATCTGAAGCAACAACTTTGTGTTGCAACTGAGTGATGGCTCACCATTTTTTTTTGACACTCATGAGAAGTAGTAAACATATGAAAACAACAACCACCTCAAGTATATGTTGCATCATAGGCTAGTTGTAATCCCTATCCACCAAGTAATTAACAGAAATGCAACAGAATAAGTGAAAACATAAGAGACGACATTGCATTTAGTTGTTCATGCAACCAACAAAGCCTACAAATAGTATTACAACACAACAATTGTGTATCAAATAGTTAGCCATCCTCTCAGCAAAACAAAACCCCAAAAGGACAGCAGAAAGTTAGCCAAACTACCTGCACATGCTCTACAGCCCAGTGTGTCAACTGTAGTCAAAAGAAGAGAGTGGAGGAGGTAGATCTAGTCCTCATCTAGTCATGGTAGTTTTTGGAGAGGAAGGTCCTCAACCAAAGACCTGATTGTCACTCATACCAACAAAGCCCCTGCCCTAGGCCTTGTTGTCCAGTAGGTAAGTGTAGGAAACAATCAATGCCTCCTCACTAAACCAAGGGTTTCCATCACCAACAGCAACACCACCCACAACCTCCTCGACACTAGCAGATGCCGTCCTAGTATAGTTGCAGCCAAGAAATAATACATTGAAGATAAAATGTAAACAACACATAAACAATACTCATGAACAACAAATAAATAATACATATAGGATAAAATGGATCTCAACTTTCTCCAGTGATTATTACAACAACATCACAAATCCAAGAGTTCTAGATCAGGACTACCAAATTAGATAATACAATGAACAACTACTCACGCATCAAGTCCTATGAACACCCCTCCCATCCCACATAACATTGCAGATGTTGTCCCTCTTGGCTGTCATGGCATGAGAATCTTGTGAGAACATCTCATCAATATGCAAAGTGTCCCGGTCCATAGGTGGTACCCAATTTTCATTAGGCACAACTTCATCTAACCCAAAGCCTGTGATCCAGTTATGCAAGATGCAACAAGCAAGGACAAGCTTCACTTGTGTTTTAAATCGGTGGAATGGCTTCTTGTCTAATATCCTGAACCTGTTCTTCAGTGCACCAAAAGCTCTTTCAATTGTGACCCTAAGTGAAGAGTGTCTCAGGTTGAACATCTCCCTTGCATTGGTTGGTCTGTTCCTTGGGCCATACTGTGATAGATGGTACCTCACCCCCCTTAGGGAGGAAGTAAACCATTGCGACACCCATACCCAACATCTACAAGGTAGAATTTACCTACAAGGACATCAAATGAATCCTAAGGCCTCTAAATTATAATAGGATAATGAACAACTACATTGGAAATGTTGGCTTCTTACCTTCAGGTACAACAAACCCATCATTCCTCTCAAGTGCATCAGCAAGTATGAGGGAATCATGTGTTGAGCCCTCTTAACCAGCTAGGACATAGATGAACTTCATGTCAAAGTCCACAACAGTCATGACATTTTGTGTGGGGTCTTTGTGCCTACCCCTGAATGGTTGTTTTCTGCTTCTAGGAACCCTTGCCAACACATGAATTCCATCTATTGCACCAACACAGCCCTAAAAATGTTCATGTGTGGTTACCTGCAAGTATGGGTTGCATATGTGGCTCCCAAGGATTTTTGGATGGGTAGTGGTAGAAGGATGCTTGATCATCTCAGACCTAAGCTCACCAACAACAAACAGAACTTGGTGAAAGTGTATGTGAACTATCTCAGTGGACCTCCTAAAAGACTGGTCCACCACCCTAAATCTCTGATTGTTCCCAACAACATGAAGGAATATCACAACCTGTTCCTCAACACTAACACCAGCATTGTCATGCAAAAGCCCCCTGGATCTAAATTCTCACACAGACAAAAAAATGTTTCTTCCTCATTCTTAACATAGAGACACATTCTACATCTGTGAAATTATAGATGGCCTGTAGGGTTCTCTATCTATGCTGCTCAGCATCAGCTCTAAGGCTATGAAGGAGGGGGTTTGGCTCTGTGTCACGCTCAGGTTCATCCCTCAATCTCTTTAGAGTAGAGACAACAACAGACACCATGGCCACTATCATGCTAATAGTTTGCCTCAACATCATTTCACGGGTCTCAGGAACATCCATCTACATGCATAGTAATTCAAAGAATATCTAAGTAAGGTAGCCCTAACTAGCATCAACAAGGAAATGCATGCTTAAAAATGTTTTTGCACGACTGCTTGATTCAACAAGCCTCCCAGCGCATAGGACATCACCATCGACCACAAGAATAACCGCACTGCATCGAAACAAGAACAAACGCACCGAATCGAAATAAGAACAACTGCACCGAATCGTAACAAAGAACAACTGGACCACATCGAGACAAGAACAACCGCACCACAACTGCACCGCATCGGAACAAGAATAACCACATCGCATTGAAATAAGAATGAACGCACAACAGAAATCCATAACAAGGATGGGGGTTCGGGGTCAATTTCACCTTGGGGAGCTCGGAGGAGGCACAAAAAGCAGAGTAGAAGACCAGGCGGAAGAGGAAGCAGATTGGGTTGATAGCAAACCCTAGGTCAACACCGGCACCGAGGAAGAAGACCGCACCGCCCGGAGTCCGAGGCGCATCAGCGAGTCGGAGCAGATCCGCAGTGGGAGAATAGAGAGGAAGTCCGTCGGTCGCGGACTAGAGCACGTCGCACACCACCACGAAAGTCTAGCTGGTGTATCACGGGAGCGAGGGGGAATAAGAGAGGAGGCGACGACGGTCGCCTTTATAGGCAATGGATTTCGCGACGGAGAAGAGCGGGAGGAACTTTCCCTTCTCCCGTGCGAGCCCGCCAAGGCCACCTGCCGCCAGCGCAAATCACCCGCCCAACGTCGCGTGGAGCCAAGCCCTCCAGCCACGGTGGAAAATGGCGTACGAGAGGAGCCAGGCGGAGGGGGCGGTTTTGCCTCTCGCGGGCCAGACCGGGGGAGGGGAAAAGGGGGCCAAACACGAAGATGGGCTCCCAGGAGCGCAGCCGAGCCCACGTGCCACCCCTTCAAAAACGCCCTAATTGGTTGATTGGGGAGACGAGGTCGGCGGTCTGCCTGGCGCGATATCATACAAAAAAATAAAACATGCATGAGGTTGTGAGGGAATCAGCGGCTCCGCACAAGGGACTCCAAAGAAGAATCAAAGACATGAGCGGTTCGCAAATTAAATAAGAGTTAGCTTGTTGGCATTGTAATCTGCCAAGCTGATAGGTTGCATGGTAAAGCAAATGGGGAAAATGAGTCCCTTAGAAAATTGGGGGCCCTATTCTTATGCATCGGCTGCACACCCACGTGCACAGGCCTGCTCCCATGCCTCTGCTCTCCTCCCCCTCTCAACCTACCGTGACGGGCTAGCCACCGTCCTGCCCATCCCACCGTCGCCTAGGTTTGTTTGCGTAGGAGAGTATTCAAGTGGAATGAAAATGATTGTTATTAAAATGAACTAATTTCTCCTCCAATTCCTTCATTCCACTTCAATCATTAATACTCGAACAAAGACCTTAGTGGTGTCGTTGCTATCCACGCCTCCACCCTAGCACCTCCCAACTAGCCTCACCCGCTACCCAGCTGACAGCACCGTCTCACACTACCACCTCTGCCAGGCTGATCTACCGTCGTCATGCATCCTTCTAAGGTCATCGGTGAACTTCTAAGTCCCCAAAACCTGAAAGGACCTTGATGTCGCCTAGAGGGGGGTGAATAGGCGAGACGGCCAATTTAAACTCTTTCTCCCCAAACACTAGAGCTGACAGTGCTCCACCGGTCAGACCGGTGGTGGTGACCGATCGGACCGGTCGAGCACCGGACTTCACGGAGTGACACCGGTCGGACCGTGCGCCTCCCCGGTCGGACCGGTGTAGCACAGAACACCTGCAAAAACAACTACAAGCACCTCTTGACTTCTAGCACGAGCTGAACTTGGTGTGTGGCCTTTGTAGATGAACACAAGCAAGGTAATGATCCCTGCACACACAAGTAACACACCCAAGTAGATCGAAGTGGAAGCAAATGTAATTATGCTAGAAAAACAACTTAGAGAGTCAAACCACACGAAGAAGCAAGGATTTGTTTCCCGAAGTTCACCACCCACTAAGGCATGGCTACGTCTCCGTTGAGGAGCTTGTAAGGGACAATTCCCACAACAAGCCGGGTCTCTTTCAACCACTTTCCTCCTTTCCACTAAGGGGATCTTTTCCACGAAGAGGCAAGATCGCAGCCCTTACAAACTTCCCGCTGCTCAGCACAACCTTGGGAGCTAGCCGGCGACACCTAGCCGTCTAGGAGGCAAACCTCCAAGAGTAACCAACGCTTCAAAGCTTGTAGATGCAAAACCAAAGTGCTCAAGCTGTGAAAAAGCTCTTGCTAGCTCACTAGGTCACTCTTAAGCTCACTTTCTCAACCCAACACAAGAATATGACTTGAATCCACAAATCTCACAAAGAGAGGGTTGGGGAGAGCCACTAAGGCTTAGAGCTAGTTAGAAATGGCTTGGGACCTCAGCAAACTCACTAGAAACAGCAACCCTCACTTGAAGAAGGCTTGGGGTATTTATACCTCTCAAAGGAGAAAACTAGTTGTTAGTCCCCGAGTGGCACCGGTCGGGGCCGGTGCCCCACACCGGTCAAACCGGTGTTCGAAAAACTAGTTGTTGGGCTAGCGGCACCGGTCGAGCCGGTGCCTCCGACCGGCCGGACCGGTCAGGCCCGAGATACCCCCAAAACCCCTTTTAAGGAAACTATCACTTCACCACCAAGATGAAATGACCCAGGTTAGGTTAGGAGAGTTTGTTAGCACACTTCTAAGGCTAGATCTCACTTAGGTCAACTAAAGAGCACTTTGACTTGGTCAACTCGCTAAGTTACATCCCTCTTGATAGTACGGTGTACCTATACTCAAGAAGAGAGTAAAAGAGCTTCGATGATCTCTTGAGCTTGAACAACTTCAATTCTTACCATACTTGAACAATATCCACTTGAGGGCTTTCAACATAGACTTTGACTTGAGCACGTCCATACTTGAGCTAGTGACTTAGGATCTTTCCATATAGCATATTGATGCACACTTGGATCCATGGTCACTCCATATTTCCAATCTTAACAAGTTGATGACTCGCAAAGCTTCCCTCGGATAAGGTTTGAATATGATACTTGAAGACCCCACGGATGCTAGACCTTCACCTTAGCAAAACACTAATGGCGGCTTAGCTACGGCCCCAAAGATTGCTTAGTCCCTCACCCTAGACATCTCGGTTGATCTCTTCATCACTTATCCAATCCACTTTGAGTTCCACTTTGCTTCATACACAATTAACCTTTCATTTGAAAACACCGCTTCAAATGCTAGATCTTGATTGACAACGGATATGCAAGCTTCCATTTTTAGAACCATAGTGTGTACACTCATCATCTTGTTCTCTTTCAATAAACTCATGAAGTCTTGCACCATATACTTGTCTTTGAAAATGTGAGTCATAATATACATCCATGATTAATTACTTCAATGGTTGTTCATGAATATATAAATAAAACCTGCTCACAATCTTAAACAAATTCATTAGTCCTTTAATCGTCTTGTCATTCAATTCACCAAAATCCACTTAGGGGCCTAGATGTACTTTCAATCTCCCCCTTTTTGGTGATTGGTGACAACTCGATTAAAGCTTACAAATAAAACCATAAAGCGTATTTAGATTCTTAGATATAGCTAGAGCTCCCTCTTAATTTGTGCTTTGAGTTGAATTTCAAAAAGTTGGCCTCAAATGCCACTAGCACAAATTTGGAAGAAAAAGCGTGTGAGCTCCCCCTATATCTTAGAATCAGTGGAGTGCAACATGTGTGGGCAACAAAATAAAAGTCGTGATGCGTATGACAAGATATGCACAAAGCAAAGAGAAGTGCACTGACTGGGCAGCACCGGTCAGACCGGTGCCGCTGACCGGTCGAGCCGGTCGAATCCATCCAACACACACAACTGGGCCGCACCGGTCAGACCGGTTCCCCTGACCGGTCAGACCGGTCAGGTCCAGTTAGCGCACAAAGCAATAGAAGTGCGTGCTATTTGGTCCAAGGTGATCAGGCTAGGGTTGCAAGCTGGTTTAGATCACTTAGTTCCATTTAGCCAACACAAATAAACACCATTCAATTCATGCATCACAATCTAGCAATAAAGTCGCTTAAATATTACAATAAGGTTCAAACACAGTAGCACTCACACAAATGTTCTCAAGTCCACTAAGATAAAGTTCTAGCTTATTACATGGCCTCTCTCAACAGCCAACAGGCACCGGTCAGACCGGTGCAGGGAACCGGTCAGACCGGTGCAACGCAGACAGCAGCCCAGACAACACAGATTTGTGACTTTAATCTCAAATCTTCTCCCCCCTTGCCATCAAACATCCAAGAAAGGCCTGGAGAAGAAGCAACTGCCGTTCACTGTCCCTGATATCCGTCTCCCGGGTGAGAGCTCCCTCCTATTTGAGAATTGTCAAGAATCCAATGCAAAGGAGAGTTTAGATGAATAGACTCCGAGACAGTGATTTGAGATGGATGAGCTATGGGTGCGTTGTTTTTACCGTAGTAATAAGGATTGTAGCCAAAGATCTCGGCGGAGAAGCGAGCGCCCCAATCTTGAACATGCTCGGGAGGTGGAGGAGGTGGGGGTGCTTGCTCTTCTTCCATGAAGTGAGATGATCCTGCCACATCCGAAGGAGGAGGAGGTACAAATGGTGGAGGTGGAGGAGGAACCGATGAGGAAGATCCTTGCCCTTGCCCGGACTCAAAGAACATGGGCCCATATTGGTTAAGCATGTCAGAGTTGGCCCATCCTCTCATCCTTTTCTCAAAGGATGGTATCTCAACTTGTGTAGACTCTGGAGATGGTGGAGAGCGAGGTGGTTGAAATCCTTGGGCATTGTGCATTAACTTCATCGTGTCCCTCATTTGCTTATTTGCCATTCTCGACCTTTGTTGCTCATCTTGGATGTCATGCTGGCTCCTGCACATCCCAAATATGAAGTTGAGAAATTTTCGTAAAGGAGAGGTAGACCTATGTGGCTCGTCATGCCGCCGGCCACCCCCACCGTCGGAGCGGTGCTCGGCCGCACCGGCCGACCGTGGCGGTCCGAGTCTCTGCCTGAGCCTGATCTGGCCGAGCTGCTCCCTCCTCAAATATCTCTCCCTCATGTCCAGGTGCATGCTCATCTCTAGGTGATGGAAGACGAGGATTCTTGCTAGGATTGAGCTTCAAGGGCTTGTGCGTCACATTTTTAGGAAACTCCGTCTTTGTAACCTTTTCTATCATATACATGATGTATGGACTATAGCTGCAAATCTTTTTGGGGTCCTCGGATAGATGCTTGATTTCTTGCCAAATGAAATCCCCAACACTAAACTCCGGAGCTCCCGGCCTCAAAGCAACATCAAGTTTTTCTGAAACTTTGTGATCTCAGAGGGGTTTCCATCTCTAGGTGTAATAGACACCCTAAGGAGCCTATTTAGGACAGCAAAGTAGGTGTATATATTCTTCACCCTCCCATAGTTGGCATGCTCACCTCGCGAGTACATAAGGTGCAATGCATCCTTCTCGAGCTCTCCCTCATCATGGAGCTTCCTTAAGTCCCTATCTCCTGCCATGATCCCAAAGCACCTCAAGAATCTATGGAACGTGATGGAGTACTTTTGACCATTTGTCATTTAAGTAATAGCCCTCTCGGTCTCAATGTATCCAAAGTGCACTGAGGCATAGAACTGGGCTATGATCTCCTTGTTCCAATCCTGTCGGAACCCCATAAGTGTCTTGACCCTTTGCCTCTCACGATTGCTCATGACTTCATCAAATATCGGGTCACTTTTTCTGGCCATGTGCTCCCAATCCACATATTGTGCCTTGTGAGTGATTTTGGGCTTCTTAATGATTACCGTAGCATAGTAGTCCTGCTGAAACTTAGCCCAAAACCTCGGATCTGACGCGGTCTTCGCCTCCTCATATGGGTTCTTATCTCTAAGCTTCTTTAGGGCCTTGGCCATGCCTGCCCCGTGGTACTTCACTGGCCTGTCTGGATAGATGTAAGTGGGTGGCATGATTTTCAATCTACCCTGGTCATCGTCATCCTCATCCATGGCATCCACATCCTCTTCCTCATCCTTATCCTCTTCCTCAGCCTCGTCGGTGTCATCATCATCCGACCCAGCCTCCTGGTGTCTCCTCAGCTCATACTGACCTGGAAAAGTCTCATCTTCAATATTGTCATCACTGCTAGTACCGGTGTCACCTCCTAGGTCGGGAACCTCTGTACTTGCTTGAGCTGAGCGACGTCTCACCCTCTTGCCGCTGACATTGATAGTGCTGCCCCCTTCCCCAAATTCACCGGGGATAGCTCCTCGGCGAGAGTGCACCTCTTCTCTTCTTTTCTTTGCCCCCTCCTTTTCCCGTACCATAGCTGCTGTCCTGAGTCACAAATAGGATGACAAGAAAGTATAAGACTCTAGGAAAAGATTTAATTGATATGGAATTGATTCTTGAAAGTTCAGGGCAATTGGGTCTGCTCTGGGCCACACCGGTCAGACCGGTGAAGGGCACCGGTCAGACCGGTGCCGCCCAGACCAGAGCCAATTGCTCCTACCATCAATCTGAGCAGCTAGGAATCTAAGATTTGGTCTAGATGAACAAAAGACATCCTAGAATAGATATGTGTTGAAATACAAGGAGAAAACAACATTTGGGGCTGGACACGCGCCACCGGTCAGACCAGTGACGGCCACCGGTCAGACCGGTGAAGGCCACCGACCCCAAATCGTGGGTTCTCACAATGTGTCCAACGAAACCTTATGGATCTATAGGAATGTCTTCTAGGTGATCTCAGAAGATATTCTACCAATGGAAATTAAAATCTTTGCACCATGTAAGGAGATCGGTCAAAAAGAAGATTTGAATACCTTTGGAGAGAGGAACTCGAGTTGAATCCAAAGAACTTGAAGGGGAAAGTGAAGAGGGGCCTTGGGAGATCCTTTAGCTTCCAATCTTGAGCCTTTTCCTTGGTTGAATCTTCAAGTCTCCATGGGGGAGAGGTGAAGTGAAAAAGAGAGAGGAGGTGGTGAGTTTGCGGTTTTGGAGAGGGTGAAGGCAGGTGAATAAGGGAGGAGAGAGAAGAGAGAGAGGTAAAAGAGAGGATATTTTTACTGTTGGGGCCACGGGTTGAGGTCGGGCGTCACCGGTCAGACCGGTGACGGGCACCGGTCAGACCGGTGACCGCCCATGGTCGAGCCAGTGAGCCCTTATCGGTTTTTTCGGCCCACCCTCGGTACAACCGATGATCTTGAGAAATTCAACAGAGAGCTCTTATTGGTAGAACCGACGTACCCTCGGTAGTTCCGTCCCTTCTCTTCCATTTTGAGATTTTGCTCCTTAAAACTTCTCCAAACATTTTATAGGACAATTTTCATCCACTTAGGTTGCAGAAAAAGTGATTATGTGACTTCAAGGTCACCACCGGTCAGACCGGTGACGCTCACCGGTCAGACCAGTGCTCCCTTGAGAAAAAGATTTTGAGCCACAAAGGAGAATTTCCATCCCAACCTTTTTATATGTCTTGGATATGAGATAGAGAGAAGATATTGATCCAAAAACCACCAATTCTTAGAAGAATGGAGGATTATCCAATTTATTCGAAAATTCTTGATCCTTCCAAGAGAGAGAGAGAGAGATAAGTAAAGATGGATTTTAGGGACTTGAGAAAATCTTCTTAATTGTGACTAGCCATCAATCAAACAAGGAGAATTATAGTCACAATTAAGTTGATTGGGTCACTAAGACCAAGAACCAAATATTTTTCAAAGTGAGCACACTTTCTATGCATGCTAGTTGATTTTTCAAAAAAAACTATCCTATGTCACAAAGTGCATGCATCCACTTCAAATGAATGCCCTAACAAGTATATTTGGCTCATATCTTCATCCTCGAGACACAAAGATGAGTGGAAATAAAGATATCAACCAAATATCTAGAGAGGCGCACAAGAGATTCACTTGAAGCATTTACACACTAAGGACGGCACATTAGCATGGTATTATGGCCTAGATGCATTACGGTATTTCAATGAGTTTCATGAAAACATACCTGTGCCTTAAGACCATTTCATTTGTGCATATATTAAATTTTGATCGGTGCTAGCTCTTACTTGTTCTTTTGGAAGTTACGCTCATCAAGAGCTTCCTTTGAGGTGCACAAAAGAATGAGACTACAAGATCACTTAGAGGAAATTGTTAGTCCCACAAGTGACTCAAGTGTTGTAATGAGCTCCCCTTAAGTAGTGCTAGAGATTTTGAATTTCTCGAACAAGGCACTTTGTTCAATTAAGAACTCGGTGAGGCTCATTCCAAACTTGGTCACAACACATGAATGATTTATTAATTGAAATGTGTTTAGTCTCTCATAACCTTCAACGCCAAATCACCCTTCTTCTTAAAAGTTGGGTCAACCCCGGGTCACCCGGCCAACAGCTTCACTGGGGCCGGCACCGGTCAGACCGGTGCCTGTCACCGGTCAGACCGGTGACCACCAGATTACACCTTTTTGGTAATTTTGCCTTCCTTTTTCCTTGAACGAGTGGATGTGTCACTAATTTAATTCCTGCAACATAAATAAGGCATTGCTCTACCAGAGAGCCCTTAAAAGCATTGAATGGCATGAGAGAGTGGAATTTTACAAAATAGTCAAAGTCACTGCCTCATGTCTTGTTCTTACAAGAAAAGCATCACATGAGTGTTCACCAAGGACCAAGAGCGACTTAGACTCAATCAAGCGTATTAGTTACCAAGATGATATTGATTTCACGATTTATATGAGTTTCTCCTTCACATGGTCCATTGAATCCGACATGATTTTCAACTCTTCCAACCATGTGCTCGATGCATCTCTTTCAACCTGCAAGCTCAATAAGCATTTCTTGGTACCCAACACTTGTTGGGTCCTATTGGATTAGTCACAAGGTGCTTAGGAACCCAAATAGCTCTCATGCTACAATGAGGTGAACTAATCTCCCTCATAGCACAAGTTCCATTCTTATCGCTCCTAAGCTTATGAAAATCATAATGGACAAGGTTTGATTTAGGAATGTTACCATTTGGACAATTTTTGCCCATGTGAGCCTTTTTACAACATTCATAGCAAATGCGACTTTTGTTCTTGTTGGTCACACCATTCCTTGCAATTTCTTCTCCATACTTCCTTCTGAGTCTTGTTCTTGGAGAAGGTGACTTCCTTGCCTAGTTTGCTTGAAGTGGACTCGCTGGCCAAGCACGGCCCGACCGGTGGCACGCACCGGTCTGACCGGTCACGGTCAGAGCCACTGCCCGTTGTTGCATTTGGGCACGTGTCGGCAAAGTGTCCCTTCTCTCTGCACTTGTAGCACACCCTCCACTTGCTGGAGCTTATAGGCTTCTTGGAGAGTGACTCTTGTGCCTTGTGCTTGATTGGGCGATATTGGGGTTAGATTTGCCCAATCTCGCTCTTTTCTTGAATCTTGTTCTTGTGGGACGTTGTATGTTGTTGAGGGGTTGAACTAGTGGTGGTTGATCCCTTCTCAAGCTTCTTCACCATGCTTTCACGGTTATCTTGAGAAGGTTGCACTTTGCTCTTCTCCTTCAATACATACAAGTCCTTTTGTAGCTTTTCAACCTCTTGCTTTAGTTTAGCATTTTCTTCAGCAATGAGGTCATCACAAGATTCTAAAAGTACATGCTCAATGCTAGATTGGCTTACTTGAAACAAACAATCATTAGCGCAAGATAAATTAACTTGAACTTGTGAGCATGTGCATGTGTGAGATTGAGGTTGTATAGATTTTACCGACGAGAGCACAACCTCATGGGCTATCTTTAGTGTTGCATAAGAATCAACAAGCTTCTCATAGGAATGTTCAAGTTCATTGTGATTAAATTGTAGAACCATATGCTCACAAGTGAGCTTCGCTAGTTTGGCTTCTAGATCATCATTGACATCTTCTTCTATTTTAGCTCTACAAGCAGAGGATTTGATGTCATGATCATATTTGTTAACCAAAGTTTCATACTTACAAACCAAGGATGCAAGTTCGGATTTGAGAAGTTCAAATTCTTTTGACAGAGAACTTGATGCTTCAATCTTCTGGTCCTTAGCCCCCATGGCTTGTCTCTTCTTCTTGTTCTTCTTTTCCTTCTTGGCCATCAAGCAAGTTGGCGCGCCCCTACTGGCACCGGTCTGACCGGTGGGTGTCACCGGTCTGACCGGTCCCTGCAGAGGGACGGCGTGTTCGCTTCCTTGATCTTCTTTTGGCTCGAGGGTTGATGCTTGCTGATCAGTGGATGTTGTAGAGGTAGGGCACATCTCCACTGACTCATCTTCATCATCGCTCTCGAGCTCATCCCATTTGGTGTTTACCAATTCAAGTAGTAATTTCCAAATGAGATGAGCATCTTCGAAAATCTTTTTGCTCTTTAGAATAAGATACTTTAGTTCTCTACATACACAACTACACAAAAGATTAGTAATAATGGCATTGAGTTGCTTCTTCTCCAAGTCCATTGGCGAGACACATGACTCATCCTTTGGAAGGATACTCGCAACAATGATGCTCTCAGCGGTAGGACCCAAAACCTTAAGTGCAATGAGAACGTTAGAGCACCAAGAAGAATAGTTTGAGCCATGTAGAGCTAGAGGCTCAAACGATACCTCACAAGTTGTCGTCATCGAAGAACTCCAAGCGGTTAAGCTCGAATCGGAGCACCAAGCTCTGATACCAATTGAAAGGACCTTGATGTCGCCTAGAGGGGGGTGAATAGGCGAGACGGCCAATTTAAACTCTTTCTCCCCAAACACTAGAGCTGACAGTGCTCCACCGGTCAGACCGGTGGTGGTGACCAGTCAGACCGGTCAGGCATTGGACTTCACAGGTGACACCGGTCAGACCGGTGCGCCCCACCGGTCCGACCGGTGTAGCACAGAACACCTGCAAAAACAACTACAAGCACCTCTTGACTTCTAGCACGAGCTAAACTTGGTGTGTGGCCTTTGTAGATGAACACAAGCAAGGTAATGATCCCTGCACACACAAGTAACACACCCAAGTAGATCGAAGCGGAAGCAAATGTAATTATGCTAGAAAAACAACTTAGAGAGTCAAACCACACGAAGAAGCAAGGATTTGTTTCCCGAAGTTCACCACCCACTAAGGAATGGCTACGTCTCCGTTGAGGAGCTTGTAAGGGACAATTCCCACAACAAGTCGGGTCTCTTTCAACCACTTTCCTCCTTTCCACTAAGGGGATCTTTTCCACGAAGAGGCAAGATCGCAGCCCTTACAAACTTCCCGCTGCTCACCACAACCTTGGGAGCTAGCCGGCGACACCTAGCCGTCTAGGAGGCAAACCTCCAAGAGTAACAAACGCTTCAAAGCTTGTAGATGCAAAACCAAAGTGCTCAAGCTGTGAAAAAGCTCTTGTTAGCTCACTAGGTCACTCTTAAGCTCACTTTCTCAACCCAACACAAGAATATGGCTTGAATCCACAAATCTCACAAAGAGAGGGTTGGGGAGAGCCACTAAGGCTTAGAGCTAGTTAGAAATGGCTTGGGACCTCAGCAAACTCACTAGAAACAACAACCCTCACTTGAAGAGGGCTTGGGGTATTTATACCCCTCAAAGGAGAAAACTAGTTGTTAGTCCCCGGGTGGCACCGGTCAGACCGGTGCCCCACACCGGTCAGACCGGTGTTCAAAAAACTAGTCGTTGGGCTAGCGGCACCGGTCAGACCGGTGCCTCTGACCGGTCGGACCGGTCAGGCCCGAGGTACCCCCAAAACCCCTTTCAAGGAAACTATCACTTCACCACCAAGATGAAATGACCCAGGTTAGGTTAGGAGAGTTTGTTAGCACACTTCTAAGGCTAGATCTCACTTAGGTTAACTAAAGAGCACTTTGACTTGGTCAACTCGCTAAGTTACATCCCTCTTGATAGTACGGCATACCTATACTCAAGAAGAGAGTAAAAGAGCTTCGATGATCTCTTGAGCTTGAACAACTTCAATTCTTGCCATACTTGAACAATATCCACTTGAGGGCTTTCAACATAGCCTTTGACTTGAGCACGTCCATACTTGAGCTAGTGACTTAGGATCTTTCCATATAGCATATTGATGCACACTTGGATCCATGGTCACTCCATATTGCCAATCTTAACAAGTTGATGACTCGCAAAGCTTCCCTCGGATAAGGTGTTTGAATATAATACTTGAAGACCCCACGGATGCTAGACCTTCACCTTAGCAAAACACTAATGGCGGCTTAGCTACGGCCCCAAAGATTGCTTAGTCCCTCATCCTAGACATCTCGGTTGATCTCTTCATCACTTATCCAATCCACTTTGAGTTCCACTTTGCTTCATACGCAATTAACCTTCATTTGAAAACACCGCTTCAAATGCTTGATCTTGATTGACAACGGATATGCAAGCTTCCATTTCTAGAACCATAGTGTGTACACTCATCATCTTGTTCTCTTTCAATAAACTCATGAAGTCTTGCACCATATACTTGTCTTTGAAATGTGAGTCATAATATACATCCATGATTAATTACTTCAATGGTTGTTCATGAATATATAAAGAAAACCTGCTCACAATCTTAGACAAATTCATTAGTCCTTTAATCGCCTTGTTATTCAATTCACCAAAATCCACTTAGGGGCCTAGATGCACTTTCAAAACCCTAATGTGGGAATTCCTAATCTTGTTGGGGTTTGTTTGGAGCTGTAGAAAAAACTCAAAATCTCATGCAGATAGAGGGAAGAAGAATTAAGTGAGACATTGCTACAAAACACTTGTCGTGGTTTATCAAAATGTCTAATTTGATGTTTTGTTGCAAAATGTTCATTTGCATCTTAGAAATTGTCGAATTCAATATTTTTGGATGTCGAATTATTGTTTATGAGATGTTGAATCTCATTTGTTAAAAATTATTGAATTTATCTTCTAAATGGGCCTAATGGACTTTAAATTGGGATGCTTGACCAACTTCTAAAAGTTGTACAAGGGCCCAATCTTATTACTTCATTACTTTGGTAATTTTTTCTCATCGTTTTCTATTTCCCTTTTTAAAGCACCTTGATGCCTATATGCTTAGAAAAAATATCTATAAATATCCTCACACAGACTCCATTTACACATCCTCTTCCTCCACTCCCCCTCGTGTTCTGGTAGCGCAACTTCAGCCTTCCAGATCTGTTGCATCCGCCACGCGCCGTCTTGCTCGATCCGCCCCTCCCCCGTGACCAAACCCACGCCTTACCGGCATCGCCTCTAGCGTCGATGAGGACCGACTCCTCTATCCCTCCCCCTCCTCCACAACCCTCATCCTCGTTGTCTTCAACTCCGGCGAGTGCCCGGACCTGGTCGGCGGAGACCGCCCCCTACCCACCGACCTTCTCAGCCTCTGGATCTGCCGCTGGCGACCATCACCGCGCTAGCTCGGCTTTGCTAGGGTGCCATCGTGATGCCCCTCTCCAGCAACGGCAACGACGCCATCGTCGCCTCGCCTCACTGCCCACATCTCCACCGCCGCTCGGAGATCCCTCTGTGTCCAGGAGCACACAGGTAACTCGAGATCTAGATCTCAGATTCCAAATTATAATTCCGCCGGAGCGCCGCCCTCACCGTAGCAACATCTCTTGCACTGCCGAGATCCAATCTACTTCTTTATTTGTTCTATTATTACATACTTGATCCAGTAATCTTCGATTTTTTTTGGCAAGCTTCCTACACACAGATTCATCGATTTCTTAGCGCTTCGATCTAGATTTTGACAAAAAAGAAGTTCAAAGCCGTTGTCCATTTGTTCGAGAGAACGCATAAGCGCCACTAGGATTAGGAACACGTGAAAAAAAAATCGGCCCGATCCCGTTAGCTGCACAACGGCACACCACCATGGCGGCGGCAGCAGCAGCAGCAGCCCACTGCCAGCCGAAGAAGCCGCGGTCAGCAGCCACAGCCAGGCAGGCATCGTCGTCACGCAGGCCGCGCAGCCCAAACCCACCACCACCACCTCATCGGCTCGCTCGATGAGCTCGCGTCGCGTCGTCATCCAGCTCACTTCCCCCCTCCCTCTCCTCTCTCCTCGCCGCGGGGTCAGGTCACGCAGCCAGCCAGCCAGGCAGCAGCGAGCGCCGACCGAGTAACTGACGCCTCTCCCCTCCCCTCCCGGCCCCAGCCAGAAACTCCACCTCCCTCCCCCTGGCCTCGCCCCTCCCGGCCTCCTCAAATCCCCGATTAAACCCTAGAATTCCCCCCTCCCAAATGCGCGCTCCCTAGGCGGCGGACCCCGAATTCGCCACCGGTTCCGCGAAAGGTTCGGGATCTCTCGCCCCGCTCTCTCTCTCTCTCGCTCTCTCTCTCCCTTCTTGCGCTGGTTTTGATCTAGCTCGGACCTCGCTGTGCCGCCGCGCTCCTCAAGTTTGCCGCGCGCGGGCTTTGGGATTTTTAGGAGTCGCCGGCGATTCCTGTGTTTCTGTTTTTGGGGTGCTCGTGCGCCGGATTCCTCCCCTGATTCGGTTTGGTGCCGCGATGTGGGGATGGTCTGAACCGGCCAAGGTCTCCAAGGATTTTTACTGCCGTTATTAAGCGGCGGACTGTTGTTCATCTGGTTTATTTGTTTGTGATGATGTTTGTTTGCGTCAATGTTGTGCACGTACACATCTTGCTCTCTGCTGCTGCTGTGTGTTTTCCTAGGGATAATTGCCATCCATAGGTTCAAAGGTTTTGGTTTTGAATCGGGGAATGGTCGTCTGCTGCTCCTGCTGTTACAGACTTACAGTTAGACTGGCAGAGGCCTTTGCTGCTATCTTTCTCCAGGCCGGTAGTAAGGAGAGGAAGCTTTCATTTTGTTTTACGGCTTTGGTGATTCTGCATCCTATTTGGGGGCTGCTTTTATGGTCTCAGCGAAAAGGCTGGAATTTTGTTACCCTTTTTTTGCAATGTTAGTATAGGACAGCATCTTTCAAAAAAGAGTGTAGGACAACCTCTATGTGGGCAGCTAATGCTTGGTTGGTGAGTTGGGAAACGATCTTCATGTGGCTTCCAGGTGCCTCTGTGATCACTTTATGTTCTTTTAATTGACGAAAAAATCCATGTGAGAACCTGGATGTCCAGTCAATCGCAATATCCAGCTTGCAAATAAGGATGTTGATTATCTTGCCATTTCATTTTTCCATGATTGCTCTGTCTTCGCCAAATGATCTCAGTACCAAGTCGGCAAGTCCTTTATGCACTGCTGTTCCCTTGTAACATGGACTTGCCCACTGTTGTTGTTCTGCAGGTGTGCGATCAAGATTGCACACGATGAATGCGGGTTTCAACAAGCAGATCTTGGCCCAGAAGCTTGCAAAGCTTAATAGCTCACAGCAGAGCATAGAGAGTATCCTTCTCGACAGTTTCTCATTTACCATTGAACTAGGTTCCTTTTGTTTTCTTCACGCGATTCACTGTACTTGTGACCAAGCTATTTACAGTCTCTCAAGCCGCATCATGACCGGTTAATAGCATTTTACTAATCATTCATTTGCCCTTGATCAAGTATGCTATGCCTCCTACTGAGCATTGTACAAAGATAGCTACTATTGCTGACTGTGATTATTTACTCATGTGCTCCATTCGTTTACTCATTCACATAACGTCATCCTTAACAGATGAAAAGCTTTATCACATTGGTGTGTCTTTCATCATCGTTACTGCCGACTAGTTGTAGAAACATGGGATTCTGAGTTCCATGCTTCTTCTAGTGAGAGGAGGTTATCTTTGCTGTACCTCGCAAATGATATTATGCAGAATAGCAGAAAAGAAGGTAATGGGTATATAACTGAATTCATGAGGGTCATCCCTGCTGCCTTGAATGAAGTGCTGACTATCAGAGATGATCTTGGACGGAATGTCGTAAAAAGATTGGTATGTCGTATATATTCTTTTTATCATTGTTCATGGAAGAGCATAAGTATTCATACCAATTATAATTGTGTTTTTAGTTATCATTGCATAACAAATATGTTGACAACTTATGTCCATTTCTATGTTAGGGTCAAACTTACTAGAATGGCAAGTGCTAAACGTATTACTCAATGATTTTTATTAGACTTTTTGTGGGCACAAGATATACAAAACATCCCCCTAGAGTTGTAGGGAGTCACTAGTACTACTTCTGACCACCAGGAAGGGGGTGTGAAAAGCTCCTGTTCTCTCCCTCTCCCTCTCCCTCTTAGGTGGCGTTTGGATATCAAGTTGGAATGGGATAGGGAGATGAGATGGAATGTGTAGAGCCAGGATTGGGATCAGATTATCACACCTCTATCCCTATCCCTTGTCCGGACCGTTTTGGTTTGGTTTTGGGATTTGTGGGACCCACATGCTAACAAAAAAAATAGGCAGATCCTATGTGACACGAGGAGCCGTCATCTGCAGTGGCACTGCAGCTGGGCGGCATGTGATTGGAGTGGCAGCTCCGGCTCCGTGGGGCACCTGCCCGCGAAAGCGAAGTTGCGGCCCTCTGTGCACCATGCGCAGTCGCAACTGCTCTGCTCCCTCTTGCGAGGCTGTGGGAGCTTCAGCCACGATGGTTCTCGATCTCGCTCGTTCATGGCCACACACAGAAATGGAGGCAGGTCCTATGTGACACGAGGAGCCCTCATCTGCAGTGGTACTGCAGCTCGGCGGCATGTGATTCGAGTGGCAGCTCCAGCTCTGTGGGGCACCCGCCCGCGAAGGTGAAGCTGCGGCCCTCCGCGCACCATGCGCAGTCGCAACTGCTCCGCTCCCTCTCACGTGGCTGTTGGAGCTTGAGCCACGACGCGCACCAGCAACAGCTCTGCTCCCTCCTGTGTGGCTGCGGCAGCTTCGGTGACCACACATGGCTGCTGCGGCTCCGCTCCAACCCGCGTGGCTCTGAGCCCTCCCCCACGGTATGTTCAAGCCTCGATGGCGGAGGCCATTATTTCCCTGAATACAAACATGGGACAACATAACCTTGTACCCCTATTTCCCTTTCCCACCTCACATTTCCATCTATCCAAACGCCACCTTAGTGCACACACTCTTCTCCATCTTCGTAATGATTCTAGCTAGGATCGGAGCCACCCGAGTTGAGAAAGATATCTAGGTTCTGGTGAGGGCCAAATGTTGGCTGCGGTGTGGCTTAAGTTGGTACACTTTAGTTTTTTTAATGGGTTGGCTATGTTTGTGTTTAGATTATTTTGACAGTGTCCTGTGCAGCTATGCACTTCTTATTTATGAAAGTTTTTTTTCATAATCTCTATTAAAATCTCAATACTAAATACATGATCACACATTTTCTTTACATTTTACTGGGTCCCAAAGGGACTATTGCTACAGTAAAGCCCACCAGTAGTGTTTTGTGAATAAACATGGAAGTGATGGCCATAATTGGGAAGCTTTTTATTCTTACTAAATTAGATCATCATATGTTGAGTCGGTTTGGAATGCTGTGGCCAATGTTCATGATAGAAACATTGCACACGACTAGTCTTCAAGTAAACTAGCAAGGATAACTACTTCGATTTAGGTGAGGCAATTGACTTCTTTCCCAAGCAAGAATATAAAAGTCTAGATTACTAATGCACTGTGCAGCAAAGCATGGCCAGTTTATGACCTAACTAGCAGAATTAAAAGCATGAATCCCAGCTATTCGCAGCCTGTTTTTTTTAATGGTAAACCAACAAACAGCAAAAACTCTAGGCTATTCTTGTGAGCAGGTTATAGCTACTCCCAGAATAGTCCTATGCAAGTGTGGCAGCTTGTGATGCTGCTAGTTTAGACAGCGTATTTTTGTCATCCTACTTCCTCATGACTTACCAGTTACCACATTATCTTCTTTGCATTACTAGACCTGCCGCCATGTCGAGTGTTTTAATCCTCTATTGAGTCAATGCTAAGCTCTCTTGTAGCCACTCTCCGTCCCTCATCTGCTGATGTTGAGCTTTAACAAACCTAGGTAGGAGGTAGACAAAAGGTATCACTTAGGTCTGTTCTCATCAGAAGTAGCAAAAGATGACAAAAAGGTCCCTCAGCCTTGTAAGTTGATTTTGTGGGTTTTGTCAAGCCACCTACTGAAATTCATACTCCAGTTATTCTTCACCATTTCAAACACAGTAAACTTTTGTTCAGTGCAGATTTTGTATAATTCAGGAAATCGCTCCTTAAAAATATAGGATTCCACACCAATTCAGGAAATTCAGAATGTAAATGATTTATGAGTGATCATGGTGGTTAGGGTCCCTCCAGTTCTAGGCCCTCATTTATCCCTACTCACTTCAAACCCCATTAGTTCTAGACTCTCCAGTTTCAAATGTGCCTTTTTGATTTCTCTATCTTTGGAATATGAGTGTATGACTTGTTAAAGCAATACTATAGGACAAGTAGAGGGGGGAGAAATTAAAAAGGAAACGGAAGTTAGAGGATAAGATTTGTGTTTAGCACAAACCATGAGTTGCATTGTTTTTTACTAGCACTTTTCCTGTATCAGTCCTCTCTCCATCTTTGTTACTCTTGAAGTCTTGATCCATCTAATGTACATCGTTACTCGTTACCCTCTTTGGTGAGTGGTGGCCTATATCTTTCCACTCACGGACTTTTCCATTTTTACTATTCAATGAGTATGCCATCCTTTGGTTTGCACTGGTTAGCTTGTGCACCTGGTGCAGTCAAACATAAAAGGTGAAGAAAAAGTTATGGCCCATGAGCTACTTGTGCTAAGCTCTCTCTGCCTCAAGCTTGAACCCTAATATGAACCATGTTTTTCTTTTTTTTCTTAAACAAAATTGTAATTATTTATGTCTACATCTTTTTTAATGTAGAACTTAATAATATTTTAGCCTTTTTCATGAGGCATCTAAAGGAGTATTAACTGTCCATTTATGCACAGTTTGATAAAGTCTTGTACACTTCATCTTCTGTTCTTAAACACAAGCAGAGGAAAATGTGAACAAAAATTCTTCTTGAGGAGCACATGTACCAGGGTTAAAAAGATAAAAACTATCCCATCTTTCTGTGGAGGAAATCTGTTATGGACTGCAATGCGAGGGAAGGATGATTGGAGGATTTGGGGCTGATCTGTGGGGGAATTACAGTTGTAAGCTACAGTACCCATGGTGCTACAGTACGCGGAGAAGGTTGAGAGAGGGGCAGCTAGGGTTGCTGGGTCCCGAGGAACGCCGGCTGCGGGGCTTCACCCACGGCCGGCAAGAGAGAAGGGTTTTCCTTCTAATCTCTTGCTTGATTAGATTGATACATCTCCCCTCCTTATAATGAGAGGATTCCTTGACCCCTAAGTAAGGACTCGATCTTATCCCTAAACATAACCCTAATGGGCCTGCCGAGCCGGCCTATTAGACCCGGCCCATTAGTCCCCTGACACCTGACAAAACCACTTTATGTGGACTTAAATATTGGATTCCCGCCTCCTTTTGGCAATAGATGCCCCTAAAATTTGGAGCGAGAAAGCAACAGACCACATTACAAACTGTCTTTTTCTATGGTTGTAAATTTGTGATTTTGAGTGTTGACCTTCAAGCTCAAGTTTGAGTCAAGCAAGCAATCTGCTTTTGGAATGTTTTTTTTACCACTTTACAGTCCCTCTTAGGTAACTAGGTAAATTTCTTGTGTTTCCTAGTTCTGTTCATTTCCCCCTGTCCGCCTACTGCAGAAGCAATTGCATGATCATCTTTTCTTGTCCTTATTTGGGCCGACTGATGCTAAGCTTACTGAAAGCATCCCTTGTTTTGTTATATCTTCCCTAGTGAACTGTTGAGGTGCTCGTGAACCTGCCCTGATGAATCCTTGTGCGAAAATCAGGAAGTGGTTGTGTACTCATGTAATTCTTAGCTCCAAAGTAAATGAATAATTTTTGGAATAAAAATCTACGGGTTTATACCTTTCTTTCATGACAAATAATTACTGTTTCATCTCAGAAATTTTCCCAACATTACAGATTGACATATGGGAGGACCGTAAGATATTCGATACTCAGGGACAAAGCCTCAAGGATGACTTTTTTATGAGGTTAAAGGACATAAGAAGCAAGTTGGTAAGTGAGTTATTTGTTTCTATTTTCATATGACACTCCGACGGTTGAGGTGTACAATCATGATTTCACATATGTACAGAAAAATCCGGCTGGTGAGCTGTTGGAGAAGGTTGTCTCAAGCTACAAGCATGTCCTGAATGCTCCTATGGATGAGGACACACTGATGCGAAAGTGCCAAGCTGCTCTTATAAATTTTGATGAACTCAATAAAGCGTATGGAAACAACTCTTTTTTAGGTAATGATATCTATTCAAAAAGATATTCTCATGTGTTCGATTATTATTCAGTAGTGATTATATGGAGTTAAGTTTTATTCTGGAAGTCTTCAAGTACTTCCACAGCTGTAGGATATCTACAGAACCACCCAACTACCATGACCTCAACCCATACAAACTTGCGTCGACCTGCATGGGTTTGTTGTACCTAGGTCAATCCAGCTAATGGGCAAGCGGTCTGTTCAAAACCTCCTTTCCATCTCAAGCAAGAGGTGGTTAAAGTGACTAGATCTATTGTGTTTTAATACTCTTCCCATGTCTCTGATGCCTGACTGCAGTGTCAATGGAACTTAGCAATCTCCTGACCTTGACTTGCCCTCACAGTAGAGACAGCTATTGTATTTCTCCGCTCTTGCGTTTCTTCAGCATTACTAAGGTCTGGGTGTTGGTGGAGGTGTGAGAGTCTTTCCTCAGGGAGAAAAAAGCTCTATGCTTTTGATGACCCTTTCTTACTCAATGTTGATTTATTGGCCTATCACAAACAGTTTCAAGGTTAGCTTTGTGGATGCAATGAAATTGAATATCATATGTGCGCAGTGTGCTACAGAGAATTGTTTCACAGGTGGGTTATGGGCTTATAGCGCTTAATGTAAAAACAGTCACCAATCAAGAGCCTGTCACAAAATAATCATCATCCCAACCTTCAGCCAATCTGCATAGATGGAGCTGTAATTAATTACAGTATGAGGTTGCAATATAATATTTGATCGTCTTCTTTCTGCTTTAGCTTGAATCCTTCTGTTGCATATTGGCAGGTAATGGCAATCAATCTGGCTTTGAGGAGCTGCAGCAACAACATAGCATTCTCAGAAACTCCATTGAACAACTCAAAATGTCAGAATCACTCAGGGCCACTCTTATTTATCATTTGAAGGAAGCACTGAATGAGCAGGTGGGAAAGCAAATATCTGTGTAAGGTCTATTTTATTTGTTATATTGATCCTTTGATGCTTACAGTGATTCATTTATTTTCAGGAGCTCAAAGTGGAACAAGTGAGAAGCCAGCTTCGGGTATTCTCCTGCATTCAATATTGCTGTTTCTTCTGATAAAAGTTTGCTTTGTCGATACCTTACCACAAGACTTTCTTTAGAAAAAGAACATTGATATATTACTTTACTCTTATGAAGGACAGCTTCAGTGGTTTACTATATTACTGATGTTTTCCCATCATGAACCAGGCAGCTCACTCCCGATACAAGAAAGCTGGTGAGCTCTGCCATGGACTTGGAATTGACGTGGAAAGACATCAGTCATATAACCAAGGGCTTAAGTCCAGTCTATCTGAAACACCAGCTTCCATTGCCCCAGGTTCAGCTAACATGAAATCTCTTCAGAAGGGTCAATCAAGTGCAGTGTTGTATTCACAGGAGGGAAATGGTGCTGAGCACAACGCCATAGCAGCTAATGTTTTGACAAAGCTTGCTGTAAGTGCTGCTTCAGACAAGGCCCGTGATGGTGTTTTGCCTTCACGAGCCAATGGGGGCCATACTGCAGTGAAAATAGATGATCACTCTTCTGGTAACAAGAGGCAGAAGCTAGAGGATGGCATACATACTTCTCAGCCTCAATCAGAGTCACCACCCCCACCCCCACCCCCGTTCCCGCATCCAGACGCATTTCAACCTCCACCACCACCTGAATATCCTCCAGACGCATTTCAACCACCGCCACCACCACCTGAGTATCCTCCATCACCAGAGCCTAGCCCACCACCACCGCCGCCAACTTCAACACCACCCCATATAATCCCCCCGCCCCCGCCGACCACAATGCCACCCCAAATAATCTCACCTCTACCACCTACAGCTGGTACATATGCACCTTTTCATGCTGGACCTCCTGGTCCAATGTATGGCACTTTCCCGTTTACTCCTGTGGTCAACTTCCCCATGAACATTCCACCTGGTTTCCCCAGTCCTCCAACCCCACCTCTAGCTTTTCAAGGATTAGCGGGTACATTCTATGGCCCTCCTCCGTTCCCCACAGCAACCCCACCAACAGACAAGAAATAAGAGTAGCACCGTACCTGCAGATTTGTAGTGCCAACCGCCAGACAGCACATGAGACTGTAACATGGGGCTTTGCTTTGACAATCATAGTTATTTGTTTCATCGAAGGATATGGATCGTCATGTGTTCTGTGGAGCTCAGAAGACTGTTCTAGTGTTGTACATTTAGTCAGCGAGCGTGCAACAGCGAACTAATTGTTCTGGTCTTGGTCAAGAAGTAGAACCTGTAGATTCCAACTGCCAGGCGGGATTTGTAATTCTGGGAGCCGAGAGCAAATGCTCCCGACAGTTTAATTGACAGATTTAGTTTTTTCTTGTCTTTGTTATGGAGTAAAAACAGTAGATCTTCTCAACAGCTAGAGAGAGAATATATGGAATCCTAGAGCGAGGGCAAATGTTGTAGTAGCATGACATGTTTGTAACTTAATCATAGCTATGTTATTTGCTAGATCATCCAAGGACATGCAGATGTTCTTGTGATGTATGGAGCGTGTGTGTGTGGTTCTGTTGTTTGGTGTAAGATGTAACTTTTGTGGCTGCCGATTGTTGAATTTTTTGCCCCCGTTTTAATTCCCTTGTCTGGGCTTCCGTGTGCTTGGGCGTTGTTTTTCGCCTGCGCGCTGTGCGCAGATTCCATGTGTCTCCAGCAAAAGTTTTTCTTTCCTGGGCGAAGGTTCCACAGGTGGCAGTTGCTAGACAGGAGGCACAAGTCATTTGTGCACTTAGTTGCCTGTCCTTTCCTTTCCTTGGTGATTGATACTGGCCTCATTTCAAGTGAGCCGTAGGAGCAATAATGCATTGCTTTAACCTTTGTGCAGCTCCACCCGTTCCAGAAGTGCTCCATGGCTGACTTGCGCATCCATGCCCATGCTGACAGTTCATCATCGTGCCATGTGGGTTCATAGTGCAGATCTTTTCATCGGCTTACCAATTTATCGATCAATTCTTTTTGCTCGTCACACATCACGCTGACGCTGGAGTTTGAATGGCAGCATGGGCCTTCTTCTCGGCTGGGATGTCGAGCTACCTGATGTGCCTGTTCACGGGGCAACATCTCTGTAGACTTCTCGCTTTTGCTTTGACCCCGCTGCTCATCATATAGAGTTTCGTAGTTGCGACTCGATCACGAGCGCTCCCAAAAGTCGCAAGTGGTGACACCCCCCCCCCCCCCCCCCCCAATAATTGGAAATCGAGGGAAAGCAACGTGAGACGTGACCGTGACACGGGCACGGTTACCTTTTCTCCTGCACTGGTGCTAGTTTTCTTTCACACTTTTTCGTTCCTTCGTTTTCATCGTACAGGTCGGATGACACCACGTATAATTGTATGTTGCGCGGGCACAATCTCAGTCGCCCTCCATGTTTCCATGGCCCCGCTACACCTCCGCTCACAAACGGGATAAAACTCATTTCACAACCCTTATCTTAATTTTCGAGATGCATCTAACGAGCCTAATTATGTCATGGTCAGATAATGCCGTGCTTAAATAAACAATCTCTAATTATGAGTTAATTATATACATCTCGCGGTTTTCATTCCATTAGTGTAATAAGTTTTGCAGTTAGTCTACATTTAATACTCCAAAAATTTCCACCGAACTAAACGAGTGAGGTGGGAGGAGAGCTATTCTAAGACATTATCGAGATCTCAATTCAACATCGACATACGTAGGATTAGTTCGACAGGGTTGTGGCTGAAATGATTATGACTGTAGCTGCTCTGATGGAGTTTAAGCTGTTTTTAAAACTGTCGTATGCAAAACGACTTCTCAGTAGCAATATAAGTAATTTTACAATCAATTAATATTTGATGAGGGAGGAGAAGCCGGCGAAGCATTTTTTCTTTTACTTCTCCTCTTCAGTGTAATAAGCTATTTTGTGACTTCTTCCCGGTTTAGATGCTGAAACCATTCTAAAGTCGCCCCATTGGTAGGACTCACGAAAAACGGTGGAGAAACTCTACCAAAAGGACCCTTAAAGTAATGGTGTAGTCCAATGCCAAAAGCTCCACGCCAACATGGTCTCACCTCTTTAAACACATGCATGTGTACACTCTAACTCTACAAGTATCTCCGAGAGGGAGAGACTGAATTGACAGATCACAATCTCGTTTCGCTATCGGCGGAATTCAAAGATTATTACCGCGATCAACAATTTATAAAATAAATTAAGAAAAACAAGCACGCATTTTTCTAACAGTAGAATTCGAATCATCCTTTGAAGCCAGTGGAATTCGAATCTAGATGGATGGGTCCACCACCACCCTACGAGAAGTCGATAGTGAGGTGCCTGTGATCTTTACGATGAAGGAGGTACGGTGTATAGATTTTTTTTTGCATAGATTGATAATATACCCATTGATAGTGATGAGGCCCTTTTGGTAAAAGAATTTCTTCAATCTCAAAACTAACAAACACAATCTCATGACGAAGTATGCAACTGCCGGCCGGCCGGTCCGGTCTTTTTCAAAGAGTTGATCTTGACTCGTGGTTTTTATGCACGTACGATTTCATCAGAAAATCCGTATTCAAATGGTCCACACCGCACCTTCGCCGGACAAGCAAGGTCATAAATCTTTTGATTTGCGTTTCTCGGCAAGCATAAAAGGCTATTTGCCCGCTGCACACACATGTCGCTCGCGTTGACATCCGATCCAATCCGTTGAAAAATTGGTGATTCTCCTCGCACATCCGATCCGATCCGATCCGATGCAGCAGCAGCCACCGAAACTTGCTGGACTGCCTTGGGTCAATGCTCATCATATGGGCGCACGCGTTTGGGCCTTTCGGCCGTGGCCATCGCCTGGACTGCAAGGTCAAAGCTCATGCGCCACTTTTGGTGGACAACATGCACGTCGACCAAGACTAGCCAGGAATTCTCTGCTAGTAGCTAGTAGTTCCTTCAAAGGTTTTGCTCTCACAAGTTCTGCGTCCTGTGGTTATGTTTTTGCTATGGAGACAAATTAAGCAGCCTTGTTGCTTGGTGCACTACTAGCTAGCTAGCTGCAAGCCTGCAACCATACATCCATACAAGTCACAGTAATTGTATACAATAATTGGGTGGTTGCTTTGGCTGATTCCTTTGAATGACGTGTATACTCAAAGAAAACACAGTGAAATACCAAAACTTACATATGTAGCGGTATGTCGTTGCAATTAATGCAATTTCAAACAGCCCATTCCTAATTATGTGCAGTACACTCCCTCCTATTTAGCGCAAGCCACAAGGTGTGTTTTGTTTCAAAAAGTCGGTCTTTGCAAATATTGATCAGCAGTTAATTATTGGTAAATATTTAATGAGTTCAGTGTACTTTCAAAGAATTTCAAAGTAATTAATGTAAGAAAACTAAGTATCCAGTGTATGGTAAAAAAAAACTAAGTACTTTCAACGATTCTCTCATTTCGTGTAAGCTTTAAAGTAATGTAAAAATTTCTCATCTCGACGTAAGGTATCTAGTGCCTTTTAGACTTACCAGAGTACCAATTAAGTGTGGGGTTGAATAATTCTAGTACATTTTTTCCTTGTAGAGGAATTAATGTAACAGCTGATAATAGTGGCAAGAAAAGTCTCACATGGCGCCTTCTGTAGTTATGTGTGGTTGACAAACAACTGATAGTTCATGCACATACACTTTTCCACGAAGGCAAAAGATGTACCCACCAAGTGCCCGTTGAAGGCACGCCCTTAATTTGGTTACACAAGGGATATGTGTGCATGCGTGTGCGGCATGCACACTGAGCTACATCAATTGAGCAAAAAAAAAAAAAAAAGATGTATACCCACCAAGGGTGGTATATGCCAAGTGAGACGCTTAAACAAGGAAATCTAGTCAGACAAACAAAAGGTAGACATTGATAATTGAGCCGAGATATTATTCACTACAACTAATTTAGTTTCTGCTTTATTCTTCAACAACAATAAGCAGGTCTACGTACGAATCAAAGATTCCAACTGACGATAACGATATCAGTGACATCAGTGATGAAAACTGATCTAACTCTCCAGAATATTTCAACGTATGTATATACGGAGTACAAGCTAAGGAAAGGGCTCCGTCCATTCTCCGGTTTGCCCCGTATATACTTGTTGCCTACTAATTGCGGAATCCCTTGCCCAATGAAGAAACAACAGGGTCAAACAACAACATAACAATCTCAACACATGCACGTCGTCATATGGCCAAATTCAGACAGTACGATCTGCACCTGTAGTTTTCACACAAATAAAGAGCATATAATTAAGCCGATACGATTGATCGATCTACACATTCAAGTATTATTCAACGCAGAGCGCTGTCTGCTAGTCCTGCACGCTTCTTCATTATGTATATATATAGTATGCCCTATATAGCGGCTACTACCAGCAGCCCAGGCCATGTTCACATAGTAACGTACAACGAGCTCTTGCGTCGTCGCGACGATAATAGCCTTGTTTAGTTCCACGAATTATCTTCCATGTGACGGGTGAATAGCGACAATTTAATAATAACCTGTCGTGTTGGGCCGCGTGCATAGAGAATAGGAGCACACGTTTCGATGCGACGGATGAATACCTGATTAAATGTAATATATAAAAACTTTTAAGTTTGCCTTAGGTCGTCAACTATCATGAGTTTCAATATGGCAAATTCAACACCATTAGTTGGCTTTGATTCATCCGGTGTTCATGTGCGTATGTAGCAAGCATGCATGACGATGCTAACAAAAAAAAAGATGCAGCAAGCAAGCAATAGCATGCTTTGCCGGCCCGTGTCAGTGCTTCTTCCACAAACACAGGCAGGCAAGCATGCAGGCGTTGACCATTGGAGAATGGAGATAGCATAGTATGCATGCATGCCACCACACAATTATTGAGCATGCATGTTTGCGCTCCCCATTTCCTAAGATTGATATGGTCGTCGTCGTCAGCGCCTCTCAAGCCGCCAGCAAAACTCAGCCCTACATGTACCTGTCCCACACACATATATATGTCTCTGCCTATTGTCAAATTCTTATCGTATATTCTTCGTGTGTGTGTGTGTATTAGTCGCACTCGATTTATATGCAAGTTTATAAAATAATCCAATAAAACCATGCATATATGCTTTTCTTCTCTTAGCAATCTCTGCTTTCTCCTTGCTCCGGTCCCCTGGTCTCCCGATCGTGTTTGTCCTCTCTGTCTCGATCTCGCTCCCTCTCTGTTAGCAGTTCTTAGCAGCCAGCTTCACCTCTCTAACAGATGACATGTTGTGTTCCCGCCAGGAAGTCAAGCATTTCTGCATCAAGTCGATCTAGGACAGAGATGCTACGAGACCTGGCTATGGATAGCAAGAGACTGTAGTAACATGTTGCTATTGGTCTGCAGTGTTTTGCCTGGTGCAAGCATTAGCTAATAAAGCTGGCTCTTGCTGCTTCCTTCTTCCACCGTCGCTAGCTTGCTGCTTATAATAACCTGATCGATCCGACCCTCGCCTCAGATCAGCTCGGCACGCAGCGGAACTAGCAGCTTTTCTCGCACTCACACCATCATCATCTTCCACCAGCCGTGCGTCGTCCATTCCTTGGGCGGCATCGGCTATATATAAGGATCGGAATTGAAGAAGCTAGGCCCTCGCGCATGGCGACGGTGGTGACGACGACGTCGACGAGCAAGGTCGGGAGGAAGAGCCTGATATCGAGAACCCTGCAGCGGTGCAAGTCCGGGCTGAGCAACGGTGGCGGCGGCGGCTCTGGCGGCCGGGCGTCGCCGGCGGGGTGCTTCTCGGTGTACGTCGGCGCCGAGCGGGAGCGGTTCGTGGTGCGCGCCGAGTGCGCCAACCACCCGCTGTTCCGGCGCCTCCTCGACGACGCCGAGCGCGAGTACGGCTACGCGGCGCAGGGCCCGCTCGCGCTGCCAGGCTGCGACGTCGACACCTTCCTCGACGTGCTGTGGCAGATGGAGCACGACGACGACGCCGCCGACGGCGGCGTCCAGCAGTTCGCCGCCGCCGCCTCGTCGCCGATATGCGGCTTCAATAGCGGCAGCAAAAAGGGCCGCGCAGCCGGGTACCGGATGCTGAGCCCGAGGTCGTCGTCGCCGGTGGTCGGCAGGAGGAGGTGATCAGATCGAGCAGAAACAAAGAAAAATAATCGAGCATGCACTCGATCACACCGTACGCAGGCCGGCCAGGGGATTAACTTCGATGCTAATATATGTAGCTGGGTTTATATACATATATAGAAATCAAATAGCTTTCAATTCTATGTGTATATATGTATTAGAGTATGTGCTGAATCAGGTATACTTCAAAGAGAAACAACACTCTTTTTTTTCCTTGTCATGCATGGCATATATATAGTTTTCTTTTTCTGTATGCACGTACGGTTAAGTAGAATCACTACGATTTCTTTTTCAATTTGAGGAGGTCATCGACACATATTTTCCCAGTGCAATATGCATATATGGTCCAATGCAAATTTGAATATGAACCGCCCACTCTTGCTTTTTTCTGAAAAAATCAATTGAATTAATTCATAAAAAAAGATACGTTCGTTCAATTCAGAGAGGTGCCCAATACCTACATTAACCTCATAGTGAATGGCAGGCGGCCGGTGCCTCCGGCCGTGCTGTAAATAGAAGCAAAGAAATAGCTGTCCGAAGAGGGTTTTTTTCAGCCGTCTCATAAAAAATTGCAATCTTAGCTTTTGGAAAAAAAATCTCACAAAAATGCAATCTTAAAAAAAAATCTAATTACCTTTCTAATTAAGTGGTCAGATCTAATTTGCATACCCAAATTTACTGCATTTGGCCAGCAAACAAGGGTATTAGAGTTCTTTCGTTCCTCCACTAATTTGTCCTAAACAAAGTAAAATTGCACCATTTTATGGGACGGAGGGAGTACCGAAGCGCAGTGGATGCAAGTATGCAACGGTGGGTGCACCACAGTCCGTAGAATGTCAAGGATAACCAGACTAATTAATCACGTTATTAAGTATGTTTTTAAATTAAAATTAATTAAAGTTGTGTTGAATTGGAACAAGTTTTTTTGACTCCCTCAATTCGAAATTGGTGCTCACATTTTTGTTTATTCCGGTATTTATCTTTGTCTTGTGCTTTTAATTATTATTAATAATAAACTACATGGGCCGTCGATAGCATTGTTAGAGTATTGTGAATCTACTAGACCAAGCGGCGCGCGTAGTACGCTAAAGACCAGTTCTCCGATTAATATATCCATTCGTGTCTCCCTCCTTGGCGAGTCATCGTTTCAACGAATGCGATCGACCGCCTTGACGTTGTGATTCTGCGAGAAATGAAATTGGTCACCGTGACATGATTTCTGCAAGTAGCTTCGCTTCCGTTTTTTTTTTGGGTCAAACTCTCGATGCTTGCTACACTCCAATTATCTTAAGCACGACTTAGTAACTCATTATTCTTCCTCAGATCAGGTGCCAATTAATTCGACACGCTCCGATCGAATCTCCTATCCTTTCTTCACGATGACGACATGACACACACGATAGATGCTCAAAGACCCAGTGTTGTGTTGAAGGCTTCCTATCCTAATTTCTTCAAAACCATCAATTGATGGTTAGTTGCTCCATATGACCATGCCTATGCCAGCTCTGTTTTTTTTTTTTGAACGGACGCCAAATTTTATTAGAAAAAAAGAGAGAAGCATCGATCCGATCTAATTTACAAAGAAAAGGGGTAAAAAAATCATATAACTTGGCGGAGAAAACTAGAAAGAATTTCTCCCTTCTCTCTCAAGTCTATGAAAGAAACAAAAGGGAAGAAAGGAACTGTGCAGGTGGTTTCCTGGATGTGCATCCGGTGCAACCATGTTCCAATTTGTACACATTTCTGTGTATTCCCTCTAGACTTTCCTGCTTCTCTGAAGTTGCTCCTACTACTTTGGTTTGCTGCATTCATGTGATCCAACAGAATATTCAGGCTTTGACACAGTCTGAACGGAATAGGCATTTCGCCCGGTATGTCTGTACTCAGAAGGAATTGAAGCAGATTATGCGCACGTCCGGGGGAATAGAGGCATGGCGATTTTCTTCGGAACAAAAACTGGTGGTAAGATCTGAAGCAGACGTACGCTCTGACGAGCCATGTCCATCAGCAACGTGCAGCCGCAGACGATCACCATTCAGCAGCCACAATGCTCGCCTTCGTTCGCACGCAGGGAGCTGAGGAGGCGCCGCGTGGAGGACGATCCGAGCCGAATCGCTGTAAGCACTGCAATCCGCTCATCGGCGGCGGCGGCGGCGGTGGCGGCGCGTCGTGCTGGATCGGAGGACTTCGTCAGAGACGGGTACGCCGGCACGCCGCACAGGGAAAGCCGTTGGATCAGACATGTGCGGCCCGGATGTGGCTCAATCGCAGTCTGACTTGGTCGTCTCGGACTACGACCGCCCGCCGGCAGCTCCGAGGACGAGGACGCCGCACCGAGAGCAGCTCCTCGCTCCGGCCGTGCTTCCGTGCTATGCCGGTGCAGTGTCGCCACCGCGGCCTTGAGCAGAGTCTTTTTTTTTAATGAAACAGGAGGGGGGACCCTACTGATTATTATATATTAAAAGGAGAAGTATCCAAAACTAGTACAGCCAATCAAGAAACAAAGAAAGAAAGGAAAAAAATAAGGAAGATTACACATAAGCTTCAGCCATAAGGACATACGATATTTGAGACTAGCTTTTGCTCCGAGAATAACTAGAGCACCTTGAGCAGAGTCTTGCCGACGAACTCGTTTCTGTGGCTTTTAGGAGTTAGCTAGGACCGCCATGACTGCGGCGAGGAAGGTTTCGACCATCTTGAGCGCATCGTCGACAGTTATTGTTGTAGCTCGATGGTTGATCTGTGCGGAGGGCAATGACGAGGAGACATCTTTGCCCTGTTCCATGTTGCCGCACCAAGGCCAATATGGCACACTGCAACTGAATGTTAGCCCGGTTTGTCTGTACAATAAAGGACTCGGAGATGATCATGCACACATCCAGCAATACAGAAGCAGGAAGGGGGTAGTGTAGCCGCTGGAAAGACGCGGTGCTCCGGCGAGCCGGGGCAGCAAGCAGTGGAAGCTACACCCCCTGCCTAGGTCAGGGGTGTACTGTATCTCTTTTCTTAAAGTCTACTCGACTTCGCTCCCACCGGAGCGATCCCGGGGTACGTGTCGCGCAGCGTTGTGTTTGGCTCTTTTGAAAAAAAAGCCCTCCGATTTTATAGAAATGCGAAACGGTCCAGCAAGTCCAGATCGTACACCAACGCATTCGTTTATTTTGCGCCCAAGCCCTCAAGCTAAACTTTAATTCTAGACGAAAAAGAGAAAATCGAGTTACTCTCCTCCCCGGCGTCCCCGCCGCCACCCTATTCACACTGTCTCTCCTCCTCCTGCGCCGCCGCTCCCATGGCCCACCACGCGAGCGCCGCGTGCGACCGCTCACGGCCGGCCACGGCCCGCGGAGGTGCGGATCCGGCCAAGGCAACTCCGGAGCGGCGCGGGCGAGCGCTCCCGGCCTCCCCTCCCCTCGTCAGCCTTATCGAGTGCGGCGGCGCGCGTCCTGGCAGTAAGTGTCCTCAAGGTACTCTCCCTCCATCTATTTATCCTCTATTTTGAAATCTGAAAATTCCATTTATGCAAGACCCATTTGTATTTTTGCATTGGGAAACACTAAATCGTCGCTTTGTCATATTGTGTAAGTAATAAATTCCTCTGACATGCTTCTCAAGAAATTAATGACGAGAGAGACTTTATTTCTTTTCCTTGGTTTTTACGAAGTGCAGATGGGGTTTGGATAAATGGACGGAGGGTATGCCTACGGCACAGAGAACCTAGTGGCTAGTGAGGGTAGTCCCAATGGGACATTTATGGTGTTTTCTATGTTTATTAATTATCTTGTCAACTAAGCAAAATGGTGATGTGGCAGCCTAATTAATGAGGAAAGAGAACACAAATCATAAAAATAGTTTCCTTAGGCCAGTCTCAATGGGAGTTTCAGGAGTGTTTCATGTACATTAAATACAACGCCACATAAGCAAAACTCTACTTTTTTATGAAACTCTTAGGAGAGAGAAGGAAAATGTTTCACCATGGTGAAACCTTTGGGCACTGTTTCACATGCATTTGATGCATTGGAAACAGGGTGAAATCCCCATTGAGACAAAAATAGTGTGTTTCACCATGGAACTATGCAATAAATCATGTAATGAGAGAGAGGTTGTGGGACCCGTGAGCATATGAAACTGTGCATTGAGAGAGACGCATATTTCATATCAAAGTTTCACATCTTGGAAATCGGGAGGTAAAACTCTCCATTGAGTCTAACCTTATGGAGAAATCATGTCTACTCTTAACCCAATGCATAAAAAACCTTAAATTTGCCATTGGGAAGAAACCACTAGTTTCTATGGGATTAATGCAACGCTCCCCATTGGTCAAATTGGGAGAGAGAAAGAGAAAATAATTATTACTTAAAGACACTACCACTGTGAAGTATAGTTTCTAAATGATTTCTTATGTTGTGGAAACTGTGTCAGCTTCCTCCATTCGGACTACACTGATATTAACGAGCCTTTGAGTTAATGGAAGTTAATCATGTTAGATTGATATCCTCATCAGTGGGCCCAACGGCCCACTGGGCCCTTAATCTCGCGCCCTGATCGGGGGCGCTCAACCCTAAATGGTTGGTGGACCCCTGTCACACTGCGCTATATAAAGGAGGTGGGGGCCGCAGGCTCGGGATACGAGGTTCGCCGCCAGCCACACACCCCCACCTACATTACCTAGTCCGATCTACAGGGAGCGCAGCAGTGACGGGAAGCTCCGCCGCCGCCACCACTGCCTCGACCGTCGCTGCCCTAGCGCAGACCTGCACTTCGCGTCGCTGCCCTCGCACAGATCTCCTACATGGCTAGCGGTTCCGGCAGCGCCCCTGCCGGAGACGGTACATCTCCCCTCTCCCCTCTCTCCGTTCATTCATGCATTACATATGTACATTCACACAGTTACAGTTGGTACCCGGCTAGATCCGCACCTAGTAGATCCGTTAAAACTATCAATGGTATCAGAGCCTCGGTTAGGTCGTAGATCTAGTCTCGGGTAGATGAAAAGGACAAGCAAAATCGATCTCGGATCGAAAAAGGAAATCGAAGCCGAAACCCTAACCCTAGATCTAAAAGTGCAAAGGACGGGAAAGGGGACCTACCTGTGGGCCCCTACCTCACCGTCACCACCGCCGTCGGTGCCGCCTTGGGCGTGCACCGTGCAGACAGAGGCGTGCAGGGGCGTCGGGCCACCACCGCCGCGCGGGTCTAGGCACCACCACCGAGCCGCTCGACGGCGGCGCGCTCACCCTACGGGGAACGCGCGCGCCGGCGAGGGGGGCCGGCCGACGGCGCCACCGCCTTCTCCTCCGGGCCGCCATAGGAGGTACACTCTCGCGGTCCTCACGTTTTTTGGGACTAGGGAAAGGGGGGAGGAAGAGAGAAAGCACGAGAGAAGAGAGGGACGCCGGCGGCCTTGGGCGGCGGCGCTTGCTCTTGCCGTCGCCGGCGAACACCGGCCGCGGGCCACCCTGCCGCCGCCGTCGCTGCGAGACAGGGTCGGAGGATAGAAACGACTAGGGTTTGAGGGGAGTCGGGCGCCGAACAGGGCTTTTATTCCAGCGAAACCCACGGATGGCCGTCAGATCTTGATCAGCGATGCTGGACGGCCACGATCGGCTGGCGGCTAGTTGGGCCAGATTTGGCCCAGGCGGGCGACGCGCGCGGGCTGCTTTGGCGGCGGCGCCGTCGGCCGCCGGGCCGCGAGCCCAGGCGGGCGCGCGAAGACGTCTGTGGGCCAGTTTTCACCGCGGTCCGCCATGAACAGTGAACCTTTGTCAATTTGTTTTGATTTTTTTCAGAAGCAATTATTGGTGTTTTTAGTATGAATTTTGATATCTATTCAAATTTGAACCAACGGGATAATTTTTTTAGAGAGAAAAGTGAATTCTAACAGTAACATTGCTTCTGAACGGAAAGTTTTCCATGAATTTTATTCATGTTTCCGCTGCGAATGTTTAAAGTGATGCTTGTTTTTTAAATTTAATTGGAACCAACGGGAAAATTAAATTTAAAGAGCATGTTAAAGTAATTTTTTTCTGGTAATTATGGTGCTGTTATTTACTGACCAACGTTGTTAATAACACTATCATGATTAAATGGATGTTTTTGTGCATTTATTTCTATTTTCTGCCCAACCGTGATATAGATTTAATTGCATAAACAATTGTATGTTTTAATTTTGACCAACGTTGGATTAATGCATGCAATTGTTGTTATGGATCTCACTTATTGTGGTTTTCAGGAGGGTCCAACTTGATGAGTTTCATCGACAAAGTCCCGATCCTCAATGCTGAAAATCGACAAAGTGCATCTGGCTTTTGTATGTGCTGACCTTGACTGGGTGCTGAAGGAGCCACAGCCGGTTCAGCCAGAGAAGCCGGTGAGAGATGAAAAAGATAATGATGAGGCATGGGCAAAGAAAGAGAGGGACTATGCTCCCTTAGAGTTGTCGTGGTACATTGCTAATAAAAAGTGGATCACGGCAAACAAAAAGTGCATGGCTTTCATAGAGAACACAATTGAGCCCTCACTTTTGAGCTCGATTGTTGGTTGTACCTCTGCTACAGAGTTACTTGACAGGATAAAGAGTCAGTTCTTGGCTCTTCAAAGACATATGCCACCATGATGCTAAGACAGTTGGTGAATGAAAAGTATACTGGTAATGGAAAAGGTGTGAGAGAGCACATCCTCAAGATGAGCAACCAGGCATCTAAGCTAAAGCCATTGGATGAGGAACTTGAGATTAGGCCTAAGCTCCTTGTTCACTTGGTTATGGCTTCCCTGCCAAAGGAGTTTGACACCTTTGTTACCAACTACAACATACATCAAGAGCAGTGGGATCTGGAAAAGACAATAGCCATGCTAGTTCAGGAAGAGGAAAGGATAAGGTCTCAAAGTGGTGGTTCTTTGAACTTTGCTAAGAAAAAGAACTTCCATCCAGGGGCTTCTTCTTCAAAGCCACATGGTAAAGGTAACATGCTGCATCAGCATCAGAAGAGTGTTCTTCCAGTGGACAAGGATCAGTGTCTCTACTGCAAGAAAAAAGGGCATTATAAGAAAGAATGTCCTGAATGGTTGAAGTCAGTAATGGCTTCTAAAGGTAATAATATAGTGTCTTTTGTAAATGAATCCTTGTATACACAGTTTCCAAAATCTACTTGGTGGATTGTCTCAGGTGCAACAGTTCATGTTGCAAATTCTTTACAGGGATTCAGTTCGACCCGGAGCACGGAAAGAAGAGAAAGTTCCATTGAAGTTGCAAATGGAGTCCAAGCCGAAGTTGAAGCTGTTGGCGATGTCTCTTTGGAGCTAGTTGATGGTTTTATACTTTTGCTTAGAGATGTTTTTTATGTTCCTTCGTTAAACAGAAACTTGATTAGTATTTCACGTTTGGACAAAGATGGTTTTGAATGTCATTTTGGACATGGCCAGTGTGCCATTTGGTGTAATAATGCTTATGTTGGTACTGCTTACCTTCATGATGAGCTTTATTTATTATCCTTGCGTGAAAAAGTTAATTCCGTGTGTGATGTGAATGCTCATGTTACAAATGATTCCGAGTCGGAGAATGTACACAAGAAAAGAAAGAGAACTCATGATACGTCGTCGAAATTATGGCACTATCGTTTAGGCCATATTTTGAGGGGGAGAATAGAGAGCCTCGTTAAAAATGAAATTCTTCCTCCACTAGAGTTCTCTGACTTAGAGCAATGTGTAGATTGCGTTAAAGGAAAGTATGTAAAGCAAATTAAAAAAGGTGCAAAGCGAAGCACAGGAACACTAGAGATAATTCACACTGATATTTGTGGACCGTTTCCTGTGAAAAGTATGGATGGTTATGACTCGTTCATAACATTCACAAATGATTACTCCCGTTATGGTTATATTTATCCAATTAAAGAAAGATCTGAAGCACTGGATAAATTTAAGATATTCAAAGTTGAAGTTGAAAATCAACTTGATAAAAGAATTAAAATAGTAAGATCTGACCGTGGGGGGAGTACTATGGTCGTCACACCCCATTTGGCCAAGTTCCTACAGGAAAATGGCTGTAACATCCCTGATGTTTAATTGCACTAATGACATTAATTACATGAGTTAATCAAGGTTAATTACCTTCTAAGCATGTTTGATATGTATTGTCACCTATTTGCACAAAAGATCTTGGTCAAAATCCCAAATCACGGTCAAACCCTAGATCTCCTTTAAGGCTGAAATGGTTTTCTTGCGGGTTCTCCAAATTTCACTATAGAAGTTCAAAATCGGCCAATACGAAAGTTGTTCGTTATTTCCGGGAACACATTTTTCGTAATTGGCGGACATTCCAATTTTGAGTGCAAATTGGCCAAAAATTGAGTTAAACGCGCTGTGAACAGTAACCCGAGCCGTGGAAAAACTGCAACTTCGGCCGACGTTCCCGGGCAAACCGTTGATCAAAACATATGTCGCCCTTTGGGAAAGTTGTAAGTCTATAGCTCCTCTACAACTTTTCTTTTTGGATATTTTCGAGTTTGTTGACGATTTTTGAAGTTATGCATTTTCGAAGACGGGTACAAGAAATCAAAACCAGGCCTGGACGCCTGGGCGCCGCGCTCGGCGTGTCGCTGGTGCGCGCGTCCTTAGTCCGCAGGCCGTCCACGTGGCGAGTGCAGGCCGATCCGGCGTACGGACGCCCGGGCGACGTCGCCGTGGACCGGGAGCCCCGCGGTGGACCCTCCGCCTCGCTTTTCCCCCGTGCACCGAGCCCACACCCGGCGGGAACGCCGGGCCGGCCACACGCCGTGCATGCACGCACCGCACATGCCGCTCGCCAGGTGGCCGCTTGCCTGGCCCGCACGCGCGCCCTGACAGCTCGCCGTCGACCTCGTCGTGCACATCGTCCTCATGGTAGTCGCGGCGTCGTCTTTCTTAAGCACATCGAGCCGGTTGTTGCTCCTTTTCACGCACGCCGCTGGGCCTCCTTGTCGCCACTGCCGCGCACACCCGTCCGCGCATAACTAGCACCGGCCGGCCTTCCTCCTCCCTCCTAAAGTTCCCCTGCTCCGCTCCCATAGCCGCCCGGCCACCGGGGGACCGCGCCGAGCCGCAAGGTGCCGGACCGAGAGCGCGGCGGTGGCCACCGGCCGTCTCCACGCCGCCGGCGCCCGACGACACCGCCTCGATCCAATCTTTGGCAAGAATCGACCAAGCATGAGCCCCCCCTAACATCCCTAGACCCGCGGCCGGCCAAGTCCGGTGCTCACCGGCCGGAATTTCCGCCGCCGGTGATGCCCCGTCCTCCCGGGACTACATTGCAAGGGAGCGAGTTAATTCTAGGGAGATTTCCGTAATCCGGGGACCTCTGCGTAATTTCGGAAAATAAGTTCGAGGGCCCACCGCAAATATGTTACTAGGGTTTCGTTTGAAACTTCCAAAATTCGTTAAACATCGTAGAAAAATCAGAAAAATGCAATACCAATTTTGTTTGTTCCTGGTGAAGAATCCTATCTTTTCTAGAAAACATGTATAGGGTTTGTACGTGCAGCTTTTGAATTAAAAATTCAAACTCAGTTTGCATGATATGAACTTGAATTTTGGATATGTTTATCTTTATGGCATGTCTAGATCTGTGGCAAAAGTTTGCATGATTTTGATATGTATATTTTCAGTTATGATTTATTTAAGATTTATGCTAGATTAAGTTTGATGCTTTTTATAGCCCCTTTAATGAACTTTTCTTGGAGCACAAGTGCACCCTAGGGCTTTGCCTTGTTGAGTAGAACCTCTGGTAGGGTGTATTTGATTTTAGGAAATTATTTAATGGGTGATTTGGATTTAATCTTGTGTAGGAGTTTAAATTCCAAAATCTGAACAATAATTTGAATCTCGCACTCATGCCTTGGTCGAAGCTCATTTTTGGCATACATGACTTGTAGGAGAAAGTTGGGATCAAAAAGTTTATGAAATCTTTTTATATAAATTAATAGTGATTTAATAGGCTGAAAATTGTCTTTTCCATATAAATTAATTTATAAATAATATTAAGCTATATTTTGGTTTGAGAGCTTAAAATAGGCATATGTTGCTGTGTGCAAAAGATTAGGCGCATTTGAAGTGTTTTTTATTTAATTTTGATTTATGGTTGAAAGGCTTGTTTTAAGTAATTAAGAAAGAAATGAAAATTAAAGTGTTAAATTGTAAAATCATGTTTGTTTCTGTTTTTATTAATTTAAATACATCCCCTTGCTGTTTGGTGAAGTTAAGTAACTTAAATTCTTAGATGTGCACACAATCACCATCAAAGTAGTGTTTTGTTTATCATCACACACCCTAATAATTTCTGTGAGAAAATAATGTTGTTTGGTTGAATGTGTCTAACAAGAGTGGGTTTTGTGGTAATTCTCCCACCTTCACCATAATCTAATGCATGTGCATGTAAATGTGTAGATCTTCCTGACAATACATACACGCTTACCCATGAGGAGGAGGGGCGGCTAGTGGAGAGCCGAACCAAATTGGTGTGCAAAGAAGACCGGACCAAAGTCCGGAAGAGCCCAAGGCTTGTGTTGGTACCGAGTCCGAGGAAGGCAAGCACCGGTTTCATCTAACCCATTTTTATAAATTAAAATCATGTCCTTTACCTTTCGGTACTTTATTGCTTTACTTGTGCATATAAGTTTCGGGAGTTGTTTTGAAACCTAGTTGCATGATCCTTAGGACTCTGATGCTCTTTTACTAGTATGTTAGGAACACTAGTGCCATGCTTTAAGGACACGGTACAAGTCAAGTAATGACTCATTGCTCGCGAGATATAGGTTATTCTTGTTGGAATCTATAAGTTGGTTAAATTGACTCGCTCATGTAGTAAGAGCAATGGGTTCGGTCTCGACCGAGTAGCATGGTGCTGGTCCTAAGCTATTGAACGTACCAAGTGCTTGTCGGGAATGGGACCTGTAAGTCTAGTACCTTCTGAACCGGGGCGGGATCTTTCTAGCTGCCTGCTTGGGATGCGTCTCCGGGCTAGCTACCCGTGGTATAGTGTGTGAGTCCGGACTGGTTGGGTTAGACCCTCCGGATAACCGTGTACCAGAGTTTGTAGCGTCTGATCCCAAACTGTAAGATGTTGGGAACCGCCTGGACGGGGTAGACTCCGCATTTGCTTTTATTTGAATTCTTGGGGTCTATTTCTTCCGTGTATCTTGGGTTTACCTTGTAAGGATATAAATCGATCGATCGTCGGTCACTTGTCGTTATCTGAGTCGGCTTGACCACTGGCTACCCCATATTTATTTATGGAACATTTTGGATTAATATTGTTATCTGTTTAATATTGTTTGCACAACATGCTTGTTTAGTACAGGTGCTCACCTAGACTGATTAACATACTAGAATATGAGCTAAAACTTGAAAATAAGGATCCACTCTTAGTCGCTTTTGGTAAAACAAACCCACAAGCCAAAAAACCTTTCATGTCTAGTCTTACTTTATTTTTGTCGGGTAAGTCTTGCTGAGTATTAGTACTCAGCCTTGCTTAATTTGTTGATTTCAGGTAATCCTATCTGGCCTGGTGTTATTCCAGAGGGATGGGAGGTTGAATGGGAGAACGATGATGATGAGTGATATACATGGATGGCCTCCTATGTGTATCATGCGTGTAGTTTACTTTCCGCTGTTTAAACTCTGAACCATTTTTACTTTTATGTACGAAAAACCTGGTTTGTAACAATGTTGAACTTGTGGATTTTAATGTATTGTAATGTTGTACTCTGGTCCCGCCTTCGTGTGGGCTTAGCGCATATCAGCGATCATGTTGTATGTGATTTACCGGGCTTTACCCGGCGGAAGCGACTTAATAATTTTTTATTATTTTGCTTAATGGCCACGTGGACCGGCTTAGGCGATAATACGGAATTATTTTGGGCGGTTCTGTCACAACTGGTACTAGAGCGATGATATGCACCAGAGTAATTAAAATAACTTAACAAACTTGTTTTGGAATAAAACTTGCCAAGATTAATAATCTTGCTAAAAGAGTAGGACGTTAAGATCTAGTCTAGTCCGAGAGGCCCTAGAGGGAATTTTTGGGTTCTTTCAGGTGGCTAGTATTCTATGGTGTATTTAGTCTGACTTCCAGCACATTTATTCTTGTCAAAACTTACTTTCTTGCACAACCATACTAGTTCATCACGTGTTTCATATGTGGTGGTACCACAGGGAAGTCCTGTGAGGGACTAGTGGGACCTATTCCAATGGGTGCCACGTCGCGTCTGAGTCTCGTCACGTGTTTCATACGTGGTGGTACCACAGGGAAGTCCTGTGAGGGACTAGTGGGACCTATTCCAATGGGTGCCACGTCGCGTCTGAGTCTCGTCACGTGTTTCATACATGGTGGTACCACAGGGAGTCCTGTGAGGGACTAGTGAGGCCTATTCCAATGGGCACTCACGCCGCGTCAGAGTCTTAATTAGGACGCTGCCCATGCAGCGACTTGATGCATGGATACCGTTTCTATAGTGAACGGTAATGAATGTGGACGCTTTTGTGAGTGCTGGCACAAAAGGTCTTGAATATCTGTGATTTTCTGCAGGTACACTAACCATGGTTGTTATTCACGGTAATTAAGAAACGAATAGCTTCCGACTAGTTATTATAGGGAGAGACGTTTATATATGCCCTGCCACCGGCACTAACTTCGTTTTTAAGCTTAAAATCTTTGTGAGAAAGTTTAGGACGCTTTTTGCATCATGTAAAAGCTATTGAACCAAAAATGAACTTAAGTCATGTGTCATTTGGTCTTTATTTAAATTGTGTTTCTTGAGGACCAATCATGCTAGTTTGATGCTTTGATGTGGTGATTAAGCGAAAATTTAACTAGCTGCTGTCCAAATCTTCCTAAGGATTATCTAGAAAATTTCTAGCTAGGTGCTCTTTAGGGAAATTGTTCATCACCTAGTTAAGTTTGCTCCCTGAATTTCTCATGATTTTAGAATGCTTAAAACTGAAGTTAGGATCAAAATGGCTAGCCTAAGTCTTGCTGAAATGCTGTCAAGATCATGAGTTAGGTAGAAAACTCAATTTTTACCTATAGTTCCAAACAGATCCTTCCCAGAGAATCTATATCAAAAATGTTTATTATACAGCATACTTTGTGCTGCCAAAATCTCATGGTCATAGGGTTCTTAACCTTAGAGACATGATCTTTTTAGTGAAGTGCTGCCCTGCTGAAAATTCTGGGCAACAGCACTCTGAAAATGGACCTTTTCACCCTTTTCCAATCTGAATTGGTTTGACCTTTGAATACCAAAAATGTGAATTATAACTTTTCCGAGTTGCTCACAAAAATTTGGAATTTTTTGGGTACTGGTTTTTCAGTTATGAATTTTTTCTGAACTGCCAGTTTTGCCATATTGCATGTTAAACTCATATTTTTGGGTTCTAACATGTGTTTGTGATTATTTTACAGATGGCTGCCCTTGGGTTTGTTGCGGTGAGTGCTGATAGCACGTTTGCCACTACTGGATTGCAGTGGGAGGGCTTCACATGCATTGCGTGGAGAGCCTTGTGTGCTGTCGGCTACACCACCCCTCCTTTCTACGAGGGGGTGGAGTACGAGGAGTTGGGCGTACCTAGCTGCAGAGTTCGAGTGACTGTGCTCCCCCACCCGTGCCACCCCGAGTGGGCAGACTTGAGCATGGAGCTCCTCTGCTTCCGCGCTGCCGAGGCAGTGGAGTCGGCAGCCTTGATGGTGCTCCACACTCTCTCCACCCATAGACCGCAGGAGATGCTTCAGACACCGTTGGGGTTGGTTCCAGCTTTGGACCCCAACGATCCTTTGTGGCTAGGCTGGATAGCCAATATAGCCACACTTCTCGAGACTGTGCCACCCTACGACACAGTACAGACTTTGGGCACGTGCTTGAGGGCCTTGTACGCTTTACAGGACCTTCGTCGAGTTATCGCGGATGACTTGGCTGGTCGTCTCATTAGAGCTGCTTGGTACATCTACTAGGTTGTCGGTCTCTTCACCGAGCAGTATGTGAAGTACACTCAGGCTGTGCAGACTATTGCTGACCTTCAGGATCGATACGGCGGCCTCCGGGGTCGGGCACACCGTTTCGGTTGAGCGAGTTGACCACTTGCAGCAGATTCTCGGACTTACGGTGGCCGGGCAGCGAGGGTCCGTAGGCTCACCGGATACTAGGAATGCTGAGAGGCTTGTGCACCTTGAGCACATCCAGGAATTGCAGGAGCAAGTTGGGGACCTCGAGGTCGATATACAGGCCTTGGAGGGTTTTGTGGTTATGCTCCAGCAGGTGCACCACCCACCGGCTATTGGTGACGATGAGCATATGGAGATCCAGCGGGACCGAGAGGAGGTTAAGGACGTTCCCGGACTCGATTAGAGGAGCTTGGTGCTCTATTCTTACATGTCGCGGGGAACTCTCCATAGTTTGTACATAGGACCTAGATCCTAGATGTTGTAGTAGGAAAACTTGACATGTACTCTTTGTTAGCCCTTTTGGTTGGATTTTGGTGCTAGGCTGACTTAGAGTATTCTTTTGTGTAGCTAGAAGCTACATAGTGACCCCTATGTAATGGTGATCCACCAAATTTTGTAATCTGTAATTATGGTGGAAAAACACCTTTCCAACAGCAATCTGCCTAAGAAATGAAATGAAGAAAGTTATGGTCATTTCTGGATTTTGCAATGACTACCAAAGTTGTTTGAAATTTTATAATGGTCATGCTCAACAAAATTCAGCATTTTTGCATGTGTAGTTTAAGAAATATCGAATTTTTAGTAAGCTGCTGGCTGCTGTCCAAACTGCTAGACAGAACTTTGGAAACTGAATTTTTCGACCCTTGTAAAGGATGAATCTGATCTGGAGTTGAATACCAAAGTTGAAGCTTATAAACTTCTACACATGCTGACCAAATTTTATGAATTTTTGACTTCTGTACAAAGAGTTATGATTTATGTACTCAGGACCGTGATGTTGTCTGAATTCTGAAATTTCAATAAGTATGAATTTTCGTATGCATATTCTTCTTGTATTCTTTTAAGCAAGCTTTGAATATGTATCTAATGAAAGTTCAACTTTTCAGATGTCTGATAACACACAGAATGACTCTCGGGGTGTGGCAGGCAGTGGTGATGGTCCTCTTCCTCCGCCTCCACCTATGACACCCGCAGAGGCTTTCATTGCTGCGCAGACCGAAGTGTTGCACCAAATTCTTCAGACTCAGCAGCAAATTGCACAAAGATTGCAGCAGCCTGTGCACAATCAAAGCCATATTCAGGATGGGTCTAATGCAGTCATGTCCTATGAAAAATTCAGGGCAATGAGGCCACCCCTCTTCACCAAGGCAGAGGAGCCCCTAGAGGCTGATGCTTTCATCAGGGCCCTAGAGGCCATGTTTTCCATCTTCACACTGCCTTGCTCGAAGAACATAAGGCTGGCTTTGCTTTGCTCAAAGAATCGAGGGGTGAAGCATTAATCTGGTGGGAGCAATTCAAATCCATGTAGCCACAGGGTCACCAGATTACTTGGGCAGAATTCAAGAAAGCCTTTAAAGAGCATTATATTCCTAAGGGTATTGTTCATAGGAAAATGAGAGAGCTAATGAATCTCAAGCATGGCTCTGTTGGTGTTTTAGACCAGCAACCTACTAAGGGGAGTACCCGAAGTAGATGAATGTGGCCTCGCCGAGATCGGTAACTCGAAGGAAGAGACACGTGGCACACAATTTAGACAGGTTCGGGCCGCGAGGTGCGTAATACCCTACGTCCTGTATGTTGCGTAGCCCTGGATTGATTGGGTACGATTACAAGAAGGTGTAATTGTACGCCGTGAGATGAGATGATCAGAGAGGGGTCCCTGCCTCGCCTTATATAGTCCGGGAGGCAGGGTTACAAGTCAGAATAGGGAGAGAGCACTAGTCGAATACGTCTAGGAGTCTTCCATACAGTGCGGGACATGTACAGCTTCCTAACCGAGTACTTCTTCTCTGTAGTCCTTGTGCTTCACGCCATCAGGTACCGTGCAACGCAAGTCGGGTAGTCCAGGGGCCCACCGAGTAGTCGATCCCGGTACCCACCGAGGTAGTGAGCCCGGGGAGGTCCATACGACAAGCCCCCGAGTACTTTGTAGTCGAGAAGGATAGCTTCAAGTAGTCTTGACGGCCTTAACGAGTAGTCCTCAAGCGTCCCCGAGTACTACAAGTCAAAAGTCCTCAGGAGTAGTCGAAGCATCCCGAGGATGGAATGTACTCCAGCTGATGTTTGAGCAATCTTGAAGTCTTCTCGAGTAGTCCCTAGCGTCCCCGAGTGCTGCCCTTGAAGGTCTTCAATAATGCCCATATTGTCTTGAAGCCGAAGACGATATGGAAGTGTGATTGCAAAATCGCACTCCATATGGAGTATCCCCCGAGCCTTAGGTTGAGTTGTAGACTCTGGCTGAGGGTCCATCTGAAGTTTTGGCAAGGATATCCCGAAAAATCCAGAGAAAAAACCGAAGGACACGTAGCACGGAGCCCCCGAGCCTTGAGTCGAGTACTTCCTCTCGAATTGAAGGCTCATCTTGTAGAATGTGTCCTGAGATGCTCTTGAATCATGCTGCTTCCCAGGAAGTCGAGTAAAAGTAGTCGAGCCCCCGAGGTGAGGCGCGTCGACTAGTTGAAGTTGAAGGGTCACGCGCGGCCGCTGAGTCAGCCGAGCGCAGACTTATCCATCCGGTCGTTGGAAGGTCGTTTTGACTTATAAATAGAAGCTGAAACCCTTAGGGTTTTTCACCCTACGCAGCTGTAGCCATTCCCAGTAGACCTTGACCAGAAATAGCCATCAGTGCACGCCGCCGCTGCTGAGTGAAGAGTAGATCCGAGTGCGCCGCCGCAGAGAGCCACCGCAGTAGCCCCCGAGCGAATGCGCGTGAAGACCCCGTGCACTTGGAGGATGAAGCCATCTCCGTCCAAGACCACGAAAGCCGCCGGCGGGAAGAAGAGGGGCCGTGATGAGGCTGCCGGATCTGCCGCAGCGACATCACCGCCAGTGTCCCCGCCGCGGCCAGATCCAAACCGCGAGTGGAAGAAATCCAAGGCGAAGAATGAAGACTTGCTCACTCTCCTCAACAGTGGTTTCTTGCGCGAGAAGGCGGTCGACATGTGGAGGGCCGCTGCCGGGGATCCGTACCCGATGGAGAAGAATGAAGATGAGATCCCAATGTTCGCGCAGTTCGCGGAGTGCGGGCTCTCCTTCCCGGCGAGCGACTTCTTCAAGGGGCTCATGGGGTACTACGGCATCGAGTATCTCAACCTCAACCCCAAACGGTATATTCCACACTATTGTCTTCGTACATTTCTGCGAAGCCTTTCTGGGGATCAAACCCCATTGGAACCTGTTCCGAAAGTTCTTCCGGGTGAAGTCGCAACCCAGCGCCAGCAACCCGCGGGTAGTCGGAGGAGCAGGGATCCAGATGCGGGAGGACGCCGCCGAGCAGTACCTCTCGTACAAGCTCATAGACTCCAACCAAGACTGGAAGGCCAATTGGTTCTACATCATGAACCACCATCCGGGGCTGCCGAAGCCGAGCGGGAAGCAGCCCAAGCACCACCCGTGGTGGAACACGGAGCCGACGATGCAGGAAGGGATCCAGCTCCCCGAGTTGTTGGCGTGGATCAAGGCACTGAGGGAAGCCGGGCTGAGGGCCGAGCACGTGGCCTTCAGCTTCATGAAGCGCAGGGTGCAGCCGCTGATGGCTCGTGACACCCTGGGGTTCGAATACACTGGCGACGACGATACGTCGCGGATGCCTAGAGACGAAGTCGACGACGACGACATTGTCGACAGGCTGGCTCAGATCTTCAAGGACATGCGGCTGTACACGACGTGCCCCGTACCGGAGTACTCCACCGCGCGCCCACCAAAGGAGGTAAGTAGCCGCACCCAGAGTCGAGTACCCATTTCATGAGTAGTCGCACTAATGAGTTGTGTCTTGCAGGATGACTTGAAGAAATTTGTCTTCGAGCCGCCGCCGCCCCCTCAGGAAGTCGAGATCCCAGAGGAGGGGAAGACCAAGGCCAAGGAGCGGCGTGAAGTCGGTGAAGGAGACGACACAGTTGTCGTGGAGGACACGTTCGACAAGGACGACGACGAGGAGACGTTGCGGGACCGCTTCCAGCTGCGGTCGAGGTTCAGCCGTCTTGGCCTACCTCATGTCCCTCTCGTTCAGGATCAACCGGCTAGCCTGGAGGCTAGTCTGGCCGCACCACCAAGGAGAGCGTGCAATGCATCCCGGAAGAGCGTGGCGAAGAAGTTGAAGGTCACTGAGACCACGTCTCAAGAGGTAAGCCATCTTGAGTAGTGTAGTCGAGTACTGGTGTCTCGAGTTCACTCGTTGATGAAGAAGTTTCCTTGCTTGCAGGAGTTGCCGCCTACGGAGCCCGTTGATCAGGGCGACGAAGGCGAGTGGGACACGGTGGGGGAAGCCGCTGGGAGTCGCAGCCCAGCCCCCACTGTCGAAGAACTCTTGGCGCAGCTGGAGCGCCAGCCCCCTGCTGCTCAGGAGGGCGCGAAACCCGCTGCTGCTGCTACGGAAGAGGTAGTGGCCGCAGAGGTAGTGGTTGCAGAGGCGCAGGAGGAAGCACCCGCCGAGGCCGGACTGGTGGACATCTCCAGCATCCTCGGCGCCCCGACCGTGACGGTGGTCCGGTCAAGCTTGTAAGTGTTGGGCCTTCCCCGGTAGTACTTGATGTGGTAGTCGAACTTGATTGACAACCGGCTTGTGTACTCTGCAGGAAATCGACGGATCTCTCCTGGGAGGGGGATGAACCCGCCACAGCGGTGGCGGAAGAGGAAGCCGCGCCGCTCACTGGGGAGTCCGCTCCCGCCCCTCAGGCGGAGCCCGAAGCGCCGGCCGCTGAGGCTACGTTGCCTGAAGCCAGCGTAGTTGAAGGTGAGTGCTCTGCTGAGGTTGTAGTATCCCCGAAGAGTTGTCGTAGTCGTCAGATACGACTGATGCGCTTGTCTTCTCGTTGACAGGCGCTGAGGCCGAGGGGAGCGATATCCCAACGGCGGTGCCCATGGGGAACTTGACACTAGAGACTCAGGAGGCTACCGGAGGAGCCCCCGAGCCGATGGAGGTGACCGCAGGAGGAGCCGCCGCGACGACTGGAGGAGAGGAGGCTACCACGCTGCCAGAACCCGCTCTGGAGGTGGTCGTTCGCTCCCCGGAGATCCAAGACGCGGAGCCCATCCTCTCTGCATCGATGACCGAAGCCACCGCGAGTAGTCGTGGTGGCGTCGAGCTGTTGGTGGATGACTTGGTCAATCCGGCAACGGTGGCTAGGCACCTAGAGGCGGTGCGACAAGCCGAGCAGTGGATGAAGGTGAGCAGCCGTAACTCTTGAGTAGTCAATCCTGTAGTGTTGAGTACCCATTTAATGTGAATTGACTGTGCAGGACATCGCTGAGAGGTCCCGCCTGAAGTCGGAGATGCTCCAAGGGTACGGCGACACTGTGCTTCAGGCCGAGGCACTGGAAGACCAACTTGTAAAGTCCCGGAAGCACGCTGCCGCCATGCAGTCCAAGCTGGATACCGCCTTCGCCAAGTACCACAACGACATCCAGGAGATGCAGGCAAAGAGTGACGACTTGGTGCGGAAGAACAAGTCGCTCCGCAACAAGAACAAAGGTACACCACTTGTCTTGCTGAGTACTTGTTGAAGGTCGAGAGGTAGTCTAACTCACTGTGCCTTGTTGTTTGCAGAGCTTGAGACTCGGGTAGAGCAGTTGAAGACTTCAGAGACGGATCTGAAGAATCTCTTCTACCGGGAGCAGGAGGCCCGCCAGGTACTCGAGTTAGATTATAAGGAGCTTGCCTACGAGTGCGACAAGCACATGGAGCTCCGTATTGCATCCGATCGTGACCTCGTCAACTGCTACAAATCGTTGCAGAAGCTGAACGAGGATTGCGAGAAGCTGCGGGCCCAGCTCAAGGAACTCGAGGAGGCCGCGCTCCCCATCGCGAGGCTGCTGGTGCCTCACCCCGGCGATCCCAAGATAGCACCGCTGGTGGATCGGTTGAAGGAAGCCCCCAGCCGGCTGGCGGCCTACGTGAAACATCTGGCGAAGTCGATCCCGAACCAGGTGCTGGCCTTCATGAAGTCCTACTTCCCGAAGGCACCCGTAGACGTAATCGCTGGCGGACTAGCCGCCAACTGTACCGATGAGCAATATGCGGAGCTGCTGGAGCAGATGGCGCCCATTGCGGATCAAGTCGCCGAAAAGCTTAATCTCCAGTAGTCCTGTAATAGTTAGCTCGTAGCAGTAGATGTACAAAAACAATTGTAATGAAATTGTTTAAGTATTAATGAAGAAAAGTTTCCATCAATGAGTACTTTTGGTCGCGATCTCAGAGTGCGGAGTCCCATCGTGGAGTTGTCGCGAGTAGTCGTACTCGGTAGTAGTCCCGTTGAGGGAAGTAGACAGTAAAGCAGTTGATGAACGATCAAACTTTATTACTGAAGAAGTACACCTGGGTGGCCAGGGCCGTAGTTACAGAGTAGTCGCCAGGACCCGGAGGCCGCCTACGGCTAAGTGGTGCTAGGGCGAGTAGCCTCTTACAGCAGTAGATCCGTAAGTAGCCGTATAGGCTGGATCTAGAGGTACATGGTCTCTCAGTAGACCGTTGCTAGAGTCCTTTGTCGCTCGTTGCAGCCCAGGACCCGGAGGTAGCCGCGCGGGCTGGATTCTGGAGAGGAGTAGTCCGGAGACTGGTGCCTGGACCCGGAGGCCGCTTACAGCGAGGAAGTAGTCCGGAGACTGGTGCCTGGACCCGGAGGCCGCTTACAGCGAGGAAGTAGTCCGTAGACTAGAGCCCGGACCCGGAGGCCGCTTACGGCGGAGGGGTCTTGATGTAGTCACGCAGACTTGAGCCCCAGTGTAATCGTGTAGACTAGGCGTAGAACCGACAGAGCTGGTCGACGTTCCACGAGTTGTTGACATCTTCGCCTTCAAGTGTCTGGAGGCGGTAGGAGCCCGGCCCGGTCACCTTTGCGACTGTGAAGGGACCTTCCCAGGAGGGGTTGAGCTTGTGTAGTCCTTCCGTGTTCTGGATGCGATGGAGGACGAGATCGCCAACATTGAAGGAGCGTTCCTTGACGTTGTGGTCGTGGTAGTGTCGGATACCCTCCAGGTACCTTGCTGATTGGACGAGGGCGGCGCAACGAGCTTCTTCGAGTCCATCGATGTCAACTCGTCTGCTGTCTTCAGAGACGCCTTCGTCGTAGTGCTCCACTGCTGGTGAATCCCATATGACATCAGCAGGGAGGAATTCTTCGGAGCCGTAGACCAGGAAGTAAGGGTATTGCCCGTTGGCTTAGAGGGTTGAGTACGTAGCCCCCAGAGTGCATTGGGTAGTTCCTTGATCCACTTGCCTCCTTTAGAGTTAGCAGCGTCGTGTAGCCGCTTCTTGAGAGCGTCGAGCACCATCCCGTTGGCGCGCTCGACTTGTCCGTTGGCCCGAGGATGGGCAACTGAGACATATCGGACGTCGATCCCGCTGTTCTCGCAGTACTCCCAGAACTGGTGGTTGTTGAAGTTAGAGCCCAGGTCTGTGATGATGCGGTGGGGTAGTCCGTAGCAATGCATGAGTTCATCCTTGGGGCATGTGACCGGCTTGACCTCGATCCACTTGGTGAACTTGTCGATGGCCACCAATACTCTGTTGAATCCACCTGGCACAGTTGGCAGTGGCCCAATCATGTCGAGCCCCCAGCAAGCAAAGAGTCAGGTTTGCGGTATGGTGACTAGCTTGTAGGCTGGGACGTGTTGCTGCTTGGCGAAGTATTGACATCCTTGGCACCTTCTGACGAGTTCTTCAGCGTCGCCCAGAGCTGTGGGCCAGTAGAAGGCTCGCCGGAAGGCCTTGCTGACCAGCGTACGAGAAGACGCGTGGTTGCCGCAGACGCCCTTGTGGATCTCCTCCAAGATGTCCTTGCCTTCTTGCCTGGGGACGCACTTCATGAGTACTCCAGAAGATGCGCCCCGCTTGTAAAGCTTGTCTCCGACGAGGACGTAGGACTTGGTGCGGCGGATGAGCTGCTCAGCCAAGTTTTTGTCCGAGGGAACCTTCTGCTCGCTGAGGTAGTCGATGAAGGGTTGCCTCCAGTCCGCGTCGATCATCATGACCTCCCCGGCCACCGGTAGATGCGCCGGGACAAAGGGGTCGGTGGCACCGGCTCCGGGATGGATGGCGCGTGAAGCTCGTGGACGAAGACACCCGCTGGTACTTGAGCATGAGTAGAACCAAGTTTCGACGAGACGTCCGCCGCAACGTTGTTGTCGCGGACGATGTGGTGAAACTCGAGGCCGTAGAACTTGTTATCGAGCTTGCGGACTTCTAGGCGAAGGCGTCCATGTTCTCCTTGTTGCGGTCCCGGGACTTGTTGACTTGGTTGATGACCACCGCGAGTCGCCGTAGACTAGTAGCCGCTTGATGCCCGGTGAAGCCGCGAGGCGGAGCCCGTGTAGGAGGGCTTCGTACTCGGCTTCGTTGTTTGAGACCTTCCGAAGATCTGCAGGACGTACTTGAGTTGTTCACCCATTGGAGAGATCAGGAGTACCCCTGCACCTGCGCCCTCGAGGTTGAGTGAGTCGTCGAAGTACATCACCCAATGCTCTGGTCGCACGGTTGGAGTAGGTAGCTGATTCTCCCGCCACTCCGCCATGAAGTCGACTAGCGCCTGCGACTTGATGGCTGTGCGTGGCTTGAAGTCGATGGTGAGGGCGCCGAGTTCGACTGCCCACTTGGAGATTCTTCCAGTAGCATCTTGGTTCCGCGGGATGTCACCGAGCGGGTAGTCGGTGACGACGGAGATCGAGTACTCCTGGAAGTAGTGTCGTAGCTTCTGCGAGGTGATGAGTACGCGCTTACGGGGAGCTTCGCACGGAGCTAATAGCGTGCCTTGGACTCTGACAGGACCTCGCTGACAAAGTTGACCGGGCGCCGGACCGGATAGGCGTGGCCGTCTTCCCCGCCGCTCGACGATGATGGTTGTACCGACCACATGAGTATTCACGGCGAGGTAGAGCAAGAGGCCGCTCGCCTTTGCGAGGAGCCGTGAGGACCGGTGGCTTCAATAGGAAGTCCTTGAGCCGGGCAAGGGCTTGGTCCACCTCTCGGGGTTCACACGAACTTCTCTTGGTGCTTGAGTAGTTTGAAGAAGGGGAGCCCCCATTCTCCAAGCTTCGAGATGAATCGTTCAAGGCCGCCATACACCCGGTCAGCTTCTGGACGTCCTTGATGCACGTGGGAGCTTTCATGCTTCGGTGATGGCGGAGATCTTCTCGGGGGTTGGCTTCGATGCCGCATTGGCTAATGATGAAGCCGAGTAGTTTGCCCGAAGGTACGCCGAAGACGCACTTGTTCGGGTTGAGCTTCCACGGTACTCGCGCGGGGGATGCGAAAGTCTCTTCAAGGTCGTCGATGAGGGTGCGGAGTCTCCGGCCTTGACGACCACGTCATCCACGTAGGCTTCGACGTTCTTGTTGAGCTACCTCTTGAAGCGGACTCGGATAGCTTGTTGATAGGTGGCGCCGGCGTTCTTCAACCCGAAGGACATGGTCGTGTAGCAAGACGCGCCAAACGGGGTGATGAACGCGGTCTTCTCCTCGGTCTTCTTCCTTGATCGCGATCCGGTGGTACCGGAGTAGCGATCGAGGAAGCACAAGCAGATCGCAGCCCGGCGTAGAGTCGATGACTTGATCAATCCGCGGCAACCCGAAGGGGTCCTTGGGGCAGTGCTTGTTGAGATCAGTGTAGTCGACGCACATCCTCCACTCGTTCGAGTTCTTCTTTCGGACGAGGACGGGGTTGGCAAGCCACTCAGGATGGAAGACTTCTCCGATGAAGCCGGCCGCAAGTAGTTTGGCGAGTTCCTTCTTGATGACGTCCCGTCTGTCGTCGGTGAAACGGCGGAGGTGTTGTCGCTTGGGGGTGGCCTTAGGATCGACGTTGAGGCAGTGCTCGATCAACTCCCTGGGCACTCCTGGCATGTCCGCTGGCTTCCACGCGAAGATGTCGTGGTTAGCCCGGAGGAAGTTGATGAGCGCGTCTTCCTATTTGGGGTCGAGGCCGGCCCCAATGGTGGTGGTCTTGCTGCTGTCGCCTGTCCCGAGGTCGATCGTCTTGACCAGAACCTCCTCAGCTGGCTGAGGCTTGTTGGCTTAGACTTCTCAGGGATGTCGAGTTCACTTGGGGCAAGCTTCTTCGACGCAGCGTAGACTTCCATCATAGCATTGGGTACTTGATTTGTGGAGGCGATCTCCACGGCTTCGGTGTCGCAGTCATGAGAGATCTTCAAGTCCCCTTGGAGAGAGAGTACACCTGCTGCGCTTGGCATCTTGAGTACCAAGTAGGTGTATTGGGGCACCGCCATGAACTTGGCGATGGCCGTCTGCCGAGGATGGCATGGTAGGATGTTTCGAAGTCCGCGACCTCGAACTTGACGTACTCGGTATGATAGTTGTCCCGAGATTCCCCGAAGGTGGCGGCGGGGACCACCGAGCCCGGTGGGATAGCCGCGTTACGGGGGACGATGCCGTAGAAAGGCGTGTTGCTCTTGGTGAGCATGTGGGTGATGTCGAGCTTCATCCTCTTCAAGGTCTTGGTGAAAAGGACGTTGAGCCCGCTTCCACCATCGATGAGGAACTTGTTGAGCCCGGAGCCCGCGACCACCGGCTTCAGGACGAGAGGGAACCGCCCTGGTTCGGAGAAGCTGGTCCATTGATCCGCGCGGGAGAAGGTAATGGGTACCTCCGACCACCTGAGAGGGGTGGGAACCGCTGGTTCAATGCTCATGACTTCTCGACGAGTAGCCTTTTGCTCCCGCCTACTGGGTAGTCCACCGAAGAGGACGTTGACAGTCTTGTCGGGTTCCTGGAAGTCGCTGTTGTCTCCGTCGTTCTTCTTCTTGCCTTTCTTGTCGTGAGGGTGCGGTGGCTCTGGAGTACTCTTGAGTGCTCGCCTGAGTTGGTAGCACTGCTCGGTGGTGTGGTTGCCGTCCAGATGCCACGGGCACTTCTCCTTCAGCAAGTCTTTGAAGCCGCCGGAGTTCTTCTTCGAGTTCTCCTTCGCAGGGCGCTGGATAGCCGCGACAGTGTTGTCTGGCTTGCGCTTGCGGTTGGGACCCGAGTAGTTGTTGTTGTTGTTGCGACCGCCTTGGTTCCCGTTGTTGCCGCTGCCGCCGCCCGTGTTCTGCTTGCTCTTTCCACGGATGGCGTCGTACTTGGCGTTGGCCTTGTCTTCTTCATCCGCCCAGGACGTGATCATGTCCTTGAGGTGGGGGATGGACTTGGGGCGGCGACGACCGAAGTCTTCAAAGGTGCGGCGGTGGTAGAGGCCGTCCTGGAAGAGGTCGATGACCTCCTTGTCGGTGACGTCGACTACGGTAGCGCGCTTGTCGAAGAAGCGGTGCATGTACTTGCGGAGGGTCTCGCCTTGTTCTCGCTTGACCATGGCCGTGTCCATGTGAGTACCCGAGCGGCCCATGGCGCCGCGAAGTTGCCGGTGAATCGCTCCTTCGACCGGTCCCACTTCTCGATCGAGTGCTTGTCCGGCGACTCGAGCCATGTGAGTGGGGCTTGGTCCAGGCGAGAAGGGGAAGTAGAGGCACTTGGTGTCGTTGTTGCCGCCGCCGTTCTCGATGGAGATGGCGTTGCACCCGAGCCACCGGATGGGATCCGCTTCGCGTCGTACTTGGTGATCCCCAAAGGCTTGAGGCGGTCGGGGAGGAGCAAGTTGCGAAGTCGAGGTGAGAAGGCGGGGGAAGCCGTCGTTGTCGCTCGCAGGTGGTCGACTTCTTCCGCCGCATCTCTTCAATCTTCCGGCGGGCGTCGTAGCCGCCCCGTGAGGCTCGGAGGCGTGGCCGTTCACGTGGTCTCGACCGCCGCGACCGCCGCCGCCGCCGACCTCCCCGTTGGCTCCGTGGTTGGAGCTTCCGTCGTCGCCGCCGCCACCGCCGGTCACGGCCGCCGCCGCCGAGGGCGCGGTGAGGGACGACCTCACGGTTGCTGTTGCCACCCTGTGAGGGTCCGCCGGTGTTTGCACGAGTACGGTTGGGCTGAGCCGGGAGCTCGGCTCGAGTACGGTTGCGGCCGAGGTCAGCGCTGCGACTTATAGCTTCGTTGTCGCGGTTCCTGACGGGGGGAGGCTGGTTGACCCTGTTGTCGACCCGCATGAAGTAAGTGTCTTCAACGAGTTTGGTGATGACTTCTCCAGCGCGTATTCCCTGAGCCTGGCGTGTGATCGCTGTGATCGACATGAGGCATTGCTCGGGTGTAGTGTGTACTCTGCTCTCGACCGCCTCGAGAGCTTCCGCAAGGTTGCGGATGGGGAGGTTGTCTCTGAGACGCCGGCGCCGTTCGTTGCGCTTCCTGTTACGCTCACGTCGAGCGTCCCTGTTGGCGGCGGTCTCGTCTGCAGGTGCATCAGCAGACAGCTCGTCTGCGGAGATGTCTTCAAGGTACCTGTCCCGAGCCGTCCCTGAGGGTCCTGGTGTGTCGCCGGCAGCCATGAAGACTTGGCGATCGGGGTTGCCAAGACTGGATTCAGAGCTCGCCACCTCGGTTGGGGTGTACGAGTCAGCTCGGGCAAGTGGTGTTCCCTCCTGGAACGGGAGCGAGTCGAGGTAAGCGACGTGGCGTGAGTCTCCACTTATCAGATCCGCGGGCTTGCGATCTGGCCAGTAGACGAATCTCCCGACAGGTGTGGACGTTATGACCAGCCCAGAAGCCGGCCCTGATAAGGGGTGCTCCGTAGTGGTGTCCTCGGACTCGAGATCCTCTGGGTCCGACCCGAAGTCAAACTCGTACGCGGAGTCTGAGTAGAAGCCGGAGAGGGGGTTGGAGTCCGAAGCGTGGCCGGGGGCACTGTCGGAGTCCGAGTTGTACTCGGGTACGGGCTCCTTGCCGGCCTGGCGCGAAGAGGGAGCCTCCATGCGGGCCCTGCTGAGGATGCGGGGGCCACGCGTGGAGTGCTCACGGGGTGGTGAGACCACATGCGATGGCTAAGTAGCCGGCTCACATGCGATAGCCCAAGGAGACGTCGAGGTCGAGTTGGAAACGGACCCGAGCTCGAAGTCAGCGTGATGGTCGAAAAGCGAAATTTCGCCGAACTTGCCGGCGAGTTCGCCTGTGACAACTTGAGGGAGCGTCACGAAGCCGGTCTCCGGGTTGGGCGGCATGGTGAGGCGGCGCTGGAAGGATCCCGCGCCGTCGGCAGTGCAGACTCAAGCACCGAAAACGAAGGTGTCGCCGAGGTTGAAGGCGACAGTTGGCTTGAAGTAGACAGGAGCCGTCGAGTTCGCCATGTGATCTTGGGCGAGAGCCCCTACCTGGCGCGCCAGCTGTCGGTGTTTTAGACCGGCAACCTACTAAGGGGAGTACCCGAAGTAGATGAATGTGGCCTCGCCGAGATCGGTAACTCGAAGGAAGAGACACGTGGCACACAATTTAGATAGGTTCGGGCCGCGAGGTGCGTAATACCCTACGTCCTGTATGCTGCGTAGCCCTGGATTGATTGGGTACGATTACAAGAAGGTGTAATTGTACACCGTGAGATGAGATGATCAGAGAGGGGTCCCTGCCTCACCTTATATAGTTCGGGAGGCAGGGTTACAAGTCGGAATAGGGAGAGAGTACTAGTCGAATACGCCTAGGAGTCTTCCATACAGTGCGGGACATGTACAACTTCCTAACCGAGTACTTCTCCTCTGTAGTCCTTGTGCTTCACGCCATCAGGTACCGTGCAGTGCAAGTCGGGTAGTCCCAGGGGCCCACAGAGTAGTCGATCCTGGTACCCACCGAGGTAGTGGGCCCAGGGAGGTCCATACGACAGGCTCTGACTCAGTTTATCAGTATGCCCAGAAGTTTAATAGTCTCTGTCAGTATGGGGACTATCATGTTGATACTGATAAGAAAAAGATGGAGCGATTCCGTGAGGGGCTTGATGGAGAGCTCTATGAGAGGTTGAACTTAATCAAAATTGATAGCTATCCTGAGCTAGTGAATTTGGCCATCTCTCGGGAGGACGCCATGAAGAGGGCTCAACGAGATAGAAAGTGTAACGCCCGCGTTTTTAGCTCTAAATAAATCACCTACTAAATCATGCGTAATTTCAAAAACCGATCCGCCGAGCTCGGTTATCATTCAAACCCTAGCCGCCGTTCTCTCCCTCTCTCTCTCTCTCTCCCCAATGCGCGTGCCGCGATTCCCGCCGCACCGCACCTCGGCCGCGCCCGCGCGCGCCTTCCCAACGCCGCGGTCGGCCACCGGCCGGGAATCCCGCGCACGCCGCGGTCCCGCCGGCCGGTCCGCCTCGCCATCATCGCCGGCCCAAAAATCACGCCGACACCCGGAAAACGGAAAACCCCGCAAAACCCTTCCCTAATTTCCCTAACGATTTTCCAAATTCTCTAGATTTTTCCCCAATTTCTTTTCCTCTTTTTCCTATTTTTCTTTCCAATTTCTTCCTTTCCTTTCTTTTCCTTTTTCCTTTTCTTTCTTTTCTCCTTCCTTTTTCTTTTTCCCTCTTTTCTCTTCCCTCTCTTCTTCCTCTCTTCTCCCCCTTTCCCCCGCCTCCCGCGCGAGCAAGGGCCGCCCGACCGGCGCCCGACCACCGCCGACCGGGGCCCCGCGCGCGCCGGCACCTCCCCACCTCCGCACGCCACCGGCCGGCCGGGGACGCCGCCTCCGCACGCCACCCCGGCCCCCGCCGCCCCGCGCCCGCCGGTGACCGGCCGGCCGCCAGCCGCGGCCGCCATTAATGTCCCCCGCCCGAGCTATCTTTTCCCCCACCGGCCGGCGAAGCCCCGCCCCGCGCCCGCACGACGGGTCTAATCCCCCGCCAAATCCCCGCACAAGTTGACCCGCCGAGCCCTCGCGAAGCCGCCCGAGCTCGCCGGAGTTGTCCTCGCCGGAAAATATCCCCCTTCCCGAACCGCCTCTCGCCGCCTATAAAAGGGGCCGACGGCCTCCCCCGCTCGCCGCACCACACCACCACGACCTCAAAGCGCTTCCTCCCCTATTCCCCGAGCCCCACCGCGCCGCCGCCACCGCAGCGCCGCCGCCGCTCTCTCGCCCGCCGCGGAGCCGCCTCCTCGGACCGCCCTAGCACAAGGTGAGCACGGGATCGACTTCCCCCTCGGCCTCCTCTCCCTCTTAAGCCCTATCCCGGCCACCGCCATGGGCGGGCCGCCGGCGCCCCTCCCCTGGCCGGCCGCCGCACGGTCCCTGCCCCCTCCTCTGTTTTGGATCGGGGGGGAGGAAGAAGGGGATGGCACTTTTGCCAAAGACCCCCTGCCTCCCCTTTATTACTCCAAACCGAGCCCCCTCTTCTTATTCCTCTTTATTCTTTCCAAATAAGCCCCTAAATCAATGACTAATGAAAGATTAATCACTGTTATACCCTAAAATAAATTACAAAATGACCCTAATTTAGTTGACATTAGCATAAACACCCTTTTTACTGTTAATAGAAATTACCAATAAGGTCCTTAATATCTATAACCCCCCTTAACCTAGCCCCTTTTCATACACGCCCTTCCTTCTCGGTTAATACCAAACCCTACCGCACCTATATATACCCCTCCTCCGCTCACTTCCCACTCCCCGAGCTCGGCCGGAAACATGTGTGCTAATACTGCTTGCTTGCTTGTGTGAGTGCTTTAGCCGACGGAGTAGACGGAGGAAGGTACCCCGAGCAGGAGATCGAAGCCGACTACTGCGAGCAGGAGCCCGAGGTCCCGAACGCCGAACCGGCACTCCCCGAAGACTTCGAAGACGGCAAGTCCAATCTCCTCCTTTGATGCATGCTTCTGTCCTAGTTTTAAAAATATATCCTATACCCGTTTTATAAAATTGCATATTGTTTTACCGCAAAACATGGTAGGATAGCCACCCTTGATTGCTATGATTGAACCTTGTTTTGGCCTAAATGAGTGCTTTAAAAATATGTGTGTGTGCTTTCAAAATGTGTGAGTGCTTTAAAAACAAAAGGGGATATGTTTGGGAAATGAGTAAAGAACTAGGTAGACGGGATGGACGTGTGTGTCGGGAGTATGGGTGAGCTCGTACCGTGTGGTTGAGCGTGTTGGGAGTTGTCCATCTTGTCGGTTAAGGACCGGGTTGCGTGACATCTCACCCGACCCAAAACATCGTACAACCACTCGACCGTTGTATGTGGCAACGGCTTAGCATAAACCCCACTAGTTAATCTACTTGCCATCCGGTGTGCGGGTGAGCGGCGGGGAGACCAAGGAGTAGGGGTACGCTCCGTGTGAGGTACGCCCCGGTTATGTGGGATAACCCCTTGGGTGCTTCGTGGTGGCTCGTAGTGTTAGCTAAGGTGGGTAATGGCTTTGATAGGATCCGTACCGCACTGAGGTGTCCGTGTGACGGTACCCTACTTGTGGGTAAAGATGTACAACCTCTGCAGAGTGTCAAACCTATTCGAATAGCCGTGTCCACGGTATTGGACGAGTCACGGTGTGGTCACAAAAACTAGTGTTTGGGATGGGATGTTTCTGGCGTGAGTTGTTTTCCGGTGATATGTGTGTGGCCGTGTGTGCGGGCTACGACGGACGGGAAGTCCGGTAGATCCACGGTGGTTTTCCCTAAAACAATTGAGTTACTTGGGTTATAAAAATGATTTACGAAAACCTTTTTGAAATGAACCCCCGCATGTGTAAGTTTGCTAAATGAACCTTAACTCGATCCTTGTTATACCTTATGCATGATTCTCGTTTATAAGCCCCTCCGTGGGTGGGGTTGGATTTGCCGAGTACGTATGTGCTCACCCTTGTTTTACTAACTATTTTACGAGAGGAGGATCCCGATTACATTCTCGAAGACGTTGAGTAGGTTGTGCCCTACACCCAACCGTGCCTGTGTACCAGGGCCCTACCGAAAGCTTCCATGGTGTGGTACTCTCGAGGAGGCTATGAAAGCCTTTGCTATTGTAGTGTGGTCACTAGCGTTTGTGTTGTTCCTTGTAGCGTTGGCACTACCGTGCCCTTTGTGTCGCCGTGATGTAAAAGAGCGATTTCCACCTCGTTGTAATAAATGTGTTACCGACCTCCCGGGACCGGTATTTGTGGCACATTTAGTCACCTCTCGATGAGGGGACGCTTCGAAAGAGGAAGTTCAATCAAGCTTCAGGCAGTGGCCAAGGCAAGAAATTTAAGTTTGTGAAGAAGAATGTGCAGGGTGCCACCCAACCATCTTCAGCTAGACGCTGGGTGATGAGGCAATCTCAGTCTAAGCCGTCTGGCAACCTTGGCTATCGCAGCACTCAGCAGACTGCTTCTAGGCCTAGTGCACCCTCACCTGCCCGCAACAATGATGATCGTCGTTTCTATAACTGCGGAAAGCTGGGGCACTATGCTAACTAGTGCACACGCCCTCGACAGCAACATTAGCAAAGTCAGGGGCAAGGCTCTAAGGCTAGAAATCAGGGAAAGAAACAAACTGTGCAAGTGAAGCAAGGCCGTTTAAACTTCACCACAGTGGTCGATCTGCCAGAGGAAGCACCAGTATTGACGGGTACATTTTCTATCTATGGTCGTCCAGTTACTATATTATTTGATTCTGGTGCTACTCATAGCTTTATTAATGTGAAAACCGTGAGAAATTTGGACTTGAAGTGGTGTCATACTAAGCAGGCCTATATGATTGCCACACCGGGTGGAAAGGTTGCTTCAAATCAAGTAGCCTTAAGCGTACCACTTGAGATAGGTAGCAAAACTTTTCCAACTAATCTGGTCACTATGTACCTAGAAGGGTAGATGTTATCTTAGGCATGAATTGGATGACTCAGCACAAAGTTGTCCTGGATATTTCTGAAAGAATGTTAGAAATCAACTCACCTTTGGTCGGAAATTCAATTCTTTACCTCCCCCCAATAGGCCATAAAGGCTCATGTGTGTATGCAGCCATAACTACTCCACTTGAGGACATTCCAGTGGTATGTGAGTACATGGATGTCTTTCCTGATGAATTGACTGGCTTGCCACCAGACAGAGATGTTGAGTTTGTCATTGAGCTACAGCCTGGCACCGCTCCTATTTCTAAGCGGTCTTGCTGAATTAAAGAAACAACTTCAAGAGTTGCTTGATAAGGGCTATATCCGCCCAAGCTCGTCTCCTTGGGGCTGTCCCGCCCTCTTTGTGAAAAAGAAAGATGGTATCTTGAGGTTGTGTGTGGACTACCGACCTCTTAATGCGGTGACTATCAAAAACAAATATCCGTTGCCCCGCATCGACGTGCTATTTGACCAGTTGGCTGGAGCTAAGGTCTTCTCTAAGATCGATCTTCGGTCTGGTTATCATCAAATTAAAATCCGGCCTAGTGATATTCCCAAGACAGCTTTCTCTACTCGCTATGGCCTATATGAATTCTTGGTTATGTCTTTTGGTCTCACAAATGCACCAGCCTACTTCATGTACCTTATGAATTCCGTATTTATGACGGAGTTGGATAAATTCGTCGTGGTTTTCATTGACGACATCCTTATTTATTCCAAGAATGAGGAAGAACATGCGGAACATCTTCGCATTGTCTTACAACACTTGCGAGAGCATAAACTCTATGCTAAGTTCTACAAGTGTGAGTTTTGGCTGGATAGTGTTAAATTTCTGGGGCACACTATTTCCAGCGAAGGCACATCTGTCGATCCAAGCAAAGTGCAAGAAGTTATGGATTGGCAACCTCCTAAATCAGCTCATCAAATCCGCAGCTTTCTAGGCTTGGCTGGTTATTATCGCCGTTTTATTCCGGATTTTTCTAGGATTGCTAAGCCTATGACTCGAGTTGCTAAAAATAGGCATGAAATTTGTGTGGAGTGAGGCTTGTGATAAAGCTTTCCAAAAATTAAGAGAACATTTAACTTCAGCCAAAGTGCTGCTAGCGCGGGGACAATTCAAAGCCAAATGAAGTTTATTGTGATGCTTCAGGCACGGGTCTTGGTTGTGTTCTTATGCAAGAAAATCGGGATATTACCTATGCCTCACGAGCGCTTCGCCCTCATGAAAAGAATTATCCCACACATGACTTAGAGCTAGCAGTGGTTGTTCATGCATTGAAACTGTGGAGGCATTATCTTATGGGGACCCGCTGCAATATCTTTACTGACCACAAAAGCCTCAAATACATTTTCACTCAATCTGATTTAAACATGAGGCAAAGAAGATGGTTAGAGTTAATCAAAGATTATGATCTTGAGGTTCACTACCATCCCGGAAAGGCGAATGTAGTTGCAGATGCTCTAAGCCGCAAGGCTCACTGCAATTGCCTATCAATGGAACCTTACAGTGACACTCTATGTGAGGATTTGAGAAGGCTAAACTTGGAAACCGTTGAACAAGGAAGCCTAAATGCTCTTTCCGCGGAGTCTAACCTATTTGATAGAATTGTTAAGGCTCAACTTCAAGATTAGGGTATTCTTTTAATTAAACAAAAATTGCTAGAAAAGGATCCTAAGCATGATTGCTTCCGGAAGGATGAGAAAGACATAGTCTGGTTTGGGCAACGCCTTGTTGTTCCAGATAATTGGAAGTTGAAAAGGAAATCTTTGATGAAGGACATCTCTCTAAATTCTCTATCCATCCGGGGAGTAGTAAAATGTATCAAGATTTAAAGGAGAATTTTTGGTGATCCAATATGAAGGTGGACATTGCCAAATATGTGTCGGAATGCGATACTTGTCAAAGAATTAAAGCAAGTCACTTGAAACCTTCCGGTACTCTTCAACCCCTACCCATACCTTCATGGAAGTGGGATGACATAAGTATGGACTTTTGTGTCCGGATTGCCACTCACATCTGGGAAACATGATTCCATCTGGTTTATCGTGGATAGACTGACAAAAACCGCTCACTTTATTCCAGTCCACACTACATATGATGCCAAAGATTATGCAAGCCTTTATATTGAGCACATTGTTCGCTTGCATGGTGTTCCTAAAACCATCATTTCTGATAGGGGATCTCTCTTTGTGGCACGTTTTTGGGAACAGTTACATAAGTCCCTTGGCATGAAAGTCATATGCAGCTCAGCTTGTCGTCCTCAGGTTGATGGTCAAACTGAAAGGGTAAACCAGATTCTAGAGGACATGTTGCGAGCCTGCGTAATTCATTTTGATAAGAGTTGGGACAAGTGTCTCGCCTTGGCTGAATTTTCTTACAATAATAGTTATCAAGCCAGCTTGAAAATGGCACCTTTTGAGGCTCTTTATGGATGAAGATGTCACACTCCCTTGAACTGGTCACAGACCGGGGAGAGGAAATTCTTTGGTCCAGCCTTAGTTGAGGATGCCGAAGAAAAGTGAGGGTAATCAAGGAAAATTTGAGAATTTCTCAAGAAAGACAAAAGAGTCACTATGACAAGAGAAAGGCACCTAGGGAATACAAAGTTGGTGACTTTGTGTATTTAAAAGTTTCGCCAACCAAGGGTGTCCAAAGATTCAGTGTGAAAGGGAAGTTAGCTCCTCGCTACATTGGCCCTTATGAGATCATTCAAGTCTGTGGGCCAGTGGCATACCGTATTCGGCTGCCTAAACAATTCTCTGTCGTGCACAATGTGTTTCATGTATCACAATTGAGGAAATGTGCACATGAACCAGCTAGAGAAGTGATTGAAGAAGCTAATGCTTGGATTGAACCGGATCTCTCTGTTGTGGAACATCCTTTGAGAATTCTTGATGTAAAAGAAAGAAAAACTCGAAGGCAATCGGTAAAGATGTATAAAATTCAATGGAGTCATCATACCGTAGAAGAAGCTACGTGGGAAACTGAACATTATCTCAATGAGAATTATTCGGGTTTTCTTGAATCAAGGCAACGTAAGTTCCTTCCCCTACTTCATCTTTTAAATCCTAATCTCGGGACGAGATTTCTTTTAAGGGGGGTAGGCTATAACATCTCTAATGTTTAATTGCGCTAATGACATTAATTACATGAGTTAATCAAGGTTAATTACCTTCTAAGCATGTTTGACGTGTATTGTCACCTATTTGCACAAAAGACCTTGGTCAAAATCCCAAATCACGGTCAAACCCTAGATCTCCTTTAAGGCTGAAATGGTTTTCTTGCGTGTTCTCCAAATTTCACTATAGAAGTTCAAAATCGGCCAATACGAAAGTTGTTCGTTATTTCCGGGAACTCATTTTTCGTAATTGGCGGACATTCCAATTTTGAGTGCAAATTGGCCAAAAATTGAGTTGAACGCGTTGTGAACAGTAACCCGAGCCGTGGAAAAACTGCAACTTCGGCCGACGTTCCCGGGCAAACCGTTGATCAAAACATATGTCGCCCTTTGGGAAAGTTGTAGGTCTATAGCTCCTCTACAACTTTGCTTTCTGGAGATTTTCGAGTTTGTTGACGATTTTTGAAGTTATGCATTTTCGAAGACAGGTACAGGAAATCAAAACCAGGCCTCGACGCCTGGGCGCCGCGCTCGGCGTGTCGCTGGTGCGCGTCCTTAGTCCGCAGGCCGTCCACGTGGCGAGTGCAGGCCGATCCGGCGTACGGACGCACGGGCGACGTCGCGCGTGGACCGGGAGCCCCGCGGTGGACCCCTCCGCCTCGCTTTTCCCCGTGCACCGAGCCCACACCGGCGGGAACGCCGGGCCGGCCACACGTCGTGCATGCGCGCCCGCACATGCCGCTCGCCAGGTGGCCGCTTGCCTGGCCCGCACGCGCGCCCTGACAGCTCGCCCTCGACCTCATCGTGCACGTCGTCCTCATGGTAGTCGCGGTGTCGTCTTTCTTCTTAAGCACATCGAGCCGGTTGTTGCTCCTTTTCACGCACGCCGCTGGGCCTCCTTGTCGCCATTGCCGCGCACACCCGTCCGCGCATAACTAGCATCGGTCGGCCTTCCTCCTCCCTCCTAAAGTTCCCCTGCTCCGCTCCCATAGCCAGCCCAGCCACCAGGGGACCGCGCCGAGCTGCATGGTGCCGGACCAGGAGCGCAGCGGTGGCCACCGGCCGTCTCCACGCCGCCGGCGCCTGACAACACCGCCTCCGATCCAATCTTCAGCAAGAATCGACCAAGCGTGAGCCCCCTAACATCCCTAGACCCGCGGCCGGCCAAGTCCGGTGCTCACCGGCCGGAATTTCCGCCGCCGGTGATGCCCTGTCCACCCAGGACTACATTGCAAGGGAGCAGTTAATTCTAGGGAGATTTCCGTAATCCAGGGACCTCTGCGTAATTTCGGAAAATAAGTTCGAGGGCCCCCTGCAAATGTGTTATTAGGGTTTCGGCTGAAACTTCCAAAATTCGTTAAAAATTGTAGAAAAATCAGAAAAATGCAAAACCAATTTTGTTGGATTCCTGGTGAAGAAACCTATCTTTTCTAGAAAACATGTGTAGGGTTTTTCTGTGCAGTTTTTGAATTAAAAATTCAAACTCAGTTTGAAGTGTTTTTAGTGTAGTTTGAAAAATACACATGATATGAACTTGAATTTTGGATATGTTGCTCTTTATGGCATGTATGGATCTGTGGCAAAAGTTTGCATGATTTTGATATGTATATTTTCAGTTATGATTTATTTAAGCTTTATGCTAGATTAAGTTTGATGCTTTTTATAGCCCCTTTAATGAACTTTTCTTGGAGCACAAGTGCACCCTAGGGCTTTTCCTTGTTGAGTAGAACCTCTGGTAGAGTGGATTTGATTTTAGGAAATTATTTAATGGGTGATTTGGATTTAATCTTGTGTAGGAGTTTAAATTCCAAAATCTGAACAATAATTTGAATCTGCACTCATGCCTTGGTCAGAAGCTCATTTTTGGCATACATGACCTGTAGGAGAAAGTTGGGATCAAAAAGTTTATTAAATCTTTTTATATGAATTAATAGTGATTTAATAGGCTGAAATTTGTCTTTTCCATATAAATTAATTTATAAACAATATTAAGCTATATTTTGGTTTGAGAGCTTAAAATAGGCATATGTTGCTGTGTGCAAAACATTAGGCTCATTTGAAGTGTTTTTTATTTAATTTTGATTTATGGTTGAAAGGCTTGTTTTAAGTAATTAAAGAAAGAAATGAAAATTAAAGTGTTAAATTGTGAAATCATGTTTGTTTCTGTTTTTATTAATTTAAATACACCCCCTTGCTGTTTGGTGAAGTTAAGTAACTTAAATTTCTTAGATGTGCACACAATCACCATCAAAGTAGTGTTTTGTTTATCATCACACACCCTAATAATTTCTGTGAGAAAATAATGTTGTTTGGATGAATGTGTCCAACAAGAGTTGGTTTTGTGGTAATTCTCCCACCTTCACCATAATCTAATGCATGTGCATGTAAACGTGTAGATCTTCCTGACGGGACATACACGCTCACCCAGAAGGAGGAGGGGCAGCTAGTGGAGAGTTGAACCAAATTGGTGTGCAGCAAGACCTGGACCAAAGTCCAGAAGAGCCCAAGGCTTGTGTTGGTACTGAGTCTGAGGAAGGCAAGCACCGGTTTCATCTAACCCATTTTTATAAATTAAAATCATGTCCTTTACCTTTCAGTACTTTATTGCTTTACTTGTGCATATAAGTTTCAGGAGTTGTTTTGAAACCTAGTTGCATGATCCTTAGGACTCTGATGCTCTTTTACTAGTATGTTAGGAACACTAGTGCCATGCTTTAAGGACACGGTACAAGTCAAGTAATGACTCATTGCTCGCGAGATATAGGTTATTCTTGTTGGAATCTATAAGTTGGTTAAATTGACTCGCTCATGTGGTAAGAGCAATGGGTTCGGTCTCGACCGAGTAGCATGGTGCTGGTCCTAAGCTATTGAACGTACCAAGTGCTTGTCGGGAATGGGACCGGTAAGTCTAGTACCTTCTGAACCGGGGCGGGATCTTTCTAGCTGCCTGCTTGGGATGCGTCTCCGGGCTAGCTACCCGTGGTATAGTGTGTGAGTCCGGACTGGTTGGGTTAGACCCTCCGGATAACCGTGTACCAGAGTTTGTAGCGTCTGATCCCAAACTGTAAGATGTTGGGAACCGCCTGGACGGGGTAGACTCCGCATTTGCTTTTATTTGAATTCTTGGGGTCTATTTCTTCCGTGTATCTTGGGTTTACCTTGTAAGGATATAAATCGATCGATCGTCGGTCACTTGTCGTTATCTGAGTCGGCTTGACCACTGGCTACCCCATATTTATTTATGGAACATTTTGGATTAATATTGTTATCTGTTTAATATTGTTTGCACAACATGCTTGTTTAGTACAGGTGCTCACCTAGACTGATTAACATACTAGAATATGAGCTCAAACTTGAAAATAAGGATCCACTCTTAGTCGCTTTTGGCAAAACAAACCCACAAGCCAAAAAACCTTGCATGTCTAGTCTTACTTTATTTTTATCGGGTAAGTCTTGCTGAGTATTAGTACTCAGCTTTGCTTAGTTTGTTGATTTCAGGTAATCCTATCTGGCCTGGTGTTATTCCAGAGGGATGGGAGGTTGAATGGGAGAACGATGATGATGAGTGATATACATGGATGGCCTTCTATGTGTATCATGCGTGTAGTTTACTTTCCGCTGTTTAAACTCTGAACCATTTTTACTTTTATGTACGAAAAACGTGGTTTGTAACAATGTTGAACTTGTGGACTTTAATGTATTGTAATGTTGTACTCTGGTCCCGCCTTCGTGTGGGCTTAGCGCATATCAGCGATCCTGTTGTATGTGATTTACCGGGCTTTACCCGGCGGAAGCGACTTAATAAATCTTTATTATTGCTTAATGGCCACGTGGACCGGCTTAGGCGATAATACGGAATTATTTTGGGCGGTTCTGTCACAATGGCATAGTAGCCCAATATTTGATGGCGGGCGAGCCTCAGCAAAATGGAGTAGCTGAAAGGCGTAACCGTACACTGATGGATATGGTGCGCAGCATGATGAGTTACTCCACCTTGCCATTGAGTTTGTCGGTGCCGAAAACCGCTATTCACATTCTTAATAGAGTACCAAGCAAGTCGGTGCCGAAAACACCTTACGAGCTGTGGACGGGAAGAGTGCCCCCTCTACATCATTTGCGTGTGTGGGGGAGTCCGGCTGAGGCCAAAGTGTTTAACCCAAACATAGCAAAGTTAGATTCCAAAACAGTTAGCTGTTTCTTCATTGGATATCCAGAAAAGTCAAAAGGGTTTCGTTTCTACTGTCCAGACAGGTATACAAAGTTTGTAGAAATGAGACATGCTGTATTTCTAGAAGATGAAATGATCAGGGGGAGCACGGTAGTTCGGAAAATTGATCTTGAGGAGAAGAGGGTGTGTGCACCCAATCCGATGATTCAGGAGCCATATTTCTCACTACCTGTTGTACCTGCACCGATAGCCTCTGAGGTTGTGGTGCAAGCACCTGTTGCAACTCCGCCTGTGGCAACAATGAGTGAAGATCTGGAACCTGTCCTTCAGGATCCGATTGAATCCACTGTTGCGCATGAGGATGAGACACAGCAGCCACCTGTCGATGATGTGCCAACAAAAGATGAGGCACAAGATGTGCCAACAATAGAGGCCCCTCATAGGTCTCAAAGAGTTAAAAGATCAGCTATTCCTGATGATTATAAAGTTTATAATACAGAAATAGCTCATATGGAGGGTGATCCCGCTTCACATGAAGAGGCCATGAGAAGTGCTCACTCATCGAAATGGTTGGAGGCCATGGAGGATGAGATGAAATTGATGAGTTCCAACGATGTATGGGACTTGGTAGAAATTCCTAAAGGAGCCAAAACAGTGGGCTGTAAATGGGTCTACAAGATTAAACGTGACTCTAGAGGGAATATAGAAAAGTATAAGGCACGACTCGTGGCTAAAGGCTATACACAGATAGAAGGAGAAGATTACAATGAGACATTATCTCCAGTCTCATGTAAAGATTCCTTCAGAATAATTATGGCATTAGTGGCACATTTTGATTTAGAATTACATCAGATGGATGTAAAGACAACCTTTCTAAATGGAGATTTGGAAGAAAACGTTTACATGAAACAACCAAAAGGTTTTGTTGTAAACGGAAAAGAACATGTGGGATGCCGCCTAAAGAAATCCATTTATGGATTAAAACAAGCATCTAGACAGTGGAATCTAAAGTTTGATGATACGATTAAAAGATTTGGGTTTGAACCGAATATAGAGGACAACTACGTTTATGCAAAGTTTAAAAATGGGAAATATGTTTTCCTTTCCTAATCTTCTATGTGGATGATATTTTGCTTGCTAGCAATGATGTCAGTATGCTACGAGAAACAATGAAGTTTTTGTCCTCAAATTTCGATATGAAAGATCTTGGTGAAGCCTCTTATGTTCTGGGGATAGAAATTCATCGAGATAGAAAGAATGGGGTTTTAGGATTATCTCAAAAGGCATATTTGGAAAAGGTTCTAAAGAAGTACAATATTCACACGAGTAAAGCAACACCTACTCCTATAGTAAAGGGCGATAGTTTTGGAGAATTCCAATGTCCCAAGAATCAATATGAGCTCGATCAAATGAAAGTGGTACCATATGCTTCAGCTGTCGGAAGCTTACAGTATGCACAAGTGTGCACTTGCCCTGATTTAGCGTTTATCACTGGACTACTCGGTAGATATCAAGATAATTTAGGCATAGAGCACTGGAAGATAGCAAAAAAGCAATGCGTTATGTGCAAGGCACAAAGCATTACATGCTAACATACAGAAGCTCTGACTGCCTAGAGATAAAAGGGTATTCAGATGCAGACCATGCGGGAGATAAAGATGGGAGAAAATCCACGTCTGGTTATTTATTCACTCTCGCAAGGGGAGCTATTTCGTCGAGAAGCTCCAAACAAAAGTTAGTTGCATCATCCACGATGCACACAGAGTTTATAGCATGCCATGATACTATTGGATAGGTGATATGGTTAAAGAAATTTGTACCCGACTTGAGAGTGGTAGATTGCATTAATAAACCACTAAAGATGTATTGCGACAATCATCCAGCAGTATACTATGCTCACAACAAGTCGAGTAATGCTTCCAAACCTATTGAGGTAAAGTTTTATGTTGTGAAGGATAGAATCCGAGATAAAACCATAAGTCTCGAGCATATAGGGACAAAGGATATGGTTGCGGATCCGCTCACGAAAGGCTTACCACCCAATGTGTTCCAGAAACACTTAACCGGCATGTGTTTAAGGGAAAGCCTATAACTTTTGGATTATGAAGTGGCCCAAAGTAAATAGAATTTATTCCAAAACGGAGAAGTATATTGTGGCTGTTTGAGTCTATCGGCAATTGAGTCGTGACGATGAAGCATGCTCTATGTACCAATCTGCGATGGAACGAATAAAGTGGAAAAGTTAAAGTTAAAAGTATGTGATGAGATCAAGGGGGAGAATGTTAGATTGATCTCCTCATCAGTGGGCCCAGGCCCTTAATCTCGCGCCCTGATCGGGGGCGCCCAACCCTAAATGGTTGGTGGGCCCCTGTCACATTGCGCTATATAAAGGAGGTGGGGGCCACAGGCTCGGGATACGAGGTTCACCGCCAGCCACACACCCCCACCTACATTCCCTAGTCCGATCTACAGGGAGCGCAACAGTGACGAGAAGCTCCGCTACCGCCGCCACTGCCTCGACCGTCGCTGCCCTAGCGCAGACCTGCACTTCGCGTCGCTACCCTCGCGCGGGTCTCCTACATGGCTAGCGGTTTCGGCAGCGCCCCTGCCGGAGATGGTACATCTCCCCTCTCCCCTCTCTCTGTTCATTCATGCATTACATATGTACATTCACACAGTTACAGTTGGTTCCCGGCTAGATCCACACCTAGTAGATCCTCCGCATCTAGTAGATCCGTTAAAACTATCAAATCTATTTCAAAAAAAAACAAGTCGGACCTATATAAATAGCATGTGTCCCTCCTTTCATTCAACAAGCAGAAAGAAATCTGCTACCCTGCCTCCATTAACTCTTACCTTCCATGACACCCGCCGATCAACGGCCAACCAGGCTGGCAGCACGGCGCCCAAACATTCCTTGCGCAAGTTTCATGGACACAGTTAGAGTTTCACGGGGATGAAACTCTTCTCACATCCCATGAAATTCTCACATTCTCTCTCTTCGTCACATTAGTGTATTTAATCTTATGAAACTCTCAATGAAACTCCACTGAGACTGAGCTTATACTATTCACGTAACATTCTTCTGAAATTATACGCACCTTCCTCATCCATAATATCAATCCTATGAAAGAAGACTTATTGGATACTCCTCACTGGTAATGTTCTGCTTGAAAAGGGTAAGAAAAAATCAATGCATACCATTATGAATGAATGAAACATAAGTGAAACTTAAAATTAAACACTGCTGCTTTTTCTATTTAAATATCGTATCCTACCTCTGCGTCAATGATTTTCTTCGAGACACATTGTTCCTGCATCTCATTCTTCCCACATCTAAAACTTTCAGTGTTACCCCTAAATATGAAAAACAATAATTACATTACTATGCACATCACTGAATGGCCACATATCCGACTTGTCACATAAGATGAGAATTAACCCATCAGTGTGTGTGCAGTAGAAAACAAGAGGATTTTTTTTAACATACCATGTAAGTGGATTTATTTCAGTTGCAGAAGTCATATCATCACTAGCTCCCAGTGTGAGCTCAGCATCCGATTCAAATTCATCCAATTTACGGAATAGAAAGTTTAAGCCATAAGCGCGGATTCTCAAGGAAATGTCTGTAGAGACCAAGCAACCACCACTCGCCCTCTTTAGCAAAAAGCAAGCCTCCTTTGTGATACCCTTCAGATCATTGGTTTTGCAGTCGATGAAAACAAAAGGATCAAAATCAAGGTGTAAATAATTCACAATATGTAGACTACCGTTCTCATTGGTAAAACGCAGGCATGGTACGTACCAGAAGGACTGCAGCAGTGCAGGAACTCCAATTCCCTTCAAACATGGCAAGATCCAAGGCCCACTGCCGAATCTCATTGCTTATGCTGTTTTCTTCATAGGGAACATGGCCCTCCTGATTCAGCCACTCAATCATCAACTCAGCCTCCTTCGTGATACACTTGAAGCCATCCATCCATTATAGCAAAGGATTGACGAAAAGCAAATTATGAGCCTCTTTCATTTATGCAAACAATTTGGTAAAAGATGAACAGTGAATGTGCTAAAAGGCACTTTTTATTCTGATTTTAGAGACAAATACATACAGCAGCAGCATAGGCGATAAAGGGTCGTTTTGATTCACTTCCTGCATCATTCATAAAGTTTGACATGCATCCTTGGATATCTTTGCTCAGCTCCGTGTTAAAAGGGAAAACTTTGCCTGTCTTAGCCTTCCACTAAGAGCTCAAGGCTTTCTCATTCTCTAAACACTTCAGAGCAAAGAAATAATGGTCAGATATGCATATCATGAAAATTAAAAATGTTCAGATTGTAAAAACACTTGAATTTACTATTGTTGATGTAAAGTTGTCACTGAGTTTACACAGAACACCCCTGAATGGCGCAACAAGGTCAAAACTCAAGTCACATATTTGCGTGTATAGTGAAATGCTCCCTTCAATCCAGTTTGTAAGGCGCAACAGCATTTTTATAGAAAGACCAATATGTTAGGCATGGCTAGCAGCAATTAAATCAAGCACAGCAGATTCCAAGCGCTCCATTTGCATGCAGAGCGACCAGTTGCATGGCTGCATGTAGAGGACGCTAGCCAATCAGGTGCGATGCTAATCAAGTACGATGCTGCACCTGATTAATCTGGCCAGATAATTATAGCTAATCGTTGACTTTTTGTTACAACTTTGACCATTTATCTTATTCAAAAAATTATTGCAAATATGTGAAGGGATAAGTCAAGTTTAGAATACCTACAATACTAAAATATGTAGCGAACGAAATATTTGGTACTTATTATTTCGATATGGAGGGAGTACTTCTTGGTATCTGTATATATGGCCTCACCACCCAACAAACCGGACAGGGGGAAGTACTAGGTTAAATGAAGCTTCTTAGTTGGCCATTACACTCTTTAAGTTACATAGCTAACTATTCCATACAGGAGAAAACTATTGTACCAATGATGTGATTTAATGATTTTATACTGGTTATGGTATGACAGTCTTGTAAAATCACTGTGCCCTGTTGTAAATTCAAGTCAAGGTACCAATCAGCAATCAGAACATGCAACTTTTAGTGTAGCTACAAAATGTCAGAAACGGTATGAGACTTGTATCCAAGTCAACTCTGCCCTATTTTCTACTCCCATCAGACAAATCTAAAATATGACTTGTGAGTAACTATATCCCATCATACACTAGTTTAATCTAAAAAATCACAATTCATGGCTGGTTAAGGCAGGTAGGGACTTGTAAAATGTAAGACTTCCTCAGCTTCTCAGCAACTGATGTTTTACGTTGATTAAAATGGCAAAAACTGTAACAATGAAGTCTGGATGAAATAGAAGGCGCGCCACCAACACAAACACCACGCCATATTCATCCATGCGGATTCCGAGATTTGTCGTGGCTCTGTCCTTTGTCAGGCCGCGGTGACCTCCTCCACGAGGCGCTGGAACTCGGCCATGGCCACCGGCGGCAGCCCCAGCAGCACGCGGACGCCGCCCCGCTCCTCCCCGCACGACAGGAACAGCGCCACCTCCTTCTCCGGGAGCGCCGCGGGGCCGTACGCCGCGGGCGGGCCCCACCCGAAGTCGGCCGCGCGGAACGGCAGCCGCGACCACGCCGTGATCACCAGCGTCGACGCCAGCGACGGCCGCGCCCGCGTCGCCTCGAAGTAGTCCACCGCCGACCGCATGTACGCGTCCGTCACCGCCTCCACGGCGCCGCGCACCAGCCGCACCGCGCGCGCCAGCGACGACGGCGCCGGCGCCGCCAGCTCCCCCGCGGCGCTCGCCGCGCTGGTGAGCACGATGGCGTTGCCGAAGTACCCCGCCGGCAGCGGCGGCGAGAACCTCGGCCGCCCGTCCACGGCGAACAGCAGCTTGCTCCGCCGGGAGGGCGGCACCCCCAGCGCCCGCGTTCGCGCGCTCCACACGAACGCCGCGAGCGCCTCGAACGTGGTGCACGCGCGGCCCTCCAGCGGCGCCAGCGCCTTGAGGCGCGCGATCGACGCCGGCGCGAACCGGAACGACCGGTACAGGAGCGGCTCGCCGTCGTGCGGCGGCGGCGGGGTGTCGCCGTCGTCGTCGTCGATCTGCGCGAACTCGTGGTGCGGGAACTCGTGCCGCGGCGGGTCGCGCGCGCGGAGGACGGCGCGGTCGAGCGCCGGCGGGAGCGAGAGCGGGAGGCCGCGCGCCATCTCGCCCCACGAGTTGACGAACTGCATGGCGCCGACGCCGTCGAACATGCAGTGGTTGATGGCCAGGCCCAGCACGAAGCCGCCGCACTTGAACTTGGTCACCTTGTCGATCCGATCGATCGATCGCCATTAGCACAAAACAAGACGTGATCAAGCTCGATGACACGTTGAATAATTGGCCTCGATCCAGATAGTGATTAAACTGCTGACGTGAACAAAATGGAATTCATGTACCTGGGCTGCAAGGAGCGGCATCTCGAGTATGTTCTTGGCGCCGGGGACGCTGTACACGAGCTTGCCGAGCACCGCCGGATCAGGCTCGGCGACGTCGCCGATATCGGCCATGTCACAGTCCGCCTCGGCCTCGACGAAGACGGCGCCTTCCCCCGTCAAGTCGACGGCCAGCTTCCCCTCGCCGCTGACCGTCAGCCGGCCGGCGAGCGGGTAGTAGTGGACGAGCACCTTCGCCAGCGAGTCCATCAGCACATCGCCGGCGCTGCGGCCGTCGTCTTCGCCGCCGGCCGCCCTGAAGCAGTACACAGTCTGCACGATGACGGCGATGTTCTGGTCCAGGTTGGATAGGTAGTAGGAGCCCGTCGGCGTCTCCGCCGCCGGCGGCACCAGCGCCGGCTCCCCGTCCTGCCTGACGCGAAGCTCAAACACACCCTGCGCGCATTGAGGCAGAAAACAAAATTCGAAGCTCCATGTAAGAGATGGCTAGAGTTCGACGAGCAAGCTTGCATGAACATTACCATTATTATCAGAGGCAGTGATCGGCAGCGAAGCAATAACGGCGGTGGATTTGCAATAAGACCCAGGAGGGGAGCTGATCGAGGGAGCACGGATATAACAAGAGGGGTTTCTTGTGCGTGTGCATGAGTAAGGTGGTTGGGACATTTGGATGGAGTGAACCACGAACACAATCAGCATGCACTGTTCTCCGAGCAGGTGAGAACCGGAACAGGATGGTCCAATGCAACATCGTACCGTGTTCGAGGTGATGCTAGCTATAAACGGTTTCACGACACCGATTTTAATACGGACGTGATGTATCTCACTGCCAGACCAACCCAACCAACATGGTATTCTAGATTTCAGAGTTTTCGGTTTGGATGGAAAACCGTTAGCCTGAGAGAAACCCTCGGTGACTACCGAGATGAATCACCCAACTTTGCTGACAAAAAACAACGGGTAACATCCTACTTTGGAAAACAGGTAGACCGAAAGAAACCGTGTTGTACAAGATGAACACATGTCGAGGAAAAACAGATGCGCAGCTGTTTTTGCCTACGCACTGCAGCATGAGCACATTTCATCCGAAGAATGCATTCCGTTTAGACTGGGAATAGTCAAGAGATAGACCTATCAAGTCATGAGCTCTTACAGAGATAACCCTTCAGCATGCGCCAGATGAATCGAAGGGTATGAGGACAGGTGCAAATGAAACCTACGACACTGGCAGTGAAAGCGATTCAACAAAAAGCCAACATATCACAGAATCTCAAGGCTAAAACCTCACTATGAGGAAATTTAAGAACTGCAATAAACAGGAGCAATTCAGAAGGATACAGAGTTTACAAGGATAAATGGATGAAACAAGCCAAGAATTATTGTGCATATTACAGTCAGGCTAGCTACCTAAGCAACGAAGCTATTAAACGCACAGCTATTGTACATGACCAGCAACTAGGCTACAGGTCACTACCTAGTCAAGCACAACAACTAGGTGTATATGGCTGTGAAATGGTTAACAATCTTGAGTAGGTCACCAATTTGTTGTGATGGTGCCCCAATTGTACAGAACCAACAAGAAAGTCCTTGCAGGATCAATCCAAACCACTGGATAACAAGAGACTGATCACTGCACATCCAATCCACGGCATCACTTCTCTTCATCAGGATCACCCTTTGACTTCTCTTCCTTACCATTGTCTTCTGCTTCATCTTCCGAGTCTTCTTCAACATCATCATCAGACATACTGTTTATTACCTCCTCGATGATGCGCTTCACTTCTGCTTTTCGGTCCATGAGGTCCATTTCAAAATGGGTCCCTGGTTGGAAAGATAAAAAGACTCATCAGTACATTCATCAATCAGAAATCTAATTTATAGTGGCAGCATCAACATTTTACTAGTACATCTAGTCTCATGAACTTAATAAGCAACATAAAAGACAGTACCTAATTGTCTGAGAATATCAGCCAGAGTTGCCTACACAAAAGCATAAGCAGTCAGGATACATAGCAGAAACAATGGACCATGTTCAAAACATTATCATGTGCTTACTGTGTTGAAGTCAACTTCCTTCAAAATGCTGCTAACAACAGCATGCAGTTGTTCGGTGGTTGGGGCAGTCCCAGCCTCTGCACCACCTTTGCCTTTACCTGGAGAGCAGAGAGGGATACTGGCTTATTATGGCTAACCAAGTAGATTATGAGATATCACAAGGAATAGTAATGGCCATAATATAGTCAACAGAAAATCAGAAGGTGCTTGCAAGGAACAGAACAAGATCAACTCATGACACTGTCCATGATAAGCACTGCCTCGTACCTTTATTTTTACTGGATGGCTTAGCAGCCTTGTTTTGGCTTTCTTTTCCATCATCTTTTTTGGATTTAGAGACCTTGTTGACCTTGTTCAAATCTTTCGGCGCATCACTTTCCTTCGAACTCTTTGCTCTCCTGCCAACCTTTTTTGTCTCTACATTAGGCTCATCTTTAGTGTCTTGAGGCTTTGAAGCACCTTTTGCAGGTTTTGTAGAAGCCTTTTTTCCTGGTGCATTGTTTTCCTTTGCATCAGACCCAGTTTCTTTCTTAACTTGATTTACATCTGTTGACTTTTTCTTTGCTGGAGGCTCATCAGGTTCATCCTCACTCATAGCATGATTATTTGCTTCGGAGTCCCCATCACCTTCATCTCCTGTTGATGCATCTTCAGAACCAGCAGGACCACCATCTTCCTCATCATCATTCTCTTTCCCAGCTTCAGCTGCTAGGTTTGGACCCCTTTTCCTTTTCTGTTTAATGTAACACAATTGTCGGTAAAGGAATGTTGTGACAAGACTAATTCAATTTTAACCACCAGATAAATATTGCCCTGCTATGTTCAGTTATTTCCTTGTCCACATAGTTACAAACTTACAATAACTACAGGGACTAATGAGAACGAAGAATGAGTGTTGAGAAACGGTCCAAAAGATGATACAGAGCATCAATGCCCACAGTACTCAGCACAGGATAGGATTACCTTTTCTGCAGAAGCACCTCCAGGAGTTGCCTCACCACTTCCTTTAGGTCTCCTCCCACGTTTCTTCCCTTTCTGCAATGGAAAGAAGTCAAGTCGCTTCAGTTCATAGTGCCAAGGACTTCTGTCTTCCCCACTCCAAGAAAAACAAGCTCAGCACTAAATGCATATAAAAATGACCAGCCAAAAGTTTAATACTTCTAATTAAGACCACGACCGATCATTCCCATCGTTTCTTACAGCCCCCAGGCAAGGCAAATAAAAATTTCATTTGATTTGCCTAATCAAAGGTAGTCCATATGGAAAGCATAGCAATTATAACAGAAGTAATACCTTTTTGTCAGTGAGAACAACATCCCTGGTAACACAAGGGGACTCCAAAAATTCCAAGACTTTGGCAGAAACTTCTTCCTGAATTTCAGCAAAGTAAAAGCCATTACTAAAGGCGCCGTTGCTCATGTTTATAAATACACAGGGCTTAGCTGGCTAACCTTCTTTGTGGTTGCTTTTGGAACATAAATATCCAGTATCTCACAGAAGTCTAGCAATTTCTCCTTGTTAAATTTGTCAAGCTTTTCCTTTATTCTGTTCCTGTGCTTTCCCTGAAACATTATAGGCAGGACAAACATGACCAACAACACATGAAATTCTGAACAAATATATGCATAAAACCACAAAAAATTTAACAGGACACAACATCCATAAGATATTAACAGCACTAACAAAACTGACACAATCATATTAGCACACAATATACATGAGACAATTACTATCAGAACTGTGCTGAAGAAAGTTTCAAATTCTCAAAAAATATGTGGATCTTTATAGGGCGGTACAGATTACAGTAAACATAGTTTACACAAGGAAGTTTAGGATTGGTAGTGAAGCTAAGAATATAATATGGGTAAAAAATCCTGTTTTACATAATATAGAGATTAAATAAAAACTCACTTCATTATCTGTCCAAACAAACCCAGAAAATTGAGATATGTTTCTCTTCAAAAAGTGGACCTGCAGAGAGTTAACATAGTTAACAAAGTAAAAATTAAGAAAATTAAGAAAAACTTGAGATCAAAAAATACATTAGTGGGAGCCTCACATTTGATTTTCTCCCATACAGTAGAGTATGAAGGCTCTGGAGATTCTCATCTGCCTTTCTCTTTGCTAGTTTGAAGGAAACTGGTATAGCATGAACAAGGGTACTGATCATTAATTGGAAATTTTCCACAAGGACTTTGTTAAGCCAAAAGAGAATATCACAACAATAAAGCAAACATAGACAGATCATAAAACATTTCAATTTATTCAATGTGCATAAAACATTTCAATTTATTCAATGTGATTTTCTGTTTTCCCTACTTTTTCCACAGTAATTTCAACACAAGCTTTCAATAAAAAGGGAAAGACATCATCACATTAATTAGGCATTAGGACAACCTATCCAAGATTGAAAAGCAGAAAACAGTCTAAATGCATAAGCACATTTAAGCACTAATCAGCTAGATGTGCCAAACATGATACAATATAGGAATGGGCAAAATGACTGACTACACAATAAGGGAAGGATGCCCATGTAACTTGTAGGGACAGGCAACCTATCACCTCATACTCATGGTCCCTCAAGTAGACCAAGTAACATGTAGCAGTCTATCATTTTCTGATGTTTGTTTTAAGCTGAAGGATTTGTAATCATGTTGTGGTGGATGGCAACACATTCTTCATTCAATGGAACAGATCTTATGCAATGTAACTCAAGCTAATGGTTCTTTGCACTGTGATCCACACCACATGCGTCCATACAAATACTAATGCCACAATTATAAGTTATTGTGTTTTTACTAGAGTTCCAAATTCTCATAGGAACGTTTCAGGTCCAGATTCTCACTTAAAACATTTAAGTGAACCAGAATCACTTTGTAGGACTGTTTGGCATATAGGCTAGATTCTGATTCCCGAAAGAGATGTTAATTGAAATGGGTAACATACACTTCATATGTGTACATTTCACCAATGTGTAACTGCAGAGGCAGCTCATCAGGTGCCCAAGCCATAGTACCTAGTAACAAGCAAAATCGAGAGCACAATGCCTCCTCCATCACTCCCCTCAATCAAAACGCAAATCCCTCGATCAAAAGAAGCAAATCAAATGCACACCCATGACAGGAGGCAAAGGGTCCTATGGTGACACAAGGGGCAAGTGCTGGTTAAGTTCAAGGTGAGGTGAGGGGATGCAGGAACAGAGGTGTGTGATTCTCCTGCAAAACTGGGTTTTTGGGGCATTTCACTTGCCTAGGCCAAATGAGTAAGGCTGTGTTCAGTTGGGTGAAGAAAGTTGCCGAAAATGTCACATCAAGTTTACTGATGCTAATTAAGAGGATTAAACATGATCTAATTAGTATATAACTAATTACATAGATGGACAGGAAATCTCGTAGTGAATCTATTAAAATTAAGTAATCCACCATTAGAGATTGTTTACTATTGCACGACATTATCCAAACATTAACTGACGAATTTGGCATGGATCCAACTGTTTCTGGCTAGGATCAGCATAGTTAACACACCAAGAAAAACAGCACATTTGGCATGTAGCCCATCTCTGGCAAGAATCAAAAACATTTCAGCATGCAAAATGGAAACAGCATGCCGACATGGATCCAACCGTTTCTGGCTAGAATCAGAACCATTTTGACATGCCAATAGGTCTTAATCAACACTGCACGTAAGAACCAGACACCTATAAACAAGCCTATAGCTAAGAGAGCCACCTCAAAAAGGATGTACATAGCCGATAAGCAGGCAAACACACTGGAGAAGAACATTTCAAATTTAATTCAGCCTAGCAAGTTCACATCCAAACTCCTCAACTATACCTTCAGCTCAAATATCAACAGGAACCAGTTTGTTCCTAATACCCGTACCAAGTTTTTTCGATCAAACAATTTCAACTCCTAAGCAGGCAAAACATTAGCTTTTTTTGGTCAAACAATTTCGACTCCTAAGCAGGCAAAACATTAGCTTTTTTTGGTCAAACAATTTCGACTCCTAAGCAGGCAAAACATTAGCTTTGGCACAGTCAAACAGAGATATGGCAACCTACAGCTATGCAGATCTTAAACGATCTGTTGTCACCAGAGCAGGAAATGGCACAAGCAAACAGAGAGACCACACTAGTGAAAGGAAAACACCGGGACCATATTTCAGGAACGATGAGTACTCACCATTGGGTATGTCCTTCAGCTTGGTTCCAGAGCCCTACAGCAGAGAAGCACAAAAAAAACATTAGCTATTCAGCGCGTATCCCAAAATCAGCAGACTTCACAAATCTGGAGCACGGAGTAAAGCATGGAAAAGGAGGTGTGCCCGAAACAAACATCCTCAAAGAAGCTATTTTTAGCAAGCTACTAGTAGACCACCCAGAGCAGCCAAGACGAAAGCCTCGGGGGGGGGGGGGGGGGGGGGGGGGGGGGAGAACAACAGATCAGGGGGCGGGCCGAGCACGGCCGGAGCGGGGGAAAAACGATGGGCTTCTCACCTGGACAATAGCGGGGGACTTCTTGGCGGGCGTGACGCGCGGCGCGAGCTCCGAGTACCTCTCGACCGTCTTCCTCTCCCTGGACGGGCGCTCGGCCGCGGGCCCCGTCTTCCTGGACGGCGGCGGCGTCTTCACCGCGGCCGCGGCCGCAGCCTCCCCCTTCTTCCTCCGCCCCCGCTTCTTCTCCGGCTGCTGCGGAGTGCTCTCGTCCGCCGGGGCGGCGGGCTCGGGGTCGGCGGCGGCGGCGTCATCCCCGGCGGGCGGATCCGCCGCGGCGGCCGGGGAGGCGGGCTTGGCGTCGGCGGATGCCATGGGCGGGAAAGGATCGGGGCTAGGGTTTTAGGCCGGGGCCCCGGGGCCGTGGAGAGGAGGGAGGCGGAGGGAAAGGGGGGAAATTTTCGGGAGGCGGAGCGGGGCGGACGGGGAGGGGGGGGGGGACTGGGGGGGGGCGCGTGTGCCTCTCCCCCGCTGCGGCGCACGGCTGATAAATGGGGGTGACGTGGTGCCGCGATCGCGACGGGACGGGATGGATCTCGCGGGGCGGAGGCGGGGGCGGATTGGGGTTGGCGCGCTCAATCCCGCGCGCGCGCGCGCGCGCCTCTCTCTTTTCCGCGTGCGGTTTTTCCAGCTTTCGCGTTTTATTACCGCTGTGCCCTTTGTTGGCGTGGCGTGTTTAGACCGACCGACCGACCTACTAATTTGGTCTAGTAGTAGTACTAGAATTCGTGTCAGGTTACAGTTTTCCCGAGAAGGCAAACACAGCTTGGATGCTACGGAGTCCTCGAATTTGCTCTTGGTGGATACGAAAATTGCTTCGATGTTTGTAGGTGAGACCGTGACCAAAAAGTTTCGAGGGGGAAGGGAAGCTCTACGCGCGGGGGCAAAATGGTAAACGAGTGCTGACCGGGCCCACAGGGCAGAGCGTGGGCAAAAATTGCGACAGCAGCAGCAGCAGCGGGCGCGGCCGGTGGGTGTGGTTCGAAATTTGGGACGAAAATGTTTGAGCGGGCGGCGTCCTCCCCTCATCCTTGCTACGAGGGAAAACTTTTCCTTTCCCCCGCGCGCGCCATCATACCCGTCGTCCTTCTTCCCTCCGGAGTCCGGATCCCGCTCGCAGGCCCAAACTCGTTGGGCTACCAAGTTAGCCTTTCCTTCCTTGCAAACTCGTACATGGGCTTAAATCTAGCTGATCCGTTGAAGCCCATTATGGGGAAAAACCTATATGCCTTCCGGAAGGTAGATAAGCATGCGAACTTCCAACCCGCCAAAAGCCCCATCTAAATAATATTTTTTATTTTTCCACCCAGCCCACTTCATAAGTATTAAATTAAAAATGTTTCAATATTTTCCAAAAATGTTACAACATTTTTATGAAATGTTGAATTCGTGGATATTCTTGTGGAAATTGTTCCAACATTTTTTAGTCCAACATTTTTTTCCCAACAATTTCTCCAACATTTTTCCCTTCTTCCCCAACTCCTCTATCTTCACCTCCCCGGCCGGCGGCGGCCGGCGGGAGGCGCGCGCCGGGCCGGGCCGGCCGACCGGCGGGGAGCCCGGTAGGCGGAGGCGGGGGGCGCGCGCGCGCGCGCGACGCACGGGGGAGGAGGCCCGCAACGTAGCACCGCGCGTCGGGCGGGGGCGCGGCCATGGCGGCTCGCGTCCGAGCCGGGGGCCGGGAGCCAACCACGGCGACGACGCGCGGCCTCCCACGGCCGTGGCGCATGAGACCATGAAGGCGGCGGCGCCCGAAGGTGGGAGGAGCCGGTGGAAGAAGAAGATGCGTTTACTAATATTGGGCCGTGTGGGCTGGTATGTAGGCTTCTAATGCGTTATAGTTGGTTAAGAAAAAAATCTTCCGGAAGGTTTATAGGATTTCCGCCTCCATTAGGCTTGGTTTGGTTTAACGTCGCGCTAATCTTGCACTAGCAGCTTTTTCTGAGATTTCTTAAGATTTATTAGTGTCGTTGTGCGTTAGTAAGTGGTAAGCGACGTTCTATCGACAACGAAGCATTACTTCAGAAATCTCCAAATTTGTCGGGTGCTCATAGAATTAGGTTTTGCGTACGTGTGTTCTTAAGAATGAGTGAGCGTCTGTGTGGTACTGTGAATTCTAAAAAAATAATAAAGATTAGGTCCCTTGTGGTGGAACCTACCCATCTAAGTTCAAGACCTCGACTTGGCACATGTGCTTGCATTTTTTATTTATTTCGGAAATTCCCCGTGTTATGCTTTTAAGTTGTAAACGACGTTTCTGTCGACGACAAGAGGCCAATGCTGACTTCGGAAATCTCCAGATCTACTAGTCCAGGTGCTCATAGGCAGGGGCGGAGGGGGCTCCAGCCCATGGTGTTGTTTGCGCAATAATGAAGCTCTCCTTCAATCTCCTTTAAGGGCGTGTTTGCGACCCCGTACCACCACGGCTCGGCCGGCTCGACTAGGCCGGGCTCGAAATGACTCGGCCCGGACGGTGCAAGGCACCATGTTTGCGAGAGTGGCCGGGAGCTCGGCCGCGAACATCACCGTTGTTTGCCACCACAAATTGCCGGCCGAGCCGAGAGGTGTGACTAACCGTGGTAGCGTACCACCCAAGAAAGCTCACATGCATTTCATCGAGCACTTGGTGGCCTAGCCATGGCGTCGGGCGAGCTCGGCCTTCCGGCAATGGAGACGCGGCGCGGGGGAGCGACCTCCGCCGGCTCGACAGAGCGTCCGCGGCGGCGGGCGCGGCCACCCGCACCTCAACGCGGCGGCGGGGGCGCGACCTCCCCGCACCTCGACGGGGCGTCGGCGGTGGCGGGCGCGGGTGCGGCCACCCGCACCTCGACGCGGCGGCGGGTGTATCCCCCCTCGACGGGGCGTCGGCGACGGCGGCGCGGCCACCCGCACCTCGACGCGGCGACGAGGGCGCGACCTCCCGCGGCTCGACGGGGCATCGGCGGCGGTAGGTGCGGCCACCCGCACCTCGACGCGGCGACGGGGGCGCGGCCTCCTACACCTCGACGAGGCGTCGGCGGGGGCGGGCGCGCACGGACGGAAGGCCGCCCTCCTCCCCCGGCGGCGGTGGCTCGCACCCCTCCCCCGGTCGGAGGTGACCCCATCTCCCACCGCGAGCCCTCGGGAGCCAACGTGCGCTTCAACCGAGCCGAGCCCGGGGAGAAACGAAGAAAAATGTCGTTTCCGTGGAGCCACGAGAGTGAGTGCGATTTGCGCATGAGTTGGGCGGCTCGGTGGTGGGCAAAGGTCACAAACAAAGGGAGTTGTAGGTGGAGGGTGCGGCGGGCCGTCGGGCCACCCTCACAAACGCACCCTAAAAAACTTTACTATAAATGAATTTTTTCCAATGTCTAAGATAGATGAGTGTGTTCAGTCCATGTATTTGAATCCTTAGATCCATCAATTCATAAGGGTAAGGTTTATATACATATTCATATTTGTGAGTGTACGTTGCGTATGCATGTGTTGTACCGTGTATTTAAAAAATTAATAAATATGATTGGACCGCTCGAGTAATCACGCGTGATTTTGGTGGTGACTTGCGAAATTCAATTCGATACGGACCTCAACGAAAGCAAAGTGAACTGCTTGCTGCACAAGCTTTGACACGCGACAACGAGACCGTGCGCGGCGCGGTCCACAAACAAGTAGGGTTTTGGTCCCCAAGCAAGTTTCGAAACAGTGCCGTTGTCCCACTATGCCTAGGCTCTAGTAAATTGGAGACGTGCCTTCTTACATCGCGGATTCGCGGACGTAATCGATATGACTAAATCAAACACACGTCATCGCAGATGCGTTTATGGGAAAAAAAAACTTATATTGTGTCCGTGTGGCATGTGGTTGATGGTTGATGTTGTTCCATTAGGTCAGTCTCAGTGGAGATGTCACGAACACGATTACTCCACCTAGAGTGACACATCATCGTAAAAGCATTCAAAATCATAATGAAACATTTCCTTCTCAATGCGTAGTTTCATATACGTACAAGACACAAGTTGTCTAGGTAAATGTGTAGGAAGGGTTTCATCCTGATGAAACTCATTTCACCTCTCTCTTCATTAATACACTGTCACGACATCAAAAGTGCTTGACAGCCTATTTAATGTCTATGAAATCCCCACTGAGAATGACCTTATGAAAAAGATACTAATGACGGCAGATGGTTGGTGTTGATTTGTTGTAAGAGAAAAATACTACTAATTAGTGGATGATAAATCATATGAACAACGTTGCATCTCTAATGATGAATTGGCAAATCCCGCAGCCTAAAAAGGGCCAAATGTTATCGTCGTCCGTCCCCCGCGGCTCGCGCCTCCACCCCCCCCCCCCCCCGCGCCTCTCCTCGCTCCGCCGCGCCTCGCCACCACCGCGCGCCCGCGACGCCGCCTCCCTCACCTCACGACGGCGGACGACGGCGGATCCCCACGGCGGACCTCACCACCGCGCCCCACGACACCGCCTCCGCCTTCGTCTCCTCACGACGGCGGCGCCGCCACGGCAACGCCCCCCGATCCAACCGCACGCCGACCGCCGCGACGCCCTCCGTCGAGGCCACCGCCAACGGCCTCCGCCGGTGCCGTCGCCGCCAACGTCATCGGCGGAGGATCCGCCATCAACCCGGTATGATGCTTTATTTTCATAATCCACCAAAACAATAAATATTCCTTAGAGAATTGTCTCGTTGGATCATTTATCGTAGATCTATCTTGTGCTTCTTGGTAATGTACAACTCACATTTCGGATTTATGCCACTCGATTTCGGAACTAAAGTTTGATAGGGAACGAAGAAATTTCTTTAATTTAGTGCCCTAACCTTTGAAATAGTCACAAGAGGGACCGTAAAATGCTGAAGATACTAACTTCTCGAATTACTATTTAGATACTAACTTCCATCCTTTCTTCGAGTAGGGACCGTAAAATGTCGAAGAGGATGAACTGTAAATGGCAGTGATGTTTCTTCGCCTTTTGACATTTTAATCATGGGTATTGGATGCTTGGAACCGTGCCGAAACTTTGGCCTTGGGTCCCGTTACTAAGCTTACGAAGAGGGGCATTATGCCCTAGAATTCTAAAAAAAATCCGTACATAAGAACATGGGAATGGTCGACATCTTTTTTGTGGTTGTAGAAACCGATAACCGCTCTTTGATTCGGAGACAATGTTGACAAGCATGAAACGTTTGGAGGGTTATCGCCAAGACATTTGTGAGGATGGAAGTTGTTTTGGGATTCAGAATTGGAGGATATGGAGGTTAGTGTCAAATTGATTTATAGATTTCTATTTATATAGAAAGAAATAACAATCATGCCAACAAACATTTTCCTTTTCGAACAATACGTTTTTCAAATTAGAACATTTAATTCGGAGTCCAAATTTCAGATTCTTTAGTTTTTGTAGCAAGAGGATGTTTCAAAACATTTTAGGAGATTGCGAGGTGCGGTCTCATCCCGATGACGGAGCAGTAGAAAATTTTAGCCGGGGCGGATCCAAATAACAAACAAGCATGCATAATGTCAATGTTTGGATAAGGGGGCTAAACATTAGCCTCAAATTAGCCTTTGGATATCCAAATAGGAGGGCTAAATTTTGTGGATATGATATTTAACCCTCTCAAAATCTTTAACCCCAAGAAGAAAGGTGAACAGGCCTAATGTTTAGCCCCACAATCTTTCTTTAAAATAGGATAGCCCCACAATCCAAATAAGCCAATATCATGGTAAAAATTAGCTGATCAATAAGCAACAAAAGGTAGGATAGCCCCACAATCCAAATAAGCCAATATCATGGTAAAAATTAGCCGATCAATAAGCAACAAAAGGAAATTGAAATGCACCGATATAGAGAGCAATCAAGCAACCATTAACTAAGGGAAATTGTGAGCCTCGAAGAACTATATAGGAGCTCCACCACGACAAGTCCCATCTCGCATCCTTGGGTGAGTTGGGCTTTGTAGAGCCGTAGTACTATATTTGAAGGAGTTGCACTGAGTTCAGTCAGTCGAGCCCACATCTCTAGGCCACTTTTGTCCTCCGATCTTCACTAGCAGCAACACATTTCTTCTACACATCCTATCTGCTAGCTTGCAGCGGCGGCAGAAAGTAGAACTTGAGGGTGTTACTGATGCGCGCCGGCTGATAGCTGGTGCGGCCGCCCCACCCCGCCGATAGGGTGGCTCCACCAATGGTCTCATCACTAGCACTATAACATGCACCAGTTTATTCTTGCCTAAAGCCACACAAACAAATTTCCCCAACAGTCATTGGTACCAGATTCCTGCCTGTTGATTTGAGATTGAAAACGGGGTCATGTTGTTTTGCTGCTCTGGCAATTTAACATTGCAAAGAGATGCACAAATCGAGGATATCCCATGGACGTTTGTAGATATTGTAGTTGTACAACATGCTCTTAATCTTGGTCTTTCAACCTGTTTATCTGCATGAATTTGCAGGCCACTCAATGGCATTTGGCTGGACGGATACTAGATATTTTTTAGCACTCATTGGACCTCCAGATTTTAACATATTCATATCAACCACACCACATTGATTACTACAACATCAGCAGCCAGACGCCAGGTATTATCGTCAATATATTATGTGTTGGATGTTGTACTATTCGAATCTAGGATCTAATGATTTTTAACAATTTTGCTACTTGGGTATGTGCAGTAATAGTTGCCTCTAGGTCGAACTGGCTACTTTGCTATCCTGTGGAAATGTCTTTTAAAGCTGCACTCTGAATTAGCCACAAACGAACAAAAATATGCACTCTGAATTCTGATGTACATGACAGTAGGCTATCAAATGCGAAAACTTTTCTTAGTTTTCGCATTTGGCACAGTTAGGAGATTTTTCATACTTCAATGTTTTAGACATAGAAAGCTCAATGACGAACCTTGTTATGTTTCTCACTTCTCATTGGTGTTCAGGATAAAACAGTTTCACTTGTGTGTACTTTATCCTTTATGATCAATTGATCTGATCAATTCAATCCTAATTGATCTTTAATTTGTAGCACTACATAATACAATAAGTCAGATGAGAGAATCGGACAATCCAATCAATTGTTCAGGAATAAGCCAATCAAAACAGGGAGAAATATAAACTTACATTCAGAACGGTGGAGAGTTTCCATAAGCCATTTTTAGATGTTTCTCAAGAAATAAAATAAAACTGTGACTCCTATTAGTTCAGACAGATTGACTTCTTATCTAAATCTTGATAGTAGAATCCCATGTCATGTATTATCTTATAGGTTTCCTTTTGTGTCTCTAGCATGTTGTATCTTCATAAAGTGTGCCAGATTGACTTCGTACCTATGGGTACATCTTGAATTCTTGATAGTAGAATCCCGTGTCATATATTATCTTATAGGATTTCCTTCTGTGTCTCTAGCAAGCTGTATCTACATATATATTTCAGCTTAGTAAAGATTATTGGTGAGTCCATTGAAATGACCTTGGGTGTGTAAGTAAAGATTATTGGTGAGTCCATTGAAATGACCTTGGTGTGTATTGGTTCATATTAACTACCACATTAATGCAAGTCAGCCACGACTCTTTTTAGAGATGTAAATTGCTTAGCTCATCAGTATAACTCTGTTAAATGTTCTTATATATCCTTGTACATTGCAGGTGAGTCTTTGGAGAAGAATGAGGAAAAACAACAATAATGTAATTTAGATTCATATGTGTTCTTGTAATTTGTGGCTATAAATGAGATTTGTCTTGAGTTCATTGTGAATGATTTGTCTCATCAGAAACGTATTGCCTTTTCTTTTTTGGTTCAAATCACGGGAATGCTAAAAAATGTTGTATATGGTTTTTTAATAGCTGTAATTTAGGGATTATCACTACCACTATAAAATGTACCGGTTTATTTTTTCGTAAATGCACCAGTTTATTCTTTGTTGGACATGCTCAAGAGCCTTGAAAATGAATGTCCAGAACTTTTCCCTAGAGAAGTGCAAGAACTACTTCATCAAGAACTCTATATCTTATTTGTAGGATGGGAGACATGCCTTGTTAAGCATGAGTATCTTTACTTGAGACTTTTGAATCCCTTTGCACGAGACTTTTTTCATGAAAACCTTGTTAGTGTGGACATTATATTATGAATGGTAAGCATTCTATGTGAAGTGCCTTCATTATGTGTATAACCTTTTAATTGTCCGTAGCAACGCACGGGCATTACACTAGTAAAAGAAAACAAGGATAAGGCATGAAAACTGGCGGGGAAGAGGACAAATTATTCCTCCTCGGATGATCATTGATCAAGACTGATCTTAAGCTGCTTAATTACCTGGTGACCAAAATGCTCACATATACACACGACGCTTATGATTGAGATTTGACCGTTTGGATCAGCGGGTCGAGATGGAATGAGACGTCAGACTTTGTTTGTAATTAAGTTTAAGTTTTAGTGCATGAGCATAATGTAAGTGTAGACTTATTCGGCTATAGTCGGTTGTTTTTTTCTTCTTTATAATGAAATCGGCGTCGTCTTGCACCCGTTTCTATAGAATTCCAAACGGGCCGCCCCGCCCGAGCCCGATTTAGCCCGGCCCTATGCGGCCGGACCCTATCGGGCACGACGGAGATTTCGTGCGGACCGTGTCGTGCCACCGTGCCCGCCGGGGCACCGAAGCACCGACACGACGGCCACTTTTTCGTGCCGTGTCGTGCCTAAGCACGACGGCGGCAAAGACGACGAGCATGACATGGCCGGCCGCCGGCTCGTGCCGTGCTAGGCACTATGGAATGACCTAGGTCGTCGTCAACGCTCGCCATCGCCGGAGTCCGGAGATCCGCCGTCACCTCCGCCGCCAGCCGCCGCGAGATCCGTCGTGGGAGGGCCACCTCCGCCGCCGGCCGCCACGAGATCCGCCGTGGAGAGGACGACCTCCGTTGCCGGGCCGTGTCAAGCTCCGCCGTGGGGAGGGCGACCTCCGCCGGGGTTGGCCGGGGGCGGTGGGGCCGTAGCTCCTACCCGGCCGCCTTTTCCCCGATGTGCAAGGTGACCGGTGGTGCCCCGGAGGGTGGCGATGCGGGGAAAGAGCAAGAGAGGGATGGGGGAAGAGAAGAGAGGGATGCGGCCGCCGGCGAGTGGAGAATGGGGGCTAGGGTTTCGGTTCGGGCGATGGGAGGCGGGGAGGGATCCGACCGCGGCTTATATTTGCCGCACCCATCGGTGGATCCAACGGTTGGGGAGAAGCCTCGCGCATCTAATCGGTCGAAGGGAGAAGCGGGAAGGAGAGATGCCGGGCCGTTGCCGTGCCGGGCCGCCATCGTGCTCGAGGCCGGCCGCCTTCCGCCGCCCTCAGACGGCCGTGCCGGGGGGCCGCCCGACGGGCCGAGGTGGCGGCCCTGTGCACTAAAAGGCCGTCGGGCCGGCCGGCACTAGGCACTATAGATCGGGTCTCGGGTCGGGTTAGGGTCGTGCTTTTTAGGGTCGTGCGCTCGTGCCGCCAATCGTGCCCGGCCCATTTGGAAATCTATACCCGTTTCTTAAAAAATGCTCACATAAAATCGCGGTAGCCACCTCCTCCTGCTCGTAGGATAGTTATCATCATTAGTACTATTGTCGAAATGGGCGGGCCTACACAGTAGCATAAATACTTGGCCAACCGTAGCCCATCTCTCTCGCGATAGGAGGATTATAGGGAACCTGGTGGCATGCTAGCTTTAGCCAACAGCAGGAACTCTGCCTCCATGGCCTATCCAAGAGCCCGCCTCACGCTCCTGCTCCTATCTGCCTCCTTGCTCTCCAGTGCTCTTCACGCCGCCGCGCTCTCTTTCAGCTACGACTTCTCCAAGCCAGGTGACCTCGACCGCGCACACCTCACGTACATGGACGACTCCTCTAACTCCGGCGACAGAGTTAGCCTTACGAAGGTGACGACGGGGAGCACCGGCCGTGTGGCCTACCAGCAGCCGGTGCGCTTGTGGGACGACAAGCGCACCGGCAGGACAGCGAGCTTCACCACTACCTTCTCGTTCGCCATCAGCGGCGGCGCTAATAACGGCAGCGGACGCGGAGATGGCATGGCGTTCTTCGTCGGGACCCCAGGCCTGCCGCCGGACTCGGGCGGCGCCCTCCTGGGGCTCTTCAGCAACAACTCCAACAATTCGCCGCCGGCGGGGATCGTCGGCGTGGAGTTCGACACGTTCAAGAACTCAGGCTTGGATCCCCCCGACGTCACCGCCGACCACATCGGCATCGACGTCAACAGCATCAGCTCCGTGAGTCACACCGAGTTGCCGAACCTGGCACTCTCGGGCACCATGTTGGCGAACATCACGTACGACGGAGGGACGAAGATCATGTCCGTTAGCGTGTGGGTGGGCGACGGATCAAGAAGCCGCACTCCTTACCGCGTGTTGGCACAAGTCGACCTCAGGGAAGCCGGAGTGCCGCGGGAAGCCGCCGTTGGATTTTCAGCGGCGACCGGCGGTCTCGTGGAGTCACACCAGCTCCTCTCTTGGTCGTTCAGTTCAACAGGTGACTATACGTCTACTACTCTACTCTTGGGGCTTGTCTTTTGATCTTCAGCTTTTGTAATTGCCTTAACTGTACATAACCCCCCCCCCCCCCAAAAAAAAACGTAATATATATTTCATTTGATTGTGGAGGATGTGTAGAGAATCCATTAATTTAGCCATATATATATGCTATATTTTTTTCTTTAATTCTTCACTACAAATTGACAATCCATTAATTTAGCCATATATATGCTATATTTTTAAAAATAACTTAGCCCCATATGATCCAAAAATCGAAAAATCGGGGTTGGACGCAATTATTTTACCGAACTAGGATTAAAACTCAAGACCTGCATTGCTAAGTTCAAACTTCCGTAATTAAACTTATACTGTATTTCAACAGTATGCCAACATCGAGGCTATACACTTGTTTCTCCACCACCCAAGAGCATCTCAATCTACATCGGCGTGCACAATAGTATGATGGCAGTGCGCTTTGTTGCAACTTCTATTATTACAGGAGTATGTTCTGATTAGAGCAACTCCATCAGATGGAGTAAATTTCATCCCCTATATGAAGTTAATGGGGGTGGAGTAAAAATATTTTCATCCCTAAAACACAACTTGCTTCAGCAGTTTCCCTATTTTTCTTCTCAACTCGTGGGTCTCACAATGCCACATCATCTTCTCCTTTATAAAGTGAGTGGGTCCCACTGATAGGGGGTGGAGGAGAGGTTCCCTTTATAAAGGGGATGGAGAGGGAGTTTTAGTCCATGGAGAAAAAGAGGGAAGGGGATATGGAGGCTGCTAGAGAGGTTTTTTTTATCATCTGATCCCCTGTATCACTGTTTTTTTTGGTATTGGGGATGGGAAAGGGGAGCTGCTAAAGTTGCTCTTAGTTAATTATTAGAGGGGATCATATCGTCCATAGATATACTCCATAGCAGTATAGCACGTACAATTATTGGAGGATCCACATCTGCAGTTAATGCCTACTATTATTGGTTTCCACTTGACAGATCCATCTAAGATCGAGCAATGGGTTATAATTTTGATAGCTCTCGCAAGTGCATCATTAGCCGGTCTAGTGGCTGCTCTGCTCTTCCTTGTCATCCGTAGACAGCGTCGATCCTTGCCCAAGCCCAAGATAGAGTTGGCAGGTAAATGAATTCAAAGTTTCCTGCATCAAAATAACCAAATCTAAACTGAACAATCTCGTTTGATTTGTGGGGGAAAAAAACAGTTGCACGGGAATTCTCATACCGGGAGCTGTCCACGGCGACCAAGAACTTCTCCGAGGACAGGAAGCTCGGTGCAGGATGCTTCGGGGAAGTGTACAGAGGGGAGCTGCGGGATCCGCGCATGCCGCCGGTGGCGGTGAAGAGGCTGACAACTCTGCTGGAGCGTACCAGGAGGGACTACGTCACGGAGATCATGACCTTGGGCCAGCTGAGCCACCGGAACCTCGTGAAGCTCGTCGGCTGGTGCGACGACGACGGTGGCGCCGGCGGCGACGACAAGCTGCTGCTCGTGTACGAGCTGGTACCCAACGGGAGCCTCGACGAGCACCTCCACGGGCCAGACGTGCTGCTGCCATGGCCTGAGAGGTACAAGATCCTACTGGGCATCGGCTCCGCCGTCGAGTACCTCCACACGGGGTACCAGAACCCCATCCTGCACCGGGACATCAAGCCCAGCAACGTGATGCTGGACGGCGACTTCGTGGCCAAGCTCGGCGACTTCGGGCTCGTCAGGCAGGTCCAGACCGGGCAGGGCTCCCTCAACGACACGGTCATGGTCGGGAGCTGGGATTACATGGACCCCATGTGCATCATCACCGGGTCGGCGGGCACGGCGTCCGACATGTACAGCTTCGGGGTCCTGCTGCTGGAGGTCGCCACGGGCAAGAGGCCGCGAGTGCAGCAGGACGACGAGAAGGGAGGCTTCCCTAACATCCTCGTCGACGCTGTCCGGGAGTCTTACGGCAAGGGTGTGCTGCTGGAGATGGCCGACCCGCGGCTCAACGGTGACTTCGACGAGAACCAGATGGAGCGCGTGATGCTCGTCGGCCTCCTGTGTGTCCACAAGAATCGCCGGAACCGGCTGGGGATCAGAGAAGCTGTCAATTTGCTCTCGAACCTCAAGCACCCGTTACCTGGAACTGAAGTCAAGAATCGCCGGAACCGGGTGGGGATTAGAGAAGCTGTCAATTTGCTCTCGAATCTCAAGCACCCGTCACCTGAACCTGAAGTTGCTACCACCAGCAGGCAAAAATAGCACAAGGTAGTAAAAAAAGAATTCATCTCCAACAGTTTGGCAAAATTCACTTGTCAAATCCAGATCTAACTTACATCTGGAATCCTGAGAGAAACAAAATTATGTATGTGCCCTTCCACCTCTTAAAAAACTTACATCAGGAATACTTCTCTATTCTTTATTTCTTTTTCACCCTCCCACCTAGAGGGAAACAACAATGGCAAGGGAGGTGAGTTTTGCCAAGTTTCTATTTTTGCCAAGTTGGTTTGCCACACTGTTGGAGGCCAATTTTTCTTGTTTTGCCAAAATTATATGGATGCCAAGTTGGTTTGCCAAACTGTTGGAGTTGCTCTTAGTTTCGCACAAAATCCATCGGGATCGGCTGACGTCCGCAACAAAGGACGGCTCCACCGACTCGATCCCTCCAAAACTGCCGAGCCGATCCTTCCCCCATACTCCACTGAAATATTTTACTTGCAAGGATCGTGCTTCGCCGCAAGACCGAAAACTCTAACTGTAAGTGCCAACCGGAGAGAAACATTGTGGTCTTCGTTCGCCTCGTCCGTCTGCTTGCTACTGAAGGGTAGGTTTTTCGTGCAGCGGGTTGGGGTTGCTCTGGCGAAAGCCTGTCGATCTCCTCGTCGGGGGCACCACTAGGGAGTTGCTACAACCGCTGCATGAGAGGTTTCTGGGTGAAAACCCTGTTCGCATGTGGACGAGTGTCGGCGGCGCCATTGGCGTCACATCCTCCTTGGGGGCGGCGTCTCCTGAGACCAGGCCTGACGTGCGGTGGTCATTGTGTTGCCTTTGGGGGAGAAGGTGGCTTGGGTGTGGCCTGTTGGGTGGTGGTGGCTCGTTCGTGGTTGTGTTGAAAAAAAAAGAAAAAAAAAGTAGGTAGTAGTTTCTCTTTTGAGCGGGGGAGAAGAGAGGGTGTGTTTCTTGGTTGTGTCTGGTGGTTCGTGTCGACAGTAGGTCAGAGTTGTGGAGACCCGGATCGATGTCCCTTCCCGGACCGATCTTTTACAGTTGTTTGAGTTGATCGTGTCGATGTCTCAATCCGACCGATGAGTTGTAAAGTTTAGCGGTGCCTGTTGAGGTCTCAATCCAACCCCACCGGAGTGCTTAGTTGTATGGTCTGCGGTCCGGAGTCGTTCGGGGTCTTCTGCTCCCCTTGTTGTGCGGTCGATCGACCAGAGTTGTTTGGTTTTCAGGCCCGGTTTCCCTTATAAACTGAGCCAACTCTCTTCTAATAAAATTTCGGGAAATCGCAAGCTTTCATAGACGGTTAAAAAAATTACCTATGCATATGTCATCATTGAGCAAGCTAGTGGCCATACTATTCACGGACGACTTCTTTTGTTGGCCGGTGGAGATCGCACTCTCATGGTCTCCTCCCTGCAGGGTCTTGTTTTGCCCCGACCGGCCGGTCCCCTGCTTCCGCCGACCGGCCGGTCCGCTGCTTCCGTCGACCTCCGGTAGCGGTAAGGTTATCGCGGATACTAGGTAAAAATCGAACAAATTTAAATTCCAACCCAAAACTCATAGTTCAATCGGTTGCCACTGGGTAACCGACCAGTTACCCGGTCGGTTGCGAATCGATGAAAATTTTGACATGTTTTCAATTTTGAATTAAAATTTTGAAAAAGTAAAAGAAAAATCGTAAAACATTTCAAGGTGCGTACAATCTAATGATGTAAACTTTTTTAAAATATTAGTACATTTAGTATTTTTTGCGGGCATTAGAAGTTTAACCACTCGGTTGAAATTCTAATACCCAAAAACAAAATACTAAATGAACTAATATTTGAAAATTTTTGACACCATTAGATTCTACGCACCTTGCGGTATTTTTTAGGAATTTTCTTTCATCTTTTGATTTCTAGAATTCAAATTTAAAAAATTTGGATTAGGACGGTTGGGAACCGACCGGTATGGCTGTACCGCTACCGATCTGGACCGGTTACCGCAGTATTTGTACCGGTTTTCACCATTTTTTAACCAGAGCTCATTGCAAAAACTGCATCAGGTGCGCCCTTTACGTTTCCATGTGCACCTCCTACTGAGGACAAAGAAAGCCTATGCACCATACAACATAGATCTTTTACGGTGTACAATACTACGCTGTATTACAGTTTGTAAAAGACTTGTATGTAATAAAAAAGACATATTTTACAATGATTGAAATTAATTTCACACTACCGTGCTTTTAGTAGTAGCATGGTAGTATTCATAGGTAATACTAGGGGAATCTCACCCGCGCGTTGCTGCGGGAATTAAGAAAAATGCAATGATCATAAGAGAGAATTTCGGCAACCTCGTGCATCTGATCATAAGAGAGAAGTCATATACAATACAAGTAAAATGTTCCCCGCATATTGTTGTGGGTAGTTATACAATAATTGAATATATATTATTGATGAGGATTGCGGTTAGTAATCAGGTTGTCAGAGTGTAACTTATGCGATGAAATATATAAGGAATAGCTATTTAGTATAAAAATGGATATATTTCGTGATGTCAAATGAAAAAAGATCTGATCGTTATGTTTCTGCTATGACTATCTACGCTGCTATTCCTTTATATTCCTCAATTCCCTACGTGTTGCCGCGAGTATTGCTATCACCCTCCTATTTTTTTCTTTCTTCCTTTTCCTTTTGCTTTTTTCCTTTTTTTATGTTTCACTTTACTCTATACCAACTACCATCGATGGGCCTATTTGTCATTTTATCAAAATATATTCATATGAGATCTTGTTTTGAAGGATTTATTAAAAGGAATCCAACAGTGTAATCAGAATTTAATTTGGTTTTTTGATTTTTGAGTTATAACATTTTTTAGCTACCACTGGATCATGGTCTTAGTGGGGCTGTTGAGGTGGCATGATTGCATGTTGAGAGAACTCCCTAGTGGGGAGCTCCTATATAGGAGTTATAGATGAGTGGTACAGGGGCATAACTAGAACTATGAAATATAGTATTGAGACCACCCTCACTGGGGCCAGGAGACAGATAAAGGATTCCGCGCTGCAACGGTCTTCTCCAGGGAGACGGCAAAATCCCGCCACCCCCCATTCTCCTTTGTATCCAGAGGAAGCGGGGCCTCACGGGAAAGGATGACACGCGAGACCCACGGGAGGCCGTTGTCGTTCCGCGCCGGCAGCAGGAAGAGGGAGGAAGAGAAGATGAGGTGTCGTCGCCGCCGGAGTTGTCGATTCGTCGTCGGCTCAACCGCACCGCGCCGCCTCCCTATCCACACGCGTCGTCGCCGCCGGAGTTGTCAGCATCACGCATGGGATGCGCCACTGCGAGGAGGGGCGAACGACCGACCAGGCGAGCTGCGGTGGAGGAAGAGGTGGGGCACGCGTCGCCTGTCGGCTCGTGGGGAGAAGCACCACCAACGTCACGGAGGAGCGGCGCGGCCGGATCTAGAGGGGCCCCGCCGGCTGCTGCCTCTACTCCGTCTCCGTGGATGCCGCGCGGCGCGGGCGGAGGCGGAGGCATCCGCGATGGAGGAGGAAGGATTTGCGCCACCGTCGTCCGCCTCCCCAATGAGCGGGGGACGGCGCCATGGCCGGCCCGCAAGCACCCCCGTCGCCGCGAGCTCCTCCACGCGCCTTGCTCCTCCGCGGCCGTTGGGGCGAGCTCCGCCGCGCCCTGCTCGAATCGAGGCGGTGCTCGAATCAAATCCGGACCGTGTGCATCTCCCGCTCCGGAGTCTGCATCTCCCACCGGAAGCAAGAGGAGGCGGTGCTCTAATCGAGGCCGTGTCCAGGGGAGGCCGTCGGCGTTGACCTCCGGCATCCGGCACGCCAGCTCCTTCGCGCCGCCGTTGGGAGCTCGAGCTGCTCTGCTGCCTCCGTGCCCCCTCGCGTGCACGAGCCACTCTACCGCCTCCGTGCTGCCTCGCCGCCCCTCCATAAGATGCAGGGGGAGGGAGACCGCCGCTGGAGAGGGGGATTGGGAAGGGATGCATCGACGCTATGCCCGCGGTGGCGCCACGTCGGCAGCTATGCTCGGGGGCAGCCTCGGCGGCGTCGGGGAGGAGCGGTGTGGATGGGCAGGGGTGGCGGAGAAACAAAGGTCGGGAGGAGACGGTTCCGACGGGTGGAGAAGGGAAGGGAAAAAGGAAAAGGAGGGGAGAGAGGAGGATGGTAGTTGGAGAGGGTGAAATAAAATATAGTATAATTGAGATGGAGTGAGAGATATAAAGGATGACGAGTCCGGTAGAAGTAGATATAAAGGAAATAATCTTGCTGACGACGCAAGAATATTCCTTTTTCAAGGATAATATGAAGTATGACGAGTGTGGATGGTTTGATGTAATATATGAAATCTTTTATGTAACCTTATCCACGTTGGTTAATATATTTTCGAGCAAATCACTATTTTATATTTCGAGTAAATTACCATTTCCATAAGAAAACAAAACGGTTATACTACCATGCTACCGTTCGGTAGTGTTGTGCATCGTAAAAGAACGGCAAGCGCGTGAGAATTTCTCAGAAATTTCGTCAGCGGTTTACGCTGTTCCGTCTAAACTCGATGTGCTCCGGTAGTAAAGAGAACGACACATCGCTGGCCGCGATATGATGCTTGTGGTCAGGAAAAGTCCGGCCTGGGGAAGTCGGAGCCAGTACACTTGCCTACCACAGCGATCTCTAAGTCTAGTCTCACCGCGGACCGGCAAAAGCTACTGAGCTGCATTTTTACCGGTGAAACCTTTGCACCGCGCACCTGTATAAGATACCCAATCCTTCCGTTCACTACAGTTAATCGGCAAACCCAGCGTTCGCGGAGACGAACGCAACCCTGTCCACCTCAAGAGCCTCTCCTCTCGCGCTGGCTTTGCGAAGTGTCCGCGTAGCAGCCTCCTCCCCTCTCCAGCCCTGTGAAGTTCTTTCGTTCTTCCCCGACGGCATCCTGGAGAAGCCGGCGGTCTCCCTCAAATCCGAGCGTATTAGGGAGGGAGGAGAGGAGGGGGCAGTGCTCACCGGAGAGTGCAGGGGCGGGTCAGCGAAGGAGGTCCGAAAGCGTCGTCGAAGGCGGAAAGAGTTGAGAGATTTGAGGCGGGCGCGGACGGACTCGGAGGAGAGCTGTACAGCGTGGTCGCCCATTCGCCGTACACGGAGAAGGTAATTCCTACCCGTAGAGTCTGTGCAACATCTACATCTGAAGGCGCTCACACGCCATGGCCGCTGCGACCCGCCGCAGTAGCCCCGTCGGTCCCAGGTCGGCCCGTAGTCCCCGTTGCAAGCCACCGAGATGACCCCGCCGGCCCCGCCGCGAGCCTGCCGGCATGCCCCGTCGGTCCATGCCGCGGTCGCCCCCTACCCTCGGGTCGCCGCCACGCTCTGGCCCCGACATTGCTGCCGCGCTCGGTGCCGGCTGTGAGCAGGCAGGCACACTACTACCTCTTCTTTGTTGACGTATCTATTTTTCTTTGTAATGCCCGGCTTTGATTCAATTATCTCCCAAATTCCAATTCATACTTGATCCGAACTTTTAAACAAACTGGAAAAATGAAATAACAAGCTTCATTCCATAAATTTGTAGTTTTGCAATTTCAGCATCACAACTCACAAATCAGGGCTCCAAAAATTTACCATGCAGGCAGCTCCCTTCCCTGAACTCGACAACTGAATGGAGATGTCATTCAGTTCGTCAGTTCAGTTTTGAACTGAGCCACCCCCAACTTTGAGATTCAATTTAAACTCCATTTTTTGTTCTAGTTATTCCAGATCAATCCAATCCTTTGCATATCCAAGATTAGTTGTGGACCTCCTATGTTTAACAAGCCACTGGTGTTTTATTAGCAAATGGCTGAGCATATGGGTTTCAGTTAATTGTATTGTTAGGTTTCAATGCCCAAATCCAGGTTTTTGCTAATGTAACTTTTGTTGTGATTATAGGATGAATCCTAATAATGGTGATGAAGGTGGTAACGACATTACCGGTTTCGGGCAGGGTCTTCCATCTGCTCAGCAGTACCCATTATTCCAGGGAGGGTTGAACCCAGGGTTGCAACCATTTTTACAGGGAGAGTGGACCGCAGCCCTCCAAGCTCTGAATCAAGTGTTCATGCCACTCCAACAACCAGCATCATCTCCTGTACCCCATTCCCAAAATGAGCATGTCGCTACAACAGTCGAGAGTGTTGACTCTGCAGCAGTAATGAAAGAGAGTCAGGGTGATGGGGAAGGAGCATCAGTGGAAGTTGGTCGACGACGCAAGGGTGCACCTGGTCAAAGCAAGTTATCCAACTTCTCGCCACAGGAATATGTGTTCCTTGTGAAGTCATGGTTGGAAATTAGCTGTGACCCAATTGTAAACACGGGACAGAAGAAGGAAGGGTTCTGGGCTAGGATTAAAGGCCAATACGATAACAAGCGGGGTACCTTTCATGAGAGGAGTGTAAGATCGCTGCAGAGTCATTGGGAAACTATCAAAGCTGAATCGAGTAAATTTTCAGGGTACATGGTAAATGTTCTTCGAGACAATCCGAGCGGGATGAGTGATGCAGATAAAGTGAGCGATCTAACCATCTTTTTATTAACTACAATTTTTGGTATTTGGCAGAATAATTCTAACTATAATTTTTTGCATTGTGTACTCTTTTTGCAGACCAGTTTAGCTTTGTCTAACTTCGCAGCCATTGAACAATACCCATATATTTACATGCATTGCTGGGAATTGCTGAAAGACGAGCCTAAGTGGATGGAGCTCAAAGGGACACGACCTGGAGACAATGAGGCAATAGCTGATCACATTCCCACAGGAGCCACAGACATCAATCGTGACCCAGAGACACCACCTTCTCAGTACGCAGGCAGCAAGAGGCCTATGGGGAGGGATGCAGCTAAGAAAGCAGCTAAGAAATCAGCCTCTTCCTCTCCATCAGAATCATCTCAGTATGCTTCAAAATTGCAGGACCTGTCCATACATAAAATTTCAATATGGGAAGAAGAAAATGCAAAGAAAGGCTCTCGCTACGAGCAAAGGGTAGCTATTGAGTCAGAGAGGTACAATGAGATGTGCCACATGGAATCCCAGAGGTACGAAGAGGCATGCCAACACAATAAGAAAATGGCATCAATTGAGGAAGAGAAACTGCAAATCATGCGTAAGAAAGCTGATAGGGAACAAACACACGAGGAAGAACGCATCCTCGGGATTGATTTGGACAAGTGTATTCGACGCCTCCGCAAGTACTATGAAAAGAAACAGCAAAAGATACAGCACGACATTGGTATCAATGAAGACGACAATTGAACTCTTGTCTTACTACTGTTGTGCATGTCTTGTACGAACTCATGTATTAGTACTGTTGTGGTTGTGTTGTATGAACTTATCTATTAGTACTGTTGTGGATGTGTTGTATGAACTCATCTATTAGTAATGTTATGGCTGTGTTGTATGAACATCTATTAGTAATGTTATGGCTGTCTTGTATGAACATCTATTAGTAATGTTGTGGCTGTGTTGTATGAACTCAGATTATTTCTGTTGATAGCCATGCCATCCAATTTATGATGCATTTAAATTGCAATACAATTAACATATTATTGTGACAGCCCGACAAAAATGGTGGAGAGCCTCACGAGCAGTTGACTCAGCAATGCGGACATACTCATCTGTAGCATCAGCAGGTAGACCATAGGCAAGAATGCGAATAGAAACAACTGCTTTTTGCAAACCAGTGAGCCCAAGACGTCTAATGGCGTCCTCCTTTTGCTTGAAGTAGGGGTCTGCACCTTCAATTGCTTCAACAATGCGCTCAAATACATGGACGCGCATTCGAAACCTGCACACAAAGATAATATCTATCAATGTCCTGCCAAGTAACACCTGAAGCAATCCATGACTACCAGACTATAGAAACACACCGTCGACGGAACTGGAGCGCTGAGTAAACAGGATTGGGACCAAAGTAGTCAGCACGGATCGTAGCATCCCCGGCCGCATGATCCCTCTGTCGTATCTGCTTTGGTGGACCATTTGAACGACGCATACGACGAGAGGATTCAACATTCTCGAGCTCAGACAACTCCAGTATTTCCAAGTCATCATCATCAACAAGCAAAAAAAAATCATCTTCGTCATCCTCTTCCTCTTCCTCTATCACCCACGTTCTGCACAAGGAAGAACCAAACCAGCCTGCCATGGCCGTGGAGTGGATAGGCAACGAACCCTAGCAGTCGGCCATGTCGAGACCAAATCCGGCTATTGGGACTGCGAGATCGGGCAAATGAGAGCTCAAATGGATGCTTCTAGGCCATGGACACTCGCACCTACAAGGAATCGACGAGGAACTCACCGGTCCGGAAGGAGACGGCGGCGCAATCACCGCTTGGTGGAGGGAGCTGCCGGTAGTTTCGTTGGTTCGTTGAGATGGAGATTGAAATACAGATGGTGTGGCTGCGGCGTTCCAAGATAGGAACCTGGAAAAGTCGATGGGCCATGTGGGCCATGCCCTGTTTACAGATTCATTTACAGCTGAAGCGGTGCGACTAGCCTAACCCTGCAGGCTCGCCGCGGTGCACCGAGGCCCACGCGCTGGACCAAATATCTCGATCGACCTACTTAGCCCTTTGCAAGAGTTTCTCTTGTGAACTGAAAACCACAGTCCATAGGTAGCTGTGCAACAAAGGATTTTTTTATTTATTTATCGTGATTTTGCAAAAATATATGGTCCGTCACAAATTTTTCAAAAATATACATCTGCCGCCGTGGCTCGCGGCGTCAGGGACATAACCCGTGGCCACGGCGGTAGGAGCCGCCAGGAGTGGGCCCAAACCCTTAACGCCGCGGGCCACAGCCTAACGCCAGGCGTCAGCATGGCTCTGAGCTAATGTCGTGGCCCATGGCGGTATCTGTTCCTTGCCGCTGTGGGCTGCGACGGTAGGAATGTTTTTTCATTTCTTTAAAAAATTTGAATTGTTGAAGGATTGATAAAACGATGAACCATTACCCTAACTCTAGATAAACGATTACAACATTTGCAATGGTACGTGCGACACAATTACCCTAACTTTGTGCCGCTGCTGCTAGTCCTAACGTGCCTTAGGGAATTTAGATAAACGATTACAACAATTGTAGTCTAGTTGTACGAATAATACCCATAGAACTCGGACATCATAGACTCGCTGGAGTGCTGGGAGGGTATGTAGTACCCCGACGGGGGTGGAGTTGGATCAGATGGTGGCGGGGGTGGAGTTGCTGGTGGAGTGTTGTCCTTCTTTTCATGGCACGGACAACAGTAGTACTCGTCCTCACAGCCGGTGTTCGTCTTCACCACCATTGGTCCGGTCACCGGTCCGTGGTCGCCATTGGTAGATGTCGGATCTGGAGAAGCCAATGCTGACGCGAGTTCTTGCCTCAGGTTGAAGATGACAACATCCTCGAGGTAGTTGATGTACTCTTGATACGAGTGAATAGCTGGGGGATCCACCCATTGCACGGAACCGCGGTTATCTGGTTATTCGGAGTACTGCAGAAACCATGATTACATTAGTAAGTCATAAAATGATGAAGGACAGAGGTCATAGAGTTTTGCCTACCCATGCTTGTGAGCAATGCCAGAAGCGGCGACCAGAGTTGTCCCATCCCCGATAAACCTGCATCGCACAGAACTCACCGTGTGCACACCTTGGGCAGTTCACCGTTTGATTTGGTGCGTACTTTCTAACATCACACATGGATTTGAAATCTCTCTTGTTTAAGACTGGAAAATTGGTGTTGAACTCTGGATCTTGCTGGCTCCACAGTGCTGGACCGATGGAGTCATCATCATCAGCCCCAGTCCAGGAACTCATTGTTGCTTGTTGTGCTGTGAAGTGAGACTGGAGAAGAGTACTACTCACATATATGTAAGCGCAGACTGGATGGTGAGACATTCGATCCGGGGCAAGAAAACGACCAGTGAATCAGAGGAAACACACCCTAGTACTAGTTACACTGTTTGGTGCAGTGATCACAGAAAACACACCCTATGTGTTCAATATTTAGAGTAGTTCACAGAAAACACAACCTAGTACGAGTTTTACTGTTCGCATCTAAAATTCATCTTAAATCAAGTTCTTAATGATACAACCCGACTCTAGAGAATGATGAAATGAAATCATAATTTTTTATGGATATAGTAGCACTCGGCGTCGAGTACTCTACGTCTACTGGGTACAACAGGGGTATTTCCCCTTCCTCATAGCATCCGACTCGGCTTCCTTAGCCCAGTGAGCTCTCTCCCTCTTCCTCTCTCTATCTGCTTCACGGGTCGCGGCCGCTTCACGTTCTTTGATCTCCCGCCGAATGCGAATTTCCTCCTGCTGCTCCTTATGTTTTTTTTCTTGTTTTTCCGCCTCACACGTCCTTTGCCACCTCTCACGTGCTGAATGACCCGTCTCCTCGACGTAACGCTTGTCTTGTTCGGACTACTCACAATCTAGCCACCGCATAAAATCACAGAGAGGAGGTGGAGGCTTTTTTCAAAGACAAGTTAGCACATAATAAAATAGCAATGGCATAATATTTATTTAGTAATTCAGTTAGTTCTTACTTTTGGTCTAACATTGCGACTTGGTGGGAGGGGGTCATGCTCGTAGTTCTCTCACCTGAAGAACCTCACATGTAGCGACACCCGAGAACGTTGCACTTGACAAGCTTACAGTTGTCACCGCAGTAGCACATAGGAGTGTGGATCCCCTTTGGCACCTCAACCTTGTCCTTCCTACTGGTGAGGAACTCCAAATCCAACTCAGGACCCGTTGAAGTCATTGAAAGCCTACAAAACAGATGAGAAATATGATAATTTATTACTTATTTCATTTGAAATTATAGAACAAAACATAACCTGAAATGATAAGAAATTCGACGGCAAGAATAAAACAGCAAGCAAATGAAAAGATAGTTCAATTATTACAACACGATAACATGCATAAGTTCAAATACTACAAGACCTTACAAGATAAAATTGTTCAAATATTACAAGACGACAACATGCACAACTAGTTCAATTATTACAACACGGTAGCACAAACAAGTACGGTCACTACATTCCTTCGTTGTAGCGACTGGAGCGACGTCCACGTGCACTAGATGAAGGTGGTGTAGAAGTGGCAGTAGAAAAGTAAGGGTGCATTTCCTGTAGGAGTGTCCAGGATTGTTGCACTTGGAGCATATCTGCCCCTGAGGTCCATCTTCAACCTCATTCATGTTGTTCCTAATCCTCTTCTTCTTGCGTCGACGGACACCTTGACGCATGGCTGGATCTGGATTTGGTATGTACAACGCACTGTCTTTGGGTTCTTGGTGAAAGTTCCAAGATGCAGGTAACCCTCAATAGTGTGGTTCCAAGTATCTAGAATGGTTTGCTTCAGAAAGTATTTAGACATGTAGCGGTCTCAATGCTAATTCTTTGTTTCAAGGCATGCAACGATCACATGTGAGCAGGGGTAGTGCATGAGTAGTGGCTTCTGGCAAGAGCATGAGCATGTATGATTCCCAGTAAATGTTTTTTGTATTGTTATTTCACCATTAGCCTTTTGTGATTTGGACTGACAACTTATCTGATATCTCCACTGCACTTCATCGCCAGGCTCACGACGTAGAGGTTCTGGGTAAGCTCTGTGACAGAGAGCAGCCTTCTGTTTTTTTCAAGTACTCAGTCATCCATGTTAATACACCTTCTGAGGGTCCTGCATAGTTGCATGTGCTGCATTAGCATGCTCAATAAAGTATTTCATTGTGCGGTACAAGAAGAACTCAATGATACCAACAAGAGGTTGAGCTCTAGCGCCACGCAAAATAGCGTTGTAGACCTCGGCAAAATTTGTTGTCATTATCCCATGCATCACACCTACCTTATCAAACAGGAGGGACCATTTCTCCCTAGGCTCATTCTGAATCCACTGGCTGAAGGTCTTCACAGCCCGTCCCCTTCTCCTTCTGACATTTGGAGCATCTAGCCCAACGTCCTCCAGAGAAACTGGCTCTTCCCCGGGTTCAGTACTTACAGGTTTCTTAGCTATCTCTTATGATGCTTTCTTCATCAGATCATCTAATTTTTGCCACAGGTAGAAGAATTTTTTCTCCTGATTGGTCGAACATAGGCGCTTGAACAATTTTGTAAGTTCTTTGTTCTTGAACTAGCTATGAAAGTTTGCTCCTATGCCTCATGCAGCACCTGCTATGCACATCTGGCCATTGTGCTTAGGCCTGGGCATTCGGTTCTACCCGAACCGATCGGGTCGGTTCTTCGGTTCCTATGAAATTTCGGTTCCCAAATTTTAGGAACCGATCGGTTCTTTTCCAAAGCAGGAACCGACGAATTTCGGTTCCGGTTCTTTTGGTTCCGGTTCTAACCGAAGGAACCGAATTTTTCAAAATGCAAAAAACAATCCAATCAATAGGAAATTTTAGCAGCATTTCGGCTACATTTAAATCCAATCAACAAGACAGTTCAAACAAATGAAGCATAAAAATTAGTCTAAAAATCCCCACATCTAAATCGGTGTGTTATCATTCACAGATGAGTAGCACACTTACACTGCAGGATGCAATTGATGTAGCCGTTGTGATATTGGACCATTGCGCAGTGGTTAGGCCTGGGCGTTCGGTTCTACCCGAACCGATCGGGTCGGTTCTTCGGTTCCTATGAAATTTCGGTTCCCAAATTTTAGGAACCGATCGGTTCTTTTCCAAAGTAGGAACCGGTGAATTTCGGTTACGGTTCTTTCGGTTCCGGTTCCGGTTCTACCCGAAGGAACCGATTTTTCCAAAATGCATAAAACAACACATTCAACAGAAAATTCCAAAGAAACATTTCGATTGTATTTTCATGCAATCAACATGACAGTTTAAACAAGTGAAGCATAAATATCAGTTCATTACAGCAAATAGATAATTCCCTCAAACGGGAAGGAAAACAAGCCAAAACATAAAATCAAGGCAGCCAACAAGCATTCCATGTCCATGTCCAGCAACCAACCAATAGTCCAACAAGCAACAACATTAAAGTTGATTACAACAATTAGCAAAATAGCAAGGCAGTAAGCACCAAGATGGCAATCAGTCCATGTGCAGCCATCAGTCCATGTCCATGTGCAGCAACAAGCCAACAAGAAGGCCGCAAACAGTCCTGAAACATTATTTGCAAACTGAATAAAGAAAAAGTAGAAGTTAATAATAGTATATGACTAGGAGAAATGATATATATTTGTTCAGCTCACCTGGTCATTTAGATGAATTGTTGTTTTTGCTTTCATTTGAGGATTTGATTGCCCTGGAAGACTTTGCCTGGGAGCTAATGTTGGTGGATGTAACCATTCTTTTTTTGCTGCCTTGGATTTGTGATTTGGCAGCATGTGCATCAATTATGGCTTTGTCCTTGAATTCTTGAATGATATCTGAAAATAGAAGCAACACATAAATGGTACAACAAATAAATGGTATACAACAAATAAATGGTACAAGTAAATGGTACAACAAGTAAATGGTTCACTAAATGGTTACCTTCTTCTAATTTGGTCAATGCTTCTGTATCCTCTACCACATTGACAGTTGATCTCCTAAGCCAATCTTGAGTGCAAATGAGAGCTTCAACCATAAATGGAGTGAGTGAACTCCTAAAATCATCTAGAATACGCCCACTTGTGCTAAAGGCTGATTCACTAGCAACCGTGGAGATTGGGATGGCGAGCACATCACGAGCCAATGTAGACAAAATGGGAAATCTAGTGGACTGCCCCTTCCACCAATCAAGAATATCAAATTTGTTGGTATCTTCTTCACACTCTTCAGCCAAATATCTATCCAATTCAGTCCTGCTACCCCTGCTGCAACCAACTGTTCCACTATTCAGCTTCATCTTCTTTGTAATTCTAGATCGGTTCTTTCTAGCACCCTCTCCACTTGGTTGGGACTGCACTTCACTTGGTTGGGACTGCACTTCACTTGGATAATTAATGTTCCTATATTCTTCAAAAAGATCGTGCAAACATTTGGTTATTGCAGCCCAAACTTTTTGTCCAACACCTTCACCATACAGAACATCAATTGCAATTTCTGTGTACTGTGAAAGCTTGTATCTAGGATCAAGTACAGCAGCAACAAAAATCAGCATGTTAATATTTTCCTTCTCCTCCTCCTTTCCCTTTGTCTTTCCCTTCTCCTTCTCATTTTGCAATTCTACATTGTCATGCCATTGCCCCCAATACTTGTCAAACTTTTATTTCATTCTTCTCCCCATTTCTTGCTGCATTGAATCAGAACTACTCATCCATTCATTCACCAATATGTTGACCTCTCCAATTTCTTCAAAGTAAGTGTGAGCAGTCACACTTAAAGACGCTGAAACACATGTTGTTATATCAGCAAAATGCCCTAGAAACTCAGCTAGCTTCCTTGCATTTTCAAAGTCATCCCCATCAGGAACTCCTGGACCGGGAACACCTGGCTTAATGTCACTAAGCAACTCAATTGTATAGTATGGATCTTCATCCGGATACCTTGCAAACACCCTCTCATATGTAAGAGCAGCTTTTAGCATGTCATATGTCAAATTCCACCTTGTACACACATCAAGGGTCAAAAATGCCTTGCTGTCCACTTTCTCTAATCGAGCAACCTCTTTAAATTTGTCCAATCTTGATGTACCAGCTCTCACATATTTAATTGCAGCACGTATACGCTTGATAGATTGGTCTACTTCCTTCAAACCATCTTGGACAATCAAATTAACTATATGTGCAGCACATCTAATGTGAAGGTACTTGCCCTCCGCAATGCTAGTTTTGGCACTATTTATCTGTCTTCTCAAATAACTAACACCACTGTCATTTGCACTAGCATTATCTACGGTTACTGTCATAATTTTGTCTAACCCCCAGTCAAGCAAGACTTTCTGCAAGTGTTTCCCAATATCATCGCCCTTTTTCCCTTTTACCCTGCAAAAACTAATTATCTTTTTATGCAAACACCAATCCTTGTCAATAAAATGGGCTGTCACAGTCATGTAACTCTCTTGTTGCTGTGAAGTCCAACCATCAGTTGTGAGGCAAACTCTATTGCATTGTTCTTGAAAGAAAATTTTCAGTTTTGCTTTTTCTCGAAAGTACAATTCCACACAATCCCTAGTGCATGTTCTTCTTGATGGCAAATCAAACCTAGGGCAAGCAATAGACATGAACTTCCTAAAACCGGGCTTTTCACTTTTTGCAAATGGCTCCTCATCTTCTATGATCATTTCAGCAAAAGCAGACCTAAGCAAATCAGGATCATACTTCCAAGTACCTACACTAGTTCCTTGACTTATTGATATAACACCTTGTTTAGAGTCCACATGAGGATTATGCTTGCAACAGTTAAAATGCTTACGCATAGCAGACGTACCATTCTTCGAAGTCGCTTGTATCTCTCTATTGCAATAGTTGCATTTTCCCTTCACCACCTCACCTCCTTCAAAAATTTTGCTGAAGTGATCCCACATTTCAGATCTCGATGTCATCTGCTTTCTCTTCTTCCCCTCTTCACCTTCTAGATCAATGACCTCCTTCTCTGCAGCACCAGACTCTTGTTCGTCTGCAACAAAATTCCCATCAGGCCCGGCCATCATCTCTGTCCATTCGCTCATCTCTTGCTGGCATTCCTCCTCAGACATCTGAAAAAAATATTACACCTTATATCATCTGCAAAGTTCCAATAACAACTATACACGGACAGTGAAAGCAGTGCACAGATATTTCTTAAAAAAAGCAGCACACAGATATTATTCAAAAAACTATCATGGTGACCAACAATTTAACAATAATGTCAGCCAAGCATCTGCAACAAACAAGTGTATATGACAGAGTGCAAATCCGTACATCTGAATCGCTTTGATATCATTCACAAATTAGTAGGACACTAAAGACTTACACTGCAAGATGCAATTGATGTAGTCGTCGTGATGTTGGATCCCCGTGCGGCGGTGAGCGAGCTTCAGGCGCCCGGCCGGGCACCGGTGAACCGTGAACGCAGGTACGCAGGGGCAGGGGCGATTGGCGATGGGGCACAGGGCAGCCCGGCGCTCGTCGCTTGGATCAGAGAAATTGAGAGGAGGGAGAATCCACTTATCCACCGGGGGCGCGGGGTAGGCGGGGAGAGAGCGGCGGCGGCGGCGGCCGGGCGGGGGCGACAAGCCGCCGGCCGGGGCGCCCGGCCGGCCGGGGGCGAGCGAGTGGGCGACAGAGCCGGGCGCCCGGGCGGGCCTTGGGGGCACGGGCGGCCGACCGGACGTGGGGCGTGGCGGCGGCCGGCGGCTGCGTGCGCCGGGGCGCCGGTGTGGGGCGTGGCGGCGGGCGGCGGCTGCGTGCGCCCGGTCGCGGACTTGCGGTCGCGAGGGGTCGGCGGTCGAGCGAGGGCGGGGTCGCCCGGCGCGGCCGCCGGGACGAGGAGGCGCTGCGCTGAGGGGCTGACCGTGTGGGGCCGTGGGGAACTGCTAGGGTTTTGGAAATTGGATTGTTGGGCTTTAGGTGGGCTATATCATTAGATGGGCTATTCTCTCGGTTCTTCGGGTAACCCGGAACCGAACCGAAAGAACCGGGGTAGTTCGGTTCCCCAGAAATAGGAACCGAACAGGAACCGAATTTCTCGGTTCCGGTTCTTTCGGTTCCGGTTCTCGGTTCCCGGTTCTTTTTGCCCAGGGCTAGCAGTGGTGTGGTGTGGTCGACACACCACTGAGCCACTGACCGTTGACCGTTGGAGTGGGGGTGCTAGGGTTTTGGACTTTTGGCATCCTATCTTATTGGGTTTTTGCTAGGCTATATGTGTAGATGTGCTATTTCCTCGGTTCTTCGGGTACCCGAGAACCGAACCGAAAGAACCAGGGTAGTTCGGTTCCCAAGAATTAGGAACCGAACAGGAACCGATTTTTTCGGTTCCGGTTCCCGGTTCTTTCGGTTCGGTTCTTGGTTCCCGGTTCTTTTTGCCCAGGGCTAATTGTGCTGCTCTGTACCGCTCTTGACTACCTTCTTTGATGTCACTAATGGTCTGCAAAATATCTTTGTTTCTATCGTGTATCACACACACGTCTGACACATCTCCCACCACCATCTGCTTCAATCTCTCCAGAAACCAATACCAACTGTCACCATTCTCTCCCTCTGCAAAAGCAATTGCCAATGAGAACAACTGATTGTTGCCATCTGCAGCCACAACTGTAAGGATTGTGCCCTTGTATTTCCTATTAGGAATGTGCAATCTATGCAAATAACTGGTCGACAGTGTTTGAATGCAGCAATAGCAGGACCCAATGCTAAGAATGCCCGCTGCAAGACTTGCTTCCCTGGCCTTGATACATGATTATAAGCCTTGATATCATAATAACTACCAAGATTTAACGTGACAATTATGTTCAGCAATCGAGGCAGATTGTCATAGGATGCTTCATAAGTTCTCCACCTCATCTCCATTACCTTCTTCTTTGCCATGTATGCCTTACCATAACTTATGTGATACCTAAATTTCTCCTCAATTGCCAAGATAATGGATTTAGGCTCAAAAGCAGAATTTTCCACAATCTTAGCAAACATCTGGCTGGCCACAAAACCAGATGACAAATTACAATGACTTGCATCCAGCTGCTCAAATACACAAGTGTGATCCACAATAAATTTGATCTTCCAATAAATTTTCCATTTGCCCTTCGAAGCATACACTCGAAAAGGACAATTGGGCTTCAGATATTGTACATCATATATATGTGGAGAACTCTTCACTACCCTAAACTCTCTCTGCAGAGTAAGGGTGGACCACCTCTTCACTGCATCCTTCACCTCTACTGCACTCTTATACATGGCGCCACAGAAACTGCATTTTCCCTATACTCCCAGGCCACATTCTCACCATCATTGAAAGATAGTTGTGAGAAATTGTAACTGTCCCAATCCCTTGGAACTAGCGGGTCATCCTCATCATCTGAGGAGTCCTCTTCCAACCCACATTCATCCCCATTGGCCTCCATTTTGAACCGCCTGAGTAGTTCTTCATTAACTTCCTCCTCGTCAATTGCACCCTCAAAGTGTGTGTGACCATGTCCTTCTTCTTCTTCCTCATCGGAACCACCATCTCCTTCTTCTTGTGGCTCAGTTGCAGGACTATCTCCTGCTTGTAGTTCAGCCTCATCCTGTTGAGCATCACTCACAGGCATTTGACTACTAGACCCAGCCTTATGAACAACTTGGATAAACAGCATCACAGGCAAACCAATATCACATGTTGTTTTGATATAACTCCTCCAATGTTCAGTGTCTTGAAGTGGCACAAGCTCCCAACATAATGACTCGCTCCTGTTGATTAGAGCCATAATGGACAAGTCATGTTGCTCTGCATCTACATGAAATGCCCTAAAAAACCGGGTAATGGACCCCAAGTTCTTGAGGCTGCTTTTTTAATCACATGGTCAACCGAATTAAATTCCGACAAGTCAACTCCATGTTCACCATATCTAGTCTGCCCATTACCGAAATACAACTTGACACTGAGATCATCTGACATGTCTGTCAATATGAAAAAATAAAACACTATTAACAAGTGGATCTGCAACTACAAAATATATCTACTCAGATCTACACTACAACTATAATTTTTCTAACCAGATCTACACTAAAACTATAATTTTACTAAGCACATCTACACTAAAACTATGTATTTACTAAGCAGATCTACAATAAAACTATGTATTAACTCAGCAGATCTACACTAAAACTATATATCTACTAAGCACATCTACACTAAAACTATTAAGTTTCTGAGTATTACCTCTAACGAGACGAAAAACCGGCATAGCTTCGCACCTTCACCACCTCCTCCTCACTCCCTCCTTCTCTTCCGCCTCTCTTTTCTTTTTTTCGAATTATAATGACATTTCGGCTTAATTTCGGTGTTATATAGGCAGTTGGACCCTAGCGCCGTGGCCCATAGCGCTAGCAGGCATGCTGCCGCCGTAGCCCACGGCGCTAGGACTTGACGCCGTGACCCACGCTAAGGGCCCACTCCCGGTGGCTCCTACCGCCGTGAGCCACGGCGTTATGTCCCTGACGCCGTGGGCCACGGGTGGTTCGCCTATGGGACGACCTCACTGGCGAGCGGGCCAGCTTCAACACGAGCTTCTCGTTCGTCATCGAGCGAAGCGGCGACGCAGCTGGGGGCGACGGCATGGTGTTCTTCATCGGGGCTTCCCGCAGCCTGCCGCCGGACTCTGATGGCACCTTCCTCGGCCCCTTCACCAGCAACAGGTCCTCACAGGGGACCGTCGGCTGACGAGGGCACTGCGACGGTGGGCGTGCCCGGCACGGGTGGCGCACCGTCGGCGCAAGCCTCGAAAAAACGCAAGCATCAGGTGTCGACCCGACGGTAAGCAGCATCGTAGTGGTTTGTGTTTTGCCCAATTTCATTCCGTCGAGTTCCTGATGTTTCCTTTTTCATTCTCTCCCAGGCGCACTGTGATCCCATCGCGCCCGAGTTGGCGCCAACCACGGCGCTGAGGGCGGGGGCGCGCGACGATGTCCACACTACGCGACCACGCTCGGCGAGGACATCGCGGTCAGCGACGGCAACGACGACAGAACCACCGCTTCAGATGGTGGCGTTGCAGGGCGTCCTGCGGGAGGAGGAGCGGGCCCGTGTGACCAGGTCCGGTACGGCCGGAGCGATGGAGGTTTCGCCCGCGGCGGATGCGGCGGACGACGCCAACGCCACGCTTCGGTTCGCACCCACGACGCCGAATTGCACAGGCGGGCCGCACAGGGCCGGTGCGTCCTCATCGCGCCAGCCCGGCGGCGACGGTTTCCCTGGAGATTGGTGCACCGGGTCGGAATGCCCCGAGGTCCCATGGCAGACGGTGGAACACGCGAGATCATAGTACATCGACTGGCAGAAGTTCCTTGAGGTTGGTGTCAGTGTGCAGCGGCTGCTTCGCGAGGCCGAGAGGCTACACACAAATGTGGCAGCGCCGCTCTTCTGGGTACGTGTATTCATTTCGTCGCTCCTTTCGTCTTCTTTCCACTCCCACTTAAGCCCCATCCAAGTCCTCTGCACCTCATTTGTGTTGGCAGCAGCTGCGTTGCGACGCAGGGGACAAAATCACCCACATCGCCAACCTGCACACTATCCTAGAGGCGGCGGGCCAGGAGAACGACCATTTACGCCCGATGACCGGTCGTCTCCGTGAGGAGCTGGATGAGGTGCAAAGGTACTTCAATATGAGGGAGAATGACCTGCGCCGTACAGAGGAGGAGCGCAACACCCACCGTTCAGCGGCGGAACAGAAGGCCAAGGAGATCGAGCAACTCAGAGTCGCGCTGCAGGGCAAGGACGGCGAGCTCCAGCAGGAGCGCACTGCTCTCGACGAGGTGAGGTCCCAGATCACGCTGAAGGACACCGCCCTCACCGAGGCGCACGCTCGCGCTGAGCACGAGCGCATGGCATTAGAGGACGCGCAGGCACATCTCGCTCAGGCTGAGCAAAAGGCTCAGGAGGTCGAGGGGCTTGCCAACGCTCTGAAGGAAAAGAGCGATGCACTAGCGGCGGTGAAGGGTCATCTTGGCGAGGAGCGTACTGCTTGTGAGAGAGCGGAATCTCAGCTCCAGATTGTGCGTGAAGAACTTGGAGGGGCGAGGAACGCGCTTCAGGAGCGGGACACCTCGATCCGCCAGCTTCAGAAAGATGTCGATGTCGCGCGAGCTGCGCTCGTGTCGGTGCGGAAAGTAGTCCCGACACTAACTAGTGATAAGCGCCAAGGTCTATCCCTCTATGGTCGGTGCTAAGCAACTAAAGACACAAGGTTTATCCTGGTTCCGACCGAGGGTCGTACGTCCAGCAGGGGCGTGCTTGAGGCACTATATTGCTTTGCACCGGAGTGCCTGTAGTGGGGCGGCTACAAGCGAGGCGGGAGAGGAGATATGTCCTGCGCCGCCGTGGAGATGGCTGCCGCCTTGTCGGTCCTTGCCACGATCTAGTCATCATGGCGCATCTTGTACCCGAACAGTGGCAGCTTCGAGGGCGGGGCGTGGTGGCTGACCGTGGCGTCCTCATACGGGCTCGAGGTAGCCGTTGACGTTGATCCGTACGGGGTACAGTGGCAGGCGTGGTGCCGTTCCGTTCCCGCGTGCTCCACAGCGCCGGAGTGGTTGCAACAGCGCCAGGCGTGGGGTTGCGGTGCACGGGGCGGCCGCACGGGATCGGGCCGGTGGCGGGGATGGCGTCCCGCCGGCCTAGCGTCACGGCCTAGTCCTGCAGTGTCATGAGAAAGCGGTTCGAGGGTATGGCCGGCCCCCTTCGAGGGCGCGGCGCGTTAGCCGTACGGGAGTAGGCGGCACGGCGTCATGGGGTTGACACCGGCCACGCCGCACAGTTCCCCACAGTAGCGGGGATGGGTTCCCCTAGGGAGTTGGTGTGACTGCGCCGGGGCGTGATTCCCAGGCGCATGATGGCACTGCCCCACCACGTCAGAGCATTAAATGCCCGTACATGCGTGCGGGGACGGGCGTGCGTGCGAGGGAGGCCTCGAGCGAGGCGGAGCCCGCTCGAGGGAGTTGTGAGCCCTCGAGCGAGGCGGAGCCCGTTCGAGGGAGGTGCAGACCCTCGAGCGAGGCGGGGCCTGCTCGAGGGAGCCTTTGACTGGGCCACTCCATTGGGCCGTGGGGGCCGCCGCGGTGTGGGCCGTGCCGTGGGCGTGTGCTTAAGTGAGAGATGTGTTGTTTTTGGTTTTTGCAGGTTTTAAGAAGGATTCCCCTGGTTGTTTTAGGGGACCCCCAGGGCTGTCCCCGACAGTAGCCCCCGAGCATCTGCGGGCGTGCCGGCCAGGCTCCCGCAGATGCTGGAGCCTACTGATAGGACGTCCTTCCCTCCTGGTTGCTAAAGCTTTCCGTGGGGCCGCGTCAGTGGACCCGTGGGTCTAGCCCCCGAAGCCCTGCAGAAGCGTGGGTGCTCCTGCAGGGGTTTTTCCGTGGAATCTGGCCAGTGGGCGTGGTGCATGTTTCAACCAGCATCAGCGGTGTTTCAGCCGGCTTCGGTGACGCACGCGCGACTAGCACTATCCACGGCCGGTGCGAACGAGGAGGTGTAGCCGTGCGTCGAGCCCCCGAGCCTGGGCCTGTTCGAGGCGATCGGGGTGAGCTCTTCGACTTGTTTTTAACGCGCCCTCGCCGTCCCTCCACGGGACGGAGGGTGAGGTTTCCACAACCCCCATCGATCGGGTCGCGGATTGCGGATTCCTCATTGAGCTGATAGTGGGTGGTTCGAGTGGACGCCCATGCCCCGTTCGACAAGGGTAGGTTGCGCGGTCCGGAGACACGTCCATTAAAGCGCTTGCGTGGGTTTGCTAGGTGGGGCTCGGTCCCATTCGCTAGGGATCGAGGGCGCGGAAGCTCTCCCTCGGTGGGATCCCCCCGGCTAGCTGCCCTCGCTGGCTCTCGAACACGACATGTGGGGCACCCTCGAGCCAGTGGGCTCGAGGAAAGGCTCGGATGCGCGTGCCCTCGTCTTTCCTGACTCTGGTGATCTAGAGTGCCTGTTCGAACCCATCGAGGTCCAGGCTTCGTACCTCTGATCAATAGGGCCGTGCGGGGTAGCAGCTGGGCGCTCCCGTCTTTGTATCTGCAGGTCTCGAGGGTCCCTGATCGCGTCAGCCCTTAAACCGCAGATCAGTAAAGTTGTGCGGGGTGGCGGCTGGGCGCCCCCGTCTTTCGCATCTGCAGGTTTTGAGGGACCCTGATCGTGTCAGCCCTTAAACTGCTGATCAGTAGTTCTCGTGTACCGAGGGCACCTGTGGTGCCCGTTTATTTAAAACGGGCTTCGAGGCTACCGGCCGGTGTTTGCACCCTTTGAGGGTCGAATTTTTCTGAGCCAGGGGCTCGGGCCAACTCGAGGGTCTTCCTTACTTAGTAAGGGACCAGGCCATTTAATGCTCACGGCCGCGACTGTAGTCTTGCGCCGCGGGCGCACCTTTTTAGGCGTTGCGGCCGCGCGCGTAGTGGGCGGCGGGCAGGCGGATGTGACCGCCTGCCACGGCCCTACGGTTCTTACGCCGTGATGATGGCCTGTGAGCGGTTGCGTGGCCGTCGCGGTCGTGGTGGGGCCCGTTCGTCAGCGAGGGAATATTCCACCTGCAGTTAATGCGCGCGGGGCACACGCTCCGGAGAGCACGCTCGCGGCCTTTAAATCCGATGAGAGGGGGAACAGCGGTTTTTACCTTAGCATCCGCTATTCTTGTTCCTTGCGCCCCAGCCCCCGAGCCGCTCTCGCCATCGCACTCCTCTCCTTTTGGAGCTCTTCTTGTTCCCTGTTCTCCGCTTCTTCGCCCGCTCGCATGGCGCCCCAACAGCCTCTCACCATCGTCGACCCGTTGGCGTGGGAGCGCTCGACGGTGACGCGCGCGGCGCCGAGCCAACCGGGAAACCGCCGCCGGCCGGTGGCGGCGAACGAGGATGGACAAAGCGGCCGAGTGGATCGTGCCGCCGGGAAGGGATCAAGCGCCCAACCCTCCGAGCGGCTACGTGGTCAGCTTCGTCCGCTTCCACGAGCGGGGCTTCATGGCGCCGGCGAGCCGCTTCATGTGGGCCCTCTGTCACCACTACGGCGTGGAGCTCCACAACTTCGCGCCGAACGCGATCTCGCAGGCGGCCACATTCGTCGGCGTCTGAGAGGGCTTCCTGGGGATCCCGGTGAACTGGGATCTCTGGATTCACCTGTTCCGCGGGGAGTTGTTCACGCTGCCGACGTCGGAGCCGAGGACCCGCCGTGCGGTGCGCACCTGCGGCATGTCGCTTGCCGTGCGGGGCCAGCGCAAGTACGACTACATCCCCTGCACGATGACGACCAACAATGCAGGCTAGGAGAGGGGGTGGTTCTACCTTCGCAACGACGAGCCCGGCCTCCCCCCTACACCGGCCTGGTGCTCCGGGAGAGGCCCGCCTCCTGGCACCACAGGGTGTTTCCGCTCCAGCACTAGAGGCGGTTGGATTCGCTCCTGACCGCACTGAGGGATCTGGCGGGCCGCGGGCTGACCGCGGAAGTCGTCCTCGCCCACCTCCACCACTGGAGGATCGTCCCCCTGATGGAGATGCCGCTCCGCATCTTCGACATGACCGGGGACGCGGACCCCGTCGCGTTGGCGAGATCACGGTCCAAGCCCACTCCCTTATTGCGGGAGTACGCGGCTACCCGGGCGCGGTGCGCCGTCGACCCCAAGTCCGTGCGCAACGACGGGAACCTGTGGGATCTCGAGATGCTGCCCACCGGCCAACTGGTGAGTGGAGTTCTTGGTTTCACTCCTGATTTTACCAGTTTTCCGAGTTGTTGACGCATTTTAATGTTCCGCCTACAGTTGGTGAGCGTGAGCGCCGCGAAGTCCGAGCCGCCCACTCCCCGCTCACGTGCGGTCGCGCGCGCGGCGCAAGAGCGAGAGCGGGCGCGGGTGGCTCGCAAAAAGGAGCGTGCGACGCGGCACAGGGAGCGCCGCGAGCGGAGGAGCGAGGAGTACCGGCCGCGCGAGCAGCAGGGGCTCTCTTCGTCGGGGACTGAGGAGTACTCGTCATCAGACGAGGAGGAGGAAGAGGAGGAAGAGGTGAGGGGGCAGGCCCTCCCTGATAGGTGGGAGCACGCACCCGCCGCGTAGGCGGCTCCGGTGGACGGGAGCGACATCGCCCGGGGCGGGCGCGGAGGCGCCCGCCACCGAGCAGGTGGACAACGGGAGCGGTGCGGGACGCGAGGGCGCCGCGCGCGTGCCCCGGAGGTGCGTACGGCGGATGCGCCCACGCGCGGGCGCGGCCCACGCGCGCGGTGGAGGCGGCGGAGCGGTGCGGCGGCGGCCGTGCGGCCGGCGCCGCATCGTCGGCGGGGCCTCGAGGAAGAGGAAGCACGCCTTCTCCTCTTCGAGGTGAGGGATTTGTCTTCTCGGGAGGTTGCGTGCCTGATAGGCGGGGGTTTGACGGTTTTCTCGTGTTCGCGCAGGGTGGTGCCAACTGTGCCTCCCCTCGCACCAGCCAAGGTGTTGAGGGCGAACGCGTCCATCCCCACCGGCGGCGCTCGTTGAGGGCGCCGCGGGCGGCGGCGAGCGAGGCGGCGACGGCGAGCGCGAGTTCGCGGGCGCGGCCCGAAGCCTCGAGGCCACGGTGGCGGCCTCGCCCGGCGAGCCGCGGCGGCGGTTGCTTAGGAGCGGCGGGCGCCGGTCGCCGCGGGGGCCGAGGCAAGGGCGGAGGCGACGGCGCGAGCACGGCCGGCGGCGCGGTTGCATCGGCATTGCCGGCGGCATCCGCCATGGAGGGCCGGCGGCGCCCGTGGTCGTAGCGACGCGGCCGAGAGGCGGCGGCCGCGGAGCCGCGGCCGGGAGATCGCGGCCGCGGAGGCACATGCGGAGGCGGCGGTGGAGGCGCGGCGGAGCCCGCACCCGCCAGCCTCCCGGGTGGTGGTGGTGGGGGTCCCGGACGACGACCCCCCGCCGCCGGGGTGGGGACCAGTGGGTGAACTTCCCCACGTCGTCCCTCGAGTCCCGGGGGAGGGGGCACTTGTGAGGCGGCGGGTCGGCCACATGGTGGCGGGGAGCCGAGGGCCGGCGCCGAGGCTTCTTCTTCCCGCGCCGGCCGCTCTGCTCCGGGGGAGGGGCGCATTGACGGTCTGCCCGCCTTTGCCGACGCCCAGGAGGAGTAGGAGTTGTGGGGAGAGCTCCGTGACCACGACGCCGCACTCAATCGAGCGTTGAACGAGGCGCTGCGGATTCATGGCGGCCCGGCGTGGCGCGTCTTCCGGGTGAGGCGTTGTTGGCCACTTTCTTTGATTTCGTCGTCTTCATGCTTGTTCCTCACGACGAGACGCTCACTGGTTTTGGTCCACTGGCGGCAGGAGCTCGAGCACCGCGCCCGTGATAAGTATGGCGTCTTCGACCAGATGGGCACCGAGCTTCGCTAGCTCCGTTAGCGGTGCAACGCCTTCGACGCGCTCGCTGACGCCACAGGGACCCCGACGGCTCGGTTGTCGCACGGGCGGAGGCCCACGAGCAACCGGCTCCGGGGAGTGCGAAGGCGAGACGTGGCGCGCCCCTCCACCCTCGAGCGGGTTTGCACGGCCCTCATCGATCGAGATGAGGCGCTGCAGCAGGCGCGGGGGGACCTGGAGAGGATGAGCACCCTGGCGTCCAACTGGGAGGCGGAGGTGGCCGCCGTTCGCAGCACAACCTGGAGCTCCATTCGTTGCTCCGGGAGGCACAGGCCCAGCTGAGCCAGGCTGATGAGAGGGCGCGGACCGCCGAGTAAAAGGCCAAGGAGGCCGACGAGCTGAAGGCCACCCTCGACGCCAAAGTCGCTGCGCTCGCCACCGCAGAGGACCAGCTCCTGCAAGAGCGTACCGCCCGCCGAGGGGGCGAGGGCGGCTCCGGCGAGGAACGGGCCGCCCTTGCGATGCCCGGTCGGCGCTCGAGCGGGAGCGTACCGCTCGCGAGGCCTCGCAGAAGTCGCTGGAGGAGCGGAACGTCGAGTTCTCGGGGGCTCGGCGGCGCGGTGGTTCTCAGCATCACGAGCGCGAGCCAGGAGCTGTCCCTCAAGGAGCAGAGCGCCACCGTCGTCAGCCTGCAGCAGGCGGTCGAGGCCGAGCGCCGCGCCCTCGAGGTGGAGAGGAAGCAGGTTGAAGGTAGGTCACTGTTTTGTTTCTTGTTTTGCTGATCTTCCCTTTGAGGGTTCGTTCCCCTTCTGATTTCTTTCTTGCTGGTAACGCTCAGGCCTAAGCGCTGCAGGCCTACTACAACTCCTCCGAGTAGGAGCTGCTGGAGCTGCATTCCGCGGCGCTCGAGACCTGCCAGGTCGTGGAGGAGGGCGAGGCGCAGGCCGGGAGCTCGGCCGGCTAGCGCCGCGCACCCTTGGCGGGCACGTCTCGGGCGCATGCGCGGGCTCGCACCCTCGGCGTCCAAAAGGCTCTCGAAGTGGTGCGGTCTCACTACGAGATCAACTTCGAAGCCGTGGCAGAGGGCTACGTCGTCCCCGAGGGCGTCGAGGACGAGGTGGCGATGGAGCGCGTGGACGCGTCAGCTGCTGACGCCGCCGAGGCGCTCGCCGAAGCTTTCGAGGAGTTACTGTTCCCGGACGCCGCCGATGCCGATGCTCTTCAGGCCTGAAGATTGCTGGGCGCCAGGCCCTTTTTGTTTGTATGTTAGTGTATGGGCCGCGTGGCCATGTAAGCGAACAGATCGTTTTGTTTCAAACACTTGTGAAAGTGAAACGGTGTTGTTTACTTTATCGCGCTGTTTTGTTTCTTCCTCTTCCTGAGTAAATTCGAGTTAGGGAAGTTCGATTTTCGCAAACAACCTGCTGGGCCGGGGGAAAGAGAGAAGGGCCGTATCCTCGTGTAGGCGTAGGCTGTCTCTGGCTTGCGCGCCCTTTCCGCGAGGTCGTCCGCGCCCTATTTGAATTTTGCTCGAGGCCAAGGTAGAACCAAACTTAGCGCGCGTGGGTTTTTTTTTGCGAAAAATGGGACCGTTTTTTAGGGGGGTGCCCCCCCCGTAGTAGCCCCCGAGGGTGACTTGGTTTTCTGGGGAAAGCCGAGTTTCCTTTTTTTATTGAACAGCTGCGGTTTACATTTGAGCTGCCAACTGGGGTGTTGGGCTTTGTGATTTACAACAGAAAAGACTTGGAAATCCTAGCTAAGGGTAAAAGCGACGTAGCTGTTGGATGTTCCAAGCGTTGGTGAGCTCTTCTCCGTCCTCGTTGGCCAGCTTGTACGTGCCGGGCTTGAGCACCTTCACCACGACGTAGGGTCCCTCCCATGGAGGTGAAAGCTTGTGGCGTCCTCGGTTGTCTTGGCGTAGCCTTAGGACCAGATCCCCCTCGCTGAAGTCCCGCCGACGCACCTTTCGGGCTTGGTAACGCCTTAGGGACTGCTGGTATCTTGCGGAGTGCACCAAGGCCACGAGGCGCGCTTCGTCCAGCTGGTCCAGTGAGTCCTCGCTGGCCTGCTGGTTGACGTCTTCGTCGTAGCCTCGCACCCTGGGCGACCCATATTCTAAGTCCGTGGGGAGGACGGCCTCCGCGCCGTGGACTAGAAAGAACGGGGTGAACCCAGTGGCTCTGCTTGGGTGGTCATTAGGCTCCACACGACCGCAGGCAATTCCTGGAGCCATTTTCGACCAGACTTGTTCAGCTGGTCAAAAATTCTGTCCTTGAGGCCTTGTAGGATCATGCCGTTGGCACACTCTACTTGACCGTTGGTTTGTGGGTGTGCCATGAGTGCAAAATGCCACACGGATGTGGAATTTGTCGCGAATCCGGGGGAATTTCTGCCCGTGGAACGGGACCCGTTGTCGGTGATGATGGAGTTCGGCACTCCAAAACGGTGGACGATGTCGGTGAAGAACGTCACCGCTTGCTCAGCCCTGAGATTGGTGATGGGGCGCACCTCCACCCACTTGGAAAATTTGTCGATTGCGACCAACAAGTGGGTGAAGCCCCCGGGTGCCTTTCGCAGGGGCCCGACGATGTCCAGCCCCCACACGGCGAAGGGCCATGTGATGCGAATGGTCTGCAGGACGTGAGCAGGAAGGTTGGATTTTCGGGCGTAGAATTGGCACCCTTCGCAGGTGCGCATGATTTCGCTGGCGTCTGCGACCGCTGTGGGCCAGCAAAAGCCTTGGCGGAACGCGTTGCCTACGAGGGCGCGGGGCGCGGCGTGGTGGCCGCAGATCCCCGCATGTATGTCCCGGAGGAGCTCGCGCCCATCGGGGATGGGCACACATCGTTGCAGGATGCCGGAAGCGGCGTGCTTGTACAGCTCGCCGTCGACGAGGGCGAAAGACTTGGCCATCCTGGCGATGTGCCTAGCCTCGGACCGGTCCGAGGGGAGTTCCCCTCGGTCCATCTAGGCGATGTACTTGTCGCGCCAGTCCGCCTGGCTGGGGGCCGGCTCGATATCCATGGCTTCGGCCTCGCCGGCGCCGTACCCCTCGAGGAGGGCTAGCACGTACGTCTTGTTCGAGGGGTCCTCGTCCATGGGCTCCGTGCCCGCTGGCTTCGAGGGAGCCCCCGAGGGTTCCGCGCGGTTCGAGGGGTGCGACTCGAGCGAGACAGACGGCTGAGCGATGTCCCGAGCGAAGACATTTGGGGGACGATGATCCGCCCCGATGCGATCTTGGCAAGCTCGTCCGCCTCCTCGTTGTACCGACGGGGAACGTGATTTAGCTCGATGCCATAGAATTTGTCCTCGAGGGCGCGCACGGCCTTGCAGTAGGCCTCCATCTTGTCGTCGTGGCAGCTCGCGTTCTTCATGACTTGGTCGATCACGAGCTGCGAATCTCTCCGTACGTCGAGACGTTTGACGCCTATCTCGATGACGATCTTGAGGCCGCAGAGCAGGGCCTCGTACTCAGCCATGTTGTTTGACGCAGTGAAATGGAGGTGCACGGCGTACCGCATGTGCTCCCCGAGGGGTGAGACGAAGAGCAGGCCCACGCCCGCCCCTGTCTTCATCACCGAGCCGTCAAAATACGCAGTCCGGCACTCGCCGCCCGGATGCCCGTGGCGGCGGCGGTCGTGTGTCCGTCCACTCGGCGACGAAATCTGCCAGGATTTGGGACTTGATGGCCTTGCGCGGGGCGTAGGCGAGCGTCTCGCCCATCAGCTCCACCGACCACTTGGCGATCCTGCCTGCTGCGTCTGGATTGCAGATGATCTCTCCTAGCGGAAAGGAGGAGACCACCGTGACAGGGTGGGCCTCGAAGTAGTGGCGAAGCTTGCGCTGCGCTAGGACCACTGTGTAGAGCAGCTTCTGGACCTGAGGGTAGCGTGTCTTCGTGTCAGACAAGACCTCGCTAACGTAGTAGACCGGTCGTTGAACCGGCAGGGCGTGACCCTCCTCCGTACGCTCCACCACGATCACGGTGCTGACCACCTGAGTGGTCGCAGCCACGTAGAGGTACACAGGTTCGTCGTCTTGCGGCGGTGTGAGGATTGGGGCGCGGGTCAGAGACGCCTTCAGCTTGTCGAGCGCATCTTGGGCCTCGGCGGTCCAGGAGAAGCGCTCGTGCTTCTTGAGGAGGCGGTAGAGGGGCAAGCCTTTCTCACCTAGCCGCGAGATGAAGCGGCTCAAGGCGGCAAGGCACCCCAGCACCCTTTGCACCCCTTTGAGGTCCCGAATCGCGCCCATTCGCTCGAGGGCCGCAACCTTCTCAGGATTGACCTTGATGCCTCGCTGGGAGACTATGTATCCTAGGAGCATGCCGCGTGGCACACCAAAGACACATTTTTCGGAGTTTAACTTTACCCCGTTGGCCCGTAGGCAGCCGAACGCGATGCTGAGGTTGGCAATCAGGTCGTCCGCCTTCCTGGTTTTCACAACTATGTCGTCGACGTATGCCTCGACGGTTCGCCCGATGTGGTCTCCGAAGACGTGCTGCATACATCGTTGGTATGTTGCGCCCGCGTTTCGGAGGCCAAACGGCATCGTGACGTAGCAATACATCCCGAACGGCGTGATGAACGAAGTCGCGAGCTGGTCGGACTCCTTCATCTTTATCTGGTGGTACCCGGAATAAGCATCAAGGAAACAGAGTAGTTCGCACCCAGCGGTCGAATCAACGATCTGATCGATACGCGGCAAAGGAAAAGGAACTTTAGGACATCCTTTATTAAGACTAGTATAGTCCACACACATCCGCCACTTCCCATTCTTTTTCTTTACTAGTACAGGGTTGGCTAGCCACGTAGGGTGGAACACTTTCTTGATGAACCCGGCCTCGAGGAGCTTCGTGCCCTCCGCCCGATTGCCCGCCGCCGCTCCTCGTCGAAGCGGCGGAGCCGTTGCTGGACGGCGCGGGAGTGAGGTAGGATGTCAAGGGAGTCCTCGGCGACCTCCCTCGGGATGCTTGGCATGTCCGAGGTGCTCCACGCGAAGATGTCGGCGTTGGCGCAGAGGAAGTCGACGAGCACCACTTCCTATTGTGGGTCGAGGGTTGAACTGACCCTCAACGCCTTGCCCTCGGGGGCGACGCAGGTCGAGGGCACGTCCTTGGTACGCTCCGCCGGCCCTCGAAGCTGCCGGCGTGCTTGGCAGAGGAGTTGAGGTCCTCGTTGACCATCTTCTCCAAGTTGGCCACCAGCGCTTCATCCAGCGCTAGTGCTTCCGCGTGCTCCACGCACTCGACGTCGCAGTCGAAGGCGTGCTCAATGGACGGGCCCACGGTGATGATGCCGTTCGGCCCCGGCATCTTCATCTTCAGGTAGGTGTAGTTGGGGACGGCCATGAACTTGGTGTAGCAGGGCCGCCCAAGTATGGCGTGTATGCGCCCATGAACCCCACCACCTCGAAGGTGAACGTCTCCTTCCGGTAGTTGCCTGGAGCGCCGAACCAAACAGGCAGGTCGATCTGCCCGAGGGGTTGGACGCGCTTGCCCGGCGCGACGCCGTGGAACGGCGTTGTGCTGGGCCGCAGCTGGTCCAGCCCGATCCCCAGCAGGCGCAGCGTGTGCACGTAGAGGATGTTGAGGTTGCTGCCTCCGTCCATCAGGACTTTTGAGAACCGCGCATTCCGGATGACCGGGTCGACCACTAGCGGGTACTGGCCCGGGTTAGGGATGCGGTTCGGGTGATCCTCGCGGCTGAAGGTGATGACGTCCTCCGACCAGTTGAGGAAGGAGGGAGGCGCCTTCTCCGCGGCGAGGACCTCGTGCCGCTCGCGCTTGCGCTGGCGGCTCGACATGTCGACGGTGGGTCCCCCGAAGATGAGGAAGACGTTCTCCGCCGCGGGGAAACCATAGGCGTCGCCGTCGCCCCCATCCTTCTTGGCCTCGTCGTCCTTCGCGGCGGCGCGACCGTAGAATTTCTTGAGCATGTCGCACTGCTCGAGGGTGTGGTTGACGGGTGTCTTGTGGTAAGGACATGGCTTCTTCAGCATGTCGTCGAATACCCCCGGACCTCGAGGGGCCTGGGGCCGGTCGAGGGCCCCGGTCGAGGTCAACAGGGCACGGGAAGGGCCTCGCCGTCGCGTCGGCGGCGCGTCCCTCGCCCGCGCGCTCGCGCGCGACTTCTTTCCCCTTCTTGCCCCGCTTATCCTTCGGGTGGAGCTCCTCTGGACTTGCCCGCCCTCCGCGGCGCATCGTCTGCGCGCTTGACCTTTTTGCCGTCGAAGATCGCCCCTATGGCCTCTTCGCCCGAGGCAAAGCTGGTGGCGATATCGAACAGCTCGTTGGAGTCCACCGGCGGGCTTCGTCCCAACTCGTGCATGAGGTCCCGGCACGTGGTGCCCTCGAGGAAGGCGTGCACAATTTCGGATTGCGCCACGCTTGGGAGCTTTGTGCAGCGCTTGGAGAAGCGCCGTATGAAGTACCGGAGCGACTCGCCGGGCCGTTGGGTGCAGGAGCGCAGGTCCCAGGAGTTCCCAGGGCGCACATATGTGCCCTGGAAGTTGCCGATGAACATGTGGACCAGATCGTCCCAGTTGTGGATCTAGCTGGCCGGCAGGTGCTCGAGCCATGTACGCGCCGAGTCGGCGAGGTGCAAGGGGAGGTTGCGGATGATGACCTCGTCGCTGGTAGCTCCACCCAGCTGGCACGCCAGGCGGTAGTCATTGAGCCACACACGGGGATCCGTTTCCCCATTGTATTTGACGATGGTCGTGGGCTGGCGGAAGCGCTGGGGGAAGGTCGCCGCGCGGATCTCCCGGCTGAACACGCGGGTCCCCGGGGCTCGCGCGTCGGCGAGCGGTCCTCCTCGCCGTCGTAGCGTCCACCCCGTCGAGGGTGGTAGCCTCGCCGCCGCCCGTGCCTCCGCCTTGCCCGTCCGCCGGCGTTGATGACGTTGCGGGCGGCCACCGTCTCGTGCTTGCTCGCGCGTGTCGAAAAGCCTTTCCCCGGCCGGCGTGCGCCCGGTTGGCGGGGTGCTCCGTCGCCCTTCCCCGCGTGTACCGAGGGCTCGGCCCCTCGCACGCCCCCCATCGTCCCGCGCGCCCCCCCCCGTCGTCGGATGCGGGACGCCGAGCTCTCGGCCCGCCGGACCGGCCGCTTGCTCGATGAGCGCCCTCGCGCCTCGCGTGCGGAGTTTCGTGCTTTTCGGCGTTGAAGGGGCGGGCATGGCCCGCGAAGGTGTCGCGCCCGCAATGAGCTTTTTGGCTCGCTCGCGGAGGGGTACTCGGGTCGTTGACGTTGAAGTCGGCGTTAATGCGGTCGCGGGCTTGTATGCCCAGCTCGCGCACACGTTCGCCGCGCGCGGAGGCTTCTCCTGCCATGGAGGCGCGGAGCAACCGCACCGTCTGGTACTCTTCTGCCAGCTTGGCCTCGAGCTCGCATGCCTGAGCCAGCTGCGCGTTGATGTCTGCCCCCGTTGGGGGTGAAGGAGCAGGGGCACTTGGCCCCGCAGCCATACGCGAAGTGGTCCCTAGAGCGGGCGGAAGTTCCCCGTCGCTGGCGCCCGTCGCGCCGGTGGCGTTTGCCGGGTCGTCGGCGACGACCACGCAGCACTCCCGCGCCGGGTCGTAACTCCCGGTGCTGGAGTCGTCAGAGCAGCCGAACCAGTAGTCCGTGGCGTCGAGGAACCGCCCGAACATGACCGGGTCCCCGCACGCCGAGAAGTCCCATTCCGCGTACCCATGCGTGGGTGGCGGGTGTGTCGGTGTTTTGGACCGGCAACCTACTACGGGGAGTACCCGAAGTAGATGAATGTGACTCGCCGAGATCGGTAACTCGAAGGAAGAGGCACGCGACACACAATTTAGACAGGTTCGGGCCGCGAGGTGCGTAATACCCTACGTCCTGTATGCTGCGTAGCTCTGGATTGATAGGGCACGGTTACAGGATGGTGCAACGGTGCGCCGTGAGTTGAGATTGGATGAGGTGAGGTGATCCTGGGATCGGTCCCTGCCTCGCCTTATATAGTCCGGGAGGCAGGGTTACAAGTCGGAGTAGGGAAGGAGTACTAGTCGAGTACGTCTAGGAGACCTCTACACAGTGCGGAACATGTACAGAGTCCTATCCGAGTACTACTCCTGTGCTGTCCTTGTGCTCCACGCCTTCAGGTGCCGTGTAGCGCAAGTCGGGTAGTCCCAGGGGCCCACCGAGTAGTCGGTCCTGGTACCCACCGAGGTAGTGGGCCCAGGGAGGTCCATACGACAAGCCCCCGAGTACTTTGTAGTCGAGAAGGATAGCTTCCAGTAGTCTTGACGGCCTTAACGAGTAGTCCTCAAGCGTCCCTGAGTGCTACAAGTCAAAAGTCCTCAAGAGTAGTCGAAGCATCCCGAGGCCGGAATGTACTCCAAACTCGATGTTTGAGCAATCTTGAAGTCTTCTCGAGTAGTCCCAAGCGTCCTTGAAATCCGCCTTCGAAGGTCTTCAAAAATGCCTCGTCTTGTCTTGAAGCCGGAGCCGTCAAGAAGATACGATTTGCGGAACCGCAATCCACGTAGGGTAGCCCCCGAGCCTCGAGCCGCGGGCTCGGGTCGAGGATCTATCCGAAGCCTTCACGAGAAAATCCCGAAAAATCCGGGAGAGAAAAAACCGAAGGACACGTGGCACGGAGCCCCCGAGCCTTGAGTCGAGTACTTCCTCTCGAATTGAAGGGTCTTCTTGAAGAATGTGTCCCGAGATGCTCTTGAGACTAGCCGCGTCCCAGGTAGTCGAGTAGAAGTAGCCGAGCCACCGAGGTGAGGCACGTCGACTAGTAGAATACGAAGAGTCACGCGCGCCGCCGAGTCGCCCACGCGCGGACTTATCCAACCGCCCGTTACGGAGGCGATTTGGCTTATAAATTCAAGCCGAAACCCTTAGGGTTTTTCACCCAAGTGAGCCGCAGTCGTTCGCCACTTGAATCTTGAAGTAGATCCACTCCAACGAGCACCGCCGCCGCAAGAAGATCCAAGCGCATCGCCACCCGAAAGCCGTAGGGTAGCCCCCGAGCGGATGCGAGTGAAGACTCCCCGTTCTTGGAGGATGAAGCCGTCCCCGTCGAAGACGTTGAAGGCCGGCGGGAAGAAGAGGAGCCATGCGAGAAGCCGCCGCGGCCGGTGCCGGAGCGGCGCCGCCCACGTCTCCACCGCGCGCCGACCCAAGCCGCGAGTGGAAAAGGTCGAAGGTGAAGACCGAGGACTTGCCGACCCCGTTGAACTCCGGTTCATCGGGGAGAAGGAGATCGATATGTGGAGATCCGCCGGGCAGAGATCCCTATCCAATGGAGAAGGCGCGAGACGAGATCCCGATGTTCTCGCGCTTCGTGGAGCGCGGGCTTGCGCTCCCGCCGAGCGATTTCTTCAAAGGGCTTCTCGTGTACTATGGCATCGAGTACCTCAACTTGAACCCCCAACGGAATCTTCCACACTTCGTCTTCGTCCATTTCTCGCGAAGCATTCTTGGGGATCAAGCCGCATTGGATTCTCTTCCGGAAATTCTTCCGCGTGAAGCCACGGCCCCCGCCTCCAACCCCGCAGTAGTCGGCGGGGCGGGATCCGGCTTGAGGGAAGATGCCGCCGAGCGCACGGCGTACAAGCTCGTGGACTCCAACACGGATTGGAAGACGAGGTGGTTCTACACCACGAACCACCATCCGGGAGCCGCCGAAGCCGAGCGGACGGCGGCCCAAGCACCAAGAGTGGTGGAACACGGAACCCACCATGCAAGAGGGGATCCGGCTCCCGGAGTTGCCGGGAAGAATCAAGGCCCCGCGTGATGCGGGGGACCGAGGGCCGAGCATGTGGCCTTCGCCTTCATGAAGCGTCGGATCCGGCCGCCGTCGGCCGCGGGATACGATGGGCTTCGAGTACACCGGCGACGACGACACGTCGCGGATGCGGGGGCGAAATTGAAGATAACGACATCGTCGAGAGGTTGTCGAGGATCTTCAAGGACATGCCGGAGTACACGGCGTGCCCCGTCGAGGAGTTCTCCGCCGCGCGCCCGCCCAACGAGGTAAGTATCCGTACCCGCCTCGTCGAGTAGTAGGCACTTGTAGCGGAGTTGCTAACGCCTTTTGTGTCTTTTTGATGCGAGACGATGTGAAGCGGTTTGTCTCCGAGCCGCGGCCACCACCGAGCGGAATTGAGATTCCGGCGGTGGAGAAGGTGAAGGAGCGCCGAGTAGTCGGAGACGACGACAATCCCGTCATCGTGGAGGATACCTCCGATGACGAAGAGGACGAGGAGACGCCGGCAGATCGCTTCCACCTGCGGTCGAGGTTTAGCCGTCTGTGCTTGCCTCATGTGCCTCTCATCCAGACCCTCCGCTAGCCTCGGAGGCTAGCCTTGCCGCGCCGCCGAGGAAGCCGCGCAACCCCCGCCAAGAAGCGGGTAGCCAAGAAGATGAAGGTCTCGCAGACCACGCCTCTTGAGGTAAGTCGTCTTGAGCGGAAGGCGTCGAGTACCCAATGATCGAGTACGGTGCCGACGAGTAGTTATCCCCATGTGCGTGAGAGGCCGCCGCGGGGGAGCCCGTGGAGGAGGGCGATGAGGGCACGTGGCCCAGCAGTGGGGGAACCGGCCGGAAGCCGAAGCCCCGCCCTCCCACTGCGTCGAAGAGCTCGGCGCACCCGGAGCGCCGCCCCCGCCCCGAAGGGAGCGAGGTACCCGCGCCGCCGCCGCCGAAGAGGTGGAAGCCGCGGGGGCGCAGAGAACGTCCGCGCCGCCACCGCCGCCGTGGAAGAGGCGGTAAACGGAGAGGCGGAGGAGGAAACGCCCGCCGAGGGTGGACGGTCGATATCGCCGCATCCTCGGTGCTCCGCCGTGACTATCGTCCTGGCCGAGCTTGTAAGTACCACACTTCATGAGTAGTACTCATTGTAGTAGCCGATGTTGTCCGATGAACCTTTGTGGATACTTGTGCGTAAAATCCACCGACTTGAGCCGGGACGGAGAGGAGCCCACGGCGGCGAGAGGCGGAAAAGGCCGCGCCGCCCGTCGAGGAACCCGCTCCAGAAGCCCAAGCCACGACCGAGCCCCCGCCGCCGGGAAGCGGCGCTGCAGGCGGTCATAGTCGAAGGTGAGTACTCTTCCTGAGGCTGTAGAGCCCAAAAAGAGTAGTCGAGAATGCTGATGCGCGTGTTCCCTAGTGACAGGCGCTGAAGGTGGTGACATCCCTGCAGGGGTGCCCGTGCAAGAGTTGACACCAGAGGCCCCGGAGGCTGCGGCAGAAGCCCCCGAGCCCGCGGGGGAAACCGTCGAGAAGTCCGCCGAGGAGGAGGCGGCTGCCACGTCGCCAGGGGTTGCCCCGGGAGGTGGCGATCCTGGCCCCCGAGATCCAAGACGCGGAGCCTATCCGCTCGGCGCCAATGACGCGAGGCTACGACAAGTAGCCGTGGCGGGATCGAGTTGCTTGCCGACGATCTCGTCGAGCCGGCGCGTGCTGGCGCAAAGCATCCGGAGGCGATGCGGCGAGCCGAACAAAGGGATGAAGGTACGTGGCCGTTGCCTCCCCGAGTAGTCAATCCCTTCGTTGAGTACTCGCTTGACTTGAATTGGTTTTGTGCGGGACGTCGCGGAGCGATCCCGCGAGAAGTCAAATCCGCCGCAAGGCTACGGCGACACGGTGCCGCGAGCCGAAGCCTTGGAGGAGCAGCTCATGAAGTCGAGAAAGCACGCGGCCGCCATGCGGCCGAAGCTTGACGCCGCCTTCGCCAAGTACCACAACGATGTGATGGACTTGCGGTGCGAAGAGCGACGAGGGCCGGTGCGGAAGAACAAGGGCCTCCGCAACAAGAATAGAGGTATGTCTCTTGACTCGTCGGGTACTTGTTAGGAGTCATCAAGCTCGACCCGTTGTGTTCCCCGTGTTGTAGAACTCGAAGACCAGGTGGAGCGTCCGAAGGGCTCTGAGATCGACGCATGAAGAATCTCTTCTACCGGGAGCAAGAAGCCCGCCGTGTACTTGAACTCGACTACAAGGAGCCGGCCTTCGAGTGCGAGAAGCACATGGAGTTGAGAATTGCATCTCGACCGGATCTCGTCAATCGCTACAAATCCTTGCGTGCTGAACGAAGACCGCGAGGCGCTCCGAGCCCAACCGAAGGACCCGGAAGAGGCCGCCCTCCCGATCGCGAGGCTCCCTCGGTGCCGCACCCGGCGGCCCCAAGATTGCTCCGTTGGCGGATCGACTTCGTGAGGCGCCAAGCGGCCGGCCGCCTACGTGAAGCACATGGCCAAGTCAATCCCGGTAGTGGCCGGCCTTCATGAAGTCGTACTTCCCGAAGGCCCCGGTGGAGGTAGTCGCCGGCGGAGTAGCCGCCAACCGGCTCGGACGAGCAAGACGCAGAGTTGCCGGAGCAGCGATGGCTCCCATCGCGGAGCGGTAGCCGATAAGTTGAATCTCCAAGTAGCTCGCATAGATAGCTAGTAGCCATGGTTGTATAGGAAACAGTTGTAAATGAACTATCTCATATATCAATGAAATGTGAAGTTCCATCAATGAGTACTCGTAACCGCGATCTCAGAGTGCGGAGCGCCCATCGTGGAGTAGGTGCGAGTAGTAGTACTCGGCTTAGTAGTCCCGTCGCAGGGAGTAGGCAGTAAAGAAGTTGATGAACAATCGAACTTTATTACTGAAGAAGTACACCTGGGTGGCCAGGGCCGTAGTTACAAGTAGTCGCCTGGACCCGGAGGCCGCTTACATACCGAGTAGTACCGGGAGCGGTTAGCCGCCATGCGTGAGTGATCCGTAGGTAGCCGTGTAGGCCGGATCGCATCCGTAAGTAGCCGCGCGGAGCCGGATCTTGGAGTGTGGTCTTCTTGGTAGACCGCCGCTAGAGTCCTTGACGCTCGTTGCAGCCCCTCGTGTCCGTAGGTAGCCGCACGGGCCGGACTCGGAGTAGAATAGTCCGAGACTTGAAGCCGAGGACCCGAGGGTCGCTTGCGCAAGGGGGTGTTGATGTAGTCGCGTGGACTTGAACCCCGGAGTAGTCGAGTAGACTAGGCGTAGAATCGACAGTAGCCGGTCGACGTTCCACGAGTTGTTGACTTCTTCGCCTTCGAGTGTTTGGAGGCGGTAGGAGCTCCGGCCCTGGCCACCTTAGCCACGGTGAAGGGTCCTTCCCCGTGGGGAGCCGAGCTTGTGAAGTCCTTCCGTGTTCGGGATACGGCGGAGGACAAGATCTCCAACGTTGAAGGAGCGTTCCTTGACGTTGCGATCGTGGTAGCGTCGGATACCCTCCGGGTACCTTGCCGATTGGACGAGGGCGGCACGGCCGAGCTTCTTCGAGGCCGTCGATATCAACTCGTCCGTCGTCTTCCGAGACGCCTTCGTCGTAGTGCTCCACCGCCGGCGAGTTCCATATGACATCGGCAGGGAGGATGGCTTCGCAGCCGTAGACCAGAAGTAGGGGGATTGCCCCGTTGGCTTGGATGGTTGAGTCCGGCAGCCCCCGCAGTGCGTTGGGTAGTTCCTTGATCCACTTGCCCCCTTTTGAGTTAGCGGCGTCGTGTAGCCGCTTCTTGAGGGCGTCGAGCACCATCCCGTTGGCGCGCTCGACTTGTCCGTTGGCCCGTGGATGGGCGACGGAGACGTATCCGACGTCGATTCCGCCGTTCTCGCAGCACTCCCGTAACCGGTGGTTGTTGAAGTTGGACCCCGTGTCCGTGATGATGCGGTGGGGTAGCCCGTAGCGGTGTACGAGTTCATCCAGAAGTCGAGTACTCGTCGCCCTTGGGGCATGTGACCGGCTTGACCTCGATCCACTTGGTGAACTTGTCGATAGCCACCGCATGCCGTTGAATCCTCCCCGGCGCGCTTGCGCGGGCCCAATCATGTCGAGCCCCGGCCAGGCAAAGGGCCGGGTTGGTGGTATGGTGACTAGCTTGTAGGCAGGGACATGTTGCCGCTTGGCGAAGAACCGACATCCTTGGCACCGTCCGACGAGTTCTTCGGCATCGCCCGTGGCCGTGGGCCGCAGAAGGCTCGCCGAAGGCCTTGCCGACCGCCGTGCGGAGGACGCGTGGTTGCCGCGACACCCTTGTGGATCTCCTCCAAGATGTCCTTGCCTTCTTCGCGAGGAACGCATTTCATGAGTACTCCAGAGGATGCGCCTCGCTTGTAAAGCTTGTCGCCGACGAGGACGTAAGACTTGGCGCGGCGGACGAGTTGTTCGGCCGCGTTCTTGTCTGAGGGGACCTTCGCTCGCCGAGGTAGTCGATGAAGGGTTGCCTCCGGACCCACGTCGATCATCATGACCTCCCCGCCCAGCCGGTTGGTTAGCCGGGACAAGTGGTCGGTGGCGCCGGCTCCGGATGGATGGCGCGTGAAGCTCATGGACGAAGACGCCCGCGGGTACTTGGGCGCGGGTGGATCCGAGCTTCGAGAGGACGTCCGCCGCAACGTTGTTGTCGCGAACGATGTGATGGAACTCGAGACCGTAAAATTTGTTCTCGAGCTTGCGGACTTCTAGGCGTAGGCGTCCATGTTCTCCTTGTTGCGGTCCCGAGGACTTGTTGACTTGGTTGATGACCACCGCGGAGTCGCCGTAGACTAGTAGCCGCTTGATGCCAAGCGAAGCCGCGAGGCGGAGCCCGTGTAGGAGGGCTTCGTACTCGCTTCGTTGTTCGAGACCTTCCGGAAGATCTGCGCAGGACGTACTTGAGTTGTTCGCCCGTTGGGGGAGATCGGGGAGTACCCCCGCGCCTCGCGCCCTCGAGGTTGAGTGAGCCGTCGAAGTACATCACCCAATGCTCGGTCGCACGGTGGGAGTAGGTAGCCGGTTCTCCCGCCACTCGCCATGAAGTCGACTAGAGCTTGCGATTTGATGGCCGTGCGTGGCTTGAAGTCGATGGTGAGGGCGCCGAGCTCGACGGAGCCCCATTTGGAGATCCTTCCGTGGCGTCCGGGTTCCTCGTGATGTCGCCGAGTGGGTAGCTCGGTGACGACGGAGACCGAGTACTCCCGGGAAGTAGTGTCGTAGCTTCCGCGAGGTGATGAGTAGAGCGTACAGGAGCTTCGCACGGCCGGTAGCGAGCCTTGGACTCGATAGAACCCTCGCCGACGAAGTAGACCGGGCGCCGGACCGGTAGGCGTGGCCGTCTTCCCCGCCGCTCGACGACGATGGCGACCGACCACGTGAGTAGTCGCAGCCGAGGTAGAGCAAGCACCGCTCGCCCTTGTAGGGAGCCGTGAGGATCGGGGGGCTTCGACAGAAGTCCTTGAGCCGGGCAAGGGCTTGGTCCGCCTCGCAGCCCACACGAACTTCTCGTGGTGCTTGAGTAGTTTGAAGAAGGGGAGACCCCGTTCTCCTAGCTTCGAGATGAATCGTTCAATGCCGCCATGCACCCCGTCGCCTTCCGGACGTCCTTGATGCTCGTGGGAGCTTTCATGCCGGTGATGGCGGAGATCTTCTCGGGGTTGGCTTCGATGCCACGTTGGCTGATGATGAAGCCGAGTAGTTTGCCCGAAGGTACGCCGAAGACGCACTTGTTCGGGTTGAGCTTCCAGCGGTACTCGCGTAGCGATGCGAAGGTCTCTTCAAGGTCGTCGATGAGGGTACTGGAGTCCCTGGTTTTGACAACCACGTCATCCACGTAGGCCTCGACGTTCTTGTTGAGTTGCCGCTTGAAGCAGCTGTGCCCGGATGGCCCGTTGGTAAGTAGCGCCGCGTTCTTCAACCCGAAAGACATGGTCGTGTAGCAAGACGCGCCAAACGGGGTGATGAACGCGGTCTTCTCCCCGGTCTTCCTCCTTGATTGCGATCCGGTGGTACCCGGAGTAGGGGCACGAGGAAGCAGAGCAGTCGCAGCCCCGCCGTGGAGTCGATGACTTGATCAATCCGCGGCAACCCGAAGGGGTCCTGGGGGCGTTGCTTGTTGAGGCTCGGTGTAGTCGACGCACATCCTCCACTCGTTCGAGTTCTTCTTGCGACGAGGACCGGGGTTGGCGAGCCACTCAGATGGAAGACTTCTCCGATGAAGCCCCAGCCGAGTAGCTTGGCGAGCTCCTTCTTGATGGCATCCCGTCCGTCGTCGGCGAAGCGTCGGGAGATGTTGTCGCTTGGGGGTAGCCTTTGGGTCGACGTTGAGGCAAGTGCTCGATCGGCTCCCCGGGCACTCCCGGCATGTCCGTCGGCCTCCACGCGAAGATGTCGCGGTTAGCCCGAAGGAAGCCGATGAGCGCGTCTTCCTATTTGGGGTCGAGGCCGGCCCCGATGGTGGTAGTCTTGGTGGGGTCGCCCGTTCCGAGGTCGACCGACTTGGTGAGCACCTCCTCGGGTGGCCGAGGCTTGTTGGCGCTCGTCGTACTTCTCTCGGGATGTCGAGTTCGCTTGTGGCAAGCTTCTTCGACGCGGCGTAGACCTCCATCATTGGGGTGGGTACTTGATTTGTCGAAGCAATCACCACGGCCCTCGTATCGCAAACGTGAGAGATCTTCAAGTCCCCTTGTAGGGAGAGTACGCCACCGGGCTTGGCATTTTGAGTACCAAGTATGTGTAGTGGGGCACCGCCATGAACTTGGCGATGGCCGGTCCGCCGAGGATGGCATGGTAGGAAGTCTCGATATCCGCGACCTCGAACTTGATGTACTCGGTGCGGTAGTTGTCGCGAGACGCCCCGAAGGTAATCGGCGCACCACCGAACCCAGGGGATAGCCGCGTTGCTCGGGACAATGCCGTAGAAAGGCATGTCGCTCTTGTTGAGCATGGGGGTGACGTCAAGGTTCATCTTTCCGAGAGTCTTGGTGAAGAGGACGTTGAGCCCGCTTCCGCCGTCGATGAGCACCTTGTTGAGCTTAGAGCCCGCCACCGTTGGTTGCGGGACGAGAGGGAAGCGTCCCGGTTCGGAGAAGCCGGTCCATTGGTCCGCGCGGGGAGAAGGTGATGGGCGTCTCCGACCACCCGAGAGGGGTCATAGCCGCCGGTTCGATGGACATCACTTCACCGCGAGTAGCCTTCGCTCCCGCCCGCAAGGTAGTCCGCCGAAGAGGACGTTGACGGTCTTCTCGGGTTCTTGGAAGTCGTCGCCGTCCTTCTTCTTGTTCTTCGATCGTGAGGGTGCGGTGGCTCGGCGTATCCTTGAGCGCATGCCCGAGCCGGTAGCACCGCTCGGTGGTGTGGTTGCCGTTTGGATGCCACGGCACTTCTCCTTCGGCAGGTCTTTAAACCCGCCGGAGTTCTTCTTCGAGTTCCCTTTCGGGGGACGCCGGATAGCCGCGACGGTATTGTCCGGCTTGCGCTTGCGGTTGGGACCCGAGAAGTTGTTGTTGTTGTTGTTGTTGTTGTTGCGGCCGCCTTGGTTTGGATTGCTGCGCGCCGCCGCCGCCTTGGTTCTCGCTTGGACTTGCCGCGGATGGCGTCGTACTTGGCGTTGGCCTTGTCCTCTTCATCCGCCCGTGACGTGATCATGTCCTTGAGGTGGGGAATGGACTTGGGGCGGCGCCGCCGAAGTCCTCGAAGGTGCGGCGATGGTAGAGCCCGTCCCGGAAGAGGTCGATGACCTCCTTGTCGGTGACGTCCACGACGGTAGCGCGCTTGTCGAAGAAGCGGCGCATGTACTTGCGGAGGGTCTCGCCTTGTTCCCGCTTGATCATGGCAAGGTCCATGCGAGTACCCGAACGGCCCATGGCGCCCGCGAAGTTGCTTGTGAATTGCTCCTTCGACCGGTCCCACCCGTCGATTGAGTGCTTGTCCGGGGCCGACTCGAGCCACGTGAGTGGGGCTTGGTCCGTGCGTAAGGGGAAGTAGAGGCACTTGGTGTCGCCGTTGCCGCCGCCGTTCTCGATGGAGAGAGCGTAGCATCGGAGCCACCGGATGGGATCCTCGCTCGCGTCGTATTTGGTGATCCCCAAAGGCTTGAACTTGTCGGGGAGGAGCAGAGTTGCGAAGCCGGGTGAGAAGGCGGGGAAGCCGTCGCCTTCGGCGGCGGTCGTCGACTTCTTCGCCGCAACTCTTCGATTCTCTCGGCGAGCATCGTACCCGCCGTGAGAGGCGCCGGGAGGCGTGGCTATGCGCGTGGCCGCGGCCGCCGCGGGCCGCCGCCGCCTCCGGCTTTCTTGTTGGCTCCGTGGTTGGAGCCGCCGCCGCCGCCGCCGCCGCCGTCGGGTCGTTGCCGCCACCACCCGCCGAGCACCGGTGGGGGACGACTTCTCGGTTGACGTTGTCTTGTCGTGAGGGTCCGCCGGCGGTGGAGCGTCGACGGTTTGGTTCGGCCCGGGATGTCGCCTCGAGTACGGTTAGGACCGAGGTCAACACCGCGACTAGTAGCCTCGTTGTCGCGAGGCTTGGCTTGGAGAGGTTGGCCGACTCTCTTGTCGACCCGCATGAAGTAAGCTTCCTCAGCGAGCTTGGCGATGACTTCTCCAGCCCGTATGCCCTGAGCCTGCCGTGCGATCGCTGTGATCGACATGAGGCACTGCTCAGGAGTGGTGTGAACTCGCTCTCGACCGCTCGAGAGCTTCCGCAAGGTTGCGGATGGGGAGGTTGTCTCCCCGAGCCGCCGGCGTCGTTCGTTGCGCTTCCCCGTTACGTTCGCGCCGGCGTCCCCGCCGGCGTCGGCCTCGTCCGCAGGGGCATCGCGAGACGCCTCGTCCGCGGAGATGTCCTCCAAGTACTTGTCCGCGGCCGTGCCCGAGGTTCCCGGGGTGTCGCCGGCGGCCATGAAGACTTGACGGTCGGGGGTACCCAAGCTTGGCTCGAAGGTGCCACCTCGGCTGGTGTGCTTGAGTCGGCTTGGGCTAGCGGTGTTCCCTCCCGGAACGGTAGCGAGTCGATGTAGGCGACGTAGCGTGAGTCCTCTGTTGTCGCCTCGGCGAGTTTGCGGTCCGGCCGCAGACGTATCTCCCGGCCGGCGTTGATCTTATAACCGGCCCCCGCAGGCCGGCCCGTACAAGGGAAGCTCGGAGGAGTTGTCTTCGGACTCGGGCTCCTCGTGTCCGACCCGAAGTCGAACTCGTAGTCCGGGTTCGAGTAGAACTCGGAGAGAGGGCCGGAGTCCGAGACGCGGTTGGAGACGGCGTCGGAGTCCGAGTTGTACTCGGTTACGGGCTCCTTGCCGGCCCGCGTGGCGTAGAAGCCTCCGTGCGGGCCCGGGCCGGGAACGCGAGGGCCACGCACGCAGCGCCGACGTGGAGAGGGGACCGCTCGCGATGGCCGAGGAGCCGGCTCGCATGCGATGGCCCATGGCGACGTCGGGTTCGAGTTGGAGACGGACTCGAGCTCGAAGTCGGCGTGGAGGTTGGAGAGCGAAATTCCGCCGAACTCGCCGGGCGAGCTTGCCCGTGACAACTTCGGGAAGCGCCGCAAGGCGTCCGTCCTCGAGTCGGGTTGCATGATCAAGCGGCGTTGGAAGGAGCCCGCGCCATCGCGGTGCAGCGAGGGCACCCGTGCGCCGAAGACGAAGGTGTCGCCGCGGTTGAAGGCGACGGTTGGCTTGATGTGAACGGAAGCCGTCGAGTTCGCCATGTGATCTCGAGCGAGAGCCCCTACCCGGCGCGCCGCCGGTGTCGGTGTTTTGGACCGGCAACCTACTACGGGGGAGTACCCGAAGTAGATGAATGTGACTCGCCGAGATCGGTAACTCGAAGGAAGAGGCACGCGACACACAATTTAGACAAAGTTCGGCCGCGAGGTGCGTAATACCCTACGTCCCGTATGCCGCGTAGCTCGGATTGATAGGGCACGATTACGGGATGGTGCAATGGTGCGCCGTGAGTTGAGATTGGATGAGGTGAGGTGATCCCCGGGATCGGTCCCTCGCCTCGCCTTATATAGTCCGGGAGGCGAGGTGGTTACAAGTCGGAGTAGGGAAGGAGTACTAGTCGAGTACGTCTAGGAGACCTCTACACGGTGCGGAACATGTACGAGTCCTATCCGAGTACTACCCCGTGTCGTCCTTGTGCTCCACGCCTTCGTGTGCCGTGTAGCGCAAGTCGGGTAGTCCCGGGGGCCCACCGAGTAGTCGGTCCCGGTACCCACCGAGGTAGTGGGCCCGGGGAGGTCCATACGACGGGTGGTAGCGCGTCGAGGGAGCCTAGGGACGACTGGTCGCCGGCGGAGAAGCTAGGGTCCCTAGCGCCGAAAACGTGGCGGCCAGGGGGAACCCTGCACATCGTGGTTCTGGCGTTGATGTTGGTGGTGTAGGCCGTCGTGGCGCCGCGCAGACCGATGGGGAAGCGCGGTCCGAGACCGCGCGCTCCCCCGGGGGCGGCCGGCCGCCGTGCCGATGGGCGTGTCACGTTGTGAGGCGATGCGTTCGCATACCGTCGCTCCGACCGCGCCCGGCGCGAGCGCCGGCCGGAGCGGCGGCGGCGCCGCGGCGCCGATGGGCCCGCAACGTGACGCGTGCAGTGGCGACCGGGACAGACCCGGCTTGGCGCCGTGCACGAAGTTCCTCACGGCTGGTGAGGCGCATGAGGAAGCCGTTCCCCGTGGCCTGAAAATTGAGGCCCCCGAACCGGATTTCGAATCCGGCGGGAAGGGGGTCCGAGCTGCCCATGGAGTAACGCGTACCGCGGTACTCGGTGCGAATCACCATGGAGGGAGTTGATGATGGATTGACCTTCAACGCTCGTCTGCCCCACGGTGGGCGCCAACTGACGGTGCGGAAAGTAGTCCTGACACTAACTAGTGATAAGCGCCAAGGTCTATCCCTCTATGGTCGGTGCTAAGCAACTAAAGACACAAGGTTTATCCTGGTTCCGGCCGAGGGCCGTACGTCCAGCAGGGGCGTGCTCGAGGCACTATATTGCTTTGCACCAGAGTCCCTGGTGAAGTGGCTGAAGATGTTGTGAGGGAATTGGAGAGTGTATGCGTGGTATCGCTTCAAGTGTTCGTGTCCTGCAGCGTGTGCTCTGTGTCCGTGTTCCCTGCGGCGAGGGGGTTCGCCTTCCTTTTATAGGCCAAGGAGAGGGCGAATTACAAGTACGCCGCACTATTCAGCTTCACGGGGAGGTATGGCATGCGCCGCCGTGGAGATGGCGGCCGCCTCATCGGTCCTTGCCACGATCTAGTCATCATGGCGCGTCTTGTACCCGAACAGCGGCAGCTTCGAGGAGCGGGGTGTGGTGGCTGACCGTGGCGTCCTCATACGGGCTCGAGGTAGCCGTTGACGTTGATCCGTACGGGGTACAGTGGCAGGCGTGGCGCCGTTCCGTTCCCGCGTGCTCCACAGCGTCGGAGTGGTTGCAACAGCGCCAGGCGTGGGGTTGCAGGTACGGGGGCGGCCGCACGGGATCAACAGTGGCGGGGATGGCGTCCCGCCGGCCTAGCGTCACGGCCTAGTCCTGCAGTGTCACGAGAAAGCGGTTCGAGGGTATGGCCGCCCCCCCTTAGAGGGCGCGGCGCGTTAGCCGTACGGGAGTAGGCGGCACGGCGTCACGGGGCTGACACCAGCCACGCCGCACAGTTCCCCACAGTAGCGGGGATGGGTTCCCCTAGGGAGTTGGTGCAACTGCGTCGGGGCGTGATTCCCAGGCGCATGATGGCACTGCCCCGCCGCGTCAGAGCATTAAATGCCTGTACATGCGTGCGGGGACGGGCGTGCGTGCGAGGGAGGCCTCGAGCGAGGCGGAGACGGATCCTCGAGCGAGGCGGAGCCCGCTCGAGGGAGTCGTGAGCCCTCGAGCGAGGCGGAGCCCATTCGAGGGAGGTGCAGACCCTCGAGCGAGGCGGGGCCTGCTCGAGGGAGCCCTTGACTGGGCCGTGCCGTGGGCGTGTGCTTAAATGAGAGATGTGTGTTTTTGGTTTTTGCAGGTTTTAAGCAGGATTCCCCTGGTTGTTTTAGGGGACCCCCAGGGCTGTCCCCGACAGCTCGAGACTGAGAAGATGAGGGCCGAGGGTAAGTCACGTTCCTCAGTCCCTTTAGTTTTTTCTAAAGTTCTTTTGAGGCTTGACATTTGTTGTCATGTCGCAGAGCTTCAGAAAAGCTCGGCGAATCCTTCAGAGGAGATGCTGGTTCTCCGGGACGCGTACGACGAAGCCCAGGGCGAGCTCAAGAACCTGGAGACCGCTGCTCTCGATGTGTGTCGCGAACTCAAGGGAGCCGAGGGTCAGTCCTCTGGTAGCTCGGTGGCGAGCCGCCTGCGGTCCCTGGGAAATCTGGTCACCGAGCGCTTGCGGAGCGCCCTTCGTCTCGGCGTCCAAAAGACCTTGGGGTTGACCTCGAGCCACTACAAGCTCAACTTCACGGAGCTGTTGGACGGCTATGTTGTTCCCGAAGACGTTGTGGGCGAGGAAGCTGAGCTTGAGGCGGTCAGGAAGATTGACGCATCCATGGCGGACAATGTTGCGGCCCTCGCCGACATGTTTAAGGTGGATCTGTTCCGAGATGCGGCCGAGGGTGAAGCTGCCGCTTCTCCGAGCCAAGGCGCTCCATGAGGATGTTGGTGCTCGAGGCCCGTTAATATTTTGTCAGACATTTGGATGAATGTTAGTCGTTGTATAAACAATATATATTATGTTATGCACAAGTTTTATTTGCGAGTTTTATTTTGTACCCGGTGCGTTTGTTTGATGGGTCGGGGAGGCCGTTGGGTTGCAGCAAGTCGTGGGGTTTGGATATCTTAACATTTGCATTGGAATATCTATGTTTGATGAGCATTTTTTATACTTCTTTTACAACACGTGTGTGTCGCACGTGCACTTTACTAGTTTAAGAAACAACAACGCATTTTACTCATGATTGGAGGAGTTGCCATGCGGGGAGAAGATTTCTCGTGGAGCGGGGCCTGTGAACGTGACAAAAAAGAGAAAGGGCAGGGCACGTCTTCTTCCGAAACCAATTGATGGTGGATGGACCGGATCAAAGATGGCTCGTCTAGTCTTCACAAGTCGTGTGGTGTGCGCAGCACGGGAATAATCTGGCCTGAGGGGAATCTTGTTTCCTCGACGCTTCGTTGGTGTAGAAAAGTTCAATTTGGTGACCATCGCAGTACTTACCAGTGGAGCAGCTACCACAGCGTCACAGCGATCTCTAACACTGTGGGCTCGCCGCGGTGCAGTGACGCCCACGCTAGACCAAATCTCTCTCGATCTCCATAAATACTTGGCCCCCAGCTAGCTATGAGATCAGAGTGGTACATATTAATTGCTCTCTTCCCCTCCGGTGCTGCCCAGCCCAACAACCATGGCCTATCGAGGAGCTGCCCTCTTGCTCCTCGCTGCCACAGCTCACTCGTGCTTCATGTCACCGCACAAAACCGATGCCGTGTCTTTCAGCTACGACTTCTCCAAGGCGAGCGACCGAGACAAACTCTGTCGCGCCAACAAGAACTCCTCCGACGACGGCGACAGAATCGATATCACAACGATGATCAAAAATAGCACCGGCCGTGTAGCCTACGAAGGGGCGGTCCGCCTGTGGGACGACCGCACCGGCGAGCGAGCAAGCTTCACCACGAGCTTCTCGTTCGTCATCGAGCGAAGCATCGACGGAGGGGGCGACGGCATGGCGTTCTTCATCGGTGCTTCCCGCGGCCTGCCGCCGGACTCGAACAGCGCCTTCCTCGGCCTCTTCACCAACAATAGGTCGGCGCAGGGAACCGTCGGAGTGGAGTTCGACACGTTCTGGAACGCAGCAGTAGATTGGGAACCTCAGGACATCACCACCGATCACGTCGGCATCGATGTGGGCAACATGAGGAAGTTTGTCAACTACACCAAGGACCTGGCAAACGGGAGCTCTCTAGTGGCGCCATGGAGGCGAACATCGTGTACAACGCGAGCTCTAACCTGATGGTGGTCACCCTGCAACTGGCCAACGGGACTAGTGTCAGCCTCCAAGCGACCTTGGACTTGAAGGACGTTGTCGGTCCAGATGCGTTCGTCGGATTTTCGGCGGCCACCGGGGGTCTGGTCGAGTCGCATCAGCTCCTCTCCTGGTCTTTCAGCTCAGGTACGTACTACTCCATCCATTTCAAAATGTTTATTGTTTTGATACATGTATTTTGCTATGTATTTATATTATATGTATATTAAACATTTCGAAACTGATGCGCTGACGAACAGATCTACCCAGTAGTGATAAGGTCAAGCTATGGGTGATACTAGTGCTGTCCGCTGCGAGTGCATTACTGACCGGTATAGTGGCTGCTCTCCTTTGCTATATCATGCGCAGACTGCGCCGGATCCCCATAAAACTGGAAGATGGTAAAAGATATCATACTACATCTGGCGTTGTTCTACTTTAATCTCATGTGTGAGTCAATAAGAAGTTTTTTTTTTCTTTTTGTGTGTGTGTGTGGGCGAAAACAGTGGCAAGGGAATTCTCCTACAGCGAGCTGTCCGCTGCGACCAGCCATTTCTCCAAGGACAGGGAGCTCGGCGCGGGCTCCTTCGGGATAGTGTACAGGGGGGAGCTGCAGGATACGCGCATGGTGGCCGTGAAGAAGTTGACAACGACGCTGCTGGACCAGACCAGGATCAGGGGGGATTTCGTCACCGAGATCAAAACCCTGGGCCAGCTCAGCCATCGGAACCTCGTGAAGCTCCTCGGCTGGTGCAGCGGCCGCGAGCTCCTCCTCGTGTACGAGCTGGTAACCAACGGGAGCCTCGAGGAGCACCTCCACATGCCAGATTTGCTGTTGGCGTGGCCCGAGAGGTACAAGATCGTGCTCGGCGTCGGCGCCGCCATAGACTACCTCCACAACGGCTGTCGGAACAGCATCCTGCACCGGGACATCAAGCCCAGCAACGTGATGCTAGACGACGCCTTCGACGCCAAGCTCGGCGACTTCGGGCTCTTGAGGCAGCTGGTCGACACCGGACACGGACAGTCCTCCCTTGGAGGCACGCTCATGATCGGGACAAGGGAATACATGGATCCCGTATGCATCCGCACAGACACGGTGAGCACAGCGTCCGACATGTACAGCTTCGGCGTGCTGCTGCTGGAGATCGCCGCCGGCGTGAAGCCGGCCGTGCAGAGAGCACCACCAGGAGGTCAACACCTCTCAACAAACACCCTCGTCGAAGCTGTCCGGGAAGCTTACGCCAGGGGTGCGGTCCTCGACATGGCCGACAAGCGGCTCAGTGGCAACTTCGACAGCAGCCAGATGGAGCGTGTGCTGGCCGTCGGCCTCCTGTGTGTCGAGCTGGAACGCCGACACCGCCCGAATATCAAAAGAGCCGTGAACTTGCTCTCGGATCTCAGCCTTCCGGTCGACGGTCGTTAACTTCTTAACATAGGATAGAAAAGGATTTACCTGCCGAGTTAACGCTGTATAAACTGCATTCCTTTTTAAGTGTGTATGGTCTGCTAGAATTGGGTCGTCAATTTCTTTTCAGCTATCTGCTGAATTGGTTGATTGACCGTAAGATTATGATGCCATTTGTGTATGATTTGTATTGCCATTTGCGTATGATTTATTGATTTTCAGTTTTAAAGAACTAATTTCTTATTCACATAGGCCGTGACCTTTTGTTTTCTCTTCCCAGATTTGACTATGCAATTTTGGTTGTGTTGTTTTGCCAGCTTAATTTGAGACAGTGACGTTGAATATGTTGGGCTGGACTGCTGGATGGTTTAGTAGTTTTGGGCCTTTTTAGTAGGCCTTGCGAGGTGGCCTTTTTCGCTCAGGCCTGGTCAGACTCAAATTGTTTGCCCTTTTGTTTTTTCCATAATAATGGTCTAGTACATATAAAAAATTGGTCTAGTGAAAAAGATGGTACCGAAAAAGCCATTAAAACTTTTTCTCATATCTTATATCTATCTATCTATAACAACCAAATAGGTGAGACCTACTACAAGCTATGAATAGAATTCTCTCAACATGCAAGCATTCTACGTCACCATCCACTAGATCGTATATTTATGTCCTCGATCAACTTTTAATATCATGCATTTGTGAGTAGCATGCTACAAAATTCCTGTAGTAGGGAAAAATGTAGGATCGGTAATTTAGAATGGTTCTCTCTCAACAATTGTCATGGTTCCATGAATAATGTTGTTTAAGAAAACGTTTTCATGAAATCACTTTGGTGTTCGTACTTTCACATTGCACCTTAAAGTTTGTTTAAGAAATTTCCGTAGCATCGCGTGGGGTATACCCACTAACAATTTCATCTGCCTCAACATGCCACGTCATAGCCCACTACACGTCATGTCACTATCCACTATAAGCCATGTCAACATCCGCCAAACCATGTATTTATGTCTTCGTCGATTTTCTGTGACCAGTAGTATGTTGGATTTGCGAGTAGCACGCCATAAAATTCGCGCAGTTAGAATTAACATGTTTTCGTATATAATATTGTTTATAGATGTATATCGCCATGTAATTGCTTTGGTGTTTCTACTTTCACATTTCACCTTAAAATTTTGTTTAAAAATTCCCACAACAATGCACAGGGTATCACCTAGTAACCTATTATGGAAGTCACTAAGAGTCATTAACTATATTTCTGTCAACATGCAAGCCATCCACCTCAAATGCTACATCATCGTCCTCTAGATCATCAATTTATGTCCTCCACCGATTTTTATGTGACTATAGCATGCACCATCTATTTACGTCTTCAACCATTTTTTTTTGCTATAGCATATATTTGTGAGTAGCACACCACAAATTCCCGCGGTTGAAATACATGTAGGATTTTAGAGTGGTTTACTCTCACCAAAATAACATGATTTCATATATAATGTTGTTTACAGATGAATGTTGTTATGTAATCACTTCACCATTTTCTACCCGCATTTCAACTTAAAAATGTAATTAAATTTTTTCCAAAGCAACGCGTGAGACGTACGAGTATATACATGCAAATTAAACACTGTTTCCCGAGACTGGCCACACAAAAAATTAAACACTGTTTCTCGAGACTGGCCACACAAAAAACTCAATTTGCACGTATGTTTCGCTAAGATTCGGTGGGAAGGACGTTAATATTAATATACGACCGATCATCACATCTTGCATTGTTATATGTTCCAATTATAGAGTACTACACAGATTGCTAGTCAGTCGCTAATTGTTAAATTACGGTGTGAACTATCTATTTTTTGAAAATACAGTATATGAAACTGCATTTAAAATCACAATGTCAGCTACATGTAAAGATTGTGTTATAGTTAAAAATATAGTTGTATTGTGAAAACTTATTTAAAATTAAAAAACATTTTTGTCTTCGTCATCCATAGCTGATCATACACAGTACCTCTCATTATTGCTCTATTGTTCATCTAGACAATGTGCCATGTTGCTACTTGATGAGATCCATTATTTGTTTTCCGTTGATCTATATATAAAACCTATATAGATGGAACTCACTAAGACTCATTAACTATATTTCTCTCAACATGCAAGTCATCCACCTCAAATGCAATGACATCATCCACTAGATCATCAATTTATGTCTTCCACCGATTTTTTTGACTATAACATGCATACATCTTTGCGAGGGTCACACTTCAAAACTCCAACAATTTTCTCTTAATAAAAAGAACATATTTTCATATATAGGGTCATTTGTAAAAGAATGTTGTAATGCAATCAACTTGATGCTATACTTTCAAATTTTCACCTTACAACTTTGTTTAAAAATTACTGCAGCAACGCACGGGGTATCACCTAGTAACATTCGCTTTGTCATTACTTTTCCTGTGTCTGAGCTACTCTCTCCTTCTCAATATATCTATAAAAGTCAAAACGAATAGTAATTCAGACTGATGGAGATTTGACTTTTTTATTTTTATATGTATAAAAGTATGATGTGTTTCGACAAGTTGATTTGAGATTGTACACATAAACTCATCATGTAAGCTATCCTCCCAACAAATTCCCATCCTAAAGTATCAACAAATTTGTATATTAAAAAAATGTTTCTATCGTCATCAATCAACTAGTACAAAATAAAGAAAAAATTGGCAGAGATAAACAAATCGAGTGAGAGAAAGAAGTTTCACTAGAAAACAAATCCACGATTTATCTCTTCGTTGGCCCTCGTCATCCCTTCCCTTCTCTCTCGCCCCCAACCCCACTGCGCAAACGCATCGAAACGAGCAAAGCCAAAAAAGCCTCGCCTCCCCGAAAAACACAGAGAGCTCCCAGCCCCAACCCAACCCAACCCGGCCACCTCCCTCCCCTCTTCCTCCTGCTCCCTCGCCTCGCCTCGCCTCGCCCCTCCTCGCCGGTGACCTCCACGCCTCGCTTCGCGCTCAAAACCCTAGCTCTGGTTCCCCCTCCCCGCCGCCGCCTCGCCCCGTTCGCTCGGATCGCGCATCGGAGGCCGCCGCTCCCGCTCCCGCTCCTGTCCTGAAACCCTAGCTCACTCCCCCCCCACGCTCTCGGATCCCGCGATGGCGGAGAGGAAGCTGGATCGACCCGCCGCGCTCGGGAAAGGTGAGCCGCCCGATCCGCGCGCCGCGGGCCGCGGGAGATCCGATCTGCCGCGGCCCCTGGATCGCCGCAGCGCAGATCTGTGGTTGATTGGTGGGTGCTCCTCCCGATTTGACGTGCGGTTGTTGCGTCTCGCAGATGGGTTGTCGCTCGGGATCGAGGAGGACAGGGCCGCCGCCGCCGCCATGGGGTTCGTCGACGACTCCAAAGGTGCGGATTTCTGGCCTTGAAGCCACGTGTTTCTTGTCTCGCGCGGATTTGGTTCGGACTGTGTGGTTATCAGTTGAGGGGATTGCTGTAGCGTGCGCCGCACAAGTGCACATGATTCGGTTGTGTGTTGCTAGTTCGTTTCGTCTTAGGCGCACGTGTGCCTTCCCTCTGTGTGCTCCCATGCGATAGGAGCGTGAGCTTGCGCGTGAGTAGCTGTCGTGTGGAAGATGTGAGTGCGACCATTTCATTCTGATCGTTGACCCTGAGGTATTCTGCTATGCAGATCAGCTGCACCTGGATAACAGCATCCCTCTGTCTCCTCAGTGGCTCTACGCCAAACCGGCTGATGGAAAGGTTTGTAATCACTGCTCTCTCCTGTGCGTTTATTTTTGCTGTACTCTAATGCTGATTGATTCCCAGTATAAGTGCTTGTTAATGATGCTGGATTCTCATCTGCAGATTTCACTGCCTCATGGGTCCTCCTTTGAACCTGCTGAAAGGGAAGTGAGGATGCTGGAAGGAACTGTTGATAGGAAGGAACGAAGGCGGAATGCATTTGATGCTGACAGTGGTCTTCGTTGGCTTGAAGAGGAGAGGGAGACAAGCTTGCTTGGGAGGAGGGAGCGCAAGAAGGAAGTGGAGCGGGATGTTGAAAACCGTAAAATTGATCGCCGGTCCGACAATGTTTCTTCAAGGGATAACACTGATTCACGTGCACCTCCTGCATCTGATAGGTGGAATGATGGTTCCACCCGTACCTTGGGGGGGAATGAGGGTCGCCGTGATGGAAAATGGTCAACAAGATGGGGACCTGATGACAAGGAGAAGGACTCTAGGTCAGAAAAGAAGGTTGACACAGAAAAGGATGAAACTCATGCTGAAAAGCAGACATTTACAGGAGGAAGGCTTCTGTCCGAGTCTGATTCCCGTGACAAATGGAGGCCTCGTCACCGTCAGGAAAGTCATCCTGTTGGGACTGCAACATACCGCGCTGCTCCAGGCTTTGGATCAGACAAAGGGCGTGTAAAGGACTCGAATGTTGGCTTTGCCCCTGGAAGAGGCAGGGGAAACCCAAACATAGTCACATCCTTCAGCCGGCCATCATCTGCAGGACCAATAGGTGCTCCAGCTGTGCACGGGAAGTCTGCAAAAACTGCTGGTAGTTTCCGCTACCCAAGAGGGAAGCTTCTGGATATATACAGGCAAAAAAATATGATGTCATCCTTTGATGATGCTAAACTGGAGGAAATTCCTTCCATCACACTCTCTACTTCTGCAAAACCACTAGCCTTTGTTGCACCAGATACTGTTGAAGAGGTAAAGCCTGGGTTATATTATGCCTTTTCTGCAGCCTCTTCTTCTTGTCTCTATTTTCCATGTATTCATCCGCTCTTCTACTCTCTAGGCTCTTCTGGAAGATATTAGAAAGGGTAAAGTCATTAGCAGCGAGGGAAGCAATGCTACTGGAAACAAGAAAGAGAGGGCAAAAGAACTTGGAGGTATGATCATGATGTTAGTTGTTACATCATTTTTGTTGACATTTTTTTTGCAAATGTTACTGTCTATTGCCTGGTTTCAAATCCATTTGTTCATAGTCTAAATACTATAATCGTTTCAGAACTGGCTTCTGGTATTGTTGACGACAAGGACAAGGCTGCTGTTGCATTTGGTGGGTTGGGTCAAGAAGGATCTTCAGGTTTAATCTCTGAGAAGGATGCCTTCTATGACAACCGTACACTTTCTAGTGGTGTTGGTACATCTCCACCAAAGGGATCTGTGGAGGAAAATGCTGGCAGTAATCAGTATGGGATTACTGGCATTCAGGAAGTTTTGAAAACTGATGAAACCAAGTCAAGTGCTGATCCTGATCTTAGCACTAAGCTACCAGATGATTCAAACACTCTGTTTGATGCAGCACCCTTTGAGCACCGTTCAGAAACCCCTTTGCCATACCAAAACAGTGACATGGATATGAAATCAGGTGTCCATGCTAGTTACCCAGAGGAGTTGACATTATATTATCTGGATCCACAAGGAGGTGTGCAGGGTCCATTTCTGGGTGCTGACATAATCTCCTGGTATGAAGATGGGTACTTTGGTTTGGAGTTACCTGTGCGTTTGTCTCAGGCTCCAGATGATGTTCGTTTTCGCCCACTTGTTGAAGTCATGCCACACCTTGGACGGAAGCCGCAATCTCATCCGCCTGCACCCTGTGATGAAAATGCTGAATCTTTGGATTCTGCTCAGAGTAAATTTGAGGCTGCAATCCCTACTCCTGCTTCTTCTGCGAAAAGTGACCAAGCTTCCAAATGGGATTCTGAAAGCAATGTAGTTGATCCTAAAAGAGGTGATCATGAAGCATCATTACCTTCGCGTACTGGTTGGTTATCTTCACCTGAAACAGGAAATGATATAGCAAATATTAGTAATCGCCAGCAGCACATTACTGAATCAGTTTCTCAGGATGCTGAAGGTTAGTTTTCTTTGTATTTAGGCTACTTATCTTTTGCTTAGAAGTTCATTTGTCCTGGTTTTTCTTGAGACATATTGTTCATTTTTTCAATGTTCATGACAGAAGTGTTGTACACTGGGAGGCCTAATAGCAGCATGGGTCAATCTGTACGGGACATGGAGAATGATCGTGCAGATTTCCAGTTGGCATCACGTGATCCTCATTCTGGGGTGGGAGAAGCTAATCTGCCGCAGCATGATGTCCCAAGAGAGAGTGATCTGAGTCCTCTTGGCTTGCTTTGGTCTGAGCTGGAAGGGATGCATCCAAAGCAACCTCTCTCATCGAATGTGCTTGGTTTAAATGAGCGTAGAAGTCCCAAGCCTACAGCACCCAAGGACATTCCACCAGTAAACATGAGGCATGGGCAACTTAGCAGGATGAATGAAACTTCTAGCATTCGTGAGGAATGGCCTGCAAACTTTGGGCGGTTGGATAGTATGAATGATGCAAATATTCCAGGCAGACTCCCTCAGGTTGAGGCTGAGCATCATTTGAATTTTGAGGAGCAACTGCTGCTTCAACAGATCCGAAGGGAGCAACTGCAGCAAGAGCAAATGATGGCCCGCAACAATTTGGAGTTTCCTGGTCCGTTTCCAGGCCAGGTGTTTGATTCTTTGCACCAACACCGTCAGCCTATGAATCAACCACTTTCTGACATGGAGCATCTTATGAGAGTCCAGTTTGAACTTGACCAGCAGCAGCAACGTCGGCAACAGCTCCAACAAGAGCAGCACCAGAGGCAGCTGCAGCAGCAGCAACGGCAAGCCCAGCTCTTGCAACAGCAGCAACAGCAACAGCAGCAGCAGCAACAACAGATGATTCTTGAGCAACTGTTGCAGCAGCAGTTGCAGGGTTCAAATTTTGGACCAGCAAATATGGTTGATCAAGTCTTACTTCGGGAGCATGTATTAAACGAACTGCATCAACAACCTCACCATTTACAAAGGCAGCATGATGCGGCGATTGAACAACTAATTCAAGCAAAGTTTGGCCATGGGCTTCATAGAGAGCATCATAATGATATGCTTGATGTTCTTTCACGTTCAAATCAGAGACAGATGCTTCCTTTGGAGCAGCAAATTCTTTTAGGTCTTCAGCACGAGCAGCTTCAGTCACAACAGCTGGCTAATGCTCTGAGGCAACATTCAGGCAGGGAGGAGGAAAGGCACTTAAGTGGGGTCTGGCCGATGGAAGATGCTGCTCAGTTTATCCGCCCAGGAACAAGTCCTAATCAAGGCCATGCATCTCGGCATGGTCGTTTCGATCTGCTAGAGAACCTTCAGAGATCATCATCATTTGAGCAGCATGAGCCTCTTGATAGGAGCTTGTCCTTGCATGAGCGTTTGCATAGGGGAGGCCAAGGTATTCACTCCCTGGAGCGGTCTGGTTCTTTGCCTGGTGGTGGCCCTGTACCAAACCCAGATGTTATAAATGCCCTTGCACGCCATCATGGGCTTGGTCAGTTGGAAACACATGGTGATCTATATTCTTTAGGCCAAATGCCTATGCTTCCTTCAGGTGTTCACCCTCAGCAACATAGGCTTCAGGAGCAGCATTCTGGTTCTCACTTAGGAAGGCTGGAAAGGCACTGGTCAGATGCAAATGGACAACTGCAAAATAGTCTAATGGAATCTTCACGCATCAATCAGTTTCAGATTGAAGCAGAGAAGCAAAGGAGGAGTGTGGAAATGAACCTTGCTGCTGATAACCCACATGCATGGGCAGCTCTTATGAACAAAGAGATGAATGCAGAACAAGATCTGAGTGATATGATTCATAAGAAACTTCTCCTTCAGTCACAACAGTCTTTGGGCTTCCCTGATGTTCCAGTGCCGGCATCATTTGGGCGTAAAGATCACTTTGCACAGCCTGTTGTGGAGAACCCACTGAGATCCCCAGTCGACAGGTTGTCCTTTGAGGAATCTCTTGCAGAAAGGTCACTTTTTTCAAAACCAGGGCAGTCGGCGCAGGAGGGATCAGCCAACCTTGATAGTTTAACCAACAGCATTGAGAACAGTGGAAAATATAATCTTAGATCAAGCTCTGGATCAATGCTTGAGCAGAAGCATTTTCTTGGAATTGATGATGTTCAAAGGGAGTTTTCAGATGTCACTGGTGGCAGAGCACCAGCTAATCACTTGGTTGGGAGTGTCAATGAGTTGACCAGGGGGAAAAAGCAGGGTTCAAGTGTGAACTTGTCTGGGGATGATACTAATTTTTCTGAAGAAGCTGTTCACAACTGGTATTATTCTAAACTTTGTAGCTGTGCCACTATGTTACATGTATCATCTCTCAGTGAACCTTGATATGGTTTTCCACTTTACTATTCTAATATATTTTTGTGATCCTCGCTTTGTTCTGATGTTCTCGCATTAGAGCACTGACTTATTGTAATATGTACTTCAATCCTTGTGAGATTTACTGCACAGATAAACAAACCTTTCTGCAAAGTATTCTTAAATGTGGCATTTAGGAGGGCTAGCCTAGCTATACATGATAAATTTTTGAATAGTTCAAAAATGAGCTAGCCCAGCTATTCGTGATATATTTTAGAATGGAGGTAGTATTTGTTAAGGTGTATCTCTATACTCTATAGTGATAACAAAATTATTTTTCTGTGGTACATTCTTTATGAGAACAAAAGTTGGCTTTCTACTGTATTTATAATATATAGATGTGCTTTGTGTTTCATATGCAGGTCTGATAGTGGCATATCAAAAGGGAGCTCTCACTCCTTACTAAAACGCTCTACAAACCAACATACTGCTACATCCCAGGCAGTTTCTACAGATCTATCAACAATCAGGATGAAGAAGGCAGGCCTTGCGTCCTCTGATGGTATGAGTTTTCAAACTATATGGTTCAGTGGAATCTTCAAATTTTGATAGGGTTAATATTACTCTTATGAGTATTTACGAAAAAAACTGACTGAAGTTACTTGAATGTTGATTATTAGAAATAAACTAGATGGCCACCTGATTGTGAGTTTGATAGATAACCCAAGTGAGTTCTCCTGTTGGTAGTTTGTGTGCTATGTCGCAATCACAGGTGTAACCGGACCATCCTAATTAGTAATTATCTACTCCCTCTGTTCCAAATATAGGTTGTTTTGGCTTTTTTAGATGCACAGTTTTACTATGAACCTAGATATATTCCTTGATTCCGTCTACATGCATACAAACAACCATGAATCTAGAAAAGCCAAAACGACCTACAATTTTGAACTGTGGGAGTACTCTCTTTGATCTAAGTAATTTAGAAATGAACACTTTGAGTAGCAATCTTTATGAAAGTATGTAATTTCAAACATAATGCCTAACAATTCCAACTTTACATTTTCATCGTACATAGTTTGTTGGTCAAAGATATGCAAGTTTGACTGGAATATTAAAGGTCTTCCTTCAGGCTTTTAATTTCGATTATATCTGCTGTGCAGAGAACAAGATGGACCAAGGTGTCGTTTCCTCAGTAGCCCAGTCTATGGAAATCTCTGTTCCTAGCAACAAAGAGACAGGGCCGTATAGCATGCCATCAGCCACCAACAATCCAGATGCCTCTGGTCCTTCGTTCAGCGAAGCGCTGAAGTCAAAGAAACCACCTTTGCAGTATGATACTTTGGAATCTGCTGATGGTGGCCCAGGTGGTAAGGGTGCCAAGAAGAAAGCAAAGAAAGGAAAGCAGATTGACCCTTCTCTTCTTGGCTTCAAGGTCCACAGCAACCGGATTATGATGGGCGAGATTCTTCGAGATGATTAACATGCTGTTCTCTGTACATGCTCACTCTTTGTAACTCCGCAAATTTTTTTGCACCATGGCTCCATTTTTTTTTGCCTCATCTTCTCTGTAGTCGTAGTTTTATAGTTTTGTCAAGATGTAGCCGAAATTAGGTAGGCCTCTTTTTGTATTGATGCCGTCAGGTTTACAATACCGACATTTGTACAGAACAGCCAAGATTAGTTTTGTTGATCTGTCGTAAACTGTGAAGGTATAGATCAGCCTGAGCCTGGGAAAGTTTTATTCAGGTATCGCTTATAAGTTTTAACGTAGTGCTGTTAGCCTGTTACTTGTTGCTGTCTGATGGCAAGAAATTATGCGTACAGATCAGATCACATGGAAGGGAGACGTATAAAAAACTATGTGGTCACGTGCTGTTGAGATCAGATCATTTGCAGTTGCAGGCCTGTCGATTTTAGATCAGAAGAATGGGTTGTTCGACTACTGTACTTCCCACGGGCCTTGTTTACGAGCCAATCTTGTAACATGAATGGACTTGAGATTCACATGCACTGAGGTTCCGACAGGATGACAGACATGAAGTTATAGGCATCATGTGCTGCATGTATGTACATCAACTGTGTCGTTATTGTCACTATGGTATGGCTGGGGTCAATACCTTGGTTTGTATTTAAACTATGTACAAGTAAAAACATCATCAGCTCTTGTTCTTCAGAGTTTGTGTGTGCACTGGCCCTGAAGGTGGCGCAAAACTTGTGTTGCCAATGAACCAGTAGAGAACCCATTTCAGATTGCACAGCATGTACTTTAGTGCCTTCGTCCAGTTCTCATTCTTGTTGAAACTTAGGACGATTGTATGGCTCCCTACTTTGTCTCCATCAATCCTATAACATGAAGCAATCTTAATTAACATCAGTGCGAGGAACATAAGAAAAACATTCCAATTTACTACATACTATTATCACAACAGAGTCCCCACACGCTCGCAGCTAAACCTAATGCATTTGAACAAATCTCACCTCATGCCAGAGTTAAATTATTTTTTAAGAGCAATTGCAAAAAAGAACGCTAGGTTATGAGCATAAAACATGAAAGATAGGCTCGAGGCACGTAAACATGAGGATCACGAGAACAACAGATTTGCAAGAAGTCTTACTTATAGGGAAGCTTCAATGATTTCTCAGGTGGAACATTATTCTCCTTATCCAAACTTATGGCAAACTCAGCAAACTCTTGCAGGCAAGTCAGAAACCATGTCATGGCTTTGTCAAATCGGGTGCTCCAGAACAAATTCACAGGACCAAACCTGCAGATCAACAGTGTCTTAGTAATATCCCAAGCATGGCAAATTTACACTGTCTGATCCAAAGAGAATCTTGCTAAGGCAAGAAGGTTTGAAAAACACACAGAGTTGTTATAAACCTAAGAAAAGTACTCACAAAACAAAAACCTAAGAAAAGTGAGGACAACTAAACTGATCATCACAAAAGAGGGAAAGGAAGTACATTGCCAGCAGAAAGCTTACAGTTCATATGTATTGTTGTGGATGTCTGTGACTCTTGGATAGCTTCCCATAGGGTGAATCTTGATCCGGTATCTAGGAAAATGTTTAGGAACTCTATAGCAACATTTCCTTACAATGGCAATGGTATTGTGCTTAGCATTACAAATTACGATTTATGCACTTTATGAAATTGCAAGTTAGCCTATGTGCTCAGAATGTAATGCTACTGATAAGAGAGTGAAAGGATACTGAAATTTCGGAGTGAAATACTGAGCCATGGTATGCAACAACAGCGCAGCTTGACCCCAAGCAGCATTTATCTCATCCCACTCAACCTGTACATTCTTTTGAGAAGCACTGAGTATAGTGAATCAATGTGGTAGTTATGCATTTTGGGACCTACACACTTACCTCCACATTAGAGAGACGCCCGAGGCGGAAATTGTTTATTGTTCCAATTACTCCATCATGTGAAATATAGAATGCATCATTGAGAACATTAGTACGTTTCAACAGTTCCAGATGAACCTGAGAAACTTCTATTTTGGCGAAAACCGCGTCTCTTTCTTCCTGAACAGTGAATTGAGATTTTTCAGATGACAAAACAAAAGATAGGCAAACCATTCAGGATAAAAAAATGTGCACATGCATAAGAAATCAAAATTTGTAATAGATGAAAGTATATCCAAACAAGATGGCAGTAGGGAACATAACAACACAGACAGTATGCATGTAGCAGAAATAATATTAGCTTTCAGTCGGAAATTTATTGATGTGACAGAAGTATATGATCGCAAAATCAACCAGACTTTTTGGTTAATATTGCTTTATTATTATCCTGTGACATGGAAAAGAATATGTTTGTCTCACAGGTAACAATAATTTGTTGGAGATCAGTAGGAACACAACAAACTTCAATACACAATACTTTGTTGTATTATTATTCTGACAAATAGATATCCATATGCATACATTTAAGTAATACCTGGTGAGATGACAACTGAAACTGAAAGCTGTTGAATTCATGCCAATACCTAATTCAGAAAAAATGACAATATCAGCTTTACATGAAAAGTATTTTGCAGCAGTCCAAGTAGCATGAGCCAAATGAACAGCGCAAATGGTGTAAAAACCAAAAACTTTGTATAAATGCTGTATTAAAAGTTAAAACCCATGGTTCTGTAATATCATTTCCCAGCAACTCCAAGAAAATAAAAATTATTCAAGACTTCGTACCGTATAGAAAAATGGCAGAACTATTGGAAATGAGGACAGATACTAACCGCTCTTCCAATTCCTCAAATTGTTTAGACTTTATTTCAAGATCTTTCATTTCAGAACTAACTTCTGAATATAGCTTTTCAGCTTCTTCAATAGCAGCTTTAAGTTTCTTTTCTTCTTCCTCAATCTGAAATTGTAGACCAGATAAATATGAATAAGACTGTCTCATGGTATGTTTTTTCCCCTCTCGAACACGGTCTCATAGTACGTCTGAAAGATGCCTGTGTACTATTATACACTTCAGTGTTCAATAGTAAATTTTCATCTTGTGCAACTAGATACAATAACTTTAGAGTCAACGGATCAAACTGGATCTCCATACACTGCTGCTACGTGCTCAGTGTCACCCACGTTTGGTGGGAGGTAACCATCAAGTTAAACATTGGAATTTGCATCTTGTAACCTTCATGATTAGTTTATCGTCAAATCATAGATATGCAACATGAATGGTCACCTTTTGTTTCTCCTTCTGAAAGTCTGTTTCACTGAGTATGTTGTAGGGTTCCTGCTCCAAACGTTGAAGAGAAGCCTCATAAGCTTTAATATCAGCATTCACATCTTCAATCTCCTTATCCATCTTATCAGAAAGAACCCTCATGCATTCCAGACAAAGTGGCTGCTCAACCTGCATATGCATTTAGAAGAGTAGAAATGTACTGTTGTTAGTATATATAACACTGTAGTGGTGTCTCTTACACACAGCAGGAGAAAATCGCACATCTGATACAATAACTTCTAAGGCAACAAAGAGAAGGAAACACAAAGGTGCATGCTCACACAAGTAATATATGCACATCTTAAGCAATCAATTGTACCTGGGTTTGTGAGCTAGCAATCTCAAAAGCCCTTTTCAGTACCGTAACACTAGAGTGAAATCCAGAATTGTTTCCTGGTGATGAAGGGCTACTGGAGTTTACTCCCGGTGGTGTCAGCTGTGCACCACCTCCTTCAGAGGCAGGTGTCTTGTATATGGAAGCGGCAGGAGGTGGAAGCACTATATATGACCCCTCTATTGCTCTCGTTGGTTGGCTGGGTTCAGTATGTGGGGCTGCCGCACTCGGTGGGCGTGGGGGAATTCTAGGACCTTGAGATCTGTTCTGCCTGGATAGCACGACATAAGAATTGTCCATCCTGCTTGCACCCATAACGCTGCCCTGAACAGAAGAAGCATGATTACCTGCATCAATTAAATGGCATACTAGATAAGTGCCACCAGTGCCACAGAGTTGCAGCTTGAATTGAAGATGCTTTATGGGCAGTGCTTGAGTTTTTTTTTAAAAAATAGCAGGATTGAAGTAAGCAAGGCGAGTGGCAACACGCCAATCCTTGGTCTCGGCACAAATGCAACAGAATAACTTATAATTGTTGAAAGCATGAAGCAAATCCAGATTCTAGCATCAAGGAAACAAAATTACTAGGAATTCTTGGCATAATGATCCCTGCACCACCTTCTCCTACAAGTCACATTTTCCCAGTATTTGATAGCTTTAGCCTTTGGCTTATCCAAGCTTTAGCCCTTTGGCTTATCCCAATGTGTTCGTAGAGGTTTAATTGTTCGGAGTAACTTGCTGTCAAAGTGCAATTTGGCACACTATAATTCCGATCGCGGCACGGGAGTTACAATAAGCACACAGGCGACGACTCAAATCTACGGAATACTTCACGGGTACACAGTGGCGGAACCAAGGGGGGGGCTGGTAGGGGCCACGGCCCCCCCTATCACGCTGAAAAAGCTCTAAACCCCCTGTATTACATGCATGCTCCAGAGCGTATTTGAGTGATGAGCTAGTATTTGAGTGATACGATTAGAACTGCACCTCCAATCCAATTCAAAGTCCAAAGTCAGACATAAACTATTTGAGGTATTTATTACATGTAAATGTTAAGATGTGACTTAAGTTCCAATCAATAAGCTCTATATAGAAGCATTGTTGAGCAGCTGGACCGCCGGCTCTACTAGACATAATAATCCCCTGCAGTGGGGGAATGCACTGCTGGGCAATACATTCCAATCATATATATATACAATTAGGCATAGTTACTACTTGTATCCATTTGATTTTCCTCCTCAGTATATCTCATCTTTTTAGATCTATGTATTAATTTTGTGTAACATGAAAACTAGAAAACATGTATCTAATTATTGCTGACCACAATTACATTGGGGTTTGCTACCAGCTTCGCTCTGCGATTCACTAACTGATTCTCATGCGTTATTTGCCATTCTACTTGAGATCAGGAAGGTGTTGATAATACTATGATGCAAATTAAAGATTATAGGCGAGATGTCAATCATGTTGGTTTAGCCGGCCCCCCCTACTGAAAATTCCTGGTTCCGCCACTGCGGGTACATGCACCTAGGAAGAGGAGAGGAGAGGAGAGGAGAGGAGAGGAGAGGGTTAATCGCGTGTGGGGGAGGCGAGGTACTGGTACCGGACGCGGCGTGGGCGGGCAGCCTGTCGGCGTACGAGTCTACCCCGACGACGACGAGCGCGCGGCGGCACTCCTGACACCTGAACCGCGGCAGCGACGGGTCCACCGTGCCGCCCTTGCCGCCGGCGCCGGCCGGGGGCTTCATGCCGCCTCCTCGCCGAAGGGCGCCGATCCCGGTTGCAGGCTCCGACGAATCGGAAGGACGAGCTGCGTGGCCCGCTCCCTGCTGCCGGCGAGTCGGCGACGGCGAGAGGAGGTGGGGATCGCGGTGGAGATGGAGTGTCCCCTCAGGCACGCAGTAGCGGGCGAGACGAGACGAGACGAGACGGGGACGCTGTACTGGGCCGATTCATGGGCCCTTTTTGTTGGTATATCTGGCCTTTGTTCAAGAGATTTTTTTTTAACAAATGCAAGGATATGAGTTCGGACACTGTTTCCTAAGTACTGACGTATATGTCTATACTCCTAAAAAGTGTGAAAGTAAGACTTTTACATGGGTTCACCTTTCACCCTCCAACCCGCGCATTCACCCTTCCGGCGCCTTCACTCGCCCCCGTCTCTCCCTCGCGCCGGCGGTTCCTTTTCGGCCTCCGCACGAACCGCGCAAACTAGACCGCATCGAGCGGCCGGGCTTCGGCGTTCCCCCCATCGCGCGCCCCCCCGCCCCCACCGCCCTCGCGCCCACGCCGTCGCCGGACCGGATTGCGGCCCGCACCCCGTCGCGCGCCCCCCCCCCCCCCGCCCCCACGCGCGCGAGGTCAAAGGCCCTCCTACCCCGACCCGCCGCCGCCGCGAGGCCGGCGCGAGGGAGAGGGCCCTCCTACCCCCGACCCGCCGCCGCCCGAGGCCGGCGCGAGGGAGACAGCCCTCCTACCCCGACCCCCCGCCGCCATCGTCGAGGTGCCGCGTCCGCCTCACCGCCGCCGTTGTCACGCCCTCGCACGCTCCACCGGCGCCGCCGCGGCCGTCCGTTGTCGTCCTCCCCATCTCCTCCGACCGCCGTCCTCCCCCGGCCCCGCCCGCCGCCGGCCGTCGTCACGCCCTCGTGCGCTCCACCGGCCCCCGCCCGCGGCCGCCGTCGTCCTCCCCATCTCCGCATCCCGCTAATCACGGCGCAAACCACGGGCACCTTCACCGCGTGGCGTGCCATCGAGTCCCATGCCGGAGGCCCTCAAATCTCGTCGATTACCTTGCGCCGCGAGTCGCTTTCGTGCCAAAGGATCAACGAGCTTGTACTAGATCGGGCTCCAAGCCGCCGACCATAGGTTGAACGGATCCGGATCCGGCGACGTCCATGTAAGGTACGGCTTGTTTTCTCTATCTTTTGCCATACGGATGTATGTCATCTCCAATGCACTCTATGGAGACAATTGCAATCCAATCTAGATGTGTTAGTAATGCGATGGTCAAATCAACATCAAAATCGTTCCTTTTGAGTAATTTATGAATATTATTTGTACCGGTTATGATGAACTCAATCAAAGAAATATGTATTGTCTCACTATGTTTTTCCCAGTGCTGACCAAGTATAGGATTGAAGGGAATAAGAATAGAAATTTAGTTGCTTGAGGAATCCAAATAGTATAATTTTTTTATGAGTGATTTTTGAATAGTATTTGTACCGAGTTTTGATGAACTCAATCAAATAAATGTGTATTGTTTGACTGAGTTGATGTTTTCCCCCGTGCCGATCAAATATAGTATTGAAGGAAGTAAGGATTTGTCGGAACATAGCCGCTAGATGTAGTCCTTCGGGATCCAAGGCAGTACTTTTGACAGGATGTAGTTTCTCATAATAATTTTCCTCCAAGCTAATGCCTACTTGTGGTTCTACAAACAATAATCGATTTGTCTTGTTGTGCGCAACTTCGTTTTATCAAAGACGACCCATCTCATCGGCTCACGGGTTCTTTTGTGGATATGTGCATTTGAGTGTACTTTTTCATTTTTATTGTTGACACTACAATTGTTTCTACTGCTCCCCCGAACTTGAAGTAGGCGTGGTGAAGAATGCCGAGTAACCGAATAAATTACTTTTATGCTGGAAATTCGTCCTTTCTTAAATAGAGATAACAACACATTTATGTTTAAACATAGCATCATTTAATTAGTTGTTGTTTGAAATTAAATTAGCATCAAACTGAAATTAGTATGATGAGTAGCTATGTCCGAGATAATGATTTTGTTGAAACTATAAATATTATATACAACTTGAGAAAATGACTTGCCAATTCCTTTTATAAATAAAGTCTATCAGTTTGATACTCCGATCTAATGGAGGAATTTTTCGGTAGATGTGCATGTGGAGGAAGTTTTTCATTGTCTACATACAATTGGAAATGAAAGGCATAAATGCATATATATTTTATCTTTGTTACATATAGGGTGCAGTGTTCTTTCCATCGCATAGCAATATCACAAAGAAAACACTTGGCGGTTTTTAACTTATAAACTCCATCTTGGAAAAGTTTCTTGAGTCTGTTTCCGGATAACACCATACTTACTTTTTGTATTGTTGGGTGAGATGATAGCACAGTAGTGCATTGTTCTTTGCCTGTTTGGGCTTAGAATTCTTTTACGAATTCTTTTACCATGCTATTGTGCGTCGTTTGCGAACGTTCGTGGGTCGGCCTTGATTGGGTGACCCATATTGTTATTGTGCAACATATTTATTATGTAGTGGTTCACTCTAATTTTAGCTACAAAATAATATTGTGTAGCCGGTTTAAGCATTATGTGCTAATATCATATTATTCTTTTCCCTATTTCTAATAGATTTTTTCTTATGCGGTGCCGTTGATGGCTATATCATAGGCACCTCCATGAGTCGATGTGCAAATCATTCTTAGTTTTAGCACCGGGATCTTCCAGCTTAATTGTTTTTGGTGACATTGTTACATGGTACCGTACTTGAGCCGGCGCTTCTATCGGTCTTCAAAGTTCATGAAACATTGTGTTTAAAATTTCGTATTTCCATTTGGTTGTCCGGTTCGCGCGGGTAGAATGATGTTGTTGTGAGAACTTCGGGGTTCTCATAAATCAACTTAAAATGCAGCATAAGTTTCAAATTTCGGTTTCCCTTATGTGGCCTCATTCTAGATTTTTTTTGCAAGACACCAACAAGTAGCCTTATTTGAATGTGTTGGTTTCCTTAGGCGATTGACAATGTTCGGGGGAAACTTCCAAGAGTCGATCGTGTATGAAGTCGTTAACCATTACTTATGCAAGCATGTTTGCTTTGTTCATTTAGCATTATTTTGAATTCAAAATATATGTTTATCCGTGACATGTTAGTCGCTAATAGACATTGTTTGCTTCGTCATCAATCGAACTATGTTATCGGTAGATAGAATGCAAAGTATTATGTTTAAAAAGCATGTTGGATAATTGGTACCATTTTTTCTGCCATTATTAATTTCATAAGATGAGTCCGGTCCATAAACTTCACTGGTTCCTGACTTAAATTTGTGAGGTAGTAGTTCTGTTGCTTGTTTACACCGGTTTACACTGGTCTGTGGGGTCGAAAACCAGGAAATATCGGGATGATGTCATGTTTTAGATTATATTTTAATTAATGCTAATTATGAAAACTCCCTGGCATGGTAACAAGTTTAGGTTCGAAGCTTGATGGGCGGACTTTGTAAGTGTAGTGATTTACGAGCAGTTGTTGTGATCGTAATTAATTTGAACCGAAAGGAGATCTAACACTATTCTTTCTTTCGATTAAAATTATTTGGTCTTGTCAACAACTCAATATGCATATGAACCAATTTACGGCATTGGTGTAAGAATACATGTTTCCATCCATGTGTGAAAAATAAGTAACCAAGAAGGTTGGCATGCATATAACAATTATCCGGCCACCGATTTTAGTACCGTGTTCCTGTACCGTAAGGGTCAAATTTAATTGGTTCAATGAGGTCCATTGACATAATGTAATTGGTCCGAATGCTGATTTGGTGTTCTTAAGAAGTATTAGGTCGGCAACAAGATTTTTCTCTATGTAGATGGACATCTTCTTGATTGAATTCATGACCATTTGCTCTATGAAGTGTAATGAACTTGCATAGATGGTGATGCTTGGTAGCTAAAACAGTCTTTAGATGGATTAGTGGCACATGAGATCGGAGTGTATTTCTCTGCCTAGCTCTACCATCTACACCGATGTCTCTATTCCATCTAAATTCCAATGAGAAGGCTAACGAACTCTCTTTCACAATCTTATAGCTTTGAATGTTGATCATATAGATGGATGCATGGTACAGAATCTGGATCCACTCATGAGAGAAAGTGTTGCAATGCAGTTCTAAATGGAAATTACTTGAGCTTGTGAGGCAATTGCGTCCAACTAAGGTACTCTTCCACTAGGCTTTTAAGCTAATGTCTAGAATTGTCTCGGTACTCAGAAGCACTCTTTTTCCTTTGCCTTAAATGTGTGCGCATGTAGCTAGCCAACCTTTGCTTAAATTGTGTGTAAAAAGGAGAAATGTTTGGGACTGTCTTGTAATTGCTATGCTTGGAGGTTCTAAATATTCTGAACTGAAATTTCATGTTTCGAATTGTTACTGCAGCTAATTTATTGACATTCAACATGTTAGGGATCTTCGAATCAGTTTTTGATGTTGAGTACAGTTCCAGGACGATTAGCCAGATTTCTGATCCCTTTTGTTGATGCTCAGGTTAGTTAACAGTTTCAACTTTTGGAATTAGATTGCCCCTGCACCTGACAGTTGCAGTACAATTAGGCAACCTTTCATAGATTTGGTTCAATTATCCTTTTTTTCATAGTACTTAGTGGATCAGTTTTCAAGCTGCGAAAACAACTTATTTCACTAAAATTGTACCCACCAATGGGTAAACTTAGGATCTTTTTAAAAAATTATAACATCACTCATTTTGAAAAGTCAAGCTCTCCCTTTTTTGTCATATCTTGCAAGTTTCACTTGCTTAGATTTTATTTTTGGAACCTCGCATAGCACAAAGATTAGATGGTATAGATGTGAAACGTGGTGCTCCAATCTTTTGGAAGTTGCATGGGAGGATTGAGTTTTAATGTACATTCATACAAATAAGTGCTCCAAACATTTGTCTTGAAATATGTGCATACATGTGATGTGGAACTTGTCATGCGAACATTAGGCTCTCTAACATTTAACAATCTTCGATATCATTAACACCATAGATATCTATTTTCTTGTTATTTGTTCATACAAGTGTGAGATGATAACATGTTTATTTCATCCTCCATGTATTGTGTTAAAAAAATTGTTTTGCCCGTAGCAACGCACGGGCCGGTACCTAGTGTATATCAAGATTCAAACTTTGTATTTTTATGATGTAAATTTATTTATATTGGATTCGTAATCAAATATATTTTATTATGATTATATGTTCGTAACAATTGGAGATATGATATATGACAAATGAATGGTCAAAAATTATATTAAAGACCGTCCCATGTTTGCTATGCATGTGCATTACTCCCTCCGTATCGAAATACTTGTCGTTGTTGCTTTTTTTCGTGCAACTTTGACTATTCTTCTTATTCAAAAAGTTATTGCAAACATATAAATTGACAAGTCAATCTTAAAGTTCCTACAATAGTAAAGCATGTAGCAATGAAAATATATACAACTTGCATAATTTTTTGAATAAGGCGAATGATAATTTTTTTTAAAAAAAAGTCAATGGCGATAAGTATTTTCAATACGAGGGAGTAAAAATAAGGAGGAGGGAGCGGAAGTTTCAACTTTTTATCAATCTTTCGGGAGACGTAACCTTCGCTTGTGGTGTACTGTTTTGACCTGATCCTGGAGAGCCAAAACAAGATAGGATTTGCCACTGTCCGCCCGTCCCAATCAGTGGGGGAAGGCCCGTCTTAATCAAACGATCGACCAAGGGGAGAGGATAAGGTTGTTTGGCATTGAAAAACGGGGAACCAGATCCTTCGCGCCTTTGATCTACATGGCAGCTCCTTAACTTAAAACCCGCCCGTCGATGGCTTGGAAAGGCCACTGTCTGTGTATCACGTTCACGTCCTATCTTACCCCCGTGCTGTGCTTGTATGGCCCCAGAAGAAAAAAAGGAGGATAATAACTTCTGGAGGAAAAGGTAGGGAAAAAAAAGGTGGTGCATCCCTAAACTGCACCACTCGATTCCATTTATACCTTAACACAATGCATCTTTTTTATTCTCAATGCACAGGTGAAGTTTGAAGACATGTTTAAATAAAAGAGGTTTGTTATGATGCTTGAGAGGAATCAAGAGGAACTCGATAGAACCAGAGGTTCCTCTGTTAATCCCACAGAGAATTAGTTCCGAGCCCACAAATATTTGGTTCCGGTCCACAATTTTAGTTTCTTGTAACAGGCTCCTCCTATTTTTAAACCATACGATCTGGACCGATGGACGGCTCCTAAAATCTTCAAGCATCGGAGAAAGTGTCTTAAAAAAATACCCCCTTCGGTCATATTTATATGACGTTTCGGACACCCACTTTGGCTTGCATGTAGTGTTAATTGAGTGTCTGAAACGTCATCTAAATGAGATACAAGATTATATAAAACTAATAATGTAAAATTTTAAAAATATTTTTCTGATACAGATTATGATGTCTACTACCGAATAATTCAGCTTGTGTATGGAGGAAAAACAACAGATTACATTATGAAACAAATTGAACCAAATAACTAAGTTTAAGAAAATAAATTGAACCAAAACAAAATTCAGAGGGTTATCTGAGTTTTCATTACACTAATTTGTACCTTTTCTTTTAAAAAAAACAGAAAATGGCCAAGGAAGAAGTTCCATCGGTGGATTGGTTTCCTATCCCCAATCCAACACACACATTGTCAGTGTGCTGTGAGCACGATGATCACAGGCCGCCGTCGTGCGGAGGAATAAAGCTAGTAGTATAACGAAGCAGCTCTGTTGGGGGTCTACAGGCCTAAAAGCAAGCTTCACGCGCACCAGAGCACAGCATTCTTAACATTTTTGAACGAACACAACATTCTTAACATGAACCATCATATATGTAATTCACGACTTTAATTTTCTCCAATTAATTGACAGTACAAAAGGTCAACGAATTTGAGCTGGAGAAGGGAGCTTAGTAATAATTCAAATACAAAAAGGTTGCCAATGCAAGCACGAACCACTTTTCCTTTCACTGTTCTGTTTTTTTTTTTTTTACCACGCATACAGTAGAGAGACTGGAAGCCAAAAAAAAGGAGCAGCCCAAAGGGCAAATCAAAGTGAACGAAAAGAAGCGCAGAAACAAAAGCCTCCGAGGTGATTTCTTTTCTTATATGTATAAAGAAAGCCTGCGAAGAGAATGGGCGAGCACAAAGACGAAAGCCACTCCAAAGAATAAGGTTTGCCACCGAGGTCTGAAACAGATGTTGGTGTATGCATCCGCAGGCAACCCAATTGCCACCACTTTTGCAGAGAAAGGGTAAAAAAAAAAGTTAACAAGATATACGAGGTTATAGTAAAGAGGCTTTTGCATTCCACTGGGGGTTTGTCAGTTGTCACATTCTGTAACCTTTGTGCTAATCTAATCCGGTTGGTATTTTGAGAGGGGCATGACAATCGAGGTAGCACAGCAGCAGCCCACCCTCCCAACCAATGATTCCATTCGGCAGTCACCACTCACCACTTCAGAATATTAGACGCTTCACACCACATCGAATAATTACCATCATCGCCAACTTGTCCAAACATGGGAGTGGGCAAGGGGGAATTCAGTGCACTGATGAAGCTACGACGCAGAAATAACACATGAAACTTGAGCACACAAGATTCTGGTGTAGTCCGAACCATCAGAAAGTTTGCGAAGAAACTAGATGTTTCCAGCTTGAGGAAGAAAAGGGCAATATATTCTGATATAGTATGGCATTAGCACAAGGAATCCAGAGGGCAGCAGGAGATGCAATCAGTTCAACCACAACTACTGATGCATCAGAAAACGTATTAGGCCGCTGCTATTTCATGCGAATAAATGCATGTTAGCACCTGAAAAATTGGATGAGAGTGGCAACAAATTACCAAACCACATTTTCACACTCAAAACAGACAAGGGTTCCATGCATCAGGCAGCATGGATGAGAATGACAACGTGTGCTTCCCTCGGCAACACGCCAAATAAATGTGGGCAGGGTGGTGGATGGAACCATGAAGCCACCAGCAGCCGCAGCCACCAGAAAAAAAAAGGGACTCCATAAAAGGAGCAACAGAAATCAGTTTTATGGTTCTGGAATATTTCAGCATAGGACAATGCTGATGTAGTGGTGCTAGCGTACAACCACCATTGACAGCCCACCATGTGCCCTGACCTATCGATGTACCACACACAGGTTAATTTTTACGAGCACCTGCTTTTCAGAAAAAAAGTATGAGCACCAAGCAAGACCCAGCAGGTACCGCACAGATATATATGATCTGCTATCTCACTTGTAGTTAATGAAGATCACACAGATGAAAGTGGCAAGGACAAAAAAAAAGGAACGGACATGAATGAACTCCATGCAAGAACAGATGAAACCCAGACAGCATGAGAATCCTTTTTTCCACTGAGCAGCAGTTGCAGTTGCAGTTGTTTATAAGCAAGGCAAGCTCTCCATAAACTAGCAAAAACACATGGGACAACCACACTTGCCAACACAATCATGATGCCACATAGGAAAATATATATATATATATATTGTGATCCCTCAGTGACTTTATCGAACATGCTTCTGTCCAACTTAAAGCCGGACTTGATCTGGATGTTGTCTTCAGCATGTTGTTAGTAAAGGTGAAAAGATCCACAAGAAGTACTGTTCAGATGATATGGTCATTCTTAAAAAATGGCATGCCCCTAATGCTACACCATAGGAATAGCCATCTCATCACCTATGCGGCCATAACCGCTTCTCTAAGCACATCAGGTGGCCATACTCGCCATAGAAAATAAAGCATTAGCAGTTTGCAAGGAATTGTTGAAATGTCATAAGCACTGAGGCGGTATAAAGTCTGTAGTTTGGGTTACTGAAAACTTCTTATCATTGCAGGATATCCCAAGGTTTTGATGGAGGTCTCCCCTTTGACAATTGGATGACATTCTTGTTTTCACTTCAGAAGTTTGGAGATATATATATATTTAGTTCGAACCAAATGGAACTCAAGAATGTAGATTTTCCAGGAAATATTCACTGGCAACAATAGTTTATGCAATGGATCAAGTGTAATCTTTAGGTTTTCGTTTCTGAATCAAATGCCACTTGCAGGCCATCTATTAATTATGTTTCACAAGCATATTTATCACTGGCGCCATCTACTGATCTTACCTCTTGACCCTTTACCTTTTTATATGTGTTACTAGTAATAGACAATACCTCCTATATATACACTGAAACAATACCTTCATGAATCAAGAAAACGACTAGGGTATGTGTGTTTGTCCATAAAAAGAAAAAAATAGTTAGAAACTGGCATGCCACAGAACAAGCAAAGAGGTGAGTAATCACAGGCATCTGAATTGTGCGTTGTATTTGCGTTGCAGAAACAGCCTTTGGAGGAGGATCAAGTTGCCAACAACTACCTTAACTGTTTTAAAAAGAGGATCATCACTCCGATAAAAAAAACAACCTCTCTAACCACAAAATTACCTGGATATCTACACACTTTGAAAATGACAAATGAGGCACTCTCTCAAGGGTGGTTGATCCAATTCATCCAGCTTTCAGCTATTATACATCTGCAGGATGAACATAGCACAGCCATCAATAGATACACTCAGCAGTCAATCATACTATCTTTCAATTAAGACAAGTCGTGGTGCTGCGAAAATGTAAACTTTACCTGGAAGTCAGAGAGAGGGCTCTGGGCGATCATCCACAGGATAGTGGGAAGAACCACAGGATGATCTTGATCCGGCAGGTCCTCGGAGCAAAAGGCCTCCATTGAGTTTTGATATCACACGAGAAAAAATGAAGATAAAAAATTCATCACAACTCGACGAACAAGAATCCAAGAGTAGCAGAAGCATCCTGTGTCCTGCGTGCGGCGTGCATACACTTTTTTGTCTCTCCTTCCTCCCCTCCTCTCCTCTTCAAGGAACACCCAGGAACGCAAAGGTTGGACCGGCTACACTACTGCCCAGACTCTTCATCGGACTCGCCGTCCTCGCGGTCGTCCTCACCGTCCTCCTGCTGCTGGTGATGGTGATGCTGGTGCTCGTGCTGGTGCTGCAGCTGGCCGCTGGCCCCGGCTGCTCCGACCTGGTGGTAGAACTGGCTGATGGACTGGGCGTGCGCGGCGAGCACCCCGATGTGGCCGTCCTGCGAGAGCCCGAGCTCGAGCCCCGGCATGGCGTGGCCGGCGAACATGGGCGCGAAGCCGATATGGCCGGCGGCGGCGGCGCCCCCGGCCGGCATCTCGAGGCCGGCCGGGAGCCCCATCCGCTGCATGAGGCCGCCGATGCCGGCGGCGTCGCCGGCGCCCGCACCGGCGGAATTCAAGAAGGCCGGGGAGGAGAAGCCGGCGGACGCGGTGGGCGGCGCCCACATGTGGTGCGGGTGGTGGTGGTGGTGGTGCGGCCTGGCGAGCCCCGAGTTGGGCGAGGGGAGGGAGGGCGCGACGGAGGCGAGCGCGGACGCCGGTATGGTGCCGGTGCCTGTGGCGGCGACGATGGCCGGCTCGGCCTGCTGCAGCAGCCACTGCACGGTCTCGCCGTCGGACTTGTGGCCGAGCTCCCGCGTGAGCTGGAAGATCCGCGCGGCGCAGAGCGCGGGCATCCGGATCCGGCGGCCCCGGCCGTCGACCTTGGTGTGGCGGTCCTTGTTGGAGCTGCGCTTGGGCGCGAGCGCGACCCTCCGCTCCGCCGGCGCCGGCGCCGCCGCCACCACCTGCAGCTCTTTACCTCCTCCTCCTCCTCCGCCGCCGCCGCCGCCGTCCTGCTGCGGCGGCTGGTGGATTTGGATTTGCAGGTGGTGATGCTGCGGCTGCTGCTGCTGCTGCTGCTCCTGGTGCTGCGCCGGCTGCTGGTAGTCCTTGGGATCCAGCTGCTGCTGCTGCGCGGTCGTGGAGGAGGTGGTGGTCGTCGCGGTGGTGGGCTCCGTTTTGTTTAGCGGTGGGGGTGTGGGGAACTTGGGGTCCATCTCCGCAGTCCGCACACACACACACACAGAGACACAGAGGCAGGCACGCACGCACGCCTCCTCCAACGGCAGGCACCAACCCGGCCTTCTCTCCCCTCCTCGGCGACCAACAAAAGCAAGCGAGATCAAATCAGGGCTAGCCTCCCCTCCTTTCCCCTTCACCTTCCCTGCCCGAGGAAGCCGAGAGCAAGCAAGCAAGGCGGAGACGAAGGGCGAGGGGGGTGGTGGATTCGGGGAGGGAGGGAGGGGGAGAGAGAGAGAGATGGCGACCGGCCAGAGAGAGCGCCTGATGCTGCAAGGAGGCGAGGCGGGGGGGGGGGGGGGTGGGGGTGGGGGAAGAAGAGAGAGAGAGAATAAGAAAATCTAGGGGAAAGATACCACGCCCACTTTCTAGATTTACTTCCTCTGCTATTTGGACTTTCTTTTTCATCTGCAGCCTTTTTTTTCCACCCCCCGTTCAACCTATTACTACTACGTTTTTTACTTTGACCTGCTGCTGTTAATCTGCGTAAAGGGGAGGAGAAAAGAAAGGGGAAGCTGTCAGGCACCGCACCAGCAGGCAGCAGCAGCAGCAAGATGAGTAGCAGAATGCGTTTTTTTTTTGGGGGGTGCTTGTTACATCCACTTGGACCGGTGGTAGACTGGTGTTTACAGCCTGTGCCCCGTGACACGCACACAGTATCCTATCATTATCACCAGATGGGGGCACAGAGAGGCTGTTCCTTGGGCTGGTAAATTTGATGGTAGTCTTGATTTGTTCGAGAGAAAGATCGGCCACTTATTGCGGTATTGGTTTGTTTCGAAAGAAAACGTCTTGTTACATTTGGTGGTGATAAAGATAAAGCGAACAAGTACAGCAAATAATATATAATAAATACTCCCTATTTTAGTTTACTATTTCGCACTAAAAAATCATTCTAGTACGTATCAGGTAGTAGTGGTATTGTAGTGACCTCATGTAACTGATGGCGGCAAGAAAGAAAAGGCTTGACGATAACATTCCTGCTTTGCAGTAAGGTTTACTGCTAATTGAGGTTGTTTAGTTCTTCCAGTTTGGACTTAAAAAAAAAATTCACTGTGCATCCGTCACGTCGTCTATCACAGCACGCGCCGCAACACGCGCTTTACAACTTTGCACGTTTCCGGTTTTCATTCGCAACAAATTTGATCAACCTAAGACACACACACGAGCACTAGCACGTAGGGTTCCCCAAACCGGACCCGGTCCGGTTAGCCGGGCCGCCAAAAAAAAAACTGACAGGAAACCGGGCATACCAATCGGTAAAACGAACTCCTCCTCGGTTCGGCCTGGTTTTGCAGGTGCGGTTAGGGACCAAGTTCCCAGCCATTTTGCGAACCGGGGCGGACCGGTGAGACCGGGAACCGGCTGAACCGTCCCCGTTACCACCGGTTCGGGAACCCTGCTAGGCTAGCAGGAGTAGCAATCTTGGCATGCTTGACTTTGGTGGGGGGTGGGGGTGGTGGGACGGAAACGGACGCGCCCTTCCCCCCTGCGGGGCCTCTGCGTTCTCATGCCACGTTTGACTTGGGCGGCTGTTTCTGCCTGCCTGTCCCGGCCGGACACTCCGCGCCGCGGTCTGCCTGCCGCTGCGGCGCCGGCCGTGAGACTCCCCCCCGACAGAACAGATCCCGTCCTTGTGCTGTTTTCTTTCAAGGGGGGAAGAAGACGTGATTATTGTGGGCAAAAGTGTGCTAAACAAAAATGTTTGGATTACGATCGAGACGGCGAGGGAGGAGTTGGGCTGGCGTCGATGAGCTCCACGGACGGATCGGATCCGATGGGGGGTTGCGGCGGATTTGGGGCCCTCACTGATGTTTTTGGCATGTGCCGTCAGTGTCCTCCCTCCGCCGGGGGGGGGGGGCGACCGGCAAGCAGTCGCCACCGCTGCAACTCTGCAAGGACGAGATTCCTCCGGGGGCGGGGGCGTTGGTGTAAAATTGGTACCGAAGGGGGGCACCAACACCACAAGAATCTTCTCCTCCGAAGGGGCAAGAACCGCAGAGCCCCTTCGGAGGACTACACCTTCTTCCATCACTACCGTTATCTCCACTTCTACCTCTACTACTATTGCGGCTAGCTCTACTACTCCTACCACCACGAAGCGAGAAAGCAAGATAGGTAGCGAGAAATAGTAAGTGGCAACTTCGGAGCTCTCTACTCATTTATTGCCCTCCCTCCATCAATTACAATGACACTCCTATATATAGGGATGGGGGTAGATGGCAATTTTCCCCCCAAGCCCCTAGTGGTTATTTTCTTACGAGCCCCCGGTGGACGCGGTATTTACAAGAAACTCCTCGAGCCCACACAAAGGCCCACTAACCTTTACATGGGCCGGGCCACTCCCCCAACAAGTAGCCCCTCGGCTACTTCGGTTTGGGCGGCACAACAAAGCGGAGTAGCCGAATACATACGGAATGGCCCGTACCTTCCTACACCTTCGGTCATGAGGAACTCCCTCGAGACCCTCCGCTCGTACGCCTCACTAAAAACTCCAATCCGAAAACCCCGTGGGAAAAACCGGAGTGGAGAAAAGAGCACGTACGCCTAGCGGATTTACACACACCGACCTTGCTAATGGTCATCTTCGGACTCGCTTCGACGGTGAAGGGCGCCTTCGGTGATGATGTCAGCTTCGGCGTTGTCACTAAGATGGCTTTTTTCCTCAATGCTTCTCCTCCATTTGCTTTGGCCTTGCCTTCGGGGCCTTCATGCATTTTCGCTCTTGTTCTTTCCGTACGCTCGTCGAATGATGATTAGCCGCCTCTTCCCCTTCGGTCACGATCACCGGCAAGACTTCATGCTTCGGGGTGACGCCGCTCATCCCGATGCCACTAGCCCCTCTTGTCCGGTGATTGTGACGAAGGCCCCGGTCCCGTGCAACGCATGCGACGAAGTACGTGTTGATGAAGACGATGCCGGAGTCGACGTCGGTGAGGTAGACGATGAAGCCCCTTGAGCCAGCAGCCCCGCCGGCGTCGGTGTAGTAGACGCCGAAGACGAAGTCGAAAGTCAATGTCGACAAGATGGACGACGAAGCCCCATGAGCCACGGCCCCGTCGGCGTCGGTGTAGTAGACGCCGAAGACGAAGTCGAAAGTCAATGTCGACAAGATAGACGACGAAGCCCCATGAGCCGAGTCCCGTCGTCGTCGTGTAGTGGACGCCGAAAACGAAGTCGGAAGTCGATGTCGACCAAGTCGATATTGATGTCGCCGAGGTAGATGAGGAAGCCCCTCGAGCCGAACACATGTCGACGAAGATGTAGTTGAAGAAGTCCCCCATGCCGAACTCCGTCGGTGACGAAGTAGACAATATAGACGAAGTCCACTTCTGTTCAACACTCCATTCGAGGCGAACCATTTTTATTCAAGAAACTCAAGAACTTGTTAGACAAGAAACAATCTATCTCAATTTGCATCGCACAAACAAATCCGAAGCCACTCTCAGGCCTTCGGGGTGTCTCAGCTCAACTCCGGTCATCACACGACCGGTCGTTTGCCTCCCCGCAAACGGAATCCGAAGCCACTCTCGGGCCTTCGGTGTGTCTCGCATCCGAAGCCACTCTCGGGCCTTCGGAGTATCTCGCATCCGAAGCCGCCAATGGCCTTCGGGGTATCTCGGCTCCGAAGCCGCCCAATGGCCTTCGGGGTATCTCGCATCCGAAGCCACTCACGGGCCTTCGGGGTATCTCGCATCCGAAGCCGCCAATGGCCTTCGGGGTATCTCGACTCAACTCGGTCATCACACGACCGGTCGTTTGCTTCCCGCAAACGGAACCTTGGCTATAACAGAGCCGATACTTGCCCTTGCAAGTTCAACTCGGTCATCACGGGACCGGTCGTTTGCCTCATGCAAACGGAGCATCCGACCCCACTTGGGCCTTCGTCGTGAGCGCTCCGGGCTCCATGCTTTGGTGTTATGCATGCATGTATGTATGAAGGAGTGTATGAAAGTATGTTGTTGCATGAAGGCTAGGATGAAAAGGTTAGCCAAAATAATGCAAAGGGCATCCATTGATCAAATTCTCGAACTTGAGTGGTGAAACCATGAGATGACCGAAATCCGATAACACCGAAATTCATATGGAAATCCCGTGCAGCCACCGATGAAGTTCGACGGACATTGAAACCAATTGATATGGCCTAGCCATTCCCAAACCAATAATAGAATCACTATCTTCGGGGTGAAAACCGATGACTCAAAAGCCATAACCGCAATAGACGTGACGAAGTGGCCACACAAAACATAATAGCCGCATACAACCAATCATTATGAATAGGGTATAAAGCATGACTAAGAACATGCGCTTAGCATATTTGAGATGAAGGTGCGGCAACATGTGGTGTACGAAGGGTTAGAGTGCCTGTTAAAAATGGAACGCAGGTTATGGGAGAGGAGGGCACATACTTGCATATGGTAGTTGACCCTGCACTCAAGAGATATAAATACTTCATATGAAGGGTTAGATTAAGAAGGCGAAGCAAACTTCGGTCAATTTGACACAATCACTTTTGTGAAGCCGAGCTTCGGTCATAACGGGACCGACACAATTTCGTTATACGATGTAAGTGACGGGCGGCCCTTGGATGCATCCAACGGCCTCCGAGGGGCGCCGTTACTTACCCACAAAATGTAAACTCCGAAGACTACACCCCCCGCACCGTGGAGGGGGGATGTTGCTTCGAAACGTGCGAACGGATAAATACACGAAGTTTTCGGGAAAAAACTCCTTGCGAAAAGCATCAACATGAAGGCACGGTACTTTCATATAAAAAATCCGAAACAACGTGCGCATACCTGGGCTTACGTCCCATTACCGAAGTTAATTCTAAACTGATGAAACCATGTTATTAAACCAACAACGACTCTAGAACCGAAGTTATTTTTACGTAAGGGAAAATTGTATGCCTAACGGATTATACCATAGCCCCAAGCCCAAACGTAGAAGCAGCTCATTCTCACGGCCAAAGCCCATATCCCTCGGACTCCCGTCACCATCAGGACACCTTCAGTGCTTTTTCATGTACGAGCTAAGTGTAAAAACCGAGAAGAAGCAACTACTTGTTAAACTAAACTATATTGCTGGACGGTTCACTTAATCTGACGGTGCAGATTTGTGAGACGTGAGGGCCGAAGCTAATTGAGAAAAATCTTAACAGTTCCGAAGGATAAAAAGAGACTTGGCGATGATGGAACTTTACGCCAAGGAGAAAACGCAACTATGCGCTACTGCAAAAAACTGGAGTTACTTGGGCTTCTAAATTCGCAACGCAAAAACGCGACCAGAAGGCTCACAAGCAAAGCAACAACGAATTGGGCTTCGGCCCCGAAGGTGTTGCTTACCACCGCAACCGGCCCGGTGGTGGTCCCGCTTGCCTCGCTAGGCCTCATCAATGTTTGGTGGCCTCATCAATGTTTTGGTGCGCGACCGCCCGTATGGCGTCAATGCCTGATGTGATTAATTCCGAAGGGTAAAAATTCGAGATCTTGAGGCGGTTCCAAATAAACTAAATATCCCACTGTGATGACGAAATGATTCCGAAGGTGAAAAATCAATCTCGTGAAATCCCACCGAGACGATTCCGAAGGTGAAAAATTCACCGAAATGATTCCGAAGGAGAAAAATCGATCTCGTGAAATCCCACCGAAATGATTTTGAAGGTGAAAAATCCACAAAAAATAATTCCGAAGGTGAAAATGTAAATCTCGTGAAATCCCACCGAGATAACTCCAAAGGTGAAAAAATTTACTGAGATGATTCCGGAGGTGCGAAAATTTTATCTCGCGAAATCCCATCGAGCTGACTCCGAAGTATGAAAATTAGAGCTCAGTTCACTTTTCTGCTAAAACTCGTTAGTGATGCAAAGCAATTTACTCCGCACAAAGATAATAATATTATTAAAACAAAGATAATGGTAAAGTAGTACATGAAGGTGCACATGACACGAACATTGTGTCCCTTCGAAATGAAGTGAGAGCTCCCTTCGGCTATTACGGGACAGGCATTAACAAACTGATATTAAAACAGCAAGCGAACAGAACCGTGCTGAAAAGTATTATGATATGGTATTCGAGGATACTTCATTCGGGGCACCAGGAAGGAGGTATGCTGCTTAGCTAGTGAAAAGAGGTTTTGACAGTAGACCTTCGTTACTCGGGCCTTCGTCGTCCACGTACAAAGGGCAAGAAAAGAAAAAGACGCTCTGAACCAGCCCATGGTCAGGACCGACGTCCAAATAGACCTCGGACTCCTCTCATCGTCAGAACACCTTCGGTGCTTTTAAAGCGCGAGCAGTCTAATCCTCACGAAGCAACATGCATGCACCTGTTAAACTAATATAGGTTGCTGGTCATGTGACTTAACTTGCGGTGCGGACTTGTAAAAAGTTAAGGCCGAAGCTGGAAGGTCCACTCCGAAGGGTCATGTAATTCTTTCCCTTGCTAACGCCAGCCACCATTGCTGCATGACTTGACCCCTTCGTGACCGAAGGTACCTTAGTTCATGCCAAGATTTTTTTTAATTCGACCAACCTAACAAAGGAAAGAGATAAGAAAAAGAAAGATATGGCAAGTGACCGCAACAACAAATGCATGTGGTACTGTAGCCATGACCGAAGGCTCCAGTTGAAGAAATCTGATTTTATTGCTTCAGAATATCTTGCGAGATAAAGGAGTTGAAAATGAGACTTATCTCTTTGGACCCTCTCTCTTCGGATCTTTTTCTCGTCTTGTTGTCGTCGTGGATTCGAATGCTGAACATCTTGTGAAAAAAAAATGAGCCCAAAGATATAAATAGCCTCCGAAGGCTCCTTCGGGGCCGAAGGGGGCATTTGGCCTGGTGCATTTTGATAGGTCCTTGTTGCGACTGCTGCGGAGGGAGGGAGAAAGAGCCGGCATAGGAGCCCATATGCCGGCTACCGTGTTGATGAAAAGTTGACTTCATCCATGCAACCACGATAAAGCCTACGTGCTGGGCACTCCGAAGGGGTCCGACACCGACAGAATGTGAGCCTCGACCGGTAACTGGAGACCATAGGTCACCGGCCCATCCATCTGCACACAAAGGGCCTAAAAGGTGTTCGTTGCTGGTTAGGAAAGGAAAAAAAAATGATGACCTCGGGACCGAAGGTGGTCGGCCTATGCTCGCTCGTTGTTGATGCCTCGAACGAAATGCCTGGCTTGGTACAGCGGGACATGGTCATGAGTCTTTCCACGAGGTGGGCGCCAGACTGTTGGTGTAAATTTGGTACCGAAGGGGGGCACCAACACAACAGTACTCTTCTCCTCCGAAGGGGCAAGAACCAAAGAGCCCCTTCGGAGGACTACACCTTCTTCCATCACTACCGTTATCTCCACTTCTACCTCTACTACTATTGCGGCTAGCTCTACTACTCCTACCACCACGAAGCGTAAAGCAAGATAGGTAGCGAGAAATAGTAAGTGGCAACTTCGGAGCTCTCTACTCATTTATTGCCCTCCCTCCATCAATTACAATGACACTCCTATATATAGGGATGGGGGTAGATGGCAATTTTCCCCCCAAGCCCCTAGTGGTTATTTTCTTACGAGCCCCTGGTGACGCGGTATTTACAAGCAAAACTCCGCCCCACACAGCGCCACTAACCTTTACATGGGGTGGGCCACTCCCCCCAACAGGGGCAGCCGGCGATTGGCTGCCGCGCGGGTGGTGCGGCACAGCGGCAGGGGGGGTGCTGAGATATTTCTCTCTGAAGCTTTGCGTCTATCGGTAGTTTCGAAATTTGCCAATCGAAATTTGCTAGCAACTTACGTACAGTGATCGGAATTTGATTCCCCCCCCCCTCTCTCTCTCTGCTACTTGAGCCAGTTGGAGACGTCGCTGTCGATGGGATGGACGGAGGTGAGTGGATAAGCACGGGGGGGACGCGTGTGGGCCACCCCCGGGTCAAACTCGGACGCCGACGGATGCTGGCCGACGACGGCGCGCGGCCGGGAACACCCACCAAGGGATCCATCCATCCATCCGCCACCAACCACTGCTTCCTGCTCCCGCTTTGTTTTGTTTTGTGTTTGTTTTTTGTTTTCAGATGGCGATGGTGATGATCATCCGCAGCGTAAACTGCCCTGGTCTGTTCCTCACCCGACAGGCCCCAATTGCCATCTCAGCAGCTCGTCACCGTGCACCCACCCTCCCCCATCCGCCCCGCCTTGAGCAGTTGAGTTGAGGTCGATGCAGGGGGGTTCCCAACTGATCGATGCAGCTCTGCAGCAGCTACTGAAAATGAAACATTGAGTCATTGACCTCCGATTCTCAACAAAAAATAAAAGAAGAAGAAGAAAAAAAAGAAGTGAAGCACTGATCAATTCGTATGGCAACGCTCTGCTTGTTTCGATGATGAGCCTGTGGCTCCCTTTCGTTTCCTTCTCATCCCTTTTCCTTTTCTTTTTTTTCTTTCACCACGTCGCCTTTGCCTTGCTTTGGCGATCGACCGGCATGTCAGAAAAGACGGATGGCGCGGCAGCATGCGAAGTGAAGTGACTCAAAGCCTCCGCGGCTACTCTCTCTCTGCGCCGATCTTCATCGGGATTGTATCCGCGTCGCCTGCGTTTCTGCCTTCGGTTTTTTGCCTGGAGCAGTACTGACCACCACCGCCACAGCACAAGCTGATCGATGGGGATGGACGGACGCTGCCCCTCCTTCGAGCGCAACGGTGGTTATCGAGATGATTGATCTCGATCGTCGCCTGCATGGCGTAGCTGCCTCCTGATCAGATGGAGATATGCCGCCTCCCAAGCTGCTGCTGCCTCCACTAATTCCGCCGATTAATCATCACCACCATCAACTGTGTCATAGTAGCTAGATCATGCGTGCCCCCTCCGCAAGATTCGCGCCAAATTTCTCGCGGAATTGCTGAAGCGTGTCCGCGGCATCAGCGACAGGGAAGGGAGAAGAGCATACAGCAGCATTTCCAGCCAGCCCCGTGACTGACAAGGACGATGCCCCCCTGCCCCGACCTAGAAAGCGACCATGGCGGTCCTGATTCCCCCCTGATCTGAAAACAGCAGAGAGGAAAATTGCAAGCAAGCGGTACAGAAAGGGACAGGCGACACGCATGCAGCAAATGGCAGTGCGGGAATCTAATCAGCTTAGACCATCCACACTCGTTCTCCTTCATCTTCTCCTTCAAAACGGAATATTCCATCCTACTCATTCATATTCTCTACTTCATATTCACTACTTCCGCATCCATATTCCTTCAACACTCTCCTTTATGGCCCACCACTCATATTTTTATCCCACCCACCCCAGCGGCCCACAAACACACCTCCCAACCACCCACATCTCTCTCCTCCCACCGCCCCCTCCCAGTACCGTCGGCGGCGCCGCCCGCCCGCTCCTCCACCTCCCGTCGGCGCCTCGCCTCGTGTAACACCCGAAAATTTCATCACAATAAAATATTGCTAGAAACAAGGTTTAGTTTTTTCTAAGGATTTAATAAATTTGAATAAATAAATTTGCCTTTAATTAAATTAAACATCATTTAATAATTAGAATCACCCAAGTGTTTGTGCATCATAATTGAAATGCATGAGTTTTGGTTGTGGTGTGATTTTAAAAGTCTTAAAAAGAAAACATTTGTGAAAAAGACCTTAAATTTAATTGTGAAAAAGTTTGTGGAAATTGGAATAAAGGTTTGAATTAAAAAAATGAAAAGAGGTTGAAAGTTTGAATTTAAAAAAATGTTTGAAAAAGTTTTCTAAAAGTCTTAAAATATTTGAATAAATTTGTGTTAAAATTTCAATTTGAAAAGATGAAAAAGTTTTGAAATTAAAAGGTTTGAAAATGGAATTGAAAAGAAAAAGAAAAAAAAACAAAAAAAAAAACAAACCTAACCTACTAGCCGCCCCCAACCCGCGCCCATCCGTTTTAGCCCGGCCCCGCCCGCTCCGCCGCCTCTCTCCCTCCCTCTCCTCTCTCCCTCTCTCACGCGGTCACCGGAACGGGGTGGGGCCCCCCCGTCGGCACCACCTTCAACCTCCGACCGCGCCCTCCCCCCTCCCACCATGGCCGCGCGCGCCGCGCCTCGCCGCGCCCTCTCGTCTCCCCGCGCCTCCTCCCCTTCTCTCCGGTGCTCCAAGCACCCAACCGACGCCGCCCAAACCGTCCCCGCCTCTTCCCCTTCCCCTACCCGCCGCCCACCGAGCCGCTCGCCATCAATGGCGGCCGTCGGTGTGCCGCCGTCCACCGCCTCACCGCACCCCCTCGGCTCCCTCTCGCCCCTATATAAGAAGCGCGGGACTCCCTCTCCAAACCGCGCCCCTCCCTTCCTCTCCTCCCTCACCGCACCGTGCCACCACCGAGCACGGCCGCCGCCGGAGCGCCTCCGCCGGATCTCCTCCTCCGCGCCGCTCCCACCCCCTTCAAGCCCCCGGTGAGCCTCCACATCCTCCCTCTCTCTCTCCGGCATCTTTTCCTTGCGATTTGGTGCACCGGAGCGCATTTCCGCCTTCTCCGGCGAGCCCGCCGCCGCCGCCGCGCGCGCGCGCGCGCGCCGCCGCGCGCGCGCCGCCGCCGTCCGCCCGCCGCCGCCGCCGCTCACATGCGACCGCAGCCGCCCGATCCGGCGGACGGCCCGGATTAAAAGGATCCGTAACCCTTGGATAAGGTCCACGGTGGACCAGTGGACCAGGTCCACCAGGCCGGTCCACAGCCTTGCGTCAGCGCCTGCGTCACCGATGACGTCATGCTTACGTCATCGCTTGCGTCAGCCAGCCAACCACAAGCCGCCACGCGTCGCCGGCCGGCGCCCACCCGCCGGCCGCCGGGGCACTTTTGCAAAAAGGACCCTGCAGTTTTTAATATTACAAATATATCCTTCCACCATATAAAAGCCTTGCAAGTTAGTCCCTGGTTTTTATAATCAAGCCCTTGGCCTTTCAAAAAAATGCTCACCCACAGTCCAAAGCCCCTCTTTTGCACCAAAGACCTCTAGTTTATATCCATATTTATGTTTAGGTCCCTGAAATCTTGCAGAAAAACCCCTAAAACTTTCAGATAATCACAATTTAGCCCCTGAACCTTGTTTCAGCCATAACTTTTCCATCCTAGCTCCGTTTTACGCGTTCTTGATGTCCACGCGATCGTCTCTCCGAGCCCATCATTTCTAAAAGCTTGTTTTAGTCTTTTGGTAATGTTTGATGTATTGTTTTATTTATTGTATGTTTTCTTGCATGATCGTAGCCAACGCGCCGTTCGAGGAAGTTCAAGTGCAGAGCTTTTCAGATAAGGAAAGTAGCTTATCGTTGGAGAAAGGCAAGTGACCCTAACCACCCTTCTACCTATGCTTTAATCAAGAACACTATAAGTTAATCGGAACATGGAGAACCACCCGGGAAAACAGTGCAACCACAGTCCATATGGCTCTGGCTTAGCCAATTAATTAGGTGTGCGATTGATCTGATGGCCCTTTTCCGAAAGGAGCAGAGGGGGATTCGGGTTGCAGGGGTATAGCCCGGTCCTTTTGGGGTAGCAGCCTTTGCTAAGGAGCTGATCACTAGGGAGGGTTATGGTCCGCCCTGATCTGTAACTATGCGGGTCGTTAGTCTTTTGCATATCTTTGTAAAGGCTTCGTAGCGTCCCTATGCAATCACACCTCGGAAGTGTGGTATTGTGCTCGATCGGCACATGCGTGGTTGGGTTCAAAGTTCTTTGGAACTTTTACGCGAACCGTGGGAAAAGTGTGCAACCTCTGCGAGTGTAAAGCGATCGATCGGCCGTGCTCACGGTCAAGAGCGGCCCGGACCCTCACATGATTAATTGAACTTAAAGATGGATTAATATTGCTTTCCGGTTATTCCTGTGGCCTTGCTGAGTACCAACCATAAGTGTACTCATCCTTGCTTACGCTGTTCAGAGAAGAATCCCGGAGTGGAGTACTTCACCGACTACGAGGAGTTCTGAGGATGCGATCAACCAGTCAGATGCCTGTGGAAGATGAAGATGGAGTCGCGTCTTCATAGTTATCGTTGTTCGTGTAAAGACATTTGTGTCTACCTTCGTGAGTGTAATAAAAGTTAATAAACCTTTTCTGTACGTTTTGAGCAGTGTCTTGTGATATTACACTCATGAGTCTATCATATGTGTGAAATTGTGATCCTGGCACACATATGAGATGCATTCGGTTTTCTACGGAAAATCGAGTGTGACAGAGTGGTATCAGAGCATTGCTGACTGTAGGACGCAGCCTCAGATAGAAATGGTCGATATTAAGGACTCTTTATCTAGAAAGCCTTTCCAGCATTCAAAATATCTTATTTACGCTTAAAAAATATTTTATTCTTTATCAAAAATCATATCTTTTGTTTTCTTCTACACTGAGTCTGATTCTTGTTCTTCCACCTTGAACTACCACACGTGTTTTATAGGATAGATTCTTAGGTTGCCTACCCCTTCTACCAGTTTCGTTTCGATAGAGCCGTTCTTGTGAGGACGTGCGATGTGAATGCTTGTTGATTGAAAACATGCATGATTTGGATCTTTGACATGATTGAAATGTTTTTGTGGAGTGATGGCCACAAATACATCAATAAAATAATTAAAGTTAAAATTTGAATCTTAGCCCCTTTTCTCTAATTCACCTTTATCAATTCAAATTCCAATCGGAAAACTTCTCTCTCTGACAATCAAATGGTCAACATCAGGTCAGGAGCCGGACAGGATATTCCGTTCGTCATCAATCAGCTGAATCAAGTTCCCTCCTCCACCACAAGAATTAGCGATGGATCCCGCGATGCAGCAGTTCTTGACGGAACGGATGCGTTGATTCGGGAACCTCACCGCCACCGTCCCGAGAATCTACGAGCACGGCGAGAACCGCCCACCACCACAAGGACCCCCACCACCTCCACCACCAGTAAACAAGCATAGAGAGTTCATGAGCCACAACCCGCCCACTTACTCTCATTCTGTAGATCCCCTCGATGCCGATGATTGGCTCAAGACCATCAACAAGATGATGAATATCACCCAATGCAATGATCGTGAGAAGGTTTTGTATGCCTCAGGACGTCTGACAGGTGCAGCCTCTGATTGGTGGGATGCTTACACCGTCGCACATGCTGCTGCCGACACCATTACCTGGCAGGAGTTCCAGGAGAGTTTTCGTACACATCACATCCCGGTACCGGTGTGAAGAAGTCGAAGAAGAAGGAATTTCTAGCTCTAAAACAAGGCAACATGACCGTTAGTGAGTATCTGGATCAGTTTACTCATTTGTCCCGCTATGCACCAGATGAAGTCAACACGGATGCAAAGAGACAGGAACGCTTTCTCGATGGTTTGATAGGTCCACTTAACTATCAGTTGCAGAGCCACACATTTCTTAACTTTCAGATGTTGCTCAATAAGGCTATAGGCTTGGAGAATAAACGCAAGGAACTTCGTGAACAGAAGCGCAAGTTTCAACCTCAAGGTCAATCCAGCAGTAACACCCGCCCTCGTTACAACTCATCGCAAGACTCTCAGTTTCGTTCTAGCACACCAGGCAGAGGCCATGGACAGAGTCAGCAGTATCGTTTGTTTGATGAACCCGAAGAATCCAACCCAATAACACCTCAGGCTCCAAATCCTCATCAGAATCGCTCAGGTGCACCAGTAAGGAACACTACTCCAGTTCACCCCGATGGATGCTTCAAGCTGCGGAGAATTGGGACACTATGCCGCATTTGCCCTCGCCGCAATATGCGGACACCCCGGAGAGATAGCGAGAGGACAACGGAACAATATGCATGGTAGGGTGAACCATGTGACGTACCGAAGAAGCTCAAGGAGACAAAGATGTTGTGCTTGGTACGTTTCTTATCAACTCTGTACCTGCAACAGTTTTATTTGATTCCGGGGCATCGCATTCATTTATTACTGAACGATTCGTGACGAAACATGATGTACCCAAGAGTTCCATGAAGACGCATTTGCTAATTAGTTCTCCAAACGGTGAAATGAAATCCACCTATGTATGCCCACAGGTCAATCTTAAGATCGGAGAGATAGATTTTGAAGCAGATTTAGTGATTCTAACATCCAGTGGAATAGATGTGATCCTTGGTATGGATTGGTTAAGTAAGCATGATGGAATCATTTTGTGTGCCAAGAAGTCGGTGCTCTTAACTACCCCGCAAGGAGATAGGATTGAGTTTGCCGCTACAAGCCCGAAGAAGAAGGAGAAGTGAACAAGCTCTGTGATAATAAACCGTCATCTTTCAAGACATCTTGTATCTCCTCTTGTTTCCCGATCCCTCCGAATCTCGGGACGAGATTCTTTTTAAGGGGGTAGGATTTGTAACACCCGAAAATTCCATCACAATAAAATATTGCTAGAAACAAGGTTTAGTTTTTTCTAAGGATTTAATAAATTTGAATAAATAAATTTGCCTTTAATTAAATTAAACATCATTTAATAATTAGAATCACCCAAGTGTTTGTGCATCATAATTGAAATGCATGAGTTTTGGTTGTGGTGTGATTTTAAAAGTCTTAAAAAGAAAACATTTGTGAAAAAGACCTTAAATTTAATTGTGAAAAAGTTTGTGGAAATTGGAATAAAGGTTTGAATTAAAAAAAATGAAAAGAGGTTGAAAGTTTGAATTTAAAAAAATGTTTGAAAAAGTTTTCTAAAAGTCTTAAAATATTTGAATAAATTTGTGTTAAAATTTCAATTTGAAAAGATGAAAAAGTTTTGAAATTAAAAGGTTTGAAAATGGAATTGAAAAGAAAAAGAAAAAAAAACAAAAAAAAAACAAACCTAACCTACTAGCCAGCCCAACCCGCGGCCCATCTGTTTTAGCCCAGCCGGCCCGCTCCGCCGCCTCTCTCCCTCCCTCTCCTCTCTCCCTCTCTCACGCGGTCACCGACAGGTGGGGCCCACCTGTCGGCACCACCTTCAACCTCCAGCACCGCGCCCTCCCCCTCCCACCATGGCCGCGCCGCCGCTCTGCCTCGGCGCCCTCTCGTCTCCCCGCGCCTCCTCCCCTTCTCTCCAGTGCTCCAAGCACCCAACCGACGCCGCCCAAACCGTCCCCGCCTCTTCCCCTTCCCCTACCCGCCGCCCACCGAGCCGCTCGCCATCAATGGCGGCCGTCGGTGTGCCCGCCGTCCACCGCCTCACCGCACCCCCTCGGCTCCCTCTCAGCCCTATATAAGAAGCGCAGGACTCCCTCTCCAAACCGCGCCCCTCCCTTCCTCTCCTCCCTCACCGCACCGTGCCACCACCGGAGCACCGGCCGCCGCCAGAGCGCCTCCGCCAGATCTCCTCCTCCGGCGCCGCTCCCACCCCTTCAAGCCCCTGGTGAGCCTCCACATCCTCCCCTCTCTCTCCTGGCATCTTTTCCTTGCGATTTGGTGCACCGGAGCGCATTTCCGGCCTTCTCCGCGAGCCGCCCGCCGCCGCCGCCGCCGCGCGCCGCCGCCGCCGTCCGCCCGCCGCCGCCGCCGCTCACATGCGACCGCAGCCGCCCGATCCGGCGGACGGCCCGGATTAAAAGGATCCGTAACCCTTGGATAAGGTCCACGGTGGACCAGTGGACCAGGTCCACCAGGCCGGTCCACAGCCTTGCGTCATCGCCTGCGTCACCGATGACGTCATGCTTACGTCATCGCTTGCGTCAGCCAGCCAACCACAAGCCGCCACGCGTCGCCAGCACAGCCCACCCGCCGGCCGCCCAGGCACTTTTGCAAAAAGGACCCTGCAGTTTTTAATATTACAAATATATCCTTCCACCATATAAAAGCCTTGCAAGTTAGTCCCTGGTTTTTATAATCAAGCCCTTGGCCTTTCAAAAAATGCTCACCCACAGTCCAAAGCCCCTCTTTTGCACCAAAGACCTCTAGTTTATATCCATATTTATGTTTAGGTCCCTGAAATCTTGCAGAAAAACCCCTAAAACTTTCAGATAATCACAATTTAGCCCCTGAACCTTGTTTCAGCCATAACTTTTCCATCCTAGCTCCGTTTTACGCGTTCTTGATGTCCACGCGATCGTCTCTCCGAGCCCATCATTTCTAAAAGCTTGTTTTAGTCTTTTGGTAATGTTTGATGTATTGTTTTATTTATTGTATGTTTTCTTGCATGATCGTAGCCAACGCGCCGTTCGAGGAAGTTCAAGTGCAGAGCTTTTCAGATAAGGAAAGTAGCTTATCGTTGGAGAAAGGCAAGTGACCCTAACCACCCTTCTACCTATGCTTTAATCAAGAACACTATAAGTTAATCGGAACATGGAGAACCACCCAGGAAAACAGTGCAACCACGGTCCATATGGCTCGGCTTAGCCAATTAATTAGGTGTGCGATTGATCCGATGGCCCTTTTCCGAAAGGAGCAGAGGGGGGATTCGGGTTGGGGGGGTATAGCCCGGTCCTTTTGGGGTAGCAGCCTTTGCTAAGGTGCCGACCACTAGGGAGGGTTATGGTCCGCCCCGATCCGTAACTATGCGGGTCGTTAGTCTTTTGCATATCTTTGTAAAGGCTTCGTAGCGTCCCTATGCAATCACACCTCGGAAGTGTGGTATTGTGCCCGATCGGCACATGCGTGGTTGGGTTCAAAGTTCTTTGGAACTTTTACGCGAACCGTGGGAAAAGTGTGCAACCTCGCGCAGTGTAAACCGATCGATCGCCCGTGCTCACGGTCAAGAGCGGCCTGGACCCTCACATGATTAATTGAACTTAAAGATGGATTAATATTGCTTTCCGGTTATTCCCGTGGCCTTGCCGAGTACCAACCATAAGTGTACTCATCCTTGCTTACGCTGTTCGGAGAAGAATCCCGGAGTGGAGTACTTCACCGACTACGAGGAGTTCTGAGGATGCGATCAACCGCCGGATGCTCGTGGAAGATGAAGATGGAGTCGCGTCTTCATAGTTATCGTTGTTCGTGTAAAGACATTTGTGTCTACCTTCGTGAGTGTAATAAAAGTTAATAAACCTTTTCTGTACGTTTTGAGCAGTGTCTTGTGATATTACACTCATGAGTCTATCATATGTGTGAAATTGTGATCCTGGCACACATATGAGATGCATTCGGTTTTCTACGGAAAATCGGGTGTGACACCTCGCCTCGAGAGCTCCGCCGGACTCTCCACCGCGGGAGTCGGGTCACGGCGGCGGGAGGAGGACCGACGCACTCCTCCGCTTCGGCAATTGCGCCGCACCCCAAGGTCGCCCCTGCTCCGTGCCGGCGTCCGTCCTTCGCGCCGGCGAGTTCCTCTCCGATTGGACCTCGCCGGAGCTCCAAGGGCCGGTGCGCGGAGCTCCATGGCCGGCGCGGATCTCCTCGCCGGGAAGGCCGCCGCGCGGGTGCCGACGCGAGTTCCTCGCCGGAAGCGGCCCCTCGAGCGCCCTCCGCGGGGGTGCGCCGGGTGGGGCTTCGCGCCCGCTCCCTCCGCGGCCGGATGCGGGGCGCGCGCGCTCCCCCGCTCGCCGACCGCTCGAGCTCCGCCCTCGCGCTCGCCTCGGCACGCCTCGTCGGTGCGTGGAGCGAGAGGCGCGGCCTCGAGCGGCGGAAGGAGCTCCGGCGCTCGAGTGGGGGCGTGATGCGAGGCGAGGGTGATCCTCGGGCGCGCCGCCCTCTCCCCAGGCCGGCGGTTCTCGAATTTGGGCGCCGCATGGGATCTCCGGCGATGGCTTCCCCTCCTCTGCTGACAGTTCCTCGTCTCCGCCTCCGGTGGCGGCAGAATCAGGGCGGCGGCGCTACTCCTCGGGTGTAACACCCAGAAATTCCATCACTTAAAAATGCTAGCAACAATTAGAATTTTATTTCTAAGGTTAATGAATTTGAATAATTAAATTTGCCTTTAAATATATGCAATGATAATTAATTAATTTAGAGAAACCAAGTGTTTGTGCATCATGTTGAATGCATGGGTTTTGAATTGATTGTGTGGTCAAAAGTTTGTTTAAAAATTTTGAAAAGGTTTTGTGTAAAAGCTTGAAAAGGAAATAAAAAGGAATTGACAAAAAAACAACCAACCCTCACCCATTTCTCCTTTTCAGCCCAGCCCACCTTTTATTTTCTTTTTCCGCGCGGCCCAGCAACCGGCCCACCTAACACCGCTAGCCCGCTACCCCTCTCTCCTCTCACACGCCGCTGACAGGTGGGGCCCACCTGTCAGGGTCGTCTCCCACCTTCAGGCGCCGCCCCACCTCCTTGCCGCGCCGGTCGCCGCCATTGCCCCGCGCCCCCTCGCCTCCCCTCGCCGCCTCCCCTTCCCTCTAGTGTGCGAAGCACTCATTCGTCGCCACCTCAAGCCGCCCCGCCTCTTCTTCTCCCGGAAACGGGCGCCCCACCGAGCCCGGCCATTAATGGCGGCCGCCGCCGTTGCCCCGCGCCACCGCCTTGCCCGCGGCTCCTCCACTCCCCTCACCACCTATAAAAGGCCGCCCCGAGCTCCTCTCCACCTCGCACCGCTCCTTCGAGCTCATCTCCTCCTCTACACCGCCGCCCCAAGGAAGCCCGCCGGAGCAAGGCACACCGACCGCGCCTCGCCGCTCCGCCGCCGCCTCTTCTCCCCCTTCGAGCGGCTCGGTGAAATCCACTACTTCTCCTCTCTGTTTTAGTGCCTTCATCTTGTTGTTTAGAGCACCGTAGCGTGGTTTTGGCATTCTCCGGCGAACCGGCCGGTGAGCCGCCGCCGCCGCCCGCCGCCGGACAGCCAGGCCGCCGCCGCCGCCCGTAGCCAGCCCGCCGCCGCCCTTAGCTGCAGCTGTCCGCAGCCCTAGATCTTCATCCAACGGCCCAGATCCAAGGAAGCCGCCGGTCAACAGAGGCATACCGGTCAAAACCTAGGGTTGCGCCGGCAAACTTTCTAAAGAGCCCCTGTCCTTTTTACAATTTGCAACCCGGTCCTCCCACCATATAAAACCCTTGCAAGTTAGCCCCTGGTTTTTATGGTTAAGCCCCTAGCCTTTCAAAAATGATTCACCCGCAGTCCAAAAGCCCCTCTTTGCACCTAGGACCTCTAGGTTATATTTATAATTATGTTTTAGCCCCTGAATTTTTATAGAAAACCCCTAAGGATCATTTTCTTTTACAAAATAGTCCCTGGAATCTATTTAAATCATAACTTTTCCGTCCTAGCTCCGATTTATGCGTTTTTGGTGTCTACGCGATCGTCTCAACAAGCACGATAGTTTTAAAAGCTTGTATTAGACTTTTAGCAATATTTGATGTACTGTTTTATTTATTGTTTGTTTTTCTTGTGTGATCGTAGAGGACGTGCCGTTCGAAGTTGAGCACGAACCATCTTTTGAAGAGATTGAGCCCCAGTTTTTAGGAGAAGAAGGCAAGTGGATTTCCCCCCTGCATACTCTTTTTGTCCTAATAACATGCATGTTATCACACTTTAAATTTTAATTGTTATGCATAAATTTTGATGGGAAATGCCTATTAAGGAAATGACTAGATTTTAATCCTTATACCTTGCATACCTTGTTTTAAATAAGTGTTTGGGTAGATAAATGCTTAGATGCTATACTTTGGGAATGGAAGTGAACTTTTAAAATGTTGAATTTAAATGGAATCTGTGTTTATGGAATTTCAAGAACATATAAATTAAAACATGGAGAACCACCCAGGAAAACAGTGCAACCACAGTCCACATGGCTCTGGCTTAGCCAATTAATTAGGAGTGTAAATTATCTAATAGCCCTTGTCCGGAAGGAACACAGGGGGCTCCGGGTTGCAGGGGTATAGCCCGGTCCTTTTGGGGTAGTAGCCTTTGCTAAGGTGCTGACCACTAGGGAGGGTTATGGTCCGCCCGAGTCATATCGTCGTGGGATATTGGTGTTTTGCACGCCTTTGTAAAGGATTCGTAGTGAACCCCTTGCCACTCACCTCGGAAGTGTTTAAGGGCTTTGCAAACCCGGGCAGGATGGGGAACACGAACTGTGGGTAAAGTGTACAACCTCTGCAGAGTGAGAACTGATCGATCAGCCGTGCTCACGGTCAAGAGCGGCTTGGACCCTCACATGATAATTAAACTAGAAATGGACTTCAAATTGTGGTTTACTTATGATTTGGAGGAATAGTCTTGAAAAGCTAAGTTTTGGGGTGGTATACACTTACACTTAGTAAATAGGTGCTTGCTAATAAAATTTGACCAACTTAAAATGCTTACCGCTGAAAACCCTAGCCTACCCTTGATAGCTTTGCATTTTCCCCCACGGGGCCGAGTACCAACCATAAGTGTACTCACCCTTGCCATATGTGTTCGAGGAGGATGCCGGAGCAGAGTTCTTCGACGAGTTCGATGGATTCTGAGGCTCGCGTTACCCCCAGTCAGGAGCTTGTGAAGTTGGAGACGGTGTTCCATCGTCTAGCTATCGATGTTCGTGTTTAGACCTTCGAGTCTATCGATGAGTGTAATAAATTAATAAACCTCTCTATGTACGTTTTGAGCATTGTACTATGATATTACACTCATTTGTCTATCATATGTGTGAAATTGTGATTATGGCACACGTATGAGATGCATTCGGTTTTCTTCGGAAAACGGGTGTGACAGAGTGGTATCAGAGCAATGCTGATTGTAGGACGCAGCCTTAGATAGAAATGGTCGAAATAAGGACATTATCTAGAAAGACATTTCAGCTCTCTCATTCAAAAAAAATCTCCTAAATACACCTAAAAATCTATCTTATTTGCTTTTGTTAAAACCTTGTCCCCTTTATTGTTTTATTCTGCTCTGAGTTCAGTTTTCTTTTCATAGATGGCCAGGACTCAGCCGTTCGGAGCACAAGTTGCCCCCCCTCGTCCCGGCTCGAGGAGGAACCGGAGGACCCCTACTTCTTCGTAGAGGCTGAGGATGGAGCGATCCTGGAGGTGTACTCTGATGGAGAGCTGGGATCTCCGCGAGCTCTACCTTCCCCGCCAGCGGTAGAGGAGCCGCCACCAGCTGCCCCTGCCTCACCAGCAGCTCCTGTCGCTCCTGAGGATCCTGCACCAGATGCCGCGGAAGGAGATCCAAACGACTCTGGCGATGACACCGAGGACAGTGAGGCGACGGAGGATGACAACGAGGAGAGGGACGATGCTTACTACGAGGGACCTCGCGAGGGAGACCCGTACTGCATCATGCACTCGTCCGAGGTGGCACTTGGCTACTTCCCTTGGTCGCTGCGGAACACTCTCATCGGAGCCGGGGAACACCGTGTACCCCATGTACGTCACCCACAGCTGGAACGAACCGCCACTGGGCACCTACTACCTGACCAGGGTCCACATCAGGGTGCGCAACCATGCCGGAGTAGGTTATATCTCGCGCACGACCCATGATTCTACTACACCTCACTCTACCTACCAGGCATCTGTCAGCAATGCCGCCAGGAGGGCCTTGTTCTCTCTTCGTTTCAGGCATGACCAGGAGTTGAGCCTCAGCGACTACCGCCACATCCCTCGTCGTACCAGTGGCACCGAGCAGACGGTGGTACCACTGACCGGCTCCGAGGACCCACGCCTCCACACTCTTGCCCGTGTCACGGCAAAGCACTCAACACCGACCCGGAGGGTGCTACGGCCGAGCCGGGAGCGGACCCACGGTGAGCCGAAGGACGCCTACGCCGGGATTGCTCGGGCCGGGAGGCCGAGCGTGACGGTAGGGAGCCACCCGTCCCGGCCCGACGAGACCCCTTTCCCTGCGGAGTCACCACCCCGCAAGAGGCTTCGTTACGGCTCTTCGTCTGCTACCACAGGTCTTCTGGGTTAGGATGCCACCGCGAGTTGAGATCGCTAGACCCGTCCCTGCGAGGACGTAATCGATGTAATAATGCTTGTTGATTGAAAACATGTTTGATTTGGGTTTTTGTTTGACTGAAATGCTTTGTGGTGTGATGGCCGCATATGCATTAATAAAATAATTAAGTTTAAAATTAATCTTAGCCCCCTTTCTCTCTTACTCATGTTTGTCGATCATCGCTCTTATCCGAAATGACTTTCTCTAACAATCGGATGGTAAACACCGAGTCCGGAGGTGGACGAGACGTACCGCCCGTGATACGTGCTCACATCGCCAATCGCGAATCCCGCCCACCTCCACCTCGGGGATTAGCAATGGATCCAACCATGCAAGCAGTTCTTCACGGCACGGATGCGGTTGATTCGAATCTTATCGCCACCGTCCCGGAACTCCGCAGCACGGCAGAACAATCCGCCACCACAAGGACCTCCACCACCTCCACCGGTCAACAAACACGAGAGAGTTTATGAGCCACCATCCACCCACCTACTCCCACTCAGTGGATCCTCTTGACGCAGATGATTGGCTCAAGACTATCAATAAGAAGCTGAACATCACTCAGTGCAATGACCGAGAGAAAGTCCTGTATGCCTCGGGACGCTTAGAGGGTGCTGCGGCCGATTGGTGGGATGCCTATACTGTAGCACATGCCGCTGCTGACACTATCACCTGGCAGGAGTTCCAGGAAGCTTTCCGTACTCACCACATCCCGTCTGGAATAATAAAGCTGAAGCAGAAGGAGTTTCTCGCTCTGAAGCAAGGCAGCATGTCCGTCAGCGAGTATCGGGACAAGTTCACCCAACTGTCTCGGTATGCTCCGGATGAAGTAGATACCGACCCGAAGAGGCGGGGAACGATTTACGGATGGACTCATAGGGCCACTAAACTATCGGCTCCGAGCCACACTTTCCCCAACTTCCGGACCCTATTAGACAAGGCTATCGGTCTTGAAAGCAAGCGTAGAGAACTTGGAGACCGAAACGCAAGTTCCAAAACCAAGGGCGATCTAGCAGCAACACACGTCCCCGCTACAATGCACCACGAATCCTCGGTTCCGCTCGGGGGAGGATATAGTGGAAATTTTCGAGCAGAACCAATCATTCCGGCGTTCGGCTCGGCGGCCCCGGCGCTTCCATCGGCGGACTCCTCGTGCCCCAATTCGGCAGCGAGTCGCCCAAACAATGCCCCGGGGTGCTCCGGTGAGAAACACCGCACCGGTTCGGCCTAGTGGATGCTTTAAGTGCGGAGAGTTAGGGCATTATGCCAATAATCGTCCCAAGCGTGGAATGCAAACTCCACGAGAAGGGCAATGGTCGAAGCTCGGGCGACCATCCTCTCGGGTTCGCACCGGGAATTCTACTCCTCGGGGCAACGGGGCTCAACAAAACTTTGTGCGTGGGAAAGTAAACCACGTGACGATTGAGCGAGCTCGGGAAGCTCCCGAGGTCGTGCTTGGTACGTTCCTTGTCAATTTCGAACCCGCATCCGTTTTATTCGATTCCGGAGCATCACATTCATTTGTTACCAATCAATTTGTGGAAAAATATAGCTTGCCCATGAGTCTTATGAAGACACCATTACTAGTTAGCTCCCGGGCGGTGAAATGAAAGCCGACACATATGTCCACGGGTGAACCTTAAACTTAATGAGATAGAATTTCTAGCCGACCTAATAGTTTTAAAATCCTGGGGAATAGATGTAATACTTGGAATGGATTGGTTGCGCAAGCATGACGGGGTGATTCAGTGTCGCAAGAGATCAGTGGTTTTGACTAGCCCACAAGGAGACAGAATTGAGTTCAAAGTGGATAACTCATCCGAAGAACAAGGAACGGTGAATTCAACAAAGGGCAAATCCTTAGAAGAGATCAAAGTTGTGAACGAGTATCCCGATGTATTTCCAGATGAGTTACCAGGTATGCCGCCTGACCGCGACATTGAATTCAGCATTTAACTTTTACCTGGTACTGCTCCTATTTGCGTGTGCTATACATGTCTTTAACGTATAGCCCGGACTTTTTCCCCCTCTGAGCTTCAACACAAACTTCTGTAGCGGTCTCCTGCAAATTAAATCAGAAGTGAAAATCATCTTATATGTATATACAGCCTAAAATTCACACTAGCATTAGTACGAGACTACCGTGATAGCCAGAATATATATATGTATACGAAATAGTTGAGTTGTGTTAGAATATATATAAAAAGAGTGTTTGCAAACACCATCCAGCCAATCTCGAGTTCTCTCGCCGAGCCACATGGGCAAAGCCGCACTGTGCTCGCGCAGCCACTCCGCCACCGCCCGCCCTCCTACCACCCGCGACTCCGCGAACGCTCGTCGGCTGGGTGGGATGTTGCCCGCACCCTCGCCACGATGGCCAAGCCGGTGAAGCTCTGCGTCAAGCTCCTGGAGGAGGGTGGTTCCCACACCATCCGGTTCGGCAAGGACCTCCGGGGCGGCGAGCAGATCAGGTGCTGTCGGCCCCCGTGCAGCGATCCGGGATGCTCGACCTCGTCCACCACGACGACGGCGGTGATGCGGGCGGCCTCATCGACAAACTTCGATTTGAGTTCGTGCTGGCTTGTACCCAAATCGAACTGCAGAACATTACGGTATGTGGGTGATGTGATGATCAACGACTGATGGCTATCTATCTTAGTAATTCCGATCCTATGTCCTATAATTGATGTACGCAGTATCCTTCGCGTGATGCATGCCTATGCATGATCTGTTTTTATGCAACTTCCCCCATTTTTATTGCTTAATTACGATGCTAATTATCTCGCGGCGCTAGCTAGCCAAAAGGCGAGCGCGCAGCAGGCACTTGCTTTTTTGCTCGGCTAAAAGCGCACTTGCAGGCAAAACAGCTCCGACCCCCTGGCTGCAGCGCCGCCTGCCCTCCCCCGGCCGGCCATGTGGGCCTGTTGCGGTGGGACGGGGAGGACAGGGGTTGGTGAGTGGGTTGCCAACACCGTACGTACGCGCGCGCATGCGGGATTGGAAGACCAAAAACCAACAAATATCTTGGACCGTGTTTGCATCTAAGCTGGGTGATAATCCGTTCAAATATGTTTTTAGTGATTGTGGGGTAGCCGCTTTTTGTTGGGCGTGGCTCATTAGCGTCAAGTTGAAACAAGGAGTTGCAATGCACATATATGCACATGCATGAACACACGCCTGGCCCACCGCTAGGATTGTTGAATACTTGACGTGTTCTGCCATGGCAATTGGAAGTGTACACTCCATCTCAAGTCCATCGCCAACAAATAGAATCCGGTGTGTTTGTTAACTGAACATTCTGCAATTTGTCCCACAGAATGATCAACTCTGTAATCCCCTTCTGAAGAATTCATACGCCAAAGTCCCCTAGTCCAATTGTGATCATGCAGATCAGCAGCAGCTGAGTTCCTTTTTCCTCCAAGCGAAACTTTGGTGCTAGTACTCCGTATATCTGTTGGTGCTCTGCCTTTCCCGGAACAACTGTGTTTTGGTGTTGGAACTTGGAACCACGAAACGGCAGTTCACGGGCCAGGCACAGCGGGCTTTCGATTACTACTTTTCCTTTCTCCATTCCTGCTCCGAGTCACTGCGATTCCTTTTTCGCGTTGCAGAGCAGGACAGCAGCACGGGCGCCCGATAGCCTGGTGCGGTGGTGCACCAGAGCACAGGAGTAGCGGCCGGCCGGGCTCGCTGCAGCGCCACAAGCCTGCCTGTCCCTGGCCGCCTGCCGCGATCCTGTCGTGTCTGCAGCGACGAGACTTGGCACCCGTCGATCGGCCAACTTTTACGCTTCCTGAAAGCTGAGACGACAAGACCGTCCATTTGCGGGGGAGAGCATGCATGGCCGGGCCGGACTCCGGTGACGACCGGCCGGGTGCTACAGTAGTCTGAGGAGCAGAGCTCCTGGCAGGGAGGGGCAGGCGGGCAGCAGCACCAATGCCATCGGCCGTGCCACTGCAACTGGTTTGCCGGTGGGCCGGGAAAAGGAAGAAGTGGTTTGCCGCGTACTATAGTATCTACGTACTGCTGTACTGTGCTGATGGTCTGCACTCGAGTAGTATATATATACGTACACGAACATGAGAAGCGCGTGTCTACAGGTGCCGGGAGTTTCAGAAACTTCACACATAAGGTAAAAATAATACTAGTAAACACTAATGGCCAAGCGAAATGAGGTATCAATTCAGATTAGAACTTGCAACAGTGCTGAAAGTCTGGCCAGTGCTAATCCATTCCATGCATAGCGTTGTTGTCAATGCTCACACAGCAAATTAAACATGACGGACTAGAGGTACTCAAAAGGCGACTTCGGCGGCGACCACCAGCTTCTCGAAGCTGACGCTCAACTGCTCGAAGTAGGAGGCTGGATCCTCCTTCGGCGCGGGCTGGTCGAGGATGGCGGCGGCGCTGGCGTCTAGGCGGAGGCTGGCAGTAGACAGAGTAGCGACGCACAACACCAAGGTGGCGGTCGCAGCTTCACGCACGCTTGACGGACGGACGTAACCTTTGTTGGCCTCCGAGAGGACGAGCAGGAAGCGCAGTCCGGCGATCTTCAGGTTCTGAGCAGAGGAAACAAAGTCAAGCGAGTCAATCGCGATCAGGCGAGGCACAGTAGAAACATCAAATCAAACTGAGACAAACAAGTCCCTCAGCATTTTAGCCACGAAGGTGGCGCCCTTGGAGGCGGTGGCCTTCATCTGCACAGCGACGTCTTCGTCGAAGCATACGACCTCGTACGCCTCGCGCTTAGGTTCGGTGCCCATGCCTCTCTCGAACGCGGCCCACGACTCGAGCACGGCGTTCTTCTGGCCCTCCAGATCCAGCTGCGCACAAGACAGAGCAGTCAAAACAACAACAAAGAAACCAAACAAATTGCAGCGACGGCATCATGGCAACGCCTTGCCCGTGGCGCTGCTCCCCCCCGCCTCCGCCCCGCCGAGCCCGTTCTGGCAAGTGGCAACCACCGCCACCGCCCTTTTGCCGCTGCAGTGCCGCACTAAACCCGACGACATCGCCGCCTCGGCACCCTAGCCCGACCGCTGCGGTGCCCGGGACGGCGACGCCACCGCCGCCTTGCCTCGCCAACCCCGCGCCCATCACCAAACGTACGAAACACACGCAGGCCCGCCAAGAAAACAGAAACGCCACGTACCTGGCCATCGTCGGCGGCCGCGTTGTTGCCCGCCTCCGAGGTTGCGCCCGCCGCCACGGAGCGCGTGGCGCCTGACGACGGGACGCGAGTGGCCTCCGGCGCGAGGAAGAGGACGCCGCCGGTGTTGCCCGCGCCCGCGCCCGCGGCCACGGCGCGCACGGCGCCGCCGCGGGCCGAGCCTGGCGCGGAAGCCACAGCCACGGCTGTGTCCATTCCGGCCCGTCATCGAGGTACCCATCCTCCAGGCCCAGCCCAACCCAATAGAAGCAGCACCGCTCGGCGCGAACGAACTAAAACCCTAGCCCCCTTCCTTTGCTCCTCCGTCGCATCGCCACCGCCCACCGCTCACAGCCATCAACCAAACCAACCTCCTCACAGCTCGTCTCCCTCGCCGCCGGCCGCCTCGCCCCCCCCCCCCCCCCCCCCCAACAGAAGGGCTGCGAGTTCTTTTCTTTTTCTTTTTTGCGGCGCCTCAGCCCGATGGAGGACTCGCTGAATGGGATGATCTCGGCGATTTCCTGGGTGCCCCGGGGCGCCGCCAAGAACGTACCGGTCGTCGCCGAGCCGCCCACGCAGGAGGAGATCGACGAGGCCATCAAAACCCTGGCCTTGGGTGGAGAGTAAGCCCGCCCCGCACGGCCCCTCCTTGTTCCCCCCCCCCCCCCCCCCCTCGCGGCTTCCTCGCATTGCTGTGAGCCTGGCGGTGCTGACGAGCTGTAACTCTGTCCCCAGCGGCGGGAGCGATGTCGAAGAGGAGGAGGATGATGATGCTGGCACCATGGAGCTTGACGGCGCCGATGCCGAGGAGGTGGAGGAGGAGGAGCTTGATGAGGTCGCCCGGGCCAAAGCTGTCGCCAAGGCACTAGCCAAGGGCTCCAGTCAGGTAGACAACGTCGCGGATGAGCTTCACGAGCTCAACATGGATGCCTACGACGACGAGGAAGAAGGTGTGCGCTTCTCATCCTCCTGCTGCAGATTTTTTTTTTAAGTCGGACCAGGTGTTGGCTGATTGCTGAATTGTGAGCTTGTGATTATGTTAGGCATCGAGATTTTCAGCTCCGGAATGGGGGACCTGTACTATCCCAGCAATGACATGGACCCCTATCTTAAGAACAATGATGTAACTGCACTTTCTCCTCTCCCCTGTTTTACCTTTGTTGTTTGCTTGACACAATAGATGGATGCAAGTTGATCCCATTTTCCCTATCTTATTAGGATGATGACGACGACGATGAGGATGAGATTGAAGATAAGATGATCAAGCCTACCGATTATCTTCTTGTCTGTGCACACAGTGACGAAGACATCTTTTCTCTTCAGGCAAGTTTGTCACATTTCAACTTTTGTGATTTTGCTATATACGATAATGGTGGTGCTGTTTTAGTTGATTTCGTTTGTTGATAGGAATCTAAAGACATAATCTTACTTGTAGTAACGATATGTTACCCACTGATTTGTCACATTCACACCTTGTTGCCCACTGGATTTATCACGGGTTGCCTTATGGCAATGTTGGCTTGTGACTAGTAAATCTGTGTTTGGAAATTGATCCCAGGATTTGCAATGCACTCTAGTGCCTACCGGTGTGTGAGCATGTGAAATATAGTAAATTCTTAATAGATTCTATTGCCTTGGCAGGCAGTTTCTCTGGCTGTTTTAAATGCTATCAAGTTTGATACCTAGTGCTTAACTAATTGTATATCACAGGTCAACATACTTGAAGAAACAGAGGACGGTGAGCAAAATATGTTTGTGCATCATGATGTTCCTCTCCCTGCTTTTCCGCTCTGCACTGCTTGGATGGATTTAAATCTGAAGGGTGGTGACAAAGGTCTGTGACTCTCACCTGATTTACATGCAAGGAGTGTGGAACTATCTTTAGAAGAAATTTAATACCTCATTTTGTTGCTTTCTCTGTGCTTTACTGCTTTTCATATTGCAGGGAATTTTGTTGCTGTTGGAACCATGGATCCTGCTATCGAAATATGGGACCTAGATATGGTAATGTCTCTTCAAATGCATATGGATATCATTCCATATAACCACGAAACATCTGATCGCTAAACATTTTACATATTCTTTGGTGGATCTTTGATTCTCAGGTTGATGAGGTGCAACCTCACATGGTTTTAGGAGGACTTTCAAAAAAGAAGAAAAAAGTAAAGGGCAAAAAGGTTTGCTTCTAGTTCCAGTATTGAACTAGATTTGTGTTTCCATGTGTCTGTATGTTATTTTTACGATATTGAACTAGCCTTGGAGTTGTCATTCCTTACATAGGTTATTTTACTGGTTTCTACACACATTCTCTTGCTCAAGACTTCTAGCATTCTCCAAACTAAAACAGTTTCTGTTTTAAGGCTGTTGATAAGTATCGGTATTCTTATTGATGTTGCTATTTACATGTTTTTTCGATTTATATTGCAAGATGAGTTTAGCTTACCATGCGGTGCATCGTGTCTGGTTATAGGAAGCTAAATTTTAGGTCAGATTTGCAAACAATTTTGACTTAGCATGACCCATTTAGCAGCAGGCTTTTATGCTCCAATATGCTAAAAGGAATGTAAATGAAATTCTGGTTTCAGATCCGGTCTCACTTAATCTAAGTGAGTGCATATGAAGCAAGCTGTTTTTTCATCTTATTGGTTGTCTCCTTAAATGCAAGTGAGACTGCACTAGAGTCTTCTTAGGTTCAGTATAGTTAGTGCTTGCTTAGTCTAGTTGCTTTCGGTTACCAGACTACAGTAGAGCCAGTTGTTTCATAACAGCATGATGCTAATTAGATGAATTTTCTTGGCCAGGACAAGATTGTTTGAATGTTTCTCTTTCATGATATTATGATGCGATGCATGCAAATGGGCACCCAATTATACTTCTTCTTCAGTCTCTGTTAGCTATGCTTATACCATACTGCATGAATTTTCTCTTGCAGGGGAAAAAGTATAAGAAGGGAAGTCATAGAAGTTCTGTGCTTGGTCTTGCATGGAACAAGGAAGTCAGGTGAGTTTTCATTTTAACTTAAGTGATGGTGCCTCTCTTCACTTATTAACCTCTCTGATGATGCATGACTTATTGTTATGAACTCCAGGAATGTTCTTGCTAGTGCAAGTGCGGACACAACCGTTAAAATCTGGGATTTAGCTGTTGGCAAATGTGCAGTTACACTTGAACATCATGATGACAAGGCAATGATTACTGATACTTGTTTTCTGTCGTATTGGGCTAACATCATCTTGCTGTATAATATTGATTTCCCTTCCTTGGTTTGCAGGTTCAATCAGTTGCTTGGTGCCCTCAGTCACCTGAAGTTCTTCTCAGTGGATCATTTGATAAAACAGTTGCCATGGTAGTAATGGGTAATTGATTATTAACATTTAATTACTCTTTCTTGATATTTGTTCCAACATTTTTGTCTACAGAATGATATGAAAGATGGTGGACAGAGTTGCCATAAATGGTCTGTTGAAGCAGATGTGGAAAGTTTAGCTTGGGATCCACACAATGAACATTCATTTGTGGTGAGTAATTGAAACACATGATGTCTTCTTACCTTAAGTTATCTGTCTAGTCCGAAACATGTGAAACCAAGAACTAGCTGATGCCTTAGGCTATTAGTTTAGTGAATGTTCTATCAGAAAACAGCTTAGTTGAAATCTAGGTTGGTGGATGGGTTCACATGTAGTTGTCTAGAGTCGAGTATAGTGTACAAAACTAGAAAATAGGGAGCAGGAGCGCTAAGGTCTCAAAGCCATGATATTGTGAAAAAAAATTAGATTCATCTCCACAGTGTTTATGCTAACAATACAGGCTACTCACTATTTTTGGACCCTATAGGAATGACCCTTGTGTTAGTTTTGCAAAGGCATTTGATCTGCAGTTATTTTATTTTATATCTGGTGAATATGCTTTTTCAATATTATGAAATTAGCACTTGTCCTTTTTGTGAAGGCATTTGATGTGCAGTTGTTAGCACTTGTCCTTTTTTTGTGAAGGCATTTGATCTGCAGTTTATATCTGATCTATTGATGTGTGAATCAGCCTGGGGGGTCTCTAAGTCAAAAGCTTTTATATCTTCCAGGTAAGTCTTGAAAATGGGATGGTTCAAGCTTTCGATAAGCGAACGGCTTCATCAAGTTCTCCTGGCCGATCCACATATACTCTTCATGCACACGAAAAGGCTGTTTCTTCCATCTCCTTCAACCCATCAGCCCCTAATGTAGGTATTCTTTTTCGGTATAGTTGTGTGCTAAAAAAGAAATAAACACATCCACACCACATGGATAGATTGCTTACAGTTTTTTTTCTTGCAGTTCCTTGCAACAGGCTCGACTGATAAAATGGTAATAACCTTGCAATGCTTGGATGACATATAGATACTATTCAGGCAGTGACTAACCTATTTGTAAACACAGGTGAAACTCTGGGATCTATCAAACAACAAGCCATCATGCATTGCCTCTATGAATCCAAAGCTTGTATGTTTTCAAATGAAATTGTTCTTTACTGGGAGTAATTGCTTTAGACATGTTGCTTATACATTTGATTGTTCCAGGGAGCTATTTTTTCGGTATCATTTTCACATGACAACCCCTTCTGGCTGGCCTGTGGAGGATCAAAAGGGAAACTAAAGGTAATTCACCAGGCTCCTCTCTACAAGCTGTTGAAGCTCTCCCTGCGATGCACAGCTGCCTTTATTAAACATTGTTTTGCATCTTTGACAGGTCTGGGACACACTAACAGAGCCAGCGGTGGCTAGCAAATTCGGCAGGCAGAAGTGAAGGAAATTGCATGGCACTGAAAAGCACGAACACAATAGCATCTGAATTCTGCTGGCATAAGTTGTTCGCGGTGTAGATTGAAGTCTAGAAGTTTTGTGCATGTGAGATGTAAGCCCAGTTTTGGTAAAATGAATGAAATCAAAGTAATTACTTTTGTACCCTTAGAGCTTTTACACAACACATGATGCTAGGCGATGTTTTGTAATGGAACTTTCAAGGTATAACCTGTTGTGGCTGCGACTTCATTTTTGCTGGAGCACCTTTGTTAATATGCTCGTAAAACAGAGCGCTCTTACCGCATCTGAGCACAAGAAGTTTGTGGAACAGCTAAGTTCTCACAGTAAAATAGGCAAGGCGTTACGTCTTGCGAAAACTCGAGCCTCACCGAATCTTTAACGAATATCATCTTCACAGGACTATAAAAAGGGAAATTGATGTGTCTAAGATCGGTTAGCAAACTCGGTTAACTATGTGTCTTATTGTCCGAAGCAGATTGACGTTGGTGAATACGATTTGGAACAAATTCGCTGTAAAAATCAACTCTACCTCTGTGCCGCAACAAACCCCTTTTAAAGAAAAATAAAATTGGAGATGATAACAGTATTTTTCTATCCTGGTACGTTGAGTAGGCTTTACTTTCCACGTTCTAAAGAAGTCCACTTGGATTATTCTACGTACGCTGCTAATCTGATAATCTCATGCAGCCGTGCACTCCCTTTTGCCACCATTTTTTCTCAATATTATTCTGAAAAAAAATTCCTTTTTCGCATCAGCCTCGGCTCTTCCAGTGCGTGCGCCTTTTTCGTGTCACGTCGTGTGGCTCATCAGAAAAGAATATGTGATGATCTCATCTCGAAACGGCCGGCACAAGCAGAGGGCAGAGAGAGGCATGCATCATGCATGGAACTGACGCTGATCCGATTCAGCAGCCGCAAAAAGCTATAGCCGAGCCGAGCCCCGGGGGCAAGTGGTTCCGGTTTGCTCGTGATAATCCACTGGGTTAATAATCAAATTAATCGAGTATTTTTTTTCTTCTTCTTTGCAGTACGTATCATTTCTAAAATATTCCAGTGAGTGTATAAGTGTTTCTGCGTGTATTGGCATCATTTGGCAGATCTGAATATAAGCACGGTGTGCGTGCATTGCCTTTTCTCATCTTTTCGCCTTTTCGTTTATGAGCATTCAGCATTGCGTGCGATTGTTCCTATTTTATACGATCCAGCACATGCGGCGGTTTTCATCATATGCAGGTACAGTGTGCAGTGACGAAGATAGGAAAAGCCCAGCTGATTTCATACGCCATTGTCGGCTGAGAAAAAGCATTACAAACAACACATCGTGAATCGCAAATTTACAAGCGGTGTAGAATACGTGAAAGCATTTAACGCCATTAAACTCCAGAAGATATGTCAGAGTTAAAGTGAATTGCTTCAAATAAAAAGATTTGATTAATCTTCAAAAAACTCTGTGAAATTTCAAATAAATCCATATAACACTTATCACGAAAACGACAACATATTCTGTTGATCTTGTATTATATGAAACATCAGCATTCAAAACCTTGAGGACTCGAACTTGGGTGTGCCAATTTTTGGATTCCAGGTATTCGATTAATATAACTACGCTTGGTAAAGGGCCTACAAAATTAGTCTCCAAACTTAAGGATTGGGTTAAAAAAAGGCTAGGCTAAAATTTATATATTTGTGGGCTAAAAATAATTATGACTGAGTGCGATTGTGGAAAGATATTAGCGCCACGATCCATTACGACCCAAGTTGTCATCCAACAATCTTGATGAAAACATTTATTTTAAATTTCAGTTTCCCGACAACTTTATAAACATCAGGTTGAGAGTACAGAATCTCTTTGTTCCCCGGTACACAAGTGCTACAATTATCATCATGACAGCATGTCAGCATGCCAACTGAGCCTTGACACAAAGCAAGATAAGAGAAACACACCATGCATCACTTTTCTTCTTTTGTACTTTTTCTCAAAGATCACACACATTCCATGTCTCTCCTTCCCCTAATACCTGCCAAGGTTACACCTCAGTTGTTACACTGTAATTCCTACAGTGGAATGGGTTCATCTCCAACTCCTCCTTACCTCTGACCTTTTAACCTAACAAGACAGAATCAAGGATAGCATCACAAAGCATTATTACAAATCCTTTTGGATGAAATCTTGCTTCTAATTTGCACCTCCGATCCCAGATCATAGTTATCGATCAACATCGAAGAAGCTCTTGGCCTCCAGCTTCCTTTGCTTCTTCACCCTTGCAATGAAGTCCTCCACTCTCTTGTGCAGCTCCTGCTCTTCCCCTTCTTCTTCCTTCACCTCCACTTCCTCCCCCACTGCTCCAACAGAGGCACTGTGGTCATCAGCCACCACCACCATTGCGGCTGTCGCCTTTGTGACCATCGTCGTGTTCCTCTTCACGTGCTCCTCGTGTATCTCATTCACCAAGGAGGGCTGATCGTCGTCGTCCCTCCTAGGTGCCAGCCAAGACTCGCCGACCAGGAAGGCGACGATGAGGTTGCCGACGACGAAGAGGCACTTGGGGCTGAGCAGGAAGGTTGTGACCAAGTCAGGGAGGGTGGTGAGGAAGAAGAAGCTGAGGAGTGAGCACAGGCTAGGGAACCAAGCGGGGCTAGTGAGCAGCAGGCAGATGACAAAGGTGGCCACCAGGTAGATTGAAAGGGTAGAAAGCTGCTGCTGCCTCCTGCTCTTGCTAAACTTGTTCATGGCCCTGATCTTCTTGATGGTAATGGGATCCATTTGGACACCAGTTGAGCACAATCGGGTTCTTGAGACAAACAGCTAGCACAGGAACTGCTCACTACTCGGGATCTATACAAGAATGTCTGTACAGAGAGACTTCAGGGGGCTCTAGAGGCCACAATGAGATGCGGTGAACGGGGTGAGAGGGTTTTATATATGGAGGAGGGGGTGGTAGGCCATGGCAAGCCAGGAGATGTGCAGTGTTGAATGCATGAGGGTGAGAGGAACAAGACACAGATCTGCTATTGGTTGTAGGAGAAGAGGTGCAATGCAGACACATGCTGCTTTTGCAAGGGGGCATCTGGGATTTGATAGTGCTCTGTGTGTTGTGGGTGGGGGCAGCTGCTTGTCAGAAAAAAGATGTGATGCCTGCTTTTTACCTCAAGTCCTTTTTTTTTTTGCTTTGGGTCCCTTTGCTGTTATGATCCGATCCTAGACTCCATGTATGGTCTCCATTTTGGAATTTGGGTGCCTCCAGAGGACAATGGATTCCACTTGGAGGCCTCAGCGGCCTAGCTAGTGTTTGGGCGCCTGCACACTTGTCTAACTTGTTTCTGGCGGCAAACAACTCATCTTCAAATCTAGAGCTACAAACTGTGCCCATACCGAAGCAACGCCATGCTTTACATCTCAAGTATAGCAACTTCTTCGTACCTGACAGTGACAGCAAACAAAGAACTATGTTCTTAGCTCGGCATCGGCAACCTTGTGTAGCTTGTTCTGTTTTTTTCCCCTTTTACAAAACACATGAAAAGCATTTCATATTACTGTTACACCTCAAAATTATGTGCATATGGTGGGCTCACTATGAGAGAGAAAAACTGTGGGTGTGCGCCCGTTTTACGTAATGAAGCAGGTTTGGTTATGCATTCTCGTGGTGGACCGGTAGCCAGTGCAGGTGCGCCTGTAATCGGTTTGTGTTCTGCTGAATAGATCTTTGAAGTGGACATGAGCAGGTGCTCAACAGTACAATGGACTGACACATATGTTTCCTCTTAGAATGGTATACTAATCTAGAACTTGATTACAGCAGGTGGGTACTTACTCTTCAGGCAATTTGCAACAAAAATAAATTATAGCATCAAGTTCAAAGATTCAATGCCTAGATACCTCCTTTGACTGCAAGGTTCAACAATAGGGTGATGGTTCAACAATATATGTGTGCACTGGGGCGATCTGAACCATAGACTTTTAGAGTTACCAGATTCCACTTTTCGCTCTTATAGGCTAATCTAACATCAGAACAAAGTCTGATCTCGGAATCCAAGTATTCTCTGAATTTTAAGAATAACATATAAGTTATCACTGCATCAGTAGAGGTATCGATTCTCAACATTGATTCATCTTATTGCTCATTGTGCAACCATTCCAACATCAACTAGCCAAAGACTTAAGGGCTAAGGAACGATGAGGTTAAACTTGGCCCAGTATGTCCAATCCAACAAAACCTAGTGCAGTAGTGGCCATTATCCTCTCCCAAGGACCCAGCTCCTCTCTTTAGCAAATCAACTGAGGAGCCTACCCAATTGAGTGCAGTGTAGAACTTGTCAAACTTGAACAAGGCAAGCACAAAGGTCTCTCTATGTCTCTGCAAATTGCCTGTCATGCAAATGCGACATGCATTGAAAAGACAAGGAGTGCTGTGGAATTATGGCTCAGACCAACAGAATGTGCTTTAGGATAATAATTGAGCAGAGAAAAGGGATCACAATTGTTGATAAAAAGGGGCTTCATTACCAGTTAGTTGCACCATAGCTTTACTATTATGTAGTGTGGACTTGGAAGTTGGCAAGCAAAGGCTTAACTTAGGATAAGCATGGATGCATGGGTCATAGATGAATGATTCTATTGGTCATGAACACAATTTTCTTTTAACTGCCCATTCATTCACACTTTGCTGTACATTAGATTTGCCCACTCTTGATGAATGAATGAAGCCATCTTTTCCCAACGCAAAGATCTCCATCAAAAGAGATTCCTTATAAAGATTTCACAAGCATATTAGAAACTCTACTGCTCTTTGTTTCACTAAATGGAACCTAATAGATAATTTTCCATGTGAGGTGTAACTATTGGGGAGAGGCTGCAAACCCTACATGTATTTAGGTTTATGCCATATGAACATACAAATTAGTGTATAATAAGGAAAAGAAATTAGATAGTTTTTAGGAAGTCACTACACCTCTAAAGTCTAAACAGCAAATAAACTGCGATCACTCATATGTAATTTTCTGTTCAACATGTATTCCTGTCGGCAAGTAGGTGAAGTTTCTCTCAAATCTATATCCAAGAGATTGACAGACAATAACTTTTATAGCACAAACAAATGCTGCACTTCATGAGAACAAATTTTTGTCAAGGAACAAATTAGAATAGCTCAAGCAGCCTAGGTCAATTATGATCTTTGTGAAAAAGAAAAGATATTCTTTGAGAAGATCTTAGCAATATTCTACTTAGCTAAGAGGGTAAACATTAATTAAGTTAAAGGCACCCGATGGCTATAAGTTCCTTACAGCAATCAAAATCACATGACAACAACAATGGGAAGGTTCCTAGAAATGTGAGAAGGAAAGAAAGATATATGACAAAGTGTTGAGTAGTCTGTGGTACAGCTATTCAGATATTATGCACATGCTTAACCACCTTACCTACAGCTATTGGTCTCCTAAGGTTAGCGAGCAGATGTATGGCCTTGACTATTTAAGCTGTGTTACTTTAAATGAACTAAGCAGGTAGTATTAATGGACTAGTATTTCTTACTCTGCAAATTATAAAAGATCATTATTGTAATAAAAATAGGAAAGTAAGTCTGTTATAATATTAAAATGTTTAAGGTGGCCCAAGGTCTGCAAAAACAAATCCTTATGGGCATGGTAAATACTTGATGTAAAAAAAGAAACCACAGCAAACGATTTTTCACTTCAAGTAGAATGAGATGAGCTGCGAATGTTGATTACTTTCAAAGATTCCACAGCACAAAACGATTCTGCTTCTTGGGAACATTGAAAGAGAAAATGTTCCAGTATCTGGTGTACTTTTTGCCCCTCTCCACAATTCCACTTGCACAAAGCTTGAGGGAAAACAAGGTGGGCACTCAATAATGCTTGACTTGGCACCATCATTCACCAGTGCTACCAGCTCCTCCTATGCAGGATGAGACATGGACGAGAGAGCAAACAGGAATCATGCTTCCTGATCTTAATAGTTCTTTTCTTCATATTATGTTTTTGACGAAGACATGCTATTAGAGTTTTTTAGACGACATGCTCTTAGAGTTGAGAGCCAATGAAAGGTCCCAATTATCCTCTGATAGGCCAATTTTAGAAGAGAGAGGAAAACATAAGCATGCTTCCTGATCTTAATTGTTCTTTTCTTAGTATTATGTTTTTTATGAAGACATGTTGCATTAGAGTTGAGGGTCCCAATTATCCTCCGATCTGCCAGTTTTATATTGAACAAAGGCCAACCTGAGGGCGGAGGCTCATGCGGTCATGCCCCTCTTTGACTTGCTTAAGCAAAAGCAGAACGGCAGAAATCACGAGAAAGAAAAACGGTCCAAACCACTATAGAAATGCCCATTTTTCTTTTTCTTAAGGATGAGATCGATGCCTAAGGCACAAGGTTCGTTAATAAAGTCATAAACTTTGTTCTTAGCTCCAAATAATTAAGGATGCTATTCCCCTTGTTTAAGCTCAAGTGGTGTTCGCTACTATTTTCATAATCACTTTGGTGATACCAGAAAGTAATGGTGTTATTTTGGTATGAGGAAATAGAATCTAGCACCCATAAGTCATAGAAAAATGACATTTTTTTCTTGTTCAAAAATTGTACTAGTTGCAAGAAAACTGTTAGGTCCCTCATGCATATAATACATGAAGAGTCTGATAGAAGGCCTGTGCCCACCAATTAAAACTAAATCCTTTTGCTGCCCTACATGTCAAAAGCATCTTTTTTGCACAATTGCTTCTAAAAAGATCTGAAACACATAGCACACCCCTTGATGACGTTGTTCATCAGTTGATGGCTTTATGCATCCCAACAATGCTGCCTCTCTTGGAAACCACTACTTTCAAGATTCAGGTCAGCGTGCAACAAGATCCATCACAAAACTACGTGGATTTTGTGGTCTAGGAATTTGGATAGACCCCACAATGACTCTAAAAGCATAAGTGCCAGAAAAGGTGCAGCTGGTAGAACATATCTAAACAACATCGTGTAATATGACCTTGTATGGATCATGCAGTCTTACAATTGAGGGGAAAATATCAAACATGGATTACGCAAAAGAGTAATACTACACAGGAATCTTATCAGCAGTCTGCGCTGACCTCAGAGTTTTCATCTACAGCAGCTAATACCAATTGAGGCTCAAAGGATCTCTCTGCTCTTGCCTTCTTGCGTTCACGCTGCATGCGGAAGTACTCTCTCTTTCTTGCTCTGTAACTGTTTGGGTTTTCTGGCTGTTTCTCATATGGGTAAACACTTACCTGTAAAAGGAAAGGTAATTAGACTAGCATACATCAGGTATTCCACCAGACCTGCGGGTAAAAGTAGATCTTGAAAAGTAATAACCAAGATCCAGATACCTTTTTCTTGTCTGGTCCATATTTCTCAAACTTGACTAGTCCATCGATCAAAGAAAAGAGTGTATGATCCTTGCCCATTCCAACATTATTTCCAGGATAGACCTGAGATTTCCAAAACAAATATATGAAAAGCTAGAAAAATGATGGCAATACATGAGCAGATCAATCATAAATGGGTGCACTTCATAAACCAAAATGAAATCCTATGAAGGGTACGGTGGCACACACCTTATATTAACCCTGATCTATAAAATTATGCTGCTTAACGAGGTTGCATGGTATGTAAGATTGTAAGAGCGGCCCCTACCAATCCTCAAGCCATTACTCGGTATTCAATCGTCAGCCATGTTAGTTCAAACATTTTCTGTTTTACAAGACACATTTGAGCAACTTCCAAAACACCTCATATCGAGCAGCTGTCTGATCATATGTGTACAGGAAGTTCGTCACCAGTTGGCTCTCTAATGCATTAAGGTAACACTGCAAATAATTTCGATGCAGCTAGATAGCATGTATGAATACAGGCTGGTTGTTCCCTCCTGCTATCTGAAATATGCAGAAATGACAAGCTTTTACTTTGCATAGTGCTAGATTTGAGTTGGGAGGTGCAGTTAGGCAAATTGCAACATCCCAGCATGCCAATTGATGTCCGCACAGCCACTGGTCTGTGTCTCTAGGTCCATCATCAAACATCTAGATAATTCATCATCCTTACAAAGCTAGGTAGCTAACTCAGTCTACCAGCCTTAGCGTGCGTGACGCTTAATGCTCCAACATTTGCAGTACAACTTGCCCCAATTCAACTGTAATTAAAGACTTGAACGAAATGAAGTTTGTCTGACTGGATGATGAAAAACATATGCATGCTCTAATCAAGCTTAATCAAGAGCTCAGCTCTCCCTGATCCAAGAAGCAGAGATGGGGAAGGAGAGAGCAAGAGGAGGGCAGGACCCTGGTGCCGCGCTGGCGGATGATGATGGCGCCGGGCTTGGCGACCTGGTCGCCGTATATCTTGACCCCCAGCCTCTGCCCCTTAGAGTCACGCCCATTCTTTGTGCTCCCGGCTCCCTTCTTGTGCGCCATTTGGATGGTCAGCCGCCGCGCCGGCACCGGCACACCCACCGCGGCGCCGCCGACGGAGAGCGCGGCGCGGTCGCCGAGGAGGAAGGAGGGGCGCAAGGATGACGAGGGGGACGCGAGGGACAGGCCCTTGAAGGCTCCCGCCAGTGAGAACGCCATGGACGCCATGAGCGGAGAAGGCTGGAGGGACTGAGGCAACGGCTGTTTGAGAAGGAGGGGAGGAAGATGAGGTGATAACGGAGTTTGTGGTAGGAAAGGGAGTGGTTGGAGTCGTGGGCCGTTAGTGGACTCAAAGATTTTGGGTTCTGACTTTCTGGGCATTAAGGATGGGCCTTTGAGGGGCATATGGTCTGTTTTTGGGCCTTAAAGATGTGGGGGGGGCACTGAAGAAAAGAAGAAATGCGCGGACCTTGAAGATGTGGACTCAATTCGCATGTTGTTTTAGGCCCATTCAGTTCTTGTACCCATCTGGTTATATTTTTCTTTTCTTTTTTGAAAAAAAAACCACGCAAGATGGTGTGTGTTTGATTGATAGAGCTTGTTGGGCTGATACGCTGAACAGTGTTACATTTTTCCGGTTACACTTTCCTTCTCCTTTCCGAAGATTCTGCGCGCAAAAGTTCAATTCCTTTTCTGTCGTAAGATAAGAAACGAAACAAAAGCAAGTAAATAATAACTTTTTACAAAGGGTCCGTGGAGACTGCAGTAAAAAATGGTATTATCACCTCGCTTTGCCTTTGATCGTCGTCCTCCTCCACTCCACCTGCTGCAGTCAGTTCCTTGACAATCACAAAGGCAAAGCTGAAGGCAATCATAGCAATGGCAATCGCTGGCACTGATTAGATTTGGATTTCGAAGGCGAGACAAGGGGGCGAAGGGAACCGAGAGCCCGAGACGTGTGGTGCGAATCGATGGCTGCTCCCAACCAACTAGCTGAGCCGCTGAGGTGAAGTGACGGTGACTGTGTGAAGGAGGCAGGGGTAGTATATATAATAGGGTAAGAGGAGTGGGGTTTGGGCCACCGGCCGGCGGCATTGTAATGTGAGATAGCCCTCGTGTCTCCTGTGGACGCGCGCGGAGGGAGCCAAGAGAGCCAAGGACATGATGATGGCCTTGACCGGAACCGGACTCCGGCAAATTAAAGGCAAAGCCGGAGGACCGATTGCTTGCATGGACACGGAGCATCATTGAGATCCTTGACCAAAGCGTTTAGGAGTCGAAATCATGGCCCCACCAGGCCACCACCACCGCACCCCCCCCCCCGTAATCTTCTGTTGCTGTTGGAGGAAGGAGGAGGGCTCGTGTGATTCTTCTTCACGGGGAAATCTTCTTCACTTCGCTTCACGTTTGCGAACAGAGGCATGGCCTGGGGACAAAAGCCCGTACGTGTAGTTTAGTGGAAGCGATTTTCAGTTGGCCGTCGATCAGTCACTGAAAGCCGGTGGTGGGTCCGAATGTCTGACGAACACTATTACTTTTTTTTTCTATCGAAACTTTTGACGACCTGGATTCTTGTGCAATTAAAAAGGGCTTGAAAAGGGAAACCGGGGATTTCAGGCTTTCAGCAGCAGCCAGCCATCAGTCATCGCCACCATCAAAGATCTCGCCCGAATTCGAAATGAGCTGCTAGCCTGCGCCGGCGCCGGTCATGTCCATCCGCCCGTCCATCTGTTCGCCTCCGCCGTGCAGGGCCGTCCATCAGCTTCACGGCACGCCACCCTCCCTCCCTCCCTCCCTCCCGCTGTTTTGACGGTGCCGCGCTGCCGGCGGTGGGTCACGGCGGCGGGCCGGGAGGGCACAGGTGATGCGACGCCGGCGATCATTGCCTCGTCGGACGATTAGCCGGCGAGGACCGACACGATCCGGGCAAAGCGTCAGGTCCTTCCAGTCAGTACACGCGGTCGCCACCGACGCGCCCCGCCCGCTCGGTAATTCTCTTAATTAAAACAGTAAAATAAAAAAACTTGCTTCTCCTTCTACTTCTTCTTTTACAGAAGAAGCGTCGGTAAAAAAAATTAAGATGAACAAAACAATGACCGTCAAAAGGCAGTTAAAAGTCGTGGGCGAAAAGGAAAAGGCTGGCCGGGTGTGAATGAGAATGATGGGGGGAATCCGATAATTGGTTGAAGCCCCTTGCCCGTGCCTGGCTGTTCAAAAAAGAAAAAAAAAGAACAAACAGAGAGAGGATCGTCGGGTGGTAGTAAACACAAATCGAGTCGACGATGCGTGACGGGTTTGCACTGCACCAGACCAGCATTTCCATTAGTCACCAGCCATGACGGTCGATGTGATCCGGCAGCTCCATCTTTTAATCACTGTCACTGAGGTTTGCTTGGTGGTTCCTCTCTGGACACATTGGGCGTTTCAACCTCTGGGTTTAGGTGTGTCGGCATGGCCATTAGCCCATCAATACCGATTTGTCCGGCTATTTCCTGAGATTATCATGCTGTTCGCGGCTTATCGCCTAACAACAAGAAGATCTTTCCTCTCGAAACAAACCGACCACCAAAGAACTGCCAAATAAAGAAGATCTTTCCTCTCTCAAACAAACCAAGCCATCAGCCACCAGCCAACCGAACAGGCTGATTTTTTTTTAAAAAAAAAGGATAATGACCAGCAAGCAGTTCAACCTGGCTTTGCTTAAAAGCTTTGAGAGAGATCCCTAGACCCTATGGCCTATCTATATAGAAGGTGTGCTATCATCTGTACCGGAAAACATAATACTATTCCTGCATAGTATATACTCATGCATGCTTCCCTTGTTAGCATCGCTTACCCGCACGTGTGAAGAATATTAATTAGCTGTGGATGCGCGCGCCTGAGATATATAGCAGTGGCAGTTGGATGCAGCTGAGCTGAGGATTACGTACGTACGTTTCCCGGCCGTGTCCTTCTAGACGCGCGCGGCCGGGACGGTGCACTCCGAAACGTGACGCCAAGCAACGGTTAACCACCAAAGAAGGTATACGATCAGGATGGATGGATGGCCACCGGCGGCACCAATTTCCCCAACCCTACGACAAAATTTAACCTACCAATAAGACCACACAGCTCCATCATATGAGATTGTTTTTGGTTGGGTTAGAGAGAGTAAGAGAGAATATATAATGGAGGGTGCTCGCTTTTGTTGGCCTCTGGCCATCATGATTATTCATGCATCATCATCATATCCATGGTTAATAAGCTACCAGTAGGAGAATGAGAATCCTGTGAGCTGCAACCACTGCTCTGTGTTTTGTGTTCTCTGGGGTTGGGTTGGGTCTCGCCCAACCCAACTTTTAATTTTCTGGTTGGACTCAACCCACCACCAGTTAGGATGAAACAACTGAAACACTTGAAGCGACTGATTTTTGCCCAGAGTGTGGTTAGGAAGTGTGGGAAACCACTTTTTTTTCAAAAAAAAAAATATATGTGTTTCTCCGTGAGGTAATAAATTAAAGAAAATTATACACAATAATCAGTGGCTTTACCTGTCTTTCCAATGACAATAATGTGTCATGAGGACGTAGCCCCGCGAAAGAAGTGCTTTAGTAAAAGCGGGAGGGGGAATTATCATTGCTAATTATTATTACCACAGGCTAGTAGAGAGCTAGCTAGGGGGGGGGGGGGTGCCAGGCAAAACCTTGCAATGATCCAAGGCATCCGTGCATGAAATTCCCAAGGAGGAGAGAAAAAAAAAAGGCAAGGAAATGAAAAATGATAGCTGGCCATGAGAGTGAGAGTGGGAGAGTACTGTGAGGCGAGGTACTAGAGATCAGAGATTCAACAATGCAATGATATATCAGCTGTGCTAGATCAGATCCAAGCAAAAGGAGAAGTGTTAGCATTGAGCAACGGAGAGATTAGGGAGAAGGCTTTAGGGAAAGTGATCTTTGGATCGATCAAAGCCCCCTACTACTACCACTACTAATCAGCAGCATCCCGGCCGGCCGTGGTTAGGGAAATCTACCGCCAAGGGCACGCAGCGGGGAGGGGATCAGGGGAGGGGGAGTGTGAAAAGAATAAAGCAGGGAAATAAAAGGGCGTTGTACGTACGTACTGTTGGCATCACACAGCTGTAGGTGATGCTGATGGGGGGGCACCTCGGCGGCATCGGCCTCCACACGTGTGAGGGCCACACCGTGCGGAACTCCCTTTTCGCTTTGCGATACGTCTCGTCCTAAATTCCTCTTTAATTCGCACATGAATCAACTACCTTAAAACTCTAACACTCTACTAATGGGGGCCAAGGAAGGAAATAGTATGAAAGAATTCCCACTCTCTTTTTTTTTTAATTAAGAATTATAAATCCGGACTCTACATCCACGGGTAGACATATACGGCCAAAGATTACAACGGAGCGCTTAGACTCCAAACCTCATAACGACGCAAAAGAAACAACAAAATAACAATAAAAAGAGACAAAGCTTCTAACTAAAAGCCCAACCAAGTGACACAACATCCAACGCCCAGCAAGCCAAACCGCGCGGCGAAGCGAGTCACAAGTCTTCCAAAGCGACGCCACCAAGAAGGAAATGACGCCTCACCCGCCATCGTCGCTCCTCCGAAGAATCGAGAGAAAGGTTTTCACCGGAAGACAGAGACCGGGCGGGAAGCATCCCAACAACACCTCCAAGGAGGACTACGACATCCGAAGACGCCGCCGCCGTTGACACCGACACCAAGTCGGGGAGAGCTTTCGCCCGACGCTACGTCCGGTGCCGACCCGACGACGAGGAGAAGATGGACCGCCACACCGGTCGCGGTCATCGAGGCGCGAGGGGCGAGCGCTTAGCCCCCCCCCCCCCCTCAACTACACGGACGATCCACGGCACGAGAGTCGCGACACCTTGCCCACCTCGCGGGGGGAACCAACACCGACCGGGAGGAACCGGATCAACGGGGGGGGCGTCGAGGGGCGGAAGCAACCTGCGGCAGCCCGCCAACCAACGTCGACACCGTGCCGCACGTCGGCGAAACTCCGATGCACTTAGGCTACGAGACAGGTTCACACGTGAGCATGAGGTCCGCCGAGGTCACCAACCACCACAAGCCACCACCAACCTGCACCGAGCACAGCATCGGACAACCAAACCCTTCCCCCGCACTTAGTCCGGAAAGGTAGGCCCCCAACACCGATGCCTAGTAACAGGCCACCGCAGCCCATGTCGCCGCCACCGGAAACAGGGCGGCGACCCCGCGCATCCGAGAAGACCACCTCCGCCTTCTCCACCCCACGCTTGACCGCCGGACGCCGAAGGCCACCTCGCCCTACCGTCCGCCGCCGACCACAACGCCGGCAGCCCCCCACCGTAGCCGCCGAAGCAACCGCCGGGCCGCCGAGGCCGCCCGTTAGCGGAGCCGCCCGTCGGGGCCGCGCCGCCGCCGCCGCCCCGGACCCGGCCGGCCCGGCCGGCCGCCGAGGCCACCGGGAGCCAAGGCGGGTCCGCTCCGCCGCCGCAGCCGAGGCAGCCGAGCCGGCCACCGGCCCCGCGGCCTAGGGGTCGGGCACAAAGAACCGGGAACCGAAACCGAAGAACCGGGAACCGGAACCGAAGGAACCGGAACCGACAAAATCGGTTCCATGTTCGGTTCCTGTTTCTTAGGAACAGAATATCCTCGGTTAGTTCGGTTCGGTTCCCGGTTAACCGGAAGAACCGAACTACCACAAATTCAGCCCAAAACTAGCTCTAACTAGCCAAAGGCCCATGAGGATTGGACCAAAACAAACCCTATCTGTCTATCCCCCCTCCTCTTGATCCCCATTCCCACCACGAAGACCACCCGTTCCCAACCGCCCGCACCGCCGCGCGCCGCCCCCGCTCCCCGCCCACGCGTGGTCGCGCCCATCCCCCAAACTCCGAGCCGCCGGTGAGAGCTCGCCGCGGGGCTACACGCCGCCGCCCCCGGCGCGGCCGCGCGGGCCGAGCGCTCGCCGCGCGGGGCCGAGAAGCGCGCGTCGGCGCTCCCGCCGTGGGGGCAAGAGGTTACCCCCGCGACCGCGGGCGGAGGTCGCTTGGAGCCACGGCCGACGTCTCGACGCCGACCGTCCGTCGGGCATCCACCCTCCATCTGCAGCGGGCGCCGCCGCTCCCTCAAATCTGGCGCACGCGGGGCCGCGAAGTCAGCATCCCGACGGTGCCCTGCTGCGACGGTAGAATCCCAGCGGTGCCCTGCTATGATCTGCGCTGCGACGGCGGCATCCCAACAGCCAGCAGGTGCGACGGTGGAGCAGAGGCCGGCGCGTCAGTTTTTTTCCTGATTTTGTGAACATGTGGTTGATAACTCGGTTCTTCGGTTAGAACCGGAACCGAAACTAACCAAAACCGAATTTGCCGGTTCTTGACTCTGAAAAGAACCGATCGGTCCTGATTTCCTAAGAAACGAATTCCTGTGAGAACCGAGGAACCGAGTCGGTTCTAACCGAATGCCCCGTGGCTACGCGGGCTCGCACACCGCAACCGCTCGTCGCCGCCGCGCGCCGGGCGACACCGCACGCGTCGGCCGCGGCCCCAGCGCCACCGTCAAGCGGTCGCCGCCCCGCGGTCCCCCCTCCGCCAAGGACACCGCCGCCGCCGCCCGGCCCAACGGTGACCATCCCGAGCAAAAAACGAGCAACTCCTCCCCGAGCAACCACCGGATGCGGGCAAAGCGCCGCCGGATCCGTGGCCGCTCCGCCCCGCCGCCGCCGGGGGGACCCGGCCCGACCGGCGAGCCCCGCCACCGGACCGGAGACGGCCGCGCCCGTTTTTGCCCGCGCGAGGGGGAGGTAGTAGAGCCACGCCGCCGCCGTCCTCGCGGCCGCGCGGCCCCCCGACGGCCCGCTCGGGGCGGCGCGCGGTGGATGGAGGCGGGCGAGGGACCGGGGGCGGCTAGGGTTGAGTGAGGTCGCCGTCGCCCGCGCGGGGGGGACGGAGACGACCCGAGTTTCGTCCCGAGGAAGGCGATCTTGTTTTCTTTTCGAATTCCCACTCTCTTGATAGTGCGGAATTCCAAAAAAGAGTTTGTGCTCGATCCGTTTTGTGTTCTGATTTAAGGCATGTCGACAAACAACCCGGTCAGAACTCATCTTTGCTCAATACTTCCTGCACTCGTAAATGTAACCTGCATTTCTGATTATGCAACTAGAAGCCTCAAAAATGGTATTTTTCAATGGTCATGCTGATTCGTTGAGAGAGAAAAAGAGAGAGAGAGATCATACTGATGGCTTTTTCGATTGACAATCCTCCACTTCTTGTGGTTGTGTTGGGTTGCAGAGTCTAGAGAGTATTATATTTTTTCTAAAATAACTACCACAACCGAGACAGAGTTACAAATTCAAAATTTACCTTATTTAGATTATAAATAGCGTTAAAAATTACTCCAATTCATATTTTCCTCCCCTTTTGTTCATCTTCCCCTTTCATCCATTTTTTTGTTGGGGAGAGGGGGGCTCGAGCCCCCCACCCGAGCCCCCACGCTAATACGTCTCCGCTAACCACCTCTCGTGTTGCTCCCGCAATAGCTAAGAGTCTTTCCTCCTTGGTTCATGTTCTTGCAAATCGCGCCGCCACTTTCTACGTTTTTTTTGACAAAGAGTTGTTTGTTTGATCTCCTACACCGGCACGACCCAAAGGCCGAGTCGGGCTCGATCCGCCCCCGGACGGGGGGGAGCCCAACCGATGGCTCCCGTCTCACGGTGCTATACGGAGGAGGTGTGGCCACGACTCGCGAGACGAGATTCACTCGCGCCGCCACACACCCCACCTACAACCCTAGCGACCGAGGGAGCACCGGAGCGGCGGGAAGCACCACCATCACCGCCGCGGACGTCCACCTTCATCGCCCGTACCCGCCGCCATCGTCCGCGTCTACGCCGGTTCTCCACCGCCGCCCTCACCGAGCCGGCGACACCCCCGTTACCTTTACGCCAAGCCGAGGACACCCCCGCGACCTCGACCGACATGATGGCCAACATCCCTGCCGCATCTCCCTCCCTCCCCGATGGTCTATGACCTTTTTACTCTCTTTGTTAGTGTTCTCGTTTGTGTCTGTGTAGTGGTAGTGTTGTAGATTTAGGTTCAAGTTCATATCTTTGTTATTCAAGTTGGCTTCTTCAATGAACTAATTATACTTCCCTCAAATCTCTCACATTGGGACGATACCCCCGCACAAGATTCGTGGCGTTCATCAATTGGCTTGAAAATTCAAGTACAAGTAAGAGCCCCGCCAAAACACTCGAGTGAACGTTGTCTTTTCTATATTCACATGCCAAGGCATACGCCAAAAATTAAAATTACGAGGAAGGTTGTGAATCCAGTCAAAATTATCATGAATAATTAGAATGATTATTGTTGTGCAGCATGCAGGAGAAACGTGATGAGAGATCAACGGCACATTATGTGTTATCAACGGCGAATGCCATGTACTACGTATCATTGTGTCTTGGCTGGTACTGCATCTGTGTACTGGAGTGCATGGATGAAGGATGGTCGTCGACTTGCTTGTCGTCGTCGTCGTTGCTGCAGGTGCTGATGACGGGTATTATGCTGCATGCATGGCTCAGCTCGTATATAATACGCAAGGCCCGATCGATGATCCTGCAGCTAGCTGGTGTGAGTACTAATTTTCAATACGCACGCATGCATCTATCTGGATGTGCTGTTCGTTGCGTGGTCGTGGATCACGTATCGGATTGGTGTTGATGATTACTTGAGCTAGCGGGGAAGTTACCGCTGCTGTTTCGGTTCCAATCTGCCATGATGGCGAATGAGTAAATCCCGATCCATCCGCAACGACGACGGCAATGCAAGGGGGGTTGTTTGCTTTTGGTGATGCCCGCCGCTTTCCTCGATCATCATGGAAAGCTCACTTGGACGCTAGAACTTGGCCATCAACCACCTCGCCTCTTCGATCTATGCATGCATATATAATTAGCATTCTAGTAGTAGTATATGATCTTCTAATTTACCATTACGAATAGTAATTACCTTCGCACCTGAAATCAAGTTACTGCGGCATGCGTATGGTAGCATCATCCATCACCGATTGATGATGACGCTGGTGGAAAAATCTCAAGAAACTCTGCACGCGGTGGATCGAATGGAGGAGCAAACAGAAATTCTTTTGTTCCTGTAATTAATTACAAGTCGTTGGTGGTCCTGATTAGAATCGGGTTGGATGGAGACCAGTCTCACTCGATCGAATCAAAGCTACGCAACGGAAGATAGATCACCATGGGGGTTGCCATCTCCCATGATTGTGTCCGTGGATCCACATCCAGCATGAACAGCAATAATCACCCTATTTCACCATTTATATATATATATTATCTCTCCCGTGCACCCATAACATCACATAGTAGTTAACTAGAACCCCCACCCGGCCCCCACCCCCAAATATATACGATTAATGATCAAATAAAAAACAACGTATTATTATACCGAACACAACTTTGTTTACCTTGCTAACCAAATAAGCATGCAACGCATTTCACCATTTGTGCTCTCTCATGTGCACCCATAACACTCTACATGCGAATGGTTAGCATGCATCGGGGCAGTTAACCCGCACGTACCTCGAATGACAAACGTTAACTACACGACCGGTAAAAAAATAAAATTGGTGTACTATACCAAAAGCAGATTTGTTAATTTGCGAAACAAAACGTTGATGCTGTCTGCCTGGCCAACAAGGCACACAAACGCATAAACCTAATCCTAGTCCTAATCCCCATTGCTAACTCCTCCACACAAACACAATCCACCCGCAAAAACCAAAAAGGCATCACTCACTCACGCTTACTTAAACCGCACCACACCCAACCCCAGTCCCAAACTCCCAACCGATGATGCTACTAGATGTCTAGTAGATAGGAGTAGTATAAACTATAAACCCAACCCGGCCAAGCAAGCCAAAACGGAGCGGAGCGGAGCGGGAGCGACCCGACCCCGACCAACCAACCACACGACACGAAGACGAGACGAGCAATATAGCCAGCCAGAGCGCGCACGCGACGCACGGCACTCCCCGCCCAGGAGCAGCGAGCGGGCGGCGTCAGCTGCTGCTGCCGGCCGCACCCCTTCGTTTAGCGAGGCGGAGAGGAAGGAACCCGAGCGGAGCGAGAGGGAGAGGGAGGGAAGGGAACCCCCAACTCAACTCAACTCAACCCCCGGAAGGAGAGGGAGAGGGAGGGATAAGAGGGGGGGCCGCCGGCGGCGGCGGCGGCGGCGCGCTCGCGGCGGCGGCGCCGGCCGGAGATGGGGGAGGTGGCCGCGCTGCGCCAGCTCGTCGGACAGGTGCAGGAGCTCTGGGACCTCTACGGCGCCAACGCCCACCCGCTCCCCAGGTGGGGAAAAACCTACCTTCCTCTCTCGCTCTGTCGTTCCTTGGTTACTCCGCGCTCCCCACTTCTCCTCTCTATCTCTTCCTCTCCTCCCCCCCCTTCGTCCTCGTCCTCCCTCCTCCCTCCCCCCCGCTTGGCGCTCGGATCTGCTCGCCTTCCGGGGTTTGCGCGGGGAACTTCGCCGGCCTCGTAAGTTGTTTTTTGTTTGTCGATTCATTGATCTACCAGATATACCCAGATTTGTGCAGTTTCGTCCCGGCGAAGAAATTTAGGCCGGGGGTAAGATCCTTGGATGCTACTATGTTCAGCACGCATGTTTTTTTTTTTACCACACGGTTCCACACACGCACACGCTTTACCTTTCCGATTCCCCCCCCTGCCTCCGCAAATTCGCCCACCCGTTTCGCCTGCTTTGCTAGATTTGGCCGTCCTGCTCCCGCACGGCGGGGGGGAAGGGAGGGACATGCCGTGCCCGGTGGAAATGGAACGATCCCGTGACTTCTCCTTTACTAGACTCTAGTTTTTGGAGCTGCTGCTAGCCTGCTGCTACTAGTTTATTATCCCCCGGTTCCGCCGTTTCCTTGGTCACAGGTTTTGGCATTGCCCCCGGGCATAGGGCGAGGTAATTTACGCGTGAACCCGTGGAATTGGAGCACGAGAAAGTCAGTCCGCAGAGCCCGATGTTATTATGCTAGAGTATGGGGGGCACCGGTAATAGCTTTAATAAATCCCCTGTCAGTTTGACTTCGGGCCGCATCTTTTGCATAACTTTGTTGGCAAGCGACCCGAACAAAGGGGAGCGAGGAAATCGACTCAACCTCTCATGTGTGGTAGTAGTTTTTAAAGGTGGACCTGGTAAGCTTGGTTGCTAGGCTTAGCTGGAAATGCGACGGGAACACGATTTAATCATGCTAAAGTATCCTTTCCGCCGCCGAGACTGATCCCGGCTCTTGTGTCACTGCTACCATTCCTGTGTATTGTAGGCCGTGGTGATTTATAGTTTGTACGCACAGTTCCTCTCTGGGCATGTCATATGAAAGTTTGCATGCCAATCTGTAGCATATAAATCCAATGTTCTTTTTCAACAACTCTTACAGCATAAGAAGTGGTGGTTGTATGCATTCTTAGATCATGCTCTCGCTGCATTTCGTATTGGACCATAAAGAATATCCTTCGTTTGCTTCACATAGAATCCAATCCGTTAGGTTTCTATGAGAATAAGATGTATGATTTCTGAATCGCCATTCTAGTCCTTCTGAGAAACAAATGACTGGCCTGGCTTCGTGTGATATGACTTTGTTTTCACTAGTTTCACTCTAATTACCACGGCAAAAAAATGAATAATAGAAAGGCATGACTTATAGTTGTGGAAAAATGTACAAGAAGTCTGATTGCTGTGCACTGCAGATAGACAACCTGTCAATCTGTTTGAACTTCCAGTTCAACAAGCCAGAGGAACATAGTTGCAAAGCCCTTTTCTTTTCGTGTGTTACTGCACCTACGTGAATTGGTCATGCGTGCAGTCCCCCTTTTTTTGTATGTAACCACACATATGTGAATGAACCAGACATGTAATTCGTAGTTTTGTCCTAGTATGAGCCTGTTGTCGGTTGCTTTTCATAGTCAACTGTACATAAAAAACGGTATTTTATGAACTTGGTGTCGTGTACCGTTACTCCCTTTTTTTATCCAAAAGAAATTCTTGAAATGGTAGTCTGGGACCCATAGCTTGTATTATACCCTTTCCTCTGTAGCCAGCTGAATTTCCAGAACTGTTTCCTTATAAATATGGTGGACTGATTGGGCTTATGCATGTTTTACAGATGGTATTTACTTGACTTTGAACATGGTTCCATCAAAGATGATTATTGTGGAGGAAGGACTGGGTACAACTCAGAATTACTGAAGATCATGGAAACTAACCAATCTCCTCCACGCAAGCGACCGCGGAGGGATCGAAACCGCGAGAAGGCACCCTGCTCAAACGCTACTGAAGTGATGCAACAGGAGATTTGGAAAGAGTTCCCTGAAGATCTTTTTGAAACTGTCATTGCAAGGCTTCCAATTGCTGCAATTTTTCGTTTCCGCACTGTCTGCCGTAACTGGTCTTCTCTGTTGGGTTCAGACAGTTTCTCTCGTCAGTACTCTGAAGCTCCACATGGACTGCCATGGTTCTATACAATCACCCACGAGAATGCAAACAACAATGTTGCAATGTACGACCCATCAATGAAGAAATGGCACCACCCATCTGTTCCTCTTGCTCCTACAAAAATAGTTATTCCAGTGGCGTCTGTGGGTGGCCTTGTCTGTTTATTGGATCTGAGCCACAGGAATTTCTACATTTGCAACCCTCTTACGCAATCACTCAAGGAGATCCCACCCAGATCAGTTCAGGGATGGTCAAGAGTCGCAGTAGGGATGGTGTCGAATGGAAGGAGTTCCAGTGATGGCTACAAAGTAATGTGGTTAGGGAATGATGGGACTTATGAAGTTTATGAATCTACAAAGAACACGTGGTCTTGTCCAGGAGTTTTTCCTCCAAGCATCAAACTTCCACTTGCTCTGAATTTCAGGTCACAGCCTGTGGCGGTTGGCAGCACGCTGTACTTCATGTGTGCAGAACCAGATGGTGTTTTGTCATATGATGTAAGCAACGGGATTTGGAGACAGTTTGCCATCCCACTGCCATTGCATCTGACTGACCACACACTTGCCGAGTTCCAGGGAAAGGTCATGCTTGTGGGTCTGCTGTGCAAGAACGCAGCGACCTGCGTCTGCATATGGGAGTTGCAGAAGATGACTCTCCTCTGGAAGGAGGTGGACAGAATGCCAAATATCTGGTGCTTAGAGTTCTATGGTAAGCACACGAAGATGACATGCCTGGGCAACAGTGGTTTGCTCATGCTCTCCTTGAAGGCGAAGAGGATGAACCGCCTTGTTACATACAACCTTTTGAAAAGGGAGTGGCAGAAGGTTCCTGATTGCATGCTCCCATGCAGCCGTAAAAAGCAGTGGATAGCATGTGGCACAGCATTTGATCCGTGCCCCTCAGCCTTGGCCTGATAGGTCTTTTTACCTTCTTCGACCAAGCACGTCGAATTTGTAGCCATTTCATATCATTGGCCTATCTTTAGATATTTTGATGTTGTTGTCACAAGGCTCTGTGTTACACACAAATCTGTGGCACTGGTTTGTTTTGTATCTCGCACAAACAATCGAACTATTTCCTTATTCACCTGTCGGAATTCGGGTCGGTAAGCTATGATGTCAACTGAGCAAGCTGACCTAAACATGTTAAAGCTTATTGTAGTCCGAATTGGATCTGTATGGTCTTGGTTTTGGGGTTCGGTTATCGCCTTAAGTTTGTAATATTTCTGGATGTGCAGTTATCTGCCCAGAACTGAGTTTATACAATAATAACCGGGAATATTAATGTTTTGATTCTGGTCATGGCGTTGTAATGGTACTTGTTTATGTTTCAGTCAGCCTGATACCTGTCGATTCGCTGAAGCAGATGCGACGCTTTGAGCTGTTTCGTACAGCTTCATACAAATTTGGTTCTTAATGAGAACAGAAGTAGTATTGTGATCCTCGTATCTGATACTGTCTCCCACAACGTAGCATATACGCATACGCAGATACCACTCCACAGCAAAGCAATTTTTTAGGCTCCACAGCAAAGCATTGTGGTTCTAGGGAATTCAGCAGCTGCGTGATTGCACAATCCCTGAATCAACTGTTCCGTAGCAAGGGTAATATATATATAAAAAAACTCTGCCTGAAGAGAAAACTGCCAGTATTGGATTGGCTGTTTGGAAAATCCCACGCTAGCAACTAAAACGAAACGTCTTTAACAAATACATTTCACATCAACTGCAGCAAGCATTAATCACAGAAAACAGGTTAACAGTTCAAAAAAAATGCGGAAAAAAATTCACAAACTGTGTGTATGCAGAAGGCATATTTGTCATGTACTTCTTCAGCTCTGATGCAAAAGCATCAAGAACGAGAACTAACGTTTTCAGTCTGCAAACTCTTGACAGGAAGCTGCTACATCAGCACAACATGGGGTATATAATGTACAGGTCAACAGACACAAGCATGACCTAACTGATGACAGGTTTAAAGAACAGTTTCTAACACAAAATCAAAATACAGACCAAGCACAAGTGCAAAGTTATTTAGCATTGCCAGACAGCGGAACCACTTGAAGAAGTTCCTGTGGAGTTGATCCTGGATCCAGTTCATAGCACCCCTTGGGAGCATTAGGTGCTTCTTCTCCGGTAAGAACATGGAATGGCACTTGATGTGAAAACCGTAGCATCTCCTCCTTTGGAATCCTCCGGCCTTTTATTGAGTCATATAAGGGCTTAAACACTGACACAAACCCAGGAACTTTCACAATAGGAATTACAGAAATTCCTTCATCCGGGTTGTAGCTGTCAATGACCTTTACCAGTTCATACTTGTACATTGTATCATCAGGTGTAAATTCATTCCAGTCAGGGGACCAGTTCTGGTAAAGAGCCCAGATATCACCTTTTTGGGGGAAAATTCTTATGATGCCACCTGGACATTTTTCACACTTGACCTTATGTGAGAATATATTCACTTGATCAATACCTTTGGATGCACCAACATTGAACTCACCACAAGTCTTGGAGTATCCATATGAGATCCAATTGGAAGATCCAAATTCATTGCAGTCATTTGCTTTGAGGTAGGCCAGCCTAGCTTTAAAAGGGCGAGCTGAGAGAACTTTTCTAATCAAGGCATAGTAGCGGGGCATACCATCTTCTTCATCGTACATGGCCCATACTTGATCACTTTGAAAAGAACTTTCAGAATGATCACCAAAATTGAAGAAATCTGCATCAGGAACAGACATCTCACCAGAGCCTTTATCAGGAGATGTTTCCTGGTCTAAACAGCCATATTTGTCAGCCACACGGTGTTCTGTTGCTGGATTAGCACCAGTTGCACCATCTCCTAGTTCTTCCTTGTGCGCCTTGCGGTTTCTCCTTGTATATACTATATGCACTTCACGTGATCTCCACTGCCATGTCTTCATTTTTTCTTCTAAACTAACATGTTTACTGCACTTCTCGCTCTGCTTTTCTTCTGAATCAACTCTTTTGCTAACCAACATGACATCACCGTCATCTTTAGGATCAACTGAATTGATGCTTGATTTCATCTCAATTTTTTTTACTCCAGTTGCGGTGTTGCAGCCATTTTTTGTGCTGCTTTTCTTGCTACTCTGCATCTTTTCTTTACTTTTCACATTGGCCTTCTTGTTGTTGAACTCCTGCAATTTCTTCTGAATATGTACTTTACTACTTTCAATTAGGATGCTACGGACATCTAACTGCATGAGCACTCTGCCAAAGCTGGTCCGTCCAGCATCACCAAAGGATTCACAGTTAAGATCAACAGAAGACATTTTGCGTTTCTTGGCACCTGATGTTTCAGCTGTAGATCGAGGCCTTCTTTTTGCTGGGCGCAACGGTTTGCATCCATCGCCATCATGGCGAGAGCTTGCTGACTGCCATGTTGCTTTGTTGCCACCATTCACATGCTTCCTCTTAGCTGCTTCATGTTCCCTGGTTTGTGCATTTGCTCGTTTGACAGAAGAAACTGCAGGTGCATGTTTCCTTACATCCTGCATAATCTTTCTGGAACCCCCTCCTTCATTTACAGCTGTATTAGCCTTACCTGCATCCTCTTGGACTGTATATCGAGTACTATTTGCACATGTGGTAGATTTGAGCACTGCTGGATAGCCATTCTGGTTGCCACATGAAACTCCTTCCTGAACTGGTGTTGCCATGCCAGGAACTGTATTGCCACCAATGTTATTATTAGTAGCCATTGTTGGCCTAGTTGGGGACATCAGAGTACTTGAAGTTGGAGGTGGAACTTCAACAGCAAGAAACACACCATAACAAGTAGTACACCTCAAATGCCGGTTGACATATTCCATGGAGTACTGAAAGGTGTTTAGACATGTACTGCAGTTTGTCCAGAATGTGTTTGGCACTTGGTGGGACGCCACCTTTATAGGTCTGTCGCGGAAACCATTCACACTTGATGTAGAGGAATTGGAAGTGTTACGAGCACTTGCTTTGTTATTATTCTGTAGGCCACACATACGCCTCTTCCGGTCATATACCATCCTCTTGGCAGTATCGGACAACACACTCCAAGCATCTGAGATGAGGTTAAATGCAGCTTCAGCACAAATTGACCCGTTCTTGTCAGGATGAGTTTGGAAGGCCAGCTTCTTGTACCTCTTCTTGATTGTCTCCTCATCAGCCGAGGGTGATACTTCTAAGATGTCATACCAGTCATTTTCCCCTCCAATCTTTTTCTGTGCCCTTATGTGGACATCCAAGGCTACAATCATCTGATCAATGCCCTCAAGAGGCTTAAAGAGGGCCCTTGCTTTCAGGGCAAACTTCTTCGCACCTGCAAGATCATTCTCCCTGAACTTCATTTCAGCAATATCCTTTGATCGCGCTGCGTCATCTCTGTTGCACTCCATATCTGCAGATAATCTCATGAGTGTCATCACTTCATAAATCAAATAATATCTAGACAAAATGGAATGACATGGAAAGCAACTCCCAATCAGACTGACAACATAAGTGGATTCAACACTCAATGAAGAGGGTGCAAGAAATGTTCAGTACGCCGCACATACATGAATCTGAATAATGTCAAATACAATGTTCACAGAAACTCCACATTTATGGAATGTATAATCAGGCTTTTCACACTTTTTTTGCTGAAAAAATATTCATGTTTCCATAAAAATCGATTATGTTTCCATCAAAATCAGTAGGAATTGGATTCAGACATCAATATTCATGTTTGGGTGCTATCTGAAATTTTAGTAAGAAACTGTTTCCCCCAATTTCACAATGTAGGGGAAAATAAACAATGCAGCAATCCGATCAGAAAACATTCGACTTCCAAACAAGATCAAAGTCCAAACAGACTACGTATCAAGATAAGCAAGAGCCGTTTGGATTGCAACGAACCGAATCGGGGAGGAGCTGAATCGGCTGCGCGGTTGAGGACTCCTAGCTAGCACCCGACGGGCACCGCACCGCACCGGCCTGGGCGCGACACCAGTGATCGAAAAATGCGAGCTTGACAGGGATGGCAGCGGCGGCGGGAGGGGACGACCATGAGGCCGCTGAAGCGAACGGGGGGGAGGAGGAGGGGGTCTCGCGCTCACCTCGTCGGCGATGAGGAGGGCCTCATCGTCCGAGAGAGGAGGAGCACTAGGGCGCGCCCGCGTCGCGGGGCGAGAGCGCCGAGGACGAGATCGATTTCCAGACGAATTGTGTGGGGCAGGCCAGGTATCTGGGCTATGGCTAACTCTAACTGAGATCGATCGGGGTCGTTCCAAATTTAAAGGCTAAACCGTAATTCGGACTCGGAGAACACTTAACCCCACCGGTTTGGAGGAAAAAAATATCTTTGGGTGGAGATTCTTCAAAACTCTAGAAAACACTACTCACCGGTTTCCAAACTTACGAAATTTGTTGCTCGTCTAAAATGGTAATTTATCAATATATAGTTGGATTGGTCTTTTCATCCAATCATATAAAATGGAATGTTTAATATACGTGTGTCTTAAGTAGGGTGGTAATGGGCCATGATTCTAATGCATCCTTCACAAAGAGCCATACTACATTTTAGTTTAGTTTAAAAATGTATATTATCATGAGCGACCCTTAATAGTCTGATCTTTAAATTTGCTAGGCTATATTGAAGAGCCCATTACCACCCCTAGTCTATATTGGTGTTTCATGAAGTGGTAAAGTGCCTTACGTGATGTTGGTGTTCCAGAAAGTAAGACTATCTCAACTTCTTACTTTGTTAGGGTGGGAGCCTGGGAGGTGTGTACGCCTTTACCACCTACTCCCTTCGTCCCGATTTATATGTACTTCTGGAGTTCAAAAATTGTCCCACAATAAACACACACCATGATGTTGCGTCCCTCCCCTCTGTTGTTGCAGTCAGTTCTTGTAAGTAGGGGCATTATGGTCATTTCCCAGCTCCACTAGTTTCTTGTTCAAAATCTTGAAGTGCAATTATAATGGGACAGAGGGAGTAGTATGATGTAGGTGTTCCTACTTCATTTTTGTCCGTCGTGAGAATCTAGTGGTACGAACACTTTGTCATGTAGTGACATTTTTTGAGAAAAATGGTGAGTACACTTCGATAAAGTTGTTTATCTAGTCCTCGCGATTCTACTTGAAAACTTCCACTTTCGAGAGGTGATCACTAACAACTTCCATAATATCATCAACATATCCATTAAGACATATGTCGGAATATGTGATGCATGGTATTTTGCTAAATCATGTTTGATATTATTATTATGTCATCTAGTTCTGTGTGAACACTTTTCTATTATAGATTGGTTTAGTGTTGTTATTTTTAGAAAAAGTGTCACTCATATAGTTTGCTTTGATTCTTTCTACAAATACGATATATATACATATTTGACAATCACCAATTTAGCAATGCGATGGAGCCATTTGTTGTGCATTTAGCCTCTATTCAACGTAGAGTGTAGGTGGCTTCACCATCCTCGTGCATCTGGCCTCTAATCAACAAAGAGCTTAATCCTATATACTCCCTCCGTTTCAAAATACTCCGTTTCAAAAATGCACGTTACCTGCTAATATGGTGAGGCCCTCATCTACCACAAAAGTCTGCTTTTCTTCCCTCATCTATCACGTTACCAATTATCTTCCTCCCGGTCCTTATCAAACCAGTACAAACTCCCTCCCCGCCTACGCTGGTTTTGACCTGGCATGTTGGGCCCATATTTCAGGCCTCCCCCTTCCCACTCTCTGTCCTTCCCTTTTGAAAGTTTCTCTCTGTCCTTCCCTCGTCCACTCCACGGCGCGGCACTAGCTCCTCCTTCCCCACGGTGACGGCACCGGCCCCTCCCCCATGGCAACGGCGCCGGCCCCGTCCTCCCCGCGCCGACGATGCGGAGCAGAGGCAGTGGCCGATGGCACTCGTGGCAGGCGAGGCTCCCTCGGTCCCTCCCCGGCCTCCAGGGCGGGCGCGCGCACACACGAGACGGAGCTCCCTCCCGACCAGATCAGGGGTGCGAGTGCGACGGCTCTGTTGGAACCGAGGATCGACGGATGTTCACAGGAAAACGAGACACGGCGACAAACGCCCCGACCGCCGAACGACCTGTACGTTGGCTTCTCTTATTCCACCCGGCTCAACTCAAGAACGGTGAAGCACATATATAGGCTATTTATCAGCCAGGGGGAGCACTACAACCACGGAGGAGCCCCCGAACTCCCAGCCCGGCCACGCCTCGATCGCCATGATCCACCACGTGATTGGTGGCATTGTGGCACGGATGAAATTATTTCTGTTGTCACTTGACCGTGCCCCGTTCCAAACCTTCAGCTACTTTGACCGCACCACCGGTCAGCCAGTGGGCGCCAAATGGCATCATCGTCCATCCATGACGGCTTACGAGAGGGCGATCGATACAGCCCAGCAATGTGCTTGCTAGCTAGGCGTGGACGATCATATCATCAGAGCTGCCGCGCGCGCGTCGGCCGGCGGCGAGGCGACACGACGCATGGGCGCCGCATGGCGCACGGGTATCAAAGTCATGTCCTCAAAAATTTGTGTGCGGGACATGACTTTCTGTGGCATACTATGGCACCTCATGGGAGATCTGGCGGTATCCTACTAGGTGTCGACCTCAGTATTTTTGACATTGGAGCCATTGATGAGGGCAATTTCTATGTGAAATTCACCTTGAGATACAAAACTAATGGTTTAAAATTTGTTCTTTATTCAATTTATGGACCGGCACAAGTACAAAACAAAAGTGCCTTCCTATCCGAACTATCTAACACCTGCTCAAAGGAATCACTCCCATATGTTTTAGGGGGAGATTTTAATATTATGAGACGCCCGGAGGATAAAAGCTCGGGTAATTTTGATCCTAAATGGCCTGACATTTTTAATGCTGTCATTGAATCTCTTGATCTTAGAGAGATTGTTATGACGGGACGCCAATACACTTGGGCAGGTCCTGGGGACAACCCTACTTTCGAGAAACTCGACAGAGTACTAGTCAGTACGGATTGGGAAATTCAATTCCCTTTGTCTAAGGTAGAACCCAGGGATAGGAGTATATCTGATCATACCCCCTTGGTTCTTAGTACTGGAGTCTCCACTCACCTAACCGGGAACATGCCTTTCAAATTTGAGAGAGGTTGGTTAGTACGAGATGGTTTTTATGACATGGTTGCTAATATCTGGCAATCAGAGAGCTCTGGTTCCACCCCTCTTGAACGTTGGCAGTTTAAAATTCGTAGACTAAGACAACACTTAAGGGGCTGTGCGAGACATACGACGGGGTCCTATAAGAAGGAAAAGAAGACCTTACTGTCCCTTTTAGAGGATCTTGATAAGAAGGCAGAATCTGATCATCTGTCTGATCAAGAAGTAAATCTTAAGCTTTATCTAAAGGAACGTCTAGTCACCCTTCTGAGGGAGGAGGAATTAAAGTGGTACGAGAGAGCAAAGGTTAAAACCCTTTTAGAAGGAGATGCCAACACTAGATTCTTCCATCTAGTCGCTAATGGTAAACATCGAAAACAACGAATCTTTAAACTTGAGGATCATCAAGGGTTGGTTGTGGGAGATGATTGCCTCAAGAGCCATATTACTAACTACTATAAGGATCTCTTTGGCCGCCGAGAGGCTTACGGGGTTTCACTAGTAGAGGATCAAGTCCTTGACATACCTCAGATATCTCAGGAGGAAAATGAATCCCTCATTGCTGCATTCACTGAATCTGAAGTGAGAAACGCAGTCTTCCAAATGGAGCATAATAAAGCTCCAGGACCTGATGGGTTTCCTGCGGAATTTTATCAGGTTTTCTGGGGGATTATCAAAGCGGATCTTTTACCTCTCTTTGCCGATCTACATAGGGAGGCGCTGGATCTGTACAACTTGAACTTTGGAATCATTACGTTAATCCCTAAAATTCATAATGCGACCAAGATTCAGCAATATAGACCAATTTGTGTCCTAAATGTGAGCTTCAAAATCTTCACTAAAGTGGGGACAAATAGGCTTAATCTTGTAGCCAAGAAAGTCGTAAGCCCGACACGGTCGCGTTTTTGCCGGGTAGGAACATCATGGAAGGAGTAGTTATTCTACACGAAACTATTCATGAACTTCATACCAAGAAGCGGGACGGTGTCATTTTTAAAATTGATTTTGAAAAGGCTTATGACAAAGTCAAATGGTCCTTTCTGCAACAAACCCTTCGTATGAAAGGCTTTGCACCGAAATGGTGTAGGTGGATCCAAAGTATGGTCACTGGTGGAAGTGTGGGGATCAAAATTAATGATGAAGTTGGGCCTTATTTCCAAACCAAAAGGGGCCTCAGACAGGGTGATCCTATGTCACCAATCTTATTCAACATCGTTGCCGATATGCTGGCCTTACTCATCAATAGAGCTAAGGCCGATGGTCAAATAAGAGGAGTACTCCCCCATCTTGTTGATGATGGTTTGTCAATCCTGCAATATGCTGATGACACTGTTATTTTTATTGACCACAACCCGAGCAGGCGAAAAATCTTAAGCTTCTGCTTTGCGCATTTGAGCAGTTATCTGGGCTCAAGATCAACTTCCATAAGAGTGAAATTTTTTGCTACGGACAAGCTAAAGAGATGGAGGAATTCTACACCTCTCTCTTTGGTTGTAATAAAGGGACATACCCTTTCAGATATTTAGGGATTCCAATGCACCATAGACAACTTTTGAATTCTGAGTGGAAGAAGGTTGAAGAACGTTTCGAACACAAACTTTCTTTTTGGAAGGCAAAATACCTATCCTACGGAGGTAAACTTGTCTTACTCAATTCAGTCTTAAGCAGTCTACCCATGTTTATGATGTCCTTCTTTGAGATACCAAAAGGGGTCATCAAAAACTTGGATCACTACAGATCTAGATTCTTTTGGCAAGGATCCTCACAGAAACACAGGTACAAACTTGCCAAATGGGACATCTTATGTCGACCTAAAGATCAAGGTGGCCTAGGTATTCTCGATTTGCAAATCGCAAAATAAATGTCCGTTGGCCAAGTGGTTAGTTAATCTACTAAACACAGACGGCATCTGGCAAACGATGCTCCGTAATAAATACCTAAGGTCTAAAACTTTAACTCAAGTGGAAGCCAAACCCTATGACTCTCATTTTTGGAGAGGACTCATGCATATAATAAAAGATGAGGTACTGTCTTTAGGTTTCTTTGTTATTAAGGATGGGACCAAAGTCAGATTCTGGGAAGACACTTGGGTAAGAGACAAGCCGCTTAAACTTCAATACCCGAACTTATATAATATAGCGAGGGAGCCACACGATACGATATCAAAGGTAATGGCCACAAGCCCCCTAAACATCTCCTTTAGGAGGGCTCTAGTGGATAACAATCTTAGAGATTGGCTTGCATTAGTGGCGCGAATCTCACACATGCAACTAATGGAAGGCTCTGACCTTTTAAAATGGAGCCTAACCAAGTCAGGCTTGTTCACCGTCCGGTCGTTGTATCACCATCTTATTGATACAAATCCTCCCTTTCAGCATCGAAAGATCTGGAAGATGAGGATCCCACTAAAGATTAAGATCTTTCTCTGGTTTCTACAAAGGGGGTAGTCCTCACTAAAGACAATCTGGCTAGGAAAAATTGGAAAGGTAGCCAGAAATGTGTTAGTTGTAACAGGAATGAGAATATCCAACACCTATTCCTTGAATGCCCCTTTGCTGAAACGATTTGGTAAATAATCTTCTTCGCTACCAATCTTAACCAACCCAGATCTATTAGGCATTTGTTTGGTACTTGGCTTAATAATCAACCTAAGAACATGAAAGGTTTGATCTGGGTGGGTGTAGCTGCGCTGTTCTGGGCTATCTGGCGATGCCGGAATGACGTAATTTTCAACAAATTGAAAACTAACTCTGTCATGCAGGTTATTTTCAGGGGAGCATACTGGCTACGCTCATGGTCCCAGTTCCAGCGTGACGAGCAAGACAAGGACACCCTCATGATGCTGAGCAGTAGATTGGAAGTGGTTGCTCTAGATATTTCAAATAGAGGGTGGAAGCACTTGTATCGTTTGCTTTAGTCTATGCATCTTGTTTTGACTTTGGTTTGCTGTGTCTCTAAACCAACTTTGGTCTGTAATAATTGGCTGTGTACATCCTTAGATATAGAGGCCGGATTATGTAATCCCTTATCTAAAAAAATCAACGTCGTCATAGCTCGGCTCATGTCTCATGCCTCGATCGACCGTAGACCGCCGCCGTCCGCGCGCGAAACACAGCGGTGGCGGAGCGTTAGGATATCTACTTGTTATTGGGTTGTATTCTTACTGGGCCTGCGAGCTGTTCAGAAATGGGCTAACACGGTTTCTCCCGATCGATTTTCCAACAAAGGGGAGAGAGAAAAATAAAAAAAAAGGGAAAGCTTTCCGGATCCGGCACAAATAAGGGGCCCAAACTCATAAATGGGCTTTTTATACACAAATTGAAGGCCCAATATCTTTTCCTAGCAGCTAAAAAAATGAGGGCCAGGTACAAGTACAATGTACATACAACCCACCCCCCTCGTGGCCAAAAAAAAAAAAATTCCAGTCTGAACGGGGGAGTTCGACGACGCTGAGAACTTGAAATGCAAAAAAAAAAAAAAAAAGAAAGACAGACAGCCAGAATTCACACCACCGCACGGCACGGACGGCAGATACAGCTAACACATGTGGTGGCTACGACAGCAACGACAGCAAATCGTACAGATAAATATAAATCAGCCTAGAATCATGCACACGTAGTAAAAACGTGTGCGAGTGAGTTCTCAGCCCTGGAGTCGTACTAGAAACCCTTGCAGACGCAAAGATCCTGCCCCCCCTAGCTAGCTGCTATGTACTAGTACACGGTAACTGTTACTCGATCGATCGCAACCGGAAGAGCAAGGAATGCAGGAATTCTGGTGGTACGGAGCGAATACAAGAGGCAAAGGGCATAATGCTGCTAGCACGGAAGCTGGACAGGGCGCGCTCACCTCAGCCGCTCTTCGTCGCCGTCTCCGGTCGATGGACCCCAAGATTTCCGGCAGGCCGGCCGGGGAGGGAGGGAGGGAGCGCCGTCACGGCTTTAATTTGAGTGGAAATACTATGGGGGTAGGTAAAACTTCGGAATGCCTATCGGTTTCCCCCCCCCCCCCCCCCCCCCCCCCCCCCCCTTAAATAATTTGCGAAATATATACTACTACTACTAGCTAGTAATGTAATAAGTAAACCCTAGCACGTTTTTTTTTACTGGCCGGCTTGTCCGTCGTTCGTTCGGCCTAATAATTTCCTTACATACGTTGTTGTTGGACCTTGGGCTTATCAATAATACCAGCTATTTCCGGCCCACAGATCCCAGCTCGGCCCGGCGAGCAAGCAATAACTCACGTGGACTCGAGTCAAACCAAAACCTTCCGCCGCCATTCGCCAACAACAACAACAACCCTAAGGTTAGGTTAGGTAGCGTGTGCGCGTTTATATTAGTGCTTATTAAATGATGTATGTATGTATATCAGGACGATGATGTTGTTTGTCCTTGGACGTTATCGCGCGTGATATGCCAGTTTGCTGAAGCTTCACCAATCACCTCTAAATGTGAAGTGCTTCTACTTGTAGTATATATACTCCCTCCGATCCGTTTCGCTTTCGTTCTTTGTCCCTGGGGTACAAGGATATGTACGTGAGAGAGAGAGACACAAACTTAGTTCTAGCGACCGTGAATTAGGAGTAGACAGAGGGAGTAAATGTGAGAGACGATGGAGCTGTTTTTGTTGGCCAACAGATGATGAAGCTAAGCTAGAGGAGGTTAAAAAAAAAAACCTACTCCCCTGCTCCAACTTCGGCTCCTCCGTCTAGAGGAGTGGTGCCAAACGGGGCCTAAATGCCATGCCACTCTCTGCCGGCTCCTCGATCAGAGTCCTTACAAGATTTCTCGATCGATCGTTAGTTCGTGGCGAGCAAACTCAACACGAAGATCATATCGAGAGGACTGCACAGGATGGGCTTTATTTGGCGCTTTGCATTGACAGGCCCGGAACATTGTAAATTAAGGGCGCAAGCTCCAAAAAAATAACTCCTGAAGCCATTTTTTTTTGCTGAAGCATCACCAAACACCTCTATATGTGAAGTGCTTCTACTAGTCTAGATGTGGGAGACGACGGAGCTGTTTTTGTTGGCCAATAGATTAGGCTGGAGGAGGTAAAAGAACCTTCTCCCCCGTCTAGACATCGAACTGGTGTCAAACGTACGGGGCCTAAATGTGATGCCACTCGATCTCTACCACCAGCTCCTCAATCAGTCCTTACAGTATTTTTTTCTGGATCGTTAGTTCTTGGCAAGCAAAGGCAACACGAAGATCATATCGAGAGGACTACACAGGATGGGCTTTGGCGCTTTGCATTGACAGGTACGTACGGTACGACGATGTGTATACACACACACACTTACACAGCATGCACTGAACGCACTCAACTGAATGTAGGAGTAGATCGAGAGCCCCATTGTAGGTAGCACTAGCGCGTGCGTGCATGCAGGCGTTACGCGCACAGGATAGATGGACACGGTCGATCGAGCGCGATGGATCCTCTGTCGGCCTCGTTCTTCACCCTAGCTAGCTAGCTCTAGCTAATAAGATGTGTTTTCCCCCAACGCCCTTTGTTAAGTTTCACTTCCCCCACATGCCCCTAAAAAGTTTACCCTCCCTCCCATGCCCTCCCTCAAACTTTCTTTTCCTCCAGTAGCCTTCCGTCCATAGTTAACAGCCGAACTCATCCTGACACGCGGGCCAGACCCTGTGAAAAGACCATACTACCCCTGCTCTCTTCTACTACTACTCCTACCATTTGGTCCTTATCCGCCGCCACTCGTGTCTGTCGCGCCGCCGCCGCCCGCCCCCACTCGTGTCCGCGCGCGCCGCCGCCCGCCCCCACTTGTGTGCTACGCCGCCGTCAAGTCGTCCCCCTCCCCCCGCCGCCCCCGATTGGACGGCGGTGCTTGCCTCCACCGCGCCCGGCTCCTCCCCGCGCCGCCGCATGTATCGGGGAGGGAGGGCGGGTGGCGCCACCACCGTAGATCTAGGGCGGCCGCTTCCTCCCCGCTGCCGCGCCGTCTCCCCGCTGCCTCCCTGTCTCCCCGGCTCCTCCACGTGGGCGCCGTTTGCCCTCATTCCGTCTGAAAGGCCTCGAAGCCGCCCCCCGGTCGGCGCTATGGATCCGTCCCCCCCGATGCTTGTCGCCGGCGTGGAGGATGCGCCTCCTCCTCCTCCTCCTCCGCACAGCCCCGGCTCCTCCGCATCCTCCTCGTACGGATCGTGCGCGGCACCGCCTCCGCACGCCGAGGCCGTGCGGGATCCGCGCCGCCCTGCTTGCTCCTCGCCGGCGTGGAGGATGCGCCTCCTCCGGTGCATGGCCATGGCTCCTCCACCGCCTCCTCCTCCTACGGATCTAGTGTTGGCCGTCCATGTCCATGGCATATCGCCGCCTCCGCCATTCCAGGGGCGACCGTGGCCCGCGTGGATGGCTCCTTCGCCTGTGGCTGCTCTACATGGATGGCGCGGGCGCCGCCGCCCCATCGAATTGCCCCCGCGCCACGTCGGGCCAATGTCCACCTCGGTGAGCTCGATCCACTTGAGACTGCTGCTTGCTATATATGCTGCTTGTGGTGTGCTTATGATGTTGTGGTCTGAGGCAACATTATGTATGCTCTGTTATTTTTCTGTTATTTGCCTATGATGCTTGTGGTCTGCCTATGCAGCTTGTGGTCTGAGGCATTTTATTATGTATGCTCTGTCCTTATGCAATTGTTATTTGCCTATGATGCTTGTGGTATGCCAATGATGCTTGTGGTCTGAGGCATTTTATTATGTATGCTCTGTCCTTATGCAACTGTTATTTGCCTATGATGCTTGTGGTATGCCAATGATGCTTGTGGTCTGAGGTATTTTATTATGTATGCTCTATCCTTAGCAACTGTTATTTGCCTATGATGATATCATTTAAAATTGTTATGATTGTCATCGAATCGTGAGAAACGTCCATGCCCAATGCAACTGTTATCCACCACAGATGACTTTGATGGCTGGGCATGGACGTTCTCACGGTTTCATGGCCATTATAAACTCCACTTTACTTTATCTGAGGCAAATTAATATTGTTACTTCAAGCATCATTGTAAACTTTCATGCTTTCTTGCTTGCCTATGATGATATCATTTAAAATTATCATGATTGTCATCGAATCGTGCGATACGTCCATGCCCAATGCAACTCGTTATCGACCACATGCCCTTTGCTAAGTTCCACTTCCCCCACATGCCCTTAAAAAGTTCACCCTCCCTCACATGCCCTCACCCAAACTTGTCATGATGGAGTACTCATGATGATATCATCCACTTGTCATGATGGTCATCGAACCATGAGATACGTCCATACCGAACGCAACTGTTATCAACCAAAGATAACTTTGATGGTTGGGTTGGACGTGTCTCATGGTTTTATGGCCATCATGAAATTTTATGTACTTCAATCTGAGGCAAATATTTAGCATTGTTACTATTATGACTTGCATTACACTATGTTCATATGGTGGTCATTGTATTTACATAAATTATTGATAGATGAGGAGTCCTATGAGGAGCCCAATGAGGACCCTGAGGTTGAAGCTGAGGCCTTCGCTATGATTTGCAGGCGTAAGAATATCACTCAATACTCTATGTTCTTCCTAATATATATGTTCTCCCTGATATTGCAACTTGTTATATGTTTCAGTCGAAGATGAAGATGCAGGAAGGGCTCCTCCTTCAGAAGGAAGGTACTCCACCGACTCTGGCTGCTCCTGCGACTGCCCCGACAGTTGTGAGCCAACATGTGACTGCCTGTTGTATCATGTAAGTGGTTGCACTTTAATATGTACACACACATTGATTCAGTTATTTGGTTGTTGTTATGTTAACCATGAATTTGGTTGTTGTTTTTTTCAAAGACAGTCCCCTAAGTAGTTGCTAGTTGGCCGCCTAATGAAGCTAAGTTATGGAAGCCAAAGTTGTAGTCTATGGAGTTAGAATTTGAGTATTCTTAGAATGTTGTTGTGTTATGTTACATAATTATGGAACAATGTTGTCCTTATGTTTATGGAACTATGTATTAAATATTGTTGTCCTATCCTGATGTTGTCGAGTAAAATATTGAGGCTTCCTATTATATGTGCAATTTGTTATTCATATGAGCAATTTGCTAAATGCTCACAAAGAATGAAACAGCAAACAACAACGAAAAAAAGAAAAAAAAAGTGGTGACAACCGAGCTTCGCAAAGAGGAAAAAAGAAAAAATAAAAAAAAGTGACAACCAAGCTTGTAGCTTAATAGAAAAAGATCACAAACAGCGAAAAAGGAAAAAAAAGAAAAAAAAGGTGCCAACCAAGCTACACAACAGAAAGAACACAAACAACAAAATAGAAAAAAAAACAACGCCACAACCAGCAATGAACCGAGGGGCAAAAATGACTTTTCGCCCCTCCGTTAGGCGCCGTTTGCCCTCATTCCGTCAGAAAGGCTACTCGGGGAAAAGAAAGTTTGGGGGAGGGCATGGGAGGGAGGGTAAACTTTTTAGGGGCATGTGGGGGAAGTGAAACTTAACAAAGGGCGTTGGGGGAAAAAACTTTAGATGGCCAGCCGCCGCGCGCGTATACGTATGTACGCGTGTCCGGTGTCCCGATCGACGACGCATGCCGCGTATGCTGCTGCCTATAGTATTCTAAATAGGCCGGGCACGATTAGCGGCACGAGGCACGACCCTAAAAAGCACGGCCTTAAATAGCACGGCCCTAGCCTGGTCCGAGGCACGATCAATAGTGCTTAGTGCCGGCACGGCCTTCGCTATTTTAGTGCTTGGGCCGCCACCTCGGCACGTCGGGCTGGCCCGAGGCACGGCTCGATATAAGCAGGCCCGATGGAAGCCCGATCTCAGACACGATGTAGCCCGGCCTGCCAAAGGTCCATCTCCCCTCCACCCCACAAACCCTAATTTTACTTTTCCCCTCCCATCCTGATCCAACCGCCCCACCCCCCCATCCCGATCCAGTCGCCCCTATCCTGGTCCCGTCGCCCCCGTCTTCCAACTCCTCCCCGTGACGCGGTCACGGCAGCGCGCGGCTCCAGCACGTCCATGGAGGTCCTGGCGGAGTGACGGAGGCGGTGAGAGTGGGGAATAGTGTCGGGCCGGACGCGGCCCAAGTCGCGGCTCATCGGCTCGTTCGTGCCGTCGGCACGACCCGGCCCGAAAAACTGACCATAGGGCCGTGCCTGGGCCGCCGTGCGGCACGGCGCCTGACACGAAAGATCCATCTGGCCGCATAGGGTCGGGCCGCTTAGTGCCGGGCTTTTTCGGGCTAGTGTCGGGCTCGGGCAGGGCGGCCCGTTTGGAAATCTATATTGCTGCCTGTGTACGGCCACGCGTGTTGTGGGGGACTATATATATATATATATATATATATATATATATATATATATATATATATATATATATATATATATATATATATATATATAGAGGGTGATACTAAAATGCACCCAGGTGCATTCTGTATAGCAAATGCACAGACCCTACGGTTGCAACTTCGCAGCTGAACCAATTGCAACTTGACAGAGCAATTGCAACTCGACGCGAACCAATTGCAACTTGACGGACCAATTGCAACTCAACGCGAACCAATTGCAACTAGGCGCGAACCAATTGCAACTAAACCCAGCCGAGCTGCAACTAGGCGCGAACCAATTGCAACAAAGAGACTAACCGATTGCAACTGTGACACTATACTAATTGCAACTTGACGGAACTAATTACAACGAATATGATTCTGTTGCAATTGGAAACGAACCAATTGCAACTAGACTCCTAATTGCAACCCGACGTGAATAAATTGCAACCAGAATGACCCCCATGCAACTGAACAAGACCTAGTTGCAACAAGGGTGGGTGCATTCTCTATATATGTAATGCACCTGAGTGCACTATAAAAAATATATATATATATATATATATATATATATATATATATATATATATATATATATATATATATATATATATATATATATATATATATGATCGTGTCAGTAGTATGTATATATATGGACGTACGTGCAGTACGTATATGCTAGCTAGCCCTCCCTGCATATATACGTACATGTGTACGTACTACTGTATATGCACACACACACAAGTACGTGGTGCCAGCAGTCAGTGCCGGTGACGTTCGTACACGCGCCGGCGCCGTTGGCCAGCTGCCTGCGTGCTGGTGTGGTTGTGGTGCGGCCGACGTACGACAGCACACTCCCCGTCGTCGTCTGCGCGAGAGCGAGAGAGCTCTTCATCATCAGCCATGCCATGCAGTACTGCTCGTGCTAGCTAGCTGACCCATGCAGCAGCAGCGGCATGCGTGCATGCTCTCCGTGCCTTGCTTGGCCTCGTGATCGATCTCGCTCGCTGTTGGTCTCTCATCGACCTACAGTGCGTGCGTGTTGTTCAACGGTGGCTGGCTGGCGACAGAGGCATACGGTCGACGCCTTCTTCGATGCACGCTGGCCTGGCCCTACGGCACCGTACGTATCGACGGCTGCTGCATGCATGTGTGCTCTGCTCGTCATCGCCTGCTGTACATATCTGCAGCTGCCGGATCCCCTCCGTCTCCGGCACCGGCAGGACCCCGACCCGCTACTACACGCGTTCGCCTGCGCCACCACGTACGCAGGGGCGCCCGCTGTGTCAACCAACTCCAATAAATTAAGGGTATGTACCGGGGTCGTAGGGTTTAATTTCACCATGTTGTCGCCGCTAGCTGATCGATGAGCTATAGCGCTGCAGCCTGCCAAAACAGGAAACGGACGCTTATATATCCATGTTGGCGAAGGCTTTCCCAACAGGGTTAGCCCGTTCCTGCTGGAAAAGCACTGTTGGCATTTTAAGTGACGGGAAAAAGCTCTTCGCCAACAGGACACGCGTTCCTGATGGGAAAGCTTCGCCAACAGCCACGTGTTCTGTTGGCAAAAGGAGAATGCCGTGAACTCGACTGCCGGTCCCTTCGCCAACAGGACTGCAATTGTTGTTGGCGAAGGCTTCGCCAATAGTGTCACAGTACTGTTGGCAACGAATTACACGTCAGGGCTTTGCCAACAGCTTGTTCTGGCTGTTGGCAAAGGAACCCTATTGACAAAGTTGGCATGTTTTGCTGGGAAAAAAGCCCAGCTTTGCCAACAGTTTTGTCCCATGCTATTGGCAAAGCTGGGAAATAATTTCTTTCCTTTTATTTTGTTGTTTTCTTGCCTTTAAACCACATGTGTAACATATATATACCACAAGACCACATATATATCAACAATATAGCATATGAACCGCATTTCGGCATCTGATTCGATCTCAACATGAATCCACACATCAAATCCATCGATACATGTCCATAATACACATAAAGTCATGAAACGAGTGCATACATGTCCAACATACACCAGGATGTCCAACATACATGTCCAAAATGTCCAACAAGTCCAACATACATGTCCAGGGGTCTAACATGCATCACTACTAGTCCAGAAGAGGAAGTCAAAGGTACCTAGCTCGTGGCGCCGTCCCCAGGGGTCCAAGCGCCCCTACCATGCTCCAACGCACACCACCCTGGCTGTGTTTGTGACTGTGGCGGCGGCTGACTCCACCCTGACCCTGCGGCGAGTCGTAGTGCCAGTAGGGCGGGCGAGGCCCCCGCTGCGTCTGCGCCCCCGACCACGAGGAGTAGCCCTGCGACGGTGGTGGAGCCCACGCGTACGGCTGTGTGGGGTAGGTCGGGTGCTGTGGAGAAAGACCCGGTGGAGGGCTAGCACCTGGATTCAGGTTCGAACCCGCCGACGGAGCCTACACAAAGGACAAGTGATGTAATTAGTACCTGCAAGATGGCCGCACAAGCTAAAGAAAAAGGCAATATACTCACTGAAGTGTGAACAGGAGCAGGCACTGGGAGTGGTGGTGCAACAAAGAGTGAGGGAGGAAGCTCCTGCTCGTCCGGGAACTTGGACTTGACGAAGCTGGCCAGGTCCGCTATCTGACGCTGGTAGTGCCCCGCCACTACCGCTAGGTTTTGCTGGTGGGCCGCGTCCTGGGCCGCCAGCTGGGATTGCATCATCTCATGGAACCTGGCTTGCAATATTACACCCGCATGGTATGTGAAGCCAAGGTGTGTGAAACGAGTGAATGATGAATGAAACCGCACTTACCTCCATCTGCGTGTACGTGCTCGGCCGTCGAGGCGCTATCAGGATGCCGGAGGAGCTATTGGACCCGACCATTCGAATCTCCCTCAGCGTGGGAGTAGTGGCTGGGCTGATGACGCTGTTGGCCATCAAGTAGTGAAAGGATTTTGATGTCGCCTAGAGGGGGGTGAATAGGCAAAACCGGTCAGACCGGTTTCCAAAACCGGTCAGACCGATTTTACACAGACAGAACCGACAATATGTAAATCCCCTCTACGAGTTCTAGCACAAACCAAACTTGGTGTGGGACTTCCACTGAGGTTTCCAAGAGTACCAACAAAGTCCCTGCACACAGCGTAAGCACACCAAAGTAGATCGAAGCGGAAGCACAAGATATATGCTAGATAGAGAGATAAATCAACAAGCAAGATATATATGAAGTAAAAGCACAATTGACACAAGGATTTATCTCGTGGTTCAGCTCGCCACAAAGGCTTGCTTACGTCCATGTTATTGAGGTATCCACACAAGGATAGACTCGCCACACAAGGCTTGCCCTTTACCTCGGTCTCAAGTCAAGAAAATGAACTCTTGAGATGAGAAGGTTTCCACTAGATTCACAGGGGTAATACAAACTTCTTGGAGCTTCCAAGCGACCTCTAGCCGTCTAGGAGCAAATGCTCCAAGAGTAAAATATGCTTCAATGATCTTCAACAAAATCAGCAGGTGCTCAAGTGTAGGATGCTCACTAGGCTTCTCAAAGCTTTCTAAAGCTCTCACACTAGTCACACTCTCAACCCAACTTAAGTATATGGCACTATAGGCTTGAATCTCACTAAAAGAGGTTGTGGAGAGATTTGCTATGGTTCTGGAAGGAGTTAGGCATGAGGAGAACCAGCAGCCCCTCAAAGAGGAGCTCATGGGTATAAATACCCACCACACTCAAAACTAGTCGTCAGTCTGTCAGACAAAACTGGTCAGACCGGTTTGCCAAACCAGTCAGACCGGTTTTCAAACTAACTAGCCGTTGGACGGTGTCAGTGCCCAAACCGGTCAGACCGGTTTCCAAAACCAGTCAGGTCGGTTTTGGCCAAAGATCTCAACTAAGGTTTTGATCTCACGGGTTAGTGTCTCTAGGTTTCACTTGAGCACTTTTTGATGTTTGTTGTCCAACCAATGATTCATCCCTCTTGATAGTACGACATACCTAAACTCAAGATAAAAGATAAACCCTAATTAATCAACTTGAGCTTGAACTTCCAAGGTACGCCGGTAATTGATCTTCAATGATTCGAGGGCTTCCAATGATGTGTACCAACTGAGCACATGTTGTAGATGAACAAATATATGCATGTGCTTGAGCATGTCCACCTTGAGCTAGTGACTTAGAATTCTTCCATAGAGTAGAGATCAACCACTTTGAATTCTTGAGCCACTCCGATTTATCAATCATGACATTGGATGCAATTTGTCACTTTCCTCGGTAGGCTTGGATGTGATACTTCGAAATCCTTGACGCTCTCAACTTCACCCTAGCCACTTCGCTTATGGTCGCTATCCATAGCCTTAACTTAGTTCCTCGTTTTAGCCATCTTGATCTCTTCATCACTTATCCTTGCCACAATTGAGTCAAGCCTTGCACCATAGAGATAAAACCATTTCAGATGTCACTCAATTTGTTTGTCCTTTGATTGATATCAAATATTCTAGCTTTTGCAAACTTACATTTGTAGGTCCAAAGTAATATAGATAACCACATGACCTTTGTCAACACTCAACTTGAAGTCTTACAAATAGCTTCTTTGAACAAGTCAATAATCTTCATAAAAAGTAAGAGTGAAAACCATTTGATATTGAACTTGGTAAACTTATTGTTTAGGTCATCAAGTTCCATCTTGTACCAATAGTGTATGTTGACGTAAAACTGCACCTCACGCCAAGCACACAACAAGCCGAAAAATCTAGCTTCACACACTAAGAGATCACAAGACGTGCCAGTTAATTTTCCCTGAAAATTAACAAAAGACAAAGTAGTTAAATTCCAAAGCTTGGAACTTGCCGGGTGGTACCAGACAGTTCCATATTTACGGCTAGAAAAGCCAAGTGAGATGACACATAGCTATAAAAAAGCTATCTGCCAGCAAACTGAAACCATTCGGGAGCTTTAAAGTGCAAAAAGTAACACAGCCGAATGGATGACATAAGCATGACGATAGATCGGTCTTTATTTGGATGAAGATGCACGTGCGCAAGGGCGTGACCGATCCCCGTGATGAACAACATTAAATAATAAATGAAGTAAAAGCATGATCATAAATATGTAATAAACAAGCGTGCATAGGTTCAAAGCACTAGTCTACCGCATGTCTAGGCACTTAAAAACCCGTCAGGTGCGATATCAAACAAATCTATCCACCGCATGATACGATTTGCTTGATATCGAACCACCATCCACAAATAGATCTATCCACCGCATGATACAATCTAAATATGGAAGGCCAAAAGCATACAACATTTAAAGCATAACTTATGAACACATTTTACTCATGAAAGCATAACCGAATACGGCCGAACGTACCGAATCGGGTCCATGAAGAAGGAACGAACATTACCAAACAAGATTAATCGTCGATTGGATTGAAATCTAATCCACCGGATGACTAGCTCCAAAACAACCCAAAAACCTGTATCTACCGCATGATACCCAGCTCTTTCAAGATTTATACAAGATTTGGCAAGCTTGAACCCGCAACACGTGACAACCTAGATCGATTCGGTTTCGGCTATCAGGGAGCATGTGATCCACGTGCTATTTAAGCCAAGGGTACGAACTCGATTCGCATAAGGATCTTCAAAAAGGTAAAACCGATCCAAACCCATCTAGATTGGGCAAAGAAGTGTTACATGAATTTAAACATAAAATGAAAACTCAAAGCAACACAGGATAACTTAATGAATCTATTGAATCTTGCCAAAATTCAACAGAGCCGATAACTAGCTTCAAGCTAGATCTTAGCCTACCGCATGGCTCATGACCTAACAAGAAACCCTCTTGAACCAAGCTTGAATCTACCGCATGACACTAAGCATGGTAACAAGACTACTTGCATCAAATCTAAATCCACCGCATGATACTAGACATGATACAAGGTTGCCGGTACTCACGGAGGTCGACGGATCGATGAACCCTCTCGAAGAACTCGATGACACGACAAAGGACTCTAGGGTTTGGCGTAAAGCCGGTTTGTATTGAGAATGTTTCGAATATCTGTTACATACATTCAGGGTTCATATTTATACCCTGCTAAGCATGACCTCGAATGGTTTCGATACCTAATTTATCTCTAAATGCGATCGCTTATCCATCCATTCGTCCCTTCCATTCAGGCCACGTCACCACGCAATCCCGCAAAATCAGCGTAACAGTTTCCTTGCCAAACGGAAGCAAATTGCCGACCGCGGACTCTTCTGCCGAATTCATCTGAAGAAACCTTCCTTCCGCCGGACGGATTCCTCACCGAGTTGGACCCACAAGTCAGACTCCTTACCTTACCAAATTTTGGTGTTAACAGTGTAATCCCTTGATGTTTTGTTTGATAAACCTCACAATATTGGTCATCAAGCTCTATCATGTGTCGATGGTGAAATCCCTTGATGCCATATTCAACTTCGATTTAATTCTCCCATTATTATACCACAAGCTTCTCCTTTCTTCACAATGTGCTTTGCCCAATATAGAGAGGCCAACCAATTATCACATATAATAATGCCTCTATATTTGCTTTTCTTTAGCTTAGGATCACTTGTTGTATGCCTTATGTAAAGTCCAATGGGAAGAACAACCTTTCTTTATCATGACATTCACTTTTAGTATGCTTATAATCATTCCAAGTATATTGTCATGATCTACCCTTGTCTTATTTGCAATATGAGCTAAATGCATGAATTTACACATAAATAACATTTGTCAATTATCAATAACCTGCTCACATGCTTCACAAGAGTGTTAGGGTTTTAATCAAGTTGTCACTTAATTCACCAAAACCCACTTAGGGCTTGATTGCACTTACAATCTCCCCCGTTTTGGTGATGGATGACAACCTTCATTAAAGCTTTCAAAAGATATGAAAATAAAGCTCATAAGAACCAAGATTTAGATAAGGCTCCCCCTCAATGTGTGCAATGAATGGAATTCAAAAATTTGGCCTAAAAATGCCAATTTGCACATATTTTAAGAAAGACATGGAGCTCCCCCTAAATCTCAGCAAAGTGGGGTGCAACAAGTGTGTATGACAAGATAAAATACATGTGTGATGCATATGACATGAGTTATCACAAACACAAGACAAAACAAAAAGAAGTGTGTGCTGTCTGGGGTAAAACCGGTCAGACCGGTTTCAGAAACCGATCAGACCGGTTTCATCCAGTCAGCCCACGAAACAGGGAAAACTCAGAAACAAACTCATTCACCAAACAAAAATGCATAACAAACTAACATTAAATCACTTAGAAACATTTAGAGTACAATACACACATTGTAGCACAAATACAAGAGTTCTCAAGTCCAACACATAGATAAGGTTCAACAGATAATTATTACAGATCCAAATCTTTCAACAAGTCACTAAGATAAAAGATAACCGGATACATAGGAGCTTGGGATTGCTCAGTACAAACCGGTCAGACCGGTTTGAGAAACCGGTCAGACCGGTTTCACCACTACAGCAACAAGACAGATAAGCTTTAATCGTCTATTCTTCTCCCCCTTTGTCATCCATCACTAAAAACTTGGAGAAGAGGTGCTGCTGAGCATCACTGACCACCAAACTCCGGAGGAGCACCGCCATACTCAGGAGGAACACCACCATACTCCGAAGGAGCACCACCATGTGGAGGAGGGTAGTCTAAGAGGGAATTTAAATTTTAGAGCTTGAGAAAGAATGGTAGATGCTAGTGAATAAGAAATTGAACCACATCTTACCATCAATGTTGCCGAAGAGAGATTGATAAGCTTGAGATACAACACTTTGTCCACTAGTAGGAGGTCCCATAGGAGGAGGTGGAGGGTTAGGAACTTGATAACCATAGTGATGAGCATATTGTTGAAAATAACCCTCGGAGCCTAGCTGTGCCACCATGCAATCCACTGAAGGAATCTCGGGCTCCTCCGTCTCGGGAGTGGGTGGAGATCTAGGAGGCTCAAATCTGTGGTGATTATGTAAAAGCTTGAGAGTGTCCTTCATTTGCTTCCTCTCTCTCCTAGACCTTTGCTGCTCAACCAACACATCCCTCTGGCTCTTACACATGCATGTGAAAAAGTTCAAGAGCTTACGAATCGGAGAGGGTGACTTGTCCCTTGCCTCGCTGCTGCTGCCAGCCCCAAACCGGTCAGGCCGTGTCGGTGTTTTAGACCGGCAACCTACTAAGGGGAGTACCCGAAGTAGATGAATGTGGCCTCGCCGAGATCGGTAACTCGAAGGAAGAGACACGTGGCACACAATTTAGACAGGTTCGGGCCGCGAGGTGCGTAATACCCTACGTCCTGTATGTTGCGTAGCTCTGGATTGATTGGGTACGATTACAAGATGATGCAATCCTACGTCGTGAGATGAGATGATGAAGAGAGGGGTCCCTGCCTCGCCTTATATAGTCCAGGGGGCAGGGTTACAAGTCGGTTTAGGGAGAGAGTACTAGTCGAGTACGTCTAGGAGTCTTCCATACAGTGCGGGACATGTACAACTTCCTAACCGAGTACTTCTTCTCTGTAGTCCTTGTGCTTCACGCCATCAGGTGCCGTGCAGCGCAAGTCGGGTAGTCCCAGGGGCCCACCGAGTAGTCGGTCCTGGTACCCACCGAGGTAGTGGGCCCAGGGAGGTCCATACGACAGGCCGGTTTCCCAAACCGGTCAGACCGGTTTGGCCCTGACCAGAGGCATCAGCTGGCTGATCCTGTTGCTGACCTTCGCCTTCCTCCATCATCTCATCGTACCTTCCAGGTGAAGGTAACCTCATCCTCTTGGGTACGGGGACCTTGAAAGGCTCATACTTTGAATCCTTTAGAAATTTTCTGTTTGACGCTTTCTCGATGATATGCATGATGTACGGTGCATATCCACACAACCTCTGGGGGCTCTCGCTAATAGACTTGATTTCCTCCCAAATAAAGTCACTCACAGAGAATGAAAGTCCAGGAGGCCTCATGTGAACGAGCAAGTCCTTAGCAAAGTTAGAGATATCCGCCGGGTTTCCTCCCCTAGGTGTGAGGGTCAAGCGAAACATACGGTTCAGCACACTGTAGTAGGAATAAAGTCTTGCTGCAAAACCCGCATTTGCTTGCTTGTCCCTGGGATACATGAACTTCATCGCAGACGGCTCCATAGGACGAGTGTCTCGGTGAATGCAAGGTAGAGACAAATCTGGCGGACTAAGTCCAAGGAATCTAGCAAAGTTAGTGAAGGTGACACTGTATCTAGTCCCCTCGGTCATCCATTGCATATTTCTAGCTCTCCCATGTTCCTCAAATGCAACACTAGCATAGAACTGAGCAATTACCTCCGTGTTCCAACTGTGCCTGAAACCCATCAGAGGCTTGATCCTCAGAGAAGTGCAAACATATATGATATCTCTAAAAACGGCATTGTTTGCCCTCTCCATGTATGCCCAATCTATCCATCGAGCCTCTGCAATTATGCCTTTCTTCTTAGCTATGATGGCGGTGGAATAGAAGTCCTGATGAAAGAAAGTGTGAAACCGATAATCTATCCCACTAGACATATACTTAGGCTCACCATAGGGCGATTCCCTTCTCTTTCTCCTAGCTGCCTCTGTCTTTCCCATGCCAAGGTAATTCACATTGCGATGAGAGCTAGGATTGGCTGGCCTACGGATCTCAAGCATCACTTCCTCTTCTTCTTCTTCTTCTTCTTCTTCTTCCACACCTCTTTCCCTTCCACTAAAATCTTCCTCTTCATCATCATCATCGTCATCATCATCTGCTGGACCCTTCCCGTGCCTGAACTGCATTCTGTAATTCTCTTCACTCTCATTATCATCACTAGAAGTCTCATGCCCTTCTTCTTCTTCTTCTTCTTCTTCTTCTTCTTCTTCTTCTTCTTCTTCTTCTTCTTCTTCTTCTTCTTCTTCTTCTTCTTCTTCTTCTTCTTCTTCTTCTTCTTCTTCTTCTTCTTCTTCTTCTTCTTCTTCTTCTTCTTCTTCTTCTTCTTCTTCAACAATCTCGTCCACTGCGGGCTGAGATGCCCTGGATGTCCTAGGCCTTAAGATAAACCCACTGGAGGCACCGGATGCCTCGATCGGATCGGAAACGCCTCCGGGCTCATCAACCCTCTTTTTCTTCTTCGACCGAGTGTAGGTCTTTGAGAAGCCCAACATGTTGTTCCTAACCATGAAAACGTGGCAAAGTATGTATAAGGAAAATAGGAATTGATTTGGGACTTTACGAGAAAGGAATTTGAAGAATCTAAGGAAAATCAGGGTTTCCGTCCAGGCAAAAACGGTCAGATCGGTTTCGGAAACCGGTCAGACCAGTTTCGTCGGCTGAAACCCTAGATTATGAAATTTGAAATGTAGCCATCTAAATTGATTCAAAACTTAAAGATAGCTTCCTGGGCATACTAGTTCATGATTGCTCAAAGGAATCCGAGAGAAATTCATGGAGCTAAGAGATCAGGTAAAGAGAACTTTTGAATACCTTGAGAGGATGGGAGAAGATGATTAAACTTCCAAAAACGGTCTCCAATCCAGTCAAGCCGAAGATTAGCACCTCTAGCCCTTAATCTCCAAAGGGAAAAGCTTCTCTTTGAGTTAATCTCAAGAAACCATGGTGGGAGAGTGAGAGGATAGTGTGGGGGCGCGGGTAGGAGAAGAGGAGCTCGGGTCCTGGCTGGTGAGGAGAAGTGGGGATGGATAAGGAATATTCCAACCGAGATACCCTTTAAAGGGGTGGCCCCGGGGTAAACCGGTCAGACCGGTTTCATAAACCAGTCAGACCGGGTTCCCTCAGGAAACCTGCCGAAGATAGAGTTTGAGATATTGAAGCTCGAATTGAGAACTAATATGAGAGATATGTTCAGGATGAGTCCAGATACTAGTTCTTTTGATGAAACACCTGAAGCTTCAACTCTTTATCCAAAACCCCGTTTTCTCTGAGAGAGGTGATTAAGAAAAAGATAAGATATTGAAAAAATTTTGCTCTCCTTTTTTTAAGACAGATTTAGTGAGCTGAGACGATAAAGAAATAACCTTTGGTCACTAGATAATTCCTTTTGAAAGATTTTTCCATTTAGATTAAAAATCTCCTTGATACTTCCAAGAAACTTAGAGAGAGATAGATATGAAGAATGTGTTGGACTTAAGAAAATCTCACCACTTGTGACTAGCCATCAATCAGGCACGGCTAACTATAGTCACATGTGGGTCGATCGGGTCATGAGGACCAAAAACCAAATATTTTCAAAATTCACACAAGTCCTATCATGCTAGTTAAGTTTTTCAAAGATCTAACCTATGTCACTCAAACATGTGGCTAAACAAGATTTAGGACCACATTGGTATATTTAACTCATGCCTCTCACATTACAACAAACATTTGACATACAGTCAATATAAAGGTAGGCATCAATTAAATATCCAATTGGCACCCACAAGAGACCATGAATAGACCACATGCTAAGGATATGCACACACTAGCATGAATAACACCTAGATGATAAAGGTAGAAAAATAAATGAGTGTGAATCATACCTTTGCCTCTAGCTTATAACATCTTCACATTGGCGAATTGTGATTTTCCTTGACTTGTGCATTACCAAGTTAGGTCCAAGTTCTAGCTCTCACTTTGATAGACCTTTATACACAACACGAGAGAGAGACACTTAAGTAGCACAAGTACTAGTTTCAATCCTTGGTGACCTTTTGGGTTAGAACGACAAGAGGTTCGCCAAAAAATTGAAACCTCACAATATAGATCAATTTCCCTTTGCTTATGGAGCACATGAATTAATGTGAACGACTAGGGTCATGTAACATCCCAGAAATTTGAATGGTTTACCATGTGTGAATTTTCGCAAAAATTTAAAACTTTTTGTTTGAACTTGTGTGCTGTCAAATTTTATCCCAATTTGCTAGCCTCTCACCTCAAACCCCGTATAAAATTAAAACCATATCCAATTATTTTCAAATTATGGTAAAATATGTGATTTCGGATTTTATGGATTTTATTTGGATTTTAGTGAGTGTGGTTGAATTTGAAAGTATTCAAATTCAACCTATGGGTTAAATTCTAACTCAAAGCTAATTTCAAAACCTAGTTAACTAACATGGGCCAGTTATCTAATCTTGAAGTCTACCAGTGCTCCCTCATCTCTCAGCCCAGGCACACCGAAACGCACCCTTGGTTTTCAACCGCCCAAAGAAGGCGGCCCCCATCGGGGCCCGGCCGCACCCCCCTTTTTCCATTTTCCTCTTTCCCTCACTTACCAGCGGGTCCCACTCGTCAGCCGGGGGCTGTTCCTCTTTCTCCTCCCTGTGACCGTGAGCGCACCCCGCAACAGACAGGGACCGGCGCGCGCGCCCCCCGCTCCGCATCGCGCCCTCGCCCTCTCGGATGCACGCCGCGTGGCTAAGGGCACGGATGCCGATGATCACCACCGTCTCGCACTCGCCCAACCCTAGCATGCCCCTATAAATTCGGCCGCCCCTTTTTCCCTTGCCCCGTCCGCCGCCGCCAGAGGGAGCCGCCGCCGACCAAGGGCGCCACGACGACGCCAAGGACCGGGGGGGCCATGGGGCTGCGGGAGCGTCGACAGGCCTCGCCACCGCCGACCCTGCGTCCTCGACGACGCCGCCACCTGCTGTTGACCGTGAGGAGCCGGGGACACCCACGCCACGCCGACGTACAGAACCATGGCGTGCCGCTGCGAGCACCTTCATCTCTTCACCGATGCGTCCTTCACGGCCACACCTTCACCTACGCCTCGTTGTAAGCACCCCCGCCGGTCCGATTCCTTCCCTTCCCCCTTGACTCTCCCGTGATGTGAGGGAGCGTGCCCCCGCGCGGCCGCACGCCGGCCATCGACGGCCGTGCCGTTCCGCGAGCTAACGCCGTGGCACACTCTAGAGCCGCGCCGAACCTCGCCGCTCTCTCGTTGTGCTCTACACGTTGTGGCCGGACTTCGTGCCGAGCACCCGCTCCCGGAGCCAAGCAAGGATGAACGGGACCGTCTCGCTCGAGGGTCCGGTGGATGCCCGCCATGTGTTCGACGCTTTGCACAAACGAGCACGGCGGCTCGTCCTTCTCCTTGAGTCGTTGTGCCCGACCTTTTGAGTTGAGACCCTCTACTGCGTGCTCGGCCTTCGTGCCACCGATCCGCCGGGTGCCGCGCCGACACCTTGCCATGCCTTGAGCACCGCCATGCCCCAAGGTGAGCACACGGCCAAGCACTTTTTCCCTTGCCCACCAACCCGCTCGGTGAAATGCCGGGAACGCGAGGTGATGCCGCCGCCGCCGTCTATCTTTGTCTCTCGAAGCCGGCCTTCGTGCCGTGAACGTCCCTTGCGGGATCCAACCTAGCCGCCGCCCCTCTTTCTTCCCCAACACGACATCCGTCCACCTCGCCCACAACGTGTTCGACAGAATGACATGAGTGTCAACGAGCCCGTTGGTGAGCCATCCGACCAAGCCAACTCCTTCTAACCCTCCGATGCATGCCTGTGTCGCCAACCTTCGTGTTACGCCCGCTCCCCGTGAACATTAGTGACTTGGGTGCATCTTCGAAGCCTCACCGTGGCACGCCCTCCACGCGTTCGATGTATTGCACAAATGAGTGCAGCACACGTTTCTTCCTCTTTCTTGCACCGACCCCCGTCCGGCCTTCGCGCCGCCGTTTTCCCTGCGGGATCCCGTCTCTCGTTCCGCCGTCGTGCACCCCGGCACGCGTCGGCGGCCGCGAGCCATTACCCCACCCGAACCGGTTCCGCCGCGCTGCGCTTCGCACCACCGCTCACGCCGGCGCCGTGACCGGGCTGCCGACGTTGAGCCCGCGCGTGCGCGTCAATCCGTGGCTCGGCCTTCGCGCCGTGATGTTCTCCCCGCGGGTGCGTGCACGGCCGCGACGCCCAAATCCCGACGCCGGCAGCCCTGCCGCGCCACCGCCCCCCGTCCGGCATTTTGCCGAACACTTTGGGCGGGACCCCCTTTCCTCTGATCTTGAGTGGTGCCGCACCCCGGAGCACATGCGCGCAGGATCACCAGAGACACAAAGGGTCCCGCGGTCGCCAGGACGAGCGAACCCCAGACGAGTTCAGGGAGCGGATCCGAACTTCATCATAACCACCAGGCACTTGTTTGGGCTATGACCCAACAGAGCCCATCTTGGTCCAAAGACTAACCAGGCCGAAGCAAACGTAGTCCGAGGACTTTTTCCGACTTTGGAACCTTGGGCCAGCCGGGTCGGCCCATTGGGCTACTAACCCTTTGGACCCAATTTCGGCCCACCATCCGTGGCGATGACGTCATGATGATGTCATGCGGATGCCAACCCTTTTTTTCAAACTAAAAATCCTTTTCTCTTTTATAAATAATTCCGGAAAATTAATTCATAAAACCTTTTATCTTTGGAAATTCATAACTAATTATCCGAGCTCCGAAAATTATGAAACCACTTGCGTTGGTTTCATAATTTTGAGACGCTCACTGCTATCCTATCCTTACCCGCTCTTTCCCTTGAGCCGAGCCCCTTTTCGCCCCGCGTTCTAGGAGTAGAATTCGTGGCCGCTGCCCGCCACTGTGCCAATGTGGGTCTGGGACGCCGGAGCCCCGCAACTGACCATTGGCGTACCGCGGTCAGGAATCCTACCCCACTATCTCATCGTCGACCTTCTCTACACCTTTGCCTTCCCTCTTTGCTGCTTCGCGCATATCTGCTCTCGCTCTACTTTGCTTCGTGCTGTGAAGCGTGTACCGTGCCATGTGCTTGAAACCAGGATGTCGCACGTGATGGACGGCCGTGTCGTGAGCAGAGGCCTCTGCTTCACGCTCGGCAACCCCGGGCCGCAACCTAGCTGCCTAGCCATGGTCGTTGCTGCTTCACTTGTACCTGCCGCGCGGCGCCCTTAAGCTTGCCCTGTCACTTTGCCCCCAATATCGGTCACTAGTGATCCTTTCATCTCCTCCGAGTGGTAGCCACATCTCTTGGCATGATAATGCCTTTTCTACTACCTTTGCCTTGTTTCGCTATCATCCTTCGCGCTACCGCTTCAACCCTCTGTGAGCTAAAACCATGTAAGAGCTTGATCTCAGCCCCTCCGCTCTCCGCCGCAGCTTGGCTACCTAAGATCTTAGCCGTAAGACCCGTAAGCTAACTCGTGATCTTACCCTGTTTACTAGTGTATAGAACTAGTTGCTTAAACTACTTTTGTTTTAAAACCAATTGCTTTATATTCATTAATTAAACCAAGTCTTTCGCTTGCATTTACTCTGGAGTTTATTTGGATCTTCTAAATTGGTTCTTATTGATGTTTTTGCATTAGATGAATGCTCGTTATTTATTTCCACGTCGCATCTCGTGTAGGCTTGTGTTCTCGTTGAAGACCCGAGCCGCGATGTCTGAGGAGACGCGACTACCCCGACTTTGCCCGAGAGGACGCTCAACCTCTACTACTCTACGACGACTACCGCGCAGGTGTCATGTCACTCCCAACCATGTAGAACCCCATGCATGCTATTAGTTGCTAGTGCTATATTTATGTTACTTGATTTGATGGATTGCATAGCCATTTGATTAGCCTTGCCTTGTTATTTGATATATCCTGATTCCTTGCTTTACCTACCTCGGGGCTAGCTACAGACCCCTAGCTAGTCCCATATACCAACTATCCATACTTTTGTTGCTTGATTATGGATGGTTCTGCGGGTTTGGACTGAGATGTGGGAGATCTCGGTGGGTTCTAGCGTGAGTTATGGGTGTGTTCTTCCTTGACGTGTTACTGGCGGGAGCGAGCCGTTTGGTTACTTGTGAACGCCTACCTCGGGGAGATGCGATCTGGCCTCTCGCCCGAGCGGCGTGTCGGACGGGATGGAGATGGTGAGTGCTTGCTCTCGGCCCTTAAGGACCGATCGTCAGTTGACCTTGCTTCAGTGGACTTTTACCGTACAAACCGCCCGCCTTGTATTGGGCGGGGGTGCGGGGTGAGACTCGTAGTGGATAGCGTCCCTCCCGTAGGCGGATCGGTGTGATCGTGTCGGGAGACGGCTTTCCTCCTTAGAAGACTTCGCCCGGCGAGGCCGGGGAAGGGTTCCACGGCTTCGAGGGACCTCTCGGCGGCGCATGAGCTCTACGGCGGAGAGGCCGCGCCGGACTCGGAGACACGGGGAGGGTACTATCCACTTACTTGGACTCCGGTACCGTATGGTAGGGTTTGGGACGGCGGCCACCGTTTCGGCTCTACTCGGGCGGGTACGGTTGTACAACCTCTCGCGAGTGTTAAACCTATAGCTATAGTCCGTGTCCCTTGGTTATGGACAGTCCTCCGATCTCTCACCCGGCTAGACTCTTTTCTTGTGCTTCTTCTCTCCCCCGAGTGTGTGAGCCCGGCCCGAGGCCGTTGAGATGTGGGGATAGGAGCGGGTGGGCCCCACATCGCGGATGAGAGTTGGGAGCCGGATCGTGGTTGTGATTCGGTGCTTTGGTGTGGACATCCATGTTGAGGGGTGCGGACCCGGAGGTGTGGACCTCGGAGGGTGTGGACCTCGAGGGTGTGGACCTCTCGGAGGTGTGGACCTCGGCCGCTATTCTCGCATACCTTGATTGTTGCTACCGCGTTGCTTCGCATGCATAACTTTCTACGACCCCAATATAGGTTTTATCCATGCATACTAGATTCAACCACCGCTTTTGCTCTTTGTTGGGAAGCTGACATGACCTACCCGCTTATCGGGTAGATGCTGGCATTTCAGACTCGGTGACCGTCTACGACTACAACTTCTGTGACGAAGGTGTGAAGACTAGAGCTGGTCCTATGCTCGAGTTTGCCTGTGGAGCTGGAGACGCTTCGCTTATGTAGATCCGCTGCGTAGGTGTTTTACCTTTCTTGATTCAGTCCTGTTGGACTTGTACCCGGCTTGTGCCGAAGAGTTGTACTCTGATGTTGTAATAATAATGTTATGTTTTTCTTCTTTTAATCCCGTGTTGTATGGATTTGTACCACTTGAGACAGGGATTGCACGTGATAGCCTCTTCCTGGGACTATCACGGAGGTGCGAGAGTCGGGTTTCCGTTCGCGGAAATTCGGGTCGTTTCGGGTGGTATCGTAGCCGTACTTGACCGTAGGACGAGCCCTAGCAACGGCCGATAGATTAGGATAGCCCGAATATCCTTGATTGAGTATATACTCCTTAACTTTTTATATAAACCCCTTGAAATCGGTTATTACCTCCTTGAATTCTCACTAACAGACTCACTAACAACCCCTCTATGTGGTTGGTGATCTAAGGAGAACAACTGATGTCACATGCTTGCAACTCTACGGGGCGACGTCTGATACAAGGGAAAGACAACTATGACAGTGACAACTATGAAGATGGAGTACGGGGACGAGATGAAGCTGAATCTACAGGACTCAATTGGATTATCCCTGCTGACTCATCTGTGTCATGTTACGTCAACCCGGATGTCTCTACTTTGGAACTAAGACCACCGGGGAATGATTGGATTGCCCCGTGATACATGAAGTCCGCATACGAGATGAATCCACAACAGGCCGCACCCTTCCACCTTTTGCTCGAAACGAGCTTGCATAACCCAAGATGCCCAACTCCGAGGACAATGAGGAGTTAAGACTTTAAATTTTAGTGTGCCAACATACATAAATTAGATGCACTATATTGAACCAAAGCACACATAAGCTTGGATACGGGGGTCGAAGATTCCGATATGCCCGAAGCTCGGCGGTTGGATGAAGACCCAAAGGCTCGGAACTATACGGATGGCCGAGTCACGAAGGATTAAGATATCAAAATGAGTTGTAGCTACGTGAGACGACCAAAGGATTGAACGGTCAAGATAGCACCAACTTACGAGCAAGCATCACACATACTCGGAGTAACAATTTGGATAATTGACCCCGTGGACTTTCTCCTCGGTAAGCAATATGAAACTTGGATGCTCGCGGGGGTTGACGACCGGAATAAGATGAATGAATGAGGAACAAGGGGCATGGATACAACAATAAATATAGAGTACCTCCTTTTCTTCCAAGGACAAAGCCATGAGAGCTAGCGGGAAGAAGAGTTCTACCAACTTACTTCGGAAAGATTAGTGCCGAAACACCGGATGGCATGCGTTCTTTCAAGTCTTTGTGTAACTAACATTAGGAAAATCCCTCAAGTGCCCACGATATACTAGTCCTTACGTTGGTGTAACCTCCAAGGTCTTAGGAGTCGGCCTCGAGGAACACATTTGTTTTGGTGAATTGCTTGAGTGATTGGATCTTTATGGTCTTATTGTCGTTATGCCTCTTCATGTTTGTGTGAAATTGTAGTGAGTGCTTATGCTTGCTAGATCTTTAGATGACTCTTTTAGAGGCCTTAGCTTCCCATCCTACAAGATCGAGTTATCGGTATGAAGATTGACGAGCTCAAGCCAACATCACAAGGTCATGCTCCGGAAACGAGAAGAAGATTTCTTGCAACCTCAAGGCAAACCGGACAGGACTTTGGATGAGATACCTTATGAACATTGGATTCTGTTCGTAAATCGGAAAATGAGTACCTCAAGAATTTGCAACCTTTGAAGCTCGGAAGCGCAAGTACCGTTACGGAGGCATACATTGGTTAAGATCAATTGAGTACCCTGGATGTCGCAACGCATTTTGGATGGTTTCGGTCGGAACTCAATTATCGGATAAAGATGTGGTACTCCATATGGAACACCGGGAATTTTATTCGAGAATTTTAGCGTTTATAAGGTAAATTACGAATGTTCACCTTTGGAATTTGCTAATGGATACAAAGTTTGCCAATAAGGTTCTTCGCCTAACCGCGAACCGACCCGTGTGGAGACTCGAAAGAACCCGGTAACCTCATATCCTGGTAATGAATCCATTGAAGAGAGCAACCGACATATCGGAAGACAACCCCGGGAGGGAGTAGATATAAGCACATCGAACTCTCCACGGATGGACAAGTCACACATGTTTTGTGGACTGCACCTCCCGACCTTGTGATCGCAAGTAATGAATCCATGCATAAGGGATCATCCCTAAGTAGACAGTACCTCGACCTAGAAGGTATTGTGGAGGTTTTGGATTTAACTTGGAAGACTAAACTCAAAGGATATAAGGTTTGCACTACACGAGCAATCATCCTAGAGTCATTCTTATTGGATTAATCCCTTTTACGCCCCTAAGTAGTTGCTTTGGAACTTCTGTGTAAGCAATAGATAGCTGTGCACCACAAGTTGTGCTTCTGGAATGGGATGCCCGGAGAGTATGTAAAGGAATTACGAGGTTGATAACTGGAGTGAGATTGGAGTCGGCCGATCCCACTTTCGGAATTAACCAATGGTAAGGAGTCTTTACTAGACACCGTAGATTGAACTAGTGGGATGGAGAATTACTCCGACAACTACTGGACTCAAGTTATTTGTTCAACCTCGCAGTTGGAACCTACCACCCTATTGGAAAAGAAGTAATAAGAGGTCATGAGCAAAAGTGAGGAAAATTGCTCACCTAAATGGGCGACATTATCTGGAATTGTTGAATAAGCATGGCAAAGCCATAAAGACATGAATATTTCCAGGATACCTACAGGTGGGAATACCATCATGAGGAATAACTAAAAGGAATGGTAAAGGATCAAGGTTTACATTAAGGCTGCACAAGTGAACCGATCCCTCCGCCAGGTTATGATAACTACAGACGTTCTGAGGAATTAATGATGCTTTGATGATATCCCGAGAGTCTTATGGATGCCACCGACAGAGGGCATATAATACCACTCGGCATTGGAGGCCCCCGTCAGGAAACCATATATGTTGAGAATAAGTACCCGTGGAACCTGGGAATAAACGCGTCGTCTAGTCATCAACATCGGGAAACTGAACTTAAAGCAGAAACAGAAGGCATATTGAAGTGAAGACCCTCACCACACCTGGTATAAGCTTAATCTCGAGGACGAGATTCTCGTGAGGGGGGTAGAATGTAACATCCCAGAAATTTGAATGGTTTACCATGTGTGAATTTTCGCAAAAATTTAAAACTTTTTGTTTGAACTTGTGTCTTTGTCAAATTTTATCCCAATTTGCTAGCCTCTCACCTCAAACCCCGTATAAAATTAAAACCATATCCAATTATTTTCAAATTATGGTAAAATATGTGATTTCGGATTTTATGGATTTTATTTGGATTTTAGTGAGTGTGGTTGAATTTGAAAGTATTCAAATTCAACCTATGGGTTAAATTCTAACTCAAAGCTAATTTCAAAACCTAGTTAACTAACATGGGCCGGTTATCTAATCTTGAAGTCTACCGGTGCTCCCTCATCTCTCGGCCGGGCACACCGAAACGCACCCTTGGTTTTCAACCGGCCCAAAGAAGGCGGCCCATCGGGCCCGGGGGCCCGCACCCCCTTTTTCCATTTTCCTCTTTCCTTCACTTACCGGCGGGTCCCACTCGTCGGCGGGGGGGCGTTCCTCTTTCTCCTCCCTGTGACCGTGAGCGCACCCCGCATCGGACAGGGACCGGCTGCGCGCCTCCCTGCTCCGCATCGCGCCCCGCCCTCCGGATGCACGCCGCGTGGCTAAGGGCACGGATGCCGATGATCACCACCGTCTACGCACTCGCCCAACCCTAGCATGCCCCTATAAATTCGGCCGCCCCTTTTTCCCTTGCCCCGTCCGCCGCCGCCGAGAGGGAGCCGCCGCCGACCAAGGGCGCCACGACGACGCCAAGGACCGGGGGGGCCATGGGGCTCGGGAGCGTCGACGAGGCCTCGCCACCGCCGACCCTGCGTCCTCGACGACGCCGCCGCCCTGGCCGTTGACCGTGAGGAGCCGGGGGACACCCACGCCACGCCGACGTACAGAACCATGGCGTGCCGCTGCGAGCACCTTCATCTCTTCACCGATGCGTCCTTCACGGCCACACCTTCACCTACGCCTCGTTGTAAGCACCCCGCCGGTCCGATTCGTTCCCTTCTCCCTTGACTTTCCTGTGATGTGAGGGAGCGTGCCCCTGCGCAGCGCACGCCGGCCATCGTGCCGTGCTGTTCCGCGAGCTAACGCCGTGGCACACCCTAGAGCCGCGCCGAACCTCGCCGCTCTCTGTTTTGCTCTACACGTTGTGGCCGGACTTCGTGCCGAGCACACGCTCCCCGGAGCCAAGCAAGGATGAACGGGACCGCTCGCTCGAGGGTCCGGTGGATGCCCGCCATGTGTTCGACGCTTTGCACAAACGAGCACGGCGGCTCGTCCTTCTCCTTGAGTCGTTGTGCCCGACCTTTTGAGTTGAGACCCTCTACTGCGTGCTCGGCCTTCGTGCCCGCGATCCGCCGGTGCCGCGCCGACACCTTGCCATGCCTTGAGCACCGCCATGCCCCAAGGTGAGCACACGCCAAGCACTTTTTCCCTTGCCCACCAGCGCTCGGTGAAATGCGGGAACGCGAGGTGATGCCGCCGCCGCCGTCTATCTTTGTCTCTCGAAGCCGGCCTTCGTGCCGTGAACGTCCCTTGCGGGATCCAACCTAGCGCCGCCCCTCTTTCTTCCCCAACACGACATCCGTCCACCTCGCCCACAACGTGTTCGACGAGAATGACATGAGTGTCAACGAGCCCGTTGGTGAGCCATCGACCAAGCCAACTCCTTCTAACCCTCCGATGCATGCCCGTGTCGCCAACCTTCGTGTTACGCCGCTCCCTGTGAACATTAGTGACTTGGGTGCATCTTCGAAGCCTCACCGTGGCACGCCCTCCACGCGTTCGATGTATTGCACAAATGAGTGCGGCACACGTTTCTTCCTCTTTCTTGCACCGACCCCCGTCCGGCCTTCGCGCCGCCGTTTTCTGCGGGATCCCGTCTCGTTCCGCCGTCGTGCACCCCGGCACGCGTCGGCGGGCCGCGAGCCATTACCCCCACCGAACCGGTTCCGCCGCGCTGCGCTTCGCACCACCGCTCACGCCGGCGCCGTGACCGGCCGCCGACGTTGAGCCCGCGCGTGCGCCGTCAATCCGTGGCTCGGCCTTCGCGCCGTGATGTTCTCTCCCCGCGGGTGCGTGCACGGCCGCGGCGGCCAAATCCCGACGCCGGCGGGCCCTTGCCGCGCCACCGCCCCCGTCCGGCATTTTGCGCGAGCACTTTGGGCGGTACCCCCTTTCCCTCGATCTTGAGTGGTGCCGCACCCGGAGCACATGCGCGCGGGGATCACCGGAGACACAAAGGGTCCCGCGGTCGCCGGGACGAGCGAACCCCGGACGAGTTCGGGGAGCGGATCCGAACTTCATCATAACCACCAGGGCACTTGTTTGGGCTATGACCCAACGAGCCCATCTTGGTCCAAAGACTAACCGGCCGAAGCAAACGTAGTCCGAGGACTTTTTCGGACTTTGGAACCTTGGGCCAGCCGGGTCGGCCCATTGGGCTACTAACCCTTTGGACCCAATTTCGGCCCACCATCCGTGGCGATGACGTCATGATGATGTCATGCGGATGCCAACCCTTTTTTTCAAACTAAAAATCCTTTTCTCTTTTATAAATAATTCTGGAAAATTAATTCATAAAACCTTTTATCTTTGGAAATTCATAACTAATTATCGGAGCTCCGAAAATTATGAAACCACTTGCGTTGGTTTCATAATTTTGAGACGCTCCTTGCTATCCTATCCTTACCCGCTCTTTCCCTCGAGCCGAGCCCCTTTTCGCCCCGCGTTCTAGGAGTAGAATTCGTGGCCGCCGCCCGCCACCGTGCCAATGTGGGTCCGGGACGCCGGAGCCCCGCAACCGACCATTGGCGTACCGCGGTCGGGAATCCTACCCCCACTATCTCATCGTCGACCTTCTCTACACCTTTGCCTTCCCTCTTTTCGCTTCGCGCATATCCGCTCTCGCTCTACTTTGATTCGTCTCGTGAAGCGTGTACGCGTGCCATGTGCTTGAAACCGGGATGTCGCACGTGATGGACGGCCGTGTCGTGAGCAGAGGCCTGCGCTTCACGCTCGGCAACCCCCGGCCGCAACCTAGGCGCCTAGCCATGGTCGTTGTCGCTTCACTTGTACCTGCCCGCCGCGCCCTTAAGCTTGCCCTGTCACTTTGCCCCCAATATCGGTCACTAGTGATCCTTTCATCTCCTCCGAGTGGTAGCCACATCTCTTGGCATGATAATGCCTTTTCTACTACCTTTGCCTTGTTTCGCTATCATCCTTCGCGCTACCGCTTCAACCCTCTGTGAGCTAAAACCATGTAAGAGCTTGATCTCAGCCTCTCCGCTCTCCTGCTTGCAGGCTTGGCTACCTAAGATCTTAGCCGTAAGACCCGTAAGCTAACTCGTGATCTTACCCTGTTTACTAGTGTATAAAACTAGTTGCTTAAACTACTTTTGTTTTAAAACCAATTGCTTTATATTCATTAATTAAACCGGTCTTGCTTGCATTTACTGCGGAGTTTATTTGGATCTTCTAAATTGGTTCTTATTGATGTTTTTGCATTAGATGAATGCTCGTTATTTATTTCCACGTCGCATCTCGTGTAGGCTTGTGTTCTCGTTGAAGACCCGAGCCGCGATGTATGAGGAGACGCGACTACCCCGACTTTGCCCGAGAGGACGCTCAACCTCTACTACTCTACGACGACTACCGCGCAGGTGTCATGTCACTCCCAACCATGTAGAACCCCATGCATGCTATTAGTTGCTAGTGCTATATTTATGTTACTTGATTTGATGGATTGCATAGCCATTTGATTAGCCTTGCCTTGTTATTTGATATATCCTGATTCCTTGCTTTACCTACCTCGGGGCTAGCTACAGACCCCTAGCTAGTCCCATACACCAACTATCCATACTTTTGTTGCTTGATTATGGATGGTTCTTTGGGTTTGGACCGAGATGTGGGAGATCTCGGTGGGTTCTAGCGTGAGTTATGGGTGTGTTCTTCCTTGACGTGTTGCGGCGGGAGCGAGCCGTTTGGTTACTTGTGAACGCCTACCTCGGGGAGATGCGATCGGCCTCTCGCCGAGCGGCGTGTCGGACGGGATGGAGATGGTGAGTGCTTGCTCTCGGCCCTTAAGGACCGATCGTCAGTTGACCTTGCTTCAGTGGACTTTTACCGTACAAACCGCCCGCCTTGTATTGGGCGGGGGTGCGGGGTGAGACTCGTAGTGGATAGCGTCCCTCCTGTAGGCGGATCGGTGTGATCGTGTCGGGAGACGGCTTTCCTCCTTAGAAGACTTCGCCCCGGCGAGGCCGGGGAAGGGTTCCACAGCTTCGAGGGACCTCTCGCTGGCAGTATGAGCTCTACAGCGGAGGCTGCGCCAGACTCGGAGACACGGGGAGGGTACTATCCACTTACTTGGACTCCGGCCCGTATGGTAGGGTTTGGGACGGCGGCCACCGTTTCGGCTCTACTCGGGCGGGTACGGTTGTACAACCTCTGCGAGTGTTAAACCTATAGCTATAGTCCGTGTCCACTCGGTTATGGACGGTCCCTCGATCTCTCACCCGGCTAGACTCTTTTCTTGTGCTTCTTCTCTCCCCCGAGTGTGTGAGCCGGCCCGAGGCCGTTGAGATGTGGGGATAGGAGCGGGTGGGCCCCACATCGCGGATGAGAGTTGGGAGCTGGATCGTGGTTGTGATTCGGTGCTTTGGTGTGGACATCCATGTTGAGGGGTGCGGACCCGGAGGTGTGGACCTCGGAGGTGTGGACCTCGAGGGTGTGGACCTCTCGGAGGTGTGGACCTCGCCGCTTATTCTCGCATACCTTGATTGTTGCTACCGCGTTCTTTTGCATGCATAACTTTCTGACCCAATATAGGTTTTATCCATGCATACTAGATTCAACCACCGCTTTTGCTCTTTGTTGGGAAGTCGACATGACCTACCCGCTTATCGGGTAGATGCGGCATTTCGGACTCGGTGACCGTCTACGACTACAACTTCGTGACGAAGGTGTGAAGACTAGAGCCGGTCCTATGCTCGAGTTTGCTCGTGGAGCCGGAGACGCTTCGCTTCGATAGATCCGCTGCGTAGGTGTTTTACCTTTCTTGATTCAGTCCTGTTGGACTTGTACCCGGCTTGTGCCGAAGAGTTGTACTCTGATGTTGTAATAATAATGTTATGTTTTTCTTCTTTTAATCCCGTGTTGTATGGATTTGTACCACTTGAGACAGGGATTGCACGTGATAGCCTCTTCCTGGGACTATCACGGAGGTGCAGAGAGTCGGGTTTCCGTTCGCGGAAATTCGGGTCGTTTCGTGTCACATGCACCATTTTGACAATTAAGTCCAACTCGAGGAATTTAAACTATATTATGGTGAGTAGCTATGCTTTAGGGTTAGTTTCATAATCCAAAGAAAAAGATTCGCTCAATGATAACACTTTGGATTCAAGAGTCATAGCATACTCCATGGAGAGAGAGAAACGAGCTCTCAATTTGAGACTACAAGAGATCACTAGATGAAAGCATTAGTATCAAAGACACAAATTGTAGAGTGATCTCCCCTTAAATAGGTGCATCATGAATTTGAGTTGCATGAAGCGAGCACTCAGTCAAATTAATGAACTAGGAGAGGTCACTTCACAATTTGCCCTAGGCACAAAAGAAAAATAATTTACGAATATTGAAATTGTGCCAAGAGTACTTACTACCACCAAGATAGTGTTTATATGATGCTAAACAGAAGCTGAGACTAAACATTTGGAATTCTTGAGCTAATCTTGGAGTTCAATGCAAAGTCAGACTGCACTGGGCCAGAACCGGTCAGACCGGTTTGGCAAACCGGTCAGACCGGTTTTGCCAGTCAGTCGAACCAACACTTCTTCAAGACTCCAACAGCTCCCGATGCAGGTATATCTTCTTGAATCTTTAATTTCTGGCAGTCATTTCGATTCTAGAAGCTTTAGGTCTGAATTTCCAAAAACCCGGAACCTCCGAAGATTTTCCCGGAGGTTGGGTTCCTACAGCAATTCTCGGAACCTCCGGAGAATTTCCTGGAACCTCTGAGGTCTGTACTACCAGAAAAACAGGGATGTGTGTGGTCCTTGGAGTTTGGGTTAAAGCTTGGAATTTTTATTCATCTTTTCATTAACTTCAACTTGGTCTAACATCACCTATGGTCATACACTTGATTGACTTACAATTTTGCTTCTCATTTGAACCTGCACCAAACAAACCAAAATGCTCTACTAGAGAGCGGTTACAAGCATCATATGGAAAGAGGAGCATATATGTACACCAAAATACTTAGTCAAGCCAAGTGCATAAAACCAAGGCCTTGAGCACTAGTAACCACTTAGGATCAATTGACTAAGATGAAAGATGAAGCTTATGTTACCGAGATGTTATTGGAGTAGAAAAAGAGAGTGTATACTTGATGCTTGCATTATTCTAGTTCACTGACCTACTCTTGAGTTTTGCCAAGCCTCCAATGCATCTCCATGCTCCTGCAATTCTAGCAAGCTCTTTTTGGTACCCAAACCATGTTGGGTCCTTTAGGGCTAGTCACAATAGATTTTGGGATCCAAATGGTTTTTATGCTAGTTTGAGGTGAACTAATCACTCTAGTAGCATAAATATCATTCTTGTCATCCCTAAGTCTAGAGAATGCATGATTGACGAGTTTTGACTTAGGAATGTTACCATTTGGACACTCATTACTCTCATGTCCCTTTGACCGACAAGTGTAGCAAAGACGACTTTTGATCTTTCTTGCTAAGGCCTTGACTTGTTTTTGCCCACTTGCTCCTTCTTGATATTGAGGCTTACTGTAGAAGCTTGATTGCGCTTGATATGCATTTGAGGCGCCACTGTTGCCAAAACCGGTCTAACCAGTTTCCCAAACCGGTCAGACCGGTTTGGTACAGATAGCACCCCGGTTACTTGTAGACAATCACCAATGAAGTGTCCATGTTGCTTACATTTGTAGCATATCCTTCTCCTTAGCTTCCCTTGCCTTTTCTTGTTGTTTTTGAGCTGAGGAGAGCACATCAATGCATAGTGCCCCATCTTTGAGCACTTGAAGCATTGTATGTGATCAAGCTCATTTTTCTTGATTTCTTGAGCCTTGTGATTTTTTCCTTGCTTCTTCGGTCGAAGGATTGAGCTAGTGCAGTTTGAACCCTTCTCAAGCTTCTTCACCATGTTGTCACGGTTATCTTGACAAGGTTGCACTTGACTCTTTCCCTTCAACTTACTCAAGTCATCCTTAAGCCTTTCAACCTCTTGCATGAGTTGATCATTTTCTTGCGCAATGAGGTCATCACAAGTCTCTACAAGTACATGCTCAATACTAGATTGGCTTGCTTGAGAACAACAAGGTTTAGTACAAGACAATTCCATATTGACATGTGAGCATGTGCATGTGTGTGAGAGAGGTTGAGTGGATTTTACCGAAGAGAGCATAACCTCATGAGCCACTTCTAGACGAGTATATGATTCTACAAGCATTTCATGAGAGCACTCAAGATCTTTGTGACATGCTTGCAAAGCCATATGCTCGCTAGTGAGATTTTCAAGCTTTTCATTGAGCACCTTCTTTTCTTGCTCCAAAGATGCTACACATGTAGATGGGTTAGTAGCACAAGCAACTTTGTTAAGCAAGACATCATATTTATTGACCAAGTTAGAGTGAGATAGTTTAAAGGCTTCAAGCTTTTGTGTCAAAGACTTTATGGTGTCAACTTGATCTTCAACTCTCTTTGTCATTTGGTTATCCTTGGTTTCCTTGCTCTTCTTGGCCATCAAGCACTTGTGATCATCAACACTAAGAGTTGAGGACCTAGAAACTGTCGGTGTTTTTCTTGATCACCTTCTTGAACACTTGCTACTCCTTGTTGTGTTCATCCTGTGAAAACCGGTCAGACTGGTTTTAGAAACCGGTTGGACCGGTTTCCCCACAGGGTCACCCGACTTGTTTTTCTTATCTCGTTGATCCTTGGGTGTGGTCACTAGAGCATCAGTGTGTGTTCCAGAGGTAGAGCACCCTTCTGAAGACATATTTGCACCTTGATCCTCACTAGTTGACGGCTTGTCATGCTCAAACCCCAATTTTTCATTTCGGTCTATGATTTCTCTTTTCTCATCACATTTGGACGAGATGTCATCATGAGCACATGAAGATGAGTGATCTGCAGCTGTGGCTTCACTTTGCATGCTTGCTCTTTGATCTTGATCTTCACATTTAGGCACATCATAGAGATCTTGAAAGATCTTCCAAATGTCATGTGCATCGATTATGTCCTCACAAATCAATTCCTGCACATCACAACTCTAGGTACTACGAAAGTAATTAGTAACTTGAGCGTTGAATTGCCAACATTCTAACTCCTCTATAGATAAGTCTCACATGTCAAAGTTGTCTACTCTAGTGCAAGGAGGGAGAATACTAGCAACTACAATCTGCTCGGCATGTTGACCAAAGGTCCTAATTTCATTAAGTACATGAGCTGACCAAGAATCAGAGTTTGAGCCACCTAGAGACAATGGCTCAAAAGATACCTCATATGTTGTCAACATCTTTTCTCCAAGCGGTTAAGCTAGAATTGGAGAACCTTGCTCTGATACCAATTGAAAGGATCTTGATGTCGCCTAGAGGGGGGTGATTAGGTGAATCTGCACACTTATAAAAATCAACCCACTGTCACTACTGAAACCGGTCAGACCGGTTTCCAAAACCAGTCAGACCGGTTTTACACAGACAGAACCGACAATATGTAAATCCCCTCTACAAGTTCTAGCACAAACCAAACTTGGTGTGGGACTTCCACAGATGTTTCCAAGAGTACCAAAAAAGTCCCTGCACACAGCGTAAGCACACCAAAGTAGATCGAAGCAAAAGCACAAGATATATGCTAGATAGAGAGATAAATCAACAAGCAAGATATATATGAAGTAAAAGCACAATTGACACAAGGATTTATCCCATGGTTCAGCTCGCCACAAAGGCTTGCTTACGTCCACGTTGTTGAGGTATCCACACAAGGATAGACTCGCCACACAAGGCTTGCCCTTTACCTCAGTCTCAAGTCAAGAGAATGAACTCTTGAGATGAGAAGGTTTCCACTAGATTCACAGGGGTAATACAAACTTCTTGGAGCTTCCACAATCTCGGATTGGAGCTTCCAAGCGACCTCTAGCCATCTAGGAGCAAATGCTCCAAGAGTAAAAGATACTTCAATGATCTTCAACGAAATCAGGAGGTGCTCAAGTGTGGGATGCTCACTAGGCTTCTCAAAGCTCTCTAAAGCTCTCACACTAGTCACACTCTCAACCCAACTCAAGGATATGGCACTATAGGCTTGAATCTCACTAAGAGAGGTTGTGGAGAGCTTTGCTATGGTTCTGGAAGGAGTTAGGCATGGGGAGAACCAGCAGCCCCTCAAAGAGGAGCTCATGGGTATAAATACCCACCACACTCAAAACTAGCCGTCAGTCTGTCAGACAAAACCGGTCAGATCGGTTTGCCAAACCAGTCAGACCGATTTTCAAACTAACTAGCCATTGGACGGTGTCAGTGCCAAACCGGTCAGACCGGTTTCCAAAACCGGTCAGACCGGTTTTGGCCAGAGAGCTCAACTAAGGTTTTGATCTCACGGGTTAGTCTCTCTAGGTTTCACTTGAGCACTTTTTGATGTTTATTGTCCAACCAATGATTCATCCCTCTTGATAGTACGACATACCTAAACTCAAGATAAAAGATAAACCCTAATTAATCAATTTGAGCTTGAACCTCCAAGGTACGCTGGTAATTGATCTTCAATGATTCACGGGCTTCCAATGATGTGTACCAACTGAGCACATGTTGTAGATGAACAAATATATGCATGTGCTTGAGCATGTCCAACTTGAGCTAGTGACTTAGAATTCTTCCATAGAGTAGAGATCAACCACTTTGAATTCTTGAGCCACTCCGATTTATCAATCATGACATCGTATGCAATTTGTCACTTTCCTCGGTAGGCTTGGATGTGATACTTCGAAATCCTTGACGCTCTCAACTTCACCCTAGCCACTTCGCTTATGGTTGCTATGCATAGCCTTAGCTTTGTTCCTCGTTTTAGCCATCTTGATCTCTTCATCACTTATCCTTGCCACAATTGAGTCAAGCCTTGCACCATAGAGATAAAACCATTTCAGATGTCACTCAATTTGTTTGTCCTTTGATTGATATCAAATATTCTAGCTTTTGCAAACTTCCATTTGTAGGTCCAAAGTAATATAGATAACCACATGACCTTTGTCAACACTCAACTTGAAGTCTCGCAAATAGCTTCTTTGAACAAGTCAATAATCTTCATAAAAAGTAAGAGTGAAAACCATTTGATATTGAACTTGGTAAACTTATTGTTTAGGTCATCAAGTTCCATCTTGTACCAATAGTGAAATCCCTTGATGTTTTGTTTGATAAACCTCACAATATTGGTCATCAAGCTCTATCATGTGTCGATGGTGAAATCCCTTGATGCCATATTCAACTTCGATTTAATTCTCCCATTATTATACCACAAGCTTCTCCTTTCTTCACAATGTGCTTTGCCCAATATAGAGAGGCCAACCAATTATCACATATAATCATGCCTCTATATTTGCTTTTCTTTAGCTTAGGATCACTTGTTGTATGCCTTATGTAAAGTCCAATGGGAAGAACAACCTTTCTTTATCATGACATTCACTTTTAGTATGCTTATAATCATTCCAAGTATACTGTGATGATCCACCCTTGTCTTATTTGCAATATGAGCCAAATGCAGGAATTTACACATAAATAACATTTGTCAATTATCAATAACCTGCTCACATGCTTCACAAGAGTGTTAGGGTTTTAATCAAGTTGTCACTTAATTCACCAAAACCCACTTAGGGCTTGATTGCACTTACAAGTAGGATCGAAACTTGTGACTACAAGCTAAACTGGTTAAGGGCAACTGTTTTAACAAACTAGTTTAATTAAGTCTAACACTAGGTACAACAAGGTAAACAAGCTTTTTCAAAATTTCGGCAGCATGACAGCTAAGCATGAGAGGTACTCTAATTAATAAAAAGCACACACTAGCAAAACCTTCCTTAGAGAGCATACGGAAATTCAGTTTTCGGGTCCATTTTAGTTGTTTCGATTTTTAATATGCATGCAAGACGTTCTATTCGTCCTCACAGGGCAGTCAAACCAAAAATCGAAGTTAGTGACGGTGGCAAGGCTGTTATTCGTCTCTCCCTATAATATCTAGTCGAGAGCTATACGGTACACGCTTAACGACTAACGAAGCGTTGTTATGTACCTGCAGAAAACGAACCTTTTGTGCCAGCACGTCACGAAAGCGTCCACATACATTGCCGTTCACTATAGAAACGGCATCCATGCGTTAAGCCGCTGCATGGACAGCGTCCAACCTCGGACACCCTCCGTTTGAATGGAGTGTATCCTTGCCTCGCATGATCGACATGCGGAATGCACATGTATGAAACACGTGGCGACAACACAACTCATAAATAGACGCGAAGATGGGATCCGTGGAATGGATCACTCCATCAACTCTCGCAATTCCCGTGATGCGGAACAGCACACGTATAAAACACGTGGCTCATCTAGTTTGGTTGCGCAAGAAAGTAAGTCTGACATAAAGTAATATGCTGGAAGTTAGCAAAATAAACCATAGGTTAAATAAGCCACCCGAAAGAACCCAAAAATTCCCTCTAGGGCCTCTCGGTCTAGTTTATCCTTAGCGGACCAACGTATTTTGGAAAATTAGACAATCTTGGCAAATTTTATTCAAAAACCAGTGATTAAGTTTATTAATTAATCTTTGGTGCATATAATTGCTCTGATGCCAACTTTGACAACCCGCCCAGGAAAATACCGTACTATCTCCTAAACCAATCCACTTTGGTCATTAAGCGATAATAAAGTATCATCCTGTCGTTAGTCGCCGGGTTAACGCCCGGTAAATCACTTGAATAGCAACAAGGATCGAAATATATGCATTAAAACTCACTCGAAGGCGAGTCTAGAGATACAACATCATTAACATCCAAATTTGTACCCCGAGGGGTTTAATTATTACAAACCGAAGTTTTTGCCATAAAGAAATAGTTCAGAGTTTTGAAACAGCGGAATTAAACTAACGGGAAGCGGAAACACCATGGGAGGCCATCCATGATGCTCTCAGTAGTCGTCCTCCACCCACTCCAGCTCCCAGCCGGGCGGGATCTCTCCGGGCCACACATCACCGAAAGCATTACCTGGATCAACACATTATAGCAAGGGTGAGTATACTAATACTCAGCAAGACTTACCCATCGGTGATAACTACTTCACCACATCTAGACATGAAAGGATTTTGGCCACTGAGTTTCTTTTTGCTGAAAAGTAACAAAGAGTATGTCCTTACTTTCAAGATTTTAGCACAAGTTCTAGTGGGTTTAATCTTTACTACATTAGCCAACTAGCACAGGCAAAGTTGTACAATACAATTAATCAAGCATAGTATTCATCAACTTCCATCATTAGGGATCTCTTGGCTAGTGGAGTAAGTAGTCTCAGATAACGGTGAGAGGCCGACAATCGATTGATTCAAACCTTGCAAGGTAGACCTAAACACACGGTAGGTTGCCCCCGCGAGGACAACTTCCCAAGCAGTTCCCAAAAATCCTCGGGTCGGGATCGAATCTTACAGTCTTTGGTGCAGGCTATCCGGCATACCCCGCGAGGCACCCGGAGTCACCGTACACCACCGGTAGCTAGCCGTGAGACGAATCCCAAGAGTAGTAATAGTAGGATCCCTCGCCGCCTCATTAAGGTACTAGGCTTACCGGTCCCATTCCCGACAAGTGCTTAGTACGTTCAAACACTTAACCCCAATAGCCATTGGACCGGAGCCCAAATCCCATGCTCTTACCACATGAGCAATCCAATTAAGGATATATTGTGATTCCTATCTAGGAACCTATTCTCGCGAGTGAGGTCATCACCCTACTTGTAACGGTCCTATAGCTTAGCAGCTATCGACCTATCATACTAGTAAGGACAAAGGTACCTAGGGATCATGCTTCTAGGGTTCCATTCAACTCCTGAACTTAAATGCACAATCATCCATAGATAATTGAATACGGAATTTGAAAACTGGGTTAGATGCACCGGAGCTTGCCTTCGTCAGCTAGGTTAGCCTGGGCACCCTCGGTGTCGTCGAGCACTTCCGCGTACTGCAGCGAAGCTTCTGCTCCTCCTTCCTCGGATTCCGGGACAAGGGAGTAATCACCGTCTGGAAGATCTACACGGAATGCAATGCAAGGTTCAGGTGATGTGATAGGTTGTTATCTTGCCCAACTCTTGTTGGTCATATTCACCTTAACAAGTATCTAGATAGTACATATCTTTTAGGAAGGTTATTAATCATGTGTGATTCATTCTTTTATTGCACATTTGAATAAATGTTTCTTTTGTACTTGTTATTTCATGTGAAGGTTTAACCCTTTTCCTTTCACTAGCAAGGGTGTGAACAAGTTTTTTATTCATAAATAAATTCTTTATAGCAAGGATATTTCATTAGCCTTTAATTAAATTAGGTAATACTTTCCAAAAGGGAAAAGAATTAAAAAGGGGTTTTCCTTATTTAATTGCTCTTTAATATTTAAAAGGCTTTTAAGCTTTTTATTAAGCAATAAATTACCAAAAATTTAAAGAAGTGTTTCTTAAGCATATCAGCACCTATACTGCCCACTGGACCCACATGTAAGGCTTGGAAGCTAGGAAGCAAAATATTATGGAAAATAACAAAGACTAGCTAGTGATTCAAATTAAATGCATAAAAAAATAAATAAGCACCAAAATGATCCAAACTTTCTCATGCATGCTCTCTGGTCCTAAACAAGCCTAAAAACCAGCATGTACACCTAAAAACCCTACTGATCTTGCTTCATTAATTTACAAAGGAAAACATGCATAAATTAAGAATAAATATTTATGTTAAGCTAAATATCATGATTAATTCACAAGAGGTGTGTTTTGACATAACAAGACAGCATGAATAAGTTGGGCACAAAAACATGGATATTTTTAGCTACAAAAATCATCTATGCAGTTTCTGCAGAAATGGAAAACAATTTATATAGGAAGATTTACTTCATAACTTTCTGCAATTTTGGGCACAGGAGCTAGTTATGGAAAGACATACAACATATCCAAAATTTGGATACAGAGAAGTTGTAGTTTTTGAGTTATGGCAGATCTAGGTATTTCACAATCCTATTTTTCATGTTAAAAATATTCAGAATCAGACCATGTGAGAATAACAAAAGTTGTGGGATTTCTCTCCATGAATCCAACAAAATTGGTTTGGCATTATTCTGAATTTTCCACAATTTTCTGGGGATTTTCTACTGCACTGGACCAACTAGCAAGAAAACCTAGATAAGATTCATTACACACAGGTCCTAAACTTTACACAAGACACCCTGCTAAGAAGTCAATCCTTGCAATTGGGCCCTTAGCCGTGGGAGGCGGCATGGCTCCGGCCAATTCCGGCGAGCCGGCGGCGCTCCCGGCCGGCAAGCGGGCCGGGCTCGACCAGGGGCTCACCTAGGGTCGATGGGGGTCGGAGTTAGGGCGGAGGGACTGCCGGACGTGGGGGGTCGACGGTGGCCGGCGGCGGTTGCCGCGGCGGCTCGGGGTGACCGCGAGGAGGAGGTTTTGCTGGGCAACACGTGACCCCGGGAGGTGCTCTGGGGTCTAGGGAAGCTAGGGGAGTCGTTGACCGGCGGCGAGCGCGAGGCGGCGGCAATGGGGGGGGGGGGGGGGGGGGGGAGCTCGGTAGCGCGCGGAGGGGAGGAGGACGACACTTAAATAGTCCGGCTTGGGTTCGTGGGTGACGGCGACGTGACGGCGAAGATGCCGGCGTGGTACCCGTCCTCGGTGGCCGCGCGTGCGGCGGCGCGCCGCCGCCGTCGGACCGGCGATTCGTGGGCGCGCTCGGCGCGTACGGTGCGGACGCGACGGTGCACAACGTCTAGGGGGGCTCCCGGCCCGGGGACACGCGCGCACATGGGGAAGGAACGCCTGCGGCGGAGGGCCTCGGCGCGGCGCGCGGGATGCGGACGCCGAGGGCGGCCGGCGCGACGTCGCGGCGCGGGTGCCTTGCCCCGATTTTTGTTTTGTTGGTGCCCTGTTTAAAATCAAATTACTCCAAATTTTTGAATAAAAGTTGACTAAACTGTGAATACGAAAGTTGTAGATCTAGTCACCCTCTACAACTTCTAGAAAGGCTATAGGGGGTTTTTCTCCACGGATTTTGAATTACACAAATGCCAACTTTGAATGTCAGCCTATTCTTTTGAACAGTGAAACCTGCCCTTGCAACCAATTTTTCAAGCTTTTCCACTCAAAATTTGAAATGCCAATCTACATGAAAGTTGTGTCTTCAACAAGATGGACAACTTTCATAAAGGTAGAATTTTAAGTGTTTAGGTGAACGCGGCAAAAGTTCCGGCAGACATCTATGGGCACTAGGGGGACAAAGGGGTTTGACCAAGTCTTTGACCATGGGTTGGCCCCACAAGTGTGTTTACTATTCAAAGGGGGTCACTAGAGTAGGTTAGTGAGTTTTTCGAGGTGAGGGCCCAAGTTGACCGTGATTTGACCACTGTTAGCTGCTGAACGGCTGTTAGGGTTAATTAAAAACCTGGGGCGTCACAACTCCGTGTCCAGGGGCTCCTTGAAGGGGTCCTGGTCTTCTTCCGGATGGCTCTGGCAAAATGCAGCACCGTACTCGACGAGCTTGGGTTGGACGTTCGGGTTGGTGTACGCGTCCGGCCCGTCCTCCGGGTTCCACCTGTTGTCCGGGTCCTTCGCTTTGCCCTTGTGAGAAAGGGCGTACCCCACCACCTCGTTGATCTCCTCCCCACCATGGGACTCCCTCTGTGAAGAAAACACAAACATGGTTACAGGTAAATAGATTGAGCGCTACAGTAAATAGATCAACAATATCATACCCATGCGTCCATGAACTGCGGGAGGGACCGGTTCCCTTGGTGGTGTGCAACCCTTGCAGCCTTTGCCCTGCGCTCCCGACGCTCATTCTTCTCCTGGTAGCACTTGTCTGATCTCCACCAGCGCACAATGGCCTCCCAGCATTCCGGGTCCTTGTCGCACCACCCCGGTATCCACTAAGAAACATCAAGTATTTGACATGTCAGAAGATGAATTGAATGTTTCACGGAAGCAAATAGAACGAATATTTCCTGCTTAATTACCGTCAAGTACTCCTCCTCAGTGAGGTCGGTCTCCCTCTAGAGGATGATCTCCTGCCTGACTCGTTCCTTCTTGATCACCTCGCCAAGAAAGTTGTGGTAGTGGCTGATGACGCACTGGATGCACGCATCATGGTACATGTCCCTGAGACATGCATGGCAGGTGTTCTCCAGCACGATCGCCGCCTCCGCCTCTTTCCCATCCGCGCACTTCCAGTACCCCTGCACGCACACATCATGTATCATTTCATTGTTTCAAGAACGTCCAACGAATGTGTAGTATTGAGAAATGCGTTGCTGAAAACACTCACCCAAAACTCCCTCTTGATCTTCTCTGCAAGTGGCTCGCGTGCAGGTGAACCAGCACGATCGCCGCCTTCGGGCTCGGGCACGGGGACGATGTGCAAGTGGAAGTGTTCCCACTTCATGGGAAGCTTTCGAATGCCGTCGATGGTGACCAAGCCAGGGTAGTACTCCTTAATCAGCAGGGAGAGGATGCCATTGATATGGCGTGCACCGGTACCCCCCTCCGTAAACACCCAGGCCCTGCATGAGTCATTAACAAAAATTATTAGTCTGCAGTTCGGATTTCAACATGCTATGTGAACAATATGAACAAAGTAGTTTACTTACTCTTTCCCGACGGGTGCAATCACCTTACGCTGGTGGGGGAGCGGCTTTTGGGTAGGGAGCGTCGAGGGCCCGCGCTCGTAGGGCTTCCTCAAACCTATGGAAGACCCCACGACGTCGTGACACTAGGCGTCGTGGCACCCGACGTCGTGGCCCCCGTCGTCGTACGTCATGCATTGTGAAGTTCCTCTTCGTAGCTCGGTCGTACGTCAGCACCCCCTCATCCCAAGCATGTTGCAATTCATCCCACACTGGCTGCATGAACACACCCATATTTTTTCCCGGGTGTCCAGGTATCATCAGTGTCAAGAACACGTTCCTGGGTTCAAACATGACGCCGGGGGGAAGATTGAGCGGGATCACGAACACCGGCCAACAAGTGTACGGGGCCGCCATCATTCCAAATGGGTTGAACCCATCTGTCGCCAGCGCTATGAGTACATACCGATCTTCCTCTGCCTTGTCAGGATACATGGCATCGAAGTACCTCCATGCATCACTAGTGATCACATGTGGAGATGTCTGGGTTTTGAGCATCCAACACGGCAACTTGCTCCAAACTTTCTCAAATTTTTATCGTAGCCTCCACATGAGATAACAAGACACCCCGACAAATTTCGTGATTTTTCGACTTCGTTTGGATTTTATTAATTAAAAAACAATAGTACCACGCTTGGACTGTCGTGTTACGTGGACAAGGACTTCGAAATTTTGGGTGATATTTGGGACACGGTCTCAAAACACACTCCCCAACATGAATATCATTTTTCGAACACCTAAGTTTCATTATTTCATGCACCTGCAGTTCAAATTTGGATTATGCCGAAAAATTCAAGTGAATGAAAATAATTAACGAAATATAGCTAAATGTTGCAAAAAGAGCCCACATTCAACCATGTGCTTGTAAACAATGTACAAGGCTACCAAAAAAGTTTGAATTCAAAATTCGAAAAAAATGAAAATTCTTTACCAGCAGCATGCACATGTTTTTGGCAAAGAGCAATCTTCTCCAACAACACTATAAGGCTGTTGGGAAAGAAGGCCCTTCGCCAACATCATGGTAGTCGTGTTGGCGAAGGGATGTTCCCTTTGCCAATAGCCTAACTGCGATGCTGTTGGCGAAGCGGACGACGCCAACACCGTTTGGCCGCGTCGGGGCTTCGCCAACAGCGTTTCTTTCCCAACAGGGTTGCTGTTGGGAAAGAACCCCTCCGCCAACAGCCGGTCTTTGCCATCAATCCTTGGATTTTGGGCTGTTGGCGAAGAATTCTTTCCCAACAGCGGAGTTTTCCTGTTGGGAAAGATTTTCTTCGCCAACAGCCCAGGCCTTGGCTGATGGGAAAGCTCTGGGCTGTTGGCGAAGCCAGAGTTTCCTGTAGTGTGCAGAAATTTATTTATACTGTCGATATGATGCCTAGACTCTGCCCGCCGACGACCCGATGACCAGAGGCCGGCGAGCTCCAAATAATGTTGAAAGGATCAAGATGTCGACTAGAGGGGGGGGGGGTGAATAGTCGAACCTGAAATTCACAAACTTTTTCGCAGCTGTTAGACACAGGTCCGGAGACTCCGGATATTTTTCCGGATACTCCGGGAAATCCGGAGAATCCGAGAAAATGTCCAGATAGTCCGGCCTGCTAGGGAGAATTTAAATCGACAGAATTTAAACTTGCTCAAAAGTAAATCTGTGAAAATAGGTTATGCATTGAGGTGAGACAAGCCTGTTTATCCACTCAAAACCTGTAGGAACCTCAACACGAAGTAGATCGGCACCAAACCCTAGATATGTGTTCAAGCAAGAAACAAGCATGCAACAAGATGAACAAGCACAAGAGACACATGATTTGTTACCGGAGTTCAACCTCACACCTTGAGGTCTACGTCTTCGTTGAGGTACCCACAAAGGGTGGACCTTTACACCTAGGTAACTTTCCTCCCTCTAGCGACCACGAAGATCAAGCTAGAGTTACTTACTCAATGTCGGGGTGATACAAACTTCCTTGGGCAGCCACAACCTTTGGATGCTCCAAGGGAACGCCTAGCCGACTAGGAGCTCAAAGCTCCAAGAGTAACAAACACGAATTTTGCCAACCAAGCGAAGAACGAGGTGCTCTAGAGATGGGAAATCAGCTCACTAGCACTCTCCAAGCCCTTGCTCTCAAATCCTCTTAACTCCCACAACAAATCTTACCAACTTTGAGCCAAAGGGAGAGAGGAGAGGAGTAAATGAGGTTTGCAACAGTTCAGGACGAAAAAGTGGCAGGGAGAGGAGAAAATGAAGGGGTGGAGGGGGCTTTTATACCCCCTCACCCAGAATATAGCCGTTGAGGCTTTATGGCCCGGAGTATCCGGGATAAACCCGGAGTCTCCGGGAAGTCTGGAGTCTCCGGGGAAAAACCCGGACACTCCGGCCTTCCAAGGCCAGCACCCAAGAAAAGATCCCCGTGAATGTGTTGGTGCAAAGGTGTCTCTCATAGGTTTTGTTTTAGCAACTAGAGCACCTGTTCGACTCTTGGAAGACATGATTCCTGTCCCTCTTGATAGTACGGCATTCCTATGACTCAAATTCAAATGTAAAAATAAATAAGCCTTCTTAGGAATCCTTTTAGAGCACCACTTTCTTTTTGTGTAGACAACGAGCTGTGCTTGATGCCATACATAATTTTAATACCTGCTCATGGACTAGGTAAATTTATTAGCCACTTAGGTGTGCGTCATTATATCACCAAAACCCACTTAGGGGGCCAAGATACTCTTCAATCTCCCCCTTTTTGGTGATTGATGATAACACACTTAAGTCATATAAGAGATAAACAATGAATATTAAAAGCTTTTGTAATACTCCCCTATAATGTGTGCACTTTGATCTTGAATATCAAAGGTCCTGTTAGGGCCAATATTTTGCACAACAAAAGAGACAAGAGAGTATTACAGCAGTGGGGTGCTTGTGACGTGCAACAGGTTAAAAGGTGAAATGCTCATGACAGGTTATGCATTCAACAAAGGAGAAAAGAATTCTGGTGCTGAGAAGTCCGGATTCTTCGGGCCAGGTCCGGAGTGTCCGGAAAATCCGGATACTCCGGAAAAAAGTCCGGACTCTCCGGGCTTCAGCACAACAGCAGAAAAACAGACAACACACAGTTTTTCAATCTAGCATAAGCTGTCCTCAGCAGATAAAAAGCAGATAGAACACCACAAGCACACAAGCAAATGTCTCAAGCTTCACATAGTCTCACACGAGCGAATATTAGAGTTGTTACAAACCAAGTTCCAAATTTAAATTATTACAAACCAAGTTCATTGTTCCAAGTTCATTGTTCCAAAGTCATTGTTCCAAAGGCACAAATAGATAATATCACTCCCCCTTTGGCATCAAGCACCAAAAAGGAAGTGTAGAGCAGCGAAGTCACTCGGAGTCGTAGTCCTCCTCCTCTTCTTCTTCTTCTTCATTGTCCTCCTCTTCTTCTTCTTCTTGGGCACCTTGGGCGTCCCACTCTGCAAACGGGTCATCAAACTCGGGAAGCTCACGGTAGGGATCGGTGGGAAGGCCAAGGTGAGACTTGATCTCAATGATGTCGCGGCGGTTCTCATTTGTCTCCGTGGCTATGGTCTTGCACATGCTGAAAATGCTCTTGAGCACCCTCTTGATCATAGAGCCACGGTGCCGACGAGGAGGTGGAGAAGAGGAACGTGCAGCGGGCAAATCATCATGAGAAGGAGCTGCACTTGAAGAACCAACATACTTACGGCCTTTGGGAGGCCTCTTTGCACGATCACAGAGGTTGCGAAGCGGCTCATAGACAACATCCTTTGGGTAGCTGACATTTTTCACTCTCTCAATCATATACATGAGATAGGGGGCATAAGGAAGATGCTTCATGGGATCATTCATGGCCCTCCTCAACTCATTCCAAATGAAGTCAAAGACACAAAAGCCTTCTTCATCCGGTGCCATCCTATTGACAAGATTTGGAGCAAAGTACCTCAAAGCTGTGACATCTCCAATCTTAGGGTCAATAGTGGCACGAAAGAATTGATTGAGATAGTAGTAGTAGGGGTTAAGTTGGTCTGCCTTGCCCTCAATGGCCAAATCTCGGCTAGGAAACATAAAAGGGGAGCTCCTTGGGCTTGTATTTGTTCTCATTGTGCACGGGGGAGCGCCTCTCATCCTTAGAGCCAAGACCCAAAAGCCTAGAGAAGGTCATGTAGTCGATGGTGCACTTTTGGCCTTGAGTTGTCCATGTGATGGTGTTGTCATGGGGATTGAAGTAGTAAGAACAATGGAATTGAGCAAGGATTTCTTTGTTCCAATTGTACCTAAAACCCATGATGTCGTAGAGCCCAACCTCCTTGCACTTGTCAATCACCGAGTTGAACACAATATTGTTAAGCTCTTCATAATACTTCCAATCAATATACTTCATTGGCACAATGGGAGCCATGTTCTTGGAAGCTAGCTTGGGATTGCGGATCATGGATTGGTAGAAATCCCTATAAAAGTCACACCAAAACCTTGCCTCAAGTCCCTCTCCCTTGAGATACAAGTAGACATTCTCCTCCCTTTGCTCCCTCACAGCGAGAGAGTTCCTTGAGTAATCCCTAATCATGTGTTCAGCAAATCCAAGGACTGAGCCTGGGTCCCTTAGCTTGATAGGAGTCTCAACCACTCGGACATTTGGTGGAAGGGTAGGAATAAGCCTAGGAGGGGTTTTGGGACAGATGTGAGCAGCTACTCCTTGTTTATGTTTAGGAGGAACTCGAGTAGCTGGGCGGCTTTGGTGGACATAGGGGGCTTGATGGCTCTTTTTGGGATGGGGCTTGTAGCGGGATTTTTCTTTAGCTGGCCCCTTTCCATGACGACGAGGAGGCTCGGGGGATTGCTCATATGTTTCATCTTCAACTTCATCATCGTCACTTTCCGTCCTCTCCTCCTCCTCCACTATTTCTTCTTCACTCCCTTCGGCATAGGAGGGAGGAGGGTCACCCCGTCTAGGTCTTGAGCTGTGTTGAGAGCCTTCTTGCCCCAAGGCTTCTTGCACGGCCCGAAAAGCGGCGGGGTTATGCCTAGCCTTGGTTCTCCTTTGGGTGGAGGGCTCCTCATTGCCACGGCTGACCTTCAACCTCACCATCTGAATAGGTAAAATGATATGGAAGTGAGAGATTGTCAAAGGTGGAGACACGCTACACTTGTGGTTTAGGGTTGCAGTGCGAACCCCGGATACTCCGGGAAAAAGTCCGGAGACTCCGGATATTCCAGAGACTCCGGGTTCTTCGACCCTGGAGAGTCCGGGTTTCGCAGGCCGAAACCTTAAATCACAATGCAGCAACGTGAGTCCATCCAAACTGAAAGGAAACGCAGATCTAGAGCCCAGAGAGTGTTTCCTACCTATTCCCTATGAGGATGCTACAAGAACTACGCTAGGGAAGTAGATCGGGAAAGATTCCTTTGAAAATACCTTGAGGAGAGAGGGAAGAAGACTTGGATCCTTTGAAACTTGAGCAAACCCTTGATCTCCACGCCTTGGAGTCTTCAAATCCTCACTCTCACGAGATTTTGGGAGGTGGGATGTGGAAATCGCCCAAGAGGGTGAGAGGGAGGCGACGGGAGAGGGGGGCGCGGTAAAAGGTTGAGTGGGGGTGAAACAAGGGTTTTCACCGCGGTCAAAGTCTTTTATACCTTAAAGGCCCGGAGTCTCCGGGCTAGGTCCGGAGAGTCCGGAAAACTCGGAGTGTCCGGCCCCAACTCCGGATACTCCGCTCCCCCTGAAACCAGCGAGCAGATTTTCGAGGAATTTGATTTTGAATGGATTTGGAAGGTTGCTTATGTGATTAATGTGAGCCTGAGCAGTATCAGCACCTTGGACTAGCCACAAGCAAGCAAAGGGAACAATAGTCCAAGTGTTGTACCTAAAGATCCAAATTTTTCAAAACAAATGCAATACAAGCTTTTCACAAATCTTTTGTTTTCAAAGGTCCTATACTAGGTCACTCAAATATGTGCATGATCTCAAGCCAAGTTACGAGAATCCAAGATATTTAGCTCACTCCTCAAAGCACAAAACCTTAGTTCATCAAGAGGTTTTTGAAGATATCGGCTAGTTGCTTATCGGTGCTCACATGACTTAAAGCGATATCTCCTTTGGCTTTGTGGTCTCTCAAGAAATGGTGTCTTATGTCTATGTGCTTTGTTCTTGAGTGGTTTACGGGGTTGTTAGCTAGCTTAATGGCACTCTCATTGTCACACAAGAGTGGCACCTTGCTAAACTTGTAACCAAAGTCTCTCAAAGTGAGCCTCATCCAAAGTAGTTGAGCACAACAAGCGCCGGCTGCAACATACTCGGCCTCGGCGGTGGAAAGGGCAACGGAGTTTTGTTTCTTGGAACTCCAAGACACCAAGGACCTTCCAAGGAATTGGCAAGTCCCGGATGTACTCTTTCTATCTACGTTGCAACCGGCATAATCCGAATCGGAGTAGCCAAGTAGATCGAAAGTGGAGCCCTTAGGATACCATAAACCAAGGTTAGGAGTATGAACCAAGTATCTAAAAATTCTCTTAACGGCCATAAGATGGCACTTCTTAGGATTAGCTTGAAACCTTGCACACATGCACACACTAAGCATAATATCGGGCCTAGATGCACAAAGGTAAAGCAAAGAACCAATCATGGAACGATATACCTTTTGATCAATGCTTTTGCCTTCTTCATTTAGATCAAGATGTCCATTTGATGGCATAGGTGTTTTGATGGACTTGGCGTTGTTCATGTCAAATTTTTTAAGCATGTCGTGGGTGTATTTGGTTTGACTTATGAAAGTGCCATCCTTGAGTTGCTTGATTTGAAAACCGAGAAAGAACTTCAACTCGCCCATCATAGACATCTCGAATCTTTTGGTCATGATCCTACTAAACTCATCAACCCAAATTTGATTAGTAGAGCCAAATATGATGTCATCAACATAAATTTGACACACAAACAAGTTGTTGCCTTGTTTACGAGTGAAGAGAGTAGGATCGGCTTTGCCTATTTCAAAGCCTTTCTTTAAGAGAAATTCCTTAAGGCATTCATACCATGCTCTAGGGGCTTGCTTGAGCCCATAGAGCGCCTTATGGAGCTTGTAGACGTGGTTTGGGAGTTGTGGATCTTCAAAGCCCGGTGGTTGCTCAACATAGACTTCTTCGGAGATTGGACCATTCAAGAAGGCACTCTTGACATCCATTTGATGTAGCTTGAAGTTGTGATGAGTGGCAAAGGCTAGGAGTATACGAATTGCTTCAAGTCTTGCCACGGTGCATAAGTTTCTCCAAAGTCTAAGCCTTCTACTTGAGTATAACCCTTTGCAACCAATCTAGCTTTGTTCTGGGTCACCACGCCGTCTTCATCTTGTTTGTTGCGAAACACCCACTTGGTTCCAATCACATTTTGTTTGGGGCGTTCCACTAAGGACCAGACTTCATTCCTAGTGAAGTTGTTGAGCTCTTCTTGCATGGCCATCACCCAATCAACATCTCCAAGAGCATCTTTGACCCTAAGAGGTTCCAACATGGAAACAAACGAGTAATGTTCACAAAAATTTGCTAATCTTAAACGAGTTGTTACCCCTCTACGAATGCTTCCAAGTATGTTATCAACGGGATGATCCCGTTGAACACTTTGTCGAACTCTTGGATGTGGGTCAGACACTTCTTGTTGAATCAAGTCCTCATTTTCTTGATCGCATTGTGAAGCTTCGAAGAAGAGTCCGAGTCTCGGGCTTATCTCCGGAGTCTCCGGAAAATCCGGAGTCTCCGGGTTTTTGTCCGGATACTACGGGTTGCGCAGCAGGGGGCAGAGCTACTGTATTTTCAATAATGCAGTCTTCATCATCTTCTTCTTGAGGCTTGATTTCTCCAATGGCCATCCTCCTTATAGCCTTTTCAGCGGGTACTTCCTTGCCTACACACAATTCATCAACTTGCTCCTCTTAAGAGCCATTAGATTCATCAAACGTCAAGTCACACGTGACTTCAACACAACCGGTGGTTTTGTTGAGGACACAATAGCCATGAGCATTTGAGGCGTAACCAAGAAAGATACCTTCATCAACTTTAGATGCAAACTTAGAGCTTTTGGGCTTCTTGTTTAGAATGAAGCACTTACAACCAAAAACTCTAAAGTAAGAGACATTAGGCTTTTTACCAATTAGGAGCTCATAGGCGGTCTTGTGGCGAAGCTTGTGAAGATACAAACGGTTGATAGCATGACATGTCGTGTTGATTGCTTCCGCCCAAAAACTATCCGAAGTCTTGTACTCATCAAGCATGGTTCTTGCGGCTTCAATAAGAGTTCTATTCTTCCTCTCTACAATCCCATTTTGCTGTGGAGTGTATGGGACGGAGAGCTCATGACCAATGCCTTCTTCATCAAGATACTCTTCAATGTTGGTGTTTTTGAACTCGGTGCCATTGTCACTTCTTACTCTTTTGATCTTCACATCAAACTCATTTTGGGCTCTTGTTGCAAATTTCTTGAATATCTCATGAACTTTGCTCTTGTCTTTCATAAAGAATACCCAAGTGTACCGAGAGTAATCATCAACAATGACAAATCCATACTTGTTTCCCCCAATACTAACATAGGCTACCGGACCAAAGATATCCATGTGAAGTAGTTCCAATGGCCTTGTGGTAGATACAACATTCTTGGCGGGATGGGGAGCACCAACTTGCTTTCCAGCTTGACAAGCACTACAAATTCTATTTTTCTCAAAGTGAACGTTTGTTAGTCCTAGGATGTGTTCCCCCTTTAGAAGCTTATTGAGTTTGTTCATCCCAACGTGAGCTAGTCGGCAATGCCAAAGCCAACTCAAGCTAACCTTTGCCAATAAGCATGTATCAAGTTGGGCTTTATCCGATGAGAAATCCACCAAGTAAAGCCTTCCCTTGAGTTCACCCTTAAAGGCAACGGAGTCATCGCCCCTTCTAAAGACGGTCACACCCTCATTTGTGAACAAACAATTGTAGCCCATCTCACAAAGTTGTGAGACGGACAACAAGTTGTCCAAAGATTCAACCAAATAAACATTGGAAATTGAATGATTGATTGAGATAGCAATTTTACCAAGACCAATAACCGTCCCTCCACCATTGCCTCCAAAGGCAATGCTTTCCGTAGGATTTTCAATCATGTCACAAGATGTAAACATTTTCTTCTACCCGGTCATATGATTTGTGCATCCACTATCAATCACCCATTTAGTTCCACCGGAGGAGTATGCCTACAAAACAAATTATGCTTGTGTTTTAGGTACCCAAGTGGATTTGGGTCCTAGAGTGTTAGTCACAAGAATCTTGGGCACCCACACACTCCTTTTTATCATTGTCCCTTTTGTGCGAGGCCCTACATACTTGGCAACCACCTTACCCTTGTGGTTCCAAGTCAACACATAATCGGCATAAAAATTATCATGTGATGCATGAGGTTTGGGCTTCTTGCTTGACTTGTTTGGCCTTGAAGGTGGTGCTTGTGTTGTCACTTGGGTGCTTTTGAACTTGATCGGGGTGTTGTATCTAACTTTGTTGTCATAGTTCTTGACACCCAATTGCTTCATGCCGTGCACCACGTTTCTTGTTCCCATACCTTTGGTGTGGTGGTTCTTGATGAATGGGATGGGGTCTTTTGTGCCTTGTTCTTGCTTACCAAGCCCCTTCCCATCCACAAAGCCAAACTTCTTCATGTAGCTTGACCCAAAACCTTTGGTGTGGTTCTCAAACTCACCTCTCTTGGGTTCTTTCTTCGTTTCAATTATAAGAGAGTTTGACAACCTAGCAATTTCCTTTTTCATAGCATTCATCTCGGCAACATTAGTAGCACAAGCATTTATATCAATTCTATAACATCTAGAACAACCTTTGCTTGTTGATGTTTGAGAGTTAGAGAAAGCATCATTAGATGAAGTTGTAGCATTGTTCTTGAGGTTGTCAAGTTGAACTTCTAATGCTATGTGACTAGTCTTTAAGCTATCAAAGCTCTTTTGAAGTTCAAGCTTTTCACCCTCAAGTTTCTTGCAAGCATCCTTAGCTAGGAAAGATTCCCTAGTTAATTCATCTACCAACAACTTATCTTTAGCTAGGGATTTCTTGAGGCTAAGAATTTCTATTTCCTTTTCCTTGAGCGAGTCCTCTTGCACCTTGAAACCCTTCTTTTCAATTACAAGGGCATCCTCAAGGGCAATGGTTTTCTCCCGCTCAAGTCTAAAGAGTTCTTCTTGCACCTCAAGAGTCCCATCTCTATTCTCAATTTCTTTCATTAAAAACATGATTTTCTTAGTTGCCTTTTTACCAAAACTAGTGATCATCTTTTCAAAGTGGAAATCATTTTCACTATCATCATCTAGGGGCGGGGTGGGAGTGTCTACCTTGGAGCCCCTAGCCATGAGGCAAGTGTGGGTGAAGTCATCTTCATCATCGGTGAGATCTTCAAATAGTGATGACTTGTCGATTGGTTCCTTAATGGTTATGGTAGCAAGACCGGCTTCTATGTCGGAGTCGGAGCTATCATCATTTGAATCCCATACTTCACCCAGATGAGCTTCACCAACTTCCTTTCTCTTGCTCTTGTCAAACTTGTTGGTGTCTCTTCTTCTTACTTTTATGTTAGGGCACTCCGCAATGAAATGTCCCTCCTTGCCACACCCAAAGCATGGTCTCTTTGAAGTTCTCTTGGTCTTGATCTTGTCCTTGTCCTTGTTCTTGTTGAGGAAGCCACCCTTCTTGAACATCTTGTTGAATTTCCTTACAAAGAGAGCCATTTGTTCGGGGGTCATGTCCATGTCACTATCTTCATCATCTTCTTCCTCGGCCATGATTCTTGAGGTTGATGAACTTGACCTTTTCTCCTTGCTAGATGCTTTGAGGGCCACTCCCTTGTTCTTCTCAAGTTGTTCATGCATCTTTGACATCTCTTGTGAGAGCTTGGACTCCTTGACGGTGATGAGGTGTTCTTCCATTCTTCCAATCACGTCCGCCGGAGTGAACTTGTTGAATCCTCTCTTTTCCCTTATGAGAGTAGGGAGTTGGACATCCATTGCCATGTAAGCGGAGAGAATCTTGTCGACCACTTCTCTTCTTCCCCATCTTGTACTTCCAAGTGACTTGATTTTGTTGATGATCTTGTTCAAACGGTTGTACATGTCTTGAGGTGATTCATCATCCTTGATGACAAACCGGTTGAGCTCACTTTCCAAAGCTCGAATCCTTCCTTCCCTTACTTGCTTTGTTCCCTCATGGTTGATGAATAAGGTGTCCCACACTTCCTTGGCGGACTTCAAACCATCTACCTTGTCATATTCTTCGGATGTGAGTGAACTCTTGATGATGCGTATTGCTTGATAGTTTCTTTGTATCTCGTTTGCTTGATCTTGAGATAGTATAGCATCACCACTTGGAAAGGTAATACCCCTGTTCACAATAGTCCAAAGTGCGGGATTCACCGCCATCAAATACTCCTCCATCGAGTTCTTCCACTTGGAATAGCAGGTTCCATCAAATTGGGGTATCTTTCCAATGTGGCTAGAACCCGATGGATGGTTAAAGGATAAGCGAGAATAATCGAAAGAGGTTCGAGTATAGTCCCTTGATGGTCGTCGAGCGGAGCGGGTGGACCTTGCATCATCGAACTCTTTGTCCTCACTATCGGAGGACTCATCACCACGTCCATGCGCTTGATGACTCGTGCTTGCGGCATGAGTGTTGCCTCCTTGAGGAATGGGAGGCGTGCCAACAGCATTGTTGACGGGATCACCTCCGACGAGGGGTGGGACTTGATCACTTGGGTTCGACATCTTAACTCCAAGAGGTTAAGCTTCACGAGGAGCACTTGGCTCTGATACCAATTGAAAGGATCAAGATGTCGACTAGAGGGGGGGTGAATAGTCGAACCTGAAATTCACAAACTTTTTCGCAGCTGTTAGACACAGGTCCGGAGACTCCGGATATTTTTCCGGATACTCCGGGAAATCCGGAGAATCCGGGAAAATGTCCGGATAGTCCGGCCTGCTAGGGAGGAATTAAATCGATAGAATTTAAACTTGCTCAAAAGTAAATCTGTGAAAATAGGTTATGCATTGAGGTGAGACAAGCCTGTTTATCCACTCAAAACTTGTAGGAACCTCAACACGAAGTAGATCGGCACCAAACCCTAGATATGTGTTCAAGCAAGAAACAAGCATGCAACAAGATGAACAAGCACAAGAGACACAGGATTTGTTACCGGAGTTCAACCTCACACCTTGAGGTCTACGTCTCTGTTAGGGTACCCACAAAGGGTGGACCTTTACACCTAGGTCACTTTCCTCCCTCTAGCGACCACGAAGATCAAGCTAGAGTTACTTACTCAATGTCGGGGTGATACAAACTTCCTTGGGCAGCCACAACCTTTGGATGCTCCAAGGGAATGCCTAGCCGGCTAGGAGCTCAAAGCTCCAAGAGTAACAAACACGAATTTTGCCAACCAAGCGAAGAACGAGGTGCTCTAGAGATGGGAAATCAGCTCACTAGCACTCTCCAAGCCCTTGCTCTCAAATCCTCTTAACTCCCACAACAAATCTCACCAACTTTGAGCCAAAGGGAGAGAGGAGAGGAGTAAATGAGGTTTGCAACAGTTCAGGGCGAAAAAGTGGCAGGGAGAGGAAAAAATGAAGGGGTGGAAGGGGCTTTTATACCCCCTCACCCAGAATATAGCCGTTGAGGCTTTATGACCCGGAGTATCCGGGATAAACCCGGAGTCTCCGGGAAGTCCGGAGTCTCCGGGGAAAAACCCGGACACTCCGGCCTTCCAAGGCCAGCACCCAAGAAAAGATCCCCGTGAATGTGTTGGTGCAAAGGTGTCTCTCATAGGTTTTGTTTTAGCAACTAGAGCACCTGTTCGACTCTTGGAAGACATGATTCCTGTCCCTCTTGATAGTACGGCATTCCTAGGACTCAAATTCAAAAGTAAAAATAAATAAGCCTTCTTAGGAATCCTTTTAGAGCACCACTTTCTTTTTGTGTAGACAACGAGTTGTGCTTGATGCCATACATAATTTTAATACCTGCTCATGAACTAGGTAAATTTATTAGCCACTTAGGTGTGCGTCATTATATCACCAAAACCCACTTAGGGGGCCAAGATACTCTTCAAATGTCTAATGGATCCGAGAGAGGCTTTGAGGGTGTTTGGATCCATGGGACTAGTAGTAGTCAGACTAACTTTAATCTCTAGAGGGACTATGTAACATCCTAGGTTTTGACTTGTATTCAAAATGTCGAATTTCAAAAACTTGAATTGGAGTGGAGTGCTCGTTTGTCGATTAAGATTGTTCCCCTGTTTCGTTCCCCCAAATTCCTAGATTTAATTTTGGCTTCGAATATGCTTTTAGGGCTTATGACCTGCTAGTGTGAAAAATTGGTTCTTCATTTGAAATTTTATGTGGGATTTATTTGGGGGAATTCAAATTTGAATTGGAATTCAAATTTGAATCCATTTTGTGGCTTAAAGGAAATTAAGAAGTTACACTATTGCACACGGGCCGCCAACCTCACATCAGGCCCAGACCGGCTTTCGGCCCGTTGGCCGGCCCAACTAGCCGCCCGCGCCGTCCACCTACCACCCGCCGCGCCAGAGCCGCTGCCAGGTGGGTCCCCACTGCGTCATGCCGACGTCGGCGTCGTCACCTTCCTCCTTTTCTCTTTTGCTGGCGTCGAAAGGGAAAGGGGCGGAGCGCGCCGGTCATGGCGCCGTCGCGACGCGCCCCCGCGGCCTCCCGTCGCATCGGCGCGCCGTCCACGTACCCCCCGCGCCCCGCCGCTATAAGTAGCCGCCGCCGCCGCCTCCGGAACTCCCCAACCCTAGCCGCCGGGGAACCGATCCCCCCGCCCACCTACCCCACGGCCGGAGGAGAGAGGGAAGAAGAGGAGGAGAAGGAGATGGGAGCGAGCGCCGCCACCGCGGAGCCGTACCCGCCCGCCACCGCGACGCCGGAGCCGCCCGCGAGGGGGAGCCGGACTGCGGGACACGCACGCCTACGACCCCGGCCCGCTCGACTTCACGCCGCCGTACCGCTCTGCAACCTCTACCAGCGCCGCCTCCCTCCTCGTCACTGCACCGCCGCCCCTTCACCGACGCGTCTACACTTCGGCCCGTGGCCACCTAGGTGAGGGCATTCACTTCCCATCCCCCGTGGATGCCCCGGCCGTCGCGCCGCCGCACCGTGCCCCCCGCGCCGCCGCGCCGTCGGCCGGTGAAGCCGGCCATCGTGCCGGGGCCGGGTTGAATCTTGCGGTGCCGCCGTCGCCGCCAACGCGCGCGCCGCCCGCCTAGTCCCCTTTCTTCTCCTTTTTGCGTTAGCACCAGGTGTCGTCCGTCGCCGCCGCGCCGTGTCGAGCGCGCGCGACGCGTTCGCGTCGCGAGCATGCCCACGCGCGTGCGCCCGTGCACGCCACGGAGCACGCACGCGTGCACCCCAAGCACGCGCGCGTCGCGGCCGTATAGGCAAAACCGGGCCTAGGCCTTCCCTTCGAGCCCCGCCGCGGCCTCCGAGCCCCCGTGCTCGCCGCGCCGCCGTCGTGCCGGGATGACCACGGCCACGGAGCCCCCGTGCTCGCCGTGTCGAGGAGTACCTAGCGCCGTGCCGTACCCCCCCCGGTCAAGAACGCGCCGCCAACCTCGGGCGCCTCGCTCGCCGCCGCCCATGGCGTCGAGCCGTGCGCCGCCGTAGCACCGCCGCGACGCCCGTCGCGAGCCCGAGCCGAAGCCCCGCTAGGTTTGCCCAAACGCCTCGGCGCACCCCGTGCACGCCGGTCTCCACTTCACGCCGCCGTACCCGCGCGAGAGAAACCCTTGCACGCCGCGCGCGCGCGCGCCGCCGCCGCGCCCACGCCGGCGACCGACGCGCGCGGTGTACACCGGCCACCCTAGCGGTCACCGAGCCCCAACCCGAGTAGCTCGCGTAGGAGCGCCTTGCAGGCCGGCCACCCAGGCGTCGATGGCCATCACCGCCGGCGAGACCCCACGCGCCGCCGCCCTTTTCTCCTTGGACATTTTGTCGAACACCGGGCCGGCGGTCCAGTCGTCACGAGGGAAGGGGAAAAGCACCTGGGCGCATTTGAGCCCACACGCACGCGTGGCCGCAGAAAGATCCTCAGGATCAAGTGCGGCCCGCCACCCAGAGACCAGGCCACACGGCGGCCGCACCGCGCCCGCCGCACCGGCCGGCCGCCGGATCGGGCCGCGGCCGGCCAATGGCCGGCCGAGCCGCGCGCGCGGCCACGGGAACCCCGGCCGCAGCTCGGGATCCGGGGATCCTGTGCGGCCGGCCGTAAAGGAGGGGTTTTCTTTTATTTAAAAATTCCAGAAAAATCCTTTTCCTCTTCTAAAAAATCCTAGAAAATCCATTTTTACTCCGAAAATTACGAAACCTCTTCCAGAAAATTTCTAAAATCTCAAACTACGGGTTGGGTTGGTGTTTGTTCCCGTTTTGTATCTTATTTGCTCTTATTTGGATTTAAGTTGCCATAGGACCGCTGTTTATTTTCTTTTTCGCGCTACTAGGAGCAGGAGGAGCCGAGAGGCCGAGTCGGGAGTACGACTACGCCGACGACTTCGCCGCGGAGGACTACCCGACCCCAGGTTCACGCCCGACTGATTCTGAACTACCTATTAGGCATTGCTGAGTAGTATTGCTAGCGCTTTACTTCATGTATGCATGTTGATGAACCTTGCACTGCCTCTTTATTTACCCTGTCCTTGATTGTCCTACTACTACTATATATATGTTTATGTGGGCGTGTATGTGCGCCGAGCTTCGCGATGCATGTGTTGGGATGGGAGTAGTGGTTCTTGGCGTGTGTGGGGTAAAAACCGGCAGGAGAAGGCGTTTTGGGTACTTTGGCGGGGGTGAGCTCGGAACAACCGATCTGGGATCGGGGATAGGGGTGCACTCCTCAGTGCATCCCTCCTGTTACGGTTTTCGGAGCCTAGGTGTTGGGGTTTTACATGCGCTTGGAGGACATGAGCTCGCCCCGGTCTGAAATCGAGTGGATCAACTTGTTTATAGGACATCGTACACACCACCCCGCCGAGAGTGGGGATAGGGCCGTGTTGAGCTCGGCAAGTGCGGAACCATACCTGCTTAGGATGGATAGCGGGGTATCGGTGGGGGGAGCGGTGGAGGTGGGACCACCCTCTCAGAGCGACTCCCGTGTGGCCACACGGGGGCATTTCACGATTCTCCGGTGTAGTCCCTTCCGAGGGGGGGACAACTTTGAGGGCCGGATGCAGGATGGGTTCGTAACTTCCGAGAGTTCGCCGGTAGGATGGGCTCGGTCGGCCGTACACCGGCCGGGTACCATTCCGGGATGGGTATAGGTGTACACACTCTGCAGAGTTGTTCGATCTATAGCTATAGCCGCGTCCTCGGTTATGGACACCGCCTAAAAGACATGTTCGTTCCTCATGTTTTGGGATTTCTACCTCCCCCTAAAGGTGAGAGTGTGGTGAGCCGTGGTTACAGCCGGCTAGAGGAGAGAGGCTCCATCTACCTCATCGATCCGGTTGTAATCATTGAGGTGCGAGGAGAGGAAGTTCTCAGATCGACCCTAGACAGGAGTAGGAGCTGGTGACGGGTCTTCTGGGTGACCAATTGGATCCGGGTTGTGTTGAGAGACTTGGGTTTTGGGATATTGACGGAGATACCTTGTTTATACTATGCTGCTGCTGCTTAGGAAACCACAGCCGAATCCTTGTCTACTCTCTTTTCCCTTTAGATGATAGGCCACTTAAAGCTGCATACGGTTGGTGACGTGGACCTATCCCGCTCCTTGGGGATAGACTTTGGGTGTGCAGGGTACGAGTCCGACTTCGACTGCAACGCCGACGGATGGTACGACTGAGGGATACGTCGCTTCGCTCGAGTTGCCTGTGGCGGGAAGAATAAAGATGGAGACCCTTCTGAGAAGATAGCTACCGTTGCGTAGAATTTTCACTCTGATTCAGCCAAGAGGCTTGTAATGATGTACTCCCTTATGGACATGTAATAAATTAATGTACTATTAACTTTATGTGATGCGATGTATGACTTTGTGTATCTATCTGTGAGACGTTCTGTACGCGATAGCCACTGATCCAGGGACTATCGCGATGGTACAGGGATTCGGGTTTTCTATGAAAATCCGGGGTTTTACAGGTGGTATCAGAGCCATGCTTGACCGTAGCACGTATCCCTAGGAGAGGTCGATAGAGATAGGACTCTATGCGCTCTACCTTTATAGTTATACCCTTGAGCTATGTTATAAAACTCGTTCCCTCTTTGAAAATTTCTTACTCACCTGCGCTAACAGAAAATTTCTTGCGTTTCACAGGAGATGGAGCACCAGGTCGCGGAGATCACCCCCGAGACCTGCGGGGCGATCTGCCACTGGATGGAGAGGGCCCTTCTCAGGCTTGGAGTCCCTCCGACCTACGTCACGTACCGCGCCGAGTACGTACCCGCCGTGATCGGGCGGATGGTGCTCTACACGGTCGCTGTGCTCCCTCACCCGAGTCTCCCCGGGTTCAAGGGAGAGGTCTGCTACAGCGCTGCACTCACCGTCGCGACCGCGCTCGACGTCGCCTGCCGCCGGGCCCCGGGGCGCCTACTCGCACGCACCGCGCCTCCTTCGAGACCGGGACTCTTCGACTGCTACCCCGGGACTACTGGCGCCTCGCACCGCTCGTGGACGGAGTTCCTTCGTACGAGGGGATCCGGGACGACGTCGACGCCGCTCCCTTCCGCGAGACCGACGAGACCCCGGTGGAGACCGCCCGCTACTTGGTCGACCTCGACAAGTACGCGCGCCGCCCGGAGGACGAGTCACGTACCCTCTACGGCCGTGTCGGGGACGCCACCATCGACGCGCTCCAAGCACCGGCCCCGCCGCGCCGAGCCGGGAGAGGGAGAACACCGCTCTACGCCACCGTGTTCGCCGGCTCGAGTTGAGCCTCGACCGCGCGACCACCGTCCCTGTTGCGGTCCGAGAGGGAGAGGTTGGACACCGGGGAGGAGATGCTCGCACGCCAAGGAGGAGGGCCGACGGCGAGTCGAACAGGTCGAAGGACAAGCTCGAGCGCAAGGACGACTCGCTCACGGTGCGCGCTCACCGCTCGGGTGTGAGCGGCTCAAGGTGGAGAAGGCCGGAGAAGAGCCGAGCGGACAACGTCGCCAACATCGCGTGGCTCACGCGCACGGCCGTCTACCCGAGGGACAAGGCCGAGAGACCGAGGAGGACTTGGGAGGACGCCGACTCACTTCGCGTGGACGAGCTCTTCGAGCTCAACGAGAGCTACCCCCCGAGTCTCGCCGTGAGATTCGCACCGAGACCTTCGAGCCGCACCCGGTCACGCCTCAAGCTTCACCTCGTGCCCGATGGCCCGTCCGCCGACCCCCGTCGAGACCGAGGAGGTTCGAGAGGCTCACGCCTTGGTGTCCCGGATCTTTCCGCCGGACTACCCCACCGAGGGACCGCTACCCCGTCACGTACCAGCGGGCACGCACGGAGTAGGGAGCTGAGCAGGAGGCATGACCTAGAGTAGTGTTTTATGCTAGTAGTTTCCATGAGATGTTCCATGCAGCCGCGAGCATGTTCCGGTGCATGAAGAGAGTCATGCCACACCATGTAGACACTACCCTTTTGAGATTGTACCGAGGTATTAGATCGTTGACTTGTTGTTGCTACCCCAAGGTCTGAGTCAGCCTCAGGGGAGCAAGTGTAATAATCATGTTTGCTGTGTGCTTGGATCTTAATGATGTTATTTGCGTCTTAATGCTTCTTCTACTTGAGTGTAGGTTATAATTAGAACTATTTTCTTGAATGCTTAAGACTCATGTGTGAGTTGGTGAGTGACGTGCGTAAACTCCTTTCTTTTCCCTTATGTTTTCAGAAGGATGTCGATCCGCCGCTCCAACCGGCTGATAGCTCGCCTCGAGGAGGCAGCTGCTGAGGAGGAAGCCCGGCGGGGGGCGTGGACGCGGTCGTGGCCGTGGCCGTCCGCCCCTGCGTGGAGGAGCTTTGGGGGCTAGGGCCCGAGGTGACGGAGCACCGCCACCACCGCCCGAGAACCCCGAGGCCGAGGTTGAGCAAGGAGCGGCCGCGCAAGGCCGCCCCGAGCGGGAACGGCCACCACCACCCCCACCTAACTTGGTGGAAGTGATGGCACTCCGGACTCGACCGATGCGAGAGGATGGCGGAGGCCATGGAGCACCGTGGCAACGGTGGGAACCGCGTCGCTCCGCGGGGACGAGGGACCTCACGAGGAAGATCGAGAGGTTCATGCGCCGAAGGCCCCCACCTTCGCCTACTCGGATGACCCACTCGAGGCCGACGACCGGGCCGAGGGTGATCGAGACCAAACTCGACCTCCACCGTCGCTCCGACGAGGAGTGCGTCGCTATCGCCGCGCACCGGCCCGGAGGGTCCCGCCAAGGCGTGGTGGGACAACTACACCGCCACCCACCCGAACCCGGCTTTCATCACCGGGCCGGGAGTTACGCGAGGCGTTCCGCGAGCGCACCTTCCCGATGAGCTGCTGGTCCAGAAGGCGGAGGAGTTCCGCACCATGACTCAGGGTGCGATGAGGGTCGAGGAGTACGAGCGTCACTTCATGAAGATGATGCGGTACGCCCCCGACGACACCAACACCGACCAGAAGAAGCAGTTCTGGTTCCTGCGAGGCCTTCACCACGGTCTTCGCCAGGTGCTGAAGGCAAGTGAGCACAAGTCCCTGCGCCATCTCGTCAACCGCGCCATCGCGGTCAAGGACGAGAGGAGGGGCCACGAGGAACGCATGAGGGGCAAGAAGAGGATGGGGGATCGGGATCAGCCGGACCGATCCTTCCGAAGCCGAGAAGCGGACGCAGCAACATGCCGAGGGGGGGAGCTACCGCCCGGGCACAACCGCCCGGGCGTGGCTTCGGAGGAAGTGGACGTAGCCCGTTCCCCGGAGGGAGGAACCCCCGCTACCCCCAGCAGACTGGAGGCTACACTCGTGCTCCACCGAGCACCGCGCGACCCGCCGCAGAGGCTTCACCGTCACCGTTTCGCGTGTGGCAAGCCGGGCCACAAGTCCTACGACCGCCCCGACAAGAAGGCGGCCGCCACTCCCGCGAGGGCACCCGCTCCAGAGGCCGACCTCCTCGAGCCGCGCCGCCCCGGCCGCCGGCCGTGGGAGGCCGAACCACCTCAGTGAGGAGGAGGCTGTCGATGCCCCCGACGTCGTGATCGGTAAGTTTTTGGTTTGTGGTACTTCTGCTCTGGTTCTCTTTGACACCGGTGCAACCGGGTCTTATATCACCTCTCGGTTCGTGAATAAACTCTCCCTCCCTACCACCACCCGAACGATGCCCATCATCACGAGCTCTCCGCTCGGGGATATCCGATGCACCCTGCTGTGCAAAGGAGTGGAAGTGGTCATCCAAGGTCACACATTCTATGGGGATCTTACCGTGCTGCCTTCTCATGGTATCGACGTGATACTGGGAATGGATTGGATCACTGCCCACAAAGGTGTCATCTCCACTTCACCGAGGCTCGTGACACTACTGCACCCTAACGGGACCAGGGTGACCTTCGAGCCAATGAAGTCTCGAGACATACCGGCCGTGTACAACCTTCACACGAAGGCCATATTGGACGTACCGGTGGTCTGTGAGTATGAGGATGTATTTCCAGAGGAGCTGCCCGGGTTGCCTCCTGATCGTGATGTGGAGTTCGTGATTAACCTGGTGCCGGGAACGGCGCCGATAGCCCAGAGTCCGTACCGTATGGCAGAGGTTGAGCTGAAACCGCCGAAGGCGAGCTAGACTCGCTACTCGAGAAAGGGTTCATTCGGCCGAGTGCCTCACCCTGGGGTTCACCGGCACTATTCGTACCGAAGAAGGATGGGACGCAACGTCTGTGCGTCGATTACCGCGCCCCGAACGCGGTGACCATCAAGAACAAGTACCCACTGCCCGGGATTGATGATTTGATGGATCGGCCGAGGCAAGCCAAGTACTTCGAAGAAGATTGATCTCCGGTCGGGTTATCACCCAGATGAAGATCCGCCCGGAGGACATCCACAAGACGGCATTCGTAACCGGTATGGGCAGTATGAGTACACGGTCGTGTCGTTTGGCTCGACCAATGCCCGGCAGATACTTCATGAACATGATGAACAAGGTCTTCATGGATGAGTTGGACAAGTGTGTCGTCGTCTTCATTGACGATATACTGGTCTACTCCCAGACAGCAGAAGAGCACGAGGAGCACCTGAGGATCGTACTGGGGAAGCTCAGACAGCATCAGTTGTACGCCAAGTTCAGCAAGTGTGAGTTCTGGATGGAGGAAGTCGCGTTTCTGGGTCATGTGTTGTCAGCTAAAGGAGTTGCAGTAGATCCGAGCAAGATTGAGGCCGTGTCCAAGTGGCAGTCACCGAAGTCCGTGACAGAGATCCGCAGCTTTCTCGGTTTGGCCGGATACTACCGCCGATTCATCGAGAACTTCTCGAAGATCGCCAAGCCCATGACAGAGCTGTTGAAGAGCAACACGCCGTATGTGTGGTCGGACAAGTGTGAAGCCAGTTTTCAGGAGCTCAAAACTCGTCTCACCACTACCCCGGCCCCGACCCCCGCCCGACGCGAGCAAGGATTTCGTGGTGTCTCGTGACGCGTCGAGGCAAGGACTCGGCCGCGTGTTGATGCAAGGAGGCAAGGTAGTGGCATACGCTTCACGACAGCTAAGGAAGCATGAGGAGAACTACCCTACGCACGACCTCGAGCTAGCCGCTGTCATTCATGCGTTGAAGATATGGAGGCACTATCTGATGGGGAACAAGTGCGACATCTACACGGATCACAAGAGTCTGAAGTATATCTTCACCCAGTCGGAGTTGAACCTGAGGCAAAGGAGATGGCTAGAGCTGATCATGGACTACGACCTGAGCATTCACTACCACCCTGGTAAGGCAAACGTCGTAGCCGACGCTCTGAGCCGCAAGCACTACTGTAACAACCTGTTGGTGCGAGAGGAGCAACCCGCCTTACATGAAGAGCTGGAAAAGTTGAGCTTAGAGATTGTGGAGGAGGGGCAGTTGAACCAGTTGTGGGTGAAATACACACTCGAAGACCAGATCCGCCAAGCTCAGAAGGAGTGCCCAAAGATTCAAGAGGTGAAGCGCCTGATGGAGAATGGTAAAGCAGCTGACTATCGCCTCGACGAACAGGGTACACTGTGGCTGAAGGACCGCATCTGCGTGCCTCAGGACAAGGAAATCCGGGACTCAATCCTTAAAGAGGCCCACGACTCTCGGTACTCGATCCACCCTGGATGTACCAAGATGTACAAAGACCTGAAGGTACGGTTTTGGTGGGAAAAGATGAGGGAAGACATTGCTGGATACGTCGCTCGATGCGACACGTGTCAGCGAGTGAAGGCCGAACACCAGAGGCCTCGCCGGCCGTCGCAACCGCTCGAGATACCCACGTGGAAGTGGGATGATATCAGTATGGACTTCATTGTGGGGTTGCCACGCACGCAGAAGGGAAATGACTCCATTTGGGTGATTGTGGATCGATTAACCAAGGTAGCACATTTCTTGCCAGTGAAAACGAACTACAGCGTGAGCCGACTTGCGGAACTGTATGTGGACAACATCCTGAAGCTTCATGGGGCTCCGAGGAGCATAGTGTCAGACAGAGGGCCCCAGTTCACTGCTCAGTTCTGGAAGAGCCTACACGCTTCTATGGGCACCCGGGCCGAACTACGACACGGCGTTCCACCCACGGATCGACGGTCGGACGGAGAGGGTAAATCAGGTACTAGAAGACTTGCTGAGAGCTTGTGTGTTGACCTATGGATCTGACTGGGAAAAGAGCCTATCATATGCCGAGTTCTCTTACAACAACGGCTACCAGGCCAGCTTGAAGATGGCTCCTTTCGAAGCCCTGTATGGCAGGAAGTGTCGAACACCGTTGATGTGGTCCGAGGTGGGGGAGCGAACCTTCTTCGGTCCCGCCACCATTGTCGAAGCCGAGGAAAATGTCGCCAAGGTACGAGAGAACCTGAAGATAGCTCAGAGCAGGCAGAAGAGCTATGCCGACGCGAAACGGAAGGACGTCTCGTTTGAAGTAGGGGATCACGTCTACTTGAAGGTGTCACCCCTCCGAGGTACGAAGAGGTTCCACATCAGGGGGAAGCTGTCCCCTAGGTACGTTGGGCCCTACCCTATTGTGAGTAAGGCTCGGAAAGGTGGCTTACAAACTCGAGCTACCTCCGGAGCTTGCGGGAGTTCACCCGGTGTTCCATGTTTCCCAACTTCGGAAGTGTGTGGTCGTCGAGAAGAGAGTGCCTGCTCAGGCGCTCGACGTCCAGGAAACCCTGGAGTACTTGGAGTACCCGGTTCGGATCCTGGACTGGGCGGAGAAGTCGACCAGGAACACCACCACTCGCTTCTGCAAGGTGCTATGGAGTAATCACTCCGAGCGAGAAGCTACGTGGGAGAAGGAGTCAGCATTGAGGGAGAAATACCCTCATCTCTTCGAAACGGAGGTAACTTCTTAATCTCGAGGACGAGATTCTTGTGAGGGGGGAGTTCTGTAACATCCTAGGTTTTGACTTGTATTCAAAATGTCGAATTTCAAAAATTGAAGTGGAGTGCTCGTTTGTCGATTAAGATTGTTCCCCTGTTTCTTTCCCCCAAATTCCTAGATTTAATTTTGGCTTCGAATATGCTTTTAGGGTTTATGACCTGCTAGTGTGAAAAATTGGTTCTTCATTTGAAATTTTATTTGGGATTTATTTGGGGGAATTCAAATTTGAATTGGAATTCAAATTTGAATCCATTTTGTGGCTTAAAGGAAATTAAGGAGTTACACTATTGCACACGGGCCGCCAACCTCACATCAGGCCCAGACCGGCTTTCGGCCCGTTGGCCGGCCCAACTAGCCGCCCGCGCCGTCCACCTACCACCCGCCGCGCCAGAGCTGCTGCCAGGTGGGTCCCCCCTGCGTCATGCCGACGTCGGCGTCGTCACCTTCCTCCTTTTCTCTTTTGCTGGCGTCGAAAGGGAAAGGGGCGGAGCGCGCCGGTCATGGCGCCGTCGCGACGCGCCCCCGCGGCCTCCCGTCGCATCGGCGCCGTCCACGTACCCCCGTGCCCCGCCGCTATAAGTAGCCGCCGCCGCCGCCTCTCGGAACTCCCCCAACCCTAGCCGCCCGGGGGGAACCGATCCCCCCGCCCACCTACCCACACGGAGGAGAGAGGGAAGAAGAGGAGGAGAAGGAGCCGGGAGCGGCGCCGCCACCGCGGAGCCGTACCCGCGCCGCCACCGCTACGCCGGAGCCGCCCGCGAGGAGGAGCCGGACTCGCGGGACACGCACGCCTACGACCTCGGCCCGCTCGACTTCACGCCGCCGTACCGCTCTGCAACCTCTACCAGCGCCGCCTCCCTCCTCGTCACTGCACCGCCGCCCCTTCACCGACGCGTCTACACTTCGGCCCGTGGCCACCTAGGTGAGGGCATTCACTTCCCATCCCCCGTGGATGCCCGGCCGCCGCGCCGCCGCACCGTGCCCCGCGCCGCCGCGCCGTCGCCGGTGAAGCCGGCCATCGTGCCGAGGCTAGGTGGAATCTTGCGGGTGCCGCTGCCGTCGCCAACGCGCGCGCCGCCCGCCTAGTCCCCTTTCTTCTCCTTTTTGCGTTAGCACCGATTGCCGTCCCGTCGCCGGCCGCGCCATGTCGAGCGCCGCGACGCGTTCGCGCCGCGAGCATGCCCACGCGCGCGTGCCCCGTGCACGCCACGGAGCACGCACGCGTGCACCCCAAAGACGCGCGCGTCGCGGCCGTATAGGCAAAACCGGGCCTAGGCCTTCCCTTCGAGCCCCGCCGCGGCCTCCGAGCCCCCGTGCTCGCCGCGCCGCCGTCGTGCCGGGGATGACCACGTCACGGAGCCCCCGTGCTCGCCGTGTCGAGGAGTACCTAGCGCCGTGCCGTACCCCCGGTCAAGAACGCGCCGCCAACCTCGGGCGCCTCGCTCGCCGCCGCCCATGGCGTCGAGCCGTGCGCCGCCGTAGCACCGCCGCGACGCCCGTCGCGAGCCCGAGCCGAAGCCCCGCTAGGTTTGCCCAAACGCCCCTCGGCGCACCCCGTGCACGCCCATCTCCACTTCACGCCGTCGTACCCGCGCGAGAGAAACCCTTGCACGCCGCCACGCCGCGCCGCCGCCGCGCCCACGCCGGCGACCGACGCGCGCGGTGTACACCGGCCACCCTAGCGGTCACCGAGCCCCAACCCGAGTAGCTCGCGTAGGAGCGCCTTACAGGCCGGCCACCCAGGCGTCGATGGCCATCACCGCCGGCGAGACCCCACGCGTCGCCGCCCTTTTCTCCTTGGACATTTTGTCGAACACCGGGCCGGCGGTCCAGTCGTCATGAGGGAAGGGGAAAAGCACCTGGGCGCATTTGAGCCCACACGCACGCGTGGCCGCAGAAAGATCCTCAGGATCAGGTGCGGCCCGCCACCCAGAGACCAGGCCACACGGCGGCCTGCACCGCAGCCCGCCGCCGCACCGGCCGGCCGCCGGACGGGCCGCGGGCCGGCCAATGGCCGGCCGAGCCGCAGCGCGGGCCACGGGGAACCCCGGCCGCAGCTGGGATCCGGGGATCCCGTGCGGCCGGCCGTAAAGGAGGGGTTTTCTTTTATTTAAAAATTCCAGAAAAATCCTTTTCCTCTTCTAAAAAATCCTAAAAAATCCATTTTTACTCCGAAAATTACGAAACCTCTTCCAGAAAATTTCTAAAATCTCAAACTACGGGTTGGGTTGGTGTTTGTTCCCGTTTTGTATCTTATTTGCTCTTATTTGGATTTAAGTTGCCATAGGACCGCTGTTTATTTTCTTTTTCGCGCTACTAGGAGCAGGAGGAGCCGGAGAGCTGAGTCGGGAGTACGACTACGCCGACGACTTCGCCGCGGAGGACTACCCGACCCCAGGTTCACGCCCGACCGATTCTGAACTACCCATTAGGCATTGCTGAGTAGTATTGCTAGCGCTTTACTTTATGTATGCATGTTGATGAACCTTGCACTGCCTCTTTATTTACCCTGTCCTTGATTGTCCTACTACTACTACTATATATATGTTTATGTGGGCGTGTATGTGCGCCGAGCTTCGCGATGCATGTGTTGGGATGGGAGTAGTGGTTCTTGGCGTGTGTGGGGTAAAAACCGGCAGGAGAAGGCGTTTTGGGTACTTTGGCGGGGGTGAGCTCGGAACAACCGATCTGGGATCGGGGATAGGGGTGCACTCCTCAGTGCATCCCTCCTGTTACGGTTTTCGGAGCCTAGGTGTTGGGGTTTTACGTGCGCTTGGAGGACATGAGCTCGCCCGTCCGAAATCGAGTGGATCAACTTGTTTATAGGACATCGTACACACCACCCCGCCGAGAGTGGGGATAGGGCCGTGTTGAGCTCGGCAAGTGCGGAACCATACCTGCTTAGGATGGATAGCGGGGTATCAGTGGGGGAGCGGTGGAGGTGGGACCACCCTCTCAGAGCGACTCCCGTGTGGCCACACGGGGGCATTTCACAGTTCCGGTGTAGTCCCTTCCGAGGGGGGGACAACTTTGAGGGCCGGATGCAGGATGGGTTCGTAACTTCCGAGAGTTCGCCGGTAGGATGGGCTCGGTCGGCCGTACACCGGCCGGGTACCATTCCGGGATGGGTACAGGTGTACACACTCTGCAGAGTTGTTCGATCTATAGCTATAGCCGCGTCCTCGGTTATGGACACCGCCTAAAAGACATGTTCGTTCCTCATGTTTTGGGATTTCTACCTCCCCCTATAGGTGAGAGTGTGGTGAGCCGTGGTTACAGCCAGCTAGAGGAGAGAGGCTCCATCTACGTCGTCGATCCGGTTGTAATCATTGAGGTGCGAGGAGAGGAAGTTCTCGCATCGACCCTAGACAGGAGTAGGAGCTGGTGACGGGTCTTCTGGGTGACCAGTTGGATCCGGGTTGTGTTGAGAGACTTGGGTTTTGGGATATTGATGGAGATACCTTGTTTATACTATCTTCTTCGTCGCTTAGGAAACCACGGCCGAATCCTTGTCTACTCTCTTTTCCCTTTAGATGATAGGCCACTTAAAGCCGCATACGGTTGGTGACGTGGACCTATCCCGCTCCTTGGGGATAGACTTTGGGTGTGCGGGGTACGAGTCCGACTTCGACCGCAACGCCGACGGATGGTACGACCGAGGGATACGTCGCTTCGCTCGAGTTGCCCGTGGCGGGAAGAATAAAGATGGAGACCCTTCGAGAAGATAGCTACCGTTGCGTAGAATTTTCACTCCGATTCGGCCCAAGAGGCTTGTAATGATGTACTCCCTTATGGACATGTAATAAATTAATGTACTATTAACTTTATGTGATGCGATGTATGACTTTGTGTATCTATCTGTGAGACGTTCTGTACGTGATAGCCACTGATCCAGGGACTATCGCGATGGTACAGGGATTCGGGTTTTCTATTAAAATCCGGGGTTTTACACAACTAAACTTCCAAACACTAGGGATTAAAACTTGACTAAAACTAGTCTATTCTCTAGTCAGGGGTACTCCAACTTAGGGCGTGTTTGGTAGAGATTCTACCACAGCTTCAGAATCAATTTTACATGAATCCTTACCAAATGCCCAAAAAACAGCTCCCACCATGAATCACCCAAAATTCGCGCTCTCTAGAGCTCAAAGCGGCCGACGGAGCCGAAAACCCAGCTTCGCCCGCGCTCCGTCCGCAGGCCTGCCCACATCCTTACGAAACTACCCATGCAATTCACCTTAATTACAGACAGAATGCCATTCGACCCCACCCATCCATCCCCATCGGCCCGGACCCCCTCCACGGCTCTACCACGCGCATCCATCTCCCCACGCGATTCACCACCGGCTCCTGGCGGCAGCGGGCGGATGAGTGACCCAGACGCGGCAGCGCAGCCCGGGGATGGAGGTCTGGCTGCCGGAAATCGCAGATCCGGAGGGGGCCTTGCCGATGCGACCGGCGGTGGCTCTGGAGGTGCCTCCTTAGTGGGCGGTGGAGGTGGTGATGGCGCTGGAGAAGCTTCCTTCCTGGGGGCCGTGGGTGGTGGAGGCGCGCCGTTCCTGAGCGCTCTCCTAGCTGTTGTGGGGCTGCCTCCCGGCATGGTGGCGGGCGCGTGGTCCGGCTTCCCATGCGCAGGCGTCGCGGGGGCAGAAGGTGCTGTCCACGGTGCCGCTTTGTGGTGCGGCATCCCACCTGCGGCGGGTGTGACAGTCGGCAACGCAGGCATCCCAGGCAATGGAGGATGGCCGGAGTGGATGAACAGCACAAGGCCCGGATTGGCTCCGTGCCAATGCTAGCACCTCCCGCGTCATCACTGGAGCGGCGCCAGCGGTCACCAACGAGACAAGCTCACAGGATGTCGAGCGGCTGCCGGTTCCACCCACCTCTCGTCAAGTTCGGGGGACATCTCGCCGACGAGGTGGTCGCGTACCAAGGCTGGCACCGACTGCTGCGACTGCTACTACTCCTCCATCAGTGGACATCGACCTCACCGATTCTGGGTATGAAATGTGCTAATGGAACTTCTTGTGTATTTACCAAATTGTTATTACTGTGACACCCCAGGTTTTAATTAACCCTAACAGCCGGTCAACCCAGCTGACAGTGGTCAAATCACAGTCAACCTGGGCCCTCACCTCGAAAAACTCACCAACCAACTCTATTGAACCCTTTTGACTAGTAGACACACTTGTGGGACCAACCCATGGTCAAAGACTTGGTCAAACCCCACTTCACCCCTAGTGTCCATAGCTGTCTGTCGGAACTTTTGCCGCGTTCTCCAAAATTCACCTAAACACTTAAAAATCTACCTTTATGAAAGTTGTCCATCTTCCTGAGGGACACAACTTTCATGTAGATTGGTATTTCAAATTTTGAGTGGAAAAGCTTGAAAAAGTTGCTCCAAGGTCAGCATCTACTGTTCAGCAACACAGGCTGACATTCAAAGTTGGCAACTGCTTTCTGCAAATTCTGTTGAGAAAAATTCTATATAGCCTTTTTGCAAATGATAGAGGGTAGCTAGATCTGCAACTTTCGTATTCAAAGTTGGGTCAAGTTTTATTCAAATTTTTGGAGCAATTTGAATTCAAACAGGTGCTCAGTGAAATCAAATGGGCCGGGCGCTGCCGCGCCGCGACGTCGCGCACGTCGTGCACCGCGTGTCGCCGCCGCGCGCCGCCGACCCCTCGGCATCCGCGCCGCACCCCGCCCCAAGCCGCACGCCGGTCGAAGTGCTCCTTCCCCACGCGCTCGCGCCCCCTAGGCACTCGGGAGCCCGCCGGTGCCGCGCGCCGCCGTGACCGCGTCGCACGGCCGGCGCGCGCCACGCGACCGCCGGTCCGACGGCGGCGCCCCCGCCGTACGCGCGCCGGCGAGGGCAGGTACCACAGAGGCATCTCCGTCGTCACCCCACCGTCACACCCGAGCCCGCGCTTATAAAGGCCGTCGTGTTCGCTTCCCTCCCCACGCCAGCCTCGCGCTGCCGCCCCTGTCCACCGCGTCTTGCCGCCGCCGCCGGTGAGCTCACTGCTCCAGTCGCGCTCGCTGCCGACCAAACTTTCCTAGACCTTCCCTAGACCACCCTCGAGCTTCCCGGGCCGCGCATTGAGCTTCACCGCCTCAAGCATCGCCGGAGTCCGTGTGACCGCGGGCGCGCCGCCGCGGTCTCGTTGCCGCCGCTCGCCGGTGCTCTCCCCGACCACGCCACCGCCACCAATCGGCTAGGGGTGAGCTCAATTGTCCACCCGTGTCGCTTGTTGCCCTGGTCCGGCCCCACCTCGCCGCCGGCGAACTCCCCGCCGCCGCAAGGGTATGGATGTGAAGTCCAGGGGCCTATGTGTAAACTAGGGACTCGATTGCAACGAAAGTTATCTAGGTTTCTTTACCAGTTAGTCCAGCGCATTAGAAAATCTCTAGAAAATCGTAGAAAATTCAGAAAATTGCAAAACCAATTTTGTTGGATTCGTTGTAAAGAATAACACAACTTTTGTTATTCTCACATGGTCTGATTCTGGATATTTTTAACATTAAAAATAGGAATGTGAAAAAGCTAGATCTGCCATAACTCAAAAACTATAAATCCTCTGCACCCAAACTTTGGATATATTGTGTATAATGTCATGACTAGCTCCTATGCCAAAAATTGCACAATGTTATGAAGTAAATCTTTTTATATAAATTGTTTTCTTTTTATGCAGAATCTGCCTAGATGATTTTTGTAGCTAAAAATATTTATGTTTTTGTACACAACTTGTGCATGATGTCTTCGTATGCCAAATCACACCTCTGGTGAATTAATCATGATTTTTGGTTTACCAAAAATAATTATTCTTAATTTGTGCATGTTTTCCTTTGTAAATTAGTGAAGTAAGTTTAGTAGAGATTCTAGGTATGCTTGCTGGTTCTTTAGGCTTGTTAAGGACCAGAGAGAATGCATGAGAAATATTGAAGCATTTTGATGCTTATTTATTTTTGTATGCATTTATTTTGATTGCTAGCTAGTCTTTCGTTATTGTTTTCCAAAGTAATTTATTTTCTAGCTTCCAAGCTTTGCATGTGAGTCCAGTGGTTCTTTATGGGTGTTTGGATGCTTAAGAAACTCTTCTTTAAAGTTTTAGTGATTTAAGTCTTAATAAAAAGCTCAAAGGGCCTTTAAAGATTAAAGATTAAAATAAATCAGGAAAATGCATTTTTAATTATTTTCCCTTTTTGGGAAGTGTTACCTAACTTATTTAAAGGCTAATAACACACCATTGCTGATAAAGGAATTAAATTATAAATAAATAACTTTGTACACACCTTACTAGTGAGAGGTAAAAGGATTAAACCCTCACATGAAATAACCAGTATAAAAGAAACATTAATTCAAGTGTGCAATAAAAGAATAAACCCCATGTAATTAATTGTTGGGGGGTTACCCGAAAAATTTGGATGACTTCCCTAACACAAAAGAGAGAGTTCTTAACACGTTCAGTCACAAAGTATGAGCGCTGAGAGGCTGTGATTCCCCCAGCAGATTGCACAAATTCTCAAAAATCTGAATCCGTTTACACGTGCTCTCGCGCCCCCTTTTATAGGGAGATGAAGGGACTTTTACATACCGAAAACACCCTCAAGCTCAGGGAATATTCCTAGTGTGAACGCATACAAAAATGTCTTTCTCGTCAAACATATTTACAAAGCAGCCACTAGTTCACACTCTAAACCCGGACTTTTTGGGACAACAATTTTGACTTTGCTTCTTCGCAGGTTCGTGAATGTCTTCCCGCGTGACTCCCGAACTGAGTCCTCAGCAGATTTCCGAATCGGCCTTGCTTCTCCGCCAGTTCGTGCATGTCCTCGCGCGTGACTCCCGAACTGAGCCCTTGACAGATTATCGAATCGGTCGTCCTCCGAAGTTCGCGCCATCGCCAGCTCGAGGTTCCGGGCTTCCGCATGTTCGTGACCCCATTGCTTCACGAATCAAGATTTCCCGAACTTCACACTTTCGCGAATTCGAGGCTTCACAGGTTCCAGACTTCCGAAAATCGTGAGTTTCCTGCCCCTGAAAAACATGTCTCAAGAACTTTGTTAAACTTAACGTTTCGAGGGTGACGGGTTTTCCTGAATTCCCCGACACTAGCCCCTCGGGGAAGCGGGTTGACTCCGACGATCCGATTCCACGAATTCTTCGGAAATTTAGTAAAAACGTCACCCTCGGAACGTCGGAGGGGACACGCGTCGCCCGGGAGCCTTGGATCGGTTGGATCGAGGCAGGTTTCGCGGAACTACCCCTCCCCGCCCCTATAAATAGCGGGGCTGCCGCTGTTAAAAAATTTTACAGCCTTCCTGCTCTTTTTGCGATTCGTAGATATCTCTTGCTCGCGGAGTTTGGTTTTCTGCTGAAAAGATCGCGAACTCCCGGCTCTCTTCGCATCTCTCTAAGGTACTATTTTATTTCTCTCCTCTCAATCCTTATTTGTCATACTTTAGCGCGGTGGTATCTTTATTGTATGAGCTTCATTCTCGAATGTTGTTCTTACTGATTCGCATGTTTGTTTCTGTTGGTTAGGTGGCTCGAGTCAAAAGCACTGCCAGCCCATGACTACCGAAGAGCTCATTGCAGCTGGTCTTCCAGTTGACCCTGTTGTCGAAAGCGGTGAGCATGCTGCACCAACCGAAAATGCTGGCTCTCCTAGCGATTCCGGGAGTCGCGAAGATGGGGAGGTCCAATCTGACGACGGCGAAGATATCGGAGACGTGGAGGCCGGCGTCAGTGACTTGGTTAGAGCGAAGACCGCTGGACCGTTGCCACCCTCACTCGCCTTCGGGGAATCCAAGGTCACGGCTAACATGATTCGGGAATACGAGAAGGCTGGGTTCTTCCCTCCGGGCGCCGGGCGAGCTCCGCTTGATGAGCAAATCCCTACCCCCAGAGACGAAGAAGTTGTCGTCTTTCGCGACTTCTTCATCTGCGGACTCCGGTTCCCCTGCGATCCCATTCTGCCGGCTATCCTGGACGCCTTTTCGGTGAAGATCCATCAACTCTCGCCGACTTCCTTTCTTGAAATATCGAAATTCATTTGGATCATGAAGACCTTCGGCTGCAATCCCAGTGTCCATGCTTTTGCCAGACTCTACGAACTGGTGATTATCCCCAAAGTTATCAAGGGCAGCGACGGGGAATTCTACCACACCCAACATGCGTGTTGCACTTTCAACACTCGGCGGCAGAACACTCGAAAGGGCATTACCCAAATTCAAATTGCTCCCTGCTGCAAGACCAACCTCACTGAAGATTGGAGCTCTCATTGGTTCTATTTGAAGGTCAACATGTTGGAAGTTCCCGGCTACACTGGCCCGGCTCACCCCTTGTCTTGCCCGATTGCGCCCCTGACGGCGGTAAACACAGCCGAATTCAATCAGCGGGCCTTGGGGATTCGTAACTGTGAAAGTGCGTTTCACCTTGCCAGTACCATACTTGGTGGTCGCGATATCATTGAAGAGTTCGTGGCTGCTCGGGTCTGGCCTATTTCGAGCGGTTGGTCTCCCACTGAGATCGTATACTTCAACGTCAACTGGGCCGCTCAAGAGGTTCCTTTCCCGAAGTTCGGGATTAAACTTCGTGAGAACCAGAGCGCCGATGCCTTCATGGTTGAGATAGAAAAGAGGGTGAACGTCATGATCGGCGAGTACACCATGAATGAGTATAAGGCGTACAAGGCTCTTGTGAAGCACAAGAAGAGGATCAACCGCGTGTTTTCCGAAGTTTGCGGGGACAAATCTTTCAGCTCTCGAGGCCCGGGTCCCAAGCTAAAGGTTCCCGCAGTTGCCGTGGCCAGCTGTTCGGCTGCCCCCATCAACACTCCACGAATAAGGTCTTCGAAGCGAGGCTCATCATCTGTCAGCGAAGGCACTTCCTCTGGAGTTAAGCCTTCCAGAACAAGATCCCTAGAATCGTCGAAACGCAAGCGCAAGACTTCTGAACGAACTTCGGATGCAGAGCTCCAGGTGGCTTCGGGCCTGGCCCAGATGAGTCGCAAAATGTTGAAGAAGGCGGTGAAGAAAGTTTCTTCCGTCAGTGTTCGGCGAGTTCCCTCCGCCTTCGACGACGATGCCTTAGTAGAAGTAGTGAGCCGGAAAGGTGTCTGCTTCTGGCCTCTGTTTAACTTTTGAGACAATTGTCCGTCGGGTTCTGAGAATGAATTCGTGGATGTTGATTCCTTTTCAGATGCTGCTCCCGAAGTTCGCAAGGAGTCTGTACCTGTTGCTGCTGCTGAGGACACTGTCGAAGCTGAAGTTACTGTCCCCGCTGAAGCCCCCGCTACTGCCAAAGCCCCTGCTGTCGATATCTCTCAACCCGCTCGCTCTCGGGATGAAGCCTCCCCCGAATTCGCCAAGGAACTTGAGCTCACCGTACAAAGGGGGGGAATCCTACCGAACATGTTCCCTTGGTCGAAGTTCGGGAGGTTGTTCCCGAAGACCAAACTCCCTCTCCTTCTTTGGCTGCTTTCAACAAGAGTTTTGGTACGTCTCATCGCGGCAAATTATTAAGTGTTGGCTTCGAGACAACTGGCGTTGGGAGCAAGACTTCTAAGATTTTAACACTGTGGAAATCATCTATGACTGTTGATGAATCAGGAGAGGAGAGCTCGGGACAACCTGAAGGAGCTGCTTCGAGTTCTGAGAAAGTGCCTCACCCTACTTCCGAAGCCACCCCTTCGCCTCAGGGTAAGGCTTCTTCTGGTTCGGCGAAAAAGGTGACCATGCAGCATTTCAGTAAGCAAGGTTCGTTCCTTCTCACTACCTTTTCATGCTTTTTCCGATTCTTGAATTTTTACCTGATACTTTGATCTTGAATTGTTTTAGAATTCAAGGATCTTTTGCACTCCTACTCTCCCTCGAAGCTAGCGCGCTTTCAGGAGGACTATGCACTCAAACACTCTATGCTTGGGAAAGTTGCCGTCGAGCGGCTCGTTGAACAAGAAAAGGCGAACAAGCAGCTTTCCCAAGAATCTAAGGAACTCAAGAGGAGCTTCGCCCTCGCCCAATCCGCGAACATAGAACTTGAGAAGAAAGTGGCTGAGCTGGCGGAAGCTTTGAAGACAAGCCAAGATGAAAGAAAGCTCGTGGAGTCGGCTCTTGAGCAGTCCAAAAAGGAACTGGAAAAAGTTCAAAAATCCCACGAAGATGACCTCAGTGTAATCGAGAATCTTCGGGGGAAACACGAGAGGGCTACGAAGATTGTCGAAGATCTTCGCACGAACAACGCAAGCCTCGCTAAGTCTCTGAGCGCGAAAGATCGCAAAATCCAGGATCTTGAGAAGGCGCTTGCGGATCAGAACGGAGCCTCGAAGAGGAATACTTCTGAGATTCTGGAAAAATTGAAACTACTTTATGAGGAATACAAGAAGTCACTGAACGAGTTCGGCGTTCGTCCAGCTCCTCTTCCGAATAACATTGAGATTCCAGAATTTATGGATTGGATGGAGGCTGAGTTCCAGGCCCTCTCTGAGGTGATTTCCGGTGCTAGCGACTTCACGGCTGCTTTCTCTGTGGAGAGTATTTTGAAAATTCTTCATGACTATGACTGCGCCGACTTGGAGAAGTTTCGCGAGAAGATCTCCCAATTCCCCAGCGCCACAAGCACTGCGATACTTCGAGCTAATGCCGATGTTCAGGCTATCAAGAATAAGTTCGCAAGGGAATTCTGGTTGACCAGTGGGAAGGAGACCGTCAAGCTCATTGCGCGCGCCAAACTTGCTGAGGTAAATTTTTGCACGATTTCGTCACTTACAGCTGCTATCGATGTTTCAGTTTCCCGAGTTTTCCTTACATTTGCTTTTCCTTCTCAGCTGAACGAGGAAGAGAATCGCGAGGACGTCGCTGCGTCCCCCGAAGGGTCAACCTACGGTGAAGATTCGAGCGACTCAGGCGAAAGGAATTCGGGAAGCGGCAGCAGCAGTAGCAGTAGCAGCAGTGACGAGGACGGTAGCGACAGACAAGCTTCCGGGCGCGATGACAATTCTCCAAAGGTGGATGTCACGAATTAAACGTTTTGTCCAAACTTTGCACACCCTCAGAGGCTGTTTGTACACTTTGTAAATTTACTTAGCTTTTCTGAGCAAGTGTTTTGTAAACTTTTAATCTGCGCAGGTCCTGCAAGTTGGGCCTGCCAGAACGTGATGCCGTTACGAATTCATCGAGATAGGATGTGCGTTAGCGGCGAAGCGTGGCGCTTGTTTAAGCGAGCTCATCCCGAACAGGACTTCTCAGATTTTTGGCTCGAAGCCTCACTTAAGTTTTCTATGGGCTGTTTTGATCTCTCTTCCTTTTTCTTGTTTCGTAAGAAGGAACGCTCTGCATCTACTTCTTCGCGCTCCACGACTATCCCGAAGACGGAGCCCCTTAGCCCCTTAACAGGCGTGTCTGGCTTCGCTTATGCTAGTGACATTGCCGAAGACAATGTTTGTAAACCAGGACACGTTGTGGAGCTTTCCTTCTAAATTTTTGTACTACCTGCTGTAATCTTGATAAACTGTTCCGAAGTTTTTATGCGAATAAGGCAATGAACACGTTTTTTCTTGAAAAAAAGAAAAAATGTCACCCTCCCCCACCTTGCCGTTTTGCATGAAAACTTAAAGGCAGGTTGACGAAGCTTACTATTCACGGATTTCGAGCATATTCTTAGGAGAAATCTTCGTTAGTTTTTGAAAACTTCAACCGTCATTGCGCAAGTCGACAAAATTTGTTTTCGAATTTTGTGAACTTGACCCGACCGGCAGACTTGCCTCGGTTGATACTGCAACCCTCAGTTGCTTCAACCAAGATTTTGTACAATTCTCCGAACGAGCCCCTTGCCCTTTTAATTCATAGCCTCTGTTCCGAAAAGTAGCCTCTGTTGCCTTTTAATTCTCAGCAGATTTCCGAATCGGCCTTGCTTCTCCGCCGGTTCGCGCATGTCCTCGCGCGTGACTCCCGAACTGAGCCCTTGACAGATTCCCGAATCGGCCATCCTCCGATGTTCGCGCCATCGCCAGCTCGAGGTTCCGGGCTTCCGCATGTTCGTGACCCCATTGCTTCACGAATCAAGATTCCCGAACTTCACACTTTCGCGAATTCGAGGCTTCACAGGTTCCATACTTCCGAAAATCGTGAGTTTCCTGCCCCTGAAAAACATGTCTCAAGAACTTTGTTAAACTTAACGTTTCGAGGGTGACGGGTTTTCCTGAATTCCCCAACATTAATAACCTTCCTAAAAGGAATTTAATATTTAATTATTTGTTAAGGTGAATATGACCAACAAGAGTTGATAAGATGAATAAACTGTCACATCACCTGAACCTTGCATCGCATTCCGTGTAGATCTTCGTGACGGTGACTGCTCACTCGTCCCTGAATCCGAGGAAGGAGGAGCAGAAGCTTCGCTGTAGTACGTGGAAGTGCTCGACGACACCGAGGGTGCTCAGGCTAACCTAGCTGACGAAGGCAAGCTCCGGTGCATCTAACCCAGTTTTCAAATTCCGTTATTCAATTATATATGGATGCTTGTGCATTTAAGTTCAGGAGTTGTATGGAACCTTAGATGCATGATCCCTAGGTACCTTTGTCCTTACTAGTGTGATAGGTCGATAGCTGCTAAGCTATAGGACCGTTACAAGTCGGGTGATGACATCACTCGCGAGAATAGGTTTCTAGACAGGAATCATAAGATCTCCTTAAGTGGATTGCTCATGTGGTAAGAGCATGGGATTTGGGCTCTGGTCCAATGGCTATTGTGGGTTAAGTGTTCGAATGTACTAAGCACTTGTCGGGAATAGGATCGGTAAGCCTAGTACCTTAATGAGGTGGTGAGGGATCCTACTATTACTACTCTTGGGATACGTCTCACGGCTAGCTACCGGTGGTGTACGGTGACTTCGGGTGCCTCGCGGGGGTATGCCGGATAGTCTGCACCAAAGACCGTAAGATTCGATCCCGACCCGAAGAGTTTTGGGAACCGCTTGGTGGTTGTCCTCGCTAGGGGCATCCCACCGTGTGTTTAGGTCTACCTTGCAAGGTTTGAATCAATCGATTGTCAGCCTCTCACCGTTATCTGAGACTACTTACTCCACTGGCCATGAGATCCCTAATGATGGAAGTTGATGGATACTATGCTTGATTAATTGTATTGTACAACTTTGCATGTACTAGATGGCTAATTTAGTAAAGATTAAACCCACTAGAACTTGTGCTAAAATCTTGAAAGTAAGGACATACTCTTTGTTACTTTTCAGCAAAAGAAACTCAGTGGCCAAAAAGCCTTTCATGTCTAGGGTTGGTGAAGTAGTTATCACCGACGGGTAAGTCTTGCTGAGTATTAGTATACTCAGCCTTGCTATAATATGTTGATCCAGGTAATGCTTTCAGTGATGTGTGGCCCGGAGAGATCCTGCCCGACTGGGAGCTGGAGTGGGTGGAGGACGATGACTGAAGGCATCATGGATGGCCTCCCGTGGTGTTTCCGCTTCCCGTTAGTTTAATTCCGTTGTCTCGAAAAACTCTGAACTACGTCTTTATGTCAAGAACTTCGGTTTGTAATAATTAAACCCCTTGGGGTAAATTTCGGATGTTATTTATGTTGTATCTCTGGACTTGCCTTCGAGTGAGTTTTAATGCATATATGTCGATCCTTGTTGCTATTTAAGTGATTTACCGGGCGTTAACCCGGCGACTAACGATAGGATGATACTTTATTATCGCTTAATGACCAAAGCAGATTGGTTTAGGCGATAGTACGGTATTTTCCTGGGCGGGTTGTCACAATTATCTTCAATTTGCTTGTGAATTTGCTTATGAAATTTACCAAACTGATACTGCCTTCAATTTGTTTGTGAAATTGATGTGCTTTGCAAAACTTCTACTACCATTATTATTTTGCCTTGAATTTTGCTTATGAAATTTGCCAAACTGCTACTACCTTGAATGTACTTGTGAAATTATGTGCTTATGTCATGAATTTTCTTATGAAATTTGCAAAACTGTTACTACCATGAATAGTTTGCCAAAGTGCTTATGCTATGAATTTGCTTATGAAAATTTGGCAACAGTTCGGCTGATTGGGCTGATGGCAACACTAGAATAGTTTCTGAAATTTTTGCCGATGAAGTTCTCAAAGGAAATAGATCCATAACTCATTTGAATAAGAGTGGTTATAACAATGTGATAGCAAGATTTAAAGAGAGGACATGGCTTACTTACAGTAGATTGCAATTCAAGAATAAATGGGACAAGTTGAAGCAAGATTATGGTATTTGGAAGAAATTGAAAAGAAATGAGACTGGTCTTGGATGGGATGAATCTGGGAAGAATATTGTAATGCCAGAAGCTTGGTGGAAGAAAACAGCAAAAGTAAGTCGAATTATTGTTGGAGTTGTTTCAATTTTTGTATTGTACACCACCACAAATTACTGATATTTGAATAATTAATTTCAAGATATAAAGGGCTCTACCAGATTCAAGTTGAGAGGACTACAAAATGAAGAACAATTAGAGATTATGTTTCAGGACATTCGGAACACTAGTGATGAGCATTGGTCCGCTTCGAGTGGCATTGCACCTTCTCCGATTCCTCTTGATGATGAAGATGAAGCGGAAAATGATGACGATGACAGTGAGCCGGAGGAGGTGACACCTACAAGGGTGCAAGGTTTAAAGAGTGGTCGAGGGGCAAGTAACATGAAGGGAAAGAAACCTAAGACAAGTGGTGGTAATTGGTTTCGGGAACAATTGGGAAAGATTGTGGAGATGAATGAGAGGAAAACTGCATCTTGCGAGTCTATTGCAAAGAGGGAGGATTTATCTAGTTGTTCCATCAAGAATGTCATGGCTTTAGTCAAGGATTGTGGGGCTATTCCAACAACAAATGAGCATTTTGTTGCAACTATAGTTTTTACCAAGAAAGCAGAACGTGAGATGTTTATGACTTTGGATACTCCTGAGGAGAGGTTTGATTGGTTGAAGAGGAAGTATGAATGGATGACTAGAAATGATGTGCCTAAGTAGACTTCGGATGTTCGTGACTTTGGATGCATTTTTCCGCATCTTGTATCCTTTGGTTTGTCCTCCATTTGCTTATGAGTTTCTATGCTTTGAACCGTTCTTAAAAATTTGAAGCTTGTAATATTGCAATAATTTGAACCTTGTAATATTTATATCATGCGTGATATTTGAACCTTGTAATATTTGTGCCTGCAATAATCTGAACTTGATAATATTTGTATCATGTGTGATATTTGAACCCTGTAATATTTTTTAGATGGAAGGCTTCGAGCCCAGCTTTAATTAAAAAGCAAATGTCAGACTGGGGATGCCAGTTTTACAAGATGCAGCCAGACAGGTTATACAAGCCAAAGATAGCGCTAATGACGAACTTGCTTGCAGACCCCCTCCCTCTCTAAACCTCTCTAGAAAGACAAAGACCAAGAACCGAGAAAAGCCTTCTCACACCGCAAGAAAACAGTGCCACAAGAGAAACCAAAAGAAAGGATCAAAGGAAAAAAGCATTGTATGATCTACAACTTTTCGCGTCGTCTTCTCAGTCAGCTTCAGTCCTCAGAGTTTAACAAAGACAATTGATGTCTTAGCTTGTGTATCACCGAAGCGATCCAAAGTTGCGCCTTCTCCTTGTGAAGTATGCTCCACCTCTGCATGAATGAGATGGTCCGAAATATGCACATATCAGGGTAGGGAACAACTGAATTATTAAAAATCAAGTCATTTCTAATTAACCAAAGACTCCATGCAAGGCATCCAAACAGAAACACAAACAACCCATTCTCTCTATTTGAGCCCTCCACTAGTTTACAGTGAATGTCATCCAAGGTTTCAGGGAGGGAACCCCACTCCAAAGCATCATTGAATAGACTCCAAGAGAATTTTGCTAGTGCACAATTTAAAAAAAATGTGTTTTGTGCTTTCTACTTCACTGCACAGTTTACACTCTAAAGGGCCCGACCAGTTTTTCTTTTTTAGCTGTTCGGCAGATTGTATTTTGTCATTACATATTTGCCAAAGAAATATTTTTATCTTCAAAGGTAGGCCCGCTCTCCATATACTCATCATCCATTTATTCACTACTCCGGGGAAGAATAACTCCCTGTATAGCGAAGCTGTGGAAAAGCATCCATTCTTCTCAAGTATCCATTTCACAGAATCAGGTCGGGGGGAGAAAGAAACGCCCTCCATCAGAGCCGTGAGAGCAGCCCATTCCACTCCCTGAGCTGCCCCGAGATTCCTTCTGAATGTCAGGTTCAGATCTCCATCTCGTAGCACTCTAGCAACCGACCACTCTTGATGATTACAGATTTCAAACAGTCTTGGGAAGGCAACCCTCAAGGAACAATTACCCACCCACACATCCAGCCAGAACCTAATTTTCTTTCCATCCCCTAGTATGTATGTCAATCCTCTAGCCACATCCTCTCTAACTTACATGAGACCTTTCCAGAATTGAGATCCATTGTTTCTCCTGTAACTGAAGATCCCACGCTCTCCTAGGTATTTCTGTCTAAGCAAGTTACAACATATAGTATCCTCTCCAGCCTCAATTTTTACCAGCCATTTAGCTAGCAAGCACTTGTTCATCACTCTAGTATTGGTAAAACCAACTCCTCCAGCATTCTTCGGGGACATCATAATTTCCCATTTAGCCATGTGGTATTTTCTTTTCAGATTTGGGTCGTGCCAGAAAAAATTAGCTCTCGCTGTATCCATTTTTTGGTGGATTTCATCATGTAAACGGTAAATGCCCATCGAGTAAATGGGGATCGAGCTTAGACATGATTCCACAAGTATCATTTTCCCTCCAGACAACAAACCAGTGCTCTGCCAAGTGGGTACTCTCTTCTCCACCTTCTAGTGTATATAACTCAGGTCCGAAGCATTGATGTGTTTGCTGTTCACCATTATTCCAAGATATTTCAAAGGAAGTTTTCCAACCTTACAATTGAACATCTCAGCAATTTTTAGTTCCTCCTCTTGATCACTACCCAAGACAAAAATTTCACTCTTATCATAGTTGATTTTCAAACCAGACATTTCTTCAAAACAGTATAATAAAAACTTTGTATATATGATGGATTGCTCATCAAGATCCAGGAAAATTATCGTATCATCCGCGTATTGTAAGTGGGTTACTCCACCCTCTACCAAATGCGGCACCAAGCCTTTGATCTCCCCCGCCCTTTTCGCATTTTCCAACATTGTGGCTAGTGCATCGCTCACCAGGTTAAAGAGAAGTGGTGATAACGGATCCCCCTGTCTCAACCCTTTATATGTGTTGAAGAAATTTCCAGGTTCCCCATTGATGTTTATTCCCACTCTGCCCCCCTCTATAATTTGTTTCATCCACTCTAGCCACTTTTGCGGAAAGTTTTTCTTTTTAAGCACCTCAAACATGAACCCCCAGTGTACTTTATCGTAAGCTTTTTCAAAGTCCAGTTTCAGAATTATCCCCTGGCTTTTCCGACTCCTCAACTCATGTAAAATTTCATGTAATATCACAACCCCCTCAAGGATATATCTTCCTGGTATAAATGTCGTTTGAGTTTTACTGATAAGCTTATCAGCATAAGGGGTAAGCCTCATTGTCAAAACTTTGGTGAACCATTTGTAGTCAACATTGAGCAAACATATCGGCCTATATTGTTTGATATTGTTGGCATCCTTGATCTTTGGAATTAGTGAGATCATACCATAATTTAGTCTACTCAAATTTAATTCTCATCTATACAGGCACTGGAACATTTCTAACACTGTGATTTTAAGCTCATTCCAAAACTCTCTATAGAATCCTACAGGCAATCCATCTGGCCCTGGAGCTGAGTTAACATCCATGTCTTTTAATGCTTCTTCCAACTCCTTAATTGTAAAAGGTCTAATCAGTTCACCCGCCTCTATCTCTGATAATCTCCCATCCTTAGCCCAGAAGTTATCCCCTAGTTCTATTGATCCCTCCATTTCAGCACCAAACAAATCCTTATAATATTTTTCCACATGGTCCCTGATTTCCCTGGGGTCTCTGATCTCTCTGTCTCCCTCTTCTAGTGCAAATATTGTGCATTTTTTCTTCCTGCCATTGGCTTTATTATGAAAGTAACTGCTATTGGAATCCCCTTTGAGGATCCAATTTACCTCCCCCCCCCCTCTTCTCTGCCACTGGATTTCCTCAAACCTATAGATCTCTTCTAGTTTTTGCTCTAACTCATATCTCTGCTGCCACTGCACCATACCCATTGTTCCTCTTTCCACCTTCATATCCAGGATTTTGATCCCACTCAATAGCTCACTCTTTTCTTTTTTGATTTGGCTGTTTCTATTAGCTCCCCAGCCTTTACAAAAGGTCCTCGTTGTTGTCTTGATCTTTTTCCAGAAATCCTGCACCGTACTATCCCCCTTTCAGGCCAATTCGCAATCACTGTATCGCGGAACCCCTCTTGTGTTAGCCAAGCCATTTCAAAGCGGAAGCTGCGGTGCTGTTTGAATCTGTGGTCCTCCGTGTTCACTATTATCGGATTGTGATCAGACCCCACCCTTGTCAGAGATTCACAAGAAGCTCTCCTATAAAATTGCTCCCATCTTGGGCAAACCAGCACTCTATCTAGCACGCTCATCACAGGATTTAATTGTTTGTTAGTCCATGTAAACTTGCTACCTTTCCTTAACATTTCTTTGATCCCATTATCTCTAATGAACTCATTGAAAGCATCCATCCACACTTGATTGATATTACCTGTTGACTTCTCCCAGGGAAATCGAATCATATTAAAGTCACCCCCCATAACAAAAGGTTCACTCATACTAGATATTTTCCTAGAAAGTTCACCTAGGAAGTCCGTTTTCCTTTCTAATTGCACAGGGCCATACACATTTATAATTTCCCATTTGTACTCATCCTGCTTTGAACTTACTAACATGCTTGAGAAGAACTCCCCTCTATCCTTGCATAGCATTGTGATGTCATCTGTCCGCACTCCAATCAGGGTTCCACCAGAGTGACCTTGTGCCTCTGTCCATATCCATTCAACATTATACCCTTCACCAAGATCATCCAGCTCTCTCGTAGTATATTCAGCTTTGATAGTTTCCTGTAGACATATCACATCCACTCTATGTTGTTGTTTTAATTGTCTCAATTGATTTCTTCTTCCCGCTGTACCAAGACCTCTTATATTCCAGAAAAGGATCTTCATTTTTGTTTTTGTTGGTTTTGGCTGCCGGAGCCCCTGCTTTTATTTCTTTCTAACCCTCTCATTTTCGGTGGTTTCTTTGGTGGCCTCAACTCAGTTTTCCCCTCTAAACATTCCTCCTCATTTTCCACATCCACCACTTCTTTACCTTTCAACTCGCTCTCTGATGTTGTGGCTTCTAACTGTGAGGATTCTTTCTGTTCATCCACTCTCTTTTTTGCAGCATTCAAAGTGGCTTTGGCCAATTCCTTAGCTTGAATTGTAGATAAGGAAACAGAAACTTGCTTTGCCGTAGCTCCTAACTTAATGTTACTTACGGAAGCTAATTTTTCCAAATTACCAGCATCTATGGAATTTAAAACAGTTAAGGGCGTGGTTTTACCTGTGAACTCATTCGTCTTCCTCTTGGCCGCCTCCGCCTTGTCCTGGATTCTGCAGCTATCATTCTTCTGTCTCTCACTCCTGCGTACAGCTGTTAGTTCACTTTTCTTCTTTTTCACTTTTGTGAGGTCAACCACTTCATTGGTGTCTAGAGCATCTTGAACCTTATCCCAATCAATTTCTTCATCATCTTCAGTGCTATCTGTGTTGATTATATTGTCTTTCCCCTCCATCCTTTTCTTCATATAATCCTCTGAACCCTCCTCGGTGACCTTAGTGGTATCTTTGATGTTGTTCTCTCCCCTCTTCTCCACCTCCATATCATCCTTTTGGATATTGATTGCTGCCTTCTCTAGCAGCTTCATAGCTCTATTTTCCACCCTCTTTTCAAGTGCCGCCATCTCTAATTTCTCTGCCACCAAAGGATCTTCATCATCATCCACAAGCTCTTCCTTACCGTCCTTCATATCTCCATCAACTACTGACGTGGAGCTCTGCTGAGTTTGGATCAAGCCACCTTCACTGTTGGAAATCAGCCCTCCCTCCTTACTGATGACATCTTCTGTATTAATTTTGTTCATAATTTCTTCCTCCCCCCCTACCGAATTGCCCCCTTCACACTCCCCCCCCTTCCCTTATCTAGATGTTATGCTTGTTTGCTGAACGGACCCAAATGTTTTTCCACAAATGATGACTTCCCAGCTTGGTTAGATTGTTGACTCTCTTGTCTTTCCTGAGTCTCTTCTTCACACCCCCTCTGACCTGTTTTGTATTTCTTGTTTTTCTGTTGATAAGATTCATTTGCACCCTCTTGATACATATTATTGTTATTTGTCCCCTTACCATCTTTTCTGTAGAATCCTCTTTTTTCTGACTCTCCCTGAAAGTTCCCCTCCTCTTTTTCTTCATCCTCTCCCCCATCTTTGTCATTGAATCTATCAAATCTGGATGAGGATCTGCTTTTTTCCTGGTATTCTTCAGCAACCTCCCATCTTATCCTATGACTGTCACCATTAAAGTAAACTTGAGTCTCTCCTCTAATCTGGGTAGCATCCCTACAGGCTAGTTTGATTCTAACTGGGCCTTCTCCCTCTAGAGAGTTGATGTCTACCTCTTCAGGATCACCTGCTAGTGTAGCTATCTCCATTACCGCCTCAATATTTCTTGCAACAGGGGGTATATTAAATGCTTTTATCCATATCACATCCAACTTCCCATCAGCACCAGCAGCCATCTGGGTTGGGATTACTTTAGCTTTCACATTAGCAGTCTCAAACTCAAAGCTTTTGAATCTTGCCATTTGATTGTGTATGCCCTCATCAGGGAAGGTAATGAGATATTTCCCCTCTTCACTTAATTTTTTAACAGTCCACTTGGGAACTTCACAGTATAGGTGTCGCAACTCCCTCTCTATCATTGCCGGCGAGGTTTGCCCGCAGTTAACCTGTAAAATCCCTAGCACTTCCTTTTTCCTCACCTCTTTTTCTGTTGGGAGATGGAAGTTATAAAAGTCTTGTCCAGGAATCCCAAATCCATACAATTTCAACCCTCTTTTTTCTGGACAGGTTGAAGACCTATGACCAGACTTCTTACAGCAATAGCAATAAGGAGGATTCAGACAATCTTTTCTCAGATGCCCAGTCAGATTGCAATTGAAGCATAGCTCAGCTCGGGTTTGTGGGATTTTTCCTCTCCCTCCTTTGTTGTCCCAGAATTCTTCCCTCTGCCTGTTCCATTGGCTTTGCTCACCACTTCTCCACTCTTCTTGCCCCTTCAATTTAGCTCTCAAATCCTTCTCTTCCCACTCCATCCTCTCCCTGTCCTCAAACTGACGCTTGTTATTATTCACTCTTTGCTGATCAAATCTCCCTTTTTCTTCCCTAAATCCACCCTGACTTCCAGACGATTGTCCACCAAAATTTCCACGAAATTTATCTCGCTCTAGATCATTGGGACCCCTCTCTCTATTCCACAAGTTCCCATCAAATTCATCAGCTCCACGGTCTTCCGGAAATCGCCCCAAACCCGCTCTATCGGCCGGGCGCGATCCCATTCCTCCCCTTCTCATCTGCCCGCGCCCTCTTCCAATATCCATGGCTGCAACTTCTACAAAAGACCGCCCATCAACTTTCTTGGATGTAGTTCGGGTCACCCTTCGGCTTCCACTCCCAAATCTTCTCACCTCCTCCCTCCTAGCGGGGAAACCTAACCCTAGGTCCGCCACCGCCAAAGCTTCACCCTTCTTCACCCAGATCCAGACTCCCCCGGGATTTGACCACGAGTGGGAGTAAAGGTGCTCTATACAGGTTCCATGTGGATATTTGGGCTTTGATGGGCTCTCTGGGCTGGGTCGGATGCCTTCCTGCATTTTTTCATTTTCCCCCTTGTAGTTAGCATTCTTCCCCTCTTCAAGCCCTTGAGTCTCCCCACGCTCTTCGTCCACGCATCGGCTCTGCTTTTCCTTGATGAATTCCTCCACGAATCGCCTCGAAGCCTCTCCCTTAGAACGTTTCCCTCTGAAAGAAAATTCTCCAAGTTTTCTGATCTCTCGTTCAAACACATCTCCCAACGAAAACAACCCGAATTTGATCATTGAGTTCTCCTCTTGGTTCATCATGGGTGATCCTTGCCTGCCCTGTCTTCCTGGCGCAGAAAACTGCCCGATCTCCGGCGAGACACCAGCATAACCGCCCACTCTGCAGCTCCCCACGGGTGTCTGCATCCTGAATCAAATTAACTTCGCTGTTAATTTGATTCTCACCTCAACAATCACCAGGATCGCACTCTCAACACCCGCCTCAGCAACCGGCGAATCCAACCTCCCGTACCCTGTCCCAGCAATCGTCAGAATCAACCTCTCTATCCCCTTGTTCGAGCCAGGGGGGCCACCCCCCTTGAGGATTCCGCACCGCGATGACAAGGAGATAAGGGAGCGAGGATCGTCGGAGCTCACCAGCGATTTTTCCACCCTCGCCTTGTCACCTTCACGCTCTAGATTTTCCCCCCTACCTCAGATCCCCCCGCAAGCGAGGGCGGAAACGAGGGGGAGAATGGCGGTCCAACTCAGCTCGACCGATTGCGCGGCCGCGCAATGCAGAACGGCGAGGAGGAGAGGAGATCACCGACGATCGCCGCCCGCCGCCTCGAAACCGCTACCCTGTAATATTTGTGCCTGCAATAATCTGAACTTGATAATATTTGTATGACTTCAATGAATTCATGGGTGATATTTGTGTGATGTACAGATCTGATGATGAGAAATCTGATGTTGATGAGTGGGTTAAAAACACTTTATCTTTGTTGAGGACAGCTCAGAATTGTCAATTTGCCACAGCCCTTCTTTCTTGCAAGTACTTCATGACATATCATGACAAGCATGTTAGGAGAACTCCTTTCCATAGTGGACACGGTTGGACAATGGAGAAGCTGAGCACTCCGGGTGAAAGCTATAAGCAATTCCAAATGAATACCCATCTATTTTACATGTTGCATGATCTATTAGTTGATAAATATGGGCTGCAATCATCTATTCATATGAGTTCTATGGAATCGCTGGCTATTTTTGTTCTTGTGTGTGGCCAAGCTATGTCCAACAGATGCATAGATGGTATATTCAAGCATTCTTCGGACACAATTAGTAGAAAATTTGAGGAGGTATTGATCTGTATGGTGGCTACGAGTGCAGACTACATAAGGCCAATTGATCCTAATTCCTCTGATACTCATCCTAGGATTGGTAATGATCAAAGAATGATGCCACACTTTAAAGATTGCATTGGAGCTTTGGATGGTACTCACATTTCAACGACACCACGTCCCAATGACCTTATTAGATACATTGGTCGGAGTGGCATTGCTACACAAAATGTTCTTGCTATTGTTGATTTCGACATGAGGTTCACTTATGCTTCTATAGGGCAGCCCGGGTCTATGCATGACACTAATGTGCTCTTTCATGCCCTTGAACGTGATCCCCATAAATTTCCACCCCTCTAGGTATGTCGGATCATTTAACTTCATTTTTTCTCATGTTTTTATGTAAATGCATGTGGCTCTTACAAGCTTCATTTTTAACATGTGTGTTTAGGAAAATATTATATGGTTGATGTTGGGTACCCAAATAGAACTGGATACTTATCACCATACAAGGGTCAAAGGTATCATGTGCCAGATTGGAGGAGAGGGCCTGCTCCAAATGGTGAGCAGGAGCATTTCAACCATTTGCATTCAAGTATACGCAATGTGGTAGAGCGCTCTTTTGGTGTGTTGAAACAGAAGTGGAGAATCCTTTATAGGATGCCGAGTTACCCAATGGAGAAGCAAATGATGATTGTTGCCGCAACCATGCGTCTCCATAACTTCATTCATGAGAATCATGCACTAGATAAAGATTTCCGCAAATGTGATCGAAATCCGGATTATGTGCCCACTATTCCTTCAAGGTATAGAAGGCAACGTATTTCTCAAGCTCTTGGAGATTCATCGACTGCTGAAGTTGATGATCGCACCATGGATAGATTTCGAGATGATCTTGCTAGCACAATCTTTATTTCTAGATCATCTTGAGCATGCTAATTAGCTTGTATGAGACATGTCAGTAAGCTTGTATGAGACAATGCAATGACTATCGGCCTGTTCGGTTGGCTGGTGGCTGATGGCTGGTGCTAGTTTGTTCTGAGAGAAGAGTACTGCTGGCTGGTTGCGGCTGGTTGTTGGTGGCTGGTTCATTCTGAGAGAAAAGTACTGCTGGCTGGTGGCTGATAAGCCGAGCGAACAGGCTGTATATTTGCTTATTTTCAGTTATCGTTAATTAGCTCAAATTAGCTTATGTTAGAACGATACTGATACAGGACATAGCACACTAGCTCAAAAAACCCACACAACCAAGGGCATCCAGGATATTTGACCTCTTACATCTATTCCAACGATACAAGAGAAGCTGATTTGCCAAACATTTTTCAAAACTGATTCAGCTTCAGCAGAGAATCTGCTCCACCAGCACAGCCACAGCCGGAGTTGCCACGGTCACAACTCTACCAAATGCACCCTTAAGCTGACTAAACTTCCTCTCTCTCATCTTTATTCTGTGGTCCCCTCCTCAGACTGCGTGCCCGCCCCCTCAGCCTCATCGCCGTGCACCCCCTCGGCCTCATCCGCTCCGCACGGGCGGGACGCGCGCCGCCGCGCCGCGCTGCGCCGGCTCCTCCGCCGCCCCGCCTCCGCCGCGCCGCGCTGCGCCGGCTCCTCCGCCGCTGCGTTACGCGCACAGGATGGACACGGTCGATCGATCGCGATGGATCCTCTGTCGGCTTCGCGATGGATCGATAGCTAATAAGCTGGCCGGCCGTCGCGCGCGTATACGTACGTACGTGTCCGGTGTCCCGATCGACGACGCATGCCGCGTATGCTGCATGTGTGTACGGCACTATACGGCGACGCGTGTGGGGACTAGGTACATATATGATCGTGTCAGTGTGTATACATATGGACGTACGTGCAGTAGGTATGCTAGCTAGCTCTCCCTGCACACACACGACACACACAAAAAAGTACGTACGTGGTGCCAGCAGTCAGTGCCGGCGACGTACGTACGCGCCGGCGCCGTTGGCCAGCTGCCTGCGTGCTGGTGGTGGTGTGGCCGACGACAGCGTACTCCCCGTCGTCGTCTGCGCGAGCTAGAGAGCTCTTCATCACTTCATATGGCAGCGGCAGCCGGCATGATCTCCGTGCCTTGCTTGGTTGGCCTCGTCTCACTCTCATCGGCCTCGCACATGGTACTAGTGTGCTTGCCAATTAATGCGCGCGCGCGCCGGCCGCAGTGTGTGTGTTGTTCAACGGTGGCTGGCTGGCCGGCCAGGCCGGCGGGCGTTTTTCTCTAGGCAGGCGACAGAGGCATACGGTCGACGCCTTCTTCGATGCACGTTGGCCTGGCCCTACGGTACGTACGTATCGACGGCTGCTGCATTATGCATGTGTGCTCTGCTCGTCATCGCCTGCTGTACGTATACGTATCCGCAGCAGCCGCATCCCCTCCGTCTCAGTCTCCGTCTCCGTCTCCGGCAGGCCGCGCCACTACACGCGTTCGCCTGCGCCACCACGTACGCACGCGACGCGAGGGCGCCCGCTAGCTGTGTCAACCAACTCCAATAAATCAAAGGGTAGTATGTACCGGGATCGATCAGCTACACTGATCGATGAGCTAGCTGCAGCGCCTGCGGAAATTTATACTCCACTGTCGATATACTATGATGCCTATGACTCTGCCCGGCACGCGACGACCCGATGACCAGTGTCCACTCGGATTGTGTTCAAATGCAACAATCATCTGGATCTCAGCGCATGCATGCAGCAGTGGCCATGGCAGGGGCGGTGTGGTTAGTAGTGCCTGCAGCAAGCAGAGAGATGCATGCTCCTTCTCCCGCAACGCATGTGTCGGTACCCGGCCGCCCCGCTGAAAAGCTAGCTAGACACATCGAGTATCGCCTTGACTTTGATGGGATCCTTCTCCTTCTCCACTTCCATCACGGTCTCATGAAATTAAGGAGGAAGATGTACAGTAGTAGTAGTGCTCTGACTTGAGCTGCTGCTTTTAATTAATTTCTTCCCGGACTCTAGCTCTCTCGATCGATCTCCCCCTCCTTCTGCGAGATCCTCCCGCGCCGTATGTATAGTATATGTATATGCGATACTGTGTAGTATACGTACTACTGCATATCGTCCTCTGCATCAGATCAGCTTGAAACGGGACAGTGCATGACGCGGCACATGCCATCCATCGCCAATTCGCCATGCATACTGCGTATACACTATACTCTCTGCCTAATTTGTTGCGCCTCTCTCCGATCGATCCAGTCTGCAACCACTAGCTGCAGCACTGCAGATGTAGACAGGCAGCACACATCATTCGAACAGTAGACTGGCTCGCATTGCTAATAGTTCAGCACGGTCCTGCGTTCAATTCAATTCACCCGCTATATATACTGTATACCGGCCAGGCGCTGATCGACACGACGACCATCTGCTGAATCCCAATTCGACGGCAATTACAAACACATGAGATCCACACGAGATGACGTACTGGTTCGTGTTGTCACAACTAACAGGAGTAGCTATAGCTGCAGCTAGGCGTGTTCTGATCAACTGAAGCTGCATGCAGCAATAAGCTGATGAGTTGATCATGCGAGCGTGTTCCCATTTCCGAGACAGTTATTAGCAAATACTACTCTGCAGGCCGCAGCTGACATTATTGGTCAAAGCTCAACGAGACAGCGCACGTACGTACAGTAGCTACTCACTACTACTACATAGGGATGCAAGTGGGTACCCAATGATTTTTTTTGGGTCAGCTGATTAATTACGATAGGATGCCACTCTAGTTCATTTCCTCTCCAAAATTAATTACGTGAAATGACATCCTAGTTCATTTTATCAATTTTTTGGGTCGACCCAATGACTCATTATAATGCCTAACAAAAATGTCATTATTTTGGCTTTTCTAGTCTCGATGCATAACAAAATGACAAGTAATTAATTTAGTGCGGAGGGGAGTGGTTTATACATGCAGTATATATCATGCATGCCTCCCTAATGCCCGCGCGGCTTGGACGGTCGTCGGTCGTTTAGTTGCATTGGTACGAAACTGACAGGGGGATACACTCAGACAAACACATATATATGATCCATATATGATAGATGATGATTACGCTGTAGTATGTGATAATTATGAGGAAGAGGAATCTCCGGGCCTAGCCTCCTGAATTGCCGCAGCCATGGCGGCATTGACCACATTTTTGTATGTATAACGCATATGCGCATACACACTACAATCTCTCTGATCTCCCTCTCTCGAGCAACCAAACCCAAACACTCGTGTCCGGCCGGTCGATCCTACCTAGCTATAGCTCCCGTGCTCTTTATTGTGTGTGTGTGTGTGTGTAGAGAGAGAGAGAGAGAGAGAGTGCGGACATGGTCGATCGACAGGAGTTGCTTAATCTTATCCGCACAAAGTGTAAAGTTATCTCCGTCCCCAGCAGCAAAGATGCCACCGTACGACGACGCCCATGTACATCATGTGCACAGACAGCTCCCGGCCGGCCGGCCGAATCACTGTCAGTGTTTACCATCGATCGAGTTTTTTCAAGATGGTGATATATATATGTGTGTGCATCTAGCTGTACTCTACGTGTGATGTGTGGACGACATTCCTGTTGCTCCTCAACTGGGGCCTGGTAGCTGAGCTGGACGAGAAAGAGTGCATATGGTGGTGAGAGAGACAGCCACGGGGGTCGGTCTTCTTCTGTATACTGTACACACTAGCTACGTACTACTGTTGGATTGCACACAGATAATGAACTACGCCGCCAGGCGCTAGCTATTTGTTTACTCCTTTTGCCAACCAGCTGTGCAGGGGATGGATCGGAGTAGCTAGCTAGTGTGCAATCCTACATACTGCGACGATGCATTTGTTCGATCGGCGCTGGTACATGCCATACCGCATGCCAAATAAAGTCTATGAGCTTGATGAGTACTCACTCTCTCATCACAAGGGCACAAATAATAAAGTCCAACGCAAAATTAAAGACGAAGCTACACGTACTGCACCGTGTATATATGCATTGCTGGATTGCGCAGCGAACTGATGAACTGCAAAAGCATTGTGTATTCGATCAGCAGCCAAATCAAAGGAAAGGCACTACTGCTGATCAGACAGGAGAGACCAGAGAGTAGTATAGCTAGTAGGTTAAGCTTTTGCTTGGTCCTTGCCATCATTGCCTTGGATCGGGTCCGCCCTCATCTGCCTGCTTTTCGGTTGCCAATAGCAGTAGTGATGGATATGAATTGAAATGCAGAGATAGATAGATATATATATACGCAGAGAGAGCTGAATGCTCCCTGGCCTAAATCCAAATAATATATGGTCCATCCAATGATCCAACTCCCCCCCATCTTTAGGTGGCTTGTCCCTGTTCGCTTCACCACACATGATACACACAAAAGAATAAGAAGACGAAGGAGGCCAAAGGACACTGGGAAGAGCAATATATGAGGAGGTGAGTAGTGGAGGGACCCTCTCACCTCCCGCTCCCGGCCTATAAACCCTCGGCCTTTTCCCCCCACATCCCTATCTCGCCATCTCCATCTGCACCCCCCATGATCTCTTTCTCGCCATTATTGTTACCTCCATTTGCGTTGCGTTGCGTTGCATGATCCTGTAGTTGAATTGCGCATCAGAATTCAGACCAAAAGCAGCTAGGCGCTAGCCGCAGGGTAGTACTGGAAAGAGGGGGATGCATGCATATGGCTCTGATGAGGAACATATGTGCAACTAATTAACGTTTATCCTCTGGGGCACTCCATGATGGATCCGCATATGCATATATATGCATCGTATATCTTGACACACAGGACTAACAGTAATTAACATGATTGTGCATATATGTACTGTACATGTGCTTCGCAACAAGCTCGATCGCTCGTGTGTACTTGAATTACATATACTGCGATTATTTGTCTCACGGCCGGCACGCAATCTGCTGCTTGAACGCCGGACACACATACACACAGAAAATTAAGGAACACGCTTTGTTGCGATAACACGTCATTAATTTGCATATCGATCGGCAACCTTTTTTTCCCGCGCCCCAGCTAGCTAGCCCACCACTTAATGATGCTGTCACTGCATGTGTAATTGTGTTGAAATCCTTCTTGTGTATATCCTCCCTCTAGCATGCACGCATGCATGCATGCATGGGATCACCATCCACCATCTAATTAATTGAGTTTCGGGTGTGGCTCTAATCTTTCTTATTTCCAATCTGATGCCTTTTGACAATAATGCTTGGCCACTGGGTAAGTTAGTACGTATAATGATATACCTCGCTCTAAAATATCAGGTGTAGAAAAAAAATGATTTTTGTGGGGTCACTTACAGTGGGCACACAAGACCAGAATTAGTAGTCTCTCTCCCTCATAATTTGATGCCGTCTCATGTTACTTTCACACTATTAATCTTTTGGCATCACATCATGCCATGAAAGCAGCAAGCCTAACTTGGGGGAGAAAACTAACTATTCTGAAGGGGCGGAAAAAAACTTGCTAATGCTTTGTAGACCATGCATAGCAGCTACACTTTATGGCACGTTACGTACAGCTAGGAAGGAACATTCTTATATATTAATTCTATTGTAGTGGGCGAGTAATGCAAGTAATCCATAACCACGTGTCATAATCCGAGTCGAGTGCCCTCTTTAAAAGTATGCTTTTACATCTCTATCATCACTTGGGCATCAAGACACGTACTTAATCCAACCCGCTCTCATGACGTGTACTCTAATGCTTGCTGTCGAATGGATTCCATTGATCCAATGGGCGCTTTAATTTGTTTTTCTTCCCAAACACCATCAAGACAAAAGCAAAGGCTATGAAGAAGGTTGAACAAATTCTCGATCGTGGCTGCGTGCACAGATTTTACTAATGGCGTGTAGTAGTACTATAATAGTAATACCTAGGACCTTAGGAGGTTGCATATGATGCGTATGTCTCCATTGGAAGCCAAAGGTTAGGTTTGATAAAATTTTGTAGGAAGCACATACATGTATATATATACTCAACTAGTTGGTTTTTAAATTCATGCGCAAATATATACGTACGCAAGGCAAAACGGCCTTGGGTCATCCACTACTAGAGATGTCTTGATTGTGGCCGGATCAAAGTAGCCTCGTATATATCCTCAGGGATGCTTGTGAAAGCAACAAGTATGGGGCTTTAGGGATCAACAGCATGATTAGCACTAATTAATAGGGCTTTCTTGGAAGTGAGGTCCCTAACTTTAGCATCAACATCTTGAAAAAGACAAAGGGGTCGGATCAATAAATAAACACGCGAGGGGGAGAGACCCGTAGTATGCGTGTTTATTAGCTAGCTAGGCCTAATCAATCAGCAGGTAAGCATCATGGGCGGCCCAAGTTTTTCCAAGCTAAAGAAGAATAACGTTTCCTTTGCAATGCCTTGCTGTTGCTTCCTCGTGAAATCTGGTTCCAAACACGTACACCAAACCGCTTGGCCCTACTCAGGAAGGAAATTAAATTAAAGCCCCAGACGCCACTGCTTGGAATGCTGTAGCTAGCCCAATAACAATATATCATAAATCAATGACAAAAGTACACGAGGAATAAATAAAGTTGAGACGACCTTACAACAAGCTACATGCATGTATATAAATATACTCGCTCAAAATACTAATAAGAGTACAAGTTTTATTGTAAAGGAAGATTGATCATGCATATATATATATATATATATATAATGAAAAATATACGTACGGTGTCTTTATTTCTTGGAAAAATAGGGGAGCTAGCGCACTAACGTAATAGGAAAAAAACGTGAAAAGAAGATTTCGGAAACACTATTAATTCCTTTTAGCAGAACATAGGATCATTGGTATGTATCAGAGCATGCAAGCACATGATGACAAGTAAAAGCATGGTTTGGTGATGGGAGAATCCTTGTCCCTCGGCATCGGCGGTAAATTAAGGCGCGTGCGTAATTTGGGCATGCATAAAGGGGGGAAATTAAACCGATATGGAATTATTCTCGCCCGGCGCAAACGATCGACGACGCAGAGACAGGGGAAGAAGAGGATTCACGCAGCAGTACTAGTGTGTGCAATTTGCGGTGGGCGGATAGGTTAATTATTCTTGTTCGTGGCGATGGCGTACTAGCATGGAACAATCAACATCACGTCACACTCCCGATTAAAATGCCTTGCAAGGGACTCAATCATCACGCACAGGCACAGGCGCAGCATGCAATTGGCGGGAGGAGAGAAAGCTACTACTCCGTAGCTAGTAGCAGCAACCAACAACCAACCAAGCAACCATGGCGGCGCGCGCGGCAGTGGTGCTGAGCGCATAAAGGCCCGCTGGGTTCTGGGGCTAGGCCGCTAGGGGTTCTTCGTCCTCCTCCCTCCTCCTCGATTCCTCCTCGGCTTTTTCCATTGGATTCGTTGAATCTCCCATCCCCGACGACGCCCGTGTCCTAGCTTAGCTAGCTTGTTTACGTACCTGTACGTGTGCGTGCTGGATCGGAGTGGATAGTGGTATATATCCGCGCTCCGCCCTATCCGTCCCATCGGTGTTGTCGATGCGAGTTCGCATTCGCAGGCCGCGACAGCGACGGGAGGGAGGGCCACTTGGAGGCCGGACAGCGAACCAGATAAGCACGCCGGCCGCCCGGCCGGCCGCCCGGCGTCTGTCCCTGTCCGCGTCGTCAAAGCTAGCTAGCTAGGGCGCCACACGCACGGCGGGGCACAGGGGAGCGGCGGCGCAGCGGGATCGGCGGATCCGACCTGGTGGCGCCACGCGTCGCGAGGCGAGTGGGCGGGGCCGGTGAGGCCAGGCGTGGAGGCATCTGCGTGCGGCCGTGCCGCCGGGGGGAGTCGCTGTCCCGGATCGGCTGCGAGCGACGACGAGCCCCGGCCCCCGGGGAGCTGCTGGCCGGGGGTGGAGGTGCGCTGATGATCTGAGAGGAGGAGGATGGATTGGACGGACGGATGGATGGGGTTGGTGATGAGCTAATCATGGAGCAGCCGAGCAGGACCAGCATCCATCATCGATCGATCAGCTAGCTTAGCTTCCCAACAACATTGTGAAACCTAAAAAGAGAGGCTTTTTTTTGGAAAGGCAGCGGAATTATGCGTGCCGTGAGGGGGGGTGACAAGGATGATCTCATCGCGGCCTTGTGCGTGGAAGAAATAAACCATGCATGTGGTTATATTTCTCTAGCTGTCCGAATTAGGTTTGCTACTAGTACTACTATTTCTTTACATGCTTTGGTCCGTTTTTGGATATTGTTTTGACTTTGGTTTTTGCTGTGTTTAAACGGGAGCTTTGGCCTGTAATAATTGACTGCAGACATCCCGTCGCGGATGTAGAAGCGGATTTTGTAATCCCTTATAAAAAAATATGCTTTGGTCCTTTAAAACGAGTTTGATTATAGGTTGCTCCGTGATTTAATTGCAGTCTGACTAGAGAGCACCTGATTACTACTTGTCGAGATTATTATGAACGAAATCTGAAACTGAAATCTGATATTTATATGTGAGTACTAATGCATCAACTCATGCAGGACTAGAAACTAAAAAGGGATAAAATAATGCAAGTATCTTAAAAGATGTTACTATTTATTCCAAAAAAAACTATTAGTTCCCAAGCGAATTACTAGAAAATTTAGCCTCTACAAATTTGGCCGTGCTGGTACCTCGATGAACTCCTTTTTTGTGCATACTACTAGCAACGATGTTGAAATGCATTTAAGTTGGTGTGGTTCACCAGAGCTTTTGGTGCATGATGGTACTACTACATACTATGTGTGCGAGACTGCGAGCAGAGCAGCTAGCGTAGCATGCTCGCGCCTTTTTTGCCTAGCTCTCGCTCGCACCACCCGGCAACCTTATCCACGACGCGCGCGCGCACGCGCCAAAGTGAATCCGGAGCTGCTGCTGCCGCGCGCATCTCCAATCCACCTGTCGCCGATCCACACGCCGGCCGCCGGCGTCAGCACGCACGAGATGCCGTCACGCACCACTCACCGCCGGCGGGGATCGACCGGCGTGGCGGCGTCGACCTCGCCGGCCGTCGTCGTTGAGGAGGACGAGGACATGGAAAGACAAAAAGACTCGCCGGCCGGCCGCACATGTCGTCGTGCGGGCGGGAGGGAGCGGTGGAAACGACCACTCCCACGGCAGCCACGCCACGCCGCAGAGGATGATGAGGCGCGTGTCACCTCTCTCTTCGCAGGCCGCCGCCACATCACACAAGCTAGCGGCCACTGCGGGAGGCGGGAGATTACCCTTCTGCCCTCGGCCAGAGAAGGGTCCACGTCCACAGGACTAGTATTGTGACTCGGACGTCCAACCAAAACTCACTCACTGTTCCGCACGTGACACCGCTCTCTCTTCCTGTTAGTGTTATTATTACCCTCTTGCCCTCGATCGTCGTGGTCGTCGTCTTCCGGAAGAGAAAAACCAAACCATCCCCTGTTCTTCTTCCCTCTATCTCTTCCTCTCGTTGTTGCAATACGTACGTACAATACAGTAAACGATAGTAGTATATGATTAGTTTGGCTGACTGCGACGAACTTACACTACATTTATGCCCAACCGCCGACTCTGACCTGGAAATTGGGCCATATATACTGTACTATATGCATGATGGCGTGCATCACCTGCAACTGACTTTGTGCACCAACACATTAAATCAAATCATTACGCACATGTCAAAGCGAAGACAAAGCTGACAACGACGTACGGCTTAGTTCGACTTGCTTTATCAAGAGGGGGGTTAGTTTGATCAGGTTCTCCATGCATCTCGATCCGGCTAAATTAAACTCACTCCACAGCATGATATATATAGCACGGCGTGCGCCGGTGAAGGTTACTAGTTCTATTTTCAGGTCGAAGTCAACGAGGAATTTTATAGCATGATGATCGTATAACTTTCAAAACAGCTAGTTAATTTAATCAGGAGAGCTGGTTAACTAGCAGTGTACCTTTGGTTTCCATTTCCTCACTGGATAAAACAGCCAGTGTGAAACAAATTAAACAAGAGTTTTTTCTCTCGAGATGGTAGACGAATTAAACGTTGGGCAATGGAGGAAGTAGTCTTATTACACTATCGTTCGAACCATCCTTGGAGTATATCTTTTTCTCAAATCAAATCAAAATAAAAATAAGAATGCATGCCAATAGAATAACCAACCGGCGGCGGGGATCGTATTCGTCCGTGCGCGCCATAAATTAAGCTCCTACATACAGCACTCACTCTTCGTACGGCCGGGGTGGAATTTGACGCGCTAGCTCCAACAATGATCTTCTCTTCGAATTTTAAAATCGGCACGCAACTCATGGACCGGCCGGCCGCTCGCTCGCTTCTTTGTTCCCATTGTATGGTTCGCCCATCAATTATATATATATATATATATATATATATATATATATATATATATATATATATATATATATATATATATATATATATATTCGCTTGTTTAGTTCTTCAAATTGTCATTATTCGAATTCTAATGCTCTTTCTATATACGTACGTAAACGGTTCAGCACGACAAGTTGTCGGTAAAATTTTTTACTATTCATCTATTACAGTGAAAGCAATTTGCCAAACTAAAAAAAGGGCATAGTGGTATGCTTTTCACACCAGCTTCGTGCTTCGCCATCTCCATTTTTTTTCCAATTATTATGTGACGTTTTACTCGTGTTCCATGCGAGACCATGCTTCCCTTGTCTGTTTTAATTTCGCGCCTCTCTTCGTCGTTGATGTGGAAAACTAGCTAGCTAGAGCATGTGTTTGATTTGATCGTCAACAGTAAATGTGTTCAAAAGGGAAACGATTTAATTTCCTAGTACGACTGGCTGTACGGGTGCTACTATATGTATATATATCCTGCGTCATTACAGCCATGTGTGTTTTTTAGACCTGCGGGCATGCTTGTGGTCAATAAATGAGCAATGGCTGAAAGTGTCCTGAAGAGGACCTGTTGCAAACAGGTTTTTTGCACAGTGAGAAAAAAACTTTCTTCTGTCAAGTGATTTATGCTGCCATTTATTTTCCACTGTCGTCACTGTATTTCGATTTTCACGTACCACCTCATCAGTTCGTGTTTGTAAACACTAACTAACTAACCATGTATGAAAACAAAAATGTTTTGCATAACTAAGACGCTCGTGTGTGTGTGTATAATTCCTGGATCATAGAAATTCATGAAAGCGAACACGGCATGCTAATATAAATTGGAGAAAAATTAAGGATGAGGGGGGGGGGGGGGGGGGAGAAAACCCCAAAAGTCAACGGCTTCCGATCCGTTTTGGCGGAATCGAAACACGTACACCATGCATGTGGACTTATCAAAGTTGTCACACCCGTGTAAAAATCCAAGCTTTTTGGGTTAGGGGTATCGGATCGGTGCTCCTAGTGAATGCGACCTCCAAAATTGTAGCCGCGAGACCTATTTTTCTCTCCCCCTTTTGGCGATGTAGTAAAAAAAAACAGACAAGAAGTGCAGTGAGATCGATATTAGTAGCAAAGACAATACTCATCCCCCCCAAACCCCAGGCCAAGTGATTCCTGCCCAAAAGAAAACAGAAAAAAAGAGAGGAGAGTGTGTAGTAAGCTGGTGGTATGTATATCTATCCATCCAATCTATCCGTGTGGGTTGCCAGAAGTGACGAAGCGATAGGCTTAAAAAAGGCCAGCGCGCGCCGGTATCGTCATCAGGCGGAGGCCAGCGCGTGCAAATTAGGCAGGCAAAACGGGGGGGAACGCGAATGAAAGCAACACCGGCCTCCTGTCCTCCGTCCTCGCCCAACAGGATAACGCGAGGGGGATGGGATGCATCTAATTGGAGCAACAGCCACGTACGGCGGCACCCAAAGCAACCCAAAGCATTACTACTATCTCCACACAAAGGCATAGGCACCCATGATTATTCCACTCACATTACTTTCTCGCTCATCCTCACTCTCTCTCTCTCTCTCATTCATCACGCTTTCCTTAATAAAAAAATGCTCTACTAGAATATACTACTACTCCATCCGTCCTAAATTACCACTCGTTTTAACTTGTCTAAATATAACATTTTCCCTACATATCCAGAATATCCATTTTAATTTTTTCTAAGATATATTAATTTTTGCTACATATATATATCCGGACGTTCTCTATTGATTTGTTTTAAAAAGGATAATGTTTCGACCTCTCCAAGCACACATGGCCTGGTTTAGACGGCTGGAGTTTCTAACTTTTTTTTTCCACTCTCTCTCTCAATCACGTCACATTAAATACGCCACAAGACATATGTTCAAAGTATTAAATATAGGTATAAAAATAACTAATTACACCGTTTGGATGTCCTTCGCGACGCAGTTTTTACAGCATCCTTACCTTATAAATTGATTTGCAACTAAAAAGATACTCCATCCAGTTCCACGTGCCAACTAATTAAAGACATATCAAAATGCGTATATCAGGAAAAAACGGATAGTAATTGGGGGACAGAAGGATAGTCGTACACATAAGAGCCAATACCACGTGCCAAATCCTTCACTAGTGAATTTGCATCATGGATCTATGCGGCACAAGTTTTTTTGTTTTTTGGAAAGAAGCCCTGTGGCGCAAGTACTGGTGTGGTGTGGCACTCCAGGCAGTAGTCCAGGGGGGCAGTGGCCGGCATCATCTCACTAACACATCAATTTAACCGCGCAGGCAGCCTTTTTCCTACTCCCCCACATGTGCTGCTACCTTTTCAATGCCCCTTCCCCTCCCTCCCTCGCTCGCTCGCTGGGAACGGGATGACTTGGCCATGCAGGAGATCACTCAGGGTAATAATGGTGAAATAAACCCCCGCGTTAATTACCGTGCAGGAGAGTAGGAGGAGGGAGCAGCAGCCAGCACCCAGCAGCAGTTAATTTGAGTAGTAGCCTTTTTTCCCCCACCGGATCTTGAGATGCAGGCTGCGTGTGACCGTATGTTGATCCTGGTTTACAGAACGGTAACACACACCACCCCACCCGGTGGTGGTCTCTCTCTTGTGTGTGTGTGTGTGTGTCAAAAGCTGGCCTGGCGAGCTCGAGTGCTTGATAATTACTCCACTGAGGTGTGGGGATTAGTTAATGCAACAGTGCACCATGTCCTTTGCACTGCAGGGTGGTGATGGCCCAGCAAGGCTAGTAGTAGCTTCGAGTTACAACAAAACAAGCTCGTCGGCCGGATCGGCAGCTAGCTGAAGCTGAGCACACACTACTGTAACAGGCCGTGAGACAGCGGCGAATCAACGACGCGGATCGGGTCGTTGACCGGGATCAGGGGGGTGCCTTTGACGACTCATTCCACGGTGGAGTCCGCCCGCCGGAGCAGAGAGGAGGAATAAACACAAGGAGAGATGTTAATACGTCAGTATCTACCCCAACATGATGGTGCTAAAAGGGTTTGGTAGTACTAGATTCCACACGCGCGCGCGCGCAACGCACACGGACACGCTGGGGGTCACAACGGCGTGGCGAGACGCACTGCCATCGGCACCTAACTCTGCAACCGACGGCACCTGACGCTAACAAATATATAACACCACTACAAAAGGCCAAGGCCAAGAAATCAAATCGGGTGCCAAATTAAGAGCAAACTCTATCTAATACCACAAGGTCCGGCACAGTTTGACCACCACCACTCCTACGAGGCTACCAGCATGCATGCGTGCATACTCTCTTACTCCCGCCCGCTGCTGGTGCTGCGGCACTAGCACTGGGGTAGTAAGTAGGCACCAGCAGAGGCACAGGATTAGTACTCCTATCGAACTGAACAACGGCCAGCTTTGATCCCCCCTTGGCGCGGCGCGCTTAGACGTTGCCATTGGACAGGGCTCCGGCGAGGTTGAGTTTACTAATCGCTTTGAGTTCATGGGGGGGCATTGATGAAGAACAGATCCGGGTGGATCTTCTTTCCTTGTTGGCGCGCGGCGGGCAAGCAAGTGGTAGTAGTAATACTACGCCCCGGGCAGCTTTTTCGTCCTAGCCTGGCGCCTCGTCCCTTCCTCGCCACTGACACTACTATCAGCAGCTGCACGGGCACAGCGCCTTTCTTCTTCATCTTGTTCGAGCTTGACGAAGAAGAAGAGCAGGAGCAGCGACGCCAACGCCAACGCCAACGCCAACTCCAAAGTGGTGGGTTGAGCAAAGGAGAACTATTAATTAGTAATATTTTTCCCTGGCCTTTGATGCTGCTGCCACTCCATTATTAATTGACTAGCTAGCGCGTCTCCATTACAGTGTACAGGTACCGGTGGGTGCGCGTATTTATATATACATATTTTGTTTGGAAAAAGATGTATATATATTATATATGTATATATAAATATATTTGGAGGAGACGAAGGCGGTAGGGGGGGGGGGGGGGGGGGTCCTTTGATGTTGGCGGTGGCGCACAGTGCACATGCGGAGCACGAACGAAGAGGAGGGGGGGGGGGGGGGGGGGGGCGCGCGCTCACATGCATGTGGGTCAGTGGGTGCCCTGCGGCGCGGAGCAGTTTCGCTCCACCCGGAGGAAGCAGGTGGTCTCTGGGCATTCAAGCCAAACAAACCCCGGCCGGGGGGGAATTAATTAATTGGTAATAACTGTAACTGAGGGGATACAGTAGTATTGCATGGTTGGACGTGGTGAGGATTTTGACGCGCGCGCCATCAAGCGGCCGCTCGTGCTCGTACCGCCGCCGGCCGCCGCATGCAGCAGCTGGCCACGGCGGAGCCAGGGGCGGCGGCGGCGGCGTTGTCCTCTGCGAAATTGTGTGCTACTAGAGTACTAGTAGTAGAGGAAGGAAGGACTTGGTGGGCACAACGTGGCAGGCCCGGCCCGGCGCGGCGCGCGCTGGATCTTCTCTCATAGTATATAATTGGGGGACGTGGGGAGACGAGACGACGGGTGGGCTTCTCCTCCGGCTCCGCAGCAGGGGGCGACGGCGCGGCGTGGCGAGGAGAAAAGCTACTACTACTACCTCCACTGCAGAGGGAGGGCAGCAGATCGGCGGCGGCGTCTGCTCCCTGCCTCCATCCATCCCATATTCCCACCTCCTCCTTCTGTGGGCTGCTGCGTGGGCTGTGGTCTGTGGATGTGGATGTGGAAGGAAGACAACAACTTCAACTTGTCCCCCAGCGCAGCGGGCAGTGGCTGATGGCCGCCTTTATGCGGGGCCCACCCACCCCCCCGCTAATCACGTACCCATCGTCTTGCTGAGAACTCCTGCATATGCCATGCCCCCCCACCCCCTGAGGATCTACTACGTCGACGACGAATGGGGATTTGGACTTGGGGTTACCGTATTCCGCTCCTGCTGCTGCTGTCGCTGCATCTGGTTAATCAGTCGTAAAATAATCTCTTCATCATTTGGTTCGAGTGGTAGTATTACAGTACGGATCGATATTGCTTGCCTTTTTTTCCCCTCTTCTCCGGAACATAAACAACGCCCGGCATACTAGACAACACGTGAGGTATCGGCAAAAAAAAGGGGGGTGCATATGTGCGCCTAGATATTTTCAGAACTACAGCTCGTATATTCATCTCTCACTCTCGGCTCACTCACACAGAAAAAAAAAGAAAACTGCATGGAATTTCTCCGCGCCTCGAGTGGATGATGATGACGGTGGAGTGCTTGGTTTTCTTTTGAAACATTTTGTCGAATACTACTGATCTCTGTTGTGAAAACCACTAAAAAGGAGTTTGTCACGAAACATTCGGGAGAAGGAGTAAGCTCATTCAGTGAAGAGCTGCGGCTCATTCGGTCTTTTGTTTTGAGGTGAGAGGGATTAGAGTTTTGAGAGAGAGAAGGGGATAGAGCCAAAGGAAGCGAGGGAGGGAGGGAGGGGAGGAGGCCCACCCCACGGAGACGGAGGTGAGAGAGAGAGATGAGGCAGCCACTTGCGTGCTGGCCTCTCCCACTGTTGTGACTGGGTGCCACCACCTCTTTTCCCTTCCTTTCTTCCCCAATCCATCCTCCACCCCCTCCCGGCCGCGGCTGCTCTGCTCCCCTGCCCTGCCCTGCCCTGCCGCCGCTCTGCTTTTCCACCTCCCCCCACCCGCTCTCTCTCTCTCTCACCTGTTTTCTCCCCTCTCCCCCTTCCCTTCGACCCAATCTCACTCATCTCTTCCTGATTCCACACCCATCCTCTGTTCCGGTGTTCCCTTCCCCTAGCTCAGCTTCCTGTTCAGTTCCGCTTTGCTTGGGTTGGGTTCGGGTGGGTGCCTGCTGCCTGCTTCCTGTTGCTCTTCTCTCCTCTCCCTCCTCGCTCGCTGCTTGGTGCTTGCTCACCTATCCCGTGTACCCCCCCTTCCACCTCCCGCCTCCTGCTGCCGCCGCCGCTTCGCTTAGCTTGATTGAGGAGGTCAAACCGCTCCGCCTCCAAGATTAGCTTTTGCTGCTGCCTCCCGGAGGCCGAGAGGGGCCCGAGCGGCAAGATTCAACAACAACAAGGAGGCACTGCTGCTACGGCCTCGGCCTTGGTGGAGGAAAGGAAAGGAAAGGAAGAGAAGTCCCTCGGGGCATTCAATTGGTGGTGGCGCGCTACAGTCAGCGGCCGGGTAGGCGGCAGCTACAGCACGGCGGCCGCCATAAATTAGCGACATCCCAGCGCCCCGGCCCCGTCTCCCTCCTTTCCCGATCGACTACTCCTCGATCACGCGGACGCCCACCGGAGCATGCGCCTCGGCCGCCGAAGCAGCGGCAGCGGCATCGGCGGCGGCGGCGGCGGGAGGGCGATGTAGCTCCTTGTCCAGCGAGGAGATGACCGGCACGGCTCGCGGGGGCAGGGGCGGCGGCGGCGGGGCGGGGATGGAGGAGAAGGGCGGGGCGGCGGGGCTGGGCTTCCTGGGTCTCGACAGGATGCGCCTGCTGCTGCCGCCGCCCTTCCCGGAGAAGCTGTCGGCGAGGTCGCTGCGGACGCACCTGACGGGCCACATCTTGAGGTGGCGCTGGGTGCGGGAGCAGCGCCGCTGGCTGCTCACCATCTGGGTGATCCTCTGGGTGGCCGCCTCCGCTGGGCTCCTCGTGTACATGACCAACCAGGCCGTCGAGAAGCGCCGCGAGTCGCTCGCCAGCATGTGCGACGAGCGCGCGCGGATGCTGCAGGACCAGTTCAACGTCAGCATGAACCACCTCCAGGCGCTCGCCGTCCTCGTCTCCACCTTCCACCACTCCAAGACCCCGTCCGCCATCGACCAGGTAAGCTTGCGGTTGCTCCGCCGGAATCCAACTTGCTCTTCCTATTCCTCTTCCTCTTCTTCTTCCTCTTCTTCTTCCCCCCCGGCGAATCGATTTGATTTACGCTGCCTCCTCCTCCTGCTGCTGCTGCTGCAGACGACCTTCGCCAGGTACGCGGAGCGGACGGCGTTCGAGCGCCCGCTGACCAGCGGGGTGGCGTACGCGGTGAAGGTCACGCACACCGAGCGGGAGCAGTTCGAGCGCCAGCAGGGGTGGAGCATCAAGAAGATGTACTCCTCCAAGAAGCAGTCCACGGGGGCGGGGGACGCCGAGGTGCGGGAGCCCGCCGAGGAGTACGCTCCCGTCATCTTCGCGCAGGACGCCTACAAACACGTCGTTTCCTTCGACATGCTCTCCGGCAACGTGAGCACCCTCCGCCTCTCTGTCTCAAGGTTTCTGTCATCTTTTTTCACACCCATGCCCACCGGCACCAGAGGTCTGTTACAAAAAAAAAAAAGCTGCGATCGTTGGTGTTCTACCATGTGCTCATTGTCACCACGGATTTTATTGTGCCCCTTCTCTGTACTCCGGGACAGAATTACTGATGGTAAAAAAAAGGAATGTTGGTGTCATGACCAATGGTTATCCATCTACTAATCTCTGTGCCTCTTTTGCCCTTTTTATTACAGGAGGACCGCGAAAACGTACTCCGAGCGAGAGAATCTGGGAAGGGTGTTCTTACTGCACCCTTTAAGCTGCTCAATAATCGCCTCGGCGTGATCTCCACCTACACCGTGTACAAGACCGAGCTTCCCCCGAATGCCAGCCCGCAAGAGCGCATTCAGGCTGCTATAGGGTGAGCTTTCAGTGAGCGCGGCCTCCTATCACGAAGCTGGACTCCCCACTGACTTATTTTCTTATGCAAACAGCTATTTGGGCGGCATTTTTGACATTGAAGCACTTGTTGATAAGTTGCTTCACCAGCTCGCAGGCAAGCAGTCCATCATGGTGAACGTTTATGATACTACTAACGAGAGCCCGATCAGTATGTACGGTTCCAATGACACTGCCAGTGACATGTGCCATGTCAGCACACTGAACTTTGGCGATCCGTCAAGGAAGCATGAGATGCACTGCAGGTGATTTGTTTGTTCTTCTACATATCCTGTAATGGCATTGTGAGTGTAGTCTGTTCTTTGAAAGATTATGTGTTTGATCTGTTTCGCTTTAACAGGTTCATGCAGAAGCCACCGGTGGCGTGGCTGGCAATAACGTCATCATTTGGAAGTCTTGTGATTGCTTTACTGGTTGGATACATATTTCATGCTACTGTCAAACGGATTGTCAAAGTTGAAGACGACTATCAACGGATGATAGAGCTCAAGAAACGCGCAGAGGCTGCAGATGTTGCCAAATCACAGGTGATTTACTTCACTGCACATAATAGCTACATGTGTTACTGTTGCTCATCGGGACCAGAGGATTACATATTACTTATCCAAGTTAAAATGGCACATTGTTAATTCCAAGTTATTGTCTGGATGCAGTTCTTGGCTACAGTTTCTCATGAGATCAGAACTCCAATGAATGGCGTTCTAGGTGAGTGTTTAATACAATAATCTGCATTGTTAGTTAGAGTGCAAGGATATAAATGATCCCCAACTTTTCAGGGATGCTCCAAATGCTCATGGATACTGATTTGGACACGACGCAACAGGATTATGTTAGGACTGCACAAGCTAGTGGAAAGGCTTTGGTCTCACTCATAAACGAGGTTCTTGATCAGGCAAAGATCGAGTCTGGTAAACTCGAGCTTGAGATGGTGCCCTTCGATCTTAGAACAGTTTGTGATGATATTTTGTCTCTCTTTTGTGGGAAAGCCCAGGAGAAAGGGCTAGAGGTAATCAATGACTATATCTATATATGCTGTCAGGCACCACACTTCTACTCCATTTTGATCGTGCTAACTTTGTTTTCGTTTTTTTACTATGCCGTACAATACAATGGGAGCAGCTGGCAGTGTATGTTTCTAGCCGAGTTCCAGAAACACTAATCGGTGATCCTGGCAGAATGAGGCAGATCATTACTAATCTCGTTGGGAACTCCATAAAAGTAAGTCATTTGCTGCACATGGATAGCAAATGAAAAGAATAGGATAATATCATTTGTATATATTTTTTATTGGATCGTTGTTGGCTAAGAGTTTACTATTTTCCACAGTTCACAGAGAGGGGTCATATCTACTTGACAGTTCATCTCGTTGAAGAGGTCATGCATTGTTTGGAGGTTGAGACAGGAACTCAGAATGCAAGTACTTTAAGTGGCTATCCGGTGGTGAACAGAAAACGCAGTTGGGAAAACTTTCGACTTTTTAATATGGAGCTGAACTCATCTGAAGTGCCTTTTGCACCTGTTGGATCTGACTCAGTAAGCTTGGTAATATCTGTTGAAGATACTGGTGTTGGTATTCCGTTCGAAGCTCAGTCCCGTGTCTTCACCCCTTTCATGCAAGTAGGTCCATCTATTTCTCGCATCCATGGGGGCACTGGTATTGGATTAAGCATCAGCAAATGCTTGGTTGGTCTCATGAAGGGAGAGATCGGATTTGCAAGTAAACCTCAAGTTGGTTCTACTTTCACCTTCACTGCAGTGCTTACGAAGGCTTATTCCAGCGGAATTGAGAATAAGTCATCAGAATTTAAAGAGATAAACGCCTTGGTGGTTGACCATAGACTTGTCCGAGCCAAGGTTACCAAGTACCATTTGCAGAGACTGGGAGTTCAGACTGAATTGACAGCTGACCTGGATCAATATATTTCTAAAGTAAATAGTGGATTACGGATTGCAAAGCTTGTGCTGATTGACAAAGAAACCTGGCTGAAGGAATCCCATTCCATTCCTCTGCTAGTTAGTAAATTGAGCAACAAAGATCAACCAGACTCTACAAAGTTATTTCTTTTAGAGAACCCTAAAAATTCTCTTAGGACCAAATCACATATATCCAGAGAATGCAACTTGACTGTAATTATGAAGCCGCTTCGTGCAAGCATGCTTCAGGCCTCACTACAGAGAGCGTTGGGCGGGATAGATAAAGTGCATTGCAGGAATGGAGTAGTTGGGAATTCAACATTGGGAAGCCTTCTTCACAAGAAGCAAATAATTGTGGTTGACGACAATATTGTAAATCTCAAGGTTGCTGCTGGTGCTTTGAAGAAGTATGGTGCAGAAGTAACTTGTGCTGACAGTGGGAAAAAAGCAATTGCACTGCTGAAACCTCCTCACAATTTTGATGCTTGTTTCATGGACATACAGATGCCAGAGATGGATGGGTGAGTATTATCCTTCGCTACTCATTATGCAACCCTAGTTTAGCTATACTCAGTTGATACACATTACTTGCTGTTGTCATACACTGCTTATGTTTTTGGCGGGAGTCCTTTATCATGCATTTGGTACATATTGCAGGTTTGAAGCCACAAGAAGGATTAGATTGATGGAAAGTGATCTAAATGAGCAAATAGAACGTGGACAGGTCCCACCAGAGTGTGCAAACATCCGGCGGTGGAGAACTCCAATATTGGCCATGACCGCGGATGTCATCCAAGCAACACATGAACATTGCTTGAAATGTGAAATGGATGGTTATGTTTCCAAGCCATTTGAGGGTGAGCAACTGTACAGTGAAGTAGCCCGTTTTTTTCTAAATCAAGACCAAGTTCTGTAGGTAGGTTCATATGGAATGTAAAATAGTGGAGGATATCGCCAACAGTACAACCGTCGATGCAGAGAGTTCTGTCAAAGATCCCATGTTCTGAAGAGTAAGTACTTGACTTCTCTAGTGTCTTGGGAGTTCATTTCCCCCTAGTTCGTTTTTTCTGCTGTAAGATGTCTGATTGCCGATACTTGGCACAGCACGTAATTCATATTATTTTGTGGAAAATTCCTTTCTTTTTATCTTTTTTGTTCAGTTCTGTTTTTTAATACAAAAACACTTGACATGGCACAGTAAAATGTACATGACTAGCACATGGTTGATATCATTAAGTTTTTACATTACCTTTGCTTTCACATTGCTATACAGGTGGGCAGCAGTTTGCAGAGTTAGGGGCCCTATTAAAACGCTAGAATGCTGGGATGTGGCTGCAGTTAGGTAAACATATTCCAGACGCACTGTTCAATAGGCATATGTCTAGGCAGATGTTAAGCTAAAGTATAACTTCATCGATTTAAGAACCAGCATAATGCTGCTAGACAATTGTCAAGATACAAAATGCTTAATATATCTTAGCACGACTTTTTTCTAAGTTGAAGTTGTTGGTAGGGGTTCTAAAGAAATGTGATGCTGCTTAAAGCAAACTCTGGTGTCGATGTTTTTTAGCTCGTTATTATAAGTACACAGAATCATGCCATGAATTTTCTTATCCTTTCAGGTGGAACATTTCAGGCTGGAGATGGAACCACAAATGTTCAATTCCTTGGTGCACCATCTTAGGGCTGCAAACCTGAATGTGCAATTTCTTGAAGGCGTGTGAAAAAGTCGAGCAGCATTCACCGACTGCAGATGTCCTCTGCCACTGTAATATAGACATAGAAGGAGATTTTTGTTCCGCTCTTAGCCCGGGAACTTACAGCTGTACATATTAGGTCTTGGTTGTTTGTGCAGGCATTTTTGTATGCATCTTCTTCGCCGTGTACATGGGTGGAAGCTGTAAATTGTAAATGACACATTCAAAGATGGAAGTTTTGTTTGACAAGAAAACATGGGTCGCCGTCGTTGCCACTCAGCTTGTCGTCCTGGAGTTCTCTCCTGTTGCTGGTTATCTCAACCAGACACAATTTTTCTACTGAAAACTGCCTGTTGGGGTGGCTTTATCTGATGAAGTGGCTTTTGCCTGATGTCACGGAGCTTGTTTAATGTGTGGTCCGGAGCGTATTGCGTCGGTACCTAACTGCTGCAATATGTTAATCTCCCCCCAAAAGGTCCAAAGTGATGCACTTGATTGCTGCTGTTTAAACTAATGCCAGTGGTTATAGGCGCCCAATCCTCCGGTTCTTTGCACCATCAACGGAGGTCGTAAGTCGCCTTGTGTTTGTCTCTGTCCCAGTCCGGTGCTTACTCCAGTGGCTCGCACCCTGCCTGGATTGTTTATTCTGTTGGTAGTTGCTTGAGCCATCTGAATTCTGATCACGAGAGAAAGTTTAATGCTACGACTACGAGGCTTCGTTGATCGTTGGTCCGTTGGAAAGCTGATGCCAAAAGCTTGAAACCACCGGTGTTGAACTGTTGGCGTGTCACTGTCTCGAAGAACTGGAGGATTGGAGTTTATAACTTTAATCATGTTACTCTACAGTGAAAAAAATGAAAGGTGATTGTCGCTCATCATCTGATCCCATGTTCGAAATATGTTTTTTTTTGCATTGCAAATGGCAATCAAGATTCCTTACAAGATTCATTGGGCTGCAGCAGCTATGCCCATATTTACTACCATAGTAGTACAAAGTTACTGCAAACCTACAGTATATACATCCGATGAGGTGGGCTTCATCTACCTTGCTATCAAGGTCTTTGAAGCTTCTTTATGGACAAAGCACTTCACTTTCCTCAAGTTTCAGCCAAAAGTCAGCTATTGCACATGACGTTAGTATGTACACTTGAACAGCATTCACCTTGAATTGGAGCCAGTACTGAATCACATTCAGTTTTTTCTTTTTTGGGGATCCACCGTGTCCTTTCAGAGTTTCATTCACCACGGCTTTACTCTTCACCGAGGCAAACTGCTGTTCAAATCCTTCGGTGATGGAGAGAGGAATAGTGGGTCGCTTGTGCTTGGCCCTGTCACTGTAGGCTTAACACAACCACTACTTTGCATGGTCACCCTGCCATCAGGAAAACCTCCCTAGTCAGTCTGAAGTTAACAATAAAGTACCTTTTCAATTCAAGAATCACTTTGTAAAACTTCTCATGCAAGTTTAAAGGGACACCATTAGCAGATTTTGGGGAAGCTTCTGACCAGAAATTCACCTTTGCTTGCTGGAACCTCTGAAGCATCCTTCTGTATATTCACCATTGCTTCTTGGTACCTCTGAAGCATCCTTCTGTATTGCTGCATTGCTTTAGGACTGCCAATGATGCACGATACCCTTGAAACAGCTTCATCAATGGCTGTTTCCACTCTTAGCTTCCGGAAAACTTTGGTAACGTCTTCTTCCACCTCTTCGTCAACTGGCATCGCCCCAGAATTGAATCCTCGCAAACCAACACCTTTTCGGTACCATCGTAGCATCACCTTCTCAAGGACACCCACACTTCGAAGTAATTCCCTGTACTTCTTTCTTTCTTGATGAGCTCTCACCCGTGCCTATCAGGATTAAGATAAGGATTAACCTATCAGCTTTTGATGCTCCAAACAAAGTAGTATTTACAGTGATCCTGTGCACATGTTTTATTGTGCAAACTTACCTGTATCTTGATGACATTTCTCCTCAACTTCAGGAATTCTTTACGCTTTTTCCAGCCCCTGAAGGTCTTCTGGATAGATAATGCAGCTTTCTCCAGTATACCATGTGAAACTGGAACTGTCTCATGAACTGACAAGCAGCTATTCCGAAGAGTTCTCTCTTTCAATTTCTTAAAGGAGAACACTCGGTACGCAGCTTGTATGCGCGCTGCAGCTTGAACAACATTTCGGACAGCTCCTAGGGTATCCTTGAGCGCAAGCTGATCATCAGTACCACCATGCACATGGGTGCTTTTGTCCGATATTCTATCCACAGCATTACGTATTTCGCCTCCACTAGCACTGCCTTCGCAGTTTCCATTTTCTTTGGATTCAATAGTGTCAAGGTGAGTTGTTAATTGTGCTTCTGAAAGGAATGCGGAAAGGCCCTTGAAACCATATGCCAAAGCTATTGAAGCAGGTGTTTTGGCAGCGGGATCTTCTGATGTCGGATGTGAAAGTGCACCAGCTGCAGCACCGGCAGTAAGAAGAGCCACCACCATTTCTTCCCTGTATTTTTTAATTACGATAAAATCAGGAGGAAACACGGATTAGAGAGAACCACACACAAGAGAACTGCCAAGATTATGCAAGGAATATTTTGTGTCCAGGTGCAAAAATAAGAATGTTCCTGGCAATCGATACATGGGAATGGCAAACAGCAGAAAATACGTAACTAGCAAGGTCCCACTTGAAACTTGATGATGAACAAAAATGTTAGCATTATGCTCATGTGATGTAATGAGTTTTGTATCATTGTGTTGCATATGATGTAAAGAGTTTCATATACCTGCCAAATCTTGCAGCCCAATGTAGAGCAGTCCATCCATTTGCATCACGGTAGTTTATAGGTACTCCAGAACTAAGCAGTGGCTTCAAAGCCAAGTCATATCCCAAGGCCGCAATTGTATGTATAACACCATGGTATTGCTTAGGAAGCAAATGATCTCCATTACTACTCTGTTCACATTTGGATAGCAGCCATTGCCTAAACTTGTCATTAAGCAATACTTCCACGACACTATTTACTGTTTTCTCTGGGTCCGGCTGCTCATATGTCTTCCTCATAATATCCATTTGGCTAACTAGGAATCCACAGCCAGGATTTGGGAGTTGCGGGCTAAATTTTGCAAATACATCACAACCTTGACCATCAAAAAGGATCTGCACATAAATGAGCAGCAACAGTAGCTCATCATTTCTGTTAGTCAGTGCCTGATGGGCTTTGATAGCTTGTGTATCATTGCACAGTTTCTCATTTCCATCGATCATGCTCTTGGTAGGCTTCTCATGGAATTCAAATACTCGTGCTTCACTGCAGGGTTTCCCGTTCCCATCAATCAAGCACATTGTCACTTTTCCAGCATTAAGGCATGGAGTATGGCAACGGATGGCACCTTGCTGGATAATTTCCACAGGTACCTTAACATCACCAAACAGCATTGCCCATGAGCTATGAGAAGGATTGCAAGGGAAGTCTCCTAAAACGATAACCTGCATCAAATTTACATAAATCTCCAGCCATGTCAATAACACTGCAATAATAGCCTTGATGCAGGTTTGCCCTAACAGATTCTTTTTCATGTCCCTGAACGCCATATATGAACTTAGGCTTCAAGCATGCTCAGATCATGATAGTTTATATATAGTATTACCCCGTCTGATTCTAAAGCAAAAGCCACTCTTCTGTAAAAGTCGACATTATAGGATTGTAGCTATTTGTCCCTACATTTATGCCCTTGCTGGTTATATCCTACCAAACTTATGAACAAATGAGGCAATGCCCAATAAGGTTCTTATTCCTTTGTAGATGTCTAAAACAACTTACATTTGCAATCGGAGGGTTATACAACTACCGCATGAGCATGCGACTGCATTTTTCTATATCTTGCCAATAGAAAAGAAGAAAGAAGGACGCATGTTGCACTGATTCAATATAGAATATAGCTTATAGTTACATATGGTACCTTCGTAATTTCAGAAGAAAACGCTGATTCTGGAGAAACCTCGTGAATGTGGAACCATCGGTTTTCAGTCGGTGACATAGAAGAAGCTGGATGCAGAATTCCCACAAGTTGATCATCCTCCAACCATGTGTCTGATTACCAAGGAATACAATCAAAATCTACAATTTTAGGAAAGATTTCCACTATCTCTCAGGCAGTTCTTAGCAATGAAAGAATTCATACATGGTGTTTACAAGCATACGAGATTATTTCACCTGAATTTTTTAACACATCGATAGCACTGGTATATGGGTGGGTTCCAGTTTCTTTGGTATGATCTCCACTAAACTCCTGTACATGGAAGATATCCTCAAGATTCCCACAACTGTCTAGGTCCCCAATCTGAGTGCCAGGGAAAACAACCAGCTCATTATTTGTTGGAACTTCCTCGGCTATAGTATGTGAATCTTCTTTGTCTTCCAGACTCAGCTGCATTTCAAGCTTCCGCAAGGCTGCCTTATGTTGAATCAAATCAAATTTACTTGTGCTATTTGCTTCATTGTTTATGGTCACAGTTTGGGAACTAACTTCTTCTGCAGATCCTGGACTGGATGAATTGGGACATGGTAAAATTAACTCACTTGTCCAACCGGGTGAGCTGTGTACTTCAGCTCTGCTAGCACTGCCATTCTGATTCGACATTGGAGAATCGTTTCGTGCTGATACTGAAATGCTGCCCTGGTAAGCAATAAAAATTAAGGTGAGGCACAGCACAAACCAAAGTTCAAAGATGCATCCAGTGCAAGTCTTAATCTGTAATATTGTTGACTATCAACTTATCAAGGACTCAAGATAGAACGATGTCTGGCTAATAGAGAAAAAATCCTAACTATTAAACATCAAAGTTGCATATTTTGATCGACAAGAAAAGAGTAAAGTAGTCAAACCTCTAGAACATCTCTATAGTGGACAAAAACAATGTGCTCATAAGCCCTGCAAAGATGAATCATTTTTATCAAGAGGAAAATTAATTTATATACTGACCAATGAGATTCAACAAATAAAAGAACAGATCATAACCAAAAGTAGAAATCACAAGTCACAACAATGGAAGGTAATACCATCATTTCCGACTGCACTATGACTGGTATACTAACATCAGTGCCTGGGATTTGTTAGTTCAAGAAATGCAACACCTGATTGGCAGGTCCTAATGAATGTATGACCTAAATTTTCAAAAATATAATCTTTGCACCATTTTGCAGCATCCACAGAAGTTTTAAAACATGGTATAATACTGTATAAAACACAACAGTTCTACAAGGCAGTGCATGATGATCCCGGATGGCTTCTTCAATAAAACCGACTCTGGATGATTTCTAGCTCTCGGGAATGTCACAAATAGAAGTTCAGAGTAGCACAATTCACAAGCCATTGACATGAACAAGTGAATAACTAGTGAATGTGAGTTAATGCGACAACCTATAACATAGGACACAAATATGAGTACCGCATGTAGTCATGAAGAATGTAATACTGCATGTAGTTATGAAGATGATACGATCATATTTTTCCTCCACGAGTAAAGATCCAGAAGACAAGAAACATGTGTACGAAGAGTTAGAGAACCAGAAAGAACACAAAGAGAAAATAGAGTAAATAATTCTTACGGATCAAGCATCCAATATATCCGCCTCTGGAATGCAGGATTTTGGTCTGCACGAGCATAGTAGCAATTCAGTGCTTCCATGTTGTCAACCTGAAATTTCATGCATCAAAACAGATATGGTCTTAGCTAGACATCTCACTATGGAAGTTCATATTGCCTATCCACTTCACCCAATTCAGTTCTAACTCCTGTAAATAACATATTTACTTATCAAGGTGATGATTCCTGAACACATTCTGACTAGCAGAACATATTAACTTTTTGAAAGATCTTTTAGGTAGACGCAAACATGACCATTCGGCAAAAGATAAATGAATATACCTTGAGGCGCTCATGGGCTTCATTAATGGTCTTCCCATTCTTCTTCTTTTGCCATTCGAATCCATCATTTCGGAAGTATCGAAGTACTCTTCGGTTGAAAAGAAACCAAGAACCACCTGCAGTTTTGGAAATGGTTCGATGAATCACATTCAGGGCTAAAGCAAGCAAATGCAGGCTTTGTATATTTAGAGGCTAAAATCAAAGTATGCATTTATTACTCGGTGGCTTCTGTGGGGGCTTATGTGAGACCGTGAACAGCTGATGATTCTGTAGTATCTGCAAAACTTCCTGAGGCTTCAGCCAGCGGGTCTTCACTACCTGTTGTAGCTTGTGTGTGTCTAAGCCTGAAACAGTAAGATCATAGGCAAAATTTGCTGATCAGAGATTGGAAATGACAGCACTTCAATCGCATAGCAATTAGAAACTAATTATATTAGGTAGAAGTGTTAACTGTTAAGTCGATGGTTAACTACAATACAATTTGGTACATTTATTAATCGCCAACTTCACAACCCTAAATGCGCTGTTCGTTCAAAAATATCCCTAAATGTCCTAAAAAAACATAACCCTAAATTCATTTCGCTACTCTATAATGGCCGCTTGACAAGGGAGGTATCGAGCCACTGAAGTGACCATGAGAAGTCCATCCTAAAACCACCGCCATGGTCTATAGCTTATATAAAAGAAAAAGATGCCCCCCCCCCCATGTTTTCACAGCAAATGCACTTGCTATCATCGTCCGTCAAGAACTAAACTTATAATGAGAGAGTTGTAGCATTCCCTGCTAATAGCCGAGAATAGAATATATCTTTTTAGCATTGTCGAGCAATAAATCTGTTTGCATTTTTCAATCAAACGAGGCAGCTAACCTGGCATAATCACCCCTCCCCCTCCTCTCTTCCAAGTCCCAACCCCCACATATTCACTTCATCTAAAAAAAATCTGTTCTTAAGGCCCGAAACCACACTCGGGGATGGCTCAAAAGCATCTAAAGATTGCAACTTTGAAGCGAGCCGCCGCGGGATTCGGCCTTACCTTGCTGCTGCTGCATCTCGCTGGCCCGACGAGTCCGCGCCCCGCCGCACACCCAGCGAATCCTGCAGCAAAGAACTCGACGGCCTGTGTGTCCTCCTCCTCTCCTCCGCTCGCGAAGTCGCGAGTCAAGTCGGGGGAGTTCGCCGGGTGGCAGTGCCGCCTGCCCAGTGCCAGCGATCCGCTCCCGCGACGCGCAAACTTATGGTTCGTTCCTCCCGCGACAGCGACGCGCACCGCTGACCGCGACCCGATTGACGGGGAAGGAAGAAGAGGGGTGCGGGCGGGGCGGGCGGCGGAGCGAGAGGCAACGACGAACACGTGAGCGCGCGGCGGAGGCAACAAAGGGGAAAGCGCCCGACAGATTCCTCCCGGCGCAACGCGGCGGTTGCTAAGCATGGGGGGATTTCTTTTCGGTTAGCATCGATGTGCTGCCGCCTGCTGGTGGTTACACTCCGTAAGCTCGCTGTCACGGCCGCCGACTCGCAGCGCACACGCACACGCACACGCACACATGTTCCTTTCTGAACCGCAGAATAATTGCTGGCTGCTTCGCCTACTCCAGTCTCCAGCTGGAGGAGAGTGCGCAGCCGCAGCAGCTCTTGGGCCATGGCCGTCGCCCGTCGCCATGAGAGGGACAGTAGGTTAGGTGACGGACAAGCTTTAGTTTAGCGAAACTTTTTCTTTTTATTGTTGTTGCAGGCGTTATCTGGTGCGCATACTGCTTGTCAAAAGAAAACGGAAAGAAGAAAGCATTCGAGAGTGGAGGATAAGGTGGTGGTGGTGATGGCGGGTTAATTAATCCTTGAAACATGCACGGTTAATGATTTTCACACGGAGTAGCCGTTAACCATTTCATGATGTTTCAGATCCAAGTATAGTATATCCAACTGCTCACGTCTGCAATGCAAGAGGCTGCTGCTTTGCTCCGCCCGTGTCCATGATCCATCATCTATCGTCGCATTGAATTCATGTACGCCCGGCCGGCCGTGATTGCGGTGTCGAACTGGAAATCCATGGCGAGGAAACGCACTGTCCTTGGCCGACTTCGACCGACGACGACTTGTGCCGTTGGGCGACTACTAGCGGCCTCGAGTGCTAGCTTGGAGATGGAGCCATGCACGCAACGATCGGTCGTCGTCACATCGAAAGCGTGCGTGGGGACTTGCTGCCTGGAACTACGAAAGTTGATTCTGTCAAGTCTGAACTCGATATATCAAGACTTCCACCTGCAAGGATCGACCGCTGAATCGAAGGCTGCAGCAACTTGAAGTTTGAAGCTTTCTGTACAGTTGTAAGCCAAACCAAATGGGGGCAGTCTTAAGCCTCTTTGGTACTAGTGTGCATTCTGAATATCTGAACTTCTGAATTTTTTTTCTTTTTTGAGATCGAACTTCTGAACTTTTGATGGACGAGGAGGAGGGCACACACTTACACTAGCTATGCTATGCATGCGTCTATGCAGGCAGGCAGTGGGCTGCTTTCCATTCCATCATCAGTGGGGGGAATTAAATCCACCGTAAAATTTGTTGCACTGGTCCCGTCCCGCGTCAGTGTCTCAGATGGACCTACCTGTCAGTGAGGTAGGTAATTATTGAAAATAAATGGTAGGAAAGTAAAATACTCCAGAGACAGTATTGGTACATCCATACAGACCATACACATAAAATTCTACCACGCGTGTTCCCATCTGTTCAAACTCTCTGCTTGATGCATGCCGATCGAGCCCAGCTTCTTCCGGGTCTAGGTTTGAGATTCCCTGCCTGTTTTCTCTCACGTTTTGATACTTAGATTCTGCCTGTTGTTGTTGTTGCATTGGTTTCTCATCAACTTGCAATTACTTAGATTCTGCCTGTTGTTGTTGCATTGGTTTCTCATCAACTTGCAATACAGTAAATTCCATAGTACTTCGTATTCGCAAGGCAAGTCGTCTCAACCCGCGTTTGCCTGACGACTTGCCCTTGCACCGGTTGCGCTGCGGGTTGCGCCGGCCGTACTGATGATGGGGTCCCCCTGCCGAATGATCTGCCTGACGACGACCCCGATCCGACAGTTTCGTCGCCAACTTGCCATGCATGCAGGAGGAGCCCTAGCTACCATGTTTTGGATCTGGGAGTCAGTCCAGCAAAGCAAGAACCTCCAACGCTGGCGGTGACGTGTACGTGTAGCACAAAGGCCATGTGAGCAATTCACTTTGCTCGGGAGGACCACCGTCTAGGTAGATATAGCAGCCAGGTATTCAGACAGGGGGTCTTAATTATGGTTTCTATGAGCTCGTCATGCTTCCTCAGTTTCAAATTATAGACCGTTTGACCTTTTTAACTTCAAATTTAACCGCTCGTATTATAAAAATTGTGTGCTCAAATTCTAGTCATTTTCAAAAATAAAATATTTATAAAGTAAGTCATAACAAAAAATGTGATATTTTGTAAAAAAAAATCAACAAGACGAATACTTATGAGCCTACGACAAAATCAGTATACTAAGGGCATGTACAACGGGCGTCTGCAAGCCGTCTACAAGCCGATGATTTTACACAAAGCCCCCCCGCCTCCTCGAGGCGACGACCGCACCGTCGTCTCACGAGAGGACGACGGGGGCTCGTGCTCCCAGGCTTAATCGCCAAGCCTCGGCAGCGTTGTACGTCGGTCGACTGCGAAGGTCGCGCGATGCAGGAATATGGCGCCAAATCAATCCATCCATGCACGAGGGAGCAGCGGTCGGGGCCTCCATGGCGCGGCGGAGCCCCAAGCTCGGGCCGCAGCCACTGGATCTGAGTCGACGTGTGAGGAGGAGGGCAGGAGGCCGCCCGTAGAGGGACCACGACGCCCGCGCCTCCGCCGAGGGAGGTCGGGCGCTCGCCGGCGGAGGAGCCGGCAGAGGAGCGGCCGCGCCCCCCCATGGCGGCATCTCTCTCGCTCCATGGCGCGGTGGACCGAGCGGAGACCGCCCGCCCGCGCTCACCGCCTTGAACCTTCTTGCTGGGGCGGATCAAGCCGAGGTCACCTGTCCGCGGTCGCCGGCCTTGAAGCTCCTCGCGGCGGTGGACCGAGCCGGGGCCGCCTGCCCGCGTCGCGGCGGGCTGCATCCGTGCCAGCGCTCGCGGATTCCAGGGAGGAAAGACCGAGGGAGAGGGCACCTAGTGGTGTCGGTGTGGATAAGGTTGAGGCTGGCGTTGTTTTTTTTATAAACTTGTGGGCCTCACATCCATACCCCAAATCTGAATTAAATGTATGTAGACAACTAAACAGACGATGCATTGTATAATCTGTCTTTATAGGTGTCTTTATAGATAAAAAGACAACAGCTGTCTATACTGTTGTACATGCCCTAAATTGAATACGATGCATGCACGCTCGATCGAGCAGCAGCTGCCGACCGGCAAAGGGAAGTAAATTATTACTGCCATGATGATGAAGAATGCATCCAAGACTGGATGAGATTTCAAGGATCAAGGCTATGTTTTGCATTGAATGATGAGCAGCTAGCAACATCTCATTGTCTCTGTGAAGTATTGTTTGTTTCTTTGTCGACTACAGTCGATAGGAGATCAAGAGGAATACAGTCAGCTAGTTATCATGGAGTATGCATGTGCATGTATGTGTACTGAATCTTTATTATCTAAAAAAATCACTATGCACTGTGATTCGGACATGCATGACGCAGTAAAGAGTTGGCTCCAACTGCAAGAGTAGTAGTTGTAGGAATTATAGGCAGGACAGTCGGTCCGATCGATTAAGCTCATCATAGCATCGTGCGTCACAAATCACGATGCATTCTCAGCTTCCAGTTGCAATAAGCTCTCTTCAGACTTCAAGTACGTATACTTTCAGACAACGAGCAGATCAAAAGCTATTTATTACTGATCGACATATGGTAACTAGCTACAGTGCGTCTCGGTTGTCTCCACGTACGTCTTATTAGATAGCTAGTAGCATTTTGATTTTACTTTTACAGCAGTATAGTCTATGTGTGCATGCTGATCTGACCGATCGAGTCGGTAGGGCACGTATTCGATCGTTCCGTTACGGTCCATGTATCGTACTTGCGTACTAGGATGCACGCGATCGTCGACGTACGGTGGTCGCTCCGATCGATCGTCGTCAGTGGTCACCGCCGGTATGGTCGCCGGCCGGCCGGCCGGCGGACGAGGAGGACCGTACCGGCCAGATCCGACGACACGCGAGCAATTGCTACCGACAAAGCTAACGGCAATTGCTATTACTGCGTGTATGTCTGTGTGTGCATACTCCTATGTCATCGAGGTGGTCACTAGATTCATACAATTGCGCCGTACGTGTATAATCATATATGCATATGCCTATGCCATGCATGATCATCAATGGACTTTATTAAAAAAAAACAAAATTTATCTAGGGCCAAGGGACGACCAGTCGATCAGCAGCTGGCTGGCCTGGAATGATCAGCTAGCGTCCAGACCACTAGCAAGAAAGCACCGTACCGTACCCCCGTCGATCTGCATCGGTCCCGTCCGTGTGTAGATTTTGGATCTATCCATGCATAACTGGTTGCTCAGAGCTAGTAGCATTCCGATCATCCTGTTGCTGGGTGATTTTCAAAACAAAACAAAAAAATCATCCTGTTGATGCTGGGTCATCGTTTTGTCAGTCGTCGCCGCTGCGTCTACGCGCGATCGATCCATCTTTGCCAAGCTAACGCGGCGTTCGGGGGCGGCGGCCGGCGCGCGCGCGGCGCGGCGAGGGAGTGTTACGGCACCGGCGCTGGAGGCAACCTCTCGCTCGCGCAGCGTACGGAGGCGCCGCGAGGAGGTGGGCAGTGGGCACAGCCGCACAGCTAGCAAGCTTCGTTCGGAGGCGGTGGCTCTGGCGGCCGGGCCGGCGACACGTACTGTGCTGTGCTGATCGATGTCCATCATCGGCCGGCGCCACCCACCAGCGACGATACCGTAACAGAACAGAAGTGGTGCTGGGCTGGTGCCATGCAAGTGTGTGTACACGGCGCTATTAGATCCGGGCGGGGCTCGCTGCTGCATGCATGCATGCATCTGATCTGCCCCCCCGGGCAGCTGTCTGCATGCTGCCTGTGCTGCCTGCGCGAGTGGCAGCGGCTCCTCCGCCGGGCACGGCCAGCTCCGCCTCGTCGTTCTCGGCGTCGCCGAGCTAGCGCTACTAGCGCTGATCAACGACGACCAAGCCTGATCGAAGCCTTCCACAATCAACACAGGAGCTAGCAGCTAGCTACTGTAGCTAGTATCGCCGTGTGCCCACCCCCTCCGCACCAGCTCGATATGCATGCTCCTCGATCTGTTCCTGCGCTGCTGCCAGAGCACGCGCCGGCGCCACGACCGCCGCTGTGGTGCTGCCCCGCGCATGTGCTCCAGGCCCGCTGGTCCCTGCCGGCCCGCCGGCACATGCCACTACGTCACTACTGCGCCTGCGATTGCTCTCTGCCTGGGTCCGGCCGGCCGGCTCGCGCGCCGCGCTTTTGCTGGGATCGAATGCGTGCAGGCGCAACGGATCGCCCTGAACCCTGCCGCGTGTGCCGATGCCAATTTGGGCTAGTGGATCGGAGCTGCTGCTTGCTTTGCCGCAGCAGCGCGTGGCATCAGGCAGGATATGTCGCCGGTCACCCCCACCACTGCCCGTCCGTACGTGCCGCGACCGCGACATGGAATGGATAGCAGCAGGGCCATGCATGCATGCGTCATGGCCGGCCCGATCGGTGCCCAGAGCAAGTGACTGCAGGCAGGCATGCTGATCCCTTTCCCTAGCCTGCCAGCCAAACGTAGGGTACATTTGGCACAGCTTAATGAGATGCTTAACAAGTTATTTTTGACACAGTTGTACCAAACTACCAAAGTGCTGGAAAAAAAGAGCCACCGTTTTTCACGCTCTCTAGAGCCGTTTTGGTGGGGTGAAGCTGCAAAACCCTCGCTTCCCCCGCTCTGTTTGCAGCTTCCTCAGGCCTATCCATCCTTTGCCCTCGGGGAGGGACCCACGGGCGAGGCGCGGAGGTCTGTCTTGTTAAAACTCGACCACCGGATAGACCAACGGTCACCTCCAATGGACTGTCGGTTCATCCGGCGGTGTCAACTCCGTTTGGCATGTTGCGCAGTGTACCAACTACACTGATGCTATGCACCGATGGCACTGTCGGTTCATCCGACGTTGTGCTTTCTTTTCCTTTCTTTGCTTGGTTTTGACTCTAGAAAAATAGACTATCTTCTCAATTTTGCATGTGGTATTTTTGCATCCTTGGGACCTAGGGATGTCTACAAAGACATGCTAAACAATATGGTTAGTCACATTGATCATGTTGTTTTAGAGGGTGCCGGCGTGGGCCGACACGAGAGGCCGCCGTCGAGCTGGTGCGGGTTGGTGGGAGAGGCCGCCACCGTCAGGGAGCTGGCACGGGCCGACCGCCGCCGGGAGTGGATGTGGCAGGCAGGCAGAGGAGAGGTGGCCTGGAGCTCCTACCCAAGCCAGTGTTCACGCCGGGAGCTCCAATCCTCCCCAAGCCGGCGTCTAGTAGGGAGCTCCAATCCTCCCCAAGCCGGCATCAACACCGAGCACCGGCGCATCCGCGGCTTGGGGGCTAATGGCGGCGAGCGGAGGATGGTATCGCGGGTGGGCTGCGCAGGGGAGGGAGTTACCGAGTTGGGGCTTGTGGTGGAGACGGCGACCGAATGGATAAGGGTGTGTTTGGCCCTTGCGGTGGAGATAAGAGAAGGGGGAGCATTAAAAAAAAAAGACAAAATGAGAAGGAAAAATTAAAGAAAAATAGGAGGAAAAAAAGGGAAGAACGTTTATGAACATTTCATCATTGTATCCGTATTCCACAGCCAGAAGAAGTTGTTTGGTCAAACGTTTCTTTAAAATAGTTTCACCACAGAATCTGTTTCACCAGCACAACCATACTGTACCAAACGCACCCGTAGTGCAGAAACGGTTACAAGGTTTGTTCACGGTGAGATTGCGCTGGTTTTCGCCGGAAAATTGTCGTTCACAGTTGGGCCATATGGCAAAGCAAATGAACTCTATGAATGGTAGCCGGCCTTACTTGGTGGGTTTGGCCTAAGCCCAAGCTGCGGAGTTGTGCGACAAGAGAGACTCGACTCGAGCAGCTTGCGTCTTGTTCGCCTCCAAATCAACCAATCAGCCAACAAATATTTTTCTCAAACGACAAATCAGCACCAAACGACAAGACGTCGACCAGCCGACATAATGACTTGATACTCTGATGATTGTCTGCCATCGAGCGAGACCAGCGGAGCTCGAGGCAGAACACGGGATTCACACCCATCGCAGGAACGTCAACAAAATTTGACCAAACAGACGTATTCACATGCACCAGTGACCAGTCTGACGGTAACGAGCACCCGATGAATGCACAATCATGCTTCTCGTGTGTACTGTGAACAATTTGATTTTATGATACAAATACAATCGTGACACTGACAGCCATGGTAACACTTTTGAGACACCAAAACTTTGACCAACACCGTGTACGTACAAGTATGCAGGCGGTCATCCACTGCCGTGAAGAATTATTACAGTTTTCTTTCTTTCTTTCTTTCTTTTCCTTCGCAAGAATTAATTACACAGCCATACTGGTCATTCCGATGACATTTGCATCACCAAGATGAATCAAATGCGTGCTTCACGTCGTGCTAAGCTTAACCTGATCGCTTCAGGTAAGCCATCACCCCAAGGCCTGCAACTAGAGCCGCACCGGCGGCAACAGCACTGTACGCGGATGCCCATGCATCCTTTCCTGCGTACTCAAAATCTGAAGTACCACCGCCTCTCTTCCGGCGGCCAACCCCAACATAATCCAAGTGCAACCTCAAACTCTGCAAGAGGAAACTAGATGAGCATGCTTGGCAGGAAGAACAGTCATCTACTCAGCTTTGCTTGAAAGAGAGAATTACCTTCCAACCGATCTGTCTTGCGTGGTCAACAGCGGCTATAAGGTCGCTGTCTGACGAAAGTATGACCTTGTCATGATCCTCATCTTCATACTGTGAAAGCAGTTCCACACATGAACAAAACTTAGAAATTTGATATAGCGATGTAGGTTTTGTTACACATTGAGAAAGGCACGTCGATTCAGCCAAATTACCAAAATCTGTGGTAGGTTTTTTCTATCGATGTCATCACCAAGCCTCTGAAGAATGCTGGTTATCAGGTCCGTCAAGCTGCTTGTGTCTGACAATTCAAACGCATGAAATTCAGAAAGCAAGTTAGATCACTGAGCTAAAAACACTACCAAATAACTCCATTCACTTGAAGTAAGATAAGGGTACATACCACAGTTAAACCTGTGCATTCTTCCTTGCTTGTCCTGAATCTTGAACCCGAACATGTTTGATAAACCAGAAGCTGGATAAAAGGTAGATCTTGCTATATCTGTTGCTTCAGATGCCACTTTTGTTGATCCTTCACTGAGAAAAATGCCAGGTAAATTAGTCACATGAAAGACACAAAAGCCATTAGAGTGTAAATTCAGGATGGAAGAGCAATATTGACCTTCTGGAGTCATCGTCATCATCTAGAGGTCCAATGGACATTGCTGAATCCCAGAACCTCTGCATCATGGCAGACGCTGCCTCGGATCCAGCTGCCCCAGTTGCCCCTGTGTTTCCGACCTAGACAAAAAGGTAACAAGGCATTCAAGCACGGCCCGTAGAGTAAACATACACAAACATAATGTCCATCAAACTTGCAGACCTTGCAGTCAAATGAAAGTTACTACAGTTACTTCTATCAAGCAGTGTATAACACTATAACTGATACAAATTGTAACAAATTCATGAGACTTTACTTAACAACCAAGTATGTGGGCACTACTATCTCACAGCTAAAAATGGCTACTAACCTCCAACCGAGAAGCATGCGCATAGAAGTAAGACATAATTTATATGCACGAGGTAACCCAGCCATTCAGAACTAGATCCAAGCAGAAGGAAGTTGACACTCACCGTTGCAATTGCAGCATGAGTTATGTGAAGAACATCAACAACAGTCACAACATTTCCATCTGGATAAAGACAACAGGTCATGCCTACTTTAACATTTAAACAAAAGATAGCAGCTGGATTTAGCTCATTCGTGGTTTCATAGACATACCCCTGTCTAGAACAGGCAAATGTAAGAATTTCCCCTCATGCATTGTGTGAAGAGCATCAAGGATCGGGGTGTCAATTGTAGCACATTCAGGACTCTGAGTCATGACCTGTGGAAGGGAGTTTCAAACATAATGGTGATTAGTTGACGTGAAGGTAGAGAATAAGAAATGTGACTGGGTAATAAACAAAGATGATTATAACGAGACTTGCCTTCTCGACTGTAGTGGACTCGGGAGGAAGATTTTGGGCGATGACACGCATCAATATATCTCTGGAGCTGTCAAAGAAAAGAACGTAAGGCAAGTTAGACACAGATCTAGAAATAGATGTTACTACAATTAGATCGAGAGAAGGTACTCACGTCAAAATTCCCCCAGGTTTGTTTTCAATGGCTACAACTGCTGAACTCACTTTTAATTCCAGCATCTTCTTTGATGCTGTCAGCACTGTGTCAGTTGGTGCGACAGTGACCACTCTAAGCAATCAAAAGATCAGGAAATAAGTTGTTCTGAGCTCACACTGATATTTCTGAATGCTCAAGAAGGCACTTAATTTGAAAACGAATGGATATTACCTACTTTGAATTCTCAGAGATAATGGTCGACAGAGCTGGCCTAAACATCCGCTCTCGTAGAGTTTCAATAAAATTGTTAGGACCTGCAAAATAAAAGGAGAAAGGTTTAATAAAGCGGCACACTGCCAAAGCCATGGAAGGCAAACTCTAACACAGGTCGTCAGTACGGGGTGAAACATAAAAGGAGAAGGGTAAGGTGAAGCTTAATGCATAATTACTATTTAAAAAATAAATAGAATGAAGATGAAAAAAATGAAGGGAGTATACAGACCAGATGCAGCTGTTCCCCAATGCTTTTCTACACCCTCAACAGCAGCAGCAATTGCTCTTCCTTTCTCCGCCGCCCTTTCCATCCGTGCAATAGCATCATACAGGCACTTGGCAATGTCCAGCAGCGCAATGACTTCACCATTCTCCACAACAGGCAAATGTCTGAATTTACCTGGAGCCAAAGGAAACTTTTCAGGGGACATTACGAGAACCGCAGGTAAGGTGCGCAAAAAAAAAATGTCAAAGCATTCACACACCTTGCACCATCTTCTGCAATGCCTCGACTGCGAGCGTGTCTGCAAGCACAAATACAGGGTTCCTGGTCATGACCTTCGAGACCGGTGTCTCTTCCATCTTCAACTCACGAGCAATCACCCTTGTGGTTATGTCCTGGCCAGCATTGTCAAAAGACAGGGCACGGTGAGAAATCAGGAATCTCATCTCTACTAAGGCAGCAAAGATATGTAAAAGTGAAGAGGAACATATTCCTCACCTTGTCAGTGAGGATCCCGCAGAGCAAAGCGTTGGAGTCGGTCAGCAGCACGGCATCGACCCTGCGCGAGGCCATCCTCCGACAAGCCTCGTGCACGGTTGTGTGATCCGGTATTGTCAGAGCCTTGGACAGTCTCAGCCTTTTCACGGTTCTCTCGCCGGTCAGTGACCTGAAAAAGCATCACATGAGGTGGCATTTTTCAGCTACCGCACAACAATTCCTTTTCAGTGTCGTTTTGGTGCCAGGAAATCGCGTCTGATTGAAATGTGTACAGTTTACGTTACACATACACAAAAGTCCAAAAGCAGAGCCACTGCATATATATATGAATGGTTTAAGTTGTAGTAACAAACAAACAGCTAAATAGGATCCGACAGTTTGTATTGCAACTGAAAGTACAAATCCAGATGTCGTAACCTCCATCGATTCCATAAAAGTAGAATGGAATCTGGGCCAAAAAAGCCCCTATAGGTTGCAGATGCAGAGGAAGCGAGACATGCAAGCTACATCAGGTCATCATCACGCAACGGTTGAAACGATACCTCCTCCTCACCCAACGAGGACGCAAGCAGAGAGGCACCGTCTACTTACGGGTAACAAAAAAAAAAGCAAGGCGACGCGTCGGGTGGGAGGGATCACGTACGTGGAGTTGCCCCGGGAGATGGATACGGAGGACCTCCTGGAGGCGGCGGCGGCGGCGGCGGCGTCATGGCCGTGGCCGTTCTCGGCGGGCGGGAGCCTCCTCCTGGAAGCGGAGGCGGAGGAGATGCTCCTCCGGGCGCCGTGCCCGGCCGCCCCCGCCCCCGCGCCGCCGTCCATCTCGGTCCCCAACCCGCGCGCGCCGCCCACCGTGGGGGGGGTGGAAGCGAGGGCGGGGCCCGGCCCTCCGATCGGCGACGGCGCTGATCCGCACAGGCGGGGGACGGCGGCGGCGGCGGCGTGCGGTGCCTCCTCCCCCGAATCGGGAGCTCTCCCACGAGATGGGGGGGTGGTGGCGGAAGAAAGGTGGGGAGGCGGAGACCGGAGACGGGAGCGGCGGAGGTCGCGGCCTGCGGCTGAATATTTTTTCGGCCAATGGAAAATTTCCTTTTTCCTGCTCTCGAGGCCTCGAGGGGTGGTGGTGTGGTGGAAAAGGTGGATTGATTTGGTTGGGCTGGCTCTGGCTGGGCCTCCCGTGCAAAAAATGGATGGGTCCGTCCGTGCGACCGTGCGTGCGCTCGCTTGCTTGCTGGCGTGTGCGCGTTGGGCCACGCCACGTGGGTTTGATGGTGAGGCTGACGGGTGGGACCGCCAAGGTGGCTGATTGGGGTGAACGCTACCCCCGTTCCGTTCGGTTGCGTTCGTTGGCTTGGTGTTGGTTGCTTGTGCCGGAATCTCACTATTCTGGTTCAACAAGGACGTTTAGCATCCTTCTCCAAGTCACTTTTACAAGTTTTTTTTTTTTGCTTTGTTTATAACCACACGTGTTTGGATGTAGACGTGTGACAATACGACTGTACGAAGGCAGAAATATACCCGCGCGGTTGATGCCCCAGCTCTTGACGCGAACATTTTTTTTCCTTTCTCATGAACGCCGTTAAATTTTACACCACTGATCTTTTTCTTTCTTCTTCTTTTTTTTTTGCGAATTTTACACCACTGATCTGGAAAGGCAGAATGTGCCCATTTTCGTACCTCTTATTAGTTCAATCAGCAGTATATGATAGGAATTGTTGCGCCGATGACGATCCATGTTGAACATTAAAGCTGCGAGTTTGGAGTGTAAATTTTTTTAATAGCGCGTAAGCATGCTAGTGGTTCGGGCTCAACCCGGGTAAGAACCTGTTTGGCAGGGCTCCAGGCAGGAGTTGGGAAGAAACACGTGGAGAGGCGGCACACCAGCGGACCAGTTGTAACTCGCTCGCCTTCCGTTGCGGGGGCAGCAGCGCACCTGACACATCAAGCCGCAGTCGGCGCGGGCGGCCCTCGGGCGGCGGTGCGAGGCACACATGCCCCCCCCCCCCCCCCCCGCGCGTCCTCTTCACAGCACGAGAGATGAGAGAGAGATTCACAAGAAGAAGAAAAATCGTGTGGGAGATATGGGAACAAATGGATGAGAAGGAGTCAAACAACAATGGGGGTTGTGTGGATCCCGGGTCTAATATTTTCAACCCGTGCGTCCCATTATAGGAAGGAAAGGAAAATAGAACAAGATAAAGGAAAAATAGGAAATTGAAGGAAGGAAATTGCTAAAAAAGAAGGGTATTATAGACATTTCACCATTTTATTCAACTTGCAAAGTCAGGAGAAGCCGTTTTGGGTGGAGCCGGAACCCTGCCAAACAGACCTTTAAATTAGTTAGGTGGAGCTAGAACCCTGCGAAACAGGTCTTTAAATTAGTCGGTTTTACCACATAAGCTCATTTGGTGTGGTGCTAAATGAGCCAAAGCAGCTAGTAGGCTAGTCTGGTTTAGGTTCTTTCAATAGCAGATTTGCCTCCCGCTGCCGACCGCGTAGAAACCAATGGGTTTAAAACTGATTTGACTGAATGATTTTGGCTTGATTTGAGGAATCATGCACATGATTTAGTTTGGTTTGGTTCTACAATGAGGAATAATGGTGATTGATTGGGTGTAGATATAGTGCAGTTCTCAACCCATTAGCAGACTTGATAGTGCACCTATATGCATGGCTTTCCAATTAAGAAGACCACTACCGGACGGGAGTTCACCCCCGCGGACACACTCAACCAGTGTGCCTCCAACCCTCCATCCCTAGGAATGTCACATCGAATGTTTCGTGAGATGACAAAAGTAACACCGGGTACAGTTAAAAAGAAACTAAATACAGTTAAAAAGAAACTAAATACAGAACTCGTCTAAAAGTCGTAAGATGAATTTATTAAACCTAATTGATCGCCCGTTAGCCTCTATTTTGCGGGTGGATTTGATGCTAACAAGTTCAGCTTAGTGTGCTGGTTCCGACAATGTGACCTGAAATTTTGGAAAATAGTCCCTCCTGGCTGTTGTCAAGCCAGTGCGAATGAAACAAGTGACACAAACTACCATTCTACCAATAGAGAATCACGCGAAATTTCACTCAAATTTGGGTTCCCAAAAGCAGACGGGAAAGCTCTGCCAAACAGATAGGCAAACGCATATACATATACAGCGCAGGTGACATCAGTAACAGAAGCTACCACATGCAGAGAAGCAAGCGAAAATGTCTCTGTTGAAATGAAATTGGGTTGGCAAAAACAGGTGGCAAAGATCTAAGCAGATGAACAGCCAATCCAAGTTCGACAGCTGCGCTGTCTCTGTTCAAATGAGTGACAGACGCACGGCTATACGACCGGCTAAATAAACGAGCAGATTACAGGAGTGGCTACACAATACGAGGCTAGGCGGCGTAGACGTGGACGCCGATGGCGACGACGAAGATGGTGAGGAGGCAGAAGAAGATGACGGCGTGGACGAGGATGGCGATGGCGCTGGTGCCCATGTTGCCGAACTCCACCACCCGCGTCCGCGCGGGGAGCTGGAAGAGCAGCCCCGGCGAGAGCACCACGAACAGGATCACCGCCACGATGATCGGGCCCCAGTCCGTGCTCGGCCGCGGCGACATGCCGGCGTTCATGCCGACTCGATCCCCTTCCCTATTTCCTCTCCTCCCCTGCTGCTGCTGCTGCTGCTGAGAGGTTCCCTCTCGCTCTTCTCGGCGCAGCTCAACCAGTGTTTAATTTCTGCTGTGTGCCAATGGCAATAGATGCAGCAAGAACGTAGCTTACAACAATGTACAAGGCCAATATGTAGTGAGGTTGCTTAATGTAAGCTGTTGGTTGTGTGGAGAAGGAGAAGGAAGGAATGCATGCCCTGCTTGTGCTCGAAGCAAGAGCGAGGGAATACATCTGGACAGCGAGATGCTTCCGCTCGCTTTACAGTCTGAAGAGGGCTCCAGAGAGGTGCTCCTTTGCAGCGGTTTAGGGCTTTAGGCCAAAGGAAATATTGTTCTTGTTCAGCAAATGGCCAGGAAGCTTACCGGAAAAAAAGAAGTTGGTTAAAGGGGACGCGTTTTGGCTGGCCGGCCTCAGCCCTCAGATGATGAGATGCTGCCTTGCTCTGAGCCGCCTGGCACACTGATGAGACTTTTACCTGTATGCCATTAAAAAAGATGGTGGTGACCTGTGTGCCATTAAAAAAGTTGCTCGCACCTGTGTGCCATTGTCCTAAACTTCTTTGACCTCTGTGCCATTCCGTCCACGATCTGTTAGAGATCCACCGTTAGGACGCCCTGGCATGTGGGACCGGACACGCGAAATGTCTATCTTACCCCTATTGACTTGTTGACTGTCAATCCACCGGTTTCCTCTGTATCTCGACCCTTTCTCTCCTTTCTCTCGACCCGTGCTCTCGGCCCGTGCTCTCCGTGAACCCTAGGGGCGGCGGCGGGTGCTTCCGCGCGGGCGGACCCGGCCGGCGCGGCGCGCGTGCCCGGCCCCCGGGCGGCGCGGGGAGCGGCCTTCGGCGGCCGGCGTGGCGCGCGGGCGGACCCGGCCGGCGCGGTGCCGTGCCCGGCCCCGGGCGGCGCGGGGGGGCGGCTTCCGGCGGCCGGTGCGGCCGGACGCTGTGCCTTGCCCCAGGCGGCTCGGGGCCTCCAGCATGGTATTGGAATTGTTTTCCTGTTACAACCACATTTTTGCCCTATAAGATTCACAGTACCTGCCAGTTGATTCCATTTGTTGTTTATATAAAACAAATATCGGTTCGCCACTAGAATCCATGATGTTTGTATGTAAACAGGTCTTCTATTTATGTGAGCCATATATTTCTTTTGAAAATCCCTCTCAGATGTGCTAACCTTACAGTCTCACATCGTAAGAGAAACATCCTGTTCCTATCTGTCTAGAATCCATTATCTCCATTCCAGACAAGAGGTGAACTAGTAAAATCACAATGGACTAACAATCCATTAACCCAAATTTCCAGAAAGTGATTTCTTCATTATGATATGTACAAGAAGTCTGACAAGCATGTGGGTTAAAGAGCTGCACACGTATGGAGTCTGACAAATTAGCGTGAGGTCAAAAACAGTCCAATACAACTCTTTCAACAATTTATCTAAGCATATTAATCAATTTAGCTGCTGCACTAGTATTTGTGAGACCTCTGTTAAGATTATGTGTTTTTGCCGCGAACTACTCTTTCATCAACCTTGTGTCTAGAATCTGTTAGGGATTTTCTGTTGGCCATGTGTCTAGAATCCATTTTTCGTTCAATCAAAACAAGCGAGTTTGAGCTTTCCAGGGAAATAAAATATGAGGCAGTGATTTCCAGAAAAACAGAGAATTTTTATCACTTTGTCAGGCCTACAACTATGAAGTACTATTTCTAGGAATTGTGCTTAACAAGTCTGCAATTATTCAGTTTTGATGTTGCTAGCTAGAATGCCTCTTATACATAACCAAATATCTGATTAGCAGGAATTGCCCAGGACGCCGGGTGGAGCATGACGGCGAACAGCGACCGGCCGGATTGGCTTCCAGAGGGGTGAGCAACTCACTTCTCCCTCATTTGCATTGTGTGGCTCTCCTATTATCGAACTAGTGATACTCTCTGATATTCATCACAATGCTGATTAAACTGTATGTTTAGCATTCATGTGTGTTACGATGGTATTCCCACACGAGGCGGTGGACAAAGCTACACACAAGAAAGGGAAGAGAAAATCATCTTCCACTTCAATTGCCAAGAAAAGCAAAAGGCCAACTACCACAACTTCTACTATCGTCAGTACATCTAGCGGTACCTACTTGTCAAGTTTTTTAATATAATCTTATCATACATTACTTGCCACACATTGCTGATTTTGACTTATAAAACTAATATACGGATCCGGCCATGGTTCCAATGACCCTATGGCTATCCAAGTATCGACTTCTACAACCTTAGGACCAGTTCACACAGAGCCATTGGAGACCATGCTGCCTCAGTCTACACCAAAGAAGAAGATGACGATTAAGAAGAAACTTACACCAAAGAAGCTTCAAATTGCCGCAGCCAGCACATCCAGCCTGAACAGCCCTTCTTTGCCTTCTTTGCAGTGATGTGTGTCTGCATCAAAAACAAGTGTTGTTTTCCAGTATTTTGTTATGTTACGAACAGAACATGTTGCTATGTCGCTTTTATGTGATGAATGGATCTGAACCTATTTTAATTATGCTCTTGGATATTATGAGATGAATTTGAACATATGATGGGTGTTTGTTGATTATTATGTGATGAATGAATTTGAAACAAAGTGATGTATTTGTTATGTTGGTTACTTTGTCAAGAATTAATTTACATGTATAAGTGAGGTTTTTTGCTTTTTCTTGCCAACATAAAGACTTTGTTTTTTCGACCGAAATAAAACTGAATTTGTTTTTTTTTGCCTAAATAAAAAAATGACACCACTCTCTTGTTAATTTGAGAAATGAGTGGCATACAGGTAAAAGAAAGTTCATGTTGTTTTGGGTGGCATACAGGTAAAAGAAAGTTGAGTTTGTTGCTCATGGTTGGAGGGGTACAATGGTCATTTCCCCTATCCATTTAACACCGTTACTTGCAAAATTGGACGGAATGGCACAGAGGTCAAAGAAGTTTAGGACGATGGCACACAGGTGCGAGTAACTTTTTTAATGGCACACGAGTCACCACCATCTTTTTTAATGGCATACGGGTAAAACCTGAAGGGATGCAGAGGATTCAGGTTGCTTGTAGCTCGGGCTCGGAGAGAACCGGTGAAAAGATACGTGATCACCTTTGTTGCGGAATTCGGGAAAACCCGTCACCCTAGAAACGTCGAGTTTAACGGAATTCTCAAATCATGTTTTTCGGGAGCGGGGAATTCGCGATTCTCGGAAGTCCGGGGCTGCGGAGTCTCGAATTCGCGAATGTGCGAGTTCGAGGATCTTGATTCGGTGAAGAGGCGGAGTCATGAACATGCGGAAGCCGGAATCTCAAGCGTTGATGGCCCGAACTTCGGAGATTTGCCGATTCGGGAATCGATGAAGACTCGTTCGGGACTCGGGCGCAAGGACACGCACGAACCTGCTGGGAAGCAAGAGCCACCTCGGGAATCTGTAGAAGACCTAATCTAGGAATTTCGGGCGAAGACATTCACGAATCACGGGAGAAGCAAAGTCAAAGTTGTAGTCCCAAAAAGTCCGGGTTTAGAGTGTGAACTAGTGGCAGACTTGTAAATGTGTAAGGGGGGAAAAGACATTCTTGTGTGTGTTCACATTAGGAATATTCTCCGAGCCCGAGGGTGTTATCGGAATGTAAAAGTCCCTTCGTCTCCCTATAAAAGGGGGCGCGAGGGCACGTGTAAACGGATTCAGACTTTTTTGGAACTTGTGCTACTTGCGGAGAGAATCATAGTCCCTCCGCGCCCTAATCTTGTACTTGAACGTGTTGAGAACTCCACTCGTGTTAGGGTAGTTATCCGAATTTTTCGGGTATCCCCCAACATTGGCGCCCACCGTGTTCCAGCCGAAAAGAAAACTCACGATGCCACCTCAGAAGAAGTCAAAGAAGACTACTCCAGATCAGGCAAACCAGGAAGATCGCCATCTCACCCAGGGGAACGAAAACTCGTTTGTTCCTGAATCCTCGAACGTAACAGACCAGCAGCGAAGAGAGAAGCTCGAAGCCCTCATGAAGGCAAGAGCGAGAAAAGACGGCTCACATCCAAGAACAACCTCGCCGAGCGGCAAGAGCACGAGAATGTTGATGCCGACGATGATTCCATAGACAGAGAGCTAGCCATGGTTCACCAAAAGATACAAAGCGGCTACGAGAAAGACAAAGAAAAGTTCGCGGCTCGGTTGCGGGCGAAGAGAAAAATCTACGAAAAACTAGAGCGGTGAACAAAGCAAAAGAGCGAGATACAAGCAATACGAGAGAGAAATTGACGAAATGAAAGAACAAGAGAACGGCTCCCCGTGGCAAGAAACACGGAGCACAACCCGCGCTCGCAAGAGAATCCCCGAAAGAAAACTTTTTCGCGGGAAACGGAGTCTCACACTTCGTGGATTCTGAGTCGCCGCTGTCAATAGGGCTGCAAACAGCACCTTGGCCGCCGAAGTTCAAGCCGTCTCTCTTCCCAAGTACGGCGGTTTCGGAAACTCCGGGCGGTTTCTCATGAGATACGAATCGGTTGTGAATTCGGCGGGAGGAGATGATGTTGCACTCGCCAAATCCTTCATCATAGCTTGTGAAGGACAAGTACCGAATTGGTACTCACTGCTTTGCCCTCCACACTCGATCTACACTGGGTAGATCTCAAGACAAAGTTCATGCAAGCGTTTCGGATGTTCCATGACACAACCGCCGAAGCCTCGGATCTATACAAGCGCAAACGAAAGACGAGGGAACCACTACGAAACTTCGTGAGAAGGTTCATGCGACAGAGGTCTCAAATCCCCGACGCCGATGACAAGACGACGATCAAAGCACCGATCAAAGGTCTCACCCCGGGGCCAACGGCTTCCCACCTCACAAGAAAGAAGCCCGAAACGGTTGAAGAACTATTTCGGGAGTTGGAGGATTACATTACGTCCGATGACGACCACCGCAAGAGAGTAGCCGAACGAAACGAGACAAGACGGGCGGCAGAGACATGACACGGCGAGCACCACCCCGGCATCCACGAAATGTAATCGGTGTTGGAAATCCTCGGCAACAACAAGAAAGCGGGCCAAGTGCCGGGGGGAGGATTCGGTCATAGAGGAAGGGGGAGAGGAAGAGTAACCCCAAACCTCCCGAACCACAACCCAAGAGATCCCCACTTCTACCGCCAATATCATGGAAGAGGCCACGGCACCGAAGGGTGCCCGGAGACAAAGAAGAACATGGCACGAATCCAACAAGAGAAAGCAGCGATGAGCATTGCATCCTCGATGCCAACCCGATTTCGGCCGAACTTCGGCAACCGCGAGTTCGCGAGTCCGCGATCCAAGCTCGGTACCGGTTCGACAATTTCCACAACAGGCAATCGGCATGGCGACCTTCACGGCAATTCTTCCCTCGGTCGCAAGCGATACGGTCGATCCAACGGCCACGGCCCATTCGGGAAATCTTGCCACCCCCTCCGGAAAGCTCATCAAGGCCTCGGTCAAGTGCGGGACCTCGAACTCCAAAGCATTACCATCGTTCGGGACTATCATGCCAATCACGGTTGGATCTCGCTATGGAATTTGAAACAAAGAAGCGGCGAAACAACTACTTCGGATCCGTGAATACCATCATCAATGATGGCCCGGTTTGCCCGCCGGAGTGGGCGAAGGTGCCAATTACCTTCACAGAAGAAGATTTCAGGTTGAAATCCACGATCCACAATGATGCCATGGTGATCGAAGTCAACATTGCTGGATGGGTCATAGGAAAAATCTTGGTGGACAATGGGAGTTCGGCGGACATCCTGTTCCTGAAAACATTCGAGAAAATGAATCTGAGCCAGCACATGTTGGACCCACCAGAGTACCCATTGCAGGGGTTCGGAGGGAAGCCCATCAAGCCGATTGGAAAAATATCACTCCCGGTTTCTTTCGAAGATCTTGAGAATGCCGAACGGAGAACCTCACCTTTGATGTAGTTGACATATATCACCCGTATCTTGCGATCTTCGGCGAGAGGTTTCATGAACAAGTTCGATCTTGTCATAAGGCAACAAGTTCCTATGCATGAAAATGTCTCGCGCCCAAAGGGGTTATCACGGTATTCGGCAATCAACGAGAAGCCGGGAACATAGAAAAAGGCCACACGCCCGGTCAAACGAATGTGTATCGGTGAAACCGAAAGCACCGAAGAGAGGAAGAAAACCTATGAAGAGCCGAAGCGAGACAAAGAGAAAAATAACATAGCCGCAGAAGATGAAACAAAGAGAGTATATCCGGATGACATGCCCGACGAAAGCGGTCATAATAGGGGCGAACCTCAACGCCGAAGAGGATGATGAACTTATACGCTTCCCGAACGGAAACAAGGATGTTTTCGCATGGTCGACCAAAGACTTGCAAGGTGTTGACGGGGACATAATCGAACATGTCCTCGAAACGGATGACAAGATACCACCCAAGAAGCAAAAACTTCGGAAAATGTCCGACGAAAAGGTCAAGGCGGTGGAAGCGAGAAGTTCGAGAGGTTATAGGATGCCCAAGTGATCGAGAGAGGTCAAGTACCCGGTCCGGTTAGCCAACACCGTACCGGTCAAGAAGAAAAATGGCAAATGGAGAATGTGTGTGGATTTCACCGATTTGAACAAGGCATGCAAGAAGGACGATTTTCCCTTGGAAAGGGTAGACAAAATCGTAGATGACGCGACCAACGGTGAGATGCTTTCGCTCCTTGACATGTTCTCCGGGGTATCATCGGATCGAGTTCGCAAAGAGGACGAAGAGAAGACAAGTTTCATCACTCCTTTCGGAACATTTTGTTTCGTAAGAATGTCGAGAGGGGTGAAGAATGCGGGGTGCACGTTTTCAAGGATGATAGCAATAGTCTTTGCACCGCAGATTCGGAGAAACATCTTGGCATACGTGGATGACATAGTTGTCAAAAGTATTCGAGAGAAAAGAACATATCGGTGATTTGGCGAAACGTTCGCGAACTTGAGGACAAACAAACTTGAAGCTAAACCCGAGAAAAATGTGTGTTCGGAATTCACAAGGGAAAAGTTCTTGGATGCCTAGTTTCAACGAAAGGCATTGAAGCAAACCCCGACAAGATAAAGGCTCGATAGAAATGCAAGAGCCGGCCTCGGTGAAATATGTTCGAAGTTGACGGGGAGAGTGGTCGCCCTCAACGATTCATCCCCGTAGCCGCAGAAAGAAGTTTGCCATTCTTCCAAGTTCTCAGAAGTGCCAAGAAATTCCAGTGGTCCGAACCTCAGAAGCAGGCCTTTCACGAACTAAAGAACTACTTGTCCAAAGCATGACCAAACTCGTCCTCCCGAGCCAAAATCGCCGCTTCGCCGTATGTGTCCGCATCAAATTCGGCGGTAAGCGCGGTCTTTGGTACGGAAAAGCAAGAAGAAGGAAAGCTCGGGCAAATTCCCGTATATTTCGCCTCCGAAGCATTGTCCGGTTCCAAGGTTTTTTATTCCGAAGGCGGAGAAGATCGCGTATGCGGTCATCATGGCAACAAGAAAGCTAAGACACTACTTCGAGGGCCACGGAATAAGAGTTATCACCAACCAACCGTTAAGTGACCCGTTCGCAAACGGGGAGGCATCCACCCGAATCATCAAGTGGGGTGCTTTGAACTCTCCGAGTATGTGGTGGATTTCGAAAGAAGAAGTGCAATAAAATCGCAAGTCTGGCGGATTTCGTCGTGGACTCGGACCTCACCTACTCGAATCTGGAGGAAAATATGCCCGAACCTTGGGTAGTGCGGTGTGATGGAGCATGGTGTTACAAGGGGGTTGGAATTTGGTTTGTTGTAACATCGCCGACGGGCGTGGTCATAAGATATGCGGCGCGGCTCGTATTCGCGAACAATGAATACTCCACGAACAATACAACGGAGTACGAAGCTCTACCGCCGGCATTGAGAAAAATGAAAGCCTTGGGGCGGAGACCTTCATAATCGAACGGATTCGAAAGTAATTCGGGAGCACATCGAGAAGGAAAGCGAGGCCGGGAATCCGATCCTCATGAAATATCTTGAAAAAGTCGAGAGAAATGGAAAGACACTTCAAAGGATATTCGATCCGAAGCACATCCCAAGGGATGATAACAATGAGGCGGATAAGGCGGCGAAGGCGGCGGCCGGAAATCAAGAGCTACCACCGGATGTGTTCTTTGAAATCATCAGAGAACCCTCCATCAAAGATTCAAGAACTCAAATCGTGAATATGGTGGAAATTCCAGACTGGAGAGCGGAAATAATGGCCTACCTGAGGGGACATTACGAACCACAAGATGAACTGGAGGAGAAAAGGTTGAAGCAAAGGGCTCGGGGCTATATAGTGGTAAATGGAGAATTGTACAAATCAGGAGTCACTGAACCTTGTCTACACTGCATCACCTCCGAAAAAGGTCGCGAACTCCTGAAAGAAATTCACAGTGGATTTTGTGGGGCACACATAGGCACCAGGGCTTTGGCTGGCAAGGCGATAAAACGGGGATTCTATTGGCCCACCATAAACATCGACGCCAAGATGTTGGCTCGGCAATGTGAAGCATGCCGGAAGACGGGAAATCGGCGGAATCGCACCGCCTTCAATGCCGGTTTATTTAATTCCTCCAACTCGGCCTCTCGCAAAGATGGGGCATGGACCTAGTAGGCCCGTTGCCAACGGCTCGGGGGTAATTGCCGATTCGCGGGCCGTAGCGGTCGACTATTTCACGAAGTGGGTAGAGGCAAAACCACTCGCGAACATCACGGCGGCAACGGTTCGAAATTCTTTTGGCGAACATAGTCGCGAGGTTCGGAGTTCCTAGAGAACCGACGGTTGACAATGGCAAACAGTTTGATTGCTACACCTTCAAAGAGTCTTGCGAGAACCCTAGGCACACAAGCGAAATTTTCATCGGTATATCATCCACGGTCAATGGAGCGAGTTGAAAGAGCCAATGGCCTCGATTTTTTCGGGAATCAAGAAATGCTTATTTGATCGGGGAAAAGGGAAAGTGGGTGGATGAACTTCCGAGGGTGATGCGGTCTCACAACACCACGGTTTCAAGGGCAACGGGTTTCACACCTTTTCGCCTACTTTTTGGGACCGAGGCTATGACACCGAGGAGATCAAGAACGAAAGCATGAGAGTCTTGAAAGGAAAAGAGATAGAGGAAATTGATAAGAAGGTGGAGAAAGACATGATAGAGCCGACAATCCTTGAAGCGGCGAGAAAACATTGAGAAGTACCGAAATAGACAAGGGCATGGAGAGACAAAAAGGTGGTCCGGAAGGACATCAAAACGGGTGATCTTGTCTTGAAAAGAAAGAAAAGCGGGAGAACCCGGGAAAGCTTCATGAGTCATGGGAAGGGCCTTACATAGCTAGGGAAACGGATATGCCGGGGGCTTTTCGCCCGATGGAGCGGATCGGCGAAGAGCTGCCGTATTCGTGGAATGCCGATAGCTTAAAGAGGTATTATCCATGAAGACCCTAGTTGTACATAAGTGTAGTAGGTAGCAGTTTTTCAATTTTCGTAAGTTTACACTGTAGGAAAATAAAAGCCCGAATCACGTGTCTATAAGTGATTTCGGAAAAAACTAGTTTTATGTCCTAATCGTAGTTCTAGAATAAGAAGGACCGTACTCTTTTCCTTGCAAAGGGGGCTCTAAATCAAGAGGCAAGGTTTTTAACGAGGCGGATCCTATGTAAATACTCTTTCTGATATATATATGAAAAGAGTCTTCCCCCAAATTGCATGGTTCGTGAGAAAGGCTTCCCGATAGCCGAAATTCCATCGTGAAAAAAGAAGTGGTTCGTGAGAAAGGCTCCCTGATAGCCGAAATTCCATCGTGAAAAAAGAAGCGAGTTCGTGACAAAGGCTCCATGATAGCCGAAATTCCATCGTGAAAAAAGAAAGAGTTCGTGAGAAAGACTCTGTGATAGCCGAAGTTCCATTGTGAAAAAAGAAAGAGTTCGTGAGAAAGGCTCTGTGATAGCCGAAGTTCCATCGTGAAAAAAAAGAGTTCGTGAGAAAGGCTCCGTGATAGCCGAAGTTCCATCGTGAAAAAAGAGAGAGTTCGTGATAAAGGCTCCGTGATAGCCGAAATCCCATCGTGAAAAAAGAAAAACGTGTGTGAGAAAGGCTTTGCGATAGCCAGAATTCCGTCAAAGAAAAAGAGGCCTGAGACAACAACAAGTTGTGGCCTAGAAAAATCCCATCCATCGAGGGATTCCCACCGAAAGGCCCGAGACAACAACAAGTTCTGGCCTAGAAAAATCCCATCCATCGAGGGATTCCCACCGAAAGGCCTGAGACAACAAAAAGTTGTGGCCTAGAAAAATCCCATCCACGAAGGGATTCCCACCAGAAAGTTCGCATGATGATTTCGGAAAAATGAATGTCTAAGGGTTCGCCTAGGTATTCTCATTCAGTTCAGACTGTTGGAAATTTTTTCAGGTATCATCATTGTAAGAAAAGGGCAAGGGGCTCCGTCGGACGTTCGCAGAAAAATCTTGGTTGAAGCAACTGAAGGTTGCAATTTCAACCGGGGCAAGTTTGCTGGTTGGGGCAAGTCCACAAAATTCGAAAAACAAATTTTGTCGACTTGCACAGCGACAGTCGAAATTTTCAAAAGCTGACGAAGACTTCTCCGAAACATATGCTAAAGAAGTTCTTGAATAGTAAGATTCGCAAATCTGCAATCTAGTTTTCATGCGAAACGGCAAGGTGGGGGAGGGTGACGTTTTTTCAAAGAAAAAACACATTTATTGCCTTATTCGCATAAAAACTTCCAAACAGTTCTTTGATAATTACAACACTTGGCGTAGAATTCAAAACGAAAGCTCAACAACATGTCCTGGTTTACAAACATTGGCTTCAGCCGTATCGCTAGCGTAGGCGAAATCAGATGCATCGGCTAAGGGGCTAAGGGGCTCCGTCTTGAGAATCTTCGCAGACGGCGGAGGCACGGAACGAACTTTCTTGCGAAGTAAGAAAAACGAGGAAAGATCAAAACAACCCATACAAAACTTAAGCGAGGCCTCAAGCCAAAAATCGGAAAAATCTTGTTCGAATGCGCTTGCTCGAACGAGGCGCCACGCTTCACCACTAACGAACATATTATCCCGATGAATCCGAAGTGGTAGCACGTCCGCGCGGCCCGGCTTGCGGGACTCGCGCGAGTTAAAATTCTGAGAACAAACTGTTCGGGAAAGTTTGATGAATCTACACGAACATACAACCGATCTCGAATTCACTCAAAAGTTCGGACATATCACTTAGTTAGTAATGTCCACCTTCGGCGAATCCTCCTCTTGTTCGGGAACTTGTCCACCGTCGTTACCGCCATTGCTTTCTGCGTCGCCGCCGTCCGAGCCCTCGCCGGTTTCGCTCGAACTCTCGCCGGAGGCCGATCCTTCGGGAGACGCGGTAGTGCCTTTTCGGTTCTCCTCTTCCCTCGAGTGAGAAAGGAAGGAAAAAGTGAGGAAAGTTTAAGAAAGCCGGAACACTGCCGACGAACATAAGTCACGAAATCGAGCAAAAAGAAATTACCTCGTCAAGCTTTGCCCGCGCAACGGTCTTAGCAATATCCGCCCCGCCAACCGGCCCGAATTCCTTCGCGAATTTCAACTTTATAGCCACAATGTCGGGGTTATCTTGAAGTATCGTATCGCCGGTAACGCTTGGGAAGCGAGAAAGGTTCGCGCGAAACTTCGCCAAGTCCACACAGTCGTAATCGTGAAGGACCTTCAGAATACTCTCCACAGAAAAAGATACGACGAAGTTGCTGGCACCAGAGATCACTTCGGGAAGAGCCTTGAATTCATCCTCTAGCCAATCCATGAAATCGGGGATATCAATGTCATCTGGGAGAGGGGTTGGACGAACACCGTACTCATTCAGGGACTTCTGGTACTCAGCATAAAGCAATTTCAGCTTCCCCAAAATTTCCGAAGTGTTTTTCTTCGAAGCTTCACCTTGCTCTGCCAGTGCCTTCTCAAGATCCACGATCTTTCGATCCTTCGAGCTCAATGACTTGGCGAGGCTGGCGTTGTTGATGCGAAGATCCTCGGCAATTTTCGTGGCCCGCTCGTGTTGTTGCCGAAGCTTTTCGATCACACTCAGCTCATCTTCGTGGGATTTACGAGCTTTCTCCGATTCTTTCTTGGTTTCCTCGAGCGCGGCCTCTCGCGACTTTCTTCTCATCATGACTTCTTTTCAAAGCACGCAGCCTCGGCCACCTTCCTTTCAAGTTCCGGGTTCGTAGATTCCGCAAGAGAAAAGTTACGCTCCAACTCCTTGGACTTCTGAGCAAGTTGTTTGTTGATCTTTTCCTGTTCCGAGAGCCGCTCTATGGCAACTTTTCCAAGCATAGAATACTTGAGGGTATAATCTTCATGGAAGCGTGCAAGCTTGGAGGGAGAGTAAGAATGCAACGGATCTTTGAATTCCGAAAAATTCAAGAATAAATCTCAGACAAAGATTCAACAATCGTGAATGACACGAAGGGGCGGCGAGGACGAACGAACCTTGCTTGCTAAAGTGCCGCATGGTGACTTGTTTAGTCGAACCCGAAGAGGCCCTCCCTTGAGGCGAAGGAGTAGTTTCGGAGATGGAGAGAGGCCTCATTTCGGGGCTTCGAGCCGCTTCTTCGGGTCGTTCCGACGCCTCCTCTCTGTTTCATCAACAATTGCGGACGATTTCCATAGAGTTAAAAATGCGGACGTCTTGCCCTCGACGCCACTTGTCTCGAAACCAACACGCAATAGCTTGCCACGATGAGACGTACCAAAGCTTTTGTTAAAAGCGGCTAAGGAAGGAGAAGGCGCCGGTCTTCGGGGACCATCTCCCGAACTTCGACCAAAGGAATATTTTCGTCGGGGGTGGCCCTCCCTCGAATAGTGCGCTCAAGATCTCGGGCGGGTCGGAGGAGACTTGATCGGTGGCGGCGACCTCGGCGGCGGGGGTTTCGACAACGGCGGGAGACTCGGTATGAACAACAACTTTAGCGACAACGATTGATTTTTCGGCGGCGAGCGGGGGACGACCCTTTTTGGACTTCGGGGGCAACATCCGAAAAAGAATCGATATCCACGAATTCATTTTCGGAACCGGCGGGACAACCGTCCCGAAAGTTAAATAATGGCCGAGAGGAAAACATCTTTAGGGCTATTTGTCTTCGTAAGGGTGTCGTCGTCGAAGGCGGATGGGACTCGCCGAACTCCGGTGGAAGAAACTTTCTTCGCGGCCTTCTTCAATTTTTTGCGGCTCAAGCGGGCAAGCCCCGAAGCGACCCGGAGCTCGGCTTCGAAGTCCGGGGTTCGGAGGTCTTTCGTTTCCGCTTCGATGACTCAAGCGATCTAGTCCTTGAAGGTTTCACTCCCGAGGAGGTTCCCTCGGTGGCAGGCGACGAGCTTCGCTTCGACGATCTGATTCGAGGAGCGCTGATGGGGGCGGCAGAGCAGCTAGCCACGGCGACAGCGGGAAGTTTCACCTTGGGACCAGGGCCTCGAGAGCCGAAAAATTTATCACCGCTGACTTCCGAAAAGACGCGATTGATTTTCTTCTTATGCTTCACCAGGGCCTTGTACGCTTTGTATTCGTTCATGGTATACTCGCCTACCATGACGTTGACCCTCTTTTCCACTTCATCCATGAAGTCCTTGGTGCTTTGGCCCTCGCGAAGTTTGATCCCGAACTTCGGGAAAGGCACTTTCTGGTCTGCCCAGTTGACGTTGTAGTATACGAGTTCGGCAGGGGACCAACCGTTCGAGATAGGCCAGATTCGCGCGGCGACAAATTCTTCGATAATGTCACGGCCGCCAATGATCGTGCTGGCCAGATGAAATGCACTCTCGCAATTCCGGATTCCTAAGGCCCGCTGATTGTATCTCCCTACGTTCACTGCGGTGAGGGGTGCGATCGGGCCCGACATCTTCGGCTCCTCAACCTTCAAGTAAAACCAGTAAGATCTCCAATCGTCTGCGAGGTTGGTCTTGCAACAAGGAGCGATCTGGATTCGAGTAATCCCCTGTCGGGTGTTCTGGCGTCGCGTGATGAAGGTGCAGCACGCGTGCTGACTATGGTAGAATTGCCCATCGTCGCCCTTGATAACTTCGGGGATGATCACTAGCTCGTAGAACCGAGTGAAACCGTCGACGATAGGATTGCAGCCGAAGGTCTTTAAGATCCAGATAAACTTCGACACCTCGAGAAGGATGTCGGGGTGAGATGATGGATTTTCACCGAAAAAGCGTCAAGGATCGCCGGCAGGACGGGATCACAGGGGAACCTTAGTCCACAGATAAAGAAGTCCCGAAACACCACGATCTCTCCCTCTTTGGGAGTGGGAATCACTTCATCGAGAGGGGCGCGCCCGGCGCCTGAGGAAAAGAACCCGGCCTTCTCGTACTCGCGAACCATGTTACTGGTGACCTTTGATTCTCCAAAGGCGAGCGAAGGCGGCAACGGGCCAGAGGTCCTTAGCATGACAAGATCGTCGATACCGGCGTCTACATCCCCGACTTCTTCGCCGCCGTCAGACCCAACTTCCCCGTCTTCGCGACTTCGGGAATCGCTGGGTGAACCAACATCTTCGGCAGGTGCATCACGATCTGCGCCTTCGGCGAGCCGGGTCGAGTGGGAGACCGGCGGCAATTAGCTCTTCGGTAGTCATGGGCCTAGGCCGTACTTTTAACGCGAGCCACCCGACCAACAATTACGAACATTCGGACGAGTAAGAGTAATGTTCGAGAATAAAACTCGCGAAATCGCGACATCACTACACCAAAGTTTAACGAACTAACGAATCGACAAAGCAAAGATAAAGGAATACCTTAGAGGAGCGTGAACAAGACACGGAGTTCGTAAGCTTTCTAGCGAGTAAAATCAGGTTCCGCGAAGAAAGAGAGATGCGCGAATCGTGAAAGGCTCGAGAGCGAAAAAAGATTTTTTAACGGCGCCGGCCCCGCTATTTATAGGGCCGGAGAGGGGTAGTTTCGCGAAGTGCGCCTCGATTTAACCGCCTTTGGCTCCCTGGGCGACGCGTGTCCCCTCCGACGTTCCGAGGGTGACGTTTTTTACTAAATTTCCGAAAGGTTCGTGGAATCGGATCGTCGGAGTCAACCCGCTTCCCCGAGGGGCTAGTGTTGGGGAATTCAGGAAAACCCGTCACCCTCGAAACGTCGAGTTAAACGGAATTCTCAAAGCATGTTTTTTCGGGAGCGGGGAATTCGCGATTCTCGGAAGTCCGGGGCTGCGGAGTCTCGAATTCGCGAATGTGCAGAGTTCGAGGATCTTGATTCGGTGAAGAGGCGGAGTCATGAACATGCGGAAGCCCGGAATCTCAACTGTTGATGGCCCGAACTTCGGAGATTTGCCGATTCGGGAATCTGATGAAGACTCTGTTCGGGACTCAGGCGCAAGGACACGCACGAACCTGCTGGGAAGCAAGAGCCACCTCGGGAATCTGTAGAAGACCTAATCCAGGAATTTCGGGCGAAGACATTCACGAATCACGGGAGAAGCAAAGTCAAAGTTGTAGTCCCAAAAAGTCCGGGTTTAGAGTGTGAACTAGTGGCGGACTTGTAAATGTGTAAGGGGGGAAAAGACATTCTTGTGTGTGTTCACATTAGGAATATTCTCCGAGCCCGAGGGTGTTATCGGAATGCAAAAGTCCCTTCGTCTCCCTATAAAAGGGGGCGCGGGGCGCGTGTAAACGGATTCGGACTTTTTTTGGAACTTGTGCTACTAGCGGAGAGAATCATAGTCCTCTCGCGCCCTAATCTTGTACTTGAACGTGTTGAGAACTTCACTTGTGTTAGGGTGGTTATCCGAATTTTTCGGGTAATCCCCAACACACACAGCTCACTGCATCAGGTAAATAGGCAATTGATCACAAACAGAGTCAGAAGACAAATACAGTAGGCTAGTTGCATTTGTTCACAAACAGAGGACCCTGAAGGGGAACGGTGCCCAACGGCTAAATCTTCTGTCTGCGTAACCAAGTAACAACTGCCAAATTGGGCAGCGCGGACATGACTGTGGATCGACTCATCCGAGAAACTTCCAGTTGTCTACACGCAACTGCTAGTGCTAATACCAAGCTGATGATATACATGTATACGGTCGCTTCCACTTCATGCGAGATTCCAACGGCGAGTTAGCTAGTAATGTGAAACATGAATGAAGTTTCAAAACACACAAAGATATATGGTCCGCGCAAAGCGTATCTCACTCCATTTGCAAGGACCAAAATAAACTTCAGAAAGCTGCCAAAGATGCTACTGAGCTGGAGGAACAGAATAAGGGGGGAAGCAAAGAAGCCAAACGTTACTGTGAATGGAACTAGTCGGTGTGTTAAGAAGAAGAAAGAAACCAAACAGATTCTTCTTTTGCTTTGCTGATCCCGGAGCACCAAACATGCATTCCATTCAGCGCTACTCCATGAACGCCGGCCGGGACGTGCCTCTCAAATCAAACACGGCTTCCTCCTCCTGCTAGGCTGCGATCGTACGTGACTGAAACAGGTGGTGTCACACCCTGGTGTATATTCTGCCTCAAAGACGGTAGTCGTCAGTCGACATACGAGTCTGATATCTGATGCCACAGAAATAATAGTTACACGCACGTACAGATGACGGCAATTCACACTACGGCTGTCAAAGCAAAAGAGCTGCATGCATGATCATGTTAACAATACGGATCTCTTCCCCGATCAGCTGCTGTGAATCGCTCTTGCTATCCCTTAACAGCTGCGCCTGTGCAGTGTTGGGATTGGAGAGATTAATTGCATCTTATCTCGACCTAATCAACAGTGGTGTGCGCGAAGAGCTCAGGCCAGACGCACGATCCCTACTAGCTAGCTACCATCTGATACTGATAGCGACGAGCAAACTATCCCCTCTGCACTTTTACACGTAATCGCCAGCTCGTGGGCCACATGCTCGTCACTTCGCTGTCACAGCAGCTGAAGAACTCGCTCAAAACACTCGCATCACTGTCGAGCAGTACAGGCTGCTTCCACACCTCTCTTCTGTATACACGGGCAGAGGTAGCAAACTTGTACTGCTCCGTACCTCACACGCCACTACCATTCATGTTTCGTGATCCTGCTGGTCAAGGACGAACCGGCAGATGAGCACAACATGTTTCTTGGTATGCACAATCATGTTCTAAAACAACTTTTAAATCATATACACGGAGGGAGGACACAGATAAGATTTCTCACCCGTTTCCTTCGATTTCTCCTCAACAACAGGAAAAATTAATAAAGAACAGCTTGCGGCGTTAACAAATCAGAGCATGCATGGGGGGTTTAAACAATCACTTAATTCTTGTGACGTTTCCTTCAATCAACAAGCAAACATCTCCCGGGACATAGGCGTAGAACAAAAGGGTGCGTTTTTTTTTTTTACAGCGGATCATATCAGCTCTGTTCGACTCGTTATAATATTCAGAGACAGAGAAATCAAATCTACTACTGCTACTACGCAGAGTCGCAGACGCATCAGCCAGCTGCTGCTGCCGCCGCCGCCGGAGCTACGCTACGAGCATGTCGGAGCCGATCGGGGAGCAGCAGATCCTTCCCCTCGTCGCGTCGTCGTCGTCGTCGCCGCAGGGGAGCGCGCCGGGCCTGCCGAAGAAACCCGAGGAGAGGGTGGAGACGGCGCCGGCGAAGCCGAAGAGCAGGGCGAGGCCGGCGACCCACGGCATGAGGAGGAGGCCGATGGCGAACGTGACGGAGCCGCAGAGCATGAGCGCCACCGACGCGCCGAGGAGCATGGACGCCGCCGCGGCGGGCGACATCCCCCCAGTCCCAGCCCCAGTCCCGGGCGCCGCCGCTGGCGAGGGGGAGACCACCGTGAGGAGCAGCGCGCAGAGCTCGCGGACCGTCCGCGAGTAGTACTGCTCGCCGCAGCCGCCGCCGGCGGCACCCGTCATGGTTCTCTCTGGCTGTGGGGGAGGCGAGGGTTCTGAGTCGAGATTTCTTTCGGTGAGCAGCGACCGCGATCAAACTCAGCGCGAAGGGGAGGAGGATTGGGGGATTCGGAGGAGACGAAGCGACGCGGAAAGGGGAAGACGAGGGAGGAGGGGAATGAGGAAGAACAGAGGGGAGGGGGGGATTGACGCGTGGAACAAGTCTTTATAGACCCCCGCGTGGGCTGCTCCCTGTGGCCCAGTGGGCAAAGCCGGGCCCGCACGGAAGGCGCGGCAGGCAATGGGGGGAGAAGGAAGCTACGTACGCCGACGGCGGGCACAGCAGACAGACACGTAGGGAAGCCGGTGATTGGCCCCACGCGTCAGTGGGCGGGCAGCGGTATGGGCCAGACTGGGTGGGCGTTGGGACGGTGGTCGTGTGGGTGGGTGGAACGGATAAATAAAATCGCACGCGGCCCATCCCTATCCGGTGCCGAGTCATGGCCGCGCCGCATCGATCGATCGGTTGATTGATTGGTGGTGTTATCGCTTACCTGACAGGCAGGCCCATGCCGTGGGCCCGGAGAGGCTGCGGGGTCCCACCTCACTCCACCTATGTGGCTGCAGATGTTTCGCGCTTCGTTTTTTTATTATACGGAGGGTTGTAAACATTAAATAGGATGATATACGGTGTATATGCAAAAGAGATGATATGATATTTATATTTAATATGAAGGAGGGAAAATCAGGTTCATCCTCATGACCCCGGGTCACCCCATGACCCACTCACCGAGATAAGTTGACACAATTTTCACTGCACAATTGACCGACTAACATACATCAATTAAATATTTGCAGAAACCTGTAAAATTGTGCTATGACTCTGTGCATTGTCGCCCGTCAAACCGATAATAGTAATGATGTGCCATTCATGAAAACTCCCCCGGCAACCCACGCTGAAACTGATAGGGTATTCTGTTCTTTTTTTTTCATAAGTGGGAAATATTCAGTCTGGGTAAATGTGAGGGCGTGACCGCGTGAGGCCTGGCCGGAACCGGAAATGATGAAAAGTGAAAGAGCCAGAGAGGTAGGAGGATGACGTGTCGGATCGCAAGCGCGAGGTGACGTGGAAGAAGATAAGAGACGCCTCGGGCCCTTGACCTTTCCGGTTTTTTTTTTGCGCTTTTTTCCGTTGCAGTTGGTTACTTTTCCTGTCTGGGTCGCTTTTTCTGTTGCCTTCCTTTTTCGCTCCCGCCGCGCTCGGCGGTGGGTGTCCCTACCATGTCGGATGTTGTTCTTTTTTGGGTCGTTATCTCAATTTATGATGGGCTCATACTGGGCCAAGACTATCGTATCGGCCATGTATGTATTGTGGGCAGTTGACAAACAGAAGTTGAAAGAAGGCTTCTACAGCGTCGGGCCGAAGTAAGCCCAACAAGGCAAGATATTGGTGGACAAATGCAAGATGCAGACGCAGCAATAGAGGCTTAAAAAAAATGCAGACGCAATTACACTCAGGCGCAAGAATCTATCAAGGTCCGATGCCCCGATGTGTGGTGATGAGCAAGAAGAAAAAAAAGAAAACTAGAAATCGAAGCGTGTGAAACCGCTTTTGAGCGGCGGCGGCGGCGTCGTCGCACTGACTGACACCACAGGCCGGCGGCAACCGATCGATCGCAAGCCCCCCTGGTCCATGCGTGCCGTGCCCATGTCCATGTGGTCGGCTCGACTGCTCGTACTCGCCAAGGGTTAACGCGGCCGCCGCCTTCGTCTCCCTGCCCGTCTGTCCGTCGACGACACCATGCATCGAGCACTCCAGCCCTGCCGAGGAGCGCCTGCCTGCGCGCACCCCCGTAAAACCCACCGCTTGGACCGGGTCCAACACCCGACGTGTCGCCCCGGGGGGCCGCGGTCCCACGCCACCCGTCGCCGCGGGCACTTGTGCGCCAGGAAAGGCCGCAATGGCGCGTCGACACCGCGGCGGGCGCCGTACCCCTGGGCCTTTTTCGCGTGCCGGCGCATGGGGGCGGCGGGTCATCGCGCCCGTGGTGATGTGTCGCCTGCGCGCCGGGACACATCGCACCGGCTGCTGCTGGTGTAGTAGTATATAAACAGGGGCCGGGCCGGGGGTTGCGTTCAGCGTGGCGGGGGAACACTTGGTGCCGGCCGCCGGGAGACAAATGGGACGGCGACGGGGGGGTTCGCCACCGCGTGGCAGCAGCAGCAGCAGCAGCAGGTACGTCGTCTGTCACACCTGCTTTCCGAAGAAAACCAAGCCGCATACCTATATGCATGCGGGGATCATGTTTAAATGCGTATGGTGGACGTAAAAGTGTATACGAAAGATTATCTCGTAAGAAAAAGAAAGATTATCGGAGATTTACGCTTAATCCCGGAAACGAAGGCTCCAAACGTCACGAGCAGACGGCGGGGGTTGTGTACGCCTAGCACTCCACAACATCTTCACGAGACTTCGAGTAGCATCCTCTTTACGAGCAACAATGTTTATAGCAAGGGTGAGCACTTGTCGTACTCGGCAAGTGTGGGGAAAAGAATGAATGCAAAGGCTTTATAGTGGGTGGGCTATAAGAATTTAAGCAATTTTAGTTGATCAAATTTTATTAGCACTCGATCACTAATAAAGTATAAGTTTATACCAACCCACATTAAGCATAAGGTAAGAAATACGCCATAAGCACATGGCAAGCATAACGAAAGAGAACGATTTAAGTCCATCTTCAAGTTTGATTATCATGTGAGGGTCCAGGCCGCTCTTGACCGTGAGCACGGCTAATCGATTAGTTTTACACTCTGCAGAGGTTGTACATCTTTACCCACAAGTCGCGTAAAAACTCCGAAGAGTTTTGCACCCAACCACGTCGTGCAAAAGTAGGCACAATACCACACTACCGAGGTGTGGGCGCATAGGGACGCTACGAGGCCTTTACAAAGAGTCCTCCCGTGCGTATTAGTCCATAGCAGTATGTCATAGAGGCTATCTTTCGTACCACACTTCTATTACGGACGGTAAGCCATAGAGTCTTCCGTTCCATCACCGCTCCGAATAGAAGAGCCATAAAAGCATTCCTCCGTCCCCAACCTACTATGCGAGTAATAACCACACAAAGACTTCCCTAATTAATCGGCCAAGACCAGAGCCATATAGTCCTTGTGGTTGCACTGTTGTCCTGGGTGGTTCTCCATGTTCCGATTAATCATATGGTCTTGTATTAAGCATCCAAAGATATAGCACAAAGGTATAACATGATTCATCATTAATGTTCATTAAAACCACCATAACCCAGGTATAGCAACTAAGCATAGCTAACCAACATAAAGATAAACCCGTTTGATCAAGGCACGAGATAAATAACACTAGTCAAACCTTAAACATGGGTCCCATCATATTAATGCAAGCATATGCAATGAGTGATTAAATATAATTCTTAGGACAAAATCAAGGACACACTTGCCTTTAACCAAAGTAGTTGTTGCTCAGAATATCTTCATCTTCATGCTCTTCAAAGCTTCTCGACAACGCAATCATTCTACTCGCATCAATCATCGGCACAAGCAAAACATCCAGAGCACACATGTTCTAGCAATCAAACAATCTAAATTAAAAACAGACACCAATCATCATAAAACGCACTTAAAATGGTACAAAACTAATCTACGTGTTAGGAGGAACATGTCAGTGAAAGAATTACTGAGATCCGAATTGAATTAAGTAAGGTATGATTTTTTTAGAAGAATAGGATAGCTGATTGAATAAGATGATAATGTCATCATGAAGCAATAAGCGAGAAAGAAATTAAAAGAATAGATAAAGTGGATCTAACTAAGCAAGGAATTCAAATAGGTAAATAAAGAATTATTCCATATATCAAAGATAACCCAAGTGAAGGCTAAACGATTTATAGAAAGGAGATATGATCAGCAAGCATCTAGTTATTTTTCCGAAGAATTGAAAAGGTCTTACTTATTGCATAGGCATGACACCACCAAAGTGCTTATAGGCAATAAAAGAATACGGCAAAGCAGCATGGAATTGATGATAGTGGCTGTGGTCGTATACATAGATATATGCATGGTACTGTTGGCTTGCCTTGGTCAGTGAGAGAGGGATGGTAGACTGGTAGAGTGCGTGCAAAGGTTCTCACCAGGCACCAGCGGCGTCGACGAGATACAATGCATGCTGCATGGCTGGCACGGTGCAGATGGGAGTAGGCACGGTGCAGCTGGCTTCCATGCATGTCGGCGGCCGGTGGAGAGATGTACATGCATATATAGCGGCAAGCCGGCGAGGCTATATTACACAGAGAATAAGTAAGCAAGCTAGAAACAAGGAGATGATCCATGGCCGGCGAGATCAGATATGGATGAAAAACGTGCAGAAAGAAGGGCTGAACGCGAGGAACATGTTGGCATGCTCACCTCTGGCAGACGATAAACGATGAAACGACGATGGGTGAAGATCAAACAAAGCACAGGGAGAGCTGTGGTTCGACCATCATGTGGACGTCCGTATTCCACGAACAAGGCAAGGATAGATCTTGACGACGACCTCGACGGTTGAGGAAATCCACTGTTTTTCTTAGCATCACCAGCGGATCGATCGCAAGGACGGCCACCTCGGGCTTCTAGGTCACCACGCTGGCTCTCCCTTCATGGTGACTTCCTCCCCGGCGGCGAGCGTACAAGGACGACGGAGGATGCTTGGCTGCGGTTGTGATGCACCGACGGCAACGTTGGACGGACATGCCTCCGGTCATCAACGGTTGCGGTGAACCGCGCTGCCGGAGATGCAACGGATAGATGGTGGCGGCCGAAGTCGGTGACGGTGAGGCTCCGCAGCGGTTGGGGATGGGGAGCGACCGGCCGAGATGAACGACTCGGCATCGTAGAGTCCGGCGAGCGTGGCCGGCGGCGGCACGGATTGAACTCGGAGATTGGTTTGCGGCGTAAAGAGAGATGAGGGCCACGATTGTGCTATATAATGCTGACATGTTAGGCCAGCCTTGAGCCCTTGACGTGCACGGGCACAACTCGAAGCTGCAGTCAATCTCGAATTGGACCTTCGTATAGAGGAGGCAAACTGATTGCAGCAAGGCCCAGCGTTGAAGCTTGACACATCAGAATATTAGAGTTGATTGGGCTGCTGGCACCATTAGATTAAAACAAATAAATGAATGGGCAGGGAGAGATAGAGCCAGTAAATAAAACATGGCCTAAGTCTAACTTGGAAGAATATATAGCTCTCAGCTATAAGGAGCACTTGACTTAAAGGCATCCGGAGTTCCTTGTTGATGGCCAAATTGCGAAGCTCCAAGAGGTTCGGCCATGACGACGAGTGCTCTTCGAATACCGTGGCTCAAAGATAGTTTGTGACGCTATGAACCCAAATAAAAATATTTGGAACTCATGCAAATGATTTTGGAACACTAAAAAAAAAGATTTAGCTCTAGGAAGATTGAGAATAAATGTCGGAAAAGGCTAGAAGATTTTGTTTTGGAGGAAACAAAACATTGTCTAAACTCATTTTTAATATTTTTCACTCAAGAAACACTAGGATGCATCGGCATGAATGCAACACACACTCAACCAATTTATTTAATTCGGAAAACAATCAAACAAAGGTTTTTCTTATACTATGTTTCGTAAATAAAATAAATGTTGGAAAAAAATTTAAATTATGATAAAATCGTTATTTAATTATTCTTTCTATTCACATCCTGAAATTGGAAATTTCAGGGTGTGACAAATCTACCCCCCTTAAACGGAATCTCGTCCCGAGATTCGAAGAAAGAAGAAACAAGGAGGAGGGAGACAAAAATGATTATTTGCTGAGATAGGTAGACGGTCATCCTCTTTTGTTGTCTCTGTGTAGGATCTTCGGTATCCATCGTTCTTGGTTGGTGGGGTTTTCATCGAGTGAGCTAGATGGGACAAAAGCAACCACTAGGTGGGAAGGAAGGTAGAGTGATGTCTTCTTTTCTTCATCTTGCATCTGCCTTTGACTTCCTTCCGGTAACACCTCTAGCGAGTTGAAACAAAGAAAGATGACAACGATGTGGGAGGTACAAAAGAGAAACCCAACTAGGCAACTGATGTTATTGCAGATGTAAGACCCACAATACACCAACACTCACTTCAAAGAACCAACTCAAACAAGGTCATAAACCAAGCAACATCATGCAAACACACAATTCCACCACTCAACATACAGAAACGGTGCTAAACGTTGTTAATAGGGTCAAAGGGGATCCTCCTAAGCATGGACATAGCTTCTTCGGTCATGATCGCCTAGGGATGTTGAATAAGAAAGGACACTTTGGAATCAAAAGTCAATGGAGAGAATCCAAAGTATAGCATTGTTTGAAAAGCAGGGAGAGATGCGATAGGCTAGATGGATACACAAAAGTTAAGTTAGAAGAATAAAGAGGCAAGAAATAAGAAGCATGAGGCGAGAGAAAGAAGGAATGAGAGGGTAAGATCATTGAAAATAATTGCAAGATCAAGAGATCAAGGGGGAGAGAAAATAAATAGACAAGGTTAGAGAGTTTAACATTTGCAAAACAATGAAGTGCAAATGAAAAGGAGTCAAGTCACAAAGGTAAGTTCTCAAGGGGGTTTAGGAAAAGGAAATGGTCAAGTAGTGAGAATATTCATCACACAGCTCAAGTCAAGGGTAGTGATGAATTTTAGATCAAAGGAAACCTTAGGGAATGACCATTGCTAACTAGGCTTACGTCCTACAGTCGATACAGCTCTGATACCACTCTGTCACACCTCGCTTTTCCGAAGAAAACCAAGTGCATACCTATATGCATGCCGGGATCATGTTTCATGCATATGGTGACATAAAAGTGTATACGAAACGAGTATCTCGTAAGAAAAAGAAAGATTATCGAGAGATTTACGCTTAATCTCGGAAACGAAGGCTCCAAACGTCACGGGCGGACGAGCGGGGGTTGTGTACGCCTAGCACTCCACAACATCTTCACGAGACTTCGAGTAGCATCCTCTTTACGAGCAACAATGTTTATAGCAAGGGTGAGCACTTGTCGTACTCGGCAAGTGTGGGGAAAAGAATGAATGCAAAGGCTTTATAGTGGCTGGGCTATAAGAATTTAAGCAATTTTAGTTGATCAAATTTTATTAGCACTCGATCACTAATAAAGTATAAGTTTATACCAACCCACATTAAGCATAAGATAAGAAATACGCCATAAGCACATGGCAAGCATAACGAAAGAGAACGATTTAAGTCCATCTTCAAGTTCAATTATCATGTGAGGGTCCGGCCGCTCTTGACCGTGAGCACGGCTAATCGATTAGTTTTACACTCTGCAGAGGTTGTACATCTTTACCCACAAGTCGCGTAAAAACTCCGAAGAGTTTTGCACCCAACCACGCCGTGCAAAAGTAGGCACAATACCACACTACCGAGGTGTGGCCGCATAGGGACGCTACGAGGCCTTTACAAAGAGTCCTCCCGTGCGTATTAGTCCATAGCAAGTATGTCATAGAGGCTATCTTTCGTACCACACTTCTATTACGGACGGTAAGCCATAGAGTCTTCCGTTCCATCACCGCTCCGAATAGAAGAGCCATAAAAGCATTCCTCCGTCCCCAACCTACTATGCGAGTAATAACCACACAAAGACTTCCCTAATTACTCGGCCAAGACCGAGCCATATAGTCCTTGTGGTTGCACCGTTGTCCCGGGTGGTTCTCCATGTTCCGATTAATCATATGGTCTTGTATTAAGCATCCAAAGATATAGCACAAAGGTATAACATGATTCATCATTAATGTTCATTAAAACTACCATAACCCGGGTATAGCAACTAAGCATAGCTACCCATCATAAAGATAAACCCGTTTGATCAAGGCACGGGATAAATAACACTAGTCAAACCTTAAACATGGGTCCCATCATATTAATGCAAGCATATGCAATGAGTGATTAAATATAATTCTTAGGACAAAATCAAGGACACACTTGCCTTTAACCAAAGTAGTTGTTGCTCAGAATATCTTCATCTTCATGCTCTTCAAAGCTTCTCGACAACGCAATCATTCTACTCGCATCAATCATCGGCACAAGCAAAACATCCAGAGCACACATGTTCTAGCAATCAAACAATCTAAATTAAAAACGAGACACCAATCATCATAAAACGCACTTAAAATGGTACAAAACTAATCTACGTGTTAGGAGGAACATGTCGTTGAAAGAATTACCGAGATCCGAATTGAATTAAGTAAGGTATGATTTTTTTAGAAGAATAGGATAGCTGATTGAATAAGATGATAATGTCATCATGAAGCAATAAGCGAGAAAGAAATTAAAAGAATAGATAAAGTGGATCTAACTAAGCAAGGAATTCAAATAGGTAAATAAAGAATTATTCCATATATCAAAGATAACCCAAGTGAAGGCTAAACGATTTATAGAAAGGAGATATGATCAGCAAGCATCTAGTTATTTTTCCGAAGAATTGAAAAGGTCTTACTTATTGCATAGGCATGACACCACCAAAGTGCTTATAGGCAATAAAAGAATACGGCAAAGCAAACATGGAATTGATGATAGTGGTCGTGGTCGTATACATAGATATATGCATGGTACCGTTGGCTTGCCTTGGTCGGTGAGAGAGGGATGGTAGGCGGTAGAGTGCGTGCAAAGGTTCTCACCGGGCACCGGCGGCGTCGACGAGATACAATGCATGCCGCATGGCCGGCACGGTGCGGATGGGAGTAGGCACGGTGCGGCCGGCTTCCATGCATGTCGGCGGGCGGTGGAGAGATGTACATGCATATATAGCAGCAAGCCGGCGGGCTATATTACACGAGAGAATAAGTAAGCAAGCTAGAAACAAGGAGATGATCCATGGCCGGCGAGATCGGATATGGATGAAAAACGTGCGTAAAGAAGGGCCGAACGCGAGGAACATGTTGGCATGCTCACCTCGGCGGACGATAAACGATGAAACGACGATGGGTGAAGATCAAAAAAGACACGGGGAGAGCCGTGGTTCGACCATCATGTGGACGTCCGTATTCCACGAACAAGGCAAGGATAGATCTTGACGACGACCTCGACGGTTGAGGAAATCCACTGTTTTTCTTAGCATCAGCAGCAGATCGATCTCAAGGACGGCCACCTCGGGCTTCTAGGTCACCACGCTGGCTCTCCCTTCATGGTGACTTCCTCCCCGGCGGCGAGCGTACAAGGACGACGGAGGATGCTTGGCTGCAGTTTGTGATGCACCGACGGCAACGTCCGACGGACATGCCTCCAGTCATCAACGGTTGCAGTGAACCCGCGGCTGGAGATGCAACAGATAGATGGTGGCGGCCGAAGTCGGTGACGGTGAGGCTCCGCAGCGGTTGGGGATGGGGGAGCGACCGGCCGAGATGAACGACTCGGCATCGTAGAGTCCGGCAGCGTGGCGGCGGCGGCACGGATTGAACTCGGAGATTGGTTTGCGGCGTAAAGAGAGATGAGGGCCACGATTGTCTGCTATATAATGCCGACATGTTAGGCCGGCCTTGAGCCCTTGACGTGCACGGGCACAACTCGAAGCTGCAGTTAATCTCGAATTGGACCTTCGTATAGAGGAGGCAACCGATTGCGGCAAGGCCCGGCGTTGAAGCTTGACACATCGGAATATTAGAGTTGATTGGGCCGCCGGCACCATTAGATTAAAACAAATAAATGAATGGGCGAGGGAGAGATAGAGCCAAGTAAATAAAACATGGCCTAAGTCTAACTTGGAAGAATATATAGCTCTCAGCTATAAGGAGCACTTGACTTAAAGGCATCCGGAGTTCCTTGTTGATGGCCAAATTGCGAAGCTCCAAGAGGTTCGGCCATGACAGCCATGGTGCTCTTCGAATACCGTGGCTCAAAGATAGTTTGTGACGCTATGAACCCAAATAAAAATATTTGGAACTCATGCAAATGATTTTGGAACACTCAAAAAAAATAGATTTAGCTCTAGGAAGATTGAGAATAAATGTCAGAAAAGGCTAGAAGATTTTGTTTTGGAGGAAACAAAACATTGTCTAAATTCATTTTTAATATTTTTCACTCAAGAAACACTAGGATGCATCGGCATGAATGCAACACACACTCAACCAATTTATTTAATTCAGAAAACAATCAGACAAAGGTTTTTCTTATACTATGTTTCGTAAATAAAATAAATGTTGGAAAAAAATTTAAATTATGATAAAATCGTTATTTAATTATTCTTTCTATTCACATCCTGAAATTGGAAATTTCAGGGTGTGACAAATCTACCCCCCTTAAACGGAATCTCGTCCCGAGATTCGAAGAAAGAAGAAACAAGGAGGAGGGAGACAAAAATGATTATTTGCTGAGATAGGTAGACGGTCATCCTCTTTTGTTGTCTCTGTGCAGGATCTTCAGTATCCATCGTTCTTGGTTGGTGGGGTTTTCATCAGAGTGAGCTAGATGGGACAAAAGCAACCACTAGGTGGGAAGGAAGGTAGAGTGATGTCTTCTTTTCTTCATCTTGCATCCGCCTTTGACTTCCTTCCGGTAACACCTCTAGCGAGTTGAAACAAAGAAAGATGACAAGGGATGTGGGAGGTACAAAAGAGAAACCCAACTAGGCAACCGATGTTATTGCGGATGTAAGACCCACAATACACCAACACTCACTTCAAAGAACCAACTCAAACAAGGTCATAAAACCAAGCGACATCATGCAAACACACAATTCCACCACTCAACATGCGAAACGGTGCTAAACGTTGTTAATAGGGTCAAAGGGGATCCTCCTAAGCATGGACATAGCTTCTTCGGTCATGATCGCCTAGGGATGTTGAATAAGAAAGGACACTTTGGAATCAAAAGTCAATGGAGAGAATCCAAAGTATAGCATTGTTTGAAAAGCAGGGAGAGATGCGATAGGCTAGATGGATACACAAAAGTTAAGTTAGAAGAATAAAGAGGCAAGAAATAAGAAGCATGAGGCGAGAGAAAGAAGGAATGAGAGGGTAAGATCATTGAAAATAATTGCAAGATCAAGAGATCAAGGGGGAGAGAAAATAAATAGACAAGGTTAGAGAGTTTAACATTTGCAAAACAATGAAGTGCAAATGAAAAGGAGTCAAGTCACAAAGGTAAGTTCTCAAGGGGGGTTTAGGAAAAGGGAATGGTCAAGTAGTGAGAATATTCATCACACAAACTCAAGTCAAGGGTAGTGATGAATTTTAGATCAAAGGAAACCTTAGGGAATGACCATTGCTAACTAGGCTTACGTCCTACGGTCGATACGGCTACGATACCACTCTGTCACACCTCGCTTTTCCGAAGAAAACCAAGTGCATACCTATATGATGCATGCCGGGATCATGTTTCATGCATATGGTGACATAAAAGTGTATACGAAAAAAGTATCTCGTAAGAAAAAGAAAGATTATCGAGAGATTTACGCTTAATCCGGAAACGAAGGCTCCAAACGTCACGGGCGGACGAGCGGGGGTTGTGTACGCCTAGCACTCCACAACATCTTCACGAGACTTCAGAGTAGCATCCTCTTTCTGAGCAACAATGTTTATAGCAAGGGTGAGCACTTGTCGTACTCAGCAAGTGTGGGGAAAAGAATGAATGCAAAGGCTTTATAGTGGACTGGGCTATAAGAATTTAAGCAATTTTAGTTGATCAAATTTTATTAGCACTCGATCACTAATAAAGTATAAGTTTATACCAACCCACATTAAGCATAAGATAAGAAATACGCCATAAGCACATGGCAAGCATAACGAAAGAGAACGATTTAAGTCCATCTTCAAGTTCAATTATCATGTGAGGGTCCGGGCCGCTCTTGACCGTGAGCACGGCTAATCGATTAGTTTTACACTCGCGGAGGTTGTACATCTTTACCCACAAGTCGCGTAAAAACTCCGAAGAGTTTTGCACCCAACCACGTTGTGCAAAAGTAGGCACAATACCACACTACCGAGGTGTGGTCGCATAGGGACGCTACGAGGCCTTTACAAAGAGTCCTCCCGTGCGTATTAGTCCATAGCAAGTATGTCATAGAGGCTATCTTTCGTACCACACTTCTATTACGGACGGTAAGCCATAGAGTCTTCCGTTCCATCACCGCTCCGAATAGAAGAGCCATAAAAGCATTCCTCCGTCCCCAACCTACTATGCGAGTAATAACCACACAAAGACTTCCCTAATTACTCGGCCAAGACCAGAGCCATATAGTCCTTGTGGTTGCACTGTTGTCCTGGGTGGTTCTCCATGTTCCGATTAATCATATGGTCTTGTATTAAGCATCCAAAGATATAGCACAAAGGTATAACATGATTCATCATTAATGTTCATTAAAACCACCATAACCCAGGTATAGCAACTAAGCATAGCTACCCATCATAAAGATAAACCCGTTTGATCAAGGCACGGGATAAATAACACTAGTCAAACCTTAAACATGGGTCCCATCATATTAATGCAAGCATATGCAATGAGTGATTAAATATAATTCTTAGGACAAAATCAAGGACACACTTGCCTTTAACCAAAGTAGTTGTTGCTTAGAATATCTTCATCTTCATGCTCTTCAAAGCTTCTCGACAACGCAATCATTCTACTCGCATCAATCATCGGCACAAGCAAAACATCCGGAGCACACATGTTCTAGCAATCAAACAATCTAAATTAAAAACGGACACCAATCATCATAAAACGCACTTAAAATGGTACAAAACTAATCTACGTGTTAGGAGGAACATGTCGTTGAAAGAATTACCGAGATCCGAATTGAATTAAGTAAGGTATGATTTTTTTAGAAGAATAGGATAGCTGATTGAATAAGATGATAATGTCATCATGAAGCAATAAGCGAGAAAGAAATTAAAAGAATAGATAAAGTGGATCTAACTAAGCAAGGAATTCAAATAGGTAAATAAAGAATTATTCCATATATCAAAGATAACCCAAGTGAAGGCTAAACGATTTATAGAAAGGAGATATGATCAGCAAGCATCTAGTTATTTTTCCGAAGAATTGAAAAGGTCTTACTTATTGCATAGGCATGACACCACCAAAGTGCTTATAGGCAATAAAAGAATACGGCAAAGCAGCATGGAATTGATGATAGTGGGCGTGGTCGTATACATAGATATATGCATGGTACTGTTGGCTTGCCTTGGTCAGTGAGAGAGGGATGGTAGACTGGTAGAGTGCGTGCAAAGGTTCTCACCAGGCACCAGCGGCGTCGACGAGATACAATGCATGCTGCATGGCTGGCACGGTGCAGATGGGAGTAGGCACGGTGCGGTGGCTTCCATGCATGTCGGCAGGCCGGTGGAGAGATGTACATGCATATATAGCAGCAAGCCAGCAGGCTATATTACACAGAGAATAAGTAAGCAAGCTAGAAACAAGGAGATGATCCATGGCCGGCGAGATCAGATATGGATGAAAAACGTGCAGAAAGAAGGGCTGAACGCGAGGAACATGTTGGCATGCTCACCTCTGGCAGACGATAAACGATGAAACGACGATGGGTGAAGATCAAACAGCACAGGGAGAGCTGTGGTTCGACCATCATGTGGACGTCCGTATTCCACGAACAAGGCAAGGATAGATCTTGACGACGACCTCGACGGTTGAGGAAATCCACTGTTTTTCTTAGCATCAACAGCAGATCGATCGCAAGGACGGCCACCTCGGGCTTCTAGGTCACCACGCTGGCTCTCCCTTCATGGTGACTTCCTCCCCGGCGGCGAGCGTACAAGGACGACGGAGGATGCTTGGCTGCAGTTTGTGATGCACCGACGGCAACGTTGGACGGACATGCCTCCGGTCATCAACGGTTGCGGTGAACCCGCGGCCGGAGATGCAACGGATAGATGGTGGCGGCCGAAGTCGGTGACGGTGAGGCTCCGGAAGCGGTTGGGGATGGGGAGCGACCGGCCGAGATGAACGACTCGGCATCGTAGAGTCCGGCAGCGTGGCGGCGGCGGCACGGATTGAACTCGGAGATTGGTTTGCGGCGTAAAGAGAGATGAGGGCCACGATTGTCGCTATATAATGCCGACATGTTAGGCCGGCCTTGAGCCCTTGACGTGCACGGGCACAACTCGAAGCTGCAGTTAATCTCGAATTGGACCTTCGTATAGAGGAGGCAACCGATTGCGGCAAGGCCCGGCGTTGAAGCTTGACACATCGAATATTAGAGTTGATTGGGCTGCTGGCACCATTAGATTAAAACAAATAAATGAATGGGCAGGGAGAGATAGAGCCAGTAAATAAAACATGGCCTAAGTCTAACTTGGAAGAATATATAGCTCTCAGCTATAAGGAGCACTTGACTTAAAGGCATCCGGAGTTCCTTGTTGATGGCCAAATTGCAGAAGCTCCAAGAGGTTCAGCCATGACAGCCAGGTGCTCTTCGAATACCGTGGCTCAAAGATAGTTTGTGACGCTATGAACCCAAATAAAAATATTTGGAACTCATGCAAATGATTTTGGAACACTCAAAAAAAAAGATTTAGCTCTAGGAAGATTGAGAATAAATGTCAGAAAAGGCTAGAAGATTTTGTTTTGGAGGAAACAAAACATTGTCTAAACTCATTTTTAATATTTTTCACTCAAGAAACACTAGGATGCATCGGCATGAATGCAACACACACTCAACCAATTTATTTAATTCAGAAAACAATCAAACAAAGGTTTTTCTTATACTATGTTTCCTGTAAATAAAATAAATGTTGGAAAAAAATTTAAAATTATGATAAAATCGTTATTTAATTATTCTTTCTATTCACATCCTGAAATTGGAAATTTCAGGGTGTGACATCGTCGCCGGCGACCCCGACGGTTCTCTTGCTCATTCCTTCCTTGTTCAATTCGGCATGGCGTTGCGGAGAGCCTTAATTCCAAGGCCGTGATCTGCGGCATTTCCCTTCTTCAGAGACTTCTGGCAGGGTGTCCAAGCGTCACCTCAACTGCTGCGGCACGGCAGGTTGCCGGAGCACGCTGGCATCGCCGTCCGTGCTTCCTGCAGCTCTAGGGTGAGGTGCAGCGTCAGGTATACACACACGAGCTTCTCTTCTTCCCCAACCTTTTCTCACCCAAAACACCTCTCAGCTTGTTTTAAGGTGTTAGTCAAGGCTCAAAAAGACGAACTCTCACCTGGTTGTGGCAGCAGACAGGGCTAGGCTCTGGCTATCTCCTGCTGCTCACAAATGGCATCACAGTCCATGTGTGGTGCCAGCAAACAGGGTTAGGCTACCGTGCTACTATCTGCTATGCCACTTGGGCACCAGCAAGGCTGCATATCAACACACTTAAATCACCTGTCACCCGACTTTAGGGCCGGCTACCTGTTGGACATAAAGAGCCTCAGGAGCTGACTGAACATATGTGTTCTGTCTCCAGAACTAGTAAATCCGCTTGAACTAGATTCAAGACGGCGCCCAAATTCTTGGGATGAAATCGTGCAAGCCTGTACTAACAACTCAAAAGAGCAGCTCATGCACGCACGCACCTACATCTGTGGGGGCACTCACCTGATTACCGCACCAACTTCGCTAACCAGCCTCTATCAAAAGAGACAAGGAGCACGAAACCACGGTTCCTTTGAGAGGGTCACTGCATATTTGACAGATCCAAGAAAACATCACAAGGTTACATAAGCTCACAACCAGTAAAAAGATCACTCGGCAAGCACAAATCTAGGAAATTGCGTGGTACAATATAAGGTCAGGTTTGGCAAGGACAACCCCGTTTGCGAATCCTGTTATTGAAATTCCCTTCCCTGCACAAGTTGCCAGTTGCGACCTCGACATCTCCCATCTACCCAGCGCCAGCAGTAGGAGATGCTGGCAGCAACCGACGCACACCCCATTTCATTTGCCAATTGCACAGAAGTCAGCGCGCCTTTGCTCTGTGCTGATTTGCTGAGAGCAACTCCTTAATCCTGTTGTCTCCTAGGTCCATTGCTGTTCCGGCTGCTTGTACTTCCACCAGCACCACCATTGTTTTGTTTCGTCAACATCTGCATTGCATCAGAAAAGGCAAAGTCTAGATCAGAATGCCTGGATAACTGAAATTGCATCTAGCAATTAGGCAGAATGATCCAAAGTAAGCTGTAGTATCCTTTCTTGAGGTCTCTAACAAGCTTCACACTGACGAAAGCTCCAGTGATGTCATTTCAAAGCTTCAGGCCAATACAAACATGACACCTTGTGAGTGCCATTTCTTATACACCTATGCTGTGTCTAGCTTACCAACGGTCTGGAATAGTGAAGCAGCAGAGTCCACTTGAAATCACAAATCATACAAAAACAAGCTCAAATTTTTGGCATTTTGGTTCCTACATAACCAAAGAGCTGAGCTCTCTGATGGGGGTTTTCATGAAAAAAACCACCAGTTCTGCATTGTGGTCAGGCATTCTCACTGCATAATTGAGCAGAACTAGCATGCCCTGTTTGTCTCCTTTTTTTAAAAAAAAGGTCCACAACGTTTGCACATTTCCATAATGGTGAAGCTTGTGCATACACAAGGAGCCGATACATAGGCTACAATCTTAAAAAAAAAAAGTCAACTGAAGGCCATACACAGGCTACATTCTTTACAAAAATGTCAACTGAAGGCGAGCAGAACTTAAAAGAAACATGGCTACATATATTTTCTTTTACCAGCATACACTGGCCAAAGTTTAAGGACCAATACTTAATATCGCTAGGTGCAGTATTTCTATTTACTAGACGTTTTTTCCCATATCCGATTGATAATGCACCGTAGGATAATAGCAATATGTGGTCAGCATCAAATAAACTGTACACAAACCATAAGTAGATGCACAGTTAGTGTCCAGAATGAAATGGAAAGTGCAGAAGGCAAAATAACCGCTGTGTCATGTCATTTTGGAACATACTGAACTAGTTCGACGTTGACAGAAACAAATCCACTTAAATGTACCTTCTTGGTTTTGGTATCCCTCAAAGCATTTGTGAGTAGTTTCTCCAGTTTCTCTAGTTGGTTTGCATCTGACTCGTTAGCATTGTTTTGTTCAGACCTGCAAGTTTGTTACGTTTCAATTTTTGCCATTGATGAACAAACAAATGAAGTCTGTAGAAATAGTGGAAACTTAGTGTTATACCATGTTGTGATCTCCTTAAGCCTGGATTGTAAGTCTGAAGCAGAAGCATCCTGGCTCTGGGCCAAAAATTTTAGTCAGCTACATCTTATCAGAACAGTCACATTTTTTTCTGCTCTCATGCATAAACTGTACAGGTACTTCACTACAAAAGAACACAGTGATGGCAAATGTAGCAATATTGACTGATGGATTTCATAATACTATCATGTCTTGATTCCAAATATAAAACTGGATTGTAAGTTATGCATATAAAAAGTCATATTGAGATCTTTACATCATTGTTATTTCGGTCTCCTTCATTCACATTTCTTCCTGTTCCCGCAAATCGCTGATAACGCTCATATGTATCTGCTATGCTGAAAATGAAAAACATGACAGCAGGGCATCAGCTCTATTTGCATCCACCTCTCTGAAAAAGAGGTGGGATTAGATCCTCAACTAATGTAGTCCCATTGGTTTTAGTTTGATGTACAACATAGAAACTACTAGGCACCATTTAAATGTTTGTGTTCTATAGAGAAGCTTAGAGAGAGTATCGGTCAAAGAGCACTGAATCGATCAAACAAGTACATTATATTCAGATTTTTAAAATAAAATTTGTGCTCTTGGAACCTAGGATTCCCTCCTCTTTCTTCTAAAAGAGGCCCTTGATTCAATTATCACGGTCCGGGAACGATATTTGAACTTTGCACTATACCACCTATAATTCTAGTGACCTCAAGAGATGTGATGGGCATTTTGGAAATAAATCTTGCCACAACTGAATTTTTTCTTGAAATGGACTAGAAATCAAGCCAACAAGTTTTTAGCAAGTTTTTAGAGTTGGAGAAATAAGCCTTTATAGAAAAATTGACGGTGGAAAACTTGAGAAATGCCCATCCCTACACTGGCACGCTGCACTTAGAAGCTTGTAACATGTGGCTACAAACTATGACTTCGAGGATTTGAATCCTTTTTGTCCAAAAAAAAGACCTAACAATACATGCTTTTCTATGGCCAAAGAACCTAAATGGAGTGTTGTCATGTCAAATGAGATGCAATTGCACAAAGATTGATAAGATGATGGAATTCTATCATAGCATCCGCATTGAATCGATCAAAAAAGTACATTATATTCAGATTTTTAAAATAAAATTTGTGCTCTTGGAACCTAGGATTCCCTCCTCTTTCTTCCGAAAGAGGCCCTTGATTCAATTATCACGGTCCGGGAATGATATTTGAACTTTGCACTATACCACCTATAATTCTAGTGACCTCAAGAGATGTGATGGGCATTTTGGAAATAAATCTTGCCACAACTGAAATTTTTCTTGAAATGGACTAGAAATCAAGCCAACAAGTTTTTAGCAAGTTTTTGGAGTTGAAGAAATAAGCCTTTATAGAAAAATTGACGGTGGAAAACTTGAGAAATGCCCATCCCTACACTGGCACGCTGCACTTAGAAGCTTGTAACATGTGGCTACAAACTATGACTTCGAGGATTTGAATCCTTTTTGTCCAAAAAAAAGACCTAACAATACATGCTTTTCTATGGCCAAAGAACCTAAATGGAGTGTTGTCATGTCAAATGAGATGCAATTGCACAAAGATTGATAAGATGATGGAATTCTATCATAGCATCCACAACGAATGTAGAATCAAGAGATCCATAACAAAAGAGCAAGACAAAGATAACTCCATAATGTAAAATCAAGAGATCCATAACAAGAGAGTAAGGTAAAGATGAAAACTCCTTATGATCAAGAGATTCATAACAAGAGAGTAAGGCAAAGACAAAAACTCTATAACGACCCATGCACAACAAATGATAAAGAAGCTTTCTTTCATCAAATACTTAACCTAGGAATTGGCATGAAACAGAAGACGAGAGTCCCATTCATATTGCAACAAGGGTTTTCAAAGATTTGTCCAAAAAATGAACTACACCAAGAATCTAAACACCCATTGGAGGCAATGGAATGAAATGTGATAACAATATTTCATGAAACTCACTTAAGAAGGAAGCTTCATATAGTGAAAGTTTGTATTTGGATTGCTAAATCTGGGGACTTAAGGTCAATAGTATAGATAATAAAGCAATCGAGGATTATATTTATCTCCTAAAATTTTAACTAATCATGAATAACATAGGCTCTATCTATAGGAATAAGATTTCGTATGCTACATAATCACTAGGAAGATCCATAAAACTTGTAAAGATCATATTCATGGTGCAATGCATAAATTTAGATTGTATAATTCTAAATTTATTCACAATTGTAATTTTCGTCTTTCTCTAGCATTCAAACATCCAACCTTAGGTTCTCATGAATCTTGCAAACTAGCAATATGTATTTGTCTTAACTAGAATAAGAGAGCCAAGATAGAAAAGAAAGAAAAAACCAAAGATGTGGACAATCTTACAAACTAGGTGTGTATATTTGTCTTAATCGGAATAAGACAACCAAAATAGAGCATGGAGAAAACCAAAGACTCTTGATAAAAATCAAACTTGCTATTAAGGACAAAAGAATGAAAAACTCATAATCCAAACGCAAACAAAAAACAAAGATTACAATTTCAAATTGAAGTTACTCATAGCAGTGGTGTCTACAAACTTGGTACATATAAAACAATCACACTTGTTAGCAAGAAAAAAACTAGATGAGAAAACTCATAACATTCAAATGCAAACGAGAAATAAAAATTATAATCCCAAATTGAAGTTACTCATAGTGGCGAGGTTTAAAAACTTGGTACATATATTTGTCTTAACTCAAATAAGAGAACCAAAGTAGAGAAGAGATTAATAACCAAAGACGTGAAAATAACCACACTTTCTCTCGCTAGGAAAAAAAATTGAAGAAAATTCGTTAATTAAAATGTAAACAGAAAATCAAGATTATAATTTCAAACTAAACTTACTTGAAGCGATGATGTTTACATCTACATATATTTATCTTAACAAGGATAAGAGAAGCAAAGTAGAGAAGGGAGAAAACTCAATGTCGTGAAAACTCAAACTTCGTAGCAAGGACAAAAGATTCAAAGAGAGAACTCCCAAAATTCAAATACAAACAAGCAAGAATAAGAGAACCAAAGTAGCAAAGGAACAAAAAAATTCTGAAAAATGAAAACTCAAACTTATTAACCAAGACAAAAGATCCATAGAAAAAACCCACAAAATTCAAATCAAACAAGAAACAAAATTATAATCTAAAACCGAACTTACTCATAGCTCATAGCGGTCACGAGAACTGTTTTTCTTAACATAAAACTAGCACTAACTTTGTTGTTACAATGTGATGTTTTGCTTCAATTTTCAGTGAATGATGCATATTTATCGTTTTGTTGTTAAAATTCTATGTTTGGTGCAAGACATGAGTATGTAACATATTTGGTACATGTATACGTTCAACAAATCTTCAAGTTATATTTTGTTATTGCAATGTAATGTTTTGCTTCAATTTTAATTGAATGATACATATTCATTGTTTTGTTGAATTCTATGTGTGTGTTGCACAAATGGATTGCAACATAACATACTTGGCTTAATTGAATGATACATATTCATTGTTTTGTTGAATTCTATGTGTGCATTGCACAAATGCATTGCAACATAACATATTCGGCTGATGTATGTATTCAACACATCCAAAATTGCATATGGTGTTATATAAATCTAGATTTTCTAAATCTTTGTCTAAATATTGAAGGGATATTGAGTATTGTGTATAGAAGTTTGGAAATATAACATTCAACCTAAATGCAAGCAAATTACTAATATGGTTGCAAGCAAAACCTTATATTTGTCTTTTAGTGCTAAATTTCAATATAACATACTCTGCACTAAAATAATTATATTTTATGCTTAATGGTCTAAGTCACTAAAGTAACACTACTAAATTTCAATATAACATACTCTGCACTAAAATAATTATATTTTATGCTTAATGGTCTAAGTCACTAAAGTAACACTACTCTCACATAATTTAGTGGAAGTTCCCTTATCACCTTATAATGTTGTATATTTGTCTTCTACTACACTTGATGTCCATATCTTCAATTTTTCTCTTAATAATAGAAGTTTTATGAAGATCCTACATAATCAAAGATAAAGTAAAAAGTGCACTAAGTATGAACATTGTAACGAGCTTAATGGTAGAATGTGTATCAAGGGCATAAAAATAAATATTAGTTTCTTTGGGTATCCTTAGACTTCTTTCCCTCCGGTAGTCTATTTGTGGACGGGTATATTTCCCTTGTTCAAACCTTAACATATTATAAGATACTAGATTGTTTGGTATGGTTGCTTCTAATCATAACTCTCTAGTGGTCTATATGTGGAGAACTATATTTCCTTTGTTCGAACATAAAGATATTTTAAGATATTAGATTGTTTGGTATGATTATTTATAATCATAAAATCTCATATCAAATGTACTCTAAAATACTAGATTGTTTGGTATTGTTATTTTTACTTTTAAGATCTCATATCATTTGAGGAGGGGGCTACAAAGCAAGCAAATAACATACCTTGGTTCTGTTTAGTATGAAGACGATTTCGTTCACATTTATTCACATTACAATCAAGTATATAGACATCAAAATAACTTTTAAAAACACAAAATGCAAAGAACAATAATCTCAGAGTATATTTACACAAGTTATCATTGTATTCCACCACCCATTGTAATACTCAAATGAAATATATAGCTTTTGTATCATTAGTGCACCACCATTATGTGAAGCACATTTTCTTGTAAATCCTCTCCTTGCATGGCATCTTGCTTCTTCAAAAGGATCAATCGGAATCTATTTATTCTCGCGTACACCATTAACAAGAAGAACGGTATGCAAGTAGAATGTCCTAGGTATATTTTTTGAAATAAATAGTCAACCTAATAACATCACATACCATCAAATTGAACAATAACAGACAAAATTAAATACTATATTTTTTGAAAAAGGAATAAAAAAATGAATGTTGATTGTTGATATATAGACAACAATAAAAGGACACAATAATGTATACATGTATTTTATTTCTATGGAGCATATGTAGCAAAATATATACCAATCGAGTTATCAAATTAAGTATCACAATATTATAACAAAAGACTTTATAATGAACGTGATATTTCTTCTTTTCAAACTTATCAAACTTAGAATACAAATATTATAATGAACATTATATAATTAAAATAGCACTTCATTATTATAATCAAATTATATAAACCAACACAATATTCTATAATGATCAATAAAGCAAATTGAAAATGCCTAATAAAGCCAAATTATTAATTCTCAATAGTTCCTTATTATTCTTAAGAAATCAGTTAAAGACACTTCTAATATATATATTTGACACAGTGACATACGATAATAATGTGAGATAAATGATGTGATAAATACAAGAATCTATATTTTAGAATTATGAATGATTCTACCCTTGAGTTTAAGAAGGAAAAGGCTTCCCATGTAACATTTTATAAAGAATACTAATACATACTCAGACTTACTAATATATAATAAAAACCTATTTTTAAAGGCTATTAGTTACATAATCGTCTGAGTATTATTTTAAAAGGATAAAAGATAGGCAAACTAATGATTTTGATGCAAAACAATAGCGAGGAAATAGGTTGTAGTGAAGAGGTATGATAACCTAAGCTTGTGAGGAATAATAGTGAGCGTTTAGAGGTAAGCATTCTGAAATTTTACTATTCTAAGTTATTATAATCTTACTACGAGGCAAACAGATGTCGGATCAATAATATTATTATGTGAATGTGGCTAGGTAGAAATGTGTTCGACAATAGGTCATGGAAGTACTAAATTAGATTTTATGGAGTTCATGAGTTTGTATTAGTGTTACTCGGATTTATACATTTATCGATTCGGTCTCAGCTACACACAATTCACCCATTGCATTTTTTCTCAGTCATGCTAATATTGAGTAATAATACCGAACAAGTAAAAAGAAGTTATTTAGAATGTGTTGGGAGAAACAATGTGATGATTGATTTCCAAGAAAGAAATTGATTGAAGATCTCTTGTTTAAGAAACTGATTGAAGCTCTGTTGTAATGTTCATATAATATTCTATAGAAAACTAGCAATAATTTGTCACATAAAGCCTTTGAAAAAGAAATGAAAGCAAAAAATGGCTCGAGCAATAATAAATTGTGTATGATATGTGAGATGTATTGATCGAGCCTTATGAGTTGATTATATATATGAGTACATGACCTAAAGGACAAGTAGTCACTCCTAGAGAGAAACTTTATCGCGATACTAAAGTTAATAAAAATGACACTGTCTAATATACTCTACCACCCCCATTAGTCACAATAGTGTAGACGATGAGACTCGAGAATAAGCTGAAAAGCTGACATGCCCCGCGGTCGGAAGCGTTGATGTGCGGCAGATGCTGAGGTTGGAGTACAAGTCGACGGGGGCTGGTTTAGCAGATGATAACCCCTTAGTGTTGAAGTACCCAAGATCGAGCTGGATGTGGTTGAAGTTGTGAAGAAGGGCGCGGGTTCGAAGCTTTAGCGAAGGCGTCTAGATACACAAAATCAACAGTTTTTGCTGACAGGTTCGACAAGATGTTCAACCGACTGCTATGGTAGTGCAACTAAAGAGTGGACGTTATTTGTGAGTGAGTGGCAATAGGCAAACTAGGACTGAGCTAGCATGAATAGAACCAGTAGCATGGGTGGCGCCACCGCTAGAAAGAGGCGACGACATAGGCAATCCGGGAAGGTGCAATGACAACCTCATCCTCGGGGGTGTTGACGAACGACAGGGTGAAGCAAATTGGGAAAAATGAAACGCTATAGCAACAAGAAGGTGAACATCAATGTGCAACATCAGGGTGCACGTAGCTCGAGTACCCAACTCCTCTCTTGATCTTTTTCCGTCTATCAACGAGGAAAACGAAAATTAGAAAGAGGATCACAAATCAACGCAACAAGGTAGTAGAAGGGAACTAACACTTGGATGTTGAGCACAGATCCCGTTGGTGTGACTTGGTTCTTGCGATGGTGGCGTTTGTAGTGATCGGTCCTGTTCGTGTGGATTGGGTCCTGCGGTGGTGACGTTGTAGTCACAGGCCAATAATGCATCAGATGACCGCACGTTGGTGTGACTTGGTTCTTGCGATGGTGGCGTTTGTAGTGATCGGTCCTGTTCGTGTGGATTGGGTCCTGCGGTGGTGACGTTGTAGTCACAGAAACGATGAAGCATGTCCATCTCACACAAGTTCTCCTTCCCAAGCGCTCCAAGGTGGATGTTGTGTAGCGGTGCATCAGGCTCATGGTTGAGGTAGCACGACCTGACCATAACGCTCTCAATGGCACATCCTGACGTCCTCGTGTGCCTCCTCAAAGTAGCAATTGTGGCAACGCAGGGGACAAAGGGACGGCTCGGGGGCGTCGCGTGCACGACAGACCAACCAGATCCTGACAGTAGATCAGAGGCATTTGTGCGCATCCTACAAGGGTACTGGCCCAGGTGAAAACCAATCACCCTATTGGTGGCAAGGGCAGAGGAAGTCGGAGGACGAGGGTTTATTTTCTGGACTCATGATACAATGTAAACAGATATGGGTCAATGTAATTGATTATGCATAATGTGTGTGATGTACTGCTTAAACCTCTCAAGATACATGGCGTGCAGGGCAAGTAAGCCTCTCGAGATAAGAAGGTTATAATAAGATTACAATCAATCATAAGCTAACCACATCTGGAGTTGCTTAATACACTAATAAAAATATAATAATGTTTCTATCGCTAGCTAAGATGTATCTATATGGATAAATTTTCAATTAAAATGTAGAGTTATCATGTTTATGTTGCAATTTTCAATATGGATAAATATTAGATTTATTTAATATTCAAGTCTAAATGTGCATAGTATCTCCAATAGAAGATAGTGCGCAATGGCTAAAGTGGTGTGGTAGAAACAAATTGAAATTCTCTATGAAAAATGGGTTAAGTGGGATAATCCAAAAAACTTCAATTAAGAATGGCTTATTTCTATGTTATAGACATCGGGTACTCATTTACTGCTGGAACTTCTTCTATGGTCCTAGCTTGCATGCTAAAAACCATTGGGTCTGGTCCACTTCCCCGAGTGTGGCAAGTCACTTGCACTCGAATAGTCACTTGCACTCCATTCGAGTTGGTTAGATGTACTACCTCATTTTCCCATCCTTTGTGACCATCATGTAGGCTTAACCAATCCATTCCATTCCAAGGATCACATCTATCCCCTTTGACTTAAGTACTTCTAAGTCTACTAAGAACTCTACCCCACTTAAATTGATTCTTACCCGTGAACAACCTAGATGACATTGAATAACATCCTCAGGTGTTCGGGTTAATAAGGCTAAGAGAATATTTGCTTAACATAACTTTGACTAGTACAATTATAGTCATCTATGTATATGTAAAGTTCTACTAGAAAAAGATGTATAATTTACATTAGTTAATTTAAGTACTTTAAAACAGAAGCGCTAACCACTAGCAGACTAGCAAAACAATATGACATACTCATACGATTCTTTTAAGTACTCATACTCAAATGGAAGAAAAACAAAAGAAATATTCCACATTAGGCTAAGTACAAATATATTTTTACACGCATCGCACTTATACTAAAAATATTATGTTTAACTTGAAAAAATATTATTGACATAGTCACGGAAGTATTTTGTCTAACTTGAAAAAATATTGTTTACATACTCGTACGATTTTTTTAACATTTTGTATGTGTACCATAGTTCAGATATTTAAGCCACTATTACACTTGAAAATAACTATAAACAACATAATAATAAAATTTATGACATAGTGCCATGACCTACTTTGCTTAGCTACACATCACTTTTTACTAACCAAGTGAAGCACCAAATGCGGAAAGAAATTACTTTTCATATATCAATTTATACTAAATACTTTAAAACTTGTATACCAAAATTTGTGTTCTCTAATGATATACGATTTGAAATATTATGTCATTTTTTGTTTCAATTAATGATATGTGGCATGAATTGTTCACATAATTTACTTTATTTTTATTAAAATGTAAGAATATGTTTTAGTTTACAAGTAAATTTGGTTAATCACTTTTCTTACAATATTAAAGGTAGTAGCAAAATACTTATATGCTTACTAGATTAGAATTCTTTTATCCAAAGTGTCCAACCTTCGATTAAATCATAAATGATTGACAGATCAAAATATAAGTTTGTACTACATAAAATTAGAGGTGTTTTATTTTTATGTTATTTTGATATATTTTAATTATAATTCATCATTTCTTAATTATTAGTGTGATATTGTGTGGTATGAAATGTTTTTAAATGGGAATGAACTTCAGTAAAATTATATTATTTTTTATAATAAAAAGATGCCCTCAACCATATTAGGTTTGAAAAAAATAATACTACTAAAATGATTCGGGATCCTAATGTAGAGTCTACATATATAGGGAAAATCATAACAACACTGAACAAATAAATAATCTAACACAAAATTCACGACACTTTCCAATAAAACAATAAGGTTATTCAAAATGTGTACATTCTATTTTGGGCAAATTATCATTAGTTGGTGTAATACGATTAAATATTAAGCAATTTTAATGGTTAGCGTGCTCGACTTGATCACCTTCCAAAAAGAAATAAATAAGACTTCAAATTCATCCTCTTTGGAACTATGTCATTTGTGTTGTGTTGATCTATTTTATATACATAGCCATATAGTGGTACGATATTATTACTATCATTCAATTTTAAAAGTAGATAACTATTGTGACATCTTAGTCACAATGCTTAATAGGATTGATAGAATACTCATACTAACTAGTTGCGATTTCATTTTTTAAAGCTTGTCTCTAAAGAATACTTTGGATAAGTGTGCTTGGACCGGAGCAATTTTAGGATGGGTGTTGAAATGGGGAGCAATTTTAGGATGGGTGTTGAAATGGGGAATTCTTTTCGGGTGCTAGGGTCGGGATGTTACTCTGGTGTCAGGGTCGACTCTCGTAGTTTTATGGGCGTGTGTGGGTCTACAGTGGTCACACAACATGGCACATGCGTTGGCACTGGACACATGGACGTGACTAATAGAGGACATTCCTGACTTAGGGTTAACCGACGAGTACGTTGATCTCATAAGGGTTAAGTTTCTGACCTCATGGTCCATGGTTTAATAAGATTGATAGAATACTCATATTAATAGGTTGTAACTTCTATTTTCGGAAGCTCATCTAAAAAACTATGAGGTTAAGCGTACGCTTGAGTGAGGAAAGAGTACACAGAAAAAATCTTATGTTGGTTTGTAAGGAAAATCCTAATGTTCTAGAGAGTTTCCAAGTGCAAGCGGACTCAAAACCTGGGGGTGGGCCTTTTCAAACCATGGGTTGATGATGGCAACAGAGGTTAGCCCATGCAAGCAAAACAAAAGTGTCAACAAGAGGCCAACTGATCTTCAAAATTTAGTGCCTATTTATGGGATTTTCTGTTAACATAGTTTTTTAAAAAATCTAAAGATGCCTCTCATGATGGCTTTTGTAAGGTCATAATCCTAAATGGGTGCTATTCTTCATGTGGTTGGATTTAGCGGATGTTCGTAAACATCATATCGTGATCTAACAAGCCAATTCTTCAACCACCAACTCCACTTGCGATGCTTGCTTGTGTTGGTCCTACTCCTTCATGCTCACCCTCGCCGTGCCGACCTCGATCTCTATCTTTCGCAACACCTCTCCGGACACATCTAGCCTTACACTCTCCCTTGATCGTGTGACCAATGCAACGTTCTTCACATTTGGTGGTCCTTCCTATCTTTACCCATGGACAAACTCATCATTGTCGCCTCACCAACTAGCCTCATGCATGCAACCATTGTCGCCAACTAGCCTTCCATGCTTCCCTTCGATCTTTGAGAGATTGAAGACCTCGTACTTAAGTCCTAATTCGCTCGTGAACTCTAAAATCTATGCACTTGACACAATAGAGGTTCATTGACCAAAGAAATCCCGCGTGATTGAAATATATGACGGTCGAGTTCCATTGACTATAGTAGTTCCGCGAGGTTGAAATATTGTAAGGTAACGTATCTAGTGGAAATCAACATCGTGTGGCTCAGATTAACGTTTCACAGTCTGCACGAAGAGGTTGGTTTCATTAGATATGTTGCCTCGTTGTAAACCTCTCCTATTTCAGTAAAGGGAAATGGCAATTAGCGAATACATCCCTAGCAATATCTGAAGTTGCAAGTAAACTCTACAAAGGCGTGACTGATTAGAGGTTCAGAGTTTGTAACCAGCGATTGTAATTCTAGATTCGATTGCTGCATCGTAAAATGATCGTACAGTGAAAGAAGACGAGTACCTAAACATGTTTCTCGATATAAGGGAACTTTTTCCTGCACGCAAGAACAGGGGGATTCGGAGAGACGCCGAAACCAGAGGGTGCAAGACGCAGGGTGTGTGGCTTTGTCTGTCAGTGTCTGTATTCGGGACGGACGCGCACTCGCGAGACGCCCTCCCTCCCTCCCTCCCTCCCTCCCCTGCATCCTCGCTTGTGAACCACGTGCGTAAAGGCTAGAGGAAAAACAGCCACACTCGGCGCCAGGAGCAGCAAGCCAAGCTCCAGAGCAAGCTCAAGGAGGCGGCAGCCGGCAGCCAGGGCAGAGATCTCCAACAGGATCATGCAAGGTGGCACAAGGCAGGCCCTCCTGGCCACGGGGATTGTCTCGAGCACATGGCGTGCGTGCACGAGCAGGGGCGGCTGTGGATCGTAACGCGCCCCGGAGCAACGGCGAGATTTGAAAATGGGGTCGGAGCGAATCGGAATCACCCTGCTCTACCGCTAGAATAGATTGGACCGGAGACTAATCCCCTGTTTTCGTGTGGAAGTTCCGGTCGACGACGGACCGGGGGCAAATTCTAGGAGCAGGGAGGCGGGAAATGGGGGCGAACCTGGTGGAGGAGTACTCGTAGAGCTTGCCGGCGGGGGAGAAGACGAGGAGCGCGACCTCGGCGTCGCAGAGGAGCGTGAGCTCGAAGGCCTTCTTGAAGAGGCCCGAGCGGCGCTTGGAGAAGCGCACCTGCCGGCTCGACTTGTCCTCGATCCGGCGCAGCTCCACGCGCCCGCGCCGCGCCATGATGAACCCTAGCCTCGACTCGCCCTCGCGTCCGGACACGTCGGTGGGTGATGGAAAATGGAGCGAGCGAGAGCGCAGCGATGTATGTGGGGAGCGGGCGGGGGATGAGAACGATGGAGGAGGAGGAGGAGGAGGAGCAGGAGCAGGAGCAGCAGGACCCACCCCGCTAGGCCTCTGGCCTGGTGGTTCCGCGGCTGTACACCTCGGGGCGTCGCTCCTGTGTGTACTTATCTTTGGGCTCCCAAGCGCAGCTGCGCGAGTAGGTCGGTTTTTGACCATACCATTTGCTCCGGGTACTCTGCAGTAGTACTTGATGATTGATGCACAATGTACTTTCTTTCTATTTTTGCCTGATTTAACCGGACCTCCCCTAGCCCTACATGTTAATGACCAAATAGTGTCATCTAAGGGGGTGTTTCAGTGTTTGGTTGCTGACCATGCCACGACGGGGCGACATCAACTTTTCCAATTGATTTTGGTGCCGAACTCTCGAGGCGCCAAATTCTACCGCCGGACCATTGGCAGCGCCGCCAAAGATTGAGTGTGGCCAGTTATGGCTGGCTACTGAACAACCTCTGTTCGGTTTTAATAACGCTACCACAAAAGTCATGTTTATGTTGTCAAAAAAAAACCTCCTGTTTTTGAGGAATTAAAAAAATCTATTTACTCTCTCCTTTCAAAATCACTATTCACTGTTGATTTTGCTCATAATGTTTGATCATTCGTCCTATTGAAAAAGTTGGTGCGGAAATACGAAAAGTTTTGTCCTACTTAACACATATTAAGTTTATTAGTTTGACATGTGTTTAAATTGAAGAAGTGTAACAATAGAAAAATATCATGGCATATATGTGCCAAAAAAAATACGCCAAACTTGGTATAAACAACTCAGTTGGTTGGTTAACTTAAAATAAAATGTCCCCACTTAGCATAAACTTTTATGATATAATGATTATTGCTTTACTTTTTCAGCAAGACGATAACCCTAGGAGGATGCTCGGGTCATTATCCCATATCATTTTCCCCACACGAGTTCCATTTTGTAATTTGGGGGGGGGGGGGGGGGGACTAGACAAATATTCATTGGATAGATGGTACCAATAGAGGTGCCATTCTGTGATCTTTCGTGTCTCAAACTATATATATTGCCCATTTCAAAATTCGTACAAAAATAAACCCTCACATACACATATGTATGAACACTCACACATCCGCCGGTACAAATCTATGTCCTCGAGGACCCCGGATATGTAAATTTTGAAACTAACAAAGTCACTAGAAAAAATACCGGGCGGAGTTGGACATCTCAACTCATATGACAAAATTCGGGAGGAGGCACCCTACTTTTCCCTCGAAATTCGGTCGAGAAAAAAAAGGTCATGTAACAAAATTACGTACGAAAGCAACTCACTCAATAAGGTAGTTTGTTCAATCGGCCGCTTACACTGCCGACGATGTGGCATCATCGTGCGCGTGCCCGTACTATTTCGGCCCCCGCACGCTCTTTGCCATCACCACCGTTCACTGTTGTGAAGCAAAAAAGAAAAGCACTGGGAAGCAGAGTCGGTTGTTGGTAAACATGGTTAATAATTTTCCATATTTGGAAAGCGGGGGTGCTGAAGTGGACCGGGGCGGCGCGCGACGTGGACACCCCGAAGAGGACGCGTGGACCGACCGCGTGCCGCTCCCCTCCTCTCTGCTCGGGCCGGGGGCCCCCGGCCGCCCGGCCCGTCGTACACCCATGGCCACGAGACTCCACTCCACTTGCCTGGGGAACCCTGAACCGCAGCCGCACACGGCGGCCATGCGCGCGCGGTGGGCACGGTGCGTGCACCTGGCCCTGCCGGACACACGGCCCGAGCGAGGCCCCTCAACCGGCCGGCCACCGGACGCCGCGCCGGCCGCCGGCGACCGTATCATCAGCAGAGTCTCTCTCTCTCTCTCTCTTCTCTGTCCCGTCCGTGGCGGTGCGGTAAAATTAAACAAGAGAGAAAGCTGTAGTGTGAACGGGGAGGGTAAAGGGCATGCGGCGGCGCAGCACTGGAGCAGGTGGCAGGTGATGAGGTCTTTCTCTTTTGGGCAACTGGATGGGAGAAACCGAGGCGACGACGGGGCCGGCCCCCGGCGGCCATGCAGCAGATCCAGATGCAGTGCACGCGCCGCCGCCGCCTCCGAGGCGGCAAGCAACGAACCGCCTCAGCAACTAGCACCTGGGCTTGGCAGCTTGGACTGACCAGTGACCACTGACGCTGAACACTCGTATCGCCATGTATTGCTGGAAATTGTCAGCCGGGCCGTGACGCTACAGTACCTGAGAGGAGAGAGGACGGACGTATCGTATCGCATCGATGCAAAGTTATTTTATCTTTTTGCCTTGTGGGGACGTACACGCGTGTGCGCAGCCAGGGACATTTATACAGCATTCCCTCATGTTTGTAAAGGAAATCGTTTAGAACAGTGACACGGTCTACAAAGTACAACTTTGATTCCTCATTTTTATAAAAATAATTATCAAAAACTAACATATGTATACTTTTGTGAAAATAATTTACAAGGCAAATATACTTGTGCAGATTTCACCTTTCCGAACTCAAACGACTCAAAAATTATTCATGATTTAACAATTACCGAGAGAGGAAATTTAAGAACGGTGCCAACAGAGTGTCACGGTCGTTATGCTCATCTCTCACCTCGCAACACTATGTCACTCCCTCCTACTGTATGTCTGTTGTCCTCGTAATTTTACCGATGTGACATGACACTTATGTGACACTCCTCATTAAGTACTAAATAAACTAGCACTTCCTTTCCAGGCGGATCCCATGATCGGGTCCATCCCAGCCCAGCCCACTCTCCTCTGCAAAAGAAGGAAAAGGCCACACAGCAGCTTGCACCACCACTCACTAACAAACACTCATGGTTGTTGCAGGCGAATGCGTGCAACTCCCCAATATTTTATGAGATGCGTCAGAGCAAAACTCCTGTAGCTCCTCTCGTTCCCCGCGGCGCGCGTCCATGTGCATGATGTGCGTGCCTCCACCGTTTTTTTTTTGGTAGACGCACAACAGGATCAAATCAACCAAACCCAGCACACGTACGTACCGGCTGGTCTAGCATCGACGCTCTGCCCCCATCGTGAAAGATGGATTTTGGTTTGATATTCGACGTGCTTTGGACAGCCGTGACTTTGCAGATATTCTCTCTCTCCCTCCTTTTTTTCCCCCTTTGAAAATTGAAACGGCACTTTGCAGATATATTCTCGAGGAGAAGAGTTGCGGGGTGGGAGTATCGTGAAGTGAGTGAATATTTGGAAAGCCGGAAAACGACGCGGAAAACCAACCATCCACGTCCACAAGCAAAAGGTATACCCTCCCAAATATCTCAGAGGATACCCCTCCCCCCAAAGCTGTGACGTGTCCCCGGCCCTGGCACAAAAAGGAAAACAATCGTCTCCGTATAAGTTTGAGAGACGCAGCAGCCCAAGAGGGGTACTCTCGCAAAGAGCCCAAAGGGCTCAAGACAGTCGTCCTATTTGGGCCGTGCCACTCCCAACACCATGTTTTTTTTTTACGGTAACGGTACCAAGCGGTAGCAACATGTAGCAAAATTCAAATTTGAATTTGAATTCAAAAAAATGAAAATAATAATAATAATCTCCGAAAAATAGTTCATGATTCGTAGAGTCTGATGGTGTTGAAAGTTTTCAAATTTGATTGCATTTGGTATTTATTTGGATATTTCTTAAAAATGTTGGTCCGAAAAAATGTTGGAACATTTTGAAAAATGTTGAGGAAAAATTACTAGAATTGTCGAAGGAAAAAATGTTGTAACATTTTTGAAAAATGGAACATTTTAATTTAATAGTCTGGTAGTGAGCCGGTGAAAAAATAAATAACATCATTTAGACGGCCTTTAGTGATTTGGAAGTTCGCAGGCCTATTTATCTTCCGGAAGACATATAGGATCCCCTGAATGAGGCCGGTAGCTCGCACTGAAGGCCCAGGAGTGAAATCGCAAAAGACAAACGGGCCTCCGCCGCCGTGCGCGACTACGTACCCTGGGGCCGCTCTGACGTAATGAAGGCCCAGAGAAAAATGGACGACGGGGTGGGTGTGCGCGCGAGTGAGGCCGAATTAGCTTCCGGCCCAGCAGGGAAAGTGTTGAGTTCGCCTCGCCGCCGTCGTCCCCGGCCGGTCCGTCGCCCTTCCCGGCAGAGACAGACGCGGCCGGTGCCGCCCGCGAAATTTCTCGGCCGGCCGGCAAGCAGCCGAAAGGTCCGTCGCGTCATCCTCTCCCCTCTTTCCTCCGTCGCCTCTGATGTGTGTATTGGATTTGCTGGCGTACGAATCTGAACTGAAACCGCGCCGGTGATCATCAGATAGATAAATAGATTAGATGACGCGGAGCCGAGTCGGTGGTAGAGTCGAAGAATCAAAGATCGCCTGGCTGGTGCCTGGTGGTGGTAGCTGACTAGCAGCTAGCCGGCCGAGCAGGGCTCTGCGAGGAATTGGAACTCGGGCCACTCGGGTAGGGGTAGGATAGGATACCAGCATCTCGTGGCGTTGGCGTCTTGAGATTGAGATTTTACCAGAGGCGTAACCGGCAGAATATGCCGGCGGCCACATCCTCCGCCGATCCATCCATTGGTGCGGATAAGTTCGCTCGCCGCAGACTGCAGCGCCAGCGGCGACGACGCTTTCTATCTGTCTGCCAGGGCTGCACCTTCACCTTTCCTTCACCTTTCCCATGGATTCCTACCACTGCTCTGCTCTGCTCAGTGATCAGGCCCGTCGCCAATGGTACTAGAGCCGGATGCGTATGAGGATCAACTGCTGTTGCTAATAAACAACCGGATTGGAGTGCAGTGGACGAGTGGTCGTCGCACCACGCTGTAAAGCGTCCCCTCACCTTTTGCCGGCCAAAAAAGCTTCAGATTTTGTCCCGGCGTCCGCCGATCAACTCGCTAGGTGGGGGAGGCAGTAGTGGACGTCTCTCGCAACCTGTACTTTTATCCTCCTAATAACTCCCCAAGTTTCAAGAAAGATATTTCAGCTTCTTTGCATCGACCTTTTGATGCGCTCTCGTGCCACTTGGTGGTGCACTGCTAGAGCCATGCGGTGTGAGTCTGCTAGTTTGTTGCCTGCCTGTGGGAATTACCGCAAGCCAGTCAGAACCCCAAAGTTGCCGACAAGTTTCTGTCGTCATTGTTACTGAAAGTAGCTTCAGACTGGTCTTGTAGTCTTGTTCCTCCTTGCTTTGTTGTCCTTGCTAATCCTTCGTCAATCGTCATGTCAGTTAGCGAGGATTAGAACCTGTTCTTGGCTTCCGAGTACCTGTGCAGTGCTAGTATAACCTGGAAGTTAGTCCATGCATGGCAACCCGACAAAAGTCACTCAGTGAGAATTAGAACATATACTCAGAATCAAAAGTACTGGTGATCAAAGTGATGTTTCATGGATGTTTCACAAAGGATAGAGAGGAATCTTATGATCTAGGATATGATAGCACTGCGCTGCAATACATAACTGTTGCAACGTATTATTGTCCAAAGGTATATTCGAATCAAAAGATCTTTTCTGATCTCGAAAAAAAAATGAACGGGGCCAGAGGACATTGACCCGGATCTTATCAAGAGGACACAACATGGCATGCCACGGTGAGCACCAGCAGCTGCAGGCTGCCGTTGTTCTTGGCTTCGGAGTACTGAGCTTTCCTGACTACTCTCACCAGTCACTGGACCCTTGCCATCTTGGGTCTCGCCTGTCAGTCAATGCTGGTCAAGTTTCTAGCGTGCGAAACACGAATACACGAGTGAGATGCGCATATATCCAGCATCTTGGAAAATGCATGAAGAACGATTCATTGATTCTTTCTTCATGCATTATGTTATCCACTCGCATCCAATGGATCACACACCACGCTCCTGCATATATATACGGGGGCCTCGCTCCGGCATTGCCAAGCAACCACCACAACCAAATAACCAAACCAACAACCAACAAATATGGAGGCAATGACGACGAAGACTGCTAGTGCTAGAGGTGCCAAGGGCAAGGTGGCAATGGTCTACTCCAAGTACGTCAAGCCCCAGGGCAACTCTGCTGTAAGTGTTACACACCAGCTCAAGCCCCCTCCTGTAGGTGCAGCAGCAAGCGCCTCCTACGTCGACGACATCGACGAGAGGGCGTCAGCTTTCATTCTGGCCGTCCGGGAGCGCTTCAAGAATGAACATAACATGTAGGGGGTGAAGATGAGTAGAAACTAGAAAGTCCAGAAGAGGTTATTATTTACAACAATGTCTTCTGGATTGCCATGGATCAATTGTACAAGTAGGGCAGTAGCTCCTGCAGTCCATGGCCTCATCTTTTCTCTCTCTCTTTTTTTTCCTGTTTTGAACTATAAGTTTACAAGAAAATGAATGGGAGGACCCAGTGTAGCAGTTTCATCTCCTGAGCCCTTATTCCGATATGTACAATACTTCGTTGGGCTATATAAATACTCCTCAAGTTTCTGTTTATAAGATGTGATATGACATGATGGCACGATCTTTCAAATTAGACTCTAACCATTCATTTATCGTATAGGAATGTTATATTATTTATGGTTATAAAGTTATAATCATTGAAAAAAGAATATTTGATTACAAATACCACCCTGTCAAATTTGTATTGCAAAAATAAAAAATATGGAGAAATTATTGGATGGTAAAATTTAAATCTTAATTTACTTGCTGCCCTATAAATATGAATAGAGGGGGTAGCTTCTTAAGGCCTGAACCCAATGTTAAGCATCATCTATTAGCACGTATGGATTTGATCTATCGGTTTGGCCTAGCTATCATCTATTGCAAAGTAGCATATTCTTCAGTACTACTAGACTGTTTTCAGACACAAGGAACAAAGGTTAAAAATATGCACTATGTAGCATAGTTCTCGGAATCTCAAACTTGTTTGTCCCTAGAACTCAGGCTAAAGAAGTGGTCCATCAACATTCAAGAACATTTAATATAATCACTATTATCCGGCATTACCTACACATGTGCGGCATGCGAGAAATAAGCAGATCCGAGTGACATCTGAATTTCAGGCGATTTCTTGACTTTCAGTACAGTCTTGTCTTTCACCGGCCTTTGCGCTCAACTAGTACCAAGGAATTGGGCGATCAAACACTGAACAAAATAAATAGAATTACCTCCAAACACTCAACTGTGAAAGCTATGAAAAGCACTCATTTACATGATTCTGAAATCTGAATCGTAAGTTGGTAGATTTCCATAAACTAGAAGTATTAGGATAAGTAAGCTGAAAGAATGGACATTTGATTACAAATCCAATCATCCAAATTTGTATTAAAAAATATTGGGTAAATTATTGGTCAAAGATTGTAAAATTTAAACCTTAATATGCTGCCCCATAAATAGGAACAGCATCATCTGTTAGCACGTGTGGATTTGATCTATGGCTTTGGCCTAACTACCATCTACTATTGCAGTGTAACATATTCTTCAGTACCACTTGATTGTTTTCGGACACAAGGAACAGAGGTTAAAAATATGCACTGTGTAGCATACAGTAGTTTTCTAGAACTCAAGCTACAGAAGTGGTCCATCAACATTCAAGAACACTTAATATAAAATCACTATTATTCAGCATGATCTACACATGTGCAGCATGTGGGAATCAACAGATCCACGATGATTAGAGTAATCAGGGACCTCTGAATTTTGGGCGATTTCTTGACTTTCAGTACAGTCTTGTCTTTCACCGGTCTTTGCGCTCAACTAGTTTCAGTACAAAGGCTATGAAAAGCAATCATTTACAAGATTCTGAATCATAAATTGGTAGATTTCCATAAATCAGAACTATTAGGATAAGTAAGCTGAAAGAATGGACATCGCTTGTTGGAGTTTTCAGGATCATTAAAGACTACTTAGTATTACAACCGATATATTTGGTGGACAACAAGAGCTGACTGCCTAGCACCTGATTGATCAGAGATCGTCTACCATGATGAGTAGGGAAGGGCCTGTATGGCAGCACCATCCGGGTTGTTGCCCTGATCGCCAGCGCTTACATGGTAGTAATACTGCAGCTGTGGAGTAGCAGGGCTGGGAGAAGCAGCTGGTATGTGGCCGGCAGATGTGGTCTGGATCGATGCCTGCTTGCTGCTGTCTCCCAACCTCACGTACGACATCCCGGCGAGCGAGACCTCGCCGCCGTCGGGGAGCCGTGCCGCGCCGCTGTACTGCGGCGCGGCGCCGAGGGGCTGCGCGGTGGGGATCATGGCCGTCTGTGCCGGTGTCGGGTTGTCTGACAGAAGAGAGAGAGCACAGTTGCCATTGCTCTGCTTGCTGCTGCTCTCTGAGGAAGCGGTGGTGATGGTGAATGGCTGGCTGCCGAAGGCCCCCGCCGCGTCGCCGCCGTGGTGGTGGTTGGTCAGGAAAGGGAAGTGCTTCCGGTCCTTGCCATGGAAGAGGGAGCCAGCACCGTTGAGGTGGACGGCCGGGTAGTACGGGTCTTGGAACACGTCGGCCTCCGTCTTGACGACCGGCCATTTGGGATCTGCCAAGGATGAAGCGAAGAGCTGTGGGTACGACGCGAATCTTGTCACTCCTGGACAAAGCAAAATGAACCGCAGTTAGATTTCCGGTGCTGCAAGTGACAGATGGTGTTAGGCCAGGCCAGATCAATACATGTACTACAAAGCATAAATTTCTTCATGAGGGTTTTTGATTTGTGACTGGACCATGCTGGTAGAATAATGCAGTGAAAACCCATCTTTCAGATATTATCAGTGGTTTTGAAGAATTTCTGTGTTCAGAACTGCAGACACCACCATATTTCAACCGGAAATGGACATCCATTGACAAACTAAATTGCGGTAGCTTTCCGGCAACAGTCTACGTTCATCATGTAGTGGACTTAATTAGGGTAGCCATGTTCCTTTTCCCCTCCTCTCGGGAAAGAAAATGAATGGATGGTAGCACTTGCAACGTGTGGAATGATTTGCTGCATTGCATAGTGCTGACAGGTGAGGACTCGGTTCAGCACATGGTCCTTGAAATGCAAGAAGATACTGATCACAAGCTAATATAATTATAAGCTGTGCTTCCCGTTGCGCCACATAATGATCCTAATCCAAACACACCCTTAAGGAACAAAATAAATGTCTGAAATCTCTGCCTTTTCCTTCCATCACTCAACTCACTTAGTGCTGTCAGCTCTAAACGAGGTAATATTTCTCCCGTTAAACTTTGTGATCGATTTGCCCGTGCATTATGTGCAGTGCCATTTGACATGTGTTTTGCTTTGTTTAAAGATGATAAAAACAGTTACCACCATGTACAAGGAGAAAAGAATTTACCGTGGTGGTTACCAAACAATCCTCCAGGGTTGAGAGGGTCCGGCTGCGGCTTGCGGCGGCGCCGGTTGTGTCCATCAAGGCGCTTCCTGCAGCTCCTCTTGGTATCATCGAACTCCCCGAGCGAATGGAACCTGCAGAGAAGAAACAATTTCCACCAATTCGTGAGGACTCGGCATCTGGAGCTGGATTGGATTGACCACACTTCGAAGACGCACGCTCTCAAATTTCAATCAAGTTCAAAAATGGCAAGTTGGCTTTCTTCCCCTCCGATCTGGTGGTGTCAACTCTTGGCATCAAGTCATCAACTTTACAGTAAAAACCAGAAAGCAGCACATGGATCACACTGCAGTTGACCGCAAAAAGACCCGGAACAACCAAATTAAGCACGTAACCTTCACGGCTCGCTCTGGGATGTTTGGAAGATGAATCTGAATTATCATGTGGAGAAGACAAACAGAAGAGCTACTACTAGTCCTAGCTGGGAAAATTTCAGATCATTCTCCTCTTCTAGAACACGACGAGATGCGAGGAGGCCTTTGGAAGCAAGGCTACAGAATGTGGAAAGCATGGGCGAGCCACACGGGACGGGACAGCGACGACGACGAAAGGGACACACGCGCGCACATCAGAGAAATTTGTTGTCCGAGTGAGAACCCTGACAAGGACGGAGCGGGCAGCTCGAAGTCCAGTTCCACTGCATCTGCATGCCTCCCGGCCCATGGCTGCGCTGTCGTAGGGACACACGCACACACAAACACTGCGAGCACGGGCGCGTGTGCAGTGCAGCGGCAGCCGGCTGGCTTGACGGTGGTGGTGTCACAGGACGTGTTCAGACCATGACAAACCCAGGACCAGGAGCTGAGTGGTGGTGCTGAGTGCTCAGGGCCAGGGGTTAAATCCACGTTTATTTATATTTCATTTCACTACTGTAAAAAAAGCTAGGCCCAGCCGTCACGCTCAATCCTACTGCAGAGTTTGGCTGTCCAAATCGAGTCTTTAGGCAGAGTTCTGTTTCGACTTTTGCATAGAAATTGGATCTTTGTTTGGTCGGCGTTGCTTGCAGTGTTTTTAGCAGGTTGATTACTACTACTACTTAACTTTAGGCTTTTGACCCGTCGTGCGTGCGAGAACAACAACAGACCGGATGCCGGAAGTTTTGGCTGTCGCACGTCGTTCCGTCAATTGCAACGCGCCAAATTAAACAATCGCGATGGCAATTGAAGGGATGGATGCACAGGAGCTGACAGCGAGTTGCTGCAGCTCCTTTAGCGACTAGCGCTTCTAAACTATAACCACCATGCTTAATGCAGAGCAGTAGACCAGACAGTGGTGTATTGTACTTGGACGTGATGGTAATTAGTACAACAGTAGGGGGAAGAATTTCACTCTACTCCCGGCCTCCCGGGGCGGGGCGGGGGGAGAAGCGTCGAGCAGGGACGACGCGTGCGACAGCCATGGACAGACAGAGCTGCTGAGGTATCTAGAGCTCCGGACTGAATTATTCGAGCAAGAAACCAAAAGAGAATCATGAGTTTTCGAGGGAGGGAGGGGGGATCCAAGAAATAATTAAGCAGGATTTGGATGCATGCGCGCGCGCGCGTGTTTCGTTTTGGTGTGGTGTCGGGATACGAAATACGAACCTGCTGCACTGCTGGCAGAAGCGCTGCTGCTGGCCGGCGACGGTGACGACGGGCGTCTTGGAGTGCGCCTCGCAGACCTTGTGGCGGCGGTGGTAGTCGCGGCCCTTGGACAGGTCCGCCGCGCACCCTTCCACGGAGCACGCCGGCACCGCCGCCTGCCCCTGCCCCTGCCCCGGGCGCGCCCGCTTGGACGGCGCGGACGACGACGACGACGGCCGCGGCTGCGGCGGTGGCGCGGGCGGGGACGGCAACGCCGCGGTGGTGGTGGTGGTCGCCGCCCTCCAGCTCGTCGGCCCGCCCAGCTTGAGGTCCAGCGCGCCTCCGCCACCGGCGGCGGCGCCGACGACGACCCCGCTGCTGGGGCCGACCACCGTGCCGAGGTCCCACGCGGGGAGCATCTTGGCGTCCCAGTCCATGGCCAAGACGAGAGGAGAGCGACGACGCTGCTGCTGCTGCGGTGCGTACCTACCTACCACCTCGGGATCTTCTCTTCCTTGTTGTTGTTGTTGTATCGGTGGCGCAGGCGCAGCTAGCTGGTTGAAGCGAAAACTACGGCAGCTCCTGTATGTAGTCTGCGTGCGCACTGAATGAAGCGAGCAAGCAGGTCGTCGTCGTCGGAGACAGGCGGGCGACGGCTTGCTGCTCTCAGCCTAGCTCGGCGACGAGGAGAGACTGTGGCCTGTGGGAGTCTGAAAAGAAAGAAAAGTTGATTGCGAGGAAAAAGCTAGCTCTAGCTGCTGCTGCTCGTGGAGGAGGGGCAGGAAAGGAATGGATGAGGCCGGAGCAGAAAGAGAGCGAGCGAGATCACAGCAGCAGCAGCATGCAATTAAGAATCCGAGAACAGCAGGAGGCAGCAGCGGATGAAGGCGGATCAGGCCAGGCCAGCTGCAAGCAGCGGGAGGTTTAAAGCGAGGGGGGATGGGTGCTTTGGGTGGAAGCGAGCGAGCGAGCGAGCGAGGGAGCGAGGTCGGAGATGGAAGAAGGGAAGAGGAGGTGAGGGACAGTGGTTGCTGCGGACAGCACAGGAGGAGACTCCTATTGGAGGACTCCAAACTCCAAAGGTGGCAATAATTGCCCAGAGCGGGGGGGACGCCACTGTTCACTCGCTTTATTTACCAATGCCTGCCAGTAACACACAGCACAGGAGGTGCGTGTGGTTGGGTCGGAGGAGAGGAGAGGAGAGGAGAGGAGTAGGTGGTGTGGTGCGGTGGGGAGAGGGGTGAGCAGCAGCAAATCAGCAAGCAAGCAGATGGACGTGGCAAAAGATTCAGATCAGAGAGTGATGAAGGAAAAAAAAAGGGGAAGCAGGCAAGCAGCTACACCTCCATATCTGGATTCTGGAGCGGAAGGGAGGAAGAGGCAGAAGGCGATGAAGCAAGCAGGGACAGAGGAGGATTCCTCACCCCTCTTTGGTGGTTGCTGCTAGGTGCCTTTGCTGCTCCTCTCCAGCAGCACCCTAGCAGTAGTAGCCTTTACCTCCTTGTGGATTGGTTTCTTCTTTTTCTAGAGGGTGGAGCGGAAGGAAGCCCAGCTACTACTACTACTAGCTCTCAGTCAGTCAGTGCAGCTTTTCCCTTCTGTTTTGCACCAACAAAATGGGCAACCAAAGATGATGAGCTACTACCAAGCTGCCTGCACACCACTAAAATACTGGTAGTAACAGAGAGGGGACTCAACAGCAGGGAGAAGTGCAGGCAGGGGCTCCTCCTCAATCAGTCCTCCCCTTCACCTTTTGTAGGGGGGTGTGGGGTGGAGGCAGGCAGGGGCAAAAGTACAAAAGTTAGGAAAGGGATGGATGATGCATGGAGGAGGAGCAAGCAAAAGGAAGAGGAGGGAGGGTAGGCGGCCACAGCTTTTCTTTCCTTCTTTCTTTTCTCATCATCTCAGCTGCAGCTGGTGTTGTTGTTGTGTTTGCTGCAGCCGCTGCTATGCTATGCTGTGCTGCTGCCTCATCTCAGCTGACATGATCATGTTCACAAATCACAGCCACAGCACACCATCATGAGGCCCAGTATTGCTTCCTGCACTTCCCAAAGTGTAATACATCCATTCTCAAATGCATCATGCTATGGCCACACACACACACAGAGAGTATAGCCGCCTTCTAGCACTTTTTTTTTCTCTCCAGTCCCTCCGCCTTACCTAGGGTTTGCACTACTGTTTGGAGTTCTCAAACATTTATTAATCATGTGGGATGGTTTTTTTCATCGTAGATTTCGACGCGTGAAGTATAAAATACCCGCCCGAATTGTCGGGAGCAGCAGCAGCAGAGGTGAAAAAGTAATGCAACGACACATCGCAAATATGATAGTATTACCGAGATTCGCTCCGACATATAGTACGTGTATTCCTCGGCTTTCCAACGATAAAAGTACAGGTTCCGCGCTTAGAATACGGGGGGCTAGCAAATTGGCTTTCATGGAACTAAAACGAACTGATAACTTATTCCTCGTTGTGAGCAGTAGTAGACGACAACAACAACTAGTACTACGCTGGGAAAAAAGCAACACACGTTCTTGTTAAAGCACCCTAACCTAGGCTGAAGGAAGTTCCTTCCATGACCATGGGTTGTATGAATAATGCGGTGGTGTGTCCCTACTACCTTGTGTTCATGGTGTGGTCCCTCTAGCAAAGCAAAGGTATTTGCGCCTTCTTTAGCATAGTTTTATTCCCCTAATGAGGATTGTTTACCTCCACGGGCCGTGAGGTCCAAGTTCCAAGTCTTAACTTGTATGGCTGCTGCGCCCTAGGTTTCACACGTTGACCAATGGTCAAGAGTCGTATCTTCCTCGCGCGGCAGCACTACTAATCTGCAGTGGAGGGAGGGAGACTGCCGAGAGTTTTAATCTTTAACTTGTGTTTACATTTACCCCACCAAGACCTAGATTTTGCACCCGGGTGTCGTCGACGTGTAGGACGGTAGTAATAACTGAATAAAAGTCTAAAAGGTCTAGGCATCCGAGAGCCGGCAGGCCCTGGTCAAAGCTTTGGTTGAAGGAGGAGATACTGCTACATTGCCAGGCAAATTTGGGTCCTTGTTTATTTTTCCTTTGTCTCTCTCCCTCTCTCTGCTGCGTTCGACGAAATTAGCTTGACAGCTCGACAAGAAGATTAGATCCGTTAGTTTATATCTTCATGGCGTGATATATACACACTTTCAGGGTCTATAAACGTCGCTCTTTTCACTCGCTTTATCAACCACCAGCCCAAGAAGATTGCTTTCTCGCACCAAACCAACCACCAAGAACTGCGTACCAAGACTACTTATCTCTCGAACAAACCCAAAGACCACCAACCGGACAGGGCTGGTAACACAAGCTAAACGTGAGGCAAGCAAATTAGATTTGGAGGTCCAGTGAGGCTTTTGGTTCAGAACTCTAGCCCTGCATGTCACATGGGAGTGTGAGTGAGTGAGTGCCAGACCAGACGGATGCAGTGTTGTGCCGCAGCACCGTGCTGACTGATGCTGCCACTGCAGACGGATACAGTAGCGTCCGGGCAGTGATTCTGCGTCCGGGCAGAGGCATGTCAAGCAGATTGAGAGGTGGTAGTACATGTACAATACCGATAGGCTGGGTTTCTGCACTGTACTACTGTAGTACTATACACTCTGGTAGAGTACGTACGTGCGAGTATCTGAAAAATTCTAAACTACTGCTACCATGACGTACTGGTATACTATTTTTTTTTCTGTTAAACGAGCCTTACAAGGAGAGTGGTAGCCAATTTGACGAAGGCATGGACGGACAAACAGCATGTTTTTGGGTTTGACCGTTATACAGTGTACGTGTGGTGTGGGGGCGAAGCGAGAGAGTGACCACCGCATTCCGAAAGCAAGAAAAACGCAGCGGGAGGGCATGTATGTGACGCAAGGGATGGGGATCCGTCACGTTGCATCCATGGCATTGACCTACACCTACCCGTGCAACGCCAATAGCAATAGCTCGTCTGGTCTGGTCTGGCTGCGTGCTCTGCTTGGGTTTCCCCGCTGCGCTGCCATCAAATCATGGGTTTGGGTTGCTGCCTGCCTGTGCCTGTGCCTGCTGCCTGCAAGCAAAGCACGGAGAGAAGAAAGTTGGGTTTGGCCCTGAACTGACGGGAAAGAGCGGTGGCGTCGCAGTCTGCGCTTGCGCTGCAGGCTGCCACCCCCCAACTGCAGGCTGGATTGGTCAAGTCAGCCAAGTCCCATCCCCATCTCATCTCGGTTTGGCCGGTCGTGGTCGGACGCCGGACAGAGAGGGGCTAAAAACTTTTTTTTTCAATAAAAGAAACTCACGGCGCCAAAGGACGTGCTTTGTTTCCCGTCGCCTTTCTGCCGCTGCGGCCTATTGTGAACTCTTTGAAGTTTTGTTTAGCTACTACTCCGTGGGGCATGCCATGCCTGATGCATTGCCATGCCCAATTGCCCCATGCATGCATGTGTGTGTGGACAAGCTAGTGCTAGTACGGAGTGCTACTCCTACTTGACAAATAAACTACTATTTACTCTTTTTTTCGTGAAAAAAGGGAATAAAGTATTTACTTGACAATTCGGTTCACCAGCACATGCGTGTCACTCAACTGTCAACTGCTGCGCCGGGTATAGCAAAGAGGATGGCCGGCCGGCCGGGGCAGCAGCGAAAGGCTACGGCGGCCGGTGTGCCCCATCAGTTGTTTCGTTACCTAGCTGTAGGCAAGGTAATGCATGGCTGTTGCGTGACAAGACATGGCATGCAATTCTATTTAAAAAAAATAAAAAGGGTGTTCACCGTATCGAAATATCAAATATTTGTTACTATTGATTTTTTTCTCTACAGCTTCAATCATTCGTCTTTATTCAAAAATTATTATAAATGTGTAAGAAGATAAGTCGAGTTTAAAATATCTATAATAGAAAACAACAAGCAAACAAAATATTTGTTATTGCAAAAGAATTTTATTAAGACGAAGGGTCAAAGTTGTAAAAAAAATCGATAGCAACAAACCGCCGATTTGTTGGTGCTGATTTGTTCTAAAGTACCTGACTAACTAAGCGGTCTTGATTTGTTGTGGGAAAAAAATATTGTCGACTCGTGGTTGATGGTCTATTACTTTTCCACACCGAGAAAGTAAACGGTAACAAGTCAGTATAGCTCGCTTGACGGCCGCCGCAAGGTAGCTAACTCGATTGGCAGCCAAACGTACTTGCATATATGGAGTCTCAATTCCTCTCGTGCCCACACGCATGCAGGACGTGCGCGTGAATGAGAATATACTGATATACCGCTAGATAGCATGTGGGGCGCAGTGTAAATGTGTAATGTACAGTCTCGGAGTCTCCCCTTCAAATTAAAGTTCAACGCTGCTGTAGACGTGTCTAGTTGCTGTGGCTCCAGTTGAAAGCCGCGCGCTCTCGACCGACGACAGTCCTAGTAGGAGATAGGGTGTGGTCCGCCGGCCGGCCGGCCGCCGTTGCGGCTGGTACACGGCTGCCGGGCGTCCCGACTCCGGCGTGTGCATTGTGCCCTAGCTACACGCACGCCGGCCGGGACCTCGTTGAATCGCTTTGCCACCACGCATGCATGCAGCACATGACGTGCCCGACGGATCGAACCGGAGCTAGCTCACGCGCGCACGTACTTACGTTACGTACAGCCGCGCTACCTCTCCTCTCCATCGATAGATGGTGCCATGCATGCCGCGACGACGGACCAATTAAGTGATGAGGAAAGAATTTATTGGCGACGATCGTGCGTTGGTGCTAGCTAGCTCGTCGTCAAACGAAACCCCACACGCAGTCGCCCATCGATCAGCTCCTCTCTACGTTCATCGAACCAAATTAAAAGAGTTTTTTCCCCAACGCCCTTTGTTAAGTTTCACTTCCCCCACATGCCCCTAAAAAGTTTACCCTCCCTCCCATGCCCTCCCCCAAACTTTCTTTTCCCCCAGTAGCCTTTCTGACGGAATGAGGGCAAACGGCGCCTAACGGAGGGGCGAAAAGTCGTTTTTGCCCCTCGGTTCATTGCTGGTTGTGGCGTTGTTTTTTTTCTATTTTGCTGTTTGTGTTCTTTCTGTTGTGTAGCTTGGTTGGCACCTTTTTTTTTTCTTTTTTTTCCTTTTTCGCTGTTTGCGATCTTTTTCTATTAAGCTACAAGCTTGGTTGTCACCTTTTTTTATTTTTTTTCTTTTTTCCTCTTTGCGAAGCTCGGTTTTTTTTCTTTTTTTCGTTGTTGTTTGCTATTTCATTCTTTGTGAGCATTTAGCAAATTGCTCATATGAATAACAAATTGCACATATAATAGGAAGCCTCAATATTTTACTCGACAACATCAGGATAGGACAACAATATTTAATACATAGTTTCATAAACATAAGGACAACATTGTTCCATAATTATGTAACATAACACAACAACATTCTAAGAATACTCAAATTCTAACTCCATAGACTACAACTTGGGCTTCCATAACTTAGCTTCATTAGGCAGCCAACTAGCAACTACTTAGGGGACCTGTGCTGAAAAAAACAACAACCAAATTCATGGTTAACATAACAACAACCAAATAACTGAATCAATGTGTGTGTACATATTAAAGTGCAACCACTTACATGATACAACAGGCAGTCACATGTTGGCTCACAACTGTCGGGGCAGTCGCAGGAGCAGCCAGAGTCGGTGGAGTACCTTCCTTCTGAAGGAGGAGCCCTTCCTGCATCTTCATCTTCGACTGAAACATATAACAAGTTGCAATATCAGGGAGAACATATATATTAGGAAGAACATAGAGTATTGAGTGATATTCTTACGCCTGCAAATCATAGCGAAGGCCTCAGCTTCAACCTCAGGGTCGTCATTGGGCTCCTCATAGGACTCCTCGTCTATCAATAATTTATGTAAATACAATGACCACCATATGAACATAGTGTAATGCAAGTCATAATAGTAACAATGCTAAATATTTGCCTCGGATTGAAGTACATAAAATTTCATGATGGCCATAAAACCATGAGACACGTCCAACCCAACCATCAAAGTTATCTTTGGTTGATAACAGTTGTGTTCGGTATGGACGTATCTCATGGTTCGATGACCATCATGACAAGTGGATGATATCATCATGAGTACTCCATCATGACAAGTTTGGGTGAGGGCATGTGAGGGAGGGTGAACTTTTTAAGGGCATGTGGGGGAAGTGGAACTTAGCAAAGGGCATGTGGTCGATAACAGTTGCGTTGGGCATGGACGTATCGCACGATTCGATGACAATCATGATAATTTTAAATGATATCATCATAGGCAAGCAAGAAAGCATGAAAGTTTACAATGATGCTTGAAGTAACAATATTAATTTGCCTCAGATAAAGTAAAGTGGAGTTTATAATGGCCATGAAACCGTGGGAACGTCCATGCCCAGCCATCAAAGTCATCTGCAGTGGATAACAGTTGCATTGGGCATGGACGTTTCTCACGATTCGATGACAATCATAACAATTTTAAATGATATCATCATAGGCAAATAACAGTTGCATAAGGACAGAGCATACATAATAAAATGCCTCAGACCACAAGCTGCATAGGCAGACCACAAGCATCATAGGCAAATAACAGGAAAATAACAGAGCATACATAATGTTGCCTCAGACCACAACATCATAAGCACACCACAAGCAGCATATATAGCAAGCAGCAGTCTCAAGTGGATCGAGCTCATCGAGGTGGACATTGGCCCGACGTGGCGCGGGGGCAATTCGATGGGGCGGCGGCGCCCGCGCCATCCATGTAGGGCAGCCACAGGCGAAGGAGCCATCCACGCGGGCCACGGTCGCCCCTGGAATGGCGGAGGCGGCGATATGCCATGGACATGGACGGCCAACACTAGATCCGTAGGAGGAGGCGGCGGTGGAGGAGCCATGGCCATGCACCGGAGGAGGCGCATCCTCCACGCCGGCGAGGAGCGAGCGGGGGCCGACGGATCCCGCACGGCCTCGGCGTGCGGAGGCGGTGCCGCGCACGATCCGTACGAGGAGGATGCGGAGGAGCCGGGGCTGTGCGGAGGAGGAGGAGGAGGCGCATCCTCCACGCCGGCGACAAGCATCGGGGGGGGGGTGTAGGATCTAGGATACCGACTAGAGGGGGGGTGAATAGGCGGTTTAAAAACTAAAAACACAACACTAGAGAAATTTAATTAGAACCACAAGGAGAAATAAATCTCTACCTACTCTATTCCTATGTTGGGGTTTTGCGGCCTAGGGTGACAAGATAAACAACAACCCCTAGAAATAAAATGCTCAAAGTGAAGTGCTTGAAAGGAAATTGAGAAAAGAGATAACCGAGCACAAGAGACGAATTTTATCCCGTGGTATCGATGACTTGCCGGTCACCCCTAATCCACGTTGAGGTGGATTCAATGTTCAACCGCTCCTCTATCAAGGCACCACTTGATCTTGAGCCGGTTAGAACAAGAGAACCACTCCACACCTCGATTCCACTAGAGTTGCTCTTTACCGCTCCGGTGAGGTGAGCACAATACCTCTCACAACATGAAATCCGGAGCCACGCACAATCTTCTTGCGAGCTTCAACGGATTCTTCCACCACCAAGCCGTCTAGGAAGCGGCAACTTCCAAGAGTAACAAATCAAACACTTGCTTGATGATTCCCTAGTGCCACAAAGATCAAACCTTGATGCAATGCACTAGAAACTCTCAATCTCACAAAGAATACCACCACTAAGTCAAGTGAGTGAGAGAGAGGGGTGAGAGAGCTCTACAAGGGAGTATGAACCTTTAGAAGTGCCAAGAGAGGCTCTCCAACCCGGGCTTGGAGTATAAATACTCCCCCTTTCCGCTACTAGCCGTTAGACACAAAACACGTGCCTCGCGGACCGTCCGCGATGCCCTCGCGGACGGTCCGCGTTTGAATTCCAACGGTAAAATCGCTAGGTCAACCGGCCGCGGTGGCCGAGCGCCGGACCGGCGGACCGTCCGCCGGGCCGCGCGGATCGTCCGCCCGGCCCACGCGGACCGTCCGCGGGCGGCCGCGGACCGTCCGCCCCGGACCCCGAGCGCACCTTGTTCGTTGCAAATAACGGACCGTCCGCGGTACCTCGCGGACCGTCCGCTTTGGTCCTTGCGGACCGTCCGCCCGGTCTCCGCGACCGTCCGCCCCGAAGCATATTTTCTCGAAATCTTTTGCCAAAAACTCGTTATTAAATAAAAATCAACCACCCACGGACCGTCCGCCCGAAGGGCCCGGACCGTCCGCCGATGCCGTAAAACTTGTTTTTCTTTTGATTTTCAATAAAAACCTTTTACCAAGAGAAACCACCACTCATCTAAATGCAATGCATGCAAATTTTTGATCCGAGTGGCACTATGGAAAGTCAAGCCAATGAAATTGATCCCTCTTGATAGTACGGCTATCTATCCTATTAACCCGGTCATATAACATCCTCTAATCACCTTATGACCGGTAAAAGCAAAACCCTATCTTTTACCTTTGCCTTGAGCCCTTTCCAACATAAGTCAACCAAGACCTTCTCATGTTCCTCACATGATCTCATCATTCCACGGACTAACCTATTCTTATAACTCAAATGAAATTGTTAGTCCACAATGATTGTCATTAATTACCAAAACACAAATTAGGGGCCTAGATGCTTTCAATCTCCCCCTTTTTGGTAATTGATGACAACCATTTAAAGGAGTGATATAATAAAGGTTTTGTGTTTTGGAATCACTTACTCTTTTCAAATAAATTCAATAAATATATAGAGTAATTGTCTCCAAAAACAAGAATATAGAGATAACTCCCCCTACAAATGTGCATATAATTTCCATTTGATTTTCACACATATGCCTAAATATGATAAATTTTGACGGAGTTTCCCTACAAAATTGAGATCAAGGCAACAACCACAAATATATATCAAAAGGGATTACGGGTTAGCATCAAGAACTATTATAGGAACTAGAACAAATCATAAGATAAACAAAGCAAGAACATAATTGTAGAACATCACAAGATAGCCACAAGTTCTAGTTCTCAAACACATCACACAACAAAACGTAAGTTTCACAAGAATTATTACAAGCCACACGAAGTTCATGCAAGACCGAAATTAAACATGTAAATGCAATGCAAAGAGTTCCAAATTCATGCAAGCAAGGTGAGCTCCCCCTAGAAAACACACACTCCTCCAAATCTCTCTCCCCCTTTGGCATCAAATACCAAAAGGGCCTAGTCATCCCGTGGCGGCGGCGGAGGAGGATAGAATGGCGGAGGAGGACGGAACTCGGTGGTGGAGCGAGAGCCGGATAATAATGATAAAAATGATCTCTCGAAATCTCCAAAAGCGAGTGTTCGGGGCATGGACATCGTGCGAAGCCGTGTCTCGCCGATCATGTAAGCCGCCGATCTTTGCTCGGATGTGGACATCCGAGAGAATCTATCATTGAGGGCACCGAGATCATTCGAAGATCGACCGCATTTCACCCAACCGCTCGCATCATGGGATCATGCATAGTATTATAGACATGATGACCAAAGGTGTCTAGACTAGTATCAATCGATGCCGAAAATTTCGCCGCATAGTCCGGAAGGTGTCGGTCATCCGTCGTCCATATGCCTCAAAGTGAGATTGAAACCCCGATCGCATTTGCCGAAACCGAGAATTCATTGATTGTTGAATATTAGCAAAATAGGGATCAAAGTATCCGGCAGAGGCTCCCACCGTGGCTGCATAGGAGGAAGCTGGAGGAGGAGGAGGCATAGCATAAGTACCCTCATCAACATTAACATTGCCCAAGTTGCCAACATTTGCATTTTCATCATCACCACCATGAGCCTCAATATTTTCACGCAACATTGTGAGCCTCTCGCTTCCCGTCCATAGGGTGTCAATGGCTTGTTCAAAAAGGCTTTAGCATTGTAAAATGGGCGATAAAGTTCATGCTTCACATCACATAACCCATTGAACCCTGTCTTTATCTTGATCAATGACATAATATAGGGGGCAAAATAAATACTATCTCGAACAAGACGTTTCTTGCAAATCATTTGATCAAGAATAAGTTTCACAACATCAAATCTAGTTCCATTCATAACATAATCAATCACATTCCAATAATGTTCCGGACTTTATCCTTATTACCACTTTTAGGCATAAAAGTGTGCCTAATGATGTTGTTGATGGCAGCTGGATGGTGTCTAAGTCCTGATGACATGCAGTTCATTATGGTTGCATTAAGAGTGCCGGGCTCGTAAAATACAGCTGTATCTTCAAGAATATCCTCGTTATAAACATCAATACCCTCACTAAAATACTCATAGTTAAGATGATTAGCAGCTGCAAATTCCGCAAATGTGGCTTCATACTCACTTTTACCAGTCATCCATTTCATTTTCTTCCCTATGAAATCCATTTCATAAGTTGCATAGAATTGTCTAACTATTGTATCATTCCAAATCACATCTATCTTTGAAGAAATGGTTTTAACCGCAAATTCTCAAATTTTGTTGCTACCCCGGAAGGACAGTTTTAGACTCAAGATAATCAAAATCAACCCTTTGATGAGAGAAAACCGTGCACTCCATCAAACTACCGAAAAATGCTTGTTCTTGCACAAGAGTGTGGAAAAATAAATTGTGGGTGTCACGGGGTTGATTATAAGCATTTTCATTTCTAGCAATAGCAAACTCTCTTTGGGTCCACTTGCCTTCTAGGTCTGTGTAATTAACCACATCAATGATTTCAACATTGTTACCTCCCCCTTGACTTATCTCATCTTCATCCATCATAAATGAGGCACTTGTCGCTTCATCGGCCGGATTGAAATCGCTGTCATTTGGATTGTCAGGTTCCTCTTCTTCCTCAGAGGTATCATCTTTTCTCCGCCTCTTCGATGTCCCAACATCCTTGCCCTTCTTCTTTGATGTGACCTTTTTGGTCACCTTTTTAGTGAGAGAAGCTATAGCCTTGCGAGCACTGTCAAAACCATATATTTCAATGAGTATTAACTTTAGGAAGCAATTTGAATTGATAATGAACCCCATTTGAAAGGTCACCGTGCATGGGATCCTCGGCCCGGGGGCCGCGCGGACCGTCCGCGAGGAGGCGGCGGACGGTCCGCCCGCCCCGACGGCGGGCGCCCATGAACGGTGACACCGATCCTTTCCAACCTCATATCTTCATCAAAAACCGAAATTTCTTTACCAAAATTTTGCCACAACACTACATTGATATCCCAAACACATTCACCGAGCCAAAATCTTGAAATCATGGACGAAATTTAGATCACACCTCCAAACCCTAACCACCTCCTTGCTCAAAATCCAAGAGATAGACAAAGAGATTCGAAAAAGTACCGGATGACATGGTGGAGAACTTCGCGGAGAGTCGGGGATGTGCTCGGACGGTCGGGGAGAGCCCCAAGAGAAATCCCTAAGAGAGGGGCTATCACCTTGAGAGAGAGCAAAAGAAGGGAGGAAGAAGTCAACGCGCCTTCGGTGGGGAAAGGGAGGGACCCACCCGCGCGCGACACGGGCGGACGGTCCGCGACACCCCCGCGGACGGTCCGCGAGGAGCGCGGACGGTCCGGGCCCCGGGCGCGGACGGTCCGTTAAAGATGCCGAACCTCCGAACCGCACCGTTGCCCCACGAACCACGCGGACGGTCCGCGGCCGCCCGGCGGACGGTCCCGCCGGGGAGCCGGCCGGACGGTCCGCCAAGTTGAGACGGACGGTCCGACCTCCTTTTTTATTTCGGCGTGAATTAACTTTGAGAAGCGCTATTTCAAGGATTTCTTTTGGGATCATTGCTCAAGAATAATAATAGAAATTTATTTAATGATGCAATGTCTTGAGTAAGGCTAAAGAAAATATGCACAAGCAAACTTTACGAAACTAAAAAAAACAAGAGATAAGTTAGAAATTAATAAGAGAGAAAAGCAAAAGCATATGGATAAACACATGTGCTAGTTCTCAAGCCACATTTGAGATGTCAATCACATTTAGCTCATTTCTCAATTTGCAAAACCGAGACTCATCCAAAGGCTTGGTAAATATATCCGCCAATTGATCGTCCGTGTTTACTCCATCAATCTTGATATCTCCTTTACTCACATGATCTCTAAGAAAGTGGTGCCGGATGTCAATATGCTTGGTTCTAGAATGTTGAACGGGATTGTTTGCAATCTTGATAGCACTTTCATTGTCACATAAAAGAGGAATTTCCTTGAATTTCACACCATAGTCAAGAAGTGTTTGCTTCATCCATAGTAATTGGGCACAACAACTCCCCGCCGAGATATATTCCGCTTCGGCGGTTGAAAGAGCCACCGAATTTTGCTTCTTAGATGACCAAGAAACAAGTGACCGTCCAAGCAATTGGCAACCTCCGGAAGTGCTTTTCCTATCAACCTTGCAACCGGCATAATCCGAGTCCGAAAACCCTACTAATTCAAATTGAGCACCCTTTGGATACCAAAGACCAATGTTAGGAGAATACTTTAAATATCTCAAGATACGCTTTACGGCGGTCAAATGACATTCTTTAGGAGCGGCTTGAAATCTAGCACACATGCACACACTAAACATGATATCGGGCCTAGATGCGGTAAGATAAAGCAAACTACCAATCATGGACCTATAAAGCTTAAGATCAACCGGTTTACCTCCCTCATCAAGATCAAGATGTCCATTAGTAGCCATAGGAGTTTTGATGGGTTTTGCATCTTCCATGCCAAATTTCTTTAAGATGTCCCTCACATATTTAGATTGGCAAACAAAAGTGCCTTCCTTCAATTGTTTGATTTGGAGACCAAGGAAGAAACTCAATTCACCAATCATAGACATTTCAAATTCCCTAGACATCATTTCTCCAAATTCTTTACAAAAATCTTCATTAGTTGAACCGAAGATGATATCATCAACATAAATTTGACAAATAAAGATGTCATTTCCAATTTTCTTGGTGAACAATGTAGTGTCAACCTTTCCAATTTTAAAGCCATTTGAAAGAAGAAAGTCCCGAAGCCTTTCATACCAAGCACGAGGGGCTTGTTTCAACCCATATAATGCCTTAGAGAGCTTATACACATGATTAGGCTTTGTAGGATCTTCAAAACCGGGAGGTTGCTCAACATATACTAGTTCACTAATTTTCCCATTTAAGAAAGCACTTTTGACATCCATTTGATATAACTTGATGTTGCGGGAACAAGCATAAGCAAGCAAGATTCTTATGGCTTCAAGTCTAGCTACGGGAGCAAAAGTTTCATCAAAATCCAATCCCTCTACTTGAGTATAACCTTGAGCAACTAATCTTGACTTGTTCTTTACAACAATACCATCTTCATTTTCTTTGTTACGGAAGACCCATTTAGTACCAATAACATTATGATTCTTGGGTCTTTCAACTAACTCCCAAACTTCATTTCTAGTGAAATTATTTAATTCTTCTTGCATGGAGATAACCCAATCCGGATCATTAAGTGCTTCATCTACACGCTTAGGCTCATGGAAGGAGACAAAAGAGTAATGTTGACAAAAAGAAGCAACACGAGATCGAGTTTGAACACCCTTACTAATGTCACCCATGATTTGATCAATGGGGTGATCTTTGGCGACTTGATGATGAATTCTTGATTGATCAAATGGTTCTTGAGTTGATGGAAAAGGTGTGGTTATATGGGCTATTTGATTATCTTCTTGAGATGAGTCATTGTTGCTTGAGTTACCATCTTGTCGAACATGATCATTTGTCGTGGAAGTGGATGGGTTAACTTCAATAGATACCGATGGATCTTCATCATCATCTTCTTCTCTAGGCATGATATCCCCAATTGCCATAGTCTTCATTGCTTTGCTTAATTCTTCACCTCTCACATCATCTAAATTCTCTTTTTCATTTTGAGAGCCCAAGGTTTCATCAAATTGCACATCATACGCTTCCTCAACAAATCCTTTAGACTTGTTGTATACTCTATAGGCTTTGGAATTTGAAGAGTATCCAAGAAGAAATCCCTCATCACACTTGCTTTGAAATTTAGACAACCGAGATCCTTTCCTCAAGATATAGCACTTACAACCAAAAACCCGGAAATATGAAATGTTAGGCTTTCTTCCATTTAGAAGTTCATAAGGTGTTTTATTGAAGAATCTATGACAATATAGCCTATTAGAGGCATGGCAAGCGGTGTTGATAGCTTCGGCCCAAAAGGAATCCGAAACTTTGTACTCATCTAGCATTGATCTTGCCATCTCAATTAAGGTTCTATTCTTCCTCTCAACAACACCATTTTGTTCCGGTGTATATGTAGTTGAAAACTCATGCTTGATCCCTTTCTCATCACAAAACTCTTCAACATTGGTGTTCTTGAACTCACTACCATTGTCACTTCTAACTTTCTTCAATTTTAGCTCAAATTCATTTTCGGCTCTTCTCACAAATGACTTGAAAATATCACATGTAATAGCTTTGTCATGAAGAAAGAATACCCATGTGTATCTTGAATAATCATCCACAATTACAAGACAATAGGTATTGCCACCAATGCTTCTATAGGTAGTAGGACCAAATAAATCCATATGTAGTAATTCCAATGGTCTTGAGGTTGACATAGTACTCTTGCTAGGATGTGAGTTGGCAACTTGCTTTCCGGCTTGACAAGCACTACATAATTTATCTTTCTCAAATTTTACATCTTTCAAGCCAAGAACTAAGTCATGTTTCACCAAACGGTTGAGTTGTTTCATACCAACATGGCCAAGTCTTCTATGCCATAACCATCCCATAGAGGCCTTTGAGAATAAGCAAGTAGTCAAATTTGCCTTTTTAGATGAGAAATCCACTAGATATAAGCTCTCATGACGAAAGCCCTTAAAAATAGAATCTTTCCCATCTAGTGAGGTTACCTCAAAATCATTACTAGTGAAAGTACATTTATAGCCATTGTCACAAAGTTGAGCAATAGATAGCAAATTGAAATTAAGAGAATCAACTAGCAAGACATTAGAGAGATTATAATCTTTAGAGATAGGTATTTCACCAATGCCTTTTACGCCTCCTTTGCTATCATCTCCAAAAGTGATGTTATCAAAATCGGAAATGTCTTCATCAAGATGAGAGAATATTTTCCTTTCACCGGTCATGTGGTTTGTACAACCACTATCAATTACCCAATGTCTTCCTCGGCTTTATAGTCCACCTACAAAAGAGATTACTTTGTTTTAGGTACCCAAATCTTCTTGGGTCCTTCAATGTTAGTGACCAAAATTTTAGGCACCCAAATAGATTTCTTTTTACTACTACCGAGAGAGCGACCAACATAATGAGCACAAACAACTCCCTTAGAATCTTTCTTAAGAATATATGAGGGATCCAAGGATATGGTCTTCTTGCTCTTGCATTGGTGATCCACACCAACCCTTGTATTGCACTTATGGCACATCTTAATCTTTTCTTCTTCCTCAAAGGAAACATTTGAATTTACAAAGATACTTTCCTTAGGAATGAAAGCCTCCTTTCCTTTCTTGGGCAAGTAACCAAGTGCATCTTTATTTAATGTGAATTTTTGATTTGTCCAAATATGATTAAACCGAACATGACTTCCAAAATATCGTGCAAGATCATTAGATAAGCACTCAATCTCCTTTTTCAAAGATTCATTCTCCAATAATATAGATTCATAAGACATATCCTCACTAATACAAGAGCTAGTGCTTGTGCTACAAGATGGGTTAGATGAACAAAGAGGAGCATTCAATATATTACATTCAACACCCATACTCATTTTTCCTTTGACATCTTGTGCAAGGAGAGAGTTGTGAGCTTCCTTAAGCTTCTCATGCTCATCTTTTAGAGTTTCCCAAGAAATATTAAATGTTTCATGGGAAATCTTTAGATTTTCATGAGTAGTCTTTAGCTCCTCAAAAGAATTTTGAAGTGAAATATTTTTCAACTCCAAATCCTTCAACTTTGATCTCTCCAAGCGCAATTTGTCATCGGACTTAATAATCATGGCGACAAGATCATCATAAGATAAAGCATTATCATCATTATCACTATCACAATCATCATCGTTATCGTCGATTATTACCTTAGATTCACCTTTTGCCATGAGACAATATGGCTTAGAGAAGAGTGAAGGCGCTTCCTTGATAGCAACCCGGCAAGTCCTCTTGAAGGCTTGTCATCATCTTCTTCATCGGAGCTTGCATCGGAATCCCACTCAACAAAATATGCTTGACCATTCTTCTCCTTCTTGTAATATTTCTTCCTCTTAGGTATACCCTTCTTGTCCTTTTTCTTGCCATATTTATCTTCTTTCTTGTTTGGACAATTAATTGATATATGCCCAATTTCACCACAATTGAAACAATCTTTTCCTTCAAAAGGATTCTTCTTCGAAGATTGCCCCATCTTCCCAAACTTCTTCTTCTTCATGATTCTTCTTAGTCCCTTTACAATAAGAGCCATTTCTTCATCGGAGTCAATATCTTGGTTCTCATCATCATTTTCCTCTTGAGTAGCCTTGGCCTTGAGAGCAATATTTTTCTTCTCTTCATTAATTGATTGGCCTTGAACTTCCTTTTGTGATTGCTTGAATAAATCATGAGTTTGCACTTCACCAAGCACCTCCGTAGGAGTCATCTTACTCAAATCACTCCTCACAAGCAAGGTCACAATTGTCTCATATTTTGCCGGAAGGCACCTAAGGAACTTGTGAGAGAAATCTTTGTTTGATACATCAAAATCAAGACACTTGAGTTCATTCACTATATCATTCAACCGGTTGAACATAGTTGAAACATCTTCATCCTTCTTCATGGTGAACTCATTGAACTTTCCCTTATACACATAAAGTTTTGCCTCCTTAACCGTAGATGTTCCCTCGTAAATTTCCATAAGCTTCTCCCATATCTCATTTGCTTTCTCAAGTCCCTTCACTCTATTGAATTCACTAAGTGCAAGAGCATTGTAAAGAACACTCAAAGCTCTATCATTGAGTTTTTCATTTTTATCATCTTGATCCGTCTTATTCTTAGAATCCAAAATGACATATCCTTCCATTACTATCTTCCATAATTCTCTTCCCAAGGCTTTAAAGTGAACTTCCATTCTTTTCTTCCAATAGTCATAATTGTTCCCATCAAAAACCGGTGGCTTCCCAACATGAAACTTATCCTCCTCACCCATTTATCCTACTCCGAGATGGTTAAATCTCTCAAACAAGGAGTCCTCGGCTGCGATACCACTTGTAGGATCTAGGATACCGACTAGAGGGGGGGTGAATAGGCGGTTTAAAAACTAAAAACACAACACTAGAGAAATTTAATTAGAACCACAAGGAGAAATAAATCTCTACCTACTCTATTCCTATGTTGGGGTTTTGCGGCCTAGGGTGACAAGATAAACAACAACCCCTAGAAATAAAATGCTCAAAGTGAAGTGCTTGAAAGGAAATTGAGAAAAGAGATAACCGAGCACAAGAGACGAATTTTATCCCGTGGTATCGATGACTTGCCGGTCACCCCTAATCCACGTTGAGGTGGATTCAATGTTCAACCGCTCCTCTATCAAGGCACCACTTGATCTTGAGCCGGTTAGAACAAGAGAACCACTCCACACCTCGATTCCACTAGAGTTGCTCTTTACCGCTCCGGTGAGGTGAGCACAATACCTCTCACAACATGAAATCCGGAGCCACGCACAATCTTCTTGCGAGCTTCAACGGATTCTTCCACCACCAAGCCGTCTAGGAAGCGGCAACTTCCAAGAGTAACAAATCAAACACTTGCTTGATGATTCCCTAGTGCCACAAAGATCAAACCTTGATGCAATGCACTAGAAACTCTCAATCTCACAAAGAATACCACCACTAAGTCAAGTGAGTGAGAGAGAGGGGTGAGAGAGCTCTACAAGGGAGTATGAACCTTTAGAAGTGCCAAGAGAGGCTCTCCAACCCCGGGCTTGGAGTATAAATACTCCCCCTTTCCGCTACTAGCCGTTAGACACAAAACACGTGCCTCGCGGACTGTCCGCGATGCCCTCGCGGACGGTCCGCGTTTGAATTCCAACGGTAAAATCGCTAGGTCAACGGGCCGCGTGGCCGAGCGCCGGACCGGCGGACCGTCCGCCGGGGGCCGCGCGGAGCGTCCGCCCGGCCCACGCGGACCGTCCGCGGGCCGGCCGCGGACCGTCCGCCCCGGACCCCGAGCGGCACCTTGTTCGTTGCAAATAACGGACCGTCCGCGGTACCTCGCGGACCGTCCGCCCGGTCCTTGCGGACCGTCCGCCCGGTCTCCGCGACCGTCCGCCCCGAAGCATATTTTCTCGAAATCTTTTGCCAAAAACTCGGTTATTAAATAAAAATCAACCACCCACGGACCGTCCGCCCGAAGGGCCGGACCGTCCGCCGCATGCCGGAAAACTTGTTTTTCTTTTGATTTTCAATAAAAACCTTTTACCAAGAGAAACCACCACTCATCTAAATGCAATGCATGCAAATTTTTGATCCGAGTGGCACTATGGAAAGTCAAGCCAATGAAATTGATCCCTCTTGATAGTACGGCTATCTATCCTATTAACCCGGTCATATAACATCCTCTAATCACCTTATGACCGGTAAAAGCAAAACCCTATCTTTTACCTTTGCCTTGAGCCCTTTCCAACATAAGTCAACCAAGACCTTCTCATGTTCCTCACATGATCTCATCATTCCACGGACTAACCTATTCTTATAACTCAAATGAAATTGTTAGTCCACAATGATTGTCATTAATTACCAAAACACAAATTAGGGGCCTAGATGCTTTCGGGGGGGGGGGGGGGGACGGATCCATAGCGCCGACCGGGGGGGGGCGGCTTCGAGGCCTTTCGGACGGAATGAGGGCAAACGGCGCCCACGTGGAGGAGCGGGGAGACGGGGAGGCGGCGGGGAGACGGCGCGGCAGCGGAGAGGAAGCGGCCGCCCTAGATCTACGGTGGTGGCGCCACCCGCTCTCCCTCCTGATACATGCCGGCGGCGCGGTGGAGGAGCCGGGCGCGGCGGAGGCGAGCACCGCCGGGTCCGGTCGGGGGCGGCGGGGGAGGGGGACGACTCGACGGCGGCGCGGCACACGAGTGGGGGCGGGCGGCGGCGGCGGCGCAACACACGAGTGGCGGCGGATAAGGACCAAATGGCAGGAGGAGTAGTAGTAGAAGAGAGCAGGGGTAGTATGGTCTTTTCACAGGGTCTGGCCCGCGTGTCAGGATGAGTTCGGCTGTTAACTATGGACGGAAGGCTACTGGAGGAAAAGAAAGTTTGGGGGAGAGCATGGGAGGGAGGGTAAACTTTTTAGGGGCATGTGGAGGAAGTGAAACTTAACAAAGGGCGTGGGGAAAAAACTCTAATTAAAACATGCTTGCCTGATTGCTTGATTTCCTGGCCATGCTAATCCACAGCAGCTGCGCTGCGACGTGTGCGTGCCGCAGCTCTCTCGCACGTACGGCGGCGGCTCGCCTTATAGGAAGGAAAGTTAGGGACAAATCGAACAGGTGTACCTAGTGGCGCCGGGCGTGGCCATGTCGTCGTCGCCGCCGACGTCTCGTGGTTTTGATTTGCCTGCTGGCGCGGTATCTATCGGCCGGTGTCCGCCCGAGCATAGTACGGAGGAGGAGGATGCATGGTTAGGCGGCCGGCGGCGTGCTCCGATCCAACGAAGGAATGAAAGTTAAGGTCGATCACTCGATCGATCGTGGTCGCCGGCAAAGACAAAGCACGAATTCCGCGCCGCAACAGGGGGACCCCTGCCCGGCCGGGCCTTTCAATAATCCAGATTACATTACCTCATCACAGGCCCCCAATCGGTTATACATTGACATATCGTTTGATCAGTCTCAATCAAGGGCCGTACATACGTGTTGGTATATATTGCTATATACATTCTACTACGTACGTGTACGTAGTACCTCGATCGTTAATATTTTCCTCTTGTAATCACCGACTATCTTACCTACTGCCTCCGTCCCACAATAAGTGTCGTTTTTTTCCCGAAAAACAACTTTGACTATCAATATATATATAATAAACTATCAATATTTGTATGGTACAAAATTAACATCGTTACATGAATATTTGGATCTGGTTTTTGTAAAATTTATTTCGAGACATAAATAATGCACGTATTTTTTCTGCAAATTTAATCCAATTTTTGGTACGAAAATCAATGACGATATTTTTCAGGGACAGTCGAGTGCTGGACCAGACAACCCCCACCCCCCATCCCCACAAACCTGAAGAAAGAAAACACGTGTCAACTGCGTGCAAGAAATATCTAAAAGGTCAAATGAGCAGAATTTTCACGGATGGCAAAAACCAACATAATAACACAGCGAATCAAGCATTACATTTATTTTTTCGAAGTAAAAACATTACATTTATGGAGTTGGAGATGTCAACATCCACGACCGTTCTAGGTTGCGCGATCACTGCAGGTCTGCAGCGAGCGAGTAGACAGACCATCAACACCAGTAAAATTGCATATGGATTTGACTCGAGACTCGCAAGAACCGCGTGGTTTACTAGCGCATCCGTCGAATTGGCGGGCAGAGCGAGCCCCCCCCTGTGGCCCTGTCTCCTCGCTGGCAACCATACAAATCCGGCAGGGGCAAGGACTGCAACGAGCACGCGGTGCACGCCTGCATATGGGGTGCGCTAGCTAGCTGCGCGTGCGTATGGACATATCTCCGGATGGATGGAAGGCAGCAAGGAGAACAAGAAGTTGGCCGCCGGCGCCTGATAGCAATTAGCAAGGAGTCCTGGACCGTCCGGTGCACGTACGTACGTACACGTACGCCTGTTAATTAGATCGATGGAATCATATATGGAACGACGACGAAGTTTTTTTTTTTTTTGAAGCAATGGAGGACGGACGACACCGAGCCGAGAGTGCATGCATGGATCAGCATGCATCTTTAATTTGACTAGCTAGTTATGCCTGCGTGCGTTGCGAACGGGTGAAAAATAAGGTCAGAGAGGTGTGAGAGCGGCGTAGTGATGGCATAGGCGAGACGAGCGACGACGAAGTGAGTAATGTTTTTTCATGACAATAATTTTTAAGAATTATAAAAATAATGATGATATCATGTATAGTTACGATGCTTTTTTTTTTCAAATTTTCTTATTTTTTTATTTTCATAGCATTACCATATGTGCCTGGTTAGATTCTCATTGAGTTTGGAAGTCTTGATAGCTAAATTTCTATCACTACATTCACTATGAGTTTTTCTCTATCTTTTTCATCTTTTCCTTCTTTCTTTTTTATTTTTCTTTTCCCATTCCTTTTTCCTTTCCCCTTCTCTTTTTTCTTAAGTAATGCCTGGCTCGTGCGTCAGATGAGCAGCGAAAAAATAAGATGGAGAGCCTTATCTATCCAGCACGGCACCATCCTCTCGATCCAGCCCACCTCTCCACCACTCGTTCGTCGTTCCTCTCTTTCTCTCTCGTACTGAGCAAGCGCTTCGGTGAACTCTCATGGGCATCGGCGCTCCAACGAGCTCGAGGCTTCCTGGCCGCCGTCCATTCATTCGGTGTCGATCCCGTGGCGGCTTCCTGGTCAGCGCGCGGCCGCGCGGGTGCACCGCTCTTGGGACCAGAGCCAGCGTTGTTGCGGGAGCTGGGGCCTGCATCGCCATTGGAGGTGCCTGCTCGTGTGACCTCGCTGCCGGGGGGCTCGACCTCCGCACCGGCTTTCTCCACGGGACCGAGCTCCACGTTGGACTTCTCCACTGGCGGCTCGTGTAGCTCTCGCCGGTGGGGCGGATGAGTCGCGGCGCGAGCGGGGGCCATGGCAGCCTCCTCCTCGGGGCTGGATCTGGCGGCAGGGACGAGGCTGGGTGCTCTCCTACCCCCATCTCTTCCGACAGGCGGCATCCTCTTGGTGCGGGCGGTGTCTTCTCCCTCCCGAGCTCTTCGGCGCAGCGGCGGGATCTTCAGTCGGCGACCCACTCCTCACAGCGCCACCACCGGCGCCCCCTCCTCCTCCCTACGGACCCACCGACAAGTGGGTCCCCCTGTCAGGACGGACGAAAAATTGGGCAGAAACCGTCCTTGCTTTAATATTAGGTAGAGATTGATGACACCACTGATGCATGATGACAGAGACCAGGACCTAATGTGAACCGACGATGCCATGCGTCGTCGTCGGTCGTTACTCGTTAGGGCCCATCGATGACGTACGGTACGTTCACGTACGCATGCAGAGCCAAAAGTCCCTGTGGAATGATTCGATGCAGAATGTATAGTGTAGAGATGGAATAAAATTCATCGCGATCTGGTCTGCTCTGACCTTGAAATTCTGTTCGCCCGGCCTGAATTTGCCTGCTCAGATCCATCAAATTCGGTTTTTTTTTGTTTTGCCCCCTCCGATCCTTCACATGCAGACATGCAGTCACCGACGACTCCAGGCGCGCGCAGATGGAGCGGGCGACGACCTGAAGCTTTCAAGCGAGAGCGAGACCGGCCGACCGCGAGCCACCACCAGCTGCAAAGTGCAAAGTGACCTCAAACCCGGCCGGCCGGCCCCAGCCACGCGCACGGGCAGCAGCGCACTGCGGCCAAGAGCGGCAGGCGCCGCCGCCGCCGCCGGGGACGAGACGGCGCCAGCTGGTCAGTGCCCAATGCGTAGGCCGGCCGCGGCCACATCTATCCATGCGGATCTCATCGATCGGAGCAGGAGTTTGGATGCGTCACGCACGCGGCTTCCAGTTCCGGCATGCACCCTAGCTATAGCTAGCTATAGCCTATAGCTACCTTATGGAACATATGCACATCACCGAGCGACGAGACGATCGATGGCGACACGTGTAAATGCATGCCCCGGCCTCCAATAATCGGTGCCATCAGGTCACAGTACACAAACGCGATTGACGACGTTTTCTTTGCGTAGTACTGTACCAAATGAATAAAGCATTCCGCATGGTCTCCATCCAACGCATAATAGTTTTAAAACGTTTCTTTCATTCTTGCAATAATTATTCAATTTGCCATCGATCTTCTTCTTCCTCCAGCGGTCCAGCCCATGCACAATGCCAAGTGCTCACGTACTCTGCCCATGCCCTAGCTACGATCTCTTCTCCGTGTGGCGCCACCAACGCATTAGTTTCCGTCAAAGTATTATGGCCCTGTTTGGCACAGTTCAACTTCACCAGTAGGGTCCATGAGCAACTTCATGAGCAGGAGAGAGAGTCATATTTTGCAGCTTCACCGTGTGCTTAACTCTGCGAGAGCGAGTTTTCAGAGAAGCTGACCAGAGAGCTGGACAGAGAGCTAGCCGTTTGGCTATTGAAGTTGTGAAGTTGCTCGTGAATCCACTCATGAAGTTGTACCAAATAGGCCCTATATGTAGCTCTACGGCGGCGATGCTTTGCCTAAATGCTGATCGATCGATCATGTGGGAAATTCTTCAGTCGTTTGGTCATTCATCCTCGTCCCTGTTGCTTTAATTTAATTTGTGCCGTACGCTGATCAGTGACTATATAATTGTAATGAAGTGCTACCACCTTAGATACTTGGCCAATATAATGCTTTAACATATACTCAACTTGTTGCAGCGTGTAATAGTTTATTACCACGCAGGCAGGGCATGCGTTGCCCCCCACTGATGAATCGATCACAGCAACTAACACCGTGCCATATGCATGCGTATTAGTGCTATAGCTTTCAAAAAGTGTAGTATGCTCTAACTGGACAAACAGCGTCGTCAAATATTGCAACTTGCGTCAATAAAATATGCGTAGGGCGTGAGATGAAAGTACCCTCTTATCTCCTAGTTCGATAACACTACTGCAAATGGATTCCGTAGCTAGCTCAGCGCATTGTATATATGCTACTAGCTCCATCCTCATCATCTCTTCAACACAATTATTGCACATAAGTCACTCGATCGGCCACACCTACATGCAGAGAGAAAGTACGCACCACCACTACTACTAATGGCATATACTATGTGCAAGCTCACTACTTTATGTCTGTGAGTGTAAAGAGTGTGTTGCTTTAATTAGCAAAGCAAGCTTTACAGAAAGTGGCTTACTATTTTGTTGTCAAAAAGTACCTGGATATATATTGTATTATATATAGTTATATGTAGCTGATCATCCGCTGGCCCGGTCTTATTACCTTTTACTCCATATTATTATTACTACTGCACAATCGTTTTAAATTATTTGTCACTTTACAGACTGTTCGCTTTGGCTTATCACCACTGCCAAGAAGATTTTCTCTCGAACAAACCAAGTACCAACAACCACCTAAAAGAGACTTTTCTCTCGAACAAACCAAGCACTAAAGACCATCCATCACAAATGAACGAACGGTGCTGTTAGTCTTATCCTAAGTCAGACTGTAACTCTCAAATTTCGATCACGTCTATAGGGAAATATGTTGATTTGATGTTGGTATGCTGATACTTTTTTCTATAAACTAGCTCAACTAAAGTTAGAAAAAAATGGCTTATTATAGCAAAAATGAAATGACCAATAATTTGAAAGCAGGGATGACACTGGTGATGATCCAAATAGGATAGGGCAAAGGCAAACATTAACTATGGTTTGAGAGAGTGGTTAGTGGCTACTTAAGCTTTTGGCGGTACCTAGAAGCTATAGCCCTCAAAAGAAAGAGCACCCTGGCTAAGCTAGCTATAGAATAACTAGTGATAGTCGTCTTTGGCACGAGGGCCGGCCGTGTACTAATCTCCTTTCTTTTTTTTAGTTATTTTTCTTGATTAAGACCTACGGAGTATGCAACGTGCACTAATCAGCTCGCACCACCTCTAATAGCTGCACTTAATTGCTTGGGGAACCTCGTCCATCGCCTTACTTAATTACGTAGTTTGTACTGTGACCTATGAGAAGTGACTTTTCAAAGTAACCCCTGATGAGTACAAGCACAACAATATCTAAAGGTTCACATCATATCGATCGGTCCCAGCATGCAGTTCAAAAATCGTTCTGGTATTAGCTATTGATTTGTGCCTTTGTCCGTGTCTCTTGAGTACAAGCATGTTTCACTCAAATTTTGAAATGCAAAACGTATGCTAATTTCAGGAATAGGTCAACGACTTCTTTTATACTCCCTCCGTATCGAATATTTGTCGCCGTTGATTCTTTTTACAATGTTGGGGAATTCGGGAAAATACATCACCCTCGAAACGTCGAAGTCTAATGGCATTCTCAAAGTATGTTTTTCGGGGGCGGGAAATTCGCGAATACGGGAACTGCGAGACTCGCGAAGTCTCGAGTTCGCGGGCGTGCGAGTTCGGGGAAACTCGGTTCGGCGAAGATGTGGAGTCATGAACATGCGGAAGCCGGAATCTCAGCGTTGGCGGCCCGGATTTCGGAGATCTTCCAATTCGGGGAATCCGGTGAAGACTCGTTCGGGACTCGGGCGGGATACGCGCGAATGCGGAGAAGCGAAGGCCATTTCGGGAATACGGTAAAGACCCGATTCGGGAATTTTGGGTGAAGACATCCACGAATCACGGGAGAAGCAAAGTCAAAGTTGTAGTCCCAAAAAGTCCGGGTTTAGAGTGTGAACTAGTGGCGGACTTATAAATATGTAAGGGGTGAAAAGACGTTCTTATGTGTGTTCACATTAGGAATATTCTCCGAGCCCAAGGGTGATATCGGAATGTAAAAGTCCCTTCATCTCCCTATAAAAGGGGGCGCGAGGGCACGTGTAAACGGATTCAGACTTTTTTGGGACTTGTGCTATTTGCGGAGAGCATCTCAGACTCTTTGCGCCCTAACTGTGTACTTGAACGTGTTAAGAACTCCTCTCGTGTTAGGGTAATTATCCGAATTTTTCGGGTATTCCCCCAACATTGGCGCCCACCGTGTCTCAGCCGAAAAAGAAACTCACGATGCCACCTCAAAAGAAATCCAAGAAGAATGCCCCAGTACAGGTGAACCAGGATGATCACCTTCCCACCCAAGGAAATGAAACTTCGTTTGTTCCTGAATCCTCGAACGTAACAGACCAGCAGCGAAAAGAGAAGCTCGAAGCCCTCATGAAGGCCAGAGCAGAAAAAACAGCTCACATCCAAGAACAACCCACTGAACAGCAAGAGCACGAGAATGTTGATGCTGATGATGATGCCATAGACAGACAGCTAGCCATGGTCCACCAAAAGATTCAGCAACTACAGAAGGATAAAGAAAAGTTCGCGGCTCAGTTGCAGGCGAAAAGAAAAATCTCTGAAAAACTAGAGCAGCTGAACAAAGCAAAAGAACAGATACAGGCAATCCAGAGAGAGATTGACGAAATGAAAGAGCAAGAAAACGGCTCTGCGTGGCAAGAAACACCGCAACGAGAACACCGCACCTCGCAAGAGAATCCCCGAAGGACAACTTCTTCGCGGGAAACGGAGTCTCACACTTCGTGGATTCGAGTCACCATCGTCAATAGGGCGCAAACAGGCACCTTGGCCGCCGAAGTTCAAGCCGGTCTCTCTTCCAAAGTACAACGGTTACGGAAACTCCGGGCAATTTCTCATGAGATACGAGTCGGTGTGAATTCGGCGGGGAGGAGATGATGTTGCACTTGCCAAATCCTTCATCATAGCTTGCGAAGGACCGATGCGAATTGGTACTCACTTCGTTTGCCTCCACACTCGATCTACTAGTGGGTAGATCTCAAAACAAAGTTCATGCAAGCGTTTCGGATGTTCCATGACACAACGTCGAAGCTTCGTATTTGTATAAGCGCAAGCGAAGGACGGGGAACCACTAAGAAATTTCGTGAGAAGATTCATGCAACGGAGGTCTCGGATCCCCGATGCCGATGACAAGACAACGATCAAGGACGCGATCAAGGGTCTCACCCCGGGGCCAACGGCTTCCCACCTCACAAGAAAGAAGCCCGAGACAGGTTGAAGAATTATTTCGGGAATTGGAGGATTACATCCTGTCTGATGATGACCACCGCAAGAGGGTAGCCGAACGAAACGAGGCAAGACGGGCGGCGAGAGATATGACACGGAGGGCACCACCCCGAGATCCGCGAAATGTGAACAATGTTGGAAATCCTCAGCAACAGCAAGAAAGCAGGCCAAGTGCCAGGGGAGGATTCAATCAAAGAGGAAGGGGGAGAGGAAGAGGAACCCCAAACCTTCCGAACCACAACCCAAGAGATCCCCACTTCTATTGCCAGTATCATGGAAGAGGCCACAGCACCGAAGGGTGCCCTGAAACAAAAAAGAACATGGCACGAATCCAGCAAGAGAAGGCGTTGATGAGCATCGCATCCTCGATGCCAACTCAGTTTCGGCCGAACTTCGGCCGCGCGCGTTCGCGAGTCCGCGACCAAGCTGCACGTACCGGTTCGGCAATTTCCACAATCGCAATCAACGTGGCAGCCTTCACAGCAATTCTTCCCTCAGTCGCAAGCAATACAGTCAATCCAGCAGCCACAACCCATTCGGGAAATCTTGCCACCGCCACCAGAAAGCTCTTCGAGGCCTCAGTCAAGTTCGGGACCTCAGAATTCCAAAGCACTGCCGTCATTCGGGACTATCATGCCAATCACAGGCGGATCTGCCATGGAGTTTGAAACAAAGAAGCAGCGAAGCAACTACTTCAGATCTGTGAATACCATCATCAATGATGGTCCGTGCCCGCCGGAATGGGCGAAGGTGCCAATCACCTTCACAGAAGAAGATTTCAGGCTGAAATCCACGATCCACAATGATGCTATGGTGATTGAAGTCAACATTGCTTGGATGGGTCATAGGAAAAATCTTGGTGGACAACGGGAGTTCGGTGGACATCTTATTCCCGAAAACATTCGAGAAAATGAATGCGAGCCGGCACATGTTGGACCCACCGGAGTACCCATTGCGGGGGTTCGGCGGCAAGCCCATCAAGCCGATTGGAAAAATATCTCTCCCGGTTTCTTTCGGGGATCTCGAGAATGCCGAAGCGAGAACCTCACCTTTGATGTGGTTGACATATATCACCCGTATCTTGCGATCTTCGGCGGGGGTTTCATGAACAAGTTCGATCTTTGTCATAAGGCAACAGTTCCTCTGCATGAAGATGCCTGCACCCAAAGGGGTTATCACAGTGTTCGGCAATCAACAAGAGGCCCGAAACATAGAAAAGGGCCACACGCCTGGTCAAACGAACGTGTATCAGCTGAAAGCAGCCGAAGAGACAAGGGGAACCTACGAAGAGCCAAAGCGGGACAAAGAGAAAACAAACATAGCCGCGGAAGACGAAACAAAGAGAGTGTATACGGATGACATGCCCGACGGAGAGCGGTCATAATAGGGGCGAACCTTAGCGCCGAAGAGGATGATGAACTAATGCGATTTACGAACGAGAAACAAGGATGTTTTTGCATGGTCGGCCAAAGATTTGCAAGGCGTGGACGGAGACATAATCGAGCATGTTGTCGGTGCGGAATATGGTCCCGACACCGACCGGTAGATAGCGCCTAAGTTTATCCCTCTATGGTCGATGCCAAGCAACAAATGACACAAGGATTATCCCGGGTTCCGCCGAGGGGGCCGTACGTCCGGCGGTGGCGTGCTCGTGGCACTATATTGCTCGGCACGGGGGTGCTTGTAGTGGGGCAAGTACAAGCAAGGTGGGAGAGGAAGCGTGGCTTCCAAGTCCCCGGTGAATGGTTGAAGATGTTGCGGGAGAATAAGAGAGTGAGTGCACAATGCGCTGTGTTCCTGCTGGATTCGTTCGAACTCCTCGAACTCGTCCCCCCGCGGTGGGGGCTCGCCTCCCCCTTTTATAGGCCAAGGGGGGCGGCGAGTTACATGCACGCCGCGCTACCTAGCTACGTGTGGGAGCACGTCGTGCTATGGTGTAGAATGGGCGGCTGTCCGGTTGATCTTCGCTGCGATCCGGCCATGATGGCCTACCTTGTACCCGAACAGTGGCGGTTCGAGGGTAGGAGGCGGCAGATGGTGATGGCGTTCTCTGATAGGCTTCGAGGGAGGTGCGATGACGGCCGGTACGGGATACGGGGGCGGGCGAACGGCGTTCCTTCCCAATGAGCTCGCGGTGGCGGAGTGGTTGCGCTGCCGGCGCTTGGGCGTGCCCCTGTGGAGCCGGGGCGTGCGCCCGCACGCGTGGGTACGGCGGCCGCGCCGTTACGGTGACCGGGATGGCCACCCACCGGCCTAGCGCCCCTCACCTAACCCGCAAGGTCACGAGAAAGTGGAATCGAGGGTGCGCCGGCCCCCTTTCGAGGGTCGAGCGCGTTAGTCGTACGGCGGCGTGCGCACGGTGTCACGGGACCGACACCGGCCGTACCGCACGGTCCATCCCACGGTGGCGGGGATGGGCTCCTTCCCCGGGGAGTTGGTGCGGCGGCACGGGGCGTGAGCCCGGGCGCATGATGGCGCCGTCCGCGGCGTCGGGGCGTTAAATGCCCAAGTACGGGGCCGGCGCACGCGTGCGGGGGCGCCGTGATCGTGGCGGGCCCCGGCCGAGGGCGGAGGCGGACCCTCGAGCGAGACGGGACTCGCTCGAGGGGGAGCGCGCCCTCGAGCGGGGCGGGACCGCTCGAGGGAAGGGCCGCCCCTCGAGCGGGGCGGTACCGTTCGAGGAGGGAGTTGCCCCTCGAACGGGGCGGAGCCCGTTCGAGGAGGAGCATGCCCTCGGGCGGGCGGAGCACCGCTCGAGGGGTCTTCCTAGGCGGGCCGCCTTGGTGGGCCTCCGAGTCCTGTTTGTATGGGCCGTGTCTGCGGGGTTAGTTTCTGCGTGGTTAGGCTTAGCTTATATTGATGCGGGAATTTAAGTAGGGGTTCCCCCCTTGTTTTAGGGGACCCCTAGGGCGGTCCCCGACAGTAGCCCCCGAGCATCCGCGGGTTTGCCTTTGAGGCTCCCGCGGATGCGGAACCTACCGATAGGACGTTCTTCCCTCCTTGTTTGCGAACGCTTTCCGGGGGCCGCGCTAGCGGACCCGCGGGTCTAGCCCCCGAAGCCCTGCAGGAGTGTGGATTCTCCTGCAGGGGTTAACCGCGAGCAATTCGGTCAGAAAGGCGTGGCACATATGCCAACCGGCATCGGCGGTGTTTCGGCGGCATCGGGGGTGGCACGCTCCCCGTCCTTTGTCTCGGGCGGGTGCAATTCCAAGGAGGTGTAGCCGTGCGTCAAGCCCCCGAGCCTTGGCCTGTTCGAGGCGATCGGGTCGAGCCTGACGACTTGTTTTTTATCGCGCCCTCGCCGTCCCTCCGCGGGTCGGGAGGTGAGGTTTCCACGACTCCCATCGAGCGGGTCGCGAATCGCGGATTCCTCTTCGAGCGCTAGCGGGTAGTTCAAGTGGACGTCCATGCCCCGTTCGATAAGGGTAGGCTGCGCGGTCGGAGACACGTCCATGGAAGCGCTTGCGTGGGTTTGCTAGGTGGGGCTCGGTCCCGTTCGCTAGGGACCGAGGGCGCGGAAGCTCTCCCTCGGTGGGATCCCCCGGCTGCGCCCTCGGCCGGCTCTCGAACACGACATGTGGGGCACCCTCGAGCCGACGGGCTCGAGGAACGGCTCGAATGCGCGTGCCCTCGTCGTCCCTAACTCTGAGATCTGGGGCGCCTGTTCGAACCCGTCGAGGGTCAGGCTTCGAACCCCTGATCAGTAAGGCCGTGCGGGGCTGTGCATGGACAGCTCCGTCTTTTCACGTTTGCGGCCGTCGAGGGGTCTGGGCGTGCCAGTCCTCGAGGTGCTTGTTGGCGGCGTGGCGCGGTATGAGTGCTTTCGGTGTCGCTCTATTTCAAGCGTGACACGGGCGATCCTCTTACGCGTGTGCCTTCTCTCGGAGGGTTGACATCGTCTCGAGTTGGGGGTCATGCCGCTCGAGGGTCCTACGTGGCATGGGTGCCCGCGGTGGTCCGCTCTACATCGAGCGGGTCCGGGCGACCTTCTCACGCCGATATCCCATCGAGGGTCGCCTTGTTTCGAGTTGAGGGTCATGCCGCTCGAGGGCTTCTCGTGGCATGGGTGCCCGCGGCCGCCCTGCTCTACATCGAGCAGGTCCCGGCGACCTTCTCACGCCGTCACCCATCGAGGGTCACCTTTGTCTCGAGCCGAGGATTCGCCTCGCTCGAGGGCTCTCCTTGCTTGGCAAGGGGCCGGGCATTTGGTGCCTCCGCGGGCGTGGCCGCGGGTTTTGCGCGCGCGGGCGCGCCTTTTTAGGCGCCGCGGCGCGCGCGCGCGCGTAGTGGGCGACGTGGCCGGCGGATGTGACGGTTTCGCCTCGGTCCGCTGCCGGTCTCGGCGTAATGATGACCCGCCCTGCGGTGTTAGAGCTGCTGCGGTCGTGGTGGGGCCCGCCCGTCGACGCGATGGAAAGATTCCTGCGATTCTTGTTGGCGGGGCGTGCGCTCCGGAGAACTCGCCCGTTGCCTATAAACGCGCGGGGGAGGAGTAGGCGGCGGTTTTTTACCTTGGCTCCTCACCGTTTTCAATCCTCCGTCGCTTCGTCTTCGTTCGCTCTCGCCACCGCGCGGTTTCTCGCTTAGAGCTTTTTCCTCGCTCCCTTGTCCTCGGCCCTCGCACACTTTGTTCGTCCTCCCTTATGGCGCCGCCTCAGCTTCCGATCCGGGTCCTGGAGCCGTACGCTTGGGAGAGGTCGACGCGTGACCCGGCTCGCTGCGGGGCGAGCCGGTCGCCGCCGGTCAATTGTTGGCCAATGAAGAAGGGCGCCCTGCGGGAGTGGATCGTGCCGCCGGCGTCGCACCACGAGCCCAACCCACCGGAGGGATACGTGGTGAGCTTCCTCCGCTACCACGAGCGCGGCTTCAACGCGCCGGCGAGCACATTTATGAGGGCGTTGTGCTTCCACTACGGGGGTGGAGCCGCACAACTTCGCCCCCAACGCTATCTCGCGGGCGGCCACATTCGTGGGCGTCCGCGAAGGGTACCCGGGGATCCCGATCAAGCGGGAGCTGCGGGTGCACCTCTTCCGCGCGGAGCTCATCACGCGAGCCTACGACGGAGCCGGGGACCCGCCGCGCGCGGTGCGCGCCGGCGGGATGTCGCTTGCTGTGCGGGGGCAGCTCAAGAACTCCTACATCCCCTGCACCATGACGACGAACAATGCCGGCTGGGAGCGGGGGTGGTTTTATCTGCGCAACGTCGAGCCCGGCCTCCCTCCCTACACCGGGCGGGTGTTCAAGGAGAGGCCGGACCGCCGGGGCTACGGGTTGCCCACGGCCAACCACCGGCGCGCGCAGAGTCCGTCCTCGCCGCCCTGCGGCGGGCGGCGAGGGAAGGGCTCAACGCGATGGGCGTCCTTGCCTTCCTTCATCACCGGCGAATCGTGCCGTTGATGGAGAGGCCGCTCCGCATCTTCGAGATGACGGAGGCGGCCAACCCCGTCGACACGGCGAGGTCGCGGATGCTCCCGACGCGCCCGGAGCGGCCGTACGCGCTCACCGGGCGCGGAGCGCCGTCGACACCGGACGCCGGGCGCCGCGGGTCGGACCCCGTGGGACCTCGAGATGCTCCCCACCGGCCCGTTGGTGAGTGTGGTTTTCTACTTCGTTTTGGTCCTCGTCCTTGACTCCGTTTCTCGATGTGCCGCCGTTGTTCCCGTGCGCGAGCGGTGCGTTCAACGTCGCCAAGTCCGTTCCACCCACCCCCGACTCCCGTGCGCTCGGCGGGCGGCGCGGCGGGAGCGGCGGGGAGCGGGCGGCGCGCGCGGAGGGAGCACGCACGGCGGCGCCAAGCGCGTCGCGACGCACGGTCCGCCGAGTACCGGCGGCGGGAGGAGGCGGGGCTCTCCTCCCCGACATCGAGGAGCCCTCGTCCTCGGACCGGGACGAGGAGGAGGAGTCCGAGGGGGGAGGGCCCCTCGGACGGTGGCGGCCCGCGCCCCGTCGCGGATCTTGCGCGGCGTCGGGGACGGCTTCGTGCGGGGCGGGCGCGTCGCGCGCCGCCGCCGCGGGCGGTCGTCGTCGGGGGCGGCTCGCGCCGCGGAGGTGCCGGCGCGCGCCACGGAGGCGCGCGCGCGGACGTGCTCGCGCGCGCGTCAAGCGTGCCCGCACGTGGCGGGGAGCGCGTCCGCGCGCGCGGCGTCCTCGTCGAGGGGTGCGTCGGTGGGCGCGCCCGCGCGCGGGACAAGCGTGCCCCCGCGCACCGTGGCGCCGTCGGGTGCGCCTACGCGTGAGGCGGGCGTGCCCGCGCGTGCGGCGGCACCGTCGGGGAGCGCCGCGGCGGGTGCGGCCCCTCGCGCCGGCCTCGTCGGAGGCCTCGAGGAAAAGGAAGCGGGCCTTTTCCTCGCGAGGTAAGGAATCCGTTCTTCCTTTGCTTGGCCTTAATTTGTTTGGTTATTAGACGCTCTAATCATCCGTTCGCGTTTCCGCGGGGCGGTGCCCACCGTCCCTCCTCTTGCACCGGCCAAGGTGCGAGGACGGATGCGTCGATCCCCCACCGGCGGCGTTCGTCGAGGGGGCCGCGCCCGGGGGACGGCGCGGCGGCGGGCACGAGCGCGCAAGGCCGGGCGGGGCTTCGAGGCCCGGCCGGTGGATCAACCCGCCGCGTCGCGGCCGGAGGTCGCCGGGGGGTGGGCGGGCGCCGGTCGCCATGGAGGCGCGGGCGCGGCGGCGGCTACGGCGGAGGTGGCCGCCGCGGCGGCGGCCACCGCGGAGGAGGCGGAGCGGGCGCAACCTGCGGGAGCGCCCGCGGACGTGGCGGCGCGGACGGAGGTGGCGGCAACGGCGCCACGGCGGGCCGCCGCGGCCGCGAGGCGCGGTGGAGGCGCCGGCGGAGGCGGAGCGGGCGGCTCCGCCCGCCGGCGGTCCCCGCGGCGGAGGTGGTGGAGCTCTCGGACGACTCCTCGCCGCCGGGTGGAACCGGTGGGCCGGGCCGGCCCACGAACTCTCCCCGAGCCCCGGGAGAGGGCCCTCGTGAGGCGTCACGAGGGTCGTATGATAGTGGGGGCCGAGGGCACGACGCCGAGGCCTCGTCCTCCCATGCGGTCGCCCCGCCCGGGTGGGGGGGGGCCGTGGAGGATCCCCGGCGTTCGGCGACGCCCGGAGGGAGCGAGGAGCTGCGGGGCGAGCTCATGAGCCACGGCGCCACGCTCAACCGCGCGTTGAACGAGGCGGCGCGGGTTCACAGCGGCCCGGCCTGGATCGTCTTCCAGGTGAGCCACGGTTGCTCTTCTTCTTTCCCTTTTTCGCTTTCGCGCGGCGTATTCAAGACTTGGCGGCCGACGAGGCTCGATGCGTGGATTCCGGGAGCTTGAGCGCCGCGCGCCGCGAGAAGTACAGCGCGTTCGACCAGGTGAACGCCGAGGCCCGCCAGCTCCGGGAGCGATGCAGCGCTTTCGACGCGCTTGCGGAAGCTCTTAGGACGCCGGACGGTGGGCCCGGTCTACGGGCGTTGGCGTGGTGTGACGTGCTCCCCGAGAGCTCGGGGGCAAGACGCGGCGCGTGACTCGAGCCTCGGGCGCATCCGCGCGGCCCTCGTCGATCGTGACGAGGCGCCGTGGAACGCGCGCGAGGACACGGAGAAGACGCGGACGTTGGCCGCCACACGGGAGGCGGAGGTGGCCACCGCTCGCGCGCGAGACCGGGAGGCTCCGCACGTCGCTCGAGGGAGCGCGGGCGCGGCGGCGCCGGGCGAGGAGCGGGCGCGCGGGATGGAGCGGCGCGCCAAGGAGGCGGATGACCTAAAGGCCGCCCTCGACGCCAAGGTTGCGGCTCTCGTCGCCGGCGAGGGGCGGCTCCGGCGGGAGCGCGTCGCCCGCCGGGGGGGGGCGAGGGGCGGCTCCGGCGGGAGCGAGGCCGCCCTTCGCGACGCCGGGACGGCGGAGCGGGGGGGAGCGCGTTGCTCGCGAGGCGGCGGAGAAGTCGGCCGGAGGAGCGGAACGCCGCATTCTCCGAGGTTGAGGATGAGGCGTTGACGCTCGGCATCGCAATGCCGCCCAAGAGATGGCCCTCGTCGAGCAAGGCGAGACCGTCCGGGCCTCGAGGGCGGCGCTTGAGTCCGTGCGCCACGACCTCGATGCGGGGAGGAGACAAATCGAAGGTAAGCTATTGTCTGATCCCGCTCGTTAGTTTTTGCTTTAGAGGGTTCGTTTCCCCTTTTCTGATTTCCTGTCGTCTTGTCGCTTCCGGGCTTGCGCACCGCCCGGGACACGCGCGCCGGGCGGGCCGAGGCCCCGCAGGCCTCCTACAACTCCTGCGAGCGGAGGAGAGCCGGGGAGGGCGCGGGACGCGGCCCTCGAGACCTGTCACGTCGTCGAGGAAGGCGATGTCCGGGCCGGCGGCTCGGCCGGCCGCCGCCTACGCGCCCTTGGCGGCCACGTCACGGGGCGGATGCGTCGGGCGCGCACACGGGCGTGCGAAGGCCCTCGGAGTGGTGCGATCCCACTACGAGGTCAACCTCGAGGCGGTAGCGGAAGGCTACATCGTGCCCGAGGGCGTCGAGGACGAGGTGGCCATGGAGCGTGCGGACGCGCTTGCGCTGGCCGACGCCGCCGAGTCGCTCGCCGAGGCCTTCGAAGAATTCCTCTTCCCGGACGCTGCTGACGCTGCCGCTCCGCCCGCCCGAAAGCACACGGGCGCTAGGCCCGTTTTTTTGTTTACATGTATCAGAACTCTGGCCTCGTGGCCTCTTGTAAATAAACAAGTAATTTCATGAACATGGTCAGTTTGTAAATGAAATCGCTTTATGGCGCTTTTTGCTTCTTCTTCTTCCTGGGCAGATTCTAGTTAGGGAAGTCCGCCTTTCGCAGGGGCCCGCTGGGTTGGAGGCGAGAGAAACGGGCCATAGCCACGCGGCGTAGGGCTGTCTGCGGCTCGCGCGCTCCTTCCACGCGTGCCGCCTACGCCCTTTTCGAACCGTGGCTCGTGGTTGAAGCAGGGAAACAAACTTAGCGCGTGTTATTACGTTTTTTGCGCGAAAAAATGGGACCATTTGGGGGGGGTGCCCCCCGCGGTAGCCCCCGAGGGTAACTTGGGTTTCGGGGGGAAAGCCGAGTTGCCCTTTTATTATACTTGGAGTATTTACATAGGTGACACCAAGCGGGGTGTTGGCGCGTGTGTTTGTACAACGAGAAAATACTTGGAAATCCTAGCTAAGGGTAGAAGCGACGTAGTCGTTGGATGTTCCAAGCGTTGGTGAGTTCTTCGCCGTCCTCGTTGGCCAGCTTGTACGTGCCTGGTTTGAGCACCTTCACCACGACGTAGGGTCCCTCCCATGGGGGCGACAGCTTGTGGCGCCCTCGATTGTCTTGGCGTAGCCTTAGGACCAAGTCCCCCTCGGCTGAAGTCCCTGCGACGTATCTTGCGTGCTTGGTAGCGCCGTAGGGACTGTTGGTACCTTGCGGAGTGCATCAACGCCACGAGGCGTACTTCGTCTAGCTGATCCAGTGAGTCCTCGCGGGCTCGCCGGTTAGCATCCTCGTTGTAGCCTCGAACCTTGGGCGACCCGTATTCCGCATCCGTGGGGAGGACGGCCTCCGCGCCATGGACTAGGAAAAACGGGGTGAACCCGGTGGCTCTGCTTGGGGTGGTCCTTAGGCTCCACACGACGGCCGGTAGTTCTTGGAGCCATTTCGGCCGATTTGTTGAGCTGGTCGAAAATTCTGGGCTTGAGGCCCTGTAGGATCATGCCGTTGGCGCGTTCTACTTGGCCGTTGGTCTGTGGGTGTGCCACAGCTGCCCAATCCACGCGGATGTGGAACTTGTCACAGAACTCCAAGAACTTCCGGCCCGTGAACTGGGACCCGTTGTCTGTGATGATGGAGTTTGGCACTCCAAAGCGGTAGACGATGTCGGTGAAGAACGTGACCGCCTGCTCAGCCCTCAAATTCGTAATGGGGCGCACCTCCACCCACTTGGAGAACTTGTCGATCGCGACAAGCGAGGTGGGTGAAGCCCCCGGCGCCTTCCGCGGGGGGCCGACGATGTCCAACCCCCACACGGCGAACGGCCATGTCACGGGGGATTGTTTGCGAGCGTGAGGCGGCAAGTTGGTTTTGCGGGCGTAGAGCGGCACCCTTCGCAAGTGCGCACGATTTCGTTGGCGTCCGCGACCGCGGTAGGCCAATAGAGGCCTTGGCGGAACGCGTTGCCGACGAGGGGTGCGCGGCGCGGCGTGGTGGCCACAAATCCCCGCGTGGATGTCCCGTAGGAGCTCGCGCCCCTCGGGAATGGGTATGCATCGCCGGAGGATGCCCGACGCGGCCGCGCTTGTACGGCTCACCGTCGACCGGGGTGAACGACTTGGCCATCCCGGCGATGCGCCCGGCCGCGGCCCGGCCGCGGGGAGCTCCCCTCGACCAATCCGGGCGATGTACTTCTCCCGCCGGTCCGCTCGGGCGGGAGCCGGCTCGATGTCCATCGCGACGGCCCCTCGTGGGAGCCGTATCCCTCGAGAAGGGAGAGCACGTACGCCTCGTTCGAGGGGTCCTCTTCCATGGGTTCCGCACCCGCCGGATTCGAGGGAGCCCCCGAGGGTCCGCCGTCGCTCGAGGGGTAGGGCTCGAAGGCGACCGATGGCCGCGCGATGTCGCGCGCGAAAACGTTCGGGGGAACGGTGATCCGCCCGACGCGATCTTGGCAAGTTCGTCCGCCTCTTCGTTGTATCGGCGGGGCACATGATTGAGCTCGATGCCGTAGAATTTGTCTTCTAGGGCCCGCACGGCCTTGCGGTAGGCCTCCATCTTGTCGTCGTGGCGGCTCGCGTTCTTCATGACTTGGTCGATCACGAGCCGCGAGTCCCCTCGCACGTCGAGGCGCTTGATGCCCAACTCAATGGCGATTTTGAGGCCGCGAGAGGAGGGCCTCGTATTCCGCCATATTGTTGGACGCGGGGGAAGTGGAGGCGCCTTGCGTAGCGCATGTGCTCCCCGAGGGGTGACACGAAGAGCGAGGCCCGCGCCCGCTCCCGTCTTCATCACCGAGCCGTCGAAGAAAAGAGTCCAAGACTCGCTTGAATTTGAGGGGGCGGCGGCTGTGTGTCCGTCCACTCGGCCGACGAAGTCCGCTAAGATTTGCGATTTGATGGCCTTGCGCGGAGCATAGGCGAGCGTTTCGCCCATCAACTCCACGGACCACTTGGCAAGTGCTCGCCGCATCGGGGTTGCGAATGATCTCTCCTAGCGGGAAGGAAGAGACCACCGTAACCGGGTGGGCCTCGAAGTAGTGGCGGAGCTTGCGCCGAGCGAGGACTACCGCGTACAACGGCTTCCGGACACCGGGGGTAGCGCGTCTTTGTGTCCGACGAGACTTCGCCGATGTAATGGGCGGCCTCGCACGGGGGCGGGGGCATGCCCTTCCTCCGTGCGCTCCACGATGATCACGGCGCTGACCACCTGGGTGGTCGCGGCCACGTAGAGTTGGAGGGGTTCGCCGTCTTGTGGCGGCGTAAGGATTGGGGCGTGCGTCAGAGATGCTTTTAGCTTGTCGAGCGCTTCCTGGGCCTCGGCGGTCCAAGAGAAGCGCTCGTGCTTCTTGAGCGGCGGTAGAGAGGGCGGGGCCCTTCTCCACCGAGCCTCGAGACGAAGCGGCTCAAGGCGGCAAGGCACCCCAACACCTTCGCACCCCTTTGAGGTCCCGAATTGGACCCATTCGCTCGAGGGCCGCGACCTTTTCGGGGTTGGCCTCGATTCCCCGCCGGGAGACGATGTATCCCAGAGCATGCCCCGCGGCACTCCAAAGACACATTTTTCGGGGTTGAGCTTGACCCCGTTGGCCCGCAGCAACCGAATGCGATGCCAAGATCGGCCGACCGGTGTCGTCCGCCTTCCTGGTTTTGACGACGATGTCGTCTACGTAAGCCTCGACCGTTCGCCCGATATGGTCCCCAAAAACGTGCTTGCATGCGGCGCGATATGTTGCGCCCGCGTTTCGAGGCCAAAAGGCATCGTGACGTAACGAACGTCCCGAACGGTGTGATGAACGAAGTCGCGAGCGGGTCGGACTCCTTCATTTTTATTTGATGATATCCCGAATAGGCATCAAGGAAACGAGTAGTTCGCACCGGCGGTGGAATCAATGATCGATCTATGCGCGGCAAAGGAAAAGGAACTTTTGGACACGCTTTATTGAGACTTGTGTAGTCAATGCACATCCTCCACTTCCCATTTTTCTTTTTTACAAGCACGGGATTAGCTAACCACGTCGGGTGGAACACTTCCTTGATGAATCCGGCCTCGAGGAGCTTCCGCGGCTCCACTCCGATCGCCCGTCGCCGTTCCTCGTCGAAGCGGCGCGGCCGGCCGCCGACCGGCGCGAGCATTAGGCGAGGATATCAAGGGGAGTGCTCGGCGACCTCCCTCGGAATGCCGGCATGTCCGAGGGGCTCCACGCGAAAACGTCGGCGTTGGCGCGGAGGAAGTCGACGAGCACCGCTTCCTATTTAGGATCGAGGGTCGAGCCGACCCTCGAGCCTTGCCCTCGGGGGCGATGGGTCGAGGGGGACCCCTTTGGTTTGCTCGGCGGCCTCGAATGTGCCGACGTGCTTGGTGGCGGAGGCCGAGGTCGTCGTTGACCATCTTCTCCGGCGTGTTTACCAACGCTTCATCCGGCGCTAGCGCCTCCGCATGTTCCACGCACTCGACATCGCGGTCGAATGCATGCTCGATCGACGACCCGACGGTGATGACGCCGTTTGGACCGGCATCTTCATCTTCGAGTACGTGTAGTTGGGGACCGCCATGAACTTGGCATAGCATGGTCGCCCAAGGATGGCATGGTAGGCCCCTTTGAATCCCACCACCTCGAAGGTGAGGGTTTCCTTGCGGAAATTCTTGGGGGTCCCGAACCGGACGGGCGGATCGATCCGCCGAGGGGGTTGAACTCGCTTTCGGGCGCGATGCCGTGAAACGGCTTCGTCTTTGGGCCGCGGCTGGTCCGGCCCAATCCCCATTAGGCGCGGTGTATGCGCGAAGAGGATATTGAGGCTACCGCCTCCGTCCATAAGGACCTTCGAAAACCGGGCGTTCCCAATGATGGGATCGACCACCGTGGGTATCGGCCCGGGTTCGGGATGCGGTTTGGGTGATCATCCCGGCTAAAGGTGATGGCATCCTTCGACCCGATTGAGAAAGGCCGGAGGTGCCCTCTCTGCGGCGAGGACTTCGTGCCGCTCCTTCTTGCGCGCCGGGTTGACATGTCGACGGTGGATCCCCCAAAAATGAGGAACACATTTTCGGCTGCGGGGGAAGCCACTGCGTCGCCGTCGCCCCCATCCTTCTTGGCCTCCGCCTCCTTCGCGGCGGCACGGCCATAGAACTTCTTGAGCATGTCGCACTTTGCTCAAGAGTGTGATTCACGGGGGTCTTGTGGTAGGGGCACGGCTTCTTCATCATGTCGTCGAAAACCCCCGGGCCTCGAGGAGCCGGTCGAGGGCCCCGTCGGGCGGGTCAACGGCGAGGGCCTCGGCGTTGCCGCCGTTGCGCCCCCGCTCGCGCGCCTCGCGGCGCGGCTTCTTCCCCCTTCTTGCCCCGCTTGTCGTTGCGGCGCGGCTCCTTGGACCCGCCTGCCCTCCGCGGGCGTGTCCTCGGAGCGCTTGCCCCTCTTGCCATCGAAAATTGCCCCCACGGCCTCCTCTCCGAGGCGAAGCCGGTGGCAATGTCGAACGACTCGTTCGAGTCCGTGGGCGGGCGGCGTCCCGGCTCGCGCACAAGGTCCCGCACGTGGTGCCCTCGAGGAACGCGTGCACGATCTCGGATTGTGCCACGGCCGGGGAGCTCGTGCGGCGCTTGGAGAAGCGCCGTATGAAGTCCCGCGGCGGTCGCACGGCCTCGCGTGCGGGGAGCGCGGATCCCGAGGAGTTCCGGGGGCGCACGTATGTGCCCGGAAGTTGCCCACGAAAGTGTGGACTAGATCGTCCCGGTTGTGGATGCGGTGGCGGGCAAATGCTCGAGCCATGTCGGGCCGCGTCGCCCGGATGCGGGGGCAAGTTGCGGATGATCACTTCGTCGTTGGTGGCCCCGCCCGACCGACGAGGCCGGGCGGTAGTCGTTTAGCCGGACACGAGGGTCCGTCTCCCCGTTGTATTTGGTGATCGTCGAGGGTTGACGGAAGCGGCCGGGGGGAACGCCGTGCGGATCTCCCGGCCGAACACGCGGGTGCCGGGGGCTCCGGCGTTGGGGAGCGATCCTCACCGGCGTCGTAGCGTCCACCCCTTCGAGGGTGGTAGCCCCTCGGCCGCTCGCGCGTCCGCCTTGCCGGTGCGCCGGCGTTGATGACGTTGCGGGCGTCGCCATCCGGCGCCCGCGTGTGTCGAGGAGGCGTTCCTTGGCCGGCGTGCGTCCCTGGTCGGCGGGTCGACCCGCATGCACCGAGGGTTCGCCCCCGGTGCTGGGATCATCACCCCGCGCGTCCCCCCGTTGGCGGATGCGTGAGGCCGAGCTTTCGGCCTGCTGGACGGCCGCTTGCTCAAGGAGGGTTTGCACCTCGCGGTGCATTTCTCGAGCCTCGGGGGTCGAGGGTGCGGCATGGCGCGCGGTAGTGTAGCGGCGGCGATGAGCTTTTGGCTCGCCCGCGGTGGAGTATCCGCGTGGTCGACGTTGGGGACGGGGTTGAGGCGGTCGCGGACTTGGCGGCCTAACTCCCGTGCGCGTTCGCCGCGCGCGGAGGCCTCTCCCGCCATCGAGGCGCGGAGCGGCCGCACGGTCCGTACTCCTGCGCCGGCTTGGCCTCGAGCTCACGAGCTTGGGCCGGTCGCGCGTCGACGTCGGCCCCGGCGGGTGCGCTTGGCCCCGCGGCCGGCGCGCGTGGCAACCCCCCCCGGGGCCGGCGTGACTTCCCCCATCTCCCGGCGCCCGCCGCACCGGCGGCGTTGGCCGGGTCGTTGGTGATGACGGCGCGGCATTCCCGCGTGGGGTCGTAGCTCCCGGTGCTAGAGTCGTCGGAGCGGCCGAACCGTAGTCCGTGGCGTCGAGGAAGCGCCCGAACGCGACCGGGTCCGGGCACACCGAGAGAAGTCCCACTCCGCGTACCCATGACGGTTGGCGGGTGGCATCGTGTCGACGGAGCCCGGGGACGACTCGTCCCGTGGCCGAAGCGCCGGGATCCCCCGGCGACGAAGACGTGCCGACCGGGCGGAACCCCGCGCATCGTCGTGTTGACGTTGGCGTTGTAGGCCGCGGTGGCGCCACGCAGCCCGATGGGGACGCGTGGTCCCGAGACCGCGCGCGGTCCCGCCGGGGCGGTGGCGCCCGTCGTGACGGTGGGCGCACCGCGGCCCCGGGCGGCGCGCGCTCGGCCTCGCCGCCGCTCGGACCGCGCCCCGACGCGAGCGCGGCCGGAGCGGCGACGGCGTCGCGGCGTCGACGGACCCGCGCATCCGTGCCTCGCGGTACCGCGCCGGTGTCGTGCGTGCGGCGGTGACCGGGGCGGACCCCGGCCTCCCGCCGCGCGCGTAGCTCCTCACGGTTGGTGAGGCGCATGAGATAGCCATTCCCCGTGGCCCGGAAGTTCAAGTCCCCGAAGCGGATCTCGAGCCCGCCGGAAGGGGGTCCGAGCTACCCATGTTGTAGCGAGTGCTACGGTACTCGGTGCGAATCACCATGGAGGGAGTCGGCGAAATGACCTTAGGCGCTCGTTTGCCCCACGGTGGGCGCCAAGCGTCGGTGCGGAATATGGTCCCGACACCGACCGGTAGATAGCGCCTAAGTTTATCCCTCTATGGTCGATGCCAAGCAACAAATGACACAAGGATTATCCTGGTTCCGGCCGAGGGGGCCGTACGTCCAGCAGTGGCGTGCTCGTGGCACTATATTGCTCAGCACCGGGGGTGCTTGTAGTGGGGCAAGTACAAGCAAGGTGGGAGAGGAAGCGTGGCTTCCAAGTCCCTGGTGAATGGTTGAAGCTGTTGCGGGAGAATAAGAGAGTGAGTGCACAGTGAGCGGTGTTCTTCCGGATTCGTCCGAACTCCTCCGAACTCGTCCCCCCGCGGCTGGGGGCTCGCCTCCCCTTTTATAGGCCAAGGGGGCGGCGAGTTACATGCACGCCGCGCTACCTAGCTACGTGTGGGAGCTCGTCGTGCTATGGTGTAGAATGGGCGGTCGTCCGGTTGATCTTCGCTGCGATCCGGCCATGATGGCCTGCCTTGTACCCGAACAGTGGCGGTTCGAGGGTAGGAGGCGGCAGATGGTGATGGCGTTCTCTGATAGGCTTCGAGGGAGGTGCTGATGACGACCGGTACGGGATACAGGAGCGGGCAGAACGGCGTTCCTTCCCAATGAGCTCTGCGGTGGCGGAGTGGTTGCTGCAGCGCTTGGGCGTGCCCCTGTGGAGCCAGGCGTGCGCCCGCACGCGTGGGTACGGCGGCCGCGCCGTTACGGTGACCGGGATGGCCACCCACCGGCCTAGCGCCCCTCACCCTGGCCGCAAGGTCACGAGAAAGTGGAATCGAGGGTGCGCCGGCCCCCTTTCGAGGGTCGAGCGCGTTAGTCGTACGGCGGCGTGCGCACGGTGTCACGGGATCGACACCGGCCGTACCGCACGGTCCATCCCACGGTGGCGGGGATGGGCTCCTTCCCTGGGGAGTTGGTGCGGCGGCACGGGCGTGAGCCCCGGCGCATGATGGCGCCGTCCCGCGGCGTCGGGGCGTTAAATGCCCAAGTACGGGGCCGGCGCACGCGTGCGGGCGCCCGTGATCGTGGCGGGCCCCGGCCGAGGGCGGAGCGGACCCTCGAGCGAGACGGGACTCGCTCGAGGGGGAGCGCGCCCTCGAGCGGGGGCGGGACCGCTCGAGGGAAGGGCCACTCCTCGAGCGGGGCGGTACCTGTTCGAGGAGGGAGTTGCCCCTCGAACGGGGCGGAGCCCGTTCGAGGAGGAGCGTGCCCTCGGGCGAGGCGGAGCCTGCTCGAGGGGTCTTCCTAGGCGGGCCGCCTTGGTGGGCTCCGGAGTCCTGCTGCATGGGCCGTGTCCTGCAGGGTTAGTTTCTGCGTGGTTAGGCTTAGCTTATATTGATGCAGGAATTTAAGTAGGGGTTCCCCCCCTTGTTTGAGGGGACCCCTAGGGGCGGTCCCCGACACATGTCCTCGAAACGAGATGACAAGATACCACCCAAAAAGCAAAAACTCGGAAAATGTCTGACGAAAAAGTCAAGGCAGTGGAAGCAGAAGTTCAGAGATTGCAAGATGCCCAAGTAATCAGAGAAGTCAAGTACCCAGTTTGGTTAGCCAATACTGTGCCAGTCAAGAAGAAGAATGGCAAATGGAGGATGTGTATTGACTTCACTGATTTGAACAAGGCGTGCAAAAAGGACGATTTTCCCTTAGAAAGGGTAGATAAAATCGTGGATGATGCGACCAACAGTGAGATGCTTTCGCTCCTGGACATGTTCTCTGGATATCATCAAATCAGAGTTCGCAAAGAGGACGAAGAGAAGACAAGCTTCATCACTCCTTTCGGAACATTTTGTTTCGTGAGAATGCCAGAGGGGCTGAAAAATGCGGGGTGCACGTTTTCAAGAATGATAGCAATAGTGCCGCACCGAGGAGATTTGGAGAAATATCTTGGCATATGTGGATGACATAGTTGTCAAAAGTGTTCAGAGAAAAGACCATATCAGTGATTTGGCTGAAACGTTCGCGAACTTGAGGACAGCGAACTTGAAACTGAACCCAGAAAAATGTGTGTTCGGGATTCACAAGGGGAAAGTTCTCGGATGCCTAGTTTCAACTAAGGGCATTGAGGCGAACCCTGACAAGATCAAGGCTTTGATGGAAATGCAAGAGCCGGCCTCAGTGAAAGATGTCCAGAAGTTGACAGGGAGGGTAGCTGCCCTTAACAGATTCATTCCCAGAGCTGCAGAAAGAAGTCTGCCATTCTTCCAAGTTCTCAGAAGTGCCAAGAAATTCCAGTGGGCCGAACCTCAGAAGAAGGCTTTTCGCGAATTGAAGGACTACCTGTTCAACATGACCAAGCTCTGCCCTCCCGAGCCAAAATCGCCGCTTCTGCTGTATGTGTCTGCATCAAATTCGGCAGTAAGCGCTGTGCTGGTACAGGAGAAGGAAGAAGAAGGAAAGCTGAGGCAAATCCCTGTATATTTCGCCTCTGAGGCATTGTCTGGTTCCAAGGTTTTTTACTCCGAACTGGAAAAAATCGCGTATGCGGTTATCATGGCAGCAAGAAAGCTAAGACACTACTTCGAGGGCCACAGAATAAGGGTTGTCACCAACCAACCGTTAAGTGACCTGTTCGCAAACAGGGAGGCATCTACTCGAATCATCAAGTGGGGTCTGAACTCTCGAATATGTAGTGGATTTTGAAAGAAGAAGTGCAATAAAATCACAAGTGGCGGATTTCGTCGTGGACTGGACCTCACCTACTCGGAATACGGAGGAAAACATGCCCGAACCTTGGGTAGTGCGGTGTGATGGAGCATGGTGTTACAAGGGGGTTGGAATTTCGGTATTGTTGTGACATCACCGACGGGCGTGGTTATAAGATATGCAAGCACGGCTCGTATTCGCGAACAATGAATACTCCACAAACAATACAACGGAGTACGAAGCTCTCTCTGCGGGCACCGAGAAAAATGAAAGCCTTGGGGCAACAGACCTTCATAATCAGAACGGATTCGAAAGTAATCCAAGAACACATCGAGAAGGAAAGCGAGGCCAGGAATCCAGTTCTCATGAAGTATCTTGAAAAAGTCAGAGAAATGGAAAGACACTTCAGAGGATATTCAGTTCAGCATATCCCAAGGGATGATAACAATGAAGCAGATAAGCTCGCGAAGGCAGCAGCCAGAAATCAAGAGCTACCACCAGATGTGTTCTTTGAAATCATCAGAGAGCCATCCATCAAAGATTCACGAACCCAAATCGTGAACATGGTGGAAATTCCAGACTGGAGAGCAGAAATAATGGCCTACTTGAGGGGACATTACGAACCACAAGATGAGCTAGAAGAGAAAAGGTTGAGGCAAAGGGCTCGGGGCTACACTGTGGTAAATGGAGAATTGTACAAATCAGGAGTCACTGAACCTTGGCTACGCTGCATTACCTCCGAAAAAGGTCGTGAACTCTTGAAAGAAATTCACAGCGGATTTTGTGGGGCACACATAGGCACCAGGGCTTTGGCTGGCAAGGCAATAAAACAAGGATTCTATTGGCCAACCATCAACATCGACGCCAAGATGTTGGTTCGGCAATGTGAAGCATGCCAGAAGACGGCAAATCAGCAGAATCTACCTTCAATGCCAGTTCATTTAATTCCTCCAACCTGGCCTCTGCAAAGATGGGGCATGGACCTAGTAGGACCGTTGCCAACAGCTCAGGGTAATTGCCGATTTGCGGCTGTAGCGGTCGACTATTTCACGAAGTGGGTAGAAGCGAAACCACTCGCGAACATCACGGCAGCAACAGTTCAGAAATTCTTTTGGCAGAACATAGTCTGCAGGTTCGGAGTTCCTAGAGAACTGACGGTTGATAATGGCAAACAGTTTGACTGCTACACCTTCAAAGAGTATTGCAGAACCCTGGGCACACAAGTGAAATTTTCGTCAGTTTATCATCCACAGTCCAACGGAGCAGTTGAAAGAGCCAATGGCTTGATTTTTTCGGGAATCAAGAAATGCTTGTTTGATCAGAAAAAGGGAAAATGGGTGGACGAACTTCCAAAGGTGATCTGGTCTCACAACACCACAGTTTCAAGGGCAACAGGTTTCACACCTTTTCGCCTACTCTTCGGGACTGAGGCTATGACACCAGAGGAGATCAAGAATGAAAGCATAAGGGTCTTGAAAGGAAAAGAGATAGAGGAAATTGACAAGAAGGTGGAGAAAGACATGATAGAGCTGACAATCCTCGAAGCAGCAGAAAACATTGAGAAATACCAGAGAGAGACAAGAGCATGGAGAGACAAAAAGGTGGTCCGGAAGGACATCAAAACCGGTGATCTTGTCTTGAAAAGAAAGAAAAATTGGGAGAACCCAGGAAAGCTTCATGAGTCATGGGAAGGGCCGTACATAGCTAAGGAAACAAATATGCCAGGGGCTTTTCGCCTGATGGAGCAAACTGGCGAAGAGTTGCCGTATTCGTGGAATGCCGACAGCTTAAAGAGGTATTATCCATGAAGATCTTAGTTGTACATAAGTGTAGTAGATAGCAGTTTTTCAAATTTCGTAAGTTTACACCGTAGGAAAATAAAAGCCCGAGTCACGTGTTTATAAGTGACTTCGGAAAAAATTAGTTCTATATCTTAATCGTAGCTCTAGAATAAGAAGGACCGTACTCTTTTCCTTGCAAAGGGGGCTCTAAATCAAGAGGCAAGGTTTTTAACGAGGCGGATCCCGTGTAAATACTCTTTCCGATATATATATGAAAAGAGTCTTCCCCCAAATTGCATGTTTCGTATTTTCTGTCTCGAGAATTCCATCGTGAAAAAAGAAGTGGTTCGTGAAAAAGGCTTCGTGATAGCCAGAATTCCATCGTGAAAAAAGAAGTGGTTCGTGAAAAAGGCTTCGTGATAGCCAGAATTCCATCGTGAAAAAAGAAGTGGTTCGTGAAAAAGGCTTCGTGATAGCCAGAATTCCATCGTGAAAAAAGAAGTGGTTCGTGAAAAAGGCTTTGTGATAGCCAGAATTCCATCGTGAAAAAAGAAAAGGTTCGTGAGAAAGGCTTTGTGATAGCCAGAATTCCATCGTGAAAAAAGAAAAGGTTCGTGAGAAAGGCTTTGTGATAGCCAGAATTCCATAGTGAAAAAAGAAAAAGTTCGTGAGAAAGGCTTCGTAATAGCCAGAATTCCATCGTGGAAAAAGAAAAAAAAAGTTCGTGAGAAGGGCTTCCTGATAGCCGAAATCCCATCCATCGAGGGATTCCCCCGAAAAGGCTCCGAGACAACAACAAGTTGTGGCCTAGAAAAATCCCATCCATCGAGGGATTCCCATCGAAAAGGCCTGAGACAACAACAAGTTGTGGCCTAGAAAAATCCCATCCACGAGGGGATTCCCATCAGGAAGTTCGCATGACGATTTCGAGAAAGTGAATGTCTAAGGATTTGCTTGTGTTTTCTCACTTGGTATAGATTGTTTAAAATTTTTTTCAGGTATCATCATTGTAAAAGGGGCAAGGGGGCTCGGTCGGTGATCGCAGAAAAACCTTGGTTGAAGCAACCGAGGGTTCTTTGTATCAACCGAGGCAAGTCCTTGATTCGATCAAGTCCACAAAATTCGGAACAAATTTTGTCGACTTGCGCATTAGCAATCGAGATTCGCGAAACTAAGGAAGACTACTCTCGGAAAAATGCGTTACGAATTCGATAATAGTAGGGTTCGCAAATCCGCAATCTAGTTTTCATGCGAAACGGCAAGCGGGGGAGGGTGACGTTTTTTCAAAGAAAAAACATATTCATTGCCTTATTCGCATAAAAACTCCCGAATAGTTCATCAAGAATTACAACAATCAACACGAAACTTAGAATGACAGTTCTATTACATGTCCGGGTTTACAAACGTTGTTGTCAGCTACATCGCTAGCATAGGCGAACTCAGATGAACTGGCTAAGGGGCTAAGGGGCTCCGTCTTCGGAGCTTTCGTGGATCGCGAAGTAGAGGCTGCAGAACGGCTATTCTTATGAAGCAAGAAAAACGAAGTGAGATCAAAACAACCTATCGAAAACTTAAGCGAAGCCTCAAGCCAAAAGTCGGAAAAATCTTGCTCAGGACGTGCTTGTTTGAATAAACGCCATGCTTCACCACTAACAAACATTCTATCTCGATGAATTCGTAGTGGTAGCACGTCCTGCGCAGGCCCAGCTTGCAGGACCTGCGCAGGTTAAAATATACAAAACATCTGTTCAGAAATGTTTGACGAATTTACACAAACGTACAGCCGACCCCACTCAAAAGTTCAAACATGTTGTTTAATTCATTACATCCACCTTCGGTGACTCTCCTTCTGGTTCAGGGACTTGTCCACGATCGTCGCCACCGTCGGCCGCCGCCGGCTCGGCTGCGCCGCCCGAGCCGTCCTCACCAGATTCTCCCGAACTTTCCCCGGAGGACGATTTTTCGGGAGACGCTGCGGCGCGCTCTAGCTCCTCCTTTTCTCTTAGGCCGCGAAACAAAGAGAAGAGTAAAGAAATCTTAAGAAACTGGAATACATACGACGAACATAAGTCACGAAATAGACCAAAGAATTACCTCGTCAAGCTTCGCCCGCGCAACAGTCTTAGCCATTTCCGCCCCGCCAACCATCCAGAACTCCTTCGCGAACTTTAGCTTTATAGCAATAATGTCAGGATTATCTTGATGTATAGTTTCGCTGGTAACGCCTAGGAACCGAGAAAGCTTCGCGCGAAACTTTGCCAAGTCAACACAGCCGTAGTCGTCAAGAACCTTCAGAATGCTTTCCACAGAAAAGGATACAGCAAAATTGCCGGCGCCAGAGATGACTTCGGGGAGAGCCTTGAATTCTTCCTCGAGCCAGTCCATAAAATCAGGGATATCAATATCGTCTGGAAGAGGAGCTGGACGAACACCATACTCATTCAAGGACTTCTGGTACTCAGCATAAAGCAACTTCAATCTTCCCAGAATTTCCGAAATTTGTTTCTTCGAAGATTCACCTTCTGCCATCAGCGCTTTCTCGAGATCTACGATTTTACGGTCCTTCGAGCTAAGTGACTTGGCAAGGTTGGCGTTGTTGGTACGGAGATCTTCGGCGGTCTTGGTAGCACGCTCTTGTTGTTGCCGAAGTTTCTCGATCATACTCGGGTCATCCTCGTGAGATTTCCGAACCTTCTCCAATTCTTTTTTGGAATCCTCGAGCGCGGCTTCGGCGAACTTCTTCTCGTCCGACTTCTCTTTAAAGCCTCGGCCCGGCTCGGATACCTTCTTTTCCGGCTCTAGGTTCGTGGATTCGCGAGACCGAACTTGCGCTCCAACTCCTTGGACTTCCGAGAAAGTTCCTCGTTAATCTTCTCTCGCGCGAGAAAGCCGTTCTATGGCAACTTTCCCGAGCATAGAATATTTGAGAGTGTAGTCTTCATGGAAGCGCGCAAGTTTTGAGGGAGAATAGGAATGCAACAGATTCTTGAACTCTGAAAAATTCAAGAATAAATCTTAGATGAAGATTCTACAATCACGAATCGCGCAAAGGGGCACTGAGAATCAACGAACCTCGCTTACTGAAGTGCTGCATAGTGACTTGCTTAGTCGAACCTGAGGAGGCCTTCCCCTGAGGTGAAGGGGTAGTGTCGGAGATAGATAGAGGCCTCTTTTCGGAGCCTTGAGCGGCTTCTTCAGGTTGTTCCGAGGCACCCTCTCCTGTTTCATCAACAATCGTGGACGATTTCCATAGAGTTAAAAACTTGGACGCCTTGCCCCCGACGCCAATTGTCTCGAAACCAACACGCAACAGTTTGCCGCGATAAGACGTACCAAAATTTTTGTTAAAGGCGGCCAAAGAAGGAGAAGGCGCTTGGTCTTCGGGGACGACCTCTCGAACTTCGACCAAGGGAATGTTTTCGGAAGAATGGCCGTCCCTTTGAATGGTCCGCTCAAGATCACGGGCAAAGTCGGAGGAGACTTGATCAGCGGCAGTGACATCGGCGGCGGGGAATTTCGGCAAGCCGCGGGGATTCGGGGTGAGCAACGGTTTCGAGCAAGCGGCGGGCTTCTCGGCGGCGGCGGGGAGTCGGCTCCCTCCGAACTTCGGGAGCAACATCTGAAAAGGAACCGATGTCGACGAACTCATTTTCGGAACCAACAGGACAAATGTCTCGAAAGTTAAATAATGGCCAGAGGAAAACACCTTTGGGATTATCTGGCTTCGTGGGAATGTCGTCGTCGAAGGCGGACGGAACTCGCCGAACTCCGGAGGAAGAAACTTTTTTCACAGCCTTCTTCAACTTCTTGCGGGCCATCTGGGCAAGCCCGGAAGCAGCCTGGAGTTCAGCTTCTGAAGTCTGAGGTTCGGAGGTCCTTCGTTTACGCTTCGACGATTCGAGTGATCTGGTCTTCGAAGGCTTCACTCCCGAAGATGTTCCCTCGGTGGCGGGTGACAAGTTTCGCTTCGACGATCTAATTCGAGGAGCGTTGATTGGAGCGGCAGAGCAGCTGGCCACGGCAACGGCAGGAAGTTTAAGTTTCAGACCAGGGCTTCGAGAGCTGAAAAATTTGTCACCGCAGATCTCCGAAAAGACGCGGTTGATTTTCTTCTTGTGCTTCACCAGGGCCTTGTATGCCTTGTATTCGTTCATGGTATACTCGCCTACCATGACGTTGACCTTCTTCTCAACCTCGTCCATAAAATCCTTGGCGCTCTGGCCCTCGCGAAGCTTAATCCCGAACTTCGGGAAAGGAACCCTGCCGATCTGCCCAGTTGACGTTGTAGTCCACGATTTCGGCAGGGGACCAGCCCTTCGAGATAGGCCAGGTTCGTGCGGCGACGAATTCTTCGATGATGTCGCGGCCGCCAAGTATCGTCGTTGGCCAAGTGGAATGCACTCTCGCAATTCCGAATTCCTAGGGCCCGCTGATTATACTTCCCCACGTTCACTGCGGTGAGGGGTGCGATCGGGCATGGCAACTTCGGCACATTGACCTTCGGTGTAAAACCAGTAGGACTTCCAATCATCGGAGAGGTTGGTCTTGCAGCAGGGAGAAATTTGGATTCGGGTAATCCCTTGTCGGGTGTTCTGACGTCGGGTATTGAAAGTGCAGCACGCGTGCTGGCTATGATAGAATTGCCCGTCTTCGCCTTTCACAACTTCTGGAATAATAACCAGTTCGTAGAACCTGGTGAAGGCATCGATGGTAGGGCTGCACCCGAAAGTCTTCAGAATCCAAATAAACTTTGACACTTCGAGAAAAGACGTCGGGGTAAGCTGGTGGATCTTCACTGAGAATGCGTCAAGAATCGCCGGTAGCACTGGATCACAAGGGAATCGCAGCCCACAGATGAAGAAGTCCCGAAAAACCACAATTTCCCCTGGCTTGGGACTGGGAATTGTTTCATCGAGTGGGGCGCGCCCGGCCCCAGGTGAGAAGAATCCTGCCTTCTCGTACTCACGAATAATGTCACTCGTCACTTTCGATTCTCCGAAAGCAAGCGAGGGCGGCAGGGGGCCAGAGGTCCTTAGCATAACGAGATCCTCCACCCCAGCATCCACATCTCCGACGTCGTCGCCGCCATCGGACCCAACTTCTCCGTCTTCGCGACTTCGGGAGCCGCTAGGTGATCCAGCATCTTCGGCCGGTGCAGCGCGATCCGATCTTTCGGCAGGTTGGTCGAGCGGGAGACCGCAGAGCCGATCAACTCTTCAGTAGTCATAGGTCTAGCTGTATTTCTGACGCGAGCCACCTAGCAAACATAACATTAGGAATAACATTAGGAAACCAGTCAGACAATTTAAACTAACAGTCGAAGAAGAGCTACGAAAATCGTAACATCACTACACCAAAGATAAACGAACCAACGCAACAACATGGCAAACATAAAAGGAATACCTTAGAAAATCGCGAGTAAGGCCTGGAGTTCGGAAGTCTTCTAGCACAGAAAGCTAGTTCCGCGAAGGAAGAGAAATGTGAAAATCACGAAAGGCGCGAGAGCAGTAAAAAATTTTTTAACAGCGCCGGCCCGCTATTTATAGGGCCGGGGAGGGGCAATTTCGCGAAGTATGCCTCGATTCAACCGCCATTTGCTCCCTGGGCGACGCGTGTCCCCTCCGACGTTCCGAGGGTGACGTTTTTTACTAAATTTCTGAAAATTTCGTGGAATCGGATCGTCGGAGTCAACCCGCTTCCCCGAGGGGCTAGTGTTGGGGAATTCAAGAAAATACATCACCCTCGAAACGTCGAAGTCTAATGGCATTCTCAAAGTATGTTTTTCAGGGGCAGGAAATTCGCGAATGCAGGAACTCCGAGACCTGCGGAGTCTCGAGTTCGCGGGTGTGCTGAGTTCGGGAAACTCGGTTCGGCGAAGATGTGGAGTCATGAACATGCGGAAGCCCGGAATCTCAACTGTTGGCGGCCCGGATTTCGGAGGTCTTCCAATTCGGGAATCCGGTGAAGACTCTGTTCGGGACTCGGCGCCGGGATACGCGCGAATGCGGAGAAGCGAAGGCCATTTCGGGAATCTGTTAAAGACCTGATTCGGGAATTTTGGGTGAAGACATCCACGAATCACGGGAGAAGCAAAGTCAAAGTTGTAGTCCCAAAAAGTCCGGGTTTAGAGTGTGAACTAGTGGCGGACTCGTAAATATGTAAGGGGTGAAAAGACGTTCTTATGTGTGTTCACATTAGGAATATTCTCCGAGCCCAAGGGTGATATCGGAATGTAAAAGTCCCTTCATCTCCCTATAAAAGGGGGCGCGAGGGCACGTGTAAACGGATTCAGACTTTTTTGGGACTTGTGCTATTTGCGGAGAGCATCTCAGACTCTTTGCGCCCTAATTGTGTACTTGAACGTGTTAAGAACTCCTCTCGTGTTAGGGTAATTATCCGAATTTTTCGGGTATTCCCCCAACATACAACTTTGGTCATTCGTCTTATTCAAAAAAATTATTGTAAATGTGTAAAAGGGTAAGTCAACTTAAAATAACTACAGTAGTAAATCATGTATAGCAAACAAAATAGATTATACTTGTATAATTTTTTTTAAGTAAGACAAGTGGTCAAAATTGTAGAAAAAAAAAAGCAGTCAATTGGGACAAGTGTTGCAATATGGAAAGAAAGATTATGTGCGTGTAGAGTGGTAGACACAAGCAAATAAATTAATTAGCAGGCTGCTTGCTGCACTTCGTTTAATTTGCCAACTTTTGTTGGTGTATTTATTCTTGCAGGCATGTTGTTGAACTTGAACCCACCTGGAATACGTGCATGTTTGTGTGCCGGCCGGTTAACATATATACCGGCCGGCCTGTGTGCGCAGTGGTCCATTTGCAGGCTGTCTACTTGCCGATGAGTAATCAGTGTTCTTTTTCCATGTGGTCCGCACACGCATATATAATTATATAGTATATACACATTATGTATGTAGTATATGTATAATCATGTGTGTGTGCAACCTCGTACGTACTAACACGCGAGATCAGCGAGATTTCATTGGATCACACGGCTTAATTAGGAAAAACGCAACGAGGGACCATTAACGGTGACACCGGCCGGATTTTATAAGAGCACTGGTGTCTTCATGCTGCTAACTACGTGAGCAGTATACATTGCAAATCAGGTCGATCTGGTCGTTCTTTAGGTCGCCGCAGGACCGGCAGCTAGCGTTTAATTTCTTAATCATTAGTTATTTGACAGTGTATAAGTATATATATATATATACTTACTCTCGTGTGCAAGTACTAGTACTTTACTACTAGCGTAAAGTTAAAAAAAAGGTAGTGTACGGCATGCTTTCATTTATTTTTAGTGTTTTCCCCCACTTTGTTATGTTTACGTTTTATCCTGTCTCACGCTAGAAATTTCCCAAAATTACTTCAAAAAAAAAAAAAGAAATTTCCCAAAAAAAAAATCACCCAACCATCAATTTCATGGCTTGAATAATCATCATATTGACAACAATAACTTGTGCTTGTGGATCCAATCTATTTCTTAATTACCCTTATTTGTCGTACGAAAAGGTTAGCTTTCCCAAACTTCTAAATTACCTCACACTTTCCCATTATAAAAAAAAGCGAGACCAAAATAATTAATATCAAGAAATGGAAGAGGAGAAAAAATAACACTGTGTGATCCACTGATCCTCTGTTTCAGTAGAGAAAATGGAAGAGGAGAGAAAATACACTCGTCAGAAACAACTAAAAGTCACTAGTCATATATAGTAATGATACGAGTTGTTGTTTCCCATGTTTTTCTTAAATATTGAAACTTGCAAGTCCACTCAGACCCAAGGGCCACAGGTGCAAAATACTCATGTTGATGTAAAGATGTTCAGAAAGGGGTAACCCTACCATATATATGTTAGAATCTTTTTACTAGATCTCTTGTGTTAAAATGATTTAAGCATATCAAAGAAAAAAGAGAGAGGAGAATATCATGAGAACGTGATTACGTGAAGACACTAATAATAATGAGCCAAAACGAGGAATCACCTAATGCTAGCACATAATTTTCGTTGCTTCGTCCTTTTTTTTTTGCTTAATATTATTTGGGAAAAGCTGTCTCTCTCTCTTTTCTTTTCGTTTCTAATCAAAGTGCGTGAACATACAGCAGGCCGCGTGGTTGTGTGTGCACCTCCGACCAATAATCCACACTCCGAAAGCAGATTTCTCTCACGGTTTGCTTCTGCAGCGGATGGCCCATTTTAATTTACGTGGGAGAAAATCTGATGTGTACCACGCACTGACGATCGTCTCTGAATCTGAAATTCTGAATGATCTGCTTTACGATCCGAAACCCGTTCAGAAACGGCGAGTATCTATTCGAAGTACGGTACTGATCGAGAGAGGTGTTGGGGTTACCCGAAAAATTCTAATGACGAGAGTTCTTAACGCGTTCAAATACAAAGTAAGAACACTGAGAGACTGTGATTGCCTCAACAGATTGCACAAGTTCCCAAAAATCTGAGTCCGTTTACACGTGCCCTCGCGCCCCTTTTTATAGGGAGACGAAGGGACTTTTACATTCCCAAAACACTCTCAAGCACATAGAATATTCCTAGTGTGAACACGTACAAGAATGTTTTTCTCGTCTAACATATTTACAAGTCTGCCACTAGTTCACACCAAAAACTCAGACTTTTTGGGACAACAATTTTGACTTTGCTTCTCCATGGGTTCGTGAATGTCTTCACGCGTGACTCCCGAACTGGGTCCCCTGACGGATTCCCGAATCAGCCTTTGCTTCTTCGTCAGTTCGTGAATGTCTTCACGCATGACTCCCGAACTGGGTCCCCGCCAGATTCCCGAATCAGCCGCCCTTCGAAGTTCGCGCCACCGCCAGCTCGAGGTTCCGGGCTCCTGCATGTTCGCGACTCCACGTCCTCACCGAATCACGATCCCCGAACTTCACATATTCACAAATTCGAGGCTTCGCAGGTTCCAGGCTTCCGAAAATCGTGAGTTCCCTGTTCCTAAAAAACATGTCTCGAGAACTTTGTCAAACCTAACGTTTCGAGGGTGACGGGTTTTCCTGAATTCCCCAACACTAGCCCCTCGGGGAAGCGGGTTGACTCTGACGACCCGATTCCACGAATGTTTCGGAAATTCAGTAAAAAACGTCACCCTCGGAACGTCGGAGGGGACACGCGTCGCCCGGAAACTCTAGAACGGTTAGATCGAGGCAGGTTTCGCGGAACTACCCCTCCCCGCCCCTATAAATAGGAGGCTCCCGCTGTTAAAAAATTTTACGTCTCTATCGCTTTTTTTACGATTCGTAAATCTTTACGCTCGCGCGTAATCTCGTCTTCTACTTAAAAGTTCGCGAACTTCCGGTTTTCTTCGGATCTCTCTAAGGTATTATTTATTTATTTCTTTCAATTCTTGTCATTTTTGCTGCAATGGTATCTTTGTTCTGTGAACTTCATTCTCGAATGTTGTTCTCATTTCTTCGTACGTGTAACTCTGTTGGTTAGGTGGCTTGAGTCAAAAGCACCGCGAGACCCATGACTACCGTAGAACTTATCGCGCCTGGTCTCCCAGTTGATCGAATTGTCGAAGGTGTTGAGGATGCTGCACCAGCTGACGATGCAGGCTCTCCTAGTGGCTCCAGGAGTCGCGAGGATGGGGAGGTTCAAACAGACGATGACGAAGATATCGGGGATGTGGACGCCGGTGTCAGTGATCTGGTTAAAGCAAAGACTGCAGACCGTCGCCACCCTCTCTTGTCTTCGGAGAGTCCAAAGTCACGACCAATATGATTCGGGAATATGAGAAAGTTGGGTTCTTCCCCTCCGGCGCCGGGTGAGCCCCACTTGACGAACAAATCCCTACCCCTGAGGATGGAGAGGTTGTCATCTTTCGTGATTTCTTCATCTGTGGACTCAGGTTCCCCTGCGACCCGATTTTGCCGGCGATTTTGGATGCCTTTTCGGTGAAGATCCACCAACTTTCGCCGACGTCTTTTCTTGAGGTGTCGAAATTTATTTGAATCATGAAGACCTTCGGCTATAACCTCAGTGTTGACGCCTTTGCCAGATTCTACGAACTGGTAATTATTCCCGAGGTTATCAAGGTCAGCGACGGGCAGTTCTACCACGCTCAACATGCGTGCTGCACCTTCAACACCCGGCGCCAGAACACCCGAAAAGGGATCACTCGAATCCAAATTGCTCCTTGCTGCAAAACCAACCTCACCGACGACTGGAACTCTTATTGGTTCTATTTGAAGGTCAATATGTCCAAAGTTTCTAGCTACATGGGCCTAGCTCACCCCTTGTCCTGCCCTATCGCGCCCCTGACTGCGGTGAACACTGCCGAATTCAATCACCGGGTAGTGGGGATTAGAAACTGTGAGAGTGCTTTCCATCTCGCCAGTACTATACTCGGGGGCCGCGACATCATTGAAGAGTTCGTTGCTGCCCGGACCGGCCGATTTCCAGCGGTTGGGCTCCCATTGACATCGTATATTTCAACGTCAACTGGGCAGCTCGAGAAGTGCCTTTCCCGAAGTTCGGGATTAAGCTTCGTGAAAATTAGAGCGATGATGCCTTCATGATCGAGATAGAAAAGAGGGTGAATGTCATGTGTCGGTGCGGAATATGGTCCCGACACTAACCAAGTAGAAAGCGCCGAGGTCTATCCCTCAATGGTCGATGCTAAGCAATAAGAGACACGGGATTTATCCCGGTTCCCGCCGAGGGGGCCGTACGTCCGGCAGTGGTGTGCTCAAGGCACTATATTGCTCGGAAGACCGGGGGTGCTCGTAGTGGGGGCGCTACAAGCAAGGCGGGAGAGGAAGGCTGGCTTCCAAGTCCCTGGCGTAGTGTCTGGAGGTGTTGTGGGAGGATTGGAGAGCAAGTGCGTGGCGCAGCTCGTCTCCTGTTGTGTCGAGTCCGTCTCGTCCGCTTGTTCTCCTCTGTCTCCCCCGCGGCAGGGGGGTTCGCCCTCCTTTTATAGATCAAGGAGGAGGCGAATCACATGCGCACCGCGCTATCTAGCTACGTGAGGAAGCACGACGTGCTATGTCGGAGAGTGGGCGGCCGTCCGTACGATCCTTGCGGCGATCTGGCCATCATGGCCTATCTTGTACCCGAACGGTGGCGGTTCGAGGGTAGAAGGGCGGCGAATGGTGGTGATGTCTTCGATAGGCTCGAGGGAGGCTGGCGACGTTGGCCCGTACGGAGTACGGGGAGTAGGTAAAACGGCGTCCCTTCCCAATGCGTTCCACGGTCTTGGAGCCGCCGCTATAGCACCGGGCGTGCGCCCGCACGCGCGGGGGCGGCGGCCATACCGTAACGAGTAGCGGGGATGGCGCTCCACCGGCCTAACGCCTCCACCTAACCCCCGCAGTCACAAGAAAGCAAATCGAGGGTGCGGCCCGGCCCCCCTTCGAGGGCTCGGCGCGTTAGCCGTCCGGAGCGGTACACCGGCGTCACGGGACCGGCACCGGCCCTACCGCACGTCCCTCCCCACGGTGATGGGGATGGGCTCCCTCCCGGGGAGTTGGTGCGGCAGCACCGGGGGGAGCGAGCCCCGGCGCATGATGGCGTCGTCCCGCCCGTGTCGGGGCGTAAATGCCCGCGTACGGGGGCCGGCGCACGCGTGAGGGGCGCCCTCGAGCGAGGCGGACCCGGTCGAGGGCGGGACGGACCCTCGAGCGAGGCGGAGCCTGCTCGATGGGGAGCGGGCCCTCGAGCGAGGCGGAGTCCGCTCGAGGGAAGCGCACCGTAACGCCCGCGTTTTTGGCACTAAATAAATCACCTATTAAATCATGCGTAAATTCAAAAACCGGTCCGCCGAGCTCAGTTATCACTTAAACCCTAGCCGCTGTTTTCACTCTCTCTCTCTCTTTCTCTTCCCGACGCGCGTGCCGCTCTTTCCGCCGGCACCGCATCACGGCCGCACCCCTGCGCGCCTTCCCGATGCCGCGGTCGGCCACCGGCCGGAATCCCGCGCACGCCGCGGTCCCGCCGGCCCGGTCCGCCTCACCGCCGGCCCAAAAATCACGCCGACACCCGAAAAGACGGGAAAACCCCACAAAACCCTCCCTTAATTCCCCTAACAATTTTTCCTAATTTCCTAAACTTTTCCCAATTCCCTCCCTATTTTTTTTCCATTTTCTTTCCTTTCTTTTCCTCTTTCTTTCTTTTCTTCCTTTTTCTTCCTTTTCTCCTTTTCCCCTTTTCTTTTTCCCTTCCTTTTTTTTCTTCTCTCTTCTCTTCTCCCTTCCCTTTCTCCCTCCCGCGCGGCCAGCGCCCCGCACCCCGACCCCCCGCCTGGCACACGTTGACCCCGGGCCCGCCTCCTCCACAGCGCCGAGGGCCGGCCGGGACGGCCGCACGCCGGCCCGCGCCCGGCCGGCGACCCGCCACCGCGCCGGTGACCCTTCTCCTCCTCCCTTCCTCTCTCCTCACATCGGCCGCGCCGCGCCGTTGACGGCCGGCCGGGCGGCAAAGCACGGCCCGCGTGGCCGCACGCCGACCACGCCGCCCACCCGAACACGCCACCGTCTTCCCCTCCCCTCACCGCCCAAGCGGTGCCGAAGGGACCTTTCCCTCGGCGCCGGCGACGACCGAGCCGTCACCTCCGCCAACCCGCCGCGCCGCCATTAATCCCCTACCGAGCCGTCCATTCCACCACCGGCCGGCGAAGCCGCCCCGCGCTGCACGACGGGTCTAATCCCCGGCCGAATCCCTGCTCAAGTTGACCGGCCGAGCCATCGCGAAGCCGCCCGAGCTCGCCGGCGACCTCGCCGGAGAAAATATCCCCCCCTTCCGAACCGCCTCTTGCCGCCTATAAAAGGGACCGACGGCTCCCCGGACCGCCGCACCTCGACACGGCGGACGCACGCCCACCTCCTCCCCTCCCACGAGCTCCACGGCCCCGCCGCCCCCCTTGCACGCGCCGCCGCGCCCCCGCCTCCTCGCGGAGCCGCCTCCACCGTATACAATAGCGCGAGGTGAGCACGGGAATAGACTCCCCTCGCCCTCCTCTCTCTTTTCCCCCCCCCATCCCTCGGCCGTCGCGCGTGGCCGGAGCCGCCGGCGAGCACCCCCACCGCCGGCCCCCGCACGGTCCGCCCCCTTCTCCCCCTGTTCTCTGTCTAATTCGAAGGGGGGGGAGGGGGAAGAAGATGGCGTTTTGCCAAGAACCCCCCCTGTTTTCCCTTATTGCTTCAAAAACCGAGCCCCTACCCTATTTCCCTTTTATTTCCAAATAAGCCCCTGAGTTAATGGTTAATCAAAGGTTAAACACTATTAAACCCTAGAATAAATTACCAAATAACCCTAACTTAGTGTATATTAGCATAAACACCCTTTTCGTTAATAGAAATTACCAATAAGGTCCTTGATATCTATACCCCTTCTCCCTTAACCTAGCCCCTTCTCATACACGCCCTTCCCGAACCCTATCGCACCTATATATATATACACCCTCCTCCGCTCACTTCCCACTCCCCGAGCTCGGTCGGAAACATGTATGCTAACATTGCTTGCTTGCTTGTGTGTATGCCATAGCCAACGAAGTAGAAGGAGTGAGGTACCCCGAGCCGGAGACCGAAGCCGACTACTGCGAGCAGGTGCCCGAGGTCCCGGACGCCGAGCCGGCACTCCCCGAAGACTTCGAAGACGGCAAGTTCAACCTCCCCCTTTGATGCATGCTTCTGTCCTAGTTTTATAAATATACCCTATACCCGTTTTATAAATTGCATATTGTTTTACTGCAAAACATGGTAGGATAGCCACCCTTGATTGTTATGATTGAACCTTGTTTTGGCCTAAATGTGTGCTTTAAAAATGTGTGAGTGCTTTCAAAATGTGTGAGTGCTTTAAAAATGGAAATGGGGTATTTTTGGAAAATGAGTATTGAACTCGGGTAGACGGGATGGACGTGTGTGTCGGGAGTATGGGTGAGCTCGTACCGTGTGGTTGAGCGTGTTGGGAGTTGTCCATCTTGTCGGTTAAGGACCGGGTTGCGTGACATCTCACCCGACCCAAATCATCGTACAACCACTCGACCGTTGTATGTGGCAACGGCTTAGCATAAACCCCACTAGTTAATCTACTTGCCATCGGTGTGCGGGTGAGCGGCGGGGAGACCAAGGAGTCGGGGTACGCTCCGTGTGAGGTACGCCCCGGTTATGTGGGATAACCCCTTGGGTGCTTCCGTGGTGGCTCGTAGAGTTAGCTAAGGTGGGTAATGGCTTTGATAGGATCCGTACCGCACCGAGGTGTCCGTGTGACGGTACCCTACTTGTGGGTAAAGATGTACAACCTCGCGAGTGTCAAACCTATTCGAATAGCCGTGTCCACGGTATTGGACGAGTCACGGTGTGGTCACAAAAACTAGTGTTTGGGATGGGATGATTTACGGCGTGAGTTGTTTTCCGGAGATGTGTGTGTGGCTGTGTGCTCGGGCTACGACGGACGGGAAGTCCGTAGTTCCACGGTGGTTTTTCTAAAACAAGTGAGTACTTGGGTTATGAAAATGATTTGCGGAAACCTTTTTGAAATAAACCCCTGCATGTGTAAGTTTGCAAAATGAACCTTGACCTGATCCTTGTTATACCTTATGCATGATTCTTCTTATAAGCCCCTCCATGGGTGGGGTTGGATTTGCTGAGTACGTATGTGCTCACCCTTGTTTTACTAACTATTTTACAGAGGAGGATCCCGATTACATCCCAGAAGACATCGAGTAGGTCACTGCCCTACACCCAACCGTGCCTGTGCACCAGGGCCCTACCTAAAGCTTCCATGGTGTGGTACTCTGAGGAGGCTATGGAAGCCTTTGCTATCGTAGTGTGGTCGTTAGCGTCCGTGTTGTTCATTGTAGCGTTGGCATTACCGTGCCCTTTTTGTAACCGTAATGTAAAAGACTGATTCCACCTGTTGTAATAAATGTGCTACCGGCCTCCTGGGACTGGTATTTGTGTCACATTTAGTCACCTCTGATGAGGGGACGCTTCAGGTGGTATCAGAGCCGTAGGTTGGCCGTAGGACATGACCCCTAGGATACGAGACCTCCTCTGGCCCCTCTAACCTTTCCTTTGCTAAACTCACCTTTTCCCAAATTCTTACCTTGATTCTTGCTTGCTTCCAGATGCCTAACCCCGAGTGGAACGGTGGAATTTGCCCCGTCCAGCCTGGCCTCCCTAACCTGTTGCTACTCAGCCTAGAACGCGTCGGAGTAAGGGACCCGCCAGAGTTCGTCTACCGGGAGTACGAACGCTTCGGCACCCTTCGGTGTAAGCTGCTGATCTTTGTGGGGAGAAGCACGCTTTACCCCGACATTGAGCCATGGTTCGTCAACGCCACTGGTTTTCGCTTTGCCGACACCTACCCCAAGGTTGCCGGAAGGCCTCGCGTCGGCTACGAGTGGTTTATAGACAGGCACCTCCGAAGGACTCCAATGGGATTCTTTCCACCTTCGGAGGAAGAGGACGCTCGTGGATTGATCGCATGAGAGGTTTGGAACGAGAGGAAGAAGACTTAGAAGAGGCGGTCTCCCACCTATCCATATACCTCGGAGGCCTAGACCACCTTTATCGGGAGCAAGCCCAAGAAGCGAGAGCGACGGATCAACGGGGCGGAAAGAGCGAGAACGAGAGGATAGAACTAGAAAGGGTAAAGACAACCATAGCAGAAGTTGAACGACACAACATGGCGCAAGACTACCTCAGGGAAAAAGAACGTTCGGAGAAGTTTTGGGATGAGCTCCAAAAGGAACGTAGAAGGCGAAGAAGAGAAGCCGACTTGGATGAAGAAGAACCCGAAGAAACCCACTGGGACAAAGGGACTCAAACTGAAGATGAGATACTGGAGCAAGATCTCCCACTAAAGAAGCGCCGTATCCAGCTAGAGGAAGAGTCACCATGAGGATAGGACTAGGGTTTAGGCTAGAGACTGAGTCCTAGTAATAATAAGTGTACCCCGAAGGATGTACCCCAACCTTCCTACTAAATAAAGTTATCCATCTCTTGTACCCCACCACAACCTCGTTCAACCCTATCTTTGTTTTCAGATGGCGGAAGATGGATGGACCCAAGGCGTGTGCCAGGAGGAGCCTGGTCTTGCTCGCCCGCTCATCCACTCCCCGGAGCGCCTCGGTATCACCGAGCGCCCTAGGTACTACGCAGAGAGTACGAGCAACTCGGCACTCTTCGCTGTAGAGTGGTCCTCTCCGTCGCTAGAAGCAACCGCCACACCAACATCGAGCCGTGGCGCGTGACCGCCACAGGGTTCCGACACCGGGATACCTATCCCTTGGCCCTCAGAAAAGCCCTCCGCTACCTGTGCCGAATCTACGAAGAGCACCTCGTCCCCACACCAATGAGGTACTTCCCTCCCGCCATCAGGACCCCAGTTTGGCAAGCCCGCATGAGGAACTTGGAGCGACGCCGCCACCAAGAAGACCTGCTATACCACGTAGTCGCCTACCTTGTCTCCCTGGACAAGCTCTTTGATGACCAGGCCAGACACTTGAGGGAACAGATCAGCCGGGCCGAGCAAGCTGAAGTCACAGTACGGATGCACCAAGTCCGAGTGGCTCAAGGCCGAAGCAAGGACCGCCGCGGCCATAAGCGGAAGCCGTTGCCCGGGAAAGCCTCGAAGGATTCGGGACCAACGCATGCAAGAATGGACCCATGGCGGAACGCCCGTTCCGGCCATTGGAGAACCTCAAGTTCCGCCGGGAACACCCCTTGTAGGATGGGGAGGAGCCATAGAAGTCCCACCGGCACCACCAACGATCACCGAAACCCCAACGGCTACCACCGAAGCCGCGGCACGGCCTCGGGGAAAACGGGAGACCCCGAAGGAGGAAACGATGACGAGTCGCTCATCCCGCCGGGAAGAACACTCGACCCCGGAAGACGGCTCCCCTCGCGAGTAGTGTGCCCCAAGACCCGGGGAATGAAGCCGTACCGGTCCAAGTCACGCCCTTAGTCCTTAGCCGTGTAATGTGTCCGCGTAGTCGGGATGTATCCTCCTCGCCGGTTTGTAATAAAAACTTGTTTGTGCTTGCTTGTTTGCTTGTATGCTTGTTGTGTGCTTACCGGCAGAATACACCCGCCTTTTCAAAAGAAATCCGTTATAATCCACTTAAACATCACATAAAACTAGATCTCTTAGAAACCCGCTTCTTTACGAGATGGTTTCCGGGCGCCTGTCGGGACCCACCGGTCGGATGCGTTGAGGGATCGCAAGCCGATCGGAGGGAGCGTCTCCCCGAACAAGAAGTTAACCAAAATGAAGATGGAGGAGAGAACGTGGTCCTGCCACCACCACCCCCTCCTATTGACTTGGCTCAAGTCTTAGCCAACCAGACTGTCCTGATGGAGGCTATCTTCAATGCCATCAACCGTCCAAGACCCCGTGCCATGAGCATGAATGAGAAGCTGATCGAGTTCCTCAGGACTAAGCCGCCCACCTTTAGCGGGTCGGTGAATCCCCCGGATGCCGACGATTGGTCGAGAGCCATCCCGAGGGAACTAGAGCCCCTCCCTTTGCGAGGACCATGACAAGGTTCTCCGGCAGCTCACCGGCTCACGGGACAGCCCTAGCTCGGTGGGAGAATTACCGCGCCGCGCCCAAGGATCCCTCCGCCATCACATGGGATGAATTCGTGGAGGAGTTCCGCCGCTACCATATCCCGGAGGCTACCCCGAAGCGGAAGGCGGATGAGTTCCGCGAACTCCGCCAAGGCAACATGTCCGTGGAGGAGTACACGTACCCGTTCATAGAGCCGGCACGCTATGCCCCCGAGGAGGTGGATAAAGACTCCAAAAAGCAAGAGATGTTCAAGAAGGGGCCGACTCCGGAGCGAGGACACCGCCGACTCCTCGCATTTACCGGACTTTAATACCCTTATGAACATGGCAATCCTCACGGAGAGAGCAAAGGCCGAAGAAAAGAAGGAGAACAAGCGCAAATTCATGGAGCACAAGGCCAAGCAACAAGAGCGGTCCCGAGGCCGAGAAACTTTGGACACCCCATGTCCGGGTTCCAAGCTCCGATGCGATGACAGAACCCAAACCCAAGCCACGGGCTCACAAGCCCCCGAGCCCGAGTTCAAGCCCTCCTACAACCGAATACCATGAAACCCCCACGGAACAACACCGACCGGATCACTACCAACAACAACAACAACAACGGCTCCCGAGTGTGTTTCAACTGCCGGAAGCCGGGCACTTCATCGCCAACCGCCCCTATGCTAAAAAGCCGCCCACCACCACCTACTCCAACTCGGTAAACGGACCAAGGCCACTCGCATCGGGAGCCAACCGCATGCCGGTGCGCAAGGCAACAACTTCGGCAACAACACCAACAACCGGCGGATGAGGCGGCCCCGGCAGTCGTATGGACGCGCTCGGGTGAATCACATCAACGCGCAGGAGGCACAAGAAGCACAAGGAGTGGTACTCGGTGAGTTCCTGGTCGGCTCGCTTTGGCTACCATACCTTGTTCGATTCGGGAGCATCACACTCATTCATATCCTCAAGCTTTGTGGAGAAGCATAGCATACCCACAGTACTACTAAAAGCACCCCTAATAACTCGAACGCCGGAGGTGACATTAAGCTGTCAATCGGGATGCCCCCGGGTAAGGATTATTTTAAGTGGGGTAGAGTTCCTAGCAGACACGGTAGTATTGAAATCCAAGGGGATAGATGTGATCCTTGGTATGGACTCGGTTAAGCCAACACCATGGCCTCATAAGTCGCGCCAATAAAGTAGTGCAACCGACCAACCCGGACGGGATACAAGTGACCTGCCACACCGGGGACACGAGCCGGACATAATGGTTTTCAACATAGAAGCCAAGTCCATAGAAGATGTCCCGGTAGTACGAGAATACCCGGATGTGTTCCCCGAAGAGCTTCCGGAATGCCACCGGACGGGGACATAGAGTTCGTGATCGACCTTATCCCCGGAACCTCGCCCATAGCCAAGAGGCCTTATAGGATGGCGGCCCCGAGTTGGCGAGAATTGAAGAAGCGGCTAGCGAGCTCCCGGCGAAGTGGGTTCATCGGACCAAGCTCATCACCATGGGGAGCCCCGGTGCTTTTCGTGGAAAAGAAGGATAAGAGCATGAGGATGTGTGTGGACTATCGCTCGCCGAACGAGGTCACTATTAAGAACAAGTACCCTCTTCCCGAATAGATGACCTGTTTGACCAACTGAAGGGAGCCAAGTACTTCTCGAAGGTGGATCTAAGATCAGGGTACCACCAGCTCAAGATCAGGGAAAGTGACATCCCCAAGACTGCCTTTGTCACTCGCTACGGACAATATGAGTTCACGGTGATGTCCTTTGGGCTAACCAATGCACCAGCATACTTCATGAACCTCATGAATAAGGTGTTCATGGAAGAGCTGGACAAGTTTGTCGTGGTCTTCATTGACGACATACTTGTGTACTCCAAGAGCGTGGAGGAGCATGAGCAACATCTTCGGGTAGTACTGGGAAAGTTAAGGACACACAAGTTATACGCCAAGTTCAGCAAGTGTGAATTTTGGCTGGAGAAGATATCCTTCCTTGGGCACATATTGACTGCAGAAGGAGTAGCGGTAGACCCCGGGAAAGTTGAGACTGTCTCCAACTGGCAGCAACCCACCAACGTAAGTGAGATCAGGAGTTTCCTAGGTTTAGCCGGGTACTACCGGAGGTTTATCGAGGGATTCTCCAAGATCGCCCGGCCCATGACAGAACTGCTCAAGAAAGAGAAGAAGTTTATCTGGACCGAGGCCTGTGAAGGAAGTTTCCAAGAGTTGAAGAAGAGGTTGACCACAGCCCCAGTACTGACCCTGCCAGACATTCAACGGGACTTTGTCGTATATTGCGACGCCTCCCGACAAGGGTTGGGATGTGTTCTCATGCAAGATGGGAAGGTAGTGGCATATGCCTCCCGTCAGCTCAAACCCCATGAGCAGAACTATCCCACCCATGATCTGGAGTTTGCAGCCGTAGTGCATGCCCTGAAGATATGGAGACATTACTTGATCGGGAACAAGTGCGAAATCTACACAGACCATAAGAGTCTAAAGTATATCTTCACCCAGCCCGATTTGAACCTAAGGCAGAGAAGATGGCTAGAGCTAGTCAAGGACTATAACCTAGAGATTCACTACCACCCGGGAAAGGCCAATGTAGTAGCTGATGCCCTAAGCCGGAAAACCTACGAGAAGGCGGCACCCAAGAGTGCCCAGTTGCAAGAGGAGATGGCCCGACTCAACGTACACATCGTCCCCCAAGGCTACGTCCGCCAGCTGAGTGTTCAGCCTACCCTAGAAGAGAAGATCCGGAAGGCTCAAGAAGCCGACGAGGATCTGATGAGGATCCGCAAGCACACCGGAGAAAACAAGGCCCCTGACTTCAGGGTAGATGACCAAGGCACCCTGTGGTACAAGAACAGGATATGCGTGCCCGAAGGTGGAGAATTCCGACAGGGACCATCATGGATGAGGCGCACAACTCAAGATATTCCATTCACCCGGATCCACCAAGATGTACATGGACTTAAAACGAAGTATTGGTGGAACGGAATGAGCGAGACATTGCACGGTTCGTTGCCCACCGCGACATTTGTCGGAGGATCAAAGCCGAGCATCGAAGCCCGCGGGATCGTCGCAACCTTTACCAATCCCGGTATGGAAGTGGGACGAGATAGGTATGGATTTCATAGTAGGGTTGCCAAGGACTCGTAAAGGACATGACTCCATATGGGTGATCGTGGATCGACTCACCAAAGTCGCTCACTTTCTACCCGTACGGACCACGTATGGTGGAGAGAAATTGGCGAAACTCTACATAGAAAATATAGTGAAGCTGCACGGAGTGCCCAGCAGAATAGTCTCCGACAGAGGGACCCAGTTCACCTCTAGGTTCTGGAAAAGCCTGCACAAAGCCATGGGCACCAAGCTAGACTTCAGCTCAGCGTACCACCCACAGACCGACGGACAGACCGAAAGGGTGAATCAGATTTTGGAAGATATGTTGAGAGCCTGCGTCCTCACCTACGGCAAAGATTGGGAGCAGAGCCTACCGTATGCCGAATTTTCCTACAACAACGGCTACCAAGCAAGTCTGGGAATGTCGCCATTCGAAGCACTATACGGGAGAAAATGCAGGACACCCCTGATGTGGTCAGAAGTAGGAGAGCGTGCCCTGGTTGGGCCCGCGCTTATAAAGGAAGCCGAGGAGCGAGTAGCTGATATCCGAGAAAAGTTGAAAGCCGCTCAGTCCCGACAGAAGAGCTACGCAGACAAGAAAAGGCGTGAAGCGAGCTTCAACCCAGGGGACTTCGTCTACCTCAAGGTTTCACCCATCCGAGGGACTCGAAGATTTCAAGTGCACGGGAAATTGGCCCCTCGGTACATCGGCCCGTATAAAGTGCTCAAGAGAGTCGGAGCAGTAGCGTATCGACTGGAGCTACCCGAGGAAATGGCGATATATACACCCGGTGTTCCACATCTCTCGGCCTACGCCGATGTTTGAAGGTTTTGGAAGAAAAGCGAGTACCAGTGGAGACCATCGACCTACAGCCAGACCTTAGGTACCAGGAGGTGCCCGTCAAGATCTTAGACACTGTGGTCAAGCGGACAAGGACGACCGAAGTACGGGTGTGCAGAGTCCAATGGAGTAGACACGGGGTGGAAGAAGCCACGTGGGAACGAGAGGATGCACTGAGGAAGGAATTCCCCCACCTATTCGAGACTTAGCAGAATCTCGAGGACGAGATTCATTTTAAGTGGGGTAGGTTTGTAACGCCCGCGTTTTTGGCACTAAATAAATCACCTATTAAATCATGCGTAAATTCAAAAACCGGTCCGCCGAGCTCAGTTATCACTTAAACCCTAGCCGCTGTTTTCACTCTCTCTCTCTCTTTCTCTTCCCGACGCGCGTGCCGCTCTTTCCGCCGGCACCGCATCACGGCCGCACCCCCCGCGCGCCTTCCCGATGCCGCGGTCGGCCACCGCCGGGAATCCCGCGCACGCCGCGGTCCCGCCGGCCCGGTCCGCCTCACCGCCGGCCCAAAAATCACGCCGACACCCGAAAAGACGGAAAACCCCACAAAACCCTCCCTTAATTCCCCTAACAATTTTTCCTAATTTCCTAAACTTTTCCCAATTCCCTCCCTATTTTTTTCCATTTTCTTTCCTTTCTTTTCCTCTTTCTTTCTTTTCTTCCTTTTTCTTCCTTTTCTCCTTTTCCCCTTTTCTTTTTCCCTTCCTTTTTTTTCTTCTCTCTTCTCTTCTCCCTTCCCTTTCTCCCTCCCGCGCGGCCAGCGCCCCGCACCCCCGACCCCCCCGCCCGGCACACGTTGACCCCCGGCCCGCCTCCTCCACGGCGCCGAGGGCGGCCGGGACGGCCGCACGCCGGCCGCGCGCCGGCCGGCGACCGCCACCGCGCCGGTGACCCTTCTCCTCCTCCCTTCCTCTCTCCTCACATCGGCCGCCGCGCCGCGCCGTTGACGGCCGGGCGGCGGCAAGACGGCCCGCGTGGCCGCACGCCGACCACGCCGCCCACCCGAACACGCCACCGTCTTCCCCTCCCCTCACCGCCCAAGCGGTGCCGAAGGGACCTTTCCCCGGCGCCGGCGACGACCGAGCCGTCACCTCCGCCAACCCGCCGCGCCGCCATTAATCCCCTACCGAGCCGTCCATTCCACCACCGGCCGGCGAAGCCCGCCCCCGCGCCGCACGACGGGTCTAATCCCCGCCGAATCCCTGCTCAAGTTGACCGGCCGAGCCATCGCGAAGCCGCCCGAGCTCGCCGGCGACCTCGCCGGGAGAAAATATCCCCCCCCTTCCGAACCGCCTCTTGCCGCCTATAAAAGGGACCGACGGCTCCCGGACCGCCGCACCTCGACACAGCAGACGCACAGCCACCTCCTCCCCTCCCACGAGCTCCACAGCCCGCCGCCCCCCTTGCACCGCCGCCGCGCCACTGCCTCCTCGCGGAGCCGCCTCCACCGTATACAATAGCGCGAGGTGAGCACGGGAATAGACTCCCCTCGCCCTCCTCTCTCTTTTCCCCCCATCCCTGGCCGTCGCCGTGGCCGGAGCCGCCGGCGAGCACCCCCACCGGCTGGCCCCTGCACGGTCCGCCCCCTTCCCCCTGTTCTCTGTCTAATTCGAAGGGGGGGGAGGGGGAAGAAGATGGCGTTTTGCCAAGAACCCCCCCTGTTTTCCCTTATTGCTTCAAAAACCGAGCCCCTACCCTATTTCCCTTTTATTTCCAAATAAGCCCCTGAGTTAATGGTTAATCAAAGGTTAAACACTATTAAACCCTAGAATAAATTACCAAATAACCCTAACTTAGTGTATATTAGCATAAACACCCTTTTACTGTTAATAGAAATTACCAATAAGGTCCTTGATATCTATACCCCTTCTCCCTTAACCTAGCCCCTTCTCATACACGCCCTTCCCGAACCCTATCGCACCTATATATATATACACCCTCCTCCGCTCACTTCCCACTCCCCGAGCTCGGTCGGAAACATGTATGCTAACATTGCTTGCTTGCTTGTGTGTATGCCATAGCCAACGAAGTAGAAGGAGTGAGGTACCCCGAGCCGGAGACCGAAGCCGACTACTGCGAGCAGTGCCCGAGGTCCCGGACGCCGAGCCGCACTCCCCGAAGACTTCGAAGACGGCAAGTTCAACCTCCCCCTTTGATGCATGCTTTCGTCCTAGTTTTATAAATATACCCTATACCCGTTTTATAAATTGCATATTGTTTTACCGCAAAACATGGTAGGATAGCCACCCTTGATTGTTATGATTGAACCTTGTTTTGGCCTAAATGTGTGCTTTAAAAATGTGTGAGTGCTTTCAAAATGTGTGAGTGCTTTAAAAATGGAAATGGGGTATTTTTGGAAAATGAGTATTGAACTCGGGTAGACGGGATGGACGTGTGTGTCGGGAGTATGGGTGAGCTCGTACCGTGTGGTTGAGCGTGTTGGGAGTTGTCCATCTTGTCGGTTAAGGACCGGGTTGCGTGACATCTCACCCGACCCAAATCATCGTACAACCACTCGACCGTTGTATGTGGCAACGGCTTAGCATAAACCCCACTAGTTAATCTACTTGCCATCCGGTGTGCGGGTGAGCAGCGGGAGACCAAGGAGTCGGGGTACGCTCCGTGTGAGGTACGCCCCGGTTATGTGGGATAACCCCTTGGGTGCTTCCGTGGTGGCTCGTAGAGTTAGCTAAGGTGGGTAATGGCTTTGATAGGATCCGTACCGGCACTGAGGTGTCCGTGTGACGGTACCCTACTGTGGGTAAAGATGTACAACCTCTGCAGAGTGTCAAACCTATTCGAATAGCCGTGTCCACGGTATTGGACGAGTCACGGTGTGGTCACAAAAACTAGTGTTTGGGATGGGATGATTTCTGGCGTGAGTTGTTTTCCGGAGATGTGTGTGTGGCCGTGTGCACGGGCTACGACGGACGGGAAGTCCGTAGTTCCACGGTGGTTTTTCTAAAACAAGTGAGTACTTGGGTTATGAAAATGATTTGCGGAAACCTTTTTTGAAATAAACCCCCGCATGTGTAAGTTTGCAAAATGAACCTTGACTCGATCCTTGTTATACCTTATGCATGATTCTTCTTATAAGCCCCTCCATGGGTGGGGTTGGATTTGCCGAGTACGTATGTGCTCACCCTTGTTTTACTAACTATTTTACAGAGGAGGATCCCGATTACATCCCGAGAAGACATCGAGTAGGTCACCGCCCTACACCCAACCGTGTCCGTGCACCAGGGCCCTACCTAAAGCTTCCATGGTGTGGTACTCTGAGGAGGCTATGGAAGCCTTTGCTATCGTAGTGTGGTCGTTAGCGTCCGTGTTGTTCATTGTAGCGTTGGCATTACCGTGCCCTTTTTGTAACCGTAATGTAAAAGACTGATTCCACCTGTTGTAATAAATGTGCTACCGGCCTCCTGGGACTGGTATTTGTGTCACATTTAGTCACCTCTGATGAGGGGACGCTTCACGCACCCCCTCGAACGGGGTGAAGCCTCGCACGAGGGGGGGGGGCGCGCATCCTCGAGCGAGGCGGAGCTCGCTCGAGGGGATCTTCAAGAGGGCCGCATTGGTGGGCCATCGAGGTCCCCGCGGCATGGGCCGTATCCCGCATGGTTAGGCAACCGTGTTTTGGCTTTGTTGCGGGTTTTAAGTGAGGATTTCCCCGTTGTTTAAGGGGACCCCTAGGGCTGTCCCCGACATCATGATAGGCGAATACACCATGAACGAATACAAGGCGTACAAGGCTCTTGTGAAACACAAGAAGAGGATCAATCACGTGTTCACCGAGGTCTATGGAGACAAGTCTTTCAGTTCTCGAAGTCTGGGTCCCAAGCTGAAGGTTCCCGCGGTTGCAGTGGCCAGTTGTTCGGCTGCCCCTATCAATGCCCCACGAATAAGATCTTCGAAGCGAGGCTCATCGGCTGTCGGTGAAAGTAATTCCTCTGGGGTTAAGCTTTCCAGGACAAGATCTTTGGAATTGTCGAAGCGTAAGTGCAAGACCTCTGAACGAACTTCGACGCCGAGCTTCGGTGGCTTCCGCCCAGCCCAGATGAGTCGCAAGAAGTTGAAGAAGGGTGTGAAGAAGGTGTCTTCTTCCGGGGTTCGGCGAGTTCCATCTGCCTTCGACGACGATGTCTTCGCGGGAGCGGATAGCCAGAAAGGTTTTTGCTTCTGGCCTCTGTTTAACTTTCGAGACAATTGTCCGTCGAGTTCTGAGAATGAGTTCGTGGATATTGACTCTTTTTTCGTATGCCGCTCACGAAGTTCGCAAAGAGGTCGTACTAGTCGCCGCCGCCGAGACCATTGTTGCCGCCGAAGCTACCGCCCCCGTTGAAGCCCCCCGCCGCCGCCGATGTCCCTCTGCCCACTCGCTCCCGTGACGAGACTTCCCCCGAATTCACCAAGGAACTTGAACTCACCATTCAAAGGGGGAGGATTCTACCGAACGTGCTCCCTTGCTCGAAGTTCGGGAGGTTGTTCCCGAAGATCAGGCTTCCTCCCTTCTTTGGCCGCTTTTAACAAGAGCTTTGGTACGTCTCATCGCGGCGAACTATTAAGTGTTGGTTTCAAGACAACTAGCGTCGGGAGCAAGACGTCCAAGATTTTAACACTATGGAAATCGTCTGTACTTGTTGGTGAAACAGGAGGGGAGAGCTCAGAACAACCCGGAGGAGCCGCTCGGGACTCTGAGAAGGGGCCTCACTCTACTCCCGAATCCACCCCTTCGTCTCAGGGTAAGGCTTCTTATGGTTCGACGAAAAAGGTCACCATGCAGCACTTCAGCAAGTAAGGTTCGTTTCTTTTCATTACTTTTTCGCGGTTTTCCCGATTCTCGAATTTTCGATCTGAAACTTTAATCACGAATTTTTCAGAATTCAAGGATCTTCTCCGTTCTTACTCTCCGTCGAAGCTGGCGCGTTTTCAAGAAGACTACGCCCTTAAGCATTCTATGCTCGGGAAAGTTGCAGTTGAGAGGCTTGCGGAACAGGAGAAGGCAAACAAGCAACTTTCTCAAGAGTCCAAGGAACTCAAGCGTAGCTTCGCTCTCGCTCAGTCCGCAAACATCGATCTTGAGAAAAAGGTGGCCGAACTGGCGGAGGCCTTGAAGACCATTCAAGACGAGAAGTGGATTGCTGAGGCAGCGCTCGAGCAGTCCAAAAAGGAATTGGAAAAGGTACAAAAAGCTCACGAAGACGATCTTAGTTTGATCGAAAATCTTCGAGAGAAACACAAGAGGGCTGCAAAAAGTGCCGAAGGTCTTTGCGTTAACAATGCCAATCTCGCTAAGTCTTTGAGCACGAAAGATCGAAAGATTCTGGATCTTGAGAAAGCGTTGGCAGAGCAGGATGAAACCTCGAAGAAGAACATGTCCGAAATTCTGGAGAAGCTGAAGCCCTGTTTGAGGAATACAAGAAATCGCTGAACGAGTTTGGCGTTCGTCCTGCTCCTCTTCCGGCTGATATTGGAATTCCCGAATTCATGGACTGGATGGAGACTGAATTCCAGGCCCTCTCCGAGGTAATCTCTGGCGCCAGCGACTTCGCAGCTGCCTTCTCTGTGGAGAGCATATTGAAGATTCTTCATGACTTCGACTGCGCCGATCTGGAGAAGTTCCGCGATAAGATCTCTCAATTCCCTAGCGCCACGAGCACTTCGATAATTCGAGCTAATGAAGATGTTCGGTGCCATTAGGAACAAATTCGCGAGGGAATTCTGGTTCGCCAGCGGAAAGGAGACCGTCAAGGTCATCGCGCGTGCTAAACTTGCTGAGGTGAATTTTTGTACGTTTTCGTCACTCGGACTGGCTATTGATGTTTCAGTTTCTCGAATTCCCTTTACATTTTGCTTTCCTATCCTTCCCAGCTGAACCAGGAAGAAGATCGCGAGAATATCGCTGCGTCCCCCGAAGGGTCTACTTCCGGCGAAGATTCTAGCGATTCGGGCGAAGGGGGTTCGGGCGGCGGCAGCAGCAGCAGCAGCAGCGATGAGGGCAGCAACGGCGGCCAAGCTTCTGGGTGCGATGAAAGTTCTCCGAAGGTGGACGTCACGGATTAGATGTCTTATCCGAACCTTGCACACCATCAAGGCTGTTTGTATATTTTGTACATTCACTTAGCTTTTCTGAACAACTGTTTTGTAAACTTTAACCTGCGCAGGTCCTGCAAGCTGGGCCTGCGCAGGACGTGATTCCCCTTCGAATTCATCGGGATAGGATGTCCGTTAGCGGCGAAGCTTGGCGCTTGTTCACACAAACTCATTCCGAACAAAACTTCTCTGATTTTTGGCTCGAAACCTCGCTTAAATTTTCTATGGGTTGTTTCGATCTTTCTTCCTTTTTCTTGTTTTATAAGAAGGGAAGTTCTGCATCCGCTACTTCGTGCTTCACGAATATTCCGAAGACGGAGCCCCTTAGCCCCTTAGCAGGCGCGTCTGATTTCGCTTACGCTAGCGATGTTGCCGAAGACAATAGCTGTAAACCAGGACATGTTGTGGAGCTTTCATTCTAGATTTTTGCACTAACTGTTGTAATCGTTGATGAACTATTTCGAAGTTTATATGCAAATAAGGCAATGAATACGTTTTTTTCTTGAAAAAACGTCACCCTACCCCACCTTGCCATTTTGCATGAAAACCTGAAGGCAAGTTGACGAAGTTTACTATTCGAGTATTTCGATCGAGCATACTTTCAGTAAAAATCTTCGTTAGTTTTTGAAAACTTCAACCGTCGTTGCGCAAGTCGACAAAATTTGTTTTCGAATTTTATGGACTTGATCCGATTGGCAGACTTGCCTTGGTTGATACTGCAACCCTCAGTTGCTTCAACCATGATTTTCTTCGAATTTCCGCACGAGCCCCTTGCTCTTTTATTACAACGATGTTTATCACGAAAAACTTTTTAGCAATTTGCGCTAAAGAAAAATCTGTAGGCAACTCCTTACACATTCACTTGATCGAGATTGTCATGCATACTTTTTGGTGGAAATCCCTTCGCGGATGGGATTGTAGGCCACAACTTATTGTTTTCTCGGGCCTTTTTGATGGGAATCCCCTCGTGGGTGGGATTTTAGGCCACAACTTGTTGTTGTCTCGGGCCTTTTTCGGTGGGAATCCCTTCGTGGGTGGGATTTTTTTTACAACTTTATTTACGATGGAATTCAGGCTATCACGAAGCTTTTCTCACGAAATTTTCTCTTTTTTCACGATGGAATTCTGGCTATCACGAAGCCTTTCTCACGAACGTTTTTCTTTTTTTCACGATGGGATTCTGGCTATCACGAAGCCTTTCTCACGAACATTTTTCTTTTTTCACGATGGAATTCTGGCTATCACGAAGCCTTTCTCACGAACTTTTTTCTTGTTTCACGATGGAATTCTGGCTATCACGAAGCCTTTCTCACGAACTTTTTTCTTTTTTCACGATGGAATTCTGACTATCACGATTTGGGGGGAGACTCTTTTCATATATATCACAAAGAGTATTTACATAGGATCCGCCTCGTTAAAAACCTTGCCTCTTGATTTAGAGCCTCCTTTGCAAGGAAAAGAGTACGGTCCTTCTTATTCTAATACAACTAGGTAAAGAAAAGCTAATGTTTTTCCCGAAATCACTTATAGACACGTGACTCGGATTTCTTAGTTTTTTAGAATACAAACTTGCGAAAATTGAAAAACTACTATATATTACATCTAGCTACAACTGGGTTTTCATGGGTAATACCTTTTTAGGCTGTCAGCATTCCACGAATACGGCAACTCTTCGCCAGTTTGCTCCATTAAGCGAAAAGGCCCTAGCATGTCTGTTTCCCTGGCAATGTAAGGCCCTTCCCAAGACTCATGATGTTTTCCTGGGTTCTCCCAATTTTTCTTCCTTTTCAACACAAGATCACCAGTTTTGATGTCCTTTCGGACCACCTTCTAGTCTCTCCAAGCCCTTGTTTCTTTTTGGTATTTCTTGATGTTTTCTGCGGCTTCAAGGATCGTCAGCTCGATCATGTCCTTTTCCACTTTCTTATCGATTTCCTCTATCTGTTTTCCTTTCAAGACCCTCATGCTTTCATTCTTAATTTCCTCCGGTGTCATGGCCTCAGTGCCGAAAAGTAGGTGAAAAGGCGTGAAACCTGTTGCTCGCGACACTGTGGTGTTGTGAGACCAGATCACCTTCGGTAGTTCATCTACCCACTTTCCCTTCTTCTGGTCGAACAAGCATTTTTTGATTCCCGAAAAAATCAGGCCATTGGCTCTTTCAACTGCTCCGTTGACCATGGGTGATATACCGACGAAAATTTCGCCAAAGTGCCCAAGGTTTTGCAATACTCTTTGAAGGTGTTGCGGTCGAACCGTTTGCCATTGTCAACGCTAGTTCTCTAGGAACCTCGAACCTCGCGTACTATGTTACGCCAAAAGAATTTCTGAACTGTTGTTGCTTTGATGTTCGCAAGTGGTTTTGCCTCCACCCATTTTGTGAAATAATCGACTGCAACAGCTGCGAATCGAGCTAGTTGCCCTGAGCCGTTGGCAACGGGCCCACTAGGTCCATTCCCCACCTTTGCAGAGGCCAAGTCGGTGGAATTAAGTGAACTGGCATTGAAGGCAAATTCTGTTGATTCGCCGTTTTCTGGCATGCTTCACACCGAAGAACTAATGTCTTGGCATCAATATTTATGGTGGGCCAATAGAATCCTCGCTTTATTGCCTTTCCGCCAAAGCCCCGGTGCCTATGTGCGCCCCACGAATCTACTCGTGAATTTCCTTTAGAAGCTCCCCGACCTTTTTCGGAGGTGATGCACCGCAGCCAAGGTTCAGTGACTCCTGATTTGTACAGTTCTCCATTCACTACTGTATAGCCCCGAACCCTTTGCTTCAACCTTTTCTCTTCTAACTCATCTTGTGGTTCGTAATGTCCTCTCAGATAAGCCATGATTTCTGCTCTCCAATCGGGAGTCTCTACTACATTCACGTTTTTGGCCCTCGAATCCTTGATGGACGGTTCTCTGATGATTTCGAAGAACACATCCGGGGGTAGTTCTTGATTTCTGGCTGCTGCTTTCGCCAGCTTGTCTACCTCATTGTTGTCATCCCTTGGGGTATGCTGGACTAAATAGCCTTTGAAGTATTTTTCCATTTCCCTTACTTTTTCTAGATACTTCATGAGAACGGGATTTCTTGCTTCGCTTTCTTTCTCGATATGTTCTTGGATTACTTTCGAATCCGTTCTGATTATGAAGGTCTGCTGCCCCAAGGCTCTCATCTTCCTTAGTGCCAACAGAAGAGCTTTGTATTCCGTTGTGTTATTCGTGGAATGTTCGTTGTTCGCGAATACGAGCCGAGCTGCATATCTTATGACTACACCCGTCGGGGACGTCACGACAGCCGAAATTCCGACCACCTTGTAACACCAAGACCCGTCACACTGTACTATCCAAGGTTCAGGTGCATTTTCCTCAAAGTTTTGAGTAGGTGAAGTCCAGTCCACAACAAAATCTGCCAGAACTTGCAATTTATTGCACTTCTTCTCTCAAAGTCCACCACATACTCAGAAAGTTCAGCGCCCCACTTGATGATTCGGGTGGATGCCTCTCTATTTGCGAACAGATCATTCAGTGGCTGGTTGGTGATGACTCTTATCCTGTGACCCTCGAAGTAGTGCCTTAGCTTCCTTGCTGCCATAATGACCGCATATGCGATTTTTTCCAGTTCGGAATAGAAGATCTTGGAGCCAGACAAAGCTTCAGAAGCAAAGTAAACAGAAATTTGTTTGAGTTTTCCTTCCTCTTCCTTTTCTTGCACCAGCATCGCACTTACTGCCGAATTTGATGCATACACATATAGCAGAAGTGACGATTTTGGTTCGGGAGGAAAGAGTTTGGTCATATTGGACAAGTAATCTTTCAACTCTTGGAAAGCTCGTCTCTGAGGTTCGGACCACTGGAAATTCTTGGCACTTCGGAGAACTTGGAAAAATGGTAAGCTTCTTTCTGCAGCCTTGGGAATGAATCTGTTAAGGGCAGCCACTCTCCCTGTTAGCTTCTGCACATCTTTTACTGAAACTGGGTCTTGCATTTCCACCAAAGCCCTGATCTTGTCGGAATTCGCCTCTATGCCCTTTGTTGAAACTAGAAATCCGAGAACTTTCCCCTTATGAATGACGAATACACATTTCTCTGGATTCAGTTTCAGGTTCGCTGCTCTCATATTCGCGAATGTTTCCGCCAAATCACTGATGTGATCTTTTTTCTGAACACTTTTGACGACTATATCGTCCACATACGCCAAGATGTTTCTCTGTAGCTGGGGATGAAGTACTATTGCTATCATTCTTGAGAATGTGCATCATGCGTTCTTTAGCCCCTTTGGCATTCTCACGAAGCAAAATGTTCCGAATGGGGTGATGAAACTTGTCTTTTCTTCGTCCTCTTTACGGACCCTTATCTGATGATACCCAGAGAACATATCCAGGAGTGATAGCATTTCGGTGTTGGTCGCATCATTTACGATTTTGTCTACCCTTTTCAAGGGGAAATCGTCTTTTTTGCATGCCTTGTTCAAATCCGTGAAGTCCACGCACATTCTCCACTTTCCATTTTTCTTCTTGACTCGGTATCGTATTGGCTAGCCAGACCGGGTACTTCACCTCTCTGATTACTTGCGCGTCTTGCAACCTCTAAACTTCAGCTTCCACTGCTTTCACTTTTTCTTCGGACATTTTCCAAAGTTTCTGCTTCTTACGAGGTATTTTTTCGTTTGTCTCCAGGGCATGTTCGATGATGTCTCTGTCCACACCTTGCAGGTCCTTAGCTGACCATGCGAAAACATCTTTATTCTTGTTCAGGAATTGTACGAGATCTCTCGTCCTCTTCGACCGAGGTGCGCCCCTATTGTGATCGCTCTATCGGGCATGTCGTCCAGATACACTTTCTTGGTTTCGCCATCTGCAGATATTTCAATTTTTTCTTTATCCCGCTTGGCCTCTTCGTAAGTTTCCTTCTTCTCGTCAGCTATTTTCAACTGGTACACGTTCGTTTGGCCGGGCGTGTGGCCTTTTTCTATGTTTATAGCCTCTTGTTGATTGCCGAACAACGTGATGACCCCTTTGGGCGCAGGCATTTTCATGCATAAGAACTGTTGCCTTGTGACTGCGTCAAACTTGTTAATGAAACCTTTGCCGAAAATCGCGAGATACGGGTGGTAAATGTCAACCACATCGAAAGTGAGACTCTCCGTTCTGGCATTTTCGAGATCTCCTAAGGAAACCGGGAGTGATATCTTTCCAACCGGCTTGATGGGCTTTCCTCTGAACCCTTGCAGTGGGTACTTTGGGGGGTCCAACATGTGTCGTCTCGCATTCATTTTTTCGAAAGTCTTCAAGAACAAGATATCCGCCGAACTCCCATTGTCAACTAGGACTTTTCCTATGACCCACCCGCCTATGTTCACCTCAATGACCATGGCATCATTGTGAATCGCGGATTTCAGCCGAAATCTTTTTTTCGTGAAGGTGATTGGCACCTTTGCCCACTCCGGACGTGCAGCTGGGCCATCATTGATGATGGTGTTTACAGACCTGAAGTAATTGCTTCTTTGCTTCTTGGTCTCGAATTCCATACCTGACCCGCCTGTGATTGGCATGATAGTCCCAAACGATGGCAATGCTTTGGAGTTCTGAGGTCCCGAACTTGACTGAGGCCTTGACGAACTTTCTAGAGGTGGTGGCAAGATTTCCCGAATGAGTTGTGGTTGTTGGATTGATTGTATTGCTTGCGACTGAGGGAAAAATTGCTGCGACGGTTGCCACGCTGACTGTGGTTGCGGGAATTGCTGAACTGGGACAGAACTTGACTGTGAGTTCGCGAATTGCGGCTGCCAAAAATTCGGGCGAAATTGGCTTGGCATTGAGGATGCGATGCTCATTAGTGCCTTCTCTTGCTGAATTCTTGCCATGTTCTTCTTCGTTTCGGGCACCCTTCGGTGCTATGGCCCCTCCCATGATACCGGCAATAGAAGTAAGGGCATCGTGAGCGTTCTTCTTGGATTTCTTCCTTTGGGTAGGATGGTGATCGTCTTGATTTGCCTCTGCTGGAGCGTTCTTCTTGGATTTCTTCTGAGGTGGCATCGTGAGCTTTTCTTCGGCTGGAACACGGTGGGCGCCAATGTTGGGGGGGTTACCCGAAAAATTTGGATGATTCCCCTAACACGAGAGAGAGAGTTCTTAACGCGTTCAAATACAAAGTAAGAACACTGAGAGACTGTGATTGCCTCAACAGATTGTAAAAGTTCCCAAAAATCTGAGCCCGTTTACACGTGCCCTCGCGACCCCTTTTATAGGGAGACGAAGGGACTTTTACATTCCCAAAACACTCTCAAGCTCAGAGAATATTCCTAGTGTGAACACATACAAGAATGTCTTTCTCGTCTAACATATTTACAAGTCTGCCACTAGTTCACACCCAAAACCCGGACTTTTGTGACAACAACTTTGACTTTGCTTCTGCGTGGGTTCGTGAATGTCTTCACGCGTGACTCCCGAACTGGGTCCCCTGACGGATTCCCGAATCAGCCTTTGTTTCTTCGTCAGTTCGTGAATGTCTTCACGCATGACTCCCGAACTGGGTCCCCGACAGATTCCCGAATCAGCCGCCCTTCGAAGTTCGCGCCACCGCCAGCTCGAGGTCCCGGGCTCCTGCATGTTCGCGACTCCACGTCTTCACCGAATCGCAATCCCCAAACTTCACATATTCGCAAATTCGAGGCTTCGCAGGTTCCAGACTTCCGAAAATCGTGAGTTCCCTGTTCCTGAAAAACATGTCTCGAGAACTTTGTCAAACCTAAGGTTTCGAGGGTGACGGGTTTTTCCGAATTCCCAGCAAGAGGAGGGCATCGAACGAAGGTGCTCGGCGACTACTGCATGGATACAGTGTTCGTAAGGCTAGCTGACTAGGCAATGCATGCATGGATCAATCTGTCGGGTGAAATACAGTGCGGCACTGCACCGCGCTGCTACACTGGTAGTAGAGTGGTAGTGTAGCACGACGCATCGGTAACTAGCTAGCATTCGCCCGAATCAAGCAATGTTACCTAGTACAGACGCCGACAGGATGCCACCATTTCTGGTCTGTGCACAGCACAGTCTCGGCTCTCGCGTTGCCAGAATAAACCCTTTCTGTACTGTACTGCCTCTCTGGTCTGGAAAAAAAAACTTTTCTGCTAGGCTGTTTCAAGAGTTTGTTCGTGCACGCAGATGCAGGCATGCGTATCTGGTCTGAAAAAAAACTCGTTCTCCAGACTCCATCATCGCCATGCAGCCGGGTTAGCCTCGTTCAGTTGCTAGTGTCGGCCGTACAGGCCTATAATATATAGAGTGTGGTCCGTCACTTGCGGCCGTCTGATTAATTTGTTCCTACGGCTGTCACGTACGGATCCGCAACCGCATACAACAACATCAACATGCATGTGTGCTGCAACGTCCTAGGTTACTGTACTGTCTGTGTACACACACTAGCCGGCAGCATGCATATGCTTGTGATCAATGAGAATAATCCTTATTGGTTCCTCGGACGTGGGCTCGGACAAAGTAGTGCAGATCAAGCTAAGGGACCATGCATTATTATTGTCATTTTTTTAATTAAAAGAACAGGAAGGGCATGGATGCATTATTGACGTGGTTTTTTTTAAAAGGAACAGGAGGGGCATGAATGCAGCTGTAAGTACACAGTAATTACCATATCTAACTTGGTTGGGCTAGCTAAAAAATAAAAAAAATGCAACAAAAAGGCCTTCCAACAGGTTCGCTATTTGTATCTTCAAGTTTTCACACTCGACAAATCCATCCCCCCGCTGGCCATATATCGCGAGCGCTAGGGCGCTCGTCATCCCCTTCCCCGCGATTCCCACGCCGCTGTCCTCCCTCCCTCTCTGCCCGACGAAGCCAACGAGCAAGTGGAACTGTCGCTGCCGCTTGCGCCGCGCGCAGGGCGAGCTTTGCCGCCGCCGGCCGGAGGAGGCGGGGCGACCAAAGCGGAGGAGGCGGGCGCGCGGCGCAGAAGGCGGGGGGCGCGGCGGTCCTGGAGGATGTCGATGGTGATTGGGGGAGACTGAGTGGAGAAGGTAAGGTGGAGTGACAGAGATGATGGTTGGGTCGCACGCATCAGCATATAGAGAGTTGATTTTAGCTAGGCTGTTGGATTTCGTCAACTTTTTACTATCTATTTCATTTTACATCCTAGCCAAATCAGGATTTTAGCAAGTGATTTTTAGCTAGGCTGTTGGAGTTGCTCTAAGCATATAGCATCTGTTTTCTCATTGCTGGGTTGATCAAGCATATGTACTTTGCGCTTTCTCCATGATGGCCTGATGCCAAAGGATACTCGGGCCTGTCTCTGATTTTAACTAAAAAATACAGGGGAAAAGAGAACGAGAACGAAAAGGTGAGCAGCTTCAGGATTAGTGTTTTAAGTCAAAAAAAAAACAAGAAATTAAACCGGGCAAGAAGGATGAATAGCCTAATGCAATGCAAGCAGAATTTTGGCGTATTCTCCCTCCCTTTTGCTAGATATTGTCTTGAGAAAAGTCATTTTAATTTTTGCTGTCTGATGCGGTGACAGTTGAGATAAATACCAAGTGCGAGAAGCGATGAACAAGAGACAGCCTGCGGTGGTGAGCAGAGCAAAGGAGAGTGGCGAGAGGTCGAGGCCCATTCGAACAGCATTTATTTTCAGCATTTAGCATTGCTTCTTCGTTTGGCACAGTGGTGACACTACTGGTCTTGATTCTTTGTGAGAGAAAAATCTTGTTTGGTTGTTGGTGGTACGTGGCTTGTTCGAGAGAAAATTCACGCTTTGCGCTGGTGATAAGTTCTCGAACGAACGCGCATATGGTAGGTGCTCTACCTTTTATTATAGAAGAAGGAGCAATTGTTCCTGGCTTTTACAATATGTCACATGTCGCTATTCAACATTTCAACTATTCTGGTAGCCTCTCGGTATGCAAGGCGGATGTCGTGATTTTTCAAAAAAAAAAAAAAAAACGGATGTCGTGTTCTGAAACACCCGGCGGCACCTCTCATTCTATATTGTTCCAGGTTGTGTAGATGATCACCTGCATATGCTTGATCCTGTCAGCCGCGCCTTGCTGAAGCATGAGCTGCTCGCTGCTGAGTGCTGACTCCTCGTTTCCTCTGCTGCTCAGAGATTCCTACGCTCCGCCACTGCAACTAGGCCACTAACAGTGTGCTTTTGACGTGGAATAATTCGCCCTTTTGCATTTTTTTGGAATATAAAAGCTTCCTAGTGGTGGATTCCAAATTAGGCATGCGTCGTGTAAAAGGAAGGAATGCAAGTGGCATAAAAACTAAACTAAAACCTGCATGCGTGAGACTAGTCGTTGGAATCTGATGAATCAGCGCCCGTCGTCCTACGGAAAAACTATTCCAGCTTGCCATTGGCACTGCACCGAGGTTTCAGTTGTTTCAGGGGCGGAGGACCCGGTATGGCGAGGTATGGCACTCGCCATACCTTGATCCGGCCGTGAATACCCTCTGCCTTTCATCTGTGAACTGTGATGCTACGAATTAATCAGTGCCTATGGAGGCTGCTGCTGCGAGCTTTTGATCTAAGCATATATGTGGGCAATACCATGTTGCCAGATTTACTGTTGTTACTGGATTACAACTCCACTACCCTATGCGTAAATGTGTAGTACTGTGCTCTTGTGAAATATATTTTGAACGTCGCCATACCTCAAAATTTTTTCGTCGTCCGCCACTGAGTTGTTTGGATCAGAACAAAGAACACGAATGAATTTAGATGGCATCATGTTGCCGACGGACGCACACACAGCCGGCATATCCTAGCATGTCATGTGTGCAGGCACGAAACGGGCGCAGGTACCAACAGATTTGTTGCGAGGTTTTGTGTTCCCTACGCGCCTAGTACGCGCGCGTATGCACGCCACACCACAGCTCCATGACGACGACGCTGCTAGAAGCAGGCAAGCGTCGCCGTTGGAAGTTGGAACTGCTTGATGCTGAAAGACCCTTTCAGAGCCAAAACGGGCATGTGCCGCGATGTGCGCACGCACCGCGCCGATCGATGTGAGGAGCAGCAGCAGCTTAGGCCTCTCGCGCTGACGCCTGATGGCTCACACGACTCACGAGTCGGGAACGGAGTCACGTTCACAGCATCGGTTACTGAAGCAGCGCGGTGAAAAGGGCCCTCCCTGTTCGATCCGATCTCTCACGAGCTGGAACCTGCAGCTAGCAGCAGTGTGTTTATCTCGTACTACTCCAAATAAAGGCAGCGGCGCTCTGTTGCCCTGCCGCCTGCGAGTGGGTTCGAGGCACCATGCACTGATCTAGACTATCTAGTGATTTGACACCAGTTTAGCGAGATCTGTCGATACCCAACAAGCCGGGCGGTGGGTGCAGCGCATTGGTCGAGCATCAACCTGGACTGCATGCACTCTTGGAACCTGAACCTGCAGTGTGACTTTCCGCTCGACGACACGACAGAGATCAAAGAAGCTCGAGATAGTGTTACGTCTACCAGCAGCTTTCAGATCCACAGACAGAGATAGAGACGTATCAGTCAGTAGTAGTAACACATCCACATGGTCTCTAGTCTGATGGTAACACGTCGTGCATCGTGATGGCAGTAAATCATATAACGCGCTCGTAAGTTCTGCAGCGACGACGTCAAAGTGCTGTGGCCCTGATCTGCTGCTGGATCTAACACCACCCTTGACCCTTCAGCATCAGTTCAGCTACGCGATTTTGCCTACTACTCCACTTTGCATCGTCGCATAAGCAATGGCTACCAGGCAGGAGGTCGTTTTCGCAAGAAAAGTTCACCTACATGCAGAATTGCAGATGCAGCAGGTTGGTCCGATCGGGCCGGTCGCCGTCGGCGACGTCGCTGTAAACCTGCCGACGTGCGACGATCCGAGCAGCGGGATCCGATGGCGCCATTTCAGGCCTTCAGGGTGTGGTTTTGGTCGCTGACTGACTGGCAGGCAAACTGCGCACAAATGCCTTTTACTCTTCCAGCATCAGTGGTGGTTGGAACAAATCAAATCCCGCTTTCTTGTCCTCTGAATTATTCGTCCATCTTTTCCGTCACCCAGCACGCGCACCAGGCTGCTTAGAATATCCCGACGCTATTCTCGCCGGAGCCGATAATCTTCTTTTGGGATCTTAATTATTCACGCTAGGCAACTAGATAGTTCCTGCTGCTGGTCTGAATGATCAGCTGCCGGGTGGTTTCTGACGAAGCGACGACGCCTGCTCTGAAAGGCGAGGTGCATAGACTAGCCTGTTCGTTCGGCTTATCAGCCGTCACCAAGAAGATTTTCTCTCGAACAAACCGGCGCCCACGAAGAATCGAGCCACGCAGATTTTTTCTCACAAAGAAATCAAGACCATCCATCGACCACTACCAAACGAACGAGTTGCTGTCGGCATCATTTTGGACGAATTTCGTTCGTTGCGTAAAGTGATGATCCATGCCTGCTATAAATGACGCGAGGGATGCCCCGATTTCTTGGGCAGATTATTACTAAGTAATTTTTACGACTTGCAAAAGATCAGTTTGTAGTATCTTTTAAGTACGCAGCCGTGACGCTTGTTGCTGGGCTACCTGCAGGTAAACCACTCCATGCCTGATCTGGCACATCCTGGCAGGACGCGAATAGAAGGTTTCTATGCAATTGACACCAGTCGTAATATCAGAATTTCGGAAATGTCGCTAGCTCGATCGTAGGCCGCTACAGGTCTACCGAAAATAGGAAAAACGAGACCCGACCTACTCTCCAACAATCACCGGAAAAAAGAAATGAACACGGTGCGTCTGCCTAGCTAGCTAGCTAGCTATAGAGACCTGGAAAAAAACAGAGAGAGGCTCTATAGCAGTAGCAGGTGTTGTTAGTTCGATCTCTTCACCGTTACGGCCCAAAGGCCGTAACGGGTTGGATCCCGCGCCCTGGTCGGGGGCGCCCAACCAAACCATGGTTGGTGGGCCCCCGTCGCACAGTGCTATAAAGAGGGGGTGGGGGCCACGGCTCGCGAGACGAGGTTCACCGCGCCGCCAACACACCCCACCCCACAAACCCTAACCGACCGAGGGAGCACTGGAGCGGCGGGAAGCTCCGCCACCGCCGCCACCGCGTCCCTCCTCCCCGGATCCGGCGCACCCGGTGCCACCGCCCCACGCTCGACCGGAGAGTTCCGGATCCCGTCGTCCCCGAGCCCGTGCCGCTACCTCTACGTCAGCCGGAGCCGCCCTCGCGACCCCGACGCAAGAGATGGCCTCCGACTCCGCGCTCCCCTCGAACCCGCATGGTCCGCGTCTCCTCGTTCTCTCTCTCGTTTTCTTTAGTAGTTGTTTTAGGTGTAGTAGATCTAGATCTAGGTGGTTGAGTTCATATCTCGTAATTATTAAGTATCTACCCGAAGTGATTAGCTACTGGTGTTTTGTGTTCGGTTAAGTGCTTAAGATCAAACAATGGTATCAGTTGTCAGGCCAGTTAGCATTTTTATTTCGGGGTTAGATCTATTTCGTTCAGTGTAGCAAGTAGAAGGAGATGACCCCAAATCTTTTAGATCTGGGGGAAAGAACACTGGATTCGCAATAAAATCGTTGAAAAACGAATAAAGGTTCAAACCCTAACCCTAGATCTTGCTCGGGTTAGGGGAAGGAAACACAAATCTGCATCAAAAGAGGATACCCTAACCCTAGATCTACTCGGGTTAGGGGAAGAAATTAAGAAAACCGATGCGAATCAAGTCCAAATCCCACACCCTAGATCCAGATTTTCCCCAAGATTTAACACCCGAAGACGATTCCTACCTAGCCGCCTCTCTGCGGGTTTCACCCGCCGGCGTGCGGGGCATGATGAGCAGGAGCTCGCCGCCGCGTCGTCGGTGTGCGGGGTCTGAGTTTTGGGCGCCACCACCGGCCGCTCGACGGCCGCGCGCTCACCCATGGGGTGGACGCGCGCGCGGCGAGGGGCCGGCGGCGCGCCGCCTTCCTCCACGGGCACCATGGGTGCCATGTCTCTCGTTGCTTGTGGTTTTCTAGCCATTCCGGTGAAGTTTTTGAGGAGCAAAGAGAGGGACTACAAGGGGAGGGAACTAAAGGAGGGGGGGTCGCCGCGGTCTTTGGCCGGGGCCGGGCGGCGCGGCTCACCGCCGCCGGCGCAGCCGCCGGCCGCGGGCACGAAAGGATGGCCGCCGCCGGCCCCCGTACCTTGTGCCGCGCGGTGGGAGCAAGGTGAGGAAATGAAAGGGCTCTAGGGTTTCGGTTCCATCCGCCCTTTTATATAGGTGCGATTTGGGCGGGGGCGATTCGAGCCGTCGATCGTTAGATCGATGGCAGCGGTGCACTAGCGGTTTTGCGGGCTGAAAACAGCCCAAGAGGGAGGCCGCGCTGGGCTGATTTGGCGGCCCAGCCATTGGCTGCTGGGCCAAGGGCCCATGCGGGCACGTTAAGTAGGCCGTGGGCCGGTTTCTGGTGCTAGGCCGATTCGTTTGCCCGTGAACAGTGCAATTTCTCAATTAAGTTTTAGATTTCAGAAGCATTTTGCATTGTTTTTTTCTTGTTTTATTTGCTGTTTTAATTTAAGCTAATATCTCTGTCTAATTTTTTGATAAATTCATGAAATTTTACAGAGAGTTGAATGCTTCTGAAATTAAAGTTTTTTATCTGTTCATTTGTTTGTTTTTCCGCTGCGTTGATTTATTGTCTCTAGTTAAATTGAACCAAAGGGATATTTAATTAGAGAAGGTTTTCTTTCTTAAGAATATGTTATGATATTGTTATTTTCCGGCCAAAGCCGATAATTACAATATTATAACTCGATATACTAAAGTTTTATGCATTAGTTCTATTTTTCTCGCCCAAAGGTGATATAGAATTAATGTAGTAGCATGTTGTATGTATTAATTTTGACCAAAGTTAAATTGATGCATGCAATATTTGTTGTTAAAATGTTCTCACACTTTCTTTTCGAATTTTATTTTCGGCTCAAGCCGGGTATGTTGGTCGATCCCCGAGTTGACCGGCAACAACTACACGGCTTGGCGCAAGTTGGTGAAACCGGCATTCTTAATGCCGGGTATGGAGTATGTGCCGACCACGGAGCGTCCCGCCGAGCCTCGGGCACCGTCGAGAGGCAAATGAGACCGATGATGCATGGAAATTAAGGGAAGACGCCCATGTCAAGGCGGAAAGTGAGCATCAACTCGCTAAAGCGAGGTGGGATCTAGACAACAAGAGGTGTCTAGCGATCATTCGACTAAGATGACGAGAGGCAATTAAGGCGTCTATTCCCGAAAAGGATAAGGACGGAAGGTTACTCACCGCCTCCGAGTATTTGGAGATAGTGGATAAGCAAGACTCTCATCACACTAAGACTTATGCTAGTACTACTATTGGCGTTTGGTTGCAATGAAGTACACCGGTGGTGGTATAAGGGACCACATACTTAAGATGAGCAACATGAACGGCAAGCTTGCCGAGATGGGCATGGTCCTTCCCAATGAGTTTGTCATTCATTTGATTTTTAAGTCCCCGCCTCCCTGAGTTTTCGGCTTTTGAGGTTAACTACAACACCATACCAGATAAGTGGGATGTGCACAAGCTGATTGCCATGTCAGTCCAGGAGGAGGAAAGGTTAAAGGCTCAGAATGGTGGTCTTGTTAACTATGTAAACCATGGTAAGAAGCCACAGAAGCGAAGCTTTCCACATAAGAACTTTCAAGCTAAGAATCAAGCGGAAAGCGGACCTTCCAATGCACCTCCTCAGGGACAGATGAAGTCAAATGGAAAAGCTCCCATGCAGATTGATCAACCTCCTAAACCTCAGAAACCGCCTCAGCAGATGGAGTTTGCTCCAAACCAGTGTCACTGGTGCAAGAAGACAGGGCATTGGAAGAAGCAGTGCCCTAAGTGGTTGCACTTCATGTGGTCAAAGGGTGAGGACATTATTACATTTGTAGATGAATCCCTGTACTTAAGTTATAGTAAATCTACTTGGTGGATTGATTCGGGTGCAACAATTCATGTTGCTAATTCTATGCGGGTATGACTACAACCGAATCCTAACAAAAGGAGCAAGAACAATTAAGGTTGCGAATGGCGTCGAGGCCGAAGTTGAAGCCATTGGTGATCTCCCCATCAAGTTGAAGGACGGCTTCACGCTTCTCGCTTCATGACGTTCTTTATGTTCCATCGTTGAGTCGCAACTTAATTTCGGTTTCATGTTTAGCGTACAATGGGTTTGAGTGCCGTTTAGTGCAAAACATTGTTCTATTAAGTTAAATAATGTGATTGTGGGTCTTGCCATCCGACAAGACAAACTTTACATGTTGGCTATTCATGATGATTGCTCCGAATGTGTTGATTCCGTGTGTGAAAATGCGAATGTTGAATCATCTACGAATGTAAGCAAGAAGCGGAAGCGAATTGATACCGTATCATCGAAATTATGGCACTCGTCGCTTAGGCCATATTTCGAGGGGAAGGATGGAACGCTTAGTTAAGGAATCAATTCTTCCACCGTTAGAATTTAATGATTTAGAACAATGCATAGATTGCATTAAAGGAAAGTTCATTAAACAAATTAAGAAAGGCGCAAAGCGAAGCACGGGAGTGTTGGAGATAATCCACACGTACATTTGTGGTCCATTCCCCGTGGCATCCGTGGATGGTTTTGATTCGTTCATTACATTCACAGATGATTATTCTCGATATGGGTACATCTATCCAATCAAGGAGAAGTCGAAGCGCTTGAGAAATTTAAGATATTTAAGGTCGAAGTTGAAAATCAAGCACAACCTAAAGATTAAGGTGGTGAGGTCCGACCGAGGTGGGGAGTACTACGGTCGACACACCCCGTATGGCCAAGTTCCCGGACCTTTTGCAAGGTTTCTACGGGAAAATGGCATAGTTGCCCAAGATAGTACACCGGTGAACCTCAACGGAATGGAGTAGCCGAAAGAAGGAACCGTACCTTGATGGATATGGTTAGAAGTATGTTAAGCTACTCGACATTACCGATTAGTTTGTGGATAGAGGCATTAAAAACCGCCACTCACATTCTAAATAAAGTACCTAGTAAGTCAGTACCTACTACACCATATGAGTTATGGACGGGTAGGGAACCCTCCTTGAATTATATGCGTGTGTGGGGATGTCCAAGCAGAGGCTAAAGTTTTCAACCCAAATATTGGGAAGTTAGACCCCAAGACAAGTAAGTTGCCATTTCATTGGCTACACGAGAAAAATCTAAAGGATATCGTTTCTCTTGTCCTACCGGACATACAAGGTTCGTGGAAACGAGACACGCCGTTTTTCTAGAGGATGAAATGATCGAGGGAGCAAGGCGGTTCGAAAGGTTGATCTTGAAGAAAAGCGGGTGTGCGCACCCACTCCGATGGTTGAAGAACCGTATTTTGAGCCGCCCGTTGTTCGATAGCCACAAGGCAACCCACCGTGGTACCGGAACCCGTTGTTAGTACGCCCGTGCCATCGGTGGAAGAAAATGAGGAAACCTGTTCCACGAATCCTACAAGTACAACCGATGCACCGAAGAAACACAACAGCCCCAAGTGCGGAGAAGAGCCGATTGCGAGAGGCTCCGAGAAGGTCATCAAGAGTCGAAAGTCGGCCTATCCCCGACGATTATGAAGTTTATGAATGTGAAGAAATTCACATAGAAGGTGATCCTACTTCTTATGAAGAAGCTATGAGTCGTCCTGATGCATCGAAGTGGCAAGAAGCCATGGAAGATGAAATGAAGTCAATGAGTACCAACAGAGTTTGGGACTTAGAGGAAGTTCCTAAAGGAGCCAAAACAAAGAGAGGCCGCAAATGGGTCTACAAGATTAAATATGACTCCAAAGGGAATATAGAAAAGTATAAAGGACGGCTTGTGGCTAAGGGATACACGCAAAGAGAAGGGATAGATTACAATGAGACGTTCTCTCCGGTCTCATGTAAGGATTCTTTTAGGATCATAATGGCTTTGGTGGCGCACTATGATTTGGAATTACACCGGATGGATGTTAAGACGGCATTTCGAATGGAGATTTATATGAAGATGTATACATGACTCAACCCAAAGGTTTTGTTGTGAAAGGGAAGGAACATTTAGGGTGTCGTTTAAGAAAATCCATTTATGGTTTAAAGCAAGCCTCTAGACAAAGTGGAATCTAAAGTTTGATGAGACCATCACAAAATTTGGTTTTAAGGCAAATGTTGAGGACAACTCGCGTTTATGCAAAGTTTAAGAATGGGAAATTCATTTTCCTAATACCGTATGTGGATGACATTCTACTAGCTAGTAGTGATGTTAGACTACTACGAGAAACGAAAAAGTTCTTGTCTTCAAAATTTGATATGAAAGATCTTGGTGAAGCCTCATATGTTTTAGGCATTGAGATTCATCGAGATAGGAAGAAGGGGGTCTTAGGATTATCGCAAAAGGCATATCTTGAAAAGGTACTAAAGAAATATAATATGCATGCGAGTAGAGCCACACACCGCTCCTATAGTAAAGGGCGATAAGTTTGGACTTCACCAATGTCCAAGGAACCAATATGAGATCGATCAAATGAAAATGGTTCCATATGCTTCGGCGAGTTGGTAGCTTACAGTATGCACAAGTGTGCACTCGCCCTGATTTAGCATTTGTTACAGGAGTGCTTGGTAGATATCAAAGTAATCCAGGAAAGGATCACTGGATGATGGTAAAGAAGGCCTTTCGATATCTACAAGGCACGAAAGATTTAATGCTAACATATAGAAGGTCTGATTCCCTAGAGATAAAAGGGTACTCAGATGCTGATTATGCGGGAGATAGGGATGATAGAAAATCCACATCAGGATATATATTCACTCTCGCAGGAGGAGCTATTTCGTGGAGAAGCTCAAAACAAGAACTAGTTGCAACATCTACGATGTATGCAGAGTTCATTGCCTGTTATGAGGCAACAGGACAGGTGATGTGGCTAAAGAAGTTTATACCTGACTTAAGAGTAGTGGATTGTATTCACAAACCACTACAGTTGTACTGCGATAATAAACCAGCAGTATTCTATGCTCACAACAACAAGTTAAGTAATGCTACCAAACCGATAGAAATAAAATTCTATGCGGTGAAAGACAGAGTCCGGGATAAAACTATAAGTCTGGAGCATTTAGGCACTAAAGACATGTTAGCGGATCCGCTCACAAAAGGCTTACCACCCAATGTGTTCGGAGAACACTTAGCCGGTATGGGTTTAAGGGAAAGCCTATGATTCCTGACCGGGCCCATGTTAAGATCCTATCAAAATGGATAAGTGTATTGTGGCTGGTTAATCCGGTTGTGATTACAATTTAGATGACCCATGCTCAATATGTTTATTTGTGATGAGATGGATGTCAAGTAAAGGACTCGAGATTAAGTGATTGTTGTAGAAGAGATCGAGAGGGAGAATGTTAGTTCGATCTCTTCACCGTTACGGCCCAAAGGCCGTAACGGGTTGGATCCCGCGCCCGGCTCTGGGGCGCCCAACCAAACCATGTTTGGTGGGCCCCCGTCGCACGGTGCTATAAAGAGGGGGGTGGGGGCCACGGCTCGCAGTACGAGGTTCACCGCGCCGCCAACACACCCCACCCCACAAACCCTAACCGACCGAGGGAGCACCGGAGCGGCGGGAAGCTCCGCCACCGCCGCCACCGCGTCCCTCCTCCCCGGATCCGGCGCACCCGGTGCCACCGCCCCACGCTCGACCGGAGAGTTCCGGCATCCCGTCGTCCCCGAGCCCGTGCCGCTACCTCTACGTCAAGCGGAGCCGCCCCCGCGACCCCGACGCAAGAGATGGCCTCCGACTCCGCGCTCCCCTCGAACCCGGATGGTCCGCGTCTCCTCGTTCTCTCTCTCGTTTTCTTTAGTAGTTGTTTTAGGTGTAGTAGATCTAGATCTAGGTGGTTGAGTTCATATCCGTAATCATTAAGTATCTACCCGAAGTGATTAGCTACCGGTGTTTTGTGTTCGGTTAAGTGCTTAAGATCTAACGGGTGTTGTTTAAATAGCAGGAAAGCGATGTACATCTCTCCCGAACTGAAAATGAGTTTTCATGAATAGATATATTTTTACATCTTTCCCGAACTGAAAGCGATGTACAGGTATTGTTTTGTTTGGACGGTGACACAAGTGAGCAACTACCATTTTATTTTTATATAAAAAAAACCGATGCTCTCTGCTCCTACTGATTTTATTTTTTGAGTTGATATAAGACTGAGTCCAACAGCGGGAGGCAAAAGCATTTTTGCCTCCCGCTGGCCACTGTGCATTCCGGTTTCCTCCTCCAACAGCTAATGCAAAAGGGGATGCAAAGTTCCTTCCCAGGAGAGAGAAGATGCAAATATACACTTCCTCTCTCCTCGCAGGCAAACGCAAAGCACGTTGGGCGAGCAACGCGTGGCGCGCGGCGGCGGCGCGGCACCAACGGCGACCAACAACGTCGCCCGCTCCCGGACACGGCGGGGTATGTGATCGGGAGGAGGGGGACGAGCGAGAGGAAACGAGCAAAGCAAGCCGGTGCGGCGAGAGGGGGCGGCGCGGCCTCGTCGGCCGGCCTCTTGCGGCGGAGGAGGAGCGGGGGACGGGCCGCGCGCCCGGCGACGCCTCGCCGGCCGGCTCCCTGCCGTCCTCCCTTGCTTGCCCCGCCGGAGGTGGCACGGAGGAGAAGGCATGGAGATGGGGGAGCGGCTGCCAGATCTGGGCGGAGCAAAGGAGCAGGGGAGGACCGCGGTGGCGGAGGAGCAGAGGAGTAGGAGAGAGAGCAGGGGGTGTCGCGCGCTCGACGGCCCCTCGCTAGCCGCCCTGCTTGCCCTGCCGGAGACGAAGGGGAGGGGGCGGCACAGACCGGAGAGGGAGAAGGACGGGAGAGGCAGTTTTTTTTGCCTACCTGCTGTTGGAGATGGCGTTTTTTGCCTGCTCGAGCCGGCTTCTGTGCACAATGCATATGGGCATATGCCTATCCCATTTTGCAATGGCTTGTTGGAGTCAGTCTAACTGGGCCTGCGTGTGGTTGGCAAAAATAATAACAGCGAGCGTAATTCAAAATAAAAGCCCAGGATAGATTTTGCTGAACTGACAGGCTGGGCCCAAATCAAATCCTAAATTAATTTGGGCCTTACAGTAGCCGAGCGAGATCTCTGGGCAGGAAACTATCGGACGGCAGGCCTGCACAGGCCTCCTAGTGTGAAACTCTTGGGCTTCTGAAACTGCATCACCCCATCCCCACCCCACCTCCCTCATCCTGCGCCGCGGCCCGCGGGCGGGGTACAAAAGCATGGCCCACCATGTAGGAGTAGGACCGGCCATAAGTAGGAGGCAGGCAGGAAGCAAAAAGCATCGACGTGACACGGAATTCCATGGCGAGGGTGGCAGAAGAGAGATACCTGACACGATCAGGCTGGCGATCCCCTCCCCGCTCCAAAAGAAAAAGATACTCCTCCGGCTGACACGAGCCTGCACTGCACTGCACGGAATCATCGTAACGCGAAAGCGACCCGACTTGCTTGCTGCCGCTGCCGCCCGCGCCCGGGCCGCGCGAGACGTGTGCTTTTGCCCCTTTCGGTGCCTGAGTACCTGACTCCGCTGCGCCAAAGACGGGGGGAACACATCGGAATCGGATAGCTACCTCACACAGTCACACGCAGTGACGCAGAGCCGCTTCGATCGACGCCTCGGCGGCTGCCCAAGGTGGAAGCAAAGGCCGCCGCCCGCCGCGCCGGTGGTCGGCGGCCGCCGGCACTGGCGAAAGCGCCGTCGCCGTCGCCGCCGCCAGGGCCCGACGACGGGCTTTTGGCTCCTCGTAAGATAGACACGATACGATGACGCGCGTACAGTTGGGGGGGTGATCGATCCTCTTGAGTCGGAGATCTAGCCGTACATTCATTCATTCATGCGAGGTTCCACTGACTTTTCGCCCATCGACCGACGGACGACGACACTGTTCACACACACAGCCTGAGAGGACCAAGAAGCGCTCGCTGCATGTGGTGTGAGCAGAACGGCAACGGAACCAAAACCCTTTCGTTTTCGTGGTCCGACAGGCGTGCGTAGATAGCATAGCAGCAGTGGCATCAACTTTCACAGCCACTGGCTTCTGTAGGTGTTGTGTGAGGATGTGGAGTGGAGGGTAGCAGAGATCCAATGGCAAAAGGGCCTGTGCAGTCGGCATGCATCCCGGCAGCATGCAGTCACACAGACGGCCGTTACACGCCATTGGCCGTTGCCGGCGAGCTATAGGTAGAGCTGTGGAGTCTCCGAGAGCTCGCATGCAATGGTTACTAGTCGTGGTTGGGCATCGCAGGCAGAGGCACGCACCTTTGATGCCCGTCCGTAGTAACAGAACGCACGCATGATTGATCGGCGGTCGGCCAATAAACCCAAGCACGCAGCAGCTGCTTCATGGGATGGGGCGGGCGGGCTGGCGGGCGCCACCACCATGTGCTCCGGCCTCCTTTCCGGTACGGTACGTGCAGCGCAGTGCAGGCAGGCGCATCCCGGTGAATTACGATTCGATTCCGGCGAGCGAGATTACAGTGAGCACCGCGCCCTACAGCCTCTCTGGACCTCCGTTTGTCTCCGCGCGCGCCCCCTTGTCTGCTCCGACCAGTCCATGATGGCGCGACGACGCTTCCCTGTTGCTTCGTTCCCAGCGTCGCCGTTCTTCCGGCAGAGAGCAAGCGCAACCACCGCAAGATTCTACAAGCCTCCTGCTGCAGCCGCAACCAAGTAACGACCGCGTGGTCCCGAACGTGAAGCACAGCACGACGGTATTATTGGGAGGAGCCGGCGGCGATGGCCGTGTGTGCGTGAGGGACACAAACGCCCGTGGCCGTGGGGGTTAATCCCGGCCAGGCGCCAGCTAATCAACTGTAACCACCGGCGTTAGGCGCCGCCTGCGTGGAGCAGCTTGTGCTGGCAAGGAGGGCGCTACCAGCTGATATACTCCGGTGGCGCGGTGGCCGTTCACTGTGGCGGCACGAGCAGTGGCGTTGGCAGCGTACTGCGCGTAGCAGTGTTCCGCACCAAACGGCGATAACTAATAACGCGGTCCGGTCACCATCAAACCGCAGATCAACCTCAGTCCTCTTGATCCCTAACGAGCACACTCTGACTGAATGACACGCTGCATCAACGGCGCGGTCTTGTTGGCTTCGAGCTTGTGCGGCGGGTTGGGGGGGTCGCCGTTGTGCCGCGACAGTGCTACTAGGCTGCTACCTCCCGATGTGAACAGAACAGTCGCTTAACGGCACTGATGTCACTCGCCCCCCGACACGTCACTTCACCTTGGTTTGCTTTGCCTTTGCGGTGGGGGTCGTCCTCGTCCCCACTCCCCAGGAACGAACGGGTGGAGGGGGCGCGCGCGTCACCAGACAAAGATTTCAGAGCGCATATGCAATCCCTGCGTGCAGCGTGCGTCTTCGCGAGACAGGCGAGGTGGGAACCCCGGCTGCAGGCAGCGGCCGCGCGCCACCACCACTCTCCCGCGCCACCTCGATACCGTTGATAAATAACGCATCAATCCCCTGCCCACGCCTCTCTTCCCTCCCCTGCGCGCTGCCAGCCTCTCGCTCGCTTGCTCGCCCTGCGCCCCTGCTGCCCCCCCTGCACTGCTTGCTGCCCAATGCCCATGGCATCCTGCTGAGAACTGAATCCGCCGCCGCTTCCCCATTGCCGGTTCCAGCCACCTCCGCCGCCGCTGCCTGCCCGCGCTCGATCGAGTGGCTCACGGATCCAGGTCGCCGCGTCCGCTCGCCGCGCGCCCACGTGAGCTGCTGCTGCCGTCGGCCGGTGGCGCGTTCCGTTGCTCTCGTCGCGGTGGGCGGTAGCAATGGCGGACGCCGCGGAGGCGCTTCCCCTTCCCCCTCCTCCTCTTTCTCCGGAGGGCGGCGGCGTCGAGTCCGGGAGGTCGTCGCCGTCCCCCACCGCGTCGCCCGAGTTCGAGTTCTGGATGGTGGGCAGGAACCCGTCCCCGGCCCTGCTCACCGCCGACGAGCTCTTCTCCGGCGGCGTCGTGCTCCCGCTCCACACGCTCCAGGCGCCCGCACCCGACGGCGACGGCGACGGCGCCGCCCCTGAACCTGAAGAAGGCGACGCCGACTGCGCTGCGGACGGCGCCGAGGACGCGGCGGAGCTCCCTGTGCCAGAGGCGGGAGCGGAAGGGGATGAGGCCGCCGCGCAGCCGCCGCTCGCGGAGTCCGGCATCGCGCCGACGCCGGACCTCCCGGCGGTCACGTTCAAGTGGAAGGACATCTTCAAGGCGGGCGGCGGCGGCGGCGAGGCCAAGGACCGCAAGAAGGTGGAGCGCCGCGTCAGCAGCGTCAGCGGGAACGCCGAGCTCATCAACATCAACCTCTGGCCCTTCTCCAGGAGCCGCTCCGCCGGCCACTCCGCCGGCGGCGGCGCGGCGGCGGCGGCTGGCTCCTTGAGCAAGGCCAAGCCAAATCCGAATCCCAACGCCACCGCCAGCGCCGGCGCCAGCACCAACGCGAGTGCCAGCGCCAATGCCGGCGCCGCGAGCGCGCTGTCGGCCCCAGCGCCAGCCCCGCGCAAGGTGAGCAGCGCCCCGTGCTCCCGCAGCAACTCCCGTGGAGAGTCATCCGGGCCTGCGCCGCCGGCCGTTCCCGCCGCCACCGCGGTTGCAGCCGCCGCCGCTGCAGCTGCAGCAGCGGAAGCACCGGCACCAGCAGAAGAAGATGCTGCGGCTGCCCAGGCAGTGCCGCTGCCCACCCCCACCCCCACCAGCAGCAGCAACAGCAACAGCGCATCCTCCATGTTGAGGAGGTTGGTGCCGGGGCAGGGCCGAAACAACAACAACAACACAGGGACAGGGTCCGGCGGCACCGGCATCCGCGTCGGGCGTCCCAGCGCCGTGTGGCAGCTGCGGCGCAACAAGCTGCAGCAGACCGCGGCCGAGCAGAAGCAGGCCAGCGCCAAGAAGAAGGCCGCCGCCCCCGCCCCCGCCGCAGCAGCAGCCGAAGCCGGCGGCGACGACGACAAGGCGGCGGCGGCGAGCGTGGCCCCGGCCGCGGCCGGCTGCCGGAACAACGCGGCGTGCTCGGATGGCGCCGCCGAGGAAGGGAACCCGCCGCAGGGGCTCTTCGGGCTCCGCACCTTCTTCTCCAAGAAGGTGTACTGATTGATCCGCAAGCCGACCAAGGGCCACGGCATTTTTGTACATACAAATTGGAGCTCTAGGCTCGCTCTCCCGAGACATCTCTACCTTTTTTTCCTTTTCCGCTCCTTTCAATCTCCTCTAGTGATTCAAGTGGTAGTAGTAGCTTCTTCCATCCACGTCTGTACTGCAACTTGTGCTAAAGCTCTAGGAGTAGTGCTCACCTCAAGCAGCAAGCAAGCTTATGCATCTGATTGGCCATGAGTGGCGGCGCGTCGTCGTCGTCCGTTGAGCAACGGACTCAAGTGTTTTAACAGTGTGAATCCCAATGGTGAAACAGAAACTCCGGGTGGTGATGGGTCGCGTCGGGGTGAGGTTTGGGGGGGCAATGCCAAATGATTTGGGGGGCAAAAGGCTGCTGAAAAAGGCAGTGGCAATGGCAGGTCGCCGTTGGGTGGTGGCCTCCGCAGAGTTTGTCCCGTCGAGGAGCGATCGAGCCGATGTGGAAGAGCTGCGGAGGCGGGCGGGGGTGGATCGATCGAGCGGCCGGGGACGCGGGACAAGAAAGGGGATAAGCAGCCGCAGCGCATGCGGCCGCTCGCAACGCAACAAGCGAGAGCATCGAGCGAGCCACCATCATCCCACGGACACACGGGCCGCCGGCCCCCGCACGCATGCGGTGCGTCGCACACGCACGCACATGCGCTCGATGGCTGCTGGCTGCTGGGATCTCGCTCGCTCGCGACCGCATTATTCTAGAGCTCCCCCCGTGCCCTGCCGTCGCCCATGCTGGTGGCTGGTGGTGGTGCTCGTTTCGTGGGCGGCAGGCGGCCCGGGCGTCAGCGGCATTCGCTCGGCGCGGCAGGCACTGACTGGATCCCGTCTGGCTCTGGCGGGCCTGGCTGGACCATGCGCCCGTGCCTGCCGGTCTGGGTCTGCCCCCCGCCGCCTGCAACCAGATTTGTAACCATCTCATCTCATCTCATCTGCCCGCGATGGGATCGACCAGCAGCTGAGCCCAGTGGTGGTGGTGCCCGCCCGGTGGGGGGAGGCCGGAAGGAAGGGAAAAACCCAACGCTGGCGGCACCCGGCCGGTAATAACGACCCTAGCTAGCTACTCCTACTAGCCAGTAGCGATTAACTAACGGAAGCAGTGATGGCCGCGCTGGTGGCTGGTGCGGCGGTGGAAAGGTGAGCGAGCGAGAGAGCAGGCTGCGGGCACACGTACTAACTGTACCGTGGCCGTGGCGTTAATGGAGCGCTGTCCCCTCGCTCCTCAATAACACACACAATACGGCAGCCGAGTGGTACGTACGATACGAGCGCCGTGCCGGTGCTGCAACGCACACGCGAGGACTGCTGGACCGACGGGACACCAGTTGCCTTGCATCGCAACCAGCATAGCCCCGCCCGGACGCGGACGGGTACACTAGTTTGTTGCTGGCTCGGCGTGCGAGACCGGCTCGCCAAGCGATTTTAAGCGGGAAAAAAATTAAAGGAGCCGCGGTTCGCGTCGAAGTCGATTCAAATTTAAGTTTTAGATTGACCGGTAGTACTGTAGTAAGGGTTGTTGTTTGGGATGGGAGACACGCGCAGTGCAAGCCGCACAGAGCAACGTGCTGCGGCGGCATCTTAAGCGGGTAGTAGTACTACTACAGCATCTGAAGCTGAAGGCGAGTAATTATTAATCTAATAACCCCGGGTGCAGTGCAGGCGGGATTAGGCGCGGCCGCCGTTTGGATCGGGGACGCGAAAGCTTTACTAGTTATCAAGTGGGCCGGCAGCGGCTGACCCCGGAGCCTGGATGATACTATGTGTGCAGCCTTCGAGGTTTGCTTGCTCACGACGACGCGCAAGCACAATCCCTGAATCCTTCCTGTGTGCTTTTTCTCTGGACACAAAAGGTACGACCGGGGCGGGCTGCTTTGACGTATCGTGGGCCTTGAGATTTGGGCGGGAGATGCGGGCAGGGGCAGCCGAGCGAGCGCGATGGCGATGATGCCCTGGTGGCGGGCGGCGACGGCGAGCCGGCGATGGTCGGCAAGCGAGCGAGCGAACGGTGGCATCGCACTTAAGGGCAGGTGCAGCGGCGCGGGGGGAGTTGGTGGCTGCCCCTGCCTGGTCTGGTTGCATGGCAGCAGGCGGCGGGGGACGGCAACGAGCGAGCGGTGGTGCTGGTGCCCCGCCCCGCCCCGGCCCGGTGGTGGTGGCAGGCAGCAGGCAGGGCCGTGCGCACATGCCGTGTTGGTGGTGGTGCCGGCCGTCGTCGGATGGCCCGGGGCCCCGGGGTTTTCCCTTTCCTCGGAGCGATTGGACGGGGCGGGGATTCATCATCGTCAGGTGCCGCTGATCCACGTCACGCACAGAAACTGTCTGTGCTACAGTACGTGCCTGTGTCACTGTACGTCTGCTTTGTTCGAGATCGACTTCCGGTAGCCATTGCCACTCATTGTCGATCGTAGTACTCCGTAGACTCGTAGTGGTGGTAGCTGCAATAGTTTGAGACTTTTGGAGCCCAGAATCAACAAGCACACAATAATCCCCGGCTCGGCCCGGTAAATGATCCATCTCGGTAAATAACCGCGGTTCCATTTGTGAAAAGAAAAACGGTGAACGTACGTGCGCAGTACTACTGCATCGGTGAGCGCGCGCTGGTATCAGCAGCTCGGCACATGGAGGGAGGAGGAGGAGGAGGATGGATCACTTTCACGGCCGCCCCGGGATGACAGGCGGGCCCCTACACTTGCTCCTTGATCGTTTGTACCAGTCATTTAGTACTCCCTTTGTACCTACGTATAATCATTTGTTAACCATTCGTTTTATTTATAAAAATATTATTATTTTGTTATGACACGATTTAAATTCGTATATATTTTAAACATGTCATAATTGTTTTTACATTTTCATAAATTTTTCTTAATAAGACGAGTGGTGAAACGTAAACTACATCACGGGAATCGGGGAATGCTTATTTTGAGGGACGCAGGGAGTAGCACGTATCTACGACCGTAGAACTTGCACGCATGGGGAACATCTCCACGGCACGGGATCACGAGATCTCCAACAGCGGCAGGAGCAACAGCAGCGGCGGTAGCCCGCGTAGCCCTACGACTCCACAACATTTGCCTGCTACTACACTACGCTAGCTAGCTGGTTGCCATAGTACAACGGGCCAGTGCACCCTCACAATTCATGGAGAGTGGAGACGGATCCCCGGGTCGGCCGGACACTTGCTCGGTACGGAGTAGTATGTCCTAGTGTACTACGTACTGTAGTGTACATACATACTGCTGTTTGGAGTTGGAGCGTGCATATGCATCTGCCGATCCAACGAAGATTTTTTTTCCAACTTGTCCTCGTACAGACGATTTGCGGCCTATTCGTTTGGCTGGTGGCGATTTGCGGCCTATTCGTCTGCCCACGTTGGCTTGATTTGTTCGGAGAGAAAAAAATCTTTGACTTGTGAGGTTCTTGGTGGGTACGGTTTATTCTGAGAGAAAAGTATTGGCCGGTGGCTGATAAGCCAAACGAACTGCCATCGCACTGCAGCCACAACCAAGCCTCGTACAAATGCCACGACCCCCGGCCCCGCGCGCGCGCGTAGTACGTCCCATATCTCTTCTCACGGCGACTCACCGTCGCCGAGCGCCGCCGGGACTTGTGTAGTTGTGTGCACGACAAGAGGCGGCGGGCACTCCGACCAGCGGCGACCACCATCACATTCACACACACGCCGCACGGATCTCACGGTGTACGAGAGCGCGAGGATTTGACGCGCGCGAGAGCACCGTGCGTGCCCACTGCGCTGCGCATGCTCTGCCCACGGCGCGTACGCTGATGAAGTGATGACGACGACCATAGATGCCCGCGCACGTACGTGCCTCTCTGCCGACTGCCGCGCCGCGCCGCGCCGCGCGCGCTGCCCATCACCAGCAGCTAGTACCTATAGCGCGGTGCGCGCCCACGCTACTAGCTGTGCGGCGCCGTAGTAATGTGCCGCCGGATGCGGGAACAGCTACTGCACGTCTGCACGCAGAGCAGGCGCTCCGCGCTCTCCGATCCGATCCGCCCGTCGATCGTCCGTCCTGGCGGCCTGTGGCTGCCTCCTGGGACTGCATCGATCTGCTGCAAATGCCAAGGTGCGAGCGAGAGGTCATCGATCTCCCTGCTGCTGGCTGCTGCTCCCCCGTGACTGTTCCGTCCTCCCTGCGCCCGACTTCTCGACCTCACACCACCCATCGTTCTGAACAACCTCGCTCCCTGGTGCCACTCTCCACTGCGAGCTTAATTGGCAGCAGGCTACCTCTGGTGCCCAGCTTTGATGATGACGCAAGGCCGCCGCAGCGGCCGCCGGCCGGCCGGCCGGCCTTCTGATGACGCCAACGACTGGTGGAGCTCTCTGGTGGAAACCAGGCGCAGCCACGGTGCGCACAGGATCGAAGAGAGCAGCGAGCGACTGGATAGTAGCGCGCGCGCTGCCGCAGAATCAAATATACTGCATGCATGGTGGTGGCGAACTGGCGATCCGATCCTGTGGTGGGTGCGCGTGACACTGACCACGTACCTACTTGACGTCTCGTTCTGCCAGTGCCAGATTCATGCTGTTTTGTTTAATTTCATTGATTTCTAGCCTTAAATTAGTTCAGCACTTCCTTTTGTTTTGGGTTCAGCATATAGGGGGCGGCGAGGGGCGCATAAAAAAGGCTACATGTTCAGATGTTCTTGCGGCTAATAACACTTACATGAGCCGTTTTCTACACATCAACGATAGTAAAAATGCAGGGCTCATGCACAAGGAAAGCATAAATTCTCTGCCTGGCTACTATTGCAAAGCAAAATCTTGATTGCTGTTCGTCAGCAGGCGATCGGAGGACCGTGTGTATCTTAGTTACCATGTTGTCTAGTTTAAGCATAGAGTTCGAGTTTCTAAGCAAATGTAATGACAATGCATGTAAGACTTGCGTTGCTGATCCTTGTTGATTAGACAATGCTCCTACCGAGGTCTACAAAAACAATAGTAAGTAACGGCAACGCCTGATTGTACATGAAAACATACCTTGTGCTAAGGAGTTGCGGCTGGATCGAGTTCAGACTTCAAACCAAGAAGAAAGCTCAAAAAAAGAGTTGAGTGAGACTTTCAGACAGAGACGCACAATAGCAAATTTGACGGTACAGACAATGAATGAATGGACGGACACATTCATTGGGCTCATCGGAAAAACAAATTGGCACAATCACGTTGGGCCTCCAAATAATGCACCCGAGGCAACGTGAAGAAACGGCCTAGCCCAGATCAGAAACACACACAAACAAAACAACCCAGTAGCAGCAACACATGCCCACTTCAGGGCCCAAACCTTTAAGAATGGGGCCCATGGAAATCAACCCAACGGAATGTCGTCGTCTGAGTCTGACTTTTCCCTAGAAATCTTCTCCTGCGTCGCACAAGACGACGAAAACGTTCGAAGTTTCCAACGCCCCCGGCCTCAGATTTTTACCCTTTCCCGATGGCGCGGCGATGGCGCCTCCGGCTCCGGCCTCCCAGTCCACTCCGCCCAGCCAGCGAATCGCGCCGCGTCGCCAGCCTCGTGCTCCCCGTCGACACCGGAAGGCCCCCATGACGTGCTCGGCCTTGGCCGCGGCGGCGGCGGGGTGGCTGGTGTCGCCGTTTCTCGACAGCCTGAGCCACCGGATCCGCACCTGCGCCGACGACCTCTTCCGCTACCTCCCCTCGGGGTCCGCCTCCGCCGACCTCGAGCGCCTACATGACTACCTCCTCCGCCTCCGCGCGTTCTCCTCCGCCGTGGAGCGGGCCCGGCGCCGCCCGTCCCACCCCACCCTCCTCGCCTGGCTCAACCGCCTCAAGGACGCCGCGGACGACGCCGACGACATCGTCGACGAAATCCGCTACAGATGCCTTGCGGATGCCCTCCCCGGACCCAGCGCTGATCTCTGCAGCATCCTGGCATCAGTATGCTCCGACTCCGACCACCCCTTCAAACGGCTGCCCTCCGTCCTCGACAAGCTCGCCACAGCCTGCGCGGACTACGCCGGGATCGCACGCCTCGTCGCGCTCGACGGGGCCGACTCCCCGCAGCGTGGGAACTGGCTCGCCAGGAACTCTAGCTCCATCGTGCCGGCTGACGACGCATTCTTCGGCCGCCAACGGGAGCTTGCCGTTCTGGTTGAAACGTTGGTCGGTCGCAATCGCAATGGTTCTGCAGGTCAACTCTGCAGCAAGAGTATCCCGGTTGTTGCCGTTGTTGGAGATGGTGGGATCGGCAAGACAAAACTGGCTCAGATGGTTTTTAATCATGCGGTCGTTCGAGAGCACTTTTATCCCCGGATGTGGGTGTGCGCCCCGAGTCATGTGGATGATGTGAGATTTACTAGGGAGATACTGCAGTCCGCTACTGATTGGAAGGAGGACTACGATGGAATCGTGAATTTTGATGGGTTGCAAAATTTGCTGATTTCTTCTGTTGTAGGGAGGAGGTTCTTGCTTATCCTTGATGATGTTTGGGATGACAAGGACATGAGCATGTGGGAGAACGGGGAGAGGTGGAAGAAGCTACTGGCTCCTCTGCAGCATGGGAATCAAGAGAGCAGGATCATCGTGACAACACGGATGAAGATTGTTGCTGACATGCTAGGTGTGAGGACTCCAATGATGTTGGGCGGGTTGGGACCTGAAGAGCATTGGTTGCTCCTCAAGAAGTGTGCACTAGGTAGTAAGGATACTTGCGAAGACCCGCATTTGCAGGAGATTGGGAAGAAAATTGCGTTGAACCTTAAGGGATCCCCCCTTGCTGCCAGAGTTATTGGTGGGATGCTCAGTAATACTCGAAATGCAAGAGATTGGAATAATATCTTGGAGACAGATATTCATGATGACATTGTCTGTACGCTCTTGTCAAGTTATTATCATCTCCCTCAGCACTTGCAGTATTGCTTTGCATATTGCAGCATATTTCCAAAGAATTGGAAGTTTGAGCGAAAGAAATTGGTCAGAATGTGGATATCACAGGGTTTCATTCAGATGAAAAATGGGAATTTGGAGGATTTAGGCATACAGTATTTCAAACAACTGTTGACAAGATCATTCTTTCACACTCTTAGGCAGGGAAACAGAACGTACTATGTCATGCATGACCTGATTCATGATTTGGCGCAAATGGTTTCCCACTCTGATTGTGCAAGGATTGAAGGTGACACGTATAAAAACATACCGTCGACTGTTAGACATGTGTCTGTTTTAAGCAACTTCCTGCCGCACCTCAAGAAGCAATGTGACTTAAGAAGATTACGGACATTGATTGTATACAAAGATTCACTGATGACCTCAAGTACTATCCCAGATGATTTTCTTGCTGAGGTAAAGAATGTGCGCACTTTAGATCTCACAGGGTGCCTTATGTCAGAGCTACCTAAAGCAATCAGTTGCCTAATTCATCTGCGATACATAGCACTTCCTGATACTATCAAGACACTATCTGATTCTGTGAGCATATTACTGCATCTCCAGACTCTTGATATTCCAAAGAAGTGTCAACTCGATAGATTTCCTGAGGATATGCACAGGTTGGTCAGCTTGCGGCATCTTGGTGTAGATTTAAAGTACATTGCAATGATAAGAGGTATTGGTAGTCTTGTTAAGCTTCAAGGGTCTGTTGAATTCCATGTCAAAAAAGAAATTGGGCATACCTTAGAGGAATTGAAGGATATGAAAGACCTTCATGGTCTACTTCACATTAAGAATCTGGAAAATGTTGGATGCAAGGAAGAAGCTTGCAATGCGCAACTGTGCAATAAGCGATTTCTTAAAGTTCTGAAACTTGAATGGAGCTCCACAGGTTCAACTTTTGGTCCCCGGACCACCATGGATGCCACAGTATTACAATGCTTAGGACCTAACGAAAACCTGGAAGAGCTTCATATCAGAAGGTACAATGGGGAATCATCACCAAGCTGGTTGTATGTGAACATAGCGGAGGTAAAAATTCTTCCCCAGCTAAAGTCCTTGTATCTGACAAACTGCAGAAGGTGGAAACTACTTCCTCCACTCGGACAGCTCCCATTTCTGAGGGTGTTGCACCTTAAGGAGATGTGCTCTGTTACTGAAATTGGCATTGAATTCTATGGTGGTGGCAATGTGACATTCCCATCACTGAAGGAGCTTGAATTTGATGACATGCCAAGCTTAGTTAGTTGGTTTGGAGATGTCAGTGACTCATTTTTTCCTTCACTGAAAAAACTGAAGATTTTAAACTGTCCAAAATTGATCAAAGTGCCCTTTCTTCCTCCGACAACAAAAAGTGTGACAGTAGAAAGAACTCAAAAGATTTCTAATCTCAAATTGACCCCTTACGGTTCATCTAAATCAGGCAAATTCGTTTTAGAAATTTCTCCTGCAAGCATATTAACCGAAGGGTTCTTACATCATAAACACCTTGAAGCTACTGAGGTTCTAAACATAAGAGGTTGTTGGGGTTTGGAGCTTGCTGAAGGATTTCAGTTACTAGCATCACTAAGAAAACTGCGACTATCTCAGTGCAACATGGATGGTGAACAGCTGAGTTGGTGTTTGGAGTACTTAAATGGTCTTGCCTCATTAGACATAGTTGACTGCCAGAATATCACATCTTTACTCTTGCCAGTAGGTTCAAGGCATTTTAAAACACTCCAGGCTTTGTGCTTTCAGGATTGCAAGATGCTTTCCTCCTTGGCTAAACTGGAAAGCTTTGTTGACCTAAAAAGTTTGATCATTGAGAGGTGCATAAGAGTTACGATAGAGTCCTTACCAGCTGAGCTGAAGGGGATGAAATCTCTTAACAAACTGAGCATCTCGCACTGCCCAGAGCTTCAATCACTACCGAATAACATGCCATTGTCCCTGGAATTTCTTCATTTGATTGGGTGTCATCCAGTGTTGACTCAGTGGCTCCATGAGAAACAAGGTCCAGAGTGGAAGAGATTACCTTTGTCTCAAATCACAATATACTAAAGTGATACCTTCCCTTTTGTTGTGGTATGCTCTTATACTATAATGTTGTGGATTGCCTTTTGGTGTTCTAGTGCAGGATGGTTTTAGTACTATTGTGCAACTGTTAACATGAGTTTATTTTATTTTAGCTTGAGGGCATGGCGTGACAGATGTACAATAGTTCTGGCCTGGTTTGCTGCATTAGATGGTTAGATTAATAGATCAATTGGCTCATTCTATTGTGTAGCATGCTCTATTACAACAAAGGCTTCAAATCTTTCTCAATCAAACCTAACTAATCTTAATGAGTGCTGTTTTTATGTTTAGCATCCGTTATCTTGTGTATTTAAATAGGTTTTTAATAGCTGGACTCATTTAGCCATAGTTATTCTCTAATTTTGGTAATGCGGTGCAATGTTAGCATAGTGCGTCAAATCTCTAGTCTTGGTTTTATCATTTATGCCCATTATTAACTATAACATTGTTCAAGATCTAGTTTCTGAACTTTACATTTCTTTTAACTGAGCTTCAGTGTACCTCTTTTAGGTACATGTCTTGCTAAATGGAAATAAGATGGCGGAAAAAAGCTTTGGATTTTGGACATGAAGCTGATCCTTAGGATCCTCTACACAGTTGCAATAGGTTGTCAGCAAACATTGTTGCAGTGTCTTAAATCTGACGTCTGGAGATTTTATCCCAGGTTTCAGGACATGGACAAGTTCCCTTGATATGTTCACCCCACTTTGCTTCAATTCATCATCTGCCAGCTCAAGGAGGATGTGATATCCACTGCATCATTCAAGTGAGGGACGAGGGAAACAAAATATCTATTTCCTCATCTGTTCATCTGTTACTTCACTTCTCTTAAGGTCGCTTTGCTTCAGTGCCACAGTTTTTTTCAGAACTGCTTCAGTTTTACAGTTAATCCAGAACACGTAGACATTTATGAAGGTATACTCCAGGCAGCTGAATTAACTTCTAATTGAGGTGTTTGAAGAATGATCATATCATAGCCCTTTGTGAGATATGGGGACGGATTACTGTATACCTTGCCAAATTTACTACGACTTTAATAGGGGGTACATGACATGTCCTCTGTGTTGTATGTAATGCTTAAAACAAAATATTAGTGCTTATCATTTACAATGGAGAATATATTCATGAGCTAACAGTTTATATGTAGAATTGACTACAGGCCAACCCTTAGGTTAGTTGGGACAAATGGCCAAATCATGCTATATGCATATACTATATGTAATGTTGCACTCCTTAAATGACAATAAACTCAACGGGATCCAGAGAATCTGAAATACGAAGTTTGAGAAAATGAAATCTGAGAAAATGAAATCGTGCCTGGTCTTTAAGGCTCTATACCTGGAATCTGAAGCTCATAATGACATATACTGAAGAGATAAAAGACACAGCATGTGAAGGATGTCAGCATGCTTTAATGGATCCACAGCACTGTGAACTGAAGGTATTGTCACACATAAGGGATTATGTATTTATGTGTCTGACAGAAGATGCCAAGGTCACTTCGTTAACAGTGCACAACTAGGTACTCCTATGTAGTGATAGCAATAATCTGTCGCTACCTCAGCACTTGGGCATAATGCTGCAGTTTGTTTATTCTTTTAGCTATTACTTATATTTACACACACAAGAGATTCATGGGCAACGTAGATTAGAGGGGAGTATTTATTTGCAGTTCTTTTTTGTTTAACCCCAGTTACATGTCATTTTGCAGAAATCACTGTCACCTATTTTTCTTATTGTGTGCATTCTTTGGATAGATACCTTTCTTTTCAGGGCTGAACAGTGAACATATCCAATTTGCAAAAAAAAAAATCCATCACTGTTCGATACGTTTAAATGATTTCGGTCCACTATGACAAGGATGAATTATTGTACCAATAAACCTACATAATATACTCCAAGGAGCAAACTTTGGCTTTGCTTGGAACTCTTTGGAGCTTGGTGAGTTTTGTCCCATTGAGTTTTGGAGCCATCTTTTGTTTCCCAGGAACCTGACACAAACTTCGTCTGCAATCCATCCTTACAGAATTATTCCATTGGCACAAGAATATACCATTGAGAAAGGTGTTGGGGAACACAAACAAGAAAGTGAAGGCTATTTATGGAGAGGAAGCATGTGTGAGCTTACTACAGCAAGGATATCGCATGTTAATGCATTAGAGGAAACAGAGGACATCTCATCTGATGCATGAGGCAACTGTATCACTACCTGCCAAGGAGAAGGTGTACCTGGCAGTGGGGGATGATGAGAAGCTGTGCGAGTTTTCTCTGCTATGGGCTAAAGACTTCATCCCACCAAAGAAACCATTAGTTCTTCTCCACATTTACAGGCCAGCCACAACGATCCCACGTGGTAAGAACTTCACTGTTTGCTTATTTAATCTAATCTGCATATATATGTGTGTGTCGCTTATTCTTTCATGAAGCACAAAATGCTGTTCATGGATGATTCACTTTGCTTGAACCTAACATTATTTTTACTGGATATGCTTTACCTCTTAAATTCTAAAGCTATTTATTTTCAGTGGTACTGGGAGCTGCAATGGTTGCAAGTAAGGTAAGGGATGATCTTGCTCACAAGTTCTGGAAAAATGAGAGGAACAGGATTAAGAACTCCTTGAAGAAGTGCTTGCAAAAGTGCAAGGTGAACACTGAATCAGGATGTCTTTAATGTTTCTTTTTTGTGCAAAAAGCACATTGATTCCATCTATGTCTTTAGGTCCAAGCAACGATACGAATAATTGACAAACATGAGGTTGCTCCTGCACTTTTGGAGCTCATCAACAAGCATAAGATTACCACACTCGTTATGGGAGCCAAAAACAGGTATGCTCAACTTACTACTACAAGAAACATCCACAACATGTGAGCGAGTAATATGCAACTTCACCCGAATTGTTTGATTCTTTGATTTGCTAGTGAGTAATTTGGAACTTCACCCCAGTCGTTTGATCCTTTGATTTGTGTATGTGGCCTCTCATCCTTGATACAAAAGACATGACTGGAAGACCAATACAGCAATCATTTTGGAAAAACAAGCTGATGTTTCATGCAACATTCTGTATCTCCATGAAGGCAGTCTAATTTCAAGCAGGCAAGTTTCCTTTTCTTTTTGCACACAGCTTCTTTTCAACAACCACTTAGTTCTGACATATTATTAAAGAAAGACCCATGTTGTCATGTTAAACCTAAAGTACGACGTGTAGAATGTAGAAATCTCATGAATGAAGTTGCATATGCGCACTTATCTTGTTGTGTAGATACAATTCCTTTTTCACCAAGGAAAAAGTTTTTGTTATGTTACCATACAAGCATAGAATTAGTTTTGGCCAATTGTTCTCATAAGGCAATCTTAGTAGCTTGTTTTAGCATCTATTTGAAGCAAAAAAAACTTGATTTTTGCCGTAAAGAGACATCACTAACTCTCTTACACATTAACAGGCACCAGCGCATTAATATCTGCACAACCAGAAAAAATGGGATATCTTCTTCAGGAGGCTGCCACTTTTCAGGCAGCAGCAACACTGGCACCAGTAAATTCTCTTCATTCTTCAACTCTCGTAGCACGACCAACACCTTTGATGCAGAACAGTCGGATGATCCTTCTCTGGATATCGATGCTATGCACATATTTAGTGACAATGACAATAGGTTCAACACCATAATTGGTCTAGAGTCACTTGGTATTTTCAAGGAACTAATTAGCCGGAAAATTTCTGCTGAGAACTCAAGGGATCTGTACAAGAAATTTCATTCCAAATACTGTGACATCTTCACAAGGTGTGAGTTCGTTGGTAGCTTTGACTCTGTTCTGGGTGTAGATTGCCAAAATTTGTGGAAAAAATACTGGAAATACATGAGGAGCTGGCCTGCTGTGTTGGAGTATATTGTCAGTATTATCAACACATTGCACGTGCAACTCAAGCAGGAGCATCCCACATGGGATGGATTTATACATGGAGATCTTTTAGAAGCAGCAAGAAAACCTTTGACTTGTCTGTTCACTGTTGCTTCATCTGTCTGTGCCCATGAGATCAGAAAGTCACCCGAGAAGCTCTTCTGCATATTGAACATGTACACATCACTAGTGGATGCCACCCCCACTCTCAGGAACGCATTCCATACAGAATCTATCAGTAGAGATGCTGAGAGGCTTCTTGCTAAACTGAAGGATTCTGCAAGGGAAATAGTTAAAGAGGCTAAAATCTTGATTCAAACTTACAGCTCAAAAATAACAGTGGATGATGGAGGAGGTATCACAACACTCACCGAGTATCTCATGAGATACATTAGGTTGATAGTAAAGCATAGGAGTTCACTTGATAACATTCTAGGGCATGGTCACAGGGATGATCTGCTGACAATTAAGGGAATGGACTCAACAGGCCGATTAGTATTTGGGCTCATTGCTGACTTGGATACAGTGCTTGAGAAACAATCCAAGTTACTGTCTTCTAAAGAACTTCAGTGCTTGTTTTTTATGAACAACACACATTTCATGCTGCAGGAAATCAAGCAATCAGATGTACGATTAATTGTAGGATCCAGGTGGATTGGAAAACGCCAATACCAGATCAAAGAATACATGAAGGTCTACCTATCTGCAGCATGGGGACCAGTGATGTTGAATTTGGAGACTACAAAAAACACATCACCCAGTAAAAGGCTTAGAGCAAATGTCCTAAGTTTCCTGTATGCCAGTCCAACTCCCCTGCAGAACTTTGCTTGGTCGTTCGATGAAACTTGTAACATTCAGATGTGCTGGAAGGTACCATGTCCAGTTCTTCGTAAAGAGCTTCGTGTAAAAATTCTGGAGTTCCTTACTCCAGTTTACCATGCACACCTGGAAAGTCTGAAACAATCTGGAAAGGGTACCCCTGCAGACTTTAAGATGGGCCTGGAGAACAAAATCAACGAATTGTTTGAAGGCTGAAATATTTCTTTCGGCGCGAGAGGGGAAAACAAACTAAGAAAGCTATTCTTGTAGAGCCTTCAGTTGTTGGGCCTTTGTTTTTGTCCTTGCAATTTTGTCCCAGTGAATGATCAGCTCTCTGTAATAGCTTCAGAAATTAAAGGAATACTTTTCTTTAAGTATGTATTCATATACATAAAAAAATACTTCCTTCCCATCATATACAATTTTACATTATCTGGCCAAATCTTCTTACTGTTGACAACTAATAACTACGCTCCTCTCCATCCCCCAAAACAAGTCACCAGATTTAAAAATTGTCTCAAAAAAAAAACAAGTGGTATGTGCAATTAACGCCAACTATGACTAATAAATAGAGGCCAGTAGGGTCATTTTACCTCCAAGATAATCCATCCTTAACATTCCTAGAATCATTTTTTTTATGGAGGAAGTAGAAATTATTTAGATAAATTATTATTATGTGAAAATGGATCTCTCAGAATTGTTATGCAAAACACACAATTTATAATGTTTTTGTACCTTTGTCTGACAATACTTTTTTGAGTGGAGGATAAGGTTCTAGGATTCAGGCCTTAGTATTTTCAGTTGAGATAACCAACATGTTTTGGCCAGAAAGACTGAAGCCTAGAACTGAAGGCCACAGATTGGAGGATAGGGATATGAAAGTTATAAGAATAATAACAATACTTTCCTTTTTCCATGTGTAGAAGGTACAAACTCAGATTTCCATTTGCTAGTGTATTGGGGAGTGTTATCTTTACATGTCTGCCAAGCTTTGTTATTTTCAATATAGTATAATTAGCGCATATGTGCTGCCTTATTTGTTTTGGTAGCTTTTCTAGCTGGACATTGGAGCTACCTTCTTGTTCTTCCTACCCTGAAAGAGACTTCATCCTCATCATCATTGTAAATTATTCCCTAGTGAACAAGAATGCAACATCGAAAATGGTGAAGTGGAACAAGGAGAAAAGGCCGCCTCTAATATAAACATATCATTAGCAGCCCTTCTAGATTATGAAAAACAGAAAGTAACCTGGAGTTATGGTAGCGGCAACAGAGCACATGACAATGCAGCTGTTGCAGGCAGTTTTAGAACCAGAAGCAAGTGGGGAAGAAGAGAAGGTACACCTGGTGTTATCCATGGAGGATGGTCGCAGACTGCAACAGGCTTTGCCACTTGTTCCGCGGCAGAGAAAAATAGTCCTTGTCCATATCCACCGGCCAGCAATGATGATCCCAATCCCGACCAGTAAGAAACTCTCCTTGTAGAAACATATAAATGATACAGCTTTTTTTTCTTTGTTCTATCTGTATGACTGCTTGACTAGTAGAGAAGTTACATGATGATACATTTTATGGTTTCATTCATCACAATTTGTTTCAGTGGGAGGTACTGTGCATGCAAGCATATTGAAAGATAATATTGTCAAGGGTTATAGGGATGAACAGAAGGATCAGGCTCTCCAAGCCTTAAATGGCTACAAGGAAATTTGTACTAAAGCAAAGGTGGGTGATAAGTCAAGAATCATTTCTTTTTAGATGGCATGCTCTGGTGAGCTATGAATTAATGTTTAATAGTGGCATAAATTTCTTCTAGATTCAAGCAGAGACACTGATGACAGAGAACGACAATGTGTCAGCTGGGCTTCTGGGACTCATTTCCAACCATAAGATCACCACACTGATCATCATTGGTATTGGCAAAAGTTGGTGTGTATTTTTACGAGCTACTGAGGCTTTTTTCTACTTCTTGTGGTTATTTATTAGTGAGGAACCTACATCTTCTGCCACAGGGTAAATAGGTCGAGGAGAAACCTAGCAGCATCTTTGCAGAGAGGGGCTGACTCGTCATGCAACATCTTGTTTATGCATAAAGGCAGGCTCGTTTCTGTTAGGTACTGATGAGTAAATTTCAAGTAACTCATTTCAATAAGGCCTCAGAATAGCTGCAAATCAGTGTGATGTGCTGTCAAGGAGATTTATCTCACACATCACCTTCTTTTGTGCAGTCGACAGGATGGCAGTGTCTTTGCTTTTGAAACAAAAGGAACACCTTGGTACATAAGCAGTCGCCGCCTCTCTTTCTCATGCAGCAGCAACAGCAGCCCATCTCCTTACATATGGGATTCACGTAGCACACCATCCTCCATCTTATGGGATTCAAGGAGCACACCTGATAGCTTGGATCCTTCACGATTGGACGACCCCTCTTTTGAGATTGCTAGCTCCATATTTGGTGATAGCAAGCTCATTGTCATTCTTGGTCATGAATCAATTAATACTTTCAGGGAGCTAACCGGCCACCTGAATTTGGTGGAATACTCACATGAATTGCATCATGCGTTTCAATCCAAGTACTCAGAGATAACAAGCCGGTGTCAGTTTATTGGCGGCATTGATTCGGTGCTCGGAGCAGACTCTGAGAATTGTGGGGAGGAATACTGGAAAACCATCAAGGCCTGGCCTGCAGCATTTGAGCATATTGTCAGGGTTCTCAACACAGTACTGGACAGCTTAAAATGCAATGGACTTACACCGGACGAGATTTTACTAGCTGCAAGGAAACTTATAAATCGATTTCTCGATGTCGCATTAGCTGTTACTGAGGTGAGGAAGTCACCCGAGAAGCTATTTTGTACACTATACATGTGGAAAACAATTGTTGATTCAACTCCCTCTCTCAAGAAATTGTTCCCAGCAGATTTTGTCAGTAGAGTCGACAGTGTCCTCACAGTACTGAATGATTCTGCAAGGGGGATACTTCGAGAGTTTAAAGTGTTGATCCAGAACTATAGCTTACAGAAAGTAGCACAGGATGGAGGCATCTTACTGATAACCGGGTACGTCATGAAATACATCAGATTGCTGATAAATCATGCTGGCTCACTTGATACCATTTTGGACTGCGGTCAAAGCAGCTATCTGTTCGAGGGAATAAGCATGACAGGTAATCTGATATGTGGGCTTATTGGTGACCTGAGTAATGTTATTGAAAGAAAGTCTAGGTTATATGCTTCTGAAGGACTCCGATGTCTGTTCTTGATGAACAATGCTAATTTCATAATCCAGGAGGTTGAGCATTCGGATATACAGTTGATCGTCGGAGCTGAGTGGCTTAGGCAGCACAAGGATGACTTTGATAGGCACATGAGGGATTACATGTCCTCGACATGGGAACGGGTCACGTCTTACTTGACGAGTCCCCCTCCTAAAAGACTTCGGCCCGGCCTCCTTAGTGTCTTCCACTCAAACGCACACCTTTACAACAGTTTTAATTCTGCTTTCAAGGAGACCTGCAACTCTCAGATGAACTGGAGGGTACCGTGTCCAATTCTTCGGTCCAAGCTCCGTGATACCATCTCGGAGCATGTTACTCAAGCCTACAAGGCGTATTTGGAAACACTGAAACCGTCTTTGATGGGCGACTTTGCTCGGGAATTCAAGAGCGAAGTCAATGTCAGTGAATTGTTTGAAGGGTGAACACGCATCACATTCTTGCTTTCAACAGGATCTGAAGAATGGAAGGCCTAGTCCTTTGTCACTACCCCACCATTCCTATGATATTTCTTCCCAGTAAAATGAGCTTTACATTTAAAGTGGTGCAACTGCACCCTTTTTCAAGAGACGATGGAGAAATCCGGACGGTATATATTGAGCGTTTGCGTTGTAACGTGTAATTCTAAAAAAAATTGTGAGTTTGTGACTAAGAAGCTAAACAGTGTAAGCCACCGTGCAAATCTGCATACCTCTACTGCTGTCCCTGTGGATGTTGGGACACAAATCAGTTTCCTGTCCCCGTGCACATGTACTGTTATCGCCAAGCCAGAAGAACACGCAAATTAACGTTCAGGTCATCAGGTGGCGACATAAACTTCTGAAAGGAGAAAAGATCGGGTGAATATTCAGCTGCTTGTATTGTTGCAAGCATAGAGAATGTCGAGGCCTCCTAGAAGCGATCCTGGAGTAGCATCCAATGCCTGCAGCTACTACAGTCCCGAGGAGCAGCGTGTGATCTTTCTTTCCTCGCTCCCTGGCGCTGCAAGCGACAAGACAACAAGGATATGCATCCGTTCGATGGTTCCCAGAAGCCCAGAATCCAAACCAAGGACGTTGCATAGTTTTCTTCACGTAGCTGATTGTTTTGTACTTTTGTCAGCGCGTTTTGTTTTGCTATGTAATCCTTCGTCTTCGGCCCAGAATGATAGTTGTTAGTGTTTATGCCACAAATTTGATCGAAGTTGTAGAAATACATACAATATTTGTTTCTTCAAATAATTTTGTTAAAAACTATATTCAAATATCTATCTAGTGGTATTAAATATACTATTAAATTTTTATATATATTTAGTCAAATTTATTTCTCGAAAAACGGAAATGACACTCATTCGGGGACGGAGGGAGTAGTCGTCAGGCTTGCCATTTATTTATGTTTAGAGCTATGCATTTTTCATCACATGGATAATCTTTTATTCGGTGCATTGGTCAATATTATTGAAGTGGTGTGATGTGAAGTCTTAAGTGTTTCTGTAATAATCGTGGTCTGATGTCCATGTTTTTAGAATTCTCAAGCCAAAACTTTTCCATTATGAAAAAAATTATAGTCGTGGGCACCACCCCATGGTTAGCTAATCAACTAGAAAGACTGGTGTGGCGTTGCCGCGCCATGACATGTAGCCCAGTGAATGGTAGGAAACTTGTGGATATTTTACAAGATTTTAGGTTGTGGATTAATTCCTTAAGAGTTTATGGTATTTCTTAGTTAAAAAGGAAGGAATGTGGATTCATTATGATAGAGTTATGTGACTTTTTCGCAATTCGAGTTGTGGTTAGATTTGTAGAAACCATTTATTAGTTCCCGTAAAGTTCAAGTTTGTTGGAGATGCATGGATCACATGTTAATTATTATAATAAAATTACATGAAAGTGGCTTAATCGAGGTAGTTGTTGTCAAATTTTCTGAGAGGTGTCTTAAAGAAATGTTAGTTTTAACTTGAGATGGCTTAATTAAAATGTTGAAGCAGTGGTTGGACTATTATTAATTTTCAATAAAGTTTGAGTGGGTTCTATATAATTGGCAGCCCTCTTGGCATTCCTTCAAAGTTCTAGGTGATTTTCGTAAAGCTGTCTTAGAGGCGGTTATAATGAAAATATATTCTTGCAAAGTTTGAGAGAGTTTCCATAAAATTATCTTTGTGGGCTGGATAATTTTGATAAAGTTTTACGGTGACTTTGCAAAAGTGGCAGCCCTGTTCGCATTCCTTTAAAACTCGAGATGTTTTCCACAAAACCTGAGAGGTGATTTGATCAAATACTATTTTCACAAAGTTCGAGGGGCTCGTTGTAAACTTACCTAAGTGGTGGATGGATTGCATACTACATAGGTTGTGATCATAATGATTTATGTAAATAAATAAGAAGTTTGTAAAATACTATATATAATTTATGTAAATATATAGTCTTGAGAGCACTGTTTTTGAAGAAGTTAGAACACAAATTCGATGGAAAATGTTGAATAATATAATTTGAGAAGTCGTTTATAACTAAACAAGATTTGAGGGGAAATATTGAATAATATAATTTAGAAATGAAATTAGGAATACATAATTTTAAAAATAGTTGTTAACGTCTTTTCCGCTTATAGAATGAGAAAACATTAATTTGTTTTATCATGAACGCCACAATAGAATTGTGTGCCCCACAAACTAAAAATGTGTGGGTCCCACCTGATGTGGGTCCCACATGAATATCTCATGAATTCACATGGGCCCCGCACATGGGTCCCGCCCAAACATACTGTGACCCCACATGAATAGTATCTGTGGATGATTCGAGCCATCCACAAGCGATCAGACAACTCTCACTTTCTTGATGATGTGGCGCAACGGAGTGGCAAAAATCCCGCCCACTTTAGGTCTTGTAAAAATTCCAACTCCAAAGTATATAACAATATTATTACACGCTTTTGAATAGCATTGCAGCATCTCATCATAAGAGTGAGAGTACTCCCACCATTTTAAGACGTAAGATGCTTTAGTTTTTGCCTAAGTCACTCAAACTAAAAATATGTCCTAATTAGATACTTTGCTGAGACGTGAATCACTAGATGGGTAGCTTTTTTTCCTTCCAGTCCCACATTTACCATCAGAAAGTGAACAGAGGGTGTCGTCTGATCCTGCTCCTGGAAACAAATTTCACCAACACTTTGCTCGTTTGGAATAAAGACATAAAATGTTTTATCACTTGCCTTCAACAAGATGCCGGCTTCATTTCTGCTCCGTTATTCTCTGTGCGTCAGCTCTGAATGTTTTTTTTGTTAGGGATGAAATCAGTCGGAAACGATCAAAAAAATATGCATTATCATTTCCTATCATATTTTTTTTACTCGGAAACGATACGGAAATGATACGCTTGAAAACGATACCGATAACGAAATCTTTATACATCGGAAATGAAACCATCAAATTGAAAATTTGTCGATATCGATCGATAATGGTACCCCAAATCGAAAACACCAAAACCATGAATGGACATATATGCAACATGTTCACAGGCAAATGTTCACAGCCAAATGAGTGACCACAATCCAACATGAATATTACTATGCCATGTCCCCATACTATAACCACGTGTGACTCACAATTATTAAATTTTGCAGCCAACAAGTTTATGTCACAGCTGCCAACCTGTTGGCTAGCTTGCTGGCGACGGTCGTGTCCGTGAGTTGGGGAATGCGAGTGGAGACTAAAGTTATATACATAGGGTTGTGTTATTGGTCATGTTGAGCCTCGGTGTTACTCAGGCTTATGGGTCATCCGTTGATGATTCGAAATTCCGACGGAATTTTTCGAGAAAAATGGTCGATACATATATTCAACAGAACAAAGTCACTATCATTTCCGTTTTCACCAACGTTTTCCTATTTCCATACCATTTCCAACTTCTATCATTTCTGTTTCATTGTTTCTCATATTTTTTGGAAATGAAACTCGATCGATCGGGAATTTCCATAACTGTTTTCACCCCTAGTTTTTTTAGTCAGTGCCAACCCAATTCCTTGCATCCCCTAATGCAAGTGACGGCATCAGATGACAAGATTTACCTGATGATAGGCGGCAGTGAATTTCATTGTTACACCGTCGGTGTGGAAAGTAGTCCCGACACTAACTAGTAATGGGCGCTAAGATCCGCCTCTCGATGGCCGGTGCTAAGCAACTAAGGACACTTGGTTTATCCCGGTTCCGGCGGGGGCCGTACGTCCGGCAGCGGTGTGCTCGGGGCACCGTATTGCTTGCACCGTGGTGCTCGTAGAGGGGTGGCTACAAGCGAGGCGGGAGATGAGGCGTGGCCTCCAAGCCCTAGAGGTTTGATTGAGGTGGGTGCCAATAACGGGGGAAGGCGGAGAGCACGTGAGTAAGCGTTGTCCGTCATCCCGTGTCCGTCCCCCCGCGGCCGGGGGGGCTACCCCTCCTTTTATAGGCTAAGGAGAGGGCGGTTAACATGCATGTCGCACTATTTCTACACGTGTTACGGTATGGCGAACAACGCCGCGAGTTGATGGTCGTCCCGGCGAATCTTGCTCCAATCGCGGCGTCGTGGCGCGTCCCGTGCCCGAACGGGGAGCGGCTTCGAGGGTAGAGGCGTGGTGGTTGACCGGAGCGGCTCCGAGAGGGCTCGAGGGGGCCGTTGACAGTGGCCCGTACGAGGTACAGTGGCGGGCGTGACGGCGTCCCGTCCCCGCATGCTCAATAGCGTTGGAGTAGTTGTAGCAAGACGCGGCGTGGCGCGGCGGTGGCGAAGGGATGGCCGTACGGGGCGACGGGCGGCGGGGATGGTGCTGCCGCCGGCCTGGCGTCATGGTTTGACCCTGCGTAGTCACGAGAAAGGGGTTCGAGGGTGCCGCCGGCGGGGAGCCACGCGTGGCACAGTGGTCGTCGCAGTGACGTCTTGTCCCCGTACATCCCAACGGCGCGGGATGTCGCTGCGCCGCCCGCGCGTGGTGCCGCGCGCGCGGGGATGGCCGCACGGGGCGGCGGCCGACGGGGATGCCCGATCCCGCCCGCCCGACGTCACGGTGAGTCCCGCATAAGCACGTAGAAGATATTCGAGGGTCTTGTCGGCCCCCTTTCGAGGGCGCGGTGTGTTAGCCATACGGGGGCGGGCGGCACGGTGTCACGGAGCCGACACCGGCCTTGCCGCACGGTCGTCGAACGGCCGGCGAGGATGGCCTCCCCCGGGAGTTGGTGAAACAGCGCCGGGCGTGATTCCCGGGCGTGTCGAGTAGTGGCGTGACTCCGCCGCGTCGAGCATTAAATACCCGTACATGCGTGCGGGGAGCGTGTGCGCGCGGGGGGCGCGGGAAAGGCGTGCGTGGGTGCCCTCCGGCGGAGCGAGCCCCCGCCCGAGGAGGTGCCCAACCCTCGAGCGAGGCGGACCTCGTTCGAGGGGCGCGGTTGAGCCCTCGAGCGAGGCGGACCCCGCCCGAGGGAGCGTCTACCCCTCGAGCGAAGCGGACTTCACTCGAGGGGCGTCGCCGCGTCGTCCGGCGGGCCGCGGGGGCCACCAAGATCGCGGTGGTGCCGTGTATGCGCGTTAGGTGTGTGAGTTGATTCGTGTTTGCGTTTTTTTTGCGGGTTTTAAGCGGGGTTTCCCCCGATTATTTAGGGGACCCTTAAGGCCGTCCCCGACATACACCTCTCTTGGATGGGCTCTGCGGAATGTCCCGACACACAGGACCTTGGTTCTCGTTCATATCTTCCGTCCAGCCCTCGACATCCCGACGCTCTGTAAGAAATATCTCCTCTCTGCATTGGCCATTGGGGTTACAGCTGCAAAGTTGCAAATCAACCATTTAGCTCGCCCCTGGCATTTTTCATTACCCCTTACTGGTTTTCTTGATAAAAAGGCTGGCATGTGAGACTTCTTTCACTGTTTCTCTCAGCAAGCATAGTGCAGCCCAGCAATGATTTTCTTATTAGTGCTTATAGAAGAGGCCGCAAGGAGCGTATTTTGACGTCATCCGAGTTGCATGTGAGGATCTGTGCACCGAAAAAGGTTAAGAATTATCACACCAATCCAGATTGATGAGACCTCATGGTGTTTGCACAGGCAAATATTCACATTCCAGACTTCTTCTAGGTTCGAGCAGAGAAGCTCATAGTTGAGAGTGATGATGTTGCAGCTGCACTTTTGGATCTCATTGTACAATATCAGATTACCACACTCATCTTGAGTTCTGTAATAGATAGGTATATTGGCAACAAAGTGACGGATCTAGGATTCGGATGTAGGGGGGTCGAACATCTTCTTCTACTTCTAGACACTAGAAAAACTTCATTTATAGCAAAAAAAATTTTAGAGGAAAGTGAAAGAGGACTCCATTGTTCCGTAAGCAAGGGTATGAACACCTTCTTTTACCCCTAAACACTCATTTATAACAGAAATTTTAAGGAAAACTGAAAAAGAATTCCTTTATTACGCAGGTAGGGGGGCCGGAGCCCCCTCGGCCCCCCTCGCCGCCTCCGTCCCCGATTGGCAATGCCAACTACTCCACTTGAATTGTTCTTGTTCTTGAATGTAGTTCCAGATTCCTGCTCTGATGACACTCATCTTGAATTGAAATGTATGATGCAGAATATATTGTTCAGAGAGAAAAATACTAGAAAGGTTGGAGAAACAAGCAGATCCATCATGCAGCATTTTCTATCTGCACAATGGAAATCTCATTTCTAGCAGGTAATTAATAGCTTTTCTCCTCTTGAATCAGTAATATATGTTTAGAATTTTACATAAACGAGAACTCCAATGCTACCTGTCTCAAACATGAGCAGAAAAGCTAGTCTATCTTAAAAAATATACCAGTTCGAGTTTTGTTATAGACTCACAGTGCATTTCTCAGGTTATAGTATTATATAAATTGACGTTTGTAGCATAGCATAGAAATACCATAAGTGCATTGCCACGAGAATGTCACCAAAGCAAGAAACTGGAACACTTTCTGTCATGGCAAGGGGATTGGGATGTTTACTAGATTTTATTTTTCCATCCTTAGAATGACATAGTGGCAATTGCTATGTAGCAGCGTTTCACTTTTTCCTTATGCTGATTACATGTGGTGTAAGACTATACTTCTTTGTTTTATCCTGTAACAACAACAGCGGTAGTTCTTAATATGATTAGGATGATAAATTTTACTGCCATTTTAGTTTTTTTAACCTTAATGTTGTATATCTATGTTTGAGAACTTCAAATGCACCCAAACAGTTCAAAATGGCATTGCAATATCTCAAACACATACTTTTGTGTGCACAAACAGGCAGGAGTATGACAATGTGTATGCGATTGGAATATATGACTTACCTTCTTTTGGAAGCTCCCCAATATGCATCTCAGGTAGCAGCAACAACACTGGTGACACGTTGTCTTCATTCTTCAGAGATCCATGTAGCACAGCCAGCATATTTGATGTCGCGCTGCTAGACAATCTTTCTCTAGAAAACATAGACCCCACATTGCATGATTTCCAGGGGGAAACAGATAGCCACCCGAATGTGGGTGACCAATCACAAAAATTGCACCAGGCATTTCATGCCAAATGTGTCAAGATGGGTATTGAATCACTTCTCAGATTAGATTGTGAGAATTTTCAAGAGAAGCAATGGATGTCCATCTGTAGATGGCCTTGGGTGTTGTTGTTTACTATTAGGGTTCTTGACGCAATACAATCCAAGCAGAATCATATTTCAGAAGCATCCAAGGAACCTATTCGTCTCCTCCTCCGTCTTGCCTCAAATGTTACTAAGGTGAAGAAATCACATGAGAAGCTCTTTTGCATATTGAACATGCACAGAGCACTGTTTAACACCACCCCTATCCTCTTAAGAGTGTTCGATGCAAAGTTTGTGAAGATAGAAGTTGGGGGAGTAGTTGCAGCACTGAAGTCCAAGGGGAATAATGTGTTGGGGGGTTACCCGAAAAATTTGGATGATTCCCCTAACACGAGAGAGAGTTCTTAACACGTTCAAACACAAAGTTAGAGCGCCGAGAGACGATGATTCCCCCGGCATTGCACAAGTTCCAAAAATTTGAATCCGTTTACACGTGCCCTCGCGCCTCCTTTTATAAGGAGATGAAGGGACTTTTACATTCCTAAAACACCCTCAATATCAGAGAATATTCCTAGTGTGAACGCATACAAGAATGTCTTTCTCGTCTAACACATTTACAAGTCTGCCACTAGTTCACACTCAAAACCCGGACTTTTTGGGACAACAACTTTGACTTTGCTTCTTTGTCGGTTCGTGAATGTCTTCACGCGTGACTCCCGAACTGGGCCCCCGACAGATTCCCGATTCAGCCTTTGCTTCTTCGTCGGTTCGTGAATGTCTTCACGCGTGACTCCCGAACTGGGTCCCCGACAGATTCCCGAATCAGCCGCCCTTCGAAGTTCGCGCCACCGCCAGCTCGAGGTCCCGGGCTTCTGCATGTTCGCGACTCCACGTCTTCATGTCACACCCCGAAATTTCCAATTTCAGGATGTGAATAGAGAGAATAATTAAATAACAATTTTCTCATAATTTTAAAATTTTCCCAACATTTATTTTTCTTTACAGGGAATATAGTATAGGAAAAATCCTTTGTTTGATTTTCTAAATTAAATAAAAGTTATGTGTGTTGCATTCATGCCGATGCATCTAGTGGTTCTTGAGTGCAAAAAAAAAGGTTTCAAAAATGCGTTTAGGAGCTGTCCTAACTCTTCCGAGGATTTTCCGGATTTTTCTGGAATTTATTATCATTTTCCTTGAGCTATTTCTATTTATTAGAAGGCTCTAAAATCTTTTTCATGAGCTCTAGATACTTTATTCGGATTACTTAAGTCCCAATCGATCTCTGGGAATTTCCTAAAATTTATTCTCTTCTTCATAGAGCAAAAATCTATTTATTACAAGCTCTCAAATCCCTTTCACGAGTTGCAAGCACTTTAATTGGATTCATCGTGTCCCTAACTATCTCTGAACTCGTCATATACTTCGAATGCTCCAATACTGCGAGCTTCTATCTACAATTTGGTCATCACCAAATATTCTCCCAAATAAAGCCCACGCCATGCTTGATTTCCTTTCTACTTCGCAGCCCTGTTCTTTTCTCTAGTATCAATTCTATATACCCGAGAGCAGCAAGCTAGGTATCTTGTCTAGCGTTGGGTCCAATTTAACGTGGCCTTGGACTACTCCAAAGCACGTCAAGGCCCGGCCATCGATATACACACGTCTAATATCCCTACGTGTTCTCTTATATTTGGGCAACTAATCACGACACCTCTTATGTGCCCTAGCTCCTTGGCAAGCAGCCGCCGCGCCGATCAATCTCTCCTCCATACCCTAGCACTAGCTATGTGCCGCCTTTGCCGTCCATGAAGTCGTCGCCGCCGCTGCGTACGCCGTCAAGATCAACCCGCAGCCGACTCCATCTATCTCATCCACACCGCCGTCATCGCTATCGGCTTCAATCCCGCCGGAGTTTGGATCGATCTCCGTCCGTTGGTCCCGCTGGTATTGCTTCTTGGGAAGAATACGTGCATCTGTTGGAGGAACACATATATGCAAGCTGAAGGTCGAGACATAGATGCCATCGCCACAACAATCTATCTCCGTCGCCACCAACCTATCACCGTCGCTGACGTTGTCGCCGCCGCCACCGCAGGCAAGTACCGTCGTGACGTCGTCTCCAAGAGCTTCATCGCGGAGTCTGCAGGAGTCGCCGATATGCTGCTGGAGGAACATGTTCTCGTGAGATCAAGTCACCGCCCTCCTTGATGAGTTCGATCCCCTGCTCGTTGCTGGCTAACGTGAATCGGCATGAACGGCGTCCAACCCTCTCCGGCGTCTCATCGCTTGACAAAGATCGTGCTGTGGAACAAATACTGTCCCTGCCCCGACCTGGACGGTGTTGGTCCTTCGTGATGGTGAGCACATCAACGACATGGGTCTTTTCGTATCTTTGGTCTCTTTTCTCGTGCCGCCGTATCCATGATACATGCAAGGCTGCAGGCGTTGTCGCCCTAAGTTCCATCGTCTCTCTTCGCCCTAGCTATAGTTGCCGAACAACATCCCTTTGTGTCTCTCGCAATGAGACCATCGAAACCGCTTGATCACCGGCCATGAAGTCTATGTGCAAGTAAAGCTATAGAAAGAAGGTCACGCTTCTTGCACGTGAAGCAAACAAGCCATGCATGGTTCATACTTCTCTTGCTCGTGATGACATCATGGCGACATCACGCTTATGTGGTAATAAAGACTTTTCCTTTATCAAATAATGAGCGTGTTTCCTACACTTCTTTTCGTTAATGTGAAGCTTCATTGATCATTAGGCCTTACAAATCTTTGATCTATGGAGTAATTATTTATTCATCTGTAGAATCCTTGCTAGTCAACCAATCTATCTATCATTTAATTTCTTTTCTTGATTATTTCTCACGGTGACATCCTTTTTATGTCATATTCAATCACTTATCTTTTTCTTGTTATTAAAATTCATATCTTATTCTATTCAATTCCGATCCCATTAGTTCTTTCACCGACATGTTCCTCCTAACCAATTTTGTACCGTTATAGTATGTTTGTGCCGTTGTATAGTTCGTTTCACCATAACTTGTGCGTAGCATGTGTATCACCGTTACTTATTTTAAAACTAAAGTTGCATGATTAATTTTGACTAATACTTATTCCATAGCTTTTCTAAATAAAAGTGATTAGGATATATCCCGGTTTTCTTGAATTAATATGTAACTTGTTTAAATCTTATTTATAACTAGCTTTCTTTGAATAAAAGATGCTTAGCTTTAAACATCGGTTTTCATAATAAAGTTAGTATGCCTAATAACATCATAAATGCCTTTTCAATATTAAATATGTTTAGTTGAACACGTGACATAAAGTTACTCGTCTAGATATCTTATACTTGCTTTATCTTTCTAAAGTAATTGTCAATTTGACATAACTTCCACTCGAATGTTATAAATAAAACATGATTAGGTTTATCGTGATTTCTTTAATTAAATGTAACCTGTTTAATGGTAGCATAGAGTATTTCTCTGAAATATTCTTTCACATGATTTCTTAATTAAAATGTGCCAAGCGTAGTCTCTTGTTGTTTGTTAATGATCTCACGATAGTTTCGAGCTTAGTTCTGTTTTTAGCTTTCCTTGCGCTTGCGTAACCAATAGGATGGAGCTCTATCCTAGTGCGATCTTTCTGGTCCTTGCTCAATCTTCCGCGACCATCTCTTCAAAGTTGGCCAAGCCTTTCCCTTCCACGCACACCTTGTGTTCTTTAGTGATCTATCTAATCGAGCTTATCCTTTAGTGCGATCTTTTAAAGTTTTCTTTTGATTGGTGCTTCGTTCTTAGTATGCTTGTTTGTTTGCTTTGCATGTTTGTGCCCGATGATTGATGCGCTTAGAGTGAACGTTGTCCGAGAAGTTTTGAAGAGCAAGAGGTTGAAGATATTCGAGCAACTACTCTTTGGTTAAAGGCAAGTGTGTCCTTGATCTTTTGTCCTAAGAATTATACTTAATCATTCATTGCATTGCTTGCATTAATTTTGATGGGTTCCTATTAAGGATTACCTAGTCTTTATGATTATTCCTTGTTAACATGGGTTTACATTTATGTTGGGTAGCTATGCTTAGTTGCTATACCTGGGTTATGGTGGTTTTAATGAACAACAATGATGAACATGCTTTACTTTGATGCTATATATCTCTGGTTAATACAAGATCATATGATTAATCGGAACATGGAGCGACCACCCAGGAAAACAGTGCTACCACAAGACATATGGCTCTGTCTTGGCTTATTAATTAGTGAACCAGGTGTTGGGTATGCTTTACCTGATAAGGGTTGGGGGCCGGCGGGTAGTGGCGTATGGACTGCTCGGGCGTAGGTGTGGGCTTAGCTAAGACACCGTACTCGTCCGGGAGCTTTATACGTTGCACCGACCGGGTAACCTAGCGGGCGACCTACATCCGGGGATCTTTGTAACGGCTTCGTAGCGTCCCTATGCAATCACACCTCGGTAGTGTGGTATGATGCCTGCGCAGCATCGCATGGTTGGGTTTAAAGTTCTTCGGGACTTTTACGCGACTTGTGGGTAAAGATGTACGACCTCTGCAGAGTGTAAAACTAATCGATTAGCCGTGCCCACGGTCACGGGCGGCCTGGACCCTCACATGATAATTAAACTTGAAGATGGACTTAAATCGTGTTCTCTGGTTATGCCTGCCATATGCTTATGGCGTATTTCTCATCTTTATGCTTAATTGTGGGTTGGTATAAACTTATACTTTATTAGTATTCAAGTTCTAATAAAACTTGACCAACTAAAATTGCTTAAATGCTTATAGCCCAGTCCACTATAAAGCCTTTGCATTCATTCTTTTTCCCACACTTGCCGAGTACGACAAGTGCTCACCCTTGCTATAAACAATGTTGCTCGTAAAGAGGAAGTCGCTATGAAGATGTTGCCGGTGCTAGGCGTACGCAACCCCCGTCGATTGCCTCGTGATGTTTGGAGCCTTCGTTTCCGGGATTAAGCGTAAATCTCTCGATAATCTTTTTTTTTCTTACGTGATACTTCGTTTCGTATTCACTTATATGTCACTATATGCATGAAACTTGATCCCGGCATGCATATAGGTATGCACTTGGTTTCCTTCGGAAAACCGGGTGTGACACTTCACCGAATCACGATCCCCGAACTTCACATATTCGCGAATCCGAGGCTTCGCAGTTCCGAGCCTCCGAAAATCGTGAGTTCCCCGTTCTCGAAAAAACATGTCTCAAGAACTTTGTCAAACCTAACGTTTCGAGGGTGACGGGTTTTCCGAATTCCCCAACATAATGCTTCTTGAGCCGAAAGTCTTGGTTCAAACTTACAGCCGACGGTAGCGATGCAAGTGGGGCGGACCGCGGGTTGCCGACACCCATTCGCATAACCCGCAAACATATAAGCGGGATTAAGCGGTGGCTCGCGTGTGCCCGCCGGGCCGTCGCGGGATTAAGCGGCGGCCCGCCGACCGCATGGTCCGTATTTCTGCGAGGTTGATTGGTGCGGTCTTGTAGCAAATGGGGGGAAGGGATTCCGGTACATGCATGTTTTCACTTCGAAGGCTTGTAAATTTTCTTATCGCAAAGCCCGTCCTTGGCCGCTACTCGAATGTGTTGTAGAGGTGCGCCGGCGGCCTCGGCTCGGCGACGGCGACGAGCGGCTCCTTCGTGCCCACTCCATCGTTACCGCCGCTCGTCTCCGTGCCGCCGACGAAGATGTCTTGGACGATGGCCTTGACCCCATCTCGTGTCGGCCCTCGTCTCCACCGGCTACTCCTCCGCCCTCGCCCTTGGCTGGGCGCGTTGCGGCAGCACGTCGACCGGTGTCCATCGCCGCGAACTCGCCGTCGTCTCCGGCGGCACGCCGCCGATCCTCCTCGTGCTCACGAAGAACCCGCTCGTTGAACCGGTCCATCGCACGTGCACCCGCTTCATCCGCCGGCGAAGCCCCCGCACGTCGAGCCGGCCGAGCCACGGCACCCACTCGCCTACGTTGGCCACCTCGCGCGCTCACCGCGAACGCCTCCTCGAGCAACCGCCGAGCTCTTTGCCCTCGGCGCCGCCGCCGCCGCCACCATGGGAAGCCGCCCGACGACCATTTCTCCCCCGGCACCATGCGGAGGATGTTCGCATCGTGAAGTTCATCGTGTGCTCCTTCACACCGCACGGCGGCGCGGCGGACTCGAACACGCCGCGCGTCGTGGCGCGCATCTCCTCCGCCCGCGCGCACTCGAACGAGTCGACACGCCGAGGGGAGAAGAGCTCGGTGGCGCAAAGCTTGCGCGCCATGCGCCAATAGGCGCCGTAGGGTGTCCGCACGATGCCCTTAGCCGTAGGTGGTGATGATGCCCATGGCCGCCGGTGGGCGGCCGGCGCGCAGTGAGGTCGTGGGTCTTGAGTATGAGACGCGCGAGTCTCGCGGAGGAGGCGACCACAACGTGGAAGGACCCGAGCCGGAGGTGCATGAGCGGGCCATGGCGTGCGTTGAGGGCGGTCGGCGCGCGATGCGACGGGGAGGGAGCCGGCCGTAAGCCCAGGCTACCGAGCAACGGCCACCCCGCGGGCCTGGCGGGAGGTTCAGCGGCTTCTGATGAAGGATGCGGCAGCCAGCAGCTAGCGAAGGATCGAGCGTTGGCGTCGGCAGGCGTTGCGGCGCCACTGGGTTCCGCGGGTTGCCCACATAAATCTGCTGCAGCAATGCGGGTTCAGACGCAGCGTTTTGTGGGTTCGCGGCGCGGCTCAGCCCAGTGGGTTCGCGGCGTGGCCCGCGCCGCTTGCATCCCTAGCTGACAGGTCGTCTAGTATCTGGGATCATCTCTGATCTGGAATCAGTGGTTCGGGAATCTAGTTCACACATACCTGAAGGACTGAAGTTTGTATTTCTGATGAACAACACAGATTTTGTACTGCGACAAGTCAAAGAATCAGATGTGCGCCTAATGGTAGGAGACCAGTGGATCAAAAAGAGTCACTACAACATCAAACAGTACATGAGGGATTACTTATCCTCATCATGGAAACAGTTAGTGCATCCTTTAGAGACAGCAAGTACCAGTTCTTCTCAAAAGAGACTCAGGAACAGCTTCCTTAAGATCTTCTACCCCACTCCGAGTCCCCTGCAGAGTTTTGAATTGGCTTTCAATAAAGCGTGCAAATCCCAGATGCACTGGAAGGTTTGTAGCCCAGTTCTTCGTATCAAGCTTCGTGCAAGTATTATGGAGTATGTTGTCCAAGCATACTGGGCATACCGAGACAGCCTAGAAGAGTCTGCAAGACAGTGATCTTGAGGACGTAGAGCCGAACCTGAAGAGGAAAGTTAGTGTCTTGTTTGAAGGTTAAATAATGCATTGGATAAACAGAATGCTGAAATGTAAACTCCACTAAACCGCTGCACTGTGGAGGTTCCTTCAGCATTTGCTTTGATTGAATTTCTATAAAGAGAAAAATCAAATACTAGTTTGTAACTTTCTTTGTGGAATTCATAATGCACGGTTGCATGCTACTTTTGCCAAAGTTTCTTAGTGAAGCACTAGGAAGTGAACTAGATCCTAGAGGGTAGAGGCCTCGCCTGCAGAATAAGAGCACACGGACCCATACATTACACCAAATCTCCAAGGCATGGCGAAGCCCTAATGGATGACGAATAAATTATGGGTACCCGATCTGTGGGAGTGACGGCGAATGGAGCGGTGTCGTTGGAGAGAAGGTGTTGGAATTGCGTCGAATATTGTGTACTAGTTGGTTACGTTTGGACTTGGAGTTGTATTAACAGTAGGGTGTAGAGTACGTGTCGGACTCTTGTAACCCGGGCTCCTCATAAATATGAGAGGACGACCATCGTCAGTAACCATGACGACATAGCGACGGACTCGCGGGGGAAGGCGGCGTATTGCCGGGATCCGGAGCGGCCGGTGTTGCAATTTGGGGAGGTGCGCCCGTAGTCATGCCCGGGGATGTAGGCTTCGGCTGAATCTCGTTACCAAATATCGTGTCTCCGGTGTCGTTTGTGATTCTCACATACATTATCTCGGTAGATTAATTATTGCTTCCGCGCTATTATTCTAACAGAAGGGGTTCCTTCACGGAATCCCCCCCATCGCCATGGGGCGAGCGCACCCCCCGTTCCGAGACACTCGGCGGCTCGGCGCATAGAAGAACGATGGGAACCCAAACCGGCGGCCGCCACCGCCGGAGGAGGCCGGCGTCACCGCGTCAGGATTTTTTTTTGAGAACCGTCACCGCGTCAGGATGGTGAGTGTGGGCTAATTTGCAAACTACCACTGGGAGGCCCAACTCAACATAGATGTAGATGGGCCTACCACTATATAACAACAAGGCCATGCTTGTCGCTGTGCATAGAAGTGGAGATGGGCTTGTGCTCCTGCTTCGAGTCCCCGCCACATCCATTTTTTAAAAACGGTATTTTGAATTCTAAAAAAAAAGGTATCGCTCCTGCCTCCTGCTCCTGTAGTATGTTGTTTCTGAAAAAACTCAATATCTACTTGCCATATAGCATAGCAGTATCTTTCCCCCCTTATTTTCACCAATCCAAAATTCAAGTGGGTAGGAGTTTTGTCCCAAAAGCCCGCTCAAAGACCAAAGTGCCACACTGCCCCCATTCTTCTGTTTTTAAAAGGTTTGAGTTTCATGATATAGCAAGCATTGACCTCAAAAGAGTCTCTCCATAAACTAGGAGCCAATTTTTTATGTTCAGTACGTGGACCTACAGTTTCCAAACTACCATATTCTAATCCTACACACATCATACCAGATATCAAGCTATACAAAAAGATATTTTCCTCCAACCCTTGCTTGCCTCTCATCAGCAAAGTTTTAAAAAAGAGTTGAGCACCTCAATGATTTCCTAGCACACTTTCCAAATCCGCAAGCAAGGCATGTATATGCACACAACTGTCCACGACTGACACAGACCCCGTGTGCAACCTTAGCTATACGCACCGGATGAGGAAGAACTGCATGCACCGCACCACTGCACAAACAAATCAAAAAAAACAGTGTGTTCAATTCATCCATCTAATAATTAATCTAATGTACAGAAAGGCACGGCCGATTAAGCTAAGCTCCTCGTCGGCTAATGGCCAGATTAGCGCGCGCCAGGCCAATCTTAATTGTAAGCACTCCCCTACATGCTTTCCCTCTCCCTCACGCTAACCCCCATCACCAGGCAGCGGCGGCAACAGTGTTTGACCCGCTTTGCCCTAATCATGCAGCCCACGCCGCTTTAATCAGTTCGGCATTATTTTACGCCGACGTGACACCATGGCGGTGCCTGCCTGCTGCCGGGGAGAGGGATGAGAGCTCAGCGCATCGGCTCATCGCCGCAGCGAACGAGCAGCTGCATGCCCGTTGACTAGCGGTAGACTCGCCGGGCACTCAACCGCGGCCGGGCTCGTCGTCCGGCTAAAAATACCAATAGAGTTGCTGTCAGGGAACTGCAAAGTGCCCTGTGCACAGTCATCATTGTCGGAACGACGTCTTTTCTATCGTCTCTCGTCTTGGACGTATATATTGCACTGTTTAATATCTAACCCTTCATGTGAAGGGTTTTTTTTTTATTTTGCCTTTCAGGGAACACAATGCAAAGGGAAACCTTACTGTAAAAGAGTATTTCTCTTCTTGTGCTAGTTGTTGTGTCTTGGGGGTTTTTCAGAGATATATGTGTGCCGAGAGCATGCATCTGTTCCGCATCAGTGAATGATTTTTCTTTTCTTTTTTTCAGATAACAAAAGGGGAAACCTTTCTGTAAATATCTGTTCGTGTGCTAGTTGGGTGTTGGGAATTTTCCATATATATGTGTCGAGGGCATGCATATGTTCTTCAGCAGTTGAGAGCACATGTGCGGCTGTGGCGCCTCGATCAATCAATCATCACCTAATATAACAATCGATGTTCAGGTTGCTATCAGAATTTGTACCTCCACTCTAATTCTAGGGCCGCCGGAAGGAAGAGTAGAAAGGATTGGCATCCTATTCGGTATTCAGTGACTCTAAGAAATGGCATGTTCTGGATTCCTGGGCAAGGATTTCAACGTGTGCAACCTATATGATGAGCGAGGCTATCGCACTGATCCAATAATGCCGATTCAGATTTTGCAATGACAGGACATTTCGAAGCACAAGACATATATATTTTTTGCGGTACAGTGGTAGGAATTCGGATGTAAGAAGTAGGTGTTGTGTTAGGTCTGGGGTCTATACTCTAAGCACGGGTAGCTGCCCCTTGTTGTTTTCCATGCTTGTTCAGCATGGAAAGCACATTTGCCGCAAGCAGACAGATGACACATGGTCCTGATGAACAAACCGGGACATTTTAGCGTTTTGCGACTGAACAAATGGCTTCTATATTCATCAATATAATTATGTTACGGTCGACATGGACAGAATGCTGGCCGGATAGATGCAGCAACAATTGGACCGTGTACACTTTACCTGCAGGGTTGCTTTCACGAGAGGACTGGTGATGTTTCTGGTTACGCGGTCAAATTTAACAGCTACACCTGATGTCAGAGCTTTGTCAAATAACAGTCATGGCATCGGCGCAAACGCACTTGGCTCCTCCCGTTTGTTGCTACTGCACCTGTGATTTGTAAAGCCTTAATCTTTGCGACATTGTCTGGAAACCTAATCCAGTTTCGTACAAAAAGCGTCTAGTCATTTCTGGATTATAGCAATGCGCTTTTTGGCGTCACCGATCCAAATCGAGATTAGTTAGTTGACAGGCGACGCGCGCATTGCTCGAACTGTAGTAGATTTGCTAGGTCCTACAGCGGAGCGGTTGCTGTTCATCGGCGTCTGCTCCCTTGTTGTTTAACTTATCAGGGCCGCTGTTTCAGTGTGGTGTGTACTGCATCTGCATGTATCAGGCGTCCATTTGCCTGCTCCATGAATGTTGACAACTCCAAGTTTAACAGCTCCTGGCGTTTTTATATGCTATCTTTTGAGCTCACATGCGTGCTGATGGTTTCCATTGCTTGCTTGGGTCTGAAGAGTTGTTCGACATGACCATGGCAGTGCGTACAAATGTCAGGGAAACAAAGCTGTGAAATCATTCATCTCTGCACCAGTAGTAACTTTCATTGCAGAGCAGTGCTGTGTGCTGACTGACATGCCGGTATCATGGGATGTCCCTTTTATGATCTCTATATCTTTTCTTTTCCTTTACAGAGAAAAAAGCCTGCATCTGAAGCATTAGTAATCACAGTTCCCATCTTATTCCTTTCCGTCTAGGAGAATGAAATCATGCACACATGGACTGGATTCATGCATCTTTTTTTGACAAAAAGAATTCCAAGTGGAGAATGGGATTCTACTGGCGCCTGCATGAAGCTACTGGATACGGTCACATATACTGTAGAAGCAACAGTTTCATAGCTCCTTTTTATCATCGATCATCAGCAAAGTCGAGCTCTGATCCTGAAGCATCCATTTGCTGGTCAAAACCAAAAAGGTCCTGTCGCTGAAAACCACCAGTAGCTGTTCCTGAGTTTTCCATTGCTCCATGAGACATCGCGAGCGTTTCGTTTCCCTCGACAGCTGCGCATTGACCTAACCATTGCTCATTCGTTTCATCAAGAGGGCATCTTCCTGTTCGTGCTCTCCAATAATCCTCGTCAGACTGATCATACGATGCCTCAACGATCTATATGTTCTTCACGAAAACAAAACTGCTGCTCCAGCTTCTCAGTGCGTGAACAGCGTAAACAAATGGACATCGCAGCTCATCGCCAGCAGCTTTCGCTCGACAAACAATCTTACTCGTCTAATCATGGGCGTCACGATCTTCCTGAATTATTTTACGGGGAGGTGACACCATGGCGGTGGCGGTGCGCCCCCGGCTGGGTGTGCGCGCGTGCGTGGCTCTGCGTGCTCTCACCGTCGGATGCGCACCCATCCACGTCACTGACATGTCGGATACAGTGTCTGTCACTAAGAGTGCAGGTGTGCAGCCAAGGGAGCTGGATGAGGGAAAAGGGAGGGTTAATTTCTTCCAGATAGTAGGTGTTGCAGATCAAGTTTGGTGTGGTGTTTGGCCACTTTAATTGCATGTTTAAGCTTCAGTTTGCTTGTCTTAATATGGTGTTCGTATTGTTATCCTTTGGGTAGCCATGACATAAGCCTATAGGACTAGTCGACTAGAGATATAAGTATATACATGCAACTGCATAGCTGGTGGTGTGTATACGTTGGTGTCGGAATTTACCATTCCAAAGAATTCGGAGTAGGTTCAGTTCGATGTTCAGACTGACATCGTCTTCCATTTCTTTAGCCGTTCTGTTAGAGATATGAGAGCCTGATGCATGCTTTGAATCTATCAAATGGTATGCAAAAGCAAAACAATTAAAGTCGATTCAACATCATGTCCCTTATAGAATTGGAGCTGTGTTCTCAAGTGAATTGTACTCTACTAGTTTGGAGATTATACTGCGTGCAGCTGTTTGTGGACATATGGCTTTACATGGGTTGGAACTGAAGCGATCCATTCAATTCAACACCTATCTCTGAACCGATCAATAAGGAGTTGTGGTGTCAGCACATCGTTAAGGATTGGTCAGAAGTCATAACCTTAGCTTCAGGTTGTATATATGCTACAAAATTGTCGAGTCTTCAGGTTAGTTACTTGTGTCTGTAAGCTAGTCCTTATCATGATTGGGTTTGATGCGTATCGAATACCTGGAACAGATAGATTAATTTGCAGCTATAGTTTGTGTTCTACATCGGATTTCTGGATTTGTACTGGAACGGCAACTTTGTACTATCCTTCATCAGTCAGTTATGATCCTGACAGCAACAACACCGATCGGCTGTTTTATTTTTCAGTTGCCCAAATCCGCCCTCAACGACCATTTCTTTTCCGATATTAATTACGACACTTCTTGTCGTCCTGACTTGTTAATTTCGCATCGTCCAATCTAAGCAAGTACCACACACAGTCGCCTTTTCGCTTCATCGATTGGTCCATTAATTCCTTGAAATTAACTCTCGTAATCTTTTCTTCCTAACGACGCAAGAGTTCTGAGGCCCGAGCTTGTTCGTCAGAAACTGAAGCAGCCTGCATTGTTAATGCAGTGGTTAGCACTGGGCAATTGTTAATTTATGTCACTGCAGGGAGATAAGCATGTACATGCGTGGTGGTGGAGCAGATGCACGCACGCATTTCTGTTGGCTTTTCCCGCAGTTTCTGAATCGAAGCATGCTGTATTCGAGCATGAGGAATTAGGTCATCAAAGCAAAAGGCACACAGCAGACTCACAGACTGTCTTCTCCTCCATCCTCTTGCTTAAGATTCTCTCTCTTCCTCCAAGAACAAAGCACCACTGCGCCTGCATCTGTTAGTTATAGAATTTCATTTGTATATACATGTGAGCATCAAGCTAATTAAAGTGCCAGAGAGATCTGATTAATCTATGCACACTTGCACAGCTGCTACAGCTAACTCGTGCAACCACTAAACTACTGCTCCGTTCGATCCGATCCTTGCTGGTTGATGCCAGGGCCACACGGATCCTTAAAATTCCTCCAAACTACTAGTGTTGGAGATGCCCTTTTGGAACCTTTCATGGCTCTCAAACAACAATCACAAAGCAACATGTTAAGAACACATGCAGCCTTCCTATTGGCCATATGCATGCCTAGATATGAAAACCTTAATCAACATGTTAACAAGCTCATAGTCATAGACAAGTTCGTTCATGTTACGGCCCAATAATTATACCTCCAAGGTCTCCTTTTCAAGCCATGCGACGTCATGTCTAATCAGATGAGAAGCGTGCCCGGCCTAATCGCTCGCCGTTTCAATCCGCTTATTCAAAGCACAGCGACAGTATGCCGGCGCCTCCAGAGCGCTGGCTGCCATGACATCTCGCTCTCACAGGCAATGTGACATGAACGACCCCACTTTCACCACCTTTGCAAGTATCCTTTATTAATTTCTACCCCCGGTCACTGGTTTGTTCTCCTCACTGATCTGACGGCTATGATTTAACAAGAAAGATTGTCTGCCAAGTTCCGGGGACCGACGACCACAGATATCTCGTATTGTTGCTTGCATTTGCATGGACCAGTCATGATATGCTCTACTAGTAATCTAACATGTAAACTGCACCTCCCTGTTTAACACCTCTTTTAGGTAACCTTGGCTGGCTATAATGACCGCCCAAAACCTAATTTAGATCTTAATTAGGTTGAGGTTTGAAGAGTTGCAGATTTGTGGTAGGTTGCCCCCATGTCGCATTCTCCTGCTTTCTTTGTGTGGTCAGCCCCCCCATGAAAGGACATGAAAGGAACATTCTTTGGACATGTCCACCATCTCAACTCCTACAAGTTACCTTAAGGATCCGTCATGTTTGTTTAATTTAGTACGACACCTGATCAGTAGCATTTGCAATTAGCATAATACGATATAATGATGCTCCACAATTGATTACTTTCACACTTTGAAAAGGCAAAATTTCAGACAATAACTACCAGCAAGCATGTTGGCCTGAGTTATATGAATCTTGAGGGCAGTAATTAATTTGTCTACTAACTGTCTTTAGCAGGGAGTTAAAGCGTTCCAGCTGCCAGTTTTCGGTGAGAATGACAGATCTAAGAGCAAGAAAGGGAAGAGAGGGGAAAAGGTTGCTTTTCCTGTCAAACTCCGGTTCCATGGAGGAAATGGGCACAGCAATACAGCTGGAACCTTGACATGGAGAGGAGAGGGGCGATGTGAATGTACATCCCTTGCGCTATATCTGTGCGACAGTAACAGCTTAGGCAACCAGACCCAACGCAACTGTCAACTGCGTGGCCAAAAGACACGCTACTCTCTGAACTCGGGACAGATACATCTCTGCAGCTGCAACTGTGAATTGTTGTGGTAAAGGAGCGTCTCGGCTTTCCGTCCACCTCTCATTTGCCTCTCGCTCGCACGAGTATATACTCCACTTCCTGAAGACGGAAGAGCAGATGAAGAATGATCTTGTCCGAAGTCGTGATCCGTCACGTCTGCTCCGATGAGATTATGGAAGCAAAGTTTATACAGTTCTGTGTGCTGTTCAGTAGATTAGATATATGGATGCCACCGGTTAGGTTACTTTCAGATTCTTCAACAAGAGTAGTCTCTGCCAAACTGATCGAACTCCCCCATATGAAACTCCAACTTGGGAGTTCATGCCAACTCTTTTGCTCCCACGCAGACGAAAGAACACACACTAAAGTAAATTACGCTTAAAGACGACCATGTCCAACGCACGCCGGTTCACGCCAACTTGGGGAGCTCATGCCAAATGTCCCAGTTAATTTACAGCTGAAACCTCGTCATCGGTGGTTGACGCGCGGTGAAAACCAGGGGACAAGATTCGGTGTTTGCAATAAAATTTCTGACGTCGGCTTCGATCGAGCTCAAGTCACCGCGGAATTCATTTCGAACTTGGCCGGAATGCGAAACGATTGGAACAGCGAAGATGTGGACAGCATCATCGGCAGACTTTGCAAGCAATAAGATCGATCAATGAGTGATGTTAGTATTGGTCAAACAGAAAAGTATAATGACCTTGTGTGTTTTGATAATAATAATTTTATATAAGAAAAAGAGCAAAGAAGGGGAATAAAAAACTACTGACCGGCCACTGCTGTACAAACGCATGCACCAACGGTAACGCAACTCGTTTTGTAGATGGCATATATGATGCATGCATGGTAGTTGTTTGGACGGCATTCTTTTCGGGAAATTGCAGAGATGGGTACGTCATCCTGTCTAATCACCCTCTGTTTTGCTGGGATCTGTTATTAGTTTAAGAATTAAGGCGCCGTGGGCACGCACACACCTAATGACAGTGAACTTTCTTCGATCGGCCCCCGGCTTAATAAGCCCTCTCGACACCACACATTTGCAATGGTAGCTTAACCGAAGACGACGGAGATAACATGTACGACTACCATCCACAACATTTAACTTGTGGCTACGAGATTCGCAGCGTCGATCGAGTAGTGCACATATGTTCTTCACTTCTGTTTTTTTTAAAAAAAAATCTGAAACAACATTTTTTTAAAAAAAAAGTTGTACTGTGAGTTTTACTTTTTTTGGAGGCCGGGGTTCGGCAGGAGCTAGCAGCCGGAGGGATCTGGCTGGCGTACCGAGTTGGTTGCAACCGAACCTGCAATGGATCCCGTCCCGGGGCGGCCATGCACTGCACCGACGCCGGCCGGGGATCGCAGATGGATCACCTGGCCCGGCATCATGTTGGGAGCAATTAAAATGTAGTAGGATCCTTTTTGCCGCTTTTCTTTGCAAGCAAGCCTAGCTACTAGCCGAGAGATGATCGATCAAAAGGTGTAGTAGTAGTAGGCTTTTCGCCGCGAGTAATGCGACGCGACGCGATGCGATGCGAAGCTCGACGATCTCGCCCCCCTTTTCTAGCTAATTTGTACGTGAACAGTACACGCATACTAAATCGCATAATAAAAACACGCTGCTACTGACGACCCCCTTTAACCCCCTTTTCCCTTTGTGACTCGAGCACGCATGTTCGTTTCGAGCATCACTAGTACTACTGGTAGTTAATTTGTATTTGGATATATAAAAAAAAAACAGAGGCACAGAGCTGCTTTCAGTCCTACTACGTCGAAAATTAATAACCTCATCGATCGATGGATCAGCATGTGTGTGTCTGTGGTCGATCTAGAAGCAGCAGGCAGGCAGGCAGGCAGGCATGCAGTGCCGTTTGTTGCTGCTCCTCGTTTGATGTAAGCATGACACAAGAGTAGCGAACACAAAACACTTGCTCCTCCTCTTTCCGCAAACACGTAGTGTTCGATCGGCAAACGCACGCACACGGCACGTCATATCTGTCTTGTTCCTTTCTCGGCGAGCTTTCTTCTTCCCATTCTAGTATTTTCTGTAGTGTACGATGTAGTATATGCCGCTCGGGAACGGGAACTCGTCGAGCTTTTTGTGGCAGTGGGGTACAGGTCGGACACCGGAGGTGCGCCGGGCCGGCCACTAGTAGCAGGAGGAGGAGGGCGCGCGAGCTGGAGGGAACCCGGTGCGATAGCAAGTGGCTACGGCGGCGACCTGTTGTTCCTCCCGCGATCTCCACGGTCGGATAACGATAGGCCTAGCTCCGATCCGATGCGAAGCGACGCACGCCAGCCAACTCGCCGGCCAAAGCCCGAAGCCGAGGACGGAGCAGCACGAGCAAGCAACAGCGGGGTGAGTCCATGCGGGTGAACGACGACGGGTGGAGGAGATGGAGCGCGCCGCGCCGCGCGTGACCAGCGCGGGCGGAGGGGGAGAATCGAGAGCGTATGGACGCGGGGCGCCCGGGATCTATCTATCCGGGCGCGCGCGCGGGTGGATGGATTGGGTTCGAGCCAGTGGCGCACCGCGACCCCCCGCCTTATCCGCCGGCCCTGGTCCGGGGTTGGCTGCCACGGTCTCCCCCTCCTCCCTCCCTCCGCGGCTCACCACCACGGCAGCCACAGCCACACCCGCCCGCACGCCCGGGTTTACCAGCGCTCCACGTTTACCCACCTGCGCCGCACCTTCCTTGCTCGCTCTAGATCAGGTGCCAGAGCGCGCGCGCGGCGAGGCGTTTCCGACCTTTATTTGGGTCCGTCCACACCGGGTTATAATTACTAGTATCGTGCGCCACCGATGGCGAAACGGGGGCGAAGTGGCTAAACGCCGGCCTGGGAAATATCGTGTGCGTTTCCGGTGGCGCTACCGCTAGTTTACCTTGTCCGCCGCGTGGCTCGAGGAGGTCGTCGTCTTTGGTGTGATAATAACCCCGCCGGGCGGAGAACATTCGTGGCCGGGGATAGCAACGGGATCGTTATTGCTCGAGCTGTGGGTTCTCTATCCAGCCAGCGTGACTCTGGAAGCGGGCGAAAGTGAGGTAGCGACTGGCGCGAGTACGGTTTAGGGTTTAGGGCTGGACGCCGAGCCAGCTCAGCTTAGCCAGGCTCGGCTCGGCCTGGCTCGTTAAGGTACATACCGAGCCATCTCGACTCCAGTTGTTAACAAAACATGCAAAATGGTTGGTCCGGCTTGACTCGCTATTAGCTCGATCTAGCTCGTTAGGCTTAACGAGCTGTGTGTAAATTCATATGAAAAACAAAATTTCACCTTCACCTTTACCTTTACATAGAGTAAGAAACAAATTTCACCTTTTACCTGTAAATGTGATCGAGTAACGCTACGAGTACTGTAGTGGTATGTGTTTACTTTTACACAGAGTGCTTTATTACAAGGGAATTCGTAAAGGAAGTGAATAACAATCTTTCATTTTTTTAGACGATCTGACGAGCCTAGTTACCCATCCGACACTAATTAGAAATATTAAATGTGAATTAATAACAAAGCTTATTTCATAACCCTAACTATAATTTTTTTGAAACGAATTTAACGGGCTTAATTATACCATCCTTTAGACTTAATGTATTCGTCTCGGGATTTCCCGTCATTCGTGTAATTAGTTTTATAAATCAATATAGTACTTATTATCCTTTAAAGATCTTGAAAGAGACTCCCAACATTTTCCCGAACTAAACAATTTAGACTTACACCCTTCATTTCAAATTACTCCCTCCGTTTTTGGGTATGGTTCATTCGACTATTTTCATCATCAAGTTTGACCGCTCGTCTTATTCAAAAAAGTGTGTAAAGTGTCATATTCTTATTGTGACTTGCTTTATTGCTAAAAAATCATCATAAATTGACTTAAATTTGATTATAATTGCACAAATTTCTTACATAATATGAACGGTTAGATTCTTAGTAAAAAACGAACGATCTATAATTTGAAACCGAAGGAGCAATTACAATTTATAGCAACCGATAGTAGGGATTAATAGACTTAATTATACAGCCTGTTCGTTTGGCTGGTGGCTGGTGGCTGGTGCTGATTTGTTTTGAGAGAAAAGTACTGATGACTGATTTGTTCTGAGAGAAAAATACTGCTGACTGGTGTCTGATAAGCCAAACGAACAGGGTGTGTCTCTATTTTGAAACATCTTCATTTCAATTACACTTCACATGTAAATATCTTCTAAGGATGATTAAATCAGGTTTAATAGATCGTATGCTGATTTCCATCCAATCCACATGTAATTAATATTATAATTAAATTATATTAAGTTCTTCTAAGTAACATCGGTAAATGTGACAATAACATCGGTAAATATTTATTATAAGAAGAAATTCCTCATTGTGTGAGATGGTTTGTACATTAGAAATTTTGCTTACGTGTTGGACTTTACGCATGATTTTACTACAGGGACTGCCCTAACTAAAAATATGTAATTGCAAATCGACCATGCATCCCAAGTACATGCACTGTTTCACATCCCTCGCAACTCCGCCACCTCGTCGAGGAACTGACGGTTTCAATGTGCCACCCCACATGTATCGCATGTAGACATGCAAGTCACGTTGACAGCCCACGCTGACAAGTGTGGCTGAAAAAAAGAAAACGAGTTGGCCGGAGCCGGGGCCGGAGCCACGGCCACCCCCCTGCAACTACTGAACTATATACTACTCCTTTCGTCGTGTTACTCCCTGCCCCCCATGCTGGTTGCTGGCTGCTGACTGTTCCTGCTGCCCAGCAGCCCAGGCCTTGGCAGCCCAGCTAGTTATGGCAGGCCAGCAGCGAGCGCGTGGGAATCAGTCAGTCCTTGGCCGCTCTCGTGAAGGCCGTGGTGGTGCTAGTGCTATGGCTATGCTCACCTCCTTGGCCGTAGCGGTGGAGCGGATGGAAATGGTAGCATAGCGGTAGCCGAGTAGGGAGCGAGTGAATGCGTGGAAACAATAAAGACGGAGGGGGTAGGGTAGGGGACGGACATGGCAACGGATGGCGGCAATAAAGAAGGCGGGTCAGGGTCAGAGGGCGGCCGCGGCCGCTCGGCCGGGGAGGGAGGGGGACCCGAGGCGCGACACATGGAGGACCGCCGCGCATCAGCATCGCGCCATGCGCGCGCCGCCCCCGCCCCGCCGCGCCGCGCCGCGCGCTCATCCATCATGTTCTGGTTCTGGTCTGGTTCTGGTCGACCCACCCACCACCGGCCCGCTCCCCCTAGTAGTAGACGTTAGACGAGACGAGGAGAGAGGCGCTCGAACCCAACTAACCCCGACCCAACCCAGCCGGCCGGCCGGCCGAGCTGAGCTCACCCGCTCGCTCGCACATCCTACAGGGAGGAGGGGGGCCCGTCACGCCGGCCGGCCGAGCTGAGCTCCCGCCAACGCCCACCTGCGACCTGCCTCACCGTCGTCACCGATGCGGAAGCTCCTGCTCCTCCCCTCCGCCGCTTGTCTTGTTCCACGCGCGGCCGGCCGGCCGGCCCCCGCAACGGCGTGCCTCCTCGCCTCGCCGGGGCATCGACGACGACCCACGTGCCGCTGCGATTCCCTATCGGGGAAATGTGATGCAGCACCTCCCCGATCCGCGGCTTTGCTCCTGCGGGAAATAGTTTCCGCATGTACACTGCACGACGACAAGCCTTCTTCTTTTTATTATTTCAAATCAAAGAAAAACCAATCGCAGACGCACGGAGCCATGTGCTCCATACTCTTTTTTTTCTCTCTCAAGAATGATCAACTCCAGCAGCCACACAAATTACTGCTCCAGCCTTATTTTCAAAAAAAAACAACAAATTACTGCTCTCCGTCTGAAAAATACGCAGGCAACTGTAGTACAGGACCGCATCATTCGTAGGTACGTATCTGCTACCACTACGAGCGCGATACGTACACTGCAGTACAGTGCCATCCTACCATGGTACCATGTCCCATTCTCCGGGCGTATCACGAAAAATTAGGAAAAGGTAAAAAAAACAAAAGAGGAGAGGCTGACGACTACCGTAACGTAAAAAGAAAAAAAAGAAACGCCATCTCATAAAGAAGAAGAGGAAACTCCCATTGCACCGTCCTTGTTCTCGCAGGCTTTCTTTCGCAAAAGCTGGCGGTAAAAAGGAGGGAAGAGGGGCATTTGATGCTTTTCATTGAACCGCTGAGCCGCGCGTAGAGTTATCGCGGGCTGGAAGCACTTCGTGCGGTCAGCAGCTCAAGCCCTCTCTGCGAATACTCCTTTTTTTTTTTGAAATTAAACTCTGCGATAGTACTACACTCTGGCTGTCTGGCAGCACAGCAAAAAAAAAAATAAAAAGCGAATTAAAGAAAACTGAAGCGACGCTCAAAAAAGGCCCCATTCCCTGACAATGCGGGCCCACCACGGCGTACGGCCGAAACGCTCCCCGCTCTATATAAAAGCCATTCGGCTTGCTTGCCCTTTATCCCCACAAGCAAAACGCACCGCGCGCTCCCCTCCCTGTCGTCTCGCCCGCTCTCGCCCGGCCGTTCCGCCCGCATCCCTTTGCCCCCTCCCCTTCCCGTCCGGCGGCGGCGGCGGCGCCGACGACGACGACTCTTTGAGGAGGGAGAGAGATGAGGACCAGGAGCGGGTCTCTGTATTCCAACAACGGAGGCGAGGTCGCCGTGGGGCAGAAGAGGAAGAGGACGTCGGCGGCGGCGTTTGGGCAGCCAGCCGTCGCCGGCGATTGCGCCGGCCACGGCCGCCGGAAGAGGCTCGCGGGAGGGCCGGACTACCTGGACTTCCTCCCCGACGACCTCGTCCTCTCCATCCTGTCCAAGCTCGCCGCCTCCGCCTCCGCGCCCTCCGACCTCCTCTCCGTGCACCTCACGTACGTCGTCCGCGCACCTTCCTTGGTTCATCAATCAATCCGTTTCCCCACGAGGAGGAGGAAAGCCAGCCCCTCGTGTTCCTTCGGATTGCAAGCGTTCCCTCCCCACCCCTCGCGCGTTTCATCAGGATTTGAAATGCGCGGGCGGAGTGGGGATTAACTTGCAGTTTACGGAAACATTGAGGCGGCGGCGGGGGTCTCATGGGGATAAAAAGCGCGGAGAGTCGAGGCGAACGATAGGATTGGCCACTGACGTCTTCGGCGGCGTTATTTTTCAGGTGCAAGCGGCTCAACGAGCTCGGCGGCCACGACATGGTGTTCGCCAAGGCCTCGCCGGCGTCGCTGGCCGTGAAGGCGGCGGCGTGGTCCGAGCCGGCGCAGAGGTTCCTCAAGCGCTGCGCCGACGCCGGGAACCTCGAGGCCTGCTACATTCTCGGCATGGTACGCAACGCCCAACAACCCTAACTAGCAGCAGCGGAGTTTGATCGATCGACGAGTCGATTCTGCTCCTCCTCACATGGAGAAGGCGGGGTGCTGATCGTTCGATACACGGGTGCGTTTTGCTTTCTGCCTTGCAGATTCGCTTCTACTGCCTCGGGAGCCGGAGCAGCGGCGCGGCGCTGCTGGCGAGGGCGGCCGTCGGCGGGCACGCCGCGGCGCTCTACTCGCTGGCCGTCATCCAGTTCAACGGCAGCGGCGGCGCCAAGTCGGACCGGGACCTCCGCGCGGGCGCGGCGCTGTGCGCGCGCGCGGCCGCGCTGGGCCACGTCGACGCGCTCCGCGAGCTCGGGCACTGCCTCCAGGACGGATACGGCGTGCGGCGCGACCCCGCCGAGGGCCGGCGCCTCCTGGTGGCCGCCAACGCACGCGAGCTCACGCTCGCGCTCGCCGCGGCGGCCGCCTCCTCGCGCCACCCCTTCGCCGCCGGCGAGGTCCCGCTCGGCGCCGCTGCCGCGGCCGCTGCGGCTGCTGCTACCGCCGGTGGATGCCCGCTGCTGTCCGACTTCGGGTGGAGCCTCCCCGAGGCGGAGCCCCACGCGGCGAGCCAGTTCATGGTCGACTGGTGGGCCTCCCACGACGCCCATGCGGCCGCCGGGAAGAAGGCCGACGCCGGCGAAGGCACGGTCGACAGCGACGGGGGCGGCGCGGAGCTCCGGCTGTGCTCGCACGTCCGGTGCGGGCGTCGCGAGACCCGGCGGCACGAGTTCCGGCGGTGCTCGGTGTGCGGCGCCGCCAACTACTGCTCCCGCGCGTGCCAGGCCCTGGACTGGAAGCGCGCGCACAAGGCGCAGTGCGTGCCCATGGACCGGTGGCTCCTCGCCGGCGAGGCCCCGCACCAGCACTGAGGAAACTCCCCCGCGCCGCGGCGGTGGGCGGCGCACCTCCCCTCCCCCCACCACAACGGCTGACATGACGTACCAGTACTAGTCCCAGGCCCACGCACGGCTCCGCGTAGCCGTGCCCGCCCGGTCGGTCCAGCGTAGACCCGGCGTAGCGAAGGAAAAAGGCACCGGCGCCGCGCAGCAGGCGGAGGAAATGCGTTTTGGATTTTCTTTTTGGCCCCCCCACTCCTCCATTTTCACCCGTTGAGATCTCTCGCTGCTGCTGTTTGGATGGGTGTGTCGTCGTGTCGTGACACCTCACATGTACGTATTCTACTACTACCACTACTGGGAAGAGGAGCCGAGCCGAGAGACACCCCGCCGCGCCAGTTTCTTTTTTGAGCTAGTATTGTTTTTGTCTCAATTAAGTTACTACAACTAGAATTCCCAAGCGAAGCCGCCCGTTTTCTAATGGGAGTTTTGGAGTTTGAGGTCCTCGTTGGGTTTTTTTGTCGCCTTGTGTGTTGGAGTTTTGGAAGGACGCTGTGGAGGTACGGCCAAAGACTCATCGAGGTAATCACCCGCAGGGGTGATTAGCAATCGGTTCGGGGTGTGTGGGTGTGTGGTCGCATCTTTTTTGGTCTCGGGGCCTGGGGGGTTTGGAGCTTTCTCTCTGGCTGCTCATGTTGTTGGGAGCGGTGACGAGGACTCCCAGGCCACTGCAAAAGTGGTGCTCTCTAGACTACTACCGCTGGTGTTTTTGTACTACCCCCAAGGCTACGGAAAAGATGCGCCGTGGCGGCCGGCCTTCACCGCTCCCAATACGCTATACCTGCGGCCCATACGTACAGTAGGAAGGAAAGAATTGCAGAAATTGGGAACAAAAAATTCTCGTACATAAGTTTTTTTAAGCCTGTTCGCTTGGCTTTATCAGCCACCAAATGAGATTTTTCTCTCACAACAAACCAAACCACCAAAGAACCAGCCAACAAGATTTTCTCTCGTGAACAAACCAAAGACTACCATCACCACCAGCCAAACGAACAGGCCGGGCAGAATTGCAGAAATGAAGTCCCACTTGGGAGTGACGTTTGGAACTCATGTGGAACATACCGGCGCCCGCCCTACTATCAGAGAGCAGCGGACCAAGTGGAAAACGAGAGGGCGCAGCAAAAAGTCGTCGTAGCGCAAAAAACTTGAAGCCTCCGAACACTACTATACCGCCGCATCCGCATCGCGCACGCCGAACCAGCACGAAGTTCACGAGAGGTGACGAGGAGAAAGAAAGAAAGGGAAAAAAAAAGGTGGGGGCACACGCACACGGCACATCCCAGCAGCGGAAGCAAACGCCTCGCCCCCCGTCCGGAACGCCAACACCATGCGACGCGACGGCCCCGCCGGCTCGGCAACGGGCGGTGAGTGTGACATCCCCTGCCGCTGCCAAGTTCCCTGCACAGCGCGGCGGCGGCCGGCGCAAGGCAACAACAGAAGCGTCGTGCGTCGCCGGGCCGGGCGGGAGAGCGCGGCACGGGTCCGCCAGTCAGGAAGCGGCGCGTGTGCGTACTGTTCGCTCTCGTCGCGTCGCCGACAAAAGAAATTCCCGTCCCGACTCCTCGGGATGATCTGACGGGATCCAAACCTAGCAGTAGCAGTAGCAGATCCCATCTCGCGCTAGCACAGTATCACATCCCGTACCGGGGTTCCGTCGTCTCGTACGTACTTTCGTCTACGCGATCGCCGGCCAGATCGATCGATGGAACCGGATGGTGCCAAGCAACGACGACAGCGAGCACCGTGGGAGATGCTCCCACGCCGGCGCCGCAGTTCGAGAGCTCACGGCCGGGGATCGGATCGGATCGTTCCAAGGGAGAACAACCTTGAGATTTTGGTTCGTGTGGCCATCTTCGGATACACAGGGTTTTTGCCAACTTTGCCGGGGGGTGTCCGCAGTATCGAGCTGTGTCTGCCGTGGAAGTAAAGCGTGTGAACGAAAAAAGGAGGAGCGCCCGGCCGGGACCGGTGGTGCGCGCGGATTGGGATCGGGAATATGGTGGTTGTTGCATTGCAATTTGCATGGGGAGCGACTGCCGGCCGAGAGGAATCGAATAGTAGTATGGGATTGGGGGGGATCGAACCCACCCTACCCGATCGATCCGTTGTTTTCGTGGGGCCTCGCAGCAGCAGCAGCAGTCGCATGCTGCGGGGAAGTGTGTGAATCATGCATTCTTTCGTGCGAGTCGCCCCACATGTAGAGGAACAAGACGGTGGTGTCTTGCTGTGGGTTTAGGATTTGATTCCTCTACTTGCCAACCTCTCGGAATTTTCTCTCTCTCTCTTTTTTTTCTCTCCCAACACATGATACTAGCAAAAAGGAGGAAGAAATGTAGCTCTACGTTTTCACAAGAAGAGAAAAGAGAGAGAAAAATGACCCACTTCGCACGGAATTCACAATTCAGTAGGAGTACTTGCGTGCGTACATGCTCGCTGCAGTTCGGTACGCACTTGTGTTTGCCGTAACCGGAATGGAGGGGAGTCGAAAAGATTTTTCTGTTCGCACCGGAGGAGGACGCAACTTCAGTTTATTTCACACGACATGCCCATGCAGTTCGCGCTCCCTAAATAAATAGAATAAAATTTGCGCCCATACTGTACATGGGCAGCGCGCAGGCAGAGCATAGTTTTTTTTTTTTTTTTGCTGCCCCGTTGGTCAGATCAAGCTAAGATGATCGTGATGGGTCGACGATACCCCTCTCTGGCGTAGCGATTGACACTAAGGTTTTGTTTAGTCAATCATGATCATCATGATAGAAGATGGCGGCGGCTTCGAGTCATGAGCCCCCCCTCCTAGCTCAGAGGGACAGATTTAATTAACGCGCTGATGCGCCATGATCTTGCATGGCTCGGTCCGGGGGTCAATGCCTGACGAGGGACAGCATCTCTTGAGGGGCGTGTGTGCCGGGTGCCTTGTAGCTTTGCGGTAATTTGACCCTTGGCGTTAGCTTTTGCTCGTTGTCACATGAAAAACCAAGTGCCGGCTAGCTCTTGTCTCTCTCTTTTTCTGCTCCTCCCCTCTTTTTTGGTGAATGGTGATTCGGTCTTTTGCATGACCTTGAGCTGTACTAGTAGTACACAAACAAGGCTTGTGCCAATTAAGGGGAATCTTGTGAAACAAGTGTAGTACGAAAAGGTCTCGTTGATGCACACGTTCTACCGTGCTTGCTGCAACCGGTCCCATGTTTGTTTGTTAAAACGAAACGTACTCACGAGTATGCGCGTTTTCTTTTTGAAAAAAAAAGTGTAACAATATCAGTTTCGAAGACTAAGAGAATCGCGAGGGTCTCTATTCCTTGTAAGCAATGTACGAAATGAGATCATGGCCGGCGCATCCGCGTTGTCAATGGTTTCGCAGCACCGGAGCCCCTCCCGGGCTCCCCCTCCATCATGTGCGATACCGATACGATGCAGGGGAGCAATGCAAGCAATCGGAAAGGGGAGCAGCTAGCAGACAGCGGACAAATGATTCTGGGCAGCATGCATGCTGAGGCATTTGACCAAGGGGCAAGGGGCTTTCGTGTAGGGTCGCGGCGCGGCCACTTGCAGAGTTGGAGGTTGGAACAGGTGCGTGCTACTGTAATGACAGGTTTTGAGGATTTGAGCTAACACAGCAAACCTCAACTGCAGAACTGAAACAAAAACGTCAAAGGGAAAAAAAATATTCCAGTTCCTTGTATCATTTCCCGTTTTCTAATTCCAAACAGTGATTAAACTAGTTCTAATCTGTACTTGGATCACGACACTGTTTGCAACGTTGACAAAGCCGGAAAAGAGAACGGAAAAAAAAAGCACAGCAGTACATGCAATGCAAGCAAGAACCGTGCAGTGCATGCACCCGAATAAAGCTGAAAAGAAGCGGTGGACCTTGGGGAAATGCCACTGCACATTCGTTTCCCCTTTATTTCTCCCTTTGTTCCCCCCATTCTCTTCTTTGCGTTCTCTCCTTTTGATCTGATGGAGTCGTCCTCTTCTCTTTTTCTCTGCGTTTGAGATGCCCGCCGGCCTGAGCCTGATGGTGATGGAGCTGCGCATTCGCCGCAGCAGCAGCAGCTACTGTACCATCCGATCTGATCTGGCTGGTCTCTGACTGGTCTGAAGCTGATCGATCGATCTACCACAACGCTGCATGCCCTGCGCTGCGCTGCACTGCAGTTGGATGCATGGAATGGAATCCAATGCGTGCGGTGCGGTGTCGGCAGAGCCCCTGTACTACTGTGCAATGCTCACTGGTCGCTGGTCGTAGAGCAAGCAGTAGAATAGCATGGATGTGCAGCAGTAGTGAGCCCTACTGCTACTAGTCGACGACGAGACGAGCGGATGCCATCGCCCTCGCCCCCTCTCGTGCCTTGCCGTTCATTTGCTGTGCACCTGTGCTCGGAAGGATGCGTGGATGGACTGACGGTGCGGATCTATATTCTCGGCTGATGGGCTGGACGAACCGACAGTGTTTTGTCACTGTACTAGAGTCTAGATAGCAATCTGTTTTTTTTTCAAAAAAAGAATTCTTGGAATGACAGGACGAAATAGTGCGTGCTTCAGTCGTTCTCGTATCAGATGCATTATTTCATGGTAACGATGTTTGGGTATTGTAGTATCACCTGAACTGAACTTTTCTCTCTCGTACGTATCGTCTGTACACAAACCTAGAGCAATCCGCTGACCATGGAGCTAAGCGCCGTTCTGATGGGACACGTACCCGATGAGGTAGTGTTCGGAGTGACAGCGCTGCAGTGGCGTGACAGCGAGGGCTAGCGATCCTGAAATAATGCGTTTTCTTTGGCGTGGGTTACCGGTGGCAGTATCAATCAACCACTCTGACGACGGAGCATCGGACAACAAGGCATTCAATAACGGTCGAAAACACCTCGCGCTGCGCTGTGAACCTGCGATCGGGCAGCGCCGGCCGTAGGAGTAGTATTTACTACGGAGAATCCAAGGCCAACAGGGCGGAAGCCGACTCGAACTCGACCTCCCATTACGACGCGCGCGGCAAAATCATTACGATTTTTTTTTTTGTTTAAGGCGCCACCAGGGGGATTGCTAAAATGCCGAGTGCCCTGGTTCGCCGGGTTAACGAAAAGCACACGAAAACAACGGGGTTTACACACGAGTTAATGATAGGGAAAGATGGCCGCACCACCACCGCACCATCTGGCGTCCTAGTCCTCGTGCACTTGCCCTAAACAAGAGATAGAGAGAGAGAGAGAAGAAAAGCTAGGTTTACTCGTGCGCTCGGAGGAGATCGACGACGACATCAGTGGAGGAGGAAGGCGTGCAAGCACACACGCGTGGTGTGTGTGGCGTCTCGTCGATTGTTTTTTTTGCTTAATCTTTACAACCTTTCTCTCTCTCAATTCCCAAAGTCCAAGAGCGACGATGCACGAGAGGCGTGAGGCACTCACTTTGGTGACTTTGATCATGGCCTTTGCCTGCTTTTTTCACCGTGAGAAACCCTCGGGGGCCTTTGCTTTGCCTTTTTGGCAAGTGCAAATCGCCCTTCATGATTGCCTTTGCGTCGGGGTTAAGGTGGTAGAGCACCGGAGGAGGAGGACTTCCCCAACCCCAGGTCAAAAAGAACACGGTAATGATCACCTCGGAAGGGGCCATACGGAGTACCAGGTGGGAAATGGGTTTCCTAGCTAGCGTTATAGGGTTTCCCACGTTCCAAATGGGGCATGAGCTTTTGTTTGGTGAGTGTCAATGCTAGTCCACTGGGTTTGAAATAGGATGTTGCCTGAAAAAAAAGGGACCACCCTATACCTAACAAGATGATATATGATCACCTCCTTGGTGTACAATCAAAACAATATGGTCCTAGATTATTGTTTTATCCTCTTCTTTCTTTTGGAAACCGTTTGTAAAGCACTTACAGTGGTACTAATAATGTAAGAGAGATTGTGTGTGTGTGTGTGAGAGAGAGAGATCGAAAAAAAAGTGACATGATAAATTTAGGAGGAGGAGGAGCTAGGAGGGGGGTATGTATGGGTAAGAAAGGGACAAATGGTAGTGGGAGCAGTACAAGGAATCCAAGGCCTGGAAAGAGGCCAGGAAAGCGCGCGCACACATGCCCACCATCGGATCCGCTCGCTATCTCCTCACATTCTTCTGTCTTTCCCACCACCACATTCCATTCCACCCCCTTTGCTCCAAACAAAACCGGAAAAGGCTTTTGTGTGTGTCGTCAAAAGGGTGGAAAAAGAACGGGTAAAAAGGAGAAGCAGCAGCTAGCTTGTGTGTGTGAGGGGTGAAAGGATCAAATGTTCTTCCCCCCACATCCCCCTTCTTCGTTCCAACAATCAAAGTCATTTTCAGATTCGATTCCAGCGGCATCATCACACAATGGGCAGCAGAACCAAAAGGCCTTACGAAAAAGCAGTAAAAAAAGCTACTACTACTACTGCTGCTCGTGTAGCGTCAACAAAAAATATTCTTTTGGATCGATCGAGATAAGGCGAGAGAGAGAAAAGCTATTGCACCGAGTGAGTACCCTTTTATCCGGATTTCAAGCCCACTACCGGCAGCGCCGCGAGCGAGGCCTAGCTAGGGCGTTCTACGCTAGCTCTCCGGAGTGGAGTCGTGACGGCTGCATACCACTAGCAGCAGCAGCAGCAGCCAGTCTCTCATGGTGGTGGTGGTGTGGCTGCTTGCATATTGGGTCGTCGCGAGTGCAGGCGTGTGGATCAAGCCGCTAAGGTAAGCTAAGCTAAGCTGGTTTCGCAAGTCATAAGCCACTCCCACAGAAGCTAGTGCCGATCGATCGAGCCACATTCGTCTCCCTTAAGAAAAGGAGGACCACTGGCCTTCTTGTCATGAACCGACTTCTCACATATCCAATAATGTGAATTTTATAGAGGGGGGATAAAGATCCATGGCAGCCGAGGAGTGACGAGCGCGTGACCAAATTGTAGCTCGAACTAGTTCAGTGTAAAGTTTTATTTTTATCTCAAATACGCGTATCATTGTATTAAGAAGAAAGGTTTTATATTTTTTGGTTGGAAAACCGATATAAAGATTTGTATTTCATATGATGTGGAGTGATAGATAACCATTTTTTAAAAAAGGTAATCCTTGCTAGAATTTTTGGAACCTTAGCATTACATAGGTCGTAGGTCGTCCAAAACGCCACACAACCAGCCAGCAGTACTTTTATCTCACAACAAATCAGCACTAGCCAAAGGAACAATGTGCAATTTCCTTCGTGCATGGAACGTTCTCGCAGCAGCTGATGAGGAGGAGGCAGATCGTCCACCGGTGAACATGGCTGCAGTGCAGATGGATCCATTTCGTGAAAGTGAGGCGCACGAGCCCCTCACCACAGAGCAAGCGTGTTGTCAAAGCCACAGGACTGATCTGAAACAAACAAAAGGCCGGGTGTGACCGGCCGGTCGTTTACTCTGTGCTAGCTTGGAGAGTTGGAGATCAGATCAGCAGCTAGCAGCAGGACGACCACGACGACGAGGACCACTACTCGTCGATCACTCACTTGGCAGCTGATTTGCTTCATTGCTTGGTAGACCTACGCCTAACAGTACGTGAGCGAGAAAAGGGTCGCGACAGGGACGCATTCGAACTGGAAAACATGTGGTAAGCCAGACGAGAGAGACGCGGCCACGGTACGGCCTGCTGGCCTTGCATTGAAACACACAAAGAGTCCTTGGAGTTTAAGGATGATTGGAGTTTAATGCAAATCTTTGCATTGGGGGGTCTTTAATCAGGCAGGGACCCGTGCTTTGTGCTGCTTTTGTTTATGGCAACAATGGAGTGTACATGCCTTCAATTTATAGCGGCAGAGCAGAGCAGAGGGGGGCACACCAGACCCAGGCCATGAAGACGCAACACACAGGGAGAGTAGTGTACCTCTGGTACCTGACTGCACAGTGCACACAGGAGAGGACACTGGCACATTCAATTTATGTATAAAGGGAAAACAGTTTCAGAGCATGAAACAAGTTTACTGCCACGCACTCGGTGAAAACTTGTGAAAAGAATCACCATTTTAGCATTTGATACTAGACGACTTGTAGTTTGTGTACTGGCACTTTGTACTAAGTAGATTATGGCCATGTGCAACCGCAATGCCTTTGTTTTTTGCAACTGAGATGAGAGAGTGGGAAGAGCCGAACCTAACTCCGAGAATCAGGCACGCAATCAGCAACAAACACTCACCTAATTCATGTGCAAGCACCAAGCACAGCATGGTCTTCCAATGCAATAAACATGGCAGTGTGGCAGGGGCGGTATAGTCTCTGACTGTACTCCTAGTCTCACATAGGATAGGCGACTACTCCCTCCACTAATCTACCGCTGCTGCTGGGCCGGGCTGCCTACCCAACCCAACCCAACTCAAACCACATCAATTGGCAATGGCCTCGATCTGCTCAGTGATTAGTGGTTGGTTGGCGCCCAATACCGAAAGGCTGCAGCGCCTTTAACCGCACCACATGACTGCTACGACCTAGCATGCAGGATGCAGCAGCTGCTCCTACCTCACCGGCCGGCCAGCGTCGTCGGCGTTTGCTTTGGTTGCTTCAGGTTCAGTTCAGCACATCCTTGTGACTTGTTGTGTGGCGCTGGCTGGTCTGATCCGGCCACCACACCGCATGAATGCGTGGGGTCTCGATCGGGGCCACGGCACGCACGACACGATCGATCGAGCGCCGCGAACCCCGCGGCTCGATCGCTCGCTCCGAAGGCAGGCAGCAGGCAGGACGGCGGTGGATTAGAGCGCACGAAACCGGGAGCAGATTAGCTTAGCTGCCTTTCTGACGTTTTCTGTCGGAAACCCTTAACTTCCTCTCCGATCAGTGCCTGTGTGATCTAGCTAGCTAATAGGTTCGGTTGGTTGGTGTGGAACTGCTCTGCTACTGATGCCATGCATGGTGGATTTGTGGACGAAAGATAGATGCATGCAAGCGAGCAGCTTTGAAATTTGTATGATCCTATATTCGTGACGACGTGGAAATTCCAAAGATCTGTTCTGTTAATTTGGAGTGGAGGAACAATCACATGGCACTACTATCTTTTTTTCTACCGGAGGAGTGTGCTGTCACGGAGAACTGGAAACAGGTGGGGTGTGTCATGTGTGTGTGTGTGTGTGGTTCTTTATGACTTTTGGGCTCTTTTCTTGTGGGTGTGAAACGGACTAACCTAGGCTTTGCCTTAACAGTCAACCTGATTTGACATTACCTAGACTTGAGCTGCCTTCAACTTGAAACGCAACCATTTCCAAACAAGGCAGACAAGACCAGCGATCAACCAATGCAAAAGCTTACATCAAAGCTACTAATCAAGCAACCAGATGAATTAATCAAGTACTACAGTACATGGTTTAAGGCACCCCTTTCCCCCCCTTTAGTTCAATCAAGCACATATATGCAAGTACTACTACCGAAAAGCAAAAGTTGGAGCAAAATCATCATTTTTTCGGCAGAGCCAGGCAGGTACCAAAAGGAAGGGTCTGATTATCTCTGGCTCTAACTAGCTGCTTCTTGCATGGCGCATCGGCATGCATGTGAGGCATGCAGGAGGACGCGCGCATCAAGTCCAAAAGTGGCGCCGAGGGTTGGTTGGGTTTTGTACCACCAAACAAGTGTCGTACGTGCAGTGACTGGTGGCTAGTGGCTTGGTTAGCGAGTGAGTCATAGCGGCTAGGGCAAGGTTTTAGGTTTAAAGGGGTCCCAAGTGTGATCTGAGGTGGGAGAGCGAGGAACACTCAAGTCAAGGGCATCTACCCGTTGCTGTCCAATTAATCAGCTTCCTTGCTATCTCAGCCAAAGCAGCCGGCCGGCCGGCTGGCTGGGGGGGAAAGAGGAGCACAAATGAAGGAAAAGGGGGCAAAGGGCCGTGGCCCCCATGAAATGTTGCTGCCTGGGCCACCGCCAGCATGCCATGCTAACTGCTTGCTTACGAGTTCAGAGAGAAGGAAACACGGGGAATTGATCATGCATGACCGTTCAAAAGCTAGCTAGCTGTGGTCACTGGTCAGTGTGTGTGTGTGTGGTCTCACATGCATATGCTTGCAGTTGTTGGAGTGTGCTCTGATCTGTGCCCCCCCTGATGGATGAATGGATGGGTGGATGGGGAGCTTCTTCCTTGACATCTCATGGAAATGATGGCGGCTAACATGCACTGCAACTGTCATTTGTGGCTAGATCCACAGTTAACAGCACTATTTGCATGGGTGGCCCATGAGATCAGGACAGATAGACGCGGGGAGGGGAGCAGCTAGTGTTGGGTGTTTGCACACTGATATGATCAATCACAAGGGAATGCCGCTGTTTCCTGGATTTGACCCTTGCAGGACGAAACAGTAACACTCACACAGACTGACAGACACAGCTGCTTGCCAGCAGGTAATGAAGCGTCCCCTTCTCCTGCTGCTACATGTCTCATTGATCGGCTCTCGGCATCACTCAGCGAGCAGCAGTGCCTTCCCTGTGTACTCCTATTTGTGTGTGTGTTTGACACTGCTTGTGGGCAATGCGTTGCAAGATGCTCCTGGTACAGTCTACAGGGGAGGGGTTCTGGCAGGTGTGGGTGCTGGGCGCCATGGTTGTTGTCACTGGGCACCATCATGGTTGAATCGGGCTCGTTCGGGTACAGCTAGCGTCCCCTTCAGCAGCTGGCCGCCGCTTTGTTGCTCTGCTAGCTGATGCACGCACACTAGCAGCTAGTCTCTCGTTCTCGTAGGTACTGACTCTTGAGGAGCCCTGTTGTTCCAGCTCGCCGATCTGACTCTTGACTAGTAGTATACTCGCCAGGAGGTCAACACGAGAGGAAATGAAGGATCAGGTGCCGGCCGCTGGATGGCTCCGAGAAAAAGGGGACCCGGCACCGGCAGCAGCAATGGCGAGCGAGATCTGAAGCGTAAATGTCTCTGACGACGCATGCCCGAGACTGACGTCGGGCACAAGGAACCCCCCTGCATGCCTCCTCCTACTGTGTACATTGATCCCGGCCGATCGATGGATCCCCAGTTCTCTATTATTGCTGAATGTGTTGACAAAAACGCAATCAATTTGGTATGCCGCGAAGCCTGCACCTGGTGGTGGCCATGCATATGCCCCTCCATTCGTCCTCATGCGTGAGGCGACGAGCGAGAGGCCACCAGGGGGGATCGATCGACCGATCTCAATCTCCCGCTGTGCTCCGGCGCTGCGGCGTGCAACGCACTCATATGCATGCATGCATGAATGGATCATGGATGGATCGCCCGACACGGAGTGGTGATGAGGCATGGCCGTGGCCCCATGCGCGCCCATGCCATTGCCATGGTCCGGCCGCCACTGTTGCCGCTGCGGCATGCTTCCCTCCCCCCGCGCCCGCAATCAACTGCAAACGTGAGGTGGAAGCATTCGTCAGTCCAGGGACGACATGGATGACATGCATGGATCCCTACCACCACCCCGGAGCCGCGCGCGACACGGATCCTCGAAGGCGCCCTCGTCCTGTCCGTCCGTCCTCGCGACCAGAGACCAGCGCGCTCGCTCGCTCGCAACGCGACGCGATCATCGCCGGTGTCGGCCCCATGGCATGAGAGTGACGGCGGAGTGGACGTGAGTTAGGTCCTAGGAGACCGGCCGGTACCTGCAGTTGCGCGGCACCAACCCACCATCTCTCACTCATCAGCTGCTCGATCGGCGCGGCGGCCGGGACACCGTGCAGGTGCGCCCCCCGATTGGCCGGGGATCGGCCGGGGCCGGGGAAAAGGCCGGGGATGGATGATATGCATCGCGTTGCGCCGTTGCGTTCGCGTTCGCGTTCGCGGTGCGCCGGTGATGATAGGCCCCGGAGCCGGGCGGGGCCGGGGGCAGGGATGCGGGAGCTTTTCGTGATCTGCCAGGAACGCCTCCATCCGCGCTGGGTTCGAATTAGGTGTGCGTAGGTGACGGGGAAGATGGGATGCTATAACATGCCGCAATCACGCCCGGCCGGGCTCATGTGGGGGGCCAGCGACCGAGCGACGGCGACGGGGACGGGATGGAGGCCCGCCCCCACGCGGCGGCGCCGAGGAAAAACGCGACGCGGGTGGGCATGTGCGCCGCGCCACACCCTGCCGGGAGACCTGCCCGCCGCGTCAATAGTTGGGTGACTGATGGGGAGACCGCCGGATGCGCAGCGCAGCGGACCAGATCGTCTGAAAATAACCACTCGACTCGTAGCCGTTGCTTTCGTTCTGGTCTTCTCGTCAGTCGCCGCGATAAAGACTGGCATCTAAATCGCCCCATCCCATGTCTGGCAGGCTCCGCTAGGTTTGTCATACTTTTAGTACATCTACATACAGTGATAAAAGTAATCGCAGTTACCGCCAATCTTTTCGAAACTATGTTCACCACTAAAGAGCATCAAAAGCATACTAAACAGCAAAACTATTTTTGAGAGGAGTGTAGCAAAGAACGGGATTACCGATAAATAATGAATTCAACAACATTCCTCGGCACATCCTTCCAAATCATCTTCAAATAAGCCGGCCCAGTACCTACCCTTTCAACTCCAGGCCGGCCCGCTGCACGCTAAAACGAAAGGCCGCCTCCCAAGCCGGCCCAGTATCTAGAGGCGGCCGGCGACGATCCCATCGGTGGCTGCGATCCATTCGGCGGCGGCTGCGACAACGAGATCTCCATTCCCGCAGCCCGCCTCCGGCTTCCTGCAATCCGCAGCTGATTCGCCGAGAGCGGCGTGACGCGACTGATTCTTCGTCCACGCACCACCACCTCTCGGCTGCACCTGCATCTATGATCTAATAAAACCACTACTCGCTATGACTACTGCCACCTGCTACAACGATTTACCACGTACGTAAGAGCAGCTAGCTGGTTGGCGCTTGCACTCTGGTGATTCTGATCTATACTGATAGCAAGATAGGATCGACATCAACGAATACACTTGATGTCTAAATACCGCGCAAAATACTGTGATACCGAACATAGGAAAAAAAAACCAAAATTCATGAGGTGAGCATATGGCAGTTCAGAGTACAGCAGTTACCAAACCTTTATACCATCTCTGAAACCAGACATCAAAGTTATAGGTCTATCAATCCAGCGGTTTCGACTAAAATTAATGCATGATCCAGCAAATTAAGTCTTGCACAAGTACTTGAACGAATACACCGATGACTAAAATCTCACCTGGAGGCGACTTTATTTCTTAATAATAATCAACGACGGGAAAAAAAAATCTGATGCAAGGTTTCACTAAAAATGAATGGTACCGTATGATCAATTCTTCCGGGACACCTTTATTTGGGCAAAACGAATGGGAGCTTAATAAAGCTTCACCACAGCCTTCATTCAATCACCGTAACATCCTGCATTTGCATGAGTAAATTTTCACTTAGTCTGGAAAAAGGTGGCACATGTGACCGTGATAAAGTTTCTTGCAGTACAAATGAAATACATATCTATTAAGTTGAAAGAGCAATAGCAGATTCTGAAATTGGTAATTAAAGTTCACACCTTCTGACATCGATCTGTAATGAAAATTGACTAAGATAGCATTTCCCATGTCTAGCTCTCTTCCTCATTGGTGTCAGTCTCTTCCGGGTCCTCTTCCATTTCTCCGTAGATAAATACCCTGAGATGATTGGGGTGGGCATTTGCTTCATTCCTTATGGCAGCTGCTGCAGCCTTGTTTTCGGAAGCTGTGGTGTGCTGATTTTCAAGTGTAACCGTGGCATGCTTCAGACATGGGAGGTGGTTAATACCTAAGTTAAATCCATACTCTTTTGCCGCTGACACAAAGAATGGCACTTTGAGCTTCTCAAGCTTTGGCATCGCCCCTTCCTCAAACTTCAAATATGTTGCCCTTGCGCCATCATAAGTAGGAGTAACAAGGTAGAACTCCTTCAAACATGGGAATACATGGCCTCGCACAATAAGCTTTTCTCTTTGGACACCCTTTAACCATAACTCCAGAGAAAGTAAGGCACGCATCTCTCCAAGTACGGACAGATCATCCTCTGTTATTTCAATTAAATTAATGTTCAGGTATGCAAGACTGGAGAGTTCTGGCACAATCCACTTTGGCATCTTCGGATAATAGTAGTTGGTGGTCATCCGAAATCTTTGGAGAGAAGCTGGCAGAGGCGACCAAGAATCTAAAAACTGGAGTGGTGTTGACTCGGCAGCACGTATCCAAAAAGACTGGAGTTTGCATCTGCCAAGCTTGCATAGAGAGGAAAGTAACATCTCTTCATGCCTCTTGTATTCCTGAGATCCTCGGCCGTCCAGCTGTAGATGGAGTTCTTCTAAAGCTGCCAGATTTCCTAGCTCCTCCACTGCACTTAGTGAACTCTTGATAACATTAAAGCCTGAGATCACCCGCAAGTTCCTCATATTTCCAATCCCATTTGGTATCTTCATTGTACCATAAGCCCCATTATATCCACCGGATGCAAGTAGATGCTGTAGCTTAATGAGCTGAGTAATCTCTGATGGCAACTCTGTGATATATGTGCTCCTAATATCTAGCGTCTCAAGACCATATAACCTCGAAATTCCTGTTGGTAGCTTCGACGTATCAGTGTACCTAAGGCTCAAATACTTCAGCTGGAAAAGTTGATATATACCATTCAGATCATATTCTTCCAGATCCTGACGTCCTTCAAAATCAAGTACACGCAAAGCTTCAAACTCAGCAAGACTAGGCAAGTGTTTGAAGCAAGCTGATGCTGGCACTGTTAAAGATCGAATATGACTTAAATCTTCATTTGACAATACAGATGCAAGCTCTTGGTCAATATAATGAACTGACAGTCGCCGAATAAGACCATCGCTTTTTTGCAGATCGGTCTGCCCTTGGCCCGCGAAAGCAATGAAATTATCTTCAACTGATTTTGAAATAATTAGCTCAAGCATCATGTCGTGGACTTGACAAGCACGAGCCTTACCATCATAGCCAATATCCACCGGTTGTACCATGCTTTTGTTGATTAGCTCATAGAAGTGGTTCTCGGCAACCTCTTGTTTGCTCTGTCCACGCTCTTCAGAGATAAAACCTTCTGCTATCCACCGCCTCACTAAACTCTCTCTATCAATGACAGAGTCCTCAGGAAATATACTTAAATATAACAAACAGGTCTTAAGATTCGGTGGAAGATCATTGTAGCTAAGTGATAGTATGCTATTCATTCCCTCTAAGCTTCGGTTTTTTGTCCAACGCAGAACCAATAGACCTTGTGACCCTCTCCCACTCGCCTTTGATTGCTGGTCGGTTTGCCAGTAAACTTGATATACTGATAATTGCCAGTGGTAGGCCTCCACATTTCTTCAGTATTTTATCTGAAACTTGTTTTAGCACATCAGGGCAACAATTCGGTGAACCAAATATTCTTTTGAAAAACAACCTTTTGGAGTGAAGATCACTTAGGGCCTCCATTTCATAGACCCGATCATTAGCATGCCGACAACATGATCTTGCAACATCAACAATCCGTGTAGTAGCTATAATTCTGCTAGAAAGATTATTCTCTGGGAAAGCATACTTAATATCCTCCCATGCTGATATAGACCATATATCATCAATAACAATGAGATACCTAATGGATATAAGTAAATACTGTTAGTCAGTTATGAAAAAGATTTCAAGTAGGAAACATAATGATATCAACACCATGCCAAGGAATTCGACTATAATAATACAGAACACTGCGAAGTTCAATACAATTTTAATAAAAGAAAAGTCAACAAGAAAGCAATTACAAACAATGATATACTGCAATGTTCTATATAAGCTAAAAGTACCAAACTAGTTAATTATGATGTACCACATGATTATCACGTACGTTGCCAAATGTAGTTCTCTGTACATGTGTATCATGCCAACTTAATTGAGGCTTCAACTGTAGCTGGACTCAAACTAACTAAACTTTAAAAAATCACTTTAACAATATTCGTCTCTTTTCCATCATTTCACAGTAATTGTTTATTTAAGAGCAAAGTGCATAACTAGTCCTTGACCTCGTCCTACTGTGTCACTTAAATCCCATATTCTCATAATGCATATCTAGCTCCCTTAGCTTAGTTCAAAATGCATATACTCTCAAAATGTAGATCTTACTCCCTAAGCATTTTGGTTCTTGAAATGTGTTGTTATCCCACCTATAAGAACATGGTATGATCAAATTTTATGCTTTCAAGCAAGGATGAGGTTCGAACCTTGGTTGGGTGACTCAAAATGGAAAAATAAACCACTACACCATGCTGCTGCTTGTGATATAATAGAAAACTCAAAACTAATTGAATAGTTTTAAACCGACGGTTCAATTGGTTGGACAAACCGAGCCCTTTACCGGTTCGATGTCTAGTCCGGTCGGTCCTAATAACTATGAATAGCATACTGAGTTGCATGTACAGATCGATTCATTTACAAGTCTCTTTTCATGAGAAAGATGGAAACGAAACACTCAGGTTCATCCCAAACACATTTTATTAATGCTTTCAAAGGACTAAGAGAACATTATGAGTTGTTTGAGTACTTCTATAATCTTTTTTAAGGCACGAAACTTTAACCTCTACACATATTTTTTTTCCATTTGACTCCTTTTCACTGCAATCTACTCAGGCTAGTGTCAACTGTGAAAGAATGATCCTAACTAATTTTGAATGAAATTACCTCTTATCTTGTAGCAGTTCTCTTAGTTTTGCAATAAATTTCTTTTCATTCCAAATGTCGATATCTTCTATAAATTCTTTCTTGCAAGGTACTTGGGATATCACATCCTTCATGATTTTCTTCACATTTGGCTTTTGAGAGATTGAGACGAAAGCCTGACAATGAAAATGCCCTTGGATCTTGCCACATACCTCCTTCGCCAATGTTGTCTTTCCCAACCCTCCGAACCCAACGATGGACAGCACCTTGCGGTGCTTGGTCGAGCTAGACTTTTCTTCCAGCATCCAATTGACAAGATCATCTCTTGGACCATCAATGCCCACAAGATGTTCCTCCTCCACAAAAAGAGCAGACAACCGGGGATCCACGACGGAATGCTCAATGGTGCTACCAGCAATATCATCCAACTTGTACCTGCTCTTGAGGTCTGTCACCTCCTTCATACGAGCCTTCAGCTCGTCGATTTGGTTGGCTATTCCGCGGCGAGACCCAAGAGTCTTGAGACTGCGAGCAGTCTTACGGAAGAACTCTTTGAAGTCGAAGCCACCGTGGTGCTTGCTGCCGTTGCCAAGGTGGTGGACGAACTTGTCAATGACATCCTCGGTGTCATAGGCCAGCTCCCTCACCAGTGATATCCATGCCTTCACTTGGACATCAGGATCTTGTAGGGTACTGTACTTGTGGACGGCGGCTTGCATGCTGATGAGCTCGGATCTGAGTGAGCGGATCTCACGGCGGACACCTTTGAGGCGGGTGCACTCTGTGGCGAGCAGGGAGGTGAGCTTCCCCAGTAGGGGACCCAACACGCCATGAGAAGCGCTCACCACCTCCATTGATCTCGGTGCTCCTTCTACACCCTGCGATCCATCTGTGGTTTGTGTGTTTGTGTGCTATGTTGGACAGAAGGTTGGGGGACCAAGCAGTGACTGGGTGCTTACTGGCTACTATACTTCAGAAGCTGCAAGGTTTTTCATTTTACTCCTGTGCGCTTGGTCACGCCTCATACGCTAGCAGCCAAAAAGATTCCACCAACCATGCATGATGCATCTTGCCGGCCACTTGTACATTTGATTAGACTTCGTACTGGGTGAGCAATTTATTAACACAGATGATCCAAATATAAAACCTCGATTTGCTAAGTATCACAGCTTGCATCTCTATGAATCAGCGTGCCGATGGATTATATACTGTCGATGCCCAAAAGCCCAGCTTGCGTTCTCGTGAAACCATGGACCCGCGGTGCAGTTCATGCTATATCAATAGAGAAACGAAGTGTGGCAGTTCATGCTACATCTACCTTGAATCGTAATACCAGTGTAGACATCATCAACAACGTTCGGAAGTAAAACTTGGAATTTTTATGCCCAACCTAATGCTTATCTCCTTTCCTTAGAACGTAACGAACGAGAGTATATAGTGCGTATGAACTCAGCTGTTTCAGTTCAAACTTACTGCAAGATCTATTAAATACCGATAAAGGTGGTTGAGAGCTAGCTAGAATACCGATAAAGGTGAACGGTAGCCTACAAATCTTCACCATCAATGACAGAAGGATTGGGATTATATATGCGCCATATAGCAGTGTTGATTATGACTCTTGACTCCACGACACGCTGCGATGACATTGGGATTCTGCGGCAACATGCCAAGGGTTGTTAGGTGGGCACGCCGGGGTACCCAGCCGAGCTGACTGCTGAGGTGCACGGCAGGCAGGGAGAAGATGGTGAGCAGATGCGATATGGTCGGTTTGCAGGTAAACTTGTCTTGATATACTGATAATTGCCAACAATGGTAGGCCTCCACATGTTCAGTATGTTTCCAAATATTCTTATGAAAAACAACCTTTTGGAGTGAAGATCACTTGGCCAGCACTTCGAAGATGTGGTCATTACCATGCGGATTCTGTTAGATTTTCCGAGAAAGCATATTTAGTAATCTCCTATGTTTATGCAGGCCATATATATATCATATCCTCAACAAGGGTGACGTACCTGCCGTGAGGTACGCTTTTCTTAATTACTCTGGTTTGGTTTTATCTTTTAACTTAGTAGCGAGCAGTTACAGCAAGCAGGTTGACTTCTCTTGAAATTGTCGAACGCTAAAACCACAAAAATAGGATACCGCATGTTACATCCAGAGTTTAGCTAAGTTAACAAAGCAAATATCGCGGCATGTAATGGTTTTTGCCTCTGCAAGTACAAAATTATCCAGCACCGTATGTCGATAGAGAGGAAACCTCAAGGGTAGAAAGGGAAACTGGCATGATGAAAATATGACCAAAACCTTAACATGAAAACACCATAATCTTGGCTCTCCACACAAACTAACTCCTAGCAAGATTCATGTCTGAGGCACTTAACATAGGCATGTCATGTGCAAGGTTGTCTGCCAAGCATCCAGTTCACCTTCAACTGGCTGCGGGCGGCGGTGGAGGGGGGGTGTTTGCTCTCGCCATTCCAACCCAAGCAAAGATGCCGACACCAAGGATCACCCATCCACACACATCATACCAGAAGTCAGTATCCTTCTTCTTCTTCCTTGATTGCTGAAAACACAATATTGTCAGCTTAGACAGGGTAAGTCAAGTGTGAAACCGAACACTACAAAAAGTCTAGATGATTTATAATTTTTATGAGTTACGACGAATCATTTATCATAAGGATTCATGTAATCAATAACTCAGAACAGGGGTTCGATGAATTGAGTTCCTCAAATGGCTAAGTTAAAAGCAGCATCTGAATCCCACTGCAATCCCTCCAGTGCATGTGGGAAGAGGCAAAATCTCAGCAGCCTAATATGTTGGTTCCACTACCCGAATCTATGCCCCATCTTCTATTGTGTCCACACTGTGTACTGACCGGCGGCATATACAATCATATTGAAGAATGACATGAAATAAAAACATTTGGAAAGAAAATCAACATTGTTTAGTTCTTAATTGAACACTCGCATGTAAGAACTAGAATACCAAATACTGGATTTAGTGAAGCGTAAGTGCGTAACTTGAAAAGGAGGGAACAACATTTCTAATAACCACACAGCAGAAATGCTAGTCAAAATATAACATAGCTTGTAATGGCTAATGAGAAAAGTAAAACAGAAGAATTTTAGTGTCGATTAGGAAAAGGCTACCGAATCAACCCCTACAATTTCTCCTTTTTATTGTTCATGCTGCAAGTTGGCTAGTATCACAAGGTGGGATCTTAGATTCTTATGATAATTGCATGCAATAGAATGAGCCAGCAGGGTGAGCAATCTAAGCTGAAAGAGTAGTACATGCAAATCAGTTCATGCTACACAGGCACTTTTGCCAAATATAAAAGAGCAAAAAGTCAATAGTTTGCAGTATCAAATTAACAAATCTGAGGAAATTAACATAAGTCCAGTCAAAAGATCATACAAGTCCAGTATACAACAAATAATGTATGGAAACTATTCACAAGCAAACAAGCATTTAAGTCGTCATTTATTAGTGTTTAGAGAAAGATAGATATACCCTTGGATTTGAGGAGGCTGAGGGTGCTTGTGATGCCACCGCCTGAGATGCCATTTGCCTCTGGATCTCCAAATGCAGTTCAGGTGCCTGATAATTGAAAGTAATTGTGACGATAACCTTATACAACTGATTATCACTCGTACAAGCATGACAGAAATATGCGGCTAAAATGAAACATCGCAATTGAAAATGTTTAGCTAAAAGGAAAAGAAACATGATTGTCTGAAACGAAACTAAAATCCAGTAAGATTGTCTGCTTAGTTTAGACTCCAGTAACAGTTGCACGGATGCTGCTTAACAGCATATATGTCCTGCATATCAAAAAGAAGAGAGCAGAACACACCTTAGATGCCAAGTCCAGAGACTTTCTGTATAGCTCATTTGCAGGTTCCTACAAACATGAGCGCACGTTACTTTCCAGTTAAACCAAAGCAAACAAGAGCCGACCACAGAAACATAAATGTAAGTTTGGATGGTAAAATATAAAATGTGTTCTTCCATGAACATTCTTCCAGATGCTTTACATGCCAATCTGACTTCATGTGGTGGTGGGGCCACATACAGGTTACATAAAGGAATAAAGGAAAACTGTATAAATGAAGCCCACAAACTAGCAGTGTACACATACCACATCAACAGCTTTCTGAAAATTCTCGGTTGCCTTTACAAAGTACTCATTTGCTGTCTCGTTATCTGCACTGAAGAATCCATGAGAGGTCTGAGCATTTCCCAAGCACCAGAGTGCATCAGCCTTGCTGGGATCAATTTTCAGCGCCTCCTCCAGCTTGGATTCCGCATCTGTAACAAGATTCAATTTGAATTAGTAAAAATATTTAGAACCATGTTCAGTAATAACATCTATTAAAAGACAGAAACCTACACGCATGCACAAGGTGAAATCAGTCATGCAAACAACATAACCTTATTCAAATAGTAAGATCTAGCAATACTGCTGTCATTTACCAATGCAAAATGCATCATAAATATGAAAATCGGTACCTTGCATATTAAATATGAATAACAAGCAAGCAATCGTCATAAAACTTGAAGTGAGCAACCATAACAAAGACTGGGACAAGCGATTGAGTTCATTTCCAACTAATACCTTACCGAAAGGTCAGATACTTAAGATGCAGTTTGTATAAATAATGCCACTGTAAGCTTCACTCACTATACCAAACAAAAGAAAACTGGAAGAAAGCAGCCAGTCCCCTGATGTATACATAAGCAATAACCACCTGAAGTGGTTCATAACTGTTTACCGTTTACGGATTCAAAAGTGCCACTAGAGTTCAGAAGTAATGATTCAATGTGCCAAACACAAATTACTATCTAGCATCAGCTCTCTGTATACTACTATAAGAAATTTTCCAGTAATACCCAAAGCTAAGAGCACTTGAAACCCATCCATAAGATAAACCAGGGAAGCAAAAAAAAGGGGGACTAAAAATCACTCTAGAAGCCATTGTGTTAGTCCGAACACCACTAGTGCAGCAGCAGTTTTCTGAGCAATGTAGCATGAAAGTAAAGATTTCGTAAATGCCTGGAGCTGTGGCCCTCACGCAGCATTCAGGGGTCAACCCTGTCAGCATACAGGTCAAGGGCCGAACAAATTACGCAGGGGTTGAACTGTGGATGATTTATGGATTCGTAAAGTACACATTGCGATCCTAAGCTCATTAGACAGGACCGCTAACATAAAACAAAATTCACACAAAAAAAAAGGGCTGAAGCGATTCGCCCAATCTATAAGCAGCGGAATCGTCTAAATCAGACGGAGGAATACCTTGAAGGCACTTGAGGCCCTCGGGTCCGGCTTTCACCTGCGACAGCTCCAGCAGCGCGCCTCCCCATCGCGTCAGGTTCTGCGCGAGAGAACCGAACGACGAGCACAGCAATAGGTCAAAATCAGATCAGATCAGATCGCGCGGAGTTCGAGCCAACCGGGCGGAACAAAAAAAAAAGGTAACGGGAGGAGAAGAGTTCGAGATGGATCGTACGTCGGCGTCGAGAGGGTTCTGGACGTATAAGACCTCGGAGGTCCTGCAGGCGGCCTCGAAGAAGTGCTCCCGATCCCTGTCGCTCAACGCTCCCAGCTCCATGGCGGCGGCGGAGGCGGCGGGATCCGACTCGGGGGTTAGGGTTTTAGGCTCTCCTCCTCCCTGTCTGTCTCGCTATTTCTCAACGAGATTTGGGGGCGGCCGGAGCTGTGGTGGGGGGCGGCGGTGGGGGACGTGGCCCTTGTAGGGTCGGGGAGGAGGAGGAGGAGTTGGGGTATCATCACACAACCGCATCCGGACGCTGGTGTGTGGGCCGTGGTCTTGCGGGACTCACATGTCAGAGAGGGGATCTGCACGAGTTTACTTGCGAAAGGGGTTCGTTCGATAGGAAAATATCTCGTGTGGCCCACCTCGGCGGCCGAAGCTCTTTCTCTAATTTAGCCCAGATGTGGATGGAACCGGGCTCCGTAGTTGTTAGCGAAATAAAAGGCCCACCAGTTCGTCTCATGACCTCCCCCGGCCCATATACGTCCGTCTCACTGCCACAGTATCTGCTGCCTGCATGCCGCGCTGCAGACAAGTCTGTGACCCCGCGAAGGCGAAGGCGATGGTCCCGAGCGACACATCTGAGATCCGCGCGCGCCTCAGTTCTCGGCTTGCAAACCATGGACCAAAATAGGGTGACTGGATGAGCATGCAACAGATTGGCCGGCGCGTGAGCAAAGAAGAAAACCAAGAGGAAAAGAGACGGTGGCGAGGTAGAACGAAGAAGCCCCGGGGCGAAACGTAACGCAGCAGCAGAGCCATGCAGGCGGTGCGTACGCGGCCGGAGCAGCGGGCGGAGGCGGTGGAGGCGAGCCCGCTCGCGAGCGCGCGGTCGTGGAGCCCCGAGGCGGAGATCGGGATGCGCGTGGAGGACATCTGGGGCAGCCTCGACGTGGACCAGCAGCAGCAGCAGCTCAGCCACCGCGACAAGCTCAACAGCTGCTTCGACAGCATCCCCGTCGCCTCCTTCCCGCACGCCTTCGACGGCGCGCAGCTGGTGGAGATCCCCTCCGACGCCACGCTCGCCGAGGCCGTCGACATCCTGTCCCGCAACAGGATCATCAGCGCCCCCGTCTGGAACGTCGACGCGCCCGAGGACGCCAGCTGGATCGACCGCTACATCGGCATCGTCGAGTTCGCCGGCATCGCCGTCTGGCTCCTCCACCAGTCTGAGGCCGCGGCGACCAAGGCCGACGTCGGCGCCGACGAGCTGGCCGCGAAGCTCGGCACCGTCACCCTGGAGGGCGCCGCGGCCGCCGCCGCGAACGTGCGGGAGCCCAAAACGGCGGAGTCTGAGGGAGCGATCGCGGAAGTCTTCGGAGCCCTGCCGTCTTCGGACCTGTTCAACAAAACCAAGGTTGGTTTTATTTGTTTGTCGCAAGGTTACGTTGGGTTGGGAGTGAGAGATCAATGGCCATCGATCTCCTCCTCCACCCTCCATTATCGACGCCTTCTTGATCGATCGGCGTGGCAGGTGAAGGACATCTCCGGGTCGTTCCGGTGGGCGCCGTTCCTGGCGCTGCAGAGCTCCGACACGTTCCTGACGATGCTGCTGCTGCTGTCCAAGTACCGGATGAAGAGCCTGCCGGTGGTGGACATCGGCGAAGGCACCATCAGCAACGTCATCACGCAGGGCGCCGTCGTGCACATGCTCTCCGAGTGCGTCGGCCTCCACTGGTTCGAGGAGTGGGGCACCAAGACGCTCTCCGAGATCGGCCTGCCCATCATGAGGCTCAGCAAGATCGTCAAGGTACCCATTAATTCTGTTCAGATACCCTGTTTCCCCCACCGGTGACAGATCCTGAAGAATGTGGTATCGATCGGCAGGTTCGCGAGGACGAGCCGGCGATCAAGGCCTTCCGGCTGATGAGGAGAAAAGGCGTTGGAGGCATACCGGTTGTGGATGACAGCGGCAGGGCGGTAGGCAGCATAATGATCAAGGATGTCAAGCATCTCCTTACGGCATCAGAGAACCGAGACTATAGGTCAGATATTGATGGTTTACATGACAACATCACCACTTTTCAGAAACATTGTTCGTTCAATACTACAGCACAGAGGCGATTAAGCGAATGATACTTACTCCGCAGCAATTCACCACTTGCAGGACGCTAACAGCAAAAGACTTCATTGCAAATGCGAGACAGAGCTCCGGAGAAAGGCAAATGAGCATCATAACGTGCAGTAGAGGGGACAGTGTCAAGGACATAATAATGAAGCTGGACGCGGAGAAGAGGCAGAGGATCTATGTGATCAACGAGGAAGGGAACCTGGACGGGTTGATCACCCTCAGAGATATCATCGCCAAGTTGGTGTATGAGCCATCTGGCTACTTTGGGGACTTCTTCAATGGTGTTATCCCTCTACCACAAAACAGCAGGGTTTGAAAAGTTTAGTCAAATCAGGAATTACTTTTTGTCATGCTCTCTATCGATTCATTCTCTGCGGAACTTGATTTTTTCCCCCTTCCCATTTCTAGTGTTCATAAGTGTTTAGTGAGCTCACCTCATCACTACTATGTAGATAGATAGCTTGTCATAATGCTTCCATGTGCGTATCACTAAATTGAACAGCTTGTCATGTTTAAATTGAACAGCTCGATGCCTGGACTTTATCCATGCTAGCTTCACTTATTTCCCTGTAACTATTTATCCTGTTCCTGGGACTAGGTACAAGTTTACCACTTATCTCCAGTTTACCCGCCATTTATATTTAGTGCCTAAATCCCAAGGTTTCCAGTTTGCAATATGTTAAGTATGTCAAACCTGCCTTCCCCCCTTTTCTTGTCATTTGACTAATAATTTTTTTCAGAAATTACTCAGCAGTTCGAATTCAGGAAGCAAATCTTGTTTTTTCCAGAATGTGTAAACTGAAAAGGTTTTCTTGATTTTACAGAGTTTGTGGTCTATTATGTGTAAATTTTTTCACATAATCACACTGAACAGTTTGAAATTAGGAATAACATATTCTCCTTTTAATCAAAGTTTTCATATCAATTATTACATACCAACAAGTTTTTTTCCCTAGATCTACAGTATTTGTTTCTATTTAATATGTTGCCTATTTATGGAGGTCCTCAACTGCTCCCTAACAGATATCTACCATGTATGAATGTATGATGTATCTATAGAATAGGCAATACGAGAAGTAATGAATAGACACATGACATTTCCATTTGTCAGATTTATTTAGACATCAAAGATATTGTGCGTATGAACAGTGCCTGTACCACCACACTACAGGCATCTATACCCAAAAAAAAGATTTAGAAGGTACATATCAAAGTATGGAAGTAGGCAGGGAAGGTCTCAAGTCATCAATCAGATAGCACAGACACAATAACAAACAGAACTAATTGGATAAACAGAGCACCTATGAACTGACAATATTAAGAACATCACAAGTCAACATGAAGTTTCTGCTTTACGGTCAGAGGTTGACAAGACAATGCAATCAATAGCATGTTAGCACCATTAATTGCCTGACAATACTTTTTGTATATCATGAACAAATGAATATAACAAAAATGCTGCAACAGACTAAGCTGAACATAAGAAAGGTTGCAACAAGTTAAATGTGAACATAACTGCTTAGTATAATTGTACATAAAATGTCAATCACCAACATTCTTACGAGCCAAACAAGACTCACGAGATGTTACAATCAACAAAATGAGCAAAATGTAAGAATTGGAACGACAGATTCACTTGACATAATTCCATGTGTGAGCCTCAATAATGCCATCATTTACCTTGACAGGATCAAGGATGACAAGCTAAATCATTCGATTTAGTCTGCTTTGCAGTTCACACCATTTCTGCCAGTTCAGGAAAAGTTTATATTTCCATCTTCAGACCTTCAAAAAGATGTTTGGAAGGTCAAGTTCCCTGTACAGTAATGCTGATAAATTTGACAGACTTGGAACTAGCACGGTAGCACCATCAAAATTTGCATGGGACTTGGAGGTTCCACCAATGATATGAACATCCCTGGACATAGAAAGGATCAGAAGATTAGCTTCTTGGCCAGAAATCCCAGAAGTTGCTCTGACTACAGAATGACTAAACATTAACTGATACTCCCCGTGTTCCAAATTATAAGCCATTTTAGCTTTGTCCTAAGTCAAACTATCTAACTGACCAAAGTTATAGAAAAATATATTAACACCTACAATATCAAATTAATGCACCACTAGTATATATTGCATGGTGTATCTAATGCAAGTAGTTTGATTTTTTTAGATATTTATGCATTTTTATCTTAACTTGGTCAAAGCTAGAGAAGTTTGACTTAGAACAAAGTTAGAATGACTTATTACTTGGGACGTAGGGAGTAAGTGATAAAATTTTGGAAAAAACATCCCTTCATTAACTTCGCAAGTTTATTATCATGGTCGTAATCCATTTATGAAGGACAATATGCCATGCCAGTATTCTCTTCAAATAAGCATATCAAAGGCAATTAAACTTGACAGGATGTTCTAAGGGGATTGTGTAGAGCTCTGGCTAAACTGTGGTTCTCAGTTAACACAATGTTCTCAAATCATTAAAACACAAAATGGCGACTTAGAGGATAAACTGTGGCTCTCAATTAACATGATGTTCGCAAGTGAAGGGATTACAATAAAGAATAAACACATCCTTTTCGGAAGTAAGGCAGCTGGAAAACAGCTGGAGGGAATTCATATCATAGGATTTAGCATTCAGTTCTCTAGGACAATTATTTGGATCATCCAAAATTGCAGATAAGAGCTAGCAATTTTTTGTCAACTGAGGTATCAGAATCCCCCATGATCCTGTATGGAAACTCAGTTAAGTACCAAATCTAGAAACTGACGAATCTACAACAAATATTGCTTATTAAACTAGAAAACTATTGAAAATATATGGCTGTTTCCTGCGATATTCATGATCTACAAGGTAATCTAAAGACGCAATTTCTGTTAGGCTTTTAATACTTGCTCTTACAGACTCAACAAAGCGAACATAAAAAGGGCAAGACTGCATAAACCTTCTAATAATGTATCTGACTTCAGTATGGAAACACAGTTTGGGAGTCAGCACTCACCTAGACAATCAAGCATTTGGTTTTTTCCCTTCAAAGAAATCTGAGACCTGGTTCTCCAAATCCTCAGGGTTGTACTTTATATACCTTGCAGAACCCCTCCCTCCCTCTAGTTGGCCCCGAAATCTCCCAACAAACGAACGGTATGCCGGAAGAACCTTCTCCGAGATGGAAATCTTCAACTCTTCCCTTAACTGAGGATCCACAACCCTCCATGATGTCTGTGTCCTGTACAAATCCTCGAAAGCCAAGTTGAAGTTCTTGAATCTATCCTTCAGTGCAGCCTTGAGTGCACTTGACGAACCCAATGTCTGTGGCAACCCATCATCTCTCAGGCAAGCTAACACCTTAGCCCACGACGACCGGAGATACCCTGTAGAGTATTGCCTTATCTGACCACGGCGTTTGCGAATCCAGTTATCACCGAGCAATGTCTTCAGCTCTGAATCCTTCACCTTCTGCACAATGTACAGCAGATTGTTCATCAAGAATATGTTCTGCAGTGCCTCATCCTCATACAGCCTCGATTTCTCATCAATTTTGCTCTGTAGGTGTGTGATCAGCATGAGCACGCAATGCCCCAACGGAGTCATGTTTGGATTATCGCCTCCATTCAGTTCAGTGTCCCAATATTCAAGAAGTCGATTCAGTGAGGCATTGTAATCTGCAAGAAGCCGTACATAGTTCATAACATAGCGGGTGAGGGGGTGGATCTCCCCACCGGACAGCGGCCTCCGAGAAGTCTCTCCTTGTATGGCACTGGCAAACTCAGCAATCGTACCACGCACTGCATCCCCAAGCCGATCAAGTATCCCCACAGCTTCTTCCCTGATGAAATCCTTGGCCTCACCTGAGAACAAGCCCTCGAGTTCTGGCAACACCTCAGCTAGCGCTTCATACATACCAAGGATGCGGAACAGCTTCTCTGATGATCTCTTCCCGATTGCAATAGCATCACCAAAGTTGAGCAGCTGCAGAACACACCCCTTGGCCGCCTCGGTGAAGCACTCCTCCTCAGCATTTGGGTCAGCCGCAAAAATATGGTTGCAGATGCGGCGCTCCTCAGTGAGAAGGCCGCGGATGGCGACCTTGAGCGCCTGGATCCATTTCTTCATCTTGCCGTCCAGCACGCCCCACTCCACCCGCTGCACCTCCTCGAGGCTCATCTTTTCGACCCCAAGCACGGCGAGGCACTCCATGAGCGTGTCCCGGCGCACCTCCCCGTAGACCTGGCAGAGCTCGGGCGCGTAGCCCGCGCGGAGCATGACGTCCGCGATGTCCCTGAGTGCGCCGACGGTGTCCGGGGCGATGAGGTAGGGCGAGATCTCTTCATCGGAGACCGAGCTCCTGCCGCCAGACTCGTCTCGGCCCTCGCCGGCGTGGTTGGCGAACGAGGGGCAATCTAGGTCTACGGCGGAGGAGTTGAAGGAGGGTACCGTGAGCGAGAGGCGGCGGAGGAGGGACGCCTGCAGGTCCTCGGCGGCGAGCGGCGACGCCCCGCGGATGAGCAGGTGGCGGAACTCGTCCTCGAGCCGCGTCATCGCGGCCTGGAGCGCGGCCTCGGCGCGCGCGCCCGGAGCACCAGCGAGGCAGGCGGCCGCGGCGAGGTACTCCTCGGCGTCCTCCCGCGAGCCGAACACCATCCTGTCCCCGTTGGAGGGGGACTCCCAGCGCTCGACCACCTCCGCCGCGGCGTCCCACTCCTCCTCGGCCCGCGCCGCGGCGGCGTCGTCGTCGGGATCGGGCTCGTACTCCTCGCGCCCCTCCTCCTGGGAGGTCCCCTCGTCCTCCTCGGGGATGGAATCGGCGGCGGCGGCGCCAGGGGGCGGGGGGAAGAGGTCGGACATGAGGGAGAAGCGGTTGTCGAAGCCCGAGAGGATGCGGATCATGTCGTCGGCGGCGTTCTTGGAGCTGGCGAGCGACTTGACGATGTGCTGCGCCGCCGCGATCACCTTCTCCTGCCCGTCCGGCGGCGCCGCCGCCATCCCCGGCTGCCTCTGCTGGCTGGATCGGGAGCGAGAGCCGGCTCTTCCAACTTGGGGAGGGAGGGGAAGGAGATGAGACGAGACGAGACGAGACGAGGGGGGGGGGGGGGGGGGGGGGGGGGCAGCCGGGCGGAACTCGGAAGGAAGAGGAATGATGAATGGGAAGCGAGAATGCGAAGAATGCGAGATGGAGTCGACTCCTACTCTAATCTGCCCGCTGTGCTGAGCTGGCGGCGGTTTTGAATCGGTCGCCGGGTGGTTTTGCGGGCTGTCTTAATGCTCTCCCTCACTCGATGCTTTTACGCTGGCTGATACCGCTCGATTTTGATCGTACGGATGGGATACGCCTCGGACTGCACGATCGTCATCGTGTTCATCTGACTCTCGTCTCTCGTCTCAACATTTCTTCTTCTTTTTTTTAAAAAAAAATAAGCATCTCGATATTTCACCCACCGCAAACAGAGCGGCTATACACTGGCACTGCTTCAGACGAGGAAAAATAAACTGCCGCAGATGGGCCAGTCTCTTTCTCTACAGCAGCAAAAGATGCAGTAGCAGCATGTGTTTAGCATCTGATGCTCTTTTTTAAAAAAAAAAAAGTAAATTAGCATCTGGTACTCGTTGAGCAACAATGGTAGCAAGGTGGAATTTTATCCACTCAGTCAGAATACGTTCGCACAGTCGTACGGTGGTTAGGACAAACCAAAGGCAGGCTTCCAATTGGAGCCGTTTAATTGCAAGTAAGCTAAATTACGTGTTTTTATCTGGTCTTTGGGAAGAAAAAACGTGCTCACCATCTTATCATCGTTGCATTCCCCTTGCCCTGCATTAAGAAGACAATTATTGTGATGTACCACCATACAAGACTACAATGGAATTGTCAATTATAAAGTTGCCTCATCAACAGTCAAAAAGAAAAACCTAATCAATCTAGGTGCGACAAATGCATTCTAGTACGTTAGTAGGCTAACTATGTGTTCGTCAAGGGTCATCAGATGGTGCTGGATCAATGAATTCCACTATCCAAAACCAACAAAGATCCGAGGAAATGCGAAGGCAATCGACCTCCTCAAACCAGACACCTTGAGCACCCAACTAATGTGGCCCGATTGACGGCCACCGTCGTGCTCTTGCTTGGCCATTTTTGGGACGAAATGTCTCGATTAATCGGAACACATTTTTGGTTCATCCGGCACGTGAAAAGCAGATTGCAAAGGGCGGTGTCCTAGGCTCCTAACCCCTAACCCCAGCCAACTAATTAATATCATTATTCTCTAGCTGTTTCATTGCAGTAAACCAAAGTTTTTCTCAGGCACATGGCCTCGCGCCCGTGCTGTTCGCTTGTCCTCCGGAAAGGATCATGGGAGCGATGCGATCCTAGCCTAGTAGTATATTCATTCCCCCAAGATCAAAAGCCAGCCAGCCAACCACTGCTTGCAACCAAGAACGCGTTGACAAAAAAAGAACGCTTGCCCTGCTGTCTCGACCTGCTTGTTTCCTTTTTCCCTTCCCTTCATCCAGTGACCAGTGGTTGCGTCACCACTAATGCCGAGCAGCGTCATGCTAGTGTCATGTGCGCAAGTGTGTCATGGTTCTCAACTCCTAGTGCTTTTGCGTCCTAATTATCGTTTACTAATCCAAAAGCAAAAGACACCGAACTTGTAGGACAAACTAAGAAAAGAACTACTAGCATAGACGAAGCACTTGTGTGATGACGTGTCCGCACCTGCATCCCCATATGCAACGTACCGATGCCTCTTGTGTTTAATCAAGTGCCCAACTGCAGATTAGCTTGGAAAAGGGTCCTTGAAAAACTGAAGCTTGAACAGAAGATGGTATGCTTCCCAGCAGGCATGTGCTACCAAGTCAATCATATATAAAAAAAAAGGCAGAGCGCCTTGGAAGAAACGTTCCTTTCATCCCATCCTCCCAGCAACCTTTCTTTCCACATTCTAAATTAATAAAACCAGAGACTCAGATTCACATCTGATGCATGATCGGGTTTGCTTAACGACTGATGCAGGATCCGACAAACCAAAGAAGGTTCCAATAAAGTTCACACTTCACACCAACTTAAAAAAACCCAAAGGTGAAGCATCTAAGCATACTGAAACATCAGCAATTGAAGTCAACAGATCCAAAGTAATAGCAAACACTCAGGTGAATGGCATATCTACCAGCACCAGGGATACATTGCAACTTTCAATATGCAAGTACAAAGAAGATACAGATATCCTATTTGCCAGGTACGTCTTCTCTATAAATAATATTACTATAGGTTCATTTGTTCCTGCTATTTTGTAGAATCAGGGCAAAAAATAGTTTCCTGTCACAAAATGAACCAAAAAGGGTGATAATGTTAGCTCTCATCAGAGAATAGTTGGGAACTCGGTCCTTGGATCTTAAGATGAGCACCTCTGGTTCACAAGGAATGATCATGCACCAAAAATAACCAAGTTTACCAGTGGATATGGTAATATGTACACTATTCACCTATTGTTATCCCCACCAGTCTGGAATTTTTAGTCTCCTATTCCTGTGAATAGCAAGGTTAACTGCAGGGATCTTGTGCCTCACCTGCCGCCATATCATGTTCACAGCATCACCTTTCCTGGGAGGATACTGGAACTCATAGTGGTGAGACACATTTTTTAGCTTCAACCACATCTCAACCCACTTCTTTTTGGGGATCTGTCTGAGCTGATTGAGCAAGTAATCAGGTCTCAGAGCTTCTTCAACCGAGAAGAAAAGGGAGAATTCACTGTAATCAATCTCATCTTCAAAAGGGAGCTCGATGCGGCTGCTCACAATCACGGGAACACAGTGACAGACAATGGCATCAAACAGGCGGCATGAGGAAGGAGTGTCCCCAGCAGGGTGAAGACAAAACTTTGATGACCGCATACCTTCTGTAGACTGTTAGGATCAAACAGATTTGTAAATTCCATGTTCCCTTATCAAGAAGCTTTAATAGAAATGACAAATGTGCCTTACCATTTTAATGCCATCACCTGTGGCAAAGCTATTCTCAAAGTGCACCCCATCCTTTCCTTTTAACATCTTTGCAAGTTTTGCCCGGATCTTCCCTTCCTGAAAAAAAATGGATGTCATAAATGTCAAATTTCTTAAACTCTAACCTTAGTGGTGCTTTATATCTAGACAAATTCCACAATGGAGAAAACAATAAACTAAAATAGAAAATTATAGGAGGGGCAGATGGAGTTATTACTATCATAAGTCAGTTCCATACATCTTTCCGGACAGTGCGGCCTCGAAAGAAAAGCAGTGTATGACGAGCCTCAAATGGATCAGGTGGATCATCATCAATGAAGGAACCCACAACATGCACATAAGGTGCTACAACATCTTTCCTCAAGGAAGCCAGTTCCTTTGTGTATCTCCCAAAATCTGCAACTATAAGAATAGATGCATTCACCATGTTCCGCAGGAATCTGAAAGCGTTTGGGTGATGCATGGGAATCACATGGTCACGGCCTGCAGATCGTTGCCAATATTTAGACTTCCATAGAATGTCCATAAGTTCAACCTACAAGACAACAATAGCAAGATGAATTAAAACAGTTTGATTACATGAAATGTCATATTCTAATATTGCAATAAACTGGGACTAAAAGCCTTTGTTGTTGTTGTTGTTGTTGTTGTTGTTATTGTTAAAATACATTGGGACATAATCATATACTGCAGATCCCCAACTAGTGCTTGTGCAACTGTAAGTCTGCAGAGGTCGGTATTAGTTGTGCTTGTGCACATCAAGCCAGCTGCAGATCCCCTGTTCACAAGGAGCAACATATGGCATATGTAGTTAAGGATTTTTGGTGATAGGTTTAACCACTCGCATATACTGTCAACCTTAGCAGGTAATAGCTACCTCAATTGGTTTCAGCACTGTAGAAACATCCTTAGCAGTCAGTGATCAAGGTGTAAGCATCCTGAAATCCTAAACTAAAGAATGACCACTTTCTGATAGCATAGTTGATGGCAACTGAACAGCAACTAGTGAGAGAGTTCTCCAAATGGCAATAGATTTTTCCTCTATGTGTGATCTTCATTGTGCTTATTTTTTATTTTTTTCTGGGATGGGATTTTTTATGTGCTTTATTGTGTTCAATGGCTCATCGATTTTCCCTGTAATTCTTTTGTGTGTGTCTTCTTACTGAGTATATAGTCAAACGCGCAATCTGTACAGAGCTGCCTCAATCTGAGCCGAATCTAATCAACCATAGGTCACATGACAGTGTAGAATTTGTCAACGGAAAATAAATTAACAATGGAGAGGGGAAATCTAAGAATCGCGGCACCTGCAGGAGGCGGTCGGCCTCGGTGTCGGGGTCGGTCATGTTGCGGCCGTGCACGTTGAAGCTGAGCGAGGAGAAGAATGGCACGAAGAATGCCTCGGCGTCGTCGGGATCCCGCACCCTGACGGCCTCCCTCCGCTCCGATCCCAGCAGCCCTCCTCCGCCTCCCCCCCAGTCCTGCAGCGACGCCATCATCCAGTACTCCACGCTGTGCTGCCGCCTGATCCCGCCCGCCGTCGGCGGCCACGCCGGGAACGGCCCCGCCGTGGCGCTGGAGGCGTCGGCGTCGGCGTTGGAGGCGCCCGTCATCATGGCGACGTGGAAGCGCGGGGGCAGGTCGTACATGAATACGCGGAGCGGCGGGGCCGCGGAGGGCGGGCACCGGCGGGCGGAGAAGGGCTTGAGGTTGAGGAGCGCGGCGCGGGTGGCCGCGGGGCCGGTGGAGGAGGTGAGGTAGAGGAAGGCGGAGGGCAGCGCGAGGAGGAGCAGCAGGAAGGCCGCGCCCGTGGCCACCGTGCGGCTGCTCGGCGCCCCCATGCCGCCGCCGCCCGCCGGCTTCGCACTGACTGTCCCTTACCGTCCGCGAGGACGGTGGTTGGGCTGCCTACTGTATGAGTGCCGAATGCTGAGGGTGGTGGTGTTAAAAAAAAGTTGATGAACGGTTTTGGGTAGAGGCTAGTATAGCCTAGAGCGAACTGTGTCCGCGTGCGATGGTGACGGCTCTCTGTTTGTGCGCGCTCGTGTGGTGTGGTGGTGCGTTTCGTTTTCTCGACTGCTACCACGGTGACTGAAAATGATGGAAGGAGCTGTAGCGATCGATCTGGTCCGTCCATGGGCAAGGAATCTCGGGAATTTGATCGCGAGAGATTCTCCAGGACTACGACCTGTCGACCTCAGTCACAGCCTCTACACGCTCCGTCTCAGTAAGATTGTCGCTAGAAAACTGTATTTGTCTTCCAAACACGCTTCCTGGCGACACTCTTTCTTGAATAAAGTAGTACCATAATGCTCAAATCTAACAGGTTGCTGCCAGCAGGTGGTGTCGTTTATTAGCAGGTAGTAAATAAAGATAGAACATGTAAGTGTAAGGAACATTAGCTCCGGATCTAGCGCCCCTCACGATGATTAACACTTCAGAAATGCAGACACGTGCAGTCTTCAGGATCATTACTTTACTTGCAAGACAGGGCACAGATTATGCTTGCAAGACACAAGAAGCAAGGCAGTGACACACACGAGCGGCCCAGTACATTGCAGTGTCTCAGAGGATTGATAAACACATGTTATGCATTGCGTGGCACGACTAAATCTGTAACAATTATTAGATTCAATATTCATCACGCAGCGTGTGAATAGCCAAGCATGGTGAGGGACTAGACTAACCGTCTAAGGGCAAATAGTAGAGGCTCGATAACAATAGTAAAGTCTATATGTTTATTTCAGCTTCTAGGCACGACAACTAACTTTCCATATATCCAGAACCCACATGCTCTTATAGCAACTCCAAGAGCCTCACTAAATATCACTAGCTAAAATACTAATTTGGCTAGTATGTAAAATGAAATAGCTAGTAAAAAGTTGATGAAATCCAACAGACTAGCTAAAATCCACTGTCCATACGCTCCACCGCTAGTGGGTCCCGCCTGCCATACTTATGTACAAGGGGATAGCTAGCGGGAATGGCTAGCCAAAGATGGCTAGTGAAGCCCCCGGTTTAGCTAGTGGAGAATAGCTAGGACAAGTTTAGCTAGTCTGTTGGATTGAATTTTTTGACAGATTTTCTACTTTTTAGCTAGTAAAGCCAAAATAGCTGGTCTCTTGGAGTTGCTCTTAGAAGCCAGAAGTTGGAAAGGTCACGGGAAGAGGCTTCTGACTTTCCACTTTCGGAGCCAAACCTTCGGATATGGAAAGCTATCACACCGAAATTCATCATATAAGCTGCAAACAAAGGGCCTAAATGCATCCCCGTGCAGTTTCAACTTTTTTAGAATTAGGAACAGTGAGCACCTATAGTTGTTTGCAGTCTCTATAAGCTCATACTTCCCGGAGTGATTTACAAGAAACCCCCCAAAAAAGTGATTCTCAAGGCACTAAAACATTACAGTGTCGGAAGGATGCCGTGTATCCAATTCTAAACAGATCGACCAGGAGTAATTGCCAGGAATTTCGTGATTAACGCAGCAATGTTAGTATGCTGCGCATAAGTTTCCCCACTATTGTAGTTGAAATTGAGCTAAATAAAAGTCCAGCTGCCAGCCTCACCATTGCAAATGCCATGTGTCTTCTGTGGTTGTTAGCGATGTATAGCTCACCTATGCAATGTTGGGTAGGACTCTGCCATGATCAGAACAACAAGTGAAGTCCATCCAGTAAACGACCGTGCACCCTTTCCCTTTCCTTTGTTCTTCTGGTCATAGTTTTCCCAGAAGAATCCAGTTTCATGGTAATTCTGCGCGATATTCCTGCAAATGACGAGCCAGAAAGTAGCATCAGCAATATATTAGACAACCTGCAGTTTTGCAAATTCACTAGGCTTCAGTGGAAGAGAATAAACACACCGGATAAGATTTGATCTTAGCTTGTCGTACACTTCTCCTGCCCTTCCTTTGTACGGGCCATCCTCTACAGTAAAGCACAATCTCATATCATAGTGCCAACATAGAGATTTGCAGAGGGGATAAAACAGCCAATTCAAGAGCTTACCATGAGCATAGTGATGCAGTGCTGAAAGAACCATGTAGTTCATGTTTATCCAAATGGCACCTCTCCAATATGGGGGGTCATGCTCTGTATTACGCTTCATATATATTGAACTGAAACATGTATCAACAGATAATTCAGACACCAGTAGTTGGATAACCAAACAATGATGTTATAATAACCATCACACCGAAAGCTACAATACTAAGGTGTCAGGCACATGCATGTTTGACAATTCCATCAGGCCAGGTTGGAGCCTATGCATTACTGACAAGGTAGACTGGCCATAGCAGCCTAACACTCCTAATGTCGAATTGCTTTATCTCACAAATATGCTTCAGAGATCCCAATTTAAATTGTTGGGGGGGAAATCATGCAATCTACCCATACGGTCATACTTCAAAAATTTACAGAGTACAAGAACAAACTTAACAGCCATACCTTGTTCTAGAAAGTGACCGAATGCCATAATCTGTCCACAGTATAGAGGTATTAGATATTAGATCGAGCTGCTTGTCAAGAACCCATGATTCCTGAGCAGAGTCAAATGGTGATTATTACTTAGGATGGACATCAGAAAAATCATTGAAGTGACAAACAAACAGACAGAAGTAAAGAGCATACAGGTGGAATAGCCCCCATCATGAATGGGAAGAGACTGACATAACCAACATGGGGTACTAATTGCAGCTGAGGGGGTTGTAATGTTTCTCGCAAGAGCTCTCGTCTCATAGTATCCTTGTCTTGAACATCATACCATCTCAGTTGAACCTACAAAAATGACCTCCCATCACAATCAAAGTTGTGAATAATGTGAGGCAAACAAAGTGCCAAAGCTAAGAGGAAGCAAAATGCCTAACCTTTTCAGTATGGTTACCATAGTCAAAATAGGCGCCAATTTTGTCATCTAAGTGCAACTGTACAAAATCCAATAATTACAGAACTGAATGCACCATTATATAAAACAGAATAAAACCCATCTTTCAGGGCAGAATTTTGATAAATGTAGAATTCTGTAAAAGACTATTTACAGTGATATGGACGAATTTATTGAGAGGTCAACTCTCCGAAGAAGAGAAGTTAGGTATTACGGAGCAAAGACAGGCCTAAACACTTAAAAGGTCTCCAAAAATCAAGTCTAGTATGATACAAAAAATTCAAGCAACTGACAGCATAATACCTTATTAAGTGTTCTAAAATCTGAAAGTTGATTTGACAATTTATAGTAATCCTGCAAAAATTCAACAAAACAATTCAGAAATGTGCCAAAGTCAATGGTTGGAGACAAGTCAACTTGAAATTAGCAATTCATGTTCCTGCATCCATACGGAACTACCTTCTCAAGAGCGCTGTCTATTTTAAGGAACTCTGCAATTGAGCGAATGCAGTTTGTAGCTAGAAGCATCCAACAACGAAGATCAACATGGCGTTCTTCATCATTAGGGTGAGATGCACGAGGATAGTCATCCAATCCAGATGTCAATGTCTGTAAAGTACAGGGAACATCAGGTGAGAACAAAGTGAAAGAACTCTAATCTAGCATGACAAGGGCTCGATGAACAAGTTTTGACCAAGGAGCAAGCAACAATGAACTATGCAAAAAGAAAAAGAAAACCTTTGGGTTCAACTCCCTTTTTGTCATGTTGTCTCTTCCATGCCAATAGAAGGTGCCTTCATATTTACCTAACAATTTAGCACAGATAAGCCAAAGAGGGGAAGCACTGATATGACAAGTAGAATCATATATGGACAAGCAATCATATATTCATGGTCCTTTGACCTTCACAAGAGTATAGCTTTTACTTCATCTTTATAGGACAAACATCTCATATCTTACAGCGTAGATGGATTTAGAGAAAGCTCTAGTGCACAAAGTGCTGCACGTGATGATTAGATGGTGTTTGTCTCTAAGAGGGTCATCAAAAGATACAAACTGTTCCCACCAAAGTGCATGTTATTATTCAAAAAAAAAAGTGCAGGGAGGTCAGGTCACTTAGTTGGACGAACCATAAAGTACAAGTATTTCAAGCTTTAAAGACTCTAAATATTTCAGTCACATTTCTTTCTCATTGGAACAATGGATTTGTGATGTGACAGCTACTTAAATAGTTGAGCCACACTTGCAAAATATAATTGAGAACCATTTTTTTTCACCAGCTTGAGGTGGGAACATATAGAGCAACCAGTGATCACTACCGCAAATATGATGTGTATCTCAATTCTCAAGGACAGTGTATGTTGTGTCAATAGTTTACTTCTGATCAAGCTTAGATTCGAATTTTACCAGAAAATTATGCTGACTAATAAGTGAACTGAAGAAAAACTAATAGTACCCGGTGAAGGTTCCGAACGCCAAATCTTATCATTTCTGATTTTGTGTATCATACAACCACACCTAGTGTGCAATAATAATCAACTGAGCTAGTGGCTCTCATTAGGCTTTCAAACTATCATGTTCATAAACCATGTAACAGCTACTCCCTCCGTCCTAAAAACTATCCGTTTTGGCTTTCCTAGGTACATAGCTTTTGCTACGTATCGAGACATAATATATATCTAGATACGTAGCAAAAGCTATGTACCTAGAAAAGTCAAGACGAATTGTAATTTGGGACAGAGGGAGTAGTAGGCTCATTTTTGTATCTAAGAAAATAATCATGGCAATAGAATTGAACTCCAAACCCACACACTATTCAGTACAAAGTACATAAAATGCAAGTGGAACAAGTAAGCTTACCTGATTGTGTACTGTTGAACCACTGGAACCAAGAATTCAGCCGTATATAAGCCCTTTCAAGGAAAGCAGAAATCTTTTCAGCTTCATCATCTGAAAACTGTTTTGCATGTATTCCACTTGCTAAATCTGTGCCAAGAAAAAGGGCATACAGCAAATTAATTAAATTCTCGTATGCTCATTATAGACCTCCATAGGTTTAACAGACTTACAGACTTGTGGTGCTTGTCAGTCAACAAAATTTCTTAGTATTTGGTTTATAATTTGGTAAACATGCACAAAACTGTACAGACTAACATAATTGATTCTACGTGTTATTGCAGACAAATTAATGCATGATATGCATGCAAATCGCAGTAAATATCGAGAAAAATGGAGAAATAGAGATCTCAACACTGATAAAATAAAACAAACACACCGTCAATGTGAAGACAAAGAAGGGAAAAATGTCTTACCACGTATCGCAAGAAATAAAGTTGGAGGGTTTCCATTGGAAGGGTACTGCAGAACAAACTCCTCAGGAACTTTACTGCATGATTGCAGAACTTGGATGATATAAGACGGTCACACTAAATTTATCGCTGGTTTTGACCATAGTAGGATTCCATTGGAAGGGTTCATAACAGAAACTACCTTAAAGCTTCAGCTCCTAAGATTTGCTCCCTAGGAATCCATCCATCTGAATTAAGCAGATCTAACCAATGTCCAATAATATCCATCGATATATGCACGTCCCAGCGCCTGTACATAATCAATGAGGACTTGTGTTAGAGCAGAAAATGGTACTACCAGCACAGACCAACAAACTTGCTGACAATGAACTGGATTGGCACAAACCCTTCACTGAGCATTGAAATGATGGAATAGTTACCAAATGACTAATTGATGGAAGCCCTCGTCCCACAGAAATCCCCTTGGAAAGAATGAGCGGCTGGGAACAGCTGTATATAACGCAGCTGGCCAATATGGAATGTATTTATCCCCATTTTTTTGCTGAGAGAAACACAAGCATTAAGTTCTGGTTGTCTGTGACTTGTAATCAGCTTAGGATTCAGATGCAACATACTAGTACTATAGACAATATAAAATTAACACATAGCCAATAAGAGAAATAATAGTACCCTGAGATAGTTATTCCTTAGAACTAGGAAGCATACAAGCAAAATAGAATTGATGTCATGTGAAGCCCTGAAACTTACCGTGAAACCTTTCGGAAGTGCAATTTTGGATTGCCCGTAAAAGTAGCCAACACCACCAAGAAGATTTGACAAGGCAGCTCTACCAACAGACAAGTCTTTGGAGTCAATCTGAATCAAGTAAAAAACCACATCAGCATAGGTCTAGCACAAAAGTTTAGTCAAGTTTTACCAATTATTTTTATTTACAACATTGCTTATCTCACAGAAAAAAACAAATGTCTTCGACTGTAAAATGAAGCACACAGACACTTATAGTTGAACGACACTATCACACAAACCGATAAATAGACAAACAAATACAAGAGTCATCCCTCGGGAAGATATTTGATTTCAAAAATGTGATTTGTAGGAAGTATAGTAATGTGCCATGAGAAGAGAATGGATGCAGATACTAGAAAAACAAAAAAAAATGTGGAATGGAAACCAGAATGGTTCCGATCGAGCCCACCTTATTATTTACATGGAATATTTGACCATATCTCTCTTCGAATTCCTTTTGTTTTGATTCAAGACGGGCGCTCAGCATGGGACCTGGCATCATCAGGGACTAAGACAATGAATATACTGTGCTTCCAACATTCTTAAATTTCAGATTCACTGAAAGCATAAGGCGTAGGTAAAACAGATCCGAAGAACTATGCAAGGATGTAGATGAATCGAACAAGTTAAATCTTAAGAGCTCAAGTAGATTTGTTTGACACGTTCAGTGTCGTAGAAAATGTGGTTGGTGTCCATGCACCCCATGACAAACACAAAGAAAAGTACCAGTGTGCAGTATGAATATGCAGCAGCATCACCTGTTAGCTTGCTAATCCGCTCTTCAATCTTTGGATTTTTCGAGGCAGACCCTGACAAGAATACTATGTCTATTTGAGCAGGAGTCTTTATGGAAACCTGCAAAAATAGAAGTACAAATCATATGCCACTGCTCACAAGAAATGACATAAGGCCTAGATCAACACAAAAATGGATCAGAAACAACAATATCTTCCTTGGTGCTAAATCCATACCATTTTTTTGGAGTGAAATTCATCCTACATGATGATTCTACATAACACTATAACATTGAGCAAGTACATATTGTGCATCACTTATCCTTTTAAAAAAATTGATAGGAGGATGTTGACAATTATTTCTATCACACAACTTCACACATACATGAGAATATATACATTATAAGATGGAACAAATTTTCTTGTCCTCATTATAATTACCTGATAGGTCATTATATTGGAAGAATCTTCAGTCATGTCTGGCAAGTTAAGGTTCCCAGTTCGCATTGCCTAGAGAGAAGTCCACATAAGTAGCTACATGGAAAGGTAACTTCATAAAATATTTAATGTGCAGATTTTTTTTGCCAAATAATAAGATAGATGATGAAGAGTTTAAATACATTAGTAGCAACGGTCTGTTGTACTAGGTCACTCAGATTATGCATGCTCATTGATTTGAATCCAGCTCTATGAATTTCCAAATTATCCTGTGAGAAAACAGAGTTACATATACATCCATATAAAAGTTAGCCAAATGGAGTTGTATCAGCACATCCCAACAAGGATTGACAAGGTCAGAAACTATCAAGACATATGGGTACCTCAGATCTCAAGTACAATTCCCAATCACCAATCTCGTCATGTGACCCAGATGCCAAAAGAATAGGGCCTCTTGATGAAGGTACATGAGAGGCCATAGTGATCGACTTTCCGCTTTCGTCCGCGATGTAGAAAAACAGGTGTGTGGTGCTTTCTTGAGCATCACTTAAACTAGACCTAGATAAAGATTAACAACATGGAATAAGTTCTTATGGTTTGATAATTTTGCATGTTTGCGAGTACTAATAACTGGTGATACCCTACTGAACTGGGATCAGGCAACCAACCCAGAATCATCCTTCTTTCCATGATGTGTTTAATGTGTTTAGAAATTGAGAAGCTTACATCTTTTCAGTAAAAATTGAAATGTTCTTTCTTTTATTTGCAGATAATGAATGTGTGCTTACCTCTCACTGTTAGCGCCCAATCGAACTGCCCAGTCTCCACCATAACCGCTGCCCTCCCCTTTCTCTTTCAGAAAACTAGTAGTCAAGAGTAGGCCATGATCAAGCAGCACTTGATGGCCATAATCCCTACCATTGTGAGCTGTCCACCCATATGTGCTCAGCTCATCAGAATCTTGGCAAACATGACGAAGAAAATATTGTCCATTTTTCAAGCCAATCCACATCAACCCAGCAATTAGAGACAGAGGAGTTCTGAAATAGATGTAATAGTGGCATGAAATTCTAAAAAATGCTTGATTCTACAGGATTTTTATTCTAAAAGCATGCACAGTACTTTAGTTATCAATACAATTACTCCACATGAATGCAAATATGGACAAGTAGAGAGGTGAAAACTCCTTAGTTTCGATAACATTCATGAATGAGAATAGGAAGCTATCATCACAACTAAAGATACAAGAACCGTGAACTTTCAAATGTATTCCAGAGTTGCAGACAACATGTCATACAGGGCAATAGGGAGGTGTTGCAAAAGTTAAGCACCTTGAACGAATTCCAAGATACACATTTGGTCTGTAAGTACCCCAATACAAGCTTTCCTTGTGATCACCTTGGAACTGCAACCAGTTAAACATGAACCATAAGAAAGCTGACCTATTTACAACCAAAACTTAATGATACGAAGAAATTAGAACCTGTCGTATATGCATAATTGAGAACAACTGATAGATGGAGAGCAATAAATTAAAAAAAAACACCCAATAAGAAATTCAATCCATATCAGCAGATGAATTAGAAAATACAGTATACATTTTATCGAAAGTATCAAAAGTAGAGTTTAGTTACCAAGAAACTCTAGCTAGTAGGTTTCTTCATGCTTCCCAGCAAACAAAGTTTGGTTAGGCTTGTTGATCAAAGGCAATTATACAACAACTAGGTCATTTCATTGTAACAATGCCAAATCAGTAATCACCACCATTTAACGGCTCATATACAAAACACAACCGACCAATCCAAAATCAACTACAGGTCCCGTGCCGTGCTTCCCAATTTCCCTGCTAGCTTAGCTCTTGTGCCATTCCAAACCTTCAGGTCCTAGACAGTGATACAAAATGTGGAACGCTCGACGAAAACAACATAGCAATTGCCAAACCAATGGTTGTCACCTGAGGCAGATCCATCATCCTGGGTGCCGACAGCGGCGTGACGGAGCGCATGACCTTTCGCAGCGTGGCGGAGCCCTCCGCTTCCACCTCCTCCCACCACCCGCCAGTATACGCCACGAAGGCGCACGACACGAGGGCGAAGGAGGTGATCCCCAGGAGTGCGAGGGTCCGGGGGCTCACGTCCATGAGGCGCAGGGGCCCATGGTCGCCGCGGCCACGGCGCCGCGCCGCTGCGGCCGCGGCTCGGCGAGCGTCCGGCTCCGGCTCCGAGGCGTCGGAGGGCCTCCCGCGGCTCCTGGCGGCGGCGGCGGCCGCACGCCGGGTGCTGCTGCTGCCGCCGCCGGTCATCGGGAAACTCTCGCCGGCGATCTCAGCGTTTCTGTGGGGACCGCCACTAGGGGAGACTGGACTGATTGCAAGGCGGAGGGGTTTGATTGATCTTTCCGCCTTGCAAGTGGGATTGCGTAATGTTGTTTTTACGCCTAATCGTCATGGTCGCGGACGCGTTGTACGCGCCTCCGCGGTGGAATGTACTAGTTGGGCCTATGTCTTGCCATATGCAGCCCAAGAAATTAAATGTTGAAAGGCCTTTAGCCCATCGAAAAGGATTTGGATCATCGGCAAATCCTATGGGCCCGTTTGCTGGTTCTCGCCTTTCACACGTAGAAGCTGTTTTTTTGAAAACAACTCCATGAGCAACTTCATGAGCGAGGGGAGAGAGCCATGTTTTTACTGACTTCACGTGCTTAACTCTCGTGAGAGTGAGTTTTCGAGAGAAGGCCGACCGGAGAGTTGGGCAGAGAGTTGGATGTTTGGCTATTGAAGTTGTGAAGCTGCTCGTGAAGCTGCTCATGAAGCTGTACCAAACGGGCCCAATATACCTTCCGGAAGGTGGGAAGGCCCGCCACCTTCCGGTGTTTGAGATTCGTGCGGCTCACAGGAGTCGCACGATCTCCTTCTTCCTCAGCCGGTGCGAGGTGGGGTGGGGGTTCCAGCGGCGGGGTGGATGGTTGGCAGGAGCGGCCGGCGGGGGTGGGAGGTCGGCTAGCTGGAGGTTAGGGTTTCGGGTTTCTGGGTGGTGGAGGCGGCGGAGCCTAGCGGCGACGATGACGGCGGCGGTGGCGGAGTTAAGGTTAGGGTTCGGGGGTCTGGGTCTCCGGCGGACCTAGAAATGAGAGGGGGTCGGGGGACAGCCGGAGGACCGGCGGTGGAGGCGACTCGGCCGGCGGACGGCGCGCGGCGCGCGCGGTAGCACCACCGGCCGGCCGGACGGGGCCGGGACGGCCGGTTGGGCGGCGACCGGCGGCGGGGGCGTTGAGGCAAGCCGGGTTAGGAAGGGCGGGGTCCCGCCGCGCCGCCGGGTGGTGGAGGAGGCGGCGGGGGGTGGTGGTCGGGCGGGCAGGCGCGAGGAGCGACTCGGTTAGGGAGGGTGGGTCGCCGGCGGGGGGTGGTCGGCGGGCGGGCGGGCGCGCGCGGCGGGAAGCCGCCGGCGGGGGTGGAGGATGAGGTGGCGAGGGACAGCGGCGGCGGGAGGAAGAAGAAGGTGGAGATGGGCCTTAGTGGGTTGGAAGTTCGTAGGCTTATTGACCTTCCGAAAGGCATATAGGATCCGGGAAGAACACCGTGCGAAAGATTACGATTACAGATAGATGGTGATCTTTAAAAAAAAAGATTAGGAGGAAAATTACTCCGTACTTTCGAGCATCCCTAGGTCTTTTCTTCTTCTTTTATGGTAATAACAGGAGGGGTACTGGTTATATTAATTTAAGAAAGGTCTTATACATGGCACATGGCTCCGTAGTCAATGGATGTGAGATCCATTTCTATCGCTGCTGCCGAAACTAAGCATGTGCGGTTAAAACATTCACACTTGGGAATGCATATGGTTGTATTTTATGCTTTTTTCTAGCACGCAGTGCGCAGATCGTAGCGTGACTGTGTGAGCAGACAGAAGGGACAACAGTAACGTTTTAATATTAATCTTTATTATTATGTTGGAATTTTGACGCCATCTTCGATGTGGCTGGCAGTGTGCTGAGCGCCCCTCTTCATGTGATAAAATAAAGCTAGTCACTGAAGGGGGAAAAAAGAGTAGATCGCCAATCATATACCAACAAGTGTTTATTGATCCAGAAACGAGAGCGTTCGACTTGTCAGAGATCGGAAATTATTTCTTTTTTTCCTTTAAAAAAAGAAACGAAATCAACTCTGCTTGGCAAGTGCTTCTCAAAGTAGTTTTTTCCACAAATGGGAGGTGCACCTCTCTTTATCGTGCGGTGGTGGCTGCCTCCAGATTTGTACTGCAGCACATGTGAGTGGACGGTCGGCCAACAATCAATATTTTAGTGTGCTAGCACGAATCTCGATGCATGATTGAACGGTTGGAGATAAGAAAAGGTGCACCTTCCCGTTGTGGGAAGGATTTTTCGAAGTGCTTCTCCTGAAGACCGCGTCCTTTTGTCTGCCCATCCTGTTGCTTACATTTGCAACAGGTTTCTGAAGACTCTGTCGCACATTTTTCTGGCATTCATAGAAGAGTAGTAATAACAAGCTGCCAATATATCTTTTTCCAGGTTTATTCAGAGCTCGAGCTCATATTACAAATGGTCATCACCCAAAAATAATGAAGTGGGTACAGAGATCCTCGGTCGAACGACGACTGCCAACCTGAACCTCATTACCTCACACTCCCTGATGAATGGTCACGCTCTCAGAGCTTACGTCCATCCCATGGATTTCCGGCAATTGCTCGGGGCCGTCACCTTGATATCCGCTTTCTTCCTCTCCTCCGGCGGCAGGCTGGTGTAGTTCTTCCAACCCGCTGCGACATTCCTGAGGTCATTCACCTTGTTCTCCAGCCCCATGCAGCAGTTGGCGTGCACGGTGCAGACCTTGTCCAGCCGCTCCTGGAAGTCGCAGAAGCCGCTGATGTACTCCGTCTCCAGCGGCTGGATCCTTGCCCCGAGCTCGCTGACGAGCTCGTGCTTGATCCTGTTGAACACCACCTGCTCGATCGGGTTGCCGTCGAACCTCGCCCTCGCCGCCCGCCAGTACTTGATCATGGCAACACTCCGGCTCGTCGACTTCATGTAGTAGAACCCCACGTTGTTCTCGCAATCCAGGAGAGCCGGCGCCATCTTGGAGTTGTCCAGCGAGCAGCTCATGTCGGCGTAGACGGAGATGTGCTGCAACGGGTTACGAAGCCATAGGATGTCGGCGTCCTGCAGCAGGAGGAGACCAACGTGTTCGATCAGATTCGAGTCGCTAATCAATGTTCAGGCAGCTAGCAGAGCTAGCGTTGTCATGTCATCTCTTCAATCCTCCATGGCTCCATATACCGTGAAGAGGAAGTTGTAGCCGAGCTCCAGGACGCGCTGCTGGATGGAGAGCTTTAGCCAGATCATCTCGACGTACTCCGGGGTCCCGAACGACTTGGCCCTGTTCATGTCCATGGCCTTCACCTCGAGGAGGTAGCAGTGCGGGTGCACGGCCTTGCAGCCGCGGAGCGCGGCGGCGTCGACGGTGACGATGAGGACGTGGCCGACGAGGTGAGCCGTGTCCTCGCCGTCCCTGAAGCCGCCGAGGAAGATGTCGAGCAGGGAGTTTGGCCGCGTCCACACCTCGTTCACCGACGTCATTATCACCGTCCTGTCCTCCGTCGCCACTTTCGGGAGCAGCTCTTCCAGGCCCGCGAATTCCACCTGCATATGCGTATAGAATAATTATTAATTCCAGATCGAGGTCGTCGTCTATTTTTTCTTTAGAGATCTAGTATATATGAAATCATTCACATATGATTCCGGGGCTCAAGAACGCATCGCTGTTCACGCTGTCGTCGTTGGATATGATAGTGTAATAATGCATGCGCGGCCATAGAGACGGAAATTACGGAGCTAGCGGTCCAACAAAAAATAGGGTGGAGCGCGAAAGAGAGGAGAATGGTGGATCGGAGCTTGATTGACGTGTACATACGCACCTCGTGATGATCTTGAGCAGGAGCGGCACGGTCGTCGGCTGCGGCGAGAGTACTAGGCGTCGCCGCCGGAGTCTGCAGCACGGCCGTCGTGCCGCTCCCCCGCCAGCTCGACGAGATGGTGGGCAAGCTCACGCCGAGGCGGTCGGAGGCGAGGAAGAATAGGAGGGCGGTTGGCAGAGCCGCGCCGAGGAGGAAGCTCACGGCATGGCTGCTCTGCTGCTGATGCTTGCCGCTGAATCCCATGTCTCTTAAAGCTCACCGGCGGTCTCGGCGGCGGTGCAAGCGTGCAACGGCAGATGGGCATACTGGCATGCTATATGTAAGACGATATATGGACGGTTTGCCGGACCGAACGCGCTCTAGAGGTGGGCAAGCGAGCACGTGCTGTGATCCGGTGGACATGTAACCCGCGCTCCCCTGTTATAAATGATAGCGAATAATCATCGAAGTAAAGAATCAAATCAGGAGACACGAAATTTGACGTGAAAACCTCTCTGAACATGAAAGAGAAAAATCACGGACGCCAGCCAGCAAGATCTGCGCTATGTCGGGTGTCAGGTTATAACACCAAGACGACGGCTTACAATAATACATAAAAGCACTCTCCAGTGAGAAACCGTAACGGGATATAAGACTCGGCCCTAGCCTTCGGCTTTATCGCGCCTCCACTTCGCTTCATCAAAATTAATTTTTCTCTTATGGAATATACTATTAATTTTGGATCATAACTCAACAACTGCTTTGTCGTGGCAGTCTTGATCCTGAACGTCTGAGTTCTGACACAATGAACGCGTCCAGCTTGATCTCGATCCGGCCACGGCGTGGACTTTCAGGTTCAGTACAATCAATTAATGCGCAATCAATATATACTTCGCGTGGGTTTAATCTCGATCTGTGGTCACTGCTGCACCGTGGTTAAGACTACCCACACCGGCATCCGGGATAACTCCCGCGATCTGGATGCCGTGGTTTTTTGGCGCACGAAACGCTGCAGCGGCGTCCTCCAGCGGCTCCGGCAAAATCCCGTGAGCTGCGGATTCCTCCAGATCCGGAGGAGTCGCGGGCTCACGGGAAAACCGACGTGGCGTGGGGCCCACGCACCCACGGCCCCCCCGCGCCATCCCAACCGCCGCCAAGCGAGCTCCGCCGCCGCCGCCGTCGTCGTTGATCCGCGGGTCGCCGCCGCCGCCGCGCTCCTCCGCGCGTGGGGCTGCGCGCGCGCGTGCGCCGTCGGTTCTCTCGCTCCGCCACCGAGCTCCTCCGCCGACGAAGCCGCGCCGCCGCCGCCGGTCTGCTCCGCCACCGAGCTCCTCCGCCGACGAAGCCGCGCGCCGCGCCGGGGAAGGACGCCCACGCCGGGGCCTCCGCCCGCCGACGCCGGATCCGCGGCCCGCCGCGGACCTAGGATCCTCCGCCGGCGCCGGATCCGCGGCTCGCCGCCGCCGCCCGCCGCCGCCGCCGCCGCCCTCCACGCGCGCCGATGCCGGTGCTACGGACGGCGGAGGAAGCAAGGGGCCGGCGCGAGCTCGAGGCCGGCGCGAGCTCCTCCGCCGGGAGCTCCACGCCGCCACGGGCCTCGGCTCCTACGCCGGCACCTCCGCGCGCCTAGAACCGGCGCGGATCCGCCGCGCGCCGCGGCTCGCGCGCTCCGGGCCCGCCGCCGGCGGGCCGCGCGCCGCGGCCCGCGCTCCCGGGCCCGCCGCCGCCGGGATGTGTAGGAGAGATGGGGAGAGGGAGGGGCGCCGGGAGGAAGAGAAGAGAGAGAGGTGTGCCGGTTCCGTGGGGGGAGTGGTAGGTGAGGTTGATAGGGTGAGGCTGACGTGTGGGCCCACGAGCGGGTAGTTGGGATGGAGGAGAAATATGAAGGATGACGAATGCGGGAGAAGTGAGTATAAAGGAGAGAATATGAGTGAGTGGAGTGGAATATTCCGTTTTGAAGGAGAAGATAAAGGAGAACGAGTGTGGATAGTCTAAGTTAGGTGTACTACTCCTACTGTCCTATATAGGAAATCGAGCTATCAACTAGTCAAGTCGTTGGACTCATGTCAAACCTAAGATTACATAGTGAACATAAAAATGCTTCCTACACTATGAATTTTTAAAATATTATATATATAGTATACATGTATGTTGAGTCGATGTTAATCCTAAATTAACATCGAGTTCACGAACCTAACAAACTGGTTTGAGCTACTAACAAGTCAAGTCGAACCATCTTTTTCCCTCATTTTGTTAACAAACCAAGCCAAGCTAAGTCAAAACTAACTCGACGTCCCTACTGGTGGTGGAAAGCTGAGCCTGTCTTTGCCTGTTGACAGCCTACGAATGCTGAGCCATCAAGCTCTGGTTCAGTAGATCATATAGTTGGTTGTCATATACTAGCAACTATGCCCGTGCGTTACAACGAGAGAAAATATTGCTCGTCTCGACATCGTTTGCCTCGATCATGCCATCACCCTGTCACCCCCCCGGGGCTCGATGACCTTATACTTGTCCCTATCGCACCCATGCTACCCTAATATCGTCCACTGTCGTCTGCGCTTTCCAAATCTTACAGTCATCTACCACGGTCCCGTTGTCGTCTATCCGACCTCACCTTTCACGAATGCATCGTCGTTCACATAGGCCACACACCACCCCCGACCTCACCCGACCGTTGTCTAGCCCCATACGTCATCACCCTGTTGCACCTCCTTCGACACCTCCCGACCTGGTTGTCATTCCCTTTGCGCCTGCATCACTCTAACCTCGCCGAACCTTGTCATCATCTCTTCCAACCTCGCATTCTATGGTCATGTCGTCGTTCCCATTGCGCACGCGCCATGCCTCTACCTCACTCACTTTCATTGTGCCTTACAGCCTTGTCGTCGTCCACCTTGACCATTTATCATTCCCACCTCCTCAGCCTGACCATCATGCTTGCACCACCCTGACCTTGTGCACTGTTGTCCGTCAACCTCGCTTTCTATGGTTGCATCATCATCCCCACTACCCACACGGATCTCCAGCGTAAATGAAATGAGATGACACATTAAATGTTAATGTACTACCACTTGAGGACTCACCTTTTTATGAAAAAATTAGGAACTTTTATGCAAAATAACGAGGACGTTGGAAACCATGACACTTTAATATTAAGTGTGTATGTGTATATTATCTCTTGTAATAATGATGTAAGTACGTTTTCATAGAACTATAATGCTTCTCTATTTATAGACAATTAAAAAGTAATAATAGCCTCGTTGATGTGGCATGCGCAAAAATGAAAAAATGTTTTGAAATTAAGTTATGAGCTTCAAGAGACTATGGTGGCTTAAATCTAAATAAAAATTGAATTTATAAGGCACTAACATGAACATGAAAAATGTTATACAAAGAAGAGGCTTTCAGCTCTTTTATTTGTGAAATCGAACTCACCTTTTTGATATTAGGTTCTGTCTGATTTATATACATGTTAACATTTTTCCTAACTTGAGTAAAAAGTTTTGCATCTTTGGCCCGGACCTGCTGGCATCTCAGGCCTAATCTAGAATGCTGCCCAGAGTTAGTTGTTTTTGACAAAAAAAAAGAGTTTGTTAGTTGACTGTTCACAAAATAATGCTAAAATAGTAAAATCCATCATTTAAGATGGGCTGCTGGGTGCTAGCAAGCGCGTGCAGGCCGGCTGGGCCTGTATGATGTGTGGCACTAGTTGTTTTTCCGTGGCCTGTTTACCTCCGGTTTGCTCAGTCTTTCTCTGGTTTTCTTTTGATCGCCACCGGTTCACTGTTATTTTGAACGATTCGTCACCGGTTCTTCACAGTTTTGCGGGCTAAAGACCGATTCTGATTCAATTAAGGTAATGACGGACGAAAATTTAGGCAGAAGCAATCCTTAACTAAAACGGTAGAGATTCGCATATGATCTATGAGAGCATCTCCAGTGGGGGCCTCCATATTAGCCTCTACTCCAAAATTTGGAGGTTTGGTGCAAAAATCCATCTCCAGCAGGGCCTCTAAATGGCCCTCCATTTTTGAGGCCCCTCCAAATCTCCCTTCCAAGCCTCCATTATTGGAGGCCCTCTACTCCCCCTCCAAAATGTGGTCCCACCATTTTTATTATTTTTCCTTTTGTTATTTACCTTTTCCTCTCTGTATGACAAGACGGGTCCACATCAAAATAGAGGTCCAAGTTAATTTGCCGCTGGAGTTGAGATGCATTTTTGGACCTCTATTTTTTAGAGTTGGATATGTAAATGATGTTTGAAGGCCTCAATTTGGAGGCTTCCGCTGGAGATGCTCGACCATATAGCTGGTTATCATGAAACGAAAACGGTCATTCAAAACACCCCTTAACTATCAATGTTGTCCAATTAATACCTTTCAACTGAAAACCGGATGTTTCACGATCCTGCCAGCTATCAGAAAATATGATACGCCCCTGCGTGATTTAAATCCAAAAAAGTTGAAAATATTAAGCCTTTTTGTCAGAATTTCGATGCCATATTCCATGTGACAGACAGTGTGACGAACCTCTTCATATGCATACATATATGGCTGATTTTTTTTTAATATATTATGAATATGAAAGCTTTGCGACCCATTCTTGCGTTTCCATCTGGATTTACAGCTGGTTTCAGAAAAAGGCTCTGTCGCACATTTATTCTCCGCCTTCTTCATGCACTGCCACTATCCTTGCAGCGCTCGTATTACAGGTGTGTGCAGCGAGGCGTCTCCTTCAGAGAAGCAGAGAGTTTACGTCCACCCCATGGATTTCCGGCAATTGCTTGGGGCCGTCACCTTGACGTCGACTTTCTTCCTCTCCTCCGGCGTCAGGCTGGTGTAGTTCTTCCAATCCGCGGCGACGTTCCTGAGGTCATTCACCTTGTTCTCCAGCCCCATGCAGCAGTTGGCATGCACGGTGCAGACCTTGTCCGGCCGCGCCTGGAAGTCGCAGAAACCACTGATGTACTCCGTCTCGAGCGGCTGGATCCTTGCCCCGAGCTCGCTGATGAGGTCGTGCTTGATCTTGCTGAACACCACCTGCTCGTTCGGGTTGCCCTCGAACCTCTTCCTCGCCGCGCGCCAGTACTCGACCATCGCGACGCTCCGGTTCGTCGACTTCATGTAGTAGAACCCCACGTTGCTCTCGCAATCCAGGAGAGCCGGCGCCATCTTGGAGTTGTCCAGCGAGCAGCTCATGTCGGCGTAGACGGAGATGTGCTGCAACGGGTTACGAAGCCATAGGATGTCGGCGTCCTGCAAGAGACCCAGGTGTTCAGAGTCCAGTACTAATCAGTGCCCGGTGATCGATAGCATTACAAATGATGATCTAGTGTTGTTGCATGCCACATCATCTGTGTACCGTGAAGAGGAAGTTGTAGCCGAGCTCACGCGCTGCTGGATGGAGAGCTTGAGCCACATCATCTCGACGTACTCCGGGGTCCCGTACGTCTTGGCCCTGTTCATGTCCAGGGACTTCACCTCGACGAGGTAGCAGTGAGGGTGCACGGCCTTGCAGCCGCGGAGCGCGGCGGCGTCGACGGTGACGATGAGGACGTGGCCGACGAGGTGCGCCGTGTCCTCGCCGATCCTGAAGCCGCCGAGGAAGATGTCGAGCAGGGAGTCGGGCCGCGTCCAGACCTCGTTCACCGACGTCAGTATCACCGTCCCGTCCTCCATGGCCACTTTCGGGAGCAGCTCAGCGAGGCCTGGAAATTCCACTTCCACCTGCGTGTAGAATTCAAGAGTGTTCATGTATTATTCCTTTATTTTTAGTTTAGAGCGGAAGAAAAGGCTGATCTGCCCAAGAGCACGTCGGGTGCAGCGCACACGAGAGCAGTGGGGCAATTAATCTACGCGTACGAACCTCATGATCTTGCGCACGGCCGGCGGCGGCGGCGGCGAGAGTATTGGCCGCCACCGGCGGCTTATCAGCGGCGCCAACCTGCATCGCGGCCGTCGTCCCGTTCCCCCGCCAGCTCGCCGAGATGGTGGACAGGCCCTCGCCGAGACGGTCAGACGCGAGGAGAAAGAGGAGTGCGGTGGGCAGCGCCGCGCCGAGGAGGAAGCTCACCGCGTGGCTGCTGCTCGGCGGCAGCTTGGCGCCCGACCCCGGGCCCATGTCTCGTCTCCGAGCAGCTCGACTGCAACTCGCTGCGACGACGGTCTCTGCAGTGCAGGCAGGCAACGGTACCTGCTGACATGGTACCTAGGACTAGGAGTATATGTAAGCTGGCGCTTGCGAGTTCCGTCTGCCTGCCCGGATCGGAGCGCACAGGCGGCGATAGCATTTGCGTAGCTGATCTCGATGACTCGATCCGGCCACGGCGTGGACTTTCAGCTCCGCATTTAATGCGAAATTAACTAGTACTAAGAGCAAGTTTTATGGTTTAGCCGGCAGTTGGCGAAATGTATGTGCCGCGTCACTTACTGCCAAAGCAATAAAAGGGGGCTAGTACAGTGGTCATAGGAGAAAGCGAGCGCCGGATGAAATATTTAATTAATTAGCATTGGTTTGGACTCTAAAGAAAGGTTGCATGCGCTGCGCCGAGCGAGCGACGAAACAATCGCCCGTGCTCTTCTCTCTCTTCCTTTCTCCCTCTTCCAGCTAGGATTTTTATGACATGGACAACCATTTAGCCTGCCGACTAGGATCCATAATACTTGCTCTTACAGTACTAGGAAGTAGTACAAAACTTGCGTGGCAAACTTCCGTCGTCATTCGTCACCACTCACTCGTCAGCAGCTACGAGCGGCAGGGCCCATTCTACTCGGGTACTCCCTCCGTTCCAAATAGTACTAGTCCCTTCTCCGAAAATTCACTAACTAACCGGCCACATCAATCTCCAGACACCGACTAATAGTATTAAATGTGGATTAATGACAAACTCATTCCACAAGTCCTACCTTAATTTTGGAGACGAATCTAACGAGGCTAATTATGATCTGATTAGACAATGTCATGCTACAGTAATCAATCTCTAATAATGGATTAATTAGACTTAATGAATTCATCTCACAATTTCTAATTCATTCGTGTAATTATTTATAGAACTAGTCTATGTTTAATCCTTCTGATAGACCTCAAAACGGGACCCAAAAGTTTCACCTATGGAACTAAACGTGGCCGACCACTCGTTTTATTCAAAAAATTGTGTGAAAGTGTAAAAATAATTAAGATATACTTAAAATATATAAGATGATAAAACATGTCATAACAAATAAATAACATTTTCATAATTTTTTGAATAAGACGAATGATGAAACGTAAAGCGCAAATATTTTGAGATGGAGGGAGGAGATTGGACCCGGGCCTCTTTCTTATTCATCTGGTTAAGTAGAATATTTTATATTTTTTGTGATTTTCAAAAATAACTGATCTAAAATTTTCAAAAAATAGTATTCGTCCGCCGTTTGTGACGGTGGCAGGATCCAATCGCCTTTGCAAACGGCGGTTGGAGGATGAACCGTCGTTTGTAACGGTGGCTTGCTCAACGGCCAACTTTATTCGTCGACAAGCCTGGGCAAGCGGGCCCTAGGATGCGGTTGACTGCCTCGGACCGGGGTCCAGGCACCAAACGCCGTTCTAAACGGCGGTTAGCTCTCCTCCCCCTATATACATAAGCCCGAAAATTCCCCGAAAATATCATAAAAATTGCGAAGAAGGAAAAGAGGGTGGAGAGGAGAAGGAAAGGAATGAGGTGTGGCGGGGGAAGAAGTAGAGAATGAAGCTCTGTCGTATCTCTTATTTCATGTATGTAGCCGATTTGAACTCTCTTTTTTATGCAGATTTGCGTAGATCTAAACGATTAGATGACAATTTTGTTCAACTTCATTTGAGTAGTGCAATGTATTAGATTTAGTGGTAGATTATGATTTAATAAATTTAGTAGTTTTAGTATATTATGATTTAGTAGATTTAGTAGTTTTATTCAAAGCAATTTAGTTCAGAATCACTAGATCTAGTGTAGTTAACGCCTACCCAGGTCAAGATATTTCACTGGGCGATGGCCTATTCACAATGGCATATACCTCTTGCACCGAGCAGGACTGTCCATATATGGATCGAACTACACACATTTAATTGGCTTGATAAAAAAACTCATACCATCATATATAAACCCTACTCTCTCCGTCCTGAAATATAAGGCATTCAATGGTTCAAAATTTGTCCCCAAATATAAGACATCATAGAAGTTTTTGGTAAGTACCCAATCAACTCAATTAAAGACTTGCCAAATATTGCACTTGTTAACTAAAAACTTACCTTTAATTATCATTGGCTGAGGGCATATGTGACATTTTCCTACCTTTTTAATCTGTCCTAAAAATCCTAGAATGCCTTATATTTCAGGACGGAGGGAGTACTCCACTACCAACTCTTGGTATACATAGCCCGTTATGGCTGCTTGTAACAACTAACTATAGAATGAAGTATACACTTATCTGTCATTGTAAGTGGCATGGTATGTAGTTTAACCAATCAACATCATATACCGATGGATGTTCGTTTTCCCATTACAAAAATAGGGACTAACAAAGTTTATCGACTAATAACAGTTGTTACCACGGGCATCTACCCCTCTACATACCACCTGTCCACCACGACTATTGATAGAGCGTGGATGAGCAAGTGGATGTGCCCAACCGCTATTGTCGATCCACTCCAGATTATTAGGACTTTTTTTAAACTCATGTGATGAAGCAATTCTCTTGTGGAGTTGAAATTATTTTGAAGAATGACTTCTGTTTTTTTTAAATTGGCGGAAGAGGTATAATGTCAAATTTACACCTATTTATCTAAATTGGTTGTTCTTAAATGAAATAAAAAATAAATAGAAATCTTCTTCCTCCATCATTGCTTTACCCTTCTTTATGATACCCTTAATATAATTTTGTTATTATGAACTATGTGGTGGCTGCGCGCTACAGTACCGTGGTGCTACAGTACTCGCGGTACTGTTCACGTGGAGGGGCTGAGAAAGGGGGCTAGGATTGCTGGGTCGCGAGGAACGCCGGCCGCGGGGCTTCGCCCACGGCCGGCAAGAGAGAAGGGTTTTCCTTCTAATCTCTTGCTTGATTAAATTGATACATCTCCTCTCTTTAAATAGAGAGGATTACTTGACCCCTAAGCAATCCCTAAACCTAACCCTAACGAGCCTCTCGGCCCATTAAACCCTTGACACCTTACATTTGTATTCCTTTTATATCCTTCTCAGTTGCTTAAAAGGTCTTCGTGTGCTTTTCACCTCTATCAAGGGTTATATTGTAAAATATCAAATATATTTCCATTACTTCCGTTGACTTGCTTTCTCTCTCCTGTAGATCCTGTTTATGTCCCTCTCTGATGCAGCCAGGAGTCACTGGCCTCTCTCAGATGCAGCAGCTAGCCGTGTCTAGCGGAGCGCCTCTTCTCCAGCTCCACTTCAACCTGCGTCACTATCGTCGCCATCATCTTCTTCGCCCCACCCGTGCCCATGTCGTTGCCATCCTCTTCTCCGGCTCCACCACACCCGGCCACCCGTGCTCGTGCCCCTCTCCAGCAACCACGCTCACGTCGTGGCCATCTTCTTCTCCACCTCCACAAGCACCCACTTCTCTGTACTTCTGTAAGTGTAGATTTATGCACGGATGGATAGGCGGTTTGAGCAAGAATCGATGGCCAGTTTGATCTGTGTTCAATTTGATTAATTTCTTTTTCTCCGATGCAACACAGCTCAGATTGAGTGAAGACCGGAGATTGCCTCGGACGGACGGGAGGCAGCGACGACAGGGGAAGCGAGGGGAGAGCCTCTGATAGGTGGGCCCCACCTATCAGAACGGACGAAACACGGGGCAGAAACAATCCTCGCTTTAATATCAGGTAGAGAATAGTGGTTGTTGCACTGTATGATCTCAAACATGTCATAGACTGTTCGTGTCCAATTGTATTTAGACTAGGAGAAGTTAGGTATGGTTGTTGACGGTTGATTGTCGTATCAAAGTTCGTTTGGACTTACAAGCGGACAAGTCCTTCGTCGTAGTCAAGGGACCCTTCTTCCCTTAAGTGTGAACCCAAGGTATCGAATTCGTGGAACAATGCATAACGCAAGATCCAATCTAATATGCGGAAAACACTTTGATCTTGAAAAGGGGTTTTGCATATAATCTATGGAAGAACCATAAAACACATCTAATCTACTAAACACCGGAGGTAGCGAGAGAAAGAGAGATAAAACCAATCTAGAGATTGGATTGGGTCTTTTGTTGAAGTTCCAAAGCAAAGAAGAATAAAGCAAACGAATCTCATAACTAGCCTCTTTACATCGTGGCTTCGGTTCCAACTCCGAAGATGCCCGCCTTTTGGAACCACCGTCCTGTCACAACGCACTCCTATTCGTGCGGGTTAGCCTAGGGCGAGTCTAAGAAGAACAAGTTGAAAACGCTCGGTAGGTCGGGTATGCACCTCTAGCCACCATGACTACAAGAGCACCCTAAGCAATCTAGCTATAGACTAGATTGGGGAAGAAGCAAACTCAAATGAAGACAAAGTTGTACAGAAAGCACTTGATCGCTAGAAATCGGATTCAATCTTACAAATTCAACACGAGAGTATAACTCATGGACAAGATCACCACCGGGATCCTACCTTGATCTTGATCCTAGCTTCGGGAACTCCGACGTGGTCTTCCATGCAAGGTTCTCACGTCGGCTAGGGAAACCCTAGTCAACCATCTCGACCCTCTCCTCTCCGGAACGGTGTCCCTCTCTTCTCTGCTCCTCGGCGGCGGATGACAAATCAATTCATGCATGTCTCTTGGTGAGAGGGCTATAAATAGTCTGAATGGCAGCTAGGTCAAAGGGGGCGCCGAACCGGGCACGGGCTGGGCCGGTCGACCTGGGCCTGTTTCGGCCCAGTTCGGCCCCGGCCTTTGTCCCGGTTGCTTCTCGCGTGATTCCCTATTTGTGTGTACTTGCATGTGGGCCTTTAATGTCGTTTCCTTCGCGGTTAAGGCTTGAATCCTTGCCATCAAAGCCTCGTTGTTTTCCGGTTGAGTCCCTGAAGATTTGCATGTTGACGCTTCGGTCCTTAGGTCATTTGGAGTCATGTTCATCGCTGTTAACACATTTTATCTATGAATTTTATCCCTTACATTCATTGGAAAATGGACTAAAATATAATTAGATCACCTTATTAGGGTTTATATTGACAATTTCCACAAGTTTTGGTGAACCTATGAATCTACAGGAACTATTCAGAAAATATGCAAAGAAACCACTCTAGAAGACTCCAGAAGGCTCTGGAACTCAACGTGGCTTAGCACCTAAGAAGGAAGCATCTAGAAGGATCAAGAGACCACCTGGCCGAAGTGGGACCCGAGGGGGCCCACCCGGACCGATCGGCCTGGTGGTGGGGCCGGTCGATCCCCCCGGGCTCCGAACCGCCTCATCTTCTGGAATCTTCCTCCACTGCCTATGAGAATCAATCTAAACCACATGTTTAGGTCGGTTTGATCCTATGGCACACGTCTATCCCTCTGGACTATATAAGCAGCCCCCTGCCCCCTGGCAGAGGCATCTAGAAACCTGAGTTTGCATACACCAGATCAAGTCATCAAGTCAGAGATACTACACCTTAGAAACACCCTATAGCAGAGTAGTTATCTAGTATAGATCTAGGAGGAGGCAAGGCATCTACTTGGCTCCTGATCGTCTAGAGGCTAATCGAGATACTGATCTAGCTTCGCTCTTGTGAGTTCTTATCTAGTTCCTTACATTTGTTATACAAACATATGTTCTTATCAATGATTATATTCAACATTATATGCTTTGGTGTTTATTATGATTACATGTTTAGCATAGTTGATTTTCCTTTATATTCATGTATGAAGTCGTATAGCCCTCACCTAGATCATTTGTTAACATGGGTGAACGGTAAAGACAGTGTAAGCGTGGTGCTTATATTGTATTTATCTGCGATTGCGCCCTATATGCCGAGTCGTGTGGTATATCATGATGGTGACAGCACTATTGAGTCCTTCGTAGTCCACCCCCCGTGTATAGGACTAGTGGAGCCTTATATTGTTTGGGTTGTTTCAAGTTTCGGCCTTGATCCTCCTTGATAGTCTCCCCATGCATTAATATAATAATTCTTCTTCCATGATTGCTAAATGTTTGCACTAATCATAGTTTGCATTGACATATAGTTTAGAATTACCGAGGAGTATCCTCTCTAGCTAGACTTTGCTATGTTTCTCTTGCTATAATGACATTTTCTAGCTGCTCATGATGTTATGACTTGAACAATGCTATCATTACCTATATTTTATGTGACTTACCCTTGTTTATAGCAATTGATATATTTTGGCCACTCTTCATTATAAAACTGAGAGATGAGCATGTATTAGTTATTATGGATTAGAAAGACTTCTTTCCCTGTGGTAGAATATAAATACGATACCTGGTTTTACTCCTGGTTAAAATGCTACAATGGTATATTCATATTTGTGCGCTTGGGGATACCCTGTATATATATATATATATATATATATATATATATATATATATATATATATATATATATATATATATATATATATATATATATATATATATATATATATATATCTTCTTTTCTAGAGATCCAAGGCATATGTAAGAGTATCATATCCATGCGTTTTCAGGCACACCTGTCAGGTTGACAACCTATATCGAGTTGTGCTATGAATCGTGTCGGAATTCATCTTTTAGTTTATCTGAAAGCAACATCCGATATACACTTAGCATCATGTTAAGATATACCTTCGCATTCCTAGTGTCGTCGATAGAGGTGGATCTTATACTCATTTTTTTCTTTTTTTTCTTCTTTCATCATTTTTTTTATTTTCTCCCCTTGAACTCTAAATTGCACTGTACCTACCTCCTCCCCCATGCTTAGACGTTTGCTCGTCCTCGGGCAAAGAGGTGATAGAGATAAGGTAGGTACTAGAAATATATTTCCTTTGGAGAGATACTTGAAATCTTGAATCTTGGCACCATCTTGCGATCTTCCTTGAATTGACGATCCATACTCATACGATAGGTTGCGGTCAAGGAGGTAAACACAAAAGATGATATTTTTGGTTTTAAGGGTGGATATCCGGCGAGGTTTGTGAAATCTATGATGTGAGGATACACAATGCACGACTAGAAAGGCAAGCAAAAAGATAAATACGCAAGAGCGGAATGACCAGCTTTTTAGTCTCGGGCCAGAGAAATCAAGGCCTAAAATAACTCAGCCAAGAATAATTCTTGTATATTAAGGTTTATGCACTCAATATATATATATATCGCTTTGGATATGTAGAGCAAAATGCAAGTACCATTAATGACAAGGTTAGCATATATATTTTTAAGAACAGATCATCTTCAACTCATCCAAAATTGAGAGTATGAAAATAACACTATGGGTCTTATTTTTATCATAACCTCCACAAAAGATTAATCTAGCATTTAATTAATTTCAGATTCATATTAAAGAGAGCATTAGTTTAATCATGCATAAAACAAGTACAAAAGTTGAGCAAAGTGGCAACTTTTCATCATATATTATCATGGCATCAACTTAATATTTCTACCAAAGGTTGATCAAAATGGGAAACTTTATTCATCGTCATCTTAAACTAACTCTACTATTATCACACATGTTGAAAATAAATAAAAACGGAAAATACTACACATATATAAAGTTGCACAAAAGCTGAAAATAAAGAAAGGGAAAAGGAGAAAATCAAACCGAATTTGAAGCATTATTATTTTCTTTTCTTCCTCCTTCTTCCTTTATTTTCCGGTGGTTGATATTGATGGCCCGGCACGTTGTATCCTTGCTTGTATTATGATTGTGTCAGTCCTCCTCTAAATTACTCTAATTGTGAAGGTTCCCAATTTGATAAGCAATGTTTGCGGTTCCTTCTTCTTGCATTTGTTGGATGGAGTGCTATGAAAACTTCGTGAGGAACATGTATGGTGGAGGATGTGGTGGCGTGGCTGCCCCACTCCCCCATGCTTGAACTTGACATCCTTCATATGGTGGTGGCATTGGAATCCTTTCATGGTTGTGTATTAGCTTCATGCGCAGCCCCTCCTTCGTCTAGGGTTACAGAGGATGATCTCTCTTACACAATTTCCTTTTTAATCTCTTTTTTTATTTCACCGGTACAAGAAATCCTTCCTCTAATCAATTTTGTCTTCAAATGATCTCAACCTCTCATTGGGAAGAGGAATATTAACTTTCGCCAACTTGTACCTTCTCCTCTCATCTCCACTTTCCTTGCTTCATGTATTCGATTCCAAAGAAATCTCGACAATGAGAAATTTTGGGTTCCTTGTAATCTTCTCTCGAAATCATTCCCCAACAATCCTTCTAATATTTTTTTCTTGGACATCAACTTGCTTCGGGCTTCCTTCTTGTAACCGAGTAGTTCTCCATTATATCCAAAAGGAACTAGTTGCTCTTCATCTTCAAGGCGGAATGAGAGGCACGACACCCCTTCATTAATGACCGATGCTAATGTCATAAGAACTTCCAAATCAAGCTCCTTGTGAGTATTCACACCAACTCCATAAAGAATCGCACCTATCCAAGGTTGCTCAAGATTTGATATCCGAGTAGAATCCAACACTTGGAGGGCGTCATCGAGATCAACATTTGGCTCGAGCCTCTTCTCAAGATGAACACGCCTCTCCTCCTCTTCCTCCTCCGTCTTCATGATACATCCATTGGACACCTCAGAGTGTATGGTGGTGGAGCGAATGAACGAGCTGAGCATCATGGTGGAACGGGCGCCTCTTCCGTGTGTCCTCGCGGTTCGGTGCACCGCACGAACGAGCTTCGTGTATTCCTCAGCGTGTTGCTCCTTGGTGATGCCACATCTTCCTCTATGCTTCGGGGAGACTCGAAGACCGAGTGCGTCCTCGAAGACCTCGATGATGGTGCCTTCAATGATTGTGTCTTCTTGGGGAAGACATTGGTGGCTATCTTCCACATTGTTGTTGCACTAACTCACAACTAGTGCCGGTGTCACACCCGATTTCCGGAGGGAAACCAGATGCATCTCATATGTGTGCCAGGATCTAGTTCCACACATATGATAGACGAAATGAGTGTAATATCATAGACGGTGAGAACGTAACAAGGGGTTTAACAACTTACTACACTCATTCGGAAGACACAAAGGTCTTTAACATCGGAAAACGATAACTACACGACGAGTCTTCGTCTTCCGCTTCCAAGGGGCACTTGATCGGGGGAGACGCAAGCCTCAGAACTCCTCAAAGTCGCTGTAGAACTCTTCACCATTGTTCTCTTCTGAACAGCGGTAAGCAAGGCTGAGTACACTTATGGTTGGTACTCAACAAGTGGGGGAATATGCAAGGCTAGCAAGGTTAGGCTATGGTTTTGCAGCGGTTAGCATTTTAATGTTGGTCAAACTTTTAATTAAAGAACGCCTAATTACTAGATGTAAGTATATACCAACCCACTTAAGAAAACTTTTAAGCAAAACAGCCCAAAGCTCACCCAGCTTCACCAAACCACGATTTATTCTCATCTTCAAGTTTATTAATCATGTGAGGGTCCAAGCCGCTCATGACCGTGAGCACGGCTGATCGATCAGTTTTACACTCTGCAGAGGTTTGCACACTTTACCCACAGCTCGCGTAAAAGTTCCGAAGAACTTTGAACCCAACCATGCGATGCTGATCAGGCATCATACCACACTAACGAGGTGTGATTGCATAGGGACGCTACGAAGCCTTTACAAAGGTATACAAAAGACTAACGACCCGCATAGTTACGGATCGGGCGGACCATAACCCTCCCTAGTGGTCGGCACCTTAGCAAAGGCGCTACCCCAAAAGGACCGGGCTATACCCCCGCAACCCGGATCCCCCCCTCGCTCCTTTCGAAAAAGGGCCATCAGATCAATCGCACACCTAATTAATTGGCTAAGGTCAGAGCCATGTAACACTGTGGTTGCGCATGTTTTCTTGGGTGGTTCTCCATGTTCCGATTAAATCACATGATCTTGTCTTACCAAAAGCATCATCGTCATAAAACATATAAGCATTTATCTTCGAAAACCATTTTTATCCAACCCAAGTTGAGCAACTAGCATATTCTACCCAAAAACATTTATTAAACAGGGTTGATCCAAGGATTGTGGGTAAAAGTCTAGGTAAGTCCTTAAAAAGGTGTTCCCATCAATTTAATGCAATATCATCATAAAAGTAAACTTAATTGTAATGCGGTTATATAGGACAAAAATAGAACATGCGGGGGAGAAGACCACTTGCCTTCCTTGCTTAATCACTAAGGTTCTTCTTCTTCAAACACTTGCTCTTGATCTACTTCAACTGGCTGCTCGCTTGAAACTGACACGATGTCTACGAGCACACAAGAATACATACAATAAGCAAAACAATACACCAAGCATGAAAAGCTTAAAGGGAAAACAGGGTTTGGGTTTAGGAAAGCGAACACAAGGAACACTCGGAACTATCGGGAGGTTTAGATGATCACAAACAAGAGCTAGCTATGTGTTTGGTATCTTTTAATTAAGTAAAATCATGTGTATAGGTTATTTCAGAGAAATACCCTATTTATAATTAAGCAAGTTATATTTGTATTTAAAAGACGATGTAAGCCTAGGCCAATTTTACTTATAAATATTCAAATATGATTTATGCAAATTAAACATTTAATTTTAAAGAAGCATTTAAAAGCATCTAGGCGTTTGTCTTTATATTTCGTGTTATTCTAATCAAGTTATAATTTAAAAACACATTTATATTTACTTTAATCAAATTAACATTTAATTAAGAAAACTCGGGATATAGCCTATGTTACATTTTAGTAGAAAGCAAATTGCATAATCATTAATCAAATTAAGTTTGATTATAAAAACCGAGGTATACATCTAATTAAATTTTAATTAAAAGAAATATTAATTTAATATTAATCATATTAACTTTCTTATGAAAACACGTGTTAAACTTCTAATTAGATTTTAATTAGAAAAGCATGTGTAATAGGATTTAATCATATTTAATATGTAAATAAAATATAAAACATAGAACTTGTACAACATTGCTCCTAGCGCGTACTTTGAGTTTATATGAGCCTAACGCAACAAGAACGAGGTTAAACGGAGCTAAAACGCTAGATCTATGGACTAGACAAGGCCGGAAGGACCTAATCGCGATTTACTATAGATCGGGAGGGTTAGTCGATGAGTTTTGCAAGACACTATCAATAGTGCTCGCAAAGGGAGTAGAATACGAGATGGTTGGCCGGTAAAAGAGCCCGAGTGGGATTTATGTGCAAAAGGTGGGATAATTCTAGGGGGTTACGGGTAAAAGTTGCAAGACACATGCTATAACACTTTGGTTTAGAGTTCCATGAGGACTAAAAGGCAACACTGCCATGTCTTCCTTATCCTCACGGTGATGAGGATGATTTCATCCGAACGCCATGGCGGGGCGGACAAGCCGCCGGCCGGCCAAAATCGGCGGCGTCCGAGCGAGAAGAGGCGCGAGCGAGTAAGAGAAGGTGGACGGGAGATCGAGGGGATCACATGGGACCGCTCACCTGCGTCGGGGAGAGATGGAGGTTGCCGGATTTTTGCGGGGAGCACGGATGGCGACGGAGAAGAAGGCCGGCGCGGGTTCCGCAGAGGCCGGCGGTGCTCGGTAGTTCTCCGGCTACGGGGAAGGGGCAAAATGGATGCGGTTCGACCGTGTGGTTCTTGTGGTGGCACCGGTTTATTCCAATGACACCGTACGCGGTGGATTGGGCGGCCGCCGGTGGACGCTTTGCTTTCGGGCCATATAGACGGCCGGCTCGGTCGGGGAGCTCATCGGCGGCGGGATGCAAACGGCGACGAACGGCGAACGTGCGGCTTAGTGTCGTGGTCCTCGTGGGGATGCTCGGAGTGCTCCGGGATGGTTCCCGGCAAACGAATCGACGGAGCAACGGGCCGTCGTCGGAGCTCGTTTCGATTTGGGCGGCGGTGGTGTTGCGGCGCAAGAGATGGCGCGAGATTAGGAGCGAGGGCGAGGGAAGCGGCGGGGGGTGCAAGGGACCTCGAGCTCACCCTTTATATGCCAAGAGAAGGAGCGGAGGCGGCGACCGGTGGGAGACGAGATGGCAGCGGTGGCCGGCCTTCAATGGCCTTAATGGAGCCCGATTAATGGCATTCAAGAGAGGGAGCCTTGATTAGGGAGAAACGGAAGAAAGATTAAGGAGGGAGAGTGAAGTCGAGGATTAATTACACCTTAACGGCGGCGATTCAAGGAGGGGGAGGCACGGGTGACGCGGGGGCAAAGGCCGGCGGCGGCACCGACCGAAGCACGGGAGGAGAGCTAGAGGTGGGAGGAGGAGCTAACGGGTGGGCCCGAGTTGTCGCCGACCGAAAGAAAAATAAAAGGGGAAGAGGGTTGGGAGGTTTTCTTTTTTTCTTTTTTTTTCCTTTTCTTTTTCAAACCCATTTTAAAACCAAATTTTCAAACCATTTTAAATCAAATATTTTACATGTTTTCAAATTCAAATTCTAACACAAATTTCTCCAACTATTTTAAAGGCTTTTCACAAACCATTTTTAACAACTTTTCAAACATATTTTAAATTCAAACCTTTACACAAATTTTCACAATTTGTTTCACAATTATTTTTAAGAATTTTCACAAGTATTTTAAGACTTTTAAAACCACTCCATAGCCAAAACTCATGCATTCAAATCATGATGCACAAGCACTTATCGCTTCTAAATTATTAAAATGATATTTAAATATTTTTAAGGCCAAATTTATTTGGTAATTTAATTAATCCTTAGAAAATAAAATCTAAACACCATGTTGCTTACATTAATTTGGTGATGGAATTTTAGAGTGTTACAACCGGGGTTTCTTGCCGGTGGGAAAAACACACAAGAGAAGTATATGGAGTGATGGAAATTATGGTGATTTTTCTTTATTATTATTGTCGGAGGGTGGTGAGTGAGGTGCACAAGTTAGGATGGATATTAGCCCATAGGGTTTGTGGATTCTTGAACATGCAATCACCTATTAAGGTGAAGCTAAACTAATGAGGTGTGAACATGAGGCCACTTTAGCTAAACCTACAAAAGATATGTTGATGGGATCTACGGGAGTAGCGAAACCTATACTCTCGAAAAGCATGGTGGCTAACCTTAGGCATCAAAGCATTATCAACATGAATGAAACAAAAGATGCGGCGATTACATAACAAGATCTTACAACACCATGGAACTCAAATTTTTCTAGGTTGTTTATGAAACTTATAGGCTATGAACTCAAGAACACAAATTATGAAATGCATAAAATGCTTACTAGGTGAAGGGGAGCACCGGGGCTTGATCTTTCTCCGAGATGCTTCTTTCTCCCTTCTTTCCTTGTGTCCATGTGATTCACGAGATTCCTCCATCCAAATGTTCACAACCACCCCTTTGCTTGCGCGATTAAGGGTTCCACCTTCATTGTCTTACTTCATGTCACATCTTGTTCCCTTGCCTCTTGTGCTTCCACCAATTTCCTACAAAGCAAATCCCTTGCTTCCCCCATGCTTGTCCTTTGCATGTGCCCAAGATGACAAAAGATGGAGGCTTCGCAGGATGCATCATGGGGCACTATATGTTAATCAAGTTTTAAAACCTCCCTTAATCATGTTTAGATGCTAATCACTCCTCTAATTTTGAAACTTTAAAAATTAACTCGGCGCTAGCGGTGATTCCAAATATATCGTCAGAGGAGCTTTTAGGCATCAAAAACAATTATAAAATTTATTTTGGTTGCACTGGGATCGATTGCTTTCATTAATTGATAGCAAGATCCTCCGGCATGAATTGCGATGGCAGCCAGGGCGACTCCCCCTCCTCTCCGGTGATTCCATGGTGATCGTCCCTAGGTGGCCTCGGCTCCCACCTGGCAGCCTTCTACTCCTTGCCCTTGGCCATGGAGTGCCCCCCGGATCTCCGTTCCCGGTTGGATTTTTCTCCTGGCAAAAAATTCCAACAGGATGTTCTGGTACGTCATGGCAAACCCGTCCATCATCCTTCTTCCTCCCCAGATGGATCCTTTTTCCTGCTGGTCGTCTTTTGCCGATACATTGTGCGCTTCACGGAGGAATCGGTGTCTTGGATGCTACAATCGTGTCTCGGTGGTTCAGCGGTTGGTTTTCATGTTAATTTTCAAAGCGATCGACACTTACGTTTTTCGGTATCTTCCAAAGTGGTGGGATTTATGATATACACTTGAAAATATTTATTGGTTTTTGCTTCGATGTCTACTTCTTTCTCTGGAGTAACGGTGCTCCGCACTGGGAACGGGAGAAATTTCTCTGGGAACAAGAGCAGCTTAAGGAATGGACTCATGTCCAATCAAAAAGAAACAAGAAAGGTTCAGTGAAAGAGAAATCCCAGAAGCATGTTCGCTTCGCTCCTGATCCTATCGTCCTCACGGCTCCTCTGGAGAATTCTTTCAAAGTTGGAGATCTCTTGGTTCCAACCACCATCCCAATTTCATCTGTTTTTGGCAAACTTCGCGGTTGAGTACCATATGTGGTTCGAGGACTGGTGGATGGTCGCTTCCTTGTGTGATGAGTGATTGACAACGTTGTGTGGACTAATTCTTGGCTAAGTACTGCAGGTGCAGGTTGCGGCTTGATTCGTGTTGGTGCAGGTGAAGAACAAGCGCGAAAGGTCGTTGCCGGTGAGGCCTCCAGGTGTGGAGAAGACAAGTAGGCTTCGTTCGAGGGACCGGTGGCCGGCGGGGGTCAAGTGCGGGCCGCATGGTGGCAAGAACAGCAAGATGAAGTCGGTGGACGGTTTCTTGGTTGAGCCACAAAACCAAGGTCAAGCCGGGACTTCATGGGAGCCAAGTCATGAGTGGTGATTGGCGGAGGCTACATCAAGTTCGCGGGGTTTACGGTGGTTCACCAGAAAATCACCGGGTTACTCGGCTGAGCCACAAAGCCGAGGCCGAAGACCGGGCGTGGCTGTCAGGCCAAAACCGGCCTGACCGGTTTGGAGAACCGGTCTGACCGGTTTGGGGTCGCAGGGCACCGGAAGCTTCGAGGCGGAGGACACGCGTCGGGATCGCAAGGCTTGCGTCGAGGCTACGCGAAGTGCGGTCACCGGGCATCCATCCGATGGTGCTACGAAGACAAATTCCCAAAGTGCCCTTGGTGGGCGTGTATCTTAGTTTAGGCTTTAGGGGCATTTTAGTCTTTCGGCTGACCTCCATATAACCCAAGGGGTGAGAGGATGGCAGCCATCTCTTGGAACCCTAGTTCATTTGCTTTCCTGTTTTCCCTTCCTTTTTCTTAGGATTTCCATAAGACTAGCTTGAGAGCTTCATGGTGAGATCTTGTTGGGAGGGTTGGATGATCGGACGGCAAGCTAGACCTTGTATGAAACTTTGTGGCATGTATAGATGATTCGGCGTGGTTCCTCAAGGTTTGGATGTGTTGTTCCCAGTTGTTCTTGGTGGTGATTTTCGGTGCTCTCTCTTGGTGATTTTCTCGAGGCGTTTTCGGGACCTTGCTTCTGGGATTTGATGGGGGAAATTTGTGGGAACCCTTCATGGTTCTTTGGGCTGTGATTCCCCTCCCAAATCCGTGAGTTAAGGGGCTCGATTTTGGTGGTTTCGGGTTTCTAGGGTTGGAGGTGCTCTTGAGGGTTGACTTTCGATTCCTCTTGATTGAGTGGGTTTTGGGGACCGAGCTTCTAGCCAAGGGTAGCCCACGAGGTACCCCATATATCCCCAAAGTCTCACTTTTATCTGTGGAACGAATCGGGAGTTCGATTGGAGGGTGTGTTGAGTTTTTCCCGTGGGCTGTGTTCTTCCCGACTGTCCAGGCAAAAATCGGCCTGACCGGTTTCCCAAACCGGTCTGACCGGTTTCGCCCTGTGGGCTGTCGAGAAGGGCTTTTGAGCAAGGAAGTCTTTGTTGCACCATAGCTTCGTTTGTTCAGATGTGGAAAGGCTCTTGAGGTGTTTTGGGTCTTTGGGGAGTTTCTGGACAAAATCGGTCTGACCGGTTTGCGTGAGGCTAAGTCCAACAGAAGCGGTCCGACCGGTTTCGTAAACCGGCCCGACGGTTTGGCTGCCAGCAGCCGTGTCGTGTGTGTTTCCGCTGCGTGTGTGTTGTGGCTGTTGGTTGGGTCTTGCTCCTAGGTTCAGTAGCACTTCAGTGGCTACGTGAACTTGGCAAGAGAAGCTTGCGGAGGTACACTAGTGAAGTTGGGTTCATAGGCCGAATTCTTGAATAGAATTTTTATCGGCTCCCATTCACTCCCCCCTCTCTGGTTCGCCGTTTCGGTCCTTCAGCGGTGATCTCGCTTTTCGGGCTCCTAATCCTGCGCTACTGTTTACAGCTTGTTCTTCGGGAGTTGATCAGATTAGTTCTCAGAATTCAAATTCAAACTTGCAGCCCATGTCTCGTACGTGTGCCAAATGTCTGGCTTCTGGTCATTGGGCCTCTTCTTGTCGAGCTCCCTGGCGTTGCTTTGTCTGCCGAAATTTTGGCCATAAAGCCCACTGGTGCAGGACCAAAACCGAGCCCAACATCTTCCGGGCCACAAGACAAACCCAACAATGGACCCCCAAGAAGTCAGCCGCATCAACACTGATACTCAGGCCGAAGCCCAAGTGGAGAATATTGAGGAATTGGTGCCTCCAGAGGATCCACAATCCGATTTTTCCCATCTATTTTTGGAGAGTCCCGCCTCGAACCGCGGGACACCCCTTCACCTTCCCGGATCTGTCGCCACCTTCCTCCTAGCAACAGGAGTCCCCCTATTCCACCTCAATTCTGCCATCTTCCCCCCAAAATCAAGAAAACCCCAATCCGCCGCCTCACACCACCGCCGCCTCCCAATCCACCGCCAAAGAACACCACCAGCTAGAGCCCGAGCTTGAAGAAGACGGGATGGATAACTTCCCAGTCAACCCGAGGCCCTTCCTTGTCGCGGGCTTGGTGGTCAACCACGGATGGAACCACCCATCTCGTGCGCACATCACCCTCGGTGGCGAGCTGCCGCGCGAACATGAAGACTTCGCCATCGTCTCCATCAACCCAATGCCGCAAGAGATTGGAGAACTCCGCTCGACCCTCAATGTTGTCTGCGACTTTCTCGGTGACACACAGAGGGTACGCATCACTGAGTCCCATCTTTCTCCTCTGGGATTGGGATTGATCAGGCTCCGCACCGTGGCTCAAAGAGACAAATTAGTCAGGGAATCGCCCTTCAACCTTGGTCAGCATCATGTGGTCACTGTGGTGAAGCATGATGAAGGAATTAATCACAGAGCCTGTGCCTACACCCGTGTATGCTGGATTATGTTTCTTGCTTTACGAAGCGTCCCCTCATCCGAGGTGACCAAATGTGACACAAATACCGGTCCCGGGAGGTCGGTAGCACATTTATTACAACAGTGGAATCGTCTTTTACATTACGGTTACGAAAGGGCACGGTAGTGCCAACGCTACAATGAACAACACAAACGCTAGCGACCACACTACGATAGCAAAGGCTTCCATAGCCTCCTCGCAGTACCACACCATGGAAGCTTTAGGTAGGGCCCCGGTACACGAGCACGGTTGGGTGTAGGGCACAACCTACTCAACGTCTTCTGGAATGTAATCGGGATCCTCCTCTGTAAAAATAGTTAGTAAAACAAGGGTGAGCACATACGTACTCAGCAAATCCAACCCCACCCGGGGAGGGGCTTATAAGCAGTATCATGCATGAGGTATAGCAAGGATCAGGTTAAGGTTCATTTTGCAAACTTACACATGCAGAGGCTCATTTCAAAAAGGTTTTCACAAATCGTTTCCATAACCCGAGTAACTCAAATGTTTTAGGAAAAACCACTATGGAACTACCGGACTTCCCGTCCGTCGTAGCCCAGTGCACACGACCACGCACTTCACCCGTAAAACAACTCACGCCGTAAAACATCCCATCCCAAACACTAGTTTTTGTGACCACACCGTGACTCGTCCAATACCGTGGACACGGCTATTCGAATAGGTTTGACACTCGCAGAGGTTGTACATCTTTACCCACAAGTAGGGTACCGTCACACGGACACCTTAGTGCCGGTACGGGTCCTATCAAAGCCATTACCCACCTTAGCTAACACTACGAGCCACCACGGGAGCGCCCAAGGGGTTATCCCACATAACCGGGGCGTACCTCACACGGAGCGTACCCCGACTCCTTGGCCTCCCGCCGCTCACCCGCACACCCGGATGGCAAGTAAATAAACTAGTGGGGTTTATGCTAAGCCGTTGCCACATACAACGGTCGAGTGGTTGTACGATGATTTGGGTCGGGTGAGATGTCACGCAACCCGGTCCTTAACCGACAAGATGGACAACTCCCAACACGCTCAACCACACGGTACGAGCTCACCCATACTCCCGACACACACGTCCATCCCGTCTACCCGCTTCGTACCCATGTTCCAAAAATATCCCATTCCCATCTTTAGAAGCACTCACACATTTTGAAAGCACTCCCACATTTTTAAAGCACTCATTTAGGCCAAAACAAAGTTCGGTCATAGCAAACAAGGGTGGCTATCCTACCATGTTTTGCGGTAAAACAATATGCAATTTATAAAACGGGTATAGGATATATTTTTTTAAAACTAGGACAGAAGCATGCATCAAAGGGGGAGGTTGAACTTGCCGTCTTCGAAGTCTTCGGGGAGTGCCGGCTCGGCGTGGGTCTTCGTACGCGGGGGTTCGGCAGGTGATTGGACTCGTCGTGCGGGCGTGGGGCGGCTGCGGTGGCCGGTGAGGGAGGTGACGGCTCGGTTGGGGCATTAATGGCGCCCGGCGGCCGGCCGGTCTCTCGGTGGTGCGGGGCGGGCGGGGCCGCGGTGGCGTGCTACGGCGGCTTCCGCCGATGGCGTGCGGAGGCGGGGGAAGGAGAGCCGGCGCCGGGCCGGGTCAACCGGCGCCGGGCGCCGGCCGGGTCGCGAGTCCCCGTCCGCGCGGGGAAAGAGAAGGAAGGAGAGGGAGGAAGAAGGAGAAGGGAAAAAGAAAGGAAAAATGAAAAAGAAGAAAGGAAAATGGGAGAAGAGAGAAGAGAAAGAAAAAGGGAGAAAAGAAAGAGGAGAGGAAAAATGGGGAAAAAGGAGAAGAAATAGGGAAGAGGTTTTTGGGAAAACTAGGAAATTGCTAGGAAAATAGGGGAGGGTTTTGTGGGGGTTTTTTTTTTTCCTATTTCCCGGCGTCGGCGGGATTTTCGGGCCGGTGGTGACGGCGAGGCGGACCGGGCCGGCGGGACCGCGGCGTGCGCGGGATTCCCGGCCGGTGGCCGACCGCGGCGTTGGGGAAGGTGCGCCGGGCGCGACCGAGGTGCGGTGTCGGCGGGAATCGCGGCACGCGCGTTGGGGGAGAGAGAGAGAGAGAGAGAGAGAGAGAACACGGTGGCTAGGGCTTAAGTGATAACTGAGCTCGGCGGACCGGTTTCTGGATTTACGCATGATTTAATAAGTGATTTATTTAGTGCTAAAAACGCGGGCGTTACAAACCTACCCCACTTAAAATGAATCTCGTCCTCGAGATTCTGCTAAGTCTCGAATAGGTGGGGGAATTCCTTCCTCGAGTGCATCCTCTCGTTCCCACGTAGCTTCTTCCACCCCGTGTCTACTCCATTGGACTCTCGCACACCCGTACTTCGGTCGTCCTTGTCCGCTTGACCACGTTGTCTAAGATCTTGACGGGCACCTCCCGGTACCTAAGGTCCGGTCGTAGATCGATGGTCTCCACCGGTACTCGCTTCTCTTCCGAACCTTCAAACATCGGCGTAGCTGAGAGATGTGGAATACTGGGTGTATATCTGCCATTTCTTCGGGTAGCTCCAGTCGATATGCTACTGCTCCGACTCTCTTGAGCACTTTATACGGGCCGATGTACCGAGGGGCCAACTTCCCGTGTACTTGAAACCTTCGAGTCCCCCGGATGGGTGAAACCTTGAGGTAGACGAAGTCTCCTGGATTGAAGCTCGCTTCACGCCTCTTCTTGTCTGCGTAGCTCTTCTGTCGGGACTGAGCGGCTTTCAGCTTCTCCCGGATATCGCCTACTCGTTCCTCGGCTTCCTTTATAAGCGCGGGCCCAACCAGGGCACGCTCTCCTACTTTCGACCACATCGGGGGTGTTCTCGCACTTTCTCCCGTATAGTGCTTCGAATGGCGACATTCCCGGACTTGCTTGGTGGCCGTTGTTGTAGGAAAATTCCGCATACGGCGGGTGCTCGCTCCCAATCCTTGCCGTAGGTGAGGACGCGAGCTCTCAACATATCTTCCAAAATTTGATTCACCCTTTCGGTCCGCCCGTCCGTCCGTGGGTGGTATGCGCGAGTCGAAGTCTAGCTTGGTGCCCATGGCCTTGTGCAAGCTTTTCCGGAACCTAGAGGTGAACTCGGGTCCCTCTCGTCCGAGACTATTCCGCCGGGCACTCCATGCGGCTTCACTATATTTTTTATGTAGAGTTTTGCCAACTTTTCTCCTCCATAGGTGGTCCGTACGGGTAGAAAGTGAGCGACTTTAGTGAGTCGGTCCACGATCACCCATATGGAGTCATGTCCCTTCTGAGTCCTTGGCAACCCTACTATGAAGTCCATACCTATCTCGTCCCACTTCCATACCGGGATTGGTAAAGGTTGCAACAGTCCTGCGGGCTTCTGATGTTCGGCCTTGATCCTCTGACAAATGTCACAGTGGGCGACGAACCGTGCAATGTCTGCCTTCATCCCATTCCACCAATACTTCTGCTTTAAGTCCATGTACATCTTGGTGGATCCCGGTGTATGGAGTACGCCGAGTTGTGTGCCTCATCCATGATGATCCGTCGAAAATCTCCACCTTCGGGCACGCATATCCCGTTCTTGTACCACGGGTGCCTTGGTCATCTACCCTGAAGTCGGGGGCCTTGTTCTCTCCGGTGTGCTTGCGGATCCTCATTAGATCCTCGTCGGCTTCTTGGGCCTTCCGGATCTTCTCTTCTAGGGTAGGCCGGACACTCACCGGCGGACGTAACCTCGGGGGACGATGTGCACGTTGAGTCGGGCCATCTCCTCTTGCAACTGGGCACTCTTGGGTGCCGCCTTCTCGTAGGTTTTCCGGCTTAGGGCATCGCCTACTACATTGGCCTTTCCCGGTGGTAGTGAATCTCTAGGTTATAGTCCTTGACTAACTCTAGCCATCTTCTCTCGCCTTAGGTTCAAATCGGGCCGGGTGAAGATATACTTTAGACTCTTGTGGTCCGTGTAGATTTCACACTTGTTCCCGATCAAGTAATGTCTCCATATCTTCGGGGGCATGCACTACGGCCGCAAACTCCGGATCATGGGTGGGATAGTTCTCGCTCATGGGGTTTGAGCCGACGGGAGGCGTATGCCACTACCTTCCCATCTTGCATGAGCACACATCCCAACCCTTGTCGGGAGGCGTCGCAATATACGACAAAGTCCCGTTGAATGTCGCGGGGGTCGCATCGGGGCCGTGGTCAACCTCTTCTTCAACTCTTGGAAGCTTCTCTCACAGGCCTCGGTCCAGTTAAACTTCTTCTCTTTCTTGAGCAGCTCTGTCATGGGCCGGGCGATCTTGGAGAATCCCTCAATAAACCTCCGTAGTACCCGGCTAAACCTAGGAAACTCCCCGATCTCACTTACGTTGGTGGGTTTGCCGCCGTTGGAGACCTGTCTCAACTTTCCCGGGTCTACGACTACTCCTTCGCGGTCAATATGTGCCCAAGGAAGGATATCTTCTCTAGCCAAAATTCACACTTGCCGAACTTGGCGTATAGCTTGTGTGCCCTCAATTTTCCCGTACTACTCGAAGATGTTGTTCATGCTCCTCCACACTCTTGGAGTAAACAAGTATGTCGTCGATGAAGACCACGACAAACTTGTCCAACTCCTCCATGAACACCTTATTCATGAGGTTCATGAAGTACGCTGGGGCATTGGTTAGTCCAAAGGACATCACCGTGAACTCGTATTGCCCGTAGCGAGTGACAAAGGCAGTCTTGGGGATGTCACTTTCCCTGATCTTGAGCTGGTGGTACCCTGATCTTAGATCCACCTTCGAGAAGTACTTGGCTCCCTTCAGTTGGTCAAACAGGTCATCTATTCTGGGAAGAGGGTACTTGTTCTTAATAGTGACCTCGTTCAGCGAGCGATAGTCCACACACATCCTCATGCTCTTATCCTTCTTTTCCACGAAAAGCACCGGTGCTCCCCATGGTGATGAGCTTGGTCGATGAACCCACTTCGCCGGGAGCTCGCTAGCCGCTTCTTCAATTCGCCAACTCGTGGGGCTGCCATCCTATAGGGCCTCTTGGCTATGGGAGAGGTTCCGGGGATAAGGTCGATCACGAACTCTATGTCCCCGTCCGGTGGCATTCCGGGAAGCTCTTCGGGGAACACATCCGGGTATTCTCGTACTTCGGGACATCTTCTATGGACTTGGCTTCTATGTTGAAAACCATTATATCCGCCTGTGTCCCCGGTGTGGCAGGGTCACTTGTATCCCGTCCGGGTTGGTTAGGTGTACTACTTTATCGGTGCGGCTTATGAGGCCATGGTGTTGGCTTAACCGGTCCATACCAAGGATCACATCTATCCCCTTGGATTTCGGTACTACCGAGTCTGCTAGGAACTCTACCCCACTTAAAATAATCCTTACCGGGGGCATCCCGGTTGACGGTTAATGTCACCTCCGGGCGTTCGAGTTATTAGGGGTGCTTTGAGTAGTACCGTGGGTATGCTATGCTTTTCCACAAAGCTTGAAGATATAAATGAGTGTGATGCTCCCGAATCGAACAAGATGGTAGCCAAAAGCGAACCGACCAGGAACTCACCGAGTACCACTCCTTGTGCTTCTCGCGCCTCCCCGCGCGTTGATGTGATTCACTCGGGCGCGTCCATACGTTTGCCGGGGCCGCCTCATCCGCCGGTTGCCGGTGTTGTTGCCGAAGTTGTTGTTGCCGCGCACCGGCATGCGGTTGGCTCCCGACGCAAGTGGCCTTGGTCCGTTTACCGAGTTGGAGTAGGTGGTGGTGGGCGGCTTTTTAGCATAGGGGCGGTTGGCGATGAAGTGCCCCGTTTCCCGGCAGTTGAAACACACTCGGGAGTCGTTGTTGTTGTTGTTGGTAGTGAGCCGGGCCGGTGTTGTTCTCGTGGGGGCCGCATGGCATTCTCGGTTGTAGGAGGGCTTGAACTCGGGCTGCGGGGGCTTGTGAGCTTGTGGCTTGGGTTTGGGTTCGTACCGCATAGGGGCTTGGAACCCGGACGGGGGGTGTCCAAAGTTTCTCGGCCTCTGGGACCGCTCTTGCTGCTTGGCCTTGTGCTCCATGAACTTGCGCTTGTTTTCCTTCTTCTCCTCGGCCTTTGCCCTTTCCGTGAGGATTGCCATGTTCATAAGGGTGTTGAAGTCCGGGTAAATCTGAGGAGTCAGCAGTGTCCTCAGTTCCGGAGTCAGCCCCTTCTTGAACATCTCTTGCTTTTTGGAGTCTTTATCCACCTCCTCGGGGGCATAGCGTGCCGGCTCTATGAGCGGTACGTGTACTCCTCCACGGACATGTTGCCTTGGCGGAGTTCGCGGAACTCATCCGCCTTCCGCTTCGGTGTAGCCTCCGGATGTGGTAGCGACGGAACTCCTCCACGAATTCATCCCATGTGATGGCGGAGGGATCCTTGGGCGCGGCGCGGTAATTCTCCCACCGAGCTAGGGCCGTCCCGTGAGCCGGGTGAGCCGCCAGAGAACCTTGTCATGGTCCTCGCGCAAGGGAGGGGCTCCGGTTCCCTCAGGATGGCTCTCAGCCAATCGTCAGCATCCAGAGGATTCACCGACCTGCTGAAGGTGGGCGGCTTAGTCCTGAGGAACTCGATCAGCTTCTCGTTCATGCTCATGGCACGGGGTCTTGGACGGTTGATGGCATTGAAGATAGCCTCCATCAAGACAGTCTGGTTGGCCAAGACTTGAGCCAAGTCAATAGGAGGGGGTGGTGGTGGCAGGACCACATTCTCTCCTCCATCTTCATTTTGGTTAACTTCCTGTTCGGGAAGACGCTCCCTCCGATCGGCTTGCGATCCCTCAGCATCCGACCGGTGGGTCCTGACAGGGCGCCTGGAAACCATCTGTAAAGAAGCGGGTTTCTAAGAGATCTAGTTTTATGTGATGTTTAAGTGGATTATAACGGATTTCTTTTGAAAAGGCAGGGTTTAGTCCGCCGGTAAGCACACAACAAACATATAGCAAGCAAGCACAAACAAGTTTTTTTATTACAAACTAGTGAGGAGGATACATCCCGACTACGCGGACACACTACACGACTAAAGGCTAAGGCGCGACTTGGACCGGTACGGCTTCATTCCCCGGGTCTTGGGGCACATCACTCGCGAGGAGAGCCGTCTTCTCCGGGGTCGAGTGTTCTTCCGACGGGATGAGCGGCTCGTCATCGTTTCCTCCTTCGGGGTCTCTCGTTTTCCCCGAGGCCGTGCCGCGGCCTTCGGTGGTAGCCGTTGGGGGTTCGATGACCGTTGGTGATGCCGGTGGGACTTCTATGGCTCCTCCCCATCCTACCGGGGGGTGTTCCTAGCGAACTTGAGGTTCTCCAATGGCTGGAACGGGCGTTCCGCCATGGGTCCATTCTTGCATGCGTTGGTCCCGGATCCTTCGAGGCTTTCCGGGCAACGGCTTCACCGCTTATGGGTCGCGGCGGTCCTCGCTTCGGCCTTGAGCCACTCGGACTTGGTGCATCCGCACCGTGACTTCGGCTTGCTCGGCCGGCCGATCCGTTCCCTCAAGTGTCCGGCCCGGTCATCAAAGAGCTTGTCCGGGGAGACAAGGTAGGCGACTACGTGGTATAGCGGGTCTTCTTGGTGGCGGCGTCGCTCCAAGTTCCTCATGCGGGCTTGCCAACCGGGGTCCCGATGGCGGGAGGGAAGTACCTCATCGGTGTGGGGACGAGGTGCTCTTCGTAGATTCGGCACGGGTAGCGGAGGGCTTTTTCGAGGGCCAAGGGATAGGTATCCCGGTGTCGGAACCCCGTGGCGGTCACGCGCCACGGCTCGATGTTGGTGTGGCGGTTGCTTCTAGCGACGGAGAGGACCACTCTACGGCGAAGAGTGCCGAGTTGCTCGTACTCTCTCGCCGTAGTACCTAGGGCGCTCGGTGATACCGAGGCGCTCCGGGGAGTGGATGAGCGGGCGAGCAAAACCAGGCTCCTCCCCGGCACACGCCTTGGGTCCATCCATCTTCCGCCATCCGAAAACAAAGATAGGGTTGAACGGGTTGTGGTGGGGTACAAGAGATGGATAACTTTATTTAGTAGGAAGGTTGGGGTACATCCTTCGGGGTACACTTATTATTACTAGGACTCGGCCTCTAGCCTAAACCCTAGTCTTATCCTCATGGTGACTCTTCCTCTAGCCGGATACGGCGCTTCTTTAGTGGGAGATCCCGCTCCCGCATCTCATCTTCGGTCCGGGTCCCTTTGTCCCGGTGGGTTTCTTCGGGTTCTTCTTCATCCAAGTCGGCTTCTCTTCTTCGCCTTCTACGTTCCTTTTGGAGCTCATCCCAAAACTTCTCCGAACGTTCTTTTTCCCCCGAGGTAGTCTTGCCTCATGTTGTGCGACTCAACTTCTCGCTATGGCCGTATTCACCCTTTCCGGCTCTACTCTCGTTCCGCTCTTTCCGCCCCGTCGATCCGTCGCTTCACCGCCGGGCTTGCTCCCGATAAAGGTGGTCTAGGCCTTTGAGGTATATGGATAGGTGGGAGACTCGCTTCTTCTAAGTCTTCTTCCTCTCGTTCTAGTCCTCTCATGCGATCAATCCACGAGCGTCCTCTTCCTCCGAAGGGTGGAAAGAATCCCATTGGAGTCCTTCGGAGGTGCCGTCCGTAAACCACTCGTAGCCGACGCAGGCCTTCCGAGCAGCCTTGGGGTAGGTGTCGGCAAAACGAAAACCAGTGGCGTTGACGAACCATGGCTCAATGTCGGGGTAAAGCGTGCTTCTTCCCACAAAGATCAGCAGCTTACACCGGAGGGTGCCGAAGCGTTCGTACTCCCGATAGACGAACTCTGGCGGATCCCTTACTCCGACGCGCTCTAGGCTGAGTAACAACAGGTTAGGGAGGCCAGGCTGGACGGGGCAAATTCCGCCGTTCCACTCGGGGTTAGGCATCTGGAAGCAAGCAAGAATCAAGGTAAGAATTTGTGAAAAGGTGAGTTTAGCAAAGGAAAGGTTAGAGGGGGCCAGAGGAGGTCTCGTATCCTAGGGGTCATGTCCTACGGCCAAACCTGCGGCTCTGATACCACCTGAAGCGTCCCCTCATCCGAGGTGACCAAATGTGACACAAATACCAGTCCCAGGAGGCTGGTAGCACATTTATTACAACAGGTGGAATCAGTCTTTTACATTACGGTTACGTAAAGGGCACGGTAGTGCCAACGCTACAATGAACAACACAAACGCTAGCGACCACACTACGATAGCAAAGGCTTCCATAGCCTCCTCGCAGTACCACACCATGGAAGCTTTAGGTAGGGCCCCGGTACACAGCACGGTTGGGTGTAGGGCACAACCTACTCAACGTCTTCGGGGATGTAATCGGGATCCTCCTCTCGTAAAATAGTTAGTAAAACAAGGGTGAGCACATACGTACTCAAGAAATCCAACCCCACCCGAGGAGGGGCTTATAAGCGTATCATGCATGAGGTATAGCAAGGATCGAGTTAAGGTTCATTTTGCAAACTTACACATGCGAGAGGCTCATTTCAAAAAGGTTTTCACAAATCGTTTCCATAACCCGAGTACTCAAATGTTTTAGGGAAAACCACTATGGAACTACCGGACTTCCCGTCCGTCGTAGCCGGTGCACACGACCACGCACTTCACCCGAAAAACAACTCACGCCGTAAAACATCCCATCCCAAACACTAGTTTTTGTGACCACACCGTGACTCGTCCAATACCGTGGACACGGCTATTCGAATAGGTTTGACACTCGCGAGGTTGTACATCTTTACCCACAAGTAGGGTACCGTCACACGGACACCTTAGTGCCGAGACGGTCCTATCAAAGCCATTACCCACCTTAGCTAACACTACGAGCCACCACGGAAGCACCCAAGGGGTTATCCCACATAACCAGGGCGTACCTCACACAGAGCGTACCCCGACTCCTTGGCCTCCCGCTGCTCACCCGCACACCAGATGGCAAGTAGATTAACTAGTGGGGTTTATGCTAAGCCGTTGCCACATACAACGGTCGAGTGGTTGTACGATGATTTGGGTCGGTGAGATGTCACGCAACCCGGTCCTTAACCGACAAGATGGACAACTCCCAACACGCTCAACCACACAGTACGAGCTCACCCATACTCCCGACACACACGTCCATCCCGTCTACCCGCTTCCGTACCCATGTTCCAAAAATATCCCATTCCCATCTTTAGAAGCACTCACACATTTTGAAAGCACTCCCACATTTTTAAAGCACTCATTTAGGCCAAAACAAAGTTCGGTCATAGCAAACAAGGGTGGCTATCCTACCATGTTTTGCGGTAAAACAATATGCAATTTATAAAACGGGTATAGGATATATTTTTTTTAAAACTAGGACGAAGCATGCATCAAAGGGGGAGGTTGAACTTGCCGTCTTCGAAGTCTTCGGGGAGTGCCGGCTCGGCGTGGGTCTTCGTACGCAGGGGTTCGGCAGGTGATTGGACTCGTCGTGCGGGCGTGGGGGCGGGCGCGGTGGCCGGTGAGGGAGGTGACGGCTCGGTTGGGGCATTAATGGCGCCGGCGGCCGGCCGGTCTCTCGGTGGTGCGGGGCGGGGCGGGGCCGCGGTGGCGTGCTACGGCGGCTTCCGCCGATGGCGTGCGGGAGGCGGGGGGAAGGAGAGCCGGCGCCGGGCCCGGGTCAACCGCGCCGGGCGCCGGCCGGGGGTCGCGAGTCCCCGTCCGCGCGGGGAAAGAGAAGGAAGGAGAGGGAGGAAGAAGGAGAAGGGAAAAAGAAAGGAAAAATGAAAAAGAAGAAAGGAAAATGGGAGAAGAGAGAAGAGAAAGAAAAAGGGAGAAAAGAAAGAGGAGAGGAAAAATGGGGAAAAAGGAGAAGAAATAGGGAAGAGGTTTTTGGGAAAACTAGGAAATTGCTAGGAAAATAGGGGAGGGTTTTGTGGGGGTTTTTTTTTTTCCTATTTCCCGGCGTCGGCGGGATTTTCGGGCCGGTGGTGACGGCGAGGCGGACCGGCCGGCGGGACCGCGGCGTGCGCGGGGATTCCGCCGGCGGTGGCCGACCGCGGCGTTGGGAAGGTGCGCCGGGCGCGACCGAGGTGCGGTGCCGGCGGGAATCGCGGCACGCGCGTTGGGGAGAGAGAGAGAGAGAGAGAGAGAGAACACGGTGGCTAGGGCTTAAGTGATAACCGAGCTCGGCGGACCGGTTTCGGATTTACGCATGATTTAATAAGTGATTTATTTAGTGCTAAAAACGCGGGCGTTACACTTTCCCGTTGGACTATCAGAAAGACTTGTTCATCAGAGCAGTTGTAGCTCCTTTCGGGCAACTTTTGGAATGGTATCGTGATGACAATCCATCCAGAATCCTCGCTCAGGTGCTCACGCTTGGCCCGGACAGGGTACCTCATAGCCTCATTGTGTCTCGAGGCACTCTAATTGGTGGGATGGGTCGTTCTTGGTCTATGTCGGTGTACATTCTGAATGGCCACTTCCCCGACGTGTTCCCAGCTGATGAAGATCCTGTTCCGCTCGATGGTGAGCCCCATCCGGAGCACCCACCAATGGTCTTTGGTCCCAACCCACAACCCGTGAACTGGCAGAAACAGAATGGTGTAGCACTGAACCTGGGTGCTTTTGGCGGGGGTCTGAACCAAGGTCATCCGATCATACACCATGTCAATGCTCAGCCTGAACAGGATAATGGAGATGGTCAGGACAATCTGAACGACATGCAAATTGATGCAGAAGAGCCTCAACCCCTCCCTCCTCAGCAACAAATCAATGCAATCCAAGATCCCCGAGATGTCATGGACCTTGATCTTTCAGGTTCCTCAATGCAGTTCCTCCGGGCTAATGGCCCGGACATTGCTCTCGATGATTTTTTTAGGCACTGTCGGACGACAATTCCTCCTCCTCTTCCTCTAGTGATGCCACTTCGATGGATGAGAACATGTTGAGGTTTATGGTGGCGCAGAACTGTTGTGCTGAGCTGACGATCTTCCACCGCAGAGGCCTCCCCAGCTCAATTCTATCAACTGAAAGCCCAACATTTAGAAACACCATCAGCTACTGGCCCATCCTGATTGACAGAGAGGTGTCCGCAGTAGCTGGGCCAGAGCAGTCCACTCCTGGCCTCGAACTTGTGCCGTGGAAGCCATGTTTTCTGGTAGCTCTTCTCCAACTCTGGCCAATTATCACCTCAATCCTGATGAGGAAGTGTGCAGCACAGGAAGCTGCTGCAAGCGAGCCCAGCATGGAAGCCCCCACTCCAAGCTCACCCATGGTCTGTGTGCAGCTCAGCCCAAGGAGCTCCAAAGGCCGTAGAAAGAGAACAACAAAATCAAGTGCTATTTCGCTCCCTAAAGCGGCCTCAAGCCTAGCCATGGCAGTAGTGGATGGTAGCGTTAGAAGGTGCACTCTCCTGAACAAATCCAACGGGTTCTATCTAGTACAGCTTGAGCGAGAACCGGCCAGAAAAAGGAAGATCAACATTGTCAGGATCGATGAGGAAACAGGCCGTCACGGCCCGGTACCTCTTGCCGTTCTTCAGGGGTGGGGAATTGATTGTGGTGTGCCTCCTAGCGAGCTCACCGTTGATGGTCTACTTCAAGAGCCGGCAGCTAACCAAGTGTTCATCAATGAAGAAGATCAAAACATCTAGCTGTGTCTCGGGGAAGGGTGCCTTCAGTCTTCACCTATCTATGTCCCCCCAGATCTCGCTCTTTGTTCCTAGTTTCTTTTGGCTCTGTAATAAGTTTTCTGGACTGCATCTTTTGCAACTCACGGTGGTGTCATTTTCCTTACTTAACTCTCTAAACTGGTTTATCTATGGCTTATCGTAATTGGAACATTCTGTGTTGGAATATTCGCGGTTTCAATTCCTCCGATAATGGGATGCGGTTAGAAATAAGTAGGGGTGGCCATTCGGTTTAAACCGACAGTTCGGTTCGGTTTTTCGGTGCACAAAATATTTCTGTTTTCAGGAATCAATAACCGATCAGTTGGCTAGAAAATTGAAAACCGACGTGTTCGGTTTCGGTTTTTTCGGTTTGGTTTTCGGTAAACACCGAACAAAACCGAAGTCACAACACAGCAACTCTGACTTGCCCGTCGGCTCGCCGTAGATCCACGCCTGCCCGTCGTGAATCCTCCCACCGGCTCGCCACAGTTCCTCTCGCGGCGTCCCACCGCAGATCCTGCCGCTATCCCACCGCAGCTCCTCCCACTTGGCTACCTGCCAGCAACATCTGGCGGTCCAGACGGCCGCCGCAGCTCCCTCCGTGCTCACCTGCTGCTGTGTGCACGTGCCTGCAGGTTGCAGCACTCGCTCCCGCTCGGGCGCTCGGCCGATGCGCCATGGAGTGGAAGCGCGGTCGCATCTCGGGTGGAGGAGAGTCGCCACCGAGCCCTGCTGAACTGCTAGAGCCGCCGCCAGGCCTTGCCATGCACCCGCCACCAGGGATTGGAAAGGGTAGGGTTGGTATGTGGATAGGATAGCGTTATGATTTTGCATCTTTGCTTTTGCGGTGGAGACATGAGTTGACTAGCTGAGCCTGAGCGTGAGGATATTTCCTTGTGAGTTGGCCCGTCTGCGGTACTGGGCCAAAATTCTCCTCAGACGACTATCGACCTACCTGGTATGTTACGCATGTTGGAACTTCGGTTTATTCGGGTTGTTCGGTTCGGTAGACTAAAAAACCGAAAACGACCCTAAACACCGAACTTCTAAAAACTAAAAACCGAAGCCGAACCGACAAACCGAAAAACCGACAATTCGGTTCGGTTTCGGTTCGGTGCGGTTCGGTCTTCGGTTTTCGGCTAAAAAGTGCCCACCCCTAGAAATAAGATTGAGGAAAGTGGCTGCTCCATCGTTTGTATTCAGGAGACTAAACGTGTTGAGTTTGATTCCAGCTTCATTCGCCAATTTGCTCCTAGACGCTTTGACGCTTTTGATTACATCCCCTCCATTGGTGCCTCGGGCGGAATCCTCATTCTCTGGTCAAGCAGTTTGTTTGTGGGTACGGTGGTTGAGAAATTCCAGTTTAGCCTCACAATTTCGTTTACTGCAATGCATAATGGCGGCCAGTGGCACCTCACCAACATTTACGACCCCTGTCAGCAGCCAGATAGAACTTCTTTTCTGAACTAGTATAAAAATTGTGAGGTGGATGACACAATCAACTGGCTATTTCTTGGGGACTTCAACTTTTACAGATCTCTGGAGAATAGAAACAAACTGGGTGGCAACATCATAGATACCTTGCACTTTAATGACGCCATTGGACACCTTGGTCTAATTGAACTTACACTAAAAGATAAAAAATTCACTTGGAGCAATATGCAGATGGATCCCTTGCTGGAACAACTGGATTGGTTCTTCACTTCACCCAATTGGACAATCGATTTTCCAAACACAGAGGTACTTCCCTTGGCCAAAATTACTTCAGATTATATTCCCTGCAAAATCTCCATCAGCACAAGAATCCCCAAAGCAAACATCTTCAGATTTGAGAACTTCTGGGCCGAGCATGAAGACTTTGTTGACACAGTGTGCAGAAGTTGGACAAGCAACAAAAAAGAAGATACAACAGTAAAGCAAATTTCCAAAAACCTCAAAATATTAAGGAGAGACTTAAAGGATTGGAGTAAAAACCTCTCAAAGCTTGGGCAGTTAATCAGAAACTGCAACACTTTCATTGGGTTCCTAGATAACCTGGAAGATGTCAGGAGACTCTTCTACCCAGAAATCAACTTGAGATGCCTGATCAAAAGAAAGTTGCAGAAGCTTCTTCATCACAAAAATATATACTGGAAGAACAGATATAAAACCTCAAAGGTGAGATTTGGGGATGAATGCACCAAGTTTTTCCATGCTATGGCCACCATCTCTCATAGTAAAAATGCAATTCCTCAGATTCTCAATGATGAAGGGGCTTGGATACAAGATCATGAGGGTAAAGCTTGTTTGCTGTGGAATGCTTTAAAAAACAGAATGGGGGTCAGCAATGGTATTACCATGCATTTCGATCTTGAATCCCTCATTACCCCTAGAGATGATCTGGAAGATATGGTCGACCCTTTTCAGGTAGAAGAAATAGATAACATAATCAAGAGAATGCCTCCTGATAAAACTCCTGGGCCTGATGGGTTTAATGGTTTATTTTTAAAGAAATGCTGGAAAATAATCAAGGGAGATTTTTTTGCTCTTTGTGATGAATTCTACTCTAGTTGTGCTAACCTGGAGGGGCTGAACACCTCATATATCACTCTGATCCCCAAGACTAATTCTCCAGAGACAGTCAGTGATTATATGCCAATCTCTTTGATGAACATCAGTCCAAAAATCTTCAGCAAAATTTTGGTAGAGAGACTACAAAGGAAGATTATAAGTCTGGTACACAGAAACTAGTACGGGTTTATCAAAACAAGAACAATACAAGATTGGTTAGCTTGGAGTTTTGAATATATCCATCAATGTCAGCAGTCCAAAAGGAGGCCATCATCCTAAAATTAGACTTCGAGAAAGCTTTTGATACAGTTGAGCACCAATCATACAATATGTTGACGACACTTTACTCATCATGCAAGTTGATGCTAGGCAACTTTTCTTCCTCAAATCCTTGCTCATCACTTTTGCTGAGGCAACAGGTCTACATGTGAACTATAAGAAATCTCAAATGCTTCCTATCAACATCTCTCAAGAGAAACTACATAACCTAGCCCAAACTTTTGATTGTGCCGTTGGATCTTTACCATTTACTTACCCTGGTTTGCCCATGGGCACTACCAAACCAAGAACGGAGGACCTAACCCCTATGATGGATAGGGTTGAAAGGTGCCTTTCAGGATGCTCCACCTGGTTATCCTACTCAGGAAGATTGCAGATGATTAACTCAGCTTTAACTCCAATTGTCATATACTCAATGTGTACCATCAGGCTACCAAGAGGGGTCATCGAGAACATTGACAAAGTGAGAAAACAGTGTTTATGGAGAGGAAACACAGATAAGAAGAAGGTGGGTAATTTGGTTGCTTGGGATGTTGCTCAGAAGCCAAAGGATAAGGGTGGTTTGGGAGTGATCAATCTGAGACTGCAAAATGATGCCCTTTTCCTAAAACATTTGCATAAATTCTACAACAAAGAAGACATCCCCTGGGTAAACCTCATTTGGTTCAAATACTATCAGCATGCAGTGCCCCATACAGCTAGAGAAAAAGGGTCGTTCTGGTGGAAGGACATTTGGAGGCTTAATACCATCTATAGGTCAGTCTCACATTGCATCATTGGTGATGGCTCATCGATATGCTTCTGGGAGGATAAATGGAGACCTAAAATCCTATCTACTAGATACCCAAGACTTGCTTCGTTTGCTAGGAAAAGGGAAGTTTCTATCCAAGAGGTTACAATGGCAGAGAGCCTTGATGAGCTCTTTATACTGCCTCTTTCCCAACAAGCCCACGATGAATTCTTAGACCTGAGTAATGAGTTACTGGAAGTGAATCTGGATGTTTTGAGTGCAGATCTCTGGCACCCTAACCGGGGTAGCCTATTCACCCCAAGAGGTTTTACTCCATCTATAGCACTTTGGAAGGACACCCAATCTTCAGGAAAACTTGGAAATCTAGCTGCACCCCGAGAGTAAAATTTTTTGCTTGGTTCGATTTGATTGATAGGCTCAACATGAAGACCGTTCTCACAAGACGTAATATTGGTGAAAGAGATGATGACCTGTGTGTTATGTGCGATGCAAGAGCAGATGAAATGGTGGAACATCTCTTCTTTACGTGTTCATTTGCCAGAGCCTGCTGGAACAAAATCAACCTTAACTGGGACCCCAACCTCGACATATCTGACAGGATCTTAAAATCTATAGAGAACGGGCTAGCCTTTTATCCGGAAGCAATTTTGATCGCGGCTTGGGAACTTTGGAAAGCAAGGAACGACCACATCTTTCAAAGGCATCCACCAACTGTGGATCGGTGGTTTTGTAATTTTAGAAACCAGTGCTACTTACAAGCAGCGAGGTTTAGTACTGACCTGCGGGCGAGCTTTTGCTTTTGGTTAGATGCTTTTAGTTAATCTCAATGTAATAATTCTGTAACCCCTGCTTTGTTTTGCCTTATAAAAGTTCTTTTGTACTGTGGGGATCTCCCCCACAGTTTCCCCTTTCAAAAAAAAGATCCTCCGGCATGACCGTGGGGGTATAAGTTTTGGTTCTAATTTTTGCCAAATACGAGAGAGATAGTTTGAATAAAAATAAAGTCAATGGGGCTTAGAAAAATTCTAAATCTAGAGAAACGGGTGGATGTCAAGTTGAATGAAACAAAAAAATCAAGTTCCTTAGGTTCACGCGAGTCCTACGATGCGTCAAAGATTAAAACATAAAGAAACATAGCAAGGCTCTACTCACGTGTTTTTATCATGTAAAATAAGCCAACCTTAACACCATGAAGAGGATGAAAGGTTGGGGTAGGTGCTAAATTTTTGCTACTAGTTTCTCTGAAAGATGCAAACAAAACCTGGGATGGCTCAAGTCATCGGTTTATGATCAATATCAAATTCAAGTAAAATGACCGAGCAATTATAATGTCTCTAAAAATTATTCAACCGCACAAGAGTTTATGATATGTATTGCGTAGCAAATTCTAAGACCAAATTACTTGAAAAACTCGAAAAATTCTTCGGGTTGCCCTCCCGTAGCTTGACTCTTCATCGGGTTGTCCTCCCGGTAGCTTATTCTTGACTCAACGAACGGGTTGCCGCCTGCAAGCGCTTCATTTATAGTATATAGATAGACTTCTTCTCTTCTTCACTTCGGATCAACGCTCTTTGTGGGTGTTGCAATCTTGGGGGCCCCACTTCTACACCATCCTTGGCTTCGGTGTAGGTTTATTATTCGGATTAGTCATCTTTTTGGTCTTCGCAGGCGGCGTTGATTCTTGGTCTTGATGGATGCAACAACTTTTGTGTCTTCTTCGCTTCATTCTCCTTTGGCTCCTCCCTTCCAATGTGACGATGAGATAGAATGCATCTAATATCGACAACTTTACATACCTCGAATCAATGTTGACTTGAATGCACTCCTCACGCCATTGATGTCGAAATTGATCTCCCACTTGCTAATGTCGATTGCTCCGACGGTCTTGAGGAACGATCTCCCTAGGATGAGTGGCGATGAGGTTGATCTTCTCTCGATCTTGGAAGTGGAGTTTTTCTTGGAGATTCCGACGATGTTTGGCCTCCGCTTTAATATCTTCTTGGCTCGTGTTGCACGTCGCCTTTGCCTGCAAAATTTTTCTAGACCATCCACAAAATATATATTTTTGTTGGAGATGTAGCCGTCCATCTCCGGTTAGGGTTAGCAAATATAAACAAAAAAGAACTAAAGAAAACTAGAAGAAAACTAGGGTTTAGCAAAACTCTAGATTGATTTTTTTGTTTTGAGGATGATCAGAATTAACAGATGCAAAAGAAAAATCAAGAGGAAAACTGAAAATATTCACAAATGCAAACTAGATTGAATCTTGATTACTTGTTCCCCGACAACGACGCCAGAAAAAGGGGCTTGTTGACGGCTGATTGTCGTATCAAAGTTCGTTTGGACTTGCAAACGGACAAGTCCTCCGTCGTAGTCAAGGAACCCTTCTTCCCTTAAGTGTGAACCCAAGGTATCGAATCCGTAAAACAATGTGTAACGCAAGATCCAATCTAATAAGCGGAAAACACTCTGATCTTGAAAAGGGGTTTTGCATCTAATCTATGGAAGAGCCATAAAACACATCTAATCTACTAAACACCGGAGGTAGCACGAGAAAAAGAGAAAAAACCAATCTAGAGATAGGATTGGGTCTTTTGTTGAGTTCCAAAGCAAAGAAGAATAAAGCAAACGAATCTCATAACTAGCCTCTTTAAATCGTGGCTTTCGTTCCAACTCCGAAGACGCCCGCCTTTTGGAGCCACCGTCCTGTCACAACGCACTCCTATTCGTGCGGGTTATCCTAGGGTGAGTTCAAGAAGAATAAGTTGAAAACGCTCGGTAGGTCGGGTATGCACCTCTAGCCACCATGACTACAAGAGCACCCTAAGCAATCTAGCTATAGACTAGATTGGGGAAGAAGCAAACTCTAACGAAGACAAAGTTGTACAGAAAGCACTTGATCGCTAGAAATCGGATTCAATCTTGCAAATTTAACACGAGAGTATAACTCTTGGACAAGATCACCACCGGGATCCTACCTTGATCTTGATCCTAGCTCCGGGAACTCTGACGTGGTCTTCCATACAAGGTTCCCACGTCGGCTAGGGAAACTCTAGTCAAGCATCTCGACCCTCTTCTTTCCGGAACAGTGTCCCTCTCTTCTCTGCTCATCTGCGGCGGATGACGAATCAATTTATGTGTGTCTCTTGGCGAGGGGGATACAAATAGTCCGAATGGCGGCTAGGTCAAAGGGGGCGCCGAACCGGGCCCGGAATGGGCTCAGTTCAGCCCCGGCCTTTGTCCCGGTTGCTTCTCTCGCGATTCCCTATTTGTGTGCACTTGCATGTGGGCCTTTGACGTCGTTTCCTTTGCGATTAAGGCTTGAATCCTTGCCATCAAAGCCTCATTGTTTTCTGGTTGAGTCCCTGAAGATTTGCATGTTGACGCTTCGGTCTTTGGGTCATTTGGAGTCATGTTCATCGTGCGTCTTGACTCTTGTCGGGCTTCATGATCTTCTTCCGAAGTGCTTGATGAACTTATCCCGAAAATCTCATCTTTAGCGTAGATTTCCTGCGTAAACAATAAACTCTAAAATCAACATGCAAGAGTGAACTTGTTATATACAGGCAGTTAGTTCCAGTGGTTAGAATAATAAATCAATGCCAACATTAAAGGTAAACTCATGGATAGGTTGACAGAAATTCACCGTCAACAATGGTCCTCAAGGAGTTGTCACACCTGGTTTTCAAAAGAAAACCAACTGCAAACCTATATGTAGAGATGGCAACGGGTAGAAACCCGTCGGGTAGTGCCATTCCATACCTGCACCCGCTAACTCTAACTCTACCCGCTAAAAACCCCATACCCGCATGCGGATTCAAGTTCTTACCCATACCCGTACCCGTGTGGGTTGTTTTACCTGTCGGGTAACTCATACCCAATAGCATACCCGTTGTAAATGATATATTTGAGAACATAACACATGATTAAGTGCATACATCAACGAATTTAATTGATAAAAAAGATAAATGATAATTTTTAACCAATTAATAGTCTAATAAAGTATAAAATTCTTTATTAGTTATCAATATTAAGTTATCCTTTACTAATAATGTACAATTTTACACGTTTGTCACATATTGTAGACGGGTTTATTTTACCCGCAGGTATGCGGGTATGAGTAGTATGTAGCCACACCCACACCCGCTTACCCGATGGGTACATGATGTTGCCCATTTATATACCCACGGGTAGAATTTTAATTCCATATCCGTCTCCTTATCGGGTAAAACCCGTCGGTTACTCGGGCTTCGGGTACCCATTGCCATCTCTACCTATATGTATGTCAGGATCAAATTTCATACATATAGTGACATATAAGTGAATAACAACACATTACCACGTAAAGAAAGAGAAAGATTATCAGAGTATTACGCTAATTATTCTCTTTTTTACATTCTGAAATTAGAAATTTTAGGTAGTGACATGAGTTGACTTGACAATATTTAGTACAGTCATGAGAGATGTTAAAAAAGACACTGACAGAAGTTGGGAGGCCATAACCACATGATTGTACAACATTCTCACTACATTCATAGCAATATGGGTTGTCCATAATGGCACTATGCCACTTGAAGGCACTAGAAATTAGAGGAATTATGTCAGAAATGCATGTCGGAGTGGTTGTCCGGTGGTTCTGTTTTGTGCAAGTTTATGAGAAGTTTCAAGTGAATTAGGAACCCAAGGGTGGTAAAGAGGACGGACGTGAGGGTGGAGGTGAGGGTGCTCAAGAGGGTAGAGGTGAGCGGTGCTGAAGAGGTTGAAGAGAATGGTACAGGTGAAGAACATGAATGGAAGGAGGTGATGAGGAAGAAGATGTCTTAGGAATGTTGTAGTCGGTTTTCTAAATTCCATAAGGCATGTTAGGATTAGCAACGATGCATGATAGGTTAGTAGTCATGCTGTACGTGTCATTACAAATTTGTGTCATATTTTCATGTGCTCATGTCGCAATCAAGTGTCATTTGAACTAAAATAATCAGACGTCGTTTCAAACGGCGGGTGCATAGTTCCAACCGTCGTTTCAAACGGCAGCTAGGTGTGCCCGTCAACCGCAGTTGGTTGGACCTCAAGCCACCGTTTTGAACGACGGTTGCACCGTCCTTCGACACGTGTGCCACGTCACTGACGCTGACGGCAGTTCAGCCTCCAACCAGTCCTGCCGCTGTTTAATTTGCAACGACGGACGGACGGAGATTATTTTTGAAATTTTTTAGATCATGCATTTATTTTTGAGAAATCACGAAAAAATATAAAAAATTGGCTGAGTACTGCTCTGGGGCCCATAAGCCCATAGAATAAGAATACTACGGCCGGCTCTCTGAAATTCCCTAATCAACATGCTGACGTCGTCGGATGAGAAACACGTGCAAATACATCGCGCGTACGAGCCAGTTTAGCTTACCTCGCCAATTACGGTTACAGACGTGTGTACTGTCTCGTATTGTGTATAGTAGCCCTCATTTCATTCTGTTGCATCAACGACGAATCTAATTGGTCGCATTCGCGCACGGTAATCATTCAGAAGATTCAAGAGCACGTCTCTATCGTATCAAATATAATTACATAAAATAGCCTGTTCTAAAAAAATTGTGAGTTTGTGACTAACAGCCTGTTCGTTTGGCTTTATCACCACCAAAAATAAAGATCTTTTCTCTCGAAACAAACCACCACCAATAATCAGCCACTAAGATTTTCTCTCGTAACAAACCAAAGACAATACCATCACCATCATACCAACCGAACATGCTCGTAGTAGAGCCATTCATGCGAACATAAAATAGTTCGGTGGGAAAGAGAAACGGATGGTTAGGTGCATGATGCATCATTGAGTTTGAGACTTGAGAAACGAAAATTGGTTGGTTATTTGCTCAGGAATTCTTTGCCATCTGTTGAAACCGGGTTGGCTGAAACCGGAGGAAAAGGTTTTCAGTACCCCTGCAGAAATCCAGGCCAACTGGAACCCTGTTTGAGCAAGTCCTCTGTTGATTTGAATTTTGAATCCAATCAAATCCAGGCACGTACGGAACTACCAGTACATTGTAAAATATGAATTCAGATACACAAATGTTGTCTTCCATAAACTCAAGTACATATACATGAAAGAACTAATGACTGTAGTATAATGGAAACTGTAGCATCGTCAGTGTATGCAGCGTCCTCCCTCGAACGTCCACCCGATCTTCCCCATCCGCCGCTCCCACTCCGGGTGCGCCATGTACCTCTTCCAGTCGGCGATCACCCTCCTGAGGTCGAACAGCTTGTTCTCCAGCCCGATGCAGCAGGTCATGTGCACGGTGGCGATCCGGTTCAGGTCCCTGCCGAGCTGGCAGAACCCGCTCACGTCGGCGGCGTCGATGAACCGGATCCGCACGCCGAGCTCCGCCGCGAGCTCCCGCTTGATCTCGTTGAACACGAACTGGTCGTGGTTCTCCGGGAACCGCCGCCGCGCCGCGTGCCAGTAGGCCATGGCGCGGACGTTCCGGGGCGTCGCCTTGAAGTAGATGAAGCCCGTGTTGGGGAAGTTGCCCAGGTCGTCCAGGTTGCCGAAGTAGAAGTCGCTCGACGTCGTGATGTCCGCCGCCATCGTGATGTGCACCAGCGGGTTCCGGAACCACGCCACGTCCACGTCCTGCACGCCTCGCCATCAGTCAACGCCGAGTGCTAGGGGAGTCGTGTCGTGCGAGCACGAAAGGAAGAACGAGTTCAAGGGGGAAGATATAATGGCCTAGAGATCGATGCATTCATTCATCGATCGTCGGCGATGGAAATGATTGAGTGCTGTGTACGTGCCGTGAAGAGGAGGTTGTAGCCGAGCTCGAGGATGCGCTGCTGGAGCTTGAGCTTGCTCCAGACGAGGTCGAGGTAGTCCTTGGTCATGTAGCTCTTGGCGCCGGAGAGGTCGAGGCCCTCCTTCTCCGGCCGGAGGAGGTGGCAGTGCGGGTGCACGGTCTGGCACCGCCGGAACGCGCCGTCGTCCATGGCCACCACCACGATGTGCTTCACGAAGTGCGACACGTTCTCGCCCACGCGGAAGCTCTCCAGGAACGAGTCCAGCAGCGACCCCGGCGCCGCCCACGCCTCGTTCACCGACGTCATGATCACCGTCCGGTCCTCCATCGCCGCCCGCCGCAGCATCCGCTCGAACTCCGCCTCGCCGGCGCCCGTCTGCAAGCCAAATCGCAACACCGATCAATAATGTCAGAGCATGTACATGAGTACATCTGCATCTGCTCTAGGCTGCAAGAACGAGCAAGGACTAAGGAGTGCATTACCTCATTGGCCGAAGGTGCTGTCGCTCCGGCGTGTTGCTCTGCTCCGGCCGTGGCGTTGGGCTCTGGAGTGCGGCAACGCACGCTAGCGGAGCTAGGCACCTCCTCCCCTCTTCTCTGAACGCCGGCCACCAGCTCAGGCCTCGCCGATGAGGTGAGGAAGAAGAGAAGCAGCGCGCTAGCCGAAGCCGCCCCGAGGAGGAAGACGACCACCGGAGACAGGGGGGTGCCGGTCTTGGAGGTCGCCATTCCTGTTGCGACCCAATAATGCCACTACTCGTATATACCCGACTTATCATGTGATGTGCTGGTGTGCAGCGCGTCGTGCATCAGCTCTGTTGCGAGCTTGACTTTCTGTGGAGATTGGTAGAGCCGCCCATGATAGATATGTGCCAGTTCGTGCTGCCCATTGCCCAACCCTCGTGCTTCATGTATTTTTTTCTGGAATCATTCGACCTGTCTGGTATCACTTGCATTGTGTCAAATCCACCCTTTTTTGGAGGGAAGAAAAACACAAACATGTTCTGGGACCTTCCTTTGTACAATTACTGACTGGTTTTGATTTTTCTAGGACGGAAGGAGTACTTGTTAGCATTTGGAAAAACGTGATGCCATCGCCGTTCACCAAGGGATGAGTGGCTTGGGCACGTGAGGATTCATCGATCAACAGATCCTAGGCCCGGTTTACATTTTATTACATTTCGAACCGACAAAGTGCATGGTAGCATCACTGGGGTCAACTTCTAGGTTCTTGCTGAAGCTTCTGCAACCGAGAGTATGATACGCGCCTCAAATATTCAGACTGCAAATTGCATGGTTGTTGGATAGTATTTATCTGTGCTAACAACTCATACAGAACAAAAGATCAGACAACTATTAGCAACACGAATTTATTTCGATTGAAACAGAAGATGCGAGACTGCCGTGTGCACACATCACGCGAGTCACTATGAGATAAGCTTGTCCCTATCACTTAGCAGTGTAGGAGCTTCGGTCCATCGATGCATGTTCGTGATGTATGTAACAACCCGGGTTTTCGGTGAGGAAAACCCGACTCCCTGTACCATTGTGATAGTCCCTGAATCGGTAAGCTATCACGTACCGAACTCATTACAGAATAATATCATTTCCATACAACGAAATCAAAGTACAAATCATAATATTTACATCCGAAACAACTCGGTATACGAATTTAGTACAAGCCTCTTGGGCTGAGCGACACGTAGAAATCCTGCGTAGCGGTAGCTAGGGCTTCAAGTCTTCATCTTCATTCTTCACCACAGGCATCCTTGAGCGAAGCAACGCAACCCTTCCTTCATGGAGTCCCCAAACTCGGACTCTCAAGTCAATTCCAAACCTGCACACTCTCAAAACTATCCTCAAGGAATGGGATAGGTTCACGTCATCGACTGTATGCAGCTTTAAGTGGCCTATCTCTAAAGGGTAAGAAAAGTGACAAGGTAGAAGCTCAGGTTTCCTATGCAGCAGCAGCAAAGCATAACTAGAAAACATCTCCATATCAGTCCCAAACCATACTCTCAAACACAGCTCGGAACCACCTGGTACCCCAGGGCCCCGTCTCCACATCCTATCTCCATCTAGGGTCGATGCGAGAACTTCCTCTCCTCGCACCTCAATGATTGCAATCGGATCGACGAGGTAGAGGGAGCCACTCTCCTCTAGCCGACTGCAACCACGGCTCACCACACTCTCAAATATAGGGGGAGGTAGAAATCACAAAACATGAGGAACAAACATGTCTTCAAGGTTTGTCCGTGACCGAGGACGCGGCTATACGTATAGATCGAACAACTCTGCAGAGCGTGTACACCTGTACCCAACCCGGGATGGAATCCAGCCGGTAGCTAGTCGACTGAACCCACCCTACCGTGCGAACTCTCGGTAGTTACGATCCCATCCTGCATCCGGCCCTCAAAGCGATCCCCCTCGCACAGGGAATTGCACCGGAACTGTGAAATGCTCCCGTGTGGCCACGCGGGAGATGCTCTGAGAGGGTGGTCTCACCTCCACCGCTCCCCCACAGATACCCTCTATCATTCCTAAGCAGGTATGGTTCCGCACTTGCCGAGCTCAACTCGGCCCTAACCCCACTCTCGGCGAGGTGATGTGTACGAAAGTCCTATCGACAAGTTGATCCACTCGCTTTCAGACCGGGGCAAGCTCATGTCCTCCATCCGCAAGTAAAACCCCAACACATAGGCTCCGAAAACCGTCAAAGTAGGAATACACTGAGGAGTGCACCCCTATCCCCGATCCCAGATCGGTTGTTTCGAGCTCACCCCCGCCAAAGTACCCAAAACGCCTTCTCCTGCCGGTTTTACCCCACTCACGCCAAGAACCACTATTCCCAACCCAACACATGCATCGCGAAGCTCAGCGTATATACACGCTTATATAAACATATATAGTAGCAGGACAATCAAGGACATGATAATAAAAGAAGGCAGTGCAAGGTTCATCATCATGCATATAAAGTAAAGCGCTAGCAATTCTACTTAGCAATGCCTAATAGGTATTTCAGAATCAGTCGGGCGTGAACACCTGTGTGCAAGTAGTCGTCGAAGTTTCCGTAGTTGTTCTCGATCTTCTGGCTTGACTCCTCGGCTCCGAGTATTCCTAGATTCGCAAATATAAATAAACACGGTGTCTAGATGCAAATAACTCTGAAAAGAAGCAATAAAGAACCAAATAAACTCCAAATGCTAGTCTAACGGGTGCTTCAGGATTTTAGAAGAATAAAGAAACTGATTTCTTATTTCTCTAAGCTAGAATCAATTTGTTATTGATTTTCAAGTAAAGAAAGATTTTATGAATTTAATTATTTGCGGTAAAGCACAGATAACACAAGTTAGCAAGTTAGAAAACCATAAGCTAGGTTTAGGATTGATTAGCATGGTAAGTTGACTATCAACGATCAGTGTTGACCGGGTCAAAAAGGAAGGTCAGAGGTCAACCGGACCCCACAAGTCACCCTGTGGGTCCCGTAGGGCAGATTGCAGAGATTGAGCAGGATGGATTAGATGCTCAAGGTCACAACACTCGGTCTCACCAGTCAAGGCCTGGCTAAGGATTGGAAGAGCATTAGTGCCGCAGTTGCTAACTTTTTGAACTGAAAGGATTTGGATGAACAGGAACAAGTAAGCATGTTCATGGCCTACAGGAGCACATGCATTAGGTGCTACTAGAAAGGCTGAGATCATGCACTTGCAAGGTTTAAGCTCACGGAGGGTCATAGCGGTAGCTCAAAGGATGGTGATAGCAAAGCGAGACAAAGATAAACTAGGAAAGGTATTAACATGCCAAGATTTGTGGCGACAGCTCACAAGAGATGTAATGGTCAACTTGTGACCGATATATGGGGTGGTGCTGCGGTCGGGCATGCATTAAGAGCGCTACGAGGCATGTACTAGTGATGTGGTAACGTCCCAGGTGAGGCAGCTAGGTTGCGGCTCGGGGTTGCCGTTCGTGAAGCAGTGGCCTCTGCTCACGACACGGCCGTCCATCACGGGCGACATCCTGGCTTCAAGCACACGGCACGGTACACGCTTCACAACACATAGCATCGTAGAGCAGAAGCGGGTTATGCGCGAAGCAGCACAAAGAGGAGGCAGCGGTGTAGGAAAGGTAAGCGATGCGAACATGGGGTAGGATTCCTGTCCGCGGCACGCCAATGACTAGTTGCGGGGTTCCGGCGTCCCAGACCCACATAGTGCAGTGGCGGGCAGCGGCCACGAATTTCTACATCATGAATGCGAGGATGAAAAGGGCTTGACTCGAGGGCAAGATCAGAGAAGGACAGGAAAGCGGTAAGGGTCTCAGAATTACGAAACCAACGCAATTGGTTTCATAATTTTCGGAGCTCCCAATAATTAGTTATGATTTTTGAAAGGGAAAGGATTTATAAAGCATTTATTAAACCCTTTATTAAAACATAAAGGGGTTTTATTAAAAACCTGCTGACGTCACCATGACGTCAACGTTGGGCCCAGGTCGTTGGTTAGTGGGCCTTTAGTGGGTCCAACGTGTTAGTGGCCTGGTGGGCTCGTCCAGCCTGGCCCAAGATTCCAAAGTCCAGAAAAGGTTCTCGAACTAAGCTTGGTTCGGCCCGGTTAGATTTGGGTCAAGATGGCTGTGATGCGCCAAAGCACAAACTGAAGCCCGAACAAGGTTTACACAGAGAAGTCTGGTTTCGCACCCCCGAACTCTTCTGGGGTTCGGCGGCACCCACGACGCCACGGCGCAGGTTTGGCCGTGAGCAACTCCGACAACGTGGCGAGGTTGCGCCGACAGATTGGGGTTCGTTGGGGGCGTGTGGTGTCGTGGCGGTGCGGCGAATCAAGGCTGCTCGGTGGCGCAACAGCTAGGGACCCTAGCATGTGTTTCCCGGCCAAGGCTCAAGCCTTCGGCCTCTACGGCCGGGTGCATGGCGAGCGACTGCGAGCGAGGTGGCGGCGCGACACCTGCAGGGGAAAAGGTGGCTCACACAATGGCTAGCGTGGCACGAAGGCCGGTTGGCAACTCCAGTACAAAGGTGAGGGCGGCAAGGCTCGCCGACGGCGAGGCGGCGCGTTCTCCTGCAGAAAATCACGGCGCGACGGCCAGACAGAAGGCGATGCAAAAGGGGATGAACGGGTGGCTGCGTTTACCTCTCGCACAAAACGCCGAACAGCTAAAGGGCGCACAAGGGTGTAGCTTCAACAAGCAGCCACAGTCACAAGAGTTTTAGAGGAGACAGGAAGCTTGCACGACGCGACGGCTGGCAACATAGGCAAGCAAGGCAGTGGCATGGAGGGTTACAGATCGATGGGCAAGCTAAAAGGTTAGAGAGCAAGCACGTCGGGTTCAACAGGACTAGTTTGGCTCAAGCGCAAGCATCGAGCAGGTCATAGGCATGCCAAAACTTGCATCTCCGGCATGCCATCCAAAGCTTCGGTGATCCGGGGGAAAACAAAGATGAGCACGGCTCTAAGGCCGGCCAACACAGGCAGACAAGGTGGTGTCTACGGACGGTGCAAGAGAGGGCAAAGAAATCCTGATCTAGAGGGTCATGGCTCACACACAAAACATCGAACACGTTGAGGGCGTGCCTGGTTCCTACCATGGCCAAGCCATCCATGGTCACTAGTGTTCGAGGGGCATCAGAAACAAGTAGCACAGCACGAAGGCCGGCATCACAGGCAAGCTGCGGGAGGAAAAAGGAGGCGGCTTGGTCGAGCGGCTCACCATCGGGCTCGTGGGGGTCACGGCGAGGCAGGAAGAGGTTGTGGCCGTGGTGACTTGGTGCAGAGCAGGGGCGTTGTCGTGGTACAGCCCGCAGTCATCGTCGTCGGCATCGATTCGCGGCGTCGTGGTACTCCCGGTGGTGAGGTTCGACGGCGCTCCAGAGTTCCACGGCCTCCGGGTCGGCGACGACCTCCATGGTGTGGTGTCAGCGTACTCAGCGCCCTCTCGAGCGGCGCGACGCTCCGGGCGGCGGCGCCCTCGGCTCCTCGCGGCGGCGCCGTGGTTCATGACCACTCGCCCCCGGGCGTCGACGTGGTGGCGCCCGCCCCGCCCTTTTCCTTTCCCCTTCTTCTCTTCTTCCTCTACTTTTCCTCTCTCTCGCTTCTCTCGATTTAGTTGGCCGCGGCGCAAAGGGGGAAATCCCCAAGGTGTGGCGTGCGGGGGGTGGCGGCGGCCTCGGGGGAGAGGGCCGAGCGGCCTTCTTATGGAGCGGCGGCGGACACGACGCATGGGCGCTTTTGCCCCGCGGCCATCCATGGCGTCCGGTGCCATGGCGGCAACGTGGTCGGCATCTCCGCGGCCCGCCCCTAGGGTTCGGTGGCGCGGTACACGGGCAAAGGGGGCAATTCCCCCCCGGACGAGCATCCGAGGCCGGAAGCCGGGGCGCCCGCACGGCTCGGAGTGCGTGCCGGTCGCGGCCCCGCGCGCAGTGCGATGCGTGCATCGGTGTGTACGGCAGGAGGAGGAAGAAAGAGCCACAAGCACCGCTGACGGGTGGGGCCTGCGGGTCAGAGGAAGAAGGTGATTGGCCGGCGGGCTGGTTGGGCCGACTAGGTGGGCCGGTTGGTGGGCTGTGCGCAGAGAAGGTAGGGGTGCAGCCCGTTAATGGGAAGAAGGGTTGAGGGGCTGCTGATGGACTTCCACGGCTGAGGTTAAGGCCCAGGTAAGTTATTAGCCTTTGCAAATAGTTTTAAATATATAGTTTAGATTATAATTTGGATTTGAATTCCGTTCAAATCCAAACACCACACAAATGAACTCCAAACAAAATCCATGAAACTCCGACTCACAATTTACCATAGTTTGAAATTAATTTTTATATGGTTTTATTTTATAAGGGATTTAAAGATGAGAGACTAGCAATTTGGTCTAAAATTCGGTAGCACACAACTTCAAACAAAAAGTTTTAAAATTTTGCAAAAGTTCACCCAAGGGAAAACATGCAAATTCTGGTATGTTACAATGTAGGCGTTCTGGCCCAAGTCTCTGTTCGCCTACATGCTTAACGATTTAACGTGCAACCACTCGAATTGAAGCGCAGGGCACGTGCTCAGACCTGATGATCAGGCAGGATGGCCACTGCGAAGAAGAGATCATCAGTGGCGGGACAAGCCAATGGTTGGTTATCTGGAGACGAAAGCCGACACAGGTTTCCGAAATAACCTGTTGGCCTTTCTCTGAAACTGTAATGTTTTTGTCCGCAACTACGAAGTAGTACTACTCAAGTAGCACTGCAAGTCTGCAATTAGCAATTTTGGGAAGGACGGTATACATATGGGCGCCCACTTCTCTGACCTCTGCCGCATAAATTGCATCTAATTTCTTGTTCAGAAAACTAGAAGTAGCGACTAGCAATCATATTTTGAATGCAGGAACAATGCATGAGTGCTAAGCCTGTCGCATGTAGGTTCGGGTTTGATATGGGCAAAAACCCTCGGCCAAGCCTGTCGCATGTAGGTTCGGGTGTTTGATTTGGTTCGTCTTGTTCACCGGTCTGGTCCTGTGGGATGCAAAATCCATTCTCTCTCTTGGCTCTGGCCGCACGCTCTGGAACTTCGTTTCTTTAGAGCCAGGCCGTGGTCAAGCTGCCGCGAGCTCCCTTTCGTTTCGTCTCACCTCCCTCACCCGCTTCTCGTTTCTCACGGTGGCGCCAAGGCGGACCTCCCCGCGCTCACGCCCGTGCGCGGCGGCGGCGGCCGGGGTGAGCTCCACCGGTGCTCGCGGCGATGGTGGCCGGGGCGAGCTCCACCGAGCCCGAGCTCACGGCGGCGACGGCCGGGGGCGGAGCTCCCTCGCGTGGCGGCGCTGTCCGACAGAGGCGGAGGGTTGTTCGATGCAATGTCACGAAGGAAGAACCGAGGGTAACTTCACCCCCACTGTTGATACAAGGTCATCTTATCCATTGCTATCCTAAATAAAACACAATTCTAAATTGACCTGGCTCACTGGGGACAAATAAATCAAACAAGAGGATGAACCCTGGGGAACGAGGTCATGGCTGAACTCAGCCTAGCTCGTCGGCCAAGTCTCTCAGGGCACACAAATCAAACACGCCTAAAAACTGTCCAATTCTTCCAGGAACAGGGAACTTTTCCCTGTATTCCGAATGGGTCCTCTGCAAGTGTTTATACTGAAAATGAACTGTTGCAGTCCCTTGAATTATATTCATACTCTCTGTTGAGTCTTGAGTCCCGCTCCGAGTGACCCCCATCCCATCGACGGTAAGTATCAATGTAACCATCGCTAGTAATTGATGGTGTTTTGAAGCTATGTTGATCAGTAGCTTTAATCAATGGCTGGTCAAATTGACGATGAGTTTCTTGCTAAAAAAAGGAAACGATGAGTTTCATCTTCCAGTTCCAGATGATCTTAATTACCGTATAGAAGAATTTGTAGCAAGCTCGAGGGGATGTGCCGGAAAGAGAGTTTGAGCTAGCCTTTCCATGCATTCCTTGACTGAAAATGTCAAATTCAAAGTACAACTGCACTAGAAAACCAATTCTTAGGCCAATCTCACTAGAAGTTGCATGATAATTAATTTTCATCTCACATGACTAATTTGCTCACCCTGCTCTACCTCTCACCGGATCCGGCTGCCTAGAGGCCGGATTCATGGCCTCTGCTCGCCGACCGCTCAGTCTTGGCCGCGGACGTCGCCCGATGCGGCACCCCGACGAACTCGCCGTACGTCCCTCCCCATCGCGACCCCGACGTCATGTGCATCGATCTGGCCGGGGAGCAATTCCACACCCCCCTTCGGATTCGGCCTAGGATGGCCAGATCCGCCGCATCCTTGGCTAGTTGTGCCTTCCCTACGGCCGGATCTGCGGGGGTAGTCGTCGACCCACGCTCCTCAAGGTCGGCGCTCTAGTGTACCGGCCTTGCGGCGCACGCGCGAGGGGGATGTCGGCGGCCTCCGCCTGCCCATCTTTGCGCATCCCAGAGTGAACGAGGAGACACTTCCTCACTGGCCCCTGCGTCGCTGACCACCCCATCAGCCCTCGTCGCCGCGCGGATCCGACACTTGTGCCCGGATCTACTCGGAGGTGGCGCCCCTCGGCCGGGGCTCGACGACGGCGTCAGCGGCGTCGCCCGCCCCAGACTCGGATCCGAACGGAGGCGTCTCGACCCCGGTCCCCGAGAACCCGGTCCCCGGAACAGCCGACGGTTGGTGACTCTCGCCGTTGACCAGGAGCTGGGCTTGGCTGTCGTCCGCACCGGCGCCGGATCTTCCAAATCTTGCGGTAGATCTTGTCATCGACGGCTTCCCGTGTGTTGTTGTTGACACGAGGTACTTGTTCTTGTCTTGCGATTGGTGCATGAAGGGCTCTGGGCTAACGCCCCCATCCGGTAGTCTGCCGGTACCGGCGACGGCGGCACTCCTGTGTCATTTTCTCCCTGGAGACTTCGTCATGGAGCACCTAGCACCAATGACTTCGGGTGAAAACCTATGCAACGATGACGACTCCGTCGACTATTTCCTCATGAGGCGTTGCTTTGGAAGCCTTCCTGCAGATTTACGGAACAATGGACCTGACGACAAAGACACATTGGAAGTTCACCAAGGAGGACGAGATGGGGTTGCTGATTCCAATGGCGACCCCTTATTCACCGACATGACGATGACTTTCGTTAGCTCACACATCTAACACTGAGCAACAATTGCCAGATGCAGTAGGGGCTATCATGAAGGCGACATCACTTCGAGTACTTGTCGGGTGTGGTGAGGTGGGATATTCATGGCTCTACATCTAGTTTCTTCCAAGGTTATCTTTGGTGCTCGTGGTTCACGACGTAGTGGCTGAAAGAAGACCGTCATGAAGCCTTCGTCATCTTTTGCACTTTCTTGAGAATAAACTCAATTCTTTTAGATGTAGTAGGTCTTTAGTACACACATCTCTTTGTACTAAAGTTTTTTATTGTTTTTAGATTCTGTAATTAGATTGGCTGTGTGCGGTCACGCAGAGACTTTGGCTGTGTGCATTACCGCAGAGGTCGGATTTTATTTCCGTTTTCTAAAAAGGACTAATTTGCTCACATGGTATAGTTTTTTTTTACCGCAAAGTACATACATACATACTGTGGATGCTCCAACGAAAAGTCGCATGTCTTCCAATGTTCAAAAAATTGAAAAAATGGACATACTTTTGTTCACCAATTAAATTGACTCTGTGTAATGGAACTGACTTGGAACTGACTCCTGCAGTGTTCTTGCGGTCTTGTCTTCCTGGCGGAGCTTGATCAGGGTTCAGTTTTACAAATCGATTTGTGTATACCATGCATATGTATGATCATCGGTCACCCTTTGAGATTGTCAACAACGGAGCTCACTCGAGACACTGCGGCAAAGCTCTAGCACACGAACTCAAAAGGCCATTTCCCCGGGGCAACTTGTGTATAACGTGTAGTGCAACAGAGCGATCACTTGTACACAGGCGGCCGGGCTCACGGATTTGTCGACCAGTTCTTTTTATCCGGCGAACCGCACTTGGTGGGATCCTTCCAGAAGAACTTCCGGCTCTTCTTCTCCTCCGGCGTCAGGCCGGTGAAGTTCCTCCACTGCCCCAGCACCTCCCTCAGGTCGTGGAGCTTGTTACCGAGCCCGAAGCAGCAGTTGGCGTGCATGGTGCACGCGGCGCGCATGTCGCTGTGGTAGATCTGGCAGAAGCCGGCGAAGCGCGCCGTGTCGAGGAACCGGATGCGCACCCCGAGGTCGCCGGCGAGCTCGCGCTTGATCTCGTTGAAGATGGCCTGCTCGTGGTTCGGCGGGAACCTCGCCCGCGCCGCCCGCCACCGCCGCAGCATCTCGACCGTCCTGTTCGTCGCCTTGATGTAGTAGAACCCGGTGTTGGGCAAGCTGTCGAGGCTGCTGGCGTCGCCGTGGAATACGTCGCTCGACGTCGTCATGTCCGCGAACACGGTGATGTGCCAGAACGGGTTGCGCAACCACACGATGTCCACGTCCTGCCCATCATGCAGAGATCGAGCTCGTCAGTTCAGAGTTTCAGACATCAGGCATGCATCGTCAGATCAGATCGATGCTAATACTAATCCGTTTCAGACCCGTCAGTTCAGACATGCGTACCGTGAAGAGGAAGTTGTAGCCGAGCTCGAGGACGCGCTGCTGCAGGGAGAGCTTGGTCCACACCAGCTCCACGTAGGCCTCGCTCATGAACTTGCTGTCGGAGCTCAGGTCCATGGACCTGACCTCGAGGAGGTAGCAGTGGGGGTGCACGGCCTTGCAGTGCGCGAACCCCGCGTCGTCGACGGCGACGACGAGGACGTGGTCGAGGAGGTGCTCGATGCCCTCGCCGGCACGGAAGCTCTCGCGGAAGACGTCGAGCAGCGAGCCGGGCCGCGCGAACGCCTCGTTCACCGACGTGATGATCACCGTCCCGTCGTCGGTCGCGACCTTGGGCAGCAGCTCGGCCAAGCCTGCGAATCCGGGCTGAGGGTTGTGCAGCTGCGTCAATCATCACATTATCACGGCCTGGTGACATTATACTAACTCAATAATGAAGTCGCTGGGTCGTAGTACCTGCTGACCGTGGGTAGCATTATTTGGAGCGGCGCCGCTGACGCCGCCGCCGCCGGTTGAGAGAGTAGTGTTGGTGTCCCCCTGAGGCGGCGGGTCGCCTGCCGCCGGAGCCGGCGGTAGCTGGGTCGGAGCTGTTGCCCCCCAGCTGCTGGAGATGGTGGACAGGCCCTCGCCGAGGCGATCGGACGCGAGGAGGATGAGGAGGGCGGTGGGCAGCGCGGCGCCGACGAGGAAGGACACCACGTGCTGGCAGGCATCCTTGCCTCCTCCGACTCCCAGCCCCATGCCGTTTTGGTAGCACCTGCAGGCTGGCACCAGCACACGTACGAAACCGAAGCTCTACGAAACCCCTCCGGAGTGTAGCTTGATCTCGATGGAGGAGATGTATTGACTGGCGCGTGCGGTAGTTAATGAAGGAGCACACGGTGGCGAGTAGGATACGCTACTGATCGTCTGAGCAAAGCACGAGGTTTTTGCCCGCATTTGCATCCGATTCTTCTTCGGTGCACCGACGCCACGCAGTGCGACGCCAGTTTTTAATTATCAGCCGAGGTACAGTAATTAATACCAGCTCATGCGAGTCAACCTTGATCCCGATCCGGCCGGGGACGCGTGGCCGGCCGCCGCTCCGATCCCTCTCTGTCAAGGGATCGATGTTGACCGGTTTTCGATACTACTTCATTTGGATCTGCTGTTTGCAAACACCAAGGGCATTTCATAATTCACACATTAGCAGTGCAGAGCTGCCCATTTTGACACCTAGGGCCACTCAGTAAACCGGAGTATACCACTCGGTCTCAGTGTAGATCACATAATATTGCGGTAACCACAATAACAATAGTTCATATATATAATAAAAGTGTTTAAAATGCATGATTTTGACTAGTGCATCACGATTTAAGATCTATTTGTATACTCCCTCCATATTGGTATTAGATGATGTTTTGGACAATGTTTGAGTCAAACATTGAGAATATAAATTATGAATAACTTTTAAGTTGTTGAGTTTGGAAATGTGAAAATCATATCAATAGATTTGTCTTAAAAAAATATTTTCATAATTATATAACTTTTCAATAAATATTTTTATAAAAAAGGTCAAAGTTGTTCGGGATGCAGGCAGGCGTGTCTGCAGGCGCCGGCAGAGCTACCTGCATCACCCGCCTGCAGCAATTGCGTACCCTGCAGGAGCCCGCCAACGGTTTGCTCAATCCCTGCGTTGTCCTGCTGGGCTTTGCAGCAAAACGGAAGCATACTGTGCAGGCACCTGCCGGAGCCTGCAAGCTAGCTTGGTAGGAGCGTGATGAAGGCTACGCGTAACTTTGACGAGTCCCGCATCGTGGGATGCAACGGCTTCGGAATAGTGTACAGCGCGACGCTCCCCGACGGTCGCATCTACACGCCTCGTCGGAGCCGCGCGCGCTCCACCACGACATCAAGTCGAGCAACATCCTCCTGGACATGCATGGACCGCGGCTCGCCGCCCAACTTTGGCCTGGCCAGGCTGGTGCTCTCAGCGGACACGCACGTGACCACCGACCTCGTCGGCATGCTCGGCTACATCCCGCCGGAGTACAGCCACTCGTCGGTGTGGCCACCTACCGCGGCGACGTGTACAACCTCGGCGTGGTCCTGCTGGAGCTCGTGACGGGGCGGCGGCCGGTGGACATGACATTGCCCGTCGGCGCCGGCCGTGACGTGACGTCGTGTGCGGTGCGAATGCGGCGAGAGGGAAGGGGCGAGGAGGTGATCGATGCCAGCGTCGGCGAGGGGAAGCACCGGGAAGAGGCAGCGAAGGTGCTGGACTGGACGTGGCGTGTGCCTGCATTAACGAGTAGCTCGACGCCATGGCGAGGCCGATGGCGCAACAGGTGGTGAAGTGGCTCGACGCCATGGCGAGGCCGATGGCGCAACAGGTGGTGAAGTGGCTCGACGCCATGGTCGAGGCGTTCGCCCACACCAACCAACCACAACGTAGATAATTCATTGTAACCAGCCGAGATGAAAGTTCTGATGCAATATGAGATGTGCACAGCTTCTAAATTGAAGTTTTGAGGGAGAAGAGGTGGACGTCGTGCGGTTTCGCAGGCTCTGCAGGTTATATGCGGATCCGGCGGGCTTGCCTGCTCAAGCCTGCAAGGCCTTGCAGGGGCGACTGCTTAATCCCACCTCAAAACAGTAGGTCCCTGCGGACGCCCGCTCAGCCATTTTTGCAGGACGGGGAGTTGCGGGTTCGCGGGTGCACCGCGCTCGCTTACATCCCTAAAAGTTGTCTTTGGAGATCGTGTCGTTGTCCTAAACATCATCTAATACCGGTATGGAGGGAGTAACAAACTTGGTAAAATAAATACCTAATTAGTGTCGGTCTGGTTCATCATCAGTAGAGTTGGGACTTGGGTTGTGCCTCGTACCGTATCGTGTTTAGGCTTCTATGCACGTTTTGTTGTGCCGGCATATGGCACGACAAGTTTTTTTTACCAGGCCCAAGCATGGTATGTGGCACGACAACACGGCCCAAGCACGACCCTCACAATAAGACTACTTATGACCATACGAGAACACACCATTATTGTGTCACGAATGATCCTTATCACAATTTTATACATTTAAGGTAGATTTTGTGATTTACTTATATGATACTAATTATACTAAGCTATTCGACCATTTTCATGCCGTGCCGACCCAAGCACGACCGAAAATATGTGTCGTGTTGTGCTACCCATCGCGGTGAGATCCTAGCCACGTTACGACCCTCGCATTCGTGTCGTGCTGGGCACGGTCCAAAATTTATCGCGACGTGCCAAAATGTCGTGCTCCATGCGGCCCACAGATAGCGCTGCCCAATTCCACAGATATGTAGGGGTGCCACGCGACGTGAGGGACGGAGGGAGCAAGCACCACAGGGTTTATTTTAAGGCCGCGAGCACCGCAGTTGGCCACTTGGTTGGGTTGGGACAGGTCGTCCGTGTGTGATTTTTGAGCCACATAGCAAATTGGACCGACGAAAACTATAATCATTGTACAAAATTATTCACGGGACCGTGGAAAAATATAAGAGGGGTATAGGAGGTTTTTTTTGCCCACGCCTAAGGCCATGGCAGGGGTGGTCTGAGGCCGTGCTCAGCCCGTGCATATGAGGATATTCAAAAAAAATTCACATATCAGGACGTGGAAAAATTACTAGAAACTATGTATTGATGGTTGTTAAAAATAAATAACAAAAAACATGTTAGATCACAACAGAATGCTAAAAACCAACTCCTGAATTGCCAGTTGCCATTTGCCAAACAGTGCACTGGAATGGCCATCATGCATGGGCGTGGTCAAAGCACGCGCGCCTCCCGCCACCGCTCCGTCAGCCGATGCTGCCAAGAGAAAGCCCTGTAGGACCAGGGAGCGCCCGCGTGCTCGTGCTCGGCGGCACCGGGCGCATCTGAACCTCGACGGCCACCGCGCACTCTCCAATCTCTGCCCCGACCTCAACGTCATCGTCGGAGACCGCCGACCGTCATCATGGATCAGGGACGGCACGCGGAGACCGGCTTGGAATTCCACGGATACAAGTTTCTATCTCTGGGGACTCTACGCGCTGAATGCTGAAAGGAATTCGAGTTCAACGCTCACACGGATAACATAAAAAGGTAGTTCAACGTCCACACGGATACAAAGCAAAACAGAGATGGGCCTTGCCCCCTGAGCCAACTACTGCACCTCGTGACCCTCGTCGTCTATCATTTTCTAGCCGTGTCTATCATTCCTTCAAGCGGATCTCGAGCTTCTTCTCCTGCCCAAATACCGGCCAAATGGGGCACATGTTGAAGGCCCTAGCTTCGTGGGGCCAGACATACTACTCCTTCACATCAGGACACCACCTTACGCTGCGAGTCCAAGGCCCCACTTCGTCGTTGACCCCGTCGTGCTTGAGGGGCGAATATGTGACCTCAAAAGTGTCCTTGGCCACGTCGTTAATTGGGGTGCCCAACTCCGACCAGATGCACCCAATTGACCTTCACATTTCTGCACTCTATTTGCTCGATTTTGTTCAACCACCACGAAGATGACCCTGGTGGGGTGGGGATTTTGCTTTTGCCGCCGATGAGCACTTGAACATCATGCTTGATTGTCAAGTTGAGCGTGTAGTCGGAGTCGGAGGTGTTGCGGAGGCAGCAGGTGATGTCGGAGTGTTTCGTCACGGAGGTGTTGGTACAGCTGCGGGTATGAACCCATGTAGCCGCACTGGGACAATGAAGGGCACACGTACATACGTAGGGTACGTACATGCAGCCCTCCTGGTGCGTGCGGAGCTCCTTGAAGGGTATCAGCTCACGATGCTCACACCCGTACTTCACATACGGGCAAGCGTTGCCACCTCGGGGCATCACTTCCTCTAGTTTCTTGTTGCGCCTCATGGCGCTCCTGCACCAACACTTGTTGTGGTTTTCCCGAACGCATCGTTCGCATGCCGTGTGCTCTCTATCTACGCACTGTTTGCAACAAAAAAAAAGTTAATGATACACATTAGAAATATCAAGAAGATCATCAGTAAACAACCATAATCAAGTATAAATATAGTACTAATAATGGTTAGAGAACGGGACCAAACCCACACCACACGAGCTACTATTAGACTGTGAAGGATATATAACACAAGCTTGTATAAAAATTCAGTTCCCATTTTTACTTATTTTTATGTGATGTGTTATGGCTTTTACGAGATTCAGCCATTTCAACAGAAGTTATAAAAGAAATAAGGGAAAACTGTTTTCGAAATAGTCCATGGGAAAAATTTCCTTTCAGATCTAGGCTATTTCTCCAAACAAGCCCAATATCAACTAATAAACTAATTAGGTACAGTAACAACCTACAATAAACAAAAAAAGTGCAGAGCAACAGGCCTGGCTTAATTAGACCCTAGGGCAGTAGGGGCGAAGGCTGAGGAGTGTTTATATCCGCCGGAGGGAATAAGAAAATTGACATTTTGCTACACTTTCGTCTATCTCTTTGTTTTGACTGGCATTTTCGTCCATCTCTGTTCCTGCTAAATCAAAGTGATTTGCTCGCAAATTAGGCTAAAGGGACCATAGCTTCCAATTTGCTCAAGGGCCTTTCAAACCTTAGAGCCGGCTCGCGGTAGATCACAGGTATGCCAAACCCTAGAATACAGAATCCTATAGCAGGTACCGATGATTACCTCTCCTCCGCTCCGCACTTGCTCCATCCTCGATGTTCCACGAGTTCGCCGCCTTCAGCTCGCTGCACCGCCATTCTCGGTGAACCCAGACCCAGCGAAACGAATGTCGAAGGCGCCGAGCGAGATCCTGTAAGGAATCGGATGCCCGTTAGCCTAAGAGGGGGAGAGGGTGAATTAGGTAACTTAAAAACCTTAACCTATGGCTTCACTAATTTTGCGCAAAGGTAAACTAGAACATACTATCTATATGTGCAACTACGGTTGTTCTAGTGTGAAACTCCCATCCCAAAAGAAGGTTTGCAACCTATAGCCAATCCTAGCATGATACTACTCTAGGAATGTAGAGGCAAGCAAAGATTGCAAGAGAGTAAATGCGGAAACGTAAAGGGGATGAGAGGAAGCAAACTCTTGACACGCGATTTATCCCGTGGTATCGGTAGGCACTAAGCCACCCCTAGTCCACGTTGTTGAAGCACTCACACAAGAGTATTGCTTCCGGTCACCAAGTCTCTCCCAAGAGCACCAACTTGACTTGCCACAAAGGCTAGCCACTTAGGCACTTGTCAAGCTCCCTTGGTCACCTTGATGCCGCCTCCACTAAGGAGCTTCTCCACCAAGGAAGGGGGTCTCCACGTCCCCCGCACAAAGTGTCCTCGCCGCTCCACACCAAGCCGAAGGGTCGATGACGATTGCCGGTGAGCCACTTAGGCCCCAAGGCTTCCGGCGAACCTTGTACAACCTGATCCACTCAAGAATCACCTCACAAGGTTGGCACAACCTTGCACTCACTCGGCTCTAAGCTAAGCCTAGCACTAAGCACATACACAAAGCATATGCAAGTCTAAGGATGAGCAATTAAGCACTTGGATGGATTGGATATGATCTTGAATGTGTCTTGAACTCCTCTGCACTTCCACACAATCCAGCAACCTCAAATGGGTGAGTGGAGGGGGTATAAATAGCCCAAGGCATCAAACTAGCCGTTGGCTAACGTCCACTGAAAAAGGTACCGTCGGATGATCCGACGCTATGCTTTTCCGGGGCGTCGGTTCATCCGGTGCCCCTCCCACGTCACGTAGCCGTTGAGGTTCTCGACACAAGCTGCTCCGACGCTATGCTCCGACGCTACGTCGGATCATCCGTCTTCGAAGACCTCGCGTCCGGGTCGGATCGTTAGCTTCTAACGGACCGTCGGATAGACCGACGCTATGCCTTGACCAAGGCGTCGGATCATCCGGTGCTTTGAAGCCTTCGTCTTGGCGCGTCTCTGTCTTGATTCAAGCCGAGCGTCGGATAGACCGACGGGGTCCCCACTTAGACCGTCGGATCATCGGTGCTACTTGTCTTCCTTGCTCTTCCTCGCAACTCGTCCGACGCATGTAGAAAATGGACCGTCGGTTCATCCGACGGTACCTAGGGTTTCACCCCGTGTACCAACTCGTCCGACGATTGCACCGACGCTTGTAAATGAGGGACCGTCGGTTCATCCGACGGTGTCTTCTCTTTGCCTTTTCTTGCTCGGTTTTGACCCTTTGTTTTGGCATTTTTGCATGGGGTTTTCTTGCATCCTTGGGACCTAGAAGTGTCTACAAAGACATGCTCAAACAATATGGTTAGTCCCAATGATCATGTTGTCATGAATCACCAAAATCAAACTCCGAACTAATGGCATGTGAGGCCATGTTCGCTACAATCTCCCCCTTTTTGGTGATTTATGACAACACAACCAAAGCAAGCATAAATTTGCTAGAATTGACAGAATTAGAACCACTTACACTTGCTTGGATGCTTACCATCATCCAAACTCCCCCTAGATCAAACTTCCCCCTTTTTGCTCTTATGTTCACATTCTCCCCCTTTGGTCTCAAATCCTTGAAATCACTTGTAAGCATCCTTGAGCCCACTTGTAAGCTTACGCCACACGCTTGCTTTGGTCTCACATTCTCCCCCTTTGGAATAAAATCTCCAAAAAGTCCAAAGCAAACGGGTCCAAGGAAACTAGCAAGATCTAACAACCATAGCTCAAAGGAGAGATGTTAAATGCAAGGGAGAAAGCCGCATGAACCATGATCCGTATGTATGATATCAATGAAGATACCACATGTGAGAATAACTAAGGTGGATCACATGCTCATGAGACTAGCATGATACAAACTAAGCTCCCCCTAAGTGTGTGCATAAAAAGAATACCACTTGCAAGACAAGGGTAGTGAGAAACAAGTGCACAACTACAAACTTGTAAAACAAGGAAGCTTAGAGCATATCATGCAAAGAGGTAGCTTAAAGAACAAGAGATAAGACAAATGGGTTCTTGTTACATTACCACTTGTAGATATCACTTGTAGTCTTTTGATCATTGCATACCTCCGGGGGTTGATCCTCTCTACCTTGTTGGCACCACATTGAGATGAGCCACTTGGAAATGATATCACTAGGTGACACCACTTGGAAGAAGCTTGCATAGAAGACACTTGGGGTACCACAAGGATTAGGAATGTATGAGTACATTGCCTTTGAACTTATATAGAGACATAAGCTCGCAAGGACATGACCCAATAGCATGAAGCTCATATTGCTATATTCACTCTTTTAGAGATGTTAGATCACATTGAGAGTGAAATAGCATCTCTTAGAATGAAAACACCGCACCGGAACGCGTCGCTAAGGGACTACATAAGAAAAGCTTGAAACAATGTTAGTCCCATAACCAAACCATAGGATGAGCTCCCCCTAAATGTGTGCCTTTAGTGTTTGAATCACCAACCAAATGTATGCACATTGTTTATGAAAACAAAAAGGGAAGCTTACCCTATAGCTTGCTCATGATGCAGGGAGATATATATGAAAACATGCACCATGAAAGAACAAGTGTAGCTTTCCTACACACTAATCAAACCATGTAGATTGCTCATGGGTTAGCACATGACACAAGCAACCTACCAAATGTAAATATTGCAACAAATGCAACCTAAACAAGGCAATGGAGCTACAATGATGCGAGAGATGGGTTCTAGTTTCCATTACCTCAACCGGGGAACTTGGGCAACACATGTCCAATTTGCAAGCTTGGCTTGTAGGCATGAATTTCCGCAACTTCTTTGTGCCAAGCCTCCCAAGTCCCCACACTTAAGGCCTTCAAGTGGCCTTTGGAACCCAAACCATTTGAGGCCCCTTCATGTTGGTGATGACTTCCTTGGGCACCCAAATAGGTTGGTTCCAACCCCGCTCTTCCTTCATCTTCCCAACCTTGTGTGCAACCACCTTGCCATTTGCCTTCTTCTTGATGACGTAGGTGTTGCTCTTGGTCTTGTTCTTGCGGTTGGGCTTGGTGTAGATGAGGGAGCTCTTGATGATGGGCTTCAATTTCTTCTTTGAACCCTTGTCCATCTTCTTGACAAATTGGGGGCATTTGTAGAACTTGTGCCCTTCCTCATGACACTTGTAGCAAGTCACGGTTGCACCCTTCTCAAGCTTCTTCACCATGGGATCACGGTTATCTTGAGAAGGTTGGACTTGGCTCTTCATGTCTTGAGAGATGTCCACTTGTTCTTCATCGTTCTTGCCCTTGCCCATCAAGTTTGCCAACCTCTCTCAGAGCCTTTTCACTTCTTGCTTGAGCTCATTATTTTCCTTGCCTATGAGATAATCACATGATTCGACAACAACATTCTCATTGCAAGATGGTGAGCAAGATTCATCAATTAAATCAATGCAAGAAGTTGAAGCATCTACCTTGGAGATAGGAATTACACAAGGGATAGATGTTTCATCAAGCTCAAAGGAATTACTTGTTTTAGTCTCATTGCTCTCAAGCTTAGATTTTAGCTCATCACACTCCTTGCTAAGCAATTTGAATTTGCACAACAAATGTTCATAATTTGTAGCAAGGGTGTCACTAAGATCATTGAGAGCATTGAGTTCTTTGATTTCATTAGCTTGTTGTTCAAGCATTCCTTTTTGCTCATGGATTAGCTCAACAAGATCATTTAGAGAGGTGGTGTCGGATTCGTCATCACTTACATTGCTTTCCATACCTTTGGCCATGAGGCACATGTGTGATGATGAAGGACCTTGCATGAAGCGGGTGGTGAAGTTCTTTCTTGATTCATCACTTGAGCTAGAAGAACTTGATCCACCACTTGTCCACTCGCGGACGGCGAAGGTTGCTTCTTTCATTGGTCTTCTCTCCTTGACCACCTTCCTTTTGGGCTTGTGCTCAATCTTGGTGAACTTGATGTGTTGATGATGGCGCCCTTCTCTCAAGTGGATGTTGTAGCCGTACATGTTGACTTTCTTCACATACTTGAAGATCTTCTTCACGTACTCGGCCACCATAGATTCAACCTCTTCATCACTTGAGGAATCTTCATTATCACCATCATCACCATCATCTTCGCTTGAGCTTCCACGAGTAGCCATCCTACTCAACATTTTCTCTTGTCGGCTTGAGAGAGCATGGCTTGTGGTTGGAGAAGATGGTTCTTGGGGCTTTTCTTGGGGCGCCTTCTTTGACTTGGGCATTAGTTGAAGCTCATGTGCCATGATCTTGCTCAAGATATGCGATGGCTTCAAATCTTCGAGTTTCTTCTCGTAGATGATTGCTTTCACCAAGTCATAGTCGGGCTTTCGGAGACTTTGAAGGATCTTGCGGTTGATGTTCAAGTCCGTGATGTCCTTCACACCTAAGGCATTAATCTCATTGACAAGCACATTTAGGCGTGAGTACATAGATTCGGCATTTTCATTAGCAAGTTGCTTGAAGCTATTGAATTCCTCAAGGAGACAACCGTAGCGTTCATTAGCAACTTCTTTTGAACCCTCATTTTGCTCCTTGATGGTTTTCCATAGCTCATGAGCATTTTCACAAGTAAAAACTCTATTGAAAACACCTACATCTAGTGAGGACAAAATGATACTCTTAGCAATCACATCAAATTGCTTTTCCTTCCTAGTACCATTTTTCATGCCCTCATCGGTGACTCTCCAAACATCAAGGTCCCTTGCTTGGAGATAGGCCTCCATGAGAACCTTCCACCGAGGATAGCCCGTGCCATCGAAATGTGGAGCCAAACCTAAGGTATCCACCCCTTTCATTCCTCTATCGAGCAACTCACTAGGCGGTGAAGCCTAACCGTTCCAATGAGCCGGTTTTCACAATTTACCAATTGAATTGGCGTATCCTTGTGAAGGAAGTGAGTCCGGCTCCGATACCACTTGTAAGGAATCGGATGCTCGTTAGCCTAAGAGGGGGAGGGGGTGAATTAGGCAACTTAAAAACCTTAACCTATGGCTTCACTAATTTTGCGCAAAGGTAAACTAGAACATACTATCTATATGTGCAACTACGGTTGTTCTAGTGTGAAACTCCCATCCCAAAAGAAGGTTTGCAACCTATAGCCAATCCTAGCATGATACTACTCTAGGAATGTAGAGGCAAGCAAAGATTGCAAGAGAGTAAATGCGGAAACGTAAAGGGGATGAGAGGAAGCAAACTCTTGACACGCGATTTATCCCGTGGTATCGGTAGGCACTAAGCCACCCCTAGTCCACGTTGTTGAAGCACTCACACAAGAGTATTGCTTCCCGGTCACCAAGTCTCTCCCAAGAGCACCAACTTGACTTGCCACAAAGGCTAGCCACTTAGGCACTTGTCAAGCTCCCTTGGTCACCTTGATGCCGCCTCCACTAAGGAGCTTCTCCACCAAGGAAGGGGGTCTCCACGTCCCCCGCACAAAGTGTCCTCGCCGCTCCACACCAAGCCGGAGGGTCGATGACGATTGCCGGTGAGCCACTTAGGCCCCAAGGCTTCCGGCGAACCTTGTACAACCGGATCCACTCAAGAATCACCTCACAAGGTTGGCACAATCTTGCACTCACTCGGCTCTAAGCTAAGCCTAGCACTAAGCACATACACAAAGCATATGCAAGTCTAAGGATGAGCAATTAAGCACTTGGATGGATTGGATATGATCTTGAATGTGTCTTGAACTCCTCTCGCACTTCCACACAATCCAAGCAACCTCAAATGGGTGAGTGGAGGGGGTATAAATAGCCCAAGGCATCAAACTAGCCGTTGGCTAACGTCCACCGAAAAAGGTACCGTCGGATGATCCGACGCTATGCTTTTCCAGGGCGTCGGTTCATCCGGTGCCCCTCCCACGTCACGTAGCCGTTGAGGTTCTCTGACACAAGCTGCTCCGACGCTATGCTCCGACGCTACGTCGGATCATCCGTGTCGAAGACCTCGCGTCCGGGTCGATGCGTTAGCTTCTAACAGACCGTCGGATAGACCGACGCTATGCCTTGACCAAGGCGTCGGATCATCCGGTGCTGAAGCCTTCGTCTTGGCGCGTCTCTGTCTTGATTCAAAGCGAGCGTCGGATAGACCGATGGGGTCCCCACTTAGACCGTCGGATCATCCGGTGCTACTGTCTTCCTTGCTCTTCCTCCGCAACTCGTCCGACGCATGTAGAAAATGGACCGTCGGTTCATCCGACGGTACCTAGGGTTTCACCCCCGTGTACCAACTCGTCCGACGATTGCATCGACGCTTGTAAATGAGGGACCGTCGGTTCATCCAACGGTGTCTTCTCTTTGCCTTTTCTTGCTCGGTTTTGACCCTTTGTTTTGGCATTTTTGCATGGGGTTTTCTTGCATCCTTGGGACCTAGAAGTGTCTACAAAGACATGCTCAAACAATATGGTTAGTCCCAATGATCATGTTGTCATGAATCACCAAAATCAAACTCCGAACTAATGGCATGTGAGGCCATGTTCGCTACGGATCCGGAATTGGAGCCATCCGATGCTTCCTGGAAAACTTCTGCCATGGCCGAGCAATGATATCCAAATCGCGCACAGTATGGGGATAGATGGATATATGGAAATGCAGAGAGGATCCAACCCCGACGAACCGCCTATGAGACCCATTTAATTTAGCACCAATCACACAACTCGCGCATGCACCATCCCCGCCGTCCGATGTAGGGAGTGTGCAACTCCCCTGAGTCAGAATCGAGAACGCGATGGCAAGACGGACCTGGTATTTTCATGGTGGCAAAATCCTCTCCATCTGGTGGAGGTGATGCAGATTGCAAGGAGACGGCAGGAACGTCAACTCTTCTCCATTTCTTCTTCGTCGTCTTTTCATCAGTGTCATGGTGGTGGCAAAATCCTATCCATCTGGTGGAGGTGATACAGATTGCAAGGAGACGTGTTGGGAACATCGGTTTTTCTTCTTTTCCTCTTTTTCCCTGCTTTCACATATGTGGTCGAACCTTCTCCCATCTGCACACCTGCCATGTCAAGAAAAAAGTAAAAAAGGCATTAGTTAATGTTTTTCATACTGGTGCAGTTGTCGAGGAAATAAATTGTTAACCGCCTATGCCTTTATGTCTAGCTAGAGGGCATTCACAAAAGATGTCTAGTTAGACAGACCTGGGGACAACCCGGTGGCGGTGAGGTTCTGTGGATCCCGTGACATGGCAGAGGGCCTGGAGGTGGCGGCCTCATTGACTCCTTGCAAGTGAAGAAGATGGTTTGGTGGGCTCCTTGGCTTCTTGGGGACGAAGATGGTCGGCTCTTTGAGTGGTGGCGGCGTGCTGCTCGCGTCTCTGCCGGCAGAAGAGATGAGCAGCTATAGGGGCATTGGTCGGTGATGAACACAACATGGAGCGCCTCCATAAGGCTGACCGTCAGCTCTTCCGGGTGGTGGCAGTGAAGGCCCTGAATACACTTCTCCGACCTCAATGCTGTGAAAAAATGTATCAAATAGGACTAGCCAAACTGCAGTCCAATCTTGATCCCATCATACAAAGCAAACAACTCGCAACAATCTGATGAAAAATGAATTTAGTAACGAACAACATCTCCAGTAAAGAATGCAAACCTTAATCCTCAATACTGCCATCAATGGGATGGAATTACCCCAGCAGGGCAGCAGATATCCAATCCTACACACCTACCAAAAAAATTATCCGCCGCCGCCGCGCCGCACCACCCCACTTCTCCCAATAGTTGTAGATGAGATAGAGGTCCCATCATCCCACTAAGCTGTCCTCGTCGGCTTAGGAGATGACGGTTGTTTTTGAAAAAAGCACGGCACGCAGACGACTCCTATCGACATGTTGTACGTACGTGCCCTAAGAGACCTCTCGGCTGCCGTTGCCCGCCCTGCCTGATGCCTTTTCTCATTGCGATTTCTAAACTGCAATCCTCAAATCAAACTGCCCTCTAGGTCCCATCATCAATGATCAATGCTTCATAGCCTAGATCGGCGAGCGGGAGGCAATCATGGCCAACATCGTCACTCTATCCTCACGCTCTACCATGGCGACCGGTAGTGGCGCAACACGGACCCGCACATAAACTAGATTGGTGACCGTATCCGGCCACAACCTCGTCAGGTGGGCCCTAAGATCCACGAAAGGTACTAGTTCCTATATGGCTCTATCTCATCTACAATTATTGGGAGAAGTGGGGTGGTGCGACGCGGCGGCGTCGGATAATTTTTTGGGTAGGTGGTGTAGGATTGAATATCTGCTGCCCTGCTGGGGTAATTCATCCCATTGATGGCCGTATTGAGGATTAGGGTTTGCATTCTTTACTGGAGATGTTGTTCGTTACTAAATTCATTTTTCATCAAATTGCTGCGAGTTGTTTGCTTTGTATGATGGGATCAAGATTGGACCGCAGTTTGGCTAGTCCTATTTGATACATTTTTCCAACATTAAGGTCGGAGAAGTGCATTCAGGGCCTACACTGCCACCACCCGGAAGAGCTACCGACCAGGCTTATGAAGGAGCTCCATGTTGTGTTCATCACCGACCAATGCACCTATAGCTGCCCATCTCTTCTGCCAGTAGGGACGCGAGCATCACGCCACCACCACTCAAAGAGCCGACCATCTCCGTCCTCAAGAAGCCAAGGAGCCCACCAAGCCATCTTCTTCACTTGCAAGGAGTCAATGAGGCCGCCGCCTCCAGGCCCTCTTCCATGTCACGGGATCCACAGAACCTCACCGCCACCGGATCGTCCCCAGGTCTGTCTAACTAGACATCTTTTGTGAATGCCCTCTAGCTAGACATATAGGCATATGCGGTTAACAATTTATTTCCTTGACATCTGCACCAGTATGAAAAACATTAACTAATGCCCTTTTTACTTTTTTTCTTGCCATGGCAGCTGTGAACATGAGAGAGAAGGTTCGGCCACAGATGTGAAAGCAGGGAAAAAGAGCAAAGAAGAAAAAACCGATGTTCCTAACACGTCTCCTTACAATCTATATCACCTCCACCAGATGGAGAGGATTTTGCCACCACCATGACACTGCTGAAAAAGACGATGAAGAAGAAATGGAGAAGAGTTGACGTTCCTGCCGTCTCCTTGCAATCTGCATCACCTCCACCAGATGGAGAGGATTTTGCCACCAGTACAATACCAGGTCCGTCTTGCCAACAAAGGATTTTATGTTCGGATATTGTCAATATTTCATTATTTATTAGGAAAATTTGTACCTCATTTGACGAAGACACTGATTATATACATACCATTGTTGCTACATCCAGCATCTATAGTATGCTTTGAATAAAAGTTTATTCAATTCCAGCAAAATTTGAATCTCTAGTTGAACTGAATGCAAGGGTTATGGTGAACTCGAGTTGGTAGGTGTCATCTTTGTAGTGATTTGAATGTGTTCCCAATTTTGTCCGATGTCGTAGTTTGATTTTTCATTTCGGCACTTTTAGACTCATCCTATTTTGTTGTAAATGCAGCTAAAAAAGTAAAGTGGCATATTCTGGTGTAAATGCACCGGAAAAAATAAATTGGTTTACTTTTGCAGTTTGATATTACACTTTTGCGCGTTTAGACACATCTTATTATGTTATAATCCTTTAATTACACAAAAAAAGCTAGAAAGAATTACCTATTATTTCAGTTGAATGTCCTTCGAATGTTGAACTGGGGGGAAAGGGGGAGAGGAAGAACAAAAGAAATGCTGCCTCACTACTACTACATGATCGAGAGAAAATGGACACTAAGGGGCAAGTTGAAGCAAAAGAAGAGGAAAAGAAGAAAATAAGTTAGAGGAAAGCCCAATTCAGAAGTGGAAATGGATCTGCTGCCAGGTCTGTCTGTCTAACTAATGAACGCTTTTGTGAATGCACCCTAGACATCTAGGGGGTCAATAATTTACTCTGCACTACTGTGAACTTCTACTAATGCTCTTGTCACCCTTTTTATGTTATCGTTGCAGATGTGTCAACTAAGAAGAAGAGAGGAACTGAAATGAAAAAAGGTTTTGCTGCATATGTGACATCAGGGAATAAGAGGGAAAGAAGAGAAGCTGATGTTGGTACCATCTCCTTGTTGTCTACATCACCCCGGCCAGATGGTGAGGACTTGCCGTAACCAGGATGTTGTCGGGTCCGTCTTACCAAAGGATCGGATTTTATGACCTGATATTGTCAATATTTTATTCCTTATTAGCCAAATTTATTTAGTTTCAAGAGCATTTTCTTATTTACGAAGACATTTATTATGTAAATACTATGATTGGTGCATCCAGCATCTACAATATGCTCTGAATCAAACTTTATTCAATATCAGCAAAATGTCATTCTTTAGTTTTGTTGGGTAGGCGGGGATTGCTTGTTTAATTGTAGTGTAACTGAAGGAAAGAATTTTTCTCAAACACGCAGGGAGTTGTGTATATTATTATATTAAGAAGAAGAAAAGGGTGTAGCACCCAACACACAAGGTTTTCCTTTTTCAGGGTAGGCAGGGTTGCTTGGTTAGTTGCGGTTTAACTGAATGCAAAGGTTATGGTGACCTAGTTAGGTGTTATCTTTGCAACAACTTGAATGTGTTCCCAATTTTGTCTAATATTATAGTTATGATTTTTCATTTTAGCACTTTTAGACTCGACCTATTTTGTTGTAAATACAACCAAAAAAAGTAAAGTGGCTTGTTTTGCAGTTTGATTTTGCACTTTTAGTCCCATATTCTGATATAAATGCATCGAAAAAATAAAGTGGTTCGTAATCTAATAATACTCAGCATACGTGGACACATTTCTTCCAAAGAAGGACTCCAGCTCAGTTTTGCACGTCTGGACCGCGTACACGACATCACACAAGTTGGGCCGCTTGTCCCGATTAGCGAAGCGTATATTGGTTGAACAATGTCGATGATATATTTCAATACCTCCCACCACTCCATATTTGACATCCTGGAGTGAGCAAATCGACCTTCTTCAGTACCCGCCCACTTTACATGAACTCAAGAGATGCCATCCACTGCATGAAACCCTCACATTTCCGATAAATGCTCTCTAGGAACATGTAGTTGATCCCAAACCGAGTGGCATTCCACTTGACCAACTCACCATCAATTGCCCTCCTCATTATGGCATTCAACTGCCCATGGTTGTGTAACCAAACAGAAATCCGCTTGCACTGTTGGAGCATACCTTGATGGTCGGGCCTTTCACCGATTCGCATGTCTACCATGTACTCCCGCATTGTGGAAAAAATTAGACCAAGCTCTACCAATAACATCTTTTGCATTCTTTCCCTTCTACATCTAGGGGTCTGTATCAATCCTTGGTTGCGTCGTCATTCCTCCTCTCCCACCCGATGCTAAGTTATAGTCCTACGCCACAAGACTCTCCCTCTGCGAAGTTGCCCTTTTAAACAACCTCGAAACAGGTTTCCCATCCTCGAACCAGAACCACTACAGCCTCCACGCTCGTAAAAACCTCCTCTCTGTTACACCCCCATTTGGAATTTTGCTTCTTCTCTCGATAGGTTCATTGCACGCAGCAACTCAGCCTCCTCAGCATAAGTCTTAGGAGCGGGATTGTTTCCCTCCACTGCAGTCGCCCTCCAATCTCAATTTCTATCTAGACCCTCTAGCAATTGCCTTCTTAGTCCTATCAATATCACGCTGAAGGTACAATGTCACACCCGATTTTATAAGGAAAACTGAATGCATCTCATATGTGCGTCAGGATCAGAATTTCACACACATGATAGTCAAAAGAGTGTAATACCATAACTATAATCAAATGTACAAGAGTTTAACCAATACAATATTCATTTATTACACTCAGACGGGTGGACACGAAGGTCTGAGAACAAAATGATTACTAAACGAGCAACTCCTTCAACTTCCATAGGCACATGACTGGGGGATCCGCATGCCTTAGAACTCCTCGAAGTCGCTCCAATACTCCTCACCGTTATTCTCCTCTGAACAACGGTAAGCAAGGGTGAGCACTCTTATGGTTGGAGCTCAGCAAGTGGGGGAAACATGCAAGGCTACCAAGGATAGGCTATGGTTTACAGTGGTTAGCATTTTATAAGTTGGTCAAATTTTAGTTAACAACACCTAATTACTAGATGTAAGTTCATACCAACCCACTTACACATTTAGGATTAGGGATGAAAGTGGTACGAATATTATCCGACCGACCGACCGAAAGGGTCAGACACTCAAATGGTAAGACCGTATCCGAATCCGGACATTTAATATCCGTAACTATCCGTATCGCATTAGTATCCGGAAATTCAAAGTTGAATTTCTATGATCCAAATATGATGAATATCACTATTCGACACAAAATATACTGTTCGTACCCGTATTCGATCCGAGAATTCTGTTCAAGAAAGAAAAACTATCTGTATCTGTATCTGCAGTATCCGTTCATATCCGAAACATTTTCATCCCTATTTAGGATAACATCTCTAACCAAAAACCCACAAGATCCACGATTTACATCCATCTCTAAGTTTGATTATCATGTGAGGGCCCAAGCCGCTCTTGGCCGTGAGCACAGCTGATCGATCAGTTTTAACTCTGCAAAGATTGTACACTTTACCCACAACTCGTGTTCCCCATGCTGCCCTGGTTAGCTAGACCCTTAAACACTTCTGAGGTGAGTGGCTAGGGGTCCACTATGAAGCCTTTACAAAGGAAAGTAGAAAACCTAATAGCCCACGACAGTTACAGCAGCGGAGCAGACCATAACCCTCCCTAATGGTCAGCACCTTAGCCAAGTTTGCTACCCCAAGAGAACCGGGCTATACCCCTTCAACTCCGCCCCCCTGTGCCCCTCTCGGAAAAGGCTATCAGATAATTCCACTCTCCTAATTAATTGTCTAAGACAGAGCCATGTGTACTGTGGTTGTACTGTTATCTTGGGTGGTTCTCCATGTTCCATTTAAGTTATATGACCTTGTCTTTAAACACAACCAACACTTCATAAACATAGAAGACTGTAACATAAAAACCATTGCAACCAACCCAAGTTTAGCAACTAAGCAATTATCCACCCAAAACATTTGTTAAACCGGGTTGATCAAGGTAACAGGGTGAAACATCTAGTCAAGTCCTTAAAAAGGTGTTTTCCCATCAATTTAATGCATAGTAACAGGTAATGTAAACATTGTGTAAACATGCAATTATATATGTTCAAAAACAGAATATGCAGAGGGGGAAAATCCACTTGCCTTCCTCTACAAACTGAGTGTGACAACCCGCCCAGGAAAATACCGTACTATCGCCTAAACCAATCCACTTTGGTCATTAAGCGATAATAAAGTATCATCCTGTCGTTAGTTGCCGGGTTAACGCCCGGTAAATCACTTGAATAGCAACAAGGAAAACTCACTCGAAGGCGAGTCCAGAGATACAACAACATTAATATCCAAATTCGTACCCCGAAGGGTTTACTTATTACAAACCATAGTTTTTGCCATAACGAAATAGTTCAGAGTTTTGAAAACAGCGGAATTAAACTAACGGGAAGCGGAAACACCACGGGAGGCCATCCATGATGCTTTCAGTCGCCGTCCTCCACCCACTCCAGCTCCCAGCCGGGCGGGATCTCTCCGGGCCACACATCACCGAAAGCATTACCTGGATCAACATATTATAGCAAGGCTGAGTATACTAATACTCAGCAAGACTTACCCGATGGTGATCACTACTTCACCAATTCTAGACAATGAAAGGCTTTTTTGCTACTGGGTTGCTTTTGCTAAAAAGTAACAAAGAGTATGTCCTTACATTCAAGATTTTAGCACAAGTTCTAGTGGGTTTAATCTATAATACATTAGCCAACTAGTACAGACAAAGTTGTACAATACAATTAATCAAGCATAGTATTCATCAACTTTCATCAGTAGGGATATCATGGCTAGTAGAGTAAGTAGTCTCAGATAACGGTGAGAGGCCGACAATCGATTGATTCAAACCTTGCAAGGTAGATCTAAACACACGGTAGGATGCCCCCGCAAGGACAACTTCCCCAGGTCGTTTCCAAAAATCCTCGGGTCGGGATGAAAGGCCACAGTCTTTGGTGAAGGCTATTCGGGATACCCCGCGAAGTACCCGGAATCACCATACACCACCAGTAGCTAGCCGTGAGACAACCCCAAGAGTAGTGACAGTTCCACCCCTAGCCGTCTCATTAAGGTACTAGGCTTACTGGTCCCATACCCGACAAGTGCTTAGTACGTTCAAACACTTAACCCACGATAACCACTGGACCGGAGCCCAAATCCCATGCTCTTACCACATGAGCAATCCAATTAAGGATATATTGTGTTTCCTATCTAGGAACCTATTCTCGCGAGTGAGGTAATCACCCGACTTGTAACGGTCCTATAGCTTAGCAGCTATCGACCTATCATTCTAGTAAGGACAAAGGTCCCTAGGGATCATGAATCTAGGGTTCCATTCAACTCCTGAACTTAAATGCACAATCATCCATAGAAAATTGAATAATGAATTTGAAAACTGGGTTAGATGCACCGGAGCTTGCCTTCGTCAGCTAGGTTAGCCTGGGAACCCTCGGTGTCGTTGAGCACTTCCATGTACTGCAGCGAAGATTCTGCTCCTCCTTCCTCGTTTTCCGGGACAAGGGAGTAATCACCGTCCGGAAGATCTACGCGGAATGCAGTGCAAGTACAGGTGATGTGATAGTTTGTTATCTTATCCAACTCCTGTTGGTCATATTCACCTTAACGAGTATCTAGATAGTACATCTCTTTTAGGAAGGTTATTAGTTATATGTGATTTGTTCTTTTATTGCACCTTTGAATAAATGTTTCTTGCACTTGTTATTTCATGTGAAGGTTCAATCCTTTTCCCCTTTCATTAGCAAGGGTATGAACAATGTTTTTATTCATAAATTAATTTCTTACCAGCAAGGGTGTTTTATTAATCTTAATTAAGTTAGGTAATATTTCTCCAAAAAGGAAAAAGAATTAAATAGGGGTTTTTCTTATTTAATTGCTCTTTAATATTTAAAAGGGCTTTTAAGCTTTTTATTAAGTAATTTAATTACCAAAAATTAAAGTAGTGTTTCTTAAGCATATTAGCACCTATACTGGTCCACTGGACCCACATGTGATGCTTGGATGCTAGGAAATTAAATAATTTGGAAAAATAACAAAGACTAGCTAGTGATTCAAGTAAATGCATACAAAAATAAATGAGCATCAAAATGATCCAAACTATCCCATGCATTCTCTCTGGTCCTAAACAAGCCTAAAGAACCAGCATGTTCACATAGAAACTCTACTGATCTTGCTTCATTAATTTACAAAGGAAAACATGCATAAATTAAGAATAAATATTTATGTTAGGCCAAAAATCATGATTAATTCACAAGAGATGAGTTTTGACATAACAAGACAGTGTGCACAAGTTGGGCACAAAAACATAAATATATTTATCTAGAAAAATCATCTAGGCAGTTTCTGCATAATTGGAAAACAATTTATTTAGCAAGATTCACTTCATAACTTTGTGCAATTTTTGGCACAGGAGCTATTCCTAACAAGATACACAACGTATCCAAAATCTAAGTACAGAGGAGTTGTAGATTTAAAGTTATGACAGATATAGGCATTTCACAATCCTATTTTTCATATTAAAAATATTTAGAATCAAGCTATGTGAGAATAACAAAAGTTGTGAGATTTCTCTCCCTGAACCCAACAAAATTGGTTTGGCATTTTTCTGATTTCTCTACAAATTTCTAGGAATTTTCTAGTGCTCTGGACTAACTTGCAAGAAAACTTAGATATGATTCAAAGCAACAAGGTCTTAAATTTTACGCAGAGCACCCGAAACCGATCTCGATGCTTGCAACTGGGCCCTTGGCCGGGGAGGGCGGCGCGGCACCGGCCAAATCCGGCGAGCCGGCGGCGGTCCCGGCCGGGCAAGCGGCCGAGCTCGGCCGGGGAGCTCACCTTGGGGCTACGGCGACCGGGGTTGAGGCGGAGGGACGGCCGACGAGGGGGGCGCGCGGCGACCAAGCACGGAGGCCGCGGCGGCTCGGGGCAAGCGGCGAGGAAGCGCGGTGCTAGGCAACAAGCGACTTGGGGAGGTGCTCTAGGGTCTAGGGAACCTAGGGGAGTGACCGGCCGGCGGCGAGCGTAAGCGGGGAGGCGAGCACACGGCGGTGGCGGCAATGGCGGGGGAGGAGCGCGGGGTGGCGCGCGGAGGGGAGGAGGAAGAGGTTAAGTAGGCCGGGGAGGGGTTCGTGGTGACGACGACGTGACGACGGAGATGCCCGCCGTGCTACGACGGCTCGGGCGACGCGCGTACGGCGGCGACGCCGCCGAAGGACCGGCGGTCCGTGGCGCGCGCGGGCTCGAGGCGCCTCGGGGGGGGGCGCGTCGGGGCGCGGGCGGCTTGGGCGGCGCGTGCCTCGGGCGGCGCTCGGCCTCGGGAGGCGCGGGCACGGACGCCGGGGCCGACGGCGCGCGGCCGGCGATGCGGGGCGCGCGACGTCGCGGCACGCCGGCGCTCTGCCCGGTTTTATTTTACTGGTGCTGTTTTTGAATCAATTTTTCTCCAAAATTATGAATAAAACTTGACCAAGTGATGAACATGAAAGTTGTAGATCTAGTTACCCTTAACAACTTCTAAAAAGGCTACATAGGGTTTTTCTTCACAGATTTTGAATTACAAGAATGCCAACTTTGAATGCCAGCCTGTTCTCTGAAACAGTGAACTCTGCCTTGCAACTAATTTTCAAGCTTTTCCACTCCAAATTTCAAATGCCAATCTACATGAAAGTTGTGTCCCTCATCAAGATGGACAACTTTCATAGAGGTAGAATTTTAAGTGTTTAGGTGAATTTTGGAGAACGCGGCAAAGTTCCGGCAGACACCTATGGACATTAGGGAGGCAAGGGGGTTTGACCAAGTCTTTGACCATGGGTTGGCCCCACAAGTGTGTTTACTAATCAAAGAGGGTCACTAGGGTAGGTTAGTGAGTTTTTCGATGTGAGGGTCCAGGTTGACCGTGATTTGACAACTGTTGACTACTTTGACCGACTGTTAGGGTTAATTAAAAACCTGGGGCGTCACAGCCTACCCACCTTAAACGGAATCTCGTCCCGAGATTCGATTAGACAACGAAAGGATGGGGAGAAGAACTCACAGTTTCGAGATTGTAGGAAGCCTGAATACTTAGTGTTGAGATAGTCCTCCGTCTCCCACGTTGCTTCTTCTTCCGTGTGATGACTCCATTGGATTTTGTACATACATACGGTTTGTCTGCGGGTCTTTCGCTCTTTTTGGTCTAATACTTTCAATGGGTGGTCGATGAGCGAGAAATCCGACTCAGTCCAAGCATTAGCTTCTGTGATGATTTCATTCTCCGGCACAGGCATTCCTTTCTGTCGGTGCGAAATGTGGTCCGGACACTAACCAGTAATGAGCGCCAAGGTCTATCCCTCAATGGTCGATGCTAAGCAATCAAAGACACAAGGTTTATCCTGGTTCCGGCCGGGGGCCGTACGTCCAGCAGTGGTGTGCTCGGGGCACTATATTGCTCAGCACCGGGGATGCCTGTAGTGGGGCAGCTACAAGCAAGGCCGGAGAGGAGGCGTGGCCTCCAAGTCCCTGGTGAAGTGGCTGAAGATGTTGTGGGAGAATTGGGGAATGTATGTGTGGTGCGTTGTATGCTGTCTGTTGTCTCCTGTCCCTCCCCTGTGGCGGGGGAGTTCGCCTTCCTTTTATAGGCCAAGGAGAGGGCGAATTACATGCATGCCGCACTATTCAGCTACATGGGGAAGTATGGTGCGCCGCGCGGTAGAGTAGGCGGCCGTCTTGACGGTCCTTGCCGCGATCTGGCCATCATGGCGTATCTTGTACCCGAACAGTGGTGGCTTCGAGGGTAGGGGCGCAGTTGTTGGCCGTGATGTCCTCAGGCGGGCTCGAGGGGGTTGCTGACGACGATCCGTACGGGACACAGTGGCAGGCATGGTGGCATCCCATTATCGCACGCCTCACAGCGCCGGAGCTGTTACCACAGTGCCCGGCGTGGGGTTGTACACGTGGGGGCAGCCGCCTGCAGTTAACAGTGGCAGGGATGGCGCCCCGCCGGCCTAGCGTCTTGACCTGGCCCTGCAAGGTCACGGGAAAGCATTTCAAGGGTGTGGCCGGCCCCCCTTCGAGGGCTCGACACGTTAGCCGTACGGGAGTAGGCGGCGCGGCGTCACGGGGCTGACACCGGCCATGTCGCACAGTCTCCACAGTGGCGGGGATGGGTTCCCCCTAGGGAGTTGGTGCAACAGGACCGAGGCGTGAGTCCCAGGCTCATGATGGCGCCGCCCCACCGTTGTCAGAGCATTAAATGCCCGTACCCGCGTGCGGGAACGGGCGTGCGCGTGCGGAGCGCTCTCGAGCGAGGGCGGAGCCCGCTCGAGGGAGGCGTGTGCCCTCGAGCGGGGGCGGAGCCCGCTCGAGGGGGTGTGTGCCCTCGAGCGAGGCGGAGCTCGCTCGAGGGGGACCTTTGAGTGGGCCGCCTTGGTGGGCCGCGGGGTCCACCGCGGCGTGGGCCGTGCCCCGTGTGCGCGCTTAAGCAAGATGCGCAAGTGGGATTTCCCCATTTGTTTAAGGGGACCCCGGGTCGTCCCCGACGCAGCCCCCGAGCATCCGCGGGTTCGCCGGCCGGGCTCCCGCAGATGCTGGAGCCTACTGATAGGACGTCCTTCCCCCTGGTTCGCAAACGCTTTCCGTGGAGCCGCGTCAGCGGACCCGCGGGTCTAGCCCCCGAAGCCCTGTAGGAGCGTGAGTGCTCCTGCAGGGGTTTTACCGCGGGATTTGGTCAGAGGGCGTTGGTGCATATTCTAACCGGCGTCGGCGATGTTTCAGCCGGCTTCGGTGACGCACGTGCAGCTGGCACTATCCGCGGCCGGCGCAATCCAGGGGGTGTAGCCGTGTGCCGAGCCCCCGAGCCTGGGCCCGTTCGAGGCGATCGAGTAGAGCTCTACGACTTGTTTTTAACGCACCCTTGCCGTCCCTCCGCGGGACGGAGGGTGAGGTTTCCGCAACCCCCATCGATCGGGTCGCAGATTGCGGATTCCTCGTTGAGCCGTTAGTGGCCGGTTCGAGTGGACGCCCATGCCCCGTTCGATAAGGGTAGGCTGCGCGGTCCGGGGACGCGTCCATTAAAGCGCTTGCGTGGGTTTGCTAGGTGGGGCTCGGTCCCGTTCGCTAGGGACCGAGGGCGCGGAAGCTCTCCCTCGGTGGGATCCCCCGGCTAGCTGCCCTCGCTGGCTCTCGAACACGACATGTGGGGCACCCTCGAGCCGGCGGGCTCGAGGAACGGCTCGAATGCGCGTGCCCTCGTCGTCCCTGACTCTGGTGATCTGGGGCGCCTGTTCGAACCCGTCGAGGGTCAGGCTTCGAACCTCTGATCAGTAGGGCCGTGCGGGGCGGCGGCTAGGCGCTCCCGTCTTTGCATCTGCGGGTTTCGAGGGTCCCTGACCGTGTCAGCCCTCGAAACGCTGATCAGTAAAATAGTGCGGGGTGGCAGCTAGGCGCTCCCGTCTTTGCATCTGCGAGTTTTCGAGGGTCCCTGACCGTGTCAGCCCTCGAAACGCTGATCAGTAAAATAGTGCGGGGTGGCAGCTAGGCGCTCCCGTCTTTGCATCTGCGAGTTTTCGAGGGTCCCTGACCGTGTCAGCCCTCGAAACACTGATCAGTAAAATAGTGCGGGGTGGCAGCTAGGTGCTCCCGTCTTTGCATCTGCGAGTTTTCGAGGGTCCCTGACCGTGTCAGCCCTCGAAACGCTGATCAGTAGAGTAGTGCATCGAAGGTACCTGTGGTGCCTGTTTTACTTCAAACGGGCCCCGAGGTTACCGGCCGATGCTTGCACCCTTTGTGGGTCGAATTTTTTCTGAGCCAGGGGCTCGCGCCGCTCGAGGGTCTTCCTTACTTAGTAAGGGACCGGGCCATTTAATGCTCGCAGTCGCGGGCCGTGGTTTCGCGCCGCGGGTGCGCCTTTTAGGCGGCGCGGCCGCGCGCGTAGTGGGCGGCGTGGGCAGGCGGATGTGACCACCTGCCAGGCTGCCACGGCCCTCCCGTTTCTACGCCGTGATGATGGCCCGGGAGCGGTTGCGTGGCCGCCGCGGTCGTGGTGGGGCCTGTCCGTCAGCGAGGGAATATTCCTCCTGCAGTTAATGCGCGCGGGGCGCACGCTCCGGAGAGCACGCCTGCGTCCTATAAATCCGACGAGTGGGGAAAACAGTGGTTTTTTACCTTAGCGTTCGCCATTCTTGCTCCTTGCGCCCCAGCCCCCGAGCCGTTCTTGTCCAAGCAGCTTTCCGCCTTCGGAGCTCTTCTCCTCCTTCCTGTTCTTCGTCCCTCGCCCCTTCGTCTACCCGCATGGCGCCCCAACCGGCTCTCGTCATCATTGACCCGTTTGCGTGGGAGCGTTCGACGGTGACGCGGCTGGCCCTGAACCAGCTGGTGACCGTTGGCCAGCTAGCGGCGAACGAGGATGGACGGCCGGCCGAGTGGATCGTGCCGCCGGCAAGGGACCACGCGCCCAACCCCCCGAGTGGCTACATGGTTAGCTTCGTCCGCTTCCACGAGCGAGGCTTCACGGCGCCGGTGAGCCGCTTCATGCGGGCGCTCTGCCACCACTACGGCGTGGAGCTTCACAACTTTGCGCCGATCGCGATCTCGCAGGCGGCCACGTTCGTTGGCGTCTGCGAGGGCTATCTAGGGATCCCGGTGAACTGGGATCTCTGGATTCACCTCTTCCGCGCGGAGCTGTTCACGCAGCAGACGTCGGAGCCGAGGACCCGCCGCGCGGTGCGCGCCGGCGGCATGTCTCTCGCCTTGCGGGGCCAGCGCAAGGACGACTACATCCCCTGCACCATGACGACCAACAACGCAGGCTAGGAGCGGGGGTGGTTCTACCTTTGCAACGACGAGCCCGGTCTCCCCCCTACACCGGTCTGGTGCTCCAGGAGAAGCCCGACTCCTGGCACCACGGGGTGTCTCCGCCCCAGCATCGGGATCGGTTGGACTCGCTTCTGGCCGCGCTGAGGAATCTGGCGGACTGGGGGCTGACTGCGGGGGCCGTCCTCGCCTTCCTCCACCACCGGCGGATCGTCCCCCTGATGGAGAGGCCGCTCCATATCTTCGAGATGACCGAGACGGCGGACCCCATTGCGCTGGTGAGATCGCGGATGCTGCAGAGCCCCCTCCTGCGGGAGTACGCAGCTACCCGGGCGCGGAGCGCCGTCGACCCCAAGTCCGTGCGCAACGACCGGTCCCTGTGGGACCTTGAGATTCTCCCCACCGGCAAGCTGGTGAGTGGAGTTCTTCGTTCCGTTTCGATTTTGCCGATACCTCGGGTCGTTGACGCACTTTGATGCTTCGCTCGCAGCTGGTGCGGTTGAGCGCTGCGAAGTCCGACCCGCCCACTCCCCCCGCTCTCGCACGCTTGGTCGCGCGGCACAGCAGCCGAGAGCGGGAGCGGGCGGCACGCAAGAAGGAGCGCGCGACGCGACATCGGGAGCGTCGCGAGCGGAGGAGCGAGGGAGTACCGAGCGCGCGCGAGCAGGCAGGGGCTCTCTTCACCGGGGGACCGAGGGAGTACTCGTCCTCGGACGAGGAGGAAGAAGAGGAAGAGGTTGGGGGGCGGGGTCTCCCCGATAGGTGGGAGCCGCGCCCCCGTCGCCGGAGCCGGCTCCGGCGGGCGAGGAGCAACGTCGCTTGGGGCGGGTGCGGAGGCGCCCGCCGCCGGCAATCATCAACGGGGGCGGCGCGGGCCGCGGAGGCGCGGTGCGCGCCCCGGAGGTGCCCGCGGCGGATGCGCCCGCGCGCGGGGGCGGGGCCCGCGCGCGCGGGGAGATGGCCGGAGGCGCGGCGGCCGACCGCGCCGGCCGCGCCAGCGTCGTCGGCCGGGGCCTCGAGGAGGAGGAAGCGCGCCTTCTCCTCTTTGAGGTGAGAGATTTGTTCTTTCAGAAGGTTGCGTGTCTGATAAGCAGGGGCCTGACGGTTTGCTTGTGCTCGCGCAGGGTGTTGCCAACCGTGCCTCCCCTCGCACTGGCCAAGGTGTTGAGGGCGGACGCGTCCGTCCCCACTCCGCGGCGTTCGTCAAGGGCGCCGCGGGCGGGAGCGAGCGCGGCGGCGGCGGCGGGCGAGAGCTCGCAAGGTGCGGGCGAGGCCTCGAGGTTGCGGCCGGTGGTTTCACCCCTCGCGCCGCGGCGGGCGGCCGTCGAGGAGCCGCGGGCGCCGGTCGTGGTGGAGGCGCGGCCGGCGGCGCCGGTTGCGGCGGCGCCGGCCGGCGGCGTCCGCCGTGGAGGGCCACCGGTGCCCGCGATCGCGAGACGCGGCCGGAGGCGGCGGCCGCGGCGCCGCGGCGGGAGCTTGCGGCCACGGAGGCGCGGGTGGAGGCGCAGCGAGGGGCCGCACTCGCCGGCGGCTCCCGGGCGGTGGTGGTGGAGATCCCGGATGACGACTCCCCGCCGCCGGGTGGGACCGGTGGGTGAGCTTCCCCACGCCGTCCTCCGAGTCCCGGGAGGGGGCTCTTGTGAGGGCGGCGGGATGGCCACATGGTGGCGGGAGGCCGAGGGCACGGCGCCGAGGCCTCTTCTTCCCGCGCCGGCCGCCCCGCTCCGGGAGAGGGGCCCGTTGACGGTCCGCCCGCCTTCGCCGACACCCAGGAGGAGCAGGAGCTGTGGGAGGAGCTCCGCGACCACGGCGCTGCACTCAACCGAGCGTTGAACGAGGCGCTGCGGATGCATGGCGGCCCTGCGTGGCGCGTTTTCCAAGTGAGGCGTCGTCGTCTACTTTCTTTGATTTCTTCGTCTTCGCGCTCGATCCTTACGGCGCGACGCTCACTGGTTTCGATCTGTTGGCGGCAGGAGCTCGAGCACCGCGCCCACGATAAATACGGCGCCTTCGACCAGATGAGCGCCGAGCTCCGCCAGCTCCGGGAGCGGTGCGACGCCTTCGATGCGCTTGCTGACGCCTTGAGGACCCCGGACAGCTGGCTGTCGTACCGGGCTGAGGCCCTACGCGACCAGCTCCAAGAGAGCGAGAGGCAGGCCGCGGCGCGCCCCTCCACCCTCGAGCGGGTTTGCACGGCCCTCATCGACCGGGATGAGGCGCCGGCGGCGGCGCGGGCGGATCCGGAGAGGATGCGCACGCCGGCTACCAAGCGGGAGGCGGAGGTGACCACCGTCCGGCCGAGAACCGGGGGGGTCCGTGCGTGGCTTTTGGAGGCGCGAGCCCGGCGAGCCGGGGCCGAGGAGCGGGGCGCGCGCGGCCGAGCCGAGGGCCAAGGAGGCCGACGAGCCGAAGGCCACCCTCGACGCCAAGGTTGCGGCGCTCGCCATCGCGGAGGACCGGCTCCCGCAAGAGCATACCGCCCGCCGGGGGGGCGAGGGGCGGCTCCGGCGAGAGCGGGGGCTGCTCTTGCCGACGTCCGGTCGGCGCTCGAGCGGGAGCGCATCGCTCGCGAGGCGGCGCAGAAGTCGCTGGAGGAGCGGAACACGGAGTTCTCGAAGCTCGAGGGCGAACTGGTGGTTCTCAGCATCACGAGCGCGAGCCAGGAGCAGGCCCTCAAGGAGCAGAGCGACACCGTCAACGGCCTTCAGCAGGCGGTCGAGGCCGAGCGCCGCGCCTTCAAGGTGGAGAGGAAGCAGGTCGAAGGTAGATCACTGTTTGTCTTTTGTTTTGCTGATTTTCCCTTAGAGGGTTCGTCCCCTTTTCTGATTTCTCTCTTGCTGGCAACGTTCAGGTCTGCGCACCGTGCTGGGGCACGCGATCGACCGGGCCGAGGCGCTGCAGGCCTCCTACGACTCCTCCGAGCAGGAGCTGCTGGAGCTGCGCTCTGCGGCCCTCGAGACCTGCCAGGCCGTGGAGGAGGGCGAGGCGCAGGCGGGAGCTCGGCGGCCGCCGCGCTCGCGCGCCCTTAGCGGGCACGTCTGCGGGCGCATGCACCGGGCTCGCACCTCGGCGTCCAGAAGGCCCTCGGGGTGGTGCGATCTCATTACGAGATCAACTTCGAGGCCGTGGCGGAGGGCTACATCGTCCCCGAGGGCGTTGAGGACGAGGTGGCGATGGAGCGCGTGGACGCGTTAGCTGTTGACGCCGCCGAGGCGCTCGCCGAAGCCTTCGAGGAGTTTCTGTTCCCGGATGCCACCCACGCCGATGCTCCGCCAGCCTGAAGATTGCCGGGCGCCAAGCCCTTTTTGTTTGTGTGTTAGTGTATGGGCCACATGGCCATGTAAATGAACAAATCATTTTGTTTCAAACGTTTGTGAAAGCGAAATGGTGTTCTTTATTTTATTGCGCTGTTTTGTTTCTCCTTCTTCCTGAGTAAATTCGAGTTAGGGAAGTTCGATTTTCGCGAGCCGCCTGCTGGGTCGGAGGCAAGAGAGAAGGGTCGTATCCTCGCGGAGGCGTAGGCTATCTCTGACTCACGCGTCCTTTCCGCTAGGCTGCCTGCGCCCTGTTTGAATTTTGCTCGAGGCCGAAGTCGAACCCTACTTAGCGCGCGTGGATTTTTGCGAAAAAATGGGACCATTTTTTGGGGGGGTGCCCCCATAGTAGCCCCCGAGGGTAACTTGGGTTTCAGGGGAAAGCTAAGTTGCCCTTTTTATTGAACTGGTGATGTTTACATGGTCGTCGCCAACTGGGGTGTTGGGCACGTGATTTACAACAAAAGACTTGGAAATCCTAGCTAGGGATAGAAGCGACGTAGCTGTTGGATGTTCCAAGCGTTGGTGAGTTCCTCGCCGTCCTCGTTGGCTAGCTTGTATGTTCCGGGCTTGAGCACCTTCACCACGACGTAGGGTCCCTCCCACGGAGGTGATAGCTTGTGGCGTCCTCGGTTGTCTTGGCGTAGCCTTAGGACCAAATCCCCCTCGCTGAAGTCCCACCGGCGTATCGTCCGTGCCTGGTAGCGCCTGAGGGACTGCTGGTATCTTGCGGAGTGCATTAAGGCCACGAGGCGCACTTCATCCAGCTGATCCAGTGAGTCCTCGCGGGCTCGCTGGTTGGCGTCCTCGTCATAGACTCGTACCCTGGGTGACCCATATTCTAAGTCCGTGGGGAGGACGGTCTCCGCGCCATGGACTAGAAAAAACGGGGTGAACCCAGTGGCTCTGCTTGGGGTGGTCCTTAGGCTCCACACGACGCGCAGCAATTTACGGAGCCATTTTCGACCGGACTTATTCGGTCGGTCGAAAATTCGGGCTTAAGGCCTTGTAGGATCATGCCATTGGCACGTTCTACTTGGCCGTTGGTCCGTGGGTGTGCCACGGCTGCCCGGACCACACGGATGTGGAATTTGTCGCAAAACTCCGGGGAATTTCCCCGCCCGTGAACTGGGACCCGTTGTCGGTGATGATGGAGTTCGGCACTCCAAAACGATGGACGATGTCAGTGAAGAACGTCACTGCCTGTTCCGCCCTTAGATTCGTAATGGGGCGTACTTCTACCCACTTGGAAAATTTGTCGATTGCGACCAGCAAGTGGGTGAAGCCCCCGGGCGCCTTTCGCAAGGGCCCGACGATGTCCAGCCCCCACACGGCGAAAGGCCATGTGATGGAGATGGTCTGCAGGATGTGAGCAGGGAGGTTGGATTTACGAGCGTAGAATTGGCACCCCTCGCAGGTGCGTATGATCTCGCTGGCATCCGTGACCGCAGTGGGCCAGTAAAAGCCCTGGCGGAACGCGTTGCCTACGAGGGTGCGGGGCGCGGCGTGGTGGCCGCAGACGCCCGCGTGAATGTCCCGGAGGAGCTCGCGCCCCTCGGGGATGGGCACGCATCACTGCAGGATGCCGGAAGCGGCGCGCTTGTACAGCTCGCCATCGACGAGGGCAAAAGACTTGGCCATCCTGGCGATGCACCTGGCCTCGGACCGGTCTGAGGGGAGTTCCCCTCGGGCCATCCAGGCGATATACTTGTTGCGCCAATCCGCCCTGATGGGGGCTGGCTCGACATCCATCACTTCGGCCTCGTCGGCGCCGTACCCCTCGAGGAGGGAGAGCACGTACGCCTCGTTCGAGGGGTCCTCATCCATGGGCTCTGCGCCAGCTGTATTCGAGAGAGCCCCCGAGGGTTCCGTGTGGTTCGAGGGGTGCAGCTCGAGGGTGACGGAGGGCTGGGTGACATCTCGGGCAAAAACGTTCGGGGGGACAGTGATCCGCCCAGACGCGATCTTTGCCAGCTCGTCCGCCTCCTCGTTGTACCGGCGGGGCACGTGATTGAGCTCGATGCCGTAGAACTTGTCCTCGAGTGCTCGCACGGCCTTGCAGTATGCTTTCATCTTATCATCATGGCAGCTCGCATTTTTCATGACTTGGTCGATCACGAGCTGCGAATCCCCCTGTACGTCGAGGCGCTTGACGCCTATCTCGATGGCGATCTTGAGGCCGCAGAGAAGGGCCTCGTACTCAGCCATGTTGTTTGACGCGGGGAAGTGGAGACGTACTGCGTACCGCATGTGTTCCCCGAGGGGTGACACGAAGAGCAGGCCTGCGCCCACCCCGGTCTTCATCACCGAGTCGTCGAAATACAGAGTCCAGCACTCTGCCTGGATCTGCGGCGGCGGCAGTTGCGTGTCCGTCCACTCGGCGACGAAATCCGCCAGGATCTGGGACTTGATGGCCTTGCGCGGGGCGTAGGCGAGTGTTTCGCCCATCAGCTCCACCGACCACTTGGCGATTCTGCCCGCCGCGTCCGGATTGCGGATGATCTCCCCCAGCGGGAAGGAGGAGACCACCGTGACGGGGGTGGGCCTCGAAGTAGTGGCGAAGTTTGTGCCGCGCAAGGACCACCGCGTACAACAGCTTCTGGACTTGAGGGTAGCGTGTCTTGGTGTCGGACAAGACTTCGCTGATGTAGTACACCGGCCGCTGGGCCGGCAAGGCGTGACCTTTCTCCGCGCGCTCTACCACGATCACAGCGCTGACCACCTGGGTGGTCGCGGCCACGTAGAGTTGCAGAGGTTCGTCGTCCCGCAGTGGTGTGAGGATCGGGGCGTGAGTCAAGGACTCCTTCAGCTTGTCGAGCGCCTCCTGGGCCTCGGTGGTCCAGGAGAAGCGCTCGTGCTTCTTGAGGAGGCGGTAGAGGGGCAAGCCTTTTTTGCCAAGCCGAGAGATGAAGCAGCTCAAGGCGGCAAGGCACCTAGCACCTTTTGTACCCCTTTGAGGTCCCGGATTGGACCTATTCGCTCGAGGGCCGCAACCTTTTCGGGGTTGGCCTCGATGCCTCGCTGGGAGACTATGTATCCTAGGAGCATGCCCCGCCGCACACCAAAGACACATTTTTCGGGGTTCAATTTTACCCCGTTAGCCGACGGGTAGCCGAACGCGATGCCGAGATCGCCAACCGGGTCGTCCGCCTTCCCGGTTTTCACGACGATGTCATCTACGCACGCCTCGACGGTCCGCCCGATGTGGTCTCCGAAAACGTGCTGCATGCAGCGTTGGTACGTTGCGCCCACATTCCGGAGGCCGAACGGCATCGTGACGTAGCAAAACATCCCGAACGGCGTGATGAATGAAGTCGCGAGCTGGTCAGACTCCTTCATCTTGATTTGGTGGTACCCGGAGTAGGCATCAAGGAAACAAAGTAGCTCACACCCAGCAGTCGAATCAACAATTTGATCGATACGTGGCAAAGGAAAAGGAACTTTGGGACATGCTTTATTAAGACTGTTGTAGTCTATACACATCCACCACTTCCCGTTCTTTTTCTTTACTAGTACGGGATTGGCTAGAGACGTAGGGTGGAACACTTCCTTGATGAACCCGGCCTCCAGAAGCTTCCACAGCTCCGCTCCGATCGCCCGCCGCCACTCCTCGTCGAAGCGGCGGAACCGTTGCTGCACGGCGCGGGAGTGAGGCAGGATGTCAAGGGAGTGCTCGGTGACCTCCCTCGGGATGCCTGGCATGTCCGAGGGACTCCACGCAAAAATGTCGGCGTTGGCGCGGAGGAAGTCGACGAGCACCACTTCCTATTTCGGGTCGAGGGTAGAACTGACCCTCAACACCTTGCCCTCGGGGGCGGCGGGGTCGAGGGGCACCTCCTTGGTCTGCTCCGAGGCCTCGAAGTTGCCGGCGTGCTTGGTGGTGGAGTCGAGGTCCTCGTTGACCATCTTCTCCAAGGTGGTCACCAGCGCTTCGTCCAGCGCCAATGCTTCCGCGTGCTCGACGCATTCGACGTCGCAGTCGAACACATGCTCCATGGACGAGCCCACGGTGATGACGCCATTCGGTCCTGGCATCTTCATTTTGAGGTAGATGTAGTTTGGGATGGCCACGAACTTGGCGTAGCAAAGCCGCCCAAGTATGGCGTGGTAGGCGCCCCGAAACCCCACCACCTCGAAGGTGAGCATCTCCTTGCGGAAATTGCTCGGAGTGCCGAACCAAACAGGCAGATCGATGCGCCCGAGGGCCGGACGCGCTTGCCGGCGCGACGCCATGGAATGGCGTCGTGCCGGGCGCAGCTCGGTCCAACCCGATCCCCGACGAGCGTAGCATGTGCGCATAGAGGATGTTGAGGCTGCTACCTCCGTCCATCAGGACCTTTGAGAACCGCGTGTTCCCAATGACCGGGTCGACCACCAGTGGGTACTGGCCCGGGTTAGGGATGCGGTTCGGATGATCTTCACGGCTGAAGGTGATGGCATCATCCGACCAGTCAAGGAAGGAGGGAGGCTCCTTCTCCGCGGCGAGGACCTCGTGTCGCTCCCGCTTGCGGCGGTGGCTCGACATGTCGACGGTCGGCCCTTCGAAGATGAGGAACACGTTCTCCACAGCGGGGAAGCCGCCGACGTCGCCGTCTCCTCCGTCCTTCTTGGCCTCTGCGTCCTTCGCGGCGGCGTGGCCGTAGAACTTTTTGAGCATATCGCACTGCTTGAGTGTGTGGTTCACCGGAGTTTTGTGATATGGACATGGCTTCTTCAACATGTCGTCGAACACCCCCGGACCTCGAGGGGCCGGTCGAGGGCCCCGTCGAGCCGGGTCAACAGCAAGGGCCTCGGCGTCGTCGCCGCTTTTTTTATTTTTAATCCTTTTTAATCTAATTTATTAAAAATAACCCGGGCCCAACTAAAATTGCAAAAAGTAGCCCTTTTGGCCGCGCCAGGCCGCGTGGCGCGACTCCTCATTGAGTCGCGCCACATGCCTTGGCGCGACTCAGGCGCCACATCGGGCGGGCGCGCGCGGCGTTGCTTAGGTGGCGAGTGAGTCGCGCCATGGCATGTGGCGCGACTCAATGAGGAGTCGCGCCACGCGGCCTGGCGCAACTCACTTAACTTACAGGGGGCCGTCGGGCCCCTTTTCTTTCTTCCTCCTCCTTTCTTTCTCCCAAACCGAGCTCCCTCCCTGCTCCCATGGCGTCGCCCCCCTCCGCCCCTCTCTAGATCCACTCCATCCCTCACCCATTTTGAAGAGGAAAGTTTGAGAAATTGCTCATGGAAGGTAACTCCTCCAATCTAACCAATTAGTTTTCGCGGATTCCATCGTTTTCATTGGATTCGAGGTGGTTAGGTTTAGTGTATGATTTGAGATAGATAGCAGGATTGAGTATGAATCGGGTATGATTAAGTGTAGTGTATCGTGCAAGTGGCCGATGTTAACCTCTTCTTATCGTGTAGTTTCTCTTGCATGGTAGGATTTCATCATTTACATGTTGGATAGTAGTAGATGCTATTGATATGTGAGATGAGGGTTGGTATAATCAATTTAATTTGTGGTTGTGTGTAGATGGATCGTTTAGTACGCATATTTTCGGGTGGCATAGTTGATGACAATGGGGAGTTTAAAAGCATGAGGCAACAAGTAGCAAGATTTGATAGTCCTCCAACATTTGAAGATATTAAAACCCGAGTGAATACTTTGTTCAAGGTTGGGAATGAGGGGGAGGAATTAAGGATTCATGGAAGGTTTGACTCCGGTGAGAAAAGAAGTCACTATGTGATGATGCCAATTAATTGTGGTGATGATTGGTTATTTTACAAAGAGTGTGTGAAAGAATCTCAAGTTCGTTGCGCTGAGTTAGTTGTTGATGTTCACTCTCCGGTTGATTCACCGCATAATGATGAGCCCATGGAACACTTAACTCAGGAAGATATGGTACCACACAATGAGGTTCATGATAATGAGGATGATGAAGAAGGTGGTGATGATGAGGAATGTTCTTATGGTTCAGATGGGGAAGATGACTTTGATAGATGTGGGTTGAATAATAATTTTGGTGAGTATCAGGATGATGAGGAAGAAGATGGGGATGATATATCCGTGAGCTGCGAAGAAGAAGAAGAAGAAGAAGAAGAAGAACCAACTCCAGTTAGCCAACCAACCCCATCTCCACATAGGCAACCAACCCAACCAACACATATGGCTCGAGCAAATCCTATACGCCAATTTAGTTCTTTGGGTGAAGAGCCTCCATTATTTGGTGAGATGGTAGATGAGGCGTCTAGAGGGTCGGTGTACACTCTATCTGGATTTCGAGTGCCAGAATTCACTCAAACAGAGTTGAGGCAATTGGAAGCTGTACATGTTGATGTACCTGAAGTTTCCGTTTTCCATTCGGTTCCGAGGAAGGCATATTGTGATTCAGGGTTACATCTTAGTGAAGTAGATCCCGACAGTGGTGAATTGTTTATAACCAAGGGAATGCAATTTGATAACTTGGAAGAATTAAAGTTTTTCTTAAGGGATTACTCGGTGCGGCACCATAGGCCATATAATGTGATTCATTCATCGGCCAAAACAAGATACACGGTTGCTTGCCAACAAGATTGTGCTTGGAAGGTGTGGGCGCGTCCACTTCCTGATGATAGGAACAAATGGAGAATCACAAGAGTTGTCCAACCTCATACATGTGGGACGTCGGAAGTGGCACAAGAACATTCTCAATGCACGGCTCGTTACATTTCTAGACGGATTGCTGGCATAGTTTATAAGGATCTCGGCGTTTCTATAGCCGCCCTCATTGAGTCCATCAAAGCTTTCAAAGCAACTACACGGTGAATTATGGAAAGGCCTGGAGAGGTAAGCAAGATGCAATATCGATGTTGTGGGGTGATTGGAAGGATGCTTACGGTAGGGTGCCAAAAATCCTACAAGCAATAACACACTTCAACCCGGGTACGAAGTGGTGCACTCATACTACGGGAAAGGAGGAGCTCCACAAAGGTGTAATGAAGCCAGTAATGGAGCGGGTGTATTGGTGTTTCCCCCAATGTGTAGAGGCATTCAAGCATTGCAGACCAGTGATAAGTGTCGATGGCACATTCTTAACTAGAAAGTACAGGGGTGTTTTGTTGATCGCCACTGGTGTTGATGGTGAGGATAGATAGGTACCCCTTGCATTTGCCTTAGCTGAAAGTGAGAATATTGACAGCTGGTCTTGGTTTTTGCATTTGGTCCGTCGGGATGTTGTGGGACGTCTCGGGAAGGTGCATAGTTTCGGACCGCCATCAAGGAATACTAAGTGCGGTTGAGGATTACATGGAAGGGTACGAACTGTCGTGAGTCGTTGGTGCATGCGACACTTTGCGGCGAACATATGGCATAGGCAAGCTAACAAGAAAGTTAGAGAGCAGCTAAAATCGGTGTGTGCGGCCAAAGCCGAGAGGACGTTTAATATTAGAAAAGAGAAACTAAAACAAATGATGAATCCGGAAGCAAAAGAGTGGTTGGAGGAGCGGATGGTCAATAAACATAAGTGGGCCAACGCATTTGATGAAGGTGGTCGGAGATATGGTGTCAACAATACAAATCTTTCGGAAGTGCTCAACAAGGTCCTCAAAGGCATCCGTGCTATGCCGTATCGACTATTGTGGAGTACACTTTCTACAAGATTAATTCATATTTTGTGCATAGGTGGAAAAAAGCAAAATTGCAAATAGAAAGAGGGTTACGTGGGATGAATATTTTTGGTAAAGCCGCAAAGAAGCACTTAAACGAGCAAGGTAAAAAAGCTGCGAGCATGAGGGCTAAGTTGTTTGATCCCACATTGTATGTGTACTCAGTGAGGACAGCTTCCGCTTTGAATGTTGGAGGTGAGATGACGGGCGGTCGCATATATAAGGTGGACCTCTCGCGGAGTGTCTTGCACTTGTTGTATACCTCAGTTGCTACATGTTCCATGCTCTCATATGATTGCTGCATGCCTTTGTTAGAGGGGTGTCTTGGCTAGCACCAACGTACACGACACAATTGTATTCTAAGGATTCAGTATTGAAGACATGGGCGGCTCGTTTTGAGCCAATACTAGACGAGACACATTGGCCTGAGTACAATGGTCCTGACTATGTCCCAGATGACGAGAAGAGGAAACTTGGTGTGGGAAGGAGGAAGAAAAAGCGATTACGCAATGAGATGGACCAAACAAGTGGGTATGATAGGGATATTTACGGTGCCAGTGAGTTTGACCAAGAAAAGTCGAAGATCTGATGTAGTGTCCGCACGAGGAGGGTCATCGAAAGGAACGACATAAACAATCTAGTGGAAGCGGGCATACGGTAGCTACTTAGGATTTCATGTCTCTATTTCTTAATGATGAAATTTTATGTTTTTTCGGGCAAATGGTGGCGAGCAAAGGCAGGCGTGATGATCCCGTCCCACCACCTCTTCCGGTTCCTATGTGTCATTGTGGCATTCTAAGACAAGTGAAGCAATCAAGGGATGAGGCAACAGTGGAAGGGCGTTCTACACATGTGCAAGAAAGTGGATACTAAATGAAGATGGCGGCCCAAGTCAATACAACATGGCACCTTGCTTTTTCCACCCGGAGATTGATGGACCGGAAAAATTTGACCCTAGGATCCGATTATTTCCGTGGATAGAATCGGTGGTGCAACCATATCATGAGTTCAGACGGTGGGTGCCACCACTACCAAATCCACCATAAATGACATTCCAAGAAAAACAAGAGGCGGGATGCAAGCGTGTTAGCAACCCTCCGTTGTGTCATTGTGGGAGGCCAAGCAAGTTGCAACTTCCTGATCTTGACCTTCCCGATAAATTCACACCATTCTTTCGGTGCAACCAAAGAACACATGTAAGCATCATTGCTCTTCCCGACAAATTCATTGTGCTCGATATTTTGATATATAGAGGACTTTATTGAATTTGTTGTGCAGGATGGATGGCCCCAATGTGATTTTCAAGAGGACATATACGGGCCGAAGTCTCATTGGCCGTCAGAAGAAGACGTGCAAGCATTCGAGAGTGGGGAGAAGCCATGGCCATGTGATGAGCCTTATAGGCCTCGTTGCAAGTGTGGAATACTCGCTCGAAAGGGAGTGGTTCCATCTGAGCTTGGATATGGTTGGTTTTGTGGTAACTCGTATGGAGATTATTGGGTAAAGTCACTTTCCTAACTTTTTTATCCATGTGTTGTGCCCACTTAAATGGTTGTGTTGCCTAAAAATTGACATTAATTTTGTAGGAGGGGAGAACATGTGATTGGGAGAGCTTTGTAGGGAGGGAAGCACTGCGTCTACATTTGGGGCAATGTTCTGGGTATTTGAAAATCAAGGAAACAGCCAAGAGGAAAAATAAATTAAGAGAAAAATATGATGTCCCAATTCCATCGGATAAAGAGTTGTTTGGACAAATTGCAAAGGATAAACTTGCTAGAGAGGAGGGATGTTCACAAACTAGTGTTGGAGAGGGCATTAGAGAGGGCCTCATTGAATTTTGGAGGCGGAATAGGATGAATTATCCACCGCCCCTAAGTGCGAGTCGGAGGAGGAGGAAGAGGTTGAGGGAGGAGGAAGAGGAGAAGGAGAGAAGAGGGACATGCATGCGTAACATGAGGGAAAAGTGGCGTCGTGATTGGAGTGAGTTTGATCCATCAAGGATATTTGCAAAGGATTCCATAGCCGAGTGGTTCCAAATGGCGGAAGCAAAGAAAAGAGGGATTAATTTGAAGTTGGCTAGAATTGAGGAAAAAATGGCACAATTGTAAGCAATGAAAGCTCTTGTGAGAGAATTGCCAAAATTTACAACACAAAAAAAGTGTAGCAACAATGTAGAGGAAATTGTGGATGCGACTACCAAATTTCAATGGGAGGCAATAAAGAGACTTGCTACCAAGGTGCAAGAGGTGGAGGACAAGGGCAAGGGCAAGACGCAAGAGGTGGAGGATAAGGGCAAGGGCGAGGCGCAAGATGGGGAGGACAACGACAAGGGCAAAGCCAATATAATTGAGGTGGAGGATGACGATTGGGGTGACGATGAATTATTGTTTGATTTTGAGTCAGAGTAGTGAACTTGTGTTGTGTACCTCATAAATTATTTTAATTATGCCATGTAATGAACTTATGTCGTGGACCTTATGGAATGTTCGAAAACTGTGGCTTCAGGACATGTTGAATGTTTGGTGTATTTTAACTATGTAGGTTTGGGGTTTGTGATTGAATTGAACTATGCCAGTTTGCGATCGATGTATATATGTGTTAAATTATGTGTGAATTGGTGTATCTTAACCATGTAAATATTTGTGGTCGTATTCTTGAACTCACTCCAAAAAACGGCACAAATTTCTCAAGAACTCACAAAAAAACCTCCCAGACTTAACCAAATTCCAACACCCCCAGAGAGGTGCGATGCATTGGTTTTGGGAAATCACCGGCGCGTTCCGGACTTCATGCAGCAGCCGCGCCGGGCGAGTTCCAAAACCGATCGCACCTTTCTGGAGGTGTTGGAATTTGGTTAAGTCTGGGAGGATTTTTTGTGAGTTCGAAATTTGATAAATTTGTGCTGTTTTTTGGAGTGAGTTCAAGAACACGACCACAAATATTTACATGGTTAAATACCAATTCACACCACAAACACCAATTCACACATAATTTAACACATATATACATCGATCGCAAACCTACATAGTTTGATCACAAGCCCGTCTACAAAGTCCGATCACAAGCCACAAGCCTACATAGTTCGATCACAAGCCACATAGTTCGACCACAAGCCTACATAGTTCGATCACAAGCCACATAGTTCGATCACAAGCCACATAGTTGGACCACAAGCCTAAGGGAACGTTCAACCACTCAAACTGAGCACAAGCCTAAGGATGCGGAGTGTAGACTTTCTTCGCCTTTCGAACCCGCCTAGGTTGCGTGTCAATGACATTATGGCTGCCCACATCCGCACACTCCCGCCTCACACGCCGCTTCGGTTGAGTTTCTTGTGTGGCAACAGGAGCACCCGCAAGTTGAGAGGACCCAATCTCAGTGTAAGAGGGATCTCCCGGCTCGCTGTCTACACTGGCCTCGGACTCGGTTTCCGACTCTGGGGTACATGGAGGGATCTAATTACAATCCCCGGTGCACGACGACGAGATCCTCCTACAACAACCATATTTGCATCATTGATGTACCTAACCATATTTTTTTAAAAAAAGACAAACTTACAACTACCAAGGCCACACACCTGAAGTTGATGCACTTTGTGCTCGTCTCGTGGATCTTTATGCGGACTGTGAAGCTCCAGCAACATGTCTGGGTCCTGGTGCCGGTCTTGCCAAGCAATTCAACTTGAACGCCGCTTTTCTACATCCCCGTCTAATCCTCTGTAAAGCACCATAACCAAATTGAGCATTCATCCATAACAAGCACAAAACTCCTACAGAAAAAGGATATTACCTGCACAAAACTCCTCAACACACCGGCCTCCTCCGGAGATCCGATCGGGACAGCCAAAGCTTGCTCCGCTTCATTAGCAAATCTTCCTAGTTGTTGCCCCTACATGTGGTTAATAAATTAACATTATGTCACAATACCAAGTGAAATTCCAAACTAGTGAAAAGAGTATCATCACTTACAATATAATCCTCGAAGGGACCACGCTGCTCGGTCGCCTCCCACGTCTAGTGATTTCGTCGTACTCGGGCAAAACATCTTCCGGATCTGAAGGTAGATCCTCAATGTACTCTTCATCCATTGCAACCCTTAACTTTAAGCGGGTGTTTTGTTTTAGCCAATCCAAGTACTCATTGAACGGACCGTCACGGTGTTGTGCCCCCCATGCACTATGTTGTTCGCTCTCGCATTCCATGCATTGACCGCGTGGATGTGATGCTCCAGCCAATTCTTGGCACCCCTTTGCTTGCGACGGTCAGTTCTGCATTTACAGTAATTAATCATAGTGAGTAATTTCGTAGACAACCAACAATTTGAAGGGTATGAAACAAATGACAAGTACATACTCGTGGAGGTCGTGGCTAGTGTTGTATCTCGGAGGGTAGTTTTGAAGATGCCCAAATTGCCGTTTCACTCTATGTGGCGTATGGTACTCCACAACATAGAAGCAAATCAAAGGGCAAATGTTACGCCGATAATCTTCATCAATTGTGCACATCGGGCTAAAATCTCCCTCGGCAATCTCATTCCTTATATATGGCTGCCAAGTAACCTAGATACACATATTGATTTATCTAAGCAAATGTTGTAACATATATAAGCAAAATCCTTAAGAAAGAAAGGAGTAGTAGTGAAGTGTATCACTTACATGACTTGGTTGAAGGCGAGTCCATGGCGTTGGTGTAGTACGTATGTAGCGTCGTCCGGGTTCCCATGGACCCTTGCAATGTTGGTCCAAAGATACCCGACAGTGGCCAAGGGAACCTCGCCGTCATATGGCAAATCCTACAACATAGCGTCAAATCTAAATAAGAACTCAAACGGACAAATGCTTAAGAACATTAGAGATGCAAATTACGTACACCAAATGTGTAGCACTCTGGCCGACCAATTGGAAGCCTCTCCCACATCCACAACTGGAGAAGGTAAGCACACCCGCCAAGATTAGCATTAGGACCACTTCTCCTCCGCATGCATCACACATCCGCCGATACAACCATGCCGAGTCGCACTCGCCCAACTATAAGTTGCAATGGCATCCCATTCTTGCCCGATGATTGGTATCCACATCCAAGATATTGTATTCCCGCTAGAATCGGGAAAAAGAAATCCACCCACCATATGCCACAACCATGCACGAGCATGCATCTGAATCTGGAGGGCATTAGCATGTTGTGGTGGCCGATGACCAAAGTGCTGGGCCAACCAAGACGAATTCACTCCAGTGGTTTTCCTATCTTTCACACCTTCTTGCGGTTCATCGCGGCCGCACTCCTAACAATGCCTCAACAATATCCCTCCAATCTTGTGGGTTTATGTGACCGATCACAAGATACCCGTCAACACGAAGGCCAAAGAGCATGGCAACATCCTCCAATGTGATAGTCATCTCACCACGGGGAAGGTGGAAGCTATGTGTCTCGGGCCTCCACCGATCCACTAGCGCGTTCAAAGCAAAGATTGTCCATCTTCGGGAGCCCAGGCCTTGATCAATGTGGCAAGAGGGAGGAAACTCCGATCGGCGAATGAAAGGTGTGTACCTATCATCCCATTGTAGAGGAGTGTGAGTACGGGGTCGCAAAGGCTTCAAAACCTACAAAAAATATCACATTCACAAAAATTGATTAGTACACGACAATCCAATTTCAATCCATCCATCAGCAAATTAACAAGTGCTTCTAATCCTACCTCCAAACGCTCTTCGAGCTTCCTCCCACGGTGATTGTCATCGTAGTACTTCTCAAGGAGTGGATACCTTGGGTGGTAATGCTCTTGTTGAGCCATGGTCCTAAACGAAGAAAATAATATTTATAACCCACCTAAAAATTGCATGCATATGTGAAGTAAAATTAAAATTTATAAGAAAAGCTAGCGAAGAAAATAAGCACCAAGATATATACTACTTTCTCAAACATGCATCAACTTGTGAAGAAAATATTTCAATCTCCAACATACATACACATAGTGAAAGAATTACTAGTGAAAAAACTACCAAGCGGGTTTTTTTTACCGACCGCCGGATTTTTACCGCTCGGGAGCGGTAAGGGTAGCTACCGCGGTTACCGCGGTATACCGCTAAATACCGCTCGAATTCAAATTTCAAACCAAAACCGCTAAAAACCGCTAGTTCAAACGGTATCCGGGGGTATACCGCGGTATAAACTATTTATACCGCGGTATAAACTATTTATACTCGCGGTATAAACCGTTTATACCGCGCGGTAACGAGTTTATACCGGTGCAAAGAAAAAGACCATCCGGCTTCGAATAAATGAAAATTTTGGCATGGTGTTGGCACAAATTAGTGTTAAATAGCACCCCCAATCAATGATTTATAGTTATACATAGAAATACTACACCGAACACAATAATACTAGCCGTGTATAAGTGAGTTGGTAGTTCAAATATAAATAGTTCATACAAATAGTTCATACAACACAAGTTCAATGGTAGAAAGGAAAGATCCCCAGCTGGGTCGCGGAGTGGTACTCGGCGATGGACATGACATTCAAGCCTCTCGCATCCTAAATTCCATTTCTACCTAAAGCAACAATTCTATTTCTACCTCTACCTCACATCCTAAATCCTACCAAAAATCCTAAAGCAAAGTAAACATAAATCCTAACACAAATCCTAGATCCTAACACAATTCCTAAAGCCTAAATCTACTCAAAAGCAAAAAAATATTACCTAACCGCGGTATACCGCGCGTCGCCCGCGGTACCGCGGCTCCCCGCGGCTAACCGCGCCGCCCGCGCGGTAGGGGCTAGATCCGCCCGCGCGCGCACCGCCGCTACCGCGCGGTAAACCGCGGTCGGGGCGCGGTGAAACCGCCGGCGACGGCGCGGTAGGGGCGAAGCGGCGGCGGACGGCGCTTGGAAGCTTGCGGACGGGGAAGAAGCAAGGCTCTGGATGCTCGGGGGAACGCGGTTTGGCACGATCTAGGTCATCTAGTTCATTTGGGCTTCATGGGCCTTAACGGGCCGGCCCATGTTTTTTTCTTTTTCTTTTTTTTTTCAACTTCTAAAGCTCCAAATAAATACCAAATGCACTCAAATTTGAAAATTTTCAACACCATAAGACTCTACAAATCATGAACTATTTTTTGGTGATTTTTATTGATTTTTTCATTTTTTTTAATTCAAATTCAAATTTGAATTTTGGGACCGGTTGCTACCGCCGGGTACCGTTACCGTACCCCGGCGGTAGCGACTGACGGTAACCGCGGTATACCGCGCGGTTACCAACGGTAAAAAAAAAAACCCTCGCTACCAAGTCATGACTAAAGCTAGTACCATCACTTGCATTTCAAACATCAATCAAAGGAAAGTAAGTATTGATTTATTCAATTGCAATTCACATTTCATTCAAAATACAATAGACTAGTAAAGAAATACTAGTGAAAATACTACTCAAAGATAGTACTACTAATAAAACCTACTACATGAGCCTACATTGCAATTTCATTCGTTCATAGTGCTCAACATTACTTCAACATCTACACCACCAAAATCCATCGAAACCGAAGCATGCATTGCAAACTACACGATAGATCGGTGTTACAATCAACCAATGCATCGATACAAGCCAACTAATAGTGACTGATTCGTACTCAATCCACCATTGGAGCCACATAGGCAACAAACCCTAGCAATGGCTAAACCCTAGGTAAACAACCAAATCGAGAAAAACTAGCCGGTTAAAGTGGAGGAGGTACCTTCAATGAGTGATTTCCCACCCAAATCCACTTGAATCCGGTGGAGGAGGAGGTGGATCCGGAGGGGGGAGGCGGCGGGGGCGACGCGGGGCGGGGGCGCGCGGCTCGGTTGGGAAGAAAATAAAGGAGGGAGGAAGAAGAAGGGGCCGGCGGCCCGGGGATATTAAGTGAGTCGCGCCATGCCGCCCGGCGCGACTCGGTCGCGCCGGGGCATGTGGCGCGACTCACTCGCCACCTCGGCCGGTTGCCGGCGCGCGCCGGCCGAGCGTGGCGCTCGGGTCGCGCAAGGGCATGTGGCGCGACTCAATGAGGAGTCACGCCACGCGTCCTGGCGCGACCAAAAGGGCTACTTTTTGCAATTTTAGTTGGGCCCGGGTGATTTTTAATAAATTAGATTAAAAAGGATTAAAAAATAAAAAAATTCTCGTCGCTGTCGCGTCCCTGCTCGCGCGCCTCGCGGCGCGGCTTCTTCCCTTTCTTGCCCCGCTTGTCCTTCCGGTGGGGCTCCCTGGACTTGCTGCCCTCCGCGGGCGCGTCGTCCGAGTGCTTGCCCTTCCTGCCGTCGAAGATCGCCCCCACGGCCTCTTCACTTGAGGCGAAGCTGGTGGCAATGTCGAACAGCTCGTTCGAGTCCACCGGCGGGCTGCGCCCCAACTCGCGCACGAGATCCCGGCACGTGGTGCCCTCGAGGAAGGCATGCACAATCTCGGATTGCGCCACGCTTGGGAGCTCCGTGCAGCGCTTGGAGAAGCGCCGTATGAAGTCCCGGAGCGACTCGCCGGGCTTCTGGGTGCAGGAGCGCAGGTCCCAGGAGTTCCCAGGGCGCACATACGTGCCCTGGAAGTTGCCCACGAACGTGCGGACCAAGTCTTCCCAGTTATGGATCTGACTGGCCGGCAGATGCTCGAGCCATGTCCGGGCTGAATCGCCGAGGTGCAGGGGGAGGTTGCGGATGATGACCTCGTCGCTGGTGGCCCCGCCCAGCTGGCATGCTAGGCGGTAGTCGTTAAGCCACACGCGGGGATCTGTCTCCCCGTTGTACTTGATGATGGTTGTGGGTTGGCGGAAGCGCTGGGGGAAGGCCGCCGCGCGGATCTCCCGGCTGAACACACGGGTTCCCGGGGGTTCCGGCGTCGGCGAGCGGTCTTCATCGCTATTGTAGCATCCACCTCGTCGAGGGTGGTAGCCTGCCGCCGCTCGCTCATCCGCTGCCGCTCGCGCATCCGCTCTGCTTGTCCGCCGAGCGTTGATGACGTTGCGACGCGCCAGCGGGCGTTTGCGTCGTGGCGACGCGCGCGGCGGCGACCGGGGTGGACCCGGCTTGGCGCCGCGCGCGGAGCTCCTCACGGTTGGTGAGGCGCATCAGGTAGACGTTCCCCGTGGCCTGAAAGTTCAGGCCCCCGAACCGGATTTCGAACCCGGCGGGGAGGGGGTCCGAGCTGCCCATGGAGTAGCGCGTACCGCGGTACTCGGTGCGAATCACCATGGAGGGAGTTGACGGTGGATTGACCTTAGGCGCTCGTGTGCCCCACGGTGGGCGCCAACTGTCGGTGCGGAATGTGGTCCCGACACTAACCAGTAATGAGCGCCAAGGTCTATCCCTCAATGGTCGATGCTAAGCAATCAAAGACACAAGGTTTATCCTGGTTCCGACCGGGAGCCGTACGTCTAGCAGTGGTGTGCTCGGGGCACTATATTGCTCAGCACCGGGGGTGCCTGTAGTGGGGCAGCTACAAGCAAGGCGGGAGAGGAGGCGTGGCCTCCAAGTCCCTGGTGAAGTGGCTGAAGATGTTGTGGGAGAATTGGGGAATGTATGTGTTGTGCGTTGTATGCTGTCTGTTGTCTCCTGTCCCTCCCCTGCGGCGGGGGAGTTCGCCTTCCTTTTATAGGCCAAGGAGAGGGCGAATTACATGCATGCCGCACTATTCAGCTACATGGGGAAGTATGGTGCACCGCGCGGTAGAGTAGGCGGCCGCCTTGACGGTCCTAGCCGCGATCTGGCCATCATGGCGTATCTTGTACCCGAACAGTGGTGGCTTCGAGGGTAGGGGCGCAGTGGTTGGCCGTGATGTGCTCAGGCGGGCTCGAGGGGGTTGCTGACGACGATCCGTACGGGACACAGTGGCAGGCGTGGTGGCGCCCCGTTCTCGCACGCCTCACAGCGCCGGAGCTGTTACCACAGTGCCCGGCGTGGGGTTGTACGCGCGGGTGCAGCCGCCTGCAGTTAACAGTGGCAGGGATGGCGCCCCGCCGGCCTAGCGTCTTGACCTGGCCCTGCAAGGTCACGGGAAAGCATTTCGAGGGTGTGGCCGGCCCCCCTTCGAGGGCTCGGCACGTTAGCCGTACGGGAGTAGGCGGCGCGGCGTCACGGGGCTGACACCGGCCATGTCGCACAGTCTCCCACAGTGGCGGGGATGGGTTCCCCCTAGGGAGTTGGTGCAACGAGACCGGGGCGTGAGTCCCGGGCGCATGATGGCGCCACCCCGCCGTTGTCGAGCATTAAATGCCCGTAGCCGCGTGCGGGAATGGGTGTGCGCGTGCGGAGCGCTCTCGAGCGAGGCGGAGCCCACTCGAGGGAGGCGTGTGCCCTCAAGCGGGGCGGAGCCCGCTCGAGGGAGGTGTGTACCCTCGAGCGAGGCGGAGCCTACTCGAGGGGACCTTTGAGTGGGCCGCCTTGGTGGGCCGCGGGGGCCACCGCGGCGTGGGCCGTGCCCCGTGTGCGCGCTTAAGCAAGATGCGCTTAGCTTTGGTTTTTTGCAGGTTTTAAGCGGGATTTCCCCATTTGTTTAAGGGGACCCCAGGGCTGTCCCCGACACTTTCTTCAATTGAGTTACATGAAACACATTGTGGACTGCGGAAAACCATTCTGGCAACTGGATACAATAAGCCACTGGCCCACATACTTCTATGACTTCATAGGGTCCAATGTAGCGCGGAGCTAACTTTCCCTTGACCCCGAACCTTTGCACACCTTTGGTGGGGGACACCTTCAAATACACATAATCTCCCACTTCAAAGTGTCGAGGTGCGGTTCCCTTGTCATGGTAACTCTTTTGCCTCGTCTGTGCCATCTTCAAATTCTCTCTTATCACTTGCACTCTTTCTTCGGCATCTTTATCCAAGTCCAGACCAAAGAGTGTTCTCTCTCCGACTTCCGACCAATTCAACGGAGTGCGGCATCTACGTCCGTAAAGAGCATCGAACGGTGCCATCTTCAAACTGGCTTGATAACTATTGTTGTAAGAGAATTCCGCCAAAGACAAACACTTATCCCAACTCTTGTCAAAATGCAAGATGCTGGCTCGTAGCATATCTTCCAAAATCTGGTTTATTCTTTCCGTCTGACCATTGGTCTGTGGGTGATAACTGGAACTGCGAATTAGCTTGGTTCCCAAACACTCATGCAACTGCTCCCAAAAATGAGCTACAAACTGAGTTCCTCGGTCAGAGATTATAGTCTTTGGAATTCCATGCAGACGAACTATGTGGTCCATGTACAACTCTGCATTTTGTTGTACTGAATAAGTGGTGTGCACGACAATGAAGTGGGCGGTCTTGGTGAGTCGGTCTACGATTACCCAAATAGAATCTTTCTTTCTAGCCGTTAGGGGTAAACCCACAATGAAATCCATACTAATATCGTCCCACTTGCACATGGGTATCGACAGGGGTTGGAGTACACCTGCTGATTTCAAATGGCTTGCTTTCATCCGGTGGCAAGTATCGCACTCGGCTACATACTTGGCTATATCCACCTTCATATTGGACCACCAGAAGTTCTGTTTTAGATCTTGGTACATCTTGGTACTGCCGGGAAGAATGGAAAATTTGGACTTGTGAGCCTCTTCTAGGATGATCTTTTTAATTTCCGGATCAATGGGGACCACTAGACGTTTCCCAAACCAGACCACATCCTGGTGGTCTTTTTGGAAACAAGTGTACTTGGGATCTCCCTCTGCTAGTTTCTGTTTGATGATTTGAATGTTTTCATCATTGCGCTGAGCAGTGACAATTCTAGCATAAAGATCGGACTCTGCCGTCAAGGCATAAAGACTTCCTTGCGGTACCACTTCTAAGTTGAGCCTTCTCATCTCTTCACATAATGGTTCACTAACTGGCTCCAACTCTAGGTGGTTGCAGTGATCTTTGCGGCTAAGAGCATCCGCAACAACATTTGCTTTGCCTGGGTGATAGTGCACTTCTAGATCATAATCCTTAATCAACTCAAGCCATCTTCTCTGCCTCATATTCAACTCTGACTGAGGGAAGATGTATTTGAGACTCTTGTGATCAGTGAAGATATTGCAACGATTACCCATTAGGTAATGCCTCCATATCTTGAGAGCATGGACAACAGCAGCTAACTCAAGATCGTGGGTAGGATAATTGAGCTCATGAGGTCAAAGTGCCCGTGAAGCATAGGCAATGACTCAGCCCTCCTGCATAAGGACACAACCGAGACCCGTGCCTGATGCGTCATAGAAGACTTCAAACGGTTTGGAATTATCCGGTTGCACTAGCACTGGGGCTGAGGTTAGATGTTGCCTCAAGGTGTGGAAAGCTTTCTCACATGCTTCGCTCCACACGAACTTCACTCCTTTCTTGAGTAGTTCAGTCATAGGCTTTGCGATTCTAGAGAAGTCAGGAATGAATCGACTGTAGTATCCCGCCAATCCTAGGAAACTGCGGATTTGGTGTACAGACTTAGGTGGTTTCCAATCCATCACCTCTTGAACTTTGCTAGGATCTACGGAGATTCCATCATGGGAAATGGTGTGCCCTAAGAATTTCACACTTTTCAACCAGAATTCGCATTTGGAGAACTTAGCATAAAGCTTATGATCTCGCAAATGCTAAAGGACAACTCGGAGGTGTTTGGCATGTTCTTTCTCGCTCTTGGAATAGATGAGAATATCATCGATAAAGACCACGACGAATTTGTCGAGCTCCGTCATAAACACAAAGTTCATGAGGTACATGAAGTAGGCTGGGGCATTCGTGAGACCAAAAAATATTACCAAGAACTCGTAAAGACCATAACGAGTGGAGAAAGTGGTTTTAGGAATGTCAGAAGGTCGAATTTTGATTTGATGATAACCGGAACGAAGGTCAATCTTAGAGAAGACTTTGGCTCCAGCCAATTGATCAAAAAGAACATCAATTCGGGGAAGAGGGTATTTGTTCTTGATGGTGACTGCATTGAGCGGTCGGTTGTCCACACACATTCTCAAGCTACCATCTTTCTTCTTAACAAAGAGAGCGGGGCAACCCCAAGGAGAAGAGCTTGGGCGGATATAAACCTTATAAAACAATTCCTGGAGTTGAGTTTTCAGTTCAGCTAATTCCTTGGGTGGCATACGATAAGGTCTTTTGGAAATGGGTGCAGTACCCAGCTGGAGTTCGATTACAAACTCGACATCTCTGTCTGGTGGCATACCAGGCAACTCATCAGGGAAGACGTCCAGATACTCACACACTACTGGAATTTCATCAAGAGGGGAGATAATGGTCACATAGGCACAAGAATCGGTACCGTCCTTGAAAGGTAGGTACAAGGTAGTGTGCCCGACCGTAGGAGAATTGATCTCTACGACCCTATCTGATATATCTAGAATGACCTTATGTTGGGTCATCCACTCCATAGCCAAGATAACATCCATACCAACCAAGTTTATGACGATAAGGTTTGTTGGAATGATTTTACTACCTAGTCCCAAACATATTCCACGGATTAAGATATTAGAGGCGATTTGCCCTCCTGGAGTAATTATCTTAAAAGCAGAAGTGGTATGAGAACCCTTCAAACCCAATTTGCTTATTAGTTTTTCACTGATGAAACTATGGGTAGCTCCTGAATCAAATAAAATCTTAACAGGAGTGCCGCTGATAGAGAATGTACCCGTGAGCACTGAAGCTTCCTCTGGAATATCACTCATGGCGGTGAAGTTCAGCTTGCCTTGGCGTACTTGCACCATAGGCTTCTTAGCCGGAGTGGCAGGCTTGTTTCCCGCACCTTGATTCTGGGGGTTGGGCTTGATCTGCCTGGGCTTGGGACACTCGCTGATGTAATGCCCCGGCTGACCACAGTTGAAGCAACGACGATCACCAACGTTGCGAGGAGGTGCATCAGGCTTTGGAGCCTGCTGCTGAGAAGTACGGAACTGGAAGTTCCATGCGGGTTTGCTCTGGGGTGGCTTCATCGTCCAGCGTCCAGTTGAAGATTGTTGGGATGTGCCTGGAACGTTCTTCTTCACAAAGCGAAACTTTTTGCCCGTTCCGCTGCCCGGAGCAAAACCAGACATCCTCTTCTTGTCCCCATGAGATTTCTTCATAGCGTCCTCCTGGGAGATAGCCTTATTCACTAGCTCATGGAAGTTTGCGGGCTCGAGCAGGTTCAGCCGCTCGTACAACTTGCCATCTAGCCCGTCACGGAACCTCTCCATCTTCTTTGCATCAGTATCTACATGATGCCCGCCATACTGGCACAAACTGTTAAACTTCTAGGCGTAGCGGTACACCGTGTCAGAACCCTGCCTGAGGGCCAACAGCTCCCTCATCTTCCTATCCATCAGTCCCTTGGGAATGTGGTGGCTCTTGAAGGCTTGCTTGAACTTATCCCAAGTCACAGCGTGCCCTCGCTGCATCGACTTGAAATGGTCCCACCACATCAAAGCTTCTCCCCGCAGTTGCAGAGCTGCGAAGTTAGCCTTATTCTCCTTGGAGCAAGGTAGCACAAAGGCAGAGAATTTTGCCTCTATGGCCTTGATCCAAACCTCAGCTTCCAGGGGGTCTTCCGCCTTAGCGAAGGTCGGCGGCTTCATTGCGATGAACTGGGCATATGTGGTGACCTGATTAGGCCCCTCGTGGTTGGCCCCGTGTGGCAGCCCTCGGTTCATCTGCTGGGCGATCTGCTGCTGCGTCTGCAGGATCTGGCGCAGCACCTCGGTTTGGGTGGCCATGAAGGCCTCCGACGACGTCGTGGGCGGTGGTGGCGGCAAGTCACCGCTACCGCTTGCTCCGAACCCATTGGGTGAGCTGCGTGTGGTTCCCACCATCTGAAATGCGAGCCTTATTAGTTACATAATCAAAAGCTTACTCCAAATGGCGACAAGCATGATCGTACATAACCACAACTCATTAGCATTTATATGATGAGGACAGCAACAGTCAAAAAGTATCACGTAGCCACAAGGATTCATAGAATCGTTCTTTAACACGGTTAGGAATGCGATCACTCGAATACACGAGCTAACATTCACTCTCGGACAATCCCTGTCACTTCGGGTACCAACGAAGGTGGTATACGAATGAGCACTTAAACGTTGGGCAAACGAGTGATGCCCCTAGAAATGCTTTGGTTTACCAATGCTTATGCAAAATGCAAGGTTCGACAAGCGCGGTCATTGCAACGATTTATCCAAGAGTTTGGTAATCATACGCAATAAAACTTCAATTTCTGAATGACAAGCGAATTTCAATTAAAGCACACATGCTTAAGCATTCATTATTACAACAAGATGGAACAAGGTCCACGGACATTACAACTCTCGAATTTGAAAACAACACGACATGACAAGGTTACCGGCAGTTACTCGGCACGAAGACGTGCTAACAAGTTAACTACTCTAAACATCTCGAAGATAACTCCATAGGATCGACATCCTTCTTATTCTTGCTGCCGGCAATCTAGTTGCCCACCGAAGCACCACTGTACGTATGCGAAGCTGAGGGAGTCGGCAACGGTGGTCCCCGCCTCGGCTCGTCCGGTCCGGACCCGACCGACCCTCGTCGCTCCTCCGGTGTGCACGTACCGGGAGGCAGTGACTATAAGGCCACTATAGCCTGCAAGGCTGCCACCTGTACCTCGGCCTCCTCCACCTGCTGCTGCATATCAGCAATGTTCTGAAGTAGCGTCAACCTCTCAATCTCATGCACATCGGCATTCTCCTCTAGGGTATGGTTCTCTGCCTCCAGATCTACAATCCGCTGCAGGCGGTCGCCTCTCTCTAGCTCTAACTGGAATCTCCTAGCACGCAGCCTGTCATTCTCCTGCTGCACCTGAGTAAGTGTAAAGTTCAGCTGCTGATGTGCTGCTGATAGCTGCTGCCAATCACGTCTAGATGCCTCCAAACGCTGCCCAATAACTGCTGCGGTATTGTAGCGCAGCCCCTGAAGTGTGAAAAACATGTTAAGACAACGGGTCAACATCTGAGTGACGTCCAGTGGCTCTGCTAGTGACAACAGCTCCCGTAGGTGATCCATACGGTCCAGCCATGCCGGGTCGTGAGGACTCACAGCAGGAAACAACCCAAACAGAGAGAGAGCTACCACAGTGGGGTTGTGGTCACAGAAGTTCGTCAGCACTATGAGGGCGGCTGACTCAACGGCCTCGTGGGCAATAAATCCCCAGTAGATAAAACTCAAGTTGAACCAGTCGGCGTGGTCCGGGTGTGGTAGTACAGTGACGATCACTCTGCAACGGGGAACGCCGTAACGCTCGAACTCGGACACCTCGTAAGTCGGTGGAGTGGTGTAGCCAGCGGCGCTGAGGGCCTCCCACGCAAGACGTGGAAAACCCTCCCAGTGCAACCCATTGGTACGGATCGTACCGTCAGCGTCGAACTCGTGAAACACGGGGAAAGCCATCTATACAAAAATGTAACACATGTCAAATCTCAAGGAGAAAGGCATGCCAAATGGTGAAGTTCTGGCAGTCGTGAATAACAATTCATAACCAAAAATCCAGAAACCTCAAAATTCTTTCCCAAGTTTCCCGGTTACTACAAAGTTCTTTAACATATATTAAATTTTCAAGGTTGAGCTCAAACAAGGAAAACAGGGTGGATGGATACAAGATTTAGATGTGCCTAGGGAAGTGTAAACCAAGCCAAAAGGAACAAGATCGGAACTTGCGACTTCAAGCTAGATTGGGTTAAGGAGCAACTACTTTTAACGATTTGGTTTAACTAAATCTAGCACAAAGATCAACAAGGTGATAAGCTTTTTCAAAATTTTGGCAGCATAACAGCTAAGCATGGTAGGTACTCTAATTAATAAAAAGAGCACACTAGCATAATCATCCTTAGAGAGCATATGGAAATTCAGTTTTTGGGTCCATTTTAGTTATTTCGATTTTTAGTATGCATGCAAGACGTCCTATTCGACCTCACATGGAAATCAAGCCAAAAATCGAAGTTAGTGCCGGTGGCAAGGCTTTTATTCGTCTCTCCCAATAATATCTAGTCGAGAGCAATACGGTACTCGCTTAACGACTAACGAAGCGTTGTTATGTACCTGCAGAAAACGAACCTTTCGTGCCAGCACGTCACGAAAGCGTCCACATACATTACCGTTCACTATAGAAACGGCATCCATGCGTTAAGCCGCTGCATGGACAACGTCCAACCTCGGACACCCTCCGTTTGAATGGAGTGTATCCTTGCCTCGCATGATCGACATGCGGAATGCACACGTGTGGCAAAACGTGGCGACACACAACTCATAAGCAGACGCGAAGATGGGATCCGTGGAATGGATCACTCCATCAACGCTCGCAATTCCCGTGATGTGGAACAGCACACGTATAAAACACGTGGTTCATCTAGTTTGGTTGTGCAAGAAAGTAAGTGTGACATAAAGTAATGTGCTGGAAGTTAGCCAAATAAACCGTAGGTTAATTAAGCCACCTGAAAGAACCCAAAAATTCCCTCTAGGGCCTCTCGATCTAGTTTATCCTTAGCGGACCAACGTATTTTGGAAAACAGACAATCTTGGCAAATTTTATTCAAAAACCAGTGATTACGTTTATTAATTAATCTCTGGTGCATATAATTGCTCTGATGCCAATTGCGACAACCCGCCCAGGAAAATACCGTACTATCGCCTAAACCAATCCACTTTGGTCATTAAGCGATAATAAAGTATCATTTTGTCGTTAGTTGCCGGGTTAACGCCCGGTAAATCACTTGAATAGCAACAAGGATCGAAATATATGCATGAAAACTCACTCGAAGGCGAGTCCAGAGATACAACAACATTAATATCCAAATTCGTACCCCGAAGGGTTTACTTATTACAAACCATAGTTTTTGCCATAACGAAATAGTTCAGAGTTTTGAAAACAGCGGAATTAAACTAATGGGAAGCAGAAACACCATGGGAGGCCATCCATGATGCTTTCAGTCGTCGTCCTCCACCCACTCCAGCTCCCAGCCGGGCGGGATCTCTCCGGGCCACACATCACCGAAAGCATTACCTGGATCAACATATTATAGCAAGGCTGAGTATACTAATAATCAGCAAGACTCACCCGATGATGATCACTACTTCACCAATTCTAGACAATGAAAGGCTTTTTGGCTACTGGGTTGCTTTTGCTAAAAAGTAACAAAGAGTATGTCCTTACTTTCAAGATTTTAGCACAAGTTCTAGTGGGTTTAATCTTTACTACATTAGCCAACTAGTACAGACAAAGTTGTACAATACAATTAATCAAGCATAGTATTCATCAACTTTTGTCATTAGGGATCTCATGGCTAGTGGAGTAAGTAGTCTCAGATAACGGTGAGAGGCCGACAATCGATTGATTCAAACCTTGCAAGGTAGATCTAAACACACGGTAGGCTGCCCCGCAAGGACAACTTTCCCAAGTCGTTTCCAAAAATCCTCAGGTCGGGGGTGAAAGGCCACAGTCTTTGGTGCAGGCTATCCGGGATACCCCGCGAAGTACCCGGAATCACCATACACCACCGGTAGCTAGCCGTGAGATAACCCCAAGAGTAGTGACAGTTCCATCCCTATCCGTCTCATTAAGGTACTAGGCTTACCGGTCCCATACCCGACAAGTGCTTAGTGCGTTCAAACACTTAACCCACGATAACCACTAGACCGGAGCCCAAATCCCATGCTCTTACCACATGAGCAATCCAATTAAGGATATATTGTGATTCCTATCTAGGAACCTATTCTCGCGAGTGAGGTCATCACCCCACTTGTAACGGTCCTATAGCTTAGCAGCTATCGACCTATCATTCTAGTAAGGACAAAGGTCCCTAGAAATCATGCATCTAGGGTTCCATTCAACTCCTGAACTTAAATGCACAATCATCCATAGATAATTGAATAATGAATTTGAAAACTGGGTTAGATGCACCGGAGCTTGCCTTCGTCAGCTAGGTTAGCCTGGGCACCCTCGGTGTCGTTGAGCACTTCCACGTACTGCAGCAAAGCTTCCGCTCCTCCTTCCTCGTTTTCCGGGACAAGGGAGTAATCACCGTTCGGAAGATCTACACGGAATGCGATGCAAGTTCAGGTGATGTGATAGTTTGTTATCTTATCCAACTCCTGTCGGTCATATTCACCTTAACGAGTATCTAGATAGTACATCTCTTTTAGGAAGGTTATTAGTTATATGTGATTTGTTCTTTTATTGCACCTTTGAATAAATGTTTCTTGCACTTGTTATTTCATGTGAAGGTTCAATCCTTTTCCCCTTAAATTAGCAAGGGTATGAACAATGTTTTTATTCATAAATTAATTTCTTACCAGCAAGGGTGTTTTATTAATCTTAATTAAGTTAGGTAATTTTTCTCCAAAAAGTAAAAAGAATTAAATAGAGGTTTTTCTTATTTAATTGCTCTTTAATACTTAAAAGGGCTTTTAAGCTTTTTATTAAGCAATTTAATTACCAAATATTAAAGTAGTGTTTCTTAAGCATATTAGCACCTATACTGGTCCACTAGACCCACATGTGATGCTCGGATGCTAGGAAATTAAATAATTTGGAAAAATAACAAAGACTAGCTAGTGATTCAAGTAAATGCATACAAAAATAAATGAGCACCAAAATGATCCAAACTCTCCCATGCATGCTCTCTGGTCCTAAACAAGCCTAAAGAACCAGCATGTTCACATAGAAACTCTACTGATCTTGCTTCATTAATTTACAAAGGAAAACATGCATAAATTAAGATTAAATATTTTTGTTAAGCCAAAAATCATGATTAATTCACAAGAGAAGTGTTTTGATATAAAAAGACAGCGTGCACAAGTTGGGCACAAAAACATAAATATATTTAGCAAGAAAAATCATCTAGGCAGTTTCTGCAGAATTGGACAACAATTTATTTAGCAAGATTCACTTCGTAACTTTGTGCAATTTTTGGCACAGGAGCTAGTCATAACAAGATACACAACATATCCAAAATCTAGGTACAGAAGAGTTGTAGATTTAAAGTTATGACAGATATAGGCATTTCACAATCCTATTTTTCATGTTAAAAATATTTAGAATCAAGCTATGTGAGAATAACAAAAGTTGTGGGATTTCTCTCCTTGAACCCAACAAAATTGGTTTGGCATTTTTCTGAATTCTCTAAAATTTTCTAGGAATTTTCTAGTGCTCTGGACTGACTTGCAAGAAAACTTAGATAGGATTCAAGCAACCAGGTCTTAAATTTTACGCAGAGCACCCTAAACCGATCTCGATGCTTGCAACTGGGCCCTTGCCCGGGGAGGGCGGCGTGGCACCGGCCAAATCCGGCGAGCCGGCGGTGGTCCCGGCCGGCAAGCGGCCGGGCTCGGCCGGGGAGCTCACCTAGGGGCTACGGCGACCGGGGTTGAGGCGGAGGGACGACCGGCGAGGGGGCGCGCGGCGACCGAGCACGGTGGCCGCGGCGGCTCGGGGCAAGCGGCGAGGAAGCGCGGTGTCGGGCAACAAGCGACTTGGGGAGGTGCTCTAGGGTCTAGGGGACCTAGGGGAGTGGCCGGGCGGCGAGCGCAAGCGGAGAGAGGTGAGCACACGGCGGCGGCGGCAATGGCGGGGGAGGAGCGCGGGGGGTGGCGCGCGGAGGGGATGAGGAAGAGTTTAAATAGGCCGGGGAGGGGTTCGTGGTGACGACGGCGTGACGGCGGAGATGCCCGCCGTGCTACGGCGGCTCGGGCGATGCGCGTACGGCGGCGACGCCGCCGAAGGACCGGCGGTCCGTGGCGCGCGCGCGTACGGTGGCGTGGGCTCGAGGCGCCTCGGGCGGGGGGTGCGTCGGGGCGCGGGCGGCTCGGGCGGCGCGTGCCTCGGGCGGCGCTTGGCCTCGGGAGGCGCGGGCGCGGACGCCGGGGCCGGCGGCGCGCGGCCGGCGACGCGCGGCGCGCGGGGCGCGGGACGTCGCGGCGCGCCATCACTCTGCCTAGTTTTATTTTACTGGTGCGGTTTTTGAATCAATTTTTCTCCAAAATTTTGAATAAAACTTGACCAAGTGATGAACATGAAAGTTGTAGATCTAGTTACCCTTAACAACTTCTAAAAAGGCTATATAGGGTTTTTCTTCACAAATTTTGAATTACAAGAATGCCAACTTTGAATGCCAGCCTGTTCTCTGAAACAGTGAACTCTGCCTTGCAACTAATTTTTCAAGCTTTTCCACTCCAAATTTGAAATGCCAATCTACATGAAAGTTGTGTCCCTCATCAAGATGGACAACTTTCATAAAGGTAGATTTTTAAGTGTTTAGGTGAATTTTGGAGAACGCGGCAAAGTTCCGGCAGACACCTATGGACATTAGGGAGGCAAGGGGGTTTGACCAAGTCTTTGACCATGGGTTGGCCCCACAAGTGTGTTTACTAATCAAAGGGGGTCACTAGGGTAGGTTAGTGAGTTTTTCGAGGTGAGGGTCCAGGTTGACCGTGATTTGACCACTATTGACTACTTTGACCGGCTGTTAGGGTTAATTAAAAACCTGGGGCGTCACACTGAGTATCTTCTTCTTTGTAGACAGGCTCTTCCTGATCGTCTCCAATGGGGTGCTCAGACGAAACAGGCACGATATCTACACACAAGCATATACAAACAAACAATAAATAAACAGTACACCAAACAACAACAAAAGCTAAAACACGCTATCTAAAAGATTCTACTCGCTGAGACGATCATTTCGGTATATGAAACACTAAAAACGGAGTTAAAACATCAAAGATGTGATTAAAACAAGTTGCAGGGACTTTTCTGCAAGAAAACTAAGCCTACAGGACTATTATGAAAGAAACCAGGGACTAAAAACAAAGTTTCATATGAAAACAGAGGGGTTTATATGCAAAAAGAAATGGAAAGGACCTCTGGTGAAGGAATCTAAGAAATACAGGGGCCAAAACATAAAGATCAGGACTTGTTTGTGAAGGTTCTAATAGGTGGAAGGACTGGCATGTAAAAACAAGAAAGTCCAGGGGCTCTTTAAAGGAAACGGCTCGGTTGAGCCGTGGATCGTCGATCCGACGGCCGCGGTGGCGGTGGACCGCGCCATGAACCCGGCTCACGGGTCTATGGTGGACCAAGCTGAAGGGGTATCCCCTTGATTTGATTGACGTCGTAGATCAAGGATCCAACGGTCCTGGACGCGTGCATGCGGGAGGTGGTGGCGGGCTCGCCGGAGTGCGGCGGCGCGCGACGGAGGCTCGTCGGTGCGACCCTAGGTCGTGCCACAAGGCACCAAATCGATCACGGGCGGGCTCTACGTGCAGCTGGAGCATTTGCGCACGCAACCGAGCCAAAAAGACGGCGGCTCCGGCGATCGTGACGGCCTACACCGAAAGGGGGCGGTGCGGTTCCTGCCGGCGTGCGGGTGCTAGTGCTACACTACACGCGCGGGACAAGAGATGGCGGCGAAGTGATGCTCACCTCACTGAGACGGAGAGGACGTGTTTGCTGGCGAGGAAGAGGTGACGGCGATGAGGATCAGCGACGGCGGAAGGCAGGGCGCGGTGAAGGCATCTAGGCCCCTAATTTGTGTTTTGGTAATTAATGACAATCATTGTGGACTAACATTTTTATTTGAGTTGTAAGAATAGGTTAGTCCGGTGAAATGATGAGCTCATGCGGTATGCACAAGGAAGTCTTGTATGGCATGTGTTGGAAAGAGCTCAAGGCAAAGGTAAAAGATAGGATTTTTATTTTTGTCGGTCATAAGGTGATTAGAGGATGCTAAATGACCGGGTTGATAGGATAGATAGTCGTACTATCAAGAGGGATCAATTTCATTGGCTTGACTTTCCATAGTGCCACTTGGATCAAAAATTTGCATGCATTGCATTTAGATGAGTGGCGATTTCTCTTGGTAAAGGGGTTTCATTGAAAATCTTAAGAAAAACCAGTTTTCAGGTGTTGGGCGGATAGTCCGGGCTCTCGAGGCGGATGACCCGCGGGTTTTTTATATTTATTTAATATCTGAGATTTTTGGCAAAAGTTTTCGAGAAAAATGCGCTTCCAGGCAGACAGTCCGTGTGGCTTATGCGGACGGTCCGTTATTCTCCTCGAAACCTAACAGAACAGCGTGCAGCTCGGTGGACCGGGTGGACAGTCCGCGGCCTGCCCGTGGACATTCCGCGGGGCCCACGCGGATAGTCTGCGGGGTCCTGGCGGACAGTCCGCCCGGCCCAACGGCCACTTCTGCCAGCCATTGACTTCGTGTTTTTACCGTTGTAATTCAAACGCGGACAGTCCGCGAGGGCATCACGGACAGTCCACGAGGTACGCGTTTTTCCCATAACGACTAGTAACAGGAAAGGGGAGTATATATACTCCATGCCTAGGGTTGGAGAGACTCTCTTGGCACTTTGAAAAGTCCATACTCCCTTGTAGAGCTCTCCCTCTCCTCTCTGTCACTCACTTGGCTTAGTGGTTGCATTCTTTGTGAGATTGAGAGCTTTTAGTACATTGCATCAAGGTTTTGATCTTTGTGGCACTCGGGAATCATCAAGTAAGTGATTGATTTGTTACTCTTGGAAGTTGCCGCTTCCTAGAGCGGTAAAGAGCAACTCTAGTGGAATCGAGGTGTGGAGTGTTTCTTTGGTTCTAACCGGCTCAAGATCAAGCGGTGCCTTGATAGAGGAGCGGTTGAACATTGAATCCACCTCAACGTGGATTAGGGGTGACCGGCAAGTCATCGATACCACGTGATAAAAATTCATCTCTCGGGCTTGGTTATTCCTTTGCTCCTTTTACCTTCAAGTACTTTACTTTGAGCATTTATTTTCTAAAGATTGAATTATTTCTTGTCACCCTAGGACGCAAACCCCCAACATAGGAATAGAATAGGTAGGAATTTAATCCTCCTTGTGGTTCTAATTAAATTTCTCTAGTGTTGTGTTTTTAGATTTTAAACCGCCTATTCACTCCCCCTCTAGTCAGTATCCTAGATCCTACACGCGGCTCTGTCCGATGACGAGGGGTGGGTCCCTGGCACAGGGGAGGCACAGAGAAGCATCGAGCACAAAAGAGAAGAAAGAAGGAAGGTGAGGGAAAGCTTCACCGACGGCGTCTCCTCCGGCGGCGGTGAGGAAGCAGAGGCGGCGACGAGGGGTGAGTGTGGCGGCTCTGATGGGCAAGGGCGTGTGAAGGTGTGATGCAAGTTCAAAGAGGAGGGCGAGAGCTCGAGCTCGACCTTAAGTAGGGACAGAGAGAGGGGGAAGAGGAAGCGGAAGGGGACGGCGGCCAGCGGCCTTGCCATAGATGGCCGACAGGCATTACGGGTGGTGGGGATTAGAAACGGCAAAGCAAATGAGGGAGGAGGGGCGCGAGGATTAATTGCCAATCACCGCGACTTAAAGATAGAAAGGGGAGCGAGGGAAGGTGGGTGGGCGCGGCCGGTCTCCCGGTCGGCGTCGGCTTCAATAGAGAAAGGAATAGGGGCGAGGGGAGGAAGAAGAAGCGCCGACAGGTGGCGCCGGCGTGTCAGCGGCACATAGAAAAAGAAAAAGGAGGCGGGGAGATGGGCCGCTGCGGGAGGGAGAGAGATGGGCCGGTGGGCCGACTGGGCTGAATGGTGAGGAGGTGAGGTTTCTTTTTTTTCCTTTTCTTTTTCAAACACAAATAAAACCAACCTTTTAAACTCAAATTTCATTCAAAACTTTTTCACAAAATTTTGTAAACTTTTCAAACCTCACACAAGCAATCAAAAACCATGCATAGCCAAATAATGATGCACAAACACTTGTTGTCTCTAAATTAATTAAATTAATTTAATTTACTTTTAGAGCTCAATTTAATTAGCTTCTTATTTTAAATCCTTAAGACTATAACAACATGTTGCTTAAGTGAATTTTAGTGATGGAATTTTAGGGTGTCACATACAGCCACACATCTAGTGGCACACAGCTGCAATGGACCACCTCTGAGTCGCTCCCAGCCAAATGTTGTTTCAATTGAGTGGAACTACCACCTCCTTTCTACTTGTTACAGTACTTACATCAAAATTTGGGGTACAATTGTCACCATGTTCCTATACAACATCTTTCTCTCTACCGGAGCCAACATTGTCTATCTGCATAAATGGACAAGACAAACAAATCAATCACATAAATAACATGTACCTAAATCAAATCCTAAATCAAACAGTATAGCAAATCCTACCTAAATGGCTAAATCTTACATCAAATCCTACCTAAATGGCTAAATTCTACGTCAATTCATACTTGCATCTAAAAAACTCCTACCTCAATCCTATAGCAAATCATACCTACATCCTACTTAAATCCTACCTAAATTCTAACTAAATCATAAAGCAAATCCTACCTGAATCCTACCTAAAATACCTAAGGAACTGCACAACCGAGCGGTTAGTCGCTGTCCCGGGCCAGCTTACCGCTCCAATCGAGCGGGAGCGAACAGATCCGGCCCTCAGCGGCTAACCAGAGCTACTTCCCGGCTAACCGCTCGAGGGGACTGGCTAACCGGGGTGGCGCGGCGGTCAGGCGGCGAGCGGCGACAGAATCGCTAGGGAGGGGGGCGGATACGGGAGAGGAATGAGTGAATGAGAGTTTTTTCTTGGGGGGGGGGTTGAGGCCGTGTTTGTTTGGTCACCTCCCGTGTTTAGGCTTTAATGGGTCGACCTATTTTTTCTTTTCCTGTTGAACTTCCGGTACCTGTAAAAAAATACTAGACACACTCATATTTGAATAATTTTGACACCATTAGATTCTATTAGTCATGACGTATTTTTAAGAATTTATATAAAATTTTTCTTTTTAAAATTTTAATTTGAATTTTTTGAATTGGACAGATCGGTAGCGTTCGGACCGGTTTTACGATTACCGCGGTTAACCGGTCGGTTCCCACCGATATTTAAAACCCTGACCCAGTAGAACTTAATTAACTAATTAAATTCTTCAATTGTTTGCTTTGTGATGACTAGAACACCCTTGAGCGGCTGATCCATTCTATTTTCTCTCTCTCAAAGTCTTGCAGTTATTTTGTTCGGAAAGTTCGTTCACGTGCCCCTAAAACTTGATGGCAATTAATAATTGCAAAAAATAATACATACAGTACGTGTAAAAAAAAACTCCTCGCCGTTCCCGCAACTCTCCTCCGTTGACGCAGCCCCCTTGATGTCGAGTGCTGTCGATGCCTCCGCCGCCGCAGTCCGTCGGCTCCTCGTCACCGCCGCAAGCCCGAACAGCCGCCTCCCACCGCTCACTGTCAAGCTCCTCCACGCTCGCCTCCTCCGCCAGGACCTCCTCGCCGATCTCACCCGGCTCCTCCTCCGCGCGCTCTCTTCCACCGGCCTCCACCTCCACGCCCTCCGCGTCCACTCCCTCCTTCCCAACCCATCATCCCACCTCGCCTTCGCGCTCAAGGCCGCCTCCCGCCTCCCCGACCCGCACTCCGCCGGCGTCCAGCTTCATGCCCGCTCCCTCAAGCTCCACTCCAACTCCAACCCCCACGTCCTCACATCCCTCATCAACCTGTACGGGAAATGCGGCCTCCTGCACGACGCCCAGAAGGCGTTCGACGAAATGCCCCACCCCGACACCGTGTCATGGACCGCGCTCATCACTGCCTACTTGGACGCGGGGCGCATCCAGGAAGCCGTCGGAGTCGCGAGGAGGGCGTTCGCGAGTGGCATGCGTCCTCCTGACAGCTTCACGGCCGTCCGGGTCCTGACTGCATGCGCTCGTGTCACTGATTTGGTGACTGGTGAGGCCGCGTGGAGGGCTGCAGAGCAGGAGAACATGTTTGTGGCAACTGCGGCATTGGATTTGTACGTCAAATGCGGGGAGATGGAGAAGGCAAGGGCAGTGTTTGACCGGATGCAGAACAAGGATGCAGTGACCTGGGGTGCTATGGTTGGGGGATACGCCTCCAATGGGCATCCGCGTGAGGCTCTGGAACTGTTCTTTGCAATGCAGGCAGAGGGAATGATGCCTGAATGTTACACGGTGGTTGGGGCACTCTTGGCGTGCACAAGGTTGGGTGCACTGGATTTGGGACGGCGGGCTGTCGGAATGTTGCACTGGGATGAGGTTCTTGACGACCCAGTCCTGGCAACTGCACTTATAGATATGTACGCCAAGTGCGGGAGCACATGTGAAGCGTGGCCGGTGTTCCAGCAGATGAGGAAGAGAGACATCATTGTTTGGAATGCAATGATCTTGGGGCTCGGCATGACTGGCCACGAGAAGATTGCGTTTGCCCTTGTTGGTCAGATGGAGAAGTCGGGTATGACACTGGATGATAATACCTTCATTGCATTGCTTTGCATCTGTGCACATACTGGCCTTGTAAAGGATGGGCGGCGGTATTTTCGTAACATGACTCAGTTGTACCGAATAAGCCCGAGGATCGAGCATTATGGCTGTATGGTTGACCTGCTCAGTCGCACGGGGTTGCTAGAGGAGGCTCATCAGCTGATTGAGGACATGCCAATGCAGGCAAATGCGGTTGTGTGGGGAGCACTCCTTGGTGGTTGCAAGATCCACCGGAATGCTGACCTTGCTGAACATGTGTTGAAGCATCTCATCCAACTGGACCCATGGAATTCTGGAAATTATGTGATGCTCTGTAACATATACTCTAACAGTGGAAGATGGGACGATGCGGCAAAGCTAAAGTTGGAAATGAAGGCAAGAGGGGTTGAGAAGGTCCCTGCATCTAGCTGGGTTGAACTCGATGGTGAGGTCCACGAGTTCCATGTAGGAGATAAGTCACATCCCCTCTCAGATAAAATTGATGAAAAGCTCGATGAATTGGGCATGGAAATGAAGATCATGGGTTATAAGCCGACTACTGAGGTGGTGATGTTTGACATTGAAGACGAAGAGAAGGAGCACGCGCTAGTGCATCATAGCGAAAAGATTGCCATCGCATTTAGCCTTCTCACCACCGAACCAGGTAAGACCATAAGGGTCACCAAAAACCTCCGAGTTTGCAGTGACTGCCACACAGCCATCAAGCTCATATCAAGGATAACCAATCGTGAAATTATCGTTCGAGATAACAATCGATTCCATTGCTTCAGAGATGGCCAATGCTCTTGCAATGACTATTGGTAGTATACAGATGACTTGTTGCAATTTTATGCAGTGTGACTTAACCAGCTAGGGTTGTGAATGGATCACAGAAGTGGCAGAGTATAAGGCAGGTTGGTGTTATAGTTCTTTTTCCATTAAATTGTTTCTGCTGAGAGGAATGAATAGTTCTGTTTATTTGCTCATGTGTTTCATCTGCTATCCTTCTTTATTAGGTTGCTCTCCCCCAGAGCTAATGCCTTCGAGATTTTCGCTCGTGGAGCTTGTACTACTCTGCACTGCATGAATGATGAGCACTGGATATGTTATGGCCCGCCGGCGGCCCACCGGGAGGAGGCGCAGGCCCCGATGCCTCGGGCGCCCAAGCCGCCGATCGTCTACCGCCGTCGGATTCGTACTCGTCGTTAGGGTTTTCATATTTGTAATAAATACTTTGGGATTGTTAGGAGAATAATCGGTTTGGCAATCAATCAAAGATTGCCGGCCTCAAGGGCCAACCCTAATCCTCCCCGCCGCCGCCTCCTCGCTCGCGTGAACAGTACCGCACGGCATCGTAGCGCGTGAACAGCACCGCGCGGGTGCCGTAGCACGCCGCCGCCGCCCTTCCGGCCGACCACGGCGCTCCGGGCCGCCGTCGTCGCCCACCGCCTCCACCTCCCTCTCACGCGTATTCCCCGCGAGAGATCCCCGTAGGGGCTAGGAATCCTACCAACCCGGTATCGGAGATGCCGGGCGACGACGACAAGGGGAAGGACGCCGGCCGGAGCCCACCATGCACGACCTCCTCCAGGCGATCAAGGACCTGGGCGGCCAAGTCAAGGACCTGAGCACCCGCGTCCAGGCGCTCGAGACGGCTGCCCCGGCCCCCTCCGTCGCCATGCCCGAGGGTTTTTCGTACGGGTTGCCGGGCTATGGCGGCATCCCGCCGATCTCCGAGCCGGCGGCGACGATCCCTCCGGGGTCCTCGGCGCCGAAGAAGATCACGGAGATCCAGTTTCCCCACTCACCGTCGCAGCCACCGCTCTTCACCGACCGGCCGAACCCATCTGTGACCGGTCGCGATGACGGCGGCGGCGCGGCGGTGCGGCGCGCGCGGGCGGCGCGCCAAACGCCGACCGCCCCCCCACAGCACCCCCACCTTGGCGGCGCCCCCCACCAGCCCCCTCTCGGCGGCGCGGGTGGCGGGCCGTACCGGGGGCCGGGTGTTCCGCGCTTCGGCCAGGGCGGAGTTCCCCTCCTACGACGGTTCCGTCGACCCGCTGAACTGGTTGCGCCGCTGCGAACAGTTTTTCCGCGGGCAACACACGGCGCCAGCTGACCGCGTCTGGCTCGCCTCCTTTCACCGACGGGGAGTCGCCCGGACGTGGTACTACGCCTTGGAGATTGACGAAGGCGTACCGACGTGGGAGCGTTTTCGCGGACCGTGCCATCAACGGTTCGGGCCGGCCGTGCGTACCAACCGCCCGTCCGAGCCGGCACGTTTTCCCTTCGCGAGCTCCGTCCAGGAGTACCAGGAGCGCTTCAACGAGCTCGTCTGCCACACCGACGACCTTCTGCCGCACCAGAAGGCGGACCTCTTCGTGGGAGGCCTTCCGGACCATATCCGCGTCGACGTCGAGCTGCGTCAACCGGACGACCTCCAGACGGCCATGTACCTGGCACGGGCATACGAGCGGCGCGCGGCGGCATCCCAGCCGCCGACAGCACCACGCCCGTCGAGGGCGCCTTCGCGCTTTCCGCTTCCACCGCCGGAGCGCGCGCACCCCCTCTCGGCGCTTCGGCGCCATCACCGGCGCCCCCCGCTGCGCGCGCGCCGCGGGTCCACCAGCCCGGGCGCGGCGCCCACGCGCCCCTTTCGCCGTCTCACACCGGCGGAGATGGTTGAGCGCCGCCGTTTGGGACTCGCTTCAACCGCGACGAACCCTTCGTTCGCGGGCATCGGTGCAAGCGGCTCTTCAACCTCCTCATCACCGACGACCGGAGGACGCGCGCGGCCGACGCGCGACACGAGAGGCCGCTTGACACGCGGCCCTCATGGCGGAGAGCGGCCCACACCGGCGGAGCGGCGGCACCTACCGACGAGACGATGCGCGTGTCGCTCTATGCGATCGCGGGCATCCGTACCGGGGACACCATCGTGATACCGGTCTTCATCAACGGCCGGCGCACGGAGGCCCTCGTCGACACCGGCTCCTCCCACACCTTCGTCGACACGGCGGTTGCGCGCCGCATCACGCCGCCGTCCGCGCCGGCCAACCTCCGCGTGACGGTCGCCAATGGCGACAAGGTGCCGTGCGCGGCGGTGGCGCGCGGCGTTCAGATGCTCGTGGGTCGGGAGGAGTTCTCCATCACCTGCTTCAGCATCGGCCTCGGCGGGTTCGACTTGGTGCTGGGTGCCGACTACCTGCGCACCCTCGGCACCATCCTGCTGGACCTCGACTCCCTCCGCATGGCGTTCCAGTGGCGGGGACGCGCGCGTCTTCCGGCGCGGGCCGGGAGCGCCCCCACTCGGCGGGATCCGTGGCGCACGCCCACTCCGTCGACGCCGACCCCGATCGGCCCTTCATCGACGACCGCCGCGGGAGTACGACGACGTCTTCGCCGAGCCGCACGGGCTCCCTCCGTCCCGTCCCTACGACCACGGGATCCACCTCCCCGCCGGGGACGGCGCCCGTGGCGGTCCGACCGTACCGCTACCCGCAGCCTACGAAGGACGAGCTCGAGCGGCGGCGCTCGGCGATGCTGGCGCAGGGGATCATTCGCCCCAGCACGTCGCCATTCTCTGCGCCAGTGCTCCTTGTCAAGAAGGGGGACGACTCCTGGCGCTTCTGCATCGACTACCGCGCCCTCAACGACAAGACATCCAAGGACAAGTTCCCGATCCCGGTCGTCGACGAGCTGCTCGACGAGCTCCACGGCGCGTGCTTCTTCACCAAGCTCGACTTGCGCTCCGGGTACCACCAGGTGCGCATGCACCCCGCCGATGTGGAGAAGACGGCGTTCCGGACGCACCACGGCCACTTCGAGTTCTTGGTGATGCCATTCGGCCTCTCCAACGCGCCGGCGACGTTCCAGGCCCTCATGAACGACGTGCTCCAGACCTTCCTCCGTCGTTTCGTCTTAGTTTTCTTTGACGACATCTTGATTTACAGCTCCTCCTGGACTGAGCACCTGCAGCACGTCCGCCTCGTCCTCCAGGCCCTTCGGGCGCACCACCTCCACGTCAAGCGCTCGAAGTGCTCTTTCGGCGAACGCTCGGTGGCCTACCTGGGCCACGTCATCTCCGCCAACGGCGTGGCCATGGACAGCGACAAGGTCGAGGCTGTGGCGTCCTGGCCTGAGCCCCGCTCGGTCCGGGGCGTCCGGGGCTTCCTCGGCCTAGCGGACTACTACGGAATTCATCCGGGACTTCGGCGCGATCGCGGCGCCTCGACCGACCTCCCGCGGAAGGACGCTTTCGCCGGACGCCCGAGGCGGCCCAGGGCATTCCGGAGCGCTAAAGGAGGCGCTCTCCACGGGCCGGTGCTCCGGATGCCCGACTTCGACCGGCGGTTCGTCGTTGCTTGCGACGCATCGGCCACCGGCTTTGGCGCGGTGCGCACCGGGGGCGGGACCCCGGCCTTCTTCGGCCGCCGCCGAGGAGGCCACTTGGGAGCCACCGGAGGACTTCAAGACTCGCTTCCTCGACTTCCGGCTCGAGGACGAGCCGTTTGTCGAGGAGGGGAGAGATGTTATGGCCCGGCCCGGCGGCCCACCGGGGAGGAGGCGCGGGCCCCGATGCCTCGGGCGCCCAAGCCACCGATCGTCTACCGCCGTCGGATTCGTACTCGTCGTTAGGGTTTTCATATTTGTAATAAATACTTTGGGATTGTTAGGAGAATAATCGGTTTGGCAATCAATCAAAGATTGCCGGCCTCAAGGGCCAACCCTAATCCTCCCGCCGCCGCCTCTCGCTCGCGTGAACGCACCGCGCGGGTGCGCGCGCGTGAACGCAGCCGCGCGGGCACCGTAGCACGCCGCCGCCGCCCTTCCGGCGACCACGGCGCTCCGGCGCCGTCGTCGCCCACCGCCTCCACCTCCCTCTCACGCGTATTCCCTCGCGAGAGATCCCCGGTAGGGCTAGGAATCCTACCAGGATACTTGACAAGAGTCCATCTGACACAGTAAACGAAGCACTTCTGGTGCGCATAGTTGTACGGTGATACATAAAATACACTCTGCTTTCGTGTCTCACGCGCATTCCATCATTCACAGCAAGCTGTACAAGAACACACTACTGCGTGGCTATCAGATAATTTGGTTCAGCTCCATTAGTAGACCTGAACGTTTGCATTGCGCTGATCTCTTCTCCAATCCCACTGCTTCTCAGGGTTCCCTGACGCCCAAAGCTCTCGACGTGCAGCTCTTACCTCTCTCACCCACTGCAAAATATCATAGGCGAACCTTAGCCCGCTGGCGCGGGCTGCTCTCACGTTCAGCCCCTCCCGCCGCCGCCGCCTCCTTCAGCGCCCACCGTGGTCTTTGTGATGCCCCGGCCTGGCCCAACCGCCATCTTCCACCACCCGCCTCCTTCGCCGGGCCGGCCTCCCGCGGTCGGCCCTCCCTCCATGGCCGGCGGTGATGAGCAGCCCCAGGCAACCCAAACCCCCTAACCCTGGAACCCCAAGAACCGTAACCTGACGGCCCTGATCTCGACGGAGATGGAGAAGGTAATGCAGATCGCTAGGCAAAAAAAAAATCTGGTGCTGGGAGCTCGAGAAACACCCAGGTAATCGTTAGCTTTTCCCCCCTAAATTTATCAATTGTTAGCTTTGCGATTAGAACTCTCTTGATCGGTTGATCCATTATCTCTCTCTCACACAGAATCGAAGTCCCAAGTTGCAGTATGTCCCCTTTTTTATTAAAAGGAGATTTACTCTGCTTTTATTGAAAGCAAATAAGGTTTGGTTTACACCCAGAAGAGATATACAGGCAACAAAGGGGTAATAATAGGTGGGTGCTGGAAGGGGATAATAATTCCAAATTTTTTCATCTTTACGCTAATGGAAGACGTAGGAAAAAAACCATTATCACCCTAGATACTGACCAAGGAGTGGTGAATACCCAGGAAGGGATAATGAAACATGTAACGGAGTTCTATAAAACTCTTTTTGGGTCAGGAAGGGTGGGAGGCGTGTCCTTGTTGGAAAATTTTTGGGAGTACAGGCACATACTTTCGGAAGAGGAAAAAGAGATACTTACTAAGCCTTTTCAGGAAGCGGAGGTTAAGCGTGTGATTTTTGACATGAAAGCAGACTCTGCTCCTGGGCCAAATGGTTTTGGTGTACATTTCTTCAAAGCCTTTTGGCATATAATCAAGGGTGATTATATGGCCTTGTTTCAGGATTTTTATAGAGGGGCTTTGGATATGAGGAGGTTGAATTATGGAGTTGTCACCTTAGTACCAAAACTGAAGGAAGCTACTAACATAAAACAGTATCAGCCTATATGTTTGTTGAATGTTGATTTTAAAGGAATCACTAAAATATTGAATAGTAGGCTGTCCCTCATGGCCAAGGAGGTCATAGGCCCTAACCAGACTGGCTTTGTTAAGGAGAGAAATATTTTGGAAGGAGTGTTGATTCTTCATGAGGTGATCCATGAATTAAAGCGGTCGAAAATGAGGGGTGTTGTACTTAAGATTGATTTTGAAAAAGCGTATGACAAAGTGAGATGGGACTTCCTGGAGTTAGTAATGAGGGGAAAAGGTTTCCCACAGAAGTGGACGGATTGGGTCATGCAAACAGTCCGAGGGGGGAAAGTTTGCGGGAATGTCAATGGTGAAAGGGGCACTTACTTCAATACTTATCAAGGATTGAGACAGGGGGACCCCCTCTCCCCGCTGCTGTTCAACTTGGTGGCTGATGTGTTGAGTAATCTGCTGGACAAGGTTGTCCAGAAAAGCCACATATTGGGGGGTACTCTCGCACCTGATCCCTGGGGGGATCTCACATATCCAATATGCGGATGATACGGCTATTATGGTGGATGGGTCTGATACCTCGATCCTGAACTTAAAATTAATCCTATATTGTTTTGAGTGGATGTCGGGTTTAAAAATTAATTACCACAAAAGCGAGGTTTATGTCTCTGGGGTGGATCAACAGGAGGAGAGAATAGCAAACATGCTTAATTGCAACCGGGAGAGAATAGGAATCCCTATTTCTGAGCAAAGGTTGGGGGTTAATGCCTTCTCAGGTCTAAAGGACAAGATGAGGAAAAGGTTGGACCCTTGGAAGGGTAAACACCTCTCTTCCGGGGGCAAACTGATTCTAACTAACTCCTGCTTAACCAGCTTACCCATGTATACAATGGGTTTCTATCTGCTCCCGAAAACGGTTCATGAGGAGATGGACTCAATTAGGGGGAAATTTTTTTGGCGAGGGGCTGGAAAAGACTTCAAATACCACATGGCCAAGATGGAAACCATTAGCAGACCAAAAGACCAGGGGGTTGGGTATAATAAATACTCACATCATGAATGAATGCTTGTTAGCTAAATGGATTTGGAAAATTACTAAAGGCTCTAATGAAACCTGGTATAAACTCTTGCAAGCCAAATATATGCAGGATGGTAACTTTTTTAACTCCAAATGCCGAGGGGCCTCGCAGTTTTGGCAGGGTTTGCATAAAGTAAAACACCTCTTTAAATGGGGTGCAGAGCATAGAGTGAGAAGTGGGGGGCAAACCTTTTTCTGGGAGGATGTTTGGCTGGGTGGTACCCCCCTGAAGATACAATTCCCGGACCTGTACAAGTTCAGTGACGATTCGAGGGCTTTGGTAGCTGATTGCGGTAGTACAGATGGTTGGGAAGTAGGCTTTAGAAGGACTTTAACAGTTAATGAGATGGAGCAGAGGGATGCTCTGTTTGCAATCCTGCAGGGGGTGACCCTTGATTCTACGGGTAGGGATGAAGTGTCTTGGGCCTTTGAAAAATCTAAAAATTTCAAAACAAAATCCCTATACAGATTCATCACTCACAGGGGTGTGAGGCTAGATAACAGCAAAACATATGGAAAACCAAACTCCCTCTGAAAATTAAAGTATTTTTGTGGCAAGTTGCAAACAATAGGCTGCAAACAGCCATTGAATTAACTAAAAGAGCCTGGAAAGGTGGAAGCAAGTGCTCCTTATGTGGGAGGAGAGAAGATAATGATCACATCTTCTTTAAATGTTCTCTGGCGCAATTTTTATGGTGTTGCGTTAGAGATATTTTCAGGCTGAGTAGGTCTCCTATTTCTTGGGACGACTTCCAGGGAGGTTGGTTGTCGCAAAGTTTTAAAATGTCCTATAGAACTGGTCTATTTGTCTTTGCAGGGTTGGCATGGGCTATGTGGAGGACTAGAAATAAAATGGCGATTGACCAAAAATTTCCTTCTAACCCAGTGGATGTAATTCGTTCAGGCATGTTTTTTGTGCAGAAATGGTCGCATCTCCTGAAGGACGCTGAACACAAGACGGTCGCAACAGTGCTCAAAAAGTTACAAGATTTTCTGGAGCTCTATAGGATGCATGAAGCAACAACGCCGGATATTGTCATTCTATAGTGTCTTGTTTCCTTTGGCTAGTTCCTGTTGCCTGCATTGTAATAGGGCTTGGTTTTCGGTTTAGTGTTTCGTATGTTTAGCCAAGGGGCGCTGGTTTGAAGTATGTCCCCTTTTTTTAACCTTGGGGTTAGATTTATTTAGCTGGTTTGGTTGGTTGCATTAGGTGTACTTCGATTGTGATGGTGATGATAGCATGGATAGTCATAGGTTACTTACAATTTGGCAGTAAATCTACTATAGTGCTAAGGATAAATATATTTTCTTCCTTTTTGTCTCACCAAACACGACATGCATATCGCTATGCATGTCGCTTTAGAGTTGAGGTCTTTTAAGCTTCTGCATATGGTTACATATGTTGCTTTAGAGTTTAGATTTTTTTACGGTGTACAATACTATCAAACGGCAGTATGAAATAGAATCGATTTTTTTATATGTATAAAATTGTAATTTGCACGAATCTTATTATGTTGATTTTGTCTTGCCCGCTCGATTATGAAGGACTTGATAAATTTTAACAATGACATTTTACATATTTCAAGTATGCCTCTATACCACCCATACTACTTGCATACTATCTATACTGCAAACTTAAGATTTTAGCATTAACCAATTAATCTCAACCGTCGTATGCTTTCATACAAGTCCTTTTCCAACAGTAGTATAATATATGTGCAGATCTCTGAGTTCAGATTATGTAAATATTTTTTGAAGGAACGGGAGGGGCGAGCCCCTACTGAGATTGAACCCAACACTTGAAACAGATAAAAGAAATAAGAAGACTACGCTAGCTAAAAAGAAGTAAGAACAAAAAGTTGGGATTGAACCCAACACTTGAAATATGTGTAGTATTCACAGCTATTTGTCTTCCAACTTTTTGAATGACAACTTACACGCTCCAACCGATTGTCTTCCAGCACCTAGCCGGGCGCGTCCACTTGTTGAAACCACCTCTGATCTTCCTCTCCTCCGGCGTCAGTGCCGTGTAGTTCCTCCAATCTGCGGCTTTATCCTTGAGGTCGAGCACCTTGTTTGCCAACCCGATGCAGCAGTTGGCGTGCATGGTGCAGACCCTGTTCATGTCGTCGTGGAACTCGCAGAACCCGCTGAAGTATACCGTCTCGAGCCCCTCGATCCTGCCCTGGAGCTTGCTGACGAGCTCGTGCTTGATCTTGTTGAACACATACTGCTCGCTGCCGTCGGGAAACCTCGCCCTCGCCGCCCGCCAATACCTCATCATCTCGATGCTACGGTTCGTGGACCTCATGTAGTAGAGCCCTGTGTTGAGCTCGTTGTTCAGGGGATCAAATGTATCCCTGAAGTAGTCGGTGGACAGGCTCATGTCGGCGTACACGGAGATGTGCCGGAACGGATTGCGAAACCATATGATATCGGCGTCCTGCAAGCAGTGCGTCATGATAAAAAAATTCATTTTTTTTGAACGAACGGCAAAAAAAAATGCCAAATTTTTATTAGTAGGAGAAAGAAAAAAAACTAGCTGATTAGCTGCTAAACGATTCATATCGTGAGTTTCAATTTTGGAAAATCAGTGATACTACCGTGAAGAGGAAGTTGTATCCGAGCTCCAGGATGCGCTGCTGGAAGGAGAGCTTGAGCCACACCAGCTCCACGAACTCCTTGGTCATAAACTTGCTGGCCGAGCTCAGGTTGGTTGCCTTCACCACCTCCAGGTGGTAGCAGTGAGGGTGCACGGCCTTGCACCGGTCGAACCCGCCGGCGTCGACGGCGATGACGAGGACGTGGTTGAGGAAGCGCTCCGTGTCCTCGCCGTTCCTGAAGCTCTCGCGGTAGATGTCGAGCAATGAGCCGGGCTGCGCCCATGCCTCGTTCGCCAGCGTGAGGATCACCGTCCTGTCCTCCATGGCCACTTTCGGGAGCAGCTCAGCTAGGCCCGCGAACCCGACGACCTGCGACGTTTCGGCACAGCTTGTAAGCAGGGTTGCAATTGATCACGACGATGACAAGTCATATCAAATATAGAGTTGAATAATCTACGCTAGATCAATTACCTCTTGATCACGGGGCTCCTGAGGCGGCGGCGGGACATCAGCCGGCTTCCGGGTTCCACCGCTCGTCCCCCAGCTCACGGAGATGCTGGACCAGCCCTGGCCGAGGCGGTCGGACGCCAGGAAGAAGAGGAACACTGTGGGCAGAGCCGCGCCGAGGAGGAAGGACGCCAGATGGCTGCCCTCCTTGCCTCCGAACCCCATGCCGGCCGATCGTCTCCAAGTTGGAACTGCATGCAACACGGCGGCAAATTAAAGCTATATATGCTAATGTTGAGCCCATCTCTACCTAACTTCTGAATGGTAAGCACCGGTACTGTTTACCGTGTTGATATCTTCTCAGGCCGTGGACTTATATGTTCCCATATGCCTCCTAACCTGCTCGTCGTTTTCAGAGAACATGTCTCTCTCTGTCTTTGTCGTTTTTATGGACGTACAGGGCGTCGTACGTGGACTTTTAATTTGTCACACAACGAACTAACACGCAATTGTCGACCGGTAGTTTAAGCACGCAATTTGCACGCACGCATGTGCCTACGGCCGGGTGGTAGTACTCTTGCAATGCCACTTTGACCCGTTAGGTACCCAGGCAAAACCAGCTCAAGGCTCACCAGTGGTTCTCCTTGCCAATCATCAAGCCCCCTTTTTCATGGCCACACAGCTCACAGCGGGTGTGATAGGCTATCAGTAGGATCAATATTGAGTTGTTGACGCATAAGCATCTGACGAGGACGCCAAGCAGACTCCGCCATAAGAACCCTTTTTCACTTTGTCAGCTAATGGAGAGTTGGAGAATACTCCATTACACTGACATGTTGTACAATTTTTTTGAGCCGAGGCCAGGAATCTACACCATGTTACAAGTGTGCATCAGAATATATGAGCAGCTCTGCAGGAACATGGTGCTTCAAACTTTTAAAAGAGTGAAGCGCGAAACACGGTGAGTTTGATACCGATCGATGCTCTACTTGGCCCCATGGTCATCTGATTTCCCATCACCATGGACCAAAATGATGCTCTCTTACTGTCCGACTAGAGATTCTTTTTTTTGTTTCAACGGGGGGCGGAGATCGCCCACCTGAACTTCATTAAAAAGGGACAAAAGCCCCGGGTGGCATTACATTGTCATTGCCGGCACGGCGCAATAGTGAAGAGAGGGGAGCGGGAGCGATAACCAACCCTGGGTATTACAAAGAGATGCCTTGGCACCAATGATCTAGGGGGGAAGCGGCGCGGCGCGGCGCGGCACTCGAACTACCCATAGTCGGGCATGGGACACGACAACCGACACCAGAGTAGGCAGAGCCTCATCGTGAGAGTCGAAGATCATCCTATTGTGGCTCTTCCATACGACCCAGAGGAGGAGGAGCGCGGTAGTGTTGCGCAACTGGTCGGGGGGGGGAGTGGAACGCGCTCCCAGAGGTCCTCGAAGGTCTGGGGAGGAGGTGCGCCGGGGCAGGCGTGTGCCCAGAACGCGGCGGCGCGGGGGGCACCGGAAGAAGAGGTGGCTGACGTCCTCAGGCGTGTCAAGGCAGTAGGGGCAGTGGTCGATGTCGAGGACGCTATGGCGGTGGAGGAAGCTGCGCGTCCGCGTGTTGCCATGGCGGAGGACCCAGAAGAACACCCGAACCTTGACGGGGGCGAAGTTGCCCCAGTTGGCTTCCGCAAGCGGCACAGAGCAATCGGTGTGCTTGAGCATCCGGTAGATTGCACCGGCACATAAGGTTTTCTCGGCCCCCCATCGCAGCCCACGAGTGTCGGGCGCGTGGCCGAGGCGGAGGCCCGCAAGCTTGGCGCTGAGGGCAGCGAGGTCCGCTGCGGTGGCCGAGCTGAGGCGATCCCGTAGGGGGAGCACCAACTCCCCGGTGCAAAGCGCGCTCGCCACAGATACGACGGGATCAACACAATGTGAGAAGAGGGTCGGGATCGCCGTGGCGAGGGGGCCGACGGTGCTCCAACTGTCGTGCCGGAACGAGGTGGACTCCCCCGCACCGACATTGACGATGGTGAGGCCGCGGTAGGTGGCGAGGAGCCTCTGGGACATGGACCAGGCGGTGGTGGGGACGACATGATGGCCCGGGGCGTACCAGTACCAGACACAGTCTGCCCACGGGTTGCGATGGACGGCAATAAGCTTGTCGACGGTCTTGAGAAGAAGGCATGTGTTTTGAGTTTCCAAATCAGTGATGCCCAGGCCGTCCTCCTCCTTGAGTCTGTAAGGAATCGGATGCCCGTTAGCCTAAGAGGGTGTAACACCCTAAATTCCACTTCTTGGTTTTGATTAAAATTTGCTTAGCAACATTTCGATTTCGCTTAAGGAATATAAGGATGTTGTGCGCTTCTAGGCATTTAATCATTTTTATTAATTAATTAAAGAAATGTAGGAGTTTACTGTTGCATTCATGGTGGAGCATTATTTTTGGGTGTTGGATTCAAACCTTGGTTTGAATTCAAAGCTTGATTGCTTGTTTTTTTAGGATTTGAAAACAGGAAAAAGAAAAGAGAAATGCCAGCTTCCCTGTTCTGTTCGCCGCGGCCCAGCACTGTAAAGTTCGCCGGGGGTCCCTCAGTTTTCCTCCGCGTCCGCTTGCCGCCGCCCGCTTGCAGCCCAGCCCAGCCGGTTTCGGCCCACCGCTTTCCCCGCGCCCCCGCCGCCGCCCGCCGAGGCGGACGGTGGGGCCCGCCCGTCGGCGTCAACCTCGCGCCCGCCGCGCTTGTGACCGAGCCGGGGTCGAGCTCGGGTTGAACCCCGACTCGGCGTCCGTGCCACGGACCCGCGTGCCGGGGGGGGCCCCGCGCCCCTATTTAAGGCGCCGCCGACCCCCGCACCGCCCTATCCCAAGCCCGCGCGACCGCCGCCCCAAACCCTAGCTCCTCTAGCGCCGCCGCCTCGAGCCCGTGTCGCCGCCGTCGCTCGCCCGCCTCGGAGTTGCGCTTTGGATCCGCTGCGAGGTAAGGAAGCCGCCGCACCGCTTGTCGCCAACCCCCGTGCACCACCTCGCCCGGCCGGCTCGCCGGGAGTTTCCCCGCCGCCGCGGCTCGCCGTGCGCCTCCGCGCCTCGCCGTCGCCGTTTCGGGATGCTTCGGTCGGGTTCGCACGCTCGCGCTCGACGTCCCGGTGAGGACCCGTGATTTTTGGTGCACCCCGGCCGCCGCGCGGCCTTTGCGCCGCCGCTCGCCGCGCCGCGCCGCCGCCGCCCGGCCTTGCCGCCGGGGCGCACCCCGCCGCCGTTGCCGCTTGCGCGGCTCCCCGGCCGCCCGATGGCCATCCGAGCGGCCCCCGCTCGCCGCTAGCCGGCCGGTCAAACCTAGCATATCGGTCAACCCTACTCTATCCGCCCGCCTTGTTTCTGGCCGTCCGATCCGGATCCGGCGGATCGGATCCGACCCATAGCTTTAACCTCGCTGTTTTGCTTAAAACCCCCGAGTTTTCCCGGTTTCACAAAAGTATCCTCCCACCTTAGAAAACCCTTACGGTTAAGCCCTCGTTTTTTTTTCGTTTTAGTCCGAAAGCTTAAGATTCTTTACAGATTAGTCATAAAACTTGTTTTATCCATTACTTGGTCGTTTTAGCTCCGTTTTTAGCGTTCTTTATGTCCACGCGATCGTCTCGACGAGTAGAATAGTTTTCTGTTGCTTTTGCTACTGTTTGAGATGATTGGTGTACTATTTCTTATTTAGTTTTATTGTTTGCTTGTATGTGATGTGTGGAGCGTAGCGTACGAGCAATTCGGGGACTTCGTCTTTGTTGAAGAGTATCAAGACCACGAGCGGTTTCCGGTGTTGGTAGAAGGCAAGTCCTTGCTGCATTCCCGTTAAATTCCTATTACAACATGCATTTCAATTACATTGTTGTTTATTATTGCTATGCATTAAATTGATGGGTCCTATTGCTAAGGTTCGACTAGCTTTGTTATCATATGCCTTGATCAACATGGGTTTACTTTATGTTGGGTAGCACATGCTAGCGCTTTACGTGGTTTTGGATGGTTTAATGAACACTTGTTAATATGGCTTTATTTATGCTATCATTCATGTAATGCAAGAACACTTTACCTTGTTAATCGGAACATGGAGAACCACCCAGGAAAACAGTACTACCACAAGACATATGGCTCTGTCTTGGCTTATTAATTAGTGAACTAGATGTTAGGTATGCTTTACCTGATAAGGGTTGGGGGTTGCCGGTAGTTGGTGTATAACTCGGCCCTCAGACTGATCTGCTCTGTGGTAGCTTCGCAGCTGAGAGAGGTTTATGCATTGCGATTGTCAAGTAACCTAGCGGGCAGCCTACATCTAGGGATCTTTGTAACGGCCTCGTAGCGTCCCTATGCAATCACACCTCGGTAGTGTGGTATGGTGCCTAGCTAGCATCGCATGGTTGGGTCTAAAACTCTTTTGGGTTTTTACGCGACTTGTGGGTAAAGATGTACAACCTGCGCAGTGTTAAACTAACTAGTTAGCCGTGCTCACGGTCAAGAGCGGCCTGGACCCTCACATGATTAACTCTATGGAAGATGGAACTTTTTAAACTTGTGCATTACATTTTATGGATCTGTTGCATTTTATTATACGGGTTTGGTATATACTTATACTTGCTAGTAACGATTGCTTAATAAAACTTGACCAACTAAAATGCGACTTGCTTATGAGCCAACGGACTTCCACCATAAAGCCTTGCATGTTGTTATAGAACTTTTCCCTTGTTGAGTACGACATGTGCTCATGCTTGTTGTTCATTTATTGCATCTACACTACCCGTGCCGTGCTCGGATGGGCGTTTTGAAGACTACTATGATGAGTTCGATGGGTTCTAGGCGTTCGTTCTCCGGTCGGCTACTGTGGAGGACTTCTACGTGTGTGTTTTTCCGTTGTTAGCTACTCGAACGATTGTTTAGTTGAGACATTCGGTCATGTAATAACCGTTTAATACTCTCTTTACGCTTTACATCGTGTTTTGGTATTCACTTGCGTCGATGCATGTGTGTAACTTGATCTCGGCGCACATGTATTCTTGCATTCGGGTTTGTCCTTAAATCCGGGTGTGACAAAGTGGTACCGAGCCGTGTTGATTGTAGGACTTTAGCCTAGTTAGAAGCTGGTCGAAAATTAAGGATTTTATAATATTAGAAGCCACACATAGTTAGCTTGCTTTATTCTATTTTATTATATCTAATCTTGGTTTAATCTTATCCTTGTTTGCTTTGGTTATCTAAGCTTGACCTTGTCTCTTTTAGTAATCGCACTTGTCTCATCTATCTTAGATGGTTCGCCGACTGAAGACCACTCACTCAGGTGCCTACCGCTTTCCAAGGTACCTGGAGGACCAGGACTTCTACTGCTACTCCACTGACAGTGAGGAGCATCAGGAAGCTTCTGGAGAGGGAGGTGAAGTGCACTCTGCTTCAGGGCAAGCTTCACCGCCCGCTGTCATTGAGCTGTCGGATGATGAGCCCGAAGAGCAAGATCCAGAGGAGGAGCCAGCTGAAGAGCCAGAGCAAGGAGGTGATCGGATGACCACTCGGACCCCGAGGACTCGACCCGGAGAGGATGGAGATGCTGAGGATCACCCAGCGCCAGAGAAGTGGAAGGTGGTCATTTGTCACCATGATGGAGGGAATGCATGCTTTCCGTCCAAGTTGAGGAGGCTCTTCCAGCGTCTTCAGCTACCTGTGACGATCGACTACGTTGGACTGAAGAGGACTCACCCTCGCTACCCAACCCAGTGGGATGTGTCTGTGCGCATCTTGGAGGATAACCGCTGGATGGAGGGCGTATGAGGTTGTTGTCCACCAGGCTCTAGCTACCAGAGCTACCTTCGCCGCCGGGAGAGATGATGCAGCTAGGAGGGCACTATCCGCGTGGTGTTATGAGGAAGCTCATCTCCTCACCAATTCCGTGTGGGTGATCTACGCCGTCGTCGCTCTGGAGCTGTGGGCAGTGAGATTCCAATGGCCAATGAAACTTTGGGAGCACGCTATGCCATGCAAGTAGGACAAGTGGCAGCTCTCAACACCAACTTGGATGACACTCTCATGGAGCTTCAAGACCTCCGCGACCAGCAAGATGAAGACCGTAGGGAGATCAAGAGGCTCAAGGTAGTGATCGCGGGACAAGATGAAGATGAGGTGCAGGAAGATGGAGAGGACTGGCCTGCCATGTCACTAAGACCCGCAAGGACAAGCTATGGGTCACTTGGATCCCACACTAGGATCATTTGGCCATAGGTGTTAGGTGTTAGGAGTCTTTATCTTTCAGTTATCGAGTCCGTAATCGTTAGAACGACACGTTGGATCGATGAGTTAGCTAGTGGTGTGTTTGAATGCTTGGTTTGTGAACATCGTGAGTTGGATTTTTGTTTGATTGCAATGTTTTGTGGATTAATGCCACAATGACATTGGTTTAGTAATAGAGTTTGATTTGTGGGTTTAAGTTCTGTTCCACCTATCTTTTATCTTACAAATTCGTAATTCTTTATCTATCATACTTTATCTATCTTAAGAAATATTGTAGTGCTGAATCTGTTCGCGTCACTTCCTGACACAGCAGTAATGTTTTAATTTTATCTCGAGCTACAGAACTCCAAATTAAGTACAACCAGTGGGGTTAGTTCACAAATTTCATACCTGATTTTCTGTCAAAAATTCAGCTATATCCAATTTATATTCTGGGAGTTATGGACGAAACATTAAGCCAACAGAAATCTGTCAATTCCTGCTGACATACCTGACTTCATTATTTTATATCTCGAGTTGTAGACCTCCGATTGAGGCAAAACCAGTTGGGTTAGTTCAGTAATTTCATACACCATATCTCCAGAAAAATTCGTGGTTTTTTGTTACTGGTACAGAGAGATATCTTGGTTTATTTACAGCAATCAGAATCTGTCATAATCTGGAATTCAGCATTGTTTATCTTTTCAGCTTTTTCAATTGTTGTCGTCATCTAAATCAGTGTTTCTAACGCTAAAATGGTAAACACCAGGTCCGGACCAGGGGTTGATCAGCCTCCAGTGATTCGTCAAGGTCGAGGCAACAGTTCGGGCAGTGCACCGCCACCACCGCCGCCACCAATGGATCCTATGCAGCAGTTCTTTCAGAACCAGATGCAGCTACTGCGGGACCTGATGAACACGGTGGCCAATCTGCAGGCCCAAGCTAATAACCCGCCTCAGCCACCGCCACAGCAGCCAGCGCCCATGAACAGGCGCTGGGAGTTCATGAGTCACCGTCCGCCAGTGTTCACCCATGCTGCAGATCCACTTGATGCCGATGATTGGCTGAAGACTGTGGGCAAGATGCTCACCACGGCTCAGTGCGATGACAGGGAGAAGGTCCTGTTTGCTGCAGGTCGACTCCAGGGATCTGCAGGAGCATGGTGGGATGCATACACTACTGCCCATGCTACACCCGACACCATCACCTGGCGGGGAGTTCACGAGAGAGCTTCGGGAACCACCATATTCTGCTGGGGTGATGAGGGTCGAAGAAGAAGGAGTTCCTCTCTCTTAAGCGAGGGGGGGAATGTCGGTGGCGAGTATCGGGACGGGTTCATTGAGTTGTCTCGCTATGCACCGAGAGGAGGTAGGCGATGATCCTAAGAAGCGGGGAGCGCTTCTTGGAGGGTTTGGCTGGACCGCTTCGTTACCACCGACGTCGCATACCTTCCGGTCCTTCCGGCAGTGTTGGACAAGGCTATTGTTTTGGAATCCATGCGCGAGAGAGGCGGGGGGAGCCGAAGAGGAAGGCCGCTACTCCCGGGGCGATCCGGGAGCCACACTCGTCCCCGTTTTACCTCACCGCCGGGAGCCCCGTTCCGTCCGGGGAGGCCCGTCGGGGAGGTTATGGCCAGCGACGGCGGTATCGGTACCGGCCACGGCGGTTCCGGCGGTTCCGGCGCACTCCTCGGCGGTTTCCGCGCCCGGGGCCACGGACTCCATGCCCTCGCTTACCCGCAGCATCGTCCGATGACTCCGATTGGCACGCCAGCGAGGCCCGGTGCGCCCGTACCCCCGCAAACAACAGCTGCTACCATTGCGGGGAGGTTGGTCACTACGCCAACAACTGCCCCAAGAGGCCTGCTCCCAACACCCCCGCTCAGAATCAGCAGATGCAGCAGATGAGGAATGGGAATCAGACGCCGCAGAGCAACAAGGGACCGCAGAGCTATTCACGTGGTAAGGTCGCTCACGTGAGTGTTGAGGCTGCCCAGGAGAACCCGCAGGTGGTGCTTGGTATGTTCCTTGTCAACTCCATCCCCGCATCAGTCCTATTTGATTCTGGAGCTTCTCATTCTTTCATATCTGCTCAATTTGTGGCTAAACATAGTGTACCCATGCAACATATGAAACAAACCATGCTAGTTACCTCACCAGGGGGAAATGAGAGCCAAATACGTGTGTCCTAATGTTAATCTTAAAATCATGGGAGTAGACTTTCCAGCACAGCTGATAGTTTTGGAGTCAAAAGATCTTGATGTTATTATGGGTATGAATTGGTTGTCTGGCCATGATGCAACGATTCAGTGTGCTAAGAGGACAGTTCTTCTCACTGGTCCCAATGGAGAAAAGATTGAGCTTGTGGCTGATCCACCTTCAGGTTCAGGGAGTTACGTACGGCGTAATTTGGATGGCAAAGCTTTGGAGGATATCGGGGTGGTCAATGAGTACCGGACGTGTTTCCGGAGGAGTTGCCGGGTATGCCACCTAACCGAGATGTTGAATTTGTTATTGATCTATTACCTGGTAACGCTCCTATTTCTAAACGTTCATATAGAATGTCTAGTACACAATTGATAGAACTTAAGAAACAGATTAAAGAATTGCTTGGAAAAGGGGTTTATCCGTCCTAGTTCATAACCTTGGGGGGCACCAGTTATTTTTGTTGAGAAGAAGGATGGTACTCGGAGGATGTGTCTGGATTATCGATTGCTTAATGAGGTCACCGTCAAGAATAAGTATCCATTGCCTCGCATTGAAGACCTGTTTGATCAGATGAGAGGTGCTAAGGTGTTCTCTAAGATTGATTTGCGTTCTGGTTATCATCAGATGAAGATCAGATGGTCGGATATTCCTAAAACTGCATTCACCACCAGGTATGGACTGTATGAGTATGCTGTTATGTCCTTTGGGTTGACAAATGCACCTGCCTACTTTATGTATCTGATGAACAAGGTGTTTATGGAGTACTTGGATAAGTTCGTTGTGGTGTTTATTGATGATATTCTGGTTTACTCTAAGGCGAGGAGGATCATGAGGAGCATTTGAGGCTTGTTTTGCGAAGTTGAGAGAGAGCGGCGAGTTGTATGCCAAGTTCAGCAAATGTGATTTACGGCTGAAGGAAGTCTCTTTTCGGGGGCATATCATCACGGATGGAGGTATCACGGTCGATCCGGCTAATGTAGAAGATGTGTTGAAGTGGGAACCGCCGAGGACAGTTAAGGAGATCGGGAGTTTTCTTGTACTTGCGGGGTACTACCGACGGTTCATCGAGGGGTTCTCTAAGATCGTGAAGCCTCTAACCACCTTACTAGAGAAGGATAGAGAGTTTAAGTGGACGATGCTGTCGGCGAGTTTTGAGGAGTTGAAGCGAGAGGTTGACAACCGCTCCAGTGCTTGTGATGCCAGACTTGCAGAAGGGCTTTGATATCTACTGTGATGCATCGAGACAAGGTTTGGGTTGTGTTCTTATGCAGGACGGACACGTCATAGCTTATGCATCAAGGCAGTTGAGGAAGCATGAGCAGAATTATCCTACACATGACCTGGAACTGGCAGCTGTGGTTCATGCTTTAAAGATTTGGAGACATTACATCATGGGGACCAAGTGCCAGATCTACACAGACCACAAGAGCTTAAAGTACATCTTTACTCAGAAGGATCTTAATGCGAGACAACGTCGATGGTTGGAGCGATCAAGGATTATGATCTAGACATACGGTATCATCCTGGGAAGGCTAATGCGGTTGCGGATGCTTTGAGTCGGAAGGGACGAGGGCCAATGCAGCTTTGGTGTTCCGAGTGCTCGACGAAGCGATGAAGGAGTTCGAGGGACTCAACTGGGAATAGGCGCTCACGCCGAGGGGAGTCACTTTGGAGGTAGAATCTACTGCGGAGCAGCGGATTCGCGAAGGACGGTGGAGGACGAGGAGATCAAGGAGATCGGGGACACCATGGAGAGGGGCAAGGCCCCGGATTTCACCGAGGATGATCGGGGTACGGTATGGTTCAAGAATCGGATCGTGTGCTCGATGTGGGAGATCTTCGGAAGACGATCTTGAGAGAGGCCCATGATTTAGCTTATTCTATCCACCCGGGCGGTACTAAGATGTATCGGGACCTAAAGTAGAGGTATTGGTGGTATGGGATGAAAAGGGACGTGGCCGCTCACGTTGCGTTGTGTGACATGTGCCATAAGGTCAAGGGCCGAACATCGAGAGACCAGCGGGATTCTTGCTGCAGCCATTGAAGGTGCCGGAGTGGAAATGGGAAGAGATAGGCATGGATTTCATCGTTGGGTTGCCCCGCACTCGTGATGGATATGATTCAATATGGGTTATCGTGGATCGATTGAAAAAGGTTGCTCACTTCATACCGGTGCGTACTACTTATACGGGGCCAAAGCTAGGCCGAAGTTGTACATGACCCGGATCGTATGCTTGCACGGTGTTCCTAAGAAGATAGTCTCGACGGGGGAACTCGGTTCACGTCACGTTTACGGGGAGAAACCGCATGAGTCTATGGATACGAAGTTGAACTTCAGCTCGGCCCCTATCATCCGCGGACGGACGGACGGACGGAAAGGACAAATCAGATTACGGAGGACATGTTGAGAGCTTGCGCCCTTAAGCATGGCGAGAGGCCGGGACAAGAGCTTGCCGTATGCCGAGTTCTCTTACAACAACAACTATCGGGCTAGTCCGAAGATGGCACCCTTCGAGGCACCGTATGGGAGAAAGTGCGGAACACCGTTGTACCGGAGTCGGACGGGTGAGAGTCGGTTGTTTGGGACGGACATCATCAAGGAGGCGAGAGAGCGAGGGGTTCGGATCATCGGAGAGAATCCGAGAGTTGCTCAGTCCAGACAGAAAAGTTATGCAGACGGGAAGAGAAGAGATGTATCTTTCCAAGAGGGCGACTATGTGTATCTGAAGGTGTCACCTATCAGGGGTTTGCGCAGGTTTAAGGTGAAGGGAAAGTTGTCCCCTCGCTACATTGGACCTTTCCAGATCTTGCAACGAGTGGGAGAGGTAGCATACAAACTTGAGTTGCCAGCGCAGCTTGCAGATGTGCACGATGTGTTCCATATCTCTCCGTTAAAGAGAGGTCTCAAGCCTCATGATAAGGAACCGTTGCCTATGGATGGGTTGGATGTGAAGGAGGACCTCACCATTACTGAACGGCCTATCAAGATTCTGGACAGATTGACACGGGTTACAAGAAACCGGACCTTCACAATGTGCAAGGTGCAGTGGAGTAATCATGCAGAGGATGAGGCAACTTGGGAAAGAGAAGAGGAGTTGAAAGCGAGAATATCCACATCTCTTTAATCCATCCGAATCTCGAGGACGAGATTCATCTTAAGGGGGTAGGATTTGTAACACCCTAAATTCCACTTCTTGGTTTTGATTAAAATTTGCTTAGCAACATTTCGATTTCGCTTAAGGAATATAAGGATGTTGTGCGCTTCTAGGCATTTAATCATTTTTATTAATTAATTAAAGAAATGTAGGAGTTTTCTTGTTGCATTCATCTTTGGAGCATTATTTTTGGGTGTTGGATTCAAACCTTGGTTTGAATTCAAAGCTTGATTGCTTGTTTTTTTTAGGATTTGAAAACGGGGAAAAAGAAAAGAGAAATGCCGGCTTCCCCGTTCGTTCGCCGCGGCCCCGGCCATTGTAAAGTTCGCCGGAGGTCCTTCGGTTTTCCTCCGCGTCCGCTTGCCGCCGCCCGCTTGCGGCCCGGCCCGGCCGGTTTCGGCCCACCGCTTCCCCGCGCCTGCCGCCGCCCGCCGAGGGCGGCCGGCGGGGCCCGCCCGTCGGCGTCAACCTCGCGCCCGCCGCGCTTGCGACCGAGCCGGGGTCGAGCTCGGGTTGAACCCCGACTCGGCGTCCGTGCCACGGACCCGCGTGCCGGGGGGGCCCCCACACCCCTATTTAAGGCGCCGCCGACCCCCGCACCGCCCTATCCCAAGCCCGCGCGACCGCCGCCCCAAACCCTAGCTCCTCTAGCGCCGCCGCCGCCTTGGTCCGCGCCGCCGCCTCGAGCCCGTGTCGCCGCCGTCGCTCGCCCGCCTCGGAGTTGCGCTTTGGATCCGCTGCGAGGTAAGGAAGCCGCCGGCACCGCTTGTCGCCAACCCCGTGCACCACCTCGCCCTGGCCGGCTCGCCGGGTTTCCCCGCCGCCGCGGCTCGCCGTGCGCCTCCGCGCCTCGCCGTCGCCGTTTCGGGATGCTTCGGTCGGGTTCGCACGCTCGCGCTCGACGTCCCGGTGAGGACCCCGTGATTTTTGGTGCACCCCGGGGCGCCGCCGCCGCGCCTTTGCGCCGCCGCTCGCCGGCGCCGCGCCGCCGCCCGGCCTCGCCGCCGGCCGCACCCCGCCGGCTGCCGCTTGCGCAGCTCCCTGGCCGCCCGATGGCCATCCGACGGCCCTGCTCGCCGCTAGCCAGCCAGTCAAACCTAGCATACCGGTCAACCCTACTCTATCCGCCCGCCTTGTTTCCTGGCCGTCCGATCTGGATCCAGCGGATCAGATCCAGCCCATAGCTTTAACCTCGCTGTTTTGCTTAAAACCCCCGAGTTTTCCCGGTTTCACAAAAGTATCCTCCCACCTTAGAAAACCCTTACGGTTAAGCCCTGTTTTCTTCTGTTTTAGTCCGAAAGCTTAAGATTCTTTACAGATTAGTCATAAAACTTGTTTTATCCATTACTTGGTCGTTTTAGCTCCGTTTTTAGCGTTCTTTATGTCCACGCGATCGTCTCGACGAGTAGAATAGTTTTCTGTTGCTTTTGCTACTGTTTGAGATGATTGGTGTACTGTTTCTTATTTAGTTTCATTGTTTGCTTGTATGTGATGTGTGGAGCGTAGCGTACGAGCAATTCGGGGACTTCGCTGCTGTTGAAGAGTATCAAGACCCTGAGCAGTTTCCGGTGCTGGTAGAAGGCAAGTCCTTGCTGTATTCCCATTAAATTCCTATTACAACATGCATTTCAATTACACTGTTGTTTATTATTGCTATGCATTAAAGTGATGGGTCCTATTGCTAAGGTTCGACTAGCTTTGTTATCCTATGACTTGATCAACCTGGGTTTACTTTATGTTGGGTAGCACATGCTAGCGCTTTACGTGGTTTTGGATGGTTTAATGAACACTTGTTAATATGGCTTTATTTATGCTATCATTCATGTAATGCAAGAACACTTTACCTTGTTAATCGGAACATGGAGAACCACCCAGGAAAACAGTACTACCACAAGACATATGGCTCTGTCTTGGCTTATTAATTAGTGAACTAGATGTTAGGTATGCTTTACCTGATAAGGGTTGGGGGTTGCCGGTAGTTGGTGTATAACTCGGCCCTCAGACTGATCTGCTCTGTGGTAGCTTCGCAGCTGAGAGAGGTTTATGCATTGCGCTGTCAAGTAACCTAGCGGGCAGCCTACATCTAGGGATCTTTGTAACGGCCTCGTAGCGTCCCTATGCAATCACACCTCGGTAGTGTGGTATGGTGCCTAGCTAGCATCGCATGGTTGGGTCTAAAACTCTTTTGGGTTTTTACGCGACTTGTGGGTAAAGATGTACAACCTCTGCAGAGTGTTAAACTAACTAGTTAGCCGTGCTCACGGTCAAGAGCGGCCTGGACCCTCACATGATTAACTCTATGGAAGATGGAACTTTTTAAACTTGTGCATTACATTTTATGGATCTGTTGCATTTTATTATCTGGGTTTGGTATATACTTATACTTGCTAGTAACAGTTGCTTAATAAAACTTGACCAACTAAAATGCTGACTTGCTTATGAGCCAACAGCTTCCACCATAAAGCCTTGCATGTTGTTATAGAACTTTTCCCTTGTTGAGTACGACATGTGCTCATGCTTGTTGTTCATTTATTGCATCTACACTACCCGCCGCTTGCTCGGACGGGCGTTTTGAAGACTACTATGATGAGTTCGATGGGTTCTAGGCGTTCGTTCTCCGGTCGCGCCCGTGGAGGACTTCTACGTGTGTTTTTTTTCCGCTGTTAGCTACTCGAACGATTGTTTAGTTGAGACATTCGGTCATGTAATAACTGTTTAATACTCTCTTTACGCTTTACACTGTGTTTTGGTATTCACTGCGTTGATGCATGTGTGTAATTTGATCCTGGCGCACATGTATTCTTGCATTCGGGTTTGTCCTTAAATCCGGGTGTGACAGAGGGGGAGGGGGTGAATTAGGCAACTTAAAAACCTTAACCTATGACTTCACTAAATTTACACAAAAGGAAACTAGAACATACTACCTAGATGTGCAACTAGGTTGTTCTAGTGTGAAACTCCCATCACAAAAGAAGGTTTGCAACCTATAGCCAATCCTAGCATGATACTACTCTAGAAAAGAAGAGGCGAGCAAACATTGCAATAGAGTAAATGCGGAAACGTAAAGGGGATGAGAGGAAGCAAACTCTTGACACGCGATTTATCTCGTGGTATCAGTAGGCACTAAGCCACCCCTAGTCCACGTTGTTGAAGCACTCACACAAGAGTATTGCTTCCCGGTCACCAAGTCTCTCCCAAGAGCACCACTTGACTCGCCACAAAGGCTAGCCACTTAGGCACTTGTCAAGCTCCCTTGGTCACCTTGATGCCGCCTCCACTAAGGAGCTTCTCCACCAAGGAAGGGGGTCTCCACGTCCCCCGCACAAAGTGTCCTCGCCACTCCACATCAAGCCGGAGGGTCGATGACGATTACCGGTGAGCCACTTAGACCCCAAGGCTTCCGGCGAACCTTGTACAACAGAATTCACTCAAGAATCACCTCACAAGGTTGGCACAACCTTGCACTCACTCAGCTCTAAGCTAAGCCTAGCACTAAGCACATACACAAAGCATATGCAAGTCTAAGAATGAGCAATTAAGCACTTGGATGGATTAGATATGATCTTCAATGTGTGTTTGAACTCCTCTGCACTTCCACACAATCCAGCAACCTCAAATGGGTGAGTGGAGGGGGTATAAATAGCCTAAGGCATCAAACAAGCCGTTGGCTAAAAGCTGCCGAAAAAGGTATCGTCGGATGGTCCGACGCTAAGCTTTTCCAGGGCGTCGGTTCATCCGGTGCCCCTCCCACGTCACATAGCCGTTGAGGTTCTCTGACACAACTGCTCCGACGGTATGCTCCGACGCTACGTTGGATCATCCGGTGCTGAAGGCCTCACGTCCAAGTCGCCACGGTTAGCTTCCAACTGACCGTCGGATAGACCGACGCTAACCCTGACCAAGGCGTCGGATCATCCGGTTCTGAAGGGTTCATCTTGGCGCGTCTCTGTATGAATTCAAACTAAGCGTCGGATATACCGACGGGGTCCCCATTCAGACCGTCGGACCATCCGGTGCTACTGTATTCGCTGCTCTTCCTGTGCAACTCGTCCGACGCATCTAGAAATTGGACCGTCGGTTCATCCGATAGTACCTAGGGTTTCACCCTGTGTACCAACTCGTCCGACGATTGCACCGACGCTTGTATTTGAGGGACCGTCGGTTCATCCGACGGTGTCTTTTCTTTTCCTTTTCTTCCTCGGTTTTGACCCTTGAAAAATATACTATCTTCTCAATTTGGCATATGGTTTTCTTGCATCCTTGGGACCTAGAAGTGTCTACAAAGACATGCTAAAACAATAAAGTTAGTCTCAATGATCATGTTGTTATAAATCACCAAAATCAAACTCGAACTAATGGCATATGAGGCCATGTTCGCTACAGAGTCGCAGGCCGTGGTCCGAGCGACCTAGCAGTCCCCGCCGGAGCATTTGGCGGCGCCTTTCCACAGCATGGCGCGGCGCGGCGCGGCTTCGACTAGAGATTCTGAACTCTAGCTAACACACTCTCAGGGTTTACGCCACTTGGACGACTTGCGGCACCTAGCCGGGTACGTCCACTTGAACCCGCCTTTCTTCCTCTCCTCCGGCGCCAGGCTCGTGTAGTTCTTCCAGTCCACGGCGATGTCCCTGAGGTCGTGCACCTTGTTCTCCAGCCCGATGCAGCAGTCGGCGTGGATGGTGCAGACCTTCTCCGGGTCGTCGTGGTACTCGCAGAAGCCACCGAAGTACACCGTCTCCAGCGGCTCGATCTTGATCTGCAGCTTGCTCACGAGCTCGCGCTTGATCGTGACGAACACCCACTGGTCATGCCTCCCGGGAAACCTCTCCCTCGCCGCCCTCCAGTACTTCACCATCTCGATGGTCCGGTTCGTCGACTTCATGTAGTAGAGCCCCGTGTTGAGCGGCTGGTCCAGGGGAGCACGCGACGGCTTGAAGTCGTCCGACGAGCAGCTCATGTCGGCGTACAGGGCGATGCGCCGGAAGGGGTTGCGAAACCATATCATGTCTGCATCCTGCATATAAAGCCATGAGCCATCAATCGTCAACCCACTCTGCTATCAGTGTCACAGAGTTTCAGAGTTGGGCTGAAATTGGTTTTGGTGTATGATCGATAGATCTTGCCGTGAAAAGGAAGTTGTAGCCGAGCTCCAAGACGCGCTGCTGGAAGGTGACCTTGGCCCAGACCAGCTCCAGGTAGTCCCTGGACATGAACCTCTTGGCTGAGCTCATGTTCGCATTTGTTTTCACCTGCAAGAGGTAGCAGTGAGGGTGCACGGCCTTGCAGCGGTCGAAACCGAGGGTGTCGAGGGCGACGACGAGGACGTGGTTGAGGAGGTGCGCGATGTCCTCGCCGTTCTTGAAGCTCTCTAGGTAGAGGTCGAGCAGGGAGCCCGGGCGCGCCCATGCCTCGTTCACTGGCGTGAGTATTACAGTCTTGTCCTCCATGGCTACCTTCGGCAGTAGCTCGGCTAGGCCCGCGAACTCAACCTACTCGTCCCAAATTATACAGGAGTAGCTTAGACTTCAAAATTCCACAGATAAAAGTTACTCGAGATCTGAGATATACTAATTGGTTAGGAATTCCATTGTCTTGATTATGTATTTTGTGCCACATTACGAAAGTGTACTGCTCACTTTTGAAAGTCAAACAAGTAGCTAATGAGTTCCACTGTTACTGGACAAACGGACCTTCAGAGAAGTAAACTGATCTGAGGGTCCTTTAAACTCCTTAAAACAAAAAGGTCCACTAAACTGCCAAAAATAGTCGATTATCTGACTTATCATTCAATATCATTATTCATTACCAAACCACTCCTAAACCATAAAAAATCACCTCTAATGAATTTTGTTTTTCCTTGCTTTAAGGTTCAAATTTTACTGGATGATAATTGAAACCAATAAAACATAATTATGTTACAAAATATATCATAGTCCAATCTACCCTATAATTAGATTTCTCTTTTGTGTTTCGTCGCACACAAGCTGAGTTTGAATTTCAAATTTTGCCTGTTCACTTATAACATGATGCTCTATGTTAGAAAATACATTAGCAATATGCATGATTGCTTTTGTACATTTTTGTATATCAAGAATCAATTTTGTATTAAATCTTTCCAACCTATGAAATAATCATGAAAAATCTTACTAGTATAATTTTTTTAACATAAAACATCATGTTTTGTATATGCTCACAATTAGAATTTGAACTCAAAATTCAATTTACACACAAAGAAAAAAGAGAGAGAAATCTAACTACAGGTAGATTGGACCAAATAAACTAGTTCAAAGAAGTAAAGTGCGCTTCAATTTTGTTCATGAGTTAAGTAGACAAAATGAATAGATGAAGAAAGTAAAATAAATAAACTTTTTTCTTCTATATATAACGAGTTACGGTTATTACCTCTTGCTGATCTCGGGTGGGAGCAGCAATATCAGCAACCTGCAGCTGGTTCATCCCTGTACCGCCCCAGCTGCGCGAGAGGCTCGACAGGCCCTCGCTCAGGCGGTCGGACGCGAAGAGGAAGAGGAGGGAAGCAGAGAGCGCTGCGCCGAGGAAGAAAGACGCCCCATGGCTGCTGCACCCCTTGCTCCGAAACCCCAGGCCCATGATGCCTATTTTGCCTCTGAAACTCGCGAGCTACGGATGCAAAATCAGCTACTGCTCCATCGGTGTCTCGACTTAAACAGCTAGCGCGGGGCCCTGCTTGGCCGGCCTTGTCATCGATTAGAGCGTGGACTCGCGCGCTGTCAAGCAAAACACGTGTGATGAGCGAGCCACTAGGAACGGTTTGACGCGCGCGCGAGGTGTTTCTGCGTATCATATCCCCGCCAGTCCGCCACTGCCACATGTCCCTTCTTGCAGCGAAGAATTAACGGTGCTATAGCTTTGAGTGTTGATCCGGGAAGTAGTAGCCTCGAACACTTTTCGATCCCTTCATTCCTACACGATCGATTAGACTTGTGTATATATATATATATAATATTTGTATGCCATGAGTTTGTAGCGAAGTAGCATGATTTTTTCTATTTTCAAAAGATAATGTAGAATTACATACACGGACACTCAACACGCATGCGCACCTGTCATATGATCGAATTCTTTCACTCAACTTAGACCGAGTACAATGGGAAATGACATTTTTGCCTCTCCTGACACGACACATGTGGCAAACCGCACGGCAAATTCGCAATCGAGGAGAGAGGCGATTGTAAGGAATCGGATGCTCGTTAGCCTAAGAGGGAGAGGGGTGAATTAGGCAATCTAAAAACTTAACCTATGGCTTCACTATTTTTACAAAGATAAACTACAACATACTATCTAGATGTGCAACTAGGGTTGTTCTAGTGTGAAACTCCCATCCAAAACAAGGTTTGCAAACTATAGCCAATCCTAGCATGATGCTACTCTAGGAAAGTAAAGGGAAGCAAAGATTGCAATAGAGTAAATGCGAAAACGTAAAGGGGATGAGAGGAAGCAAACTCTTGACAAGCGATTTATCCCGTGGTATCGGTAGGCACTAAGCCACCCCTAGTTCACGTTGTTGAAGCACTCACACAAGAGTATTGCTTCCCGGTCACCAAGTCTCTCCCAAGAGCATCACTTGACTCTCCACAAAGGCTAGCCACTTAGGCACTTGTCAAGCTCCCTTGGTCACCTTGATGCCGCCTCCACTAAGGAGCTTCTCCACCAAGGAAGGGGGTCTCCACGTCCCCTGCACAAAGTGTCATCACCGCTCCACACCAAGCAAGAGGGTCGATGACGATTGCCGGTGAGCCACTTAGGCCCCAAGGCTTCCGGCGAACCTTGTACACCTTGATTCACTCAAGAATCACCTCACAAGGTTGACACAACCTTGCACTCAATCAGCTCTAAGCTAAGCCTAGCACTAAGCACATACACTAAGCATATGCAAGTCTAAGGATGAGCAATTAAGCACTTGGATGGATTGGATATGATCTTCTAGGTGTTTTGCACTCCTCTGCACTTCCACACAATCCAGCAACCTCAATTGGGTGAGTGGAGGGGGTATAAATAGCCCAAGGCACTCAGCTAGCCGTTGGCTAACGGCTCTCTGAAAAGTTGACCGTCGGATGAACCGACGCCTACTTTTCAGGAGCATCGGTTCATTCGGTGCCCCTCCCACATCACTTAGCCATTGAGGTTCTCTGACAGAATTGCTCCGACGCTATGCACCGACGGTGTGTCGGTTCATCCGATGCTGAAGGACTTCTCGCCAAACCGTCTCTGTTGGTTTCTTCGTAACCGTCGGATAGACCGCTGCTGACCCATCGGTTCATCTGGTGCTACTGCGTTGATCTTGGCGCGTCTCTGTCTTGTTTAAACTTGACCACCGGATAGACCGATGGTTCCCTCCAATGGACCGTCAGTTCATCCGACGCTGCTGTCTTCTCTTCTTCTTCTCTGCAATTCGTCCGACGCTACTAGAAAATGGACCGTCGGTTCATCCGATGGTGCCTTAGTTTTCACCCAATGTACCAACTCGTCCGACGATTACACCGACACTTGCTATCTAGGTACTGCCGGTTCATCCGACGGTCTCCTTTCTTTTTCTTTTCTTTCTTGTTTTTGACCCTTGAAAAATAGACTATCTTCTCAATTTGGTGTGACAACCCGCCCAGGAAAATACCGTACTATCGCCTAAGACCGATCCACTTTGGTCATTAAGCAATAATAAAGTATCATCCTGTCGTTAGTTGCTGGGTTAACGCCCGGTAAATCACTTGAAAAGCAACAAGGATCGAATATATGCATTAAAACTCACTCTAAGGCGAGTCCAGAGATACAACAACATTAATATCCAAATTCATACCCCGAGGGGTTTATTTATTACAAACCATAGTTTTTGTCACGATGGAATAGTTCAGAGTTTTCAAAAAGCAGCGGAAATTAATTAACGGAAGCGAAGACACCACGGGAGGCCATCCATGATGCTTTCAGTAGTCGTCCTCTACCCACTCCAGCTCCCAGCCGGGCGGGATCTCTCCGGGCCACACATCACTGAAGGCATTACCTAGATCAGCACATTATAGCAAGGCTGAGTATACTAATACTCAGCAAGACTTACCCGTCAGTGATAACTACTTCACCAAATCTAGACCATGAAAGGCTTTTTGGCTACTGGGTTGCCTTTGCTAAAAAGTAACAAAGAGTAGGTCCTTACTTTCAAGGTTTTAGCACAAGTTCTAGTAGGTTTAATCTTTACTACATTAGCCAACTAGTACAAACAAGTTGTACAAAACAATTAATCAAACATCATCTTCATCAACTTCCATCATTAGGGATCACATGACTAGTGGAGTAAGTAGTCTCGGATAATGGTGAGAGGCCGACAATCGATTGATTTAAAACCTTGCAAGGTAGACCCAAACACACGGTAGGCTGTCCCCGCGAGAACAACTTTCCCAGGCCGTCCCCAAAAATCCTCGGGTCGGGATCGAATCTTACAGTCTTTGGTGCAGGCTATCCGGCATACTTCGCGAGATACCCGGAGTCACCATACACCACCGGTAGCTAGCCGTGAGAGCGAATCCCAAGAGTAGTAATAGTAGGATCCCTCGCCGCCTCATTAAGGTACTAGGCTTACCGGCCCCATAACCGGCATGTGCTTAGTACGTTCAAAAACTTAACCCACATAACCACTGGACCGGAGCCCAGATCCCATGCTCTTACCACGTGAGCAATCCATTTAAGGATACATTGTGATTCCTATCTAGGAACCTATTCTCGCGAGTGAGGTCATCACTCGACTTGTAACGGTCCTATAGCTTAGCGACTATCGACCTATCATACTAGTAGGGACCAAAGGTACCTATGGATCATGCATCTAGGGTTTCATTCAACTCCTGAACGTAAATGCACAATCATTCATAGATAATTGAATAAAGAACTTTAAAACTAGGTTAGATGCACCGGAGCTTGCCTTCGTCAGCTAGGTTAGCCTGGGCACCCTCGGTGTCGAGTATTTCCACGTACTGCAGCGACGCTTCCGCTCCTCCTTCCTCGGTTTTCGGGACAAGGGAGTAATCTCCGTCCGGAAGATCTACACGGAATGCAATGCACTTTAGGTGATGTGATAGTTTGTTGTCTTATCCAACTCTGGTTGGTCATATTCACCTTAACAAACATTTAGATAGGGTTTCTCTTTTAGGAAGGTTATTAGTTGTACATGGGTTACTCTTTTATTCCACATTTGAATAAAGGTTTTTAATGAGCTTATCATTTCATGTGAAAGCTTCATTTCCTTTTACCTTTACCAACAAAGGTGTAATTAATATTTTTAGTTATGAATTCATTTCTTATCAGTGATGATAATTAATTATCTTTTAATTATATTAAATAATACTTTTTCAAAAAGGAAAAAGAATTAATTAGGGATTTTTCTTTATTTAATTTCCCTTTAATATTAAAAGGGCATTTAAGCCTTTTATTAATCAGTTAAATGACCAAAAATTAAATGAGTGTTTCTTAAGCCTACTATCACCTATCCTGGTCCATTGGACCCACATGTAAGTGTTGGATGCTAGGAAATTAAATATTATAGAAAATAACAAAGCCTAGCTAGTGATTCAAAGTAAATGCATAAAAAATAAATAAGCATCAATTTGCTCCAAACTTTCTTGTGCAAGCTCTCTAGTCCTAAACAAGTCTAAGGAACCAGCATGTTCACATGGAATCTCCACTGAACTTGGTTTATTAATTTACAAAGGAAAACATGCATAAATCAGGAATAATTATTTTTGTTAATCCAAAATTCATGATTAATTCACAAGATGTGTATTTTGGCATTACAAGACAGTGTGCACAAGTTGAGATCAAGAACATAAATATATTTAACAGGAAAAATCATCTAAGAAGTTACTGCAGGAATGGAAAAGAATTTATCTAGCAAGATCTACTGCATAACTTTGTGCAATTTTTGGCACTGCATCTAGTAATATCCTAACACACAACATATCCAAAATTGGGCTGTAGAGGAGTTATAGATTTCAATCTATGACAGATCTAAGTTTAACACATTTGTATTTTTCCTGCTAAAACTATTTAGAATATAGCCATGAGTATATAACAAAAGAGGTGGGATTTATCATCCTGAACCCTACAAATTTGGTTTGGGAATTTTCTTATTTTTCTGTGATTTTCTAGGAATTTTCTAAGGCTCTGGACTAATCTGCAAGAAAAGCTAGTTAGGTTTCTTCACAACTAAGCCCCTGGAATTTACAACCGTGCCCTCGCGGCGGCGGGAGGGCTCGCCGGCGGCGATGTGGGGCCGGGCCAGGGCAACATGTGGCACGGGGGTGCAATTGGCCTCACCCCTGGTCGATTGGCGGTGGTGGCGGGGTCGGGGCGAGCTCCGGCGAGGGCGCGCGCGGCGGCGGCGGCGGCGGCACCCACGGCGGCTCGGGGAAAAGTGGCAAGGAGGCGCGGCGCGGGCAACAAGCGGGCTTTGGAGCTTCACCGGCCACCTGCGGAGCTATTAGAGTGGTCGGCCGGCGACGAGCACGGGCGTGATGAGCTAGCACCGAGCGGCGGCGGCGGCCATGGCGCGGGGCGGCTCGGGGTGGCGCGCGGGGAGGAACAGGGGGCTTAAATATGCTGCCCCGCGGTGCTCGAGGTGACGTAGAGGTGACGCGGAAGATGCGGCCGTGCTACGGCGACTCGAGGCGCGCGCGTACGGCGGCGGCACGGCCGACGGACCGCCGGTCCGCGGCGTGCGCGCGCGTACGGCGGCGCGGACGCCGGGCGCCTCGGGACGGGGGTGAGGGCGGGGGCGCGGGACCTCGGGATGGAGCGCCTTGGGCCGGGCGCGGCCTCGGAAGGCGTGGGCGCGGACGCCGGGGCCGGCGGCGCGCGGCCGGCGACGGGCGGCGCACGGTCGCGCGCGACGTCGCGGCGCGACGCGCTCTGGCCTCGATGTTTTGCTGGTGCCCAGTTCAAATTGATTTTTCTCAAAATTTTCAAACAGAACTGGACCAAGTGATGAATACCAAAGTTGTAGATCTAGCTACCCTTAACAATTTCTACAAAGGCTATATGGGGTTTTTCTGCCTGGATTTGAAGATATTTGAATGCCAACTTTGAATGTCACCCTGTTTTGGCAAATAGTGTTTTCTGCCTTGCAAGGGGTTTTTCAAGTTTTTCCTTTCCAAATTTGAGATGCCAATCTACATGAAAGTTGTGTCCCTCAACAAGATCTACAACTTTCATAAAGGTAGAATTTTAAGTGTTTAGGTGAATTTTGGAGAACGCGACAAAAGTTCCGGCAGACACCTGTGGACACTGGGGTGGCAAGGGGTTTGACCCAACCTTTGACCATGGGTTGGCCCCACAAGTGTGTTTACTATTCATTTAGGGTCACTAGAGTGTGTTAGTGAGTTTTCCGAGGTGAGGGCCCAGGTTGACCTAGGTTTGACCACAGTTGACCATTTGACTGGTTGTTAAAGGTTAATGACGGTAATTAAAAACCTGGGGCGTCACAGCCTACCCCCCTTAAACGGAATCTTGTCCCGAGATTCGATTTGACAACGAAGAGATGGGGAGAAGGACTCACTGTTTCGAGATTGGAGGAAGCTCGGATACTTAGTATTAAGATAATCCTCCGTCTCCCACGTTGCTTCTTCCTCCGTGTGATGGCTCCATTGGATCTTGTACATTCGCACGGTCTGCCTTCGGGTCTTTCGCTCTTTTTGGTCTAGTACTTTCAATGGATGCTCGACGAGTGAGAAATCCGGCTCGATCCAAGCATTAGCTTCCGTGATGATTTCATTCTCCGGAACAGGCATTCCCTTCTTCAACTGAGTTACATGGAACACATTGTGAACTGAGGAAAACCGTTCTGGCAATTGGATACGGTAAGCCACGGGTCCACATACTTCTATAACTTCATATGGTCCAATGTAGTGCGGGGCTAACTTTCCCTTGACTCCGAACCTTTGCACACCTTTAGTGGGGGATACTTTCAAATACACAAAATCTCCCACTTCAAAGTGTCGAGGTGCGGTTCCCCGGTCATGGTAACTCTTTTGCCTCATCTGTGCCATCTTCAAATTCTCTCTTATCACTTGCACCCTTTCTTCGGCCTCTTTAACTAATTCTGGTCCAAAGAGTGTTCTCTCTCCGGCCTCTGACCAATTCAGCGGAGTGCGGCATCTACGTCCGTATAGAGCATCGAACGGTGCCATTTTCAAGCTGGCTTGATAGCTGTTATTGTAAGAGAACTCTGCCAAGGACAAACACTTGTCCCAACTCTTGTCAAAGTGCAAGATGCTCGCCCTCAACATGTCCTCTAGAATCTGATTTATCCTCTCCGTCTGACCATCGGTCTGCGGATGATAACTGGAACTGCGGATCAGCTGAGTTCCCAAACACTCATGCAACTGTTCCCAAAAACGAGCTACAAACTGAGTCCCTCTATCAGAGATTATAGTCTTTGGGATTCCATGCAGACGAACTATGTGGTCCACGTACAACTCTGCATATTGTTGTACGGAGTAAGTGGTGTGCACGACAATGAAGTGAGCGGTCTTGGTGAGTCTATCCACAATGACCCAAATAGAGTCCTTCTTTCTAGCGGTTAGGGGTAAACCTACAATGAAATCCATACTAATATCGTCCCACTTCCACATAGGTATCGACAGGGGTTGGAGTACTCCTGCCGATTTCAAATGACTTGCTTTCATCCGGTGGCAAGTATCGCACTTGGCTACATACTTGGCTACATCCACCTTCATATTGGACCACCAAAAGTTCTGCTTCAGATCATGGTACATCTTGGTACTACTGGGATAAATAGAGAATTTGGACTTGTGAGCTTCATCTAGAATGACTTTCTTAATCTCTGGGTCAACGGGGACCACTAGACGTTTCCCAAACCAGACCACATCTTGGTGATCCTTCTGGAAACAAGTGTACTTGGGGTCTCCTTCTGGTAGTTTCCGCCTGATGGTTTGAATATCTGCATCATTGCGCTGGGCAGTGACAATCTGGTCATAAAGATTTGACTCTGCCGTCAAAGCATAAAGAATTCCCTGCAGTACCACTTCTAAGTTGAGCCTTCTCATTTCTTCACACAAGGGTTCACTGACTGGCTCCAACTCTAGGTGGTTGCAATGATCTTTGCGGCTAAGAGCATCCGCAACAACATTTGCTTTGCCGGGATGATAGTGCACTTCTAGATCATAATCTTTGATCAACTCAAGCCATCTTCTCTGTCTCATATTCAATTCTGACTGGGTGAAGATGTATTTGAGGCTCTTGTGATCAGTGAAGATATTGCAATGATTACCCATTAGATAATGTCTCCATATCTTGAGGGCATGAACAACAGCAGCTAACTCAAGATCATGGGTAGGATAGTTTAGCTCATGGGGTCGAAGTGCTCTTGAAGCATAGGCAATGACTCGGCCTTCTTGCATAAGGACACAGCCGAGACCCGTGCCTGATGCGTCACAGAAGACTTCAAATGGTTTGGAATTATCGGGTTGAGCTAGCACTGGGGCTGAAGTTAGATGTTGTCTCAGGGTGTGGAAAGCTTTCTCACATGCTTCACTCCACACGAATTTCACTCCTTTCTTGAGTAATTCGGTCATGGGTTTTGCGATTCTAGAGAAGTCAGGAATGAATCGACGGTAGTATCCCGCCAATCCTAGGAAACTGCGGATTTGATGTACGGATTTGGGTGGTTTCCAATCCATCACCTCTTGAACTTTGCTAGGATCTACGGAGATACCATCGTGGGAAATGGTGTGCCCTAAGAATTTGACACTTTTCAACCAGAATTCGCATTTGGAGAACTTAGCATAGAGCTTGTGATCTCGCAAACGCTGAAGGACAACTCGGAGATGATTGGCGTGATCTTTCTCGCTCTTAGAATAGATGAGAATATCATCGATAAAGACCACGACAAATTTATCGAGCTCCGTCATGAACACGGAGTTCATGAGGTACATGAAGTAGGCGGGCGCATTAGTGAGTCCGAAAGACATGACCAAGAACTCGTAAAGACCATAACGAGTGGAAAAAGCGGTTTTAGGAATGTCGCAAGGTCGAATCTTGATTTGGTGGTAGCCAAAACGAAGATCAATCTTAGAGAAGACTTTGGCACCAGCCAATTGATCAAAAAGAACGTCAATTCGGGGAAGCGGGTATTTGTTTTTGATGGTGAATGCATTGAGTGGTCGGTAATCTACGCACATTCTCAAGCTACCATCTTTCTTTTTGACGAGGAGGGCAGGGCAACCCCAAGGAGAAGAGCTCGAGCGAATGTAACCCTTATCTAACAATTCTTGGAGTTGGGTCTTTAGCTCAACTAACTCTTTGGGTGGAATGCGATAAGGTCTTTTGGATATGGGTGCGGTACCGGGCTGGAGTTCGATCACAAACTCGACATCTCTGTCTGGTGGCATACCAGGCAACTCATCGGGAAAGACATCCGGGTACTCACACACTACTGGAATTTCATCAAGAGAGGAGATAATGGTCACATAGGCACAAGAGTCGGTACCGTCCCGGAAAGGTAGGTACAAGGTAGTGCGCCCGACCGTAGGAGAGTTGATCTCTACGACCCTATCCGATATATCTAGAATCACCTTATGTTGATTCATCCATTCCATACCCAAGATAACATCCATGCTCCCCAATTTGATAACTATCGAGTAGATTGAATAACCCGACTTCCTAGTCCGAGAGGAACTCCAAAAGTCACTAAGCGAGACGTGATGTTTCCCTTTGGGTGTGGTAATTCTATAAGTGGATTTGGTTTGTGCTCCTCTTAGACCCAATTTGTCTAGTAGACTCTCATTTATGAAACTATGGGTGGCTCCCGAATCAAATAAGACTTTAACAGGAGTGTTATTGATAGAGAATGTACCCGTGAGTACTGAAGCTCCTGCTGGGATGTCACTCATTGTAGTGAAGTTCAGCTTGCCTTGGCGCACTTGCACCATGGGCTTCTTGGCCGGAGTGATAGGCTTGCTTCCCGTACCCTGATTCTGTGGGTTGGGCTTGATCTGCGCTCGGGCTTGGGACACTCACTAATGTAGTGCCCCGGCGGCCACGGTTGTAGCAACGACGATCTCCAACATCGCGAGGGGGTGCATTAGGCTTTGGAGCCTCGCTCGTCGGGCACGGCGGAAGCCGGAAGTTCCGGCAGGTTTGCCCTGGGGTGGCTTCATCGTCCAGCGTCCAGTTGATGATTGCTGGGATGGGCCTGGAGCTTCCTTCTTCACAAAGCGAAACTTCTTGCTCGTTCCGCTGCCTGGGGTGAAACCGGACATCCTCTTGTTGTCCCCGTGGGCTTTCTTCATAGCATCCTCTTGCGAGATAGCCTTGTTCACTAGCTCATGGAAGTTGGTGGGCTCGAGCAGATTCAGGCGCTCATACAGCTTGCCATCAAGCCCGTCACGAAACCTCTTCATCTTCTTGGCATCAGTATCAACATGATGCCCACCATACTGACACAAGCTATTGAACTTCTAAGCATAGCGGTACACTGAGTCAGATCCCTGACGGAGGGCCAACAACTCCCTCATCTTCCTATCCATCAATCCCTTGGGAATGTGGTGGCTCTTGAAAGCCTGCTTGAACTCATCCCAAGTCACAGCGTGGCCTCGCTGCATTGACTTGAAGTGGTCCCACCACATCAAAGCTTCCCCTCGCAGTTGCAGCGCTGCGAATTTCGCTTTGTTCTCCTCGGAGCAAGGCAACACAAAGGCAGAGAATTTTGCCTCTATGGCCTTGACCCAAGCCTCAGCTTCCAGGGGGGTCTTCTGCTTTAGCGAAGGTCGGCGGCTTCATAGCGATGAACTGGGCGTACGTGGTGACCTGGTTAGGGAGGGTGACGTTTTTTACTAAATTTCCGAAGGATTCGTGGAATCGGATCGTCGGAGTCAACCCGCTTCCCCGAGGGGCTAGTGTTGGGGAATTCAGGAAAACCCGTCACCCTCGAAACGTTGAGCTTAACAAAGTTCTCAAAGCATGTTTTTCAGGAGCAGGGAATTCGCGATTCTCGGAAGCCTGGAACCTGTGAAGCCTCGAATTCGCGAATGTGCAGAGTTCGGGAATCTTGATTCGGCGAGGAAGTGGAGTCACGAACGTGCGGAAGCCCGGAATCTCAACTGTCGATGGCCCGAACTTCGGAGAACGGCCGATTCGGGAATCTGTTGAAGACCCTGTTCGGGAGTCAGGCGCATGGGCGCGCGCGAACCAGCTGAGAAGCAAGGGTCAATTCGGGAATCTGTTGGAGACCTAGTTCGGGAGTTTCATGCGAAGACATTCACGAACAGGGGAAGAAGCAAAGTCAAAGTTGTAGTCCCAAAAAGTCCGGGTTTAGAGTGTGAACTAGTGGCAGAATTGTAAATATGTTAGGTGAAAAAGACGATCCTGTATGCGTTCACACCGGGAATATTCTCTGAGGCTAAGGGTGTTATCGGCATGTAAAAGTCCCTTCGCCTCCCTATAAAAGGGGGCGCAAGGGCACGTGTAGACGGATTCAGACTTTTTTGGAACTTGTGCTACTTGCAGAGGGAATCACAGTCTCTTTGCACTCTGACCTTAAACTTGAACATGTTAAGAACTGTAGCGAACATGGCCTCATATGCCATTTGTTCGGAGTTTGATTTTGGTGATTCATGACAACATGATCATTGGGACTAACCCTATTGCTTTAGCATGTCTTTGTAGACACTTCTAGGTCCCAAGGATGCAAGAAAACCATATGCCAAATTGAGAAGAAAGTCTATTTTTCTAGGGTCCAAACCGAGCAAGAAAAGGAAAAGACAAGACATCGTCGGATGAACCGACGGTCCCTAATTTACAAGCGTCGGTGCAATCGTCGGACGAGTTGGTACACAGGGTGAAACCCTAGGTACCGTCGGATGAACCGACGGTCCAATTTCTACATGCGTCGGACGAGTTGCAGAGGAAGAGCAAGGAAGACAGTAGCACCGGATGATCCGACGGTCTGAGTGGGGACCCCGTCGGTCTATCCAACGCTCAGTTTGAATTCATACAGAGACGCGCCAAGACGAAGCCTTCAGCACCGGATGATCCAACGCCTTGATTAAGGCATAGCGTCGGTCTATCCGACGGTCTGTTGGAAGCTAACAGTACCGACCTGGACACGAGGCCTTCAGCACCGGATGATCCGACGTTGCGTCGGAGCATAGCGTCGGAGCAGTTGTGTCAGAGAACCTCAACGGCTACGTGACGTGGGAGGGGCACCGGATGAACCGACGCCCTGGAAAAGCATAGCGTCGGATCATCCGACGGTACCTTTTTCAGTAGCTTTAGCCAACGGCTAGTTTGATGCCTTGGCTATTTATACCCCCTCCACTCACCCATTTGAGGTTGCTGGATTGTGTCAAAGTGCAGAGGAGTTCAAGACACATTCAAGATCATATCCAATCCATCCAAGTGCTTAATTGCTCACCCTTAGACTAGTGCATGCTTTGTGTATGTGCTTAGTGCTAGGCTTAGCTTAGAGCTGAGTGAGTGCAAGGTTGTGCCAACCTTGTGAGGTGATTCTTGAGTGAATCCAGTTGTACAAGGTTCGCCGGAAGCCTTGGGGCCTAAGTGGCTCATCGGCAATCGTCATCGACCCTCCGGCTTGGTGTGGAGCGGCGAGGACACTTTGTGCGGGGGACGTGGAGACCCCCTTCCTTGGTGGAGAAGCTCCTTAGTGGAGGCGGCATCAAGGTGACCAAGAGAGCTTGACAAGTGCCTAAGTGGCTAGCCTTTGTGGCAAGTCAAGTTGGTGCTCTTGGGAGAGACTTGGTGACCGGAAAGCAATACTCTTGTGTGAGTGCTTCAACAACGTGGACTAGGGGTGGCTCAGTGCCTACCGATACCACGGGATAAATCGCGTGTCAAGAGTTTGCTTCCTCTCATCCCCTTTACGTTTCCGCATTTATTCTATTGCAATCTTTGCTTGCCTCTACTTTCCTAGAGTAGTATCATGCTAGGATTGGCTATAGGTTGCAAACCTTCTTTAGGGATGGGAGTTTCACACTAGAACAACCATAGTTGCACATATAGATAGTATGTTCTAGTTTACTTTTGTATAAAAGTAGTGAAGCCATAGGTTAAGGTTTTTAGTTGCCTAATTCACCCCCTCCACCTCTTAGGCTAACGGGCATCCGATTCCTAACAAGAACTCTCACTCGTGTTTGGGTAGTCATCCGAATTTTTCGGGTAACCCCCCAACATTGGCGCCCACCGTGTTTCAGCCGAAAGGAAACTCACGATGCCACCTTAGAAGAAGTCCAAGAAGACTGTTCCACCACAGGCTAACCGAGAAGATCGCCATCTCACCCAAGGGAATGAAACCTCGTTTGTTCCTGAATCCTCGAACATAACAGACCAAGAACGAAGAGAAAAGCTCGAGGCCCTCATGAAGGCAAGAGCAGAAAAGACAGCTCACATTCAAGAACAGCCCGCTGAGCAGCAGGAGTTCGAGAATGTCAATGATGATGATGATGCCATAGACAGAGAGCTAGCCATGGTTCAACAAAAGATACAGCAGCTGCAGAAAGACAAGGAAAAGTTCGCAGCTCAGTTACAAGCAAAGAGGAAAATCTCCGAAAAGCTAGAGCAGCTGAACAAAGCGAAAGAGCAAATAGAAGCAATACAAAAAGAAATTGATGAAATGAAAGAACAAGAGAACAGTTCCCTGTGGCAGGAGTCACCGCGTCAGAACCCTGCACATGCAAGAGAATCCCCGAAAGAAAACTTTTTCGCGGGAAACGGAGTCTCACACTTCGTGGATTCTGAATCGCCGCTGTCAATAGGGCTGCAAACAGCACCTTGGCCGCCGAAGTTCAAGCCCGTCTCTCTTCCCAAGTACAACGGCTTCGGAAACTCCAGGCAGTTTCTCATGAGATACGAATCAGCTGTGAACTCGGCGGGGAGGAGATGATGTTGCGGCGGCCAAATCCTTCATCATAGCTTGCGAAGGACCGATCGAATTGGTACTCACTTGTTGCCTCCACACTCGATCTACAGCTGGGTAGATCTCAAAACAAAGTTCATGCAAGCGTTTCAGATGTTCCATGACACAACAGCCGAAGCTTCAGATTTGTACAACTGCAAGCAGAAGGACAGAGAACCACTGCGGAACTTCGTGAGAAGGTTCATGCAACAGAGGTCTCAGATCCCCGACGTTGATGACAAGACAACGATCAAGGCACTGATCAAAGGTCTCACCCCAGGGCCAACGGCTTCCCACCTCACAAGAAAGAAGCCTGAGACAGTTGAAGAACTATTTCGGGAATTGGAAGATTACATTCTGTCTGATGACGACCACCGCAAGAGGGTAGCTGAACGGAACGAGGCAAGACGAGGCAACGAGAGATATGACGGCGGGCAAGCACCCCAAAGCACCCACGAAACGTAAACAATGTTGGAAACTCTCGGCCATAACAAGACAAAGAAAGGCCAAGCACCGGGGGAGGATTCAATCCCGGAGGAAGAGGGAGGGCGAGAGGACCCTCAGGACTCACGAACCACAACCCAAAAGACCCTCACTTCTATTGCTAGTATCATGGGAGAGGCCACAGCATCGAAGGGTGCCCAGAAACAAAGAAGAACATGGCAAGAATTCAGCAAGAAAAAGCATTAATGAGCATTGCATCCTCCATGCCAAGCCAGTTTCGTCCGAACACGGCGGCCGCAATTCGCGAACCCGCAGTCGAGTTCCATCTCAGTTCAGCAATTTCCACAACCACAACCAGCATGGCAGCCATCGCAGCAATTCTTCCCTCAGTCGCAAGTGATACAGTCAATCCAGCAACCACAACCCATTCGGGAAATCTTGCCACCGTCCCCAGAAAGCTCGTCAAGGCCTCAGTCAAGTTCGGGACCTCAGAACTCTAAGGCACTGCCATCGTTCGGGACTATCATGCCAATCACGGGTGGATCCGCTATGGAATTCGAGACCAAGAAGCAGAGAAGCAATTACTTCAGATCTGTGAACACCATCATCAATGATGGCTCAGCTGCGCGCCCGGAATGGGCAAAGGTGCCAATCACCTTTACAGAAGAAGATTTCAGGCTAAAATCTGCGATTCACAATGACGCCATGGTTTGAAAGTAGCACAAGTTCCAAAAAAGTCTGAATCCGTCTACACGTGCCCTTGCGCCCCCTTTTATAGGGAGGCGAAGGGACTTTTACATGCTGATAACACCCTTAGCCTCAGAGAATATTCCCAGTGTGAACGCATACAGGATCGTCTTTTTCACCTAACATATTTACAATTCTGCCACTAGTTCACACTCTAAACCCGGACTTTTTGGGACTACAACTTTGACTTTGCTTCTTCCCCTGTTCGTGAATGTCTTCGCATGAAACTCCTGAACTAGGTCTCCAACAGATTCCCGAATTGACCCTTGCTTCTCAGCTGGTTCGCGCACGCCCACGCGCCTGACTCCCGAACAGGGTCTTCAACAGATTCCCGAATCGGCAGTTCTCCGAAGTTCGGGCCATCGACAGTTGAGATTCCGGGCTTCCGCGCGTTCGTGACTCCACTTCCTCGCCGAATCAAGATTCCCGAACTCTGCACATTCGCGAATTCGAGGCTTCACAGGTTCCAGGCTTCCGAGAATCGCGAATTCCCTGCTCCTGAAAAACATGCTTTGAGAACTTTGTTAAGCTCAACGTTTCGAGAGTGACGGGTTTTCCTGAATTCCCCAACACTAGCCCCTCGGGGAAGCGGGTTGACTCCGACGATCCGATTGCACGAATCCTTCGGAAATTTAGTAAAAAACATCACCCTCGGAACGTCGGAGGGGACACGCGTCGCCCGGGGAGCCAGGGACGGTTAAATCGAGGCGCGCTTCGCGGAACTACCCCTCCTCGGCCCTATAAATAGCGGGCCGCTGCTGTTAAAAATTTTTTTACGGCTCTCCAGCTTTTCACGATTCGTGCATCTCTCTTTCTTCGCGGAACCTGGTTTTCTGCTAGAAAGCTTGCGAGCTCCAGGTCTTGTTCACGCTCCTCTAAGGTATTCCTTTATCTTTCTTTTGTCGATTTGTTATTTTGTTAAGCTTCGGTGTAGTGATGTCGCGAATTCGCGAGTTTTATTCTCGAACGTTACTCTTAACTGTCTATATGTTCGTAACTGTTGGTTAGGTGGCTCGCGTTAAAGCACGGCTAGGCCCATGACTATCGAAGAGCTCGTCGCTGCCGGTCTCCCGCTTGACCCAGTTGCCGAAAGCGCGGAGCATGCTACACCGGCAGAAGATTCTGGTTCACCCAGCGGCTCCCGTAGTCGCGAAGATGGGGAGGTTCGGTCTGACGACAGCGAAGACATCGGAGATGTGGACGCCGGTGTCGACGATCTGATCAGGGCAAGGACCTCCGGCCCGCTGCCGCCCTCACTCGCCTTCGGAGAGTCGAAGGTTACAAGCAACACGATTCGTGAGTACGAGAAGGCCGGATTCTTCTCCCCTGGCGCTGGGCGTGCCCCACTTGATGAGCTGGTTCCAACTCCTAAGGACAGAGAGATTGTGGTGTTTCGGGATTTTTTCATCTGTGGGCTAAGGTTCCCTTGTGACCCCGTCCTGCCGGCTATTCTCGATGCATTTTCAGTGAAGATCCACCAGCTTACTCCGACATCCTTCCTTGAAGTGTCGAAGTTTATCTGGATTTTGAAGACCTTCGGCTGCAGTCCTAGTATCGACGCTTTCACCAGATTCTACGAACTGGTGATCATCCCCGAAGTTGTCAAAGGCGAAGATGGGCAGTTCTACCACAGTCAGCATGCGTGCTGCACCTTCAATACGCGACGTCAGAACACTCGACAAGGAATCACTCGAATCTAGATCGCTCTTTGCTGCAAGTCCAACCTTACGGATGATTGGAAATCTTACTGGTTTTATTTGAAGGTCGATATGCCGAAGCTGTCATGCCCGATCGCGCCTCTTGCCGCGGTGAATGTAGGGAAATACAACCAGCGGGCCGTGGGAATCAGGAACTGTGAGAATGCATTTTACCTGGCCAGCACAATACTTGGCGGCCGTGACATCATCGAAGAATTCGTCGTCGCCCGGGTCTGGCCTATCTCGAACGGTTGGTCCCCTACTGAGCTCGTGCACTACAATGTCAGGCGGGCGGACCGAAGGTGCCTTTCCCGAAGTTCGGGATCAAACTTCGCGAAGGCCAGAGCGCCGAGGACTTCATGGATGAAGTGGAGAAAAGGGTGAACGTCATGGTGGGCGAATATACGATGAACGAGTACAAGGCGTATAAGGCCCTGGTGAAACATAGGAAGAAGATCAACCGCGTCTTTTCGGAAGTCTGTGGTGATAAATTTTTCAGCTCTCGAGGCCCTGGTCCCAAATTGAAAGTTCCTGCCGTCGCCGTGGCCAGCTGCTCAGCCGCCCCAATCAACGCTCCCCGAATTAGGTTGTCGAAGCGAGGCTCGTCGTCTGCCAGCGAGGGGGCCTCTTCGGGAGTCAAGCCTTCGAGGACCAGATCGCTGGAATCGTCGAAGCGGAAGCGCAAGACTTCCGAACCTCGGGCTTCGGATGCTGAACTCCAGGCCGCTTCGGGACTTGCCCAGATGAGCTGTAAGAAACCAAAGAAGGCTGTGAAGAAGGTTTCTTCCTCCGGCGTTCGGCGAGTCCCGTCCGCCTTCGACGACGACACCTTCGCGGACACAGACCACCTTAAAGGTGTTTTCCTCTGGCCATTGTTTAACTTTCGAGACAGCTGTCCATCTGGTTCCGAGAATGAATTCATGGATGTTGATTCCTTTTCAGATGCTACCCCCGAAGTTCAAAAGGAGGCCGCTCCTGCCACTGCTGAGAAGTCCATTGTTGTTGCTGACGCTGCTGTCCCCACTGAGTCCCCCGCTGCTGCCGAAGCTCCTGTTGCTGAAGTCCCTGCTGCTGACCAAGCCTCCTCCGAATTCGCCCAGGATCTTGAGCTCACTATCCAAAGGGGAGACAATCCTACCGAACATGTCCCTTTGGTTGAAGTTCGGGAGATTGTCCCCGAAGACCAGGCTCCGTCTCCTTCCTTAGCCGCTTTTAACAAAAGCTTTGGTACGTCTCATCGTGGCAAGCTATTGCGTGTTGGTTTCGAGACAACTGGCATTGGGAGCAAGACGTCCAAGTTTTTAACTCTGTGGAAATCGTCCGCAATTGTTGATGAAACAGGAGAGGAGGCCTCAGAGCGACCCGAAGAAGCTGCTCAGGACTCCGAGAAGGGGCCTCACTCTGTTTCCGAAACCATTCCTTCGTCTCGCGGGAAAACTTCTTCTGGTTCGACTAAACAAGTCACCATGCAGCATTTTAGTAAGCAAGGTTCGTTCCTTCTCACGAACTTTTCATGTCTTTCACGACTATTGACTCTTGATCTGCGACTTACTCCTGAACTTTTCAGAATTCAAGAATCTTCTGCACTCTTATTCTCCTTCGAAGCTTGCATGCTTTCAAGAGGATTACGCCCTCAAGCACTCTATGCTCGGGAAGGTTGCCATAGAGCGGCTCGCTAAACAGGAGAAGATTAACGAACAGCTCTCCCAGAAGTCGAAGGAACTGGAGCGTAACTTCGCCCTCGCGCAATCCGCGAACATGGAACTGGAGAAAAAGGTTGCTGAATTGGCGGAGGCGTTGAAAACAAGTCACGATGAAAAGAAGATCGTGGAGGCAACGCTCGAACAGTCCAAGAAAGAGCTTGAAAAGGTTCGAAAATCTCATGAAGATGACCTGAGTGTGATTGAAAAACTTTGGGAGAAGCAAGAGCGAGCTACGAAAACCGCCGAGGACCTTCGTATCAACAATGCCAGCCTGGCCAAGTCCTTGAGCGCTAAGGATCGCAAAATCGTGGATCTCCAGAAGGCGTTAGCAAAACAAGGTGAGGCCTCGAAGAAAAGCACTTCGGAGACTCTGGAGAAGCTGAAACTGCTCTACGTGGAGTACCAGAAGTCCTTGAATGAGTACGGTGTTCGCCCAGCCCCTCTTCCGGATGACATCGATATTCCTGATTTCATGGAGTGGCTGGAGGCTGAGTTCAAGGCCCTTACTGAGGTGATCTCCGGCGCCAGCAACTTCGCTGTTGCTTTCTCTATGGAGAGTATCTTGAAGATTCTTCACGATTATGACTGTGTCGACCTGGAGAAGTTTCGCGCGAATCTTTCTCAATTCCCCAGTGCTACAAGTACCGCGATACTTCGAGCCAACTCCGACGTTCAAGCCATCAAGATCAAGTTCGCGAGGGAGTTTTGGCTGACCAGCGGGAAGGATGTTGTTAAGACCATTGCGCAAGCAAAGCTTGCTGAGGTAGTTTCTTTTGTCCGATTTGGTAACTTACGTTTGTCGCAGATGTTTCAGTTTCTTAAACCTTCTTCACTTTTGCCTTCCTCTCTCAGCTGAACGAAGAGGAGAACCGAGAGGGCACCGCCGCGTCTCCCGAAGGATCAACCTCCGGCGAGGGTTCGAGCGAGTCCGGCGAAGACGGCTCAGGCGGCAGCAGCAGCAGTAGCAGCAGCAACAGCGATGATGGCAACGACGGCGAGCAGGTCCCCGAACGAGAGGAGGATTCGCCGAAGGTGGATGTTACAAACTGAACGATATGTCCGGATTTTTGGGTGAATTCGAGATTGGTTGTACATTCATGTAGATTCATGAAACTTTCATGAACAAATGTTTTGTATATTTTAACCTGCGCAGGTCCTGCAAGCTGGGCCTGCGCAGGACGTGCTACCGCTGCGAATTCATCGGGATAGTATGTTCATTAGTGGTGAAGCGTGGCGTTTGTTCAAGCGAGCACATCCCGAACAAGATTTTTCCGATTTTTGGCTTGAGGCCTCGCTCAAGTTTTCTATAGGTTGTTTTGATCTCTCCTCGTTTTTCTTATTTCGTAAGAAGGTTCGTTCCGCGTCGTCTACTCCACCGTCCGCGAAGGTTCCCAAGATGGAGCCCCTTAGCCCCTTAGCCGATGCATCTGACTTCGCCCATGCCAGTGATACGGCTGAAGACAAAGTTTGTAAACCGGGACATGTTGTTGAACTTTCGTTTTGAATTTTACACCGAGTGTTGTAATTATCGAAGAACTGTTCGGAAGTTTTTATGCGAATAAGGCAGTAAATACGTTTTTTCTTGAAAAAACGTCACCCTCCCCCACCTTGCCGTTTCGCATGAAAACTAGATGGCAGGTTCACGAATCTTACTATTCACAAATTTCTAGCATATCTTTAGGAGGAGTCTTCTTTAGTTTTTTGTGAACTTCGATTGCTATTGCGCAAGTCGACAAAATTTGTTTCGAATTTTGTGGACTTGACCCGACTGGCAGACTTGCCTCGGTTGATACAGCAACCCTCAGTTGCTTCAACCAAGGCTTTCTGCGATTCCCGACCGAGCCCCTTGCCCTTTTATTACAACAATGATGTTTAAATAACTTTCAACAATCCTCACTAAGTAAAAACCTACAGATAACCCTTTAGGCATTCACTTTCTCGAAATCTTCGTACAAACTTTTGGTGGGAATCCCTTCGTGGATGGGATTTACTGGGCCACAACTTGTTGTTGTCTCGGGCCTCTTTGGTGGGAATCCCTTGATGGATGGGATTTTCTGGGCCACAACTTGTTGTTGTCTCAGGCCTCTTTGGTGGGAATCCCTTCGTGGATGGGATTTTGGCTATCAGGGAGCCTTTTTCATGACCTTTTTCTTTTTTTCTTACGATGGAATTCTGGTTATCACGAAGCCTTTTTTACGAACTTTTTCTTCTTTCACGTTGGAACTCTGGCTATCACGAAGACTTTTTCACGAACTTTTTCTTTTTCACGATGGAACTCTGGCTATGAAGAAGCCTTTTCTCATGAACTTTTTCTTTTTTCACGATGGAATTCTGGCTATCACGAAGCCGTTTTCACGAACTTTTTCTTTTTTTCACGATGGAACTCTGGCTATCACGAAGCCTTTTTCTCACGAACTTTTTCTTTTTTCACGATGGAATTCTCGATATACGCAATTTGGGGGAAGACTCTTTTCATATATATATCATAAAGAGTATTTACATAGGATCCGCCTCGTTAAAAACCTTGCCTCTTGATTTAGAGCCCCCTTTGTAAGGAAAAGAGTACGATCCTTCTTATTCTAATGCGACTAGAAGAAGTAAAACTAATTTTTGTGCCGAAATCACTTATAGACACGTGATTCGGATTTTTTTAGCTTTCTAAAGTACAAACTTACGAAAATCGAAAAACTACTGCATGTTACATTTATCTACAACTAGGATTTTCATGGATAATACCTTTTTAGGCTGTCGACATTCCACGAATACGGCAACTCTTCGCCAGTCTGCTCCATCAGGCGAAAATCCCCTGGCATATCTGTTTCCCTGGCGATGTAAGGCCCTTCCCATGACTCATGAAGCTTTCCTGGGTTCTCCCAATTTTTCTTTCTTTTTAAGACAAGATCGCCAGTTTTGATGTCCTTTCGGACCACCTTTTTGTCCCTCCATGCCCTTGTCTCTCTTTGGTATTTCTCGATGTTTTCTGCTGCTTCAAGGATTGTCAGCTCGATCATGTCTTTTTCCACCTTCTTATCAATTTCCTCTATCTCTTCTCCCTTCAGGACTCTCATGCTTTCATTCTTGATCTCTTCTGGTGTCATAGCCTCAGTCCCGAAAAGTAGGCGAAAAGGTGTGAAACCTGTTGCCCTTGAAACTGTGGTGTTGTGAGACCAGATCACCTTCGGAAGTTCATCCACCCACTTTCCCTTTTTCTGATCGAACAAGCATTTCTTGATTCCCGAAAAATCAAGCCATTGGCTCTTTCGACTGTACCATTTGACTGTGGATGATATACTGATGAAAACCTCGCCTGTGTGCCTAAGGTTCTGCAGTATTCTTTGAAGGTGTAGCAGTCAAACTGTTTGCCATTGTCAACCGTCGGTTCTCTAGGAACTCCGAACACCGCAAACTATGTTCGCCAAAAGAATTTCGAACCGTTGCCGCCGTGATATTCGCGAGTGGTTTTGCCTCTACCCACTTCGTGAAATAATCGATCGCTACGCGCAGCAAATCGGCGCTTGCCTTGAGCTGCCGGCAACGGGCCTATTAGGTCCATTCCCCATCTCCGCGAGGCCAAGTTGGAGGAATTAGGTGAAGCGGCATTGAAGGCGCATTCCGTTGATTTCCCATCTTCTGGCATGCTTCACATTGCCGAACTAACATCTTGGCATCGATGTTTATGGTGGGCCAATAGAATCCCTGCTTTATCGCTTTACCAGCCAAAGCCCTGGTGCCTATGTGTGCTCCACAAAATCCGCTGTGAATTTCTTTCAGAAGTTCTCGACCTTTTTCGGAGGTGATGCAGCGCAGCCAAGGCTCAGTGACTCCTGATTTGTACAATTCTCCGTTTACTACTGCGTAGCCTCGAGCCCTTTGCTTTAATCTCTTTTCTTCCAGTTCATCTTGTGGTTCGTAATGCCTTTGAGATAAGCCATGATTTCTGCTCTCCAGTCTGGAATTTCCACTACATTCACAATTTGGGCCCTCGAATCTTTGATGGAGGGCTCTCTGATGATTTCGAAGAACACATCCGGTGGTAGCTCTTGATTTCTGGCTGCCGCTTTCGCCAGTTTGTCTGCCTCATTGTTGTCATCCCTTGGGATATCTTGGATCGAATACCCTCTCGAAGTGTTTTTCCATTTCTCCGACCTTTTCGAGATATTTCATGAGAACTCGGGTTCCCGGCCTCACTTTCCTTCTCAATGTGTTCCTGAATCACTTTTGAATCCGTTCTGATTATGAAGGTCTGCTGCCCTAAGGCTTTCATTTTTCTTAGTGCCAACAGTAAAGCTTCATATTCTGTTGTGTTGTTCGTGGAATGCTCATTGTTCGCGAATACGAGTCTCGCTGCGTATCTTATGACCACGCCCGTCGGAGACGTTACAACAGCCGAAATTCCAACCCCCTTGTAACACCATGCTCCGTCACACTGCACTATCCAAGGTTCGGGTATATTTTCGTCTGGGTTCTGAGTGGGTGAAGTCCAGTCGACGACAAAATCTGCCAGAACTTGTGATTTTATTGCACTTCTTCTTTCGAAGTCTACCACATACTCGGAAAGTTCGGCACCCCACTTGATGATTCGGGTAGACGCCTCCCTATTTGCGAACAAATCATTTAGCGACTGGTTGGTGATGACTCTTATTCTGTGACCCTCGAAGTAGTGTCTTAGCTTTCTCGCTGCCATGATGACTGCATACGCGATCTTTTCCAGTTCGGAATAGAAAACCTTGGAACCAGACAATGCTTCAGAAGCGAAGTACACAGGAATTTGCCTGAGCTTTCCTTCATCTTCCTTTTCCTGCACCAACACTGCGCTTACTGCCGAATTTGATGCGGACACATACAACAGAAGTGACGATTTCGGTTCGGGAGGACAGAGTTTGGTCATGGTGGACAAGTAATCCTTCAGTTCGCGAAAGGCCTGCTTCTGAGGTTCGGACCACTGGAATTTCTTGGTGCTTCTGAGGACTTGGAAGAATGGTAAACTTCTTTCTGCGGCTCTGGGAATAAATCTGTTAAGGGCAGCCACTCTCCCTGTCACCTTCTGAACATCTTTCACTGAGATTGGCTCTTGCATTTCCATTAGAGCCTTTATTTTGTCAGGGTTTGCCTCTATGCCTTTTGTTGAAACTAGGCATCCAAGAACTTTCCCCTTGTGAATGTCGAACACACATTTTTCCGGATTTAGCTTTAAGTTTGCTGCCCTCATGTTCGCGAATGTTTCTGCCAGATCACTAATATGGTCTCTCCTCTGAACACTTTTGACAACTATGTCATCCACATATGCCAAAATGTTTCTCCGAATCTGCTGGTGCAGTACTATTGCTATCATTCTCGAAAACGTGCATCCTGCATTCTTCAGCCCCTCTGGCATTCTTACGAAACAAAATGTTCCGAAAGGAGTGATGAAACTTGTCTTCTCTTCGTCCTCTTTGCGAACCCTGATCTGATGATACCCAGAGAACATGTCCAGGAGCGAAAGCATCTCACTGTTGGCTGCATCATCCACGATTTTGTCTACCCTTTCCAAGGGAAAATCGTCCTTCTTGCACGCCTTGTTCAGATCGGTGAAATCCACACATATTCTCCATTTGCCATTTTTCTTCTTAACTGGCACAGTGTTGGCTAACCATACTGGGTACTTGACCTCTCTGATTACCTGGGCATCCTGCAACCTCTGAACTTCTGCTTCCACTGCCTTGACTTTTTCGTCAGACATTTTCTGAAGTTTTTGCTTCTTGGGTGGTATTTTGTCATCTGTTTCCAGGGCATGTTCGATTATGTCTCTGTCAACACCTTGCAAGTCCTTAGCTGACCATGCGAAGACATCCTTGTTTCTGTTCAGGAATCGTATGAGTTCACTGTCCTCTTCGGCGCTGAGGTTCACCCCTATTATGACTGCTCTGTCGGGCATGTCGTCCAAATACACTTTCTTTGTTTCATCTTCTGAGGCTATGTCTTTTTTCTCTTTGTCCCGCTTAGGATCTTCATAGGTTTCCTTCCTCTCATCAGCTGCTTTCAGCTGGTACACATTTGTTTGGCCGGGCGTGTGGCCTTTTTCTATGTTCCTGGCCTCCTGCTGATTGCCGAACACCGTGATAACCCCTTTGGGCGCAGGCATCTTCATGCATAGGAACTGTTGTCTTATGACAGCATCAAACTTATTCATGAATCCTCTGCCGAAGATCGCGAGGTACGGGTGATATATGTCAACTACATCGAAGGTGAGGCTCTCCGTTCTGGCATTCTCGAGATCTCCGAAAGAAACTGGGAGTGATATTTTTCCCACCGGCTTGATGGGCTTTCCCCCGAATCCCTGCAATGGGTACTCTGGTGGGTCCAACATATGCTGACTCAGATTCATTTTCTCAAATGTTTTCAGGAACAGGATATCCGCCGAACTCCCGTTGTCAACTAGGACTTTTCCTATGACCCACCCAGCAATATTGACCTCAATGACCATGGCGTCATTGTGAATCGCAGATTTTAGCCTGAAATCTTCTTCTGTAAAGGTGATTGGCACCTTTGCCCATTCCGGGCGCGCGTACCGGGCCATCATTGATGATGGTGTTCACGGATCCGAAGTAATTGCTTCTCTCGCTTCTTTGTCTCGAATTCCATAGCGGATCCACCCGTGATTGGCATGATAGTCCCGAACGATGGCGGTGCCTTAGAGTTCCGAGGTCCCGAACTTGACCGAGGCCTTGACGAGCTTTTCGGGGGCGGTGGCAAGATTTCCCGAATGGGTTGTGGTTGCTTTGGATTGACCGTATCGCTTGCGACCGAGGGAAGAATTGCTGCGATGGCCGCCATGCCGGTTGTGGTTGTGGAAATTGCTGAACTGAGACGGAACTCGACTGCGGGTTCGCGAATTGCGGCTGCCAGAAGTTCGGACGAAACTGGCTTGGCATGGAGGATGCAATGCTCATTAGTGCTTTTTCTTGCTGAATTCTTGCCATGTTCTTCTTTGTTTCTGGGTACCCTTCGGTGTTGTGGCCTCTCCCATGATACTGGCAATAGAAGTGAGGGTCTTTTGGGTTGTGGTTCGTGAGTCCTGAGGGTCCTCTGCCCCTCCCTCTTCCTCTCGGGATTGAATCCTCCCCCCGGTGCTTGGCTTTCTTTCGTCTTGTTGTGGCCGAGAGTTTCCAACACCGTTTACGTTTCGTGGATGCTCGGGGTGGTGCCCGCCAGGTCATATCTCTCGTTGCCCTGTCTTGCCTCGTTCCGTTCGGCCTACCCTCTTGCGGTGGTCGTCATCGACGAATGTAATCTTCCAATTCTCGAAATAGTTCTTCAACCTGTCTCGGGCTTCTTTCTTGTGAGGTGGGAAGCCGTTGGCCCCGGGGTGAGACCTTTGATCGGTGCCTTGATCGTTGTCTTGTCATCAGCGTCGGGGATCTGAGACCTCTGTTGCATGAACCTTCTCACGAAGTTCCGCAGTGGTTCTCTCGTCCTTCTTCTTGCAGTTGTACAAATCTGAAGCTTCGGCTGTTGTGTCATGGAACATCTGAAACGCTTGCATGAACTTTGTTTTGAGATCTACCCACCGTAGATCGAGTGTGGAGGCAAAGAAGTGAGTACCAATTCGATCGGTCCTTCGCAAGCTATGATGAAGGATTTGTCCGCCGCAACATCATCTCCTCCCCGCCGAGTTCACGACCGATTCGTATCTCATGAGAAACCGCCCGGAGTTTCGAAGCCGTTGTACTTGGGAAGAGAGACGGGCTTGAACTTCGGCGGCCAAGGTGCCGTTTGCGGCCCTATTGACGAGCGGCGATTCGAATCCACGAAGTGTGAGACTCCGTTTCCCGCGAAAAAGTTTTCTTTCGGGGGATTCTCTTGCGGAGTGCGGGGTTCGACGCGGTGATCGCCGCCACGGGGAACTCGTTCTCTTGTTCTTTCATTTCATCAATTTCTTTTTGTATTGCTTCTATTTGCTCTTTCGCTTTGTTCAATCGCTCTAGCTTTTCGGAGATTTTCCTCTTTGCTTGTAATCGAGTCGCGAACTTTTCCTTGTCTTTCGGTGTACCGCTCGTATCTTTTGTTGAACCATGGCTAGCTCTCTGTCTATGGCATCATCATCATCATTGACATTCTCGAACTCCTGCTCGCCGCCGGGCTGTTCTTGAATGTGAGCTGTCTTTTCTGCTCTTGCCTTCATGAGGGCCTCGAGCTTTTCTCTTCGTTCTTGGTCTGTTATGTTCGAGGATTCAGGAACAAACGAGGTTTCATTCCCTTGGGTGAGATGGCGATCTTCTCGGTTAGCCTGTGCTGGAACAGTCTTCTTGGACTTCTTCTGAGGTGGCATCGTGAGTTTCCTTTCGGCTGAAACACGGTGGGCGCCAATGTTGGGGGGTTACCCGAAAAATTCGGATGACTACCCAAACACGAGTGAGAGTTCTTAACACGTTCAAGTTTAAGGTCAGAGCGCAAAGAGACTGTGATTCTCTCTGCAAGTAGCACAAGTTCCAAAAAGTTTGAATCCGTCTACACGTGCCCTTGCGCCCCCTTTTATAGGGAGGCGAAGGGACTTTTACATGCCGATAACACCCTTAGCCTCAGAGAATATTCCCAGTGTGAACGCATACAGGATCGTCTTTTTCACCTAACATATTTACAATTCTGCCACTAGTTCACACTCTAAACCCGGACTTTTTGGGACTACAACTTTGACTTTGCTTCTTCCCCTGTTCGTGAATGTCTTCACATGAAACTCCCCAACTAGGTCTCCAACAGATTCCCGAATTGACCCTTGCTTCTCAGCTGGTTCGCGCGCGCCCACGCGCCTGACTCCCGAACAGGGTCTTCAACAGATTCCCGAATCGGCCGTTCTCCGAAGTTCGGGCCATCGACAGTTGAGATTCCGGCTTCTCGCACGTTCGTGACTCCACTTCCTCGCCGAATCAAGATTCCCGAACTCTGCACATTCGCGAATTCGTGGCTTCACAGGTTCCAGGCTTCCGAGAATCGCGAATTCCCTGCTCCTGAAAAACATGCTTTGAGAACTTTGTTAAGCTCAACGTTTCGAGGGTGACAGATTTTTCTGAATTCCCCAACAGTGGTTGGCCCCGTCTGGCGGCCCTCGGTTCATCTGCTGGGCGATCTGCTACTGCGTCTGCAGGATCTGGCGCAGTACCTCGGTTTGGGTGGCCATAAAGGCCTCCGTCGGTGTCATGGGCGGGGGTGGTGGCAAGTCACCACTACCACTTGCTCCGAAACCGTTAGGAGAGCTGCGCGTGGTTCCCACCATCTGAAAAGTGAGCTTTATTAGTGAGATAACCAAAAGCTTACTCCAAATGATGACAAGCACGATCATGCATAATCACATCTCATTAGTATTTAAACAATGAGGACAGCAACAGTCAACAATATTCTATAGCCACCAAGATTCACAGAATCGTTCTTCTCTATCACGGTTAGGACTGCGATTACTCAATTGCACGGCTCATAATTACTCTCGCACGATCATCGTCATTTCGGATACCAAAGAAGGTGGTATACGATCGAGCACTTATTTGCTGGCAACGAGTGATGTCCCTAAAAATGCCTTGGTTTACCAAGGTTTATAGGTGAGAATGCAAAATTGACAAGCGTGGTCATTTGCAACGATCTATCCAAGGATCTGATATTCGAACGCAAGAAAAATTTCAAATTTAAATGACATCGAAATTTACTTAAAGCATACAAGCTTAAGCATTCTTTATTACAACACGATAGAACAAGGTTCAAAGACATTACAACTCGAATTCGAAACATCATGACATGACACGATACACATAGTTACTTGGCACGAAGACGTGCTGTCAAGCCACTACTCTAAACACCTCCAAATGACTCGATAGGATCGACATCCTCCTAATCCCTGCTGTCGGCGACCTAGTTGCCCACTGAAGCACCACTGTACGAAGGCGAAGCTGAGGAATTCGGTAGTGGTGGTCCTGCCTGGCTCGTCTGATCCAGACCGGACACAGCCTGCTGCTCCTCTGGGTGTGCTCGCATGCGGGGGCGATGGGTCGTAAGGCCACTATAGCCTGTAAGGCTGCCACCTGTACCTCGGCCTGCTGCACATGCTCCTGCATCTCAGCAATGTTCTGCAAGAGTGTCGGCCCTCTCTATCTCGTGCGCATCGACATCCTTCTCTAGTGCATGGTTCTCCTCCTCCGGATCTACGATCCTCTCGTAAGCGATCGCCTCTCTCAAGCTCCAACCGGAACCTCCTAGCACGCGGACCGTCATTCTCCCCGCCGCACCCGGGTAAGCGTGAAGTTCGCCCGCCGGTGTGCCGCCGAAAGCCTGCTCCCAATCGCGCCTAGATGCCTCCAAGCGCTGTGCAATAATCGCCGCGGTGTTATAACACAGCCCCTGAAGTGTGAAGACCACGTTTAGACAACGGGCAAGCGTCTGAGTAACATCCAACGGCTCTGCTAGGGTCAGTAGCTCCCGTAGGTGGTCCATACGGTCCAACCAAGCTGGGTCGTGAGGACTCACAGCAGGAAACAGTCCAAACGGAGAAAGAGCTACCACGGTGGGGTTGTGGTCACATAAGTCTGTCAACACTCTGAGGGCGGCTGACTCCACGGACTCATGAGTGATAAATCCCCAGTAGATAAAGCTCAAGTCAAACCAGTCGGCGTGGTCCGGGTGTGGCGAACAAGAACGATCACTCTGCAGCGGGGAACGCCAAAGCGCTCAAACTCCTTCACCTCGTAAATCGGTGGGGTGAGGTAGCCTGCGGCACTGAGTGCTTCCCACGCCAAGCGCGGAAAACCCTCCCAGTGCAACCCGTTGGTACGGATCGTACCGTCAGCGTCGAACTGGTGGAACACGGGGAAATCCATCTGTACACAAATGTAACTCATGTCAGATCTCAAAGTGAACGGCATGTCAAATGGTGAAGTTCTGGCAGCTGTGAATAAAAATTCATAACAAAAATCCAGAAACCTCAAAATCTCCCAAGTTTTAAATTAACTCTTTAATACTTTTAATTAAACTTTTCAAGGTTGAGCATCGATCAAGGAAACAAGATGAATGGTCCTTAACCTGGATGTGCCTAGGGAAGTGTGAACCAACCCAACGAACTAGGATTGAGACTGGCTATTACAAGGTAACTAGTTGAGGAGTGATTATTTTTAACAATTTGGTTTAATTAACCTAGCACATGGTAAACAATTTTTTTCACAAAATTTCGGCAGCATGACGGCTAGGTATGGAAGGTACGCTAGTTTATAAAAAGCACACACTAGCATAAACTTCCTTAGAGAACATATGGAAATTCAATTTTTGGGTCCATTTTAGTTGTTTCGATTTTTAATATGCATGCAAGACGTCCTATTCGACCTCACATGGCAATCAAGCCAAAAATCGAAGTTAGTGCCGGTGGCACGACTTTTATTCGTCTCTCCCTATAATATCTAGTCGAGAGCTATACGGTACTTTCTTAACGACTAACGAAGCGCTGTTATGTACCTGCAGAAGACGAACCTTTCGTGCCAGCACGTCACGAAAGCGTCCACATTCATTACCGTTCACTATAGAAACGGTATCCATGCGTTAAGCCGCTGCATGGACAGCGTCCAACCTCGGACACCCTCCATTTGAATGGAGTGTATCCTTGCCTCGCATGAGCGACATGCGGAATGCACACGTATGAAACACGTGGCGACACACAACTCACAAACAGACGCGAAGATGGGATCCGTGGAATGGATCACTCTATCAACCCTCGCAATTCCCGTGATGCGGAACAGCACACGTATAAAACACGTGGCTCCTAGTTTGGTTGTGCAAGAAAGTAAGTCTGACATGAAGTAAAATGTGCTGGAAGTTAGCAAAATAAACCATAGGTTATTTAATCCACCTGAAAGAACCCAAAATTCCCTCTAGGGCCTCTCGGTCTAGTTTATCCTTAGCGGACCAACGTATTTTGGAAAACAGACGATCTTGGCATATTTTATTCAAAAACCATTGATTAAGGTTTATTAATTAATCTCTGGTGCATATAAGCTCTGATGCCAACTGTGACAACCCGCCCAGGAAAATACCGTACTATCGCCTAAGACCGATCCACTTTGGTCATTAAGCAATAATAAAGTATCATCCTGTCATTAGTTGCCGGGTTAACGCCCGGTAAATCACTTGAAAAGCAACAAGGATCGAATATATGCATTAAAACTCACTCGAAGGCGAGTCCAGAGATACAACAACATTAATATCCAAATTCATACCCCGAGGGGTTTATTTATTACAAACCATAGTTTTTGTCACGATGGAATAGTTCAGAGTTTTCAAAAAGCAGAGGAAATTAAATAATACTTTTTCAAAAAGGAAAAAGAATTAATTAGGGATTTTCTTTATTTAATTTCCCTTTAATATTAAAAGGGCATTTAAGCCTTTTATTAATCAGTTAAATTACCAAAAATTAAATGAGTGTTTCTTAAGCCTACTATCATCTATCCTGGTCCATTGGACCCACATGTAAGTGTTGGATGCTAGGAAATTAAATATTATGGAAAATAACAAAGGCTAGCTAGTGATTCAAAGTAAATGCATAAAAAAATAAATAAGCATTAATTTGCTCCAAACTTTCTTGTGCAAGCTCTCTAGTCCTAAACAAGTCTAAGGAACCAGCATGTTCACATGGAATCTCCACTGAACTTGGTTTATTAATTTACAAAGGAAAACATGCATAAATCAGGAATAATTATTTCTGTTAATCCAAAATTCATGATTAATTCACAAGATGTGTATTTTGGCATTACAAGACAGTGTGCACAAGTTGAGCTCAATAACATAAATATATTAACAGGAAAAATCATCTAAGCAGTTACTGCAGGAATGGAAAAGAATTTATCAAGCAAGATCTACTGCATAACTTTGTGCAATTTTTGGCACAGCATCTATTAATATCCTAACACATAACATATCCAAAATTGGGCTGCAGCGGAGTTATAGATTTCAAGCTATGACAGATCTAAGTTTAACACATTTGTATTTTTCCTGCTAAAACTATTTAGAATATAGCCATAAGTATATAACAAAAGAGGTGGGATTTATCATGCTGAACCCTACAAAATTGGTTTGGGAATTTTCTTATTTTTCTGTGAATTTCTAGGAATTTTCTAAGGCTCCGAACTAATCTGCAAGAAAAGCTAGTTAGGTTTCTTCACAACTAAGCCCCTGGAATTTACAACCGTGCCCTCGCGGCGGCGGGAGGGCTCGACGGCGGCGATGTGGGGCCGGGCCAGGGCAACATGTGGCACGGGGGTGCAATTGGCCTCACCCCTGGTCGATTGGCAGTGGTGGCGGGGTCGGGGCGAGCTCCGGCGAGGGCGAGCGGCGGCGGCGGCGGCGGCACCCACGGCGGCTCGGGGAAAAGTGGCAAGGAGGCGCGGCGCTAGGCAACAAGCGGGCTTTGGAGCTTCACCATCACCTACTGGAGCTATTAGAGTGGCTGGCCGGCGACGAGCACGGGCGTGATGAGCTAGCACCGAGCGGCGGCGGCCATGGCGCGGGGCGGCTCGGGGTGGCGCGCGGGGAGGAACATGGGGCTTAAATATGCTGCCCCGCGGTGCTCGGGGTGACGTAGCGGTGACGCGGAAGATGCCGGTCGTGCTACGGCGACTCGATGCGCGCGCGTACGGCGGCGGAAGACCGCCGACGGACCGCCGGTCCGCGGCGTGCGCGCGCGCACGGCGGCGCGGACGCCGGGCGCCTCGGGACGAGGTGAGCCGGGGGCGCGGGACCTCGGGATGGAGCGCCTTGGGCCGGCGCGGCCTCGGGAGGCGTGGGCGCGGACGCCGGGCCGGCGGCGCACGGGCGCGCGCGACGTCGCGGCGCGATGCGCTCTGGCCTCGATGTTTTGCTGGTGCCCAGTTCAAATTGATTTTTCTCAAAATTTTCAAACAAAACTGGACCAAGTGATGAATACCAAAGTTGTAGATCTAGCTACCCTTAACAATTTCTACAAAGGCTATATGGGGTTTTTCTGCCTGGATTTGAAGATATTTAATGCCAACTTTGAATGTCAGCATGTTTTGGCAAACAGTGTTTTCTGCCTTGCAAGGGGTTTTTCAAGTTTTTCCTTTCCAAATTTGAGATGCCAATCTACATAAAAGTTGTGTCCCTCAACAAGATCTACAACTTTCATAAAGGTAGAATTTTAAGTGTTTAGGTGAATTTTGGAGAACGCGGCAAAAGTTCCGGCAGACACCTGTGGACACTAGGGTGGCAAGGGGTTTGACCCAACCTTTGACCATGGGTTGGCCCCACAAGTGTGTTTACTATTCATTTAGGGTCACTAGGGTGTGTTAGTGAGTTTTTCGAGGTGAGGGCCCAGGTTGACCTAGGTTTGACCACGGTTGACCATTTGACCTGTTGTTAAAGGTTAATGACGGTAATTAAAAACCTGGGGCGTCACATTTGGCATGTGGTATTTTGGCATCCTTGGGACCTAGAAATGTCTACAAAGACATGCTAAACAATATGGTTAGTCCCATTGATCATGTTGTCATGAATCACTAAAATCAAACTTGAACTAATGGCAAATGGGGCCATGTTCGCTACAGTGATGTGCATTTGCAATCCCTCTCTCCTCGAATGGAAATGGTCGGTGCTGCTCCCGCGTCGAGGAGGAGGAGATCGTGGCGGGGAGCGACCATCGGGGTGTGGAGGCGACCGCGGCGGGGAGCAGTCGGAGTGGCGCGGCGGGGCGAGGAGGAGCTCCGAGGACCGCCGCCGGAGAGAGAGAGAGTAGGGGAGGGGCAGAGGCCCCAAGTCGCCGGTAGAGAGGGAGCAGGGGAAGGAGAAGAGGAGGGGCCAAGGCGGTGCGCGGGCGCAAGGCTTCTTCCCCAGCGGGCGCGCCGGCTTCTTCCCGGCAGACGCGAGGCCTCCTCACGGCGCAGCGCGCGACTTCTTCCCCGGCGGGAGCGGCGGCTTCTTCCCTAGTGGGCCCAGAGATCCTCCCGCTGCCGCATCAGCTCGCGAATTAAGGGATCGCGTCGTCCCTATGCTCCGGCGCACAGAGATCCTCCCGCCGCCGCATCAGCTCGATCGTGCCAGATCCGGCCGCCGCAATAGCCAGGAGCTCGAGATCGAGGGGAGATGGCGGAGGCCGGGCTGATGTGGAGAGAGAGGGGAGGAGGAGCTCCCGGGAGGGAGGATCTTGGGGAGAGAGGCTGCCGACGCATGGGAGGGAGCGGAGGTCGCCACCGGTCGGGTAGGGAGGGAGGCCGCCGGTGGAGGACGAAGAAAGGGTGGCAGATTTGCCTTTCTTGTTTGTGTGTGGCTGTTGGAGATTAGATATTTTGCATCATGTATGTAGCTATTGTGCATGATGCAAAACCCCTTGTGCCTCTCCTATTTTGCATAGCATTGTTGGATTCAGCCTTATGCTATGAGCATTTCGAAAAGTCTCGACCAAGGTAGCTGATCACTTTTAATGATGAAGTCACTGGAAGTATCTCAACGTACATGTAATTTAAAGATAGAGGTGTTTTAAATATTAAAATAATAGTTTTTACAATGGTATAGAGGTGTTTTAAATATTAAAATAATAGTATTTTTTTACAATGGTCGTTAAGTACCACCGGGTACCATAAGGTGCTTTGTTCTTTAAACTTTTGTTAATCGTTGATGCGAGGAGGGTAAAAAACAAATAAAATTGTTACTGCTCCGATTATTTTTTCACTTGGTCCCACCTATTTGTTACTTTTTGGTACTTTTCTCTAGATATTTTTTTTTTAATCTTTCCGCCGTCTAGATAGACGGCCAGCATTATAAAAATCATCTTAAAATAGTAAAATAATGATAAGGCAAAATAGGTGTTTATTAAGTCCCTTCTCAATTCAGGCATCCACTTAATCCGAGCGTCCACATGCCCAGCTAAGGCTGAGTCCAACAAGACATTTCAAAATTGGAAGGCAAGACATTTCAAAATTGGAAGGCAAATTGGGATTTGCCTCGCCAACACTGTACTCTGCTTTTCCATCTCAAAATGGTGTCTCCAACTGCAACAGGCAAACAGGTAATGCATCCCCCGACCTTCTTCTTCCGGAGGCGAAGAGCGGCGGGCGTTGGAGGAGACGGCGGCGCGGCAAAACCGGCACGACGGGGTGACGGTGGAGCTCCGCCCTCCCTCCCCCGCCGGCCGTCGGAGATCCCCTCCCCTCTCCTTCGCTCCCCTCTCGCGGATCTCCAACGGCGCAGAGGCCATGGCGGCGTGGAGGCCATGGCGGATCTCCAGCGATGCGAAGGCCACGGCGGCGTGGAGGCCATGGCGGAGCCGGAGTTGAGGAGGAGGCCGCCGGAGTTGACCAAGGGGCCGCCGGTCTCCCTGGACGCCTCCGCCCGCCGGTCCGCCTCCGCCCGCCGGTCCGCTGGCCGCCACCGCCACGCGCCATATGCATTTGAGGAGAGAGGGAGTGCAATTTTGCATCTCCTCTCTCCTCGAAGGCAAATTGCCTCGCATGTGTTGCCTACTCTGTTGGAGGTGTTGCTTCGTCTCAACAGTAGCAGATGGAGAGGCATAAATGCCTTTGCATCTGTGTAACACCCTAAAAAAAATTCCATCACTAAAATATTATAGCAACAAATGGCTAGGTTTAAAAATTTCCTTAAGGACATAAAATAAATCATTAAACAAATTGGTTTTTAAATAAATAAACATCACTAAAATAATTTAGAGACAATAAGTGTTTGTGCATCATGATTTGAATGCATGGTTTTCATTTGATTGGAGTTTGAATGTTTGAAAAATGAATTTGAAAGAAATTTGAAAAAAAAAGAGACAAACCTTTTCTCTCTCTCTCCCTTTCTCCTCTTTCGGCTCGCTAGCGAGCGGTGCCCAAGGCCTTCTTCTTTTTCTCGCACGCGCGCACCGGCCCGCTTGGCCCAACCTCGCAAACGCCGGCCCAGCCACGCCCCCCCCCTTCCCTTTTCTTTTCGTCGCGGTCGGCCGACGGGTGGGACCCGGCCGTCGTGGCCGTCCCCAACCTCTGGCCGGGTCAGCCACGCCGCATCCCGCGCGCCGCCGGCCGTTACCGGCCAGCCCCCTTCACTCCGCGCCTTCAAACCACGGCTTTAAGCAGCAGTGAAGCCCCCCATCACTCTCCCCCTCTTAATTCGGCCGTTACCCTCCTTTAACCCCCTTCCCCCCTTAACTCCTATTCAAACCGTGGCCATCAATGGCCATGGCCGCCGGTGAACCGCCTCCCGGCGCCCCTCAGCCCTATTTAAACCCCCCCAGGGCACCCCGCTACCCCCCTTCGCTTCACACCGAGCCCCAGCACCTCCCGAGCCCTAGCCTCTTGCGCCGCCGCCGTGCACCGTGCGCCGCTGCACCATCGCCGCCGCCCGAGCCCGTCCGTCGTCGGTAAAGCCCCTGGACTCCCCTCAATCGTTTCCTCTTCGCACGTGCGAACTAACCGGCGCATCACATTGAACCCGTAGGCCTTCAAGCACCCCAGGCGCAGCTCGCCGGCGCCGCCCGTGGAGTTCGGTCGCCGGAGTCGATCTGCGCCGTCGCCGCTTCTCCATCCAATTCCAGTCCGCCAGAGCACCTACCCGCCGTAAGGATCCCATCCCCGCCCTTCTTTTTGCTTGCGCTCGATCATAGCGCCGCCGCCGCTTGGCCGCCGCCGCCGTCCGCCCCCATGGACGCCCGCCTCGGCCGTCGCCTTTATCCACCCGTGCAAGCACGCGTTTGAGTTCGCAATGTTCCCAGCTTCGCCTAGATGTCTTTTCCGCACGTTTTCGTGGCCGGGAGCCCCTGTGTGGACGTCGCCGGCGACCTAGCCGCCGCGCGCCGCCGCGCGCGCCGCCGCCGCGCGGGCGCCGCCCCTCGGGCGCACGCGTGCGTGGATGGCCATTGGATCGGCCATCCACGGCTCAGATCTTTTGGACCCCGCGGGTCAAACCGTGGGTAACGGTCAACCCGTGAGCATTTTGCTTAAGAGACCCCCAACTCTTTTACAATCGCAAGCCGGTCCTCCCACCTTTAAAGACCCTTACATTTCGATCCGGATTTTGTATTTTAGCCCCCGTTTCTATTAAATCCTTGCTCGGAGGTCCGTAACAGCCCATTTAGAGTTTAAACCTTCTGTTTTTAAATTTATTTATGTTTTAGTCCCTGTTTTCTTGCTGTTAGGCCCCTGTATAGTTTAGTTTATCGCAGATTAGTCCTTAAACCTTGTTTTTAGCGTAACTTCTCCGTTATAGCTCCGTTTTTAGCGTTCTAGTAGTCCTTTCGATCGTCTCAGCGAGCCCGTCGTTTTAGTAGCATGTTTTTAGTCTTTAGGATTGTTTGGTGATCTGTTTTATTTATTGTATGCTTTATGTGTGCATCGTAGATATCGTGCCTGTTTCATCTGAGCCACCTCTCGGGGACGATCAGGAGCAGCTGTTTGAAGAGGAAGAAGTTTTTACTGTAGTTGAGGAAGGCAAGTGGTCTTCTCCCCCTGCATGTTCTTTTCTTTTGTCCTATATAATTGCATTACAAATTAATGTTTACTTTATGTTATCATTGCATTAAATTGACGGGAAAACCTTTTTAAGGACTTACCTAGATCTTTTACCCTGATCCTTGGCCTAGCCCCTTTTAAATAAAGTTTTGGGTAGAAAACGCTAGTTGCTTAACATGGGTTGGATAGATGGGTCTTTTATGGAAATGATACATGGTTTATAGTTAAGGTTTTGGGTAATGCAAGAACACTTGAATTAATCGGAACATGGAGAACCACCCAAGAAAACATGCGCAACCACAGTGTTACATGGCTCTGACCTTAGCCGAATAATTAGGTGTGCGATCGTACTAGTGGCCCTTTTCCGAAAGGAGCGAGAGGGGGATCCGGGTTGCAGGGGTATAGCCCGGCCCTTTTGGGGTAGTAGCCTTTGCTAAGGTGCCGACCACTAGGGGGGTTATGGTCCGCCCGATCCGTAACTATGCGGGTCGTTAGTCTTTTGCATGCCTTTGTAAAGGCTTCGTAGCGTCCCTATGCAATCACACCTCGGAAGTGTGGTATGGTGCTTGGCCGCATCGCATGGTTGGGTTTAAAGTTCTTCGGAGCTTTTACGCGAACCGTGGGTAAAGTGTGCAAACCTCGCAGAGTGTAAAGGCGATCGATCGGCCCGTGCTCACGGTCATGAGCGGCTTGGACCCTCACATGATTAATGAACTTAAAGATGAGATAAATCGTGGTTGGTGGAGCTCGTTGAGCTTGGGTTGTTTTGGCATTTGAGTTTCTCTTAAGTGGGTTGGTACGAACTTACACCTAGTAACTAGGAGTTCCTTAAGTAAAACTTGACCAACATTAAAATGCTAACCGCTGCAAAACCTTAGCCTACCCTTGATAGCCTTGCATTTTTCCCCCACTTGCTGAGCTCCAACCATAAGTGTGCTCAGCCTTGCCTATCGCTGTTCAGAGGAGAACTTTGGAGGGGAGTTCTACGATGACTTCGATGAGCTGTGAGGCTTGCGGACCCCCGAGTCAAGTGCTCGTGGGAGCGGAAGACGAGGACTCGACGAGTAGTTATCGTTTTCCGTTGTTAGAGACCTTCGAGTCTCCCCGCATGAGTGTAATAAGAGGTTAAACTTTGAAGTACGTTTGTAAACTGTTTATGGTATTTCACTCATTTTTGTCTATCATATGTGTGTGAACTGATCCTGGCGCACATATGAGATGCACTTGGTTTCTCTTCGGAAATCAGGTGTGACAGAGTGGTATCAGAGCAGTCTGACTGTAGGAACGCAGCCTTAGCTAGAAATGGACGAAATTTAAGGATTCATGTTCTAGATCATTCTGTCATCCTTCAAAACCACTTTATTTTCGCATAAAAAATCTAATTTGTTCATGTTCTTTTGTTGAAAATTTGCATCATTTTGATTTCCTCTATGCTGAGTTCAGTCTTCTCTTAACAGATGGCCAGGTCACGTCTTACTGCCCGCAAGAGCACTGGTGGTCGCCTTCCTTCGGGGCGGTCGGCTCCACGCTACCCGGTAGTCTCGGAGGAGGTACGGCGGGGAGGAGGCACAACGGGAGGTTGGAGATTACCCGGTACGATTACACCGCCGGGAGCAGTTGAGCAGGGATACCAGGCAGTACAGCATGAAGAAAATGATGAAGAAGACCCAGAGGAGATAGTGTTTGAGGAGGATGGGACCGAGGAACATCCACAGTTATATGACGGGTTTTTTCTGGAGGTTAATGAAGATGGAGATATAATATTCCCACCAGAGGTAGAAGCTGAACCAGAACCAGATGTGGAAGGAGGAGAAGAGCTTAATCAGAATGCTGCAGGGAACGACCCAGATGACTCTGGGGATGATTCAAACAGCAGTGAAGAAAGTTCCAGCGAAGAAGATGATGGAAGTGAAGAAGAAGAGGAAGAGGTGGACATAGAAGGATTAGAGGATGACAACAGTGCTGTGGGAAATGGAGAGGATAACAATGGTGATCAGAATGAGAACAACAACAACAATGAAAATGAAGAAACGACAAGGTGATGCACATAGGTACCACGGGCGAGTATCATGAACACACATACCTCGGCCGGACGCTCCGTTCGTGAGCTATTGGAGGAGCTGTTACGGGAGATAGAATATGCAAGTGAGACCATTGTACATCACCGTACACTATGTAGAGCCGGGGATGAGAGATTATTACACCACAGAGGTCCATGTCGGGGTTGCTACCGCACGAGCGGGAAGATGGAGGACCCGTACCATTCACCCCCCGCACAAGACACTTTGCTTCGGGAAGCGGTACTCGCTATCAATGATGCCGCCGGAAGAGCACCGTGGTCCATCGGCAACACGTTCCGCGATCGCTTAGAAGGCACGGACTTCGATTCGTCCCCGGCGAGTCGGTGGTACAGAGAACACCGTGATACCTATGGGGGACTTCCGAGATAGCCGTGTTGACATCCTTGCCGCAGTGACGAGCAGCTCTTAACACGGACTTGGAGGGAGCGACGGCGGAGTTGGATAGGACACATCGGGAGCTGCGAATGCACAAAGCCGGGATAGCCCACCGGAAGCTCGGTGGCGGGACGGCCAGCCCACTGACGAAGCAGAAGCATCTTGTCCTTCCCGTTCCCCTCCACGTAAAAGGCTTCGATACGGCACTCCAGCAGCTACCACTAGTCTTCAGTGGAATAGGAATTAGGATATCCACCCTCTCTTTTTGTTTTTCCGGTAGACGTTCCTGCGAGGACGCACGATTGTAATAAAGTTGTTGAGTGAACCATGTTTGATTTGGATCTTTGTTTGAGTGAGTTGTATTGTGGAGTGATGGCCACAAATGCAACAAGAAAAATCATGTTAAGTTAATGGTTAGTTGGGGTTCAATTCCAAGTTGTCTTCTACCTTACTTATCCAACCAAATCAATCGTGCAAAATCTGTTCGCGCAGTTCCTTGACAGCGCAGCAATGTTTTTATCATAACTCAAGCTACAGAACTCCGATTGACCTAAAACCAGTTGGGTTGGTTCACAAATTTTGTGGATCAACCTCTGTCCAAAATTCAGCATCAAAGGATTAATACACAGCGAGTTATAAACAGAACAATGGGACTAACAGAATCTGTAAAAGTGTACTAACACAGCTGCGGTACCCGAATTTTAACTCAAGTTGTGGATCTCCAAACGGGGTAAAACCAGTGGGGTTAGCTGCATAAGTGGGTTCTGCATGGCCTAGCAAAAGTTCATAATTTTTGAAGAAGGATATCATGGGATACAACTATTTTATCAGAATCACCCAAATCTGTCACAGAAGGGAAAATCTTGTCGTTGCCTTAATTCAAACCCATTTCTTTACACAACAGTTCGATAATCTTATCTGAAATATCTTCCTCTAACAATCAGATGGTAAACACCAGGTCAGGAGGAGGACAGGACGTCCCGCCAGTGGTTCGGGCACACATAGCCAATCAACAAAACCCGGTGCCACCTCCCCCACTCAACCCCGCAATGGATCCCGCTACTCGGCAATTCTTCGCCGCCCGGATGCAGCTAATTCAGAACCTCACTGCCGCGGTGCAAAACCTACAAGCCCAACAGAATCAGCCGCAGGCACCACCCCCGCCACCACCACCCGCTCCGAGGGATAAGCACAAGGAGTTTATGAGCCACCACCCTCCCACCTACTCTCACTCAACCGATCCGCTAGATGCTGATGATTGGTTGAAAACCATTACCAAGAAGTTGGAAAGGGCTCAATGTAATGACCGAGAAATGGTCCTTTATGCTTCGGACGCTTGGAAGGACAGCATCGATTGGTGGGATGCCTACACGGTCGCCCATCCCGCACCTAACACCATCACATGGCGGCGAGTTTCGAGATGCTTTTCGCGCTCACCACATCCCCGACGGGGTGTTAAAGCTTAAGCGAGAGAGAGTTCCTTGCTCGAAACAGGGGCAATATGTCCGTAAATGAATACCGGACAAGTTTACACAGTTGTCTCGCTATGCTCCCGACGAGGTCAACACAGACCCAAAAAGGCAGGAGCGTTTTCTTGATGGGTTGATTGGACCACTGAACTACCAACTCCAGAGCCATACCTTCCCCGATTTCGCCACTCTGTTAAACAAGGCGATTGGCCTAGAAAACAAGCGCAGAGAGCTTGGGGAGCAGAAACGCAAGTTTCAATCCCACGGTCGATCCCGGCAGCCCATACTCGCCCCCGCTTCGGCTACCATCGGAATGCACCATTCCGCTGCGGAGGGCGGGGTGGTAAGCACCCCCGAATATGCGGTTGCGCCGTTCTTTCCGGCGGCCTCAACGGTTCAACCCGCAAACCCCACGCACACCAAACTTCCCGGCAGAACCGTCCGGCTCCTACCCCGGGTGCACCGGCAAGAAACACCACACCAAGGTGCGGCCCAACGGATGCTTCAAATGTGGCGAGTTGGGGCATTATGCTAATAATTGCCCTAAGCGTGGAATGCGGACTCCCCGCAGGAGTAACATTCGGGGAAAGTGGGACGGTCATCAACTCCGGCACGCCCCGGAAGTGCGGGCACTCCGAGCAACAAAGCTCGGCAAAATTATGTGCGTAGTAGGGTGCACAACATGACCGTGGAGCGAGGCACAAGACGCTTCCGGGGTTGTACTTGGTACGTTCCCTATCGACTCGTACACGCTACGTATTATTTGATTCGGGAGCTACGCATTCATTCATTACCGATCGTTCGTAGCAAGGCATAATATGCCCGTGAGTCCGATGAAGAAACCGTTGCTTGTTAGTTCACCCGGCGGTGATATGAAAGCGACCATCCGTGCCCCCAAGTAAACCTTAAAATCATGGGGATAGACTTTCCATCTAATCGGTAGTCCTCAAATCCTCGGGGCATAGATGTAATCCTAGGGATGGATTGGTTACGAAAGTATGATGGGGTTATCCGAGTGCGGGAGAAATCGTTCATTTGACCGGCCCACAAGGGGACGAGAATAGAATTTATCGCAACACCGTCACCTACCGGGAAGGAGTTAGTGAATTCAATGAAAGGAAAAGTGTTGGAAGATATAAAGGTGGTGAATGAGTATCCGGATGTATTCCCCGATGACACCGCCGGTGTATGCCACCCGACCGAGACATTGAATTCGGTATCGAACTCTTACTCCGGTACTCGCTCCTATATCCAAAAGACCGTATAGAATGGATGTCAAAGATTTGGTCGAATTAAAGAAACAAATAGAGGAGTTGTTAAGTAAAGGATTTATCCGTCCTAGTTCATCACCATGGGGAGCCCCCACACTCTTCGTAGATAAAAAGGATGGATCTAGGAGGATGTGTGTAGACTATCGATCTCTCAATGAGGTCACCATCAAAAATAAATATCCTTTACCCGGATAGAAGATCCGTTCGATCAAATGAGAGGAGCGAAAGTTTTCTCTAAGATAGATCGCGATCCGGCTACCATCGCCTAAAGATCCGTATGGAGGACATTCCTAAAACAGGCTTTTACATCAAGATATGGTCCGTACGAGTTCACGGTGATGTCCTTTGGATTGACCAACGCTCCAAAGATACTTCATGTATCCGATGAACAAGGTTTTCATGGAGTATCTTGATCGGTTTGTGGTAGTATTTATAGATGATATCTTAGTCTTCTCTCGGAACGAAGTAGAACATGAGGGACACTTGAGATCGGTATTGCGAAACTTCGAGAGCATCGGTTATACGCCAAGTTCGGCAAGTGTGATTTTTGGCCGAAAGAGGTCTCGTTTCTTGGGCACATCATCACGGACGGAGGAATCGCCGTAGACCCAAGTAAGGTTCGGGATGTGCTAAATTGGACTCCACCTAGAAATGTATCGAAATCGGGGAGTTTCCTCGGTTTGGCGGGGGTACTACCGACGGTTTATAGAGGGATTCTCGAGAATCGTAAAACCACTCACCTCTTTGTTGGAGAAAGGAAAGGAGTTTAAGTGGGATGAAAAGTGTCAAGCTAGCTTTGAAGAACTAAAGAAGAAGCTAACCACCGCACCGATGCGATAATGCCTCGATATACACAAAGGATTTGATGTGTATTGTGACGCGTCAAGGCAAGGACTAGGATGTGTTCGATGCGGGGAAGGAAAAGTGGTAGCATATGCTTCTAGGCAACTACGGAAGCATGAACAAAACTACCCTACGCATGATCCGGAGTTAGCGACTATAGTACACGCACCGAAGATGCGGAGACACTATATGATTGGGAACAAGTGTCGGATATTCACGGACCACAAAAGCACGAAGTACATCTTCACCCGAGAGAGATCTCAATCTCGGACAACGAAGATGGTTAGAGCCGATTAAGGATTACGATTTGGACATACGGTATCATCCGGGAAAGGCCAATGTGGTGGCAGATGCCTTGAGCCGTAAGAGCCAAGCAAACATGTTAGTAGCCCGATTAATGCCTCAAGAACTGTGTTGGGAAATGGCACGACTCAATCTGGGGATAGCTGAACCGAGCGAAAGTATGACCTTGGAAATGGAGTCAACTCTTGAACAAGAGATTAGAAAAGGGCAACTGGACGATGAAAAGATTAAGGGGTATAAGAAATTGATTGAACAAGGCAAGGTTCCAGAATTCCGAGAGGATGAACAGGGAACCATTTGGTTTAAGAACAGGATCTGCGTGCCAGAAATCAAACATCTCCGTGAATCCATATTGAAAGAAGCACACGATTCAGCTCTCTCTATCCATCCGAGAAGTACCAAGATGTACCAAGATCTAAAGCGAAATATTGGTGGTACGGTATGAAGAAAGATGTTGCGGCTCATGTAGCACTATGCGACATATGCCAAAGAGTAAAAGCAGAGCATCAAAGGCCGGCGGGGGTTACTACAACCACTACAAGTACCGAATGGAAGTGGGAAGAGATTAGTATGGATTTCATAGTAGGATTACCACGTACACGAGACGGATACGATTCGATATGGGTCATAGTGGACGGATTAACCAAGGTTGCACACTTCATACCGGTAAAGACCACATATTCAGGAACAAAGTTAGCAGAATTATACATATCGAAGATAGTCTGTCTGCATGGGGTACCGAAGAAGATAGTATCGGATCGAGGCACTCAGTTCACGTCCCGATTCTGGCAGAAATTACATGAGTGTATGGATACGAAGTTAAATTTCAGCTCAGCATATCATCCACAGACGGATGGTCAAACAGAAAGGACGAATCAAATCCTAGAGGATATGTTAAGAGCATGTGCCTTGAAACACGGTGGAAGTTGGGATAAAAGCTTACCATATGCGGAGTTCGCATACAACAATAGTTATCAGAGTAGTCTTAAGATGGCGCCATTTGAAGCCCTATATGGAAGGAAGTGCAGGACGCCATTGTTCTGGAACCAGACAGGAGAGAGTCAACTCTTTGGTCCAGAAATAATCAAGGAGGCAGAAAGACAAGTGGAGATAATTCGGGAAAATCTCAAGATTGCTCAATCCAGACAAAAGAGTTATGCAGACCCTAAGAGAAGAGAAGTGATATTTGAAGTCGGGGATTATGCATATCTGAGAGTGTCACCTATCCGAGGCCTCCGAAGGTTTAATATCAGAGGGAAGTTATCACCTCGTTTTATCGGACCTTTTCAAGTTTTGGAAAGACGTGGCGAAGTAGCTTATCGGTTGGAGTTACCGGAACGTTTGGCAGGAGTCCATGATGTGTTCCACGTCTCTCAATTGAAAAAGTGTACGAGTGAGGTCAGAGTAGAACATTTACCATTGGAAGAACTTGAGGTAAAAGATGACCTAACATATAAGGAACACCCGGTTAAAATCTTGGATACCTCCGAAAGGGCTACTCGCAGTAAGGTCATTAGGATGTGCAAAGTACAATGGAGTCACCATTCAGAGGATGAGGCTACCTGGGAAAGAGAGGACGAACTTAAGGAAGAATTCCCTCAGCTGTTCTCTAATCTTCCTGAATCTCGGGACGAGATTCTCTTTAAGGGGGCAGGATTTGTAACACCCTAAAAAAAAATTCCATCACTAAATTATTATAGCAACAAATGGCTAGGTTTAAAAATTTCCTTAAGGACATAAAATAAATCATTAAACAAATTGGCTTTTAAATAAATAAACATCACTAAAATAATTTAGAGAACATAAGTGCTTGTGCATCATGATTTGAATGCATGGTTTTCATTTGATTGGAGTTTGAATGTTTGAAAAATGAATTTGAAAGAAATTTGAAAAAAAAAAAAGAGACAAACCTTTTCTCTCTCTCTCCCTTTCTCCTCTTTCGGCCCTCTAGCGAGCGAGGCCTAAGGCCTTCTTCTTTTTCTCGCACGCGCGCACCGGCCCGGCTTGGCCCAACCTCGCAAACGCCGGCCCGGCCGCCCCCCCCCCTTCCCTTTTCTTTTCGTCGCGGTCGGCCGACGGGTGGGACCGGCCGTCGGGCCGTCCCCAACCCTCTCGGCCGGGTCGGCCACGCCGCATCCCGCGCGCCGCCGGCCGTTCACGGCCGCCCCCCTTCACTCCGCGCCTTCAAACCACGGCTTTAAGCAGCAGTGAAGCCCCCCATCACTCTCCCCCTCTTAATTCGGCCGTTACCCTCCTTTAACCCCCTTCCCCCCTTAACTCCTATTCAAACCGTGGCCATCAATGGCCATGGCCGCCGGTGAACCGCCTCCCGGCGCCCCTCAGCCCTATTTAAACCCCCCCAGGGCACCCCGCTACCCCCCTTCGCTTCACACCGAGCCCCAGCACCTCCCGAGCCCTAGCCTCTTGCGCCGCCGCCGTGCACCGTGCGCCGCCGCACCATCGCCGCCGCCCGAGCCCGTCCGTCGTCGGTAAAGCCCCCCGGACTCCCCTCAATCGTTTCCCTTTCGCACGTGCGAACTAACCGCGCATCACATTGAACCCGTAGGCCTTCAAGCACCCCGAGGCGCGGCTCGCCGGCGCCGCCCATGGAGTTCGGTCGCCGGAGTCGATCCGCGCCGTCGCCGCTTCTCCATCCAATTCCGGTCCGCCGAGCACCTACCCGCCGTAAGGATCCCATCCCCGCCCTTCTTTTGCTTGCGCTCGATCATAGCGCCGCCGCCGCTTGGCCGGCCGCCGCCGTCCGCCCCCATGGACGCCCGCCTCGGCCGTCGCCTTTATCCACCCGTGCAAGCACGCGTTTGAGTTCGCAATGTTCCCAGCTTCGCCTAGATGTCTTTTCCGCACGTTTTCGTGGCCGGGAGCCCCTGTGTGGACGTCGCCGGCGACCTAGCCGCCGCGCGCCGCGCGCGCGCCGCGCGCCGCCGCGCGGCGCCGCCCCTCTGGCGCACGCGCGCGTGGATGGCCATTGGATCGGCCATCCACGGCTCAGATCTTTTGGACCCCGCGGGTCAAACCGTGGGTAACGGTCAACCCGTGAGCATTTTGCTTAAGAGACCCCCAACTCTTTTACAATCGCAAGCCGGTCCTCCCACCTTTAAAGACCCTTACATTTCAGTCCTGGATTTTGTATTTTAGCCCCTGTTTCTATTAAATCCTTGCTCAGAGGTCCAGAACAGCCCATTTAGAGTTTAAACCTTCTGTTTTTAAATTTATTTATGTTTTAGTCCCTGTTTTCTTGCTGTTAGGCCCCTGTATAGTTTAGTTTATCGCAGATTAGTCCTTAAACCTTGTTTTTAGCGTAACTTCTCCGTTATAGCTCCGTTTTTAGCGTTCTAGTAGTCCTTTCGATCGTCTCAGCGAGCCCGTCGTTTTAGTAGCATGTTTTTAGTCTTTAGGATTGTTTGGTGATCTGTTTTATTTATTGTATGCTTTATGTGTGCATCGTAGATATCGTGCCTGTTTCATCTGAGCCACCTCTCGGGGACGATCGGGAGCGGTATTTGTTTGAAGAGGAAGAAGTTTTTACTGTAGTTGAGGAAGGCAAGTGGTCTTCTCCCCCTGCATGTTCTTTTCTTTTGTCCTATATAATTGCATTACAAATTAATGTTTACTTTATGTTATCATTGCATTAAATTGACGGGAAAACCTTTTTAAGGACTTACCTAGATCTTTTACCCTGATCCTTGGCCTAGCCCTTTTAAATAAAGTTTTGGGTAGAAAACGCTAGTTGCTTAACATGGGTTGGATAAATGGGTCTTTTATGGAAATGATACATGGTTTATAGTTAAGGTTTTGGGTAATGCAAGAACACTTGAATTAATCGGAACATGGAGAACCACCCAAGAAAACATGCGCAACCACAGTGTTACATGGCTCTGACCTTAGCCGAATAATTAGGTGTGCGATCGTACTAGTGGCCCTTTTCCGAAAGGAGCAGAGGGGGATCCGGGTTGCAGGGGTATAGCCCGGCCCTTTTGGGGTAGTAGCCTTTGCTAAGGTGCTGACCACTAGGGGGGGGTTATGGTCCGCCCGATCCGTAACTATGCGGGTCGTTAGTCTTTTGCATGCCTTTGTAAAGGCTTCGTAGCGTCCCTATGCAACCACACCTCGGAAGTGTGGTATGGTGCTTGGCCAGCATCGCATGGTTGGGTTTAAAGTTCTTCGGAACTTTTACGCGAACTGTGGGTAAAGTGTGCAAACCTCTGCAGAGTGTAAAACTGATCGATCAGCCGTGCTCACGGTCATGAGCGGCTTGGACCCTCACATGATTAATGAACTTAAAGATGAGATAAATCGTGGTTGGTGGAGCTCGTTGAGCTTGGGTTGTTTTGGCATTTGAGTTTCTCTTAAGTGGGTTGGTACGAACTTACACCTAGTAACTAGGAGTTCCTTAAGTAAAACTTGACCAACATTAAAATGCTAACCGCTGCAAAACCTTAGCCTACCCTTGATAGCCTTGCATTTTTCCCCCACTTGCTGAGCTCCAACCATAAGTGTGCTCAGCCTTGCCTATCGCCGTTCGAGAGGAGAACTTTGGAGGGGAGTTCTACGATGACTTCGATGAGCCTGTGAGGCTTGCGGACCCCCGAGTCAAGTGCCTGTGGGAGCGGAAGACGAGGACTCGACGAGTAGTTATCGTTTTCCGTTGTTAGAGACCTTCGAGTCTCCCCGCATGAGTGTAATAAGAGGTTAAACTTTGAAGTACGTTTGTAAACTGTTTATGGTATTTCACTCATTTTTGTCTATCATATGTGTGTGAACTGATCCTGGCGCACATATGAGATGCACTTGGTTTCTCTTCGGAAATCAGGTGTGACAATCTGTTGTTGGACTTAGCCTAACCGCGGTTTGCTAGGTCATTCGCGGCTTGGTGCATTGCCCACTGTAGCACTCCATGGATCATGGCTGCTTCGTTTGACCGGATTACGTTGGCACGTGAAATTTTTGGGTACTTTTTCAAGGTCTATTAGGAGTATTGAACCTAGACTATGTACAAAAATAATTACATGAATGGACTATTATTGCGAGACGGATCTATTAAGTCTAATTAAGCCGTCATTATAGATTGGTTATTGTAGCACACTGTTGTCTAATCATGACATAATTAAGCTCGTTAGATTTGTCTCAAAAATTAAGGTAGGGATTGTGAAATGAGTTTTGTCATTATCTAAATTTAATACTCCTAATTAGTGTCCGGAGATTGATGTGACAAGTAGTTGGTGAAATTTTTGGGAACTAAACTGAGTGTTCTCATCAAGTAGCATTTGTAGTTCGGTGTGGTGTGGTCGTTGTGGGTTGTTTCCATAACAAGCTGCTCATGCGTGCATTCCTAGGGTCCGTTTGGCACGGCTGTGGCTGTGGGTGTGGCAGCTCCGGCTGGACTGTGCCGGTGAAGCGGATTTGGGGTTGAAGTTGAAACCGTTTGAGAGGAACGTTTGGCAAAACAGCTTCTCATGTTGGTTTAAAATGGAAAAAATTGTGAAATGTCTAATATACCCTTCTCTTCTTATCCATCCCACTCATCCCTATCCACTCATCCCGCCGGCCCATCCATCCCCATCCATTCGGCGCTAGCTCCCCAGTCCCCCGCCCCGGCAGCCCTCCGCCGCCCACACTGGCGACGGCAGCACGGACGACCGTGGTGCCCTCCTCTCTCCTCGCGATGATGGCGACGGGAGCACGGACGACCGCGGCACCCTCCTCTCTCCTCGCGCCGGCTCGCACCGCCGGCGGTGCCGCCGCATGCCCGCACCCCCTCCCCTGCTCTTTCCCGCGCTCGACCTCGTCCCTTGCTCGGTCAACGAAGGGCGGCGACGAGGGCGAGTCGTTGCCTGACCGGCCCCTCGATTTGGCGACGAGAGCGAGCTCCCTACCGCGGCTCTTGCCGCGGGCAGGTCGAGCTCCCAGGCCAGTGGCGAGCCCCCACCGTCGGAGCCCATCTTCTCTCTGTATGCCCCTCCTCAAGCTCTCCGCTGGGGGCAGCTCTCTGCATGAAGCGGGAGACGCAACGGGCAAAGCTGCTATTTTCAGCTGCGTCCTCGCGTTTTGGCTCTAGAGAGCGCCTTTCACGGGAAGAGAGGAAGCGATTCGGGGGTGAATCTGTTTTTTTCAACCCGTTAGCACAACTGTGCTAAAAACAGCTTCTTAAGCTGTTGCTTAAGCTGTGCCAAATGGATCCTTAATCATACGAAGACAACAACTCCAAGTTTAACTATGAGGCTGGCAACTTAATGGAAGAGACAACAACTTCATAGTTTAACTATGAGGCGGGCAACATAATCAGGCAAAAAGGAAATTGAGAAGGGAAAAAAGAGGTAGGGGCAAAAAAGATATTTCGTATTATTCTCATGAAAAAATAAAGATCAATATTAGTACAAGGATGAATTTACCTCAAAAACTAAAGTTAAAGAATTAAACTGGTCTATTAGAAAGTTCAGGAACGAATTTGATCGTTGAGGTAAAGTCCAAAGACCAAAATGGGTATTTTACCATGACATATGATGCCCGCTTCAGATTTAATTTTTCGCTTGTCAAGGTTTACGCCACCCTATGGAATCCCGGCACCTAGTCGGGTACGTCCACTTGAAACCACCCTTGTTCCTCAGCTCCGGCGTCAGGCTGGTGTAGTTCTTCCAGTCCGCGGCGACGTCGCTGAGGTCGTGCACCTTGTTCTCCAGCCCGACGCAGCAGCAGGCGTGGATGGTGCAGACCTTCTCCGGGTCGTCGTGGTACTCGCAGAAGCCGCCGAAGTACACCGTCTCCAGCGGCTCGATCTTGACCTGCAGCTTGCTCACGAGCTCGCGCCTGATGTTGACGAACACCGACTGGTCGTGCTGCCCCGGGAACCTCTCCCTCGCCGCCCGCCAGTACTTCATCATCCGGATGGTCCGGTTCGTCGACTTCACGTAGTATAGCCCGGTGTTGAGCGGCTGGTCCAGCGGCGCGCGCGACGGCTTGAAGTCGTCCGACGAGCAGCTCATGTCGGCGTACACGGGGAAGTGCCGGAACGGGTTGCGAAACCAAACCATGTCGCAGTCCTGATCAATCGGCAGTGCACACACTATCCATCAGCAAGAAATTGACTGTTCTTGTATATGATTTGAATTTTTGATAGGTTGAAGATTAAAGGAAGGATCGAAAATTCAAAATTGAGAGTCGTCTTGCCGTGAAGAGGAAGTTGTAGCCGAGCTCCAGGACGCGCTGCTGGAAGGTGAGCTTGGTCCAGACGAGCTCCAGGTAGTCGGGGCTCATGAACGCCTTGGCCGAGCTCATGTCCACGGACGTGGCGTTGAGGAAGTAGCAGTGAGCGTGCACGGCCTTGCAGCGCTCGAACCCGCGGGCGTCGAGGGCGACCACGAGGAGGTGGTTGAGGAGGTGCGCGATGTCCTCGCCGTTCTTGAAGCTCTCGAGGTAGAGGTCGAGCAGGGAGCCGGGCTGCGCCCATGCCTCGTTCACCGAAGTGATTATCACCGTCCTGTCCTCCATGGCCACTTTCGGTAGCAGCTCGGGTAGGCCCTTGAATATGACCTGCGTGTGAAATATGAAGATGAAAACGTAGTTTTAGCCTGATTACAATTAAAAACAAGAATTATTATGTGCTTGCTATTATTATTTCAGGCTAAATAATTTTGATGTTACAGTTTTCCCATATGCGATTTATCTAAATCTGGCTGGGCCCTCCGGTTGTCTTGCAAAGCCCATTTACACAAACCTCTGAGCCATTTGGTTTGGGCTAACTTGTTCCATTTCAGTGAAAGTATGCCCTAAACCTCAAAAAATAAAATAAAATAAAATACAACAATCACAAGTATGACCGTATCCACAAACGCATCAGAATGCAGCTCAGTCACAGCAAGTCAACTAGGTCTAGGTTAGCTATCTTGGCATACAAGATCATGCAAAATGAAATGATCTTAAAAACAGGAAAAATAATCATTTCCCTAACAGCTCAAACTTTTCAAAATGGTGCAATTTATCCTCTAATGAATTTGTCTCAGTCTTCTGTTTCGCTGCTCCTTGTACGTACACATTTCAGTTTCAGGTTTTCCAAGGGGATAGTAACGTGGTAGGCCTCTTAATCCAAATAGTTTGATGATTCTTTTTGTTGTTGTTTCTCATGTATCATGTATATGATGGTCCAAGATGGTAAAAATAAAAAAATGTGAAATAGGTAACGCCAGCTATTTTTTGAACAAAAAAATACAGCTTGTACAGAGGGAAAAACAGTTGTTTTCTTGAAAGCACGGCAAACCATATTTGTCGTGAGAATTTATTAGAAATTAAAAGGGCAAAAGGAGCAAATTAAGGGGAAATCACCTGGAAAGAAGAAGTCAAAATACAACTAGCAACAACCCAAGATCATGCGAATTGAAGTGAATGAAGAATTGATACGGATATACATATAGCACGCGCATAGATACAAGCAAAACATTTCACGCACGGGGGCGTGTCTCGTGAAGTTCAGTAGACGTACGTTAGTCGTAGCGCCCTGTTACCTCATTTGGATCCTCGCCCGCCGGCGGCGCCACGGCTCCGCTCCCCCAGCTGCGCGAGATGCTTGACAGGCCCTCCCCGAGGCGGTCGGAGGCGAGCAAGAAGAGGAGGGCGGTGGGCAGCGCCGCGCCGAGGAGGAAGCTCACGGCGTGGCTGCCGGCCTCCTTGCTCCCAAACCCCAGCAGCCCCATGTCTCTCGAAAGAGAAACACGCGATCGAGCTGCAAATTAAATGGGGTGCCCGATCGGCTACTGTTCCACCCACTTCCAATTGTAGGTTCGTTTGATCAGGTCGTAGTAGTACGTGGGTTCGTTTTGAATCGAAGAAACAACGTGCGAATCAGCGTCCAGTACCCAGGACGGGTGCTCCGAAACGCCACGCCACGGTTTTGACGAGCGAGGCGGCGTACGTATGCGGACGTGCGTTTTTTCCCCTTGTCCGGCCGGCCGGCGAGGAAGACGTTCCCGTCGACGACGAGGTGCCATTGGTGACTTCGGGAATCTCCAGAACTGCCGGTGCTCAGTGCTTCGGAGGTGCTCATAGGGGTAGGGTTTGCGTACATGTATTCATAGAGGTGAGTGTGCGTGCGTGTTGTGAGCGTCTGCGTTGTACTGTGTCATTCTCAAAAAAAAACCAACGGATTTACTTGTCAACGATTCCTGGTGAAGCTTGTTGTTCTATACTTTGCAGTTTGGACAATCTTAACGAAGATACTACTACGGGAGCATCTCAAACGAGAGAGTCAGGTCAGAGTTTGCTTCCGTCTCGAGAAAGGTCTCAGAATTTTGATGTGTGAGTTTACCTGATCGAGTTACAGGAGCGTAAAGGCGCCAATTCAGATCAATTCGAAATTTACATTATTCCTCCTAAATTTGTTTATTACGTGCCATGTATTTTTTTGTTATTTTTTTACACAGTAGTGCTCCGTATTACCGGCCTTCTCACTTATCAGTCACCAGCCAACGGTACTTTTCTCTCATAATAAACCAGCTACTAGCCACCAACCAGCAATACTTTTATCTCATAACATTAGCACTAGCCACCAGTCAAACAAATAGGTTGCTGGTTTATCGCTGACGACTTGACGAGGCGCGTCACCCTACAACATACGCATCGGGTATGCTCACGGGCTCGATGCACCAATTTGTACAAGCACAAATTACAATACAAACTTATCCACGCCGCGTTACCACACTAGGATCGTTTTTATATATTTTTTCGCGGTTTTTCGAAAATAAATGTCGGATCTAAAAATTTTCAGAAGTGTCTTCCATCGTGTTTAAAAGGGCGGTTGGGGCGTTGTAGCACCCAACCGTCATTGGAAATGGCAGTGGGGCGCTACAGCGCCTAGCCACCATTTCAGACGGTGGCTGCTACAGTAACCCCTTCATGGTACTGTATCGAGTTGCGTCACCATTCGAACTCCTCAAAAAATCATTTTCTTATAAACTCAGAATAAATTTTATATAAAAGTTGTAGTTTTTATTGAGATCTAATTCAAACTTTTTTATTTAAACGATATATTATCCGGATCTTTGTTTTCTGTTTTCGGTCCATGAAAGCACACGTACCCCTTCGTAGTTTTTTTTACCCACAACCATGTCTTGGAGGCCCAAATCAAACTGAATAGTGCAAAGCGCTAGAATTTTTCCTTTTTTACATTTTTTCACATCAATTTTGCAAAAATATATGGTCCGAAAAAAATTGCAAAACTATACATCTGGCGGCGTGGGGGACGGCGGCAGGGACTTACCGTCGTGCCCCACGGCGTTAGGAGGCGCGCGGTACTGTAGCACTTTCCTACCGCTATGGGGCACGACGGTAGGGGCCCAGTCTATTTTCAATAATTTATATTTTTTTTTGTTTGAATTCGGATGGAAATAAACTTTACATGAAAATTGTAACTTTCGACGAGATATACAACTTTGTAGTTCAAAGTTTTTCCATTTGAAGTCATGTTCATAGTCAAATAATCGATAAACTATCCAAAACCCAGGGTTCTACTGGAGTGTTCTGCGCCTCTGCACTCCATCACTGGCCATGGCCATAGCAAGGTCCGTTCACATGTAATCCTTCGGTTTAGCTTGCACGATGAAACATTCACTGTGCACCCCAACCCGCCATGCAGGGATTTTCTAAGCAACAATGACACGCTTTGCGAGCTTGGTGGCAAGTTATGCTATGTCCACTCTTCCTCACCGTGGGATGTGGCCATTTGGTTGGCAGAGGATGGGCCAAACCTTGCTTGGTCTCAGCGTTGCCGTGTTAGCTTGCCCATTCCAAGGCTGTTACATGTTTTCGCTTGTGCTTCAACCAATGGAGACGAGGTATTCCTATCCATTGATGCCTGGTAGTACCTTTTGAAGTGTGATATGCGTGATGGTAGTACCTACTTTTCTATGACATTTGGGACTCGTTCGTCGGTGAGATATTTTTTTAATTCCCCTCCCGAGCTTCTCTCTCCTTGGCTCCCATCTCCCTCATCTCTTCTCGATTCTTCTTTCTCCATGGAGGGGCGAGCTCTGGGCGGCTCGGTCAGGCTGGGCGAGATCCGGCCGTCCCGAAGCGGGCACGGGCGGGTTCGAGCTCCGGCCAGGGCCGAGCGGCGCGGCGAGCTCGGTTGGCCGAGCGCGGGCGGGGGCGAGATCCCGCCGGCCGGGCGTGGGAGGGTACGAGCTCCGGCCGGGCGGAGCGGCACGGGCGAGCTCGGTGGCCGGGCGCGGGCGCTCCGGTGGGGTGGAGCGGCGTGGGTGGAGCGACTCGGGCGGGTGCGAGCTCCGACCGACCATCCCCGGGCGGCGGGCGGCGCATTCCCGAGCGGCGGGATCCCGAGCTCCCACGGGCTCCGCTGGTGGCGCGCTGGGGCAACCGCCCAACGACCGAGTAGGGACTCCCGTCTCCACCCACAGGAGGAGGGGCCGAAGGGGGGGATAGGGGGTGAATAGTGATAGGGGTTGGGACTGGGACTTTGCTGGAGTGCGTTTTTTTTTTTGCTTTGAGCCCCTACACGGCCATCTCATTTCCCCCGATTTTGTACAAACACAAATTACAATACAGGTGAGATCAGTGGATGCATATGCCGGGCACCTTCCAGCGCACGGGCCCCCGCTTCCGCTCCTCCTCGTCCATCTGCCGGTACGCGCGCCACTCCCGCAGCAGGTTGCCGAGGTCGTGGAGCTTGGCGCCGAGGCCGACGCAGCAGTTGGCGTGCATGGTGTAGAGCGTGTTGAAGTCGCGGGTGTTGTTGCAGAACCCGGCGTTGTGCTCCGTGTCCAGGAACTGGATGCGGAGGCCGCGCGTGGCCACCAGCTCGTGCTTGATCTCGTTCAGCACCTGCTGCTCGTGCTTCCCCGGGTAGGACGCGCGCGCCGCGCGCCACGCCTCGAACGCGCCCACCGTGCGCCGGCTCGACTTGACGTACAGGAACCCCGTGTTCGGCAGGTTCATCGGGCTGTAGGGGTCGCCGAAGAAGAAGTCCGACGAGGTCACCATGTGCGCCGCCACAGACATCCGCTCGAACGGGTTGCGGAACCACAGAATGTCCACGTCCTGCATGCATCACCAATTCAATTTCAGTTTTCTGATTGATGAGGGTGACAGATTGGACCAACTGTTCAAAGTCCAACTGCTGCTTGGCGCGTGCGCGGCGAACAACGTACCGTGAAGAGGAAGTTGTAGCCGAGCTCGAGGATCCTCTGCTGCAGCCGGACCTTGCTCCAGACCAGGTCGATGTAGTCCTTGCTCATGAACACCTTCTCGTCGGAGAGGTTGCGCCCGGCGGCGGCCGGGAGGAGGTAGCAGTGCGGGTGCACGGCGCGGCACCGCTCCAGCGCGCCGCCGTCGAGCGCCACCACCAGGAGGTGCTCCGCGAAGTGCGATATCCGCTCGCCCGTGCGGAAGCTCTCCAGGAACAGGTCCAGCAGCGAGTCCTCCGCCGCCCACGCCTCGTTCACCGACGTCATGATCAGCGTCCGGTCCTCGTCCGCCACCGCGCGCAGCAGCCGCTCCAGCTCGTCCTCCTCGTCGTGCTCCGGCGCCGGCGACCCCTGGATTATCATCATCGACGACCCAAAAAGGAAGAGAGGGAAAAAAAATCAGATGTCAAGAAGCATATTAATAACCTGGTCTGATGAACAAAATCGCTTGGCCTGGTGAAAACCTTTGCTTCGGCGTGAGCAGGAGCGGCAGGTTCTCCCGCCGGATTCGCCTCCTGTGCGGCGGGAGCATCAAACTCCGTGGTCCCATTGGCCCAGCTCGATACCCCCGTGAAACGCGCGCCGCTGCTCGCCGACGTCAGGAAGAAGAGCAGGACGGCGGCGGCGGACGCCCCGAGGATGAAGGACACGAGCTGGTGAAGCGCGTTCTGCTGGCTCCCCATCGCAAAGGTCGAGCGGCTGCCAACGCCGCCGATCGAGAGAAGCTAGCCTTCAAGAGGAGTGCCGTGGAGGGAAATCTTACAAGACAAACTTAAGAATTTGGTGTGATGGGGGTGTTGATCTTGTCAAGGGGGGTGACATGAGCTGATGCGACCGATTCTGCTGCGCTACACACGGCTGTAGGGTATTGGTGTATGGTTATATTTCACTGTCTTGCATAGTTGCATGTGCATTTCTAATGCTCATGTGGAGGGTCAAACCTTCTCGGCCTCATCATGGTCATGGAAACGTTCTGTGCTGCTCCAGCAATCTGAGCCTGGAAGCTGTTGGTCCATGTGCATCGGATTCAGAAAACTTCCTACCAGCGCCTTGTTTAGTTGGCTGAAAATTTGTCTTTTTAACGTTTCGAACTTCAGAAGACACATCGGTAAAGACGTTTCGTTTGTTTGTGGTAAATATTGTCCAATAATGGACTAACTATGCTCAAAAGATTCGGCTCGTGATGTACAATGAACTGTGTGATTAGTTAATTTTTTACCTACATTTATCGCTCCGAACATATGACTTTTGATGTATTTAATGTGATGTGATGGAGAGAGAGTTGAAAAAATAGAAAAAAAAGTGCCAAATTTTCAGCCTGCCCGGGTATATTGTACGTACGTCGCCACGAACCAGGCAACCATCATTCTGCAGAGTTCAAATTTTGCAGCTAGCATTCCCTGCTGTACATTCTCCGAACAGGTAAATTCTTTACGCGAGTTCAAACTAAGAGCCTGTACTACTGAATAATACTCCAGCGCGCAACTAACCTATCGCCTGTTCGGCTGTTCTTAATAAGGGAAATAATTCAATTTGTTCAACGCTTCACGCTACAATGTCCACCGCTCGCGATCGATCCACATGTGTGATTTATTATTCTATTACTAGGACATCTGATCAGTTGCTTTCGCTAACGACTCCTTGATCGCAGAGTTTCACGCGGCCCGTGGTGATCGGCGCCCGGACATCGCCGGTCTCCCTTCTTTACACTCCTTGTCATTATTTTCCTCTCAAAACAAATTGTTGCACGATATTTTTGTCTCAGAATAAATCAGTCGTACACATAAGTTGCCGAGGGGGTGCCACGTTTGTCGATTCGAGCCTAGTAGTTGTAAATTTCCAGCTAATAAATAAATTGATTGATTGATTGGTCGTTGTCAAACTCGATCGGATCGGGTGGCACACCGTGTGTTGGCGAGATGTTGGTGACCTACCCATCCCTCCCGGGCAGTCTCTTTTTCCCTCTTCGCGGGTTGAGGAAAGAAAGAGTAGCGGTAGAAGAAAGCCGCGGTTGACTGGTTCCACGACCACGAGAGCATTTTTCGTACTAACGTCGCTTTCGGCTGAGGAAGAAAGAAAGAACGCAGGTAAAGATTCCCGCCCGTCCCGAAACTTCATCGTTGGGGCCTTTCTCTCTTGAATTTACTCCGGCCCACGTTGGAGTGCATCCGTGCGCAGCCCGGCGATGGACCAAGCAATCGGCCCACTCATTGCAGGCCATCACTCTCCCTGATCCCATCCGTGCGGTTGCTTTCGTGAAGTAAATAAATAAATAAAAGCGGCAACATTCCAACAGCGGTGCCAAGTCATCCGAGCTTCGCGCGCTGCTGCTGACCACTAGTAGTTTCCCCCAACGATTCGCTCTCGTGTCAGTCAGTGAAGGGGGCCCCCACCGGCAGGGCCCTTTCGGGTGGTGCCGCAGCGCTGCCACCTGCCCGCCTCCTCGTGCAGTGCAGTCGTGTGCCGCGCTGTGCGTGAGACGTGACTGCGCCGGAGAGTCCAGCGCCGCCGTCGTACCGGGGGGGGCTTCCTGAAGCGGACGGCCGTCTCGTGGCCACTCACTCTCAAGCTGGACGGCCAGGAAGATGTCCCGTTTTACATTTTGCAATTCTTTCGCAACAAGAAAACACGGTCGCATCAGTTTGAGTTGTAGTTAAACAGTAACACGCGCGGCAAGCGTCTTCCGTACCGGAATCCCACCACTCTCGGCAAGAGAGAGAGAGAGAGAGAGAGCACGTTCTTCTTGTTCCCTAAGCCAAGAAGAAAGCTGGGGGCTATAAACGTAATTTGCCCGCACGTCTCCTTCCCCCCTCGGCATCCGGAATCCCCCCCGCGACGCCTCTCTCTCTCTCTCTCAACCCCGAAATCGAAAAAAAAATTAGAAGAGGCAAAAAAAAAGAGAGAGGAAAAGCTCTCGATCTAGGGATCCCCTTCCCGGCCTCTCGTTCCCGTTCCCCTCCTCCTTCCCCAAAACCCTAGGCCAGCCTAGCGGCGGAGCGAGCTCGCCCGCCCGCCCGCCCGCCCGCCTCGGACCATGGCCGAAGACAGCTACTCCTCCGCGTCGTCCGCCGCCCCGTCGGCGGCGGCGACCGCGGCGGCCGCTGCGGCGGCGGCGGTGGGCTCGTCGGTGATCCCGATCGTCAACAAGCTGCAGGACATCTTCGCGCAGCTGGGGAGCAGCTCCACGATCGACCTGCCGCAGGTGGCCGTGGTGGGGAGCCAGAGCAGCGGCAAGTCCAGCGTCCTCGAGGCCCTCGTCGGCCGCGACTTCCTCCCGCGGGGCTCCGACATCTGCACGCGCCGCCCGCTCGTGCTCCAGCTCGTGCACCAGCCGCGGCGGCCCGCGGACGCCGAGGCCGACGAGTGGGGCGAGTTCCTGCACCTCTCGGGCCGCCGCTTCTACGACTTTCGGGATATCAGACGCGAGATCCAGGTCGGTATCCCCCTTCACTCAGTGATTCGACCTGTTGGGATTTTCGGAATGACCAGTTGTTTTGGCATATGCAATCGGTGGGTGTGCTAGGAAGTTAGTGACAGTAATATAGTGCCGTGGCTGCCCCCCTAAGGTTTGAGATGTTTGTTTAGGTGTCGTGACTGCAATTGTTTTGATGAATCATTCGCTTCTGCTGGTTTATGATTTGTGCATGAGTCGAATAATGTGGATTGCAGCACAACTTGGTACCGTCTTAATAACTCACAACATGCTTTTGGATTGTGAGGTGGTGCTCTAGGATTGTAACCATGGTAATGCTGGGTTATGCGGCATCATTTTTGGTGTTTAGCGGTAGTGGCGATGATGTTTCATTACTTGTTCCTTGGGTGATTTTGTGGTTGTTTCAGACAACAGTATGCCATATGGTAGCAACACTCACTCATCTTCAGGTCGGCACTTGTTGAGGTGTCCTAACAGTTTGTTTGGATGGTTAGATTATTTGGATAACCGTCGTGTAGCTTCATGTGATGTAGGTTTCGATGCTGTTTGCAGTACAATTTGTGTTGCTATTGGTGTCTGTTTGGTACGGTGAACTGGAATTTGGGAGTGCAGAAGTGAGCTGTATAGGATTTTGGGTTTTGTTGGGTTCATCCAGTGTTTGGATGGTATATTGTTTGTTTTGTTCAATTTTGATATTTTATTTAGTTAGTGTGGGTGGCGTGATAAGTGCTCCGCAGATTCTACGAACCCATTGTTAAATGTTATCTGCACCCATGCAGGCAGAAACGGACCGGGAGGCAGGTGGTAACAAGGGTGTATCAGATCGGCAAATACGTTTGAAGATTTTTTCACCAAATGTTCTCAACATTACTTTGGTCGATTTACCTGGAATTACTAAGGTGCCAGTTGGTGACCAACCAACTGATATTGAGGCCAGAATAAGGACTATGATAATGTCATACATCAGACACAAGACGTGTATCATCTTAGCTGTTTCGCCGGCAAATGCAGATTTAGCAAATTCTGATGCTCTCCAAATGGCTCGTGTTGCTGATCCTGATGGTATGTGCAAAATACATGTCTAGAACATTTCAGTTCAGATTTGTATTGTATTAGGCTGATTTATTGTTCTCGTAGGTTCTCGAACAATCGGTGTTATCACAAAGGTTAGTATATAATTTTAACCTACAGATTGATTTTCTATCTCATGAGTCCCACTCACTGTGGTTTTGTCTGTTACCTATTTCTTCCAGCTGGACATAATGGACAGGGGCACTGATGCCCGCAACTTTCTTCTGGGAAACGTGATCCCCTTGAAACTTGGTTATGTTGGCGTGGTCAACCGAAGTCAACAGGTACTTTTCTGAAGGTTCATCAGTTCACACAAGTCTGTCTTAACTGAAGGGTTCGACTGCATTAATGATTCTGCTGGTGCCATTGCCATCATGTTGCAATAGTTTGTTTTGTTATAAATTTATCATCAATCGTTCATTGCTTGGATTATTGGAACATTCAGACAGCAATTTGTGCCTTTTTGTTGTGATGTAGAGTGGATGCAAAACTATAGGTTTATTAAACTATCAAAGAACTCTTCATGTTTATGTAGTTAATAAGAGGAACAGTCATTATCCAAATCTTGCATTTCTCATCAAATATGCATTTTCTTCGGTGTTTTCAAAATAAATGTACACCTTTTTTGATGGTGCAGGATATCAACTCAGACCTCAGTATCAAGGATGCTCTGGCCCGCGAAGAAAAATTCTTCCGTACTCAACCAGTATGCTGCTCTACAGTTGCTATTTTTGTTTTTTCATATTCCATTTTCCATATTGAAGGAATCTGTTTGCCCCTTCTTAGGCATATCATGGTCTTACCCAGTACTGTGGCATACCGCAATTAGCAAAGAAGCTAAACCAGGTATGGCCGTCAATGTCCGTTGTAATCCAGCTTGTATATTGTGATTTGAATTTGAAATTAAATCGACTTATATGGTTACAGATTCTGGTCCAACATATCAAAACAGTTCTGCCCGGGCTTAAGTCACGCATAAGCAGTCAATTGACCGCTGTTGCTAAGGAGCTCGCTGTGTATGGAGATCCTGTTGACTCTAAGGTCTGTTTCTTTTTTTTGTTAATTCTCTTTCCTGCAAAGTGATAACATAAATCGACTGGTGATTGTTAGAACTCTGGCTCTTTTTGTCTCCTTGTGATGGCCATCTATTTGTTTCATGGTTGCAGGCTGGGCAAGGTGCTAAGCTTTTAAACATCCTAGCTAAGTACTGTGAAGGTAATTACTGAACCATGGCCATCCTTTACTATGGAAACTATGTATACCTAATAGATAGAATTGCGTACTTTCTTGTGTTGTGTCTTTATTTTTAAACATGAAATTGTTAACAAATTGTGTATGCACAGCTTTCTCTTCAATGGTGGAAGGAAAAAATGAAGATATATCCACCATCGAACTTTCTGGTGGAGCAAGAATCCATTACATTTTTCAGTCTATCTTTGTCAAAAGCTTAGAGGTGTGTAGTTAAACTTTCTTTCTATATGCTTGTGTTTTTCATTGTACGTGCGATAACATGTGTATAAAATCTGTGTCACTACAGGAGGTTGACCCTTGTGAGGATGTTTCCGATGAAGATATCCGCATGGCTATCCAAAATGCAACTGGTCCTAGAAGTGCATTGTTTGTACCTGAAGTAAGACGCGCCTGTCTCTGTTTTGCATGCGTTATAGAGACATACAGTTAGCCTTTGGACAGTTTAGCTGACAATTCTTTCTCTAACAATCTCTCAGGTACCATTTGAAGTCCTTGTACGTAGGCAAATCAGCAGATTGCTTGATCCAAGTCTACAGTGTGCACAGTTCATATATGATGAACTAGTGAAGGTTTGTACTTGTCTCTGTTACTTTTATGGCATGTTTGGTGTTTTGCCTTCGATTACACACCTTACACTGTAATGATTTCTTAATATATCTAGAAGGCATGGAAATTCTCCCAAAATGGGCCAGGCCATTTTAACTTTCGTATTTTTTGGATGGCAAGGCCACTTGTAGCTTTTGAAGACCGAAATATGAGCTTGTTTGATCACATGTGTAACACTGCTATGCCGTTGCTATTTCTCATAACTTTGCTCTTTTGCTGTAGATGAGCCATCGCTGCCTTGCAACAGAGCTTCAGCAGTTTCCAATACTTCGCAGAAGCATGGATGAAGTAATTGGGAAGTTCTTGCGGGATGGGCTTAAGCCAGCAGAAAGTATGATAGCACACATTATCGAGATGGAGGTACGTACCCTCTTGCTCTGTGGTTAATACTTAAATTTTTCCCGGTACCTGTTTGAGTTCTGAAACTTGATATGCTTACCCATCCATCATCAGAAGTTAAGAACCTTCAGAGTTATTTCTGATCTCATCACATTTTGTGAATAATTTAAGAACATTGGGGTAAATCTGTGTGATTTCTGCTATTTTAATGGCCTTCCTGGAAAAGATGGATTGATTTAGGAATTTTTAGGGTTTAGTTTTGTTTGTACTAAATCCTAGAGAGCAGGATATTACAAATGACCTTTCCAAACAGACCATAAATGCAATCATCTGCATGATTATTTCCTGACTCTTTGCTATACATGTTGTCTTTCTTCACTAGCGATGATATTAATTGTGCAGGAGGATTACATAAACACATCACACCCAAATTTTATCGGTGGGAGCAAGGCTGTTGAGCAAGCACAACAGCAAGTTAAAGCTGCAAAAATCTCAGCAGTGGTAGTAAGGAAGGTATGCATCTGTTGTGTCTACTGTTAATAACAAATCTTATTATGAGCGACTTTTTGAATGAGTGGCCAGAATATAGTAACATCACATATTCCACAGCTATGTTCCACGTGATAAGGATAGTCTTTTATGCTTCATAATGGATATCAATAAACTGATGTCTAAGTCAAACTATGTCTTCTCCCTTTGGAATGGGTTTGGGCAAACCTAGGCAATGTACGGCCATGCTAGAGCCCTGGTAAGAATTGGAGTTTGCGACCACTTGCTGTTTCTTGTTAATGGGAAAGCCTATTATTTATCTTCAGGATGATTACCAAAATGTATTACTTTTATGAAGCGATCCACCAAGTTTGACGCACATGCACCTTTGGTGATTTATTGTGCGGAAAGTATGGTTTCTCTTACATATCTCCTGTTTTAAAATTTTTTACATTTAGGGCAAGCTGAAACATAATTTTTAAAAAGCAGAAAGTAGTTTTTTGGAGGCATACATTTTTCTCAGATCTTGCTTGCAAGTTAGCTAACATCTTACCAATTGATTATACACATCCACAAGTATTAAGAACATCGAATTGCAGGATGGAGTAGATGCTGATAAGGTGCAAGCTTCTGAAAAAACTAAATCACGTGCGGTATTGGGCAGAAGCGTTAATGGAGTAGTTACTGACCACATCCAGGTTTTTCTCATCATTATCTTTTAGCAGTTATCCGTCTGTTCATTTGGTATTTCAGGTGCTCATATCTTAACTCTTCTCTGCGTTTGTGGTGTAACTGAACAGGGTGTAAGGCCTGCTGCTGAAGCTGATAGACCAGGATCTTCTGGTAAGAAATTTGTTTCTTTCTTTGAAGTTTTTTTTGGTGATTCTTTCCCTGTTACATTCAAAACCGTTTATCTGTGTCCAATTACCTGGTATCTTTAGGTAGTGGAACCACATCCTTTTGGAATTCAATATTTACTTCCAATGAGGACCGAACACATGCTTCTGCAAAAGATAACTCTTCAAACAGATCGTATTCTGTACCTACACCCAATCTGGAGCATTCATTCTCCACGATACAGTTAAGAGAGGTGAGTTATCTTATTTATTCTCTCATTAATGTTATTTACATACACTGAGTGATTGATAAGAGACCCTTGCTGAACAGCCACCAGTCGTCCTGAAACCATCAGAACACCAGTCCGAGCAGGAGGCACTTGAGATAGCAATTACAAAATTGCTATTGAAGTCATATTACAATATAGTAAGGAAAAATGTGGAGGACTTCATACCAAAAGCAATTATGCATTTCCTGGTACGTAATTACTGACCTATTTGTCCACAAGATGTCCATTTCTGTGTGCTAAGAACCTGTTTATATCGATAGGAAAATTTTTAGGTCCCCTTTAAGACCTATTAAGACCAAACATAGATTAATTACAAAACTAATTACAATTACATGGATGGACGGGAATCGGGAGACGAATTCATTGACCCTAATTAATCCGTCATTAAAGATTGTTGTTTACTGTAGCATAATATTGTCTAATCATGACATAATTAGGCTCATTAGAATCGTCTTGAGTTTAATGCTCCTAATTAGTGCCCGTTCATTCGATGTGACGGGTGGATGGAGAAATTTTTGGAACTAAATGAGGCCTAAACATTGCATTTGAGCGAGCAGATTGCTCCAGTCCCATTGAGGGATGGATTTGAGAAAGTTGTCTTGTAACTCTATACTCTTTTCATTTCACTTATCCTTGACATTGATTTCTGTTGCAGGTTAACCACACAAAAAGGGCGCTGCATAATTACCTTATAACGAAACTTTATAGGTAGGCAAATGTTTATTAACTCTTTGTTCTTAATAAACACCATTTTAGGTAAGCAAATAATATTGTTATTACGATACAATGTGCTCAAATCTTTCTGTTGCTGAATCCAGAGATGATCTCTTGGAGGACTTGCTCAAAGAACCTGATGAGATAACCATAAAGAGGAAGCAAATACGTGAAAATCTCAAGGTCCTTCAGCAAGCTTACAAAGTATGTTTTGTGACTCTTTAATTTCCTCCATTCAAAAGTACCTCTTTGCCACTTGATCTCACCGGCACTTTGCTTTTGTTGCCTCACGTGTCTTCTGCACTATTCAGACTTTGGATGAGATACCACTCGACGCAGAGGCAGTCGAGAGGGGTGGCTATTCCCTCGAGTCTGATGTAATTGGTCTACCAAAGGCCCATGGGCTTTCTTCATCCTTACATGGATTCAACGATGGAAGCTCACCGTATTCAACTCCAAAGCAATCAAGGTCAAGGAGATCCAACCATTCTGGGGAGCAGCCCCCTTTCAATCCCAATATGAGTGGCAATGGTTTTTGATGTCACCTTTCGCTGTGGCCTCCCAGATTGGTTACCGAACCAAAACCATCTGATGTGCTGCAAGCACACCCTATTCTGCATCGAGTTTGTTGGCACCCATAGATATATGTTTTTTTAGTTATATTCTTTGTAGCGCTGCGCCGATGAAGCCTGACATGGTGCAAGTTTTGTCATTTCGCCCTTTGTACAGTATATCTTTGCCCAGTCATTTCGTCTTAAAATGATATCAGTGATGGGTATAGTTTTTTTGGGACCCATGGAAGAAGCTATGGAAAGTTCTGCTAGCTGTAGTAGTGCCGAGTGCCTATATGTTACCACGGATTTGCCGTGCAAAATATGACATGGCTGGTATGGTGGTGCAAAAAAAAGTTGTGGCATGAAATTGTTTACTTTATTCGTTATTTTGATTTTGAATTGTTGGGCCTTGGTTAATAATATGATTGTTAACGAGAATTGTGATTTGGTGAATAATGTTCCCTGTTTTAACATAATGCTTTGTACTTGTCAAATCGAAGTAACTCCAGGACGAGTGAGTGAAACGTAAGCCAAAAATAGTTTTAATCGTATAGCAACCAGTACAGCTCTGCAAATAACAAACGGCGTTCTGGGTTTGGTCCTAAATTGAAACGGCTCAGTGGTGCTTTGAGTATAGAGGACAAAGGAGAGCATCTCCAGCAGATTACTCGTATCTATCCTCAACAACAATAAAACCCTACCATTTAGGAGATGGAGGATAAACAGAATATCAATCAGATCTCCAGCACCAAAATGTTGAGCACTTGTCTATATAATTCACCTCCTCTTCTCTTCATATAGGAGAAGCAAACCTCTTCTCTATCAGCTAATGTGTGGGCCTATGAAGTATTGGATATCAAAGGATTACCCTTTCAAAAAAAGTACAAAAATCTGAAGAATTTACAGTGAAACATTCGAGAAAACACAAACTACATTTAGCAGTATGCCAGTATCGATACATACGGAGCTCTTTGCCGTCTGAAACTCCCGCCTTGAGTAGTCTGCTTTAGGTGGTGCGGACGGTCATTTCGCACACGAGCAACCTAAGCTAACCTGCACACACACAAAATGCGTAATCTGATAAGCTGGCCCTTGAATGGCTACATTTGAATTATTAGAGACAGCAAATCAAAAGTTGGATCAAAAGCTGAACATAGCGCTTCTTTCGATGCCCCTAAAACAATTGTCTATGCTTTTTTATATGTAATTGTGCTACATAATAGAAGTTTCCTCTTGCTATAGAATTTCCTGTTCAGGAAGACTTAAACAATTGAGCAAAGTTTCTCGAGTTACCTTGTGTCCAATTACCATGTGCTAGTCACAGATCACTGAGTTGATTGATCTGGAGCGTGTAAAATTCTCATAGCACCAATGAAAGTATCTCTATATTCTTCTGGATCAGCATTAGAGATTTGCATCACTGTTGTTTCAAAAAAGGTTTACAAAACCCACAGCATGAACTCCTACGGCCGTACTAGGTCAGCGTTCCCAGTTACAGTACGGTCAGCCTTCTGTTAGTCTACTTGACCTTCTTCTTCTTTGCTTTCTTCTTTTTCTTTTGACCAGCTTCTGATTCCCGTTTGAAGATCGCCAGGATTTCAATGCTGCATTAACAATTTCATTTAGTGAAATTCAAAGTAGACAGTATACACATCACAAAGCACATTGGTTAACCATTAACTAATGACAGAGTTCATTGAAAAAATCCAGATACGAATAAACCACATAATAATGATCAACTCTACTACAGAAAATTCAAGTCTACAATGACCCAAAACTTGGTGCAATGCATAAGGATATCTGTTCCAGTAAAATGTAGTTTAGTTTACCTATCTGTGCCAGGGAAGAAGTTAAAAGCATGGGCATTCTCCAACTGCCAGGCCTTGCTGGATATCAAGCTTTTGCAGTCCTGCAGAGGAAATGATTACAAATACCAGAACTGTCATCGAAAGGGTAAAAATTGAGAACTGCTTAGAAGTTACGTAACTAAATCAGGTTTTGGGTCACACCTTCTTAAAACTTTCCCACCCACAGCTAATGTATATAAGGGTTTCAGGCCAGGTTTCACTGCTGTCTTCTATTGTTGTATTATCAATATGAACAGCTGCCTCCCTTGCCCGTAAGATCCATGGTCTTTTCTCATCCTTAACCTTTGCAAGCGAACTGTGTTCATAAAATCAATATCTTATTAATAAAGTTACCACAAGAAGGTATTCAGAATCGCAGAAAATTAGCATGCAGATTTATCATATTACTGGAAATAAAAGCATGAAGGTACATAAACAATACAATGCTGAAAGCTACACCTTTTAGCCTTGTATGCCTTGCGCTCCGACAAAGAAATTTTCTGTAAAGCAGTAATAACAGATGGGTGCAATCCCTTCCTGGGAGGATCCACAATAACGACACTTGACCCTTCAAGCCAGTGAACAGGTTCCTGGTGCCATAATGCGGAATTGCATATTCCAGTGAATGCCTATATATAAGATATAGCTGCAGTAGAAATACAAGGTTGATTGCTTACAACTGAAGCGTCAGTATTGTGCCAAGTGATGGTGCAACCTAGGTTCGTTGGAAGTCGGCTTGCTGATTTCTCAAAAGACATCTTCGATTGTTTGTTAATCTCAACACATTTCACAGACCTGGAAGTGTTTTCATGAAAAAACGCTAGAGATGAAAGCATGAAACCTAAAATAATGTGCTGAAAGTAGGTATGTCCAATTGGATATGAACAGCACTTCTGCAGCACAAGGCCCAATACAAATATTAATAAATGTAAGATTTCTTCACAAAATATTTATTCGGAAACTAGTTTGCTTTATCATGCTTATGGCTCGGCCAATAATTAGTAACTGAAAAAAGGCTGGTCTTGCAGCCCAATCACATAAGGTGGGACGACTTGGGATTTGAGCTTTGGCCTATTCAGCCCAGGCCTTTGGAAATCAAGTCTGAGCAAGACCAGGCTTGACAATGTTTGCCACAGATTTTGGCTTGCTTGGCTGCCTACAATTAATAACACATAATTCCATGCTGAAGTTTGAAACCATATGAAGCACGAGATCTTAGAATAATGCATGCATTAAAACATTGCATCAGGTTGCAAATATTTCAGTACATGAAAGCATATCGATATGTGTCTCTCAGCATACCACTGAATCTGTCCTGACCCAGCATATGTGATTTATCACATGCAAAACAGAAATGACATATGTTCCTTTTATGATGCATTTATCTACTTACCTACATTTCCTTGAAGCAGCAACAGATAGTCCAATAACACCAGCACCAGAGTACAAATCAACAACTGTTGAACCACGCGGTACATACTTGTTCAGCTTATGCAGCAAAGAGTTAAATGACTGCAAACAAAACAAAGCACTGTGTTAGCAAGAAAACAGCACAAGAAACTGTAGCTCCAAACATATTCGATATATTTGTGCAAGTACACAACGATACATGTGGCAATTGAGTTCTCAGGGTATCAAGCAGCTTGCAGCCAATCAAATCACCAAGACAGTTTAGTTAGGAAATTTAGCATGCTACGCTTGGTGTAATTCGACATTAGTAGGAATGATTTAATCGGACATACCAGAGTATTAGCCTGGCCAAAGCTACATGGGTCCAGTGAAATATCAACTCCTCCATAACGCTCCCACAGGTCTCTCTCCCCTTTGAGATGTCTCCATTTGTGCCCAAAAATTATCTGCAGAAGCGACACATTGTTATGAAAAGTTCCCTTCCAGTAAAAAAAATCACAAACTCAAGTGAACAAATTGGTTGCTCAACTGATCTGGCAGTTAATCTTTGATCAAGCCAAACAATTAAGAGTAATAACAAGAAGGAAGGACAACATAGCCTTGAAATTTTGACAATCCTAGCCCAACAGGATTTTTTACCCTCTGTGCATCTCATACATATACATAGAACTTGCATAAATGTGACTGTTAGCATATGATAGTCCTGTATGACAAGGAAAAGTGGTCTTGGTACACCTGGAAACTTGAACCAAGGACATGATATAATTCCAGCTAAAATTCTGCTAGATGCTGCTTACACGTGGGGCGCAGATATCTGGATCAGTTGAGATGTGGGTTGGGTGGGTGGTTTCCCTAAGTCCATAAGGATTGGACTCCTAAGTCCTAAGTAACTTCATCTTCACTCCGTTTAATTGTCTTTCTTTGCAGGAAACTACAATTATTTCCTTTGCGGTGAAAAAACACCACATATTATTTGCAATGAAACTACAATTATTACAGTTACTGTAATGATAAAGCTACAGTGCTACACGCTGGATGCATATTATCTGCATGCAAAAATATAAGAAATATAGCCTTGGTCTTTTTCGAACAACGCATGAGAATATAGCCTTGGTTTACATGCAACAGTATAAGAAATATAGCCTTGGTTACAAAAACTAGGAGACAGGTATCTTACATTGCTGGTTGATGTCTGAAAATTGGCCCATATGGAATGGATAAGATGAACACTACTCTTTGGCCCACCATTTCTCCACAAGAACTGTCGCAAGAAGCATATCCACAGTTATTTAATGACACAACATGCAAAGCAGTGGAATGTGAACAAATGGCTGCATGTGTTGCAGAACCTCAGTCTCAATCACTTACTTCTATCAATAAAGCCAACTTCTCTGCATTTTGGGAACGCTCATCTCTTGAATTCCAAACCAACGAAACTTGAACTCTCCCTGCATGGCAATGAGATTTTTCGATCACTTGGTCATGGAGAACAATGAACACACATTCAGCAGCATATCAGACTAACCTTGCTCATATCTTTTATCAACTGGAATAGATGTGTTGTACGTTGTCACAGTCATCTGGAGAACATGGCAAAAGAAATAAATTACATTGCAACAGGGAAGCTAGATACACTCTATATGGTGTTTGATCAGAAGTTACACAATCACAGATGGAGAATAATGCTGGGCCTAGAAAAACCTTAAGTTTCATCATATGGTTCCGTGTTACTTTAAAAACCTAAAAATTACCTGAACATATCTGAGTTCACCAGTTCCAGCATCCTCGTCAAATGGTTGAATATTCAACTCGGATATACCTGCAACTCCAATATATTAAGCCGCACTGGACAGGCTGAAGAGTGAAGACAGTATTTATGCACATCCATTGAAGAAAGCATGAAGCTACAATGGTAACATACCTTGCCTTAGCAGCTTAACAGCAGCATTAATGCTTGGGTGGTGAGCTGAAAAATTGTGGAAATAAAACGGATTCATGTTGCAACAACAGTAATTTGTAACTTCATTAAATAATATTATGAATTTATGATAAAGTAAATAATGATCGCTAACCTCTACACTCTGGAATGTCTGTAACAACATGCGTCCCTTCCTGGTACAAACCAATCAACGGGTTCTCCGGTGTTCCACGAACTGCTAACTTTGCCCGGCACCGCCATTGGGACTGAAAACAACAGCCGTCCATTTAGCGAGAAGCAAAAGCACTCAAGTAACAACACGGCCACTTCAGTTGGTCAGATAATATACACTTTTCAAGCATGGAAGAAATTTTAGCTTCGAGTTTTGATTCACCAAAGTGAGTTCCAATTTGAGCGAGAGCCACAGAAAGTACGTTACGGGCTTCACAACGGCTAAGCAAATTACAAAATTGGAGGCAGAGGTCAGCAAACCGCCCAAACAGCATACGACTGCACGGGGACTGGGATGGGATGCACCATGAGTTTCTAGAAGCAACATGACTGAATCGGGTACACGTACCAGTCTGCCTCTGCTGAAGGTGAAGTCTCCGACGCCGTGGCGCTTGAAGAAATTCTCCACCTCCTGCAGCACCGGCGGCTTGTCGAGGTCCACCTCGTGCGTGCACCCTGAGCACCTACGAATTGAGTCAACGAAAAAAATTAAACTTACGCGAGCGAGCTCTCTGAGCAGCAGTGTAGGTGGTGCCAATGTGGGCGAGCGGGCGACAACGTACTTCCCGAAGTGGACGCAATCGAGGCAGGTGGAGGACGAAGACGCGGCGGGGGAAGCGGAGGGAGGCAGTGGGGTGGAGGCGGTGGTTGGTTTTGGCGCGGCGGGCTCGAGGCGGGGCGGGGGCGGTGGCGGCGTCGTAGGAGGCGGAGGGGGAGGAAGGCGGACGCGAGTGTACGGGGGAGGAGGAGGAAGCGGCGGGCGGACGCGAGTGGTGCGAGGAGGAGGGCGGGTTGGGGTTGGGGTGGTCAGGCGCGTCGTCGACGGCGATGGCCAGGGGAGCAGCCCCGCCGGGGGAGGCATCGCTCGCCGGCGGTGAAGTGGGGAGGCGGGAAGCGAAGAGAGGCAGCAAATGGGGATGGGATAAGAGAACAGAGAGGGTGAGGGAGGAAGGAATCCTCTTTGGATTATCCCGGAGCGCAGATATTTTTCAGTGGGCTTAGCCTTCAGTGGGGGCCCAGGCCTGGTTACACTTTCGCGGATGCGGCCCATGCTACACCCAAAAGGCCGAAACATAATGAGGGGGACGGGGCGAACTCGATCGACATCACCACAAACCCGAGCAGGAAGACGACGACGAAGAAGAAGAAACCAAGCAGCAGCGACAGCGAGGGAGCAAGAGGAGGGCGCACCAACCCTAATTCAAGCATGTAAGCTGCTCAATACCATCGTCCTCTGTTCGTATGCGCAATCTAGATTGATCGGCAACCTAATCTGTCGATGGTTACTCGAAATTTTTCTGCTCCCGTCGTTTTTTCCCCTTGGAAAATTTTCCGACTGTGATGCGGCGGGGCGGTGGTTTCTTGCAGGAGGGCGTCGATTAATCGTCCGCCGACGCCGAGCGCGGACGAGGATCGGGACAAGGAGCCCTCCCTCGAAGAAGTCATCAACATCAAGGTACTGTTCCCCATCTCCTTTGCTGAAATCGAGCAGGGAAATCGTGGACCGCTGGCTTTCTTATTTATTTGCCTCGAAACTAGAGGCCTTGGTGCCCGCAAGCTGGAGTTTTAGCTTCCGGCGAGTGGTCCAAGTGGCTAGTCTCAGTAGGATTTGGTTAGGGTTTGGTTGCAAGGGGAGAGGGGGTTCTGGGGTAGTTGTGAAACGAAGAGGAAGCTATTAGTTTTGTTTCTATCAGCTGCTGTTCCTTTGGTGTGGTAACAATGAGGTGGGTTTTGGTTTGTGAAGTTGGTAGAGAGTGGGGAGAAGGAGAAGTTAATTGAGCTCCTCCGTGAGCGGCTCGTCGAGTGCGGCTGGAGGGATGAGATGAAGGCGCTATGCAGGTTTGGCTTCTCACGCATGAAACTCAAATACCATTCGTGCTGGGTGTATGTTTGTTATTTACAAATTATGTTCAATGTTGTTCATGGTAATAAATCTCGTTCATAGGATTGTTTCAATCGGTGGTGAGCAGATGCTTCATGTTCCTAGGGTTCTGATCTGTGCATTTAAGTGTCGCAAACTTTTAGACTTTTTGAGAAAGCATGATGTTTGTGTCCAACTTACCAGTTATTATTGTTTCAATTCAACTGACTTTGATGTATTATAACTGAAAATGTGTGAAAGGTGTACGTTAATCTGTCAAAACCGTTAGTTCTATCTTGTCAGAAATACAGCTAAATTCTGAAGCAGAAGTAAGTAGTTTCGTCGTGAAAATAACTTGCAGGGGTTCTGCTACTCCCTGATAAATTTGGTTATTTTGTAAAATCTGATTCGCACACAAGTTGGTTTCCATGGAAACATCTTACTGCTGACAGGTTCCAGCTGAAATTGGATTATGCTAAATGTTCATTGAATCCAATCAAATTAGTCTAGCTCTGAAGTCTTCAAAACCCCAAGCTGCCACACTAGAGCATCTGAAATGAGGGCTACATTACGCATTCCATAGGTTGGGAATAGGTTTGGTTTTAACTGTTGAATGTATATCTTTCCTCATGCTCATCATTCTTTGTGTTTTTGCATCTCTTTTATGTGCTTGTGTGTAGGGCCTATGCAAGGAAGAAAGGAAGAAATAATGTGACAGTGGATGATCTTATTCATGTTATTACTCCAAAAGGAAGAGGTAAGTGATATTTTGTGCCTGGAATTATTTTGACTGATTTCAAAAATACAATTTGGGGTATTTCTTCATCCATTCATCTTTCTTTGCGTACTTTGACTATACTTGGAACAAAACAAATGTACATACCATTCATAACGCTTGAAAGTTTTCAATCCTCTTTCTTTTTACCCTTAAAATGGAGTTACTTTTAAAAATGTCCATTGTTGGGCAGTTTTACACTTGTACTTTCCTGGTCGAGAAAAAAATGCTCCTCTCTCTTTTTGTGGCCCCTCTTACAGCGCTCTCAATTTATTTCACATGTGAAACAGCATCAGTGCCTGATTCAGTGAAGGCAGAACTCCTGCAGCGTATCCGGTCCTTCCTCATGTCTACCTCACTTCGGTAGCCATTTATCATGACGGTTAGAGCAGCATGTACCATTGTACGAGTATTGGGGGGGTCTGATCTTGTTGGGACCAAAGGTGCATAAAAACAGTGCATGTGGCAATATTGTGAGCATGAAAAAGAACAGGGTTATCTTCGTGATGCTGCCCACATGTTCCTTGATCAGATAGGCAGTTGGTGCGATTTTCAGGTGTACCAAGACACGGGGTTGTAATCCTTGAATATATTGTTAAAGTAAGTAAGGAACCTCAGCGTGTAATGCTGCCTTGTGTTATCATTGCTCAACTGATTGCTTGCTTTCAGGATTAGAAAACTGAAACAACTGGATATAAATGATAATATTAATGTGCATCATGTGAAACCTGCAGCCTGTTCGCTCGGCTTATCAGCCACCAGTGCAAGAAGATTTCTCTCTCTCGAAACAAACTACCACCGGCAATGCACCAAGAAGATTTTCTCTCGTAACAAACCAAGACTACCATCAGCCACCAGCCAACCGAACGTGAATAGATTCCACATTGTCATTGTGTTGTGATATACCCGTGGATGCTATAATATTGCCCGGCATTCGTTTGTCGCATGGGTTGTCTGCGCTGTCATGTTTGGTCTTGGCTCATGGCTGCTGCTCACTTCTGTGTTGGAATTTGCTGTTCTGCGTCCATGATGCGTGCAATATCTGCACGTCCATTCAGACTTGCATGTTCAGGAACGGATTTGCGGGTCATTTGGCCATTCATGTATGCTTTGACGATTATCCCAGAAATCACATTCATGTATGAAGTATGCTTTGACGATTATCCCTGAAATCACAGTTTGGTGGTTAGGAAAGAGAACATGAATGACGAACCATATTCTGAGCAGATAGCATGTCCTTTTCACAAGTTCCGTCAGCGCTGCAAACACCAACCCGCCTTCATACATGGCACCAAGACCATTTTTTTTTGAAAGATAAAGCTCTCATTTTAAGCCATGACCTTTGCAGATATCTCAGGGGCAAACAAAAAGGTAGTACACTTGTAACAGGGTAGAACTATACATTTGTCTGGCGTCAATCATGCAAATGCCAATAGGGCATCACAGTTCAATCACATTTGAACTAGTATTGAGAAGTATGGTACTATCCCACATGTCACATGCTGGCATGCCCTAGCTAAGCTGGCAGATGACATCTGAAAATATATATATTTATATCCATGAAGATTCGAAGATATGCACGGGGTAGATGTTTTACTCTTGCAGTTGATCAATCTGCGGTGCACATCAATTAAACGAGTAGCTAGTATCCACTTGATTCCTACAAGGATATAGCACTCTTAAACACTCCCCCACTTCTTTACAGTAGCTTCGGGTAATATATCGTGCTAAATACACAGCTCAGGGCAGGAGGGCACTGGAGCGCCACTGTCAAACAGCACATGGCCTAGAGCTCATCTTCTGCCCCCTCTCATCTAAGGTCAGGCTATGAACAAAGCTTGGCAGGCAACAGCGCCCGGTGTACCATGCCTTCTCCTTCCGGCTCTTGGCAACCACGGTCGGTGTTGGTTCCGTGCTGCAAGCGGAGCTGGATGTGGATTCAGACACCGGCTTCCCGTCTGCAGCAATGGATTGCAACTGCTGCTTCTCATTCTTGCTGACATCAATTCTTTCTTCAGGGCCATTTTGCATTGCCTCCCGCAGGAGCTCGGCTAGTTTCCTCCGGCCAGTTGGAGAAGGTTCTGGTGATTTGGACTTGTCTGAATTGTCCGGTTGAAAGATGTTGGTCATCACTGTTTGCGTTCTAGGTTGGTAGTTCGGTGTGCTGCCACGAGATGGAGTGAAATCTGCATAAGGAAAGTACAACTCAGATTATGCAGCAACTGAAGCAAATCACATCACCAACTCAGATTATGCAGCAACTGAAGCAAATCACATCACATGGGCTGAGAGGGATATCTATTTGTTCAACTATTGAACTTGAGTGCATCAGAACTCTCCTTACAACGTCAAAGCCCATGAATGAATGTATTATGTTTCCAGGATATTGCTAGAGTGATTTGGTAAGGACCACATGGGATAGGTTATGAAACTTAAGGTGGGGGTCCATGTCCATAACTGTTTTATGCAAAGAAACATGATAGCACCCAAAGACAAAATCAAAGGCATCACCTTTTTGTTTCGATAGCCAATCAAAGTATAAATTAGGTCCCTTAGATTCTAGAGACAATTAAAGGTTGTATCATCAAGAAAAAGGGAATGGTACTAGACAGCACATGCAATTTGCACGCAACAAGTGGAACAATCCACATGCACATGCTACTGATATAATAATTGGACAACCTAAAAAAGGATTGATAAGATAAACTAAAGCACTGCTGCAAAAGTAATCACAGTATGATGAGCCAGGACAATTGCACACGACACAAGTATAGAAGAAAATTGTGTCTATGCCTATGTAAAACTACATTGAAGCTTCTTTAGGCAGTTACCGATTAAACATGTCAGCGGTTTGATTACCTCCATTCACACTGTAAAAGTCATCCTCACAGTCCGAATCTAACCAAGCTCGAGATTCGAAGAACACTTCGTCCTTGCTGCCTGCAAATTAAATCCCATAAGTTGCACTCTTGCTTAAAGGGTTACTGTATTCATGTTATTGTACTTTCAGCTAAGTGGAGAGATAAATTCGATCTAATTGATATATGAGTGTGTATCAGTGAAGAGAACAGTTTCAACGAAGTGAAATTCAGAACCATCAAGAGCTAGCAATTGGGCAACGAAACATTGAAGCACAGCGCATTGCAACTAAGCTATTCAAGAGGTTATTGGCAAGATCTGGATTTGCGCCACAAAGCCGTTTGCTATTTCAGTTTAGGATTTAGTCAGCAATTTTTGCAGGCACAAAAAGAAGAAAAAAACTCCTCCATCTCGAGGAACTTAATGAAACAGCAGAAATAGTAAGGCTGTAAAAATCCTTCAGTCAATAGAGTACTCTGCTTTTGATAGAAGAGCATCGTCATTTAGAAACCTTTAAAATTTTCAAGAACAAATTGTAATAGCTAAAACTCGTCCATTAAAAGAATCCAAAATCAGTCAGTATATCAACAAATATCTTTTTTCCGTTCAAGATCGTCAGCCCCTGCAAAAACACGAAGCTAACTGATGTCCAGAAGCGATTAATGCAGCAATACACTATACTTTGCTACCAAATCTTCCAGAGCCCAATAATAAATCAATAAACGAACTAAAAGGTCCCTTTTCATATAAAGAACTGACTGCCCATCTGATTCTTTACTTCCAACAAAGATCCTCTCTAAACTATAGTAACTGACTGAAAAGATAAAGATCGGGACCTCGCTTCAGAACACGACCAAAGAAAGCAAAGATTCATCACGCGTACCAGAATCCGGGGTCTCGGGGCCAAAACCTGCCCGCTGCTGCTCCCCCTCGGCCTTGGACTTGAGATCACCAAAGCCATCGCCAACGGGAGCAACGCCGCCGCCGCCGCCCTTGCCGTTGGCGGCCTTCGCCTTGGTGGGCGACGCAAGAAAATGTTTCTTGGGGACGCCTGGATCCTTGTTTTGAACCGAAGCGCAAGAACCCATCCCCGCTTTTCTCCCCCCTTTCAAGCCGCAACAATAAGCATGTCCGTGCAAGCGCGCGCACGGGGCAGGCTACTCTCCTAGCGAAAGATCCTAGGGAGAAAGAATCGGGTGAAGAGGGGGATCAGCGTGGAGGATGAAAAAGGTGAAGAGGCGGATGCTCGTGCGGGGAAGAAGACGAAGGCGAGAAATCAAGGGGAGGGGAAGGGGAGTAGGCTTCTTTACTGGGAGTGGGAGCAGTGCGGCGACGCCGGGGCGGCCATGCCTCTCCTTTTTTCGAGATACGGGGCGTGGGAAAGACCTGGGGAGGCTCAATTCTGAAACTGCCAAGCGTGGCGTCTTAATTCATGATATAATTAATGGTAGTCCTCCTGATGTCCTACTCCATAGTTCATTTTTTTTCTATACTGCACAAGGGTGCATGACTAAAATATAGTATTTTTCGACGGTGCCCTTTTTCACAAAATAAAATATAGGAGGCCTCAACAATATTTCCTCTAAAAATAAACAAAACAACAGTATCCACATAAGACATATAATAACATAGCAAAAACAAAATAAAACGATGTCCAACAATCAACACGAAAATTCTTAAGACCAGTCAAAGTATTTCACACTTTGCTGGTCAGGTCTCGTGTGGTTGTGGTGGAAGTGGAACCAGCTCAATTTCAAAATTCAAGTGGTGCTATTCTTTCATGGTAGCGTTAATGTTCTCACCAACAAGGAGGTGGTGACTTCAACAATATTGATGATTTGCTGAACATTTTTTCGAAAATGCTCATAGGATAGAGTTGTATGTGCGTGTTTGTAGAAGCGAGTATGCCTACCTATACCTAGACGTTCGCGTAAATAACATTTCACATTTCTACGAGAGAGAAAAGAAACATGTACTCCCTCCATACTCATAAAACATGTCGTTTTGGACAATATTTCAGTCAAACATTGAGAATGTAAATCATGAATATTTAAATTGCTGAGTTTGAAAATGTGAAACATTAATAAATTTGTCTTGCAAAACACTTCCATAAAAGTATAGTAATGTTATAAATACTACTTTTATAAAAATAAGAAGTCAAAGTTATGTATTGGAGCCCGTGTCGCAGTCCTAAACGACATGTTTTATGAGTATAGAGGGAGTATGAAAGACAAATAAATTATTCTCCAACATCTCGTCCCTCGGCGCAACCTTCACGCCGGACAGAACGAATCATCTTTAATCCCACTTATTACAATGGCTATTTTTTTTGTTAGAATATCATGACACTGCAATTGCGAACATAGAAATTGGATGCATAATTCGCAACCCAGCTTTTATTTCCTAGACTGTGTTGATGTCCAAAGTAACTTCACCTCATGAGTGTTGACAACCGGACCAAGGGTATCAAATCCTTTGGTTTGGTTGTAGCTAAACCTTTATTCTACAATTCCGCGGTAGATATGCATGCATGTGACATGATCACCTCCCTTTCAACAAATTACAAACCAGCTGCTAGCAGATAAACTTGAAGAAAAATAGGGAGCAGTTCACGCCATGAAAGTGAAGTTTGCAAATTTCTTCGTCAGATTTCAGCGGGGCCGGTCCTCCTCCCTCTGTCCTATATATTGAGCGTAATGGCGACAGGGCGGGGGGGATAGACCTTGACATCTTGGAACCACGCCGATTCGCCCCAAGTGCGATGCCCACCCACGACGTTGAGCGTGGCGAGCGATCGAGACTTTGTTGGCGAGATGTGCGTGATCTATGGGCATGGCTCACGAGTTTCTGCAGTTTTTATCACATAGCAACGTCAGATATTTTTTTTGGGGGGGGGGGGGGGGGGGGGGGGCTAAAACCTCAAAATTTAACTTCCGTGCTCAATTCAATTCAAGCTTGACACATCGCCCTCTCGTACGCGTCGATGTATGGGAAATGAGATGATCACTTGTATTAATCTGAGCTGTTTGTAGTGTTTGTTCAAATTCATAGGCCTTTTTTAAAATAATCACTTGTTGTGTTTGTTCAAAGTTTACCAGCAGGCCACAAAAAAAAACAATGAATAGTCTCTTTTCCTTGCAGCTGCAATGTCAACTGATCGTCGTAGACGATACGGCGCCACAGTTAAGGGTGCCGATAAGGACGCCCTGTACGGCGGCGGGTAATGGGAGGCTAATCCAATTGAAGGACCTTTGGACTTGAAGCCCGTCTCCTGTCCGGATTTTCTAAAAGTTTTATGAGGACACGAAATAATCGTGTTGGCATGTGGTGTTAACAGTGTGGAAACCTGCCCCAATCATAGACCTGTCGATGTGCTCACCAGTGTTTAGTGCCAAAAGATTCAGAAGAGAGAGTCCCCGGCAAACTACATTGGGCGGCGACACAATACAATAATGCTGGCTGCTGATGGAGGACCTTTTGTCTCCATCTCCAACGCTGGAGGAGGAAAAATAGAGGACACACGGAGGAGGGAAATTGCACAGGGCGACGTGTAAAGGGCAATGCTCTGTCTGTCTCAGTTATACGCGCCTCGCGCCTTCACTTTTCTGCGAGACCAAAAATACACTGATCCTTTTTAATTTGTAGTATATACTAGAGAAAAAGGAGATCGAGCAATATAAACTCCTTCTCACGCCGACAGAGACTACACCGTTTTTCTATCAATAAAGAACATTAACTGAACCAAATTAAAGATTTGAATCCAGAAAATACCGAGTATACCACCACAAAGATACTACAGAACCACCTGATGAACATGGTCGCCGCCGCACAAGCAGAGGATGATCATCATCATATATACAGAAATCACAGAGGACACACGTCACACGTCGAAGAAGCGCCCAGTGACATGAATGGTGTCAAGCCGTCGGCAATGAAGAAGAAGATGTCGATGGAGTGACGTGAACGTAGCTTGATGGAGATCGTCGGCGGCAGGCGGGCATGGACACACACGCATGCAGCTAGCGTAGTCTGTCTGTATAGCGAAGGGAGCACGAGCGAGAGGGTGCCATGCCATGCCATGCCATGCCGCGCTGATGCCACCCACTTGCTTGACATAATTTAGGTCGGATGACAGGGACGGTGGAAAACGACCGCCCCGTCTGCACCCCTTCCTCCTCCTCTTCTTCTTCCGCGTCTGCATCGTGTGCTTGGGCGTGTCTCGTAGTAGGGATTCAAAAGGCCAATCGTCTTGTGTCCAGTCATCAGCCACATGGGCTCATGGGCGTGGTAGATTGACTGGTATGTAGTATGATGGTGAGTAACAACCTGCGCGTCAGGGAAGAGGCTGTGATGATGAGAGGGGCCTTGAGCGGGAAAAGATCTCGAGTGCTCATCACCCGTTTTCAGTGTCTGACTGAGCTGCTGAAACCAGGGTTAAGTTGATGCAGCAGTGCTGGGTTCGTCAAGACTCAGGACGGTCAAATTTCACGTTCGCAACTGGTCGTGATCATTCTCAAAAAAAAAAAAAAAAAAAAACAAAAGTGGTCGTGATCATAAATCAGGACGATCATATCTTCCTGATCGAAGTGGTACCGCATGACTGACTTTTTTTTCTCGAGAGACCCAACTCCAGCAGCATGAATAATCAATCTTGGTCTCGGGCGTTTTAAATGTGGTGGCACAGAAGAATAAGGCCCACAGGCCTCCACTAGAGGTTGGGCTCCCGACAAACAACAGGGTGGGAGCCAGCCAGCCAACAATACACAGCCCGGTTCCGAAGTGACCAATCAAAATAGCGGCCCGTTTTCCGTGCCATGGGCAGGATATAGCGGCCCGTTTCTCGCGCGCCCCGCCTGATGTCTTATTTTTATATATTTTTTTGTTTTTTCAAAAAAAATTTTACAACGGATCTCAAATTTAACAAAACTCCCGTACCATGACGGTAGGGGCGTACCACCACGGGCCATGGTGGTTGCAGGTGCTACATTGCCCAACCGCCGTGGGCTACGACGGTTGGTACTGTGGCACATGCAACCATCGTGACCCATAACGCTTAAGGTGAGCGTGTTTTCAAAAAATCGTAACTTTTTTTATGAACTCGGATGAAGATAAAATTTGTTGAAACTTGTAACTTTCGACGAGATCAACAAAAGTAACTTTGTAGTTCAAACTTTTTTCATTTAAAGTCAGCTTGGGCTAAAAAAATATATTGTCCAGATCTCGGTTCTTATCCGGATCTGCAATATATTAATTTTTTGAGTCCCAAGATGACTTCAAATGAAAAAAGTTTGAACTACAAAGTTGTAGATTTCGCTGAAAGCTGCAAGTTTCACATAAATTTTATCTCAATCTAGATTCATACAAAAGTTACGATTTTTTGACGGTTACATACGCTAGTGCTACAGTACCTATCGCCTAGCCTGCCACGGTTTGTCCCTAACGCCATGAGGTAAGACGGTTGCACTCTAGTTTTCCTGAATTTTGAAATGATAGTATGTTTTTGGAAAAAAAAAATCGCCCGGCCGCGGCGGCACCACCACAGTGGCGCACTGGACCCAGCCACCCCAGAGTCCGGAGACCACACTGCACCAGCGCCCGCCGGGCGCTGCTTCCATCCAGGCATCCACCGTTCCACGTGCGTGGCTGCCGCGGCGCGTCTCAATCAACGTGCGTGCCCACCGGCCACGTCGGCTTTCGTTGGTGGTGTGCGCATGTGTGATTGTGTGGCCACCCTCGTTCCGGGGATCGTGCCGGAACAACCAGCGGGGATCGCCGTGGCGCGTCCACGGCCACACTGCTTCCGCCGGCTTCTACCGTACTACTAGTAGATTCGACCCCGCCAGCCGCCGCCGCCGCCGCCGCGGCGGATTCTCCAGGCACACGTCCGGATCCGATTGACGGCGTTCACCGCCGGAGTACGAGCACAGTCCGAGTCCGTCCGCCGCCTGCGCGCGGGCGGCTATCACCGTCCGAGTCCGACGACCGCCGTGCCTGCCCGTGCCGCCGTCTCACCGACACCACCTTAAGGCCTCCGAGCCACGCGTTGTGGTCGGATCAAGTTGGCATGCCGGGTTGCCGGCATGACACGACAAGATACCGTAGCAGTGTAGGACCGTCCGTAGAGCTCTGTTTCTTTCCGGCGAGCGAGCGGACGAACGAACGCCGCCCGCTGGTTGCCGGACTTCTGTACGGCCGGGCCGGCCGGGGCCCCCTCCTCGGCGGATCCATCCATGGCTGTCAGGTCAGCACCGCCGGCCGGATCGGGGGGCAAAAAAAAGCGTCCTTTCGGCGCGCCGCGGGGCGCGGATCTGGCACCTAAATTGCCCCGATCACCATGATGATTGATTGGCTGATGAGCGCATGCATCCACGACGTCGACGATGCATTATGCAACGCGCGTCTCCATTTGTTTTTGCCGACCCGAGACGGTTCAGGCTTCTGTGATTGGGGGAGGGATAAGATTGGGCTTGCCAGAGCAACTGACTTGACGGATTTTTGCAATCGATTGAAAGGATTTGCTTGCCAATTTTCTTTTGGGTCATGCATGCATGACACCATTTATGAATTTATGACGTCTTCACTTTGCAAGTACAATAGTACGTACTGTACCTTTTCCCCGGATCGAGAGGTCCTCTTCTTCTCCTTAATTCTCTTATATACGGAACTGTCCGTACGGAGCTAGGTACACCGTCGTTGCCAGTTGGCACGGAATGAACTAGTGTTGCCGAATGAGTTGCCGGCGACTAGTAATTATCGGCTCAGATGACGTACGTACATCACCACCACCCCATTCGACAGGGCAACGGAGACAGCGAACGATCGAAAACTAGAGGTTTTCTGGCGAAGAATTTGGAAACCGCGATTTAGACGTCCCCAGAAGCATTAATGGAACCCGCAAAAAAAGAGAGAGCCAGTTTTGCATTACAGTACTGCCAGAGGAGGAGTTGTTTTGCACGAGGCACTACCAAACAAGGTGTTCGGGTTTACTGTGTACAGTGAGTACCTCAGCAGCAAGAGAGAGGGGGGAGGTATAAAATCACAATACGACACGATAAAAGAACAGGGAATGATTGGGGTTGGTTGTAGAAACGTAGGGTAACAACCTAGCGAAGCGAAGAAAGAGCGAAAGCCCCAGAAACCTTTGGTGGATGAAATTTTCTAACAAATCATCATCAAGCCCTTAAACAAATCATCACCCGCTCCATCCATATCCATTACCGGATCGCCAAAAAGTAAAAACAAACAAACAAACGCCACTGGTTCCAATTAACTCTAAAGAGTCTATCTAAACATCACTAGCTGAAATCCTGATTTTACTAGTATGTAACATGAAATAGTTAGCAAAAAGGTTGGTGAAATCCAGAAGATTAGCTGAAATCAACTCTCCATGTGGTGGGTACCGCATGTCATACTCATGGATGAGGGGATAACTAGCGAAGCCCACCGGTTTAGCTAGCGGAGGATAACGAGGGCAACTTCAACTAATTTGTTGGATTGAGGTTTTGAGCAAATTTTCCATTTTTAGGCTAGTTAAGTCAAGATAGCTAGTTTGCTCCGCGGGGCCGGCCAATTTAAGCTTAAGCACCCCGCTCCCCGCATTAGCTGCCCACCCGTACGCTTTTGTCAGCCTGCCCTCTTCTAATCTCTTCTCTTCTTCCCCTGCGCGGCCACCCCCACCCCCACCCCACCTCCGCGAAGCGCTCGGCTCGGCTCGGCTCGGCCGCGTCTCTCTCGTCTCGTCTTGCTCCCTCGCTTCGCATTCGCATTCGCCCCCCTCCCCTCCCGTCGTTCTTCCACCACCAGACCAGAGCGCAGCGCTCGTCTCGCCGGACTCCGCCGCCTGCAATCCCCCCCTGACCCCGGCTTTTAATGGGCTTTCCCTCCCTCCGACATGGCCGGCGATCCCCGCACCCGCGCCGCCGGTGACCGCACCTCCACCTCCTTCCCCTCTTCCCCCGCCTCCCTCCTCGCCGCTGCAGCAGCAGGAGCCGGCGGCCTCAGCCCCAGCCTCGGCCCCTCCAGCCTCCTGCTCCACCTTCTCCTCCTCCACTCGCTCTTATAGCGCCCGCCTGCCCCCCGCCCCCCGCCCCTCCATGGCCGCCGTCTTCTTCCACCACGTCGTCGGCGACCTCACCTGCGGCAAGCCTGAGGTCGCCGAGCTCCATGACACCGACATGCTTGACGACGCCACGCGCGCCATCGCGTCCAGCCCCGAGGGCGCCGTGCCCGTCTTGCGCCCGCGGGCCGCGCCCGAGGACCCGCCCTCCGGGGCCAGGTTCATCGGGATGATCTCCGCGCTCGACATCGCCGCGTTCGTCGCCGCCTCGGGGGTCGGCCACCGGGCCATGCGGGCGGTCGTCGGCGAGGTCGTGCAGCCCAACCCCGGGCTGCTCAGGGAGATCGATCCGGGTACCAGGTGAGGTCTCGGGCTTGATGATCCGTGCTTTGTCGACGCGCGATCTCTTCTAGTAGCTTCTGTCCTCAACCGCTTATCTATCCACAAAAATTGGGCTCCGAACGACGCGTGCGGGTGCGTCGACTGATTTCGTTAGCAATGGTGAGCTTATGATGCTCGATCTCTAATCATACGCGGTGGTGTGTTGAACTGATCAATACGTGCGCGCGATTCCATGAGTTTTCACGGATCCGTATGCGGGCGGAATGGAATCTTTCCATGTTTTGGCTTTATGCTGTTATATATCTATATAGGCATAGGATGCAATTTCACGCAGTAGGTGGTGCCCGATCAAAGCCTTATTGTTTATTTACTGCGGCTCCTGTTGTGTTGGATCAATCTCTGCTTCTCACTGCTCCTGCTTTAGCCTTTTTTTAGTGTGATCAGTAGTCTGTGGTTCATCTTTGTCTTATATTAATTAATCTTACTAGTATAGTAGCTTCAGCTTTGTCCATCTGATCTTTTTTTTACAGATCACATCGGTTTGTGGTTAAATTACTCCTGAGATCTTGCTGAATACAAATGCTAACCACAGCTGCCTACCTTCCACTTTTTGTCATGGCTTGAGAGTACGTCATGTTTGCTAGTATTTATCAATGTAGTCCACATCACATAACAGATCATGTTGATTTTGAGGCAGCATTAAAGAATGCTGATTCATTATCTTTTCGACATAACAGCTGAATATGACTTTCGTTTCGCTTTAGATTTTATCCTTCAGTTTAGGGTTAATATTAAGATTTTATATGGATCTAGAGGTCTCTTTAGTTATTCAATTTTGTTTTGTGTAGGTGCCTTGGTGGCCATGTAGATTTGATCAGTAGTCGTGGTAATTGGTAATAAAGAAAAACCTGAAAGAGTGAAAATTTAAACCGTCATCAAATTAGGTTACTTCTAATATTTATAAGAAGAGCTGTATTGAACTTTCATATGGAATAGATGTGGCAATATAATTTGTTTGTTGTAGCCTTTCGTTCACAGAAGCCTTAGGCTTTTCTTTGATGGGCAAAGCAAAGTCATCCATGTAAGGTAGCTACCTTAGTTACAGCTATGTATCCAATGTAGAAGTGTTTGTTTGTTAGCCCAAAATTACCTTTCTCATTCACCACCCTGCCACAGAGGCATTTTGGAGAACATATATAGCCAGCCAAGGTACATAGTTTTGTGGCTAAGCAAAGAGGTACATAGTCTTATATAACTAAGTTACTAGACTTAACAACTAACATTGTTCACCAAAAAGATTATTTAGTCCATCATGAAAATAGATAACTCAAACTGTCAAACACTATAAATGTATCCTACTTCTTGCACTGGTAAATTTAGATGACATGGCTTGAATTTTATGACTTCTGAACTTATATCTTCAGAACTAGTAACTGAATGGTAAAACAACCTTAACTGTCAGCCTCACAAATACATCTCCTATCTGTTGATTGTTGTTCAATTGTTTGGTAGACACCAAGATATTTAGTGTTAGTAGCTACAATTTGAAATTTGAGTATAATAACGGACCCCAACGATCATGGATCCGTTGCTGAACTATGCAAGTTTTCTTGATTACAGCAGTTTCATATTGTATTATTGTAATATGATGTGGACAACTCCAGTTGTTTGGCAGGTTCTTCCAAACTCACAATCCAGATGGGGTTTCACGTGGCACAGAACTTGTCTTTCTGATTTTATTTTCCTAAAGAGGAACAAAGTGGGGACATGATTCCATTGCACAATGTAATGTCAGAAACACAATCGTATGAAAGCTGTACATGCTGTAATTGATACATGAGTAAATACAATAACGTTAAAAATGTGAACCCATGAATGCATGGAAAATGCAAGGCGGTCCAATCATGTGTCAGAGTGCCAACAGCTCATATGCTCACAAGTCACAAGTAACCAAAACACCAAATACTTCTATTGCAAAAAAAGGGAAAGAACTTCTGAATGTCTACGCAACCTGAACCTGCATTTCCAGTGATGTTTTATCTGTTTCCGAAAAGAGTCTATCTATATCATACTTCCCCTGCATAGTATTCTTTTTAAATTTTTGAAGAAAGTAGATTCTTTCGAGATGTGCTGTGTTCTACTGCCTGTTACTCAAATAAATTTCTTCTGTTTTTGTAGGTTGATTGACGCGCTGGAGCTCATGAGGCATGGAGTGAAGCGCTTCCTTGTTCGCAAGAGTGGGAGCTGGAAAGGCATTACCAAGAGGTTTTCAGTACTTTATAATGGCAAATGGCTGAAGAATATGGAATCAACATCTCCAAGTGCAGCGAGCAGCAGCAGGCAGTTGTCCTCGTCTACTGGCTCTGCTTCTGCAGATAAGTTTTGCTGCCTCTCAAGGGAAGATGTTCTCCGGTTTCTAATTGGGTGTCTTGGTGCTCTCGCACCCATCCCATTGACTCAGATATCTTCCCTTGGAGCCATCAATCCACAATACAGTTACATTGAAGCATCTGCACCCGCCATGGAAGCAGTTCAGAAGATCCCTCAAGACCCGTGCGCTGTCGCCGTAGTGGAGACGACTCCAGACGGAATCCGTAAGATACTAGGAGACATCTCTACTTACAAACTGTGGAAGTGTGACTATGTTTCAGCAGCATGGGCTCTGGCAAATCTGTCAGCTGGGCAGTTCGTCATCGGTGCTGATGAGAACGGGTCGACGCCTATCTCTGTCCTCCCGGAGCCTCCCATCAGCCCTTCATCACCGGTGGAAGAGATCAGTCCTGGGCGCTCGCCTAGGGCGAAGAAGTTCAGCAGCAGGAGCATTGGGTTCCAGGCCAACCAGATGTCGACGTGGCGTGCGCGGAGCTCGTTCCACCGGGGCAGGAGCACGCCGCTGACGTGCAAGAGCACGAGCACCCTCGCGGCGGTCATGGCGCAGATGCTGTCCCACCGGGCCACGCACGTCTGGGTGACGGATGCGGAGTCGGAGGACGGCGTCCTGGTCGGCGTGGTGGGCTACACCGAGATCTTCTATGCCGCCACCAGGAGCACCTCCCCGAGCCCGACACCGACGACGCCGTCTGCTTGATGCACCGCACTGTATTGTACAGTAGACTTGATCCGTTGGTGGTCAGCCCCGGTGCAGGCCCTCGCTCCGAACTGGTACACTGTACTCGCCTGGTCAGTTGGTTTGTCTGGACAGTTTTTAGATATTCTTGGTCTGTGTAGCGCAAGACTTGGTGGTATATTGTTTGCATTCGTTGCGGGTGTTTTGAATAAGGATTGGGGCTTGTGTGGAAGTCCACTCCATTTTTGCATGCTCCGCTGCAGCTGCCAAATTTGTACGTATGGATGATACATTCCTCTTTCACCTGTATAGTCTTGTACCTGAGTTCATCGGCACGCTTGCATCTGATAAAAAATACAAAATGCAGGTTTAGATCTCTAACCGTTTAGCATTTTTTTCCAGTGCATTGGTGAGCACAGATGCTTAAAATTGACTTTGCAATTTCTGAAAAACCATTAAGGAAAAGTGGGGCGATGAGTCATTTGGGCCGTCCTTGACAGGCATTCTGCGTGTGGCCTCGGCCCGAAAGGCGAAAAGCTTGGGCCGTCGGTTCGCAAGCAGCACACACACAATTCTGCTGAATGTCTTTCTCAATTTGTACTTGTGCACTCCTACTTAGCACGTCGGTTAGGTTGGAATGATTTCTTTCTCAAGCTGCAAAAGTTAGGTTGGAATGATTTCTTCCTTGAAATCCCCCCCTATGGGACAAGTGGTAACCTCACCCAATTCGCCGGCCACCGGCAGCGTACGGTTCAGCCGTTCACCGTTCACAACATGGCGGCAGGCCGGCAGCGCACGAACCTTTCTTTCTCCAGTGCCACGAAGTTGGCGCTCACCGATCCGCGCACGACTCCACGAGACGAGACAAAGGGAACGAGACGCCAGAGCCTAGTAGGAGTAGGCTACCACACTTGTCGGTCGGAGTCGGAGCCGGAGCCGGAGCAGCGTGGCTGGCGTGCCCTACATGCGCGCACATCGCGATCTGGCGCGGGGCCGCCGGGACGCGCGCGCCTGCCTGCCTGCCTGCGCCGGCGTGGCGTGGACGGGATCCGCATCATTCCCTTGCGTTCCTGGGTTTCGGCCTCTCCGATCCGTCGCCGGCAGCCTCGGTTTCATCGACGGGCACCACACCAGGCCGGCTCCTCCGTCCGCGGGTAACAACAAGCTGCGTTTGTTTTCACGACCCCCCCGCCCGCGGCCTTTTTTTTTTTTTGGCCTCTTGCTGCCGCGGCCCGCGGGCAACAACGACAAATCCCACGCGCACGCAGAGGCAGCAGCGCCACCGCACACCTGTCACCGGGTCGCCTCGTGTCCGTCTGCGGTGGACTCGTCGGCTCTCGTTGGCCTCTGGCTGCCATGCACCCGCGCCGCCGCCGCCGATTGTCCCGCACGTGGCATCGGGCTGCGTGCCCCCTCCATCCCCCGCGCGGCGAGACGTGACGTGACTGCGCCGCAGCCGCAGCCGCAGCGAGAGACGACGACGCACGCCTTCAGCCTGCCCAGCCCCCTTTGGTGGTGGTGCACGGATTCTTCTCGATGATGGAAATTTCCGGTGGTGCCCCTCGCAGCTTTGCCGCACGGGGTGAGACGTGAGAGAGGTTACTTACCTTTCGGCGACATTTTGTGAATCCAAAGGAGAGATCTTGTCCAGCACTCGATCGAGGACAACCCCACCCACACCCACTCGTCACGTTTTTCCTCCGTTCAGCAAACGTTTTCCTCCCCCGCGGTGCTAGAGAACCGCACGTTTCCAGCAACCACAAACTGTTGCGCTTATGGTGCGTTTGGCAGGGCTTCTACCGGCTCCGCTCCGCGCACGGAGCCAGGAGCCCTGCCAAACGCCCGCTCGAAACGGCTCCTGGCGAGGAGCAGCCGGAAAACCCGGTGACTGGAGCACTTTGGTCGGGGGGAGCTGCAAAAACGGGCTCCTGCGCAGCTCCCGCGGCTCCGCCCCACCTTTTGCCAGACCTACCCCCGGTTGTTGCGCGGCGCGGGCAGGCTGCTGCGGCCGGTGGCGAGCTGGGAAGGCGGAGGAGGAGGTTGGCGGGCGGAGGGCGTGGTGGAGGCCATGCGCGGGGGCCGGCGGTGGTCGCCCCGCCCGGCACCAATGGGGTCGTCGATCCGCGCTCGATAGCGGCCATGGAGGCCGGCAACACCATGGATGGGGTGGAGGAGCTCCACGGCGGCCGGCGGCGCGAGCGGAGGCACGGAGGATGGCGGGGCGGCCGGGAGGTCGGCGGTGCGGCGGAGGGCCGACAGCCGGCGGCCGGCGGCGCCCCTCGGCCTCATCGAGCCGCGGCGGGGGGGGGGGGCACGCGGCCACGGGGAGAATGGAGGTCGGGGGATGGGGACCCTGGAAGTGATAAGGTGGGAGGATAAGGTGAGGTGGGAAGGAGAGAGAAGAAGAAGAAAAGAACGAAAAAAAGAAGGAAAATTAAAAGAAGGAAAAAAGAAACAAGAGGGAAAAGAAAAAAAGAAAAGAGAAAAAAGAGAGAGGGGTATTATGGACATTTCAACTTTTACACAGTCATGAGAAGCTGTTTTGCCAAACGTTTCTACAAAACGGATTCAGCTCCTCGCAGAATCCGCTCCACCAGCACAGCCACAGCCGGAGCCGGAGCCGGAGCCGGAGCCCTACCAAACGGACCCTTAGTACAGCAACTCTAGTGAAAGCTGACTCAAAACTCATACGCAGGTCTGAATATACGCCAGAGATAGCACTCAACTCCACTAAAAATTAACTCAAGCCTATATTTTTTCCTATGGTCCCTATATGTGCACAAGTACGCGTCGGGCCCGTCCCCGGAGTCCGAATTGGAGTTGAATTTTTTTATATCAGAACTCTACATTTTATAGTAGAGACCTATTTACATGCCTCCACTGAAGTTTCTCTTAGAAATACATCCATGGCAACATAGTAAAATCGTGTGGGGGACATTCAAAGACGATCATGTTTTGTTAGCTCACCAAATGAACGTGGAATGAAAAATCAGCTGACCCACACGATCTCTGAAAACGCCACCTTCATTAATACTATTCGTCAAAGTACATTCCAAGATAACACCAAATCAAATAGTACAACTATATAGACGGAACTCACTAAGAGTCATATATCGCTCTATTTATCTCAACATGCAAGCATTTCGTGTGGTAACCCACTATACACTATGTCACCATGCACAATACCTATACACCATGTCATTATCTACCAAACCATCTATTTAGAGTAAGTTTAATAATTTAGCCAGTTGTTGGCTATATGACTTCTTATAGTTCACCTCTCAGCCAACTAGTGTAATGGTTTAACCTTCACATTTAAGATGTGACTCATTTATCTCTCTCACATAGATCTTTGGTTCTTGTGCCCAAGTTGGTTGTAAACTTACAACCAACCTTTTCCCCCCTCTCTCTTCTCCCTTCTCTCCTCCACGTCATCATTTAGCCAACTTGCAGCCCACCTAATCGATTTTCCGTGGCTAACAACATGTATTTGTGAGTAGCACACCACAAAATTCCCGCGGTTGAAATACATGTATGATCAATCGTTTTAAAATGATCCATTCCCAACAAAATAACGTACTTTCATATGTAATGTTGTTTACAAACAAAAATGTTTGCCATGTAATTATTTTGGTGTCTCTACTTTCGTATTTAATTGAAATTTGTTTTGAAAATTCATGCAGCAACGCACGTAGTACCTCCTGTTTTGCTCATGTCTCGTTTTTTTCTCCGTTCGGCAAATGTTTTTCCCTCGGTGCCAGAGGCTGCACGTTTTTTAGCTAGCAACACAGTAAAACCATGTACGCGCAACCATTCAAAGATGATCACGTTTTGTTATAGCAAACCAAACCGACTTGACATGAAAATTCAGTGTAACCGACACAGTTTCTAAAACGCCAACTTCATTACTGATATTCGTCAAACTACATTTCAAGATAAAAAGACAATTTAAATGTCGTTTCCTAGCGAGAAATTTGCTATTATAGGACTCCAAACGATGTGTTTCGCTATAATAAGACTTCAAACATGAACTTCGCTAAAATGACCTCTGAAACGTTGTGATTTCGCTGTTATAAGATTTTTTTGTCCTTTTAATCATTTTCTCAACTAAATACATGTATTTTGTCTTCAATGGACTGTTTTACCCTTGTGGCCTTTTCTCAGATCGCATCGTATCCCTTTCCTCTCAGGTCGCATGACTCACGGAGGCAGGCTGTTGACCGCCGCCACGGCGGGGCCGGCCGCCGCATCTTCTGCCGCCGCCCCGCCCGGCCTGGGCCGTTGCATCTTCTTGGCCGCCGCCAAGGGTGGTGGGCGGCCGCACGCCGCGCGGCCGCCGCCGCGGGGCGAGGAAGGGTGCCAATGTACTGGGCGGTCGTCGCGGCCGGCGGACGGACGGGCGGTGTCGGCGGATCAGCAGCCTCCATGGCGGCGCCGGCGGTGTTTCTACGGAGACCGGAGAGGAAACGGATACGATGCGATCTGAGAACAGGCCACATGGGTAAACAGTCCATTCAAGTCAAAATAAATGTATTTAGTTGAGAAAAATAATTAAAATGACAAAAATCCTATAACAGCAAAGTCACAACGTTTCAGAAGTCATTTTAGCGAAGTCCATGTTTAAAGTTCTATTATAGCGAAGCTCATTGTTTGGAGTCCTGTAATAGCAAATTTCTCGTTTCTAGCAGGATATAAGTAATGCAGGTCCCCCCTATGTTATGAAGAGAACGCCGTATATGCCACCAAAGAAAATACTACGTAGCTATATTTGCATGTGCATGTGCCACCAAAGAGATGAGTCCATGATGTTATGTTATTTAACACGAAAAGATGAAAGGAGCTAGGAGCGAATATCTCTACTGGGATCTAGAGGATTTCGATACTCTTAATGCCACGTTGGCTTGTCTTGCTTCCATTCGTTCGTCCATTTCTTAATCCTCACTCAAAGCAATTACTACTAGCATCAACAAGTGTTTCAGAGGCTTTTCTCCCCTCCCTCGGTGAAGAAAAGAACAACTTGGTGACTACCGATCGAGTGACCCTCTCGTCCTACTACTGGAAAGTGAAATGGCAGGGTGGGGGCGAATCGGTAATTCCGACGGTGGAAAGGGACATAAATATACGGGCCCCCGTGCCGAGTGGCATCTCTCCCGCAGCAGCCGTGGTGTGGCTCCCCCCGTGAAAACCCAGATTTGAGGTGGAGATCGCTCGCACGGGTGGACACCACCCCACCCATCTCGCCGCGCACCGCCCGCCGTTTGTTTCGCTCTCGCTCTTTGCCAGTTGCCACCACCACCACCACCCACATCCCAATCTCGGTCACGAGGAGGAGGAGGAGCAGCAGCAGCTTGGCGGCGGCGGCGGCGGACTGAGCGAGCGGCGCGATGGCCTCCAGGATGGCGCTCCGCCTCAACGACGTCGCGCTCTGCACCTCCCCGCCCCTCGCCACCCGCCGCCGCCACCGCCGCGCGGGCAGCGTCAGGGTCCTCGCCGTCGCGTCCACGCCTTCCACCGTCTCCACCCAGTAAGTCCGCGCCCCCACCCCCTTCGCCTCTCTCTCTATCTATCTCTCTCCCTCTCTCTGAGTTCGTGTTCACTTCCTCCCCCATTGATACATGGATTGGTTGGTTGGTTGGTTCCTCGGATTGGACGGGACCGGCTGGCTGCTCCGTCTAGCGGCGCCCGCGACGTGTCTGCGCCGCCGCGAAGGAACGATTTAGGCGCGAGGTCCTCCGCCGCCTCCGCGTGCAATGTCGGATTAGATTCGATTTTCCTGTTCACCTTTTTACCTCCCATGCCGTCGTTCCGGGTCCGCGCCCGTGTCAGGCTTTTGTCAGATTCGCTCCCGCCCGCGCCGAGCTTCCACTACCGGTCTCGATGGCGGATTGTGGCGGCATGGCAACGTCCTCACATGGGACTGGGAGACGACCCTCGGTGCCTCCGCAGATCAAGCGCCGAGGTCGCAGCCCCGCCATTAAATTCTGCATGGGTAGGTCGTTTTCTCTGCGCGGCGGGGGGGCCGGCGCCGTCCCGGCTCCTGAGCGTTCGGTTCGGTTGCCTTGCCGCCGATAGCAAGCGAAGGCGAGGGCCTTTCCGTTGTGCCGGACCCTTCCATATTTCTTTTGATGATGCCCGTGTTTACTCCTACCAGGCATTAAATTTTCCTGGGACCTTATAGTTGACCGGGGACCCTGGCAGTTCGTCCTGTCCTCTCGGTGTATCTCTAAATGATTGTGTTCTAGAATTGTTGGGGGCAGGGTACTACCACATATCACCGTTTAGTTGCACTGCACTGTGGAGTGGTTGTACTGGCTATAGATGTTTGCCCTTGGGGCGCCTAGAACTTGAACCGTGAGGGTGGTTCACCTTGGCTTTCTTGGTTTGCATCAGATTTGCCGTTGGGGTGCCTAGAACTAGAACTATGAGGGTGGTTCACCTTGGCTTAGTTTGCATCAGAGGTGAAGATGTGTTTTTTAAAAAAAAAATAGAAAAGAGGTGAAGGTGTATTTTTAGCTGTCGAGGTTGGTCGATTTGGTAGCCCGTACGGTTCTTGGTGGCATAGTTTGGTGGAATTTAATTTGATTTGCCCCCCACAGGACCATTGGCCTCTTATGTAGCTGATTCATGACGGCTCTTTTTTGTTCATTTGCTGGGATGATGGGTTTATGAAGTCAATAAATACACTATTACTTTGGAGTGGAGCAACTGCTGCTGCCATATCATAGGCATATTAATTTAAAAATGGAAGCCCATACAGGGGACAAATTTATTTATTTTCTCACAAAGAAAAGAGGTGGTTCACAATCCATGATACAGTGGGCGTTGATGTGTGAAGTTTTAAATATAAGTGGGGTTTTCAGCTAATTCTAACTTAATCAAGAAGACTACGTCGAGTCACATGTAGTTTTTTTTTTTGTGATATATTTGGCTGGAAGGTTAGAGAGCTATATTCAACCGGTTCCAATGCAAAGAGTGCCAACTTAATTTCTACTGGATTTCAGTTTGATGCCATGACTTTTACTCTTCATGTATGTGCGTTCCATTAATTATTTTAAGACCAGTCTTGCTTACACACTGCTTTTATATTCAATACAAAGGAGAACAAGTATGGCTGTTTATGCCATATATGAACCATGCGGTTCATCATTTGCGATACCATACACTAGCAAGAGCATGCCGTATACATGCTGACATGAGCCGGCAAAAATGGTCTGCATCTCTGAGTGTGTATAAATATTCTCAGTGGAAACAAATTGGAGAGTAGTGATGATCATCTCTATGGGTCTGCTGCGGCTTAGATGTTTCTTTTAGTCGTTTCGTTAGTGATTTGAATTGTGCATGTAGTCTGGCTGGATTTTACAAGCAAAAGCTCACTTGTTCCAGATTTGCTACCAGTTTTGACTGTGTTCACATCCTGAAGAATTTGTTTGGTAGTAAGTGAACAGGATGGATTCATCATGTAATTGGTAACTAATCAAAGCCTTTTCACAAAACTGTTTCAGGGTTGAGAATAAGAAGCCATTTGCTCCTCCCAGGGAAGTGCATGTCCAGGTTACACATTCATTGCCACCTCAGAAGATCGAAATGTTCAAGTCTCTCGATGACTGGGCTAGAGATAACATCTTGACACATCTTAAGCCAGTCGAGAAGTGTTGGCAGCCACAGGATTTCCTCCCTGACCCAGCATCTGAAGGATTTCATGATGAAGTTAAGGAACTTAGGGAACGGGCCAAGGAAATCCCTGATGATTACCTTGTTTGTTTGGTTGGGGACATGATTACTGAGGAGGCTCTTCCAACATACCAGACTATGCTTAACACCCTTGATGGTGTCAGGGATGAGACAGGTGCAAGCCCCACTGCCTGGGCAGTTTGGACAAGGGCATGGACTGCTGAGGAGAACCGGCATGGTGATCTCCTAAACAAATATCTGTACCTCACTGGGAGGGTGGATATGAGGCAAATTGAGAAGACAATTCAGTATCTTATTGGCTCTGGAATGGTAACATCTTCTTCCTATTCTTTTCCAATTTTCCTTCCTATTTAACATGTCTTATAGAACATTGGCATGTTCATTCAGCTTCTGACGCATTCATTTTGGCTGGATGAGAGTTTGATTCTTTCATGAAATTCTTTTGATAGTTATTCACCATGTGCCATGTTTTTTTAGCATATTCTGCTGTGAAATTATTAAGTTGTGGTTCAGCTTTCAGCTGTGTTATTAGTTAATTCTCTCTCGCTTGGTTTTGTCTGTCTTGGCTACTGTTTAAATAACAAATGTATACTCTCTTTACTATGCTCTTTTCAGGATCCTAGGACTGAAAACAACCCTTATCTTGGCTTCATCTACACCTCCTTCCAAGAGCGTGCGACCTTCATCTCACATGGGAACACTGCTCGCCATGCCAAGGACTATGGTGACCTGAAGCTCGCACAAATCTGTGGCATCATCGCCTCGGATGAGAAGCGTCATGAAACAGCATACACCAAGATTGTTGAGAAGCTGTTTGAGCTGGACCCTGATGGTACCGTGGTTGCTCTGGCTGACATGATGAAGAAGAAGATCTCGATGCCTGCCCACCTGATGTTTGACGGGGAGGATGACAAGCTGTTTGAGCACTTCTCCATGGTCGCACAGAGGCTTGGCGTGTACACCGCCAGGGACTATGCCGACATCCTTGAGTTCCTTGTCAGTAGGTGGAAGGTGGCAGACCTTACTGGCCTGTCTGGTGAGGGTAACAAGGCGCAGGACTACCTTTGCACCCTTGCTCCAAGGATCAGGAAGCTGGACGAGAGGGCCCAGAGCAGAGCCAAGAAAGTTGGAACTATGCCTTTCAGCTGGGTATATGGTAGGGAAGTCCAACTGTAAGCGTGAAGTGTCATTGCGACTGCATGAGTTCCAGCTTATGCATCCTGAGACAGGACTCAGAAGTTAACCTCTGGTGTGGTGCACAACATCGTTCTTGAGGTTGACCAAATGGTCTGGGAGCATCTGTTGGCTGGTGGCTTCTCGTAGAGGGATAGGCGAATGTTGGTTTGTGTTCTAGAGCTTTGTTTTCTTTTCTTCTTTTAATGTACAACCCCTATGGCCGCATGAACTGAAATGGGCATGGAGCGAACATGCTGTTGTCGCCCGTGGTGTGTTTCAGTATGTTATTTCTGTTGTTCAGATCTGTTGAAATTTTGTGGGCTCTATGAAGTTAAATGTTGCTTCTCAGTTGTCTGACGCCCAAGCCTGCAATATTGCAAACAATGAGCTCCAGCTATGTAATGTGTAGCTATCGTTCTGTCTGCAGATAAGCGGCATACGATTCACCAGTCAGTTCACTCAGTGGTATTTCAGTATCTGCATAAGTCTGTCGTTGCTGTCTCGGCTGCATCGTCGAGAGATGTGGCTACATGGACACCATTGTTAGTGCACTCGAGAGGATCTGGCAAGGCCCTTTAGAATCAGAGATCGACAAGACTCTGGTCTATGGAGAAGAGAATGTTATCCGATCAAAACGGTTCCATGCAATATGTTTCCCTTTTAACAAAAAAGAAGTTAATGTGCTCATCTCTCTCTCTCGCTCATGTGGTTATGCGGAATACGGATTGAAATATACGAAATGCTGTACCGAGATAATATGCCCTCTCTCAGCAGTTGATATTCGCTTCGCTTCGTATAGCAGCCATATACACTGTACAAGTGGAGGTGGAGCAGGACTGCAGGAGCCTAGGCCAAAACGGCTTCTGGCCACTCGACCTTTCAGTACGTAGCTCTGCTTGCCTGCCACTCCTTCACATTCTGTTTTCAGACCATGCATGCATTTGTTCCAAATTCTGCGAGTACAAGTGTTTTGCTAAAAAAAAAGAGAGGCGAAATTCGTATTCTTTTCGGTAAAGCTTTTAAAAATGCTGGTATATTAAGAGGTCGGTGCAAAACTGAGAAATGCCATCCAGTCTGCTGATCTGAATGACTGAACGCGGCTGACAAACTCTCCACACTTCACTAGAAGCGAAGCCACTGGCAGATGGTCTCCACAAAAAAAAAAAAAAGAAAGGCTCTTTTGGCCCCCACCTGAAGAAAGGGAACAAGCTAGCTAGCGGAACAATTCCTCTGCGCGATCGTGCCGGATGCTGGCTGGTGTCACGAAGCATGCATGCAGATGCAGGGGGGGCAGCATGGTCCGGCGCGCTCGAGGCAAAATTCCTTTCTGCCATGCATCGAAGAGGAGGAGGAAGCCATGCATCGCAAGTTGCCGGGGGCATTTGCAATCGATCGCGGCTGGTCGATCGACGGGGACGGGACATCGCGCGCGTTGTTGAGACGGGTTGGATCGGAGCTGCGTAGCCAGAGGTGTGTGTTTCAACTTGCCCAGCATCATGTGGCCTACGGGCGTCAGCAAATGGTTCCCATGCATGTATTTTTTTGGGGGGGATTAATTCCCTACTAATCCTCTCGGGACGACTGGGAATAACATATATTGTGGACATCGCTACCTTTGCTCGTCCTTTACTTCGTTTGATAAAGTGTATTCCTATTTCGTAAAGAAAAAGGAGAATATTGCTACTGTGGTTCCTGAATTAGGCCGGATGGATCATCGGTGGTCGATAATTAACGTGGACCTTTTACGTGATGCAAAAGCTAATCCCTTATGCGGATCAGTGGTAAATTTTCAGATGAGGATATACTCATCCCCTCCATCGTTCTCTCAAAAAAGAATGCGCGTCGTCGTCAATAGTATTTTTCTCTCTCCAAATTGTAAGTAGTTTTAGCATTTAAAAATTTATAATTTTGTTATGCATCTAGATATAATTTATGTCTACATACATAATAACAATTATGAATTTATATTAAAAACGGATGAAGTAGCAAATAAAAACGACAAGCATTCATTATCAATGGATGTTCAACAATTAGTAGTCACATTTAGCCTTTTGTTTTTGCACGTGTACTAGATGGGATACGATCCTACATACTAATTTACATCACTGCATTTTTTGTTGAAAGGCGTCCTACTTAGAGGTGTTGAAAGATCTCATTTGTGGAGCGAAATCTTACTAGAATTGACTTGTTTTTGCAACAAAATAAGAAGGTTCCAACACGTTGAATTTTGGTCTCTAGAGATTTGTGCTTTTAGCTAGGACATATAGTGAGTATATGATGTAAGAAAATTTATGTGTCATAATTTTTGTTTATGTTAGAGCTGTTTCTCAATCTTCTTTACCTATGGTTCTTGGTCAATACTCAATACCGAGGCCAAAGAAGCTGGTCACGTCGTCGGCTTGTCCCGGACGTTGGATCGGTCACACGGACGACCTAGATCGGTCGAGCAACAATCATTTTGTAAAAAGGTCCTTCCATTTAGCAAAAAATAATCCCTCAATCCACAACTTTTACATATGAGTCCCTAAATTTTTGAATTAATATGTTTGCTATCCACAATTTTCCAAAAAGGCCCTCGACTGATCACCTAAAAGTCCCGCGGTCACGGATTTTACAAACGAGCCCCTAAACTTTTGAAAATATATTTGCAGCTCATTCTTTTCCAAAAAGAACCTCAAACTTCGTAGCAATCCGCCCGAAAGCCCAAGACTTTTATGAAAAAAGACCTTTGGTTTCTCACAAATCACAAGACACCCAGAACTCGCTGAAACAACCTTAAACTTTACAAGAACCACTATGTACTCCACACTTTCATAAAGAAAATCCTATACTTAAAAAAAGTTAAATTCATAGTGGAAAAAATGTGTTGCATTTAACATTAAACAAAACTATAGTTCACATTTTTTACAAAAGGGCCCTTAAACTTCTGCAGAAACCTACTTTCAGTACATTTATGTGAAAATACCCACTACTTCCCACCAAATACAACTCTACCCACAATTAAATCTCGTGTTCCCTCGCAAACTAACCCTGAACTTCATCACTAAAAGTAATCTTTAAACCACCATTACGAAACTCTGAATAAGTGAAAGGCACTGGCCGAACACGGCAAGACCGTGTTGCCTTTCTAATTTTATTTTATTTTGAGAAAATTGAAGTACTAAAAAATAGAGCGCCAATCACAAATATAAATTGTACCAGTAAATGCATGGCATTTTAGAGTGCATGTGACTTTTTATTCGATTAAATAAGCTTATAAAATTAATATGTTTTGAAAGCAGTTCCATTCAGCTTATATGAACATTGCGGCCCTTTATTTTTCTGAAGAATTTCATTAGCATTAGTGCTTTATATCCTGTCACCATAGTAATTACGTTATACATTATTATTACTTAGAACCTTTGTGCCTGACTAATTAATTCTTTGCTCCAACCCTGAAAGCATATATGCGCTATACCTGATATGTTTTGCATATATATGCGCATATATGTAGCTTCTATACGAGTATATATTCCAGGCGACTCTTGAAATTAAGCCAATGCAATACAAGTGACATCAGTACCTTTTGCTTTTTGTCCCGTGAAAAAAAAACAAAAACAATAATTTAGACGGCATGCAAGGGCTAGCTAGAAGAATATAACCACTGCATCGACGAACCTCCACACGATTACGACTAAATTACGTGATTACGTCTCTGCTCCAGTACGTGCGAATATGTGCGCGTTTGAGAACTTTAGCTAGGGTTTACCTTGTCAACCTGCAGGAGAGATGCTACATGCATGTAGGGCACTTTTGGAGTAATACTACTGGCAACCCGATGTTGAAGCGTTGGTGATATTCAGATCAGAGAAATGAATTTACACTACTAGTATATGAGCATTCGTCCTTGATGTTACGCGAAATTAGTATTGGGTCCAAATTTTCGATTCTCAAATGTCTAGAGATATAGTATGATCCTCGAATGAGCATTTAATATTGTACATTATGAGCCTGTTCGGCTTATCTCTCTGCTCATTTCTTTTCACACAATACTATTCAATGTACCAGCCAAACAGTACTATTCTTCCTACCGAACAGGCTCGGTGTCGGTACTAAATTGTGTGGCATGTAGTATTAGATGCTCGTTACTAAAGCAGGTTACTGACCAAACCAGTACTAAAGGTCAATTCTCCAATAGTGCCAGTAGGAGTCGAGATGGCTTTCTGTAAGGAATCGGATGCTCGTTAGCCTAAGAGGGGGAGGGGGTGAATTAGTCAACTAAAAACCTTAACCTATGGCTTCACTAATTTTGCGCAAAGGTAAACTAGAACACACTATCTATATGTGCAACTAGATTGTTCTAGTGTGAAACTCCCATCCCAAAAGAAGGTTTGCAACCTATAGCCAATCCTAGCATGATACTACTCTAGGAAAGTAGAGGCAAACAAAGATTGCAATAGAGTAAATGCGGAAACGTAAAGGGGATGAGAAGAAGCAAACTCTTGACACGCAATTTATCCCGTGGTATCGGTAGGCACTAAGCCACCCCTAGTCCACATTGTTGAAGCACTCACACAAGAGTATTGCTTCCCGACCACCAAGTCTCTCCCAAGAGCACCAACTTGACTTGCCACAAAGGCTAGCCACTTAGGCACTTGTCAAGCTCCCTTGGTCACCTTGATGCCGCCTCCACTAAGGAGCTTCTCCACCAAGGAAGGGGGTCTCCACGTCCCCCGCACAAAGTGTCCTCGCCGCTCCACACCAAGCCGGAGGGTCGATGACGATTGTCGGTGAGCCACTTAGGCCCCAAGGCTTCCGGCGAACCTTGTACAACAGGATTCACTCAAGAATCACCTCACAAGGTTGGCACAACCTTGCACTCACTCAGCTCTAAGCTAAGCCTAGCACTAAGCACATACACAAAGCATGTACTAGTCTAAGGATGAGCAATTAAGCACTTGGATGGATTGGATATGATCTTCAATGTGTCTTGAACTCCTCTGCACTTCCACACAATCCAGCAACCTCAAATGGGTGAGTGGAGGGGGTATAAATAGCCCAAGGCATCAAACTAGCCGTTGGCTAACGTCCACTGAAAAAGGTACCGTCGGATGATCCGACACTATATTTTCCGGGCGTCGGTTCATCCGGTGCTCGTCGGTGTTTTAGACCGGCAAACCTACCAAGGGGGTACCCGAGGTAGTAGATTGAGCGGTGAGGATCGTGATCGGTTGACCGAGAACTCGAAAGTATGCGCAAGGACACGGGACACAAGATTTATACAGGTTCGGGCCGCCAAGGTGGCGAACCCTACGTCCTGTTTGGGGGATCAAGTATGGCGCCCGCGCTTGGTGTTGGTTGTCCCGGAGGGATTGGGGATCGCGGCTAGGTACCCGGCCCTCCTTTATATAGTCCGGGGGGGCGGGTTCCTAGTCGGTTACAAGGCGGGAGTCCTAGTAGGAGTACACGAGCGAGTCCTAGTAGGAGTACGGGGGAATTCTACCAGGAGTCCGTCTTCTACTATTCTTCCTTCCTTGCATGAGTACCGGGGTGTATGCCCGACAAGCCCCCGAGCACGTTGGAGTCGAGAGTAGTAGTTCGAGTAGTCTTGAAGCCTCTTCGAGTAGTTCTTGAGCGTCCTCGAGTACTCGCTTGGAGAAGTCTTCAATAATACTTGAACCGCCGCGAGGCCGGAAGGTGGTCCGGCTCATCTATCTTGAAAAAATTCGAATGATGTGTGTAGCACGGCGACCCCCGAGCCTTGAAATGATTAGGTAATCAATCCAAGGGTCTTCGGTGTTCGCGAAGCCATCATCCGAATACTCTTGCGGCGTGTAGCCCCCGAGATAAGAGAGCCGTATGAGCCACGTCGAGTAGTGATTGATGAGGAGCCCCCGAGCTCAAGAGCGAGCGAAGCATCTCGAAGTTATCTTCAAGTAGCCCCCGAGCTGGAGAGATTCCAAGTAGCAGTTTGGCGTCGAGCCGTGGAGCTTGAGAAGTAGTCGTGCCGTCAGAGCGGACTTTAGTTGCGACCGAAGTCGACTTTAGATGCCGGCAGAGCGGACTTTAGAATGCGACTTAAAAACCGAAGTCGACTTTGTGCCGCGCGGAGCGGACTTTGAGATGCGACTTGAAATCCGAAGTCGACTTTGTGCCGCGCGGAGCGGACTTTGAGATGCGACTTTAGAAGTCGACTTTAGAATGCCGCGCAGAGCGGACTGCGACTTTAGAAGTCGACTTTGTGCCACGCGGGGTGGACTTAAGATGCAAAAAACGAAAAGCACTTTCCGGAAAGCCAAAGCGAATGAAAAATCAGAGAAAACGAATAGTTTTGCCGCCGGAGCGGGCTTAAAATTGCGACCGGAGTCGGCTTGTGCCACCGGAATGGGCTTAAGTACCGAGCCATGGATTTCGGACCCAAGGTACGATGCTTGCCGCCGGAGCGGGCTTGTGCCACCGGAGTGGGCTTGGATGCGACGGTTAGCGTCGACTTGTGCCACCGGAGTGGTCTTAAGTACCCGAGCCATGGATTTCGGACCCAAGGTACACTTGATTTTTCAATCTACCACTTTCGCGAAATGACCATCTTAAGGAATACTGGTTTGTGTGATGCCCCAGGTTTTTAATTAACCCTTAATAGCTGGTCAAACGGTCAACCGTGGTCAAACCTAGGTCAACCTGGGCCCTCACCTCGAAAAACTCACTAACCCACCCTAGTGACCCTAATTGGATAGTAGACACACTTGTGGGGCCAACCCATGGTCAAAAGTTGGGTCAAACCCCTTGCCACCCAGTGTCCACATGTGTCCGCTAGGAACTTTTGCTGTGCTCTCCAAAATTCACCTAAACACTTAAAATTCTACCTTTATGAAAGTTGTAGATCTTGTTGAGGGACACAACTTTCATGTAGATTGGCATTTCAAATTTTGAGGGGAAAAAAATTGAAAAATCAAGTGCAAGGCGGAAATCATCGTTTGCCAAAAACAGCCGACATTCAAAGTTGGCATTCAAATATTTTCAAATCTAGGCAGAAAAACCCTATATAGCCTTTGTAGAAAATGTTGTTGGTAGCTAGATCTACAACTTTGGTATTCATCACTTGGTCGACTTTTATACAAATTTTTGGAGCAAATGTATTTCAAAGGTAGCACCCGGTAAAACATTTTGGGCGGAGCGCGTCGCGCCGCGACGCCGCGCGCGCCCGTGCGCCGCCCGTCGCCGGCCGCGCGCCGCCGGCCCCGGCGTCCACGCGCGCGCCTCCCGAGGCCGCGCCCGGCCCAAGGCACGCGCCGCCCGAGCCGCCCCCGCCCCGAGGCACACCGAGTCCGCGCCGGCCACGCCGCGCGTACGCGCGCGTGCGCGCCACGGACCGGCGGTCCGTCGGCGACGTCGCCGCCGTACGCGCGAGCCCCGAGCGCCGTAGCACGGCCGGGGAGCATCTTGCGTCGTCACCCTTCGTCACCTCGAGCTCGAGCGCCTATATAAACCCCCCCCGTTCCCCGCCGCGCGCCACCCGAGCCGCCACCGCGCCATCGCCGCCGCCGCCGGGTGAATCCACTCCCCCGCTCGTGCTCGCCGCCGGCCGGTCACTCCCCTAGGTCCACTAGACCCTAGAGCACCTCCCCAAGCCGCTTGTTGCCCAGCACTCCGCCTCCTCGCCGGTTTTCCCCGAGCTGCCGCGGCCACCGCGCCCGGCCGCCGCGCGCCCCTCGCCGCCGTCCCTCCGCCCCCAATGCCGGCCTCCCCTAGCCCTAGGTGAGCCCCGTGGTCGAGCTCCGGCCACTTGCCCGGCCGGGAGCGCCGCCGGCTCGCCGGGAATTGGCCGGAGCCGCGCTGCCTCCCCGGCCAAGGGCTGGATTGCGAGGATTTAATTTTGTTTAGGGTGTTTCGTGTAAAAGTCAGGACCTGGTTGCTATAAAACCTATCTAAGTTTTCTTGCAGATCAGTCCAGAGCCTTAGAAAATCCATAGAAATTCACAGAAAAATCAGAAAAATCCCAAACAAATTTTGTAGGGTTCAGGATGATAAATCCCACCTCTTTTGTTATATACTCATGGCTAGATTCTAAATAGTTTTGGCAGGAAAAATACAAATGTGTTAAACCTAGATCTGTCATAACTTGAAATCCATAACTCCTCTGTAGCCCAATTTTTGATATGTTTTGCGTTAAGATATGACTAGTTTCTGTGCGAAAAATTGCACAAAGTTATGCAGTAGATCTTGCTAAATAAATTATTTCCCTTTCCTGTAGTAACTGCTTAGATGATTTTTCCTGTTAAATATATTTATGATCTTGAGCTCAACTTGTGCACACTGTCTTGTAATGCCAAAATACACATCGTGCGAATTAATTATGAATTTTGGATTAACAGAAATAATTATTCTTTATTTATGCATGTGTTCCTTTGTAAATTAATAAACCAAGTTCAGTAGAGATTCCATGTGAACATGCTGGTTCTTTTTACTTGTTTAGGACCAGAGAGCATGCACAAGAAAGTTTGGATCATTTTGAGGCTTATTTATTTTTTTCATGCATTTACCTTGAACCACTAGCTAGCCTTGTTATTTTCAATAATATTTAATTCTCTAGCATCCAACACTTACATGTGGGTCCAATGGACCAGGATAGGTGCTAGTAGGCTTAAGAAACACTCATTTAAATTTTGGTAATTTAATTGATTAATAAAAAGCTTAAATGCCCTTTTAATATTAAAGGGAAATTAAATAAAGAAAACCCCTCAATTAAATCTTTTCCTTTTTGAAAGTATTATTTAATATAATTAAAAGATAATTAATTATCATCACTAATAAGAAATTAATTCATAAATAAAAATTTTAATTACACCTTTGTTGGTGAAGATAAAAGGAAATGAAGCTTTCACATGAAATGATGAGCTTAATAAAAACCTTTATTCAAATGTGGAATAAAAAGAGTAACCCATGTACAACCAATAACCTTCCTAATAGAGAAACTTTAGATGAATGCTTGTTAAGGTAAACATGATCAACCCGAGTTGGATAAGACAACAAACTATCACATCGGCTAAAGTGCATTGCATTCCGTGTAGATCTTCGGACGGAGATTACTCCCTTGTCCGGAAACCGAGTAAGGAGGAGCGGAAGCGTCGCCGCAAAGACGTGGAAGTACTCGACACCGAGGGTGCCCAAGCTAACCTAGCTGACGAAGGCAAGCTCCGGTGCATCTAACCCAGCTTTTAAAATTCTTTGTTCAATTATCTATGAATGATTGTGCATTTACGTTCAGGAGTTGAATGAAACCCTAGATGCATGATCCATAGGTACCTTTGTCCCTACTAGTATGATAGGTCGTTAGCTGCTAAGCTATAGGACCGTTACAAGTTGAGTGATGACCTCACTCGCGAGAATAGGTTCCTAGATAGGAATCACAATGTATCCTTAAATGGATTGCTCACGTGGTAAGAGCATGGGATGCGGGCTCCGTACGGTGGTTATGTGGGTTAAGTCTTTGAACGTACTAAGCACATGCGGGTATGGGACCGGTAAGCCTAATACCTTAATGAGGCGGCGAGAGATCCTACTATTACTACTCTTGGGATTCGCTCTCACGGCTAGCTACGGTGGTGTATGGTGACTCCGAGTATCTCGCGGGGTATGCGGATAGCTCGCACCAAAGATCGTAAGATTCGATCTCGACCCGAGGATTTTTGGGGACGGCCTGGGAAAGTTGTTCTTGCGGGGGACGACCTACCTTGCAAGGTTTAAATCAATCGATTGTCGGCCTCTCACCGTTATCCGAGACTACTTACTCCACTAGTCATGAGATCCCTAATGATGGGAGTTGATGAAGATGATGTTTGATTAATTGCATTGTACAACTTTGTTTGTACTAGTTGGCTAATGTAGTAAAGATTAAACCTACTAGAACTTGTGCTAAAATCTTGAAAGTAAGGATCTACTCTTTGTTACTTTTTAGCAAAGCAACCCAGTAGCCAAGAAGCCTTTCATGGTCTAGTTTTGGTGAAGTAGATATCACCGACGGGTAAGTCTTGCTGAGTATTAGTATACTCAGCCTTGATATAATGTGTTGATCCAGGTAATGCCTTCAGTGATGTGTGGCCCGGTGAGATCCCGCCCGGCTGGGAGCTGGAGTGGGTGGAGGACGACTACTGAAAGCATCATGGATGGCCTCCCGTGGTGTCTTCGCTTCCGTTAGTTGAATCCCGCTGCTTTTCAAAACTCTGAACTATTTCGTGATGGCAAAAACTATGGTTTGTAATAATTAAACCCCTCGGGGTACGAATTTGGATTTCAATGTTGTTGTATCTCTGGACTCGCCTTCGAGTGAGTTTTAATGCATATATTCGATCCTTGTGCTTTCCAAGTGATTTACCGGGCGTTAACCCGGCAACTAACGACAGGATGATACTTTATTATCGCTTAATGACCAAAGTGGATCGGTCTTAGGTGATAGTACGGTATTTAACTGGGCGAGTTGTCACAGTTTGACAGCTCGGATCGCAACCGCGAGAAAAACAGTAATCATCACATGACAGTCATGAGAGTTACAACCAGTAAGCGTCATGTCCTTCAACGAGACCAATGATCGGATGTTGGATGAGAATCCGGTTGGCACTTTCAGCCCGCACAAGCATTTGTAGATAGCCAACCTCTCATGTTGTGTTAAGTTGAAGCTAGCAGGTGGAAGGTACTGCTTACCATTAGGACGTGGTTGTGGGTGGAGTTCTTGCCTAATTTTTAGGTCAACAAGATCCTTACGCGACTTCAGTCCGTCCTTTACCTTTACTGTTAAGCCTAAGAATCCCATTGTGCTTTCAATCACATTTTTCTGAAGATGCATCCCATCGATGGCGTGGCGCACTGTCAAATTTTCCTAGTATGGCAAGTACTTAAGAAATATAGACATCTTCTTGAAAGGCACATCAATGTTTTCTGTAGTTTCAGCCTCCTTCCTTCTCCCTTTTGAATTATCATCAACATCACCTTTTGATTTCTTACCAAGTTTAAACTTGACCTTCTGACACATTTCAAATACGGTTCTACTGGTGGCCAATTGTGGGGCAAAAGAGTCTTTCTCAATCTTTCCATCGAAATGGTTTGCCATCTTACGGTACTTGTGAGTTCTTAGTAGCCAGCGTCTGTGCCCCATATACACTGTCTTCTGAGATCATTTCAGGTACACAGATATTGTACCATTCAAATAAACTACACAACCTGTTTTTCCTTTTTGTTCTAACCAGACAAAGAAAATAGGGCAGGGTAATCATTAATTGTAACAAAGATAATTGCCTTAAGTGTGAATGTCTCCCTTCTGTACTCATCCCACATCTCAACCACATGTTTCCAAAACTTCTTCATTTCTTCCATCAATGGCTCCAGGAAGACATCTATATCAATACCAGGTTGCTTCGGTCCTTGGATTAGAATGGTAAGCAAAAGGAACTTTCTCTTGTGACATAGCCGGGGGGGAGGTTGTATATGGTCATCAACAACGGCCATGTGTTGTGCGTCTTTGCTTCTTTCACCAAATGGATTCATACCATCCGTACTTAACGCAACTCTTATATTTCTTTTTTCTTCTCTAAACCCTTTGTGCTTGGAATCAAAGGTCCTCCACTGCCGAGCATCGAAGGATGTCGAAGCTTCCCATCGGACTTCTCTGCGGGCGATCTCGCGTGCCAAGTCATTAGTTCGGCGGTCTTTGGGTTCGAGAACAATCGCTTTAGACGATCCTCCACCGGCAAGTACCACATCACCAATGCAGGGACTTTGCGTTGAGTAGCAGTGTCAGTACCAATACTATACTCCTCCTCAACTTGAGAAAATACACTTTTCTTTCCACCCACCTTCCTCTTCGTGCCTTTAGATGCAATGACCCGTTCCACAACAAAATCGGCATTACTTTTGTAACAATTAGCATCGCAATTTGGACACTTCTCCAGTTCTGCATAGTCACGACAGTACAATATGCAATAGTTCCTACATGCGTGTATTCTTTGCACTCGCATCTTCAATGGGTTGATAATCTTCTTTGCTTCATATGTGTTTCTAGGGACCAAGTTAGGCTTCGGGAGTAGATTGGCCAACAAAGTAAGGAGTTCGTTAAAACTATTGTCCGACCATCCAAATTTTGCCTTCACAATCAGAAGATGGAGCATGAAATGCAACACGGTCCACTCCTTCCCACAACCCTCATACATACGGTCCTTTGCTGCCTTCTTTAGTGTCTAAAAATTTTCTAACCCTTTAGCACTCCCTAGCAACACCTCCAGTTCAATGTGGCGCAACATTTCTTCCATATCAACATCACATTCCTCGTCCACCTGTGGTGCATCTGTTTGATCATTATTTCGATCTCCACAGCCAAAAGCATCATCCATCATGACATGATCATTTTTATCCGCATCTTCATCACCCACTTCATCATACCTGGTGCCAATGTCTGCATTGTTGAAAGTACTTTCTGCTTCACCATGGTGGGACCAAGTTTTGTATCCTTTCACAAAACCACGCCTTATCAAATGCATCTTGATGGCATTAATATCTTCCCACACAATTTTGTTGTAACAATCACAACATGGATAATGTATTTGCTTTGTCCTAGAAATTTGGGCATGCTTCTGCACAACCTCAAGAAAGTTTGTTAACTCTGTCAAGAATGTAGACGAATTTCTCCGTATGCCATACATCCATGCTCTATGTTCCATCTTAAATAACCTATAAAAGTAATTCTATTATAAACTCTGTATGCTCTATGCTTCATTTAATATGTAAAAAACGGAAACAAAACCAAATTCTATAATTTTAATTATTGAAGCTAGTAATTTTAATGACAAACTAATAATTTAATATGTAAACTTGCTTCTATAATTGCAATAATAATTTAATATAATTGCAAATGTAATAACTTATATAATTTAATATAACTTGCTTCTATATTATGAACATTTAAATATTTTGCATTGACAAACTAATAATTTAAATCTAAATCTATTTGAAAAATAAATATCTGAATCAATATCTCTCTTCACTCCCCTCTCTCTCCTAGATAACCCTAGGTCTAGATCTAGATCTCTGTCTACATGAAAATCATTAATAAAAAGAGAAAACTAAGGTTAAAATAGCACAAACTCACCTTATATAGCCACCTCCTCCAAGAAAATCGAGAGCAAAACCTTCCCCCCTAGATTTGGTGTTTTTGGAGCTTTTCCCGAGCTCCTCTCGGGCACAGCGCCATTGGAAGGTTGCTGAGAAAAAGGGGCTGACCTATATTTATAGAAGACACAGTGCTGACGGTTGGCATAAGGAAACCGCCAGCAGTAATCTCTGCGCTGGCGGTGCCTTATGTTGATCGCCAGTACTATGTCCATTTATGCTAGCGGTCAGATTAAGCCACCCGCCAGCACTGTTACCTCTCCTAGCGGGCTATTAAGCCAACCGCCTGCAATGATTCCTCTCTTGGAGGTTTATTAAGCCAACCGCCAACACACTTGTCTGAATATCTTCGGTCGGAACGCGGTTTGACTCAACTACTCACTCACTCACACACTCACTCACAACCCTAGCCGCCACCGCAAGCGGCCGCAACCGACCCTGTACCCCGCCACCGCCGCTCGTGAGCTTCGCGCGCGCGCCGCCGCCTCAGCCGCCGTCGGCAAACTGTGGACCCACTCTTCAACCTCCAGTTCCTCGACCGACGTCGAGCAGCAAGTTTACCGCCGTCGCATGGCGAGCAGCTCCGCCGCGCCCAACCTTAGCCAATTTGTGCCTCTCCCCCTGTTGATTTGCCCGTCGTATCGCCTCCCGTTAATTTGGTACAAGACCAAGTCAAATAGAATCATCTACAAGTGCCCGAACAACCACTTGGTTTGTTTTTCATCTCATGCCCTAATTCATTTGATTAGTACTGATTTGGTTGATATAATATTAGTGATTATTAGTTGATTATTAGTTGATGTAATATTAGTAGGATTTGTTGATTATTAGTGATTCGGTAGATATAGAATTATCCACAATTGTTGATTATTAATGATTTGGTTGATATAATTTTATGTCTATAGAATTATCCAATTTATTGATAAAAGCCACATTTGTTGTTTATTCTTTTAGGGGGACCCTAGAAGTTTATTATGAAAATCAATACATCAACCATTTGAAAAATTTTCACCCTCATTTGCTGCCGCCAAACTATCGGTCGTTCGGCAGTTTAGTTGGTGCAACTCCGGCATCGGGGAGAGGCACAACCGTCTAGTGTTGTGTATCCGCCGGGGCAGGTGCGGGAGCCACCACAAGCAAATTCGGAATTTACGGAACAATGGAATCAGATGAAGTGTGTCATTTCTGATCTGAAGGTGGGGATGAGTGATTTGAAGATAGCGAGTAATGAAACGAGGCTTGAACTTGCAGACCATAGAGGGCAACTTATTGACATTATGGCGGAAATTGGCTATCGGAAGAAGCGCAACAAAAATCAAGGATTCTGCATGCAGGGCACCATCATCGCTGTTGTGGTCTTGATAATAGGTTTAGTGCTTGGTAGCTATATCACAGCCGGACTGTCTAAGAAATTTGAGTGAGGCAAAGTTGTGTTGATTTGTGAGTGAGGCCCCTAATGTAGTGTACTTTAATTTGTGTTGGTTTTAAGTGTGCTTTGAAACATTTGTTATCACGCATGTTGTTTGTGTGAAATAAACCTTTCTAAGGTGCTGTTTGTGTTGATATTTCAGTTTGAATTTTACTTGTTGTTGTTGTCCATGCATGTTGAAATATTGGTGACTTGTATCAATTTCAAGCTATTTTCAGCTTCACTGTGTTGGCGGGTGCATATGAAAGCCGCCGGTAGTAAAGATCCTTCTTTGGCGGTCGATATAAGCCACTCGCCGGCGAGATGGGACCATCCGTGCCGGCGGTTGGCTTATGTAGGCCGCCCCCACTAAACCTTCTATCTTTGGCGGTCGACATAACTCGTCCGCCAAAGATAAATGGTAACATTTTTGCTGGCGGGTCGCTTGTGTCGCCCGCCGGCAGCTGATGCTTCAATCTTGGCGGTTCTTTGTCTTGGCGCCCCTGCGCCCCACTTTGCTAGTGGTTGATAGTTGCACCCGCCAGCACGCTAATTTGGTAGTGCCAGGACAAATCGTTTCTGACCTAGTGTGGCTCCGGTGATGTCCCGCACCCGGGCCTGGTCCAAAAGAGCATCCCTAACAGTGCGAGACCGACGAACCCTACTTTCAGAATGAGAATCTGTTAATGGTGTTTATATTCAGGATGAAGCAGCGAGCGCGAGATCACAACAATGTGAAAAGCACACACGCATGCGCGTTGGTTCACCGGCCGGGGGCGGTCGCGGTCGATCGGCGCCTGGGTTTAGCATGCATGAGACCGAAAGCTATCGAGATCGACCACACGTGTGCTATGCACGGATCAGTCTCGGGCTTTCGGCCAATGTCACGCGCGCACTCCTGAATTTGCGCGTGCACGAATGGCCATCCCTCCTCCCTCTCTTTTCTCCCTTCAACCGCCGGCGGCCTCCATCGGAAACAAAGCGAGCCGAGAGAGACTCTCTGGAGCTCTAGCTCGATCAGGAATTCAGGATCACGTCTCTAATAACCCTCATGCCACACATCGCTTTCGTGCTTATCGCTAGCTGATAGTGATTCCCGGCGTGCTCTCTCGTTTAATTTCAACGGCCACGATCCACCGACCCATATGCACCCCTAGGCCCTAGCTGTCCCTTGTCGCTGACGCTAGCTGCATGCACACCAGACGTACATACCCTTCTTCTAGCTCTCGCGCGCGCTCTATAAAACTCGCCACTCCACACACCCTGCCTCTCACACTGCACCTCCACCAGCACTGTTCCTTGCTAGCGATCGACGACAAGCTGCACTGCAAACTAGCTAGAGCTAGAGATCGATCGAGGAGAGAGATCGAGGCACAGCGCTAATAGCTAGAGAGGATATAATCAATCGATCGAAGAAGCAGCAGGCGGCGGCGTACCGGGAAGATCGATCGAGATGATCGGGTGGGGCGACGTGTACAAGGTGGTGGCGGCGACGGTGCCGCTCTACTTCGCGCTGTTCCTGGGCTACGGGTCGGTGCGGTGGTGGCGCATCTTCACGCGGGAGCAGTGCGACGCCGTGAACCGCCTCGTCGCCTTCTTCGCGCTGCCCTTCTTCACCTTCGAGTTCACCCTGCACACGGACCCGTTCCAGGTCAACTACCGCGCCGTCGCCGCCGACGTCATCTCCAAGGCGGTCATCGTCGCCGTCATCGCCGTCTGGGCCCGGTTCGCCGCCGCCAAGGGCGCCGGCTCCGCCGCCGGCTGGTCCATCACCAGCTTCTCCCTCTCCACGCTCACCAACTCGCTCGTCGTCGGCGTGCCCATGGCCCGGGCCATGTACGGCGAGTGGGCGCAGCAGCTCGTCGTCCAGCTCTCCGTCTTCCAGGCCATCGTCTGGCTCACGCTCCTGCTCTTCGTGCTCGAGGTCAGGAAGGCCGCCATCGGCATGTACGTCGCCGCCGAGCCGCCGGTCAAGGACGTCGAGGTGGCCGACGCCGCGGTCGTCGTCGTCCCCGTCGTCGTCAGCGGCAAGCCCTCGCTCTGGGCGCTCGTCAAGGTGGTGGCGCACAAGCTGTCGCGCAACCCCAACACCTACGCCAGCTTCGTCGGCATCACCTGGGCCTGCGTTGCCAACAGGTACGCACGTGTACGTGCATAACTGCATATACACAAATAGATATAGATCGACATATACTTTCTTCGTTCTTAATTCTATAGTCGTTTTGAATTTTTTACATGCGTAGACTCTATTGTGCATCTAGATATATACGGAGTCGCTTACATCTACAAAACATCAAAACAACTTATAATTTGAAACAGAGAGTATAGATAAATGCAACGAATCAACCGTCATATATGCAAATAAACTGTAAATAAAAGGCTAGGCTCTCGCAGTAGCATGCATATGCATGCTACATGCGTGATTCCATCGATGGCTTAGCTTGTTGTTGCGGGATTGTTCGTTTGCCGACCGGCTTTGGCTAGTGCGAAATGTGTGGTAGCCAAGCTGCCCAGAATTGTGATCTGACGTGTAGCACACCTGATGTGTCACTAGATGCACGACGATGCTGCTCTGACCTCTAATGCCGGCTCCACATCCATATATTATTGAGTCTCTTTAATTCTTGGCTCTGGTTAATGCATACACAGTTTATATTTGTCAAAAAAAAGAATAATGCCAATGTCTGACAATATGGAATAACGTTGCTGTCTCTCTGAATCGAACTACAGGCTGCACCTCGAGCTGCCCAGTGCCTTCGAAGGCTCGGTGCTCATCATGTCCAAGTCGGGCACAGGAATGGCCATGTTCAGCATGGGTGAGTACACGACTGACTGCATGCATATGTCTAAAGTATGCATGGACATATGCTTCAATTTCGCCAAATTAAACTATATACTCCATCTATTTCAAATTATTTGTCATTTTAGCTTCTCTAAATACACATCTTTTGTTATGCACTTAGACATAAATATATATCTAGGTGTCTACCTAAAGGTATGTATCTAGTTACAAAACGTCAAAACGACAAGTAATTTGAGATGGAGGGAGTACAAAACTGAAATGTTCTGTAGGACTGAATAATATTATTGATAATATAAGACCTGTCAAAATTATTCAGAGAAGCAAATTAAGCTTGCTACTAGTAAACATAATATGCTTAATATCAACCATACATGTACACTACATGTTCGTTTTGTCGAATGACTCATTATTCCCACTCCCGTTTAATTCTCGTATCTAATACTTCAGCCAGAAATACATATATTCTATTCGATAATCGCTGAGAAATAACACAAGGAATAATATAATCCCCCTAAAAGGATAGCAGATTTAGGAACCGATCATAGGGCATAAATTCTATCTGCTGCTTGCTGCAATAACAACCTGGCTGTAGACAGAAAGTGAAAAATTGAACATATTTACCACATGGGAAAAACAAAGCGTTTAATCATTTGCTCGTGATAGTGATTTGTGACTGGTAACTTTCTGACGGCGTGCACGTCGTTTTCGGATGCATCATCGCATGCAGGACTGTTCATGGCGCAGCAGGAGAAGGTGCTGGCGTGCGGGCCGTGCTTTGCGGCGCTGGGCCTCGTGCTCAAGTTCGCGCTCGGCCCGGTCGCCATGGCCATCGGCTCCATCGCCGTCGGCCTCCGCGGCGACGTCCTCCGCGTCGCCATCATACAGGTGGGCTGCCTCGCCACTTCGCTATGCCTTGACAAATTTCTTCCTCACCTGTCGCCTCTTTGGATTATCATAGAAATTTGTGTGTGCTCCGTGTGTGTGAGAGAGAGAAGTTCGCATTCAAATTCCCAACAAATTCCTGTGGATTTACAAAGCAGAGTAAGAAGTGGCTTTTGAAATTTCCGACAAAAATAACCTCAGGCTTCTGCTATACTCCGTATGTGCTTGCTGCACACGCTGTTAGGTTACACTGATGCAGTTTCTGCCGGTCTTTGCTACGTAGAGTTGATGGTATGATGATACCTTCTGTAGGCGTGTGATCCTAACTTCTACCAACACTTTAGTAGACCCAAGTCTTACTTTCGACAAAACGTCCCTTGACGATCCCCAATTGAACGTCGCGTCGCACGACTGAGATAGGCACATGCATGAACAAATCACTGATCTTTCTAGTTTCTTTTACGGTATAGTAGTTTATCTTGAAAAACAAAGACGATTTGCCAAGGTCATACATCATGATTGCATTTCACCGACATTAGATTACATCCACAGAAAAATACTAATATCACACATACAAGCCGCCCGACCGATTTGTGTGTAGACGTGCTAAGAATAAAGGTCATCCGAGTAGTCTACTGCCTACGTAACAAGTCAGAGGCAATGCCACGAGATAAAAGAAGGATACCTCAACAAATGGAGGATCTGATGTGAAGACCACACACTTCACTACGAAGATTTGAGCTTAGCTTGTCAGCACCAGGACAGCACTCAGCACATCGTCACCACACCACTATCCACTAACCTTACCCACTTACTTGTGCTTTGAGACCAATGTTGCGTGCACAGCCATAAACACGAACATTATATGTAGCTTAATAAACTAAGCGTGCCCAAAGGCGCAATAACAGAGTAATTAATTAGTCCCGAACTCCCGATGTTTATGCAAGTATGCCTTCCAGATAACGGCTGCTACCATCATCGTTTCAGTATAATCGGTTACCCTGATCATGTTTAAGAGCATTCATAATTTCATATCATGCAGAAACATAAGTCAAACGTTAAATTTTCCAACACTAAACATATGCATGAATCCTATTCAGAGAACATGGAACACAAAACTTGTTGTCCAAAGATGTAGAACGTCACTTTAGGTAGTGTTTTCATAATAAAACTATCAGCCGGAAGGTTGGCCTTCGACGGGTCGGTGCAGTCTCAGTTTTCTTTGCCTTTTTTTTGAAACTGCTTTGCCACATTTTGACTCCTGACAGAGATAAGAGAAAACATCATTGAAATCCATCTGGTTTAAAAAAACATACACAGCAAACAGAACTTCGTTCAAGAAAGTGCAGCATGATCATTACACCAGTGTGGCGCATCTGTTCTCGGCATGTTCTAGAGCCTGTCCCCCCACACAGTTCGTGATCATCTGCTAAGCAAAATGCCATGTCAAAAGCATCAACTCAGGAAGCCATCACCAACCACTAATCAGATGCATAATGAGGATGAGACTATATTAATTAAACACCAGCTACAGTATATTAAGAAAAAATATATAAAAAGTTCAATGACATAATCTGCTGAAAGTTTTAAAACCCACTAGTTGCTGTTGTGGAGCTTCCACTTGTAAGATGCACCAGGGCATACCTATTCTGCTATTCATATGCCAGCTAATGCACATTTAGCTGGAGATGAACTAATCTCAACTGGATCAAAATATTTGGTTTGCTTTCTTGGGGGGAGAAGGTCAAATAACATAAAATAATAATTTGCTCTGTTTGCCGCATTGACTGATGTCACTTTCATTCCATCATAATACCCGATTTAGACTTTATACACTTGTAGCCCTATATATAATATGATCAAAGAATGTAAAATGGTATCAATTTTGCTTTGGGGAGATAGGAGCTTCCAGATGTTCAAAGACAATTATTTCTGCTTGTCATGATGGAGTTACCTAGGCGAGCATTGCTTCGAAAGTAGCCTTCAAACATGCAAATGCTACGGTTGTGTAGGCATCAAACCCACTTTATTTTTTAGAGTGTGTTCTTGTTTCCAATGAATAATGAGAGCTCGTGTATGATATTCTCTTGAATTTTTTTCTGCCTAAAGTATGTAACTTGTGCATAGCCTAACATTTGAACAAACATTCTGCAGGCTGCACTACCTCAGTCGATCACATCATTTATATTTGCAAAAGAATATGGGTTGCATGCTGATGTTCTCAGTACGGCGTAAGTATTTTGATCTTGCTACACCTTGGTGGTTGTCAAAGGCTTGCTCCTACAATTTCTCAGTCTTGACCATATTGTTGCTCAATTTTGCAGGGTTATTTTTGGGATGCTTGTCTCCTTGCCATTGCTAGTTGGTTTTTATATTGTTTTAGAATTAATTAGATAGATGAGTGTGCATAGCCTTAAGCCTAATGACGAAATACGTTCTTCTCTTGAAGCTGACAAGTGCTAAGAACCGTGTCCTGCTTTCTTTCCTCATTGCATAAAACGGAAAGAGTTACTGAGTAATATCAAATATGTTTTAACATGTATTATGTAAGAAGAATGCCTATTTATTCTGTTATTAAAATGAATGCGCAGAAAGCAGATTTGGTTTTGAGTTTGTTATCACCGAGTCAGTCTAGTCAGGAAAAGTTGATAGTTACAAAAGGCATGAATATATTTCATTATTGCCTAAGTGGATAAGAGCCAACCTAAGTTTGCTCATTTGAAAACATACCAGAGAAGCAAAACAAAAAACAGGATTACCTCAATATACTTTTGATTATATTGCCCAACTCTTCACCACGGTCCTCCTGCACATGGTGTCCTGCCTGCACAAGTCATTGCACAAGAGAATATGAATATTAATAAAAATGAAGAAACAAATCCAGAAATTGCATAAACATTCATGCACAATATGTGTCCCTATGATGCAGCGCAAACACACCACTCATAGCCACAAACAAGCATTAAAATTATTAAACTTGAAAAATATTAGATTTCATGACAAACCATTGGCAGCTCTACAATCTTCTGGTTTAGGCCACCAAAAAACTCTTCCACCCCATCATAGCTGAGCCAACGATCTCTCATGCCCCAGCATATTGTTGTCTTTGTTTTCCACGAACCACTTTCTAATATGCTTCTCATGGATTCAATGTAAGCCTGTGTTAGAAGCATCCAATTAAGAACATATAAACTCAATGAATCAAACACAATGAGATAGATGGGGAAACCACCTTAAGGTCCTTTTTCATAGCTTTGCTTATTGCATTCAGAGCAAACCCAGAGGAGCCAGAGACAAGGTATGGTCTCCTATACACCATAGCATCTTCCTCCTTTATCTTGTATGGGCCACAACTAGTCAATACCTTATCACTAGCCCTTAAAGGATCCTGAAAGAATCCAAGCAAAATTACATTTGAACGCAAAGTCGCAACCCCAAAATCTCTTACATAGGGCTAAACTCAGTTGACATGATGTCTGCTAACCTGACAAAATATCTCTCCCAACAAGAAGTTGCTGAATGAAGCCAGGGGAGATGGCAGGCTCACATGTTTATCAGTTATCTATAATATAAAAATATAAAAATATTTCAAGATAAGTGTACGACTATGAAGCTTGTGAGGGCAGAATTGTATTTATGAATTCTCCGCATAATCTATACACTAGTTCAAAAAAGAACTAACCGGTGGATTAACTAAAACAAGATGGTTCAATTTGTCTTGATGCTCACTAGCGTATTTGACTGCAACTGGAGCAAAGTAGCCCTGAAAAGATTACATTCTCATGCAACAGAGATCATAGAGATACATACATAAACACTGTCACGATGAGAAGAACCTGGACAACAATAGAGAGCTTATCAGGAGCAACAGTATTGACTAGAGATTCCAAGGATGCAGTATACTCTGAAACATAGAAGTAAATGTCATTATGTATTTACGTTGCTGAGTATGTATATTTGGTTGAAACAGAATTATCAGTATGTTTCGATCATTTTACCATCAAGAGTATAGTCAAAACCATATTTTGGTTGAGGCTTATCAGAAAATCCAAACCCTGCAGACATAAAATTCTTTGCATTCAGATTCGATAAATAAACCGCTCTGCCCCCAATCCCAATAGCTGAGAACAGAGCAGAAAGATTTATGCGTTTTTAGAAGGTTATAATGCTGCTGCGTGATTTTGGTAGAATTTGTGGCTGGCAGATTATAACTGAACTAATGTGATACCCCACGCACTGCTGCGGGTATTTTTGGTGAAATTTGAAAGTAAAAACACTAATGTGATTGCATTCCAACACTAAGGTGATTGTGTGGCAACATTCTTTTGCAAATGGCGTTATACATCAAAGCATGTTCAGTTTGTTGAGAGAGAACTATTATTTACTGATTATCCATGTATTTCTAATGCAGGAATTTTATAACATGGTACCCACAAAGACTAATAAATTACATGCATAGATGTTATTAGTTACAGAAAATTGATGGAAATCATAAATAGATAGTCGTAAATCCTAATGGATGGTGGCGTAGCATGTGATGTATCGGGTTTCCTAGATGAGGTGGATAGCTTACAGGTTGAGAGAAATAAAATTAATGAGCCTTAGTGAGATGCATCTATATAGGTTATATTGATGTCAACTTATTTTTGAGTTTTTTTTAACGAACTTATTTTTGAGTTTTCATGCCTAAAGATGATATTTTGGTACAGGTGATGACTCTGTGTTGGTTTATACTCCAACCAGAACTGTCAATACTTTCCGGAACATTTTGTGTCAACAGCAACACCAATATATGCTTGAGTTCTTATCCACATGCCAGATCAGACCGTCTTGCATTGATCGTTTAGAGATGTGTGTAACTCACCGAGCCAATCAAAAGCGATGGCATGATATTTGTCCGATAGTACAGGCATCACGTTGCGATAAGAGTATGCCTGTAACCAAGTGTGGTAGCAATAATCATCAAGTTATGAAGCCATGTTATGAATCAAATAAATCAGTTCAGCCACTTTCGGTGTAACGGACCATATAAAGCAAACGCAGGTTTTGAAAACTTAGTGCTAATTCAATTATAGACTCATCATTCTGTTGTTCTGACATTAACCAAACTTCAGTAGGACACATTAAACCGAGGTAAAGACATGTGTCATAATACCAGTTTGTTAATCATGAAGGAAATAAGCAATAAGCAGATAAAACCTCACCTGAGATGGCAAGCCATGAATTAAAAGTACTTTAGGATTAGAAGGGTTCCCAGCCTCCACGCAGAACCATCTGCATCACAGTGAAAATGGAAACGAGAACTGTCTTCCGTAATGTGTCAACATGATTCTCAAGAAAGTAGACACACGGCATAAAAGTACAAGATTGAATGCAATACACATTTTTGTACCTGACACCCCTGCTAACCAATCTAGCTCAATTCACCTGAATACATCATCTGAAGGTTGAGATCCTGATCCCATCGTCAGGCCAAAGAACGGGTCCTTTGCCTTCCCTTTGTCTCCATATACTTGGTAAGCATCTACCTGCATTACAATTCAGCGTGACCAGATCAAAAGTCACGTAATGCAACCACAACTAATCACACCACACAAGCATGACGCACAAATGAACATCTAAATGCGCCCTGCAGGCACTTGATAAAACCAGAAATTCATGGCATTAGACTATAAAATTACAAAGGTAAAGGCGACAATATGTGTTCATTTCTCAGCTTCCGATTGTGAAATTCAGTGTCAGATGGAACCATTCAGCAATTACAAAACAACCAGGCAAAACAGAGCAGCAGCATACCATTTTCCCCTGAGCAAACCACTCGTCCGACATGCTTGGTCCTTCGCCGTACTTCCCTGCACCAGTAATAACCCATTAACGAGAAGGAAACAAAAACAAGATTAAGCAACCCCGAATGGATTGAACCCGCTTGATAAAGTCTCAGAATTCCCAAGCACGCACTAACCTCCACTGAAGGAGAAGCCGTCCCCAATGGACTCCTCCGCATCGATCAAGTAGTAATCCTGTACAGAACGTCAACACGCAACAAAATCAAACCACCGATCACGAATGCGGCATGGGACACATGATCCGCTCGTATCAGCACGCAAGTTTGGGGGCCGTGCGAGACCTCATCGTTGGGTAGGGCCGCGCGGCGCCAAGAGGGGAGCTTCCGCGGACGTAGGCGGAAGGGGAGGGCGGTGCGGAAGCTCGGCGCGGCTACGGCGGGGCCAACTACGGCGAGCGGCGGCGCCATGGGAGGTGGTGGATGCTGCCATCGGGAATCCGATTCCGTTGGTGTTTTGGAGGGAGGAGGCGTATAGGGGGGGATAGGGTTTGCTTGGTTGGGCGCCTTCCGCCACAAGCTCCAACCGCCGTTGGGCCCCAACTGTCACTTACTACTGCAGCCAGTTTTATTTTTGGGCCATCTTGTGAAACGGATACGAAGGCCCAGCCCAATATGCAACATTAGACGGCCTGTGGTGCCTGATTTGGACCTTTGGGCCACTGCCCAGTAACACATGATCCTATACAGTTTCAGGCTTTCAGCTCACTGAAAGTAACCGGAAAAGAATCACCCCAATAATAAACACAGTCAAACCAAATGTTCACAGGATCACAATCTTCGCATGATCAATGTTTTCGAGAGAAACAAGATGTGTCAAGTGAAAAATGATAAACTGCTTTTGGTTAGTGAGTCCGGCTGTCTTCACTTGGTATTTGGTAAAGCTCTATCTATTGATTATCGCCAGTCAATGGCAATGCTTTCCTGTGAGCTCTACTGCATCGTTGTATGTCTCGTTGATGCTGTCTAACGAGAACATCTGAGTTCAGATAGGGATTTTGGGGATACATCCTGCAGATCTTCGTATACATAGGTGATAGGTCAGCAAAGGAACCAGTCTTTCCGACGGATAGCAGCAAATCCACTAGTTGCATGATCGTTTCACACAAGACACAAGGACGCAAAAATGTCAAAGAGATAATTCTTGTACGAGAGAAATTCTTGTAACCAAATTCGAAAAAGATTCATTTTGTACCAACATATTCTTCTCAACGTAGAGCTAGTCTCTCTTCGTTGGTCTAACTTTAATGTCACAACTGCATTCATCATCTCACTACTGAAAATGTAAGGGAAAAAATCGCATTACCTTTTCTTTTTTATTCACGCTTGCTTATTCTCTTTGAGATCAGAGAATGAAAGAGAAAACAATATGTACATCATATATGAGCTCTGCTCTGAGCTCTCTGAACCTGTAAATATGGTGTGTATAATCTATCATCTATGTATGCAAAGGTCAATATGTAACAGCTACTGACTACTGTACCTCCCTGCACAATCTCAAATTCTCAATTCCCGCCGGACGGTCAGCCTCTGGTCGCCGGATTCGGGTAAGGGTCGGTCCAGCACCCGTCCTCCGCCACGGCCTCCTTCCACCTCCTGTCGAACACCTGCAGCTCGGTGTAGGACCGCTGCCTCACGGCCAGCCGGTCTGCCGCCGACGACTTCGATGTGGACGCGGCCGCCGGCGCCTTGCCGCCGTCGCCGAGCGTGGGGATTCCCCGGTGGAGCACGTACTGGCTGTCGACGACGCCGACGTTGCGCCGCCGGTCGCCCTGCGCGCAGTACCCGAGCTTGTAGTCCATCCCCCACGCGAAGATGAGGTCGTTCTGGATCATGTGCCACGCGCACCGCCACGCCGCGCGCGAGAACACGGGCACCATCATCTCCACCCACCCCGTGCACGGCGGCCCCGTGCTGTTGCCGTAGCACCGCCCGTGCCCGCTCGTCTTGTAGAACCGCCGGTGGACGTCGCCGGCCCTGCGGTCGCGCGCCGTGAGCCGGTGGTGGATCTGCGACCGGCGGTCCAGCGCCGGCTGCGAGATCTCGAGCCCTTCCCTCCTCACGATCCGCAGGTACTTGATCGGGTCGAAGCTGTCCACCTCGATGTCCTCGTCCCAGAGGAAGATGTGCTCGTACTCCGCCACCAGGTCCGGGTGCAGGAACCTCTTGGCGAACCACCACTTGGTCTGGTCGCGCACGGCCACGTGGATCGCGCGGTCCGACCACCTGAGGTCTCGCCACCCGTCCACCTCGCCGTCGTAGTGGAACAGCATCACGATGAAGTTGGCAGCCGGGAACTGCACGGTGATCACTCCTGTCAGGCAAGAGCATGGTGCTACCAGTCTACAGTCTACTACATGAAGCAGCGGGGCTGAACAATTGAGGGCAACGAAATGCATTGCAATTCAGAGGGGAGGTCACCTTGGACACAAGCTTGTCGACGACGGCTTTCTGCTTAATGCCGACGGGGATGGCGAGGAGGCTTTTCGACGGCCTGCGGTCCTTCTTCCGGTCAGGGTTGCCACCCAGGGATTCCATCTCGAAGTTTGACATGTCCTGCACAATGCCCCTCGGCAAGGCTTCGCTGCCTGATGGTCTGCATTGGTTCTGCAGAGTTTTCAGAACAGCAATTCTTCAGTATCAGTAACTGCTCTTGTTCTAATCCAGGTGTCAAATTGCCATGAATAATAGGTTCACAAAAAAAATGCCATGAATAAATATATAACAGGAGATGGGTATATTTTTAACCTCACAGATGTTGGGTTCCTCTGTTGGCTCATCGCGCAACTCGCTCGTCGCTGGTGGTCTGATCTCCTCAGTTGCAAACACTTCTTTCCGTTGCAACTGCAATATCGACAAGTTCTGCATAAACATTTTGAGCGTGAATGAGCTTTCAGAATTCGGAGCGTACACCTGCGAAAAACATCCAAGAAACACGCTTAGCTGCCAGAACGCACCTCCTTGTGATCAAGCGTGACAATTGCACCGGCGACGAATATCAGCACGAAAAATATGAGCACCGCCGGTGGCGCGATGCTGATGAACCGCTTATTCGATGTATCGTTGGAGACAGGACCCTGCGGCACGTCGTCAGAAGGAACAATTAGTGAGGACATCATACATGAGGTTGCAATTGCATTGCGTTCAACATGTCTGAACTTTGAAGTCTGAACTGCTGAAAACTAGACTTGACCACAAAGCAAGTACTTCTCAAGGAGGAAATCAGTTCAGGAAGAACGAGGCAAACTCATATTCCCGGGAAACCCATTCCAGGAAGGTAAGCTATGCTAAAACTCACTTTGAAATCTACAGCAGGTGTGACCTCTACGCAAAGAAACTAACAAGGGTTAAAAACTGATAAAGCATGCCTAACTGTTAACATGGGTTTCGTGGCCAGAAAGTTTGAGTTGTGCAACTGAAGAGGTAGAAAGGGGTCATTGATGCACGGTGAAAAACAGTGCTTACAAAGAGGAGGAACCAACCACATAATTCAAACTTTAACAAAACGAACCCCATATTCATGTGATCAGGCAGAAAAAATAAGTGTTTAGTCTGTTAACTGAATTCCCAATTAATCGTCGAATTAAATCAGGAAAGTAGTTTCTGATCCCTTCAACTTCCGACCCCACAAGCAGCAAGCCAGAACATTTCTGTGGAGAGCAGTTTCTGATTCATTAAACTAACACCCCATATTGAATTTCCCAGTTCAAGACCCAGCACCTATATCAACCGGGGAAAACAGAATAAAAATGGAAGGAACAGAGGATACGGGAGTGAATTTCTGTTCAAGAACAGTTATCGGAAGAATATATTTCTCCTCAGAGTCTTGAAAATTCATTCTTTGAAAAGAATTCAGTGGATTCTGTTATGAAATCAATGATAAAACAGTAGCAAGACAAACGACAAACATACTGCAGAAGCGAATCGAATAGATTCCGGCCAACTCTTCACCATTAGAAAAGCAATCAAACAGTAGATTCTGCCAATAATTTCATTCCAGAGTCAGCCTGCTGAGTTCCAATTCGAAGAAAAAACGAAAGAAGCGACAGCAGCGGAAGCAGAGCGAGTTCCAATCCGAAGAAACCCAAAAAAGCGACAGTAGCGAAAGCAGAGTGCAGAGCCAATCCGAAGAAACCCCAAAATTGCGGCAGTAGTGGAGGCGGTTAAACTCCCATCATCTTCACATACACCCAGAAACATATCTGAATCAAACTCGTATCGAAACACCCGTAGGAGAAGCTAGACCGCTGAGGAAATCGCATGGAGGCTTTGGCGAGGTAGAGAGAAACAGAGGAGAACGGGGGGAATCGCCATACCATCGCTGAAGGATCATGAATTCTTCGAGAAGGTGCTGCCGGTGGTGATGACGATCATCTGCGGCCCGCGGGCTGGGGTGAGCAATCCGGACGGCGCCGCAATCGGAATTTCCGTGACGGCGGCGAAACAAAGAGCTGGAATCGAAACGAAGAGGGGGAGGAAGCGGAGTTTGGGATGCGAGGGATATTTTAGTACTCCAGCCCCCCTCGTGGCTTTCAGTTTCGTTTCATGCTACTGGTACCTTTTTCTACTACACCCCCGGTAGTTCCTCAATTTTATGGGATTCTACTTTTGTTTTTGTTTTATTTTTCAAAAATTAATTTTGGGTGGAAGTCTTGTTCTAGTAAACTAGGACATAGTACACAGCAGTACACTACACACTCCTGATTGAGAAATTTCAAGATTTGAGTCTCAATTCACAAGATTTGGCTGTTTTTGTTGGCGCAGCCAATCAGATACCTATCAACTGTTTTTAAGATATATATGTTGATTGGCATGTAAATCAAAGAGGTTTCATACATATATTTTCCTACATATTTACAATTCCCTAAAATGAATTGACATGAGATTTACACGTATGCACTCATTAACCCCGAGAAATTACATCGGTAGATATTGTGTCTTGTCTTAATCATATATCATTACTTTCTTGTACCACCTGCAACAAAATCATACTAACAAATAGTATATCTGCTAGAGATGTGTCTCCTTTTATTTTAATGGAGGAGGGTGGAGGGATGTGTTAAAACTTTGCGAAGTGCATGTGGTCCTTACATCTACGACTTCGAAAGACAAGTAAAATGCGTAGAAAATATGTAGTTATTATATAAGTTATTTTTGCTAAAGGGAGTCATAAGTTTCAGAGACGAATTTCAGAATTCGCACTTGGTTGGCTTGGTTAGATGGTCTCTGTAGCACTTCTTAGATTCTGAATTCGACTCTCCGTAGAAGTGAATTCCAACTTAAGATCCAAGGCACGTATTGTTGAATCGCTATGGACGGGAGGTCATCTTCTTTAACACGATGTATCAGGAGTTTTTCATGCCCCGCAGGTCAAGTTTTTTTACAGGCTAGAATTGTACCCGTAGCTTCCATTAGCGAACTGAAATTACTTATGACAAGTCATCTAAATTGCATAAGGAAAGCCCCGCAGGTCAAGTTTTTTTACAGGCTAGAATTGTACCCGTAGCTTCCATTAGCGAATTGAAATGACTTATGACAAGTCATCTAAACTGCATAAGGAAGTGAGTGTAACTACAAATTTTGTGAAAGCCAAGGGAATCATTCCGAAATATGCCGGAACTCCACTCGTGGAAGTCAAATGGATGGCACCAGGCCGCATTCTTCGAGGACCCGTACCTCATCAGCTCTCTCCCAAAGACGCCTAGTCCCTTTCTAACTGTAACCATAATGTTCGAACACATAGGAGAGGAAAAGGTACATATCTCCTTCGTTATCTTTGATATATGATCAATTTTCCATTTTTTAAAAAACGAAAAAACATATTTTACTTATAACTATCTTTTTTGTGCATTTTAGTCCTGATACAAAATCATGGGTCAATTAACCTCCCAAGTCCCAATCAGCCCAAGTGAAATTTGCTTTTGTTAGTTTTTTTTTACGGGAATCAGCAGAGGTTGCCTTTGTTAGTTTCTCCTCATTAACCTGTGGTTAAGTTCTATGATGCCATACGCTAACAAAACATTACATTATCTTTTTATTCATTCATCTTTCATATCCAAACCGGCATCAGATGCTCCCATCCTATGAAAATTCCAACATACTATTGTACCACGGCAGCCTATGATGCTAATTCTGGTAAAAAAATAATTTTAAAAAATCATAAGAGGGCAAACTGCCCCGTGTTAAATAGTTTAATAGGTTAAACCAGTCAAAAAGTTGGGGACCAAAAAATGGATAATAAAGCAAGTAATTAGGGCTAGTTCCAAAAATGGTTGTGATCACAACAATAAACTTTGTATATATTGTGAAACTTGTCGAGAAGCACGTGTGTGATTAGTTCTAGTGGTCGAGCAAGGAATTATTGTAAGGTGAACCCCACAAGAGGCATTCAAGATTTGGTCCATCCTCTAACTGCTAGACCCGAGGGCTCAATTTCACAAATTAACACAAATCACAACTAGACAAGGAATCAACATGGTTTCAATAATTTTGTTATTAAGATCCTGCCACAGTAAATGATGAGATCGAATACTATTAGCTAGAGTTAGAAGTCCCCCAAGGAAGCATAAAGTTGTGACCTTAATTTTCAAGTTGTACTTTAAGTTCAAAAAAAAAATTCAAGTTGTACCTTGGACAAGTAACTTCTTATACATTTAACCTAAAGAAAGCTAGATTGACTAAATAAACACACCCTAGTTAGATGAGAAAGCTATCTCCACCACTGAGATGAAGTCACTGTGACATGAGGATAAGCAGAATGAAAAATATACCAAAGAAACCTAAAAAAATATATATACCAAAGGAAAGTATTCCCATCGACTTCAAAAGGCCACATCATCCATCACCTTTGTTTTCTATACGTTGTTTTTTGTTTCATTTGACCGGCATGCAACATATTTTCTGTTATGTCCTCGTCAGTCAGTCGTCGCTTGCGGTAGAGAGATAAAGGGACATGTCTACATCAAGAAAATGAATAATCGACCATAATCAAACTACGAGACAAGGAAAAAAAGGTGTTAACTTAGTTGTTTTTTTTGGCAGATTTCCCTTAGAACAGATGGAATCACGAAAGCTGCATCTCTGAAACTATAAAAAAACTTGCTGGCGATGAGCACTCTAACTGAGAAATTATTAGTTTTGGTAGGGACTGTGTCACGATTTGCAACCTGGACAGCCATGAAGCTGCTCCATCTGGTAAAGATTCACGTTCAGGTAGGCAGGCAGCAGCATGCAAAAGGGTAGAGCAGGAACGCGTCAGTACCAGAAACGAAACGATTTTGCAACTTTGCCTGGGAGGTCGTCCAATTCAAGTAGAAGTAGTACATAAACTGGGGGCTGGAGCTGCCATTACTTCAACAGTTTCATCGTCTCCCAATGCAAGGCATCATAACAGACGAAATAAATCACGATATGTTCAACCAACAAGCAACAAGTGGTGGAGGAGGCTCCACCAAAATTCTGTGCGATTCGTTTTTTTTATAAAAAAAATCCACAGCACAAAAAGGAGCATTGGTATTTGAATAAAATAGACTAAATGAAAAGGACATCATTTATTCACAGGAGGCTCATGGAATTTTGCATAAAGCACTTTACCTTTTTTTTTCCTCAAAAAATACGTTCAAAAACAGCAATCGTTCCACGCCCCCACAGCGTCCTAGCTCCGGCACACGCCGTGCGTTGACTCGGTAAGCAGCCAAAGGAGACCATCACGCGTGATGGGAGTCGACGACGACGAGAGGTTACTGGCATGGCATGCCGCAATTCCTACATGCTGACCACAGCGTTGATCCCATTTCGCAAGCCAGAAACTTGAGATGTTCAGAGCTCACAGGCTCCAGTTCTTCCAGCTGGGTGCCGGCTTTTCGATACCTCTGGAGTTAATAACTTGACGGCTGGACGCTGACAAAATGATCAAGGATCGATATTCTTCAGAATATTTATCTTGCATCTCCAAAAGGGCGCTTCACACTTTTCGAATCCCCCCAAAGTTTTTCCAGCCAGCAGCTGTCTAAATCCCAAAAGCAAACTTTTTTTTATTCTAGTAGACTAGAAAGAACAGAGTACTCCTAGACTACTAGTACACAACTGCCCAAACCACTTAAAGCGCTCCCGATTACACTAAAGAAATGGCGCACTCGATGCTATCGGCGCCCAACCTACTCGACTGGCCATTTGATTTGCAAGGATAGGGCAGGAATTTCTAACTCAGAGGGAGGGAGGCGTTACCCGGGGCGGCGCTGACGCCAATGGGCGGAGGAGGAAGAACTGAAGAAGGGCGATGCTGGGTACGTGCGTGCTTGGTGGGATGGATGGTGGCCGCGTGGTGGCGGCTGGCGGGCGTCAACGTCGGCATCATTTCCGCCACCGCTTTCCCTCCTTATCTCCCCGTCCGCCCGCGCCCACGGCCCACCACCGAGTGCCCCCTTGCTTGGGGCTAAACCGGACGGCAACTGACAAGCACCCGCCGATGAGGACGTCTCGCTAATGCATCGTGTTTGTGCAGAAACGCAAGAGATCGCCTTTGGTTGATCAAATCAGGGAGGGGGGCAGCGTCACGGGAACTGAGGTTCTTCTGCAGCGGACTGATGATTGATCGATGGATTGCTTCTGCTTTGATCTGGATCGAGCTGTGGTGCTAGCTGATGAAGATGCCAAAACCCCCCCAAAATTATTGTGGTTCCGCAGTCTTGGTTTGATACTCTGACTGAGTGATGACTCGAAGAGGGTAAACGCAGCAGCGATTTTGTAGGAATTTCGTAGATGTTTAAAAATAATTACTAGTAATGCTATAGTGCCGCATGAATGGAGTAGAACCGAAAACTTCGGTGTTGCAAACAAGACGATTAGTCTCTTGGACCAATTTTGGAGTAACAAAAAAAAAACGGATGGAAGCAGAAAGATAATGGGCTGAATAAATCTGCAACATCTCCCCCGGCCGTGCGTGGGTCGGTCCAGCTTTTTGACAGCATCCAAGCCCAAAACTCACCAGACTAAATAAAGCCCACACAAGCAGAGAAACATCAAACCACTTTCCACCACTGAAAGAAACGTCAGAATGAATCCTCAAGACGAACCTCTTTTTCAGCCAAGGGCCCAGGCTGAGCATGCAGCCATATTCCAGACACCAGAGGAAAACATAACACCGACCGGTACGACCTCACATCGCATCACAATTCACATCCAAACATTAAGGGTAAGAAGATACCACGACGACCATTATAGTAACACCCATATCCAGACGATGCTACGGTATACTTTACTGAGGATACAGCATGGTACGATGTCCCCAAATGCCGAGGGCACAACCACTTGTTAAATCGCTGTACCACCCCTATGCTAATGATGATAAGCCTCTAAATAGCTCTGCGTTGCAATCTGCCACAATGTGGCGAAGGCGCGCTGCGGAACTTGTACCAAAATGACCACACCGGATCACTCCGTCGTTGGGAGGTACACCCGGTGGTGCTGGTTCTTATTAAGGGTCCTTCGGCAGGTAGGGCACTTCTTCTGAGCCTGAATGGCAGCCTTGATGCACTTCTGGCAGAAAATGTGACCGCAGACGGTGGATGCCGCTTCCATCAGCTCATTCATGCATATCGGACAGGTGAACTTTGGTTCCTTTGGGACCTCCTTCACAGGTTCAGGGGGTGCCTGCATCAATGTTGGTAGAATTGTCTAAGCAATTGATACAGAGCTGATATTTGCTGAAGCTACATAGTTCACAGTGGAATTCTTACCTTGTAGTTGACTTCTGGAGTGTCCACTAAACTTATTACAGGAGAAGTGTTAGTTGCTCTTGGAGGCTCATGCCTGCGGTTTGTGCCCAGAGATAGCAGTGTGTTCACATGCTCATGAAGAGCATCCCCTAAAAAAGAATGCAACATGCGCAAAGTTAGATATGGAACAGAACAACAGAGTGCGCAAGTCTCTCAGATTCCATTTGTTCATGCTCAGCATACTTGAGCAGAATTAAGCAGAAAAATCTAAAAGGTGGTATTTAGCACTTATTTTATTAGACAAGGAAGTGCATTACTAAGGCTATGATCATATTACCTAAATACTTAGCGCAAGCACAACTGATCAGGCAAACCACAATTACAAGGCAGCATAAACCAACTGAAATGGAAAACTGTGCTCCATTGATACACAGCTTCTACTACAATGGTTCTTGTACACATTGACATCCAGCACCCCTAATGCGACACAGAATGGTTTTGTGAATATGCTCATGCTATTCAACTTCAAGTGGAACAAACAAACAATGCCAAACCAGACTTTTTTGGAGGTGTCAAATTTTAGTTTCAAATTCAGCCCACTGAAAGACATCTGTGACTACAGTGCCATGAAGCGCTAACATGCTAAGTGAACCGTGTGGATGGTATTGCCATACCAAACAATGTTCCATTGTTACATGGGCAGCTAACAAGAAACCACATTAAAAGAAAAAAATAGTTACATTATGAGACACTAACACAGACCGGATTTTTTTTATGCTTAGCAAACTCAACTGTAAGTTATAGAAGCTATATCACAAATCATGATGCTAACTACTAATAGAAGGCAAAATATCACAACTACTGGAGAATGTAGAGGAGGGAAGTCCAAAAGAGCACAACTACAAATTATTATGTGTAAAAAGCTCCTTCATCCATAAGGATGGCTGACAGCGCAAGAGCGTATTCATGATACGAAATGTAGAACTAGATTCTTAGAATTCATGGAAGCGCTCGTTAGGCGTGAACGCTTATTAAAGCAGAGAATCAATGGGTAATCCCTATTATGGTGAGCACTAAAATTAAAGAAGTAGACAGTTGCATTCAAATGACTGGAATGGTTAAAAAAATCATGCTGGAGATTATCATCAAACCTGCTGGTTCTGCGTTTGCTTCAGAATCATCATCTACTAGTATCACGGTAATATGCCTGGCCGGCTGTTGTCTTGCCTGAAACATAAATTCAAAAAAAAAACTTGATTATTAGTTGTCAATTGTCATTGTTCCTCCCTAAACAATCACATAAGATTAAAAGGACTAAAATAAATATGCAAATCTAGAAATAGACATTAAAACAAGGCTGAAAACATACTTGAGGGACTGATGTTGAAGAATAGATAACAACATCATCATCAATGGCTTCAACATCGATGGGGCAACCATGCATGCCAATGTGTGGCTCATTAGTAGCTGGTGGGATACTACTGGAAGCCTGGTTGAGTTGTACAGTCATACTGCTGGAAGCCTGGTTGAGTTGTACAGTCATACTGCTGGAAGCCTCATTGTGTGAGACAGGCAAACTGATGAAAGGTAAGCTCCCCTCAGCCCCTTCAGCAGGGGGGCAGTTCAGGTCCAAAAGCTGTGAGAGAGACTTAGCCGTAGTTCGTCGCCTCTTCTGAATCCGCCTTCCAGAACCAGGGGAGCTCATAGTGGTGCAGGAAAAGATAGAGGCTTGACTGAAGCCAATAGAACACTGTATGTTTGCAAACTTCAGAATCGATTACAGGCACAATTCCAACAGTTCTTTAACATAAAAGATACATAACATCGAACAAAATTCTACTACCTCCATATCATTTTATTTGACATTTGTTAGTTCAAAAATGAACTGCAACATCAAGTATTATGGTTTGGACGCAGCATGATTTAACCTATCTAACATGATTTAACAAAAGGATCTGTATTCTAAAGAACATCGAACGAACTTCTGAATCAGTGGCATGAATATGATACAACCTACCTAACATGATTTTAGAACATAATATAGAACAGAATTCCCATAACAATGGAAGCATTCTTCACCCATCTTCTCTACAGGAATTGACATCAACATAAATGGATCGCAACTTAAATAAACTACTACACCTGACGGAGTTGCACACCCTCTAAAATGAATCCTCTGCTAAATCTTCCCCCTACAAGAACTCCAACCAACAAAAAGGAATCTATAAACTCAATCGAACCTTTCGGATAGGCCTCTTTACGCCCCAAATGCCTTCCAGGTACCGCTTCCAACAAAAGGGCCTAAAGAAATCGCACCTTTCCGCCGCTTTCCCCAATTCCCCAACCAAAAACATTTGGGCCGAGAGAGAACCCTAAAATTCCCTCCCAAAACCCCGTCTTCTGTCCGGAAATCGTCCAGAATCCCCCAAATCCGACATAATCCAAACATTTCCTCGGCCCCCGCACCATCCGACCCCAGAAAAATCAGAAAAAATTGGGGGAAATCCCAACCCGTACAGGAGGATACAGGTACAGCTAGGGGGAGGCAAGAATTACCAGGAACGAATCGGGCCCGCCGTCTGGGTCGCCCGGAGCGACTAGGGTTCGCGGCTGCGAGCTCGCAAGAAGACTAGTGTTTTTTTTCCTCTGACCGCCGACCTTTTCGCGATTTAAATAAGAAACCAGACGCGGACAGGGGCGTCAGCGTTGGCTGTGACTGACGCGGGCCCGTGCACCGGGTCTACAAGAGCCTCAGCCAGTCATCCTGGCCGTTCGACTGCGCGGAGATCCGTGCGCGTACCGTCCGGCCCGTGAACCCAGTGCAGGGAGGGAGGTGGTCAGGACGTGGGGATGGTGAGCGGCGCGGTGGAAATCTGGACGACGGTGGTGATGCCAGCGCCTACGTGCGAGAAATGAACGCGACTGTGTGGGTGACTGAATGTGGACCCAGGCTGTCAGTGAACAGCAATGCGTTTAGACGTTGTCACGTTGGATTGGATAGGTTTGGCTCATAAACTTTTGTTAACCAATAAATCTTCGGTAATGCTCAGGAGCGGACGTTCGAACGCAGGGAAAAAAATTGGACACCTACGTGGCCTATTCTCCACCACATGAAGGAAGAGCTGCCCATCGTAAATACCTCCAGCACCCACCAACTGCCTCCCATTTTTTCTCTCGGTTCTCTCTCCCCTCTTCTTCTTCTTCCCCAAACCATGGACGGCATGGACGCGAGCTCCTTCACCGCAGCGACGGGCGCGGGCGGCCTCTCCTCCGACTGCGGTGCCGGATTCGGGTGGCCTCTCCTCTCCTCCCGGCGGTGACGGGTGTGGTGCGAGCCGTCGCCGCGCGGAGCTCGCGGCGGCCCGGGACGGAGGTGGCGGGCGCGGGCGGCCTCTCCTCCGGCGGAGCCCCTTGCGGCGCGGGGCCGTTGTTCCCTCACTTAGGCGGCGAGGGGGCGCGACCCCTTATGTAGGCGGCGGCGACGCCGCCGCCCCACGGCGGCGGCTTCCTAGCGTCGTGGCCCTTGGCGCTAGGGATTCCCGACGCCGTGGGCCGCGGCGTTAGGTGCGGCCCCACCGCCGCCGTCTTGCGCCGACCGTTGGCGGCTCCCCTGCCGCCGACGCCGCGGGCTACGGCGTCAGATGTACATTTCTCGAAAATTTTGATTCGACCTATTATTTTTCGAAAATCATGACAAATTAAACATAAAAAAATTCCAAATCTTCGGCCCTTTGAACTTCTTCGGAGCACTTCTAATATATGTTTTCTAAATTTAGTCCGGTTTAGTTAGTCTCTACTCCTATAAAGAATGAAAGTAAGACTAAAATTTCGTTTGCTTTTTTTCCTCCGCTCCCGCGGGTCAGCCCTCCTCCCGATGCTATCCGCTCGCACGTCGTGCGCCTCTCGCGAGTCACCCCTCCTCCGGATCCCCTTTTCCCCTATGTGTCGTCCTCCACTCCCGTCGCCCTCCACCAATTCCCTGGCATTCGTCCTCACGCCGCCACCGCGTCGCCACCATCCTCCTTCTCCCCTCGCGACGCGCCAGCCTCCCTCCGTCCTCACCTGCCGTCCTCCACTCCTGTCGCCCTCCACCAATCCCGTGGCATCTGTCCTCATGCCGCCGCCGCGTCGCCACCATCCTCCCTTCTCCCCTCGCGACGCGCGGCGGGTCAGCCCCGACTCTGAAGTCCGCCTCCACGATCCCACGTTGTTTTCCCCGCAGTCCGCCTCCCAATCTCCCATCGCAAATTCGCAACCCCCCCACACCCCCAACTCTCAGATTCAAGTGTTAGGTTGCAGAAGATCAGAAACTCTTAAGGTATTGAAAGGAGGGCAGGAGCCCTCAAGGTGAGCGATGAAGTCCTCGATTGATTTTCCCCCAATGATTTTTAGATTTTATCAGTTCGACTTGGACTGACTTGTTGTTGCTGGGTCCGTGGCTGTAGTTCAACTGAGATTAGAAACATGGCGTGGTATTGATGTGTCTGATAGCCTCCAATTTGTGGAATCTGCAGGGTCATGCAGCTTGCCTGATGGACCTGATCAGGGTTGACTCAAGCCTGATGGAGCTCATTAGGGTCATCACTGGACCACAGCGGCAACAACAAGCTTCGAAAAAGAAAAATAATCCAATGAACTCATGGAATTTGTCAAAAAAAACCAAGTCAGATTGTTTCTTCGATGAATAGCAGAGCAATGGGGATTGGGGACGAGCGTGCTGTACGTGCCATAGGCCTCCTGACATGTGGTGACGCTGGCCTGGTTGAAGGTGACAGTGAACGCCACATGCCTTCCTCTTGGACCAGATTCTAGCACGAAGACAAGAAGGCATCATCCCATGTGCAAAGTAGGAAACCGCCGGCCTACATCCTGAACGCCAATCACAGTGAGGTAGTTCTCTACTTTTTTTAGTTTTTAGTACTTCTGTTTGCCTGGTGATACAGATACTGTAGCTGCCCCTCGCCCCCTCTCTCGCATACCTGCTTCATCGATCAATACATATGTTATCTTTACCGCGTGTGAGTTTTGCCTGTCATAGGTTCAATCACTCATGGCACATTTTGATTAGTATTGTTGCTTGGAATCCATGTTACCATTGCCATGTGATGTAAAACAATTCTGAGTGATGGATACTACCGTTGGGCCTCCAATGTAAGCAATTAAGCCTCTTGCTATAAGAAATTGTTTACATGACAATGTAGTTTAGTAATTCCTGTTACAAATTGACCACCTCTTGGGATGCTGTACGCCGCAAGGGCTGGTAGGATAGCAGGCTTTGATAAAAATTCAATTGAAGTGGAAAAAAATTCATAGCCACATTACTTCTGTACCGGAGCTAATAAGTTTCTGTTGAATCTTATTCAAGAAGCAATCCTACTATGCTGTATAATATAATTGGACTTTTTGTTACTTTGCATGTTTGTCAATCCACTTGCAGAAATAATATTTTTGGCGATTCTTCTTCTCCATCCACACCATTGATTCAATAGTACCAATGAAATCTGCTCTAAGATTTTGTCTATCATATTACATCTCCATACATTGATTCAGTCGTACCTATGAAATGTTTCTTTCACCATCTTTTGAAATGTTAGCTCTAATTTTCATGTCACTTAACAGTGTAACAATTATTCCGACTGGACCACACTTCCAGTTGCGTAACTTCAAAATATGGATGGGTAAGACTGATATATCCATCTGTGCACAAAAAAAGATGCCTCGGTTTGGCCGCAGATGCAATGTTTGTGTTATGGTTCTTTTAGAGTGGTGCATTTTGGCACAATTAATAACCACCGGTCAAGCATTGTACTGTTTTTAGGCTCCCTTCAAAACAACCTCTTTTGAACTAATTCCTTTTTTAGAGTAGCTGAATATTACACTGTCTTTGTTAATTTTTTATCATTGCTGCCTACATGAGACACTCTGTACTTGAGTTTGATTGTTTCCATGTAAAAGACAATTTATATACTTGAATTCTCTTATTGGTCTCCAGTTCATGAAAGAATGGTGTTATTATTTTTGGGTCTCTATTTAGTAAGGTGATTTTTTGATTTCCTCTTACATATATGCACATGCCCTTTTGATATGTTGCTTTCATTTCCTATCTATTTCAGCAGTTCTTAAATCTATTAGGTTTGTTGTTATCTAAACATGATATATCTATTTCACGATTGTCAGATTTCTTTTGTAGGTCATCCAAGATCCACTTGACGTCAGCTTCGTACATCCCCGTGAAACACCAAGCCTACCTCTACGAGGTCGCCATTGGCTCTAGGCTGCAGCCTCCGCACAACGTGATTGAGAACATTGTTGTCTCGGTGAGTAGTAAGCAATTTTTAGCCGTTTTCCCTAAAAATTTATTAGCAAAAATATTTCAATTCATTCATAAGAACCTGAGATGATGTCAATATTCCTTTAAATGAGAGAAGCTAAAGTTTTTTGTTAGGAACATAAAGCTCCATTTGTCATTCTGATCTGACATGCTCCTTTTCTCACCCTGTTCTGGTTCAGGTTGCTGGGATATTGGATTCATTGGTGCCAGATCAGAAAGAGTATGCCATTTTCTAGCATATTCCTTAGTAGAAACATGCATATCTAAAATCAGGAGCCATTGAATTGCACATTAGGAGAACCCTTTTTTGGCTGACAGTGAAATATATGTCCTCATATTTCAAATCCTTATGCATGCTTCTGTGAACAGTTGCTCCGTTTGATCCATATTTTTATTATTTGTGGTCCAATTCTTGAAATTATGGTGAATTGTAATCGGCTGTTGAGACTTACAACTTTGTTGTTCTTAAGGTGAAATATTTCTTCTACGAAATCGTTTGATAGGCCAGCAGAGCCCCCCTCCCAAAAAATAAAAAAAATGACATGGGGGTGTTACCATTGGAGTTTGAAGCAAGAGATGTATTTGAAGAATATTTTAAGAGACCAGTGCGTATTAAGCTATGTACTTAGCAAATTGTCTTTCATTAGACATTTTTTTCATTGCTGTTTAGCTGTGAAGATGTAGCCTCTTGTAAGATATTAGTACTGCTTTACTAGTGCTTAGATTTGACTGTATCATTGAATTCATAGTGCTTGCACCTGTTCTGGAAATGATTCATATTTCAGGTCCATATAGTTTCAAAGGCATGGAAATTAATTAAAGACCACCTGGAACAACCTTTGGATCCATGTGTGAAACTAAGGAATCAACAGGTCAGGACATGAGTTCTCTTAAGTTCCAAGCTCTCAAGATCTTTGATGGATAATGCAGCGCCGACAAATGACAACATTAATTCATCTTAAAAACATGATCTATGAATTGATGAAAATGAGTATCAGGATGTCTTATCTGGTGGTGGTAGTGGTCGTGATGATGATGTTGGAATCAATTCAGAAACATAAAAAAGAATCGACTCAAAGCAATACCTATGGTTGTGGGCCTATGGTCTCTCATATGAACCCCAAGAACAGCAAATGGCTCCAAGGAGCTTATCTCAATGTGCAGTTTTGTTTGCATCTTCAACGGAGAGGATCATTATTTTGTGTGGTGAGGTCTTGCATAATGAAATTAAATGCAAATGTTTAATATGTATTGTAATATATAAAGGATTCGTTGCCCGTAGCAACGCACGGGCCCGTTCCTAGTTTAGTTATATTAGTTAATTAGTTTAGTTAATTTAGATTAGTTAGTTAGTTTAGTTAAATTAATTTAGTTTATAAATTTAATTTAGTTAACCTAGTTTAGTTAAATTTAGTTTACCTAACTTAGGTATTTTAAATGTACATGTTTGTTTTAATTCGTTTTGAACTTATAGGAAATGGTTATAATTAACATAATTTGATTAAATCGCTATAAAATTCGTAGAAAATTATTTAAATTCACATAATTCATTTAAATTCGTTTTAAACTTCAAGGAAATGGTTATAGTTGACGTAATTTGATTAAATTGCTCTAAAATTCGTAGAAAATTATTTAAATTCACAGAATTAGTTTAAATTCATTTTAAACTTCTAGGAAATGGTTATAGTTGACATAATTGGATTAAATTGCTATGTAATTCGTAGAAAATTATTTAAATTCACATAATTCATTTAAATTCGTTTTAAACTTCTAGAAAATGGTTATAGTTGACGTAATTTGATTAAATTGCTATACAATTCGTAGAAAATTATTCAAATTCACATAATTCGTTTAAATTCGTTTTAAACTTCTAGAAAATGGTTATAGTTGACGTAATTTGATTAAATTGCTATACAATTCGTAGAAAATTATTTAAATTCACATAATTCATTTAAATTTGTTTTAAACTTCTAGAAAATGGTTATAGTTGACATAATTTGATTAAATTACTATAAAATTCGTAGAACATTATTTAAATTCACAGAATTCGTTTAAATTCGTTTTAAACTTCTAGGAAATCGTTATAGTTGACGTAATTTGATGAAATTGCTCTAAAATTCGTAGAAAATTATTTAAATTCACAGAATTTGTTTAAATTCATTTTAAACTTCTAGGAAATCGTTACAGTTGATGTAATTTTATTAAATTGCTCTAAAATTCGTAGACAATTATTTAAATTCACATAATTCGTTTAAATTCGTTTTAAACTTCTAGGAAATCGTTATAGTTGACGTAATTTGATTAAATTGCTCTAAAATTCGTAGAAATTTTTTTTAAATTCACAGAATTCGTTTAAATTCGTTTTAAACTTCTAGGAAATAGTTATAGTTGACGTAATTTGATTAAATTGATTAAATTATGTTTTTTGCAGTTATGGCTGCACCACTGGACTACGTACGGTCGGAGTTGTTCGACGAGGCGGTGGACCGGCAGCATTGCTCGTACGTGTCGGCTATTCTCGGCCGTCCGCTCGGCGCGATACGTTGCAGGACAACCCGCACGTTGCTGCCGATACACCCGCGGTGGATTCCGAAATACGTAATTCATATTTTTTCCTTTTCTTTACAATAGTAATTGTTTTAAGTAAATTATTATTTTTTATGCTACGCGGTGCAGGATTACTCCCTGTTGCGCGGTTAGTCGAGGGGGATAGGCTACGAGCTGAGGTTCCCCGGGCGGAGCGGTTGACGCGGTTCAACTTCGACGCCCCGCTGATCGCCGCGTTCATGGACCGGTGGCGACCAGAGACGCACACGTTCCACCTCCCCGTCGGCGAGATGACCCTCTGTGTGGAGGACGCTGCGATGTTGGGAGGACTGTCGTGTGCTGGCCAGGTGATGGGGCCGATCGACATCCCCGCGACGTGGCAGGCTGACTTCCTTGCTCGGTTCGCGAACGTTCCTCGGAACGATCGCGTGCCGGCGCTGTACCTGCCCTTCGTCGACACCCACGGGCCCACCTGGACTTGGATCCAGCAATTCAGCGTAAGTGATTCTAGCTCTTATTTTCAACGTTTCTATGCATTTAAACGAATGTGACGACAGACCTTTGTGTGTTTGCAGGCTGACTACATGGCGGACGATGCCGACAACCAAACGTCAGACAGGTTTCTGGAGGTCTACCTGCTCTAGCTGTTCGGGTGGGTGCTGTTCTGCGAGTCAGTGGGAGACTCCGTGTCGCGGTGCATGATCCCCTGGGCTCAGAGGATCACCGACGCACCCCTCGAGCAGATGCCCCAGATCAACTGGGGCAGCGCTATTCTGGCAGCTACCTACAGGGGGCTGTGTTCGGTAGTGACGGGGCCGACGAGTAGGGAGGCGATCCTCCTGGGGTGCCCTATCTTGCTCCAGATGTGGATCCACGAGCGGTTCGACATCGGTCGGCCAGGACGGACCTCTTGGAGTACGAGGCGGCGACTGACGGCACCGACCCAGCGGACCTAGAGATGGCAATGGGTACCCGAAACCCGAGTACCCGACGGGTTTTACCCGATAAGGAGGTGGGTACGGAAGGAACTTCGTACCCGTGGGTACGTTATTGGGCAAAATCTCATACCCATCGGGTATGCGGGTACGGGTGTGGGTGTAGACTACCCATACCCGTCTACCCGCGGGTAAGAAAAACCCGCATAAATAATAGCCACCCTAAGTCATTTTAGCTCATATGGTGCATGAATTTGGCCTATATATTGGTGCTAATGTGTGTTACTATTAGCTTGTTGCAATGATATGGTTATATCAATATTTATAATTTGTAACTTACTAAAAAGTTGGAATTATTTATTATTTTTGTGTGACAAAGTCCGATTATTTATGCAATTCTCGGGTATGTTGTCGGGTACGGGTTACCCGTCGGGTAGAATTTACCCGACGGGTACGGGTATGGAATTATTTTCCTACCCGTGTGCATTCGCGGGTAACCCGACGGGTAAAACTTAGTCCTAACGGGTACGGTTACGGGTGGGAACTACCCATCGGGTATGTACCCGTTGCCATCGTGAAGCGGACCTCCCCACCATGGGTTCCCTGTGGTGTCTCCGGAAGGTAATGACTTCCCTTTACGTGATTCTTCGCGTTATGACTTTTGTAGTTCAATTCACTTAACATATCTCGTTTTTTGCAGCACGTTTGGGCTGGGAGCAACCGAAGAAGGTCTACAAGGACTTCGTTGGTCAGATCGACCGGATGGTCGATGCCCAGGTCCGGTGGACGTCGTACGCTCCTACCATCGTCGCTGCTCGTGCACCACAGGGGCTCTCTGTCGGTGTTTTAGACCGGCAACCTACTAAGGGGAGTACCCGAACTAGATGAATGTGGCCTCGCCGAGATCGGTAACTCGAAGGAAGAGACACGTGGCGCACAATTTAGACAGGTTCGGGCCGCGAGGTGCGTAATACCCTACGTCCTGTATGCTGCGTAGCTCTGGATTGATTGGGTACGATTACAAGATGGTGTAATTGTACGCCGTGAGATGAGATCATCTAGAGAGAGGTCCCTGCCTCGCCTTATATAGTTCGGGAGGCAAGGTTACAAGTCGGAGTAGGGAGAGAGTACTAGCCGAGTACGTCTAGGAGTCTTCCATACAGTGCGGGACATGTACAGCTTCCTAACCGAGTACTTCTCCTCCGTAGTCCTTGTGCTCCACGCCATCAGGTGCCGTGTAGCGCAAGCCGGGTAGTCCCAGGAGCCCACTGAGTAGTCGGTCCTGGTACCCACCGAGGTAGTGGGCCCAGGGAGGTCCATACGACAAGCCCCCAAGTACTTTGTAGTCGATAAGGATAGCTTTGAGTAGTCTTGACGGCCTTAACGAGTAGTCCTCAAGCGTCCCCGAGTACTACAAGTCAAAAGTCCTCAAGAGTAGTCGAAGCATCCCGAGGCTGGAATGTACTCCGGCTGATGTTTGAGCAATCTTGAAGTCTTCGCGAGTAGTCCCAAGCGTCCTCGAGTGCTGCCCTCGAAGGTCTTCAACAATGCCCGTGTTGTCTTGAAGCCGAAGCTGATATGGAAGTGCGATTGCAAAATCGCACTCCATATGGAGTAGCCCCCGAGCCTTAGGTTGAGTCGTAGGCTCTGGCTGAGGGTCCATCTGAAGTCTTGGCAAGAATATCCCGAAAAATCCGGAGAGAAAAAACCGAAGGACACGTGGCACGGAGCCCCCGAGCCTTGAGTCGAGTACTTCCTCTCGAATTGAAGGGTCATCTTGTAGAATGTGTCCTGAGATGCTCCTGAGTCTTGTCGCTTCCCAGGTAGTTGAGTAGAAGTAGCCGAATCCCCGCGGTGAGGCGCATCGACTAGTAGAATACGAAGGGTCACGCGCGGCCGCTGAGTCAGCCGAGCGCAGACTTATCCATCTGGCCGTTGGAGGACCGTTTTAACTTATAAATAGAAGCCAAATCCCTTAGGGATTTACACCCATCGTCGCTGTAGCCATTTCGAATAGATCTTGGCCAGAATCGCCGCCAGCGCACGCCGCCGCCGCTGTAGATCTGAGTGCGCCGCCAGAGAGAGCCACCGCGGTAGCCCCCGAGCGAATGCGCGTGAAGATGTCGTGCACTTGGAGGATGAAGTCGTCGCCGTCCAAGACCGCGAAGGCCGCCGGGGGGAAGAAAAGGAGCCGCGACGAAGCCGCTGGATCTGCCGCGGGGGCAGCACCGCCGATGTCTCCACCGCGGCCAGATCCGAACCGCGAGTGGAAAAAGTCGAAGGCGAAGACCGAAGACTTGCTAGCCCTCCTCTACAGTGGATTCATCCGCGAGAAGGAGGTGGACATGTGGAGAGCCGCTGCCGGGGATCCGTACCCGATGGAGAAGAGCGAAGACGAGATCCCGATGTTCGCGCGCTTCGCAGAGCGTGGACTTGCTCTCCCGGCGAGCGACTTCTTCAAGGGGCTCATGGGGTACTACGGCATTGAGTACCTCAACCTCCACCCCAACGGTATTTTCCACACCGCCGTCTTCGTCCACTTCTGTGAAGCGTTTCTGGGGATCAAGCCCCATTGGATCTTGTTCCGAAAGTTCTTCCGGGTGAAGCCGCAGCCGAGCGCCAGCAACCCGCGAGTAGTCAGTGGAGCGGGAATCCAGATGCGGGAGGACGCCACCGAGCAGTACCTCTCGTACAAGCTCATCGACTCCAACCAGGACTGGAAGGTGAAGTGGTTCTACATCAGGAACCACCACCCAGGGTTGCCGAAGCCGAGCGGGGAGCAGCCCAAGCATCGCCCGTGGTGGAACACGGAGCCCACGATGCAGGAGGCGATCCAGCTTCCCGAGCTGTTGGCGCGGATCAAGGCGCTGAGAGAAGCCGGGCTGAGGGCCGAGCACGTGGCCTTCAGCTTCATGAAGCGCAGGGTGCAGCCACTGATGGCTCGCGACACCCTGGGCTTCGAGTACACCGGCGACGACAACACGTCGCGGATGCCAGGAGACGAGGTCGACGACGACGACATTATCGATAGGCTGACGCGCATCTTCAAGGACATGCCACCGTACACGGCGTGCCCTGTCCCAGAGTATTCCGCCGCGCGCCCGCCAAAGGAGGTAAGAAGGCGTACCCCCTGTCGAGTACCCATTCCGTGTGAGTAGTCGCGCTGACGAGTTGTGTCTTGCAGGAGGACTTGAAGAAGTTCATCTCTGAGTCGCCGCCACCCCCTCAGGTAGTCGAGATCCCGGAGGAGGGGAAGACCAAGGTCAAGGAGCGGCGGGAGGTCGGCGAAGGAGACGACACCGTGGTCGTGGAGGACACGTCCGATGAGGACGGCGACGAGGAGACGCTGCAGGACCGCTTCCAGCTGCGGTCGAGATTCAGCCGTCCCGGCCTACCTCACGTGCCCCACGTGCAAGATCCACCAGCTAGCCTGGAGGCTAGTCTGGCCGCGCCGCCACGGAGGCCGCGCAACCCCGCCCGCAAGTGGGTGTCGAAGAAGTTGAAGGTCTCTGAGACCATGCCCCAAGAGGTAAGACGTCTTGAGTACTGTAGTCGAGTACTAGTCTCTCAAGTTCACTTGCTGATGACTGAGCTTCCTTGCTTGCAGGAATTGCCGCCTACGGAGCCCGTTGATCAGGGCGACGAGGGCGAGTGGGACACGGTGGGGGAACCCGCTGGGAGTCGTATCCCAGCCCCCACTGTCGAAGTGCTCCTGGCGCAGATGGAGCGCCAGCCCCCTGCTCCTCAAGGGAGCACGTAGCCCGCAGCCGCCGCTGCAGAAGAAGTGGTGGCCGCAGAAGCGCAGGAGAGCACTGCACCTGCTGCTGTTGCTGCAGAAGGGGTAGCGACCACGGAGGCGCAAGAGGAGGCGCCCGCCGAGGCTGGACTGGTGGACATCGCCAGCATCCTTGGCGCTCCGACCGTGACGATAGTCCGGTCAAGCTTGTAAGTGTTGAATCTTCCCGAGTAGTACTTGATGTAGTAGTCGAGCTCTATTGACAACCAATTTGTGTACTCTGCAGGAAATCAACAGATCTGTCCTGGGAGGGGATGAACCCGCTACAGCGGTGGCGGAAGAAGAAGCCGCGCCACCCGCCGAGGAGTCCACTCCCGCCCCTCAGGCGGAGCCCGAAGCATGGTCGAAGGTAAGTACTCTGCTGAGGCTATAGTACTCCCCAAAAGAGTAGTCGTAGTCGCTGATACACTTGTCTTCTTCTTGACAGGCACTGAGGCCGAAGGGAGTGACATCCCAGCGGCGGTACCGATGCAGAATTTGACACCACAAGTGCCAGAGGCTGCTGGAGGAGCCCCCCGAGCTGATGGAAGTAGCCGCCGAGGAGGCCGCCGTGGCGACCGGAGGAGGGGAGGCCACCGCGCCGCAAGAACCCGCTCTGGAGGTGGTCGTCCGCTCCTCGGAGATCCAAGACGCGGAGCCCATCCGCTCTGCGCCGATGACTGAAGCCACCACGAGTAGTCATGGCGGGGTGGAGTTGCTGGCAGACGACTTGGTCGACCCGGCAACGGTGGCCAGGCACCTGGAGGCGGTCCGCCAAGCTGAGCAGTGGATGAAGGTGAGTAGTCTTAACTCATGAGTAGTCAATCCTCTGTCGTTCAGTACTCATTTGACATGTGTTGTCTGTGTAGGACGTCGTGGAGAGGTCCCGCGAGAAGTCTAGCATGCTGCAAGGCTTCGGCGACGCGGTGCTTCGGGCTGAAGCGCTGGAGGATAAACTCTTCAAGTCGCGGAAGCACGCGGCCGCCATGCAGTCCAAGCTTGATACCGCCTTTGCCAAATATCACAACGACATCCAGGAGATGCAGGCGAAGAGCGACGACTTGGTGCGGAAGAACAAGTCACCCCGCAACAAGAACAAAGGTACACCGCCTGACTTGTTGAGTAGTTGTTGGAGGTCGAGAGCTAGTCTAACCCGCTGCGCCTTGTTGTTTTGTAGAGCTTGAGACCCGGGTTGAGCAGTTGAAGACTTCAGAGACAGATCTGAAGAACCTCTTCTACCGAGAGCAGGAGGCCCGCCAGGTACTCGAGCTAGACTATAAGGAGATTGCCTTCGAGTGCGACAAGCACATGGTGTCGTATGGACCTCCCTGGGCCCACTACCTCGGTGGGTACCAGGACCGACTACTCGGTGGGCCCCTGGGACTACCCGGCTTGCACTACACGGCACCTGAAGGCGTGGAGCACAAGGACAGCACAGGAGTAGTACTCGGTTTGGACTCTGTACACGTTCCGCACTGTGTAGAGGTCTCCTAGACGTACTCGACTAGTACTCCTTCCCTACTCCGACTTGTAACCCTGCCTCCCGACTATATAAGGCGAGGCGGGGACCGATCTCGGGATCACCTCATCCAATCTCAACTCACGGCGCACTATTGCACCATCCCGTAATCGTGCCCTATCAATCCCGAGCTACGCGGCATACGAGACGTAGGGTATTACGCACCTCGCGGCCCGAACCTCGTCCAAATTGTGTGCCACGTGTCTCTTCCTTCGAGTTACCGATCTCGGCGAGTCACATTCATCTACTTCGGGTACTCCCCGTAGTAGGTTGCCGGTCCAAAACACCGACAGGCGGTGGCGCGCCGAGCGGGGGCTCTCGCTCGAGATCACATGGCGAACTCGACGGCTTCCGTTCACATCAAGCCAACCGTCGCCTTCAACCGCGGCGACACCTTCGTCTTCGGCGCCCGGGTCCGCACCGCCGATGGCGCGGGCTCCTTCCGGCCGCCGCTTGATCATGCAACCCGACTCGAGGACGGCCGCCGTGACGCTTCCCGAAGTTGTCACGGGCAAGCTCGCCGGCAAGTTCGGCGAAATTTCGCTCTCCAACCTCCACGCTGACTTCGAGCTCGAGTCCGTCTCCAACTCGAACCCGACGTCGCCATGGGCCATCGCATGCGAGCCGGCTCCTCAGCCATCACAGGCGGTCCCCTCTCCACGCCAGCGCTCCGCGCGTGGCCCTCACGTTCTCAGCCGGGCCCGCACGGAGGCTTCTACACCACGCCGGGCCGGCAAAGAGCCCGTAACCGAGTACAACTCGGACTCCGACGCCGTCCCCGGCCGCGTCTCGGACTCTAGCCCTCTCTCCGAGTTCTACTTGAACCCGGACTACGAGTTCGACTTCGGGTCGGACCCTGAGGAGCCCGAGTCCGAAGATGACTCCTCTGAGCTTCCCTTGTCAGGGCCAGCCTCTGGGCTGGTCATAAGATCGACGCCGGCCGAAAGATACGTCTACTGGACAGACCGCAAGCCCGCTGAGCTGACAAAGGAGGACTCACGCTACGTCGCCTACATCGACTCGCTACCGTTCCAGGAGGGAACACCACTAGCCCAGGCTGACTCAAACACACCAACTGAGGTGGCACCTTCGAGCCAAGCTTGGGTACCCCCGATCGTCAAGTCTTCATGGCCGCGCGACACCCGGGAACCTCGGGCACGGCCGCGGACAAGTACTTGGAGGACATCTCCGCGTACGAGCCGTCCGTCGATGCCCCCGCGGACGAGACCGACGCCAACGGGGACGCCGGCGCGAACGTAACGAGGAAGCGCAACGAACGACGCCGGCGGCTCGGAGACAACCTTCCCATCCGCAACCTTGCGGAAGCTCTCGGCGGTTGAGAGCGAGAGTCCACACCACTCCCGAGCAATGCCTCATGTCGATCACAACGATCGCACGTCGGGCTCGGGGCATACGGGCCGGAGAGGTCATCGCCAAGCTCGGCCGAAGAAGCCTACTTCATGCGGGTCGACAAGAGAGTCGCCCAACCTCTCCCGGCCAAGCCTCGCGACAACGAAGCTACTAGTCGCGGCGTTGACCCCGGTCCTAACCGTACTCGGGGCGACATCCCGGCCGAACCAAACCGTCGACGCTCCACCGCCGGCGGACCCTCACGGCAAGACAACGTCAACCGAGAAGTCGTCCCCCACGGTGCTCCGGCCGGTGGCGGCGGCAACGACCCCGACGGCGGCGGCGGCGACGGCGGCGCCTCCAACCACGGGGCCAACAAGAAAGCCGGAGGCGGCGGCGGCCGCGGCGGCCGCGGCCACGCGCACGGCCACGCCTCGGCGCCTCTCAAGGCGGGTACGATGCTCGCCGCAGAATTGAAGAGTTGCGGCGAGAAGAAGTCGATGACCGCCGCCGAAGGCGACGGCTTCCCCGCCTTCTCACCCCGGCTTCGCAACCTCGCTCCTCCCCGACAAGTTCAAGCCTTTGGGGATCACCAAGTACGACGCGAGCGGATCCTATCCGGTGGCTCCGATGCTACGCTCTCTCCATCGAGAACGCCGGCGGCAACGGTGACACCAAGTGCCTCTACTTCCCCTTCGCTCGGACCAAGCCCCACTCACGTGGCTCGAGTCGCCGGACAAGCACTCAATCGACAAGTGGGACCACCGAAGGAGCAATTCACAAGCAACTTCGCGGGCGCCATGGGCCGTTCGGGTACTCGCATGGACCTTGCCATGATCAAGCGAGAACAAGGCGAGACCCTCCACAAGTACATGCGCCGCTTTTCGACAAGCGCGCTACCGTCGTGGACGTCACCGACAAGGAGGTCATCGACCTCTTCCGGACCGGGCTCTACCATCGCCGCACCTTCGAGGACTTCGGCCGACGCCGCCCCAAGTCCATTCCCCACCTCAAGGACATGATCACGTCCCGGGCGGATGAAGAGGACAAGGCCAACGCCAAGTACGACGCCATCCGCGGCAAGTCCAAGCGAGAACCGGGGCGGCGGCGACAGCAAGAATCCAAACCAAGGCGGCCGCAACAACAACAACAACAACAACAACAACTTCTCGGGTTCCAACCGCAAGCGCAAGCCGACAATACCGTCGCGGCTATCCGGCGCCCTCCGAAAGGGAACTCGAAGAAGAATTCCGGCGGGTTCAAAGACCCGTCGAAGGAGAAGTGCCCGTGGCACCCGAACGGCAACCACACTACCGAGCAAGTGCTACCGGCTCGGGTGCATGCACTCAAGGATACGCCGGAGCCACCGCACCCTCACGATCAGAAGAACAAGAAGAAGGACGGCGACGACTTCCAAGAACCCGACAAGACCGTCAACGTCCTCTTCGGCGGACTACCCTGCAGGCGGGAGCAGAAGGCTACTCGCCGTGAAGTGATGTCCATTGAACCAGCGGTTATGACCCCTCTCAGGTGGTCAGAGACACCCATCACCTTCTCTCGCGCGGACCAATGGACCAGCTTCTCCGAACCAGGACGTTTCCCTCTCGTCCTGAAACCAACAGTGGCGGGCTCTAAGCTCAACAAGGTGCTCATCGACGGCGGAAGCGGGCTCAATGTCCTCTTCACCAAGACTCTGAAGAAGATGAACCTTGACGTCACCCCCATGCTCGACAAGAGCAGCATGCCTTTCTACGGCATCGTCCCAGGCAACGCGGCTATCCCACTAGGCTCAGTGGTACTGCCAGTTACCTTCGGGGCGTCTCGCGACAACTACCGCACCGAGTACATCAAGTTCGAGGTCGCGGACATCGAGACTTCCTACCATGCCATCCTCGGCAGACCGGCCATCGCCAAGTTCATGGCGGTGCCCCACTACACATACTTGGTACTCAAAATGCCAAGTCCAGCTGGCGTACTCTCCCTCCAAGGGGACTTGAAGATCTCTCACGACTGCGATACAGAGGCCGTGGTGATCGCTTCGACAAATCAAGTACCCACCCCAATGATGGAGGTCTACGCCGCGTCGAAGAAGCTTGCCACAAGTGAACTCGACATCCCAGAGAAGTCTGACAGCGCCAACAAGCCTCGGCCACCTGAGGAGGTGCTCGTCAAGTCGGTCGACCTCGGAACAGGCGACCCCACCAAGACCACCACCATCGGGGCCGGCCTCGACCCCAAATAGGAAGACGCGCTCATCAGCTTCCTTCGGGCTAACCGCGACATCTTCGCGTGGAAGCCAGCGGACATGCCAGGAGTGCCCGGGGGAGCCGATCGAGCACCGCCTCCAACGTCGACCCAAAGGCCACCCCCAAGCGACAACACCTCCGACGCTTCGCCGACGACAGACGGGACGCCATCAAGAAGGAGCACGCCAAGCTACTCGCTGCTGGCTTCATCAGAGAAGTCTTCCATCCTGAGTGGCTCGCCAACCCCGTCCTCGTCCGCAAGAAGAACTCGAACGAGTGGAGGATGTGTGTCGACTACACCGACCTCAACAAGCACTCGCCCCAAGGACCCCTTCGGGTTGCCGCGGATTGATCAAGTCATCGACTCCACGGCGGGGCGCGACCTGCTCGCTTCCTCGACCGCTACTCCGGTACCACCGGATCACAATCAAGGAGGAAGACCGAGGAGAAGACCGCGTTCATCACCCCGTTTGGCGCGCTTCGCTACACGACCATGTCTTTCGGGTTGAAGAACGCCGGCGCTACCTACCAACGGGCCATCCAGGCCTGCTTCAAGCGGCAACTCAACAAGAACGTCGAGGCCTACGTGGATGACGTGGTTGTCAAAACCAGGGACTCCAGTACCCTCATCGACGACCTTGAAGAGACCTTCGCATCGCTACGCGAGTACCGCTGGAAGCTCAACCCGAACAAGTGCGTCTTCGGCGTACCTTCGGGTAAACTTCTCGGCTTCATCATCAGCCAGCGCGGCATCGAAGCCAATCCCGAGAAGATCTCTGCCATCACCGGCATGAAAGCTCCCACGAGCATCAAGGACGTCCAGAAGCTGACGGGGTGCATGGCGGCATTGAACAGATTCATCTCGAAGCTAGGAGAACGGGGTCTCCCCTTCTTCAAACTACTCAAGCACCACGAGAAGTTCGTGTGGACCGGTAGAGGCGGACCAAGCCCTTGCCTAGCTCAAGGACTTGCCGTCGAAGCCACCGTCCTCACGGCTCCCTACAAGGGCGAGCGCCATCGCTCTACCTTGCCGCGACTACTCACGTGGTCGCATCTGCCATCGTTGTCGAGCGGCGGGGAAGACGGCCACGCCTACCCTGGCCCGGGGCCGCCCGTCTACTTCGTCGGCCGAGGTCCTATCGTAGTCCAAGGCTCGCTACCGCCCGTGCGAAGCTTCTGTATGCTCTACTCATCACCTCGCGGAAGCTACGACACTACTTCCAGGAGTACTCGGTCTCCGTCGTCACCGACTACCCGCTCGGCGACATCCTGAGGAACCCAGACGCCACCGGAAGGATCTCCAAATGGGCTGTCGAGCTCGGCGCCCTCACCATCGACTTCAAGCCACGCACAGCCATCAAGTCGCAAGCTCTAGTCGACTTCATGGCAGAGTGGCGGGAGAATCAGCTACCTACTCCCACTGTGCGACCGGAGCATTGGGTGATGTACTTTGACGGCTCACTCAACCTCGAGGGCGCAGGCGCAGGGGTACTCCTGATCTCTCCAACGGGCGAACAACTCAAGTACGTCCCGCATCTTCCGGAAGGTCTCAAACAACGAAGCCGAGTACGAAGCCCTCCTACACGGGCTCCGCCTCGCGGCTTCACTTGGCATCAAGCGGCTACTAGTCTACGGCGACTCCGCGGTGGTCATCAATCAAGTCAACAAGTCTTGGGACCGCAACAAGGAGAACATGGACGCCATCGCCTAGAAGTCCGCAAGCTCTAGAACAAATTCTATGGTCTCGAGTTCCACCACATCGTTCGCGACAACAACGTTGCGGCGGACGTCCTCTCGAAGCTCGGATCCACCCGCGCTCAAGTACCCGCGGGCGTCTTCGTCCATGAGCTTCACGCGCCATCCATCCGGAGCCGGCGCCACCGACCACCGCCCCCCCCCCATCAACAAGCCGGGCAGAGGTCATGATGATCGACGTGGACCGGAGGCAACCATTCATCGACTACCTCGGCCGAGCGTAAGGTCCCCTCCGACAAGAACGCGCCCGAACAACTCGTCCGCCGCGCCAAGTCTTACGTCCTCGTCGGCGACAAGCTTTACAAGCGAGGCGCGTCTCCTGGAGTACTCATGAAGTGCGTCCCTCGCGAAGAAGGCAAGGACATCTTGGAGGAGATCCACAAGGGCGTCTGCGGCAACCACGCGTCCTCCCGCACGCCCGGTCGGCCAAGGCCTTCCGACGAGCCTTCTACTGGCCCACAGCCCTGGGCGATGCCGAAGAACTCGTCAGAAGGTGCCAAGGATGTCAGTTCTTCGCCAAGCAGCAACACGTCCCTACCTACAAGCTAGTCACCATACCGCCAACCTGGCCCTTTGCCTGCTGGGGGCTCGACATGATTGGGCCACTGCCAACTGCGCCAGGAGGATTCAACAGGGTACTGGTGGCTATCGACAAGTTCACCAAGTGGATCGAGGTCAAGCCGGTCACATGCCCCAAAGCTGACAGAGTACTCGACTTCCTGGATGAACTCGTACACCGCTACGGGCTACCCCACCGCATCATCACAGACCTGGGGTCCAACTTCAACAACCACCAGTTCTGGGAGTACTGCGAGAACAGCGGAATCGACGTCAGATACGTCTCCGTCGCCCACCCACGGGCCAACGGACAAGTCGAGCGCGCCAATGGGATGGTGCTCGACGCCCTCAAGAAGCGGCTACACGACGCTGCTAACTCAAAAGGGGGCAAGTGGATCAAGGAACTACCCAACGCACTCTGGGGGCTGCGGACTCAACCATCCAAGCCTAAGGGGCAATCCCCCTACTTCCTGGTCTACGGCTCCGAAGCCATCCTCCCTGCCGACGTCATATGGAACTCGCCAGCAGTGGAGCACTACGACGAAGGCGTCTCGGAAGACAAGAGACGAGTTGATATCGACGGCCTCGAAGAAGCTCGCCGTGCCGCCCTCGTCCAATCAAGAAGGTACCCGGAGGGTATCCGACGCTACCACGATCGCAACGTCAAGGAACGCTCCTTCAACGTTGGGGATCTTGTCCTCCGCCGTATCCGAGAACACGGAAGGACTTCACAAGCTCGGCTCCCCACGGGAAGGCCCCTTCACCGTGGCCAAGGTGACCGGGCCAGGCTCTTACCGCCTCCAAACACTTGAAGGCGAAGAAGTCAACAACTCGTGGAACGTCGACCGGCTCGTCGATTCTACGCCTAGTCTACTCGACTACTCCGGGGTTCAAGTCTACACGACTACATCAACACCCCTTGCCGCAAGCGACCCTCCGGTCCCGGCTCCAAGTCTCCGGACTACTCTTCTCCGAGTCCGGCCCGTGCGGCTACCTACGGACCACGGGCCGCGACGAGCGTCAAGGACTCTAGCGGCGGTCTACCAAGAGACCACACTCCAAGATCCGGCCCCGCACGGCTACCTACGGATCCGCGATCCGGCCCTACACGGCTACCTACGGATCACTCGGCGCAAGCGGCTACCCGCTCCAAAGCACCACTCGTTCGTAAGCGGCCTCCGGTCCGGCGACTACTTGTAACTACGGCCCTGGCCACCCAGGTGTACTTCTTCAGTAATAAAGTTTGATTGTTCATCAACTTCTTTACTGTCTACTCCCCGCTACGGGACTACTAAGCCGAGTACTACTACTCGCACCTACTCCACAATGGGCGCTCCGCACTCTGAGATCGCGGTTACGAGTACTCATTGATGGAACATCACATTTCATTGATATATGAAAAAGTTCATTACAACTGTTTCCTATACAACTACGGCTACTAGCTATCTATGCAGGGCTACTGGAGGTTCAACTTATCGGCTACCTGCTCCGCGATGGGAGCCATCTGCTCCAGCAACTGCGCGCATCGCTCATCCGAGCGCGGTTGGCGGCTACCCCGCCGGCGACTACCTCCACCGGGGCCTTCGGGAAGTACGACTTCATGAAGGCCAGCACCTGCTTCGGGATTGACTTGGCCATGTGCTTCACGTAGGCGGCCAGCCGGCTTGGCGCCTCACGAAGTCGGTCCGCCAACGGAGCGATCTTGGGGCCGCCCGGGTGCGGCACCAGGAGCCTCGCGATCGGGAGGGCAGCCTCTTCAAGGTCCTTCATCTGGGCCCGGAGCGCCTCGCAGTCTTCGTTCAACTTCTGCAAAGATTTGTAGCAGTTGACGAGATCCCGGTCAGATGCAATTCGCAACTCCATGTGCTTCTTGCACTCGAAGGCCAGCTCCTTGTAGTCGAGTTCAAGTACCTGGCGGGCTTCTTGCTCCCGGTAGAAGAGATTCTTCATGCTGATCTCCGAGCCCTTCAGTCGCTCCACCTGGCTTTCGAGTTCTGCAATACCGGAACACAACAACGGGTCAGAGCTTGATGACTCCCAACAAGTACCCGACAAGTCAAGAGACATACCTTTATTCTTGTTGCGGAGGCCTTTGTTCTTCCGCACCAGCTCGTCGCTCTTCGCCTGCAAGTCCATCACATCGTTGTGGTACTTGGCGAAGGCGGCGTCAAGCTTCGACTGCATGGCGGCCGCGTGCTTCCTCGACTTCATGAGCTGCTCCTCCAAGGCTTCAGCTCGCAGTACCGTGTCGCCGTAGCCTTGCAGCAGATTGGACTTCTCGCGGGATCGCTCCGCGACGTCCTGCACAAGACAAATTCAAGTCAAGCAGAGTACTCAACGAAAGGATTGACTACTCGGGAGGCAACGGCTACGTACCTTCATCCACTGTTCGGCTCGCCGCACCGCCTCCAGATGCTGCGCCAACACCGCCGGCTCGACGAGATTGTCGGCAAGCAGCTCAATCCCGCCACGGCTACTCGACGTAGCCTCCGTCATTGGCGCCGAGCGGATAGGCTCCGCATCTTGGATCTCGGGAGATCGGATCGCCACCTCCAGGGCAACCCCTGGCGACGTGGTAGCCGCCTCCCCCTCGGCGGACTTCTCGACGGTTTCCCCCATGGGCTCGGGGGCTCCTACGGCGGCCTGCGGGGCTTCGGTGTCAACTCCTCGCATGGGCACCCCCGCGGGGGATGTCACCTCCTTCGGCGCCCGTCACCAACGAACACGCGCATCGCATCTACGACTACTCTTTTTGGGGCTCCATAGCTTCGGGAGGAGTACTCACCTTCGACTACGACCGCCTGCGGCGGCCGGCGCTTCGGTAGGCGGGGGCTCGGTCGCGGCTTGGGCTTCTGGAGCGGGCTCCTCGACGGGCGGCGCGGCCTTTTCGCGCTCTCCCCGCTGCCGTGGGCTCCTCTCCGTCCCAGCTCAAGTCCGTGGATTTCCTGCACAAGTATCCACAGAGGGTCGTCAGATAAAAATCGACTACTACAATAAGTACTACTCATGAAGGCGTGGTACTTACAAGTTCGACCGGACGATAGTCACGGCCGGAGCACCAAGGATGCTGGTGATATCAACCAGTCCACCCTTGGCGGGCGTTTCTTCCTCCGCCTCTCCGACTACCGTCTCCTCCACGGCGGCGGCGGCCGGCGCAGAAGTTCTCCGCGCCCCTGCGGCCTCCACCTCTTCAACGGCGGCGGTCGCGGGTACTCTGCTCCCTTCCGGGGCAGGGGGCTGGCGCTCCAACTGCGCCAGAAGATCTTCGACAGTGGGGGCTGGACTTCGGCTTCCAGCCGGTTCCCCCACTGTGGGCCACATGCCCTCATCGCCTTCCTCCACGGGCTCTGCTGGCGGCCTCTCCTGCACACAAGGACGACTACTCGTCAGCACCGTACTCGATCACAGGGTACTTGACTACTTTGCTCAAGATGACTTACCTCTGGAGGCGTGGTCTCTGAGACCTTCATCTTCTTTGCTACCCGCTTCTTGGCGGGGTTGCGCGGCTTCCTCGGCGGCGCAGCAAGGCTAGCCTCCAGGCTAGCCGGAGGGTCTTGGATGAGAGGTACATGAGGCAAGCCCGGACGGCTAAACCTCGACCACAGCTGGAAGCGGTCCTGCAACATCTCCTCGTCTTCTTCGTCATCGGAGGTATCCTCCACGATGACGGGATCGTCGTCGTCTCCTACTACTCGGCGCTCCTTCACCTTCTCCACCGTTGGGACCTCAATTCCGCTCGGTGGTGGCTGCGGCTCGGAGACAAACCGCTTCACGTCATCCTGCGCAAAAGACACAAAAAGCGTCAGCAACTCTGCTACAAGTGCCTACTACTCGACGAGGGGGGTACGGCTATTTACCTCGTTGGGCGGGCGCGCGGCGGAGTACTCCTCGACAGGGCACGCCGTGTACTCCGGCATGTCCTTGAAGATCCTCGACAACCTCTCGATGATGTCGTTGTCCTCAATTTCGCCTCCTGGCATCCGCGACGTGTCGTCGTCGCCGGTGTACTCGAAGCCCATCGTATCCCGCGCTGACAGCGGCTGGATCCGGCGCTTCATGAAACTGAAGGCCACATGTTCGGCCCTCAGTCCTGCATCCCGCAGGGTCTTGATGCGTGCCAGCAACTCCGGGAGCTGGATCCCCTCTTGCATGGTGGGTTCCGTGTTCCACCACTCTTGGTGCTTGGGCTGCCGTCCGCTCGGCTTCGGCAGCTCGGGATGGTGGTTCGTGGTGTAGAACCACCTCGTCTTCCGTCCGTGTTAGAGTCCACGAGCTTGTACGCCGAGTGCGCTCGGCGGCATCTTCCCTCAACTGGATCCCGGCCCCTCCGACTACTCTGGGGTTGGAGGCGCTGGGCTGCGGCTTCACGCGGAAGAATTTCCGGAAGAGAACCCAGTGTGGCTTGATCCCCAAGAATGCTTCGCAGAAATGGACGAAGACAGAAGTGTGGAATATTCCGTTGGGGTTCAAGTTGAGGTACTCGATGCCATAGTACCTGAGAAGTCCTTTGAAGAAATCGCTCGCTGGGAGCGCAAGCCCGCGCTCCACGAAGCGCGAGAACATCGGGATCTCGTCTTGAGCTTTCTCCATCGGATAGGGATCTCCTGCGGCGGATCTCCACATGTTGATCTCCTTCTCCCTGATGAACCCGCTGTTCAACAGGGTCAGCAAGTCTTCGGTCTTCACCTTCGATTTTTTCCACTCGCGGCTTGGGTCAGCGCGCGGTGGAGACGTGGGCGGCGGCCGCTCCGGCGTCGGCCGCGGCGGCTCTCGCATGGCTCTTCTTCTTCCCGCCGGCCTTCGACGTCTTCGACGGGGACGGCTTCATCCTCCAAGAACGAGGGAGTCTTCACTCGCATCCGCTCGGGGGCTACCCTACGGCTTTCGGTGGCGATGCGCTCGGATCTACTACGGCGGCGGTGCTCGGCCGGAGTGGATCTACTTCAAGACTCAAGTGGCGAATGACGCGGCTCACTTGGGTAAAAAACCTAAGGGTTTCGGCTTGTATTTATAAGCCAAAACGCCTCCGTAACGGGCGGGCCGGATTAGTCCACACGCGGCCGACTCGGCGGCCGCGCGTGACTCTTCGTATTCCACTAGTCGACGCGCCTCATCTCGGGGGCTCGGCTACTTCTACTCGACTACCCGGGACGCGGCTAGTCTCAAGAGCATCTCAGGACACATTCTCCAAGAAGACCCTTCAATTCGAGAGGAAGTACTCGACTCAAGGCTCGGGGGCTCTGTGCCACGTGTCTTTCGGTTTTTTCTCTCCGGATTTTTTGGGATTTTCTCGCCAAGACTTCGGATAGGTCCTCAGCCAGAGCCCGCGGCTCGAGGCTCGGGGGCTACTCCGCGTGGATGGCGGTTCTGCAAATCGCATCTTCTTGACGGCTCCGGCTTCAAGATAAGGCAGGCATTTTTGAAGACCTTCGAAGGCAGATTTCAAGGACGCTTGGGTCTACTCGAGAAGACTTCAAGATTGCTCAAACGTCAGCTGGAGTACATTCCAGCCTCGGGATGCTTCGACTACTCTTGAGGACTTTGACTTGTAGCACTCAGGGACGCTTGAGGACTACTTGTTAAGGCCTTCAAGACTACTTGAAGCTATCCTTCTCGACTACAAAGTACCCGGGGGCTTGTCGTATGGACCTCCCTGGGCCCACTACCTCGGTGGGTACCAGGACCGACTACTCGGTGGGCCCCTGGGACTACCCGGCTTGCACTACACGGCACCTGAAGGCGTGGAGCACAAGGACATCACAGGAGTAGTACTCGGTTTGGACTCTGTACACGTTCCGCACTGTGTAGAGGTCTCCTAGACGTACTCGACTAGTACTCCTTCCCTACTCCGACTTGTAACCCTGCCTCCCGGACTATATAAGGCGAGGCAGGGACCGATCTCAGGATCACCTCATCCAATCTCAACTCACGGCGCACTATTGCACCATCCTGTAATCGTGCCCTATCAATCCAGAGCTACGCAGCATACAGGACGTAGGGTATTACGCACCTCGCGGCCCGAACCTGTCCAAATTGTGTGCCACGTGTCTCTTCCTTCGAGTTACCAATCTCGGCGAGTCACATTCATCTACTTCGGGTACTCCCCGTAGTAGGTTGCCGGTCCAAAACACCGACACATGGAGCTTCGTATTGCTTCCGATCGTGACCTCGTCAACTGCTACAAATCGTTGCAGAAGCTGAACGAGGACTGCGAGGCGCTGCGGGCCCAGCTGAAGGAGCTTGAAGAAGCCGCGCTTCCCATCGCAAGACTCTTGGTACCTCATCCTGGCGGCCCCAAGATAGCGCCTCTGGTGGATCGACTGAAGGAGGCCCCCAGCCGGCTGGCGGCGTACGTGAAGCATCTGGCGAAGTCGATCCCGAACCAGGTGCTGGCCTTCATGAAGTCCTACTTCCCGAAGGCGCCCGTGGATGTAGTCGGCCGGAGGGGTAGCCGCCAAGCGTACGGACGAGCGATATGCGGAGGCTGGGAGCGAGATGGCACCCATTGCGGAGCAAGTCGCTGAAAAGCTTAACCTCCAGTAGTCCTGTAATAGTTAGCTCATAGCAGTATATGTACAAAAACATTTGTAATGTAATTGTTCAAGTATTAATAAAGAAAAGTTCCATCAATGAGTACTCGTAGTCGCGATCTCAGAGTGCGGAGTCCCATCGTGGAGTTGTCGCGAGTAGTCGTACTCGGCGGTAGTCCCGTTGAGGGAAGTAGACAGTAAAGAAGTTGATGAACGACCAAACTTTATTACTAAAGAAGTACACCTTGATGGCCAGGGCCGTAGTTACAGAGTAGTCGCCTGGACCCGGAGGCCGCTTACGGCTAAGTGGTGCTAGGGCGAGTAGCCGCTTACAGTAGTAGATCTGTAAGTAGCCGTGTAGGCTGGATCTTGGAGTACATTTTCTCTTAGTAGACCGCTGCTAGAGTCCTTTGTCGCGCATCGCAGCCCAGGATCCGTAGGTAGCCGCGCGGGCTGGATCTTGGAGAGGAGTAGTCCAGAGACTAGTGCCTGGACCCGGAGGCCGCTTACAGCGAAGGAGTAGTCGGAGGGCCGGAGCCGGGACCGGGGGCCGCTTACGGCGGAGGGGTCTTGATGTAGTCATGTAGACTTGAGCCCCGGAGTAGTCGTGTAGACTAGGCGTAGAATCGACAGAGCTGGTCGACGTTCCACGAGTTGTTGACATCTTCTCCTTCAAGTGTCTGGAGGCGATAGGAGCCCGGCCCGGTCACCCTTGCCACTATGAAGGGACCTTCCCAGGGGGAGGTGAGCTTGTGTAGTACTTCCGTGTTCTGGATACGACGGAGGACGAGATCGCCAACGTTGAAGGAGCGTTCCTTGACGTTGCGGTCGTGGTAGCGTCGGATACCCTCGAGGTACCTTGCTGATTGGACGAGGGCAGCGCAGCGAGCTTCTTCGAGTCTATCGATGTCAACTCTTCTGCTATCTTCAGAGACGCCTTCGTCATAATGCTCGACTGCTGGTGAGTTCCATATGACATCAGCAGGGAGGATTGTTCGGAGCCGTAGACCAGGAAGTAAGTGGACTGCCCTATTGGCTTGGAAGGCTGAGTACGTATCCCCAAGAGTGCGTTGGGTAGTTCCTTGATCCACTTGCCTCCTTTGGAGTTAGCAGTGTCATGTAGCCGCTTCATGAGAGCGTCGAGCACCATCCCGTTGGCGCGCTCGACTTGTCCGTTGGCCCGAGGGTGGGCAACTGAGACATATCGGACGTCGATCCCGCTGTTCTCGCAGTACTCCCAGAACTGGTGGTTGTTGAAGTTGGAGCCCAGATCTGTGATGATGCGGTGGGGTAGTTCGTAGCGATGTACAAGTTCATCCAGGAAGTCGAGTACTCTGTCAGCCTTGGGGCATGTGACCGGCTTGACCCCGATCCACTTGGTGAACTTGTCGATGGCCACCAATACTCTGTTGAAACCACGTGGCGCTGTTGGCAATGGCCCAATCATGTCGAGCCCCCAGCAAGCGAAGGGCCAGGTTGGCGGTATGGGGATTAGCTTGTAGGCTGGGACGTGTTGCTGCTTGGCGAAGTATTGGCATCCTTGGCACCTTCTGACGAGTTCTTCAGCATCGCCCAGGGCTGTGGGCCAGTAGAAAGCTTGCCGGAAGGCCTTGCTGACCAGCGTGCGGGAAGACGCGTGGTTGCCGTAGACGCCCTTGTGGATCTCCTCCAAGATGTCCTTGCCTTCTTGCCCGGGGACGCACTTCATGAGCACTCCAGAAGATGTGCCCCGCTTGTAAAGCTTGTCTTCGACAAGGACGTAGGACTTGGCGCGGCGGATGAGCTGCTCAGCCAAGTTCTTGTCCGAGGGAACCTTCTGCTCGCTAAGGTAGTCGATGAAGGGTTGCCTCTAGTCCACGTCGATCATCATGACCTCCAGTCCAGCCGGTGGATGCGCTGGCACAGTGGTCAGTGGCGCCGGCTCCGGGATGGATGGCGCGTGAAGCTCGTGAACGAAGACACCCGCTGGTACTTGAGCGCGGGTAGATCCAAACTTCAACAGGACGTCCGCTGCAACGTTGTTGTCGCGGACGATGTGGTGGAACTCGAGACCGTAGAACTTGTTCTCGAGCTTGCGGACTTCTAGGCAATAGGCGTCCATGTTCTCCTTGTTGCGGTCCCAGGACTTGTTGACTTGGTTGATGACCACTGCGGAGTCGCTGTGGACTAGTAGTCGCTTTATGCCCAGTGAAGCCGCGAGGTGGAGCCCGTGTAGGAGAGCTTCGTACTCGGCTTCATTGTTTGAGACCTTCTAGAAGATCTGCAAGACGTACTTGAGTTGTTCGCCCGTTGGGGAGATCAGGAGTACCCCTGCACCTGCGCCCTCGAGGTTGAGTGAGCCGTCGAAGTACATCACCCAATGCTCTGGTCGCACGGTTGGAGTAGGTAACTGATTCTCCCGCCACTCCGCCATGAAGTCGACTAGCGCCTGCGACTTAATGGCTGTGCGTGGCTTGAAGTCGATAGTGAGGGCGACGAGTTCAACTTCCCATTTGGAGATTCTTCCAGTAGCATCTTGGTTCCGCAGGATGTCGCCGAGGGGGTAGTCGGTGACAACGGAGATCGAGTACTCCTGGAAGTAGTGTCGTAGCTGTCGGTGCGAAAAGTGGTCCCGACACTAACCAGTAATAAGCGCCGAGGTCTCTCCCTCAATGGTCGATGCTAAGCAATAAGAGACACAGAGTTTATCCTGGTTTCGGCCGAGGGGCCGTACGTCCAGCAGTGGTGTGCTCAAGGCACTATATTGCTCAGCACCGGGGGTGCCTGTAGTGGGGCTGCTACAAGCAAGGCGGGAGAGGAAGCATGGCTTCTAAGTCCCTGGTGTAGTGACTGAAGATGTTGTGGGAGAATTGGAGAGAAAGTGCGTGTTGCGACCTGTCTAGTGTTGTATTCCGTTGGGTTCTGTTGTTCGTGTCGTGTGTTGTGTGTCCCTTGCGGCAAGGGGGTTCGTCCTCCTTTTATAGACCAAGGAGAGAGCGAATCACATGCGCGCCGCGCTATTTAGCTATGTGAGGGAGCGTGATGTGCTATGCTGTAGAGTAGGCGGCCGCCCAGGCGATCCTTGCAGCGATCCGGCCATCATGGCGTATCTTGTACCCGAACAGTGGCGGCCTCGAGGGTAGAAGGGCGGCGGACGGCGCGTGATGTCTTCGGATAGGCTCGAGGGAGTTGCGACGTCGGTCCGTACGAGGCACGGCGGCGAGGTAAGGTGGCGTCCGTTCCCGCACGCTCCACGGTGCGGAGTTGTTGCCACGGCGCACGGCGTGCGCCCGTACGCGCGGGGGCGGCGGCCATGCGTGCCGGTGGCGGGGATGGCGTCCCACCGGCCCTAGCGCCTCCACCCTAACCCCGTAAGGTCACAAGAAAGTAAATCGAGGGTGCAGCCGGCCCCCCTTCGAGGGCTCGGCGCGTTATCCATGCGGAGCGGGGCGGCACGGCGTCACGGGACGGCACGGCCGCGCCGCACGCCCCCCCCCACAGTGATGGGGATGGGCTCCCTCCTGGGGAGTTGGTGCGGCGGCACCGGGGCGCGAGCCCCGGGCGCATGATGGCGCCGCCCCGCCGATGTCAGGGCATTAAATGCCCGCGTACGGGAGCACGCGCGCGCGCGGAGTGCCCTCGAGCGAGGCGGACCCCGTTTGAGGGCGGAGCGGACCCTCGAGCGAGGCGGAGCCTGCTCGAGGTAAGCGCACCCCCTCGAACGGGGCGGAGCCCGCCCGAGGGAGGCACGCGCCCTCGAGCGAGGTGAAGCCTGCTCGAGGGGATCTTCGAGTGGGCCGCCTGGTGGGCCGCTGGGGCCTTCGCGGCGTGGGCCATGTCCTGCATGGTTAAGGCGTGCTTGGCTTTGGCTTTGTTGCGGGTTTTAAGTGGGGGTTTCCCAGTTGTTTAAGGGGACCCCTAGGGCTGTCCCCGACAGTAGCCCCCGAGCATCTGTGGGTTTGCCATTGAGGCTCCCACAGATGCGGAACCTGCGATAGGACGTTCTTCCCTCCCGGTCTTGCGAACGCTTTCGGGTGGGGCCGCGTCGGCGGACCCGCGGGTCCTAGCCCCCGAAGCCTGCGGGGAGCATAGGCGCTCCTGTAGGGGTTGACCGCGAGACTTGGGCGGAAGGCGTGGTACATGTCTCAACCGGCGTCGGCAATGTCTCAGCCGGCTTCGGCGACGCACGCGCTGCTGGCATTATCCCCGGCGGGTGCAATCCAGGAGGTGTAGCTGTGCGTCAAGCCCCCGAGCTTGGGCCCATTCAAGGCGATCGGGTAGAGCTTTACGACTTGTCTTTTAACGCGCCCTCGCCGTCCCTCCGCGGGACGGAGGGTGAGGTTTCCGCAACCCCCATCGGTCGGGTCGCGAATTGCGGATTCCTCGTCGAGCTGTTAGTGGGTGGTTCGAGTAGACGCCCATGCCCCATTCGATAAGGGTAGGCTGCGTGGCCCAGAGACACGTCCATTGAAGCGCTTGCGTGGTTTTGCTAGGTGGGGCTCGGTCCCGTTCGCTAGGGACCGAGGGCGCGGAAGCTCTCCCTCGGTGGGATCCCCCGGCTAGCCGCCCTTGCCGGCTCTCGAACACGACATGTGGGGCACCCTCGAGCTGGTAGGCTCGAGGAACGGCTCGAATGCGCGTGCCTTCATCGTCCCTGACTCCGGTGATCTGGGGCGCCTGTTCGAACCCATCGAGGGTCAGGCTTCGAACCTCTGATCAGTAGGGCTGTGCGGGGCGGCGGCTGAGCGCTCCCGGCCTGGCATCTGCGAACCATCGAGGGGCACGGGCGGCCGGCCCTCGAGGCGCTGATCAGTAAAGTGGTGCGGGGCGGCGGCTGAGCGCTCCCGGCCTGGCATCTGTGCTCCTTCGAGGGGCCTGGGCGAGCTAGCCCTCGAGGCGCTGATCAGTAAAGTGGTGTGGGGCGGCGGCTGAGCGCTCCCGGCCTGGCATCTGCGCTCCTTCGAGGGGCCTGGGCGAGCCAGCCCTCGAGGCGCTGATCAGTAATACAGCGTGGCATGGGTGCTTTGCGGTGCCTGTTTTGTTTCAAACGGGCCCCGAGGCGACCTTCTCACGCCTGTACCCTTTCGAGGGTTGACATTTTCCCGAGCCAGGAGCCCGTGCCGCTCGAGGGTTCTCCTTACTTTGTAAGGAACCGGGCCATTAAATGCTCCACAGTAGAGGCTGTGATTTCGCGTCGCGGGCACGCTTTTTTAGGCGTTGCAGCCGCGCGCGCGCGTAGTGGGCGGCGTGGGCAGGCGGATGTGACCGCCTGCCACGGTCCCTGCTATTCTTTGCCGTGATGATGGCCTGTTCGCGGTGGAGTGGTCGCCGCGGTCGTGGTGGGGCCCGCCCGTCAGCGAGAAGAAAGATTCCCTGCAGTTAATGCGCGCGGGACGTCCGCCCCGGAGAGCACGCCCGCGGCTTATAAATCTGAGGGGAGGGAAAACGGCGATTTTTTACCTTAGCCTTCCGCCATTCTAGCCCCCTACGCTCTCGCCTTTGTCCTGCTCTTGCCATCGCGCGCCTTCACCATTAGAGCTTCTCTTCCTCTCCTTGTCTTCCGCTCTCGCATCCCTTGTCTTTTCTCATGGCGCCGCTTCCACCCCTCACGATCCTCGACCCGTACGCCTGGGAGCGATCGACGGTGACCCAACTGGCCCTTGGCGAGCTGGTCTCCGCCGGCCAGTTGGCGGCGAACGTGGAGGGCCGGCCGGCGGAGTGGATCGTGCCGCCGGCGGGGGACCACGCGCCCAACCCGCCAGAAGGCTACGTGGTGAGCTTCATCCGCTTCCATGAGCGCGGCTTCGCCGCACCGGCGAGCCGCTTCATGCGGGCGCTCTGCCACCGCTACGGCGTGGAGTTGCATAACTTCGCGCCGAACGCGATTTCGCAGGCGGCCACGTTCGTGGGCGTCTGCGAGGGGTATCTAGGGATCCCGGTCAATTGGGAGCTCTGGATACACCTCTTCCGCGCGGAGCTCTTCACGCAGCCCACGACGGAGCAGAGGACCCGCCGCGCGGTGCGCGCCGGCGGGATGTCGCTCGCCCTGCGGGCGCAGTTCAAGGACGACTACATCCCCTGCACCATGACGACGAACAACGCCGGCTGGGAGCGGGGATGGTTCTACCTGCGCAACGCTGAGCCCGGCCTCCCCCCCTACACTGGTCTGGTGCTCCGGGAGAAGCCCAACTCCTGGGGCCACGGGGTGTCCACGGCTCAGCATCGGAGGCGGCTGGACTCGCTCCTGGCCGCCCTGAAGAACCTGGCGACGCGCGGGCTGACCGCGGCGGGCGTCCTCGCCTTCCTCCACCACCGGCGGGTCGTGCCTGTGATGGAGAGGCCGCTGCGCAACTACGAGATGACGCGGGAGGCGGACCCCGTCGCGCTGGCGAGGTCGCGGATGCTCCCAACCCCCCTCGAGCGGGGGTATGCGCTCACCCGGGCGCGGAACGCCGTCGACACCCGGATGCTGCGCCAGGATCGGTCCCTGTGGGACCTCGAGATGCTTCCCACCGGCCCGCTGGTGAGTATGATTCTTGGCCCTATTTTTGCCCTTGATGTTGCCCCTGCCCCCTGACGCGCCTTTGACGTTCTCGCATGCAGCTGGTGAACTTCAGCGCCGCGAAGTCCGTTCCGCCCACCCCTGACTCCCGCGTGCTTGGTCGGGCGGCGCAGCAACGGGAGCAGGAGCGGGCGGCGCGCGGGGAGGGAGCGCGCGAGGCGGCACCGCGAGCGCCGCGGCGGCGGAGCGAGGGACGGCGGCGCGCGGCGAGCCGCGGGACTCTCCTCACCGGGAGACCGAGGAGTACTCGTCCTCGGAGTAGGACGAGGAGGAAGAAGGCCGGGGGGCAAGGCCCCTCGATAGGTGGGAGCCGCACCCCCGTGGCCGGAGCCGGCTCCGGCGGCAAGGGCGGCATCGCCCCGGGGGCGGGCGCGGCGGCGCCCGCCGCCGGCAATCGACAACGGGAGCGGCGCGAGCCGCGAAGGGGCGCGCGCGCGCGCGCGCGAGGCGCGCGGCAAGCGCGCCGCGCGCGGCGGGGCCCGCGCGCGCGGTGGAGACGTCAAGAGGCGCGGCGGCGGGCGCGCCGGCCTCATCCACCGAGGCCTCAAGGAAGAGGAAGCGCGCCTTCTCCTCTTCGAGGTAAGGGGCTCGTTCTTCTATGGGGTTTGGTTTTTTGGTGCCTAGGCGTTCTGATTTTTTGCTTGTGCTCGTGCAGGGTGGTGCCAACCGTGCCTCCCCTCGCGCTGGCCAAGGTGCTGAGGGCGGACGCGTCCGTTCCCACCTGGCGGCGCTCCTCGAGGGCGCGCGCGGGCGGGGGCGAGCACGGCGGCGGCGGCGGGCGAGAGCTCGCGAGGGCGCGGGCGAGGCCTCGAGGCCTTGGCCGGCGGATCGGCCCGCCGCGGCGCGGTGGCGGTCGTCGAGGAGCGGCGGGGCGCGGTCGTGGCGGAGACGCGGCCGCGGCGGCGGCTGCGGGTGGAGATGCGGCCGCGGTGGGCGTCCCGATGGAGGCGCGGTCCGCGGCGTCGGCCGCGGCGGGAGGCGAGCGGGCGACGGTAGGCGAGGAGGGCGGCCGGGCGCCCGTGGTCGCGGAGGCGCGGCCGGAGGCGGTGGCCGCGGCGCCGCGTCGGGCGCCCCGCGGCTACGGAGGCGCAAGTGGAGGCGCGGCGGAGGCGGCGCGGGGGCGGCGCCCGCCGGCGGTTCCCGGGTGGTGGTGGTGGAGATCCCGGACGACGACTCCCCGCCGCCGGGTGGGATCGGTGGGCGAGCTTCCCCACGCTCTCCCCGGGGGTCCCGGGGAGGGGGCCCTCGTGAGGCGGCGCGAGGGCCACATGGTGGCGGGGGGCGAGGGCATGGCGCCGAGGCCTCGTCTTCCCGCGCCGGCCACTCCGCCCAGGTGGAGGGGATCGCTGGCGACCCGCCTGCGTGCGCCGATGCCCAGGGGGAGCAGGAGCTCTGGGAGAGCTCCGCAGCCACGGCACCGCGCTCAACCGGGTGTTGAACGAGGCGCTGAGGATCCACGGTGGCCCCGCGTGGCGTGTCTTCCAGGTGAGTTGTCCTTGTTTGCTTTTCCTTTTTTCTCGTCTTTGCACGCATTTTTCGTGGCTTGATGCTTACGGGTCTTGACTTGTTGGTGACAGGAGCTCGAGCACCGCGCCCGCGAGAAGTACGACGCCTTCGATCAGGTGACCGCCGAGCTCCACCAGCTCTGGGAGCGGTGCGACGCCTTTGATGCGCTCGCCGACGCCCTCAGGACCCTGGACGGCTGGCTATCGTACCGGGCCGTGGCCTTGCGCGATCAACTCCACAAGAGCACAAGGCAGGACCCGGCGCACCCCTCCAGCCTCGAGCGGGTCTGCGCGGCCCTCATTGATCGGGACGAGGCGCTGCAGCGGGCGAGGGCGGACCTGGAGAACACGCGCACCACGGCGGCTAGCGGGAGGCGAGGTGGCCGGCGTCCGCGGCGAGAACCGGGGGCTCCGCTCGTCGCTCGAGGGGGCGCGGGCGCGGCGGCCGCCGGGGCGAGGAGCGGGCGCGCGCGCTCGAGCGGAGGAAGGCCAAGGAGGCCGACGACTTGAGGGCCGGCGTGGACGCCAAGGTCGCGGCGCTCGCCGCCGGCCGAGGGCCGGCTCTGCGGGGAGCGCACGGCTCGTCAAGGAGGCCGAGGGGCGGCTCCGGCGGGGAGCGAGCCGCCCTTGCCGACGCTCGGTCGGCCACGGAGCGGGGAGCGCGGCGCTCGCGAGGCGACGCGGATGTCGGCGGAGGACCGGAACGCCAAGTTCTCCGAGGTCGAGGGCGAGGGCGATGGTGCTCAGCATCACGAGCGCGGGCCAGGAGCTGGCCCTCCAGGAGCAGGGCGAGACCATCAGGGGCCTCGAGCAGACGGTCGAGGCTGGGCACCGTGCCTTCGAGATGGAGCGGAAGCAAGTCGAAGGTAAGCCACTTTTCGACTCCTGTTTCGCTGGTTTTCCCTTAGAGGGTTCGCACCCTTTTTCTGATTTCTTTCTTGTCTTGGTGACTCCAGGCTTGCGCACCGCGCTGGGGTACGCGGGCGAGCGGGCCGAGGGCGTTGCGGACCTCCTACAACTCCTCCAAGCGGGAGGCGCACGGGGAGCGCGCAATGCGGCCCTCGAGACCCTGCCGGGCCGTGGAGGAGGGCGAGGGCGCGGGCGGGGAGCTCGGCCGGCCGGCCGCCTGCGCGCCCTTGGCGGCCACGTCGCCGGGCGCATGCGCCGGGCGCTTCATCTTGGCGTCCAGAAGGCCCTCGGAGTGGTACGGTCCCACTACGAGGTCAACTTCGAGGCGCTGGCGGAGGGTTACGTCGTCCCCGACGGTGTTGAGGACGAGGTGGCGATGGAGCGCATGAACGCACTGGCCGCCGACACCGCTGGGACGCTCGCTGAGGCCTTCGAGGAGTTCCTCTTCCTGGACGCTGCTGACGCCGCCGCTCCTCCCGCTTGAAGACAGCTGGGCGCTAGGCCCGTTTTTGTTTGTGTATCAGTACTCTGGCCACGCGGCCCTTGTAAATAAACAAATTGTTCTCGCCATAAACATTTGTTGATGTGAAATGAAGTCTTTTGTTTACTACGCTTTTTGTTTCTCCTTCTTCCTGAGTAGATTCTAGTTAGGGGAGTTCGATTTTCGTGGGTGGCTTGCTGGGTTGGAGGCGAGAGAGAAGGGTCGTATCCTCGCGGAGGCGTAGGCTATCTCTGGCTCACGCGCTCCTTCCGCTAGGCTGCCCACGCCCTGTTCGAACTGTTGCTCGAGGCCGAAGTAGAAAACAAACTTAGCGCGTATGAGTTGTTTCGTTTTTGCGCGAAAATGGGACCATTTTGGGGGGGGGATGCCCCGTGTAGTAGCCCCCGAGGGTAACTTGGGTTTCGGGGGAAAGCCGAGTTGCCCTTTTCATTAGACTTATGATATTTACATAGTTGTTACCAACTGGGGTGTTGGTCATGTGGTTTTTACAACAAAAATGCTTGGAAATCCTAGCTAGGGGTAGAAGCGACGTAGCTGTTGGATGTTCCAAGCGTTGGTGAGCTCTTCACCGTCCTCGTTGGCCAGCTTGTACGTGCCGGCTTGAGTACTTTCACCACGATGTAGGGTCCCTCCCACGGAGGCGATAGCTTGTGGCGTCCTCGGTTGTCTTGGCGCAGCCTTAGGACCAGATCCCCTTCGCTAAAATCCCGCCGGCGTATCTTGCGTGCTTGGTAGCGCCTGAGGGACTGTTGATACCTCGCGGAGTGCATCAAGGCCACGAGGTGTGCCTCATCCAGTTGGTCCAGCGAGTCCTCGCGGGCTCGCTGGTTGGCATCCTCGTCGTAGCCTCGAACCCTGGGCGACCCGTATTCTAAGTCCGTGGGGAGGACGGCCTCCGCGCCATGGACTAGGAAAAACGGGGTGAACCCGGTGGCTCTGCTTGGGGGGTCCTTAGGCTCCACACGACTGCTGGTAACTCTTGGAGCTATTTCCGGCCAGATTTGTTTAGCTGGTCGAAAATTCTAGGCTTAAGGCCTTGTAGGATCATGTCGTTGGCACGCTCTACTTGGCCGTTGGTCTGTGGGTGCGCCACAGCTGCCCAATCCACACGGATGTGGAACTTGTCGCAGAACTCCAAGAATTTCCTGCCCGTGAACTGGGACCCGTTGTCGGTGATAATGGAGTTTGGCACTCCAAAGCGATGAATGATGTCGGTGAAGAACGTCACCGCTTGCTCCGCCCTGAGATTCGTAATGGGGCGCACCTCCACCCACTTGGAGAACTTGTCGATCGCGACCAACAAGTGGGTGAAGCCCCCGGGTGCCTTTCGCAGGGGCCCGACGATGTCCAGCCCCCACAAGGCGAATGGCCATGTTATGGGGATGGTCTGCAGGACATGAGCGGGAAGGTTGGACTTGCGGGCGTAGAACTGGCACCCTTCGCAGGTGCGTACGATCTCGCTGGCGTCCGCGACCGTGGTAGGCCAGTAAAAGCCTTGGCGGAAAGCGTTGCCAACGAGGGTACGAGGCGCGGCGTGATGGCCACAGATCCCAGCGTGAATGTCCCGCAGGAGCTCGCGCCCCTCGGGGATGGGCACGCACCGCTGTAAGATGCCGGAGGCGGCGCGCTTGTACAGCTCGCCGTCGACGAGGGCAAAGGACTTGTCCATCCTGGCGATGCGCCTGGCCGCGGCCCTGTCCGAGGGGAGCTCCCCTCGAGCCATCCAGGCGATATACTTGTCGCGCCAGTCAGCCTTGACAGGGGCTGGCTCGGTGTCCATCACGTCGGCCTCGTAGGAGCCATACCCCTCGAGGAGGGAGAGCACGTATGCCTCGTTCGAGGGGTCCTCATCCATGGGTTCCGCACCCGCTGGATCCGGGGGAGCCCCCGAGGGTTCCGCGTGGCTCGAGGGGTGAGGCTCGAGGACGACCGAAGGTTGAGCGATGTCGTGGGCGAAAACGTTCGGGGGGACGGTGATCCGCCCGGACGCGATCTTGGCCAACTCGTCCGCCTCCTCGTTGTAACGGCGGGGTACGTGATTGAGCTCGATGCCGTAAAACTTGTCTTCGAGGGCTCGTACGGCCTTGCAGTAGGCCTCCATCTTATCGTCATGGCAGCTCGCGTTCTTCATGACTTGATCAATTACGAGCTGCGAGTCCCCCCCGCACGTCGAGGCGCTTGACGCCTAACTCAATGGCGATCTTGAGGCCGCAAAGGAGGGCCTCGTATTCAGCCATGTTGTTTGATGCGGGAAAGTGGAGGCGCACCGCGTATCGCATGTGCTCCCTGAGGGGTGACACAAAGAGCAGGCCCGCGCCCGCCCCTGTTTTCATCACCGAGCCGTCGAAATACAGATCCAGCACTCTGCTTGGATCTGCGGCGGTGGCAGCTGCGTATCCGTCCACTCAACGACGAAATCTGCCAGGATCTGAGACTTCATGGCCTTGCGCGGGGCATAGGCAAGTGTCTCGCCCATCAGCTCCACGGACCACTTGGCGATCCTGCCCGCCGCGTCAGGATTGCGGATGATTTCCCCTAGCGGGAAGGAGGAGACCACCGTGACGGGGTGGGCCTCGAAGTAGTGGCGGAGCTTGCGCCCCGCGAGGACTACCGCATACAGCAGCTTCTGGACCTGAGGGTAGCGCGTCTTGGTGTCAGACAAGACCTCGCTGATGTAGTAGACCGGCCGGCCGGACCGGCGGGGGCGTGCCCTTCCTCCGTGCGCTCCACCACGATTACGGCGCTGACCACCTGGGTGGTTGCGGCCACGTAGAGCTGCAGGGGCTCGCCGTCCTGCGGCGGCGTGAGGATCGGGGCGTGCGTTAAGGACACCTTCAGTTTGTCGAGCGCGTCCTGGGCCTCGGCGGTCCAGGAGAAGCGCTCGTGCTTCTTGAGGAGGCGATAGAGGGGCAGGCCCTTCTTGCCGAGCCGCGAGATGAAGCGGCTCAAGGCGGCAAGGCACCCCTTTAAGGTCCCGGATCGGGCCCATTCGTTCGAGGGCCGCAACCTTCTCAGGATTGGCCTCGATCCCCCGTTGGGAGACGATGTATCCCAGGAGCATGCCTCGCGGCACTCCAAAGACACACTTTTCGGGGTTTAATTTGACCCCATTGGCCCGTAGGCAGCCGAACGCGATGCCAAGGTCGCCAACCAGGTCGTCCGCCTTCCTGGTTTTCACGACGATGTCATCCACATACGCCTCGACCGTCCGCCCGATGTGATCTCCGAAAACGTGTTGCATGCAGCGTTGATACGTCGCACCTGCGTTTCGGAGGCCAAACGGCATCGTGACGTAACAGAACATCCCGAACGGCGTGATGAACGAAGTCGCAAGCTGGTCGGACTCCTTCATCTTTATTTGATGATACCCGGAGTAGGCATCAAGGAAGCAAAGCAACTCACACCCAGCCGTTGAATCAACGATTTGATCAATGTGTGGCAAAGGAAAGGGAACTTTAGGACATGCTTTATCGAGACTAGTATAGTCTATACACATCCGCCATTTCCCGTTCTTTTTCTTTACAAGTACAGGGTTTGCTAGCCACGTAGGGTGGAACGCCTCCTTGATGAACCCGGCCTCGAGAAGCTTCCGCAGCTCCGCTCCGATTGCCCGTCGCCGCTCCTCGTCGAAGCGGCGGAGCCGTTGTTGCACGACGCGGGCGTGAGGCAGGATGTCAAGGGAGTGCTCGGCGACCTCCCTCGGGATGCCTGGCATATCCGAGGGGCTCCACGCGAAGATGTCGGCGTTGGCGCGGAGGAAGTCAACGAGCACCACTTCCTATTTGGGATCGAGGGTGGAGCTGACCCTCAACGCCTTGCCCTCGGGGGCCGCGGGGTCGAGGGGCACCTCCTTGGTCTGCTACGCGGCCTCGAAGGTGCCGGTGTGCTTGGAGGCGGAGTCGAGGTCCTCGTTGACCATCTTTTCCAGGGTGGTCACCAGCGCTTCGTTTAGCGCCAGTGCTTCCGCGTGCTCCACGCACTCGACGTCGCAGTCGAATGCGTGCTCGATGGACGAGCCCACGGTGATGATGCCGTTTGGTCCTGGCATCTTCATCTTCAAGTAGGTGTAGTTGGGAACCGCCATGAATTTGGCGTAGCAGGGCCGCCCAAGTATGGCATGGTAGGCGCCCTTGAACCCCACCACCTCGAAGGTGAGCGTTTCCTTGCGGAAATTCTTCGCGGTGCCGAACCAAACCGGCAGGTCGATCTGCCCGAGGGGCTGGACTTGCTTGCCGGGCGCGACGCCATGGAACGGCGTCGTGCTGGGCTGCAGTTGGTCCAATCCGATCCCCAGTAAGCGCAGCGTATGTGCGTAGAGGATGTTGAGGCTGCTGCCTCCGTCCATCAAGACCTTTAAGAACTGCGCGTTCCCAATGATGGGGTCGACCACCAGCGGGTACTGGCCCGGGTTGGGGATGCGGTTTGGGTGGTCTTCCCGGCTGAAGGTGATGGCGTCCTCCGACCAGTTGAGGAAGGAGGGAGGCGCCTTTTCCGCGGTGAGGACCTTGTGCCGCTCCCACTTGCGCTGGTGGGTTGACATGTCGACGGTGGGTCCCCCAAAGATGAGGAACACATTTTCCACGGCGGGGAAGCCGCCGGCGTCGCCATCTCCTCCGTCTTTCTTGGCCTCTGCTTCCTTCGCGGCAGCGCGGCCATAGAACTTCTTGAGCATGTCACTGCTTGCTCGGGGGTGTGGTTCTTGGGGTCTTGTGGTAAGGACATGGCTTTTTCGGCATGTCATCAAACACACCGGACCTCGAGGGGGCGGTCGAGGGCCCCGTCGGCCGGGTCAACAGCAAGAGCCTCGGCGTCATCGCCGTCGCGCCCCCGCTCGCGCGCCTCGCGGCGCGGCTTCTTTCCCTTCTTGCCCCGCTTGTCCTTGCGGTGGGGCTCCCCGGACTTGCGCCCTCCGCGGGCGCATCGTCGGGCGCCGCCCCTTCTTGCCGTCAAAGATCGCCCCCACGGCTTCCTCTCCGGAGGAGAAGGCGGTGGCGATGTCGAACAGCTCGTTGGAGTCCGCGGGCGGGCTGCGTCCCAGCTCTCGCACGAGGTCCCGGCGCGTGGTGCCCTCGAGGAAGGCGTGCACAATCTCGGATTGCGCCACACTGGGGAGCTCTGTACAGCGCTTGGAGAAGCGCCGTATGAAGTCCCGCAGCGACTCGCCGGGCTTCTGGGTGCAGGAACTCAGGTCCCAGAAATTTCCTGGGCGCACGTACGTGCCCTGGAAGTTGCCCATGAACGCGCGGACCAGATCGTCCCAGTTGTGGATCTGGCTGGCGGGCAAGTGCTCGAGCCACGTCCGAGCCGAATCGCCGAGGTGCAGGGGCAAGTTGCGGATGATGACATCGTCGCCAGTGGCCCCGCCCAGCTGGCAGCCAAGTGTCGGTGCGGAATATGGTCCCGACACTAACCAGTAGATAACGCCTAGGTCTATCCCTCAATGGTCGATGCTAAGCAACAAATGACACAAGATTTTATCCTGGTTCCGGCCGAGGGGGCCGTACGTCCCGACGGGGGCGTGCTCGTGGCACTATATTGCTCAGCACCGGGGGTGCTCGTAGTGGGGCAAGTACAAGCAAGGCGGGAGAGGAATGGTGGCTTCCAAGTCCCCGGGTGAGTGGCTGGAGATGTTGTGGGAGAATAAGAGAGTGAGTGCACGGTGCGCTGTGTTCCTCTGAATTCGTCCTCCCCGCGGCTGGGGGCTCGCCTCCCCTTTTATAGACCAAGGGGGGCGGCGAGTTACATGCACGTCGCGCTACCTAGCTACGTGTGGGAGCACGTCGTGCTACGGTGTAGAGCGGGCGGCCGTCCGGTCGATCTTCGCTGCGATCCGGCCATGATGGCCTACCTCGTACCCGAACAGTGGCGGTTCGAGGGTAGGGAGGCGGCGGTGGCGATGGCGTCCCACGATAGGCTTCGAGGGAGGTGCGATGATGGGCGGTACGGGGTACGGGAGCGGGCGAACGGCGTTCCTTCCCAATGAGCTGCGGTGGTGGAGTGGTTGCTGCAGGTGTTCGGGCGTGCGCTGCGGAGTCGGGCGTGCGCCCGCACGCGTGGGTACGGTGGCCGCGCGCGTTACGGTGGCGGGATGGCCGCCCACCGGCCTAGCGCCCCTCACCTAACTGCGGGGGTCACGGGAAAGTGGAGTCGAGGGTGCGCCCGGCCCCTTTCGAGGGTCGGGCGCGTTAGCCGTACGGTGGCGGGCGCACGGTGTCACGGGACCGACACCGGCCGTACCGCACGGTCCATCCCACGGTAGCGGGGATGGGCTCCTCCCCGGGGAGTTGGTGCGGCGGCACGGGGCGTGAGCCCGGGCGCATGATGACGCCGTCTGCGGCGTCGGGGCGTTAAATGCCCAAGTACGGGGGCGGCGCACGCGCGCGGGGCGCCCGTGAGCGTGGCGGGCCCCGGCCGAGGGTGGAGCGGACCCTTGAGCGAGGCGAGGCCCGCTCGAGGGGGATCGAGCCCTCGAGCGGGGCGGGACCGCTCGAGGGAAGGGTCGCCCCTCGAACGGGGCGGAGTCCGTTCGAGGGAGGGGGTTGCCCCTCGAACGGGGCGGAGCCCGTCCGAGGAGGAGCGTACCCTCGGGCGGCGGAGCCTGCTCGAGGGGTCTTACAGACGAGCCGTCTTGGTGGGCCTCCGAAGTCTGTTTGCATGGGCCATGTCTGCATGGTTAGTTTCTGCATGGTTAGGCTTAGCTTATTTTGATGCGGGAATTTAAGTAAGGGTTCCCCCATTATTTGAGGGGACCCTTAGGGCGGTCCCCGACGGTAGCCCCCGAGCATGCGGGTTTGCCATTGAGGCTCCCGCGGATGCGGAACCTGCGATAGGACGTTCTTCCCTCCTTGTTTGCGAACGCTTTCCGTGGGGCCGCGTCGGCGGACCCGCGGGTCTAGCCCCGAAGCCTGCGGGGAGTGTGGGCTCTCCTCGCGGGGGGGTTAACCGCGAGCAATTCGGTCGAAAGGCGTGGCACATATGCCAACCGGCATCGGCGGTATTTCGGCGGCATCGGGGGTGCACGCTCCCCTGTCCTTGTCTCCCGGCGGGTGCAATTCCAAGGAGGTGTAGCCGTGCGTCAAGCCCCCGAGCCTTGGCTGTTCGAGGCGATCGGGTCGAGCCCGACGACTTGTTTTTTATCGCGCCCTCGCCGTCCCTCCGCGGGACGGAGGGTGAGGTTTCCACGACTCCCATCGAGCGGGTCGCGAATCGCGGATTCCTCATCGAGGCGCTAGCGGGTGGTTCAAGTGGACGTCCATGCCCCGTTCGATAAGGGTAGGCTGCGCGGTCGGAGACACGTCCATGGAAGCGCTTGCGTGGGTTTGCTAGGTGGGGCTCGGTCCCGTTCGCTAGGGACCGAGGGCGCGGAAGCTCTCCCTCGGTGGGATCCCCCCGGCTAGGCGCCCTCGGCGGCTCTCGAACACGACATGTGGGGCACCCTCGAGCCGACGGGCTCGAGGAACGGCTCGAATGCGCGTGCCCTCGTCGTCCCTAACTCGTGATGCGGGGCGCCGTTCGAACCCGTCGAGGGTCAGGCTTCGAACCTCTGATCAGTAAGGCCGTGCGGGGCCGTGCATGGACGGCCCCGTCTTTTCGCGTTTGCGGCCGTCGAGGGGTCTGGGCGTGCCGACCCTCGAGGTGCTGGTTGGTGGCATGGCGCGGTATGAGTGCTTTCGGTGTCGCTCTATTTCAAGCGTGACCTGGGCGATCCTCTTACGCGCGTGCCTTCTTTTAGAGGGTTGACATCGTCTCGAGTTGGGGGTCATGCCGCTCGAGGGTCCTACGTGGCATGGGTGCCCGTGGTGGTGCGCTCTACGTCGAGCGAGGTCCGGACGACCTTCTCACGGTGATATCCCGTCGAGGGTCGCCTCTGTTTCGAGCCGAGGGTCACGCCACTCGAGGGCTTCACGTGGCATGGGTGCCGCCGGCTGCCTGCTCTACACCGAGCAGGTCCCGGGCGACCTTCTCACGCTGTCATCCCATCGAGGGTCGCCTTTGTCTCGAGCCGAGGATTCGCCTCGCTCGAGGGCTCTCCTTGCTTGGCAAGGGGCCGGGCATTTAATTGCCTTGCGGTCGTGGCCGCGGTCTTGCGGCGCGGGCGCGCCTTTTAGGCGCGCGGCGCGGCGCGCGCGCGCGTAGTGGGCGGCGCGGCGAGGGGCGGATGTGACGGTTTTGCCTCGGTCGCGGCCGTTCCTCGCCGTAATGATGACCCGCCTGCGGTGTTAGAGCCGGCGCGGTCGTGGTGGGGCCCGCCCGTCGACGCGATGGAAAGATTCTGCGGTTAATGCGGCGGGGCGTGCGCTCGGAGAACTCGCCGTTGCCTATAAAGCGCGGTGAGGGAGGGACGGCGGTTTTTTACCTTGGCTCCTCACCGTTTTCAGTCCTCCGTCCCTTCGCCTTCGCCTCACTCTTGCCGTCGCGCGGCTCGGCTCGCTTAGAGCTTTTTCCTCGTTTCCTTGTCCTCCGCCTTTGTACTCGTTCGTCCCCCCTTATGGCGCCGCCTCAGCTTCCGATCGGGGTCCTGGAGCCGTACGCACGGGAGAGGTCGACGCGTGACCGGCTCGCCACGGGCGAGCCGGTCGCCCGCCGGCCGGTGTCGGCCAACGAAGAAGGGCGCCGGCGGAGTGGATCGTGCCGCCGTCGACGCACCTCGAGCCCAATCCGCCGGAGGGTTACGTGGTGAGCTTCCTCCGCTATCACGAGCGCGGCTTCAACGCGCGCGGCGAGCACATTCATGCGGGCATTGTGCTACCACTATGGGGTGGAGCCGCACAATTTTGCCCCCAATGCGATCTCGCGGGCGGCCACATTCGTGGGCGTCGCGAGGGGTACTCGGGGATCCCGGTCAATTGGGAGCTGCGGGTACACCTCTTCCGCGGGGGAGCTCATCACGCAGCCCACGTCGGAGCGGGGACCCGCCGCGCGGTGCGCGCCGGCGGGATGTCGCTCGCTGCGCGGGGGCGGCTCAAGGATTTCTACATCCCCTGGACCATGACGACGAACAACGCCGGGGCCGGGAGCGGGGATGGTTTTATCCGCGCAACGCCGAGCCGGCCTCCCTCCCTACACCGCCGGGTGTTCAAGAAGAGGCCGGACTCCGGGGCTACGGGTTGCCTACGGCCAATCACCGGCGCGCCGGGGGTCCGTCCTTGCCGCCTGCCGGCGGGCGGGCGAAGGAGGGGCTCAACGCGATGGGCGTCCTCGCCTTCCTCCACCACCGGCGGGTCGTGCCGTTGATGGAGAGGCCCCTCTCCGCATCTTCGAGATGACGGAGGGCGGCCAACCCCGTCGACCCGGCGAGGTCGCGGATGCTCCCGACGCCGCCGGAGCGGCCGTACGCGCTCACCGGGCGCGGAGCGCCGTCGACACCCGGACGCCGGCGCTGCGGGTCGGACCCCGTGGGATATCGAGATGCTCCCCCGTCGGCCCGTTGGTGAGTGTGGTTTTTGATTCCGTTTTAGTTCTTGTTCTTGCTTCCGTTTCCCGATGCGCCATTGTCGCTCTCGCGCGCGACCGGTGCGGTTCAACGCCGCCAAGTCCGTTCCACCCACCCCCGACTCCCGTGCGCTCGGCGGGCGGCGCGGCGGGGAGCGGCGGGGAGCGAGCGGCGCGCGGGGAGGGGAGCACGCAAGGCGGCGCCAAGCGCGCCGCGACGCACGGTCCGCGGAGTACCGGCGGCGGGGAGGAGGGCGGGGCTCTCCTCCCCGGACATCGAGGAGCCCTCGTCCTCGGAGCGAGGATGAGGAGGAAGAGTCCGAGGGGGAGGGCCCCTCGGATAGGTGGCGACCGCGCCCCCGTCGCGGAACCCGCGCCGGCGTCGGGGGCAGCTTTGCTCGAGGTGGGCGCACCGGCGCCGTCGCCGGGCAATCATCGTCGGGGGCGGCACGCGCGCGGAGGTACCGGCGCGCGCCACGGAGGGCGCGCGCGGCGGACGTGCCTGCGCGCGCGTCCAAGCGTGCGCGCGCGCGGCGGAGTGCGTCGCGCGCGCGCGCGTCATCGTCGAAGGGGCGCGTCGGCGGGCGTGCCGCGCGCGGGGCGAGCGTGCCCCCGCGCGCGGTGGCGTCATCGGGGGGTACGGCATCGGGCGCGCCCACGCGTGAGGCGGGCGTGCCCGCGCGTGCGGCGGCGCCGTCGGGGGGGGCGGCGCGGCGGGCGCGGCCCTCGCGCCGGCCTCGTCGGAGGCCTCGAGGAAAAGGAAGCGGGCCTTTTCCTCCGCGAGGTAAGGAACTCTGTTCTTCCTTTGCTTGGCTTTAGTTTGCTGGTTATTAGATGCTCTAACCCTCCGTTCGTGTTTGCGCAGGGCGGTGCCAACCGTCCCTCCTCTTGCACCGGCCAAGGTGCCGAGGACGGACGCGTCGATCCCCACCGGCGGCGTTCGTCGAGGGGGTCGCGCCCGGGGACGGGGGCGCGGCGGCGGGCACGAGCTCGCAAGGCCCGGGCGGGGCCTCGAGGCCCCGGCCGGCGGATCGCCCGCCGCGGCGCGGCCGGGGGTCGCCGGGGGGCGGCGGCGCGGTCGCCACGGAGGCGCGAGCCGCGGCGGTGGCTACGGTGGAGGTGCCGCCCGCGGCGGTGGCCCTTGCGGAGGAGGCGGAGCGGGCGCAGCTTCGCGGGAGCGCCCCGCGGATGCGGCGGCACGGACGGAGGTGGCGGCGACGGCGCCACGACGGCGCGCCGTGGCCGCGGAGGCGCGAGGTGGAGGCGCCGGCGGAGGCGGAGCAGAGCGGCTCCTCCCGCCGGCGGTCTCCGGGGCGGAGGTGGTGGAGCTCTCGGATGACTCCCCGCCGCCCTGGTGGAACCGGTGGGCGGGCGGCCCACGACCTCCCCCGAGCCCCGGGGAGGGGGCCCTCGTGAGGCGGCGCGAGGGTCACCGACGGTGGGGGGTCAAGGGCACGGTGCCGGGGCCTCGTCCTCCCACGCGGCCGCCCCCGCCTGGTGGGGGGGGCCGTGGAGGATCCCCCTGCGTTTGCCGACGCGCGGGGGGGAGCGGGAGCTTTGGGGGGCGAGCTCGGAGCCACGGCGCCACGCTCAACCGCGCGTTGAACGAGGCGGCGCGGGTCCACGACGGCCCGGCCTGGGATCGTCTTCCGGGTGAGCCACGGTTGCTCTTCTCCCTTCCTTTTTTCGTTTTCGCGTGCGCATTCAAGACTTGGCGCTTACGAGGCTCGATGTGTGGATGCCGGGAGCTCGAGCGCCGCGCCCATGAGAAGTACGGCGCGTTCGACCGGGTGAACGCCGAGGCCCGCCGGCTCCGGGGGGAGCGATGCGGCGCTTTCGACGCGCTTGCGGAAGCTCTCGGGACGCGCGGACGGTGGGCGGTGTACGGGCGATGGCGTGGTGCGACGTGCTCCCCGAGAGCTCGGGCGGGGGCACGGCGCGTCACGCGAGCCTCGAGCGGATCCGCGCGGCCCTCGTCGATCGCGACGAGGGCGGCGTGGAGACGCGCGTGAGGACACGGACAAGACGCGGACGGCGGCCGCCACACGGGAGGCGGAGGGTGGCCACCGCTCGCGCCGAGACCCGGGAGCTCCGCACGTCGCTCGAGGGGGCGCGGGCGCGGCGGCGCCGGGGCGAGGAGCGGGCGCGCGGGCGGAGCGGCGCGCCAAGGAGGCCGATGACCGAAGGCCGCCCTCGATGCCAAGGGCGCGGCTCTCGTCGTCGGCCGAGGAGCGGCTTCGGCGAGAGCGCGTCGCCCGCCGGGGGGCCGAGGGGCGGCTCCGCAAGAGCGAGGGCGCCCTCGGCGACGCCCGAACGGCGCTGGAGCGGGAGCGCGTTGCTCGCGAAACGGCGGAGAAGTCGCTGGAGGAGCGGAACGCTGCATTCTCCAAGGTTGAGGATGAAGCGCTCACGCTCAGCATCAGCAATGCCGCCCAGAGGCGGCCCCTCCGTGAGCAAGGCGAGGCCGTCCAGCGTCTCGAGTCGGAGCTCGAGTCCGCACGCCGCGACCTCGGTTTGGAGAAGAAGCAAGTCGAGGGTGAGACTTTTCGACTCTGTTTGTTGGTTTTTTGCTTTAGAGGGCTCGCTTCCCCTTTCTGATTTCTTGTCGTCTTGTTGATTCCAGGCTTGCGCACTGCCCTGGGACACGCTGCTGGGCGGGCCGAGGCCCTGCAGGCTTCTTACAACTCCTCTGAGCAGGAGCTGCGGGGAGGGGGAGGCCGCGGGACGCGGCCCTCGAGACCCGTCGCGTCGTCGAGGAAGGCGAGGCCCGGCCGGCGGCTCGGCCCGGCCGGCCGGCCGCCTACGCGCCCTCGGCGGCCATGTCACGGAGCGGATGCGCCGGCGTTGCACCTAGGCGTGCGAGAGGGCCCTCGGAGTGGTGCGATCCCACTACGAGGTCAACCTCGAGGCGGTGGCGGAGGGCTACATCGTGCCCGAGGGCGTCGAGGACGAGGTGGCCATGGAGCGCGCGGACGCGCTTGTTGCCGACGCCGCGGGTCGCTTGCCGAGGCCTTCGAAGAATTTCTCTTCCGGACGCCGCCGATCCGTCGCTGCTCCACCCGCCTGAAAGTGTCTGGGCGCTAGGCCCGTTTTTTGTTTATGTGTATCAGAATTCTGGCCTCGTGGCCTCTTGTAAATAAACAAGTCATTTCATGAACATGGGCTGTTGTTGTAAATGAAATCGTTTGCTTATTACGCTTTTTTGTTTCTCCTTCTTCCTGAGTAGATTCTAGTTAGGGGAGTTCGTTTTCGCAGGGGGGCCCGCCGGGTTGGAGGCGAGAGAGACGGGCCATAGCCACGCGGCGTAGGGCGTCTCTCGGCTCGCGCGCTCCTTCCGCCGTGCCACCCGCGCCCGTTCGAATCATGGCTCGAGGTTGAAGTAGGAAACAAACTTAGCGCGTGTGAGTCGTTTTTTATTTTTGCGCGAAAAATGGGACCATTTTGGGGGGGGGGGTGCCCCCCCGCAGTAGCCCCCGAGGGTAACTTGGGTTTCAGGGGAAAGCCGAGTTGCCCTTTTATTAGGCTAGGAGTATTTACATTGGTGACACCAACTGGGGCGTTGGCCATGCGTTTTTACAACAGAAAATACTTGGAAATCCTAGCTAAGGGTAGAAGCGACGTAGCTGTTGGATGTTCCAAGCGTTGGTGAGTTCTTCGCCGTCCTCGTTGGCCAGCTTGTACGTGCCCGGTTTGAGCACCTTCACCACGACGTAGGGTCCCTCCCATGGGGGCGATAGCTTGTGGCGCCCTCGATTGTCTTGGCGTAGCCTTAGGACCAAATCCCCCTCGTCGAAATCCCTCCGACGTATCTTGCGTGCTTGGTAACGTCGTAGGGACTGTTGATACCTCGCGGAGTGCATCAACGCCACGAGGCGTACTTCGTCTAGCTGGTCCAGTGAGTCCTCGCGGGCTCGCTGGTTAGCATCTTCGTTGTAGCCTCGAACCTTGGGCGACCCGTATTCCAGATCTGTGGGGAGGATGGCCTCCGCGCCATGAACTAGGAAGAACGGTGTGAACCCAGTGGCTCTGCTTGGGGTGGTCCTTAGGCTCCACACAACTGCTGGTAGTTCTTGGAGCCATTTCCGGCCAGATTTGTTGAGCTGGCCAAAAATTCGGGGCTTGAGGCCCTGTAGAATCATGCCGTTGGCGCGTTCCACTTGGCCGTTGGTCTGTGGGTGTGCCACAGCTGCCCAATCCACGCGGATGTGGAACTTGTCGCAGAACTCCAAGAACTTCCGGCCCGTGAACTGGGACCCGTTGTCCGTGATGATGGAGTTTGGCACTCCAAAGCGGTAGACGATGTCGGTGAAGAACGTGACCGCCTGCTCAGCCTTCAAATTCGTGATGGGGCGCACCTCCACCCACTTGGAGAATTTGTCAATCGCGACAAGCAGGTGGGTGAAGCCCCCGGGCGCCTTCCGCAGGGGCCCGACGATATCCAACCCCCACACGGCGAACGGCCATGTCACGGGGATCGTTTGTAGGGCGTGAGCGGGCAAATTGGTCTTGCGGGCGTAGAACTGGCACCCTTCGCAGGTGCGCACTATTCCGCTGGCATCCGCGACCGCGGTAGGCCAGTAGAAGCCTTGGCGGAACGCGTTGCCAACGAGGGTGCGCGGCGCGGCGTGGTGGCCACAGATCCCCGCGTGGATGTCCCGTAGGAGCTCGCGCCCCTCGGGAATGGGTATACACCGCTGGAGGATGCCCGACGCGGCGCGCTTGTACGGCTCGCCGTCGACGAGGGTGAATGACTTGGCCATCCCGGCGATGCGCCGGCCGTGGCCCGTCCGCGGGGGTTCCCCTCGAGCAATCCAGGCGGTGTACTTCTCCCGCCAGTCCGCCTGGACGGGAGCCGGCTCGATGTCCATCGCGACAGCCTCGTGGGAGCTGTACCCCTCGAGAAGGGAGAGCACGTACGCCTCGTTCGAGGGGTCCTCTTCCATGGGTTCCGCACCCGATGGGTTCAAGGGAGCCCCCGAGGGTCCGCCGTCGCTCGAGGGGTAGGGCTCGAAGGTGACCGAGGGCTGCGCGATGTCGCGCGCGAAAACGTTCGGGGGAACGGTGATCCGCCCGGACGCGATCTTGTCAAGTTCGTCCGCTTCCTCGTTGTATCGGCGGGGTACGTGATTAAGCTCGATGCCGTAGAACTTGTCTTCGAGGGCCCGTACGGCTTTACAGTAGGCCTCCATCTTGTCGTCGTGGCAGCTCGCGTTCTTCATGACTTGGTCGATCACGAGCTGCGAATCCCCTCGCACGTCGAGGCGCTTGATGCCCAACTCAATGGCGATTTTGAGGCCGCAGAGAAGGGCCTCGTATTCCGCCATATTGTTGGACGCGGGGAAGTGGAGGCGCACTGCGTAGCGCATGTGCTCCCCGAGGGGTGACACGAAGAGCAGGCCCGCACCCGCTCCTGTCTTCATCACCGAGCCGTCGAAGAACGAGTCCAAAGCCTCGCTTGGATCCGAGGGGGCGGCGGCCGCGTGTCCGTCCACTCGGCCGACGAAATCGGCTAGGATTTGCGATTTGATGGCCTTGCGCGGAGCGTAGGCGAGCGTCTCGCCCATCAACTCCACGGACCACTTGGCAATTCCGCGCTCGCCGCGTCGGGGTTGCGAATGATCTCTCCTAACGGGAAGGAAGAGACCACCGTAATCGGGTGGGCCTCGAAGTAGTGGCGGAGCTTGCGCCGCGCGAGGACTACCGCATACAACGGCTTCGGACACGGGGGTAGCGCGTCTTCGTGTCCGACAGACTTCGCCGATGTAGTAGACCGGCCCTCGCACGGGCAAGGCATGCCCTTCCTCCGTGCGCTCCACAACGATCACGGCGCTGACCACCTGGGTGGTTGCGGCCACGTAGAGTTGGAGGGGTTCGCCGTCTCGCGGCAGCGTAAGGATTGGGGCGTGTGTCAGGGACGCCTTCAGCTTGTCGAGCGCTTCCTGGGCCTCGGCGGTCCAAGAGAAGCGTTCGTGTTTCTTGAGCAGCCGGTAGAGGGGCAGGCCCTTCTCACCGAGCCTCGAGATGAAGCGGCTCAAGGCGGCAAGGCACCCCAACACCTTCTGCACCCCTTTGAGGTCCCGAATTGGACCCATTCGCTCGAGGGCCGCGACCTTTTCAGGGTTGGCCTCGATTCCCCACTGGGAGACGATGTATCCTAGGAGCATGCCCCGCGGCACTCCAAAGACACATTTTTCGGGGTTGAGTTTGACCCCGTTGGCCCGCAGGCAACTGAACGTGATGCCAAGATCGCTAACCAGGTCGTCCGCCTTCCTGGTTTTGACGACGATGTCGTCCACGTAAGCCTCGACCGTCCTCCCGATATGGTCCCCAAAAACGTGCTGCATGCAGCGCTGATATGTTGCGCCCGCGTTTCTGAGGCCAAAAGGCATCGTGACGTAACAGAACGTCCCGAACGGTGTGATGAACGAAGTCGCGAGCTGGTCGGACTCCTTCATTTTTATTTGATGATATCCCGAATAGGCATCAAGGAAACAGAGTAGTTCACACCGCGAGTGGAATCAACGATCCGATCTATGCGTGGCAAAGGAAAAGGAACCTTTGGACATGCTTTATTGAGGACCGGTGTAGTCAATACACATCCCCCACTTCCCATTTTTCTTTTTTACAAGCACGGGATTAGCTAGCCACGTAGGGTGGAACACTTCCTTGATGAATCCGGCCTCGAGGAGCTTCCGCGGCTCCGCTCCGATCGCCCGTCGCCGTTCCTCGTCGAAGCGGCGCGGCCGGCTGGCCGCCGAACGGCCGCGAGCGTTAGGCGAGATATCAAGGGAGTGCTCGGCGACCTCCCTCGGGATGCCGGCATGTCCGAGGGGCTCCACGCGAAGACGTCGGCGTTGGCGCGGAGGAAGTCGACGAGCACTTGCTTCCTATTTAGGATCGAGGGTCGAGCTGACCCTCAATGCTTTGCCCTCGGGGGCCGATGGGTCGAGGGGGACCCCTTTGGTTTGCTCGGCGGCCTCGAACGTGCCGACGTGCTTGGCGGCGGAGCTGAGGTCGTCGTTGACCATCTTCTCCAGTGTGTTCACCAGCGCTTCATCCAGCGCTAGCGCCTCTGCATTTTCCACGCATTCGACATCGCAGTCGAATGCATGCTCGATCGTTGACCCGACGGTGATGACGCCGTTTGGACCTGGCATCTTCATCTTCAGGTACGTGTAGTTGGGGACCGCCATGAACTTGGCATAGCATGGTCGCCCAAGGATGGCATGGTAGGCCCCTTTGAATCCCACCACCTCGAAGGTGAGGGTTTCCTTGCGGAAATTCTTGGGGGTCCCGAACCGGACGGGCGGATCGATCCGCCCGAGGGGTTGAACCCGCTTGCGGGCGCGATGCCGTGAAACGGCTTCGTGCCGGGCCGCAGCTCGGGTCCAGCCCCAATCCCCATCGGGCGCAATGTATGCGCGAAAAGGATATTGAGGCTACTGCCTCCGTCCATAAGGACCTTCGAAAACCGGGCGTTGCCAATGATGGGATCGACCACCGGTGGTACCGGCCGGGTTCGGGATGCGATTTGGGTGATCATCCCGGCTAAAGGTGATGGCATCCTTCGACCAGTTGAGAAAGGCCGGAGGTGCCCTCTCTGCGGCGAGGACTTCGTGCCGCTCCTTCTTGCGCTGCCGGGTCGACATGTCGACAGTAGGCCCCCCAAAGATGAGGAAGACATTTTCGACGGCGGGGAAACCACCCGCGTCGCCATCGCCCCCATCCTTCTTGGCCTCTGCCTCCTTCGCGGCGGCACGGCCATAGAACTTCTTGAGCATGTCGCACTGCTCAAGAGTGTGGTTTACGGGGGTCTTGTGGTAGGGGCATGGCTTCTTCATCATGTCGTCGAACACCCCCGGCCTCGAGGAGCCGGTCGAGGGCCCCGTCGGGCGGGTCAACGGCGAGGGCCTCGGCGTTGCCGCCGTTGCGCCCCGCTCGCGCGCCTCGCGGCGCGGCTTCTTCCCCTTCTTGCCCCGCTTGTCGTTGCGGCGCGGCTCCTTGGACCCGCCGCCCTCCGCGGGCGTGTCCTCGGAGCGCTTGCCCTTCTTGCCGTCGAAGATTGCCCCCACGGCCTCCTCTCCCGGAGGCGAAGCTAGTGGCAATGTCGAACGGCTCGTTCGAGTCCGTGGGCGGGCTGCGTCCCGCCTCGCGCACAAGGTCCCCGCACGTGGTGCCCTCGAGGAACGCGTGCACGATCTCGGATTGTGCCACGCCGGGGAGCTCTGTGCGCCGCTTGGAGAAGCGCCGTATGAAGTCCCGCGAGCGACTCGCCCGGCTTCCGCGTGCGGGGAGCGCGGATCCCGGGGAGTTCCCGGGCGCACATACGTGCCCTGGAAGTTGCCCACGAAGGTGTGGACCAGATCGTCCCAGCTATGGATCTGGCTGGCGGGCAAGTGCTCGAGCCATGTCCGGGCCGCGTCGCCCAGATGCAGGGGCAAGTTGCGGATGATTACTTCGTCGTTGGTGGCCCCGCCCAGCTGACAGGCCAGGCGATAATCGTTGAGCCAGACACGAGGGTCCGTCTCCCCGTTGTATTTGACGATCGTCGAGGGTTGACGGAAGCGCTGGGGGAACGCTGCCGTGCGGATCTCCCGGCTGAACACGCGGGTGCCCGGGGGCTCCGGCGTCGGGGAGCGATCCTCACCGCTGTTGTAGCGCCCACCCCTTCGAGGGTGGTAGCCCCTAGCCGCCCGCGCGTCCGCCTTGCCGGTGCGCCCGGCGTTGATGACGTTGCGGGCATCGCCATCCGGCGCCCGCGCGTGTCAAGGAGCCGTTCCTTGGCCGGCGTGCGTCCCCGGTCGCCGGGTTGACCTACGTGCACCGAGGGTTCGCCTCCGGTGCGAGATCATCTCCTCGTGCGTCCCCCCGTTGGCGGATGCGTGAGGCCGAGCTCTCGGCCCGCCGGACGGCCGCTTGCTCAAGGAGAGTCTGCACCTCGCGGTGCATGTCTCGAGCCTCGGGGGTCGAGGGTGCCGGCATGGCGCGTAGCAACGTCGCGGCGGCGATGAGCTTTTGGCTCGCCCTTGGTGGCGTATCCGCGTTGTCGATGTTGGGGACGGGGTTGAGGCGGTCACGGACTGTCGGCCCCGCCTCCCGCGCGCGTTCGCCGCGCGCGAGGCCTCCCCGCCATCGAGGCGCGGAGTAGCCGCACCGTCCGTACTCCGCGCCGCTTGGCCTCGAGCTCGCGAGCTTGGGCCACCGTGCGTCGACGTCGGCCCCGGCGAGAGCGCTCGGCCCCGCGGCCGGGCGCGTGGCGATCCCCGGAGCGGGGCGTGACTTCCCCGTCTCCGCACCCGCCGCACCGGCAGCGTTTGCCGGGTCGTTGGTGATGACGGCGCAAAGCACTCCCGCGTGGGGTCGTAGCTCCCGGGCTGGAGTCGTCGGGAGCGACCAAACCGGGAGTCCGCGGCGTCGAGGAAGCGCCCGAACGCGGCACTGGGTCCGGCACGCCGGAGAAGTCCCACTCCGCGTACCCGTGTCGGTTGGCGGGTGGCATCGCGTCGACGGAGCCCAGGGACGACTCGTCCGCTGCTGAAGTGCCAGGATCCCTGGCGACGAAGACGTGCCGACCAGGCGGAACCCTGCGCATTGTCGTGTTGACGTTGGCGTTGTGGGCCGTAGTGGCGCCACGCAGCCCGATGGGGATGCGTGGTCCGGAGACCGCACGCGGTCCTGCTGGGACGGTGGCGGCTGTTGTGATGGTGGGCGCACCGCGTTGGGTGGCGGCGCGCTCAGCTTGCCGCCGCTCGGACCGCGCCCGACGCGAGCGTAGCCCGTAGTGACGACGGCGTCGCGGCGTCGACGGCCCGCGCATCCGTGCTCGCGGGTGCCTCGCGCCGGTGTCGTGCGTGCGGCGGAGACCGGAGCGGACACGGCCTCGCGCTGCGCGCGGAGCTCCTCGCGGTTGGTGAGGCGCATGAGATAGCCGTTCCCCGTGGCCTGGAAGTTCAAGTCCCCGAAGCGGATCTCGAACCCGGCCGGAAGAGGGTCCGAGCTACCCATGTTGTAGCGGGTGCTACGGTACTCAGTGCGAATCACCATGGAGGGAGTTAGCGAAATGACCTTAGGCGCTCGTTTGCCCCACGGTGGGCGCCAACTGTCGGTGCGGAATATGGTCCCGACACTAACCAGTAGATAACGCCTAGGTCTATCCCTCAATGGTCGATGCTAAGCAACAAATGACACAAGATTTTATCCTGGTTCCGGCCGAGGGGGCCGTACGTCCAGCAGGGGCGTGCTCGTGGCACTATATTGCTCAGCACCGGGGGTGCTCGTAGTGGGGCAAGTACAAGCAAGGCGGGAGAGGAATGGTGGCTTCCAAGTCCCCGGGTGAGTGGCTGGAGATGTTGTGGGAGAATAAGAGAGTGAGTGCACGGTGCGGCCGTGCTCCTCTCGACCCGTCCTCCCCGCGGGCCGGGGGCTCGCCTCCCCTTTTATAGGCCAAGGGGGGCGGCGAGTTACATGCACGCCGCGCTACCTAGCTACGTGTGGGAGCACGTCGTGCTACGGTGTAGAGCGGGCGGCCGTCCGGTCGATCTTCGCCGCGATCCGGCCATGATGGCCTACCTCGTACCCGAACGGTGGCGGTTCGAGGGTAGGAGGCGGCGGTGGCGATGGCGTCCCCCGATAGGCTTCGAGGGAGGTGCCGATGATGGGCGGTACGGGGCACGGGAGCGGGCGAACGGCGTTCCTTCCCAATGAGCTCGCGGTGGTGGAGTGGTTGCTGCGGTGTTCGGGCGTGCGCCGCGGAGTCGGGCGTGCGCCCGCACGCGTGGGTACGGTGGCCGCCGCGTTACGGTGGCGGGATGGCCGCCCACCGGCCTAGCGCCCTCACCTAACCCTGCGGGGTCACGGGAAAGTGGAGTCGAGGGTGCGCCCGGCCCCCTTTCGAGGGTCCGGCGCGTTAGCCGTACAAAGCGGGCGCACGGTGTCACGGGACCGACACCGGCCGTACCGCACGTCCATCCCACGCAGCGGGGATGGGCTCCTCCCTGGGGAGTTGGTGCGGCGGCACGGGCGTGAGCCCCGGCGCATGATGACACCGCGCCCCCGCGGCGTCGGGGCGTTAAATGCCCAAGTACGGGGGGCGGCGCACGCGCGCGGGGCGCCCGTGAGCGTGGCGGGCCCCGGCCCGAGGGTGGAGCGGACCCTCGAGCGAGGGCGAGGCCCGCTCGAGGGGATCGAGCCCTCGAGCGGGGCGGGACCGCTCGAGGGAAGGGTCGCCCCTCGAACGGGGCGGAGTCCGTTCGAGGAGGGGGGGGTTGCCCCTCGAACGGGCGGAGCCCGTCCGAGGAGGAGCGTACCCTCGGGCGAGGCGGAGCCTGCTCGAGGGGTCTTACAGACGAGTCGTCTTGGTGGGCCTCCGAAGTCCTGCTGCATGGGCCATGTCCTGCATGGTTAGTTTCCTGCATGGTTAGGCTTAGCTTATTTTGATGCAGGAATTTAAGTAAGGGTTCCCCCATTGTTTGAGGGGACCCTTAGGGCGGTCCCCGACACCAAGCGGTAGTCGTTGAGCCACATGCGGGGGTCTGTCTCCCCGTTGTACTTGACGATAGTCGAGGGTTGGCGGAAGCGCTGGGGGAAGGCCGCCGCACGGATTTCCCGGCTGAACACATGAGTTCCCGGGGGCTCCGGCGTCGGAGAGCGGTCTTCATCGTTGTCGTAGCGTCCACCCCGTCGAGGGTGATAGCCTACCGCCGCTCGGGCGTCCGCCCTGCTCGTGCGGCGGGCGTTGATGACGTTGCGGGCGTCACCGTCCGGCCGCCCGCGCGTGTCAAGGAGCCGCTCCTTGGCCGCGCGCGCCCCGAGTTGGCGGGCGCCCCGCAGCTTCGCCTGCGTGGACCGAGGGATCGCCCCCTGCCGCAGCCCCGTCCCCTCGCGCATCTCCCTGCTGGCGGATACGTGAGGCTGAGCTTTCGGCCTGCTGGACGGACGCTTGTTCGATGAGAGCCTGCACCTCGCGTTGCAGGTTCCGCGCCTCAGGGGTCGAGGGTGCCGGCATAGCCCGCGGCGGCGGCCGCGGCGGCAACGAGCTTCTGACTTGCCCGTGGAGGCGCGTCAGGGTTGTCGGCGTTGATGCGGTCGCGGGCCTGTCGCCCGCCCTCCCCGCGCGCGTTCGCCGCGCGCGGAGGCTTCTCCGGCCATCGAGGCGCGGAGCGCCCGCACCGTTCGGTACTCCTCCGCCGGCCTTAGCCTCGAGCTCACGGGCTTGGGCTAGCCGCGCGTTGGCGTCGGCCCCGGCGAGAGTGCTTGGCCCCGCGGCCAGGCGCGGAGCGATCCCTGGGGCAGGCGTAACCTCCCCGACGCCTGCGCCCACCGCGCCGGTGGCGTTTGCTGGGTCGTTGGCAATGACGACACAGCACTCCCGCGCGGGGTCGTAGCTCCCGGTGCTGGAGTCGTTGGAGCAGCCGAACCAGTAGTCCGTAGCGTCAAGGAAACGCCTGAACATGACCATGTCCGGCACGCCAGAGAAGTCCCACTCCGCGTACCCGTGGAGGTTGGCGGGCGGCAACGCGTCAAGGGAGCCTAGGGACGATTCGTCACCCGCTGAGGCGCCAGGATCCCTGGCGACGAAGACGTGACGGCCAGGCGGAACCCTGCGCATCGTGGTGTTGACGTTGGCGTTGTAGGCCGTCGTGGCACCACGCAGCCCAATGGGAAAGCGCGGTCCGGAGACCGTGCGCTGTCCGCTGGGGTGGCGGTTGCCGTGGCGGCGGCGCGCCGCGCCGAGAGGCGGCGCGCTCGGCCCGCCGTCGCGCGGACCGTGCCCGGCGCGAACGCCGGCCGAGCGGCGGCGGCGTCGTGGCGTCGACGGCCCGCAGCCGTCCGCGCCGGCGGGTGTCCGCGCCGTGGCGGTGCGCACAGCGGGGGCCGGGGCGGACCCGGTCTGGCGCCGCGCACAGAGCTCCTCATGGTTGGTGAGGCGCATTAGGTAGCCGTTCCCTGTGGCCTGAAAGTTCAGGCCCCCGAACCGGATTTCGAACCCGGCGGGGAGGGGGTCCGAGCTGCCCATGCAGTAACGCGTGCCTCGGTACTCAGTGTGGATCACCATGGAGGGAGTTGATGGTGGATTGACCTTAGGCGCTCGATCGCCCCACGGTGGGCGCCAACTGTCGGTGCGGAATGTGGTCCCGACACTAACCAGTAATAAGCGCCGAGGTCTCTCCCTCAATGGTCGATGCTAAGCAATAAGAGACAGAGTTTATCCTGGTTCCGGCCGAGGGGCCGTACGTCCAACAGTGGTGTGCTCAAGGCACTATATTGCTCAGCACCGGGGGTGCCTGTAGTGGGGCTGCTAAAAGCAAGGCGGGAGAGGAAGCGTGGCTTCCAAGTCCCTGGCGTAGTGACTGAAGATGTTGTGGGAGAATTGGAGAGCAAGTGCGTGTTGCGACCTGTCTCGTGTTGTATTCCGTTGGGTTCTGTTGTTCGTGTCGTGTGTTGTGTGTCCCTTGCGGCAAGGGGGTTCGTCCTCCTTTTATAGACCAAGGAGAGAGCGAATCACATGCGCGCCGCGCTATTTAGCTACGTGAGGGAGCGTGATGTGCTACGCCGTAGAGTAGGCGGCCGCCCAGGCGATCCTTGCAGCGATCCGGCCATCATGGCGTATCTTGTACCCGAACAGTGGCGGCCTCGAGGGTAGAAGGGCGGCAGACAGCTGTAATGTCTTCAGATAGGCTCGAGAGAGTTGCTGACGTCGGTCCGTATGAGGCACAGCGGCAGGTAAGGTGGCGTCCCGTTCCCGCACGCTCCATAGTGCTGGAGTTGTTTCCACAGCGCCTGGTGTGCGCCCGTACGCGCAGGGGCGGCAGCCATACTGTTAACAGTGGCAGGGATGGCGTCCCACCGGCCTAGCGCCTCCACCTAACCCTGTAAGGTCACAAGAAAGTAAATCGAGGGTGCAGCCGGCCCCCCTTCGAGGGCTCGACCCGTTAGCCGTACCGGAGCAGGCGGCACGGCGTCACGGGACTGGCACCGGCCGCGCCGCATAGTCCCCCCCCCCCCCACGGTGATGGGGATGGGCTCCCTCCCTGGGGAGTTTGTGCGGCGGCACCGGGCGCGAGCCCCGGCGCATGATGGCGCCGCCCCGCCGATGTCGGGCATTAAATGCCCGCGTAAGGGGAGCCGGCGCGCGCGCGCGCGAGTGCCCTCGAGTGAGGCGGACCCCGTTCGAGGGCGGAGCGGACCCTCGAGCGAGGCGGAGCCGCTCGAGGTAAGCGCACCCCCTCGAACGGGGCGGAGCCCGCCTGAGGGAGGCACGCGCCCTCGAGCGAGGCGAAGCCTGCTCGAGGGGATCTTCGAGTGGGCCGCCTGGTGGGCCGCTGGGGCCTTCGCGGCGTGGGCCATGTCCTGCATGGTTAAGTAATGCGTACTTGGCTTTGGCTTTGTTGCGGGTTTTAAGTGGGGGTTTCCCAGTTGTTTAAGGGGACCCCTAGGGCTGTCCCCGACAGTAGCTTCCGCGAGGTGATGAGTACCGCGTACAGGAGCTTCTGCACAGGCTGATAGCGTGCCTTGGACTCGACGGAGACCTCGCCGACGAAGTAGACCGGGCGCCGGGACCGGATAGGCGTGGCCGTCTTCCTGCCGCTCGATGATGATGGCGGTACTGACCACATGAGTAGTCGCAGCGAGGTAGAGCGGTAGCTGCTCGCCTTTGCGAGGAGCCGTGAGGACCGGTGGCTTCGATAGGAAGTCCTTGAGCTGGGCAAGGGCTTGATCCGCCTCTGAAGTCCACACGAACTTCTCTTGGTGCTTGAGTAGTTTGAAGAAGGGGAGCCCCCGTTCTCCAAGCTTCGAGATGAATCTGTTCAAGGCCGCCATGCACACGGTCAACTTCTGGACGTCTTTGATGCACGTGGGAGCTTTCATGCTGGTGATGGCGGAGATCTTCTCGGGGTTGGCTTCGATGCTGCGTTGGCTGATGATGAAGCCGAGTAGTTTGCCCGAAGGTACGCCGAAGACGCACTTGTTCGGGTTGAACTTCCATCGGTACTCGCGCAGGGATGCGAAAGTCTCTTCAAGGTCGTCGATGAGGGTACTGGAGTTTCTGGTCTTGACGACCACGTCATCCACGTATGCTTCCACGTTCTTGTTGAGTTGCCTCTTGAAGCAGGCCTGGATAGCTCGTTGATAGGTAGCGCCGACGTTTTTCAACCCGAAGGACATGGTAGTGTAGCAGTACGCGCCAAACAGGGTGATGAATGCGGTCTTCTCCTGGTCTTCTTCCTTGATCGCGATCTGGTGGTACCCGGAGTAGCAGTCGAGGAAGCAGAGCAGGTCGCAGCCCGCCGTGGAGTCGATGACTTGATTAATCCGCGGCAACCCGAAGGGGTCCTTGGGGCAGTGCTTGTTGAGATCAGTGTAGTTGACGCACATCCTCCACTCGTTCGAGTTCTTTTTGCGGACGGGGACAGGGTTGGCGAGCCACTCAGGATGGAAGACTTCTCTGATGAAGCCGCCGCGAGCGCGTTTGGCGAGTTCCTTCTTGATGGCATCCCGTCTGTCGTCGGCGAAACGTCGGAGGTGTTGTCGCTTGGGGGTGGCCTTAGGATCGACGTTGAGGCAGTGCTCAATCAACTCCCTGGGCACTCCTGGCATGTCCGCTGGCTTCCACGCGAAGATGTCGCGGTTAGCCCGGAGGAAGTTGATGAGCGCGTCTTCCTATTTGGGGTCGAGGCCGGCCCCGATGGTGGTGGTCTTGCTGGGGTCGCCTGTTCCGAGGTTGATCGTTTTGACTAGAACCTCCTCAGCTGGCTGAGGCTTGTGGGCGCTGTCAGACTACTCCGGGATGTCGAGTTCACTTGTGGCAAGCTTCTTCGACGCAGCGTAGACCTCCATCATGGCGTTGGGTACTTGGTTTGTAGAGGCGATCTCCACGGCTTTTGTGTCGCAGTCGTGGGAGATCCTCAAGTCCCCTTGGAGAGAGAGTACACCCGCTGGGCTTGGCATCTTGTACCAAGTAGGTGTAGTGGTGCACCGCCATGAACTTGGCGATGGACGGTCTGTCGAGGATGGCATGATAGGAAGTCTCGAAGTCCGCGACCTCGAACTTGATGTATTCGGTACGGTAGTTGTCCCAAGATTCCCCGAAGGTAACTGGCAGGAACACTGAGCCCAGTGGGATGGCCGCGTTACCGTGGACGATGCCGTAGAAGGGTGTGTTGCTCTTGGTGAGCATGTGGGTGATGTCGAGCTTCATCTTCTTCAAGGTCTTGGTGAAAAGGACGTTGAGCCCGCTTCCACCGTCGATGAGGACCTTGTTGAGCTTGGAGCCCGCGACCACCGGCTTCAGGACGAGGGGGAACCGCCCTGGTTCGGAGAAGCTGGTCCATTGATCCGCGCGGGAGAAGTAATGGGTACCTCCGACCACCTGAGAGGGGTCGGGACCGCTGGTTCAATGCTCATGACTTCTCGACGGGTAGCCTTTTGCTCCCGCCTGCTGGGTAGTCCGCTGAAGAGGACGTTGACAGTCTTGTCGGGTTCCTGGAAGTCGTTGTTATCTCCGTCGTTCTTCTTCTTGCCTTTCTTGTCGTGAGGGTGCGGTGGCTCTGGAGTACTCTTGAGTGCATGCCTGAGTTGGTAGCACTGCTCGGTGGTGTGGTTGCCGTTCAGATGCCACGGGCACTTCTCCTTCAACAAGTCTTTGAAGCCGCCGGAGTTCTTCCTCGAGTTCTCCTTTGTAGGGCGCTGGATAGCCGCGACAGTGTTGTCTGGCTTGCGCTTGCGGTTGGGACCCGAGTAGTAGTTGTTGTTGCGACCGCCTTGGTTCCCGTTATTGCCGCTGCCGCCGCCGTTGTTCTGCTTGTTTTTGCCACGGATGGCGTCGTACTTGGCATTGGCCTTGTCTTCTTCATCCGCCCAAGACATAATCATGTCCTTAAGGTGGGGGGTGGACTTGGGGCGGCGAGGACCGAAGTCTTCAAAGGTGCGGCAGTGGTAGAGGCCGTCTTGGAAGAGGTCTATGACCTCCTAGTCGGTGACGTCGACTACGGTAGCGCGCTTGTCAAAAAAGCGGTGCATGTACTTGCGGAGGGTCTCGCCTTGTTCCTGCTTGACCATGGCCAGGTCCATGCGAGTACCCGATCGGCCCATGGCGCCCGCGAAGTTGCTGGTGAACTACTCCTTCAGCTGGTCCCACTTGTCGATCGAGTGCTTGTCCAGCGACTCGAGCCATGTGAGTGGGGCTTGGTCCAGGCAGAAGGGGAAGTAGAGGCACTTGGTGTCGTTGTTGCCGCCAGCGTTCTCAATGGAGAGGGCGTAGCACCTGAGCCACTGGATGGGGTCCTGCTTCGCGTCGTACTTGGTGGTCCCCAAAGGCTTGAACTTGTCGGGGAGGAGCAAGTTGCGAAGTCGGGGTGAGAAGGCGGGGAAGCCATCGTTGTCGCCGACAGTGGCTGACTTCTTCCGCCGCAGCTCCTCAATCTTCTGGCGGGCATCGTAGCCGCCCTGCGAGGCTCCGGAGGCGTGGCTGTTCGCGTGGCCTCGACCGCCGTGACTGCCGCCGCCGCCGGCCCTCTTGTTGGCTCTGTGGTTGGAGCTTCCGTCGTCACTGCCTCCGCCGTCAGGGTCACGGCCGCCGCCGCCATGGGCGCGGTGAGGGACGACCTCGCGGTTGCTGTTGCCACCCTGTGAGGGTCCGCCGGCGTTTGCTCGCGTACGGTTGGGCTGAGCTGGGAGCTCAGCTCGAGTACGGTTGCGACCGAGGTCGGTGCTGCGACTCGTAGCTTCGTTGTCGCGATTCCGGGCGGGAGGAGGCTGGTTGACCCTGTTGTCGACCCGCATGAAGTAGGCGTCTTCAGCGAGCTTGGCAATGACTTCTCCGGCGCGATTTCCCTGCCTGGCGTGCGATCGCTGTGATCGACATGAGGCATTGCTCAGGGGTAGTGTGTACTCTGCTCTCGACCGCCTCGAGAGCTTCCGCAAGGTTGCGGATGGGGAGGTTATCTCGGAGACGCCGGCGCCGTTCGCTGCGCTTTCTGTTACGCTCACGTCGAGCGTCCCTGTTAGCGGGGGTCTCGTCTGCAGGTGCGTCAGCAGACAGCTCGTCTGAGGAGATGTCTTCAAGGTACTTGTCTTGAGCCATCCCTGAAGGTCCTGGCGTGTCGCCGGCGGCCATGAAGACTTGGCGATCAGGGGTGCCAAGGCTGGACTCAGAGGCCGCCACCTCAGTTGGGGTGTTCGAGTCAGCTCGAGCAAGCGGTGTTCCCTCCTGGAACGGTAGCGAGTCGATGTAGGCGATGTAGCGTGAGTCTCCACTTATCAGGTCAGCGGGCTTGCGGTCTGGCCAGTAGACGAATCTCCCGGCTGGTGTGGACGTTATAACCAGCCCAGAGGCCGGGCCTGATAAGGGATGCTCAGTAGAGTTGTTCTCGGACTCGGGATCCTCTGGGTCCGACCCGAAATCGAACTCGTATGCGGAATCCGAGTAGAACCCGGAGAGGGGGTCGGAGTCCGAAGCGTGGCCGGGGGCGGTGTCGGAGTCCGAGTTGTACTCGGGTACGGGCTCCTTGCCGGCCCGGCGCGAAGAGGGAGCCTCCTTGCGGGCCCTGCTGAGGATGCGGGGACCACGCGTGGAGCGCTCACGGGGTGGTGGGACCACATGCGATGGCTGAGTAGCCGGCTCGCATGCGATAGCCCATGGAGACGTCGAGTTCGAGTTGGAAGCGGACTCGAGCTCGAAGTCAGCGTGATGGTCGAAGAGCGAAATTTCGCCAAACTTGCCGGCGAGTTCGCCTGTGACAACTTCAGGAAGCGTCACGAAGCCAGTCTCCGGGTTGGGCGGCATGGTGAGGCGGCGCTGGAAGGATCCCGCGCCGTCAGCAGTGCAGACCCAAGCGTCGAAAACGAAGGTGTCGCCGCGGTTGAAGGCGACAGTTGGCTTGAAGTAAACAGGAGCCGTCGAGTTCGCCATGTGATCTCCGGCAAAAGCCCCTACCTGGCGCGCCAACTGTCAGTGTTTTAGACTGGCAACCTACTAAGGGGAGTACCTGAAGTAGATGAATGTGGCCTCGCCGAGATCGATAACTCTAAGGAAGAGACACGTGGCACACAATTTAGACAGGTTCGGGCCGCGAGGTGCGTAATACCCTACGTCCTGTATGCTGCGTAGCTCTGGATTGATTGGGTACGATTACAAGATGGTGTAATTGTACGCCGTGAGATGAGATCATCTAGAGAGAGGTCACTGCCTCGCCTTATATAGTCCGGGAGGCAAGGTTACAAGTCGGAGTAGGGAGAGAGTACTAGCCGAGTACGTCTAGGAGTCTTCCATACAGTGCGGGACATGGACAGCTTCTTAACCGAGTACTTTTCCTCCGTAGTCCTTGTGCTCCACGCCATCAGGTGTCGTGTAGCGCAAGCCGGGTAGTCCTAGGGGCCCACCGAGTAGTCGGTCCTGGTACCCACCGAGGTAGTGGGCCCAGGGAGGTCCATACGACACTCTCGTCCCTGTGCTCCCGAGACCAGGCCTACTGGCTGACGCGGCGACGACTGGTCTTCGACGTCTACGTCAAGGAGTACGTCGTCCACCGGGTGATGAGGCACTTCGGCCTCTTCCAGGCTGCTCCAGTACCCGTTGCGCCACGTCTGCCGCCTAGTGCGCACAGGTGAGCTACCGTTTGACAGTTCTAAGTACTTTCCGTTACGAATATTCATTTACCAATAATTTTATGTTTCATGTTCTATGCTAGGTGGTCGCGTAAGGGCGTGGCTGCAGCGACGTCCTTCTTCGACAGGCTGCAGCCGTACGTGGCAGAGTGGGCGTCCGCGGCGCACGAGCAGAACGTCATCACCGAGCACCGCCTTCACGCCGCCGCCGTCTGGGTAGCGTACCTTTAGTGGTACCTACCGAGGACGCGGACATGGGTGACGTACGTGCCTGCTACCGCGCCACCGCCATCTGTCCCAGACCACGACAGGGTTCTGCAGGACGCGACCTACCCGGTGCGCCGAGACCAGACCGTCGACACAGCGGTAAGCTACGATACTGCAAACATAATACATTCATTCATATGACTTTTCATTGAAACATGTGTTTCTAATTTTGTGCGTAGCACGACGCGCTGGCTGAGGTCGCGCGGCTCGCATCGGGCGCGATCGGGCAGTGCCACGCCTGGGGGCCTCAGGAGCACCGCAACACGCACGAGAGTATCCTCGCTGCGGCCATGAGGTATTTCGCCGTCGTGAACTACGCCGGGGCCATAGAGATTCCTCTCCTTCCGCGCCACCTAGCGTCGTCCTTGAGCTCCGCCTCCACAGCATCTTCGCAGCACACGCCTGCTACCTTTGCCGGGGGGTTCTCGGCTACGAGGGTACAACACCACCCACAAGCGCAGGGCCCGCCGACCTACATGCAGCGGCCGTTTGCTCCACCCGGCGCAGGTACTTTCAGTAGACCTTATTTTCAACTCATGGACGCAATTGTTTTGGGTTTGTGATTATACTATATTCTAATCGTACAGGGCAACCGCCGCCTATTCCGACACTCTGGCCTCGACAGCAGCCGCCGGCGACAGATATTCCTTCGTCGTCCACTCCGCCTCTGTTCCGGTTCCAGGCTCAGCCTGGTGGTTTCGACACGGGCACCGAGGACCAGCTGGCCTGGGATGAGTTTCGGGTCGACGACGTTCTGGCGACCATGGAGGCCACCCCGCAGCAGGCCGACGAGCTAGCCGCGTCACAGTTCACACAACCACCACCGGTTTTGACTCAGTCGTCACAGTTGGGGACCGGTGGAGCGACCACGGGCTGTGGAGCGACACCGGCGGGTGTCGGAGCGTCACCAGTGGGCGGAGGAGCGACACCGGCGGGCGTCGGAGCGTCACCAGCAGGTGAAGGAGCGACACCGGTCGGCAGAGCGACACCGATGCCGCAGGGCTCGTCGCGCAGCGGCCATGGCGACACTGTCTCCCGACCAGCTAGCACCACGGGTCGTCAGGGCACCTGACCCGTGGATGTACGACCGGGGCCACACCTGGGCTGGCGCTAGAGCTGTTAGGGGAAGAGGGGCCGACGCATTTAGATCTAGTGTGGCACGGCGTGTGGCACGGCGTTAAGGACCTGCCGCCGTGTGGCACGGCGTTAAGGACCTGCCGCCGTGCTGCTCGGCGGCAGGTTCCTGACACCGTGCTAATAGCACTGGCGTAGGAAATGGACTCCTGTCGCCGTAGCCCACGACGGCAGGGACTTAACGCCGTGCGATACTACGGCAGGAGCCTGACGCTGCGGGCTACGGCAGCAGGAGCCTGACGCCGTGGGCTACGGCGTCAGATGTACATTTCTCGAAGATTTTGATTCAACCAATTATTTTTCGAAAATCATGACAAATTAAATATAGAAAATAATTCGTGCACCGCGCCATGATTGGGCTGCATCGCAATCTTCGATGGGTCTAAATTGGGCTGAAAAGGCTTGATAATGTAGTCAGCTCTCAGATCGAGCCCAGCCCACGAGACAGCTTTGACGGTCCTCGGCTTAACTAACCGTCGATCATCACTCATCAGGAAACGTGTCCTGTTTGGATACGAAATCACGGCCGCCTACTATCGATGGTTTTAATTACCGTTCGCTATCGCCCTGGCCCGTGGGGAGCTGGATCGAGAGGGGAGGCATGCACTATTCGTTTGGCTGGTGGCATAGCGCCACGGGGCCGATTTCGTTCTCGAAGAAAATGCGCACCGCCGACCCGGTCTTTGGCGACCCGTTTGTTCTGATAAACAAGTACTGCTGGTTGGTGGTTGATAAGCCAAGCGAACAGGGTGATGGACGAGGGCGCGACGGCAGCGAAGGAGGCGGCGGTGGTGATGTGCGACCTCGCGTATAAGGCAATGGCGGAAGCGCAGGAGGCGGAGGAGGCTGCGAAGGCAGTGGAGGGGGCGCTGAACGGTTGAAGGCAGTAGATGAGGCGGGGAAGTTGTTGGCGATAGCGAAGGGGAAGGCGCGAGCGGCACCGAAGACGAAGGTGGTGCGAAGAAGAAGAAGGCGTCGGAGGAGGAGCAAGTCGAGGCGATGGCGGAAGCCTCACCCTCCGCCGCCACTTAGGATTTCGTGACGCCCCGACCCCCGCCTCCAGCGTCGTATCCTCAGTCTCCGGGTTTTAGATCGACTAGTATGATATGGACTGCAACACTGCACTCGTGAACGGGAGTCATTTATCTACATAATACCATTACGAAAGTTGCCGGTTACGCACATGTCAAAAAAAAAATAGATACATATGTGCTATTCACCCAAAGTTCGTTTACATGTGTGCCATTTTGGATGGATTCTGTTGGAACTTAATGTTTCCACCCATCTAACATGTGGGACCTATGTACGTAAATGACTATTTTACCCCTTCAATGTGTCCCTTTAATGTACCGGGTCTTCTTCAACATCTGGAACTGCTCCACGCCGACCTCGTGCCGCCGCCGCCCCCTACGCCAGCGAGCTCGCGAGGAGGCCCACCAGGAGCCGGCACAAGGCAGCACCCTCCTCTCCCTCGCCTCGCGTCGCCGCCAGGGAGCTCGGCCGCGAGGCCATGTGAGGGCGGTGCATCCTGCTACTCTGGCGGTGAGGCGCAGGCGTAGTACGCTGTCGCGCACGAACGGGAGGGAGGGGGCACCGGGGCGAGCTGGGACTCGCGGGCGTGCGCCACTGGGCCTCGCGCACCGGGAAGGACGCGTCGATTAGTGCAAACACGAGCACGAGGCCAGGCAATCTTTTGTGCTAATCACGGCAAGGAACAGTTGCAGCAGCAGGCTAGCGGTAGCAGGGCGCACAACCAGCCAGCTGCGAGCGTCGAGTTCTTTAAGGAAGCGGCAGGCCGGTGCCTTTGTCTGGCTTGGCTTGGATTGGATTTTTTTGAAATTAACTTGGTTTGGATTGGAGTGGAGTGGCTTTGCCTTCTTGGAGAAGACAAGCGAGGCGAGCATTCTTGCCGCGGGCGGGCTGCGCCTCGCGCGCGTGCGCCGCTGGGGTGAGCTGAACGGGAGGGAGCCTGGGAAGGGTGCCGGCGCCGGTTGGGGAAGGTAGGAAAAGAGAGAATGTGCGGGAGGAAGGACAAGGGGGAGAAGGAAGATTGGTGGGCCCCGCATGGGGTAAAATAGTCATTTCATCATTCAGTTTGACACCGTTAGCTCAGAATCCATCCAAAATGGCACACAAGTAAACAAACTTTGGGTGCATGACACACAAGTATATGGGAACGTTTTTGTGGCATGTGGGTAACCGACAACTTTCTTAATGGCATGTACTCCTTCCGGTTTGGTAAATGAAGTTGTTTTGGACATGATTTGAGTCAAACATTGGGAATATAAATCACGAATAACTTTTAAGTCATTGAGTTTGGAAATGTGAAAACTACGTAAATAGATTTGTCTTGCAAAATACTTTCATAAAAATAGACATATGTTAGTTTTTAACAAATATTTTTATAAAAAGAATAAGTCAAAGTTGTACTTTGGAGATCGTGTCACTGTCCTAAACGACTTCATTTACCAAACCGGAGGGAGTAGGTAAATAACTCCGTGAACGGCGTGCCACAAGATATGTAAGTTGAGTAGTTGACTCCAACACACGAGTGGCTTAATTTGTTCAATTTCAGTAGTAAAAGTTTCGAAGAACGATTGGGCTTGCAATCCAATGATAGGATGGTCCAGTGGGATGCTACTTACCTGGGTTTAAATCCCGGTGCTCGCACTTTTTCTTGGATTTCCCAGGATTTACGCGTTATGCATTACTAAGTGGTAAACGACGTTCCCGTCGACGACGAGGCGCCATTGGTGACTTCGGGTATCTCCAGATCGGCCGGTGCTCAGTCCTTCAGAGATGCTCATAGGGGTTGGGTTTGCGTACATCATAGAAGGTGAGTATGCGTGCGTGTTGTGAACGTCTGCATTGTACTGTGTACTTTAAAAAAATCGTAGAGAAGAGGGGGCCGATATTGTAGCAGGCTTTTATTGGGATTTGAGGCCTGCATAGAAAAAAGTCATCTCCGGGCTCCCGCCCAGCCCATGAGACATAGCCTGGAAGGTTCGGGTAGGGTTTCCGACTCCGCAACGCCCCGCTACTAGGGTTTACTGTTGTGTGGGTTTTGCTGTCTCCCACTCGATCTAGATCTAGAAGAGCAGAGGAGACGACGGGCTGCAGAGGTTCGGAGAGATGGGGAAGGAGGAGGAGCGTCCAATCGATCCGCGGAAGGCTCGATCGCCGACCTATTCCGCTCCGGCACCCGACGGCGAGAAGGAGTCCGTTACACCTCTCCCTCCGGCACGCTCGCTCGGCCGGCACGAGGCCCCGACCTCTCCGGCGCGCTCGCTCTCCGCACGCGGGAACACGGCCGCTTCATCGCCGACCGATCCCGCTCTGGCGCTTCCACCACCCGCTCCAGCGCGCTCTCCTTCCGACGGCGACCTGCTCTCCAACCCGACCCCGACGGCCGCTTCATTGCCGACCGATCCCGCTCTGGCGCTTCCACCACCCGCTCCGGCGCGCTCTCCTTCCGACGGCGTGAAGGACACTGCTCTCTCTCTACCACGCTCATCCTCCGACGTCGAGAAGGACTCCGACCCGCTCTCCAACCCGACCCCGACGGCGCTCTCCGACTCGCATCCCCTTAAGATGACTTCCTCCAGTTCTGGTCGGAGCATCGCCCAGATTGATGCCGATCCAACGATGACTCTGCTTGGGGAACACCCTACCATGTAAGTCTGACTCTACCGTTATACGAGTAGTTAGCGAGGAACTTGATATCTACATTTAACTAATCGTCTTGCCCAGTTTGTACTGAAGGATGCGAGGATATTAAACATATTCTGTTTACATGTTCGCGTATGAAACTTATATGGAAGGCCTTGGGTATAGAGGATAAAATTCAAAGATTATTGAACCTGGATAGATCAGGTTCTGTAATTCTTCAGGAGGTTATTCGAATGGGAGGCAGTATTGATGGGTTGAAAGGTGTGAGATTTGCGGAGTTAATCTTAACCGCCGGGCCGGTACTTCGGTGGGAACGAAGGCAGTTAGTTCATGGAGAGAAGATTCAAACACCAGCACGGTCAGCTATCTCCATTGCGGCTCTCACAATGAATTACTGTAATGTGAAGAAAGCTTCAGTTGTGAAGGATGGTTGGAAGAAACCCCCGGAAGGATACTTGAAGCTGAATGTGGATGCAGGATATGATGAGACAACAAGTACTGGAAGCATGGGAGCCGTCATCCGTGATTCTTCTGGTGGTTTTATAGCGGCTTCTCAAAGGTACCTTGATAATGTTATTGATGCACCGACATGTGGAGTAATTGCTTTAAGAGACGGCTCGTTGTTGGCGCAACGTATCGGGAGTTAGCAAGCCGATCGCGCAATCGGATTGCATGGAAGTGGTTGAGGCGATGCGGAATGGTGGCTTCTCGCCAACGGTTGGGGCACCGTTTTTTGATGAATGTTGGCTTCTATGCACCGAGTTCAATTCTATCTCAAGAGAATTTCGTTATAGAGAAGCTAATTTTGTTGCTCATAATCTAGTAAGGAACTCTCTAGTATGCAAACTATCTTGTAATTGGCATAGTGAGCCACCTGGGTTCATTATGGAGCCTCTGGTAAACGATGTAAGTGTTATTGCTATGAAATAAAATCGCCAGAGGGCTTCCCATCAAAAAAAAGCGAGTACTGTTCGAGCAAGAGTCATAAGAGGGAGTGCCACTACTGCTTAAAAACTGATGTGTAAACTGTGAACGTCTAGATGATATTCCAATAAGACCATAGCATTGTGCATTTATTTTACTTTACAGATTTTTTTGCTGCTCTAATGAACAATACTTGTAACTGTTTTTTTTGTCTTCATGATAAGATCATAACAATCTTGATATATTATGTCATGCTGACTGAGTTTTCATTTTTGATACCTGCCATATCTTTGAGTTATACTATGTATGCGAGCAGTGTGTTTCTTTGTTACTTTGATTGTAATAGGATAGTATACTTTTCTTTTATACAGTTTGGTCATGCAAATTACAGGGTGCAGCTGTTAGATACGGACAGTGTATTCAATATTTTGATACTTATTTTAGTGCAATAATCAGAGTTCCTTTTACTCTCTCTGCATAAGCAGCTCCAGCTACACAGGGCAACAGGCCCACAGTGCAATTGCACGCTACTCATTTGGCTGCTGCAGCTGCAGGACAACTGCAACCACAGTGCTGCAGCAACAATATCAACCAAATAGGCTGATCATGTTCCTGCTGCTTTATATGACATTAATTTTAATTTGGAATTTTATGGAATTGTTTCTTTTTGTTACTGTTTTCTTAGTATTACAAGAACTTGTTATTTTCTTTGCTAGGATTACTTGTTTCAAAGTTGGAGGTTTAAAACAATTTATAATTTGTTTTCCAGCACACTGTTTAATGTTGAACTCGTCCATAAACTTCTGTCACAACTTAAGTGGGATGAACTAGAATGTTATGTCAATGAGTTTCTGAAGGACGTGCAAGGTGCTTCTTTTCACCCGCACCCTGGTCTTATTCTGTCGATATATGAAGCGCAAGCATGCACACTTAATGAGAACGTCTGGCATGCCCAAAAGTATTTGAAGACAGATGTTTCAAAAGTATTTTCCGCGATGGAAGAAATTGGTGCTAAAGATGACAGTTTGCGAGTGAACATTGGGAACAGAATTAAGAAACTGAAAGACTGGGCGGAATTACCCAATTCATTTGATATACCAGATCTGTTACCTTCACTACTTCAATATCTACCTTCCCACAATCCTGAAAGGTACGTATTTCTGATCACCAGTATGATTGTACCATTCTTGTGCAAGCTAAATTAAATTATGCTTTATACGGTTTGCAGAGGAAAAGAACATGCTCCGCTTTATACGGTTTGCAGAGGAAAAGAACATGCTCCTGTTATGATTGTTATGAGTTTGTGAGATCTTTTAGATAAAGGAAGGGAGGAATATAGGACATTGATTTTAATTGGGAATTTTATGGAATTGTTTTTTTTGTTACTGTCTTACTGTCAGCAGTCTTCTTGTTCTTTCTTTGCTAGGATAGGCTTTGTTTGAAAGTTTAAAGCAATCTATAATTTGTTTTACAGTGCAATCTTTGATATTGAAGTTGGCCGAAAACTTATTGTGGGCCGCAAATGGGATCATTTGGGAGCATATGTGGATGGGTTCCTAAAGGTCGGGCAAGGTGAATCTCTTCATCGCCATCCTTGTCTGGACATCACTCTCTGCGAAGTGAAAGCACACCGACTTATCCTGGATTTCAAGATTCTACATGCGGAGGTGAAGGCAAAGTTTGAGGCTTTACTGGTCAAATTGGATGAAATTGATACTCAGGATAATTATTATATGCCATGGGACTACGCAAAGAGAGTAAAAAAATTTAAACAAAATGCTAAAACTTGGTATGTTGTTTTTACTTATGCATTTTTTGGGCAATGTCTTTTCTATAAGTAAATGTTCTGATGCTTTGATGCTTTATATGTTATGCACAGGGAGCGCAGAGATTGCCCACCTGCATCTGATTTGCCCGAGTCACTTCCACTATATATGGAACTGTACTATCCTGAAAGGTACATATTTTTATCACGTCTTATGCTTTCTACAATGAGGATGAGTGCACCATTCTTGATCCTTTTTGAAGCTGTGATTTTTAATTAAGTTGTTATGCTTTATACAGTATCCAAAGGAAGAGGACGCACTCGCTTCATGATTTGGTGAGATGGTTTAAGGATAAGAATGGCAAGCTGAAGTACCAGTGTCTGGCCTGCTTGTGGGTCAGTCCATTTCCTGGAAAGCTTGGTCCCATAAAGAAGCATGTGATGCATTCATATGAACGGAGAAAGCGCTGTGACAAAGTTACCCGGTGGATGGAAGAATTTGTGGGTGCTATCCCTGGGGTCAGCAAAAGTTATGGTTCTGGCAGTTCTGATCCTACAGGTGACACAGTGGTTGTAGTAGGGGATATGAAAAATACTGAGAAATATGTTCCCAGCCCTGTCAAGACGGGAGGTCCAATTGGTCTTTCAAAGATCATGAAGACTCTTCCAAGGAAGAGGAAGATGGTAGAAGATGACCCAGATGTTGCTGTGAGCCAAGATGATCCAAGTGGTGTTGGGGTTCCAAAGAAGAGGAAGACTAGGAATATGAGTCATGCTCAGAAAGAAGGTGTGGAGACAGGAAATCAGGGTGAGAAGGACGAGGCTCTAGAAAATCCTGAAGATCGGGTCGGTTCTCTGTGCATTCCATTGGGTGGGGCTGCAGGTTCACTATTTGCTCTTCACAATGTCAGTGGACAGCTGACATATCAGCTGATGGCTGACAATACTGATGCAGCTCGTAAAGCTAAGAAGACACTGAATGAGATTTTAACAGTTGTAAATGGATTGATAGCCTCAGTTACATCATCAGAGTGCAAAGCAGATTTTGCCAAGGTCAGGACCCTTCAAGACTTAGTTGCCGATCTCATCTTGGTGAAGAAGGATCTTCATGGAGAGCGCAAGGAAGAGGTGGAAAAGCTTGGGGATCACGTGGCAAGGCTGTTTGACCACTTCCTGAAGGCTTGAGGGAATTGCAAATGGCTCAAGGCTGTTCCGGATGGCTCTAAACTCGTATGAACTCAATAGTACTCTTTTTTGGAGTTTGCATTGCTTCATCTTTATCTGTGTGCGGATGAGTTGTATGTCAATACCCACTTATGATTTAAGTTGGATGATATTTTGGTATCTACCCACTTATGATTTAAGTTGGATGATATTTTGGACCCACTTATGAAAATTAGTGTATGCGTGATTTTAAGTTGGATGATATTTTGGTATCTAGAATTGTCTGAACTCAATAGTACTCTTTTTTGAAGGTGCATTCCCTTTGTTTGATCTTAATATGTATTACCAACAAGATGTATTCCTTGTCCCTATCTCTGGCCCAGGGGGTTCAGTGGGACCGTGTAGCCGACGTCGGTGTCATCGTTCGTGTCGAAGCGTTGGCTATCTCCGCCCCGGGGGTTCAGTAGGACCACTCACAAGTCACAAGTGGTCTGCGTACGGGTGACTTTATATTGTTTCTGAACTTGTGTTGACCTTTGTTTAGGGCAACTTCTGATGATTTTCTCAACGTCAAATTAAAGACGTCGTGAACAAAACAAATAAGGCCAAATGTCTGAGCCCCCATACAAGCCCATTTTTTGGCCAAAAAAGGCTGATAAGCTATGGACATGCCAAGATTCCGGCCCAGTCCACGCAAAAGTCCCGCCTCTACTCACTCACTCGTCGACACTTCACGAGTTCACGCGCCGCCCTTCAGCCTTTCGCCCCCAACTCCCGATTTTTTTAGATTTTTTTAAATCATTTTTCAAAATTTTACGACCATTTCAAAATTTATCACAACCGTCGTGACCCACGGCGCTAAGGCCAACTGCTGTCGGGACCTTGCAACCGCCGTCTCCAACCACCGTGGGCCACAATGATTGTTTTTTTAAAATTTTGAACACGACCTCAAATGGGGAAACTGCAAATATGAAAGTTGTGTGTCTCGAAAAGTTATGAAACTTTGTAGTTTACAACCTTTTTATTTGATACCATTTAGAGCCTTAACAAGACAATTTACACTCAGTTAGGTATAGTATGAGGAGAAAAGAAACTGAGTGTGAACACATGTGATCGTGTAGTGTAGTGGGCAAGGGAGGCTTCACGCGAAGCCATAGACCGTGGGTTCAAATCCCACAGAGTGGATAGCGTCATGATTTTGCTTGGGGCAGTGGGTGGGTGGTCAGTGGGTCCTACACTAAAAATATTTTTTTGCTATTTATTTCGATTATTTTAACGTAGTTTTGGCTGGTCAGTGGGTCCTACACAGTCATGATTTTGCTTGGGGCAGTGGGTGGGTGGTCAGTGGGGTCCTACACTTAAATATTTTTTGCTATTTATTTCGATTATTTTAACGTAGTTTTGGCTGGTCAGTGGGTCCTACACTAAAAATAATTTTTTTCTATTTATTTCGATTCAAACTTTTGGCTAGGCGCAGGCGACCTGCCGCCGTGGCGCACGACGACTAGGTCTCAACTGCCGTGGCCCACGACGACTTGCCTTCCCACTCGTTGGGCCCGCGACCGTTGGCCCAACTGTCGTGGGCCACGGCGGTTAGACCTGCAGCCGCCGTGAGCCACGGCGGAGCGCATATCATCGTGATTTTGCGCGAAAAATGCCGCGACTTTGGCTTGGCAGCGGGTGGGTGGTCAGTGGGTCCTACACTAAAAGTAATTTTTTGCTATATATTTCCATCATTTTAACGCAGTTTTGGCTGGTCAGTAGGTCCTACACTAAAAATATTTTTTTATATTTATTTGGATCATTTTAACGCATTTTCAAACTTTTGGTTGGGCATAGGCGACCTGCCGCCGTGACGCACAGCGACTAGGTCTCAACCGACATGGCCCATGGCGACTTGCCTTCCCCCCGTTGGCCCGCGGCCGTTGGCCCAACCAATGGCGAAGGCAGCGATGGGGCGGCCGGGGCTAGAGCCCCCTGCCGCCGCCACCACCATGGAGCCCCCTAAGCCCCCCTAGGCTGGATGTAGAAGAAGAGGAAAAGGGGGGGCTGGAGGAGGAAGAAGGAAGAAGCAGCCCTCCCTAAGATGTGGGGCTGGCTTCGCCACTGGCCCAACCACCGTGGGCTACGGCGGTTAGACCTGCAACCGCCGTGAGCCACAGCGACTGCTGTGGCGCACAACAGTTGGTGGTCAAATCTGATAAATTTTGAAACGGTCGTGTAATTTTGAAAAATGATTAAAAAAATCTAAAAAGAAAATCCCAACTCCCCAAGGACTCCTGCCCCAACTGGTGCGTCGCCCCTCGCCGCCAGCGAGCAGCGCAGCCGCGCTGGAGCAGGTCAGCCCACTCAGCCGCCGCCGGGGGTTGAAGCAGCCATGAAGCCGGTACGCAAAGCTATCTCCCTCTATTTCGGACCAAATATATTCAGGCTCTTCAGTCTTCTGACCCTAACGCGCACTCCTCGCAGACCTGCTTCCACCAGCGGCGGCGGCGGCGGTAGCTACCACGCGCCGGCGAGCCATCTCCTGAAGCTGGAGGAGCTCCGCTTACTCCTCGACTGCCCCATCGACCTCTCCGCCCTCGCGGCATTCTCCCCGGTACCCGTCACCGGTGATGCGGGGGGCCTCATCCGCGCCGTCCCGCGCTACTGGTCGCCAGCGGCGGCGGCTGCCGCTAAGGAAGGCAGCGTGTACGCCGTACTCGTGTCTTCCACGACGGGAATGCTTGGACTCCCTTTCCTCACCTGACTTCCCGTATTCGTGATTACCAAGGTGCGTCCCCCCTGCTGAAGCTAGCTCATTAGTACTTAATTAGTAGTACTTGTTTCGATTGTAGCTCGATTGTTTAGCTAGTCGTTCTTCTGGAAGTTGCGTGTTCTGATTGTTAGGCTAAGTCCAACAGATGAGGCAAAGGCAATTTTGCCTCGCGCTTAGCTCCTGTGCACACTCGGGAACTCCTCCAACAGACGATGCAAATGACAAGGCAAATTGCCTACGGAGGAGAGAGGGGATGCAAATATACACTCCCTCTCTCCTCAAAGGCAAAGGCACCAGCGGCGACCGGGCGTGCGGGGCGTGCAGCGCAGCGACAGCGGCACCAACGGTGACTGCTCCTGATCCGGAGGCCCGCGCGACGGTGGGCGAGCGGCGCGCCACGGGCGAGCTGGCGCGGGCGCATGCGTCCAGGAGGAGGACCGGCGACCCTCTCACCTCCGGCGGCGCGGCGCCACGACGCCCCTGCTCCCAACCTTTCCCCTGCGCGTCAGCCTGGCGGGCGGGCATGGCCTCTCCTCACCTCCGGCGGCCGTGGCCCCTCCTCGCCGTGGAGATCTGGAGGCCACCTCACCACCGGGTTGCCTTCGCAGGCCGCGGCCGGCGGCCCCCCTGCTCCTTCCCTTCCCCTGCGCGGCGGCCTGGCAGGCGGGGACGGCATCCTCGGCGGTGGTGGCTTCCCCGGCACGACGTCCTCCTCGACCTCCTCACGCCCTGTGCCGGAACGATCTTCCTTGACCTCCTCGCACAAGCGGTTGTGTCTCCCCTCCCTTCTTTCATATGTGGCACGCAAGAGGAAGGATCGGGTGTTGCATCTGCTTCTGCCTGCGCTTGTTGGAGATGTGGATTTTTGCATGATTGATGTATCTACTGTGTATGAGGCAAATGGAGGAATGCCTCTCCCCTTTTGCAACACATTGTTGGACTCAGTCTTACGGTTTTTATTCTGGAAGTTGTGTGTTCTTATTTTAACAATACTACTGTACATGGCAAATAGATGCCTTCATAATTAGGCACTCCTATGTACTAGACTACTAGGTACCAAGACACAGAATGAAAGGGACTTATTTTTTCATCCAAGAAAAATAGGAACATGTTTAACCTGTGTGATTAGAAAGGGATAGAGATATATGATGCTCAGTATAAAATGTTGGACGAGATGATAAATGAATCATTTTGCAGTTATTGATTGTTTGTTATGGGTAGATTTTTGTGACAGAGGTAGCAGCAAGGATCGGAAAGCTAATGGTGGGGGAGCTGGTGGTGATGCACCGCGAATTTGTAAGGTACTATGGGCCAGATACGGATGGGTTACCCAAGTGGATGGACGGGACAAACTCAATGAACTTCTGTCAATGTTGCAGAACCCAGTGACTGAAGATGAGGGGAAGGATTTAACTTCTCTGATGCCTCTATACAGGTCCGTTATAGAGTCCTGTGCCCGCTAAACTGCACATTTATGTATTTTCTTCCTGCAGAACAATTTATATGTTAGAATGCTTGATAAAGTGCCCATTTGTCCTTAACCTTTGATATAGGCATATAGCTCTAATGTACTAATAAAATTTCTTAATCCCAGTCTTAAGAGTATGATAGAAGCAAATAATATCCAACCATCAAATCAGCTAAATCTCATAGGATTTTAGTTGGTTGGGAATTTTGTCTTTCAAGCGATGCGAACCAGCTTAGGGTGCTCGCTAAGGAGAAGGGTTTTGTGGCTGATGGCGAAACATATCAGATGCTGGTGCAGGGATTTGGAAGGCATGGGAGAAGAAAGGAAGGGGAGGCTGTGTTGGATGAAATGCTTGATTCTACCAAATATTGCCTCCTTACAATAGGCTTCTTGATGGCTTACTTTAGGGAAGATCTTTGTGGATACAATATAATTTCTCAGGGGTTGTGAAAGCACCAGACTCAAAGTATGTCTCTGGGCTCTGGCTGAGAGCCTGGAGACTAGGTGGAGATGCTCGATGAGCGAGTGGTGCGCATAACTGCAAGGATACAAAATGGGGAGTGTAATATAAGGTATTGTTCTGATTATGTTCCTCAATTGCAAATTACTGATTTCATTGCATAGCCTGTACAAAGTTGTTTTTTAAACAACTTACTTTATGATGCAAATTACTGATTTCATTGCATAGCCTGTACAAAGATATTTTTTGTTGACTCTATGGGCCTGTTTGGTACAGCTTCATGAGCGGCTTCACGAGCAGCTTCACAACTTCAATAGCCAAACGACCAGCTCTCTGCCCAGCTCTCTGGTCAGCTTCTCTAAAAACTCTCTCTCACAGAGTTAAGCACACGGTGAAGCTGCAAAAACATAGCTCTCATGAAGTTGTTTTCTAAAAAACAGCTCTACTGGTGAAGCTGAACTATGCCAAACAGGACCTATATATTGTCTGCTTTGTCTATCTTCAGCAATATATGTGCCCAGGAGTAGTTTCAAGCCCTTCTATGCTATGAAAAGGTGTACTTTAGAGACTAATTTATGATGCATTCTTCACTTGCCAGATTTGAATTTTGAAGGCTTCCTTGTTCGGACACCAGGCCCATCTATTTTATTTGGGGTAGCATTTTTCTGACATCTTGCCAAAGCAATTGTTGATAAGGTCTGTACCACTGTATGGATAGAAAATGCCTCATTGTCAATTTTTTTTCAGATAGATACATGTCTGCCGGAGCACTACATTAATACTGACATTGTTTTTGTTCCGAGTTCTGATAGCCTAAATTACATAGTGCAAAGGTAGAACACTAGGCTTGGATATTACCATCTTAATGAGCTACCTTACTATTATCTTTCTTGTGCCCAGTGTCCCCAAACATCATGCCAGCCTGATCTCCACGAATTGGGAGTTAGAGTTGATGATATTTGGAGGCAGTTCACTGTACATGGAAAGAAGACTATAGTAATATGGAAGTTCAGTAAGATAATCATACAAAACAATGTTAGCACTCCCCACTAAGGAATTCTCTCGATACTCAATGTGCTACGTCATCCTCTACCAACGTGTCACATCATCCTCCACTAAGCACCCCACAAAGATGCATTTCATACAAAACAATATTAGCACTACCCACTAAGGAACTCTCTCGATACTCAATGTGCCACGTCATCCTCCACTAAGTACCCCACAAAGATGCATTGATTGCTAATTATCGCAGCACGCCATGTCATCCTTCACTAAGCACCCCACCAAGATGCATTGATTGCTAATTCTATATCTATATTAAACTATATATACTTCTCACGTATGGTGCAGCCACATCATCTTAATTGTTTGCACTGTCCAATCTAAAAAAATCTATATATCTATCTATATTAAAGTATATACTACATTTGATTTCTATTTCCCTCAATATGTAAGAATACGAAATCATCTTAGTGTCTTTGCTTCCAAATTTTACTTTACTATTCTTATCAAATTTCACCAAAAACATCTCGCAGCAACGCGCGGGAATCACCTAGTTGCCTTTCATGTGTGCAGCCCCAGGATGTTTTAACTCTGCCAATGTGTGAGTTGGAGTGTTTTCATATTTGGAGACTGCAGATATGGATATGGATCTGGTGTGACTGTTTACAAAGAAACCAGATATATGAATCAATTAATTGTATCGTGACTGCTTTAGAAGCAACTTGTGTTCCATCCGTCAATTGATGGGGGATTTGCAAATGTTTGAAAAATTATGAGGAAGACAAATTTTTGGGAACTGTTGAACATGGGAAGTAGAATCTTCGCAATCTTTGCACGAGGCAATGCAGTGTTGTATCACCATTTGGATCTGACTAAGGTAATATCTTCTTTCTACTTTCTAAGGTAGGGTAGTACTAATGTTGATTGGAAATTTACATGCGAAGGTTGTCAGCAACCAGCTACCCCTCGATCCGATTCCCCGATCTCCATTTAGCAGTGGCAATGCAGTTCCACTGCTACGGATTTCAACAAACAAACGTCTCCCCGTCCATCGACGAGTCTGATGAGCGCTCCTTCGATGATGGTTGCGCCGGCGGCGGCAACGTTTGCTGCTCGGTCGCCACGCTCCGACAAGCGCGACACCGTTCCGTTGGTGCCAACGCCATCAAGTTTCAAGGGAGCACTTGCTTCTTGGACACGAATGATGACACCGACGTCGGCACGTCGCCTACACGGTCCCACTGGACAAGTCTGGGCCTTGATCGCCACGAACGAACATCGACGCTTTCCTTTCCGCCGAGTCCCGCCGCCGCGATGAAGATGACATCTGCACGGGCCGAGTCATTGGGGGCACGTCTCTATGTCGTTCCACGCGGCGATAGGCTTTTACTTAAGCAGAAGACTGTTCAAGCGGTTAGAACACATTTTTAGTTCGCCAGCCATTGGCTTACACATCTAGGCCACACCCGGCCAGCAACATCAGTCCACATGAATTGTGTTGTTGGCAATACAATTCATCACCTCAACATGTGCAGAACTCCCGGTTTCAGTCTGCTTGTATACTACCTCAACATGTCATCAAAAGGACTTACATCCGGTTCAACTTGGCAGAGTACTCAATGAGTTCAGACAGCTCAATCTAGATACCCCAAATACCAAAGGTCAAACTAGAAATTTACATTTACATCCAACTTTCATCAGGCAGCTCAATCTAGATACCCCAAATACCAAAGATCAAACTAGAAATTTACATCCAACTTTCATGAAGTGTGAGTTCACAGCTAAACACCAACCCTAACAGCCTTCTAACAAGCCCATAGGCATTTCTCTCAAGCCTCGATTAAGAAGTGTTCAAAGAGACCAATCACAAGTTCTCCTATCTTCACTAGGGCCTTCTTGTGCACTTCAGGCAGATGTTTCTTCGTCGGTACGAGGACGGCTACCGACTCAGTTAGGGACATGACCTTTGCAAAATCCTCTTGATCCAGGTGTTTCTTTGATAGAACTGAAGCTATCAATCCATTTATAACTGCTGCTATCTCAGTTAGAGTCTTCTTGGTTGAAAGAGCTGCTTTTGTGTTGTGTTCGTTGAGATTAAAGCTAAGGACTCCATTCACTTTCTGAAGTTCAAATAATGTTCGAGCGGCACCACCAATGGAGACAGACAAAGAATCATCAGGATTTTCAGGATCTTCAAGAGCCTTCCTCTTCCTTGGAATTTCCGTGGCACTTTCAGTTCCCTCACTCTGACCATCGTTCAAAGAGCTATTACCTTCTTTCCCACTTGTGTCATCTATGACATTTTTGGCAAAATCACGTCTCTCAATATTGAGCAAAGTAGCCATATACTCTTTCATCCATCTGGTAACTTTATCACAACGTTTTGTTCTTTGATCCGAATGGAACACATGCTCCACCATTTGACCAATCTGCTCGTGAGAAGTGTTCCATTGGCATGCCAAGCACTCATACCGCATCTTCCGTTCCTGGTCTATACGAGGTCTCACAAAATCACGAAGGGTGTGCATTCTCTTCATCTGCAAACTGTACAAAGTATAACTTAATTTAATAATCATTCAATTTATATCATTAGTAAGCCAAGTCTATGAAACAAAACAATAAAAAAGCCACATGAAAAGTTACTAGTAAGCCAAGTTGCATATTTTACTTACAATCCTCATCTGCTGAAATTTACTAGTAAGCCAAGTTGCACATTTTACTTACTATCCTCATCTGCTGAAATTGAACAAAATTGAACAAGAGAATGAATAAACTGGATCCCACATAACTACTTATGACGCTTTGACTAGTGCGCCTCACTTCAACAAACTAATCTAGTACAGAATTATAGTGTTTCTAGTGTTTTCATTAATATGCACTTTGCCCATTAATATGTTTCATAGTGTTCAGCAGAAAGATAATACCAGCTGATGCGCAATTCATCCCCTTTAGAAAGCGCAATTCATCCCCTTTAGAAAGCATGCGAGGTGATTGAAAATATGTACCTTTCAGGATAGTAGAGAGCAATATAATGAGGAAGAGCATCAGACAAATCAAGTACATCACTTTTAGGTGGGGGCACCCTGCATAAGAGATAAGGCATCAGAATATGCAATTAGAAAAGACATTCCCCCAAAAAAATACATAACTAAATACAACATACCAAGTTTCAACATAAGTTTTCAATTTCTTCACTCTGTCCGCATAGTCCCATGGAACATAAAGGTCATCTTTAGTATCAATTGCTTCAACCTTTGCCATTACATATGCAAGTTCTTGGTCATTCTTCGTGTGATGAATAAGATGGTACACTCTAGCTTCGTAGAGTGATAGCATCAAGCCAGGATGAGGGTGGAAATCTTCACCTTGCACATCCTTTAAAAACTTCTCCACATGAGATTCCAGCTCATCCCAATTAGCACGCAGAATATATTTGAATGCAACGTCAATTCCAAACCTCGCACTGGAAAAAAAATTGTTTTAAACTTCAAGTTTGAAACAAGCACATCCTAGCAAAGAAACAAAGCAACAAGAACATACTGCTGACAGTATGAAGAACAATCATAACTGTAGAGAAACACCGCACACCCTAATCAAGGGGGGGTGACCTTCATTATATAGCCTAGAAGGCTAGGGTTACAATGTACAAGGCCAATGGGCCGCAGGCCCAATATGGGCTGTACAGGCTGTACGCAATACATTCTAACACCCTCCCTCAGTCTAAGCGGGAGTGTCACGAACACAAAGACTGGACCTAAAGTCGCAAACAACCGTAGCGGGTAACCCTTTGGTCATAATGTCCGCGAACTGATGAGACGAGGGAACATGGAGCACCCGAACCTGTCCCAAAGCAACCTTCTCGCGAACAAAGTGGATGTCGATCTCGATATGCTTCGTGCGACGATGATGGACCGGGTTAGCGGTCATGTAGACAGCACTGACATTGTCACAGTAAACAATTGTCGCCGAAGAGATGGGTGCATGAAGCTCCTGAAGCAACTGACGCAGCCAACAGGTCTCAGCCACAGCGTGCGCAACTGCACGATACTCAGCCTCCGCACTCGAACGAGAGACCGTAGTCTGTCGTTTGGAGGACCAAGAGACCAAGTTGTCGCCAAGGAAGACACAGTAGCCGGAAGTAGAGCGCCGAGAATCTGGACAACCTGCCCAATCAGCATCGGAGTAGGCCGTCAGACTGGTGATGGCGCCAGTGCCGATGTGAAGCCCGGTGGAGAGGGTGCCCTTGACGTACCGCAGGACACGCTTGAGCAGTGCCAGATGAGGCTCACGCGGGTCGTGCATGAAAAGGCACACCTGCTGGACTGCATAGGCGAGGTCCGGACGGGTCAGCGTGAGATACTGTAGAGCTCCGGCGAGGCTGCGATACTGAGTGGGATCTGCCACTGGAGCGCCATCCACAGCTGACAGCTTGGCATGAGTGTCCACAGGAGTCGCCGTAGAGTGACAATCAGCCATGCCGGCGCGCTGAAGCAGGTCGGCAGCATACTGTCGCTGGGAGAGAAAGAGTCCGTCGGAGGAACGCGTGACAGAAATCCCGAGGAAATGATGAAGATCCCCGAGATCTGTCATGGCGAACTCGGAGTGAAGGGACTCGGTGATGCGTCGAAGAAGCCGGGTCGACGAGGCTGTCAGAATGATGTCGTCGACGTAGAGCAGCAGGTAGGCGATGTCGGCGCCCGCTTTGTAAACAAAGAGGGATGTGTCGGAGATCGAAGCAAAGGAAGCCGGTCTGCTGCACGAAGCCAGAGAAGCGCTGGTGCCACGCCCGGGGCGCCTGCTTGAGCCCATACAAGGACTTTTGCAGGAGACAGACGTGATCGGGGGCCGCCGGGTCGACGAATCCGGGCGGCCGCCGAGCGGAGACTCGTCTCGTGGAGATGACCGTGGAGGAAGGCGTTCTTCACGTCCGACCGATGGATCGGCCGGGAACGGGGAGACGGCGACGCGGAGAACGGCCGGATGGTGGGCGGTTTGACGACCGGACCGAACGTCTCATCGTAGTCGATGCCGCATCGCCGCGAAAACCCTCGAACGACCCACCGGCCTTATGGCGTGCCGGGGAGCCGTCGGCATGGAACTTGTGCTTGAAGACCCACTTGCGGTGATGATGTTGGCGCGAGGCGGGCGAGGAACGAGACGCCAGGTGCCATTGTCGACGAGGGCCTTGTACTCATCAGCCATCGCGGCACGCCAATTCGCATACGCGAGCGCGGCGCGAGTGGTGGCAGGCAGTGGAGACGCCGAGGTGACCGCGGTGAAGCCGTAGCGCTGCATGGGTGGTGGCAGGGAGCCTGTCTGTGAGCGGGTCGCCCGCACGGGGGCGCGAGGGGGAGCCGGAGAAGTGGACGACTCGATCGGCGGCTCGGAGACCGGTGGTGGAGCCGGCGACGGCGGGAGAACCGACGCGGGGGCGGGCGCCCGCCGTAGTGAAGGCCGAAGCGCCGGGCCCGGCGCTAGGATGCGGCGCCGGGGGCCGACCGGCGGTGTCAGCCGAGGGCGCGGCGCCGTCGGAGGCGTCGCCCGTGGGGCGCCCGGCACGCGGCGCCGTGCCGCGCATGGCCGGTCCAACCCGACGGGGTCGCCTGCGTCGTCCGAGACCGGTGGAACGGAAGCCCGCGTGTGCCGAGCGTCTAGAGTAGACGGGGCAGGCGCGGGGAGGATGTCTTGTAACAGAAAATCAAACGAGTCCGGTCGAGGCTTCGAAGCCGCAAACGGAAAGTGAGTCTCATCAAAAACAACGTGGCGCGAGATGATGATCTTGCGACTGGAGAGGTCAAGACATCGGTAACCCTTCTGAGAAGGAGGGTAACCAAGGAAGACACATGCTGCTGAGCGAGGAGACAGTTTGTGGGGAGTCGTGGCACTAAGATTCGGGTAGCACAGGCAACCAAAGACTCGGAGAAGGGAGTAGTCTGGCATCTTGTGATAAAGACGGTGATAGGGAATACCGTTGGCGATGGACGATGAGGGCCGCCGGTTGATAAGAAACACGGCGGTGGAAAGCACCTCAACCCAGTAGGAGGGAGGCATGGCGGCATGTATCAGGAGGGTCCGAACGGTGTTGTTCAGTGTGCGTAGCATGCGCTCAGCCTTGCCGTTCTGGGCAGACGTGTAAGGACACGAAGTACGGAGAAGAATGCCGCGGCCAGCCAGGAAGGAGGAGGTGGCATTGTTGAGGAACTCCGTGCCGTTGTCGGCCTGAAAACAACATACAGGAGAACTGAACTGTGTGTGAGCATAAGCTATGAACTGAACAAGGTGTTCGTGAACATCTGATTTGTGGCGCAGGGGAAAAAACCAACAGTAATGAGTAAAATCGTCAACTATCACAAGATAAAATTTATAACCATAAATACTCAAACTCGGAGAAGTCCAAATATCACAATGGAGGAGTTCAAATGGTGCCGAGGTACTAGAGACCGAACTAGCAAATGGCGATCCGGCGTGTTTGCCTAGCCGACGGGCATGACAAATGCGGCGAGTCGCTTTATTACACTGAATAGCTGAAAGTTTATGTAGAGTCTGAACGGCTGCTGGTGCTGGATGCCCAAGACGAGAATGCCAAAGCTCCGGAGAGACGACAGCGACATGACAACGAGGAGGCATGTGGTGGGGAACGGTGTAGAGGTCCCCATCACTATTGCACCGAAGGAGGACCATCTTGGTCTGGAGATCCTTAACAGAAAAACCAGAGGCGTCAAACTCAATAGAACAGTTATTGTCGCGAGTAAGCTGTCGAACAGATAACAAGTTGCGAGTAAGCTGAAGAGCGACAAGAACGTTATTAAGATGAAAAAGACGATCAGCTATGCGTAAAGAAGAAGTGCCACGACCGGAAATAGGGATGGACTGCCCGTTACCAACGATGATGGAAGATGCTGGTGACGGGAGACGGGAGAGAAGTATACCGTCATTGGAGGACATGTGGGATGTCGCTCCGCTGTCCATGACCCATGGTGACGACCCTTGCACTGCCAGCTGGTTGAGGGCAGCGATCAGTCCTGCGGCGTCCCAGCTACCTGGGGCAGGGCTGGCGGCGGAGAGCTGGGACGGCGCGAAGGCGGTGTGGGCTTGCTGTGGAGGCGGTGGAGGTGGCGCCCACTGCTGAGGGGACCACTGGGTGCCCGAGGAAGCCCACGGGCCGACCCAGGGGTTGTAGCAAACCCAGGGACCGGCCGGCGGAGGGATTATAAAAAGGAAAATGCAACCGCAAGTTCTTGTAATACTAAGAAGACAGTAAAAAAACAATTCCGTAAAATTTCCAATTATAGTGTCCAGTAAAACAGCAGGAACACGAGCCCTGTTTGATTCAGACCCGATATGAGACACCCAAAAATCAGATGACTCCCAGGATTATGGACTATGGTAGCCATCTCACTTTTAAATCTCCCATAATCGTACATTCAAAATCAGCTATAATCTGAATCAAACGAGACCATGAGCCTGTTTGGTTGAGATTGCTGCTGCAGCACAGGGCTGCAGAAGCCAAGTGTGTAGCTTGGGTTGTGGGCATGTTATGTTGCCCTTTGCAGTGCAGCTGCTTAGGCAGCCAGTAAAAGGAACTCACAGGTGATTGCACTAAAATGTGTACGAAAATATTGAATACACTGTTCGTATCTAAAGCCGCACACTGTAACCTTCATGCCCCAACTATATACAAGAAAAATATACTATCCTATAGAATTAAAGTAACAAAAGAACACATTGCTGGTGTACATAGTAAAGCTCAGATAAGGCAAATGTAAAAAAAATGCAATCAACAGGGCATAATATATCAAGATTCCTATAATCTTATCACGAAGACCAAAAAAAAAAAGCTCTTACAATAATTGTTCATTAGAGTGGGAAGAAATCATGTAAACTAAAATAAATACACAAGTTGCATTAGGTGCTGTAGCAAAGTCTTAATGGAATATCATCTAAAAGTTCACAGTTCACATATCAGTAAAGCAGAATAGGAAACTACTGAACTTTCAACAAACTATAAAAGAAATGTGTGGACATAGCATTTTAACGACTGCAAGAAGTTGTGGCACTCCCTCCCATGACTCCACGCCACCGAACTAAACAACACAAAAGTTGCCACCGAAATAGACAATACAAAAGTTGCCACCGAATAAATATAGATATGAGTCGACTTACAATTTCAACTGATGGATGGAAGGATCCGGCGGTTGTTCATGGACGTGAAGGTTGTTCATGGACGTGAATAAATAAATATAGATATCAAGTTCCTCGCTAACTACTGGTATATATGGTAGAGTCGACTTACATTTTGGAGGTTCATGGACGTTCGACGGGAACAGATCGAACAGATCGAAGGTAGGTTCGGCGGCATCAATTAGGGCGATACTCCCACTGGATCCTGTGGTCGCCATCGGTTCGAGCCTCTTCGCGGCCGTCGAAGGAGAGCGCCTGCAGGGTCGTGCCGACAGAGAGCGAGCACACCGAAGGGGGAGCGGGTGGCGGAGGCGATAGAGCGGGGGACCCCCTCCCGCCGTCGGTGCCGGAGCGGGAAGGGTCGGCGATGGAGCGGCCGAAAATATCTCCTCTGCTCTTCTAGACGGGAAGACCCAGGCAACAGTAAACCCTGTCGACCGATCACAAGATCGAACGGTTAAACTGAAGAACCCGACACCCTCCTCCCTTCCAGTTCGGATACGTCTCGGTCTTGGGCCGGAACCCATGTTTGGACTTAGCTTGTTGATTTTTTTTATATTTTTTCTTCTTTGATTTTCGAAAAATAAATGGACGAACCAAAATTTTTGAGAAATATACATCTACCGCCAAATTGTACGGTGGCAGGTACCTGCCGCCATGCCCGACGGCGTTAAGTCCCTGTCACCTTGGGGTACGACGACAGGAGAGACCCTACCGCCGAGCGCTACGGCGGCAGGCCCCTACCGCCGTGCCACGCGGCAGTAGAGCCATTTTTATTGTTTTTAAAAAAAATTGTTTTTAAAACACTTTTAATATTTTTAAAAACAACAAATTGGTAAGTATAAGCATAATCACAAGGGAATATCATAATGAACAAGTAAATGCAATTAGTTTATACAAAATCATGGTAAAAGTACTACTACATCTAAATGTGTCGGTGCCTCTTCGGCCTAACAGCTCTAGGGCCAGCCCGGAGGTGGTCCCGGTCGTACGTCCAGGGGTCAGGTGCCCTGACCACCCGCGGTCCGAGATGGTCAGGAGACCGTGTCGCCATGGCCGCCTGCGACGAGCCTGCAGCATCCGGTGTCCCTCCGTCCGCCGGTGTCACTCCGCCGGCCGCCGGTGTCGTTCCGCCCAGTGGCTGTGTCGGCTGAGTGCAAACGGTGTTTGCGTCAACTGTGTCAACCAATTATGTGAATTTAAACTATTTTCTACGAATTTTATATCAATTTAATCTAATTATGTGAATTATAACCATTTCCTAGAAGTTTAAAACAAATTTAATTAAATTATGTGAATTTAAACTATTTTCTACGAATTTTTATATCAATTTAACCTAATTATGTTAATTATCACCATTTCGTAGAAGTTTAAAACCAATTTAAATAAATTGTGTGAGTTTAAACTATTTTCTACGAAATTTATATCTATTTAATCAAATTATATGAATTATAATAATTTTCTAGAAGTTTTAAACCAATTTAAACGAATTATGTGTATTTAAATAATTTTTTACGAATTATATATGAATTTAATCAAATTATGTGAATTATAACCATTTTCTAGGAATTTTATATGGATTAAAACGAAGAATTATGTGAATTTAAACTACTTTCTACGAATTTTATATCAATTTAACTAACCTAGGTTCTAAACTAAATTAAACTAAGTTAACTAAACTAAAATTTTAAACTAAATTTAACTAACCTAAGTTAACTGAACTAAATTTCTAAACTAAACTAAGTTAACTAAACTAAATTTCTAAACTAAATTAAATAAACTAACTAGCTATACTAACTACACTTACTAAACTAAACTATATTTACAAACATACCTTACTCAGAAGTGCTCCGAAGGGTTGAAAGCCGAAGATTTAGAGGAGGGAGAGAGAGGGAGGGAGGAGCCGGCGGCGGCAGCGGTCGCCCCCTTATATAGGGGTATCGCTGCCGCCACAACCCCACAGCGCCAGGACCCTGCCACCGTGGGGCACGGCGATAGGGCTCCTGACGCCGTGGACCACGACGCTAGGATTCCTGCTGCCGTGCCCCACTGCGGTAGGAATGTAGCCCCACCTGGCAGTAGAGCCGACCGTTGGTGCCACCCCTAACGCCTTGCCCCATGGTGACAGGAACTCCAGCCACCATGGGGTTTGGCGGCAGATGTACATTTGTCGAAATTTTTAGTTCGTCCATTTATTTTTCGAAAATCAGAGTAGAAAAAATATAAAAAATTCTAGCTTGTTGTACTAAAAGATGCTAATCTCTCCCTATATATATAGGATATAAATATATCTCTACCTAATATTAAAGCAAGAACCGTTTCTCGCCGTAATTTTCGTCCGTCCTGACAGGTAGGTCCCACCTGTCGGAGGTCTGTCTCTCCGTCCTCCCGTTCTTCCCAGTTTCTCCCGTCCCCGCGTGCGGCCGACTACCTCAGATTTTCGTCAGTCACCTCTCCTAACACCGCGCAGATCACCGAATCAAAATCGAAGTTTGATTCGGACTCGGAACAAAGGCAAACTCGATTAGAAAACACAAGCGAGGATTCTAAACTCGATGTATGCCTCTCATAACACCGCGCGGATCACCGAATCAAAATCGAAGTTTGATTCGGACTCGGAACAAAGGCAAGCTCGATTAGAAAACACAAGCGAATTCTAAACTCGATGTATATTAAAAAGGTAAGGAGAATTTGAGATAGAAAATAATGAATACAATGAGATAGAATCAAATCGAGGGCAAAGGAAACGAAATAACGAATCTATACACAACGGATAAGATGAAGAAATCATGCTATAGGGTGCTGCCACCGAGCTTGCCCACGGGGTCGCTCGCCGACTTCCCGCCGCGCCCGCACCTCCCTCCGCTCGGATACATAGGCGCTCGACCTCCTCGGATCCGGGCCTACTATTTGCGGGCCGCGTCCCTCCTCTCGCATCTCTCTCGTTGGGAATGGCGGCGAGGCGTGGAGAGGAGGAGGAGCTATAGGGGTGGGGTGCGGCCGTGCGGGGGAAGGAGCCGGGCTTAGAGTGCGACGGGGGAGGAGGAGGTGCAACGGGGGTGGAGCCGGACCCCGAGAGGAGAGGCGAGAGGGTGGAGACCCACCCGATGAAGAGGCAACACCGCGCTCCGTCGACCGCCATAGTCTCCCACCGGGCCCGCAACTCACATCGAGCGCCAACGGCTTCTCCGGGGATCCTTCCTGGCTTGCTGCATCGGAAGATCAGAGAGAGAAGAGATTTGAGATCTCACGGGACACTACACGAGTCAACGAGGAGAGAGAAGAGGTTGGATGGAAATATCTTTGCCATTTTACAATATAGCTCTTAAAAGGATAGAAAGCTCGAGGCAAACCCTCAAGCTGGTGAGATGGGCATAAAAGAAAATATAAAATTACATCACGGATAGTATAAAGAGGTGTCATAACTTTGTGAGTGTTAAATCTTGAATCGAAATGTCAACTCGTTAGTTATAAGATATGATTAAAAAAGGATGTTTGATCCACTTGCCACGATTTATTTTAGGAAAGAAAATAGAGTTCAACAAGTAAAAAAATTAAGCAAACAACATAGACTATCCACCATCCGGTAATTATCATGATCATGTTTCTTTTGGTATCATGGTAAAAATATCTTAGTTTAGAGGTAACATATATATCTTTATACATGTATTTTTTAAAAATTATGATAATATATTACTATTTGATGCGTCATATGCCACAATAGTAAAGTTATCTTGATATGAAGTGTATGAGTGGTAGGGATGATGAAGCGATCGAGTAAGGAAGTGTGGCGGTGACAAAGATGCAAAGTCGGGTGGTACGTGTGTGATGGTGTGGGCGTGGAAGCGGGGATGACAGTGTGACGGGGGCGGATAACGGTGAGATAGGACGCAATAATATAATGGGTGAGATCAGGGTGTGGCGCTTGAGCGATGGTAATGCCACGGTCGGGGAAGGCAAGGTCCGGAGGACAACAAACAGGTTCGGGAGTCGTTGACAACGCGAGTGAGGTTTAAGGTGGCATGGGCACGATGGAATCGATGCCGAGGTCAAGGATGTTCGAGGGTGGTGGGGTGACAACACTATTGCATTAGATGACAGGTGGAGAGATCGTCGGGGTGGCGCATGCGTGACGATGGGACCACGGGGAGGAGGGGATGACGGGAGGCACAAACGACGGTTGCCGGTGAGACTAGGGAGGAGGGATGACGAAAGACACGGACGACGGTTGGCAAGGACATGATGGTGCGTGCGCGATGGCAATGACAATACGGTTGTGGAAGGCGAGATCAAGTAGACAACAACGATGAGGTTCGGGAAGTGCGGACAAGGTCGGGATGACATAGGTACGGCGAGGCGGCGGGGTGACAACACAAGAGGTGCGCCAACGGTGATGTGAGAAACATGTTCTCCCGTTGCAACGCACGGGCATTTTCGCTAGTATAATATTAAAACAAGGATTGATTCTACCTCATATTTTCGTATGTCGCTTGGAACCGGAAAAAGACCGATGAAAACCGGGCGCACTCTCCTTAAATCGCGGAACCCTTCTTGTGAACCATAGCACAATGTAGAAAACCGGCCTCCCCTTATCCGAACTGACCTCCCTACCCACCGAACCAACGCACAGGGCAAAACAGGAAAAAAAACTCCTCCTACCTGACCACTTAATATAATATTAAAGCAAGGATTGATTCTACCCCAGTTTTTTTCTGTCGCTTGGAACCGGAAAAAGACCAATGAAAACCGGCGCACTCTCCTTAAACTGCCGAACCCTTCTCGTGAACCGTAGCACAATGTAGAAAACTGGCCTCCCCCTATCCGAACCGACCTCCCTACCCTCCGAACCAACGCACAGGGCAAAACAAGAAAAAACTCCTTCTATCTGACCACTTAATTAGGAAGGTGATTAGATCCGTTTTCTAGAATTGCATTATTTGTGAGATTTTTTCAAAAAGTAGGATTGCACTTTTACAAGGGACTGAGGGAGTAAGGAGTTCCCACCACCCCCATCCATGTAAGTGAAGCAACCATCATACATACCAATCAGGCAGTCCTGCTGTTATTTTGTATGTCAAGGATTAGGGTAAGAGCGAAAATAGCACGTAACTTTGATACTCAAAGAATCCAACCTTGATTAAAGGAATTATTATTAATCTCGGAACACCGGGTTTAAATTATATTATGTGACTGTAGATATAAAAATTAAGTATAGTAAGACGCAAAAATATAGTAAGGACTCAACGCAAATAACTACAACACCCAATGTAGAAAATTACGGTTGGAATCCGCGGCGAGGGAAGGGGTTGTGGTGCGGAGCCGGCCGAGCTCGAGGCCGCCGGAGAGCAGGCGTCGGCCGCCACCACCACCACCACCACAGAGAAGCCTCCGCCGCCTTGCAGGGATGTGCAGCGGCTGGTGCGCCCAGAGGGGCCCCCAAATCGACAACTTCGATGTAGGAGGAAGAAGATGAGTCTAACTAGAGAGGAGGACCGCCAGAAAGCCATGGCTACTGGTACAGGAGTTGGAGCGAGAGCTTGCTCGATCTCCTCATCTGCTGGCGTACGAGCTTCCTCGGGCTCCTCGTCCGCCGACTGCCGCGAGGAGGACGCCGAGCTTGAGCAGCAGCAGCTCGCCGCACTCCGGCGGTGTCGCGGCTCCACCCCATGCCGACATCAAGAATCAGAGTCGAAACGAAGCAACATGAGGGGCCTTTGTGTGGCCTTCCGGGCGCGGATGCCGCCGGGAAGGAGCCCCTGTCGAGTGCGGCAGTTGTCGGGAGGGGCTTGCACTCGCGGGGGAAATACCTTGTGGTGCCTTCTAGAGAAAATAGGGAGTGAAAATTCAAGTGGGCTCCTTGCCCCTCGTTGTTTCTAAAAAAAAGAGATAGGGAGAGACAAAAAATAAATAAAGGGAAAAGAGAAAAAAGGAAAAGAAGAAGAAAGGAGAAAGAAAATTTATTTTAGGAAAGAAAGAAGACAGTAGTTGGAGATGGTTGAATAAAATAAGAAAAAATTTAAACTACTCTACTCAAGTAAAACCCGATACAGAGAAGATAATATATGATAATTAGTACAGAGGATGTGATAGGACGAAGATGAGTGCGGAAAAACATAACATAGAGGAAAGAATCTTGGTGACTATGGCTAAATATTCCTTTCGGAGAAAGGAAATAGTGGATGACGAGTGTAGACACTTGATAGAAAATAATATGATAATATTTTAATGGTGAGGTTAGGGTGGTGCGGGCTCGATGAGGATGACGATGAGGTCGGGAAGGTGTGGGGGGTAGTAGGGTGGCGCATGATCAGGGTAGACCATAGCGACACAGTGAGGCTAGGGCGTTGGGATGAAAATGCGGGTGAGGCTGGGAAGGCGCAGATGACAATGAGCGAGGTCGGGGTGACACATGCACAATAGGAACGACGGTGTGGTTGGAGAATATGAGGTTGGGCAGACGGCAGTGAGGCTGTGAAAATGAAGTTGAGTTTCGGTAGGCGTGGGCGATGGCAGATGAGGTTAAAATAGTGTGGGAGATGCAACAGTTGACGGGGATGATGCTGAAGTCGGAGAGACAGAGGTGGGACTAGGGTAATTGCGAGGTCAGGATGGATAAGCAATATTTTTCCTATTGCAACGCACGGGCATAATTGCTAGTTTTTTTTTTTAAATTACACAGTAGACACTTACAATATGCACGCACACTCACCTATGTGAATTTTTGTGGAAGTGGTATAGACCACCGGTTTTCTACCAGCCTTCTGAATCCATTGTTGCTGCAGTCGCCTCGTCATCACCCACATACAGTGATGAAAGTGGGTATCTAATGATATTTTTTGTCAGTTGATTAATTACAATAGCATGCCACTCTTGTTCATTTCCTTCCCAAAATTAATTACGTAGAAAGTCATCTTAGTTCATTTTATCATTTCTTTTTGGTCGACTCAATGACCCATTACATTTGGAACTTACATCCCTACCCACATAACCTGAAAAAAACATCATATGACTCATGTTGTAGCCCAAAAAAGAACAATATTCAAATGAAATATATAAGATTAAAAAAAGTTTCCTCGGAATGCATTTCCTTACAAAAGCAAAAACATTGAAATAATATGATGGTTCACTGACGTTGCAGACCAGCTAACATTCTAAACAGTTGCTAAGTCAAGCATGAAAGCAGAATAAGTGCTGTTTTTCAGACATAAAACAACATGTCGTCCACATGGCTCGCTGAAAGCATCTAGGCCCCTAATTTGTGTTTTGGTAATTAATGACAATCATTATGGACTAACAATTTCATTTAAGTTATAAGAATAGGTTAGTCCGGTGAAATGATGAGATCATGTGAGGAACATGAGAAGGTCTTGGTTGACTTATGTTGGAAAGGGCTCAAGGCAAAGGTAAAAGATAGGGTTTTGCTTTTACCGGTCATAAGGTGATTAGAGGATGTTATATGACCGGGTTAATAGGATAGATAGCCGTACTATCAAGAGGGATCAATTTCATTGGCTTGACTTTCCATAGTGCCACTTGGATCAAAAGTTTGCATGCATTGCATTTAGATGAGTGGTGGTTTCTCTTGGTAAAAGGTTTTCATTGAGAATCAAAAGAAAAACAAGTTTTCTGGCATACGGCGGACGGTCGGGCCCTTCGGGCGGACGGTCCGTGGGTGGTTGATTTTTATTTAATAAGCGAGTTTTTGGCAAAAGATTTCGAGAAAAATGTGCTTCGGGGGCGGACGGTCCGCGGGGACCGGGCGGACGGTCCCGCCGGACCGGGCGGACGGTCCGCGAGGTACCGCGGACGGTCCGTTATTTGCAACAGAACGAGGTGCGCTCGGGGTCCCGGGGCGGACGGTCCGCGGCCGGCCCGCGGACGGTCCCGCGTGGGCCGGGCGGACGGTCCGCGCGGCCACGGCGGACGGTCCGCCCGGCCCGGCCGCACGGCCACCTCGGCCCGTTGACCTAGCGTTTTTACCGTTGGAATTCAAACGCGGACCGTCCGCGAGGGCATCGCGGACGTCCGCGAGGCACGCGTTTTGTGTCTAACGGCTAGTAGCGGAAAGGGGGGAGTATTTATACTCCAAGCCCGGGGTTGGAGAGGCTCTCTTGGCACTTCTAAAGGTTCATACTCCCTTGTAGAGCTCTCTCACCCCTCTCTCTCACTCACTTGACTTAGTGGTGGTATTCTTTGTGAGATTGAGAGTTTCTAGTGCATTGCATCAAGGTTTGATCTTTGTGGCACTAGGGAATCATCAAGCAAGTGTTTGATTTGTTACTCTTGGAAGTTGCCGCTTCCTAGACGGCTTGGTGGTGGAAGAATCCGTTGAAGCTCGCAAGAAGATTGTGCGTGGCTCCGGATTTCATGTTGTGAGAGGTATTGTGCTCACCTCACCGGAGCGGTAAAGAGCAACTCTAGTGGAATCGAGGTGTGGAGTGGTTCTCTTGTTCTAACCGGCTCAAGATCAAGTGGTGCCTTGATAGAGGAGCGGTTGAACATTGAATCCACCTCAACGTGGATTAGGGGTGACCGGCAAGTCATCGATACCACGGGATAAAATTCGTCTCTTGTGCTCGGTTATCTCTTTTCTCAATTTCCTTTCAAGCACTTACTTTGAGCATTTTATTTCTAGAGGTTGTTGTTTATCTTGTCACCCTAGGCCGCAAAACCCCAACATAGGAATAGAGTAGGTAGAGATTTATTTCTCCTTGTGGTTCTAATTAAATTTCTCTAGTGTTGTGGTTTTAGTTTTTAAACCGCCTATTCACCCCCCCCTCTAGTCGGTATCCTAGATCCTACAAGTGGTATCAGAGCCGAGGACTCCTTGTTTGAGAGATTTAACCATCTCGGAGTAGGATAAATGGGTGAGGAGGATAAGTTTCATGTTGGGAAGCCACCGGTTTTTGATGGGAACAATTATGACTATTGGAAGAAAAGAATGGAAGTTCACTTTAAGGCCTTGGGAAGAGAATTATGGAAGATAGTAATGGAAGGATATGTCATTTTGGATTCTAAGAATAAGACGGATCAAGATGATAAAAATGAAAAACTCAATGATAGAGCTTTGAGTGTTCTTTACAATGCTCTTGCACTTAGTGAATTCAATAGAGTGAAGGGACTTGAGAAAGCAAATGAGATATGGGAGAAGCTTATGGAAATTTACGAGGGAACATCTACGGTTAAGGAGGCAAAACTTTATGTGTACAAGGGAAAGTTCAATGAGTTCACCATGAAGAAGGATGAAGATGTTTCAACTATGTTCAACCGGTTGAATGATATAGTGAATGAACTCAAGTGTCTTGATTTTGATGTATCAAACAAAGATTTCTCTCACAAGTTCCTTAGGTGCCTTCGGCAAAATATGAGACAATTGTGACCTTGCTTGTGAGGAGTGATTTGAGTAAGATGACTCCTACGGAGGTGCTTGGTGAAGTGCAAACTCATGATTTATTCAAGCAATCACAAAAGGAAGTTCAAGGCCAATCAATTAATGAAGAGAAGAAAAATATTGCTCTCAAGGCCAAGGCTACTCAAGAGGAAAATGATGATGAGAACCAAGATATTGACTCCGATGAAGAAATGGCTCTTATTGTAAAGGGACTAAGAAGAATCATGAAGAAGAAGAAGTTTGGGAAGATGGGGCAATCTTCAAAGAAGAATCCTTTTGAAGGAAAAGATTGTTTCAATTGTGGTGAAATTGGGCATATATCAATTAATTGTCCAAACAAGAAAGAAGATAAATATGGCAAGAAGAAAGACAAGAAGAGTATACCTAAGAGGAAGAAATATTACAAGAAGGAGAAGAATGGTCAAGCATATTTTGTTGAGTGGGATTCCGATGCAAGCTCCGATGAAGAAGATGATGACAAGCCTTCAAGAGGACTTGCCGGGGTTGCTATCAAGGAAGCGCCTTCACTCTTCTCTAAGCCATATTGTCTCATGGAAAAAGGTGAATCTAAGGTAATAATCGACGATAACGATGATGATTGTGATAGTGATAATGATGATAATGCTTTATCTTATGATGATCTTGTCGCCATGATTATTAAGTCCGATGACAAATTGCGCTTGGAGAGATCAAAGTTGAAGGATTTGGAGTTGAAAAATATTTCACTTCAAAATTCTTTTGAGGAGCTAAAGACTACTCATGAAAATCTAAAGATTTCCCATGAAACACTTAACATTTCTTGGGAAACTCTAAAAGATGAGCATGAGAAGCTTAAGGAAGCTCACAACTCTCTCCTTGCACAAGATGTCAAAGGAAAAATGAGTATGGGTGTTGAATGTAATATATTGAATGCTCCTCTTTGTTCATCTAACCCATCTTGTAGCACAAGCACTAGCTCTTGCATTAGTGAGGATATGTCTTATGAATCTATATTATTGGAGAATGAATCTTTGAAAAAGGAGATTGAGTGCTTATCTAATGATCTTGCACGATATTTTGGAAGTCATGTTTGGTTTAATCATATTTGGACAAATCAAAAATTCACATTAAATAAAGATGCACTTGGTTACTTGCCCAAGAAAGGAAAGGAGGCTTTCATTCCTAAGGAAAGTATCTTTGTAAATTCAAATGTTTCCTTTGAGGAAGAAGAAAAGATTAAGATGTGCCATAAGTGCAATACAAGGGTTGGTGTGGATCACCAATGCAAGAGCAAGAAGACCATATCCTTGGATCCCTCATATATTCTTAAGAAAGATTCTAAGGGAGTTGTTTGTGCTCATTATGTTGGTCGCTCTCTCGGTAGTAGTAAAAAGAAATCTATTTGGGTGCCTAAAATTTTGGTCACTAACATTGAAGGACCCAAGAAGATTTGGGTACCTAAAACAAAGTAATCTCTTTTGTAGGTGAACTATAAAGCCGGAGGAAGACATTGGGTAATTGATAGTGGTTGTACAAACCACATGACCGGTGAAAGGAAAATATTCTCTCATCTTGATGAAGACATTTCCGATTTTGATAACATCACTTTTGGAGATGATAGCAAAGGAGGCGTAAAAGGCATTGGTGAAATACCTATCTCTAAAGATTATAATCTCTCTAATGTCTTGCTAGTTGATTCTCTTAATTTCAATTTGCTATCTATTGCTCAACTTTGTGACAATGGCTATAAATGTACTTTCACTAGTAATGATTTTGAGGTAACCTCACTAGATGGGAAAGATTCTATTTTTAAGGGCTTTCGTCATGAGAGCTTATATCTAGTGGATTTCTCATCTAAAAAGGCAAATTTGACTACTTGCTTATTCTCAAAGGCCTCTATGGGATGGTTATGGCATAGAAGACTTGGCCATGTTGGTATGAAACAACTCAACCGTTTGGTGAAACATGACTTAGTTCTTGGCTTGAAAGATGTAAAATTTGAGAAAGATAAATTATGTAGTGCTTGTCAAGCCGGAAAGCAAGTTGCCAACTCACATCCTAGCAAGAGTACTATGTCAACCTCAAGACCATTGGAATTACTACATATGGATTTATTTGGTCCTACTACCTATAGAAGCATCGGTGGCAATACCTATTGTCTTGTAATTGTGGATGATTATTCAAGATACACATGGGTATTCTTTCTTCATGACAAAGCTATTACATGTGATATTTTCAAGTCATTTGTGAGAAGAGCCGAAAATGAATTTGAGCTAAAATTGAAGAAAGTTAGAAGTGACAATGGTAGTGAGTTCAAGAACACCAATGTTGAAGAATTTTGTGATGAGAAAGGGATCAAGCATGAGTTTTCAACTACATATACACCGGAACAAAATGGTGTTGTTGAGAGGAAGAATAGAACCTTAATTGAGATGGCAAGATCAATGCTAGATGAGTACAAAGTTTCGGATTCCTTTTGGGCCGAAGCTATCAACACCGCTTGCCATGCCTCTAATAGGCTATATTGTCATAGATTCTTCAATAAGACACCTTATGAACTTCTAAATGGAAGAAAGCCAAATATCTCATATTTCCGGGTCTTTGGTTGCAAGTGCTATATCTTGAGGAAAGGATCTCGATTGTCTAAATTTCAAAGTAAATGTGATGAGGGATTTCTTCTTGGATATTCTTCAAATTCCAAAGCCTATAGAGTATACAACAAGTCTAAAGGATTTGTTGAGGAAGCATATGATGTGCAATTTGATGAAACTTTGGGCTCTCAAGATGAAAAAGAGAATTTAGATGATGTGAGAGGCGAAAAGTTAAGCAAAGCAATGAAGACTATGGAAATTGGGGATATCATGCCTAGAGAAGAAGATGATGATGAAGATCCATCGGTATCTATTGAAGTTAACCCATCCACTTCCACAACAAATGATCATGGTCAACAAAATGGTAACTCAAGTAATAATGACTCACCTCAAGAAGATGATCAAATGGCCCATATGACCACACCTTCTTCATCAACTCAAGAACAAATTGATCAACCAAGAATTCATCATCAAGTCGCCAAAGATCACCCTATTGATCAAATCATGGGTGACATTAGTAAGGGTGTTCAAACTTGATCTCGTGTTGCTTCCTTTTGTCAACATTATTCTTTTGTCTCTTTCCATGAGCCTAAGCGTGTAGATGAAGCACTTAATGATCCGGATTGGGTTATCTCCATGCAAGAAGAATTAAATAATTTTATTAGAAATGAAGTTTGGGAGTTGGTTGGAAGACCCAAGAATCATAATGTTATTGGTACTAAATGGGTCTTCCGTAACAAAGAAAATGAAGATGGTATTGTTGTGAAGAACAAGTCAAGATTAGTTGCTCAAGGTTATACTCAAGTAGAGGGATTGGATTTTGATGAGACTTTTGCTCCCGTAGCTAGACTTGAGGCCATAAGAATCTTGCTTGCTTATGCTTGTTCCCGTAACATCAAGTTATATCAAATGGATGTCAAAAGTGCTTTCTTAAATGGGAAAATTAGTGAACTAGTATATGTTGAGCAACCTCCCGGTTTTGAAGATCCTATAAAGCCTAATCATGTGTATAAGCTCTCTAAGGCTTTATATGGGTTGAAACAAGCCCCTCGTGCTTGGTACGAAAGGCTTCGGGACTTTCTTCTCTCAAATGGCTTTAAAATTGGAAAGGTTGATACAACATTGTTCACCAAGAAAATTGGAAATGACATCTTTATTTGTCAAATTTATGTTGATGATATCATTTTTGGTTCAACTAATGAAGATTTTTGTAAAGAATTTGGAGAAATGATGTCTAGGGAATTTGAAATGTCTATGATTGGTGAATTGAGTTTCTTCCTTGGTCTTCAAATCAAACAATTGAAGGAAGGCACTTTTGTTTGCCAATCTAAATATGTGAGGGACATCTTAAAGAAATTTGGCATGGAAGATGCAAAACCCATCAAAACTCCTATGGATACTAATGGACATCTTGATCTTGATGAGGGAGGTAAACCGGTTGATCTTAAGCTTTATAGGTCCATGATTGGTAGTTTGCTTTATCTTACCGCATCTAGGCCCGATATCATGTTTAGTGTGTGCATGTGTGCTAGATTTCAAGCCACTCCTAAAGAATGTCATTTGACCGCCGTAAAGCGTATCTTGAGATATTTAAAGTATTCTCCTAACATTGGTCTTTGGTATCCAAAGGGTGCTCATTTTGAATTAGTAGGGTTTTCGGACTCGGATTATGCCGGTTGCAAGGTTGATAGGAAGAGCACTTCCGGAAGTTGCCAATTGCTTGGACGGTCACTTGTTTCTTGGTCATCTAAGAAGCAAAATTCAGTGGCTCTTTCAACCGCCGAAGCGGAATATATCTCGGCGGGGAGTTGTTGTGCTCAATTACTATGGATGAAGCAAACACTTCTTGACTATGGTGTGAAATTCAAGGAAATTCCTCTCTTATGTGACAATGAAAGTGCTATCAAGATTGCAAACAATCCGGTTCAACATTCTAGAACCAAGCATATTGACATCCGGCACCATTTTCTTAGAGATCATGTGAGTAAAGGAGATATCAAGATTGATGGAGTAAGCACGGATGATCAATTGGCGGATATATTTACCAAGCCTTTGGATGAGTCTCGGTTTTGCAAATTGAGAAATGAGCTAAATGTGATTGACATCTCAAATGTGGCTTGAGAACTAGCACATGTGTTTATCCATATGCTTTTGCTTTTCTCTCTTATTAATTTCTAAATTATCTCTTGTCTTTTAGTTTCGTAAAGCTTGCTTGTGCATATTTTCTTTAGCATTACTCAGCACATTGCATCTTTAAATAAATTTCTCTTGTTATTCTTGAGCAATGATCCCAAAAGAAAGCCTTGAAAAACCTCTTCTTAAAGTTAATTCACGCTGAAATATAAAAAGGAGGTCGGACCGTCCGTCTCAACTTGGCGGACCGTCCGGCTGCTCCTGGCGGACTGTCCGCCAGGGCAGCGCGGACCGTCCGCGTGGTTCGTGGGGCAACGGTGCGGTTCTGGAGGTTCTGGAAACTTTAACGGACCGTCCGCGCCTGGGGCCCGGACCGTCCGCGCGCCTCGCGCGGACTGTCCGCGGGGGTGTCGCGGACTGTCCGCCCGTGTCGCGCGCGGGTGGGTCCCAGGACCGCGGGATGAAATCGACCCAGGCCTTCTCCTTTTCCCCACCGAAGGCAGTTGGCTTCTTCCTCCTTTCTTTTGCTCTCTCTCAAGGTGATAGCCCCTCTCTTAGGGATTTCTCTTGGGGCTCTCCCCGGACCGTCCGAGCACATTCCCGGACTCTCCGCGAAGTTCTCCACCATGTCATCCGGGTACTTTTTCGAATCTCTTTGTCTATCTCTTGGATTTTGAGCAAGGAGGTGGTTAGGGTTTGAAGGTGTGATCTAAAATTCGTCCATGATTTCAAGATTTTGGCTCGGTGAATGTGTTTGGGATATCAATGTAGTGCTGTGGCAAAATTTTGGTAAAGAAATTTCGGTTTTTGATGAAGATATGAGGTTGGAAAGAATCGGTGTCACTGTTCATGGGCGCCTGCCGTCAGGTACCGGGCGGACCGTCCGCCGCCTCCTCGCGGACGGTCCGCGCGGCCCCCGGCTGAGGATCCCATGCACAGTGACCTTTCGAATGGGGTTCATTATCAATTCAAATTGCTTCCTAAAGTTAATACTCATTGAAATGTATGGTTTTGACAGTGCTCGCAAGGCTATAGCTTCTCTCACTAAAAAGGTGACCAAAAAGGTCACATCAAAGAAGAAGGGCAAGGATGTTGGGACATCGAAGAGGCGGAGAAAAGATGATACCTCTGAGGAAGAAGAGGAACCTGACAATCCAAATGACAGCGATTTCAATCCGGCCGATGAAGCGGCAAGTGCCTCATTTATGATGGATGAAGATGAGATAAGTCAAGGGGGAGGTAACAATGTTGAAATCATTGATGTGGTTAATTACACAGCTCCTAGAAGGCAGTGGACCCAAAGAGAGTTTGCTATTGCTAGAAATGAAAATGCTTATAATCAACCCCGTGACACCCACAATTTATTCTTCCACACTCTTGTGCAAGAACAAGCATTTTTCAGTAGTTTGATGGAGTGCACGGTTTTCTCTCATCAAAGAGTTGATTTTGATTATCTTGAGTCTAAAACTGTCCTTGCTGGGGTGGCAACAAAATTTGAGAATTTGCGGTTAAAACCATTTCTCTAAGATAGATGTGAGTTGGAATGATACAATAGTTAGACAATTCTATGCAACTTATGAAATGGATTTCATAGGGAAGAAAATGAAATGGATGACCGGTAAAAGTGAGTATGAAGCCACATTTGCGGAATTTGCAACTGCTAATCATCTTAACTATGAGTATTTTAGTGAGGGTATTGATGTTTATAACGAGGATATTCTTGAAGATACAGCTGTATTTTACGAGCCTGGCACTCTTAATGCAACCATAATGAACTGCATGTCATCAGGACTTAGACACCATCTAGCCGCCATCAACAACATCATTAGGCACACTTTTATGCCTAAAAGTGGTAATAAGGATAAAGTCCGGGAACATTATTGGAATGTGATTGATTATGTTATGAATGGAACTAGATTTGATGTTGTGAAACTTATTCTTGATCAAATGATTTGCAAGAAACGTCTTGTTCGAGATAGTATTTATTTTGCCCCCTATATTATGTCATTGATCAAGATAAAGACAGGGTTCAATGGGTTATGTGATGTGAAGCATGAACTTTATCGCCCATTTTACAATGCTAAAGCCTTTTTGAACAAGCCATTGACACCCTATGGACGAGAAGCGAGAGGCTCACAATATTGCAGAAAATATTGAGGCTCATGGTGGTGATGATGAAAATGCAAATGTTGGAAACTTGGGAAATGTTAATGTTGATGAGGGTACTTATGCTATGCCTCCTCCTCCAGTTCCTCCTATGCAGCCACAGTGGGAGCCTCCCGCGGGATACTTTGATCCCTATTTTGCTAATATTCAACAATCAATGAATTCTCGGTTTCGGCAAATGCGGTCGGGGTTTCAATCTCACTTTGAGGCATATGGACAAGACGGATGACCGACACCTTCCGGACTATGCGGCGGAATTTTCAGGCATCGATTGATACTAGTCTAGACACCTTTGGTCATCATGTCTATAATACTATGCATGATCCCATGATGCAGCGGTTGGGTGAAATGCAAACTGATCTTCAGAATGATCTTAGTGCCCTCAATGATAGATTCTCTCAGATGTCCACCTCCGAGCAGTATCAGCAGTTACATGATCAGCAGACACAGCTTCAGCACGATGTCCATGCCCTGAACACAGCTTTTGGAGATTTCAGAGATCATTTTTATCATTACTATCCGGCTCCTGCTCCACCACCAGAGTTCTGTCCCCCTCCGCCATTCTATCCTCCTCCGCCGCCGCCACAGGATGACTAGGCCCTTTTGGTATTTGATGCCAAAGGGGGAGAGAGATTTGGAGGAGTGTGTGTTTTCTAGGGGGAGCTCACCTTGCTTGCATGAATTTGGAACTCTTTGCATTGCATTTACATGTTTAATTTCGGTCTTGCATAAACTTCGTGTGGCTTGTAATAATTTTTGTAAACTTACGTTTTGTTGTGTGATGCGTTTGAGAACTAGAACTAGTGGCTATCTTGCGATGTTCTACAATTATGTTCTTGCTTTGTTTATCTTATGATTTGTTCTAGTTCCTATAGTAGTTCTTGATGCTAACCCTTAATCCCTTTGGATATATATTTGTGGTTGTTGCCTTGATCTCTATTTTGTAGGGAAACTCCGTCAAAATTTATCATATTTAGGCATATGTGTGAAAATCAAATGAAAATTATATGCACAAATGTAGGGGGAGTTATCTCTATATTCTTGTTTTTGGAGACAATTACTCTATGTATTTATTGAATTTATTTGAGAAGAGTAAGTGATTCCAAAACACAAAACCTTTATTATATCACTCCTTTAAATGGTTGTCATCAATTACCAAAAAGGGGGAGATTGAAAGCATCTAGGCCCCTAATTTGTGTTTTGGTAATTAATGACAATCATTATGGACTAACAATTTCATTTAAGTTATAAGAATAGGTTAGTCCGGTGAAATGATGAGATCATGTGAGGAACATGAGAAGGTCTTGGTTGACTTATGTTGGAAAGGGCTCAAGGCAAAGGTAAAAGATAGGGTTTTGCTTTTACCGGTCATAAGGTGATTAGAGGATGTTATATGACCGGGTTAATAGGATAGATAGCCGTACTATCAAGAGGGATCAATTTCATTGGCTTGACTTTCCATAGTGCCACTTGGATCAAAAGTTTGCATGCATTGCATTTATATGAGTGGTGGTTTCTCTTGGTAAAAGGTTTTCATTGAGAATCAAAAGAAAAACAAGTTTTTTACGGCATGCGGCGGACGGTCGGGCCCTTCGGGCGGACGGTCCGTGGGTGGTTGATTTTTATTTAATAACTGAGTTTTTGGCAAAAGATTTCGAGAAAAATGTGCTTCAGGGCGGACGGTCCGCGGGGACCAGGCGGACGGTCCCGCCGGACCAGCGGACGGTCCGCGAGGTACCGCGGACGGTCCGTTATTTGCAACAGAACGAGGTGCGCTCGGGGTCCGGGGCGGACGGTCCGCGGCCGGCCCGCGGACGGTCCGCGTGGGCCGGGCGGACAGTCCGCGCAGCCCCCGGCGGACGGTCCGCCGCCCCGGCCGCACGACCACCTCGGCCCGTTGACCTAGCGTTTTTACCGTTGGAATTCAAACGCGGACCGTCCGCAAGGGCATCGCGGACGATCCGCGAGGCACGCGTTTTGTGTCTAACGGCTAGTAGCGGAAAGGGGGAGTATTTATACTCCAAGCCGGGGTTGGAGAGGCTCTCTTGGCACTTCTAAAGGTTCATACTCCCTTGTAGAGCTCTCTCACCCCTCTCTCTCACTCACTTGACTTAGTGGTGGTATTCTTTGTGAGATTGAGAGTTTCTAGTGCATTGCATCAAGGTTTGATCTTTGTGGCACTAGGGAATCATCAAGCAAGTGTTTGATTTGTTACTCTTGGAAGTTGCCGCTTCCTAGACGGCTTGGTGGTGGAAGAATCCGTTGAAGCTCGCAAGAAGATTGTGCGTGGCTCCGGATTTCATGTTGTGAGAGGTATTGTGCTCACCTCACCGGAGCGGTAAAGAGCAACTCTAGTGGAATCGAGGTGTGGAGTGGTTCTCTTGTTCTAACCGGCTCAAGATCAAGTGGTGCCTTGATAGAGGAGCGGTTGAACATTGAATCCACCTCAACGTGGATTAGGGGTGACCAGAAGCAAGTCATCGATACCACGGGATAAAATTCGTCTCTTGTGCTCGGTTATCTCTTTTCTCAATTTCCTTTCAAGCACTTACTTTGAGCATTTTATTTCTAGAGGTTGTTGTTTATCTTGTCACCCTAGGCCGCAAAACCCCAACATAGGAATAGAGTAGGTAGAGATTTATTTCTCCTTGTGGTTCTAATTAAATTTCTCTAGTGTTGTGGTTTTAGTTTTTAAACCGCCTATTCACCCCCCTCTAGTCGGTATCCTAGATCCTACACTCGCTGGTAATATACAATTTCAATGGACGATGAATGTTTATCAGTGCCAGGATGGAATTACCGAATTAGTATTATCTATACTATAAAGGCAGAAACATTTGAGAACAATTCTTACCCAACGTAAAACATACCCACCCCTCACAGAGGACCCACATGTCAGGCGAGGCCCACCCAAAAGAGCCAGACGAAACCGGCAAGGACGACAAAAATCGGTGTTAGAAATTGTTTCCGCCGATTCGATGATTCTTTTGTCACCACAAGCTCCACTTACCCGCCCGCGTACCCGCGGCCGACCCGCCACCGTCAATCACGCGCCCTCCCGATCTCTTTCCTTCCCTCCCGCGCTAACCCGACCGCTGGTCCTCCCCAGATCCCCTCAAGCCCGTGCTCCTCCTTCCCCCGGCCGCCACTTCCCTTGCCCACGCTCGCACCGCCTGTGGCTCCTCCCTCCTCGCGATGCCATGGTCTCCCCTGATCTCTCCGCTTGTTCGCGTGGCGGAGCTTCACTCACGCGTGACGGCCGCGTCGGCGGAGTTCCTCTCAGACGTGCCGGTCCTGGCGGCGGAGCTCCTGCTCCCACTCGCACCCGCCTGCCGTCGACCCCGCCGCCGCGCTCCGTCTCAATCTCCACTAGAGGACTTCAAGGTTGGTCTCCCCTGTTCCCTTCCCCCTTCATCTGATTCGGTCTCGATTTTGCCCGCTTCCATCATGACGTGTCTATTGGATCAATGGTCTGCGAAAAGGTAACTCCTCCTTAAATTGAATCTTCAATCTCATGTCCTCTCTCTTCTATTTCATCTCTCTTTCCACCCAATCTTAGGTGATTCGGCCAGTGAAGCGGGAACCAAATCCCACCTGCATCAGACATCCCTATCTAGGGTTCGTGGGTGAGAGAATTTGGGAGAGGATTTTTCCGTCCGTGCAGATGGTGGCGTGTCAAGACCCCAAGCAATAATTCTATCAGTGTCGGACATTAAGGGGTCTCCAGGTTAATCAAACCAAATCCAATTACATGCATCGTTGTTCGTGTTCCTCCTGCATCCCTTTCTTTCTCTCTATGTCCTGCTTAATTGTCATCAGTTTCTTTAGTAATTTAATTTCATTGTTTACATGATGGTTGATGGCAGGTCACCAGGGTGCCAATGAAGGACGACAATGGGACGTGACAGCAATGGCAATTTGCTTGCTCGAGAGGAGCTGCTTTGCTTGCTTGCATGGGACAACAAGATAAACAATAGAAGTAGTATGTCTTGCTCTCATCTCGCGCCTATATTTACATTTTGACTATATAAAGTTGCATGTGGCATGCCCTTGTGGGTAGTTACATTTTTCTTTGACTAACTCATTGCTTTTAGTTGTTCAGTAACATGAAGTTCCATATCTGCTCATATTTCATAATGTTGGTTCATTTGATTCACGTCTACACAAGGTAGCTCATCTAAACCTAGAGGACTTTGCGATCCGCAGTGACTTGTTTGGTGGTTGTATCGGGTTTTATATCTTTCCGCCCTAAAAAAAGGTTTTATATCTTCCCTAGACATACTTGCACTATTAATTGTTATTTATGTGAAAATATATATTATATTTAGTTTTGAGAAATCCTTGTAGATGCTCCCACCTGTGGTCTTATGGGCTTTTGTGAGAGGTGGGGATAATTTTTTGTTGAGAATTGAGAGATGGGGTGGGGGGATTAAATCTGGGCGAAAGCACTTGTTCTTTCCGAGTGTCATATTGACAATGTAAGGATTCCATTTGGTTTTCCACATCTCGTCTAGCTAATTAGCATTCTGCAATCTCATATGGCAGTTAGACCCTTTTACTATTAATGATCTTTTGCCTTTTGGGTCACTCCATGTTTTTTATTTTTGTACCATAAGAAGTATCACAATAAATACTTTGATTACTGAAGAAGATATATTTAATTCATCATTTTAGTTTTATAACCTTATTTCCCTTGCAAATGACTATTTAGAGAAAGATTACTTGGTAAGCTCTGTAATTTGTTTATAGTACATTACTTTGATTACGCTGCGAGCATAACCTTCTTGCGTTGCGGCGGACTTTGCGCGATGGCGGCGGTCGGGCACTCCCTCGAGCCGTGATGGACAGGCACGGGCGCGTCGGCGAGAAGCCAGCAGCTGGTGGCCTCTCCCCCCCCTCTCCATGGCGTGGCGAGGCTCTCCCTCTCCTCCCTGGAGCAGCTGCGACGACCAACGCTTGCGTGGCACCAACCCCCGGCGACAGCGGGGAGGGGCTGCACCTACTTCCACTCTCTCTCTAGATTGAGCAGGGGTCAATAAAATGAAATCCTACATGTTGGTCTGTTGATATTTTGCATGTTCAGGTATTGCAATAATTGATTGATTGGACACAGGGATGCGCCTATTGGTGACAAACAAGGAGATGTGGAGGCTTCACAAGGATAGGTTTTAGGATTTTTTTATTCTGGATTCCAAATTAGGTTTTGGGATTTTCTTTTCATCTATTCCAGTGTGGAAGGAAGGGTACGGTTGGCTCTGATGATCCCCAATTTGTCCCCAACTGGTCTCATGTTGTTCAATGGCTGGATCCGTTTTTGGCCGGTAGCATGCCCTCCTCGCTCCCAAGGTTAGCGGCTCCTTTGCTTTCCTCCTATCCCTAGGCTTGTGTGGTTGCATTTTCTGCTGTCAACTAATAAGGTCTGCTGTTATGCTAATGCCAATATCTATTTTTCTGCCTTATTTCTGTCTCTGCTCCGCTCTAACCATGGCACCGACGACCACATCAAGTGATCAGGTTCGTCCTCCTCCCTACTGCCCCTCAGTAATTTTGAAGTAGTTGTTTAAGCTGAAGAAACCACATAACATTTCTGAAGAAATAGTCCTCATCAACTAGCAAAGAATATGTTTGTATGTACACCTAGGTATTCATATATTTCATTTTTGTTTATATATTCATTGGAACTACTTGGTTCACATCATTGTATTTTTAAAATTGCTTGTCCGTGTCATGTTAGTATGCCCAACTTTGTTAAATTCGGTGAACAATTTACTGACTAGCGGGGCCAAAGAAATAATTTGGCTAGGATATTTACGGCAAGCATTAAGGTCAAAAGATGCACTCATAAACTTAGGTTAGGGTGGATTCTTCATTTCTATTTAAAAAAATCTCAAATATATGTAGGTTCTTAGGTTTCGTGGAGTTCCTTTTATTAAATTATTATTCAAAGGGGCATTATTGGTTTTGAGTTTTTAGTTATGTTAACATGATAACCATATATATCAAATTTAATTATGATGCATGTTAATATTTGTGTAAGTTTACTAGACTTCGTGTTATTAATGTCTTGTCGGCACACAATTTTTAGGTATGTGGGCTCTAGGCGTAAGTGATATCATGTGATTTTGGTTAATTGCTTATGCATAAGCATGAATCTGATGGTGTTGCACAGGTATGTGCTTATCCTCTAATTTGAAAACTATGCAATTGGGTATAAGGGTAGATCAGAATTTCAGAACTAGGTAAAGGTCTAAGTAAAAATAGCATGCGCGAGTCTGAGGACCACATGATGACGTAGATGTAGAATTGAAGAGATTATCTCACATCAATTTAGATATTGAAGAATGGTGGCTACATGAGATTTACTTATCACTCATATACCATATATTTTGCTAGATTAAAAAATAGTACTTACTGTTTTCCTGTAAAGTGAGGATAAATAGTAATGTATATCAATGTTTTCTTCAATATATGAAGGAATCATATTTGGTGGCCTCTGATATAACACAATTGTATCTGCTTACCAGTTCTAATGGTTTTTTTTCATGTAATGCTAAACTGGAACCTGATATTGAGATTTAAATTACATATCATTAAATCTTTCTATATATGATGGTTCCGAAAAATTCAGAATATGATAATGATGTACTGCAGTTACAAGTAGCTGAGGGTTGTGATGAGAGAGAAGAAAATAATAGATGTGATGGGCTTAAATCAAGTTATAAATTCTTATAGACTACTTTCACTTATATTTTTGTTTGGAAGAAGAAAATTTGAAGGATTTACCATGTTATCTATTTCCTACTATGGCAAGCGACATCAACATTGTTACTTTTTAATTGTTCAGTTTAACATGCAAAATATTTTTTAATTCGCGGTTGTAGTATTTCTTTTCTAAGGATAGTGAACCATTCAGATTCTGCTATTTTTTTAATTGTACACATACTACGTTTCACAAAAGACGAGTAAAATGTTGCTTAGTCAGAAGTATGTACTACTAAGAAATAGAGCAGCACGGTTCCTGCTTGTTTATGTGTACTAATTTGTTGGCTATTTTCCGAATTTTCTTCCTTGCTTGTGAATGATTGCATGTGAAATTCGCATTCCTTCACAGGGGTTCCTGTCGAATCGCATTGGTGAGTGCCGCTGGTTGGTTTGAATTGGTTTGTGGTGCTGCACGTTTAGGGATTGATTTGATTTGTGACTTTGTGGTTCATTGAAGGCCAAGGACAAACTGGAGAATTGGATGGTAGCATACAACGAGTATTGGAAGAGCATCTAGAGTGAGGTGAGCACCATCTCAGGTGTGTTCCTTGACAAGAGGCAGGTGAGCAAACAACACTGCAATCATTTTCATTTTCTTTCTAAAATAGCAAGCCAATTTTGTTGCTTGAACATAATTCATAGGTCTACATGGTATATGTATTAACAGTGGTGATGCATGCGTTGAATGCTTGAACACAAGGACGATCGGGAACATGATGCTGGCAATCATGCAGATGTGCTGGCGGTCACGCCTGCGGCAACATGCTGCTCAAGGTCGCGGTCGCGGTCATGCTCTCCGGTGGGTAGGCGCTAGGCGGGCACAATGTGATCTGCAGCATCTCGGTGAGTTGTTCTCTTCACTAGGCCTCTAACAACATGTATAGTTCATTTATTTTATTTGGCGGATGCTTATTCATTCCCACATGTTTTTTCATGTTTCATGACCATGAATGATTTAGGCAGGTTAACCTTGGAGAGAAGGATTATTTTGTTTCCATCAGGTTTAAACTGTTACTTTTCGTTGATTACTACTTATTATGCTTCTCTTGGCTGCAAATCAAAATTATTTATGCTGCTAGAGATTCAGACTGTGTCAAAGAGCAAGTGTCAATGAGTAAGGCTTTGTCTCCAGTAAATGTGCTCTTGAAAGAAACAAAAACAAAGTAAGAGCCAAGGAGCAAGGAAGCACTCTCTAGATATGGTAAATTGGAAAATCAGTAAATTAACACTGTACAGGGTAGGCTGATTTGAGCTGGAGAGCTTAACATGGAAAACAGAAAAGTTTCATTTGTTCAGTTTGGTATAGCTATTTAAATTGATGTGCAATCAGCATCAGTTGGTACTCTCTACCTTTCAAAAACAATATACAATTGTTAATTCCATGACTCTTTCAAAATTATCTTTCTTGTGAGATTTATCAAATAACTTGGATTAAGTTTGATGGAAGTTTACATGAATCAGGGGAGCATTGCCTCCGGAGTTTTGCATATAACATCGAGGTAAAAAACCAGGTGACAGACCAGCTACAGAATTGCCAAAAAGAGGCGATGCAACTTCTGTCCATTAAGGGGGTGCTTTAGATGTGGAGTATGTTAGCAGCACACCTATATTATGCAGCACTATTGTGGTGTATGGCTGGAGCTAGGGCTGTACCAGCATCCTGCTCAGCTGGAACCTTAGGGTGACTTTTGTCAGGTCTTTTTCATCTCTGTAATAGGTGATTATATGCCGACAATAATCTAGGTGTGTGCGCGTCTTCGGGTGTGTATATGACTCCTTTCTCTTGTATTAATATAATGATACGATGGATGTAGATCTAAATTAGTTTTTTGTCCATGAGATGTGGATCGGACGCGTCTAGGACTGATGGATGCAGGTGCCAAAGGCAGAGATTGTTATGAGTGATTGTGGAATTTTTCAATAAAAAGATTGTGGAATCATCTATCTGCATGGTCATGTTTAGTGTTCTAATTGAAATCATGCACTTTGCTATTAACATGTGATCAGGCAAAGTGGATAGCAAGATAGCAGGTCCTTTGCTTTAAACATATTTCATTTTTTTCTTGAAAGGATACCGAATGTCTGAAACTATACCGCATGTTAATGGCCCAAAGCTCAACCTTCAGTTTTCTAAACATCTTATCTTACCAGTTAGGTTGTTTTTTAGCCCAGACAGACTTGGGGACTGATTTCGGGGAAAAACAGAAGCTCATTATGGTCCATTGAGTAGGAGCATGAGTGATGAGACCATGGCGCCACCACCACCTCCTGGGTCCCGATCCTGGGCTTGGTCTGTATCCGCCTCCCGCCATGATGACACCATGGCGGCATGGCCTTCCCAGAGTTTTTTTCCACCCATACTTGTCATGTTCGCGGCCATCCTTCTAGCCATTTTCTGCCAGCTTTAGCACACGTAGAAAATCAGTGGTTTTCTTTCCCTAATATAGCTAACCAAGAATCAATATTTGCTTTGGTTACTTCCAGTGCTTTTTTCTTTTAAAAATAAATTACCACATATGCAATTGGAGAAGATGCATTATAGTTTTCTTAAGATTCGGCACGTGATGTTTTCTTGAAAGAGAAAAAATGAGAGGACCTGATTACCATCCACTGATCCTATGATTAGGTGCATTTCTAGAATTAGTGAAAATTCAGTGGTTTCTTACTATTCAGACCATTTAAGTTTTTGGAAAAAATGAATGTGACCAATTAAATGGGTTGATAGTTCTGAGTTTTTAAAGGAGCTTAATGTGATTGGCTCTATACTTTGGGAGCAAATAAACTAAATAAAATAATAAACAAGAACTAAATTAATGTGTCCAAAGATTGATGTGATTGGCTCTATGTTTTGAGTAGCATGGCCAGTAGAAAGGCTAGGATAGGTGCTCACAGAAAAAGAATTTGATTTCTATGCCAAGGTGTATCTGTATCTTTTTTATTTTCAAATATATGTAGTTTTTAAGGTTAATGGGTGCTGCTGCCGGCTGGTTCCTAATAGTCAGTCAAATTGGGAGATGGGCTTTTCTTTACCAAATTATTACTTTGTCAATCTTTTAATCAATATGTAAGTGACTTCCTATTTTATTAAATATCTTGTTTTTACCTAACATATGCAAATTAATGCTCCTTCAATTTGAACATTTTGTGGCTCTTACACTGCCTATAATATTAGCTCTTATGCATTAGGTTGTCAAGTGCAGGGAGAAAGCATGAATGGTGGAGGCATGCGCAGGAATCCACAAGAAAAAAAGAGTATGACCAGGAGCTCCTTCAATGTGAGAATATAGGTATTTGAATTCATCTGGTGGGCGGTGGCTGATATTCAATTTCAGTTTTTAGAATCATATTTGATGTTGATGCTCAGTTTCATGCTTTATTTTTTATCCAAGGATAATTGGAGCTCTTTGATGCTACGAGTATGCAGATCTTCTCAAAGCTAATGATTTCTTTATGATGGTTCAGACATAGGTCCATTCCTTAATTCTTCATCCGATGGTCTATATCCACTTGTTGTGAAATCAGGTTTGAAGAATTCATGTGGTTTTCATTTGCAAATCTTTGTAAAAGTAACAATTAATATCTATTGAAATCCTTCTAAGCATTGGCGGGGAATGTCAAATGGGAATTTTCGGCCTGCAAGATGTTTGCTAAAATGCCCCTTCAGTGATAGGATGAAGCCAAAGATAATCAAATCAATTTTCGGTGGCCACATTTTATGATGTCGAGATATATGAAGGCCCAAATGTCACTCATGAGAACTATAACAAGAGGTTTTTAGCAGGAAATGGCTTGGGTCATATTAACTTGTAAATGTAGATAGTGGACACGAAACCAGTGAAAAGCATGATTAAGTAAGGTCCCTGCTCACACCAAATGTGATCATATGGTGGTGGTACCTAATCATTTATATAGTTTGTGTTTCAACTCTAAGTTGCATCACAATGAGGTAGAGCGTTGTCAATTAATTTTTCCTTCTTTTTTGGCAGACACTATTTATGGATAGTGGGAGATGTTACAACTTTGTCCCGCAACAATTATTTTTGGCAGAAGATCATGAAGGATAGACATGATATAGAGTTTTTTTAAAAAATTAATGATGACAATGATTTCTCAAATGCAGTAATCAAGGCTACAATTGAGCTAGATGATGCTGAGAATTAAGTGAAAATGGAATCATTGCATATAAGCAGGGTCCGAATGTTTCGGGGTTTCGGGCCGCACGTGTCTTGTTTAGCGTTTTTTAAAATGTATCAAATGTTGATATATGAACTATTTGAAACATGCGGTATGTGATCTTCTAATCACGTGCATACACTTTTATGAGGACAACTGGCTGGGCACTAATCAGGTCCTATGTATTTACTGTAATTTTCATAAGTATGGTCACTTTTTAAGATTTTAAGGCCTTCTCTACTTTGATGTTCTTGAGGCTTAGTGATTTTAATTCTTAACATACACCTTGTGACATGTAAATCCCATGTAAACCCTTCTAGATATCCAGTTTAGAATTTGAGGTTGTTGGGGGTTGGGGTGGTGGTTGGTTGGTTGGCGACAGAGGTGTGGTGGAATGGGAGTGTCACTGACTGGTGGGTTTACAGGTGGCGAGGTTAGGAAGGTCCAGGTCGAGGGCCAATAGTCGGTGTGTGGGTGGGGTGACCGTCGTTGACGGGGGTGGTGGAATAGGCGACAGTTGGCACCAGGGTGGAGAGCTCACCAGGGAAGAAGAGAAGGATGTGATTTGGTTTGCAAAATTCACTTCTTAAGCACTTCCCTCTTATTTCAGTTCAGATTATAAATGTAAAATAATGTGTATTGGATGGTGGTAGGGGCGAATTCGACAGGTTTAGCAGCCGATGATGACAAAGGGAGGAAGCACATGAGCGAGTAGAGTAACACGCATGAGTGCACTAGATTAGTACATTGGCGGGGGGTTGAAGTAAATCTTGAGGTAGGGGTTGTCAGAGGTAGTGGACTAGGGCGGCATGGTGAATATCAGTGAGAGCGAGTGAGAAGAATGGCACGAGAGCGTATGTTGCGAGGATGACTTCTCTTTAAGACTTTGAGTTGTCTCGTTTGTCGACCACAACACCACCGTATTGTTCCTGCACCTCTAATATAAACTTTTGGTTGAGTAGTCTCTTATAAATTTCTCTCCTCCCTTTTCTTTTGTGAGCTTTGGGCTATGTAACATGTAAATATTTTGGTAATGCTTTTCCTACATGACAACACAAGTATAATGAACTTTAGCTATGACAAATTGCAGGGTGACACAACCCAATCTTTATTTGATCATGAAAAAGAAAACATACAACGAGAAGAGAGGACAATGCATCACCCGGCGGAGGTTTGATCGATGTGGGGCCAAGTGATTGTTACGTCCCATTTAGGCGTGAGGCCCATCAAGGTGTCGACTAGCTCATCTCCCGGATCAACACCGACTTGGCTTTCGACCGGCACTCGGCTTGACTTCCTAACATGTCAACACGGGATCGAACAAGGGACTCAAGCCATGAGCGGTCAATGGGTGGGTGTTTGGGCGGCGCTCGGGCGGGAGGTGTCCGGTGCATGAGCGGTAAGATAAGGTGGCGCTGGGACTGCCAATCAAGGTGACACGTTGGATGGGTACCGTTGGGTCAAAGCGGACATGCCGGGTAAGATCAACGCGACATCAAGGGTGTGTGTGTGGGGTGGTTGGGGGGGGGGGGGGGAATTTGGGGACAAGGGTGGGACGGGGGCGAACATGAGATTGATGCGAGTGTAAAACATCAAAGTCCGAATATGTATGTGACCAATCATTATATGAGTCCTTTAGGTATACGATGTATTGTTAACAAAACAATATATGATTTCTTATAGCTACATTGTTAGAGCAATCCCCACCATCCAACTAAAATGGATTACGTAGTATTAATGTGACGGCCCGTAGAGTGTGATGTTTAATGTGATCTCGTGCTCATGTGATGATGTAGACACTACCAATCTACAACATGGGTTGTAACTCCTCTTAATAAATATCAATCTTGTATGGACTCTTATTTTATATCATGTGGGTGTCTCACGTATACTTCCACTATCTTTATAAGCTTTCAACATTTTCTTCTTTCTCAAGCTGTCCGTACAGTGTTCCTCATTTTGTAATGAGGCAAAAATACGTTGGTTTGAAATACAATGCCAAATTGTAGAGTACTATATATTTTTATAGTTTTGAATAATATAATAACATTCAATATAAGGTTTGAATAAAATCTTGTAACTACAATACCTTATGACTATATAAATAGTTTATATGTATTTTTTTTAATATCACGCATGTGACGTGCGTGCACTTCCACTAGTTTCATTATAAAAGCAGAACAGACAGTCATGTGTTGCCGGTGATGCAGATATATATAGCTATAAGGCTGAGTCTAACAACAAGAGACAATTTTGGAAGGCAAATTCACCTTTACCTTGCGTCTACAATACTTTCCCTTACCTTCGCATCTCATCTCTTCCAACAAAAATCACATTTGCAATCGCATTTGCCACGAAGCGAGCGAGGCGCCGCCGGCGCGCGGCCTCTCGGCGCGGCTCGACGCTCCCTCTGTCGACCGCACACGCACGCCACCGGCGACGAATGCAAAGCAGGGGAGGAATGGTGCGCGCACCGGCGGAGCGGGAGGGGTGAGGCCGCGCTCACTGGAGGTGAGGAGGGAGGTGTGCAGGTGAGAGACATGGGTACCCATGGGTCCCCACCGACACCGGTAGAGAGCGAGGCTTTTGTTCGGGCCTTTAGTCCCGATTCAACTTTGGAGCTGGGACTAAAGGCCTTTCGTCGACGTGGCCCGAAATGCTCGCTGTAGCCGGCCCCCTTTAGTCCCGATTCGTATTACGAACCGTGACAAAAGGGGGGCCCCCAACGGCTCCATCCGGCAATAATTGCACCCGACCTTTAGTCCCGACTGGTGTTACGAGCCGAGACTAAAGGGTACCCCTTTAGTCTCGGCTCGTGACACCACCTGAGACTAAAGCATTAGTCCCAGCTGGGGTTACGAGCCGAGACTAAAGGGTTACCCTTTAGTCTCGGCTCGTAACACCAGCCGGGACTAAAGGCCCGGGGCAATATAACGCCCGTACCTCCTTCTTCCTCCTGCCAACCGAGCCATTCACCAGAGCCATTCGCCCGAGCCATTCAAGCTCCTCCCCTCCATGGCGACTCAAGCCTATGGTGGTGCTGTGATTTTTTTCTTCATTAGTTTGTGAAGATTTCTCTCCTTTAAGGTGTTGTAAAGGTTAGAATCTTCATCCTCCCTTCATTTGTGGTGATTAAATTTTGTTTTATGGTTTAGAGATGGAGAAAATACAAATGTTAATTTGTATCTAGGTAGGAGGAGCTTAAATTAATTAGAGAGATGAGATTTTGTATATACACGTGAAGATGTAGTTAGGATAGTACTTGCATTGTTCCTTCTTTCATTAAAATCTTGTTTTTCACAATATTGAATTTTTTCTTGTACATATATATATTTTATAAAATATATGCTCATAAAAGAAGGCATACCGAAAATGTACTAGGTATTTCCACTCTTTCATTGTTTAGAAATGATTTTGTTCTATGTAGCCATTGGAGGAAATAGAAGATTAAATTATTTTGTTAAGTATGTTTTTAATTTTATATAGAATAAATGTAAGCATTCTCTTATTTTCTTGTTTTCAATAAATTTGAATTTTACTTGTACATATAGTTTATAAAATATATGCTCATAAAGAAAAAATAGACGTATAGAAAATGTACTAGGTATGTATTTCCATTATTTCATTGTTTAGAAATGCTCTTATTTCTAGGTAGCTATAGGAGCAATTCACCTCAACAACCATTCGCCACAAGCTCTCAAGCGCAATCTTTCTGGTCGGTGCAACCACCAAAGAAGAAACGAAAACGATCAGCAAAGAAAAAGCTAGAGGCAAAGATAGGTAAAGAAACATGAGGGTCTGTACGGAAAGAAGTCAAGGACTTCTTTGAAAAAGCGAAAAAAGAAGAAAACTGGAAGAACTGGAGGCCAAAAAAATGAAGGTCGTAAGGAGAGACTAAAGGCTTTCATAGACGATAAGGAAACAAAAAGGAGAAGGAAACCGCCGTTGAAAACGGACTATGAGCATTTGGTGGACAAGTCTTATGCTAAGAAGAAACAGCGAGGGTCGCCGAATAGTTACATCGAGCAAATACCTGCGTCGACGTCAGGGACCGCCACCACAGACAAGAACAAGGAGTTTCCTGCGTCGACGCCGGGGACCGCCGCCCCAGACAAGAACGAGGAGATTCCTGCGTCGACGTTGGGGGACGCCAGAAACATCGAGCAAATACCTGCATCCACGACCCATCAGACTGACTTGTTCGCGGGCATCACTCCAGAAGTGCAAAACGTTGTTGACGCCATGGGTGAAGAGGAACTGGCTCAGGTCATTAGCTTTTTTGAATAAACAAAGCTTCCTATTGGTGGTCTTATCGGCCTTGAAGACCTACCAGCGGATCAAAATAAAGAATTTAGATGGCGCTTTGAGCTAGGAAAACCTCTAGTAAAGCCAGAATTGGTCAAGAAGCTCCCAACTAAGATGCACAGATTTCATGACTGGTACTTGAAGAAGTTAGCTGAGGGCCTGAAGATGTTTGGTATGCTCGTGAGACTTGGAGATTTTGCCCTTCAAAACGAGAAGGTGGCCTGGCTTTGATTCGCTGATATCTATGAAATTTACCATCAGGACGCCCTGAATACCGATCTTATGATGGCCTGGTGTCTGTAAGTGGCATCTTTCATATGTTTATAAATAACTTTATTACATTTGTCGACCTACTAATTAACATTTGACTCTTCTTGTGTAGCCTGCAACTTATTGAGATGGGAAGGAAGGGTTATTCAAGAATTGCTTTCATGGACCCATCAAAAGTTAACGCGGATGAGATTAAAAACCAACGGAAAACAACAGTCGAGACCATTTTTAGGCACTTAGATGAGTTTCATTACAAGAACCTTATACTACTGCCTTACAACTTCAAGTAAGTACGATTGTCATCTAATTATCATTGCTAATCTTATTTAGTCAATTCTAATCTCCATGAGGATGCATACAGATTCCACTGGGTTCTACTCATAATCAGTATCGACAATAGCAACATTAATGTGTATGACTCATTGAGAAAAGACCGCTCAGAATACCAAGACCTTGAAGATGTATTCCACGAGTAATAATTCTATCTATGACATTTTCTTTAATGCAACATATATATTTAGCTTTTATACTAACTATTTTATCTTATATTATTTTGCCTCAGCGCTTGGACCATGTTATTGCAAAGCACCGAGGAGCATTTCAACCCAAAATTAGATGAGTGTATGATTTTCCGGTACGTATACAAATAACAACTTCAGATTGGGAATATTTAAAATGTATAACACTACAATTTCATATTCCGTTCTCCTTTCCAATTTAGTGTTTGAGACAAGAGCAAGGAAATAATTTATGCGGGTACTACGTTTGTGAGTTCATACACCATCACAGTGGCAGCGCGGATGATGATAGTGTAAATAAAATAAACCTATTAATAATACATCATTTTAATCCTTTTTGTATATTTAATCGCTTGCTGTATTATATCAACCTATTTGCAAATTACAGAGGATTATAAAAAGGGACGCACTCATTGAGAAGGATCGTCTCTGGGCAATTCAAGAAGCTCTCGTGGGATTCCTCATGGACGAGGTGGTTAATCCACAAGGAAAACTTCATTATGACAACCATCCAATTGACCGACTCACCTCCAAGGAAATCTAAATGAGACAAGAAATTTGAACTGAATGATATTTTGAATATACTATATGGGGTTTTGATATATGTATATATATACTAGTTTAAGAAAATACTATTTATTTTCATCTGTATAAAATATTATGTGTATATACATTTATAAGTTTATATATGTAGATATATAGGGTTTAATTTATATATAAGTCTAATCTAATTGCGTATATGGTATATATATACTGGTATATACCTATATACAAGTTCAAATACGTATACGTGCATATACGGGTTAGACAATAATTAGAATATACGCTCAAATCGAAAACCCCCCAAAACAGAGAAGCGAGACCCTTTAGTCTCGGTTGGTAAATACTAAAGGGGCTGGGCGCAGGTGCTGGCGTGCCCCCCTTTAGTCACGGTTCGTAATACCAACCGGGACTAAAGGGGGGCCCTTTTGTCTCCTAACTTTAGTCCCGGTTGGACTTGAGAGATCTAAACCCCTCTCCAACCGGGACTAAAGCCCCTCTCCATACCAATGCGACCAGGGTCCCAGAGGTCCATGTCAAGTGGACCCGACCTGCCAGAAGCCCCACCAACCTACAAGTGGGCATAGAGACCTTATCCACAACCTCGACAACCTTGGAAGACTCCAGAAGACCTTATCCAGATCCCGGAGGATCCGCCGGGGTGGTGCAAGACTCTTCCCCAGGTCGCGGCTCGGCACCGCCTGTAGGTCCGCAAATCGCGGGATTCACCCTGTAATCAAGGAAGATGACCTTCCTAATTTGTAACTGACCCCGATGAGGGTCCACCGACCTCGACTGGAAGCCCTAGACCGTTGACCATATAAGGCGACCTAGAGCTCCATTCGAGGGGACATCCCGGCCACGCATATTTCCACCCCATACTGGGCGTAGGGTTTTACTCTAGAGGCATGAACCAGTCTAAACCCTTGTGTCCCTCACCATTCTCGCTGAGTTCCGAGTTCCACACGTGAACTACCGCCTACACTCTTAGTTCTTGATCCCCTCCAATTAACCTACAACCGCTTGGGTCGCCCTCCCCCTTCGGATCTGTCCAGGTCTCACCCCCTGACAGCAGGGGGCACACCGCCCGAGGTGAGCAGAGCACCAGCTCACCTGTGGTCGCGTCGCTCACCCACCGTCGTGTCGACCTCGCTGACCACCATGTCCGAGCTCCCGCGAACTAGCCAGAGATGGAGCTCGTCCGCGATGCCACTACTCGCCAGGTGCCTACCTTTCTCCTCCGGTGCCGCTAGGCCGTGGCGGTGGAGGACAACTTCTTCTGTTGCGTCCGCCGCCTCCTCCTCTCCCGCGCACTGCCACCTCCTCTTCACCTGCGCGCGGCTGCTGCCTCCTCTTCTCCGCGCACAACCGCTGCCTCCTTCTCACTCCCCCGTGTTGCGCTGGATGCCTTAGGGGATGCAAAAGCATTTTGCCTTCTCTGTTGGGGGACTTTTCTCCTATGCACTGTAGCCAGCGGGAGGCAAAATGCATTTTGCCTCCTGCTGTTGGACTCAGTCTAAAGGTACTACACTGACCAACTGCATTGGATTTGTTGGAAGGACAAATGTTTAAGCAAAATGAAAAACAAAGGCTCTTTCCTTGATGGCCATGGCTAGACGATCTTGACAAAGTGTTGGGACCTGCAGTTCTTCGGATGACAGGCATCGGTGTTCCTCAAGAGTGCACTAAGGGCCTGATTAGTTGGGCACCAAATGTGCCAAACCAAAATTTTGGCCATTTTAAATTTGATCACTAATTCAGAATCTTGACCAATTTTGATAATTTAAATGAACTAAGGTGCACAAGATGAACCTTTTTAGCTACCCATTCATTTATATTGTTGAAATTGATTAAGATTTTGAATTGGTGGCCAAAACTTAAAATGACCAAACTTTTGGTTTGGCACATTTGGTGCCCAACCAATCAGGCCCTAAATGTTGAGAAGTCAACTGGAATGAGGGATCCCAAAGATACACCTATTAGAGAGGTTGGGTTTGCCATTTTTCAAGTTAAAATTCATTGTTTCAAATGAAAGTGAGAGCTCACTGGGCATCCTGCTATCCATAACTCCTATATAGGAGCTCCCTACTAAGGAGTTCTCTCAACATGCAAATATGTCACCTCAACAACCCCACTAAGATCATGACATCCAGTGGTGAGCCCATTGTTTGAACTAGCTAAAAAAGGTTATAACTCAAAAATAAAAAAACCAAATTAAATTCATATCACACCATTGGATTCCTTTTAATAAATCCTTCAAATCAAGATCTCATATGAATATATTTTGATAAAATGACAAAGAAGGCCCCATCGCTGTCCAATTTCAACACAATTGAAGCAATCTTTGCCCTCAAAAGGATTCTTCTTTGATGATTGTCCCATCTTGCCAAACTTCTTCTTTTTCATAATTCTTTTAAGCCCTTTTACAATAAGAGCCATTTCCTCATCGGAGTCAATTTCTTGGTTCTCACCATCATTTTCTTCTTGAGTAGCCTTGGCCTTGATAGCAATATTTTTCTTCTCTACGCTCATTGATTGGCCTTTAACTTCCTTTTGTGATTGCTTGAATAAGTCATGAGTTTGCACTTCACCAAGCACTTCCGTAGGAGTCATCTTATTCAAATCGGTCCACACAAGCAAAGTCACAATTGTCTCATATTTTTCTGGAAGGCACCTAAGGAACTTGTGAGAGAAGTCTTTGTTTGTGACACCGAAATCAAGACATTTAAGTTCATTCACTATATCATTCAACCGGTTGAACATGGTTGAAACATCTTCATCCTTCTTCATAGTGAACTCATTGAACTTTCCCTTGTACACATAGAGCTTTGCTTCTTTAATGGTGGATGCTCCCTCATAGATTTCCGTAAGCTTCTCCCATATCTCATTTGCCTTTTCAAGTCCCTTCACTCTATTGAATTCACTAATAGCAAGAGCATTGTAGAGTACACAAAGCTCTATCATTGATTTTTTTTCATTTTTATCATCATCATCCGACTTATTATTAGGATCCAAAATGAAGTATCCTTCCAGTACAATTCTCCATAAATCTCTTCCCAAGGCCTTGAAGTGAACCTCCATTCTTTTCTTCCAATAGTCATAATTGTTCCCATCAAAGACCGGTGGCTTCCCAACATGAAAATTATCTTCCTCTGCCATTTATCGTACTCCGAGATGGCTAAATCTCTCAAATAAGGAGTCCTTAGCTCTGATACCACTTGTAGGATCTAGGATACCGACTAGAGAGGGGGTGAATAGGCAGTTTAAAATCTAAAAGCACAACTGTTGACGGTTAATAGTTGTATCAAAGTTCGTTTAGACTTGCAAGCGGACAAGTCTTCCGTCGTAGTCCAGGGACCCTTCTTCCCTCAAGTGGTGAACCCAAGGTATCGAATCCGTGGAACAAATGTGTGACGCAAGAGTTAATCTAGTAAAGCCAAGTAACTTCAATCTTCGATAAAACCCTAATGCATCTAGGTAAAAGATACGAAACTAATCTAATCTACTAAAGGCCGGAGATAACAAAGTAAGATTGGGTAGATAAACCGATCTAGAGAGATCGGGGTAAGCCTTTTGTTGAAGTTCCAAGCAAGAGAAGAAGTAGCAAATTGAATCTTATAAGAAGCCTCTTTAAACCGTGGTTTCCCGTCCAAATCCGAAAACATCCGCCTTTCGGAACCCCCGTTCTGTCACAACATATCCCTACTCATGCGGGGAGTCTAGGGCGAGTCAAAAGACAAGTCGAGATTCTTTCGGAAGATCCGGCGTGTACCTCTAGCCACCGCGGCTACAAGAACACCCTATGTAATCTATCTCGAGAATAGAATTGGAATAAGCAAAGCCGATCGAAAAACGAAATCTTCGAGGAAACACTTGATCGCTAAGAATAGATTCAACTTGATAATTCAACTATGACAATGATACATACATAAGATCACCACCGGGATCCTTCCTTGATCTTGCTTCTAGCTCCGGGAACTCCGACGTGGTCTTCCGTGCAAGGTTCCCACGTCGGCTAGGGAAACCCTAGTCCACTAGCTCGATCCTCTCCTCTCCGAGATGGTGTCCCTCTCTTCTCTGCTCCTTGGCGGCCGATGACGAATTGGATGATGCGTGGCTCTCGGTCAGGGGGCTATAAATAGCCCGAATGGCGGCTAGGGCAAAGGAGGGGACGAACGGGCCCTATACTAGGCTGGGCCGACCGGCCTGGGCCGGCCAGCCTGGGCCCATCCAGGCCCAGCCCGCGGCCTCCTTTGCTCTACGACGGTTCCCTTGCTTCCTGGATGTTTCCCCTTCTGCATGTAGGTCTATGTCGTCAGTTTCTCTCCGAATTGGGCATAACTCCTTGTCTTGCAAGATTCAGCACTTTTCTGGTTAGGTCCTCGGAGTTTGTCATCTTCTCGAATCAAGTCCCTGGCTTCTTGGAGTCAAGTTTGCTTCATTGCATGACTTGTACGGGCTTCAAGGTCTTGTCATAAGGTGCTTGATAAACTTATCCCTAGAGTCTTGCATTCAACGCTAAAATCCTGCATAAACACTAAACTCCAAAACCGACATGCACACGTGAACTTATTATACCACGGGGGTTAGTACCGATGGATAAGGTATAAAACTTATGCCAACACCGAAGGTAAACTCATGGCTAGGTTGACGGATTTTCACCGTCAACATCTCCCCCATGCTTAAACCTTGCTCGTCCTCGAGTAAGCCTTCGATGGATATCATCGTTGCCCATCAATGTTTAAACTTTGCACTTGAGCACACATGAGAAAACATAATGCTCTCAAAATTTTAATTCATTAAAGTTCCATAATGTACTAGCCTTCATCTCTACGGAGGGTAGATTCTTAATTAAGCTTATCCCACAAGTATCAACATGCTCACAAAGTTTAAATAGATCTCAGAATTTTTGAAATAAAGAACGAGATAAAGAAAAGCTAAACCAAGTTCACAAATTTAAATCATCTTGTATATTGCTCATGAACTCTCAACTCGCTTGTCTCTCAAGCCTATATATTCTACTCCTTTCCCTCTCATAACATATATGTGTGGTAGGCTTTATATGGAGCTTTTTGGGAAAGTTTAGTCCTAACAAGATTTTATAAATGAGGTGTTGTCAAAACAAGGCAAGCTTCTCATGGTCTTACCGAGACTCGTTAAAAAGGTCATTGGAAAATATTGTTAAAACAAGGAGAGGAAAGAGAAAAATACGCACACTTTAGATGAGTGGACATGTGCAAAGGGCAAAGGGTGATCTCGAGGCGAAGTACGGCGGACAACCAAACACGCCCTTGTTGTAGCGAGGCGGTAGGGCAGTGTAAAACCATCATGGCCCACGACTGTTTTGCACGGTAGCACCTGCAACCGCCATGGGCCACGGTGGTGATACCTTTAGTTTTGCTAAATTTTGAAATGATTATATATTTCTGTGAAATGAAAAAAAATCCGTATAAGAAGACGCAAGGTACCGTGTTGCTGATGGAGTAAGTCTCAACCCGTATGTCCGTCCTGTCGAAGAAAACGTACTGACCGGGGATATCGGGTGAATATTCCGGCGACAGCGCCGTGCAGTGAGTGCCCTGAGGGCCGACGGCGAGCGGTTTGTCCCCGCCCGCCGCACCGGGCCAAACGCGCGAGTTGTGGCGACGGCGGCGCTCCCCCGACGACTGACGCTTGCCCTCCCCCGTGTCCTTCTCACACCATCACCATCCTTCAGCCGCGTCCCGGCCGTCTCGTGTCGTGCGTGTGCTGGCCTGTGGATAGTGTACGGGAGGGAGGCAGACGCCCGCCCGTGGCGGCCGGGGATGCTCGCGTCACTGCCGCCAGGACATGCGTTCGGCGGCGGGCTCTCGGCCCCCCCGGCGGGCGCCTCGCCGCGGCCCCCTCCTCTTCCTGCTGCTGCTGCTGCATGGGTGGTTGCGGAAAGGATTTGGCCGGGTGACGCAGCGCGTCCACCCACGTCAGCATCATCATCACCCGCACGAGCGCGCGCGGGGCAAGTGCACGGTAAATAAAAGTAAAAAAAAAACCGTAGCAACCGGGGCACGCAGATCAAAGCCAAGCAAAAGGCTGCGGGCCCAGGTCTCACTGACCGAGCGGGCCCGCGCAGCCTGGTGGGCCACGTCTGCCACGTGTCGGCCGCTGCTCTCTCCTCTGATCCCCCGCGCCCCCTCTGAGTCCTCTCCTCCTCCGTCCGCGGCAACGGAAGGCCCCCTACAACTGCGGCCGCCGCTGCAACCGCATGCACGGCACGAACCTTTCCCCTCTCTCCTCCTCCGATGCCGCGCGGGACGTGCGCGCGCGCCTTTTCCCCTCCTCCCCCACACACACACTCTCTCTCTCTTGATCCCTTCCGGTAAACACTTGCCATCTTCTCCCACCCTCCCTCGTGTCGCGCCAAAGGAGGAAACCAAGCAACGGCCAGGAACGGCTCACGCGAGGCGAGACGCGAGAGAGAGAGAGAGAGAGAGAGAGAGAGAGAGAGAGAGAGAGAGAGAGAGAGAGAGAGAGAGAGAGAGAGGCGTGGGCGGTTGGGTTAATGCTCCTGCTGCCTGCAGTAGTGATCTGAGAGATCGAGGTCGTCGGGGATGGCGGGGAACGAGTGGATCAATGGGTACCTGGAGGCGATCCTGGACAGCCGCACCGCGACGGGAGGCGGCGGCGGCGGAGGACTGGGAGGAGGCGGCGGCGGCGGCGGGGACCCGAAGTCGCCGGCGGCGGGGGCGTCGCCGACGGGGGCCACCAGCCCCCGCGGTCCGCACGTGAACTTCAACCCCACGCACTACTTCGTCGAGGAGGTGGTCAAGGGCGTCGACGAGAGCGACCTCCACCGGACATGGATCAAGGTCGTCGCCACCCGCAACGCGCGCGAGCGCAGCACCAGGCTCGAGAACATGTGCTGGCGGATCTGGCACCTCGCGCGCAAGAAGAAGCAGGTCCGATCGAATTCCTGTTCCTTCCCTCGCCTTGTGTTTATCACTTTCATCTCTGGATTTGTGTTATTTCTCTCTCTCTCTCTGATATATATGATGTTGCTTTCTCTTCCCGTGGGTTGGTCACCAGTGTTCCTCTTCGTTGCAGTTGCAGAGATGCTTATTACTTGTTCAAGCGCACTCTGCTTGCGCGAATTAATTAACTAGTAGTATTTGAGAAGAAAAAAACTCCGATAGTTTCTTTTTATTGATGTTCGAGGGTGATGATAGATCAGGCTTCCATGTCGTGTTTTGCTTTCAGAAATTCAGAACTGTGTACTTAACTGATGTCACATCTAAAAAGAAACGTTTAATTTGGATCTCTCCTGCCTCACTGTTGTACATGTAAAAGTAGTATCTCTCTGTATCATTCTACTAGCAATGCATCAAGGCAGACATGCTATGCTCACGGTTTGTGTTTGCTTTCCATTTTTCCTTTTGCCGAAGTCCAACTCACGTTGTTTGGCTGCGAGAGCAGAGAGTTTTTTTTTCCTTTTTCCATTTCGAAAAGCTTTGCTTATTAAATTTCTTTGAAGAAGTGCCCGACAAGTTGGCTGAAACTGTTCTGCTTGTTTGTACTGACATTATTAGTTTGCTGATGCCTCTGAATTTTGCTACGATGAGCAGCTGGAACTTGAAGGCTTGCAGAGGATGTCAGAAAGGAGGAAGGAACAGGAGAAGGGGCGCCGCGAGGCAACGGAGGACCTGGCCGAGGATCTGTCAGAAGGCGAGAAGGTGGACACCCTCGGCGAGCTGGCGCCAGTGGAAACGGCCAAGAAGAAGTTCCAGAGGAACTTCTCAGATCTCACTGTCTGGTCTGATGACAATAGGGAGAAGAAGCTTTATATTGTTCTCATCAGGTCTTAACACCATTTGAACTTGCATATTTCGGCCGTGTATAATACCCTAAATTGTTAAAGCTCTGTAAAGAAAAATCATCTAGGTGTAGTTGATTGCTCTAACTTTTCTAAGGATAACTGATCCTCGTGCCTAATCTGTGGAGTTCCACAAATAACAGCATTCTTCTTTTCCAGTGTGCATGGTCTTGTCCGTGGCGAAAACATGGAACTAGGTCGGGATTCAGATACAGGTGGCCAGGTAAACATCATTTTTCTTTTGCTCAGAAGAGATTATCCTCCTGCTGAACCAAGATTCATGGCTGAGAGTCACTAATCTTCCAACATCACAGGTGAAATATGTTGTCGAACTCGCTAGAGCGCTGTCAATGATGCCTGGCGTTTACAGGGTAGACCTCTTCACTCGTCAAGTATCCTCCCCTGACGTGGACTGGAGTTATGCAGAGCCAACTGAGATGTTAACCACTGGTTCCGCTGATGGAGAGGGGTTGGGTGAGAGTGGTGGAGCTTACATTGTGCGCATACCGTGCGGACCAAAGGACAAGTATCTCAAGAAGGAAGCATTGTGGCCTTACCTCCAAGAGTTTGTCGACGGAGCTCTTCAACATATCATGAACATGTCCAAGGTTCTGGGAGATCAGTTTGGCAACAAGTCAGTCCTGCCATACGTGATCCATGGCCACTACGCTGATGCTGGAGATGTTGCTGCACTTCTTTCTGGGGCACTGAATGTACCAATGGTGCTCACTGGTCACTCCCTTGGGAGGAACAAGCTGGAGCAACTGCTGAAGCAAGGGCGCATGTCCAAAGAGGAGATTGATTCAACCTACAAGATCATGAGGCGTATTGAGGGTGAGGAGCTAGCCTTGGATGCGTCAGAGCTTGTCATCACGAGTACAAGGCAGGAGATTGATGAGCAATGGGGATTATACGATGGATTCGATGTCAAGCTTGAGAAAGTGTTGAGGGCGCGGGCAAGACGCGGGGTTAGCTGTCATGGCCGTTTCATGCCTAGGATGGTGGTAGGTATTCAAAACTCAGTTGTACAAATTAGTAAGCACTGTTCTTTATCCGACAAATTGGGTGCTTGTGGCAACTTAACAAAAGAAATACCTATTTCATCTGTATAGTGGTGATTGGAGAATATTAATATTGGCAGGTGATCCCTCCTGGAATGGATTTCAGCAACGTTGAGGTTCCAGAAGACATTGATGGAGATGGTGACAGCAAAGATGACATTGTTACTTTTGAGGGCGCTTCACCGAAGTCAATGCCCCCAATTTGGGCTGAGGTTAGTGCTTGATTCCAAATCAATGTGCACAGCAATTGCCTTTCACATGTATAAATCTTAAAATCGCTGCATTGCAACTGCTTATGACAGGTGATGCGGTTCCTAACAAATCCTCACAAGCCAATGATCCTGGCACTGTCAAGGCCTGACCCAAAGAAGAACATCACCACTCTCGTCAAAGCCTTTGGAGAGTGCCGTCCACTCAGGGAACTTGCAAACCTTGTAAGAAACAGTTAATCTGAAGTAATTTTCTGATAACTAAAATTCAGTGGGGCAAGCATCTGCATCCGTGTTCATACAAGGAAAAAATTATCAGTACAATCCAAACAAAATAGAGTTTGTACTTCATTTTTTTAATATTAAGTTCCATCCATCATGATCGTAATGGGAAGTACATGAAACCTGCTGTTTTTGAGCATTTTTACAGTAGTTAGCATGTGTTGCCATGTTTAGGAATTTTCCTCTGTTTTCAGACTCTGATCATGGGGAACAGAGATGACATCGACAATATGTCTGCTGGTAACGCAAATGTCCTCACAACAGTTCTGAAGTTGATCGACAAGTATGATCTGTACGGAAGTGTGGCATTTCCCAAGCATCACAACCAGGCTGATGTTCCAGAGATCTACCGCCTTGCGGCCAAAATGAAGGTTTAATGCATACCATGATCCTTCATTCAGCTTTGCCAACTCACACTACTCAGTACTCAATGGTATATTGCCGCTTGCTTGTTCCCTGCAGGGCGTCTTTATCAACCCTGCTCTTGTCGAGCCATTTGGTCTCACCTTGATCGAGGTAAATATTATGTATTCTAACCATCAAATATTTTCCATTTATATAGCCTTTAGGGGATAAATTAAATTTGACTTTGAAAAATGTGTGACTTTCAGGCTGCAGCACACGGACTTCCCATAGTTGCCACCAAGAACGGTGGTCCAGTCGACATTACAACAGTGAGAATTCATGTTTCACACATAAATTGAGGGAAGCCCACTGCAACTCACTTATGCAATGCTAAATGTGTGCGTACATGGAACTGACAGGCATTGAACAATGGGCTGCTAGTTGACCCGCACGACCAGAATGCCATTGCTGACGCGCTATTGAAGCTTGTAGCAGACAAGAATCTGTGGCAGGAGTGTCGGAGGAACGGGCTGCGCAACATACACCTCTACTCGTGGCCAGAGCACTGCCGCACGTACCTCACAAGGATTGCTGGGTGCCGGTTAAGGAATCCTAGGTGGTTGAAGGACACACCAGCAGATGCTGGTGCAGATGAGGAGGAGCTCCGAGAGGACTCCATGGACGCCCAGGACCTGTCGCTCCGTTTGTCCATTGACGGAGAGAGGAGCTCCCTGTGCATTAACGAGCCACCTTCATCGGACCCGCAAGATCAGGTGCAGAGGATCATGAGCAAGATCAACAAGTCATCAGCGCTTCCACCATCCATGTCCTCAGTCGACAGTGCCAAGAATGCAGCTGAGGCCACCGGCAGCGTTGTGAACAAGTACCCGCTTCTGCGCCGTCGCCGGCGCCTGTTCGTAATCGCGATGGACTGCTACGAAGACGATGGCCGCGCCAGCAAGAAGATGCTGCAGGTGATCCAGGAGGTCTTCAGAGCGATCCGGTCGGACTCCCAGATGTACAAGATCTCAGGGTTTGCTTTGTCGACTGCAATGCCGTTGTCTGAGGTGCTCCAGCTTCTGCAACTCGGCAAGATCCCAGTCACAGACTTCGACGCACTCATCTGTTGCAGCGGCAGCGAGGTGTACTATCCTGGCACAGCCCACTGCATGGATGCTGAAGGAAAGCTACGCCCAGACCAGGACTACCTGATGCACATCAGCCACCGGTGGTCCCATGATGGTGCAAAGCAGACTATAGCGAAGCTCATGGTGGCACAGGATGAGTCAAGTGACGTGATTGAGCAGGACGTGATGTCCAGCAATCCTCATTGTGTCTCATTCCTCATCAAAGATCCCAAAAAGGTTAGCCAATTCTTTAATATGCATGTATATCTGTAATTGCCAACTTATAAGTTGTAGCTTTAATATATGAATCCGAATTCCATTTGACTAATTAGGTGAAAACAATAGATGAGATGAGGGAGAGGCTGAGGATGCGTGGTCTCCGGTGCCACATCATGTACTGCAGGAATTCGACAAGGCTTCAGGTCGTCCCTCTGCTAGCATCAAGATCACAGGCACTCAGGTAAGAGAATGCAGTGTGCAACTTGAAGCTGCTGTAGAATTTCAGACAACAATAGATAGCCGCCTGCCTGTCAAACTGTTACCGAAAATCTGATTTCAGGTATCTTTTTGTTCGTTGGGGACTGTTCGTGGGGAACATGTATCTGATCACTGGGGAACATGGAGACACCGATGCTGAAGAGATGCTATCTGGGTTACACAAGACTGTGATCCTCCGGGGTGTCACTGAGAAGGGCTCGGAAGCACTGCTGAGGAGCTCTGGAAGCTACAAGAGGACAGATGTGGTTCCATCCGAGAGCCCTTTTGTTTGTTACACGGATCTGAAAACTGACGAGATCGTGCGGGCTCTAAAGCAGGTCTCTAAGACTAGCTAGAAGCAGCATGTAAAATTTGCTGCTAGGAAAGCTGGTCTCTCGTTGTTCATAACTGAAAAGGCATACTCGTTTTGACCTTTTTCTTCACTACATAACTTGTGCAAAGTACCGTGACTGTATCTTGCAGTGAAAAAAACCTAAGACACTGCTAATTTTACTACTAGTGGGCGGTGGCTCACATGATTGTGAACAGTGATTAAATAATGTTATGCTTCTTGAGTAGATATGTATTTAAAGCATACAAGATTGTTTTATGTATTTGTCAAGAAGTTCCAAGTTATAACTGTCAATTCAAAGTACTTTCTCAGAAATGCGATTATCTGCAAATTCAGTCAAAGGAAACGGGATAATAGTTGCATTTGAAAAAGAAACGGAATGATAATTGGTACCCCAGACCACAAATAATGCTTCATGCTAAGGGGATCTTTCTAGTCGTCCCCTTTCACAGGCCCACTCTCTATGTAATTGGTGATTGGAGAACGTCTGGCAAAGATACGATCAACCTTTTCTAATTGCAGCCATATGATGTGTGGTACAACCGTTTTAAAGCATTCTTCAGCAGTAACAGCTCAAATGATTTCCATTTTCTTAAAAGACAATTCAAATGATGTTTTTAAGCAGAAGGCAGCTCAAATATTTACATCAGTACCTCTCTCTCTCTCTCAAGCCTCTAGGTATCAAGAGAACACATTAGATTCTTCACCAGTGGTGCTATTAGCTACAGGTACTATTCTCAAAAAAAAAAAGCTACAGTTACTGCAGTTATTCATATCCTAGACCAATGTTGCCGTAAACAGCCGTGTAGGCCGTTCACACAGCGTTTAAATGCTACTCAGCGGTCAACCGTGTAGGCCGTTTAATCCGTATAATCCCGTGTAATCCGTTTTTTTGTCCGTTTACTCAACTGTATAGTCCGACTATTCACTAAACGAAGGGTGGCCGACTACCATGTAGGGCAACATTGTCCTAGACAAATAGTAAAAACAAATTGGTAAGCAAAAGACCTGGCGGTGCTGTTTATCTTTGGTAACTCAAAAGTGCTAAAATAGGTTCGTTCAAAAAGCAGTGCTGAAATGGATTTTTGCAGCACACAACTTTGTTCCCATTTTCAAGAGCGCAGCGCATTGGCCATGCCCCTGCGTTGTGTGTTTTTTTGGGGGGGGGGGGGGGGGGGGTGCTTTGTGTTATCCACAAAGAACAGGAAATGACAAATTGACAATGCCTTGGTAACCTCCTGAGTTCTGACGATTGACAGCATAGTTGTAGTCTTGTCCAGAGATGCAGAATCTAGTGATGAAGCCATGCATCTAATAAATTCAGAAAAGAAGAAACTAGTACAAAAACTAAAACTGTCTACAACTAAAACCCCACCCACGCAAGCAATGCATATGCCAATTGCCTAATTCTGAATGTGAGGTTGCCCTGAAAAACTGAATGTGTGGTCGTCCAAATTTAGCAGGCCAACGCAGAGCATGAGGACTACTCTTGAGCGACACCGCAGCATCACGGACGGTGCCCCTGAAACTTCGCCCCCCCCCCCCCCCCCCCCCCCCCCCCCCGGCTATAAAAAGAGCTTGCAGGAACACCACCGTCTCCACCATAACCAAGCCGCGAGATTCATCAGAATAAACATCAGATTTCCATCCCTGCCAATAATCCCGTCATATCCCGTGCAAGTCCGGCGGCGATGGCGTCCAAGTCCGGCGAGCTGCGCATGACGCTGCTGTGCGTGGCCCTGATGGGGCTCCTGCTGCTGAGCCAGCACGCGGCGCCCGTCGACGCCACCGAGCCCGCCGCCACCGGCAAGAAGACCAACAGCTTCAGCTTCAACTCCGCCGGCGGCCGCACGCTCAGCAGCTTCAGCATGAACGCGCAAAACGGCGAGAGGTCGACGAAAGGTGGCAAGGGCGTCTAATCGGTGGGCGCCTACGATGATCCACACCACACCCATGGCCTGCATGCAGGCTGCAGGCCACGCCTCACTACGTAGCCTTATCGTATTACTACTACTTCTACAGCATGCGACCGTGGGATCGCGTCAACCGGAGAGCTCCAGCGGCGTAGCTGCTGGGTTGTCAGAGTCTCGTGCTTATTTATTATGATTTTTTTTGAATTGGTCTTGTGTTTCATTCTTTTTTTTTGTTTGATTAACCTTGGTTGTTTCGGCTGCATGTAAGTATGCAGCGGCACCAATTGTAATTCTCGTGTGTGACTCTTGATTAATTAAGAACGACTTTAGCGGACCCTCTGAACAGCATCTACTCTGAGTTTAGAGGGTCAAGTCAAATAAACAAACTCCAACAGAGACCCTTTAATTGGCTCTCTATTCTGGGAAGATCTCCCCCCTCCATTAAAAGCCTTCTATCAATTGGGGCTGTTGCTGAAGTCCAAGATATTTTTATGACCTGTAAAAATCAAAGAACGTCCCGTTTGACATTTGAAGGTTGCTCTAACGAACTCTGTAGTGACAAAAGATCGTTTGGTTTATGTGTTTGTACACATCTACTCCAGGAGGATCGCAAACCTTTAAAAGAATACGGATATGAAAGAACAGTAGAAGTGATATTAGTTTGAACCTCTAAACACTAAATCTAGCCACACTCTAAAAATTCAGTTGATGATTAACCTAGTTTGATTATTTGCTCGCAGGGCATGTGCCCCTCCACTCACAACTTTGCCAATTAGTTTATAAATATCAATTCTGGTTTAAAAAATCCGGTCCCCTTAGAAATTCACGAAATTTGCAAATGTTGAATTTTTTCGGTAAAAATTTATTGAATCTTAAAATTTTGAATTTTTCAATCATTGGCGCAAAAAAAGAAGGTTGAAGTGGGAAATTGAGCCGAGAGAGAAATTGGAGATACCACTGCACCACAGCCATCTATTTCGATTTTCTGTGCCAAAGTTATATTGCAAACACTCTAGAAATCTTAACACTATCGCATCAGTTTAAACCTATAGATACTAACAGCCATTTTGCCAAATACTTTACAAAATGGCTTCAGCTTCACCAAAGAAGCCATTTTACTAGAGTAGCCACAGCCACAGCCGTTTTAGGCACAGCGGAAGCCCTGCCAAAAGGGCCCTAAATCTAGACAGACTTTCTCAAATTGCATCGATGATTAACCTTAGTTTGATTGTTTGCTTACATGACCGGAACCTTTTAATTTTTAGTGGATCGACAACCTTTTTCTAGAGGTAGAGGTTCAGAGAGTGCCCATTGGTTTATAAAATATTATTCATTTGACTAGAGGGTAGTGTATATCTGATTTTTCATCTAAATGGTCGATAATGTTTTTTATTTACCGAATGCGCCCACGGTCTTCTTTCCTTCTTCTTCTTTATCTAGTCTCTCCTTACCTCATTCTTCTTCCTCAAATTTATAGGGATACTTAGGGGGAGACTCCATTGGATTTACAGTAGTAGGGGGGCTCGAGCCCCGCCCACCCCCCACCGTTGGACCCATCCTTGCTTTCTTGTTATATTTGGTTCCCGTTGCATGTTCAAAATGGCTGCTGGTTAATACCCAATCAACGAAATTTGTGATGGGTTGAATGCTTGATAGATGTGTTTAGTACCTTTGGATGTAACTTACACATTATGTATATCTATTAGTTAATACTAGTCCATCAACCCGTGCCACTGCACGGGCTAGCAACTTTAATATAATTATTCGTTTGGTTTATCAACCACCAGGCAGTCGAACAGAGGTAACACACATAAATATAAATGACCACACATTTAGTTTATTACCTAACAATGTCATTATTTTTCCCATATATCCAGCATTTTATCCAACAGCTTGCACCAATCAATCTGATTTAAGCTACCATAAAATGTGATCATTTTGTTGTATAGAGTAATAGAATATTTAAATAAAATAAATTAATGTTGAAGATCTAGTACATCCTCCCTTTTTACATATCACAATTGATTTATCACAAATCAAATATGTCAAACTTTGATCAAGTTTATAGATATAAATATTATTCAACCAAATATATGCATTATCAAATCATACTCCATGGTGAATTTGATGATACAAATCTGGTATCGTAGATGTTATAGTTTCAATAATCGTCTCAATGTAAATTTCATCACTTTTCCCAAATGCAAGAAATTGTTATGTAAGTATGTAACTGCTGGTGCTCCATTAATATATTTAATTAAGTAAGAATCAATCAACCATGCAAAGTTGTTTGTACTAATATTGTCTGCTTCATGGAAATTATGTAAAAAAATGGAAAAAAGGAGAGGTTAGAATGAGTTGTATCTATACAGAGTCAATAATATATTTAATTTCTAGCGGCTATCGAATATATACTACTACTCACATGTCATCAACTCAACATAATTCTAAAATCAAGATATCATCAATCTATAGTGTATTCCTTTTTTTAGATCTTAACTGTGTATTTTGGTTAGTAAAATCAGTTTTATCTGGTCACCAGTGAAAATATGCACAACCCTCGATCGTGTACTTTTCTCCATCAATAGGCATGCATGCTTTCTCCCAATCTCAAACATAACTGTTGGTTACATTCTTCTCGATCATTGTCATTTGCTACACGCTGAACGGCAACACGTCCTAGAGCATCGTTTGACTTCTTCCTGTTGCTTGTGCCATGGATAGCACCCTCGCTTGCGGCCTGCATTCTGTCCTTGCTTGACTGCTTGTGCTCTGCTCGGTTTGTGGTAGCCTTGTGCATTACTACGTACTATGGGCTGATGTTGCTTTCATGCTCATCCAAAGACCACTGAGGTTTAAGAAGGTCGAATTTGTGTGTGAGACGCATCTCGGGAGTCGGAAATTGCATATGAAGATTATAGGTGGGCGGACATCAAATTTATATGTTTTAATAATTGAACAGATTGATAGTTTAGAGAGCTAATTTAAATTAATTTTATAAAACACATATTTTAGATAATTTTAACATAGATATAAGGGGCTATTTTAGTTAAATGCATAATGGCAAATGTGAGTAATTTTATTCTCTTTTTAAGTGTCCACCTAGGATCCTAGGTGGCTTCATGTGAAGACTTCTTTAATTTTTCTTTTTTTCTAGACTGTCCTAGGTGGCTTCGCGTGGAGGCCTCAACAGGAGCCTCCAATTACGTAAAAAAAATGTAAAAAGAGAGAGGTAGGGATGAGTTGTATTTATACAAAGGCAATAAGATCTTTAATTTCTAGCGGCTAGCGAATATATATTGCTACTCACATGTCATCAACTCAGCATAATCCTAAAATCAAGATATCATCAATCTATAGTGTATTTCTTTTTTAGATCTTAACTGTGTATTTTGGTTAGTAAAATCAGTTTTATCTGGTCACTAGTGAAAATATGCGCAACCCTCGATCGTGCTTTTCTCCATCAATAGGCATGCATGCTTTCTCCCAATCTCAAACATAGCAGTTGGCTACATTCTTCTCAATCATTGCCATTTGCCGCACACTGAACGACAACATGTCCTAGAGCATCGTATGACTTCTTCCTGCTGCTTGTGCCATGGATAGCACCCTCGCTTGCGGTCTGCACTCTATTCTTGCTTGATGATCTGCTCGGTTTGTGGCAGCCTTGTGGATTACTACGTATTATGGGTTGCGGCTGCTTTCATGCTCATCCAAAGACCACTGAGGTTTAAGAAGGTCGATTTGTGTGTGGGAAGCATCTCGGGAGTCGAATATTGTATATGAAGATTATAGATGGGCGGACATCAAATTTAGAATTTTTTATGTTTAACCCTTTTTAAAGTAAAATTTTAAAAATAACTCACCCCAAACTATATTTGCAAGAACTAGCACTTTTGGTCGCGTCAAGCTCCGTGGCATGACTAATAGTTGAGTCACGCCACATGACGTGGCGCGACTAATGTACACGGTGGCATTTGAAAAAGTCATAGTTGACATGGCAGATCCAGCCGAGCCAGGCATCCGTTCCCAACTGGGAGTTCCAGCTATCATTTAGCCATGTTTCCTTCATCATTTTAATTAGCAAATAAGCTCCTAAATTTGTAAAATTTGAGGTGTATGATCTATAGAGTGTATACGTTCCATTTTGACTATATGCACTCCAAACCATAGTGGATACAATGAGAAATCTATTTTTGAAATAGGCCAAGTGTAATTACATCAACACATCACATATGCTAAGTCCCAAAAACGAGTCAACTATTCAACTTTGGACCTACTTTTTGCTAAATTTTACACTAAGATCTTGAACTTTTTTGGACTACAAGTGAATTTTGATGTTGATAGAGTATTTCGGGTAAGCTGTTCGTTAAGAAAAATGAAGAATTCATAATTTAAAGGAGGCTTAAAGTTGGAAAGTTGTGCTGTTTTACAAGTGTACAAAACAGCACAACTTTCCAACTTTAAGCCTCCTTTAAATTATGATTTCTTTGTTTTTCTTGACAAACATCTTATCCAAAATACTCTGTGAATGTCAATATTCGCTTGTAGTCTAAAAATATCCAAGGTCTTAATGTAAAATTTATCAAAAAGTAGGTCCAAATTTGAATAGTTAGCTCATTTTTGGGACTTGGCATATTTGATACGTTCGTCCAATTACACTTAGCCTATTTCAATAGATTTCTTATTGTATCCACCCTGGTTTGGAGTGCAAATAGTCAAAATGGAACGTATACAATCTATAGATCGTACATCTTGAATTTCACAAATTTAGAAGCTTATTTGCTAATTTAAATGATGAAGGAAATATGGCCAAACGATAGCTGGAACTCCCAGTTGGGAACCGGTGGTTGGCCAGTCATGCCACGGTCCGTGGCGTGACTCGTTCGTGAGTCACGCCACGCTGTGTGGCGCAACTAGATCTGCCATGTGAACTATGACTTTTTCAAATGCCACAGTGTACACTAGTCGCGCCACGTCATATGGCGTGACTCAAATATCAGTCGCGCCACGGAGCTTGGCGCGACCGAAAGGGCTAGTTCTTGCAAATATAGATTGGGGTGAGTTATTTTTTAAAAATTACTTTAAAAAGGGTTAAAAATAAAAAAATCTCAAATTTATATGTTTTAATAATTGAACAAATTTATAGTTTAGAGAGCTAATTTAAATTAATTTTACAAAACACGGATTTTAAATAATTTTAACATAGCTATAAGAGGTTATTTTAGTTAAGTATGCATAATGGTAAAAGTGAGTAAATTTATTTTCTTTTTAAGTGTCCACCGATCCTAGGTGGCTTCACGTGTAGACTTCTTTAATTTTTCTTTTTTTCTATACTGTCCATGTAGGATCCTAGGTGGCTTCGCGTGGAGGCCTCAAAAGGAGCATCCAATTAATAATAGTAAGATTATCATTTTTTACTTAGCAAAAATTGCATTTTTTTTTTGTGGTTGAGGGCCGCCACTAAATGATTTTACTTGGCTGCCGATGACAACCATAAAAAACTTTTCTTGGTGGCTGTCGACAACCAAGAAAAGCTGTTCACTGGGCAGTTGGAATATTTATTTTCTTGGCCAATTAGAAATTTTGACATCGTAATGAGTTAACTTGATGACCAAATAGCCAAGGAAATAATCGTTGGCAGGTGACTTCCAAGTATATGTTTTTCTTCTCTCTATCCTCGATCATAGTATATGTAAGTGCAAGTGTATAGGTCTAGGTGTACACGCGCATCACGTGCAGAGGGCAGATAATATACCTACGCATAGGCGCGTGCGTATACAGTACTGTATTCTAGCTAGTACGGCTACTTGAAAATAGTAGTCGGCCGAAGACACTGCTCACTGCCGAAGAAACTTCCATGGCCCCCAGGCTGCTCCCATCCTGCAGGTGCTGGCCAGCGCCCTGACGCTCATGTAGATGGTGAGGGCGATCCAGATCCCGACGAAGCCGCCGTGCGACGAGAGGAGGATCAGCGACGGGACGCTCACGGCCGCCACGCCGACCATGGAGTAGGCCGAGAAGGCGTAGTCCGACGCCCCGAAGTTGATGCCGTCCAGCACGAAGGCCAGCGTGTTCAGCGTCTGCGTCCCGGCCACGAACTGCACGCCATGCATGGATCCATCCGAGAAGCATAGTGCTGATTAGTTTGGCCTGATCGATCCGAGGTTACCGTGTAATTAATCTTTGGTAGTGATTCGTTCTTACCGGAACGGCTTTCCGGATGGTCTTGATGACGGCGGCGTCCTTGGTGAAGACGACGCCGGCGCCGAACTGCATCCCGAGCCCGAGGATGACGGTGAGCGCGGCGCCCAGGACGACGCCGAGCTGCAGGACACGGGCGGTGGTGGCGGCCACCTTGTAGTGGTCCTTCTTGGCGAAGGCGCTCGCGATCATGGCCTGCATTGCCACACAAAGCAGAGGTCAACAAGCTAAGTCAGCCATGGCAATGGAGCATATATGTACTCCAATTAGTGTTTGCTTTTGGTCGTGGTCATCAGTCATCACGCATCAGCAGAAGAGCTTGCTAACCTGGCCAGCGACGGCGAGCCCGTCGGCGAGGAGGGACGTGGCGAGCCAGACCTGGGAGCAGATCTGGAACGCGGCCATGGCGGTCGGCCCCTGGCGAGCGGCCAGAGACGCCGCCAGCGTCACGCAGAACGTCACGGCCACCACCCTGGCTAGCAAAAGGAATCCTGCAATAGCAGATCATTAGAGCTAGAGGTTAATCTCCACCAACAGAGATGATGAGTTCAAATGCAAATGCTCACCGCATCCGAGGAAACGGCGGAATTTGAGGCATCTCAGGCCGGGCGGCACGACATCGACATTCCTCACGAGCTTGCTCAGCATGATCAGTGTTATCAGGTATCTGCACACAGTTCCTCCCTTGTCAGTCTCTGCCGCCACGCCACAACTCATGTCATCACGAGATGGCGCTGCTGAGATCGATGGACTTACTGAGAGAGAACATGGGCAATGGCTGCGCCGATCACGCCCATGCGGCAGCCAAATATCAAGATCGGATCCAGCACGATGTTCGCAAGGTCACCAGCCACTAGGGATTCAAGCACAGAGATTAGCAGGGTAGGAAATGAACCACATCGGGTTTTTTTCAGAGTGCAGAAAACTGCGAATCGACCACATTGGTTTGGTGCTTTAAGCTCTCGAGAATGGTGGCTTTAGTCTTACCGGTGGCGTACAAAGGCGTCTTGGTGTCCTTGAAGCCTCGGAAGACGCCTTGCATGGCGAGAGACAGGAGCACAGCCGGGGCGCCGAGCGCGCGCAGCGTCAGGTAGCGCAGCGCGGGGATCATCATCGACGAACCCTGAAAATTGGTCAGCACTTGATGCGTAAGAAATTCTCATGGGTTGCAGCGAGAAATCGGGCTACGTCGCCGCCGTTTGAACACGCGGTGACTGACCGGCTTGATGCCCATCAGGCGCAGCAGTGGCTTCCCGGCGCCGACGAGGAGGACGGTCTGGAACAGGCCCAGGATCGCGCCCACGATCAGCGCCGACGTCACGGACGGCACGAACCTCCTGCTCTTGCAGCCCGTCAGACCGACGACGGCCGGGGCGCACCCCTCGGCCCCGGCGAGCTCGGCCGGCGGCGCGTCGCCGGGCTCAGTGTTGGAGTCGCCGTTCTTCGCTGCTACTTCCGGTGACTGTTGCTTCTCTGCGTCCGTGGCGGCTGCAGCAGCGTGCTCATCTGGATCTACTACCTTGGCGCCGGGTTTGCTGAGGATGGCGTCCTCCTCGGCGACGAAGGACGTGGTGACGCTGACGAGCGGGTAGATGCACACCTTCATCACCTGGTTGAACACGGCGATGGCGACGCCCACGGCCGCGATCTCTACGGACCCCAGCCGGCCGATGAAGGCCGTGTCGATCAGGGAGGCGAGCGGGTCGGCCGTGAGCGCCAGCGACGCCGGCACGGCGATGCCCAGCACCTCGGCGCCGAGCTCGTCGAGCTTGAACACGCTCCTGACGTTCATGACGAAAAGGTGAAGCCCCGTCCGCCGCGGCCGCTCGCCGAGCAATGCGGTCTCCACCGCCGCCGGCGAGCCGTCCCCGCCCTCGGCCGGGATATCACCGTTCTCTGCCGCCGCCCCCGCTGCCGGAGCGACGGCCACCACCTGCTGCTGCGGCTGCTCGGCCTCGGGCGTGGCATGAGCCGCTGACTGGTGTTCCTCCATGCGCTCGATCGGTCGGTCCACGAATCGGACCCCCTCCTCGATCTCTCAAGCTTACTTGTAAGCCCCTGGCAGTCGGTTCCATGCAGACGAGTGATGAGCGTCAAATTAACAACTGACTGATCGCAGCAATTTGAAGAAAAAACAATGATTGACCTGATCATCCACTTGATGCTCTACTCAAGTTCTAAAAATTAACAAGGACCTGTAGCAAGTTTCGCTAATCGAAATCGAGGGGCTAGGCTGCTCATCATCAAGATCCGGGCTTCTAAAATTAAGAACGACTGTCTCACCCGCCCGTCCCGTTTGTTCGAAGGAACAAATTAAATTTGGTTCGTGTCTAGTTTATGAGTGAAACAGTCAAATGCACGAGTAGTAATTTGATCAAAAAAGATGCATCAGTAGCACAAACAATTGACGAAATGCGTGGAGGCTGACAGTGTACCAAGATAGTCAAAGAAAGGGGGAAATGGAGATGTGAAGGCAGAGATGGACTAACCAACAGAGAAGAAATGCAGCAATGGGGAGAGGAAGAGGAAGGCTCGATCGAGGTAGGTGAAGCAAACAAAGCGTTCGATGGACAAAGCCTTGAGCACCCATGATCCTTATATAGACACGGCGTCATCAGGGCGAGGTGTTGTTGGTGTGCCAGCCCGGCCTGCACCAGATGACATCGGCCGGCGCAGTACGGCTGCAGGCTGTGGCTGAGGGCACCGCGATGAGCGTCGCCTTCGCCGTCGCTTCCGGGCTTATGGCTTTGCTTGCCTTCACCGGATCAGGCCTGCTCGACATGGCTACTCTGGTAAATAAGACTAGAATAACCAAACTTAGCTGCTAAGCTGCCGGCCTCGCGAGCTGCATGCAGGATCCGAGGTGCGCATTCCCAGTGCCGGCCGTAGGATTTCGAGGGTCCTCGGTCAGGCGTGGATCCAGCGTGGGGCTGGTTCCCCGCTGATTGGAGCCCCCGAGCCCCCTAGCAAATGAGAAGAGGAAGAAGTAAAGAGGAGGGGAGGAAGGAGGATAAGCAAGAAAATGAGCCCCCCTCTATAAATCTAGGATTCGTCACTGACCGCGGGCGAACTCGTCACGACGGTCATGAGTCTATACCTTATATGAAATTATACATACATATATTTGATAATTATCAAGGAACAATGTAGATTAAAACCTGAACAATTTATCATTGAATCTGAACGATTAAACCGATCGAAATTCGGAGATTTGCTGTTGATTGTTGTCCTCGTGATGCGCGGATGGTGCGATCAACGCAAATCAAAACTTGATCGCTACGCTGCCCCGCTGCTGGCGCGCGCCGAGAGCACCCTCGACTCTGCAAGGGCTCCACACCTATCTTTGTGTTGCGTCGCTTGAGACTCGGGAGATGGAGTTTGGCGGCTATTCGAGTATAAAACGAGCCACGAGGCATCCGTCATGTGAACAATGTTGCCAACTGGACTCATGGACCACCGATTTTCATAGTATACACATATATACGTATTGTATACATATATGGGCTTGTGCCTCTCTCCGGCTCACCCTTGCCCACCCCTTTGGGTCGGCCCAGCGCATTCCCCGTGTGCTCGATTTGGTCGGGCCGGTACTAGTAGTTCTGATGCAATCTCACTCTCATCAGTTTGGTGATCAAACAAAAGGAACCCTATTACGGAGCTGCTAGCGCCCGGATGTCCGATCCGGGCGCTAGCATCATACGGGTCCTGGGTCGCACGATTCGGATGAAGGGACCCTATCAGTCGTCGATCGCGTTGCGAGGCGTAGCAAATGTTGCGAACAACTTTTGCGATGTTGCGGACCGTCGTCCTTGCAACATTCAACGAACGATGTTGCAAGCGTGTTGCGAACATGTTCCGAGCATGTTCAAACGAGGTTACATGCAACATCCAACATCGGTCGTCTTTCTTCCCCCTCCCCCCACATGTTGCGACCATGTTGCGACCTGTGTTGCATGCAACATCCAACGTCAAGAGCCCTCCCTCCCCTCCTCCTTGACACAACACCCAACATTACATGTCTGCAACATCGAAACTCAACATCCGTAACATTTGCTAAATCACAGTGAAACATTAAGTTGCATATGTCGCAACATGTTAGACTAGCAGATGAAACACGAGAAACAGAATGTTGCAAACATCATAAAGACAACTACTCATGTTGCGTGCAACATCCAACATCAAGAGCTCCCTGTGACGCCCCAGGTTTTTAATTAGCGTCATTAGCGCTAATGGCCGAATCAGCCGAGTCAAACCAACCGACAATGGTCAAACCTAGGTCAACCTGGGTCATCACCTCAAAAATCTCGCCAATGAACCCTATTGAACCCCTTAACCAAGTCTACACACACTCGTGGTCAACCTTTGGTCAAAGACATGATCAAACCCCGCTTAAACCCTGACGTCGGCGAACGTCCTCCGGAACTTTTGCCGCGTTCCCCAAATTTCACCTAAACACTTCAACATCTACCTTTATGAAAGTTGAATAGCTTGTTGAGGGACACAACGTTCATGTAGATTGGCATTTCAAATTTTGAGCGGAAAAAGGTGAAAAACTTGGTCAACTGGCAGTACCTCCTGTTCACCGAACCATGGCGGCATTCAAAGTTTGTCAACAATTTGTGCAAAATCCGTGGACAAAACACCCTAGAGCCTTTGTGAAAGTTGTAGAGGATAGTGAGATCTACAACTTTCCTATCCATCACTCAATGCACTTTAGTTGCAAAAATTCAAGTTATGGTCAGTCAAACAGTGCCAATCCGAAATTTTCAGGCAGGCCGCGACGCCGCCCGCGCGCGCCGTACGCCGCCTCGGCGTCCGGGCCACACGCGCCTTCTCGAGGCCGTGCCTTCCCGAGGCGGGGGAGGGGGGGGCACTCCGAGGCCTTGAGGTCCGCACCCACGCCACGTGGAGCCCGCTCCCCTCGCCGGCCGGCCGCACTCCGCGATGCCCTGCGGTCCGTCGCGGTGCTCCCCTGTGCGGGCGCGACGGCCAATGCCGCTCGCCGTACCGCGAGTAAAGTCGGGTGTCCTTTACCCTGCAGGAACGTCCTCACCCCTCCTCGTTAAAAACCGGACCGCGCCTCTCCCTTTGTCCCGCCCGCGTTCTCGCCATGCCACGGCCGAGTCGCCCGCCGACGCCATTGAAGGCAGCCGCGGCGAGCTCCGGGTCCAGCCGGCTGCGCACCAAACCGAGCTCTCCTCCACCTTCCCTTGCACCTACTCTAGCTCACCAACCCTCCCTAGTCGCCGGCGTGACACCTACCTCGCCGGAGCAGCCGCTCCCGCGGTCGGCACGGGATGGCGCCGCGGAACCCCGCCGCCGGGCACGCCTCCACCCCGACCAAACCCTCAAACCGATGCGTGGTAAGCCCCTAGCCATCCTCCTCCCTTTCCCCGGCCGATTCCAGCGCCGGAGCACCGGAATTTGGGCCGGCGCCGCCGGCAACCATGGCCAAGGGCCACATTGCTTGGCCCCAATTCTTCCCAGGGACCTCAGCGCAAAATTGCAACTTCAATTGTAAATTCAAGTTGATGATTCTTGTAAATTCCGTAGAAAATAGTAGAAAAAACAGAAAATGCAAAACCAATTTTTTTGGATTTGTTGTGAAGAATGCTACAACTTTTGTTATACTCACATGGTCTGATTCTTGATATTTTGAGCATGAAAAATAGGAATGCGAAAAACCTAGATCTGCAATAACTCAAAATCCACAAGTATCTTGTATCCAAATTTTGTATATGTTGTGTACAATGTCATGACTAGCTCCTGTGCAAAACATTGCGCAAAGTTATGTAGTAAATCTTTTTATATAAATTGTTTTCTATTTGTGCAGAATCTGCCTAGATGATTTTTTAGCTAAAACTATTTATGTTTTTGTGCCCAACTTGTGCATGTTGTCTTGTTATGCTAAATAACACCTCTGGTGAGTTAATCATGATTTTTGGTTTATCATAAATATTTATTCTTAAATTGTGCATGTTTTCCTTTGTAAATTAGTGAAGCAAGATCAGTAGAGATTCTAGGTATACTTGCTGGTTCTTTAGGCTTGTTTAGGACCAGAGAGCATGCGTGAGAAAGATTTAAGCATTTTGATGCTTATTTATTTTTGTATGCATTTAATTTGATTGCTAGCTAGTCTTCTGTTATTTTACAAAATATTTTATTTTCTAGCTTCCAAGCCTTGCATGCGAGTCCAGTGGTTCATTATGGGTGTTGTGATGCCTAAGAAACCTTTTTTAAAATTTTAATGATTTATTGCTTAATAAAAAGCTTAAACGCCTTTTGAAGATTAAAGGTTGATTAAATAAGAAGATTTCATTTTAATTCCCTTCCTTTTTGGGAAAAGTTACCTAACTTAATTAAAGGCTAAGAATGCACCCTTGCTGTCAAAGGAATTAATTTATAAATAAATATCTTTGTACACACCCTTACTAGTGAAAGGAAAAAGGAATAAACCTTCGCATGAAATATCAAGTATAAAGGGAACATTAATTCAAGGGTAATAAAAGAATGAAACACATAACAATGATAACCTTCATAAAAGGGATTCAATATTTAATTATTTGTGAAGGTGAATATGACCAACAAGAGTCGGGTAAGATAAACAAACTGTCACATCACCTGAACCCTGCATTGCATTCCGTGTAGATCTTCCTGACGGTGACTACTCACTCGTCCCGGAATCCGAGGAAGGAGGAGCAGAAGCTTCGCTGCAGTACGTGGAAGTACTCGACGACATCGAGGGTGCTCAGGCTGACTTAGCCGACGAAGGCAAGCTCCGGTGCATCTGACCCAGTTTTCAAAATTTTGTTATTCAATTATCTATGGATGCTTGTGCATTTAAGTTCAGGAGTTGTATGGAACCTTAGATGCATGATCCCAAGGTACCTTTGTCCTTACTAGTATGATAGGTCGATAGCTGCTAAGCTATAGGACCGTTACAAGTCAGGTGATCATGTCACTCGCGAGAATAGGTTCCTAGATAGGAATCACAAGATCTCCTTAAATGGATTGCTCATGTGGTAAGAGCATGGGATTTGGGCTCCGGTCCAATGGCTATTGTGGGTTAAGTGTTTGAACGTACTAAGCACTTGTCGGGAATGGGACCGGTAAGCCTAATACCTTAATGAGACGGCTAGGGATTTAACTGTCACTACTCTTGGGGTTGTCTCACGGCTAGCTACCGGTGGTGTATGGTGAGTCCGAGTGCTTTGCGAGGTATCACGGATAGTCTGCACCAAAGACTGCGGCCTTTTATCCCGACCCGAGGATTTTTGGGAACCGTTTGGTGGTTGTCCTCGCGAGGGGCATCCCACCGTGTGTTTAGGTCTACCTTGCAAGGTTTGAATCAATCGATTGTCGGTCTCTCACCGTTATCAGAGACTACTTACTCCACTAGCCATACGATCCCTAATGATGAGAGTTGATGAACATTATGATTGATTAATTGTGTTGTACAACTTGCCTGTACTAGATGGCTAATTTAGTAAAGATTAAACCCACTAGAACTTGTGCTAAAATCTTGAAAGTGAGGACATACTCTTTGTTACTTTTCAGCAAAAGAAACTTAGTGGCCAAAAGCCTTTCATGTCTAGAGTTGGTGAAGTAGTTATCACCGACAGGTAAGTCTTGCTGAGTATTAGTATACTCAGCCTTGCTATAATATGTTGATCCAGGTAATGCTTTCGGTGATGTGTGGCCCGGAGAGATCCCGCCCGGCTGGGAGCTGGAGTGGGTGGAGGATGACGACTGAGAGCATCATGGATGGCCTCCCGCCGTGTTTCCGCTTCCCGTTAGTTTAATTCCGCTATCTCGAAAACTCTGAATTACGTCATGGTGACAAAAACTTCGGTTTGTAATAATTAAACCCTTCGGGGTACAAATTTGGATATTAATGATGTTGTATCTCTAGACTCGCCTTCGAGTGAGTTTTAATGCATATATGTCGATCCTTATTGCTATTTACGTGATTTACCGGGCGTTATCCCGGCGACTAACGACAGGATGATACTTTATTATCGCTTAATGACCAAAGCGGATTTGTTTAGGCGATAGTACAGTATTTTCCTGGGCGGGTTGTCACAGTTGGCATCAGAGCAATTATATGCACCAGTGATTAATTAAGAACCTTAATCACTGGTTTTGAATAAAATTTGCCAAGATTGTCTGATTTTCCAAAACGCGTTGGTCCGCTAAGGATAAACTAGACCGAGAGGCCCTAGAGGGAGGTGGCTTATTTAACCTATGGTTTATTTTGCTAACTTCCAGCACATTACTTTATTTCAGACTTACTTTCTTGCACAACCAAACTAGATGAGCCACGTGTTTTATACATGTGTTGTACCGCATCACGGGAATTGCGAGGGTTGATGGAGTGATCCATTCCACAGATCCCATCTTCGCGTCTGTTTATGAGTTGTGTGTCGCCACATGTTTCATACGTGTGCATTCTGCATGTCGATCATGCGAGACAAGGATATACTCTATTCAAACGGAGGGTGTCCGAGGTTGGACGCTGACCATGCAACGGCTTAACGCATGGATGCCGTTTCTATAGAGAACGGTAATGTATGTGGACGCTTTCGTGACGTGCTGGCACAAAAGGTTCGTTTCTACAGGTACATAACAGCGCTTCGTTAGTCGTTAAGCGAGTACCGTATAGCTCTCGACTAGATATTATAGAGAGAGACGAACAAAAGCCTTGCCACCGGCACTAACTTCGATTATGGCTCGTTTGCCATGTGAGGTCGAATAGGACGTCTTGCATGCATATTAACAATCGAAACAACTAAACTGGACCCAAAACTGAGTTTCCGTATGCTCTCTAAGGAAGATTTTGCTAGTGTGTGCTTTTTATAAACTAGAGTACCTCTCGTGCTTAGCTGTTATGCTGCCCAAATTTGTTAAAAGTTTGTTCGTCTCGTCTTTGCACCATGTTCTAGGAGTAACTAAAATAGGTGCGTTAAACAAAAGTTGCTCCGAATCTAATCTAGTTTCTGCTCACAGCAAGTCACGGTCATAACTTTTGTCTATCTCAAGTTATGCTCGGCTTAGTCAACCTCTGTCCTGCGGTCTTTCCCGGAATCAGATCTAAAACCTTGTTTAGTTAAATCACCTTCCTAACCTTTCTAATGGGTCTTTGTATACCAAAGATGTGTCTTATATTCTCGCTGAGTGCTGCAACAATTCGAGAATTTTTGGAGCTCTGGGTTTGAGTTACGAACTTTGTTCGCAACTGCCGGAACTTTATGTCATAATGTATGTGTACTCGCTTCGAGTTCTATCATACAACTACGCCTTTGTACACATGACTACCCAGCATTGCCCAGCATGAGAAGAGAACTTTTTCTATTCTACCATGTCCGTGGGAATGTCTTGATCTTAGAATTCAATCTTCAATGGTGTTTTCTCCTGTCAACATGTTATCTCCGCCGACTTGTATTTCCCTCCAACCCTTTGTCCTTAAACATGTTGAAGCACTAGGATATTCTTAGTATTGATATCCTTGTCCTGGTTACTTCGAACTTTCAATCATGAGCTTATTCCTCATGGTCTTGCTCACAACTTTTTGAAAACTAAATAAATTAATTAATATGTCCCTTCTTGAGCATGCATTGCATAGCATGTGCATTTGGGAACCTTGGGTAAACTAATGTGCATTCGCAGGGAAACTTCCCTACTCATGCTTATCCCTCTTGTGTTGGTGACGTTGTTATCACATAACCAAAGGTGCCGTGACGGAACCTAGGGCGTCATGTGCGCTGCAACCACCTGATTGCCACTAGGAGCTCACTAGGTATCTTGGTTGTGAGAATTGCGACTCACCACACATACTCCGTCTCAATCTGTGATTGTCCTCTCAATCACTAACTCATTTTGGGGTAACCGAGTCATGCTGACATGCACCATAAGCACCATCCTACATGAGCATATCCATCGTGTTTCCATAAACATGTGCATCACATCAATTTTTGAAGAGCATTGCACCGTAGTGGCACGAAACAATGCCACCTAAGGTCACAACATAAATAACATGTGAGCAAGATCATTCGAAAGATCCTATACCAATTTATCTCTCCATACCTTCTGCTTGCATCCGCAAGTGAACTCTGTGCAAAATCTTTCCATTACTTGTTGCCTTTGACTACTCTTACGGGCTAATCTTGAACCGATGGTGGTTATACTCCTTGCCCAATAATCCCATCGTGATTGCTCCCTTAGAGTAATTTCAGAAAATCCGAGAGGACCGCTTCCCTATTTCCCTATCTTGTCCTTGGGATTTCGAATCTCGGGACGAGATTCTTCTTAAGGGGGTAGGCTGTGACGCCCCATGTTTTTAATTAGCGTCATTAGTGCTAATGGCCGAATCAGCTGAGTCAAACCGACCGACAATGGTCAAACCTAGGTCAACCTGGGTCATCACCTCGAAAACCTCGCCAATGAACCCTATTGAACCCCTTGACCAAGTCTACACACACCCGTGGTCAACCTTTGGTCAAAGACACGATCAAACCCCGCTTAAATCCTGACGTCGGCGAACGTCCTCCGGAACTTTTGCCGCGTTCCCCAAATTACACCTAAACACTTCAAAATCTACCTTTATGAAAGTTGTCCAGCTTGTTGAGGGACACAACTTTCATGTAGATTGGCATTTCAAATTTTGAGCGGAAAAAGGTGAAAAACTTGGTCAACTAGCAGTACCTCCTGTTCACCGAACCATGGCGGCATTCAAAGTTTGTCAACAATTTGTGCAAAATCCGTGGAGAAAAACACCCTAGAGCCTTTGTGAAAGTTGTAGAGGGTAGTGAGATCTACAACTTTCCTATACATCACTCAGTGCACTTTAGTTGCAAAAATTCGAGTTATGGTCAGTCAAACAGTGCCAGTCCGAAATTTTCAGGCAGGCCACGACGCCGCCCGCGCGCGCCGTACGCCGCCTCGGCGTCCGGGCCGCTCGCGCCTTCCCGAGGTCGTGCCTTCCCGAGGCGGGGGGGGGGGGGGGGGGGGGTTGGGCACTTCGAGGCCTTGAGGTCCGCGCCCACGCCACGTAGAGCCCGCTCCCTCGCCGGCCGGCCGCACTCCGCGATGCCCCGCGGTCCGTCGCGGTGCTCCCCTGTGCGGGCGCGACGGCCAATGCCGCTCGCCGTACCGCGAGTAAAGTCCGGTGTCCTTCACCCTGCAGGAACGTCCTCACCCCTCCTCGTTAAAAACCGGACCACGCCTCTCCCTTTGTCCCGCCTGCGTTCCTGCCATGCCACGGCCGAGTCGCCCGCCGGCGCCATTGAAGGCAGCCGCGGCGAGCTCCGGGTCCGGCCGGCTGCGCACCAAACCGAGCTCTCCTCCAGCTTCCCTTGCACCTACTCTAGCTCACCAACCCTCCCTAGTCGCCGGCGTGACACCTACCTCGCCGGAGCGGCCGCTCTGCGCGGTCGGCACGGGATGGCGCCGCGGAACCCCGCCGCCGGGCACGCCTCCACCCCGACCAAACCCTCAAACCGATGCGTGGTAAGCCCCTAGCCATCCTCCTCCCTTTCCCCGGCCCGGTGCCGGAGCACCGGAATTTGGCCCGGCGCCGCCTGCAACCATGGCCAAGGGCCACATTGCTTGGCCCCAATTCTTCCCAGGGACCTCAGCGCAAAATTGCAACTTCAATAGTAAATTCAAGTTGATGATTCTTGTAAATTCCGTATAAAATAGTAGAAAATCAGAAAAATGCAAAACCAATTTTGTTGGATTCGTTGTGAAGAATACTACAACTTTTGTTATACTCACATGGTCCTATTCTTGATATTTTGAGCATGAAAAATATGAATGTGAAAAACCTAGATCTGCAATAACTCAAAATCCAAAAGTCTCCTGTATCCAAATTTTGGATATGTTGTGTATAATTTCATGACTAGCTCCTGTGCCAAACATTGCACAAAGTTATACAGTAAATCGTTTTATATAAATTGTTTTCTATTTGTGCAGAATCTGCTTAGATGATTTTTTTAGCTAAAACTATTTATGTTTTTGTTCCCAACTTGTGCATGCTGTCTTGATATGCCAAATAACACCTCTGGTGAATTAATCATTATTTTTGGTTTAACATAAATATTTATTCTTAAATTGTGCATGTTTTCCTTTGTAAATTAGTGAAACAAGATCAGTAGAGATTCTAGGTATGCTTGCTGGTTCTTTAGGCTTGTTTAGGACCAGAGAGCATGCATGAGAAAGATTTAAGCATTTTGATGCTTATTTATTTTTGTATGCATTTAATTTGATTGCTAGCTAGTCTTCTGTTATTTTACAAAATATTTTATTTTCTAGTGCCTAAGAAACCTTTTTTAAAATTTTAGTGATTTATTGCTTAATAAAAAGCTTAAAGGCCTTTTGAAGATTAAAGGTTGATTAAATAAGAAAATTTCATTTTAATTCCCTTCCTTTTTGGTAAAGGTTACCTAACTTAATTAAAGGCTAAGAACACACCCTTGCTGTCAAAGGAATTAATTTATAAATAATATCTTTGTACACACCCTTACTAGTGAAAGGAAAAAGGAATAAACCTTCGAATGAAATATCAAGTATAAAGCGAATATTAATTCAAGGGTAATAAAAGAATGAAACACATATCAATGATAACCTTCATAAAAGGGATTTAATATTTAATTATTTGTTAAGGTGAATATGACCAACAAGAGTCGGATAAGATAAACAAACTGTCACATCACCTGAACCCTGCATTGCATTCCGTGTAGATCTTCCTGACGGTGACTACTCACTCGTCCCGGAATCCGAGGAAGGAGGAGCAGAAGCTTCGCTGCAGTACGTGGAAGTACTCGACGACATCGAGGGTGCTCAGGCTGACTTAGCCGATGAAGGCAAGCTCCGATGCATCTGGCCCAGTTTTCAAAATTTTGTTATTCAATTATCTATGGATGCTTGTGCATTTAAGTTCAGGAGTTGTATGGAACCTTAGATGCATGATCCCTAGGTACCTTTGTCCTTACTAGTATGATAGGTCGATAGCTGCTAAGCTATAGGACCGTTACAACTCGGGTGATCATGTCACTCGCGAGAATAGGTTCCTAGATAGGAATCACAAGATCTCCTTAAATGGATTGCTCATGTGGTAAGAGCATGGGATTTGGGCTGTGGTCCAATGGTTATTGTGTGTTAAGTGTTTGAACGTACTAAGCACTTGTCGGGAATGGGACCGGTAAGCCTAGTACCTTAATGAGACGTTTAGGGATTTAACTGTCACTACTCTTGGGGTTGTCTCACGGCTAGCTACCGGTGGTGTATGGTGAGTCCGGGTGCTTCGCGGGGTATCCCGGATAGCATGCACCAAAGACTGTGGCCTTTTATCCCGACCCGAGGATTTTTGGGAACCGTTTGGTGGTTGTCCTCGCGAGGGGCATCCCACCGTGTGTTTCTACCTTGCAAGGTTTGAATCAATCGATTGTCAGCCTCTCACCGTTATCTGAGACTACTTACTCCACTAGCCATACGATCCCTAATGATGAAAGTTGATGAACATTATGATTGATTAATTGTGTTGTACAACTTGCCTGTACTAGATGGCTAATTTAGTAAAGATTAAACCCACTAGAACTTGTGCTAAAATCTTGAAAGTAAGGACATACTCTTTGTTACTTTTCAGCAAAAGAAACTTAGTGGCCAAAAGCCTTTCATGTCTAGAGTTGGTGAAGTAGTTATCACCGACGGGTAAGTCTTGCTGAGTATTAGTATACTCAGCCTTGCTATAATATGTTGATCCAGGTAATACTTTCAGTGATGTGTGGCCCGGAGAGATCCCGCCCGGGTGGGAGCTGGAATGGGTGGAGGATGACGACTGAGAGCATCATGGATGGTCTCCCGTGGTGTTTCCGCTTCCCGTTAGTTTAATTCCGCTATCGCGAAAACTCTGAATTACGTCATGGTAACAAAAACTTCGTTTGTAATAATTAAACCCTTCGGGGTACAAATTTGGATATTAATGATGTTGTATGGACTCGCCTTCGAGTGAGTTTTAATGCATATATGTCGATCCTTGTTGCTATTTAAGTGATTTACCGGGTGTTAACCCGGCGACTAACGACAGGATGATACTTTATTATCGCTTAATGACCAAAGTGGATTGGTTTAGACGATAGTACGGTATTTTCCTGGGCGGGTTGTCACACTCCCCCTCCTCCTCGACACCCAACGAAACTCAACATCCACAACATTAAATTTAATGTTTGTAACACCCAACAACATGCGTCTGCAACATCGAAACTCGACGTCTGCAAAGGTGAAACATCTAAATCTACTTTTGCAAACTTCCATATTAATAAACATGCAATATGTGTCTGAAATAGTTACAACATCGCAACATCTAGATCTACTTTTGCAACATTCGCATGAAACACCTGCAAACATTCTCCAGAAACATCCCAAGCACATGCAACAACCCCCAAACTTTGCCTGTTGGCCACCATGACCGTCGCCCGAAGCTCCTCCTCCTGACCGCGGGGAGCGGCGCCCCGCGGCGCCGGTGAGCTCTCGCGCTTGGCCGCGGGAAGCGAAGCCTTGCCCACCGACGAGCTCCGTGCGGAGACTACCGCGCGCAGCCCTGTGCGCTCTAGCCACGGGGAGCAGCGGATCGCGCCGCCGGGGAGCTCCCGCTCCCAGCCGCAAGGGGCCGACCGTGAAGGACGCATGATTTCCATCCGAAACAGCAGCTTATTTTGAACGTGTTTTCTGTTTTCCAACTCAATGAAACTGCACCGTGGTTCACCTTAATGGCGACATGCATGACACTCACGATCAGCTGCTGCTTAAATTGCTGCTATCTTCTTTTTCTTCGAATGGCGACATGCATGACACTCACGATCAGCTGCTGCTTAAATTGCTGCTATCTTCTTTTTCTTCGAGAATTTGCAATTCCTGCTATCTGATACGTACGGTTTGAGCACCGCGGCAGCGCGTACGGACGCCGCGTCAACACGTCGGATCTCGGCTTGGATGCGTGCATGCATGCTCGATCATTGAGCCCCGGCTTTTGAATTAAGTGTAAGCGATGGAACTGCCGCTCAGATAGCGCGTGGCTCACTCATATCACTGCCCTCGGCCAGCTTTTCTCCTCTGCTTTTGATGCGACCGCCCAAGTCGATGCAGGGGGTTCTTCTTTCTCGGCGGAATATCGACGCCAATTAAGCGTACGTGTTGGACTGCCACATGCAAAAGCACAAACCATCGTCGTCGTGTTTGCTTCTGAGCAAGTACTTTGTCAGAAATGCCCGGCCTCGCGAGCTGCATGCAGGATCCGAGGTGCGCATTCCCCGGCCGTGTGCTCGCTTTTGGCCGGCCGGTACGTACTAGTAGTTCTGATGCAATCTCACTCTCTTCAGTTTGTTGATCAAACAAAAGGATGCATGATGTCCATCCGAATTTGAACGTGTTTTCCAACTCAATGAAACTGCACTTTGGTTCACGGAATTTGCTGTTCTCTTTTTTTTTCTCCGAGAATTTGCAATTCCTACTAATTTTTTAACGGAACGGTAAGAGAGTTGTTCCTATTTTTTATTACAGGAACCAAAAAAAAAAACAACTCAGGTTACTGCAGCTTTGCCACTGAAACGAAAACACCTCCACAAGACGGCTCAAGTTCCGACTCTTGTTGTAGCGTTCCGGCAGAGCTCCGTGACCGTTTTGATCAAGGAAAGCACTTGTTTCGACTCCTGCTGAGAAATTCTTCTGTTCAACTCTTTCCAAATATTCCACAAAAATAGATAATTAGGCCATCAACGAAAGGTTTCTGATCTTTGTTGAAGTTTTGATGTAGCCGCTTCCACGATTCGTGCGGAGAGTATGCACCCTGTTCGCTTGGCTTATCAGCCACCAGCCAGCAGTACTTTTCTCTCAGAACAGACAAGCCACCCGCAACCAGCCAGCCATACTTTTCTCTCAGAACAAACCAGCACCAGCCATCAGCCACCAGCCAAACGAACAAGCTGATGGTGGAGAGACCTGTAGGTCTTGCCTGAGCCAATGTTAGTGGTCAATCGGGTCGAAACTTGGAAGTGTGCAGGCGTATCTTGCCTGCTATCCCTGCCCCCCCCCCTGGAGAATTAGCATTTAGCAATCCCTTTCCACTCTCTCTCCAACACATTAAATACATCAAAAGGCATATGTTCGGAATACAAAATGTAGATGAAATCAAAAACTAATTACACGATTGTGATAGTCTTTGCGACACGAATCTTTTGAGTATAATTAGGCCATGGTAAGGCAATATTTACCAAAAAGGTCGAAATTTACCTTTTGCCACAGTGCGTTAAAAAGGTAAATTTTTCTGATAAACAAGCCCTCGGACTCGGAGTGGTAGGCTCGCACGTGGGGAGCAGATCACGCGTGCCAGGCAGGGGCGCCAGGCCATCATTGCCTCGCCACGCCAAGCCGCCGGCGCCCCAGGTGTTTTGCCTCTCGTCTCCACCGGCGGTGGTGCAGAGACGTGCAGTGCAGTGCAGCGAGATCACAACCATCCGATGATCCAATCAAGCAGCAATTACAAAAACGCCCACGAGACTTTTGAGGCGGCTGGAGCTTTTGGCCGTATACGCACGCTTTCGTACCGTATGCAAGTGTGCTGTGGTACTAAAAACTACACGGCTCGATCGCACGGGACCGTAACATTTGCACGCGGTAAGTAAAAGCGGCGATAGATCCGGTGGCTAGGTCGAAAAGGGACGGAAACGGACGGGAACCCCGTTTCTATTTCCATTTCTATATTTGTTGGCGGAAACGTGGTCGGGTTCGGAAAATGAAAAGGGGAAATACGGGTGCACAGAAATGAACCAATACGGACGGAATTTGAATGGAAATGGTCGGAAGCCCGAACTTAAGCCGGAAAATAACAAAATAAAGAACACAATTAGTTCATGACCACGACTAACAAAATAACATGGTTCACTTTCAACTCTCCACCACACATAACATGGTCATGCCATCACAGCTCTCCAGCATCATCCATCTCATCAGGATCACTTTCACTATCATCATCTATGACGACATCATCCGTGGTGTCTTCCGGTGTAAAATCAACCACTGTGGATGGAATGCTTTTACGATCTACAAAAACAATACATATATTAATTAATGCTTTTACGATCTACAAAGACATTACATATATTAATTAATGACCGGTACATGTACAGGCGTACAACAGCAGCATATTAGGACAATTCAATTCAATTGAACAATTTAGAAAAATAGTACCTTTTGTTCTTGCATGTATCCAATCCTTGCTGCGAGGAAGACGGGCGACGAGCGACGGCGGCGACTCTTGGAGTCGCAAGTGGAGGCGGAGTCCAGCGTGAGCGCGTGAGGAGCGATGGGTGACTGGGTGGGCTGCGATATAGATGGGCTAGGGTTTTTTAGATGGGTTCCCTCTCTTCTTGGGCCTCCTTTTGTTGGCCTGTTCAAATTCGGTAAACATTCCGGATTAAATACGGAACAATTCCGATGAAATCCGGGATTCCGAAAATACGGACGGAAAAACGTTGTTTCTACTTCCGTCCATATCCCGACAACCTCCATTCTGGATTTCGTCCGGATTCCGGAACGAAAATACGGAAACGGGGCGGTAAAATGTAGAAAACGGAGCAGGAAAAAAGGGGAAATTTCCGTCCGTTTTCAACCCACCGGTGGCACGTCGGGAAAGGGGCCCGCATGTCAGCGGGGACGCCACGCGCCGCGCGCTTGTTGCTGCGGCAGCCGCTTTCCTCGGCTCCCGCGTCACGCGGCCGGTTTGCACCGCACGACAGCTTCCGAGGACGTAAAGCCAGCCAGCGATCAGACGAACGGGCTCGACCGACCCGAGAGCAGGGCGATGATGGCGGGTATCGAACCGGATCCGATCCGCGGAGATCGATCGGTCGGACGGCCTGGGTCCCGAGGTGTGCCGTCGGATCGGACATGTCTCCGGCCCGGCCGTGCGTGCGTGCGCCGGCCGGCGGCGTCGCGGGGTGCGCGGGGGGGGGGGGGGGGGTGTCGTCTTGATCCGAGCGAAAGCGCGCCAGCGACGGGGCTTTCCATCGCTTTCCTTCCGCTTCCGGCTTGCGAGTCCGTCCATACTTAGCTTGATCCAGAGGGGGCTGGGTACGTCTACGCCCGCGCGCATGCCGCCCGCCGCAGGTGGTCGCGCGTTGCGTGATCCACCGATGATCCGTGGCCGCGCCTCGGGATCGGCGGCGACCGTCGTGCTCGCTCCTCTTCTTTTGATCGCCCGTCACTTGGGGAGCTTTTGGGTCACAACCCCTCCTTTTCATCTTCCACGACTCAGCAGCAAGATCTCTTCTCTTCGGTACTTTTCCTTCTCAGCCTGTTCGTTCGGCTTATCAGCCATCAGGCAACAGTACTTTTCTCTCAGAACAAACCAGCCACGAGCAATCAGTCCACGTGATATTTTTCTCGGAACAAATAAGCACTTGCCATCGTCCATGCCAAACGGACAGGCGGTTTGAACGCACAAACGTCAGACACTGCATGCCTGCACTCCTGTAGCTAGGCACACGGCTCGCAGCATATCCTGCATCAGAGCTTGCCCATCATGCTTGTTGTTGGGAAGCTAGCGAGTAATACGTGCATGAGTTCGTGCTTTTATTTTTGCTGCTACCGTGCTAAGGCGCCGGACGCATTGATTGATCATTTGATTGCCTCTCCCCGGCCGGCCACCGTTTCAAACCTAGCAAATCACCTAGCATCCGATCGATGCCGTCCTTCGAGTTATCGACTGCCTCACGCACGACCAGATTATTGCAAAAAAACTAAAAAAGCATAATAGCTTTTTAATTCTTAATTTTCAATCTCAAAGGCACAGGCATGCGAGTGAGCGAGCGAGCGGTAGGTGCTGAATGGAAGGCTGAGTCCAACGACGATATGCCTTTCCCTGGCGACTGTGCACGAACGCCGCATCAAAGCCTCCGACAGACAAGGCATCGGTGAAGGCAAACTGCCCATGGAAATTGCATCTCCTTTCTCCTCGAAGGCATACGCCGCAGCCGCAGGGGATGGAGAGGTCCGCCGCGCGCACGAAAAGGAGGAGGGAGTTGCGGAGGCACAGAGATCCGGTGAGGAGAACCCGTGGCTGCCTGCGGGGAAGGAGTAGTATGTAGGCTGCGGCCGCCATGGCCGGGAGGAAGAGGAGGTCAGGGCCGCCCAAGACGAGGCCGCGACTGTCAGCCTCCACCTAGCCTCCGCCGTCGGCCTCCCTGCTGCCCTACCCCGACACCATCGCCGTCGACCTCGACCCCACCACCATCTCGCTTCGACCCCGCCACGTGCGCTTCCGGGTCGACTCGTCCTCGGCAGCCGCCGTGCGCGCGACCCCGCCGCACGCACTCCCCCGACGCCCGGCGGGACGGACGGCCGGCGCAGGGAGGGGGCAGCGTGGCGGCGACCCAGGCGTCGGCGACGCGCTGGGAGGCGGCCGTGTAAGGAATCGGATGCCCGTTAGACTAAGAGGGGGAGGGGGTGAATTAGGCAACTAAAAACCTTAACCTATGGCTTCACTAATTTTGCTCAAAGGTAAACTAGAACATACTATCTAGATGTGCAACTACGGTCGTTCTAGTGTGAAACTCCCATCCCAAAAGAAGGTTTGCAACCTATAGCCAATCCTAGCATGATACTACTCTAGGAATGTAGAGGCAAGCAAAGATTGCAATAGAGTAAATGCGGAAACGTAAAGGGGATGAGAGGAAGCAAACTCTTGACACGAGATTTATCCCGTGGTATCGGTAGGCAGTAAGCCACCCCTAGTCCACGTTGTTGAAGCACTCACACAAGAGTATTGCTTCCCGGTCACCAAGTCTCTCCCAAGAGCACCAACTTGACTTGCCACAAAGGCTAGCCACTTAGGCACTTGTCAAGCTCTCTTGGTCACCTTGATGCCGCCTCCACTAAGGAGCTTCTCCACCAAGGAAGGGGGTCTCCACGTCCCCCGCACAAAGTGTCCTCGCCGCTCCACACCAAGCCGTAGGGTCGATGACGATTGCCGGTGAGCCACTTAGCCCCCAAGGCTTCCGGCGAACCTTGTACAACTGGATTCACTCAAGAATCACCTCACAAGGTTGGCACAACCTTGCACTCACTCAGCTCTAAGCTAAGCATAGCACTAAGCACATACACAAAGCATATGCAAGTCTAAGGATGAGCAATTAAGCACTTGGATGGATTGGATATGATCTTGAATGTGTCTTGAACTCCTCTCCGCACTTCCACACAATCCAAAGAACCTCAAATGAGTGAGTGGAGGAGGTATAAATAGCCCAAGGCATCAAACTAGCCGTTGACTAACGTCCACGCGAAAAAGGTACCGTCGGATGATCCGACGCTATGCTTTTCCAGGGCGTCGGTTCATCCGGTGCCCCTCCCACGTCACGTAGCCGTTGAGGTTCTCTCGACACAATTGCTCCGACGCTATGCTCCGACGCTACGTCGGATCATCCGTCTTCGAAGGCCTCGCGTCCAAGTCGATGCGTTAGCTTCCAACGGACCGTCGGATAGACCGACGCTATGCCTTGACCAAGGCGTCGGATCATCCGGTCTTCGAAGGCTTCGTCTTGGCGCGTCTCTCGTATGAATTCAACCGATCGTCGGATAGACCGACGGGGTCCCCACTTAGACCGTCGGATCATCCGGTGCTACCGCCTTCGCCGCTCTTCCTCTCGCAACTCGTCCGACGCATGTAGAAATTGGACCGTCGGTTCATCCGACGGTACCTAGGGTTTCACCCTGTGTACCAACTCGTCCGACGATTGCACCGACGCTTGTAAATGAGGGACCGTCGGTTCATCCGACGGTGTCTTGTCTTTTCCTTTTTTTGCTCGGTTTTGACCCTATAAAAATAGACTATCTTCTTAATTTGGCATATGGTTTTCTTGCATCCTTGGGACCTAGAAGTGTCTACAAAGACATGCTAAAGCAATAGGGTTAGTCTCAATGATCATGTTGTCATGAATCACCAAAATCAAACTCCGAACAAATGGCATATGAGGCCATGTTCGCTACAGGCCGTGAACGGGATGAGCTCATCGGTGGTAGAAGCGCACGACGACGGCAGCCCGGCCGCGGAGCAGCAGAGGATGGCGGCGGTTCGAGCTCGCGCGTGGAGACGGGGCCACCGACGCGCACGGGAGGGGCGGTTCGAGCTCGCGCAGGGCACTTCGACGTCAACACGCCGGACGTGCAGGTCAATCACCAGCCTCGTGTCGTCCTCCTCCTCTCCGACTGCCGCGCAGGCCACGTGTTCGACGGAATGTCGCTGCCGTGCTCTTGGACTTCTGCGTCGCGGCAAGCAGGCGATTTGCCTCTCTCCGGAATGGCTTCTCTTTGTTGGAGATTTCGTTTTTTGCCTTCTATTCCCGTGTTTTGCCTCTCCAATCTCCAATACGTTGTTGGAGTCGGTCTATGCCACGCAAACGCTGCTCCATGATGTCATGATAACAAATCTCACAGGCCTCCCCCTAGCTAGCTACTCCTAGATCGCAGCAGCCAGCACCTGTACCTCGCACAACGACACACACACACCGACACCACAATTACAAAAACCCAAAGAAATTGCTAGTGCTGAGTTTGCTCGACCATTTATTTTATGCTTAATGAAATGAAAGCTAGTGAATCTCTCGTACGGAGTCTGTTAAGATTAAGCCTCATCCCGCTTTTTAACCCTTCGGTCCTTTCCTAACCTGCATGCTTAAGGTATTGTATAGGGCAATTTTCATTAGACTGAGACACCCGCTTAGTGGCTGGAGAAACAAATACAAGGATCAGCTGCTAATGGCAAGCAAAACCTCTCTTAATTAACTAGCTTAAGCTTAATTATAGCATTTAGAAACCTACATGTGTTCGGCCTAAACACTAGCTTAGGCTTATTCTGCAACAAGAGCCCATACCTTTTTATATGTACAAAATTGCTTTTTATAAGCTTTATCACCATAATGCTAGCTAGAATAATCAGCCCCATACAGCGTTTTGACCTAGCTCGCTCTCAATTGGCTAATGGCTATAGTTCATCGTCCAACGAACAAGTAGTAGTATGTCTTAGTTTGATCCTAGGGTTGAGCAGTGTATTTGCATCAGCGGAGGTTTTTGTCGGTGCGGAATGTGTTCCCGACACTAACCAGTAATGAGCGCCAAGGTCTATCCCTCAATGGTCGATGCTAAGCAACTAAAGACACAAGATTTATCCTGGTTCCGGCCGGGGGCCGTACGTCCAGCAGTGGTGTGCTCGGGGCACTGTACTGCTCAGCACCGGGGTGCCTGTAGTGGGGCTGCTACAAGCAGGGTGGGAGAGAAGGCGTGGCCTCCAATTCCCTGGTGAAGTGGCTGAAGATGTTGTGGGAGAATTGGGGAGCGTGTGTGTGGTGAATCGTATGTTGTCCGTTGTCTTCTGTCCCCTGCGGCGGGGGAGTTCACCTTCCTTTTATAGGCCAAGGAGAGGGCGAATTACAAGCATGCCGCACTATTCAGCTACATGGGGAAGTATGGTGTGCAATGCCGTAGAGTAGGCGGCCGCCCTGACGGTCCTTGCCGCGATCTGGCCATCATGGCGCATCTTGTACCCGAACAGTGGTAGCTTCGAGGGTAGGGGCGCAGTGGTTGGCCGTGATGTCCCCAGGCGGGCTCGAGGAGGTTGCTGACGACGATCCGTACGAGATACAGTGGCAGGCGTGGCGGCATCCCGTTCCCGCATGCCTCACAGCGCCGGAGCTGTTACCACAGTGCCCGGCGTGGTGTTGTACGCACGGGGGCGGCCACCTGCAATTAACAGTGGCAGGGATGGCGCCCCGCCGGCCTAGCGTCACGACCTGGCCCTGCAAGGTCATGAGAAAGCATTTCAAGGGTGTGGCCGGCCCCCTTTAGGGCTCGGCACGTTAGCCGTACGGGAGTAGGCGGCACGGCGTCACGGGGCTGCACCGGCCATGTCGCACAGTCCCCCACAGTGGCGGGGATGGGTTCCCCCTAGGGAGTTGGTGCAACAGGGCCGGGGCGTGAGTCCCAGACGCATGATGGCGCCGCCCTGCCGTTGTCAGAGCATTAAATGCTCGTACCCGCGTGCGGGAACGGGCGTGCGCGTGCGGAGCACCCTCGAGCAAGGCGGAGCCCGCCCGAGGTAGGCGTGTACCCTCGAGCGAGGCGGAGCCCGCTCGAGGGAGGCGTGCACCCTCGAGCGGGGGGGGAGCCCGCTCGAGGGAACCTTTGAGTGGGCCGCCTTGGTGTGCCGCGGGGGCCACCGCAGCGTGGGCCGTGCCCCGTGTGTGCGCTTAAGCGGGATGCGTTTAACTTTGGTTTTTTGCAGGTTTTAAGCGGGATTTCCCCAGTTGTTTTAGGGGACCCTCAGGGCTGTCCCCGACAGTTTTCCACATATATATCTTTGTGCAAATTATTTTTATTAATTAACTTTTTATTATATTAAAACATTATCGAGGCCTCTTCATCCATAGAGGTACACCGGCTTGCTTGGTTGTGGGGGCCTTCAAGGTTAAACTAACCCACATGCTGGCCTACTTATTAAATGAATGTTTTAGAGCTCCCCAAATTTAAAATATGTGAGAAAACAACTTCAAAAGGCAACATTTTAAATACCTCTTACTCTTCGAAATAGAATTGTATATATGCATTATGAGAGTTGGGCATGAATACGTTTGCATGAGAGTGTACGCATGAATCTTTAATTTTATTGTGTTTCGAAAAAAAGAGAATTGCATGCATTTGTAAAACCTCAACCATCGACTTAGAATTGTATGGATTGGTAGAACCTTAACACACACACATATATATATATATATATACTCCCTCTGTCTCAGTTTGATAGTCGCCGAGGAAACATGTTGGTAACCAATGCAAATTCGTAAAGACCTTAACACCCCTATAGGTAGAAATGATTGATCATGACGGCTTTGATGGATAAGCCATTAATGCCCACTCATACCTCACACAACATCGATTTTTTACCCCTATAGGTAGAAATGATTGATCATGACGGCTTTGATGGATAAGCCATCAATGCCCACTCATGCCTCACACAACATCAATTTTTTTACATTAAAAAAGCCTGCTCACACTCTGCTGTGAGGCACACGCAAGGTACTGTCACCTACTGCCTACACCCTGCAACTCCCTGTAACTAGTGAACGACGATTATTAAGGGACGTGCACCTGTAGCCAGAACGACGAAGAATACGGGACGGAGGGAGTATATCATAATGCTCTTGTGCTTATTGCGTGAGCGTAACAATTGTGCTGCTGTGCCCTCCTTTTTTCGTGTGCACGGGGTCCCCGGCTTGCTTTCCTCATCAGATCCTTGTCCCTCTACATTTATAGCTAGGATGGCAATGGTACTAGCTAACCCATTTCTAGGGAACACTAGCTAGAGCCTACACGGACTGACGGACATAGAGGGTGCTGGGATCCCAGGGACTAAATTTTAGTCTAACTAATTTTAGTCTCTTTGAGGGGCTAATGCTCCAATCACCCCTGACTAAAGAGAGGCTAAAACTAGTCTTGAGACTAAAATTCTTTAGTCAGGGGGCCCCCTACTAAAATGTGCATTAGTCCTCTCTCCCCTCAATCAATTCCCCCTCATTTAACCCACCGAGACCTTTCCCCTCCTATTCCTCGTCTCTCCCGTCGCACCTTCTTCCTCCCAAGCGAGACGTGCCGCTGCATCCCCCACAGGTCGCGCCGCTGCATCCCCCGCCCCCGCAGGACGCGCCGGCGGCCACCCGCGGGACGCGCCGCTTCATCCCCGCGGGACGCGCCGGCGGCCCCCGCAGGACGCGCGGGAGCCCCCCGCAGGACGCGCCCTTCACCACCGGTGAGCACTGCTCCTTCAATTTCTTGATTTTTTGCTTGGTTTTCCATTAATCGGATTGGGGTTTTGTCTCAGATACATCCGCCATGGACGGCGCCCCGTTCGATTTCTTCTCTCAAACTGAATCATCAGGTGCTGCGGTAGAGGCCATGGACGGAGAAGGTTGGGGCTTGACGCCCCCTCGTCTCCGGCGTGATAGTTCCGGCGGCCGCATTGCGAGGGCCGGGAACGTCGCCGCACGGCGCATGGACCTGGGGAACCTTGACCTCAACACCGACTGTGCCGCCTCGTACCCCGACATGACGATGTACTCACAAATCCTTCAACGGGACTGCGGCTCCGGTCAAGGTTTCCCCCCACAGAGGGCAAGATCAGATGGCGTGCCGCTGCGGCCGGGGCGTCCACCTCGCCAAGGTCTGTCCGTAGCGAGGGCACCAGGTGCTCGCGGCAGGGCTGTCGTGGTGCCGGGGGGGAGATGATGCTGCTGCTTCCGTGAGAGTTGCTGCACGTCGTGGGGGTTCAAATGGAGTGAGCAGCAGCAGGCAGCCGCAGGTAGCGTCGATTCCGGTGGATGATGATGACGACATCGAAGAAGACGAAGACGAAGACGAGAACGCACTGAACCAGCATAGGAAGGTATACAATTTTCTTTGAATTCCTGATGTCGCCTAAGTATTAAGCATGAAGTATCTGATGTTCATACATACATGGTCTTCAAAGTTCTCTGATGCTGCTTCTTGTGCATGCATTTCCATCTAAGTACACCTTCCTGATTGGTAGTATTGTTGTAATTCTTTTTGCATTAGTTCATTATGAGCCAACATGTCATATGCCTACCTAAGGCATCTCATTGTCTCAAGCAAATATGAATTAAGTATGACAGTCTGCTGGACAAGTATATTTCAAGTAAATATGTCAGTATCCCTTTTTTTCCTTTCTGGTAAAGAATGGACAGATTGTACTTAATTGCTCTTAAAGTGGCTGATATTGCCAACAAATCTGTTTAGAGATCCTATAAAATGTCTAGCTAGTTAACACTTGGTTATATTTGGGAATTGATTACAGGTTTTGCAACAGACTGCATAAATGAATAGTTCTATATTGGTTTGTTGATTGTTCTGCCATACAAGGAGGAGGCGTCGTAACAGGAGGGATCTAGAAATGGAGCAAGATTCGGTCGACATGAATCAATTGAGAGATAGTATTGCCGATGGTTTGTTCCAGGGCCGTTGAGATCAGTGTCATGTTAATTATTTTTTTATGTATGGACAATACTAATTTCCTTATGTACGGACAAATTTACTTTACTTACATGGACACATTTTAGTTGCTTGTGTACAGACTGTATGAACAATTTTTTTTTTGAGAGAGCAACAGCGCAGCAAGAGTTAGCTGAGGGGCGGGAGAGGAGTTGGCGGGAGCCTAACTGCCAGGGGGAGGAGTTGGCGGGAGGGACATGTAGGATTAGGGGGGAGAGAGAATAATAAATGCTCATTAATTTGATTTTAGTCTCTATAGTATTTGGATCCAAGCATGGGTGAGGCTAGCAAGTTTTAGTCCCACCACTTTTAGTCATGGGACTAAAACGTATCCAAGCACCCCTATATACTCCCTCCATCCCTAAATATAAGCATTTTTCGATTTCCGTGAGGCACGTTTGGCCATTCGTCTTATTCAAAAATTTTGTGAAAATGTAAAAATAATTATGGTATACTTATAATATATACGATGATAAAACATGTCATAACAAAATAAATAATATTTTCATAATTTTTTTAATAAGACGAACGGTCAAACGTGATCAGGAAAAGTCAACAAATGCTTATGTTTAGGGATAGAGGGAGTATATATAAATATTTGTATTTAAGGAGAATAGAGAATGTGTGCAGAGAGCACACAGTGCAGCCACTCTGAGCTGGAAGTGCTTATCTTTCCATGATGCTTATCGGCCTCTAATAGTGCTGCATCGCATGTGTGTGTGTGGTCCATGTCCATAAAGCGTAGTAGCAGTACAATTCAGCTCACCAATTGGTTCAGTTAAGTCCTAATCAACTTTGCAGTAGTTGTCTAATCCCAGTTGCTAAGACTATCCGCAACGGTGCTCCCTAAATGATCCTCTACCCTTAATATGGGGGATATCAGATCTAAAATCACCGCAACAGTGTCCCGTAAACAATCCTGTAAATTTTCAGGAGCTCCCTCCGCTCCCCAAACCTAGGGGAGATCCCTTCCTCCCCCAAACCGAGAAACAACTGCACGTGCGCCCCCTTCCTCCTCTCTTGAAGCGTCCCCTCATCAGAGGTGACTAAATGTGACACAAATACCAGTCCCAGGAGGCTGGTAACACATTTATTACAACAGGTGGAATCAGTCTTTTACATTACGGCGACACAGAGGGCACGGTAGTGCCAACACTACAAGGAACAACACAAACGCTAACGACCATACTACAATAGCAAAGGCTTCCATAGCCTCCTCAGAGTACCACACCATGGAAGCTTTCGGTAGGGCCCTGGGTACACAGGCACGGTTGGGTGTAGGGCACAACCTACTCAACGTCTTCGGGGATGTAATCGGGATCCTCCTCTGTAAAATAGTTAGTAAAACAAGGGTGAGCACATACGTACTCAGCAAATCCAACCCCACCCACGGATGGGCTTATCAGCAGAATCATGCATAAGGTATAACAAGGATCAGGTTAAGGTTCACTTTGCAAACTTACACATGCAGGGGTTCATTTCAACAAGGTTTTCGCAAATCATTTTTATAACCAAAGTGACTCAACTGTTTTGAGAAAAACCACTGTGGAACTACCGGACTTCCCGTCCGTCGTAGCCCAGGCACACAGCCACACACTTCACCCAGAAAACAACCCACGCCAGAAAACATCCCATCCCAAACACTAGTTTTTGTGACCACACCGTGACTCGTCCAATACCATGGACACGGCTATTCGAATAGGTTTGACACTCTGCAGAGGTTGTACATCTTTACCCACAAGTAGGGTACCGTCACACGGACACCTCGGCGCCGGTACGGATCCTATCATAGCCATCACCCACCTTAGCTAACACTACGAGCCACCACGGAAGCACTCAAGGGGTTATCCCACATAACCAGGGCGTACCTCACACAGAGCGTACCCCGACTCCTTGGTCTCCCGCTGCTCACCCGCACGCCAGATGGCAAGTAGATTAACTAGTGGGGTTTATGCTAAGCCGTTGCCACATACAACGGTCGAGTGGTTGTACGATGATTTGGGTCAGGTGAGATGTCACGCAACCCGGTCCTTAACCGACAAGATGGACAACTCCCAACACTCTCAACCACACAGGTACGAGCTTACCCATACTCCTGACACACATGTCCATCCTGTCTACCCAGATCTGTACTCATTTTCCAAAAATATCCCATTCCCACTTTTAATGCACTCACACATTTTGAAAGCACTCACACATTTTTAAAGCACTCATTTAGGCCAAAACAAGGTTCAATCATAGCAATCATGGGTGGCTATCCTACCATGTTTTGCAGTAAAACAATATGCAATTTATAAAACGGGTATAAGGGTATATTTATAAAACTAGGACGAAGCATGCATCAAAGGGGGAGGTTGAACTTGCCGTCTTCGAAGTCTTCGGGGAGGGCCGGCTCGGCGTTCGGGACCTCGGGCTCCGCTCGCAGTAGTCGGCTTCGATCTCTGGCTCGGGGTACCTTCCTCCGTCTACTCCGTCGGCTATAGCGCACACACAAGCAAGCAAGCAATATTAGCACACACGTTTCCGGCCGAGCTCGGGGAGGGGGGGGAGTGAGTGGAGAGGGGGGGTATATATATAAGCCCTAGGGGGTGGTGGTTCAGTGGTGTATGACAGGGGAATAGCGGGGTGAGGTCTGGGTTTAATCGTAAATGTTGGGTCACAGGGGTGGTATAGGAGTTAGGGACCTAATAGCAATCCCTACAAATGGTAAGAAGGGTGTTTATGCTAATATAAACTAAGTTAGGGTCATTTTGTAATTTATTCTAGGGTATAACAGTGTTTATTCTTTGATTAACTATTAACCTAGGGACTTAATTGGAAAAATAAAGAGAAATATGAAAGGAGGGCTCGATTTTGAAATAATAAGGGGAAACAGGGGGGGTCCTTGGCAAAATGCCATCCCCTTCCCCCTTTCCCCCCTTCGAATCGACGAACGAACGGGGGGGAGGGCGCGGCCGCGCCGGTCTCGGTCCGGCGGCGGGGCGGCGAGCTCCGGGGTTGGTGGCGGCGGAGATAGGGGGGAAAAGGAAGGGGGAGGCGAGGGCTTGCCACTCCCATGCTCACCTCGGTCGGGGGGTTGCTCGAGGGGGTTCCTTCGCGGCAAGGGGTGGCCGGCGGGGGAAGGTTGAGGGCGGCGGCGCGAATGGTGGCGGGGCGGCGCAATTGAATGCTCCTGGATGCCTGCGGCTGGGGTGGGGAGCGGCGAGGAGGGGTGCCGCCCTTTTATAGGCCGAGCAAGTCGGTTCGGGGCTAGATTTTTCCGGCGAAGGGGGGGGTCACCGGCGGCTCGGGCTCTTTCTCGAAGTCCGGCCGGCAGGGCCCGGTCGCCGGGCGACGGGACGGCACGGGCGGGGACGGAGGTCGTCGAGCAGCGGTTGGGTCTTTTCGGGCGTGGGGCGTGGTGGTGGTAGGCCGGCGGGACGACGGCGGCGGCGGCGGCGGCGACACCACGGTGCGGCGACCCGAGTGTGGCGTCCGGCGGGGTCTCGTCTCGTCCGGGCGGATGGGATGCTACGACGGCCGGTCAATGCGGGGGGGGGGGAATCGGACGGAGACCCGTCGGCGGGGGTGGCGAGGGCCGGCGCGGCGGGCGGCGAGCCGGCCGCCGGACGCGACGGCTCGGCGGCCGGCCGGTGCGGAGCGGTGAAGAGAGTGGGGAGGCGGTGGCGTGCCCGTGTGGGTGGCGTGGTCGGCGCGCGGCCACGCGGGCCCGGGTCAACGTGGTGCCGGGGCGGTGGTCGGGGGCGCGGGGGGCGGCGGCCGCGCGGGGAGGGAGAAGGAGAAGGGAGAAAGAGAAGAAAGAAAGGAAGGGAAAAAGAAAAGATGAAAAGGAAAAAGGGAAAAAAGGAAGAAAAGAAAGAAAAAGGAAGGAAAGAAAAGAAAAATGGGAAAAGATAGGGAGGAAATTGGGAAAAGGTTTAGGAAATTAGGAAAAATTGTTAGGGAAATCAAGGGAGGGTTTGTGGGGTTTTTCCGTCTTTCCGGGCGTCGGCGTGTTTTTTTTTCGGGACGGCGGTGATGGCGAGGCGGACCGGCTGGCGGGACCGCGGTGTGCGCGGGATTCCCGGCCGGTGGCCGACCGCGGCGTTGGGAAGGCGCGCGGGGGTGCGGCCGTGGTGCGGTGCCGGCGGAAAAAGCGGCACGCGCGTCGGGGAGAGAGAGAGAGAAAACAGCGGCTAGTGTTTGAATGGTAACTGAGCTCGGCGGATCGGTTTTTGAAATTACGCATGATTTAATAGGTGATTTATTTAGGGCTAAAAACGCGGGCATTACAAACCTACCCCACTTAAAATGAATCTCATCCTCGAGATTCGGCTAAGTCTCGAATAGGTGGGGAAATTCTTTTCTCAGTGCATCTTCTCGTTCCCACGTAGCTTCTTCCACCCCGTGTCTGCTCCATTGGACTCTGCACACCCGTACTTCGGTCGTCCTTGTCTGCTTGACCACAGTGTCTAAGATCTTGACGGGCACCTCCTGGTACCTAAGGTCTGGCTGTAGATCGATGGTCTCCACCGGTACTCGTTTTTCTTCCAGAACCTTCAAACATCGGCGTAGCTGGGAGATGTGGAACACTGGGTGTATGTCTGACATTTTCTCGGGTAGCTCCAACCGATATGCTACTGCTCCCACTTTCTTGATCACTTTATACGGGCCAATGTACCGAGGGGCCAACTTCCCGTGTACTTGAAACCTTCGAGTCCCCCGGATGGGTGAAACCTTGAGATAGACGAAGTCTCCTGTATTGAAGCTCGCTTCACGCCTCTTCTTGTCTGCGTAGCTCTTCTGTCGGGACTGGGCAGCTTTCAACTTTTCTCGAATATCAGCTACGCGCTCCTCGGCTTCCTTAATGAGGGCGGGCCCAACTAGGGCACGCTCTCCTACTTCTGACCACATCAGGGGTGTCCTGCATTTTCTCCCGTATAGTGCTTCGAATGGCGACATTCCCAGACTTGCTTGGTAGCCGTTGTTGTAAGAAAATTCTGCGTATGGCGGCTCTCGCTCCCAATCCTTGCCATAGGTGAGGATGCGAGGCTCTCAACATATCTTCCAAAATTTGATTTACCCTTTCGGTCCGCCCGTCCGTCCGGGGGTGGTATGCCGAGCCGAAGTCCGGTTTGGTGCCCATGGCTTTGTGCGAGCTTTTCCGGAACCTAGAGGTGAACTCGGGTCCCTCTGTCTGAGACTATTCTGCTGGGCACTCCATGCAGCTTCACTATATTTTCTATGTAGAGTTTCGCCAATTTCTCTCCACCATAAGTGGTCCGTACGGGTAGAAAGTGAGCGACTTTAGTGAGTCGATCCACGATCACCCATATGGAGTCATGTCCCTTCTGGGTCCTTGGCAATCCTACTATGAAGTCCATACCTATCTCGTCCCACTTCCAACCGGGATTGGTAAAGGTTGCAACAGTCCTGCTGGCTTCTGATGCTCAGCTTTGATCCTCTGACAAGTGTCACAGTGGGCGACGAACCGTGCAATGTCTGCTTTCATCCCATTCCACCCGCATTTCGCTTTAAATCCATGTACATTTTGGTGGATCCCGGGTGTATGGAGTATGCTTGAGTTGTGTGCCTCATCCATGATGGTCCGTCGAAAATCTCCACCTTCGGGCACGCATATCCTGTTCTTGTACCACAGGGTGCCTTGGTCATCTACCCTGAAGTCGGGGGCCTTGTTCTCTCGTATGCTTGCGGATCCTCATCAGATCTTCATCGGTCTCTTGGGCCTTCCGGATCTTTTCCTCTAGGGTAGGCTGAACACTCAGCTGGTGGACGTAGCCTTGGGGGACGATGTGTACGTTGAGCCGAGCCATCTCCTCTTGCATCTGGGCACTCTTGGGTGCTGCCTTCTCGTAGGTTTTTCGGCTTAGGGCATCAGCTACCACGTTGGCTTTCCCGGGGTGGTAGTGAATTTCTAGGTTGTAGTCCTTGACTAGCTCTAGCCATCTTCTCTGCCTTAGGTTCAAATCGGGTTGGGTGAAGATATACTTTAGACTCTTGTGGTCCGTGTAGATTTCACACTTGTTCCCGATCGGGATAGTGTCTCCGGATCTTCGGGGCATGCACTACGGCCGCAAACTCCGGATCATGGGTGGGATAGTTCTGCTCATGGGGTTTGAGCTGGCGGGAGGCGTATGCCACTACCTTCCCATCTTGCATGAGCACACATCCCAACCCTTGTCGGGAGGCGTCGCAATATACAACAAAGTCCCGTTGAATGTCTGGCAGGGTCAGCACTGGGGCTGTGGTCAACCTCTTCTTCAACTCTTGGAAACTTCTCTCACAGGCCTCGGTCCAGTTAAACTTCTTCTCTTTCTTGAGCAGCTCTGTCATGGGCCGGGCGATCTTGGAGAATCCCTCGATAAACCTCCGGTAGTACCCGGCTAAACCTAGGAAACTCCTGATCTCACTTACGTTGGTGGGTTGCTGCCAGTTGGAGACTGTCTCAACTTTCCCGGGGTCTACAGCTACTCCTTCTGCAGTCAATATGTGCCCAAGGAAGGATATCTTCTCTAGCCAAAATTCACACTTGCTGAACTTGGCGTATAACTTGTGTGCCCTCAATTTTCCCAGTACCACTCGAAGATGTTGTTCGTGCTCCTCCACGCTCTTGGAATAAACAAGTATGTCGTCAATGAAGACCACGACAAACTTGTCCAATTCCTCCATGAACACCTTATTCATGAGGTTCATGAAGTACGCGGGGGCATTGGTTAGTCCAAATGACATCACCGTGAACTCATATTGCCCGTAGCGAGTGACAAAGGCAGTCTTGGGGATGTCACTCTCCCTGATCTTGAGCTGGTGGTACCCTGATCTTAGATCCACCTTCGAGAAGTACTTGGCTCCCTTCAGTTGGTCAAACAGGTCATCTATTCTGGGAAGAGGGTACTTGTTCTTAATTGTGACCTCATTCAGCGAGCGATAGTCCACACACATCCTCATGCTCTTATCCTTCTTCTCCACGAAAAGCACTGGGGCTCCCCAAGGTGATGAACTTGGTTCGATGAACCCGCTTCGCCGAAGCTCGCTAGTTGCTTCTTCAACCCTCGCCAACTCGGGGCTGCCATCCTATAGGGCCTCTTGGCTATGGGAGAGGTTCCGGGGATAAGGTCGATTACGAACTCTATGTCCCTGTCCGGTGGCATTCCGGGGAGTTCTTCGGGGAACACATCCGGGTATTCTCGTACTATCGGGACATCTTCTATGGACTTGGCTTCTATGTTGAAAACCATTATATCCGCCTGTGTCCCCGGGTGTGGCAGGTCACTTGTATCCCGTCCGGGTTGGTCGGGTGCACTACTTTATCGGCGCGGCTTATGAGGCCATGGTGTTGGCTTAACCGGTCCATACCAAGGATCACATCTATTCCCTTGGATTTCGGTACTACCGAGTCCGCTAGGAACTCTACCCCACTTAAAATAATCCTTACCGGGGGCATCCCGGTTGACGGTTAATGTCACCTCCGGGCGTTCGAGTTATTAGGGGTGCTTTTAGTAGTACTGTGGGTATGCTATGCTTTTCCACAAAGCTTGAGGATATGAATGAGTGTGATGCTCCCGAATCGAACAGTATGGTAGCCAAAACTGAGCTGACCAGGAACTCACCGAGTACCACTCCTTGTGCTTCTTGTGCCTCCTGCGCATTGATGTGATTCACCCGAGCGCGTCCATACGACTGCTGGGGCTGCCTCATCTGCTGGTTGTTGGTGTTGTTGCCGAAGTTGTTGTTGCTGCGCACTGGCATGCGGTTGGCTCCTGACGCAAGTGGCCTTGGTCCGTTTACCGAGTTGGAGTAGGTGGTGGTGGCTGGCTTTTTAGCATAGGGGCAGTTGGCGATGAAGTGCCGGTTTCCGGCCAGTTGAAACACACTCGGGGAGCTGTTGTTGTTGTTGTTGGTAGTGATCCGTCGGTGTTGTTCGTGGGGGCTTCATGGTATTCTGGTTGTAGGAGGGCTTGAAATGGGCTCTGGGGGCTTGTGAGCTTGTGGCTTGGGTTTGGGTTCATGCGCATCGGAGCTTGGAACCTGGACATGGGGTGTCCAAAGTTTCTCGGCCTCTGGGACCGCTCTTGCTGCTTGGCCTTGTGCTCCATGAATTTGCGCTTGTTCTCCTTCTTTTCTTCGGCCTTTGCTCTTTCCGTGAGGATTGCCATGTTCATAAGGGTATTAAAGTCCGGGTAAATCTGAGGAGTCAGCAGTGTCCTCAGTTCCGGAGTCAGCCCCTTCTTGAACATCTCTTGCTTTTTGGAGTCTTTATCCACCTCCTCGGGGGCATAGCGTGCCGGCTCTATGAGCGGTACGTGTATTCCTCCACAGACATGTTGCCTTGGCGGAGTTCGCGGAACTCATCTGCCTTCCGCTTCAGTGTGGCCTCCGGGATGTGGTAGCGACGGAACTCCTCCACGAATTCATCCCATGTGATGGCGGAGGGATCCTTGGCTGCGGCGCAGTAATTCTCCCACCGAGCTAGGGGCGCCCGGTGAGCTGGTGAGCTGCCAAGAGAACCTTGTCATGGTCCTCGCAGTGGAGGGGCTCCAGTTCCCTCAGGATGGCTCTCAGCCAATCGTCAGCGTCCAAAGGATTCACCGACCCGCTAAAGGTGGGCGGCTTAGTCCTGAGGAACTCGATCGCCTTCTCATTCATGCTCATGGCGCGGGGTCTTGGGCGGTTGATGGCATTGAAGATAGCCTCCATCAAGACGAGTCGGTTGGCTAAGACTTGGGCCAAGTCAATAGGAGGGGGTGGTGGTGGCGGGGACCACGTTCTCTCCTCCATCTTCATTTTGGTTAACCTCCGTTCGGGGAGACGCTCCCTCCGATCGGCTTGCGATCCCTCCGCATCCGACCGGGTGGGTCCGACAGGGCGCCACGGAAACCATCTGTAAAGAAGCGGGTTTCTAAGAGATCTAGTTTTATGTGATGTTTAAGTGGATTATAACGGATTCCTTTCGAAAAGGCAGGGTTTATTCTGCCGGTAAGCACACAACAATCACATAGCAAACAAGCAAGCACAACAAGTTTTTATTACAAACCAGTGAGGAGGATACATCCCGACTACGCGGACACACTACACGACTAAAGGCTAAGGGCGCGACTTGGACCGGTACGGCTTCATTCCCTGGGTCTTGGGGCACACTACTCGCGAGGGGAGCTGTCTTCTGGGGTCGAGTGTTCTTCCAGCGGAATGAGCAGCTCGTCATCATTTCCGCCTTCGGGGTCTCCGTTTTCCTGGGGCTGTGCTGCGGCTTCAGTGGTAGCTGTTGGGGGTTCGGTGACTGCTGGTGGTGCTGGTGGGACTTCTATGGCTCCTCCCCATCCTACAAGGGGTGTTCCCAGCGGGACTTGAGGTTCTCCAATGGCCGGAACCGGCGTTCCGCCGTGGGTCCATTCTTGCATGCGTTGGTCCCGGATCCTTCCGAGGCTTTCCCGGGCAACGGCTTCCTGCTTATGGGCGGCTGCGGTCCTCGCTTCGGCTTGAGCCACTCGGACTTGGTGCATCCGCACCGTGACTTCGGCTTGCTCGGCCGGGCCGATCTGTTCCCTCAAGTGTACGGCTCCGGTCATCAAAGAGCTTGTCCGGGGGAGACAAGGTAGGCGACTACATGGTATAGCGGTCTTCTTGGTGGTGGCGTCGCTCCAAGTTCCTCATGCGGGCTCGCCAACCGGGGTCCCGATGGCGGGAGGGAAGTACCTCATCGGTGTGGGGACGAGGTGCTCTTCGTAGATTCGGCACGGGTAGCGGAGGGCTTTTCCGAGGGCCAAAGGATAGGTATCCCGGTGTCGGAACCCGTGGCGGTCACGCGCCACGGCTCGATGTTGGTGTGGCGGTTGCTTCTAGCGACGGAGAGGACCACTCTACGGCGAAGAGTGCCGAGTTGCTCGTACTCTCTGCCGTAGTACCTAGGGCGCTCGGTGATACCGAGGTGCTCCGGGGAGTGGATGAGCGGGCGGGCAAAACCAGGGCTCCTCCCGGCACACGCCTTGGGTCCATCCATCTTCCGCCATCTGAAAACAAAGATAGGGTTGAATAGGCTGTGGTGGGGTACAAAAGATGGATAACTTTATTTAGTAGGAAGGTTGGGGTACATCCTTCGGGGTACACTTATTATTACTAGGACTCAACTTCCAGCCTAACACCCTAGTCTTATCCTCATGGCGACTCTTCCTCCAGCTGGATACGGCGCTTCTTTAGTGGAAGATCTTGCTCCAATATCTCGTCTTCAGTCTGGGTCCCTTTGTCCCAGTGGGTTTCTTCGGGTTCATCTTCTTCTGCTCTGGCTCCTTCATCTCTGCTTCTTCGCTCCTTTAGTTCATCCCATAGCTGTTTGTGGAACATCTCTGATCGTTCCTTTTCCCTGAAGTAGTCTTGCCTCATGTTGTGCAGCTCAACTTCTGCTATGGTTGTCTTCACCCTTTCTAGCTCTATCCTCTGTTCTGCTCTTTCCGCCCTGTCGATCTGCTGCTTCAATTGCTGGGCTTGCTCCTGATAAAGGTGATCTAGGCCTCTGAGGTATATGGATAGGTGGGAAACTGCCTCTTCTAAGTCTTCTTCCTCTCGTTCTAGACCTCTCATGCGATCAATCCACGAGCGTCCTCTTCCTCCGGAGGGTGGAAAGAATCCCATTGGAGTCCTTCGGAGGTGCTTGTCTATAAACCACTCGTAGGCCGTCGCGGGGCCTTCCGAGCGGCCTTGGGGTAGGTGTCGGCAAAGCGAAAACCGGTGGCGAGACGAACCATGGCTCTATGTCGGGGTAAAGCGTGCTTTTTCCCACAAAGATCGGCGGCTTACACCGGAGGGGGTGCCGAAGCGTTCGTACTCCGTGTAGACGAACTCCGGCGGATCCCTTACTCCGACGCGCTCTAGGCCGAGTAGCAACGGAGTTAGGGAGGCCAGCTGGACGGGGGCAAATTCCTCCGTCCCACTCGGGGTTAGGCATCTAGAAACGAGCAAGAATCAAGGTAAGGATTTGGGAAAAGGTGAGCTTAGCAAAGGAAAGGTTAGAGAGGGCCAGAGGAGGTCTCGTATCCTAGGGGTCATGTCCTACGGCCAACCTACGGCTCTGATACCACCTGAAGCGTCCCCTCATCAGAGGTGACTAAATGTGACACAAATACCAGTACCAGGAGGCTGGTAACACATTTATTACAACAGGTGGAATCAGTCTTTTACATTACGGTGACACAGAGGGCACGGTAGTGCCAACGCTACAAGGAACAACACAAACGCTAACGACCATACTACAATAGCAAAGGCTTCCATAGCCTCCTCAGAGTACCACACCATGGAAGCTTTCGGTAGGGCCCTGGGTACACAGGCACGGTTGGGTGTAGGGCACAACCTACTCAACGTCTTCGGGGATGTAATCGGGATCCTCCTCTGTAAAATAGTTAGTAAAACAAGGGTGAGCACATACGTACTCAGCAAATCCAACCCCACCCACGGAGGGGCTTATCAGCAGAATCATGCATAAGGTATAACAAGGATCAGGTTAAGGTTCACTTTGTAAACTTACACATGCAGGGGTTCATTTCAACAAGGTTTTCGCAAATCATTTTTATAACCAAAGTGACTCAACTGTTTTGAGAAAAACCACTGTGGAACTACCGGAATTCCCGTCCGTCGTAGCCCAGGCACACAGCCACACACTTCACCCAGAAAACAACCCACGCCAGAAAACATCCCATCCCAAACACTAGTTTTTGTGACCACACCGTGACTCGTCCAATACCGTGGACACGGCTATTCGAATAGGTTTGACACTCTGCAGAGGTTGTACATCTTTACCCACAAGTAGGGTACCGTCACACGGACACCTCGGCGCCGGTACGGATCCTATCATAGCCATCACCCACCTTAGCTAACACTACGAGCCACCACGGAAGCACTCAAGGGGTTATCCCACATAACCAGGGCGTACCTCACACAGAGTGTACCCCGACTCCTTGGTCTCCCGCTGCTCACCCGCACGCCAGATGGCAAGTAGATTAACTAGTGGGGTTTATGCTAAGCCGTTGCCACATACAACGGTCGAGTGGTTGTACGATGATTTGGGTCAGGTGAGATGTCACGCAACCCGGTCCTTAACCGACAAGATGGACAACTCCCAACACGCTCAACCACACAGGTACGAGCTTACCCATACTCCTGACACACATGTCCATCCTGTCTACCCAGATCTGTACTCATTTTCCAAAAATATCCCATTCCCACTTTTAATGCACTCACACATTTTGAAAGCACTCACACATTTTTAAAGCACTCATTTAGGCCAAAACAAGGTTCAATCATAGCAATCATGGGTGGCTATCCTACCATGTTTTGCAGTAAAACAATATGCAATTTATAAAACGGGTATAAGGGTATATTTATAAAACTAGGACAGAAGCATGCATCAAAGGGGGAGGTTGAACTTGCCGTCTTCGAAGTCTTCGGGGAGGGCCGGCTCGGCGTTCGGGACCTCGGGCTCCTGCTCGCAGTAGTCGGCTTCGATCTCTGGCTCGGGGTACCTTCCTCCGTCTACTCCGTCGGCTATAGCGCACACACAAGCAAGCAAGCAATATTAGCACACACGTTTCCGGCCGAGCTCGGGGGGGGGGGGGGGAGTGAGTGGAGAGGGGGGGTATATATATAAGCCCTAGGGGGTGGTGGTTCAGTGGTGTATGACAGGGGAATAGCGGGGGTGAGGTCCGGGTTTAATCGTAAATGTTGGGTCACGGGGGGTGGTATAGGAGTTAGGGACCTAATAGCAATCCCTACAAATGGTAAGAAGGGTGTTTATGCTAATATAAACTAAGTTAGGGTCATTTTGTAATTTATTCTAGGGTATAACAGTGTTTATTCTTTGATTAACTATTAACCTAGGGACTTAATTGGAAAAATAAAGAGAAATAAGAAAGGAGGGCTCGGTTTTGAAATAATAAGGGGAAACAGGGGGGGTCCTTGGCAAAATGCCATCCCCTTCCCCCTTTCCCCCCTTCGAATCAGACAGAACAGGGGGAGGGGCGCGGCCGCGCCGGTCTCGGTCCGGCGGCGGGGCGGCGAGCTCCCGGGGTTGGTGGCGGCCGGAGATAGGGGGAAAAGGAAGGGGGAGGCGAGGGCTTGCCACTCCCATGCTCACCTCGGTCAGGGGTTGCTCGAGGGGGTTCCTTCGCGGCAAGGGGCGGCCGGCGGGGGAAGGTTGAGGGCGGCGGCGCAAATGGTGGCGGGGCGGCGCAATTGAATGCTCCTGGATGCCTGCGGCTGGGGTGGGGAGCGGCGAGGAGGGGTGCCACCCTTTTATAGGCCGAGCAAGTCGGTTCGGGGCTAGATTTTTCCGGCGAAGGGGGGGGTCACCGGCGGCTCGGGCTCCTTCTCGAAGTCCGGCCGGCGGGGGCCGGTCGCCGCCGGCGACGGGACGGCACGGGGGCGGGGACGGAGGTCGTCGAGCGGCGAGTTGGGTCTTTTCGGGCGTGGGGCGTGGTGGTGGTAGGCGGCGGGACCGACGGGCGGCCGGCGGCGGCGACACCACGGTGCGGCGACCCGAGTTGTGGCGTCGGCGAGGTCTCGTCTCGTCCGGGCGGATGGGATGCTACGACGGCCGGTCAATGCGGGGGGGGGGAATCGGACGGAGACCCGTCGGCGGGGGTGGCGGGGGCGGCGCGGCGGGCGGCGAGCCGGCCGCCGGACGCGACGGCTCGGCGGCCGGCCGGTGCGAGCGATGAAGAGAGTGGGGGAGGCGGTGGCGTGCCCGTGTGGGTGGCGTGGTCGCGCGCGCGGCCACGCGGGCCGGGGTCAACGTGGTGCCAGGCGGCGGTCGGGGGGGGCGCGGGGGCGCTGGCCGCGCGGGAGGGAGAAGGAGAAGGGAGAAAGAGAAGAAAGAAAGGAAGGGAAAAAGAAAAGAGGAAAAGGAAAAAGGGAAAAAAGGAAGAAAAGAAAGAAAAAGGAAGGAAAGAAAAGAAAAATGGGAAACGATAGGGAGGAAATTGGGAAAAGGTTTAGGAAATTAGGAAAAATTGTTAGGGAAATCAAGGGAGGGTTTGTGGGGTTTTTCCGTCTTTCCGGGCGTCGGCGTGTTTTTTTTTCGGGACGGCGGTGATGGCGAGGCGGACCGGCTGGCGGGACCGCGGTGTGCGCGGGATTCCGGCCGGTGGCCGACCGCGGCGTTGGGAAGGCGCGCGGGGGTGCGGCCGTGGTGCGGTGCCGGCGGAAAAAGCGGCACGCGCGTCGGGGAGAGAGAGAGAGAAAACAGCGGCTAGTGTTTGAATGGTAACTGAGCTCGGCGGATCGGTTTTTGAAATTACGCATGATTTAATAGGTGATTTATTTAGGGCTAAAAACGCGGGCGTTACATCTCTGCTCCCTCTCTCCCTCCCAGGTGAGGCAACACGGTGACGCGCGCGGCGAGGCGTGGATCTGCTCCAGCCGGCGCTAAGCGGCTCGCCCAGCTCCGACCATCCCCTCCCAGATCCAGAGCTGGAGTAGCCGAGGATTGAAGGGAGGCGACGCAGGCGGCCTCGTACGGATCCACCTCGCCGTCACACATCATTGCCCGCATCCTCCACCTCCCTCTCGCCATTGCCGGTCGACACCTCGTTCCCGTCTCCCCATCGTTGTTGCCCGCCGCTTCCCCGTCATCCGCCTCCACATCTGCGGCACCCCCGTACTCGGAGGCGAGGTCATGGTGTGGCGGCTCGGAGTCACCGCCGGTGCGGAGAGCTGGCACTGGAGCGTTGGACCGAGGCGAGGGGCAGCGAGGCAGCAACGGTGCGTGCATCCGTGCGCATTGCGTGGAGGAGGGGGGCGGCTCGGCAGCGTCGAGTTTTGCGTGCATCCGTGCGCGTTGCGTGTCCGCCGTCGCAGGGGAGGGGGAGCTCGTGCTCCGCAACGTGCGGGAAGAGGAGCATGATCCCGATGCCGACCCCGCGCGACCGCGCTGTCCGACGAGGTGCACGACGAGTCGACGACGTGGAGCTCGCCGAGCCGGACCAGCATCAACGGCTCGTGGCGCCACGGGAGGTCGCGCATCGTTTAGTGTGGAACGCGCTGTTATCGTTCTTGGAGGCGTCGGGGCGCAGTCGAGCAACGGGGAGGGGCTTGTCGAGGTTGCCGCCTCCGCACGCCGGCGCCGAGGAAGCAGCCTCGAACGCAGCGCCACCAGGGAGGGGCCCGTCGCACCGCCCAGGGAGCCGGAGGCAAAGCCGTCCCTGCCGCGTCCTCCAAAGGGGCTGTTGACAAGGTCGTTGAGGCTCCTCCCGCAAAGCCCATTGAGGTCGCGGCAACGCCGGCGCCGTCTTTCTGAGAGGGGAGCGCCGCTTGCCGTCAACGGGAACTCGACTGCCGCGTGGCGCTCGCCGAAGGAGATGAAGGGGGATGTTGCATGGGCGGCCGACGACGACGGGTAGCAGCGAGGGAGAGGCAGAGGAGGCGCGGGCGCGTGCAGAACTGCAGATGCAGGGGAGGAGGCAGCACTAGCGATCTTGTGGACTTCGTCGAGGAGCGAGGCGTGGAAGTCGCCGAGACCCAGCACCTCCTCGGCGGATCAGGATCACCGGCAATTGATTCGTTCGCCTGCGCCATGCCCCTCCCAGGCTGTACTCGATGGATCGAGGTCAACGGAGGGATCCGTGGGTTGCGAGGGGATTTTCCCCATTTGACGTGTGGGTCCATTTTTGGGGAGGTGTTTACAGTGTACTGCTGCAGGGAAAATCAATGTAGGGGATCAAATTCTTTGAGGGATCCTCCAAATATCGGTTTAGGGAATGATTTTTAGAGGACACCGCTGCGGATAGCCTAATCCTGAACCGAATTGCATCGGCGGCTTTGGGTGCTAGATGGTTGATTTAGGAAGTGTTCATTGTAGCGTGGTCCATGTAATTGCAGTCATTTCATCGTCTGAAATGATTTCGCTCAAGATCAATCAAGTGGTTTCAAATATTGTCGTTTAGGGCAGTCCCAATGGGACATTAATGATGATTTCTATCCCTAATAAATGAGATGCCACATCAGCAAAAATGGTGACATGACAGCTAATAAAGGAGGAAAGAGAGCAAGAACGGTAGAAATCGTTTCCTCCTCAGGAAACGACGTCCTCACTCGATTCGAGAAGGGAAGAAACCGCAGAAACGCCGTTGGGGAGAAACGACCGCTCTCTGAGGCGGTCGTCCCGATCCGGTGTGCTGCGCCGCTGCCCCGGCTCCAAGCGCGTAGCGGCGCAGGCTCGACGGTGCCGCGCCCCGGCCCAGGCCGTCACGCCCCTGGCCCACGCGTCGCCGGCCGCCGCGTCCAAGCCGACGCGCCCAGGCGCCGGCCATCGACGTCGCGCCCCTGGCGGGCGAGTCCAGACCGTCGTGCGGCCCGTGCCCCGGCCGTCGTGCCTAGGCCACTGCACGTCCGCACCCCGCCGACGCGCCCTGGCTGCCGCGCCCAGGCGCAGGCCGCCGCGCCCCTGGCGGGCGGGTCCAAGCCACCGCGCCGGGCTGCCACTCCATGAGAGTTCGACTGGGCAAAGCAGCTCGCCGTGGTCTGCATGTCGTCGCTCCTGGGATAGGCAGCAACTCCTGCGCGCAGCTGCTTCCGGCGACGGGCAGCAGGTCACCGCGGCCGTGGAGGACGCCCGCGCGCTGCTGCTCACTGCAACGAGCAGCAGCTTGCCGCGCCCCCGGAGGACGCCCGTGCGCCACTGCTAGCCTCTGAAGATGGGCAGCAAGGAGAAAGAGATAAGATTGCTGGGGGCACGTGGAGAAGAATGAAAATGGAAGAGGGATGAGTGGACGACGGCGACATGGTCACATGAGTAGCCGCAGAGGATCTGGAGATTAGAGAGAAGAATAAGATGGATGATTGGTCAATTTTGTGTTTGAAGGTTGTTAGAAAATTTTGCATTGTGGAGAGGTGATTTCTTGATACGATATCCTATGTTATAGAAACTACATAGGTTTCTTCCATTGGGACTGCCCTTAGCTAACCCGCACGCACACGCATATATAAGCTGACATGCATGGTATTTAATTTTGCTGTTCTCTCTAGTAGTAGGAAACAAATGAACCAGAGCATAAATTTACCTTTTTAAGAAAGGAAAAGAAGAAAAATGAGTGGAGCTAGCAGAGGATGTATTGATTACAAGTAGTAGTAATAGTACAGTATGATCAGAACTGTATAAAAAGCAGCAGCGTATTTAAATTGCTTATATTGCCAAATAAAACCCATTCGTGTAGTGCAGATGCAGCCACCACGCTCCAAAAGTGTGGGAATCGAATACGACGGCCTCGCACTCATCACCGGCTCAGCTTGATGAACTCTCTCATCTTTTTGACTGGGGGACTCAACAACTAACCAAAGCTGGGGAAAAGGTGAAAGGAAATTCGGTGGAAAATAATGGTAAAATACAGCACGCACGGTTTCCTTTCCGCCACAGAGATCAGTTCGGATCAAGGGGGAGAGTAGGCAACAAGTGATTTGATTTATTTTTCAAATTCTATACGATGATGCTGTGATCCCGTGGGACCCGGAATAATTTGATTTCGAAATTTTCTTTTAAGTTAGCCCTGTCTGTAGGTACCACACGAATTTACACTAGCACGAGATCGTCCTCGTGCTTGTGAGTACAAAGGTTAAAACATTGGAGTGTAAAAAGGACGCCCTGCAATCAGTTTTAACAGCGCGACAACTTAACACTGGGAAATTAAACTGCATCCAAAAATTTTCAAAAGAACACACACCAGCTGCTTGTAAGGATGACAAAGTCTATATCGGACAGAACGTGCAGAGGAAAATTGCAGCTGAATAATCAAAGGTGAAAGCCACCTCCGAGCTTGTTGCATGCATGTGTAGCCTATCCAGTTAGCTCAAACAAATCCCTCTTCCCGGCAGCCGAAATACTTGACTGTCCTTTTTCACACCGAACACGGAACCGGCCTATAAACCATTAATTAATGTTACCTAAATCTGTCTAGTGATATGATACGAGCTGTTTAGAGCATTACTATCAATTTACCTGATTTTTGATCTGCAATAGACCTCTGCCGCTAATTGATGCACATCCACTAGCATACATAATAAACAAGAGAAGGTAAGAACAGAGCTACGGAGTACTGTAGTAGCTAACACCTCACAAGAGTTTAACTTTGGTAGCAAGTCATGGGCCTCCAAGATTAGCGTTTTGATTGTTTGAGCTAGGGCCGTACGGGTAACCGGGATAGAAGGCTTGTTTCCTGGTTTTGCAGTGCGCGCGAAATTGAGGCATGGCCACAAACATGGCGAAACACGCGTGCGTTGCTCCGCATCAAACCTGACTCGTCAGTGGTCCATGGAGCTAGCTGCAACGTGACCAATAATCGCTGACGCCAAGAACTGCAGCCCCCAGCTGAGCGCCACGAGCGAGAATGGAAAAACAAAGGACAATGCTATAGGCCTATAGTCTGGTGCCAGTTTCTGATAAACCTGTTCGATCGACTTCATCAACTATCTGATAAACCTGTTCAGTTCGACTTTTTTTTACATTTTCAGTCGACTGACAAATACCGCCCGGACCGGAGCACCATTTAATTTCACGAGGGATATATGGTTTACCACTACCTGTGGCAACTCCTGGAAATGATTCCAGTAATGATTGGCAATTCACATCATTAGCCCAGCACCAGCAGCCGCAGCCGCAGGCAGCGCGTGTGCGCCCCCGTCAAATCCAGAGCGAAAAAAACCACTGCCGGCGACTCGAGTCGAGACCCCTGCCTCTGCGTGCCTGCCGATCACGCTATCTCGGATCTCACCTTTTGATCCATCCATCCATGCCTTTTGATCTCTCTGCACACGTCGTGCTGCCGCGCGCTCAGCCCAGTGAGTGCAGCGATGCAGAAGAGGCTGGCCCTGCTGCAGCGTTAAGTATAGCGATTACCTAGTACGCTTTGGCGCGCTAGTGCGCTCGCCATCGATGGGAGATGGAAACGTCGTCAGGACAGGTATCCAACTGAGCCGGGCCCGGGGGTGCTCGCGATCCTTTCAGTATCCGAACGAATCGATTTGCTTTCGATTGGAATTCGCTTTTCTTCAAGGCTGAACCCCCAAAGAAAAGCGTTTCTCTTACGCCATGAGTGCTTTCTCGAACAGCTGACAACACGTGGCAAAGACTAAATTAACATGGACTTGTGGTTAGGGGCTTCCTTGGCTTCTTGCAGATATTTCACTTCTATATTTAGTGGCTTCGTATTTGAGGAGGAAAAAAATTGCAGGGCTTGCTTCAGTTGAGGTGAAAAATCATGGGAAATGAACAGACTAACAGAGGGAAGAGGACAAAAGAGCTTGCCATTTGCTGAGTTTACTCCACTAGAATTAGAACTAACCGCACAACAACACAGCAACAAAAAAAAAATGAAAGGCGTAAAAAAAAACTCCTAGCAGAAAGCCTCCCAAAGATCACTAGCAGTAGATCAGAGTAGCAAACACTTGTTGCCCCAATCCCCCATTTCCCTCCCAAACCACTCGTATTTTACAGTTAAACAAGCAGTACACATTGCTCATTTGGTGGCTGATATTACCATCTTTGGTTTTGTTGCAAGAAAGAAAATCTTCTTTTGGTATTCTTTGGTGGTTTGGTTTGTTCGTAGAGAAAAGATCGGCTTGTTGGTGGCCGATAAGCCGAGCCGAACAACAGGCTGAAGGCCCTGATATGTACGGTTTGACCACCGCGGCAGCGCGTACGGACGCCCTGGCTTTAAAATCGATCTGCCGGTCAGATAGCGCCTGGCTCACTCATATCACTGCCCCAGGCCAACTTTCCCCCTCGGCTTTTGAATGCCACCGCCCAAGAATTAAAAAATCTCTCGTGTAAGCAACTAAACAAAGTCGATCCAGGGGGCGCTCTTGTTCCTTCTGGGCGGAATATCGACGCCAATTAAGCGTACGTGTTGGACTGCCGAGCACCGAGTTGTCACATGGAAAATCACAAAGCATCGTCGTCGTGCAGGTTTCCGCCAAGTATAATAATATGGATTGCTAATCAAATAAGGGGATGTAGCTCAGATGGTAGAGCGCTCGCTTAGCATGCGAGAGGTACGGGGATCGATACCCCGCATCTCCATTCTCTAATGCTTTTTTTCTTTGTTTTGTTATCTAATCACCCGTGGAGTGGATCCAAAATGATCGATTTCATCTTTGTTTTGTTATCTAATCACCCGTGGAGTGGATCCGAAATGATCGATCTCATCTTTGTTTTGTTATCTAATCACCTGTGGAGTGAATCCGAAATGATCGATCTCATTTGATACCAATTGTGAACACAGTAGAAGGTAGTAGGGGTAGGATTGGAGAATAGAGTTGGGGAATTGAGAAGAACAGAGGGAAGGAAGAACATGAGGTTCGCCAGGAAGACGACGTCAGATGTAGAGCCAAGTAATGTTACATCATCATAAATTGAATCCTCTATTTCACTAGGCCAAAAACGATTTGTACTGACACACAAAAATTAGCGTGCTGGCGGGTGTAATTGGCACCCGCCAGCACTATGGTGAAAGGGGCGTCGGCTTTACACCCGCCAGCAGTAAAGGTCTAGTGCTGGCGGGCAACTTAAGTCACCCGCCAATTACACCCGCAATTGCCGATAATAAAAATCCACCTGCAAGCCCTCTTGGATATCTTGGAGACAAGACCAAAAGGTGGCAGGCTGCTTGTTCTTCTCATCAACTACATGAAAAATATTAGATTCCAATAACAAACATTTGCAATAATGGACAGGTTTGTGAATAGAACAAAAATGTACCTTTGTATTTGTTTCTGATCCAATCTTGGGATCACATGAAAGCCTCCAACATCTTGGAAGTGAGCCTGCTGCGATGCTCACTAAGCACTCTACCTCCTGTGCTAAAAGCGGACTCAGAAGCAACATTGGTAACAGGGATAGCATATATGTCCCTAGCAATCCTCCTCAAAGTAGGATATCTAGTTCCTGCCACCTTCCACCAATCCAAGACATTGAAGTTCTTTGTATGTCGGCTCACTAGTTCCTCATCCAAGTAGCGGTCTAGCTCAGACTTGAACCCCATGCTAGCTGGCCTAAGACTTGCAATGCGTGCATCAATATCAGACAAGAAGTCATCACTGTCTTCTATTGAAGATGCTGATTGTGAGCTGCTGCCCTCCACATCCTCTACCACATGGTACTCACTCATCAATTCAGCCAGCAAGTTCTTCACCTCTAAGACCTTGTCCTGACACACACTACCACTAACTTCAAGCAAGTCCTCATAGCAAATCAGCAGAACAGTGGTCTTGCATCGAGGATCAAGAATAGTTGCAATGCCCATAAGTCCTTGGATATCAGTCCAATATTTGTCAAACTTCTCAATCATGTTAGCTGACATTTCTTCTACCAATGAAATGCCACAAGTTGACCACTGCCTGACTTGCTTTCTAATATTAGCAATTTTACAGAAGTAGATGTTGGCAGTCACATATCAGTACCAGAAAAGAGTTTGGTGATGTTATAGGACAGTTTAAGCCTCCCCACAACTTCCTCAACAAATTTCCACTCTTCATCAGATGGTAAAAAAGTGTACTGCCTATCTACAAGACTTGCTCTAATGAAAGCAGTCTTATAGGGCAAAGCAGTCTCAAGCATAATTAAAGTTGAATTCCACCTAGTTCTGCAGTCAAGTGCTATCTTTGTAGTAGTATCTACTTTCACAAACTTGGCTATCTCCTCAAACTTCTCCATTCTTTTAGGGGTGGCTGTCCAATAGGCTACACTATCACGAATGTTCTCTATTGCTTTTTTCAACGCTTCTAACCCACTTTCACTATCAAATTCAGAATATGGGCTGAACAACGCATGTGCAGCAAGGTTCCATCATTAAGTAGCTTATGCCTACCAATATTCCTCACAAGGTAAGGGATTACCGCATCATTTGTAGTGCAGTTGTCAAGAGTCACTGCAGACACCTTCTCATCAAGATTCCAGTCAATCAATGATTCATATAGATGTTCCCCAATGACTTCAGCAGTATGAGGAGCAGGGACATAAATAAACATGCATTTAACAAGTAGATGATATTCAGACCTCAAACAACAATATTCAGACCTCAAACAACAATAATCAGACCTCAAACAACAATAATCAGACCTCAAACAATAAGTATTAGGCTTCAGTCAAGACAATTACCTCATGATGATGTTTCTAAGAGTCCAAGACTCATCAATGAAATGAGCAGTAATGGCCATGTAACCTCTCTTTTGATTGTTAGAGGTCCACATGTCAGTTGTGATGGCCACCCTTGATTGAATCCCAGCCATATAATCAATTGCCTTTTTCTTCTCCACCTCATATTGAGCCACAATATCAGATCTAAAACAAGGAGAAAAAACATTAGAGAAAGCATTCAATTGTACATTTGTACCAACATTAGAGACAAAATCAGATCATATACCTTATTGTGTTTCTTGTTCCAATCCTGAAAGGTGGCTGAAGTGCGCCAACAAATCTTCGAAAACCAACATGGTCAGCCATGCTCAAAGTATACTCATGCAGCACTATCATTGATCTAAGTTCACTTCTTGCAGTTTCCTGATCAAATGTGTAATTCTCCACAGTAACAACCCCTGCATCAGTTCTACCAAATCTCAAAGAAGCTTGAGCCATGGTTTTACCATCCATCTTCACTTTCCTCAGCGTGCAGCCCCTCAAATGAGTGTGTAGATGCTTAGTCCCATTGGTGCTGCTTGCAGAAAGATGCTTGGAGCAATAATTGCACTTTGCCCGGATTTCTCCATTGAACTTCACTCTCTTGAACTCCTTCCAAACAGCTGAGGTGAGCTTTCTCTTAGAACCAGCTTCAACATCGTCATCGTCTTCATCGTCTTCTACCTCAATGACATCAGCTTGCTCCACATCAATTGGGGCTGACTCATTGCCAGATTCTAGACAAGGAGATGGAGTTCTTGTTTCAGCTTCAGATTGTGCTTATGATGCTTGGGACAATGGTGATTGGCTGCCACTAGCAATAGACATTTTTTTGAACCTGTACAAGGAAAAGTAAGTCAGACTATGCACTTGCTATTAAGACTACAGAAAAGATATGGGCAGCAAGACTGCAAGACAACAAAAGCAAGCAAATAGCTTACTGCTTATGGAAATATTAAAAACAACAAGACTGCAAGAGTAACAAGTATTTTACTGCTACTTATGAAAAATAAGTCAGGTCACATGAAAAAGCAAGAACAGGTAGCATCATTTCTAATTTTAATCTAAAAATTATCAACATTTGGCAGTAAGAGTACTACATAAGCTAACACATTCATAGTTTCATACCAACAAAGCACACTGCACAAATTTTTTCCTTGCTCTGCACTACTACACATACCAAAGCACACTGCACAAATTTTTTTACAAACTCTACAGCACAATGTAGGCTAATCCATATGCAAAATGGTTTAATCAGAACCACCAAATGACACATCTTTTGATTATTAGCAGTCTAGAAGGGAACAACACAAATCTTACCCCAAAGAATGCACGATGTTGCGTGCGGGTGGTGAGGTAGGAGATACGGGAGGGCGGCCGCTGTTCTTTGTCGCTGCCGCTGTTGAAGGCTTGACGATGCGTCGATTTGTGGTAGGCTTCGACTTGGGCACGCTGACGGAGCCGACGATGATAGCAGCTTGTGATGGGGAAGTACCCGGTGGAGGTGAAACTTGGAGCAGAGGAGGCGGATGTGCAAGAACTAGAGCACCAGCTTGCAGATCAATTTGAGGTCCGTCCTTCCCCTTCTCCCTCGGTTCCGGTGGAGCTTGCTCGGTGTCGGAGGTGCCCCTTCGAAAAGGGTCGTCGGCTGCCGGGTCAGTATCACAAGCTGCAAGAAAAATGGTTAATGGAGAGGAGGAGGAAGTTCACCGGCCGTCTTCGTTAGCGCCGGAGAGAAGTGCCATGCTACTGCAATTCTGTGGAGGGGCGGTGAGGTGGGGAAGCTTGCGGCGGCGGAATGGGGGAGGAAGCAGGCGGCGGACTGGGGGAGGGCGGGCTTGCGGCGGCGAGCTTGGAGGTGAGCAGGCGGCGGGCTTGGAGGTGAGCAGGCGGTGGGCTTGGAGGTGAGCAGGCGGCGGAGCGGAGGCCGGGGGGAGGGCGGGCTTGCGGCGGCGGACTTGGCGGAGCGCCGGAGCGGACGGTCGAGCTCGCCGCTCGCGCACGCGCAAGGGGGCCGCGATCACGAGTCCTAGTCACGCTCGGCTTGATGCGCCGCCGCAGCCACGGGGGAAATTGGGAATGAGTTAGGTTTAGGGTTGACACACATCCGTTATTTATACTATGTTTAACGGGCCAAGTTTTTGGCCGATATAGGTCGTTGTTATATTTGGACCGGGTTTAAAAAACCCATGGGTTTGCGGTCATGGGTACCATGATCCTAAACGCATGCCCGCGAACCCACTGGGTTTGATTTTTTACCCATCATTAGACCCATGGGTTTAGAAATTGACCCACGCCCGTGCCCTAATGGAGCAAAAACCCATCGGGTCTCGGGTTTTGGGCACCCATTGCCATCCCTACTGCTGACACTTGCAAGCCTGCGGCGATCATCGGTTCCATGCGGGCGCGTGATGAGCGTCAAATTAACAACTTACCGATTGCGGGGCGGTGAGGTGGGGAAGCTTGCGGCGTCGGAATGGGGGAGGAAGCAGGCGGCGGACCGGGGGGAGGGCGGGCTTGCGGCGGCGAGCTTGGAGGTGAGCGGGCGGCGGGCTTGGAGGTGAGCAGGGCGGTGGGCTTGGAGGTGAGCGGGCGGCGGCAGACCGGAGGCCGGGGGAGGGCGGGCTTGTGGCGGCGGACTTGGCGGAGCGCGGAGCAGACGGTCGAGCTCGCCGCTCGCGCACGCGCAGTGGCCGCAGTCACGAGTCCTAGTCACGCTCGGCTTGATGCGCCGCCGCCGGCCACAGGGGAAATTGGGAATGAGTTAGGTTTAGGGTTGACACACATCTGTTATTTATACTATGTTTAACGGGCCAAGTTTTTGGCTGATATAGGCTGCTGTTATATTTGGACCGGGTTTAAAAAACCCATGGGTTTGCGGGCATGGGTACCATGATCCTAAACGCATGCCCGCGAACCCACTGGGTTTGATTTTTTACCCATCATTAGACCCATGGGTTTAGAAATTGACCCACGCCCGTGCCCTAATGGAGCAAAAACCCATCGGGTCTCGGGTTTTGGGCACCCATTGCCATCCCTACTGCTGACACTTGCAAGCCTCTGGCAGTCATCGGTTCCATGCAGGCGCGTGATGAGCGTCAAATTAACAACTTACTGATTGCGGCAATTTGAAGAAAAAACAACCGTTGTATAAATGCATCAAATTAACAAGGACCAGTAGCAAGTTTCGCTGATCGAAATCGGGGCTCGGCTGCTCATCATCAAATTCCGGGCTTCTAAAATTAAGAATGACTGTCTCACCCACCGTCTCGCTTGTTCGGAGAAACGAATTTAAATTCGGATAACGGCTAGTAGTTTATGCGTGAAATAGTCAAATGCATGAGTAGTAATTTGATGAAAGAAGATGCATGAGTAGTAATCAGTGAAAGGATGGAGATGTTTTATGTGAAGGCAGAGATGGACTAACCGATAGAGAAGAAATACAGCAATAGGGAGAGGAAGGCTCGATCGAGGTATTAGGTGAAGCGAACAAGGTCCGTTCGCAATGTGGCATGCTCCTATTCCCGACCACCACCACACCTTTGTTTGACCACCACGGCACGTAGCCACCGGGGGTGCCAATCACCGGCGAACACACGTCGCGCCGCGAGCTCGTAGGGGACGACGACGACAGCGACCCGGCACGTCAGTCCCATTCCGTCCAACTACAGCAGGCCCTAGGACCAATTACTCTTAGGGCTTGTTTGGAAACGGAGGAATCAAGTGGATGGAAGAGGATTGAAGGAGATTTTGAAAAATTTTGACTTATAATAGAAATTCCTTCACCCCAATACTCTTCATTCCTATTCATTCCACTAATTCCAAACAATCCCGGGATTAACTCCAGCCGGCCGCCATTTTGTGAGCTCGATCGATCGGCAACCTTGTCGTTTCCATCGGGTTACGTTCCACCAAGCCCTGTCCAAGAACAACCCAGCGCTGCTGGCGCCGGCTGTTGTACGTGGCCGCGCTGCGGCTCGGTGGTGGTAGCCCAGGGGTCCAGCAGACCCTAGCTCGCTAGCTACTTTTGCTGCTAGCCGGTAAAAAAGTACTGTAAGGGCGTCCGCAGTGGTGGTGGAGAAATAGCTAGCTGAGTTGGCAGTGAGAGAAGAAAATTTACAACTACACGATTTACAAAAGTTAGATCACAACAGTCATCGGTCCCACCCCTCCTCTCTGTGTTTCCTCGAGGCACTCAAATCGCCTAGCGATTTCTTCGTCGCTACCTAGCATTCTCTTTCCTCCTTTTGTCGTTCCACGTCGATCATAATCCTTGTCGGCAGTGAAATAGCCGGCTGAAATCGACTTGTTGCGGACGCCCTAATAAACCCACGGGCGCCACTGGCCCGGACGCCGATTGGGCAACTCGGCGCAAGGACTGCAAGCAAGGCAGCTGCCAGCTGGCAGATTGTGTAGTAGTAGTGATCTCAGCCTTTGTTTGGTAGGAGGAGGAAAAAAAGTGTGTTAAGAGAATATTGTGTGCATGGAGTACTAAATAAAGTTTATTTGCAAAAACTTATCACGTATTAGTGTAATTTTTTGCGATGAATCTAATGACCATAATTAATCTATGATTTGCTATAGTAATGCTACAATATGAATAAAACAATTCAACTTTTTAAAAACAAAGAGCAATATTTTTGAAATGTTAGTTTTTTTATTTCTTCTTCTTCTCCAAAGGCGTTGTGGTAAGTACAAGTAGTACGTTGTGGCGATAAATGACATCGATGTGCACTCGCAATGAGCACGAGCAGCTGTGACGAGACGATGTGCACGAGGCACTGTAAATAAGCACGGGCAGTGCATGGCAGAGATGACACCAATGGATGGAAACAAGAGCAGGGCGTGCAACAAGCACAAGTAGTTTGAATTTATATGAATATTTGGTCTTATTTCTTTATGTATTACCTACTTTTACCTTAAAACATTTATACTTTGTGAAGTATACTTTTAAAGTATGATTGAAGATATATACATCTTTCAAAATAATATAAAATAATGAAAAGATTTTTCTTTTTAATAGTAGTTCTAGATAAAAGATTTTTTAACAAAAATATCAATGTTGCATAAAAAAGAATGTGAACATTTTTAATAAGATATTATAAAAGTATTGATTATGTTTCTTATTTGCCTAGTGCAACTACTTGTCATCTACTCCCTCCGTTCCCTTATATAAGCATTTGTAGGGTTCAAAATTTTTGTCAAAATATAAGCATTCCTAGGGATAGGACAAAAGTAAATAGGGTTGGTCGGTGGGTGGAGAGTTGGTGGGTAGTGTAAAATGAGGGCTATAGATGTCATTTCTTTCCATGATTGTTTCTTGAGTTTGAATGATCGGAATGCTTATATAAAGGAACGGAGGGAATACAAAACTTTTGACAAAAATAACCAACCAATAATTTCTTCTCACTAAAGTTTGGAAGACACCATGACAACACTCAAAATGTATGGTGATTCATGTGACATTTATCTTAGTTGAAAAGTTAAAATATATTTAAGAAACATAATTTACATAACATAAAAAAATTATGTTTATATATGTGTGAGAGAAAGAGAGATTGTTTATATAGTTATAATGTAAACTTACGTCTGCCACTGCTGGCAGAGCACACACAATGATTACATACTCCATTGCATAAACGGATAAAAGCTCCTACTAGTACAACAAACACAGAGTTCGTACATGTCATTATTGTTAACTGAAGAATAGTAGTACTTGACTAAAAATTACTAGGAACACCACACATCACCTCTACTCCGACCTAATAAAATATGGCAGCTGCTCAGTATTGTTGTTCTTCCAACCAAACCTTAGACGCATACGCCTGACATAATCACCAATGACCCTTGAAAGGTTCAGGGTGACTACAACACCAAGGTTCACAAATAAAAGCATCAGACAACACCATCCGGACCAAGTGGTGGTAATATAGGTAGCTACTGCTGCCATAAGCAATATCGCTACTAGGCGATGGAAACCGTTGACCCATCCTACAACGAGCTCCCTCCTAAACGCTGTTAAGCCCCTAGAGGAAGCAGACACTACAGCAGCAACACAAACAAGGAGGACATAATACATCGTTCTACGGTTCGGGTTAGTAAAGGTCATGGGCAACACTAGCGCGCCTAAGGCGACGCTGAAGATGACGGTAGTTACCGTCACCATCGAGGGTATGTCATCCGGAGCGCGTCCTCCTCCACGACCGGCCGCAGAGCCGCCTCCGCCACCCGTAGAGCTGCCTCCGCCGCCGCCGGACAGAAGCTCCTCATCGATCTCCTCGCAGATCCTGAGGCCTCCTCCATCCCTCTGGAGCTCATCTCTGAGCGTGTTGCGGCGGTTGTTGGAGCTGCTGCTGCTGCCGTCGTTGGCCCCACCAATGTCGGTGGTGGTGCCCTTCGACGCTGCAACCTTGTTGGTGTCCATCGCCCCGGCTTGCTTGGTGGTGGTGGTAGGGAGAGGGGGAGCTAAACTGCTAAAGGACAAGGTTATTCCTTTGTCTGTGGCAGCTGATCCACGAAACCCGTTCAAGTAGGGGGAAAAGGAGTCCCGACCCATTTTACCCTTGGCAGAGGAGGGAATATAGGGGCAAAATAGTATTTTTTTTACCTTTACTTGGGACTGTCTGCACCGGGGGAGGAGGGGCCGGGGAGGAATGGGAGAGGACGGACCGTTTTACCCATGGCAGAGAGGGAACTAACTATGACTGAGACAGAGGGGCAAACTAGTATTTTTCGTACCTTTCCTGTAACCGGACGGGGGAGTGTGGGGCCAGCAGAAAGGAAATAAGATTTGGTGGGTCTTACTCGTCACTGGACGGGTAGAACGAATTTGAGTAGAAAACGATGATGAGTGGCCATGTTTAATCCATATCTATCCCGGAAAGAACAAATTATTTTGAAAACTTTTATCATCTAATTTAGGTCCATCTTACCCCTCACACCGGACCCACCCGTCATGTAATTGGGAGAGTGCATAGGGTGGAAGACCCATAGAATAGCAATTTAGAGAGCATTTCTGTCAAAATTTAATAGTTATCACCCGACATCGCCTTACCCACCTCGCATCCCCACATCGGGACCACCCACGCCACGTCCGTGTCTGGGGCACCCGCGCCGCTGCAGACCAAACAGTATCCCGCGACAGGCTTCCCCACGTGCCGCCACGTTACCGCATCTCGTGCAACCACTACCACACGCGCTCCCTAGGAGCCCCTTCCATAGAGTTGCCATCGTAAGAATTAACAAAACTCACAAAAATCTGGGTGTGATGAGGGTGAACTAAACTTAACTTTGATGATGATTGTGTGCACATTTAAGCTAAATACATTAATTAACTTCACAAAACAACAAGGGGTGTGTCCTAATGGTTTTGAACAGAACCACATTAGCACATTTAAACAATAAGACAAAATGATGACAGTTTGTTATTTGCTTGAAAGCTATTAGCCTTTCATCAAAAATTCATACAAAATTAAATATACATCCATTGGTCTTGAATTTTGGTACAAAGCAACAATACCTAAACTAAGCTCACATGTCAATGTTTAGCTCCAGATTACCTATATTTTAATTTATATGAAAAAGACAAATTTCAGCCTAGCAACTCACAAATAAATCCTAAAAAATATTTATTAATACTTTTGGTCTCAACTTTCTACTACAACCCATTTAGGTCAAATCTAAGCCTCGGACCAAAGCACAAGTGTAGATTCAAATTATTTTTCAAATTATTAATTTAAACTCCAAAATAAAATTAATTCCAAAACAAGTGTCAAAACATAACCTAAAATCTCGTCCACTCTAACAGGGGTACATCTTATCATAACAGAGCCCAGGGGTGTATTTGTGCTTCAGAGAAAAATAATTAAAGGGGCTATAAAAAGCATCAAGATTAATCTAATGTAAAGCTTACATAAATCATAACTGAATATCTACACATCAAACTCCTGTCAACTTTTATCACAAATCTAAACATGCCATAAAGAACAACATATCCAAAATTTACTTCCATATCATGAGTATAATTTAAACTACAACAAAAACACCTCAAACTGAGTTTGATTTTCATTCACAAACTGCAGAGAAAAGACCTACACAACCTTTATAGAAAAGGTAGATCTCATCCCATAGAAACCAACACAATTGGATTTACATTTTCCTGATTTTTCTACGATTTTTAATGGATTTTTGAAGTTGAAGAGAAACTAAAGAAACTCTTTTATAGCTAGGCCTGCAAAGTAACTTTTCAGAATTATGCATAGGTCGTTAGTTCACAGAAAAGACCCTAGAACTATTTGAATCCTTGCAATCCGACCCTTGCAGACGCGGGGGAGCTCACTGGCGGCCGTTGGGGTGCCGAACTCGGTCGAAGGAGAGGCCTGGAGTCCCTAGGGGACCCACCTGCTTCGGTTGGTGGAGGAAACCCGGTCGGGGAAGTCGCTGGTGGGCTTCCACGGTGGGGCGCAGGGGTTGCGCCCACCGTAGCTCGGCGTCCCGGTGACGACAACGCCAAATTGAGGCAGCGGTGACGGAGAAAGGTGTAGGAGGGCCTAAGGGAGGAGGATGAGTGGAGAGGAGGCGGTGGTTTGGCGCGAGAGGTGGGGTTCTGCGGCGGCGGCGTCTATGGGGTCGGCGAAATGGGAGGACGGCGACGACGGTGTTGCGGCTCAGTTTTACGTGCGAGGCGCGAGCGTTTCGAGGTGGGTGAGGCAGAGGGCACACCTGAAGGCACGTCGCGGCCAGCTGGCCTGCCTTGCATGTGCGTGTGCGTTTCGCGGTGCGGCACGCGGTGGCGCGTGTCCCGGGCAGCCCGTTGCCGGCCGCGGCGGCGTCCCTAGGCGCGACGTACGGCCGCCCAAGGCGTGTAGAGCCTCCACAACATGCATGCGGTCTAGGGCGACGGACGTGAGGCGTCCGTACGCCGGAGCGGCACGTACGGCGCCGCGCTCTGGAGCGCAAGGGCGCCGGCAGGGCGGCCCTCAATTCCATTTGTGACTTAGTGAAACTCAAAATTTTCAAATATAAGTTGAATTTCCCAAAAAACAAAAGTTGTAGAGGAGCTATATGACTACAATTTTTGCAAAGGGTGACCTATGTTTTGATGAATAGTTTGATGGGAAAAACGTGGCGAAGTTGCTGCAAAACTCGGCCCCGTGATATTGTTCACAGGACCTTCAACTCAAAATTTGGCCAATTTATAGTCAAAATTTGAATGTCCGCCAATTATGAAAAATGTGTTCCCAGAGATAAGGAAAAACTTTTATATTGGCAGATTTTTGAACTTCTATAGCAACATTTGGAGAACGCGCAATAATACCATTTTAGCTTTATGGAGTACTTAGGGGTTTGACCAAGATTGGTGATTTTGACCAAGGTCTTATTAGCAAAACTGATCACAATCAAGTTAAACTTGCTTAGGGACTAGATTAACGAAACTAACTGAGGTACTTAAGTTAACAAAACATTAGGGATGTTACAGCCCCACGGTTTTCATTAAGAAGAAGAAACCTTCTCCCGGCTTAGAAAACCCCCGAACCCGGATTTCACCGGCGAGGGAATTTTTTTTAAATCAACCCCATAATTTGCTCCAACAAGAAACCGAACCTAGGTGGTTGCGAACATACCTTAGCTCCACTAACCAACTAGAACCAGAGGGCTTTGGTGATGGTGCACCATTTTGCTTACGCGTGTACATCAGTTCATGTGTTAATTTGTTTGCAGTTGTGTATTACTTCACTTTTCCCCTTACAAGCTGGTAAAACACCTAAGGTTAACAACAGCCACCAAGCCGCGGCAGGCAAGGAGAACTAGCTTCAAGCTATGAGGCTTGCTATTGGGCTAGATGCAGAGGGATGCCCAGAAGAAAGGAGGGTCCTAGAAAGTGATGTGAAGCATAGAGAGCTTGTGAAAACGGGGTAGGGAACTATCAAACGAAGTAGTCGTTCGAGTTGGTAATATCAACCGGGACTAGGGGTGGCTCCACACCTATTTTGTGTCACGAATTGCTCCTTTTGTACTAGTGTAAGCAGCCATCGATATGAAAATTAGTTGGAAGTTAATACAAAAGATCAATTTATTTGCTCCAAAATTATAGATGACACGTGTTTCTGAAATAAGTGAAATACAAAACTTAGTTTTCCACGAAGTAATTGCTTGGTACATGCGTGGCTGAAGTCATTTTTTGCGTAACAAAAAGTCAGGAATTGTTCGAAGCATGAAGACGTACATACTTTGCAAACAGCAATAACCCACGTGTATGCTATATATACGTACATGGTTTGAAACAGAAACAGAAATAGATGCATTTTCTAATCGCGTTGCATTATATAAACATCAAGGATAAAAAAAACTTGTGTAGAAGGGACAGAGAAAATAAGTGAATGGTCAGTAATTGTGTGCACGAGCCTCACACTGTCACTCTATTTATGATATCATCGAACGGTAAATCTTAAAAACAAGAATTGACTATTTCACCACTTGTGCTTTCCTGGTTTCCAATGGAGTAAAGTTGGGTGAAAGTAGCAGCAGAGACCGTGGTGCTACCCTTGGTGTGGGCCCCCGTATCGGGGGTTTTGGATTATTGGAAATTTGGAATGGATTTGATGGAGATACTATTTGTAGTTTGATGGCTTGCAACCACCTTTCAAGGAGCATCATGGGGAACACGAGTTCGTTCGTTCCCACAATCATCGGTCCATTCCCTGCCCTGTGCTACGTACGTCTCGCACACCGGTGGAGATCGCCATCGATCGGTGTCGTTGCCCTGGCATGGCAGCGCGCAGCACAGGAGCGAGAGGAGGCCAGAGAGAGAGAGAGGAGAGAGCTCGCCATCGATCGGTGTCGTTGCCCTGGCATGACAGCGCGCAGCACAGGAGCGAGAGGAGGCCAGAGAGAGAGAGGAGAGAGCTGCTGCTACTCATATTGTGCCGACAGGTAACCCATTCCGTCTGCGGCTCCGAAAAAAATTGGGTGCGCACCACAGCCCCGGTGCGCACCCCCTCGTGTCCTACCGCGATTCGCTGGCTCACCGGGCCCGCACGGCACCATCGGCTCGACCCCGCACAGCTCGATACTCCCTGTGACCCAATCAGCTCACGCTTCTGTCCGTAAGTCTGCCGCTTAGTGCTGCAATCAATTTTTTGAGTTCTCTTGAAAAAAAGTCACTCCAACATCTAGCTCAACAAATGAGAGTACATGTTCATCAATGTTCATAGATTCCATTTTACTACTATAAAGTCAAAGTTTAGATGGAAAGTTGCTCAGAAATAATTTTCAAAACTTTACTCCCGTCCTCCAAGTCTGGCGCCCAATGCTGCAATCAATTTTTGGAGTTCTCTTACAATTGCTTAAATCCAACATCTAGCTCAACAAATGAGAGTACATGTTCACCAATGTTCATAGATCTTATTTTGCTACTGTGAAGTCAAAGTTTAGATGCAAAGTTGCTCAGAAATAATTTTCGAAAATAGCTAATGATGTTGCCCTAAATCTGGAGCCGAGTGCTGCAATCAATTATTGGAGTTCTCTTAAAATTACTTAACTCCAAAATCTAACTCAACAAATGAGATTACATGTTCACTAATGTTCATAGATCCCATTTTGTTATTTGAAGACAAAGTTTATATGCAAAGTTGCTCAGAAATAATTTTCAAAAACAGCTAAATGATATTGTTTCAGACTACTTTTCTCCCCAAGTCTGAAACAACATCAGTTAGCTGTTTTTGAAATTTATTTCTAAGCAACTTTGCATCTAAAATTTGGCTCCACATTAGCAAAATGGGATCTCTGAGATTTGGTGAACATGTACTCTCATTTGTTGAGCTAGATGTTGGATTTAAGTAATTTTAAGAGAGCTCCAAAAATTGATGTCAGCACTGGACAGCCTTGGCGCCAGACTAGGCTGCTTGACCAGTGATGCTCAGGGAAGTTTGCAATTATTTTGACTAGCATTCAGTTTGCCAGGTCGTGGGAGACAAGCCGTGCGGACTGCGGAGCCGTTCCCGTTGAGCCGAGGGAGCCCAGGGATGCAGCGGAGGGCGGCATCGCGCGGCCTGGACGTAAGATCCGCTAGCACGGCCATCGCGAGGGGGTGCCCACCGGGGCTGCGGTGCGCCCGGTGCGCTCCCAATTTTTTTCCCTCTGGCTCTGGCCTCCATCTTTGCATGTCACATGCATGGATGGGTTCACCGAGCAGACTGCTGGGAAAGTTTCACGTACCCTTATTGCCTTTTGTACCTGGAAGATGGAAGGTGCATGCATGCGTGGTGCAAGCCAGGTGATGACATAGTCTCTGCAGAAGGACATCTTATTCCTTGTAGTATGTGTTAACAATAATGTTTCTATAAAGGGCCCGTTTGGTACAGCTTTATGAGCAGCTTCACAACTTCAATAGCCAAACAGCCAACTCTCTGCCCAACTCTCTGGTCAGCTTCTCTGAAAACTCACTCTCACAGAGTTAAGCACATGGTGAAGCTGCAAAAACATGGCTCTCTCCCCCGCTCATGAAGTTGCTTATGGAGTTGTTTTCTAAAAAACAGCTCCACAGGTGAAGCTGAGCTGTGCCAAACGGGCTCAAAGTGTTTCTTGACTGCTATGAACCACTTAGCTTCAATGGGCTTGCTGTCTTTTGACCATCTTTCCTCCCAAGACTGAAACAATCATTTTCATCTTTAGTAGTTTTGGCGTGGTATATAACTTCAAGGCACATGGTTAGATTTACCATAAGCTAGATCCACTTGTGCCGGGAGGGAACATATATATGCAGCTCTACATTTGTGACACACTGATGATGATTTCTACAGTTTTGGAGGGAAATTTGTTTTTTTAGCCCGGTTTAGACCATCCAGGTCCAACTCGTATTTTGAGGACAGGCCAAAACGCTTTGTAGAAGGACGACGATCCAAAACCGGGCGTTGGGCCAGAAGCTCCGAGAGCACATACATCATCACAACCGGAATTTTGGCCCAAATCAGACAAGAAACTTACTTAGTGAGTTAACATAGCATCTTATGCAGCACCTTACGATAAAGCCTCATGAGAGAGAGGTATGAGGAAACAAACACACAGAAGTACCTAAATGAAATGTTATAAAAAAAATGGCGAAAACGACGAGAAGTCAAACCGCAAGGAGATGCGAGATTTAACGTGGAAAACCCTCCCAACACGAGAGGGGAAAACCACGGGCGCCAGCCAGCAAGCAACTTCACTATGATCGGAGTTCGGTTACAAACGCCAACGGCGGCGGCTTACAAGAAGTAGAATGAATCAATCTCAATGGAAAATCCTAACGGGGTTATATGACCCGTACCGTACCAAGGTGGGGGGGCCTGGCACCCCCCAGTCGCGACCTGGCTAAACGGGTACAACCTAATGGGCCAACTTCAGACTCCGCTCCGGCCTTAGCCCCGGCGAGCCTCCGCTACGCTTCGTCAGAAGTTGGCCTACCTCTTTGCAATGAATTTGGATCATCAATCAACATGAAACACATCTGCCACTAAACGGGGACCCTAATTAACAACTCATAACACAAAGGAACCGGGAGAGGCGCATTTGCAAAGGAATAGTCTGTGCAAATGCCATGCAACAATCTACTGCTATTTCAGCAGCTGGGGGAGGTGGAATGAATAGATGCGGAAAGAAAGGCAGCTCACGAGGAACACGCACGATCAACAGCAGGAGACGTCAGCGAGTCCATCGTTGTTGTTCAGGTCTTCAGCTGCACCCTCAGCGTCACACTCGAGAGTGGCATCGCAGTTGCAGACGCCGTCTTGAGGTGGATAGCAGCCTCGGCGACAGTTTCGCGGATGCCCTTCTCCCGCTCCCTGGCCATGACACGGGGGTGTGGCGGCGATCATCATTGCAGGTGCGGTCGATGTCGCCGACAGGGAATTCGGGAGGCGCGGTGTCTTCAGGTGGGGACGGTGGCATCGGAATGACGACGTCGGTGACCATGTGAGTGGAATCCATGTTGACGTTGAGGATGAGGTCGAGAGAGGCGAAGCTCAGGGAGCTTGGTGGGGAGTCAGCCGCGGCCGGGACTGGAGCAGCAACAGGGGCTTCGGGTCCTCCGACAGCGCCACGTTCGCCGGCAGGGCATTTGGCAGCAGCACGCAAGGTGGAGCAGCACGTGCACCGGCCGGAAGAGGTGATGGCGGGGGGTGGTGAGGCGAGGCTCCTGCGAGCGCAGGCGCGCGCGGCGGGGGCGCGCCGCCACGGAGGCGCGCGACATGGTTGAGCAGGAGGGTCGGTGGTAGGTGCGGCCCGGCGTCAGAGCGGAGCGAGGTCAGTAGAGAAGCCGGCGCACCGCGCGACGCCAACCGACTCGCCAGCACCGCCGGCCTCCTCGTGGCTCTTCACCGCGCCTGTAGTCACCGCCTCCTCTAGGTCTGGCGGCTCGCCGCTGCAGGAGTGCTCGCCGGCGTCACGGGCGTCCTCCATCACTGAAATCCCACCCTCTTGAAAGATAACATCTTGACGATTTTCAAGTTTCTAAAATCGGACTGAAGATACATGTGAAAATCAAAGAATGGAAGGAGGTAGGTGGTAGGGATGCTGAGAGCGATTAGCATTTGCGATCAGTGGCGAAGCCAGTGCCGGAGCTCAGCGGGGGGCTCCTGCTGCTGTCTTCCTTCTCCAGCCCCCATCCCCTCTTCTTCTTCCACCTCCGGGCTAGGGGGCGCCGGCGGTAGGGGGGCTCTGCCCCCCCCCCCCGGCCCCACCGGTGGTTCTGCCGCTGCTTGCGATGAGACCCCTAAGCCTCCAATATCGTTCGTGTCGGCACTTGTCTTGTTAAACCCATAGCATCGCATGGAGGGGCAACACCGTGTAGGGGAGATGAGGCAAGGGAGAGGAGATCGAGTGGAGGGAGTCGAGGAGGAAGGGAAGAGAGAAGGTGGCGTGGAGGGAGACGAGGAGGAAGGGCAGACAGGAGCTCGCGTCGAGGATGGAGAGAAGATAGGAGGGCGCATGAGGAGTGAGGTGGGAGACTGGGAAGACAGGAAAGAGGGAGACTTATCATCGAGTAGGTGTGTCAGGTTGATGAGTGATGAGAAGGTTTCTTCTTCCACCTCCGGGCTAGGGGGGTTGCCGGTGGTAGGGGGCCCCCCCCCCCCCCCCTCCCCCTCGCCCCACCGGTGGTTCTGCCGCTGCTTGCGATGAGACCCCTAAGCCGTCAATACCTGTTGACGGTTAATAGTTGTATCAAATTTCGTTTATGACTTGCAAGCGGACAAGTCTCCCGTCGTAGTCAAGGGACCCTTCTTCCCTCGAGTGGTGACCCCAAGGTATCGAATCCGTGGAACAAATGTGTGATGCAAAAGTTGATCTAGTAAAGCCAAGTAACTTCAATCTTCGGTAAAAGAGAAACCCTAATGCATCTAGGTAAAAGACATGAAACTAATCTAATCTACTAAAGACCGGAGATAACAAAGTAAGATTGGGTAGATAAACCGATCTAGAGAGATCGGGTTTAGCCTTTTGTTGAAGTTCCAAGCAAGAGAAGAAGTGGCAAATCGAATCTTATTAGAAGCCTCTTTAAACCGTGGTTTCCCGTCCAAATCCGAAAACATCCGCCTTTCGGAACCCCCGTTCTGTCACAACGTATCCCTACTCATGCGGGGAGTCTAGGGCGAGTCAAAAGACAAGTCGAGATTCTTTCGGAAGATCCGGCATGTACCTCTAGCCACCGCGGCTACAAGAACACCCTATGTGATCTATCGCGCGAATAGATCTAGGATAAGCAAACCGATCGAAAAACGAAATCTTCGAGGAAACATTTGATCGCTAAGAATAGATTCAACATGATAATTCAACTACGACAATGATACATACACAAGATCACCACGGGGATCCTTCCTTGATCTTGCTTCTAGCTCCGGGAACTCCGACGTGGTCTTCCATGCAAGGTTCCCACGTCGGCTAGGGAAACCCTAGTCAACTAGCTCGACCCTCTCCTCTCCGGGATGGTGTCCCTCTCTTCTCTGCTCCTCGGCGGCCGATGACGAATTAGATGATGCGTGGCTCTCGGTCAGGGGGCTATAAATAGCACGATTGGCGGCTAGGGCAAAGGAGAGGACGAACGGGCCCTGGACTGGGCTGGGCCGACCGGCACGGGCCGGCCGCCCGGGCCCATCCAGGCCCAGCCCGCAGCCTCCTTTGCTCTACGTCGGTTCCCTTGCTTCCTGGATGTTTCCCCCTTCTGCATGTGGGTCCATGTCATCAGTTTCTCTCCGAATTGGGCATAACTCCTTGTCTTGCAAGATTCAACACTTTTCTGGTTAGGTCCTCGGAGTTTGTAATCTTCTCGGATCAAGTCCCTGACTTCTTGGAGTTAAGTTTGCTTCATTGCATGACTTGTACGGGGCTTCAAGGTCTTGTCATAAGGTGCTTGATGAACTTATCCTGAAAGTCTTGCATTCAACGCTAAAATCCTGCATAAACACTAAACTCCAAAACCAACATGCACACGTGAACTTGTTATACCACGGGGGTTAGTACCGATGGATAAGGTATAAAACTTATGCCAACACCGAAGGTAAACTCATGGCTAGGTTGACGGATTTTCACCGTCAACATCTCCCCCATGCTTAAACCTTGCTCATCCTCGAGTAAGCCTTCGATGGATATCATCGTTGCCCATCAATGTTTAAACTTTGCACTTGACCACACATGAGAAAACATAATGCTAAATTTTAATTCATAAAAGTTCCATAATGTACTAGCCTTCATCTCTACGGAGGGTAGATTCTTATTAAGCTTATCCCACAAGTATTAACATGCTCACAAAGTTTAAATAGATCTCAGAATTTTTGAAATAAAGAACGAGATAAAGAAAAGTTAAACCAAGTTCACAAATTTAAATCATCTTGCATATTGCTCATGAACTCTCAACTCGCTTGTCTCTCAAGCCTATATATTCTACTCCTTTCCCTCTCACATATATGTGGTAGGCTTTATATGGAGCTTTGGGAAAGTTTAGTCCTACCAAGATTTTATAAATGAGGTGTTGTCAAAACAAGACAAGCTTCTCAGTGTCTTACCGAGACTCGTCAAAAAGGTCATTGGAAAATAATGTTAAATCAAGGAGGGGAAAGAGAAAAATACACACACTTGAGATGAGTGGACATGTGCAAATGGCAAAGGGTGATCCTGAGGCACAAAGGAAGTCCTCGTTATCGGATTGCACATGGTTGGAAAATGAGAATGGATCTTTTAATCTTGAAGTCTTGAATTTCCTAATGCACTTTAGAGAACCGGGGAGTTCACTTTATTTTTGCACATACTCATATTTTTTTCTCTTTCTCATATTTCTCCTTCTTTTCTTTCTTTCTTTCTTTTCTCATTCATTCATTTTTTTCTTGTCATACATTCGGTCACGAGACTTTCACATCGGAGTTTTGATTTTTTATTTTGCTCCCCTTTGAACTCTAAAATTGCATCGTACCTACCTCCTCCCCCATGCATAGACGTTGCTCGTCCTCAAGCAAAGAGGCGATAAATAAGGTAGGTACCGAAAATATTTTTCCTTGGAGAGATACTTGAATTCTTCAATGTTGGCACCGTCTTGCGATCTTCCTTGAATTGATGATCCATTCTCAACGATAGGTTGTGGTCAAGGAGGTAATCACAAAAGATGATATTTGGTTTTAAGGGTGGATATCCGGCGAGGTTTGTGAGATCTTCGATGCGGGGATACACAATGCATGGATAAAAGGCTAGAAAAAAAGATAGATACGCAAAAATGGAATGACCAGCTTCTTAGTCTCGGGCCAGAGAAATCATGGCCTGCAATAACTCACTCAAAGATAAATCTTGTACACTAAGGTTTATGCAGTCAAATATATATTAGGCTCTGGATAGGTTGAGCAACACACAAGTGATTTTTATGACAAGGTTAGCGATATTTTTGAGCATAAAAGACATCTTTAATCTATTCATAACTTGAGAACACATAAAACACTATGGGTCTTTATTTTAATCATAACCTCCGCTAAAGATTAAGCTAGCATTTAAATAATTTCAGATTCATATTTTAAGAGAGCACTAGCTTTAACATGCATAAATCAATTACAAAGGTAAACAAAGCGGCAATTATAATCATATATCATTATGGCACAAATTTTTGTAACTTTTCCAATGGTGAGAACAAGGTGGTATCTTTATTAATGATGAAATCAAGTTGAAATACAAACTGAAAATAAACAAACACACTTGCTGAAATTTAAATAAAAACAGAAAATATTACGCAAACACACACAAACAAAAGCTGAAAATTACGAGAGAAAGGGAAAAGAAAAGAAAACTAAAGTTCCTTAATCTTCCTAGTCCTCCGCCGGTGGTTGGTGTTGATAATCTTGATAGTAGTACCCTTGCTCGTAGTAAGGTTGGACATCCCCTCCAACGAATTGATCCGGCTCCACTAGGTGAAGGCGTCCAAGCTCATAGGCAATATTTGCATTGCCCTCACCAAGTTGAGCCGCGTTGCCTTGGATGGCTGCGACGTTTTGAGCATTTCTCGCAACATACCCTCCAATTATGGCCACGCTTTGTTGCGGTTGGGGATATTGTGCGTAGGGCTCCGCAAAGTTTACGTTGGACACCACATAATTTGGTGGGGGTACCGGTGCACCACCCCCATGCTTGCTCTTGTGGCCCTCCGTAATAACTTGGTGGAGGAGGGATCCCGCCGAATGGTGGCACATTGGGTTGTGCACCACTCGCTTGTGCGGAGGATGTTCCATCCTCTACGATTCTTCCTCTTTTGTTTTTCCTTGTCGGGACAAGGAGTCCCTCTTCCAACCAATCTTCCCTCCCTTGGATGAAAAGCCTAAGCCTCGCATCCGGAAGGGGTAGGTTCACCGTGGCCAAACGAAAACCTCCTCTCTCATCTCCACTAATATATTTGCCTTGTCGCAAATATTCAATGCCGAGAGAGGTACCACGCAAAAGATGTTCGGGGTTTCTTGTGATCCCCGGCCGTAGGGAGATGGCCAACATAGAGAGGTAGCACCCCGAACCAATATGTCCCGCTCCCGATATTGCCTCGCAACACCAACGGTTGATCATAAGGTATGAGGGGTCTATTGGCTGCTTGGCAATTAAGGCCGAGTAGAGCCAATTCAACTCCGTGTCGGTCACCTTCGTCTCCCTCATCCTCCCCAATACCCTCTTGCACATCCAAGAGTGGAATACTCGGATAATGGGGTTGCGGATGCAATTGCGTTGTTGGTGGGCTTCTCCGGAGATCAAATTCCAAAATCCATCTAACATGCCGGGTGGCACGTCAACTTTCTCCGGAGCTCCCTTATGGAATCCAAGTAGCTCCCTAACGTGCTCGTAGGGAACCACTTGTTGGACTCCCTCCAAACGGAATGATAAGCTTTGCACCCCATCATCAAGGATAGGTGCAATGGTCATCAAGATTTCCAAGGCAAACTCCTTGTGGGTGTCCGCCGACACTCCGTTGGAGAATTGCACCCATCCAAGGTGCCCCAACATGTAGTATATGTCGGTGCCGAAACCCAAGTAGTAGAGTGCTTGGTCGTCGAACTCAACGTTGGGCACAAGTCTCTTCTCAAGACGAGAGAGCCTCTTCTCCTCCTCCTCCGACAATATGATGAAGCCATAAGAGGAATATATCGGAGTGTATGGAGGTGGCGCGGTCGAACGGGTTGATCGTCGTGGTGGAACGGGCGGCTCCTCCGTGTGCCCTTGAGGTTCGGTAAACCTCATGGACGTGCTCCTTGTTGCCCTCATGCCACCAAGGAGGAGAGCATCGTTCCTCCTTGGTGGTGTCGTATCCGTCTCCATGCTCCGAGGAGACTCGGAAACCGAGTGCCTCCTCGAAGACGTCGTCGACGACGGCTTGGATGACGATGCACCCTTCTTCTTGGAGAAGAGACTTGTGGTTTTCTTCCACATGGTTGCTGCACTCTTCTCTCCACTAAAACTCCGTGTTGCAACCGGTAACTAGGCACTTAAAATCTTACTTCGGGATGTGGACTTTGAGTGGATTAAGGTGGTGGATTTTTTTGAGCTATCAAGCTTGGGAAGGTTGGCTATGTCTACGGAGGTTCTGGGCACACAAACTTGAACACACAAACTAAGGAAGAAGAGGGAAGCTTGCCTGCAGAAAACGGGAGCTGGGGGGCTCCTTAAGTGGGGGAGGCCGGCCGGCCTGGGTGGCCTCTGGCTCCTCCCCGCCTCAGCTTTCTTCCAGCACGATCATTTCTCCTCTGCAACTTTCTTGCTCGCGTGCTCCACGAGTTCCACCGCCCAAACGCTCTCGTCCACTCCTTTATTGGTCCTTCCACTTGATGCTTCATGCTTTGAGTCATGTTCATGCTCCCTAGCTCCACTTGCTTCACATGCCACCATGAAATTCCTGCAAAGTTGATGCTTGCTGCCCACCATGCTTGTCCTTTGCATGTGGTCTTGGTGAAAGTTGATGAAAGGGTATCCGATGGTGCATGCATGATTAATTCAAACTAGATTGCCTCCATTTAGGTGTGTTTAAGGTTAAGCACTCCTCTAATTCAAAATTTAAAAATATTTTTCAGAGCCATGCAAGAGCTCAAGCATAAATTTAGAGAAGTTTTTAAACCATTAAAAACAAATGTAAGTCGAAAATATTTTCCGACTACGTTGATATCGGTCTCACCGGTATAGTTTGCCTTCATCGGTTGAGAGCAAACTTTTCCCGGCTTGATCATGGGGGCATAGGTTTAGGTTCTACTTTTGGCTAAATGAGAGAGATTTTGAACAAAACAAAATTAGATGACACTTAGAAATATTCTAATCTTAGAGAAACCAAGGATGTGGATTTTTAAATCAACCAAAAGTTTTAATTTCTAGGTTCACGCGAGTCCTACCACGTGCTGAAATTTAATTAACTCCTAGGTATAAGTCGTGGCTCTACTCGTGTGGTTTTAGCGTGAAAAATAAGTCAACCACAACACCATAATAGGGGTGAAAGGTTGAGTTAGGTTCTGAAATTATTTGGTTGTGGTTTCTCGAAAAGAAAAGAACAAACAAGCACATAGGAGGGTTCATGCAAAGGGTTTATGATAAAGCAAAATATTCAACCAAGAATTATGTCTCTAATATTGTTCAACCACTTCTAAGTCTAATGTCTGTGCGTAATAAAATTCAAAACTAACTTATTATTAAAAAAAAGACTCGAAAAACCTGGAATCGGGTTATCCTCCCGGTAGCTTATTCTTGACTCGACGAAACGGGTTGCCTCCCGCCTAGCGCTTCGTTTATAGTCCATGGCTAGACTTCTTCACTCGATTACCTCGAATCAACGCTCTTTGCGGGCGTTGCAATCTTGGGTACCCACTTCCGCACCATCTTGGGCACGGGCTTCTACTTCGGCTTAGTCAATTTTTTTTGGTCTTCACAGGCTGGCTTTGTCTTTTGGTCTTGACGGATGCAACAACTTCCTTCATGTAGTGGCTCGGCATCTCGAACTCCGGTGCTTCGGTTGTGACCTTCATGGTCTCCTTAATGTGATCCTCCTTCTCTCCCGAATGAGTTTGAGTAGCCTTCGCCGTCTGGGACCTTGGAGTTGTCTCGGATATTCTTCTTTGTTACCCATCGGGCGCCCGGCAAGTTGTCCCACTTGCGTCTCTAGCATCTTCATCACGATGAACACTTCAATCCTCGCATGTGGATCTTGCCTTAGCAGCCTTTAGGTGTTGAGCTTCTTTCTCTATCTCCATCTTCTCCATCCTCCTCTTAAGTAAACCGATTTGCCACTCAAGGAATCCGGCTCGTATGTATTCATTGCAACGCTCCAAAGCTCCTGCAATCGTCATGTGGATAGTTGAGACCTTGATCTTGAACGGCCTTCCGGCGTCTTGAAGGTTTATGATAGGTAGATCAACGATGTCGGTTTAGGTTGATCTTCCTTTGGACTTGGAGGTGGTGATTCCCTTGGAGATTCCGGCGGTCTTTCAACTTCGGCTTTTGAATCTAGGGTTTCCAACCCTTTAGCTTGTGTTGCACGTCTCCTTTGCCTGTAAAGTTTTCCTGGATCATCCACAAAAAAAGTTTGGGTTTCTTGGAGACGTAGCCAACCATCTCCGGTTAGGGTTAGCAATAAATAATGTATGCAAAACTAGAAAGTAAAAATAAATCTATGAAAACTAGGGTTAGACAAACTAGATTAGATGTATTTTGAGGATGATCAAAGTTTAGTAGATGCAAAAAGAAAAACAAAAAGAAAACTGAAAATTACAAAAAGGCAATAAAAAATCAAATCTTGATCACTTGTTCCTCGGCAACGGCGCCAGAAAAAGGGGCTTGTTGACGGTTAATAGTTGTATCAAATTTCGTTTATGACTTGCAAGCGGACAAGTCTCCCGTCGTAGTCAAGGAACCCTTCTTCCCTCGAGTGGTGAACCCAAGGTATCGAATCCATGGAACAAATGTGTGATGCAAAAGTTGATCTAGTAAAGCCAAGTAACTTCAATCTTCGGTAAAAGAGAAACCCTAATGCATCTAGGTAAAAGACACGAAACTAATCTAATCTACTAAAGACCGGAGATAACAAAGTAAGATTGGGTAGATAAACCGATCTAGAGAGATCGGGTTAAGCCTTTTGTTGAAGTTCCAAGCAAGAGAAGAAGTGGCAAATCGAATCTTATTAGAAGCCTCTTTAAACTGTGGTTTCCCATCCAAATCCGAAAACATCCACCTTTCGGAACCCCCATTCTGTCACAACGTATCCCTACTCATGCGGGGAGTCTAGGGCGAGTCAAAAGACAAGTCGAGATTCTTTCGGAAGATCCGGCGTGTACCTCTAGTCACCGCGGCTACAAGAACACCCTATGTGATCTATCGCGCGAATAGATCTAGAATAAGCAAACCGATCGAAAAACGAAATCTTCGAGGAAACATTTGATCGCTAAGAATAGATTCAACTTGATAATTCAACTATGACAATGATACATACACAAGATCACCACGGGGATCCTTCCTTGATCTTGCTTCTAGCTTCGGGAACTCCGACGTGGTCTTCCATGCAAGGTTCCCACGTCGGCTAGGGAAACCCTAGTCAACTAGCTCGACCCTCTCCTCTCCAGGATGGTGTCCCTCTCTTCTCTGCTCCTCGGCGGCCGATGACGAATTAGATGATGCGTGGCTCTCGGTCAGGGGGCTATAAATAGCACGATTGGTGGCTAGGGCAAAGGAGAGGACGAACGGGCCATGGACTGGGCTGGGCTGACTTGCCTAGGCCCATCCAGGCCCAGCCCGCAGCTTCCTTTGCTCTACGTTGGTTCCCTTGCTTCCTGGATGTTTCCCCCTTCTGCATGTGGGTCCATGTCATCAGTTTCTCTCCAAATTGGGCATAACTCATTGTCTTGCAAGATTCAACACTTTTCTGGTTAGGTCCTCGGAGTTTGTCATCTTCTCGGGTCAAGTCCCTGACTTCTTGGAGTTATGTTTGCTTCATTGCATGACTTGTACGGGGCTTCAAGGTCTTGTCATAAGGTGCTTGATGAACTTATCCCGAAAGTCTTGCATTCAACGCTAAAATCCTACATAAACACTAAACTCCAAAACCAACATGCACACGTGAACTTGTTATACCACGGGGGTTAGTACCGATGGATAAGGTATAAAACTTATGCCAACACCGAAGGTAAACTCATGGCTAGGTTGACGGATTGTCACTGTCGGTGTTTTAGACCGGCAACCTACTAAGGGGAGTACCCGAAGTAGATGAATGTGACTCGCCGAGATCGGTAACTCAAAGGAAGAGACACGTGGCACACAATTTAGACAGGTTCGGGCCGCGAGGTGTGTAATACCCTACGTCCTGTATGCTGCGTAGCTCTGGAATGATTGGGCATGATTACAAGATGGTGCAATAGTGCACCGTGGGTTGTATGAGATGAGATTGGATGCTAGAGATCGGTCCCTGCCACGCCTTATATAGTCTGGGAGGTAGGGTTACAAGTCGGAGTAGGGAGAGTGTACTAGTCGAGTACGTCTAGGAGTCCTCTATACAGTGCAGAACATGTACAGCTCCCTAACCGAGTACTACTCCTGTGTAGTCCTTGTGCTCCACACCTTCAGGTGCCGTGTAGCGCAAGACGGGTAGTCCCAGGGGCCCACCGAGTAGTCGGTCCTGGCACCCACGGAGGTAGTGGGCCCAGGGAGGTCCATACGACAAGCCCCCGAGTACTTTGTAGTCGAGAAGGATAGCTTCAAGTAGTCTTGACGGCCTTAACGAGTAGTCCTCAAGCGTCCCTGAGTACTACAAGTCAAAAGTCCTCAAGAGTAGTCGAAGCATCCCGAGGCCGGAATGTACTCTAGGCGATGTTTGAGCAATCTTGAAGTCTTCTCGAGTAGTCCCAAGCGTCCTCGAGCACTGCCTTCGAAGGTCTTCAAAAACTGCTCGTCTTGTCTTGAAGCGGAGGCGATATGGAGGTGCGATTGCAAAATCGCACTCCATATGGAGTAGCCCCCGAGCCTTAGGTTGAGCCGCGGGCTCTGGCTGAGGGTCCATCTTAAGTCTTGGCAAGAAAATCCCGAAAAATCTGGGGAGAAAAAACCGAAGGACACGTGGCACGGAGCCCCCGAGCCTTGAGTCGAGTACTTCCTCTCGAATTGAAGGGTCATCTTGAAGAATGTGTCCTGAGATGCTCTTGAGACTGGCCGCTTCCCAGGTAGTCGAGTAGAAGTAGCCGAGCCCCCGAGGTGAGGCGCGTCGACTAGTGGAATGCGAAGGGTCACGCGCAGCCGCTGAGTCAGCCGCGCGTGGACTTATCCAGCCGCCCGTTGCGGAGCCGATTTGACTTATAAATAGAAGCCAAAACCCTTAGGGTTTTTTACCCATCCGAGCTGCAGTCATTTCGATTCCATCTGAAGTAGATCCACTCCCAGTGCTTGCTGCCATCGTAGTAGATTCAAGTGCGCTGCCACCCAAAGCTTTTAGGGTAGCCCCCGAGCGGATGCGCGTGAAGACACCCTGTACTTGGAGGATGAAGCCGTCACCATCCAAGACGTCGAAGGCCGCCGGGAAGAAGAGGGGCCGCAAAGAAGCCGCCGCGGCTGCCACCGGAGCGGCGCCGCCCATGTCTCCACCGCGGGCCGATCCGAGCCGCGAGTGGAAGAAATCCAAGGTGAAGACGGAGGATCTGCTGACCCTCCTGAACAGTGGGTTCATCAGGGAGAAGGAGGTCGACATGTGGAGATCCGCTGCTGGAGATCCATATCCGATGGAGAAGGCTGAAGACGAGATCCCAATGTTTGCGCGGTTCGTGGAGCGTGGGCTTGCGCTCCCGGCCAGCGATTTCTTCAAGGGGCTGCTCGGGTACTACGGGATCGAGTACCGAACTCGAACCCCAACGACGTCTTCCACACCGCGGTCTTCGTGCACTTCTGCGAAGCCTTCCTCGGGATCAAGCCGCATTGGATACTATTCCGGAAGTTCTTCCGCGTCAAGCCGCAGCCAAGTGCCACCAACCCCAGAGTAGTCAGAGGAGCCGGCATCCAATTGAGGGAGGACGCTGCGGAGCAATATCTGGCGTACAAGCTTGCGACTCCAACACTGATTGGAAGACAAGGTGGTTCTACATCACGAACCACCACCCCGGCCTACCGAAGCCGAGCGGACGGCAACCCAGACATCGCGAGTGGTGGAACTCGGAGCCCACCATGCAAGAGGGAATCCAGCTTCCCGAGTTGCTGGCACGCATCAAGGTGCTGAGGGAGGCGGGACTGAGGGCCGAGCACGTGGCCTTCAGTTTCATGAAACGGAGGGTGCAGCCGTTGATGGCCCGAGACACCCTAGGCTTCGAGTACACCGGTGACGACGACACGTCGCGGATGCCCGAAGGCGAGCTGGACGACAGCGACATCATCGAGAGGTTGTCGCGGATCTTCAAAGATATGCCGCCGTACACGGCGTGCCCTGTTGAAGAGTACTCCGCCGCGCGCCCGCCCAAGGAGGTGAGTAGTCGTACTCTCCTGGTCGAGTAGTCGTTGCTTGGTATAGACTTGCTGATGTCTTCGTGTCTTGCAGGATGACTTGAAGAAATTCATCTCCGAGCCGCAGCCGCCCCCAAGTGGGATCGAGATCCCGAAGGAGGGGAAGGCGAGGGAGAAAGAGCGGCGAGAAGTCGGTGCAGGCGATGACACCGTCATCGTGGAGGACACCTCTGACGACGATGACGACGAAGACGACGAGACGTTGCAGGACCGCTTCCAGCTGCGGTCGAGGTTTAGCCGCCCGGGCTTGCCTCATGTTCCTCTGGTACAAGATCCTCCGACTAGCCTGGAGGCCAGCCTGGCTGCGCCGCCACGGAGGCCGCGCAACCCCACCAGGAAGCGGGTGATGAAGAAGCTCAAGGTCTCAGAGACCACGCCTCAGGAAGTAAGTTGTCTTGATTAGAGTAATCGAGTACCCCATCGTGCGAGTTGACGAGCAATCTTCCTTGTATGCAGGAGGTGCCGCCAACGGAGCCCATCGAAGAGGGCGACGAAGGCGCGTGGGATACAGTGGGGGAGCCAGCTGGAAGTCGTAGTCAAGTCCCCCACTGTCGAGGAGCTCTTGGCGCAGCCGGAGCGCCAGCCCCCTGCTCCTCAGGAGAGCACGGGACCCGTAGCCGCCGCCGTTGAAGATGTGGTGGCTTCAGGGACGCAGGAGACCACTGCGCCGGCCGCCGCTGCTGTGGAAGAGGCGGTAGCCGCAGGGGCGTCGGAGGAGGCGCCCGCCGAGGGTGGACTGGTCGACATCGCCAGCATCCTCGGTGCTCCGGCCGTGACAATTGTCCGGTCGAACTTGTAAGTACCATATCCTTCCGAGTAGTACTTGTTGCAGCAGTCGATGTTGACTAACGACCATCTGTGTGTGCTTTTGCAGGAAATCCACGGATCTGTCCTGGGAGGGGGATGAGCCCTCATCAGCGGTGGCAGAAGAAGTCGCCCCGCCCGCAGAGGAGTCCACTCCCGCGTCCCAGGCGGTGCCCGAGCCGCCGGCTGCCGAGGCGACGTTGCCGGAGGCCAGCGTAGTCGAAGGTGAGTACCCTTCTTGAAGCTATAAGGCTCTTTGAGGAGTAGTCGTAGGCACTGATGCACCCTTCTTCTTTTGGACAGGCGCTGAAGCTGAGGGTGGTGACATCCCTGCGGGGGTGCCGATGCAGAAGTCGACACCAGGGGCCCCGTAGGCTGCGGGAGGAGCCCCCGAGCCCGTGGAGGAGGTCGTCGAGGAGGCCGCGGTGACGGCCAGGGGAGAAGGCGTCACCACGTCGCCAGAGGTTGCTCTGGAGGTGGCTATTCGCTCCCCGGAGATCCAGGACGCAGAGCCCATCCGCTCTGCGCCGATGACCGAGGCCACCGCGAGTAGTCGCGGCGGGATAGAGTTGCTCGCGGACGATCTTATCGAGCCGGCAACGGTGGCCAAGCATCTGGAGGCGATCCGTCAAGCCGAGCAGTGGATGAAGGTAAGTAGTCGTAGCCTCTGAGTAGTCAATACTCTTTCGTTGAGTACTCGTCTGACTTGAGTTGTCTGTGCAGGACGTTGCGGAGCGGTCCCGCGACAAGTCGAACATGCTGCAAGGCTATGGCGACGCGGTGCTTCGAGCCGAAGCGCTAGAGGAGCAACTTGTGAAGTCGCGGAAGCACGCGGCTGCCATGCAGTCGAAGCTCGACGCCGCCTTCGCCAAGTACCACAACGACATCCTGGAGCTGCAGGCGAAGGGCGACGACTTGGTGCGGAAGAATAAGGGCCTCCGCAACAAGAACAAAGGTACGCCGCTGAACTTGTCGGGTACTTGTTGGAGGTCGAGAAGTCCCTGACCCGCTGTGCTGTTGTCGTGTTGCAGAGCTTGAGGGCCAGGTGGAGCAGCCGAAGTCCTCGGAGACGAGCATGAAGAACCTCTTCTACCGGGAGCAAGAAGCCCGCCAGGTACTCGAGCTCGACTACAAAGAACTCGCCTTCGAGTGCGAGAAGCACATGGAGCTCCGGATTGCTTCTGACCGCGATCTCGTCAACTGCTACAAATCCTTGCAGAAGTTGAATGAAGACTGTGAGGCATTGCGGGGCCAACTGAAGGAACTCGAAGAAGCCGCTCTGCCGATCGCAAGACTCCTGGTGCCGCACCCGGGCGGCCCCAAGATAGCTCCTCTGGTGGATCGCCTCAAGGAAGCTCCGAGCCGGCTGGCCGCCTACGTGAAGCACATGGCGAGGTCGATCCCAAGACAAGTCTTGGCCTTCATGAAGTCGTACTTCCCGAAGGCCCCAGTGGAGGTAGTCGCCGGCGGGGTAGCCGCCATCGCTCCGATGAGCAGTATGCGAGCCGCCGGGAGCAGATGGCTCCCATCACGGAGCAGGTAGCTGAGAAGCTTAACCTCCAGTAGCCCTGTAATAGATAGCTAGTAGCCATGGTTGTACAGGAAGACAATTGTAATGAATTGCTTAAGTATCAATGAAAGAAATTTTCCAGCAATGAGTACTCGTAGTCGCGATCTCAGAGTGCGGAGCCCCCATCGTGGAGTGGATGCGAGTAGTAGTACTCGGCTTTGGTAGTCCCGTTGTAGGGAGTTGACAGTAAAGAAGTTGATGAACAATCAAACTTTATTGCTGAAGGAGTACACCTTGATGGCCAGGGCCGTAGTTACAAAGTAGTCGCTTGGACCCGGAGGCCGCTTACAGCTGAATAGCGCTGGAGCGGGTAGCCGCTTACAGCAGTTGATCCGTAGGTAGCCGTGTAGGCTGGATCGTAGATCCGTAGGTAGCCGTGCAGGCTGGATCTTGGAGTGTGGTCTCTTAGTAGACCGCTGCTAGAGTCCTTGACGCTCGTCGCAGCCCAGGGTCCGTAGGTAGCCGCACGGGCTGGATCCTGGAGAGAAGTCCGGAGACTGGAGCCAGGACCCGGAGGCCGCTTACGGCAAGGGGGTGTTGATGTAGTCGTGTAGACTTGAACCCCAGAGTAGTCGTGTAGACTAGGCGTAGAATCGACGAGCCGGTCGACGTTCCACGATTTGTTGATGTCTTCGCCTTCAAGTGTTTGGAGGCGGTAGGAGCCCGCCCGATCACCTTTGCCACGGTGAAGGGACCTTCCCGCGGGGAGGCGAGCTTGTGAAGTCCTTCCGTGTTCTGGGATACGGCGGAGGACAAGATCTCCAACGTTAAAGGAGCGTTCCTTGACGTTGCGATCATGGTAGCGTCGGATATCCTCCAGGTACCTTGCTGATTGGACGAGGGCGACACGGCCGAGCTTCTTCGAGGCTGTCGATGTCAACTCGTCTGCTGTCTTCTGAGACGCCTTCATCATAATGCTCCACTGCTGGCGAGTTCCATATGACGTCGGCAGGGAGGATTGCTTCGGAGCCGTAGACCAGGAAGTAAGGGGATTGCCCCGTTGGCTTGGATGGTTGAGTCTGTAGCCCCCAGAGTGCGTTGGGTAGTTCCTTGATCCACTTGCCTCCTTTGGAGTTTGCGGCGTCGTGTAGCCGCTTCTTGAGAGCGTTGAGCACCATACCATTGGCGCGCTCGACTTGTCCGTTGGCCCGTGGATGGGCAACTGAGACGTATCGGACGTCGATCCCGCTGTTCTCGCAGTACTCCCAGAACTGGTGGTTGTTGAAGTTGGAGCCCAGGTCTGTGATGATGCGGTGGGGTAGCCCGTAGCGGTGTACGAGTTCATCCAGGAAGTCGAGTACTCTGTCAACCTTGGGGCATGTGACCGGCTTGACCTCGATCCACTTGGTGAACTTGTCGATAGCCACCAGTACCCTGTTAAATCCTCCTGGCGCAGTTGGCAGTGGCCCAATCATGTCGAGCCCCCAGCAAGCAAAGGGCCATGTTGGCGGTATGGTGACTAGCTTGTAGGCTGGGACGTGTTCTTTGCTTGGCGAAGTCGGGCATCCTTGGCACTTTCTGACGAGTTCTTCGGCGTCGCCCAGAGCTGTGGGCCAGTAGAAAGCTCGTCGGAAAGCCTTGCTGACCAGAGTGCGTGAGGACGCGTGGTTGCCGCAGACGCCCTTGTGGATCTCCTCCAAGATGTCCTTGCCTTCTTCACGAGGGACGCACTTCATGACTACTCCAGAAGATGCGCCCCGCTTGTAAAGCTTGTCTCCGACGAGGATGTAAGACTTGGCGCGGCGGATGAGTTGCTCGGCCGCGTTCTTGTCGGAGGGGACCTTCTGCTCGCTGAGGTAGTCGATGAAGGGTTGCCTCCAGTCCACGTCGATCATCATGACCTCCTGCCCGCTGGTGGATGGGGCGGGACGATGGTCGGTGGCGCCGGGCTGCGGGATGGACGGCGCGTGAAGCTCGTGGACGAAGACGCCCGCTGGCACTTGAGCGCGGGTGGATCCAAGCTTCGAGAGGACATCCGCTCGCAACGTTGTTGTCACGGACGATGTGATGGAACTCGAGACCATAGAACTTGTTCTCGAGCTTGCGGACTTCTAGGCAGTAGGCGTCCATGTTCTCCTTGTTGCGGTCCCACGACTTGTTGACTTGGTTGATGACCACTGCGGAGTCGCCGTAGACTAGTAGTCGCTTGATCCCCAGTGAAGCCGCGAGGCGGAGCCCGTGCAGGAGGGCTTCGTACTCGGCTTCGTTGTTTGAGACCTTCCAGAAGATCTGCAGGACGTACTTGAGTTGTTCGCCCGTTGGAGAGATCAGAAGCACCCCTGCACCCGCGCCCTCGAGGTTGAGTGAGCCGTCGAAGTACATCACCCAATGCTCTGGTCGCACGGTGGGAGTGGGTAGCTGGTTCTCCCGCCACTCTGCCATGAAGTCGACTAGTGCCTGCGACTTGATGGTTGTGCGTGGCTTGAAGTCGATAGTGAGGGCGCCGAGCTCGGCAGCCCACTTGGAGATTCTTCCAGTAGCGTCTTGGTTCCGCAGGATGTCGCCAAGCGGGTAGTCGGTGACGACGGAGACCGAGTACTGCTGGAAGTAGTGTCGTAGCTTCCGCGAGGTGATGAGTAGTGCGTACGGAGAAGCACGCACGGGCGATAGCGAGCCTTGGACTCGATAGCACCTCGGCCGACGAAGTAGACGGGGCGGCCCCGGACCGGGTAGGCGTGGCCGTCTTCCCCGCCGCTCGACAACGATGGCGATTCGACCACGTGAGTAGTCGCGGCTAGGTAGAGCGATGGTTGCTCGCCCTTGTGAGGAGCCGTGAGGATCGGTGGCTTCGATAAGAAGTCCTTGAGCTGAGCAAGGGCTTGATCCGCCTCTGGAGTCCACACGAACTTCTCTTGATGCTTGAGTAGTTTGAAGAAGGGGAGGCCCCGTTCTCCTAGCCTCGAGATGAATCTATTCAGCGCCGCCATGCACCTGTCGGCTTACGGACGTCTTTGATGCTCGTTGGAGCTTTCATGCTTCGGTGATGGCGGAGATCTTCTCGGGGTTGGCTTGGATGCCGCGGCCGGGGCGATGATGAAGCCGAGTAGTTTGCCCGAAGGGACGCCGAAGACGCACTTGTTCGGGTTGAGCTTCCGGCGGTACTCGTGTAGTGATCGAAGGTCTCTTCAAGGTCGTCGATGAGGGTGCGGAGTCCACTGGTCTTGACAACCACGTCATCCACGTAGGCCTCGACGTTCTTGTTGAGTTGCCTCTTGAAGCAGGCCTGGATAGCTCGTTGGTAGGTAGCGCCGGCGTTCTTCAGCCCGAAGGACATGGTCGTGTAGCAGTACGCGCCAAATGGGGTGATGAACGCGGTCTTCTCCTGGTCTTTTTCCTTGATCGCGATCTGGTGGTACCCAGAGTAGCAGTCGAGGAAGCAGAGCAGGTCGCAGCCCGCCGTGGAATCGATGACTTGATCAATCCGCGGCAACCCGAAGGGGTCCTTGGGGCAGTGCTTGTTGAGGTCGGTGTAGTCGACGCACATCCTCCACTCGTTCAAGTTCTTCTTGCGGACGAGGATAGGGTTGGCGAGCCACTCAGGATGGAAGACTTCTCTGATGAAGTCGGCTGCGAGTAGCTTGGCGAGTTCCTTCTTGATGGCGTCCCTCCTGTCGTCGGCAAAGCGTCGGAGGTGTTGTCGTTTGGGGGTGGCCTTAGGATCGACGTTGAGGGAGTGCTCAATCAGCTCCCTGGGCACTCCTGGCATGTCCGCTGGCTTCCACGCGAAGATGTCGCGGTTAGCCCGAAGGAAGCTGATGAGCGTGTCTTCCTATTTGGGGTCGAGGCCGGACCCGATGGTGGTGGTCTTGCCGGGGTCGCCCGTTCGAGGTCGGCCGTCTTGACGGGTACCTCCTCGGGTGGGCGAGGCTTGTTGGCGCCGTCGGACTTCTGCGGGATGTCGAGTTCACTTGTGGCAAGCTTCTTCGACGCAGCGTAGACCTCCATCATCGCGTTGGGTACTTGATTTGTGGAGGCGATCTCCACGGCTTCTGTGTCGCAGTCGTGGGAGATCTTGAGGTCCCCTTGGAGGGAGAGTACACCGGCTGGGCTTGGCATCTTGAGTAACAAGTAGGTGTAGTGGGGCACCGCCATGAACTTGGCGATGGCCGGTCTGCCGAGGATGGCGTGGTAGGAGGTCTCGAAGTCCGCGACCTCGAACTTGATGTACTCGGTACGGTAGTTGTCCCGAGATGCCCGAAGGTAGCGGCGGGACCACCGAGCCCGGTGGAATAGCCGCGTTGCCGGGGACAATGCCGTAGAAGGGCACGTTGCTCTTGGTGAGCATATGAGTGATGTCGAGCTTCATTTTCTTCAAAGTCTTGGTGAAGAGGACGTTGAGCCCGCTTCCACCATCGATGAGCACCTTGTTGAGTTTGGAGCCCGCCACCGCCGGCTTCGGGACGAGGGGGAACCGTCCGGTTCGGAGAAGGCGGGTCCATTGGTCCGCGCGGGAGAAGGTGATGGGTACCTCCGACCACCTGAGAGGGGTCGGGACCGCTGGCTCAATGGACATTACTTCACGACGGGTAGCCTTCTGCTCCCGCCTGCTGGGCAGTCCGCCGAAGAGGACGTTGACGGTCTTCTCGGGTTCTTGGAAGTCGTTGTTGTCGCCGTCCTTCTTCTTGCCCTTTTGGTCGTGAGGGTGTGGTGGCTCCGGCGTCTCCTTGAGTGCGTGCCTGAGCTGGTAGCACTGTTCGGTGGTGTGGTTGCCGTTTGGATGCCACGGGCACTTCTCCTTCAGCAGGTCTTTGAAACCGCCAGAGTTCTTCTTCGAGTTCCCTTTCGCAGGGCGCTGGATAGCCGCGACAGTGTTGTCTGGCTTGCGCTTGCGGTTGGGACCCGAGTAGTTGTTGTTGTTGTTGTTGTTGCGACCGCCCTGGTTCGCGTTGCTGCCGCCGCCGCCGCCCTGGTTCTGCTTAGTTTTGCCACGGATGGCGTCGTACTTGGCATTGGCCTTGTCTTCTTCATCCGCCCAGGACGTGATCATGTCCTTGAGGTGGGGGATGGACCTGGGGCGGCGATGACCGAAGTCTTCGAAGGTGCGGCGGTGGTAGAGGCCGTCTTGGAAGAGGTCGATGACCTCCTTGTCGGTGAGGTCGACGACGGTGGCGCGCTTGTCGAAAAAGCGGCGCATGTACTTGCGGAGGGTCTCGCCTTGTTCTCGCTTGATCATGGCCGTGTCCATGCGAGTACCCGATCGGCCCATGGCGCCGCGAAGTTGCTCGTGAAGCTGCTCCTTCGACCGGTCCCACTTGTCGATCGAGTGCTTGTCCGGCGACTCGAGCCAAGTGAGTGGTGCTTGGTCCGGCGAGAAGGGGAAGTAGAGGCACTTGGTGTCGCCGTTGCCGCCGCCGTTCTCGATGGAGAGGGCGTAGCACCCGAGCCACCGGATGGGGTCTGCTTCGCATCGTACTTGGTGATCCCCAAAGGCTTGAATTTGTCGGGGAGAAGCAAGTTGCGAAGTCGAGGTGAGAAGGCGGGGAAGCCGTCGCCCTCGACCGTGGTGGTCGACTTCTTCCGCCGCGGTTCTTCAATCTTCGGCGAGCGTCGTACCCGCCATGTGAGGCACGGAGGCGTGGGCGTTCGCGTGGCCTCGGCCGCCGCGGCGCCGCCGCCGCCGGCCTCTCTGTTGGCTCCATGGTTGGAGCTTCCGCCGTCGCTGCCGCTGCCGTCGGGGTCGTTGCCGCCACCACCGGCCGGAGCACGGTGGGGAACATCTTCTCGGTTGCCTTGGTCGCGCAGTAAAGGTCCGCCGGCGTTGGAGCGACGGCGGTTTGGCTCGGCTGGGAGCTCAGCTCGAGTACGGTTGGGACCGTTGTTGGCGCTGCGACTAGTAGCTTCGTTGTCGCGGGGTACGGCCGGGAGGAGGCTGGTTGACTCTGTTGTCGACCCGCATGAAGTAAGCTTCTTCAGCGAGCTTGGCGATGACCTCTCCAGCGCGTATGCCCTGAGCCTGGCGTGCTATCGCTGTGATCGACATAAGGCACTGCTCGGGGGTAGTGTGCACTCTGCTCTCGACCGCCTCGAGAGCCTCCGCAAGGTTGCGGACAGGGAAGTTGTCGCGGAGGCGTCGACGACGTTCGTTGCGCTTCCGGTTACGTTCACGTCGAGCGTCTCTGTCTGCCGGAGTCTCGTTTGGTGGAGCATCAGCATAGAGCTCGTCGGAGGAGATGTCTTCCAGGTACTTGTCCTGAGCGGTGCCTGAAGGCCCAGGGGTGTCGCCAGCAGTCATGAAGACTTGGCGGTCGGGGGTGCCAAGGCTGGACTCAGAGGGTGCCACCTCAGTTGGTGTGCTCGAGTCAGCCCGAGCTAGGGGTGGTCCCTCCTGGAATGGTAGCGAGTCGATGTAGGCGATGTAGCGTGAGTCTCCCTTTATCAGGTCAGCAGGCTTGCGGTCTGGCCAGTAGACGTATCTTCCAGCCGGCGTGGATGCTATAACCAGCCCAGAGGCTGGCCCTGATAAAGGAAGCTCAGTAGAGTTGTCCTCGGACTCGGGCTCCTCAGGGTCCGACCCGAAGTCGAACTCGTAGTCCGGGTTCGAGTAGAGCTCGGAGAGAGGGCTGGAGTCCGGAGCGCGATCGGGGGCGGCGTCGGAGTCCGGCCGTACTCGGGTACGGGCTCCTTGCCGGCCCGGCGCGGAGGTGGGAGCCCCCCGTGCGGGCCCGGCTGAGGATGCGGGGGCCACGTGCGGAGTGCTCGCGCGGTGAGGGGACCGCCTGCGATGGCTGAGCAGCCGGCTCACATGCGATGGCCCATGGCGACGTCGAGTCCGAGTTGGAGTTGGACTTGAGCTCGAAGTCAGCGTGGTGGCCGAAGAGCGAAATTTCGCCGAACTTGCCGGCGAGTTCGCCCGTGACAACTTCAGGATGCGTCACGAAGCCTGTCTTCGGGTTGGGCTGCATGGTCAGGCGGCGCTGGAAGGAGCCTGCGCCATCAGCAGTGCAGACCCAGGCGCCGAACACAAAGGTGTCGTCGCGGTTGAAAGCGACGGTTGGCTTGAAGCAGACGGAAGCCGTCGAGTTCGCCATGTGATCTCGGGCGAGAGCCCCTCCTCGGCGCGCCGGTGTCGGTGTTTTAGACCGGCAACCTACTAAGGGGAGTACCCGAAGTAGATGAATGTGACTCGCCGAGATCGGTAACTCGAAGGAAGAGACACGTGGCACACAATTTAGACAGGTTCGGGCCGCGAGGTGCGTAATACCCTACGTCCTGTATGCTGCGTAGCTCTGGAATAATTGGGCACGATTACAAGATGGTGCAATAGTGCGCCGTGGGTTGTATGAGATGAGATTGGATGCTAGAGATCGGTCCCTGCCTCGCCTTATATAGTCCGGGAGGCAGGGTTACAAGTCGGAGTAGGGAGAGAGTACTAGTCGAGTACGTCTAGGAGTCCTCTATACAGTGCGGAACATGTACAGCTCCCTAACCGAGTACTACTCCTGTGTAGTCCTTGTGCTCCACGCCTTCAGGTGCCGTGTAGCGCAAGCCGGGTAGTCCCAGGGGCCCACCGAGTAGTCGGTCCTGGCACCCACCGAGGTAGTGGGCCCAAGGAGGTCCATACGACAGTCACCGTCAACAATACCGTTCGTGTCGGCACTTGTCTCGTTAAACCCATAGCATCGCATAGAGGGGCAACACCGTGTAGGGGAGACGAGGCAAGGGAGAGGAGATCGAGTGGAGGGAGTCGAGGAGGAAGGGAAGAGAGAAGGTGGCGTGGAGGGAGACGAGGAGGAAGGGAAGACAGAAGCTCGCGTCGAGGATGGAGAGAAGAGAGGAGGGCGCATGAGGAGTGAGGTGGGAGACTGGGAAGACAGGAAAGAAGGAGACTTATCGTCGAGTAGGTGTGTCAGGCTGATGAGTGATGAGGAGGTTTCTTCTTCCACCTCCGGGCTAGGGGGCGCCGGCGGTAGGGGGGCTCTCGCCCCCCCTCCGCCCCACCGGTGGTTCTGCCGCTGCTTGCGATGAGACTCCTAAGCCGTCAATACCGTTCGTGTCGGCACTTGTCTCGTTAAACCCATAGCATCGCATGGAGGGGCAACACCGTGTAGGGAAGATGAGGCAAGGGAGAGGAGATCAAGTGGAGGGAGTCGAGGAGGAAGGGAAGACAGGAGCTCGCGTCGAGGATGGAGAGAAGAGAGGAGGGCGCATGAGTTAGGTGGGAGACTGGGAAGAGAGGAAAGAGGGAGACTTATCGTCGAGTAGGTGTGTCAGGCTGATGAGTGATGAGGAGGTTTTTTTTTCTTTAGCCAAAGAAGGAAGGTACATCTTTCAAAAAAAAGACAAAATAGGCAAACTCGTCCATGAACTTTTGTCAAAGGGTTGAGTTCGTCCATAAACTTTTGAAAAGGCCAGTTTGGTCTCTGAAATTTTCAGATCCACCTCAGTTACATCCTATGTCTCATTTGTCGTCAACAGCGTCACAAGGTACCTGACGGACCTTTGTTTGGACCGAACCGTTTTGCATTTGTCCGCTGGTGCCGCCACATCAAGCAGGGGAGGACGATTCTGCTCACGACCTCCCGAACAGCAGCTGCACCAACCATTTTTGCAACGACCGCGACAATTAGCCTGCAATCTGGGCACTCCGTTTGGTTCAACTGCAACTAACGCGCACATGCACAAGAGATAAAAGCGAATGGAGTAAGTGTTTGGGGTCATTACTAACGAACGAGATGCATACTCAAGAAGTCCTGCTTACCTTAAACTTTTCCCCTCTTGCGTGGAGCTCCACCAGGCCACCCGGTGGTGCTGCGGCCGGCTGGTGCTGCTGCAGTGCTCTAGGGCGTGCGGTACTGCTGCGGTCTCGGCGGCCGGCCGAGGGCTGTCAACGAGCCGAGCTCGAGCGAGCCTATAGCCTCAAGCTCGAGCTTGACAGAGTCTCGAGCCGAGCCTGAAATCCAGTCGAGCTCAATATCAGGCTCAAGCTCGGCTCGGCCAAAGCTCGTGTGAGCTCGAACTCGACTCGATAAAGCTCGGTACAGAAGCTTTGCTTGCTCCAGGCTGCCAGCCACAAGCATGCATGCACGCACATTAAAAATAGTCTCTCTCTCTCCCACCCCTGTCGTGTGGTCTGGACTCTGAAGGGCCCTATAGAGCCTAGTCTTTCCCTTCCGTGCTTTGGTTCAAGTGCTAGCATGTGAAATTGTGAGAAGGTAGAATACAAAATCATTAGTCAGCAGCTGCACTTCCAATCGCTGAAGATTGGCAGTTCGCAATACACAGGACACGAAACATACATGTACTCCTCTGCCAATACTACCGAGCCTTTAGCGAGCTATTCGAGATAGCTCGATTGAGCTCACGAGCTTAGGATCAGGCTCAAAATCGGCTCGTTTGCTGCTCGAGCCGAGCTCGAGTCGAGTTTTTAGCGAGCCAAGCTCGAGCGATTCACGATCCTCGAGCTTCTTTTGACAGACCTGCAGTTGAGAAGCGAAAGACACAATTAAAAAAACAGACACATGGGATGCATAAAGAAGGGCAAACGGTTCATTTTCATGTGTCCGTCATGCATTACCTGACGCCGTTGACGGCAGAGGTGGCCGAAGGATGTAACTGAGGCGGATGCGAAAAATTAATGGACTAAACTGACCATTTCAAAAAATCAGGGATGAACTTGACCCTTTGTCAAAAGTTCAAGGACGAATTTGCTTATTTTGAAAAAAAAAAAGAGGCAAGGCAGCAAATATGGCAACCAAGGGTGAGGTTCATCATCCATGCCCTCTTCCATGTTCTTTTTTTTTGAAAAATACCCCTTCCATGTACAATGAGGTATTTTCATCTTTTCCTTCACCTAACATAATACTTCACAGACCTCAAACCTTCCTGTATCTACTTTATGTGTAGCTCGATGTCTTTAATAGATGAAATGCAGCTTCTGCCATGGGGTGCCAAGATAAGCGAGTCTCTGAGATTCTTCTCTCCTATTGTCATCTGGATACTGGACAATACTTGAGCCAATCGCAGTGGATCAAGTGTTATCTTCTGGATTTAATTATTGTTGTCCCCCAATCCGCATATACAGGAGATGGTGAGGGAGTTTCTGGTTGAAGGGGTAGAGTCGCTCGGAACAAAGTCATTCTTGGAGTATTTCCCCGAACATGCACAAGAAGATGTGATGGCAAACAAAAAGAGGAACATGGAGGGCAAATCATCCGAAATGAGACCTTTGGGATACCCACGGGGAGTTTGTCGGCGACACTGGTGATGGATAACAGCTATGTACCAGCTGCTTCATCTAGTTACATCCGCGTTTATTTCTGCTACTAGTTGTTGTTCTTGGGTATGTTTTTTTAGAAAAAAGAATTGTCTCGGGCCTCTACAGCAACACATAGCCATGTTCTCTGATCAATTGTTGTTCTTCATATGCAGTGGTTTTGTTTCTGCAAATTAAAGCTGAACATCGTTGTTGGCAGTAATTTATTTCTCGTGATTTGTGTTGCATGCCATCCTGATTCTTGTAATCTTGTTACGGCGGCAACGAAATTGCGGCGCGGACAAGAGCGAGACCGAATGAACCACTCCGATTTATCTTGTGCTGTGCTGCTAGGTCGGTTGGGCCTGGGCCTGTGCTGCTTTATTTTCATGACCCACTTTAGCCCACGATTGACGTTTCACGAAGACTCGGTTAGAATTATTAAGTGAACTTGGATGAAACATTTGACTTCAGAATGTTTCAAACTGCGTTAAAATAACAAATACTTGTTCATTGCAAGTAGACTTGAGCAAACCTCGGATCAAGCTCGCAAAGACCACTTTTTTTCTACCTAAAATCCCTGCCCATTAACTCCATCAGGTCAGCAAAATCGGGTTCAATTTGACTAGGCTAGATTTGGGCCATACAAAATCGAGTTCGGCTTGCTTATTCCAGCAATCTGGATCCGGAGGAGCGCCCGATCAGGATTTTTTTAATACTAGGGGTATCTTACCCGCGCGTTGCTGTGGGAATTAAGGAAAATGCATTGATCGTAAGAGAGAATTCCGGCAACCTCGCGCGTCTGATCATAAGAGAGAATTTCGGCGACCTCGGCAACCTCGTCGCCGTCGTTGGTAATTCTTTGATCTAGGTTTGAACACCCCGCGCGTTGCTGTAGGATTTTGTCAAAATTAAATCTACACCGGTATTCCTTTATATCCTCAATTCCCTGCGCGTTGCCGCAAATATGTAGGAGAAATCTATGAGTTAGAATATTACTATCACCCTCCTATTTTTTTTCTTTTTTTTCTTTTCCTTTATTCATTCTTTTTTTATTTTCACTTTACTCTATACAACTACCATCGATGAGGCCTATTTGTCATTTTATCAAAATATATTCATATGAGATCTTGTTTCGAAGGATTTATTAAAAGGAATCTAATGGTGTAATCAGAATTTAATTTTGTTTTTTTATTTTTGAGTTATAACATCTGTTAGCTAGTTCAAATAATGTAGCCCACCACTTGATGTCATGGTCTTAGTGAGGCTGTTGAGGTGGCATGCTTGCATGTTGAGAGAACTCCCTAGTGGGGAGCTCCTATATAGGAGTTATAGATACCTTTTCTTTGATTTCTCAAAAATAAATATCCCAAACAAACTTACCAAATCTATACACTTGTCGTCGTTTAATATGGCGGTAGAATCCAAACGTCGTGTCATACGGCGGTAGAATCCAAACGTCGTATCATACAGCGGTATGATCCTAACCGCCATAACATAGAGCGTTAGGACCCAAACGTCTACGGTGTCTCCCGGCACTTGAGTGGCGTTTAGTTTCAGTCGCCCTACCATACGGCGGTTGAGTGGCGTATTGCATTGCCATTTGCCCATCCCGTGGGCGCCGACTTGTTGTGTCGTGCTACGGAGTTGGATGCATCAAGCGGACCAGTAGTGGAGATCCTCAGGCTATCCACACCGGCATACTCTACCAGAGCGGTACCCCGTGCTCTAGTACGCCTTTGGCGTTTATTTCGCCGCAGCGGGGCACTGGGAGTGTAACGGGACGGTAGCTTTGTAGGGCGTATCCTGCATTCCGAGCGCTCTTTGTAGAGACGAAACCGAGCACGCCACGACAATGACCTAGCGAGACCCCGCGAGCCGAACCACCCCACCCTGCAGTCGCTCCCGTCCGCCCACGCCGCCACCCTCGTGCTGGCCCGCTGCCGCCGCCGTAGCGCCAATAGCGCTCCCCGCCCTCGCGCCCCTCCGGCGTCTCCTTGCAGTCAACGCGGAGGCAAAAGTCGTCAGGACGGGGCGGATCTAGACGGCGACAACGACATATCGGTTGGGCGCAAGGCAACGGCCCCATCCTGGGGAAGGTGACTTCTCCCTCTAGATCTGTGGGCCTCAGAGGTGGGGGACGGGACGAGGAGGCCCCATCCGATGTCCGTAGAAGCAAGCACCTTTGGCTAAAGGTCAGCCGTAGCCGGAAGCGGCGTCGGCGAGGTTCATCCGCGACCACATCCGATGAGAGCTCCACTGCACGCTCCTGCTGGCTTCATCCCCCTTTCAAGTATGTCAACCCTTCATACACCATTGATTGTTAACATGCTTGTTCATCTAGCTCTGCTGCTGCTGGTGCTGCTATTAGGTTTTTGTATATGAAAATTTAATGCAGAACAAGGGTAAATTCGTTGTGAATTTGTGCTGATTGTATGCAATATGTTTGCCCCTAGCAGTATCTTTCTGGGAAGGCTCATCTGCACTTGTTCGTTTCACAGCCTCACCCTCAATCCCCGGCCTGTATCTCCCTCTCTCAAGTGCAAGGTTTACTATGACAAGTTGCATAATTTTTTCACGTACAGCGCAGCAAATAAAGTTGGTTTCAATATTGAGAGTGAGCACCGAGCCATTTACAAGTCCGTTATTCTATAGTCATCACCCACCAATCAGCATCTTAGGCACTCCAACTCTACTGTAGCCAGGTAATAGCAGCTAATCAAATGAAAAGAAAAATAAACTAGTAGTACACTTAAGCATAACATGGATGGAGTGAGCAACGAAATCTCTCGTTTTTTTTCTAATAAGTGAAGCAACGATCAATCGGCTCCAACAAGGATTGCATATCATTACACCACAGGTATCAAGCTTAGTTAACCATCTTGCTCTATCATCCACGGGTACCATGCACCTTTCACACAAACACATGCTCTCCACACTCCCCCACCCTAGTCTCCCCTACATATGCATGCCAACCCAATGCACACTACCAATGCATTCCTGCGTATCTATACCTCAGCAGCAGGTTCCGGATCTCCTACAATCAAAGTTCTTAAAAGGTGCCCCCGTTTCCCCTCCTCTCCGCGTTTCACGGGACACGCGTCGCGCAGCGCGTGCTCGGCCGCCTCCGCTCGCGAGCGCGCCCCCCCGGCGGTTTTGCAAACCCCCCCCCCCTCGTTCTGCGAAAATTGCGAGAGCGCGAGGTCTCTTCCCCCACCCCCACTTCCCTTTCCCCGAACCCTAACCTCACTCCTCCTCCCCCGTCGCCACCGTCTATTCGGCGGTGCGCCCCCTCCCCGGCGACTCTCCCTCCCCCCTCTCCCTCGGCCTCGGTCCGGCGGTCGGATCCGGCGCTCCGGGGAGTGACGGCGTCGGATACGGCGCTCGGCGGTGCGCCTTCCTCCCCGGTGGCTCTCCCTCCCCCCCTCTCCCTCGGCCTCGGTCCGGCGGTCGATCCGGCGCTCGGGGAGCGGCGGCGTCGGATCCGGCGCTCGGGGAGAGGCGGCGTCGCGCTCCGCCTCGCCCGCGCGTCCACCCCGACCGCGCCGTCTCCACAGCACCCGCGCCGGAGCGGGGAGGAGCAGCCTCCTCGACCTCCTACCTCGGGGTCACCAGCTCACAGTGGCCGGCCATGGAGCAGCGCGGAGGAGCGCGGAGATATGGTGGCGGGAGGTGAGATGGAGTCAAGCGGGCGGGGACGGAGCCAACGCGGGTCAACGGCAACGGCGGCCATGGAGGACTCCGGCGGACTCCACGGCGCCGGCGACCGCCGTCCGGGAGAGCGCGGGGGGATGGCGACAACGCGAGAGGATGAGCGGGCCGCGTCCCCGCCGGAGCGGTGCGAGGCGCCGGCCGCTGCGATCGCGGGGGTGCCGGGCGGCACGCTACGGGAGCACGAGGCGCGGGCGGCCGCCACCGCCCGAGCCGGGACGAGGTTGCCGCCGCCATCGACCGCCTCAACGGAGGTGTGTGAAAAATCTCTCGCCGTCGCTTCGTCGCTCTCTCTCGACGCTCCCTTCTACTCGCTCGCTGCGCACTTCGCCGGTGTCACGTGGTGGCCGTGATGTGGCTTAGGGTTCTGAATCTGTATCATTGCATTTTTGCTTCATTAAATTTAAATGGCATAACGAATGATTTATCATTTGTGGGTTCTGTATTTGTATCTGTGTATATGCAATTTGCTACTTTGGGACCGTAACCATGCTCGAGCTAAACTACATTTCTTTGCCATGTCAATTAAGCTGATGCACCATTGTGGGTAAACTATTTCTTTCTTTCCTTTATGTATGGTGTACTAGGATTTCAGAAGATTCACAGCTTAACTTTCCTCTTGCAGGCCGAGGCGAACTCTTAGGTTAACTAACTAATTGCAGTCTGGTCAGTCTGAATTGCAGACAGCCAGGTCCTCCCATGTCTTTAAATTGTAACAACTTGATCTTATAGTCACATTGTATCCTGCCTTTTGTTCTTTATTAATCCTCAGTTCATAAGTTATTTAAGCTCTTATGGTTGTATTGCCCCAGCAGAGCTATTGAGAGAGAGAGAGAGAGAGATGAATGCTTAGAGTGTCAGCAATTGGTTGGAAATACTGTACTGAGACAAGCTACTTCCTAGTTAAAAAATCATTATTTTGGTCCTGCTATCATGCCCTTCCTGAGTTTCTTTTCCTTTTTTTGGTCCTTTTGAAGAGAGGTCTACTTGCATATAGCTCTGTGATAGATTACCCATACTATACAGACTCACCTAAAAATTTGAAGTGAAATTTGAAACATGATGTAATTTGGCAATGGCAATTTTAATTTCTTCAGATGCACTATTGGGTTAATGTTAATGGAGTCTACTGCTTTACCCAATACTTTCTGTAAATGGATATTTATGATTAGTTGTGTGAACCTAGGTCCATATGCAATGCACTGTAAAGTCTGAAGAAATTGGTGTGTTGTTTGTGCTTACATAATATATTACAGGCACCCTTAGCTTCTACTGAAGCACGGCAGACTTTTCTTAAGTTATATATATGCTATCACAAACTTCATGGAGTTCCAATATAATAGACATTATTTGTTGTTGTTGTTTGGCCATGGCTGGCTGAATTGTAATCCACTTCTTCTCTTACGTTCATAAGATAACACATTACTATAAAGCATCTTAGAAACTGAATCTTGTATGTCACCGAATCCGCATATTATAAACGCCCTTGAAATATTCATTTACCGGCTGCACTTGTGACGATCTCGATCTCTCGTAGTCGCTTCTTCCTTGGCATGTTTTTTCATGGACTCTTCAGGCAATAGCATGGAGTGACATGGCCTTATAGCATGGAGCATATGGTGTTTAAACAGACATAAAATTGTGCTTTTTAACTAGAGTGGTTGACAGGATGTGCAAACATACAATGCAATTTATATATAATAATATATATCCATTTGACATTTGCTCAAGGGATAGCTAGCACGAGATAGTCTGGTCAGTCTGAATTTTCAAGCTTTGCATACATTTAATAGTAACACATGTATATACTTGCATGGACATGTTCCATGCTTCTGGAAAAGAAACATTATCTCATGTATTGCTCTGCTTATAAAAACATGATGCCTTCTGAATCTTTGTTATGCTAATGTATGATATCCCTCTGAATATATTTGTTTTAGTTTATTACACCATTTGCACCTCTACTTATACATAATATGCTGATGTCTTCAGGGTTTGTATGGGTAAGTTCAGTTTGCCTGCTTGGTGTAGGCTTCTTTTTTTTCAAGGGTTAATGTTGCTACAATACCCATGGGTTAGTCTGTTCCAAAAAATCTAGAGTGTTATGTAAATAGTTTTCATTAAAGAAATTACTAATGTGACTGTCTGATAATCATGTAATCTTTCATTTGCAGTTGCAAGGGTAGGTTCTGTTCCCATGCTTGGTATAGGTTCCGGGCATAGCTTAACCTACAGTAGCTGTTGCTACTGCACTCGGTCTAAAGTTATGATTGGTATGCTTCCTTCAGGATAGTTTATTCTTGCAATTTGGCAAAAGTGTGAAGTTTAAAACTTCCAACTGAACTGCCATGTTATTTTTTTCATGTCTTTTTGATGGATTTACCCCAGAGAAAGTGGTAGCAACAGTAATCGACAAACTCTGTTCATGGTTAGAACTACTTAGTGGAATGATATTTTGGCAATGACATAGGATGTGTTACTTGATGTTACCAATTTAGCTTTAGACTACTACTTTTACAGATTTACCTTCTAGAACCTAGATGATATAGATATGTGACTTACATACTTAGACAGAAGTGTGTGTTGGTTCTAAAATTTAACATTGTGTGCTTATTGTATTTTCAAACTTAAGTTTTCAATTGATTGCTTATGGAAGTTTAATGAGCCATCAACAATCTCAATGAATATGTGTCATCTATCAAAATGGTGGTGATTTCTATGCTTATGTGTTTGAACTCAGAAGATGAAATGACAAGCTTGAGAACGAGCATGATGATACAAATTCATACATACACATTCATATGTCAATTATGATGAATAACAAATAATTTATTAGTAAATAAACCAATAAATAAAATATTGATAGGGCGCGCAACGCGCGCCAAATTGTCTAGTATGAATAAAAGATAATGAAAATCGAATTCGGAAAGCAATTCAAGACTAGAGTGAAAGAAGTCAAAGGACATAAATCAATAACTGATGAACACTTGAGCAGATGTCTGTTATTCACTCAGAATAACTGAGCCACTGAGGAATTGGCCATAAATAGAAATTTGATCAAGAGATAAAGGCATGGATTTTTCTGATTCAACATAGGATAGATTAATCTTTCCAAAGAAAGTTATTCTAATATCAATGCAAGAGGAAGCAAGCACTTCTGGTAGTTTGTGAATTTGACTCCTGATAGTTACAACCTTAGAAGCCTCAGCTTATGGGCTAATTCTCACGGGGTCACAAACATAAACAGTGCTTCGCAGATGTAACAATAAAATAAAATAGCTACAAAATAAGAATCTGAAACTAGACTAAAGAAACAGTCCATTGTCTGAGTAAGGGCGTGTTTGGCAGAGCTCTACGCAGCTCCAAATAAAAAACAACACCGCTCCAAATTTTCTCAACCAAACACACCCAGCTCCAGCAGCTCCACCGTGGATCTCTTCCAAAAAAAATCGTGGAGCAGACCCCAACTCCATGGTTTTATGGAGTAGCTCAAGAGGTACTCCACCAAACCCAAGTTTCCTGGAGTTGGGCGAAATTACCCACCACTGCCACTGGTCCTTTCCCCACCACCCACACCTCCCCATGTTATGTCGCCGCCCGCACTTCCCTTTCTCGCACCGTTCGCGCGCCTCTCCTCCCCGGCGAGGTTGTGCCCGACCGGCTGGTGGCGATGCCGCGCTGGCCGTGCTGCCGCCCACGCCTCCCCTTCCCGTGCCAATGGCTTTCGTGAGTGAGCTCGTGCGAAGGTGCGACAGAGCTCGTGCGAAGGTGCAGTGGAGCTTGCCGGCTCCCGCGGCGAAGCTCGCGCAGGGCCAAATCCGTCGGCCGCGTGCCCACCCGCCGCTGACGTGGCCGCGTGAAGCCGCTGCTCGCCCGTGTGCCTGCCTGCCCCAGCGGCAAGGCCGAACCCCTGGATCTCGAGCTCCATCGAAAGCTACATGGAAAAATCGAAGGAGGAAGAAATTGGATTTCTTTCTTATTGTTCTGACATGTGGGTCCTAGGTGTCATAGGGATGATGAGGAATATGGAGAGGTGGGGCTGCTCCACGGTGGAACTCCATGGATCTGCAACTCAAGAGCTATGTTTTAAGAGCTGGAGCTCTACCAAACACGCCCTTAATTGGAGACTTTCAATGGATTGTGTTGTGTGCCGGAATACTGCTTGAATGGTGACATTGTGGTCCTATTAGTTTTTTATAAAGAAAATAGACTTTAGTGGTGATATGGATTTGGTAGAGTTAAAGATGTATGGCTTGACTGCTAGTTTGTACAACTCTATGTTTTTTAACTAATATCTGAAATAAAGTCCGTTTGATGCAAGTGTATCTGAAATCTGAAATAAATTAAAGATGCATGGCTTGTGCAATCTGAAAATAAATTAAAGATGCATTTCAGGATGGACCGTAGCCAGTCAAATGCTCCCGGTGGATCACATGCACCTTCCCCCTACCATCAGAACTGGAACGAATACATCTATTCCCCGTACCAGCCTTGTCCTCCAACTTGGTACCAACATCCTGGAGCCAATGGTCCACAATTTTATCATGTTACAGAAGTGACATATGAGGCTGATGATGCATCTAAGGAAACTGATGAGCCAGATAATTTGTGTGAAATTAATGTCCTTCCAATGGCATCTCCTACACCACAAGGAAAGAGGAAAAAGGTTGGCGGTAAGGTGAAGTTAGGTAAATTCCTCCCAGAAGAAGATGTGAATCTTGTCAAGTCATGGCTTGAAATAAGCATTGACGCAGTCACAAATACTGGGAAAAAGAACAGTTGTGGGAAAGGATCCTGCAGTGGTACAATATGAGGAGGGGATCGTACGATGAAAGGAGTGTGAGATCTCTACAGAGCCATTGGGACCCAATCAAGGCTGAAGTGGGAAGGTTTTGTGCATACTATGTTGATACGGTTCGAGAGAATGCTAGCGGGATGTCTGCTGCCGATAAGGTTTGCATTTCATACTATGCATTCTTGACATAGCAATTTTGTATTTCATGCGAAATGTAATGACAATCTTTTGGTTTTGTAGACCACAATGGCAGCAACTGACTTTACCACTATCCATAAACACAACTTTGGATTCATGCATTGTTGGGAGATTATGAAGGATAAGCCCAAATGGCAGGATCTAAAGACTAGGGCTGCTGCAAGACCAGCAGCAGGAGATGGTTTTGGAGAGGGCACTCACCATGGGGCTGATAATGATGACACAACAAATCAAAATTGCAGCCCTAGTGCTGGGAAGAGGCCAATGAGCAGGGATGCGGCTAAAGCAGCCAAGAAGACATCAAATTCCTCTGCTGAGTACGCGGCCAGACAACAAGAACTTAGGCAACAAAGATTAAATATCTTGCGAGGAGATTCAGACGCTAAAAAAAGAACGTTTCCGGCAACAAACCAAATACAATATGTCATTGCTAGCTATTGAACAAGAGAGATGCAATTGTTGCATGATAAGTACGAAGCGGATAAGCCAGAGAAGGAGAAACAAAAGGATGGGAGAATCCTTGCCATTGACATCAATACATGCCTTCCATCGCAGCGGGTGTACTACCAAATGGCTCAGGAAGAAATTGTGGAGAGGCAGACAGCTAGGCGACGGGCGCGACCTGCTGAGGAAGATTTGTGAGGAATAATCTGTGATATGTGACGGCCTTTTATTTGTACTTGTATTTCAGGACCATTTATTTGTATGTGAGGACAATTTATTTGTATGTGAGGAACTATGCCCTGTATTTGTATGTGAGGAACAATAATTTGTATTTGTATGCGAGGACCATTTATTTGTATGTGAGAACTATTTATTTGTATTTGTATGTGAGGAACAATAATTTGTATTTGTATGTGAGGAACAATTATTTGTATTTGTATGTGAGGAACACCGCACGGCCGAGCAGCACGCGGCGCGTGCATGCCGGGGCGTAGAGGGAGTCAAGAGCAGGGTTCCCAAAACCGGTAGAAACCGGGCCGGTTCGACCGATTCCCGGTGGTATCAGTCCGGCCCGGTACCTAAACCGGTCCGGTTCCCACCCTAAAATCGTACCTAAAATATGAGAATCTCGGTGAACCGGCCGGTTTTACCGGTAAGCCGGGCCGGTTTTTCCCACACGCCAGCCGGTTCACGGTAGGAATAACCCTAGTCAAGAGTGAGTGAAGATGGTAGTTCGAATGAGTCGGTAAAATATAATGAAAAAATAAGGTTGTTGGTATGGAGTACGGGATATAAGGGATGACGGGTGTGGAAAAAATGGTACTGTACTGCAAATTCTAGATGACAAGGTAGGGATATTTGGAGTATGACGAGTGCGGATAGCCTCACTCTCTTTCTTCTGGTTCCGTCCGTCCTTGTTTCTTGGCCGTGTTGCTTCTTACTTGTCGTCCCCCAGATTGATCCTCTTCTTGCTGCTACAGGTACACCGTGCACTGGTCACCATGGATAAGCTAGGAGCTCTCTTGTAAATCATTTTGACCATAATGCCTGCATTTTTCCTCTTATGTATGCAATATGCCTGACTGAGTGTGCTTCTTTGATCTTTGCTTGAACAGTTAAACATTTATTTTGCATAAACCTTCACCATACGGAAAAAATTATTCTGGTTGGCTTTCTAGATGAGTGAGATAACTTCCATGTCAAATAAAGAAGCAATCGTCCTATACGGAGTCTGAAACTGGCAACATCGATAATTAGGTGCAGACGCGCAGTTAACATAGCTTATGTTAGTTCAGGGTCATGTTCCTAGCTGAGGCCATCGGTCCTCATTCTTCACTGCCAACTAAGGTCAGCTCCTCCCTTCTCTTTATTCTTCCTACTTGCGTTTTGGGATTCATAAGAAGCCATGTGATATATAATTCAAACATGACAATAGATATCTGGCATCCTGATTTTTAGCACAAAACATTGTCATGTATCCTGTTGTATTCGGATGTGATGATAATATTGAAATCCCCAGACAATTGCTATTTGTAACAAAAAATTTCAAGAATTATGTCTTGCAGCTGGTCTTTCACGTTTAACATTAGGGTAAAATTAGGTGTGTGATATAAATATCCACTTCGTGTGTCTGCACAGGTGATGCAGCCAGCAGCGAGAAGTTCCTGTGTCACCAACAATTATTGTTGGATAGGTGGTTCCAAAGGTAACAAAATTGGTGTTAACTGGTTAAGTAGGAATGTTGTACTGATAGGGATGAAGATTTTAGACTCTGTCTAGCTGCAAGTGGGTTTATCCTGGACGTCCATCGGTTGTGTCCACGAGATTTGTGATGCAGCTGGTGTGTAGTGAGGTGTGCTTTACAGCATCGCCCTGTTCGTTTAGCTGTTGGCTGTTGGCTGTTGGCTGGTGATTGGTGCTGATTTGTCATGAGAGAAAAGTACTGCTAGCTGGTTTGTTCTGAGAGAAAAGTACTGCTGGTTGATGGCTGATAAGCCAAACAAACAGGACGCATGCTTGTATTCCTACTGTACCAGCATAGCATGGAGTACACTGGTGTGCTACTCTACTTTGAGGCAAATAACAAATGCAAATTAAGAATAGACCACGATGTATCCGTGTGTATTATAATCGGATAAATGCCAAACCGTACCTTTAGCTGGGGAGAAAAATTAGACAGAGATTGCGATGTACTCCCTCCATGTATGGGACAATTAGATATATTTGTTTGAACAAAATAGTACAAATAGATACAAAACCTAAAAAGGAAGTACATCTGCATAACCATATTTTTAAGGCACCCGTAATGGATGTCTTTAGGCTCTCTACAAGATTCCAGGTAGGAGAGAGAAGAAGTTCCACGTAGGAGAGAAAGCGGGAGAGAGAGTAGCATGTCGTCAGGTCTGGCGAGAGCCGCTACACGTCTTTTCACACGCAAGCGGGTGTCACCATGAGCGCGTGGCCCATAACTCTCCCTACTCTCTTTCGATCTCCCCCTCTTCTCTCTCTTCGTCTCCTCCATTGCATCCGCCGGAGCATGGCCGGCGGCCGGCGTGGGCGCCGTCGAGGGCGAGCTGGCTGGGATCAAGGTGGAGTCCGGTGTGTGGACCAGAGGCGGTGTGCTAGCGGCGGAGGAGGTCGAAGGAGCCGCTGCGGGAAGGAGATCGTACGAGTCGGCGGCGGGAGAGCTCAACCGCACCGCCGCGGGTGAGGCAGCAGGCGGCCCTCGGCGCTGCTTCTAGCTGGTAGATCTCAGCCGCGCCGCCGCCCGCGAGCGGATCTCGGCCGCGTCGGCACGGGGCGAGGGCCGGCGGAGCTCAGCCGCGCCCCCGCGGACGAGGAAGCAGCGGCCCTCAGCGTCGTCGCGGTTTCTGGAGTAAGTGAGTAGGCGCCAGTTCGCCGGCGAGCCAAGGTGGCCGGAGGAGGGGCGCAGATGTGGGGTATCCTGCCGGTGCTGACTACCAGAGGCTGTGGGGGCCGGCGGCGGCCAAAATGACGCTGACGCACCCGTCGGCGGAGGAGGACGGCGTGGGTAGGTAGTCAGGCGCCGGCCGAGGGTAGGGCTCGGTCGGCCCTGTCGCCATGGCCACAGGAGAGTCAAAGAGAGAGATAGGAGGCACGATGGAAGGAGGAGAAGTGGATAAGTTTTGGAGCAGGACCCACTCAAATTAATGTCATAGCAATTCTGTTGAGTAGATGATATATTAGAACCTGTTATATCAGAACCTGTTATATCCAACGCTACAGAGAAACATCTATCTATAACCATTGTTGGTGCCCTTAATAAAAAGTATGTGGGTCGGTGAATGAGAGTTGGCCTTTAGCGATTCATTTTTTATTCCTCCACAGCGTCAGACGACGTGGCGTGCACCAGTAAGTGGTCAAGTATTTTCACCACGTCAAATCCAGACCACATCGGATGCCCACGCTAAAAACAAAAATGCATAGATCTTCGTGCGCAACGAACGTCCCTGATTGCTCATGCGCAGCGCAGCTCATGTTTCAATTGTGTTAGGGTGATCACTGCATGTGAGTTGCTGATTTCTTGAAGATACATTATCTTTTTTATCGATTTCTTTCTATTTTCACACATGCCTTTTTTCTATTTTTTGTCCAAATTTCATTTTCTTTTTTCTCTTCAACTTTTTACAGTTTAGATGGATGTGGGTGATGAAAAGGGATGAATGTGGAAGAGGTATAAAAATTCTTGACCTGATAATTACCCCTACCTTGGTCTCCCCACGGGGTTGACTAAGCCCCAAGTTATAGATTATGCCCCTCTTATTTGTAGGATTGAGAGGAGGTTGTCCGCATCTTCTCAATTTCTTTCTTATGTTGGAAGACTCCAACTTGTCAATTTTGTCCTCTCCTCCTTGCCAACATACTACATGTGTTCACTTAAGCTTCCCATCACTGTGGTTGACGTCATTGATAAATTCAGGTTGAATTGTTTGTGGAGGGGTAAGGATTTCAACAGAAAAGGCTATAATCTTGATGCTTGGAACTTGGTCAAGCTCCCAAAGAATAAAGGTGGTATTGGTGTTATCAACCTCACTGTACATAATGACAAATTCTACAGAAAGGAGAATGTCCGGTGGGTTAATCTAATCTGGGACGAATACTACAGAGACTCAATGCCACATCTATCTAGGGAGAAAGGTTCTTTTTGGTGGAAGGACATCCTAAGGCTGCATGTTTACTACAGAGGTGTGGCTATTTGTTCCCCTGGAAGGGGGACACCATTGGGTTTTGAGATGATCTTATTAATGGCTCTCTGCGTTCTGAGGTCTACCTAGATTATTTAGCTTTGCCATTGATCCTAAGATCTCTCTATGGAAGGTCAGATAGGTGAATGATCTTTTGAATTGCTTCAAAATCCCTATATCTAGAGAGGCTTATAATGAGTTGCTTGATCTGCAACAATTTCTTGTTTCCCTCCAACCTGCAGAGCAATGCAATAGAGACTATTGGCATTTCATCTGGGAACAACAGTTTTACTCCTCAAGCAAGTTTTATCAGTATCATTTCAAAGACATTCATCCCAACAGAATAGTGCTTTGGATTTGGAAATCCAAGTGTGTGCATACCATAAGATTTTTTGCTTGGTTTCTACTAAATGATAGGCTCAACACAAGAAATGTTTTGAAAAGAAGGAAGAAGCATCTCGATGAAGGATATAATTGTGTGCTTTGCAGTGATAGTGTGGAAGAAACGGTTGAGCACCTCTTTTTTTATTATTCTGTTGCCAGATGTCGTTGGTTTGCCATTGGCATTGTGTGAAATGATAACTCTAATATGCACCAGAAGCTCTTTATTGCCAAGCAGGCTTTTCATCAAGTCTTTCTTCATGGAGATTTTTATGATTGGTTCTTGGTGCCTCTGGAAGGAAAGAAACAACCTTATCTTCAATAATAAACCTCTTGGGCTGGCTTCCTAGAAGGTTTCTTTCAAGGAGGAAGTTCTTCTTCACTTGATCAGAATCAAGAGCTCAATGCATCATTCCATTTATTTGTGGCTTCATGCCTTGTAATTGTCCCTGGCTCGGTTGTCCCCCTATCCATTTTTTGACTTTCTTCTTAGCTCTTTTAGTTAGTTTTCTTCCTAACCTCTGGTTAGGTGCTTTGTCACTTTGTAAGTACTTGTTCTCTTTACCTGTTTAATATATCTCTATTGCCGGAGGTGTTGCCCCACAGTTTTTGCTCAAAAATAATTAAGATTTTTCCAACCTTGCAAAAATTAATTTCATTTCACTCTAGCAAACAATGTGCATAGTTCATCCTCAAACCAGATGTGATATATAATTTCTACTAAAAAGCTCTATAATTTTGGTGAAAAGTATAAAACTATCTGAATTTTAGTCAATATCAAGTAGAGTTATATAGTTTTTTTGAAGTGGTTCCTCTGCGGTACTGTAGAGAGCAATTGACACATGTTAGTGACTCAAGGGCAGCCGCATCTACTGCAGAGGACCCTATCTAGTTTTTTATGGTTTGGTTGGGAGCTTATTATTATTTATTGCTCATTCTAAGGGAAAATTTATCTTAATCATGCACCTGAATATTTTAGGTGTATGATATGAAAAATGGTAAATAAATATATTTTTTTTGTTTGAAAGCGTCTTTGCTCAGATGTCCCATTTTATCCATAACCAATCAAAGTATCCATTTTGTTTCATCTCACTAACTAATAATTTGTTCTTTTTACAGTTAAACTTTTTATGAACTTTGACGAGTATCGATCCAAATCAGTCAAATGCCGAGGGGTGCCAAGTTATATGCATTGCATTTCTGAGAGGAAGCTTCACGTTTGAGTTGAAAATTATGTTATGATAATGATAGGTTACTCAAGAGCATTCGATTTTAAGTATGTTCGAGTCTGGGCGACTTGCTGTTAGGGTAGATAGCTTTCATGAAAGGCTAATTGGACCTAGAAATTAATATTTGTACATATATGTACTACTTCTACTTACTAATGTTGGGGCTCGGAGCATTGATTTCTTCTTGAGACATTATATTCTATGGTTTGCGGTGTTGGGTGAAAGTCACTCCCCACTTTTGCTAAACTATCATGACTGCTTTGGAGTGGAGTTTTCCTCTTTGTCCAGTTCATTTTTTCTAGATATTTTGCTAACTTGCCTATTGCACATGTGATGATTTCAATATATTGCTACACTGAGTGAAGGAATGATTACAGATGTATTCTAAATGGGTTGTCTCGTAACTGGATATAGATATCATGCTTTGAGAATTTCATGCTACACTCTAAGTTTTTTCTTTATTTTGAAAAATTAGGCCTTGTGGAGAATGGTGTGGTTAAGGTTTGTATGTTTGTTACGGATCAAATCTAGGGACGGTTAATTCTCAAAAGAAAAAAATCTAGGAAGGCTTACTATGTATCTTGCTACATGATATAAAATCCCAACGTGCAAAAAAACATTTAGTTCTTTTGAAAACGCGGAAATCCAAATGAATTTTTTTTTGACACATAATTTTCTTTTTCATCGTCTTTGCAATAATTAATTATAAATTTAGTACAATAGTCACTATGTAAATACAAAATAAATTTCTCAGGACCAATTGTCGGTGCGGAATGTAGTCCCGACACTAACTAGTAATAAGCGTCAAGGTCTGTCCCTCGATGGTCGATGCTAAGTAACTAGAGACACTTGGTTTATCCTGGTTCCGGCCGTAGCCGTACGTCCAGCAGGGGTGTGCTCGGGGCACTTGTATTACTTAGCACCGGGGTGCCTGTAGTGGGGCGGCTACAAGCAAGGTGGGAGAGGAGATGTGGCCTCCAAGTCCCTGGTGAAGTGTCTAAGGCTGTTGGTGATGTTGTGGGAGAATTGAGGAATGTGTGTGTGATGTCGCTTCGAATGTTTGTGTCTCGATCTCCCCTGCGGCGAGGGGGTTCACCTTCCTTTTATAGGCCAAGGAGAGGGTGAATTACAGGTATGCCGCGCTATTCAGCTACACAGGGAAGTATGGCCTGTGCCGCCGCAGAGTTGGCGGCCGCCCTGACGGTCCTTGCCACGATCTAGTCATCATGGTGTGTCCCGTACCCGAACAGTGGCAGCTTCGAGGGTCGGGGTGTAGTGGTTGACCGTGGCGTCCTCAGACGGGCTCGAGGAAGCCATTGGCGGCGATCCGTACGGGGTACAGTGGCAGGCGTGGCGGCGTCCCGTTCCCGCGTGCCTCACAGCGCCGGAGTGGTTGTAACAGTGCCTAGCGTGGTGTTGCAAGCACGGGGGCGGCCGCACAGGACCAACAGTGGCGGGGATGGCGTCCCGCCGGCCTAACGTCATGACCTGGCCCTGCAAGTTCACGAAAAAGTGGTTCGAGGGTGCGGTCGGCCCCCCTTCGAGGGCGCGGCGCGTTAGCCGTACAGGAGTAGGCGGCGCAGTGTCACGGGGCTGACACCGGCCGTATCGCACAGTCCCCCACAGTAGCGGGGATGGGTTCCCCCTAGGGAGTTGGCGCAGCAGGGCCGGGGCATGATTCCCAGACGCATGATGGCGCCGCCCCGCCGTGTCAGAACATTAAATGCCCGTACCCGCGTGCGGGAACGGGCGCGCGTGCGAGGGAGCCTCGAGCGAGGCGGAGGTGAACCCTCGAGCGAGGCGGGGCCCGCTCGAGAGGGGCGTGAACCCTCGAGCGGGGCGGAGCCCGCTCGAGGGAGGCGTGGATCCTCGAGCGAGGCGGAGCCCGCTCGAGGGATGTGTAGATCCTCGGGTGAGGCGGAGCCTGCTCGAGGGAGCCCTTGACTGGGCCACTCTGGTGGGCCGTGGGGGCCACCACGGTGTGGGCCGTGCCTTGGGTGTGTGCTTAAGTGAGAGATGTTTCGTTTTGGTTTTTCGCAGTTTTTAAGCAGGATTCCCCTGGTTGTTTTAGGGGACCCTCAGGGCTGTCCCCGACAGTAGCCCCCGAGCATCTGCGGGCATGCCAACCAGGCTCCCGCAGATGCTGGATCCTACTGATAGGACATCCTTCCCCCCTGGTTGCTAAAGCTTTTCGTGGGGCCGCGTCAGCGGACCCGCGGGTCCAGCCTCGAAGCCTGCGGAGAGCGTGAGTGCTCCTGCAGGGGTTTTACCGTGGAATCTGGTCAGCGGGCGTGGTACATATTTCAACCGACATCGGCGATGTTTCAGCCGGCTTCGGTGACGCACGCGCAACTGGCACTATCCGCGGCCGGTGCAAACGAGGAGGTGTAGCCGTGCGTCGAGCCCCCGAGCCCGGGCCCGTTCAAGGCGATCGGGGCGAGCTCTCCGACTTGTTTTTAACGCGCCCTCACCGTCCCTCCGCAGGACGGAGGGTGAGGTTTCCGCAACCCCCATCGATCGGGTCGCAGATTGCGGATTCCTCATTGAGCTGTTAGTGGGTGGTTCGAGTGGACGCCCATGCCCAGTTCGATAAGGGTAGGCTGCGCGGTCCGGAGACACGTCCATTAAAGCGCTTGCGCGGGTTTGCTAGGTGGGGCTCGGTCCCATTCGCTAGGGACCGAGGGCGCGGAAACTCTCCCTCGGTGGGATCCCCCCGGCTAGCTGCCCTCGCTGGCTCTCGAACACGACATGCGGGGCACCCTCGAGCCGGTGGGCTCGAGGAAAGGCTCGAATGTGCGTGCCCTCGTCGTCCCTGACTCTGGTGATCTGGGGCGCCTGTTCGAACCCGTTAAAGGTCAGGCTCCGAACCTCTGATCAGTAGGGCCGTGCGGGGTGGCGGCTGGGCGCCCCCGTCTTTCGCATCTGCAGGTTTCGAGGGTCCCTGATCGTGTCAGCCCTCGAACTGCTGATCAGTAGAGTTGTGCGGGATGGCGGCTGGGCGCCCCCGTCTTTCACATCTGCGGGTTTCGAGGGTCCCTGATCGTGTCAGCCCTCGAACTGCTGATCAGTAGAGTTGTGCGGGGTGACGGCTGGGCGTCCCGTCTTTCGCATCTGCAGGTTTCGAGGGTCCCTGATCGTGTCAGCCCTCGAACCGCAGATCAGTAGTTCTCGTGAATCGTGGGCACCTGCGGGGCCCGTTTGTTTCAAACGGGTTTCGAGGCCGCCGGTCGCGGTTTGCACCCTTCGAGGGTCGAGTTTGTTTGAGCCAGGGGCTCGGGCTGCTCGAGGGTCTTCCTTACTTAGTAAGGGACCGTGCCATTTAATGCTCGCAGTCGCGACTGTAGTCTCGCGTCGCGGGCGCGCCTTTTCAGGCGCTGCGGCCGCTCGCGTAGTGGGTGGAGCGGGCAGGTGGATGTGACCGCCTGCCGCGGCCCTCTGATTACCACGCCGTGATGATGGCGTTCGTGTGGTTGCGTGGCTGCCGCGGTTGTGGTGGGGCCCGTTCGTCGGCGAGAGAATATTCCATCTGCAGTTAATGCGCCGCGGGCGCACGCTCCGGAGAACACGCCTGCAGTCTATAAATCCGATGGGAGGGGAAAGGGCGGTTTTCATTTTAGCATTCGCCGTTCCTGCTCCCTGCGCTCCAGCCCCCGAGTCGTCCTCGCCATCGTGCCTCTGCTCTCAGAGCTCTTCTCGTTCCCTATTATTCGCTTCTTCGTCCGCTCGCATGGCTCCCCAGCAACCTCTCACCATCGTCAACCCATTGGCATGGGAGCGTTCGACGGTGACGCGGCTGGCCTTGAACCAGCTGGTGACCGGCGGCCAACTTGCGGCGAACGAAGACGGACAGCCGGCCGCATGGATCGTGCCGTCAGAAAGGGAGCGGGCGCCCAACCCTCCGAGCGGCTACGTGGTCAGCTTCGTCCGCTTCCATGAGCGCGGCTTCATGGCGCCAGCGAGCCGCTTCATGCGGGCCCTCTGCTACCACTACGGCGTGGAGCTTCACAACTTCGCGCCGAACGCGATCTCGCAGGCGGCCACATTCGTTGGCGTCTGCGAGGGCTTCCTGGGGATCCCGGTGAACTGGGATCTCTGGGTTCACCTCTTCCGCGCGGAGTTGTTCACGCTGCCGACGACGGAGACGAGGACCCGCTGCGCGGTGCACGCCGGCGGCATGTCGCTCGCCGTGCGGAGCCAGCGCAAGGACGACTACATCCCCAGCACGATGACAACCAACAACGCGGACTGGGAGCGGGGGTGGTTCTATCTCGGTAACGACGACCCGGCCTCCCCCCCTACACCGGCCTGGTGCTCCGGGAGAGGCCCGCCTCCTGGCACCACGGGGTGTCCCCGCCCCAGCACCAGGAGCGGTTGGACTCGCTTCTGGCCGCGCTGAGGAATCTGGCAGGCCACGGGCTGACCGCGGAAGTTGTTCTCGCCCACCTCCACCACCGGCGGATCGTCCCTTTGATGGAGAGGCCGCTCCGCATCTTCGAGATGACCGAGGACGCGGACCCCGTCGCGTTGGCGAAATCGCGGTCGCTGCCGGGCCCCTTACTGCGGGAGTACGCGGCTACCCGGGCGCGGCGCGCCATCGACCCCAAGTCTGGGCGCTACAACACAGGGCCCTGTGGGATCTTGAGATGCTGCCTACCGGCCCACTGGTGAGAAGAGCTTCTTGATTTCATTCCCGGTCTCGCTAGTTTTCCGAGTCGTCAATGTGTCTTGATGCTTTGCCTGCAGTTGGTGAGCGTGAGCACCGCGAAGTCCGAGCCGCCCACCCCCCTCTCTCGCGCGCTCGCGCGCGCGGCGCAGCAGCGAGAGCAGGAGCGAGTGGCTCGCAGGAGGGAGCACGCGAAGCGGCATAGGGAGCGCCGCGAGCGGAGGAACGAGGAGTACCGGCTGCGCGAGCAGCAGGGGCTCTCCTCGCCAGGGACCGAGGAGTACTCGTCGTCAGACGAGGAGGAGGAAGAGGAGGAAGAGGTTAGGGGGCAGGCCCTCCCCGATAGGTGGGAGCCTGCACCCCCGTCGCCGAAGCTGGCTCCGGTGGCGGGGAGCGACATCGCCGCGGGGCGGGCGCGGAGGCGCCCGCCACCGGCAATCGATGACAAGGGCGGCGCGGGCCGCGGGGCGCGCGCGGTGGAGGCACCGCGCGCGGGGGCGAGGCCGACGCGCGCGGCGGGAGGTGGGCGGGGGCGCGGTGGCGGCCGCGCGGCCGCGCCCGCATCGTCAGCGGGGACCTCGAGGAAGAGGAAGCGTGCCTTCTCCTCTTCGAGGTAAGGAGTTGTCTTTTGAGAGACTGTGTGCCCGATAGGTGGGAATTTTACGGTTTTCTTGCATTTCCGCAGGGCGGTGCCAACTATGCCTCCCCTCGCACCGGCCAAGGTGTTGAGGGCGGACGTGTCCGTTCCCACCCGGCGGCGTTCGTCAAGGGCGCCGCAGGCGGGGGCGAGCGCGGCGGCGGCGGCGGGCGAGAGCTCGCGGGGGGCGCGGGCGAGGCCTCGAGGCCACGGCCGACGGTTTCGCCCGTCGTGCCGCGGTGGCGATCACCGAGGAGCGGCGGGCACCGGTCGTGGTGGAGGCGCGGCGAGCAACGGCCGCGGCGGGGAGCGGCGGGAGGTGGAGGGCCACTCGGCGGCGGGCCGAGACGCGGGCGGAGGTGGCGGTCGCGGCGGCTGCGGCGGAGAGCCCGCGGCCACGGAGGCGCGGTCGGAGGCGGCGGTGGGGGCGCGGCCGAGCCGTGCTCGCGGCGGCTCCGGACGATGGCGGTGGAGATCTCGGACGACGACGCCCCGCCGCCCGGGTGGGACCAGTGGGTGAACTTCCCCGTGCCATCCCCTGAGTCCCAGGAGGAGGGGGCTCTCGTGAGGCGGTGGGACGGCCACATGGTGGCCGGGGGCCGAGGGCACGATGCTGAGGCTTCTTCCTCCCGCGCCGGCCGCTCTGCTTCGGGAGAGGGACGTGTTGACGGTCCGCCCGCCTTCGCCGACGCCCAGGGGGAGCAGGAGCTGTGGGGGGAGCTCCGTGACTACGGCGCCGCGCTCAACCGGACGTTGAACGAGGCGCTGCGGATTCACGGTGGCCCGGCGTGGCGCGTCTTCCAGGTGAGGCGCCGTTGTCGATTTCCTTCGATTTCGTCGCTTTCGTGCTTGTTTCTCGCGGCGCGACGCTTACTGGTTTTGGTCTATTGGCGGCAGGAGCTCGAGCACCACGCCCGAGACAAGTATGGCGCCTTCGACCAGATGAATGTCGAGCTCCATTGTCTTTGGGAGCAGCGCGACGCCTTCGTCGCGCTCGCGGAGGCCTTGGGGACCCAAGACAGCTGGCTATTGTACCGGGCGGAGGCCCTACGCGACCAGCTCTTGGAGCACGAGGGTCAGGCCATGGCGCGTCCCCCTGCCCTCGAGCGGATTTGCACAGCCCTCATCGATCGGGATGAGGCGCTGCAGCAGGCGCGGGGGGATCTGGAGAGGATGCGCACTGTGGCGACCAACTGGGAGGCGGAGGTGGTCGCCGCCCGGTCCGACAACCAGGAGCTCCGCGCGTGGCTCCGGGAGGCGCGGGCCCGGCGAGCCGGGCGAGGAGAAGGCGCGCGCGGCCGAGCGAGAGGGCCGGGGGAAGCCGACGAGCCGAAAGCCGCCCTCGGCGCCAAGGTTCTTTGCGCTCGCCACGGCGGAGGACCGGCTCCGGCGAGGAGCGTACCGCCCGCCGGGGGGTCGAGGGGCGGCTCCGGCGAGAGCGGACGCTCTTGCCGATGCCGGTCGGCCGCACTTGAGCGGGGAGCGCGCCGCTCGCGAGGCGGCGCGGAAGTCGCCGGCGGAGCGGGAGGCCGGCGTCTCGAGGCTCGACGGGGAGCTGATAGCCCTCAGCATCACGAACGCGGATAAGGAGCTATCCCTCAAGGAGCAGGGCGCCACCGTCGTCAGCCTGCAGCAAGCGGTCGAGGCCGAGCGCCGCGCTCTCGAGGTGGAGAAGAAGCAGGTTGAAGGGGAGTCGCCGCTTCATCTTTTGTTTTGCTGATCTTTCCTTCAAGGGTTCGTTCCTTTTCTGATTTGTTTCGTTGGTGACGTTCAGGCTTGCGCACCGCGCTGGGGCACGCAACCAGCCGGGCCGAGGCGCTGCAGGCTTCCTACAACTCCTCCGAGCAGGAGCTGATGGAGCTGCGTGCTGCAGCCCTCGAGACCTGCCGGGCCGTCGAAGAGAGCGAGGCGCAAGCTGGAAGCTCGTTGGCCAGCCGCCTGCGCACCCTCGGCGGGCACGTCTCTGGGCGCATGCGCCGCGCTCTGCGCTTTGGCGTCCAGAAGGCCCTCGGCGTGGTGCGATCCCACTATGAGGTCAACTTCGAGGCCGTGGCGGAAGGCTACGTCGTCCCGGAGGGCGTTGAGGACGAAGTGGCCATGGAGCGCGTGGACGCGCTAGCCGCTGATGTCGCCGATGCGCTAGCCGAGGCATTCGAGGAGTTCCTGTTTCCTGACGCCGCTGACGCTGACGCTCCTCCAGCCTGAAGATTGCTGGGCGCCAAGCCCTTTTTTATTTGTATGTTAGTGTATGGGCCGCGTGGACATGTAAATGAACAATCATTCAGTTTTAAACACTTGTGAAAGCGGATGGTGTTTGTTTATCGCGTTGTTTTGTTTCTTCCTTTGCCTGAATAAATTCGAGTTAGGGAAGTTCGATTTTCGCAAGCAGCCTGCTGGGCCGGGGGCAAGAGATAAGGGTCGTATCCTCGTGGAGGCGTAGGCTATCTCTAACTCGCGCATCCTTTCCGCTAGGCCGTCAGCGCCCTGTCTGAATTTTGTTCGAGGCCGAGGTCGAGCCATACTTAGCGCGCGTGGTTTTTTGCAAAAAAATGGGACCATTTTTGGGGGGGGATGCCCCCCGTAGTAGCCCCCGAGGGTGACTTGGTTTTCTGGGGAAAGCCGAGTTGCCATTTTTATTGAATTGCTGTTGTTTACATTTGAGCCGCCAACTGGGGTGTTGGGCTTTTGCGGTTTACAACAGGAAAACTTGGAAATCCTAGCCAGGGATAGAAGCGACGTAGCTGCTGGATGTTCCAAGCGTTGGTGAACTCCTCGCCGCCCTCGTTGGCTAGCTTGTACGTGCCGGGCTTGAGCACCTTCACCACGACGTAGGGTCCCTCCCACGGAGGTGATAGCTTGTGGCGTCCTCGGTTGTCTTGGCGTAGCCTTAGGACCAAATCCCCCTCGCTGAAGTCCCGTTGGTGCACCTTTCGAGCTTGGTGACGTCTGAGGGACTGCTGGTACCTTGCGGAGTGCATTAGGGCCACGAGGCGCGCTTCATCCAGCTGGTCCAGTGAGTCTTCGCGAGCCCGCTGGTTGGTGTCCTCGTCATAGCCCTACACCCTGGGTGACCCATATTCCAAGTCCGTGGGGAGGATGGCCTCCGCGCCATGGACTAGAAAAAATGGGGTGAACCCGTTGGCTCTGCTTGGGGTGGTCCTTAGGCTCCATACGACCGCAGGCAGTTCCTGGAGCCATTTCCGACCAGACTTGTTCAGCTGGTCGAAAATTCTGGGCTTGAGGCCTTGTAGGATCATGTCGTTGGCACGCTCTACTTGGCCGTTAGTCTGTGGGTGTGCTACGGCTGCCCAGTCCACACGGATGTGGAATTTATCGCAAAACTCCAGGAATTTCTGCCCGTGAACTGGGACCCGTTGTTGGTGATGATGGAGTTCGGCACTCCAAAGCGATAGATGATGTCGGTGAAGAACGTCACTGCTTGCTCTGCCCTGAGGTTCGTGATGGGGCGCACCTCCACCCATTTGGAGAATTTGTCAATCGTGACCAACAGGTGGGTCAAGCCCCCGGGCGCCTTTCGTAAGGGCCCGACGATGTCTAGCCCCCACACGGCGAAAGGCCATGTAATGGGGATGGTCTGCAGGACGTGCGCAGGGAGGTTGGATTTTCGGGCGTAGAACTGGCATCCTTCGCAGGTGCGCATGATCTCGCTGGCGTCCGCGACCGCGGTGGGCCAGTAGAAGCCCTGGCGGAACGCATTGCCTACGAGGGTGCGAGGCGCGGCATGGTGGCTGCAGATCCCCGCATGTATGTCCCTGAGGAGCTCGCGCCCCTCGGGGATAGGCACGCATCGCTGCAGGATGCCGGAGGCAGCGCGCTTGTACAGCTCGCCGTCGACGAGGGCGAATGACTTGGCCATTCTGGCGATGCGCCTGGCCTCGGACCGGTCCGGGGGGAGTTCCCCTTGGTCCATCCAGGTGATGTACTTGTCGCGCCAGTCCGCCCGGCTGGGGACCGGCTCGACGTCCATAACTTCGGCCTCGCCGGCGCCGTACCCCTCGAGGAGGGATAGCACGAATGCCTCGTTCGAGGGGTCCTCGTCCATGGGCTCCGCGCCCGCTGGGTTCGAGGGAGCCCCCGAGGGTTCCGCGTGGTTCGAGGGGTGCGGCTCGAGCGTGACGGACGGTTGAGCGATGTCCCGAGCAAAGACATTCGGGGGGACGGTGATCCGCCCCGATGCGATCTTGGCAAGCTCGTCCGCCTCTTCGTTGTACCGGCGGGGCACGTGATTGAGCTCGATGCCATAGAATTTGTCCTCGAGGGCCCGCACGGCCTTGCAGTACGCTTCCATCTTGTTGTCGTGGCAGCTTGCGTTCTTCATGACTTAGTCGATCACAAGCTGCGAATCCCCCCGCACGTCGAGGCGCTTGACGCCTATCTCGATGGCGATCTTGAGGTCGCAGAGCAGGGCCTCGTACTCAGCCATGTTGTTCGACGCGGGGAAATGGAGTCATACGGCGTACCGCATGTGCTCCCCGAGGGGTGAGACGAAAAGCAGGCCCTCGCTCGCCCCTGTCTTCATCACCGAGCCGTCGAAATACAGAGTCCAGCACTCTGCCTGGATCTGTGGTGACGGCAACTGTGTGTCCGTCCACTCGGTGACGAAATCCGCAAAGATCTGGGACTTGATGGCCTTGCGCGGGGCGTAGGCGAGCGTCTCGCCCATCAACTCCACCGACCACTTGGCGATCCTGCCCGCTGCGTCTGGATTGCGGATGATCTCTCCCAGTGGAAAGGAGGAAACCACTGTGACAGGGTGGGCCTCAAAGTAGTGGCGAAGCTTGCGTCGCGCGAGGACCACCGCGTAGAGCAGCTTTTGCACTTGGGGGTAGCGCACCTTGGTGTCGGACAAGACCTCGCTGATGTAGTAGACCGGCCGTTGAACCGGCAGGGCGTGACCCTCCTCCGTACGTTCCACCACGATCGCGGCGCTGACCACCTGAGTAGTCACAGCCACGTAGAGGTACAGAGGTTCGCCGTCTTGCGGCGGCGTGAGGATTGGGGCGTGGGTCTGGGACGCCTTCAGCTTGTCGAGCGCATCCTGGGCTTCGGCGGTCCAGGAGAAGCGCTCGTGCTTCTTGAGGAGGCGGTAGAGGGGCAAGCCTTTCTCGCCGAGCCGCGAGATGAAGCGGCTCAAGGCGGCGAGGCACCCCAGCACCCTTTGCACCCCTTTAAGGTCCCGAATCGGACCCATCCGTTCGAGGGCTGCAACCTTTTCGGGATTGGCCTCGATGCCTCGTGGGAGACTATGTATCCTAGGAGCATGCCCCGCGGCACGCCAAAGACACATTTTTCGGGGTTTAATTTTACCCCGTTGGCCCGTAGGCAGCCGAACGCGATGCTGAGGTCGCCAACCAGGTCGTCTGCCTTCCTGGTTTTCACGACTATGTCGTCCACGTATGCCTCGACGGTTCGCCCGATGTGGTCTCCGAAGACGTGCTGCATACATCGCCGGTATGTTGCACCCGCGTTTCGGAGGCCAAACGGCATCGTTACGTAGCAGTACATCCCGAACGGCGTGATGAACGAAGTCGCGAGCTGGTTAGACTCCTTCATCTTTATCTGGTGGTACCCGGAATAGGCATCAAGAAAATAGAGCAGTTCGCACCCAGCGGTCGAATCAACGATCTGATCGATACACAGCAAAGGAAAAGGAACTTTAGGACATGCTTTATTAAGACTAGTGTAGTCTACACACATCCGCCACTTCCCGTTCTTTTTCTTTACTAATACAGGATTAGCTAGCCAAGTGTGGTGGAACACTTCCTTGATGAACCCAACCTCGAGGAGCTTCCGCAGCTCTGCTCCGATCGCCCGCCGCCGCTCCTCGTCAAAGCGGCGGAGCCGTTGCTGCACGGCGCGGGAGTGAGGTAGGATGTCAAGGGAGTGCTCGGCGACCTCCCTCGGGATGCCTGGCATGTCCGAGGGGCTCCACGCGAAGATGTCGGCGTTGGCGCGGAGGAAGTCGACGAGCACCACTTCCTATTGCGGGTCGAGGGTAGAACTGACCCTCAACGCCTTGCCCTCGGGGGCAGTAGGGTCGAGGGGCACTTCCTTGGTGTGCTCCGCAGCCTCGAAGCTGTCGGTGTCGGTGTTTTAGACCGGCAAACCTACCAAGGGGGTACCCGAGGTAGTAGATTGTGCGGTGGGGATCGTGATCGGGAGACCGAGAACTCGAAGGTATGCGCAAGGACACGGGACACAAGATTTATACGAGTTCGGCCGCCAAGGTGGCGAACCCTACGTCCCTGTTTGGGGGATCAAGTATGGCGCCCTGCGCTTGGTGTTGGGTTGTCCCCGGAGGGATCGGGGGATGTGCGGCTAGGTACCCGGCCCTCCTTTATATAGTCCAGGGGGCGGGTTCCTAGTCGGTTACAAGGCAGGAGTCCTAGTAGGAGTACACAGAGCGAGTCCTAGTAGGAGTACACAGAGCGAGTCCTAGTAGGAGTACAAGGGAATTCTACTAGGAGTCCGTCTTCTACTATTCTTCCTTCCTTGCATGCGTACCCGGGGTGTATGCCCGACAAGCCCCCGAGCACGTTGGAGTCGAGAGTAGTAGTTCGAGTAGTCTTGAAGCCTCTTCAAGTAGTTCTTGAGCGTCCTCGAGTACTGCTTGGAGAAGTCTTCAATAGTACTTGAACTGCCGCGAGGCTGGAAGGTGGTCCAGCTCATCAGTCTTGAAAAAATTTTAATGATGGGTGTAGCATAGCAGCCCCCGAGCCTTGAAATGATTAGGTAATCAATCCAAGGGTCTTCAGTGTTCGCGAAGCCATCATCCGAGTATTCTTGCAGCGTGTAGCCCCCGAGATAAGAGAGTCGTATGAGCCACGTCGAGTAGTGATTGGTGAGGAGCCCCCGAGCTTGAGAGCGAGCGAAGCATGCTGAAGTTATCTTCAAGTAGCCCCCGAGCCGGGAGAGATTCCAAGTAGCAGTTTGGCGTCGAGCCGTGGAGCTTGAGAAGTAGTCGTGCCGTCAGAGCGGACTTTAGTTGCGACCGAAGTCGACTTTAGATGCCGGCAAAGCGGACTTTAGAATACGACTTAAAAACCGAAGTCGACTTTGTGCCGCGCGGAGCGGACTTTGAGATGCGACTTGAAATCCGAAGTCGACTTTGTGCCGCGCGGGGCGGACTTTAAGATGCGACTTGAAATCCGAAGTCGACTTTGTGCCGCGCGGAGCGGACTTTGAGATGCGACTTGAAATCCGAAGTCGACTTTGTGCCGCGCGGGGCGGACTTTAAGATGCGACTTGAAATCCGAAGTCGACTTTGTGCCGTGCGGAGCGGACTTTGAGATGCGACTTTAGAAGTCGACTTTAGAATGCCGCGCGAAGCGGACTTTGATATGCGACTTTAGAAGTCGACTTTAGTTGCCGCGTAGAGCGGACTTTGATATGCGACTTTAGAAGTCGACTTTGTGCCACACGGGGTGGACTTAAGATGCAAAAAACGAAAAGCACTTTCCGGAAAGCCAAAGCGAATAAAAAATCAGAAAAAACGAGTAGTTTTGCCACCGGAGCGGGCTTAAGATTGCGACCGGAGTCGGCTTGTGCCACCAGAGTGGGCTTAAGTACCTGAGCCATGGATTTCAGACCCAAGGTACAGTTACCGCCGGAGCGGGCTTGTGCCACCGGAGTGGGCTTGGATGCGACCGTTAGCGTCGACTTGTGCCACCGGAGTGGGCTTGTGTACCTAGGCCATGGATTTCAGACCCAAGGTACGATTGCCGCCGGAGCGGGCTTGAAGGTGCGACCGGAGTCGGCTTGTGTACCTAGGCCATGGATTTCAGACCCAAGGTACGATTGCCTCCAGAGCGGGCTTGTGCCACCGGAGTGGGCTTGAGTGCGACCGTTAGCGTCGACTTGTGCCACCAGAGTGGGCTTGAGTACCTGAGCCATGGATCTCAGACCCGAGGTATGGTTGCCACCGTAGTGGACTTGAAGATGCGACCGGAGTCGACTTGCATACCTGGGCCATGGATTTCAGACCCAAGGTACGGAGCGCGAGTACTTAGGGTACTTGGACCCATGGTACAGAGCATGAAGACCACGTGCGGCTAGGTTCCATCGTCGCCAGGACCCGAGGGCCGCTTACAGCTAGGTTCCATCGAAGCTTACACACGTAGTATGCCACTGCAACAGGCGAAGATGCGACCGGAGTCGACTTTAAGTTGCCGCACGGAGCGGACTTTAGAATGCGACTTTAGAAGTCGACTTTAGATTGCCGCGCGTAGCGGACTTTAGAAACTGCCTCCTAGGGATAGCCCCGAGTTGATGAAGTAGACTCGCGGCGACTTGATTGATATGCCCCAAGAGTAGTCAGAGTGTAGCTCCGTGAAAACCCGCCGAGAAGCATACACAAATGAGTAGTCGGCAAGTAGTCCTACATGATGAGGAGAACAAGCCAAGAGAACAGTAATCATTTAGATAAATGACTTAGCTGTTGCTGCCCGGCGGACTTGTTGATGAAGCCGTGGCGGTCAGCGATGGAGCCACGAGGGTTGTTGTTGAAGTTGACTAGTTAGAGTTGATTCCGGCTAGTCGCTGGGGGCGTGACTGCCGTTCTCGACTAGTTTGGAAAACTAGTCGAGATGAATGGTCGACGCGATGCGACCGAGGAAGATGACGTCGTGGCAGCATGCGGCGCACTCGAAGCAGAGCCAGTGTTGCCACGAGGCAAGTAGTCACCACGCACGGCGTGGCTGAAGTAGAGCCAGCGTGGCCGCAAGAAGAAGTCGCGGCGCACGGAGTGGTCGGCGACGAGCATGGGCGAGGCAGAGTAGTCGACGACAAGCCTGCGCGAGGCGGAGTAGTCGACGACGACGAGCGGCACGACGAGCCGCATGACGAGCCGTGCGACGTGCCGAGGCACCCAGACGCGCGGTGGAGGTGAAGTAATCGACGACGAGCCCGGAGTAGTCGACGATGGGCGGAGCGACGAGCCGCAAGACGAGCCGCGCGCGACGTGCCGAGGCACCGGACGCGCGGCGTAGGCAAAGTAGTCGACGACGACGAGCCTCGCGCGAGGCGGAGTAGTCGACGATGAGCGGCGCGACAAGCCGCGTGACGAGCCGCGCGACGTGCCGAGGCACCCGGACGCGCGGCGAAGACGAAGTAGTCGACGACGAGCCCGGGCGAGGCGAGTAGTCGACGACGAGCGGCGCGACAAGCCGCGTGGACGAGCCGCGCGACGTGCCGAGGCACCCCGACGCGCGGCGAAGACGAAGTAGTCGACGACGAGCCCGGGCGAGGCGGAGTAGTCGACGACGAGCGGCGCGGCGAGCCGCGTGGACGAGCCGCGCGACGTGCCGAGGCACCCCGACGCGCGCGAAGACGAAGTAGTCGACGACGAGCCCGGGCGAGGCGGAGTAGTCGACGACGAGCGCGCGCGGCGAGCCGCGGACGAGCCGCGCGACGTGCCGAGGCACCCGGGACGCGCGGCGAAGACGAAGTAGTCGACGACGAGCCCGGGCGAGGCGGAGTAGTCGACGACGAGCGGCGCGGCGAGCCGCGTGACGAGCCGCGCGACGTGCCGAGGCACCCCGGGACGCGCGGCGAAGACGAAGTAGTCGACGACGAGCCCGGGCGAGGAGGAGTAGTCGACGACGAGCGGCGCGGCGAGCCGCGTGACGAGCCGTGCGACGTGCCGAGGCACCCCGGGACGCGCGGCGAAGACGAAGTAGTCGACGACGAGCCGCCGCGAGGCGCGAGTAGTCGACGAGCGGCGCGGCGAGCCGCGTGACGAGCCGCGCGTCGTGCCGAAGCAACCGGAAGCGCGGCGTAGGAAGATTGATTCCGCTTTGACAAGAGCAAGGCGACTTGCTTCAATGGATCTCGGCGAGTCGACGAGTAGATTGATCTTGTTGACGAGGGTCCTTCGAATTCGTTCGGTAGTGATGATCACCCCTACCTGGCGCGCCAGCTGTCGGTGTTTTAGACCGGCAAACCTACCAAGGGGGTACCCGAGGTAGTAGATTGTGCGGTGGGGATCGTGATCGGGAGACCGAGAACTCGAAGGTATGCGCAAGGACACGGGACACAAGATTTATACAGGTTCGGGCCGCCAAGGTGGCGAACCCTACGTCCTGTTTGGGGGATCAAGTATGGCGCCCTGCGCTTGGTGTTGGGTTGTCCCCGGAGGGATCGGGGATGTGCGGCTAGGTACCCGGCCCTCCTTTATATAGTCCAGGGGGCGGGTTCCTAGTCGGTTACAAGGCAGGAGTCCTAGTAGGAGTACACAGAGCGAGTCCTAGTAGGAGTACACAGAGCGAGTCCTAGTAGGAGTACAAGGGAATTCTACTAGGAGTCTGTCTTCTACTATTCTTCCTTCCTTGCATGCGTACCTGGGGTGTATGCCCGACAGTCGGCGTGCTTGGTGGTGGGGTTGAGGTCCTCGTTGACCATCTTCTCCAAGTTGGCCACCAACGCTTCGTCCAGCGCCAGGGCTTCCGCGTGCTCCACGCACTCGACGTCGCAGTCGAAGGCGTGCTCGATAGATGAGCCCACGGTGATGATGTCGTTTGGCCCCGGCATCTTCATCTTGAGGTAGGTGTAGTTGGGGATGGCCATGAACTTGGCATAGCAGGGCCGCCCAAGTATGGCGTGGTACGCGCCCCTGAACCCCACCACCTCGAAGGTGAGCGTCTCCTTCCGGTAGTTGCCCGGCGTGCCGAACCAGACAGGCAGGTCGATCTGCCCGAGGGGCTGGACGCGCCTGCCCGGCGCGACGCCATGGAACGGCGTCGTGCTGGGCCGCAGCTGGTCCAACACGATCCCCAGCAGGCGCAGTGTGTGCGCGTAGAGGATGTTGAGGCTGCTGCCTCCGTCCATCAGGACCTTCGAGAACCGCGCGTTCCCGATGATTGGGTCAACCACCAGCGGGTATTGGCCTGGGTTGGGGATGCGGTTCGGGTGATCCTCGCGGCTGAAGGTGATGGCGTCCTCCGACCAGTCAAGGAAGGAGGGAGGCGCCTTCTCCGCGGCGAGAACCTCATGTCGCTCCCGCTTGCGCTGGCGGCTCGACATGTCGACGGTTGGCCCCCCAAAGATGAGGAAGACGTTCTCCACCGCGGGGAAGCCACCGGCGTCGCCGTCACCCACATCCTTCTTGGCCTCGCCGTCTTTTGCGGCGGCGCGGCCGTAGAACTTTCTGAGCATGTCGCACTGCTCGAGGGTGTGGTTGACTGGCGTCGTGTGGTAGGTACATGGCTTCTTCAGCATGTCGTCAAAAACTCCCGGACCACGAGGGGCCGGTCGAGGGCCCCGTCGGGCCGGATCAACAGCAAGGGCCTCGCCGTCGTCGGCGTCGCGCCCCTGCTCGCGTGCCTCGCGGCGCGGCTTCTTCCCCTTCTTGCCCCGCTTGTCCTTCCAGTGGAGCTCCTTGGACTTGCCACCCTCCGCGGGCGTGTCGTCCGTGCGCTTGCCCTTCTTGTCGTCGAAAATCGCTCCCACGGCCTCCTCGCCCGAGGCAAAGCTGGTAGCGATGTCGAACAGCTCGTTCGAGTCCACCGGCGGGCTACGCCCCAACTCGCGCACGAGGTCCCGGCATGTGGTGCCCTTGAGGAAGGCGTGCACAATCTCGGATTGCGCCACGCTTGGGAGTTCCGTGCAGCGCTTGGAGAAGCGCCGTATGAAGTCCCGGAGCGACTCGCCGGGCTTCTGGGTGCAGGAGCGCAAGTCCCAGGAGTTCCCAGGGCGCACATACGTGCCCTAGAAGTTGCCAACGAACGTGCGGACCAGGTCGTCCCGGTTGTGAATCTGGCTGGTCGGCAGGTGCTCGAGCCACGTCCGCGCCGAGTCGGCGAGGTGCAGGGGGAGGTTGCGGATGATGACCTCGTCACTGGTAGCTCCACCCAGCTGGCACGCCAGGCGGTAGTTGTTGAGCCACACACGGGGATCCGTTTCCCCGTTGTACTTGACGATGGTCGTGGGCTGGCGGAAGCGCTGGGGAAAGGTCGCCGCGCGGATCTCCCGGCTGAACACACGGGTCCCCGGGGGCTCCGGCGTCGGTGAGCGGTCCTCATCGCTGTCGTAGCGCCACCCCGTCGAGGGTGGTAGCCAGCCGCTGCCCGTGCCTCCGCTTTGCTCGTCCGCCGAGCGTTGATGACGTTGCTGGCGTCGCCGTCTCGCGCTTGCCCGCGTGTGTCGAGGAGCCTTTCCCTGGCCGGTGTGCGCCCCCGCAGGGTTGGCGGGGCGTTCCGTCGCTCTACCCGCATGCACCGAGGGCTCGGGCCCCCCGCGCGCCCCCATCGTCCCGCGCGTCACCCCGCCGTCGGATGCGGGATGCCGAGCTCTGGGCCTGCTGGACGGCCGCTTGCTCGATGAGCGCCTGCGCCTCGTGGTGCAGGCTTCGCGCCTCGGGCGTTGAAGGGGCGGGCATGGCCCGAAGCAGTGTCGCGGCGGCAATGAGCTTTTGGCTCGCTCGCGGGGGTGTATCCGGGTTGTCGACGTTGAAATCGGCGTTAATGCGGTCGCGGGCCTGTATGCCCAACTCGCGCGCGCGTTCGCCGCGCGCGGAGGCTTCCCCCGCCATGGAGGCGCGGAGCAACCGCACCGTCCGCACTCCTCCCGCCGCCCTGGCCTCGAGCTCGCGTGCTTGGGCCAGCTGCGCGTTGATATCGGCCCCGGTTGGAGGTGAAGGAGCAGGGGTGCTTGGCCCCGCAGCCAGGCGTGAAGCGGTCCCTAGAGCGGGCGAAACTTCTCCGTCGCCGGCGCCCGTTGCGCCGGTGGCGTTTGCCGGGTCGTTGGCGATGACCACGCAGCATTCCCGCGCGGGGTCATAGCTCCCGCGTCGGGAGTCGTCGTAGTAGCCGAACCGCAGTCCGTGGCGTCGAGGAACCGCCCCGAACACATCGGGTCCGCACGCCGAGAAGTCCCACTCCGCGTACCCATGCAAGGTGGCGGGTGGCGACGCGTCGAGGGAGCCTAGGGACGATTCGTCGCCGGCGGAGGCGCTAGGGTCGCCGGCGACGAAAACGTGGCGGCCGGGGGAACCCCGTGCATCGTGGCGCCGGCGCCGGCGTTGGCGTTGGCGGTGTAGGCCGCCGTGGCGCCGCGCGTACCGATGGGGAAGCGCGGCCCGAGACCGAGCGCTCCCCGCCGGGGCGGCCGTCGTTGTGCCGACGGGCACGCCACGTTGTGAGGCGACGCGCCGCCGTGCCGTCGCTCCGACCGCGCCCGGCGCGAGCGCCGGCCGGAGCGGCGGCGGCGCGCGCGTGGCGCCGACGGCCCGCAACATCCGTGGCCGGCGGGCGCTTGCGTCGCGGTGATGCGTGCGGCGGCGACCGGGGCGGATCCGGCTTGGCGCCGCGCACGGAGTTCCTCACGGTTGGTGAGGCGCATCAGGTAGCCGTTCCCCGTGGCCTGAAAGTTTAGGCCCCCGAACCGGATTTCGAACCCGGCGGGGAGGGGGTCTGAGCTGCCCATGGAGTAGCGCGTGCCGCGATACTCGGTGCGAATCACCATGGAGGGAGTTGATGACGGATTGACCTTCAGCGCTCGCGTGCCCCACGGTGGGCGCCAACTGTCAGTGCGGAATGTAGTCCCGACACTAACTAGTAATAAGCGCCAAGGTCTGTCCCTCGATGGTCGATGCTAAGTAACTAGAGACACTTGGTTTATCCTGGTTCTGGCCGTAGCCGTACGTCCAGCAGGGGTGTGCTCGGGGCACTTGTATTACTTAGCACCAGGGTGCCTGTAGTGGGGCGGCTACAAGCAAGGTGGGAGAGGAGATGTGGCCTCCAAGTCCCTGGTGAAGTGTCTAAGGCTGTTGGCGATGTTGTGGGAGAATTGAGGAATGTGTGCGTGATGTCGCTTCGAATGTTCGTGTCTCGATCTCCCCTGCGACGAGGGGGTTCACCTTCCTTTTATAGGCCAAGGAGAGGGTGAATTACAGGTATGCCGCGCTATTCAGCTACACGGGGAAGTATGGCCTGTGCCGCGCAGAGTTGGCGGCCGCCCTGACGGTCCTTGCCACGATCTAGTCATCATGGCGTGTCCCGTACGCGAAAAGTGGCAGCTTCGAGGGTCGGGGTGTAGTGGTTGACCGTGGCGTCCTCAGACGGGCTCGAGGAAGCCGTTGGCGGCGATCCATACGGGGTACAGTGGCAGGCGTGGCGGCGTCCCGTTCCCGCGTGCCTCACAGCGCCGGAGTGATTGTAACAGTGCCCAGCGTGGTGTTGCAAGCACGGGGGCGGCCGCACAGGACCAACAGTGGCGGGGATGGCGTCCCGCCGGCCTAACGTCATGACCTAGCCCTGCAAGTTCACGAAAAAGTGGTTCGAGGGTGCGGTCGGCCCCCCTTCGAGGGCGCGGCGCGTTAGCCGTACAGGAGTAGGCGGCGCAGTGTCACGGGGCTGACACCGGCCGTATCGCACAGTCCCCCACAGTAGCGGGGATGGGTTCCCCCTAGGGAGTTGGCGCAGCAGGGCCGGGGCATGATTCCCAGGCGCATGATGGCGCCGCCCCCGCCGTGTCAGAACATTAAATGCTCGTACCCGCGTGTGGGAACGGGCGCGCGTGCGAGGGAGTCTCGAGCGAGGCGGAGGTGAACCCTCGAGCGAGGCGGGGCCCGCTCGAGAGGGGTGTGAACCCTCGAGCGGGGCGGAGTCCGCTCGAGGGAGGCGTGGATCCTCGAGCGAGGCGGAGCCCGCTCGAGGGATGTGTAGATCCTCGGGTGAGGCGGAGCCTGCTCGAGGGAGCCCTTGACTGGGCCACTCTGGTGGGCCGTGGGGGCCACCACGGTGTGGGCCGTGCCTTGGGTGTGTGCTTAAGTGAGAGATGTTTCGTTTTGGTTTTCGCAGCTTTTTTTAGCGAGGATTCCCTTGGTTGTTTTAGGGACCATCAGCGAGCTCCCCACACCAATGTAGGCATCAATTATTGTAACATACGTGATGTTTTCTGAGTTTTTTATTCGTAATATGATTGTTAATAATTTTAATATAACATTTTTCAATACATGTGTGTTCACGTGTACTTTACTAGTATAAAAACAAATCCCGCATCAGGCGCGCTTAGGTCCATATCTACACAAGCCCTCTCTTCTCTCCGCTCGGTTGTTTCCTTCCCCTTCTGGCCTTCTCCGTCGTTTCCCTTTCCCAAAATGACAAGATCTTCAATTTTTTTTCGAAAATCAAATTGCCGAGCAGAACTGTAATAAGTTTCCAAGAATTTTACCCCAACGGCTAATTCAGCCGCCCGCAGTAATTTCCCCCACGACGCTTCGGCGCTCCCTTTCCCGTTCCCACGGCCCGACGGACGCGCCCCGTCACCGTCACAACGGGAACGGGGGGGAGTCAAAACGGAACCGATTCCATCACAGGACGGGGAGCCAAGCCGCCTGCCTTGAAGCAAGGAACACCCCAGAACAAGGCCACCCGGCCACCACCCCAACACGGTCACCGTCTGCGGTCTGCTCCGTCCGCAGGGGCCACCCCCCCTGCCGAAATGGACTCGGGCTGGCTCCACCGATCCGACGACCCCTCCGGCGCCGGCACCGACGCCGACGCTGCGTCTTCCTCGGCGGCGTCGGCCTCCTCCGCCGGCGGCTCTGCCGCCTCCCGTGCCACCCGCTTGCGCAAGGGGGTCCGGCTCCGGCTGCGGCGGAGGCGGCAGGAGCCACCAACCCTGCCCGCTAGGGCCGGTGGCGGGGCTGCCGGCGTGCAGGACGACCTCGCGCTGCCCCTGGGGATGTCATTCGCGGCCGTCCTAGCGCAGGTGCGTTCCATTTCCACGGGTCGTCAGGGCTCCAGGCCTCCAGCGACGTTCGTGCCCGTTTTTTTTTTTTACATAAGCGTTTGATCATGTTACCTACGAGGCATAGCTACACTCCCGAGGGAGGCGCATGGTGAACTTCCGAAATCAATTTCGTTTTCCTTGTCATTGTAACTGATACCGAGCAATGCCGCGTCAAATGAGATGTGGCAGCTTGGGCTGGTGGCTCAGAAATGGTCTTTTTTCCCCTTGTTTCTGTGAGCTTTGGATTCAACAGTATCGGGGTTCGTTTGCTAGTTGCCAGATAGCTCCCCTGCTTGCCATTTTTTCAGGATTTTGAATATTAGTTAGATTCCTATTTAGGCCAGTAGATTAGTCGAATATCAACCCAGGTCGACAGGATTAACTTTTTATCCCCTTCTGTGTGGCTTGTGGCTTTTTCGTGGTTAGTGATTATCAGAATTACCCTTTTCTGCTTCAAAACATCGATGCAGGGAAGTGCTAAAACTGAGATGATTTTCATACTCACTGGTTAAGGGTTCAAAGAGGAGACAAATGGAGCATCATTGTAGTTATGCCTGTATGGACTATGCAGACCTAGAGCTTTCCCAAAAATTAGTATTGAAAAATCAGTATCGCAACATTTGCTGACCAATTTAAAATCAGACATGTTTACATTACAAATTCATAGTGACCGGAGCAGTGTAGGGCTGCCGGATCAGGCACGCTCAGGCCCATATCAACACAAGCCAACTCTTTCACTCAGTGGTGTTTCCCTCCCCTTCTCTGGTGTTTCCCTTTTCCCAAAATGACACAATCTTCACTTTTTTCAAAAATTAATTTGCCGAGCAGAACTGTAATAAGTTTCCAAGAATTTTACTCCAACGGCTAAATTCGACCACCCACCCCGCCAGCCGTAATTCCCACGTCGCTTCAGCGGAGGGTCTGGCTCCGGCTGCGGCGGAGGTGGCAGGAGCCACCAAACCTGGCCGCTAGGGCCGGTGGCGGGAGCGCCGGCATGCAGGACGACCTCGCGCTGCCCCTTGGGATGTCATTTGCGGCCATCCTAGCGCAGGTGCGTTCCATTTCCACTTGTAGTCAGGGCTCCAGCGATGTTCGTGCCCGTATTTTTAGTTTCATAAGTATTCGATCCTGTTATCGACGAGGCGTAACAACACATCGGAGAGAGGCGCATGGTGAACTACTGAAATCAATCACTTTCCTTGTGGTTGTAACTGATACCCAGCAATGCCGCGTCAAATGAGATGTGACAGCTTAGGGCGGGTGGCTGAGAAATAGTCATCTTTTTTCTTGTTTCTGTGAGCTCGGGATTCGAAGGTATTGGGGTTCGTTTGCTACTTGCCAGATAGCTCCCCGTGATTGTCATTGTTTCGGGATTGGATATTATTACGGTAGATTCCTATTTAGGCCAGTAGCTTCTGCCTTCTTCAAGGTTAGTATCATGAGAATTATCCGTTTCTGCTTTAAAACAGTCACATGGATGCACGGAAGTGCTAAAACTGAGATGATTTTCATATTCACTGGTTAAGGGTTCAAAGAGGAGACAAATGAGCATAATTGTCATTGTGCCTCTATGGACTATATCCAGGCCTAGTGCTTTCCCAAAAATAAGTAGTATTAAAAATCAGTATCACAACATTTGCTGACCAATTAAAAATCAAACATGATCACATTGCAAATTCATAGTGACCACTAAAACTTTTGTGATGCCCTTTTCTCCTACCCATCCTACGAACTATTGTTACGATCATCAGTTCAGAATGTGCCATGTGTTCATCCACTCTTGTGTTCACATGATCATCAATACACACAGAGGGAAACAAAAGCACATCCTATATTTCACCAGTTCACCATCATACAACTTGATGTCAGCATGATCACATCATATTTTATACAGTAGTGAAGTCTTTTTTGGTTCATGGCAATAAGGAGATGCCTTCACTTACTGCAGGTTGTGAATGCGAGGAATCGTTCAGGGGAAAGATTACAACCTGCACTCCTTTCCAAGGTTACTGTACTACAATTCAACCAAAAATATATACAAAACCACAAAAAATTTAGTCCGAAACTGATTCTGGATTATTGATGCAGATATGTACGTCGGCTGTGAAGGAATCATTGAGAAATGTAAGCATTCCCTTTATCATCGCACAAGTCAGTTATTACTAAACTTCCTAATGTCTTTCATTTATCTTTTGTCTAGATATATGGTGACAAGTTAGAGAGGTTTATGAAAAATTTTGAGAAATCATTCAGCAGCACACTTACAACGCTTCATCTTGTTAATGAGATGCCTGTCTTTGAACAAAGTCCTATTCCTCAATGTTTTTCTCAGCATGAAGACTCTGTAGCAGCAAACATATTGAGCACTGGTAGTCCACAAAATTCCCCACAGGAAATCAGGCAGGATGTTTTGAACTCAGTGGAAGGTCGGCTTGTTCTTTATGCTGGCAGCAATCAGCAGCTGACTCACCGTACCCGTGACGTATCTTCTCATGAAGCTGATCAGCGCATCCTTAATGCATTTGAGAGATCTTTAAAAGAGCAGACACGATCAAACGAGCTCAAGGAATTTGAGATAGGCCTTAGCATGAGAAAGTTGCAATTAAAACAGTCTCAACTAGAACTTAACTCGTACTCGCACATGTTAGAAAGGATGAAAATATCCTTGGGATTTCAGAAAGCTTCTTTCCGAGGGGAAAAATTCAAGACTCAGATGCAGGACACAAGGCATGCTCAAATACTGAGGACACTAATAGATTTCCTTGTTAGTGCAGTGATTATCATGTCAGTATGCTTTGGGTATGGAACTTACATCTATTCATATCAAAGAATAACTGATATTACAGCAGCATGTTCAGCCACTTCAAGGGTAAGTGCTTCATCTGTGTCTTTTTTTTGGTTGGCGGTCAAAATACTATCATAACAAATCTGTGTGGTAATCAGATATGTTTTCTTTCTTGCCCCTCATGCAGGGACCTAAATCATGGTGGATGCCAAATTCAGTGTCAAATTTCAACTCCGGATTGCTCTTCCTAAAATGTCATTTCATAGCATTAACACGCATGGGATTTGGCATAGTAATGATTATGGCAATTGCTTGGTTAGCATTCCAGCGTTCTGCAGTGTCTGGATCAAATATGCCAGTAACTTTCAACTTCATTCTTTTGGGAGTTGTGTGCGGCATTGCTGGAAGGTTCTGTGCCAACACTCTTGGTGGTGATGGGAACATCTGGCTGATATGCTGGGAGGTTCTTTGTTCCATCCATTTACTTGGAAATTGTTATCCATCTGTCTTGTACCGTGTTCTTCATGGTCCTTTATCAGTGTCTGACAGGAAGGAAATTGTTTGGTTCCCATATTGGATTCGCCGTTGGGTATTTTATGCTGTGCTGGGGTTTATTATCCCAGCCTTGACTGGTTTCCTGCCGTTTGCTTCTCTTTCAGACTGGTTCAATCATTTCACAGAAGAACTAAAATCGATCTTTGCTGGTGACGAAATTGAGGCCTGAAAGATCTTGATCGCAATTAATGGCATGATCACCCCTTTTGTGTCAGCAATGCAGGCAAGTTTTGTCGTGAAGTGAAATCATTCTCTATGAGAAAAGATTCAGAAATTAAGCAAGGAAAACTTATTGGATGGGAGTTCAAAGCACAGTCGCAATAAGGGAAGAATTTTTTATATATAGTTCGGCAGGAGCAACAAGCATATTGTTCAACTCAACGCACTCCCAGTTTTCCTAATATAACGGGGATGGGTATCCTTCCACTGAGGTCAAAACTTGCATCTACTGTTCTACTGGATTTCAAGTCACTCGTTAGGCAATAGGCATTTTGGTTTCACAATGCAAGGTCTAGTATCACAGAAGTGTAGGCTGTACTTTGTCCACCAGTTGGGAACTCTATATCGGTCTTCAAAATCCTTTTAGTTGCCTTTGTTGTAGCTTGATAATTTGTTTGTTCATTGTAAATACCAAGAGGGTTGGTGTGGTGGAGGAGTACTCTATGTGGCTATTGGTTTACCAAGTTGCGTGCTGAAAGAGATCTGTGGGCTTGACGGACAAAAGCTGGTACATCCTTTCAATGTGTTCATCTACTTACTATTTTTTTAAATGCACTTGCATTCTGGCTCCAAATATGCATCATTGTGAGTTTGCTCAAGTTTTTTTCTCAAAACTTGAGTTTGCTAAAGATTTGATGCAAGTATTTCGCTTTGTACGAACCACACACACCGATCCTGTTATTTTAGAACTGATTCTCTGCAAGTGAATAATATAATTCAAGTTATGACAGGCACGTCATATCTGGCCTTAATCCTTAAAGCATGCTAGTACCGCAGTATGTGGCCTTACAATCATCGTAGTTGCTGTCAAGCAGCAAATGCACAAAATATGCAACTTGCACGTCTTACCACTAGGATTCTGAAGGCAATGCCAATTAATCACAAGCATTGTGATATTCACAGGTAACATTTTTCCAGTTGCTGATATCATACCAGGTACATGGATGTACACGGGAACTGCTGAAGTTACAGCATACGATAACTGCATCTACGCTGCCTCCAACAAAAATCTATGGCTCTTTGTTGAAGACTACATGGCCTCTGGAACATACAAAAGGGCATGTCAGTTTACCTCGGTTCCATGTCTCGAGCGAACCGATGGTGTGACCTCTGTTTTCAAAGACTTGTGTGCATCCTTTGTCACCATCATCACCGAACTCTTTTACATGAAAGTGAGGCGATCATCTCCTCATCCCGTGGCCGCTTTCCATTTGCATTTACAAAGTTGCAAGAGAATTTAACCGGCTGCTGTGTGTCTGCCCCATCGATTGATCACCGAGTATTTGTAGGAACAGACAGAAAAGAGTTGAGAATGTGCTCTGGCTTTTATAGGAAATAAATATGAATCACTAGGTAGTTAACAGTTGAGGGCTTGTCAATTACCACTCACCTGAGCAGTACTCTACTTGCTTAATCCTCTTAGCTGGAGTTGTGTCATCCAATCTGAGTCTTCTCTTCAAACTAAGGACGATTTCTTCGCTAAGTACGTCATCCCTTCGTATTGAAAGAGCTGATCTGTTCTCTTGAGGCTTGCTCTTCTTGGGATGCCTTTCTACTTCCAGTCCAGATTTTCGCTTTGAGCACACAAGCGTTGTAGGATCTGGACAATACAGTGTCACAGATTCAGATCAAACGACTGTGTGAATATTTGACATGATCTCCACCTAGTGCATTATACACCATAATATTCAAATGCCCGTGCAAATATGCAATATGTACAACAAAACAGTTTGCAGATCAACAAATGACACTTGATAAGAACTAACTAAGAATTGTTGCATGGCCTATTATGTGAGCCCAAAAAACTGAAACTACTTGTAATCAACAATACTGAAAACTGAAACATGAGTGTCGGCTATTTTGTATTTTCCAGTCTGGCCAAAACAATGTGTTTGTTACTTGTCAATTTAAAATCGACTTTTACAAAAAAAAAAGAAGGCTAGCAGCATCAGAGTAGTCCAGTAACTTCAGGAACGTTGGTGGCATTCAACATTTCAATCCCCTGTCCGTTTGAAATCTAAGTAGTAGAAAATTCTTTAACCCGGTTGGTGTTATTGATGGATGAAGCTGACAAGATAACATAAGAACCAACCAGGCATAGAATCTGCACGATCATGAATACTATAGGTACATGGCAAAAGTTCACGGGTGTCGACCATCCCATTTGATTCTAGAACCCGACCGCACATTGTAACATCCACAGCTCCAGAGACGTCCTCCACAACCCGTATTTCTCAGACCAAGCAATCCTATCACTAATACTCCGTAATCATAGGATGGGGAGGCCTGAACCTGAACGTACCTGCAGTAGTTGGGGCAGAAGGCGCGGAAGGCTTGCCGTCCACGACGACGGGCGCGGCGGCGTCGGCGCCGGTGGGCAGCCCGCGCGCGGCAAAGAAGTCGAGGAGCGCGCGCCACGTGACGGCGGAGCAGACGTGGCCGGGGCCGCGGCTGAGGAAGTAGCCGTTGGGGCGGACGGAGGCGGGGTCCAGCCCCAGCGCGAGGCCGACACGGGCCAGGTCCACCCCGGAGCTGCCGTCCACCGCGATCGCCACGGTGTCGCCCGACGACGACGAGGACGAGGACGACTTGCGGCGGAGGTGCACGGTGCGGAGCGGCGAGCCCATCGCGGAGGACGCGATGACGATGCTTCGGAAGGGCGTGGCGTGGTGGCGTGGAGAGGCGCGGAGAACGGTCTGGACTCTGGTCGCTGCCTCTGCTAGTCAGCTGCTGCTCTTTCCTTTCCTTGGTCGGGGGGAGGGTGGAAGGTCTAGAAGAGTCTCCGTCTCTGAAATCTGGGCCCAGCCTTGCGTAGCTGCCAGCCAATGTAGTTAAGCCCAGCCCACCGCAAATCCCACGTGCTTGATGGGCTTTTTGTCTGACACAATATGTGGGCCTTTCTTCGAACTCGCACGATGTAAGAAAAAACAAAAGTAACCCTCCAATTTCAAATTTATACTGATTTAACTTTTCTGAATACATAGTTTATGCTATATACCTAGACATAATCCACATCTATAATTTTGGAATGTATGGAGTACAATATGACCATTGCACGGTGTTTGTCGTGGTCTAATAATGAAGTCGGGCATACTAGCGCCCGGACGGAGTTGTTTCCGTCAGACGCATACATCACCGTATGACACGAACTGACGGTTACTGTACATAATAAATATCTACCCACCCGCACCCCACCCCGCGTCTGGATTCCACGTTGACTCTACGCACATTCACATGGGCCCGCATGCTCTCCAGCACCGTCCCGCTACACATGAACACCATTTTTTTTTTGCAACGTGCAAATAAACACTTTGCATTCGAAACAAGTGAAACATACCAAAAACACTTGAAAAACATCAGTAAAATCTTGAAAATTTTGATTGCAAACATATACAACATCCACATGAAACACTCGCAACATGCCAAGAACAAAGATGCAACATTTGAAGACAACGATTGCAACATGCTAAAAAAACAAATCAAGGCCTACATTAGAACATCATATAATGAAACATGCAAACAACAATGATGTAACATTAGGAGATAATTATTGCAACATCTGCAGACAATTATTGCAACAACAGTTGATAGCGATTGCAACATAAAAAAAATCTCAAATCAACACCACAACATTAGAACCTAACGTACTGCAACATGAGAACAACACTGATGCAACATTGCCAGAAAGTTAGTCCAACAAAATGCAAGAAGTGGAGCAGGTTGGTGGAAGTAGCCCTCGCGGCCGCGAGGAACCTTTGCCAGTGGGAGGAGGAGAAATGAGGAGGGCGCAGGCGACCATGGATGTGCCGTCCTGCAGGAGCTTGTCCACCTTACGGCCGTGGGGGAGCCCGCCCTCGAGCTTGCGAGAACGACGGCATCGGCGGCGTGCTTGCCCGCCCTCCGGCCGCGGCGAGCGGCGACGCGTCCTTCCACCGCTCGCCGTCGAGTTCCTCCCGTCGCGGGGAGCGGTGCGCCCTCCCGCCTAGACACGAGCATTTTTTGGGCGGGGGGTCGGGTTCGGGCCGGGCCGAAAAAAAATCGTTATTTCGGGCCGAAAAATCCTATCCATGACCATGCCACCGGACGCATCGGGCCTCAATTTTCGGTCGGGTTCGGGCCGGACCCGGGCTTGGGCGAGCCGCCCGCGCATTTTATAGTGTAAAACAACTAAAAACGACATTTCGGGCGGGCTCGGGCAAAAAAAAAAAAAAATTTGCGTGCTTCAAGATCTCTCGCCCACGCCCGTCCGAAGGTTCATGGGCGGGCCGGGCCGGGCCGTGCTCAAAATGCTCGGGTATACTCCCGCCGCTCGCAGGGGGAGTGGCGGCAGCAGCGGCCTCCCGGCGGGATTCGACCCAGCCGGCCTTCCCTCCGGCCGCGGGGAGCGGCGGCGTGGTCGACCCCGCCCTCCCGCGGTGGGGAGTGGCGGCGCGCCCTCCTATCGCTCGTCGGTTTCGTGGTAGGTAGGGGGTGCATCCGCGGGGGAGGGGCGGGATAAGGCTGAGGTGGGGCCCACGTCTGCCCCCCCCCCTTAGATGTGGACTGAGTTGCGCCACGTTCACTGTCCGGAAAAGGGGCGCGCGTCTGGACGTCCAACAAGGAGCATTATCGTAAGAGCAACTCCAAGAGCTTCTCTAAAAATCACTAGCTAAAACCCTAATTTGGCTAGTATGTAAAATGAAATAGCTAGCAAAAAGTTGATGAAATCCAAGAGACTAGCTAAAATCAACTCACCATATGCTCCACCGCTAGTGGGTCCCGCCCGCCATACTCATGTACGAGGGGATAGCTAGCGGAACCGGCTAGCCAAAGATGGCTAGGAAAGCTCCGGTTTAGCTAGCGGAGGATAGAGAGGACAAATTTAGCTAGTCTGTTGGATGGAGTTTTTGAACAAATTTTCCATTTTTTAACTAGTTAAGCCAAGATAGCTAGTCTCTTGGAGTTGCTCTAATGAAGTACTCTACTCACAACGGGCATTGGAGTAGCATTTAGAAATTGGAGTTCAAATATTATGCACATCATGTTGGCTAGTTACAAATATCTATATTTATATCTGATATAATATTGTAATACCTTAGCGTAGGTTAAAGATGGTCCATATTAATGCTGATAATAAAGGTCAAAGAATACGATCTCTTAACTGAAGCTAAACTTTATAGTGGGTTAAGAGATCATATTTTCCGGTAAAGCTAAGTGAATGTCCGGATGAGAAAGAATAGGGGCAAAGCTTCCTTGTGGTCAATGCGAAGGATGCCCAGTTAGTCCGATCTTCTATGATTTATACTACTTGGTTGAGTTTGAACATAGCTAGGTAGGTTATATACTCCCTCTGTCCTTTTATAACTGTCGATGAAAAACTAGACTAGGAAACAATGCAACTCTATATAGCAATGATTAATACTCCTTCTGTCCCTAAATATAAGCATTCTCCGGTTTCCGTGATGCACGTTTGACCATTCGTTTTATTCAAAAAATTGTGAAAATGTAAAAATAATTGTGATATACTTAAAATATATATATGATGATAAAACACATCATAACAAAATAAATTATATATTCATAAATTTTTTGAATAAGACGAATGGTCAAACACGATCCGCAAAAGTCAACAAATGCTTACATTTAGGGATAGAGGGAGCATGTTTGGATGCATGTCAGTGACACTATTTTATTGCTCTGTGACCCATACACCACTATTTTTTATATTAAACAAATCAGACTGTGAGAGGGAGGGGAAGAGAAGAGATAAAGCTGCATCTGGTGTCTTAGTCGACGGCTCATGGCTCCATGCAGCACCTGCAGCTGCAGCCTACGATTAGTAGCTAGTAGCTAACGACATATATTTTGAGACATACCACTGCCGCTCAAACGACTGTTAAAAAGGGACAGAGGGAGTACAATGTGTGTTTGTGTGCTCTCCTACGTCCTACGAGTACCATTTGTTACAAAGCTTTCACGAGGACGAGGTGAGGATGACAATGCCCATTGCATTGTCGCTTCAACTAGTCATTCGCCATCGTGAGGATGGCAACGCCTATTGCATTGTCACTTACAACTAGTTATTCACCATGGTATTCTGCATGTAGTTATCTTACAATATACTCATAGACAAGTAAATAATTAATCTCACAACTTTCGTTTGAGTGCACGATTGGATTGGATTGGATGGGGTGGGGGCTTAGGCCCCTACCCCTCTTGCTCCCCACAACGCTTGCAACTCTGTCTCTCCTTAATGCTGAGTCTAATAGTGAGAGGCAAAAGCATTTTTACCTCTCCTTAAGGCTGAGTCTAATAGCGGGAGGCGAAAGCATTTTTACCTCCCGCTCACCACTATGTCGGAATGCTCTCCAACAGAGAAGACAAACTACGAGGCATTCTTCCTACGCAGGGGAGAGGAGATGCAATTTTGCACCTCCTCTCTCCTCGAAGGCATCTGCATGGGAGAGGGGTGAGAGAGGATCGGTTGCGCGCGGGAGAAGGAGGAGGCGGCGCGCTCGCTGGGAGGAGGCCGCGCACCCGCCGGGAAGGAGGCCGCGCCGGCCCCGAGAGGAGACCGCACGCCTGCCCGGAAGGAGGCCGTTGTCGGTGGTCTCCCGGCCCCACCTTGTGGAAGAGGAGGCGGAGGAGGCGGAGGAAGGGGAGGGGAGCTCCGGTGGTCGGGGAAGAGCACCGAGGCAGAGGAAGCGGGACCGCACTGCCGCTGCCACATGAGCTCCTCCACCGCCTGCATGCGAGATCTGCCGATGCGCTAGCTCCTCCTCCCCATCTCCGGGCCACGCCTCCTCCTCCCTCTCCTCCGATTTCGCATCGAAATTGATCGAGAGGCCGCGTGTGGGCGAGCTCGTCAGCTTCGAAGCAGGCGCTGGCTTTCAGAGAGCGCGACTTCGTCCGGAGATGAAGGGGAAGGTGTGGATCCGTCCGAATACTTTGGGATCGGGAGGGTCGGAATGCATTTGTATTTACGTCCACCATTGGAGACCGCATATTTTGCACCGCGGAGGAAGCTATTGTGCACAAGGCAAACTCCCTGATGCCTCTCCTATTTTGCCTTCTCTTGTTGGACTTAGTATAACACTAGTATGTCTTACTAGTACTCCTGTGTTATTTTTATACAACTCATTATCAGTTAAAGTTTATATAAATAAATAGGTACATTGATGAAAAGTGAAGGCATTCGCGAATGAGCTTGTAGTCCAATGGTAGCATAGTCTAATGGGACGCTACCCACCAGGGTTTAAATTCTGGTGCTCGCACCTTTTCATGGATTTATTCTAGGATTTTCCAGCGTAATGCTTTAAGTGATAAGTGACGTTCTCGTCGACGACGAGGCGCCAGTGGTAACTTCAGGAATCTCCATATCTGTTGGTGCTCAGTCCATCGGAGATGCTCGTAGGGGTAGGGTGTGACGAACCGCCCAAAATAGTTCCGTATTATCGCCTAAGCCCGTCCACGTGGCCATTAAGCAATAATAAAGAACTATTCTGTCGCTTCCGCCGGCAAAGCCCGTAAATCACATACAACAGATCGCCGATTGCACTAAGCCCACACGAAGTCGGGACCGAGTACAACATTACATTACATAAAAAGGTTCACAAGTTTAACATTATTACAAACCAGGTTTTTTACATAAAAGTAAACATGAACAGAGTTTAAACAGCGGAAATAAAACTAGCGCATAATACACACGGGAGGCCATCCATGCATATCACTCCTCATCATCGTTCTCCCATTCAAGCTCCCAACCATCTGGGATAGAACCAGGACAAATGGGATTACCTGAAAACCACAGATTAAGCAAGGCTGAGTACTAATACTCAGCAAGACTTACCTGATAAAAGAAAAGTACAGCTAGACAAGCAAGGCTTTTGGCTTGTGGGTTTGTTTTGCCAAAAGCGACTAAGAGTGGATCCTTATTTTCAAGTTTTAGCTCATATTCTAGTATGTTAATCAGTCTAGGTGAGCACCTGTACTAAACAAGCATGTTGTGCAAACAATATTAAACAGGTAACAATATTAATCCAAAAATATTCCATAAATAAACATGGGGTAGCCAAGTGGTCAAGCCGACTCGGATAACGGCGAGTGACCGATGATCGATCGATTTATATCCTTGCAAGGTAAACCCAAGATACACGGAAGAAGTAGACCCCAAGAATTCAAATAAAAGCAAATGCGGGGTCTACCCCGATCGGGAGGTTCCCAACATCCCACGGTTTGGGATCGGATGCTACAAACTGCGGTACACGGTTATCCCGAGGGTCTAACCCGACCGATCCGACTCACACACTATACCACGGGTAGCTAGCCGGAGACACATCCCAAACGGGTAGATAGAAAGATCTCGCCCCGGTTTAGAAGGTACTAGGCTTACCGGTCCCATTCCCGATAAGCACTTGGTACGTTCAATAGCTTAGGACCAGCACCATGCTACTCGGTCGAGACCGAACCCATTGCTCTTACCACATGAGCGAGTCAATTTAACCAACTTATGATTCCAACATAAGCATCATATATCTCGCGAGCAATGAGTCATTACTCGACTTCTACCGTGACCTTAGAGCATGGCACTAGCGTTCCGAACATACTAGTAAAAGAGCATAGGAGTCCTAAGGATCACGCATCTAGGTTTCAAAACAACTCCGAAACTTAAATGCACAAATTAAAGAAGAAAGTGCTTGAAAAGTAAAGTACATGATTTTCATTGATAAAAGATGGGTTAGATGACACCGGTTCTTGCCTTCCTCGGACTCAATACCCACACAAGCCTTGGGCTCTTCCGGGACTTTGGTCCAGGTCTTCTTCGCACACTCAACCGATTCACCTCTTCGCTAAGTTGCTCCCTCCTCCTCCCGGGTGAGCGTGTATGTCCCGTCGGGGAAGATCTACACGTTTACATGCACATGCATTAGATTATGGTGAAGGTGGGAGAATTACCACAAAACCAACTCTTGTTGCACACATTCATCCGGACATTATTAGTTTCTCACGAAATTATTAGGGTGTGTGATAATAAACAAAACATTACTTTGATGGTGATTGTGTGCACATCTAAGCAATTTAAGTTACTTAACTTCACCAAACAGCAAGGGGGTGTTTTTTAATTGATAAAAACAGAAACAAACATGATTTCACAATTTAGCACTTTTCATTTCCATTTCTTTTTTTAATTACTAAAAACAGGCCTTTCAACCATAAATCCAAATTAAATCAAAAACACTTCAAAAGAGCCTAATCTTTTGCACACAGCAACATATGCTTAATTTAAGCTCTCACACCAAAATTTGGCTTAAGATCATTTATACATTAATTTATACGAAAAAGACAAATTTCAGCCTAGTAAATCAACATTAATTCATATAAAAAGATTTAATAAACTTTTTGATCTCAACTTTATCTTGCAGGTCATGTATGACAAAAATGAGCTTCTGACCAAAGCATGGTTGCAGATTCAAATTACTTTTCATATTTTGAATTTAAACTCCTACACAAGATTAAATCTAAAACATCTATTAAACAATTCCCTAAATTCACATCCTTCACACCAGGGGTACTAATCATCAAGGCAAGGTCCTAGGGTGCACATGCGGTTACAGAAATGTTCATTAAAGGGGTTATAAAAAGCATCAAACTTAATCTAGCATAAATATTAGATAAATCATAACTGAAAATATATACATCAAAATCATGCAAACTTTTGCCACAGCTCTAGACATGCCATAAAGAGCAACATATTAAAAAATCAAGTTCATAGCATGTGTATATTTAAAATCACACTAAAAACACTCCAAACTGAGTTTGAATTTTTAATTCAAAAACTACACAGAAAAACCCTATACATGCTTTCTAGAAAAGATAGATTTCTTCACCACGAACCCAACAAAATTAGTTTTGCATTTTTCTGACTTTTTTACGATTTTCAATGATTTTTCGAAGTTACTGTTGTAACCCTAATAACACATTTGCGGGGGGGCCTCGAACTTATTTTCCAAAATTACGCAGGGGTCCCTGGTTTACGGAAACAACCCTAGAAAGAATGCAATCAAAGCAATGTAGTCCTCACCGGCGTAGAGCTCACCGCCGGCGGCGGATCCCTACCGGCCCTCGCGGGAAACGCCCCGGGGGCGCGGCTCACCGTCCCGGTCGGATTGGGGCGGCGGCCGGCCGGAACAGGCCTCGCGCGGGGGCGGCGGCGAGGCGCCCTCGTGCGCCCGCGCAACCGCGATGCGCGGCTACGACGCGGTCCGGTGGACGAGTAGCGGCCGGGTAGCGTTGAAGAGGACCGGGGGAGGCTATAGGAAGGATAGGGCGGCGACGGTTTGGAGCTAGAGAGCCAGGGCTGCGGCGGCCATGGAGGTGGTCGACGGCGCCGAGCTTTCTTGGACCGGCGGGGAGCAAGCAATTGCACACGACCCGACTTGGCAAGGTGCCGGGGGTCCTAAGGAACCGCGCGGCCGGCTGGCCGGCGTGCATGCGCGCGAGGTCTCGTGCTGCGCGCGCGTGGCGCCGTTGGGCCCACCGGCCGAGCCTCACGCCGCCGCCCGGGCGCGGTGCATGGCGCGGAGGGAGACGCGGAGCGGTCGAGGCATGGGCGGGTCCACCGCGGAGACTCCCATGTGTCCGTACGCCGGAGCAACGTGACCCCGACACGTGGCCGACGCGGCCGGAACGCACGCGCGTGCACCGCAGCGCGCGGTGACGACGTCGCCCGCCCCGTCTTATTCCATTTACCGGTTTCAAAATTGCATAACCCCCAAAAGTGACAACTAAGTCAAAAATCTCCAAAAACGAAAGTTGTAGAGGAACTATAGATCTATAACTTTCCCAAAGGGCCACATATGTTTTGATCAACGGTTTGCCGGGAACGTCGGCCGAAGTTGCGGTTTTCCACGGCTCGAGTTCTTGTTCACGGCGCAGTCAAACCGATTTTTGGCCAATTTGCACTCAAAATTGGAATGTCCGCCAATTACGAAAAATGTGTTCCCGGAAATAACGAACAACTTTCGTATTGGCCGATTTTGAACTTCTATAGTGAAATTTGGAGAACGCGCAAGAAAACCGTTTCAGCCTTAAAGGAGATCTAGGGTTTGACCATGGTTTGAGATTTTGACCGAGGTCTTTTGTGCAAAAGTGTGCCCAATCATGTCAAACATGCTTAGAAGTTAATTAACCTTGATTAATTCATGTAATTAATGTCATTAGCGCAATTAAACATCGGGGATGTTACATAGGGTTTGCGGACTTGTGTTCATGGGGTGAGTGTGCGTGTGTGATGTGAGTGTCTGCATTGTACTGTGTAATTCTTAAAAAATGTGAAGACATTCACCATTTTATGTGTTTCTTCTTATAGTTCTCATAAATGATTAATCTAGGACGAGCTAGACGATTTTTCATTATCATTAATAGGAAGAAATATGCACCCAAATTCGAGCGAGAGAGGACTCAGATCTAGGTAGGGTGCACAATTACACCTCCCACCCATACCCGTTGAGGCAGGCTGATTTCCTTTGCAATTCTCATTATACTCACCATCTTTTTTATACTAACATCATGATCTTCTTAAATGATACTGATTAGTTCGGTTGGGCTTCTTGGAGCTCTGGCTCGTGCCACAAGAGGAGTCGGATTTGGAGAAGCCACAATGTGTCTTCTCTGATGGCTATGGGAGGGAGGGATGAGAGAGAGGACTTAGATGAATAGTAACATTAAACGAGATGAACAATGATATGAATAAGAGTTAGAGTCCCAAGGAGTTGTGCCAAATTGATCCACAGGCTAATTGAAAAGCTCACACGGTTTTGATGCAGCGTAATGCTTTAAGTGGTAAGCGACGTTCTCGTCGACAATGAGGTGTTGGTGGTGACTTTGGGAATCTCCAAATCTGCCGGTGCTCAATCCGTCGGAGGTGCTCGTAGGGGTAGGGTTTGCGTACGTGTGTTCTTAGGGTGAGTGTGCGTGCGTGATGTGAGCGCCTGCGTTGTACTGTGTAATTCTTAAAAAAATGAAGGCACTCACCATTGTATGTGTTTCTAAAGTCAAATCTCCTTATAGTTTTCATAAATGATTAATCTATGAGGAGCAAGATGATTTTCATTATCATTAATAGGTAGAAACATGCACCCAAATTCGAGCTAGAGAGGACTAAGATCTAGGTAGGGTGCACGATTACACCTCTCACCCAAACCAGTTGAGGTAGGCTGATTTCCTTTACAATTCTCATTATATCCATCTTTCTTTTACTAAACTCACGATCTTCTTAAATGATACTGGTTAATTTAGTTGGACTTCTTAGAGCTCTGGCTCATGCCACGAGAGGAGTGGCATTTGGAGAAGCCACAATGTGTGGCTCCTCTAATGGCTATGAGAGGGAGGGATGAGAGAGAGACGACTCAGGTGCACGGTAACTTTAAACCAGATGAACAATGATACGAATAATAAGGAGTTAGAGTCTCAACGAGTTGTGCCAAATTGGTCCACATGCTAGTTGAAAGCTCACACGGTTTTGATGCAGCTCATGCTGGTTGAAGTTTATATTGTGAAAAATAGGTCATTTTTAACTTCTGTTATGTCTGTTTCTTGCGCAATATTTTCCTCATAACAAATCAATCGCACATATCAGCACGTAGTATTTTGATTTTTTAAAACAAAGTAACCGTACTACAAATAAAAAAAATCTGCAGAACGGATAGAGTCAAAGAATTAGCTGGCCAATTCGACTATATTCAATACAAGGCGATAATTACCGTGCCGTTGTGCCTTCGAAGTGAGCAATTCCAATTTGTATTCTTCGACTATATTTCTAGACATGCGGTCAAGTCAGAGATAGAAAAGGTAGTACTGCTCCGTATTAGTATGTACGCACGTACACTTTTTTTAGGGCACGTACGCACGTACACTTGTGCGCCCGCTGTCATCTTCCAACGGAGCAACCGTATCGTCTCCGCTACGCCGCACGCGTCCGTTCGATCGCATCGCAAATTCGCAAGACGAACTGGAACTCGCCGCACCGAACGCTCCGCCCGTTCCGTTCGCACACGAACCGCTCCCCGCGCCCAGCAGGCCAGCACCACTAACCCACCCGTTCCGTTCGCACGCAGGACGAAACAGACCCAAACCGGATAACTCCGCGCCCGCGCCGCACACCTGTACTCGAAGGAGGCGGGCGGGGCCCACACGGACCCGCTTGACCCGGTTCGCGTTCGCGTGCAACCCACGCACCGCCGCAGCGGCCCACGAACCGGCGCGGGCGCAGCCGCACCCGATCCGGATCCCCCCCCCCCCCCCCCCCCCCCCCGAACAGCCAGCCTCGCGCGCGGGCGCGGCCAGGTACACGCGGGCCACACGAGGCCGCCGCGCAGGGTGGATCCCGGACGTGAACCTCGTATCAAATCCGGTTGTGGGCAGCCGTCCTATAAGAGGCCGAGTCCGCCGGCGCATCGCAGAGGAGCCCCCACACCACCCCAGCCCTCCTCGCGCACCCCCAGCCGGCCGCCACCGATCGATCGCCGGAACCCGCCGCGAAACCCGACCGCCGCAGCCGCAGCGCGCCCCGGAGCCTTCGAACGACGATGTCTGGAAACGGAGAGGAGGACAAGAAGCCGGCGGAGGGCGGCGCCCACATCAACCTCAAGGTCAAAGGGCAGGTATGCGCGCCGGCGGTCTCCCCCCCTAATCTCCTTCCTCTTGGGAAGGATAGCCTCTGTTTTCGCCCTTGTGGCGATCGTCGCGATGCAAGTGGTTGCTTAGATCTTTTAGGGTGAAATCGATTTTTTGGTAGTTCTGTTCCCCCGATCATCGCGATGTAGTTGATGATCAGATTAATAGGGATTTTCTTAAATTTGGGGACTTGTAGGCTTAAGTCTCTGTGCTATTAGATTCCAGGCGCCTTCGGTATCTCCTCACATATGTCGCGATCAATCTCTTCTGTGTTTTTACATTGACTTGTGTTGACCTGTTTTTTTAGATTGCTACTATTGTCAGTAATAATTGTCTGAACAGGCAAGGTCAATGCTGCAATGTTCATCTTTTAAATTTGGTATATTCTGTATGTTCATCAACAGCAGCAATTTGAACTCTGTAATGTTAGGTGCCCTGGTATGATACTCTGTTGATCGGATCCTCTGTGCAGTTGTTATTCTTTTGAATCAACATTATGTGTAGGTGGCTTAATTTGAACTCAATTCAACTGATTAGTCACTATGTAATCTGAACTCTGGCAGAATTCTCGTCTGTTATGTTTATGTATATATTTGTAGCAGTTAGTTGAATCATGATTGTGGGAAATTTAGCACTGTATATTTTTGTGTTTTTAGGAAAATATACAGTTGTTCTTCTAAAACTAAAAGTTCAAACTTTGAAGATATGCATGGGCACTAGTCATTGTTATCTGCACTGTATTGTTTTTTTAAGCCACGCTTGGCTCAGGTTACTTGAATTGTCAGCAGCTTTATCAGTCTTGGGTTACTGAAATCCTTGCTGCAATCTATTCAATAACTGTTGAAGTTGCCTGTTCACAAGTAATACACTTACACGTCAGCTTGCATTGGTTAAGCCTGGTCTATATATATTTACTATGCAATTGTAACATTTATCCAACAACCTTTTTAGTCAGCCTCAGGGTTGTGTTGTTTTTTGTCTGGATGGCATTCAGCATGTGCAATTAAAACTGTATACTTAGTGTTGTGTTGTGCAGCTCCTTTTTTATATTAAGTATTCTGTTTGGCTAATCTCTGGTAACTTGGGACATCCTTTATCCAGAAATCTATCGTGTCTTGTAAAAAAGTTGAAATTTTTTAGTTCAGTACTATTGATTGATTACAGATATTAAGATTGCCTTATTTCATAACTGATCAAGATTAGATTGGAAGTACCATTTTTTGTAATTGTTTTATTAAAAAATGTTTGATTGTTGTTGCCAAGCATTATATGTCTCTTACCCATGCATTATGCAGGATGGCAACGAGGTGTTCTTCCGTATCAAGAGGTCCACCCAGCTGAAGAAGCTGATGAACGCGTACTGCGACCGCCAGTCTGTGGACATGAATGCCATTGCATTCCTTTTTGATGGCCGCAGGCTCCGCGGTGAGCAGACCCCTGATGAGGTGTGTGGGCTTTCAAACTCTCTTGTTGCCGCAAGTCCCCTACCTTAAAGATGAATATGCGCCTGATGTTTTCTTTCTTACTTTCAGCTGGAGATGGAAGATGGTGATGAGATCGATGCAATGCTCCACCAGACCGGAGGCCACATGCCTAGTGCTTAGAAGCCCTTGTTGCGGCCTCCTTTTGCAGCGCTGCCATGCGCTCTACCTTCCTCCGTAGTAAAAACTAAAGAAGTCTCTGAGAGGGAACTTGTGAGGCTCTGGCTCTCTTTGCGCCATTGCTGAAGGACATCATTAGTCTTGTTTAGTAAGAAACTTTGGTACTCTGGTGTGTCGTGAATCGTGACTATCTATCCCCTAATATATCTTGCCCTGGTGTGTACTCCCAATGATCGTTGGTGATTTGTTTTGCCTGCTCGAAGTGTACCCGCAATGATCGTTGGTGGTTTGTTTTGCCTTCTCAAAGTGTGATTCGCTTTGCCGTCCGTTCGTTCTGTCTCTTGTACGCTGAGGCTGGAGGAAAGGGAGATCGCTGGCGGCACATGTCTCCGTTATGATTACGATGTTAATAACCCTGTGATTAGTAAGCAGGCAATGCAGAATATCATGGCTTGTTTTGTTTGCAGATTTGCCTCACTTTTTTTCTGTATATAGCTGCTCCTGTACGCGAAGAGAGGCATACCATTTTTTTACTGTACTGCATGGAACCATGGACTGCTTTGCAATTTGTTTAAGTTATTAGGGGATATAATATAAAGGAAAACCTGGTAGTACACCTGATGCAATCAATTGCGCAAGACGTAACATGAATGGTCCAAATTTCACGGAATTTGCGAGTGCGGATGGAGCCGCATAACTACTAATCGTATTTGTTCCTCGTCAATTATGACGTTCCAATGCAAAATCTAGCAAAATATTATCTGGGATCCAGTTGGACGGTACTTGTAAATCAAACACTTCAACCCAAAAAACTACTCTGGCATCATAAATTTTCAGTAACTAGTTGCTTCACATTTGAGCTAACCAAAAACACTGCACCCGAAGAACAACTTTGTGCACAACAATCGTAGGTACTAGTGAGCTCGGTGGGGGTACCGTCGTCGCTCCTCTATCTATCTCTACGCACGGCGTTCCGATCTGCCTCGCGGAATACTTCCGGCGACCCCGACATGTTTATACTCGTGAGAAAAATTAAAGGTAGCCACACGGTTCACGAGGCCCGTATGGTCCCGTCGGTAACCTCGCCGGTAAACAGATCTGTGATCCGTCTCACTCCCATCAGTAATCGCAACCGAGATCAAGATCCAAACCCCCGCACCACCTTTTTAACAGGTTTTTTTGACCGACCTGCACCAGTAGTAGACGTTTTTACTACTGCAAGTCCTACTACTACGCTTTCCATCCGCGCCAGCTCATCGCGCACGGCCAATTCTACTGCTCCGTCTCTTTTCATTTCTTTTTTTTTATCGCGCCCCCCAATCTTAAAAGCGATTTCGGATAATCTTTGATTAATCAGGGCCTGACGAATCAGAGGGCTGACATTCTTCCAACTTTATTTACTCTTCACGGCACAACGGCAACGGGATGGGGGGGGGGAGCGCCTACCGACATGTGGGCCACGGAATAGACGGATCCAGCGGGCCCACCAACCAGTGTCCGGCTCGCCGCCGGTCCTGGACCCCACCCCGTACTACGGAGAGCCTTCTTCGTCTTCAGTGCTCCGGGATCACATGACATGAGCTCTCAGGGTCCGCAGTTAATGGCCCGATCTACCTCTGACGCTCGCACATTTACTGTTGCTCATGGCATTTCCGCCGCGACAGATAAATCCCACCATCATTATTTAACGCGCAGGCAGCAGTAGCATTCACTAAAAGCATTTACTAATAACAGCCGTTGTTTTCCCTTTCCATTTTGGATCTTGTACATGAAACTTGTTTGGCAGCTGTAATTTTTCCAAGAATTACCTACCAAACCACCCCCCTTGGATTTGCTTTGCTCGGGCTTTGGCTTCCTTCCCGTGCAAGCTTCCAATGCCCCAGTCAACAGCTTCCTCGGCAATTCTCACGGCCTGGCTGAGAGGGCCGTTCCTGCGAATGCTCCGGTAACCGCCTTTTAAAAATCGCGATTAGTGTGTGGTTAATAAACAAAAACAAATCCGCGGCAGGATCATCGCGTCGCGGGGACGGGACGGGAGGGACCGGTCGCTGCGATTAGTCATAAGATAATCAGTGTGCCTTGCTGCTTTCGTTGTGCCTCCGTCGGGCTCCGTGCCGCTGTGCTGCACACTGTGCTGTCACATTGGAGAGGGAGAGGAGAGGAGAGGAGAGAGACACACAAATATTATAAATGGAGTGAGAGGGGGAGATAAAAGCATCGGTTTTTTTGGACTTGTCTAGAGAGAGAAAGGGACAGGAGGCGGAGGGAGGGAGGGAGAGCGGCGAGCGCTGAAACTGCCTGCCTACTGCCCACTCCCCCCCCACACCCCACTTCTTCTTCCACCTCCTCCTATTCCTCCTCCTCACCTGCCCCCCCGCTCGCTCGTTGGCGCGGAGGGAGGGAGAAGAGAGAACCTTTCGTCGCTATCGTTGTCTGTCCGTGGATGGAGTGCTAGCTGCTCCGAACCCTGGATCCAATCCGTGGACCTCGGAGCGCGGGGATGGATTTCGACGGCGCCATTGGTGATCAGGGGTGAGCTGCTCTCCCTTCCCTTCCCTTCCCTCGCCGGTCTTACGCTTAATCATGTCGCGCGCGCGTGATTCGGGGTCGTACGGCGGGGAACGCCGCGGAGGAAAAGGCAGCGTTTTTGGTGGCTGCGCTGGGGGGACGAAACCGCGGTTTGATTCCTGCCCCCCTGTTGATCCCCAATTTCGCCATCTTTGGTACGGATGTTGGGGTGCGGTACTAGCGCAAGTTGCTTGCTACCAACAACTGCGCCTTTTTTTTTCGGTGATCTTTATGTAGCGTCTGATGATGATGTTGGGTAGAAGGGGGTAAAGACTTCTAATTATGGGGGTGAAGGATCGTGTTTTCCCTTCTTTTGTTGTACGAAGCTTTTTGGTGTGGTGTTAGCTCCTTTTTTTTTGGTCTGCTGCTGCGCGTCAGTTTTTAGTAGGAGTTGCTTGTGTTTGTTGGCTTTTGCTGTTAAACCCTAGCTACCGGTTGCGGCTGCTCGTCGTGTTCGTCACAAATTCCGTGCTGTGTTGTCTTGTTTCGGCTAGCACTCCCTAATGCGTTTGCTTACTTATCCGAGGATTTCTGGTTTTATTGTTACATTCCGTTGCATTGTCAGATTGTTACCACAAGCTTTTGCCCTGCACATGTCTGCTGTCTGAGATTTCTGAAAATTCTTGCATTTCACAACGAAACACTAACATTTGTTGACATACTGCCCTCAAGATGCAGATTGTACCGTGTCCCTTTGTGCCTGTTGCTCTGCCTTTCGTGTCAGGTTCATGATATATAGCCCCCAGGTTTAACATTGGGTTCAGGTGTTAGTATAGCCCTGTAAAATTTTTGAAGAGCTATATTCCCCAAGTTTAATAGAGTTCAGGTGTTCAGTGTAATTTCACTGTGAATTTTTACAAGCTATATCCCCCAAGTTTAACATTGAGTTTAGGTGTTAAGTATAGTTCACTGTAAAAATTTTTACCCTTCCTACAACAATAGATTGGGCAGACTTTTATACTCTAAGCTTTCGCTCATTGATCTGAAATTTTCTTCAAGTCCCTGCATGAGTATTCACTTCTAACTGTAAAAATTTTTACCCTTCCTACAACAATAGATTGGGCAGACTTTTATACTCTGCGCTTTCACTCATTGATCTGAAATTTTCTTCAAGTCTCTTCATGAGTATTAACTTCTAACTGTGCCTGTCATTGTGAAACTTACAGAGAGATTTGGGAATGGCAAAGTCAGGAGTATAGTCTACAGAAAGATCTGTTAGCTGGTTTGCCCCACACTTTGCATCACTCATTCTGCCTAAATATGTATCTACCCAAAGATGCTGAGCATCTTGTATTTCTGATTTGGCAGATCCCTGCAGCAGTTTGTGGGCTGAAGCAAGCAACAGTGTGGGTGATGATTGGAGCATGTTTGATGAGCAAACTCCAATTAAACATTGTACAGACTTTGAATTTCAGTTCTGTGATATAGGAGGTAATGTCTTGTTGTCATGGTTATAAAATCACAGTTATCACCTTAAATATATACTATGAACAATTTCACCAAGTTATCAGCATAAATGGTATTAATTGCCAATGACATGTACTGGATCTGTCTGCATACAACCAATTGCACGTTATTATGTTGTCTAATTGTGTTCGAGAAAAAAATGTTGTCAAATTCTCTCTGCTCCCTGAAATTGTATTAATGACATTGTACCTCGTAGTAACTTGTAACTCCATGAATGTACATATACAAAGCGGAATGACTTATAAAATAAAAAAGTCAGCTGGTTGTCATTTCCCTCTTGCACATGTTTACTTTGAACCCATGTTAAAGTTGTCCATATGCAACTGATGTACGATGTGATCTAATTATAACAATGGATTCCACTTGGTATTTCCTATTTATATTCCGTGTTGCCTTTTTTGTCAAACACTGAAAATGTGCTTCAGTATTAGTTGCATTTTCTGAAATAGTTAAGATTGAATGTAGATATCATCGTCAAGGACTTTGAAGAAGGGAAGGAAACTTTACAGGCTAAACGCAGACGCATGCTGCAATTCTGTCCAGAAAATGTTGAGGTATATGCTCTATGATCGATCTATCGATGCCCACCTTCTTAAAATGAAGTGAACTTCATAGTGTTTTTATTGTCAAGAACTGTGTCCATTTAGTGCAGTGATACAGTGGTATGTTGTATTGTCTTTTTTGGTATAATGCCTTTCTTATTCCAGATGACCTGTCCTATTACTGATGGTGGGATTTCAGAAAGTCTGGAAGTGATGGATTTTCCAGGTATGTTGAATCATCTCTCTTAGGCTTTTGGTGTTTAGTCTGGGTGCATTCTGTTCCATTCCTCCTAATTAGTAGTGGTAACTCCAGGTGCGAACTGTTTATTGAACTCTGACGGGACAGATGAACTGCCAGAAGAATGGTTAGTTAATTGTTCACAAGATAGCGAGACTCATCTCCCAGCTGAAGAAATGTATGAAATCCGAACCATAAGTACCTGGCTTTGTTAGTTGTTTAATTAATTTACATTGAAAATTGAATGATGCTTCTTATGGTTTCTGAATCTTCTTTAGCAGGACTAGCCCTGCTCCTGCCGTGGAAAAGGTCAACGATATCTCTGGTTGGTACAAACCTCTAATGATTTTTTAGTATTGCTGTTTACAGCAGATTTTCAAAGTTGCTGATAAAATCTATGCTATGCTCTTATTTTCAGTGCATCTGAATTCTTTGCCTTGTGAACAAGCTATCGTAGTTCACAACAACCCTGCTAAATCTGGACCTACACCTCTGAAAGGTGCGCCTAACTCTTGTACAGTTTGCTTCGCCATGGTTTTTATTCTTCCTTTTCAAGGACATTGCATATTAGTCGTATTTCTACCTATTGAACTGATTCGCTTTTCTATGTTCCATAGCTGGAAGAAATATCATCAGAGCAAAGAAGGTGAGAACGACGGTGACCTTCCCTTTTGAGCTTATCAAGCCGTGCAGTATCAATGGCCACATCACGCTGAATGACATAAACGAGAAGATCCACGCCCCGCCGCCGTACAAGATCAAGCACAAGAGCGACGAGGAGCCAAACTCGCACCAAGCTTCGGCTATCTCCGGGAAACCCGTGGTCCACAAGACGAAGATCCACACAGAGGGGGGAAAGGGGAGCATCACGATCACCAGAACCATAGGCTAAGCTGACCACGGCAATGCACGGTGCCCAGTAGGAGATTGGATTTTGCATTTCTGGCGCTCTGGGTTTGCCCCCAGATGCCCAATTGGTCTGTGGCGGAAGAAATGCTTATATAGCCTTAGCCTTAGTAGAGTGATTTTTAACATTCCCCCCTTGGGGAGCATCTGCCCGTGCTTGCTGTTTCTTTTTATGGGATAGGTAGTAGATGATAGAGCGTGTGTGCACGCATGTACTAGGGGTAATCGCAAGTGTGCTCGTTTTTCTGTTGTTTTGAAAGGTTAAATAGTTGGTTGTAACCTGATAAGTATGGACATATTGGTTTGGTTATGTTATATAAAATCTGCGAGATGTGAGCCTGACAGACTGAACTTCCTTCTCTGTTTCCAGTTGATTGAGCTGTTCTGTTCATGTCTGAAACTTGATCAGTCTTGTGATGTCCGACGGCAGAAAAACAGCATTTGTCCAATGCAAGGAGTAGTATCATAGCAGGAGAGTAACAAAGGTGCCGTCGCCGCTGTTGGCGTCACTTTTTTTTTTTTTTTTTTGCGGGTAGCTGTTGTGTCACTGTTCATCGGTAAGAGTCCGCATTGGATCAGTGAGGCACTCGATCCAGAACATTTGCAGCCTTGCAAACGCATCCATGGTCCCCCGTCTCCCGTCCTGTGTCCTTGGCTTGAGAGCGGCTGTCTGTCAGGATTCGCAAGTGCGCCCAAGATCTTATGCCGGATCCCTGGCGAAATGATGGCTGGTCCTTGTGTTGCTCGTCGTTCGGGCGACGGCACGGCAACGGCGCTGGTGTCCTCTGCTGCCCTTGTGCCAGCGACGCTGCCGGGTGCACACTGCACCTGATGCACGAGCAAGGTAGGGGAACGCCAGGGCGTCCGGCCCCGGGCGGACGGGAGCTCCGCCGCCGTCACGGATTGCCATCAGCCTCCTTCTGGGCACGGTCGCCGATCGCCGACGATGCCGTGCGGGACCTGCGCGCGCGACAGCGACACGGATCGATAGCAGAGGAAGGTGTGTCCCTCTGCCTGCAGCACGACGATACAGGCGCGGTGAATTTCTGATGCCACTGCGTTCCGAGTGGACGGAAGTTTCAGTTTCATTTGCACTTTGCAGATACGACCACTACTAGGATATATCCATTCTTCCTTTTTCTTTTCTTTTCTTTTCTTTTCTTTGGAACGTGACCACTCTTTTTGTTCCTTTTCCTTTTTTTTCGTTCTTAGTTTCTTGCTCAAAGAGTGTATTGGCTTCTAATCACGCCATTGTCGAAGGCTTAACAACAGGACACCAGTTGAAGTACTACGACACTACCTCTCTCACTGTATTTCTGCAAGCAAATTAAACATCCATCCGTCAGACGCTGACCGATATCTTCCCATACTAAAGTGGCGGCAGCAAAGTCGTTGGCGCGCCTCTAAACATACGACAACAACTCGTTGGTTGCGAGACTGAGAAACGGACACTCAGCCAAACCTCTACGCTAGCTACGGAGGAATACGAGGCGGGATCTGGCTCCCCTGCCGCTGCCGGCGGCCGGCCCATCACAACAGCAAGCTCGCACGTGCCGTCGGGGAGGAGGGTCGGCCGGAGGAAACGAACCAAGGCCAGCCAAGCGCCACAGTTCGTTTGGTACGGTGGTGATGGTAGTCTTACGATTTGTTCGGCAGAAAATCTTCTTGGTTGCGGTTTGTTACGAAAGAAAGATTGCTGATTTGGTGGTGATAAAGCGCAAACGAACACGGTGTTGCTGTTTGTGGCGCGCGGAGCACCCCGATCACCTGATCTGTGAATTTTGTGTGATGGTGCCTCGTGTCGTTCCTGCGGAGAACAAGGGCTGCCCCAGCCGGGACATTTTTGCTGCTCCGCCGGAACCAATAATCCGAATGCTGGTAAGCATTTCGCCAGTGCAACGGCCTATACTTTTGTTCCGTAGCGCAGTGCATTATTTGGCACTCCAAAATTGCAATCATCATCTCACACCACATGGATCATCGCTCTCGTGAACCAGTATAGTGCATGCATTAGCATTAGTGCTGAATAATTATTCCCATTCCCTGTGTTGTTATACCTTGATAGCAAATCAATCGTGTAGAAGGACCTGATATACGTTCAGTTCAGACTTACAATTCTCTTGCAGACTATAGTACTACGCTGCCTCACCAAACTCCTGCACGCTCCCCAATAATTACACCTCAACAGGGAAGATCCGGCCGTGCCAATAAGCTTTACCCGATCAGTAGCTGTGGAGAGGTCAACTGGAGTGGTTGCAATAGCAATCTGCAAGAGCGTCAGTGCAGCGTGCAGAGCGAGTCCATGGGCTTTCTTTTTTCTAATGGCCAGCCAGACCTATCAGAATCGAAGGCTTCAGCACATACCACCAAATACGCGCACGTACGCGGCCGTCTACAATACATAATGCGGGTAGGTTATGTGGTAGCAGCGACGTCGTCGTCGTCGTCCTCCTCCTCCTCCTCCAACTAACCAATGCAAACACCAAACTCTGACAGCTATCATGGTACTCTGATGGAGGACCAATGAGGAGGGTACATCTCCCCTGCTGTTTGGACTTCATCAGTTGAGTCGGCGACACTAAACTTCTAAAAACTTGAGCAGCTATGCTCAAAGGTAGAATCACGCACGCGCCAACATTTAGATACGACGAAGTTTTGGATGGAGGAAATCATAAAAGAACTAGCGTGGTACAATTTGTTCTCCTCAACGTACTATCTTCTGTCAAAGCGAGCACAAAATTGTGACAAATTTCGAGGTTCAGCGTACTCTTATGCGTGGTTAACAGTAAAGAACGAACAACCAGGTACCCTTGTCGACATGCCGTTGCTTAAACGCAACGCGCAAAATCTGTTCAAGTAGCCACCACCAGGGGAAATTTACTGCCAACACTAGAAATTCACTTTCAGGAAATGCTTTATCTACTGTTCTTCGGATTAACAACTGTGAACACTAGAAATTTACTGTGGGTAGTTTCAGGCTCATAGCTCAGCAGTAGGGAAAAAGAAATATGCAATCAAGTAAAAATTCAGGAAAACGGCCTATTGCAATTTTCAGCTCAAGCTGTCTAAACAAAAGGAAAATTTTGTCAAGTTCGTTTTTTTTTTGTGTGTGCAAAATTCTCACCAAGTCCACATCTATATGCACCTAAAATTGGTGCTGCACATAGCACGGATGCTCCCAAAATTGGTGCTTGGTGTGCTAACTACACATCTTGAAAAAAATGAAAACTCCCCTACTAGCTAAAAAGGGAAGGCCGGCAATTACGCATGCATGCATGGCAGCACGGTAATTGTGGCCCAATCCCCCGCACGTTGCGGTAATTGCACAGTAGCCCGTTTAAAAAGCCCGCGAGACCCGCTCCAACCTGCCCTGTACAAGTACAAACGCCTCTCTGGCTCATTCTCTCCTTCCCCCTCCCTCTCCCTCGCCTCGCGCGCGATCCAACCCCCGCATCTACCGCCACCTTATCGCCTCGCCTCCAACCCCCCGATCGACGCGAACCAGGAGGCACCACCAACCGGCTCCGGCGTCCCAGCGAGAGATGGACGGCAGGAGGCCGGAGATGCGGCGGACGATGACGCTGTCCGAGCAGCTGTCCACGCCGGACCCGGCCATCCGCGACTTCCTCAAGATCCCCCAAGACGCCGACGTCGGTGGGAGCCCCCGCGACTCGGCCGGCGGCGGGGGGACGGGTGGCTGGAAGCCGCTCCGTGACCGGCTCCGGCTCCGCCGCGCGGCGGCCGCATGGCCGCCACCCAAGCCCCGCCCGCCGCCCACGGCCGCGGCACACGCCCGGACCAGCAGCGGCGACCTCAGCAACAGCAGCAGCAGCAACAGCCGCAGCAACAAGTACAACTACTCCCCCGGCGAGGCGGCGGCGGCGTTCTCCCGCACCTTCTCCCGCGCGCCCTCGCTCCGCGCGACGCCCACGTTCTCGCGCGTCGCGTCCACCCGGGTCGGCCCCGCCGCCTCCTCCCGCTCCAGCTCCAGGCGCCCCGCGACGTACAACTTCCGCGACCTCGACGAGGAACGCCACGACGGCGGCGGCGGCGGCGCCGACGATCCGGAGGAAGATGACGATGATGACGACGACGACGAGGACGACGAGGAGGAGGAAGGCAAGGAAGAGGCGCCGGCGGCGCAGATGTCGCTGATGGCGCTGCTTGAGCAGTCGGACAGCCAGTGGGACGACGACGAGGATGACGAGGGCGGCGGCGGCGGCGGCGCGCGCAAGAACGGCGAGGGCGACGACGACGACGACGACGGCGAGGGGCGGGAGGAGGAGATGGTGCACGTGTGCTGCGTGTGCATGGTGCGGCACAAGGGCGCGGCCTTCATCCCCTGCGGCCACACCTTCTGCCGGCTCTGCTCTCGCGAGCTCTGGGTCAGCCGCGGCAACTGCCCGCTCTGCAACGGATTCATCCAAGAGATCCTCGACATCTTCTGAAGGATCGAGCTCGCCGGTCGCCGCCGTTGGCATTACAAATTATATTATCTAGGCTCTTCACGTCTATCGCGTCATCGTCACCTTGACCTTCATGTGCTTCTTAGAGGAGCGAGGAAGTGACCGGTGAATCGCCGCCACTATAGAATCCATCAAGCTGAAAACCTTATACCAGAAATTGGTGTCTGCTCCTTCATCATACAGTTTTTTTTTCCGGATGTGATTGATTGTTCAATTATGTTACGTTGCAATAAAAAATTGCATTACGCGATGTGTGTATAGGTACATTCAGAGTGATTATTGTTAGGTTTGACTAACCAACATCAAGACCCAATGATTATACCTGTTACTCGAGGAGTATGTTCCAGAGCATCCCACTGCTTGCTCACATGAACATCTATATACCGTGTCCTTATTTTTCTTTGGTTGGATGTTGGAACTGAACTATCAAATTGTTCCTGTCACCATCTGATGATAACAAAACTTTGTTAACCTTCACGGCTTTTGTCTTGTTGCCAGTCACGACCCCAGTTGCAACTTTGTTAAGAAAAAAATGCATACTCTTCATCAGAGGGAAAAAACGGCGCCGAGACGGAGGCAGGATGGCAGCGGAGCCCACGTGACACGGAGGAGGAGCAGAGAGATGCATATTCACACTATTCAGTTTTTTGAACAAAAAAGAAAAAACTCACGCTAATCGAAAGAATTGGGCCCTTCCATTGATCTGTGGGTTATATAGGCCCAGGGTGAAGCAAAACAATTTTTTGTGGACCTTTTTACGGCCCAGCTTGCGATGGGCAAGCCCATGAGGTAGATCAGCAGTTTACTGTCATTGGATCCTGGTTACCCTGCGCATTCTATTTTTTTTCCTTGGAGAAGCAAAGATACTGAACAGTATTATACCATTATCCACCGAAGGAGCTCGTCCAAACTTGATCTGCTTTGCTTGCGCAGCATGTGTTTTTATCTTCCCAAAACGAGTGTGTGTGTGGTGATGATGTGCACCAGTAGAGACGAGAGCGCCCGTGACCAGTGCCAACTGCCAATGGGTCCATTGGAACGCAAAGCTGGAATGTGGAAGCATCGCGCGGACGTGACAGGCATGAACACGGTCGCGCGGCGCCACCAGAGGACCACGAGGAGCGCCGCGTCCACGCCGCATTGGTCCACCGAAAGGTTCAGACTTCGGGAGACTCCGCCGATGCCTTCTCCACGGCACGGAGCGGAGACGCGAGGGCTGTGGAGGTGGAGGAGGAGCAGTTGGGCGCTCGCGCTGGCTGGTCCAGTCAGGCACAACATCGTCAGGCACAACATCGTCGCGTCCCTACGGCCGGCCCCTACGGAGCTCAGCAACTCACTCGCTCTCGGAGTTGGACGCTCCTCGCCAACACCAGGGGCGCCGCCGCATGCGCTTGAGGTGAAAAGAATGAGGGAGAAGATTTGGGAAACAGCAGCTGTGGGAGTAGTAAACGGGTGGAGTTGAATGTGTACACGTGTACAGGGACCGTTCTGGAGTTCCTGTGGCGCACGATCGTTCCTTGGCAGGCATCGGTTCGACCCGCGGGTCTGGAGGGGCAGGTGTGCCAGCGGATCGATTCGACCCACGAACCTGCTTTAGGGACGGAGGAGCGGCGGGTCACGGTTAGGAGCGCTCCGAACCGCCCCCTTCGCAGGCCTATCTGCCGCGACCTGCCGCTGCTTGCAAATTGGCAATTGTTGCGAATGCGAATACACCCGGCGCAGCGGCGCTGTCCGAGGCCGAATTGCCGAAATGCGTTGGGGTTCGGGTGGCGTCGTGGCTACCGAACCCAACATCAACGCCAACGCCAACCCACCCAACCCAAACCCCCCCATCCGCAACGCAAAACCACTCCGCGCCCCGTCTCTTTCCTACCCCCTACACACACCACCACAGAGGCGAGGAGCACTGGCAGTGGCGCACACCACACACACACACCGCGCCGCGCCGCGCCGCGGGCGTGTCAATATAGAAGTAGGAGCACTAGCTGTATGCCATGGTAGTGGCGCCACCACTTCTTCTACTACGCCTATAGTATTCGGCTGCCCTGCTCCGCTCCCCTTCGCCTCCTCCTCCACTCTCCAGTCTCTATCTCTCCCCCCTGTTACACTGCACTGCGCGGCAACGGAACTTGGCGAGCGAGCAGTGGCCGGCCGGCGGGGCCAGAGAGTGCTGCGGCGCGCGCGCGCGTGCGGACCTAACGCGCCCTTTTCGCTGGAGTAAAGGCTCGCCACCTGCCCGGCTGCCGCTGCGCTGCTATCTGCTCCGCCCGGTGCTTGCTCCAACAGCAACTCAAGCCGAGCGGGGGGCAGTTCCAAGCGTGGATAATAATCCAGCAGCGGCGCCTGCCATGAGCAGGGAGCAGCCGCCGCGGCGGTTCATCGCCATCCCTTTCTCCTCCGGCTGCCGCTCCCACTCCAGCGTCGACGTCGTCGACACCGCGCGCCACGCCGGCAAGAAGCCACACCCGCAAGGTACGTGCGTGCCGATTGATAAGAACATGCGCAGCTTTGATTCTTGACTTTGCAAATTGATTGGCAAAGTCGCTGAAGTTTCCCGATTTGATTGCCGTAACAGGGATTGAGTTCGGGGTGGTGCCGGGCGGCGCGTCGGCGAGGCCGGCGGCGGCGGCGGCGGGCAAGGGGGAATCGCTGGTGGCGCGGCTCCTCCGCGGGTTCAAGAACCTGTCGCAGATCTTCGCGGTGTACGACGAGGACGACGAGGAGGAGGAGCGGGAGATGGTGATCGGGCTCCCCACGGACGTCAAGCACGTGGCGCACATCGGCTGGGACGGCAGCACCAGCACCACCACCAGCCTCCGGTCCTGGAACCGCGCCCCGCCGCCTCCGCAACCGGCGTCGTCGTCCTCCTCCTCGTCGGCGTCTGCGTCCGCCTCCACCTCCGCCGCCGCGCCGGCGACTCAGCACACTCAGCACCAGCACCATCCGCCGGCGCCGGAGCAGTACCCGCTGCCCGTGCCGGCGCTCGACATGCGGCAGTTCGAGCTCGCCATGGCCGCCCAGGCGGCCGCCGGCGGCGGCACCAGCGGCCCCCGTCGGCGCCACAGCTAGCTAGCGCGGCGTCGAGCCAGGGGGAGTGAGTTGTTGGTGCGCGCTCGGCTCGTCATCGTCACTCGTCACAGGCCGTCGTCCGTTTCTGCCGTCCACCTCCGACCGTCCCCATGTGGGGGGCCTGGGGGCAGGGAGACGGATGCGAGCGAGGGAGCGCCGCGCTCCTGGCCCTGGGGGTGGCTACGCTCTCCTCGTCGGCTCCTCCTCCCGCCCGTTCTCCGTCTCGTCCTGGTCGTCGTCGCCGTGTCGTCGGAGTTGGTGCATGCTTCGTTTGCTTGTGCTTTGGCCATTGCTTGCTTCGGTGCGCCGCTGTACGTAGCCCATTTTTTTCCCCGGGGTTTTTCTTGTTGGCTTGCTACTTGTTGCCTTCCCTTCCTCCTCCTGTTCTCCTTTTTCCTTACCGCCATTACAAAAAACAAACTTAATTGCTCGCTTTACAGTTTACACTGTAGTACTCCATGGGTTTTGATGGCGCCTCCTCTCATGGGTTCGTCAGCAGCACAAGTCCAACCCTTTTTGCTTGTCCGATTGCCTTGCCACCTCTCGCGCCCTGTGGTGGTGGTCTGGTCTGCCTCGGTGGTTGGGTTTGGTCGGGCTAGGCTTCCGAGCCGATGACTGCTGCGGCGGCGCGGGTTCGGGGCGCGCCGGGCGCATGTGATCCGCGCCCGCGCGCGCGCCTCGGCGGTTTGCGTGTCCGCCCCTCGGCCCCTCCCGTGATCTCGTGCCGTAGCGCGGGTGCTGCGTGGCAGCCTCGGCGCGCGTCCACGGCGCTGGCTGGCCGGCCGTGCGCTGCCGGCCTGCGGGCCTCGCACGGGCACGGCTCGGCTCGGGTACATTTCACCCGGCCGCGTCGGCCATGTGAGGGAGCGTGAATGCGCGCGTGCACGCCACTGTTCCGCGGTCACGGGGCCATGGGGGTCAGTCAGGACGTCAGGGGGCTGTACGTACCAGGTGTGGTCGTCATGGAGGTGTGCTCGGTTCGGATCATGTGGCGTGAGCTCCGAGGAGCGGCGGCGGCGGCGGCGGCGTTGTTTATCCTCCGGGCGCCGGCGCCGGCGCCCATGCATGCATGCCGTTTGCGATTGGGGTGTGGAATCTGGGTTTCTGATCTCGAGGGGTGACGTCTCCAGGCCCAGACACGCACACGGCTCAATCCAAATTTGAAATACCCTCCTTTCCTTCTCTGTGCTAGAAGAGCTCCGTCCGATCTCATGGCGTTTTTTCTGCTCGTACAAGTTCGTGTACCTCTCCAGTCTCCAATCATATGCCGTGTACTACCCATCATGCAGCATCTGTAGGATCGTGCCCGTTATCTGACCATGCATATGCATGTAGGATCATGCTCGAAGCTCTCACATAGTCACATCCCAGTGCTCGGCTGCTCGCAAGCACAAAACGAAGAGGTCACATCGTGGTGCCAGTGATCGACAACCTAGCTAGGGGGTGGGTGGCTTTGGCTTCACCTTCACCGCTTGGGGGGTGTCTGCCGCGAAAACTGGATAGCCATAGCCAGTGATCGCCGCTTGCTGGCTCCTCCCGGACATCTGCCGCAGCGTCGTGCCCGTCGCGCTCGCTCACAGGTCCAAAACCCCTCAAGATTATATTTTTAAAAAAGATAAACCCCCCAAGATGCATTCCGTGCCCCGTGCTGCCATGCCACCACACCGCCTTGGACGCTTTCGGTTCACGTGACCCGATGGGGACGCCTCAACTAATCTCACGCCGGCGAGCAGAGCAGATTCCGATTTCGGATTTCACAGTTTCCTGCTCGAGTTACCATTATACCAACCAAATGTTTTGCACGTAGAAACTGCGAAATATAATCTGATGTCCCCGTCCGTCAGGCACTGCTCAATTTCATGGTCCCGCTCCCGTTCCCCGGCGACGCGCTGGTGTCCGGTGTCCCCGTGTCCCGTACTTTGCTGGATTTGTTGGTCCGCAACGGAAACAGCGCGGCCGGACGGAGGCGTTTACGTACGTGTGTCCGTGTGACAGCAATAAAACTCCCCATCGCCGGACGAGCCGTCGTCCGTCCGCGCTGGCGCTGCGTGACCCGCGACGGCCGCTCTTAACTCGCCGTCCCTCTCCTGCTGGGCGATGGATGGCTTCTGCCGATTAATCAGGCCCCGCCGCTCACGATCAGGCCCGGGGAAATGAGTTTGGTGGCCGATTAATTAGGCCGCCGGCCGGCCGGCCGGCCGGCTGATACGATCAGACACAGATTTGTGTGGAGTACACTCCACTGCTGAGGTCGGGGCCAGCCGGGCCAGGGTTAGATGCTACGCGATCCGGGGGGGCAGGGTGAGACGGGGTTTTTCGCGTAGGCAACGGGCCATGGGCGACGCCGCGCGCGACGGGTCCAAACCTCATGTGACCAGACGCGTTTCATTTACCACCCGGTCACGTGTAGTAGTAGGATCACGAACAAATCCTGTGGGCTGTGCCTGTGCCCCGTTAATTCGTACGGGACGGGACTGTAGCGCGCCGTCCGTCGCGGCACGCAGATGCGTGCACCTCAGCCGTTGGGGGTCCCATCCCGTGCGATCGTACCATATGGTATCGATCGATACCACTTGCCACCAGTAATCAGCGGCTCCGTTTTGCCGAGCCGGATCGGATGATACACGATGCCCGAGGGAACAGTGGGCGTGCGTGGCCGCAATCAGCAGCAGCAGCAGCAGCAGGCGATGGGTTTCAGGCCTTTCAGGGTTTGGTGACCTGCCTGCCTGCCTGCCCCCAGGGGCGCTCAAGCTCAATCAGTCCCGGCTGCTAACCGAGTTGGCTACTTGCAGCTACTACTACGCTCTTGTCTGTTGTTCGAGCCGGCGGCATCGGTTCCTGTTCTGAAAAAATAAAAAAGAAACTGTGTCCCCCGGCACGGGCGTTTGTTGGCTACCGCGCGCGCGCGCGCTCGGTCGTGCTGCCAGCCACCTCAGCGGCTCAGCTCGACGCCGTCCGCTTCCGCAACGCGCACATGATGGATACGCAACAAAGGTTGCCGCTCGCCTCTTTGTTTAGTTGCTCGCCGTGTGTGTTTACTCACTTGCTTTGTCTACGGCATTTGTTTATAAGTACAGATTATTACTAGACTAGTATTAATCTATCACCTGCCTGTTGACCCGTTTCTTGTTTTATTAGTTGATGATGATGAAGTTCAACATGCACCGAACACACACAAAATAAATATATTTATTTTTGAGCGGGAGCAGATCTTCTACAGCAGCAGCAGCAGCAGCGAGTGCTTGCCTGCAAACTCTAGTGGATTTGCAGTGGGTTTTAATTGGGCATAAATGAATTCCAGCCCACTGAAGCAACATGCTGTGTTTCGGCCGCCTTGCTTTGCCTCCTTGAAGTAAATATAAATCTAGTTTCACGGTCCAAGCCACAGTCCAGAATAACTAAAATCATCACACTGAACTTCCAACTGGATAAAGCACAAGAAAGTATTCTCACCAAATATCTCTTTCGAGTGAGCCTCATTAACATTCCTTGATAAATGGTCAATGCAGATAACAGTGGACTCAGCAGGAGGAGACGCTTTCCTGAAATCAAATAATAGCTTTTTTCATCAGTAATCTAGGGCATAAGAGTCGGATGTTTCAGGCAGAAGCGCGCAGGGAGCCAAAAAAATCAATGCAAAGTCAATATTGCCTGTGAACTAGAAAAAAAAAATCTCTGGAAATAAAATATAACTCCAAATACGGAAGACAAGTAAATGCCCAGAAGCAGGTCATGTACATTACAAGTTCCCCAGAAAATCGGTCAACTTGTGAACAGTAAGTAACAGCATCAGCTACAAGAAAAATTGTATCAAAGGCTACTGTTGCATATTCTTGCTAACATGAGAATTGAAACATCCAATATAACAGCAATTTTGAACAAGCTTTTGTATTGTTACCCTATTTGAAAGCTACATTTGTTTCATAAAAGATAAACATGAGGGTCAAGTGAAACAACATGCTTATATATATACTACATGAGGGTCAAGTGAAACAACATTTAATTCTTAATGCAGGGTCCAACAGTTACTTATGTTTACAGCCTTTCACAAGCATAGTAAAAAATGAATTTGCTATTATCAGTAGAACTACTAACATAGTCTGTTTCTGTATTATACTGAAATGACTGCCATCCATACTGTTGAGTGCCACAAGGACTAACTGTATTTAACAGGATGTAGTCTAACACACAAGGAACCCCTACAGAATGTAACTGTACAATTATCTTAATCAAGCAGCTTCATACTGCTCTACCTGTCCATCCGGTTCAGTTCCTACACAGCTGTAGCACCAGTAACAGTAACAATACTTTTAAGAAATCAGGCCTAAACAGCCTGGAGCTGAATCTGAGCAAAGGACCATGGGCATAAAACAACAAGTACTTTCAGTCAAAGCAGCAGCACAAGTAGAATGGAAAACTGCTGGAGTCGGATTTAACAGAAATAAGGGTGAATGCAGTACTAGAAATTCTATCAAGTAATTCAACACAAGGAAATTAGAACGATAAACTTCGGCCGCTGCAGCTTCTAAGCTTGTGAAACACACGCCCTGCCAAATGAATACCAGATAAGAAACTGCTTGTGGCCAAATTAAAAGGTTACATGAGTAACTACAGCCTGAACACGAGCAGCATTCATCATTAGTTTATCTCATTACAGCCACCGGACAGCTCACTCTACAGCTACAAGGAACCTACATTATTACATCAACAGCAAGAAAACATTCACCTCCTGCATATTACACTTCCCTAGTGACTGTCACCACCAGAGGTCCACATTCCATTGCCTGGGCCTTCTTGAGGTCCTTCACCACCTCCAGCATGGTTGGCCTCTTCGATGGCTCGTCGGCAGTGCAGTTCCGGGCAATGGCAAGCACACAGGCCATCTGCTCCCGCCACATGCTTGATATTGGCAAGCAAGGATCAAACAGTTCGTGCTCCTTACCACGTGCAATCATCCACCGCACCCAGCCAACTAGGTTTCCGCCCCCTTCCCCCTCCTCCTGCCCTGTGGGTGGGCGTCCAGTGAGAAGCTCCAGCATGACAACACCAAAGCTGTAGACATCACCACTGGCAGAGGATTTCATGGTCATGCCGTACTCTGGAGGTATGTAGCCAAACGTACCAGCAATGTCAGTGCTGACATGAGTCTCACATGCGCTGATTATCCTTGCAAGGCCAAAGTCAGAGACCCTCGGCTCAAAGTTCTCATCCAATAAAATGTTGCTTGACTTCATATCCCGGTGGATGATATGGGGGTAAACGTCATGGTGGAGGAACAAAAGCCCACGGGCAGAACCGAGACAGATCTTCAGGCGGTCTGGCCATCCAAGTGCTTCGATGGCATCAGCCCGGTTCCTGAGCCACATCTCAAGACTCCCATTTTCCATGTACTCATATATCAGGAACCTTTCATCACCACAAACACAGTAGCCAAGTAGAGGAACAAGGTTAGGATGTTTCACCTTCCCAATTGTCTCCATTTCAGCCAGGAACTCACGATCACCTTGGAACTGATGACCACCATGAAGCCTCTTGATTGCAACTCTCCGGCCTTCAGGAAGTGCTGCCTTGTAGACAGTGCCAAACCCACCATCCCCTATGATGTGCACCTTACTGAAATTCTCAGTGGCTCTCAGAATGTCATCTGCAGTGACCCTCAAAAGTGCATGTTCAAATGTTGCAAGATTGATACTCAGGGGTTCTCGAAACTTCTTCCCTAAGAGTTCATCACTTGAGGTTGGCTCAACGGTAGCCTTGGCCTTGCTGGCAGGTAAAAGAGCCAATGGTCTGTTTCTCAATAGCTTCCATCTCACAAGAACCACCAGAACCGCTAAGACAATGATGACAATGATTATACTAACACAAACGATTGCTCCTCTTGGAACTCTTCGACCAGATGGATGAAGCATCTTATGATCAAAACCATTTCCAGTACAAATGCCTTCCGCAGCACAATCTGCTAAGGTCTGCATGCCAATGTGATTACCAGAGAAGTTGGCAAATGTGAGGCCAAATATATTGCAGATGCCACAAGGGATAGCGCCATGGAAGTTGTTGCTTGAGAGGTCAAGATAGTTCAAATAACTTAGACCAGAAAGTGTAAAGGGCAAACTTCCAGTGAGGCTATTGTTGTGGATATCCAGAGAAGACAGTTTTGTGAAGTTTGAAATAGACTCATCTAAGTTCCCTGAGAAATGGTTACTGCTTCCGTTGAAGAATATCAGTCTTGAGGATTCCTTTTCTTTAATACAAGAGAATGGGATTGGTCCAGAGAGGCTGTTATTACTGACATCCAGATAGGTCAGGTCATCGATGCAGAGTAAAGACTTGGGTAGAGTCCCAGTAAATGCATTACTTGATAAATGTAGCTCAGCAATGTTGGGAAGTATTTGGTCAATATTAGCAGGAATGGAGCCACCTAAGTGGTTATTAGAGACAAAAAGGCCTTGCAGTTGTTGTAATGGTGCAGACCAGGGAAGCATCGAACCAACTAATGTGTTATCAGAAAGATAGATCATTGTAACATTTGCCAGTTCACCAAGCTCTGGTGGAATGGTGCCACTCAGCATATTTCCCTGCAGGTTTAGCACTATAACCATAGCACAGTTCTTTATCTCTGACGGGATATGACCGGTCAATCGGTTGTATGAAAGATCAAGCAAGCCGTGATGCTGAACAAACTCCGAGTCAGGGTGAGCTGCATTCCGAAATCCGACACAGATCTCAGCAGGTATAGCACCAGACAGCTGGTTACTAGACAAATTCAGGGTGTTAAGAAATGTCAACTGAGATATGGCCCTTGGGATGTGGCCAGACAGATTGTTAGAGCTCAGGTCCAGGGTAACAAGCATTGTGCAGTTGAAGAGCTCTAGTGGAATGTTCCCAGACAGCCTATTGCCATGTAAAGAGAGTGTTGTTAGATTCTTTAGAGCGCCGATTGACCGTGGGATAGATCCTTCCAAGTAGTTACTGTCGATCTGTAGCCTCTGCAAACTGGAGAGCCTTCCTATGCTTTCAGGTATAGGGCCAGTAAGCTGATTGTAGCTGAGTGCGATCTCCAGAATAGTCGATGATTCCCACAAACTTTCAGGCAGCTTCCCTGACAAGTTATTTTGGGACAATTCCACACTGATTAGTGGTAGCTCAGACAGGTACTGGGGAATCTCACCATGAAGATGGTTTCCTTGCAGGTTAAGTTCTGTAAGTTTCTTGCACTCTTTAAATGCCTCAATGATATTCCCAGTAAGATTATTATTGTGCAATATCAGCGACTGCAGTGATTTGCCCTTGCATATCTCAACAGGAATAGAACCAGAGAGCATGTTGGTTTCCGCAGAGAAAGCAATCAGATGCTGCAATGTGAGCACTGGCAGGGGTCCATAAAACTTGTTCTGACCCAGTGATATGGAGCGAAGATTCACCCAGTTCCGGATCCATTCTGGAATCTGACCAGACAGATTGTTCTGTCCCACATTAAAGTAGACAATAGCTTCTAAACCTGCAAGTTCTTCAGGTATGGAGCCAGAAAAGGAATTGCTAGACAGATCAACATACACCAGCTTCTTGCAGCTACCGAGTGCTGTCGGAATATTCCCACTGAGTCCAGCACCCTTTGCTAATAAACGAGACAGATTTCCCAGATTGCCAATGGATGCAGGGAGTTCAGAATTAAAATTATTTCCTGATATATCGAGTAGCTTTAAACTTCTGAGACCACCGACTGTCCAAGGAATACCTGTGAGTTTGCATCCGGGGAGTATAAGCTCTTCCAGCAGTTTTAGTTCACCAATCTGTTCTGGAATGCTTCCACTGAAACCATTATGTCCCAATATTAACAAATGAAGATTCTGTAGCTGACCAATCTCCCTAGGTAGTGGCCCCACCAAGGCATTTGAAGAGAGGTCGACTGTCTTAAGGTTTACCATTGCAGTTATTCCTGGGAATATTGACCCACCAAGATTATTCTGGCTTGCATCAAGGTGCAATAGCCGAGACAAATTACCCAATGATGCTGGTATTGACCCATTGAATGCATTCATGTGAAGGTCCAGGAACTCCAGATTCTGCAGACTGCCCAGCTCTGGGGGGAGGGCACCAGAGATGGAATTCATGGATACAGATAGCTTCTTAAGGTACTGAAGCTGTGCAATAGCAGGACTCAATTGCCCAGAAAAGAAATTACTGTCAAGCTTCAGTTCTTCCAACATACTCAGTCCATATAATGAGACAGGAAGGGCCCCTGTAAGCTGGTTATGGCTCAAATCAAGGTACCGGAGACGGTGCAAGTTCCCCCAAGAATCTGGAAGCTCACCAGAAAATCCACAACCGCTGAAGTTGAGATAAACAAGTGATTGGAACGACCCGATGCATGATGGGAATGGGGCGTAAATTGCCACAGAGGATAAGTCTATTTCCACAACAGCATACCCCACACAAGTTATACCTGACCAGCTGCATGGGGGTGTTTCTGAATCAAACCAGTTGCTGAGAAATCCTTTCCCTTCAGTGATCGCGTCCCTCAGGTTGAACAAGGTACTTATATCACTATGTCCAGCAAAGGCAGAGCTTGAGATAAAACATACTAGTATGATCAATGTGAAGAAACCATGGTATGCCATTGCCAACAGTTTTGATTGTAATCTGCAAGAAGAAAATAATCGAGTTATTCCTGCAAAAGATCCATACATAAGTCTAGCATAATTTGATTGTGTCAATGTATCAACATGAGCTGCAGGACATAATATGTTCTACACCTTTTTCTCAACATACAAAAGAAGTCAAATAAAGCGGCAATCTGGTTTTCAATTGTTTTGGACCAGCTAGATCCTCAAAGGAATAGCTAGTTTATGTCTAAGAACAAATGTTTAAAAGCTTCACTATGCTCCAACAAAACATTAAGATTTCTTCTTATGTTGGTGATAAAAGAAGAGCACACAGACAAATTCAAACAACTAGGAGACTATTAATAATATGTTTGTTTATCTCCTCAGAGTTTTGAAATTTGAACATATAACGCCTAAACTACATAATTTTTGTAATGCTAAAACTGTATGTATGCAATTCCCTAGCTATGTTTGCAAATTTGCAAGACTGAAAGGCAGCTGAATGCACTTTTGGACAAAATGAAACAGCAATTGCATGTCACTACCTTTTAATTTCACAGTATTCTTCCTTCAAGTGGCGTAGAAGAGAAGGAGCAACAACCAAAGTGACAATGTATACTTAATACACATCCTGGAGGAAAAAGGTCAACACCATGTCAATAGAGAAAGACACTATAATGGTTAGCCTTGGTTGAAAGTCTACATTTGATAGCATCCTCTTAAAATAATAGAGGTAATTATAGAGATCAAACAGAGTCATATAAAACACTGCAGGTGCATTAGGTTTTGCCAAAAAGTAAACACAATGACAACTCTGCTACTACCAGCATGCAGCTCAAAAGAAGGAACTAACCAAATTACCTTTGGAACTATGGTTCTTTCCTCCTGTTTGCACAAGTTAACAAAGAAGTGCAACAGATGAACCAGAATCAATCTAGGACGTTAAGATCTCCCAGAAACATGTCCTGAAGAAAACAAAAGGATGGAACATTCAGCTTCATATAATCATCATCAGCTCAAGGTACAAGGTAGAAAATACGCCCATCCTACTTCAATCAGTGCATCACACGGTATAAGCGGAAAATTCCAAAATAAATATCAATCACCCTTAGAAATTCAGAGTATGAAAATACAGTCAAGGCGCTATGGACAATGCCCATGGTGCAGTATTTAACACCCTCTCTCCCACAAAGATACAGAGCAGTAGTACCATGCTAAGCCCCCAAAAGGCACAACACCATCATGTCTATCCCTATCTCAGATCAGCACGAACAAGAGCAGAAGTTACGGAAACACCTCCCCATAAAGCCAAAGAACCAGGGCAGACCGGCACAAGAAGCCCATGAATCCAGCCATCATAAACCCTCCACTATATTTTAGTAGTACAGGGAAAGAAAGGGTCACTACACGTCTCTCTTACACCAAAATCCAGCGTGCTACAGCTTTACATCTAATCAGAGGAAACAAAACCAATCGATCATCATAAAGGCGGACAGGCATGCTGCCGCCTCCCGCAGGAAGAAGCAACCACACTCCAGGGCACTGGAAAGCCTGCCCACATACACAACATCTTGCCTGAAATCTCAACTCCCCCGCAAGCTACAACACAAGTGACAAGGCACACGCAAAATTCAAGTGGACGAACACTAGACATTGGCATGAATGCAAGCATTGCAAACCCCACAAGAATCTCTGAAAACTCAAACCACATAACAACCCCACAAGAATCTCTGGACCCTCCACCCCCACCCAGTCCCCACTGACAGGAAGAAGCCAGCAACAGAATTGGACCAGATTTCAGGGGACTACAGACTTCAGGGGGGCTATCTGAAACTTGCAAGAGAGACACGGACTTCCTTTTTGTCTTGACCCGGTTAATGAACTGTTAATCCCAGTAACCCACTGATTTATGACCACTTTATCTTAAAAAACTACAGTACACAAGAGAAACTCTGCTGCTGCTGCTGCATGACGACTGGTGATGTTTCTCCCCCCTCTGATTTATGCCATCATTTGGTTTGTGATTTGTTTATAGGTGTGCTGACCAACCAAGTACAATAAAATAGTCGCATTCAATAGCAGCATTCCATTAAACAACAGCCAGTACTGCTACTGCTAGCACGTAGCCCGAGACAGCACGAAGGAATTGAAGGCTTGAAGCCACGGGCCACGGCACGGGGAGCGAGATGGGGGGCGGAATTTTCCTTAAACAAAAAACTGGGGGCGGAATTTGGAGGAGCAAAAGGAACGCCTTTTCCCGAAGAAAAAAAAGCAAAACAATTAAAACCGAAAACCTTAGACCACGAACAACAGCAGCACTGCAGCAGCATCAGAAACAGAAGGCTACAAAGTCCTAGTAGAAACAGCGCCCAAATCTTGTCAACCCTTCACTCCTCTTCCTCTCCCGAGGATTTTACCCGGATAAAAGCCCGACGGTGGCGCCACCGGACGACTGCAATGGCAGAATTCCGCGCCGTGCCGCCTGAGCCACCGCATCGTCCTCCCCGCACCCCCCGTCGCTGCCCGGGCCATGGACAAACGCGCAGAAGGCAGAACAACACCAACAAGTGGGAGGACGCAACGAGAACGAACCAGGCGAGAGAACTCGGTACTAGGTAGCAGAACAACGCCGCCACCACCACCACGAGCACAAACACGCGAGACGCGACGCAAGGCCCACACACCGCAGCGTCTCTCGCGGGCCGCAGCAGTAGCGAGCGAGCATGTAGGGAGAAGCGGGGAGGAGGAGGGGATGAGAGGAGAGGATCATGCGGTACCTCGGCCGGGGGTCGCGTGGACTCCGCAATGCCGGTCGCCGCCGGCGGTGCCGTGCTCCTGCGGGGCGGGTGCTGGGGCGTGGCGCGGGCACGAGGTAGGCGTGATGCGCGAGCGGCGAGGCGGGGGGGCGGCGAGTTGGGGGAGTTCGCGAACTGGGGGGGACTGGGAGGAGGGAGTGCGTGCGCGAGGGAGGCGACGAGGGGAGAAGAGAGGAAAGGAGGCGGTGCTGGGCAAGAAAAGCCGGTGGGTTTTCCCGGTTGCCTCTTGGTGTTGTTGGCTCTCGCCTGCGTTTCGCGTCCGTTTTTTTTGTGCTTATCGCCAGCCTTTTCGGTAAAAATGCCGCAGGCGCAGGCAGGCGCGCGGTCGCGTCCGTTTTTTCGTGCTGGTGGTCTTCCGTTCCCACTGTTCGGTGTGATACGTACTAGTAGTACGTGTTCATTCTTTTGCACGGAGTCACTGCGCACAACTGTTTTGTTTGGCACATCATGACATGATGATTTTACACAGGGGTCGCCGTTTTAATTGACAGCACGTGTTTATTTCATTTACTACTGTAGTATGCATGGTTGGCGCATCGTTAATACTTTCTCTATTTCATTTGTTCAACAGTTTCATAGTTGTTAAAAGAAAAAAAAGAAACAACGGACGATTTTTAATAATGCATGATCTCTTCTGGAATTCTCAGTAACTTAAACGAGTGCAACCTGAACAAAGAAAGATTGAATGGAGGAGGAACAAAAGCAGTTGGCTGTGATGTCTCCTTCTTGGTGGTAAATTTTGCTCGCGCAAAGTAACTGTCATGAACATGCAATGCGCCTGCGCCACCGTATTCTCAGTCGAAATTGTGATTGCTAGCATACAGGACAAAATTTTTGTTAACCCAATTTGTAACTCCATGATCTCACATTGGACGTTTCTATACTTCTCCCCTCCTGTTTTTCCCCCTTCTTTCTGAACTAAATACAGAATCAAATCGGCTTGACGCACGCAGATCTCTCACTGGTCCGTCCATCCAAAAAACAAACAAAACCACCCCAAAATTCAAAAGTTGCAAGCGCTCCAAACAAGTCTCAAAGGTCAAAAAGCTCCAGCAGCTTGCGTCGCCCACGTTCACTTGTTACTACTAATTGGAGGTGCTGCCACCAGCTGCTACCTTTTAACCCCCTTGCCTCATTTTGCCGGGGTGATCTCGACACGCCAATGCAAGTGCCCGCTACCGCTAGGGCGCCCAGAGCCAGGGTTAGACTTACCGTTGGTAACCGGCCGGTTTACCGCGGTAACCGGCCTTACCGGCCTGGACCGGTTCTGATACCTAGCCGATTCCAACCGTTAGGGTTAGGGTTTTTTGAATTTGAATTTCAAAAAATGAAAATTGTGCAAAAAATCCCTAAAAATACTTCGTGATTTATGGAGTCTAATGGTGTCAAATTTGTTGCAAACTTAGTTCGTTTAGTATAAATTTCAACCAAAAGAAGTTAAACCAAAAAAGAAAAAAGAAAAAAAGGAGGCGGCCCAGCTCGGCCCACATAGGCCCAACCACGGGGGGGGTCAAAAGCGCCCCGACCGATGCTAGGCATCCGAGAGCTCTCACGGCCCCCCTCCGCCCCCCGTCCGCTCCCCCCCCGCTCTGCGACCGGCCGCCGCCGCGCGCAGCCGCCGCCGGGCGGCGGTTGCCACCGCTCGGTTAGGGCGGTAAACCGCGCCGGCGCGGATCCTTCCGAGCGCGTCGGTAAGCCGAGCGGCGGCGTCGGTTTACCGACCGGCCGGCGGTTAACCGCCGCGGATCGACGGCTAACCGAGCGCGGTGAGTTCATTGCTTGTAGATTAGATTTGTTGTAGGATGTAGGTTGTAGATAGGATTTGTTGTAGGATGTAGATAGGATTTGTTGTAGGATGTAGATAGGATTTGATTTAGGGTTTAGATAGGGTTTGATTTAGGATATAGATAGGATTTGATTTAGGGTGTATATAGGGTTTGAATTAGGATGTAGATAGGGTTTGATTGAGGAGGTAGATATGATTTGATTTAGGGTGTAGATTTTAGGTTTGATTTTAGACATATTGTTTAAAACTTTATATGATTCATGTGATTAGTTTGTGTGTGGTGTCCATTTTTGCGGATACAAAATGGCATCTAGAGATGTTGTGTGGGAACACGGTGAAAATCAACACCCCGGATGGCGATGCAACTATTGTCATATGCGGAAAAGTGGAGGTGGTGCGACTAGGTTCAAACAACATTTGGGTCGGAAGAGGGACCCGGGTGGTCCATTGCGAGAATGTGCCACCACCGTGCGGGAATACTTTCGGCGTGAGATTGAGAGGACTAAAAAGGCTACGTATGAACGGAATAAAGAGAGGTTGAGAAAGGAGGCGGTTGCGGCCCGAGGGAAACTATCCTACCGCCGAAGATGATGAGGAGGCTCAATTGGAGCGTGCCATCCACCTATCGAGAGCCGAAGAATTGTACCGTCGGGGAGTGGAACAACAATTCCGGTGGACAGCGACACCTCCACTGATGATGGCGAAGGTCAGCGTAGTCCACCGTATCAGGAGTCGGAGGACGGCGGCTCGGGCCGATGACGGTGATGGTGATGATAGTGATGGTGACGGTGGTGATGGTGGTAGTGGTGGTGGTGGTGGTGGTGGTGGTGGTGGTGGTGGTGATGGTGCTGGTGCTAGTGGTGGTGGTGTTATTCGTTTCACAGGTATACATTGAAACCTAATATGCACTCTTGTTTCTGACTATGATTACTAATTGTGATGTATGCTTCAATGCGGGGAGACCGATTTCACACATGCTACTCGGGACCAAGACCATGGAGCACCGGAATCGCGAGAGGAGAACGGTTGGACCGACGGACTACGACACTCCTCGGTACTCTTCTTCCTCGTACGGCGATACCTCCGGCTCCCGGACTTTTCATTATTACGGGCCCGACATTAGCACGCGACCACCGACAAGATGGGTGTACGAATGGGAAGATCCACATTTCTACAATATGTTACTTCAAAGAATGGCGGACGACGACGGCGGCGTGGACGGGGGCAAAGTTGGCAAGACTACAAGGCCGAGTCGCTTAGAGTGTAAGGTTTGAATGTCATGTCCACCGCCGAGTACCAGATGGCGACCCAAATGGGGGTCTTCCCATTTCTACCGCGTTGATCTTTTATTACTATGAGTCTATGACTTTGGTATTGTATTTGTATGCACGATTAGCACTATTATTAATTATTATGGTATTGTATGCACAATTATTACTATGACATTGTTTGTATGCAAAACTATGTTATTTCTCCTATGGTGGGGTTTTGTGATGTTCTTTACATTAAGTTATGCATAAAACATGCTAATATTTTCATTAATTCAAGACCGGAGAAGCACAAATGCATCGTCGGTTTTTACGTGTCTAGCCGCGGTTTTACGCTGGCTAACCGATCGGAGAATCGGTCCAAACCGATCGGTAAACCGGTGCCAAACCGATTGAGCTGGGCGCGGATTTGAAAATTTGAATTTGTTCGATAATGAGCGTAAGCGCAGCGAACTGCACGGTCGATAAACCGTTACCGACGGCCGGCGGTTCGGTTCACCGGACCGGTAAGGTAAACCCTGCCCAGAGCCGAGGACCACCACGGCACCACCACCTCACTGCGATTCAGATTCTCACCCCAGCTGACACTGACGGACAGGCTCACGGGCGCCCGCCGCCGCCGCCGCAGCCGAGCCCGTGTCCCGTGATCGCTCGCTCGCGGCAGGGCCGTCCCAGAGGCAAGAGCGCCATGCGCCCATGCGGAGCAAGGACGCCAAGGGACCGAGCGGTTCGTGATCCGTCCGACGGGCAGATGGATGGATGGGATGGGATGGGATCGCGTACGAGCACTGTGCCGTGCGGTGCACGGCCGCCAGGTCGGGTCGGGTCGGGTCGAGCCGGCCGGGAGTCCGGGACCGGTCGGGTGAGAGCAGCTGGCCGGCCGCGAACGATAGGGGGGTCCCACGCACGAGGTCTGTAGCACGGCGGCGAGGCCATCTCATGATGGGCACGGTCGCACGGATCATACGGCTCGGAGCAGCTTTGATCTCTATTCTCCTTTTTTGACTGCGACCGGACTTGCTTCATCTCACAGTTGCTGCTGCTGCCGCGGCGTGGCGTGCTGGCCTGCTGCCAGTTTATCTGCATGCCGATTAAAAAAAAAGCATGATTGTTCTTTCGTGTTGATGTCCCTTGGAGGCTTTGGATGGATCATGGTCATGCATGGCCCTTTGCGAGGCAAGAATTATAGACGGAGAAGAAAGATGCCATTGCCACCACGACTGAGATCTGACACACATATCAATTCCGGAATCCACCGGTTTTAGCTGGAAAAAAAAACGCCGCTTTTCTATGATTCTATCCACATTTTCAGCCACCCGACCGGGTTGCCTATGGGTTGATTCGTGCATGAATGGCTTTGCCGCTGCCAGTGGAGTGAATTTTTTTTCTCCCGAAGAAAAGGAGTGAATTAACTATAGCGCGGGCGCGGCGATGAAAATGAGACGCAGAGAGAGAGAGGACGAGGACTAGGACGCAGTGGACGCTTGCCGTCTCTGCGTTGCCTTGCCGTCCCCTACGGCCCCACCACAGCTTTACGTGCTCCGCTTCAGCGCTCGGCCTGCTACTCCACGCGCCACGCACAGCAGGCGCGCTGTGACCGCTGGGCTGGGCGCGGCGCAGCGCAGCGCAGCGGTAGAGTAGAGGCATGGTCAACGCCTCGCCCGTGTTAACGATCGAGCGCAGCGCACCACGCTTTGCTCTCGATCAGATTTTTCACGGTCGGACGGACCAGAGACGAGCTGCGGGCACGGCCGGGCGCACGTCGGACCCGACGGGGACGGCATGGATACAACAACAAACTTAGTCTTTTGTCTCAAGTAAGTTGGGATAGGTTAGAAATGAAACCCACGAAAAACAAGGCTACGAGAAGCACAAAGCATAAGAAAAAAACAAAAGAAAAGGAAAAGATCATGTTTCAGACACATTGATTGCAAGTCGCTCTCCAAGTTGTCATTTAAAAGAGTGGGAAGCAAGCAATTTGTTAAAAGTTTTAATATTATGATGGGGGAACTCCAAACTCACAAGCACTTGCACTAGCGCAAAGTGTCATCGTGTCCTTTATCAACTAAGGCCTTGTTTAGATGTCAGAAAAATTTGTCTTTTTAACGCACTGTAGCAAAAGGTAAATTTCGGTTTTTTGGTAAATATTGTCCTACCATAGCCTAACTAGACTCAAAAGATTCGTGTCGCAAAGACCATCACAATCGTGTAATTAGTTTTTGATTTAATCTACGTTTAGTATTCCGAACATATGTCTTTTGGTGTATTTAATGTGGTGGAGAGAGTGGAAAGTAGGAACTTTAAACAATGCCTAAAGCACCCTAGCTGGTGGTGCCCTCTTTCATTCCAAATATTCTTTTATTGCACTCATTCCAAATATTCTATGTCGTGTACATCATGACTGTTTGACACCATTGTGGCCAGGGGCGGAGGGAGGGGGGACTTGGGGGGACACCCCCAACGAGCTGCTAATCTCACATTAGATACTTAATATTCATTAATTCATGCCTTCTAATGTCCCATTATCTACTTATTAGTATTCCTTAGTTCATGTATTAAAGTTGTCTTTTCAAATTAGAGCTCAACAAGTGCTTGCAATCTGCTTAGAAATTAAGTGTTTTTAGATCAGTTAACTAAAATGCTAATATGTGACTATGATTATAAGATCGGTAAACGGTAAACCTATGGCTCTGCCCTCCCTATAGTGGATTTCTGGCTCCGCCCCTGATTGTGGCACTCTGATAACACCCTCTGTCTAGGTTGAAATGAACACCCAAACCTCCTACGCAAAAACACATTGAAGACAGATACGATCAGTCGTCTCATACTATCATGCTCTTGATCACACAGGGAGCAGGACGGGTTGCATGGCCAGTTCTGATGAGGAGATAAACTAGGGGTAATAACTGATCAGGGGATAAACTAGGGGTAATAATCTTAGTCTCTAAATCCCCAAATCATGAAGACTAAAGACAAGCCACATCAATGGCGGCCCAACACCGACGACCAGCAAGGCAGGCCCAGCTCTCCCTCCTCAAGGGAGCCATTAGCTACGCGGCCCGACGAGAACTACCGCGCCTAGCACAGCGTACGACGCCAACCGAAGACGAAGGCACGCGGCGTGGCACTGTTACAACACTGTAGCAGGACACCATTTTACCATCCTAACCCTTGTACGCTAGCCCCCCTTGGACTATAAAAGGGGAGGCCGGTACCGTAAACACGAGACAACGATCACGGAACACAACACAACAGCAAGAAAAACACAATCACACTCCCACCGAGCACCCCAGCTCATCACCATACTTAGAGACCTGGGATACACTCCCTCTCTCGACCTAAGCTTGTACCCCCTACTACAAGCCTCCGTGGGCATATAGAACACCCTTCCGAACTAGACATAGGGCACCCCTGGTACTTGAACCAGTATAATCCCTGTGTCTTTAAGCCCAACCATCCAGATCAGACACACGAAAATACCAAAATTTACTTGCCGGTAGGTATCAAACCCCGACGGACGGCATCGAGGGTAATTTTTTTCATTTTGGTCCTTTTTTGTAAGATTTTTTACATATAGACCCCTGGGGGAAAGAATCCCAGAAATGGACCCAATGCACGGCGCCAAGCTTTGGTGCCGTAGGTACATAGCACGGCACCACACGAGCTGGCGTCGTAGCTTGACACGTCAGCTTCACTGTGGCGCGGGGAAAATCCGGTCAAAGCGCACGGCGCCAAAAGCCATGGCGCCGTGGCATGTAGGCACGATGCCATGACATCTGGTGTCGTGCCGTGTGACCACAGCGCTAACGGGCATGACGTCGTGCTTCGGGACTTAAAACCAGTCGCAGCCCCCCTGTTCCCTGCCTCCTCCCTCTGTTCTCCCCGCCTCAAGCACATGGGCTCCGTCTGCCCCCGACGGCCTGTTGACGGTGAAATTCCATTAACCCAGCCATGAGTTTACCTTCAGTGTTGGCATAAGTTTTATACCTTATCCATTGGTACTAACCCCCTTGGTATAACAAGTTCATTAGTGCATGTCGGTTTCGGAGTTTAGTGTTTATGCAGGGTTTTAGCGTTGAAAGCAAGACTTCCGGGATAAGTTCATCAAGCACCTTGTGACAAGACCTTGAAGCCCTGTACAAGTCATGCAATGAAGCAAACTCGACTCCAAGAAGCCCAGGGACCAAACCCGAGAAGATGACAAACTCCGAGGACCTACCCAGAAAAGTGCCGAATCTTGTGGGAGAAGGAGCTACGTCCAACTCGGAGAGAAACTGACGACAAGGGCCCACATGCAGAAGGGGGAAGGATCTAGAAGACTCGGGAACCGACACCACGCGAAGGAGGCAGGCAACTGGGCCGGGGTGGGCCCAGGACGGTCGACCCAGGACGCCCGGCGCGGCCCATTCCGGGGCCCAGTCGCCTCCCCCTTTGACCTAGCCGCCATTCGGGCTATTTATAGCCCCGGGGTCGAGAGCCACGCATCAATTCATTCGTCATCGGCTGCCGAGGAGCAGAGAATGAAGGGACACCATCTCGAAGAGGAGAGGGTCGAGCTAGTTGACTAGAGTCTCCCTAGCCAACGTGGGAACCTTGCAAGGAAGACCACGTCGGAGTTCCCGGAGCTAGAAGCAAGATCGAGGTAGGATCTTGGTGGTGATCTTGGTTCATTTATCATGTACTAGTTGATGTAACAAGTTGAATTCGATTTCTAGCGATCAAGTGTTTCTTCGAAGTCTTCGTTTTCGATCGGCTTTGCTTATCTTAGATCTATTCTCGAGATAGATCACATAGGGTGTTCTTGTAGCCGTGGTGGCTAGAGGTGCACGCCTGACCTTCCGAAAGATCTCGACTTGTCCTTGGACTCGCCCTAGACTACCCGCATGAATAGGGGTGTGTTGTGACAGAACGGTGGCTTTGAAAGGCGGGCGTTTTCGGAGTCGGACGGGAAACCATGATTTAAAGAGGCTTCTAATGAGATTAAACTTGCTACTTCTTCTTTTGCTTGGAACTTCAACAAAAGGCTTGATCCGATCTCTCTAGATCGGTTTATCTACCCCCTCTATCTCTTGGTACCTCCGATCTTTAGTAGATTAGATTCGTTTTTGATGTTCTTTGATTAGATGCATTAGGGTTTCACCTTTCGAAGATTGAAGTTTCTTGGCATTACTAGATCATCTCTTGTGTCACACATTTGTTCCACGGATTCGATACCTTGGGTTCACTACTCAAGGGAAGAAGGATCCCTTGACTACGACGGGAGACTTGTCCGCTTGCAAGTCTAAACGAACTTTGATACAACTATTAACCGTCAACAAGCCCCTTTTTCTAGCGCCGTTGCCGGGGAACAAGTGATCAAGATTCGATCTTTTATTGCTTTTTGTGCAATTTTCAGTTTTCTTTTAGTTTTTCTTTTTGCATCTACTAAATTTTGATCATCCTCAAAATCAATCTAATCTAGTTTGTCTAACCCTAGTTTTCATAGATTTGTTTTTACTTTTTCGTTTTTTGCATATTTTGTTTATCGCTAACCCTAATAGGAGATGGACGACTACCTCTCCAACAAACCTGATAATTTTGTGGATGATCCAGAAAAACTTTACAGGCTAAGGATACACGAAGCACAACAAGCTAAAAAGCTGAATTTTGTAGATTCGAAGTCGGAAGACCAAGGATCGTCGGAATCTCCGAAGAATTCACCACCTCAAAGTCCTCGGGAGAATCGACTTCCACCGATGGGAGATCAACCGCAAGAACGCAAGATCGGGGGGCCATGCACCCCAAACATCATCAGCCTACCAATCTTGAACCTCGCAGAGATCGGAAGGCCGTTCGAGATCAAGACCTCACCAATCCGCATGGTGCAACATTCACCTTTCACCGGTAAAGAAGACCCGAACCATCACCTCCAAGCGTTCATTCAACTATGTCAGACATTCAACATGGACAGGGTGACTCAAGATCAAATGAGAGCAAGGCTCTTTCCGTTCTCTCTACTCAGGAAGGCTTTGCAATGGTTCCACTCTCAACCGACGGAGACGGTGCAAGATTGGAATGCTTTGATGAGGGCCTTCATAAAGGAATACTACTCATCGGGTAAAACCAGGGTATACCTTACCGTTAGTAACCGGCCCGATTACCACGGTAACCGGCCTTACCGGCCTGGACCGGTTACAGTACCGGTCGGTTACCAACCAGTGGGTTTAAAATTTTTTGAATTTGAATTCCAAAAATTGAAAAATGTGGAAAAATCCCTAAAAATACTTCGTGATTTATTGAGTCTAATGGTGTCAAATTTGTTGCAAACTTTGTTCATTTAGTACAAATTCCGACCAAAACAAGTTAAACCAAAAAAAGAAAAGAAAAATCCCCTCGGCCCAGCATGGCCCACTTAGGCCCAACCATTGGGGGGGTCAAAATATCCCCACCGATGCTCCCCACCCCATCCGGTCGAGCGCTCGGCCTCCAGAAGCGTCGTCCGCCCCCTGTCCGCCTCCCCCCGGGGTGCGCGTCCGGCCGTCGGCGACGCCTAACCGGCCTCTAAGCGCGGTTTACCGCTCGGACGACGCGGTTAGCCGGCCGGCCGCCGGATCTAGGGGTTCCCCGCCCCGGACGAGCGGTAAGCCGCAGTTAGGGCGCGGTTAACCGCCCTGGCACACGTAAGTCCCCCCCTTCATAAATGTTTGATTTATCTAGGTTCTAAGTATGTTTTGATATAGTAGTGTAGAACATTTTGATTTAGGATGCAGATATGATTTGATTCAGGTGTTTACATGATTTAGGTTTGTAAATGTAGATATGTAGACCATATATGTAGGATTTTGGTAGAGCATATTTAGTTGTATATATGATTTCATTTAGGATGTAGATATTTAGAGCATATTTAGGTATATGATTTATGTGATTGATTTGTGGATGTTGTCCATTTATGCAGATACAAAATGGCATCTAGAGATGTGTGGGAACACGATGAAAATCATCACCCCGGATGGCGATGCAACTATTGTCATATGCACAAAAGTGGAGGTGGTGCGACTAGGTTCAAACAACATTTGGCTGAAAAGGGGACCCAGGTGGTCCATTGCAGGAATGTGCCACCACCTGTGCGGGAGTACTTTCAGCGTGAGATTGAGAGGACTAAGAAGGCAACTTTTGAACGGAATAAAAAGAGGTTGAGAAAGGAGGAGGTTGCAGCCGAGGGAAACTATCCTAATGCAGAAGATGATGAGGAGGCTCAATTGCAGCGTGCCATCCACCTATCGAGAGCTGAAGAATTGTACTGTCAGGGGGTGGAACAGAGAGGTGGTGCATATGAGCATGGAGGGGGTAGTGGTTCCATGAGGGAGAATCCTTTGCAAAGGATGTTGCGAAGAAGTGGTTCGCGAAGGGATACTCCTGTGGTGGTGGAAGACTATAACTTGGCTGCAGGTGGGAGAAGAGGAATGACGCAACCAAGGATTGATACAGGCTCCTGGACGCAGAAGAGTAAGAATGCAAATGAAGCTATTGGTAAAGCTTGGTCAAAATTCTTCCATATCACAGGAGTACCTGGGAGACAGACTGATAATCCTTACTTTGTTAGTGCGGTTAGAGAGACACAAAAGTGGGGTAAGGTTTCTTTCATTGGTATCACAACTATGAGATTACATTTTTGTACCTAATCTTTTGATTTCCATATGGTTGCAGGTGAAGGTATCGCGTCACCCAGTGGAAGGGAAATTGATGGCAAGTACCTTGATCAAAACGAGAAAGACTTGATGGATAGGTACAAACAGTTTCAGAAAGAGTGGGACATCTTTGGCATGACCTTGATGTGTGATTCTTGGACTGGTCCGACGAGGATGAGTGTCATAAATTTTTTGATATATTGTAATGGGGTCACGTGGTTCCACAAGTCCATTGATGCGACTGGTAAATCTCAGGATTCCAAATTTTTGCTCAAGGTAGTCACTAAACACTTGCCACTGACATTGAGTATGTGTTCAAGGATTACTAAAGTTTGTGCATATTTTTTCAGGAGATTCGAAAGGTGGTGGATGAGATTGGTCCGGAGCATATCGTCCATATAGTCACCGATGGGTCCAACTACAAGAAAGCATGTAGGCAATTGAGAGAGGTGTATGAACACATTGTTTGGACACCATGTCTAGCACACACTATCAATTTGATGTTGAAGGATATTGGTCAGAGGCCCGAACATCAAGGTATGATCGCTAACAGCAAGCGAATTTCAGCTTGGTTACATAATCATGGTCAGCTAAATGCAATGATGAGGGAGGCTATTGGTGGTGTGTTGATCAAGTGGAATGCCACTCGATTTGAGACTAACTATATGTTCTTAGAGAGCCTACATCGCAAACGTGACAAATTCATGCAGTGGACGACATCTCCGGCATTTTTAAATAGCAAGTGGGCCAAAACCGATGAAGGCCGATTTGCGCAAGCGAGGTTATCAAGTATGGAGTGGTGGGAGGGAATGGATTATATCATCAAGACAGTTGAACCAATTCACAAGATGCTACGATTCGCTGACCAGGACTCGAAACCCAACATGGGAGATGTTGTGATGGCCCACCAGCAAATGAAAGCAGAGTGGGAGTCTTACTTTGGATCAATGTTCACACTTGGAATGAGTACAAGCAGATTTTGGATAATAGGATTCGTGATGTGTACTGGGGCACGTATGTTGGTGCAGGTAAGATTGTATGAGTCCTCTATTTTGAATCTCTACTTTCCACATGCATTGTTTCTGACTATTTGAAATGATTTGTGTTTTGCAGCCACTTGCTTACATCCAAGACATGCTTTTATGATGGAACCAACTCCAGAAATGTTTCGTTCCCTAAAGGATACATTTCAGAGCATGACGGATGTCCAGACCGCCGTGCAAGCATTGCAGGAGGCTGAGGTGTTTCGCTAGAAGCATGGTGAGTTTGGCACTGAAATGGCAAGGAGGGCGGCGATTGACCCAAAGACAAGCCCATGTAAGAGTAACTCCGTACACCACTGTTGTTTCTCTATTGCAAATTTCAAATATATTGGTCACTAATTCGATTGCACTTGCACCTGCAGCATCTTGGTGGATGATGTTCGGCTCAAGCACCCCGACGCTACAAAAGCTTGCTGTGCGGCTTGTTTCACAATGTGTGTCATCAAGTGGATGCGAGCGTAACTGGAGTACGTTTGCCTTGCTGCAAAGGTTCGCAACCGCTTGACGCACAAGAAACTTAACAATCTTGTCTATGTGAACTACAACCTTCGCCTGAGACTTAAGGAGGTCTCGGGGCCAAGTCATGATGAAGGTGATTTTATTGACCACCTTGCCCATCTCTCATTCTATGATGAACACCATCTGGTTCGGGAATGGTTTGAATATGGTAGATCTAACCAAGAACCAGTTTTGGATGAGGATGATGATGACGGCGACGTCCCTCTCCCGTCTCATCTTGTCAGTGATCACGTAGACCCCTCTGATCTACGTGAAACTACGGGTGATGATTGCATCAGTGATTGGGCACGTTGAGTGGTGGGAGACACTCACCTTGGGAAGAGGAAGTTTCAGAAGGGGCCTACAAAGGGTGACCCGAAGCGTCAACGAGGATAGGTACAAACAAAAAGGAAAAGGCAAAACAACAACAATTCCAGTGGACAGCGACACCTCCACTAATGATGTCGATGTTCAGCATAGTCCACCGTATCAGGAGTCAGGGGATAGCAGCTCGCCTGATGATGGTGATGGTGATGGTGATGATAGTGATGGTGACGGTGGTGATGGTGGTGGTGGTGGTGGTGGTGATGGTGCTGGTGCTAGTGGTGGTGGTGGTGGTATTCGTTTCACAGGTATACATTGCAACCTAATATGCACACATGTTTCTGATTATGAGTACTAATTGTGATATATGCTTGAATGCAGGGGAGACTGATTTCACACACGCTACTCAGGACCGCGACCATGGAGCACCGGAATCGCAGAGGAGAACGGTTGGACCCACAGACTATGACACTCCTCAGTACTCTTCTTCCTCGTACATCGATACCTCGCAGTCTTTTCATTATCCCAGGCCTGACATCAACATGCAACCACCAACAAGATGGGTGTACAAATGGGAAGATCCACATTTTTACAATATGTTACTTCAACAATGGCAGACGACAGCAGCGTGGACGGGTCAAACTTGGCAAGACTACAAGGTGAGTTGCTTAGAGTGCAAGGTTTGAATGTCATGTCCACCGCCGAGTACCAGATGGCGACCCAAATGGGGGTCTTCCCATTTCTACAACATTGATCTTTTATTACTATGACTATGGTATTGTATGCATGATTATCACTATCACTATGGTATTGCATGCACAATTGTTACTATGACATTATTAGTATGCAAAACTATGATATTATTGCTTTGTTGAGGTTTTGTGAGGTCCTTTACATTAATTTATGCATAGATCATGCTGAGATTTTCATTAATTTACCACCGGGGAACCACAAAAACATGTTCGTTTTTTCTGCCTTTCACATCGGTTTACCGCTCAAACCGACTGGTTACCAGTCCTTACCGAGCGGTTTACCGATCGAAACCGATTGAACTGGCATTTCAATTTGGATTTTGAATTTGTTCGGTTTTGGCCGGTAACCGCGGCTTACCGACCGGTTTACCAGTCTGGTTCGGTAAGCAAAACCCTGGGTAAAACTCAAAGCTTGCGTACTAAGATTGCTACTTTTGCTTAATATCATACGGATACTATCTCGGAGGCATTCGAGCACTTCAATGAGTACACTCGGGTGGTTCCACATCACAAGTTCCCGAAGGAGGACATCGTTCAAAAGTTCTACCAAGGACTCACCATGGCATCAAGGACGATCATCGAGCTTACGCCGACTCAAGCTTTCACTCTATTCAAGAAGGTCGCAGACAATGATACGTGGGCGTCATCCGGACGCTTACATCCGTTTCAACCCACAGGGAACGTCAAAGGAGTCTTGCAAGTGGAGAAGGAAGACATACTCGAAGGCAAGATCGATTCACTCATGCGGAGGTTGGAGAAGATGGAGATAGAAAAGAAAGAGACTTAAGATGTAAAGGCTGCTGAAGCAAGATCCACATGTGAAGAGTGCAGAGAATATGGCCATGTCCACAAGGATTGTCTGGAGGAAGCCGAGGTTCTCGACTACATGAGGAAGGGAGATTTGCCGAACTTCCGCTATGGGCAAGGTAGACCTCAATTTAATGCAAGCTCATCCATTCCGAATTCAATTCTGCTTTGTATACAATTGAAGGACTTCATGGACGAGCAAGATAAGATCAACAAGGACACCGTCACCAAGTTCAAGGCCATAGACAAGGTGTTGGAGAACATCGATAGCAAAGTGACGGAGGTCGGAAGCTCCAACCATCAAGTGCTCAACATGATGAAGATGCTCAAGAGGCAAGTGGGACAACTTGTCGGGCGCCTCACTACTAATGAAGGGAAGCTTCCAGGACAACCTAAAGGTTCCGAATCGGCGAAGGCTATTCAAACACGTTCGGGAAAGGAGACCAAAGATCCAGAATGTTCCGCGGGTGCAAGGAAGCCTAAACCATCCGCCGAGGCGGAGGAATTTGCTAATGGGGAAGTTACGGAGATCGTCACCGAAGAGGCCCAAGTTTGAGATGCCGGGAGAAGACACGAAGATACCGCAACTAAAGCCACGCTACTTCCGAGGTAAACTTGATAACCACTTTGAGAAGTTTGTGGAGGTTGTGTGTAGACTTAGCATCAACATGTCGTTATTGGATGCCCTTCAAGTTCCTACATATTCTCGTTACTTCAAAGACATACTTGTAAATAAATATGAGATAGCAACACTCGGGGTAGATCATGTCAAGATGTCCGAAATGTAGTGTCGCTATTGCTAATGGGCTAGAAAAGCAAAAAGACCCCTGATGCCCGACAATTCCATGTTCCGTTGGTTCGTTCAAATTCGAGAAGGCATTATGCGACCTTGGAGCAAGTGTGAGCGTCATGCCGAGAGATGTGTTCGAGAATCTACACCTACCATTGGAGCCTACAAGTATGTGCTTGGTGTTGGGTGATTACTCCATTCGCTATCCCTTGGGCATCGCCGAAGATGTGCCCGTGAAGGTCGGACACCACTTCATCCCCGTCGACTTCGTGGTACTCGAGATGGGAGAGAGGGAGAAGCCACCACTCATCCTTGGGAGGCCTTTCCTCAAGACCGTGGGAGCTACCATTGTTGTTGGCAAGGGGGAGATCATGTTCGACATCAACGGAGAAAGGAGTTCCTTCAAGTTTCGACCACGCCTCGAGGTATGCAATATGATTGAAGTTAAAAATGTTCCACCTCATCGTCGCGTTGTTAAGGAGGAACCAAGGGAGAAGGAAGGGCTGAAGAAGAAGAAAGAGCCGAAGAAGAAGGACGTAAAGAAAATCAAGGAAGTTGTTGCATCCGTCAAGACAAAGGAACAAAAACCGCCTGTGAAGACCAAAAAGATGATTAAGCCGGAGAATAAGCCCGTGCCGAAGATGGTACGGAAGTGGGTACCCAAGATTGCAACACCCGCAAAGAGCGTTGATCCGAAGTAATCAAGTGAAGAAGTCTAGCCATGGACTATAAACGAAGCGCTAGGTGGGAGGCAACCCATTTCATCGAGTCAAGAATAAGCTACCAGGAGGACAACCCGACTCCAGGTTTTTCGAGTTTTTTCAAGTAATTTAGTTTTAAATTTTACGACGCAAAGACATTAGACTTAGAAGTGATTGAACAATATTAGTGTCAGGGACAGCCAAGGGTCCCCTAAACAACTAAGGAAAACCCGCTTACCTTCGTAAAAAACAAATGCAACCGAACCTAAAAACACGCGTAAGATAAACCCACGGGCCCATGGCCCACCAGACAGTCGGCCTAGCCACCCTCGGGCGGAACTCCGCTTCGCTCGAGGGGCACGGTGCCGCACTGATAAAACTGCACCTCGCTCGAGGGCCGGTCGCCCCATCAGGTGAGGTTCCGCCTCGCTCGGGGGCTGGGCGCCCCCTCGAGCGAGGTTCCACCTCGCTCGGAACCTCGCTCGGGGGCTGGATGCCCCCTCTAGCGGGGTCCCATCTCGATTGAGAGCTGAACGCCTCCTCGAGCGAGGTTCCGTCTCGCTCGAGGACCTCACGGGCCAGCCGCCTCCATACCTGCTCCCCCGACAGGGGGATTTAATGCACTGACATTCGTAGGCGCCCAGGTCAAAGACGAACCCACGCCACGACGTGCCTGTGAATCACGCCCCAACACTGTTCCGCAAACTCCCCCGGTGAGGCCATCCCCGCCACTGTGCGACGCTGTGCGGTGTGGCCGACGATAGTCCTGTGGCAGCTCCCTCGAAAGAGGACGGCGGGGCCCTCGAAGGAAAGACGGGCGACTACTCCACGCCCGCACAGGACTACGCCGTGACGTCGGGCCAGCGGGACCGGTCACCTCCGTCGCCATCAGTCCTGTGCGGCCACCCCCCCGTCCCAACACCATCCCGAGCACTACATCACCATCTTCTACACTATGGGGGACAGGGCGACAAGACGCCGCCACACCGGCTGCTGTGCGCCCTACGGCCTCCTGTCAGCCGCACCCTCGAGCCAATGTACGGACGACGACCAAACGGGCGACCCCTACACCGCCACCCTCGAAGCCGCTCCTGGACGGATACAGGGCACGCCATGACGCCCCGCCAGATGCAAGATTCACTAGGACGGCCGTCTACTCCGTGGCACTGTACGCCATGCCTCCACATGTAGATAAAATAGTGCAGCACGATGTAAACTGCCTCCTCCTTGGCCTATAAAAGGAGGGACAGTCCCCTAGCTGCGGGGGGACGACGGGTAGAGCTTATTTGCATGCTTTCCGTCTTCACCACGATATTGGCACTTTCCTCAATCAGTACCTTTGAGACCTAGAGGACCAACCACCTCTCCCGCCTCGCTTGTAGCACCCCTCTGCAAGCACCATGGTGCAACGCAATATAGTGCCCCGAGCACACCCCTGCTGGATGTACGGCCCCGGCCGGAACCAGGATAAAACCCAGTGTCACTAGTTGCTTAGCACCGGCCATCGAGAGATAGATCTCAACACTTCTACTACTTAGTGTCGGGACTACTTTCCGCACCAACAATTAGAGACATAGTTCTTGGTTGAATATTTTGCTTTAATCATAAACCCTTTACATGAACCCTCCTATGTGTTTGTTTGCTTCTTTTGGAGAAACCACAACCAAATAAATTCAGAACCTAACTTAACCATTCATTCTCATTATGATGTTGTGGTTGACTTGTTTTTCATGCTAAAAACACACGAGTATAGCCACGACTTGTATCTAGATGTTATTTAATTTTAAGCACGTGGTAGGACTCGCGTGAACCTAGAAACTAAATTTATGGTTGGTTTAAAAATCTACATCCTTGATTTCTCTAAGATTAGAATTTTTCTAAGCCTCATTTAATTTTATTTCATTCAAAATCTCTCCCATTTAGCCAAAATTAGAACATAAACCTATGCCCGATGATCAAGCCGGGAAAAGTTTGCTCTCAACCAATGAAGGCAAACTATACCGGTGAGACCGATATCAATGTAGTCGGAAAATATTTTCGACTTACATTTTTTTCAATGGTTTAAAAACTTCTCTAAATTTATGCTTGAGCTTTTCCATAGCTCTTTAAATATTTTTAATTTTCGAAATTAGAGGAGTGCTTAGCCTTAAATGTGCTTAGAGGGAGGCAATCTAGTTAAGTTAATCATGCATGCACCATGATGCTTCATTGGATGCCCTCCCAACAACTTTCATCAAGACCACATGCAAAGGACGAGCATGGGTGGGAAGCAAACATGACTTTGCAGGAAATTCATGGTGGCATGTGAAGCAAGTGGATCAAGGGAGCATGGACATGACTCAAAGCAAGAGCATCAAGTGGAAGGACCAATAATGCAAGAAAAGGAGTGGACGAGAGCGTTTGGGCGGTGCAACTCGTGGAGCACGTGGGCAAGAAAGTCACGAAGGGGAAATGATCGTGCTGGGAGAAAGCGCCGAGCAGGGGGGGCGAACCACCCCAGGCCGGTCGGCCCAGGCCGGCCAGCCTGGCCTATAAATGGTGCCCCCCGACGCCCGTCTTCTGCAGGCAAGTAGCCCTCTCCTTCCTTTGTTTGTGTGCTCAAGTTTTTGTGCCCAGAACCACAGTAGCCGTAGACATAGCCATCCTTCCTGAGCTTGATTGCTCAAACAATTCACACCCTTAATCCACTCAAAGTCCACATTCCGAAGTAATTTTTGAAGTGCCTAGTTACCGATTGAAACCCGAAATTTTAGTAGAGAGGAGTGCTGCAATCATGTGGAAGAAAACCACAAGTCTCTTCACCAAGAAGAAGGGGTCATCGTCGTCCAAGCCATCTTCGACGCCATCTTCGAGGAGGCACTCGGTTTCCGAGTCTCCTCGGAGCATGGAGGTGGACACGACACCACTAGGGAGGAACGACACTCTCCTCCTCGGTGGTATGAGAGCTACAAGGAGCTCATCCATGAGGTTTGCTGAACCTCAAGGGCGTACAGAGGAACCGCCCGTCCCACCTCGTCGATCGAACCGTTCATCCGCTCCACCTCCATACACTGCGCGGTACTCCACGTATGGCTTCATCATCTTGGCAGAGGAGGAGGAGAAGAAACTCTCTCGCCTTGAGAAGAGGCTTGTGGCAAACGTCGATTTCGATGACTAAGCTCTCAACTCATTGGGTTTCGGCACAGACATATACTATATGTTGGGCACCTTGGATGGGTGCAATTTTCCAACGGGTGTCGGCAAACACCCACAAGGACTTTGCCTTGGAAATCTTGATGACTATGGCGCCTATCCTTGATGAGGAGGTGCCAAGTTTATCATTCCGTCTGGAGGGAATTCAGCAAGTGGTCCCCTACGAGCATATTAGGGAGCTACTTGGGTTCCAAAAGCGATCTCCGGAGAAGGTTGACGTTCCGGATGGCATGTTGGATGGATTTTGGAATTTAATCTCCGGAGAAGCCCACCAACAACGAAATTCCATCCGGAACCCCATTATCCAAATATTCCACTCTTGGATGTGTAAGAGGATTATGGGGAGGATGGGGGAGACGAAGGTGACCGACGCAGAGTTGAATTGGCTCTACTCGGCTTTAATTGCCAGGCAGCCAGTAGACCCCTCATACCTTATGATCAACCAATGGTGTTGCGAGGCAACATCGAGATCGGGTGATATTGGTTCGGGGTGCTACCTCTCAATGTTGGTCATCTCCTTAAGGCCGGGAATTACAAGAAATCCCGAATATCTTCTACCCGGGACCCCTCTCGGATTTGAATATTTAAAGCAAGGAAAATATATTAGTGGAGATGAGAGAGGAGGCTTTCATGTGGCCAAGGTGAACTTACCCCTTTCGGACCCGAGACTTAGGCTCTTCATTCAAGGTAAGGAAGATTGGTTGGAGGAGGGACTCCTTGTCCCGGCAAAGAAGAATAAAAGAGGAAGAATTGTAGAGGAGGGATCCTCCTCCGCGCAAGAGGGTGGTGCACAACCAAACTATGTGCCACCATTCGGAGGAATCCCTACTCCGCCAAGTTATTACGGAGGGCCACCGATGCAAGCATGGGGGAGTGGTGCACCTATACCCCCACAAAATTATGTGGTGCCCAACGTAACCTTTGCGGAGCCCTATGCACAATACCCCCAATCACAACAAAGCATGGCCATAATTGGAGGGTATGCTACGAGAAACATGCAAAACGTCGCAGCCCTCCAATCCAATGCAGCTCAGTTGGGTGAAGGCAATGCAAATATTGCCTATGAGCTTGGGCGTCTTCACCTAGTACCGCCGGATCAATTCGTTGGAGGGGATGTCCAAACCTACTACGAGCAAGGGTACAACTACCAAGATCATCAATACCAACCACCGGCGGAGGATTAGGAAGAAGGAGGAGCTTTAGTTTTCTTTTCTTTCCCCTTTTTCTGTAATTTTTAGCTTGTGTTTGCTTGTGTTTGCGTAGTGTTTTCAGTTTTATTTAAATTTCAGCAAGTGTGTTAGTTTATTTTCAGCATGTATGTTAGTTTGTTTTCATCATGAATAATGACACCACCTTGTTTTTATCTTTGGTAAAGTTATGAAATTTATACCATGATGATATATGATTATAATTGCCGCTTTGTTTATCTTTGTAATTGATATATGCATGTTAAAGCTAGTGCTCTCTTAAAATACGAATATGAATTTATCTAAATGCTAGCTTAATCTTTAGCGGAGGTTATGATTAAAATAAAGACCCATAGTGTTTTATGTGCTCTCAAGTTCTAGATAGATTAAAGATGGTTTTTATTCCTAAAAAGTAATGCTAACCTTGTCATGAATATCACTTGTGTGTTGCTCTACCTATCCAAAGCCTTATATATATTTGAGTGCGTAAACCTTAGTGTACAAGAATTATTTTTGAGTGAGTTATTGCAGGCCATGATTTCTCTGGCCCGAGACTAAGAAGCTGGTCATTCCGTTTTTTCGTATCTATCTTATTGCTAGCCTTTTATCCGTGCATTGTGTATCCCCGCATCGGAGATCTCACAAACCTCGTCAGATATCCACCCTTAAAACCAAATATCATCTTTTGTGATTACCTCCTTCACCACAACCTATCGTTGAGGATGGATCATCAATTCAAGTAAGATTACAAGACGGTGCCAAGGTTGAAGATTTCATGCATCTCTCCGAAGGAAAAATATTTCCGGTACCTATCTTGTCTCTATCACCTCTTTGCCCGAGGACAAGCAAACATATAAGCATGGAGGAGGAGGTAGGTACGATGCAATTTTAGTGTTCAAAGGGGAGAAAATAACAAAAAATTTATGAGAAAGAAAAAGAGAAAAAAATGAGAAAGAGAAAGAAAGAAAAAGAAAGAAAGAAAAAAAATGTATAAGAAAAAGTGCGAGTGTGTAAAAATAAAATGAACTCCCCCGGTTCTCTAAAGTGCATTAGGAATTTCTAGGCTTCAAGATTAAAAGATCCATACTCATTTTCCAACCATGTGCAATCTGATAACGAGGACTTCCTTTGTGCCTCGGGATCACTCTTGCCATTTGCACATGTCCATCTATCTCAAGTGTGTGTATTTTTCTCTTCCCCTCCTTGATATAACATTATTTTCCAATGACCTTTTTGACGAGTCTCGGTAAGATCATGAGAAGCTTGTCTTGTTTTAACAACACCTCATTTATAATATCTTGGTAGGACTAAACTTTCCTAAAAGCTCCATATAAAGCCTGCCACATATATATACATGTTATGAGAGGGAAAGGAGTAGAATAAATATGGTTGAGAGACAAAGTGAGATGAGAGTTCATGAGCAATATGCAAGATGATTCAAATTTGTGAACTTGGTTTAGCTCTTTTACATCCCGTTCTTTATTTCAAAATTCCCGAGACCTATTTAAACTTTGGAGCATGTTAATACTTGTGGGATAAGCTTAATTAATAATCTACCCTCTGTTAGGATGAAGGCTAGTACATTATGAAACTTTAAGCGAATTAAATTTTCGAGAGCATTATGTTTTCTTATGTATGATCGAGTGCAAGGTTTAGGGCAACGATGATATCCATTGAAGGCTTACTCGAGGACGAGCAAGGTTTAAGCATGGGGGAGATGTTGACGGTGAAATTCCGTCAACCCAGCCATGAGTTTACCTTCGGTGTTGGCATAAGTTTTATACCTTATCCATTGGTACTAACCCCCTTGGTATAACAAGTTCATTCGTGCATGTAGATTTTGGAGTTTAGTGTTTATACAGGGTTTTAGCGTTGAAAGCAAGACTTTCGGGATAAGTTCATCAAGCACCTTGTGACAAGACCTTAAAGCCCCGTACAAGTCATGCAATGAAGCAAACTTGACTCCAAGAAGCCCAGGGACCAAATCTGAGAAGATGACAAACTCCAAGGACCTACCCAGAAAAGTATCAAATCTTGCGGGACAAGGAGCTACGTTCAACTCGGAGAGATACTGATGACAAGGGCCCACATGCAGAAGGGGGAAGGATCTAGAAGACTCGGGAACCGACACCACGTGAATGAGGCAGGCAACTGGGCCGGGGCCCAGTCGCCTCCCCCTTTGACCTAGCCACCATTCGGGCTATTTATAGCCCCGAGGTCGAGAGCCACGCATCAATTCATTCGTCATCGGCCGCCGAGAAGCAGAGAAGGGAGGGACACCATCTCGGAGAGGAGAGGGTCGAGCTAGTTAACTAGGGTCTCCCTAGCCGACGTGGGAACCTTGCAAGGAAGACCACGTCGGAGTTCCCGAAGCTAGAAGCAAGATCGAGGTAGGATCCCGATGGTGATCTTGGTTCATTTATCATGTACTAGTTGATGTAACAAGTTGAATCCGATTTCTAGCGATCAAGTGTTTCTCCGAAGTCTTCGTTTTCGATTGACTTTGCTTATCTTAGATCTATTCTCGAGATAGATCACATAGGGTGTTCTTGTAGCCGTGGTGGCTAGATGTGCACGCCTGACCTTCTGAAAGATCTCGACTTGTCCTCGGACTCGCCCTAGACTACCCGCATGAATAGGGGTGCATTGTGACCGAACGGTGGCTCTGAAAGGCGGGCGTTTTCGGAGTCGGACGGGAAACCATGGTTTAAAGAGGCTTCTAATGAGATTAAACTTGCTACTTCTTCTTTTGCTTGGAACTTCAACAAAAGGCTTGATCCAATCTCTCTAGATTGGTTTATCTACCCCCTTTATCTCTTGGTACCTCCGGTCTTTAGTAGATTAGATTCGTTTTTGATGTTCTTTGATTAGATGCATTAGGGTTTCACCTTTCGAAGATTGAAGTTTCTTGGCATTACTAGATCATCTCTTGCGTCACACATTTGTTCCACGGATTCGATACCTTGGGTTCACTACTCGAGGGAAGAAGGGTCCCTTGACTACGACGGGAGACTTGTCCGCTTGCAAGTCTAAATGAACTTTGATACAACTATTAACCATCAACACGGCCAGCGGCCAGATCCGCCGGCGGCATCCTCCCCACGGCCGGCGCGGCCCCCAGTGTAGTGTGCAAGGTTAGGCCTCTCCCCTCCCCATTTTTTCTTTGATTTGGTTGGCTTTATAGATAGTATTTGAAGAAACCCTAGATAGATATGGGTCTCGATTTATGAAATTAGTGGTTGATATGAGGATTGTGTCGTGGATATATGAAATGTAGTTACATATAGGTGAATCTGAATGATTCTTTGAATTTGTAGATGCTGAATTTATGATGAGTATTACCTAGGTTATATTATTGCGGTAATAATTTATTAATGTATAAATTTGTAGAACATGGATGAAATGTGGCGTGAGAACAAGTGGAAAGACCGGCCCAAGGAGGTCTATCCTGATGTATCCTGCAAGGATGCACCTGTACCACCTACACTTCCTGTCCCTAATTGTGATTGTGGGAAGGCCGTCCATGTAACTCAATCCATGCACCCTGACACGGCGGCTCGGGCATACTACTCGTGTTTTTATTATCGTGTAAGTACATTTCATGGTTTTTTCTTGATTTACAACATTTCTTGGATTGAACAGTTGAATGATGAATTGAAATGTTTATATTGGTGCAGGATTGGGAGATGTGCTATTTTTTCAGTGGATTGATGGCCCAGAGATGGTTGACCCAAGAATCTTGCTTTTTAGGCAAAAGGCTAAAAAACCGTATGACAAGTTCAAGTGTTGGGTGCCTCCTCCACCAAACCCACTGAAGGACCGATACGGCGAACCAGAGAGGGGGGGAGTGAATGGGAGCCGATAAAAAATCTTCTCGAAGGAGATGGAAACTCCAACAAGATGAACACGGCTTCCAACACACGTCTCCGACTCACTACCAAGGTCAAGCCCACGTAGCCACTGAAGTGCTACTGGACCTAGGAACCAACACACCACCCACCGACCTGAGAAACGCAGCGGAAAAACCAAACCTCGAGTCTACAGACCCACACCGGTCAGACCGGTGAGCACCACCGGTCAGACCGGTCCCTACTGGTGAAATTGAACAACTTCCACTAAGTGGCTCTACACCGGTCAGACCGGTGAGACACACCGGTCAGACCGATGGCAGCCTGAAACCCCCAAGGCACCAAACAGGTCAACCGACCACCAAACTGACCCAAACTCGAAACAGCAGCTACACGGGACAACATGGAACACACCAAGACGTTCACCCGAGCAAAATCCCACAAGGGCTCGCACCGGTCAGACCGGTCGAGAGCACCGCCGTCGAGCCGGTGTAGCACGGGCGGCTCGGGATGAACAGCACCCGCGGGTCAACTCCCCCAAATCCAAATCTCGATCTCCCGAATCACTCCACGGACTTGAACAAGACTTTGGGGATATCAGGAACACCTCATGAGGAGTTCATAGCCAAGTTTAATCCCACCAAATCTCGTCCAAAAAGGAGGAATCGAAGAAATCCCGCCGAAAGCACTTCCAACCCAAGAACTCAAGAAACCCCAAAATCGAGCACTTTTACTCATGGATTTGGGAGGGGAATCACAGCCCAAAGAACCACGAAGGGTTCCCACACATTTCCCCCATCAAATCCCCAAGAGAAAAGTCCCGAAAACAACCCAAAGAAATCACCGAGAGAGGGCTCCGAAAATCACCACCAAGAACAACCGGGAAAACACATCCAAACCTTGAGGAACCACGCCGAATCATCTATACATGAAACAAAGGTTCGTACAAGGTCTAGCAAGCCGCCCGATCATCCATCCCTCTCAACAAGATCTCTCCGTGAAGCTCTCTTGCTAGTCCTAAAGAAAACCTAAGGAAAATAGGTGGAAAATAGGAAAACTAATGAGCTAGGGTTCCAAGAGTTGGCTGCCATCCTCTCACCTCTTGGGTTATATGGAGGCAACCGAATGTCTAAAATGCCCTTCTCTACTAACTAGGGATACAAGCCCCTCAAGGGCGGATTTGGAATTCTTGATGTCTTCACCATCGGACGGATGCCCGGCGACCGCACCCTGCGTAGCCTCGACGCAAGCCATGCGATCCCGACGCGTGTCCTCCGCTTCGAAGATTCGGATCGCGTCGTCGCACACCGGTCGACCGGTGCTCCTCACCGGTCAGACCCACCGGTCGGGACCGTCCGCGCCGCCGCTTGCGGCTCCGTCTTCGGTTCTCCGGTCTTGGCTTTGTGGATCAACCAAGGAACCCAGTGGTTTTATGGTGAACCACCGGAAACCCCGCGAACTCGGTGTAGCCTCCGCCAATCTCCACTCATGACTCGGCTCCCACGTAGTCCCGGCTCGACCTTGGTTTTGTGGCTCAACCAAGAAACCGTCCACGACTTCATCTTGCTTGTTCATGCCACCATGCGGCCCGCACTTGACCCCGCCGGCCACCGGGTCCCTCGAACGAAGCCTACTTGTCTTCTCCACACCTGGAGGCCTCACCGGCGACGACCTTTCGCGCTTGTTCTTCACCTGCACCAACATCAGTCAAGCCGCAACCTGCACCTACAATACTTAGCCAAGAATCAGTCCACACAATGTTGTCAATCACTCATCACACAAGGAAGCGACCATCCACCGGTCCTCGAACCACACATGGTCCTCAATCTCCCCCTTGATGAGTGCATTGACAACACCCACACGAAAGTAACAAGAGAGAAAAGAAAAAGAAAAGAAACGAACAAGAAGAAACTCCAACAAGCGATCGAAAGCCAAACAAAGGCAAAGAGCAAGATCACTTGAAGAAGACAAGTCTCGGACCCCTTAGGCAAGGGCAGCGGCTCGACACATCCGAGACAAAGCAAAGCTCAAGCAAAGAGTGCAAACCACCGTAACAAAGCTCGAACAACCACAAAGAGCTCCCCCTGCACACATGCAAGCTCCCCCTGAACCAATGCACCTCCCCCTGGACGAATGCATGCAAGACACCACTTGAAATAGGGCAGCTGCAACAAAACAGCCCTGACCGGTCAGACCGGTTCACACCACCGGTCAGACCGGTGTGCAACATGTGTACAGAACCAGCACTCACACCGGTCAGACCAGTGACCCTAACCGGTCAGACCGGTGCACAATAGAGCCTAGAAATGGCTCGAAACCACCTGAAAACCTTCTAAACACGTCCAGCAAGCCATTTCAAGCTCAAACTTCTCCCCCTTGTTGGCAATGCATGAATCAAGCCAAATATGCAAAACTTTCAACCTAGAGCTTCTCAAATAGACAAAATTCAACAAAGAATGCTACACACGTCCAAATGAGCAAGTTAGATACTCTACGGCTTCGTATCGATCTTAACTACATGATCACCAAGTTTCACAACCATTGGACGAAGCTAAGATGGATTTTGGCAATTTTGCGAAAAACTTGCCTCTCATGAGCAAAGTCCTAAACATGATCAAAGCATATCAAAATGGCAAAGCCACACAAACTTCATGCTAGGACAGCCATTCTAATCATAAGACCATCACAAACACCCACAAGCACCTCATGTCATGTCAAAGCCACCGAGCCATGTGCCTACTTCTATGTATGAGACTTCTCATTGGTAGGCATCATGCAACGGTTTAGCACCCAAAGCAAATTAAATTCAAGCACATATGACATGGGAGCATATTTTCCAAGCATTTTTCATTTCATTTTCAGATTTGTAAATGGTACATGAAATGTCTTTGCGACAAAAGGAACTTATGCCCCTCCACAAGATAAATCAAGAGGGCTAAACATTCATGATGGCAAATGAGCCTTTGGCCCCATATGATCAATAAACTAGCTATCCAACCACAAATTAAGCATAGCAAAGCCACGAAAACATGTCAAGATCATGCAAAGGCAATTACACATGAGAGAGCAAACATGTGAAATTTTTCAAAAGCCTAGCTATCAACCATGGATTATTCATCAAGATCATCAAGAGCTAAGCCAAACTAACCGTAGCATACCAAACAAGCTCACAAAGACGTAAATCTCATTCCATGGTGAACAATGTATATGAGAGAAGCTTTTCCTAACCGATGCATATGATACAAAATGCATGCAATCTAAGATACAAGGATGCCTATACATCATGTTACATATGCCATGCCAAATGCAAGAAATGCACAAAGGAAAGCTATACATATGCTACAAACCGCCGGCTCCTCGAGGGGAGGCAAAACGGGCTCGACACCACCGGCAAAAGAGAGCTCCCACACACCCAACTCAGGAAATCAAACACACACCAAGTTCCCCCCCCGCAAACGAGTGAAAGTTGCTTGATCTAGGGGTTTGGTGAAAATATCGGCTACTTGGTCATGTGTGGGTACATGGATCAAAGCTATCTTTCCTTTCTCAACGTTGTCTCTCAGAAAGTGGTACCTCACTTCTATGTGCTTGGTTTTGGAATGGAGCACTGGGTTCTTTGCAACGCTTATGGCACTGGTGCTATCACATTGAAGTGGGACATGGGTATACTCCTCACCAAAGTCACTCATGGTGTAGGTGATCCAAAGGAGCTGAGAGCAACAACTAGCAGCGGCCACATACTCGGCCTCGGTCGTGGATTGAGCAACACTCGATTGTTTGCGGGAAGACCAAGACACCAAAGAAGAACCCAAAACTGGCAAGTCCTAGAAGTGGACTTCCTATCCAACCGACACCCGGCAAAATCCGCGTCTGAAAAGCCATGAAGCGCCAAAGAAGAGGACGCAGAGTAGCCGAAGTCGGGAGTGTGACGCAAGTACCTGAAAATTCGCTTCACTGCTTGCCGATGCGAAGTCCTCGGAGACGCTTGAAAACGAGCGCACAGACACACCGAGGCGCGTATGTCCGGCCTCGTCGCCGTCAAGTAGAGGAGTGACCCGATCATGCTCCCGTACTCCTTCGGTCCACGTGTTCACCTTCCTCGTCCGCATCAAGAGCCGTAGTCGTACTCATCGGCGTCGTCATAGCCTTGGAGTCCTTCATCTTGAACTTCCGCACAATGTCCTTGGTGTACTTAGCCACGGTGCACAAATGTTCCTTCCTTTGATTGCTTGATTTGTAGCCCGAGGAAGAAGCGCAACTCACCCATCATGCTCATCTCGAACTCCCTACTCATATCATCTGCAAACCTTGCAACAAGAGAGTTAGACGAGCCACAAAAGACAATATCATCCACGTACACCCGCACAATCGGGATATCTCCGCCCCCGCCTCGGCAAAAACAAGATCCGATCGACCTTCCCCATCTCAAAACCTCTCTCAAACAAGAACCCCCTCAACCCGCCATACCAAGCTCTAGGCGCCTGCTTCAACCCATACGGTGCCTTCCTCAACTTGTACACCGGTGGGGGTACTTCTCACTCTCAAACCCCGAGGTCGCCTCACATACACTTCTTCCTCCAACACACCATTCAGAAAAACACTCTTCACATCCATTTGGTGCAACTTGAACCCTTTAGCCACAGAAAAGGCTAGAAGGATCCTAATCGCCTCCAAACGGGCTACGGGAGCAAAGGTCTCCTCGTAGTCAATCCCCTCCTTGTGACTGAACCCTTGAGCAACAAGTCTCGACTTGTTCCTCACAACCTCACCCTTCTCTCCCTCTTTGTTTTTCCACACCCACTTGGTACCAATCGGCTTACACCCTAGGGGAGGGTCAACCAACTCCCACACCTGATTCCTCTCAAAGTTCTCCAACTCCTCATGCATCGAATTCACCCAATTGTGATCAGATAGTGCGTGTCCAATGTCTTTGGGCTCAAAAGAAGCAACAAATGCAAGCATGAGCGAAATGGGAGTTGTTTCGAACCCTCGACCGTGTAGTGCGTTCATTCATGTCGCCGATGATCCTCGAAGCCGGGTGATCCACTTGTACTCGCCGGGGAGGTTCTCGCCTCGAAGCTACCTCCCCCTCAACATCGCTTCTCCTCGTTCTTGATTTGTCGTCGTAGGTGTAGCGAGAGGGTCCATCCATCATCGTAGTCGAAGTAGTGGGTACATGTTCGGCGGGGGCACCGCACCGCCATCCTCATCATCACCATGTTCATGCTCCTCCTCCCGAAAGATCTCCTCGCCAAGCTCATCATCACCCGCACACTCAAAGACAAGCCGACTACGTGGCTCGTCTCGTCGAAGGTTACCTCGCAAGTCTCCACGATTTGGTTAGTTTCAAGATTGAGCACACGATATGCTCTAGAATGAGATGCATAACCAAAGAAAATGCCATCGACAGACCTAGCCTCAAACTTATCCAACTTCCCCGCCTTTCTTCAGAATGAAACACTTGCAACCAAAGACATGGAAGTGACTCACCTTGGGTGTGCGGCCATGCATCAACTCATAGCATGTCTTCTTCTTGTGCACTCTGAGGTATATCCTGTTCGACACATAGCACGCGGTATTCATTGCCTCAGCCCAATACCTCCTCGGAGTCCTATGCTCATCAAGCATCGTCCGAGCCATCTCGCACAAGGTCCTGTTCTTCCTTTCCACAACACCATTCTGGGGAGGCGTATACGGACTCGAAAAGCGGGTGCTCAAGACCCGGTCATGGCAAAAGGTTTCAAAACGAGAGTTCCCGAATTCCGAGCCATTATCACTCGCGGATAGCTCGTATGGCATCTCCGTGCCTCTCGTTCCTCAACCTCAAGACTAGATCTCGAACAAAACCAAACGTCTCCCCCTTATCCTCCGTAAAGAACATCCACGCATACCGAGAATAGTCGTCCACCACAACAAGGACATACCACTTCCCACCCCGAGATCGCACACGAGCCGGGCCAACAAGGTCCATATGGAGCAGCTCGCATGGACGCTCGGTCATCACATCGGTGAGAGGCGGGTGAGAAGAGGCCACCATCTTGGCATGCCTACACGGAGCACAAACCAACTCTTTCTCAAGCCTCAACCGTGGCAATCCTCGGACCAAATTGAGTTTACTCAAGCGAGACAAAAGGTCAAAGCTCAAGTGACCCAACTTCCTATGCCACTTCCACAACTCACTCGAAGAACCGGCCAAGAAACAACGCTCCACACCCGAAGACCGAGAAAAATCAGCACGAAACACCGACCCTCGGGAACGACCATACAAACAAGGTCCCCTCGAGAGTCCACAATCCGAGAACCACCCGGCCGAAACAACACCTCAAAGCCCTCATCCAACAACTCGGGACACGGAAAGCAAATTGTACCCCGGCGATTGAACAAGAGCAACACGCCTCAGAGTGATCTTGTCACTCACTTTGATCTCACCTTCTGAAAGCACACGCCCACGCCCATTGTCCCCAAAGGTGATGTACCTCTTCGTCACCACGGGACGAGACTTGAGAACCACCCCCTGTCTCCTGTCATATGCCTCGAGCAACCGGAGTCAATCAACCAAATGTTCTTCAAGTCTCCCCCACGAAATTCAAAAATAAGCACGTGAGCGAACAAACGACTCAAAGATCGGGGTTAGTACCAAAAGAGGAAAACCAGTGCCGAGCCATTTGCTCGAAAGTGGGGTTAGCACCAACCAAGGCATCTCTCCTACCAAAGCTACCTCCACGAACACCACCACGGTAACCACCCTGAGGGAACCACCCTTCTCTGCGTGGAGGTGGACCAAATCCATGCAAGAAAGCCCGTGGAACATCCTTCCTCTCCAACTCAAAGCTGTGACTCCTCCGATCCCCGTATTGAGCACGAGGAGGAGAACGCCTAGCAAACTGACCACCTGCACCCTTTTCAGCCCAACCACCAGAACCACGACCACCAGAAACAACCCTCGCGCCTGCACGAGCTCGAAACCCAAACGTTGTCCGTCCGGGCCTCGCACCGGTCGGCCGGTGCCCCACTGCCCGTCGACCGGTGTGGCCTGGGCAGCAGCACCACCAGCAGCTTTCTGCTCTCCCCAAGCCCGAACTGTCCTCACACTCACCTTGCCCCTGGGCATCTGCACACGAGGCTCAAGTACACCATCGGAAGGGTGGTACTTGTCCTTGTTAGCCCACTCCTTTGCCATTCTCTCCTCACGCTTCCTCTTGAAGCAAAACTCCTCCTTATGGCCATCTCTCCCACAATAGCCACAATGGAACCTCACAAGCTTAGGCTTAGGCTTGGGATGTGGCTGCTCACTTGGTTTCTCTCCACTCAAACCCTCCACCGGTTTCTCACCACTAGCCTTCTCACTCTCCTTCCCAAAGAACACTTTCCCCGAAGTGCTCACAAACTTGATAGGCTTTTGTAGGTCTTTTGTGGGTGTAGGAAACACGGGTGGAGCTGGGGTTGTGTCTAGTCGGTTCCTAAGATTGTTAGGTTTTGGAGGGAAATCATTTTTGTGGTGGGTTTTTGGTGGCTCCGGGATATTCTCTCCACTTCCCTCACCAACCTTGTTTTCCCCAAGTCCCTCACCATCTTGCCTCTTAAAGGACTCGATCATCATCCTCAACTGAGGCTCATGACCGGACAACCAACCCATCAACTTCCTCAAATCATCATTCTCATCCTGCAAACGATCAACATAATGTGCAAGCTCCAAATTTTTCAATGCATGCATTTCACAGGTAGAGCAAGATGTAGGCATGGGTTCCTTCAATTTAGCCTCGAGCGAACTAGTGTAAGCATGCATCTCATCAATCTTAGCATGCAAAATAGGGCAAGAAGTGCAAGCACCTAGCAAAGCAGGTCTAGACTTAAGCTCAGCCACTTCAACCCTAAGCACATCTAGTTCCTCACACTTGGAGGCATGCTTCTCCTTAAACAAAGCAAGATCAGCAAGGAATATGGAGCAATCAGCACAATCATTATCATCAGAGACAACAGGGCTAGCCTTAAGGGAATCGATCTCAAGCTTGCTATCAAGCACCTGTGTTTCTAGCTCAGCCACTCTAGTCCTAGCATCCTCGAGTGAAGCCCTAAGCTCTTTCCTCATTTTCTTTGCCTCTCTAAGCATGTCATCACGGTTATCAAGCAAAGAGCCAAGCCTCTCATTCTCTTGGCGCAAGAAGGGAAGTTCATCACACACCTCGTCGTCGGACTCAGAGTCCGAGTTGCTCTGTGTGCTCTTCTTGCTGCCGGAGCTCAGCGCCATGGTGCAGAAGCCATCTCTCGCGAAGCAGCTCAGCCCGCTCAGGTTCTTGGACGACTTCTTGTTCTTGCGACGATCTCCCTCGTCTTCACTGCTGCTCGAGCTCGAGGTGGAGTACGCGGAACTGGAGTCGACGTCGCTCGCTCCCACCATTGCTCGAGCCTTGCCTCGGCTCTCCTTCTTCCTCGATCGTCGCTCGTCCTTGTACTTGTTCTTGTGCTTGCTCTTGTGGTCACGCCTCGAACGGTACTTGCCGTCCATCCTCGGCTTGTGCTTGTAGTTGTCCTTGTTCTCGGCCTTCTCCGGGCAGTCGGCGATGAAGTGTCCCGGCTTGCCGCACTGGAAGCAAGTCCTCGTGTTCCTCCTCATGTTCACGCGGTTCTCGTGCAGCCTCTCAAACCGCCTCGTCAGGAGCGCTAGCTCGTCCTCTCCAAGGTCATCAAACTCCTCATCTGGCATGGACATCAAAGAGGAAAAAGAGAACATCCTGGTGGATGGGTTAGAGTTAGCCTTTCCTTTGGAACCACCAATGAGGGCAAGACTATGGGAGTCAGTCGGTCCCTCGAGCTTGGCAGTCATGCCCCTATCCACCTCAGCCGACTTGAGCTTCGAGAACAGCTCGTTCACCGTCAGAGTGTCATACTTCTCCGACTCCACTATGGCCTCGAACTTTCCGCCCCAAATCGTACGATCCAAAGAGTGTAAGAGCTTGACCGCTCTATCATGATCATCGTACGGGAGCACGTCCACATTGGCCCTCATGTTGTTCACAACCACCGTGAACCTCTCGAAACAAGGCATCGATGGACTCACCGGGGAGATGAGTGAAGTTCTCGTACTCTCTCCGTAGGTCGCATACATCCGTGCTCGAACACGGGCGTTCCCAACATGAGCCTCCTTCAACACCGCCCAAATCCTACAAGCCAAGTGCTCGGTGTGCACCCGATCGAACTCAGGCTGACACAAAGCACGAAACAAGTAGTCGACCGCCTTATTGTTGGCGTCGAATCTGTCCCTCGATCCTGGAGCGAGGAAGTCCATCGGCTGGACATAGCCTGTGTCCACCGTGACATCCCAAAGGATCTGACCCTTTCCGCGGAGAAAAGCACCCATCCGCTTGCTCCACATCTGGTAGTTCTTGCCATCGAAGTGTGGAGGACCCGAACCCCGTTCCTGGTACGCCATTCTTGGATCTTAGCCTGGTTAGAGTCAATAAAGACCCGAACCTGCTCTGATACCACTTGAAGGACCGATACGACGAACCAGAGAGGGGGGAGTGAATGGGAGCCGATAAAAATTCTTCTCGAAGGAGATGGAAACTCCAACAAGATGAACACGGCTTCCAACACACGTCTCCGACTCACTACCAAGGTTGGTCAAGCCCACGTAGCCACTGGAGTGCTACTGGACCTAGGAACCAACACACCACCCACCGACCCGAGAAACGCAGCGGAAAAACCAAACCTCGAGTCTACAGACCCACACCGGTCAGACCGGTGAGCACCACCGGTCAGACCGGTCCCTGCTGGTGAAACTGAGCAACTTCCACTAAGTGGCTCTACACCGGTCAGACCGGTGAGACACACCGGTCAGACCGATGGCAGCCTGAAAGCCCCCAAGGCACCAAACAGGTCAACCGACCACCAAACTGACCCAAACTCGAAACAACAGCTACACGGGACAACACGGAACACACCAAGACATTCACCCGAGCAAAATCCCACAAGGGCTCGCACCGGTCGGACCGGTCAAGAGCACCCGTCGACCGGTGTAGCACGGGCGACTCGGGATGAACAAAGACCCGCGGGTCAACTCCCCCAAATCCAAATCTCGATCTCCCGAATCACTCCACGGACTTGAACAAGACTTTGGGGATATCAGGAACACCTCATGAGGAGTTCATAGCCAAGTTTAATCCCACCAAATCTCGTCCAAAAAGGAGGAATTGAAGAAATCCCGCCGAAAGCACTTCCAACCCAAGAACTCAAGAAACCCCAAAATCGAGCACTTTTACTCACGGATTTGGGAGGGGAATCACAGTCCAAAGAACCACGAAGGGTTCCCACAAATTTACCCCATCAAATCCCCAAGAGAAAAGTCCCGAAAACAACCCAAAGAAATCACCGAGAGAGGGCTCCGAAAATCACCACCAAGAACAACCGGGGAAAACACATCCAAACCTTGAGGAACCACGCCGAATCATCTATACATGAAATAAAGGTTCGTACAAGGTCTAGCAAGCCGCCCGATCATCCATCCCTCTCTACAAGATCTCTCCGTGAAGCTCTCTTGCTAGTCCTAAGGAAAACCTCAGGAAAATAGGTGGAAAATAGGAAAACTAATGAGCTAGGGTTCCAAGAGTTGGCTGCCATCCTCTCACCTCTTGGGTTATATGGAGGCAACCGAATGTCTAAAAAGCCCTTCTCTACTAACTAGGGATACAAGCCCCTCAAGGGCGGATTTGGAATTCTTGATGTCTTCACCATCGGACGGATGCCCGGCGATCGCACCTCGCGTAGCCTCGACGCAAGCCATGCGATCCCGACGCGTGTCCTCCGCTTCGAAGATTCGGGATCGCGCGTCGTCGCACACCGGTCGGGGACCGGTGCTCCTCACCGATCGGGACCGGTGCGGTGCTGCCGCACCTCCGTCTTCGGTTCTCGGTCTTGGCTTTGTGGATCAACCAAGGAACCCAGTGGTTTTCTGGTGAACCACCGGAAACCCCGCGAACTCGGTGTAGCCTCCGCCAATCTCCACTCTTGACTTGGCTCCCACGTAGTCCCGGCTCGACCTTGGTTTTGAGGCTCAACCAAGAAACCGTCCACGACTTCATCTTGTCTGTTCATGCCACCATGCGGCGCGCACTTGACCCCCGCCGGCCACCGGTCCCTTGAACGAAGCCTACTTGTCTTCTCCACACCTGGAGGCCTCACCGGCAACGACCTTTCGCGCTTGTTCTTCACCTGCACCAACACCAGTCAAGCCGCAACCTGCACCTGCAATACTTAGCCAAGAATCAGTCCACACAACGTTGTCAATCACTCATCACACAAGGAAGCGACCATCCACCGGTCCTCGAACCACACATGGTCCTCAATCTCCCCCTTGATGAGAGCATTGACAACACACCACACGAAAGTAACAAGAGAGAAAAGAAAAAAGAAAAGAAACGAACAAGAAGAAACTCCAACAAGCGATCGAAAGCCAAACAAAGGCAAAAAGCAAGATCACTTGAAGAAGACAAATCTCGGACCCCTTAGGCAAGGGCAGCGGCTCGACACATCCGAGACAAAGCAAAGCTCAAGCAAAGAGCGCAAACCACCGTAACAAAGCTCGAACAACCACAAAGAGCTCCCCCTGCACACATGCAAGCTCCCCCTGAACCAATGCACCTCCCCCTGGACGAATGCATGCAAGACACCACTTGAAATAGGGCAGCTGCAACAAAACAGCCCTGACCGGTCAGACCGGTTCACACCACCGGTCAGACCGGTGTGCAACATGTGTACAAAACCAGCACTCACACCGGTCAGACCGGTGACCCTGACCGGTCAGACCGGTGCACAACAGAGCCCAGAAATGGCTCGAAACCACCTGAAAACCTTCTAAACACGTCCAGCAAGCCATTTCAAGCTCAAACTTCTCCCCCTTGTTGGCAATGCATGAATCAAGCCAAATATGCAAAACTTTCAACCTAGAGCTTCTCAAATAGACAAAATTCAACAAAGAATGCTACACACGTCCAAATGAGCAAGTTAGATACTCTACGGCTTCGTATCGATCTTAACTACATGATCACCAAGTTTCACAACCATTGGACGAAGCTAAGATGGATTTTGGCAATTTTGCGAAAAACTTGCCTCTCATGAGCAAAGTCCTAAACATGATCAAAGCATATCAAAATGGCAAAGCCACACAAACTTCATGCTAGGACAGCCATTCTAATCATAAGACCATCACAAACACCCACAAGCACCTCATGTCATGTCAAAGCCACCGAGCCATGTGCCTACTTCTATGTATGAGACTTCTCATTGGTAGGCATCATGCAACGGTGTAGCACCCAAAGCAAATTAAATTCAGCACATATGACATGGGAGCATATTTTCCAAGCATTTTTCATTTCATTTTCAGATTTGTAAATGGTACATGAAATGTCTTTGCGACAAAAGGAACTTATGCCCCTCCACAAGATAAATCAAGAGGGCTAAACATTCATGATGGCAAATGAGCCTTTGGCCCCATATGATCAATAAACTAGCTATCCAACCACAAATTAAGCATAGCAAGGCCACACAAACATGTCAAGAGCATGTAAAGGCATTTACACATGAGAGAGCATACATGTGGCATTTTTCAAAAGCATAGCTATCAACCATGGATTATTCATCAAGATCATTAAGAGCTAAGCCAAACTAACCGTAGCATACCAAACAAGCTCACAAAGACATGTATCTCATTCCATGGTGAACAATGTATATGAGAGAAGCTTTTCCTAACCAATGCATATGATACAAAATGCATGCAATCTAAGATACAAGGATGCCTATACATCATGTTACATATGCCATGCCAAATGCAAGAAATGCATAAAGAAAAGCTATACATATGCTACCACCGGCTCCTCGAGGGGAGGCAAAACGGGCTCGACACCACCGGCAAAAGAGAGCTCCCACACACCCAACTCAAGAAATCAAACACACACCAAGTTCCCCCCGCAAACGAGTGAAAGTTGCTTGATCTAGGGGTTTGGTGAAAATATCGGCTAGTTGGTCATGTGTGGGTACATGGATCAAAGCTATCTTCCCTTTCTCTACGTTGTCTCTCAGGAAATGATACCTCACTTCTATGTGCTTGGTTTTGGAATGGAGCACTGGGTTCTTTGCAATGCTTATGGCACTGGTGCTATCACATTGAAGTGGGACATGAGTATACTCCTCACCAAAGTCGCTCATGGTGTAGGTGATCCAAAGGAGCTGAGAGCAACAACTAGCGACGACAACATACTCGGCCTCGGTCGTGGATTGAGCAACACTCGGCGCTTGCGGGAAGACCAAGACACCAAAGAAGAACCCAAAAACGCGGCAAGTCCCGAAGTGGACTTCCTATCCAACCGACACCGCAAAATCCGCGTCCGAAAAACCATGAAGCGCCAAAGAAGAGGACGCGGAGTACCAAAGGCCGAAGTCGGGAGTGTGACGCAAGTACCGAAAATTCGCTTCATCGCTTGCCGATGCGAAGTCCTCGGAGACGCTTGAAAACGAGCGCACAGACACACCGAGAATTGTATGTCCGGCCTCGTCGCCGTCAAGTAGAGGAGTGACCCGATCATGCTCCGGTACTCCTTCTGGTCTACGTGTTCACCTTCCTCGTCCGCATCAAGAGCCGTAGTCGTACTCATCGGCGTCGTCATAGCCTTGGAGTCCTCCATCTTGAACTTCCTCACAATGTCCTTGGTGTACTTAGCCTGGTGCACAAATGTTCCTTCCTTTGATTGCTTGATTTGTAGCCCGAGGAAGAACTGCAACTCACCCATCATGCTCATCTCAAACTCCCTGCTCATATCATCTGCAAACCTTGCAACAAGAGAGTTAGACGAGCCACCAAAGACAATGTCATCCACGTACACCTCCACAATCAGGATATCTCTTCCCTGCCTCAGCAAAAACAAGGTCTGATCGACCTTCCCCATCTCAAAACCTCTCTCAAACAAGAACCCCCTCAACCTGCCATACCAAGCTCTAGGCGCCTGCTTCAGCCCATACAGCGCCTTCCTCAACTTGTACACCCTGTGGGGGTACTTCTCGCTCTCAAACCCCGGAGGCTGCCTCACATACACTTCTTCCTCCAGCACACCATTCAGAAAAGCACTCTTCACATCCATTTGGTGCAACTTGAACCCTTTAGCCACAGAGAAGGCTAGAAGGATCCTAATCGCCTCCAAACGGGCTACGGGAGCAAAGGTCTCCTCGTAGTTGTTACGCCCCAGGTTTTTAATTACCATCGTTAACGTTAATGACCGGGTTAGCTGGTCAAATGGTCAACCCTAGGTCAACCTGGGCCCTCACCTATGAAAACTCCCTAACACACCCCTAGAGACCCCTAGTGAATAGTTCTTACACTTGTGGGCCAACCCATGGTCAAGGGGTGGGTCAAACCCCCTTGGCATCCCATGTCCACAGGTGCCTGCCGGAACTTTTGCCGCGTTCTCCGAAATTCACCTAAACACTTAAAATTCTACCTTCAGGAAAGTTGTAGGTCTTGTTGAGGGACACAACTTTCATGTAGAGTGGCATTGCAATTTTGGAAGGGAAAATTGTGAAAAACCCCTTGCAAACCAGCTTTTACTGTTGCCAAGCACAGGCTGACATTCAAAGTTGGCATTCCCCAGATTTAAATCTAGAGAGAAAAACCCCATACATCCTTTGTGAAAGTTGTAGCTGGTACTTAGATCTACAACTTTGGTATTCATTGCTTGGTTAGGTTTTATTCAAAATTTTGGAGAAACAGTTGCTCAAACATAGCACCAACAACACTACCAGGGCCGGTGCGCGCCGCGCCGCGACGTCGTGCGCGACCCGTGCACCGCGCGTCGCCGGCCACCGCCGCCCGCGCTCCGGCGTCCGCGCCCGCACGCCTCCCAACGCCCGCCGCCCGAGGATGACCGCGCCCCTAGGAGCGCCCGTGCCGAGGCGACCCGCGCCCCGCGACGCGCCGGGGTCGGCCGCCGCGCCACGCGCCGACGCGCCGCGCGCGCGCGTGCGGTGGCCGGACGCCCCCCCTTTGGACCGGCGGTCCGTTCACGCCCCCCGCCCGCGTGCGCCATACTACGGCCAAGGGTCACGCCGCCGTCATCGCCGGGCCGCCCCGGGGGGCTATTTAAGCGCCGTCCTTCTCCTCCCCCGCGTGCCACCCGAGCAGCCCCCGCCGCCATTGCCGCCGCCGCCGCCGCCGGAGCTCGCCGCTTGCTCTCCCCACTAGCCAACCGCACCACGAGCTTCCCTAGCCCCTACTACAACTCCCGCAGTCGCGTGTTGTCCAAGCCCGCGCTCTCCTCGCCGGAACCCGAGCCGCCGCGGTGTGATCGCCGGCCGCCGTCGAGCGCCGCCGTGCGGGGTCTCTCCGCCCCAACCGCGCCTACCCAGCCACCCTAGGTGAGCACGTGGTCCTCCACGGCCGCTTGCCCAGCCGGGATCGCCGCCGGCTCGCAGGAATCGGCCATGCCGCGCCGCCGGCCTGGCCAAGGTTCCAATTGCAGGGATTAATTTCTTGTTAGGGTGCTCTGAGTAAAAAGGCAGGACTAGTTTGTGAAGAGCCTATCTAACTTTTCTTACAGATCAGTCCAAGGGCTTAGGAAATTCCTAGAAATTCACAGAAAAATCAGAAAATTCCCAAACCAATTTTGTAGGTTTCAGGATGTTAAACCCCACCTCTTTGTTGTACACTTATGGCTAGATTCAAAATAGTTTTGGAAGGAAAATTACAAATGTGTTATACTTGGATATGTCATAACTTGAAATGTATAACTCCTCTGTAGCCAAGTTTTGGATATGTTGTGTGTTAGGATATGACTAGATGCTGTGACAAAAATTGCACAAAGTTATAATGTAAATCTTTTTCTAAAAATGTTTTTCTATTTCTGGCAGGACTGCATAAATGATTTTTCATGTTAACAATATTTATGTTCTTGAGCCCAACTTGTGCGCACTGTCTTGTAATGCCAAAAGGCACATCCTGTGAATGAATCATGAATTTTGGATTAACAGAAATAATTATTCTTGATTAATGCATGTGTTTCTTTGTAAATTAATAAACCAAGTTCAGTAGATATTCCATACAAATATGCTGGTTCTCTAGGCTTGTTTAGGGTCAGAGAACATGCACAAGAAAGTTTGGATCATTTTGATGCTTAATTATTTTTATATGCATTTAAATTGAATCACTAGATAACCTTTGTTGTTTTCCATAATATTTATTTTCCTAGCATCCAACACTTACATGTGGGTCCAATGGACCAGTATAGGTGCTAGTAGGCTTAAGAAACACTCATTTAATTTTTGGTAATTTAATTGATTAATAAATGGCTTAAATGCCCTTTCAATATTAAAGGGAAATTAAATAAAGAAAAGGCCTTAATTAAATATTTTTCCTTTTTTGGAAGTATTATTTAATATAAATAAGAGAAATTTAATTATCAACACTAATAAGGAGTTAATTCACAAATAAAAATATTAATTCCACCCTTGTTGGTAAAGATGAACTAAAATAAAGCTTTCACATGAAATGATAAGCTTAAATAAAAACCTTTATTCAAATGTGGAATAAAAGAGTAACCCATGTACAACCAATGACTTCCTCAAATAGAAACCTTAGATGAATGCTTGATAAGGTGAATATGACCAACCCAGAGTTGGATGAGACAACAAACTATCACATCACCTAAGTCTTGCATTGCATTCCGTGTAGATCTTCCGGACGGAGATTACTCCCTGGTCCCGAAAACCAAGGAAGGCGGAGCGGAAGGTTCTGCGCAAAGTACGTGGACGTACTCGACACCGAGGGTGCCCAAGCTAACCTAGTCGACGAAGGCAAGCTCCGGTGCATCTAACCTAGTTTTAAAGTTCCTTATTCTATGAATGATTGTGCATTTACGTTCAGGAGTTGAATGAAACCCTAGATGCATGATCATAGGTACCTTTGTCCCTACTAATATGATAGGTCGATAGCTGCTAAGCTATAGGACCGTTACAAGTCGGGTGATGACCTCACTCGCGAGAATAGGTTCCTAGATAGGAATCATACTATATCCTTAAATGGATTGCTCACGTGGTAAGAGCATGGGATCTGGGCTCCGGTCCAGTGGGTATGTGGGTTAAGTTTTTGAACGTACCAAGCATATGCCGGGTATGGGACCGGTAAGCCTAGTACCATAATGAGGCGGCGAGGGATCCTACTATTACTACTCTTGGGATTCGCTCTCACGGCTAGCTACCGGTGGTGTATGGTGACTCCGGGTATCTCGTGGGGTATGCCAGATAGCCTGCACCAAAGACTGTAAGATTCGATCCCAACCCGAGGATTTATGGGGACAGTTTGGGGAGTTGTCCTCGCGGGGGCAGCCGACCGTGTGTTTGGGTCTACCTTGCAAGGTTTAAATCAATAGATTGTCGGCCTCTCACCGTTATCCGAGACTACTTACTCCACTAGTCATGTGATCCCTAATGATGGAAGTTGATGAAGATGATGTTTGATTAATTGTATTGTACAACTTTGTTTGTACTAGTTGGCTAATGTAGTAAAGACTAAACCTACTAGAACTTGTGCTAAAATCTTGAAAGTAAGGACCTACTCTTTGTTGCTTTTTAGCAAAAGCAACCCAGTAGCCAAAAAGCCTTTCATAGTCTAGAATTGGTGAAGTAGAAATCACCGACGGGTAAGACTTGCTGAGTATTAGTATACGCAGCCTTGCTATAATGTGTTGATCCAGGTAATGCCTTCAGTGATGTGTGGCCTGGTGAGATCCCGCCCGGCTGGGAGCTGGAGTGGGTGGAGGACGACTACTGAAGCATCATGGATGGCCTCTCGTGGTGACTTTGCTGCTGCTAGTTAATTTCCGCTGCTTTTCAAAACTCTGAACTATTTCGTCATGACAAAAACTATGGTTTGTAATAATTAAACCCTTCGCGGTACGAATTTGGATTTGAATGTTGTTGTATCTCTGGACTCGCCTTCGAGTGAGTTTTAATGCATATATTCGATCCTTGTGCTCTTCAAGTGATTTACCGGGCGTTAACCCGGTAACTTACGACAGGATGGTACTTTATTATTGCTTAATGACCAAAGTGGATCGGTCTTAGGCGATAGTACGGTATTTTCCTGGGCGGGTTGACACAGTTGGCATCAGAGCTTATATGCACCTGAGATTAATTAATCAACCTTAATCACTAGTTTTTGAATAAAATATTCCAAGATTTTCTGATTTTCCAAAATACGTTGGTCCACTAAGGATAAACTAGACCGAGAGGCCCTAGAGGGAATTTTTTTGGGTTCTTTCAGGTGGCTTAATTAACTTATGGTTTATTTTGCTAACTCCCAGCACATTACTTTATGTCAGAATTAATTTCTTGCGCAACCAAACTAGGAGCCACGTGTTTTATATGTGTGCTGTTCCGCATCACGAGAATTGCGAGGGTTGATGGAGTGATCCATTCCACGGATCCCATCTTCGCGTCTGTTTATGAGTTGTGTGTCGCCACGTGTTTCATACGTGTGCATTCCGCATGTCGCTCATGCGAGGCAAGGATACACTCCATTCAAACGGAGGGTGTCCGAGGTTGGACGCTGTCCATGCAGCGGCTTAACGCATGGATACCGTTTCTATAGTGAACGGTAATGTATGGGGACGCTTTCGTGACGTGCCGGCACGAAAGGTTCGTTTTCCGTGGTACATAACGGCCGCTTCGTTAGTTGTTAAGCCAGTACCGTATAGCTCTCGACTAGATATTATAGGGAGAGACGAATAAAAGCCTTGCCACCGGCACTAACTTCGAATTTTGGCTTGATTGCCATGTGAGGTCGAATAGGACGTCTTGCATGCATGTTAAAAATCAAAACAACCAAAATGGACCCAAGAATCGAATTTCCATGTGTTCTCTAAGGAAGTTTATACTAGTGTGTGCTTTTTATAAACTAGAATACCTCTCATACCTAGCCGTCTTGCTGCCGAAATTTTGTGAAAAAGTTGTTTACCATGTGAAAGGTTAATTAAACCAAATTATTAAAAATAATTGCTCCTCAACTAGCTGTCTTGTAGTAAGCAAATCTCAATCCGAGTTGTTGGGTTGGTTCACTTTTTCCCCTAGGCACATCCAAGTTAAGGACCCTTCATTTGTTTCCTTGATCGACGCTCAACCTTAAAAAGCTTAATTAAAAGTATTAGAGGTTAAATTGAAAACTTGGGGAAAATTTTGAGGCTTCTGGATTTTTGGTTATGAATTTTGTTCACAAACGTTTGCCGTAACTTCACCATTTGACATGCCGTTCTCTTTTGAGATCTGACATGGGTTACCTTTGTGTACAGATGGATTTCCCCGTGTTTCACCAGTTCGACGCTGACGGTACGATCCGTACCAACGGGTTGCACTGGGAGGGTTTTCCGCGCTTGGCATGGGAAGCACTCAGTGCCGCAGGCTACCTTACCCCACCGACGTACGAGGTGAAGGAGTTTGAGAGCTTTGGTGTTCCCCGCTGCAGGGTGATCGTTACTGTGCTGCCGCACCCAGACCACGCCGACTGGTTTGACCTGAGTTTTATTTACTGGGGATTTATCACGCACGAGTCCGTGGAGTCGCCCGCCCTCGGAGTGCCGACGGACTTTTGTGACCACAACCCTACCGTGGTAGCTCTTTCCCCGTTTGGACCGTTTCCGCCGTGGGTCCTCACGACCCGGCCTTGGTTGGACCGTATGGACCATCTACGGGAGCTACCGACCCTAGCAGAGCCGTTGGATGTTACCCGGACACTTGCCCGTTGTCCGAACGTGGTCTTCACACTCCGTGGGGCTGCGTTTTAACACCGCAAAGCAATTATTGCACGGCGCTTGGAGGCATCTAGGCGCTATTGGGAGCAGCTTTCGGCAAAGACACCAAAGGCGCGAACTTCACGCTTACCCGTGTGCAGCGGAGGAGAACGAAACAGTTGTGTGCTAGGAGGTTCCAGCTTGGAGCTTGAGAGAGGTGACCGCCTCCAGAGGATCGTGGACCTAGAGGCGGAGAACCATGCACTAGAGGAGGATGCCGACGCACACGAGATAGAGAGGCTGACCGTGCTGCAGAACATTGCAGAGATGCAGGAGCACGTGCAGGAGGTTGACGTACAGGTGGTCGCCTTACAGGCTATAGTGGCCTTACAGCCACTGCCCCCAGTACAGGCACACCCGGAGGAGCAGCAGGCTGTGTCCGGTCTGGATCAGACGAGCCAGGCAGGACCACCGCTACCGACTCCCCCAGCTTCGCCTTCGTACAGTGGTGCTTCAGTGGGCAACTAGGTTGCCGACAGCAGGGAGCAGCAGGATATCGATCTTATCGAGTTGTCTTTGAGATGTTAGAGTAGTTGGCTTGACAGCACGTCTTCGTGCCAAGCAACTATTGTATCGTGTATTTGTCATGATGTTTCAAAATCGAGTTGTAATGACGTTGAACCTTGTTCTGTCATGTTGTAATAAGAATGCTTAAGCTTGTATGCTTTAAGTGAGTTTCGTTGTCTTTCAAATTGAATTTTCTTGTGCTGAATACCAGATCCTTGGATAATTCATTGCGAATGATCACGCTTGTCAAAGATTGCATTGTTTATCTCCTACGAACGTTGGTAAAACAAAGCATCTTTACGAACATCACTCGTTGCTAGAAAATAAGTGCTCGTTCGTATACCACCTTCTGTGGTATTCGGACTAACGACGATCGTTCAGAAGTGATTATGAGCTGCACAACTGAGTAGTCGCCGTCCGAACCGATCGAGAAGAACGATTCTATGGATCTTGGTGGCTATAGAATGTTGTGCTTGTTGCTGTCCTCATTATTTACTTACTAATGGGATGTGATAATGCATGATCGTGCTTGTCATCATTTGGAAGTAAGCTTTCGGTTATCTCACTAATGACGCTCACTTTTCAGATGGTGGGAACCACGCGTAGCTCTCCCAACGGTTTTGGAGCGAGTGGTAGTGGTGACTTGCCGCCACCCCCGCCCATGAACCCGACGGAGGCTTTCATGGCCACCCAGACCGAGGTGCCGCGCCGATCCCCGCGGACGCAACAACAGATCGCCCGCCAGATGAACCGAGGGCCGCCACATGGGGCCAACCACGAGGGACCTAACCAGGTCACCACGTATGCCCAGTTCATCGCCATGAAGCCGCCAACTTTCGCGAAAGCAGAAGACCCTCTGGAAGCTGAGGCTTGGGTCAAGGCCATAGAGGCGAAATTCTCTGCTTTTGTGCTGCCTTGCTCCGAGGAGAACAAAGCGAACTTCGCAGCACTGCAACTGCGAGGGGAAGCTTTGATGTGGTGGGACCACTTCAAGTCCATGCAGCGAGACCACACCGTGACTTGGGAAGAGTTCAAGCAGGCCTTCAAAAGCCACCACATTCCCAAGGGTCTGATGGACAGGAAGATGAGGGAGCTGTTAGCCCTTCGACAAGGATCTGACTCCGTGTACCGCTATGCTCAGAAATTCAATAGCTTATGCCAGTACGGTGGGCATCATGTGGATACTGATGCCAAGAAGATGGAGAGGTTCCGCGACGGGCTTGATGGCAAGTTGTATGAGCGCCTGAATCTACTCGAGTCCGCGAACTTCCATGAGCTCGTGAATAAAGCTCTCTCGCAAGAGGATGCTATGAAGAAAGCCCATGGGGACAACAAGAGAGTGTCCGGTTTCACCCCAGGCAGCGGAACAAACAAGAAGTTTCGTTTTGTGAAGAAGGAAGCTCCAGGCCCATCCCAAAGATTCTTCAACCGGACGCGGAACAATGAAGCAATCCAAGGGAAACCCCCCGGGAACTTCCAGTTCCGCCGTGCCCAGCAGCAGGCTCCAAAGCCTAATGCACCCCCTCATGATGTTGGAGATCGTCGTTGCTACAACTGTGGTCAGCCAGGGCACTACATCAATGAGTGTCCTAAGCCCAGGCAGATCAAGCCCAACCCGCAGAACCAGAGCACGGGAAACAAGCCTGCCACTCCGGCCAAGAAGCCGATAGTGCAAGTGCGCCAGGGCAAGCTGAACTTCACTACCGTGAGTGACATTCCCGCAGGAGCTCCAGTACTCACGGGTACCTTCTCTATCAATAACACTCCTGTTAAGGTCTTATTTGATTCGGGAGCCACCCATAGTTTCATAAATGAGAGTCTATTAGACAAATTGGGTCTAAGAGGAGTATCAACCAAATCTACTTATAAAATTACCACACCCGGTGGAAACATCATGCCTCAGTTAGTGATTTTTGGAGTTCCCCTAAGACTAGGAAGTCGGGTCATTCAATCTAATCTGATAGTCATCAAATTAGGAAGCATGGATGTTATTTTGGGTATGGAATGGATGAATCAACATAAGGTGGTTCTAGATATATCAGATAGGGTCGTAGAGATCCACTCTCCTACGGTCGGGCACACTACCTTGTACCCGCCTTTCCGGACCCGTACCGACTCTTGTGCCTATGCGACCATTATCTCCTCCCTTGATGAGATTCCAGTAGTGTGTGAGTACCCGGATGTATTTCCTGACGAGTTGCCTGGTATGCCACCAGACAGAGATGTCGAGTTTGTGATCGAACTCCAACCCGGTACCGCACCTGTTTCCAAAAGACCTTATCACATGCCACCCAAAGAGTTAGCCGAACTAAAAACCCAACTCCAAGAATTGTTAGATAAGGGTTACATTCGCCCGAGCTCTTCTCCTTGGGGTTGCCCCGCTCTCTTTGTCAAAAAGAAAGATGGTAGCTTGAGAATGTGCGTAGATTACCGTCCACTCAATGCAGTCACCATCAAAAACAAATACCCACTTCCTCGAATTGATGTTCTGTTTGATCAATTGGCTGGTGCCAAAGTCTTCTCTAAGATCGACCTTCGTTCTGGCTACCACCAAATCAAGATTCGACCATGTGACATTCCTAAAACCGCCTTTTCCACTCGTTATGGTCTTTACGAGTTCTTGGTCATGTCCTTCGGACTCACTAATGCACCTGCGTACTTCATGTACCTCATGAACTCCGTATTCATGACGGAGCTCGATAAATTTGTCGTGGTCTTTATCGATGATATCCTCATCTATTCTAAAAGCGAGGAAGAACACGCCAACCATCTCCGAGTTGTCCTTCAGCATTTGCGAGATCATCAGCTTTATGCTAAGTTCTCCAAATGCGAATTCTGGTTGAAAAGTGTCAAATTCTTGGGGCACACCGTTTCCCACGATGGTATCTCCGTAGATCCTAGCAAAGTTCAGGAGGTAATGGATTGGAAACCACCCAAATCCGTACATCAGATCCGCAGTTTCCTAGGATTGGCGGGATATTACCGTCGATTCATTCCTGACTTCTCTAGAATCGCAAAACCCATGACCGAATTGCTCAAGAAGGGAGTGAAATTCGTGTGGAGTGAAGCATGTGAGAAAGCTTTTCACACCCTCAGACAACATCTAACTTCAGCCCCAGTGCTAGCTCAACCCGATAATTCCAAACCATTTGAAGTCTTCTGTGACGCATCAGGCACCGGTCTTAGCTGTGTCCTTATGCAAGAAGGCCGAGTCATTGCCTATGCTTCACGAGCCCTTCGACCCCATGAGCTCAACTATCCTACTCATGATCTTGAGTTAGCTGCCGTTGTTCATGCCCTCAAGTTATGGAGACATTATCAAATGGGCAATCATTGCAATATCTTCACTGATCACAAGAGCCTCAAATATATCTTCACTCAATCAGAATTGAATATGAGGCAGAGAAGATGACTTGAGTTGATCAAGGATTATGATGTAGAAGTGCACTATCATCCCGGTAAAGCAAATGTTGTTGCGGACGCTCTTAGCCGCAAGGATCATTGCAACCACCTAGAGTTGGGGCCAGTCAGTGAACCCTTGTGTGAAGAAATGAGAAGGCTCAACCTAGAAGTGGTACCGCAGGGAATTCTTTATGCCTTGACGGCAGAGTCAAGCCTGTATGACAGGATTGTCACTGCCCAGCGCAATGATGCGGATATCCAAACCATCAGGCAGAAACTAGTGGAAGGAGACCCGAAGTACACTTGTTTCCAGAAGGATCACCAAGATGTGGTCTGGTTTGGAAAACGCCTAGTGATCCCCGTTGACCCAGAAATCAAGAAGATCATTCTAGATGAAGCTCACAAATCCAAGTTCTCTATTCACCCTGGTAGTACCAAGATGTACCAAGATCTAAAGCAGAACTTTTGATGGTCTAATATGAAGGTGGATGTAGCCAAGTATGTAGCCAAGTGCGATACTTGCCACCGGATGAAAGCAAGTCATCTGAAATCGGCAGGAGTACTTCAACCCCTGACGATACCTATGTGGAAATGGGATGACATTAGTATGGATTTTATTGTGGGTTTACCCCTGACTCCTAGAAAGAAGGACTCTATTTGGGTAATCGTGGATAGACTCGCCAAGACCGCTCATTTCGTTGCCGTGCATACCACTTACTCCGTGCAACAATATGCAGAGTTGTATGTAGACCACGTAGTTCGTCTACATGGAATCCCAAAAACTATAATCTCTGATAGAGGGACTCAGTTTGTAGCCCGTTTTTGGGAGCAGTTGCATGAGTGTTTGGGGACTCAGTTACTCCGAAGTTCCAGTTATCATCCCCAGACCGATGGTCAGACGGAGGATTATCTTTACACCAAGTATCCGGGCTTCCTCCAATCCCGAAACAGTGAGTCTTTCTCCCCATCTCTTCGTTATCAAATCGAATCTCGGGACGAGATTCCTTTTAAGGGGGGTAGGATGTGACGCCCCAGGTTTTTAATTACCATCGTTAACGTTAATGACTGGGTTAGCTGGTCAAATGGTCAACCCTAGGTCAACCTGGGCCCTCACCTATGAAAACTCCCTAACACACCCCTAGAGACCCCTAGTGAATAGTTCTTACACTTGTGGGCCAACCCATGGTCAAGGGGTGGGTCAAACCCCCTTGGCATCCCATGTCCACGGGTGCACCGCCGGAACTTTTGCCGCGTTCTCCGAAATTCACCTAAACACTTAAAATTCTACCTTCGGGAAAGTTGTAGGTCTTGTTGAGGGACACAACTTTCATGTAGAGTGGCATTGCAATTTTGGAAGGGAAAATTGTGAAAAACCCCTTGCAAACCAGCTTTTACTGTTGCCAAGCACAGGCTGACATTCAAAGTTGGCATTCCCCAGATTTAAATCTAGAGAGAAAAACCCCATACATCCTTTGTGAAAGTTGTAGCCGGTACTTAGATCTACAACTTTGGTATTCATTGCTTGGTTAGGTTTTATTCAAAATTTTGGAGAAACGATTGCTCAAACATAGCACCAAAGAACACTACCGGGGCCGGTGCGCGCCGCGCCGCGACGTCGTGCGCGACCCGTGCACCGCGCGTCGCCGGCCACCGCCGCCCGCGCTCCGGCGTCCGCGCCCGCACGCCTCCCAACGCCCGCCGCCCGAGGATGACCGCGCCCCTAGGAGCGCCCGTGCCGAGGCGACCCGCGCCCCGCGACGCGCGGGGGTCGGCCGCCGCGCCACGCGCCGACGCGTCGCGCGCGCCGTGCGGTGGCCGGACGCCCCCCTTTGGACCGGCGGTTCGTTCACGCCCCCTCGCCCGCGTGCGCCGTACTACGGCCAAGGGTCACGCCGCCGTCATCGCCGAGGCCGCCCCGGGGCTATTTAAGCGCCGTCCTTCTCCTCCCCGTGTGCCACCCGAGCAGCCCCGCCGCCATTGCCGCCGCCGCCGCTGCCGGAGCTCGCCGCTCGCTCTCCCCACTAGCCAACCGCACCACGAGCTTCCCTAGCCCCTACTACAACTCCCAGAGTCGCGTGTTGTCCAAGCCCGCGCTCTCCTCGCCGGGAACCTGAGCCGCCGCAGGTGTGATCGCCGGCCGCCGTCGAGCGCCGCCGTGCGGTGGTCTCTCCGCCCCAACCGCGCCTACCCGGCCCACCCTAGGTGAGCACGTGGTCCTCCACGGCCGCTTGCCCGGCGGGGATCGCCGCCGGCTCGCCGGGAATCGGCCATGCCCGCGCCGCCGACCTGGCCAAGGACCCAATTGCAGGGATTCATTTCTTGTTAGGGTGCTCTGAGTAAAAAGGCAGGACTAGTTTGTGAAGAGCCTATCTAACTTTTCTTACAGATCAGTCCAAGGGCTTAGGAAATTCCTAGAAATTCACAGAAAAATCAGAAAATTCCCAAACCAATTTTGTAGGTTTCAGGATGTTAAACCCCACCTCTTTGTTGTACACTTATGTCTAGATTCAAAATAGTTTTGGAAGGAAAATTACAAATGTGTTATACTTGGATATGTCATAACTTGAAATATATAACTCCTCTGTAGCCAAGTTTTGGATATGTTGTGTGTTAGGATATGACTAGATGCTGTGACAAAAATTGCACAAAGTTATAATGTAAATCTTTTTCTAAAAATGTTTTTCTATTTCTGGCAGGACTGCATAAATGATTTTTCATGTTAACAATATTTATGTTCTTGAGCCCAACTTGTGCGCACTGTCTTGTAATGCCAAAAGGCACATCCTGTGAATTAATCATGAATTTTGGATTAACAGAAATAATTATTCTTGATTAATGCATGTGTTTCTTTGTAAATTAATAAACCAAGTTCAGTAGATATTCCATGCAAACATGCTGGTTCTCTAGGCTTGTTTAGGGTCAGAGAACATGCACAAGAAAGTTTGGATCATTTTGATGCTTAATTATTTTTATATGCATTTAAATTGAATCACTAGATAACCTTTGTTGTTTTCCATAATATTTATTTTCCTAGCATCCAACACTTACATGTGGGTCCAATGGACCAGTATAGGTGCTAGTAGGCTTAAGAAACACTCATTTAATTTTTGGTAATTTAATTGATTAATAAATGGCTTAAATGCCCTTTTAATATTAAAGGGAAATTAAATAAAGAAAAGGCCTTAATTAAATATTTTTCCTTTTTTGGAAGTATTATTTAATATAAATAAGAGAAATTTAATTATCAACACTAATAAGGAGTTAATTCACAAATAAAAATATTAATTCCACCCTTGTTGGTAAAGATGAACTAAAATAAAGCTTTCACATGAAATGATAAGCTTAAATAAAAACCTTTATTCAAATGTGGAATAAAAGAGTAACCCATGTACAACCAATGACTTCCTCAAATAGAAACCTTAGATGAATGCTTGATAAGGTGAATATGACCAACCCAGAGTTGGATGAGACAACAAACTATCACATCACCTAAGTCTTGCATTGCATTCCGTGTAGATCTTCCGGACGGAGATTACTCCCTGGTCCCGGAAACCGAGGAAGGCGGAGCGGAAGGTTCTCTGCAGTACGTGGACGTACTCGACACCGAGGGTGCCCAAGCTAACCTAGTCGACGAAGGCAAGCTCCGGTGCATCTAACCTAGTTTTAAAGTTCCTTATTCTATGAATGATTGTGCATTTACGTTCAGGAGTTGAATGAAACCCTAGATGCATGATCATAGGTACCTTTGTCCCTACTAGTATGATAGGTCGATAGCTTCTAAGCTATAGGACCGTTACAAGTCGGGTGATGACCTCACTCGCGAGAATAGGTTCCTAGATAGGAATCATACTATATCCTTAAATGGATTGCTCACGTGGTAAGAGCATGGGATCTGGGCTCCGGTCCAGTGGGTATGTGGGTTAAGTTTTTGAACGTACCAAGCATATGCCGGGTATGGGACCGGTAAGCCTAGTACCATAATGAGGCGGCGAGGGATCCTACTATTACTACTCTTGGGATTCGCTCTCACGGCTAGCTACCGGTGGTGTATGGTGACTCCGGGTATCTCGCGGGGTATGCCGGATAGCCTGCACCAAAGACTGTAAGATTCGATCCCAACCCGAGGATTTATGGGGACGGTCTGGGGAGTTGTCCTCGCGGGGGCAGCCGACCGTGTGTTTGGGTCTACCTTGCAAGGTTTAAATCAATAGATTGTCGGCCTCTCACCGTTATCCGAGACTACTTACTCCACTAGTCATGTGATCCCTAATGATGGAAGTTGATGAAGATGATGTTTGATTAATTGTATTGTACAACTTTGTTTGTACTAGTTGGCTAATGTAGTAAAGACTAAACCTACTAGAACTTGTGCTAAAATCTTGAAAGTAAGGACCTACTCTTTGTTGCTTTTTAGCAAAAGCAACCCAGTAGCCAAAAAGCCTTTCATAGTCTAGAATTGGTGAAGTAGAAATCACCGACGGGTAAGACTTGCTGAGTATTAGTATACTCAGCCTTGCTATAATGTGTTGATCCAGGTAATGCCTTCAGTGATGTGTGGCCTGGTGAGATCCCGCCCGGCTGGGAGCTGGAGTGGGTGGAGGACGACTACTGAAGCATCATGGATGGCTTCCCGTGGTGACTTTGCTGCCGCTAGTTAATTTCCGCTGCTTTTCAAAACTCTGAACTATTTCGTCATGACAAAAACTATGGTTTGTAATAATTAAACTCTTCGCGGTACGAATTTGGATTTGAATGTTGCTGTATCTCTGGACTCGCCTTCGAGTGAGTTTTAATGCATATATTCGATCCTTGTGCTCTTCAAGTGATTTACCGGGCGTTTACCCGGCAACTTACGACAGGATGGTACTTTATTATTGCTTAATGACCAAAGTGGATCGGTCTTAGGCGATAGTACGGTATTTTCCTGGGCGGGTTGACACAGTTGGCATCAGAGCTTATATGCACCAGAGATTAATTAATCAACCTTAATCACTGGTTTTTGAATAAAATATTCCAAGATTTTCTGATTTTCCAAAATACGTTGGTCCACTAAGGATAAACTAGACCGAGAGGCCCTAGAGGGAATTTTTTTGGGTTCTTTCAGGTGGCTTAATTAACTTATGGTTTATTTTGCTAACTCCCAGCACATTACTTTATGTCAGACTTAATTTCTTGCGCAACCAAACTAGGAGCCACGTGTTTTATATGTGTGCTGTTCCGCATCACGAGAATTGCGAGGGTTGATGGAGTGATCCATTCCACGGATCCCATCTTCGCGTCTGTTTATGAGTTGTGTGTCGCCACGTGTTTCATACGTGTGCATTCCGCATGTCGCTCATGCGAGGCAAGGATACACTCCATTCAAATGGAGGGTGTCCGAGGTTGGACGCTGTCCATGCAGCGGCTTAACGCATGGATACCGTTTCTATAGTGAACGGTAATGTATGGGGACGCTTTCGTGACGTGCTGGCACGAAAGGTTCGTTTTTCGTGAGTACATAACAGCGCTTCGTTAGTTGTTAAGCCAGTACCGTATAGCTCTCGACTAGATATTATAGGGAGAGACGAATAAAAGCCTTGCCACCGGCACTAACTTCAAATTTTGGCTTGATTGCCATGTGAGGTCGAATAGGACGTCTTGCATGCATGTTAAAAATCAAAACAACCAAAATGGACCCAAGAATCGAATTTCCATGTGTTCTCTAAGGAAGTTTATACTAGTGTGTGCTTTTTATAAACTAGAATACCTCTCATACCTAGCCGTCTTGCTGCCGAAATTTTGTGAAAAAGTTGTTTACCATGTGAAAGGTTAATTAAACCAAATTATTAAAAATAATTGCTCCTCAACTAGTTGTCTTGTAGTAAGCAAATCTCAATCCGAGTTGTTGGGTTGGTTCACTTTTTCCCCTAGGCACATCCAAGTTAAGGACCCTTCATTTGTTTCCTTGATCGACGCTCAACCTTAAAAAGCTTAATTAAAAGTATTAGAGGTTAAATTGAAAACTTGGGGAAAATTTTGAGGCTTCTGGATTTTTGGTTATGAATTTTGTTCGCAGCTGCCAGAACTTCACCATTTGACATGCCGTTCTCTTTTGAGATCTGACATGGGTTACCTTTGTGTACAGATGGATTTCCCCGTGTTTCACCAGTTCGACGCTGACGGTACAATCCGTACCAACGGGTTGCACTGGGAGGGTTTTCCACGCTTGGCATGGGAGGGTTACACGATATGCTCTAGAATGAGATGTATAACCAAAGAAAATGCCATCGACAGACCTAGCCTCAAACTTATCCAACTTCCTGCCTTTCTTCAGAATGAAACACTTGCAACCAAAGACATGGAAGTGACTCACCTTGGGTGTGCGGCCATGCATCAACTCATAGCATGTCTTCTTCTTGTGCACTCTGAGGTATATCCTGTTCGACACATAGCACGTGGTATTCACCGCCTCAGCCCAATACCTCCTCGGAGTCCTATGCTCATCAAGCATCGTCCGAGCCATCTCGCACAAGGTCATGTTCTTCCTTTCCACAACACCATTCTGGGGAGGCGTATACGGACTCGGAAACTGGTGCTCAAGACCCAAGTCATGGCCAAAGGTTTCAAAACGAGAGTTCCTGAATTCCGAGCCATTATCACTGCGGATAGCTCGTATGGCATCTCCGTGTCTCTCGTTCCTCAACCTCAAGACTAGATCTCGAACAAAACCAAACGTCTCCCCCTTATCCTCGAGAAAGAACACCCACACATACCGAGAATAGTCGTCCACCACAACAAGGACATACCACTTCCCACCCGTAGATCGCACACGAGCTGGGCCAACAAGGTCCATATGGAGCAGCTCGCATGGACGCTCAGTCATCACATCAGTGAGAGGCGGGTGAGAAGAGGCCACCATCTTGGCATGCCTACACGGAGCACAAACCAACTCTTTCTCAAGCCTCAACCGTGGCAATCCTCGGACCAAATTGAGTTTACTCAAGCGAGACAAAAGGTCAAAGCTCAAGTGACCCAACTTCCTATGCCACTTCCACAACTCACTCGAAGAACCGCCCAAGAAACAACGCTCCACACCCGAAGACTGAGAAAAATCAGCACGAAACACCTGACCCTCGGGAACGACCATACAGACAAGGTCCCCTCGAGAGTCCAAAATCCGAGAACCACCTGGCTGAAACAACACCTCAAAGCCCTCATCCAACAACTGGGACACAGAAAGCAGATTGTACCCCAGCGATTGAACAAGAGCAACACGCCTCAGAGTGATCTTGTCACTCACTTTGATCTCACCTTCTGAAAGCACACGCCCACGCCCATTGTCCCCAAAAGTGATGTACCTCTTTGTCACCACGGGACGAGACTTGAGAACCACCCCCTATCTCCCGGTCATATGCCTCGAACAACCGGAGTCAATCAACCAAATGTTCTTCAAGTATCCCACCGAAATTCAAAAATAGGCACGTGAGCGAACAAACGACTCAAGATCGGGGTTAGTACCAAAGGAGGAAAACCAGTGCCGAGCCATTTGCTCGAAAGTGGGGTTAACACCAACCAAAGCATCTCTCCTACCAAAGCTACCTCCACGAACACCACCACGGTAACCACCCTGAGGGAACCACCCCTCTCTGCCTGGAGGAGGACCAAATCCACGCAAGAAAGCCTGTGGAACGTCCTTCCTCTCCAACTCAAAGCCACGACTCCTATGATCCCCGTATTGAGCACGAGGAGGAGAACGCCTAGCAAACTGACCAACTGCACCTTTTCCAGCCCAACCACCAGAACCACGACCACCTGAAACAACCCTCGCACCTGTACGAGCTCGAAACCCAAACAGCTGTCTGTCCAGGCCTGCACCGGTCTGACCGGACAGCAGCACCACCTGCAACCTTCTTCTCTCCCCAAGCCCAAACTGTCCTCACAATCGCCCTGCCCCTGGGCATCTGCATACGAGGCTCAAGTACACCATCGGACGGGTGGTACTTGTCCTTGTTAGCCCACTCCTTTGCCATTCTCTCCTCTCGCTTCCTCTTGAAGCAAAACTCCTCCTTATGGCCATCTCTCCCACAATAGCCACAATGAAACCTCACAAGCTTAGGCTTAGGCTTGGGATGTGGCTGCTCACTCGGTTTCTCTCCACTCAAACCCTCCACCGGTTTCTCACCACTTGCCTTCTCACTCTCCTTCCCAAAGAACACTTTCCCCGAAGTGCTCACAAACATGATAGGCTTTTGTAGGTCATTTGTGGGTGTAGGAAACACGAGTGGAGCTGGGGTTGTGTCTAGTCGGTTCCTTAGATGGTTAGGTTTTGGAGGAAAATCATTTTTGTGGTGGGTTTTTGGTGGCTCCGGGATATTCTCTCCACTTCCCTCACCAACCTTGTTTGCCCCAAGCCCCTCACCATCTTGCCTTTTAAAGGCCTCGATCATCATCCTCAACTGAGGCTCATGACCGGACAACCAACCCATCAACTTCCTCAAGTCATCATTCTCATCCTGCAAATGATCAACATAATGTGCAAGCTCCAAATTTTTCAATGCATGCATTTCACAGGTAGAGCAAGATGTAGGCATGGGTTCCTTCAATTTAGCCTCGAGCGAACTAGTGTAAGCATGCATCTCATCAATCTTAGCATGCAAAACGGGGCAAGAAGTGCACGCACCTAGCAAAGCAGTCTAGACTTAAGCTCACCCACTTCAACCCTAAGCACATCTAGTTCCTCACACTTGGAGGCATGCTTCTCCTTAAACAAAGCAAGATCAACAAGGAATATGGAGCAATCAGCACAATCATTCTCATCAGAAACAACAGGGCTAGCCTTAAGCGAATCAATCTCAAGCTTGCTATCAAGCACCTGTGTCTCTAGCTCAGCCACTCTAGTCCTAGCATCCTCGAGTGAAGCCCTAAGCTCTTTCCTCATTTTCTTTGCCTCTCTAAGCATGTCATCACGGTTATCAAGCAAAGAGCCAAGCCTCTCATTCTCCTGGCGCAAGAAGGGGAAGTTCATCACGCACCTCGTCGTCGGACTCGCAGTCCGAGTCGCTCCGTGTGCTCTTCTTGCCGCCGGAGCTCGGCGCCATGGTGCGAAGCCATCTCTCGCGAGCGCCTCGGCCCGCTCGGGTTCTTGGACGACTTCTTGTTCTTGCGGCGATCTCCCTCGTCTTCACTGCTGCTCGAGCTCGAGGTGGAGTATGCGGAACTGGAGTCGACGTCGCTCGCTCCAACCATCGCTCGGGCCTTGCCTCGGCCCTCCTTCTTCCTCGATCGTCGCTCGTCCTTGTACTTGTTCTTGTGCTTGCTCTTGTGGTCGCGCCTCGAACAATACTTGCCATCGTTCATCCTCGGCTTGTGCTTGTAGCTGTCCTTGTTCTCGGCCTTCTCCGGCGATCGGCGACGAAGTGTCCCGCTTGCCGCACCGGGAAGCAAGTCCTCGTGTTCCTCCTCATGTTCACGCGGTTCTCGTGCGGCCTCTCGAACCGCCTCGTCAACGGCGCCGGCCTTGTCCTCTCCAAGGTCATCAAACTCCTCATCTGGCATAGACATCAAAGAGGAAAACGAGAACATCCCGGTGGATGGGTTAGAGTTAGTCTTTCCTTTGGAACCACCAACGAGGGCAAGACTATGGGAATCAGTCGGTCCCTCGAGCTTGGCAGTCATGCCCCTATCCACCTCAGCCGACTTGAGCTTCGAGAACAGCTTGTTCACCGTCATAGTATCATACCTCTCCGACTCGACTATGGCCTCGAACTTTCCGCCCCATATCGTACGATCCAAAGAGTGTAAGAGCTTGACCGCTCTATCATGATCATCGTACGGGAGCACGTCCACATTGGCCCTCATGTTGTTCACCACCACCGTGAACCTGCGAAACAAGGCATCGATGGACTCACCGGGGGAGATGAGTGAAGTTCTCGTACTCTCTCCGTAGGTCGCATACATCCGTGCCTCGAACACGGGCGTTCCCAACATGAGCCTCCTTCAACACCGCCCAAATCCTACAAGCCAAGTGCTCGGTGTGCACCCGATCGAACTCAGCCGACACAAAGCACGAAACAAGTAGTTGACCGCCTTATTGTTGGCGTCGAATCCGTCCCTCGACCCCGGAGCAAGGAAATCCATCGGCTGGACATAGCTTTCGTGTCCACCGTGACATCCCAAAGAAGCCGACCCTTTCCGCGGAGGAACGCACCCATCCGCTTGCTCCACATCCGGTAGTTCTTGCCATCGAAGTGTGGAGGACCCGAACCCCGTTCTCGGTACGCCGTCCTTGGATCTTAGGGCGGTTAGAGTCAATAAAGACCCGAACCGGCTCTGATACCACTTGAAGGACCGATACGGCGAACCAGAGAGGGGGGGAGTGAATGGGAGCCGATAAAAATTCTTCTCGAAGGAGATAAAAACTCCAACAAGACGAACGTGGCTTCCAACACACGTCTCCGACTCACTACCAAGGTTGGTCAAGCCCACGTAGCCACTGGAGTGCCACTGGACCTAGGAACCAACACGCAACCTTCCGACCCGAGAAACGCAGTGGAAAAACCAAACCTCGAGTCTACAGACCCACACCGGCGGACCGGTGAGCACCACCGGTCGACCGGTCCCCGCAGTGAAACCGAGCAACTTCCACTAAGTGGCTCTACACCGGTCGACCGGTGAGACACACCGGTCGGACCGATGGTAGCTCGAAAGCCCCCAAGACACCAAACAGAGCCAACCGACCACCAAACGGACCCAAACTCGAAACAGCGAAGCAACACGGGACAACAAAGAACACACCAAGACGTTCACCCGAGCAAAAACCCACAAGGGCTCGCACCGGTCAGACCGGTCAAGAGCACCGGCCGTCGACCGGTGTAGCCTCGGGCGCTCGGGATGAACAGCACCCGCGGGTCAACTCCCCCAAATCCAAATCTCGATCTCCCGAATCGCTCCACGGACTTGAACAAGACTTTGGGGATATCATGAACACCTCATGAGGAGTTCATAGCCAAGTTTAATCCCACCAAAGCTCGTCCAAAAAGGAGGAATCGAAGAAATCCCGCCGAAAGCACTTCCAACCCAAGAACTCAAGAAACCCCAAAAATCGAGCACCTTTTCTCACGGATTTGGGAGGGGAATCACAACCCAAAGAACCACGAAGGGTTCCCACAAATTTACCCCATCAAATCCCCAAGAGAAAAGTCTCGAAAACAACCCAAAGAAATCACCGAGAGAGGGCTCCGAAAATCACCACCAAGAACAACCGGGGAAAACACATCCAAACCTTGAGGAACCACGCCGAATCATCTATACATGAAACAAAGGTTCGTACAAGGTCTAGCAAGCCGCCCGATCATCCATCCCTCTCTACAAGATCTCTCCGTGAAGCTCTCTAGCTAGTCCTAAGGAAAACCTCAGGAAAATAGGTGGAAAATAGGAAAACTAATGAGCTAGGGTTCCAAGAGTTGGCTGCCATCCTCTCACCTCTTGGGTTATATGGAGGCAACCGAATGTCTAAAAAGCCCTTCTCTACTAACTAGGGATACAAGCCCCTCAAGGGCGGATTTGGAATTCTTGATGTCTTCACCATCGGACGGATGCCCGGCGATCGCACCTCGCGTAGCCTCGACGCAAGCCATGCGATCCCGACGCGTGTCCTCCGCTTCGAAGATTACGGGATCGCGTCGTCGCACACCGGTCGGACCGGTGCTCCTCACCGGCCGACCGGTCTCCACCGGCCGAGGCCGGTCGGACCCACCGGTCGAGGCCGGTCCGGTGTCGCTACACCTCCGTCTTCGGTTCTCCGGTCTTGGCTTTGTGGATCAACCAAGGAACCCAGTGGTTTTCTGGTGAACCACCGGAAACCCCGCGAACTCGGTGTAGCCTCCGCCAATCTCCACTCTTGACTTGGCTCCCACGTAGTCCCGGCTCGACCTTGGTTTTGAGGCTCAACCAAGAAACCGTCCACGACTTCATCTTGCTGTTCATGCCACCATGCGGCGCGCACTTGACCCCGCTGGCCACCGGGTCCCTTGAACGAAGCCTACTTGTCTTCTCCACACCTGGAGGCCTCACCGGCAATGACCTTTCGCGCTTGTTCTTCACCTGCACCAACACCAGTCAAGCCGCAACCTGCACCTGCAATACTTAGCCAAGAATCAGTCCACACAACGTTGTCAATCACTCATCACACAAGGAAGCGACCATCCACCGGTCCTCGAACCACACATGGTCCTCACATGGGTACCCCTGGGTCCCCACCGACCAGGCTCACGGCCGTCCCCGACAAGTGGGTCCGGCCTACTAGAAGACCCGCTGACCTGTTAGTGGGCCCAACCGACCTAGTCGGCAGCCCACATGACCCCCTGAAGACCTTCCACTCTATCCAAGATTGGGGCCAGCTCTACTGCCCGTCCCTCTCGACCTCTGACGTCATAGGTGGTGTTCTCATCGTCTAAGGAAGCTATGTCCATGTAGTCATCCTTTGTCCACCTTTGATGCAGCATGTAACGAGTAGCAGTGTGGTACCAGGTCAAGTAGGCTCGGAAGTTCGTGTTGTTTTGTGGGCCCTCAACCGGTAGAACGTTCTCCTCCATCCTGTTCCACCAGTCAATTCTCTCACGATGGTAATTGACGAAGTCGGTGACCTTTAAGCAAACCATTAAAACATTCTGCCATGTTACTTGTTTGGAACGCATACCTCCATCCACCATCATGAGCCTTGGACCACTTATCAACGTCACGCATCAAGCCCCGTAGCCAATCTCTCCCTTCTGCATTAGTTTTAGTTTTCAGCTCCTTTAACTTCTTCTCAAACAACTTTACCTCCAGCTGCTTAGACACATCCTCAAAAAATTTGAAGTTATCCTTCACATGGTCCTTCTTCAACAAATTCTCAGCAAGGTGGCAAGTGCACCAACGATGTACCACAGGCGCATGTCCTGGAATGGACTCAGTAACAACACTCAAGATGCCGACGTGCCTATCTGACAACACACAAACCGATCTGCCTGGCTCGACTACATGGATCCATACAAGACGTAGAAACCATGCCCAACTCCCCTTGTTCTCTTTCTCAACCAAAGCAAATGCCAAAGGAACAAGACTTTTCTCCGCATCAATCCCAATAGCAATAAGTAGTGTGCCCTGTTATTTCCCGGTCAAGAAGGTACCATCGATAGAAAAGACGGGTCTCATGTGCCTGAATGCCTCCACACACTGAGCAAAGCACCAGAATGCACGCTGGAACACCTGTCAGCCGTTCAACTCTACGTTCGGAATGGGCAAGTACTCATAATGCATACCCGGATCGGCAACTTTCACTGCATTTAACATAACATGCAATCTCTTATATGCATCCTCCCAAGAACCATAGATCATCCTCAAAGCCCGTTGATGAGTCCTACAGGCCTTTCCATACTTCACCGTGTAATTCCATTTGAGTGTCACAATACCAATCACCCCATGAATAGAAATCGTTGGATCTTTCTTCACTACAGGTAATAAGCGATTTGCAATGAATTTGGACGTCAGTTGATGATGCTTTTGGTTTGGCTCCGCCGATCCACAAGTGTGAGGCCCAACCACACTTGTGATCTTGAACTTATTGGAGCCCTTCATCTTTCTACCACGAACTTTCCATTGGCAATGAATAGACTCACATGTGATGATGTACCGCCTTGCCACATGTGAGTTCTTCACACGGTAAGGCTGGTTGTGCACTACAACATACTTCCTCAACCACATCTTCAGAGCTTCAATATCCTTGAAAACATGCCCCTTCTGAATTATAGTGCTCGATTCCGGCCTCGGAATGTCGTCTTCCATTGCCCCTCCGTCCGCAACTGCTCTGTGCGACTCCCTAAGGTCACGAAAATGTGATACAAGGGGGTCACGATCTGGAAAAAGCCTCTTCATAATCTCAATAGTACGTGGAGAGGGTGGAGGAACAACACGGTCATCATCTTAGAATCAACAGCTCTCATCCTCTCATATGTCACATCATCATCACACAAACGGATGCTATGATGGTTCGAAGCCTGACAAACCAACGACGATTGCTCAACTTCAGGATCGTGAAGTGGTGACATGGTCCCGTGCAAATCATCTTCATCAGAATCAGAAAAATAACATCACCCCCTTCATCATCAACAAAGGCACCACCTCCCACGTCATTATCATCTGCAAATCCACCCCCTTCCACATCATCATCATCATCATCATCATCATCATCATCATCATCATCATCTTCTTCATCATCATCATCATCATCATCATCATCATCATCATCATCATCATCATCATCATCATCATCTTCTTCTTCTTCTTCTTCTTCTTCTTCTTCTTCTTCTTCTTCTTCTTCATCATCATCATCATCATCATCATCATCATCATCATCTTCTTCTTCTTCTTCTTCTTCTTCTTCTTCTTCTTCTTCTTCTTCTTCTTCTTCTTCCACTGCCTGAGTAAACGCAACCTCACATGCTTTAGGGGGAACCACCTCAAAAGAACCACCACATTATATGGGTGATGGCTCCCGAGGTGGCAGCTCCCTCACAAACTGCCTAACAATCCAGTCCAACGCTCTCACTTCCGTTTCCATCACAATTGACATATAATTGTTCTATTTAGCTGGACCACTAATTGAAACCAATCACTTGATATGTGGCCCATTACACGACCCCACATCAATCACCCCTTGCATAACAATATCCAATCCCTCATCTGACCACTGAAGCCTCTCTTTCAATTTAGTGACAAGAAAACCATAAGACGGCCGAGCACTGAAAAGTATTGAAAATTCCTGCATTCCCTTAAATTGAACATCTCGAATTGTCACTAGCTTATCCATCTAGCCAACATAAAAAACTTTATCATTCCACATGTGCATCACGAATTTCAAATTACACATGCATATTCTTAGCATTTTCAAATAATGACATGTCACAATCCAACTACATTAAAAAAAATAACTAACCAACACAAATCTAAAGTTTAATCTAGGGTTTCTTCTAATGTTTGTGGCACTAATTTCATCTAGGGTATGAATGCAAATAAATAGAAAATTACAAAAATACAAAGGAAGGGGAGATGGGAGGGTCTCAGCTTGAGCAGCGGAGTTGAGGGCCGCGCCGTCCATGGTGAGCTCATCGCCGGTCAGATTTGGCCGGCGGCGAGCCGGTGGAGGCACGGTTCGCGGGGAGGGGCCGGGGACGGACCGCTTCACGGGCGGGGCGACACGCGCGGGGGGGGGGGGGGTGCGCGGGCGGGGCCGGGCGCGAGGGGGCGGTCGGGGGCGGCGGCCGGCCGCCGGATTCGGCGGGGAGGCGGGCGGGCGGGCCGAGGGGAGGCGAGCGGCCGGCGGCGCAGCAAGGCAAGGGATGGAGCCGGCCAGAGAACAGAGGAAGAGGTGTGGGGGGGGGAGGAAGAAAAGGCCGTCCTGGACCTAAGTCCCGAAGCACGGCGCCACGCCCGGTAGCACCGTGGTCACACGGCACGACGCCAGAGGGCATGGCGTCGTGCCTACACGTCACGACGCCATGGCTTTTGGCGCCGTGGACTTTGACCGGATTTTCCCCGCGTCACGGCGGAGCTGACGTGTCAAGCTACGGCGCCAGCCCGTGTGGCGTCATGTGACGGGTACATTTCTGTGATTCTTTCTCTCCAGGGGTCTATATGTAAAAAATCTTACGGAAAAAGGCCAAAATGAAAAAAAATTACGCTCGATGCCGTCCGGTTCCGCAACGCGCACATGATACGCAACGCAACAGAGCTGCTGCTCGCCTCTTTGTTTAGTTGTTCGCCGTGTGTGTTTTGCGCGCGTGGGAGCGAGCCTCTGGGCTGTGGATTAGTCACTTTGCCTTGTCTACGGCATTTGTTAATAAGTACAGATTACTAGATTAGTATTAATCATCACCTGCCTGTTGACCCGTTTCTCGTTTTATTATAGTTGATGAAGTTCAACATGCACCGAACACACAAAATAAATATATTTATTTTGAGCGGGAGCAGATCTTCTACAGCAGCAGCAGCGAGTGCTTGCCTGCAAACTCGGATTTGCGGTGGGTTTTGAGATTTTTTTATACTTTTTAAAATAACTTTGCAAAACTATGCAACCATTTGAAATTTTTACAGATTTGACAACCAACCGCCATGCGTCACGACGACTGTCATGCACCACGGCGGTTCGAAAGGCAACCGCCATGACCCACGACGGCAAGGGGGCCGGCAACGGTCCGCTGTGGGGAGCAGGGTCCGCGGGCAGCCTACCGCCGTGGGCCACGGCGGTAAGGGCAGCGCCCGCTGTGGGCCACGACAGTAGATTGCTACCGCCGTAGGGGACGGCGGCTGCCGCGCCTATATAAGGGGCGACGTCGGCCGCCGCCCCTCCTACTCCGGCCGATGGAGCCTCCACACCACCGCACCCTCCTCTCTGTGCACGTAAGTTTTCTCTCTTTTCTTTAGTTAATTTAATTAGTTTAGACTTTAGTTAATTAATTAGATTAGACTTAGGAAATTAGTTTCTTAGTTTAGATAATCTAAGTTTTTTAGTATAGAAAATCTAAAAAAATTAGTTTTCTACTTTAGAAAATTAGTTTGCTAGTTTAGAAAATCTATAAAATTTATTTAGAAAATCTAGAGAATTAGTTTTCTAAGTCTAGAAAATTAGTTTTGTAGTTTAGAAAATCTATAAAATTAGTTTTCTAGTTTATAAAATCTCGAAAATTAGTTTTTTAGTTTTGAAAATCTCGAAAATTATTTTTTTAGTCTAGAAAATTAGTTTTGTGGTTTAGAAAATCTAGAAAATTACTTTTTTAGTTTAGAAAATCTAGAAATTTTGTTTCTTAGTTTAGAAATTAGTTTTTTAGTTTAGACAATTAGTTTTTTAGTTTAAAAAATCTAGAAAATTAGTTTTCTAGTGTGGAGAATCTAGAAAATTAGTTTTTTTAGTTTAGAAAATTAGTTTTTAGTTTAGAAAATTTAGAAAATTAGTTCTCCAATGTATAAAATCTAGAAAATTAGTTAATATCATTTAAGAATTGTAGAAATAATTTAATTTATTTAGAAAATGTAGAAAACTATTGATGTATGTTCCAGAAATCGTAGCAATTACCGAAATTACTTTAGTTTGTTTAGAAAATGAGTTTATAAGTTATAGAAACCTATTTATTGTCTTTTTTAATTATAATTTAATTTTTGTATGCAGCTGCAGCTATGGACCAGACTTAGGCTCAGGCCGAGGCGCATGCTCAGGTCCAGGATCAGGCTCAGGCCCAGGCGCAGGCTGAGGCTCAGGCCCAGGCTGCTCGTGCTGAGCTTGAGGTGTACGTGACGCCTGAGTTGATGGACAGGGATACCAACCGCCGACACCGCTCGTTCGTGTCCACCGTCCTCAGAGAGGATGTTGGACACGTGCGTTGCCACACTACGCGCATGTTGCTGCCGATCCCCGACCGCTGGGTTCCCAAGTACGTGAATTGATATTGTGTTATTGTTTGTACCTTCATTTATCCTTTTGTTGTAACTAATAAATTACGTTAGGCTACGAGTTGCAGGACTCCTACCTCTAGCGCGATTAGTCCAGGGGGACAGCCAGCGCGACGCGATTCTGCGGAAGGATCGAATGACACGCTTCCAGTATGACTTCTCCCTCTGCAGCGCGCTTCTGGACCACTAGAGGCCGGAGACCCACACGTTCCACTTCACCGTCGGCGAGATGACGGTGACCCTTCAGGACACATCGCTGCTGATGGGCCTTCCTTGTGAGGGCGAGCCACTGAGGGCCGCAGACATCTCCACTAAGTGGCGTACGGAGTTCCTCGCTCGGTTCACGAACGTTCCTCGGAACGGTCGCGCGCCCGCCTCGTACCAGGAGTTCACGAACGCTCACGGACCCACCCTGTCTTGGTTGCAGCAGTTTAGCGTACGTACCTTTACCTCATATTTCTCTTCGGTTTTGATTATATGGAGACAATAAAACTAACTAACGTTTGATTTTGTATGTGCAGGCTGATTACCTAGCAGATGACGCCGAGCAGGAGACAGTCGACATGTTCTTCGAGGAGTACCTGTTGTGGCTGTTTGGGTTCGTGTTGTTCTGCAGTTCGCAGGGTGACGCGGTGGCGAGGTACCCTTGGACGTCGTGCCCCAGATCAGTTGGGCAACTCTGTTCTTGCGAGCTCGTACAAGGGGCTGTGCTCGGGGGTATTGAAGCGTCGTGCGACGGAGCCGATCCTTCTCGGCTGTCCTTTCATTCTTCAGCTCTGGTGCCACGAGCTGCGATTGGTCGGCCAGTCGTGGCCCTCTACGCGTACGAGCCCCTGCCAAAGGGCCACGACCCACACGACTGTTTCACCATGAGCTCGTTGTGGTGACTTCGGCAGGTAATTTCTTACCTTTTACTTTCAATTTGTCTTTCCATTTCGTCTAGTTTGTTCAATCGATATTTATGGTTCACATTTGGTTTGTATGCAGACCTAGTACGCCCACGACCAGACGAAGAGGGCGTACAAGGACTTCGTCGGGCAGTTCGACGCTCTCACAGTCGCGGACGTCATGTGGACGCCGTACTCCGAGGAGGCTATCGCGGCCCGCGCACCACACGGCCTCTCGACTTTGTGCTTCCGCGACCAGCAGTACTAGATGACGAGGTCGTCGTTGCTGTTCGACATGTACGTGGAGGAGTACGCCGTCCACAGGGTACTGAGGCAGTTCGACCGCTAACAGGAGTGGCCTGTGCCTGTGGTGCACACTGTTCCGAGCGCACACCATAGGTGAGTTCTCATAAATTTTTAAATTTAATTCGGCGTCTGAAGATTTTAGACGCTGACAAATATGTTTAATTCGTCGTAGGTGGTCGCGGAGGGGAGTTACGGTCACTTTTTCCTAGGTTGAGAGGTTGCAGCCGTACGTGGACCTTTGGGCTACCGCGTTGGAGAACTTGGTCGAGGAGGTCCGGCCCCACGACGACATGGCGTGGGAGGCGTACATCCAGTGGTACACCCCGAGGACTCAGGCGCGTGTGATGTACGTCCCACCATAGCCTGCAGCGCCACTTCCGGACGCGACAAGGGTGCTTGCTAGTACCGTGTACCCGGTTCGACGGGATCAACACTACGACACGACGGTGAGTTTGAAAATTCACCGTCTTTCCCTTATGGTACTTTACATTCTACAATTTACTAATAATTTCTTTTGCAGTTTGACGTGATTGCAGACCTTTCACGTATTGCAGAGGACTCGACGGCGAGGCTGGACCAGATGTCACACCAGGAGATCGCAGAGACGTTCCTCAGGATGGGTGCCATCACCAGGAGGTTCCTTGCCGCGGTGAACTACCGCGGCAACCCTGCTCTACCACTGTTTCCACGGTATCCCCAGTTGTCCTCCACCTCCGCCTCGACTGGTCGTTCCCACGTGGCACCGTCGTCCTCGTCACGGCCACCATTCCAGGCTGCGTTTTACCCGGTGGGCCCTCCGACGCATCCTTCCTTTAGGATGTCTCCGCTAGGGGGGCCTCCTCTCAGAGGACCTGCGCCTACACGTGCACCCGCACCAGGAGGGCCAGGACCGACACGATGAGTACCCGCACCTGCACCAGCACCGGTTCCTTCCTCGCCCCTCGCCACTGCTTTTCACCACTACTCTATAATACTAGATTGTATTAATTAAGAAACGTGATTTAATATTACTATTTCTTCCAGCGTCGGCACTCTTCCTGACGACCAAGCCGGAGCGTCCAGGTCCGGCTATGACGACTTGGCCCTCGACTTCGACTGGTTGCAAGGTTTGCAGCCGCAGGACGAGCTCGCAGGGACACAGCATGGAGGCGCACCACCCACGTGGACTCAGGAGGGAGCAGGGACGCAGCCAGGAGGCTCCTAGTTGCCAGGAGCGACCGATGGGCCATAGCTTGGAGCCTCGCAGCTGCCAGGCGCGAGCGGTGGGCCGTCTCCAGGAGGCTTGCAGCTGCCAGGGGCGAGCGGTGGGGCACAACAGTCCTTAGGAGCCTCGCAGCTCCCCGACACGAGCGGTTGGACACATCAGTCTCCAGGAGGCTCGCAGCTGCCAGGAACTAGTGGATGGCAGCGAGGTTCGCCCCACGAGGTTGCAGGGTCGGCGGCGGCAGTGGAGACACCGCAGGCGACGGGTGATGCTAGGCGTCGGTAGATCCACCCTCCTGGCCCGTTGACGTAGCCTCGTGACCAGACGCACGCAGCAGCCCGAGCTCTGAAGCTGCACAAGAAGCCTAGACGATGCTAGATTAGGTCGAGTATTGTTTGTACAGGAGCACTGTTATATGTGATCATGAGTATTTTTTTTGTATATGTCACTTTGTTTTTGTTTTCTACGTCGTATTGTTTTTTCCGTAAATTAAAAAACAAAAACAACAACAGTTCGGTAGGTTTTAGGTTGGAGATCATGTCCTGAATTTCCCTTTTCTACTAGATTTATTAAAATAAAAAAAATTAAATCATTCTAGTTGTCGTGGGCCACGACGGTAGGACATAGCCGCCGCGGCCCACGGCGTTTTACACTTGCAGCCGTGGCGCACGGCGGTTGGTTGCCAAATCTGCAAAAATTTCAAACGGTCGTATAATTTTGCAAAATGGTTTTAAAAAATATATAAAAAAATTCGGGTTTTGATTGGTCATAAATGAATTCCAGCCCACTGATGCAATTGGCCTTTCGGCCGCCCTGCTTTGCCTATTAATTTTCCATCCTTTTACGGCTTTCAGGATACATTCATCTGCTAGCCTACTGCTCTACCTGTCCCCGGTTCAGTTCTTCATTCTAATCTCCCTGGGTCCTTAATAGTTCCTACACAGCAGCAGCACCAGTAACAATACTTTGAGAAACCAGGCCTAAACAGCATGGAGCTGAATCTGAGCAAACGACCATGAGCATAAAACAACAAGTACTTTCAGTCAAAGCAGCAGCACAAGTAGAATGGAAAACTGCAGGAGTCGGATTTAACAGAAAATAAGGATGAATGTAATACTAGCAATACTGTCGTGTAATTCAACACAAGGAAATTAAAACGAAATACTTCAGCCACTGCAGCTTCTGAGCTTGTGAAACACACGCCCTGCCAAATGGATACCAGATAAGAAACTGCTCGGGGCCAGATTAAAATGTTACATGAGTAACTACAGCCTGAACATGAGCAGCATTCATCATTAGTTTATCTCATTACAGGCACCGGACATCTCACTCTACAACTACAAGGAACCTACATTATTACATCAATAGCAAGAAAACATTCACCTCCTGCATATTACACTTCCCTAGTGACTGTCACCACCAGAGGTCCACATTCCATTGCCTGGGCCTTCTTGAGGTCCTTCACCACCTCCAGCATGGTTGGCCTCTTCGATGGCTCGTCGGCAGTGCAGTTCCGGGCAATGGCAAGCACACAGGCCATCTGCTCCCGCCACAGGCTTGATATTGGCAAGCAAGGATCAAACAGTTCGTGCTCCTTACCACGTGCAATCATCCACCGCACCCAGCCAACTAGGTTTCCGCCCCCTCCCCCCTCCTGCCCTGTGGGTGGGCGTCCAGTGAGAAGCTCCAGCATGGCAACACCGAAGCTGTAGACATCACCACTGGCAGAGGATTTCATGGTCATGCCGTACTCTGGAGGTATGTAGCCAAACGTACCAGTAATGTCAGTGCTGACATGAGTCTCACATGCGCTGATTATCCTTGCAAGGCCAAAGTCAGAGACCCTCGGCTCAAAGTTCTCATCCAATAAAATGTGTTCGCACCCAAAAGTGGTACGATTCGAGATATTTGAGGTTAAAGACTAGAAGTGCCAATCTAGTGCTAATCCTTTATATTTTGCTAGTTTGGCTTGGATATGCATTTTGCAGGACAAGAGGCTCATCTTGAGAGTTCTGAATATGATTTCATAAAGAGGGCATGGAAGCATTCGGAGAAGCACTGATATGAGGTCAAGTCACGAGTTCAAGCCACCAAGATGAAACCTTTACCAAGATGATCAAGAAAGTTATGTAGATCAAATAATCATGGTCAAAAGTGGTTGATCTGGCTTATATAAGAAGGACAGCTGATCTGATTCAGTTATTGGTCATATAGCCGATTCAGCACCCACACCGGTCTGACCTTTGACACACCGGTCAGACCGGTCAAACCAGAGTACTCAAAATGACAATTGGACTTCACCATTGCGTAGATATCGTCGAGATGATCGAAATGCATATGTGGAACGTCCAGTTCGGAGTCCAGATGAGGGAGTTATGGTCCTGGCAAGAACCAGCCCTGCTCATGACCGGTCTGACCGGTGGGACCTGACGGTCTGACCGGTGCTCACAGCCAAATCCGAGTTAGGAGTTGTATTTCGACACCGTATTTGTATAGGCTTCGACTCCTACTAGGGCAAGACCTCCCCACCCTATATTTATGAAGGGCCACGGCCGATTGAGGAGAACACAATCAATCTATCATTAACTTCTACTTTTTATCCTCTCAACATATTTTCCAACCTCCATGCTTCTCGTCTTTTGATCTCCACGACTTGAGATGGCGTCCTAGGGCCTGATGGTCGATCTAGGGCACAACGGCGACGTCCACGCCCTGACGGGGTCCCTCCCGGGCGAGAGCTTCGACGGTCTTTGCTAGTTTGCTCGTAAACTAGTCGTTCTTTACCACATAAGTGCGTTAGTTACCTCTTTGCTGGTTTGCTCGTAAATCTAGCAGTCCTCCGTCACGTAAGTGTGGTAATTATCCTCCCGAACGCTCGAAATAGGCAAACCCTAGGACACCGGTCTGACCGGTACGCCTGACCGGTCTGACTGGTGCCGGCGGCGACTCTGCTTCTTTGCTTCGTTCGCGCACTCTTGCTTGTTGACCCCGAAAGGCGTCAACAAAATGTTGCTTGACTTCATATCCCGGTGGATGATATGGGGGTAAATGTCATGGTGGAGGAACAAAAGCCCACAGGCAGAACCGAGACAGATCTTCAGGCGGTCTGGCCTTCCAAGTGCTTCGATGGCATCAGCCCGGTTCCTGAGCCACATCTCAAGACTCCTATTCTCCATGTACTCATATATCAGGAACCTTTCATCACCACAAACACAGTAGCCAAGTAGAGGAACAAGGTTAGGATGTTTCACCTTCCCAATTGTCTCTATTTCAGCCAGGAACTCACGATCACCTTCGAACTAATGACCACCATGAAGCCTCTTGATTGCAACTCTCCGGCCTTCCGGAAGTGCTGCCTTGTAGACAGTGCCAAACCCACCATACCCTATAATGTGCACCTTACTGAAATTCTCAGTGGATCTTAGAATGTCATCTGCAGGGACCCTCAAAAGTGCATGTTCAAATGTTGCAAGATTGATACTCAGGGGTTTGCATCCGGGGAGTATAAGCTTTAAACTTCTGAGACCACTGACTGTCCAAGGAATACCTGTTAGTTTGCATCCGGGGAGTATAAGCTCTTCCAGCAGCTTTAGTTCACGAATCTGTTCTGGAATGCTTCACTGAAACCATTTTGTCCCAATATTAACAATTGAAGATTCTGGAGCTGACCAATCTCCCTAGGTAGTGGCCCCACCAAGGCATTTGAAGAGAGGTCGACTGTCTTAAGGTTTACCATTGCAGTTATTCCTGGGAATATTGACCCACCAAGATTATTCGGCTTGCATCAAGGTGCAACCGCCGAGACAAATTACCCAATGATGTCGGTATTGACCCATTGAATGCATTCATGTGAAGGTACAGAACTCAGATTCTTACCGCCCACTCTAGGGGGAGGGCACCGGAGATGGAATTCATGGATACATATAGCTTCTTAAGGTATCGAAGGCCGTGCAATAGCGAGGACTCAATTGCCCGGAAAAGAAATTACTGTTAAGCTTCAGTTCTTCCAACATACTCGGTCCATATAATGAGACGAGAAGGGCCCCTGTAAGCTGGTTATGGCTCAAATCAAGGTACCGGAGACGGTGCAAGTTCCCACAAGAATCTGGAAGCTCACCAGAAAATCCACAACCGCTGAAGTTGAGATGAACAAGTGATTGGAACGACCCGATGCATGATGGGAATGGGGTGTAAATTGCCACGGAGGATAAGTCTATTTCCACAACAGCATACCCCACACAAGTTATACCCGACCAGCTGCATGGGGGTGTTTCTGAATCAAACTAGTTACTGAGAAATCCTTTCCCTTCAGTGATCGCGTTCCTTAGGTTGAACAAGGTACTTATATCACTATGTCCAGCAAAGGCAGAGCTTGAGATAAAACATACACGTGTGATCAATGTTTTAAGGAATCGGATGCTCGTTAGCCTAAGAGGGGGGAGGGGGTGAATTAAGCAACTTAAAACCTTCACCTATGACTTCACTAATTTTATACAAAAGTAAACTAGAACACACTATCTAGATGTGCAACTAGGGTTGTTCTAGTGTGAAACTCCCATCCCAAAACAAGGTTTGCAACCTATAGCCATTCCTAGCATGATACTACTCTAGGAAAGTAAGGCAAGCAAAGATTGCAATAGAGTAAATGCGGAAACGTAAAGGGGATGAGAGGAAGCAAACTCTTGACACGCGATTTATCCCGTGGTATCGGTAGGCACTAAGCCACCCCTAGTCCACGTTGAAGCACTCACACAAGAGTATTGCTTCCGGTCACCAAGTCTCTCCCAAGAGCACCACTTGACTCGCCACAAAGGCTAGCCACTTAGGCACTTGCCAAGCTCCCTTGGTCACCTTGATGCCGCCTCCACTAAGGGGCTTCTCCACCAAGGAAGGGGGTCTCCACGTCCCCCGCACAAAGTGTCCTCGCCGCTCCACACCAAGCCGGAGGGTCGATGACGATTGTCGGTGAGCCACTTAGGCCCCAAGGCTTCCGGCGAACCTTGTACAACTTGATTTACTCAAGAATCAACTCACAAGGTTGGCACAACCTTGCACTCACTCAGCTCAATGCTAAGCCTAGCACTAAGCACATACACAAAGCATATGCAAGTCTAAGGATGAGCAATTAAGCACTTGGATGGATTGGATATGATCTTCAATGTGTCTTGAACTCCTATGAACTTACACTCTATCCAGCAACCTCAAATGGGCAGGTGGAGGAGGTATAAATAGCACAAGGCATCAAACTAGTCGTTGGCTTAAAAGCTGCTGAAAGTAGTACCGTCAGATGATCCGACACTATCTTTTTCTGGGCGTCGGTTCATCCGGTGCTACTAGCCGTTGCCTTCACCGCACATGACTTCTCTGACACAACTGCTCCGACGCTATGCACCGACGGTCCGTCGGTTCATCCGGTGCTGAAGACCCTGCGTCCAAGTCGCCTCTGTTATCTTCCACGCGACCGTCAGATAGACCGACGCTTCATCTTGACCAAGGCGTCGGATCATCCGGTGCTGAAGGCTTCATCTTGGTGCGTCTTTGTCTTGATTCAAACTGAGCGTCGGATAGACCGGCGGTGTCCCCACTCAGACCGTCGGATCATCCGGTGGTACTGTCTTCGCTGCTCTTCCTCTGCAACTCGTCCGACGCTACTAAAAGATGGACCGTCGGTTCATCCGACGGTGCCTAGGGTTTCATCAGTGTTCCAACTCGTCTGACGATTGCACCGACGCTTGCTGCTAAGGTACCGTCGGTTCATCCGACGATGTCTTTTCTTTTCCTTTCTTGCTCGGTTTTGACCCTTGATTTTCTCATTTTGGCATGTGGTTTTCTTACATCCTTGGGACCTAGAAGTGTCTACAAAGACATGCTAAAACAATATGGTTAGTCCCAAAAATCATGTTGTCATGAATCACCAAAATCAAACTCGAACTAATGTTCGCTACAATCTCCCCCTTTTCGTGATTTATGACAACACAACCAAAGCAAGCATAAATTTGCAAAAATTGACAGAATTAGAACCACTTACACTTGCTTGGATGCTTACCATCATCCAAACTCCCCCTAGATCAAACTTCCCCCTTTTTGATTTTCTCTTCCTATGTTCACATTCTCCCCCTTTGGTCTCATATCCTTGGAACCTAGCTTGCTTTGGTCTCACATTCTCCCCCTTTGGAATAAAATCTCCAAAAAGTCCAAAGCAAAAGGGCTTCAAGAAAACTAGCAAGTCCTAGAAAATATAGCTCGAAGAAAAATGTTAAATACAAGGGAGAAAGCCGCATGAACCATGATCCATATGTATGATATCAATGAAGATACCACATGTAAGAATGACCAATGTGGATCAGAAGCTCATGAGACTAGCATGATACAAACTAAGCTCCCCCTAAGTGTGTGCACAAAATGATAGTGTGAAAATCAAGTGCACAACTACAACATTGTAAGACAAGGAAGCTTAGAGCATATCATGCAAGGAGGTAGCTTAAAGGACAAGAGATAAAACAAATGGGTTCTTGTTACATTACCACTTGTCGATATCACTTGTAGTCTTTTGATTATTGCATACCTCCGGGGGTTGATCCTCTCTACCTTGTTGGCACCACATTGAGATGAGCCACTTGGAAATGATATCACTAGGTGACACCACTTGAAAGAAGCTTGAATAGAAGACACTTGGGGTACCACAAGGATTAGGAATGTATGAGTACACTGCCTTTGAACTTATATAGAGACATAAGCTCGCAAGGACATGACTCAATGGCATGAAGCTCATATCGCTATATTCACTCTTTTAGAGATGTTAGATCACATTGAGAGTGAAATAGCATTCTCTTAGAATGAAGTACCACACCGGAACGTGTCGCCAAGAGACTACATAAGATAGGCTTGAAACAATGTTAGTCCCATAACCAAACCATAGGATGAGCTCCCCCTAAATGTGTGCATTTAGTGTTTGAATCACCAACCAAATATATGCACATCGTTTATGACAACAAAAGGGAAGCTAACCCTATAGCTTGCTCATGATGCAAAGATATATATATGAAAACAAGCACCATGAAAGAACAAGTGTAGCTTTCCTACACACTAATCAATCCATGTAGGTTGCTCATGGGTTAGCACATGACACAAGCAACCTACCATATGTAAATATTGCAACAAATGCAACTTAAACAAGGCAATGGAGCTACAATGATACAAGAGATGAGTTATAGTTTCCATTACCTCAACTGGGGATCTTGGGCAACACATGTCCAACTTGCAAGCTTGGCTTATAGGCTTGAATCTTCTCATCTTGTTTGTGCCAAGCCTCCCAAGTCCCCGCTCTTATGGCCTTCAAGTGGCCTTTGGAACCCAAACCATTTGAGGCCCCTTCATGTTGATGATGACTTCCTTGGGCACCCAAATGGATTGGTTCCAACCTCGCTCCTCCTTCATCTTCCCAACCTTGTGTGCAACCACCTTGCCATTAGCCTTCTTCTTGATGACGTAGGTGTTGCTCTTGGTCTGGTTCTTGCGGTTGGGCTTGGTGTCTAAGAACAAACGTTTAAAAGCTAGATCCTCAAAGGAATAGCTAATTTATGTCTAATAACAAATGTTTAAAAGCTTCACTATGGCTCCAACAAAACATTAAGATTTCTTCTTATGTTGGTGATAAAAGAAGAGCACACAGACAAATTCAAACAACTAGGAGACTATTAATAATATGTTTGTTTATCCTCAGAGTTTTGAATTTTAACAATATAACACCTAAACTACATAATTTTTGTAATGCTAAAACTGTATGTATGCAATTCCCTAGCTACGTTTGCAAATTTGCAAGACCGAAAGACAGCTGAATGCACTTTTGGACAAAATGAAACAGCAATTGCATGCTAGTACCTTTTAATTTCACAGTATTTTTCCTTCAAGTGGCGTAGAAGAGAAGGAGCAACAACCAAAGTGACAATGTATACTTAATACACATCCTGGAGGAAAAAGGTCAACACCATGTCAATAGAGAAAGACACTATAATGGTTAGCCTTGGTTTAAAGTCTACATTTGATAGCATCCTCTTAAAATAATAGAGGTAATTATAGAGATCAAACAGTGTCATATCAAACACTGCAGGTGCATTAGATTTTGCCAAAAAGTAAACACAATGACAACTCTACTACTACCAGCATGCAGCTCAAAAGAAGGAACTAACCAAATTACCTTTGGAACTATGGTTCTTTTCTCCTATTTGCACAAGTGTCGGGGACAACCATGAGGGTCCCCTAAAAAACCGGGGGGAATCCTGCTTAAAACCTGCAAAAAACACAAAACGCAAAAGCAACCTCGGGCCCAACACAAAATTTACACACAACACGATCCACGCCGTGGTGATCCCCGCGGCCCACCGAAGCGGCCCAGCAAAGCGCCCCCTCGAACGAGGTCCGCCTCGCTTGAGGGCTCAAACCCCCCTCGAATGAGGTCCGCCTCGCTCGAGGGCTCACGCCGCCCTCGAGCGGGGTCCGCCTCGCTCGAGGGTCCCCGCCTCCCTCGAGCGGGGTCCGCCCCACTCGAGGCTCCCTCACGAGCGCACCTGCTCCCGCACGCGTGTACAAGCGTTTAATGCTCTGACACAGCAGAGCCGCGCCACTACGCGCCTAGGAATCACGCCCCGGCGCTGTTCCGCCAACTCCCTGGGGGAAGCCCATCCCCACCACTGTGGGGGACTGTGCGACGAGGCCGGTGTCAGCTCCGTGACACTGTGCTGCCCACTCTTGTACGACTAACGCGCCTCGCCCTCAAAGGGGGGCCGGCCGCACCCTCGAGCCCTCTTCTCGTGACTCCGCATGGTCAAACCGTGACGTCAGGCCGGCGGGAGCGCCATCCCCGTCGCTGTCAATCCTGTGCGACCATCCCCGCCTCTGCAGCGCCACGCCGCGCACTGCTACAACTGCTCCGACGCTATTGAGCACGCGGGGACGGGACACCGCCACGCCTGCTACTGCACCTCGTACGGATCACTGTCAACAGCTCCCTCGAGCCCGCCTGAAGACGCCCCGGTCAACCACCACGCCTCCACCCTCGAAGTCGCCCCTGTTCAAGCACAGAACACGCCACGACGCCGTGACTGGAGCAAGATTCGTCAGGACGGCCATCAACTCTACGGCACTGTTCGCCATACCACAGCACGTATAGAAATAGTGCGGCACGTATGTCAACTGCCCCCTCCTTGGCCTATAAAAGGAGGGGCAGCCCCCTAACCGCAGGGGACGAACACGGGACGACGAACAGCAAGTGCTCACACGCTCTCCGTTTTCCCCACGATATTGGCACTCGCCTCAATCACATCTCTTGGGACTTGGAGGCCACGCCTCCTCTCCCGCCTCGCTTGTAGCCACCCCTCTACAGGCACCCCGGTGCGAAGCAATGCAGTGCCTCGAGCACACCCCTGCTGGACGTACGGCCCCGGCCGGAACCAGGATAAACCAAGTGTCCTTAGTTGCTTAGCACCAACCATCGAGAGGCAGATCTCAGCGCTAATTACTAGTTAGTGTCGGGACTACTTTCTGCACAGACAGTTGGCGCGCTAGGTAGGGGTCTTCGCGCTGCAGATCGACTTGTGACCAGCTCTCTCGATGGTGATTCGCATCGAGTACTGCGGCCAGTGCTACTCCATGGGAAGCTCGGACCTCCTTCCGGCTGGATTCGAAATCCGGCTCGAGGGCCTGAACTTTCAGGCTACGGGGAACGACTACCTGATGCGCCTCACTAACCGTGAGGAACTTCGTGCGCGGCGCCAAGCCGGGTCCGTCCCGGTCGCCGCCTCACACGTCGCCGCGACATCAGCGCCCGCCGCCGCGGATGCTGCGGGTCCTTCGGCGCCACGGCGCCGTCGTCGCTCCGGCCGGCGCTCGTGACGGGCGCGGTCGGAGTGCGCGCATGCGTGCGCGCGTCGCCTCTCAACACGATGCACTCACCGGTGAGACGACGGCCGCCCCAGCGGGGGAGCGCTCGGTCTCAGGACCGCGCTTCCCCATCGGCCTGCGCGGCGCCACGACGGCGTACGTCGCCTCCGCCAACGCCAATGTAGCGATGCGCAGGGTTCCCCCTGGCCGCCATGTCCTGGTTGCCAGGGACCCCAGCGCCTCCACCGGTGGTGAGTCATCCCAAGGCTCCGTCGACGAGCTGCCACCCGCCACCTCGCACGGATACGCGGAGTGGGATTTCTCCGGCGCACCCGACCCGGTGATGTTCCGACGGTTCCTTGACAACACGGACTACTGGTTCGGCTATTCCGATGACTCCAGCGCTGGGAGTATGACCCAGCGCGGGAGTGCTGCGTGGTGATCGCCAGCAACCAGGCGAACGCCGCCGACGCAGTGGAAGCCGGCGACGGAGAGGTTCCCATTGGTCCGGGAACTGGACCGCGCATGGCTGCGGGGCCAAGTGCCCCTCCCCCCTCACCACCGAGGGGGGCTGACATCAACACACAGCTGGCCCAAGCACGCGAGCTTGAGGCCAAGCTGGCAGAAGAATACCGCACGGTGCGGTTGCTCCGCGCCTCCATCGCGGGAGAAGCCTCCGCGCGCGGCGAACGCGCGTGTGAGTTGGGCAAGCAAGCCCGCGACCGCATCAACGCCGACTTCAACGTCGACGATCCAAGCACGCCCCCGCGAGCGAGCCAGAAGCTCGTTGCTACTGCAACGCTGCTGCGGGTCATGCCTGCCCCCTCGACACCCAAGGCACGGAACCTGTACCGCGAGGCACAGGCACTCATCGAACAAGCGGCCGTCCAACAGGCCGAAAGTTCGGCGTCTCGCATCCGCCGGCAAGGAAGTGCGCGGGACAACGAGGGCGCGGGGGGTTCGGAGCCCTCAGTTCAAACGGGCGGTGCAGTAGGGCGCCCCGCCAACCCGGGGCGCACGCCGGCCAAGGAGCGACTCCTCGACACGCGCGGGCAAGCCTAGGACGGCGACACCCGCAACGTCATCAACGCTCGACGGACGAGCAACGCGGAGGAACGTACAGCGGCGGGCTACCACCCTCGACGGGGCGGGCGCTACGACAGCCGGGAGGATTGCTCACCCACGCCGGAACCACCGGGAACCCGCGTGTTCAGCCGGGAGATCCGCACGGCGAGCTTCCCCCAGCGCTTTCGCCAGCCCACGACGATCGTCAAGTACAACGGGGAGACGGACCCCCGCGTGTGGCTCAGCGACTACCGTCTGGCGTGTCAGCTAGGCGGGGCCACCAACGACGAGGTTATCATCCGTAACCTCCCCCTGCACCTCGCCGATTCGGCGCGGACGTGGCTCGAACACCTGCCAGCCAGCCAGATCCACAACTGGGATGACCTGGTCCGCACGTTCGTAGGAAATTTCCAGGGCACGTACGTGCGCCCTGGGAACTCCTGGGACCTGCGCTCTTGCACCCAGAAGCCCGGCGAGTCGCTCCGGGACTTCATACGATGCTTCTCCAAGCGCTGTACAGAGCTCCCAAGCGTGGCGCAGTCCGAAATCGTGCACGCCTTCCTCCAGGGCACCACACGCCGGGATCTTGTGCGCGAGCTCGGGCGCAGCCCACCGGTTGACTCGAACGAGCTGTTCAACATCGCCACCAGCTTTGCCTCATGCGAAGAAGTGGTGGGGCCGATCTTCGACGGCAAAAAGGGCAAACGTGTGGACGACGCGCCCGCGGAGGGCAGCAAGTCCAAGGAGCCCCATCAGAAGGGCAAACGGGGCAAGAAGGGAAAGAAGCCGCGCCGCGAGGCGCGCGAGCAGGGGCACTACGACGGTGGCGACGAAGCCCTTGCTGTTGACCCGGCTCGACGGGGCCCTCGACCGGCCCCTCGAGGCCCGGGGATTTTCAACGACATGCTGAAGAAGCCATGTCCCTACCACAAAACGCCGGTCAACCACACCCTCGAGCAGTGCGACATGCTCAAGCGGTTCTACGGCCGCGCCACCGCAAAGGATGGCGAGGCCAAGAAGGACGGGGGTGACGGCGACGCCGGCGGCTTCCCCGCCGTGGAGAATGTCTTCCTCATCTTCGGGGGGCCGACCGTCGACATGTCCAGCCGCCAACGCAAGCGGGAGCGGCATGAGGTCCTCGCCGTAGAGAAGGCGCCTCCCTCCTTCCTCGACTGGTCGAAGGACGCCATTACGTTCAGCCGCGAGGATCACCCGAACCGCATCCCTAACCCGGGTCAGTACCCGCTAGTGGTCGACCCGGTCATCGGGAACGCGCGGTTCTCTAAGGTCCTGATGGACGGAGGCAGCAGCCTCAACATCCTCTACGTGCACACGCTGCGCATGCTGGGGATCGGGTTGGACCAGCTGCGGCCTAGCACGACGCCGTTCCATGGCGTCGCGCCGGGCAAGCGCGTCCAGCCCCTCGGGCAGATCGACCTGCCCGATCCGGTGCGGCATGCCGGACAACTACCGCAAGGAGACACTCACCTTCGAGGTGGTGGGGTTCAGGGGCGCGTACCACACCATACTTGGGCGGCCCTGCTACGCCAAGTTCATGGCGGTCCCCAACTACACCTACCTCAAGATGAAGATGCCGGGGCCCAACGGTGTCATCACCGTGGGCTCATCCATCGAGCACGCATTCGACTGCGACGTCGAGTGCGTGGAACACACCGAGGCGCTGGCGCTGGACGAAGCGCTCGTAGCCAACCTGGAGAAGATGGTCAACGAGGACCTCGACTCCACCGCCAAGCACACCGGCAGCTTCAAAGCTGTTGAGCAAACCAAGGAGGTGCCCCCTCGACCCTGCCGCCCCCAAGGGCAAGGCGTTGAGGGTCAGTTCTACCCTCGATCTAAAATAGGAAGTGGTGCTCGTCGACTTTCTCCGTGCCAACGCTGACATCTTCGCGTGGAGCCCCTCGAACATGCCAGGCATCCCGAGGGAGGTCGCCGAGCACTCCCTTGACATCCTACCTCACTCTCGCGCTGTGCAGCAAGGGCTGTGCCGCTTCGACTAGGAGCGGCGCCGAGCAATCGGAGTGGAGTTGCGGAAGCTCCTCGAGGCTGGGTTCATCAAGGAAGTGTTCCACCCCACTTGGCTAGCTAATCCTGTATTAGTAAAGAAAAAGAATGGGAAGTGGCGGATGTGTGTAGACTACACTAGTCTTAATAAAGCCTGTCCTAAAGTTCCTTTTCCTTTGCCGTGTATCGATCAAATCGTTGATTCGACCGCTGGGTGCGAACTGCTATGTTTCCTTGATGCCTATTCCGGATAGCACCAAATAAAGGTGAAAGAATCCGACTAGCTCGCGACTTCATTCATCATGCCGTTCGGGATGTTCTGTTATGTGACGATGCCATTCGGTCTCCGAAACGCGGGCGCAACATATCAACGATGTATGCAGCACGTCTTCGGAGATCACATCGGGCGAACCGTCGAGGCATACGTGGACGACATAGTCGTGAAAACCAGGAAGGCGGACGACCTGGTCAGCGACCTCAACATCGCGTTCGGCTGCCTACGGGCTAACGGGGTGAAGTTAAACCCCGAAAAATGTGTCTTTGGCGTGCCGCGGGGCATGCTGTTAGGATACGTTGTCTCCCAGCAAGGCATCGAGGCCAACCCCAAAATGGTTGCAACCCTCGAACGAATGGGCCCGATTCGGGACCTCAAGGGGGTTCAGAAGGTGCTGGGGTGCCTTGCCTCCTTGAGCCGCTTCATTTCGCGGCTCGGCGAGAAAGGCTTGCCCCTCTACCGGCTCCTGAAGAAGCACGGGCGGTTTTCGTGGACCGTCGAGGCCTAGGAGGCGCTTGATAAGCTGAAGGTGTCCCTTACCCACGCCCCAATCCTCACACCGCCGCAAGACAGCGAACCTCTGTACCTCTACGTGGCCGCGACCACCCAAGTGGTCAGCGCCGTCATCGTAGTAGAGCGCACGGAAGAGGGGCACGCCCTACCAGTCCAGCGGCCGGTGTACTACAGCAGCGAAGTCTTGTACGAAACCAAGGCGTGCTACCCACAAGTCCAGAAGCTGCTTTACACAGTGGTACTCGTGCGACGCAAACTTTGCCATTACTTCGAGGCTCATCCGGTCACGGTGGTTTCCTCCTTCCCGTTAGGAGAAATCATCCGGAACCCGGACGCAGCAGGTAGGATTGCCTAGTGGTCGGTGGAGCTGATGGGTGAAACGCTCGCCTACGCCCCACGCAAGGTCATCAAGTCCCAAATCTTGGCAGATTTTGTTGCCGAGTGGACGGACACACAATTGCCGCCGCCACAGATCCAGGCTGAATGCTGGACTCAGTACTTCGACGGCTCAGTGATGAAGACAGGCGCGGGTGTGGGTCTGCTTTTCGTCTCACCCCTCGGGGAGCACATGCGATACGCCGTGCGCCTCCACTTCCCTGCGTCAAACAATATGGCTGAGTACGAGACCCTACTTTGCGGCCTCAAGATCGCCATCGAAACGGGCATCAAGCGCCTCGACGTGCGGGGGGACTCGCAGCTCGTGATCGACCAGGTCATGAAGAACGCGAGTTGTCACGACAAAAAGATGGAGGCGTACTGCAAGGCCGTGCGGGCCCTCGAGGACAAGTTCTATGGCATCGAGCTCAACGACGTGCCCCGCCGGTATAATGAGGAGGCAAACTTGCTTGCCAAGATCGCGTCGGGGCGGATCACCGTCCCCCCGAATGTCTTCGCTCGGGACATCGCCTAGCCGTCCGTCAACCTCGAGCCACACCCCTCGAACTGTGAGGAGTCCTCGGGGGCTCCCTCGAGTCCAACAGGCGCGGAGCTCATGGACGAGGACCCCTCGAATGAGGCGTACGTGCTCTCCCTGCTCGAGGGGTATGGCGCCGACGAGGCCGAGGCCATGGACGTCGAACCAGCCCCCAGCGAGGTGGACTGGCGCGACAAGTGTATCGCCTGGATAGACCGAGGGGAACTCCCCTCGGACCGGTCCGAGGCCAGGCGCATCGCCAGGATGGCCAAATCCTTCACTCTCGTTGACGGTGAGCTGTACAAGCGCGCCGCCTCCGGCATCCTACAGCGATGCGTGCCCATCCCCTAGGGGCGCAAGCTCCTCCGGGATATACACGCGGGCGTATGCGGCCACCACGCTGCACCCCGCACCCTCATGGGCAACGCGTTCCACCAGGGCTTCTACTGGCCCACCGCGGTCGCGGACGCCAGCGAGATCGTGCGCACCTGCGAAGGGTGCCAGTTCTACGCCCGCAAGTCCAATCTCCCCGCGCACATCCTGCAGATCATCCTCGTCATGTGGCCTTTCGCCCTCTGGGGGCTGGACATCGTTGGGCCCTTGCGAAAGGCACCCGGGGGCTACACCCACCTGTCGGTCGCAATCGACAAGTTCTCCAAGTGGGTGGAGGTACGCCCCATCACGAATCTCAGGGCGGAGCAGGCGGTGACGTTCTTCACCGACATCGTCTACCGCTTCGGAGTGCCCAACTCCATCATCACCGACAACGGGTCCCAATTCACAGGCAGGAAGTTCCTGGAATTCTGCGACAAGTTCCACATCCGCGTGGACTGGGCAGCCGTGGCGCACCCACAGACCAACGGTCAAGTGGAGCGTGCCAACAACATGATTCTACAAGGCCTCAAGCCCAGGATTTTCGACCGGCTGAACAAGTCTGGTCGGAAATGGCTCTAGGAGCTGCCGACGGTTGTGTGGAGCCTCAGGACCACCCCAAGCAGGGCTACCGGGTTCACCCCATTCTTCCTGGTCCATGGAGCGGAGGCCGTCCTCCCCACGGACTTGGAATATAGGTCGCCCAGAGTCTGGGGCTACGACGAAGGTGCCAACCAGCGAGCCCTCGAGGACTCGCTGGACCAATTGGATGAGGCACGTATCATGGCCCTGATGCACTCCGCGATGTACCAGCAATCCCTAAGGCGCTATCAAGCACGGAAGGTGCGGCGACGAGACTTCAGCGAAGGGGATTTGGTCCTAAGTCCGCGACAAGTCAACCGAGGCCGCCACAAGTTGTCGCCCCCATGGGAGGGACCCTATGTCGTGGTGAAGGTGCTCAAGCCCGACGCGTACAAGCTGGCCAACGAGGATGGTGAAGAACTCACCAACGCTTGGAACATCCAGCATCTACGTCGCTTCTACCCCTAGCTAGGATTTCCAAGTTTTTTGTTGTAAATTACATGCCCAACACCCTAGTTGGCAGCACAAATGTAAATAACAGTAAGTTAATAAAGTTAAAGGGCAACTTGGCTTTCCCCAGAAAACCAAGTCACCCTCGGGGGCTACTGCGGGGGGGGGGGGGGAGGAGGGGGCACCCCCCCCCCCCCCCCAAAAATGGTCCCATTTTTTCGCAAAAATTTGCAAAGCGCGCCAAGCATGATTCAACCTTCGCCTCGAGCGAGTTCGGGCGGGGCGCGGGTGGCCAAGCAGAAAGGACGCGCGAGCCAGAGATAGCCTACGCCTCCGCGAGGATACGACCTTTCTCTCTTGCCTCCGGCCCAGCGGGCTACTTAGGAAATCGAACTCCACCAACCCGAATTCACCCAGGCAAAGAAAAAACAGAACAGTGCGACAAGCGAAACCAAAAACACCATTCACATCCACAAGTGTTTAAACATCTAAACAAAATACTTGTTTATTTACACGGCCACGTGGCCCGGATACTAACATTCAAACAAAAAAAGGGCCAAGTGCCCAACGGTCTTCAGGCTTGGGGCGCGTCGGAGTCAGGAGCGTCAGGGAATAGGAACTCCATGAAGTCCTCGGTGAGCGTCTCGGCGGCATCAGCAGCAAGCGCGTCCACGTGCTCCATCGCCACTTCATCCTCAACACGCTCTGGGATGACGTAGCCTGACGCCACAGCCTCGAAGTTCACTTCTTAGTGGGATCGCACCACACCGAGGGCCTTCTGGACGCCCAAGTGAAGCGCGTGGTGCATGCGCCTCGAGAAATGCCCCCCGAGGGCGCGCAGGCGGCTTGCCAACGAGCTCCCAGCTTGCGCCTCGCCCTCCTCGACCGCCTGGCAGGTCTCGAGAGCAGCAGCACGCAGCTCCACCAGCTCCCGCTCCGAGGAGTCGTAGGCCGCCTGCAACGTCTCGGACCGGTCCATCGTGTGCCCCAGCGCGGTTCGCAGGCCTGGGTGCCACGAGCAAAGAAAATCAAGAAGGGGACGAACCCCCGAGGGGAAGGTCAACAAAACAAAGGAACAAAACGGCAACTCACCTTCAACCTGCTTCCTCTCCACCTCGAGAGCTTGGCGCCCGCTCTCGACTGACTGCTGCAGGCTGACGACTGTTGCGCTCTGCTCCTCGAGGGTGCGGTGCTGATCCTCGTTCGAGATGCTGAGGGCGATCAGCTCCCCGTCGAGCTTCGAGACCTCATCCTCTCGCTCCTTCAGCGACGCCTGCGCCCCCTCGAGCGCTGTCCGGGCCTCGACGAGGGCGGCCCGCTCCTGCTGGAGTTGACCCTCGGCCTCCTGGCGGGCCGCACGCTCCTAGCGGAGGCTGCTCCTCCGCCGCGACGACCGCGGCGGCCTTCAACTCCTCGGCTGCTTGGCCCTCCCCTCGGCCCCCCTCGCCCTCTTCTCGGCCGGCTTCGGCCCGGGACCGTGCCTCCTCGAGCTCCACGCGGTCCCGCCGGCGCCGAGCCGGGCGGAGACCACCTCCGCCTCCCAGTCAACCGCCATGGAGCGCGCCCTCTCCAGGTCCTCCCTCGCCTGCTACAGCGCCTCGTCCCGGTCGATGAGGGCCGTGCGAACTTGCTCGACGGTGGAGGCGCGCCCCGTGGACCGCCCCTCCAGCTCCAAAAGATGGTCGCACAGAACCTCTGCCCGGTACGCCAACCAGCCGTGTCGGGTCCTCATGGCCTCGGCAAGGGCGTCGAGGTCGTCGCGCTGCTCCCGGAGCTGGCAGAGCTCAGTGCTCATCTGGTCGAAGGCACCGTACCTGTCGCGGGCGCGGAGCTCCAGATCCTGCCACCAGCAGACAAAAACCAATGAGTGTCGCGCCGCAAAAGACAAACGCGAAAACAACAAAGCAAGGAAGAAAGCAACAAGCTAACGAACGTCGACGCACCTGGAAGACACGCCACGCTGGGCCGCCATGGATCCGTAGCGCCTCGTTCAGCGCCCCCATCCTCTACACCTTGGCCGGTGCGAGGGGGGGCACAGTTGGTGTCACCCTGCGAATACAAGAACAAAGTGTCAAATCCCCGCCTATCAAGTACACGGCCTCTCGAAAGGCAAACTCCTTACCTCAAGGAGGAGAAGGCCCGCTTTCTCTTCCTCGAGGTCCCCTCCGACGTCGCGGGCGCGGCCGGCGGCCGCGCCGCCGCCGCGCCCTCGGCCCGCCTCCACGCGCGCGCGCGGGCTCCGCCCGCGCACACGGGTGCCTCTACCGCGCGCACGGGCGCCCCGTGGCGCGCGCCGGCACCTCCGCGGCCCGTGCCACCTCCGCCGTAGACCGCCCGGTGGCGGGCGCCCCTGCGCCCGCCCCGGGCGATGGTTCTCTTGCCACCGGAGTCGGCTCCGGTGACGGGGGTGCAGGCTCCCACATGTCGGGGAGAACCTGCCCCCTATCTTCTTCCCCTTCTTCTTCCTCCTCTTCCTCTCCTGACGAATACAATCCTGCGAAATCAGCTCAACTGTTCTTTTGCCGAACGAAAGCAGATAGCCGACCACGGATCTTTCTGCCGAATGCATCTGAGGTAACCTTCCTTCCGCCAGACGGACTCCTTACCGAGCTGGACCCACAAGTCAGATTCCTTACCAAATTTTGGTGTTAACACATGCCCCCTCAATTGCGGGATAAAAGTGATTTTATTCCGGAATTGACTCCAGCCACCAACGTCTTCAAATCGAATCTGTTCAACACCTATTATCTCTCTTCGCAATCCGCCGGAATCTTCGTCTAGATCCAAACCCTAGATCCCCTTGTTCTGAGCTTGAATCTCCAATGGCGGCTCAAAACCAAGCTGCTCAGGTAAATTCCCCTTCCATAAGCTTCATTCGGCATTTAGGTTTTCAATTTTTACCTGTAATTTCTTTTCCGCTTTCCTTCAGGAGCCTTCCACTGAGCTTTTGATTCGCACCGAGGCCAATTCAAGATCCTACTACCTTGGTCCCGTGGGAAACTCTGATCCTCGAGATTTCATCGCGGCTGAATCTCAAAGGATCCCCTTCAAAGCGGCTCTGTCCCCACCTCCTCAGTGGCAGGATGCTTTCAAGAACTGGCCTTTGCCCCCAATCGCGGCCTGGAAAAATTGGTACCGGAGAGTTCTTGTAGACAAGAGTGCCAGGACCCAGAATTGGGATACCCTCCGCATTGCTCAGTGCCTGGAGTTATCTTTGGCCGAGACCCCTAAGAATGAAGACCTCTTGATAGCAGCTTGCCACTTCTGGTCAAACGGCGTCAACGCCTTCCTTTTTGGTCACGGCCCGATGTCTCCAACTGCGGCCGATGTGTATATGATCACCGGCCTTGACATTACAGAGGGCTTGTTCACCCCCGGGATTTTAGATGCTCCTCAAGACAAACAGGGGTGAAACCAGGGAGTGGATACAAAAACTATATCCTGAAGCACATGAAGGATGGCCCCCTTGGTGAAATTGAATACAGGGCATTCCTGAACATGTGGCTATGCAGGTTCATCTTCTGTGGTAAAGCCAATGAGCCTACCCTGAATCACATTGCAATGGCTTCATACCTAGTCGAGGGCAAGTGCTTCCCTCTTGGAAAATACCTCCTAGGCAGTGTGTACCATATGCTTCATCAGACTGTCACCCAGATGTACACCGGCCAGAGGATAGCATGTGTCAACAGTCCCTGGTGGTTTGTTCAAATGTGGCCGCAAGCGCACATGCATCAAATTGTTGGTGTTGACTTGAACACCCGGTTCTTCCCTTCGTCCACTCATCATGAAGGGGAACCTCAAGCCACCAGAGGATGCCAGACCTATGGAGAAGCTGCTTCAACTGTCCTCATTCAGCAGAATATCAGCCAGCTCTTCGAGCTTTTCTTCAAAGGCTTTGATTTACTTCCTGAAGAAATCATCGGGACCGAAGACGTGCCTGAGTACATCTCCTCCGATTCCTCCCTCGAAGCAGAGGAGGCTACGCCTGAACAGAGGACCAACCATCAACTGCGCCGCCGCGTTCGGCACCTGGAGCACGGTCTCAGGGACATCACCGCTCGTTGCCAGGCCGAACGCGAGCGTCGCATGGCTCTGGAGGCACTAGTAGGGGGTAAACGTTTCTGACTCCTTCTTGCCTTCGTGCTCACATCTGGATTTCTTGCCCCTAACACCCACTCCTCTGTTTTAGATGTCTCTGACAGGTACAACAACTTGAAAACGACTTGGGACAGCTTAGTGGAGGCCGCAAATCATGGTCACCCCCGTGCATTCCAAGTCGCCGTCACGGTGGTCTTGGAGCAACTGAAGAGGGAGCAGCCGAAGAAGCAAAGAAAAGATTGAATCATACTTTCGCTTCTTCCTCCACGCCTTTTGCTTCCCACCTCCTCGTAGTCTAGATCACCAGGGTTGTTGGATGTAAACCTGCAAGAGGCAGTTGTAAAGTAGTTTGGTGCTAAGGGCAATGCATCTAGGCACTGGCCATTTCTCCTGTTTGTGTATTTTGTTCTGAAGGCGGCCTCGCTCTTGAGCGCCGGCTATTTCTTGTGTCAGATGCTTGTAATCCCACTGCTGGTGATCATCGATCGATTTCAATACTAGGATAATATTTCTTCAAATATCTCCCATTTATTGCAGCGGAAAATTCCTCTCCTAGTAATGTTTTCAATATGTATGCATTACCAGGGACGCATCTGACCACGAGAAACCAGTTAGGGGACCATTTGCCGAATTCGCTGTATTTGGTTCCAATCGGCAATAGCGCTTTCCAAACCAAATCCCCTTCTGCAAATTGCCTGACTTTTACCTTCTTGTTATAATACTTGGCAACCCGCAGCTTATTCTTCTCGATGTTTTCCAGGGCCCTGAGACGGATCATGTGTAAATCCTCTAGCTCATCCATCATCAGGCCACTGTAATCTTTGGAGCTCAAATCTTTCTGTAACACGATTCTCCTGGAATCTGATTGCATCTCCCAAGGTAGAACCGCATGATGCCCGTAAACCAATTCGTAAGGAGAAGTCTTTGTAGCTCCACGAGGGGCCATTCGGTAAGCCCATAATGCTTCACTGAGTACCGAATGCCATCTCCTTGGCTCTGGTCGATCTTCTTCTGTATTAGCTTGATCATGATCTTATTAGAAGCCTCTACTTGACCATTAGCTTGGGCATAATAGGGAGAAGAGTTAAACAATTTGATTCCCATGCTTTCAGCAAATTCTCTGAACTCCAGGGACACGAATTGAGCCCCTTGATCAGTTGTGATGGTCTGAGGGATTCCAAATCGATAGATGATGTGCTCCTTGACAAATTCAACCATGTTTTCCGACGTCACCTTCTTCAGTGGGGTCGCCTCAACCCATTTAGTAAAATAATCTGTAGCCAAAAGCACAAACTTATGCCCCTTGCTAGATGGTGGATTAATCTGGCCAATCAAGTCTATACCCCAGCCCCTAAATGGCCATGGCTTGATGATGAGATTCAATGCTGATGCAGGGACCCTTTGAATATTTCCAAACCTTTGGCAATCCTGACATCCTTTGTAATACTCAAAGCAATCCTCTAATATCGTCGGCCAAAAGCACCGAGCTTGCCTGACAACCCATTTCATGCGGTAGGCCGATTGGTGTGCTCCGCATATCCCATCATGCACCTCACTCATCATCTTCTTCGCTTCTTCTGGACCCAGGCATCGTAACAACACCCCATCTAATGATTTGTAAAACAAATTGTCATCCAGAAGAACGAATTATATGGCCTTGTACCTGAGCTTCCTAGAGACCTTTCGGGATGGATCCTTCAAATAGTCGACGATCTCTTTTCTCCAATCATCCTCCGCAAGATCCGTCCCTAGTGCACACACATCTGCAGCAAACGCTTCTTGGTTCTCTTTGTAACCCGAGGCGCTCTGAGCCAACCTGTTCGCTTCTTCGTTATGTTCCCTAGGAATATACTATAGAGTTACCAACGGAAAGCTCTTCAAGATTTCCCTGCATTCTTCGTAGTAACTCCTCAGTGCTTCACTTTTGCATTCGTATTGGCTGTTCAATTGCTTGATCACCAGCTCTGAATCTCCATAAACCTCAACTGAAACGGCCCCGGCTTCTCTCAAATATTGAAGCCCTCGAAGTAATGCTTCGTATTCAGCTCGATTATTTGTGACGGTGGGTGTATAGGGATGGCAAATTCAAACATCTCACCTCTAGGCGAAATCAGTAGGATCCCTACTCCCCCACCTTTACCACATGATGATCCATCAAAAAATAAAGCCCAAGGAGTAATTTCGAGCAAATCAATTGATGGATCGCGATGTTCAGTTATAAAATCGGCAATGATCTGACCTTTGATAGCTTTTGCCGATTCGAACTTCAACTCGAATTCTGATAAAGCCAAAATCCATTTGCCAATCCTGCCGTTCAAAATTGTCATAGATAACATATGTTTTATTACGTCAAACTTGGAATACACAGTGCATTCGGCATTCAACAAGTAGTGCCGAAACTTTGTACACGAGTAGTATACGCACAGACACAGCTTCTCTACAGTCGAATGCCTGGTCTCAGGATCAAGTAATTTTCGGCTAAGATATGCTACTACCCGTTCCTTCCCTTCGAATTCTTGAATAAGGGCCGATCCAATGGTTTGGGTATCGGCCGCCACGTACAACTTGAAAGGCTTCTCCAGCTGAGGAGGGACCAGCACTGGCGGCTCCTTCATGTATTGCTTGATCTCATCAAAAGCCTTTTGTTGTTCGTCGCCCCACGTGAACTTCTGATCTTTCTTTAGCTTCAGCAATGGAGAGAACGACAAAACCTTCTGTGATAGATTTGAAATGAATCTCCTTACGAAGTTAATCTTGCCGAGCAATGATTGCAATTCCTTGAGATTGGTTGGAAGGACAACTTCATCAATTGCTTTCATGCTCTTCTTGCCAACCTCAATTCCCCCTTCGTGGACCAAAAATCCCAAGAATTCTCCAGCTGATACCCCAAAAGCGCATTTGTTCGGATTCATCTTTAAACCATGCTTTCGGGTGCACTCCAAGGTCCTTTTCACATCTTCCAAATGTGTGTCATGACTTAGGGACTTGATCACGACATCATCGATGTAAATTTCAACAACTTTGCCGATCAACTCATGAAAGATGTAATTCATGGCTCGCTGATAAGTTGCACCGGCATTCTTCAATCCAAAAGTCATGACTATCCATTCAAATAGGCCTATATGACCAGGGCATCTAAAGACCGTCTTCGATATATACTCTACTGCCATGAAAATTTGGTTGTATCCCGCATTGCCGTCCATGAAACTGATAACCTTGTGCCCGGCACCGGCGTCAACCAACAAATCGGCAATAGGCATGGGGTAACCATCCATCGGAGTAGCTCTGTTCAAGTCCCTGAAATCTATGCAGACCCTCATCTTTCCATTCTTCTTGTAAACAGGGACAATGTTAGAAATCCACTCCGCGTATCTGCATGGCCGAACGAAGTTTGCATCAAGTAATCTTTCAACTTCTTTCTTCACATCGGCCAATACCCATCCTTGTAGATTTTCCGGGGTGGTTGCTTGTACGGTTTGAAACCAGATTTGATGGGCAACCTATGCTCAACGATGGAACGATCCAGTCCAGGCATCTCCGAATAATCCCAGGCGAAGCAATCTCCATCTTCCTTGAGTAGCTTGATTAATCCCTCCCTGAAGTCTGATTGCAAGTTTGCGCTGATGAACGTCGGCCTTGGCTTGTCACCGTTTCCAATGTCAACTTCTTCTAATTTATCAGCCGACATGAATCCTCGCCCCAACTTGCCATCAGTACCATCGACAGGGTTCTCCATTAAAAATTGCTATAAGAGCCGACTGCTTGAATCGGCTGTTGATCGCCGCCGACGGAGTTCAACATGACCTTCTCCCCGTCTTTCCCGAGAAACGATCAATGCCTTGATACTCCCGAAAGCTGGTTCCATGTTTGCAACGCTCACGGAGTCATCTACTTGGAGCACCTCAATATCATCATCCACCCATTGGATGAGCTGTTGATGCATGGTGGATGGGACGCAGCAATTGGCATGTATCCAGTCCCGCCCAAGCAGTAGGCTGTAGGCTCCTTTACCTTCGATGACAAAGAAGGTCGTGAGCAGCGTCTTGGACCCGATCACCAGATCCACGTGAGCGCATCCCTTGGTATCTGAAGGATTCCCAGCGAAATCATTCAGTATTATGCTTGTAGGCGTCAGATCGCTTGGGCCCATGCCAAGCTTCCTGAAGGTGGTGTACGGCATAACGTTGACCGCTGCCCCATCGTCGACAAACATCTTGGTCAATGGCTTGCCATTGACATACCCCTTTAAGTACAGCGGCCTCATGTGTCGATTTTTGGCCAGTTTGTCGAAGACGGCTTGCTTGGCTAATACCAGCTGCGCCATTAGCCTCTCAACCTACTCATCATCCAGGGACGCCTCTTCCTGCACAACCTGATTAGCAGGAGCCATGAATTCATTCAGCAGAAAATATACCATGCATGTTGGAGCCGAACGCTTTGACCCTTAGGTTGATCCTTTGGACGCCACACCTGCCTTGTCTGGATCCCAGCCTGCCTTAATTCGCGGTTCCTCAAGCGTTGGACCCGTCTCTTCTGACTTTTCCTCAGGTCAGGCGGGCACCATTGCCCCTTCTGCCAGATGTATGCGTCCTCGTCTTCTTCTTGATCAGCCCACCTTAAATCAGCCTGCTTTTTTCTGGGATGATCAATGATTTCAATTTTTTGGCGCCGATCCTCGCTAGGATGCACCCTTCCAATTCTTTCGTGGACGGATCGGCGATTGGCAGTCTCCTGCCTGTACTCAAAATACCTGTCACTGCACTCAGGGCAGTTCCTCAGCGTGGGCAGCTTCAAACCTTCATTCCAACAGTGTCTGAAGAATGCACATCCCCAGTGCGCGCGCTCCTGCTCGCGCGTGTATTGCTCCAGGTCCCTTCTGTGTGCTTCCTCTTCGGCTTTGCGCCTTTCCTCCTCGTACTTTCGCTTATGGTAGCGCTCCTTTTCCATCTGGCGCTGCCACTTGTTGAGGAGTATACGTGTGGTCACCCTGGGCTTGGCTCTGGATGATTCCCCGATCTCGACGCGGCTCTTGAGAACGCGCGGGGCTTCACCATGTACCTGCTCCAAAGTTACTTGATGTCCCGGGTCCACTGCTCCATCCTGCCTAGCCCTGGCTGAGGTCAAGACCTTGACCTTGCCCTTCTCCTCAGCTGACACCATGTTGACCGAAAAGCCCACCATGTTCTGAGGGAAAGGGTGGCCATCCAGCTTCATCTTGTTATCAAATTTGAGGTGCCCCTCCTGGATGGCTCTCTGGATCCTCATCCTGAAGACCCTGCAGTCGTTGATGGAGTGCGAGTCCCTGTCGTGGAAGCCACAGTAACGTTTCCCCTTGACTCCATCGGGCCGAAGCATGGAATACCCTTCAGGCAACCTGATTCGGCCTTCCTTTACCAGGAGCTCAAACAACTTGTCAGCTTTCGTGATGTCAAAGTCGTAGGTGCCCTTGGTCTGTTTGATCCAGCGCTGATTCATAGTCAATGGCTCCTTTCCCCACATGATCTCGGCCGCAGCCACGTCTTGTTCATCATCAGAATCCTCCAACAGGTCGGCCTTGTCCAGGAACTAGTTGTAAATGTCAGCCACGTCGTGCTGTTTGCCGAACCTGGCATCCTTCTTGAAGCCGTACGCTTGGTTGCTCATCAATGATAGCTTTTGGGACAGCTGCCCACATTGTCGAACTCCATGCCAAACGACTTCTCACGCACGGCCGGCAGGCATCCCGGCGACGGCCATGTCGCCCAACCGGTCATCCGGCAAGTTGAGCGAGAAGCACATGCCCTTAACTTCCCTGAACCTCCTGAGAAATTCCAAGGGCGTCTCACTGTGCCTCTGCTTTAGAGTAGCGAGGTCGATGAGCTTCTTCTCTGAGCTGCAGCTGAAATAGTGGGCGTGGAACTTTCGTTCCAGCTCCTTCCATGTGCTAACTGATTTAGGGGGCAAGGACGAAAACCACTGGAATGCCAGGCCCGTCAGTGACGCGGGGAAGTATCTGACTCTGAACGCTTGTTCAGCTGAGCACTCTCCAAGCTGCATCAGGTAGCGAGCAATGTGCTCCACCGTGATGGTGTCGTCCTGCCCGGAGAACTTTGTGAATTCCGTTGGAGGTTTTACCCTTGGCGGAAGGAGTACGTTGAAGTACCACTCCGGGAACGGAGGCGTGTAGGCTGGTCCCTGCATTTTTGGTTTGAGGCCGAACTGATTCTGCATCAACTCGGCCATCTTCTGCGCCATGGCGTCGTCCTCCTGTGCGCCTGCAGCTGGTGCGTAACCGGGATGCGGGAAGGCGTCTATGGCACCGTAGTTCCCCACCTCGTGGTAGCCTCCGCCGTAGAGATTCCTCTGTAGCCAGTTGCTCGCTAGAGCAATCCTGTGGCCGGAAGCAAGCGGGGCCCCAGTGTTGACGGTTAATAGTTGTATCAAAGTTCGTTTAGACTTGCAAGCGGACAAGTCTCCCGTCGTAGTCAAGGGACCCTTCTTCCCTCGAGTGGTGAACCCAAGGTATCGAATCCGTGGAACAATGTGCAACGCAAGGATTCAATCTAGTAAAGCAAGGTAAAGCTATTTAATGAAGACAAGTTGCATCTAATCTAAGATATCATAAGGAAAACGAATCTAATCTAATCTACTAAAGAGGTAGCAAGAGAAAGCAAGAGATAACCGATCTAGAGAGTCTAGATCATGCTTATGTTGTAGCTCCAAACAAGATAGATGAAGCTAGAAAAGCGAATCTCATTAAAAGCATCTTTAAATCGTGGCCTTCCATCCGACTCCGAAAACGCCCGCCTTTCGGAACCCCCGTTCTGTCACAACGTATCCCTATTCATGCGGGTAGTCTAGGGCGAGTTCGATAGAACAAGTTGAAATCACTTGGCCGGTCCGGTATGCACCTCTAGCCACCGCGGCTACAAGAGCACCCTATGTAATCTAGCTATAGACTAGATCGTAGAAGAAGCAAAACCAAGAAGGAAACAAAATCATCGAGAAGGCACTTGATCGCTAGAAATCGGATTCACTTACAAACTTCACCATGAATGATTACATGAACAAGATCACCACCGGGATCCTACCTCGATCTTGATCCTCGCTCCGGAGCTCCGACGTGGTCTTCCATGCAAGGTTCCCACGTCGGCCAGGGAAACCCTAGACAACTAGCACGACCCTCATCTCCGAGATGGTGTCCCTCAAGCTTCTCTGCTCCTCGGCGGCGGATTACGATTTCGGTTCTGCGTGGCTCTCGGTCAGGGGGCTATTTATAGCCTGAGAAGCAATTAGGTCAAAGGGGAGGCCGATTGGGCCCCGAATTGGGCTGGGCCGGCCGGCCTGGGCCCAGTCGGCCCATCCCGCGGCCTGCTTCGCCCGGTGTTGCTTCCCACGTCTTCTAGATGTTCTCCCCTTTTGCATGTGGGCCCTTGACGTCGGTTTCTCTCCGAATTGGACCGAACTCCTTGTCTTGCAAGATTCGACGCACTTTTACGGTTCGGTCCTCGGAGTTTATCATCTTCTCGGGCTTGGTCCTTGGGCTCTTGGAGTCATGTTCACTTCATTGCTTGACTTGTATCGGGCTTCAAGGTCTTGTCATGAGGTGCTTAATGAACTTATCCCGGAAGTCTTGCTTTCAACGTTAAAACCCTGCGTAAACACTTAACTCCAAAACCGACATGCACAAGTGAACTTGTTATACCACGGGGGTTAGTACCAATGAATAAGATACAAAAGTCATGCCAACACCGAAGGTAAACTCATGGCTAGGTTGACGGATTTTCACCGTCAACACCCAGGCGAGCCGAATGCCAAGTCCCCGTACGTGGGTTGGTACGGGTTCGGCTGTTGCACAGGTTGACCCGTGCTGCCCTGTGGCGGTGGCTGAACTGGTCGTCCTCCTGGCCGCTGCGCGGGGGGGCCGAGATGGCCGACCCCCCGCACCCCGTGGAGGAGGCCGGAAAGCTTGACTCCCGGCGCTCCGAGGAGGAGGCCGGGCCGGGCCGGCTCGCATTGGCGGCCGAGAACCGGATTCGCCCAACTCCACGGTGCCCCCTTGGATGGGTGCCTTGCCGAACGCCCTCGCTCCATGCCCGGACCGAAGACGGCTACCATCATCCGTTTGAACGCACCAAGGAAAGCTTTGTGGTGCCTCGCTCAAGATGTGGTCCGCGGCATCCCGGAACGCCTGTATGCATTCCTCCTTCTCCTGCTGGGTCGTGGCGTCACTCTCCCCCAGCAACAATACCCTGGGCATCTCGTTTTTCAGGTACGGGACGCCACTCCTGTTCTTCTTGAAGGATAGCATGCACTTCTGCTGGAATTGATCCACGACGTCTTGGAGCTGCTGCCGCTGTTCAGGGAAGAGATCTTCAATGTTGACATCCATGACATCTGCGATCTCAGGCATCTTGTTTTTTTTCGGCTGTGGTCCCACTGGGCGTGCCAAAAAGTGTGTTGACGCAAAATGTGCACCTAGCGCCAAACACACAGCAAGCCAAACTAGCTGGCTTCACACGCGCAAAGAATCACGAGACGTGCCAGTTAATTTTCCCTGAAAATTAACAAAAAGAGAAAGTAGTTAGATACCAAAGCTTGGAACTTTACGGTGGTACCGAGCACGGTTCCATATTTACGGCCACGAAGCCGTAGGTAAGACGACATATAGCTATAGAAAGCTATCTGCCGGCAAATTGACACCATTCGGGAGCTTAAAGAAGGAAAAGGTAACATAGCCGAATGGATGACGTAAGCATGACGGCGATCGGTCTTTGTTTGGGCAAAGATGCACGTGCGTAAGATCGCGACCGATCCCCATGGTGATCAACATTAAATAAATAAATGAAGTAAAGCACGAACATAAACATGTAATGAACAAGCATGCATAGATCCAAAGCACTAGTCTACCGCATGTCTAGGTGCTTTAAAATCCGTCAAGTACGATGCCAAACAAATCTATCCACCGCATGATACAACTTGCATGGGGATCGCACCACTTTCCACAAATAGATCTATCCACCGCATGATACAATCTAAATATGGAAAGCTAAAAGCATACATTATTTAAAGCATGAATTACGCACGTGTTCTACTCGTGAGAAACATAACCGAATACGGCTGAACAACCGATTCAGGGTCCATGAAGAAGGAACGAACATTACCAAGTGAAATAAATCTATCAGATTGATTTGAAATCTAATCCACCGGATGACTAGCTCCAAAGCAACCCAAAAACCTGCATCTACCGCGTGATACTCAGTTCTTTCAAGATTTATACAAACGTTGGCAAGTTTGAACCCGCAACACGTAGCAACCTAGATCGATTCGGTTTCGGCTATCCGAAGAGCACGTGATCCATGTGTTGAATTAACCCAAAGCACGAACTTGACTCGCATAAGGATCACCAAAAGGTAAAAAGCTGATCCAAACCCTTCTAGATTGGGCAAAGAGGTGTTACATGAATTTAAACGTAAAGCAAAAACTCAAAGCAACACGGGGTAACTTAATGAATCTATTGGATCTTGCCCAAATCCAATAGAGCCGATAACTAGCTTCAAGCCAGATCTTAGCCTACCGCATGGCTCATGACCTAACAAGAAACCTTCTTGAACCAAGCTTGAATCTACCGCATGACACTAAGCATGGTAACAAGACTACTTGCATCAAATCTAAATCCACCGCATGATACTAGACGTGATACAAGGTTGCCGGTACTCACGGAGGTCGATGGATCGATGAACCCTCTCGAAGAACTCGGCGACACGACAAATGGACTCTAGGGTTTGGCGTAAGGCCGGTTTGTATTGAGAATGATTGTGTCTTTTACATACAACAAGAGCTCATATTTATACCCTGCCAAGCACAACCTCGAATGGATTCGATATCTAATTTATCTCTAAGCTTGAGCGCTTATCCATCCATTCATCCTTCCTGCTTGAGCCACGTCACCATACAATCCCGCGAAATCAGCTCAACTGTTCTTTTGCCGAACGAAAGCAGATAGCCGACCGCGGATCTTTCTGCCGAATGCATCTGAGGTAACCTTCCTTCCGCCAGACGGACTCCTTACCGAGCTGGACGCACAAGTCAGATTCCTTACCAAATTTTGGTGTTAACAACTGCCTCCCGCACCCCGAGAGTCATTCTGTGTGTTATCAGACATCTGAAAAGTTGAACTTTCATTAGATACATATTCAAAGCTTGCTTAAAAGAATACAAGAAGAATATGCATACGAAAATTCAGACTTACAGAAAATTTCAGAATTCAGATAGCATCACAGTTCTGAGTAAATAATTCATAACTCTGTACAGAAGTCCAAAATTCATAAAATTTTGTCAGCATGTGTAGAATTTTATAAGCTTCAACTTTGGTATTCAACTCCAGATCAGATTCATCTTTTAAAGGGGTCGAAAAATTCAGTTTCCAAGGTTCTGTCTATTAGTTTGGACAGCAGCCAACAACTTACTAAAAATTCGATATTTCTTAAACTACACATGCAAAAATGCTGAATTTTGGTGAGCATGACCATCATAAAATTTCAAACAACTTTGGTAGTCATTGCAAAATCCAGAAATGACCATAACTGTCTCCATTTCATTTCTTAGGCAGATTGCTGCCGGGAAGGTGTTTTTCCACCATAATTACAGATTACAAAATTTGGTGCATCACCATTACATAGGGTCATTATGTAGCTTCTAGCTACACAAAAGAATACTCTAAGTCAGCCTAGCACCAAAATCCAACCAAAAAGGGCTAACAAGAGTACATGTCAAGTTTTCCTACTACAACAACTAGGATCTAGGTCCTATGTACAAACTATGGAGAGTTTCCCCGCGACATGTAAGAATAGAGCACCAAGCTCCTCTAATCGAGTCCGGGAACGTCCTGAACCTCCTCTGGGTCCAGCTGGATCTCCATCTGCTCATCATCAACAATAGCCGGTGGGTGGTGCACCTGCTGGAGCATAACCACAACACCCTCCAAGGCCTGTATATCGAGCTCGAGGTCCCCAACCTGCTCCTGCAAATCCTGGATGTGCTCAAGGTGCACAAGCTTCTCAGCATCCCTATCAACCAGCTGAGCCTGCAGACCCTACTGCCCAGCCTGTAAGTCCAGAATATGCTGCAAGTGGTCACCTCGCTCAAACAGAAACTGTTGTGCCTGCTCCTGGAGCTGCTGTATCTGATCCTGAAGGTCAGCAATAACCTGCACAGCCTGAGTGTAATTAACATACTGCTCGGTGAAAAGGCCGACAACCCAGTAGATGTACCAAGTAGCTCCAGTGAGACAACTAGCCAAGTCATCTGCGATGACTCGACGAAGGTCCTGTAGAGCGTACAAGGCCCTCAAGCACGTGCCCAAAGTCTGTACTGTGTCGTAGGGTGGCACAGTCTCGAGAAGTGTGGCTATATTGGCCATCCTGGCTAGCCATAACGGATCGTTGGGGTCCAAAGCTAGAGCCAACCCCAACGGTGTCTGAAGCATCTCCTGCGGTCTGTGGGTGGAAAGAGCGTGGAGCACCATCAAGTCTGCCGACTCCACGGCCTCTACAGCACGGAAGCAGAGGAGCTCCATGCTCAAGTCTGCCCACTCGGGGTGGCCCGGGTGGGGGAGCACAGTCACTTGAACTCTGCAGCTCGGTACGCCCCACTCCTCGTACTCCACCCCCTCGTAGAAGGGAGGGGTGGGGTAGCCGACAGCACACAAAGCTCTGCACGCAATGCGTGTGAAGCCCTCCCACTGCAAGCCAGTGGTGGCAAACGTGCCATCAGCGCCCACCGCAACAAACCCAGGGGCAGCCATCTGTAAAATAATTACAAACACATGTTAGAACCCAAGAATATGAGTTTAACATGCAAAACTGGCAGTTCTGAACAAAAATTCATAACTACAAAACCAGTATCCCAAAAATTCCAAATTTTTGTGAGCAACTCGACAATGTTATAACTCACATTTTTGGTAGTCAATGGTCGAACCAATTCAGATTGGAAAAGAGTGAAAAAGGTCCATTTTCAGAGTGCTGTTGCCCAGAAATTCAGCAGGGCAGAGCTTCACTAAAAAGACCATAACTCCATACATGAGTACCCAATTACCATGAAATGTTTACAGCACGATCTATGCTAGATAATGAACATTTTTGCTGTAGATTCTCAGGTCAAATTCTGTTTGGAACTATAGGTAAAGATTCGAGTTTTCTGCCTAACTCAAAATTTTGACAGCAATTCAGCAAGACGTAGGCTAGCCATTTTTATCCTAACTTCAGTTTTAAACCTCCTAAAATCATGAGAAATTCAGGGAGCAAACTTAACTAGGTGATGAACAATTTCTCTAAAGAACACCTAGCCAGAAATGTTCTAGATAATCCTTAGGAAGATTTGGACAGCAGCTAGTTAAATTTTGATTAATCACACATCAAAGCATCAAACTAGCATGATTGGTCCTTAAGAAACACAATTTAACTAAAGACCAAATGACACATGATTTAAGTTCATTTTTGGTTCAATAGCTTTTACATGATGCAAAAAGCGTCCTAAACTTCCTCACAAAGCCTTTAAGCTTAAAAACGAAGTTAGTGCGGTGGCGGGGCATATATAACCGTCTCTCCCTATAATAACTAGTCGGAAGCTATTTGTTTCTTAATTACCGTGCCTAACAACCGTGGTTAGTGTACCTGCAGAAAATCACAGAACATTCGAACCTTTCGTGCCAAGCACTCACGAAAGCGTCCCCATTCATTATCGTTCACTATAGAAACGATATCCATGCGTAAAGCCGCTGCATGGACAGCGTCCTATTTAAGACTCTGACGCGACGTGAGTGCCCATTGGAATAGGACTCACTCATCCCTCACGGACTTTCCCGTGGTACCATCACGTATGGCAAAACGTGACGAGACTCAGACACGACGTGACACCCATTGGAATAGGTCTCACTAGTCCCTCACAGGACTTCCCTGTGGTACCACCACGTATGGCAAAACGTGATGAACTAGTATGGTTGTGCATGAAAGTAAGTTTTAACAGGAATAAATGTGCTGGAAGTCAGACTAAATACACCATAGAATACTAGCCACCTGAAAGAACCCAAAAATTCCCTCTAGGGCCTCTCGGACTAGATTAAACCTTAATGTCCTGCTCTTTTAGCAAGATTATTAATCTTGGCAATTTTATTCAAAAACAAATTTGTTAAGGTATTTTAATTACTCTGGTGCATATCATCGCTCTGGTACCAGCTGTGACAGAACCGCCCAAAATAATTCTGTATTATCGCCTAAGCCTATCCACGTGGCCATTAAGCAATAATAAAGAACTATTCTGTCGCTTCCGCCGGGTAAAGCCCGGTAAATCACATACAACAGGATCGCTGATATGCGCTAAGCCCACACGAAGGCGGGACCAGAGTACAACATTACATTAAAGGTTCACAAGTTCAACATTATTACAAACCAGGTTTTTAACATAAAAGTAAACATGGTTCAGAGTTTAAACAGCGGAAAATAAAACTAGCGCATGATACACACGGGAGGCCATCCATGCATATCACTTCTCATCATCGTTTTCCCATTCAAGCTCCCAACCATCTGGGATAGAACCAGGCCAGATGGGATTACCTGAAAACAACAAATTAAGCAAGGCTGAGTACTAATACTTAGCAAGACTTACCCGACAAAGATAAAGCAAGACTAGACATGCAAGGCTTTTTAGCTTGTGGGTTTGTTTTTCCAAAAGCGACTAAGAGTGGATCCTTATTTTCAAGTTTTAGCTCATATTCTAGTATGTTAATCAGTCTAGGTGAGTACCTGTACTAAACAAGCATGTTGTGCAAACAATATTAAACAGGTAACAATATTAATCCAAAATGTTCCATAAATAAACATGGGGTAGCCAGTGGTCAAGCCGACTCAGATAACGGCGTGTGACCGACGATCGGTCAATTTATATCCTTGCATGGTAAACCCAAGATACACGGAAGAAGTAGACCCCAAGAATTCAAATAAAAGCAAATGCAGGGTCTACCCCGACCAGGCGGTTCCCAACATCCCACAGTTTGGGATCAGACGCTATAAACTCTGGTACACGGTTATCCGGAGGGTCTAACCCGACCAGTCCGGACTCACACACTATACCACGGGTAGCTAGCCTGGAGACACATCTCAAGCGGGTAGCTAGAAAGATCCCGCCCCGGTTCAGAAGGTACTAGGCTTACCGGTCCCATTCCCGGCAAGTACTTGGTACGTTCAATAGCTTAAACCAGCACAATGCTACTCGGTCGAGACCGAACCCATTGCTCTTACCACATGAGCGAGTCAATTTAACCAACTTATGACTCCAACATAAGCATCCTATATCTCGCGAGCAATGAGTCATTACTCGACTTGTATCATGTCCTTAAAGCACGGCACTAGCGTTCCTAACATACTAGTATAAGAGCATAGGAGTCCTAAGGATCATGCATCTAGGTTTCACAGCAACTCCTGAAACTTAAATGCACAAAGTAAAGCATAAGGTGCTGAAAAGTAAAGGACATGATTTTAATTTAAAACATGGGTTAGATGAAACCGGTGCTTGCCTTCCTCGGACTCAGCACCCAAACAAGCCTTTGGCTCTTCTGGACTTTGGTCCAGGTCTTGCTGCACACTCAACTGATTCACCTCTCCGCTAGCTGCTCCCTCCTCCTCTTGGGTGAGCGTGTATGTTCCGTCAGGAATATCTACACGTTTACATGCACATGCATTAGATTATGGTGAAGGTGGGAGAATTACCACAAAATCAACTCTTGTTGGACACATTCATCCAAACATCATTAGTTTCTCACAGAAATTATTAGGGTGTGTGATAATAAACCAAAACTCTATTTTGATGGTGATTGTGTGCACATCTAAGCAATTTAAGTTATTTAACTTCACCAAACAGCAAGGGGGATGTGACTAAATATCAAAAACAGAACCAAAACATGATTTCACAAATTTAACACTTTAATTTCCATCTCTTTCTTTAATTATTTAAAACAAGTCTTTCAACCATAAATCCAAATTAAATCAAAAACACTTCCAATGAACCTAATCTTTTTCACACATCAACATATGCTTAGTTTAAGCTCTCACACCAAAATTTGGCCGAAGAACATTTGTAAATTAAATTACATGAAAAAGACAAATTGCAGACTAGTAAATCAACAGTAAATCATATAAAAAGATTTAATAAACTTTTTTGATCTCAACTTTCTCCTGCAGGACATGCATGCCAAAAATGAGTTTCTGACCAAAGCATGGTGGCAAACTCAAATTATTTTTTCAGATTTTGAATTTAAGCTCCTACACAAGATTAAATCCAAAACACCTAGTGAACAATTCCCTAAAATCACATCCATCACACCAGGGGTACTAATCATCAAGTCAAAGCCCTAGGGTGCACTTGTGCTCAAAGAAAAGTTCATTAAAGGTGCTATAAAAAGCATCAAACTTATTCTAGCATAAAGCTTAAATAAATCATAACTGACAATATATGCATCAAAATCATGCAAACTTTTGCCACAGATCTAGACATGATATAAAGAGCAACATATCCAAAATTCAAGTTCATAGCATGTGTATATTTTAAATCACACCAAAAATACTCCAAACTGAGTTTGAATTTTTAATTCAAAAACTTTGCAGAAAAACCCGATACATGTTTTCTAGAAACGATAGATTTCTTCACCACGAAACCAACAAAATTGGTTTTGCATTTTTATGATTTTTCTACGATTTTTAATGATTTTTCGAAGGTACTGCTGTAACCCTAAAACTTCTTTTACAGCCGGGTCCCTGGAACTTTGCATAAATCACCCCGCGAAGAACTTGATCCTTGCAATGTAGTCCCTGGCGGGGCTGCCCGCGCCGGTGGCCGGAATTAGAGGCCGGCGGCGGCCAGGCTTCACCGGGGGGGGGGGGGCGGTGCCCGGGCCGTCCCGGACCGAGCCCGGCCGGAGGTGGCCTCGGCCGGCCGGTTGCGGGACCGGCGGCGGCGCCTACGCGGTGCTCCCGCCGCGGCTTGCCGCCGGGCGGCGGCGGCCGCCACGCGCGCGCGCAGGGCGGCTCTAGGGGCTCCGGAAGGGGGCTAGGGAAGGAGTAGGGCTAGAGGGTGGCGACGGTTTGGCGCGGAACGCGGCTCGGCGACCTCACGGCCATGGACAACGGCGACGCTGGGATAAATGGGCAGCGGCTACGTTTTGGCAGGGAGACGGTTCCGACGACGGCGCAAACGAGGCAAGGACGCCTTAAGGCACCCCCAGCCCGCTGGACCCGGCCGTAGGCGCACGAGGCACGCGCGCGCGGCGGCGCACGGCGCGTGGCGCCATGCGGGGCGGTCGGTGCCCCGGGCGCGGCGTACGGCGGGCGGATGGGGCGGAGGGCCCACGACCGGTCCGTGGTCTACCGCGAAGCCGCCGAGGCTGCCCGTACGTCGGTGCAACGCGAGGATTCCACGTGGCCGGAGCGGTCCAGACGCGCGCGCGACGCGCTGGGCGCATCGACGACGTTGCCCGGCTCAAATCTCATTCTGTTTAGGCTTTTTCGAAATTGCAAAACTCCAAAAATCATCAACTAAGTTGAAAATCTCCCAAAAGCAAAGTTGTAGAGGAGCTATAGATCTACAACTTTCCCAAAGGGCGACATATGTTTTGATCAATGGTTTGCCCGGGAACGCCGACCGAAGTTGCAGTTTTTCCACGGCTCGAATTACTGTTCACAGCGCAGTCAAACCGATTTTTGGCCAATTTGCACTCAAAATTGGAATGTCCGCCAATTACGAAAAATGTGTTCCCGGAAATAACGAACAACTTTCGTATTGGCCGATTTTGAACTTCTATAGTGAAATTTGGAGAACGCGCAAGAAAATCATTTTAGCCTTTGAAGTAGATCTAGGGTTTGACCGTGATTAGGGATTTTGACTGAGGTCTTTTGTGCAAAAGTGTGCCCAACCACACCAAACATGATTAGAAGTTAATTAACCTTGATTAACTCATATAATTAATGTCATTAGCGCAATTAAACATCAGGGATGTTACAGGTATCGGCAAGAAACCGGACCAAAACCGGTTGTTTACCCCTTGAACCAAAAGAAACCAGATATTTATCGCTGAACCGGACTCTTCGGAGCCGTCCGTGCGTTGGGAAAAAACGGGTGCCCAAAACTGTCATTGCCAACCGCACCCCACCGGCCCACCCACCAATTGCTTCAAAAAACACAAAACCGGCCCCACGGCTCCACCCCCCACCACGTGCATGAAAAAAATTAAACTGGCCGGCGACCCTCTTCCCTGTGCGAATCCATATGCTCGGGGTTAGAGGAAAAAAGATCCTGAAAAAAAGATGAAATATGAAATTTGAACCCAAAACTTCGTAAACTTCGTTTTGGGCTCACACAAAAGGATTGAGCCAACCAGTCTAAAGTTTGATTTTATGAAGAGAACACATTATTTGCTTCTTAACAGGTTTATTATTGCGTCCTACAGGTTAAACCATATAAATATCTGTAGTTATTCATCATTGCTCGAAAGCAAAATGATGTATTGGGATTTGGGGGTGTTCGACACGCACAGTAGAAATTTTTTACATGACTAAACATTGCATACTAATTTATCGGCATAGGCTAGCCACGTGCTGCTTACCGCCTATGTCAAGAAATACTAATGCATACGTACTACGCTATACTCAATTACTTGTAGATTGGACCCAATCCTGGGAATGGTTTGGTTTCAAACCGGTTTCAATGGTTTGGTTTTTTAATGGTGTTGGTTGGTTTGATAAATATTGTTGTGACATATATAATGGTTGAGTTTGGTTCCGTTTAGCAAATTTAATAGTTTGGATCACTTTGAAATGGTTTGAATTGATTGTATGTGTCACCTAAGTCAATAGCTAGACACTAAAACTGCGTTCACACTTTAAAATTTCAGCATATCTGACTGAAATTTGTTAGAGATGCCTTAGAGTCACAATCCGCTACTTTGTGCAAATTATCCTACCTAGATTCACACGTGGACCCGAAGTCGAGAGTCGGACCCTAAAACTAAAAGCTCGCATGCACACATTAAAGTTTCAGAAAATTTGACTGAAATTTGTTGAAATATCTTTGAGTGACAGTCTGCTACTTTGTGCAAATTATCATACCTACATTCACACATGGGCCCCACGTCGAGAGCTGGATCCTGGAACTGAAAGCTCGCATTCACACCTTAAAATTTCAACGAATTTGACTGAAATTTGTTGGAGATGTCTTAGAATGATAGTCTGCTACTTTGTGCAAATTATCATACCTAGACCACACGTGGGCTCCACGTCGCGAGACGGACCCTAAAACTAAAAGCTCGCGTTCACACCTTAAAGTTTGAATGAATTTGACTGAAATTTGTTGGAAATGTCTTAGAGTGACAGTCCGCTGCTTTGTGCAAATTATATGGAAAATAGATGTTATGTGACATAGAACCTGTTTGAGATATAATTGTGTTTTGGTTCGTGGTCTTCTACACCACTTAGTTAGTTTGGTTTGGATATATAAGAAAAATGGATTTGATGGTGTGGTTTCAATTTAATTTTTTATGTATGATTTGGTTTGGTTTTGGGTGGCTCTCCCCTTAATTGGACCATGTGTTGAAATATTGTGTTGTTAAAGCATTGTATTGTACAATATAATTGTATATTTGAACCTAATATTTTATCTACATTAGTCTTTCGGAAATAAGAAGAGAAATATATGAATATTGGAGTAGAAGGAAGTGTGTTAAGAAAAAAATAATATTGATATCCTAGCAAATGCACATTAAAAAATATAATAACATAGATAACTAAATAAATTGTATATGATAATATTAGTATTTCATCGTAGCAACGCACGGGCATTTTGCTAGTCAATGATTATAAATAATAGAAGGAAGGAGAGAATTGTTCCCTGTTTCACGCGAACGTCTTGTAGATGGATTTGGGTCTAAGCGGCCGTCGACTCGACGTATATTAGTTCGTAAACCAAATGTGGGCCGCACACGGCGGTGTGGTCTCCTGCTACAGCCGTCTGCGCAGCACACCGCTGCAGGAATAGCCGGCCTCGTCGCCAATATCGCCGGTGGTCACGTGAGCAAGTCGTGGTGCTTGCTGAGTGATGGACTCGTAAAGTTGACACGAGCGAACAGAGGTCCAGGCCGTCGCCGACCTTGATTTGGACACGTCGCCATGCAGATCGATTTGTCGTATCTATCTACATGGAATTTTGACCAGATTGACGTCTCGGTGGACAGAGTCAACACACGCGGACGTTCAGGGCTGGACCCAGGCCTTGATTTTTGCAGGTGTATTCTTCCCGGCGACATGTAGATGCAGCCGGACCTGCCGCCCTAGATCATCGGGTGGGTGGGTGGACGTGAAAAACTCTGGCACGCCACCGACCTCGCGGATAGGTCGGAGGGGGCCGGCAAGAAGGTCGTCGTCGAGGAAGTTCTTCGTGTCGTCGCCGAGGATAACGCTGGGTCGGGCCACCATCGCGCGGCAACGAGTTCCCCGATCCCCTACTAAGGGGGCTACCCAAGCGGTTGTGGGTTGATTGATGGGGGATCGGGACCTAAGAGCGTAGATGGTTGCACGTAGGATGAGCACGGAAATCCCGGCGAGACACGAGGAACACAACAATTTATACTGGTCCGGGCCTCCAAAGAGTAAAACTCTACGTCCAGTTTGGTTGTGGTATTATGTGGAGAGCGATCTGCCCCCGAGGAGGGAGTCGACGTGCCCTTGAGGGGCGCCCCAGGCCGCCTTATATTGGCTGGCGTGCATTGGGTTACAAGTCGGTTTCCATCTATCCTAGTCGGTTACACTATGTAAGGCTTATCCGAACTGCCTTAAATTGTCTGGACTATCTTTTCTTGTACTCCAAGCTATCCTCATGTCCTTGGGCCCACACGTCAGGTCGGACAGGGCCCACTGACAGGTCGGCGGGTCTTCTGGTAGGTCGGGCCTGCCTGTCGGGGACGGCTTAGACCCTGATTGGTGGGACCCATGGGTACCCATGTCTCACACCTAGAGTCACCCAATCACCCGGGCACCGCCCCTAGGACTCCCTGGTGCCCCTAGTGTCGCTTGTTGCCCAGCTCGTGCGCTCCCTTCGCCGGAGTCGCGGCCACCGCGGCCGTCACCGCCGGTCATCACCGTGCGCCACCGTCGGGTGTCCTTCCATCCCAACTCCGAGCACAAGCGAGCCCTAGGTGAGCGTTCCCTCCTCCCTGTGCCCCTACACGGCCGGGAGCGCCGCTGGCCTCGCCGGATTTGGCCGGAGCCGCACCGCCCCCACCCCAAGGGCCACATTGCAAGGCTCGGGGTCCTTCCGAGGGTTTTTATGTAAACCAAGGGCATGTTTGTGATGGCGTAGATCTTTGTAGGGACCTCGGCGTGCAACTTCAATAGTAAAGTTATTTTGCTGATTCTTGTAAAATCTCTAGAAAATCGTAGAAAAATCGGAAAATGCAAACTCAATTTTGTTAGACTCCTGGTGAAGAGTACTACAACTTTGGTTAAACTTGTCTAGGCTGTTTCCTGATATTTTTGGCATGAAAAATAGAAATGTGAAAAAACTAGATCTGTGATATCTCAAAATCCATAAATCCTATGTAGCTAATTTTTGGGTATGTTGTGCAGTATGTTATGACTAGCTCCTGTACCAAAAACTGCACAAAGTTATGTTGTAAATCGTTTTATATAAATTATTTTCTATTTATGTAGAATCTGTCCAAATGATTTTTGTAGATAAAAATAATTATATTTTTGTTCCCGGCTTCTGCATGTTATCGTTTTATGCCAAAATACATCTCTGGTAAATTATTCACAATTTTATAAGTGTCAGAAATATTTATTCTTGAAATATGCTTGTTTTTTTTTGTAATTGAATAACTCAAGATCAATGGTAGTTCTAGATGTATATGCTGCATTCAAAGGTTAGTTTTGGACCAGAGAACATGTGTGAGAAAGTTTGGATCAATTGGATGTTTATTTATTTTTATATGCATGTAACTTGCTTTAGTAGCTAGCTTTTTGTTATTTTTGGTATAATTAATTTTCTAGCCTTTCCAAGCATGCATGTGTGTTTAGTGGCTTAGTATAGGTAAATTGGTGCTCAAGAAACCCTTCACTAAATTTTAATGATTTATTATTTGAATAAAAGCTTTGGAGGTAAGTATAGGTTAATGTTTTGTTAAATAGAAAGATTCCCTCCTTTTCCTTGTAATCCTTTTTAAAGTGGTTGCATAGCTTATTTACGATCTATAAGTACACCCCTTGCTGTTTAAGAATTTAAATAGAATTAATTACATTTATGAGCACACCTTTGCTTTTTAAAGATGGAATAAGAAATCCTCACATGAAATAACATTTATAAAAGAAAAGATTCATTAAGTATTTATTAAAAGAATAAACCCATGTCTATAATAACCTTAGTGAAAAAAGAATTAATAATTAATTGTTTGTTAAGGTGAATATGACCAACAAGAGTTGGGTAAAATAATTAATTTATCACCTCACCTGAACCCTACATTGCATTCCGTGTAGACCTTCCTGACGGTGACTACTCGCTCGTGCCAGAAGCCGAGGAAGGAGGAGCTGAAGCTGAGCTGCAGTACGTGGAAGTGATCGAAGACACCGAGGGTACTCAGGCTAACCCTGCTGACGAAGGCAAGCCCTGGTGCAACTAACCCAGTATTTCAAAATTATTATGCAACTATCTATGGATGGTTGCGCATTTACGTTCAGGAATTGATATGAAACCCTAGATGCATGATACCTAGGTACCTTTGTCCTCTAATAGTAGGATAGGTCGATAGCTGCTATGCTATAGGACCGGTACAAGTCGAGTGATGTTCGTCACTCGCGAGAGTAGGTTCTTATGTTGGAATCATAAGATCCCCTTAAATGGATTGCTCATGTGGTAAGAGCATGGGATGTGGGCTCTGGTCCAATGACTTTCGTGGGTTAAGTGTTTGAACGTACTAAGCACTTGTCGGGAATAGGACCGGTAAGCCTTAGTACCTTAATAACGTGGTGAGGGATCTTACTATTACTCATCTTGGGATGCGTCTCACGGCTAGCTACTGGTGGTGCATGGTGAGTCCGGGTGCCTCACGGGGTATACCAGATAACCTTTACCAAAGACTGTAAGATTCGATCTCGATCCGAAAAGTTTTGGGAACCGCTTGGTGGTTGTCCTCGCGGGGGCATCCCACCGTGTGTTTAGGTCTACCTTGCAAGGTTATAAACCAATCGATTGTCAGTCTCTCACCGTTATCTGAGACTACTTACTCCACTGGCCATGAGATCCCTAATGATGAAAGTTGGTGAATATTATGTTTGATTAAGTGTATTATACAACTTATGCTTGCAATAGATGGCTAACACAGAGAAGAATAAATCAACTAGAACTTGTGCTAAAATCTTGAAAGTAAGGACATACTCTTTGTTACTTTTCAGCAAAAGAAACACCAGTGGCCAAAAAGCCTATCATGTCTAGAGTTGGTGAAGTAGTTATCACTGACGGGTAATCTGTTGTTCCAGGTAATGCCTTTGTTGATGTGTGGCCCGGAGAGATCCCGCCCGGCTGGGAGCTGGAATGGGTGGAGGACGATGAATGAAGGCATCATGGCTGGCCTCCCGTGGTGTTTCCGCTTTCCGTTTAGTTTAATTCTGCTGTTTTAAAGACTCTGAATTACGTTATCATGTCGAAAACTTCGATTTGTAATAATTAAACCCTTCAAGATAAATTCCGGATGTTAATTATGTTGTATCTCAAGACCCGCCTTCGAGTGAGTTTTGATGCATATATGTCGATCCTTGTTGCTATATAAGTGATTTACTGGGCGTTAACCCGGCGACTAACGACAGGATGATACTTTATTATCACTTAATGACTAAAGTGGATTGGTTTAGGCGATAGTACAGTATTTTCCTGGGCGGGTTGTCACAATTGGCATCAGAGCAATTATATGCACCAGAGATTAATTAATAACCTTAATCACTGGTTTTTGAATAAAATTTGTCAAGAGTGTTGGATTTGCAAAACACGTTGGCCCGTTAAGGATAAACTAGACCGAAGGGCCCTAGAGGGAATTTTGGGGTTCTTTCAGGTGTCTTATTAACCTATGGTTTACTTTGCTAACTTCCAGCACATTACTTTACGTCAGATTTACTTTTTGCACAACCAAACTAGATGAGCCACGTGTTTTATACGTGTGTTGTGCCGCATCACGGGAATTGCGAGGGTTGATGGAGTGATCCATTCCACGGATCCCATCTTCATGTCTGGTCATGAGTTGTGTTGTCGCCACGTGTTTTATATGTGTGCATTCCGCATGTCGAGTATGCGAGGCAAGGATACACTCGATTCAAACGGAGGGTGTCTGAGGTTGGATGTTGTCCATGCAGTGGCTTAACGCATGGATGCTATTTCTATAGTGAACGGTAATGTATGTGGATGCTTCCGTGACGTGCTGGCATGGAAGGTTCTTTTTCTGCAGGTACATAACAACACTTCGTTAGTCGCTAAGTGAGTACCGAGTAGCTCTCGACTAGATATTATAGGGAGAGACGAATAAAAGTCTTGCCATAGGCACTAACTTCGATTTTTGGCTTAATTGCCATGTGAGGTCGAATAGGACGTTCTGCATGCATATTAAAAATCGAAACAAACTAAAATGGACCCAAAAACAGAACCTTGTATGCTCTCTAAGGAAGATTTGCTAGTTTGTGCTTTCTATAAACTAGAATACCTGTCATGCATAGGTGTTGTGTTGTCCAAATTTTGTAAAAGTTTGTTCGTCTTGCTTTTGCACCATGTTCTAGGGGTAATTAGAATAGGTGTTCTAAACCAAAGTTGCTCCGTGTCTAATCTAGTTTTTGCTCGCAAAAATTCTTCATCATAGCTTCTTTCAATCTTGAGTTCCACCTTTCTAAGCGAACCTAGGTCTTGCTGTTTTTCAGAATCAGCAACCTAAGCTTTGCATCTTTTCACCTTGCTCCTTTTTTATCTAGCTCAACCATTGAATACCAAAAGTGTGTATGAAAACCATGCGGAGTAGCCTGTAAAAATTGGGAATTTAAGGGGTTCTGGATTTTTAGTTATGAATTTTTATTCACAGCTGCCAGAACTTCACCATTTGACATGTTGTTCTCTTTGAGACCTGACATGTGTTACATCTTTTGTATAGATGGCTTTCCTCCTGTTCCACTAGTACGACGTTGACAGTACAATCTGTACCAATGGGTTGCACTGGGAGGGTTTTCCACGCCTGGCGTGGGAAGCACTCAGCGCTGCTGGCTACACCACTCCGCTGATCTATGAGGTGTTCGAGTTTGAGCGCTTAGGCATTCCCCGTTGCAGGGTGATCGTCATTGTGCTACCACACCCGGACCACGCCGACTGGTTTGACTTGAGCTTTGTCTACTAGGGTTTTTGTAGCGACGAGACCGTCGAGTCAGCCGCCCTTCGGGTATTGACGGACTTTTGCGACCACAACCCTACAGTGGTGGCTCTCTCTCCGTTTGGACTGTTTCCGGCTGTGAGTCTTCACAACCCGGCATGGCTGGATCGTATGGACCACCTTCAGGAGCTGCTTTTGCTAGCTGAGCCGTTGGATGTCACTCAAACGCTGGCGTGTTGCCTCAACGTCGTGTTCACACTTCAGGGGCTGCGTTACAACACCACTGCGGTGATCGGTCAGCGTTTGGACACAGCTAGGCTGGACTAGCAGCGACTTTCAGCAGCTCACCAGCAGCTGAACTTTACTCTTACTCAGATGCAGTAGGAGAATGACCGGCTACGTGCCAAGAGGTTTCAGTTGAAGTTAGAGAGAGGTGACCATTTTCAGAGGATCATGGACCTTGAGGCGCTGGTTCACAACCTCGAGGAGGATGCTGATGCTCACGAGATCGAGAGGTTGACACTGTTACAGAACATTGCCGAGATGCACCAGCAGGTTGAGGAGGCCAAGGTGCAGGTTGCAGCCTTGCAGGCCATAGTGGCTTTACAGTCGCTACCTCCAGTGCAGGCACCTCCAGAGGAGCAGCAGGGACAGTCTGGTCTGGACCAGACGAGTTAGGCTGGACCACCGTTACCGACCCCACTAGCTTCACCTACTGGTAGTGGTACTTCAGTTGGCAACTAGGTTGCTGTTGACGGATAAAAGATGTATCCCATTATGATCCACAAGCGTACGGACCTACACCCTTTTCACCACGGGATTCCCAAGGTTCTTGTCAATCCGCAGAGCAAGGGGATTACAAGCGTTTGATCTACCTCTACTCACTAACTACTCAAACCCTAACAATGATTAGACTAGAAAATGACTACACTACACTAGAGAGAACGATTAAGCTAACAAGATAAAAGACACTTGCCCATGGGTCTACGATACTTAAACATGCAACCGCTTAAAGCATGAAAAACCAATCTAATCTATCGAGGGTTGTGACCACGGTTTCGCCCTTTCCCTCCCCCCATACTATCACTACGCGGAGGTATTCGTGCCTAGACCTATGATGGACACAGCGTATTGAATGGATCCAAGGGAGCATTGGAGCTCTACTTCCCTTTACGGCATGGTAGGTAACCTTAAGCATTAAAGTATATTCAACACATGATGATAGATAGATGTTCCAACAAGGTAGCGATTACATCTCAAGATCGATTACAACCCATGGATAAATGAGAAGATTACCCCACCAAGGTGCTAGACATAGCACCGTTGATCATGGTGACGCTTCCGACGGTTTCTTCCTCCTTCTCCAATTGTGGGTGCTTCCTTCGAGATGGGTGATCCTCCTCCGGAGATCTCCCTTCTCTCTCTTTAGCTTGTGTATGGTTTCCTGGTGCGAATGGCTCTCTCCCTCTGAATGGCGGCGCCTCCAGAACTTTAGGGTTGAAGATCCTTCGGGTGCAAGGAAAGGGGGGGGGGGGGGGGGCGAACCGACCCCCGGAGTGGGCCAGGCCGGTCGGACTGGGCCGACCGGCCCAGGCCCTTTCCGGCCCGGTTCGATCGCTCCTTCACTCCCGTGGGTCCTCAGGTGATTATGCATTTTTCCTCTTCCACTTGCATGATTTTGACCATGTCATCCTCGCGTCCAAGATGGAGGTTCTCTTTGCATGAAGTCTAGTCTTTTACGCTTCAACTCCCGGGGGTGTTCCTTCGTAGCACTTCGGTCCTTGCCACCATTGGAAGTGATTTCATCAAGCTCATGAACACAAACAAGACTCGGTAAATGCTCCTTTGAACTTGTTGTGAATCCGTCCTTTATGTCCATGTTTTCCTACATAAACACAACACTTCCAAATGCATGCACATAGATGAACTTGTTATATGATTAGTGTGCCTAGTGGCGGGTTAGTTCCATAATCAAATCCAAATCAAAGTGTAATGAACATGTTTGGTGTACCAAAATACACCGTCAACATGTCCCCCACGCTTAGATCTTGCTCGTCCTCGAGCAAGTACTCGTAAAAGAACCGTGTCCAAGGCGTTGTAATCGTGTTCCGCTAAACCTTTCTTCACAAGTTAGTCAATCCTTTATCTTTAATACATAAACATAGAGTAGTAATCATCAAACATAAACATGGGCGTTTAGAATCTTTACCACGTCAAGATTTACCCCACAATTCAAACTCTTCACTCGAAGTCTTCAATTTCAGCTATGCTTACTTCTTTGCTTCCATTGGAGGTTTTTTTTATGATTTTCAAAAACAAAATTTGTGCAACAACTGTTAGACAAAAACCTTTCTCCAAGCTCTCTCATGTCTCTCATATAAGTTGGCTATCCTAAACAAGTTTTATATAACTCTCACCTCCCATAAATCTCTCATATAACATGTAAAGTGGAGCTATAGGTATGGCTAGCACAATCAACACAAGTATTGTCAAGCTAAGATCTCCCTCTAATGGTTGTTTACCTTTCAAAGCCAATGATCATGAGAATTAATCCATATGTGGGGATATCAAGGAGGAGGAGATATAGAATGGTGGACATGTGCAAGGGCAAAAGAAAATATGACTACGAGGCACCAATGATGTCCTCGTTGTCAGATTGCACATGGTTGGAAAAAGAGTGAAAGTTTCGTCTCTCAACAACGTGACATCCTTCCTTGCACTTTATGCATCGTTCACTTGATTCATCCCTCTCATATCTTTCTTGCCATTCCTCTTCTCTCTTTTTCTTCTTTTTCTTCTTTTTCCATCACTCATACACGTATTTTTTCTTTACTTTTCTATTTTTCTTTCTTTCTTTTCCATACACATATTTTTCTCTTTAGTTTTGTCACACCCTGAAATTTCCAATTTCAGGATGTGAATTGAAAGAATAATTAAATAACAATTTTCTCATAATTTTAAAAAAAATTCCAACATTTATTTTTCTTTACAGGAAATATAGTATAGAAAAAAATCCTTGTTTGATTTTCTAAATCAAATAAAAAGTTGTGAGTGTTGCATTCATGTCGATGCATGTTGGTGCTTTTTGAGTGCAAAAGGTTTCAAAAATGCGTTTAGGTGTTGTCCAAACCCTTCCGAGAATTTTCTGGATTTTTCTGAAATTTATTCTCATTTTCCTTGAGCTATTTCTATTTATTAGAAGGCTCTAAAATCTTTTTCATGAGCCCCAAATACTTTATTTGGATTGTTCATGCTCCAATCTAGCTCTTGGAAGTTTCCTGGAATTTTTGTGGTTTTCGGAGTATTTTTCGTGCCTTTAAACAATTTCTAGATTTTTATGGAATGGTTTTCGCATTAAAAATAAATTCAAAAAAACAAAACCTTCCTTCCTGGCCCGAGCCCGAAGGCCCGACCCGCATCCACCCCGGCCCAGCCGTCGGCCTGCGCGGGGCCCATCTGAGCCCGGCCTCCATGTCCGCCGGCTAGAGGCCGAGGCGCGCACGCCGCCGCCGCCACCACCTTGGTGTGTGTGCCCCGACCGTGCCCTCGCCCGCGCTCTATTTAACCGCGCGCCCGAGCTACCCGTGGACCCTAGCCGCGCCACGCCCTGCTCGCGCCGCCGCCGGTCATGGAGTCGCCCCCGCCGGCCGGTGCGTCGCCGTCGCCCGATTCGTCGAGCTCATCGACTCCCGAAGCTAGCCAACGCCACCATTAGCTCCAGGACGTCGAGCCGCACCTCCGTAGCATCCTCTCGCGGCCGGAGGAGCGCCGGAACGCCGCCGCCGCATGAAGCCCGAGCCAGACCCATGGCCGACCGCTGTCGTCCTCTTCGAAATCCGACCGCCGACGTCTACCTCTGCCCCCGGTGAGCACTTCTACGTGGTCCCCATCCACTCCTCTCTCCGTTCTGCCACCCATCCTTGTCCCTAGGAGTCTAGTCGCTCGCAATTTTGGCCGGCCAGGAGCCCCTGTTCGTCTGTTCGTTCCAGAGTGCCTGTCCGTCCGTCCAGAGCTAGAAGAAGCAAGTTCTTTTGTGATTAGGTCCCTGGAGAAAACTGTAATGAATAGATATTTTTATGTGTCTTGGTAAATTTACAGCAAACCCCCTAGAAAGATCCCACTTTCACACATAAAACCCACCCACGTTCTTTTTCATATCTAACCCTGTCCTTTATCCTTTTCGCGAGCACTATTCAATGTGTCTTGCAGATTTCCTCTGCTACTCTTAAATTCCTCTGCTACTCCCTAAAATCTACGGTTAATCACAACTAGGTCCTTTCAATCTTGTTTTCCTCATAAATTCTTTGTTTTAGCTCCGTTTTATTCGTTCAAGTTGCGTTAGGTCCGTTATTGTCAAGCACGCGTTAGTGGTGTGTTTTCATCATGTATGTTTTCTGAAAATTTATTTGGTGTTAATTTTGCTAATGCCTTATTAAACATGCTTTTCTAAATAAAAATAATATAGTGTTGTACACCGTTTTTCTTTATTAACATTAATTTGAGTAATGTTTATTTTACATGTTTTCCTGAATAAAAGCTAATTAGATCTTTTTCTCCGGTTTTTGGAAAACCAAATGTTAATTTGCTTAATGATTGATTAATCTTTTTCTAATTAAAAGTTGATTAGGCTTTTACATCGGCTTTTATAATAAATATTAATTTGATTAATGCCAATACCACAATATTTTTGATAATAATATGATCTACTCGAATTACAAAGTTTCGTTTAGATTGTTCATATAGTTTAGTTTTTCTAAATTAAATGTTTAATTGGTTAATTCATATATGAATCTTTATACATAAAACTTGACTAGTTCTTTACACCGGTTTTGCAAATAAAGTCTAATTTGCTTTAATGTTAACTTAGGGTACTTTTTCTTTATGAATATACCCTATACATATGTTTTGCTGATTAAAACAAACCTAAGCTTATAGTCTTTCGTGATCAGGAATGCAAACTGTTCGTTAGCCGTTCTTTATTAAGCTTTATCTTAGTGTTCTTTGTTTCCTCGCTAGTAAATCCTTTCCTAGTTGTCTCTGGGTGAGTCAGCTTCGTTCTTTTAATTCTTTGTGATTCAATCTTTAACATCTAGCTAGTTCATGAATTAGTTATGTTCTTGTGTCTAGTCTTCCGCAGCTATCTTCTTTTAGAGCCAATCTTGTTATCTTTTCTCTACCAGCATCAGTTCAGCTTACCACTGTTTAGTGTTGTCCTTTCAGTCTGGTTCTCTTCGTAGACTAGTTTTCCTAAGCCCACCTTAAGATTTGTATGTGCGTTAGAGTTCACTTCTACCATTCTCGTTCGTTTCACCTTAATCCTATGCGTTAACACTAAAATTGCATGCTAATCTTGGCTAATTCTTATTCCATTGTTTTTAAAAATAATAAAAAAGTGATTAGGTTCTAATCCGGTTTTCTTTAATCATGATGTAATTGGTTAATCCCTATTCATAGCTAGTTTTTCTAAATAAAAGATGTTAGAGTTAAACATCGGTTTTCATAATAAAGTTAATATGCCTAATGACATCATAAATGCCTTTTCAATATTAAATATGTTTAGTTGAACACGTGACATAAAGTTACTCGTCCAGATATCTTATACTTGCTTTATCTTTCCAAAGTAATTGTTAATTTGACATAACTTCTACTCAAATGTTATAAATAAAATATGATGTGGCTTATCGTGATTTCTTTAATTAAATGTAACTTGTTTAATGGTAACATAGAGTATTTCTCTGAAATATTCTTTCACATGATTTCTTAATTAAAATATGCCAAGCGTAGTCTCTTGTTGTTTGATAATGATCTCATGATAGTTTCGAGCTTAGTTCTGTTTTCAGCGTTTCTTGTGCTTGCGTAACCAATAGAATCGAGCTCTATCCTAGTGTGATCTTTCTGGTTCTTGCTCAATCTACCATAACCATATCTTTAAAGCAAACCAAGCCTTTCCTTTCCAAGCACACTTTGTGTTCTTTAGTGATCCATCTAATTGAGCCTATCCTTTAGTGCGCTCTCTTAAAGCTTTTCTTTTGATTGATGAATTGTTCTTATTTGCCTGTTTGTTTGCTTTGTATGCTTGTGCCCGATGATTGATGTGTATAGAGTGAACATGGTTCGAGAAGCTTTGAAGAGTTTGAAGTTGAAGACATTCTGAGCAACTACTTTGTGGTTAAAGGCAAGTCTTCTTTGATGCATGCCCACTTGTCCTACATAACATGCATTTAAATTCACTGTATTTACTTTTCTTGCTTGCATTAACTTGACGGGAACCTATTAAGGATCATGTCTAGTCTTTTACTACCTTTACCTTGTCACCGGGTTATTTAAATTAATATTGATGGTACCTATGGCTTAGCATGCTTAACTGGGATGGAATTAATCAAACTTGGATACTTTTACATTCTATGTTCCGTATTATGTTACTTTACTTTAAAAGACAACTTTGTTATGTTAATCGGAACATGGAGAACCACCCAGGAAAATAGTACAACCACAAGAACTAATGGGCAATGGTCTTGGCTGAATAATTAGGAACTTTAGCTTGGGGTGATCTTACCTGATAAGGACAAGGGATCGGCGGTACTGCGGGGTATGGACTCACTCTAGCAGGGGGGTGGGTGAGTTCTTTATTCTATGGTGGGGTATTGACCTGCTAGGGGACTTTATACCTTGCTAACTGATCTGGACCTTGTGGATCATAACTTGCTAGGGAACCTTTGTAATGGCCTTGTAGCGTCCCTATGCAACCACACCTCGGTAGTGTGGTATGATGCTTGGCCGGCATCGCATGGTTGGGTTCAAAGTTCTTCGGGACTTTTACGCTTCTTGTGGTGAAAGTGTACAACCTCTGTAGAGTGTGAAACTAATCGATTAGCCGTGCTCACGGTCAAGAGCGGCCTGGACCCTCACATGATAATTGAACTTGAAGATGGACTTAAATCATGGTTTCTGGTTCTCTTAGCCATGTGCTTATGGCATTTCTCTTATCTTTATGCTTAATTGCGGGATGGTATATACTTATACTTGCTAGTAAATAGGTGCTAATAAAATTTGATCAACTAAAATGCTAAATGCTTGTAGCCCAGTCCACTATAAATCTTTTGCATTCATACTTTCCCCACACTTGCTGAGTACGACAAGTGCTCACCCTTGCTATAAACAATGTTGCTCAGAAAGAGGAAGCTACTCTGAAGTCTTGTGAAGATGTTGCTGAGTGCTAGGCGTACGCAACCCCCAGTCGATTGCTTGTGGAGTTTGGAGCCTCCGTTTCTAGGATATAGCATAATACTCTGATAATCTTTCTCTTTCTTTACGTGATATTGTTACTGTTATTCACTTATGTCTACTATATGCATGAAACTTGATCCTGGCATGCATATAGGTTTGCACTTGGTTTTCTTTGGAAAAACAGGTGTGACACTTTTTCCTCTCTTGACATCTTTATCTCTCATCTCAAAGCTCTCAACTCCTATCTTTCTTGCATAAACACAATTTGAAATTAAAAAAACCATGCTAGAGACGAGACGAAACTTTGAGAGTAGGTTGTGTTCAAGGAATGCGATGTACAAAAGAGATGTATAGGGTTGGGTATGAAATTCGGTGATGTACGGGACTTCCGATGTGAAAGTCATGTTGCCAAATGCATGACGAGGCTAGCAACAAAAGATAAGCACAAGTACATGATCATTGCTCGAAATTAAAACTCCCAAGAGAGAAGTATCCTAGCCCAACTCATCGTGCTAATCGCACTTATGGTGGAGCGAAAAATAAGTTTGGCTTTGTATAGGATTTTTTTTCTTGCTCTCAACTTGGAAAAAGAGGTTTTGCTAACCTTTATCACAAGAGTTTTTAGATAATTTTCAGAATTGAATTCCTCCAACTTTTAGCATCGAACATAGCATAGCCAAAATGTAAAGCTCAAGATCGAAGTATGGTATGGGTACTTTTAGAGGTAGCAATTCCACTAAGCACCACGGTAAATGTTTTTCAAACCACACACTTATGTTCATATATCAAAAACTAAAAATGAACGAACGAGTAAATCAAGATAAGCATCACACAAGACACAAAATTTAAAGGACTCTTTTTATTTGATTTTCTTTGACACAACACTAAGTTAAGACACTTGCAAAAATTTAAAAGCACACTCAAAAACTAAAGACTCTTAAACTGTCTTGAAGACTAAACCGAACCAAACTAAACTTGAAGCCCAAAAACTAAAGGCTAGCTAGCTAGCTCTCCCCCACGCTTAAATCGTACGATGTCCTCATCGTATCTTACAAAAATCCTAAGGGGCGAAACTAAACCTAGTGATACTTTCCGCAACTATTGCACCACTTGCCCTTTATGTTCCCGACCATGCCAAAAAGTTTGTGCACGTTGCGATTTAGGAACTTGTAGTCGTCTTCGACCATGCGCTCCAAATCCTCCACGCACTGCCTCAACGCTTCCATGGCCTGGAGACACTCGTCGACTGATGCGTAGAGCTCCGTGATAGAGTGACGGCAAGCCGCACAACACATCGGATGCATCCCGAAAGGGTCGTCATCACTAGGGTCTCCGCCATCGTCGCCATCGTCGTCGTCGCCATTATCGTTGTCGTTGCCGCTGCCGTTGGGGCCTTCAGGAGTCTTCTCCTTGGGCACCTCCTCCCAATAATACAAATCATTGTCATATCTCCCGGTGGCCGCCCACGAGCTCGGGCTACGATCATCGGAATAATCGCTACCTCCATAGTCTTTAGGCTCGGGCAGCACCTCCTTGTAATCCTTCTGCTTCATGCCTCGGATGCGTGCCGACCTTCGAACGGGAGTAGGGACATTCTCCTCTTTGATAGGGTTGCGAGATGCGATAGCTCCAGTCGATACACGCCCTCCGCAACGGATGCGGGCGGTCCTCTTGATCTCCACGGGTAGCTTGAGCTCGCATCGCTTCGCCTCCTCCATCAATGGCTCCTTGGCGCCTTGCTTCAACTCTACGCTCTTCGGGGACACCATGGCTGCTGCGTGGGTGCAAAAGAATGCTAGATGGGATGGGTTCCCGAGCTCCCAATTCGGCCAAATAAATAGTCCAAAAAAATACTCTAGAAACTGCATTTTCCTTATTCAAACTTCCCTTAAAATTTTCTGACCAAAGAAGGAAGTCGAAAAGGAGCATTCCGGGGAAAACTGGGGCGGGCCCCCACTGGGCGGGCCGGACCGGGCCGGTCGGCCCACCCTGTTACGGGGGCTAGTCCGGTCCAGTTTCCCATGTGCCCTTTTCGCATTCTTAGCCCATGAGAAAAAGTTGGCCCAGTAAATCTTCGCGAGAAACTCCAGAAAAATAAAAGAAAAACTATTTACAAAAATCCACATCTTGTTTTACGTCCTAGGCTGGACGTTCGGGCTCTTCTTCCATGGTGAAGACATCAATATGGTGAAGAGGCACAACGTCAGGTTCGTGGTAAACCTTAAGTCGTTGACCATTCACCATGAATTGATCACCATTCACATCCATAATGATTACCGCTTCGTTGGAGAGCCCCGAATGAACAACATAAGGTCCATCCCACTTGATTTGCAATTTCCCCTTTCCGAAGGTTTTAAACCTCGAATTATAGAGGAGGACCTTATTTCCTTCTTTAAACTCTTTCTTTTTCAACCTTTTGTCATACCACCTTTTAATTCTCTCTTTGTATATGCTTGCATTCTCGTATGCTTTCAACCTCATCTCCTCTAGCTCACTTATTTGAATTCTTTGTTTTACCACCGCGGCATCGAGATCAAGGTTCATCTCTTTGATCGCCCAATAGGCTTTATGTTCCAACTCAACCGGAAGGTGGCAAGCTTTTCCATAGATGAATTGATAAGGGGTCATACCTATCGGTGCCTTGAACACCGTTCGATATGCCCACAAGGCTCCGTCTAATTTCTTTGACCAATCTTTGCCTCCCTTTTCTATGGTTTTGTTGAGGATGCTTTTTAATTGCTTATTCAACGTTTCCACTTGTCTATTGGTTTGCGGGTGATAGGCCGTAGAGACTCTATGTTCAATTCCCAACTTGGACAAGCACTTTTTGAAATTCTTCCCGGTGAAGTGAGTTCCTCCATCGCTTATCAAGATTCTCGGTGTACCGAAACGAGGGAAAATCACGCTCTTGATCATGGCGATGGATTCTTCTGTGGAAGCTTTACGACACGGCATAGCCTCTACCCACTTGGATACATAATCAACCATGACTAGGATATGCTCAAATCCATGTGAGTTTTTGAAAGGCCCCATGAAGTCTATCCCCCATACATCGAATAAATTTGTTTTTAGATTATATCTCAAGGGCATAGAATTACTTTGAGAGATGTGTCCAGTTCTTTGGCATTCGGGGCATGACGCAACATATCTTTTAGTATCTTCATGCATCTCCGGCCAAAAGAATCCACTAGACCACAGTTTTGCTTGGGTCCGAAAATGGCTATAGTGTCCATCGTACTCCACCGAGTGGCACTTTCTCAAGATTTCTAGCCTCTCTTCTCTTGGCACACATCTTCTCATGACCCCATCATTGCCAAGTTTGAAGTGGTAAGGTGCATCCCAAAAGTATTTTCGACTTTTGGAGATTATCCTCCTTTGATAGTTTCTATCTAGACGGTCAAGAGGCATCTTCCGAATTGCCCGAATGATATCAATCATCCAAGTGTCTCTATCGAGCACTCGATAGAGGTGGTCATCTCTCATCTTGTCTTCTATGGGCTCTTTATCATCTTGTCCACGATTCATCCTAGACAAATGATCGACCACAACATTCTCCACCCCCTTCTTATCACGAATTTCAACATCGAACTCTTGGAGAAGAAGGATCCAACGGATCAATCGTGGTTTAGCATCCTTATTAGCCAAGAGATACTTGATGGCCGCGTGATCGGTGTAAACAATGACCTTCGAGTTCATGATGTAAGATCTGAATTTTTCGAAGGCGAATACCACCGCTAGCAACTCCTCTGTAGTGGCATAATTTAATTGTGCCTCATTAAGAGTTTTACTAGCGTAGTAAACGACGTGAACTCAACCTTCCTTTCTTTGACCCAAAACCGCTCCTACGGCGTAGTCACTTGCGTCACACATGATCTCGAAAGGTTGGCTCCAATCCGGAGGTTGGATGATGGGAGCACTCACCAAAGTGCTTTTCAAGGTCCGGAATGCCGCTAGGCACTTCTCATCGAAGTCGAAAGCCACATCCTTTTGAAGGAGATGCGTTAAAGGCATAGTGATCTTTGAGAAGTCCTTAATAAATCTTCTATAGAATCCGGCATGGCCTAGAAAGGTCCTCAAGGACTTAACATCCGTCGGAGGTGGGAGTTGCTCAACCGTCTCTACCTTAGCCTTGTCCACTTCGGTTCCTCTCTCGGATATGACGTGTCCGAGCACTATTCCTTGCTTAACCATGAAGTGGCACTTTTCCCAATTTAACACCAAGTCTACCTCCGCACACCTCGTGAGGACCATATCCAAGTTTGCCAAGCAATCCACGAATGTCTTCCCATAAACGGAAAAGTCATCCATGAACACCTCGACAATTTATTCGATGAATTCCAAGAATACGGCCATCATGCAACGTTGAAAAAAGGCCGGTGTCGTATGGACCTCCCTGGGCCCACTACCTCGGTGGGTACCAGGACCGACTACTCGGTAGGCCCCTGAGACTACTCGGCTTGAGCCACACGGCACCTGATGGTGTGGGGCGCAAGCACTACGGTGGAGAAGTACTCAGATAGGAAGCTATACACGTCCAGTACTATGTAGATAACTCCTAGACGTACCCGACTAGTACTCTCTCCTCAAACCGACTTGTAACCCTGCCTCTCGGACTATATAAGATGAGGCAGGGACCCCTCTCTCTCTCATATACGCATCATCTTGTAAACACACCCAATCAATCCAGAGCTACACAGCATACAGGACGTAGGGTATTACGCACCTCGCGGCCCGAACCTGTCTAAATTGTGTGCCACGTGTCTCTTCCTTCGAGTTACCGATCTCAGCGAGGCCACATTCATCTACCTCGGGTACTCCCCTTGGTAGGTTGCCGGTCTAAAACCCGACAGCTGGCGCGCCAGGTAGGGGCTCTCACCGAAGATCTCATGGCGAACTTGACGGCTTCACTCTCCATCAAGACAATCGTCACCTTCAACCGCGGCGACACCTTCGTCTTCGGGTCTTGGGTGTGCACTGCTGACGGCGCCGGATCCTTCCAACACTGCCTCACCATGACTCCCAACCTGAGCACTGGGCTCGTGACGCTTCCTGAAGTAGTCATGGGCGAACTCGTCGAAAAATTCGGCAAAATTTCGCTCTACAACCAACACGCCGACTTCGAGCTTGGATCCGACTCCAACTCAAACTCGACGTCCTCGTGGGCCATCGCATGCGAGCCGGCTTCTAAGCCATCGTGTGCGGACTTCCCACTCCACGAGCACTACCCATACAGCCTCTGCAATGCTAGCAAGGCCCATGCGAAGGCTCTCACTACGTGCCGGACCGGCAAGGAGATTGTCTCCGACTACACCTCGGACTCCAACCCCGTCTCCGGCTACTACTCGGACTCCTCCTACGAGTTCGATTTTGGATTGTACCCAGACGAGCCCGAGTCCGAGATCTCCACAACTGAACAACCGCTGTCAGGACCAGCTACCAGCCTGGTTATAACATCTACACCTGTCGGGAGATTCGTCTACTGGCCAGACCGCAAGCCTGCAGACCTGACAGACGGGAACTCACGCTACATCGCCTACCTCGACTCGCTTCCCTTCCAGGAGGGAACACCACTAGCTCCAGCAGAGGAGCACACTCCAACAGAGGTGGCAAATACTGACTCCAGTCTTGGCTCTCCTGATCGTCAAGTCTTCATGACTACCAACGAGACGCCAGGACCTTCAGGGTCACGGCTTGACCGTTACCTTGAGGATATCTCATTAGAAGAGTTGTCTGCCAATGCACCCGCAGACGAAACCAGCAACGACAAGAACGCCCGATGTGAGCGCAATAGGAAGCATAACGAACGGTGTCGACGTCTCCGTGAGAGCCTCCCGATACGGAACCTCACATAGGCGCTTAATCAAGTCGAAAGTCAGGTGCATACTACCCCTGAACAGTGCCTCATGTCTATCACCATGATAGCATGTCAGGCTCAGGGATGCGCGCGAGAGAAGTCATCACCAAGCTCGCGGAGGACGCCTACTTCATAAGAGTCGACAACAGAGTCACTCAAGTGCCTCCCCTCAGAACTCGCGAAGCCGACCATGAAGCCACAAGTCGCAATCCAGCTGACAACAGACGCAACCGAACTCGAGGAGAACTACCACAGAACCCAACCGCATTAGGGCATCAGCTGGTGGACCCTCTCAGGGCGGTCACAGCGCTGGTGGCGCTGGCGGCAGTCGCGCCGTGGTGGCTCATGACGACGCCGGCGGCGGAGGCAGCGGCGGCGGGAGCTCCTCACATGGGGCTGGAAGGAGAGCCAGTGGCGGAGGCGATCACGGAGGCCAAGGTCACACGGGTAGTGTTGACAGATAAAAGACGTATCCCTCTACGATCCGCAAGCGTACGGACCCACACCTTTTTCACCACGGGATTCCCAAGGTTCTTGTCAATCCGCAGAGCAAGGGGATTACAAGCGTTTGATCTAACTTTACACTCTAGCTACTCAAACCCTAACTACAATTATACTAGAAAACAACTAAGCTACACTAGAGAGAACGATAAGCAATCAAGATAGGAGACACTCGCCCATGGGTCTACGATCATGCAATCATTTAAAGACATTAAACCAATCTAATCTATCGGGGCTTGTGACCACGGTTTATCCCTTTCCCTCCTCTCGTACTATCACTACGCGAAGGTATTCATGACTAGACATATGATGGACACGGCGTATTGAATGGATCCAAGGAAGCATCGGAGCTCTTACTCCCTTTACGGCATGATAGCTAACCTTAAGCATTAAAGTATATTCAACACAAGCTGATAGATAGATAATCCGACAAAGTATGATTACATCATAAGATCGATTACAACCCACAGACGAATAAGAAGATTACCCCATCAAAGTGCTGGACATAGCACCGTTTATCATGGTTTCCCTTCCAACGGTGTCTTCCTTCTTCTCCACGTGAGGGTGCTTCCTTCGAGGTGGTTGATCTCCCTCCGGAGATCCTCCTCCTTTCTCTCTCTAGCTTGTGGATGGCCTCCTGGTGCGAATAGCTCTCCCCCTGTTGAATGGCGGCGCCTCTGAGGACCATGTGTGGTTCAAGGACCAGTGGATGGTCGCTTCATTGTGTGATGAGTGATTGACAATGTTGTGTGGACTGATTCTTGGCTAAGTATTGCAGGTGCAGGTTGCGGCTTGACTGGTGTTGGTGCAGATGAAGAACAAGCGCGAAAGGTCGTCGCCGGTGAGGCCTCCAGGTGTGGAGAAGACAAGTAGGCTTCGTTCGAGGGACCCGGTGGCCAGCGGGGTCAAGTGCGGGCCGCATGGTGGCATGAACAGCAAGATGAAGTCATGGACGGTTTCTTGGTTGAGCCTCAAAACCAAGGTCGAGCCGGGACTACGTGGGAGCCGAGTCATGAGTGGAGATTGGCGGAGGCTACACCGAGTTCGTGGGGTTTCCGGTGGTTCACCAGAAAACCATTGGGTTCCTTAGTTGATCCACAAAGCCAAGACCGAAGAACCGAAGACGGTGCTGTAGCAGTGCCAGACCGGTCTGACCGGTGGGTCTGACCGGTCTGACCGATGAGCAGCACCGGTCTGACCGGTGTGCGACGACGCAGTCCGGAGACTTCGAAGCGGAGGACACGCGTCGGGATCGCATGGCTTGCGTCGAGGCTACGCAGGGTGCGGTCGCCGGGCATCCGTCCGATGGAGAAGACATGAAGACTTCCAAATCCGCCCTTGAGGGGCTTGTATCCCTAGTTATTAGGAAAGGGCATTTTTGACTTTCGGTTGCCTCCATATAACCCAAGAGGTGAGGGGATGGCCGCCAAGCCTTGGAGCCCTAGTTCATTTGCTTTCTTATTTTCCCTTCCTATTTTCCTTAGGATTTCCATAGGACTAGCTTGAGAGCTTCATGGTGAGATCTTGTGAGAGGGTTGGATGATCAGACGGCAAGCTAGACCTTGTATGAACCTTTGTTGCATGTATAGATGATTCGGCGTGGTTCCTCAAGGCTTGGATGTGTTGTTCCCGGTTGTTCTTTGTGGTGATTTTCGGAGCCCTTTATTGGTGATTTCTTTGGGTTGTTTTTGGGACCTTGCTCTTGGGGATTTGATGGGGGAAATTTGTGGGAACCCTTCGTGGTTCTTTGGGCTGTGATTCCCCTCCCAAATCCATGAGTAAAGGGGCTCGATTTTGGGGTTTTCCGGGTTCTAGGGTTTGTGGTGTTCTTGGCGGGATTTCTTCGATTCCTCCTTTTTGGACAAATTTTGATGGGATTAAACTTGGCTATGGACTCCTCATGAGGTGTTCCTATTATCCCCAAAGTCTTGTTCAAGTCCGTGGAGCGATTCGGGAGATCGAGATTTGGATTTGGGGAGTTGACCCACGGGTGTTGTTCATCCCGAGCTGCCCAGGCTACACCGGTCTGACCGGTGCTCTTGACCGGTCTGACCGGTGCAACCCTCTGTGGGTTTTTGCTCGGGTGAACGTCTGGGTGTGTTCGCTGTTGTCCTGTGTTGGGGCTGTTTCGAGTTTGGGTCAGTTTGGAGGTCGGTTGGCCTGTTTGGTGCTTTGGGGGCTTTCAGGCTGTGACCGGTCTAACCGGTGTGTCTCACCGGTCTGACCGGTGTGGAGCCACTTAGTGAAAGTTGCCCAGTTTCACCAGCAGGGACCGGTCTGACCGGTGGTGCTCACCGGTCTGACCGGTGTTGGTCTGTAGACTCGAGGTTTGGTGTTCCGCTGCGTTCTCGGGTCGGAAGGTTGGTTGTTGGTTCCTAGGTCCAGTGGCACTTCAGTGGCTACGTGGGCTTGGCCAATTTGGGTAGTGAGTCGGAGACGTGTGTTGGAAGCCGTGTTCATCTTGTTGGAGTTTCCATCTCCTTCGAGAAGAATTTTTATCGACTCCCATTCACTCCCCCCGCCTCTCTAGTTCACTGTATCAGTCCTTCAAGTGGTAGCAGAGCCGGTTCGGGTCTTTATTGACTCTAACCAGTCTAAGATCCAAGGATGGCGTACCATGAATGGGGTTCGAGTCCTCCACACTTCGATGGCAAGAACTACCAAATGTGGAGTAAGCGCATGGGTGCGTTCCTCCGCGGAAAGGGTCAGATCCTTTGGGATGTCACGGTGGACACAGGCTATGTCCAGCCGATGGACTTCCTCACTCTAGGATCGAGGGACAGATTCGACGCCAACAATAAGGCAGTCGACTACTTGTTTCGTGCTTTGTGTCGACCGAGTTCGATCGGGTGCACACCGAGCACTTGGCTTGTAGAATTTGGACGGTCTTCGAAGGAGGCTCATGTTGGGAATGCCCGGGTTTAGGCACGGATGTATGCGACCTACCGGAGAGAGTACGAGAACTTCACTCATCTCCCCAGTGAGTCCATCGATGCCTTGTTTCAGAGGTTCACGGTGGTTGTGAACAACATGAGGGCCAATGTGGACGTGCTCCCGTATGATGATCATGATAGAGCTGTCAAGCTCTTACACTCTTTGGATCGTACGATTTGGGGCGGAAAGTTCGAGGTCATTGTGGAGTCGGAGAAGTATGACACTCTGACGGTGAACGAGTTGTTCTCGAAGCTCAAGTCGGCTGAGGTGGATAGAGGCATGACTGCCAAGCTCGAGGGACCGACTGATTCCCATAGTCTTGCCCTCATTGGTGGTTTGAAAGGAAAAGTTAACACTAACCCATCCACTAGGATGTTCTCTTTGTCCTCCTTGATGTCTATGCCAGATGAGGATTTCGACGTGCTTGGAGAGGACAAGCTGGCGCGCCTGACGAGGCGGTTCGAGAGGCTGCACGAGAACCGAGTGAACATGAGGAGGAAAACGAGGACATGCTTCCAGTGCGGCAAGCCAGGACACTTCGTCGCCGACTGCCCGGAGAAGGTCGAGAACAAGGACGGCTACAAGCACAAGTCGAGGATGGTGGCAAGTACCGGTCGAGGCGCGATCACAAGAGCAAGCACAAGAACAAGTACAAGGACGAGCGACGATCGAGGAAGAAGGAGAGCCGAGGCAAGGCCCAAGCGATGGTTGGAGCGAGCGACGTCGACTCCAGTTCCGCGTACTCCACCTCGAGCTCGAGCAGCAGTGAAGACGAAGGTGATCGTCGCAAGAGCAAGAAGTCGTCCAAGAACCTGAGCGGGCTGAGCTGCTTCACGAGAGACGGCTTCTGCACCATGGCGCTGAGCTCCGGCAGCAAGAAGAGCACACAGAGCGACTCGGACTCCGATTCCGACGACGAGGTGTGTGATGAACTTCCCTTCTTGCGCCAGGAGAATGAGAGGCTTGGCTCTTTGCTTGATAACCATGATGACATGCTTAGAGAGGCCAAGAAAATGAGAAAAGAGCTTAGGGCTTCACTCGAGGATGCTAGGACTAGAGTGGCTGAGCTAGAAACACAGGTGCTTGATAGCAAGCTTGAGATTGATTCCCTTAAGACTAGCCCTGTTGTTTTGGATGAGGTTGATTGTGCTGATTGCTCCATCTTTCTTGCTGATCTTGCTTTGTTTAAGGAGAAGCATGCCTCCAAGTGTGAGGAACTAGATGTGCTTAGGGTTGAAGTGGCTGAGCTTAAGTCTAGACCTGCTTTGCTAGGTGCTTGCACTTCTTGCCCTGTTTTGCATGCTAAGATTGATGAGATGCATGCTTACACTAGCTCTCTTGAGGCTAAGCTGAAAGAACCCATGCCTACATCATGCTCTACCTGTGAAATGCATGCTTTGAAAAATTTGGAACTTGCACATTATGTTGATCGTTTGCAGGATGAGAATGATGAGCTGAGGAAGTTGATGGGTTGGTTGTCTGGTCATGAGCCTCAGATGAGGATGATGATCGAGGCATTTAAGAGGCAGGATGGTGAGGGACTTGGGGCAAACAAGGTTGGTGAGGGAAGTGGAGAGAATATCCTAGAGCCACCAAAAACCCACCACAAAAATGATTTCCCCCCAAAACCTAACCATCTTAGGAACCGACTAGACACAACCCCAGCTCCACCTGTGTTTCCTACACCCACAAATGATCTCCAAAAGCCTATCAAGTTTGTGAGCACTTCGGGGAAAGTGTTCTTTGGGAAGGAAAGTGAGAAGGCTAGTGAAGGGAAACCGGTGGAGGAGTTGAGTGGAGAGAAACCAAGTGAGCAGCCGCAGCCCAAGCCTAAGCCTAAGTTTGTGAGGTTCCATTGTGGCTATTTTGGGAGAGATTGCCATAAGGATGAGTTTTGCTTCAAGAGGAAGCGAGAGGAGAGAATGGCAAAGGAGTGGGCTAACAAGGACAAGTACCACTCTTCCGATGGTGTACTTGAGCCTCATGTGCAGATGCCCATGACCAAGGCAAGTGTGAGGATAGTTCGGGCTTGGGAAGAGCGGAAGGCTGTTGGAGGTGCTGTTGCCCAGGCTACACCGGTCAGACCGGTGTGGGGCACCGGTCAGACCGGTGCAGGCCTGGACAGGCAGCATTTTGGGTTTTGTGCTCGTACAGGTGCGAGGGTTGTTTCTGGAGGTCGTGGTTCTGGTGGTTTGGCTGGAGAGTTTGCAGGTGGTCAGGTTGCTAGGCATTCTCCCCCTCGAGTTCACTATGGGGATGGGAGGAGTCGTAGCTTTGAGAAGGAGAGGAGGGACGGTCCATGGGCCTTCTTTCGTGGTTTTGGTCCTCCTCCAGGCAGAGAGGGGTGGTTCCCTCAGGGTGGTTACCGTGGTGGTGTTCGTGGTGGTAGTTTTGGTAGGAAAGATGGTTTGGTGTGTGCTAACCCCACTTTCGAGCAAATGGCTCGGCACTGGTTTTACTCTTTTGGTACTAACCCCAGTGCTGAGTCATATGTTCGCTCACGTGCTCGTTTTTGAATTTCAAGTGGGAGACTTGAAGAACATTTGGTTGATTGACTCTGGTTGCTCGAGGCATATGACCGGAGACAGGGGTGGTTCTCAAGTCTCGTCCCAGTGATGACGAAGAGGTACATCACTTTTGGGGACAATGGGCGTGGGCGTATGCTTTCAGAAGGTGAGATCAAAGTGAGTGACAAGATCACTCTCAGGCGTGTTGCTCTTGTTCAATCGCTGGGGTACAATCGCTTTTTCGTGTCCCGGCTCGTTGGATGAGGGTTTTGAGGTGTTGTTTCGGCCAGGTGGTTCTCGGATTTTGGACTCTCGAGGGGACCTTGTCTGTATGGTCGTTCCCGAGGGTCAGGTGTTTCGTGCTGATTTTTCTCAGTCTTCGGGTGTGGAGTTCTTGGCTGGTTCTTCGACTGAGTTGTGGAAGTGGCATAGGAAGTTGGGTCACTTGAGCTTTGACCTTTTGTCTCGCTTGAGTAAACTCAATTTGGTTCGAGGATTGCCACGGTTGAGGCTTGAGAAAGAGTTGGTTTGTGCGCCGTGTAGGCATGCCAAGATGGTAGCCTCTTCTCACCCGCCTCTCACTGATGTGATGACTGAGCGTCCATGTGAGCTGCTACATATGGACCTTGTTGGCCCAGCTCGTGTGCGATCGCGGCGGTGGGAAGTGGTATGTCCTTGTTGTGGTGGACGACTATTCTCGGTATGCGTGGGTGTTCTTTCTCGAGGATAAGGGGGAGACGTTTGGTTTTGTTCGAGATCTAGTCTTGAGGTTGAGGAACGAGAGGCACGGAGATGCCATATGAGCTATCCGCAGTGATAATGGCTCGGAATTCAGGAACTCTCGTTTTGAAACCTTTTGCCATGACTTGTGTCTTGAGCACCAGTTTTCGAGTCCGTATATGCCTCCCCAGAATGGTGTTGTGGAAAGGAAGAACAGGACCTTGTGCGAGATGGCTCGGACGATGCTTGATGAGCATAGGACTCCGAGGAGATATTGGGCTGAGGCGGTGAATACCGCGTGCTATGTGTCAAACAGGATCTACCTCAGAGTGCACAAGAAGAAAACATGCTATGAGGTTATGCATGGTCGCACACCCAAGGTGAGTCACTTCCATGTCTTTGGTTGCAAGTGTTTCATTCTGAAGAAAGGCAGGAAGTTGGATAAGTTTGAGGCTAGGTCTGTCGATGGTATTTTCTTTGGTTATGCATCTCATTCTAGAGCATATCGTGTGCTCAATCTTGAAACTAACCAAATCGTGGAGACTTGCGAGGTAACCTTCGACGAGACAGAGCCACGTAGTCAGCTTGTCTTTGAGTGTGCAGGTGATGATGAGCTTGGCGAGGAGATCTTTCAGGAGGAGGAGCATGAACATGGAGACGATGAAGATGGCGTTGTGGTGCCCCCGGCTGAACATGTACCCACTACTTCGACTATGGTGATGGACGGACCCTCTCCTACACCTACGACGACAAATCAAGAACGAGGAGAAGCTGATGTTGAGGGGGAGGTAGCATCGAGGCGAGAACCTCCCCGGCGAGTACAAGTGGATCACCCAGCTTCGAGGATCATCGGTTACATCAATGAACGCACTACACGGTCGAGGGTTCGGAACAACTCTCATTTCGCTCATGCTGCATTTGTTGCTACTTTTGAGCCCAAAGACATTGGATACGCACTATCTGATCACAATTGGGTTAATTCGATGCATGAGGAGTTGGAGAACTTTGAGAGGAATCAGGTTTGGGAGTTGGTTGACCCTCCCCCAGGGTGTAAGCCGATTGGTACAAAGTGGGTGTGAAAGAACAAAGAGGGAGAGAAAGGTGAGGTTGTGAGAAACAAGTCGAGGCTTGTTGCTCAGGGGTTCAGTCAGAAGGAGGGGATCGACTACGAGGAGACTTTTGCTCCTGTAGCCCGTTTGGAGGCGATAAGGATCCTTCTAGCCTTCTCTGTGGCTAAAGGGTTCAAGTTGCACCAAATGGATGTGAAGAGTGCTTTTCTGAATGTAGTGTTGGAGGAAGAAGTGTATGTGAGGCAACCTCCGGGGTTTGAGAGTGAGAAGTACCCCCACCGGGTGTACAAGTTGAGGAAGGCGCTGTATGGGTTGAAGCAAGCGCCTAGAGCTTGGTATGGTAGGTTGAGGGGGTTCTTGTTTGAGAGAGGTTTTGAGATGGGGAAGGTCGATCAGACCTTGTTTTTGCCGAGGGCAGGTAAGGAGATATCCTGATTGTGCAGGTGTACGTGGATGATATTGTCTTTGGTGGCTTGTCTAACTCTCTTGTTGCAAGGTTTGCAGAGGATATGAGCAGGGAATTTGAGATGAGCATGATGGGCGAGTTGCAGTTCTTCCTCGGGCTACAAATGAAGCAATCAAAGGAAGGAACATTTGTGCACCAAGCTAAGTACACCAAGGACATTGTGCGGAAGTTCAAGATGGAGGATTCCAAGGCTATGACGACGCCGATGAGTACGACTACAGCTCTTGATGCGGACGAGGAAGGTGAACACGTAGACCAGAAGGAGTACCGGAGCATGATCGGGTCACTCCTCTACTTGACGGCGACGAGGCCGGACATCCAGTTCTCGGTATGTCTGTGCGCTCGTTTTCAAGTGCCTCCGAGGACTTCGCATCGGCAAGCGGTGAAGCGAATTTTCAGGTACTTGCATCACACTCCCGACTTCGGCCTTTGGTACCCCGCGTCCTCTTCTTTGGCGCTTCATGGTTTTTCAAACGCGGATTTTGCCGGGTGTCGGTTGGATAGCAAATCCACTTCTGGGACTTGCCAGTTTTTGGGATCTTCTTTGGTCTCTTGGTCTTCCCGCAAACAGTCGAGTGTTGCTCAGTCCACTACCGAGGCAGAGTATGTTGTCGCTGCCAGTTGTTGCTCTCAGCTTCTTTGGATTTCATACACCATGAGTGACTTTGGTGAGGAGTATACCCATGTCCCACTTCAATGTGATAGCACCAGTGCCATAAGCGTTCCAAAGAACCCAGTGCTCCATTCCAAAACCAAGCACATAGAAGTGAGGTATCATTTCCTAAGAGACAACGTAGAGAAAGGAAAGATAGCTTTGATCCATGTACCCACACATGACCAACTAGCCGATATTTTCACCAAACCCCTAGGTCAAGCAACTTTCACTCGTTTGCGGGGGGAGCTTGGTGTGTGTTTGATTTCTTGAGTTGGGTGTGTGGGAGCTCCTTTGTAGCATATGTATAGTTTTCCTTTTTGCATTTCTTGCATTTGGCATGGCATATGTAACATGATGTATAGGCATCCTTGTATCTTAGATTCCATGCGTTTTGTATCATATACATTGGAAAGGAAAAGCTTCTCCTATATACATTGTTCACCATGGAATGCTATTTATGTCTTTGTGAGCTTGTTTGGTATGCTATGGTTAGTTTGGCTTAGCTCTTGATGATCTTGATGAATAATCCATGGTTGATGGCTATGTTTTTTGAAAAATGTCACATGTATGCTCTCTCATGTGTAAATGCCTTTATATGATCTTGACATGTTTTAGTGGCTTTGTTATGCTTAATTTGTGGTTGGATAGCTAGTTTATTGATCATATGGGGCCAAAGGCTCATTTGCCATCATGAATGTTTAGCCCTCTTGCTTTATCTTGTGGAGGGGCATAAGTTTCTTTTTGTCGCAAAGACATTTCATGTACCAATTATGAATCTGAAAATGAAATGTAAAATGCTTGGAAAATGTGCTCCCATGTCATATGTGCTGAATTTAATTTGCTTTGGGTGCTAAACCGTTGCATGATGCCTACCAATGAGAAGTCTCATACATAGAAGTAGGCACATGGCTCGGTGGCTTTGACATGACATGAGGTGCTTGTGGGTGTTTGTGATGGTCTTATGATTAGAATGGTTGTCCTAGCATGAAGTTTGTGTGGCTTTGCCATTTTGATATGTTTTGATCATGTTTAGGACTTTGCTCATGAGAGGCAAGTTTTTCGCAAAATTGCCCAAATCCATCTTAGCTTCGTCCAATGGTTGTGAAACTTGGTGATCTTGTAGTTGATGTCGATACGAAGCTATAGAGTATCTAACTTGCTCATTTGGACATGTGTAGCATCCTATGTTGAATTTTGTCTATTTGAGAAGCTCTAGGTTGAAAGTTTTGCATTTTTGGCTTGATTCATGCATTGTCAACAAGGGGGAGAAGTTTGAGCTTGAAATGGCTTGTTGGGTGCATTTAGAAGGTTTTCAGGTGGTTTCGAGCTATTTCTGGGCTCTGTTGGTCACCGGTCTGACCGGTCGAGGTCACCGGTCTGACCGGTGTGAGTGCTGGTCCTGTGCACATGTTGGGCACCGGTCTGACCGGTGGTGATGACCGGTCTCACCGGTGTGAGCTGAAAGTGTTGCAGCTGCCCTGTTTTCAAGTGGTTTGCATGCATTTGTCCAAGGGGAGGTGCATTGGTTCACGGGGAGCTTGCATGTGTGCAGGGGGAGCTCTTTGTGGTTGTTTCGAGCCTTGTTTCGGTGGTTTGCGCTCTTTGCTTGAGTTTTGTTTTGTCTCGGATGTGTCGAGCCGTTGCCCTTGCCTAAGGGGTCCGAGACTTGTCTTCTTCAAGTGATCTTGCTCTTTGCCTTTGTTTGGCTTTCGATCGCTTGTTGGAGTTTCTTTTTGTTCGTTTCTTTTCTTTTTCTTTTCTCTCTTGTTACTTTCGTGTGGGTGTTGTCAATGCACTCATCAAGAGGGAGATTGAGGACCATGTGTGGTTCGAGGACCTGTGGATGGTCGCGCCAGGACTACGTGGGAGTCGAGTCATGAGTGGAGATTGGCGGAGGCTACACCGAGTTCGCGGGGTTTCCGATGGTTCACCAGAAAACCACTGGGTTCCTTGGTTGATCCACAAAGCCAAAACCGAAAAACCAAAGACGGTGCTGCAGCAGTGCCAGACCGGTCTGACCGGTGGGTCTGACCGGTCTGACCGGTGGGTCTGACCGGTCTGATCGGTGGGTACCGGTCTGACCGGTGAGGAGCACCGGTCTGACCAGTGTGCGACGACGCAGTCCGGAGACTTCAAAGCGGAGGACACGCGTCGGGATCGCATGGCTTGCGTCGAGGCTACGCAGGGTGCGGTCGCCGGGCATCCGTCCGATGGAGAAGACACGAAGACTTCCAAATCCGCCCTTGAGGGGCTTGTATCCCTAGTTATTAGGAAAGGGCATTTTAGACTTTCGGTTGCCTCTATATAACCCAAGAGGTGAGAGGATGGCAGCCAAGCCTTGGAACCCTAGTTCATTTGCTTTCCTATTTTCCCTTCCTATTTTCCTTAGGATTTCCATAGGACTAGCTTGAGAGCTTCATGGTGAGATCTTGTGAGAGGGTTGGATGATCGAGCGGCAAGCTAGACCTTGTATGAACCTTTGTTGCATGTATAGATGATTCGGCGTGGTTCCTCAAGGTTTGGATGTGTTGTTCCCGGTTGTTCTTGGTGGTGATTTTCGGAGCCCTCTCTTGGTAATTTCTTTGGGTTGTTTTCGGGACCTTGCTCTTGGGGATTTGATGGGGGAAATTTGTGGGAACCCTTCGTGGTTCTTTGGGCTGTGATTCCCCTCCCAAATCCGTGAGTAAAGGGGCTCGATTTTGGGGTTTTCCAGGTTCTAGGGTTTGTGGTGTTCTTGGCGGGATTTCTTCGATTCCTCCTTTTTAGACAAGTTTTGGTGGGATTAAACTTGGCTATGGAGTCCTCATGAGGTGTTCCTATTATCCCCAAAGTCTTGTTCAAGTCCGTGGAGCGATTCGGGAGATCGAGATTTGGATTTGGGGGAGTGGACCCGCGGGTGTTGTTCATCCCGAGCTGCCCAGGCTACACCGGTCTGACCGGTGCTCTTGACCGGTCTGACCGGTGCAACCCTCGGTGGGTTTTTGCTCGGGTGAACATCTGGGTGTGTTCGTTGTTTTCCTGTGTTGGGGCTGTTTCGAGTTTGGGTCAGTTTGGAGGTCGGTTGGCTTGTTTGGTGCTTTGGGGGCTTTCAGGCTGTGACCGGTCTAACCGGTGTGTCTCACCGGTCTGACCGGTGTGGAGCCACTTAGTGAAAGTTGCGCAGTTTCACCAGCAGGGACCGGTCTGACCGGTGGTGCTCACCGGTCTTACCGGTGTTGGTCTGTAGACTCGAGGTTTGGTGTTCCGCTGCGTTCTCGGGTCGGAAGGTTGGTTGTTGGTTCCTAGGTCCAGTGGCACTTCAGTGGCTACGTGGGCTTGGCCAATTTGGGTAGTGAGTCGGAGACGTGTGTTGGAAGCCGTGTTCATCTTGTTGGAGTTTCCGTCTCCTTCGAGAAGAATTTTTATCGGCTCCCATTCACTCCCCCCCCCTCTCTGGTTCGCCGTATCGGTCCTTCAGCCTCCACAGTTTTAGGGTTGAAGATCCTTCTGTTGCAAGAAAAGGGGGGCCGAACCGACCTCCGGGGTGGGCTGGGCCGGCCGGCCTAGGTCGACCGACCCAGGCCCATCTCGGCCCGGTTCGGTCGCCCCTTCGCTCCCGTGGGTCCTCAGGTGATTATGCACTTTGCCCCCTCCACTTGCATGATTTCGACGATGTCATCCTCGCGTCCAAGATGGAGGTTCTCCGTGCATGAAGTTTGGTCTTTTACGCTTCAATCCCCGGGGGTGTTCCTTTGTAACACTTCGGTCCTTGCCACCATTGGAAGTGATTTCATCAAGCTCATGAACACGAACAAGACTCCGTAAATGCTCCTTTGAACCTGTTGCGAATCCGTCCTTTTGTGTCCATGTTTTCCTACATAAACACAACACTTCCAAATGCATGCACATAGATGAACTTGTTATATGATTAGTGTGCCTAGTGGCGGGTTAGTTCCATAATCAAATCCAAACCGAAGTGTAATGAACATGCTTGGTGTACCAAAATACACCGTCAACATCTCCCCCACGCTTAGCTCTTGCTCGTCCTCGAGCAAGTATTCGTAAAAGAAGTTCCTCCAAAGCGTTGTAATCGTGTATCGCTAATTCTTCTTCGCAAGTTAGTCAATCTTTTCATCTTTAATACATAAACAAAAAGTGATGATCATCAAACATAAACATGGGCGTTTAGAATTTTTACCACGTCAAGATTTACCCCACAACTCAAACTCTTCACTCGAAGCCTTCAATCTCAGCCATACTTACTTCTTTGCTTCCATCGGAGGGTTTTTATGATTTTCAAAACAAAATTCCTGCAATAAGTATTATACAAAAACCTTTCTCCAAGCTCTCTTAAGTCACTCATGAGGTGGCTATCCTAACCAAATTTTATAAAACTCTCACCTTACACAAATCTCTCATATAACATGTAAAGTGGAGCTATAGGTAGGGCTAGTGCAATCAACACAAATGTTGTCAAACTAAGAACTTCCTCTAATGATTGTTTACCTTTCAAAGCCAATGATCATGAGAATTAACCATATGTAGGGATATCAAGGATGAGAAGATTTAGAATGGTGGACATGTGCAAGGGCAAAAGAAAATTATGACTACAAGGCACTGATGACGTCCTCGTTGTCGGATTGCACATGGTTGGAAAACGAGTGAAAGTTTCGTCTCTCAACAACGTGACATCCTTCCTTACACTTTATTTTTCTTTTCTTTTACTTGATTCATCCCTCTCATATCTTTATTGCTACCTCCTCTTTTCTTCTTTATTCTTTCATTCACATATATTTTCTTTCTTTCTTTCTTTCTTTATTTCTTTTCCATACTCATACTTTTCTCTTTATTTTCCCTCTCTTGACAACTTTTCAAAGCTCTCAACTCCTCTCTTTCTTGCATGCATACAATCTGAAATTTTAAATAATCCATGCTAGAGACGAGACGAAACTTTGAGAATAGGTTGTGTTCAAGGAATGTGATGTACAAAAGAGATGTATTGGGTTGGGTATGGAATTCGGCGATGTACGGGACTTTCGATGTGAAAGTCACGTTACCGAATGTATGACGAGGCTAGCAACAAAAGATAAGCACAAGAACATGATCATTGCTCGAAATTAAAACTCACAAGAGAGAAGGATCCTAGCCCAACTCATCGTGCTAATCACACTTATGGTGGAGCAAAAAATAAATTTGGCTTTGTATAGGAATTTTTTTCTTACTCTCAACTTGGAAAAAGAGGTTTTGCTAACCTTTATTACAAGGGTTTTTAGATAACTTTCAGAATTGAAATCCTCCAACTTTTAGCTTTGAACATAGCACAACCAACATGTGAAGCTCAAGATCGAAGTGTGGTATGGATACTTTAAGTAGTAGCAATTCCACTAAGCACCACGATAAACGTTTTTCAAACCACACACTTGTATTCATATATCAAGAATCGAAGATAAACAAACAAGTGAATAAAGATAAGCATCACACAAGACACAAAAATATATAAAGACTTTTTTTATTTGGTTTTCTTTGACTCAACACTAATTTAAGACACTTGCAAAAATTTAAAAACACACTCAAAAACTAAAGACTCATTAAACTCTAAGACTCTCACTCGAAGATTAAACCGAACCTAAACTTGAAGCTCAAAAGCTAAGGCTAGCTAGCTAGCTCTACCCCACGCTAAAAACATACGACGTCCTCGTCGTATCTCACAAAATTCCTAAGGGGAAAAACTAGACCTAGTGGTACTTCCTGCAACTATTGCACCACTTGCCTCTCATGTTTCCAACCATGCCAAAAAGTTTACGCACGTTACGGTTTAGGAACTTGTAGTCGTCTTCGACTACGTGCTCCATATCCTCCATGCGCTGCCTCATCGCCTCCATGGCTTGGAAACATTCGTCGACCGTAGCGTAGAGATCCGCGACGGAGTGACGGCAAGCCTGACAACACATCGGATGCAATCCGAAAGGGTCGTCATCGCCATTGTCACTGCCATCATCACCGCCTTCATCACCACCTCCATTGTTGCCACTGTCGTTGCCGTCGTTGCCGCCGTTGGGGCCTTCGGGAGTCCTCTCCTTGGGCTCCTCATCCCAGATGTAAAGATTGTTATCATCTCTTCCGGCGGCCACCCACGAGCTCGGGCTGCGATCATCGGAGTAGTCGCTACCCACATAGTCCTTAGGTAAAGGTGACGCCTCCTTGTAGTCTTTCCGCTTCATGCCACGGATGCGTGTTGACCTTCGAACAGGAGGAGGGATGTTCTCCTTCATGATAGAGTTGCGAGATGCGATAGCTCCGGTCGGGATACGCCCTCCGCAACGGATGCGGGCGGTCCTCTTGATCTCGACGGGTAGCTTGAGCTCGCATCGCTTCGCCTCCTCCATTGATGGCTTCTTGGCTTCTTGCTTCAACTCTAAGCTTCTCGGGGACACAATGGCTGCTGCAAGGGTGCAAAATATTGCTTTAAGGGGTTGATTCCCGAGCTCCCAATTCGGCCAAATAAATAGTCTGAAGAGGGAAGCCCTGGGAACCTCATTTTCCTTTTTTAAACTTCCCTTAAAATTTTCTGACCAAAGAAGGAAGTCGAGAAGGAACAATTCGGGCAAAAATCGGGGATGTCCGCCGCCGGGACCCTACTGGGCCGGTCGGATCGGGCCGGCCGGCCCACCCTGCCTCGAGGGCCGGGACGGGCCGGTTTTTCGTGCACCGCCCTTTTTTCGCCTCCTTAGCCCATGGGAAAAAGTTGGCCTAGTAAATCTTCGTGAGAAACTCCAGAAAATTAAAAAGAAAAACTATTTACAAAATCCATGCCTTGTTTTTCGTCCTAGGCCGGACGTTCGGGCTCTTCTTCCATGGTGAAGACATCAACATGATGAAGGGGTACAACGTCGGGTTCGTAGTAAACCTTAAGTCGTTGACCATTCACCATATATTGATCGCCTTTCATATCCATAATGGTTACCGCTCCGTTGGAGAGCACCGAATGTACAACATAAGGTCCGTCCCACTTGCTTTGCAATTTCCCCTTTCCGAAGGTTTTAAACCTCGAATTGTAGAGGAGGACCTTATCTCCTTCTTTAAACTCTTTCTTTTTCAATCTTTTATCGTACCACCTTTTGATTCTCTCTTTGTATATGCTTGCATTTTCATACGCCTTCAACCTCATCTCCTCTAGCTCGCTTATTTGAATTCTTCGTTTCACCACCGCGGCATCGAGGTCAAGGTTCATCTCTTTAATCGCCCAATAGGCTTTATGTTCCAACTCAACCGGAAGGTGGCAAGCCTTTCCACAGACGAATTGATAAGGGGTCATACCTATAGGTGTTTTGAACACCGTTCGATAAGCCCATAAAGCTCCGTCTAATTTCTTTGACCCATCCTTGCCTCCCTTCTCTATGGTTTTGTTGAGGATACCTTTTAATTGCCTATTTGACATTTTCGCTTATCCGTTGGTTTGTGGGTGATAGGTCGTAGAGACCCTACGTTCGATTCCCAACTTGGACAAGCACTTTTTGAAATTCTTCCCGGTGAAGTGAGTTCCTCCATCACTTATCAAAATTCTCTGTGTACCGAAATGAGGAAAAATCATGTTCTTGATCATAGTAATGGACTCCTCCGTGGAAGCTTTACAACATGGCATGGCCTCTACCCACTTGGATACATAATCAACCATGACTAGAATATACTCATATCCGCATGAGTTTTTGAAAGGCTCCATGAAGTCTATACCCCATACATCGAATATATCGATTTGTAGGTTGTATTTCAAAGGCATAGAATTTCTTTGAGAGATGTTTCTGGTTCTTTGGCATTCGGGGCATGATGCAACATATCTTTTAGTATCTTCATGCATCTCCGGCCAATAGAATCCTCTAGACCATACTTTTGCTTGGGTTCGAAAATGGCTATAGTGTCCACCGTACTCTGCCAAGTGGCACTTTCTCAAAATCTCTACCCTTTCTTATCTTGGCACACATCTTCTCATGACTCCATCATTGCCAAGTTTGAAGAGGTATGGTGCATCCCAAAAGTATTTCCTACTTTCGGAGATTATCTTCTTTTGAGAGTTTTTATCTAGATGATCGAGAGGCATATTTCGAATTGTTCGAATGATATCGATTATCCAGGTGTCTTTATCAAGCACTCGATAGAGGTGGTCATCTCTCATCTTATATTCTATGGGCTCTTTATCATCTTGTCCACGATTCATCCTAGACAAATGATCGGCCACAACATTCTCCACCCCCTTTTTATCACGAATTTCAACATCAAATTTTTGGAGAAGAAGGATCCAACAAATCAAACGTGGTTTAACTTCCTTCTTAGCCAAGAGATACTTGATGGCTGCGTGATCGGTGTAAACAATGACCTTCGAGTTCACGATGTAAGATCTGAATTTTTTGAAAGCGAATACCACCGCTAGTAACTCTTTTTCCGTAGTGGCATAATTTAATTGTGGCCCACTAAGAGTTTTGCTAGCATAGTAAACGGCGTGAACTCGACCTTCCTTTCTTTGACCCAAAACTACGGCGTAGTCACTTGTGTCACACATGATCTCGAAAGGTTGGCTCCAATCCGGAGGTTGAATGATGGGAGCACTCACCAATGCACTTTTCAAGGTTTGGAATGCCGCTAGGCACTTCTCATCAAAGTCAAAAGCCACATTCTTTTGAAGGAGATGCGTTAAAGGCTTAGTGATCTTTGAGAAGTCCTTAATAAATCTTCTATAAAATCCGGCATGGCCTAGAAAGCTCCTTAAGAACTTAACATCCGTCGGAGGTGGGAGTTGCTCAACCGTCTCTACCTTAGCCTTGTCCACTTCAATTCCTCTCTCGGATATAACATGTCCGAGCACTATGCCTTGCTTAACCATGAAGTGGCACTTTTCCCAATATAACACCAAGTCTACCTCCGAACACCTCGTGAGGACCTCTTCCAAGTTTGCCAAGCAATCCATGTACGTCTTCCCATAAACGGAAAAATCATCCATAAATACCTCAACAATTCCTTTGATGAATTCTGAGAACACGGCCATCATGCAACGTTGAAAAGAGGCCGGAGCGTTGCATAGACGGAAGGGCATCCTTCTATATGCAAACGTTCCATAAGGGCATGTAAACGTTGTTTTGTGTTGATCATCCGGTTGAATGGGAATTTGTATGAACCCCGAGTACCCATCGAGAAAGCAAAAATAAGCGTGGTTTGCTAACCTCTCGAGCATCTCGTCAATGAACGGTAGGGGGGAGTGATCTTTCTTCGTCGCTTTGTTAAGCTTACGATAATTGATACACATCCGCCACCCGGTCATGGTTCTTTGCGGTATCAATTCGTTCTTCTCATTTTTCACCACGGTCAAACCTCCTTTCTTTGGTACACAATGTACCAGGCTCACCCACTCGCTATGCGGAACCGGGTAGATGATTCCGGCATAAAGTAACTTGATAACCTCTTTCTTCACTACCTCTCGCATGGCATGGGTTAGCCTCCTTTGGTGGTCCACTACGGGCTTACATTGGTCTTCCATTGGTATACGATGAGTGCAAAAGGCTGGGCTAATACCTTTGAGATCATTAATCGAATATCCAATCACCTTCCTATGTTTTTTCAATAAAATCAGCAACTTCTCATTTTCTTCGGGACTCAACTCGTCGCTCACGATGACTGGATAAGTTTCTGTCTGGGCCCAAAAATTCATATTTTAATCGTTTGGGCAAAGGTTTAAGGTCTACCTCGGGCGCTTGTGGCTCCTCGGGTTTAATCTCTCCTATATATTCGAATTTTTCTTCCTCCACGCTTCCATCATGTGGTTCCAAGCCTTTTGTTGCTTCTTCTAGTTCTTCATCTTGTTGATTACTAGTTTGATTTTCCATCGCTCTTTGCAGCGGGTCTCTAAGGGTTTCAACAAAACAAAGGCTATCTATCTCCTCTACTTCTTCGTCTTCAGGAGAAAAGGGTGTAAGGTGTTTAGAAACACGAAGAAAGTTATATGTGTACTTTGTTCCATTAAGGTTCATTGTTACTTTGCCTTCTCCGGCATCCAACACGGCATCAACCAACTTAAGAAAGGGCCTACCTAGGATTATGTGATCATGATTACTATGGTAAGCATCAATAACAAAGAGATCGGTTCGTATACATTTTCCAGAGATTTTTACTTTGATGTTGCAAGCAATACCTAGAGGTTTGATAGTTCTACCATCTCCCATAATTAATTTCGTTGAAGTTGGAGCTAATTCTAGGTCGTGGTCTTGAACTTTATCGTAAAGTTTAGAAGATAGGACACTTACTTGGGCTCTAATGTCGCATAAAGCTTTGCATTGAACTCCGTTGATCTCGCAACTCAAACGTGGTGCCATCTTCTCTTCTTCTTCGGATCCTATCGCGTAAACTTCGGCGAGGCGAGCGTATGGTGATGCTTCGGGCTTGATCCCCATGATCCTCTTCACCTCGGCTATGTGTTCCGGATCCACTACATCATCTCCAAAGAGCTTTTGAAAGATCTCACCGGTGGTTTCAAGGTTGCATGAATTTCCCGCTTTCTTTTCCGGTGGAAAATCCACTTCCAATGCTCTTGCCATTCCCTTTTGATTATGGAACGGTCTACTCTTGTCGAATACTTCTCCGTAATAGATAGGAACCCAATCCATTGGTTCGAACTCCCTTAATGGCTTCGTGCTTGACATGCTTCTCTTGATTGTCTCAATTGGTACGGTGAAGTCAACGCTCGGGGTAGTTCTTGACTTGATGTGTTCTTCTTCAAGCTTTTCCGGGATTGGCTCCTCTTTTGTGACTTTCGGGGTTGCCTCTTTAGAAAATTCAGCACACTTCTTCTTCCTTAAATTATATTCCGGCTCTTCCGCAAGTCTTGTTTCCCAATCTCTTCGCATGGCAGCCTCTTTACTAATTTTTTGTAGAAGTTGGGCGGCTTCCGTGAGTGTTTTCTCCATGAGATCCCCACCTACACACATTTCGACGTGTTGCATGCAACTAGGGGTTAGGGAAAATAAAAATGTATGCAAGAGTACGTCACCGGAGAAGTCGAGTCTTGGTCCTTGTTCGATCAACTCATTAAACCTATCCCAGGCTTGGTCTATCCCTTCCTCTTCTCCTTGCATGAAAGTGATCACTTGCCTCCTTAGATGTTGAACCTTGCTAATTGGAAATAACTTCTCGCAAAACTTCTTTGTCAACTTGTTCCAATTGCCTTCAACTTCAAAGGACGCAAACGAGTACCACGTCTTTGCATTACCAGCAAGTGAGTAGGGAAAGAGATTCCATTTAAACCATTCATCGGGGACTCCTTCTTGACGCACCGTGTTGCATAGCGTCGTGAAATGCCTTATGTGTCTATATGGGTTCTCCGTAACCATCCCTTCAAACGGGTCTGCCGCCACCATCTCGATGATCTTGGATTTAATTTCATACTTGGTCGCTTCGAGCTTTGAATCCGACTCTTGTACTTTTATGTCTTCACATCGAGGGCTAGCGTAATCCCTTAGTGATTTCTCCAGTTCTTCCACTGGTTGATTGACGAACGCCATCTAGACAATAAGATAAAAACAAAAACAAACGAAGCATTCTTGTAGATAATAGGTGTTAGATAAAACAAATAAAAGATAAAATAAATATAAGACTAAGTTAAAAGCAAATCAAACGATGTAAACTAGCTTGCTCCCCGGCAACGGCGCCAGAAAAGGGGGCTTGTTGACGGATAAAAGACGTATCCCTCTACGATTTGCAAGCGTACGGACCCCACACCTTTTTCACCACGGGATTCACAAGGTTCTTGTCAATCCGCGGAGCAAGGGGATTACAAGCATTCAATCTACTACTACGCACTAGCTACTCAAACCCTAACTACAATTATACTAGAAAACAACTAAACTACACTAGAGAGAACGATAAGCAATCAAGATAGGAGATACTAGCCCATGGGTCTACGATCATGCAATCATTTAAAGACATTAAAGCAATCTAATTTATCGGGGGTTGTGACCACGGTTTCGCCCTTTCCCTCCTCTCGTACTGTCACTACGTGAAGGTATTCATGACTAGACCTATGATGGACACGGCGTATTGAATGGATCCAAGGAAGCATCGGAGCTCTTACTCCCTTTACGGCATGGTAGCTAACCTTAAGCATTAAAGTATATTCAACACAAGATGATAGATAGATAATCCGACAAAGTATGATTACATCTTAAGATCGATTACAACCCACGGACGAATAAGAAGATTACCCCATCAAAGTGCTGGACATAGCACCGTTGATCATGGTTTCCCTTCCGACGGTGTCTTCCTTCTTCTCCACGTGAGGGTGCTTCCTTCGAGGTGGTTGATCTCCCTCCGGAGATCTTCCTCGTCTCTAGCTTGTGGATGGCCTCCTGGTGCGAATAGCTCTCCCCCTGTTGAATGGTGGTGCCTCCACGGTTTTAGGGTTGAAGATCCTTCGGGTGCAAGAAAAGGGGGGCCCAACCGACCTCCGGGGTGGGCTGGGCCGGCCAGCCTGGGCCGACCGGCCCAGGCCCATCTCGGCCCGATTCGGTCGCCCCTTCTCTCCTGTGGGTCCTCAGGTGATTATGCACTTTGCCCCCTCCACTTGCATGATTTCGACGATGTCATCCTCGCGTCCAAGATGGAGGTTCTCCGCGCATGAAGTTCGGTCTCTTACGCTTCAATCCCCGGGGGTGTTCCTTTGTAACACTTCGGTCCTTGCCACCATTGGAAGTGATTTCATCAAGCTCATGAACACGAACAAGACTCCGTAAATGCTCCTTTGAACTTTTTGTGAATCCGTCCTTTATGTCCATGTTTTCCTACATAAACACAACACTTCCAAATGCACGCACATAGATGAACTTGTTATATGATTAGTGTGCCTAGTGGCGGGTTAGTTCCGTAATCAAATCCAAACCAAAGTGTAATGAACATGCTTGGTGTACCAAAATACACCGTCAACAATGGTAGGGGGAAGTGATCTTTCTTCGTCGCTTTGTTAAGCTTACGATAACGATACACATCCGCCACCCGGTCACGGTTCTTTGCGGTATCAATTCGTTCTTCTCATTCTTCACCACGGTTAAACCTCCTTTCTTTGGTACACAATGTACCGGGCTCACCCACTCGCTATGCGGAACCGGGTAGATGATTCCGGCATCAAGTAACTTGATGACCTCTTTCTTTACTACCTCTCGCATGGCATGGGTTAGCCTCCTTTGGTGGTCCACTACGGGCTTACATTGGTCTTCCATTGGTATATGATGAGTGCATAAGGTTGGGCTAATTCCTTTGAGATCATTAATCAAATATCCAATCACCTTCCTATGTTTTTTTAATAAAATCAGCAACTTCTCATTTTCTTTGAGACTCAACTCGTCGCTCACAATGACTAGGTAAGTCTTGTCTGGGCCCAAAAATTCATACTTTAATCCTTTGGGCAAAGGTTTAAGATCTACTTCGGGCACTTGTGGTCCTCGGGTTTAATTTCTCTTATGTCCTCGAATTTTTCTTCCTCCACGCTTCCATCATATGGTTTTAAGCCTTTTGTTGCTTCTTTGTTGACGGTTAATAATTGTATCAAAGTTCGTTTATGACTCGCAAGCGTACAAGTCTCCCGTCGTAGTCAAGGGACCCTTCTTCCCTCGAGTGGTGAACCCAAGGTATCGAATCCGTGGAACAAATGTGTGACGCAAGACTTAATCTATTAAAGCCAAGTAACTTCAATATTTGATAAAAGACCTAATGCATCTAAGTAAAAGACACAAAACGAATCTAATCTACTAAAAACCGGAGAAAACAAAGTAAGATTGGGTAGATAAACCGATCTAGAGGGATCGGGGTAAGCCTTTTGTTGAAGTTCCAAGCAAAAGAAGAAGTAGCAAATCGAATCTTAATAAAAGCCTCTTTAAATCGTGGTTTCCCGTCCAAATCCGAAAACATCCGCCTTTCGAGACCCCCGTTCTGTCACAACGTATCCCTATTCATGCGGGGAGCTTAGGGCGAGTCAAAAGACAAGTCGAGATTCTTTCGGAAGATCCGGCGTGTACCTCTAGCCACCGCGGCTACAAGAACACCCTATGTAATCTATCGTACGAATAGAATTGGAATAAGCAAAGCCGATCGAAAAACGAAATCTTCGAGGAAACACTTGATCGCTAAGAAAAGATTCAACTTGATAATTCAACTATGACAATGATACATACACAAGATCACCACCGGGATCCTTCCTTGATCTTGCTTCTAGCTCGGGAACTCCGACGTGGTCTTCCATGCAAGGTTCCCACGTCGGCTAGGGAAACCCTAGTCAACTAGCTCGACCCTCTCCTCTCCGACATGGTGTCCCTCTCTTCTCTGCTCCTCGGCGGCCGAAGACGAAATCTTCTCCCCATGGCTCTCGGTCGGGGGACTATAAATAGCCCGATTGGCGGCTAGGGCAAAGGACGACGCGTTTGGGCCCTAAATGGGCACGGGCCGACCGGACCGGGCCGGCCGGCTCCGGGCCCATTTAGGCCCGGCCCCGCGGGCTCCTTTGCCCGAGGTCGGTTCCCTTGCTTCCCGGATGCTTCCCCCTTCGCATACGGGTCCATGTCGTCGGTTTCTCTCCGAATTGGACTCAACTCCTTGTCTTGGAAGATTCAAGCACTTTTCGGTCGGGTCCCCGGAGTATGTCGTCTTCTCGGATCAAGTCCCCGGCTTCTTGGAGTTAATTTTACTTCATTGCATGACTTGTTCGGGGCTTCAAAATCTTGTCATGAGGTGCTTGATGAACTTACCCCGAAAGTCTTGCATTCAACACTAAATCCCCGCATAAACATTAAACTCCAAAAACGACATGCACACGTGAACTTGTTATACCACGGGGGTTAGTACCAATGGATAAAGTATAAAACTCATGCCAACACCGAAGGTAAACTCATGGCTAGGTTGACGGATTTTCACCGTCAACATCTCCCCCATGCTTAAACCTTGCTCGTCCTCGAGTAAGCCTTCGATGAATATCATCATTGCTAAACAATGTTTAAACTTTGCATTTGATCATACATGAGAAAACATAATGCTCTCAAAATATTAATTCATTAAAGTTCCATAATGTACTAGCCTTCATCTCCACGGAGGGTAGATTCTTATTAAGCTTATCCCACAAGTATTAACATGCTCACAAAGTTTTAAATGGATCTCAGAATTTTTGAAATGAAGAACGAGATAAGAAAAGCTAAACCAAATTCACAAATTTAAATCATCTCATGTATTGCTCATAAACTCTCATCTCACTTGTCTCTCAAGCCTATATATTCTACTCCTTTCCCTCTCATATATATGTGGTAGGCTTTATATGGAGCTTTTGGGAAAGTTTAGTCCTAACAAGAATTTATAAATGAGGTGTTGTCAAAACAAGACAAGCTTCTCATGGTCTTACCGAGACTCGTCAAAAAGGTCATTGGAAAATAATGTTAAATCAAGGAGGGGAAAGAGAAAAATACACACACTTTAGATGAATGGACATGTGCAAATGGCAAAGAGTGATCCCGAGGCACAAAGAAAGTCCTCGTTATCGGATTGCACATGGTTGGAAAATTGAGAATGGATCTTTTTATCTTGAAGCCTTGAATGCACTCTTAGAGAACCGGGGAGTTCACTTTACGCACAAATATATATATATTTTTTTTTTCTTTCTCATTCTTTTCTTTCTTTCATTCATTCATTTTTTCTTGCCTCGTCATATATTCAGTCCATGACCTTCACAACGAAGTTTTGATTTTTTATACCTTGAAAGTCATGAATATCACTGGATTTTTTTTTTCTTTCATCATTATATATATTTTTTTTAAATACTCCCTTTTGAACTCTAAAACTGCACCGTACCTACCTCCTCCCCCATGCTTAGACGTTGCTCGTCCTCGAGCAAATAGGCGAAAAATAAGGTAGGTACCGGAGATAATTTTCCTTGGAGAGATACTTGAAATCTTCAACGTTGGCACCGTCTTGCGATCTTCCTTGAATTGATGATCCATCCTCAATGATAGGTTGTGGTCAAGGAGGTAGTCACAAAAAAGATGATATTTGGTTTAAGGGTGGATATCCGGCGAAGTTTGTGAGATCACCGATGCGGGGATACACAATGCACGGATAAAAGGCTAGCAAAAAGATAGATACGCAAAAACGGAATGACCAGCTTCTTAGTCTCGGGCCGAGAAATCATGGCCTGCAATAACTCACTCAAAAATAAATCTTGTACACTAAGGTTTATGCACTCAAATATATATAAGGCTTTGGATAGGTTGAGCAACACACAAGTGATATTTGTGACAAGGTTAGCAATATTTTTGAGCATAAAAGACATCTTCAATCCATTCATAACTTGAGAGCACATAAAACACTATGGGTCTTTATTTTAATCATAACCTCCGCTGAAAATTAAGCTAGCATTTAAATAAATTCAGATCTGTATTTTTAAGAGAGCACTAGCTTAAACATGCATAAATCAACTACAAAGATGAACAAAGCTGCAATTTTAATCATATATCAACATGGCACGAATTTTGTAACTTTTCCAATGATATAATCAAGGTGGTGACTTTATTAATGGTGATATCAAGTTGAAATACACACTGAAAATAAACATACATGCTTGCTGAAAATTAAATAAAAACAGAAAAATACTACGCAAACACACATAAGCAAAAGCTGAAAATTACGAGAGAAAAAGAAAAGAAAAGAAAACTAAAGTTACTAAATCTTCTAGTCCTCCGCCTGTGGTTGATGTTGATGATCTTGATAATAATACCCTTGCTCATCATATGGTTGGACACTTCCTCCGACGAATTGATTTGGCTCCACAAGGTGAAGGCGTCCAAGTTCAAAGGCAATATTTGCGTTGCCTTCACCAAGTTGAGTTGCGTTATCTTGGATGGCTGCGATGTTTTGAGCGTTTCTTGCAGCATACCCTCCAATAATGGCCATGCTTTGTTGTGGTTGGGGATGATGAGCGTAGGACTCCGCGAAGTTAGCGTTGGGCACAACATAATTTGGTGGGGGTACCGGTGCACCACCCCCCCATGCTTGCTCTTGTGGCCCTCCGTAATAACTTGGCGGAGGAGGGACCCCGCCGAATGGTTGCACATTGGGTTGTGCTCCACTCACTTGTGTGGAGTATGTTCGCTCCTCTACGATTCTTCCTTTCTTGTTCTTCCTTGCGGGGACAAGTAGTCCCTCTTCCAACCAATCTTCTCTCCCTTCATTGAAAAGCCTAAGCCTCTCGTTGGGAAGGGGTAGGTTCACTATGGCCAACCGATAACCTCCTCTCTCATCTCCACTAATGTATTTGCCTTGCCGCAAATATTCAATGCCGAGAGAAGCACCACGCAAAAGGTGGTCGGGGTTTCTTGCGATCCCCGGCCGCAAGGAAAAGGCCAACATGGAGAGGTAACACCCCGAACCAATATTACCCGCCCTCGATGTTGCTTCACAACACCAACGGTTGATCATGAGGTAAGAGGGGTCTATTGGCTGCCTGGCAATTAAAGCCGAGTATAGCCAATTCAACTCCGTGTCGGTCACCTTTGTTTCCTTCATCCTCCCCAATATCCTCTTGCACATCCAAGAGTGAAATATCCGGATAATGGGGTTGCGGATGCAATTGCGTTTTTGATGGGCTTCTCCGGAGATCATGTTCCAAAATCCCGCTAACATGCCGGGTGGCACGTCAACTTTCTCCGGAGCTCCCTTGTGGAATCCAAGCAGCTCCCTAACGTGCTCGTAGGGAACCTCTTGTTGGACTCCCTCCAAACGGAATGACAAGCTTTGCACCCCATCATCATCAACGATGGGTGCAATAGTCATCAAAATTTCCAAGGCGTAACCCAAATGGGTGTCCACCGATATTCCGTTGGAGAACTGCACCCATCCGAGGTGCCCCAACATATAGTATACGTCGGTGCAAAAACCCAAGGTGTAGAGTGCTTGGTCGTCGAACTCGACGTTCGGCACAAGCCTCTTCTCAAGATTGGCGAGCCTCTCCTCCTCCTCCGCCGACAAGATGATGAAGCCGTACGAAGAGTGTGTCGGGGTGTAAGGAGGTGGTGCGGTTGAGCGAGTCGATCGTCGTGGTGGCGCGGGCTGCTCCTCCGTGTGCCCACGAGGTTCGGTGAACCTCATGGAAGTGCTTCGCAGCTCTCATACCACCAAGGAGGAGAGCATCGTTCCTTCTCGGTGGTGCCGTATCCGTCTCCATGCTCCGGGGAGACTCGGAAACCGAGTGCCTTCTCGAAGACGTGGTTGATGACGGCTTGGATGACGACGAACTCTTCTTCTTGGAGAAGAGACTTGTGGTTTTCTTCCATGCCGCACTCTTTTCTTCAACTAAAACTCCGGGTTGCAACCGGTAACTAGGCACTTAAACTTTTCGCTTCGGATGTGGACTTTGAGTGGATTAAGGATGTGGATTTTTTTTTTTTGAGCTATCAAGCTTGGGAAGGTTGGCTATGTCTACGGAGGTTTTGAGCACACAAACTTGAACACACAAACAAAGGAAGGAGAGGGAAGCTTGCTGCGTAGAAAACGGGAGCCGGGGGGGCTCCTTATGTAGGTGAGGCCGGCCTCGGTGCTCCTCCCCGTCTCGTCTTTCTTCTAGCACGATCATTTCACCTCTCGCAACTTTCCCCGCCCGCGTGCTCCATGAGTTGCACCGCCCAAACGCTCACGTCCACTCCTTGGTCCTTCCACTTGATGCTTCATGTTTTGGGTCATGTCCATGCTCCCTAGCTCCACTTGCTTCACATGCCACCATGAAATTCCTACAAAGTTGATGCTTGCTGCCCACCATGCTTGTCCTTAGCATGTGGAATTGGTGAAAGTTGATGAAAGGGAATCCAATGGTGCATGCATGATTACTAGATTGCCTCCATTAAGGTGTGTTTAAGGTTAAGCACTCCTCTAATTCGAAATTTAAAATATTTTTCAGAGCCATGCAAGAGCTCGAACATAATTTTAGAGAAGTTTTTAAACCATTAAAAACAAATGCAAGTCGAAAATATTTTCTTTTTACGTCGATTTCGGTCTCACCGGTATAGTTTGCCTTCATCGGTTGAGAGCAAACATTTCCCGGCTTGATCATGGGGGCATAGGTTTAGGTTCTAATTTTGGCTAGATAAGAAAGATTTTGAATAAAATAAAATTAGAATAGGCTTAGAAAAATTCTAATCCTAGAGAAACCAAGGATATAGATTTTTAAAACCAACCAAAAGTTTGGATTTCTAGGTTCACGCGAGTCCTACCACGTGCTGAATTTTATTAACACTTAGACGTAAATCGTGGCTCTACTCGTGTGGTTTTAGCATGAAAAATAAGTCAACCTCAGCACCATAATGAGGGTGAAAGGTTGAGTTAAGGTTCTGAAATTATTTGGTTGAGGGTTTCTCGAAAAGAAAAGAATCAAACAAGCACATAGGAGGGTTCATGCAAAGGGTTTATGATAAAGCAAAACATTCAATCAAGAATTATGTCTCTAATATTGTTCAACCACTTCTAAGTCTAATGTCTTTGCGTAATAAAACTCAAAAACTAAATTATTAAAAAGACTCGAAAAACCTGGAATCGGGTTGTCCTCCCGTAGCTTATTCTTGACTCGACGAAACGGGTTGCCTCCCCGCCTAGCGCTTCGTTTATAGTCTATAGCTAGACTTCTTCACTTGATTACTCCGGATCAACGCTCTTTGCGGGCGTTGCAATCTTGGGTACCCACTTTGGCTTAGTCAATTTTTTTTTTTTTGGTCTTCACGGTCGGCTTTGTCCTTGGTCTTGACGGATGCAACAACTTCCTTGTGGCTCGGCATCTCGAACTCCGGTCCTTCGGTCGTGATCTTCATGGTATCTAGTGTGATCCTTCATCTCTCCCGAATGAGCTTGAGTAGCCTTCGCCGTCTTGGGACCTTGGAGTTGTCTCGGATATTCTTCTTCGTTACCCATCGGGCGCCCGGCAAGTTGTCCCACTTGCGTCTAGCATCTTCATCACAATGAACACTTCACGTATAGAGCTTCCGACCTTTGTCACCTTGCCATCTAAATTCTTCAATATTTTCTCCATAGCCTCGAGCTTAGTGACGGCGTCCTCGTTGATCTTAGCTTGCTCGTCCATCAAGTCCTTGAATTGTGCACAAAGAGAAACCAAAACTTGAATCGACGAACTTGCATTAAATCGGGGTTACCTTGGACTTGGTCGTACTCCACACACTCCTTGCATGAGGATCTTGCTTCGGCGGCCTTTAGGTGTTGAGCTTCTTTCTCCATCTCCATCTTCTCCATCCTCCTCTTAAGTAAACCGATATGCCACTCAAGGAATCCGACTCGTATGCATTCGGCTCTCGCAATCGTCATGCGGATAGTTGAGACTTTGATCTTGAACGGCCTCCCGGCGTCTTGAAGGTTTATGATAGGTAGATCAACGATGTCCGGGGTGCGCAGCGCTCCGGTGGTTGAGGTTGATCTTCCTTTGGACTTGGAGGTGGTGATTCCCTTGGAGATTTCGACGGTCCTTCGACTTCAACTTTTGAATCTAGGGTTTCCACCCCTTTAGCTTGTGTTGCATGTCACCTTTGCCACGTAAAGTTTTCCTGGATCATCCACAAAAAAGCTTGGGTTTCTTGGAGAGGTAGCCAATCATCTCCGGTTAGGGTTAGCAATAAGCAAAGTATGCAAAGAAAACTAGAAAACAAAACAAATCTATAAAGACTAGAGTTAGACAAACTAGATTAGATGTATTTTGAGGATGATCGAAATTTAGTAGATGCAAAAATAAAACAAAATCAGTACTGAAAATTACAAAAAAAGCAATAAAAAATCAAATCTTGATCACTTGTTCCCCGGCAACGGCGCCAGAAAAAGGGGCTTGTTGACGGTTAATAATTGTATCAAAGTTCGTTTATGACTCGCAAGCGTACAAGTCTCCCGTCGTAGTCAAGGGACCCTTCTTCCCTCGAGTGGTGAACCCAAGGTATCGAATCCGTGGAACAAATGTGTGACGCAAGACTTAATCTATTAAAGCCAAGTAACTTCAATATTTGATAAAAGACCTAATGCATCTAAGTAAAAGACACAAAACGAATCTAATCTACTAAAAACCGGAGAAAACAAAGTAAGATTGGGTAGATAAACCGATCTAGAGGGATCGGGGTAAGCCTTTTGTTGAAGTTCCAAGCAAAAGAAGAAGTAGCAAATCGAATCTTAATAAAAGCCTCTTTAAATCGTGGTTTCCCGTCCAAATCCGAAAACATCCGCCTTTCGAGACCCCCGTTCGTCACAACGTATCCCTATTCATGCGGGGAGCTTAGGGCGAGTCAAAAGACAAGTCGAGATTCTTTCGGAAGATCCGGCGTGTACCTCTAGCCACCGCGGCTACAAGAACACCCTATGTAATCTATCGTACGAATAGAATTGGAATAAGCAAAGCCGATCGAAAAACGAAATCTTCGAGGAAACACTTGATCGCTAAGAAAAGATTCAACTTGATAATTCAACTATGACAATGATACATACACAAGATCACCACCGGGATCCTTCCTTGATCTTGCTTCTAGCTCGGGAACTCCGACGTGGTCTTCCATGCAAGGTTCCCACGTCGGCTAGGGAAACCCTAGTCAACTAGCTCGACCCTCTCCTCTCCGACATGGTGTCCCTCTCTTCTCTGCTCCTCGGCGGCCGAAGACGAAATCTTCTCCCCATGGCTCTCGGTCGGGGGACTATAAATAGCCCGATTGGCGGCTAGGGCAAAGGACGACGCGTTTGGGCCCTAAATGGGCACGGGCCGACCGGACCGGGCCGGCCGGCCCGGGCCCATTTAGGCCCGGCCCGCGGGCTCCTTTGCCCGAGGTCGGTTCCCTTGCTTCCCGGATGCTTCCCCCTTCGCATACGGGTCCATGTCGTCGGTTTCTCTCCGAATTGGACTCAACTCCTTGTCTTGGAAGATTCAGCACTTTTCTGGTCAGGTCCCTGGAGTATGTCGTCTTCTCGGATCAAGTCCCCGGCTTCTTGGAGTTAATTTTACTTCATTGCATGACTTGTTCAGGGCTTCAAAATCTTGTCATGAGGTGCTTGATGAACTTACCCCGAAAGTCTTGCATTCAACACTAAATCCCCGCATAAACATTAAACTCCAAAAACGACATGCACACGTGAACTTGTTATACCACGGGGGTTAGTACCAATGGATAAAGTATAAAACTCATGCCAACACCGAAGGTAAACTCATGGCTAGGTTGACGGATTTTCACCGTCAACATTCTTCTAGTCTTCATCTTGTTGATTACTAATTTGATTTTCCATCGATCTTTGCAGTGGGCCTCTAAGGGTTTCAACAAAACAAAGACTATCTACCTCCTCTACTTCTTCTTTGGGAGGAAAAGGTGTAGGGTGTTTAGAAACGCGAAGAAAGTTATATGTGTACTTTGTTCCATTAAGGTTCATTGTTACTTTGCCTTCTCCGGCATCCAACACGGCATCAACCAATTTAAGAAAGGGTCTACCTAGGATTATGTGATCATGATTACTATGGTAAGCATCAATAACAAAGAAATCGGTTGGTATACATTTTCCAGAGATTTTTACTTTGATGTTGCAAGCAATACCTAGAGGTTTGGTAGTTCTACCATCTCCCATAATTAATTTCGTTGATGTTGGAGCTAAGTCTAGGTTGTGATCTTGAACTTTATCGTAAATTTTAGAAGATAGGACACTTACTTGGGCTCTGATGTTGCATAAAGCTTTGCATTGAACTCCGTTGATCTCGCAACTCAAACGTGGTGTCATCTTCTCTTCTTCTTCGGATCCTATCGCGTAAACTTCGGCGAGGCGAGCGTATGGTGATGCGTCGGGCTTGATCCCCATAATTCTCTTCACCTCGGCTATGTGTTCCGGATCCACTTCATCATCTCCAAAGAGCTTTTGAAAGATCTTTGGAAGGATCGAGGCAATATGGCCTAGAGTGGGGGTGAATAGGCCTCCACACAGAATTTAAACTTTTTCTGCGAAAACACTGTCAGACTCCGGAACCTCCGAGATTATTCTCAGAACATCCGGACGAGGCAGCCTCCGAGAATAAACTCAGAACTTCCGGGAACTGTTAGAGAAGAGTATATATGACTTGAGCAGCAAATAACTTGATGAAAAACAGATCTACCAAATTCTAAGAGGTACTTAGGACCTAGCAAGAAGATTTCTAAGCAAGGAACAAGCTAGGAAGGTACCACAACATAGATCGAGAGCAAACCCTAATAGATCTAGTCAAGAACAAGCATGAACAAGTAAGTAAACTAGAGCACGCACGAGACGAAGATTTATCCCATGGTTCAGATCGCCACAAAGGCTTGCTTACGTCCACGTTGTTGAGGAAGCCACAAAGGCTAGGGACCATAAAGGTCAACTCCTCTCTCACACCTATCACTTTGGGTAATAGGTGGAGGCTTTCCACTAGAATCACAAAGGGTAATACAAACACCTTGGAGCTTCCACAAATCGGGTTGGAGAGCTTCCAAGAACCTCTATCCGTCTAGGAGCAAGGCTCCAATAGTAATAGATCCACCAAGCTTGCTAGGGTTCTTCCAAGTGCTCAAGTTCAAGAGAGAGAGAGAGATTTGCTCACAAACTCACTTCAAGAATCCACTCTCAATCAATGCTAGGCAAGGATTTGGAAGAGAGTAGGTTAGGAGTGAATGCTAGGTGAGAGAAATGAGTTAGAACCAAGTTCTGTTCGGGGGGAGGAAGAGAATAGCCGTTGGGGGACCAAGGGGTATAAATACCCCCAGATCCAGAACAGTAACGGCTATATTCCAGAGTTCGGAACCTCCGAGAAAAATCTCGGAACTTCCGACCTTTGAAATCTCTGCTGACTGTAGCCCGTACGGTCGGAACCTCTGAGAAAAACCTCAGAACCTCCGAACAACAAACAGCAGGGGCAAAGCAGCAGCAGGTCTCTTCCCTTTGGGTGAGGATTAGGGTTTAAGAAAGATAGACTATGAGCACTTGAAGCCACCCTAACTCACCATTAGTATCCCTCTTGATAGTACGGATTGTCCTATACTCAAATTCAAAAGATAAAATAAATAAACTTCTCCAAATAGCATAGGTATCCTTCTTCATTCAGTTGAGGGGTCTTCATTCTTTCTTTTGCACCTGTAAAATAACTTTATGCTGCACTACAGTCTCAAAAGCTCATTAGTTCTTTAATTGTGTGGTCAACATCACCAAAACCCTCATAGGGCTTGACTGCACTTACAATCTCCCCCTTTTTGGTAAATGTTGACAACCCAATTAAAGTTTACAATTTAATTTAAAAGATTGAGCTTTTGATGATTTGAGTACAAGTCTCCCCCTCAATGTATGCATGTACCTTTTGAATAGGGTACAATGTCTTAGCTGACATTTAATTTGCATACATTGTGAGTAAAGTGTCAAGATAGTTATACTCAAACCATCGAGGGGTGCAAAAGAAGTGTAACAGATAATACGTGATGCATATGACATGTGAAAACAATCAGAGAGTTATCTGTTAGCAGAGTTCGGAACCTCCGAGAAAGTTTCCGGAACCTCCAGGAGTTGGAGCCTCCGGAAAAATTCTCAGAACCTCCGAGGTCTGCAACAGATACTCCAACAAACAACCATACACAGGCAATGCAACAATATGACCAGAAATAGCAGCTAGATAAATATACAAGCATCCAACACATCTAGCCCTATTACATCCATCACAAAAGGGTTTTAAAGTTTTCACATCCCACAAATTTGGCCATGATCAGACCATGCTTGCCAACAGAGGCAAGCTTAAAGCTTTACAGCAGTTCATCATCAATGACCACCGGGAGTTTATGAGAGAATAGTTAGCACTCTCATCTCACCAAAAGAACAAAAGAATTTTCTGTTGTTGGCCACCAGTCAGCCCCACCAGAAGCTCCAGGTCTTCAGATCATCTCAATCTTCATATTTCTCCCCCTTTGTCAACAGTTTAACAAAAAGGAAGGAAGAGAAGAGAGGAAGTTAGAACAAGACCTAGGGAAGTTACTCTTCATCACTGGAGTCAGAGGCATCCTCCTCGGCCTCAGGGACAGTGCTGTCAGACCCAAAATTAGAGCCAGATTCAGAGGATATGTCTATGGGCCTTCTGACAGGTCTTCCAGCAGTGGCCTTCCTTCTGACCCTAGCACCAGATGAAGAGCCCATTGCCTTCTTACCAACAGCTTCCTTCCTTAATCTTGCCATCTTGGCACTGAATGGCTCAACATCTTCTTCATCTTCTTCAGAATGAGCAGCAGGCACATCTTCAGCCATAGGACTGGCAGGGTCCTTCTCACCCTCATCCTCACTAGTGGTATACTCTGGAAAATCAGGAAAGATGGGTGGAGGAGGGAGCATGGCATTGAAGGACAGCCCCTGGTGCTTCAGCAGCCTGTTCATGTCCTCCCTGAGCTCAAACAACCGAGTTCTTTGTCCGGTTCTGCGGAACCTCCAGGTGTCCCTCACCATGCCCCTCAGCTTGTGCAGTCCAGTGGCATGGGTGCCTTGCTGGGTCCTTCTTCTTGATCAGTCTTGTGCTGCTTGGAACTAGCCTTCTTCAGAATGTGCTCCTCAACCACTTGTTGCTTTTTCTGATGCTGCCATTGTTTGACCTGGTAGGATGCATGCTCAACATCCTTCTTGAAGCTCACACCGGAGACCATCTCTATCATATACATGATGTAGGGGGCATAGGGCAGGTTGCACTTACCACTTTCTATTACTTCCACCAGGTTATACCAAATAAACCTGCTAACTGAAAAGGGTCGGGCTCCTGGCAGCAGCCTAGCTATCAGATTTGGTGCAAACCTCATGAGGCTGGTTGAGTCACTTCCCCCTTTAGGGTAGATGGTTTCCCTGAACATATTGTTGAGCATATAGTAAACAGATCTCAGGGCAGTGGTGGAGCCATCTGCCAACTCATCATACTCATAAGCAGCAGCAATTTTGTTGTGGTTCATGTGAGCCTCAAAGTGTATGATATCAGCCTCCCTGTCCTCCTTGCTGAACCCAAACAGCCTAGCAAATGTGATGAAATCTATCTTGTAGTGCACACCTTCAGTCATCCAGTGAATGGTCTCTTTGCTGTCCTCATGAAAGAAGGTTGCATGAAACTGAGCCAAGACTTCAATGTTCCAGTCATACTTGAAGCTCATTATATCTCTCATCTTGTACTTGTCCACAAGCTCAAGCACATCTTCCTTCACTGGTTCTTCTGCTGCCTCTAGATGGGTAAAGTCGATCCACTTCATCTTGATCAGCTTCATCTTAGTATGCAGGACTGTCTCATAGAATTTGAAGTGAAATACAGACCAAAACCTATAATCTATTGCTGCCATCTTGGGATTCACATAAGGATTCTCTTCTCTGGCCTTCTTGACAAGATAACCTGCTCCATCATAGTTTGTGTGCTCAATGTAAACAGAATTGTCATACTTGGTAGGGGGTGTCTCTTGAGCAGCACCTTGTGATACTTCAGATAGGTGGAGTCAATCTCCCCAAGCAGCATGTCATCCTCAAGCTCAATGGGGATGGTCTTCCCCTCTGTACCCCCATTATCCTCTACATGTGCAGCAGAGCCAGATCCTCTTCCTCTAGACAAACTGCCCTCTTTTCCTCTCCTGGGGGTTGCTTTCCCCCTGCTGCCACTACCACCCACAGCCTCTCTTGCTGCAAGCTTGAAGGCCCTTTCTCCAGCAGGTGTTTCAAATGGTTGCCTCTGCCTCTTGGCATAGGTTTTGTCAGCAAGAGTTCCAGACATCTGCTAGGAAGAATCATGGGTAGAAAATAAGAATTGGATCAAGATAGATAAAAACTAAGGATCACAGATAGATATGAAGTTCAATTGATTCAGTTTTAGTGGAATTTTGAATCACAGACTGTCACTTGTTAGTACAGACTTCGGAACCTCCAAGAATTTTCTCGGAACCTCCGAAGTCAGGGTACTGACAGAGGACAGTTTGTTGATTCAACTTTCAACTGAATCTTAACCAAAGGAGAAAACATGATGGAATTTAGCTATGACATATATGAGATAAAGTGTTCCAAGTGAAGTGAAATTCAGTGGAACTTTGAATCAAAGTCAGCCTACAGTAGGTTACAGGGTTCAGAACCTCCAAGCCTCTGTGAACCTTACTGCATTCTGAATTTTGATTCAACTTTCAACTGAACCTAATCTACACATGCATCACAGGCGTCCAGAATATGGCACAAGGTAGCAATCTACAGCTGCAAGATCTAGAACCCTAAGATCAGATAAATCTAGGAATTAGGGTTAGGGTTTGATTTCGGGTTACCTTGAGTGAGGAAGAAGATGATAGAAGTTGATGTTCTTGAGAAGCGTTTACGCCAAGGGACGTAGCCCAGAGGCCCCCTCCAGATCAGAGATCTAGTGGTGCTGAAGAGGAGCAACTCGCCGGAGTGAATCCAACGGTGCAATGTTGTTTCTCTTCTGCTTCTCAGAGATCGACAGGACAGATGAGTAAAGGCACAAATCGAGGCTTCCTTCTTCTTCTTCTCCGTACTATACCCGAGCGGATCTAGGTCAACCTCTGGAGCGGCTCTTCTTCCTCTTCAGCTGCGACCCACCGACGAAGAGAGGAGCACGGCCTCGCGCGTGTGACCCACGAGGAGCGCGGTCACCAGTGGCGAGGGAAGCGGCGGCGGTAGTGCGGTGGTGGAGAAGAGGGGTGCGGTGCGGTTGCCGTCGAGAGAGAGAGAGGCGCGGTGGAACTAGATCTGTGAGGTTGACTGCGCGGTGAAGGGAAACAGAGGATTAACCCTAGGTAAAAGAATATTCCCTGTAGATGCTAGATTCCTTTTAACTGCTCTTCGGTCGAGACTGAGCGTTAAGTCTGTAGAGATTGGAACTTCCGATGATTTTCTCAGAGCTTCCGAGACTTGGAGCCTCCAAAGATTTCCTCGGAGCTTCCGAAACTTGAATTCCAGAGACAGTTAACTTTCACTCCTTTTGAGATTTTGAACTTTCTATCAACTGAGATCTTTAGGTCATGGTACCCTTGACTTAAGTGTCTAAAAAACAAACAATCACACACACAACTATAGCCACTTAAGACAAGTTAGGGATATGAAAGTATATTTTGAAAAACCTTTTAAGATAGTGTTTTCACAAACAATTTTTTTTAAAACAGATTTTCAGAGAATACCAACAGATTGAAGCAAACAATTATGGCATGCTAGAGATCAAACCACGCAACGAGAATCAAGAATATTTAGTTCATTCCTTAAACTACAAAACCTTGACTCATCGAGAGGTTTAGTGAAGATATCGGCTAGTTGTTTGTCGGTGCTCACATGACTTAAAACGATATCTCCTTTGGCATCGTGGTCTCTCAAGAAGTGATGACGGATGTCTATATGTTTTGTGCGAGAATGGCTTACGGGGTTGTTTGCAAGCTTTATGGCACTTTCATTGTCACACAAAAGTGGGATATGGGAAAAGTGACATCCGTAATCCATTAAGGTTTGCTTCATCCAAAGTAGTTGAGCACAACAAGCGCCGACTGCAACATACTCGACCTCGGCGGTGGAAAGGGCTACTGAGTTTTGCTTTTTAGAACTCCAAGACACAAGAGACCTACCAAGGAATTGGCAAGTCCCCTATGTACTCTTTCTATCTACCTTGCAACCGGCATAATCGGAATCCGAATAGCCAAGTAGATCGAAAGTGGAGCCCTTAGGATACCACAAGCCAAGGTTAGGGGTATGCACTAGATATCTCAAGATTCTCTTTACGGCCATGAGATGGCACTCTTTCGGGTTAGCTTGAAATCTAGAACACATGCACACACTAAGCATAATATCCGGCCTAGATGCACATAAGTAAAGAAGAGAGCCGATCACGGAGCGATATACCTTTTGGTCCACGGATTTCCCTTCTTCATTGAGGTCCATGTGTCCATTGGTAGGCATTGGAGTCTTGATGGGCTTTGCCTTGTCCATGTCAAACTTCTTTAACATATCCCTTGTATACTTGGTTTGACATATGAATGTCCCTTCTTTAGCTTGTTTGATTTGAAATCCGAGAAAGAACTTGAGATCACCCATCATGGACATTTCAAACCTCTTAGTCATCACCCTAGTAAACTCTTCACAAAAAGTTTCATTAGTACTACCAAATATTATGTCATCGACATATATTTGGCACACAAAGATATGACCATCAACTTTTCTAGTGAAGAGAGTAGCATCGGCTTTGCCTATCTCAAAGCCTTGCTTGAGCAAGAAATCCTTAAGGCATTCATACCATGCTCTTGGTGCTTGCTTTAGCCCATAGAGCGCCTTATGGAGTTTGTAGACATGATTAGGACGCTTGAGATCTTCAAAACCCGGTGGTTGCTTAACATATACTTCTTCGGAGAGTGGTCCATTGAGAAATGCACTCTTGACATCCATTTGATAGAGCTTGAAGTCATGATGGGCAGCGAAAGCTAGTAGAAATCGAATTGCTTCAAGTCTTGCTATCGGTGCATATGTTTCTCCAAAGTCTAGTCCTTCAACTTGCGTGTATCCTTGAGCAACCAATCTTGCTTTGTTCCTAGTCACAATACCAAACTCATCTTGCTTGTTTCGAAAGACCCATTTAGTACCAATGATGTTGGTATTTGGCCTCTCCACCAATTCCCACACTTGATTTCTTTCAAAGTTGTTCAACTCCTCTTGCATAGACACCACCCAATCTGGATCCTCAAGAGCTTGCTCTACCTTGGTTGGTTCAAGAGAGGAAACAAACGAGTAAAATGTGCAAAAATTTTTAAGACGAGTGTTGACGGTGAAAATCCGTCAACCTAGCCATGAGTTTACCTTCGGTGTTGGCATGAGTTTTATACCTTATCCATTGGTACTAACCCCCGTGGTATAACAAGTTCACGTGTGCATGTCGGTTTTGGAGTTTAATGTTTATGCAGGGTTTTAGTGTTGAATGCAAGACTTTCGGGATAAGTTCATCAAGCACCTCATGACAAGACCTTGAAGCCCCGTACAAGTCATGCAATGAAGCAAACTTAATTCCAAGAAGCCGGGGACTTGATCCGAGAAGACGACAGACTCCGGGGACCCGACCGTAAAAGTGCTCGAATCTTGCAAGACAAGGAGTTGAGTCCAATTCGGAGAGAAACCGACGACATGGACCTACATGCGAAGGGGGAAACATCCGAGGAAGCAAGGGAACCGACGTGGAGCGAAGGAGCCCTCGGGCTGGGCCTAAATGGGCCCAGGCCGGCCGGCCCAGTTCGGTCGGCCCAGGCCCATTTAGGGCCCAAACGCCCCCTCCTTTGCCCTAGCCGCCAATCGGGCTATTTATAGCCCCCTGACCGAGAGCCTCGGGGAGAAGAATTCGTCATCGGCCGCCGAGGAGCAGAGAAGAGAGGGACACCATCTCGGAGAGGAGAGGGTCGAGCTAGTTGACTAGGGTTCCCCTAGCCGACGTGGGAACCTTGCACGGAAGACCACGTCGGAGTTCCCGGAGCTAGAAGCAAGATCAAGGAAGGATCCCGGTGGTGATCTTGTGTATGTATCATTGTTATAGTTGAATTATCAAGTTGAATCTTTTCCTAGCGATCAAGTGTTTCCTCGAAGATTTCGTTTTTTCGATCGGCTTTGCTTATTCCAATTCTATTCTCGAGATAGATTACATAGGGTGTTCTTGTAGCCGCGGTGGCTAGAGGTACACGCCGGATCTTCCGAAAGAATCTCGACTTGTCTTTTGACTCGCACTAAGCTCCCCGCATGAATAGGGATACGTTGTGACGAACGGGGGTCTCGAAAGGCGGATGTTTTCGGATTTGGACGGGAAACCACGATTTAAAGAGGCTTTTATTAAGATTCGATTTGCTACTTCTTCTCTTGCTTGGAACTTCAACAAAAGGCTTACCCCGATCCCTCTAGATCGGTTTATCTACCCAATCTTACTTTGTTTTCTCCGGTCTTTAGTAGATTAGATTCGTTTTGTGTCTTTTACTTAGATGTATTAGGGTTTCTTTTATCGAAGATTGAAGTTACTTGGCTTTATTAGATTAAGTTTTGCGTCACACATTTGTTCCACGGATTCGATACCTTGGGTTCACCACTCGAGGGAAGAAGGGTCCCTTGACTACGACGGGAGACTTGTACGCTTGCGAGTCACAAACGAACTTTGATACAATTATTAACCGTCAACAAGCCCCTTTTCTGGCGCCGTTGCCGGGGAACAAGTGATCAAGATTTGATTTTTTATTGCCTTTTCGTAATTTTCAGTTTTCTCTTTGTTTTTATTTTTGCATCTACTAAATTTTGATCATCCTCAAAATACATCTAATCTAGTTTGTCTAACTCTAGTTTTTTATAGATTTGTTTTTACTTTCTTGTTTTTTTGCATACTTTGTTTATTGCTAACCCTAACAGGAGATGGACGGCTACCTCTCCAACAAACCCAATAATTTTGTGGATGATCCAGAAAACTTTACAGGCTAAGGAGACGCGAAGCACATCAAGCTAAAAAGCTGGATTTTGTAGATTTGGAGTCGGAAGACAAAGGATCGCAGGAATCTCCGAAGAATTCACCACCTCAAAGTCCTCGGGAGAATCGACTTCCACCAATGGGTGACCAACCACCGCAAGAACGCAAGATTGGGGAGCTATGCACCCCAGACATCATCGACCTACCAATCTTGAACCTTGAGGAGATCGAAAGACCGTTCGAGATCAAGACCTCAACAATCCGCATGGTGCAACATTCACCCTTCACTGGCAAAGAGGATCCGAACCTTCACCTCCAAGCATTCATTCAACTATGTCAGACTTTCAACATGGATGGGGTGACTCAAGACCAAATGAGGGCAAGGCTTTTTCCGTTTTCACTACTCGGGAAGGCATTGCAATGGTTCCACTCTCAACCGGCGGAGACGGTGCAAAATTGGAACACGTTGATGAAGGCTTTCATGAAGGAATACTACTCACCGGGTAAAACTCAAAGTTTGCGTAATAAGATTGCCACCTTTGTTCAATATCCTACAGAAACTATCTCGGAGGCATTCGAGTGCTTCAACGAGTACACCCGGGCGGTTCCACATCACAAGTTCCCAAAAGAAGACCTCGTGCAAAAGTTCTATCAAGGACTCACCATGGCGTCAAGGACGATCATCGATGCATCGGCGGGAGGATCCATCATCGAACTTACACCGACGGAAGCTTTCACGCTATTCAAGAAGGTCGCGGATAATGACACGTGGGCGTCGTCCGGGCGCCTACATCCGGTTCAACCCACGGGAAACATCAAAGGAGTCTTGCAAGTGGAGAAGGAGAACATACTTGAAGGCAAGATCGACTCGCTCATGAGGAGGCTGGAGAAGATGGAGATGGAAAAGAAAGAGGCTCAAGACTTGAAGGCCGCCGAAGCAAGGTCCACATGTGAAGAATGTGGAGAGTATGGCCATGTCCGCAAAGATTGTCCGGAGGAAGCCAAAGTGCTCGACTACATGAGGAAGGGAGAATTGCCGAACTTCCGCTACGGGCAAGGTAGGCCTCAATTTAATGCAAGCTCATCTATTCCTAACGCGGTTCCGCTTCGTATACAATTGAAGGAGTTCATGGATGAGCAAGCTAAGATCAACAAGGACACCGTCACCAAGTTCAAGACCATAGACAAGGTGTTGGAGAACATCTATAGCAAAGTGACGGAGGTCGGAAGTTCCAATCATCAAGTGCTCAACATGATGAAGATGCTCGAGACGCAAGTTGGACAACTTGCGGGGCGTCTCACTAATGATGAAGGGAAGCTTCCGGGACAACCCAAATGTCCCGAATCGGCAAAGGCCATTCAAACACGTTCGGGGAAGGAGACCGAAGATCCGGAACGTTCCGCGGGAGCAAGGAAGCTTAAACCATCCACCGAGGTGGAAGGAGCTGCTAAAGAGAAGGTTACGGGGATCGTCACCGAGGAACCCGAATTTGAGATGCCGGAGGAAGACACGAGGATACCGCAACTCAAACCACGCTACTTCCGAGGTAAACTTGACAACCACTTTGAGAAGTTTGTGGAAGTTGTGCGTAGACTTAGCATCAACATGCCATTACTAGATGCCCTACAAGTACCTACATATTCTCGTTACTTTAAAGACATACTTGCAAATAAATATGAGATAGAAACACTCGGGGGTAGATCATGTCAAGATGTCCGAGGAGTGTAGTGCAGCTATTGCTAATGGGCTAGAGAAGCAAAAAGACCCCGGGTGCCCCACAATTCCATGTTCAGTTGGTTCTTTCAACTTCGAGAAGGCGTTATGCGACCTTGGAGCTAGTGTGAGCGTCATGCCGAGGGATGTGTTCGAGAAGCTACGCCTACCAATGGAGCCTACGGGAATATGTTTGGAGTTGGGAGACAACTCCATTCGCTATCCCTTGGGCATTGCGAAGATGTACCCGTGAAGATTGGACACCACTTCGTCCCCGTCGACTTCGTTGTGCTCGAGATGGGAGCGAGGGAGAAGCCGCCGCTCATCCTAGGGAGGCCGTTCCTCAAGACCGTGGGAGCTACTATTGATGTTGGCAAGGGGGAGATCATGTTCGATATCAACGGAGAAAGGAGTTCCTTCAAGTTCCGTCCAAGGATTGAGGCATGCAACATGATTGGAGTGAAGGGAGAACCAAAACAAACGGAGGGGCTAAAAAAGAAGAAGGAGCCGAAAAAAATGAACGTAAAGAAAATCAAAGAAGGTGTTGCATCCGTCAAGACAAAGGAAGAGAAGCCGCCTGTGAAGACCAAAAAAATGACTAAGCCAACTAAGCCGGAAGACAAGCCCGCGCCCAAGATGGTGCGGAAGTGGGTACCCAAGATTGCAACGCCCGCAAAGAGCGTTGATCCGGAGTAATCAAGTGAAGAAGTCTAGCTATAGACTATAAACGAAGCGCTAGGCGGGAGGCAACCCGTTTCGTCGAGTCAAGAATAAGCTACGGGAGGACAACCCGATTCCAGGTTTTTCGAGTATTTTTAATAATTTAGTTTTTGAGTTTTATTACGCAAAGACATTAGACTTAGAATTGGTTGAACAATATTAGAGACATAATTCTTGATTGAATGTTTGCTTTATCATAAACCCTTTGCATGAACCCTTCTATGTGCTTGTTTGTTCTTTTCTTTTCGAGAAACCTCAACCAAATAATTTCAGAACCTAACTCAACCTTTCACCCTCATTATGGTGCTGAGGTTGACTTATTTTTGACGCTAAAACCACACGAGTAGAGCCACGATTTATATTTAAGTGTTAATAAAATTCAGCACGTGATAGGACTCGCGTGAACCTAGAAATCAAAACTTTTGGTTGGTTTTAAAAATCTTTATCCTTGGTTTCTCTAGGATTAGAATTTTTCTAAGCCTATTCTAATTTTGTTTTATTCAAAATCTTTCTTATTTAGCCAAAATTAGAACCTAAACCTATGCCCCCATGATCAAGCCGGGAAATGTTTGCTCTCAACCGATGAAGGCAAACTATACCGGTGAGACCGAAATCGACGTAGTCAAAAAATATTTTCGACTTACATTTGTTTTTAATGGTTTAAAAACTTCTCTAAAATTATGTTTGAGCTCTTGCATGGCTCTGAAAAATATTTTAAATTTCGAATTAGAGGAGTGCTTAACCTTAAACACACCTTAATGGAGGCAATCTAGTTTGAATTAATCATGCATGCACCATTGGATTCCCTTTTATCAACTTTCACCAATTCCACATGCAAAGGACAAGCATGGTGGGCAGCAAGCATCAACTTTGCAGGAATTTCATGGTGGCATGTGAAGCAAGTGGAGCTAGGGAGCATGGACATGACCCAAAGCATGGAGCATCAAGTGGAAGGACCAATAATGCAAGAAAAGGAGTGGACGAGAGCGTTTGGGCGGTGCAACTCGTGGAGCACGCGGGCGGGGAAAGTTGCAGAGGCGAAATGATCGTGCTTTGGAAGAAAGACGAGGCGGGGAGGAGCCGGGGAGGACCCCGGGTCGGCCGGCCCGAGCCGGCCGGCCTCACCTACTTAAGGAGCCCCCCGGCTCCCGTTTTCTCGCGGGCAAGCTTCCCTCTCCTTCCCTTGTTTGTGTGTTCAAGTTTGTGTGCTCAAAACCTCCGTAGACATAGCCAACCTTCCCAAGCTTGATAGCTCAAGAAAAAAAATCCACATCCTTAATCCACTCAAAGTCCACATCCGAAGCAAATAGTTTAAGTGCCTAGTTACCGGTTGCAACCCGGAGTTTTAGTTGAAGAAAAGAGTGCAGCAACCATGTGGAAGAAGACCACAAGTCTCTTCTCCAAGAAGAAGAGTTCGTTGTCATCCAAGCCGTCATCAACCACATCTTCGAGGAGGCACTCGGTTTCCGAGTCTCCCCGGAGCATGGAGACGGATACGGCACCACCGAGGAGGAACGATGCTCTCCTTGGTGGTATGAGGGCTGCGAGAAGCACTTCCATGAGGTTCACCGAACCTCGTGGGCACACGGAGGAGCAGCCCGCGCCACCACGACGATCGACTCGCTCAACCGCGCCACCTCCTTACACCCCGACGTACTCTTCGTACGGCTTCATCATCTTGTCGGCGGAGGAGAAAGAGAGGCTCTCTAATCTTGAGAAGAGGCTTGTACCCAACGTCGAGTTCGACGACCAAGCACTCTACACCTTGGGTTTTGGCACCGACATATACTATATGTTGGGGCACCTTGGATGGGTGCAGTTCTCCAACGGAGTATCGGTGGACACCCATTTGGGGTTCGCCTTGGAAATTTTGATGACTATTGCACCCATCATTGATGATGAAGGGGTGCAAAGCTTGTCATTCCGTTTGGAGGGAGTCCAACAAGTGGTTCCCTGCGAGCACGTTAGGGAGTTGCTTGGATTCCACAAGGGAGCTCCGGAGAAAGTTGACGTGCCACCCGGCATGTTGGCGGGATTTTGGAATATGATCTCCGGAGAAGCCCATCAACAACGCAATTGCATCCGCAACCCCATTATCCGGATATTTCACTCTTGGATGTGCAAGAGGGTATTGGGGAGGATGAAGGAAACGAAGGTGACCGACACGGAGTTGAATTGGCTATACTCGGCTCTAATTGCCAGGCAGCCAATAGACCCTTCTTACCTTATGATCAACCGTTGGTGTTGTGAAGCAACATCGGGGGCTGGTAATATTGGTTCGGGGTGCTACCTCTCCATGTTGGCCTTCTCCTTGTGGCCGGGGATCGCAAGAAACCCCGACCACCTTTTGCGTGGTACCTCTCTCGGCATTGAGTATTTGCGGCAAGGCAAATACATTAGTGGAGATGAGAGAGGAGGTTATCGGTTGGCCATATTGAACCTACCCCTTCCCAACGAGAGGCTTAGGCTTTTCAACGAAGGGAGAGAAGATTGGTTGGAAGAGGGACTACTTGTCCCTGCAAGGAAGAACAAAAGAAGAAGAATCGTAGAGGAGGGAACATCCTCCGCACAAGCGAGTGGAGCACAACCCAATGTGCAACCATTCAGCGGGGTCCCTCCTCCGCCAAGTTATTACGGAGGGCCACATGAGCAAGCATGGGGGGGTGGTGCATGTTGACGGTTAATGTTTGTATAAAAGTTCGTTCGTGACTCGCAAGCGTACAAGTCTCCCGTCGTAGTCAAGGGACCCTTCTTCCCTCGAGTGGTGAACCCAAGGTATCGAATCCGTGGAACAAATGTGTGACGCAAGACTTAATCTATTAAAGCCAAGTAATCTTCAATAATCGAGAAAAGACCTAATGCATCTAAGTAAAAGACACAAAACGAATCTAATCTACTAAAAACCGGAGAAAACAAAGTAAGATTGGGTAGATAAACCGATCTAGAGGGATCGGGGTAAGCCTTTTGTTGAAGTTCCAAGCAAAAGAAGAAGTAGCAAATCGAATCTTAATAAAAGCCTCTTTAAATCGTGGTTTCCCGTCCAAATCCGAAAACATCCGCCTTTCGAGACCCCCGTTCTGTCACAACGTATCCCTATTCATGCGGGGAGCTTAGGGCGAGTCAAAAGACAAGTCGAGATTCTTTCGGAATATCCGGCATGTACCTCTAGCCACCGCGGCTACAAGAACACCCTATGTAATCTATCTCGAGAATAGAATTGGAATAAGCAAAGCCGATCGAAAAACGAAATCTTCGAGGAAACACTTGATCGCTGAGAAAAGATTCAACTTGATAAATCAACTATAACAATGATACATACACAAGATCACCACCGGATCCTTCCTTGATCTTGCTTCTAGCTCCGGAACTCCGACGTGGTCTTCCGTGCAAGGTTCCCACGTCGGCTAGGGAAACCCTAGTCAACTAGCTCGACCCTCTCCTCTCCTAGATGATGTCCCTCTCTTCTCTCGCTTCTCGGCGGCCGAAGACGAAATCTTCTCTCGCGTGGCTCTCGGTCGGGGGACTATAAATAGCCCGATTGGCGGCTAGGGCAAAGGACGACGTGTTTGGGCCCTAAATGGGCTCGGGCCGACCGGACCGGGCCGGCCGGCCCGGGCCCATTTAGGCCCGGCCCCGCGGGCTCCTTTGCCCGAGGTCGGTTCCCTTGCTTCTGGATGCTTCCCCCTTCGCATACGGGTCCATGTCGTCGGTTTCTCTCGAATTGGACTCAACTCCTTGTCTTGGAAGATTCGAAGCACTTTTCTGGTCAGGTCCCTGGAGTATGTCATCTTCTCGGATCAAGTCCCCGGCTTCTTGGAGTTAATTTTACTTCATTGCATGACTTGTTCAGGGCTTCAAAGTCTTGTCATGAGGTGCTTGATGAACTTACCCCGAAAGTCTTGCATTCAACACTAAATCCCTGCATAAACATTAAACTCCAAAAACGACATGTACATGTGAACTTGTTATACCACGGGGGTTAGTACCAATGGATAAGGTATAAAATTCATGCCAACACCGAAGGTAAACTCATGGCTAGGTTGACGGATTTTCACCGTCAACATCTCCCCCATGCTTAAACCTTGCTCGTCCTCGAGTAAGCCTTCGATGGATATCATCATTGCTAAACAATGTTTAAACTTTGCATTTGATCATACATGAGAAAACATAATGCTCTCAAAATATTAATTCATTAAAGTTCCATAATGTACTAGCCTTCATCTCCACGGAGGGTAGATTCTTATTAAGCTTATCCCACAAGTATTAACATGCTCACAAAGTTTTAAATGGATCTCGAGAATTTTTGAAATGAAGAACGAGATAAGAAAAGCTAAACCAAATTCACAAATTTAAATCATCTCATGTATTGCTCATAAACTCTCATCTCACTTGTCTCTCAAGCCTATATATTCTACTCCTTTCCCTCTCATATATATGTGGTAGGCTTTATATGGAGCTTTTGGGAAAGTTTAGTCCTAACAAGAATTTATAAATGAGGTGTTGTCAAAACAAGACAAGCTTCTCATGGTCTTACCGAGACTCGTCAAAAAGGTCATTGGAAAATAATGTTAAATCAAGGAGGGGAAAGAGAAAAATACACACACTTTAGATGAATGGACATGTGCAAATGGCAAAGAGTGATCCCGAGGCACAAAGAAAGTCCTCGTTATCGGATTGCACATGGTTGGAAAATTGAGAATGGATCTTTTTATCTTGAAGCCTTGAATGCACTCCTAGAGAACCGGGGAGTTCACTTTACGCACAAATATATATTTTTTTTCTTTCTCATTCTTTTCTTTCTTTCATTCATTCATTTTTTCTTGCCTCGTCATATATTCGGTCCATGACTTTCACAACGAAGTTTTGATTTTTTTTATACCTTGAAAGTCATGAATATCACTTGGATTTTTTTTTCTTTCATCATTATATATATATTTTTTTAAATACTCCCTTTTGAACTCTAAAACTGCACCGTACCTACCTCCTCCCCCATGCTTAGACGTTGCTCGTCCTCGAGCAAAGAGGCGAAAAATAAGGTAGGTACCGGAGATAATTTTCCTTGGAGAGATACTTGAAATCTTCAACGTTGGCACCGTCTTGCGATCTTCCTTGAATTGATGATCCATCCTCAATGATAGGTTGTGGTCAAGGAGGTAGTCACAAAAAGATGATATTTGGTTTAAGGGTGGATATCCGGCGAAGTTTGTGAGATCACCGATGCGGGGATACACAATGCACGGATAAAAGGCTAGCAAAAAGATAGATACGCAAAAACGGAATGACCAGCTTCTTAGTCTCGGGCCGGAGAAATCATGGCCTGCAAAAACTCACTCAAAAATAAATCTTGTACACTAAGGTTTATGCACTCAAATATATATAAGGCTTTGGATAGGTTGAGCAACACACAAGTGATATTTGTGACAAGGTTAGCAATATTTTTGAGCATAAAAGACATCTTCAATCCATTCATAACTCGAGAGCACATAAAACACTATGGGTCTTTATTTCAATCATAACCTCCGCTGAAAAATAAGCTAGTATTTAAATAAATTCAGATCTGTATTTTTAAGAGAGCACTAGCTTAAACATGCATAAATCAACTACAAAGATGAACAAAGCTGCAATTTTAATCATATATCAACATGGCACGAATTTTGTAACTTTTCCAATGATATAATCAAGGTGGTGACTTTATTAATGGTGATATCAAGTTGAAATACACACTGAAAATAAACATACATGCTTGCTGAAAATTAAATAAAAACAGAAAAATACTACGCAAACACACATAAGCAAAAGCTGAAAATTACAGAGAAATAGAAAAGAAAAGAGAACAAAAGTTCCTAAATCTTCTAGTCCTCCGCCGGTGGTTGATGTTGGTAGTCTTGATAATAATACCCTTGCTCATAATATGAATGAACGCTTCCTCCGTCGAATTGATTTGGCTCCACAAGGTGAAGGCGTCCAAGTTCAAAGGCAATATTTGCGTTGCCTTCACCGAGTTGAGCTGCGTTGGATTGGATGGCTGCGATATTTTGAGCATTTCTTGCAGCATACCCTCCAATAATAGCCATGCTTTGTTGTGGTTGGGGATGATGAGCGTAGGACTCCGCGAAGTTAGCGTTGGGCACAACATAATTTTGTGGGGGTACCGGTGCACCACCCCCCCCCATGCTTGTTGTTGAGACCCTCCGTAATAACTTGGCGGAGGAGGAACCCCGCCGGATGGTTGCACATTGGGTTGTGCTCCACCCGCTTGTGCGGAGGATGTTCCCTCTTCTACGATTCTTCCTCTTTTGTTCTTCCTTGCAGGGACAAGTAGTCCCTCTTCCAACCAATCTTCCCTTCCTTCGGTGAAAAGCCTAAGCCTCTCATCCGGAAGAGGGAGGTTTACAATGGCCAATCGGTAACCTCTTCTCTCATCTCCACTAATGTACTTGCCTTGCCGCAAGTACTCAAAACCGAGAGAGGTACCGCACAAAAGGTGAGCGGGGTTTCTTGCGATCCCCGGTCGCAAGGAAAAGGCCAACATGGAGAGGTAACACCCCGAACCAATATCACCGGCCCCCGATGTTGCTTCACAACACCAACGGTTGATCATGAGGTAAGAGGGGTCAATTGGCTGCCCGGCAATTAAAGCCGAGTATAGCCAATTTAACTCCGTGTCGGTCACCTTTGTTTCCCTCATCCTCCCCAATACCCTCTTGCACATCCAAGAGTGAAATATCCGGATAATGGGGTTGCGGATGCTTTTGCGTTGTTGATGGGCATCTCCCGGAGATCATGCCCCAAAATTCCGCCAACATGCCGGGAGGCACGTCAACTTTCTCGGAGCGCCCTTGTGGAATCCAAGCAGCTCCCTTACGTGCTCGTAGGGAACCACTTGTTGGATTCCCTCCAAACGGAATGACAAGCTTTGCACCCCATCATCATCAACGATGGGTGCAATAGTCATTAAAATTTCCAAGGTGTAACCCAAGTGGGTGTCCACCGATATTCCGTTGGAGAACCGAACCCACCGCAGGTGCCCCAACATGTAGTATATGTCGGTGCGAAAACCCAAGGTGTGGAGTGCTTGGTCGTCGAGCTCGACGTTTGGCACAAGCCTCTTCTCAAGATTTGCGAGCCTATCCTCCTCCTCCGCCGACAAGATGATGAAGCCGTACGAAGATTGTGTCGGGGTGTAAGGAGGTGGTGCGGTTGAGCGAGTCGATCGTCGTGGTGGCGCGGGCTGCTCCTCCGTGTGCCCACGAGGTTCGGTGAACCTCATGGAAGTGCTTCTCGCAGCCCTCATACCACCAAGGAGGAGAGCGTCGTTCCTCCTCGGTGGTGCCGTGTCCGTCTCCATGCTCCGGGGAGACTCGGAAACCGAATGCCTCCTCGAAGACGTGGTTGATGATGGCTTGGACGACGACGAACTCTTCTTCTTAGAGAAGAGACTTGTGGTCTTCTTCCACATGTTTGCTGCACTCTCTCTTCAACTAAAAATCCGGGTTGCAACCGGTAAACTAGGCACTTAAACTCTTTGCTTCGGATGTGGACTTGGAGTGGATTAAGGAGGTGGATTTTTTTTTTCTTGAGCTCTCAAGCTTGGGTGGTTGGCTAAGTCTACGGAGGTTCTGAGCACACAAACTTGAACACACAAACAAGGGAAGGAGAGGGAAGCTTGCCCGCGAAAGACGGGCGCGGGGGACGCCATTTATAGGGCGGGCCGGCCGGCCTAGGCCGGCCGGCCCGGGGTGCTCCGGCTCCTCCTCGGCGCGTCTTTCTCCCGGCACGATCATTTCGCCTCCGCAACTTTCCCCGCCCGCGTGCTCCACGAGTTGCACCGCCCAAACGCTCTCGTCCACTCCTTTTCTTGAATCATTGGTCCTCCCACTTGATGCTCCATGCTTTGGGTCATGTCCATGCTCCCTAGCTCCACTTGCTTCACATGCCACCATGAAAATCCTGCAAAGTTGATGCTTGCTGCCCACCATGCTTGTCCTTTGCATGTGGAATTGGTGAAAGTTGATAAAAGGGAATCCAATGGTGCATGCATGATTAATTCAAACTTGATTGCCTCCATTTAGGTGTGTTTAAGGTTAAGCACTCCTCTAATTCGAATTTTAAAATATTTTTCAGAGCCATGCAAGAGCTCGAGCATAATTTTAGAGAAGTTTTTAAACCATTAAAAACAAATGTAAGTCGAAAATATTTTTCGACTACGTCGATTTTGGTCTTACCGGTAAAAGTCTGCTTTCATCGGTTGAGAGCGAACGTTTTCCGGCTTGATCATGGGGGCATAGGTTTAGGTTCTAATTTTGGCTAAATAAGAAAGATTTTGAATAAAACAAAATTAGAATGGGCTTAGAAAAATTCTAATCCTAGAGAAACCAAGGATAAAGATTTTTAAGGCCAACCAAAAGCTTTGATTTCTAGGTTCACGCGAGTCCTACCACGTGCTGAATTTTTATAACACTTGAATATAAATCGTGGCTCTACTCGTGTGGTTTTAGCATGAAAAATAAGTCAACCTCAGCACCATAATGAGGGTGTAAGGTTGAGCTAAGGTTCTGAAATTATTTGGTTGAGGGGTTTCTCGAAAAGAAAAGAATCAAACAAGCACATAGGAGGGTTCATGCAAAGGGTTTATGATAAAGCAATCATTCAATCAAGAATTAAGTCTCTAATATTGTTCAACCACTTCTAAGTCTAATGTCTTTGCGTAATAAAACTCAAAAACTAAATTATTAAAAATACTAGAAAAACCTGGAATCGGGTTGTCCTCCCGTAGCTTATTCTTGACTTGACTTGACGAAACGGGTTGCCTCCCGCCTAGCGCTTCGTTTATAGTCTATAGCTAGACTTCTTCACTTGATTACTCCGGATCAACGCTCTTTGCGGGCGTTGCAATCTTGGGTACCCACTTCCGCACCATCTTGGGCGCGGGCTTGTCTTTTGGCTTGGCGGCTTAGTCATTTTTTTGGTCTTCACGGCGGCTTCTCTTCCTTTGTCTTGACGGATGCAACACCTTCTTTAATTTTCGTTACGTTCACTTTTTTCGGCTCCTTCTTCTTTTTCAGCCCCTCCGTTTGTTTTGGTTCTCCCTTCACTCCAATCATGTTGCATGCCTCAATCCTTGGACGGAACTTGAAGGAACTCCTTTCTCCGTTGATATCGAACATGATCTCCCCCTTGCCAACATCAATAGTTGCTCCCACGGTCTTGAGGAACGGCCTCCCTAGGATGAGCGGTGGCTTCTCCCTCTCTCCCATCTCGAGCACAACGAAGTCGACGGGGATGAAGTGGTGTCCAATCTTCACGGGTACATCTTCGGCAATGCCCAAGGGATAGCGAATGGAGTTGTCACCCAACTCCAAACATATTCCCGTAGGCTCCATCGGTAGGCGTAACTTCTCGAACACATCCCTCGGCATGACACTCACACTAGCTCCAAGGTCGCATAACGCCTTCTCGAAGTTGAAAGAACCAACTGAACATGGAATTGTAGGGCACCCGGGGTCTTTTTGCTTCTCTAGCCCATAAGCAATAGCTGCACTACACTCCTCGGACATTTTGACATGATCTACCCCGAGTGTTGCTATCTCATATTTATTTGCAAGTATGTCTTTAAAGTAACGAGAATATGTAGGTACTTGTAGGGCATCTAGTAACGGCATGTTGATGCTAAGTCTACGCACAACTTCCACAAACTTCTCAAAGTGGTTGTCAAGTTTACCTCGGAAGTAGCGTGGCTTGAGTTGCGGTATCCTCGTGTCATCTTCCGGCATCTCGAATTCGGGTTCCTCGGTGACGATCCCCGTAACCTTCTCTTTAGCAGCTCCTTCCACCTCGGTGGACGGTTTAGGCTTCCTTGCTCCCGCGGAACGTTCGGATCTTCGGTCTCCTTCCCCGAACGCGTTTGAATGGCCTTCGCCGATTCGGGACATTTGGGTTGTCCCGGAAGCTTCCCTTCATCATTTGTGAGGCGCCCCGCAAGTTGTCCAACTTGCGTCTCGAGCATCTTCATCATGTTGAGCACTTGATGATTGGAACTTCCGACCTCCGTCACTTTGCTATCGATGTTCTCCAACACCTTGTCTATGGTCTTGAACTTGGTGACGGTGTCCTTGTTGATCTTAGCTTGCTCATCCATGAACTCCTTCAATTGTATCCGAAGTGGAACCGCGTTAGGAATAGATGAGCTTGCATTAAATTGAGGCCTACCTTGCCCGTAGCGGAAGTTCGGCAATTCTCCCTTCCTCATGTAGTCGAGCACTTTGGCTTCCTCCGGACAATCTTTGCGGACATGGCCATACTCTCCACATTCTTCGCATGTGGACCTTGCTTCGGCGGCCTTCAAGTCTTGAGCCTCTTTCTTTTCTATCTCCATCTTCTCCAACCTCCTCATGAGCGAGTCGATCTTGCCTTCGAGTATGTCTTCCTTCTCCACTTGCAAGATTCCTTTGACGTTCCCCATAGGTTGAGCCGGGTGTAGGCGCCGGATGACGCCCACGTGTCATTATCCGCGACCTTCTTGAATAGCGTGAAAGCTTCCGTCGGTGTAAGCTCGATGATAGATCCTCCCGGCGATGCATCGATGATCGTCCTTGACGCCATGGTGAGTCCTTGATAGAACTTTTGCACGAGGTCTTCTTTCGGGAACTTGTGATGTGGAACCGCCCGAGTGTACTCGTTGAAGCGCTCGAATGCCTCCGAGATAGTTTACGTAGGATATTGAACAAAGGTGGCAATCTTATTACGCAAACTTTGAGTTTTACCGGTGAGTAGTATTCCTTCATGAAAGCCTTCATCAACGTGTTCCAATTTTGCACCGTCTCCGCCGGTTGAGAGTGGAACCATTGCAAAGCCTTCCCGAGTAGTGAAAACGGAAAAAGCCTTGCCCTCATTTGATCTTGAGTCACCCCATCCATGTTGAAAGTCTGACATAGTTGAATGAATGCTTGGAGGTGAAGGTTCGGATCCTCTTTGCCGGTGAAGGGTGAATGTTGCACCATGCGGATTGTTGAGGTCTTGATCTCGAACGGTCTTCCGATATCTTCGAGGTTCAAGATTGGTAGGTCGATGATGTCTGGGGTGCATAGCTCCCCAATCTTGCGTTCTTCCGGTGGTTGGTCACCCATCGGTGGACGTCGGTTCTCCCGCGGACTTTGAGGTGGTGAATTCTCCGGAGATTCCTGCGATCCTTTGTCTTCCGACTCCGAATCTACAAAATCCACCTTTTTAGCTTGATGTGCTTCGCGTCTCCTTAGCCTGTAAAGTTTTTCTGGATCATCCACAAAATTATTGGGTTTGTTGGAGAGGCAGCCGTCCATCTCCTGTTAGGGTTAGCAATAAACAAAGTATGCAAAAAAAAAACTAGAAAACAAAACAAATCTATAAAGACTAGAGTTAGACAAACTAGATTAGATGTATTTTGAGGATGATCGAAGCTTAGTAGATGCAAAAATAAAATAAAATCAGTACTGAAAATTACAAAAAAAAGCAATAAAAAATCAAATCTTGATCACTTGTTCCCCGGCAACGGCGCCAGAAAAAGGGGCTTGTTGACGGTTAATGTTTGTATCAAAGTTCGTTCGTGACTCGCAAGCGTACAAGTCTCCCGTCGTAGTCAAGGGACCCTTCTTCCCTCGAGTGGTGAACCCAAGGTATCGAATCCGTGGAACAAATGTGTGACGCAAGACTTAATCTATTAAAGCCAAGTAATCTTCAATAATCGATAAAAGACCTAATGCATCTAAGTAAAAGACACAAAACGAATCTAATCTACTAAAAACCGGAGAAAACAAAGTAAGATTGGGTAGATAAACCGATCTAGAGGGATCGGGGTAAGCCTTTTGTTGAAGTTCCAAGCAAAAGAAGAAGTAGCAAATCGAATCTTAATAAAAGCCTCTTTAAATCGTGGTTTCCCGTCCAAATCCGAAAACATCCGCCTTTCGAGACCCCCGTTCTGTCACAACGTATCCCTATTCATGCGGGGAGCTTAGGGCGAGTCAAAAGACAAGTCGAGATTCTTTCGGAAGATCCGGCATGTACCTCTAGCCACCGCGGCTACAAGAACACCCTATGTAATCTATCTCGAGAATAGAATTGGAATAAGCAAAGCCGATCGAAAAACGAAATCTTCGAGGAAACACTTGATCGCTGAGAAAAGATTCAACTTGATAAATCAACTATAACAATGATACATACACAAGATCACCACCGGGATCCTTCCTTGATCTTGCTTCTAGCTCCGGAACTCCGACGTGGTCTTCCGTGCAAGGTTCCCACGTCGGCTAGGGAAACCCTAGTCAACTAGCTCGACCCTCTCCTCTCCTAGATGATGTCCCTCTCTTCTCTTGCTTCTCGGCGGCCGAAGACGAAATCTTCTCTCGCGTGGCTCTCGGTCGGGGGACTATAAATAGCCCGATTGGCGGCTAGGGCAAAGGACGACGCGTTTGGGCCCTAAATGGGCACGGGCCGACCGGACCGGGCCGGCCGGCTCTGGGCCCATTTAGGCCCGGCCCCGCGGGCTCCTTTGCCCGAGGTCGGTTCCCTTGCTTCCCGGATGCTTCCCCCTTCGCATACGGGTCCATGTCGTCGGTTTCTCTCCGAATTGGACTCAACTCCTTGTCTTGGAAGATTCGGCACTTTTCGTCGGTCGGTCCCCGGAGTATGTCGTCTTCTCGGATCAAGTCCCCGGCTTCTTGGAGTTAATTTTACTTCATTGCATGACTTGTTCGGGGCTTCAAAGTCTTGTCATGAGGTGCTTGATGAACTTACCCCGAAAGTCTTGCATTCAACACTAAATCCCTGCATAAACATTAAACTCCAAAAACGACATGTACATGTGAACTTGTTATACCACGGGGGTTAGTACCAATGGATAAGGTATAAAATTCATGCCAACACCGAAGGTAAACTCATGGCTAGGTTGACGGATTTTCACCGTCAACAGTGCACCGGTACCCCCACCAAATTGTGTTGTGCCCAACGCTAACTTCGCGGAGTCCTACGCTCATCATCCCCAACCACAACAAAGCATGACCATAATTGGAGGGTATGCTGCAAGAAATGCTCAAAACATCGCAGCCATCCAAGCTAATACAACTCAACTTGGTGAAGGAAACGCAAATATTGCCTTTGAGCTCGGACGCCTTCACCTCGTGGAGCCAAATCAATTCGTCGGAGGGAATGTCCAATCATATTATGAGAAAGGGTATTATTATCAAGATCATCAACATCAACCACCGGCGGAGGACTAGAAGATTTAGGAACTTTAGTTTACTTTTCTTTTCTTTTTCTCTGTAATTTTCAGCTTTTGCTTATGTGTGTTTGCGTAGTATTTTCTGTTTTTATTTAAATTTCAGCAAGCATGTTTGTTTATTTTCAGTATGTATTTCAACTTGATGTCATCATTAATAAAGACACCACCTTGATTATATCATTGGAAAAGTTACAAAATTCGTGCCATGATGATATATGATTATAATTGCAGCTTTGTTCATCTTTGTAATTGATTTATGCATGTTTAAGCTAGTGCTCTCTTAAAAATACAAATCTGAATTTATTTAAATGCTAGCTTAATTTTCAGTGGAGGTTATGATTAAAATAAAGACCCGTAGTGTTTTATGTGCTCTCAAGTTATGAATAGATTAAAGATGTCTTTTATGCTCAAAAATATCGCTAACCTTGTCACAAATATCGCTTGTGTGTTGCTCAACCTATCCAAAGCCTAATATATATTTGAGTGCATAAACCTTAGTGTACAAGATTTATTTTTGAGTGAGTTATTGCAGGCCATGATTTCTCTGGCCCGAGACTAAGAAGATTTGGTCATTCCGTTTTTGCGTATCTATCTTTTTGCTAGCCTTTTATCCGTGCATTGTGTATCCCCGCATCGGAGATCTCACAAACTTCGCCGGATATCCACCCTTAAACCAAATATCATCTTTTGTGATTACCTCCTTAACCACAACCTATTGTTGAGAATGGATCATCAATTCAAGGAAGATCGCAAGACGGTGCTAACATTGAAGATTTCAAGTATCTCTCCAAGGAAGAATACCCCAATACCTACCTTATTTTTCGCCTCTTTGCTCGAGGACGAGCAATGTCTAAGCATGGGGGAGGAGGTAGGTACGGTGCAGTTTTAAAGTTCAAAAAGGGAGTATTTTAAAAAATATATATAATGATGAAAGAAAAAAATTCGGCGATATGCGTGACTTCCAAGATGAAGGTCTCACAAGAAGAAAAAAAAATATATATATATATAATGAAAGAAAGAAAGAAAGAAAAGAATGAGAAATATGAGAAAGAGAAAAAAATATGTGCGTAAAGTGAACTCCCTGGTTCTCTAAAAGTGCATTCAAGGCTTCAAGTTAAAAAAGATCCATTCTCATTTTCCAACCATGTGCAATCCGATAACGAGGACTTCCTTTGTGCCTCGGGATCACTCTTTGCCATTTGCACATGTCCACTCATCTAAAAGTGTGTGTATTTTTCTTTCCCCTCCTTGATTTAACATTATTTTCCAATGACCTTTTTGACGAGTCTCGGTAAGACCATGAGAATCTTGTCTTATTTTGACAACACCTCATTTATAAAATCTTGTTAGGACTAAACTTTCCCAAAGCTCCATATAAAGCCTACCACATATATATGAGAGGGAAAGGAGTAGAATATATAGGCTTGAGAGACAAGTGAGATGAGAGTTCATGAGCAATATACAAGATGATTTAATTTGTGAACTTGGTTTAGCTTTTCTTTATCTCGTTCTTTATTTCAAAAATTCTGAGATCTATTTAAACTTTGTGAGCATGTTAATACTTGTGGGATAAGCTTAATAAGAATCTACCCTCCGTAGAGATGAAGGCTAGTACATTATGGAACTTTAATGAATTAAAATTTTGAGAGCATTATGTTTTCTCATGTGTGATCAAATGCGAAGTTTAAACATTGTTTGGCAATGATGATATCCATCGAAGGCTTACTCGAGGACGAGCAGGGTTTAAGCATGGGGGAGATGTTGACGGTGAAAATCCGTCAACCTAGCCATGAGTTTACCTTCGGTGTTGGCATGAGTTTTATACCTTATCCATTGGTACTAACCCCCGTGGTATAACAAGTTCACGTGTGCATGTCGGTTTTGGAGTTTAATGTTTATGCAGGGTTTTAGTGTTGAATGCAAGACTTTCGGGATAAGTTCATCAAGCACCTCATGACAAGACCTTGAAGCCCCGTACAAGTCATGCAATGAAGCAAACTTAACTCCAAGAAGCCGGGGACTTGATCGAGAAGATGACGGACTCCGGGGACCCGACCGGAAAAGTGCCTCGAATCTTGCAAGACAAGGAGTTGAGTCCAATTCGAAGAGAAACCGACGACATGGACCTACATGCGAAGGGGGAAACATCCGGGAAGCAAGGGAACCGACGTGGAGCGAAGGAGCCCTCGGGGCCGGGCCTAAATGGGCCCGGGCCGGCCCGGCCCGGTCCGGTCGGCCCCGAGCCCATTTAGGGCCCAAACGCCCCCTCCTTTGCCCTAGCCGCCAATCGGGCTATTTATAGCCCCCTGACCGAGAGCCTCGGGGAGAGGAATTCGTCATCGGCCGCCGAGGAGCAGAGAAGAGAGGGACACCATCTCGGAGAGGAGAGGGTCGAGCTAGTTGACTAGGGTTCCCCTAGCCGACGTGGGAACCTTGCACGGAAGACCACGTCGGAGTTCCCAGAGCTAGAAGCAAGATCAAGGAAGGATCCCGGTGGTGATCTTGTGTATGTATCATTGTTATAGTTGAATTATCAAGTTGAATCTTTTCCTAGCGATCAAGTGTTTCCTCGAAGATTTCGTTTTTTCGATCGGCTTTGCTTATTCCAATTCTATTCTCGAGATAGATTACATAGGGTGTTCTTGTAGCCGTGGTGGCTAGAGGTACACGCCGGATCTTCCGAAAGAATCTCGACTTGTCTTTTGACTCGCCCTAAGCTCCCCGCATGAATAGGGATACGTTGTGACGAACGGGGGTCTCGAAAGGCGGATGTTTTCGGATTTGGACGGGAAACCACGATTTAAAGAGGCTTTTATTAAGATTCGATTTGCTACTTCTTCTCTTGCTTGGAACTTCAACAAAAGGCTTACCCCGATCCCTCTAGATCGGTTTATCTACCCAATCTTACTTTGTTTTCTCCGGTCTTTAGTAGATTAGATTCGTTTTGTGTCTTTTACTTAGATGTATTAGGGTTTCTTTTATCGAAGATTGAAGTTACTTGGCTTTATTAGATTAAGTTTTGCGTCACACATTTGTTCCACGGATTCGATACCTTGGGTTCACCACTCGAGAGAAGAAGGGTCCCTTAACTATGACGGGAGACTTGTACGCTTGCGAGTCACAAACGAACTTTGATACAATTATTAACTGTCAACAACGAGATCGTGTTGTTACCCCTCTCCTTATGCTTCCAAGGATATTGTCAACGGGATGATCCCGTTGTATGACTTGATGTACACGAGGATGTGATGGTCCAAGAGGTTGGTGTAGAGGTTGGTCTTCATCATCTTCATCAACTTGGGGCTCATATGTGCTTGCTTGAACATCCCCTTGCTGATCAATTTGCTGGTTCAGGGTGTCTTGAGGTGTTGGACTTCCAGACCCCGGAACCTCCAGAGAATTTCTCGAAGGTTGAGTTTCAGTGCCAGTTCTCGAAACCTCCGAGGAATTTCTTGGAACCTCCGAAGTCTGTACAGCTCCTGAACCAGTGACTTCTGACCCTTCGAGTGGTGTTGAAGCTTGTGCTTGGTTCTCATCTTCCTCTTGTGCCTCAACTGGTCTAACATCACCTATGGCCATTTGCTTGATTGCTTCACAAGATGGCTTCTCATTACCTACAACATTCAAGTCAACTTGCTCCACTTGAGCCATTAGATTCATCAAAGGTCAAATCTACCGTGACTTCAATCCTCCCAGTGGTTAGATTGAAGACTCGATAAGCATGCTCATTTGGACCATAACCAAGAAGAAATCCTTCGTCAACCTTTGGTGCAAACTTAGAAGTTCGTGGCCTCTTGTTTAGAATGAAACATTTGCACCCAAACACTCTAAAGTAAGACACCTTGGGCTTTTTACCGGTGATAAGCTCATAGGAGGTCTTCTTGTGAAACTTGTGAAGATAGAGGCGGTTGATGGCATGGCAAGTCGTGCTAATAGCTTTGGCCCAAAAGATGTCTTGAGTCTTGTACTCATCCAACATGGTTCTTGCCATCTCAATAAGAGTTCTATTCTTCCTCTCAACCACCCCATTTTGTTGAGAGGTATAAGGTGCTGAAAATTCATGCTTATGCCCTCTTCATCAAGAAACTCTTCAACATAGGTGTTCCGGAACTCCGAGCCATTGTCACTTCTCACTTTCTTGATTGGTAGCCCGAACTCCCTTTGTGCTCTTCTTATGAAGGTCTTCACCTTTCCTTGTACTTCACTCTTGTCAAACACAAAGAACACACACGTGAAGCGAGAATAATCATCAACAATAACCAAGCCATATTTGTTACCGCCAATGCTTATGTAGGCCACTGGTCCAAATAGATCCATGTAAATGAGCTCCAACGGGCTTGAAGTAGTGAGGATGCTATTTGGTGGGTGAGGTGCTCCTACTTGCTTTCCGGCTTGACATGCTTTGCAAATCCTATCTTTCTCAAAATGTACATTTGTTAGTCCAAGGATGTGTTCATCTTTCAAAAGTTTGGCCAAGTTCCTCATGCCAACATGGGCTAGTCGGCGATGCCATAGCCAACCCATGCTAGATTTTGCCACTAGACAAGTCTTGGGAGAAACTTTACTTTTGTTGAGATCAACTAGGTAAAGCCTCCCCCTCAAGCGACCTGTAAGGACAATAGAGGAATCCTCCCTTCTTATGATGGACAAACCCTTATCCGAGAAGTGGCAATCAAAACCAATCTCACTAAGTTGTGAAACTGATAATAGATTGTAACCCAACGGATCAATATGAAGAACATTTGTAATTGAATAATTTTGAGAAATAGGGATATCACCTACGCCGATGACTTCTCCTTTTGTATCCCCTCCATATGCAATAGTTTCCTTTGGTCCTTCCAAATGGAGATAGGATGAGAACATACTCTTTTCTCCAGTCATATGATGTGTACATCCGCTATCAAGAACCCAACTTGATCCACCGGAGGAGTATGCCTACAAAACAATTTAGTTCCTTCTTTTAGGTCCCCAATTTGACTTGGGGCCTTCCACGTTAGCAACCAAAACCTTTGGAACCCATAGAGATCTTTTCACATATATGTTGGACTCATTTCCAACATACGTGGCAACAACTTTACCAACATTGTTGCGTTTCAACACATAGCTAGGAGGTATGTCTCTAGATGCATGGGCCTTAGTCTTGTTGGGATTCAAGTTTCTTCTATGCATTATTAGATGATTTTGAACCTGCATACAAGTGTTAGATGCCTTAGAAACATGCTGGTGCTAAGCCTTGCTCTTTTTCTTTGTCTTGTCTTTACAGACCCCGGAACTTCCGAGAATTTTCTCGGAACCTCCAAGTTTGGCTGTCTGAGTGGCTCGAGGCTTCCAGACTCCGGAACCTCCGGACTTGGAGGTCGGAACCTCCGGGGTCTGGGTAAACAGGAACCCAGTGCTCTTGAATTCAAGGCATTCTTTTTCCTTGATGATCTTTCTTTCATTGGTCTTGCCACCTTCAACACATCCAAAGCCTGGATTCTTGCTTTTCTCTAACACTTTCCTCTTGGTGAATCTTTCCCTTTTGTTTTCTTCACCCATGCATCCTCTAGCTATGATTGAGTTCAACCTAGCAATCTCTTTCTTCATAGCCTCCATGTTAGCAAGGTTAGTAGCATAGGATTCAATATCAATATGATGACATCTATCACAACCCTTGCTAGTAGAAGCACTAGAGTCGCCCTTTACCTTCGAAGGATGTGAGGTGCTACTCCAAAGGAGACTATATTGCTCCTCAAGCTCTTCATTCCTCAACTTGAGAGAATTACATTGAGCTTGAGAGGCAGCAAGGTCTTCCTTGAGAGTAGCTATGACACTCTCCGCTTGGTTAACTTCCAAACGCAAAGCCTCAAGCTCACTTCTATCGGAGATAATAGTGTCTTGGCTTTTCTCTAGTTCTACTATTAGCCTAGCCATAAAGTCTCTAGATTTCTCATCCATCTTACGAACAAGTTGGTTTTCTTCCTCATCACTAGAATCATCACTAGAGTCCATTTCCGACTCATCACTAGGTTGAGGAGAGGGTTTTGAGTTAGTTTTTACCTTCTCGCCCTTGGCCATGAGACAATGAATGGATGTGCTCTCTTCATCATCGGTTAAGTTGTTGAACAACATTGAGGTAGAGGGAAGCTTCTTGATAGCCACGGTTGCAATTTTCTTCCCTTCCTCTTCACTAGGGCTTTCATCTCCGGAATTCCATTCATGACCAATATGAGCCTCTCCACCATAGTTTCTTCTCTTGTAATGTGGATTTTGGTCTTTCTTGTAGTTTCCCTTACCCTTGTCATTCCTATTTTCTCTTTTCTCATTAGGGCAATCAGCAATAAAGTGCTCGGTGCTTTCACAATTGTAGCAAGTTCTCTTCTTCTTGTTGGGAAACTTCCTCTTGGCAAACTTGTACCCTTGCTTCTTTAATCCTCTCTTGTATGTCTTCATGAACAAGGCCATATCCCCAATCTCAACATGAGCGCCTTCATCTTCATCTTCACTTGAGTCACTTGTGGAGCTCTCCACTTCCACTCTCTTGGATTTTGACTTGATGGGCTTGGATGGAGTAGAGTGCTTGGATGAAGGAGTAGACTTGCTTGTCTTGTTGGAATGGAGAGCAACCTCTTTGACCTTCAAGTTGTTCAACTTAGCTTCTAGCTCACCAATTTTCTTTCTATGTTGAATTTCCTTGTCCATTAGCTCATGAGTGAGAATTCTCCCAAGAACATCATTTGGGGAGAACTCTTCAAACCTCTTCTTCTCTCTAATCAATTTGACTAGAGTGGGATTCCTTGGAGCAAAGGCCTCCAACATCACCTTCACAACATAGTGATCATCCAACTCATCACCACCTAAACCACGTATCTTTCCAACTATGACCATTAATCTATCAAACATCTCTTGTGGCCCTTCTCCATCAAATATAGTGAACCTATTAAGCTCGGCCATCAAAATGTTGATCTTGTACTTCTTCACTTTGTCAACACCCTCATGAGCAATGAGGAGGGTGTCCCAAATTTCTTTGGCAATCTCTAGCCCATTAACCCGGTTGTACTCTTGGGCACTCAAAGCACTAAGAAGTATGCTTGTAGCTTGAGCATTTCTTTTGATGTTGCGACGATCACGTGGAGTGAGGTTTCCAAAGTCTTCGGGATCATCAAAACCTACACAAACAATGTTCCAACGGGTATAGTGATATCATCCTTAGATTTTGTTTCCAAAGAATCATAGTTAAAGGATACGCTTCTATAGTCATTCTTGGACTTAGCCTTGGGCTTTGGCTTGGGCTTGAGTGTTCTCTTGGGAATTCTTGTGCCGTAGTACTCGTCATCCCCATCTCCATTCTCAATAGATGAAGATGATGATGAGGATGATGAGGATGGTGATGGAGAAGATGAAGGTGTTCTCTTTCTTCTCTTCTTTTCTTCTTTCTTCCCTTTCTTCTTCTTCTCTTGCTTGTTGTCCTCTTTCTTCTTTTCCTCTTCTTTCTCTTTCTTCTTGTCCTCTTTCTTGCTTTTCTTGTCGTTGTCCTTGGAGCTTTCTTTGGCAGCCTTCTTGAGCTTGTCAAATTTCTCTTGGGATGAGGTGTTCCCTACCTCCGAGGCATCACCTTCAACGTCACTTGGCAAGTCCTCAAACTCCTCCTACTCTAGCTTGTCATCTCCACTTGCCATATCCTCACACGGTTAGGTGTGCGCAAGGATAACCTGCTCTGATACCAATTGGAAGGATCGAGGCAATATGGCCTAGAGGGGGGTGAATAGGCCTGCACACAGAATTTAAACTTTTTCTACGAAAACACTGTCAGACTCCGAAACCTCCGAGATTATTCTCGGAACCTCCGGACGAGGCAGCCTCCGAGAATAAACTCAGAACTTCCGGGAACTGTTAGAGCAGAGCATATATGATTTGAGCAGCAAATAACTTGATGAAAAACAGATCTACCAAATTCTAAGAGGTACTTAGGACCTAGCAAGAAGATTTCTAAGCAAGAAACAAGCTAGGAAGGTACCACAACATAGATCGGGAGCAAACCCTAATAGATCTAGTCAAGAACAAGCATGAACAAGTAAGTAAACTAGAGCACACACGAGACAAAGATTTATCCCGTGGTTCAGCTCGCCACAAAGGCTTGCTTACGTCCACGTTGTTGAGGAAGCCACAAAGGCTAGGGACCACAAAGGTCAACTCCTCTCTCACACCTATCACTTTGGGTAATAGGTGGAGGCTTTCCACTAGAATCACAAAGGGTAATACAAACACCTTGGAGCTTCCACAAATCGGGTTGGAGGGCTTCCAAGAACCTCTATCTGTCTAGAAGCAAGGCTCCAAGAGTAATAGATCCACCAAGCTTGCTAGGGTTCTTCCAAGTGCTCAAGTTCAAGAGAGAGAGAGATTTGCTCACAAACTCACTTCAAGAATCCACTCTCAATCAATGCTAGGCAAGGATTTGGAAGAGAGTAGGTTAGGAGTGAATGCTAGGTGAGAGAAATGAGTTAGAACCAAGTTCTGTTCGGGGGGGGAGAGAATAGTCGTTGGGGGACCAAGGGGTATAAATACCCCCAGATCTAGAACAGTAACGGCTATATTCCAAAGTTCGGAACCTCCGAGAAAAATCTCGGAACTTCCGACCTTTGAAATCTCTGCTGACTGTAGCCTGTACGGTCGGAACCTCTGAGAAAAACATCGGAACCTCCGAACAACAAATAGCAGGGGCAAAATAGCAGCAGGTCTCTTCCCTTTGGGTGAGGATTAGAGTTTAAGAAAGATAGACTATGAGCACTTGAAGCCACCCTAACTCACCATTAGTATCCCTCTTGATAGTACGGATTGTCCTATACTCAAATTCAAAAGATAAAATAAATAAACTTCTCCAAATAGCATAGGTATCCTTCTTCATTCAGTTGAGGGGTCTTCATTCTTTCTTTTGCACCTGTAAAATAACTTTATGCTGCACTACAGTCTCAAAAGCTCATTAGTTCTTTAATTGTGTGGTCAACATCACCAAAACCCTCATAGGGCTTGATTGCACTTACAATCTCACCGGTGGTTTCAAGGCTGTATGAATCTTCCGCTTTCTTCTCCGGTGGTAAATCCACTTCCAATGCTCTTGCCATCCCCTTTTGATTAGGGAACGGTCTTCTCTTGTCAAATACTTCTCCGTAATCGATAGGAACCCAATCCATTGGTTCGAACTCCCTTAGTGGCTTCGCGCTTGACATGCTTCTCTTGTTTGTCTCATTTAGTACGACGAAGTCAACGCTCGGGGTAGTTCTTGACTTGATGTGTTCTTGTTCAAACTTTTCCGGGATTAGCTCCTCTTTTTTGACTTCCGGGGTTGCCTCTTTAGAAAATTCAGCACACTTCTTCTTCCTGGAATTATATTCCTGCTCTTCCGCAAGTCTTGTTTCCCAATCTCTTCGCATGGCAGCCGCTTTACTAATTTTTTGTAGAAGTTGAGCGGCTTTCGTGAGTGTTTTCTCCATGAGATCCCCACCTGCACACATTTGGACGTGTTGCGTGCAACTAGGGGTTAGGGAAAAGAAAAATGTATGCCAGAGTACGTCACCGGAGAAGCCGAGTCTTGGTCCTTGTTCGATCAACTCATTAAACCTATTCAAGCTTGGTCTATCCCTTCCTCTTCTCCTTGCGTGAAAGTGATCACTTGCCTCCTTAGATATTGAATCTTGCTAATTGGAAAGAACTTCTCACAAAACTTCTTTGTCAACTTGTTCCAATTGCCTTCAACTTCAAAGGACGCAAACGAGTACCATGTCTCTGCTTCACCGACAAGTGAGTAGGGAAAGGGATTCCATTTGAACCATTCATCGGGAACTCCTTCTTGACACACCGTATTGCATAGCGTCGTGAAATGCCTTATGTGTCTATATGGGTTCTCCGTAACCATCCCTTCAAACGGGTATGCCGCCACCATCTCGATGATCGTGGATTTAATTTCATACTTGCTCGCTTTGAGCTTCGAATCCGACTCTTGTACTCTTATGTCTTCACATCGAGGGCTAGCGTAATTGTCGGGGACAGCCTTAGGGGTCCCCTTTAACAACCGGGAAATCCCCACTTAAAACCTGCAACAAAGCCAAACACACTTTGCCTAACCATGCAGGATACGGCCCACGCCGCAAGGACCTCAACGGCCCACCAAGGCGGCCCTCTTGAAGATCCCCTCGAGCAGGCTTCGCCTCGCTCGAGGGTGCGCGCCTCCCTCGGGCGGGCTCCGTCCCGTTCGAGGGGGTGCGCTCCCCTCGAGCAGGCTCCGCCCCGCTCGAGGGCCCGCTCCCCCCCCTCGAGCGGGGCTCCCCCCGCTCGAGGGCCCGCTCCCCCTCGAGCAGGCTCCGCCCCGCTCGAGGGTCCGCCCCGCCCTCGACCGGGGTCCGCCTCGCTCGAGGGCGCCCCGCACGCGTGCACCTGCCCCCGTACACGGGCATTTAACGCCCTGACACCGGCGGGACAGCGCCATCATGCGCCGGGGCTCGCGCCCGGTGCGCCGCACCAACTCCCCAGGGAGGGAGCCCATCCCCATCACTGTGGGGAGGGACTGTGCAGCGCGGCCGGTGTCAGTCCCGTGACGCCGTGCGCCTGCTCCAGTACGGCTAACGCGCCGAGCCCTCGAAGGGGGGCCGGCTACACCCTCGATTTGCTTTCTTGTGACCCTACAGGGTTAGATGGAGGCGCTAGGCCGGAGGAACGCCATCCCTGCCACTGTTACGGCATGGCAGCCGTCCCCGCGCGTGCAGGCGCACGCCTGGCGCTGTAGCAACAACTCCAGTACGGTGAAACGTATTGGAACGGGACGCCGTTTTACCTACTCCTGTACTCCGTACGGGCCAACGTCAGCAGCTCCCTCGAGCCCATCAGAAGACATCACCGCCATCCGCCGCCCTTCTACCCTCGAACCGCCACTGTTCGAGTACAAGATAGGCCATGATGGCCGGATCGCTGCAAGGATCGTCCGGACGGCCGCCCACTCTACAGCATAGCACGCCACGCCCCTTCACGTAGTTAGATAGTGCGGCGCGCATGTGATTCGCTCCCTCCTTGATCTATAAAAGGGGGACGAACCCTCCCTGCCGCGGGGGAGAGGACGAAGGGAACACAGACAACACAGCAGGAGGCGAGCTGCGCCACGTGCTTGCTCTCCAATTCTCCCACAACATCTTCAGCCATCACACCAGGGACTTGGAAGCCAGGCTTCCTCTCCCGCCTTGCTTGTAGCAGCCCCACTACAGGCACCCCCGGTGCTAAGTAATATAGTGCCTTGAGCACGCCACTGCTGGACGTACGGCCCCCTCGCCCGGAACCAGGATAAAACTCTGTGTCACTTGTTGCTTAGCATCGACCATCGAGGGATAGACCACGGTGCTTATTACTGGTTAGTGTCGGGACCATATTCCGCACCGACAGTTGACGCCCACCGTGGGGCTTTCTGAGCGCCTAAGGTCAATCCGTCAACTCCCTCCATGGTGATCCGCACTGAGTACCGTGGTACACGCTACTGCATGGGCAGCTCGGACCCCCTCCCCGCCGGGTTCGAAATCCGGTTCGGGGGCCTGAACTTTCAAGCCACGGGGAATGGCTACCTCATGCACCTCACCAACCGTGAGGAGCTCCGCGCGCGGCACCAGGCCGGGTCCGCTCCGGTCCCCGCTGCATGCACCACCACGGCGCAGACGCCCGCGGCGCGGATGCGCGCGGGCCGTCGACGCCACGCCGCCGCCGCCGCTGGGGGTGCGTTCGCTCCGGGCGCGGTCGGAGCGACGGCGGCCGAGCGCGCCGCCTCTCAGCACGGCGCGCCCGCCGCCACGATCACCACCATCCCGGCGGGACAGCGCACGGTCTCCGGACCGCGCATCCCCATTGGGCTGCGTGGTGCCACGTCGGCCTACAACGCAAGCGTCAACACCACGATGCGCAGGGTTCCGCCTGGCCGTCACGTCTTCATCGCTAGGGATCCCGGCGCCTCAGCGGCTGACGAGTCGTCCCCGGGCTCCCTCGACGCGTTGCCGCCCGCAAACCGCCACGGGTACGCAGAATGGGACTTCTCTGGTGTGCCGGACCCAGTCATGTTCACGCGTTTCCTTGACGCTACGGACTACTGGTTCGGCTGCTCCGACGACTCCAGCACCGGAGAGTGCTACGCTGTCATCACCAACGACCCAGCCAATGCCGCCGGCGCGGTGGGCGCCGGAGACGGGGAGATCACGCCTGCCCCAGGGATCGCCACACGCCTAGTCGCAGGGCCAAGCGCTCCCGCCGGGGCCGATGCTGACGCGCAGCTAGCCCAAGTCCGCGAACTCGAGGCCAAGCTGGCGGAGGAGTACCGGACGGTGCGGCTGCTCCGCTCCTCGATGGCTAGAGAAGCCTCCGCTCGCGGCGAACGCGTGTGGGAGCTGGGCAGACAGGCCCGCAACCGCATCAACGCCGACAACCCTGACGTGCCGTCGCAGGCAAGTCAGAAGCTAGTTGCCGCCGCAACACTGCTACGGGCCATGCCGGCACCCTCGACCCCTGAGGCACGAGACCTGCACCGCGAGGTGCAGACTCTCATCGAGCAAGCGGCCGTCCAGCAGGCCGAGAGCTCGGCGTCGCGCATCCGCCAACAAGGGGATGCATGGGGTGACGGGGCCGCACAAGGGGGCGAACCCTCGGTCCACACAGGGGAAGCGGCGGGGCGACCCGCCAACTCGGGACGCGCAGTGGCCAAGGAACGGCTCCTTGACACGCGCAGAGCTCTGGACGGTGACGCTCGCAACGTCATCAACGCCCGCCGCACGAGCAAGGCGGACGCGCGAGCAGCGGTGGGCTACCACCCTCGACGGGGTGGACGCTACGACAGCGGTGAGGACCGCTCCCCGACCGCCGGAGCCCCGGGGACCCGTGTGTTCGGCCGGGAGATCCGCGCGGCGACCTTCCCCCAGCGCTTCCGCCAACCCTCGACCATTGTCAAGTACAACGGGGAGACGGATCCCCGCGTGTGGCTCAACGACTACCGCTTGGCTTGCCGCTTGGGCGGGGGCAATCGGCGACGAGGTCATCATCTGCAACTTGCCCCTGCACCTCGGCAATGCGGCCCGGACATGGCTCGAGCACCTGCCCGCCAGCCAAATCCACAATTGGGACGATCTGGTCCGCACGTTCGTGGGCAACTTCCAGGGCACGTACGTGCGCCCCGGGAATTCCTAGGACCTGCGCTCCTGCACGCAGAAGCCCGGCGAGTCGTTGCGGGACTTCATACGGCGCTTCTCCAAGCGCTGCACGGAGCTCCCAAGCGTGGCGCAATCCGAGATCGTGCATGCCTTCCTCGAGGGCACCACGTGCAGGGACCTTGTGCGGGAGCTGGGACGCAGCCCGCCCGCGGACTCCAATGAGCTGTTCGACATCACCACCAGCTTCGCCTCAGGAGAGGAGGCCGTGGGAGCGATCTTCGACGGAAAGAAGGGCAAGCGCTCGGAGGACGCGCCCGCGGAGGGCAGCAAGTCCAGGGAAACCCACCGCAACGACAAGCGGTGCAAGAAGGGAAAGAAGCCGCGCCGCGAGGCGCGCGAGCAGGGGCGCGACGGCGGTAATGCCGAGGCCCTCGGCTGTGGACCCGGCTCGACGGGGCCCTCGACCAGCCCCTCGAGGCCCCGGGGTGTTTGACGACATGCTGAAAAAGCCATGTACTTATCACAAGACCCCAGTAAATCACACTCTTGAGCAGTGCGACATGCTCAAGAAGTTCTATGGCCACACCGCCGCAAAGGAGGCAGAGGCCAAGAAAGACAGAGATGGCGACGCCGGCGGCTTCCCCGCCGTGGAAAACGTGTTCCTCATCTTTGGGGGGCCAACCGTCGACATGTCGACCCGCCAGCGCAAGAAGGAGCGACACGAGGTCCTCACCGCGGAGAAGGCGCCTCCCTCCTTCCTCAACTGGTCGGAGAACGCCATCACCTTCAGCCGGGAGGACCATCCGAACTGTGTCCCCAACCCGGGCCAGTACCCGCTGGTGGTCGACCCCATCATCGGGAACGCGCGGTTCTCGAAGGTCTTGATGGACGGAGGCAGCAGCCTCAACATCCTCTACGCGCATACGCTGCGCTTGATGGGGATCGGGTTGGACCAGCTGCGGCCCAGCACGAAGCCGTTCCACGGCATCGCGCCGGCAAGCGAGTCCGGCCCCTCGGGCGGATCGACTGCCGGTTTGGTTTGGCACCGCGAAGAATTTCCGCAAGGAGATCCTCACCTTCGAGGTGGTGGGGTTCAAGGGAGCCTACCACGCTATACTTGGGCGACCCTGTTACGCCAAATTCATGGCGGTCCCCAACTATACCTACTTGAAGATGAAGATGTCGGGACCGAACGGCGTCATCACCGTCGGCTCGTCCATCGAGCACGCATTCGACTGCGACGTCGAGTGCGTAGAGCACGCAGAGGCACTAGCGCTGGACGAAGCGCTGGTGACCACTTTGGAGAAGATGGTCAACGACGACCTCGACTCCGCCGCCAAGCACACCGGCACGTTCGAGGCCGCGGAGCAGACCAAGGAGGTCCCCCTTGATCCTTCTCGCCCCCCCGAGGGCAAGGCGTTGAGGGTCAGCTCCACCCTCGACCCCAAATAGGAAGTGGTGCTCGTCGACTTCCTCCGCGCCAACGCCGACATCTTCGCGTGGAGCCCCTCGGATATGCCAGGCATCCCGAGGGAGGTCGCCGAGCACTCCCTTGACATCCTGCCTCACGCCCGCGCCGTGCAACAACGGCTCCGTCACTTCGACGAGGAGCGGCGACGGGCAATCGGAGCGGAGCTGCGGAAGCTTCTCGAGGCCGGGTTCATCAAGGAGGTGTTCCACCCAACGTGGCTAGCAAACCCCGTGCTTGTAAAGAAAAAGAATGGGAAATGGCGGATGTGTATAGACTACACCAGTCTTAATAAAGCATGTCCTAAAGTTCCTTTTCCTTTGCCACGTATTGACCAAATCGTCGATTCAACGGCTGGGTGTGAATTGCTTTGCTTCCTTGATGCTTACTCCGGGTATCATCAAATAAAGATGAAGGAGTCCGACCAGCTCGCGACTTCGTTCATCACGCCGTTCGGGATGTTCTGCTACGTCACGATGCCATTTGGCCTCCGAAACGCAGGTGCAACGTACCAGCGCTGCATGCAGCGCGTTTTCGGAGACCACATCGGGCGGACGGTCGAGGCGTATGTGGATGACATCGTTGTAAAGACCAGGAAGGCGGACGACCTGGTTGGCGATCTTGGCATCGCGTTCGGTTGCCTACGGGCCAATGGGGTCAAGTTAAACCCTGAAAAGTGTGTCTTTGGAGTGTCGCGAGGCATGCTCCTGGGATATATTGTCTCCCAACGGGGAATCGAGGCCAACCCCGAAAAGGTTGCGGCCCTCGAACGAATGGGTCCAATCCGGGACCTCAAAGGGGTGCAAAAGGTGCTAGGGTGCCTTGCCGCCTTGAGCCGCTTCATCTCGAGGCTCGGCGAGAAGGGCCTGCCCCTCTATCGCCTCCTCAAGAAACACGAACGCTTCTCTGGACCGCCGAGGCCCAGGACGCGCTCGACAAGCTAAAGGCGTCCTTAGCGCACGCCCCTATTCTCACGCCGCCGCGGGCGGCGAGCCCCTTCTGACTCTACGTTGCCGCGACCACCCAGGTGGTCAGCGCTGTGATCGTCGTGGAGCGCACGGAGGAAGGGCATGCTTTACCTGTACAGCGGCCTGTCTATTACATCAGCGAGGTCCTGTCAGACACCAAGACGCGCTACCCCCAGGTCCAGAAGTTGCTGTACGCGGTAGTCCTTGCGCGGCGCAAGCTCCGCCACTACTTCGAGGCCCACCCCGTCACGGTGGTCTCCTCTTTCCCGCTGGGGGAGATCATCCGCAACCCCGACGCCGCGGGCAGGGATTGCCAAGTGGTCCGTAGGGCGATGGGCGAGACGCTTGCCTACGCCCCGCGCAAGGCCATCAAGTCTCAAATCTTGGCGGATTTCGTCGCTGAGTGGACGGATACGCGAGCCCGCCCCCGCGGATCCAAGCGAGTGCCTTGGACTGCGTTCTTCGACGGCTCGGTGATGAAAACAGGGGCGGGCGCGGGCCTGCTCTTTGTGTCACCCCTCGGGGAGCACATGCGCTACGCGGTACGCCTCCACTTCCCCGCCTCGAACAACATGGCTGAGTACAAGGCCCTCCTCTGTGGCCTCAAAGTCGCCATTGAGTTAGGCGTCAAGCGCCTCGATGTGCGGGGGGACTCGCATCTTGTAATCGATCAAGTCATGAAGAACGCGAGCTGCCATGACGACAAGATGGAGGCCTATTGCAAAGCCGTGCGAGCCCTAGAGGACAAGTTCTACGGCATCGAGCTCAACCATGTGCCCCGCCGGTACAACGAGGAGGCGGATGAGCTGGCCAAAATTGCGTCCGGGCGGATCACTGTCCCCCCCGAACGTTTTCGCGCGTGACGTCGCTCAGCCCTCGGTCGTCTTCGAGCCCCACCCCTCGAGTCACGCTGAACCCTCGGGGGCTCCCTCGAATCCAGCGGGTGCGGAACCCATGGACGAGGACCCCTCGAACGAGGCGTACGCGCTCTCCCTCCTCGAGGGGTATGGCGCCTACGGAGCTGACGTGATGGACATCGAGCCAGCTCCTGTCAAAGCGGACTGGCGTGACAAATACATTGCCTGGATGGCTCGAGGGGAACTCCCCGCGGACCGGGCCGCGGCCAGGCGCATCGCCAGGATGGCCAAGTCCTTTGCCCTCGTTGACGGCGAGCTGTACAAGCGCGCCGCCTCGGCATCTGCGGCGGTGCGTGCCCATTCTCGAAGGGCGCGAACTCTGCGCGGGACATCCACGCCGGGATCTGCGGCCATCATGCAGCGCCTCGTACCCTCGTCGGCAATGCGTTCCGCCAAGGCTTTTACTGGCCTACCGCGGTTGCGGACGCCAGCGAAATCGTACGCACCTGCGAAGGGTGCCAGTTCTACGCCCGCAAGTCCAACCTACCCGCCCATGCCCTGCAGACCATCCCCGTAACGTGGCCATTTGCCGTGTGGGGGCTGGACATCGTTGGGCCCCTGCGGAAGGCGCCCGGGGGCTTTACCCACTTGTTGGTCGCAATCGACAAGTTCTCCAAGTGGGTGGAGGTGCGCCCCATCACGAATCTCAGGGCAGAGCAGGCGGTAACATTCTTCACCGACATCGTCTACCGCTTTGGAGTGCCGAACTCCATCATCACCGACAATGGGTCCCAGTTCACGGGCAGGAAGTTTTTGGAGTTTTGCGACAAATACCACATCCGTGTGGATTGGGCGGCTGTGGCACACCCACAGACCAACGGCCAAGTAGAGCGTGCCAACGGCATGATCCTACAGGGCCTTAAGCCCGAAATTTTCGACCGGCTCAACAAATGCGGGCGAAAATGGCTCCAAGAGCTACCGGCGGTTGTGTGGAGCCTAAGGACCACCCCGAGCGAGCCACCTTGGGTTCACCCCGTTTTTCCTAGTACATGGTGCGGAGGCCGTCCTCCCCACGGACTTAGAATACGGATCGCCCAGGGTTCGAGGCTACCAACCAGCGAGCCCGCGAGGACTCGGCCGGATCGGTTGGACGAGGCACGCCTCGTGGCCTTAATGCATTCCGCAAGGTATCAACAGTCCCTAAGACGCTACCAAGCACGCAAGATACGTCGACGGGACTTCAGTGAAGGGGACTTGGTCCTAAGGCTACGCCAAGACAACCGAGGGCGCCACAAGCTATCGCCCCCATGGGAGGGACCCTACGTCGTGGTGAAGGTACTCAAGCCCGGCACGTACAAGCTGGCCAACGAGGACGGTGAAGAGCTCACCAACGCTTGGAACATCCAACAGCTACGTCGCTTCTACCCTTAGCTAGGATTTCCAAGTACTTTTTATTGTAAAAACCATATGACCAACGCCCCAGTTGGTAACAACTATGTAAATGCTTCAAGTCTAATAAAAAGGGCAACTCGGCTTTCCCCTGAAACCCAAGTTACCCTCGGGGGCCTACGCGGGGGGGCACCCCCCCCCCCCCAAAATGGTCCCATTTTCGCGCAAAAACAAAAGAAACGCGCGCTAAGTTTGTTTTCTACTTCAACCCCGAGCAACGATTCGAACAGGGCGCAAGCGGCCTAGCGGAAGGAGCGCGCGAGCCAGAGATAGCCCACGCCGCGAGGATACGGCCCTTCTCTCTCGCCTCCAATCCAGCAGGCCCCCCCGCGAAAATCGAACTCCCCTAACTAGAATCTACTCAGGAAGAAGGAGAAACAAAACGCATAGTAAACAAAAGACTTCATTTCAGCAGACGTTTATGTCAAAAACAACTCGTTCATTTACAAAGGCCGCGAGGCCAGAATACTGATACACACATAAAAATGGGCCTAGCGCCCAGCTGTCTTCAGGCAGGAGGAGCGGCGGCGTCAACAGCGTCCGGGAAGAGGAACTCCTCGAAGGCTTCGGCGAGCGACCGGCGGCGTCGGCGGCGGCGCGTCCACACGCTCCATCGCCACCTCGTCCTCGACACCCTCGGGAACGACGTAGCCCTCCGCCAGCGCCTCGAAGTTGACCTCGTAGTGGGATCGTACCACTCCGAGGGGGCCCCACGTCGTGCCTCGGCGGTGAAAATCCGTCAACCTAGCCATGAGTTTACCTTCGGTGTTGGCATGAATTTTATACCTTATCCATTGGTACTAACCCCCGTGGTATAACAAGTTCACGTGTGCATGTCGTTTTTGGAGTTTAATGTTTATGCGGGGATTTAGTGTTGAATGCAAGACTTTCGGGGTAAGTTCATCAAGCACCTCATGACAAGACTTTGAAGCCCCGAACAAGTCATGCAATGAAGCAAAACTAACTCCAAGAAGCGGGGACTTGATCCGAGAAGACGACATACTCCGGGGACACGACCGGAAAAGTGCTTGAATCTTCCAAGACAAGGAGTTGAGTCCAATTCGGAGAGAAACCGACGACATGGACCCGTATGCGAAGGGGAAGCATCCGGGAAGCAAGGGAACCGACCTCGGGCAAAGGAGCCCGCGGGGCGCGGGCCTAAATGGGCCCGGGCCGGCCGGCCCGGGCCGGTCGGCCCGAGCCCATTTAGGGCCCAAATGCGTCGTCCTTTGCCCTAGCCGCCGATCGGGCTATTTATAGTCCCCCGACCGAGAGCCACGCGAGAGAAGATTTCGTCTTCGGCCGCCGAGAAGCGAGAGAAGAGAGGGACACCATCTAGGAGAGGAGAGGGTCGAGCTAGTTGACTAGGGTTTCCCTAGCCGACGTGGGAACCTTGCAAGGAAGACCACGTCGGAGTTCCCGAGCTAGAAGCAAGATCAAGGAAGGATCCGGTGGTGATCTTGTGTATGTATCATTGTTATAGTTGAATTATCAAGTTGAATCTTTTCCCGGCGATCAAGTGTTTCCTCGAAGATTTCGTTTTTTCGATCGGCTTTGCTTATTCCAATTCTATTCTCGAGATAGATTACATAGGGTGTTCTTGTAGCCGCGGTGGCTAGAGGTACACGCGGATCTTCCGAAAGAATCTCGACTTGTCTTTTGACTCGCCCTAAGCTCCCCGCATGAATAGGGATACGTTGTGACGAACGGGGGGTCTCGAAAGGCGGATGTTTTCGGATTTGGACGGGAAACCACGATTTAAAGAGGCTTTTATTAAGATTCGATTTGCTACTTCTTCTCTTGCTTGGAACTTCAACAAAAGGCTTACCCCGATCCCTCTAGATCGGTTTATCTACCTAATCTTACTTTGTTTTCTCCGGTTTTTAGTAGATTAGATCTGTTTTGTGTCTTTTACTTAGATGCATTAGGTCTTTTATTGAATATTGAAGATTACTTGGCTTTAATAGATTAAGTCTTGCGTCACACATTTGTTCCACGGATTCGATACCTTGGGTTCACCACTCGAGGGAAGAAGGGTCCCTTGACTACGACGGGAGACTTGTACGCTTGCGAGTCACGAACGAACTTTGATACAATTATTAACCGTCAACAAGCCCCTTTTTTTCCGGCGCCGTTGCCGGGGAACAAGTGATCAAGATTTGATTTTTTATTGCTTTTTTTTGTAATTTTCAGTACTGATTTTATTTTATTTTTGCATCTACTAAGCTTCGATCATCCTCAAAATACATCTAATCTAGTTTGTCTAACTCTAGTCTTTATAGATTTGTTTTGTTTTCTAGTTTTTTTTTGCATACTTTGTTTATTGCTAACCCTAACGGAGATGGACGGCTACCTCTCCAACAAACCCAATAATTTTGTGGATGATCCGGAGAAAAACTTTACGAGGCTAAGGAGACGCGAAGCACATCAAGCTAAAAAGGCTGGATTTTGTAGATTCGGAGTCGGAAGACAAAGGATCGCGGGAATCTCCGGAGAATTCACCACCTCAAAGTCCGCGGGAGAACCGACGTCCACCGATGGGTGACCAACCACGGAAGAACGCAAGATTGGGGAGCTATGCACCCCGGACATCATCGACCTACCAATCTTGAACCTCGACGAGATCGGAAGACCGTTCGAGATCAAGACCTCAACAATCCGCATGGTGCAACATTCACCCTTCACCGGCAAAGAGGATCCGAACCTTCACCTCCAAGCATTCATTCAACTATGTCAGACTTTCAATATGGAGGGGGTGACTCAAGATCAAATGAGGGCAAGGCTTTTTCCGTTTTCACTACTCGGGAAGGCGTTGCAATGGTTCCACTCTCAACCGGCGGAGACGGTGCAAAATTGGAACACGTTGATGAAGGCTTTCATGAAGGAATACTACTCACCGGGTAAAACTCAAAGCTTGCGTAATAAGATTGCCACCTTTGTTCAATATCCTACGAAACTATCTCGGAGGCATTCGAGTGCTTCAACGAGTACACCGGGCGGTTCCACATCACAAGTTCCCGAAAGAAGACCTCGTGCAAAAGTTCTATCAAGGACTCACCATGGCGTCAAGGACGATCATCGATGCATCGGCGGGAGGATCTATCATCGAGCTTACACCGACGGAAGCTTTCACGCTATTCAAGAAGGTCGCGGATAATGACACGTGGGCGTCATCCGGCGCCTACACCCGGCTCAACCCATGGGGAACGTCAAAGGAGTCTTGCAAGTGGAGAAGGAAGACATACTTGAAGGCAAGATCGACTCGCTCATGAGGAGGTTGGAGAAGATGGAGATAGAAAAGAAAGAGGCTCAAGACTTAAAGGCCGCCGAAGCAAGGTCCACATGCGAAGAATGTGGAGAGTATGGCCATGTCCGCAAAGATTGTCCGGAGGAAGCCAAAGTGCTCGACTACATGAGGAAGGGAGAATTGCCGAACTTCCGCTACGGGCAAGGTAGGCCTCAATTTAATGCAAGCTCATCTATTCCTAACGCGGTTCCGCTTCGTATACAATTGAAGGAGTTCATGGATGAGCAAGCTAAGATCAACAAGGACACCGTCACCAAGTTCAAGACCATAGACAAGGTGTTGGAGAACATCGATAGCAAAGTGACGGAGGTCGGAAGTTCCAATCATCAAGTGCTCAACATGATGAAGATGCTCGAGACGCAAGTTGGACAACTTGCGGGGCGCCTCACAAATGATGAAGGGAAGCTTCCGGGACAACCCAAATGTCCCGAATCGGCGAAGGCCATTCAAACGCGTTCGGGGAAGGAGACCGAAGATCCGGAACGTACCGCGGGAGCAAGGAAGCCGAAACCGTCCACCGAGGTGGAAGGAGCTGCTAAAGAGGAGGTTACGGGGATCGTCACCGAGGAACCCGAATTCGAGATGCCGGAAGATGACACGAGGATACCGCAACTCAAGCCACGCTACTTCCGAGGTAAACTTGACAACCACTTTGAGAAGTTTGTGGAAGTTGTGCGTAGACTTAGCATCAACATGCCATTACTAGATGCCCTACAAGTACCTACATATTCTCGTTACTTTAAAGACATACTTGCAAATAAATATGAGATAGCAACACTCGGGGTAGATCATGTCAAGATGTCCGAGGAGTGTAGTGCAGCTATTGCTTATGGGCTAGAGAAGCAAAAAGACCCCGGGTGCCCTACAATTCCATGTTCAGTTGGTTCTTTCAACTTCGAGAAGGCGTTATGCGACCTTGGAGCTAGTGTGAGTGTCATGCCGAGGGATGTGTTCGAGAAGTTACGCCTACCAATGGAGCCTACGGGAATATGTTTGGAGTTGGGTGACAACTCCATTCGCTATCCCTTGGGCATTGCTGAAGATGTACCCGTGAAGATTGGACACCACTTCATCCCCGTCGACTTCGTTGTGCTCGAGATGGGAGAGAGGGAGAAGCCGCCGCTCATCCTAGGGAGGCCGTTCCTCAAGACCGTGGGAGCAACTATTGATGTTGGCAAGGGGGAGATCATGTTCGATATCAACGGAGAAAGGAGTTCCTTCAAGTTCCGTCCAAGGATTGAGGCATGCAACATGATTGGAGTGCGGATAGAACCAAAACAAACGGAGGGGCTGAAAAAGAAGAAGGAGCCGAAAAAGTGAACGTAACGAAAATTAAAGAAGGTGTTGCATCCGTCAAGACAAAGGAAGAGAAGCCGCCCGTGAAGACCAAAAAAATGACTAAGCCGGCCAAGCCAAAAGACAAGCCCGCGCCCAAGATGGTGCGGAAGTGGGTACCCAAGATTGCAACGCCCGCAAAGAGCGTTGATCCGGAGTAATCAAGTGAAGAAGTCTAGCTATAGACTATAAACGAAGCGCTAGGCGGGGAGGCAACCCGTTTCGTCAAGTCGAGTCAAGAATAAGCTACGGGAGGACAACCCGATTCCAGGTTTTTCGAGTATTTTTAATAATTTAGTTTTTGAGTTTTACTACGCAAAGACATTAGACTTAGAAGTGGTTGAACAATATTAGAGACATAATTCTTGATTGAATGTTTGCTTTATCATAAACCCTTTGCATGAACCCTCCTATGTGCTTGTTTGATTCTTTTCTTTTCGAGAAACCCCTCAACCAAATAATTTCAGAACCTTAGCTCAACCTTTCACCCTCATTATGGTGCTGAGGTTGGCTTATTTTTCATGCTAAAACCACACGAGTAGAGCCACGATTTATATTCAAGTGTTATAAAAATTCAGCACGTGGTAGGACTCGCGTGAACCTAGAAATCAAAGCTTTTGGTTGATCTTAAAAATCTTTATCCTTGGTTTCTCTAGGATTAGAATTTTTCTAAGCCCATTCTAATTTTGTTTTATTCAAAATCTTTCTTATTTAGCCAAAATTAGAACCTAAACCTATGCCCCCATGATCAAGCCGGGAAAACGTTCGCTCTCAACCGATGAAAGCAGACTTTACCGGTAAGACCAAAATCGACGTAGTCGAAAAATATTTTCGACTTACATCTGTTTTTAATGGTTTAAAAACTTCTCTAAAATTATGCTCGAGCTCTTGCATGGCTCTGAAAAATATTTTTAAATTCGAATTAGAGGAGTGCTTAACCTTAAACACACCTAAATGGAGGCAATCAAGTTTGAATTAATCATGCATGCACCATTGGATTCCCTTTTATCAACTTTCACCAATTCCACATGCAAAGGACAAGCATGGTGGGCAGCAAGCATCAACTTTGCAGGATTTCAATGGTGGCATGTGAAGCAAGTGGAGCTAGGGGGCATGGACATGACCCAAAGCATGGAGCATCAAGTGTGAGGACCAATAATTCAAGAAAAGGAGTGGACGAGAGCGTTTGGGCGGTGCAACTCGTGGAGCACGCGGGCAGGAAAGTTGCAGAGACGAAATGATCGTGCTGGGAGAAAGACGCACCGAGGAGGAGCCGGAGCATCCCTGGGCCGGCCGGCCTAGGCCGGCCGGCCTGCCCTATAAATGGCGTCCCCGGCGCCCGTCTTCTGCGAGGCAAGCTTCCCTCTCCTTCCCTTGTTTGTGTGTTCAAGTTTGTGTGCTCAGAACCTCCGTAGACTTAGCCAACCACCCAAGCTTGAGAGCTCAAGAAAAAATCCACCTCCCTAATCCACTCAAAGTCCACATCCGAAGCAAAGAGTTTAAGTGCCTAGTTTACCGGTTGCAACCCGGATTTTTAGTTGAAGAGAGAGTGCAGCAAGCATGTGGAAGAAGACCACAAGTCTCTTCTCTAAGAAGAAGAGTTCGTCGTCGTCCAAGCCGTCATCAACCACGTCTTCGAGGAGGCACTCGGTTTCCGAGTCTCCCCGGAGCATGGAGACGGACACGGCACCACCAAGGAGGAACGACGCTCTCCTCCTTGGTGGGATGAGGGCTGCGAGAAGCACTTCCATGAGGTTCACCGAACCTCGTGGGCACACGGAGGAGCAACCCGCGCCACCACGACGATCGACTCGCTCAACCGCACCACCTCCTTACACCCCGACACAATCCTCGTACGGCTTCATCATCATGTCGGCGGAGGAGGAGGATAGGCTCGCCAATCTTGAGAAGAGGCTTGTGCCAAACGTCGAGATCGACGACCAAGCACTCCACACCTTGGGTTTTCGCACCGACATAAACTACATGTTGGGGCACCTCGGGTGGATTCGGTTCTCCAACGGAATCTCGGTGGACACCCACTTGGGTTACACCTTGGAAATTTTAATGACTATGGCACCCATCGTTGATGATGATGGGGTGCAATGCTTGTCATTCCGTTTGGAGGGAATCCAACAAGTGGTTCCCTACGAGCACGTAAGGGAACTGCTTGGATTCCACAAGGGCGCTCCGGAGAAAGTCGACGTGCCTCCCGGCATGTTGGCGGAATTTTGGGGCATGATCTCCGGAGATGCCCATCAACAACGCAAAAGCATCCGCAACCCCATTATCCGGATATTTCACTCTTGGATGTGCAAGAGGGTATTGGGGAGGATGAGGGAAACAAAGGTGACCGACACGGAGTTAAATTGGCTATACTCGGCTTTAATTGCCGGGGTGAGCCAATTGACCCCTCTTACCTCATGATCAACCGTTGGTGTTGTGAAGCAACATCGGGGGCTAGTGATATTGGTTCGGGGTGTTACCTCTCCATGTTGGCCTTTTCCTTGCGACCGGGGATCGCAAGAAACCCCGCTCACCTTTTGCGCGGTACCTCTCTCGGTTTTGAGTATTTGCGGCAAGGCAAGTACATTAGTGGAGATGAGAGAAGAGGTTACCGATTGGCCATTGTGAACCTCCCTCTTCCGGATGAGAGGCTTAGGCTTTTCACCGAAGGAAGGGAAGATTGGTTGGAAGAGGGAATACTTGTCCCTGCAAGGAAGAACAAAAGAGGAAGGATCGTAGAAGAGGGAACATCCTCCGCACAAGAGGGTGGAGCACAACCCAATGTGCAACCATCCGGCGGGGGTTCCTCCTCCGCCAAGTTATTACGGAGGGTCTCAACAACAAGCATGGGGGGGTGGTGCACCGGTACCCCCACAAAATTATGTTGTGCCCAACGCCAACTTCGCGGAGTCCTACGCTCATCATCCCCAACCACAACAAAGCATGGCTATTATTGGAGGATATGCTGCAAGAAATGCTCAAAATATAGCAGCCATCCAATCCAACGCAGCTCAACTCGGTGAAGGCAACGCAAATATTGCCTTTGAACTTGGACGCCTTCACCTTGTGGAGCCAAATCAATTCGACGGAGGAAGCGTTCATTCATATTATGAGCAAGGGTATTACTATCAAGACTATCAACATCAACCACCGGCGGAGGACTAGAAGATTTAGGAACTTTAGTTTTCTTTTCTTTTCTATTTCTCTGTAATTTTCAGCCTTTTCTTATGTGTGTTTGCGTAGTATTTTTCTGTTTTTATTTAATTTTCAGCAAGTATGTTTCTTTATTTTCAGTGTGTATTTCAACTTGATATCACCATTAATAAAGTCACCACCTTGATTATATCATTGGAAAAGTTACAAAATTCGTGCTATGATGATATATGATTAAAATTGCAGCTTTGTTCATCTTTGTAGTTGATTTATGCATGTTTAAGCTAGTGCTCTCTTAAAAATACAGATCTGAATTTATTTAAATGCTAGCTTAATTTTCAGCGGAGGTTATGATTAAAATAAAGACCCATAGTGTTTTATGTGCTCTCAAGTTATGAATGGATTGAAGATGTCTTTTATGCTCAAAAATATTGCTAACCTTGTCACAAATATCACTTGTGTGTTGCTCAACCTATCCAAAGCCTTATATATATTTGAGTGCATAAACCTTAGTGTACAAGATTTATTTTTGAGTGAGTTATTGCAGGCCATGATTTCTCCGGCCCGAGACTAAGAAAGCTGGTCATTCCGTTTTTGCGTATCTATCTTTTTGCTAGCCTTTTATCCGTGCATTGTGTATCCCCGCATCGGTGATCTCACAAACTTCGCCGGATATCCACCCTTAAACCAAATATCATCTTTTTGTGACTACCTCCTTGACCACAACCTATCATTGAGGATGGATCATCAATTCAAGGAAGATCGCAAGACGGTGCCAACGTTGAAGATTTCAAGTATCTCTCCAAGGAAAAATATCCGGTACCTACCTTATTTTTCGCCTCTTTGCTCGAGGACGAGCAACGTCTAAGCATGGGGGAGGAGGTAGGTACGGTGCAGTTTTAGAGTTCAAAAGGGAGTATTTAAAAAAAATATATATAATGATGAAAGAAAAAAAAATCCAGTGATATGCATGACTTTCAAGGTATCAAAAAAATCAAAACTTCATTGTGAAAGTCATGGACTGAATATATGACGAGGCAAGAAAAAAATGAATGAATGAAAGAAAGAAAAGAATGAGAAAGAAAAAAATATATATTTGTGCGTAAAGTGAACTCCCCGATTCTCTAAGAGTGCATTCAAGGCTTCAAGATAAAAAGATCCATTCTCAATTTTCCAACCATGTGCAATCCGATAACGAGGACTTTCTTTGTGCCTCGGGATCACTCTTTGCCATTTGCACATGTCCACTCATCTAAAGTGTGTGTATTTTTCTCTTTCCCCTCCTTGATTTAACATTATTTTCCAATGACCTTTTTGACGAGTCTCGGTAAGACCATGAGAAGCTTGTCTTGTTTTGACAACACCTCATTTATAAATTCTTGTTAGGACTAAACTTTCCCAAAAGCTCCATATAAAGCCTACCACATATATATGAGAGGGAAAGGAGTAGAATATATAGGCTTGAGAGACAAGTGAGATGAGAGTTTATGAGCAATACATGAGATGATTTAAATTTGTGAATTTGGTTTAGCTTTTCTTATCTCGTTCTTCATTTCAAAAATTACGAGATCCATTTAAAACTTTGTGAGCATGTTAATACTTGTGGGATAAGCTTAATAAGAATCCACCCTCCGTGGAGATGAAGGCTAGTACATTATGGAACTTTAATGAATTAATATTTTGAGAGCATTATGTTTTCTCATGTATGATCAAATGCAAAGTTTAAACATTGTTTAGCAATGATGATGTCCATCGAAGGCTTACTCGAGGACGAGCAAGGTTTAAGCATGGGGGAGATGTTGACGGTGAAAATCCGTCAACCTAGCCATGAGTTTACCTTCGGTGTTGGCATGAATTTTATACCTTATCCATTGGTACTAACCCCCGTGGTATAACAAGTTCACGTGTGCATGTCGTTTTTGGAGTTTAATGTTTATGCAGGGATTTAGTGTTGAATGCAAGACTTTCGGGGTAAGTTCATCAAGCACCTCATGACAAGACTTTGAAGCCCCGAACAAGTCATGCAATGAAGCAAAACTAACTCCAAGAAGCGGGGACTTGATCCGAGAAGACGACATACTCCGGGGACCCGACCGGAAAAGTCTTGAATCTTCCAAGACAAGGAGTTGAGTCCAATTCGGAGAGAAACCGACGACATGGACCCGTATGCGAAGGGGGAAGCATCCGGGAAGCAAGGGAACCGACCTCGGGCAAAGGAGCCCGCGGGCCGGGCCTAAATGGGCCCGAGCCGGCCGGCCCCGGTCCGGTCGGCCCCGGGCCCATTTAGGGCCCAAATGCGTCGTCCTTTGCCCTAGCCGCCGATCGGGCTATTTATAGTCCCCGACCGAGAGCCACGCGAGAAGATTTCGTCTTCGGCCGCCGAGAAGCGAGAGAAGAGAGGGACACCATCTAGGAGAGGAGAGGGTCGAGCTAGTTGACTAGGGTTTCCCTAGCCGACGTGGGAACCTTGCAAGGAAGACCACGTCGGAGTTCCCGGAGCTAGAAGCAAGATCAAGGAAGGATCCCGGTGGTGATCTTGTGTATGTATCATTGTTATAGTTGAATTATCAAGTTGAATCTTTTCCCAGCGATCAAGTGTTTCCTCGAAGATTTCGTTTTTTCGATCGGCTTTGCTTATTCCAATTCTATTCTCGAGATAGATTACATAGGGTGTTCTTGTAGCCGCGGTGGCTAGAGGTACACGCCGGATCTTCCGAAAGAATCTCGACTTGTCTTTTGACTCGCCCTAAGCTCCCCGCATGAATAGGGATACGTTGTGACGAACGGGGGTCTCGAAAGGCGGATGTTTTCGGATTTGGACGGGAAACCACGATTTAAAGAGGCTTTTATTAAGATTCGATTTGCTACTTCTTCTCTTGCTTGGAACTTCAACAAAAGGCTTACCCCGATCCCTCTAGATCGGTTTATCTACCTAATCTTACTTTGTTTTCTCCGGTTTTTAGTAGATTAGATCTGTTTTGTGTCTTTTACTTAGATGCATTAGGTCTTTTATTGAATATTGAAGATTACTTGGCTTTAATAGATTAAGTCTTGCGTCACACATTTGTTCCACGGATTCGATACCTTGGGTTCACCACTCGAGGGAAGAAGGGTCCCTTGACTACGACGGGAGACTTGTACGCTTGCGAGTCACGAACGAACTTTGATACAATTATTAACCGTCAACAGGGCCTTCTGGACGCCAAGACGCAGCGCTCGGCGCATCCGCTCGGTGACGTGGCCGCCAAGGGCGCACAGGCGGCTGGCCAGCGAGCCGCCGCCGTGCTTCGCCCTCCTCCACAGCTTGGCAGGTCTCGAGGGCCGCACCACGCAGCTCTCGCTCGGAGGAGTTATAGGAAGCTCGCGGTGCCTCGGCTGCTCGGCCGCATGCCCCAGAGCGGTGCGCAAGCCTGGAGTCACCAAGACAAGAAAGAAATTAGAAAAAGGAGTGCGAATGCCCAAACGAGAAAACCAACCAAACAAGAGTCAAGCAGCGGCTCACCTTCGACTTGCTTCCTCTCCGCCTCGAGGTCGCGGCGCACGGCCTCGACCGCCAGCTCGAGGCGCTTGACGGTCTCACCTTGCTCTCGGAGGGCCGGCTCTCGGTTTGCATTTGTAATGCGAGCACAATCGGCTCGCCCTCGGCCTTGGAGAACGCGGTGTTCCGCTCCTCCCGGCGACACGCGCCGCCTCGCGAGCGACGCGCTCTCGCTCCCGGCGCCGACCGGGGCGTCGACGAGGGCGGCTTGCTCTCCGCCGGAGCCGCCCCTCGGCCCCTTGGCGGGCGGTGCGCTCTGCCCGCGAGAGCCGCTCCTCGGCGACGGCGAGCGCCGCGACCTTGGCGTCGAGGGCGGCCTTCAAATTGTCGGCCTCCTTGGCCGGCCCCGCTCCCGGCCCGCGCGCGCCCGCTCCCTCGGCACGGCGGCTGCCGCGCTTGCGCCCCCTCGAGCGACGAACGGAGTCCCCGGTTCTCGCCGCGGACGCTAGCCACCTCCGCCTCCCAATTGGTTGCCAGCGTGCGCATCTTCTCCCCGGTGCGAGCGCGCGCCGCCACGGCGCCTCATCACGGTCGATGAGGGCTGCGCAGACCCGCTCGAGGTTGGAGCGGCGCGCCGGGTCCTGCCTCGAACTCTCAGGGAGTTCGTCGCGCCAGGCCATGGCCCGGTACGCCAACCAGCCGTCCGGAGTCCTGAGGGCGTCAGCAAGCGCGTCGAAAACGCTGCATCGCTCCCGGAGCTGGTGGAGCTCGGCGTTCACCCGATCGAAGGCGTCGTACTTGTCGTGGGCGCGGCGCTCGAGCTCACCGGCACCCACAAATCAAAACCCGTAAGCGCCACGACACAGAGGCAGCGCACAAAAATGAGAGAAAGAAGAAAACGAGCAACGACGCCCTACCTGGAAGACGCGCCATGCGGGGCCGCCATGGACCCTCGGCGCCTCGTTCGGCGCGCGGTTGAGCGTGGCGCGGGTGGCTCCCGGAGCTCTCCCCGCAGCTCCTCGCTCCCCCGGGCGTCGGCAAACGCGGGGGGGATCGCCCGCGGCCCCTTCTACCCGGGCGGAGTGGCCGGCGCGGGAGGGACGAGGCCTCGGCGCCGGTGTCCTCGGTCCACCGCCACCATGTGACCCTCGCGCCGCCTCACGAGGCCCCCTCCCCGGGGCTCGGGGGAGCGTGTGGGGAAGCTCGCCCACCGGTCCCACCCGGGCGGCGGGGAGTCGTCATCCGGGACCTCCACCACCTCCGCCGGGAACGGCCGGCGGGCGCCGCCCTTGCGCCGCCTTGGCGGCGCCTCCCACTTGCGCCTCCACGGCGGCGGGGCGCCGGCCGCCCTCCTCGGCGGCCACCACCTCCGGCCGTGCCTCCGCGACCACGGGCGCCGCCACGGGTTGCACCCGCTCCGCCTCCTCTGCGGCCCGGCGCCACGGACCGCGCCTCCGTAGCGGCGACCTCCGCGGCCGCGCCTCCGCCACGGCCGGCCGTCGCGGCTGCGTCCCCACAATGGCGGCGCCCGGCCGCTCCTCGGCGACCGTCGGCCGCGCCATGGCGGGCCGATCCGTCGGCCGAGGCCTCGAAGCCTCGGCCGGGCTTTGCGAGCTCTCGCCCGCCGCCGCCGTGCTTGCCCCCGCCCGCGACGCCGTCGACGAGCGCCGCCGGGTGGGGATGGATGCGTCCGCCCTCAGCACCTTGGCCGGTGCGGGGGGAGGCACAGTTGGCACCACCCTGCGCAAGCACAAACAGAAAGTTAGAATGCCTGATCGTCAAAAAACCAAACCAAGCAGAAAAGCGAGCCCCTTACCTCGAAGAGTAAAAGGCGCGCTTCCTTTTCCTCGAGGCCTCAGCGGATGAGGCCGGCGCGGCCGGTGCGCCCGCCGTCGCGCCCTCCCCCGACGCCGCCACCGCGCGCGCGGGCCCCCGCCCGCGCGCAAGCTACGCTCACCCCGCGCGCGCGCGCGCGCCGTGCGCGCCTCCGCGGCATGCGCCGGCGCCTCCGCGCGCGCGCGCGCCCTCGTTGTCGATTGCCGGCGGCGGGCGCCGTTGCGCCCACCCCGGGCGATGCCGCCCTTGCCGCCGGGCCGGCTCCGGCGACGGGCGCGGGGCTCCCACCTATCGAGAGGGGCCCCGCCCCTCGGCCTCTTTCTCTTCGGTCCCGGGGAGGGAGAGCCCCGGTTCCTCGCGCCGCCGTACTCCGCGCTTCGTCGCTCGCGGCGCTCGCGGTGCCGCCTTGCGCACTCCCTCTTGCGCGCGCCCGCTCCTCGCTCCCCGTTCTTGCGCGCCGCCCGACCGAGCGCGCGGGAGTCGGGGGTGGGCGGAACGGACTTCGCGGCGGTGAAGCTCACCGGTGCATGCGGGGAACGTCAAAGACGCGTCGGGAGGCGGAGGCAACACCAAGAACTAAAACGGAATCAAGAATCATACTCACCCGGCGGGCCGGTGGGGAGCATCTCGAGGTCCCACGGGGGTCCGGTCCCGGGTGCGCCGACGCTCCGGAGTCGACGGCGTTCCGCGCCGGGTGAGCGCGTACGGCCGCCCGAGGGGGTCGGGAGCATCCGCGACCTCGCCGGCGCGATGGGGGTCCGCCTCCTCGTCATCTCGTAGATGCGGAGCGGCCTCTCCATCGGAGGCACGACCCGCGGTGATGGAGGAAGGCAAGGACGCTCGCCGCGGTCGGCCCTTGCGCCGTCGGGGCTCCTCGGGGCGGCCAAACCGAGTCCTCGCCGCCTCCGATCTTTGGGCGTGGACACCCCGTAGCCCCGGCGGCGGGCTTCTCCTTGAACACCCGACCGGTGTAGGGGGGGAGGCCGGGCTCGGCGTTGCGCGGGTAGAACCATCCCCGCTCCCGGCCGGCGTTGTTCGTCGTCATGGTGCGGGGGATGTAGTCGTCCTTGAACCGCCCCCGCGGGCGGGTGACATCCCGCCGGCGCGCACTGCGCGGCGGGTCCTCGGCTCCGTCATGGGCTGCATGAAGAGCTCCGCGCGGAAGAGGTGTACCCAGAGCTCCCAGTTGACCGGGATCCCCAGATACCCCTCGCAGACGCCCACGAACGTGGCCGCCTGCGAAATCGCGTTGGGCGCAAAGTTGTGCAACTCCACGCCGTAGTAGTGGCACAACGCTCGCATGAAGCGGCTCGCCGGCGCGTTGAAGCCTCGCTCGTGGAAGCGGACAAAGCTCACCACATAGCCTTCCGGCGGGTTGGGCGCGCGGTCCCCGCGGCGGCACTATCCACTCCGCCGGGCGGCCATCCTCGTTAGCCGCCAGGCGGCCGGCGGTGACCGGCTCGCCAAGGGCCAGCTGGGTCACCGTCGACCGCTCCCAGGCGTACGGGTCAAGGATCGTGAGGGGTGGAGGCTGCGCCATGAGGAAAGATAAGGGAGGCGAAGGACAGAGGAAAAGAAGAGGAAGAAGAGCTCTAATAGCGAAGTCACACGGGGGCGAAAGCAAAACGGAGAAGAAAGCACGGGGGGCTAAAATGGCGGAACGCTAAGGTAAAAAACCGCCGCTTCCCCTTCCCCTCAGATTTATAAGCCGCGGGCGAGCTCTCCGGGGCGGATGTCCCGCGCGCACTAACTGCAGGGAACCTTCTCTTCTCGCTGTCGAGCGGACCCCACCACGACCGTAGCGGCCACATCACCGTAAACGGGCCATCATCACGGTGAAGACTAGCCGGGGCCGTGGCAGGCGGTCATGTCCGCCTGCCCACGCCGCCCACTACGCGCGCGCGCGCGCGGCCGCGACGCCTAAAAAGGCGCGCCCGTGATGCGAAACCACAGCCTCAACTGTGGAGCATTTAATGGCCCGGTCCCTTGCAAAACAAGGAGAACCCTCGAGTGGCACGGACTCCTGGCTCGGGATAAATTTAACCCTCGAATGGGTACAGGCGTGAGAAGGTCGCCCCGAGGCCCGCTTGAAACAAAGCAGGCATCGCGAGCACCGATGCCACGTAGGACCCTCGAGCGGCACGAGCCCCTGGCTCTAGACGATGTCAGCCCTCTAAAGGGTACAAGCGTGAGAAGGTCGCCCCGAGGCCCGCTTGAAACAAAGCAGGCATCGCGAGCACCCATGCCACGTAGGACCCTCGAGCGGTACGAGCCCCTGGCTCTAGACGATGTCAGCCCTCTAAACGGTACAGGCGTGAGAAGGTCGCCCGAGCCCGCTTGAAACAAAGCGAGGGCATCGCGAGCACCCATGCCACGTAGGACCCTCGAGCGGCACGAGCCCCGGCTCTAGACGATGTCAGCCCTCTAAAGGGTACGGGCGTGAGAAGGTCGCCCCCGAAGCCCGCTTGAAACAAAGCGGGCATCGCGAGCACCCATGCCACGTAGGACCCTCGAGCGGCGCGAGCCCCTGGCTCGAGACAATATCAACCTTCTAAAGGGGCACAAGCGTGAGAAGGTCACCCCGAGGCCCGCCTGAAACAAGGCAGGTACCACGAGCACCCATGCCACGCTGTGCTGCTGACCAACGCCTCGAGGGCTGGCACACCCAGACCCCTCGACGGCCGCGAACGCAAAGACGGGGCTGCCCAGGCGCCGCCCCGCACGGCCCTACTGATCAGAGCTTCGAAGCCTGACCCTCGACGGGTTTGAACGGGCGCCCCCGGATCGCGAGTCGGGGACGACGAAGGCACGCGCATTCGAGCCGTTCCACGAGCCCATCGGCTCGAGGGTGCCCCACATGTCGTGTTCGAGAGCCGGCGAGGGCGGCCTGGCCGGGGGATCCCACCGAGGGAGAGCTTTCGCGCCCTCGGTCCCTATCGAACGGACCGAGCCCCACCCTAGCAAACCCACGCAAGCGCTTCAATGGACGTGTCTCGGACCACGCGGCCTACCCTTATCGAACGGGGCATGGGCGTCCACTCGAACCACCCACTAGCAGCTCAACGAGGAATCCGCAATTCGCGACCCGCTCGATGGGGGTTGCGGAAACCTCACCCTTCGTCCCGCGGAGGGACGGCGAGGGCGCGTTAAGAAACAAGTCGTAAAGCTCTACCCGATCGCCTCGAACGGGCCCAGGCTCGAGGGCTTGACGCACGGCTACACCTCCTTGGTTTGCACCCGCCGGAGACAGTGCCAGCAGCGTGTGCGTCACCGAAGCCGGCTGAGATATTGCCGACGCCGGTTGAAACATGTGCCACGCTCTCTGACCAGTTCTCACGGTTAACCCCTGCAGGAGCATCCATGCTCTGCGGGGGCTCGGGCTGGGCCGCGGGTCGGCCGACGCGGCCCCACGGAAAGCGTTCGCAAGACAAGAAGGGAAGAACATCCTATCAGTAGGTTCCAGCATCTCCGGGAGCCTCAATGGCAAACCCACAGATGCTCGGGGGCTACTGTCGGGGACAGCCTTAGGGGTCCCCTTTAACAACCGGGAAATCCCCACTTAAAACCTGCAACAAAGCCAAACACACTTTGCCTAACCATGCAGGATACGGCCCACGCCGCAAGGACCTCAACGGCCCACCAAGGCGGCCCTCTTGAAGATCCCCTCGAGCGAGCTTCGCCTCGCTCGAGGGTGCGCGCCTCCCTCGGGCGGGCTCCGGGTCCCGTTCGAGGGGGTGCGCTCCCCCTCGAGCAGGGCTCCGCCCCGCTCGAGGGCCCGCTCCCCCCTCGAGCAGGCTCCGCCCCGCTCGAGGGTCCGCCCCGCCCTCGACCGGGGTCCGCCTCGCTCGAGGGCGCCCCGCTCGCGTGCGCCCGCCCCGTACACGGGCATTTAACGCCCGACACCGGCGGGGCAGGCGCGCGTCATGCGCCGGGGGCTCGCGCCCCGGTGCCGCCGCACCAACTCCCCAGGAGGGAGCCCATCCCCATCACTGTGGGGAGGGACTGTGCAGCGCGGCCAGTGTCAGTCCCATGACGTCGTGCGCCTGCTCCAGTATGGCTAACGCGCCGAGCCCTCGAAGGGGGGCCGGCTACACCCTCGATTTGCTTTCTTGTGACCCTACAGGGTTAGGTGGAGGCGCTAGGCCGGAGGAACGCCATCCCTGCCAGTGTTACGGCATGGCTGCCGTCCCCGCGCGTGCAGGCGCACGCCTGGCGCTGTAGCAACAACTCCAGTACGGTGAAACGTATTGGAACGGGACGCCGTTTTACCTACTCCTGTACTCCGTACGGGCCAACGTCAGCAGCTCCCTCGAGCCCATCAGAAGACATCACCGCCATCCGCCGCCCTTCTACCCTCGAACCGCCACTGTTCGAGTACAAGATAGGCCATGATGGCCGGATCGCTGCAAGGATCGTCCGGACGGCCGCCCACTCTACAGCATAGCACGCCACGCCCCTTCACGTAGCTAGATAGTGCGGCGCGCATGTGATTCGCTCCCTCCTTGATCTATAAAAGGGGGATGAACCCTCCCTGCCGCGGGGGAGAGGACGAAGGGAACACAGACAACACAGCAGGAGGCGAGCTGCGCCACGTGCTTGCTCTCCAATTCTCCCACAACATCTTCAGCCATCACACCAGGGACTTGGAAGCCAGGCTTCCTCTCCCGCCTTGCTTGTAGCAGCCCCACTACAGGCACCCCCGGTGCTAAGTAATATAGTGCCTTGAGCACGCCACTGCTGGACGTACGGCCCCCTCGGCCGGAACCAGGATAAAACTCTGTGTCACTTGTTGCTTAGCATCGACCATCAAGGGATAGACCACAGCGCTTATTACTGGTTAGTGTCGGGACCATATTCCGCACCGACAGTAATCCCTTAGTGATTTCTCCGGTTCTTCCACGTTGATTGACGAACGCTATCTAGACAATAAGATAAAAACAAAAACAAAAACAAACAAAGTGGTTTTCTAGATAATATGTGTTAGCTATAGCAAATAAAAGATAAACTAAATATAAAACTAAGTTAGATGCAAACCAAATGATGTAAACTAGCTTGCTCCCCGGCAACGGAGCCAGAAAAAGGGGCTTGTTGACGGATAAAAGACGTATCCCTCTACGATCTGCAAGCGTACGGACCCACATCTTTTTCACCACAGGATTCCCAAGGTTCTTGTCAATCCGCGGAGCAAGGGGATTACAAGCGTTCGATCTACCTTTACACTCTAGCTACTCAAACCCTAACTATGATTAAATTAGAAAACAACTAAACTACACTAGAGAGAATGATTAAGCTATCAAGATAGGAGACACTCGCCCATGGGTCTACGATACTAGATCATGCAATCGCTTAAAGACATGAAAACCAATCTAATCTATCGGGGGTTGTGACCACGGTTTCGCCCTTTCCCTCCTCTCGTACTGTCACTACGCGAAGGTATTCATGACTAGACCTATGATGGACACTGCGTATTGAATGGATCCAAGGAAGCATTGGAGCTCTACTCCCTTTACGGCATGGTAGCTAACCTTAAGCAATAAAGTATATTAAACACATGATGATAGATAGATAATCCAACAAAGTACGATTACATCTCAACATCGATTACAACCCATGGACGAATAAGGAGATTACCCGATCAAGGTGCTAGACATAGCACCGTTGATCATGGTCACCCTTCCGACGGTGTCTTCCTTCTTCTCCACTTGTGGGTGCTTCCTTCGAGGTGGTTGATCTCCCTCCGGAGATCTCCCTCCTCTTTCTCTAGCTTGTGAATGGCCTCCTGGTGCAAATGGCTCTCCCCCTGCCGAATGGCAGCGCCTCCAGGGTTTTAGGGTTGAAGATCCTTCGGGTGCAAGGAAAGGGGGGCCAAACCAACGCCGGAACTGGGTTGGGTCGGCCGACCTGGGCCGAACGGCCCAGGCCCAATTCGGCCCGGTTCGGTCGCCCCTTCGCTCCCGTGGGTCCTCAGGTGATTATGCACTTTGCCCCCTCCACTTGCATGATTTTGATGATGTCATCCTCACATCCAAGATGGAGGTTCTCCGCGCATGAAGTTCGGTCTTTTACGCTTCAATCCCCGGCGGTGTTCCTTCGTAGCACTTCGGTCCTTGCCACCATTGGAAGTGATTTCATCAAGCTCATGAACACGAACAAGACTCCGTAAATGCTCCTTTGAACTTGTTGTGAATCCGTCCTTTATGTCCATGTTTTCCAACATAAACACAACACTTCCAAATGCATGCACATAGATGAACTTGTTATATGATTAGTGTGCCTAGTGGCGGGTTAGTTCCATAATCAAATCTAAACCAAAGTGTAATGAACATGCTTGGTGTACCAAAATACACCGTCAACAGATAGCCACGTCACCGGTGTCTCACGCGACGGCTACGATGCCCGCTGCAGAATTGAAGAAATTCGACGCAAGAAATCCTCCACGGCAGGCGAGAACGATGGCTTCCCCGCCTTCTCTGCTCGACTTCGAAATCTGCTGCTCCCAGAGAAATTCAAGCCTCTCGGGATCACCAAGTACGATGCGAAGCAAGATCCAGTACAGTGGCTCAGATGCTACGCCCTCTCCATCGAGAATGCTGTTGGCAACAACGACACGAAGTGCCTCTACTTCCCTTTCTGTCTGGACCAAGCTCCACTTACATGGCTCGAGTCTCTCGAGAAGTACTCAATCGACAAGTGGGACCAGCTCAAGGAACAGTTCACCAGCAACTTCGCGGGCGCCATGGGACGCTCGGGTACTCGCATGGACCTGGCTATGGTGAAGCACGAACAGGGCGAGACCTTGCGCAAGTACATGCGGCGCTTTTTCGACAAGCGCACCACTGTAGTCGATGTCACCAATAGGGAAGTCATCGACCTTTTCCAAGACGGTCTCTACCACCGTCGCACCTTTGACGACTTCGGTCGCCACCGCCCGAGCCATCACCAAGCTCAAAGACATGATCACTTCATGGGCCGACAAAGAAGACAAGGCAAACGCTAAGTACGACGCTATTCGCGGCAAGAGCAAGCAAAACGCGGGCGACAACAACAACAACCGGGATCAAGGCGGTCGCAACAACAACTACTCGGGTCCTAATCGCAAGCGCGAGCCAGACAACACAGTCGCGGCTATCCAGCGCCCTGCGAAAGACAACTCGAAGAAGACCTCCGACGGCTTCAAAGACTTGCTGAAAGAGAAGTTCCCGTGGAACCTGGAGGCCAACCACACTACCGAGCAGTGCTACCAACTCCGGCGAGCACTCAAGGACTCTCCAGACCCCCGGCCTCCCCACGACAAGAAAGGCAAGAAAAAAATCGACGAAGGCAATGGCGACTTCCAAGAACCCGACAAGACGGTGAACGTCCTCTTCGGCGGACTACCCACCAAACGGTCTCAGAAGGCCACTCGACGGAAAGTCTTACACATTGAACCAGCGGTTCCGACTCCTCTCAGGTGGTCGGAGGTACCCATCACCTTCTCCCGCGCGGATCAATGGACAAGCTTCTCTGAACTAGGGCGTTTTCCTGTCGTCCTGAAGCCGGTAGTCGTGGGCTCCAGACTCAACAAGGTACTCATCGACGGTGGGAGCGGGCTCAACGTCCTTTTCACCAAGACCTTGAAGAAGATGAAGCTCGACATCACTCACATACTCACCAAGAGCACATCGCCCTTCTAAGGCATCATCCCCTGGAACGTGGCTATCCCACTGTGCTCAGTGGTCCTGCCAGTTACCTTCGGGGAAACTAGAGAAAACTACCGAACTGAGTACATCAAGTTCGAAGTCGCGGACTTCGAGACTTCCTACCATGCCATCCTCGGCAGACCAGCTATTGCCAAGTTCATGGTGGTGCCCCACTACACGTACTTGGTACTCAAGATGCCAAGTCCGGCCGGTGTACTCTCGCTACAAGGGGACTTGAAGATATCCTTCGACTGCGACACAGAAGCTGTGGAACTCGCAGCCACCAATCAAGTACCCAACGCCATGATGGAGATCTATGCTGCATCAAAGAAGCTTGCTCCAAGTGAACTCGACATCCCAGAGAAGTCGGACAAGGCCAACAAGCCTCAGCCATCCGAAGAACTGCAAGTCAAGGCAATCGATCTTGGGACAGGCGACAACAGCAAGACCACCATGATCGGGGTGGGCCTTGACCCGAAATAGGAAGACGCGCTCGTCAGCTTCCTCCGCGCTAACCGAGACATCTTCGCTTGGAAACCAGCGGACATGCCAGGGGTGCCCAGGAATCTGATCGAGCACTCACTCAACGTCGACCCTAAAGCAACCCCGAAACGACAACACCTCTGCCGTTTCGCCGACGACCGATGGGATGCCATCAAGAAGGAACTCGCTAAACTACTCGCAGTTGGCTTCATCAGAGAAGTCTTCCATCCCGAGTGGCTTGCCAACCCCGTCCTCGTCCGCAAGAAGAACTCCAACGAGTGGAGGGTGTGCGTCGACTACACCGACCTCAACAAGCACTGCCCCAAGGACCCCTTCGGGTTGCCGCGGATAGATCAAGTCATCGACTCCACGGCGGGCTGCGACCTGCTCTGCTTCCTCAACTGCTACTCTGGGTACCACCAAATTGCTATCAAGGAAGAAGACCAGGAGAAGACCGTGTTCATCACCCCGTTCGGCGCCTACTGCTACACGACCATGTCGTTCGGGTTGAAGAACGCGGCGCCACCTACCAACGAGCTATCCAGGCCTGTTTCAAGAGACAGCTCAACAAGAACGTCGAAGCCTACGTGGATGACGTGGTCGTCAAGACCAGAAATTCTGACACGCTCATCGCCGATCTTGAAGAGACTTTCGCATACTTGCGAGAGTACCGCTGGAAGCTCAACCCGAACAAGTGCGTCTTCGGCGTACCTTCGGGAAAGCTACTTGGCTTCATCATCAGCCATCGCGGCATCAAAGCCAACCCCGAGAAGATCTCCGCCATCACCAGTATGAGAGCTCCCACCTGCATCAAAGATGTCCAGAAGCTTACCGGGTGCATGGCGGCCTTGAACATATTCATCTCGAAGCTTGGAGAACGGGGGCTACCCTTCTTCAAACTACTCAAGCAACAAGAGAAGTTTGTGTGGACTCCAGAGGCAGATCAAGCTCTCGCGCAACTTAATGATTTCCTATCCAAGCCACCAGTCCTCACAGCTCCTCGCAAAAAGGAGCAGCTACTGCTCTATCTCGCTGCGACTACTCACGTGGTCAGTTCTGCCATCGTTGTCGAGTGGCAGGAAGATGGCCACGCTTACCCAGTTCAGCGACTAGTCTACTTCATCAACGAGGTCCTGTCGGGATCTAAAGCATGCTACCAACCAGTACAGAAGCTATTGTATGCAGTGCTCATCACCTCGCGGAAGCTACGACAGAACTTCCAGGAGTACTCGATCTCCGTCGTCACTGACTACCCGCTCGGCGACATGCTACGGAACCAAGATGCTATTGGAAGAATCTCTAAGTGGGCAGTCGAACTTGGCGCCCTTAACATCGACTTCAAGCCGCGAACAACCATCAAGTCGCAAGCACTCACTCTGGGCATATTACCCGCTACCCGTTACCCGAACCCGAACTACCCGGAACCGAACCCAAACTACCCGAACCCGTACTACCCGATGCTAATTCGGGTAGTGAATCTAATTACCCGAAGTTTTATTGGGTAATTCGGGTAGTGCGTCCCGGTACCCGAACTACCCGTAGTACCCGAACTTTGCAAACATCTATGATCCCACTCTGGCGGCCGGCTGGCCCAACATCGGCCCAAGTTGGCATCCCATCGATTATGTTGTTGTGTCGTACACGTACGGCACTACTCGCATCTTGCTACTCTACTAGTACTTGCATGTTTGTGGTTGAAAACTTTATATCAATTATGTTGCTGAAAAATTCTATAATGTTTGAGGTTTTTTATCAATTTACAAATTTCGGGTAGAACGGGAATACCCGAACCCGAACCCGAAATTACGGGTACCCGCAATTTCGGGTAATACAATTTCGGGGCTGACATCGGGTAACAGTTTCAATTACCCGAACTTTTCATTACCCGAACTACCCGACCCGATCGGATCGGGTAACCCGAACGCCCAGAGTGAGCAAGCACTAGTCGACTTCATGGCAGAATGGCGGGAGAATCAGCTACCAACTCTAACCGAGCTACTAGAGCATTGGGTGATGTACTTTGACGGCACGCTCAAACTCGAAGGTGCAGGTGCATGGGTACTCCTAATTTCTCCAACGGGCGAACAACTCAAGTATGTCCTGCAAATCTTCTTGAAGGTCTCAAACAACGAAGCCGAGTATGAAGCTCTACTACACGGGCTCCGCCTCGCAGTTTCTCTAGGCATCAAGTGACTACTAGTCTACGGCGAATCTGTAGTGGTCATCAACCAAGTCAACAAGTCTTGAGACCGCAACAAGGAGAACATGGACGCCTACTGTCTAGAAGTCCACAAGCTCGAGAACAAGTTCTATGGTCTCGAGTTCCATCACGTCGTCCGCGACAACAATGTTGCAGCGAACGTCCTATCGAAGCTTGGTTCTACTCACGCTCAAGTACCACAGATGTCTTCGTCCACGAGCTTCACGCGTCATCCATCTCGGAGCCGGCGCCTACGACCACTGACCCAGCGCATCCGCTAGCTGGCCAGGAGGTCATGATGATCGAAGTGGACTGGCGACAGCCCTTCATCGACTACATTAGCGAGCAGAAGGTTCCCACAGACAAAAACTTGGTCGAACAACTCATTCGCTGGGCCAAGTCCAACGTCCTAGTCGGGGACAAGCTATACAGGCGGGGCGCCACTTCTGGAGTACTCATGAAGTGCGTTCCCCGAGAAGAAGGCAAGGACATCTTGGAGGTGATCCATAAAGGCATCTGCGGCAACCACGCATCTTCACGTACGCTGGTCAGCAAGGCCTTCCGATGAGCTTTCTACTGGCCCACAGCTCTGGGCGATGCCGAAGAACTCGTCAGAAGGTGCCAAGGGTGCCAGTACTTCGCCAAGCAACAACACATCTCGGCCTACAAACTAGTCACCATACCACCAACCTGGCCTTTCGCCTGCTGGGGGCTCAACATGATTGGGCCTCTTCCAACTGCTCTAGGAGGATTCAACAGAGTTTTGGTTGAGGACCAGGAGCGTCTCGGTGGTCGATGGATGACCGCTCCTCAGTGATGAGTGATTGACAACGGGTGTTGGACTGACTCTTGGCTCAGTGCGCAGGTGTAGGCTGCGGCCTAGTTCGTGTTGTTGCAGGTGAAGAACGGGCGCGAAAGGTCTTCAGCCTTGAGGGGCCTCCGGGAGATGGAGAGACAAGTAGGCTTGGTTCGAGGGACCCGGTGGACGGCGGGACTAGGTGCGGGCCACATGGTGGCGAGATGAGCAAGACAAAGTCATGGACGATCGAGCCGGTGCACGGTGGCGGTCGAGTCAAGAGGCTTGGCGGGAGGCCGGGCCGAGCACGCGGTGTTTGGTGGTTTGCCCACAAAACCATCGGAGGACGGTTTCTTGGTTTGGGCCTCAAAACCAAGTCTGAAGGCCCAACACGACGAAGATGGGATCCAAGCGCGTCGGGAAGCTTCGAAGTGGAGGACACGTGGCGGAATCGCATGGCTTGCGTCGGGAGGACGCGGGGTGCGGCGAAGGCGTGACCGTCCGATGGCAAGACCCACAAACATTACATAAATGCCCCTGCATGGGTTGTATCGCTAGTAGTTGAGTTAGGGGTAGTCGAGTCATTTCCCACACCGTCGGGACCCGATATATAAGCCATTAGTGTGTGTGGATGGCTCTCTCTCTTCGCGACTTAGGGTTTCATTTCCCCCCTTCCATTTCTCTTTTTCCGAGACTATTTTCTTCTCCATTTTCTCTAGGCTAGCATGAGATCTTCATGAGAGATTTGTTGAGAGGGATGGATGCTAGGGCGGCATGCTAGACCTTGTGAATCTTTCCTGGTTTGTATAGAAGATTTGGCGTTTTGAATTTCGTGGTCCTTTTTCGTGCTTGTTTTTGGTGCCTTTGTTCTTGGTATGGTTCCGCGGATTTGAGTGGGTTTCTCCCCGGATTTCTTTGAGGGAAACATGTATGGATGTCTTGTGCATCTTTGGGGTTGATCTTGTGCCCTCAAACACCGGGAAACCACTTTGATTCAAGGATTTTCGGTCGGAGCTCTAGTTTTTGGTGGTGTTCAAAGGATCCGCGATTCCCGGTGATTTAGGGAGTTAGGAGGCAAAATTTTTGGGGTATAGCATCCTTGTTTGACGCTTATCATGTCCCCAAACCCTTGTCTCAACAGCTTCTACCGTTTTGGAGATCCGGTGATGGATTGGAGGTGTTGACTTTCGGGGTCGAGCAGTTTTTGGTTCTGTCCGTGCCTTGCGGACGGTCCGCGAGGGCCTGGCGGACGGTCCGCGGGCACAGTGTTCGTCGCGTGTTCTTTGTGCTCTTTCTCGCCTTCATTTTCGATCCGTGGTGATTTCGAGTTTTGGTTGGGCGAGGTTTCGGACGGTCCGCGTGTGCCGGGCGGACAGTCCGCGGGTGCCGCGGCGGACGGTCCGCGTGCTCCCCGCGGACGGTCCGTTATTCGGGTTCGCTTACGGAGGTTCCGTTGGCTCGGACGATCCGCGGCCCGGGCCGGACGGTCCGCCGTACCTGTGCGGACGGTCCGCGGTACGCGGCCGGACGGTCCGCGTGGTCCGTGCGGACAGTCCGCCCCTCCTGGTCGGACGGTCCACCAGAGCCTGGCTGCTTTATTTCTTGGTTTGATTCCTCCCTCCTTCTTTCGTGCTTCCGCGTGTGCTTCAAGGAATCATTCCTAAGACTTGAGGTCGATCCATAACCTCGTTGTCTTGGCGATTAGTGTGTGATTCGATCCATCGCTCGTGTGTGACCGGGTTTTGTCTAGGGTATAGGCCGGGTTCCTTGAGAAGAATTTCTACCGGCTCCTATTCACTCCCCCCTCTCTAGTCGCCATCCGATCCTTCACTAGTGGCCATCGACAAGTTCACCAAGTGGATCGAAGTCAAGCCGGTCACCTGTCCCAAGGCCGACAGGGTACTCGACTTCTTGGATAAACTCGTGCACCGCTACGGACTACCCCATCGCATCATCACAGACCTGGGCTCCAACTTCAACAATCACCAGTTCTGGGAGTACTGCGAGAATATCCGAATCAACGTCCGGTATGTCTCAGTCGCCCATCCACGGGACAATGGACAAGTCGAGTGCGCCAACGGCATGGTACTCGACGCTCTCAAGAAGCGACTGCACGATGCTGCTAACACAAAACGAGGAAAGTGGGTCAAGGAACTGTCCAACGCTCTCTGGGGGCTGCGTACTCAACCCACCAAGCCGACGGGACAGTCACCCTATTTCCTGGTCTATGGCTCTGAAGCTATTCTACCCGCCGACGTCATGTAGGAGTCACCGGCAGTAGAACAGTACGACGAAGGCATATTCGAAGATAGCAAACGAGTTGACATCAATGGACTCAAAGAAGCTCACTGCGTTGCCCTCCTCCAAACAGCAAGGTACCTAGAGGGTATCCGACGCTACCACGATCGCAATGTCAAGGAACACTCCTTCAACGTTGGTGATCTAGTCCTCCGCCGCATCCAGAACACGGAAGGACTACACAAGCTCAGCTCGCCATGGGAAGGCCCCATCACAATCGCAAGGGTGACCGGACCAGGCTCGTATCACCTCCAGACACTTGAAGGAGAAGACATCAGCAACTCATGGAACGTCCACCAGCTTTGTCGATTCTACGCGTAGTCTTTGGACTACTCTCGGGGCTCAAGTCTACACGACTACTTTCGAGCCCTTCATTGTAAGCGGCCTCCGGGTCCAGGCACTAGTCTTCGGACTACTTCACTCCGAGATCCAGTGCTAACGGCTACTAACAGAACTCGGGGCTGCTTAGAGCGTCCAGGACTCTAGCAGCGGTCTATCAAGAGACCATGTACTTCTAGATCCAGTCTATACGACTACTAACGGATCTACTGCTGTAAGTGGCCACGCACCCTAGCACTACTCTAGCCGTAGGCGGCCTCCGGGTCCTGGCGACTTCACTTGTAAACAGCCCTAGCCATCCAGGTGTACTCTTCAGTAATAAAGTTCGACCCTTGATCAACTTATTTACTGTGTCTCCCTCAACGGGTCTACTACCGAGTACTACTACCCACGACAACCCCACAGATGGGCACTCCGCATACAACATCGCGACAATGACTAACCCTACAGGCTAACTACTGGAGGTTCAGCTCCTCAGCGACTTGCTCTGCGATCGGCGCCATCTACTCCAGAAACTCTGTGTACTGCTCATCTGAGCAATTGGCGGCTAGTCCACCCGCGACTACGTCCACCGGAGCCTTGGGGAAGTATGACTTCATGAACGCCAAGACTTGGTTCAGGATGGATTTCACCAAGTGCTTGACATAAGTAGCCAGGCGTCCGGGGGCTTCCTTCAGCCGGTCAACCAGAGGGGCTATCTTCGGCCTGCTCGGGTGTGGCACCAGCAGCCTCGCAATGGGGAGCGCGGCTTCTTCGAGTTCCTTGAGCTGCTCCCGCAACCTCTCGCAGTCTTCATTCAGCTTCTGCAGAAATTTATAGCAGTTGACAAGATCACGATCTGAGGCGATCCGAAGCTCCATGTGCATATTACATTCATGGGCCAGCTGCTTATAATAGTACTCAAGTACCTCGCGGGCATCCTTCTCTCGGTAGAAGAGGTTCTTCATATCAACCTCCGATGCCTTCAGCTGTTCCACTCGGGCTTTAAGATCTGCAAATAGCTCAAGGAGAAATGTCAGGATACTACAGGGTACCCACAATAAGTAATCGACAGGATGACATCAGCATACCTTTGTTCTTCTGGCGCAGCGACTTGTTCTTGCAGACCAACTCATCACTCTTCGCCTGCATGTCTTGTACTTCATTGTGGTATTGGGTGAAGGCACCATCAAGCTTGGACTGGAGCATGGCGGAATGCTTCCTGGCCTTATTAAGCTCTTTCTCCAACGTCTCTGCTCGGAGCACTGTATCGCCATACCCCTGGAGCATATCAGACTTTTGTCGGGATCTCTCCACGGCATCCTGCAGAAGGCAATGATTATTACTCGGGTACTGCAGTCGGGTGGAATTCGACTACTCAAGAGTCTTGTTATGTACCTTCATCCATTGCTCAGTCCGGCATTGACTCCAAGTTGCGGGCTACCGTCGCCGGGTTGATAAGGTCATCCGCCAGAGGTTCGAGTCCATCACGACTAGTAGCGGCGGACTCGGACATTGGCGCCGAACGGATTGGTTCCGCGTCTTAGATTTCCGGCGAGCGGACGACTACCTCCAGGCTCGCCTCCAGCAGTGCATCACCATACACCTCTTCGGTCACCCCGGGGTTGTTGTCCCCGCCGGCTCGGTTGCTGCTCCCATGGCCACCTCGGTTTCTCGCACGACGCTTCCAACCGGCATGGCTTCAGGGATGGTGCTTCCCTCGACTTCTGCCCCTGTCAACACAAGACATACAATATCAGTACCTGGGGGCTCTGACTACTACTCGAAGAAGGCTGCATCGGCGCAGTCCACTTACCTTCTACTACACTGGCTTCAGGCAGTGTAGCCTCTGCGACCGGCACCACAGTCTCAACCTGAGGGAGGGGACCGGACTCCTCGACATCGAGCGCTGGATTCTCTTCAGTTGCCGCCGTGCCGGGTTCATCTCCTTCCCAGGACAAATCAGTCAACTTCCTGCACAGTACAAAATTGGTGGTCAACCGAGTAAGATTACCAAGTTACAAGTACTACTCGGGAAAGGTTTTCACTTACAAGCTAGACCGGACGACAGTCACGGTTGGAGCGCCAAGTATGCTGGCGATGTCTACAAGCCCGGCTTCGGTGGGTGCCCCTTCTTCAACTTGAGCTGCTACCGGTTCTTCAGTACCAGTAGTCGCGCTCGGTCCGGGTCTGTTTTCCATGGCCGGCGCCTGCGGCTCGACAACTCTAGTCGACTGTTGTGTCATCTGCGACACAAGTTCTTCTACGGTGGGGGCTGGGTTGCGGCTTCTCTCAGCCGGCTCGCCCACCGTTTCCCAGTCGTCTCCTTCCCCATGATCAATGGGGTCGGATGGTGGAATCTCCTGCGAGAACTTAGAATTCAATTGTCAGCATAAACAATACTGCAAGACAAGTACTCGACTACTCTACTCGAGGAGCTTACCTCTTAAGACATAGTCTCGGTGACCTTCAATTTCTTGGCGACGCGCTTGCGTGCCACATTGCACGGCCTCCTTGGCGGCGCAGGGAGACTGGCCTCCAGGCTAGTCGGTGGATCATCGATGAGGGGCACATTGGGTAGTCCAGGACGACTGAACCTGGACCGCAGCTGGAACCGCTCCTGCAGAATCTCCCTGTCCTCCTCGTCGGACGTATCTTCAATGGTGACGGTGTCGTCACCCTCGCTGACTTCACGGCGCACCTTGCCCTTGCCCTTGCCCTCCTCTGGAATATCCACAAGTCGAGGAGGGGAGGCTGGGTCGGATACAAACTTCGTCAGGTCATCCTGCAGCAAACTGTTTGGGTGAGCTTGACTACTACAATAAAATGAGTACTCGAAGACAAAAGTTCGATTATCAGCCTTGTTTGGCGGACGAGCCGCAGAGTACTCGGGGACTAGGAAGGGCGTGTATGGTGGAAAATCTTTGAAGATCCTACCCAGTCTCTCGACGATGTCATCATCATCGACTTCATCACCGGGCATCCTCGACGTGTCGTCGTCGCCCGTATATTGGTACCCGAGGGTATCGCGGGCCATCAGCGGCTGCACCCTCCTCTTCATGAAGCTGAAGGCCACGTGTTCGGCCCTCAGCCCGGCTTTTCTCAAAGCCTTGATCTTTTGTAGCAGCTCGGGTAGTTGAATATCGTACTACCGCCTAAACCAATCCACTTTGGCCATTAAGCAACAATAAAGTATCATCCTGTTGTTAGTCGCCGGGTTAACACTCGGTAAATCACTTATATAGCAACAAGGATCGATATATATGCATTAAAAATCACACGAAGGCGAGTCCAGAGATACAACATCATTAACATCCAAATTTTACCCCGAAGGGTTTAATTATTACAAATCGAAGTTTTTGTCATCACAACGTAGTTCAGAGTTTTGGTAACAACGGAATTTAAACTAACGGGAGTAAGCACACCATGGGAGGCCAGCCATGATGCCTTCAGTCGTCATCCTCCACCCACTCTAGCTCCTGGCCGGGCGGGATCTCTCCGGGCCACACATCACCGAAAGCATTACCTGGATCAACATATTATAGCAAGACTGAGTATACTAATACTCAGCAAGACTTACCCGTCGGTGATAACTACTTCACCAACTCTAGACATGAAAGGCTTTTGGCCACTGGGTTTCTTTTGCTGAAAAGTAACAAAGAGTATGTCCTTACTTTCAAGATTTTAGCACAAGTTCTAGTGGGTTTATTCTTTACTAAATTAGCAATCTATTACATACAAGGTTGTACCATACAATTAATCAAGCATAATATTCATCAACTTCCATCATTAGGGATCTCATGGCTAGTGGAGTAAGTAATCTCAGATAACGGTGAGAGGCCGATAATCGATTGATTCAAACCTTGCAAGGTAGACCTAAACACACGGTGGGATGCCCCTGTGAGGACAACCACCAAACGGTTCCCAAAAATCCTCGGGTCGGGATAAAAGGCCACAGTCTTTGGTGCAGGCTATCCGGCATACCCCGCGGGGCACCCGGACTCACCATACACCACCGGTAGCTAGCCGTGAGACGCATACCAAGAGTAGTGACAGTTAAATCCCTAGCCGTCTCATTAAGGTACTAGGCTTACCGGTCCCATTCTCGACAAGTGCTTAGTACGTTCAAACACTTAAACCACGATAGTCATTAGACCGGAGTCCACATCCCATGCTCTTACCACGTGAGCAATCCATTTAAGGAGATCTTATGATTCCTCTCTAGGAACCTATTCTCACGAGTGACATCATCACCCAACTTGTAACGGTCCTATAGCTTAGCAGCTATCGACCTATCATACTAGTAAGGACAAAGGTACCTAGGGATCATGCATCTAAGGTTCCATACAACTCCTGAACTTAAATGCACAAGCATCCATAGATAATTGTATAGCAAAATTTGAAAACTGGGTCAGATGCACCGGAGCTTGCCTTCGTCAGCAAGGTTAGCCTGAGCACCCTCGGTGTCGTCGAGTACTTCCACGTACTACAGAGCAGCTTCGGCTTCTCCTCCCTCGGCTTCTGGGACGATCGAGTAGTCACCGTCAGGAAGATCTACACGGAATGCAATGCAGGGTTCAGGCGATGTGATAGGTTATCTAACTTATCCAACTCTTGTTGGACACATTCACCTTAACAAATAATTAACTATTACTTTCTTTTTATGAGGGTTAATATTGATATGTGTTTCATTCCTTTATCACACACTTGAATTAGTGCTTCTTTTATACTTGTTATTTCATGTGAAGGTTTAACACTTTTATCTCTCACTAGTAAAGGTGTATACAAAGATAAACATTTATAAATTAATTCTTCAACAGCAAGGGTGTGTTTTTAGCCCTTAAACAAATTTGACAACATTTCACAAAAAGGGGTAAAAGAAAGTAAAAGACATTTTCCTAATTTAATTAAAGCATTACTCCATAAGGACCTTTAAAGCTTTTATCAAACAATAAATCACTAAAAATTTAAAGGAAGGTTTCTCAAGCATCACCACATTCATACTGAAGCACTGGACTCACATGCAAAGCTTGGAAGCTAGAAAATAAAATACTTTGGAAAAATAACAAAGACTAGCTAGCAAACAAATTAAATGCATACAAAAATAAATAAGCATCAAAATGCTCCAATCTCCCTCATACATGCTCTCTGGCCCTAAACCAGCCTAAACAACCAGCAAGCACACCTAGAACCTCTATTGATCTTGCTTTATTAATTTACAAAGGAAAACGTGCACAATTTAAGAATAAATATTTATTATCATCCAAAAATTATGATTACTTCACCAGAGGTGTGTCTTGGCATAACAAGACAGCATGCACAAGTTGGGCACAAAATATAAATATTTTTAGCTACAAAAATCATCTAGGCGGAATCTGCATAAAGGGAAAACAATTTATATAAAAAGATTTACAACATAAATTTGCGCAATTTTTGGCACAGGTGCTAGTCACAACATAATACACAACATATCCAAAAATTGGATACAGAGGGTTTATAGATGTTTAGATATTGCAGATCTAGGGTTTCCATATTCCTATTTTTCATGCTAAAAATATCAAGAATCAGACCTTGTGAGTATAACAAAGGTTGTAGTACTCTTAACCATGAATCCAACAAAATTGAGTATGCATTTTTCTGAATTTTCTACGATTTTCTACGTGTTTTACAAGTTTCAGCAAAATGGATATACTATTGATGTTTCAACTTTGCGGACAGACCCCTGGAAAGATTCGCTCCTTTGCAATGTGGCCCTTGGCCATGGCCGGTGGCGCGGGAGGCCAAATTCCGGCGACTCCGGCGAGGGGATCGGCCGGGAAATGGTTGGGGGGAGGGGCTAGGGCTCACCTAGGGTTGATTTGAGCCGGAGTTGGGGGTCGATAGGCCGGCGGCGAGCGCGGCCAGCAGATGGGGCAGGCGGCGGCCGCTGCGGCCAGCATCTCGGTGACAAGAAGGGAGGTGCCGGGCAATGCGCGGTGCTTTGAGCTCCTATGGGGCCTAGGCGAGGTGCTGGGAAGGTCAAGCGACTGGGGAAAAGCGCAAGGACGAGGGCTCGCCCGGCGGCGCCCATGGCGACTCGGCGGAGCCGCTCGGCCGTGGCACGACGGGCCCGCGGGGGATGCTGCGGTGCCATCCTTATATAGCGGCCGCGCGCCCTCACGGAGACGCGAGAGAGAGAGCGACGGGGAGTGCTCGACCGCGGGCGGCACGCCGTACGCGGCGCGGGCGGCACGGCATGGAGCGGACCGACGGTCCAAGGCGTGCGGCCGGCGACGGTGCGGTGTGACATGCGGCAAGGACGGATTCCAATGCGCCTCGGTGCGCGAGCGGCACGGGGGAAGGCGCGGGCGCGGCCCGACGCCGAGGTGGCGGGACGCGCGCGCGCGACGTCGCGGCGCAGCGTGCGGTCGGCTCAAAAAACGTTTCACAGTACTCCTGTTCGAGCGCAAAAATCTCCAAAAACTTGAATAGAAGTGCACAAATTGGTGAATAGGAAAGTTGTAGATCTCACTACCCCCTACAACTTTCACAAAGGCCGTATGGTGTTTTTCTCAACGGATTTTGCACAAAACGCTGCCAAACTTTGAATGCTGCCATGTCTCAATGAACAGGAGGTACTGCCAGTTGACCAAGTTTTTCACCAATTTCCACTCAAAATTGGAAATGCCAATCTACATAAAAGTTGTGTCCCTCAACAAGCTGGACAACTTTCATAAAGGTAGATTTTGAAGTGTTTAGGTGAATTTTGGAGAACGCGGCAAAAGTTCCGGAGGACGTTCATTGACATTAGGGTTTCAGTGGGGTTTGACCTTGTCTTTGACCAAGGGTTGACCACCAGGGTGTTTTGACTTGGTCAAGGGGTTCAATAGGGATTGTCGACTCGGTTTTCGAGGTGATGACCCAGGTTGACCTAGGTTTGACCAATGTCGGCCGGTTTGACTCGGCTGATTCGGTCATTAGCGCTAATGACGCTAATTAAAAACCTAGGGCGTCACAGGGGGCTCGGCTACGTCTACTCCATTCCCTAGGTGATGACAAGATTCCAGAGCAACTCAGGACACATTCTAGAATCAACATGACCCTTCAATTCGAGAGGAAGTACTCGACTCAAGGCTCGGGGGATCCGTGCCACGTGTCCTTCGGTTTTTTCTCCGGATTTTGCGGGATAATCTTGGCAGAACTTCAGATCGACCCTCAGCTTGAATCTATGATTCAACCTAAGGCTCGGGGGCTACATTCCATATGGAATGTGATTCTTCGAATCGCATTTTCCATATGTTTCTCTCTTCAAGACAAAGCGAGTATTATTGAAGACCTTCAAGAGGAGAACTCGAGGACGCTTCGGAACTACTCGAGAAGACTTCAAGACTACTCAAGGATTAGCTGGAGTACCTTCCAGCCTCGGGAAGCTTCAAGTACTCTTGAGGACTTTTGGCTTGTAGTACTCGGGGACGCTTGAGGACTACTCGTCAGGGCCATCAAGACTACTCGAAACTATCCTGCTCGACTACAAAGTACTCGGGGGCTTGTCGTATGGACCTCCCTGGGCCCACTACCTCGGTGGGTACCAGGACCGACTACTCGATAGGCCCCTGGGACTACTCATCTTGAGCCACACGGCACCTGATGGCGTGGGGCGCAAGGACTACGGTGGAGAAGTACTCGGATAGGAAGCTATACACGTCATGTACTATGTAGAGAACTCCTAGACGTACCCCACTTGTACTCTCTCCTCAAACCGACTTGTAACCCTGCCTCCCGGACTATATAAGGCGAGGAAGGGACCCCTCTCTCTCATACACGCATCATCTTGTAAACATACCCAATCAATCTAGAGCTACGCAACATACAGGACGTAGGGTATTACGCACCTCGCAGCCCGAACCTGTCTAAATTGTGTGCCACGTGTCTCTTCTTTCGAGTTACCGATCTCGGCGAGGCCACATTCATCTACCTCGAGTACTCCCCTTGGTAGGTTGCCGGTCTCAAACACCGACAGTCGGAGCGTTGCATAGACCGAACATCCGAGTGAATGGGAATTTGCATGAACCCCGAGTACCCATCGAGAAAGCAAAAATAAGCATGGTTCGCTAATCTCTCGAGCATCTCGTCAATGAACGGTAGGGGGAAGTGATCTTTCTTCATTGCTTTGTTTAGCTTTCGATAATCGATACACATCCGCCACCTGGTCACGGTTCTTTGCGGTATCAACTCATTCTTCTCATTATTCACCATGGTTAAACCTCCTTTCTTCGGTACATAATGTACCGGGCTCACTCATTCGCTATGCGGAACTGGGTAGATGATTCCGGCATCAAATATCTTGATGACCTCTTTCTTCACTACCTCTCGCACGGCATGAGTTAGCCTCCTTTGGTGGTCCACTACGGGCTTACATTGGTCTTCCATTGGTATACGATGAGTGCAAAAGGCTGGGCTAAGACCTTTGAGATCATTGATCAAATATCCAATCACCTTCCTATGTTTTTCAATAAATTCAGCAACTTCTCATTTTCTTCGGGACTCAGTCCGTCGCTCATGATGACTGGATAAGTCTTGTATGGGCCCAAATATTCATACTTTAATCCTTTGGGCAAAGGTTTAAGCTCTACCTCGGGCACTTCTGGCTCCTCGGGTTTAATCTCTCCTATGTCTTCGAATCTTTCTTCCTCCACACTTCCATCTTGTGGTTCTAATCCTTTCATTGCTTCTTCTAGTTCTTTGTCTTGTTGATTGTTAACTTGATTCTCCATCGCTCTTTGCAGCGGTCTCTAAGGGTTTCAACAAAACAAAGACTAGTGAGTTACCGATTTTTTCTCTAATGGTGTTATGGATGGCCTCCCGTAATGCCTAGTTATCGTTAGTTTAATTCCGTTGTCTTTTAAAAACTATGAACCATGGTTGATCATAGTATGAACTATGATTTGTAATAAGTGACCCTCCAGGGAAGATTAGTCTTAAATTATAAGGTACCTTGGACACTCCTTCGTGAGAGTTTTAATGTATGCGTGTTCGATCCTCTATGTGTTGATTCAAATGATTACCGGGCTTGACCCGGTAGCACTCAACGGGATGATTCTTTATTATCGCTTAATGACCTAAAGGGATTCACTTAAGTGATAGTACGGCCTTGTCTCGAGTGAGGTTGTCACAACTATGCACAAGCTCATATGCCTAGGTTCATGTAGTTGTTTCGCCTAGGTTCCTGGAGTATTAGATTATTTTATAACATACTCCCTCCGTTTCATATTTAGATATACTCCTTTTGTTATGTATTTAGACATAATCATATATCTAGGTGCATAACAAAATAAATTTATCTAAAAATCACAATGACAAGTATTATGAAACAAAGAGAGTAAATTACATAGATAATTACGAAAAATGGGAAGTTTGGAAAATATTAGAAGAACATCGTAACTTTCTGTGTAACTTGTGATGGAAAATAATTTTGAGTACATATCGTTTTAAAAAAGTATTTTGGTACCATAAAAATTTGATATGTTCCCATAGTTTTTGAAAAGTAGTTTGGTACCATGAAAAATTGAATATGCTTCAAAAGTAGTAGAATTTGATGAATTTTAGAATTGCACAAGTAAACATATGTGATTCTAAGCAACATAGATACATCTTCATTTGTTAAGTGACTATAAAAATTTTCATGATTTTTAAGGTGTTTTGATGGTCATTTTGTCCAACTTAATAATTAAGAAAAAGCGATAAAATGTCAAATAAGGATGGAAGTTACAACTCGATGTCACATAAGGGATAGAAATTTTTTAGAGCTAAAAAGGAATAAAGTCGTCTTCTAGTGTCAAATAAGAAATTTTCTTCTATATCTTCTAGCTACCGAACTCTATAAACATATACTTCCTTGTAACAAACTTTATGCTTCAAAATCCTGTAATTTTCTTTATGTGTTTATGTATTTTGTCGTGCTCATTGGAAACTGTTCTTTTCTTCTTCGTCACTTCTTTATCATACGGAACATACGCAACTTCAGCTCTAGAATTATTTTTTCTTTATGGCAGAATAAATAATTATTCTCGGTCATAATAAAATGGTTTTATTCGTATCAAAAATATGTTCGGGGGACAATAATAAATGTTCGGCCATGGGCTTCACCCCAGTCACCAATGCGACATTTAGCACCTTGAAAGCCCCACCCAGTCCATTCTTCGAGGCTGTTCGGCTGGCTGCTCTCGGCTTGTTACGGTTTATTTTAACTTATTTTCCTCTCACATAATACTATTTGATCTACTAGTCATACACTATGCTTCCTACCAGCCGAACAGCCTCTCATTCTTGTATTTTTCGCCAATTTGTGATCGAGTTTGTGATCGAGAAGAAAACGAAGGAGAGGACGCGAAAGGCACAGGAAGACGAAATCCACCCCGCGAGATTCTGGGGCAGCCGCCGTACACATTCCTTTTGGAGATGCCGCACACACGCATGCTAGGCATTTTGAGAGCAACTCCAACAAAGCCCTTACTTGAGCCCCTACTCAAAAATTAGGGGCTCGGAGAAAAACCGAAGTCCAGCAAAACCCTTACTACACCCCCTACTACTATTCACATCTCCTACTCCTTTCCTCCGGGCCCTTCTCCTGCGGGTGGAGAAGGGAGCCCTACTCGGTCGTTGGACGTTTCTGCTCGCGCCCCTGCGCGAAGCCGCCCCTCACCCGCGCGGACTCTTCCCTGCGCCGCCCGCCCGGAGCTCAGAGCTCGCCTCCCTTCTCTTCTCCCCATTCTATGCGTCCCAGAGGTCAAGCACGAACCTCCAACCTGTTCGTTTGGCTGGTGGCTGATGGCTGGTGCTGATTTATTCTGAGAGAAAAGTACTGTTGGCTGGTTGTTGGTTTGTTGTGAGACAAAAGTAATGTTGGCTGGTGGCTGATAAGAAGCGAACATGCTGCAGCTGAATCTCCCACGCGCACACGAATCTGCGGCCAGATTCGCCTCGCACGACCATGGGCTAGCTGTGCGAGCGCCGGCTGCCGGAGCTTCCCTCCGCGCCGTACCGGCCGCTTCTGCGCCCAACAGAGCTTGAGCCCCTTGGACCTCCGCGTCGTCGCGCAAGCCGAGGCCGGCAGCGGTGCCCCTGGATGGACCTTCGCGTCGCCGCCAGATCCGCAGTGAGCTGCCTCCACACCCGATCGCGGTCCCTACCAGTCGTCGCCATCTCCCCGCTCGGCCTTCCACCGCTATGAGCTTGAGCACCCCGACCCACACCAAGATCTGAAGGCCGAGCTGGAGCAGATCCACCGGCGGGGTTCGAGTCCGGGTAGATCCGCAAGCCGACGGCCAGCGCCGCCTCGCGTCACCATGGGCGACCTCTGCGTCCGCCGCCCCCAAGCTCGGCTGAAGCTCGCTTGCACAACGCATACAGCTGGATCTCGATCCGCCGGTCCGCGCGCTTCACTCGAAGCTCCATCCGCCGGCGTGGAGCCCTATCCGCGACGCCGACGGCCGCGAACGCCGCCTCGCACGGCCACGACAAGCCCCGCGGACGCCACCTCACCGGTCGGGAGCGCCTCCTCCTCGCATCGCCGTGCCTCGGAGTGCACGTGTGCGACCGGGAGTGCCTCCTCCCTGCGTCGCCAGCTGGAGCTCGCACTGCAGGGGCTGGCCGCGGCGCATCTGGTTCCTCCGCTCCAGCCTGTGGCCCAGCTCCGGCGACCAGCTCGGGAAAAGGATGGGGAGAAGAAGAGAGGGATAAGGAGAAAAATGGAGGAGTCCGGTGGAGAAGAAAGGGTCAAATTTATTTGGTCACTGACGTGTAGGCTCCACCTGTCATAAATACAAGTAGGGGCTGAGAAGAAAAGGTTACTGCTGAAGTTGAAAAAAAAACGAAGCCTCCAAAAATTAGAAGAGCCCCAGAGGCCCGAAGTAAGGGCGTCTCCAACAATCTAGCTTAGAGCTAGTGAAACTAATTTTTTAATCATGAAACATTGTAAAAGACAAGAGACTAACTAGGAGAGAAGAGATAAGCTCGCTCAATTCCCAACACACTGTTCTCTCACTGCACAATATTCAAAGCTAGTTGTTGCACTATTTTCTCGTTTAAATTCATCATCTTAGAGCATCTCCAAGAGTTTGCCAAAATTTACTTGGCAAATCACGTGTTTTGCCAACTTCTAAAAAGCTATGCAAAGTAAAAAAAGACTTCATCTCCAACAGTTTGGCATAATTCACTTGCCAAATCCAGATCTAACTTACATCAGGAATCCTGAGAGAAACAAAATTATGTATGTGCCCTTCCACCTCTTAAAAAACTTACATCAGGAATCCTTCTCTATTCTTTATTTCTTTTTCACCCTCCCACCTAGAAGGAAACAACGATGGCAACCACGATCCGCGCGCGCATATATGCGCGTGGGGAGGTGAGTTTTGCCAAGTTTCTATTTTTGCCAACTTGGTTTGCCAAACTGTTGGAGGTCAATTTTTCTTGTTTTGCCAAAATTATATGGATGCCAAGTTGGTTTGTCAAATTGTTGGAGTTGCTCTTAGAGCTAGTGCTATGCGATTGGAGACGCCCTAAGTGCTATGTGCCCGCACGCGTCCGGCTCCCGTGTGATCCAGCGTTCCCACCACCACGGTCGCCGGTCGGGCGGGCAGCGAGCGGCACGGCGACATGCTGGCGCGTCCATCGACTCCCACGGCACCCAGGCATGCCCGTGGTGACCGCCGCCGCACAGCACGACGCCGCGCGGCGGCACTCGCGTCACGTACATGCAATCCCGGCCGGGTTCGCTTCACTTCGCCTCCAACCAAGCACTCCGTCCGTAGTAGGAAAAGCAGCCGGAATCGCACACAAGTGCGTGGGTGCGTGACTGGCGACTGCGTGAGTGGTCGGTGACCACGAGCGAAAGGCGGGCATCGATCCATCGAGTGGAAATAAAATTTAAAAAAAAAGGCAGAAACCAGGAGGAGAAGAAGGGCGAGGGGGCCGCCGCGGCCGGGGAGGGAAAGGGAAAGGGAAGCCGGAACGACTGGCTGAGGTCAATCCGGTCGCATGCCCTTGCTGCTCTCCTCACAATTCACACCCGAACAAAAAGACGGCCAGGAAACGAACGCATAATAATAAAAGCCGGGGCCAAGGCGGAAATGAGGGGAAAAGAAAAGAGAAGGCGGAAATGAGCAGCAGCCAGCAGCTAGCCCCGCACTGCGAGATGCATACAAAAGAGCACTGCGAAATTGCTAGGTGCACGTCAGTGCGCGCGCCACACCGGGCGTGCTGGTGTTCATCCGTGTGTGCAAAAATCGTCGCGGGATTCCATGTGTAGTTTGCGAAAAGTTATATTCATGAACTAGAACAATCCACTTGTACTATATGCCGCCTCCATCAAGTGTATATCTTGAAGATTCTTACTTTGCTCTTTGATAATGTGGTGTGAATCGCCATTGGCTTGGAAACCTCATGTACATAAACAAGATCTTCTCAAATATATTTTCATAAGATGAATCAATTTATATCCTACTTTCTATTTTTCATCTACATTTTCAACCGCACTCTATATTTTTATCAGATGACAAAGACGAAAGCGGCGAGCGGCAGTCTCAAGTGGGTCCTGGGCTCCTGGTCTCTAAAAGCGGCGGAGGATGAGCGCGTTAGGCCGTTAAGGCGAGCGGACGAGGAACCGAGCAAGGGATGTGCCCTCCGATCTTCTTCCAGTACTCACATGGTGGCTCCCTATAGCTGTCTCTTGGGCTCTTTTTTTGGTTTGTATATATGCATATAGCCTTATACGAGAGTGATATTTTTGGCAAGGGGGACATGGCCCACCTTGGCCAACACTTAGCTCTGCCAGTGGCATCAACTATAGCCGCTAGTGGTTTCGTGTAATATTATGTGGTATTGGGCGTGCTAACGACAAGAACTAGACACGCTACAGGCACAATCTAAAAAAAATACACGCTATAGACAACTTTTTAAGAAAACCCTCCCAAAGAGATGCGCGCGTTGCGGCCACGCTCGAGTGCACGTAGCAAACCGCGTCTCCGAAAGGTGGAGAGAGAATAGAGAGAGAAATAAATACGAGGGGCAGGGCCCTCCTCTCTGTTCTTCTCTTCTCTACACCGATCACTCACTGCTCCCCTCCCTCGCCGGAGCCCAGGGATGGCAGCTGCAGCTCCTCCCGCCGCCGTGATCGCGTGATGGCAGCCGACACCGCCACTCTCCGCCGATGGACGACGCCGGAAGGGCATCCGCTCCCGCGTCGGTGACGGTCTCCGCCACCGCCGCACCCGCGCCTCCTCCCCCCTCCGCCACCGCCGACACATCCTCCCCCGACCCCTCCGCGCTCTATGGAGGTTAGGGCTTCATTTCCTCTCTCTGCTAGCGCTCCAGCTGTGGTGCGGTTCGGTAAATTGGGGTTTCGATTCTTAATTCCTCATGTAGGTTAAGCTCAGGTGCTCTGTTTTTCCGTAAGTTTTTCTGTGATTGCTCCTGGATTACTCTGTTGTCAACCACGGGTTGCTAATCCAAGTTATTTTAGAGTGCCGAGCTGCAGTTAGTGTAGTTCCTTATCTTCGCGTCGGTGTGGAATTGGGTCAATTGGGGTTTTCGCCGTGCGAGTCTGTTACTAGTTTATAACTTTACAATAGGATTCCACCTTTTGCTCTATCTTGTCCAGCATCTGAATTTAACGAATTGGGCTAATTGGGGGGTTTTGCCGTGTGAGTCTGTTAGAAATTTTCTGAACCACTGTAAGCTATTGATGTTTAGTTATTGTATGGGAGTTCTTTTTGCATGAATAGCGTCGGTGGAAAAAATGTGGATGGCTTCATCACTCAAAGAGACCTAAAGTGAAAATTTCACATTACACACCTGTCGATCTCAGTTTTCTTCCAAATTATACTGGTTTATAGTCAAGTTATGAGTGTATGTGCAATGTTAATTGCAGAGGGGATGTGGCAACAGATGGCCATGAACAGCGGTGCCACTATGCAACCTGGACCATATCCTGAGCGGCCAGGTGAACCAGACTGCACTTACTACCTCAGGACTGGATTGTGTAGGTTTGGCATGAGCTGCAGGTTCAATCACCCTCCGGATAGGAATCTGGTGAATATCTACTTCTCCAAACTCTTTATGTGCCATATTTCTTGGATCAGCAGATATTTTGCTATTATCCGGCGTCCTGTTCCTACCTACATTTTCAGCATTATTTGTAGAGCTATTTGTGATGTGTCGTTTGAAGAATTTTCCCTTGGACCAAAGCCTTTATAAATTTTGTCCTTCTCTGATGTGTTTAAGTTGCACCACTGAACAAAATGCAAGGAGCAGTGTTTGAAAAGCAAAGCTGTACTGACATGTCTTGATATTTAAACCCTTCTCCCCTGGGAAACTCACAAAGATATAGGTTTCAGTAGGCTGGTGATAAGGTTTTGCTTGCCTGAGGTGCTTACCTGTATTATGTACAGTTTGAAGTTTCTGTTAATCTGCTAGTCCTGTTGTGCGTTGCAGATAAAATAATTTGCAAATATAATGCAGAATAATCTGTGTTTTTAGCTTGTGGGGTGTTTATTTTTCGAATCGAGGGGATCCCCCATTTCCATTGCTAGAACGGAAATAAAGCAGTTTACAGAAGTAGTGCAGAAGGAACACTTGACCACCCCCATCCCACATATTAGCCCACCTATCTGACTCAGATAGCTAGTCTAACTGACACCTCTAAATACTCCACGTCCAGCATTATGTTGCCACCGTTCCGGACCCATCACCTTCAGCATCTCGTCTTCTTAGTCTTCATCGTCCTCCTTCGCCTGGTCGCTTCTTGGAGCAGGAAGCATCCCAACCCCCGCAAAGGACCTCTGATTCGCGACCAGCTTCTGCGCTAGCGCTAGCATGACCTCCACCCTTGTGGGGTGTCAATATGATTATTTTTCCCTTGTGCTCCATCCTTCTTTCTATCTGTTCATGTTATGGTGAGCTTGGTGCTATTTGTCCCATGTTACTCATTTTCCTCTATTTGTATGGTGATATGATCTTTGAAGCAGATTTTTTTCTATCTGTGCATGTCACTTTTCTGAAAACGGATCGAATACGGACGGGTACTACGGATACAGATACAGATAGTTTTTCTTTCTCGGATCGAATACGAATACAGACAGTATATTTTTTGTCGAATAGTGATATTCATCATATTTGGATCATAGAAATTCAACTTTGAATTTTCGGATACTAATGCGGTACGGATAGGTACGGATATTAAATATTCGGATTCGAATACGGTCTTACCATTTGAGTGTCCGAACCTTTCAGTCGGTCGGTCGGACGATAATATCCGTACCACTTTCATCCCTACTTTTCTCCCAATCTGCCAGAGTAGCTGAATTCCATATTAACAAAGTTAATGGGACAGAGGCAGCTATTTGTCTCATAGTTTTACACTTTTACTCTGCAAGCTGTGATATCATGTTCTTTACTGACGCTTTTGCATTGGTTGGTGCTAGTTATTCCTTGTGCAATCTACATCTTTATTGAATTGATCGTTGTTTCGTTACTTCATATCCCATTTTTTGTTCTCAAGTTAGGTTGAATCTGTTTAATTTTAGGCTATTGCCTCTGCCAGAATGAAGGGGGAATATCCTGAGAGAGTGGGACAACCAGAATGTCAGGTAACTCTCATAGCTAACACTTCTATCATTCAGAAACATGTAGGTTATTAAAAAGAAGAAACATGATGTAGTCATAAAAGTATTACTTGTGGCAATGGTTTTTTGGTTGACAGTTCTATGTGGTCAATGACCAAATTAGTTGTGATTTTCTTGTAGGATGATTTTAAGAAATTGCATAGCTGGTTCATACACTTTCAATTAAAAAAGAAGCAGATACAAGAATATCAGTGTAGATGAAAGATTCGTATATTTATAGATAAGATCACAAGAGATCAATGTTCTTGTCGCTTAGTTATTCATGCAGATAGAATGGAACTCACAACTCAGGCTATTTCTGTTAGTCTTGACATATCCCTGGGTATATGTGTTTGATCATACAATCTATGAGTGCTTTAGGTTATACTTTGTGGAAGATCTAAACTGAAATTTTCTGAACATTTTTCATGTAGTATTATCTGAAGACCGGAACATGCAAGTTTGGTCCAACATGCAAATTTCACCATCCCAGGGAAAAAGCTGGAATTGCAGGAAGGGTGCAGCTAAACACATTAGGATATCCGCTCCGCCCGGTTCGTTCGTTTGCTGGCAGTTATACATCCTTCCCTTTATATGCTTGTCTCTTCTTGCTGTACTGAAAAGAAGTCTATTTTACTTTTGTAGAACGAAAAGGAGTGTGCGTATTATTTAAAAACAGGACAGTGTAAATATGCAAATACTTGTAAATTTCACCATCCGGAACTTTTCAATGCGGTGCCTTCGCCACGTGGTTCTCCTATTTATCCTTCTGCACATTCCTCTGCAAGCGCTGGTCCGCAATCCTATACTGGAACTATGGCAAGTTGGGCTTTTCCACGAGCTTCTTTTATCCCAAGCCCCAGATGGCAAAGTCCTTCAAATTATGCACCAATGATTGTACCTCAGGGTCTTGTTCAAGTGCCAAGCTGGAATTCATATCCTGTAAGTTCGTCTGCTCTAGTAATGCAGTGCAATTTTACAATCATGAAGCATTTGCAATTTGCACTAATTGGTTTTACTAATTTCCTTCAAAACTTTGGTAAACACGGAGTCTTGAGAGATTCCCTAGAAGAATAGGGAGTGCAAAAGTGTGGTCTGTAGCTATTTGAACTTGTTTCTCCCACTTCTTTGATCTTCTGCAAATTGCATTCCAGGCAATGATTTTCTCTAATCTGTTTCATAATTTGTGAGACTGAAACATGTTCTTACATAAATTATTGGAGCCAATTTCAGGCTAGTAGATAGTTGCTGATTTTACTTGTCTCTAAAGGGCCAAATGCTATCTGTATCATCTTTCTCAGGGACAACTGCAGTCACCAGGGGCTCAACAAACCTATGGAACCTCTCAACAAGGGGAACCTAGCTCAGGAAACCAGGGAATGTTATCACCCTACAGATCTAGTTCGTTTCCTGTGCCTCAATATGCACTGCAGAGAGAGAATGTATTTCCTGAGAGACCTGATCAACCAGAATGCCAATATTACATGAAGACAGGAGATTGTAAATTCGGTGCAGTGTGCAAGTTCCATCATCCCAGGGTGAGATCACTGCCGCCTCCAGATTGTGTCTTAAGTCCAATGGGTCTTCCAATTCGTCCAGTAAGTCACTAACCACAACCCTTCACTGTTTCTGTTATATTTATCGTTCCTTTAGACTTTTTTGTCAATTGTATTGCATATGGATTCATTGATTGCTGTACATATATCTTTTTGGGAGAGAAGCAGCAGATGTTCTTCTCACAGATCACATCCTTGTTGAGAATATTCATCTATGTAACTGCATGGCAGCTCTGCAGTCCGAGAATTTTTTAATTCAGAGATGTATCATGTGTGTTTAAAGAGCTGACTTGCAGATATGAAAATGATGTTTTGTAACATGCTGTTTCTCAGCTAGATTATAGATTTGCAGTGGCATGATTTCTGCAAATGATGTCTGATTTGTTCTCCTAGCAATGAATGCACACCACTAAAGAAGCTTAAGATGGAGATTCAAGATACCATCATTAGACCATTCTTGTAATGTGTTTGTTTAGCTCTGTTTGGATATGCATCCTAGACAAGCACCACTAACCCACTATTTTTAGACAAGCGCCATTGTTGATGCTTGGACCGAGTAGAGCATTGCTAAAAGTTATTAATTTGCTAGGGCAGGTATTAAGTATCTCTGTTTATTGATTTGGTAACGTACAAGTTGTTGAATGAACAGTGGGTATACTGATGTCTGCTTACATGTGGAGTGTGCAACAAAAATTAGGCTTTAACTAGACGCCCTTGAATGGTCTACCATCTTTGATCGTCCTGAGAACAGTGGGTATATTGATGTATGCTTACACCATCCTATGTTTATTTTCCAGGGTGAAGAACTGTGCAAATTCTATTCCCGTTATGGCATCTGCAAGTTTGGAGTCAACTGTAAGTTCGACCATCCAATGGCCGCTCCAATGGGAGTCTATGCTTTTGGTTCTCCTGCATCCGCTTCAACTAATGTACCTATGGCTCGGCGCCTTCTGGGATCCCCGTCTGGTTCTGGATATGCACCCTAGACGCCTTTTTTCTCCGTTGACCTACCTTGATGTATAAAATCCACCGCCCAGTCTCAGGCGCTGTGAATGTTTCTCCTAACTCCCCGCCGGAATCAAGTTCTGTAAATTGAGTTGCTACCGGAGATGTACAGCCCCCTTTCTTTTTATTTTTGTTAATCCAGATCTTTGGAAGTACCTATTGCAATCTGAATAATCTTTAAAGGAAGCGTTCCAGTTTTCGTGTGCCTGCACTATTTGTCAGTTTAGTTTATCGGAAAATTTTCATTTAACAAGACATTTTGATATTTTATATTTGACATCGAATTCGTAAACTTTCCATGATTTGACACTCATATCACAATGGTGTCAAATCTCGAAAGGCTTGGCAATTCAGGGTCAATTTTTGACATTTCTCCTTACATAACAGGTGTCCTGGTTAGGAAATGCTAAGAAGAAAAGTGAAATCATTATTGCTGAACCTGAAGTATCCCACTGTATTCCCATCCACATCTTCAGCATGGGGACCTCAAACCGCACGGACAAGATAAAAAAGGGAGATCGATCCGATCGGAAGGGAACCCCGTCCCCGAGATCGCTGGTCACATCGCCACAACTATTTCGCACTTGGCAGACAGGCCTCTGATGCACCCCCAGCAACAACCGAAATTTGTGTGGATATGAGACGGTGTCCAACCTGGTCCGACCACATTTCTCGTGGTCAGGTGAGCTTAACGCACTTGCCTCAAAATTTATGAAGTTGCTGGGGGGAAGTAAAGCGGCTGGCTTCTCTGAAGATGTCATGTACTCGTGTGCAGTCTCTGTGGGTTGTGCCTCTTCAGCATTCGCCGATATACAACTTTCAGTGCAAGCGTTGTACATGTCCTCCTGGTTCTGAACTTCCGAAGATCGAACCCCTCCCTTTGCGTAACAGACACTACTGTCCATTTTGCACAGATCGACTCTGGTTTTTCTCATCTCATTGTTTCTGCTGTGATCTTGGCCCCGCGTTCAGGTTGGTTGTCCAGCGAGGCGTCGCAGGAGACTCTGACTGGACAGGCAGATCACCCTGCCGAATCACTCGGCAGGTAAATCCAGCAGACTGTCAAGATCGGCGGCCACCGGATCCTGTACCAAGGTCCCGACAGATTCGCCCATCAAGCTCACGCGTGTGTACCAGCAGTCCAGCACCGCGACTCGGACGGTCCCCATCTCTGCTTCGGCTTACTCCGGAGTACTATACTCCATCTGATAGCACTACCACTGGCAAATTTGCCGTCAAATCCTGCAGGAATCTCCCCGGCATTGCATACTTGCGTAGTACAATTTGCATCCCCCGTAAAATGTCACCCCAACCACATGTTGCTGTAGTAACCTGTGGTCGATCCGCCGTCGAGCGTTGAAGCACGTCGATCGAGTCCTCGAGCGCCCTTTTTTATCCCGTGCCACCGCCGTTGGCATTGGGTCAGGTGAGGTCAGCCCTCCCCTCCGGAGTAAAAAACTCCTCAAAATTCCATCGCACCACCACACGCACGCGGGCACACGGCGACGCGGAGGACCAACAGAGATCGTGACGCCACCTGGTGCGTGTGCGCAGTGCACGGGGGTAGCCGTCTAGCCGAGCCGAGGCGCATTTCCAAATCCAAATCTCCCATCCCGAGCCCCCCCTCGCTTTCTCCGAAAAGAAGCAGCCGAGGCAGCCCCTCGCCTTTTCACATCTTCACTTCACTTCCTCCCCCAGCTAGGCTCTAGCCTTCCTTCCCTAGTTCCCTCCCTCTCCCGATCCCTCCTCCTCCTCCTCCCTCCAACCCCACACTCCGACACCTCCTTCAAGTCTTCAACCTCCCCCTACCTCCACCATCCATCCACCCCACCCACCCGCTCCCTCCTCAGTCCTCCCTCACTCGCTCCAAATCCATTCCCACCGCAACAGCGCAGGACAGAAGGGGGGAAAAAACCCTAGCCGAGCAGCCATGCCCAGGCTCCTCCCGCTCTTGGTGTTCCTGCTCTTCTACTCGGCCGCGGCGGCCTCCGGCAGCTCCCAGGTACGTCAGCATCCCCCTCCAACCGGCCCTTCTCCTTCTCCCCTCCCCGCCGAATCTGGCTCGGGTCTCCTGCAATTCCGCTCACATTGTGTCGTGTTCGTGTCGCCCCCCCGCGCGCGCAGGCGCAGGCGGAGGGAGCGGCGCCTTCCCGGCGGGGGATGATGATGGTGCCGGTGGCCCCGGCGGAGGGGGAGCTGGGCGCGATGGTGCTGGGCTTCAACGACACGCGGCGGCGGCTCGGGGGAAGGTTCCAGCTCTGCGCGCCCTGCACCTGCTGCGGCGGGGACAGGCACACCTGCGTCCTCGCGCCCTGCTGCTACGCCATCAACTGCAACATCCCCAACCGCCCCTTCGGGTACTGCTCCTTCATGCCCAAGTCCTGCGACTGCCTCGGATGCAACCTCTGACGCAGCGGCTGCTGCTCAGCTGCTTGTCGCCCACGGGGATTCATTAAATTGGTCAGGGTAAGAGTGAGAGAGAATGGGGGTAGTAAGGAATATGTATAAATTCCCCACCACCTGCTTAGTTAAGTGGCAATTGCTGTTACTTCTAGCTAGTATTTTGATGTGATCATTATTACGTTGTGTAGCTGCTACGATAAATTTGTTTGAGGAGGAAAAAAAGGAGGATGGGGTGGTTTGATTTGGATATCACTGCTAGGGTGTCTGCCTTGTGGGATTTTGTGCATCCGTTTCGACACATGGATGTCTGGATAGGATACTACTTGTTGATAGTGGCTAGTTAATAGCTGGAATAATGCTTGTTTAGGTGTGGGGTTTTAGTGCATTTTAGTGGATGCCATCTCTTGCGCCTCAGTCGTCTCCTGGAATGTGATGTCTCAGTCGAATTGTGGCTACTCCTTTTCAGAGTGACTGGATCGGCCAGACCTTATCAGCTAATCTATTGTATCTGTTCCCCACCTTTGCTCTTTTCTGTCTTCACAAGATATTTGACAGATCCTACATTATGGCAATCTATAGTAAGCGGGTATCTTGTCTTCTTGCTACACAATATGATGATATAAGTCTTGCTTTGGGAACCATGTTCTTTGCGCTGATTTGGTAATTTTGATATATGTGGGATATTTACAAGTCATGTTCTTCATATTGCCTATCAACACCACATGCTAAATAAATATTATCATGAGCATTATGTATGACCAGTTCACATTTATTTCACTATTACCCAGCTTTAACACATTCTGCTTGCCAATTTTTTAGAAGAAAAGTTGCAAAATGTTCTACCCATTTCAAATTGACCATAATTTTAGCTACGTATTTTGTTTTGCTGGTGAAGTCTAGCTACTTCTGGAACTCGCGCCATGACTCTGGTGTTGCAATGTACCTCCTATCCTACACAGAGGATCTATAATTGGCAGCAAAAGTGAATATGCATAAAAACTTATCATGTGTCCATGCTTCATGTTGCCCATAAAAAACACACGCTAATTAAATATTATTAGTGTGCTTTATGTCTGACCAGTTCGCTTTTATTCTACTATTTGCCAGCTTTGAAGAACATTTGGTTGCCAATTTATTATAAGAAAAGTTGCATGATGACCTGTGCATTTCAAATTGAACATAAGTCTAGCTATGAATTTTATTTTTCTGGTGAAGCTGAGTTATTTCTGGAGCTTGCGTCACGATTCCGGTGTTGCAATGCATCTCCACTCCTGCACGGAGGAATATGCATAAACATTCATCATATGAACACACTTCAAAGTTGCCTGCAGAAGTAATGTGCATTTATTCATCATATGAACACGCTTCAAAGTTGACTGAGAAAGTACTATTGTTTGCTTCAAATGAAAAATTCAGCATGGAAAATACTTGACATTTTCAGCTGGCTCATGGTGCTAGAACTCAGAAATCCATTTTCCAGACAAATATATGTTTATTTCCACATTGTAATGTTCTTTTATTTCCACATTGTAATGTTCTTTTTCATAAAAGAGAGTTTCCTCAGAATGTTCAAGATTTTTGAATGCAGAAACATGCCAAAATGAACAGAAAATAAGTCGTGTGTAAGTTGCCCACAAGTGATGTTTTGAGTCGCATAAAAATGATTAGCTCATGTGCAAATCTTTCCAAAGTAATCATGATGCAACTTTTCTTCTCATCTCTGATTGTTGTCTCCAGAAGTACTCAAACTTGCATCTTACTGCACCACCTCTGCCTTTCTTCTCATTGCCACTACTGCATCTAATCTCGTTCATAATAAAAAGGGTTCAGGCTTAAGGCTCATGATTACACAATGACTTTCAGCTGCAAAAGTCAGCATGATGGATCTCATCTCATTCCGAAATCCAGTATCTCATCTTCCCTGTGTTCAGCGTCTGGTGTCTGTATCCAAACTATTTGCTTTCTATAAAAAGGAGGGTAAATCCTTTTTTAAAAAAATCCAGTATCTTACGTTCTGCCTGGAGTAACCTGTAAATCATTCGTGTGCTTTACCTGCCTGAGCCTTTGCGGTAAATTTTACTCTGGTGCGGTAAATGTTACTCCTTTAACTAAATGCTGAGACGAGTGAAATTGACACGCTGACATATAAATTTAAGTACATTGTATGGAGAAATGATTAAGCGTGCTATGTCCCTGTGGGACAGAGTGGCAGCAGCGACAGCGTTTCCATGTGCACAGGGCATCAACGGAGCCTGGAGCTGGAGACAGATTTACTCGACAGGAGAGAGTGCCGGTGCATGCTAGTTGGATTCATTGCCAATGCCAAGGTTTGACTCCTGATCTCTCGTGCTTGGTGTGTCTTCGCGACTGGTCCAGCTGCCTGCCTGGCATTGTTGACGTTGCCGTCGCACAGCCTACCCAGATCCTCATCGCAACATCACGGATTCACGGTTCATGTGCAAAATCTTATAGGTCATGGAGCACTCGTCACGTACACAAAGCAGAGGCCTGGCAAAACCAATGGTGAGGGTGCCTGATCACAGTAGGAGCTGATTTTTATTTTCAGCCAGGGATTTCTGAGCGAGGAAGCTGATGAATTTCAGCCTAAATGACTGAAATGTTTGCAAAATTCCGTCAGATTGGCATCCCGCAGTCAGTGATCCTATCAAACTCATGGTGACAGCCCCATATACTTGTTGAACTGCAAACAGGAGAGGAATAACCGAATAGAGGACCACAATCCACAATGAAACTCTGCAACATTATTCACCATAAATGCTATTTACATTGCTGTAGTCTGGCACACTGGCAACACATTACGGACAATATACCTACTCTAAAACATCAACAACATCCAGATCTGTAGCAGTATTTGCTTCAAGTGGTAAAGTGAAAAAAAGGAAAACAAAAACTCGCTTGGTAGCCAAACCCTCAAACCTTCCTGGTTTCGATTCAGGAAGACACACATAACACCGCAATGCTGCAGAAAAAAAATGATTATAGTCCTCATGTCCATGGATAAAAAAACAAATATCATCATTAAACTGTTTTAGTTTAAATCCGTAAGCTGAATACTACAGTCTGCAACAGTTCTTATCCAGTCACACGCCAGGATAACAACACCTCACAGCAAGCTCACACATGATGCCCTCAACACATTTGATCTGTAATATTTCTTGTTGTTTTTTGCCTTTTCTTTTTCCTTTCTGTTCCTCTTTATTTATCCAAGCCATAATGCACAGTCTCATATAGAGAGAAAGCAAGGAAGACAGCATCGACCTACAGATAAGCTTTGAGAAGAAAACATTGGAGCGGTAGATGTCACCATGCCCACAAAACCAGATGTGCAGAACCATCAGAACATCCATTTTGGGGAGGACTGAACAGTGCTCCGGCGAGGCCTTGTGGGTTGTTGTTCCACGGAATTCCTCTTCTTCATAGCTGAGGAGACCGTTGGGCTTAAATAGTCATGACTCCTCTGCGGCACAGCGGTGTTCTGTGAGTGTGTCTTCCGCACAGGGATCAGTGTATGCTGCTTTCGCAAGGTTCCGTTTTGCATCGACGAGGTTCTTGGAGAGCTCCACCTGCTGTAGGTGACACAACTCTGGCTCCTCCCCACATGCTTTTCCCTGGGGCTTGGAATGTTCCTGCTTTCCATGGTTTCGGCTGAGTACATTGTTTCCTCCTCGCTGCTGTAATGATCTTGACCTCCATACTCCAGTATCTCAACAGGTGATGAGCTCGACTGCCCCTCACTGCTGCAATCCTCATGCCGAAGAGGTACTGGAGGATCCCTACACTCAGCCTCACTGTTACGGTGCCATATCAGTCCTGATGGGAAACCATTGTCTTTCGATCGGTTTTTTGGCCTGGATGTTTCGACATTGTTCTCATCAGAAAGCATTTGCTTCAGAGGCAGTGGTAGAAAGATAGTCTTTGGAGCCCTGGGAGGGAAGTTGATGTCCAAAAGTTGGACTGGTGCACCATCCTTCTGAGCCTGGCAAGAACTGCGCCTTGGTGACTCATATATTTCTGGTGTCGTGATCCCCTGCTCACTGCTAGAGCGCAGATCAACTAGAGGATTCGCTTCATGCGAGATCCTTGCGGTGGCTGAACTTCCTGATGCCTGCTGATGTTTAGGCTTTGAACAAACAGAGGCATCATCATTCTCGTCGTCAGGCTTGAACACATGACGGCGAGTGAATGAGGTGCTTGAGTGATCGCTCCTGCTGGACATTAACCGAACAAGAGGTAACTTTGGCTTGCTAACCTCGTCCAAGTTACCCTGCCAATGCTGATACAACCAATCGCAAACCACAGATATGGGGATGCCAAATTGCATGGGGTGGTCCTTCTTCCATGAATGTGATGAAGACGATGATGCCGAGGATGATCTTGCAGTTGGAGAAGAGGCCAGCTTCATTGGGTCACAAATCATGAAAGCTAGGTTCCCTTGGGCATCAAAACCGGCAGACCCAGGGCACCATGTCACCCCATCTGTCGCGAGCTTTATGAGATTGTCTGTACCAATAACTACCTTTCCCTCACCAATCACAAGTTCCTTTTTCCCTGTATGTCCTAGTAGGTACACAGCACTTCCATGATCTAGGCTTGGTTTGCAGCATGTTTTCAAGTAGTGAGGTTGCTGGCTCTGCAGATTTGAGTCGCCTTCTGTGTAATCAAGACCCACTATTGTAAGGTCAAGAATTGAGCTTGTAATGAAGAATCTGTGCAAAAAGAAAATCATTTCAGACAGAACATCAGGCTTGTTTCATAAACAACAAATAATGGGAAGGCTGTAATGTAGAATTTATTCAGGAAAAAAAAACAGAATACAAATGTCTTGTGCTCAGCTTTTCAGAACCAGTTTCTGACTGAGGAGCAAAGTTCATCTGAGGTGACATAAAACACAAAAAACAGGGCGCTTTGAACTTTCCATGATCCAAGATTTCTGGTTGCTGACCTTTTTCCGTCATGATTCATGAACCACTTATCCCTTGTGGGCGTCATAACTGAAATTTCTTGGATGCCCTCAAAAGCCTTTCTCAGGAAGAAAAGAAGCAAACTTTAAACAGTACTATACTCAGTAAAAACCAAGAAAGGTCTATGCAACCTGCTCCAAAATATCAGGGCCCATTGCCGCAACTAAAAGGCACCATTTACACCGCTCGTCTTTGTGGGCACCTGCTTGAGGTGTATGCCGCTATCATTACATCGACGATTGCTACTACTAACTACCCGACAGAAACCCCACGATTCAGAAGCAAATCCCTTTCCTGATCAGCCGCATTACGGCTAATCATGAGCAGTAGCAACAGCTCGCCCACCACACCGACGAATCCGCCGAATGCCGCCGCGTGGGGCTCCGCTCGCAGCGACTCGTCATGCTAGCTCGGCCGCAGGCGGAGCGGGCGGATCTCAGGCTAATCACACTGCAATCACTACAAGAGCCGGGTAACCAAAGCCTCCGATCCCACACAAAGCGCAAAGCAATCGTAGGCAAGTGCGGAGCGATTTCGGAAGGTGTCAGAGGTCAGGAGGTGGAAGAAGAAGAGTCCCGCACCTGTGAGGCTCGAGCCGGGCGACGAGGCGGCCATGGACGAGCCGCGCCTCGGCGTCCTCGGCGGCGGCCGCCGAGGGCAGGTTGCCGTGCGTGGTGAGCAGCAGGTTCCGGTGGATCAGGAGCCCGCTCCCGCTGCTGCCGTGCCCCTGCCCATTGATGGCCGCGAGCGCGGAGGCCCTCGCGGAGAAGATCGCCGCCTTGACCCGCTCCGACCGCCCCCCGTCGTCGCCGCCGCCGCCGCCGCCGCCGGAGCAGAAGCACCACCCCGCGCCCTCCCCTCCACACCCCCATTGCTCCCCTCCCGCCGCTCCGAGGAGCCGAGAGCCCAGCAGGTAGCTACCGTTACAGCGGCGGCGGCGGCGGCCCCACGGCTCCTCGCCGCATTCCTCTGCGCCGCGGCGGAGTTGGTAGCGCACGCACCCCGCCCGTCCGCCTCGGCACGGCGGCTTCCACTGGCTGTTCTGTTTTGTTTTATTCTCCATCGGGACTGAGGCTGGGGTTCGTTTTAAAGCTGCTGACCACACTGACACCTTCTACGGCGGGGGTCAGCCACTCCCCTCAACCCAATGACACCCCATGACGTGTGGGCCCGTGGTAGAAGTGGCCCCACGTGTCTGTGATTCTGAGAACGAGAGCGAGGAAGGGGAGGGTGGAATTAGTGGGGCCTTAATTAGGGAGTGGAACAGCGAGCTGCGGTTTCGTTTTCGGGTGGGAAGAAGTACTAGCAGCCAGCAGCAGGAGGGGAGGAAGGGAGGCCTCCACCTCCGCTACGCGCACCGACAGGTTGTAACGGCGAGTGAGCGTGACAGGTGGGACCACGCGCGGCTCCCCGCGGCGCTGAGCGGTGGGGTCGTCGGCGAGCGCGTGGCTTCGTCGGGTCGGGTCACGCGACTGGTCGCGTCTGCGCCTCTCGGCGTAACACATGCCCGTAATGATCAGACCATGATACTTCTAGTTCTTGGGCAGCTGGGCTGGCTTAGCGCGAGGTCAGCCAGTTTAGGGTTTCTTCGGTGTAGATGCTATGCTCTCTCTTTTTTTACAAAAAAAAACAGCAAATGATAACTGGATCTACAGTATATCAGTAGCTAGCTTGGGCCTCGGGGTCTGCATGTGTTCGTGCCATTTGCCATAATGCCATCCACTCATCGTAATGCGCATGTTTCACGCTTGTGCTTCAGTACTTGCAAACAAAGATGGCAGTATGGCACATGGAATTTGCAGGGGGGGGGAAGGGGTGTCTCCCGTGCCCTCCCCCAACGATGATGCACACAGCACAGTTGTTTGCCGGTGGCAGATCGAGCGGGGACGAGCGCACAAGCAAAGCACACGAGAGGGGAGGGGACCGAGACCAAGCAGAACGGATGCACTAGAAACCAACACGGAACGGAAGCCTGCACGGACGCCGGCGGCCGGCAAAGCGAGGTGGATTCGGCCCGCCCATGCAGGCAGCCGCCGTGCGCCCCTCTCTGCTCTGTAAAGTGGGAGCCGCCCGGCGCCCGCGCACCCCAGCTTATCTGGCCGTTCCTGTTCGCATTTCAAGAGGATGAGTTGCTTTTTCTTTAGGATTACCAGTAGTAGCTGTTAATCTCATGAACTTGGCAAAGTGGCTGCAGGTTTCGCAAACCGTTGAGCTGTGGTGTACCTGTTTTTTAACGGACTAGAATTGTCTATTATATTAAAAAGAAGAGTATGTTTAAGTTGGGCACCAGAGTAAACAAACAACAATACGGACCGGTTAAAAAAACAACAATATTGACAGGTCGGGTTGAGATGTCAACACGGTGGCATAACACAACTCAACTACACTCTAAAACCAGGGGTGGCAGTGGATCGGGTTTGGAGCGGATATCCGCGGATTTTGGATATGTGGGTTGTGGGTTTGGTTCAGATTTTCGCCCACGGGTTCGCGGATTTGGATATCCGCAACACTGTGGGTTGGGGCGGATTCTACATTTTACACGCGGATATCTGTTGGAGCTCCGAAAAATTGATTCTAATAAACCCGCATAAGGGATTCTGATCACATAAGAAATATTATTGTTGTTGTTTCTTTTTATAATCAACTTGTTAAATTATGAACATCTAAGTAATTTGCGATTCTATTTTGATTTCACAAGTGAAGTTGATTCCACCATAAATGATGAATGATAAATTGTCCACTATTGTTCATTTGGAGGACTATGGATGTTGATTTGTGTTGTTTTCCATGTGTAATTGAACTTGTATTGTGTTGAATTGCATATTTTTGAAGTAATTTGGACAATGCTAATTTATTATGTGCTCTTGTTTATCATAATCGAACCAGGTTTTGGATTACCCGTTGGATTTTGGATATCCTCGGATTTGGGTTTGGATCTAAATTTTTACCCGTACTAATTTTTGGGTTGGATTTGAGTTTTAGGTTTGGGTTATGGATTTGGGTGCCCTCGTACTACATCCGATCCGAATCCGACCCATTGTCATCCCTATCTAAAAGCCCCACGGGACCACCACAAACCCAAAAGAAAGACACTACTCATTACGAGCTCTCAATAATCCTTCTCCTAGACCGGATGGTTGCCCATTATTAGAAGAGCTCCTCGTCAAGTGATGTTTTGTTTGCTTTATGATCCATGTAAAAAATCTTTCACTATCAAAGGCAATTATGTTTGCTTGGCATATGAGGACTCACTACTATTTATATTTTAATATAAATAATATTTTACTTAAAAATATATATGATTTAATTCATCATTATATAGTTTTTTATTTGTGTATATCTACTTGCTGCGTTGGAGGAGATTTTTTCAACAACATCTGTGCGACATGGGTACCACTGGGTCCCCACCGACCAGACTCACGGCCGTCTTCGACAAGTGGGTCCAGCATACTAGAAGACTCGCCGACCTGTCAGTGGGCCCAACCGACCTAGTTGGTAACCCACACGACCTTCTGAAGACCTTCCAGAAGATTCCCCGAGCGACCTTGTTCAGCACAACCTCAATACTTGGAATACAAGACAAGACCTCGGTGGATTTCGACCGGAGCAGATCGACAGGATATGGCAAGATGTGTAAAGTAGACTTAGGTCTCCTGGTCGTGTCCAGGAGTCTGGGAACCGACCTCATCCGCTGGCCAATATAAGGCGGATGAGGCGACCCTTGTACCAATACGCAATCCTCAAGCAATCTACACCAACAACTGGACATAGGGTTTTACTCTCCGGAGGCCCGAACCAGTATAAACTCATCGTGTTCTATAACGCCCGCGTTTTTAGTTCCTAATAAATCACCTACTAACGCACTGTTTGTTTGGCTTATCAGCCACCAGCCAACAGTACTTTTCTCTCAGAACAAATCAGCCACCAGCAACCAGCCAGCAGTACTTTTCTCTCAGAACAAACCAGCACCAGCCATCAGCCACCAGCCAAACGAACAGGCTGTAAATCACTCGTGTTCCAAAACTTTCCCGCTGAGCTCAATTATCCCCGGTCATCTTCTCCCTCTCTCACCCTCGGCGCGCGTGCCGCGAATGTGACGCCCCAGGTTTTTAATTACCGTCATTAACGCTAATGACCGAATCAGCCGAGTCAAACCAGTCAAACCCCGGTCAAACCTAGGCCAACCTGGGTCATCACCCGAAAACCTCGCCAATGAACCCTAACGAACCCCTTGTTCAAACCTACACACACCCGTAGTGGACCCTTGGCCAAAGACACGATCAAAACCGGCTTGACCGTTGACGTCAGCGAATGTCGTCCGGAACTCTTGTCGCGTTCCCCAAAATTCACATAAACACTTAAAATTATACCTTTATGAAAGTTGTCCATCTTGTTGAGGGACACAACTTTCATGTAGATTGGCATTTCAAATTTTGGGTGGAAATTGGTGAAAAACTTGATCGATCGACGGTACCCCGTTTTCCCGAAAGGTGCCGCATTCAATATTGGTATGACGTTCTGCAAAATCCGTTGAGAAAAACACTATATGGCCTTTTTGAAAGTTGTAGAGGGTAGTTAGATCTACAACTTTCCTATTCATTGCTTTGTACACTTTTATTAAAAAATTTGGAGAAAACTTAATTTGAACGAGGCCGCGTTGGAAATCCGGCGGCCGACGTCGCGCCGTGTCGCGACGTCGCGCGCGCGCGGTGCCGCGTCGGCCGCCCGCGCCTCGGCTTCCGGGCCGCGCGCCAAGTGAGGGCCGCTCCTTCCCGATGCTCCGCGCACCCCAAAGGCCCCTCGAAGTCCTCCCCCCCGCTCCTCGCACCGTGTGCCCGTGCTCGAACCGCGCGCCGCCGCACGCCCTCGCCCGCCGCCCGTCACCGTACCGCCGTAGTCCGGCCCCGCCCGCTTCCCCCCCGCCCGCGCATCGCCTTAAGAGCCGCGCGCCTTCCCCGAGCGCGCGCGACCCCCCCCCCCCGCCCGGCCAACCGCACGGCCACCGGCGCCATAGGAGGCAGCCACGGCGAGCACCCCGCCCTACCGACGGTTTCCCCCAACTAAACCACCCGACACCCTCTTGGGCACGTGTGGATGCTCGTCGCCTCGCCCCTCCTCCCCACCGAGCCGCGCTCGCCGGACATTGGCCAGCCGCGGCGGCCGCCGCACCCCCGGCTGCCGGCGTGCCCGCTCGCCGGAGCCGCTCCAACCCCGTCCAAGCCCCCAAACCGACCCTAGCCACACCCTAGACCCTCCCCTTGCCCTTCCCCGGCCAAGAACCGCGGCAAGCTCACCGGAATCGAGCAGCCCGCGCCGGCCGGCCGCCCCAGGGGCAACATTGCAAAAGCCAAAATCTTTCCAGGGTCTTTCTTGCAAAAAGGTAACTCCAATAGTGTTGCCTTTTCCCTGTTTCTTGTAAATTGCGTAGAAAATCACAGGAAAACCAGAAAAATGAAAGGCCAATTTTGTTGGATCCGCTGTGAATTACCCTACAACTTTTGTTATGCTGGCCAGAGCTAATTCCTGTTAGTTTTTGCTTGAAAAATACAAATGTGAAAATTCTAGATCTGCAATATCTCAACAACCATGACTCCTCTGTAGCTAATTTTTGGATATGTTGTGTGTTAGCTCATGGCTATCTCCTATGCCAAAAATTGCACAAAGTTATGATGTAAATCTTTTTCTAAAAATGTTTTTCTATTTCTGTAAGATCTGCATAAATGATTTTTCTTGTTAAATATATTCAGGGTCTTGAGCTCCACTTGTGCACACTGTCTTGTAATACCAGAATACACATCTTGTGAATTAATCATGATTTTTTGATTCACAGAAATAATTATTCTTGATTTATGCATGTTTTCCTTTGTAAATTAATAAGCTAAGATCAGTAGGGTTTTTATGTGAACATGCTGGTTCTTTAGACTTGTTTAGGACCAGAGAGCATGCACAAGAAAGTTTGGATCATTTTGATACTTATTTATTTTTGTATGCATTTAAATTGAATCACTAGCTAACCTTTGATATTTTCCATAATATTTAATTTCCTAGCATCCAACACTTACATGTGGGTCCAATGGGCCAGTATAGGTGCTAGTAGGCTTAAGAAACACTACTTTAATTTTTGGTAATTTAATTGCTTAATAAAAAGCTTAAAAGCCCTTTTTAATATTAAAGAGAAATTAAATAAAGAAAAGCCCTTATTTAATTCTTTTTTTTCTTTTTTTGAAAGTATTATCTAATTTAATTAGAAGATAATTAATTCTCATTGCTGATAAGAAATTAATTCAAAAGATAAAAATATTATTCGTATCTTTGCTTGTGAAAGGAAAAGGATTAAATCTTTCACATGAAATGACAAGTACAAAGAAATCTTTATTCAATTATGCAATAAAAGAATAACCCATGTACAACCAATAACCTTCCTAAAAGAGAAATCACCAAACCAACCATGTTAACTTGAGGGTGGTTGCAAATCACGTTAAAAAGGTTAAATATACCTACCCACTCTTTGTTGGTGAATTTAAATTAAATTATTTACATATATATGTACACAATCACCATCAAAAAGAATAATTAATAAAGAGTTGCATATTGTCCCTTTATGGAAGAGTATCTTGAATGTATTCTTATCTAGGTGAATGTGCCCAACAAATACACCCCTTGATTGTCAATATGGTTTGTAAGTGATTAAAGTAAAAACCGTCGAATAAATCTTGCATTTGCATCTTCGTGTAGATCTTTCCGCCAGTAGAAGTACGCTCGTGCCGGAAGGAGGAGACGGAGGTGCCGACAAAGAGCTGCCGAGCGTGAACGTAGCTCAAGACCTGGACCCCAGTCCAGAAGGGCCCAAGGCCAACCTTGCCAGCGAAGGCAAGCCCCGGATCATTAACCCCGTCTCTTAAAATTATGCAATTATGTTTGCTATTATTGTGCATTTACGTTTCAGGAGTTGATTTGAAACCCTAGATGCATGATCCCTAGGTACCTATGCTCTATCACTAGTATGCTAGGTCGATAGCTGCTATGCTATAGGACCGATAGAAGTCGAGTGATGTTCGTCACTCGCGAGAATAGGTTCCTAGATAGGAATCATAAGATATCCTTAAATGGATCGCTCATGTGGTAAGAGCATGGGATTGGGCTCCCGTCCGGTGGTCATGTGGGCTAAGCTTTTGAACGTACTAAACATTCGCCGGTTATGGGGCCGGTAAGCCTAGTACCTTAATGAGGCAGCACGGGATCCTACCGTTACTACTCTCGAGAAATCTCCTTACCAGCTAGCTACCGGGAAGGGTGGTGTATGGTGACTCCGGGTATCTCGCGGGGTATGCCGGATAGCCTGCACCAGGGACTGTAAGATTCGATCCCAACCCGAAGACATCTGGAAACGGCCTGGGAAGTTGTCCTCGCAGGGGCAGCCTACCGTATGTTTGGGTTTACCTTGCAAGGTTTAAATCAATCGATTGTCGGCCTCTCACCGTTATCCGAGACTGCTTAATCAATTGGCCATGATATCCCATAATGATGGAACTCGAGAAATATTGTTGTATGAATTAATTGTTTGTCCAATTCTTGATTGGATTAGATGGCACATTTAGAAATGATAATCAACTAGAACTTGTGCTAAAATTTGGAAAGTAAGGATCTACTCTTAGCAGTTGTTTCAGCAAAAGAAACTCCACCGGCCAAAAGCCTTTCATGTCTAGATGTTGGTGATGTAGTCATCACCCAACGGTTAAGTCTTGCTGAGTATTAGTATACTCAGCCTTGCTTTAAAACTGTGTTGCAGGCGTGATTGACCGGATGGGTGACGACAAGTAAGGACATCACGGATGGCCTCCTGTGATGTTCACCGTTGCGCTAGTTTGAATTATTTCCGCTGTATTTTCGAACTCTGAACCTTTACTCCATTGCAGGAACAATGGTTTGTAATAAAATGTTTAATTCATGTTGTACTCTGGACTCGCCTTCGCGTGAGTTTTAATGCATGTGTCGATCCTCTGTTCGATGTCCAAGTGATTTACCGGGCGTTAACCCGGCAACCAACGACAGGATGATACTTTATTATGGATTAATGACCAAAGTGGATCGGCGTTAGGCGATAGTACGGTATTTTCCTGAGCGGGTTGTCACAGCGAATTCCACTAGCACTGCCCCCCATCACTCGGGCCACTGCCACCCACCGCGTGCCGCCCCAGCGCCGCTGTCGGCCACCACGCCGGGAATACCGCGCACGCTGCGGTCCCACCGGCCGGTCCGCCTCGCAATCATCGTCGTCCCGAAAATCACGCTGACGCCCGAAACCGGAAAACCCTACAAAATCCCTTTTCCCCTCCCTCTTAATTTCCCTAGGATTCCTCCTATTTTTCTAAACTCTTTTTCTTTTCTTTTCCTTTCTTTTCCTATTTTCCTTTCCTATTTTCTTTTTCCATTTTTCCTTTTCTTCCTTTCTTATCCCTTCCTTCTTTTCGTCTCCCTTTCTTCTTCCTTCGGCCAGGCGCCCCTGCCCCAACCCCGCGCCCTGTGCGCCGTCTTGTCACTCGCGACGGCGACAGGACCGCACGCTGCCACACGACGTCGGCCGCCATTTACTCCACCTGCCCGCCCCATCACCATCAGCACCACCGGGCCGCAAGCCGTCGGCCGCTCCACGCCAACACCACCAGCTCGCATGCCCCGCTCTCCTTCACTGGCCGACGAGTCACCTTCCGCAGTGCCGCTGCCGCTCCCGGCCACGGCGCCATCACTCCACCCCGGTCGGACCTCCATTAATGGCAGTAGCACGAGCTCCGCGTTCTCACTTCCCCGGCCGAGTTACCGCCATACCGCGGCTATAAAAGGGTCAGCGACTTTCCCCGCTCCGCCTCGCACCTTCGCAACCACCTTACTCTCCCTCTTGAGCTCCCCAGCACCGCCGCCCATAGCCGGCACCACCTCCCTCCGCCCGCCACCGCCGATCCACCTCTGCACGCCATCACAGCCCAAGGTAGGTAGGGGAGTCGAATCCCCTCGACCTTCTCTCCATTTTTCCCCATCCCCCGACCGTCGCTGTGCAGAGGACCGCCGGCGCCCCCTGCCGGCCGCTCGCTCGGTCCCCCCTTCTCTATTCTGAATCGAGGGGAGGAAGGAGAAGGTCATTCGGTCGAAAACCCCCTGGGATTTCTCCTTTTTCCTCCCACCGAATCCCCTTCTCTATTTCTCTCTCGCCCTTTTCAAATAAACCCTACCCCTTTAAGCCATACCACAAAACAACCATGTGTAACGCCCGCGTTTTTAGCTCTTAATAAATCACCTAATAAATCACGTGTGTTTTCAAAAAGCGTCCCGGTGAGCTCATTTGCCCTTTCAATACCCCGGTCACCGTCTCCCTCTCTCACCCTCGGCGCGCGTGCGCGAATCCCGCCGGCACCGCCGCCGCTCGGGCCGTCGCCCGTCGCGTGCCGCCCCGCAAGCACCGCGGTCGGCCACCACACCGGGAATCCCGCGCACGCCGCGGTCCCGCCGGCCGGTCCGCCTCGCCATCACCGCCGTTCCGAAATTGACGCCGGTATCCGAGAAACCCAGGAAAATCCGCAAAACCCTTCTCCTAATTTTCCTAGAAATTCTCCTAATTTTCTAAATCCTTTTTTTTATTTTCTTCCATTATTTCCCTTTTTCTATTTTCCTTTTTCTTTTTTTCCTTTTTCTTTTCCTTTTCCTCCTTTTCTTTTTCCCCTTCTTTTTCCCACCTTCTTCTTCCCTCGGTGGGTTCCAGGCCGCGACTGGCCGCGACCCCTCGTCGCGCGACCTCCCAGCGCGCCCCCTCCAGGACCGCCCCCTTCCCTCTCCTGCACCGGCCGACCGGACTCACCAGGTCAGCACGCAAGGCCAGCCCGGGCCGCTGCGGCCGGCCGGCCATGGAGCCCCCTCTCTCCCCGACAAACGAAGACCGAGCGGCGAGTCGTCACCTCCAAACCGCCACCATTACTCCCCCGACGGCCTCCCCTCCACGGCCACGGCAGCCACCGCACGACGAGTCAACTCACACGGCGACCAATCGACCGAGAATCCCGCCGGCGGAGTCCACGCCGGGATTTTTTCCCGAACCTCCATTGCCGGCCATTGGAGCTCCGCGAAGCTCAAAATATCCTCGCCGAACCGACCTTCCCGCACCTATAAAAGGGCCGGACCGGCTCCCCACCTCGCCCCGCACCTCCACAACCAATTCCCCCTCCTTCCCGAGCCCTCCATCGCCACCACCAGTGCCGCTTCGGTCACCGCCGCGAGACAGCCCCCCACCGTCGGTCGTCGATCCGCCTCTCCGGAGCACCCCGGCCCGAGGTAAGAAGCGGAATCGGTTGCCCTCGTCCTCCTCTTCGTTTCGCCCCAATTCCCGGCCGTCGCCGTGCACCGGTGTCGCCGGCGCCCCTTCCCCCTTCCACGGTCGGCCTCCCCGCCTCGCGTTCGTGTCGTGAGGGAGGGAGGAAGAAGAAGGGCTTTTTGCCCAAAACCCCCCCGCCCTTTTCCCAATTATCCAAAACCGACCCCCCCTCTATTTCCCTCACCCTTTTCTTCCAAAACGGACCCTATACTTTAAACTAAACCACAAAAACAACCCCGTCCCTTTACAATTATGCCCCCGGACTATTTAGTGACACCCCCGCCAGGTTTAAATATTATAATTAGGTCCTTTGCTTTTATAATAAAATACTAACGGGCCCCTAATTAACCCTAAACACCTCCTTTAACCCGGCATTTCATGCGCAATTTTAATGCAAATCGCGCCCAACCTTCGTCACACCCGTACAAGTTGCACCGCCACCCGTCCGTCACCTAAAACCCCGGCATAATATTTATTTCCCCTATTTTATTTAATTACCTCCCGCGAGCTCGGTGGAGAAATTGTGTATGCTTATATTGATTGCATGCTTGCCCGTGTGTGCGCTATAGCCGACGAAGTAAACGAAGGAAGGTACCCCGAGCCGGAGTTTGAAGCCGACTATCGCGAGCGGGGAGCCCGAGGTCCCGAACGCCGAGCCGGCACTCCCCGAAGACTTCGAAGACGGCAAGTTCACCCTCATCCTTTGATGCATGTTTCTGTCCTAGTTTTATAAATATACCCTATACTCGTTTTATAAATTGCATATTGTTTTACTGCAAAACATGGTAGGATAGCCACCCTTGATTGCCATGATTGAACCTTGTTTTGGCCTTGAATGTTTGCTTTAAAATGTGTGAGTGCTTTCAAAATGTGTGAGTGCTTTCAAAACGTGTGAGTGCTTCAAAAACAAAAAGGGGATATGTTTGGAAAATGAGTAAAGAACTGGGTAGACGGGATGGACGTGTGTGTCGGGGAGTATGGGTGAGCTCGTACTGTGTGGTTGAGCGTGTTGGGAGTTGTCCATCTTGTCGGTTAAGGACCGGGTTGCGTGACATCTCACCTGACCCAAATCATCGTACAACCACTCGACCGTTGTATGTGGCAACGGCTTAGCATAAACCCCACTAGTTAATCTACTTGCCATCCGGTGTGCGGGTGAGCGGCGGGAGACCAAGGAGGAGGGGTACGCTCTGCGTGTGAGGTACGCCCGGTTATGTGGGATAACCCCTTGGTTGCTTCCGTGGTGGCTCGTAGTGTTAGCTAAGGTGGGTAATGGCTTTGATAGGATCCGTACCGCACCGAGGTGTCCGTGTGACGGTACCCTACTTGTGGGTAAAGATGTACAACCTCCGCGAGTGTCAAACCTATTCGAATAGCCGTGTCCACGGTATTGGACGAGTCACGGTGTGGTCACAAAAACTAGTGTTTGGGATGGGATGTTTTCTGGCGTGAGTTGTTTTCCAGTGATGTGTGTGTGGCTGTGTGCCTGGGCTACTGCGGACGGGAAGTCCGGTAGTTCCACAGTGGTTTTTCCTAAAACATTTGAGTTACTTGGGTTATGAAAATGATTTGCGAAAACCTTTTCGAAATGAACCTCTGCATGTGTAAGTTTGCAAAAATGAACCTTAACCTGATCCTTGTTATACCTTATGCATGGTTCTGCTTATGAGCCCCTCCGTGGGTGGGGTTGGATTTGCTGAGTACGTATGTGCTCACCCTTGTTTTACTAACTATTTTACAGAGGAGGATCCCGATTACATTCCCGAAGACGTTGAGTAGGTCGTGGCCTATACCCGGCCGCGCCCGTGTACCCGTGGCCCCTACCGAAAGCTTCCATGGTGTGGTACTCGAGGAGGCTATGGAAGCCTTTGCCATTGTAGTGTGGTCGTTAGCGTTTGTGTTGTTCCTTGTAGCGTTGGCACTACCCTCGCCCTCTCGTGTCGCCGTGATGTAAAAGACCGATTCCACCCGTTGTAATAAATGTGTGACCGGCCTCCGGGACCGGTATTTGTGTCACATTTAGTCACCTCGATGAGGGGACGCTTCGGGTGGTATCGGAGCCGTAGGTTGGCCGTAGGACATGACCCCTAGGATACGAGACCTCCTCGGCTTTCTCTAACCTTTCCTTTGCTAAGCTCACATGTTCCCAAATCCTTACCTTGATTCTTGCCTCGTTTCCGCATGGCTAACCCGGATGGAACGGAGGAATCGCCCCCGTCCGGCTTGGCCTCCCTAACTCCGTTACTACTCGGCCTAGAGAGCGTCGGTGTAAGGGATCCGCCAGAGTTCGTCTACCGGGAGTACGAACGCTACGGCACCCCTCGGTGTAAGCTGCTGATCTTTGTGGGAAGAAGCATGCTTTACCCTGACATAGAGCCATGGTTCGTCTCTGCCACTGGTTTTCGCTTTGCCGACACCTACCCCAAGGCTGCTCGGAAGGCCCTCGCGACGCCTACGAGTGGTTTATAGACAAGCACCTTCGAAGGACTCCAATGGGATTCTTTCCACCCTCCGGAGGAAGAGGACGCTCGTGGATTGATCGCATTAGAGGACTAGAACGAGAAGAAGAAGACTTAGAAGAGGCGGTTTCCCACCTATCCATATACCTCGGAGGCCTAGACCACCTTTATCGGGAGCAAGCCCGGCAAGAATCGAAGCGGCCAGTTGACGAGAGCGGAAAGAGCGAGGAGCGAGAGGATAGAACTCGCAGAGGGTAAAGACAACCATAGCGAAGTTGAACGACACAACATGGAGCAAGACTACCTCGGGGAAAAAGAGCGTTCGGAGATGTTTCACAAGCGGCTATGGGATGAGCTCCGGAGGGAACGTAGAAGGCGAAGAAGAGAAACCGACTTAGATGAAGAAGAACCCAAAGAAACTCACCGGGACAAAGGGACCCGGACCGAAGATGAGATGCGGAGCAAGATCTTCCACCGAAGAAGCGCCGTATCCGGCTAGAGAAAGAATCACCATGAGGATAAGACTAGGGTGTTTAGGCTAGAAACCGAGTCCTAGCAATAATAAGTGTACCCCGAAGGATGTACCCCAACCACTCGCTACTAAATAAAGTTATCCATCTCTTGTACCCCACCACAACCTCGTTCAACTCTACCTTTGTTTTCGGATGGCGGAAGATGGATGGACCCAAGGCGTGTGCCGGGAGGAGCCTAGTTTTGCTCGCCTTCTCATCAACTCCCCGGAGCGCCTCGGTATCACCGAGCGCCCTAGGTACTACGACAGAGAGTACAAGCAACTCGGCACTCTTCGCCGTAGAGTGGTCCTCTCCGTCGCTAGAAGCAACCGCCACACCAACATCGAGCCGTGGCGCGTAACCGCCACCGGATTTCGAAGCAACCGCCACACCAACATCGAGCCGTGGCTCGTAACCGCCACCGGATTTCGACACCGAGACACCTATCCTTTGGCCCTCGAAAAGCCCTCGGCTACCGTGCCGAATCTACGAAGAACACCTCGTCCCCACACCAATGAGGTACTTCCCTCCCGCCATCGAACCCCGCCAGTTTGGCAGGCCCGCATGAGAAACCTGGAACGACGCCGCCACCAAGAAGACCTGCTGTACCATGTAGTCGCCTACCTTGTCTCCCTGGACAAGCTCTTTGATGACCAGGCCAGGCACTTGAGGGAACAAATCAGTCGGGCCGAACAAGCTGAAGTCACAGTGAGGATGCACCAAGTCCGAGTGGCTCAAGCTGAAGCAAGGACTGCAGCAGCCATAAGCAGTGAAGCCGTTGCCCAGGAAAGCCTCAGGAGAATCCAGGACCAACGCATGCAAGAATGGACCCACGGCGGAACACCCGTTCCAGCCATTGGAGAAGCTCAAGTCCTGCTGGGAACACCCCTTGTAGGATGGGGAGGAACTATCGAAGTCCCCCCAGCACCACCAGCAGTCACCGAACCCCCAACAGCTACCGCTGAAGCCGCAAGACAACCTCGGGAAAACGGAGACCCCCGAAGGCAGAAACGATGACGAGTTGCTCATTCCGCCGGAAGAACACTCGACCCCCGAGAAGACGCTCCCCCTCGCGAGTAGTGTGCCCCAAGACCCGGGGAATGAAGCCGTGCGGTCCAAGTCGCGCCCTTAGTCTTTAGTCGTGTAGTGTGTCCGCGTAGTCGGGATGTATCCTCCTCGCCGGTTTGTAATAAAAACTTGTTTGTGCTTGCTTGTTTGCTATGTGCTTGTTGTGTGCTTACCGGCGAGAGTAGACCCTGCCTTTTCAAAAAAAAAAAAAGAAATCCGATATAATCCACTTAAACATCACATAAAACTAGACCTCTTAGAAAACCCATTTGTTTACGAGATGGTTTCCGAGCGCCCTGTCGGGACCCACCGATCGGACGGCGAAGGCTCGCAAGCCGATCGGAGGGAGCGTCTCCACGACCGGAGATCAACCAAAATGAAGATGGAGGAGAGAACGTGGTCCCGCCACCACCACCCCCTCCCCGTTGACTTGGCACAAGTCTTAGCCAACCGGACCGTCCCGATGGAGACTATCTTCAACGCCGTCAACCGGCCAAGACCCCGAGTTATGAGCATGAATGAGAAGGCCGATCGAGTTCCTCGGGACTAAGCCGCCCACCTTTAGCGGGTCGGTGAATCCCTTGGATGCCGACGATTGGCCGAGAGCCATCCCGAGGGAACTAGAGCCCTTCAACCGCGAGGACCACGACAAGGTTCTCTCGGCGGCTCACCGGCTCACCGGGACGCCCCTAGCTCGGTGGGAAAATTACCGCGCCGCGCCCAAGGATCCCTCCGCCATCACATGGGATGAATTCGTGGAGGAGTTCGTCGCTACCACATCCCGGAGGCCACACCGAAGCGGAAGGCGGACGAGTTCCGCGAACTCCGCCAAGGCAACATGTACCGTGGAGGAGTACACGTACCGCTTCATAGAGCCGGCACGCTATGCCCCCGAGGAGGTGGATAAAGACTCCAAAAAGCAAGAGATGTTCAAGAAGGGGCTGACTCCGGAACTGAGGACACTGCTGACTCCTCAGATTTACCCGGACTTTAACACCCTCATGAACATGGCAATACTCACGGAGAGAGCAAGGGCCGAAGAAAAGAAGGAAAACAAGCGCAAGTTCATGGAACACAAGGCCAAGCAGCAAGAGCGGTCCCAGAGGCCGAGAAACTTTGGACACCCCATGTCCAGGTTCCAAGCTCCTATGCAGTACAGAACCCAATCCCAAGCCACGAGCTCGCAAGCCCCCGAGCCCGAGTTCAAGCCCTCCTACAACCCGAGTGCCATGAAGCCCCCACACAACAACACCGGCCGGATCACTACCAACAACAACAACGGCTCTCGAGTGTGTTTCAACCGCCGAGAAACCGGCACTTCATCGCCAACCGCCCGTATGCTAAAAAAGCCAACCACCACCACCTACTCCAACTCGGTGAACGGGCCAAGGCCGCTTGTGCCGGGAGCCAACCGCATGCCTGGTGCGCGGCAACAATAACTTCGGCAACAACAACAAGCAACCGGCGGATAAGGCAGCCCCAGCGGTCATATGGACGCGCCGGGTCAATCACATCAATGCGCAAGAGGCACGGAAGCACAAGGCGTAGTACTCGGTGAGTTCCCGGTCGGCTCGATTTGGCTACCATACTATTCGATTCGGGAGCATCGCACTCATTCATATCCTCAAGCTTTGTGGAAAAGCATAGCATACCCACAGTACTACTCAAAGCACCCCTAATAACTCGAACGCCCGGAGGTGACATTAAGTGTCAACTGGGATGCCCTCGGGTAAGGATCATTTTAAGTGGGGTAGAATTCCTAGCAGACCTAGTGGTACTGAAATCCAAAGGGATAGATGTGATCCTTGGGATGGACTGGTTAAGCCAGCACCATGGCCTCATAAGTTGCGCCGATAAAGTAGTGCACCTGACCAACCCAGACGGGATACAAGTGACTCGCCACACCCGAGGGCACGGGCCGGATATAATGGTTTTCAACATAGAAGCCAAGTCCATAGAGTACGTCCCGGTAGTACGAGAATACCCGGATGTGTTCCCCGAAGAACTCCCCGGAATGCCACCGGACGAGGGATATAGAGTTCGTAATTGACCTTATCCCCGGAACCTCTCCCATAGCCAAGAGGCCCTATAGGATGGCGCCCCCGAGTGGCGAGAATTAAAGAAGGAGTTAGCGAACTCCGGCGAAGTGGGTTCATCGGACCAAGTTCATCACCATGGGGAGCCCCGGTGCTTTTCGTGGAGAAGAAGGATAAGAGCATGAGGATGTGCGTAGACTATCGCTCGGCCGAACGAGGTCACTATTAAAAACAAGTACCCTCTTCCCGGAATAGATGACTTGTTTGACCAACCGAAGGGAGCCAAGTATTTCTCGAAGGTGGATCTAAGATCGGGGTACCACCGGCTCAAGATTAGGGAAAGTGACATCCCCAAGACTCGCCTTTGTCACTCGCTACGGGCAATATGAGTTCACGGTGATGTCCTTTGGACTAACCAATGCACCGACCCCTACTTCATGAACCTCATGAATAAGGTGTTCATGGAAGAGCTGGACAAGTTTGTCGTGGTCTTCATTGACGACATACTTGTTTACTCCAAAAGCGTGGAGGAGCATGGACAACATCTTCGAGTAGTCTTTGCGGGAAAATTGAGGGCACACAAGCTATACGCCAAGTTCAGCAAGTGTGAATTTTGGCTAGAGAAAATATCCTTCCTTGGGCACATTCTGACTGCAGAAGGAGTAGCTGTAGACCCCGGGAAAGTGGAGACAGTCTCCAACTGGCAGCAACCAACCAACGTGAGCGAGATCAGGAGTTTCCTAGGTTTAGCAGGGTACTACCGGAGATTTATCGAGGGATTCTCCAAGATCGCCCGGCCCATGACAGAGCTGCTCAAGAAGGAGAAGAAGTTCAATTGGACCGAGGCCTGCGAAAGAAGTTTCCAAGAGTTGAAGAAGAGGTTGACCACAGCCCCAGTGCTGACCCTGCCAGACATTCAACGGGACTTTGTCGTGTATTGCGACGCCTCCCGACAAGGGTTGGGATGTGTTCTCATGCAAGATGGGAAGGTAGTGGCATATGCCTCCCATCAGCTCAAACCCCATGAGCAGAATTATCCCACCCATGATCCGGAGTTTGCGGTACCGTAGTGCATGCCCCGAAGATGCGGAGACACTATCGATCGGGAACAAGTGTGAAATCTACACGGACCACAAGAGTCTAAAGTACATCTTCACCCGGCCCGACCCGAACCTAAGGCAAAGAAGGTGGCTAGAGCTAGTCAAGGACTATAACCCGGAGATTCACTATCACCCGGGGAAGGCCAATGTAGTAGCGGATGCCTTGAGCGGAAAACCTACGAGAAGGCGGCGCCCAAGAGTGCCCGGTTGCAAGAGGAGATGGCACGGCTCAACGTACACATTGTCCCCCAAGGCTACGTCCGCCCCTAAGTGTTCGGCCTACCCTAGAGGAAAAGATCCGGAAGGCCCAAGAAACCGACGAGAATCTGATGAAGATCCGCAAGCATACCGGAGAGAACAAGGCCCCTAACTTCGCAGTAGATGACCAAGGCACCTTGTGGTACAAAAACGGATATGCGTGCTCGAAGGTGGAGATTTTCGACGGACCATCATGGATGAGGCACACAACTCGAGCATACTCCATTCACCCGGGATCCACCAAGATGTACATGGACTTAAAACGAAGTATTGGTGGAATGGGATGAAAGCGGACATTGCACGGTTCGTCGCCCACCGTGACACTTGTCAGAGGATCAAAGCCGAACATCAGAAGCCCGCAGGACTGTTGCAACCTTTACCAATCCCGGTATGGAAGTGGGACGAGATAGGTATGGACTTCGTAGTAGGGTTGCCAAGGACTCAAAAGCGACATGACTCCATATGGGTGATCGTGGACCGACTCACTAAAGTCGCTCACTTTCTACCCGTACGGACCACTTATGGTGGAGAGAAGTTGGCAAAACTCTACATAGAAAATATAGTAAAGCTGCATGGAGTGCCTAGCAGAATAGTCTCAGATAGAGGGACCCAGTTCACCTCTAGGTTCTGGAAAAGCCTGCACAAAGCCATGGGCACCAAGCTAGACTTCGGCTCGGCGTACCACCGCGTACGACGGACGGACGGACGAAAGGGTGAATCAAATTTTGGAAGATATGTTGAGAGCATGCATCCTCACCTATGGCAAAGATTGGGAGCAGAGCCTCGCCATATGCGAATTTTCCTACAACAACGACTATCAAGCAAGTCCGGGAATGTCGCCATTCGAAGCACTATACGGGAGAAAATGTAGGACACCCCCGATGTGGTCGGAAGTAGGAGAGCGTGCCCTGGTGGGGCCCGCACTTATAAAGGAAGCCGAGGAGCGAGTAGCCGATATCCGAGAAAGGTTGAGAGCCGCCGGTCCCCGACGAGAAGAGCTACGCGGACAAGAAAAGGCGTGAAGCGAGCTTCAATCCGGGAGACTCGTCTACCTCAAGGTTTCACCCATCCGGGGGACTCGGAGATTTCAAGTACACGGGAAGTTGGCCCCTCGGTACATAGGACCGTATAAAGTGCTAAAGAGAGTCGGAGCGAGTAGCATACCGGTTGGAGCTACCCGAAGAAATGTCGATATACACCCGATGTTCCACATCTCCCGCCTACGCCGATGTTTGAAGGTTCCCGGAAGAGAAACGAGTACGGGTGGAGACCATCGACCTACGGCCCGGACCTTAGGTACCGGGAGGTGCCCGTCAAGATCTTAGACACCGTGGTCAAGCGGACAAGAACATCGAAGTGCGGGTGTGCGAGGTCCAATGGAGCGGACACGGAGTGGAAGAAGCCACGTGGGAACGAGAGGACGCATTAAAGAAAGAGTTTCCCCACCCGTTCGAAACCTAGCCGAATCTCGAGGGCGAGATTCATTTTAAGTGGGGGTAGGTTTGTAACGCCCGCGTTTTTAGCTCTTAATAAATCACCTAATAAATCACGCGTGTTTTCAAAAACTGTCCAGCTGAGCTCATTTGCCCTTTCAAAACCCTGGTCACCGTCTCCCTCTCTCACCCTCGGCGCGCGTGCCGCGAATCCCGCCGGCACCGCCTGCGCTCGGCCGTCGCCCGTCGCGTGCCGCCCGAAGACCGCGGTCGGCCACCACGCCGGGAATCCCGCGCACGCCGCGGTCCCGCCGGCCGGTCCGCCTCGCCATCACCGCCGTTCCGGAATTGACGCCGGTATCCGAGAAACCCAGAAAAATCCGCAAAACCCCTTCTCCTAATTTTCCTAGAAATTCTCCTAATTTTCTAAATCCTTTTTTTATTTTCTTCCCTTATTTTCCTTTTTCTATTTTCCTTTTTCTTTTTCTCCCTTTTTCTTTTCCTTTTCCACCTTTTCTTTTTCCCCTTCCTTTTTCCCACCTTCTTCTTCCTTCGGTGGGTTCCAGGCCGCGACTGGCCGCGACCCCTCGTCGCGCGACCTCCCCGCCGCGCCCCCCTCCGGGACCGACCCCCCCTTCCCTCTCCTCGCACCGCCGACCGGACTCACCGGAGTCGGCACGCAAGGCCGCCCCCCGGGCCGCTGCGGCCGGCCCGGCCATGGAGCCCCTCTCTCTCCCGACAAACGAAGACCGAGCGGCCGAGTCGTCACCTCCAAACCGGCCACCATTACTCCCCCGACGGCCTCCCCTCCACGGCCACGGCGGCCCCCGCACGACGAGTCAACTCACACAGCGACCAATCGACCGAGAATCCCGCCGGCCGAGTCCACGCCGGGATTTTTCCCGAACCTCCATTGCCGGCCATTGGAGCTCCGCGAAGCTCAAAATATCCTCGCCGAACCGACCTTCCCGCGCCTATAAAAGGGCGGGACCGGCTCCCCCACCTCGCCCCGCACCTCCACGACCAATTCCCCCTCCTTCCCGAGCCCTCCATCACCACCACCGGTGCCGCTTCGGTCACCGCCGCGGACAACCCCCCCGCCGGCCGTCGATCCGCCTCTCCGGAGCACCCCGGTCCGAGGTAAGAAGCGGAATCGGTTGCCCTCGTCCTCCTCTTCGTTTCGCCCCCAATTCCCGCCGTCGCCGTGCACCGGTCACCGCGCCCCTTCCCCCTTCCATGATCGGCCTCCCCGCCTCGCGTTCGTGTCGTGAGGGAGGGAGGAAGAAGAAGGGCTTTTTGCCCAAAACCCCCCCGCCCTTTTCCCACTTATCCAAAACCGACCCCCCCCTCTATTTCCCTCACCCTTTTCTTCCAAAACGGACCCTATACTTTAAACTAAACCACAAAAACAACCCCGTCCCTTTACAATTATGCCCCCGGACTATTTAGTGACACACCCGCCAGGTTTAAATAATATAATTAGGTCCTTTGCTTTTATAATAAAATACTAACGGCCCCTAATTAACCCTAAACACCTCCTTTAACCCGCATTTCATGCGCAATTTTAATCCAAATCGCGCCCAACCTTCATCACACCCGTACAAGTTGCACCGCCACCCGTCCGTCACCCAAAACCCCGCATAATATTTATTTCCCCTATTTTATTTAATTACCTCCCGCGAGCTCACCCGGAGAAATTGTGTATGCTTATATTGATTGCATGCTTGCTCGTGTGTGCGCTATAGCCGACGAAGTAAACGAAGGAAGGTACCCCGAGCCGGAGTTTGAAGCCGACTACGCGGCGGGAGCCCGAGGTCCCAAACGCCGAGCCGCACTCCCCGAAGACTTCGAAGACGGCAAGTTCACCCTCATCCTTTGATGCATGTTTCTCGTCCTAGTTTTATAAATATACCCTATACCCGTTTTATAAATTGCATATTGTTTTACTGCAAAACATGGTAGGATAGCCACCCTTGATTGCCATGATTGAACCTTGTTTTGGCCTGAATGTTTGCTTTAAAATGTGTGAGTGCTTTCAAAACGTGTGAGTGCTTCAAAAACAAAAAGGGGATATGTTTGGAAAATGAGTAAAGAACTGGGTAGACGGGATGGACGTGTGTGTCAGGAGTATGGGTGAGCTCGTACCTGTGTGGTTGAGCGTGTTGGGAGTTGTCCATCTTGTCGGTTAAGGACCGGGTTGCGTGACATCTCACCTGACCCAAATCATCGTACAACCACTCGACCGTTGTATGTGGCAACGGCTTAGCATAAACCCCACTAGTTAATCTACTTGCCATCTGGTGTGCGGGTGAGCGGCGGGAGACCAAGGAGGAGGGGTACGCTCCGTGTGAGGTACGCCCGGTTATGTGGGATAACCCCTTGGTTGCTTCCGTGGTGGCTCGTAGTGTTAGCTAAGGTGGGTAATGGCTTTGATAGGATCCGTACCGACACCGAGGTGTCCGTGTGACGGTACCCTACTTGTGGGTAAAGATGTACAACCTCTCGCAGTGTCAAACCTATTCGAATAGCCGTGTCCACGGTATTGGACGAGTCACGGTGTGGTCACAAAAACTAGTGTTTGGGATGGGATGTTTTCTGGCGTGAGTTGTTTTCTGGGTGAAGTGTGTGGTCGTGTGCACGGGCTACGACGGACGGCAAGTCCGTAGTTCCACGATGGTTTTTCCTAAAACATTTGAGTTACTTGGGTTATGAAAATGATTTGCGAAAACCTTTTCGAAATGAACCCCTGCATGTGTAAGTTTGCAAAAATGAACCTTAACCTGATCCTTGTTATACCTTATGCATGGTTCTGCTTATAAGCCCCTCCGTGGGTGGGGTTGGATTTGCTGAGTACGTATGTGCTCACCCTTGTTTTACTAACTATTTTACAGAGGAGGATCCCGATTACATTCCCGAAGACGTTGAGTAGGTCGTGGCCTACACCCAACCGTGCCTGTGTACCCGGTGGCCCCTACCGAAAGCTTCCATGGTGTGGTACTCGAGGAGGCTATGGAAGCCTTTGCCATTGTAGTGTGGTCGTTAGCGTTTGTGTTGTTCCTTGTAGCGTTGGCACTACCGTGCCCTCTCGTGTCGCCGTGATGTAAAAGATCGATTCCACCTATTGTAATAAATGTGTGACCAACCTCCCCGGGACCGGTATTTGTGTCACATTTAGTCACCTCCGATGAGGGGACACTTCACCATGCCCCTTTACAAACAGGCCCTTAGGCTATTCTAGTTAAACCCTAACCCAATCTAAATATCATGATTATGCCCTTCAAACCTAATTACTAATAGGACCTTAACTTCATAATCAGTCCTAAACACCCCTTTTACCCATCAATTCATGTGCAATTCAAATCGTGCCCAAAATTCATCACACCCGTCCCGGGTATACCTCTACCAATCCATCATCCAAACCCCCTGCATAACATTTATTCCTCCATTTTATCCAATTACTTTTCCTCGAGCTCAGCCGGTAAAATTGTGTGTGCTTGTGTTGATTGCATGTTGCTTGTGTGCACTATAGCCGACGGAGTGAACGAAGGAGGGTACCACGAGCCAGAGCTTGGAGCCGAGTACTGCGAGCAGGAGCCCGAGATCCTGAACCCCGAGACGGAACTCCCCGAGGACTTCGAAGACGGCAAGTTCAATCTCATCCTTTGATGCATGCTTTGGTCCTGGTTTTATAAACACAACCCTATACCCGTTTTATAAATTGCATATTGTTTTACTGCAAAAACATGGTAGGATAGCCACCCTTGATTGCTATGATTGAACCTTGATTGGCCAAAATGATTTCTTTAAAATGGTGTGAGTGCTTTGAAAATGGGAATGGGATATTCTGGGAAAATGAGTAAAGAACTGAGTAGACAGGATGGACGTGTGTGTCAGGAGTATGGGTGAGCTCGTACCTTTGTGGTTGAGCATGTTGGAGATGTCCATCTTGTCGTTAAGGACTGGGTTGCGTGACATCTCACCTGGCCCAACTTACGTACAACCACTCGACCGTTGTATGTGGCAACAGCTTAGCATAAATCCCACTAGTTAATCTACTTGCCATCTGGTGTGCGGGTGAGTAACGGAACACCAAGGAGTAGGGGTACGATCTGTGTGAGGTACGCCCTGGTTATGTGAGATAACCCCTTGGTTGCTTCCGTGGTGGCTCGTAGGGTTAGCTAAGGTGGGTAATGGCTTTGATAGGATCCACACCGGCACTGAGGTGTTCGTGTGGTGGTACCCTACTTGTGGGTAAAGATGTACAACCTCTGCAGAGTGTAAAACCTATTCGAATAGTCGTGTCCACGGTATTGGACGAGTCACGGTGTGGTCACAAAACTAGTGTTTGGGTTTGGGATGTTTTCATGACGTGAGTTGTTTTCTGGAAAAGTGTGTGGCTGTGTGCCTGGGCTACTGCGGACGGGTTATCAAAAACAACTGAGTCACTTGGGTTATAAAAATTGTTTGCGAAAACCTTTTCGAAATGAACCCTTGCATGAGTAAATGTGCTTGCAAATAAACCTTAACCTGATCCTTGATATACCATGTGCATGATCTGCTTATAAGCCCCTCCGTGGGTGGGGTTGAACTTGTTGAGTACGTTTGTGCTCACCCTTGCTTAACTAACTGTTTTTCAGAGGAGGATCCCCACTTCGTTCCCGAAGACGTCGAGTAGGTCGCTGCCCTACACCCAACTGTGCCTATGGATTCAGGGTCTCCACAGAGAGCTTACGTGGCGTGGTACTCTGATGAGGCCTTAGAAGCCTTCGCTATCGTAGTTTGGTCATTAGCTTTTGTGTTGTTCCTTGTGGCAGTGGCACTCCCGTGCCCACTATGCCGCCGTGATGTAAGGGACTGAACTACCTGTTGTAATAAATGTGTTGCCAGCCTCTTGGGACTGGTATTTATGTCACATTTAGTCACCTTTGATGAGGGGACGCTTCATGTTCTCTGTGTTCCGCGTACTCGTGTGCAACCTTCGAGTTCTTAGTCTTAGATTCCACCCCACCAAACAATTAAGCACCAAGATTATAACCCATGTGGGTTGTCTAGATCTCACCATCTAACAGTTGGCGTGCCAGGTAGGGGTGAATCAAGGTTCTTCGTGCAACTCGATGGCCTGGACCAACGGCGTCATCTTCCCGGAGAGCATGGCGGATATCCTCGCCAATCCCGTCGACATCTGCTTCGGCTCGATTCCGGCGAAATCCACCACTCCAGCCGCCTGCCTCGTCATTGAGGGCAATGCGGTCACTGCCGACCAACAGATCGGGACAAATGAGTAGCTAGGTGTGATTTTGTTGAAACCATAAAGATTATTTGATTCCGCGGGAAAGAAAATGACCTGCTAATTCCTTTATAAATAAAGTTTTTCGGTGCAGTGTGATACTCTGACTCTGATATAATGAAATTTGCATGCTACATGATGTAAAAAAATTAGAAAGTTGAAGACTCTCACATTTTACTTGACCTATAAATTCAGGAAAAATATGCATGTTACTTACTGCAAAATAACACGTAATTTTTATAAATCATAACTCTTTTTGCTTGTTTTACTAGACCAGAAGGGTGTTCTATGAAATTCATTGGCTTGTTATACATGTAGTTATGACATCCAAGGTGACATCAGTTTTTTGGTTTCACTATGTTAAGCCACAATGATATTTCAATTTTCATGTGTATGGTTAATATGAAAGCCTAATGTTAGAAGATCTCAACATTCACTATAACCAATGGCATAAATGACTGTTTTTAATGACTGTCAAATCTTGCTTGTCGTTACTAATGAATTCCTGTTTTTGCTTCGACGGCTTTGCACTTGGTTGGTTGCTAAGGATGCTTCGAGTGTCAGAGAGAAATGCATGCAGGTTTGTCACTAATAAAGTCTTGTTTATCCTTGCAAATTAAATTCCGGGTAGATTAGAAAGCACATCAATTTGATTGCTTATATTAATTAGATCAAATACTTACATCAAGTTGATTGGAAGCGCATTATGATACATGAATCAGAAGTCTATATTGTAATGTTCTGCTATTTGGATGCCTTATGCGGACCATAAATAACAAGAATTTTGAATTTTAGAGATAGGGGATTCCAACATCAAAGATAGAGTTAATTTTTTTAAATGACTGAGTAGAGATGCTTAGGCAAACCATATTTTATGATGTTTGTGATTGATTTGACACGTGCATGCACTGATGCAAGATTTGTTGACATGCACATCCTGCTCCAGAGCCAATTAGGTGAGAAGTAATATGATATTCCTATATGTTTTTGTCATGTTCTCTTATGTTATAATTTGCATCATGTAAACAACAAAATATGATATTTGGGATTATAATCTCCTTTTTCCAATTTTATTGTTTTATGGCACTCAGGCTTGCCATCACTTGCCTGAAAATGGCACAAATCACAGTCCCTTATTTCACATGATTTCATATTAGATGAGTTTAGGTTTCAAGGAAGTTGAGAACCTTAGCTTGTTGCAAATAATTTTGGGAAGATTATAAACGAGGGGCAATTTGGTTTTCTAGCCCCATGCCATATTGGAATACTATTCTTTAAGTAGGAATTGTATAGTCCCTCGGTTTACTAGGGCCAATTGAGTATCTTGGTAGTATCATTCCTTTTTGTTGATATGGTACTTACATAATGGGCGCTGTTGAGGAGTTGTATTAGTCAAATAAGTTGTAAAGTAAATATATAGCAATGTCCCCAATCCTTACTGAAATACTCATGATTGATTTAGGACACTCATTGCCAATGCTGCATCATTTACTCTTTTTTGATGTTTTGCACTGTTTCAATTTTTTAACATATGTTGCTTTGGGCTGTGTATAAGGATTTTTAAATTCCTTTACATATGATCTATGAATATTCAAGTTGATATGGGATGGTGATAGAGTCATAGTTAAATTAACATGTGCCTAGAGCCTTAGATTTTTTAACATCTGAATTGCATGATTGGTGCATTTATGGCAATTTTGTTAGTAAATTAATTATATTTTCGACATTCACTTGAGCCAATTAATTTTTTTATTGACGAAACAGTAGGGGCGACCCCTACCTTTCTTTTTTTATATATATAAAAGAAGAAGAACACATATGTATAGGTTACAAGGCCTCAGGCCCAAGAGGAAGAAAGATCAGGACTATAAGAGACTACTAATAAAATGTTCAAGTTTCAACTTTAATTGCGGTTTGACTCTCAAGGTAACCACCTTTAAATCTTGTAGGAAAGCGTGGTGCCAAGCAGCAAAGAAAGCGAAGCACCATAAAAAATGATGTCATTACGATGACACCATAAATTCTAAGAAGCAATGATCACCACCTCTCTGAAAATAACTGAGTTGAAGTCCTCTCTTGCCTTGAGAAACATTAGTTGATGATCCAAGGTGATGTCCCAAACAATCCCCAAGAATGTCCAACAGGCTTGACTGAAAGGACAGCTGAAGAAGAGATGGAGAATGTCTTCCTCTACATGCTCAACACATAACACACTTGATAAGAGTCCAAATGCATATTCTTTCTGTGGAGCATAAATCTGGTGTTTAACCTATACATGAGCAACAGCCAAAAGAAGAAAAGATGCTTCGGTTGAGCTTGGACTACCACTTCCACTTAAAAAGAATGGAAGCTGGATGAGGACCAGACAGACTGTTGTAGGCCTTTTTGCAAATATAAACTGATGATCCCCAAATATAGGTCAAAACATCTTAGCCGAAGAAGACAAAGATAGAAGCTGAATATCCAACGAAACTGCCTCAAGTTGCTCATGAGCTTGCTAAGACAAAGTCAGAAAGAAAGTTCCGTCGGGGCCCCAATTTTGAAATTGTTGAACTGATAGAGACTTCTTTGTGGACAAGGAAAAAAGTTGTGCGTATTTCCACTTTAGAACACCTAGATCCCAAGAGACCTTCAAAAAGCTACTGTATCTCCTTTTTGCACTAGGCCGGAAACAAACATGAATGCAACACACATTTTTATGATACTTTAGATTATTGCTCAAATGGCCAGTGGAGAGGTTGTTTTGTAGCTTGCAATGCATGGGTAGCATCGCTGTTATGAATGGTCCAAACATGGTGTTTATCAGCAGTTGGAAGCTGTTATTTCCAAGGGAGTCAAGATGCTAGTTAGGTTTTCCTTCTCATGACTGATAAATGTTGGTGCATGATTTTCGTTTCCTTTGGCCTTTAGCTAGTGAAGAAAGGGGGTGAGAATAAAAAAATGTTTACAAAACTGAGAGGCATTATTATACAAAAATTGAGAGGAGAGAGAGGCTTAAGACTGAAAGTACATGTTTGCTTGCACTTGAACTTCATACAAAGTTGTTCTTTGCACTGATTTAAAAATCTTGAATAACAAGAATTTTGATGCAGTGAATGGGGGTTGCCGGAGACACGACAAGAGGACGACACGATGGCGAGCGACACGGGGAGGAAGACGGTGGTGCGAGGACGCCAATGGAGGAGGAAGACACAAGTGAGAGATATAATTAACTATTTGTCATCGTTAGGATGACACCGCTCCAATTGTCACCCCTACGAACGCGATTACATATTTACCATCAATCTATTCGCGAAGCAACACATTTGTCATTTTTGCACACGTGGCAGGCCATGTCACCTTTGCCAGCGTGGATGTGAACCGAAAAATATCGAAATACCCCTACCTTATCTATATTAGTTATCACTGTCCCCTCCCTCTCTCCACCACCGACATGTAGGACCCACATGTAGGAGTCTCGTTCAACCTCGGGCATCTCACTAACCGGTGAAGCAAGTGCTTGCGGGGGGCGGCCGCCACCGCATAAGCCCTCCTCCAATGGGAGCGCGGATGCTGGCTCGTAGCTTTTCTATTGATAAATACTACTGATTTTCAAGCAGCTAGCGCACCGCTCCGCGGTTAACTCGCTCAGCGTTCGAGGGCAGTTCACTCTCTCGCGCAAGGATGTCAGGCAAAGCACTAACAATCATTGTGTTACAACAGGCCTTTGAGCTTGAGGGTCATGCGAGACGCTACGAGTGTGATGCATTCGACAATGGATGAATGATTATTAATCTTCTTGTTAATTTATTTTGTATATTGTTTTTATAAAAACACGTGTGTGAACTATATACTATAGATCTCGAAGGGGTGAGAAAACGATAGAGTGTATCAGGCGCTCATCTTTTTGTACATTGGATTATTTTAATTGAGTTGAACTAACACTTAACTTTGTAGTATGGAAGCTCGTGTAAGGGAAGATGAGGCCACTGCGGAATTCGCCTATTTCCCGCACTTGCCTTGACTTGAGGTCGAGGGTGAACGACTCGTTCGTTTGGCCGGTGGCCGATGGTCGGTGCCGATTTGTTGTGAGAGAAAAGTATTGTTGGTCGGTTGCCGGTGGCCGGTTTGTTCGAGAGAAAATTATCGCCGGGCCGGTGGTCGATAAGCCAAACGAACGAGGCGGAATAGTCCTTGTTCCTTCACGCGAATGAAAACAATGTTTGTGCCCTCTCGCCATGCAAATCAATGTTGGGTCGTGATCATAACCTTTCGGGAGCGGCGTGTCGTGAAGCTTTAGAGCAACTTCGAGATATGGAGTAAATTTGATCCCCTATATGAGGTTATTGGGGGTGGAGTAAAAATATTTCTATCCCCAAAACACAATTTGCTGCAGCAGTTTCCCTATTTTGCATCCCAAACCCGTGGGCCCCACCATTACAATCCTTCCCCTCCCCCAAACATGCATCTTTCTGCCCCGCCGCGCCGCCCGCCGCTCCCGTCCCGCCCGACGTAGCCCGTCGCCTCCGCCTACGCTCCAAGCCCAGCGCGCCAGCACCACCACTTCGCCTCCGCCTCCGCGCTCCTCCTCGTCTGCTACCGCACCGCCCTCCACCTAGTGCACTCGTCGCCGCGCCCACCCCTCGCCAACCTCTACCGCTGTGACGTACCGAGGGACGGAGGAAGCACAAGTCCCTCGCTGTGGCCGCCGCACCGGCAGCACAAGGCCTCGTCCGCGACCTCTGCCGCCGCGGCCGCCCCACTGACGCCCGTGATTCGGGGCGGTCAATCTCTGGCCAACGTGCGCTCACGCTCTTTGGTCTGACAGGTACATGGGCGTGAAGCTCCTGAGAAAGAGGATGCTCTTCCAAGGGCCAGGCAGGAGAAACCTGTAGATAGGCCGCGCTGGACCCTGGTGAACGTGCACGTCTGCTGTTAACCTTTCAAGATTCTTTTAGCGATGATGATGGTCCTACAAGTTATTTGAGACACTGATTGTAATACACAAAAAATTCATGCCAATTAGTTTGCCCAAAAAATGTGGAAAAATATAGTATTTATAGCTTCATTTGATGTTTTTCTTTAGCACTGCTGAGCCCAAGTATATTTCTGGTCCACTATCATGAGACGCATTAAGATTCCAATGCCTTACAGTTTGGTACCTATTTCATTGTTGTACTGAGTTAACAGTACTAAGTTGCCATGCATCTTTTGTACTGAGACAAAAGCATGTTAATTTATAAATTATGATTTGGAACTACTATTGGTGAATGTCTTGCGAACCTGTTTCTTATGCACTTTGATGGTGTTATATTTCTGTTATTATATGATACACATGAAAAGGCCGCAAGACATTAGCATGGTATGCTCTTCAGAGAAGCATTGCTGCTTTCTCCAACTTACTGATTCAAAAACTCGGAATCAAGTTTTTTTTAAGAAGAAGGTATTCCAAGTCAAGAACAGAATCTGTTCATTCACTGACCTGATGGACTTTGCCTGGTTGATGGAGTAGTACTTGTCATAGTAATCATTTGGAGCATCAGGGAGGGGGCCAGAAGCTTTGCCCTTGGAGTTTGAGTACTTGCATTCTGGTCCATGGTCACCAAGAAAGAGTAGGACTGTCCCACATGGATGTCGAGGTTGGTGTAGTTCTGCTGATTGGTGTAGGTTCCTTCAGTCTCTACCATAAGCATTTTGTGATTCTGGATCCTGAAGTTGAGGGTAGTTGAGATGCCAACATTATGGACACGGAAGTGATATGTCTTGCCTGTTACAAATATTCAGAGCATCAGACTTCATGACTCATGATAAACAGTAATGCTGATAAATATTTAAGATGCATCTGAGAACATTTTAGAGATTTCATAAGTTTATGTGGATTTCCAATTGACATTTGAGGACTGAAAAAACCTAGAACCTGAAGCAGTTACCAAATTAACAATAAGTTTTTTAGCACATATAAATTAACAGCAAGTTGAAACATAACTACTACCATTTATTAACTTGGCTCAACTCCAACAGTTTCATACTGAAGGCCATCAGGAACCAATGTAGCACCATATCTGTAAGGGGCTGATAAAGGGCTGATAAATAATTTACATGAATAATATGTCACCAAGTACATAAATAATTTACATTGACAATTACACCAGCAGTGCCAGATGACTCTTGCAGTCCCGCAGTGCCAAATTACACCAGCAGTTTTCTTTCAATTTCAGTTCAGCCCCACAAAACATTCTGAACCTAAAGAGATCTGCATGTCAATTTCAGTACAGTAGTTGTACTGAAACATTATGAAACTGGCATGTGTGCAAATATGAAACTGGATGCCTGCTAGCTCACTGACAATATCAAGATGGCACGTGATAGCTCACTGGAACACATGAGCATGGTATGTGCTCACTGACCATATGACATGATCACAGACAGTTCCATATTCAGGTAGAAAACACACCTTAATTACTGAAACTATTTCCCATACAATACAATTACCCTTACAAACTGTATCCAATACACCTTCAATCAAGATAGTAGAACACATGCAACAGAGATTTAAGTATATAACATTCATGTGACTGGTCAGAAATGAGCAATTCAAAACTTCTACCATACATTCGGTTCTTCAGAATCCTACTGAACCATTCGAAACAAGTGCATACAAACCAAACACCAAGACAACAGTCTGAAAGGAGGCAGCAGAATTGAATCACTAGACCGGCATATCAAGTGAAATGTTGGCGCAGCAATGGCTACGAAACAAGGCTACTCAGTCCTTGAAAGCCAAGGGGGTCTCCTTGCGGATCTCTGCCTCCTCCTCTGCAGTGAAGTCATTGACGATGTGGAAGTCCAGGGTGAGGTCGTCGATGAGCTTGCGGTCCCACTCAGACAGCGTCTTCTCCGATGCCACGGTGTTGACACTGTTGCTGCTGCCGCCGCCGTCCGCGGCACCGTGGTGGGAGCCAGAGCTGGGCTTGGCGGCGGCGACATGATTGTCGCAGTACTTGATCACCGTGGCGAGGGATCTGGCGTCGACGTTGGGTACTGGGATGCTGCCGCCGGCGCAGCCATGGTCGATCATGTCGACCAGGAGCGGGGAGACTGACCCAGACGCGTTCACGGGGGAGGCTGAGAGGAGGAGCAGAGAGATGGGGACAGGGAGCCAGATGCGGCCGTCGCCGGCGACCTCGAGCGCCTTGCGGAGAAGGCGTGGCACGGGGAGCCACTCCGCCACGGTCCGTCGCCGCCGCCACCAGGAGCACGTCGCTCCGCGTCTCCACGCCGCCGCTGCGCCGCACACACCACCACGCCGGGTAGAGCGGGCACGACCATCTTCTCCGTCCTCTGCCCCCACTCCAGTACCCTGTTCAAGGCGCGGCACCGAAGCTTCTTGGAGGAGATGTGGGGGCGGCACTACTGGGGCGGCGGGTAGGCGTGCGGCCGCCGCCGACGTGGTGGTGATGTCCGCGTGGCTGTCAAGCCAGGAGCGGCACGTGCGGGCGGGGACGGCGCGACGGGGGTCGGCGGTGTGGGCGCCGCTAGGGTGGAGGGAGGCGGAGCAGACGGGGTCACCGGCGGGGTGGGGGCCGACGGCGTGGTCGGCGCCGGTGCGTCCGAGTGAGCGCCCCGCTGCTCCGGCGCGCGGGTTTGGGGCGGCCGGCCGGCGGCGGAGGGCCGGGGCCCGAGGGAGACTACTGCTACAGTGATGTGCCTGGATAGGGGATGGAGGAGAGATCCCCCTCAATAGGGGGGGGATGGAGAGGTGTTTTTAGTCAATGGAGAAAAAAAAGAGGGCTATAGGGAATCTGCTGGAGTAGATTTCATCCCCTATATGACTATTTTTTTTATTGGGAAGGAGATACGGAAGGCTGGCCGTTGCTCTTAGGACCCTATATTTGAATGATCCACCATCACCGCTGCTATCGACTTGCCATGACGACCACGTGTAGATGCAGTTGTGTGACCACGTGTAGATGCGGTTATCTGAATAGGATCCGAGATCGTATTCCGACTCCGACCCAGGGCCGGCTTCCAGCCTTCCACAGTTCCACCCATTTCCCGCATTCCTGCCCCGTTTACGCCTCCTCGGACCCCTAGCGTTTTCCGTGTCCCCCAACCAAAAAAAAAGAAGCACGGCATCGCGTTCTCGCACTGTCGCACACACCCCGCCTCCGTCGCCGTCTTTCTCCCCTTCTCCCATCGGGCCATCATCTCTCATCGCCAGCTCGCCACCACCCCACGCCCACGGTCCTTGCTCCTTCCTTCCCCTCCTCTCTGACCTCGGCACCTCCCATGAAACCCTAATCCCCCCCAAAACCCTGACCCCCGACCAGCACCGCCTCCGCCGCCATGTCGCCCCCTCTGCAGGCGCCCGACTACAAGCACGTCACGGAGGAGTGCCTCCGCGAGTGGAAGGGCCAGTCCGCCGCCGCCTTCCGGCTCCCCGATCCGGTCCCCATGGCGCGCTTCCTCTACGAGCTCTGCTGGGCGATCGTAAGCTCCCGGCGCTTCGGTCTGCTTCGTGGTTAGGTTTTCGCTCAGCTCCCGCTGGTCCTTCCGTGCTGATTGGGTGGGTTCGGCTGCGCAGGTGCGGGGCGACCTGCCGCCGCAGAGGAGCCGGGTGGCGCTGGAGTCGGTGGTGTTCGTCGAGGAGGCGCGGCGGGAGGAGGAGCTCGGCTCGGTGCTCGCTGACATCATCGCTCACCTAGGGCAGGATGTGAGTACACGCAACTCTCGTGATGCTGCCAGTCTTGTGTTTACTGGGTGGTTCACTGGGTTGGTCCCGTGGTGCATGTTTTTAATTACTCGAGTTTCTCAGTCTGGGGTTGTGTTGCAGTGACACTAGATGCGTATGAACTGAATTGGCCACTCTGCTGTGTGTGTATGCCTTGCTGGGGTAGCTAGGCTGACAATCTAGCTGATTTGTTTGGTACTTTGATCAGCTTCTCAATGGTATTGGATACAAGCATTAGCTCTGGCATCTGGGGGTACTGTTCATTCATGTACACTAGTGTTGCTGTGATCAAACATTTTAGCTGAAGCTGTCACATAACAAATTGAATCAATTCTTATTCTATTTGTACCTTTTGATATATATCAGAAATGAACCAGATAATTGTAAGGCAAATCTATTATGGCATGAATGTGCATTCTACTAGCAGTTTTTTGTTCAAGCGATCATGAGTCATTTAATGAACTTCCATGCTAACATGAGAAAGCTTGTTCAGATTACGAAGCATATCAAGGGTCAAAAGCTCATGTATATCTTTTGGTTTCTTGTTAGGTGATTACAAACTAATACACATGGTATCCAAGATTGTACTGTCTGTATGCATAACAATTAGCCGCAAAAAAAAAAGATTAACCTTGATTTGTCAGCAAGAAGTTCTGTTTCTGTGCATTTCTTTGAACCAAAAGGTAGAAAGCAGAGGTGTAACTGTGTAAAATGCAAATGCTATCACCTATTATGCACGGAAGCTCCTGCCATTTCATACCATGTCATCTCAATACTTCCTTGCCTCCATTGCTTTGTTGTTTATTTGCTGCAAGTGGGTATTGCCTTTTGACCTAGTGCTGTTTTTCTCAATATGATTTCCTTTCCACCTGTGTCCTTTTTGGGTAATTTTTTCTCTTGTCATGTCTCTATTTAGTGTTATTCCTCTTATAGTGTTTAGTTAAGCTGACTTGCTTCAACCTGCAGATTACAATCTCTGGTGAATATCGCAGCCGTCTTGTTAAAATGGTAATAACCTATGCATTAGTTAATGCAAATGAACAATTCATACTTTTGCTGTCTACTTCTCTTTTGATTTAATAATGTGGACCGGTCATTTATTTCTATTCCAATCCTCTTCCTTCAGACTAAGTCATTTGTCGAGTCCTCGATTACTGCACCTAGGCTTCTTCAAGAGCGATGCGAAGTGAGTATTGTTATTGTTTGTACTATGCACCGTATCTCTGTTGGCATCAGGTTAAAGATAAAAGCTGATACATGCTTTTCATTTCCTCCACTCATGGATTCGAAGGAAGATTTTCTTTGGGAGGTTGAACAGAGTAAGCTGAAAGGCCAGGACTTAAAATCCAAGGAGGTATGCATAATTTACTAGTTTATCAATGTGTCTACACTTTGAATCTGTTTAGGATTTCGCAATCATATGCTTTTATGCTAACATCTTTTTGTGGGAAACACACTTATAATGACTTAATGTAGCGCTGTACTTCTTCCTTATGTTATTTGCTATTTTTTTTAATTTTAACACTCACTGTGTGGTTGATTGATGTTGGTTTTAAATAATAGGTTAGGGTCAACACACGACTTCTTTACCAGCAAACTAAATTCAATCTTTTACGGGAGGAAAGCGAGGGTTATGCCAAGTTGGTATGTATATCTACTACTCCTGACTTTACCGTTCCTCTTTTTTGTTCTCGTGGTGATTGTATAGCTCAGTTGGGTCAATCCTATGGAACATTGCATGACGCACATCTATTTTATAAACTGGGATGATCGACTAGTTTAATGATTGAATACCATGGTTTGCTATGAATAAAGATAGCCATAATCCATAGCTTGAATCATAGTAAATTGGTTTTGGACTAGTTTAATGCTTGCATGCCATGGTTTGCTATGACTAAATTTATTTATAATCCCGTACCTCAAATCATAGTCAATGGGTTTCACTGCCATATTGCCTCATGCATCTGGCTTGTCCTTGGCAGAAAGTCCATGCTCAGCTCTTGCGCTAGCCTGATCGAACTCCACTGCAGCACATGTTGCACTTTGAGTACTGCAACTGGTCTAATCACTCTCGTAGCCTGCTGTTATGCCTGGGGACTCTTTTAAGTGTGTTGAGAAGCCTAGAAAAATCCATATGCGAAAGTAAGAACTAATAAGTAGTTCGTTAGGATGAGGTCAGAGTTTGATAATATGTCAGTTTTATGGTTTTCCCCCCTTGAGTTTCTTAGAGATGACGGAGGTCGAGTGAACCAAGCAACAACCTGAACAGTTATATAAGTGCAAGCAAGTGCACTGTTCAGTAGAATTGGAATTTAATATCAAAATGGCTGGGACCTGGGAGCTATGAGTGTATAATTCTCAAAGCAACTGTTATAAATGCGTTTGATAAATTATAGATGGCATATATTTGATATCATTTTGGAAATAAATGCTAAGTGTGGCTATAATTAGAAGTGCCGCATACTATGCATACTTTTTGTAGTTTGAAAATTACCTAAATGATTGTACCTTTCCAGTGTCTGGGATTTCTTCTAGTCCTGTTCCTGTACCTCCCGAAGGTTCTTTTGTGATGCTTATTATTGATGTTTAAAGCTGTTTCTACCCTCATCTGTGTGTCTGGATCATTTAGGTGACACTCCTTTGTCAAGTTGGCTCAGATCTGGCTTGCCAGAATTCTTCTTCAGTTACAATCAGCATTATTAAGGTTGTCAGTAAGCCTTAATTACTGTTGTGCTATATTTATTTTTGAAGCTCTTTGTACCACTGTGTAATAACATGTTATTTTGTGACAGTCATTGATCGGTCATTTTGATCTGGACCCAAATCGTGTATTTGATATTGTGAGTCTCCAATTGCTTTGGCACTGTTATAAGTGTTGGATAGTATGTTATTGAAGTTTGTGTAATCCTGTTATTCTTGTTGCTACTTGCTAGGTGTTGGAGTGCTTTGAAGTCTACCCAGATAGTAACATCTTTCATCAGCTCATTCCTCTTTTTCCTAAGGTATTTGTTCTGTCAGAACCAGTAGCCCGTAATATTGTAGTCATAATTCCGCATGAGTTCCCTCCTGTCAGTATCTTATAATTTCTTCTATTACAGTCCCATGCAGCTCAAATTTTGGGGTTCAAATTTCAGTACTATCAACGATTGGATGTCAACAGCCCTGTTCCATCTGGGCTTTTCAGAACAGCAGCTTTATTGGTCAAATCTGGTTTCATTGACCTTGATAACGTGTATGTTTCTTAACAGTCCTCACATCCCTTGAGAATTCATGCTCGCTAACAGTCATTTTAGACATTTATTCATGCTTCTGTAATTTAAACGATTATTTGATTATGTTTTTATTTATTGCTGCGAGCTGCTAGCTTTGTAATGTCGTTGTAACCAACTGAAAATGCTGTTTAGCTTAAATTTTTTTATCCTGCTATGGTGGCCATTTCTAAGTTTCTCAATTTACTATTGTTTTCAGTATTAATCATAGTTATTAGGACCGGACCGGACCGGCGGTCCGGTTTATTTAAAAGACCGTCCCTGCAATCGAACCGGGAAAAACCAGTGAAACCGGCCGGTTTTTTAAAGAGCCGGCGAACCGGGCGGTTCCACATGAACCCGACAGTTTTTTCATCCTGCCCTCGATCTGCTGTTTTTTCTCCCACGATGGCCCAACTAAAGGTCCAGCCCAACCACCAAACTCCCCTCCGCCACTCTTTCTCGCACATGCTACGGCGGCGGCGCATCTTGATTCGCGATCAGGCCATCAGCGCATCACGAGCTGGCGGCGGCAGCCGTTTCTCCTGCGCCCCTGCCTGTTCTTCGCTGGTCGTGACCTCCTCAGCACCTCATCTCCTGTCGGCCTGAGCTGTTGTTCGTTTTAACACCGGCAGAGGCCTCACATCCCTGAGACTCTTCCCGTTCTTCACCAGAAGCATTGCAGGTCTGCAGTAGGGTCAGGGAAAGACGCAGGCAAGCCGGCCGGGCTCCCCTTGGGAGGGCTGCTTGTGTGGATTCGATCTGTATGTTGATGTTGTTGTCTGTACTTGCTGCTCAGTATCCAATGTCCATACATGAATGAATGATTTGATTTGTATATTGTTGAGCTGCTTGTGTAGATTGAACACTGAAATGGATATTTAGCCAGAGTTAGATCTTGGCAAGATGAATTTTTTAAAATTAGTTGTGATATTCTAGTCAACTAGTGATAATTCGGCATGCTTATTTGAACTCCGAATTCTGAAGAAAGGCAATAGTATATATGTCTACTTGAAATTCGCATTGAATGGAATTTCTATTATTTATGTAGATTATATATTATTAATTACTAAATGTATATGTGATTATGGCTCCAGTTCAAAGTTCTTGTGGCCGGTTCAATCGAGCGGTTCGAAATTATTGAACCGGCGGTTCAACCGGTCTATAACGGTTGAACCAATGAACCATTGAACCGATGACCTCACCGGTTCGATGACCGGTCCGGTCCAAATAACTATGGTATTAATAGATGTGCATCAGTTCATTTTCTGCAAGCTGTCGCAGACATAGCTGTGCCGAACCAAAGGAAACTCACATGAATATGATTCTGCTGATTGTAGTATTTATGCTTTTGCTTTATGTTGTATAATATAGCCTGATTGCTGCCAGATCTATTATTGGTGATTACCCTTCTCGAATGTTATGCTTCATGAGCATTTTTTTTGTTTCAGCTATTCTCACTTGCTTCCAAATGATGATGAGGCATTTGAGCATTTTGATTCATTCATTTCAAGAAGAATTGATGAGGTTGGTATCCCTTTGACTTGTAGAAAGTTTATGCAACTAAAGATAGTGTCTATGTTATGTTTGTTGCATTCGATTTAGTGTGAAAGGGAGTGACAAAGAAAAGGTTCAGGGAGGGAAATGTTACGAAGTTTCTGGAACTAAATTCTTTGTGTACTATATAGCCATCCTTAGGTAATATGTACTCCATGGTTTTGTTATACATTTTTGACTAATTGCATGTACCGTGTTATCCTTTTGCACTAATAAAAAAACAGGAGCATTATCCTTTTGTTTATTAACTGGAACTGTTCTAATTCCACACATGAATTTGTTCTTGCATTACCACTATGGTTGTATTGTATTTTTTTAAAGTTTAGTTGGACTGATTGAAGCTTTGACTGTCGAGCTTACTCTTTTTCTTGACGGCAGGCTAATAGAATCGGCAAAATCAATCTTGCTGCTACTGGAAAGGACCTTATGGATGATGAGAAGCAAGAAATCACTATTGATTTGTACACCGCGTTGGAGATGGAAAATGATATAGTTGGGGAGCGAGCACCTGAGATGGAAAAGAACCAGAAACTTGGGCTGCTTCTTGGCTTTCTCTCTGTGCATGACTGGTAACATACATTTGCTCTGTCATTTTTACCTGCTGTATAATTGAACATGTTGAAACATATTAGTATTAGTTTATTTGTAGGTTGCAATTTGCAACCGCATTTCTTCAGTAAATGCATTAGTACATATTGAAAAGCACAACTTGGCTCTTTACTCACACTTCTGCAGTAAATGCACTAGTATTGGTTTGTCCATACTGTGAGGAACTGAGGATATTGAAAAGCATTTTTTAGCATAGCCTTGTGAGACAAGGTGGTGTTTGTTGCATGTATAATTGACCCCCCTCTGTTTTTTCTCAGGTACCATGCACAAATACTCTTTGAGCGTCTTGCACACCTAAATCCTGTTGAGCATATTGAAATTTGTGATGGATTATTTAGGTTTGTTGTATTTCTTTTGTTCCAGTGATTATATTTCTTGATTTTACGCAGTTTAATTTATATTTATCTTTTTTTACTTCATGCAGAATGATTGAAAAGGCAATGTCTCCGGCCTATGATATAGTTTGTCAACTGTATTACTACTTACCTCCTAAGAATGGTGCTGACCAGACCGACACATCTGCCCTGTCCTTAAGTTCATTTGATCTACCAAAAGAGTTTTTCCAAATGCTCACTGCTTGTGGACCATATCTTCACCGCGATACTCAGTTGCTTCAAAAGGTAACTTCAATCTTTCTAGCATTGCCATCTCTGCATTGCTGCTGCCGTATTTATATGATGGTTTTGTTCAGTGTACTGATGTCATATATTACTGACCTGTGGCATTCTAATTCTTACAGAAGCACCACAGTAGGAGCATTTGCATTGCATCTATTTATCACAAGTCATGATTAGACTTTCACTCTGCGGCCTGCATTGTTGCAATAAACTATGAAATGAGAATGTCACTGTCATTGGCAACTAGTAAAAATCAGAAGTCAAGTTTTGCAGCCTAAGATCGCATAATGTTAATTAGTTTATCGTTAAAAGCTATGAGTAGGTTGTGCTATGAAATATCTTTGCTTGGAAGTTGCAAATGTCCAGTTCCATATGGATTTTCCAGTAGCAAAAGCTGTTGGACATTATCTACTTAGTGATCTATCATTCATGTTTACCTTTTCAGGTTTGCCGAGTACTAAAAGCATACCACCACTCCTCAAAAGAGTCAACCCGAGGCACAAGTGCAGCTTCACCAGAATTTCGGATTGAAGAGGCACTTGGGTTATGTTTGCTTCCTTCGTTGCAGCTCATCCCTGCCAATCCTGCTGTTGATATGGAGATATGGGGGGTTCTTTCCCTTCTTCCTTATGAGGTTTGTCATATCATTTAGGTTTTATACCACTCTATTAATGTATTAGCAGTTTAGTACCTTGACAATCCTAAGTTTCCAGACCCGCTATCGTCTGTATGGTGAATGGGAGAAGGAGACGGAACAAAACCCAATTGTCCTTGCTGCAAGGCAAGCTGCAAAGGTCATCTTTTTAACTGTCTAATGTTTTTTAATCTATCACTTGTCCAAAGTTTTAAATTCACGCACATCCTTCTTTTTAATATATATCAGCTGGACACCAGAAGGCTCCTAAAACGGCTGGCTAAGGAAAACTTGAAGCCACTGGGCCGCATGGTTGCTAAACTTGCTCATGCGAATACAATGACTGTGCTCCGCACAATTGTCCAACAGGTACATGCAACTGAAGCTGTGTGCATGTAATCGCTGTTTTATTTACTCTTAGGTGGGTTGCGTGTGGTTGGGGGGGGGGGGTTGGTATTCATTTTAAGTTCAGAAGCATCATGTGCTGCAGGTTCCAAGTCATGATCCCAAATGCTATCTAGACTGGAATTTGAAGTTTATTGCAGATTAAGATCATTCACTCTTTTTGATTCATTGTGGATAGCATTTGGGAGGATCCCTTTTATACGGGTAATGAGATATCACCTGACTTTCGGAAACTCCTCTCTAGTATACGTACAATATAGACCCTACCAACAAGGAAATTACCTACTCTTCTCTCTAATTTTAAATTAACCTCACTCTCATGGGCACTGCGAATCAAGCATTGTTGGTCGTGGAGAATTGGAGAGCAAGGACACAGTTAGGGTTTCTAGATTGCAATATTTATTATTTATTTTTTCCTAAGTGCTGAATTAATTGTTAACTTGCAATCCACATTTTCTGGAAATGTATAGTCATCCATTCAGTTGTTTTGACTGTGTTGTGTCTTCAATTCTCTGCACTTTACCGATGCATTTACAGTTGCATGTCAAATTTGCAGGTCGAAGCATACAGGGATATGATCACGCCAGTTGTGGATGCTTTTAAGTACCTGACTCAGGTAGTACCTTTTATTTGGATTTATTTATCATGCATATGTTTATAGTAACCAATCACTTGTTTGGTATTATATTGTATATTCGTGTTATTGCATGATTTATGAATGTAGATGTGCCCCTTTTACTGTATCAGTTGCAATTAACTCGACATGCCTTTGGATAGTCATTCATTGTACTCAGAGCATTGTTCTATCAAAATTTACAGCTGGAGTATGACATCCTGCAATATATTGTAATTGAACGCTTGGCTCAAGGTGGTCGTGCGAAACTCAAAGACGACGGCCTTAATCTGTCAGATTGGCTGCAGTGTCTCGCATCTTTTTGGGGCCACCTGTATGTACCTTCTTCGAGCTGTACCTTACATTCACATTTAATTACTCTTCGAGCTGTACCTTACTGTCAAGTGTCAAGGGCCTAATGGGCCGGGAGGCCCGTTAGGGTTAGGTTTAGGGATAAGATCGAGTCCTTACTTAGGGGTCAAGTAATCCTCTCTATTTATAGAGAGGAGATGTATCAATTTAATCAAGCAAGAGATTAGAAGGAAAACCCTTCTCTCTTGTCGGCCGTGGGCGAAGCCCCGCGGCCGGCGTTCCTTGCGACCCAGCAACCCTAGCTGCCCCTCTCTCAACTTTCTCCGCGTGAACAGTACCCGCGGCTACTGTAGCACGCGGGTACTGTAGCGCAGCAGCCCTAATCTTCCATAAATCAGCCTCTAATCCTCCAATCACCTTTCCCTCGCAATTCATAACAATCTGGTATCAGATTGCTTTGGTTTCGATCCAATCCATGGCGTCCGCTGCAGAGCAAGGCTGGCCACCGGAGCTGTTCTCCGAATGGATGGCTTCGATCCGGGCGCCGCAGACACCTTTGTCACCTGCGCTCTCGGCATTGCTGACGGCGTACGCCGCCATTTCGCTGCCGGCGTCCCCCGGCCCCCGCCGCATGGCCGCCGTCATCGACCGTGTGGACGGAGGGCACCAACTCCATGAGGCGGTCGGTCTCCACGAGGGTGAGCACCCGAGCGGCCGCGACGGGGGTGGTTCCGGCGCCCACCACCGGCGGCGTTGTCCTCCAACACCCGTTCGTCGACGAGGATATTCTACAAGGGCACCGGCGTCGAACAGGTTTGGGTGTCGGCGGTCGTGCGGCCGCAGGCCGCGCGCGCGCGGCCTCCTCGCGCGGCGGCGGCTGCGGCGAGATCGAGCAAGTCGCGGCGGTGCGGCTGCAGGCTGTGGCACGCAGCCTTTTAGCGCGGCGGCAGCAGCAGAAGATGCGCCGGCAGATGCGGAATCAGGAGGCAGCCTTGGCAGCGGTTGCCTTCGATGCACAGGGCCAAGACCTCGACCCGTTTGACGGCCTCCAACAATTGCGCCGACTCGCTGCTGTACCCAAGGGTGTGCATGGTGTTTTTCCTGCGGATGGCGTACTCTAACTCTGCGGGAGTGGAGGTAGAGGAGGTGTCTTCCTCTTTGTCATCGACGAGGACGCGCTGCCTAGCGCCCCAGCTTTCCATCTCCGACCACCACGAGGACGTCTCCGCCGGTCTTCGTCGCGGCCCGCCTCCGGTGGTTATGCCCCCGCATCCCTCTCGTTCAGATGGTCTCCATGGGATCCAGGTGGCGGATGGTGCCTACCGTCGGGGAGTCACACAATAAAAAGTCTGAGTCTATTTCAGATCAAGAATAATCAAATAAGCCGAGATGTAAAAGGCTTATTTTTAGGTCATAAGTTTGTGTGGAGTCGAGTCATTGTCAAGGTGCCCATGTTGCAGCTCGAGGACGAGCTGCTCGGAAAAGGGCGGGGTAATGTCAGGTGTCAAGGGCCTAATGGGCCGGGAGGCCCGTTAGGGTTAGGTTTAGGGATAAGATCGAGTCCTTACTTAGGGGTCAAGTAATCCTCTCTATTTATAGAGAGGAGATGTATCAATTTAATCAAGCAAGAGATTAGAAGGAAAACCCTTCTCTCTTGTCGGCCGTGGGCGAAGCCCCGCGGCCGGCGTTCCTTGCGACCCAGCAACCCTAGCTGCCACTCTCTCAACTTTCTCCGCGTGAACAGTACCCGTGGCTACTGTAGCACGTGGTTACTGTAGCGCAGCAGCCCTAATCTTCCATAAATCAGCCTCTAATCCTCCAATCACCTTCCCCTCGCAATTCATAACAATCTGGTATCAGATTGCTTTGGTTTCGATCCAATCCATGGCGTCTGCTGCGGAGCAGGGCTGGCCACCGGAGCTGTTCTCCGAATGGATGGCTTCGATCCGGGCGCCGCAGACACCTCTGTCACCCGCGCTCTCGGCATTGCTGACGGCGTACGCCGCCGTTTCGCTGCCGGCGTCCCTGGCCCCGGCTGCATGGCCGCCGTCACCGACCGTGTGGACGGAGGGCGCCAACTCCACGAGGGGGTCGGTCTCCACGAGGGTGAGCACCCGAGCGGCCGCGACGGGGGTGGTTCCAGCGCCCACCACCGGCGCTGTTGTCCTCCAACACCCGTTCGTCGACGGGATATTCTACAAGGGCACCGGCGTCCAGCAGGTTCGGGTGTCAGCAGTCGTGTGACTGCAGGCTGCGGCGCGCGGCCTCCTCGCGCGGCGGCGGCTGCAGCAGATCGAGCAAGTCGCGGCGGTGCGGCTGCAGGCTGTGGCACGCGGCCTTTTAGCGCGGCGGCAGCTGCAGGAGATGCGCCGGCAGATGCGGAATCAGGAGGCGGCCTTGGCAGCGGTTGCCTTCGATGCACAGGGCCAAGACCTCGACCCGTTTGACGGCCTCCAACAATTGCGCCGACCCGCTGCTGTACCCAAGGGTGTGCATGGTGTTTTTCCTGCGGATGGCGTACTCCAACTCTGCGGGAGCGGAGGTAGAGGAGGTGTCTTCCTCTTTGTCATCGACGGGGACGCGCTGCCTAGCGCCCCAGCTTTCCGTCTCCGACCACCGCGAGGACGTCTCCGCTGGTCTTCGTCGCGACTGCCTCCAGGTGGTTGTGCCCCTGCATCCCTCTCGTTCAGATGGTCTCCATGGGATCCAGGTGGCGGATGGTGCCTACCGTCGGGGAGTCACACAATAAAAAGTCTGAGTCTATTTCAGATCAAGAATAATCAAATAAGCCGAGATGTAAAAGGCTTATTTTTGGTCATAAGTTTGTGTGCAGTCGAGTCATTGTCAAGGTGCCCATGCTGCAGCTCGAGGACGAGCTGCTCGGAAAAGGGCGGGGTAATGTCAAGTGTCAAGGGCCTAATGGGCCGGGAGGCCCGTTAGGGTTAGGTTTAGGGATAAGATCTGAGTCCTTACTTAGGGGTCAAGTAATCCTCTCTGTTTAAAGAGAGGAGATGTATCAATTTAATCAAGCAAGAGATTAGAAGGAAAACTCTTCTCTCTTGCCGGCCGTGGGCGAAGCCCCGCGGCCGGCGTTCCTTGCGACCCAGCAACCCTAGCTGCCCCTCTCTCAACTTTCTCCGCGCGAACAGTACCCGTGGCTACTGTAGCACGCGGTTACTGTAGCGCAGCAGCCCTAATCTTCCATAAATCAGCCTCTAATCCTCCAATCACCTTCCCCTCGCATCGCAGTTCATAACACTTACATTCAAATTAATTACGCTTTGCTAGTACATTTACATTCAACTTTCTGGCATCCTACATGTGATTTTGCTTTATCGCATTTAATTACTCTTTGCTAGTACCTTACATTCACGGGCTACCCTATTCAGTTTTGGGGTTTATAATTGTTGTGACTGTTTTGGTTTAATTCATTTTTACAGGTGCAAGAAGCATAATGCTGTGGAACTAAAGAGCCTTTTGCAGTACCTTGTTAATCAACTAAAGAAGGGTGTGGGCATTGAACTTGTTGTCCTGGAGGTCTGTTGTCTGCCCCTTTTCGAGCTTCTTCTGCCTTTGATTTGTATGGGTCTGTAGCCACATGATTATTCATGCAGGAGCTCATTCAGCAAATGGCGAATGTGCAATACACTGAGAACATGACGGAGGAACAAGTTGATGCTATGGCAGGAAGTGAGACTTTGCGGCAGCAAGCTTCACTATTTGGAGCGACTAGGAACTATAAGGTTGTGAGGAACATGCTTCTCTTTCAGTAGCAAATTAAGGCCGACCTTTTTTACTGAAAATTTGATTCTTTTTTTTAGGTATTGAGCAAGTCTACAAACAGGTTGAGGGATTCATTGCTTCCAAAAGAAGAGCCCAAACTTGCAGTTCCTTTGTTGCTGCTTATTGCTCAGCACCGATCCAAGTAAGATTTTTATTAATAAACTATTCACAATTTTCTGCTGTAGTCCTCTTCACAGTAATGCTTTGTTGGCTTGTGCTCAAGACGTTTATAGTTTCCTTCTGGTTTCCTGACGAAAGTTTATTGTTTGCAATAGATCCTGTCATGTACAATTCTACTTTTTGCACCAATTTTAAATCTTGATAATATCGTTTTATTCTCAGGATCATAATAAATGCAGATGCTACATATATCAAAATGGTCAGTGAGCAGTTTGATAGATGCCATGGAATACTTCTTCAGTATGTTGAGTTTCTTTCAAGTGCTGTAACTCCAATAGCTTACGCTCAACTAATACCACCTTTGCAAGATCTGGTTCACAAATACCACATTGAGCCAGAGGTAGCTCCTGCCATCCCTGCTACCTTGATTAATTTTATTATTGGGTGTGTGTTAGGGTGGTGCTACTTGTTTATGTGCTGTTCTTCCATGTGGGTAAACACAGTGGTATTTATCTGTAATCCAGGTTGCTTTCCTTATATACCGCCCAGTGATGCGGCTTTTTAAGAGTACTAGTGGAGGTGAGACCTGTTGGCCTCTTGATGATAACGAGGAAGGAGAATCTGTATCATCTGAGGATCTTATCTTGCATCCTGACTCGTCTCAGGAACCGATCATGTAAGTGTTCCTTGCTTAATTTGACTTTTTCTACCAGTATGGCATTATCCATGTTTCTCATTACATGTTAGTTCGGTTTGGAGACCCTGTAACCTGAATTAATCTGCGCCCTATTTTTTTCTTCGTCCTGTCTATCTATTCATCCAATGTTATGGGGAATTGCTGTGCAATCGTTTTCTGAAGAAGATTTACAAAGCAAGCTAATTGTTCCAATTTGTCTCCACGATTCGTTATTTGATATTGTCAAATGAAGGCTTGAATGAGGAATTAACATTGGTTCACCTGTTTTAAAATGTTAGTTGCATTTCTTTGCTGCTTGTGTTTTTTCTACACCTTAAAGTGGAGGATCTTTCTGTGCATTTCTCACGTGGTTTTTTTCTTGGCTTAATAATCCGCTTAACTTAGCTCAGTGTAGAGTTTAGAATTTCAATACATGTTTGTTCAAGATCTGCCCGGGTACCTGACAAGTATTTGAAGTTCTCCACTCATATTTTTCTGTACTGTTTTTCTACAGGTGGTCAGATCTTATTAACACAGTCAGGTCTATCCTGCCAGCAAAAGCTTGGAACAGCCTTTCACCAGATTTATATGCTACTTTCTGGGGTTTAACGCTCTATGATCTTCACTTCCCAAAAGACCGTTACGATACAGAAATCAAGAAGCTGCATGACAACCTCAAACAATTGGAGGACAGCTCAGATAACTCTAGCATTGCAATTTCAAGACGTAAGAAGGACAAGGAGAGAATCCAAGATTTACTTGACAAACTGAATAGTGAATCTCAGAAGCACCAACAACACATTGCATCTGTAGTCCAAAGGCTAGCCCGTGAAAAGGATAAATGGTTGAGTTCCAGTCCAGATGCACTGAAGATCAACATGGAGTTCCTACAGCGCTGCATATTCCCACGCTGTGTTTTTAGTACGCAGGATGCCGTATATTCTGCTACATTTGTTCAAACACTTCACTCACTTGGGACTCCATTCTTTAACACAGTCAATCATATTGATGTCCTCGTCTGTAAGACCCTGCAGCCAATGATATGCTGTTGCACAGAATTTGAAGCTGGCAGGCTGGGAAGGTTTTTTCACGATACATTAAAGATGGCCTACTATTGGAAGGTATTTTAACCCTTGAGGTTCACTACACATTTATCATTGTTGTATTCATTATATCAGGGAGTCTTGGTTATTGTTTTTTAACGCGCCTTAATTGTTTTCCTTCAATACATCGCAGAGTGACGAATCTGTGTATGAGCGTGAATGTGTAAACAAACCAGGTTTTGCTGTATACTTCAGATACCCAAACAGCCAGCGTGTATCTTATAGTCAGTTTGTTCGGGTAGGTTTTATCCATCCTTAAAGTTATATTTACTGCTGCTTGAAATTCTTTGTTTTATGCTTCAGTCACAAGTTGCTTAGAAGAAATGTTTCTATAAGAGTATGGGCATGTTTGGATGGGGGTGTTAGTGTTAGTTTGAAGCAAACTAACACCAAAACTAACACTTTTCATCCAAACACATGTGTTAGTTTGGTGTTAGTTGGAACTAACACCCCCCAAAAAACTAACACCTCCAAGAGGTGGTAATTGGTGTTAGTTTGGTGGACCCCACCCCTTTTCTCTCTCCCTCTCCTTTTTCAAATGATTGGAAAAGTTACTTTAAATGCAAACTAACACCTCCATCCAAACATCCAAGGTGTTAGTTTTTTATGTGTTAATTTGGAGGTGTTAAAAACTACCACTACCACTAACACTAACCTATACCATCCAAACATGGCCTGTAACCAAAAGTTCTCAGTGTGGTTTAAATAGGGTCCACATTGAGGGACACTGTTGTACCATCTGTTGTTGAGATGGACATGTTTTTCTTCTCTCATCAATCCACGGATGGCTTGCGGAGTTTACTAGTAGAAGTAGTAGGCAATTGAAAAAACATCCCATTGTAGGTGTTATGGCCCAGCCGGCGGCCCGCCAGGAGGGGGCGCAGGCCCAGGGGGAGGCGCAGCCCCTGGTGCCTCGGGCGCCCAAGCCGCCGATTGTCTACCGCCGTCGGATTCGTACTCGTCGTTAGGGTTTTCATATTTGTAATAAATACTTTGGGATTGTTAGGAGAATAATCAGTTTGGCAATCAATCAAAGATTGCCGGCCTCAAGGGCCAACCCTAATCCTCCTGCCGCCGCCTCCTGTTCGCGTGAACAGTACCGCGCGGGTACTGTAGCGCGTGAACAGTACCGCGCGTGAACAGTACCGCGAGGGTACTGTAGCACGCCGCCGCCGCCCTTCCAGCGACCACGGCGCACCAGCGCCGTCGTCGCCCACCGCCTCCACCTCCCTCTCACGCGTATTCTCTGCGAGAGATCCCCGGTAGGGCTAGGAATCCTACCAGTAGGGATTGGTCTTTAAGATTTTGTGGAGGCTTACAGGAGACCTGGTACATGCCTTTGGATGTTGTTTTGATCCATCATTGTTTGATAGACCAGAGCGTATGCTCATGATTATGCAAATGTTCCTTGAAATGTTGTGAAGTTCCTGTGTCTTACAAATCCAACCTCCACAAGTCCACCTGCCTTCAGTGCTCTTTGTCTGATGTCTCATGAGTGCTGCTATTGTAACTCGAGCCGAGACTGACCTAATGACATATATGTGAAAAAGTATAATTTGCTTCTCAAAGTTCCAGAATTTAGGAAAGATAAGTTATTCTGTTGTTTATACGAAGTGCTTTCGATTATTAGTTGTTTGTTACTTATACTATTGTCATCAAATGAAAAACAATCAGAACCTGCATGTGGTTGTCTCGTGTTCAAGACAAGCTGGATTGCTCAGTAGAGTTTGAATGTGTGGGGGTATTGAAGAGGCAAAACTTACACATTGAATTAGTATGTTTTATTATCTGCCATTGTCTGTGTATATTTGGTCATGCTCACGTCCATATTTTTAGTGGAGTTTCTGTTGTCCTAATCCATTATATCAATTCAATATACTTGAAATACCCATTAGTATTATTATATTTTGGTATCGTGCTCCCATTTATATTTTGGTTTTAAATCGAAAGTTTAGGGAAAGATATTGTAACTGATTCTGCTATTCAATGTAATTTTGTATTTTTGAAAGGTTCATTGGAAGTGGAGTTCGAGAATCACCAAGGCTCTTAACCAATGCATGGAATCAAAAGAATACATGGAAATCCGGAATGCCCTAATCGTGCTTACAAAGATTTCCAGTGTCTTTCCTGTAATTCGTAAAAGTGGGATCAATCTTGAGAAACGCGTAAGCCCCTTACCAGTAATTGCTTATGTTATGCTGCTGTTATGTTTCTCACCAATCTTTTTGATCAGGTGGCTAAACTTAAAGGGGATGAAAGAGAAGATCTTAAAGTTCTTGCTACTGGTGTAGCTGCTGCTTTAGCTGCTCGCAAGGTAAGTTCGGTAATGCTCCTAATTAGTGTTTTCCCCCTATCCCCTAACACAGACGAGCTGAACGCTCTATTGGACAGAGTTCTTGGCTATCTGAAGAAGAGTTTGGGATGGGACACATTGATCTGAAGCCAGCAACAGCAAGATCTGCACATGGTATATTTAAAGTTATGAAGTAGTTGTCTTTTATTTTTTGTGATTAGATTGAGCGTTATTAATCTTTGAAAATCTCCTCAGGAAATCAGTCCGCGGATCCCTCGATGGCAAAAGATCGAAATGCCCGTGCAAAGTCAATAGAGAGTAGGCATGAAAAGTCAGAAGCTGCTACAAAGCCTGATGTTCAACAAAAGAAGAGCTCTGTGTCTGCAAATGGATCTGATAATCAAATACCATCTTCCATACAAGGAAAATCTTCAGGGGCTGTACGTGTGGCTGATGAACCTCCAAAACCTGTATCTGATGAGGGGGTCAAGGTTTCTGCGAGGCCTACTTCAGAGTCTGAGGTATCTTGTCAGAGTTTATATTTTGTTAATTTGTATGGCCACCATACTTGAATTCGATTAAAAAGGAAGCAAAAACACAAGAAGATTTAGTGGACACTCCACTAAATATATAGGCTGATTTTCATTTGGATTTATGCATCTTTATGACTTAATCATTATGTAGCTCTGGTTAATCCATATGGAACTTTCACTAGTACTCAGAAAGTTTTAAAATGAGTAAATGAATTAATCACAACCTATATTTAGAGTTAGTAGTAAATTCAGTCTCACTCCTTAATTTGATGTTGTGATTTTTTAATATTAGTTCATTAGCTAAGCTTGCCTATATATTTTCATGGAACACTGCCCAAATCCTGAGGGCTATTTAGATTTTGCCATTTCTTACTCAATGTTTATAACATTTACTGCAAAGCTAACTAAGTGTGTCTAGAATGGAAAGAGTTTGAGTTATCTTATAATTTTAGGTAACAGCTGGCTAAAACTAAGTTAAGGGGGAGGTGAGGTTGCTTAGCCATTATAGAATTCCAGATCAACATAACTGTCCTGAAAAGTTAGCATCTTATAGGCATCATCATTCTTTAAAATGGGAAAAGAAGACTTACCATTATGCCTGAATGCATATCAGTTAACAATGTTGAGTTGGACGAGTTGGAATTTATTTCAGTTGTTCTTTTATACAACAGACAAGGGCGCCACAAAAGCGTGCTGCACACAACACTGGGAAGGTATTGAAGCACGATATGGCAAAGGAAGATGCAAAAACTGGAAAATCTTCCAGCCGGAATGTAATTCAACAAGCCTCAGTCTCTCTTGTTGACAGAGAACCCTTGTCTCAGGCAGCCGATTTTGTCCAAGATACAAATTTCACTAGTAGCAATGGTAACTTGCATCCAGTGTCGCGAAAGGTTTCATCCTCCTCCCAAAGAAATGCGGTGTTAAATGGAGCAGCTAATCCCTCTGGTGAGACTACTGATCTGACTGACTCTACTTTGAGACAGCAAAAAAGATCTGCTCCAGCTGAGGAGCAGGATAAATCAAGCAAGCGAAGGAAAGGAGAAACTGAACCCAGAGACAGTGATTTGAGTGAACAGCATGTAGACAGGGAAAAGAGTTTGGACTCACGTGCTGTTGATAAGTTCCGTTCAGTAGATCATGAGAAAAGCACTACTGAGGAGCAAAACTTAAGTAGGGCAGAAAAAATAAGAGAGAAACTTGATGATAAATATGACAGAGATCCAAGAGAAAAAATAGATCGAGCTGAAAGGCGCCGTGGGGAAGATGCCATTGAAAGATCAACAGATAGATTATCAGATAGGAGAGAACGTTCTATTGAAAGGATGCAAGAGAGAGTCACAGATAAAGCTCCTGAAAAAGGAAGAGAGGATAGAAGTAAGGATGAGAGGAATAAAGGTAAATATGCTGAACCTTCAGTTGACCGGACACATTCTACTGATGAAAGGTTCCGAGGGCAAAGCTTGCCACCACCTCCACCACTTCCCACAAGTTTTGTACCTCAATCAGTTGGTGCCAACCGAAGAGAAGAAGATGCTGACCGAAGGGGTGGGGGCGCCAGGCATATTCAAAGGTCATCTCCCAGGCGTGATGAGAAAGAAAGGAGGCAGTCAGAGGATAATGTTTTGTCATTTCAGGATGATGGAAAGCACAGAAGGGAAGAGGATCTTCGTGATAGAAAGCGTGAAGATAGGGATGTTCCGTCAAACAAGGTAAAATTGTCCTTGCCAGTTTACTTCCTCTTCCATCTGGTGTTTGCGACTGTGTGCTCTTCTTTTTTTGTTGCATCAGTATGAATTTTTGTTTTGTTCTCAATGCTTGTTATCTGCAGTTTGAGAGCTGAAGAACCCTAGTGCTGTATTTAAGCTGACTTGTGAGATTGTTGTTACTTGAAGAATCACATGTTTGACTTACTATCTTGAGTCCTTTGTTGATTGTATAGGTAGATGATAGAGATAGAGAAAAGGGGACTACTATGAAGGAAGACAGCGACCCTAGTAGCGCTTCCAAACGAAGAAAGGTCAAGCGAGAACAGCCTTCTTTAGAAGCTGGGGAATACGCACCTTCTGCTCCACAGCCTCCTTCCCACGGAACTGGTAGCTCACAATTGTCTGATGTACGAGAGCGAGAAAGGAAAGGTGTAATTTCACAGCATCGTAGCTCGCACACTGATGACCTTCCTAGGATGCATGGCAAGGATACGTCAAGCAAACCAAGTCGTCGAGAGGCTGACCAGTGAGTTCAATGAAGAATAATTTCTTGTTCAAATATGCATTGCACAGTTTCCAACAGTTTGCTCACTTATTTTCAGTTGTTCTAATTACATTTTCACAGTTCTGATATTCTTCATAGGAACTAAAGCGCTTCATGTAAAACTAGGATGCTATTTTTTCCTTCCAAATAAGGGTAACTAAAAATAACTTAAGGCTTGAACTTAAATCATATTTCAAACTGATGTGCCCAAAAAAGTAGTTACTTCGTACTATAATTTTCTATATTTACAACTATATTACAACTGACTCAGTGGTCAAAGTTACATTCTAGACCTTGTTCTCCAAACCGAGTCTCTTAAGAAATGTTTGGATGAGACATCCTTTATAAAGGTGTGATCATTTGCAGTTAGTGTTTGTTATTCTTGTCTTACTAATACCGACATAAGCGAACTTCATTTTCTCGAGGCTGAAAATCATGTTATACGAAAATTACGGAGCTAAAATCCTCCACGAGATTTGTCCAAAGCCATAAATTTATGATCCATGTCAAAGTCAAATGTGCGTTGTTCTTGATGTTAAACGTCTCATCCAAAATCTTCCATATACAGCACCTGGGTGGTCCCATCTTCCATTAATTAAACTAGATGTATGCATTCTTTGGAATTACAAGTCAGTACATTATACATTAATGTCCAGTTATCTATCATAACTTCACCATACTAATAAGCTCGTGTGTTCCCATAGCAGATGGAAATAAAATCTTGGGCTGCAATTACGGCATTGATGAACTTGTGAGACTAAAATGATACATATTTAACTACATGTTTGGTAAAGTAGTTTGTACGAGGATCACCGTATCTAAATGGTTGAACTATAAAAATTCGCCAATATTCCATCTACCATGACAATGAAAGTGGGGCCTAGTGCAGTGGCCCTGCATATTGCTCGTGCTTGGTGGTGTTTTTGGCAAGTCCTATCTTGTCCTTGGTATGAAGCTAATCCCACTGCATGCTTTTCATAATAATTAGCTTTACCTGAAATTGTGGAGATGATTTCTAGTAGAATAAAAATTTTTCATCCTGGCTCTGGTTCATGCGCTGGGATCGTTTTCCATAAATTTGTAACATCTACGTAAATTAAGGGAAGTAACAGGACAAGTCAGCGGTTCAGATTTATTTCTCCGTATGCCTCTAGCATCAAAGAAATTGTTTAGAAGCATTTTATGATTGCCGGTGCTGTCTGCTTGCATATGCGTGCAGTATTTATTAGTCTAATGATCATTTGAAACTCTTTGTGGATATCAAATCCATTTGTTATGCTTGGCATTCTCCTTTCTCTAATTAACCTAATTTGGTTTAAATGCAGAATGCATGATAGGGACTGGGAAGAGGAAAAGCGGCCAAGAACTGAAACAAAAAGGAAGCATCGGAAATAGCTGAGCAATGCTGATACGGATTCAGTTGAACACCATAGACTTCCTCCAAGCACAATAGCAGATAAATTTCATGTTTTCTAGTATTGAGAAAACATGTTTCAGCATAACTAAGCAGATAGATTAAGAATATCCTGCTGGCGCTAGTTCCGGAGATGTTGGAGCTGATCGGCTTAAGATGACCATAAAGTCTTTCCTGTCCAGTACAGTAATGTCTTTCCTGTCCAGTACAGCAAATAGAAGCGCGCCAATGCAGAATTTAACCTATGGAGATGGGCCATGTTTAGCTTCATACTTTTTATGCTGTAAGGTGAAGAAAATACATATGGGCAGCTTATAGTGGTCTTGTACTGTGAACATAGATTGGCTCACCGTCCGTTTATTTTGTATTTTATCACTAACTGCTAACATGTTTGGTGTAGGAAGCATCTGGATCACCATTTTTTTGCACGGCCTAGGATTAAATGTTAGGCAGGCAGCATGATTGAAATGTACATATTGTGGTTGGAAATTTTGCTTAGATGATTCTCTTTTCTGTTTTATCAAAGTTTGGATGTTTTCTCCTCTTAGCGCAAAGAGTATTGTGCTGGTTTCACTTCATGGTTTGAGCATGTTGAGACGAATCGAACACGGATGGCTTGTTGCACCCTTCACACTTCCTGTGTTTTATTCCGTCTCGAACACACGGAGAATATTGATTTTTTTTTCTTTTGGAGAACTGCTTCATTCAAATACTGTTGAAGTTACAGTCATCTTGCAACATCGGCTAGAGGAAAGTAGGCGGGTCATTTGCCCATACATCACACGTACTAGTGTCGGAGACAGCCCTACATTCAAATACTGTTGAAGTTACAGTCATCTTGCAACATCGGCTAGAGGAAAGTAGGCGGGTCATTTGCCCATACATCACACGTACTAGTGTCGGAGACAGCCCTACATTCAAATACTGTTGAAGTTACAGTCATCTTGCAACATCGGCGAGAGGAAAGTAGGCGGGTCATTTGCCCATACATCACAGGTACCGGTGTCGGGACAGCCCCAAGGGTCCCCTAAATAACCAGGGAGAAGCCCGCTAAAAACGCAAACGCAAATCGACTCGTACACCCAACACACATACATAACACCACCACGATTCTGGTGGTCCCCGCGGCCCGCCAGGACGACACAGCAGACGCCCCTCGAGCGAAGTCCGCCTCGCTCGAGGGGTAGACGCTCCCTCGGGTGAGGACCGCCTCGCTCGAGGCCCTTACGCCCCCTCGGGCGGGGTCCGCCTCGCTCGAGGGCTCAACCACGCCCCTTGAATGAGGTCCGCCTCGCTCGAGGGCTGGGCGCCCCCTCGGGCAGGGCCCGTTCTGCTCGAGGGCACCTGCACACGCTTTTCCCGCACCCCCGCGCGCACATGCTCCCGCACGCGTGTACGGGCATTTAATGCTCTGACGCAGCAGGTCGCACCACTGCTCTGACGCGCCTGGGAATCACGTCCCGGCGCTGTTTCGCCAACTCCCGGGGGGAGGCCATCCCTGCCGCTGTTCGGCACTGTACGGCCATGCCGCTGTCGGCTCACCGACACCGTGCCACCTCGCCCCCGCACGGCTAACCCGCCGCGCCCTCGAAGGGGGCTGGTAAGACCCTCGAATATCTTCTACGTGCTTATGCGGGACCGACCGTGACGTCGGCCGGCGGGATCGGGCATCCCCGTCGCCGCCGCCCCCGTGCGGCCATCCCCGCCACTGCTGCACTACGCCAGGCGCTGTGGCGACACCCCGGCGCTGCTGGGACGCATGACACCGCCGCGACGGCCACTATACCACGTACGACTCTCGTCAACTGCACCCTCGAACCCTTTTCTCGTGACTACACAAGATCAAACCATGACGCTAGGCCGGCGGCAGCACCATTCCCGTCGCTGTCAACCTCGTTCAGCCACCCCTGCCACTGCTGTGCCACGCCGCGCACTGCTACAACTACTCCAACACTATTGAGCATGCGGGGACGGGATGCCGTCACACCTGCCACTGCTCCTCGTACGGACCACTGTCGATGGCTCCTTCGAGCCCGTTCGAAGCCACTCCGGTCAACCATTACGCCTCTACCCTCGAAGCCGCTCCTGTTCGGGCACAGGACGCGCCACGACGCCGCGACTGGAACCAGATTCGCCAGGATGGCCATCAACTCTATGGCATTGTACGCCAAACCGCAACACGTATAGAAATAGTGCAGCGTACATGTAAGCCGCTGCCTCCTTGGCCTATAAAAGGAGGGGAGGCCCCCAGCTGCAGGGGACAGACACGGGACGACGGATAGCAGTCACTCACACGCTCTCCGCCTTCCCCACAATATTGGCACTCGCCTCAATCAAAACCTCTGGGACTTGGAGGCCACGCCTCCTTTCCCGCCTCGCTTGTAGCCACCCTCTACGAGCACCACGGTGCAAGCAATACAGTGCCCCGAGCACACCGCTGCTGGACGTACGGCTCCGGCCGGAACCAGGATAAACCAAGTGTCCCTAGTTGCTTAGCACCGGCCATCGAGAGGCAGATCTCAGCGCTCATCACTAGTTAGTGTCGGGACTATTTTCCGCACCGACAGTTGGCACGCCAGGTAGTGAAAGTGCATCTAGGCTCCTAATTGTTTTGGTGATAATGACAATGCAATTTGGGAGGATTAATGCTTTCAATGAGATGTGTGCAGGCTTTAATGTGAAATAAATATAAACTCTCAAACGAAGGCCCTCATTTTCTTACATATGGTGTTGAAGCTCATTTGGCGATTTAATTTTAATTTTCGGTTTGAATTTAAGTTTAGGAAACACCGTACTATAAAGAGGGATGCGGTTGATTAGTCAAAGTTTACTACAAGTGCTCCTTGTGATCTTCTCTCATCTTTTCTAAGAGTGAAAAACCTAGAAAAACCTTTAGAAAAATAAAAAACAGCCCTTTCTTGTTTAAACTCTCCCCCTCCAGTCCTACCGGGTCAACCGGCACGAGTGGCCGGGCCACCCGGAACGGTACTGGAGGGAGGCGGGTGACCCGGCCACCCGTGCCGGTGACCGGCCAGCCGCAGGTTGCCCCCAACGGTTAGATCGGGGGAAGTGGGTATATATACCCCTTCTTCCTCCTCTTTAGGGTTCCGCCTCCTCCTCCATTGCTGCACCCCCAAAGCTTCATTTCCTCTCTCCTAACTCATTCCCAAGCACTCTAATCAAGAATTCCTCCTAGGGTTTGAGTGTGAGAACATTTGAGGTGTAGGATTTAGCCCATTTGTGAATGCTTTTCATTTCCTCCTCTCAAGAAGCACTTGTGGTGACTTTGGTTGATTGATTCGTGTTTATTACTCTTGAAGCTTGCTTCTAGACGGTTAGGCGTCGCTCGTTGAGTGCCCTCTCCGTGTGGAGCACCCGGGAACGTTTGTATTACCCCTCCTTTGTGGAGTTTTCTTAGTGAGCACCAATTTGCCTTGGTGGTGAATTGGAGAGGCAAGTGGCTCTTCGTGATAGCCCTCCCTTTGTGGGAACCTCAACGGAGAAGTAGCCTTCTTAGTGGAGGTGAACTTCGGTCAACAAATCGCTTGTCTCTCTTGCTTGCTTGTGTTCTTCATCTTCACCCTAACCCTAGAAGTTATCTTTGAATCGATCTATATATTTGTGTTGTTGTGTGTAATATCCTTTGTTGCAGGTTGTGTCCACTTCAATTACACCAAGTTGGTTCATATATTTTCTGCAAATTCACTTTCCTCTTAAGTTATTGTGTTTTACTCCCCGCGCATTGGTTGATCCAGCACAAGTGCCGGGGTGACCCGACCCCGAGTCATCCCGGTCGCCGTGCCGGTCATCCGGTCCCCCGATCCGCCGCTCGCATTTTGCATTAATAAAGTGATCCTATTCACCCCCCTCTAGGCATCACAAGATCCTTTCAATTGGTATCAGAGCCTAATCCCTTGATTTAGGCTTAACCGGGATCAAGATGTCGGGGATTGGAAGCAACCCAACCGCCGAAGAAATTACCGCAAAAGAAGCTCAAGAGAGAGAGCTCAAGGCTGCTCAAGTCGGCGACCTCATCGACAAGGATCCAAGTCGTACACCATCCAATGTCGATAGCTCCGACGACTCATCATCGGATTCCGATTCCGACTCGGACTCCGATTCAAGCGATGAGGATGTCAAGGATGATGACCATGCGGCAAAGAAGGTGGCAAAGAAGAGAAGAAAGGCCAAGAAGAAGAAGAAGGCCAAGAAGATGGCCAATAAGCTCCTCAAGAAGATGATCAAGAAGGAGCAAGCCAAGTACTCGCACTCCGGCTTCTACGAAGTGCCCCACAACTACGGGCAAATTCCGGCAACAACTCTAACGACAAATTTTATTCCGTGCATTTGGGAAAGCCTCCTCATTTCGATGGGAAGGACTATCCCAAATGGGCTTATGATATGCAAATGCACCTTTACGGGCTTCACCCTTCTCTTTGGAAGATTGTGGTTGTAGGTGTGACAATTCCCGTCGAAGGAGAAGCTCTCACCATCGAGCATGAGCAAGATCTACACCGCAATGTACAAGCTACGAGAGTCATCACGGGATCCTTATGTGCACAAGAGTTCAACAAGGTGCGGAACATCCAAATTGCCAAAGTAATTTGGGATACACTCAAGGAAGCACATGAGGGAACCGAGCATGTGAGACAAGGAAAGATGGACCTAATCAACGGAGAGCTTGAGTTATTCTTCATGAAGGATGGAGAGACCGTACAAGAAATGTATGATAGGCTCATGGTACTTGTCTCGGAAATTAGAGCTCTTGGAAGTAAAGATTGGGATGACTCAAAGGTCACAAAGAAGTTGTTAAGAGCTTTTGCCCCTAAAGACAAGAACTTGACGCAAATGATAAGAAGAGATCCAAGATATCCAACAAGACTCTCACTCAACTCCTTGGAGAAATATTGCATCAAGAACTTGTTAACCAAGATGTAGAGAAGTCTCTAACCTTGAAAATGGGGAAGAGTCTAGCTCTCAAAGCTAGCTCTAGTGAAGTAGTTGAAGAGAAGCCCAAGCCCTCCAAGAGCAAAAAGGAGGACACTAGCGATGAAGAAAGCACAGACGAAGAAACCGCCTTTGCTATAAGGAAGTACAAGAAATTCTTGAAGTCAAGAAACTCAAGAAAAGGTGGAGATGAAAGAAGGAATAAGTCACAAAGAAAGTGTTATGAGTGTGGAGAGTATGGACACTTTATTGCCGAATGCCCCAAGAACAAGAACAAGAATGAGGAAGAGAGGAAGTTCAAGGAGAAGAGCAAGGAGTACAAGAACAAGTACCAAGGGCGTGTACACGTGGGTCAACAATGGGACTCAAGTGATGAAGATGAGGAACCAAAGAAGCAAGGGATGGCAACCATTGCCATGGCACAAGGCTCATCCTCACCACGCCTCTTCAACAATCTCTCCGATGATGAAGACAACTCTCACTTTTGCCTCATGGGAAGGGGGAGCAAGGTACTAGAATCTTCCATCTCATCTTCTCCAACCTCCTCTTCATCCACACCTATTAGTAACATAGAAAACATAGATGAGGAAAAAGAAATAGAGAACAACATGATAAATAAATTTGGTAAAAAGGGTCACAAGGAAATTAAAAGGCTTTTGGACAAACTAGAGAAAAAGAAAGAGATTCTTCATGAGCAAGAAGACTTGCTTATCCTTGAAAAGGAAAGAAATCTTGCTCTAGAAAAATCTCTTGCCGAAGAGAAGGCTAAGGTTGAAAAGTTGACCATGGACTTGTCCTTGATCAATGATTCTAATAAGAGGATGTCAAAGGATTACACCTTGGCAAATGAGTCTTTAGCTTCCCTAAAGGCTACTCATAGTGAGCTTCAATCAAGCTTCTCATGCTTGACGGAGAAATACAAAACTCTTGAAGCTAACTTTAGTAGTCTTTGGGAAAGCACCAAAGCCACTCCATCGGCAAGATTGGACTCTAGTGCCTCCACTAGCAAAAATTTTTCTTCTTGTTCTAACATTGATATAAATGCTCTCAAGAGTAACCATGCTAGGCTTGAAAAGAAAATTAAGAGCAAGGACAAGGAAATTGCCCGATTGAACATGTTGATCACACAAGGCAATATTGGTGCCAAGTCCATACCCAAGGTAGTGGACAAACAAGGATTTGGGCACCGCAAGAACAAAAAGGCCAGTGGTAGAACGGTGGTGAAAGGGCATGAGATCCCCTTGTGGAACAAGGGTGGCTACCTTAACACAATCATGGATATTGCCCATGGAGTCACCACAACCAAGGACATGCCAAAGTTGGTGCAAACCACAGAGGGAAGTGGTGGAGTTAACACTCCACCCAAGGTATCGAAGAATGTGGTTGAGCACAAAACCTCACCCAACTACACTTGTGATTATATTGTAACTTTGGACCATAATGGTAAAATGGTTGTAAAGTATGTTGGAGCCTATGCCATGAAGTCCATGAGAAAGAGTGTGTGGGTTCCAAAAATTTATGCATCTAACCTCCAAGGACCCAAATCTTTTTGGGTACCTAAACCAAGAGCTTAAACTTGTTTTGTAGGCCTATTCCTCCGGTGGAAGCGCTTGGTTGATTGATAGTGGTGCAACTAATCATATGACCGGAGATGAAGGCTTGTTTGCATCCCTTGATAATTATGACAACCCTACGGAAACAATCATTTATGGAGACAATGGTCAAGGGGATGTCATTGGTCTAGGTAAAATTGCTATCTCAACAACAAATTCAATTGAAGATGTTTATCATGTGCAAGGGTTGGGATACAACTTGTTGTCGGTTTCACAACTTTGTGAGAAAGGCTACAATTGTCTCTTTACACATGAGGGTGTGATCGTCTCTAGAAGGGAGGATTCCTCTATTGTCTTTGCGGGTCATGTACGGGGAAAGCTTTACTATGTGGATTCCACAAAAGTAAAGGTGGATCCTAAGGCTTGCTTAGTGGCAAAATCCGACTTGGGTTGGCTATGGCATCGCCGACTAGCCCATGTTGGCATGAGGAACTTGGCCAAACTTCAAAAAGACGAGCACATCCTAGGACTAACGAATGTTGTTTTTGAGAAAGATAGGTTGTGTAGCACTTGTCAAGCCGGGAAGCAAGTTGGAGCTCATCATCCCGCCAAGAACATTCTATCCTCATCAAGACCATTGAAGCTACTACACATGGATTTATTTGGACCAATTGTCTACGCAAGCATCGGTGGTAACAAATATGGTTTAGTAATTGTTGATTTTTCCCGTTTCACTTGGGTATTCTTTTTGCAAGATAAAAGTGAAGCAAAAGGAATTGTGAAGAAGTTCATTAGGAGAGTTCAAAATGAGTTCGAGCTCAAGGTCAAAAACATAAGGAGTGATAATGGCTCGGAGGTTAGGAACACACAAGTTGAAGAGTTCCTAGATGAAGAAGGGATCAAGCATGAACTCTCCGCTCCATATACACCTCAACAAAATGGCATCGTTGAGAGGAAGAACCGTACATTAATTGAAGCGGCAAGGACAATGCTTGATGAGTACAAGACTCCGGACTCATTTTGGGCGGAAGCCATCAACACCGCATGCCATGCCGCCAACCGACTCTACCTCCACAAGTACTTGAACAAGACTCCCTACGAAATCATCACCGGTAAGAAGCCTAGTGTGCATTACTTTAGAGTTTTTGGGTGTAAGTGTTTCATACTTAACAAGAAACCCAAAGCCTCAAAGTTTGCATCCAAGGTTGATGAAGGTTTTCTACTTGGTTATGGAACTAACGAGTATGCCTATCGTGTTTTCAACAAAACCACCGGCTGTGTTGAGACCACGGTATATGTGAAATTTGATGAATCCAACGGCTCTCAACGAGAGCAAGTTAGTGAAAACCTTGTAGATGATGAAGAGCCTCCAAGCATATCCATCTTTAGAATGGGGACCGCCGAAGTTATGCCTCGGGAGATTCAAGTACAAGCTCCCGTTGGCACAAACTCTCAAGATCCACCATCATCAACAAGAGTGGAACCACAAAGTTCTCAAGTTCATCAAGATGAAAGTCAAGTTCATGGTGACGATCATGGATGGGGCTTTGATCAAGGGGGGAGAACAAGGTGGTGAAACTCAAGAAGAAGCTCCACAAATTGAAAATGATGATGATGGACCAATTCAACGTCAATCTCAAGCACCACACCCAAGAGTACATCAAATGGTTCAACGGGATCATCTCGTTGACAACATACTTGGGAGCATTCGAAGAGGGGTAACAACTCGCTCAAGATTGTCAAATTTTTGTGCATTTTACTCGTTTGTTTCCTCTTTGGAACCTGTGTGGAACAAGCTCTTGAGGATCTGGATTGGGTTATTGCCATGGAGGAAGAGTTGAACAACTTCAAGAGAAATGAAGTTTGGGAGTTGGTACCAAGACCCAAGAAAAATGTGATCGGCACCAAATGGGTTTTTAGAAACAAGCAAGATGAATTTGGTGTCATCACAAAGAACAAGGCTAGGCTCGTTGGCAAGGGTTACACGCAAGTTGAAGGCTTGGACTTTGGAGAGACTTATGCTCCGGTAGCAAGGCTTGAGTCAATTCGTATTCTTTTAGCCTATGCTACCCACCATGATTTCAAGCTTCATCAAATGGATGTGAAGAGTGCATTCTTGAATGGACCTCTCCAAGAAGAAGTTTATGTTGATCAACCACCGGGCTTTGAAGATTCAAGATTTCCAAACCATGTGTTCAAGCTCCATAAGGCGCTCTACTGGCTTAAACAAGCTCCTAGAGCATGGTATGAATTCCTTAAGGATTTTCTTCTCAAGAACGGTTTTGAAATAGGCAAAGCCGATTCTACTCTCTTCATACAAAGAAATGGAAAAGATATATTTGTTTGTCAAATTTATGTTGATGATATTATCTTTGGGTCTACTAATGGTAAATTTTGTGAGGACTTTAGTAGAATTATGACCAAGAGATTCGAGATGTCTATGATGGGTGAATTGAAGTTCTTCCTTGGATTTCAAATTAAGCAAATGAAGGAAGGTACGTTCTTGTGTCAAACCAAGTATGTGAAGGATATGCTCAAGAGGTTTGACATGGCCGATTCCAAGCCCATCAAGACTCCCATGGCACTAAATGGACATCTTGATCTCAATGAAGAAGGAAAGTCGGTCGACCAAAAGGTATTCCGTTCCATGATTGGCTCTCTCCTTTACCTTTGTGCATCTAGGCCCGATATAATGCTTAGTGTGTGCATGTGTGCAAGATTTCAAGCCAATCCTAAGGAGTGTCATCTAATGGCCGTTAAGAGAATCTTTAGATATTTGGTTCACACTCCTAACCTAGGCTTGTGGTATCCCAAAGGGCCCACTTTTGATCTACTTGGATACTCCGATTCGGACTATGCCGTTGCAAAGTAGATCGAAAGAGCACGACCGGGACTTGCCAATTTCTTGGTAGGTCTTTGGTGTCATGGAGCTTAAAGAAGCAAAACTCGGTTGCTTTATCCACGCCGAGGTCGAATATGTGGCGGCCGGTGCTTGTTGTGCACAACTCTTGTGGATGAAGCAAACATTGAGTGATTATGGTTGCAAGTTTAGTAAGATTCCACTCTTGTGTGACAATGAGAGTGCTATCAAGCTAGCGAACAATCCAGTCCAACACTCTAGAACAAAGCACATAGACATTAGACATCACTTCTTAAGGGATCATGAGGCTAAGGGCGATATTGCTTTACATCACGTAAGCACCGAGAGTCAACTTGCCGATATTTTCACCAAGCCTCTAGACGAGCAAAGGTTTTGTGCTTTGAGGAGTGAGCTAAACATCTTGGATTCTCGTAACTTGGCTTGACTTATTGCACATACTTGATTGTTTCCTAGATAGGTTGAAAATGGTTTAGTTTTATTTGTTTGCGTGAGTTTTTCGAAAATATTGGATCTTGAGATCTTTTGATCAAATACTCGGCCTAAGTGACTATTGTTATGAATGATTGACTGTGGCTAGTCACTTGTTGCCGAGAGTTTATTATGTGTCCACTAGATGAATCCTTTACTCATCTCAAATCATGAAAGATCTCACATCTATCAACACATTTCCCAACCCATTCTCATAAATTTCTTTTGTCGAAAATACTCCTCCAATCTTGAGAATATATCTATCTTTAATTCTCATGTATATTCATATACATTATTTTTAAATAAAAAAAACTACATCTTTTGAAGAATTCTTGTGCCTCTTTCTGGGCGAGGCGGGTCAACCGGCACGGGTGCCCGGTTGACCCGGCGCGGTCCCGTAGGCAGCCGGCCGACCGGCCACCGATGCCGGTCGCCCGGGCGGCTCGTTGGCCACCGGTCGCCCGCCACCCGTGCCGGTCGCTCGGACCCCCCCTTGCGGGGGCGCGTTGCGATCTAGACCCGATAGTTAAATAATTAAAAAAAAACACTCGATCTCAAACCCTAAACCCCGCCGGTCGACCGCAAGACAGTGCCCGGGTCGGCCGGGGCGTCTCGGTGATCGCCGGTCGCCCCGCCCCCGCGCTGGGCGTATAAAAGCCCGTGGCCGGCGGCCCTCAACCCTAAAATCCTTCCACTCCTTGCAGATCGCCGTCGCCACCCCAAAATCGCCCCTAGGCGATTCCGCTGCCTCCCGACAGATTTCTTGCGCCAGGTGGAAGAATCAAGCTTCCCCCTCATCTAGAGCTCCTTCCTCGTCGGATTTTCCGGAAACTTCGCGGGAATCCAACGGTAAACTCATTTCAAACTCCGGATTTCCCGATCTACTCGTGTGATTCGTTTTAGATGATTCCTCTTGGTAAAATGCCTCTATTTAGGTCCTAGAACAACCTCCCATGATTTTGCCTCAATCCCATGGCTATATTTCTCAGACCATCGATTTCTCGTTCTAGGGTTCATCTCGCCGAGCCGGTTGACCCGGCCACCCATGTCGGTTGACCCGGCTCCGGCTGGGGTGACCCAATAACCCTTGATTTGTGCAACTTCAATCAGTCAATCTTATTCCTTGCATATCTTATCAACTTTCAGATGGGTCGTGAGAAAGCTAGCTCTCGTGGCAAGGAGATTCGCTCAGAATCAAGTGAGGAGGGAGATGACGAGATTAAGGAGTTTAAGGAGCGCTCTTCCGGCGAGGAGTTTGGCATTCATGTGCTTGAGAAGAGGACCAAACCTCAAGCTCCTCCCTCTCGTGCTCAGGGCCGAGGACGTGGTCATGATGGCAATCCTATTCTCAAGAGAAAGACCACAACCGTCGGTGCTAGGACCAAGAGGGCGAGCACCGCTGCTGAGGTTGGAGACCGCTATGATGACAACATTGACTTATCTCTCTATGAGCAGATGGCAGTTCCCGCTCACGGTCCTGAGCGCACACGACGTGATCCGCCTTTGGTTAACTTCATGAAGGCGGGCACCGACATGAGGTCCCTTCGTTTTGGCCGGAAGATCCGAGGCGGCTTTAGAGTTCATTCTTCGGTGATGATAGGTTTTGGCTTGCTCATCAAGCGGATTGGTATGAGTCGACCATTCTACCCAAGGGACGTGTCACGACCGAGATGCAATGGGTGGATTTGTCGTACTTGCTTGATCTTCCTGCTCCCATTGAGGAGGTTATGCAGGCTGTTCACACTCGGTGCCAGTTCATGGGGATTTCTTATCTCATGGGACTTTGGTGTGACTACTCTCAGGAGGTGGTGGCACAGTTCTATGCCACACTGTATGTTGATGAAGATGAAAATGAGATGCACTTCACTCTTGGTGGTAAGCACTTCAAAATCTCAGTTTATGATTTTGCTCAACTTTTCAAACTTAGAGGTGCAACCACAACCAATCAATTCAAAAGTGATCTAGTCCGACTTCATTGTGAGAATGAACTACAGGTGACTAAGATGAGGTTTATGTATGATCGTGCCTATGGAAACATCAACTATGGTCATACTAGTGGACTCACCCCGTATTACACGATGCTCAATCTTTTGTTTAGGTACACTCTTTGTCCTAGGGGTGGGGATTCCGATAACATATCACATAGAGCTAGAAACCTCCTTTATCAAATGGCTCCCGGTCAACCTAAGTTCAATGCTTGTCACTTTCTTTGGAATGAGATCATCATTTGTTCACACACTTCTTCTAGTGGTTGTCACTATGCACCCTATATTTTCATGATGGTTAAGCATGCTACTCAACTTGATCTCAAGACGGATGTTGTTCATGAGTCATACAAGACAAGTAAAGGCAAACTTGCTCAATCTTTCCGTCTTGGCAAGCACACCACCGGTGTTGATGCTAGAGGAAGCTATCCGGGTATTTATACTATTGATGGACCAACTGATGCGGGTGCCTCTTCCTCTCAAGATCCACCAACAAAAGGCCCATATGATCCACTTCTTTTGGAGGGTGCCTCTCACTCTCATGGGGCTCCTAGGGGTAAGAGAGGCAAATTCAACTTTCTTGCAAAAGGCTTGTTTGCTTGCTTCAACATGATCCGCAAAGAAGCTAGGGAGCGTGAGGCCGATCGTCGGTGGTTGGCTCAAGAGCTTCATAGGCATGAGAAAAATCAAAAGGAAATGGCTGCTAGTCTTAATCTTCCACACTCTCTGGTCCATGAGATGAGAACCTTTGATCCTCCTTCTCCCGTTTCAAATCCTCCTTCGAAGCCACTCCGGTCAACCATTACGCCTCTACCCTCGAAGCCGCTCCCCGTTCGGGCACAGATGCGCCACGACGCCGCGACCGGAACCGCATTCGCCAGACGGCCATCAACTCTATGGCACCGTAGGCCAAACCGCAACACGTATAGAAATAGTGCAGCGTACATGTAAGCCGCTGCCTCCTTGGCCTATAAAAGGAGGGGCGGCCCCCAGCTGCAGGGGACAAACACGGGACGACGAATAGCAGTCACTCACATGCTCTCCGCCTTCCCCACGATATTGGCACTCGTCTCAATCAAAACCTCTGGGACTTGGAGGCCACGCCTCCTCTCCCGCCTCGCTTGTAGCCACCCCTCTACGAGCACCACGGTGCAAGCAATACGGTTGCCCCGAGCACACCGCCGGCCGGACGTACGGCTCCGGCCGTAACCGGGATAAACCAAGTGTCCCTAGTTGCTTAGCACCGCCATCGAGAGGCGGATCTCGCCGCTCATCACTAGTTAGTGTCGAGACTATTTTCTCGCACCGACATGGCGCGCCGCGGTAGTGAAAGTGCATCTAGGCTCCTAATTGTTTTGGTGATAATGACAATGCAATTTGGGAGGATTAATGCTTTCAATGAGATGTGTGCAGGCTTTAATGTGAAATAAATATGAACTCTCAAAGGAAGGCCCTCATTTTCTTACATATGGTGTTGAAGCTCATTTGGCGATTTAATTTTAATTTTCGGTTTGAATTTGAGTTTAGGAAACACCGTACTATAAAGAGGGATGCGGTTGATTAGTCAAAGTTTACTACAAGTGCTCCTTGTGATCTTCTCTCATCTTTTCTAAGAGTGAAAAACCTAGAAAAACCTTTAGAAAAATCAAAAACAGTTCTTTCTTGTAAAAACTCTCCCCCTCCAGGCCTACTGGGTCAACCGGCACGAGTGGCCGGGCCACCCGGAACGGTGCTGGAGGGAGGCGGGTGACCCGGCCAGGCCGCAGGTTGCCCCCAACGGTTAGATCGGGGGAAGTGGGTATATATACCCCTTCTTCCTCCTCTTTAGGGTTCCGCCTCCTCCTCCATTGCTGCACCCCCAAAGCTTCATTTCCTCTCTCCTAACTCATTCCCAAGCACTCTAATCAAGAATTCCTCCTAGGGTTTGAGTGTGAGAACATTTGAGGTGTAGGATTTAGCCCATTTGTGAAAGTTTTTCATTTCCTCCTCTCAAGAAGCACTTGTGGTGACTTTGGTTGATTGATTCGTGTTTATTACTCTTGAAGCTTGCTTCTAGACGGTTAGGCGTCGCCCGTTGAGTGCCCTCTCCGTGTGGAGCACCCGGGAACGTTTGTATTACCCCCTCCTTTGTGGAGTTTTCTTAGTGAGCACCAATTTGCCTTGGTGGTGAATTGGAGAGGCAAGTGGCTCTTCGTGATAGCCCTCCCTTTGTGGGAACCTCAACGGAGACGTAGCCTTCTTAGTGGAGGTGAACTTCGGTCAACAAATCGCTTGTCTCTCTTGCTTGCTTGTGTTCTTCATCTTCACCCTAACCCTAGAAGTTATCTTTGAATCGATCTATATATTTGTGTTGTTGTGTGTAATATCCTTTGTTGCAGGTTGTGTCCACTTCAATTACACCAAGTTGGTTCATATATTTTCTGCAAATTCACTTTCCTCTTAAGTTATTGTGTTTTAATCCTGCGCACTGGTTGATCCGGCACAAGTGCCAGGGTGACCCGGACCCCCGGGTCATCCGGTCAGTCGTGCCGGGTCATCCGGTCCCTGATCCGCTGCTCAGATTTTGCAGATTAATAAAGTGATCCTATTCACCCCCCCTCTAGGCATCACAAGATCCTTTCAGGTAGGGGGGTCGTGCTAAGATCGGCTCGTCACCAGCCCTCTCGATGGTGATTCGCACCGAGTATCACGGTCAGAGGTACTCCATGGGCAGCTCGGACCCCCTCCCAGCCGGACTCGAAATCCGGTTCGGTAGCCTGAATTTCCAGGCTACGGGGAACGACTACCTCATGCGCCTCACCAACCGTGAGGAATTTCGTGCACGACATCAAGCCAGGTCCATCCCGGTCGCCGCCGGACGCGTCGCCACGACGCCAACACCCGCCGCCACGAATGCCGCGGCCCCCTCGGACCGCGACACCGACGACGCTCCGCCGGCCCGCGACAGCGCGATCGGAGCGCCGGCCTGCCGCGCGCATCACCTCGCAACGCGACGCGCTCTCCGGCGAGACGACAGTCGCACCGGCGGGGAGCGCTCGGTCTCAGGACCGCACTTCCCCATCGGCTTGTGCGGCGCTACGACGGCGTACGTCGCCTCCGCCAACGCCAATGCAGCGACACGCAGGGTTCACCCTGGCCGCCACGTCCCGGTTACCAGGGATCCCAGCGCCTCTGCCGGCGACGAATCATCCCAAGGCTCCGCCGACGAGCTGCCACCTGCCACTTCACACGGATATTCGGAGTGGGATTTCTCTGGTGTACCCGACCCAGTAATGTTCCGGCGGTTTCTCGACGCCACGGACTACTGGTTCGGCTACTCCGACGACTCCAGCGCCGGGAGATACGACCCCGCGCGAGAGTGTTGTGTGGTGATCACCGGCACCCAGGCGAACGCCGCTGACGCAGCGAGGCTTCCAAGGACGGAGAGGCTCCCACCGGTCCCGGACCGGGCCGCACATGGCCGCGGGGGCCAAGCGCCCCTCCCCCTCACCGCCGAGGGGGGTCGACGTCAATGCGCAGTTGGCCCAAGCATGAGAGCTTGAGGCCAAGCTCGCGGAGGAATACCGCACGGTGCGGCTGCTCCGGGCCTCCATCGCCGGAGAAGCCTCCACGCGCGGCGAACGCGCGCAAGAATTAGGCCGACAGGCCCGTGACCGCATCAACGCCGATTTCAACATCGACGACCCGAGCACACCCCCGCGAGCGATCCAGAAGCTCATCGCCGCTGCGACGCTGCTGCGGGCCATGCCCGCCCCCTCGACGCCCGAGGCATGGAACCTGCACCGCGAGGCGCAGGCACTCGTCGAACAAGCGGCCGTCCAACAGGACGAAAGTTCGGCGTCCCGCATCTGCCAATAAGGGAGCGCACGGAACGTTGGGGACGCGCAAGGCCCCGAGCCCTAGGTGCACACGGCGGTGCGGGCGGAGCGCCCCGCCAACCCGGGGCGCATGCCGGCCGTGGAGCGGCTCCTCGACACGCGCGGGCAAGCCCAAGATGGCGATGCCCGCAACGTCATCAACACCCGGCGGACGGGCAACGCGGAGACACGCGCAACGGCGGGCTACCACCCCCCCGACGGGGTGAGCGCTACGATAGCCGGGAGGACCGCTCGCCGACGCCGGAGCCGCCGGGAACCCGTGTGTTCAGCCGGGAGATCCGCACGGCGAGCTTCCCCCAGCGCTTCCGCCAGCCCACGTAATCAAGTACAACGGGGAGATGGACCCCCGCGTGTGGCTCAACGACTACCGTCTGGCGTGTCAGCTGGGCGGGGCCACCACCGACGAGGTTATCATTCGTAACCTCCCCCCGCACCTCGCTGACTCGGCACGGACGTGGCTCGAGCACCTGCCGGCCAGCCAGATCCACAACTGAGACGATCTGGTCCGCACGTTCGTGGGGAACTTCCAGGGCACGTACGTGCGCCCTGGGAACTCCTGGGACCTGCGCGCTTGCACTCAGAAGCCCGGCTAGTCACTCCGGGACTTCATACGACGCTTTTCCAAGCGCTGCACGGAGCTCCCGAGCGTGGCGCAGTCCGAAATCGTGCATGTCTTCCTCGAGGGCACCACGTGCCGGGACCTCATGCGCGAACTCGGGCGCAGCCCGCCGGCCGATTCGAACGAGCTGTTCGACATCGCCACCAGCTTTGCCTCGGGCGAAGAAGTAGTGGGGGCGATCTTCGACGGCAAGAAGGGTCGGGGCGGGTCACCATTCCCCCGAACGTTTTTGCGTGAGACATCACCCAGCCGTCCGTCAACCTTGAGCCATGCCCCTTGAGCCGCGAGGAACCCTCAGGGGCTCCCTCGAGTCCAACAGGCGCTGAGCCCATGGACGATGATCCCTCGAACGAGGCGTACGTGCTCTCCCTACTCGAGGGGTACGGCACCGACGAAGCTGAGGCCATGGACATAGAGCCGGCCACCAGCGAGGCGGACTGGCGCAACAAGTATATCGCCTGGATGGATCGAGGGGAACTCCCCTCGGACCGGTTCGAGGCCAGGAGCATCGCCAGGATGGCCAAGTCATTTACCCTGGTCGACGGCGAGTTGTACAAGCGCGCCTCCTCCGGCATCCTGCAACGGTGCGTGCCTATCCCTCAGGGGCGCGAGCTCCTCCGGGACATACATGCGGGCGTGTGCGACATCATGCAGCACCCCGCACCCTCGTAGGTAACGCGTTTCGCCAGGGCTTCTATTGGCCCACCGCGGTCGCCGACGCCAGCGAAATTGTGCGCACCTGCGAAGGGTGCCAATTCTACGCCCGCAAATCCAATCTCCCTGCGCACGTCCTACAGACCATCCCCGTTACGTGGCCTTTCGTTGTATGGGGGCTGGATATCGTCGGGCCCCTGCGAAAGGCACCCGGGGGCTACACCCACCTTTTGGTCGCCATCGACAAGTTCTCCAAGTGGGTGGAGGTACGCCCCATCACGAATCTCAGGGCAGAGCAGGCGGTGACGTTCTTCACCCGCATCGTCTATCGCTTCGGAGTGCCCAACTCCATCATCACCGACAACGGGTCCCAATTCAAGGGCAGAAAGTTCCTGGAGTTCTGCGATAAGTTCCACATCCACGTGGACTGGGCAGTCGTAGCGCATCCACAAACCAACGGTCAGGTGGAACGCGCCAATAACATGATCCTACAAGGCCTCAAGCCCAGGATTTTCGACCGGCTGAATAAGTCCTGTCGGAAATGGCTCCAGGAGCTGCCGGCGATTGTGTGGAGCCTTAGGACCACCCCAAGCAGGGCCACCGGGTTCACCCCGTTCTTCCTGGTTCATGGCGCGGAGGCCATCCTCCCCACGAACTTGGAATATGGGTCGCCCAGAGTCCGGGGCTATGACGAAGACGCCAACCAGCAAGCCCGCGAGGACTCGCTGGACCAATTGGATGAGGCGCGCACCGTGGCCCTGATGCACTCCGCAAGGTACCAGCAGGCCCTAAGACGCTACCAAGCTCGGAAGGTGCGGTGGTGAGACTTCAGCGAGGGGGATCTCGTCCTAAGGCTACGCCAAGACAATCGAGGCCGCCACAAGCTGTCGCCCCTGTGGGAGGGACCCTACGTCGTGGTGAAGGTGCTCAAGCCCGGCACGTACAAGCTAGCCAACGAGGACGGCGAAGAACTAACCAACACTTGGAACATCCAGCAGCTACGTCGCTTCTACCCTTAGCAAGGATCTCCAAGTTTTTATTGTAAATTACATGTCCAACACCCCAGTTGGCAACCTAGATGTAAAAACCAACAAATTAATAAAAGTTAAAGGGCAACTCGGCTTTCCCCAGAAAACCAAGTCACCCTCGGGGGCTACTGTGGGGGCATCCCCCCCCCAAAATGGTCCCATTTTTTCGCAAAAAGTTTGCAAACGCGCTAAGTATGATTCGACCTTAGCCTCGAGTGAGTCCAGGTGGGGCGCGAGTGGCCAGGCGGAAAGGACGCGCGAGTCAGAGATAGCCTACACCTCCGTGAGGATATGGCCCTTCTCTCTTGCCTCCGGCCCAGCGGGTTACTCGCGAAATCGAACCTCCCCAACCCAAATTCACCCAAGCAAAGGAAAAACAGAACAGCGCGATAAGCGAAACAAGAAACACCACTTAAATTTACAAGTGTTTAAACATCTCAAAAGTTTACTTGTCTATTTACACGGCCACACGGCCCAAATTCTGATACTTAAACAAAAAAGGGCCCAGCGCCCAGTGGTCTCGGGCTTGGGGCTCGCCGGCGTCAGGAGCGTCGGGGAACAGGAAGTCCTCGAAGTCTTCGGCGAGCGTCTCAGCAGCAGCGGCGGCAAGCGCGTCTGCGCGCTCCATCGCCACTTCGTCCTCAACGCCCTCCGGGACGACATAGCCCGACGCCACGGCCTCGAGGTTCACCTCGTAGTGACACCTCACCACGCCGAGGGCCTTCTTGACGCCCAGGTGAAGAGCGCGGCGCATCCGCCCCGAGATGTGCCCGCCAAGAGCACGCAGGCGGCTTGCCAGCGAGCTCCCGGCTTGCGCTTCGCCCTCCTCGACCTCCCGGCAGGTCTCGAGGGCGGCGGCCCGCAGCTCTTCCAACTCCTGTTGGGAGGAGTTGTAGGCCGTCTGCAGCGTCTCGGCCCAGGTGGTCGCGTGCCCCAGCGTGGTCCGCAGGCCTGGAAGCCAGGAACAAGAAAGAGATGAAGTTGGGAGCGGATCTCAAAAGAACGAAACGACGAACAAGAACCGAACGGAAACAAACTCACCTTCAACCTGCTTCTTCTCCGCCTCGAGGGACCGACGCGTCTCCTCGCCCTCGCGCACCGCCCTTGAGGCACGAGGCCTCCCTGCTCCTCGAGGGATCGGCACCGGTCCTCGTGCGAGATGCGATCCGCACCCGCCTCCCCCGTTGAGGCGCGACACCTCCTCCCCGCCGCTTCGGGAGTGTGGACCGCACCCTCCTCGAGCGCGGCGCGCTCCCCGCCGGAGTTGGCCCGGGCCGCCCTCCTCACGTGCCATCCGCTCTTGTTCGAGCGCGGCCCGGCCCTCGACGAGTGCCGCCCGCTCCCGCCGGGAGTTGGCCTTCCGCCTCCCCGGCGGGGAGGCTCGCTCCTGCCGGAGCTGCTCCTCCACTGTGGCGAGCGCGACGGTCTTGTCCGCTAGGGCTGTCTTCAGCCCCTCAGCCTCCTGGAGCGTCGCATGGCCTTGTTGGAGCTGGGCGCGGGCAGTGGCGACCTCCGCCTCCCACATCGATGCGAGGGAGCACACGTTCTCCAAGTCTTCGCGAGCCCGGCGCAGCGCGTCGTCTCGATCCACCAGCACCGTACGGCACCTTCTCGACCGCGGAGCCGCCTTCGCGACCGGGCGCCCCGCCCCGGGGCGAGTCCGAGCGAGGCCTCGGCCCCCGTACGCCGCCCACCAATCGGGGGACCCGAGGGGCTCGACGAGGGCGTCCAGAGCCTTGTACTGCCCCCGGTACCAATGGAGGTAGGCCTCAAGGCGGTCGAGGGCACCGTATCGCTCCCGAGCTCGGCGCGCTCCGGCCTCCTACCACCGGCCAGCGCAGCGAGAGGGGCGGGTGCCGAAAAGACACAAACGGGGAGAAAACAGGGGAAGAAATTGCGAAACTCCACAAAATTCAGCTAACCTGGAAAACACGCCATGCGGGGCCGCTGTGGATCCGCAGCGCCTCGTTCAACGCCCGGTTCAGCGAGGCGCCGTGATCACGGAGCTCCTCCCAGAGCCCCTGCTCCGCCTGAACGTCGATGAAGTGGGGCGGCGGGCGGCGGCCCCCTCCCCCCCCCCTCGCTCCCGGTGCACGCCGCGGGTCCCGCGCGCGACGACGAAGGGGGCCCGGGGCCGTCCGCCGGGCGCCCCGGCGCCGTGCCGCGCCGCCCGGGCCACGAGAGCCCCCGCCGAGGCCTCGGGGGGTTGACACGTGCGCGCTCGCCCACCGGTCCCGGCCCGGCGGCGGGACGTCGTCTTCTTCATCGGGGACCTCCACCACCGCCACCCCCGGCGCCGGGCCGCCGCGCGGGCTCGGTGAAGTCGGGCGGCGCGGCGACCGCCACCGCCGTGGTCGCCGCCGTCGGCTGGCGCCGCGAGGCCGGCGGCTCTTCGCCGCCGCCGGCCGTTGCGGCCCCGCCTCGCTCTCGCCGGCCGCGGCTCGCAACCGCCGCCGCCCGCCGCGCCTCCGCGGTCGGCCGGGGGCCGCGTGCCGTAGTCACCGCCACCGGTCGCGGCTCCGATGGCCCGTCCGCGTCGCGAGCCGCCGCCGCCGCCGTTGCCGCGCCCACGGCCGCCCGTGACGCCCTCGATGAGCGCCGCCTGGTGGGGACGACCGCGTCCGTCCTCAGCACCTTGGCCGGCGCAAGAGGGGGCACGGCGGACGCCACCCTGCGAACACGAGAACGAGAAATTTAGGCCCTGGCCAGTCTAAGAATGCGCATGGGGGGAAGCGACCACTCACCTCAGGGTGGAAAATCCCCTCTTTCTTTTCCTCGGGGGCTCGGCGGATGTCGTTGCCGCCGCCGGCGCGGCCGCCACGGCGCCCCCGCCGTCTCCACCCGCGCACGCCGCGCTTCCGCGCGCGCGCGTCGCCTCTCCCCACTTGGTGCCCGGTGGCGAGCGCTCCCGCGCCCGCCCCGTGCACCGCCCTCCTCCGCCGCCCGCGGCTCCGGGTGAGGGGGGGGCGAAGGCGCCACCTCTCGAGGGGGAGCCCGGCCCCGTCGCTTCCCTCCTCCTCTTCCTCGCCCGACGACGAGTACTACTCGGTCCCGTGAGAGGAAAGCCCCCGCCGCTCGCGCGGCCCGAACTCTTCGCTCCTTCGTTCCCGCGCGCTCTCACCGTGCGCACCGCCCGCTCCTCGCTCCCGCCGCCGCGCGCGCGCGCGTGCGCTCGGGACCGGGGCGTGGGCGGGTCGGACCGCCGAAAGGATCGAGGCAATATGGCCTAGAGGGGGGTGAATAGGCTCGCACACATAATTTAAACTTTTTCTCGCGAAAACACCGTCGACCTCGGAACCTCTCGAATGAGGCGGCCTCCGAGAATAAACTCGTAACTTCCGACAAAATTTCGTTAGAACAGAGCATAAATAACTTGAGCTGCAAGAAACTTGATGAAAACCGTATCTACTAAATTCTAGGAAGTACTTAGGACCTAGCAAGAAGATTTCTAAGCAAAGTACAAGCTAGGAAGGTACCACAAAGTAGATCGGGAGCAAACCCTAATAGATCTAGTCAAGCACAAGCATGAACAAGTAAGTAAACAAGAGCACGCATGAGACAAAGATATATCCCGTGGTTCGCCTTCGCCACAAAGGCTTGCTTACGTCCACGTTGTTGAGGAAGCCACAAAAGGCTAGGGACCACAAAGGTCAACTCCTCTCTCACACCTATCACTTTGGGTAATAGGTGGAGGCTTTCCACTAGAATCATAAAGGGTAATACAAACACCTTGGAGCTTCCACAAATCGGTTTGGAGAGCTTCCAAGAACCTCTATCCGTCTAGGAGAAAAGCTCCAAGAGTAATAGATCCACCAACTTGCCAGGGTTCTTTCAAGTGCTCAAGTCCCAAGGGGAAAGAGATTGACTCACTAACTCACTTCAAGAATCCACTCTCAATCAATGCTAGGCAAGGATTTGGAAGAGAGTAGGTTAGGAGTGAATGCAAGGGAGAGAAACAAGAAGAAACGGCGTTCGTGCAAGGGGGAGGAAGAAGATAACCGTTGGGGGACCGTGGGGTATAAATACCCCCGCATCCGAACAAGAACGGCTATATTCCGTAGTTCGAACCTCCGAGAAAAATCTCGGAACTTCCGACTTTTGAAAACTCTACGCATCGTAGCCCGTACGGTCGGAACCTCCGAGAAAAACTTCGGAACCTCCGAACAACGGACAAAGGGCAAAACAAACTTGCAGTCACTTCCCTTGGGGTGAGGATTAAGGTTTAAGAAAGATGGATTATGAGCACTTGAAACCACCCTAACTCACCATTAGTATCCCTCTTGATAGTACGAATTGTCCTATACTCAAATTCAAAAGATAAAAATAAATAAACTCCTCCAAGTAGCATAGGTATCCTTCTTTAACAAGTTGAGGGGTCTTCAATCATTCTTTTGCACCTGTGATAATAACTCTATCTTGCACAAGAGAAACTCAAAGGCTCATTAGCTCTTTAATTGTGTGGTCAACATCACCAAAACCCTCATAGAGCTTGATTGCACTTACAATCTCCCCCTTTTTGGTAAATGTTGACAACCCAATTAAAGTTTACAATTTAATTTGAAAGATTGAGCTTTTGAATAGGGTGAAATGTCTTAACTGACAATTAATTTGCATACATTGTGAGTAAAAGTGACAAGAAAGTTGTACTCAAGCCATCGAGGGGTGCAAAAGAAGTGTAGCAGATAATACGTGATGCATATGCCATGTGAAAACACAGAGAGTTATCTGTTAGCAGAGTTCGAAACCTCTGAGAAAGTTTCCGGAACCTCCAGGAGTTGGAGCCTCCGGAAATATTCTCGAACCTCCGAGGTCCGCAACGTATACTCCAACATACAACAATACACAAAGGAGCAACGATATGACCGTAAAATAGCAGCTAGATAAAGATAACAAAGATCCAAAACATCTAGCCTAGAGATGGCAATGGGTACCCGAAACCCGAGTACCGACGGGTTTTACCCGATAAGGAGGTGGGTACGGAAGGAACTTCGTACCCGTGGGTACGTTATTGGGCAAAATCTCATACCCATCGGGTATGCGGGTACGGGTGTGGGTGTAGACTACCCATACCCGTCTACCCGCGGCAAGAAAAACCCGCATAAATAATAGCCACCCTAAGTCATTTTAGCTCATATGGTGCATGAATTTGGCCTATATATTGGTGCTAATGTGTGTTACTCTATTAGCTTGTTGCAATGATATGGTTATATCAATATTTATAATTTGTAACTTACTAAAAAGTTGGAATTATTTATTATTTTTGTGTGACAAAGTCCGATTATTTATGCAATTCTCGGGTATGTTGTCGGGTACGGTTACCCGTCGGTAGAATTTACCCGACGGGTACGGGTATGGAATTATTTTCCTACCCGTGTGCATTCGCGGGTAACCCGACGGGTAAAATTTAGTCCTAACGGCACGGGTACGGGTGAGCACTACCCATCGGGTATGTACCCGTTGCCATCGTGAAATCTAGCCTATTACATCCATCACAAAGGTTTTAAAGTTTGCAAATCCCATACATGACCATGACCGAACACCTTTGCCAACGAGAGGCAAGCTAAAAGCTTTACGGCAGTTCAACATTAACCACCGGGAGTTTATGAGAGAATAGTTAGCTCTCTCATCTCACCAAAAGAACAAAAGAATTTACGTGGTTAGCGGCCACCGAGAAGGAGCTCCGAGTCTTCGGATGCTTCTCAATCTTCATATCTCTCCCCCTTTGTCAACAGTTTAATAAAAATGAGAGAAAAGAAGAGAGGAAGTGAGAACAGGACCTAGGTGAATCACTCCTCATCACTGAAGTCGGAGTCATCCTCCTCGCTTCGGGGGTGACCGTCTTGGTCGGAACCCAAGTCGGAACGGATTCGAAGACGAGTCTATGGGCCTTCGACGGTCTTCCGGCGGTGGCCTTTCTCCTGATTCTAGCACCAGATGAGGAACTCATAGCCTTCTTACCGGCAGCCTCCTTCCTAAGTACGGCCATTTTGGCACCTAGTGGCTCATCATCTTCTTCATCTCCATCGGAGTGGGCGGCGAGTGTGTCTTCGGCCTTAGGATCGGCGAGCTCCTTCTCACCCTCCTCCTCACTAGTAGTATACTCTGGAAAATCAGGAAAGAGAGGTGGAGGATGGTGCATGGCATCGAAGGACAGCCCCTGGTGCTTCAGCAGTCTGTTCATATCCTCCCTGAGCTCAAACAGCTGATGTGAAGTCCATCGCGGTACCTCCCGGGTGTCCCTCACCATGCCTCTTAGCTTATGCGGTTCGGCGAGCATGGGAGCCTTCTTCGGGTCCTTCTTTTCCTCTGTGGACCGATTTGGGCTGCTTGGTGCCGGCCTTCTTGAGATATGCTCCTCCACAACATCTTGCTTCTTCGATGCCGCCATCGCTTGACTCGGTAGGATGCATGCTCAACATCTTTCTTGAACCGACCCGGAAACCATCTCGATCATGTACATAAGGTATGGAGCATAGGGCAGGTTGCATTTCCCGCTTTCTCGTCACTTCCACCAAGTTGTACCGGATAAATCTCGCTCACGGAGAGAATGGTCTAGCTCCCGGCGGCAACCTAGCCGGCAGATTTGGTGCAAATCTCCTAAGGCTGGTTGAGTCACTACCTCCTTTTGGATAGATTGTTTCCCTAAACATGTTGTTGAGCACATAATACACAGATTTCAGAGCAGTGGTAGAGCCATCAGCCAACTCATCATACTCATAAGTAGCAGCAATCTTGTTGGAGTTCATATGGGCCTCAAAGTGAATAATGTCAGCCTCCCTATCTTCCTTGCTGAAACCAAACAGCCTAGCAAATGTGACAAAGTCAATCTTGTAGTGTACACCTTCTGTCATCCAGTGTATGGTCTCCTTGTTGTCTTCATGAAAGAAAGTGGCATGAAACTGCGCTAAGACCTCTATGTTCCAGTCATACTTGAAGCTCATGATGTCTCTCATTTTATACTTGTCCACCAACTCAAGCACCTCTTCCTTCACTGGTTCTTCTGCTGCTTCCAGATGAGTAAAATCAATCCATTTCATCTTAATCAACTTCATCTTTGTGTTTAGGACAGTCTCATAGAACTTGAAATGGAAAATAGACCAAAACCTATAGTCTATAGCTGCCATCTTGGGGTTCACATAAGGATTTTCCTCCCTGGCCTTCTTGACCAAGAACCCTGCTCCATCATAATTTGTGTGCTCAATGTACACAGAGTTATCATACTTTGTTGGAGGATGTCTTTTGAGCAGCCCCTTGTGATACTTCAGATAGGTGGAATATATTTCCCCTAAAGGCATGTCATCTTCAAGCTCTATGGGGATGGTCTTGCCTTCAGTCCCTCCATTATCCTCTACATGGGCGGTTGACCCGGGATCCTCTCCCTCCTGATAGGCTGCCCCCTTTGCCTCTCCTAGGGGTGGCCTTTCCTCTGCTGCCACTGCCACCAGCTGCTGCTCTTGCTACTAATTTGAAGGCCCTTTCACCAGCAGGTGTCTCAAAGAGTGGTCTCTGCCTCTTGGTGTATGTCTTGTCAACAGGGATGCCAGACATCTGTCAGGGAGAAATATGAGCAGCAGATAAGAGTGGGATCAGGACAGATAAGGACAGAGGATCAAGATAGGCATGAAGTTCAATTGATTAATTTTCAGTGAATTTTGAATCACAGACTGTCACTTGTTAGTACAGACTTCGGAACCTCCAAGGATTTTCTCGGAACCTCCGAAGTCAGTGTACTGACAGAGGACAGTTTGTTGATTCAACCTTCAACTGAATCTTAACCAAGGAAGCAAACATGATTGAATTTAACTAGGACAAATGAGAAAAGGTGTTGCAGGTGAAGTGATGTTCAGTGGAACTTTGAATCAAGGTCAGCCTACAGTGGGTTACAGGGTTCGGAACCTCTGAGAATTTTCTCGGAACCTCCGAGCCCCTGTCAACCTTACTGCACTCTGAAATTTGATTCAACTTTCAACTAAACCTAAGCTTCACTTGCATCACAGGCATTCAGGACAGGGCAAACAAGCAGCATTCTACGAATCCAAGATTTAGAACCCTAACAGCAGGTAGACCTAGGAATTAGGGTTAGGGTTAGGATTAGGCCTCAGATTACCTTGATTGGAATCAAGGAGATGGAAGATGAAGATCTTCAAGACGAGTTCACGCCAGGGGATCGACAGGAGAGGGTGCAGATTTGGGCCTTCTTCTTCTTCTCCGTACTGGACCCGAGCGGACCCTCCTTGTTACTCCTCAGCGGTGACCCACGGACGAGGAAGGAGGCACGGCTCCGCGCGGGTAGCCCGCAAGAAGCATGGTCACCGGCGGCGAGGGAAGCGGCGACGGTGAAGCGGTGGAGAAGGACGGTGCGGTGCGGTTCCCTTCGGGAGATAGAGAGGGAGAGAAGCTATAAAACTGGATCTGAGATGGTTGACTGCGGTGAAAGGGACGGCTGGTTTACCCTAGGTAAAGGAATATTCTTCGTAGATGCCTTATTCCCTTTAACTCCCCTTCGATCGAGACTGAGCGTTAAGTTGTAAAGATTGGAGCTTCCGATGATTTTCTCAGAGCTTCCGAGGCCTGGAGCCTCCAAAGATTTCCTCGGAGCTTTCGAAACTTGAATTCCAGAGACAGTTAACTTCTACTCCTTTTGAGATTTTGAACTTTCTATCAACTGAGATTCTTAGGTCATGGTACCCTTGACTCAAGTGGCTAGAAAACAAGCATTCACACACACAACTATAGCCACCTAAGACAAGTTAGGGATAAGAAAATAGATTTTGAAAAACCTTTAAGATAGAGTTTTCATACACATTTTTCAAACAAATTTTTCAGAGAAGACTAACAGATTGAAGCAAACAATTATGGCATGCTAGAGATCAAACCACGCAACGAGAATCAAGAATATTTAGTTCATTCCTTAAGCTACAAAACCTTGACTCATCGAGAGGTTTAGTGAAGATATCGGCTAGTTGTTTGTCGGTGCTCACATGACTTAAAACGATATCTCCTTTGGCTTCGTGGTCTCTCAAGAAGTGATGACGGATGTCTATATGTTTTGTGCAAGAATGGCTTACGGGGTTGTTTGCAAGCTTTATGGCACTTTCATTGTCACACAAAAGTGGGATATGGGAAAAGTGACATCCGTAATCTTTTAAGGTTTGCTTCATCCAAAGTAGTTGAGCACAACATGCGCCGGCTGCAACATACTCGGCCTCGGCGGTGGAAAGGGCTACTGAGTTTTGCTTTTTAGAACTCCAAGACACTAGAGACCTACCAAGGAATTGGCAAGTCCCCGATGTACTCTTTCTATCTACTTTGCAACCGGCATAATCGGAATCCGAATAGCCAAGTAGATCGAAAGTGGAGCCCTTAGGATACCACAAGCCAAGGTTAGGGGTATGCACTAGATATCTCAAGATTCTCTTTACGGCCATGAGATGGCACTCTTTCGGGTTAGCTTGAAATCTAGCACACATGCACACATTAAGCATAATATCCGGCCTAGATGCACATAAGTAAAGAAGAGAGCCGATCATGGAGCGATATACCTTTTGGTCCACGGATTTCCCTTATTCATTGAGGTCCATGTGTCCATTGGTAGGCATTGAAGTCTTGATGGGCTTTGCCTTGTCCATGTCAAACTTCTTTAACATATCCCTTGTATACTTGGTTTGACATATGAACGTCCCTTCTTTAGCTTGTTTGATTTGAAATCCAAGAAAGAACTTAAGCTCACCCATCATGGACATTTCAAACCTCTTTGTCATCACCCTACTAAACTCTTCACAAAAAGTTTCATTAGTACTACCAAATATTATGTCATCGACATATATTTGGCACACAAAAATATGACCATCAACTTTTCTAGTAAAGAGAGTAGCATCGGCTTTGCCTATCTCAAAGCCTTGCTTAAGAAAGAAATCCTTAAGGCATTCATACCATGCTCTTGGTGCTTGCTTTAGCCCATAGAGCGCCTTATGGAGTTTGTAGACATGATTAGGACGCTTGGGATCTTCAAAGCCCGGTGGTTGCTTGACATATACTTCTTCGGAGAGTGGTCCATTGAGAAATGCACTCTTGACATCCATTTGATAGAGCTTGAAGTCATGATGGGCAGCGAAAGCTAGTAGAAATCGAATTGCTTCAAGTCTTTCCACCGGTGCATATGTTTCTCCAAAGTCTAGCCCTTCAACTTGGGTGTACCCTTGAGCAACCAATCTTGCTTTGTTCCTAGTCACAATACCAAACTCATCTTGCTTGTTCCGAAAGACCCATTTGGTGCCAATGATGTTTGTGTTTGGTCTCTCCACCAACTCCCACACTTGGTTTCTTTCAAAGTTGTTCAACTCCTCTTGCATAGCCACCACCCAATCCGGATCCTCGAGAGCTTGCTCTACCTTGGTTGGTTCAAGAGAGGAAACAAATGAGTAAAATGCACAAAAATTCTTAAGACGAGATCGTGTTGTTACCCCTCTCCTTATGCTCCCAAGAATATTGTCAACGGGATGATCCCGTTGAATGACTTGATGTACACGAGGATGTGATGGTCCAAGAGGTTGGTGTAGAGGTTGATCTTCATCATCTTCGTCAGCTTGGGGCTCAGATGTGCTTGCTTGGACATCTCCTTGCTGATCAATTTGCTGGTTCAGGGTGTCTTGTGGTGTTGAACTTCCAAACCCCGGAACCTCCGAAGAATTTCTCGGAGGTTGGATTTCAGTGCCAGTTCCCGAAACCTCCGAGGAATTTCTTGGAACCTCCGAAGTCTGCACATCTCCTGAACCAGTGGCTTCTGGCCCTTCGAGTGGTGTTGAAGCTTGTGCTTGGTTTTCATCTTCCTCTTGTGCCTCAACTGGTCTAACATCACCTATGGCCATTTGCTTGATTGCTTCACAAGATGGCTTCTCTTTACCTACAACATTCAAATCAACTTGCTCCACTTGAGAGCCATTAGATTCATCAAAGGTCAAATCTACCGTGACTTCAATCCTCCCGGTGGTTAGATTGAAGACTCGATAAGCATGCTCATTTGGACCATAACCAAGAAGAAATCCTTCATCAACCTTTGGTGCAAACTTAGAGGTTCGGGGCCTCTTGTTTAGAATGAAACATTTGCACCCAAACACTCTAAAGTAAGACACCTTGGGCTTTTTACCGGTAATAAGCTCATAGGAGGTTTTCTTGTGAAACTTGTGAAGATAGAGGCGGTTGATCGCATGGCAAGCCTTGTTGATAGCTTCGGCCCAAAAGATGTCTTGAGTCTTGTACTCATCCAACATGGTTCTTGCCATCTCGATAAGAGTTCTATTCTTCCTCTCAACCACCCCATTTTGTTGAGGGGTATAAGGTGCTGAAAATTCATGCTTGATGCCCTCTTCATCAAGAAATTATTCAACATAGGTGTTCCGGAACTCCGAGCCATTATCACTTCTCACTTTCTTGATTGGTAGCCCGAATTCCCTTTGTGCTCTTCTAATGAAGGTCTTCACCTTTCCTTGCACTTCACTCTTGTCAAACACAAAGAACACCCACATGAAGCGAGAATAATCATCAACAATAACTAAGCCATATTTGTTACCGCCAATACTTATGTAGGCCACCGGTCCAAATAGATCCATGTGGATGAGCTCCAACGGGCTTGAAGTAGTGAGGATGCAATTTGGTGGGTGAGGTGCTCCTACTTGCTTTCGGCTTGGCATGCTTTGCAAATCCTATCTTTCTCAAAATGTACATTTGTTAGTCCAAGAATGTGTTCATCTTTCAAAAGTTTGGCCAAGTTCCTCATGCCAACATGGGCTAGACGGCGATGCCAAAGCCAACCCATGCTAGATTTTGCCACTAGACAAGTCTTGGGAGAAACTTTAATTTTGTTGAGATCAACTAGGTAAAGCCTCCCCCTCAAGCGACCCGTGAGGACAATAGAAGAATCCTCTCTTTTTATGATGGACACACCCTTATCCGAGAAGTGGCAATCAAAACCAATCTCACTAAGTTGTGAAACCGATGATAGATTGTAACCCAACGGATGAACATGAAGAACATTTGTAATTGAGTAATTTTGAGATATAGGAATATCACCTACCCCGATGACTTCTCCTTTTGTATCCCCTCCATATGCAATGGTTTCCTTTGGTCCTTCCAAATGGAGATAGGATGAGAACATACTCTTTTCTCCGGTCATATGATGTGTACATCCGCTATCAAGCACCCAACTTGATCCACCGGAGGAGTATGCCTACAAAACAATTTAGTTCCTTCTTTTAGGTCCCCAATTTGACTTGGGGCCTTCCACGTTAGTAACCAAAACTTTTGGAACCCATAGTGATCTTTTCACATATATGTTGGACTCATTTCCAACATACGTGGCAACAACTTTACCAACATTGTTGCGTCTCAACACATAGCTAGGAGGTATGTCTCTAGATGCATGGGCTTTGCTCTTGTTGGGACTCAAGTTTCTTCTAGGCACCATTGGATGATTTTCAACCCGCATACAAGTGTTAGAGGCCACGGAACCATGCGGCTTCGAGTCTTGCTCCTTTTCTTTGTCTTGTCTTTACGGTCCGGAACTTTCGAGAATTTTCTCGGAACCTCCGAGTTGGACCGTCTCGAGCGCTCGAGGCTTCCGGACTCGGAACCTCCGGCTTGGAGGTCGGAACCTCGGGTGCGGGAGAACGAAATCGCGTAACTCTTGAATTCAAGGCATTCTTTTTCTTTGATGATTTTTCTTTCATTGGTCTTGCCACCTTCAATATATCCAAAGCCTGGATTCTTGCTTTTCTCTAACACTTTCCTCTTGGTGAATCTTGCCCTTTTGTTTTCTTCACCCATGCATCCTCTAGCTATGACAGAGTTCAACCTAGCAATTTCTTTCTTTAAAGCTTCCATGTTAGCAAGGTTAGTGGCATAAGATTCAATATCAATATGATAACATCTATCACAACCCTTGCTAGTAGAAGCACTAGAGTTGCCTTTTACCTTCGAGGGATGTGAGGTGCTACTCCAAAGGAGGCTATATTGCTCCTCAAGCTCTTCATTCCTCAACTTGAGAGAATTACATTGAGCTTGAGTGACAGTAAGGTCCTCCTTGAGAGTAGCTATGACACTCTTCGCTTGGTTGACTTCCAAACGCAAAGCCTCAATCTCACTTCTATCGGAGAAATGGTGTCTTGGCTTTTCTCTAGTTCTACTATTAGCTTAGCCATAAAATCTCTAGATTGCTCATCCATTTCATGAACAAGTTGGTTAGCTTCTTCATCACTAGTATCATCACTAGAGTCCATTTCCGACTCAACACTAGGTTGAGTAAAGGGTTTTGGGGCAGTTTTTACCTTCTCGCCCTTGGCCATGAGACAATGAATGGATGTGCTCTCCTCATCATCGGTTAAATTGTTGAACAACCTTGAGGTGGAGGGAAGCTTCTTGATAGCCACGGTTGCAATTTTCTTCCCTTCCTCTTCACTAGAGCTTTCATCTCCGGAGTTCCATTCATGACCAATGTGGGCTTCACCACCATAGTGTCTTCTTTTGTAGTGTGGTTTTTGATCTTTCTTGTAGTTCCCTTTACCCTTGTCATTCCTATTTTCTCTCTTCTCATTAGGGCAATCAGCAATGAAGTGCTCGGTACTTCCACAATTGTAGCAAGTTCTCTTTTTCTTGTTGGGAAACTTCCTCTTGGCAAACTTGTACCCTTGCTTCTTCAATCCTCTCTTGTAAGTCTTCATGAACAAGGCCATGTCCCCAATCTCAACATGAGAACCTTCATCTTCATTTTCGCTTGAATCACTTGTTGAGCTCTCTACTTCCACCCTTTTGGATTTTGACCTAAGAGGCTTGGAAGAAGTAGTGTGCTTGGATGAAGAGGAGGGTTTGCTTGACTTGTGGGAATGGAGAGCGACCTCTTTAACCTTCAAGTTGTTTAACTTAGCTTCCAACTCCCCAATCTTCTTTCTATGTTGAATTTCCTTGTCCATGAGCTCATGTGTAAGAATTCTTCCAAGAACATCATTTGGAGAGAGTTCCTCAAACCTTTTCTTCTCTCTAATCAAGGTGACAAGAGTGGGATTTCTTGGAGCAAAGGCCTCCAACATCACTTTCACAACAAAGTGGTCATCTAGCTCATCACCACCTAGACCCCTTATCTTTCCAACAATGACCATCAACCTATCAAACATCTCTTGTGGCCCTTCTCCATCAAAGATAGTAAATCTATTGAGTTCGGCCATCAATATGTTGATCTTGGATTTCTTGACCTTGTCAACACCCTCATGTGCAATGTGGAGAATGTCCCAAATCTCCTTGGCAATCTCAAGTCCACTAACACGGTTGTACTCTTGGGCATTCAAGGCACTAAGGAGTATGCTTGTAGCTTGACCATTCCTCCTAATGTTGCGACGGTCACTTGGAGTGAGGTTCCTAAAGTCTTTGGGATCTTCAAAGCCTACACACACAATATTCCACAATTCCAAGCTTAAGCCGATTAGATAAGCTTTCATCATATGCTTCCATTTGGCAAAGTTAGTCCCATTGAATTGGGGTAATTTGCCAACGGGAATAGTCACTTCATCCTTGGATTTGACATCCAAGGAGTCATAGTTAAAGGATACGCTTTTGTAGTCATTCTTTGCTTTGAGCTTCGACTTGGGCTTGATTGTTCGCTTGGGAATTCTTGTGCCGTAGTACTCATCATCATCATCTCCATTCTCACTAGATGAGGATGACGAGGATGGTGATGGAGATGGTGAAGGTGTTCTTTTTCTTCTTTTCTTTTCTTCCTTCTTTCTCTTCTTCTTCTTTTCTTGCTTGCTGTCTTCTTTCTTCTTTTCTTCTTCTTCTTCTTTCTTCTTGTTCTCTTTCTTGCTTTTCTTGCTTACATCCTTGGAGCTTTCCTTCACAGCCTTTTTTAGCTTTTCGAACTTCTCTTGGGCTGATGTGTCGCCCACTTCCGAGGCATCACTTTCAGCCTCGCTTGGTATGTCTTCAAACTTCTCTTCTTCGTGATTGTCATCATCACTTGCCATATCCTCACACGGTTAGATGTTTACGAGGATGACCTGCTCTGATACCAATTGAAAGGATCGAAGCAATATGGCCTAGAGGGGGGGTTGAATAGGCCTGCACACAGAATTTAAACTTTTTCTGCGAAAACACTGTCAGACCTTGGAACCTCCGAGATTATTCTCGGAACCTCCGAATGAGGCAGCCTCCGAGAATAAACTCAGAACTTCCGACAGCTGTTAGAACAGAGCATAAATAACTTGAGCTGCGAGAAACTTGATGAAAACCGAATCTACTAAATTCTAGGAAGTACTTAGGACCTAGCAAGAAGATTTCTAAGCAAAGTACAAGCTAGGAAGGTACCACAAAGTAGATCGGGAGCAAACCCTAATAGATCTAGTCAAGCACAAGCATGAACAAGTAAGTAAACAAGAGCACGCATGAGACAAAGATATATCCCGTGGTTCGGTTCGCCACAAAGGCTTGCTTACGTCCACGTTGTTGAGGAAGCCACAAAAGGCTAGGGACCACAAAGGTCAACTCCTCTCTCGCACCTATCACTTTGGGTAATAGGTGGAGGCTTTCCACTAGAATCACAAAGGGTACAAACACCTTGGAGCTTCCACAAATCGGTTTGGAGAGCTTCCAAGAACCTCTATCCGTCTAGGAGAAAAGCTCCAAGAGTAATAGATCCACCAACTTGCCAGGGTTCTTTCAAGTGCTCAAGTCCCAAGGGGAAAGAGATTGACTCACTAACTCACTTCAAGAATCCACTCTCAATCAATGCTAGGCAAGGATTTGGAAGAGAGTAGGTTAGGAGTGAATGCAAGGTGAGAGAAACAGCAAGAAACGGCGTTCTGTGCAGTGGGAGGAAGAAGATAACCGTTGGGGGACTGTGGGGTATAAATACCCCCAGATCCAGAACAGTAACGGCTATATTCCAGAGTTCGAACCTCCGAGAAAAATCTCGGAACTTCCGACTTTTGAAAACTCTACAGACTGTAGCCCGTACGGTCGGAACCTCCGAGAAAAACTTCGGAACCTCCGAACAACAAACAGCAGGGGCAAAACAGCTGCAGGTCACTTCCCTTGGGGTGAGGATTAAGGTTTAAGAAAGATGGAATATGAGCACTTGAAACCACCCTAACTCACCATTAGTATCCCTCTTGATAGTACGGATTGTCCTATACTCAAATTCAAAAGATAAAAATAAATAAACTCCTCCAAGTAGCATAGGTATCCTTCTTTAACAAGTTGAGGGGTCTTCAATCATTCTTTTGCACCTGTGATAATAACTCTATGCTGCACAATAGACTCAAAAGCTCATTAGCTCTTTAATTGTGTGGTCAACATCACCAAAACCCTCATAGGGCTTGATTGCACTTACAACCGCGCGGCGTTTACGGCCCTTATCTGCAAAGGAACGGGCAAGATCTCAAGACACGGCAACGCCTCGCAAACCAGCAGGACAAAGGGAAGCGGGAGTCCACTTACCAACGGGCCGACGGGGAGCATGGTGAACGCCCAGAGCGTCGCGTCATCGTTCCGGCCGGTCCGGAGGTCAATGGCGCGTCGCGCTCGGGTGGCCGCGTACTCCCGCGGGAAGAGGCCCGGCACCAACTGCGATTGCGCCAGCGAGACGGGGTCCGCCTGGTGCATCTCGAAGATGCGAAGCGGCCTCTCCATCAAGGGGATGATCCGCCGGTGATGGAGGTTCGCGAGGACGCACCCCGCGGTCAGGCCGCCGTCCGCCAGGTCCTTCAACGCGGCCAGGAGCGAGTCCAGCTGCATCTGGTGCGAAGGCGGTGACACCCCGTGGTGCCAGGAGTTGGCCTTGTCCTTCAGGAACTTGCCGGAGTAGGAGGGGAGGCCGGCGCCGTCGTTGCGGAGGTAGAACCACCCCCCTCCCACTCCGAGTTGTTGCAAGTCATCGTGCAGGGGATGTAGAGCTCCCTGCACGTGTTCCGTAGCCCAATCGTCATGCCGCCGGCGCGCACCGCACGGCGGGTCTTCGGCTCCGGCGTGATCAGCGTGTGCAGCTCCGCGTAGAAGAGGTGCATCCAGAGATCCCAGTTGACGGGGATCCCCAGGAAACCCTCGCACACGCCGACGAACGTCGCCGCTTGCGAAATCGCGTTCGGCATGAAGTTTTGCAACTCCATGCTGTAGTGGTAGCACAACACTCGCATGAAGCAACTCGCCGGCGCCGCGAATCCCCGCTCGTGGAAGCGGATGAAACTGACGACGTAGCCGAACGGCGGGTTGGGCTCCCGCTCGTTCGGATGCGGCACGATGCACGCTGCAGGGCGTCTGTCCTCGTTCGCCGCGAGCTGACCGGCGGTCACCAGCTCGCTCAAGGAGAGCCGCGTCGCCGTTGAGCGCGGCCATGACAGCGGGTCGATGATGGTGATGGGCTGAGGAGGCGCCATAGTTGGCGAAGGGACGAGAAGCGTGGAGCAACAGTGATGCACCGGCGCGGAAGCGCGTACAGCTCGGGAGTGGGAGCACAAGGGGCGAGGGCGGCATACGCTAAGGGCGAGAGGTAAGAAAACCGTCTCACCTCCCTCCATTGGATTTATAGATCCACGGGACGTGCTCTCCGGAGTGCACGCCGCGCGCGCATTAACTGCAGGTAAAAAACCTTGGTCGCTGACGGGCGGGACCCACCACGACCGAGGCAGCCGCACGCCTGCGCCCGCGCCATCATTACGGCGCGGTAACCGAACGGCCGCGGCGGGCGGTCACGTCCGCCCGCCCACGCCGCCCACTACTCGCCGGCCGCGGCGCTCGAAAAGGCGCGCCCGCGGCGCGAGACTGCGGCCGCGACTGCGCGCATTTAATGGCCCTGTCCCTTACCCAGTAAGGATGACCCTCGAGTGGCCCGAGCCCCACGCTCAAAAAACCTGGCCCTCGAAGGGTGCGACTACCGACCAGTGGCCTCAAAATCCATTCAACGTGAACGGTTGCCACAGGTGCCCTCGATTCGCGAGAAATCACTGATCAGCGGCTCGAGGGCCGGCACAGCTGAGAACCCTCGAAGCCTGCAGATGCGAAAGGACGGGGGGCACCTAGATGCCACCCCGTGACGGCCCTACTGATCAGGGGTTCGAAACCAGACCCTCGAAGGGTTCGAACAGGTGCCCCAGATCGCCAGAGTCAGGGACAACAAGGGCGCGCACATTCGAGCCTTTCCTCGAGCCCACCGGCTCGAGGACGCCCCACATGTCGTGTTCGAGAGCCAGCGAGGGTACCTAGTCGGGGGATCCCACCGAGGGAGAGCTTCTGCGCCCTCGGTCCCTAGCGAACGTGACTGAGCCCCACCTAGCAAACCCACGCAAGCGCTTTGATGGATGAGTCTCCGGACCACGAGCCTACCCTTATCGAACGGGGCATGGGCGTCCACTTGAACCACCCGCTAGTAGCTCAACGAGGAATCCGCAATTCGCGACCCGATCGATGGGGGTTGTGGAGACCTCACCCTCCGTCCCGCGGAGGGACGGCGAGGGCGCGTTTAGAACAAGACGGAGAGCTCGTCCCGATCGCCTCGAATGGGCCCAAGCTCAGGGGCTCGACGCACGGCTACACCTCCTGGGGTGCACCGAACATGAGAGTTGCCAGTCATGCGCATGCGACCGAGTCCGGCTGGAATATCGCCGATGCTGGTTGAAACAAATGCCCCGCACACTGGTAAAAACTCGCGAAAAAACCCCTACAGGAGCACTCACGCTCCTGCAGGACTTCGGGGGCTAGACCCGCGGGTTCGCTGACGCGGCCCCACGGCAAGGCATTTGCAACCAGGAGTAAAGAACGTCCTATCAGTAGACTCCAGCATCTGCGGGATCCTAACGGAAACACCCACAGATGCTCAGGGGCTACTGTCGGGGACAGCCCTAAGGGTCCCCTAAATAACCAGGGAGAAGCCCGCTTAAAACCTGCAAAAAAACGCAAACGCAAATCTGCTCGCACACCCAACACAAATACACAGCACCACCACGATCCTGGTGGCCCCCGCGGCCCGCCAGGACGACACAACAGACGCCCCTCGAGCGAAGTCCGCCTCGCTCGAGGGGTAGACGCTCCCTCGGGTGAGGTCCGCCTCGCTCGAGGCCCTTACGCCCCCTCGGGCGGGGTCCACCTCGCTCGAGGGCTGGGTGCCCCCTCGGGCAGGGCTCGTTCCGCTCGAGGGCACCCGCGCACGCTTTTCCCGCACCCCCGCGCGCACCTACTCCCGCATGCGTGTACGGGCATTTAATGCTCTAACGCAGCAGGTCGCACCACTGCTCTGACGCGCCTGGGAATCACGTCTCGGCACTGTTTCGCCAACTCCCGGGGGGAGGCCATCCCTGCCGCTGTTCGGCACTGTACGGCCACGCCAGTGTCAGCTCCGTGACACTGTGCCACCTGCCCCCGTACGGCTAACCCGCTGCGCCCTCGAAGGGGGGCCGGTAAGACCCTCGAATATCTTCTACGTGCTTATGCAGGACTCACCGTGACGTCAGGCCGGTGCGATCGGGCATCCCCGTCGCTGTCAGCCCTGTGCGGCCATCCCCGCCACTGCTGCACCACGCCAGGCGCTGTGGCGACACCCCGGCGCTGCTGGGACGCACGACACCGCCGCGACGGCCACTACACCACGTACGGCTCTCGTCAACGGCACCCTCGAACCCTTTTCTCGTGACTACACAGGATCAAACCATGACGCTAGGCCGGCGGCCGCACCATTCCCGTCGCTGTCAACCTCGTTCAGCCATCCCTGCCATTGCTACGCCACGCGCGCACTGCTACAACTACTCCAACACTATTGAGCACGCGGGGACGGGACGCCATCACACCTGCCACTGCTCCTTGTACGGACCACTGTCGATGGCTCCTTCGAGCCCGCTCGAAGCCACTCCGGTCAACCACTACGCCTCTACCCTCGAAGCCGCTCCTGTTCGGGCACAGGACGCGCCACGACACCGCGACTGGAACCAGATTCGTCAGGACGGCCATCAACTCTACTGCACTGTATGCCATACCGCAACACGTATAGAAATAGTGCAGCGTACATGTAAGCCGCTCCCTCCTTGGCCTATAAAAGGAGGGGCGGCCCCCAGCTGCAGGGGACAGACACGGGATGACGGATAGCAGTCACTCACACGCTCTCCGCCTTCCCCACGATATTGGCACTCGCCTCAATCAAAACCTCTGGGACTTGGAGGCCACGCCTTCTCTCCCGCCTCGCTTGTAGCCACCCTCCTACGAGCACCACGGTGCAAGCAATACAGTGCCCTGAGCACACCACTGTTGGACGTACGGCTCCGGCCGGAACCAGGATAAACCAAGTGTCCCTAGTTGCTTAGCACCGGCCATCGAGAGGCAGATCTCAGCGCTCATCACTAGTTAGTGTCGGGACTACTTTCCGCACCGACAACTAGTACTTGTAAAATGAGCACACACATGGGCAGCCCTATTGGCTGTGCGTTTAACATGCACAACACAAAAAGAAGTGAACGAAGAAGCTAAGTCCTGAATATCACTGATTCACTGAAGATTGGTGTGTACTGTGACCTCTGGGATGTCCCGTTCTTCCACAAGCCAACCAATTCCAGCGAATCAGTCTCCATTATCACCGGCCCGGTAGTGACCCTGTAAATCATCTGCACACCTGCTCGAAGAGCTTCAGCTTCTGCCGTCAGAGGCGACGCCACAGCCGACGCGACAAGGCCATCACAAATTCTCCATCAGCATTCCTAGCCACTGCTGAGTATGCTCCATAATTATTAGGGTTATTTGGATCGAGACAATTACAATTTCTCCGGTTTGGAGAAATGCCTCTACTATTCACGTATTTTGAAATTTACCACTACAATTCTTCTTTTACCTGATCTTTGCCATTTTCTACGTCTTCCAAGTGAGGGGCCCGCTGTCAGACCGTATTTGTACACACATGTTCCGTATTGTTCTCCTTCTACTCGCTGCGGAGGCGACACCAACGCAAGTGAGATGACAACTCCCTGATTCACACGTCCTCCTCCGCGGACCGGCCGGCCGGTGAGGAGGAGCTTGGGGCGGGGCGGGCTACACGGGGAGGAGTTTGGGGAGGGCCGGCGCCGCGACGCGGGTGGGGGGAAGGCAGGGAGATGGAAGGATCCGCTTCTTCTCGTCTTCCTCCGTGGGCGGGTTGGCGGGAGGAGCCCGGGGGAGGGGGTGGCGGGGAGGAGCGGGTCCGGCGAGCCGAGAGGCGCGGCGGCCGGCCGTGGCGCGGCGCGGCCTCCCAAGATCCGGTGGCCCGCGGCGGCGCCCGCGCACGAGGTGCAGCTCACCCGCGGCTCCGCCCGCGCGCAACACCAAGCTCGCTCGCGGCTACAGCTCGCCATCGATGGCGGCGGATGCTGCTAAGTGAGAGAGGATGAGAGGAAGAAGATGATGCTGACAAGTGGAGCCCACATGCCATTGATAGGAGAGTGCAAATACAATGAGATGTACGTCTTCGTACACACTTGTAGTTGGGCCCGAGTCGTCTTCATACGTATTCCGTGGCATATTTGAGGGAAGTCAAGAATTGTAATGACAAATTTCAGAATACGTGAATATTAGTGATGTTTCTCCAAACCAGAGAAATTGTAATGGACTCAATCCAAATAACCCTTATTATTAACCTTAAGAGCAGTCGCGGAGGGGCGCTGCCATCTTTGATCTGTCATGGGAGAATATTGATTTTTAATTATGTCGTCTCGTACATATTTTGTTTAAGAACGGGGAAGGTTCATGTTCCTTAACCGGTAATAGTTTCATAACCAGGATTGTTTTACTTTACCTGGTTTAGCTTGTAAATTGCGTGATTAGCAAATTTCTTCTGAATTTTTACATATGATGATTACAGGAAGATGTGTAGTTTCTCGATCTATCGATGAGATTTTGAAGTTTGAACAAGGGCAATCAATGGTCGACATTTAGTATTTCTAATTTTTAAGATCCAACAAATACAGCACAGGATTCAAAACAATGTAAGATGTAAACCCAGAAATATCTCGATGATACACAAGTGTCTTTGTGTGGCAAAGCGGTGCATCACGCGTGTGTTAGTGTGTTGATGGCAGTTGCCCACTGAATGCTCTCCTAGCAAGTGCTAAATGACTTCAAGGACACAACAAGTGCTAAATAACATTGACAAACACTGTCTAAGATGTGGCCATTGACAAACACTGTCTGAGATGTGGCCAGGTTGAAACCGACAAGTATCTTTTCTTCAATTGCACTTTTCAGCCTGTTCGTTTGGCTGAGGGATGATGACTGGTGCTGGTTTGTTCTGAGAGAAAAGTACTGCTGGCTGGTTTCTGATAGCTGATTTGTTCCGAGAGAAAAGTACTGCTGGCTGGTGGCCGATAAGCCAAACAAACAGGCCGTTTGCTCGAGCAAGTGTGGATGTGTGGTTTGAAGGCTCTCCACCTCTCAGACCAGATCGACTACAGGACATGTGCGGGAGCAACTCTTGCAGATATAGCAACAATCACCAAATACTATACCGAAGCCACGAATGGACAGGAGCAGATCGACTACCACAAGGTGTTAGATATTTTGGTTGACCTCAAGTCGGCCAAACCGCACGGGGAAGCCTCTCCCGTGCGTCGGCCCGTTGCCGGTGATCGGGAGGCAAACGATAAGCCCATTGGGCTCGGCCCCTTGCCTACGAGCGCCATTATATAAGAGAGAAAGCCCCCTGGGCGACCTAAGCCAATTCATCTATAGGGTTTCCATAGAAACCCTTGTCTACCGATTAATAAGGGCGCTGGAAGGTTCGGAAGCACGAGTTCCTGCCGCAGGCGATAACGGCGTCGACCAGAAGGCCACCGCCACAGAGGAGACGCCCCTGCACTACACCGACCGGCGTCATCGTCTACACGACCTCTACACCGACTAAGCACCGGCGAGATGGATTCCTCCATTGCCTGGTATTAGATCTATTTGACATATTCCGCATTAATTTCAGTATTAGGTGTGATCTATTTTGACTAGAGATCCTGGTTAAGTTCAATTAGATCTAAGTGTTTTAATTAAGTACATTAGTTTTATCTAACAATTGGTATCAGTCGCCTAATCTAGTCAGATTAGATCCCCTAATTGAACCCTAAGCCCTCTGTTCAGTCTTGGTTCAATCTAAGTTAAGGTGTAGATTTAAGTTTTAGTTCCTGTCTAAGATCATGATTAGTTGTGATTCATGCTTAGATTAGATGGATCAATATGGTTTTCATGCTTAGCTAAGTTATTTAAGTTAAGATCAGTACGCATCAGTAAGTTTAATCTCAGCTTAAGGCTTAAGATTTATGAGTTAGGGTTTCGCGTGTCCTAGATCTACACGTTCCGTTACATACATCTCGGATTAAAGAAGCACTTAGAAGGAGGGGACGTTTGCAGCTCGAAACATGCAAAATCTTTGAAACCCTAACCCGAAATTAGCCACCCCATTCATCGGATGCAATAAGAATTTAAAAAAAAAAAAAAGATAAGCCGTGGGGACGGCGCCGACCGGGCATGAGCCGCCCCCGCCGACGCCGCGCCCCCACCATGCGCCCACTCCCACATCATTGGCACGCCTCCATGGGAGACCGAAGGAGGACCTCGACGGGGCCACGCGCATGAGTTGCACGCGGCGCCGGCGAGGAGCCCCTTGGCCTCCGGCGACCGGACTTGGGGAGCGACCGGTCCGCCGCCGCGGTCGAGCCTGCGGCTCCCGCGCGCGCGCGGCCGGCCGTCGACCCATCCTCTCCGTTCGAGGCCCTCCATAAGGCCTTTTTCTTCACTCATTTTTGGCGGTGGAGAAAGGAAAGGGGGGGAGGGGAGGCCGCCGGCCGCCGGTGGGGCGCCGCTCGGCACCGGCGGGAGGGGCACGCGGCGGACTGCTCGGTCCGGCCCGGCCGCCGCGGCCGCCTCACGCACGCCGCCGGCGAGCTCCCCGGCGCCGCCGCTCATGGCGTCGGAAGTGAGGGGGGAGGGAGTGAAATGTGTTAGGGTTTTCGCCCCCCCCTCACTCACTCGACTTATATGCGACCGAGGCATGCCCACGGCCGTCCGATCGGTTGGACGGACCGGATCAAGGCGGCCGGCCGCGGGGTGCTTGCATCGGGCCGATTTTGCGAACCGGCCCGCCCGTCGGTTTTTGGGCTTTAGGCCCATTTAGCTTTGCGCCCACTTAATTAGCCCACCGAGCCACTTGAGCCGAGTTAGCGAGCCGAGCGAGCCGAGCCGAGCGAGCCGAGCCGGTGGAGCCGCCGAGCCGCGCGAGGCGTTAACGCCGGCCGCGCCGGGCCTCATTTTTGTGCCCCCATTTATGGGCCGCACCGGGCCTTTTAGGCCGCGCGCCATGCGGTGCCATAAGTGGGTCGGATTTTTGGGCCGTATCGGTTTCGGGTTTGATTTAAGTTTCGTATTTTCTTACGAAATTTAGTTATTTTTTGCATTTAAGCTCAGTTTCAATTACTATTTTCAGTTAAGTTTTAATTTCTGTATTCAGATAAGTTTATTTAAGCTATTATTAATTCTTGTTTTAAGCTAAGTTATAAGATTCCATAAGTTATATGTTATTTATTCAAGTTATTATTTAGTCCTCTTTTAAGTTGAGATATTTATAGCATAAATTATGTTATTTATGTAAGCCATTATTAATTCATGATTTAAGCTAAGTTATAAATTCTGTAAATCATGTTAATTAAGTGGTTGATACTCATGTCATTTTAGTATATTTTAAATCCACCACTATGCCTTGAGATGCCTCTAACTGAATGGAACCACCGGGAAGTTCAGTTAGAGTAAACTTGTGATTAATTCTGACCACCGTTGTTTTAATCATGAGTCTTAGATGAATTTCGTTTGTTTTCCCCACCGGTGATGCAAATTGAAATTTATCGCGTGATTTTAATCAGACCACCGTAGGGTTATTATCATGCTTTTATGTGTATCTCATTGCATATGATTTCTAAGGCAATTAAGTTAAGGTCGATTCCTTCTCTCATGAGAAATCCACAGATTTTGAGGAATTAAGTTAAGATTTGGGAATTATCATGATGATAAATCCTTGAGTAATTTTGAGGATTAAGTTTTGATGTGCGAGTCATTTATGCGCACATTCCATACTTTATGGCATGATTACATTAAGTTTAAGTCCTATTATAAAATAGGCATAAGATCAACCTTTAATATAAGTTCATTCATGTTTCCTCTAAGTTTAAGATTATACGTTGCATTAATTTGCTTCTTTTAAGTTGAAAATTATATTTTCGCCTAAGTACATATAAGATGCCTCTGATTGAATGGAACCACCGGGAAGTTCAGTTAGAGTAAACTTGTGATTAATTCTGACCACCGTTGTTTTAATCATGAGTCTTAAATGAATTTCGTTTGTTTTCCCCACCGGTGATGCAAATTGAAATTTGTCGCATGATTTTAATCGGACCACCGTAAGGTTATTATCGTGCTCTCATGTGCATCTTCATTGTACTATTCATGAGACATGATTGGTTTTGTACTTTGAGTTATTTATGTAGACTTACTAAGCACCTTTAAGCATTATGATGGCACATTTTCCCTAGTTGGACTAAGAATGTGCTTCGCATTCTCAAGATTCATGATCTTGATTATGCACTTCGGGAGGACTAACCTATTGCTCCCACTAGGAGTATGAGGATCTTGCCAATCAAATGAGGGAGTCTCCGGTTTAGAAAAATTGGCACATATCCAATTATTTTGCAACAATGGTCATTAAGCATTCGATCATTGAAGTTTTAAGGGGAGCATTTCCGATCAAGGGAATGGTTTTTTATGCTAGTGCTAAGGAGTTATTACACTCCATTGAGGGAAGCAATAACGATAAGATAGTCGCTTTCCTCATGGCAAAATTATGAAATAATGATAAAGGTGCGTTGAGCGGACACATTAAGAGCATATATGACATAGCCACTAAGTTAAAAGCACTTGGGAAGTCCATCTCCGATGGTGAACTTGTGCAATAAATTATGGCTTCTCTTTCGAGAATTATGAGAGGCATGCTCTTGATTAGAATCATGCTCAAGTAATCTGCAATTTTTGTATCACCCGGCCATATCTTGAAGTTGTGTATTGAGTTTAAGTCATGGCTTCGAGAGGATGGGTAATTAACTTGTCTCATAAGCTTTATTAAGATTATTCGAGACTATTTACTCCCATAGTGGATTGACTAAGGTGCATTTGCACATTTCATTTCTTCTTCGGACTTTAATGAGCCATAAAGAGAGGGAGAAATGGGGGAGTAAAGTCCACAAAACATCCTTGAAATCAAAGATTATGGAGCTTCGCATTACACATTAAGTTCTTAGCATTATTTTCGATTTAATTAGCTGATGATGTACCTTAGTTTAAGTGTGAATTATAACCATTTTTATGTATTGTGAAATTTTTTTTAAGTTTTGTATTTCCCAATACGTAATAAAAACATTATCAAGCTTATTATATTCTCCTCACATTTGTCTTTGATCCTTATTTAAGTTATATGCATAAAGATATGATGAGACCTTGTCGAACATGTGGTACACTTCGTTTAGACCACAAATTCGAGGGGGAGAAAGGAATGTCTCATCGATCGAGATGCTCCGATTAGTAAAATAAGAGACGTTCTTGACCGACTAAGAAATGAATTGAGAAAATACTCCAAATAATAAGATGTATTTTGGATATTTACTCTCGCACTATTTTAATACCCATTAAGAATAACTATAAGTTCAAGGGTGTTGTTTTAATGCGAGATAAGATTGTCAGATAAGATTGTCTTGATATCATTAGGATTGGAGTGCTACTCCATAATTACCAATTGTCTCAAATAAGAGTGATTTTATTCTTTATTCTGGCCACCGCTGGGTACGGGATAATTTTCACAGGTTTTGTTGCTCTAGTCCATATTCTTGCCATCGCTGTTGTGGACTATTTCAATAGAACTAGAGACGATTGAAGTATGGTTCATGTTCACCTTTCTAGCCTACGTCGGTTGATGAGCATTTAATCATAACCTTGCTACTCCGGTTCATTTTCCTGCCAACGCCGTTGTGAGTTAGGTTAGCAAGGGAAGTTTTTCTATGGTATCTAAGAAAGGCAAACTAAGTGTCATGCCAAACCTAAAGAAATTAAAGAGCTACCATTATAAGTTATTCAATTAAGATTAAGGGCCGACACACCCTAATGCTTTCGGCTACTTCATTAAGGTTCTTGACATAAGATAGTTCTCTTCCTAGAGTGAGCAAAGATTAATGGCAGCTCACATAGGAGGAAACTAAAATCTTAATGAGATATAGAGTAATATTTCTTTATATTGATGACTTAAGATACTAAGTATATGATTTATCATATATATTTAATTTGTGCCATAAGTATACCTCCATTTCATGCATAATTTCTATTGAGAGTTTTCTTTAGTTGTTTAACCGCTATAGAAATGTGTGAAACTTAGTGATAAGATTAATTTGGGCACAATAGTAAGAACCTCAATTAATATTTGTAAAGAAGAGGTTATAAAGGGGTATATGTACTTTAATAAGTTTTTAATAGCAATTTTCTAATGGAGTCAAGACAGTAGGCCATAATGGGTCTACATACTCAAGAGTGATTCCAAAAGAAACTGAGACGCTAAATTCATAACTCATAATAAGTTTTGTAAGTATCATGGGCAACCATGATTATTTGTAAGGTTAAGGTGGAAAACTTATCATCTTGATACTCTAGGTGAACGTTTTCTCCATAAGCTAATGGAAAATAAGTATGCATTCCAAGAAAGGGGAAAAGTATTCATCACATGATTAGATACATCTTAATGAAGCTCTCCCAAGATCTGGGGGAGCATAACACTGAGATGGGACAAAAGTGAGTATTAAGATTATCACTGAAGGGCAAAAGTTTAGATAATTGCTTAAGTGATAAATAGTGAATGCATATTCAGCTATGCTCGTTTTGATTTGATAATCAATTTTTCATAAAGATTATAAAATTTAAGATTAAGTTAAAAGGAAGACGTTTCGAAACTCGTATGCTAAGATCTATGATAAGTAATTGACTTAGCATTACAAGCCGGAATGCTTGACAAAACCGATAAGTCTCAATCCAGGAGAGGTCCACTGGAAAAGGTGCTAAAAGTTTTAAAGCACCATGACAACATGCTTAGTTAAGAATTATACATATGAGATTTGTAAGAATGTATGGATATAAAAGTGCACAATTAGATTATATCCTTCACTCTTGCATTTATGAGCGATTACGCGAGAAAGCTCTAAAACAAAGTTAGCTTAACAAGCTAATTTTGTGTATGGCATGTTTTATTAAAGGCAGGCATAAGAAATAAGTTCGGTATTATTGTTAAGTTAACATTGATTGAAATCAATGTCACCGTATTTAATTACGGTATTCCTTCAAAGTAATGACATATAATCGATGGTGTCAAGCCCATTGATAATAAATTATGACATGAATGAAGGGTCCCGGGATCGTGGTCATATTTAAGGCTTTAAGTAAGATGCTAGCAACATGACTAATTGAGGATTTGACACCTATCCTATTTTTCGCGAAATTATTATTATAATTAGTTTGGATTGGTGATAAATCTGAAATATGATTCGGATGAGGCCGAATAAATAAACTTCCAAATAAGCAAATAAGTGTTCTATCAAGATGTTACGGTGAACTTTAGTTAATGGTGTCCGGTATGTCTGTAATGTCTGCCGATGACGCATTCGCTAGGTCTTGCTGTAGCATTGAGTGTGAACATAAGACGAACATAAGTTTAAGCTAAGATTGTTCGATTAAGTGGGAGAATGTTGATTGATGTGTATCCACCTGCACATGATCAATGAAATTGACAAATTATAAAGTTTGTTTGTTGACCCTCGGTCAGGGGGAGAATGTTAGATATTTTGGTTGACCTCAAGTCAGCCAAACCGCACGGGAGAAGCCTCTCCCGTGCGTCGGCCCCGTTTGCCGGTGATCGGGAGGCAAACAAGTAAGCCCATTGGGCTCGGCCCCTTGCCTACGGCGCCATTATATAAGAGAGAAAGCCCCCCGGGCGACGTAAGCCAATCTATCTATAGGGTTTCCACCGAAACCCTTGTCTACCGATTAATAAGGGCGTTGGAAGGTTCGGAAGCACGAGTTCCTACCGCGAGCGACAACGGCGTCGACCGAAGGCCACCGCCGCGAGAGGAGACGCCCCCGCACTACACCGACCGGCGTCATCGTCTACACGACCTCTACACCGACTAAGCACCGGCGAGATGGATTCCTCCATTGCCGGTATTAGATCTATTTGACCTATTCCGCATTAATTTTCGGTATTAGGTGTGATCTATTTTGACTAGAGATCCTGGTTAAGTTCAATTAGATCGACTACCACAAGGAACAGGACATGTACAGGAGCACCTCAGAGCTATTCCATCATCTAATACCTCTATGCAGGAAATGCAGAGGACAATAACCACGTTGTGGTTCATCTGGCAGGCGAGAGGAACGATCTAAGATTCAATAACAAAACATCGGGTGTTTCTCATGTAACCCATGCTATGTAAGACATAATCTGCTGCTGTCCACTTTTCTGCTCCTACTCTTTCTCTCTTTACAGGTGCAGAAGTCAACTCTGCTGCCTTGTCATGTATCCTTAGCATACTCAAGTAGGGCTGTAGAGCCATGAGTATTTTCTCAAGCATGCCAAGTAGTGGCAGTAGAAGTACAGGTAGTAGTGTACCTTAGTAGTATGTAGTTGGTAGTAGCTTGTGTATATGTATTCGACCAAGTGCAAGGAAACAAAGCGAGTTCATTGCCACTCATATTCGGGCGTGCGAGCGGCCTAGTGCCGCAGCGAAAGGTGTGTGTCTTTGTGCTCTCATCTCTTCTCCTACTTTGCCAAGTTCTAGGATAGCAAACCTTGTGATTACGGGGGGGATTCGGTGGAGTTAGTGCCAACAAGTGGTATCGAGCCGTGTGACGAGGGCTTGATGGCCGACGACGACCCCCGATGCGGCCACCAAGGCGGCGGCGGCGGCAGAGAAGGAGAGGCGCCTGCATGAGGTGGGCGCCAGCGGCTCCAACCCGGTGGTCCGGCAGATCAAGGACGTTGGGGCGGCCCAATTTCCCATGTTGACCCGCACTAACTACGTCGAGTGGTCGACAATCATGAAGGTGATGCTCCGTGGTCGAGGACTGTGGGCGGCGGTCACCACCAGGCCGGCGGACGAGCAAGAGGACCTCCTGGTGATGGAGGTGATCCTCAAGGCTGTCCTGCCGGAGCTGGTGACGCCGCTGGGATCGGCGGATGATGCCACGGCGAAGAAGGCTTGGGAGAAGCTGAAGACGATGCGGCTCGGCGACGAGCGCATCAGGGAGGCCCGGGCGCAGCAACTGCGCCGGGAATACGACTCGCTCGAATTCCGCGATGGCGAGACGGTTGAGGAGTTCGCACTGCGACTCCAGGGGATGCTCAGCCAGCTAGCGGTGCTGGGCGACGCCATTCCGGAGAAGGAGGCCGTGAAGAAGTACCTGCGCATCGTGCCAGAGAAGTACAAGCAGGTGGCGGTCTCAATCGAGACCATGCTCGACCTCGCGAACATCTCCATTGAGGAGGTGACCGAACGGTTGACGGCGGCGGAAGACCGCTTCGCCAGGAGGGCGGCGGCCAGGTCAGGACGCGTGACGGCAAGCGGCGAGCTGCTCTATACACATGCCGAGTGGACGGCGCGCACAAATCCGCAGGGCGGGGAGGGTTCCTCGGCACAGGGCGGTGGGAGCGGCGCCAAGGTGCGCGGGAAGGCACCGAAGAAGAAGGGGTCCAAGCCGCCACTCGGCAAGGACCAATGCCGGCGCTGCGGCAAGACAGGGCACTGGGCAAGGGAGTGCCTAGTCCCATGCAAGGCGCCCAAGGCCGTGGCAAATCTCGCCGCGGCAGACGATGGCGAGGCGACGCTGCTCATGGCTACGTTCTGTGCTTTGCACGACGTCGAGCCCGAAGCAGAGGAGACGCCACGGGAGGGGGTCTTCCTCGACGAGTCGCGTGCTCAAGTGCACCTTGGAGCGGAAGGGAGCACGGTGGAGCACAAGTGGTACTTGGACTCCGGCGCGAGCAACCACATGACCGGGGTCAAGTCGGCATTCACCGAGCTCGACAGCAGCATCACCGGCTCGGTGAAATTCGGCGATGGCTCGCGCGTGGAGATCTGCAGGAGGGGAACCATCCTCTTCAGGTGCTTGAACGGTGAGCACCGGGCGCTTACGGATGTGTATTACATCCCACGGCTGCGCTCCAGCATCATTAGCTTGGGGCAGCTAGATGAACATGGGTGCAAGATCAAGATTGAGGACGGGGTCCTCTTCATTCGCGACCGGGAGCACCGCCTGCTTGCCAAGGTGCGGCGTACGGCAACAGGCCGCACCGCTCGACCCGAAGGTCGAGCGCCGGGCCGTGTGCTGGCGGCGCAACGCACGGAGGAGCCATGGCTGTGGCACGCCAGGTTTGGGCACCTCGGCTTCGACGCGCTGGGGCGGCTCGGGAAGGTGGTGCACGGGATGCCACACATCAGGCGCGCCGGCGAGCTCTGCGACGCCTGCCTGGCGGGGAAGCAGAGGCGTCTGCCGTCTCGTCCACGGCGATCTGTGTGGTCCAATCACGCCGGCCACGCACGGCGGACGGCGATACTTCCTCCTCCTCGTCGACGACAACAGTCGGTACATGTGGCTGCGGTTGCTCAGCACCAAGGACGAGGCGGCGGCGGCGATCAAGCAGTTCCAGGCGCGAGCTGAGGCGGAGTCTGGGAAGAAGTTGCGCGTACTGCGAACTGATCGAGGCTGCGAATTCACGTCAGTGGAGTTCGCCACGTACTGCGCAAACAAGGGAGTGGTGCGCCATCTCACCGCACCGTACTCACCGCAGCAAAACGGCGTGGTGGAGCGCCGCAACCAGACCATCGTCGGCATGGCAAGGAGCATGCTGAAGAGCAAGAAGATGCTGACAGCGTTCTGGGGGGAGGCAGTGAGTACGGCGGTGTTCATTCTAAACCGCTCGCCGACGAAAGCACTCAAGGACAAGACTCCGTACGAGGCGTGGTACGGGCGGCAACCTGACGTCTCCTTCCTCCGGAGGTTCGGTTGCATTGGCCATGTGAAGAACACGAAGCCATTCATTGGCAAGTTGGAGGACAGGAGTACACGCATGGTGCTCCTGGGGTACGAGGAAGGCAGCAAGGCGTACAAGCTGTTTGATCCTTGTGCAGGCAGGGTGGTGGTGTCGCGCGACGTCATCTTCGACGAGATGGCGGCCTGGGATTGGGAGGATCCTGGGACAGGGGAAGCTGCGGGCGGCAGCAACGGCGGCACGTTCACCATCCGGTACACGGTGGAGCCTGGCGGCGGGAATGTCGAAGGCACAGAAGAAGGGGCGGGAGACGCGCCGGCGGTGGACGGTGAGGCGGCAAGCGAGCCACCAAGTCCTGGCGCCGGAAGCGTGGGCGGGTGGTCTCCGGCAGGGGAGAACATGCCGCCACAAGGCTCGCCGGCACCGGCCCGTGGCCCGGAACGCCGGCGACAACCGAGGTGGAGTTTGCATCTCCACCAAGCAACGTCGACGCGCACATGGATGCATTCCACGATGGCGAGGAGGTGCGATTCCGCACCATGGAGAACCTCGTCGGGGATTCAGCGGCGCCCGGGATGGCAAGCCGTATTCTCGACGACGCAGAGCTGCTGCTCACAAGCGCAGAAGAGCCACCCACGTTTGCCGGGGCAGAGAAGGAAGCAAATTGGAGGAAGGCAATGCTGGAGGAGATGAAGTCAATTGAGGAGAATTCCACCTGGGAGCTAGTCGATCCTCCGCGCGGCTGCAGGCCAATCGGGTTGAAGTGGGTGTTCAAGGTGAAGCGCGACGAGCATGGTGCCATCGTCAAGTACAAGGCCCGCCTCGTCGCACGAGGATTCGTGCAGCGCGAGGGGATCGACTTCGAGGAGGTGTTTGCGCCGGTGGCGCGCATGGAGTCAGTTCGACTGCTGCTCGCATTGGCGGCGTCGAACGACTGAGAAGTTCATCACCTCGACGTAAAGTCGGCCTTCCTCAACGGTGATCTAGCGGAGGAGGTCTTCGTCAAGCAAGCTCCAGGCTTCGTCGTCCCTGGAGCAGAGCACAAGGTGCTGCGGCTACGCAAGGCTCTGTTCGGGCTGCGGCAGGCGCCAAGGGTGTGGAACGCCAAGCTCGACGCCACGCTCCGAGCACTCGGGTTTGAGCGCTGCGAAACAGAGCACGCCATCTACGTGCGGCGGCGGGGGAAGTTCGCGCTCGTCATCGGTGTGTACGGCGACGACTTGATCGTGACAGGGATGCGGGCGGCGGACATCGCCGGCTTCAAGCAAGAGATGGCGGATTGCTTCCGCATGAGCGATTTAGGCGCGCTCTCCTACTACCTCGGCACCGAGGTGAAGCAGGAGGGCGGAGAGATGCGGCTTGGTCAGCGAGCGTACGCGGAAAAGCTGGTCGAGCGCGCGGGCATGGCTGGCTGCAAGCCGTGTGCCATGCCGATGGAGGAGCGTTTGGAAGCGATCACGGAACAAAGACGGCGGCGAAGGTCAACACAACGTTGTATCGAAGCATCGTCGGCGGACCGTGCTACCTCACCCACACCGCCGGACATCGCATACGCGGTCGGGTATGTGAGCCGATTCATGGAGGATCCACGGGAGGACCACCGGACGGCGGTGAAGAGGCCGCCGCGCTATGTCAAGGGAACGGCGGATCGGGGGATTGTCTTCCCCGTGTCCGGCGACAAGGAAGCGCCGCGGCCGGTGATTTACGGTGACGCGGATATGGCGGGCGACATTGATGGTCGACGGAGCACCTCGAGAGTGCTCGTCTTCCTCGGTCCCGCCCCCAATTTCATGGCGATCGGCCGAAGCAAAAGATTGTGGCACTCTCAACGTGCGAGGCGGAGTATGTTGCAGCGGCCACGGGGGCGTGCCGGGGGGTTTGGTTGCGCGGACCATCGGAGGAGATCACAGGATGTGAAGAAGCCGCTCCTCCAAAGACCGAAAGTAGACAATCAGCCGGCAATTGCGCTGGCAAAGAATCCAGTGCTCCACGACAGGAGCAAGCATATCGACGTGAAGTTCCACTTCCTGAGGAGCTGCGTTGATGAAGGCAAGATAGTCATTGAGTTCGTCGACACCAACCGGCAGCTCGCGGACATCCTCACCAAATCTCTCGGGTGTCTTTGTTTCTCTGTGATGAAGAAGATGATAGGCATGGTGGGCATTGAGACTAAAGAACAGCAGCAGGATTAGGGGAAGGATTGTAAGACATAATCTGCTGCTGTCCACTTTTCTGCTCCTACTCTTTCTCTCTTTACAGGTGCAGAAGTCAACTCTGCTGCCCTGTCATGTATCCTTAGCATACTCAAGTAGGGCTGTAGAGCCATGAGTATTTTCTCAAGCATGCCAAGTAGTGGCAGTAGAAGTACAGGTAGTAGTGTACCTTAGTAGTATGTAGTTGCCTAGTTGGTAGTGGCTTGTGTATAAGCAGTTCATTGCCACTCATATTCAGGCGTGCAGCAGCAGCTAGTGCTGCAGCAATGTGTGTGTGCTGTGCTCTCATCTCTTCTCCTACTTTGCCAAGTTCTAGGATAGCAAACCTTGTGATTGCAGGGGGATTCAGTGGAGTTAGTGCCAACATGCTACTCTTGCAGATATAGCAACAATCACCAAATACTATACTGAAGCCACGAATGGACAAGAGCAGCATCACTTCACACAGACGAACCAACAAGACCGTAAACAACAACCACAGCAAGAAGTACAGGATCAAACGGACATACAGGTACATGTTGACGCTGCAATCCAGAAGATAAACCTACGTTATGCACCCAGGAAGGAAGGCCGGAGACTAGGCATACACATACAAGGACAAGTACAGGGAAGGTACAGGGAAGGCAAACAGATCATGCTCATCGAGGCGACTCACCCACAGGCACAAGACCCACTAGTAATGCAGAAGCTATCAATTTCCAGGTCTGCGTATCATACTTACTGATGGGACCTTCCATATCTCAATTCATCAGCATCATCAGCAACAATGTCAACATACAATACTCCTGCAGGAAGACTCTAATCCAAGAAAACAAGACGGCACACACTCTAGCAAAATTTGCCTGGAGAAGTAATCTTTACTCTAGCAATTTCACTTGTATCAACTACTCTCATTGTAACCAATGTCCAATTCAATTGGCAATGGCACAACTGCTTCGGGTTGATTTCAATCCCATCCTTGTAAACTGTCTATGACGCTAATATAATCACCAAGTATCAAAAAAAAAGTTCACTTCCGGCCCTTGTTCTTCTTCTGCTGTTTAGCTGTTGATCGCCAAGAAATATGAAATTAATCGGAATTATCAAGAAAAAGCCATGAAGAAAGAAAGAAGTATGGCGAGAAAATCAATTACCCAGCCTCCTCTTGGCCTCGGATTTGGCAAAGAATTCTGCCCACTCGTCCGTGAGCACGAACACCGGCTCATCCTCCTCGTCCTCCGCCTCCGCGTGCAGCAGCCCCGGCTCGGGATCCAACTCCTCGACGTCCCCTCCTACGGCGGCGGGGCCCGGCTCCGGCTGCCAGGGCGCCGCGCCCGGGTTGGAGTTGGGGAAGAACACGGGAGTCTGATGCTGCTGCTGGTGATGGACGCAGGCCGGCGGCGCCAGCGCGGGAGCGAGCGAGTGGGCGCCGTGGTGGTGGCAGAGGTGGATGTGGACACGGTGGTGATGGCGGGGGTCGAGGTGGAGGTGGAGCAGGTGCTGGTGGCGGCGCGGAAGGCCGGGCCCTGGTTGCGGCGGATTCATGGTGCTCGTCTTCTCGGCGGAGGTGGGGATGGTCGGCGAGAATTTTGAAAGGAAATCAAGGGGAGATAGGACCTACCATGTTCGATTTAGGGCGTGTTTGGGAGGGCTCCGGCTCCACCAAACCAGGGCCTCGGAAAGAAGAACTCCACCAATCTGCCCCAGCTCCACCGTGGAGCTGGACTCTCCTTTGGAGTTGAGGAGATGTGTTTGGGCTGAGACAACAACTCCGCCTCCGAAAAATGAAGATTTGAATTGATTACCCTCTTTTGCCCTTAATTTTTTGTGTTGTTTGCATGTGTGGTCCGTACGTCACGTGTGTGTGCATGGTGTGTTGTGTGCTGTGTGCGTGCAGCATGTGTGTGTGCGTGTGTGTGCTGCATGTGTGTGTGTGCGTGGTGTGTTTTTTTCTTTTGAATTTGAAAAAAAAAGTAATGATTTTGATCACCACACATCTCAAAGACTCCAAGTAACCGATAATTAGAAGTTGTCCACATGCATATAAAAGTTTACACAGACGAATTGTTCAAACGATAAGAGATATAAAAATTCAATGTCGGATCACCAAAACCCCAAAGTAAGACCTACTCTTTTCGTCCCCTAAAGAATGTCCCTTTGAGGTTTGCCCTAAGTCAAATCATCTTATATATGTTTGATCAAATTTATATAAATATACATTAATGCTTTTGATGCCCATGACGCCGGCTCGCCGCGCGTTCAAGCCCGGGAGGCCGAGCCCGAACGTGGCGCCGCCCGGCGCGCTCGTCGCGGGCCCCGCCATCCGGGTGTAGTGCGCGCCGCCGCCGCCGATGGTGGCGCCCATCCGCGCCGCCTTCGGCCAGCCAGCCGCCGTGGCCGACAGGTGCGCCGACGCGTCGGGCACGTGCGGCGGCGGCGGAGCGGACGTGGCCGAGCACCGGCTCGCGCGCGGCGGCGGCGTTGCGAGTGGCCGCAGGCATCGGGTGGTCGTAGGTCATCGCCGGCCACGGCGGCATCTCCGCCTTCATGGCGTAGTTATTGCGGTCGCCGCCGCGCCCGCGGTGGTTGCATGACCTCCCGGTTCCGGTGCTCCCGCCGCCGCGCGCGCGGCGAGTTCCCCGGACTCGGTGCCGCACCAAATTCTTGCGAAAACGGATCGATTGAATCCTCCCGGGTAGCGCCATGAGCTCCGTTTTCTTCCTCATCTCCGGCGGCCGCCGCTCCATTGCCATCCATGGCGTCTAGGGTTGGAGGAGGAGGAGGGGAAAGGCCAATTCGACGCCCGAATTGATAGGAGGAGGCGGAGGAGGGGGCGGACGGCTCATCCGCGGCGATTCCGGCGGTCCCGGCCGGCCGCCGGGGAGGAGGCAAGGGCGGCGGCGGCTCCGTAGCACCGGCGGCGGAGGAGGAACAGGTGCGGAGGAGACGATGCGTCGCGTCGCCGGGGGTGGGGGCGCGGCGTCCGTTCGTTCGGGAAAAAAAGAAATCGAACCGTATGTGTGTAATCGGTGGCAGTGGTGGGTAATTACCCCCCAACTCCACGAGTTGTTTACCAAAACGTGTTCGCAGAGTACCCCTTGAGGCACTCCATGGAATTGGTGGAGTTGGGAGCTAGATCCATGGATTTGGTGGATCTGGAGTTTTTGGAGCTGGGGTGTTTGGCACGAAAAAGTTGGAGTGGAGCTGTTTTTGTGGATCTGGAGCTGTGTGGAGCCCTCCCAAACACGCCCTTAGATATAAATTAGCAAAACCTGATTGTTTACTCTTTTCGTTTTCAATTAAAATAGTTGTTTTAGCGTTTCTAACGTCCCGCTTGTTTGGCTGTTGGCTCGTGCTAACGTCCCGCTCGTTTGGCTGTTGGCTCTTGCTGATTCATTTAGAGAAAAAAGTATCGCGAGATGGTTGCTGATGGCTGATTTATTCTGAAAGAAAGGTAGCGTACGGCAGGCCTTTTTTTGGCTGGCCTGGTGGTTCAGCTGATCAGCCGGCTGATGTGGCTTTTTTTTTTGCTGGCTGAAGCTGATTCTCATGAGCCGGCTGCTCCTGGTCCAAACCAATTCAAACATCCGTCGTAGGGCAGCCGAACGTCTTCTTCATGGGCTGCCGAACGACTTCTTCATGGGCTGCCCCACTCGTTTCAGTCAGCCCAGCCAGAAAAGTTCGGCCGAACGCTGCCAAAAATGCTACTGACGGGTGGCTGATAACGGTTTACATTAATTTGTATGCATTGCACCTATGACCGTGTCAAAAATAATTTAGAATTTAGGATGAATAGAGTAATAATATGAGAAGTCACTAGTTGTATTGGGTGTCAAACTGCACAAAGTTTAGGTCCTCGTATTGGGTGTCAATATTTAAAATTTCTCAATGGGTGCCAATATTTTAAATTTCTCAATAACAATATAGTGGTATCATACAAAGGGCCCGCTTGGTACAGCTTCATGAGCGGCTTCACGAGCAGCTTCACAACTTCAATAGCCAAATGAACATCTCTCTGCCCAATTTCTCTGAAAACTCTCTCTCACAGAGTTAAGCACACGGTGAAGCTGAAAAACATAGCTCTCCCCTGCTAATGAAGTTGCTCATGAAGTTGTTTTCCAAAAAACAGCTCTACTGGTGAAGCTGAGCTGTGCCAAACAGGGCTAAACGTTATTTTAGATGGAAAAGTTAAATGCTAGTAGAGCAGCTGTGTCGTTTATCAAAACTTATGGGTTCAGGATTCAAATGTTTGACGAACGATTTCCGCAATTTTTGATACTGATGAATTGACGGGTTGCAGGATGAAAATTGCTTCGCAGTACACAGTTTCAAACATCGAATCAAGTAATCACAGCAAGGAACGTAATACGGCCATCCTAAAACCGGAGTGCAAAGACAAATAACTAATTTTTTATACTTCCGTATACATTGCAATAGATAGGATATATAAAGTAGTGTGCTCAAAATTTTGTTATGTTCCTTCTCATAGGAGGGATGCACACAATTTTGCACTCTTCAAAACAACCAGCAGGCAAAACTCAGTAGCACGGTAGCACCTGAATTGCAACTAATGTAACCATGTAACCAACTTCAGAGCACACAATAGTAAACATAAATAAGGCTTCACATAAGCCACACACATCAGGTCCTAAAGTTCATTATTTCAAATATTTCTGGTAGTAAGCGCACATTTTAAAATGAATCCTGACCCCCTCCAGAACCATAGCTTTGGTTGCCACCACCGTAGCTGCCATAGCCACCGCCACCGCCACTGTAGCCACCGCCGCCGCCACCACTGTAGCCACCAAAGCTACCACCACGGTTCCCAACTGCAGGCCTCTCAGTAGCGAAGTTCACACGGATATTACGCCCATCAAGTTCCTGCAATTGTTTTGGTCTCCATTTAGACAAATGCAGCAGCATAACCATACTAGAGACAAAGGAGCAGGAGTGTGTAATCTTGACAACATTTGTTTTCGGTCTTCATTTAGGCATGCCACTAACCACTATTAACTTCATTCGAACCACAAGAAATGAGGTCTCACTCACCTGACCATCCATTCTACTAACAGCCTCCTTGGCGTCATCACTACTGCTGAAATTCACAAAGCCAAAGCCTCTTGACTTTCCAGTATCCCTGTCTGTGATGACCCTTGCTGCAACATAAAAATGGACCATGATACAAAAGCTAAGAAACAGAATCAGAATCATCCAACTAACTGCTAACTCAACATGTAAAAGTATACTCACATTCAGTAACCTCTCCAAAGCTGCTAAATGCTTCCTTCAAAGCATTGTCGTTAGTATTCCACGAAAGACCTAAACAATGACACCAAGTAAAAGTAAAACAAAAGTGACGGCTTGCTTGTAAACATAAATCAAAGAATGCAAAAAAACAAAATCTCACCACCAACAAAAAGCTTGGTGGACATCAGCCTAGCAGCATTAAACAATGCAGGAGCTGAACTGGCAGGGGCACCACTTGGCAGAGCACTGTGCCTTAGAAGGCTGCCGAGCTTGTTGAAGGCCGCCATTGAACACTAAAACTGGCCATCCAAGATATAATTCAGACACAGAATACGTAAAACTACTTTTTGCAAATAAAAAAATTCACTGCCAGGAACATTCCCAAGTTCATCAAAACAGATTACTAGAACAAGCTAGGAGTCAAATGGCACACCAAACGTGCCTAACCAATCAAGTCCAAGATTAACAGGACATGAATTCACAGGATCCAGTTTCTTTTGGGCAAAGCTCAGCCAGGTTAACGAGAAAACTGCATAGCTCATCGAAGCATATAATTCACACCAGCCAAAACATTTCAGCAACGAATTTGTACTAATAGCATCTACACAGCCAAGTAGGCGGTTAACATAGGAGTCAAACAGAACTCCTATCAAAGAATACTCCAATCAGAGCTTCCAACGGGCATAGATGATACTCTCCTATCACATATCAAAGCAATTTAAATGTTAAGGTTTCTTCCAGGCGAGAATACCAGCACAAGGTTACTACAGAACTCTACTTGAAATCCTAAAAAATCCCACCAGCCAAAGCATTCCGCCCAACAAATACGCACTAAACAAAACTCTCACGCGAAGGAATTCCCTTCGCCGTACCGGCGGAGGCGAGATCCAGACATAAACAGCGCAAATCGGAAAGCCCCTTTCATCTGCACAAAGATCCGACATTTCCCCTCTAATCCACGACTCGAATCAATCTATTCAACGCTTAGATCTACACATAAGCAGCGATTACCCCCGAAACCCGCTTCCTTCCGCCCAAGGACTCGAATCGATATAGGGAACGAGAGGTGCACCATCGGATCGAGAGGTGCAAGGCGGCGGCGGAACGGAGACGTACCTGAAGATGGGGGCGGCGGGATGGGTCGAGGTCAGACCGGGATGGTGGTGGTGGAATGGGGTAGGGATGAAAGCGGCGGAGGCGCGGCTTGGGGTTTAAGAAAGGTAGGAGGCGGCTAGGGTTTTGATGCCTCTCGACTCGACTCGAGGATTTGGCCAAGCGCAAAATATCTCGCCGGTTGGAGGGAGGCGCACGGAAAATATCCGCTGGCCGCCGGATACGCACGTGCTAACTGAAATGCTACGGGCACCCGGATAGCCCGTCATTTTCTCCCAAAACTTATTAAAAAAACGGGTATAATTTAGAAAAAAAATCAATTCCATTCTAGCTAGCAATGGAATGGGTTCTTATTAAGTTCATACGTTTTATACATAGAACAAAACAAGTAATCTTACGGTCATTATTTATTGTTACTTTTTATAATACAAGAGAAGTGGCAACTTACAACCTTGTGAGACCATATTAGGTGAAATTTATGTGAATTGCAAGTTCCTAGTATATGTGAAGAAGAAGAATGGAAAGTTGTCCCATAGTTTTATTGCTCCTCAAGTAATTACCGACATTAAGTTGAATGTTGTTGTTGCTAATAGCCAGTGTTCCTAGCATTTCGCTTTTGCGGCGGGTCTCCACACGCAGCAGTAGGACCCACAGAGCTTTCTAGGGAAGACTAAACAAACAAGCGAGCGCCCAGCCCAGTTAAACTGAGTCGTGGGCTCGTGACATCAAAAATTCAAAAACGCAAGCAGCGTAGGCCCAATTCATTCAGCGCCCCGCCGCTCGTGGACATCAACGACGACGCACGCTCTCTCGCCGCTGCGTTGTCGACGCGATGACAACCTCCAACACCGTCGCCGTGCCCTGCCCTCCGCCGCCATCCAGGGCTCTGGCCACAGCGACGCAGGCTGCCATGGAGATGGAGGTCATGATGGTGCGGTGGTGCCGGCTTTGACGGCGCGCGCCGGGAGCTGCATGAGCTTGAGCACTTGAGAGCGCGTGGCTGGGTCAGGAGTACTGGACGCAAGGGGATCGGCTGTGTTTGATCGACGAAACTACGACAGTCGCTCTGATCTCTCTCTGAACCAGTAAACTGTAAACAGCTTCCCGAGACTATGAGTAGTACCGTAGCTAGTGATTATGAGGAAGTACGTGGGCCTAGCTTGAATTTGGGTGCCTATTTCTACTTGGGAGATACTACTGATCATGGTGACTGTAGTTCAAATTTGTGTCTTGGTGTTTAACTTCTACGCTAGGGTGCATCGCATAAACTTTCAATATACCCAATGTTCAATGTGGCGATTGTAGTAGATCCAAGATTAACTTCGGAGACAAAATCTGACGGATCAAAACTACGACTCACTTCACAATCAAAATAGCACCGGAAAGAAGCACACATTGAGATATATCTGAGTGACCGCAAATAAGAACGGAATTCTTAAGACCTGTGACCACAAGGCTTCAGCGGTTTTTAGCAATTGTCACCACGACATTGTTGTACTAAATAGCGGCCATAACAGCACTATAGCAGGGTATAATGGAGTTATCGCGGTTGAGAAGAGCTCTATGCTAAATGTTATAGTCCGCTATTTTGAACATAAATAGTTACAATGTCCCACTATGGTGGGCAAGCAAAACACTCAACATCCCTTTGTAAAATCCGGAGCAATACCTGCAACACTCAACATCCAGTAATAAAATCGGCAGATAGCAACATGCATTTATACAGCAAGGTTCCGAGCCCTGCCTAATTATTGCCACGGGAACGACCACCATGCCTAGGAGGCACAACGGTCCACCCATCAGCATCAGGTGCAGGCCTCGACGGCCTCGGTCTGTCCACCGCCATCTGCTCCGGCACAGCTGCTGCAGCTTCATCTTCCATCATTGGCGCATCGCCGTCGTCATCATCTGAGCTATCACTATCATCGCCATCAGCTGCTATCTGCTCATGTGAAGAAAACCAATTAGTGTGCCAAGAATCACCAGTGGAGCAAATAACAAAAGAAAATATCAGCGATGAAACCAATACTGCAATAGCAACAAATGGAGGTTTTAAATCTCAGCTGAGATGAACTATGTATCATTAATCAAAGTGGATCAATCACCCGGGCAACCACACTGGCCAGCCCATGGCTCTAACTTGAAAATGGTGTTAAGGTTGCCCAACTCCCCACCATATCATAAAGATGAACAAAATATGCAAGCCATACACTGGAGCTACGGTTTTTCAATTGTATCACAGCGCCACACCGAGGCAAATTGCACTAAACCCCAAAAAGTATATCCACTTAATAGAGACATTTGGAAATGAAGACCGGTAACTTCGATACTAAATCGCAGCAAAAGTTGGTCGAGAAGTGTGAACAGATGCAAGATTAAATTACAAAGCAGGCGAAGGGAGCACGTCATGATACACTAGAGTGCGATAACACTAGGTACATGTCCACTCCGAGAAACATAAGATTCAATGATGTGCAAAACAGTACATACCTGTCTACTTTGAGAAACAGCACTGCCCTGAACATGTGAGTTCCTTAACTTCTCTATAGATGAATAGTTGCTCTGCAGACATTCTTCATGCATAATCAATAATTGTTCAGCAACCTGTTCACACAAAGATATTTAAATCAGTGAACACATACCAAGTTCTGTACGACTAAAATGCAAAAAACTTGACACCAACAGAAACACTGCATTGGTTGTTGTAAGTAGTTTATGTTTGTGTGATATGCTACAGAATTTTTCCTGAAGACAAAATAGATGAGGCAATGAGGTAATGTGTACTCCCTCTGTCCCAAAAAGAATGTCATTCTAGGAATTTTAGGACAGATTATTAAGGAGGTGAAATGATCTCGATTGCCCCTATTTATTTGTCATATTACATGCTAACTGATTGTTGCATGCCTACATGCACATGCACACATGTCAAATTAAGCAAAATGTCATTCTTTTCGGGACAAATTTTGAATCGTAAAACGTCATTCTTTTTGGGACGGAGGGTGTAATATCAAAAGAGGCCTAATTCTTTTTTGAAACATCAAATGGGCATAATTCTTCTGAAGAAATATTAGCTACAGTTGAATGATATGTCATAAACAGTGCCCCCAATCCCAACAATCATTGTGTAAAATTGAAATGGTACAATCCATATTAAAATTTGGTTATGTACTTATCTGATTTTAATTATTAGGCTACCTGTCTGTTACAAAAAGGTTCGCATCAATGGAAGGTATCATGATCCAATAAGGGTTAATAACAGAAACAATCATGTCTTGAGCACAACTGCTTGCATACTGAACAGTAAGAGTATTAGATTTATTCACACTGAGAAAGTCTTAAGGTCTTATGCTGCTTCTGGCATCGAGTAAGATCGTTCAACTTGTAAAAATAAATCAGGTACCACAATCCAAATGTACTAATTAAAAACAATACTAATGATAAATCGAATCATCATTTTTTTGCACGGGACATGTAGATCCACACTACAAAACAGTAACACAGTGTTCTGATGAAGTTTTCAGTGGAAGTCTGGAACTAGATTCAGGGAAGCATTTCATGAAGTTAAAGTTTAAGCCAACACTGAAAATGAGTACATATGGGGGGGGGGGGGTTACCTCCTCAACACTATTATCCTCGAAGTCAGCATGGAAAGAATCAGATATGTTCTCGTACATCATATCCACCAAGTCTTCAAAATAATGCGGACCTGAATAAAGACCTTATCAATACATACAGATCCCAAAAGTGTTCAAGCTTATGAAACTGAGTCCACAGCCAACTGAAAAGACGTTAAAAAAAACTTGATTTCCAAACAAAATGAAGCTGTGGGATATATTAGGTTTACCAATGGCAACTGGATTGTAGTCCCCGATTCCAGGGGACCTGCAACACTATTCATGTTGCTTCACCCAATTTGGCTAATTTTCACAAAATCTCTCACAATGTAACTCAGATGTGACATGGTGCACCTAGCCATTTCTTAGCTGACTAAAGATTAAAGAAGTCATCGACCATCTGATCCAGTAAATTTGGGGGGTTATTTAACAAGTCTCTACTTATGAGTATGTCACTATAGAAGCCAATGAAACTGATTCTTTAAAATATATAATGAAGGCATGAGGCGGCTCTTGCAGTAAAAACTAATTGCTCAACGCACAGCAGCTGCCTTGTCCCCATATTTTCAGCTAAAATGTATAGACCCAAATGGCTTCCAAGATTTTCTATCGGGCAGAAGCTGTTATTTTCATTGAAGGATATATGACTATATGTTCTAACTATTTGAATCGAAATAATTCAAAACAGCAACCACAATGATGAATTGGACAGCCTTAAGTTTCCCCATACCTCACAGCTACCCATAGTGCATGAAACTTTTGCACAGAGTCAGAAACCTAAATCCTCACTAGTTGAGCCACAGCCACAGCTACAGCTAGATGTAACATAGCAACTTCCTACGGCCCATCCAAATTCCAAATCCTCCAACCGAGACACGAGAATTTCAGCCGGCCGAGACTTGAGAATTCAGCGCCTAAACTACCTGAACCCGCCTCGAGGGGAGTAAACTATCCGAGGGTGCTAAAGGAGCTGTACCCTTGAAGTTACAGAACCAGGAGTAGATGGATTCGCCGAACTGGTCCGCCTTGGCGCGGGATTCGCGGCCGCCCCACTGGTTCTCCACCGCCATCTGCAGCGCTGTCCAGCGCCCGAACACCAGCTTGATGCCCTCGCCAAGCGCCGCCGCCGCCTGTGGTGAGATCGGGCCGCCGCCGCTCTTGGATGTGGCCATGGTGTCGCGGGCTGCGGCGGAGGATCGAGGAAGACGGCTAGGGTTTTTGCCTCTCAGTTCTCGTCGTGTGGAGAGAAGGAGAAGGTGCGCTGCGGGAGTGAATGGGCGAAGGAAAATGAGAGAGCCAGGCCCTGGGCTTCCTTCCTGAGTGCACTTGTAGGATTTAGGCCTGCTATGCTTTCAGGCCCATAATTTTGAGGCCTGGCCCAATATGAGCATGGGCTCGTCCAAGGATCGGCCCGTCGGGGAAAGGTCGGTAGCACAGGAACCTTCGTGGCCACGGAAACGATGAAGAAACCGCGTCCGAGTCTCTCGTTCACGCGTTCGCTTCTTTTTGTTTCTGCTATAAATAAATACGGCATCATCCCGCATCCCCACCGCCGCCTCTTGGCACCTGCAAAATTCCCCAATTCCGTCGCCTCTAGCGCAATCTCGTCCGCAATCCGCACGCGCCTCGGAACCCTATCTCCGTCGGCGCCCCCAGATCCGGCGCCCTCATCCGGCGAAATCGGCCGCTCCTATCCCCGGTCGACGCGCTCCGGCCCCTCCGTTCCCTCCCGGCGTACTCCCCCCCGACTTCTCCGTCTGCGACCTCCCCCGGCGGCGTCCCGGGGAATCACTTCATCTGCAGGATTCGTCTGCGCCCGCCCGGCATCGACCCGAAGGGATCCGAGAGCCTACCGTCCTCGCCGATCGCCTCTCCGTAGATTGATTTGATCTGTACCTGTACCTCCTCTCGTTGGAATTTTTGTGTATTACATCTGAGAAGAAAATCAGGCCATCTCGTGTAAATTGTGATAAAGAGAGGCCTTTAGCGTGAGATCAGACTTCCCATCCATCATGGGTGTTGTACATTACCAATATAAGAGTGAAAAAGATATCTGTTCCATTCCTGTGCCCTCTGCTTTTATATCTGTTTATGAACTCAAGCAGCTTATCATGACTAGTGGTAAGTACGGCACTGCCCGATCCCGCCGTGGACGTCTCAGGGACGATCTTGTCATCTCCAACGCCCAGACTGGCGAAGGTAGGTTCGTTTTAAGTTTTAACGCTAATAGTTCAATTGTTCGTAAAATTTCATTCGTCGTAGGCCTTGAGTGCACATCTTTTTTTTTTGATAATTAGTAGCATTGCCAACGAGATGTTTGGAACTTTGGATTCATCCAGCCAGACATGGCTTCAATCGATTAATCAATTTGCTTGTGATCAGGATTCAGGAGTCCATTTATATTCAGGATTCCTGATGGTCTTCTTTGTTTTGTTTTTCTTTAGTTCACTTGTGGATCATAGCTCTGAGCAAAGGAACTTGCTTTTGGCCCCAGTGATTCTGCACGTGCCATTTCAATCTGGATCTTGCTATATGGCTATTTCTGTGTTGATGCAAATTGATGGTTCTCCAACAATTGTGTGTAATTGTGTGTGGCTGGGGAAAAAAATTGATGGTTCTCCAACAATTGTGTATGGCTGGGAAAAAGAGCGCTGTAATTGTGTAGTCAACTATCTTCTTGGTATGCCCATGGGATGTGCTCCTGGAGGTGTTACCAAACCTGTCTCCTCTCGATGAAAGATGATCGGTATAACTGGGCATTCCCTCGTGAAGAGCACCTTGCAATCCTCTGATGATGAAAACTTATATTTGTAAATTCCAATCAGCTGTAACATCCTATTTTTCTTTTCTTTTTTTTCTTTCTCGATACTGTGCATGAGTCCAGTACACCTCAATAGTGCTCTGTGAAGTCCCAATTGTGAACAGAAGTCAATTTGTCATTCAAAGATCACAGTCTATTTCAATTCATCTCAGTTTTGATGATAAATTAATGAATCACTTATCTTATAACTAAACAGAACATGTTGGCTGACATTTCTATTTTATGTGCTTGTTCTCGAATTCAGAATATGAAGATGAAAGGGCATTGGTACTACAGAACACACATGTGCTGGTTCGCAGAGTTTCCATTCCTGGAAAACAGTCGGAGAATATCGTCTTGTCCCCAGCGTAAGTCCGTAATGTCTTCTCATAAATATTTTACTTCACGTTCAAAGTCATTGTTCCCCTGTTTGCACAGAGGGGTTAGGTTATGAGCATTTTAAATCGCAGAATCATTCATGCAAAACCTAGACTTTGCTGGCTTTGAAATTCTTTTTTTTTACATTATTGTATTACTGTCAAATTCACAGATGTTATAGCTATGTAAAAACAGTTGTAGCGAGTTTTCTACCTTGTCTTGTAACCAAGAAAGGTTTCAATTCCGCTTAGACAACATTTGCCTTCAATCTGAATAGTGAATCTAGCAAAATAATTCTCTATTTCCCTAATCTTAACTATCTTCTCTCCTCCCAGGTATTGCTGGTTGTTTTCTTTGATTTCTCTGTGCAAACAGATTTTTAGTGCAATATTAGGTAGTTCTCAAGCAGAACATGCAGGCAGAAAATGATGATTTTCTATACTGACTTTATGTTATGTCACTAATTGCAGAAGGAAAGTCACGGAAGGATGTTCTGTACCTTCAAGCAAGTCAGTGGTTACTGACTTAAGCTCGGAATCCCGTTCCTTCATAGGAGTGCAAGATGAAGATGCTGCAATCAAGGCGGTGATTGATGCAGCCGAACTCAAATGGTAGGCATATCATATTCCCCTTTCAGCTTTTCCCATTAAACTTTAGTAGTTTTTGCATTACCTTCATTCTGATAATATTGTTTCATGGTGCGTGTAGGGAACAGTACCCACCTAAAAGAGGACAGGGCAGTGGAAGGTTTACATCAGGACGAAATTATGGACGGGAAGTGGAAACTCCTCCACTAGGGTACATCTGCCGCTCTTGCGGTGTTCCAGGCCATTTCATTCAACACTGCCCACAGGAAAGCAAGACGCCTCCACCTGGATACATCTGCTACAGATGCCGAATCCCAGGGCACTTTATTCACCATTGCCCCACCAATGGGGATCCCAAGTTCGACAATAATAAAATGAGTCGGTCTCTTGCACCGGTAGTAACTGTAAGTCCTGACAATGGCATTCTGGAATCACTTGTTCCAGATGCATCAGCAAGTGCTGTCGATGACTTGCCAGCAGAGCTCCACTGTCGACTTTGTAAAAAAGTGATGGTAGATGCAGTACTGACAAGCAAGTGCTGTTTTGACAGTTTTTGTGATAAATGTAAGTGGTTTCCATATAATTCCATATGTATGTATCTTAAAATCTTTATTTTGGGTGTCAACCTATGCATTATCCGGAAGCATCAAATGTGTGTTCACTCCAATTTTGTTTTAGTAATAGCAGTATATAGCTGTTTCTGTGTCAGCTGTCAAGTAGTTATGTTTCAGACAAGATAATGAACCACTTTCTGTTTACCTCCTGTCAGGCATTCGGGATTACATTATTACCGAGTCAAAGTGCATTTGTGGAGCCAAGGGGCTAGCAGATGACCTCATTCCCAATCAAACACTTCGGAGCACAATCAGCACTATGTTGGGAACACGAGCTAGCAGTGGCGGAAGTGTTACAACAATGCACAGAAGTTCATCAGGCAGCAACCCCGATTCCAAATTACAGAGCCACACTCCTGCTGCCTCGGAAAGGGAGATGAAGCAATCAACAAACCTTCAGCTATCAGCAGCATCTGCACCTGATGATGGACTCCAGGTTGCTAAAGAAGGTGACCTCGTGAACCAGACTCAGAAATTGGCAGCCAATGATATCGTGAGCAAAGATGAAGGTGATTCTGCAGAAGTGTCTACAGAGAAGGCTGTAGCAAGCGCTGAAGTCATCAAAGATGGAAGTGGGTCGGCATTGAAGGTCACTACAGTTTCAGGATCCCTAGATCATAATGCCACAGGGACAGATCAACCAAAGAAGAAGCGGAAGAAGGTAGACTCAACAAAGAATGTTCAACCTAACAATGTCGACTATGGTTACAACGTTCCACTTGACGCTGCATATTACAACACTTTCTTCAGTGGATATCCTTGGGTAACTGAACCATACATGTATGGCTCAATGGCGATGCCTTACGGTGGTTATCCAATGGGCCCATATGGTGTAAATTCCTTCAACGGCATGCCACAGCAGGCTCTTGCGGCGCAAGGCTATCCAGCAAGCTATCAAAGGTATGTATTGTCCTAGCATCTTCAGTTTAGAATGCTCCTTTTCGCTTTACAACAGTTGGCTGTCTCGGCTGCCAGTTCCCTTCCTATTGCAAGCTAATAGTCGATGTTGCATATTTCTTCAGGTCTGAAACTCAGCCCACACAGCACCAGAGCACTGAAGCTGTTGCGGCACGTCCAAGGCAAGCTGAGAGGCCCGAGGACACTCACCTTCAGCCCCTATCATCGGAGCACAACCGCCAATCAGGCTCTTCTCATGGTTCAGAATCGAGGAGCAGAACCAGGTCAACCTCTGAGAGAAGGGACCATGGGCGTTCTGGCAGGGCCTCCCATGACTACTACGAGGATCACTCTAGTAGGAAGAGAATGCGTGATTCTTCTCCATTGGACCAACAGAGCAACCGGAGGTCGAGACACACTTCCAGGAGTATGACTCGTGACGAGGATGCAAGCGATGATGAGCGCAAATTCAAGAGGAGATGGGGGCGCAGATCGTCAGGTTCCATGGACACAAGGCACTGATGAAGATGCTCAGGTTGGGGAAGGACCAAGCGTAGGATTACTGATCCGGGATGCTCGCTTATAGTTTTTCTATCACTACTAATTGTATGTATGCCTCTGGAAGCAAGGAGAGCAAGAGAAAGCACTGGAGAACTTGCAGGTTTTCCTCAGCAGAAATGAAAATCAGCTATTTATGTAAATCTGTAATAGAGAGCATTGCCAGCTCTCGCCTCTGTAATTTCTCCAAAGATGAATGGAATTTCTCTGATTTCTGAATTAACACCATTTTAGTAGTGACTGCCGGGTGATTAGCAAATTAAAATGAAGTTAGTAATCACATTTCTTAACATAGTTCAAACTGAAACCAGTTAAGCTCCATTCCAGTCATTGATTGTAATGTAAACACAATACTGCTGTCACCAGATAGCTGAAGATTGGCAGATCGCAACTAGCAAACCAGATCAGTGTTCAGCACACCTGAACTGCAAGTAGCCCAAGATAGCATGGCTTGTCCAAGAGATGAGCCAGTGTCAAATGCTTCAGATCATTCTGCCCAATTAGGAGAAAGGAAACATACTATATTAATGGATGCCACAGTTGTAACAAACGGTAAATCACCATTACCGTGTAGAGCTGATAGAGCACATCAAACAGAATTTCTGTATGACATTCTTCACCCCATCACTGAAATAAATGCCCTGAAAAGAACAGCAACAGGACACTGAAATTCAGCCTAGCTGCGAAATTGTTGCGGGTAAATGCTACAAAATCGAAATCAAAATCTTGCTCCTTAATCTAAAAAAAACAAAATTGAAACCATTGGGCGTTCCCGGCGGCGTCACGCCGGCTTGCTTGCGAAACCTCCAGACGAGGCGGTGGATGTCCACCAGGAGGAGCAGCTACTCCAGGTTGGTCTGCTGGGATTGCCAGTACGGGCCGCCCGGCTCAAGACGCACGTCGTGCAGGGGAGGCCTCGGAGAGGAACGCAGCACCGGCCGCGGCGCCGGAGCTTGCGGACTTGCGGTAGAGCATGGGCCACTCCAACGGCTCCTCGCTCCCGCCGCGGCACAAGCGACATCCAGGTGGACTCGACGGTGGCGGTGAGGTGCTGCTGGTGGTCGGGCTCCGACACCGGCGCGTACCGCAGGTCCGCAGCTGCGCCGCCCCGCGCTCCGTGTGCGACCTCGGCCCCGGGAACGCGTTCGTGCACGACTTGCCCTCTGCGCCGTGCCAGCCGCCGGTGGCGGCTAAGATCACTACGGCCGCGAACGCCGCCGGCGGCAGCACGCCCGGCACACACGACTCGAGACGCCTGAATGCGTCGCGACGGCCGCAGGTGACCCTCGTCGCCCACCACCAAGTCGCCGGCCGGGAATGGTTTCAAAACGCTCGCGATCCAAACTAGGGGTTTTATGTAAGAAACCGGACCATAACTTTACATCTAACCTCCTAATACGGATCGTGATTATTAATCAAATCCAAATTAGGGGTTTATATAAACTTTTGGGTGACTATTTTATGTTAGGGTTAATTGGAAATATGTCATTACAATTTTAAGTATCGGAGATCTGGCATTAAAAATCATCTAATTGGAAACTTGTCATTGCAATTCAATCGAAACTTGCCAGTGATATGAAATTTGTCATTGCAATTCGGAGCGATATTGGAAATTTGCCATTTAATTTTGGCGTGTGATTGAACTACAATGAGATATATCCAATTTCATAAATTGTAATGGCGTATCTCAAAAACAGCAAAAGTTAAGAAAACTGATTTGGATCGATATGTTTCTGGTGGGAGGCCGCTTCTTCTCCCTTGTCGGCGATCTGCCGCCGGCCCACCGCCCTCTGTCCATTGCAAGCGCAAGGCTCGACAAATCCATGCCCTCCCCATATGATTCCTCGCTTCCCTCCGCCAATATAGTTTCTTCCGCGGGGAGTACCGCCGCGTCGTCTCCGTCGTGCGGCGGCGACGAGTGCTTCATCGGGCGGCTCCCCGATCACTCGTATCGCCCCCGCAACAACGAGCCCTCCGGCGTGCCATGCAGCACCGACATTGTGGTATGAGCCGCTGCCATTAGCGTCGCCGTAAGTTCCCTGACGCACCCCACTCAAAAGCCTTGCAACTTGCTGAGATTATTAGCCCGGTCTCAATGGTGGTTTCATGAGTGTTTCATGCACATTAAATACAGAGCCACATCAGCAAAAATTCACTTTTTACATGAAACCCTTAGGAGAGAGAAGGATAGAGTTTCACCATGGTGAAACCTTTGGGCACAGTTTGACATGCGTTGGAAACTGTGTGAAACCCCCATTGAGACACAAATAGAGTTTCACCATGCAACTATGCAATTAAACCATACAATGAGAGAGGGGTTGTGGGACCCTTTGAGCCTATGAAACTGTGCAATGAAACTATGCATTGAGGGAGACATCTATTTCATATCAAAGTTTCACATCTTGGAAACCGGGACGGTGAAACTCTCCATTGAGACTGGTCTTAAGATAGATGCATTGAATTAGACTGCCAATGGAGTTGTTCACCTGCACAATGCTAACTTGATTTAATTTAACATTGTTGCATTCGTCCTACTGATTTAGATCCAGGACATCACCCTGTTTAAGAGTTCCTTCATACGCTAACAGAAGCATGTCATTTCAGCGCAGTAGATCACTGGATATCCTTTGTAAGCCAAATTCTAACCAAATAATTAGGAAACTTTTCTGAGAGTATGAGACTGGGGAACACTGCCAAACCCTGCAGGGGGCTGCCATCCAGCCCGAAGAGAATGGGTGATTTACAGAAGGGATCCGTTTACAGGAATCACAAAGGCACAATATCAGGCTTTACCGTGGGCGACATAATCAGGAAGTCAGAATAGCAAGATCTTTTATTAATCTCAAGTTCTCATGAAACCATGGCTTATTAGTTAGTCCACTGGCAGTAGTCACAATACGATATGAAACACTACGGGATACCATCTTAATTACAGTGCATACAACAACGACCTCCAGCAGATTATTATGCCAATCCTTGACCTTAGATCCATATGTCAGAGGTGCAGTCCCCACCGGGATATCTCATCTCATGGGCCAAGGAAGGACCTTCAGGCTCCTTACTAAAATCGACAAAGAAATTGGGGTTGATAGCTAGCCCTCCTTTCTCAGTGTCGACATCAATCTGCAGCATGTGGGAGCCCTTCTTGACAAGATCATCACCATAAAACTGTTCATCCCATCGGCTGAAAAGTGAATTGGTTACATAAATCCTCTTGCCATCCAAGCTCAGCTGAATCATCTGTGGTCCGCCTCTAAGTCGATGCCCCTGATTATAAAGAAACACGGTGAATCAGATTATCTAATTCCACTATTTTTTCAACAATCTTGTCCAATCTCGCCTCTGTACACTAGATTTCAACGGAGATGCATATTTGAGAGAGATTTCAACGGAGATGAAGCGATCTTGAACATGACAATGCAAATTCAGCGTGGCCAGGTAAGTGACGTGCATTTTTTGATACTTGACACATTGACAGCTTAAATTGCTTACCAACACAAATCTAAATCATGACTATAAATTGCCTTCTCAATTAAGAGGAGAAATTACCTTGACCTGGGGCACATTATACTGTTCTTCCTTGCCATCATCAGTGAGATAGACAACATCGCTGCCCTTTTGGAGAAGCCCACCAACCCATATTTGTCCAGCCAATACAGGCTTTGCAGGGTCCTCGATGTTGTACTGCCTGATATCCCCATGAAGCCAATTGACCAAGTAGAGATAGCGGTCATCAAGAGAGATGACAAAATCGGTTATCAATCCTGGCATTTCTTCCAGAATCCAGTTGCGGACCTTTAGTGGTTTTACATCGATAGCAACCTACAAACTCGGTCATATGAAGTGTAAGTGAAGTTGAAAAAACAAGTTTATTATGTGGGAAAGAACTTCAGCATGTAGCATGGGCAGACCTCATGGCTCCATGATCCATCCGCGGTTTTGAAGAATCTCACCATGTTGCTTGTCAAAGCACAGCCAACATAGCCAGTGTCCTTTGATGGGTCATGTAAAAATCTCACCTGCAAAAAAAAAACAGAGAACTGTGGTTTAGTTGTTTATGACATTGCCTTTTTAGACAAACTGTGAATATCATCCATCATGAAAGGGCCTGTCAACCTCCAGCTGCAGGTATCAATTGTGTTCCTACAACAGTACTGAAAGAATACTACATACAAGCACCGACTATTTTGGTAGCATTTAAAGAAAAACAGAGACAGCTTGAAAGCAACATAGACTGACACAAAACCATTATGGTAGTAGTTACAGCAGTTTTAACATTCTATTACCTCAAGGGGAAGCAGTCCCGTGTCGCCTAGATCAAGCGTCTGCTTGAGCTCACCACCAGGCCAGTCATACACATGCAGATGCCTTCCGTAGAGACCATCCTTGACATGTTGAAGATCAAAACCTGTCCTGAAGGCTGCAGGGGCTCCCCATGTTGAACTGATCATCGTCTTGTGGCGAGGCTGGTACCAGAAGTCATAGCCAAATAAGGGCCTGTGACCCGGCTTTTCCCAACTACAAGTAGAAATTTGACATACATGAGATCATCATAATGAATCTGTCTGCTTTTCACATGTTAAGTAACAATTTGACATGTGGATTGTGTGTGATCTTGTATTACTGCTGGCATGGTAAATTGTATATCAGCATGATCTGGTTCAATATAATATTACTATTACATGATTATTATCTGTAATTAAGCTCTAGTTCCATGTCATTTTTCCACGGTGATTTGCCTACATTGTGAAAAGAACTTACCGCCCTTTGACATTAAATTCTGAATCCAACAGGAGGAAGCCATTCCCATCAGCATTGCCCTCCTTATCTCCCAGGCAAGAAATCATAATGTCGCCAGATGCAAGGCAATGAGATGTGTGAGGAAAGCCAAGCCCAGTCTTCTCAGCAATGTCCTCGGCCTCAACCACCTTATGCAAGGACGGCGCCCTGGGGTTTGTCGCAGTGTCAACGACATATACACGACCTGACCTGCAGACAGCCATTGCAGCCACAACATAAATTCAGTGATGTGCTCAGCACTCTAGCAAGTCAATTTATTCATTCATGTGAATATGTTATCATCTCCATTTGATACTCACAGCAATGAAGGAAGGATCAAGAAACGGCGTTTCACTGATGGATCACCGTGGCAGGAGCTGCAAGAGTTCCAGCCAGAGTGATGCAGCTCGTCACCAATGTGGTTCACTGGGAGCCTGTGAATCACTTGGGAGTATGTAGGAGATGCGGGGTCCAAATCCACAGTCGCAAGGTAATCCGGCTTGTTAATTCCAGTACCTACACAATCATACATAACTGATAAGCACAAAACCCCTCCAGCAATTGCAAGACCCACAGCTCTCTTCATCCTCACATGATTTCTGTTGCATTCAGAAATTCCCAAGGCAGGAACCATGTGAACCTCTGCCACTAACCGAAACTGTTTCAGAATTGGTATTGTCTGTTTCAGCCATGGAGCAAGGCGCATGATTAATATCGAAAACTAATAGGCGCAGTCTTAATAAACTGTGAAAACATACACATCACCTGTACAGGCCATGGAGAAACCCCCTATTTAATCTAGCTCCCAGGAAGTTGGGATCTAAGCCCACGGAGAATATTTCTTTGTCCTGACTTAATTTCAGTTTGATTTTGAAGGGTCCCTTTCCATCCATAACAACCCGTATTAAAGAAACTTTATGGATGATAACAATTAAGCACCCCTGACCTCACTCCCTCCTCGTCCTCCACTAACGCTCAATTAGTGCCCCCTAATCACCTGATTAACCCTCCAAGATCTGCCTCTATCTGCAGCATATGCATGATCTTTCCGTCCATAGCTACAGGGTTATGTGCAGGAAGCAAGCTCAATTAGGCAGGGTTATGTGCAGGAAGCAAGCAAGCTCACGTACCGTTGTAGACGCAGGTGACGTAGATGAGCTTCTCCCTCGGGCCCTTCTCCATGGCCTCCAGCGGCGTCGCGTACCCGGGGCCCTTGGCGGCGTGGCAGCACGACCCGCCGTTGGTCGCCGCCGGCGCCGGCGCCGGCACGTCGACCGCCGCTGCTCCGGCCATCCTCAGCCTCCCCTGCTTGTGCTCTCAGGTCGCGCACACCCGCTGCCTGCAGAAAACAAAGGGAACCGACCGCAGCCTTCCTGATCAGCTAGCTCACCAGGACCACGGCCACCGGCGCGCCCGGGGGAGATGGGAGAAGCGGAGGAGCTGCTCACTCACAAGGCCGAGCCGAGCCGAGCCGGACAAGGACGGAGGAGATAGATGACCTGCCTGTGTGCTCGCGTTCCACACTGTTTGGTGAGGAGGAAAGGGGTGGCTGCAAGCAGGTGAAGCCGTTCTAATTATAGTGTCCCGGGCTGCGACGCGGACACGCCCCGGCCCGTTGATCCCGCGCCGCGATCCGTGCGGGCGAGGACAGAGGGCTGCGTGAACCTGGGCCCCACGGTATGGGGGGAGGGAGGTGGCCGTCGTATCTGGACGATAATGCGGGGCGGATGGGTGGGATCCCCATCCGCGGGCCCCGGCGGCGACGCACGGGAGCACGGAAGCCGACCGCCCTTTTCGCTTGGCTTCTGCACCACCACCAGCCGATATTTTTCTCTCGTAACAAATCGCCCATCAAGAACCAAGAAGCCAGATCTTTTTCCTCGAACAAACCAAGACTAGCCATCGGCCACCAAACCAACCGAACAGGCTGGACGCCGGCTACCCACATGTTCGTTGCTTATAAGCCACCACACATAGTTTTCTCTCGGAACGAATCAGCCACCGGTAACTAGACAGAAGTATTTTTATCTCAGAACGAATCAGCAACCGGTATTTTTATCTCAGAACGAATCGGCACCAGTCATCAGAGCATCTCCAGCGGAAGCCTCCAAATTGAGGCCTTCAAACATCATTTACATGTCCAACTCTAAAAAATAGAGGTCCAAAAATGCATCTCAACTCCAAAGAAAGCAAATTAACTTGGACCTCTATTTTGATGTGGACCCGTCTTGTCATACGAGAGAGGAAAAGGTAAATAACAAAAGGAAAAATAATAAAAATGGTGGGATCACATTTTGGAGGGGGGGAGTAGAGAGGCCTCCAATAATGGAGACTTGGAAGGGAGATTTGGAGGGGCCTCAAAAATGAAGGGCCATTTAGAGGCCCTGCTGGAGATGAATTTTTGCACCAAACCTCCAAATTTTGGAGTAGAGGCTCATATAGAGGCCCCCACTGGAGATGCTCTCAGTCATCAACCACCAGCCGAACAAAAAGTGCGCAACGAGTCCACGGCGGTGCACGACGCCGGGATGCGGTGGGCCGTCGCGCGCCAGCGACTTTTCCTAGCCAAGGCCCGTCGCTTTTGCTCGGATCCACGTCAGGGGCGTGTTGGTCCCTTCTCCCCCGTTGCCAAGCTGCCTGCGTAGTCTTCTCCGTCTCCGAGTCCGAGCACGGGGGGTTCAGCGTCAGAACTGATGTCATCTGCGCTTGGACGCTTCCTGAAGGATGAATGTGCCGTCGTGGAACGCTGTCGCCAACTCGCCATGGAGAGATTGGTCGGGGAACAGTGAGTTCACGGGCACGCATGCATCTCCGTCTCCGTGCATATGGACATTGACCGCGCCGCGAGTATATATATACAGATTCAAGGAGTACATTGGAGTCACCGTTTTCAGGCTCCGAAAAGAGCAGCAGGCCGGCGGGCACCGCAGTCTCAGACTCTCAGTTGGCTTCACAGAGTCGTACACTTCTTTTTGCCCCGCTATGTCGTGCTGCTTATCTGAACTTTGAAAAAAAAACTGCAGGGGGGGAACAGCTCAAAAGCGTCTGACCATTCAAATTAAAACACATCCCGTCGTCAGTGGATAGATAGGATTGGCACTGGCAGATAAGATTAAGGACGTCCGGAACACGTCAGACAACAAATCGCATACGTGAACAGTGATCCAGACCTTCGTCAATTCCCTAACCCCAAATTCTGGATTAGCATGCATGGCGCCAGGCCGCCGGCGCATGGCTGCAAGAGGAAGGTGGATGCTATAGTATTCCAAACGGGCCGCCCGGCCCGAGCACGATCTGGCCCGGCCCGTTGCGGCCCGGCACTAACAGGCCCGATGACATTTTCGTGCCGGGCCGGGCCGTCTTTGTCGTGCCGACTTGGCGGCCCGGAGCACGGCACGAAGGGGGTTTTTCGTGCCGTGCGCGTGCCTAGGCACGAACGCAAAGACGACGAGCACTAAGGGCCATCCGTCGGGCTCGTGCCGTGCTAGGCACGATTGGCAAGCTACCCCTCATTCAATTTGAAATCAAGCATACATTCACAAGATAAATAAACTTCAAATTTTCACAGAATACTAAACTTCACATTTTCACATAATGCACACATTCACAAGATAAGTATAAACACGCTTTTTTCAAAAGTTTGAGTGGTGCAATGGCCGCCTCATTAAAAACCTATCTAGGTAAAACTCACACCTCGTGAGAAACCCTAGATAGGGAAAAAAGTACGGACCCGGCTCAATCAAATTCAAATAAGGTTCAAATATTACGGTCAAGTTCATGTTCATCAATTACAAAAATCTCTAACTCCCTCACTCTCTGCTTTCCGGCACATCCGGATACAACTCGAGTAACATTCTTCTTCTAGTGACTTGTCCTCAACCGGTTGTTGTAACCTAGCATCGGCGACCTCCCAATCCTTGGTGCGGGTGAGAATCTCCACCATGTCCGGGCTCAATCGTCGCCGCCGTTCCTCAATGATCCCGCTCGTAGTACTAAAAACAGATTACGAAGATACGGTAGAAACGAGGCACGGTTAAAACATCTCTAGCTAATATTGAAAGTACGGGATAAGAAAGTTTGTGTTCATGCCACCAACTAATGATGTTGAACCCATCATCAAAATGGGGGAGACTCGTCACTTGTCCAAGTAGTTAGATAGCTCATTACCAATAGGAGATCCGGCGAAGCGAAGCACTAGTGCATGTTGCTTGCATCAAGGCAGAAGCACTAGTCCTTCTAGTGAGAGAGAGAGTAGGGGTACAGAAAGAGTTACCAGACCCAGGAGTTGCAAAGATATCATCATCATCTTCATCTGCAAAAATATCATCCCAAGCACTATTCTTCTTACCAGAAGGGACAGGTTGGGCACAAGTTTTCCTCTTAACTGCACCAAACTTCTCATCATATCTCTTAAAAATGATATTAAGTTGAGCCCTTACCTCAGTTAAGTAACATGAGTAATCAACACCAAGCAACTTACCTAGAAACTTGAGAACCTTACTAAAACCCTTCAATTTACCTCTAGGATCCGGAATGAAAGCAAAAGAGTAAAGCATAGGAATGTCCTTCCGGTACTTAAAATAAACATCTTTCATGCGAGTAACCACGAGCCTAAGCAAAGCATCCTTCTCATATGCCTTAAAGTGTTTGCAAATCGAAGCATATGATGCAACATGAGAGGAGAAGTAGGATAATAAACACCGGAAAGTGCAACGATGGCAGTATAAAAGCGATCAAGGAATTCAAACATACTGCGAGCAACGGTCCGGTGATCATACGGTAGAAGCGAGACGGTCACCATCGGTTCTAGAGTAGTTGCGTTTATGAAGACGAGAAAAATTGTGCTTGTACGGAAGCAAATGCTTAAGCATGAGATATGTAGAGTTCCACCTCACATCCATATCCAAACCAAATTTTCTAGGACGAACGTCAACGGCAACACAAAACCTCTTAAAGTTTGCAATGCGGCGGTTAGAAGAATTCAAGAAAGAAACAAGCGGAGAGCGAATGTCGTCAAGGTAGTGCTTGATCACATCCGAGCACTTTTAACCATAAGGTTTATTATGTGACAAGCGCAACGCCGATGCAAGAAAAGAGTGCCAACATAACCGAAATTCTAGGTTCTAGAGAATCAATAGTGCCAACATAAGAAGAAAGATCGAAGCTAATGTTTCAATGGCTTTATTATTAGAAGAAGCATTGTCCAAAGTAACGAGAAAAGACCTTAGCCATTAAACCATATTCATCTAAGACAAAGTAGAAACACGCTCGGCAATGTTGTCACCGAATGAGATTCATCAATCAACCTAAACCCAATTACCCTTTTCTCCAATTGCCGGTCGGGATTAACATAGTGAGCAACAACACTAAGGTAATCCTCTTTAGCATTGCCGGACCAAATATCGAAGTAATAGAAACGGATGAAACATCGGCAAAAGATGCAATAAGTTTTTCACGTAATCCGAATGATACTTAATCAAATCCCCTAGGCTGTGGTTTGTGCGAGAGACGGGGAGTAAATCTAGGGTTATGGCAATCCCTTATGTACTCCTCAAAAGCGAGGATGTGCACCAAAACAGAGAGGAAGATCTAATCGAGCTATCAAACGACATAACCCAGTACGAGCACGATCAGCACTATACTCCCAGTGACGAACACTACCATCAGAACTGAATGAAAGCAAAGACTGAGACAGGCGTTTGTTCTCCTTTCTCTTATCACAAGTCTCAATATGCCGCAATAGATGTCCAGTACCAATACGAGATTCACCAGCATACAAATGACCACAATGGAAGCACTTGGCACCAGTCCTTACCCTCTTACCATTGACGGTCGAGTAGATCTTCTCGAAGTCGAGCCAGGCTCTAGAGGTAGCATTCCGCTTCCTCTTGCCGTTGACAGCGCCAGCGGCACCATCACCGGCGACACCATCACCGGCGACACCATCACCTGCGGCAGCGCCTGCGGCACCATCACCGGCAGCAGCGCCTGCGGCACCATCACCGGCGGCAGCACCGCGGCGCTTGCGGCACCACCCACCGGCGGCGGCTTGCGGCACCACCACTGGCGGTGGCATCAACCTCGACAGGGACAACAGCAGAGCCAAACAGCTCTTCCCGATCGTCCTCGAGGTCAGTCTCATCATCTCCACGCAAGCCCGCCATTCGGTAGTCGTCGTTGATGGAGTGACCCTGGTCCTCATCGTCGGTTGACATCGCCGGAGCTCCGTACCTCAACGGATCACGGTGGCCGTCGACTGCCGGACACACAAGCGAGCACCGGATCGGACACAACATACGAGAGGAGAGGGAGAGCATAGGAGATGACTAGACCGTCCATCTAGGGTTAGGGTTAGATCGTAGCCGTACCGCGAACCGGAGCACCGAGCGACGGCGAGTCGACGACGTGCGTGAACAACCGAGGAGCGGTTGGGGATGACCACGAACGAGAGGCCCCAATTCGTAGATCTAGAGGCGGAGCACGAACGGCCGGGACGCGGAGCGAGGAAGGGAGAGATGAGGATTGGAGAGTGGAGACCGCGAGGTGATCCAACGGGCCGGGAGGACACGGGCCGGAGGGCCGCTCGTCGTCGCCGTCGCCGGGAGAGGGCGACCGGCGCGCGGCCGATGCGGACGACGGGCGAGAGCCGAGGAGGAGAGGCGAGCGGCGGACGCGAAGCGGCGAGGGGAGGGGGGATGGGGGGCTAGGCTAGGGTTCGGGGGCGGGCGGGGGCGCTCGTCGTCGCCGTCGCCGGAGAGGACGACCGGCGCGCCGATGCGGACGACGGGGAGCGCGCGGAGGGAGGAGAGGCGAAGCGCGCGCGCGGCGGACCGCGGACGCGAAGCGGCGAGGGGAGGGGGGAATGGGATTGGGGGCTAGGGTTTCCGGGCGCCCGCGGCTTGAAATAGTGGTCGTCCCCGAGGGCCGATCCAACGGGCCGGGACGCGCCGATCCAACGGCTCGGAGGAGGCGGGCCGGGGGGGGGGGGGGGGGACGCGGGGAGGGAGTTAGCGGGGGCGGGCCGCTTCGTGCTCGAGGCCGGCCGCTTCGTGCCGCCCTCGGGCGGCCGTGCCTCGGGCCGGCCCGACGGCCGAGGTGGCGGCCCAGGCACTAAAAGGCCGTCGGGCCGGGCCGGCACTAGGCACTATAGATCGGGTCTCGGGTCGGGTTAGGGTCGTGCCTCGTGCCGCCAATCGTGCCCGGCCCATTTGGAATACTATAGTGGATGCACGCAAGACGCCACCTGACAAATCCGAGTGGATCCGATCACATACGATACGACGCTTGCTCATATCTCAAGGGACTTTCTGTGACCTTGCATTGCTGCCAAACGAATATAATAGAGTAAATTACGCCCATCATACAACAACTTGTCAGGTGGGTGCGGATTAGTCCAACAAGTTGTAAAATGCTCGATTTACTACAATAACTTGTCGTGTGGGTGCGGATTAGTCTGACAAGTTGTAAAATGCTCAATTTAGTACAATAACTTATCAGGTTGGTGCATATTGGTCCAAAACCATGTAAAATAATCAAATTAGTATAACAATTTTATAAATATGTGCATATTGATCCAAGAACTTGTGTAAAATACTTGGTTCAATGTAATATCTTGGCAAATTGGTGCACCTATAGTCCAAATTTACAAATGATAATGTATTAGACAAATAAGGTAGCATTCAAATTTTCTTCCAACTAATAGTATTTTTTGTCAATTAAAGTTGTCAATTTTGAATCAAATGTATATACATTACTTATTTTCTATTAGTTAAATTGAATCAAGTTTTCGAACTACGCCATTAGATTACGAGAGACTAAAGTTCATAAGACACCATGTGACCTTTTGTTTCTTCTACACCTTTACTCGTGTATTCAACAACTTCAAAGATGCATACTCATTTTCATTATTTTAGTTCATTTTGTCTTTCAACTAATACATGAGACTTTTGTTCATTATTTTAGTTCATTTTGTCTTTCAACTAGTACATGAGACTTCAAAAATATTTATGTCAAACTTCTAAAATTTATTAATCGTTAGTACGAGTTACCATATTCTATTACTAGCTAAACAAAAATAATATAATCAAATTTGAAATTATTATTGAATATGAAATTAAAAATATTTCTAATAAAATTTAATATATGTATAAAATTTGATAATAAAGACATAACATCGAAGGTTCTGGTCCCTAATATTTTTTTACCATCACAACACAAATATCAATTGTCAAATAATGCACAATAACTTGTTCTGAGGCAAGTATACTCTAGTCTGGTATTGGAAAATATGTTATTTGTGATAACATTTAGACTACAGATACATCAAGTGTACACTAAGTTAAGCATTTTACAAGTTCATGGACCAATTTGCACCCACGTATCAAGTTATTGTATGAGATCGATCATTTTATAAGTTCTTGGACTAATCTGCACCACCTGACAAGTTATTGTATTAAATTGAGCATATTACAAGTTATTGGACTAATTTGCACCCACTTTACAAGTTGTTGTATGGTGAACGCAATTTACTCAATATAATATGGTTAGGTTACTGACGCGTACTCACATTATCATCGCTATTATCCTGCTTTCCTTAGGAATTGGTGTTCAGGTCGCGGAGGAAAACTTGTGTTGACGACAAATCGAGAGGAGGTGCCAGCTTGACTGAGGACAATCATCTTCTTCTTCTTTGAAACGAAGGACAATCATGTGGCAACTTGGAGCAACAAATCCACTAATGAATGGCAGGTGGAATCAGCAAGTTGACTCTGATTCACTGGGGGACTAAAGAACATGCTGCAGGATCACGAGGGGAGTAGTATATCGTATCTCGGTACATCAGATACTATATCCAGGGAAGCAAATCATCAGATACTCTATTAAAAGGTTTAATCTGGGTTGGTACAGCTGCGTTGTGTTGGGCTATCTGGCGTTGCCGGAATGATGTAATTTTTAAGAAATTGAAAACTAACTCTATTATGCAGGTTATTTTCAGGGGAGCATACTGGCTACGTTTTTGGGCCCATTTACAGCGTGACGAGCAAGCCAAGGACACCCTCACTCTGATGAGCAAGAAATTAAAGATTATTGCTTTAGAGATCTCAAACAAGGGGTGGAAGCATGTTGCTTGTTTGCTTTAGTCTTTCCATCTTTTTAAGACTTTGGTGCAATTTCTTTTTTCCAAAAACGCTTTGTTATAATTGGTTGTGTACATCTCTGGTGTAGAGGCCTGATTTTGTAATCATTTATCCAAAAAAAATGAAACATGGGCATGCAGGGCCAGTCAACAAACAGCCAAATGTTGCGATTTCAATTAATTATTCAAGCATATATGCCTTCAGATTTGTGGCAAAAACATGCCGCGCGTGTCGGCTATGGCCTACTTGTGACAAAGCTGCAGCTCAACGTAATATTTAGATTTTGTGTGCTAAATATCTATTTAGCTTGGAAACAAAAGTATTTACGGAGTACTTGCGTATCTCCATCTCCATGATTCTACGTGTTGTACCTTGGGAAGACATGTTATGTTTTCCAAATAAATGTGAAAATGACTCGTATTGTTTGAAAAAAAGGTTATCTTTGTACTATATACTGTGAACATATACACCTAAAAACAGTCTGTAGGCCCCATGACAGGTGCAATACAAGAAGAAACCCATATATGTACCTATGTGATGAGGCAGTAGATAGGTTATTAATACCATATTGTCTGTAAATGTATTAGGGACCTCTTCAGTACTTATTACTCAGAAATTGGTAAAGTTGATAAATTTGCAATACATTGCCTTTTCGCTGAACTCTATCATTACGACATGGGACCTTATATAATTAAGAAAAAGTTTGGCATGATTAGCCAGGCACTCCCCTAGTCCCCCTTAGATTGCAAATTAAGTTGTCATTATATTACGATCTCACCGCATTATCTTCCCAGATTTTGCGCTTAGCTGAACTGTAGGAGACGGAAAGGGCGACCCACTACTGTGCGGCAGATCAGAACTCCACGACTTGCTATATTGTATTAACAAGCATGTAGCGCAGAGAGTTATACGTACACACTCCCTCTGTTCTTGTACACTTGGTCCATTAGCACAATTTTGTGCTATTCAACGTCAAATAAAAAAGAATGAAGGTGGTACATTATCTTCCAAGTGCAGAACCACATTATCAGATTAGGTGAAGAGGTGAAGCTGTACTTGAAATTGCTATTCATATTGCAAAGTAGTTTGCGATGAGGACATATCAAGGTCAGAAACTCAGAATAATGCACAGAAGGGCATGTTACTCATTAATTCTGGGAACAATCATATCTGGTGCAACAAATTGCTAACAGATGGAAGTTGACTTCAATCGGCTCAAGATTCAAGAAGGTACTGCGGGATCACGAGTGAAGCTGACCGACAAATCATATCTCATCCATGGAGTAATCACTTTATCGGGAGCTCATCGAACTGGTGCAGTGCACAGTAAATGTATCTCGGAGTAGCCTCAGGCAACTATCTCCTCTGAAGACAAATAATCGTACGGATATTTCTTTTGTACTTTCCAGAAATGTTTGACATCTCCTCTGAAATTCTGTTTTGTGACTGAACTGTCTTCCCCTAATAATTGACAATCTCCGTTGGCAAATTCTTTGGAGTACTGGAGTCAGTGAGATTGTGCTGCACAATATTAGGAGGAGGTTGTGGAGCCTGTTGTGCTCCATCAGGTTCCATCAGGATGCTTAGTGATCAAGCCATGGAGAGATCAGGCGTTGAGGCAAAGCAAAAGCATATAGGAGATCGTGTACCATGCAGTGGAGCCTGTTGTGCTTCACAGGGAAGTTTGTAGTATGAAGATCACATCAGAATAGAGATAATATATGTGTATTTTAAAGCAAAGTAAGAGGATAAATAATAGATGCAGAAACATAGGACCTCGTATTCTATCTTCTGCAGTATACATGATGCAGACATTAGATTATTGTCTTGATTTCCATAAGTATAAATTAGCTACTCAGTACACCCGAGATAATTCCGTACTATCGCCTAAACCACTCCATTTGGTCATTAAGCGATAATACGAAGCATCCCGTTGAGTATTGCCGGGTTTACACCCGATAAATCACTTGGAAACACAGAGAGGATCGAACGAATGCATTAAAACTCCCACGAAGGAGAGTCCGAGTGCCTTACACATTAATACCAATCTCCCGAAGGGTCCAATTATTACAAACCATTATTCTTGACATAAAAGTAAATCATTCATAGTTTTATTAAAACAACGGAAGTACTAATAACGATACGTTACGACATCACCAGAGACCATCTGTGATGCCATTATTCGACGTCCTCATCCACCCATTCCAGCTCCCAGCCGGGTGGAATCTCACCAGGCCAAACAACTTCACCTGAAAACAACAATTATGGCAAGGCTGAGTATACTAATACTCAGCAAGACTTACCCGACAAAAACTACCTCTAGACATGCCGGCTTTTGGCTGGTGGGTTTGTTTTGCCAAAAACAACTAAGATCATGGATCCTTACTTTCAACACTTTAGCTCGATTTCTAGTGAGATTATCATTACTAAATGAGCATCTATTACAAACAAGAATTGTACCACACATTTAATTCACGCGAAGGTTTCACATAGTTCCATTATTATGGGATATCATGGCCGGTGATTAAGCCGTCTCGGATAACGGTGAGAGGCCGACAATCGATTGATTCATACACCTTGCAAGGCAACCTAAACACACGGAGTGGTGCCCCACGGAGGCGACACCGACCAAACGGTTCCCGGAAATCCTCGGGTTGGGATGATAGCCTACAGTCCGGGTACGGGGCTATCTGAATGCCCCACACAGTGCATCCAGCCTCACACATGTACCCTCCTTCCGGTTGCAAGCCGGGTAGGAGACGAATCGAGATTAGTAGTAGTAAAATCCCGTACCGTCTCATTAAGGTACTAGGCTTACCGGTCCCATTCCCGACAAGTGCTTAGTACATTCAAAAGCTTAGCCCACGAAGCCACTGGACCGGAGCCCAAATCCCATGCTCTTACCACATGAGCAATCCATTTAAACATATGGTGATTCCATAAAGGAGATCCTATTCTCGTGAGTGACGAACATCACTCGACTTGTACCGGATCCTTAAGCATAGCAACTAGCGACCTAACATGCTAGTAAAGGATCATAGGTACTTATGGATCATGCAACTAGGGTTTCATTTCAACTCCCGAACGTAAATGCACATACAATAATAAGAAGTAGATTCGAAGTTTTAAAGAAAACAAGGGTTAATGAATAAACCGGGGCTTGCCTTCGCTAGCACAAGCGGTTAGACAATCTTCGGACTTTGGCCGGATCTTGCTCTATGGCGACGTAATGCACGCCTCCTTCGGCTCCCTCGTTCATGTCTTCTGACACGAGCGTGTAATTACTGTCGAGTACTTCTACACGGAGGATGCAATGCACAATTTGAGTGACAATTCGTATTTAAATAATTTCAAACAACTTATGACACACGGGGTGCACATTTGGAACACATTCACTTAGATAATAAATACATTCAACATACTCTTCCTATAAAGAGACAGTGCAAAGTTTTCTTATCTAGACTCTCCAATAGCAACTATGTACATATATATAAATGAATCAATGTAATTCACATACAACCGCAGCAACAGCTACGAAAGGCATAGGGTTGGTCACCCTCACCTTAAGAGAAGCATTAAACCTTTCTCCCTTGAAATATACTCAAACATACTATTTAACCTTTTCTTTAAAGTTATTCAGTGCACATCTATAAAAGGTTATCTTAATTAAAAACAACCAGCAAGGAAATTTATTTTTAGAATCCCATTTCACTTCCTTAGCTCATCTTCATAACTTATCCACCAAGGATGCATTTTTCCTATTTCTCCTTTATTAGGTTAATATAGTTTGAACTCCTTTTAACTAATTAAAACATGTCAAACCTAATCAACAGCACCTACTGGTCCTAGTGACCAGGAGCACCTCATTGGACAGCAAACGACTAGCCTTTGTGCCACTGAAATTACTTACACAATTTTAAGGTATTACTAGTTAGTATATAAGGGGCTAATGTATATTAAATTAATCACAAGATAAATGAGTTCAAACTTTCTCTCACACATGCTTTGGTCCAAAACAAGCTTAAAGATCTAACAAACACACATATAGCCTTTATGAAACATGCTACACATAATTATGATTAGAAACAAGCATAAATGAGGAAATAATATTTATAACAGAGATAAAATCATGGTAAATTCACCAAGGATGCATTTTGGTAACAAAAGACAGTAGCCAGAAGTTGGGCTCAAAAATAATTATATTTGGAGCTACAAAAATCATCTAGGCAGATTTATCAATTTCACAAAATGATTTTTATAAAAAGATTTCTTCAGTAACTTTGTGCAATCTTTGGCACAGAACCTAGACATACTAGTTCCCACAACATATCCAAAGTTCAGTTCCAGATCAGTTGTAGATTTTACAGAATCACAGATCTAGGCATTTTGCATTTGTATTTTTCAAGCAAAAACTAAAGCTCAAAAATATATACACCTTTGGACAAAGTTGTAGTTTTAGGTACACAGAGCACAACAAAATTGGGTTTGCTATTTTTGGATTTTTCTACAATTTTGAATCGATTTTACAAGTCACAACCAAAACACATCAAGGGTAAAGAATCTTTTTACTGGAAACCCCCTGGAAGTTTTTAAATCTTCACAGCCATGCCCTTGCCTTCCCCTCCCTTGGAACCGACGGCAACGGCGAGCTCGCCGGCGGCGAGGGAAGGCGGCGCGAGCAAACAAGCGAGGGAAAACGGCAATTGGGCTCACCCGTGGTCGATGGGTGGCGGAGGATTGACCGGGGGTGTTGCGGCGAGCGGCGGCGGCGGACCGGTGGTGGCGCGGCCGCGGGTGCTTGAATTCCGGCGAAGACCGGGACGGAGCAGGTCAACGAGTTGCACGGGCGGCTTCACCGGGGTCTAGGGATGCGCCGAGATGGTGGGTGGGCTCGGGAGACGAGCGGAAAGCGGAGCTCGTCGACGGCCGTCCGGCGGCGGCCGTGGGAGAAACCACTCCGGCGAGCTGGCGGCTCGAGCAGACCAATAAGCGCACGCAGGAGCTACAGGGGGTCCTAAAGGAGTGGGAAGCAGCATGTGTTGGCGAGGAAAAGCAGGCGGGGGTGGAGTTCACCGTGAGGCATCCATGGCGGACGGCGGCGGCTCGGCGCCCGCGCGAGGAAGGACCGGCCGGCTTTATAGCCGTGCACAAGGCGGTGAGAGATGTTTTCTTGCGTGCCAAGGGAACCAAGTCAAGGTATGGGTCATGGCATGGCCGGAGTATGGCGCGAAGGGGCGGCGGCGACGTGCGGCGTGTATGCGGCGCGCGGTTGGTTGGGCGGCGCGCGCGCGAGTACGGCGGCCCATGGATGCGAGGCACGTGGCGCCAAGGTAGGACAGAACGGCGGTTCCACGGCGCATGGACCGGCGGGTCGTCGGGCCGCCTCGGCGTTCGGACCCGAGGGGGTGGGTCGCGGTGAGCGCGCGCGACGCGGCGCGACGCGACGTCGTGCAGGGCGGCGCTCTGGCTCAAAGCCATACTAAGTACCCACTTCGAATTGAGTTTTCTCAATTTTTCCAAACAGAACTGCAACAAGGATTGACTACCAAAGTTGCTCACCTCACTACCCTCTACAAGTTTTGTAAAGGCTCTAGGGTTTTAGATCAAAGGATTTGACATAAACTGCAGGGAAACTTGACCGAAATCTCGGCTCTGGTGAACAGTGAAAGCAGACATTGACTTGCATTTTTCATCAATTTGCACCTCAAACCAGCAATGCCACTCAACATGAAAGTTGTGTCCCTCGACAAGACACACATCTTTTGTATTGGGAGAATTTGAAGTGTTTAGGGAAAATTTGGAGAACGCGGCAAAAGTTCCGGCTGACATGGATGGATCAACAAGGAGTCAAGGGTTTCTGAGTAGGGTTTTGACCAAGGTGAACTGTAGTTGTCCAAAAGGTGTCATTAGGGTTTGTCGGTGATATTTTCGATGTGATGACCCAGGTGAACCGTCGTTCGACCAAAGTCAACACTATTGACCGGATCATCGGGGGCTAATTAACCCGGCCAAAACCCGGGGCGTCACATGGCGGCGGTGAGACGAAGCTTCGGCGGCGGGTGGTGGGATGCTGCGACAGGGACTCTCCTTGGCTGATGCGGCCGCAGGGGTGGCGCCGACTTGTTGCGGCGAACGCTTGCAGCAGGAGTTGTTGCTCCGGGCGAAAGCCCTAGTCAGACTCCTTCTGGTGGTATGACGGCGGCGCCCACGAGTGTCGCTCTCCCTGCTGAGGGCGCCATCTTCGAGCGACAATCCTGTTGCACGAGGTTTCTGGGTGAAAACCCAGTCCAGCTTCTGGACGAGCGACGGCGGCGTCTGCGGGCGTCGTAACCTCCTTGGAGGCGTCGTCTTTAGAGACATCGTTCTGCTCATCGGCATGGTCGGCCTGCTTTTCGCGGTTGCTTCGTCTGGGATGAAGTTTCTGTCGTTTGCCAGGTGTCAAGGGGGTTGTCTACTTCAAGTCTCGTCGTCGGCTCTCTTGTTGGTGACCGTGGGTCTTCTTTTGGCTGCTGCTTCGACTGCTCGCAGCGTTCCTTGGCGCCTGGTGTTGCTTGGCAATCTCCAGTGCGGTGCGGGACAATGTTGATGGACGGCGCTTGCAGGCAACGGCAACGGGGAGAGGACTTGGCTCGCAATGGATCGTGGCGGGGTTTTCGCCTCTCGGCCGAAACCTCTCGGTGTGGTACAACGTCGGAAGACGGCGGCGGCGACACCTTCGGCCTTCTAACTCGATGGCGGCGACTTGCGCGAGGAGGAAGCAACGTCATGATTTCGAGTCACGATGGTGGTTTGCGGCTTGTAGCGGCTCCTGGGGGCAGGGCATCTGTTCGAGCTTCTTCGACAGCAATTCTAGATACGAGTCTGGAGCGTGAGCCGTGCGGCGGGTTTGGAGGTCCCCGCGCACGAGAGAGGCGTGCTGAGTGGCGGGTTGGTGGTCCCCGCGCACGCAAGAGTGGGTGGCTTCGGTTTCGGTGATCTTCACGTCGTCGGGTGGTCGGTTTGGTCGCAACAGCTCAGTGGCGTTGGGTCCCGCATGGCGGCGGTCCTTTCGGTTGGTGGTCCCCGCGCACACAAGAGTGGGTGGCTTCGGTTTCGGTGATCTTCACGTCGTCGGGTGGTCGGTTTGGTTGCAACAGCTCGGTGGCGTTGGGTCCCGCATGGCGGCGGTCCTTTCGGTGCGGTGCTTGCCCGCCCCTTGGTTTTTTTCCGTCGGCGGTGGTTTCCGCTAAAGTGGTTCTTGATAATTGCTTAAGTGTGGTCCGTTGGGTGGAGCTGCAGTTGCGCTTTGTCTTCCCTATCGTCGTTTGTGTGTAGAGCGTCCTCGGTCGTGTTGATGTCCCAATCCAACCGGCCAGTGTGTAGACTGTGCAGTGACCCGTGTTGATGTCCCAATCCAACCGGGTGTGTTCCTTTTTACTTTTCTTTTCAGTTTCCTGCCTGTGATCTCCCAAGATCATAGTCTTGTATTTTTTCTGCTATATCAATGAAACACGCACGGTCTTGTGCGGTTCGTTCGGAAAAAAAACCAAAAGAAAAAAAAAAGCTCAACTAACCGGGGTTAGTTAAATTATGCGAGTGGCTTGGTGCATGGTACTGCATCTGCATGCATCCATAGCCTTCACAGTTTCACACCGTTTTTTTGCTTTAAAAGTTCGAGACCGTCTGTGTGTAGTTTTACTTCCTTTTTCTTGTTTTCTCCACTATGGACACATAAGTACACACTTTTTTTTACTTTTTTACCATGCCACCCATGTTCTTTTATTTTTTTTGTCCACGTTAACACATACACTAATTAATTTAGCTTAGGGGCTAACTAACTATTTGGGGTTACAAATTTGTTGGCACGTTGGGGGGGGGGGGGGGCAATGGCCCCCCTGGCTACGCCATTGCTCCGGGCGGTGGAGGCGGCTCTGCGCCGGCGGGCCGTGGAGGAGGACGTGCTCCGGACGACGTACCATCGATGGTGACGGTAACCACTGTGATCTTCATCTCTGCCTTAATCGCGATAATCTTGCTCTTCACCTTCGCTAACCCTATCCGTCGAACCATGTACTACGTGCTGCTTGTGTGTGCTGCTGCCATAGTTTCTGCTTCCTCTAGGGCCTTAACGGCGTTTAGGAGGGCGCCGCATCGGACGCCCAAGCCAGCAGGCTTCCTCTCGTCGCTCGTATCCTTGTTCTAATCTTGTAGATGCATGCTAATCTTGTAGCCTTTTAGGATGTACTACCTACTACGTATCCTTGTTCTAATCTTGTAGATGCATGCTAATTTTACAATTAATTTTTGAAGGATAATCATGGTATTTAAAGGGAAGACAATTTATTCTTTTTACCAAAGGATAGACAGTGTGGCTGATGTGCATGAAACCCCTAAACAAAATGGTACTGACTCTGAGACAGATGAAGCTGCTAGATGGCTTGCTGAACAGCTAGAGGAGGAAGAAAATGAAAGGATTGCAGAGGAAATTCCAAGGCAATCACCATCTAAGGTTCAACTAGGAAAGTGCCCGTGCGTTGCTACGGGCAAAACAAAGGTCCTTAATAATAAAATTAAAGAAAATACCTTTGACCCACATGAAAATTAAAATCATGAAAATTAAAATTACATGTTTCCAATCATAATGGTTTAAGATTACAAATTCATACATTCGACCACAATAAATGTTAACTTATCATGCACATATAAATTCAAATCGTGGTCTAATAAACATCCATGAATGAGTTCAATCATAATGATTAAGATTTCACATTTATACATTCAACCACAATCAATATTCACTCATCACGTGCATATAAAATCCAAATCGCATTCCAATACACATCCATGAATGAGTTCCATATCATGTGTACTTGTGTTCCAATGCACCATTTATTAGATACTTGTGTTAGAGTTAGAGGCTTCGAGCTAACAGGCTGTGGCTACTCGCTACCAAGAACCAACACATGGGCTGACTCTTGCTTGTCATAAGCACACCTGATGTCCCTGATGAAGCACTGTCCACCACAACAAGTGAACTGGTCACAAAATAATTAGAACCATCTGCAAGCAGAGCACGACTCTGTCACAGATCAGGTTCTGATGGTCAGCCTGCACGCCCTCCATGGCTGATTGCATCATTCGCCTCTTTTGTGCCTTCTTTCCACACGTAGGACTCCTCGCTAACTGAATGGTATAAGATTCAAACATATGGTACATTAGTTCTCTCGGAGTGCAAACAATTGGACAGATATTACATTATATTCCCTTAAAAATCACAATAGGATATAACACATGTTGAAGATAAATGAAATTAGTAGTGGTCCTCTATACACAAAAACAATCCCATGAATCAAGACTGATATGAGAACATGACCAATGCAGTAGTTATCTCTATAGACATGAGCCCAAATTAAATGACACTTTCAAAGTTTCAGCACAAATACAAAAAAGTCAAGATGTTGACAAGGATTTATATACAACTTCCAATTAACTCAATATGGAAAAAAACCACCTCACTTTGTAGCTTCGGAACTTGCTCACAACTTTTGGCAATGTATCATTGCAAAATTATAATAAATACAGTACGAAAAGAAAATTATTGAAAAGGATCCAATGGAAATATTACAAAGATTCTATGAGCATAGAGCTGAACTCTATACTTATCACAAAGATGCTACGAGCATAGCACCGAACGAACTTTGAAATAATGCAAAAAAACCAAGTTAGATTAAATGACGCGACAATAAAAAAATGTATCAAAATAAGGGATCCAAAGCTGGTGGCAAAATAAGGGATCCCAAGCTGCAGAGGAGACGGTGCACGGTGATGGCACCGGTGCCGCCGGCTGACCGGGGTGCTGCACACCCGAAGGTGGGCAGCTGCGGTGGCGGATGTAGGAGGTGGAGGTGGCGTAGGACGGTGAGGTTGGGAAGGAGGCGCAGATGGGCTTACCGGCGGCAAGGACGCGGTGCTCCGGCCCCAGAGGCGGGCAGTGGTGTTGGTTGGCATGTGTTCCAACTCTCAATATTCAGACATCTTGGAAGCTGGCTTGGCATACATGCAGTCCTTGATTCGCAAACATTGAGTGTAATCTTTCTGCAACTTGACTGGCCTCTCCTTGTGTGATCCTGCATTTCCAAAGAGAAGGGGGAAACAAAAAATTATTTCTGTCCTCAAACTTGAACAGATAACTGAGGAAGTAAAAAAACATTTTTCTGTACTGGGAGTGGGAGGTTATATTAACAAAAGCCGTAGAGTGCATGTGAGTGGAAAAGTGTTTCTCTAAAAGGCCTAGCAAAAATTACCAAAGATATTTCCTTTTCTTGTTGGCTCTTCTTCTTTTGCGCTCAGCCTGCGTAAGTTCCCCCTCTTCCTTAACATCACCTTTTCCCTTAGAGATTTTTTCAGGAGCAAGCATTGCAGCATCAGAAACAGCTACAGGTGCAACCTGTAAGACAGAGCTCATAACATTAACTTAATGCTATTACTGAGGCATAGAGCAACATCACAGTAAAATTAAAGGTTTCTGTACCTCCTCCATTGCTAAGGCTGGCACATTAGCTTGTACAGACATATCTTCAATGGCCTGAAAAGGCCATATTTCACTCCATAAGGCGACAAAGCTTCAGCAAAAAAGATTACAAACACGAATTAACTCCACCGCAAATAACGGTTAATGCGAAAGATCTGCCATGATTAACAGATAAGCAAACACACTGAAAGATTGTTATTTCAAAGACATTTTCTTTCAAATTAATATAAATTAAGTACTAAATTATTCACAACAATTCAGATTAAGGGTAGGCTTACATTATTTTCACAAAAGATAAAGCTAACTCCCTTTTTATTCACCTCCTTCTTTAGTTCGTCTGAAATCAATAGAGGGGCAGGTGCAATGCCAACTTTTTGGGCATAGTCATCCTGGCATAAAAAAATCAAGAATAAACTAATTTAATGCTTATCTCAATTAGAATCTCTTTGGATATAAAAATATATATTATGACAGTGTGAACCTCATAGAGTTCAGCAAGACCCTTGTTGCTCTTACTTTCATCCGGTCGAGACAATATCGACAATGGTAAGATATCAATAGCACAAATATCTTAAGGCTAGTTGGCTACCGTGTAAGAACTGTAGTTACCATACCAGTTCCTTATGCTCCCTGGGGGGCTTTAGATGGCAGGAGAGAAGGCTTCTCAACATCATCAAAATGACCCTGTAAGAAACCAAATCTAAATATTAGTAAGAACATAGAAAATGATCTCGAAGTAGTCCTCAGAATTTACCAGTGCAACTAACGCTATTACACTACCATGCCGCAAAGATAAGACCATGGACGGGACCAAAAGGGAAAAAAATATGATATGTATCATGGACATGACCATAACTTAAATCTGAAGGTGTACAATAAAATCGAACCACGAGAGGTTGTTTCAATGTGAGGACATACCAAAAAATATTTGCATATGAAATATTCAAAAACTTCATCGAAAAGAGGATACTCATCACCGTTTCGGACTTAACCATTTTCCGATCAATGTTAACCGAAAATAGCCAACCATAGCATTTTGGTACTTCCAATAAATTAAAAACCTTCGGTGAAAAAATTCTTCGGTGAAATAGGACCGTTTACACCGTCATTTCCCATTCACATTACAAGCATCTCGATTGGCCGTGACATGCTTAACCAAAAACTAACTTAAATAGCAACCATAAGGCAAAATGCCCATTGACGGAACAAAATAAACCAAGAGAGGGATGCTACTCATGTCCCGTTTCAGACCATCTTGGCAATAAAAATGGAATATAAAATTTACCATAGTCAATGTGACATGATCTTATCGATTAATGATCTCTCGATCGAGTTATGTTCGATCCGCTTATTCTTGTATAATAACAACATGCTAGAAATTAGAGTCTTTAAATGTTATCGGCATGGAATAGTATAATTATATTTCTAGTTTTCTTTGTTTCATAACAATAGCACTACGTTCGGATTCGAAGTTATTCATTCAACAAGCAAGCGACAGATGATGTCACATTTGAACCGAGCAAAGGAAGCAACGGTTCAACATGGATGGATGAGAAAAAAAGAGCACTTGTGCTAGTTTAACAAAAGAACAGAAATAGAAACAAACCAGCAAAAAATATACAAGGACTATGGCACATCAAGACATAATCGCTAGTGTTTAGCAAAACATTTACATTTATCCATGCTCAACTCCACAGATTGTAGCTGCATATACAAGTTAGTATTGTCAAGTTCATCGGACTATGAGAACATGTACTAGAGATATGTAAGAAGTGGAACAAATAAGTGGATTATTTGTCATTTCTATAGTATGAGTACAAATTCAGGATGTAGAAATTAAGCTTACAATGCACATTTGACAAAGAAAAGTGAGATGGGCACAATCACCAATAGATCTCATGAGATCCTATAAGAAAATAATGGGGAGATAGGGACAGATGGGGTTATGAGAAGAACCAATCGTGGCATGATTGAATGATGGGGAATCTTAGAAAATTAATTGGCCGACTACAAAAGTACATCCGCAATTGAGCGATCATTGTTAAGCACAAAAAAGATTTGCACCTAATGTCTACCAAATCCGATTAGGAGAAATTGCTTGCCCGTTTCTTTAATGCGGAACCAATAAATCACCACCTATACGGGGAAAAAGGAGAGATTAATGGGGGTATGAGAGTGGAAGACCAAAAGAGACTTGTCGGAGGCGGCTTACAGATACACAAGTGTGGAGGTCTTGTGCTTGGGGGAGAGCGTGGTAGGGGTCGCTAGGTCGGAGGGCCGGTCGATACTGAGGATGAGGATACCTATTTCGTTGTCGTTGCCGCATCGAGACGACCGTCCTCCCTTGTGGACGGCACCGTCGTCGTGTTCGTGGTGGCGTATGCGGCCAATGAGGATCGCGACTGGAGGAGATCGAGGTCTTCAGGCAGGGATCGGCGGCGGCGCAGCCTGGATCGGCGGCGCTGACAACGGCCGGAGGAGGAGGTGAGGGAGGAAGGAGATGTGCGGCGGCGCGGCTTGGTTCGGCGTCGCAGGCGTAAACCTGGAGGCGAGGGAGGAAGGAGATGGCGGCGGCGCGGCCTAGATCGGCGGCGAGGACGACGGCCGGAGTAGGAGGCGAGGGAGGAAGGAGCGAGGCGGTGGCGCAGCCTGGATCGGCGGCGCTGACAACGGCCGGAGGAGGAGGTGAGGGAGGAAGGAGATGTGCGGCGGCGCGGCTTGGTTCGGCGTCGCAGGAGGGTGAGGAGGCGAGGGGTGGTGGGTGGGGCGGACTTAGGGGGAGGAGGCAGATTCACATGAGCGGAGAAAAGTACTAACAAGTTTTTGTCTCCACTTCGTACTTTTTAGTAGTAGAGAAAGGATCAATTCTGAAGATGTTAGTGTCCTAGTAGTGGAACGAGATCCAGGTGTACATCAACAAATTTGAGATTATCCTCCTAATGAACAAGATCAAGTTGTGAGAGCATACATGAAGCATGGTCCGTACCAATTTCTTAAGGATGAATACCCTTCTTCCGGTTCGAAGAAACACCCAAGCAGATTTCAGGCTCATTGGTTCAAATCTTTCCCTTGGTTAGAGTACTCACCTACAAAAGATGCAGCCTTTTGCTTTCCATGCGTTTTGTTTTCTAAAAGGCCAATTGGAAAAGTAGGATCTGATGCTTTCACAATGAAAGGGTTTAGAAGCTGGAAAAAGGTCAGTAATGGAGAAAAATGTGCCTTCTTGACTCACATGGGAAAGGATAGTGGTTCAGCTCATAAATACAATGTTCAGTGTTACGAGAATTTGAAGAATCAAGCATGTCATATTGAGGAAGTTGTTGAGAAGCAAACCAATGAAGATATCAAGAATAATAGACTTCGTCTTAAGACATCAATTGATGCAATTAAATGGTTAGCTTTCCAGGCTTGTTCATTTAGAGGACATGATTAATCCGCTGAATCAGAGAATCAAGGTAACTTTCTTGAAATGGTAAAACTTCTAGCTTCCTATAATGATGAAGTCAAGGCAGTGGTTCTAGAAAATGCCCCAAAGAATGCTAAATACACATCAGCACAAATTCAGCAAGAAATCTTGGATCTTATGGCTTGTAATGTGCAGAAATCAATTCGGAATGAAATAGGAGATGCTAAGTTTTGCTTGGTTGTTGATGAATCAAGAGATGAGTCGAGAAAAGAACAAATGGCACTTGTTGTTCATTTTGTAGATAAAGAAGGCTTTATCCGAGAACGGTTTCTTGACCTTATTCATGTTCATGATACATGCTCTGCAACTCTTAAACAAGAATTGTGCTCTGTTTTAGCCTACCATAAATTGGATGTTCTAAATGTCCGTGGACAGGGATTATGATGGTGCTAGTAACATGCGGGGAGAGTGGAATGGACTCCAAGCGGAATTTATGGAAGAGTGTCCTTATGCATATTATGTTCATTGCTTTGCTCATCAATTACAGCTAGCTCTTGTTGGTGCATCCAAAGAAGTAACTGAGGTTCATAATTTTTTTGAACATCTAGCTTTTATTGTCAATACTGTTTTGTCTTCTAGTAAGAGAAACGATGACCTGAATGACAATCAAGTTGCTGAAATGGAGCATCTAATTGAGCTTAATGAGCTTGAAACCGGAAGTGGTGCTAACCAAATTGGAACCTTGCATCGTCCCGGTGATACTAGGTGGAGCTCACATTATGATTCAGTTTGCAGCCTTTTGAAATTGTACAAGCCTACATATCTGGTACTGAAAGATATTGCTACCACTAAAGGTTTAGGAACTACACCTTCTGGACGAGCAAAGGTTGCTGGTGCCGTTACATTAATGATGTCATTTGACTTTGTTTTTATCTTGCATGTTGTGAAAGAACTCATGGGTATCACAGACCTTCTTTGCAAAAAGTTACAACATAAATCTCAGGATATTGTCAATGCTATGAATGATGTTGCCACTACCAAAAAGTTGCTCCAGAATTTAAGAGATAATGGTTGGAGTGGCTTTCTTAGTGATGTGATATCATTTTGCAATTAACAAGGAATACAAGTTCCAGATATTAATGGTTTCTATGCAGACTACATTCGATCTCGTGCAAAGGATGAGCTAACAGTTGAGCATCACTACAGATATGACATTTTCATGGTTGTTGTTGATCAGCAGATACATGAGTTTAATACTAGGTTTAGTGAAATAGCTACAGAGCTTCTTGTTCTATGTGCCTCTTTGGATCCTAGGGATTCATTCCAATCATTTAATATTGATGATATTTGCTTGCTGGCTTCAAAGTTCTATCCTGCTGATTTTACTGAACAGGAAAGAAATAACTTGAGACAACAGTTACAACACTACGAGCTCAATGTGCCTACGAATCCCAAATTTCAGAATTTGTCAACCATTTCTGAGCTATGTCGTCGACTAGTGGAAACAGGAAAATCGGATGACTATCATTTGATTGACAGGTTTGTAAACATGCTACTCCCATTTTACTTATTCTCTTACTATTAATGCTTTTGTATCCGACAAGTACTAAATATTTTCTTTTATAGGTTGATCCGTCTTGTTCTAACCTTGCCAGTTTCAACTGCAACTACAAAGCGTGCATTCTCAGCAATGAAACTTGTTAAGACAAGACTTCGAAATAAAATGGGTGATGAATTTTTGAGGGATTGCTTGATAATCTACATTGAGAAAGAGATTGCAATAGAGTTTACAACTGATACACTTATTGATGACTTCAATGATATGAAGACCCGTAGAGTAAGACTAAAATGAAAAAGGTAATCATATATTCGGATTTGCATATTTAATTGAATCATTAGTTAGTCTGAGACCTTTGTGATAGTTATCTTGTGCATTAGAATTATTAATTATTATATTATCCATCTATAATTGCAGTATACAGTCGAATGTGTCTACCTATATATTTTGGACATTTTAGTAGTAACAATATATCGGTCGTGTCTAATCGCCCCCCCCCCTATGTTGAATTCCTGGCTACGCCACTAGCCCGGAGAGCCGTCCCGCCGCCGCCGCCCGTAGAACCGCCGCTGGACGGAGGCTCCTCATCGATCTCCTGGATGATCCTGAGGCCTCCATCCTTCTGGAGTTCATCCCGAAGGGTGTTGCGGCCGTGGGCGGAGCTGCTACTGCCGTCGTCAGACCCACCAACACCGGTGGTGGTGCCCTTCGGCGCTGCAACCTTGCCGGCGTCCATCGCCTGGCTGGCTTGCTTGGTGTTGGTGCGTTGGTGGTGAGGACTGAGGAGAGGCCGAGAGGGGATCTAAACTGGTGATGGCTTTGCCTGTGCAAACGTATCCACGAAACCCTTTATTATAAAGTATGGGAAAAAGTCTCGTTTTACCCAAGGGCAGAGGCGGGTATGTCTACCACGCTGCGGGAGAGTGAGGGGGCTTTTCGCCTTTTTACCGATGTGCTCCTTGTTTGTCCGCCTGGCAGGGTAGGAGGTAGACCGGGTATTGGTGCACCGGCCACGGTGGCACCGCGGCAGAGCAGCTGGCAAGCTGGGCGTAGCAACACCTGGTGCACGGAGTCGGTCATCCGCCCCGCGGGGAGACAGACGAGAGGTGTTGAGTTGCAGGTCGAGCGGACGCAACCGTCACAGCGGTCGATGCGACGATGCGTGTGTTTGGAGCACGTGGGTGGGACCCATTGCAGCTGTTGATTTTATCTCCACTTACCATCTCCTTTCACTTTTTTTATTGGGAATTTTGTCAGTGGTACACCGTAAAAACTTGGTTTGGTCCCCATCACACTCTATTCTTTGATTTTGTTTGCTGCACGCCGCATTTTTGTGCTTTTGTCCACAAGAAACTAAAGCAAATAAAATAACCATCTGGAACAAAGAGGATGATTCGATAGACTTCTTTGCCCGTGGCTTTCTTCTACTCCTCTAAGCCCAACGGACACATGCGACTGCAGCATTCTGATCTTAATCGCCTGTGCAGGTCTTCTGCCTGGCCAGCTGCTCAGCTTGGCTATGGATCACAGCTACGTGCTCCTGTTACTGCTTCCTCATCACCGAATCTTGTCTCCAAATCCAAAGCCTACCTCCTCCCGTTGATCGTATCTTTCTTCTTTGCACAGTTGAGCTTGTTCATGTGCCCGACCCCATTGAAGGCTCGGTGGCCTTGAAGGTTGGAACATACACCAGTCCAATAGCATCGTACCGCAGGTCGTAGCTAGATCGATGTTCACCGCTTGCCCGCGGGCAGGGTGGTTGTTCTCTTGCAGCTTGCATAGCTCGGAGGGGGGCGGCATGGCCACACTTGCGGCGCTCACGTGCGATTCGCAATTACAGCAGCATACGAGCCCCTATTCCACCATTCACAGGATTAGGCAGCTGCGTGTTCTCGAGAATTCCGGCGTTTGTGCCCACGACGACAACGAGGACATGGGGCTGCCGAAGTTCTGGCACACGAGCTGTAGGGACGAGATGGTGGTGCTCTGTGGCGGCGAGCGCAAGGCCCTTGGCCTTGACGGGCATGGAGTGATACCCAACGCCAGCGGTGCGGTGGACGGATGAGAGAGGACGGAAAGCGAGGCTGCGAGAGAGAAGGAAGAAGGGGGTGACAGGAGGGACCGATTTGGAAGCGAGAGAAAAGAAGTAATATGAAGGGGGTGAGATAGTCTTTTCGGACCCCCCCCCCCTCAGCCATATATCATTAGTTTATTTGTTGTGCTGTGTTGTGGGCAAAGCTATATTTTCATGGCGTGCTTCAGACAAAATCACTGAGTGCAATGTGCTGCATACAAAACCACGTTTTGTGAGTGTGCTGGGGACAATTTTCCTTTTTTATTTCTCTTCTACCCGGGGTCTAATTTTCTACCGGCGACTCGGTGAGAGCGGCGACCGCGCCGAGCTCCAATGGGGGAGGAGCCGCGGCCGCGTCGAGCTCCACGAGGGAGTGCCGGGTAGGTCGGAGCGGTGAGGCGCTGCTCGTCGACATTTTTTTCTTTTTTCTCAATTTTTTTCTAGAAACTTTCTCTCTCTTCCCTCTAAAGTTTTTCTCCAACAATTTGCTTCACAAATTTTCGCACAATTTTTTTCTATAACTTTTTTTAGTTTTTGGCATTTGATATTTTTCCTTAAACTTTGCTTACAACTTTTTTCAATTTTTTGTCTAAACCTTTTGTTTCAAAAATTTATTATTTTTATTATTTTATTTTTAAAAACATTTTCACAAAAGTTTATGAAACTTTTCACAATTGCTTTACGAAACTTTTCACAAATGTTTGTTTACAAATTTTTGTTTCCATTTTTATCACATTTTTCTCCTTTCGCACGACATCTGCAGCATCGATGAGCACATGAGTGGGACCCCACAGATTCTGAAAAGATCCGAAAAGGGAAAGCACTATGGTCGAAGATCGACCGTGCTGACGCGAACTACGGACTCCCGTAAATTTGACACGCCCGCGGGGCCACGAGGGTGGCGCGGAGAAGTTGACGCGGCGGCCGGCGGGAGTCCTTCGGCCTTTGCGTAATTGCGTGTGACGGAAATCAGGGGAAGAGAGTTGCGGGAAAAAAGAAAGAAAAACAGGGGGCCTTGTTGGAGAAGACCTTTTTTCTTTACTTTTAGCAACTTGGCAAATCATAATGTTTGGCTAGTGGGAATTGGTTAGAGATACTCCTCTAGTTTCTTAGAGCATCTCCAAGAGTTTGCCAAATTTTACTTGACAAATCTTGTGTTTTGCCAACTTCTAAAAAGGTATGCTAAGTAAAAAAGAGTTCATCTCCAACAGTTTGACATAATTCACTTGCCAAACCCAGATCTAACTTAGAGCAACTCCAAGAGTTTGCCATATCTCACTTGCCAAATCATGTTGCCAAATCCATTGCTACATCATATGGCAAGTCAAAATTTGTTGCCTCTCCAACAGTTTGCCATATGGGCTTGGTAAAACTTGAAAACTAGGCCCACTTCCACCATCCATCAACGAATTCTACTCCGACTCCACCCGTCCGCCCGCGACTCCTCGCGACTCCTCCCCCCGCCCGCCGCGACTCTTACCCCGGCGCGCCGCCACACACCGATCGCGCCGCCACACACCAATCGCGCCGCCACACACCGATCGCGCCGCCTGCAATCTCCGCCCAACGTTGAGCATCTCCTCCGACCTCTCTCCAGGTGATGTTCCAAGTTTCTGATTCAAGTTTCTGTTCGAAGTGTGTTCTGATTCAGGTGATGTTCCAAGTTTCTGTTCTAGACCTCTCTCCAGGTGATGTTCCAATGATCTAGGTTATACTTTTCAGTTCTTTGTTCTTTAGTTTATATCTTGCAATGATCTAGGTTATACATATATGAATTTCTTTGTTCTTTAGTTTATTGCAATATGCGAGAAAAGTTCCCATAACATGATATAGGAACCATGTCTAGGAAGAGATCCTGTCTCGTAGAATGTTGGATGATTCATCATCCGATGATGATGATTTTGACATGTTAGCGGCTGCTGTGATTGTGGACTCCTTTGCTAATGCCGAAAATAAACACGGTGGCTCTGTTCAAGGCCATAGAGTTCTTCATCGTGATAGAGAAGGCGGCCATGAGAGGTTGTTTCAAGATTATATGGCAGAGAATCCAACATATACCCCTGAAATGTTTCGTAGAAGGTTGATCTCTTATTTCACTTATGTTTATTTGTTATTTGTCGGCACATATTATTCGAGTTCTAAAAGTTTAGTTCGTTTTCTTCGGAGTTCGGGATGTCTAGAGATCTTTTCAAGCGCATCATGAATAAAGTTGAAGCACACGATCCCTATTTTCGACGAGAAAAGGAGTGCGGCTAATGTACTTGGATTGAGTTGCCTGCGCAAAAAGTCACCGCCGCAATGCGTATGCTCACTTATGGCGTTCCGCCGATGCGACAGATGAGTATGTTCGCATTGGTGAAAGTCTTGCGATAGAGAGTTTACGGAAGTTTGTTGTTGCAATTGATCAAATATTTGGAGAAGAATACCTCGGACATCCCAATGAGAAGGACATTGCACGCTTACCGGCAATGGGTGAGAAAAAAGGCTTCCCGGGGATGCTAGGGTCCATAGATTGTATGCATTGGGTATGGAAGAACTGTCCATACGAGAAGCGGTGGTCGGTACAAGGGGAAAGAGGAGAAGCCTACTATCATTTTAGAGGTGTTGCTTCGGATGACCTTTGGATATGGCACGCCTTTTTTGGAATGCCCGGCTCTCATAATGATATCAATGTTCTTAACAGGTCTCCTTTGTTTGATAACTTGGCGAAGGAAAAGCTCCGAAGTCAATTTTTCCGTCAATGGCCATGATTATACAATGGGCTACTATCTAGCGGATGGCATATACCCCACATGGGCAACTTTAGTCAAGTCGATCACTAAACCTATGGGAAACAAGAGACAATATTTTGCTAAAGCTCAAGAAGCAGCTAGGAAGATGGTCGAGAGAGCTTTTGGGGTTCTTCAATCTAGGTTTGCAATTGTTCGAGGGGGCGCTCACTTTTGGGACATAGAGACATTGACAAGGATCATGAGAGCTTGTGTCATTATGCACAACATGATTGTGGAATATGAAGGTTTTGTTGTCGACCGGATGAGCGTTTTGATTACGGTGGTGAAAATGTAGAACCCGAGCATGACAAGCCTACCCGTACACTTGAAGAATACATTGAAGCGCACAGAAAGATCAGGGACAATCCTACACATGTCCAACTGAAAGAAGACCTCATCGAGCACCTGTGGAACCGGCACCCGGATTTATATTAATTTTATTTTACCATGAGATATAATTTTCATGGCGTCATTTGTTCACTGTTCCATGGCATGAGATTTATATTAGCTAATTTTATATGAGATTATCATGTTCAGAGAACCTTTAGTTTCATTTGTAATCGTACTGCTCCCTGATCATGTGGATCAATGACCCTTTATTTTTATATGAAATTATGTTGTTCAGTGCATGGCCATGTAGCCTGATCGACGTGCATGGCACTGTTTCTTTGCACATGGCCAATCCAATCGCAGAGCAGCAATCACGGAGCGACGAACGGCACACGGCCAATCCAATCGCGAGCGACGAACAAAGACTCGCATCACCTGAAGATTTGCCGGCCACTTGCATGTTCTGGACTATCCTATCGACTTGTCCAACAACATCACCTGGACTTGTCCAACAGCATCACTTCGAGACCTGGAGCAGCAGTTTTGTCGGCCACCTATCGATCACATCGTCCTATCGTTCGGGACACTGCATTTGCCGGCCACTTCGACTTGTCCAACAGCAGCAGCACATGGCACACATAAAATGAAGACACATAAAATGAAGAGGCAACACAAGTGCAAATAAATTACATAATGATTGAACAGTACACTGAATTGTAATATTGCTGGATAGTTGAACTGAAATTAAAGTGTTAGATAACTTCAGCTCATTGGCTGGATACAAACTGAAAATAAAAATAACGTGACTACTTTGCAGAAATTTAATTTTCCTCCATCTTCTCCATGATCTTCTTCTGCTTCTTCTCAAACCATGCACGCTGGGTCGGGGTGAGTTTTGACAGGTCTGCAAGCATAATATCTTTTTCCTCTTTCAGTAGCTTCGCTTCTGCCATTTTTTTGTCTACCTCTAGTGCAGCCAAGTACCTTTCTTCTTTGGCCTTCTCCAAAACCTCCCTCTTTGCCATCATCTTCTCCAAAGCTTCCATGCAAGCATCGCTTGCACCACGCTTCAAATTTGCCTTCACTTTCTTTATCCCATCTCCTCTTTTTTTTGGTACGGTTTCTTCGACTTCACCTTCTATGGGAGCAGCAGTTTCTATGGCATCATCATTTGTGGCTCCTTCATCCCTCGGCCTTGCATTCTTCTTGCTTGCTTTCTTCTCGCTTGCTTTCTTCTCTTTCTCTATTTCAGCAAGTTCTATCATCTTCGACTTCCACTTGTCTTCCCCCTTCAATATCTTCCAACAGTGCTCAAGAACAAAAGTTTTTTTCTCCTTGTCCCATTCCACATACAATTTCTTTGCTTCAACAACCTGAACAAGGATATTGTAAGTGCATAAATACCATTTATAAACAAACAAAATTACAGTAAAACATCAAACGATTGGATACCTTGTCATCGATTGTTAAACCACTTTGATTCCTACGAAGAATGGCCTCATAGGCTGCACAAAACTTGTTCACTGACCATTGAATATAGAACCACCTATGCATAATACTACTAGTTGTCCTGACAGCATCAGTTTCATTGTGTTCCACATAATACGCATGAATTCGTCCCCAAAAAGATGAACGATTCGATTGGCACCATTAATAGGATCTTTGCTTATGTACAACCAACCCGAGCAAATAACTTCATCTTCTTTCCAGCAGAAATTCTTTTTCCTCTTGGCTAATCCCGGTTTTTTTTACCACCACTGACAGCAGGCTGTTCTTCATGAGTTTGAGTGTCTTGAGTGAGTCCAATGTCCAAATCATCCAAACAAGCACCACTATCCGCTTCTCCAAGAATGTCCGACAAGAAATTTTGGTCATCCTCTAGAACCTCCATTCCTTAAACAAAAAAAAGGATTTGTACAACTTCGGGAACTACTAAAAATAATTATACAACCTACGAAAACTACCGAAAATCGATAGGGACAGACAAAGCACTCATGACCTATGCATAATGGAAACAAATCTGATAGGAACAATCTGATCACACAAGAGGCATGAATTATAGGGGAAACGACCTACTGAAAATCAATCCAACCTAGGGGAAAACGATCACACAAGAGGCATGATCACACAAGAGGCACGAACCAGTGAGGGATCTAGACGGGAATCAATCCAACCTAGGGAAATCGAATGGAACAAGCCATACGCGAATCAAAACGATCTGGATTACCTGGTCGCATCTACTCGGTCTCTTGGCGGCGATCCGGAGATCTTCACGGACGAAGACGACGTCGCTTCAACTCGGTCTCTTCGCGGCGACACTTGCGATCGGATCTCGACGCCGGGATCTGGTCGACTCGCAATATATGGCCTGGGATCGGAGAAGAGGGGGGAGAGGAAGCGGGAACTACACCGTGAAAAATCCAGAAACGCGCGTGAGTGGAGGCGGGGGCGCGAAAAGCCCGACGGCCGCGAGATGGCAAGCGCGAGCGAGCGCGGAAATATCCGCGTGATCGATCCGTTTTTCCCAAGTTGGGAAAATATGCCAAGCCATATGCATAGCTCTTGGAGCCTTGTTTTTCCAAGTTTTGCCAAATTTCAAGGATGCCAAGTCCTTTTCCATAACTCTTGGAGTTGCTCTTACATCAGTAATTCTAAAAGAAACAAAATTATGTTTATGCCCTTTCACCTCTTGGAAACTTTTTAAAAGAAACAAAATTATGTTTATGCCCTTCCACCTCTTGGAAACTTACATCAGGAATCCTTCTCTGTTCTTTAATTCTTTTTTCACCCTCCCACCTAGAGGGAAACACCGATGGCAACCACGATCCGCGATGCGCGTGGGGAGGTGAGTTTTGCCAAGTTTCTATTTTTGCCAAGTTGGTTTGCCAAACTGTTGGAGGCCAATTTTTCTCGTTTTGCCAAAATTAGATAGATGTCTAGTTGATTTGCCAAACTGTTGGAGTTGCTCTTATTCACCGCTATTAATATAATTGCCAAATCAAACCCGGGTCATACGCCACCTCTGGCGTTCCAATGCTTAAACCAGTCACGATGTCCTAGACACGTACATCCCCCAACGCGTGGTTTCTTCGTGAAATAATGCCAAAATTTTTCTTGAACCGGACGGCGTACACAGCGCTGGCTCCCACGGCTGCGGGAGCGAATCCTCGCGGCGCCAGCGAGCCGCCGGGGAGCGCGCGCGGGGGGAGTCAACACAGCGGCCGAACGGCGTGCGGGGAGCTGGTGGCGGCGTGTGCGAGCTCGCGGCTGGCGTGGTCCCTCCCATGCCAGCGCGGGTGAGCCCTCTCGGCGGCGGGCGAGCTCGCGGCTGGCGCCCTCTCGACGGCCGGCGAGCTAGCGGTGCCAGCGAGCCACCGGAAAGCCGAAAGCGCGCGGCGATGCAGTCAACACAGCGCCCGGAAGGCATGCGGGGAGCTGGCTCCCGCCACGGCGGACCAGCGCAGAGGCGTGAGCGGCGTCGTCGGGGACGGGACCATCGCGAGCCGTCACAACAGACGCAGCGGCGCAACTGAGCAAGACCGGCGCGAGCGGAGGAACGCGGCGGCGCGGCCTCCGTCCGCGAGGGTGTCCGGCGCGAGCGCAGCAGCCGGCGGCGGCGCGGCCTGCGTGGGCGAGTGTGTCCGGCGCGAGCGCAGCAGCTGGCCAACGAGCGGCCTGGCCGAGCAGGTTGGGCGAGTGCGGCCGCGGGGGGCGAGCAGGGCGGCGCGCAGCGGCGTCAGCGAGAAAAGCCGGCGCGGTCGCGGTCCGTGTCAGGCTGTCAGCGTGCATGGCGTGTGCGAGCGCGGCAGGCCGGCGTGCGTGAGGGTGGAGTCGCGGATGAACGCGACGGCAGCGGCAGGCGAGCTCATCAAAGCTATCGAAACGACTCGTTTCTAGCGTGGACTCCGTTTCGCCTGAATTTCGTATGTCACCCAGCAATTTGGCCCTCTTGAATGCAGATAGAAACGCCTCATTAATTGGTGTTGACTGCCCTAAAATCACTACTCGTTCCATTCGCATAAATGTTGAATCACCTGGCCTACAATAAATGGTGAATCAATGGGGTATTGCTTAGGTACTAGCAAATGACTGTGGACCGTTGATCTAAAGACATGTAACCTACTAAGGCGTCTCCAATCGTATTTAGCCAAAGACTAGCTCTAATAAGTGATGAATTTAAACGAGAAAAGGGTCAACAATCAAACTTTGAATATTGTGCGGTGAGAGAACCAGTGTATTGGGAATTGAGCGAGCTTATCTCTTCTCTCCTAGTTAGTCTCGCATCTTTTGCAATGTTTCATGATTAAAAAATTAGTTTACTATTTCTAAGCCTAAATTGTTGGAGACGCCTAGGAGGTAATGGTTCCTCTGACGTAAATGGCGATCTTATATATATATGAACTAAAAAAGATAGCAGAGAGAATAACGTGACAATTACTACAAATTTTGTTTTCCCTCGGTATGTTCCTAGAGACCCAGCTGTTCGCTTCCCAAAAAATTCATCTGACACGTTCCTTTTTCTGCAGACATAAACACATTGGATGTAATCGTAATATGAACGTGTGACTACGTACCAAAAAATTGAATGAAATCGTAATATGTTGATTTATATATGTTGTGCTGTTTTCTGTGAATCTTGAAAACATAGGGGAAAACAAGATGATCACGTGATGATTTCATTGGTAAATGACATACCCAAACAATTATTATCCATTATTTGTAGATCTTCATACATGCAGATAATTACTATTTTACAAGTAACAAATCTTTTTTCGCTTTTAAATGAGATATTACCTCCTAGAAGGTAAGGGGAGTACCGTAGCATGTTCGTTTGAAAATTGAACCACCTACTGCTACTAGACTAGCTATATATATATATATAGTGAGGTGCCTTTGTCATCGATGGGTAGATACGATCGAGAGGACCTGCTGCAGCGGCTGTACGTGCAGGCGAGACGATACGATGATGACGATTACGAGGGCCATCTTCGCTGGATTAGTATTAGTTCTTTACGGTGAGTGTCAATGGAAGTTTCATGAGTGTTTCATGCACATTAAATACACGACACATCAGCAAAATTTCACTTTTTTGCATGAAACCCTTAGGAGAGAGAAGGAAAGAGTTTCACCATGGTGAAACCTTTGGGCACATGATTTCACATGCGTTGGAAAGCGTGTGAAACCCCCATTGAGACACAAATAGAGTTTCACCATGCAACTATGCAATTAAACCATACAATAAGAGAGAGGTTGTGGGACCCTTGAGCCTATGAAACTGTGCAATGAAACTATGCATTAAGGGAGACATCTATTTCATACCAAAGTTTCACATATTGGAAACGGGATGGTAAAACTCTCCATTGAGAGCTGGCCTAAGTACGTACTCTACCGAAAAAAAAAGAAAAAGTACATACTCTACCGAAAATTATACTTGTTCTTCTAAAAATTACTAATCTGCATACGTCCTCATGCATCTGGTCTGATTCGTCACGTGCCAGATAAATGCTATCGTAGGTGCTTCTCCTCAATCGGTGGAGGCTGCTAGCGATACTGGTGCTATGACAAGCATCAGCTACGAAGAAGCAAACGACACGAGCTTAAATAGTGCCGTTGTTGTAAAACGCAACACTACTACATCTGCTGCTGCAGAGGAGAGCAAGCTCGTTGTCAAGTTTTGTATTTGGCACACCCGTGGCGGCGTTTCCCTGTTACTGCTGCTCGAACCAGAAACCCTTTGCTCGGTGTTACGACACCCTTAACGAATGCCAATCCATCTGCCCGACGTGCAATCCCAAGTGTCCACCTGAGCCTGCAACCCTTCGTCTGTGATGATATTATTATATATATTAGCCCCGCTCTCTGTCGTCTCTCAATAAAAACAAGTATTGGTCGACGAGAGATCAATGATAGATGCACAAGAATCGATCGATCTGGTGCACAACTCTGTAGGCATTTAATTCAATTTGTCTTTACGGAGTATGAATCTATTATCTATAGAGCTTTACTGTTTAGGGTTATGGTTTCTATATCAATAAATATGCTGCCACGTATACAAATGGCTCCCAAGAAATCAAAAGCTCCCAACGCACGATTTCTTGTAATAAATGTTGACCATTCATCTCTCCTCTCTCCGATTGCATCCCCTGATCAGAACGCATGAAGGTGGTGGCCGGCGGCCGCCATGGTGTTGCAAGCTCTTTGGTCAGAGCTTATTTGCTTATTTACGTCCTTCTTATTTGCTTTGCATCTTCACCCAGGGAGCAAGTGTGCTCGCCGGCGAGGACGCGGACGGGCTGCGGCGTCGAGCTAGCGCGCTCCCAGTCCCAGGCGGCTTGCTGAAGCACATGTGGCCTCCACGCTGTGGCGAGTCGACGGGTCATGGATTTTGCGTGCAGGCCGCCGTGGGTCTGCCGGCGCTGGTGGCCAGCGACCCTCCTCTTTCTGCCCTCCTGCGCCGCGGCAGATCCGTCGTCGACGAGGCCCGGGCGGCAGGCTGTGGTGGGGAGCGCGCTCGCGGCGGGGGAGGTACACGCCGGCGCCATCGGGCGGCGGCAACGGCGAGATTAACTGGGCGCGAGGCCAGCAGGGCGACGACACGAGCGCGAGGAGCTTCACCGGCGAGGACCTGGGCCGCGCGACGAGCGAGCACCAAGAGCTCCCGTGGCCTATGCGCGGCGGCCGGCGAGCGCAGACGGCCCCCACCTGCGTAGAAACTGCTCGTTTCCTCCCAACGTGAAAACGATGATTTCTTTGTGCCTCGTTCCGAGCGTAGAAATCGTTTCGCATACAAGAAACGGTTTCCTTCTCTCTCTTCACTAAATCGTCTGCCACATCACCCATTTGTATACGTGGCAGCGTATTTACTGAGATTATGAACTTTTACGAGTCTCCAAGCTCAATCCCATAACAATTACATGTTGTGCTATTGCAGAATAAAATTGAAGGTTGGAGCATGTCAGAACTTGAAAATGGAGAGCACATTATAATTATGTATGCCATCGAACGAACATCCGAGACATAATCTTTGTTTTATAAAGATTTCGTGTTAGTTTTGGAAAGATCTATGATATAATTGAATTTATTTTTGGCAGGAAAAAAATGATTACAAGGAAAATTACAGCAGTGACTGTTGAGTGTATCCTCTCGTTGGCCTTATATCCTTCCTTCCTGGCTCGGCTCTGTTGTTTCAGTTTCTCCGGAAGCGTCTCACTCCCTTCTCTCTCTTGAAGCTCATTGCTCGCGTCACCGTCGCTCCCCCCAACGCAGCAACTCACGGCAGCACTGCAGGGAAGTTCAGGCGGTGAGGGGCTGCAGTCCGCGCAGCGCACGGAGGCCGGGACTGCGGCTGCGGGGTGGGGGTGGGGGGGCGCAGAGAAGCTCTACAAGGCGGACAGCAAGGCTCGATTTGGGGGTTCGACGCGGCAGCAGGGAGCTTGATTCGGCCACGACAGAGGTCGATGTGGCAACGATTCGACACCTCAATTCGGGGTTTCAGATTTGTGGATGTCTCAATCACTTTTTTCCAACCCTTGATAATAGATCAAACGACTGCTATGGTTGGTGGGTTTTTTTCGTGCAACCGAGGCTATTTTCTACAACCCGGTCTGCTGTATGTTTCATGCACCCGTTATCATATTGGACCGGGCACGTTGCCCTTATGACATCCGGGCATCCGGGAGCTTGGGCTTCATTTTCTTTTCCATTTACGGGACATTTTTTTTCTGACCGTTGCTTTTACATGTCTTCCTTTATTTTCTTTATACAGGTCAAAAAAATTAGCGAGAACTAATGGAAAAAGGAACAAATACAGATGGATTTTTCTCTCATAATTCGGTGGTTCCCCATATGTGCTTTGCAACAAGGAAAAAAGCAAAACTTTCAGTCAAGAAAGAAATGCATATGAAAATCCTTCCCCATCAAAAATAAGAGGATGGAGGAGGGCATCAGAAAATGAAGCAGCGCCAAGATAGATTGGAGACGATTTGGAAGGAGCCGGGTGAAAACAAAATTTCAGTTTGCTCTATTCCCCCCTATCTGCTCTTTGTGTGTCCCTGTTTGATTTTTCTTGTGATATCCCTGTTAAAAAAAGAAAGCGTGTGTAATCAACATCCAGGATGCTAATAAAAATTGTGTGAAAACAAAATTTCTGGATCGAATATAAGATGAAAAATATAGATGAGAAAAGGGCCTTTGAGTAACACTAGAAACCTTGCTGATGTGGTAGAAAATATGTAGATAACCTGTACCAAATATCCATGTCTCCATGATGTGTTTCTGAACAATATACTATGCATCTTTATCCGCTCGACCCTGTAGTTCTGATAAACAAAAATTATAATATATGTTTCAGTTTGATGAGTAAGAAAAAGGAAATCTCTAGTGTTCGGGGGAAGGAAAGAATTTGTGTATGTCTCACAGTACCTGACAAGAAAAACTATGATGCTTGGTGAGAAAAAATTTATGAATATCTATATTTGTACACCCAACACCAATTAGTAAAAAGGGGAAAACACTCATTTGAGTACCATTCCCAATGAATATATCAGAACAGACACCTGTATTATGATACTAGTGCTAAAAGACAGAACATACTGCTCTTAAATCTTATGAAGTGATGATTAAAAAAATATACTGTAAAACCTAATTAAAATATACCACAAACAATGAGTACAAATCTATAGTGGTCCTAAACAGTTATATTGACAAACTTTGAGTAAATATATCCGTACAAGATGTAAGCATGAAAACTTTGAGTTAAATTTGCCATGCATCCTTTCTGTTGTATATCTAAGACATTTTCCTCAGCTAAAGCACATAGTAATCCCTAACAAATCTCAGACATGAGTGACAATCATGCTTGGACAATGTCACTAATTAGGTTAACACGGTGACGATTGGAGGAAATCAAAAGAGTAGCATAGCACCTGGAAGAATAACACATGGTGTGTGACGTGATATCTATATGTTTTCAAAATAGGATCTGATTTTCTCCAATGTTTCGACGGTGGCAGGAAAAAAACAGGTGACAATGAAAGTTAAAGGAATGAAGCAATGAAAAAGGGTACACAAGGGACACCTCTTCCTTGATGATTTAACATAACACCATGCTTTATGTTGACGGGGACGTATCAGGTGGAAGCCAACCCCTCCGTGCAAACTATAGAAATTTCAATCGGAGTCACACGATGCTGATCCAAAGGAGGGCTCGTAGGAGGTGGGAGGGGTGATTTGCAAAAGTGCCTTTACAAATCATCCCTCCCACCTCTCATGAGTTTTGCACATCACCCCTCCTACCCTTCATGAATCTTTCTTTGGATCAACATCATGTGGTTCCGATTGAAATTTTCATAGTTTGCACGGAGGGGTTGGTTTCCACCTGATATGTTCCCTTATTTGATAGCGGAAGAGACTACATAACAAAGGCAGCACATATACAGGAGAGATATCTTTGCATTCCTATGTTTACAAAAACAAGGGCACAAAAGGGTTCGGGATGAAGTCCGAACCTCATGGCTGCCGACAATATCCATTTTCCCAACTTTACTAGAACATACATTGTAGCTCCGCCTGTATGCAAAAAAGAGAGAGAGAGAGAGAGTACTAAACAAGTAAACTAAACTTTTTTCTATAGAATATGCAAAGGATATGTTCAAGTTTACTTGACAGAATAATTCAAAAGACAATTGGAATTTGGAATATAATAGATGCAGGAGAAGTAAAATTTAGGAATTTATGTTCATAAATAAAAAGAAATGTAACTGAATTGAAAACAAAAGAACCAACAAGAGAATGCCTGTTGATGCAGATGTGCATATATAGAAAGACCATGCAAATAAACAATGGAGAAAGTCAAAGACCATACGCTGTGAAGCTACCTGGAAGAAGCACTCATTAATAAGAAAGAAGGTTATGCAACAAAAAGGAAAAAGAATACACAAGTCAAACTAATATGTACCAATATATGGAGAAAAGGACGGACAAAATGGAAGGCTTTCATGCAGCAGAATCTGATATTAATGATACATAGAAATGTTTGGTGCACGTTGATGAAGTACTCTTTCCTGTGACTGTCCGGGCCCGGGGGGCGGAGGGACTAGATGTGGGGCCAGCAGGGAGGAGATAAGATTTGGTGGGTCCCACTCGTCACTAGATGGGTAGAACGAATTTGAGTAGAAAACAATGATGAGTGGCCATATTTAATCCATATCTATTAAAAACGAACAAATTATTTTGAAAACGTTTATCATCTAATTTGGGTCCGTCTTACCCCTCACGCCGGACCCACCCGTCATGTAATTGGGAGAGTGGATAGGGTGGAAGTCCCATAGAATAGCAATTTAGAGAGTGTTTCTGCCAAAATTTTAATAGTTGTCACCCTACATCGCCTTACCCACCCCGCATCCCCAGATCGGGCCCACCTGCGCCATGCCCATGTCTGGGCCACCCGCGCCGCTGCAGTCCAAACAGTACCCTGTGTCAGTCTTCCCCACACGCCGCCGCGTTACCGCAACTCATGCAGCCGCTACCACCCGCGCTCCTATCGGCCCCTTCCACACAAAGTTGTCATCTTAAGAATTAACAAAACTCACAAAAATCATTGGGTGTGATGAGGGTGAACTAACATTAATTTTGACAGTGATTGTGTGCATATTTAAGCAAAATACATTAATTAACTTCACAAAACAACAAGGTGTGTGTCCTAATGGTTTTGAACAGAACTTCATCAGCACATTTCAAAAATAAAACAAAATGATGTAGTTTGTTATTTACTTGAAAGCTATTAGCCTTTCATCAAAAATTCATACAAAATTAAATACACATCCATTGATCCTAAATTTTGGTACAAAGCAACATATACCTAAACTAATCTCACATGCCAATGTTTAGCTCCAGATTACCTATATTTTAATTTATATGAAAAAGATAAATTTCAGCTTAACAACTAACAAATAAATCCTAAAAAAATATGTATTAATACTTTTGGTCTCAACTTTCTACTAAAACTCATTTAGATCAAGTCTGAGCCTCTAACCAAAGAACAAGTGTAAATTCAAATTATTTTTCAAATTATTAATTTAAACTCCTAAACAAGATTAATTCCAAAACAAGCGTCAAAACATAACCTAAAATCACATCCACTCTAAGTACATCTTATCATAACAAAGCCCCGGGGTGTATTTGTGCTTTAGAGAAAAATTATTAAAGGGGCTATAAAAGGCATCAAGGTTAATCTAGCATAAAGCTTACATAAATCATTACTGAATATCTACACATCAAAATCCTGTCAACTTTGATCACAAATCTAAACATGACATAAAGAACAACATATCCAAATTTACTTCCATGTCATGAGTATAATTTAAACTACAACAAAAACACCTCAAACATAGTTTGATTTTTCATTCAAAAACTATAGAGAAAAAACTATACAACCTTTCTAGAAAATGTAGATGTCATCCCAAAGAAACTAACACAATTGGATTTACATTTTTCTGATTTTTCTACGATTTTTAATGGATTTTTGAAGTTGAAGAGAAACTAAATAAACTCTTTTATAGCTAGGCCCTCGAAGTAACTTTTCTACGAGCTCCCATGCGCCGGCAAGGGCTTGGATCGCTCCGGCCCAAGCCTACCGGCGACGGGCCTCCGCTTCGCTCCGTCAGAAGTCGGCCTTTCTCTTGGGAGACAGAATTTGGATCATAACTCAACAAACTCCACCTTGAGACAAATTCCTTCTTGCAGCATAAACAAAACGAACCTTCATCCTGAACACATCAAAGAAACAAAAATACTTCTGGCGCCAAATAGCCTCTTGGGCTACACGGTTAAGCCAACTAAGCTTGAGCAAAGCTCAAACTTAGCAACGAGAACCGGCTTTGTCAACATATCCGCAGGATTATCAAGAGTGTGTATCTTGCATACCTTTAACTTACCCTTTTCAACCTCATCACGCACATAATGATACTTGATTTCAATGTGCTTTGTCCTCTCATGGAACATCGGTCTTTGGTAAGATATATAGCACTGCGACTATCCGAAAACAAAGTTAATGCAAGAATCAACACCACAAAGCTCGGCAAACAATCCTTTCGGCCAACACAACTCTCTGCATGCTTCGGCAATAGCCATGTACTCGGCCTCGGTAGTAGACAAAGCAACAACGAAGCCGCAAGACGGCCTTCCGACTCACAAAGACAACCGCCAATAGTAAACACATAACCCGTGAGTGACCTTCGCCGGTCCAAATCACCGGCATAATCCGAATCCACATAGCCAATAAGCCCCTTATCCGTCCCGCCAAACTTCAAGCAATGATCCGTTGTGCCTCGAAGATACCCGAAAATCCACCGAACCGCCCTCCGGTGTTCTTTACCGGGATTAGACATGTATCCGCCAACCAAACTCATAGCATAAGACAAATCGGGCGAGAGCAAACCATAGCATACATCAAAGAACCAACGGCACTAGAATACGGAACCTTTGACATATACTCAACATCCTCAACTGTACTAGCACACTGCTCAGCTCACAATTTAAAATGCGGTGCAATAGGAGTACTAACAGGCTTTGCATCATGCATATTGAAACGCTCGAAGAACCTTCTCAATATAACCATGCCGACTAAGAAATAATAAATCGGCTTTTCTATCTCTAGTGATTTCCATACCTAGAATCTTCTTAGCAACACCAAGATCCTTCATGTCAAACTCACTACTCAACAATTTCTTCAATGTAGTGATCTCTTTCCTGCTCTTGGCGGCAATCAAGCATATCATCAACATATAACGAGCAAGTATATAGGTGATCCATTAACATACTTGATGTAAACACGGCTATCATATTTTGATCTCTTAAAGCCATGTGACAACATAAATGAATCAAACCTTTTATACCACCGACGGGTAGATTGTTTCAAACCATACAAGGATTTCTTCAACTTGCAAACATAATTCTCCTTGCCGGGCACTATGAACCCCTCGAGCTGGTCCATGTAAATCTCCTCCTCAAGCTCTCCATGTAAAAATGCAGTCTTCACATCTAACTGCTCAAGCTCAAGATTATGTGCAGCAACAATACTCAAGAATGTACGAATTGAGCTATGCTTTACGACTGGAGAGAATACATCATTATAATCAACACCAGGAATTTGACTGTAACCTTTAGCCACTAACCTTCCCTTAAACTTTGGAGGTTCGCTAGGAGATAAACCCTCCTTTCTCTTGAAGATCCATTTGCAGCGAACAGGCTTCTTTCCCTTAGGCAAAGGAACAACCTCCCATGTGCAGTTCTTCTCAAGAGATTGCATCTCATCCTGCATAGCTGCAATCCACTTCTCACGATCACCACAAGAGATAGCTTCGAGAATATGTGGTCGGCTCATAAGCTGCTATCAACTTTGTTCGGCAAGACAACTCAAAGCATAATAAATCATATTACACTCCTCAATAAGACGACGTGGCCGTCCACAAACCCTTTTAGACTTGCGAGTAGCAATAGGCAAATCTTCATCAAGGTGCAAAACAGGGGGTAAGTGCTGAACATCATCATGAGCCTCATCATCAACAGCTCCATTTTCCTGGTCATCTACAGGCGGCTCCACCTGCTCGTCTGTATCATCATACACATGTTGCTGCACCTGCACACCTTTTTCGTCATCCACATGCTCCACCCCCACGCTCATATCTTGCAGCCCTTTATCAAAATTATTTGGAACATGATGCGAGAACAAACCGTCATTAAACATCACGGATTCATTAAAAACAACACTCATCCACATGCTCCACCTGCACGCTCATATGCTGCAGCCCTTTATCAAAATTATTTGGAACATGATCTGAGAACAAACTGTCATTAAACATCAAAGATTCATTAAAAACAACACTCCTGCTCATGAAAGTCTTTTTAGTTTCAGGATTCCACAACTTATATCCTTTAACTCCCGAACCATAACAAAAAAAAGACATTTAATAGCTCTAGGCTCCAATTTTCCATTATCAACATGAGCATAAGCGGCAGTGCGGCCAAAAACTTTCAGCGTGAATAATCGGCGGGTGTGCCGGACCATACCTCAATAGGTGTTTTCTTATTAAGTGGAATAGACGGCGACTGTTTATCAAGTAGCATGCGGTGTTAGTTGCTTCGGCCCAAAAACGCTTGCTCATCCGCGCGTTGGACAACATGCAACGGGCCTTCGAGATGATGGTCCTGTTCATGCGCTCGCCCGCACCGTTTTTTTCTGCCGAGTATACGGTATGGTGCGGTGCACGACAATGCCTTCTCGCTCGCAATAATGATTAAACGCAGCGAGAACAAAATTCTCCACCATTATCGCACGAAGCACCTTCACCTTCATATCGGTTGCCTTTCTATCATCACTTTCCAATCTTTAAAAGCAAGCAAAAGTATCATCTTTATTTTTCAGAAAGTAAGGCCATACTTTTCTAGAGTAGTCATCAATAATAGTAAGCATGTAACGAGCACCACCATAAGAAGGCTTACGAGAGGGACCCCATAAGTCAGCATGTACATAATCAAGAGTACCTTTGGTGGTATGAACAGCGGTATTGAACTTTACCCTTTTGTGCTTCCCGAAAATACAATGCTCACAGAACTTCTTGCCACTCAAAGTACAGCCATCCAGTAGGTTTCTCTTCACCAATTCTGCCATACCAAGTTCACTCATATGTCCAAGACGCATATGCCAAAGGTTAGTCTTACTAGGTTCAGCATTAGTAACAGCAGCAGCGGATATGGAACCTTGTAAAGTACTTCCTCTAAGGACATATAACTTTGCAGAATTCATATCACCTACAAAGAAGACAAGGGAACCTACCGGCGACGGGCCTCCGCTTCGCTCCGTCAGAAGTCGGCCTTTCTCTTGGGAGACAGAATTTGGATCATAACTCAACACCTCCGACTGTTGAGACGCCGGCATGTTACTCAGGATTTCTTGGAACGATCACCTGAGTACCTGACAAGCAACCTGGCGCAACAAATTGCTAGTCGCCGATGGAATCAGCAAGTTGACTTTAATCACCTCAAGATTAAAGAAGGTGTTGTCGGGATCACGAGTGAAGCTGACCTATACATACGGAGTATATCATATCTCACCCACGCGAGTAATCGATTTCATGGCAGCTGAGCTCATAGAACTGGAGCAGGGCTGGTACAGTCAACTTATCTCAGCCTCAGGCAACTAAAAATCGCATGAATATTTTCTGTACTTTTCAGAAATGTTTTGCCTCTCCTCTGAAATTCTGTTCTCTTACTGAACTGCCTCCGCCTGATAATTTATAATCTACATTGGCAATTTCTTTGGAGTTCTGGAGTCATGAGATTGTTCTGCACTTTTTTTTTGTGGAAATTTGTTCCACATATCATGTATTCATGCACGGAAGATGACACAAAAGTCAGGGGGCTTGCTTGCCGCACAGCCACAGGGGATGGATTGGAAAAAGATCCATGAGACTGTGAGCAAGTGCCAAATTGGAAGATTCTGCAGTACGATGACGATGTTTCGCGGGTCATGCAAGTAGTCAAAAAATCATTGGACGGATCCGGATAGTATATTGATTTTTTGAGAGATCTAGCCAGTATATCGATTTTTTGAGTCCAAAGATGATTTCAAATGGAAAAGGTTTGAACTACAAAGTTGTAGATTCCGTCGACAGCTACAATTTTCATATACATTTTATCCTATCCGAGTTCATACAAAAAGTTATAATTTTTTTTAAGAGAAGTTATCCCTGCCGCCACGGGAAACAACGGAAGGAACTGTAGCAACCGCCGATTGAAACGGCGGTAGGGGCACTAACGCCGTTCCCCGGTGACGGTAACGCTGTTCCCCGGTGACGGTAGGGATTAGCACGGAGGCTACTTTAAATTTTGAATCCGCTATATATTTTCGAAAATCGTGAAAAATAAATATAAAAAAATAAAAAATTCTTTCAAATCCACAAGCAAATAATCAGCCTGTTCGATAGGCTGGTGGCCGATAGTTTAGTCTTGGTTTGTTCCGAGAGAAAATCTGCTTTGGCTGGTTGCTTTGGTCTCTGGTTTGTTACGAGAGAAAATCTTCTTGTTGGTGGTGATAAGCCAAGCGAACAAGCCGAATGATAATGCTGGAGATGAAAAAAAGAAAAAAAATAAACGGGCCTTTTTCATAAACAAAATTCGGGCTTAAATCTTAATCTAGTCTACAGGCCGCCTCTCGGTTGGGCTTGGGCCAAACTAACCCGGTCCGGCAGTAGGCCCTCCTAGGCTATAATCCTATTCCTGTCTCTCCTTCTCCTCCCGTCTCGCTGACGAACCCCGGCTCCGGCTTCCTTCCGCCGGCAGGAGCACACCCAGGTACCTCGCGTCGCCTCCCCTGGTGGTGCCGGGTTGGCGCCGGACTGGAGATCCATCGGGACGTGGAATCGATCCCTTTTGCTGGTAAACCCTAATTCCACTTTTTTCTAAGGTTAGGTTATGTTAACTACCGGGAAAACTAGAATCCCACGCTAAGTCCGCCGCTGTTCTCCTGCATTCGATGCAATTACTGAAGTATAGGTGTTAAGATTAGGGTTTAAGTTGTGGTAGTTTGCGGCGCGAATTCGGAACTTGTAGTGCTGTTACCTGTTATAGCCTATGCGAGTGTGGTTTCTGCTCAGAGACTGGTGTGGATTTGGATACTGATACTTGATATTGATATGGTGCAGCACCTGGCAAATTTCATAAGTGATGCAGCTTTAGTTAAGCACATATATTACTTTCAATCTGTCGGATTAGTGGAACCACGAGCTGCGTTTGATTTTAGAGCCAAATAGTATGTACTGTTAACCTCGTTATGTGCTGATGTTGCTACGCTGATTGCCTTGTACTGCAGATTGTGAGATCAAACTCCAGAAGCCCCGAACTTCAGCTAGGCGTGCATAACACTTACTTGTTGCTTAATCATGGACAGCTCTCAGAATCAACCATTACCACCTGGTGTTGGAACATGGCCACCTCCCAATCACCCACTACAATTCCATTCTGACCCACAGTCTTATCATCCTCCATTTGACACTAGACATGACACTGCTAGTGGCAACAATAGTGATAGTGCAGCAAACATTGAATCAGCTGTCCAAGAGGCTGTTCTTCACGCACAGGTATACATATACCCAGATTATATCCCGAGAGTTGCAGTTATGTTTCTGTTTTATTGATTGTTGGTAATCTGGTATTTGTGTCTGATAACTAGGACGTTGAGACCCAGCAAGTCATACAAAGTCAAAGGTGTGTTTTGTCCCATTTCATTCTGTACTACTTATTGACAGCTGCTTGATGTTTCCATTACCCCTTTTCCCATCAGATATGCAAACACAACAAGTGAACCTACATCATATGGGGAAGACTTGCTTTCGAACCGCCGTGATCCTAATGCATTGAAGGTGATTGATGATTCATCTTATCACTGGTTTTTTTATTCTTTATGATTATGATTTTAGATTTTCCACGTCATGTGTTTTTCTGTACGATTTTCATTAGTTAAGTCATTTTTTTATTCTTTGACTTTTTAGGAACACTTGCTAAAGATGACAGCTGATCATCGTGCAGAGATGGCAAACAAAAGGGGGAAGCCAGTTCATACAAACAATGGTCATTGTCTTTCCATGTTAATGCTGCATTTAATTATTTAATTTGTTCCTCCATTTTTGGTTGTCCACTTCTAGAGTGGATAAGCAACTATGATTGTGATGTTGAATCCTTACTGATTCATGAAGATTACTAATTCTGTCTCACGACTTATGCATCTTTCTGCTAACTGTGTTTTGGCTATTGTTTCATCATGTAGTATATAATAATGTATCTCTTTCCCAACGCTGATGGTTGAGCATGCTTACAGGAAATGTTGAAATTGGCAATGGCTATGGTGTACCAGGGGGAGGTGCTTATTATGCTGCGAACTTGCCAAGTGCTCAAACGAGTATGTCACATCCTTAAATCACTTGCTGAGTTGCTGGTTCCAGTATTATAAATGGGAGCTAACCATTATCCTTTTCATCAGATACACCTAGAGATGAATCTTATAAAGCAAAATGTGCAAACGCTTTCCCAAATCTGACGGTTGAGCATGCTTACAGGAAATGTTGAAATTGGCAATGGCTATGGTGTACCAGGAGGAGGTGCTTATTATGCTGCGAACTTGCCAAGTGCTCAAACGAGTATGCCATATCATTAAATCACTTGCTGGTTTCAGTATTATAAATGGGAGCTAACTATTATCCTTTTCTTCAGGTAAACCTAGAGATGAATCTGATAAAGCAAAATGTGCAAACGATCTCCCTGATTTCTTGAAGCAGAGATTAAGAGCAAGGGGAATTCTCAAAGACGAAACAACAAATAAGGACACCATGAGTACACAGAATGTAAGTTACTAATTCCTTGGAAATTATATTGGGAAGGTGGAAAAGAAATACTGGTAGTTGGGAGAACCTTGATCTGGTACCAACATGGTAGGCATGGATCATTTGTTATAATCTAAAAAAACGCTTATACTCATTATTTGGGCATGGAGATGATATTATGTAGCATATGAACTTATGAAAGCTATATCGTTAATTAAAAGTCTACTGTGCTACATGATTCCAGAAGGGCAGTTGAAAATTTAATGGTTCTGTTTGAGGATATTTGTTGATACCAAAAAAGAGTGGAAATTTAGCTTTAGATTGCACATCTGGCAGCCTTGATGTGCAATTTATATTTTGTCTAGCACATTTTTTGTGTTAACTAATGCATCATTTGTTTCGTGCCACTGAATTACAGGCGGATTCTCAAGAAATCCAGAATAACTCTGGGCAAGAGTTGCCTCCTGGTTGGGTGAGTTTGTGCCCAAGTATTCTCTCTTTTTGGTTATTTCTGCTATGTTCTTGTGGTTATCAAACTTAATGTTTAGCCAATATGTGTTTATTATTTGGAACTAGCCAATATATGTTTTATTGATCAGTTCATAGTGCGCCAGTACAAGAGGTACCATTTCAGATGCACTTTCTATTTGTTTTTACTATGGTTTATAGAATAAAAGGATAATAGTTATCTTTGCCCCATCCTAGATAAGGTAGTATAACTGCACAAGAGCTGGTTATTCCGCATTTAGGCTAACTTGTGTATCTTCAGGTTGAAGCAAAGGACCCGACCACTGGTGCTCCTTATTTCTACAACCAAAGCACTGGAGTGAGTCAATGGAATCATCCCGGTAGTGCTGTGAATACCATGCACCATCAAGTTTCTCCATCCTTGCCAGAGAATTGGGAGGAGGCAATCGACAAATCAACAGGTACATGAGCAAAAAAAATCTAATGTATCATAGCCTTTATGGCCTATATGCATTTTTAGCCCTAATATTTTCAAAGGTTCTAAAAATAATTTGAAATATTCAGATGCAAGATCAAAAATATTTCATGCATTGAGCTACAAATAGGAAGTTGTGTTTGGAGTTTGGACAAACTATTCTTTAAACATTCATTAAAAACATGAAACCCTTTCGTGACCCAAATTATGCTTGGGAATGTGCGTGTGTGGTATTTATCATCCTCAATTTAATGCGATGTGTGCATTATTTTAGGCCACAGATACTATTATAATACAAAGACACAGGCCACACAATGGGAGCCTCCTACTCCTGTGAACGTCATTGCTACACCTCCTGCTCCCACCAACACTGCAGTAGAGCCTGTCTCTCAAACTGCAGATATCTGGAACTCTCAAATGCAGAGATGTTCAGGTTGTGGTGGATGGGGAGTTGGTCTTGTCCAGCCTTGGGGATATTGCAATCACTGCACAAGGTAATCTTTTTAATCTCATCCCAGATCTAAAGTTTTGTAATTTTGTTGTGAAGTATTTCAATCAGATGACATGATTTTGTATGAAACTACACTTTTGAATGGATCTTTATGATCTATAAGCTATATTCATGATATTGTCATTGACCAATGTGCTACCAATCTTTCATGTTTTGTCTTTATGTTATGAACTATTAATACCAAGCCCAATTTTAGACATTGAGAAACATAGCTAAATGTTTGCTTGTAAATACTTATGGCAGGGTTCAAAATCTTCCTTTTCAACAGTATCCATCTTACCCAAACAATACGATGCACCCTGGTGGTAACAATGCCCCCAAAACTCATGGGAATGTTGGATCTAAGGACAGGTATAATGATCTATGCAGTATGCACTTTGCTCATTAATGGGTTCGCTGGATGGCCATGCTTCTTCCATATGATCTATATTCTATATGGTACTTTATGTCCACCCATGACCCATTACCTACTTTAGCAGAAACGTGTCATTTGTTCCGTGTGTATGCAGATCAAGCTCAAAACCACCCTCTGGCAAACAGAACAGAAAAGATCACCGCAAAAGAAACCGCCCCGAAGACGATGAACTTGACCCGATGGACCCAAGTTCTTACTCAGATGCTCCACGGGGTGGCTGGTACATGACATCTCTCTTCCTTGTTTATTTTATTCAGTTGGTTTTCTCAAGCTTTGTGGTGTTTGCTGTCAAGATATTATTATTTTAGCTTTGTGCAACCAAGGAATAATGTATGTATAATAAATTATCTGCCTCTGAGTTAATAGCATTGTACTCTTATTTGTGCAGGGTTGTTGGTTTGAAGGGTGTACAACCACGAGCAGCGGATACTACTGCAGCTGTATGTTCTTTTGATTTCCAAACAAAAAATGGTTGGGCCTAGTTTGTTTGTACTTTGCTATGTCGTGAGTTTGTTTTTTACTCTCTGCAATTCACTCGGATATGTTAGGGGGACTTGGGATTATGTGAAAGTCAGTTAGTCCATTAATAATGGGATTCCCATACACACCTGCAATATCTTACTTTTCATTCATAGACACCAAGCTGTCAAAAAACACTCAACCATGAGGAGACTCCCCCATGCTTGTTATAAGAAGGTTCCATTCTTCAAACCCATGTCAGAACGGGAGTCTCAACTCCCAGCCCAGAGTTCAATGCTCTAGCCAGTCCACTGCAGGAAGCTTTGCTGGACACCAATGGCCAAATTCTTATTACATTTTATACTCAGAATCGTGATGCCTCAATTTTTATGTTTAATTTGCAGGGACCTTTGTTCCAACAAAGACCGTATCCCTCACCAGGTGCTGTTTTGAGGAAAAATGCAGAAGTAGCTACCCATGGCAAGAAACGTGGTGGTATGGCTCCTATATCAAAACGAGGAGATGGCAGTGATGGGCTTGGGGAGGCAGATTAGTCTTTTGACGAACTGAAATTGTTGTGAAATCAGAATATTTTCTGTAAATTGGTTTCTGGAGCTGCTGAACCATCGGCGCGGGTTTGGAGAAAATCAAGAATCATGGGCAGCCAATTTTCAAGAGGAAATTCAGTGCAGTTAATCAGGTTTTGCTTTTGCAGCTAGATGCAAATTCACTGGGCCTGAGAGGGTAGAGAATACTGGGCTCACCCTGTTTTGTAGACGGCGTTCACTGTACCCTTGATGTAAAGTTTGTAAACGCTCGGAATCTGTAATTTGTAAGTGGAAAGAGACAGTGATTTGTAGTTGTTTATGTAATGCTCATACAAGGAATCAGATTTTCCAGAGAGAACCATCCTTTTGAATTAGTTGAGTTTAATCTGCATTTGACAGTTTCTGCCATGTCTGAAGCCAGTAAAAGCATCAGGTATATAACCATTTCGTCTCTCATTTTCCTTTTGAGGCGTCCAGTGTTCCAATCACATTGTTATCTATAAAACTTATATAGGTGAGACTCACTACAAGCCATGGTTAGATTTCTCTCAACATGCAAGCATTTGACGTCATTATCCACTATGCGCCATGTCACCATCCACTATACGCTATGTCATCATCCACCAAAGCACATATTTATGTCTTAAATCGATTTTCTGTGGTTTATAGCATGTATATCACACCACAAAATTCCTGCCGACGATTTTAGAATGATTCACTATCAACAAAATAACATGCTTTCATATGTAATGAGTTTACAAACGAATATTGCCATGTAATATCTTTGGTGTCACTACTTTCACATTTCACCTTAAAATTTTGTTTAAAAAATTCTCGCAGCAACGCGTGGGGTATCACCTAGTTTTTCTTAATGAACTCGTATTGGTAGTTAATGATCATCCTTAAATTTATTGAGTGTAATTTTGAGCACCCAAAAAAAATCCCTACTGCAACAGTCTCGAAGTGTAAGCAAAATAACAAATGTGAAATGTAACAAGAATACAGGGTACAACATTTTTTTAAAAAATGCTTTAAAAAATCGGCCTCTTGAGCCACATACAGCCAATAGGAAATGCATGTCAGTAAACGATGTATGCGAGTCCTCACAGTAACCAATCTATATCCATTTCAATTTGATTTTTCCAGGTTCATAAACTTATTCATTGCTTCTTACATTCGTTGAACGGTTCTTCCAAATCAGTATCTGTTTCATGCACCATTTCTAGGCACTCTTTAGCGATGCACCACCACCACTCTGGCACCTTTGTTAGGTCTGGATTGCTTAGCATATATGCGATCTGTTCGTCTGGCTTATCAGCTATCGGCCATCAGCATTTTCCTCTCAGAACAAACAAAAAAACCAACCAACAATAATTTTATCTCACAACAAACTAGCACCAGCCGCCAGCCACAGGCTGATGATCTCAATTTCTATGTAAGTATAAAAGAATCTACTCATCTGCACAAACAAGTCAAATTAGTTCTCTTCTCGCAAGGCGTGTCTTGCTTTGGCTAGGAGAGGTTAGGCCTGGTGGTTAGCTCTGTTTGACTTATATTCTTTTTTGCTTTTACACAATATTTTTATCTCATAACAAATCAGTCGATCAAATCAAACACACCATATTTTTATTTCAAAACAAATATACGTACAAATCAGCAAAAGATCTGTAGAACAAAGCCAAAATTTCAAATGTCTCTTAATTCATCAAGTTGTTGCGTAACTCCAGCCGATATTTTATTTACCCTCCAACAGCTGGTAGTAGGCTACCAACTTATTCCTTCTCAACACGATTATGCATGATTTCATTCATTAGACATGCTTGATAGGATGGTTGTTAATATTATAATTGTGGAGGCCCAGTTTCTTATGTTATTATTAGTGTTGATTGAGAGAGATTTAAATCTTTATGCAATTTCTGACTTGTATGAATTATATCCTCAGTTCTTTTTTTAAGATAATAATGTAGTGCTTTTGGCAACTTAGTTTTTTTTCAAAAATAAAGGAAGGAAAGTAAAATGTGATATTACAAACTGCCTCGCCAAGCCATCACCTTCTAGATAAATTTAGAGTGAAGCTTGCTATTGACGCCCCATCTATGATTAGGGCTACTATTCTTCAACTACATAAGTGGATGTGGTTTTGTGATAGACAATGTTGGCAATAGTCATAAAAGAATCTCTTTCGTTGCCGTTGATTTTTTCTACAATTTGATCATTCGTCTTATTCAAATAATTATGCAACCATATATTTTTGTTTGCTACATATTTTACTATTGTAGTTTTTCTACGGTTGGCTTACCATTTTACATATTCACAATAACTTTTTGAGTAAGACGGATGGTCAAATGTACTTAAAAAATCAATAACGACAAATATTTTGACAAGTACTATTCCATGGTAGCTCGCGAAAACTTAGGGGGTGTTTGGGACCGCTTTCGCTCCCGTTTTTCCGCTCCCCTCCGGCTCACGGTGCCAAACACATCTAGCTCCACAAACTCGCTCCAAGAAAAACGTGGAGCCGGAGGCCAACTCCACGTTTTTTCTGTAGTACCTCAAGGGGTACTCCACCAACTCCACGTTTTTTATGGAGTAGCACTTGCTCCACGAACTCCATGATGGAGCTACTCCATTGTGGAGTTCGTGGAGCGAGCCGGAAAAACGGGAGGAGAGCGATCCCAAACACCCCCTTAGGGCCGGTCGCACTGGGTGCGGTATGGCGAACGGCATGGCGTGCTGCAGTAGTCGTTTAGGGTATTTTGCTCTGCATCGGGGGGCGACATCGGCTACGGCACATCCCGTTCGGATCCCGCATGCGCCAAATAGAGCGCATCCCAGTACATGCGCTACGCTCCGCGTGGCCCCACCTCGCGGCCGGCAGTTGCTGCTCCGCACCATCGCAGCGAGGAGAGGAAGGAAGAGATGACGCCGGGAGCAGCAGAGGGAGAGGAAGATGTCGCGGCGACGTCGACGGAGAAAAGCGCAGGGAGCGAGATGGGACGGTGGCCAGAGAGCCCAAGTTCGAGCCGCCGTCGGAACTCGAGGAGAGGGGAGGAAGGGGTCCCGCCGTCGGATCTCCCTGTCCGCGCCGCGCCCTGACTCCGTCGGCGGGAGGAGCACCGACCGTCCAGATCCGCCATGGGAGGAGCTCCTGCGCACCCTCCGCACCGGCCGCTACCTTCGCGGGCACTGGGGAGCGGATCCGAGGCGGCCGGCGGCTTGGCGGCGGAGGAAGGCGGGGGGCGGGGCGGCGCGGAGGCCATCGCCGGCGCGAGGACCCTCCTCGGCGGCGCGGCCCGCGCGGCGGAGCCGGGCCCGCCCTCGCGCCTCCGCCCACGCGCTCTCACCTCGGTCGCCGGCCGCTTCCTCGCCGCCGCCCATGCCCCTCAATGTGGCGACAACTCCGCCGGCGTGGAGGAGGTGGAGCGCGCGCCGCGGAAGAGGAGGACCGCCGGCGTGGGGGAGGTGGAGCGCACGCCGCGAGGATGGGGAGGGAGGGGCGGCTGGCGGAGAGAGCGAGGCGGTTGCCGGCGTGAGATCCACGGTCGTGGATGAGTGGAGGGGAGACCGGTGTAGGGTAAAAAATAGATAAACGTGGGTCCCATGGGTGGGGAGTTGGTATGGAGTATGTGATATAGGGGACGACGAGTGCAGGAAAATTGGTGCTGTACTGGAAAAATTTGATGGCTGGACGGAGTAATATTCGTTTAGGGGATGCGTTTGGAGTATGACGAGTGCTACCAGCCTTAAGGAGTGAAAGACAGAAAGAGGTCTAGTGCTAAACTTCCCTTTCAAAACAAAACAACCCAAGTGGAGTAAAACCAGGGAGAAGAAAACGAAAAAAAAAAGGTAGGAAAACTAGACCCCCTCTCCTCCCTCGCTAATCCGATCCCGATCTCCCCGCAAACCCACCTCCCCGGCTCTCCCCCACTCGCCGATCCAGATCTCCTCCTCCCTCCACTTCCCCGCTCGACGCCTCCGCCGTCGCCGGCGGCGGCCGTGCCCCACGAGGAGGAAGCCTCTACCCCGTCCCGTAGCGGGGGTTGGCAATGGAGCAGCTGCGGACGATCGGGCGGGAGCTGGCGATGGGGTCGCAGGGCGGGTGGGGGCAGTCCAAGGAGTTCCTCGACCTCGTCAAGTCCATCGGCGAGGCGCGCTCCAAGGCGGAGGAGGACCGCATCATCGCGCGCGAGCTCGAGCACCTCAAGCGCCGCCTCGCCGACCCCGACGTGCCCCGCCGCAAGATGAAGGAGCTCCTCCTCCGCCTCGTCTACGCCGAGATGCTCGGCCACGACGCCTCCTTCGGCCACATCCACGCCGTCAAGATGACCCACGACGAGTCGCTCCCGCTCAAGCGGACCGGGTACCTCGCCGTCGCGCTCTTCCTCGACGAGCGGCACGACCTCGTGATCCTAGTGGTCAACACCATCCAGAAGGACCTCAGGTCCGACAACTATCTTGTTGTCTGCGCAGCGCTCACTGCTGCGTGCCGCCTCATCGGTGAGGAGGCAATTCCCGCCGTGCTGCCACAAGTCGTAGAGCTGCTTGCACACCCTAAGGAAGCCGTGCGGAAGAAGGCCGTCATGGCGCTGCACCGGTTTTACCAGCGATCCCCCTCCTCTATTTCCCACCTCGTCTCCAACTTCCGCAAGGTTTGAAATTCTTTCCATTTATTACTTTGGCAAAATCCATGTGTTTCTTATAATTTATACCATAGCAGAATAGGTTGTAATGATCATGCATTAGCAGATTAGCTCCATGAGCTACAACTTTGTTTCAATCTACTGCCAATTCTGTTTAAGGTGGCATATTCTATATGCATTTGCAAATGCCTCTGTATGCTAAATTGAAGCAACTAATTGTCGTATCCAATTGCATTTTGTTTACTGAAACATGTGATTTTATCTTTTGTGTGCCCTGGATGTTGAGGGTATGCAATTTTAGTTTTTTTAGCTAGTCACGAGTTGCATTTTGCGCGGCTTCTAAAGTTTTCTTCCATGTGCGCATGTTTACTTTCCTTCTTACAAAAATGTAAGATGGTACAACTTTTCTTATCTTTAACTCTGGCATAGTGGTGTGCCTTATTGTGCAGAGGCTTTGTGACAATGATCCTGGAGTTATGGGTGCAACCCTATGCCCCCTCTATGACCTGATTCTGGAGGAACCAAATTCATACAAGGATTTGGTTGTTAGTTTTGTTAACATCCTCAAACAAGTTGCGGAGAGGAGGCTTCCGACTTCCTATGATTATCATCAGATGCCTGCCCCATTTATTCAGGTACATGAGCTAAGTTGAACATTATTTGATTTGTTAGATGTTGACATGTCGCCAGTGCGAGTTATGTTTCTTCTAGCTGTTCGGAGTCTTCAGTTGGCACCATTCTATTTCCCCTTATATTTTACTGTTGTTATCTGCAGATAAAATTATTGAAGATACTCGCTGTGCTGGGTAGTGGTGATAAACAAGCAAGTGGACATATGTACACTGTGTTGGGTGACATATTTAGGAAGGGTGACACTGCAAGCAACATTGGGAATGCTATACTTTATGAATGCATATGCTGTATTTCATCCATTTTCCCAAACCCTAAAATGCTAGAGGCTGCAGCTGAAACAACATCAAAGTTTCTGAAGGTTTGCACATAATCTTGATTATTGGACAAATTAATGGCATTCATGATGTCCTCTTTGGAAGCTAACCGACTTGATTTTCCCTTATATGGATTGCAGAGTGATAGCCATAATCTTAAGTACATGGGCATTGATGCTCTTGGCCGGCTAATAAAAATAAATCCAGATATTGCGGAAGAGCACCAATTGGCTGTTATTGATTGCTTAGAGGTGAGATCTATGGTGAACATCGATTCTCCAATATGTTACTGACATCATGTTCCTTGCTGCAAGAAAATAAAACTATTCTTTTATTTTAATCATGTCCTAGTTTCGGAACTTAATGGATGGAATGTTTTCTAGTGTTTTTATTGCTTTCCAGCCTTATTTGACAAATTTCTTTGTCAGAAGTTTAGCGTATTAAGTTTGTTTGCTTAGTTGCACTCTAGTTTCTCATGCTGTATTTGTGAATAGGACCCTGATGACACTTTGAAGCGCAAGACTTTTGAGCTTCTCTATAAGATGACAAAGTCAACAAATGTTGAAGTCATTGTTGATAGGATGATTGAGTACATGATCAATATAACTGATCATCATTACAAGACAGAAATTGCATCACGATGTGTTGAACTCGCGGAGCAATTTGCACCTAGCAATCAGTGGTTCATCCAGGTAACTGCATGGGTATTGGCCTAAACGTTATCAAGCATCTTTAGTTGATTCTTAACAACAGGATTTTTCTTTTCCTATATTTTTCTTACAGACTATGAATAAAGTCTTTGAGCATGCTGGAGATCTTGTCAACATAAGGGTGGCACACAATTTGATGCGGCTTATTGCTGAAGGCTTTGGTGAGGAGGATGAAGGTGCTGACAGTCAACTAAGATCATCAGCTGTATGTACTCTGAACTTGAAAATTTTGTTGCAGCCACATTCTTAATGCCGGACATGATTACTGTGGATAAATACATCTTCAATTGCAATCTTTTTTTTGGGTCAATTCACAGAAATAAAAGGAAAGCTTAAGGACTAAGTTGTGCCTTGATTTTCTTTGTCAAATTCACTTTAGTTGACCATACAGAGGTGGGCAGGAGAAAATCCTTGTCCTCACATTTGTAAAGCACATAGCTTGGTTTCTGTCCTGACCGTTGAGGAAAATTTCCAGATTATCTTTCATGCTTCGTTCCAGCTATGTTGACAATGTTTTTTTTTGGAAGTGCGTTGACATTGTTTTGAACAGCCTTCACAATGGTTCTTTTTGTTTCTGTTGTCCACCTCACTCGATCTGCCAGTAACACTTTTGCGTTGTGATTAAACAGGTTGATTCCTATCTCCGCATTGTGGGAGAGCCAAAGCTTCCTTCTTCATTCCTGCAGGTAGTTATTTTCCATTGCCCTTCATTTTCCAAACTATAGTTTTTGCCATAGTTTACATTGATTCATTTTGCTTCAGATAATATGCTGGGTTTTGGGAGAATATGGAACAGCAGATGGGAAATATTCAGCTTCTTATATTATTGGGAAGTTGTGTGATGTGGCAGAGGCCCACCTCACAGATGACACTGTCAAGGTATGTTTGTCTATCTTGTTAATTGATCAGTTTGTCTGGCCTCTTTATATCCTGCATGCTTTATTATGCTGAAATATGATGCTTGGGCTCCATTGGATAATCTGAAACAACTGTGCTTGGTTTGATAATCTGAAACTTCCCCTGAGATGTACCGTGTTTCCTTTTTCTTTCAATTTAAAGAGTACTACGCATGGCACGATGATCTGAAACTTTGTATGCCGTTCGATCTATTCACCAATTCTTCAGTGGAACTGGACTTCGGTCAGTTGCCAAGTTGAAACTTTATCCCTCTGTTAACATATGAACGATTTTTTCTGCATACAAACATATATTGATGTAAACCGACCATGCTTTACATGGTTGAAGCATCAATCTCCACATTTGCAAAATCATCTAATCTGTAGCAGAACCGTTTTATAGCATTAATTCAACACTGGGTATTATTGATTGGTTCTTGAATTTGTCATTTATAAGCGCCTATATTCTGTTGCTGATGTGTCCTTTTTGTATGCTGTGATTAATGTGTGTGGTTATTGTTTATTTGATTTTGCTTATTCAAGGCATATGCAATCTCGGCGATTTTGAAGATATTTGCATTTGAAATTGCTCTTGGAAGGAAGATTGATATGCTGCCTGAGGTAAATGAAATTATGCAACTTTTTTCAGTAGTATGATTTAGTCGCAATCTATAACATTTAGCTGCTTTAGTCTGTTAGGATTATTTTTTCTCAACCACGCAAGAGAGCTGCTTACCAATATATTAAGAAGAGAGGTAGTCTGTTAGGATTATCAAAAACTGTACCAAGTTCTGATCACATAGATATAAATATAGACATAAAATTGCATCTCTTGCTATTATAGCTTCCTGCTTGATTCATTACTTTAGCAAGGGCTTACATCTGTAAGTCTGGTTATTTATGGAGACAATAAAATCAGCTAAGAAAGGGATAGGTAAAATTATCATGAGTTGCTAGTTGGACCGGTGGACCAACACCAACCAAACAAAGCTCATGAGTATTCAACCTCATATTTATACAAATATCCTGTGATTCCCTGCATTGCATATAATTCCATAACAATACTTTGATGAATTAATTTAATATCATGACTTTCGTTCTCAAAGAACTAAGAACATTGTTTGATTAGCTATATGACGTAATATGAATCAAGTAAAAGATATTGTGGATTTGGTACCAGTATTCAGTTCCTACTTCAAATATTTATGAATCTTCCATCTTTTGCAGTGTCAAACATTGGTAGATGAATTGTCAGCTTCACATTCAACAGACTTGCAGCAACGGGCATATGAACTACAGGCTTTACTAGGCTTGGACAAACATGCTGTTGAAAGTGTTATGCCTGCAGATGCAAGCTGTGAAGATATTGAGGTACTATTAGACCATCCTTTGAAATTAGCTTGGTCCTTTTTCTTATTTTAAGATGTGAGTGCTTGGGCATATCTTCCCGGTTCCCTGAGAGAGGAGACTCCCCTGGGTTTGTTCTAAGAACGTGCATTATCTCTTTTTTTTTCTTATTTGAAGACATAAATGTTTGGGCATATCTTTCCTGTTTCCTGGACATATAAGAATGTGCCATGAATAGGATTTCTCTTACATGCATTGTTAACAGCTTTATCAGTTTTCATTAGTTTGGTTGCTTAGGTGTTTTTTTTTTAACTTTTAAAGATGAAATTGTCTCTTATGGCTCAATGTTCTATCCTCTTTCATGGTCCCATCTTATTCCCAAGATCCCTCTCTTAAGCTGTTGTCGCTCTTTTTTTTTTTAAGAAAAACTCTTAGCGGCTGTTTGGATAGGAGTGGTGGGTCAGTTCTAATCCTACAACCTTTCCCTAGCCCATATTCAATCTTACTTCATGGATTCGAAAGAATAGGAGTCTTTTCCCCACCTCATACCCCAATTCCTATTGCATCCTGATATCCCTGGATCCTTCAATAGCATCTAACTGTTTTGTGAATATTTATTTGTATTGCAGGTCGACAGAAATCTCTCATTTCTAAACAGTTATGTGCAGCAAGCCTTGGAAAATGGTGCTGCCCCTTACATTCCGGAGAGTGAGCGCTCAGGTGTGATAAGTGTCGGCAGCTACAGAAGCCAAGAACAACAGGAAACATCTGCTCACACTCTTAGGTTTGAGGCCTATGAGATGCCTAAACCTTCGCTGGCACTAGCAACATCACAAGTCAGCATGTCCACACCACCTACTGACTTGGTTCCAGTTCCAGAACCAGGTTACTATAAGGAAGATCACCAAACATCAAGGTCCCAGCCATCCGGTGATGCGATTTCTGGTGAGTTTGGTGTCAAACTCCGTCTTGATGGGGTTCAAAAGAAATGGGGAAGGCCAACCTATTCCTCTTCTACACCTTCAAGCTCAGCATCTAGCCAACAAGCAACCAATGGGGCCTCTCATTCTGATGGGGGAGGCGCAACCAGTTCACAGACGCGGGAGTCCTCGTATGGTTCAAAGAGACAGCAGGGAACAGAAATTTCAGCAGAAAAGCAGCGGCTTGCTGCTTCACTTTTTGGTTCAGCAACTGCTAAAGCTGATAGGAAAGCACAAGGTTCTCGAAAGACGGCAAAGGAGAGTGCTTCAACGGAGAAAGCATCTGCGAGTAGTGCGGCACCCCAGCCCATTAAAGAGCAAGTAATTCCTTCTGCCCCACAGCCTGATCTGCTGGATCTGGGTGATGAACCAGTATCATCAAGTCCTCAAATAGCTGACCCTTTCTCACAGCTAGAGGGCCTTCTTGGACCAGCATCGTCCACTCCGGTGGTTTCTGGAACTCCAGCAACCAGCACTTCCAACGCATCAGATCTTATGTCGATCTTCTCAGATGTAGCAACTGGACCAACCAGTGGATCCATTGATCCTGTTGTAGGTGATGCTAATTTGATGAGCTCCCACAAAGGTACAACTGCAAAGAAGGGTCCTAGCCTTCAAGATGCCTTGCAAAAGGATGCGACTGCGCGACAAGTAGGCGTGACACCAACAGGGAACAATCCCAATCTTTTCAAGGACTTGCTAGGCTAGAGGATAAGTCAGATGCTCTGTGCGGTGGGGTCTCTTTGGGCAAATGGAGTTTTATCTCCAACATGGTCTGATCACTGAAACGGCCATGATCCACCTTGCTGCAGATACATCTTGCAAGGGGTATGTTTGTTGAGAGTCACAAGACACGACCTTTCCCCTTCCAATTGGAAGGGGAATGTGCTGTTGAGATTTGTGGATGGTTGCGGATATTTTTCTTTCCCTCTTGCGTTTTTTCACATGGTAATTTTCTGCCTGAGACTAGTGTAAATGATCGATGTGTAATTTGTACATGGGACTGTGGTCCAGAAGCGTGTGCCGGCACTTTTTTGTTCAGCTGGGAGGGGGGGCTCTGCATCTGTGCTTTTACAGCTCCCCACATTGGATGATCGAATATACAGTACAGTAGCTGGGCACTAGAAAAGTAGAATACTGGTCATTTTCTGTGGAACTGGGTGGAATAAAATGTGCAAGGTTGTTGATACGTCCGTGTTATAGCCGATGAGAAGCCTTGCCAATTTTAATCTTTATCATCTGATGATGAAAGCATAGCCATGTTTCCTTTTCAAATGCATTCAAACATTTTAGTTGCAACTAATTAGGGCCACGCCCATGAGAAATCCAGTATTTGTTCATAGGGGTGCAAGTTGATTATAATGTGGTGCACTTCCGAACTTCTTTAGTGCAATTATTTGTATTATTTCTTCAAAATTTTGAAAAAGTAGTACAAATGATTGAACTAAAGGGGTTTGGAGGTGCACCTAATGGTTACCCCTTTGCACCCTTATTTGTTCATGAAAAAGGTGGTCTTTTCTTTTCGCTGGCTCGAGCCTCGAGGTGTGTTAGTATATTTGTTAAGGAAAAACCGTGTGTTAGTTGTTGGACTGGTTTGCCGTGTCAATTTTTCAGGATCGTCTTTCAAAATTGTCTGGTTGTCAGCACGGCCTGTTTCTTTGTCCACTTGCCGCTCGAGACGATAGAGCTTGCAAGGAATGGTGTCCGGCGGGTGCTAACTGCTAAGCACCTTAGTTACTCTGGTTGATCCTGCATTTCTTGAATAATCCTAGAGGACTACCCTTTTGGATGCATTGTTGCTCGAGCGCAACTCTCCCAGTTAATATATGCACGAATTGTCCAGGTCTTTCAAAAAAACTCATTAGTAAATGGTAATAATGCAGCAATATATCTACGGCCACTGGTCGATGTCGCCATATGCCCATATGCTCGCGCTCTGGCCTACTGTCTACTCATCGCTTATCCATCTCGCCTGCCGGCGGGTCTGCTTGTTTCTTTTTTTGAAGCGTCAAGTGTCAGCATGTACGTAGTGCTGTGTGTACATCGTCTCAGAGCTGATCGACCGTACGACATCATCAGCAGCCCATACGCCGTGCGTGCATATGCTTACGTACGCGACGAAGAAAAAGCAACAGTATGGAGCATGTTGTTGAAGCTTATATATATATATGAGCTGCTATTGAATACTTCAACAGTATATATCGATCCCACCGTATACAGTCGTAGCTAGACGACGCTAGTGATCGATTCATCGATATCGTCCCCAGCTAGCCATTATTTGCTGATGGTAAGGAGCTAGCACCGATTGGTTTTGCCGACGCGAAGTAATAACAAAAGGTGACTGCTTGGAAAAGAGGAGGAAAAAGCTGCAAAAGTGACTGATCGGATCAGTTATATCGGTGCACATGACAGTGAAGATATATATACTGATTGTTAACATCACAATGATGAATACACATTTGGAAATGCGGGCACTGCTTTCGACCGATCGATCTCATGAAAACTTTTTTTTTTTGAGAAATGATCTCATGAAAACTTGGCGCGAGGGTCCGGTTGCTTATCTTCTCTAACCAATTAATAACTCTAACCCTGCATTGCATATGCAATCTATGGGTCAAACGGTCTAAACCATGACGAACGCCGCTATAGCTTACTCAGCATCCTTATCCCCCCTAACCTGTTACTGAACTTGGCCGGCCAACAATTTGCATTTATTGGCGTGCATGCATCTATACACATGTACGTATGTATGTTGTATGTATATGTATCCTACACATATATGGTGAGCAATCCATCTTATAAGAATATCACTACCAGAAACTAGCTTATAAGATAAACGGAGTTTATGGTACTCCATTCGTTTCGAATTGTATGTTGTTTTGTCTTTTTTTTCTATTTATAAATATTATTGTACACCTAGACATACACTAGATAAATCTAGATGAATACCAAAAATGATGTACTTATGAAAACCAAAATGACTTAGTACAATTTGAAACGGTTGTTAATATATCTGGGGCGGGGACCTCTGGCCAGTAGTCTTAAGAATGAGGACCCCCTATAGTGGTAATTTGGTGTGCATACACCTATATATATTTTTATTTTTTTTAACGGACGGGCACAAGATAGTGTCTATTCCATTGATATAGAGGAGAAAACAAGATGGTGTGCATACACCTATATATGGGCATACATGCTGCTTATAGATAGTACGACGATCTACCACGCAATTTCACTGATTGATTCACAATGCTAATTAATGTATGTGCTAGCTAGTGCGCTTTATTTAGCTATAAATCCATATATACATACACGGATGTACATACCTAACCATCTTGGTTTTACAAATTAGACTAGTTGGTCATGTTGAGAATGGTCAAGTGACTATAATTTCCTTTGGTTTTGCTTATGGATCGGACCAAGACATGATGTGTCACAGCAAGTTGGATGGACGCCGGTGCCGGTAGGGATGTGGTAATTTGCGCACCAAACCATGTTTGTTAATTTGAGAATAGTACGGTATTATTTTAGTTGTACCAGTATAGTACACATGCAAGTGTATGTATTCTTTTTTTTTTGAAATTACAAGTGCATGTAATAAAACTAGCGTTTGCATGCCCCTATCGTGAGGAAGGTTCAGCTAGGGCAGGCACACCCATATGCATGTGGTGGCAGTCGTTCGTCAAGATGGTTTCTGTCTAGTCTAGCACTCTATCTAGATAGTCAAACGGGCTCAAGGAGCAATAACTTAACGAAGCGCGAAACTTCCCAGTCGGAAACTTGGAACCGGCATCTATACGTACGTGGACAGGGACAGTAGCTTGCTACGAGAGGAATTTGCGTGTGAGTACGTGTCATGTTATTGGAGCTTTATTTTCACGAAACTAACTGATGCAAATGAAAATCCATTCCGAAAACAGAGTCATGCATGCATGATATGCTTCTCCTAAGTCCTAGCTATGCTTAATGCATGTAAACAAAGATTTTCTCGCTTCTCACTTTTCGCTTCCCGTAGTTCAAATCTCTCAAGCCACTTATTAGTTATTACCACATAAGTGAGAATTTAGCAAAACGTTTGACGGGATTCTCTCTTATTTCTAGCTTATAAGTGGAAACAAACTGATGTGCTTCAATAGTTAAATCGTCGAATCTAATCTTGACCTTTTGAGTCTGAAATGAACATAGGAGTAGTCGTCAATCTGAATGAATCTGTTCAGTGTGTGGTGATACTTCTTTTTCTATGGATCCAAAATTTTTAATTATGTTTGGTCGTTTAATTTGGACCATTTATCAAGAGCTAGCAGAAAACAATATATATGTGCAGGGACGCAGGGTGACACGCAGGCTTACGGATGCCTTTTGGGTGGGTGGGGGGGGGGGGGGGGGGGGGCGGTGGTGGAGCACTACATAAGCACGCTCCGTGCTTGATCAGCGGCGCGGCAATACGCAAAGCCTAGGCTGCCGCTAACTGCACTGCATTGAAGGCATCCTATTGTCTTCCTCCACCTACACGGGTACGAACGCACGCACGCTGCTAAAAATTCTAGCCTCTTCTTTTTCTTTCTTTTGTTTTCACTTTTTAGTACTGTTCTAGTACTATCTTCAGCCACCAAATATCTTCAGTACTCCACCCCTCGCGTTGCTTTTATCAACTGAAACTAGGCTAGCTAAGCTAGCTAGCTACCAGATCAACAGACCGGATCGGCCGGAGAGCGATTAATTACACAGTGTCTCTTGACTCCTGTGTGTGGGCTTATCGATCATGCATGCAGGGGTAAAAGAGACAAGATCGACTACGACGACTAGGGACACACGCCGGCCTGACGACGATGTGGCGCGGCAGATCATACTTCGCCGACGGGCAGAAAAACGGCGACGACCATCAGCAGGACGGCTACAATGGTGGCGTCCAGGGCCAGCAGCAGTATGAAGCAACAAACAAGAATAAACGCGGGTCGTCCTCGAGGCTCAAGAAGAGCAGCGGCAGCAAGGACGAGGCGGCCGACGACGACAGCCGCTACAACAACTCCAACAGCAGCGGCGATCACTACGGCGGCGGTGGCAACAACCACCACAACGGCAGCGGCGTAGTCCTAGGCGCGCCCGTCTACAGCGGTAGCGGCTACGGCAACAGCTCTCCCTACGGCGGCAGCGGCTACGGCTACGGCAACAACAGCTCTCCCTACGGCGGCGGCGGCGGCTACGGTAACAGCAGCTCTCCCTACGGCGGCAGCGGAGTCAACGGCAACGGCGGCGGATACGGCAACGACTACGGCGGCGGATACGGCAACGGCGGCGTTCCCGCCGGGTACTTGGCTCACCAGGACGGCACTAGGTCCCCCTTGTACATCAACACCAGGGAGGTGCACGTGTACGGCGCGCCGCCGGGGTACGACAACGACGACCAGAGGAGGAGAGGCGGCGGCGGCGGCGGCGGATTCTTCGGCCCGGCGCTACAATCTGTCGGTGACTTCTTCGACCGCAGGTTCGGCCTCCAAGACAGGAACTGAAAGCTAGCACACACATAGTACGCGCCATACCGTGCAGGCATGCTCGCGTCGGCGACAAATTAAAACTATCTGCGTGCAATCACATCGATCTTCTTCGACGCTACTACGTACTATACTACCCTAGTTAAGTATGGAGTCATCAGTCAAGGAGCTTTTCCAAAAAAAAAGGTGTGTCAAGCTAGTACTAGGGGTGCATCTTCGTGATTTCGTTTTGTGTAATTCCGAGTGCGCCATTGTTTTCTTATCCTTTATGTCGTGACCGATATGTACACAGCATATTTGTCTACATGATGGCTTAATGCTAATGTATTTATGTATACTATCGTGTGTTTGGTGATATGTTGAAAGAGATCGGTCAGTACTGAAAGTCACCAAGTGTACAGCTGTACTACTTTATTGTTAGATAATGTATGTACATACGTACGCGTTTGCGTCACTTGTGTATATACATGGCCAAACGGGCCGTGCCGGCCCGGCACGGCACTAGCACTATCCGGCACGGCACTAAGCAGCACGACACTATGTCGTGCTCGTGCCTAGCCGTGTTGTGCCACTTCGGGCTACCGTGCCAAAGTTGAGGCACTAGCACGGCCCTACGAGATCTCAGGCATGCCGTGCCGTGCCGACGGCACTACGAGGCACTATCGTGCTACAAGAGAATGGAGCGAATCAAGATGCAAATTGTAGCGAACATGGCCTCATATGCCATTAGTTCGGAGTTTGATTTTGGTGATTCATGACAACATGATCATTGGGACTAACCATATTGTTTGAGCATGTCTTTGTAGACATTCCTAAGTCTCAAGGATGCAAGAAAACCACATGAAAAATGCCAAAACAAAGGGTCAAAACCGAGCAATAAAAGGAAAAGAGAAGACACCGTCGGATGAACCGACGGTCCCTCGATAACAAGTGTCGGTGCAATCGTTGGACGAGTTGGTGTACAGGGTCAAACCCTAGGTACCGTCGGATGAACCGACGGTCCTTTATTTAGTAGCGTCGGACGAGTTGCAGGGGAAGAGCAAGGAAGACAGTAGCACCGGATGATTCGACGGTCTGAGTGAGGGCCCCGTCGGTCTATCCGACGCTCAGTTTGAATTCATACAGAGATGCGCCAAGAAGAAGCCTTCAGCATCGGATGACCCGACACCTTGGTCAGGGTTAGCGTCGGTCTATCCGACGGTCAGTTGGAAGCTAACAGTGGCGACTTGGACGCGAGGCCTTCAGCACCGGATGATCCGACGTAGCGTCGGAGCATAGCGTCGGAGCTGTTGTGTCAGAGAACCTCAACGGCTACGTGACGTGTGAGGGGCACCGGATGAACCGACGCCCTGGAAAAGCATAGCGTCGGATCATCCGACGGTACCTTTTTCAGCAGCTTTTAGCCAACGGCTAGTTTGATGCCTTGGGCTATTTATACCCCCTCCACTCACCCATTTGAGGTCGCTGGATTGTGTGGAAGTGCGAGAGGAGTTCAAGACACATTCAAGATCATATCCAATCCATCCAAGTGCTTAATTTCTCATCCTTAGACTTGCATATGCTTTGTGTATGTGCTTAGTGCTAGGCTTAGCTTAGAGCTGAGTGAGTGCAAGGTTGTGCCAACCTTGTGAGGTTATTCTTGAGTGAATCCAGTTGTACAAGGTTCGCCAGAAGCCTTGGGGCCTAAGTGGCTCACCGGCAATCGTCATCGACCCTCCGGCTTGGTGTGGATCAGCGAGGACACTTTGTGCGGGGGACGTGGAGACCCCCTTCCTCGGTGGAGAAGCTCCTTAGTGGAGGCGGCATTAAGGTGACCAAGGGAGCTTGACAAGTGCCTAAGTGGCTAGCCTTTGTGGCAAGTCAAGTTGGTGCTCTTGGGAGAGACTTGGTGGCTGGGAAGCAATACTCTTGTGTGAGTGCTTCAACAACGTGGACTAGGGGTGGCTTAGTGACTACCGATACCACGGGATAAATCGCGTGTCAAGAGTTTGCTTCCTCTCATCCCATTTACGTTTCCGCATTTACTCTATTGCAATATTTGCTTGCTTCTACTTTCCTAGAGTAGTATCATGCTAGGATTGGCTATAGGTTGCAAACCTTATTTTGGGATGGGAGTTTCACACTAGAACAACCATAGTTGCACATATAGATAGTATGTTCTAGTTTACTTTTGTGTAGAGTTTAGTGAGCCATAGGTTAAGGTTTTAAGTTGCCTAATTCACCCCCTCCCCCTCTTAGGCTAACGAGCATCCGATTCCTTACACAAATGCCAAAAAAATCATCACACAAATCATAAAAAAAGCAACATATAAATCAAATCGATTATAAATCCATCAAAAATGCCATCTCGAGGGTGGACGGGATGCTCTGGTCCCGGCGACGGCGTCATGCGTTGCTAAAAATATCAAGTTTATAGGAATCATCGTGCCGGCTCAATAGTCGTGTCGTGCCCGTGCTAGTGCCGCGGGCCGGACCTGCGGCTCAGGCACTATCTAGATGGTGCCTCGTGCCGGCACTAGCACTATGGTGTCGTGCTCGTGCCGTGCTTTTTTGAACCGTGCCCGTTTTGGCCCATCGGGCCTGGCCCATTTGGCCATTTGTACTTGTGTATATATGGTGCTTTCTTTTCGTTTCTTTTGGAGAAAAATGCAAAAGCTGCACTAAACTAATGTCATTTGGATATGGATTATTGTGAGATCCTCCGATGAAATGTTTTGTTGGAAAAGGCCCACCCCATTACTTATACTAAGAATTTGCATCTTCACCAATTTTGTCGAAGTCATAATAGTTTTACAAGTACAAATGTACAATTAATCCCCAACTTATACGACTATGGTTTTGTTCGACTCCTCTTATTTGACTTCTTCTGCAGTATTTCCACCTCAAAACAACTCTGTCGTAAAAATCTGCGCGCAGTATATATTTTTCTTCAAAAGCTTACACCGAAAGAACTATGCATCACCCCACACGCGTGGCACTGGCCACCGATTTTGTTTTGAATCATTGCAAATCAAGGGGCCAAGCTGGCCGGGTCCAGCTCTATCCCTCGCTTAGAATATGCATGCACATTCAGCATGTGTTTTGCAAAAGGCGAATCGAGTAATCGGGTGGGACTTTGCAACAAAACGTCATGAGGGGATCAAGAAAACCTAAAAAGTTGACGCTTAGGTGGTTTTGCTTGCCGTCGTCGTTCCTAGATTAATATTCTTCTGAGGCGGCTTCCTAGATTAATATAGACGATCCCTTTTTATTTCTTGAGGTGATCCAACGGGTGGGTTTGATTAGTTGGACTCCACGTCGGTGCACAATCATCAGACCTGATGCATTTGACCACTAGCTACCTTACTTGAACCCAAAAAATGACGTGTCCCACGACAACGATTTGTTGTAATAGTGATTGGGAACAGTAATAGTAGAAGTAAATGAAGGCTTAATCTTTATTGATGAACAATGGTACATATATATAGTACATGCCCAAGGGGCAGTTTGTAGGATGTAAAGGCACTTGGTAACTGCCATTAGCAGTTACTAATCATCCCTTCATTATCATATAATTGATCATTAGAATATTAAGAATATTCTCAACACTCCCCCTGATCAATTAGCTTCTGGAATCTCCAATGTTCATCATAGTTATTAATTCTTGAAAAACCCTGTGGGAAAAACTTATATATACATTGATATATCAGGATAAAACTCCTTAAAACCCAATGGGAAATTATAGGAGAAAACACCATGATAATCATGTGTATGCCCGTACAATATCATCTCTAAAAAAACCCCTGTGGGGAAAAACAGGATGATATGACATACATAATGCTGATATTGCCTCGTTAAAAACTTCATATGAGAAACCATCAAAGTAAAACTCATATAAAGAAAAGAGTACAATACGATGCACAAAGGATTTATTAATTCAAATTTACTCCACCGATTTCTCGCAAGTCTCTCATACCAATTCTTTCAACACATTTATGAAATGATGAATATGGTAGAGATTTTGTGAATAAATCAGCAAGATTATCACATGACACAGTTTGCAGAATCTTTATCCCCCATCTTGTTATAACTCATGGGGATAAGATAACTTGGGAGTAACATACTCAGTCAAGTTACACTTGATGTAACATGATTTCATTTGTGCAACACAAGCAAGATTATCTTCAAAGATAATTGTTAGTGCATCAAATGCACCAATTCCACATGATTTTAATATGTGGTCAATCATTCTCGCGAAGTCAAACACACTAATGTGATGCTTCATGCTATGCAATGAACTCGGAATGGTTAGTGGAAGTGGATAATAAAGTCTACTTGGATGACTTCTAAAAGACAAGCAGTTCCACCACTCATAAAGACAAAGCATGTCCGGGATTTGCTATTATGGGGATCAAATAGGTAGCCCGGATCCACATAGCCTAAAAGATTATGATTTGGATTTCTTTGATAGAACAATCCAAGATCTCTAGTGCCGTTAAGATACCTGAATACGATCTTAACTACGACTCAATGTCGTTTCGTAGGAGCTTCACTATGTCTTGCTATTAGATTCACCGCAAATGCAATGTCCAGTAGGGTACTATTAGCAAGATACATCAATGCTCCAATGGCACTTAGATAAGGAACCTCGAGTCCCAAAATCTTTTCACCACCATCCTATGGTCCGAAAGGATCTTTCTCAATATCCAAAGATCTCACTACCATATGAGTCTTACACGGGTTGGCTTTATCCATGTTGAATTTCTCCAACATTTTTCGAATATAAGTACCTTGGTATACAAATATCCCAGATGGTAAATGTTCAAGCTGTGTGCCTAAACAAAATTTGGTTTCACCCAAATCTTTCATTTCAAACTCCGTCGGTCAACATAGACAGACACAATGCTAATATATAATGTAGTTCTTGATGAAACCACATAGACAATCATCATTGATTATGTATCCCTTATGCTTAAGGAATACTCAACCGATTGTACCACATTCGGCTTGATTGCTTTAAGTCATATCATGACTTCGCAACTTAACACAAACATGTTGCTATTTGCCTTAGGATTTGATATACCTATTCCATCGGGAACATTCATGTATATCTTAGAATCCAGTGACCCATACAAATATGTGGTCACTACGTCCATCAACCGCATAGATAGACGATTTTGTACCGCCAAAGATATTAAGTATCTAAATGTTATGCCACTCATAACTGGAGAATAAATTTTGTTGAAAATCAACATTAGGCCTTTGCGTAAAGCCCTTGCAACTAGCCTTGCATTATATCTCACCACTTCATCGTTTTCATTCCGTTTCCGGACAAAACAAGTTTATATCCAATAGGATGACACTAGGAGGTGTTGGCTTAACGCCGTAAAACACTTCCCTTAGTGAGCAAGGCTATCTCTCGTTTCTATTGCATCCTTTCTATGTGTTCCGGTCCGAGCGCATCGGGCACTTTACCATGGATTTTAGACCCGGATCACTTTGAAGAATTTCAGCAATTTATCGGAGAAATAATTGTCGACAATGATAATAAGACTCTCCAGTCTTTATGTAGTTAATGGCAAACCCTTTAATAGATCATCATGATTTCCCAAAACAATCGATCTAGGGTCTTCGATTTCCCGCCTCATAATTTATGCGCATATGTGAGTGGGTAACAATCAAATCTCTCTCAAAAGAATTGATTACTAAAAGATTTATATCAACAAAAGTTGATCTTCGTTTACCACTTTCTTTTATTCCTCATCTTGCATCTTAGAATTGCCTCTCCCCCTCTTGCGTCCAAGAGAGATTATTCGAGTGGTTATCTTTAGGATCTTCCACTCTTTCAGGCATGTTCCTTGCAAGATAAAAGGGTTTAACAACACCTTTGTAATTGGTAAACAAATTTGGCAGATTATTTGCAACACTTGCAAAACTATAAGTCTCTAAACATAAAGTTTAGTATCCATAGTACGTGGATTATAAAGGACATGCTTCTCGCATTCCAAAGGACATGCTTCTTGCATGACAATCAATTTCCAGGCATTCAAATTTATGGTACAATTCTCCCCCTTAATGCCGGAAAATGATCCTTATTAAAAATTCAATCGACGAAACGGGCCGTACATAGATCACCCGTCATAGGTTCTATATACTTAATGATCGACCGAGATTTAAATCCCATAAAGATCCCCAAATTTCTTAATGGCCCCATTGTTGCCGCTGATGTGGTGAGATGGGTACATAAACAACTTACCCAAACTTACGCAAATGGGAAATACTTGGTTAATTTCCACGTACCAATTGTAAGGGGGGATATAATAATATGCGGTTAGTCATGGTTGGGTTGATTCAAGATCGTGCGGTACTACTTGATCCCAACACGATGTACGCAACTTGCAATTCCTCAATATTGGTCCCGATACGAGTTTAAAACTCTTTAATCAATGGCTTAGGCAAGCCATTTTAATGTGGATATATCGTACAAAATGCTAAACCCAAATTTCCGACAGAAATTCAAGAAGATTGTACATTCGAATCGATTGATTTCGATGTTTAGAATAATGAGTCCCCAACTTCATTAGTTGAGACAATATTTTAGCTAGCTTTATGCATGGTTTCATGTCTAAAACAGACACATAAGATCATCTTATAGATGCATCTATACCATGATTTATCCGAACAATCCTTTGTCATCTTGAATCAATCCACAAATATCACCTTGAATTCTTTCAAGTAATTTGTTTTGTTTCAGCATTTAATTTCCCTTTAGCACATGTAGCGCATACAAATCCAAAGATTTTGGGAACTTTGCTTTATACAAATCAAGACCAATGGAATTGCCAATAATCTTCCTCATCATTCCAACTCTAGGATGACTTAGACTATCATGCCATGCTTGGAATGAATTTGCATTTCGGAAGATTACCTTATATGCAACAAAAATATAGGTTTTATGTATGTATACTGCAATCCATATTCAAGGGATGGAATTTTCATGCTTGTCATAGCCCGTAAGATTAGTGAAGTAAATTAATTCTTCTTTTCCATCTACATGTATTTCCACATGAAGACCATTCTTACGGATATCTTTATAGCATAGGGTACAAGTTAATCCTGGATACAATGAGGTATCCTCTCTCATTAATTGAGCACTCTTAGGGAGAGTAATAGTGGTTCAAACTGAACCAACGATTGAAGCATCATACATTGATGATCATAATCTTTCCTTCTCTTTTCTCAAGAGTCCGGAAAGATTCAACTCCCAAAGAATATATTTTCAAGTACCACTATTAACAATATATAATTCCATCCTAAATTTGATTGACATCAAATGTATTCTATAGTCTAATAAGAATGCATACTAAAGAGAACTTCTTATTAAACATATAGAAAAACATACATAATTACACAAATGTATTATAATATCCAACATATGAGTATGACATTACAATACAAATGTACTCACAATACATCCATCACTAGCAAGTTTGCAATGCAACTCTTCAAATCACATAGAGTTTGCACAATGTAAATTATTACAACAATTCAACAATCCCACACTATAATGAAATAGATAGTAGCTTCGGCTTGAGACAATTTATTCTAAGTCTCCAAACATGTCATTTGAGGTAAACTCCATGAGCATGTCATTAGTACTTGGAAGCTTCTCCGTCATGAGATCTAGGTTGTCATTGTTGTCTGAGCAACCCACTTCCTTAGTCACAGCAGGAACAAGATTGAAATGTGCTTCATATCTTGGCGATTTGTCCTTGCTTTGCTTTGCATCCTTTAAGGACTTTTGGTAGAGAGCTACCAAATGCTTTGGAGTACGGCAATCTTTAGCAAAGTGATTGAAAGTGCCATATCTATGACATTTATAGTCATTTTTGGCCTTAGCATCACAACCTCGCTTACCCTTGTGTTTGGGCTTTTGCCTTTTGTTGAAATCGAGCTTGTTCTTTGGGTCACCGAATTGGATCCCTTGAACTTTCTCTTACCCTGCACACTATGAGCCTCAGGTAGAGGTGCTGCACCAATCGGGTGCTTATGATGGTTCTTCATTAGAAGCTCATCATGTTTCTCAGCCTGAGTCAATGTGTGGATAAGTTGAGAATACTGAGTGTATTTATTAGCCCGATACTGTTGTTGTAAGACTCGATCCGCAGGAAGCATGGTAGAAAGAGTTTTCTCAATCTTATCAGCATCCGTTGGTTCTTTCTCACAAAACTTCAACTTAGAGCAAATCTTATGAACAACATGATTGTAGTCTGCAACAGACTTGAAGTCCTGCAAATGCAAATGGTTCCACTCATGATTAGCCTCAGGCCAAATGAGTTCCTTCTGCTGATCATAACGCTCTTTAAGCGCAAGCCACAAAACATGAGGATTCATCTCCATAAGGTACTCTTGTTTGAGATCCTTATGTATGTAAAACCTTAAAAGCATTAAGACACCGTACTTCTTTTGTTCATCCAAAACGACACCTGCAAGTAGGCTCGCTAAGGTATGGCAAAAGTCCACGGGATGCAAAGCTAATCTTTATATCCGAAGCCCAAGTGGGGTAATTGTGACCATCAATGGCAAGTTCATCGAACTCTTTTGCCATGGCCATAGCCTACGAAGTAGGACCACATGATTCAATAATTCATGAATGAAATATAATCAAGTGGCTAAAAAAATGTTGTAATAAATGTAAATTAATTCGAATAGCATAACTCTTCAAGGATTAAGAAAAGTATAAGGTAAACAAATAGCATGTAAACCCTCAATTTTTAATCTCATTAACTTGTATACATGGTAGATGGTCTCAAATGCCATAGGACATAGAGAGTAGATTATAATGATAGGCAAATTAATTGCTACCAAAGCATGGTCTTAATGCAAATAATTCATCTCGAATCAAATGCAACCTTTGCTAAGGTCTCTATCTCACCATATGTATACTCAAGTTAATGATTGAGCATTGACTTTGGTAATCACTACAATAGTGTTAGCCAAAATTCTCAATGGTAATCACTTCAATAGTGTAAGCCATTGTAATATTTTTATATTTAATCCTTGTTTTGGGAACATCCTATAGGTAATCATCAATCTTCAAAATGAGCATGATGTAGACCTTTAGTAATAGACCGTCAAAATCCATATACATGGATATGATCTCTATCACAGAATGTGTGTATCCCAAATTTTTAGAGAAATGCATAAATTAATTGCAAAAATCACTAGTAATATTTTACTAGTGAGTAGAATCACATCGTTGAGATGGTGTATGTGATAAAAATTATTGCAATAACGAAAATTGAGTATGAAAGTGCATATAAAATGACACAAACATACTTGCATTCTATAGTAGAATTCAAAATTGCATGTGTACAAATATAATGAAACATTTGTACGAATACATCATCACATGATAGATCTAGACTTAAACAAGTACTTAGACTAAAAAGTGATAATCAGCAGTAATTAACACAGTCTAATAGCTATGATTAAAGATTAAAACTGCTGAAAAAATTAATAAACAGTAATTAAAAGAAGGAAAGGAAGTCGCCCAGACGCCTGCCCACGAATCGAAGGCCTGGCCCAACTGGCCTGCGTCGTGGTCGTCCGGTCCAGCGGCTTCGTCTTTGCGGCCGACGGCCCCGCCGGCCGACGCAACAAGATGCACGCTCGGCCGGCCCGGCTCGGTCATTTCCGCCGTCACCGCCCAAATGCGGCGAGCCGCACGGCCCGGCGGTCGGTGGCCGACGGGGCTCGCGTTGGCCGCGCTTGGCCCAAGTCGGCCTGTTGCCGCCGTCCTTGGCCCGGTTGGCCCACCGACCGCTCGCCGAGGCCATATAAAAGGGCCGCGGTTAGGGTTTGTAACCCTAACCGCCCCCTTCTCACCGCCGCGCAGCCAGGCCGGGCGAGCGCCGCCGCCGATTGGCTCGGCGCGCTCCGGCCGCCTCCACCGCCGCAAGTCGCCGCGCACCCGCCCCCGACGCCGGATCCGCGAGCCGGATGCCCGTGTGAGGCGGCCACGCTCACCGTTCCGGCGCGGTTGCGGGTCGGCCGGCCACGCGCGCGCCACACGAGGTCGACGAGCGGCGACCGCATCGTTCTCGCCGTCGCCCTCGGCCCACGGGGAAAGAAGGGGGCCGACGCACCGCGGACGGCGACGAGCCGCACCCGCGGCGGCCCCGCATCCGCGCCCGGACGACGGCGCCGGCGGGGAGGCTCCCCGGCGCGTCCTCGCTAGGACCGCGGTGGCGATGGGGCGGCATGCGCCGGCGGTGGCCGGCCTCGCTCCCCGCGGCGCACCGGCGGTGCCACGCCCGGCGGCGGGGGTCGCACCCGGCCCGCGCGCCCGAGGCGGCCGGGCGGGGCGCGCGCGCCACACGGTGGCGGGGGCCGCGCGAACTCCGCAAGGGAGACGCACGCCTGCGGCGGCGGTGCCCATGCGCCGGCGGCTGGGGACTCGCGCCCGACGGTCCCCTCCCCCGAGGAGGAGAAAGCTCTGCCTCCGCCGGTGAGCACCATGGACACCACGGGTCTCCCCAAGGAGATTCCGCAGCGTGGGCAACAGTTCTTTGCGGATGTAGTCGTGTCGAAGGTGAGGCCGAGACGACGAGCACGGCAGAGAACCATGAAGATCATGCGAAGATCAAGCATCGCGGGTGGAATGTAAGTCATCGGAGACATTGCTACCTTGCACTTGCGCTTTCCACTCCGTGCGATGAACGTCTGCTGTCACAAGCGACCACTGACAGGGACGTCCTTCTACTTCACGTATGGCCACCAGCGATCGAACTCCGGCGACCTTCTCAGCGACTCCGGCGAGGAACTCCTACGCCGGCGACTGCTCCCGGCCTTCTGTCTTCCCAGTGATCAGAACGCTGATAACGTGTTGTAAATAGTGATTGGGAACAGTAATAGTAGAAGTAAATGAAGGCTTAATCTTTATTGATGAACAATGGTACATATATATAGTACATGCCCAAGGGGCAGTTTGTAGGATGTAAAGGCACTTGGTAACTGCCATTAGCAGTTACTAATCATCCCTTCATTATCATATAATTGATCATTAGAATATTAAGAATATTCTCAACACGATTAACTGGAACGCACACGGGGACAGACGGGTTGGGCTCACATCTCAAGAAGGCCGAAATCATATCTTATTACAGGGCTCAAATAAACCTAATGATGATGGTGGTGGGTAAGGCCGAAACCTTGGCAAGGCCCATGGAAGCCTTCGCAAACGAATGATTAGCGTACGGACGTCACTGCGAACTCTGAAAGAACAACACGAGGAAGAAGGTTCTAGGCTTCTAGCGACTCGGTAGTAAGCGCCATGGGGAAGAAGCGGCAGCTGATCTGCCTCGCCGCCGCCGTCGCCGCCGCGGCCATCCTCCTGACAGGTAAGGGAGGATGAATCTACGTCTCCGATATCGACTGTCCTCTCTGAACCGTTCGCCGCACTGGGATTTGTTCTTTCTCGGCTGGCATCTGACGTGATTTGCTCGTTGCTTGCGATTTGTCCTCAGCGTCGGCAAAGAAGTCCGGCGACGTCACCGAGCTTCAGATCGGCGTCAAGGTGCGTCCTCTGTTAACCGGATCGATCCTCTCCATCTGTTTATAATTGCTTGATGTCCTTGCGGGTTCTGTCGGATCTGTGATTCGTCGGTTCGCGGATTTAGCAAAGTGATGATGTCGTCTTTTGGCTAGTCTGCGGACCCGGATGTGGTTGGCGTGAGCAAATGTGAAAGCAAGGCTGCTGAGTTCAGAAAGGGGGTTTTCTCAGATGGTTTAGATGAATCAGCTAGGATAGGGAGCTATTCAGATCTGCAACTGCAAATTCGGCTCCTTTCCCCCCGTTTATATGATATGGCATTCGAAGATTGAGTCCTGTAATTAATTGCGGTACTGCTCGTTGTTCATTGCTCCTCAATTTTTATAGTCGGTGGACAAACTAGAAGGAGTCTAAACAACTAACCTGTATTGAAGAGGGCTACCACTTAAAAAAGGCTTTTATTGGGCGGCTAGCACCTTCAATCAAGATTCTGGACCATGGAGAGGGATGACTCATAGGGTCATACCCTCACGGTTTCAATGAAGCCACATTGGGACCTTGATAACCATGGGGATGGTATTGAAGTTTTTTCTGTATGGGGCCTTATCATACACTCCAACAGGAAGGATATTTATCCTCCGTTCGGGATTTCCACTTGAAAAAGATTAAAAAAACTAAGAATCATTATCATGGTAGTAAGAAGTAGAATATTGAGTTACAAACTGATGCATGCATTAGGGAGTTAGTGGAGAATTGCACGCCATTGGATTCTGCTTTCAGCAATCTATTTATTCTTATGCAAAGTGCTGTCGTGACTCGTGTATCTGATTATAAATGTGAATACCACCGTATGTTGCCTATGTTTTCTTTTCAGTTGTTACATTCCGTAATGAGCTATCCTTTCAACCCTTAGTGACATTTTTCTCCTTTTGCTCATTCTCCTTTCAGTACAAGCCAGAGTCATGCACCCTGCAAGCACACAAAGGCGACAAAATTAAGGTCCACTATCGTGTAAGTAACTGATCAGCATTTTTGTTTTTCTTACTGTATCTCCAAATTGTTTTTCAGTGATGTGTACGTGTAAAAAATTTGCACATGGGTGATGGGTACTACAGGTATATGAGTATACCTCAACTTGCACCAATTTAGATAGCTATGCGCAAGTGTGATAATTGCTTGGCAATATGATTTTGTGGATTCAATATCTTATTTTGCCTCTTACATCGTTTCCTTTTTCATGTTTGGTTGAAGCATTCCTTGCTACTTCCCTGCAGTATTGCTTTCTTTTTTAAAATTATTTGTCTGACAAACTTGATATGCTGTAGGGGACACTCACTGATGGATCGGTATTTGATTCTAGCTATGACAGAGGTGATCCATTTGAATTTACTCTTGGAAATGGCCAAGTGATAAAAGGTTATTCTTCTTACCTGTAACAATATACTCTGTTTATCTGTGGTCCAATGGCCATACTAGACTGTGTCAGGCTAGAAGAACACGTCATCAGATAGATGGATGAAATGACATATGCTACTTATATCACACGCATTCTTAAATCTGCCAACCGACATTGTTGTTTTCATATGTAGGTTGGGACCAAGGATTACTAGGTATGTGCGTCGGTGAAAAGCGGAAGCTAAAGATACCTGCAAAGATGGGTTATGGTGAGCGAGGCTCCCCACCGAAGATTCCGGGTATGGCTGATCATTTGTTTGTTTGCTTGTTGGTTCCATGTGAAGAAATTGTGTGTGTAGATTCTTTCATCTTCAGTGTGGCCATTTTACATCACCTGAGATGTGCATTTTACAGCTTCTCCTGTTGACTGTAAAGCTATATAGGAGTTCCGAGATAAAGCTAACCATAAGTTTTATAATCAACAGGTGGAGCAACTCTAATCTTCGACACGGAGCTTATTGCCGTCAATGGAAAGACATCTGGTGGTGCAAAGGCAGAAAGCAACAGCGAGCTGTAACACACTGAAGAGTTTCAACTCTGAGAGTGCAGCAGATGCACTAATAGTGGCTCGCAGCGGCTTCATTAGATAGATGAAAGGGTTTGCCGTTTCCTTATGATTTAGATGGTACAAAGACAAGTCAGGTTAAGCCATAGTACATGGTCTGTGTAAGCGACTGCCCATATATATATACTCTGAAACATTTTTTTCGCTGAACTGGATGAGAACCCTATTTGTCTTGTTACCAATCAACACAACCTCCTTCCAAGTTTCAAATGTGGTCTGTGTTGGAGATTGAAACGAGATATTTCAAGTGAGAAGTATTCAGTGATGCTATTTTCCGCATCTGTGATATGTTTAGCTTTCCTATGGTTTCCTGTGAACCGGAGAATGTATCGTCCTGCCGCACAGCTTACTGCTGCTATGCGAGGAACATTATCGATCACGGGCTGTTGAGCCTTGAACCGGCTCAGAATCAGAGGCAACAGCCACAGTGGGGCAGCAGAGCGCGAGCCACCGCTTGTGCTCGGATGCCATGCGATTTGTCTGTCATCGGCGCGGCGCATAGGAATGCTGCGAGCATGAACCACAGTGTCGATGCGGTGCAGAGGATGAAAAACAGTCGTTAAAACTCAAAAGGCAGAATGGCTGCTGCCGTCTGAAAGATCTGATGCTGCAATGCTGCGTGCGTGTGCTTTGGCACTATAGATCTTTGACCTCAGCAGCTGTTCCACGCAACAGGAAAATTAAAGCCGGTGTCTCCTATAGTGGCTGGACCAGCAGTGTCATCCGGACAAGCTTGCCTGGCTCGTCCGACGTGGACGTGGATTCGCAACGGCACCGTCAGCAAAAGCCTGATGAACCGGGGCTACTTCTTTGTTTCTCATACCCTTCGGCCTTGAAGGCCTCTGCTTTGACCAGATTTGTACGTGAAGGACGAGCCGACGAGATGGCATTGGGTTGGCATGGTCGCGCCCGCGCGCCGTCTCGTCTCGTCTCCTCAGCCTTCCATCCACACCTGCAGGCTTTTGCTCGCATTTCCATTTCGGCCCGTTTCAGACGAGACGAGACGGCTGCAACTGCAGGCTTTGGCTCGTAATTCGCCGGTCAAAGCTCGGAGCAGAACAGCAGCTGTTACACGGGTCGAGAGACCGCGGGGGGCTCCAGCTCCACGGATTTGACGTGCTCGACCGCGCGCATGGGCGCAGCCACCTTTCCCCGGTCATGCCTTTTTCGCCCCACGCACGCACGCACGCACGGGCACGAGACTGTTGCGGCCGCCCCCTCGAGCGGAGGACGCGCGCCTCGCCTCGCCTCGCCTCGACGTCGCGTCTTGTCCACGGACCACGCCACCACGGGCAAGCGGACAAGGCTGCTGCCGTTTCCCATCGCGTGCCTCGGCGACTGTAGCCGACCCTGTAGCTAGCTACCTGCGCCGCTGCGCGTGGCGTCTGGCGTGGCGTGGAAGCGGCGCACGCCTCGCCGACGGCGACGGCGGCAGTGGCGTGCGCTGGGCGCGGGAGGCGCCACCAAGAGCACTGTGGTGCCTAAGTCGTAAGACCATCCGCACTGGTCCCTGCAAAAAATCGCCATCGGCTCCCGCAGGAGACTTTTGGCGTTTTTACGCCGCGCAGCCTCCCCGCAGGAGCACGGAAAAGAGGCGTCGCGAGGGCCCACCACGCATCGATGCCGCCGCCCCCCAACAACCTCGCGCGCCGCCACACCCGCGCGCGCGCCGCATCCGCCACACCCGCGCGCGTCGCATCCGCCCGTGGCCACCGCGCGTGGATCCGGGAGGGAGGGGTGGCCGGCGCCGGTGCCCGCCGCGCCTCTCCTTCGCCGGCGAGCGGCATGAGGAGGCGCCGGCGGGCAGATCGAGGAGGGGCGGCGGAGCTCGGGCGCGGGTCGCCGGGAGATTGAGAGGACGAGAGGAGGGAGGGGCCGTCCGCGGCGAGCAAGAACCCGCGTCGAGCCGTGGCCGTCGTGCTCGCGGCCCGCGCACCGACGCCCCACCTCCATGCCGAGGAGCTTGAGCCGCCGCCATGGCCATGGGGAAGCTCCGCCCCGCCACCGCTCGGATCGACACCGGCGCGAGGGAGGGGCCGCCGCATCCCCCGCCGCCGTGAGGTGCCTCCTCCTCCTCCCGGCGGAGGTAGAGGCCCGCCGGCGTGCCCCGGCTCCTCCACCGCGTACGTGGCTCCGCGCGTCGAGGGGGAGGAGGCGGCGCGCCGAGCCGCGCGCGCGACCTCCACCGCCGGATCCATGGCCGCCGTCGCGGCTACCCGGCGAGGAAGGGGGGGGGAGGACGGCGCGCCGGCGGTGGTAGCCGGAGCGAGGCGAGAGAGGGAGCGGCGAGAGCGAGCGAGGCGAGCGGGGGCGAGAGAGGGGTGCGGACGGGTGTGGGAGAGAAGGGGATAAAAAAAATCCGTGTGGGCCCGGTGGTTGGGATGGAGGAGGGATATAAAGGATGACGAGTGCGAAAGAATGAGATATAAAGGAAGGAATCTCGGTGAGTAAGCGGGAATATTCGTTTTGAAGGAGATGATAAAGGATGACGAGCGTGGATGGTCTAATGCGACATATACTGATGCCTGCCCGGCTTAGTATTCCCCTTCCTTTTTCGTTGCCAATCATGGTAGTGCACCAGCAGCAGCTCGAGCATTCTTTGCCATTGACGCGAGCTGTTAATGCTACATCATCTGAATTGTTGAAGGATCAAATGATCAGTCATTAGTTAACTGCCGCGTTAAAAAGAAACACAAGTGTTCGCTAAAGGCCACCACCCCACTGCCAACTTTGCTCCGGACGAGAGACCACGGAACGCTGAAAGGAGATGAGATCTTTCAGTGAAAACCTCCAGTACGTCCATCATTTCCCCTCGGAGTTTCCACTACAGTGACAGCAGCAACAGTAGTAGTAGGAGCGTAGTAGGATCGATCGATGACTGCCCCCGGCTGACGTGTCGTCCTTTGGTACTCGACGGGGGCCCCCCCGTCCGAGACCCTGCGCGTTCAATGTTCAACTGAACTGTACTGCACAGTACGAGTTCAGCGGCAGCATCCCTGCTACGCTACGCTACACATCAGGGCAGCAGAGGCAGCAGGGGCGGAGGCGGAGCGCATCTCGACGATCGAGTTTACGTGCTCGGATCCTCGTTTTTACTACTGGGACTAGGAGAATGTCACCTGCCTCCCTCCGGCCGCCGCTGCCTGCGGTCACTGATTGGGGTCGGTCGCTCACTCACTCACTCATCACACAGTTGCTGCAGGGGAGACCAGACAGTTGGGCCCTACCCCATCTACGACCGGCCGGGCCTAGCGCACCAGCGCTGCTTCCTGCAGCGAAGCAAGTCCCAATGGCATCTCTGTCCAATTAGCAGGACAGTAATCACGCGTGCCTGCCTGCCTGCCTGCCAAAGCGAACAGCGATTTTACCGCATCAATGATCCAGTCAACAACAGCTTTGATCCTTCTCTCTCCTGCAGTCACCCGATAATTACACTGCAACATGCATCACAGCCAGATTCACAGCGTGGCGGCGCGGTATCAGGAGCAGGTCTATCTCTCTCTCCTGCCCGCCATCTCAATGATTGGAGGCCACGTTACCGAGGCGGGGGAACAGAACCCAACAGAACAGGAGGGCATCGACGACGACGGGGGTGGTGGGAAAAGTTGTCTGTCACTCGCAGGCACCGGTAAAAAAGGCGGCAGCTTTCTCGCTCCTCTCCACATCACCACCAGCAGTGGTGGTGGAGGCTTTCAGTCAGCACGAGTAAACAAATTAAACAACGACAAATACTACTCCAGTAAAGAATTAGTTGAGCCATGCTCCATCATCGATCGTGCTGGCTGGATGCCGGCGATGATGAGTTGTAATCAACATCGAGCCCCCGCCGCGCCGCGATCGCCCGAAAAGACAGCGTTAGATTCAGCCTCCGGCCTCGACGCGGCGAAATCCCATCCCTTGGCCAATCTTCACCGGCGAGGGAGGGGAGAGGAGATTGTCCGGTGGGGCCCCCGGGAGGGCGTTCGTCCAGTCCAGTCCAGTCCAACGGGGGCGCGAGATGCAATCTGCCCTACTATCTCGTCGACGGACGGGGACTGGATGCATGGATCCATCGATCGATCGCTGACGGGGGAGGAGGGCGAGCGGTTGGCGGCCACGGCGATTAGCTAGCGGTGGTTAGATCTTGACCGGGCGCCAAGACGGATTATGTTTTTCTTTTCTTGGGATTATACTAGTCGCGCAATGCCTCCTGTGCTACAGAGACACAGAGTGCGCTGCGCCGGAGGGGAAGGCAAGGGCGACGCGCCCCCACATGGCCGGCGGGATAAACTAGCCGCCGGCCGGCCGGCCACTTTTACTAATACTCCGGTGAGGGTGAGGCGGCGAGACGCCGGTGGAAGGGGCAACGGGCGGGCGCGGGGGACGAGGCAATCATTGACAGGCAAGGGGATTAGATGCCCTGTCAAAGCCCTCTCCGTACGTACCTCAGAGATCGAGGGGGCCTGTGGTCTTCACTGGCTGGGGAGCTTTTGGGGCTGATCCCGGCGGTAATTCCTGTCATTAGCAGTGCTAATCTAATGATGGGCGTGTCTGCTGCTACTCTGCTGCATGCCAGGGAATTATTGTCCGGTTGGTTCGTATGGGAGAGTGTGCACAGGCGATCGACTCCTGGTAAGTACTTGTACTGGTAGGAAAAGACATGTCCTGCCCTGCTCATACGTATGCGAGGCGCCGCGGCAGCAGCAAGGAGCAAGCGATCCGTGTTCAGAAGCGCTGGCATGCGCATGCCTGCCTCCTCACGTATCTTTGTGATCGCAACTTCTTACAAATTTACAATCGGCGTGTTAATGTGTTATATATGCTATGCATGGCCTATGGACAAGTAAACTTCGTTAAAAAAATTCTCATTTCGCTCCTTCCCATGTTCTTCTCGAGAAAACATAGGATCCATTGTTGTCACAACTTGTTAGGAATGACTTCTAGTAGTGGATTCAAAAGGCAGGACTACGCGGTGCATTGTGTGGTACAAAAGGTTTTGAAACTCCACCAAAGTTCCAAATCCACCCTAATCAAGTCAGTAGCAGATAGCACCTTTTGTTTTCACAAAATTATTTTATCTGGCTGTCTTTGTTTTCTCTCCACAACTCCATAAGCCCGCAATTAGTGCTGATGCTGCTGACACTGAGGGACAATGAGGACAAACACCTCGTTCCGGTGATGAGCTGCCTGCGTGCATGCATCGATCACACCCTACACAACACAACTCGTGCAAGCTTCCACTGGAGATCGATCGATCGGTCGGTCGCCTTGGCTAAACAAAGCCGAGGGAATGGTTGAAGCAAGAGCAATATAATATACAAGTACCCCCTGCAATGTACTCATCTGCATCACTTGTATAACCCACGAAAACAAAAGGTCGCCAGATCTGGGATTCAAACGGAGCTGCAGGCACCGCAACCACTTGGCGTCCACTGCTTGGCCGCCCCCCGATTGTTTGTGTATTTAAATTTGCTGTCAAAGGCGTGTGCAAAAAAGATGCCCGCGAGAACAGGTGTTTGATCAGGGGCCAACATCTCTGAATACAAAATCGCCCCGGCTTTTGGCTTCTGAAGATGCAGAGGAATTAGAAACACCCTTTGCGTACCTGGCATGTTGGTGGTGCCCCCCTTTCTTTTCATCAAGGGATCAAGTACTTTTGTACTGATGGTACCCAAGTGGTAGCTAGCTCAGCTCAATTTTTTTTAAAAAAAAATTATTAGCTACTCTCTGAAAAGGGATATTTTATTATTAGTAGCTCAAATCAAATGTACAGTGGACATGAAGTTTTCGTACAGTGCCTGATTTCAGCAAAATGTTGTCGAGAAACTCTGAACTTTTTTTTCTAGAAAGAACATTCAGCCGGTTGTACCAGAATAAATCACATCAAACAAATTGGTACTGAGCCGAAGTGATGTGATCCCTGACAATTTTGAGGAATCGGGAGGAGGACTGCATGCAACTTACTGTGAATAATGCGCCCACCGATTCTGGATTGGGAGGAGCTCTCAGTTCAGCGCCTCTAATGATTTCATTCCCGTGTTGCTCGAAGAAGCAAAGATGCTAGATCCAACATGGAAGCGTGCTCTGCTCACCCTAGCTTGTCTACGAAGGATTCCCAAGCACAAACCCCCCTCGGTGGTCGCTTCATCATCATGTCACAAAACCAAAAAAAAATTGTAGGCCAATGATACCATGTTATCCTACACAAAGTGGAAAAAAATATCCGCACGAATCTTGAAGGCATTCGACGGTCCGGTACCGCCAGATCGACGTCGTGGTCAGCTATTCATACAATTTTTTGGTGCTCAGATCCACAAACTCCAAACTTATTATAGCCGACATATACTATACACGACCATCTGGGCCCTATGATTTTTTTTCGCGGTATTTAAAGAAAAGGGCATCTTTTTGGTATTGATCATGCATGCATGCCATCAACTTTGAAGCAACTGATGGGTGATGCTACAGGCTACTAGTTGCAGGATTGAAAGAGAGGCATCGAGAAAAAATCAAGGCGATATTTTGTATTGTATCATTTCGGGGGGCACGGAAAGAAAATAGCTCCTGTTGGGGTGAACGCGGCCTCTCTACAGTCGGCGGAGATATGATAAACAGGAAGGGTCCAGCAATGCGTCTGATCAGAATATGCCAAATCGCCACTGAATCATGCATGCATGCATGCAGCAGATCATTGAGATATCCAGGAAAGGACAAGTGATCTTCTTAGTCTGGGCCCCACACGCAGAGAGAGAGAGAGAGGGACTGGGAGTTTCCAACTCGTCGTCGTCTTGAACGAGATTATTAGGAACTGTTAACCGAGGTTCAGGGTTTATCAATTGGCAATCTGGCATGTTTGCTCTATGGTCTCTGATGATGAGCTGCATTCTTCGAGCCATCGCCGCCGCTGACACACTACTACTGTAGCTCCCTGGGTCAAGCCCTGACGTCATTGTCAGCACTGGCTGCAAAACCACAGACCACAAAACCACACATACTACTCACACTCCAAATGTCATTAGAGACTTTAATTTACTCCAAAAAGTTGGCGACATTGAAAGAATGGACAAGACGACGAGGGCGGAGGAAATGTAATGTTTGACAGCCGTGTCGAGGCCGTACGTGTCTTTTGAGCTCTCTCTATCCCCTCGCGATCGGTGGCGCCGTCGCCGCCGGGTGCCCGGCGAGGCCGGCGCGCCCCTGGTTTTTTTCTCGCCCGCGACGCGACACAACTATCGACTGACGCCGATCTCCCCGACACGAGCTGTGCAAGTTGTGCGCGTCGCGGCGAGCGAGCGCTGTCACTGCCAGGGCTCAATATCTGGTCTGCCGATGAGGAGCCAAATCGCCCCCGGCGCTAGCCCCATCCCCAGTGACCCCTCGTTTTCTCCAGGATACCACAGCGATGGACCGGATTTCCCCTCTCCGGCCGGCTGATCGCCATTCGCCATCCACACACACAGAGGACACAGCTGCGTTCCATTTCCATGATCCCTCGAGGCAATTTCACGTCAACTCGCCGGGCCTTTTTCACTCCATATGGCCTACTCGCGCACGCTCTGCCGGCAGGTGCGGTAACAAGCACAGGGGGTGCCGGGTGAGGTGAAAGTGAAAGGGAAACCGTTGCACGGCGTCGAGCAGTCGAGGGCTTCGCGTTTTTGCGAGACATGACCCGGTTGGTGGCGCCAATCAATTTTCGCTTGATGAGCGAGGAGGAGGAGAGGAGAGGAGGCTGGTGCCGGGTGCGGCTCCCTCCATGGTCCAACTCCGAGGCGGCCAACGTAACTCTGGTCTCTGGACCCGGGGAAAAGGCTCTGTACCCGCACTGCACGCCATGCAGGCATTCAGTGCTCTGCATGCATGAACGCATGGTGGTGTTGCTCGAGAGCTCTGCTCTGGCTAGCGCTCGCTACTTCATCGTCGTCGTCGTCGTCGGCCGCCTCCGGCCAATGTGGCTAGCTGGGAATCTACTGTGGCTTATGCGCTGGGAGGGCGAGTGGGGGAGAGACGACGCACTGTTGCTTTCACTAGCAGGTGGGCCCGACGACAACACGGTATGGTGTAGTCCTCTCTCTGGTTTTTACGAAGCTGTGTGTGTAGAAATACTCCTATCGTGATATACTGATATGGGTCTGCTGGGTGCCTGACACGGGAAGGAGAGAATCGTCTGCCCCCGAGAATGCATCAGAGTCCAGCTCTGTTCAAGAAAAGAACAAAAGAAATCAGGCTGCAGCTGAGGCTGTATAGTAGTAGACTTGTATATCACTATACATTAGGCTCTAAGAGCTACGCTACTAATGTGAGAGTGCCAAGCCCTAATGCAGTAGAATTGACCCTTTTGGTTCGATCGGACGCTTTACACTGCAGGGCGCGATCTGCTTGGCCTCTTGTAGTATATATCATCTCCCAGGAACGAAGAAGAACTCCGTGACTCACGTCAACTCCAAGTGTAGGAAAGTAACACGTTTACATTTCACTGTGGTCAGTGAAACCAGTGACGATTTTTTTATATAGTTTCGAAGTGTAGTTCTCAGTAAAAAAAAAGATGCAAAGCTCCTCTAAAACCCTAGTGTCACAAAACACAACGCACACGTTCGAGACGCGTTGTATAAATTAATTAACTGGTGTGTACTACTTATGCGTGACAAGAATTTAGGAGCACAAGATGGAATGGGCCATAGTAAACAACAAGAAGCTACGTACGGGAGTACTAGTCGCGTAGCACAAGTAAATCAATTGCATGACACGCCTCGGCAAGCTTGGGCGGCCGGGCCGGCCGGGTCGCAACAAGCTTGGGGGCAAAGAGATTTACCGGCAAAGCCGAGAGAAACCTGCCTTGGGCCAGCCAAAGAGGGAGACCAACGCCAAGTTTTCAGCGAGGAGAGATGGGATCACAAGCAGTTAGTAGCACTCTACCATACTAGGACTACTACTACTCCGGTAGCTTGATTTCACAAGCGCCGTCCATAAAATACACCGGTTCCCGATCCCCCGGGTGCGAAGCATCAAGTATTCAAGTCAGACTTCCAAGGTTTAAACCCCCGGCCAGACCCAATCCCCAGCCTTAAACTAACCAGCACAAGCACAAAAACTAATCAGCAGCTGGCATCAGCCCCAAGAAAACCGCCTGCAAAATATCAAGGACGTTTTCAATTAGCCACTGACATTGTACTCTTCCTAGCTAATGGTACGATTTGTATAATTTAGATCTGTTCTGATTCACTTGTCCTTCACAGATTCAGACGTGTAGAAACAGTCCCTGATGCAAGAGGGGAGGTGTAATTTTCTATCTTCAAAGCTAATAAGGAACACATTTGAAACTGAATATATACTATGATATTTTCACGGTTTCAAAATATACCATCGGTGTGTCACTAACATGTGGGTGTCACCACGGTCACTGCATGTGGGTCAGGAACTCAGGATGACATATATATGATTTCAATTTTCCCATAACAATACTGTTACTCTAACGTGATGAGCCTAAAGTTTTTTTTTGACTGCGTGCATGCATTTCAGGAGGACATATGTTGCTGCTAGTTTGTTGAGACCGGAGACCTTGAGACCTTTTGATTTGCTTGCAGCTCACTCCAGTGATGAGAGGCGATCGAGCCATGAGCAAATGAGCATCCGATTCCCCTGGCCTCTCACTCAAAACTCATCTAATTTGGCTGCTGGGCTTTCCGGGTCCCAATGATTGCCCGTAGGATGGTAACTGCCCCCAGTCCCCTGCCACGCACATACGGGGGGCTCTTTGCTTGCAACCAAAGGAGCAGAGCTATTGAGTAGTAGTAGTCCTGCTGCCTGCCGCCGCACCGGCTGTGCTGTGCAACCACAGATGGGGCCAAGGCCCCCTGTGCGGTGCCCCTGTGGCTGTGGGTGATCACGACGCATTACGAAATGGTCCCCCTACCCGCTGCCTGCTTCCCAGCCGATCGGTGCCGCCGGTGCACCACACCCCGCGCTGCTCAAAGTGCCCCTCGCTCAAACGTGTGCTCTTCTATCTTACTTCAGCCATGCGTGTCGGTTTACGCGAGGAAACGTCGTCATAGCATCTCGTCTGCGCGTTCGTGTACGTGTGATCGAGACGAGCGCATAGCTCGGTTGGTCCGGGGTGCGGCTGTGCACCCAATGGCGAAGCCAGCTTTCAGTGACGACTAGTGCCGGTTGCCGAAGGCCGGCTCCCAGCGGTGGCTGCCTCCCGCGGCGGATGCGCGCGGCAACGCATCAGCCATGATATGGTAGCAGAGAGGAAGGATTGTTGCCTTTTCTATTTTTTTCCTGTGATCCGGTAGCAGTTGGGTCTCAAGATTTCATTTTTTAGTCAAATTCACAGGAGAAATATAGGCTCAAGGTTTTTTAATTAAAAAAAACCCTCACCGGTGTTCCAGGGTTCGGGGATTTTCTAAGCCGGGTGTCGATTCCTTCTTCTTAATGAAAACCAGTGGGTACTCACCCCACCGACCTAGTTTTGTGTGGGTACGTGATCGTCTTCGTTCCTATGCCACTAGGCCAGAAACGATCTGCCCTGGCGGCTAAAACCGGTCTTTGTTGGCGGGCGCGGCACCCGCCAGCAACTTTGAGCCAGTAGAAATGGCCCTTTGTGTTGGTAGGTGGCCCGCTCGCCAGCACAGAGCCATTTGTGTTGGAGGGTCACTTAAATGACCGTCCGCCAGCACAGAGCCATTTGTGCTGGCGGGCCACTTAGGGCGCGTTTGCGGAGGTGGCCCGACGGCCCGGCTGCGCTCTCGGGCTGCAACCTCTCTTGTTTGTCACACTGGCCCAACCTCAGAGCCTGGCCCGCACGGACTTCAAAGCACGCAAAACTAGGCCCCAAGAAACGTGAATTTCCTTTGTTTCGTTTCAGCCCGGCTAGCTGCAGCGTGGTGAGCTCGCGTCGGCACGATGAAGACACCGCCCCCTCTGCGTCTCTCACCTACCGCTGCTCCTTCTTCCTCTCGCGATGGCTGGAGACGGAGATCTCCCCTCCCCGCGCGCCCGCCGGCGGGCGATCGGCTCGGCGCACTCCCCAACGACGTGCTCGAGGTGGACGCGCACGGTGCGGGAGGCCGCGGCGGCGACCGCCGCCGCGTCAAGGTGCGGAAGCGCGAGTCTTGCCGGAGGTGCCAACGGGCCGCGAATCGACGACAACGCGCCCCTCCCCCGGCCGGCCGCCGGATTCGGCGGGGGAGCCTGCGGTGACGGTGTGGGTTGAGCGAGCCGGCAAGCGGTCGTGGGGTGCTCCTCCTCGCGTGCGGCGGTGCGGCTTGAATGAGTGCTCGGCCGGCGCGGCATGGGCTAGCGGCACACGCGGCCGGCCCGGCCGACACGGTTGGGCTTCACCACCGCGACGGGTTGGGAGAGGAGGAGCGCCGCGACGCCGGGAGGAGCGCCGGCGTCGCGGTCGGAGCGTGGGGGCGGGTGCGCTGGGAAAGTGCTCGATGAAATGCTTGTGAGCCTTCTTTGGTGGTAAGGCTACCACATTGCAGTGCACGGTAGCCACACCTCTCAGCCTGGCTGTCAATTTGGGTGGCAAACAACAACATCACATGAGCCAGTCTCATTTGGTACAGAACCGCAAACACGGTGCCTTGCATCATCTGAGCCGGGTCATTTCTGGCCTGGGCTAGTTGGGTCAGCCGAGCCGGGGTGGTACAGGGTCGCAAACACGCCCTTAAACGCCGGCCAACACAAATGTCGTCAGTGCTGACGGTTACTTAAGTTGTCCGCCAACACAAATGTCATTAGTGCTGGCGGTTGCTTAGGCCGCACACCAGCACAAAGGTCATCTTTGCTAGCGGTTGCTTAGGCCGATCGCCACAGAAAGCATTTTTCTCATTTCATATATAATTCCCCATAATTGTTTATTATTTGTATATAATTCGTCATTTTCGTTTATTATTTGTATTTGGCCGCTATATTCGCCTGTTTTTTTCATATTGGCATTTTCACTTTAATTTATTGTAATTTGTATTTAACCGCCACATCCAAATATGTCTCACAAACACATAATCCAAACTAAAAAATGTATACGTAAGTCACATTAAAAAAACATCGTGCGTAATAGATAACCCTAAGACACCCATATACGTAACCTTTCCGCATCGTCTAATGTCAAGACTCCTTCTTTATCGAAGAATTCTCCATCCTCGTGGCAAATCTCACGTAGGATGAATCTCGGTATGTGCACAAATGTTGGTGATATGATTGTCACCAAGTTGCCCCATGATCCCTCAATGGTAGGCATCTGCACGTAAACACAATAAATAAAGATTGTTATGCATTACCATCAGGACCATAATTAGCACATATATAGTTGTGTACAATAAGAGGCTTACGTCTTCATGATTCGTCCGGTACCTCCCATTATTTCTCAAAACCTCATACACATAATATACACATAGCACACTGCCAGGAGGTTGTTTATAGCACTGCAAAAAAATAAAAAATGATTGGTACTTATTAACAGAAGTGTACAACTCTGATAAAAATGATTGGTACTTATTAACAGAAGTGTTCTTACCCATTTGGCATGTCGTATCACCAATTTTTTCTTCTTGTGCTACCCGCCATTGACTATGTATAGCCTATACGCACTTTAAGGATACAAAGACATAAGTTGGTAATACAATTTGAACTATAGCCGATACACACAGTAGTGATTATATATTGCACTGAGTTGTCTTACTTTCTTATAATCTCAATGGTTTCTTGTAAGAAGCCTCTGAATAGTGTAATGAGTCAAAGACCCCCATAGCTCCCAACTTCGGACACATGTGAAAGCAAATGAAATGATCGCTGCATAAAATTAAAATAATTAATATGAATAGATCAAAAATGAAGGAAAATGATGAAATAGTTATTTAAAGAATCTTACTCAAAATTGTAAGCACACTTGATAGAATCCTTATGTTGGTTTTTCCTCATTACCCTTGAAATGTATACAGACACCTCATGAAGTTTAGCTTTCTCGTAACCCTTTGTTAATTCTTCTTTCTCTTGTGGTGTGTTTGCTTCTTCCTCTATTTGCTTTCTTAGATTATCTGTCATTATTAACGTGTGTTGTGGCTTGCTTACTTGTTGCGGGTCCATACATGCTACCTTCCACCTCCCATTTGTCTTCCTTTCATCCAACGCTTGCATCCTGCAAAAAAGTTTACTTAGGATGGTAATAACAATACATATGAAATTGAATAGATTTGGATGTCGTATAGGGATGTTGACTTACATGGACCAAATGGTGACGAGATTGATGTCGAGTTTGTCACGACGGAACATCGCATGCAAATCAGAGAAATTGATTGCAACCTTCCGTTCTAAAGAGCTATTGTACACCCATTTCGGGACATTGGCGTTGATAGTGCGAATGCTGCTTCATGGCGTGCATGATCCTTCCATGCAGTCTCATCAATTCTGATGGCCCTTCATTCAGTTGCCACCTAAACAAAAATGGTTTGCCACGATCATACTTGTCGGGCACCTCGTCCGACGAAAACATACTTATGTGCTCCTCCTTTTTGTTTTTGAAAAGAGGTGCGGGTTAAAGATTTTTCATCTGGTACCTTCTTGAGTACTTTAACATTAGGTGATTCTTTACCGGATGCTGGAGCCCGTTTAGGTTTATTATTCAGTACTTTCAAGAACAAGTCACCTTGGTTGTTGGACATGGCGGAGGAGATGGTGGTCTTGGAACAGATTTCGGTGATGATGCACCTTCATCGAGAGTTTGTTGCACGGGTGATTTGTTCCCATTGTTATCTCCCTGCTCCCCACCCATCGTCCGATCCTTATAGGGTTTGATCCTTAAATTTCTTAGTACAAAATGAAGGGCCCGTTATCACCCCTGTCACCGCTTTAGAATATTAAAACACATTGGTGTGTACACGTATACAACTTGCTTGTGTGTGGGTACATGTTATTTTTGCACCTACGCAGCCATCTTGCATGTGAGTACGTACCACTTTGCTTGCTATTGCACTAGTCATTGCTTGCTAATGACGTAAAAAAACCATCAAACACTCTTGCCAAAGTTTTCGACGGGGTTTATCATTTACGAGAATTTGTGTGTTTTGCTAGTGGCAAAAGGAACTCTCTCTTGGGCCATGGAAACAACTCGTACTGGTGTTGGCTTGGATTTCCTACCAAGGAGAAAGAGTCCAGGCCCAGTCTGACTAAGACACACAATTCGAGCGCCGGATATTTAGGGATGCTGATCTCATGTTTAGTCGAAACCAACTAGATCTCCAATTCGACATACTCACCCCTATTTCTTGTTCCTTGTTCCATGTCCGCCTCGATCATGACACGGAACAAGAAATAGGGGTGAGTACGTCAAATTGGAGATTTGGTAGGTTTCGACTAAACACGAGATCGGCGTCCCTAAATATCCAGTGCTCGAATTGTGTGTCTTAGTCGAACTGGTCCTGGACTCTTTCTCCTTGGTAGGAAATCCAAGCCAACACCAGTACGGATTGTTTCCGTGGCCCAGGAGAGAGTTCCTTTTGCCACTAGCAAAACACACAAATTCTCAAAAATGATAAACCCTGGTCAAAACTTTGGCAAGAGTGTTTGATGGTTTTTTATTTCATTAGCATGAAATGACTAGTGCAGTAGCAAGCAAAATGATACGTACTCACATGCAAGCTGGCTGTGTACGTGCAAAAATAACAAGTACCCACACACAAGCAAGTTGCATACGTGTACACACCAATGTGTTTTAATATTCTAAAGCGGTGACAAGGGTGATCACGGGCCCTTCATTTTGTACTAAGAAATTTAAGGATCAAACCCTATAATGATCGGACTGTAATTCTATTCAATTTTATCTTTCCATTAAAAGAGTCTGCCATCTTGCGGTACTTATGGGTCCTTATTAGCCAGCGTCTGTGCCCCACGTACACTATTTTCTGAGATTCTTTCAGGTACACAAATGTTGTACCATTCAAACAAACTACACAACATGTTTTTCTTTTTTCTGACCAGACAAAGAAAATAGGGCAAGGTAATCATTAATGGTAACAAAGATAATTGCCTTAAGTGTGAATGTCTCCCTTCTGTACTCATCCCACATCTCAACCCCATTTTCTAAAACCTCTCCATTTCCTCCATCAATGGCCCCAGGAAGACATCTATGTCGACACCAGGTTGTTTCGGTCCTTGGATTAGAATGGTAAGCACAAGGAACTTTCTCTTGTGACATAGTCAGGGGGAGGTTGTATATGGTCATCAACACTGGCCATGTGTTGTGCGTGCTGCTTCATTCACCAAATCGATTCATGCCATCTGTACTTAATGCGAACCGTATATTTCTTTTTTCATCTCTAAACACCTTGTGCTTGGAACCAAAGGTCCTCCACTTCCGAGCATCAGAAGGATGTCGAAGCTTCCCATCAAACTTCTCTGGTGATCTACGTGCCAAGTCATTAGTTTAGCGGTCTTTGAGTTCGAGAACAATCGCTTCAGACGATCCTCCACCGGCAAGTACCACATCGTCAATGCAGGGACTTTACGTTGACTAGCAGTGTCAGTACCAATACTATACTCCTCCTCACCTTAAGAAAATGCACTTTTCTTTCCACCCACCTTCCTCCTCACGCCTTTAGATGCAATGACCCATTTCACAACAAAATTGTCTTTACTTTTGTAACGACTAGCATCGCAATTTGGACACTTCTCCAGTTCTGCATAGTCACGGCGATACAATATGCAATGGTTCCTACACACGTGTATTCTTGGCACTCGCATCTTCAATGGGTTGATAATCTTCTTTGATTCATATGTGTTTCTTGGGACCAAGTTAAGCTTCGGGAGTAGATTGGTCAACAAAGTAAGGAGTTCGTTAAAACTATTGCCCAACCATTCAAATTTTGCCTCCACAATCAGAAGATGGAGCATGAAACGCAACACGGTCCACTCCTTCCCACAACCCTCATACATACGGTCCGTTGCTGCTTTCTTTAGTGTCTCAAAATTTTCTAACCCTTTAGCACTCCCTAGCAACACCTTCGGTTCAATGTGGCGCAACATTTCTTCCATATCAACATCACACTCCTTGTCCACCTGTGGTGCGTCTGTTTGATCATCATTTTGATCTTTGCAGCCAAAAGCATCATGACATGATCATTTTCATCTGCATCTTCATCACCCACTTCATCATACCTGGTGCCGATGTCTGCATTGTTGAAAGTACTTTTTGCTTCACCATGGTGGGACCAAGTTTTGTATCCTTTCACAAAACCACGCTTTATTAAATGAATCTTGATGGCATTAATATCTTCCCATACAAGTTTGTGCAACAATCACAACATGGACAGCGTATTTGCTTTGTCCTAGAAATTTGGGCATGCTTCTGCGCAACCTCAAAAAAGTTTGCCAACTTTGTCAAAGTGTCAAGAATGTAGACGAATGTCTCTGTATGCCATACATCCATGCTCTATGTCCATCTTGAATAACCTATAAAAGATAATTCTATTATAAACTCACGTATAATCAAAACTAAATTCTAGAATTTCAAACTCAATTGTAACTTGCTTCAATTAATATGTAAAAAACAAAACTAAATTCTATAATTTTAATTTATGAAGCTAATAATTTTAATGACAAACTAATAATTTAAATAATTTAATATGTAAACTTGCTTCTATAATTGCAATAATTATATTATGAACATTTAAATATTTTGCATTGACAAACTAATAATTTAAATCTAAAGCTATTTAAAAAATAAATCTCTAAATCAATATCTCTCTTCACTCCCCTCCCTCTCCTAGTTAACCCTAGGTCTAGATGTAGATCTCTATCTACATTCAAATCATGAATAGAAGGGAAAACTAAGGTTAAAATAGCACAAACTCACCTTATATAGCCACCTCCTCCAAGAAAATCAAGAGCAAAACCTTTCCCCCTAGTTTTGGAGTTTTTGGAGCTTTTCCCGAGCTCGTCTCAAGCAAAGCGTCATTGGAAGGTTGCTGGGAAGAAGGGGCTATTCTAAATTTATAGAAGCCACAATGCTAGCCACCGCCGCCGCCGCCGCCGCGAGCCCCGCCGCGGCCGCAACCGCCCGTGCCCCACCACCGCCGCTCCCGGGCTTCGCCCGCGCGCCACCCGTGTCCTGTCACCATCGCTCGTGAGCTTCGCCGGCGCCGCCGTCGCAAGCCGCCACCTGAGCCCGCGCCAGCACTCGTGCGTGCTGCCACCGTCGCTGCTTGCGGTGGAGGAGGAGCTCGAAGGCAAGCTGTCGACCCAATCTTCTACCTCTAGTTCCTCGACGAACGTTAAGCACCATCAACACCGCATGGCGAGCAGCTCCGCGTAGAACCTTAGACAATTTGTGCCTCTCCCCCTGGTGGATTGCAAGTACTGCCGGATCCGGGTGGTTTGGTTCAAGAGCAAGACAAATAACATCATCTACAAGTGCCCGAACAATCACTTGGTTTGATTTTCATCTCTTGACCTAATTCAGTTGATTTGTAGTCACGTTAGGATTTGTTGGTTATTAGTGATTTGGTTGATATAATATTAGTGATTCGGTTGATATAATTTTAGTGATTGTGTTAATTCGGTTTATGTCTAGATAATTATCCAATTTATTGATGGCAGCCACCTTAGGATTTGTTGATTGTTCTTGTAGATGTTGTTAATTCAAAATCAATCTTGTCATATATGGATAATTATCAACTATGTTGCATTTGTTACTGCCCTAATAACGTAGTTGAATTTGTTGATTATTCTTGTAGGACGACCCTAATTCATGTCAAGAAGTTTGGTGGGAAGGTCAATACCTACAACATTTGAGAACAAATTACCCACATTTGGTGCCAGCAAACTATCAGATGTTCACCTGTGTTGCTGCACCGCCACAAGCGGCACCACAATCGTCTAGTGTAGTGTGTCGGCTAGCGCAGGTGGTGCAACTCGTGTCTGAAATCATGGATCAATTGAATCAGCTAAAGTGTGTCGTTTCTGATTTGAAGTTGGGGTTTAGTGATTTGAAGATATCGAATAATGAAACAAGGCACGAACTTGTAGAACATAGAGGGCAAGTTACTGAAATCATGGAGGAGATTGGCTATCGGAAGAAGCCCAAGAAAAATAAAGGATTATGCATGCAGGGCACCATCCTCACTTTTGTGGTCTTGATAATAGGTGTAGTGCTCAGTAGTTATCTCACTAGCGGACTGTCTACTCCCTCCGGTTCCCTATTACAAGTCGTTTTGGACAAGGTTTGAGTCAAACATTGGGAATATAAATCATGAATAACTTTTAAGTCGTTGAGTTCGAAAATGTGAAAATCATATAAATAGATTTGTCTTGAAAGTTACTTTCATAAAAATACACATATATAACTTTCCAATAAAGATTTTTAAAGAAAAGAGAAGTCAAAGTTGTGCTTTGGTGACCGTGTCGCTGTCCTAAACGACTTCTAATATGGAACCGTAGGGAGTAAGAACCGAGTGAGGTAAGTTGTAATTGACTTGTGAGTGAGACCCCTATTGTAGTGTACTTTAATTTGTGTTGGTTAAGTGTGCTTTGAAACATTTGTTTGTGTGAAATAAACCTTTCTAAGGTGATGTTTGTGTTGATATTTCAGTTTGAATTTGACTTTTGGGTGATTCAATTTGACTTGTTGGTGTTGTCCATGTTGAAATATTGGAGACAGAAGTAACAATTTCCACCTTTTTTCAGCTTCACTGTGTTGGCGGGTGCATATGCAAGCCGCGAGTACTAAAGATCCATGCTGGCGGTCGACAGAAGCCGCCCGCCAGCATAAATGGGACCATTTGTGCTGGCGGGTGGCTTATGTAGACCGCCCCCACTAATCCTTCTATGGTGGCGGTCGTCATAAGCCGCCCGCCAGCATAAACGGCACCATTTGTGCTGACGGGTGTCTTATGTCGCCCGCCAGCACCGATCCTTCAATGCTGGCGGTTGCTGGCCCAGCCCCCTGCGCCCCACTGTGCTGGCGGTTGCAATTGCACCCGCTAACACGCTAATTTACTTGTGTAAGGACAAATCGTTTCTAGCCAGTATGCAAAAAGGGGGAAACCCTCGAATACTTGAGGTGTGAAAATGGTGTGGAACTGAAATGGCCGTGATTCGGTTGAAAAACAACCTTGAGATATTTTTACTGTGACTGGGAGCTTAGTAAATATTACCAGTACTCCCTCCTTCCTTTTTTATTTGACGTTGCATAGCTCAAAATTAAGCTAATCAGCATCATTTAAATGAGAATAGAGGGAGTGATAGGTAACTAATACTAAGTGGTATTGAGAGGGAGGACCGGCGGTAATAAAATCAGCGCGTTGTTTAACTTTTATGCCGGTGCCGGCTCTGCGTCGGAGGAGGCTTTACGCTTTACAGTGGTGGAGGAAAAGTCACTCATAGGGGGCTTATTGTGCATGCATGGTCCTCGGCTCATTGTGCATCTGACTTTTACAAAGTCCGCACGATGTTGTTTTGTTAAGGCGCGCAGGGGTGGGACTTTTGTACGTGGCCTCTTTTCCGGGAGGTTAAACTAAGCGTCCCAAAAAGGCAGTGACAGTGAGTAGAAAAGAGTAAACTAATGTAAGACCTGTGGAAAGAGACCGAGGTAAAAAGTTGGTTAGTGTAGGACTACTGGTGTGCTTTAGGAGGAGCACTGCTTCATTGGCCCAAGTCCCTTCCATCCACAGAGAGATGTTTTCCTGCTGCTGCTGCTGCTCTCTCTCTCTCTCCCTCCCTCCTTGATTTCTTTTTTATCTTTTTTATATGCTTTTTTCAAAGGGAATGCCCTTTTATTATACTCGTATTTTGGGTTCTTCTCACCCAACAGGCATGTGACTGTCAGCACCGATCCCGATGCAGCGATTAGAATAAGCTTAGCTAGCTGCGCTGTGCATCATATCTGTAAAGAAAAATGTTTATTAGTACTTACTAGTAGCTGCTAGCTAGCTAGGCGTAGCCACCAACTGTCTGGTAGTACTGGTGGTGCTTGCAGACAGTAATTAACCGGCGCTAATCCCTTCCCCGTCACTTCACTTCATCTATCCCTCAAACCGTACACCGAGCCAGTTGCAAGTTTACATTCCCTTCCCCCGTTTGCAGGCAGGCTCACACAAAAGTCAATGACGATCTAAAATAGTCTGAAGCTGAGAGAACAGCAAACAGCCACACAAACACAATGTACAGTAGTACGTGCCATCTTCTTCATATTTTTCCACCAATAAATAAACCACACCAACACATCAAACTTCTCAAAACTTCCGAAGCGTGTGTGTACATCCATGGAAAGATCAATGCGGCCATATATTTCCACGGAGCAGGGAACAGGACGATCGATATACGATGCGTCGAAAAACATTTGCCTGAATTTTCTAGGCTGGTTTTCAAGCCGGCCATTGACCAAAATCGTGTTCATGTCTCTGTTTTTTTTCCCCTGTCCTTCAAGAATAGAAAAGGCAAAATGAAACATGTCCGTGGTACGTACGGTGGAGGAACGGCGTTTCGACATTGAAACCGGGGGTGCTGTTCATTCATTAGGGCAGAATTAAATCGAACTAGAAAAATTTAAAAATTAGTTTCAGAGGGAGGATTCGAGGATCACTGCCTGGTAGGTGCGGCGTGGACAGGCGACGACGGCTTGGCCTTTGCTCCCTCCAGCTCCAGCCAGTACAAGCAATTGCCTGTACGCGCTGTCCCGTCTCGTCACCACCACCGCCACCACCACCGGGAAAGCGAGCGCGCACGTCCACGGTTTCCATTGGATCCGTTTCGTTTCATTAGTTCAAAGACGGTGGAATTCTTTTATTTATATATAAAAAAAAGAGAGAGGGAGAGGCCTTCTTGTTGATTAATTAATTGATTGATCTCGATCGAGAGAAGTCGAAATTCTCAACGAGATGGTCAAGCACCGTAGCCGACTTCATCTCCCAACCCTTTTCGTGCGGAGGGGTGGCCATGGTGCGGGAGTAGAACATTCCAATCTTTCTAGAAATCTTGGGGGTTGATTAAATTCCTTGAACCATATGAGAATTGTTCGAGTCCACACCTGCTAGCAAAAGAGTTTAGAGTTTCATGAAACCAACACACGGCAAAAAAAAACAGGAAGAGGGAGAGACGAAGTGCAGCAGAAGCAAGCAAAGCATGGATGACTCCTCCTCCTCCATCCTTTTCCTCACGGTCACGGGGGTGACTTGTGCATAAAGGCTTTATCATTTTAAGGCAAAGGGATCAGGTTTACCCTACCATCATACTGTATGTATCCCTTGGGTGTGATTCCCGGGAGACATTTCCCCGTGCCCTCGCAACAGAACAGTTGCCCTAGCTATCCGTGTAAGCGCCACTAGTACTGTTTGGCACGTAGTATACCGGAAGCGGCAGCGATACTGTTCGTACATTTGGCTCCTGCACGACCTTGCCTCGACGAATTTGGGACGAAATGATCTCGGTCCACAGGGAGGGAGGGGATGAGCTCCACCACCACTTTGTTTGACCCCGTTTTGGTTTAACTTTTTTTTTTTAAAAAAAAGCATCTGCGTTACTCTCGAGGTAGATGTCGTTGCTGGGTGAAGGAATCTTGTGCCACCAGCAGATGTCTCAACTCTCTCGAGAGTCTGTAAAAAAAGGACAGCATATGCTGTGATTTTTTGTATAAAAAAAACGAATTCGGGGGTAACATTGCCTCTCTGTGATAAGAACCTGTGACAGCAAAAAATTAAAAAAAAAATTGATGGCGAGCGACCATTTTCAGAGTCTAAATTGTCGTAAATTTTACGATAGCAACGGCATGCAGCAAGTGGCCTCGTATCCACTAGACACAGCTAGCTAGTAGTTCAATGCTCCCGGCAGTATAGACATCGTACAGTACGTGTTCATTTGTTGGTGGGTAGATGGGGTTGGACAAATCTCCCGGCCAAAAATCCTGAAGGACCTTACCGTTTCTGTTCGTATGTGTATTTTTATGCCATATGAATGTTTATGTCTATCGATCTAGGGAAATCTACGGCCTATCTAGAGCTCTAGATGAAGTACTCCCACCAGCATCGAGTTTAATTTACACTCTTGTTTACAAACAAACAACTAGTAACATTACAAGCACGTATTATGCAAATCAGGGGTGTTTAGATGGAAAAAGTTATGTGTATGAAAAATGCTTTAGAGTGTAAAGTTGTATAAAAGGTGTGCGTTGGCTTGCGTTTATATGGACGACGGATGAATTGTTCGATGTGACGGATGAATGGTGGATATTTGCATATAAGAGCAAATGTTATTATCTTATAACACGATAAACCAAAATTTTTTTTGATTCTATTAGCAAGAGATAGGGAAGGACAATGCACGAAGATGAACCGTGGAGAAGTCAAGAACAAAAGATATTACTACCAGCATCACACCCTAAATTAGATTATGTCTTACAATATGCCGTGGACGTGGACATTCTTATGTTTTTGGATAGAAAATCAAAATTCAAGCATTAACAGTACAAACCCTAACACTTACTCATGAAGTTCTACTGCAAAATGATAGTTTAATTAACTTGCCATCTTATACTATTACTATTTGGAGACTCCTTTTTAAGCCTTCAAGTGAATCCACGCAGGATCCTAGGTGGACAATCTAGAAAAATAAAGAAATCTTAGAAATTCTATGAAAAAAGCAAAACATCTAGCCACCAAGGCTCAAATGACCATAGCCATTACATCGATTGTATTTTCTAAAACATAACCCACCATGCCATCATGAAAATAGCCTAAAATAACCCCCTAAATCTATATCTAAATTACCCACCTCTGCTATTATAAAATAATTCAAAATAACCTCATAAATTTGCAACTAAAATACCTACAACTAATACTTCAAAATAACTTAAATTAACCCCTTAGATTTGCATCTATTATTACCCTTAAATATTTAATTATGGATGAAAATGTTGAAAGTAAATCCTAACTAAAATATACCAATGGGATGGATATAATAGGTATATATTTGATATAAATATTGTCTTCGAATATTCAACAAATGAGAGCAGCTTAAGGTAATAGTTTTATATCTATGCAGCCTTAATTTTTTCCATGGGAGACTCGGCCATTACTTCCCACAAGATATGCTAGAAAAAATCATAAAAATTCTTACAAAAATCTAATGGTTAAGACTCCTTAATATAAATAACTCTGTGTGTAGCGGGGTTAGTGGGCTAATTAAATTTAAAGTAAATCAGAGGATTATATGCTAGTGAGAAGCTCAGTGCTACCAAAAACAGGCAGGCACATAAAAAATTTCCACCCACGCTAAAGATGGTGGAACAGAAGGGGCTGAAAACCTCAATCAGCCATAAAAAAAGAGGTGTCGCAGCACACAAACAAACCCACAGCGGTTCCCATCCAATGGGCTCCTTGTTCTATCCCGGAATAGAAAACTGAAAACCCCATCAAAATGATTTGGTTTTCAGCAAGTATACGATCTAACCCAGACTACCAAGCATCCTTTTGTCCCCTTGTGGCCTAGCCCCCCTCCCCGATTTAATGATTGGTTGATCCCTCAATTTCATGACCCAAACAACACACCATCCCTGCTTGCCCTCGGAGGAATGGGGACCATCACCTCCGTCTAAAAGAAATCCATGATCAGGAAACCAAAAAAACGCAAGAAAATTACAGGCATTGTTTTTTATTTTGGTTTACAGCGCGAATGAAAAGCGGCAGCAGTGCATCTCCCTTTTCCCCTCTTCTCCACCTCCAGCAAGCAACTCACCGCACCGGCCGCACCACAACACTTCTTCGCTAGCTCCAGTGCTGCTCCCTCTAGCTTCTTCCTCCTCCCCCTCCTTTCATGGCAGGAAAGGCTGAGGTGATGATGCCCATGAGCCATCCAATTTGACCCATGCCATCCTGGACCTATATACATACTGCCCCAGCGCACACACTCGCAATCTCTACTTCTTCTCTACCACTGCTGTGCTAAGCAGCTCCTCTCTCTCTTCTCCCTCCTCCCTGCTTTTGCCTCAGCCTGCTGCAAGCTTTTGCTTTGGTTTAGGTGCTTCTTTTCCACTCCTTTACTGTTCCCCCACTTTTGCTTGCTTTGTCACGCACACGAAAAGCTCCTGCCTTTACCTTCTCGGACCTTATCTCCGCCCCCATAGTGGGATTTGGTGGGAGCTGCGCTGCTTGCCCCTCGCGTTTCTTTGCTCAATCGGGGTCGCAGCCCGCGGGTGCGCGTGCTCGGTATTCGGGGTTCTTTGAGTGGGGATTGCGCGCGGTCCCCTGGGCGATTGCGGACGCCCGCTGCAGATCTTTGCGCAATTCCGGCTCGCCGGAGATGAACTGTGGGCCGCCCGACGAGCTGCCGCCGGCATCGGCGCCGTCGTGCTTCCTCAACCTCAACTGGAACCAGTCCATGGCCGCCGACCACCTCGACCCGGCGCTCAGCTCCATGGTCTCCTCCCCGCCGTCCAACTCGACGGCCGCCGCCGCGGCGACTGACGGCCTCGCTCTGCACGGGATCTCGCCCCAGCCGCAGTACGGCGGCACGCCTCTCAGCTCTCCCCCCAAGCTCAACCTCTCTATGATGGGCCAGTTCCACCACTACCAGCCGCCGCAGGTGGGCGGCGCCGGACCCGGCGGCTTGCCACTCCTGGAGAACTTGATGCCGATGGGCCATCTGGACCAGTTCCTCGCCGACCCAGGCTTCGCCGAGCGCGCGGCGAGGCTCTCCGGCTTTGACGGCCGCACCGGTGGGAACGGGTATGGCGGCGCCGTCCCGGGACAGTTCGGCCTCCCGGAAGCCGGCCCCGTCGGTGCATTGAAGGACCTGGAGCTCGGGAACGGCCGGGACGAGTCATCAGTGTCCGATCCGGCGTCGGCCAGCGCGGAGATGGCGTTGAAAGCCCCTTCCGACGGCAATGCAAAGAAACGGAAGGCCAGCGGGAAGGGGAAAGGCAAGGACGGCCCTGGGTCCGCCGCCGCAAAGGATCTCGCCAAGGTACGTGCACAATTGCGTTAGTTTCTTGCCCCAATTCGCCGCGCAGTTCAGTTTTGGAGCAAAAGATTTCACTTTGGGAGCGTTTTGCAGGATGAATCCAGCGGGAAGCGGTGCAAATCGGCGGACGAGGGCAATGGCGCGGAGGACAACTCCGCCAAGGGGAAGGCCGCGCAGAGCAACAGCGAGAATGGCGGCAAGAAGCAGGGTAAAGACACGTCGAAGCTCCCCGAGCCGCCCAAGGACTACATCCATGTCCGGGCGAGGCGCGGTGAGGCGACAGACAGCCACAGCCTCGCTGAGAGGGTACAGTTCCTTGGGGCTCAATTGCATTGTTCTTGATATCACCCTTGCTGTAGATTTTGTGTTAATTTTTCTCGGTTTTCTTGAACAATTCAGGTGAGAAGAGAAAAGATCAGCCAGAGGATGAAGCTGCTGCAGGATCTTGTGCCGGGTTGCAACAAGGTAACCGAAGAAGGTCCTCATAATTGATATCAGGCACTTGCTGTCCTAGAGTAGTTTGTTGCTCAGATTTGAAATTGGGAAATGTTACTCGTTTCAGGTGGTTGGCAAGGCAGTCATGCTTGATGAAATCATAAACTATGTGCAGTCCTTGCAACGGCAAGTCGAGGTATGTGCCCACTGTCAATTCATAGCTGGAGTGATTGTGAAACTGCAGGTTTTGCCATTTTAGAATAAAACCAAGGTCGATATATGCTATCTGAACCCTTTCCTTTAACATCCATTTTGCAGTTCCTGTCCATGAAATTGGCCACTGTGAATCCCCAGCTGGACTTCAACAATTTGCCTAACCTTCTTCCTGAAGATGTGAGGACAAGCATATACCATTGATCACATTACCATGTTTGGTTCCTCTTATTGAGGCAGCAGAGTATTCGGACCCATCTCATATTCCAATTCTGTTTGTAATCAGATACAGCAGTCCTGCGGCCCATTGCAGAACTCGCATTTCCCACTGGAGACCTCAGGTGCACCGCTGCCATACCTTAACCAGACACACCAGGGGAGCCCTCTAGGTTGCAGCCTAACCAATGGCATGGACAACCAAAGTAATATGCACCCACTTGACCCGGCATTTTGCCGGCAGATGAACTCTCAACATCCTTTTCTCAATGGAGTTAGCGACGCCGCCTCGCAGGTAATAATGCACGCCAACTTTGTGAGCTTCAGTTATACTATCTGCATGCAGTGACACTGAGGGTAAAAAAAATGCACAACAGGTTGGGACTTTCTGGCAAGATGATCTCCAAAGTGTCGTTCACATGGATATCGGGCAAAATCAGGAAATTGCGCCCACCTCGTCCAACAGCTACAATGGTAAGCTAATTTCAGCATCCTAGTGAGCTGGTATCTTAATGGTCAAACATGGCTATATTTGAATTCTGATATTGAATTACTGCTCATCAGGTTCGTTGCAAACAGTCCACATGAAAATGGAGCTTTGACATAGCTGAAATTCAGTCCAAAGCTTGGATCCCGTGTATATAAAGACGAGACGAGAGATCAGCTTGCAGCGGAAGCACTCTTGAGATTCAACCTAACAGCGTTGGGCCCTAGCAGTGTTTTAGCTTCTAATTTTCCCCCTGGTGTAATCATTCTTTGAACAAAATGTGAAGAGACCACCACGCACGGCGTTTGGTTACGCCATCGCCCGTCTAGCAGCAAGATCGCACGCAATGAAATGTGGTGCCTGCCGTATATGCTCAATCGGACCCTTATCCTCTCAAACTAGAGGGAAGACCTGTAATATCATTTGTATTGCCATTATATTTGTAGCTGATATATGTACATTTAAGATCCCTATTCCTGTCATTCCCAATCTTGTTAAGCTGAAATATAGACTTCTTTCTATTTTCCTGCATACCCTTGAGTAAGATGCATATCATTTGTTATGTTCTAGTTGGTGGCTTGGTGCTTTGAGGCCTGGAACTAGGATTTTTTGGTTCTGGAATATATTCAGCCAAGAAGAGGGGTCCTGTAAAAGGACATGGACAGAAGGAACAAGCAACTTGGTGCTGGGAGTGGATTTGTGGCTGCTTTTTAGCTGTATGATAAGTACCCGAAGAAAGGGACAGCACTCCACTAGGGCAGGGGCGAGCTCTGCTGAGTGCTCTGCTGAGGAGGCCATTGTATCCCTTCCGAATTATTTCTAGACTGGTTTTTCGCAGAGATGCTATGGTAGGGGCACATCAGGCACGCAATGTGCAATTGTGCAACGGCATTCATCCTAGTGGCGATGCTATATGCTGCTCCTGTTCATCTGTATCTACATCAAATCAAATCAGAAGAAGAAAAAAAGAAAAAGGATCGAAGGAAAAAAAGGTTTCTCTGTTTGGTCGTTAAGTTGTTAGGGATTGGAGCTACCAATCCACTTCAGCGAGTCCAAATCATCCAGGCTGTGATCACGCGCCGGAACGGAATCAGCGGAGCGAGTTGTTCTGATCTCTCCCTTTCCTGAGCCTGACCGGACGATCTTGTGCAGGATATAGCTGAGCCATCTCCGAATCATGACTGAAATTACGCATCACATCATCTCACAGCAGCGCTTAACTGCCTCCAATCCTTGACGTCTGAACTGCGATTAATCTGCTCCGAAAACCCTGTTACCGGAACACCGCTACTGCTCTGCCTGACCAGATGCAATCACACTGCAGCGTGCGCGAGCTGTGATTAGCGTTTTGTTTGCCTGACTGGCTAGCCAGTGATATATTTCTCTTAAAACAAATCAGCAACGAGCACCAGCTAGCCGAACAGGACGTTAAATCCCCAGCTAAAATAAGTGGGACAAGCTCGTAATTCGGCAGCCGAGAGGAGAGACAGAGGAAAGGCGAGACAGGGATGATGATACATTTATAAATACTAGCACAGGGGAGAAGGGGACGGTGCAACGTGATGTGCCTCGGCGTGAGACTGTAAAGATCGTCTGTAAAGATCGTGGTCGCCATGAGCGAACAGCCAACGCTTCCTGCTTCTGCTTGCGTCCTCCTACCCAGATCATGGCTCTGTCACTGGCAAAGAACAAGGAAACCATTTTATTTACATATAAGAATTATGCCATGCCAGGATAACTGATCCGGGCAGATTTTCTGGTGCGTGTACAGGTCAGCGTGGGCGGGCGTATTGCCTTCGTCGTCTTTGTGTCCGGAGGGGAGAGCGAGATGCAACTGGAGTTGAGAAGACGTAATTTTCTGTTAGCTTTGAAGCGAAGACTAGTGCGTCACCTGCCGCGAAATGCTGCGTTGCAAAAGGGGGGGGGGAGATGTGTGATGCGATCGCAACCACAGCCGCAAGTCAAACGCCTCATACTTTTTTGTAAGAGAGATATGTGTGTGTATCACCAGCTGGCCCAGATCTGGACACCATTATTCCTGGGAAAATTTTTAAGGTGATGAATTCTTGATGAGCTAGGTAGATGCATGGCGGTCAGTGTCAGCATCGCAAACAAATCCATTGCCGGTTTAGCACTAGTAACGCTAGTACACACGAGCATCCGTTCATACGGGCAGCAGTATCATACGGCAAGCTTCTTCTGGTGACACCATGAGTCCTTTCGATCAGACAGAGACAGAGGTGATCGATTCGATGGCACCGGCAGACTGGCTGGAGAGAACTGACTGCATTGGCATGAGCGAAATGCTGGGGGCAGCTTTTCTGAAGCCATCGATTCTGAATCTTTTCTCCGCCTGCCTGCCCTGCATGAAAAAGAAAGGCTCGGGCGCGCTTGAACTGTCCGTGTCCGTCCCCAGCTTTTTGTTGCATCATCGGCCACGCAATCATGCGCGGCGAGATCAAAGTGAAGCCATTGTTGACCTGCAGCCTGCCCCCAGGCTGTTTTTTCACTCACCGGAAAGAAGGGGAAAGAATCTACTATGCAATGACGAAACGGCACCCGTTCATTCAACTTTTGCATCCCATGGTCTGGAGGCTCTGGAGATGAAACACGATGATTAGTGCGATTGCCCCCACATGACATTAGGGAAGAGGGCGTTGTCAGGTTCAGGTTCAAGAGGAGGGGCCCCTGCGATTAGTCCGTCCTACTGGCTTTGGCTTGGCTGGCTGCAACCAAAGCCATGGCCAGAGACTAGTACCACCAGACCAGCACTGGGCTCGCGCGCGGTTGGCGTGATGGGGATCCCCCTCCTAATCCCTTCACAAGCAAAGCGAAGCGAAGCAAGCGCGCAGGCAGGCGACACCGCGCGCGCCGGCCCGCCGCTCCGCACCCCGCGGCTGGTGGCCCGTCGGCGTTGCCGCAAATCGCCATCGGCAGGTGCAGACTCGTCGCTCCGCGCGCTCATCGGACAGGTACTGCAGAATACAGAGAAGCCGATCGATCATTGCGTCCAGCCCCGAATACCCAGTCCACACCGCCGTACGAGCACAGTTACTCGCTGTCAAGGCCAGCCCGAGGCTGCTGAAATCTTGTGCAACCCTAGTGATACAGCACTTTCTTCTCTTTTCGTTTCTTTAAAAAAAGGAGGAGGAAAAAATATGTGCATTGATTGGCAGGGCGTGGTCATCTGTTGTGATTTTCTCGTGAGGTTTCTATGGCGCAGGGAGTGAGATTTCTATGCCCCAGCGGGTGAGTGGTAGCTCGACAAGTGCCCCTACCTCATCTATCTTCGGTTGGGGGTGAGGCAGTCGAGATGAGATGAGATGAGGAACAGTGGAACAGAACAGGAGAGCCCGCAGGAGGAGGAGGGCCACTCCTGTTCCAGTGGCTTTCGTGCGTTGGTGTGTGCCTGTCAGCCCCGGCTTGCGCCCGCCCGCCCGGTGCCGGTGGTGGCCCCCCACGCCTCCGGCCGGCCACCATGTGTGCGTGTCACCACGGCCCAGGGTCGCACAACGCCCGCCTCTCTCCCCCCCGTCCGTGCACAGTGCACTACCGGATCAACGTGTAAATGTACGCGGAGGCTTGGGGTCCTCCTCCCCTGCCGCCCGATCCCTGACGATGCTCTGTTCACTGCTGTACTGAGCCCTGGCAATGGAAAAAAAAGGGTGCGGAGGCCGCCGGACGGCGACGCGACCCGCCGCGGTCTCCTGCGCTGCGCGCGACCCCACTGCCGCTCGCTCCCGTGCGGAGAAGAGGTGTGTGTGACGACGACTAGCTCCGCGTCCGCGCCGCGCGCGGACGGACGCGCGGCCGCCTCGCTGGCGCACCGGTTGGGGTTGCACTTGCACGCGCGATCCCGGGGTCCCTCACCTCCCCGCACGGCCGCGGCCGCGGGACGCGCCGCTCGGGGGCGCGCGCGCACGGGGGGCGGGTCACCAACGGCCCGGACGGCGATGTGCTCCGCTCTCGGAACTGGGCGGGGAAGAGGCCACGGAGCCGGCACCGGAGCGCCCGCGCGTGGCGGGGCGGGCGCGGCGGCGCCGTAGCCGCGCCGCGGCGTGGCTGGATTAGCAAGCAGTGGGAGTGTTTGTTGGGTGGGGGGGATCGAGGAAGTCTGGAAGTGGGATAGCGCGCTGCGGGAGCTAGCTAGCGGAAGCGTGCGTGGCGCGCGCGGGGACGTGACACGGTGACAAGCGGCGGGTCTCCCGGTCCCGGGGCACAACCACGACGCGTCGTGTCCGGCCGGGTTGGCGACGGGGACTAACCGATTTGAGAGGTCCCCTGCCGCGCTCGCTTGCTTTGCTTTAGCTGCGCGACCGGCCGCCGGCTGGTGGTGCTGCTGCTGTGGCGTCGTGGCCGCGCGCGGCCTGATTGAGGTGTGGGTCGACTCGGTAGACGGCTCAGCCGCCCAGGGCTAGGATCTGCTTGCAGTTCCACCGGCTCTACCAAGAGCATGCGTACTCCTAGAGCGTAGTACTCCTACTACTAGCGTAGCGTAGCGTACCTATAGGTGGTCCGGTCTGCGAGACCGGTGAAGAAGAGATGTCGCTGGCGGTGTACTTCAGGGCCTGACGACGTGTACACAGGACCGCAGCAGCTCGTAGAGAATCTGGGGTACAACTGACACTTCACGTGCCCTAGCGTACCGAGCATCTAGGCCCAATACTGTTAAGAACTGTTGCTCGTTGTACATTTTGCACGTACAACCATCGTTCATTCGATATACCTACCTACCTTCTGAAACTGAAATACCGCAAGACCTAAGCAACATTTACTTCTCCCGGAAAAAAGTAAAGCCTAGCTTGCAGGTACTGCAAATGATCAATAGCCAGCTTTGGCATTAACCTGAAATAAAACCCAGCACAAGTACGCCGGTCCTTACACATGTTGTACCCCGTAGCGAGTTGATGGAATGGAACTAGATATGCACATTCACTTCAGCTGTAAAGACGGGTGATAGCTGATAGATGCATCTAAGAGCCTGTGCCGGAAACTGAGCAGACCAAAGTCAAAGTGGTCTCAGTAGTCATCAGTCATCACACGGAAGGAAAAGAGCAGCTGAGCCGGAAAAATGAAACTGTCTATAATGGGCTCAAAGTGACAATTATAGCCCATCAATTTCGTTATCCATTTCGGCGACCATTACATTCGGATGGATTTTACTTTCCTTCCTTTCGAAGAGTGGACCAAAGTGGGCTATCTCTATAGGCCCAAAGAATGAATGAGCTGGGCGGCCCAGCTCACCAGAGATAGATAAGCAATGGCAAACTCCACGGGCCCAGCTCGTAGCAATGTAGCATCATGAGACATCCTTCCGCGTCGTCCATAACCACCAGATGACAACAGACAACTCCGAGCTTTCGGCTGAGCGCCCGCGCCCACCGCCCCCACCTGATTTCCAATCCTAGCGGCGACCCGGCGCTTCGCCTACAAATACCCCCAAACTCCTTTCCTCCCCACGAACGCGACGCGTCCGAGAGAAGCCACCAGCCCACCACCACCACCACCCCCCGAAAGAGGCCGCCGAAACGCGTGCGTGAGCCATCCCCACCACTCTCACTCCTCCCACCCCCCACCTGGCACGCGGAAGCGCGGCGCCGCGCCGCGCCGCACCGCACGCGCGGCGGCGGGTTAGGGTTTGGCGGCTCTCTTCTCACAGAAGCTTCGTGCCACCGATCGCCGTTGGCGGCGATGCTCTCCATTTGCGGCGGCGGCGGCGGCGGTGGCGCCGTGGCCGCCGGGGAGGAACTGCGTGGGCCCTACCCGCTCCCTCCTACGCACCCGCGGCCGCGGCAGCTCGGCGCCGCGATCGATGCTCTGCTGCTGAACCCCCTCCAAGGTTCGGACCTGGAAACCCTCCCCTGTTCTCTGTCAGGACGCACGCAATTCAGTTTCGATTGAAATTCCGTGGTGGAGAGTGATCCGTTGCGTTTCGGTTGAGGTTCAGTTGACGAAGGCACGCGCCTCGAGATCGCGCAACAGAGTTACAAAGCAGGGGACTACAGAGCAGCGCTCGAGCAGAGCGATGCGGTGTATAGGGAGAACCCGAGGCGCTTGGAGAACCTCCTGCTGCTCGGCGCCGTGTATTATCAGGTTTTCCGGCGAAATTTGACATGTGCTTTTCTGTGGCTTGCTCAAGCCTTGGGCAGCTGTATTCATTTTACTATGTTTTTATAAAAAAAATGTTTAGCTGCGGGAGTTTGATATGTGCATCGCGAAGAACGAGGAGGCTGTGGCAATCCAGCCCAATTTCCCTGAGTGCTTCAACAATATGGCTAATGCATGGAGGGTGAGGCCATTTTCTCAGGAAATTAATGGCGGGAAAGTGCGGTACTATTGTTTGTGTGGCTTATTACATTTTCGGTTCTATTGTCTATTGCAGGAGAAAGGTGATATGGATCGCGCCATCCAGTACTATAAGCATGCAATTCAGGTACGTCTACTATGTGATGACTGAAGATGAAATGGGGCATGGATCTTCCCCGTCATGTGATTTAGATTTTGGCTTATGTGTCTAATGTCCACGAGTGAGTGACGTGTGTAAGTGTGTTCGTGTTTTCACTGCATATAATATATTTTGAACTTCTTTCACTAGGTAATTTATTTAAACTTTCAGACTAATGCTAATTGCTAAATACTTATAATTCTGTAGCTGCGACCCACCTTCGCTGACGCATTCTCAAACTTGGCAAATGCTTATACTCGAAAAGGAAATCTCATCGAGGCAACCAAATGTTGCCATCAGGCGCTTGCACTAAATCCTCGTTTGGTAATTAACATTTTTTTCTATCAATTAGATGCTAATGAATCAAATCTTCAAACTTAACCTGGCCTTCTCAAGGTTTTGATTAACTACATTGCAAATCTAGGTTGATGCCTATTGCAATCTTGGCGACGTGTTGAAGGCACAAGGGTCATGCAGAGATGTAAGTAGGGAAACAAACCCTTATCTGTTGTGCATGGCATTATTAACCAGTCTCTATCGAATTTGATGTTTATGTCCAATAAAACAGGCATTTCGTACCCAAGTATCCCATGGGATTTCCTGATTTTCCTTGTAGTAACTATGTGATTGTGCTCATTTCATACCAAGTTCGCTGTTGTTGCATAATGAGCTACTTTATTCATTTCTTATGGAACCTGTAGGCTGCCCTGACATTGTTTTCTTGGTAAACAAACATATTTATTATTATTTTGGAGTAACTTGACAAATTATGGTGAAATTGACATGACAACTACAACATTTTAGGCTATTTACATTGTTGCGACTTCATTTAACTTAAACTAGCCTTATTTGTTGCTGTTTTCATCTCTAGTCCCATACAAAAATCGCACACTTCGCCTGTTATTTTTACTTGAATTAAGGTCCGCTGTAACACTACATGTTGATCAAACAAACATGACATTTGTACTGGTACGGCCATGATTTTGGGTGTTTTTATGTGACTTCCATATTGTGCAGGCATACAATTGCTTTAGAGAGGCTGTAAGCATAGCACCTAGTTGTGCAACTGCGTGGCATAATATTGCTGGACTTTTCACGCAATGGGGAGATTTCAGTAAGGCAGTTCTCTACTATAAGGTGTGTAATTTGCACTAACTTGACATTGCTTCTTGTTTGTAGATGCTTGGCTGCATATCTCTCCTTAAGAACTACTCCCTCCGTTCTTGTAATATGCCCCTAGATATGATGTATGTCTATATGCATAACAATATCTACGAACCTTGAAAAGCCAAACCGTATAATTTGGAACGGAGGGAGTACATATCGTTGTTTTGTTGTGATTCATGAGTGGATTCATAACTTCACCAAGAAACAACAAATAATTTAATTATTCTGGAGTACCTAAGTATGCAGGTTCTTGTGCTAGGTACTTCAGTTTTTTTCCTAATGCTCTTGTGGTGTAACTGACACCTTTAGTTTCTTCAGAAAATTACCAGTGCAACCACATTCTCATTCTGACTCTCTAAGTTTTACTACATTATCAGGAAGCAATCAAATTCAAGCCAGCATTTTATGATGCCCATATGAACTTGGGAAATCTTTACAAGGTACCATTCAATATATATTTTCAACGGTGGTTTTATGTGAAAATATCTTTCTGACATCTTTGTGGGAAGCATTGCTTTTTAGGCTGTTGGAATGTGTCAGGATGCAATTGTATGCTACCAAAATGCAGCACAGGCATGCCCACAAAATGCAGTAGCTTATGGTGAGTGTAGATTTACTTCTTGTTGATATTAACTAAGAAAAAAACAAGTTAACCATAGATTGCCAACTGTAACTTGACTTCTGGGATAACCATAAATACTCTACTTAACAATGTGATATTATTACTTGGGTGGATGCAAGGATTATTTCTTAGGATGTCACAGTTATTAATTAGTTATTGATGTTGTTTGCTACATTGAAAGCCAAACCTGTAAAACTCATTATTACCTCGTGGCTCTGTTGTGACGTTGTGAGTTTGTCCTGACCATGTTCTATGTTTGCAGGTAATCTTGGCGACGCCTACTATGAACAAGGTCAACTGGACTTGGCTATTTTAAGTTATAGACATGCCACTACCTGCAACCCATCATATGTTGAAGCTTATAACAATCTGGTTCGTTTTTGGCATTAGCTATGCTGGTAGACCCCCCCTTCTTTTGATCGCAAAGCATGACACTTAATAAGTATTGTATTCCACTTGAAGGGAAATGCTTTAAAAGGATCTGGAAGATGCAATGAGGCAATCGGTTGCTACCAGGTTGCCACAAACTTCTCTAACTTGTTGTTAATCTTTATGTAAATTTGATCTGGAGGGCATTTTGATGTTTGCAGGCATGCCTTGCTCTGCAACCTAATCACCCACAAGCTCTGACAAACCTTGGGAACATTTACATGGAGAGGTGACTGATGAGTTTGTGGATAATTTATTTGGATCGTACGCGAGTTATATATTGGACCTTTTTCTTTATCAATATGATCGTCAGATCTCTTGCTCAGTTCATTTTAAAAAAGAGAGTAATATCTTGGAAGTACTTGCAGGAGCATGCTGGACATAGCGGCTTCACATTTCATGGCAGCACTTGCAGTTACCACTGGATTGTCTGCACCTTACAACAATTTAGCGATGATTTACAAACAACAGGTACTTGTGTTATTGAACTGCTTCATTCTGCCAACTATTTTGTACACATACTTTGTTTAAATTACAATTCTTCATCATTATCTTTCTGTGTACATAATTTCTTGCCCATAGAATATGACAATATTTTTCCTTATTGTTGAACTAGGGAAACTATGCTAATGCCATAGCATGTTATAATGAAGTACTCCGTGTTGATCCTTTGGCTGCTGATGGTCTTGTGAATAGAGGGAACACATTGAAAGAAGCAGGCAGGGTCAGTGAAGCAATTCAAGACTATTTGCGGGCTGCTGCAATTAGACCAACCTTGGCTGAAGCTCATGCAAATTTGGCATATGCGTATAAAGACACGTAAATGCATTTCCCATCTCAACTAACAAGGGGAAATTTCACTTAAGCCAACTCAGCCTTACTACATTATCCTTATGTGCTGTCATCTTGTGTCATCATTTACAGGGGTCTTATGGATTTGGCAATTATCAGTTACAAGCAGGCCTTGCTGTTACGCCCAGATTTTCCAGAAGTAACCTGTAATCTCGTGCACACTTTACAGGTGCAATAAAATGTTTGCCACATTAAACTTTCTTAATCGGACATGAGCAATCTCCAGTTATATACTATAAACAGTAACTAAATTCTACATTAGCCGAAGTTACAACTTATTTCATTTTTACCCTCCAAACTTTTGGTGTTTTACTAACTTTACATCAGAGTGGGACACAATTTGTGAGTTTTAAATGATTTTCTTAGCACCTCAACAACAACAACAACAACAACAACAACATAGCCATTTGTCCCAAGCAAGTTGGGGTAGGATTTTTATTAACACGAAGCCTGAGTCAATTAAGTTTATTTTGTTGGATTCACAATTTTTGCAGTGTGTATGTGATTGGGATGAAAGAGAAGAGAATTTCATCAAGGTAGAGGGGATTATCAGGCAGCAAATAAAGGCACGAGCCTTCTACACCTTCCTTCTTTACCTGTTCTCCATTTATACGTGTTCTTAATAGCTGCCATTCTTATTGGTCATTTCCAGATGTCTCTTCTCCCAAGTGTACAACCATTCCATGCTATGGCATTCCCGATTGATCCAACTCTTGCACTGGAGATCAGGTGAGACTCTGTTTCTGTACTGACCTTTGCAATCAATGGCAATTCAATAGCCACTAGGAGCACAATATCTTGACTTTTGTTTTGTTTTAGTAAAAAATATGCAGATCATTACTCTTTGGTTGCATTGCGTTTTGGGCTTCCTGCATTCTCACACCCCTCTTGTGCTCCTATCAAGACCGATGACAAAACTCCTCGCCTTAGGATTGGGTACATTATCTACCACTGCTACATATTGCTTTAACTTACAAGTTGTTGCTCCCTGACAAAATCCTGTTTGTCCATTTTTTATAGATATGTGAGTAGTGACTTTGGTAACCATCCTCTATCTCATCTGATGGGATCTGTATTTGGAATGCACAATGATGACACTGTAGAGGTTGTTTGCTTATTTGCTCTGCCATGTTGGTATATTTATCGTAAGTTTATTGAAGGGGGTAATAGTTATTTATGAATAATTCTTCAGGTTTTCTGTTATGCTCTGAGCCAAGATGATGGCACTGAATGGAGGCAACGTATTAAGGGTGAAGCAGAGCACTTCATTGATGTTTCAGCGATGTCATCTGATACAATTGCTAAAGTTATCAATGAAGATAAGATACAAATTCTTATAAACCTTAATGGATATACAAAGGTAATATATTCCATATTTTAATGTAAATATTGACTTCTTTCTTCAATTTTTTTAAATCTGATCCATTGTATTTCTGTGCCCCCCCCCCACCCCCCAAACTGGTCCAGTTTTTATCTGTGCATGCCGTGTAATAAGAATCCTAACTGTGCTTCACTATCTCAGTTCCTGACACCAGGCCTCAAGACTAATATTGGAAATGCAGGAATTTTAGTAGTCAATTTGTATACTTAATTAAATCTAAAAGGCATAGCATTCGAATTGGGAACTATTCAGCTACTCAACTGTTAATTTTTTGCACTACTACTTTGCAGATAATAGTTTTTTCTTATCCCTGCAAGTCTGCAACGTTAAAGCTATCTGGATAGCTTTCTGTTTCTAGTGAAGTAATTACATCCATTTGTTTTTCTCAGCACTTATTTTTACTTTTGCACAAAAATATATGTTTTCAGGGTGCACGCAATGAAATTTTCGCCATGCAACCTGCGCCGATCCAGGTTTCTTACATGGGATTTCCTGCAACTACTGGTGCAAACTATATTGATTATTTGATTACTGATGAGGTAAAATTTTTGAAGTTCTTTGCTCTGTCTTATTTAAATGGCAATGCCTTTCTTAACCTTCATATTAATTTAAACTTGTTTGCTCTGGCAGTTTGTCTCTCCGTTAAAATATTCTCATATATACTCAGAAAAGCTTGTCCACCTTCCTCACTGTTACTTTGTAAATGATTATAAACAGGTACGTATTGTGTCACTTATCAGGTAAAAGTAGCTTTGGTCCTCCAGCTTTTCAGAGAGCAGATTTCATCATTGCTTCCATTTATATTTATTTTCAAAATGATTCGCAAGATAAAGTAATGCTGGAGAACCAAACTAGGGTTTATGCCACATAAGAAACAACTAAATGCAATAAGATTTGTCCCTGTATTCTGGTTTATATTCATAATGTCGATTGCTTTCTCATAGAAAAATCAAGACGCACTTGATCCTGTTTGTCCGCACAAACGAGCTGACTATGGCCTGCCAGAGGACAAATTTATTTTTGCATGCTTCAACCAGCTCTACAAGATGGATCCAGATATATTCAACACCTGGTAAATACACTAATGTCTTGCTAATATGCATTTCGTCGATATATTATAGCAATATCAAAGAGTAACTATTATGACATGTCACCAAAAGGTGATGTGTTGGATGTTGACATGGTCCACAAAAGTAACTTTAACCAACTAAACTAAGAAACGTGTTTAGATTAATTTGCAAAGACAATATTCACGTACTCGGTAAATATTTAGATTGTCATGCAAATATATGACTTTGTCTCCAACAATTCTAGTACTGACTTCTATTCACTTTCTCCATGATATCACGTAGAAGGCTTTTGTTAGTTTTTAAATGATAAATAAGTAGCCCTCTGATGCATCCTCATAAAGAAACTCTACTAGCACCGTACAAATCAAAGTTTATTATCATTAATATTTATTGCTGACTCAGGTGCAATATTCTGAAGCGTGTGCCAAACAGTGTCCTGTGGCTCTTGAGGTTTCCAGCCGCTGGAGAGATGAGATTGCGTACATGTAATAGTCCATCAGTGTGAGAACTCGTGCATATTCGCTTGCATACCTATGTTTTACTAACTTTGCAGTTTTGGCAGATGCAATTTCAAAAGGAGTAAGAGCGGACCAAATAATATTTACAGATGTTGCCGCAAAAAATGAGCATATAAGGCGAAGTACCTTGGCGGATCTCTTTCTTGACACGTAACCATCCACACTTGCTTATGATAAAATATTGTTGCTCGTTGTTTTGCTTTTCTTTGCGAAGCTCTGACTTTGCCATTACTGGACGAACAGCCCGCTGTGTAATGGCCACACTACCGGTACAGATGTATTATGGGCTGGCCTCCCAATGATTACTCTTCCTCTGGAGAAAATGGCAACAAGGGTTGCAGGCTCCCTCTGTCTAGCTACGGGGGTCGGGGAAGAAATGATAGTTGATAGGTTAGACTTCTCAGCCAACAACATGCATGTACATTTTTTCCTCTCACCATTGAACTCTTATTTTTATAACTAATATTTACTATTATTCAGCCTGAAAGAATACGAGGAGAGGGCCGTATTTCTTGCCACGAATCCATCAAAACTTCAAGATCTTACAAACAGGCTCAAGGCTGTTCGGATGACCTGTCCTTTGTTTGATACATCTCGATGGGTAACATTTCAGTCTTGTTTCTGCTGCATACCCTACCTTTCCAGAGTTAGCAATTTGATCTTGATTTAAAAAATTGCAGGTAAAGAATCTGGACAGGGCATATTTGAAGATGTGGCACCTATATTGCTCTGGTAGCCATCCTCAACATTTTAAAGTGGTAGAAGACGACACCCAGTTTGCTTTTGACCAATAAACACAGCTTACGATATTGTGCTGTAAGTATCATACGAGGTAAGTGTATGGGAGGCAATTTCATCCGAGGCCTCAGCCACAGAAGAGGAGCTAGACTCTGCTTATATAGAGGTAAAAGGTAATAGAAACACTTCTTCAGTCTTAACGCTTGAACTGACAGGCATACCCGTACCGAATCTTGCGGAAAACAGACCTGATGTGTTTTATGCGAAACGAGTGTTTGGGAATGGGCTCCTAGGTAAATCCTACTAATATTCTTGAGACGAACGAGCAGGGGAGCCAGACTAAGCAGGTACATATGCAACCAAAAAAAAAGAACACTAGGCTACTCCTGACGCGCGGAGTGGAGAGCATTGCAGATATTCATGGACTTAACTAACTCACTGAAGCAAGCAATGTGCATGCCCTTCAGAAACATGTACGGTCGGTGAAGGCTTAAGTCGTCAGGGATAGCTATTTGGCAGCATTTTGGTGCTTGTGGTGTGTTGATTTCACCGTTTTGCTAGTACTAACTTTTGAACGAGACGTGCAGATTGCCGACGTGCCCGAGCTGGAGGAGCTCACGGTGCTTCCTTCTCAATCAGGCCGCTCATCGATGGCACTTGTCGGGAACTGATGCTGCTGGGCCTGTGTGACGTATGCTCCATCTGCAAAGATCCCTCTCGCAGGATTTCAATCTTGTTGCAGGTTATCGCTCTCTTCTCTGCGAAGCTGGTCTCGCAAGCTTCGTTGCCTTCCGGTGCACATCACTAACATAAACGAGGTCGAGTACTCGAGTAGGACAGTGCAAAACTTCTGAAGCCGCACGCGCTGCTGTTTCTGCGGCATACTTCGACGCCCACGGACATGAGCACCGAAGGACGGACACGTACTCGCCGGCTCACCACGCAGTAAAATGATCATCCATTCGTGGCTGCGTGCCACGACCAGAGTAAGTCCACCGTTGCTAGCTCGACTTGCGTAGCAGCGTAAGGCAGGTATCGTACTTTGACGAACAGAAGCTGCAAAGGCTCGTAAAAAATTGGGTAGCAAACTTTTTGTGGCGTCCATTTCCACGAGACCGAGAACACATGTCCGTAGCTTGATCGGAATGCGCTAATATGGTCCCTACACGGTGACTGACAGACCCCAGCTTTTAGATATAAACCAAGACAGGTGCATGAGTTGCATGACTTTAATTTACTTGATTGATAAACTATAGACAATTCTGCAAAGTATATAGCTGACTAGGCGTACGACGTGTAGAGACAAGGTGCAGAATAATCCAAGGTGCACCGCTTGGAACCATATGCTGCGGTTGGTGAAATAGCCGAGCATACTGCGGCTTTGGCGCTCGCTGGCTGCAACTGAGATGGTTCACGTGGATTCTCAAAAACTGATGATGGACTTTGATTGTTGCTTACTTTTTTTCTAAAAAAAATGGTTGTTCATTGCTTACAAAGAGAGTATTTACATGGTGTACGGTTTAACTCAGGCACTCAGCAGCCTTTCAGGTGAACGAAGACCACAAATACCATCGGAAAAGGTGGAAACATGACAATGCAAACTTGATGCACCCATCCACATGACCACATTCTTGCTGTGGACTGACTCATCAAGAACAGCTGCCTTTATTACCATAAAAAAAACAGAAACAGCCGCCTTTCTTGAGCGGACAGTACAAACGAGCATGATGGCCGCCGCGTGACATTTGCTTGCCGAAGCACGGTTAGATCTGGTTCTGCAGTAAGACGGCGAGGTCGGAGGCAGTCTTGAACAACTCTTGATCCATGGGTTCAAAGCTAGCACGAAGTGTAGGGAAATGGCCGGGTCATCATCACTGATTTTGATCAATGAGCACACATCCGTGCCTTTCAGCCTGAAGCGACCACTCGTTGACATTTCGACAGTAAGATATATATATATACTTCTGATTCGGAACAGTATTTTATTGTCACTCTCATCTCTTTGTACAATAGCCTTCAGATTCGTCAACCGCAGCGCAAAGTTATTGGTCTTCACTCTCTAGTCTCTACTACGGTACTACCCTTGCAAAAACAAGACTTTATTCGCTCACCAAAGTCCGCGAGAAAGCAGACCGGCCAAAGTCACAGACGCGCACACCTACTTCGGGGCAGCCGGAGCGAACCTGAGCAGGGTGCGCGACTCGAGCCAGGGCTTGACGACGACGACAGCGTCGAACACGCGCTCGCCACGCTCGCCGCTGCCGGCGTTCTCCGCGGCGCCCTCCTCTTCCGCCGCGGCGACGCGGAGGTAGTACTTGAGCCCGGACACCACCTGCCGCTGCGCCGCGACCACCCTGGCGAACTCGAGCCGCCTGCTGCCGCCGACGCGCCGCCGCCGGTTGTACTCGGCGACGGAGAACCGGCCGAGCTCCTGCACCACCTCGTCCCCCTCCACGTCCCGCACCTCCATCCTCGCCCCCACCTTCCTCCCGCGCCACTCGCCGCTCGGCTGCCGGATGCGCGCCCCGGTCCCGCTCGGCTCGTCGTCGGCGCGCGCGGACGATGACGCCAAGGCCACGAGCATGACGGCGGCGAGCAGGATGCAGCAACAAGCTCCGAGAAGACGAGCCATGACACCACCAATAATAATAGCTAAGTCCTAAGTGTGGTTTTTGGAGTTTGTGACAGCTTGCGGATGATCGCCAGAGCTGTGTGCACGATGCCGCCGCCGTTATATAGCGGCGGCTGCTTGGAAGGGCATGGCCACAGGCGACGGGCGGGTGCGGCCAAACGCGGCGCGCAGTGGGTGCGTGAACCGCGCGTCCCGAGGCGGCGCCGGGCGGGAAGGGAGTGCATGCTTGGGATAGGGATGAGCGGGAGGCGGGCGGAGGACACGTCGATCGGCCGGCGTGGCGTGGTGCTGCCGCGTAGACGACGGGCTGCTCGTGATGAGGTGTGGTGGGGGCGGTTCCTTGTGGGCTATGACGCCAGGCCCCCGCCGCGAGGGGTTGTTTGTTGTTTCTGACCAACAAAAAATTGTGAACGTCCGGCTGTTGCTTGTTGGAACTTGGAACTGAACGGATATGATATTGGTATGCACTGCACCGTACTGGGGGAGCTTTTCTGCTCGACACCATTGCTCGTCTAGTCTTTTAGGCTCTTTCAAGCTACCCTTGTTTCAATTTTCCCGTTGCTAGCTAGCGTGGAATTGCCTGTGACGTATCGTCTTTTTTCTCGATATTGAATAGTTGCAACCATCATTCAGGTTTGCTTGCTGTTGCCGGACTCAACCAATGTGCCCCGTTGAGTTCGCTGGTGGCTGGTGCTGCCGTGCTGATTTGTTGTGAGCGAAAAAGATTGTTTGGTCGATTAGTGACGAAAGCTAAGTTTATGTGAGAGAAAAGTTGTCGGGGACGGTCACAAGAGGTCCTCTAACTAAGGGAAAATCACATCTCGAAACGCAAACTACTCACAATACCCCCACACGTTAACAAGGGGGAAAAATCACACAAGGCCCATGGCCTGCCACGGCCCAGCAACCGGTCAGACCCAAACCTTCGAGGGCTCTCGACCACACGAACTTTTTTTTTATATATATATATTAATCATTTTGCAAAAATATACGATGATTTGGAAATTTTACACTTTTGACAATCATTCGTCGTGGCCACAGCGGCCGTCGTGGCCCACAGCGGTTTCAGGCTTAACCGCGGTTCAGAAGTCGCCCGTGGGCCCCCACGGACGTGGAGGTAAGCCGCCGTGGGCCACGGCGGTTACCGACGAACCGTCGTGCGCTACGGCGACAAGGCAAACTGCCGTAGCCCACAGCGGTATGGCACGTCCAGCCGCCAAAGTCGAAAATTAGCTCGGAAGGTGCTGAAGATGCTGAAGAAGGTGAACAAGAAGAGGAGGAAGATGGGGATTCTGAGGGTGAGCAGGCATCTAGAGGTTATGTTGTCACTGGTATTATCGATGAGGGAGAAGTAAACCTAAAGGTGATGAGACAATATCAGAGAGAGTTGGAAGCTGATGAACGTGCATTGGAAGAGGACTCTTCAGATGATGATTATGATGATGATGATAATGATGAGTCAGAGGATCATGTGACCTTGCATTGGCGAAACTACGATTTCTCCCGGTGTACTGTTAATATTGGTGAGAATGTGCCATGTGAGTACACGGAGAATGAGGTTTGTGTAGGCGCTATGTTCCCCAGTACTGCACAGCCGAAGCAAACGGTGTTGTGGCCTAGGTGTTCACACGGTGAGTTCTGCGTGATGCAAGTGTACCAGGGATGGAACAACTCCGGTCGTCGCTTCTGGCACTGCCCATATGCATGGTAAGCAATATCCACAAATTTCCTCATCATATTTCTTTCGTTTGGTAACGTTTTCTTGCGTTTTGCAATACTACACCCAAGCAGAGAACTGCGGTTTCTCGCAATGGGTGGATCCACCAGCTATTGATCCATATCAACAGTACACCGACTACCTCGAAGACGTCATCATCTACAACCTGAGCGGGAGCTGTCGGAGGCATTGGCTTCTCCAGATCCATCGTCTAGCGCAGGAGAAGACCGGTGCAGCAAATGTTCGACCTGCACTTGTGAATGCCACAAGAAAGATTGGTCCCCTCTACCTTCACCACCTCCACCCCCACCGGGGTACTATATGTCGTCGCAACACTCTAGCGGCTCTATGCTCTCTCGGCAGTTCTCGTACAACTAGATTCATTATGAATGTTGCAATGAGATTTCTAAATTCTCTAAGGCATTTTATCTGTACGTAAGGTGCTTCGTTAGGTACTACATCGTACATGCTATTGCAAATGTGTGTTTTCTCTCGTTATTAAAAAAACTAACCATCGTGGCCCGCGGCGATAGGCCACATGCAACTGCCGTGGCCCACGACAGTTGCTGGGCGGCTTCATGCCGTCGTCGGGGGCACTGCAACCGCCTTCTGCCACCGCCGTTGCCCACGGCGACTTCCGAACCGCCGTGGCCCACGATGGTTAGGTCTGAAAGCGTCGTGGGCCATGACGGCCTCCGTGAGCCACGGCGAATGGTTGTCAAAAGTGTAAAATTTTCAAACCGTTGTATATTTTTGCAAAATGATTAAAAAATATATAACAAAAATTCCTACTGCACGCCCAATCTCTACCTCGCTCGACGGTACCGGCCGTCCACGAATCAATCTCTGCTTCGCTTGAGGGTCTTGCACCCCTCGGGTAAGTTTCTGCCTCGCTCGAGGGTCTCGCGCCCCTCGAACAAATCTCCGCCTCGCTCGAGGCCTACCCTCGACCGATGGCGCCCCACCCATTCCACCCGACAAGGGCATTAAATGCCTAAGCCCGCCGTAGGTGTCATAGTCAAAAGGAAAATTCTTGCCCATGCCGCACCGCAGACACCACCACTGTGCGGCCAACCTGTCACTGTACAACCATCTCGGTGTTGTGCAGGCACCATGCCGCCCTGTGCGGACAGACCGACGCCATTTCACGACACTGTACCACCTGCTCCCGTCATCCTCCCACCGCGAGTGCCCTCGGGCGGCGACCGAGCGCACACTCCGAGCGGCACCGCGGCGCGGACTACGCAGAGTACGTCTTCTCCACCATCTCCGGCACTGTGCATCCATCTCCGACACTATGTGGCCATCACTGACGCTGTGCAGCCACCCCAATGCTATGGCACCCTGAGTTGACAAGACATCATCATGCCAGCGCCTGTGCCACCAGAGTTCTCCGTTCTCCCCTACAGCAAGACCCTCGAACAGGCATGGCGCACCCTCGATTGTCGTACGGACGATGACTGGCACAGACGCCGACCAAGACACCCCTCGAAGCCATCCCCCGACAAGTACAAGAATCGCCATGCCGCCTGCGGAAGCCGGAATCCGTCATCAATCCTCGACGAGAGCGAAGATCTGCAAGGACAACCGGCACACCCGGCATATTGTACGACAATACGCAACCACTGTACACAACATTATGCAGCATAACTGTACCTGCCTCTCCTTGGCCTGTAAAAGGAGGAGACATATGCCCGACTGCAGGGCACGACAGAAACACACACTTATTTACCCCGCACTCCATGCTTCACGATATTAGCACTAGACTCAGGGACTTGGAGGCCTCACCTCCTCTTCCGTCTTGCGTGTAGCCCCCTCTACGAGCACCACCGGTGCGAATCAATACAGTGCGCATGCACACTCTGTTGGACGTACGACCCCACGGCCGGAACCAGGATAAACACATGCCCTTGTGTTGCCATTTGCACAAACCATCGAGAGACTTATCACAACGCAACTCACTAGTTAGTGTCGGGACTAATCCTAACACCGACAAAAAGTATTACTGCCGATCAATGATACTCCTTAGGGCATGTACAGCCCTTAGACGACCTGCCGTCTATAGAACCTCGAACTTCACGTATAGACAGATGTGCAGACAGGTTGTACAGCCCATAGATAGAGAGTTGTCTGTAATCTATTTAATGCTTTATATGTAGGTTAAGATCAACTGCACATGCATTTGTATGTATCATTGTGTGACCATTTTGATCTTTGTAGCTATTTTGGTATTTAATTTGATCTTTGTAGCAATGTTAGTATCCACATGAGAATTTTTAGCAATCGTAGCAATCTGGACAATAACGTGGCGCGACCTGGTCCAAGTGTTGTGCTTGAATTCGTGTCCACACATGACATATCGAGTCAATTCTCATCCACGGCAGAGCAACCCGGGACAATAGCAACCCCAAGAGGCCGGCGGCCGGCATAGAGCAGCCCGCTGCGCGGCTCGTGACTGCCGGCGCGGGATAGCCCGCCGCACTGCTCGCGGCGGCCGGTATGGAGTAGCCCGCTGCATGCCTCGTGACTGCCGGTGCGGAGCAGTCCGCCGCATGGCTCACGGTGGCCGGCACGGAGCAGCCCTTGCGGCCGCCGCATCTCGGCGCCAGCCCGTGTACCTCGTCAACCTGATGCTGGAGCGCGCCGTCCGCTGCTGTACCCTAGCTCCAGCTCCCGCGACACTCGTCGTCATCCGACCTCGGCCCCGCCCCCGCACCTCCTCCTCACGGCCCGCGGCGGAGCTCTAGGACGCGGCCTCCATGGCGTTCCTCTTCCTCTTCTCTCTTGTTCCGTCTCGATCTGTCTCGCCTCTCTCTCTTTCATCAGGCGGGCCACCGACGGCGGCGTGGTGAGGAGATCCCACGGCGGCGAGCTGGCGGGGGCGGGCGGGTGAGCTCCTCTTGCAGTTGCTTAGGTTTTGGCGGGGGAGTGGGGAGTGCGGGATCTAGCTGGCGTCGCTTCCTGGAGACGGCGTGCTACAGCCCGTCGTCGCAGCGTCGCTCGAGCGTCGGGGAACGGGACAACCCCGTCGCCAGGTCTAGCGACGCGAGACCCGTCGCTGCGGACTCGCGGGGGGTTTCCTGCAAAATTACCCCGCTGCAGACGGGATGTAGCGCCGTGATGTACATGCCCTAAGTCTACGAATTCGAACAAAGCGCGTGTTTGAATCTGAACAACGCCGTGGTTTCATGACGAGTAGTTGAGTGCCACCCTTGGTATCTTAATTAAACGCTGTCTTTAAGGTACCAACGTCCAACAACACCCAATTGCTGATGTTCTACATGATCGAATCCGAGATGCGCACTGCATCGACGACCCCGCTGTTGCGCAAGTTGCCAACTAGCGAGCTCGATGAAAATTTGCAGGCCACACAGTTAGAAAGGCTTTGTAAAAGGAAATCGGTGCCGCGGTATGCTGGGCTCAGCCGCACCTGGCCGAAAAGGCCACGTAAACAACCTACAGCCCACGGGATGTGTACTACTGTACTTCTCTACCCGGGTCGGCCCGACGACCGCCGCCGCGCGAGCTCATCTCGCTCCTTCACCGTCACCGGCATCGGCAGGGTCTACATGGTCGAGTCCAGAGACGGCAGCGCCACCGGCCTGGACGCACGCCGCGCCGCCGCCCTGCCAAGACCCCAACTCGGGTAACGACGTCACGCACCTAAGCACACCGTGTCCCGATCGATCATCGACTCAGGCGTTTGTAGTACGAACTGGACGCGCGGCGGCGGGCTAGTGCTGGCGTATAGCGCTCGCTGCCTCGCTCAAGTACTGGGGCAGCTCAATCTGGTCGTCTCCGGCGACGACGACGACTCGTAGAGGAAGGACGTCGATCCTCATGCAGACGCTGGATTGAGGACGCTGCGGGCATGGAGTTCTCTCCTACCCGGGCTGGACTCAGAACAAGGTGAGATCACCAAGTTCTCCAAGTCTTCTTCTTCTTCCATTATTGCTGCAGCTGCGCATTTATCTCTGATCTCTCTAATCCGATTAACTGTTTCCTGACTGCAGCATGCGGTTATTCACTTATTCAGCCGGGGAGATAGTTGGCATGATTGCTGATGGAAAACTGACCTGCTGGAGCAGGCTACTATGCACTAGGTTTTTTTACCGCTGGTTACCGCTCCGGTTACTGCGGTTACCATTTATACTGCGTCGGTGCGGTAACGGTACCGCGAGATAGATACCTCTTGGGTTTCTCAAATTTGAATTTGAATTAAAAAATGGAAAAAATCAATAAAAACCCCCAAAATAGTTAAAAATCCGAATTATCCGTATTCGTATCCGCTAAAAACGTTAACATGGATATCCGTATTCGTCTTCGTTTTTAATATGGATGTCAGTTGGATGTATTCGAATCTGATTTTCAATATTATCTGAATTCGACATTATCCGAATTATTCGACAAAAATCCGACATTATTCGTATCTGCAAAAATAAAGTACCCATAGAAACCATCTAAAATTTATTTATATTAATAAATACTAATGACAAATGATGTTAATTTTAATATTGCTAGTAAAATAATTATTTACACCATTTTAACTATTAAAAAATGTATATGAAACTAACTAATTGTGATAACCTAATATTACTAAATTATATAATGATATTTTTTATTAATTTTGATGTGTCTAACCATTGTAATTTTAAATACACTATATTATTTTGTAAATAAATAAATTATATTTAAATGTATTTATGTACTTATTTTTACTAATAAAATATGTTTATATATTTACAAAATTACTTATTTATATTTATTGTGATATATTCATTAACTATTTATTTAATATATTATTTGCAATAAGATATCTATTATGTATAATGATCATAATTTACTCTCTACTTGTAACATGATTTGATCAATTATAAATCATGGACAAATAAAACTGATACTCATTATGACTCTATGCTATAAATCGAGTAAGTATTCGAATGCGAATCCGAAATATCCGTTTTGTATTCGTATTCGATAATATTCGTATTCAAATTCGAAATAAAATGTGGTAAATAGTGGCATCCGAATTCGTATCCGTGCGTATCCGATCCGAATCCATCCCTAGCCGGTGGTAAGCCGCGGCCCGGGCGCGGTATACCGCGCGGGAGATGCAGTAAGCCACCCCGCGGCCAGATCCGCTCTCTCCCGCTCGGCCGTGGCGGCTTACCGCGCGGGCGCGACGGTATACCGCGGCTTCAGGTGAGTTTGCATTTTTTTGCATTTGTGTAGAAAGTAGCTTTAGAATTTTGGTAGAAATTAGCTGCAGGTATCATTTGCATTAGGATTCAGGTAGGATTTGTGTTAGGATTTAGGTTTATTTTGCTTTAGGATTTTAGGTAGGATTTATGATGTGAGGTAGAGGTAGAATTGTTGCTTTAGAATTGTATATAGGATTTTGGAGATGTTAGGTAGGATTTGTGGTAGGATCTAATTTTAGTTAGGATTTATTTCATATTTAGGTACATTTTCTGTAGGTATATGCTTAAGTAATTGTTTTGTTTGTGTTGGCATTTATGCAGGTAGACAATGTCATGCAGACCTAAAGATCCTGTATGGGAACATGGTGGCAATCTGGCTCCCGCATGGCGATGCAACTATTGTGATATGCAGAAAAATGGTGGTGGTTCTACTAGATTCAAACAACATTTGGCCGCGCGCGGATCATCGGTGCTCCATTGCAGTAGGGTGCCACCACCTGTGCGGCAGCGGGATATTGAGAGGACTAAGAAGGCAACTAGTGACCGAGCTCGAGAGAGGGTGGCACGGGAGGCGGCAGTAGCAGCGGGAAACAATCCTGCTTGTGGATATGATGAGGAGGCTCAGTTCCAGGATGCAATTAACCTGTCGAGAGCAGAAGCAAAGTTCCGACAGGGGTGTGATGAGGGCCCGGATTAGGTCCCCCCTTTGACGGCAAGATTATCCAACTTGAAGACGACAAAACCAACATCCACTAGGTGAAGACTTCTGTCAGCTGGCGAGCAGCTTGAGGATGGTCGTACCCTTGCTGATTACAACATCCAGAAGGAGAGCACTCTCCACCTGGTGTTGCGTCTCAGGGAAGGCATGCAGATCTTCGTCAAGACTCTCACTACAAGATGACTGGCCGAACAGCTGCATCTCCGACAAGTCTCCGCCTCACATGACAAGTCCCCGCCTCGCACGACAAGTCTCCGCCAGACACACGGCTCGGGCAAGGCTACCAGCGCATGCGGGGAAGCGAATCTCCACGTCATACGGGGACGACAGCTGGCGGCCATGCAGACGACCTGCCCCGGCAGGAGCCTTAAATGCAAACCTGACTAGCCGCGCAGCCATCACATCGCCTCAACCTCCGCTCTGCCACACGCAAAGCTCAGCCCGAGGCACTCGAGCACTCGAGTGTCTTTTATCTTGATTGCTTAATCATTCTCTCTAGTGTAGTTTAGTTGTTTTCTAGTTTAATCATAGTTAGGTTTTGAGTAGCTAGTGTGTAGAGGTAGATCAAACGCTTGTAATCCCCTTGCTCCGCGGATTGACAAGAACCTTGGGAATCCCATGGTGAAAAGGTGTAGGTCCGTACGCTTGCGGATCGTAGAGGGATACGTCTTTTATCCGTCAACACTAGGGTTTGGAAGTAAAAGTAGTAAAATTGGTAATTCGATTGTGGATAGATCCCTTAACCGGCCATGGCCCTTCATATTTATAGGGTGGGGAGGTCTTGCCCCGCAAGGAAGTCCTAGTTTCCAAATCTACAGAAATCTCAAATTCTACTCGGACTCGGGAACAGGCGGTTAGACCGCCTGGTGGCGTGCCAGACCGGCTACAGGGTCCGAGGCGGTCAGACCGCCTGTCACACGCGGTTAGACCGCCTGGACCTAGCCAGATCAGCTTAGTGCCAAATTTGGCTATCAACACTACTGATTTTGGGATGGTACTACTAAATACTGAGATAAGGTAAGGGCATTCTTGCTTTTCCCCTCGCGAGAGGCATGCTCTCTCACTGTTGGCAACCGCAGTTCGCTCGCCCACCGCTATCGAAAAACGGCAAAACGCCGTGTGCCAAAATCTTCGTCGTGTGCAAATCGTTGGGCACACGACGAACTACCCCTTTGCCGTGCACCGCGTGAACAACACACGGTGAAAGAAAAGCACACGACAATCTCCTCCTTTGCGGTGTGCCAAAACAAGAGCACACGGCGATCCACCACTTTGTCGTGTGCCAAAACAAGAGCACACGACGAAAAGCCTGACCGGCGGCCCCCACCGCGTGGCCGTTAACGGCGCACGCTACGCCCCTCACGGCACGACCACGACTTGGGCGGCAGATGCTCTAGTCGTCGTGTGCCAACCCCTAGCCACAGCAAAGCTACTGGTCGTCGTGTGCTGCCGTCCCAACAAACGGCGAAGTTACTCTTTGCTGTGTGCCTCCAAGCAACACACGACGAAAACGAACCAAAAAACTTCAAATCTCCCCTTTAAAACATTTTACACAATATACTCCATGTTTTAGTTTCATGATTTTCTCTCTTTGTTTCCTATATTTCACAATTTTTTTCTTCCAAACCATTTTTTTTGAATTTGCCAAATTTGAATTGGAAGTGCATGAAATGTGTGAGTAAAATAAGTGAAAAAATGATATCATGATACTGAACGTATTGTAAGGCCTCATCCACAAGTTGGAACAAAAATTTGAAATTCAAATTCAAAAAACTTTGCCATCAATATGGGGCCAAATAGTTTAAAAATTATATAAAATGTAAACAATGTCTGAAATTCACAAGATTTGAAGATAACTCATTTTATCGCATGTGAAGTCTATGATAAATAGTTGAGAAATTTTCGGACATTTTATCATGTAAGCTGCTTGGAATCCGATCCATCCCGGAAGAAGTTCAATATAGTAGAGAAGTGTGTGGTTAAGTTTTTAAGTGGAGCAACGTTCAAATTTGAATTTGACTCCATTCTTTTTTCTTCTATAGTCATTGTGCAACACAAATTGGTCAACATTTTGGTTATTTTTTTGGCTTCATTTGGTATTTTTAATGAATTAACTTCATTTATAGCAATTTAATTGTTATTAATTCAATTTGATCTATAAATTCATCCAATAATACAATAGAGAGAATTAAAAGTTTATAATCATGTGATCTATCAATATATGAGGCCGTACAATTGTTCTTGTAGGAATTTTGAGTCCCTTTTTTATGAAAAAGATGTTGCATGAAATATTGGAAAAGGAGTTCGCCGTGTGCCTCTGGTCTGGGCACATGGTGATGACGGCTTTCACCGTGTGCCTTGGATCTGGGCGCACGGCGAACGTTTTTTTGAAATTAGCCGGCGGCAGACGGCCTCTCTCTCCTGCGTTTGCCGTGTGCCGTGGATGTGGGCACAGGGCGACAGGCCCTTTGCCGTGTGCCGCCGATCTGGGCACAAGGCGAACGTCCGTGCCTTGGACTTAGCCGCCCGCCGGCCCACGTGCCCTTTCACTCTCACTTTTCCCTCTCTATCTCCAACCGTCTCTGCCCTCCTCCGCGCGCGTACGCCGCCGCCACCGGCCATCCACCACCACCTCCACGCGCAGGCACGCCGCCGCCGCTGCCGCCCTCGTCTGCGCCGAACGCTGCCGCGGCCGCCCATCCACCACCACCTCCTCCACGCGCGGCCACCACGTCCTCCGCGGGCGCCCACCACCTCGCCGACAACGTGATGGATTATCTTCGATCCATCTCTGCTCAGTTTGCTCCAGCAGGAACAAACTTACCACCGCTACCTCTGGCACGGGTCTCTGCACACTCCTCTGGTGAGCTACTACTTCATCACCTTCTATATTCAGTTCGAGTAACAGAGACTTAGAGAAAGTTATAATCACTTTGAGATCTCGTGGTAATTTTACTAAGAGAAATTGATATTTGTCTCGCATGCAATCTATTCTACTTTCTGCAGAATCCATTGGCGGGATCGAAAGCGCCAAACTTGTCGCCCGCCGCATGTCACCCACTACAGAAACGCGTGCTTCGCCAACGGCTTAAAGCGTTGGCGAAGACTCAAACCCCGTTGGCGAAGGCTTTCCCAACGGGGTTTCCGAGTTACCGTTGGGAAAGAGCCGTTGGCGTTTTAAGTGATGGGAAAGAGCTCTTCGCCAACGGGAATTCCGGCCCCGTTGGGAAAGCTTCGCCAACAGCCATGTGTGCCGTTGGCGAAGAGGGGACGCCGTCAGCTCGGATGCCGTTACCTTCGCCAACAGGGAAGCGACGGCCGTTGGCAAAGTCCCGTTGGCAAAGGGAATGGCGGCTTTGCCAACGGCTAGCTTTGCCAACGGCTTTGGCCCACTTGTTGGCAAAGCTGGGCGCGTGCTTCAGGGGAAGCCTATCTTTGCCAACAAGCCGGCCCAAAGCCGTTGGCAAAGCCGGGAAGGCCGGTGAGGAAAGCCCGGCTTTGCCAACAGCTTTGGCCTATCTTGTTGGCAAAGCTAGGAATCCCCCCTTTTTCTCTTTTCTAGCATTTAATTCACATATCAAATCCACACATTAACATATGAATCGGAATACCACATATATATCAACAATATAGCATATAAACCACATTTCGACATCGGTTTCGATCTCAACATGAATCCACACACCAAATATTCGATACATGTCCATAATACACATAAAGTCATGAAACGAGTGCATACATGTCCAACATACACCAGGATGTCCAACACACATGTCCAAAATGTCCGACAAGTCCAACATACATGTCCAGGGGTCTAACATGCATCGCTACTAGTCCATAAGAGGTAGTCACAGGTACCTAGCTCGTGGCGTCGTCCCCAGGGGTCCCGCGCCGTCCCCGGAGGTCCCGCGCGCCCCCACCTTGCCGTGGCCGTGCTCGAGTCCACCCCGACCCCCGCGGCGGGTCATAGTGCCGTAGGGCGGGCGAGGCCCCCGCTGCGTCTGCGCCCCCGGCCACGACGAGTAGGTCTGCGACGGTGGAGCCCACGTGTACGGCTGTGTGGGGTAGGTCGGGTGCTGTGGAGAAAGACCTGGTGGAGGGCTAGCACCTGGAGTCGGGTTCGAACCCGCCGACTGAGCCTGCACAAAGGACAAGTGATGTAATTAGTACCTGCAGGATGGCCGCACAAGGTAAAGCAAAAAGGTAATATACTGACTGGAGCGTGAACAGGAGGAGGCACTGGGAGTGGTGGTGCAAGGCAAGGAGGGAGGGAGGAAGCTCCTCGCTCGTCCGGAACTTGGACTTGACGAAGCCGGCCGGTGTCCGCTATCCGACGCCGGTAGTGCCCCGCCATAACCGCTAAGCTCTGCTGGTGGGCCGCGTCCCGGGCCGCCCACCGGGCCGCATCATCTCCCGGAACCCGGCTCGCAATATTACACCCGCATGGTATGTGAAGCCAAGGTGTTTGAAATGAGTGCACAACGAATGAAACCGCACTTACCTCCATCCGCCGGTACGTGGTCGGCCGTCGGGGCGCTATCGGGATGCCGGAGGAGCCACCGGACCCGCCTTTCGAATCTCCCTCGCCGTGGGAGTAGTGGACGGGCCGATGGCGCCGTTGGCCATCCAAGAGGAGCCGTGCCGCTTCCCTCCTCCCAACCTCATCACGATCTCCGTGTCTAGGGGCTCCTTGAAGGGGTCCTTGTCTTCTTCGGATGGCTCGGCGAAACGCAGCGCCGTACTCGACGAGCTTGGGCCGCACGTTCTCGTTGGTGTACGCGTCCGCCCGTCCTCCGGTTCCACCTGTTGGCCGGGTCCTTCGCTTTGCCCTTGTGAGAAAGGGCGTACCCCACCACCTCGTTGATCTCCTCCCCACCATGAGATGCCCTCTGCGAAGAAAACACAAACATGGTTACAAGTAAATAGATTGAGCACTACAGTAAATAGATCAACATTATCATACCCATGCGTCCATGAACTGCGGGAGGGACCGGTTCCCTTGGTGGTGTGCCACCCTTGCAGCCTTTGCCCGGCGCTCCCGACGCTCTTTCTTCTCCTCGTAGCACTTGTCCGATCTCCACCGCCGCACAATGGCCTCCCAAAGCATTCCGGTCCTTGTCGCACCACCCCGTATCCACTAAGAAACATCAAGTATTTGACATGTCGAAGATGAATTGAATGTTTCATGGAAGCAAACGAACGAATGTTTATCGCTTAATTACCGTCAAGTACTCATCCTCGGTGAGGTCGGTCTCCCTCCGGAGGATGATCTCCGCCCGACTCGTTCCTTCTTGATCACCTCGCCAAGACAAGTTGCGGTAGTGGTTGATGACGCACCGGATGCGCGCATCGTGGTACATGTCCCCGAGACGTGCATGGCGGGCGTTCTCCAACACGATCGCCGCCTCCGCCTCTTTCCCATCCGCGCACTTCCGCACCCCCCGCACGCACACATAATGTTTCATTTCATTATTTCAAGAACGTCCAACGAATGTGTAGTATTGAGAAATGCGTTGCGATGAAAACACTCACCCAAAACTCCCTCTTGATCTTCTCCGCAAGTGACTCGCGTGCGTGTGAACCCGCAAGATCTCCGCCTTCGGGCTCGAGCGCGGGGACGGTGTGCGAGGTGGAAGTGTTCCCACTTCATGGGCGGCCGTCGAACGCCGTCGATGGTGACCAAGCCGGGGTAGTACTCCTTAATCGGCGGGGAGAGGATGCCATTGATATGGCGTGCACCGTACCCCCCCTCCGTAAACACCCGGTGCCCCGCACGAGTCATTAACAAAAATTATTAGTCCGAAATTCGGTTTTCATCATGCTATGTGAACAATATGAAAAAAGTAGTTCACTTACTCTTTCCCGACGGGCGCAATCACCTTGCGCCGGTGGGGGAGCGGCTTCGTGTAGGGAGCGTCGAGGGCCCGCGCTCGTAGAGCGTCGAAGTCCTTGTGCACGTAACACGATGGTCCACGCGTGGTACAACCGTTTTTTAATTATATAAGATCCAAACAAAGTCGAAAAATCACGAAACTTGTCGGGGTGTATTGTTATCGCATGTGGAGGCTACGATAAACATTTGAGAAAGTTTGGAGCAAGTTGCCGTGTCAAATGCTCAAAACCTAGACATCTCTACCATGTGATCACTTGTGGAGCACATGTGGAGTCGTCTAGGTTTTGAACATCCGACGCGGTAACTTGCTCCAAACTTTCTCAAATGTTTATCGCAGCCTCCAAATGTGATCACAAGACACCCCGACAAGTTTCGTGATTTTTCGACTTCGTTTGGATTTTATATAATTAAAAACAGTTGTACCACGCCTGAACCGTCGTGTTACGTGCACAAGGACTTCGAAATTTCGGGTGAGCTTTGGGACACGGCCTCAAAATACACTCCCCGACATGAATATCATTTTTCGAACGCCTAAGTTTCATTATTTCACGCACCTGCAGTTCAAATTTGAATTATGCCGGAAAATTCAAGTGAACGAAAATAATTAACGAAATATAGCTAAATGTTAAAAAATGGGCCCACATTTAACAATTTGCTTCTAAACAATGTAGCAAGGCTACCAAAAAAGTTTGAACTCAAAATTCGAAAAAAAATGAAAATTCTTTGCCAACGGCCGCAATCTTCCCCAACGGACTCCTACAAGGTTGTTGGGAAAGAAGGCTCTTCGCCAACAAGACTTGGTAGCGCTGTTGGCGAAGGGCTTCTCCCTTTGCCAACAACTAACGGCGGCTGTTGGCGAAGCCGACGGCGGCCGTACGCGTTTGGCCGTGCCGAGCTTCGCCAACAGCCTTTTCTTTCCCAACGGGAATCTTGTTGGGAAATGACCCCTCGCCAACAAACGGACTTTGCCATCGGTCATTGGATTTTGGGCTGTTGGCGAAGATTTCTTTCCCAACAGCGGAATTTTCCCTGTTGGGAAAGTGTTTCTTCGCCAAGGCAGCTCGTGTCTTGGCTGTTGGGAAAGCGTGGGGCTGTTGGCGAAGCCGCAGTTTCCTGTTGTGACCGTCGTTTCCCCCAGTGCAGTTGTTCCCACCTCAGCCCAACGCACCGCTGGCCTTCGACGATCCACCGTCCGACCCGGCTGAGTGAACTCGAACTATTATGGTTGTCATGTCAGTGAATTCGAACTTGTGAGATTGCCATGTCAGGCCGTGGTTGTGAACTCGAACTATTATGATTGTGACATCGAATTTTGGTTTTAACTACATGTATGCCTGGAATGCTTCTCGTCATATATCTGTGATTTTTGATTTGAGTGGGGACTTTCTTGACTACGGTGATGCTAAAACTAAACCAGGCTAGAGATCACCATGGATTTGCAAGAGAGGAATAAAATCTTTGAGTGCCGACTGCAGATTCCGGCCACCGTGACCAAGCCATTCGCCCGCCCGCCACCCTTCTTCTCCCTGCTCGCCATTAGAGCCCACCGCAGCGCCATCGGAGATTGATCGATAGGGGAGGAGGCAAGATTGAAAGGGGGATGAGACGGGATTGGAAAGTGGTGGCCGCGAGATTGGGAGGAGGCGAGCTTGGCGGGAGGATTTTTCGCGCTGTAGACTGGTGCGCGCGGGTGGGAGAGGGACGACGAGGCACCGGATGGGCGGTGGCACAGCGGGATCTTGCGATGAAACGATCCCCTCTCATGGCATGTACAATGTACAGTGGTGTAGACGACTGCTGTCTGTAAGTGTCTAGAACACTGCACACAGACAGCGGAACTGACAGTTTGTACAATGGGATGTCTGTTAGTGTGTCTATTAGCTATTTAAATCATGTATGAGCACACAAAACATGGTGATCAAGTATGAAATTGATCTTTGTATACCATGTTGCATATAAGGATGTAAGCAGACGTACCTGCAGGTGTCTGCAGACTACCGGCATGAGTCTGCTAGATAAATAAACTATTACTGCAGGAGCCCGCCGACACGTGTTTGCAGTGCCACATCATCCTGCTGGGCTTCGTAGGAAGAAGACAAACACCCTGCAGGCGTCTGCAGGAGCCTGCGTGTGTTCAACTCGTGCAACCTCACGCACAGCAAGCTAACCTGGATTGCTGAAGAAAACTCTATTGCAGAAGATGGAAGGGCAGCAATGAGCGAGAGCCCGTGGAGGAGGAAGCGGGGAAGCAAAGGCTTGCCTAGAGGATCGTGAGCAACCGATGACGTGATGAGCCACAAGAGCAGAGAACTAGCAGGCCAACAGGCGCTCGCCGGAGGACTGTCATCTGCCTGCTACCGGCAGCAAGGTGTGGTGAATTGGTGGCGGTGAAACACACCGATGTGGATCAAGCAAAGTTAGGATGCGACGATACTCCTGGATCCCAATCCTAGATGGCATGCGCGGAACCTGCAGGTTCTGCAGGCATTTTTGCGGGTGCCGCCGGCTCACCCGCGTAGCCCAACAGGTTTTGCAGGTTCTAAGCGCATAGACCAGCTTAGAAAATGCAGGTGTCTACGGGCGGCCGCAAGTATAATTTTGCAGGAGCGGCGTCGCGGGTTGGCAGGCAGGCCGGCACCTGCTTGCATCCCTAGTTGCATATAAGAAAGAATGCTTGGTGGCTTCTTATAAATCACACAAATTTTATAAGAATGGCAAAATGTCTCATATCTTGTTTCTTTTTCTAGAGGCATATTATATGCTAATATACAATAGAACTATAATGCAATTCTATACAATGGCATGGGCTTTGTGGTAAAAATGGATAGCAAATATCTACCGGAGTCTCTCGTGTCGATCTCTCCATCTCTCTTCTCTCTGCCTCTCTTTTCTCTCTGTTGTTCTTGCGTTGACCACACCTGACCACTCCATGTCTCCATGGCTGGCAAGATGACAGCATGTGGTTGAGTAGAGAGGGAGAGGGGGACAGCAGGACGGGCGCCAGGCAGGTCTTTGTGCGGCGGCGCGGCCAGCTTGGCACGGCAGGCATTGCAGTGCGGCGGCGCGGCCAGCTCGACGCCACGAGCCCAAGACAATTAGCTGTGTAGGTGGCGGCGAGGGCAAGGGCTCAACGCGGTGGCAGGGTGAGGATTCGTCGCGGCGTCAGGGCAGCGAGGTTGCGCCGGTCGCCAGAACTCACCTCCCACACTCGATCCCATCCAACTCGTTGGTGAGTCGAAACACATCGTACAACGGAGGAGCTGTCGTCGCTGTGGCATGGGAGCACGAGCCAGTGCCGTCGTCTGGCGAGACGACGACACCGCGCGGTTCAGCCTCGTTAATCGGAATTAACCGGATAAAGAACGTATTAATTAGCATTGTACATGCCCTCAATGCAGTGTCTTGGAGTTACCGAGACGTCGGTAACTGGAGCTGGCTCGTGTCATTAAAGTAGTGTCACATCAACAAAAATGCCTACATGGCAGGTGATTCAATGCTGATAAAACCAACACTGAGACTGGCCTAAACTATTGATTTGTTGTCATTGAAGTCTTGTTGACACCAATGTACGTTAAGGATGTGGCGTGTTGGCAGAATAAAACCGTGAGAGATGATTACACTCTATTTCACTGCTCATTCTGTGAGTAAAAAAAGATAACATGAAAATCATCTATGGTACACACACAAACTCAATCAGAGAGGTCATCATGGAGACGGTGGTTGCTGTTGACTGTGGTGGGCTGGTGGCGCTGGTGACCACAATGGTGGTTCTGCGTGTGATTATGGCAGCTTCGGTAGCCACCGCCGCCACCTCATCTTCTTCTAATAATCTCTACAGCTAAAAAATGTGAAGAGGAGAAAAAAAATTGGTACGTAAAAACGCGTTGGCTTCACCATGCCCGTGGCTCGCCTCACCTCACCTCACCTCGCGCGCCCTCCCCACGCCCCCCGGTCCGCCGGCGGTTCCAAACCCGCCCCGGTCCGCCGCCGCCCCGGTCCGCCCCCCGCCCCGGTCCGCCGCCGCCCCGTGAGGAGTGCCCCCCGTCCGCCGCAACCGTACCGGGCATCCGCCGCCCTCACCCCACGCGCCTCCCCTCGCGCTCCGCCATCCCCTCCCCCCGATTCCAACCTCGGAATCGCCGACATCTCCGCCTCCCACACGTCGCCGCGGGCACCCCACCGCGCCACCGTGACATCGCCGCCCGCACCGCGCCTTCACTCCGCCTCGCCTCCCGGCCGCACCGCCACGACCTTGCCTCCACTCCCGTGCCGCCACGACCACCTTGCCTCTCGATCCACACCCGCGCCGGCGCCGCCACGACCGCGCCTCCGCTACGAGGCGTCGTGAACTCACCGCCCCACCGCGCCGCTGTGACCTCACTGCCAATCCGCGACCTCGCCGCCGATCCGCGAATCGCCTCCGATCCGCAACCTCGTCGTATCCCTCTTCCATCACGTCACTCGCAACCCCGCCGACGTAGCGAGGCAATCAGACCACACCGACGACGGCACCCACGACGGCCGGATCTCCCTCTGCCTCCGCCCCGTATCCTCCAAACCCTTCCCCTCCCTCATGTCTGCCGCCGCCGTCGCCGTCCATCTCGCCCGCCTCGCCACCAGCGCTCCAGCTTGTGCCTCCTCCCCATCCACGAATGGCAAGGCGGCGCCCTACTCAGCGAGGAGCAGCCCCGGAATGGTGCCCGTGCCTCACCTCCTCCCTGAGATGCGCATCTCCCCACGGCCGCCGTCGTCGTCCCTTCCCCCTGCACTGTCGCCTCACCGACGACCGCCTCCACCAAGCCGCTCCGCCGCGGCCGCTTCCGCCACCACTCTCCCTTCCCGGTGACCACGGTGGTGGATCGGCGTCAAATTCTTGGTGCTGCCCTCCGTTGGCGTGCAGGAGCCGATAGGATCAGCTGCACGGGAGCTGCATAGGACGCCTGAAGGAGGCATTGCCCATGGTCAATCGGATCCCCTGCTTCCAGCAGCGGCAACTCTTCCAGCAGCGTTGGTAGTACAACACGAGCAGCAGATACACCCTGTGGCTAATGGGGAGCAGTTGACAGGGTGTCAAGATGGATATGGCATTGGTGGAGGTGGGGAAAGCTGCTGGGCACATGCGAGATCTGCTCCAGGTAAGTGTATGTGCGTGCCTCCTAAATTACTTGTAAAATTGTTTGATTTTTTTTGTAGACAATCCAATTATTAGCCTTTGCCCTCGGTCATCCTCCAAAAACTTTCAGATGTTGCATCCTTGGAGTGTGATTGTGCATGGCTTTCTCCATTCTATTGTGCACATATAGCAACATTAACAAAATCTAAAGTTTCCAGACTGAGAATTATGGCATGAAGGAGCTAATCATTGTTGGAGGGATAGCAAAGTGCCTTCGAATCTTAGTTTTGTCAAATCAATTAAGATGATTTCTTTGATGAGTTTCTGAAATTAATTGGTGATCAATCTGTTCCTGGTCCAATAACGGGAGTTATAGGTTTCATCATTAGCTTTCTACCGAGTTGGTCACTCAAATCGATTAGTGGTTAAGGAGAAATCGCCAGAACTGTGTTGTTGGGCTGGTTCCATGGATGTTTCATCTACACATCTGCATCCATATATGCTTCTGATACCTGTATGATACGTGAGAGATTATCTGATGGCTTAGTTTGTTTTGATGATTCGCTACATGCCATTGGCATGTGGTTACTTAGCACATGTATAATATAAATTTTTGCCTTTGGTTTTGATATTTTTAGTCTAATAGGATTATAGGAAGAATGTTTTTACTACTTACTTGTGCAACTGTTCGTTGAACCGGGGAGAGATGTCCAAAGAGATTGTTAAGAATCCAAAGCTTTCTTGTAGTTTTTCGGCCACACTTTTCCTATTCAATAATATAGTTTTGCTAGCAATAAATATTTAAGTCCATGCAACTCTAAATTTTTTTTACAAAGTCATTCTTACTGTTCAATCGTGTAACTTGTTGCAATTTTTTTTTGGAAATCAGAGTTGCTTCTCATGCTGTGATTCTCAGTAGGTGGTGTTGAATTGGAATCGATGCCATTGCTACAGGTCTGCATGCTTTTATATCTCAATTTTTATGTGACTATGACAACTTGTGGAAACATTACTAACATTTGAAAAAAATGACTGCTGGAGGCCAGATTGTTCTGCAATTCCAAGAGCTGAGTCCTGTAAAGCTTGACAAGGTATCGATCTTTTCAACATATTTATATTTCAGTCATACAATGAATATGCATGGGTTAAGTATGTGATGTTCAGTTACACAAGTTTAGTGCCCTTAGTGCATGAAACTCGAAGTGAAAAGATCATTAGTGGAGATAAGGACTGCATTGATATTTTTCTTTTCGTAAAAAGCAACTGCTTTGTTGTTTCTGGATGAAAGTATAATGAACAAAAGTTCATTAATTTGCTGGTAAATATATATTTGTTTAATTGCAGAGTTGTTAGGATATGTGTTGACCTTTAAGTGTTTTATGTGAGTTATGAAAGTATAATGAACAAAAGTTCATTAATTTGTTGGTAAATATATATTTGTTTAATTGCAGAGTTGTTAGGATATGTGTTGACCTTTAAGTGTTTTATGTGAGTTATAAAGTTTATTTTGGGCTCATCATTGTCCAACAATCTGATAAAACCTTAAATGTGGTCAATTATTATGGCATTTTTGGTAGCTTAGCTGTTTGGATTTGCATTGTTTTGAATTTGAGCACAACATTTGAATGACCTGTAAAATTTTGTAGTACTTCAAAAAATCATGTGCAGCCATCTTTATTGTATTTAGTTATATGTTACATTTTTGTATTGCTCTGTTTCAATAGGTTGGATTAGTCAGAGAGAAGCCATTTGGAACTAAGGACATGATGCTTTACATTGAGCAGTGTGCCAATTCCAGAGCTGTCCTGTAACTATATATTTTCATTTGTGGTGGTATGTCCTTACGTGTTCTCATTAAACCACATAACTTGGATTCAAACACTTCCCCATGCTACTCGCATGTGTGTCTTGTGATTGGAATCGATGAATGGAATTGCATACTCTTTCTCATTTCACAAGACTGCGCAAGATAAGTTTTGATAAACTTAGGTTAGTACATGTCATTTTTCCATGGTCAAACCCATTGGTCTTTTTCCATCATCTTGCTTGCACAACACCTTGATCTGAATATAATTTACTTAAAAGACAACAGGGTGATGCACATATTTTTCGGTGGTACCTTAAAAATGGTTGTACACGGCGCTTGGAGCACCACAGCTGCCTACTTGGATTACAAATGGCGGTGACCCCTGCAACGAGGGCTGCCAGGGTGTTTCATGCGTGGCCTCAAATATCACTTCCATGTATGATCAGCCCTCATGTATTTTTCCTTCAAAATTTCTACTCAATGACCCCTTTTAATTGGTGATTTGAATAATGTAGCATATTTTTCTTATAGAATTCTCAGTGGCGCAAATTTAGGTGGACAGCTGGGTAACACTTTGACGAATTTCACATCGTTAATCACCTTGTAAGCTGATTATGTGTACAGTTTGAGATGTCAGTCTGTCTGGTTCTTAATTCGTGATATTCTTTCAAGTTGGCGCTTAACACTTCCTGATTTGCTACCTCATTTAGGGATCTTAGCAACAATAATATTGGTGGAACCATACCGGATGGTCTACCAGTCACAATGTAGAAATTGTATGTGTTCGAGCATTCCATTGCTCTTTCCATTCCCTTGAGTTGGTTTACGCTTTATTCTATACTACCACTAAGCGATAATTTGAAACAAGTTGGTAATATTAATCAACTTTCTTGATTAGAGATTTTTTCTTCGAACAATGACGGGAACCCTTGACGTGTTGCATGATCTCCCTTTTCAAGATTTGTATGCCATTAATTATAGTTTTTATTTCTTTTCTTTTTAATCAGTTTAAATTTCGGTATAATGTGTTCTTGATGAGCTCGCTTTTGGCACTTTATTTTCGGATATGTATACTTTGTTTACTCTCATTTGAATGAATTGGATTTAGAACTGACAACGGATAGTGATAGGAAAACTACTGGCTCTCAAGTTAAATCAAGTGTTAGAAGCAAGAGGAAAACAATCATTGGAAAATCCCATGTCTCGGTCGATAAGGTGAATAATGGAAAAACCTCATCCGGTGATAAAGATGAACGAAACGTGCAACAAAGCATATTGTCATACGAGAGGCATCCCCAAATTTACATATTGTGGCGGAGGAAACCGAAACGCGATAGCAAAAATTTGTCCGTTAGCAATGGTGGAAATACATCGGATACCCCGGAGAGGAGTTATAGCGACCTACGTGAGCCTGAGGTAATAACACACAAGTCCCGCAGGTTTATTTTGTTTTAATGTGCTCCTTAGATCAACTATGCATCACATTTCTATAAGAGTAAAGTGCACCCAAACTCCTTAAACTTTTCCTGGATTCTCATATAGGTGAACTGCGAAAATGAGCATGTGGGAGAATTCGGTTCCACAATTGGCCTTAGAGTGAACCATGTGAAGAGTTTAATTATCCAAAATCTCACTTTGATAGTTTATGAACCTCGGTGACAGTCCATGAGAACTGTAAGGACCCCGTGTGTACTTTATTCTTTACGGGAATTTACAAAAAAAATGAGACTAAAATTTAGCCTAGGGCCACCCAACTATTATTCTATTATGAGTAATACTACTTTTAGATTGAAGGAAACCATCTATATCCCGATCGGCATGACCATTCTCGAATGCCCCTTTTGCCAAGATTCCTCCTCTTGAGTTTGAATTCTTTATTATCGCATTTACTTGCTATGGAGCTTTTCTAAATAGTTATGTTCTACTTTCGGTTTTACTTGTCTCGTGTTTGTGTTGAGACGCATAAGCGATTGCACCGACATGCCTTTATTGTGGAACATGTGGAGTGGTCTCAAGTCTCAAGATATGCATTCTTCGACCGCATAATAAATACGATTTGCAACTTTGACAACCGGACTTCCACTTACCTGTAGATTATGATGTCGTAGCAAAATCAGCATCTAGCCTAGATGCATGTAGTAGAAGAAATGTGACACGTGATGAGACTTCACCGATGAACTGTCTTTGATTGTTACATACGCGAGCCATCCGAGAAGCCCAAGTGAAGTGGGGATGGTGACTTGTAGCAAAATGCGCCTCGGTTGATGTTGATGGACCGAGGAACTCACCGGCATCCAAGGTACAACAAGGTTTGATTGCACTCGTTCGGGCATCTAGGCGAGGTGGAAGATTGCTACAACCCTCATAAATGTTAAATTGTCCTTTTCATGATTCAAGTTAGTATATATATGTTATCATCGATCCAATTTCGGAACTCAAATTGGTTGTGATACTAAATGTAAGAGTTTGGATAGAAACTAACTCTTTGAATGAATGTTTGTGCTTATTTTCACACTATTATTATCTTCTTATTAAATGTAGCCCGTAGCAACGCACGGGCACGATCCTAGTAGGGATAATAATAAGGAACTTGTGGATAGTTTCTTTTTTTTTTAACTTTTACATGCAAAGATCCTGGCTGCGCATGCGATTGGCAGTCGTGTTGTCGTTAACTTGTTACAATTTTTCTCAATTAGTTATGTGGCTTCTCCCTTCCCCGTCGAAGCCATTCAATATTATGCTGTTGCTCTTCTTCCATCCGAGCGAGTATCTATGTTGCTAGATGCCTAGATCGCGGAACCTCTTCGTATTGGAACTGAATTGGCACAGCTGTAGGTCAGAGCACAACGGATCAAGAGTAAGGGGGTGAATGATAGGATGGCTAAAGTGATTATGGGCCGTTACATTTTTTATCCAACGGTTTATATAGATTCATACTACATTGATCTTTTTATGTATGCGTAACTCAACCACTTCCCTACTCGCTCTTTTCATGCAATTCTCTTCGTCGTATCCTAGTGACGTGTATTTTTTTTTCCGGACGTGAGGTGGTACGTAGTTTTGACTTTGAAATTAAACATTCCAATCTCGGAATCTCTCAGATCCAAGAGGTGTTGTATTGTTATTATATAGTTTTGACATGGGATCTACAATCTAATGTAACAATTCAGATCCGATCAAGATGCGTTGCATTATTGTACCGAATAGGCAGTGTACTTTCAGTCTCGGTTATCTTTTCTCCACCGTAAGGAGACCGTGGAACCTCTTCCCTTTTGCCTATACTAGGTGCATGCCCGTGCGTTGCTACGGGCAACCAAAATATTTACATTGCAATATATATTGGATTCAACAAAATAATAACAATATGAAAACAATTATTAAAAAAATATGGATTACATATATCACTCAAAAGAGTAGTACACCCTTATTTCCTATACAAAGAATACAAAGAAGCTGAAGTGTGCAAGGATTATTAGCTCATCAGGGACAGTGTGTTGTTTTCTCAAAAAGGAATAAGGATAGCCTAAGGTGGAAATTCATGAATTATATTAGCTCATATGGGAAAGTGTGTTGTTTGTCTCGAAAAGAAAATAACCAAGGATAGCATATTGTGGAAATTCATGAGACAAGATTACACATACAAGGGAGCCGATGTTGTCACGGACTAATTTGAACCGGCCCTCATGACCCGGACTATACACGGGAGAGAGTACCTTATCACATGTTGATGGCAAACCCCTCGGAAATACACACGGTATTAGTAGCTGAAAGGAAATACCATATGATGGAAACTTGCAGAAAACACTGTAACTACTATGGAAGCCTGTAGCTCTACATCTAGCTAGAGAGACCTACAAGCCATTTCCAATCTTTAGACATGTCGCAGCTCCAGAGAGTAGAGAAAATTACAGTAGCAACCCCATCCACTAATACCGGTACACCACCGTTAAAAAGCCCGGTACTCGGTAGTGGTACAATTTGGTTTTTGATAATCCCATTAGAAAGGATTCCATGCTTTGTTGTCGAAGGCAATGCAGATTCCCAATGTAAGTAGTATAGGATCAATGCCCGTGCGTTGCCACAGGCAAAAATGTAAACTCAATTCATTCACATGAGAGTATATAAAAGTATCATCTTAAAACCATATGCCAAAAATCTTGTCAAATACCGAAACAATATTGCCATGGTAAGCATTTAAGATGCAGATTAAAGAAAAACCGAGTATAAGCTCGTCAAGTACATTATATGGTCACACTACAATCAAATTAAGAGGCAAGCTACCCCGTGTATTTATTTCTGATGAATCACAAAAATGAAGTTTTAAAAGACACATGAAGATGCACACCGATAGAAATTCCTTTTTCTTCTAACCACTTCTTTACGCGCTTGAAGACATCCAATTGTATGTGTTTATGACCACAGCTTCCCTTCAATATCTTAAACAAACCAGGGAACCAATAGTTAGAGGATATTTATGAGCATAACAACTACAAAAAAGGCAATGCAACCTCTCGCTTACCAGTTGGGATTTGCCGATGTATAGAAGATATTGTAAGCATAAAGGCTGCACACACTAAAATATTGGTTTTTCATGAAGCCCCCAAAAATACAAGTTCATTCTAGTTTGAGAGGATTGGTGTGGAAAAAATGCCATTTTCATATGGATAACAATGCCCCCTAGATATATCAAATACCATATTAAATCAGATAAAAAATAAGTCATGGAATGAGTCAATTGACACCACATGTAAATTTTTTCAAGTGGTGGAGGTTTGCACATCAAAGCTCTTTAAAATGTTGACATCCGGAATTTGCTACCATCACACAACACATGGTGTATGAAAATTCGGAACTCATAGGAGTCGAGTTAGCTAGTCACCCAACGCTTCATTTTTCTTATATTCTAACTACTTGATTCATCTTGGGTGTCGTGTAAGAAATCATCTCATACTGTGAGTGCTAGCAATATAAACTTAGGAAAGTGAAGTAGTGCTATGTGTGCTTGGTTGGTCTAGCTAACTGACAATTAACAACATTATTGGTCACAATGCATCCTAAACTCTAATCTTGCTAGTTCTGATGCCTAAATACACAATCATCAAAATATTATAATGATAATAATAATGCTAGTTCCAGCCTACGATTAAATACACAATCGAATTTTAATGACAGATCTCATGCTTCTAAAGTGAAGAATCTAATTGGTGGGTACAAATTTCAGTTTAAAAGATAAATATTACGGTTCGGTGACAAAAAAAGTACATTAAGATAAGGTATGCATGTAAACATGAAAATATATTGCCATATATTTCCACCGACCCGTAAAATGCATCCGGACTAATATGAAGATAAGAAGCATTCTAATTAAAATAATCTATTTCATGCTTTTTTAAAATAAATCCCCTTAAGTTAACAAAAAAGAAAAAATGAACCAAGAAAATATTGCAATAAAAGGCAGAGCATACTAACATGCAATAAAATATTGCAATAAAAAGGCTTTTTGAAGGAGGGTTAACTGTTTATAACTCGCATAGTGATTAAACAACCTAACATGTATGAATTTCACTAAAGCGGCCTGAGATGCACAAATGGTAAACACTACTGGTACACATACACTAAAGCAAGCTGCTACTACCAACATGCTCTGCTCATTTTAAATCAAGGATGGTTGATTGGTTATTAAATGTAGAAGAGCCTAGAAATAGATGATGTTTGATTAAGCTCAGAAATATAGGAGATCCCAGAAAAGTCACGAACACACTATGCAGTTTTGTAACATTAGATACTGTAGTAATATAATGAGAGGACATGACCATCTTGAAATCCATAGAATGCACAACCTGCCTACTATGAGCTACCCTGGTTGTTCTGCAGGAAGTAGAGGCACTTGTTGTCCCTTGTCCCTGGTATAGGTGTACAGCCATGCCGAGGTCCAGAGGAGCTCATCCTGGTAGGTGAAAAAGTCACAGTTGATCCGGTTATTCAATTATCACACAAATAGTTCCTCATGTGCGATATCCAAATTATCGATTTATCTTGACAATAATAGTATGAAAATATGAAATATTCTGAAACATGAAATATCCGAAGTATGTAATCGCACTATGAAACGACACAACAAAAGAAGTTAAGATGAATCTATAATATGGATATTTGATTTTTCATCATGAAGCAACCATGTCCAGCAGATCATCCTCATGATTTCAGCGTTATAGTGACACAATCATTCCAATCTAATAATCCGATCGTCGAACTACACCACCGAAAGAAAAAACAATTTCCGGGCGCAAGGCATGGTAGCTAGGAAGTACTCCATATCAATCACTAAGAGACAAACTAAATGATTCATTTTACCCATTTTCTTGCCCTCTTGCTTCCCAATAAATCTCCATTGTTGCGAAATCCCGCCTTCCCTCGGGAACCACCTTGGTTTCCAGCCATTTTCCAACACCTTCCGTGACCGCAATTTTAGACGAACCAATTCCAATTAGACAAAACAAAACATCATATAATGAAATTCTTGCATAAGTGAACATGTACATGTCAGTGCGTAGAAAGATATATGTATCATTCATTGCCTTGTCTCCAATACCACTAAATATTAATTGGAACTCTCTATCAATGCCTACAGAAAGCAGACAATCCTATCAGAGAGGTGAAATGTTGAATAGTATCCTGAATATTGAAAGTATAAGCACTAAATATAAATTCAAACTCATCCAACAACCGAGAGTTTTAAAGGCGAGCAGAGATGGTAAGTACTTTTGCTTTTGAACCTCGACCCACAAATAACTCCAACATGATAATTCTTCTTTGAAATTTCTTTGTCGAAAGCTGCTTATTCACTAACCAGCATGTAAGAATAGTAGCAACATCACCAAATTCTAAACCAATATAGCCTATACTCAGAGCCATAGCAAGAATGTGCAATTATCCCTTACTAATAGAACTGTAGTAATTCTACTCGGTATTCAGTAGTTGACAGAACTCTGCAATATGCCAGTTCATGCCTGCATTAATATTCACTTAAAATGGTTCAGCAACAGTTGTCCAGCAACATTCACTTAAAATAATTTCTATATATGGTACCTGTGTGTTGCCACAGTTGTAAGCAATTCTCTTTATAAGCATCAATTGTCATTATAACGAAATATACAGTAATAAACTCATATCTTTCGATCAGTAGCTGAGATAGGTTTACTTAGGCCCAAAGATAATACCTAAATTGTCCAGTAAAAGTAGTTTGTTCTTGACCCAATCCAAGCACAATAATAGGGAACTAATGATGTCATGACAAGATCTAATAACCATAAAAGAATAGAAAAAATGGAGACTTCTGCATGTACTGCTACAAGGATATGTTCAGTAATTCAAGAGTTAAATCCTAAATGCCCTGCAAGTAAAAAGTGATAACACTGAGATTGTAGTACAACAAAAGCTGTATCATGTCCACAACAATAAGCATAAGGGAATCAAGCCATTTTCGTTAAATGTAATCAAAGTGCCAGTCACGACCTGTAGAAGCAAACTGAACCCACAACATATCCGAGATGTAAGTGCTATACTGCTCTTCCAGTAAATAAGAGGATACTACAAAGTTCAAACTACATCCCATGATCGAAAGTCCAGTTCTAAAATACCAATTATTATTATTATTATTACTACACAGTGTCATTTTGATCTCAGGATTCAGAAGTTAACTGCCAAAGAGCCAATTGCCCCCCAAATCTTCATTCAGAATTGCATCGATTCATCAATCTGTTAGAACAAGAAAGTGGAAACCAGCCAAACCTAGAGGAGCAAGTCGGCGACCCCATCTCGTCGTTGGACCCTAGCACAAGCCCCACGATGAAGATGTTGTCGTTGAGCGAAATAACGGCAAGCATAAGGAGGTAGCCCTAGCCCGGAGCCGAAGTCTACCCAAACATCGTGGCCGGGAGCCCGGGACCACCGGCGCCGGCCACCTCATGGGCAGGTGTGCGGTGTGCGGTGGCCGGGAGCCCAGAGACTTCTTGCGGTGTGCGGTGATTGAAGGGAGCTTTCCGGAGATACCCCATGGGCAAGTGTGATCTCAAGTAAATGAATCGTCCCTCGCTCATCCCCGGCGAGATACACCATAGGCCATATTTTCACATAATAAAAACTAAACAATGTGGAAGTGGAAAGATACATCATTAATATAAAACGAACTTTGTAAAACCCACACTATTATGTATAAAAAATATTCGATTTTGTCCGCATTTAAAATAGATCGATATATGTACCTTGAGACAATCCAAACTCGCTAAAGATGGATTATTAGAGGCACATGCCAAGCATGGGGCAGACTGCTATGTATTTGAATTTTTAGGATACAATGTCAAATTCTCTATTTAACAACAAAGATCCTTAATGCACTTTTGCTGTACTAAAAAGAAATAGACAGAACTTTCACAAGCATGTGTGCAAATAGCATCTGTATTTTTAGTATTATTTATTGTCAATGAAAATGCATAAATTCTTCACTCAAATTCAAAAAATTCATTTAGTATGCTAAACTTTGCATTGATTGCCTATGTATATGGGTAGACAATTGTTTATTGTTCGGACTTCACTTAACACACGAATCATCAGTAGCTCAACTCACATTTGATGGATCACGAACACTATAAAGCAATTGTGTCAATGTTTTGCTATATTGTATAATACACCAATTAATATGTATAGGTCCATGGTTTATTTACCTTTGGTAAAATAACAATTAAATTAACACATATCATGGAACAATCTTGCAACTGCAAGAGTTGCCACATAATCATTGAGATCCTCCGCCTATGGCAAAATTAGGTTACATATTAATTGAAGAAAAGAATCTGCTTATTTCTAAGTTTCTAACCATAACAAGAACTTACAGGATCGGATCAAAGGTTACCCTCAACGTCAATCCACCAAATGTGAGTACTGGAGAACCACATCCTATGCACATTTTCTTTAGAATCAGCTCTTGAGAATCAGCAAAGGTACACACCATACTTAGAGTGTGGGTTGGCTACAAGGTGTGCATTACATAGCATTGGGTTTTAATTGTACAAAAAAGATATGATTTCATATGAGTTCGTCCATATAATTGATTGGGCAGGAAAGGTAACGCTAACCTTGTCAAATCCACTGAACGTGTCCTGCAACAAGAAGAATCAACATACAGATCCGGAATCAGATTGGGGTGCAGGTGAGGGGCTGACCTATTGATCGTCAGGGAAAGACGGCTCACCAACTCACCATGGAGGAAGTCGCAGTCCTCTGGATCCGGGTTGACGACTCAGATCGACTCCCCCCAATCGCCAGGTCGATCTGTAGTTCCTGGCTAAGAGATCGAGTCCACCAGATCGAGTTCACCAGGTCTGGATCCCCCGTCGGTCGCTGCTCCTCCACCCTCCTCGCCGGTCGCCGGGTGTAGAGAGGAAGGGGCGACGACGACGGCAGTGTAGGAGGAGGCTCGGGGAGGGAGCAGCGGCCGGCTGGGGATACAATCGGCAAGGCCGATAGCGAATGGGGGAGGACTGGCAACGTGTATGGCCATTGCCGCCGTCCTTGCACCTCTCGCTTTAGGGCAGGGTACATGGCCGTGTTGTGCCTTCTCCGCGTGGATTGGGGGCGGCGGCGGCGGCTGGAGTAGGGGAGACAGCGAATGGCAGGGCCGATGCGCCGCCGGCGAGATGAGGCGACGGGGTGGGGAGGCGACGGGTTCGGGCGTGCGTTAGGAAAAGGGGTCGTAGGGGTGCGCGGCGACGACGGGAGGAGAGAGGCGCGTGCGGCGGCGGGGAGGAGGAGAGAGGGGCGTGCGGATGGGATCGGGGAGAGAGGGGGTGGGCCAGGAGTGCGGAGCGGAGGGAGGCACAAGCAGACGGTACAGGAGCGGACGCACGGGAGGGGGAGGCAGATTCACGTCAGACCGGAAAAAGTAGGAACAAGTTTTTGTCTCCACTTCATACTTTTTAGTAGTAGAGAAATTCCATGTTGTGAGATACAGTAGAACCGGGCAAGCCAAACAAAAGAATGGCCTTGTTGCACCAGTAATTAATCAGTTGTGCGTGGTTTCTCTTCGTGCTTCCGAGACCATTTGCTCTTCCTGATCGGAGCTACAATAAGTGACGCGGCTGAATGTTGTCATAAAAAAGTAATGCCGGCGTGGTATCTTATCTTTTGTGTCTAATATGTTGTCTTCCCAAGGAATGTAATATCGATCTAAAAAAAGGAATGTAATATCAATAATTATATATGGTTCTTACTGGAGGTTGATTGGCCTCTGTTTTTGATGTATCTCTCCCGCTCCCCGGCGCCCCAAACATCATCCAAGATATCAAGGATGAGGCGGTACAACGAATACAAATGGGTTGAGCCAAATGTGGTCTTAGTATATGTCGTGTTAAGAGGTCGCTCTATGATTAAGCTGGTGATTAATGTGTGTTTTTAATTGCCTTAGTTCCCGTGTCCAGAGCTAAAACGTTAACTATTTTGGGACGGAGAGAGCAGTTCAGATTATCCGTTCTGAAATAGTTGTCGTTTGGACTAGTTTACGACAACAATTTCGGAACGGAGAGTGGGTGTCGTTAATCTCTCTATAGGTTAACACGTAGGAGAGAGAAAACATGAGAGAGAATAAAACGTCGCTAGAGCCGGCGACTCTCGTCGGCACGCGCCCCCATGCCTTATAGGCCCCACCATGTGCTCTCTTCCTTCTTTCTTTTGCACGGGGTGGAGCTGCGGCGAGCGAGGAGAGACGGCCACCGCAAGATCCAAAGCACGCTCCGCTCCGGCTGCCACAAGATCGGTCCGGAGGTGAGGAGCAACGACCGGAGCGGAGCGTGCCCATCGGCACCGGCGGACCGGAGCTTGGCCGCCGGAGGACATGCTTGAGCGCATCGGGGAGCCGGAAGAGGACCACGCTTGGTCGATGAGGAAGATGTCGAACTCCCTCTCGAGGATATCCTCGACGACGAGCGTGAGGCGCCTCCGGCTCCCGCCCTCGCAGGTCTTGACGGCGACGACCTTCCCTCCATTGAAGGCCTCATCCACGAGCTTGCGGTACAACCGTTCGGGCGGCGTCGGCAAGCATGCCGGACGCGGTCGGCGGTACGCGTGCATCCGTGCGAGGTCCTTGTAGCTTTGGAGTGGACGACCTCCGACGGGGCGAGCTCGCCGTCGCCGGTGAGCGTGTGGCCGCACGAGCCCGATAATGGGGAGCTCGCCGCATAGGAGGAGAGGAAGGGGACACGGCCATCGGCCATGGTGGCCGCGGATCTACCGCCGGCGGAGGGGCCGCGCCCGTCGGACCGTGGCTAATCACGCGGGGAAGAGGGCGGGCGGGGCGAGGCGGGGGCGCCGGCTCCCGGCGTGGGGGTGGAGCCGTTGTTTTGCACGGCTCGGCCGCCGGCGGGCGGATTGCGAACACGGCGGGGGGCAAGACGAGGGATTGTGGGAGCAAAGCGTGAAGTCCATTTTTGACCATCTAACTTTTGCCTAAGTTTTGTTTTGGCTATCCAACTTCAAAACCGTATATCACCATCCAACTATCAAAACCGTTCACAATTGACCATTGGGCGGTTTTGATGGGTGGTTGTAATATATTTTATTTACAATTTAGTTCTTAGAACTTGAAATGATCATTAATTTTTGCTTATAGCTTCGATTTAGGTGATTCTTGCGGTCACGTGTTCATAACAATGAGCCTTATTTTCTAAAATGTTCTTTATACTATTTTATCACTATTTGTTATATTATCCTTATGTTGTTGTGTAAATATTCAATATAAGAAAAGAAAAAACAACCAATTACAAAATAATATAAACACATTTTGATAGATAAAGCTCATTGTTATTAATGTATAATTACAAGAATCACTTAAATTAGAGATACAAGAAAAAAATAGTAACCATTTTAAGATCCAAGGAATAAATTATAAATAAGCTCATTAAAAACAGTCCTTAAACCTTAAAATGGTTACTATTTTGTCCTCGTATCTCAAATTTAAGTGATTCTTTCGGTCATGTGTTCATAAGATGAGAACTTTATCATTCAAAATGCTGCTCATATTATTTTGCAACTATTTGTTTTACGTTTTTATATTATTATTTTACACAACAAAAGAAAAATAATATAGCGTATAGTTATAAAAGTTTTATAAAACATTCTAAAAGATAAAGCTTACCGTTATGAACACGTGACCGCAAAAAATCACATAAATCGAAGCTACGAGCACAAAGTAATGATCATTTCAAGTTCTAAGGACTAAATTATAAATAAAAAAGTTAAAACCACCCATCAAAACCGCCCGAAGGCCAATTGTGAACAGTTTTAAGAGTTGGATGGTTAAAGATGTCCAGTTTTGAAGTTCGATGACCAAAACTAAACCGAGGCAAAAGTTGAATGGTCAAAAATGGATTTTTTCCTTTTTTTTTATTTTGTTGGGAGTCCATCGAAACGACAACCGATGGACGGCTAATCTTTTACACGGTCTACTGTTGACGTGGAGCATGCTATAGAGAATAATGTGTCCTTACCATTGCCCGTGCCCTAAGAGGCAGAAGATCAATGGTCGGTACAGTCATTGATGAATGATGGGTGTCAGTGTGACATAACTTGTTGTTCAGACCCTAATAACCCATCATGCAGCTGATGTGCTACTTCCAGTTCCAGACCATATAATATTTGACGGGATTTGGGTCGTCCTCCACACCAACACACGAGTTGCCAAATACATTTTGAGGTCTTTTACAGCGCTCCATACTACTTAACACTAGTATACTAGTATACCCGTGGATCGATCAGGGGCATAATAGTATTTTGCTCTCTATTTTTCTTTTTTCCACCGTGTTTTCTATTTACGTTGGGGTGATTCCAATGTCCACACATATGTGACTAATATCTCTAATGTCGAACATTGTAATAATAAAAATTAATAGTATTTTGTATAAATATAATTTAAAGTTTTCTTTATATTACAATAATGACATTAAAATTTATTCCTATAATACCCTATACTACCCATACTACTCTTATATACTAGCTATATCACCAGGACCTTTTTCAATAGTATACAATTTTTCTCAACCGTCGGATATTTATATACTAATCCTTTTTTACCACTAGTATAGAGTAGTATGCACTGTAAAAGAGCTCTACATTTTTGGGTTAGGCATGTGAATTCATCCCGGAGTGGGCCTTGTTCCACCGGAGGCGGGGTTTGGTCTCCGATCCACGCCAAAACTCGTGTTGCCAAATGAGGCCTCACCGGCTTCCACATCCCCTTGGGTGACGGCGGAACTTCCGCTTCTTCTCCGTCTAGCCCCTGCTCGTCGCACCTGGCGCGACGGCTCAGCAGCAACGCCCATGCTGCGTTCGTCCGGGACAACCTTACCGTATAATCTCTCCTTGGAAGGCGTTGGTGGTGGCCGTCAATTTGTTCATCGTTGCCATATCCAGCGCAGTCTCTATCATTAGAGATTATAGGGTGAAAAAACATGTGTTCTCTATCATTAGACGTGAAGAAACGCAAGTGTTCTCTATCATTAGACGCGCTCATTAGACGTGAAGAAACACAAGTGTTCTCTATCATTAGACACGTTCACTCAATTCAAGAATTCAGAAAAATCCTACACTGAAACGCAATTGTGAAAAAATGAATCTTTTTGCCGTTATAGATGAAAGCAGTAGTGTGCGAAACACTCTGAAACTGCACAATATTGTTGCATAGCAGTTGTGTTTCTCCTACACTGGTATAAAGGCCCAACCCAGCTAGGAAGTCGGCCTATAGAGAGTGGCTCTAGGCATCGAGCTCGCTCGATCAGTTCTGGAATTCCTATCCATCTTTCGATAGATCTTGGCTTATACACAGAATGACTCTCGGGGTGCGGGAGGCAGTGGGGATGTTCCTCTTCCTCCACCTCCACCCATGACACCCGCAGAAGCTGTCATTGCTGCGCAGACCGAAGTGTTGCGCCAAATTCTTCAGACTCAACAGCAAATTACTCAAAGATTGCAGCAGCCTGTGCACAATCAAATCCATATTCAGGATGGGCCTAATGCAGTCATGTCCTATGAAAAATTCAGGGCAATGAGGCGACCCCTCTTCACCAAGGCAGAGGAGCCCCTAGAGGCTGATGCTTTTATCAGGGCCCTAGAGGCCATGTTTTCCATCTTCACACTGCCTTGCTCAGAAGAACATAAGGCAGGATTTGCTGCTCAGCAACTGAGGGGTGAAGCATTAATCTGGTGGGAGCATTTCAAATCCATGCAGCCACAGGGTCACCAGATTACTTGGGCAGAATTCAAGAAAGCCTTTAAAGAGCATTATATTCCCAAGGGTCTTGTTGATAGGAAAATGAGAGAGCTAATGAATCTCAAGCAAGGCTCTGACTCAGTTTATCAGTATGCCCAGAAGTTTAATAGTCTCTGTCAGTATGGGGACTATCATGTTGATACTGATAAGAAAAAAGATGGAGCGATTCCGTGAAGGGCTTGATGGAGAGCTCTATAAGAGGTTGAACTTAATCAAAATTGATAGCTATCCCGAGCTAGTGCATTTGGCCATCTCTCAGGAGGACGCCATGAAGAGAGCTCAACAGGATAGAAAGAGGAAGTTTAATCAAGCTTCAGGCAGTGGCCAAGGCAAGAAATTTAAATTTGTGAAGAAGAATGTGCAGGGTGCCACCCAGCCATCTTCAGCTGGACGCTGGGTGATGAGGCAATCTCAGTCTAAGCCGTCTGGCAACTTGGGCTATCGCGGCACTCAGCAGACTGCTTCTAGGCCTAGTGCACCCCCACCTGCCCGCAACAATGATGATCATCGTTGCTACAACTGCGGACAGCTAGGGCACTATGCTAACAAGTGCACACGCCCTCGACGGCAACATCAACAAAGTCAGGGGCAAGGCTCTAAGGCTGGAAATCGTGGAAACAAACAACCGTGCAAGTGAAGCAAGGCCGTTTAAACTTCACCACGGTAGTTGATCGCGAGAGGAGCACCAGTCTTGACGGGTACATTTTCTATCCGTGGTCGTCCAGTTACTATATTATTTGATTCTGGTGCTACTCATAGCTTTATTAATGTGAAAACCGTGAAAAATTTGGACTTGAAGTGGTGTCATACTAAGCAGGCCTATATGATTACCACACCGGGTGGAAAGGTTGCTTCAAATCAAGTAGCCTTGAGCGTACCACTTGAGATAGGTAGCAAAACTGTTCCAACTAATCTGGTCACTATGTACCTAGAAGGGGAAGATGTTATCTTAGGCATGAATTGGATGACTCAGCACAAAGTTGTCTTGGATATTTCTGAAAGAATGTTAGAAATCAACTCACCTTTGGTCGGAAATTCAATTCTTTACCTTCCCCCGACAGGCCATAAAGGCTCATGTGTGTATGCAGCCATAACTACTCAACTTGAGGACATTCCAGTAGTATGTGAGTACATGGATGTCTTTCCTGATGAATTGCCTGGCTTGCCACCAGACAAAGATGTTGAGTTTGTCATTGAGCTACAGCCTGGCACTGCTCCTATTTATAAGCGATCTTATAGAATGCCACCAAAAGAACTTGCTGAATTAAAGAAACAACTCCAAGAGTTGCTTGATAAGGGCTACATCCGCCCAAGCTCTTCTCCTTGGGGCTGTCCTGCCCTCTTTGTGAAAAAGAAAGATGGTAGCCTGAGGTTGTGTGTGGACTACCGACCTCTCAATGCGGTGACTATCAAAAACAAATATCCGTTGCCCCGCATTGATGTGCTATTTGACTAGTTGGCTGGAGCTAAGGTCTTCTCAAAGATCGATCTTCGGTCTGGATATCATCAAATTAAAATCCGGCCTAGTGATATTCCCAAGACAGCTTTCTCTACTCGCTATGGCCTATATGAATTCTTGGTTATGTCTTTCGGTCTCACAAATGCACCAGCCTACTTCATGTACCTTATGAATTCCGTATTTATGACGGAGCTGGATAAATTCGTCGTGGTTTTCATTGACGACATCCGTATTTATTCCAAGAATGAGGAAGAACATGCGGGACATCTTCGCATTGTCCTACAACGCTTGCGAGAACATAAACTCTATGCTAAATTCTCCAAGTGTGAGTTTTGGCCGGATAGTGTTAAATTTACGGGGCACACTATTTCCGGTGAGGGCATATTTGTCGATCCAAGCAAAGTGCAAGAAGTTATGGATTGGCAACCTCCTAAATCAGTTCATCAAATCTGCAGCCTTTCTAGTCTTGGTCGGTTATTATCGCCGTTTTATTCCGGATTTTTCTAGGATTGCTAAGCCTATGACCGAGTTGCTAAAGAAAGGCGTGAAATTTGTGTGGAGTGAGGCTTGTGATAAGGCTTTCCAAAAAATTAAGAGAACATTTAACTTCAGCCCAGTGCTAGCGCAGCCAGACAATTCAAAGCCATACGAAGTTTATTGTGATGCTTCAGGCACGGGTCTTGGTTGTGTTCTTATGCAAGAAAATCAGGTTATTGCCTATGCCTCACGAGCGCTTTGCCCTCATGAAAAGAATTATCCCACACATGACTTAGAGCTAGTAGCGGTTGTTCATGCATTGAAACCGTGGAGGCATTATCTCATGGGAACCCGCTGCAATATCTTTACTGACCACAAAAGCCTCAAATACATTTTCACTCAATCTGATTTAAACATGAGGCAAAGAAGATGGTTAGAGTTAATCAAAGATTATGATCTTGAGGTTCATTACCATCCTGGAAAGGCGAATGTAGTTGCAGATGCTCTAAGCCGCACGGCTCACTGCAATTGCCTATCAATGGAACCTTACAGTGACACTCTATGTGAGGATTTGAGAAGGCTAAACTTGGAAATTGTTGAACAAGGAAGCCTAAATGCTCTTTCCGCGGAGTCTAACCTATTTGATAGAATTGTTAAGGATCAACTTCAAGATGAGGGTATTCTCTTAATTAAACAAAGATTGCTAGAAAAGGATCCTAAACATGATTGCTTCCGGAAGGATGAGAAAGACATAATCTGGTTTGGGCAACGCCTTGTTGTTCCAGATAATAGGGAATTGAAAAAGGAAATCTTTGATGAAGGTCATCTCTCTAAATTCTCTATCCATCCGGGGAGTAGTAAAATGTATCAAGATTTAAAGGAGAATTTTTGGTGGTCCAATATGAAGGTGGACATTGCCAAATATGTGTCGGAATACGATACTTGTCAAAGAATTAAAGCAAGTCATTTGAAACCTTCCGTACTCTTCAACCCCTACCCATACCTTCATGGAAGTGGGATGACATAAGTATGGACTTTGTGTCCGGATTGCCACTCACATCTAGGAAACATGATTCCGTCCGGGTTATCGTGGATAGACCGACAAAAACAGCTCACTTTATTCCGGTCCACACTACATATGATGTCAAAGATTATGCAAGTCTTTATATTGAGCACATTGTTCGCTTGCATGGTGTTCCTAAAACCATCATTTCTGATAGGGGATCTCTCTTTGTGTCACGTTTCTGGGAACAATTACATAAGTCACTTGGTACCAGAATCATACGCAGCTCTGCTTATCGTCCTCAGACTGATGGCCAGACAGAAAGAGTAAACCAGATTCTGGAGGACATGTTGCGAGCATGTGTAATTCACTTTGATAAGAGTCGGGACAAGTGTCTCGCCTTGGCTGAATTTTCTTACAACAATAGTTATCAAGCCAGCTTGAAAATGGCACCTTTTGAGGCTCTTTATGGACGGAGATGTCGTACTCCCTTGAACTGGTCACAGACCGGGGAGAGGAAATTTTTTGGTCCAGCCTTAGTTGAGGATGCCGAAGAAAAAGTAAGGGTAATCAAGGAAAACTTGAGAATTGCACAAGAAAGACAAAAGAGTCATTATGACAAGGGAAAGGCACCTAGGAAATACAAAGTTGGTGACTTTGTGTACTTAAAAGTTTCACCAACCAAGGTGTCCAAAGATTCAGTGTAAAAGGGAAGTTAGCTCCTCGCTACATTGGCCCTTATGAAATCATTCAAGTCTGTGGGCCAGTGGCATACCGTATTCGGTACTTCGAATGATTCTCTCGCCGTGCACAATGTGTTTCATGTATCACAATTGAGGAAATGTGCACATGAACCGGCTAGAGAAGTGATTGAAGAAGCTGATGCTTGGATTGAACCGGATCTCTCTATTGTGGAACATCCTTTGAGAATTCTTGATGTAAAAGAAAGAAAAACTCGAAGGCAATCAGTAAAGATGTATAAAATTCAATGGAGTCATCATACCGTAGAAGAAGCTACATGGGAAACTGAACATTATCTCAATGAGAATTATCCGGGTTTTCTTGAATCAAGACAACGTAAGTTCCTTCCCCTACTTCATCTTTTCAATCCTAATCTCGGGACGAGATTTCTTTTAAGGGGGTAGGTTGTAACATCCCTGATGTTTAATTGCACTAATGAAACTTCTTAGCAATGTTAATCAAGGTTAATTATCTTCTAAGCATGTTTGAAATGTCTTGTCACTTATTTGCACAAAAGACCTTGGTCAAAATCCCAAATCACAGTCAAACCCTAGATCTCCTTTAAGGCTGAAATTGTTTTCTTGCGCGTTCTCCAAATTTCACTATAGAAGTTCAAAATTGGGCAATACAAAAGTTGTTCATTTTTTCCGGGAACACATTTTTCGTAATTGGCGGACATTCCAATTTTGAGTGCAAATTGGCCAAAAATCGAGTTGACTGCGCTGTGAACAGTAACCCGAGCCGTGGAAAATCTGCAACTTCGGCCGACGTTCCCGGACAAACGGTTGATCAAAACATATGTCGCCCTTTGGGAAAGTTGTAGATCTATAGCTCCTCTACAACTTTTATATTTGGAGAATTTCAAGTGTGTTGATACTTTTGGGAGTTTCGTAATTTCGAAATCTGTATCACGAAATAAAATCGACGTGTCATCACACCGTTGAACCCGAGCACGAGCTGGACCTTCAGAGCCGCACCTGCCACGTGCCGTGCACGCCCTGTTCCGGCGTACGGTCCTCACGAACGCATCACCGTGGACCCGCGCTTGACCCCGGGCCCTCGCCTGGCTATTTCCCTGCGAGCCGCGTCCAGGAGCGCATCGTGGACAGGCCGCGGGCCCTGATGGCCACACGCCGATGCGGGCCGGGCGCGCAGGGCCTCCCTGCGCATGCAGACCAGCCGCCTGGTGGCTTCGTGACTTAAAGCATGCGATCGCCTCGTCCTCGTCGCCTTGGTTATCCCACACGCATGGCAAGGTTAGCTGCAGCACTCCACCGCCGCGTCCTGTCTCGCGAATGCCGTCACAGCTGCGCTGCCCTGCCGTCGCCGAGCAGACCGGCCCACACCCAACCAGCGCCAACCGGTCCTCTTCCCTTCCTCCTCTAATTCCCTACTCCTCCCTCGACGCCTCCACACCGCCGCTTGGTTGCCGGACCACCGCGGTGCCGAACACCAGCAGCGGCGGCGGCCGGACCAGGGCCGCACGCCGCCGACGCCCGGTGACCCCACCTCGAGTCGGGTTTCCCTTTCAAATCGACAAGGTTGAGCACCCCTAGCCTCCCTGGCCCCTCAACCGGCCAAGTCCAGTGCTCAATCGCCGGAATTCCGGCCGCCGGCACGGCAGTCCACCCCCAGGGGTGACATTGCGAGGATTGAGTTCTATCCAGGGAGTTTTCTGCATTTTAGGGACCTCTGCGTAATTTCGAGAAAATACTTCGAGGGCCTCCCCTGCAAATGTGTTTTAGGGTTTGTGCAGCAACTTCGAAAATTCACTAAAAATCGTAGAAAAATCAGAAAAATGCAAAACCGATTTTGTTGGTTTCCTGGTGAAGAAATCTATCTTTTCTAGAAAACACGTATAGGGTTTTTTCTGTACAGTTTTTAAATTAAAAATTCAAACTCAGTTTGGTATGTTTTTAGTGTAGTTTGAAAAATACACATGCTATGAACTTGAATTTTGGATGTGTTTATCTTTATGGCATGCCTAGATCTGTGACAAAAACTTGCATGATTTTGATATGTATATTTTTAGTTATGATTTACTTAAGCTTTATGCTAGATTAAGTTTGATGCTTTTTATAGCATCTTTAATGAACCTTTCTGTAACCATCTGTGCACCCTAGGACTTTGCCTTGATGATTAGTACCTCTGGTAGGATGGATGTGATTTTAGGGAATTGTTTAATAGGTGTTTTGGATTTAATCATGTGTAGGCGTTTAAATTCAAAATCTGAAAATAATTTGAATCTGCACTTATGCCTTGGTCAGAGGCTCATTTTTGGTATACATGACCTGTAGGAGAAAGTGGAGATCAAAAAGTTTATTAAATCTTTTTATATGAATTAATGGTGTTTTACTAGGCTGAAATTTGTCTTTTTCATATAAATTAATTTATAAATGATATTAAGCTATATTTTGGTTTGAGAGGTTAAATTAAGCATATGTTGCTGTGTGCAAAAGATTAGGCTCATTTGAAGTGTTTTTGATTTAATTCGGATTTATGGTTGAAAGCCTTGTTTTGAGCAATTAAAGAAAGAAATGGAAATTAAAGTGTTAAATTGTGAAATCATGTTTGTTTCTGTTTTTATTAATTTAAACACACCCCTCGCTATTTGGTGAAGTTAAGTAACTTAAATTGCTTAGATGTGCACAGACTCACCATCAAAGTAGTGTTTTGTTTATTATCGCACACCCTAATAATTTCTGTGAGAAAATAATGTTGTTTGGATGAATGTGTCCAACAAGAGTTGGTTTTGTGGTAATTCTCCCACCTTCACCATAATCTAATGCATGTGCATGTAAACGTGTAGATCTAACCGACGGTACATACACACTCACTCAGGAGGGAGACGGGACCGTTGATGGTGAATTGAATCAAGCTAGTGTGCAGCAAGACCTGGACCAAAGTCCAGAAGAGCCCAAGGCTTGTGTTGGTTCTGAGTCTGAGGAAGGAAGGCACCGGTTTCATCTAACCCACTTTATAAATGAAAATCATGTCCTTTACTTTTCAGCACTTTATTGCTTTACTTGTGAATTTAAGTTTCAGGAGTTGTTTTGAAACCTATTTGCATGATCCTTAGGACTCATATGCTCTTTTACTAGTATATTAGGAACGCTAGTGCCATGCTCTAAGGATACGGTAGAAGTCGAGTAATGACTCATTGCTCGTGAGATATAGGATGCTTATGTTGGAATCATAAGTTGGTTAAATTGACTCGCTCATGTGGTAAGAGCAATGGGTTCGGTCTCGACCGAGTAGCATGGTGTTGGTCCTAAGCTATTGAACGTACCAAGTGCTTGTCGGGAATGGGACCGGTAAGCCTAGTACCTTCTGAACCGGGGCAGGATCTTTCTAGCTACCCGCTTGGGATGTGTCTCCGGGCTAGCTACCCGTGGTATAGTGTGTGAGTCCGGACTGGTCGGGTTAGACCCTCCGGATAACCGTGTATCGCAGTTTGTAGCGTCCGATCCCAACCGTGGGATGTAGGGAACCGCTCGGTTGGGGTAGACCCCGCATTTGCTTTTATTTGAATTCTTGGGGTCTACTTCTTCCTTGTATCTTGGGTTTACCTTGCAAGGATATAAATCGATCGATCGTCGCTCACTCGCCGTTATCCGAGTCGGCTTGACCACCGGTTACCCCATGTTTATTTATGGAACATTTTGGATTAATATTGTTACCTGTTTAATATTGTTTGCACAACATGCTTGTTTAGTACAGGTGCTCACCTAGACTGATTAACATACTAGAATATGAGCTAAAACTTGAAAATAAGGATCCACTCTTAGTCGCTTTTGGCAAAACAAACCCACGGGCCAAAAAGCCTTGCATGTCTAGTCTTACTTTATTTTTTGTTGGGCAAGTCTTGCTGAGTATTAGTACTCAGCCTTGCTTTTTGTTGATTTCAGGTAATCCTATCTGGCCTTGTGTTATTCCAGAGGGATGGGAGCTTGAGTGGGAGAACGATGATGATGAGTGATATGCATGGATGGCCTCCTATGTGTATCACACGTTAGTTTACTTTCCGTTGTTTAAACTCTGAATCACTTTTACTTTCATGTACGAAAAACTTGGTTTGTAATAATGTTGAACTTGTGAATCTTTTTATGTAATGTAATGTTGTACTCTGGTCCCGCCTTCGTGTGGGCTTAGCGCATATCGTTGATTCTCGTTGTATGTGATTTACGGGCTTTACCGGCGGAAGCGATAGAATAGTTCTTTATTATTGCTTAATGGCCACCATGACCGGCTTAGGCGATAATACGGAACTATTTTGGGTGGTTTACATCACTGGGCGCGCGGCGCGCGGTAGACGGCGCTTCGGTGAGTTTGCATTTTTTTGCATTTGTGTAGAAAGTAGCTTTAGGATTTAGTTAGAAATTAGCTATAGGTATCATTTGCATTAGGATTCAGATAGGATTTGTGTTAGGATTTAGGTTTATTTTGCTTTAGGATTTTAGGTAGGATTTAGGATGTGAGGTAGAGGTAGAATTGTTGCTTTAGGATTGTATGTAGGATTTTGGAGATGTTAGGTAGGATTTGTGGTAGGATCCACTTTTAGTTAGGATTTAGTTTAGATTTAGGTACATTTTATTTAGATATACGATTAAGTAATTGTTTTGTTTGTGTTGGCATTTATGCGAGGTAGACAATGTCGAGCAATCCTAAAGATCCCGTATGGGAACATGGTGGCAATCTAGCTCCCGGATGGCGATGCAACTATTGTGATATGCGGAAAAGTGGTGGTGGTTCTACTAGATTCAAACAATATTTGGCCGCGCGCGATCATCGGTGCTCCATTGCAGTAGGGTGCCACCACCTGTGCGGGAGTACTTTCAGCGGGATATTGAGAGGACTAAGAAGGCAACTAGTGACCGGGCTCGAGAGAGGGTGGCACGGGAGGCGGCAGTAGCAGCGGGAAACAATCCCGCCGGTGGATATGATGAGGAGGCTCAGCTCCAGGATGCAATTAACCTGTCAAGAGCGAAGCGAGTTCGAGGCGGGGGGTGAAAGGGAGAGGATGTACTTATGTGCGTGGAGGGGGTAGTGGTTCGGTGGGGTTGAATCCCTTCCGAGAGGATGCTTAGAAGAGCCGGTTCGTGAAGGGACACTCATGTGGTGGTGGAAGACTATAACTTGGCCGTAGGTGGGAGAAGAGGAATGATACCTCCCAATCGCGGTCTTTTTATCCCATTCCCGACATAAACGCGCAACCACGGACGACATGGGTGTATGAATGGGAGGACCCCTATTTTTACAACATATTAGTCGGTGAATGGCGACAACATCGGCGTGGACGAGCCTAACTTGGCAACAAGACAAGGCCGAGTTGCTTATGACGAGAGGCTTGAATGTCATGTCCATCGCCGAGTACCACTCCGCTTCTTAAATGGAGGGTCTTTCCTTTCTACCATTAAACTTTTATTGTGTTGTATGACTTCTATTGAATTATTTGTATTTGAACTATCAACTCACTTATGCACGTGTCGGGGTTCTCTATCACCGGCGGTAAATTTCTATCGATCGTGCGTCGGGCTCGGATGGTTAGCGTAGGAGACAACGAGATTTATATCGGTTCGGGCCTCCGAGGAGTAATACCCTACGTCCGGTGTGTATCCGCCGTGTTCCCGAGCCGGGGATGCTCGTAGTAGGGGTTACAAGCTGGTCGGGAGAGGGAGTTCATTCGCGGAGTCCCGGGAGGTGGTGTTCGGGCTTATGAAAGTCTAACCCTTGTGATCGTTGCTCTCCTCTCCCTTTTATAGTCTTAAGGGGAGGGGCACAAGGGGGAGTAAAAAGAGTTACGGTGTTTGGCGGTTGGTACGTCCCGTCGTACGTCGCCGTCCGTCGGGGTGCTTTCAAGCCGAGTCGCGATGCCTTGTCGGGGAAGCGCCATGTGGCCGGGTTGGACCTGTTCCCTCTAGGACGTTTGGTCTTCTCCGGAGTAGTTTGAGCTTGTCTTATTCTACCCGAGTGCCTCGCCTAGCTTTCCACGCCTAAGCCTAAGTCTAGGCTCGTGCGCGTCGTAGAGGGTGCTTGAGTGCCTCGGGTTGAGTCTTGCGTGTGGCGAGTAGAAGGGGATGGCGATGTGATGGTTGCGCGGCTAGTCGGACCGCATTAAGGCTCTTGCCGGGGTAGGTTACCCCCGCATGGCCGCCACCGTTGTTTTCGCGTGACGTGGAGATTCGCCCCTTCGTGTGCATCGGTGGTGACACCCGAGTTGTGCGTCCGGGCCCCACGCACTAGTCGGAGCCACACTTGTCGTGCGAGGCGGAGACTTGTCGTGGCCGAGACGGAGACGGGTTCCTCTAGTGGGAAACCGATCGGAGATGCGGCCGTCCGGCCAAGGATTAGGCGTCTTGCTAGCAAGGGTCTTGACGAAGATCCGCATGCCTTCTCGAGACGCAACACCGGGCGAAGAGTGCTCTCCTTCCGGATGTTGCGATCGCAAGGGTACGACCATCCTCAAGTCGCTTGCCGGTGACAGAATCTCCACCCTAAGGGTAACGACTTTGTCGTCTTAGAGTGGGATAATCTTGCCGTTGAAGGGGGCCCTAATCTGGGCCCTCGTCAGAAGCCCCCGAGCCTGAGGGGGAGTTAAGAAGTGGCGCTCAGGCTCAGCCGATGGATCTTGGTGTTGGTGGTGTTGTTCAAGTTCTCGGTGGGTGTGCGCGAGCACATCCGCCGGATGTAGCCCCCGAGCTCGTGGGTGAGTTGGAGACTCGCATGCGAGCTTTTATTTGTAATTGTAGTCGTTGCAGCCTTGGAGGTTTTGCCGAGGCCGTTGGGGTCGTAGTGGTGACGTGGGCGCAGTTATGGGCGCGAGCATCTCGGCCGACGTGACCAACGTGATCGCTCCATCATGACCGCGCGCGAGCTCGCAAGTCCGCATCCCGCGGAAATCGAGGTGTCGCGGTTGTGGGTGGTTGTTTCGCCGGGGCACTCGCGCGCGTGGGCGGAAGTCTTGCCGACTTGGCGGGCCCCACGCCGAAGATGGAGAGTCGACCTCGTCCCTTTTAAAACCGCGCATCGAGCGCCGGTTCGGGACTTTGTATTTTATCCGCTTCTTCTCTCTCACGCTCGCCCCTTGAGCTCCGAGTTCTTTCTCATCCACGGCGCGCGCCGCCGCACGCACTTCCCGGCTCGCCCAAGACCTCGCAGCCGCAATGTCGAACCGGACGCGCTTCAACGTCTCCCCGCGAGCAACTCTTCGTCTCGTCGAGGCGGGGCCACCGCCTCCTCTCACCGAGGTCGTCGAATGGATCGTACCCGCCGACGAGTCCGTGCCACACCCCTCCCGGAAGGTACGTGGTGTCATTCGTGGTCTTCCATGAGCGCGGCATCTCCATTCCCACCGTTCGGCTCATCCGCGGGGGCCTTGTTCGCGTACGAGTTGCGGCTCCAAAGACCTCAACCCGAACAAGCATCCAACGGATGGCCGCTTTTGAAGCGATGTGCGAGGGGTTCCTTGCAATGATTTAAATAGCGGGCTAAACCAAGAGGCTATAGCGGGATATAGCGGTTGGGAACGATTGAAGCTAAGCTATAACACTTTTAGCCTTATCGTTAGCACGACCGCTAATAGACGGCTAAATCCAGCTAAATCCGCTAAATGGGCCCAAATTTAGCGGCCGCAAAATCAGCCCGCGAGTCCAAAATCAAGCGCGGGCTCTCCAAATTCGAAACAGCAAGACACGACCCAAATTTCGCGAGCCCTTAGATAACACAGGCTTCTCTCGGTGGCTAACCCTAGGCATTTCGCTCCCTTCTCCACCGAAAGCAAGGACGGCGGCGGTTCCTACTTCGACCGGATGCGACAACGGTTGCAGCGATGCGCCGGAGCCGAGGAAGGGAATACCGAAGACCTCAAATCCTCCTCGGTTGTCCTCTTCATCTCTTCCCCAAGCAGCCGAAAGCAAGGAAGACGACCATAAGAACCTCATCCCCTACCCCCTCGGTGCTCTCTTGCTCTCCCCTAAGCAGCAATGGCAACAATGCTCCCCAAACTACAAGCACAATGTCCCAGTCGGGGGAACGGACATGCATGATTTTTTTCTTTCCTTGGTGATAGGTTCGGATGTTTTCGTGCCGCACGTTCGATGTTTGGTAGTTCTTTTGGTGGATACGTTGGTAAAAATCTAGGACACAAAGGCAAAGGTTCAGCTTTTTCTCTCGTGTAATTTAGCCGCTTAGTGAATGAATTCGAGATAGTAATTAGTATCCATACATGTCAACTTGTTTACTGCAGTAGCACAAATGCTTTACCTTAGTAAATTTGTACTTTTATTTTGTATACATATTTAGCACAAGAGAATTAATGTATTGGTTTTTTGTGTTTCCAACTTTCCATAGATAAACCATCAAGTGTCGCCTCGCCTCAAGTAACAAATGCAACATCACAAGTTATCAACTCGTATGACCCGCATGGGCTCACCGTTTCGCCGTACTTGACCAAGAAGCACAACTTGCAAGTGCAAATATTGTGACAAGAGAAGCGAGTGGTGGAATTACCGGGGTGAAGTACCATCTTGCCGGGATTAAAGGAAAAATGTTTGTCGGTGCGACAAAGTTCCAACTCCAAGTAAAGGAAGAGATGATTGCTTTGCTTTCAAAAAGGAGTTACGAAAAGGAAGAGAAAGCAAAGGAAAAGGAAAAGGACATAGCTGAAATTGTCATAGATCACTCGGATGGTGATAGTCCCACCGAAGAGGTTCCCGAACATAGGAATGAGGTTGTTGTACTAAACCCAAATCCAGCAAAAGGATGTAATAGCAAATCTGTGGGTGGTGGTGGTCCTATTGAGAAGTACTACCAGCCTCCTTCTATAGAAGAATCTGTCCATAACATGCAGAAAGGATTTAACATCAGCAATAAGGTTCAGACAAAGTTGTCAACTCGAAAAAAGAAGCGAGAAGAGATAGAGTTTGTGAGTACATTTGCCAATTCTTTTATGAAGCTAACATTCCATTCAATGTAGTCACCCTTGATAGCTTCGCATACATGCTTGAGGCCATTGGGAGTTTGGCGAGAGGTTTGAGAGGCCCTAGTCCCTATAAGATGAGTGGCCCATTCTTGCGTAAAAGGAAGCAGAAGGTGATAGAAGGATTCAAGAACCATAAGGAATCATGGGAACTCACAGGTTGTACAGTAATGACAGATGCATGGACTGACAAGAGAGGTAGGGGGTAATGAATATAGTTGTGCACAGTGCTCATGGGGTTATCTTCTTAGATTCAGTGGACTGCTCAGGTGAGAGGAAAGATGGAAAATATATCGTTGAGCTTGTGGACAAATGGATAGATGAGATAGGAGAAGAACATGTTGTCCAAGTTGTTACTGATAATGCTAGTGTCAATACAAGATCATCAAGTCTATTGAGAGCCAAGAGACTGTCAATTTTTTGGAATGGATGTGCTGCTCATTGCTTAGACGTCATGTTGGAAGATCTCAGGAAGCTTGAACTAGTTGAGCAAACTATTTCTGCAACAAAACATGTGACTGTTTTCTTGTATGCTCATACGAGGGTGTTGGTTCGCTCTGGGATTACTCGGTTTGCCACTACTTATTTGAATCTGAAAAGTTTATTGGACAACAAGAAAGAATTGGGAAGGCTATTCAGATCAGACAAGCTCAAGGAATTGGGCTACTTGAAGAAGGGCAAGGGGAACAAAGCCAATAAAGTGGTGAAGTCTGAAAACTTTTGGAAAAATGTTGACATGGCTGTCAACTTCTTTGAGCCATTAGCTAATGTGCTAAGGAGAATGGACAGTGATGTGCCATCAATGGGTTTCTTCCATGGATTAATGCTTGAAGCAAAGAAGGAAGTATCTGAGAGGTTTGACAATGATGAGAGCTACTACAAAGTTGCTTGGGATATTATTGATAAGAGATGGGACAGCAAGCTGAAGACTCCATTACACTTAGCAGGATACTACTTGAACCCTTACTTTTACTACCCAAAGAAGTCAGAAATTGAGCATGATGGATCTTTTAGAGCAGAAGTGATTACATGTGTTACAAAGATGGTTGATGATGAAGCAACCCAAGACAATATAATTGAAGAGCTGAACGTGTATCAGGATCAGCAAATGTCATTTGGACATGACATTGCCATAAGGCAGAGGAGAAACAAAAATTTCAATCCAGGTGAATAAGTGAATCTAATATGATTGATGTATAACATATTTTCTTATCACCATTGTTTAACTCTTGATGACTTTGTGCAGCAAAGTGGTGGCTAAACCATGGGACATCCACACCAAACTCGAGGATATTGGCATCAAGGATTCTGATTTGACCTGCAGCTCTTCAGATTGTGAGAGAAACTGGTCAGTCTTTGAACAGGTAAAAAAATAGAAATCTAAAATGTCATCCTCATTGCCAGTTAGAACGTTTTCCCTGTGTTCTATGATTGTCAACCTGAGAGTAAAACAATATATTGGCTAGATTATTTTCTATGCTTCTTGTTGCCTCCAATAATTTATATTTTTGGACCCATAACTTAAACCATTTATGCATGACCAATGTTCCCAGACTCATACAAAGAAGCGCAACAAGCTACTTCATGACAGGATGAGAGATCTTGTCTTTGTCAAATTTAACTCCAAACTAAGGAACAAGAAAGAGAAGAAAGGTAAAAAAGAGACCCTTTAGAGAAGGACATAGATGATGTTGTCGCTGATAATGGCAATGAGTTCATCACTGGTATTTCATCTTTACAAAGTGAGCTTCTTGAACAAGTGCCACAAGATGGAGCATCACATGAAGAATCAACATCACAGGACGTACCAAAAAGAAAGAGACCTGTGCGCCCAAGGAAGAAGAATATTAGGACTCTGCAGTCATTGATGCGTGATGTTTCAATGCAGCCTGCAACTTCATCATCCGATTCAGAAGATGGGGATGGAGATGTTGCAATGCAATCCTCTAATGACGATAAGTCTCCTTGTGTCTCTGATTATAAGTAGTGGAGTGCACTATTGCCTCCAGTAACTTTGTGTCTTGTTGGCTGGGATGTAGTCCTGTGAACTGTGTTGTTGACTTGGTGGTGGTGGTAGTGTGATGATATGTTATTCTGTAGTGTATGTGCATCACTCTTGTTATGTACTCTCATGATGGTCAGGTGTAGGTGTGATAACTGTTGAATTGATGACATGGTAATGTGTTTTGGTGGTGATTGGTGACTCAGTGATTTAATTGTTATGTCATGTGATACAATTATTGAACTTTTTTTACACTGCGGCTAAATGGCTTAGCTGCAGCTATAGCTCAGCTAAAGCTGCCCTTAGCTTTTTTGGAGACCCGCATCTAAGAGGCTTAGCCCGCTATTTAAAACATTGGTTCCTCGGCATCGGCGCGCACTGGAACTTGTTCCGGTACTTCTTTAGGTTCACCTGCCTGAGGGATGGCGCCCGCGCGGCGACGATTGGCTGCGCCAACCTCAGGACGAAGCAAGGGCGCGACGACAACTACATCCCGGTGATGCTGACTAGCTCGAATAGCGGTTGGCACAAGGGGTGGTTCTACTTGCGGAACGACCCTGAGCATGCGCTTCCAGCGTACACCGGGTGCTCCATTGCGAAGTCGCAGCGGAAATGGGCAGACGGCCCTGCCAAGAAGGAGCAGGAGAAGATGCTCAAGTCTCACTGGGACGTGCTGGGACGCCTGCGGAAAGTCGGGATCACCTTGGCGGAAGTGGCCGGGCAATACCATGCCCGGGGAGTTGCGTCACTCCGGAGGCGGCCGCTCCGACTCTGCGACATGACGGCCGACAGGGCCCCCTGGGTGGGGACTGTGACCGCTCCGGAGCTCCCATCGCCGCTCGAGGTTCAGCACCGCGTGGCGCAAGCGATCGGAAGGTCAACCTACTCGTGGCCGCCGTCACGGATGCTTCCAATGCTTCCCAACGCGGGGACTGAGAAAATTGTAAGTTGTTCGTCTTCTTGGCCAGTTACATTCGCATTTTGTCATAGAATGATCTTCTCAAGGTTGATCTTTGGGTGTTTTTGTCGTTGCAGTTGAAATGTGCCCACCTCGTCCCGGCCCAGGCGCTTCTCCCGGAGGAGGCGATCTTTAACAAGAAACAGGCCGCGACGGAGAAAAGGCACGCTGCGCGCAAGGCGCAACACAAGAAATGCCAGATCGCTAAGCACGATCGCAGTGGCAACTGCACCAAGATGTGGAAGGCGGGGGAGCTGGGCGTCTCCTCCGATGAAGACCCGTCGCCCGAGCCGTCGTGTAGTGGCGATGTGGCCAGCGCGACAGTCGACTGGAGCAACATGTCGGGGTCGTCCTCGTCATCACCACCTCGTGGCGCCGAAGTGTCGTCGTCGTGCCAGCCGCAGGCGGCGGGGCGCGACAAGGCTGTGGTCTCGAGCTCACGTCAGACGGCTCCTCCCGCTCGAGTGGATCAGTGATCGGTTCGTTCTCGTGCAACGCCCAGCGGAACGGGCGCTTCTGAGCCGCAAAGGCCCGTGCCCCATTCAGCCGATCCTCCGAGGAGGTTGGAGGAGCGGCTGACATCCGCACGGCAGCTCTACGATGGCTCGGATCGCCCCGACTCCGACTCCCTGCAGAGGCGCCGGTCTCGGGGAAGATCGTCTCACTCGGCGTCAACGCTGAGTGCGCCAATGGTGGCGGAGCCGAGCGCCGCCACACGGCGCTTACAGTTGTTACTCATCCGGGGCGACGCAGCCCCGGATGTTCATGTGTCCCTCATCGCCGGCGGGAGCCACGGCCCAGCCCCGGCCACAGCGGAGGCCGGGGGTTCAGCCCTAGAGTGCACGGGGGAGAGTGTCACCACCGTCGAGGTGGCGGGTCGCAGCGGAGCAGCCCCGAGACAGTGGACCCGAGACACGCGGTTCCCGAGCAGGGCTTGAAGCGCGCGGCCCCCGAGCAGGGCACGTCAGACCGCCCGGTGAAGAAAGCCCGGGTGCGCTCCAAGATGTAAGTCTCCGACTTCTAATCTTTGTCGTTGTGTTCTTCCGACTTGTTTGCCGATGTTGTCTTCTGTCCTTATCGTAGACGTGCAGACACCGCTGTGCTCAACCTGGCGCCCCTGAAGCGCCTGACACTAAGCGCACGGGTGGTTTCTTCCGGGCCTCATCCTCAGCCCCCGAGCACCGAGCCGACAGCGCCGCAAGCTGAGGAGGTGCCGGTGCCAGCTGCCACCGCGGAGGCATCCATCACGCCACCACCACCAGTCCCTACCACTGCCGTCGAGGAGGGTGAGGTGACACCAGGGCGTCCGCCTCTCGGAGCCCTCGGTAACGCCGACCGAGGCCGACCCCAGCGGTGAGAACGTGGTCATGGTGTTGAGCGAGGACTCGGCGGCTCTCCCATTATCGGAGAACCGCAATGTCGTGATTCCCCTGGCGTCGGAGTCGATCCAGGTGGAGGAGACGGCGAGCCTTCTCCCTGCTGTGGAGGCGCCGGCGCCCTCCCCGGCGGTGGAAGTTCCGGGTCCTTCTTCGTCCACGGAGGTGGCAGAGACTTCGTCGTCCCGGGTTGCCCTCACCGCTGTAACGCCCGTGTTTTTAGCTCCTAATAAAACACCTAATAAATCACGCGTGTTTTCAAAACCGTCCACCGAGCTCATTTGCCCCTTTCGAAACCCCGTTCACCGTCTCTCCCTCTCTCACCCTCGGCGCGCGTGCCGCGAATCCCGCCGGCACCGCCCGCACTCAATCCGGCACCCACGCGTGCCACCCCGGCGCCGCGGTCGGCCACCGTGCCGGAAATCTCGCGCTCGCCGCGGTCCCGCCGGCCGGTCCACCTCGCCATCATCGTCGTCCCGAAAATCACGCCGACGCCCGAAACCGGAAAATGCACAAAAACCCCTTCTCCTAATTTTTCTAGAAATTCTCCTAATTTTCTAAATCCCTTTTCTATTTTTTCTTCCCTTATTTTTCCTTTTTCTATTTTCCTTTTTCTTTTTTCCTTTTCCTTTTCCTTTTTCTCCTTTTCTTTTTTCCCTTCTTTTTCCCACCTTCTTCTTCCTTCGGTGGGTTCCAGGCCGCGACCCCCCCTCCCCGGCCGCGACCCCTCCTTGTCGCGCGACCTCCCCGGCGCGCCCCCCTCCAGACCGCCCCCTCCCTTCCCTCTCCCCGCACGGCCGACCGGACTCACTAGGTCGGCACTCAAGGCCCGGCCCCCGGCCGCCGGCGTAGCTAGCCATGGAGCCCCTCCATTGCTCGACAAACGAAGACCAGCGGGCCGAGCCGTCACCTCCAAACCGGCCACCATTACTCCCCCGACGGCCTCCCCTCCACGGCCACAGCAGCCCTGCACGACGAGTCAACTCACACACAGCCCAATCGACCGAGAATCCCGCCGGGCCGGAGTCCACGCCGGGATTTTTCCCCGAACCTCCATTGCCGGCCATTGGAGCTCCGCGAAGCTCAAAATATCCTCGCCGAACCGACCTTCCCGCACCTATAAAAGGGCCGGACCGGCTCCCCACCTCGCCACACACCACCCCAACCAAGCCTCCTTGCCTCCCAAGCGCCCAAGCACCGCAACCACCGACCACCATGACCGGTCGTCGCCGCCGCCGTCGATCCACCTCTCGGAGCACCCCGGCCCCGAGGTAAGGAGAGGAATCGGTTGCCCTCGACCTCCTCTTCGTTTCGCCCCCACTTCCCGGCCGTCGCCGTGCACCGTGTCGTCGGCGCCCCCTTCCCCCTTCCGCGGTCGGCCTCCCCGTCTCCTCGCGTCCGTGTCGTGAGGGAGGGAGGAAGAAGAAGGGCTTTTTGCCCAAAACCCCCCCGCCCTTTTCCCACTTATCCAAAACCGACCCCCTATTTCCCTCACTCTTTTCTTTCAAAACGGACCCTATGCTTTAAATTAAACCACAAAAACAACCATGTCCCTTTACAATTATGCCCCCTGGACTATTTAGTAACACCCCCGCTAGGTTTAAATATTATAATTAGGCCATTTTCTTTTATAATAAAATACTAACATGCCCCTAATTAACCCTAAACACCTCCTTTAACCCGGCATTTCATGCGCAATTTTAATCCAAATCGCGCCCAACCTTCCTCACACCCGTGCCGGTTGCATCGCCACCCGTCCGTCACCCAAAACCCCTGCATAATATTTATTTCCCCTATTTTATTTAATTACCTTCCGCGAGCTCAGCTGGAGAAATTGTGTGTGCTTATATTGATTGCATGCTTGCTCGTGTGTGCGCTATAGCCGACGAAGTAAACGAAGGAAAGTACCCCGAGCCGGAGTTTAGAGCCGACTACTGCGAGCAGGAGCTCGAGATCCCGAACGCCGAGCCGCACTTTCCGAAGACGGCAAGTTCAATCTCATCCTTTGATGCATGCTTTGGTCCTAGTTTTATAAACACAACCCTATACCCGTTTTATAAATTGCATATTGTTTTACTGCAAAAACATGGTAGGATAGCCACCCTTGATTGCTATGATTGAACCTTGTCTTGGCCTAAATGAGTGCTTTAAAAATGTGTGAGTGCTTTCAAAATGAGTGAGTGCTTTAAAATGGAAATGGGGTATGTTTGGAAAATGAGTATAGAAGCGGGTAGACGGGATGGACGTGTGTGACGGGAGTATGGGTGAGCTCGTACTGTGTGGTTGAGCGTGTTGGGAGTTGTCCATCTTGTCGGTTAAGGACCGGGTTGCGTGACATCTCACCGACCCAAATGATCGTACAACCACCCGACCGTTGTATGTGGCAACGGCTTAGCATAAACCCCACTAGTTAATCTACTTGCCATCCGGTGTGCGGGTGAGCGGCGGGAGACCAAGGAGTAGGGGTACGCTCTCGTGTGAGGTACGCCCTGGTTATGTGGGATAATGCCTTGGTTGCTTCCGTGGTGGCTCGTAGCGTTAGCTAAGGTGGGTAATGGCTTTGATAGGATCCGCACCGGCACTAAGGTGTCCGTGTGACGGTACCCTACTTGTGGGTAAAGATGTACAACCTGCGGAGAGCGTCAAACCTATTCGAATAGCCGTGTCCACGGTATTGGACGAGTCACGGTGTGGTCACAAAAACTAGTGTTTGGGTTTGGGATGTTTCCCGGTGTGAGTTGTTTTCCGCGTGTAGTGTGTGGTTGTGTGCTCGGCTATCGCGGACGGGGAGTCCGGTAGTTCCACAGTGGTTTTCCTAAAAACAATTGAGTCACTTTGGTTATGAAAATGATTTGTGAAAACCTTTTTGAAATGAACCCCTGCATGAGTGAGTTTGCAAAATGAACCTTAACCTGATCCTTGATATACTCTATCCATGATTCTGCTTATAAGCCCCTCCGTGGGTGGGGTTGGATTTGCTGAGTACGTATGTGCTCACCCTTGTTTTACTAACTATTTTTCAGAGGAGGATCCTGATTACATTCCCGAAGACGTCGAGTAGGTCGCTGCCCTACACCGAATCGCGCATGTGTACCCAGGGCCTCCACAAAAAGCTTTCATGGTGTGGTACTCTGATGAGGCTATGGAAGCCTTTGCTATCGTAGTGTGGTCGTTAGCGTTTGTGTTGTTCCTTGTAGCGTTGGCACTGTCGTGCCCTCTGTGTCGCCGTGATGTAAAAGACTGATCCACCTGTTGTAATAAATGTGTTGCCGCCCTCCGGGACCGGTATTTGTGTCACATTTAGTCACCTCCGATGAGGGGACGCTTCGAGGTGGTATCGTAGCCGTAGGTTGGCCGTAGGACACGACCCCTAGGATACGAGACCTCCTCTCGGCCCTCTCTAACCTTTCCTTTGCTGATCTCATCTTTTCCCAAATCCTTACCTTGATCCTTGCCCGATTCCGGATGGCTAACCCCGAATGGAACGGAGGAATCCGCCCCGTCCGGCCGGCCTCCCTAACCCGTTGCTACTCGGATTAGAGCGTGTCGGAGTAAGGGGATCCGCCGGAGTTCGTCTATCGGGAGTACGAACGCTACGGCACCCTTCGGTGTAAGCCGCCGATCTTCGTGGGAAGAAGCACGCTCTACCCCGACATAGAACCTTGGTTCGTCTCCGCCACCGGGTTTCGCTTCGCCGACACCCGCCCCAAGGTTGATCGGAAGGCCCCCGCGACGCCTACGAGTGGTCTATAGACAAGCACCTCCGAAGAACTCCAATGGGATTCTTTCCACCCTCCGGAGGAAGAGGACGCTCGTGGATTGATCGCATGAGAGGACTAGAACGAGAAGAAGAAGATCTAGAAGAAGCGGTGTCCCACCTATCCATCTACCTCAATGGCCTAGACCACCTCTACCGAGGAGCAAGCCCAAGGCGCGAAGCCGGCCAGATTGACGGAGCGAGAAAGAGCGGAGCAAAGGATAGAGCCGGAAAGGATTAAGACAACCATGGCGGAAGTTGAGCTACGCAACATGGAGCAAGACTACCTTAGGGAAAAAGAACGTTCGGAGACGTTCCACAAAAAGCTATGGGATGAGCTCCACAGGGGAACGTAGAAGGAGAGGAGGAGAAGCCGACTTGGATGAGGAAGAACCCGAAGAAACTCACTGGGACAAAGGGACCCAGACCGAGGACGAGATATTGGAGCAAGATCTCCCACTGAAGAAGCGTCGCATCCAGCTGGAGGAAGAATCACCATGAGGATAGGACTAGAATGTCTAGGCTAGAGTTGTGTCCTAGTACTAATAAGTGTACCCCGAAGACTGTACCCCAACCTTGCTACTAAATAAAGTTATCCATCTCTTATACCCCACCACAACCTGTTCAACTCTACTTTTGTTTTCAGATGGCGGAAGATGGATGGACCCAAGGCGTGTGCCAGGAGGAGCCTGCTTTTGCTCGCCTTCTTATCAACTCCCTGGAGCGCCTCGGTATCACTGAGCGCCCTAAGTACTACGGCGAGAGAGTACAAGCAACTTGGCACTCTTCGCCGTAGGGTGGTCCTCTCCGTCGCTAGAAGCAACCGCCACACCAACATCGAGCCGTGGAGCGTGACCGCCACGGGGTTTCGACACCGAGACACCTATCCTTTGGCCCTCGGAAAAGCCCTCCGCTACCCGTGCCGGATCTACGAGGAACACCTCGTCCTCACACCAATGAGGTACTTTCCCCCCCGCCATCGAACCCCCGCTTGGCAAGCCCGCATGAGGAACCCGGAACGACGCCGCCACCAAGAAGACCTCGCCGTACCACGTAGTCTCCTACCTTGTCTCCCCGGATAAGCTCTTCGATGACCAAGCCAAGCACTTGAGGGAGCAAATCGGTAAGGCCGAGCAAGCTGAAGTCACAGTAAGGATGCACCAAGTCCGAGCGGCTCAAGCGAGAAGCAAGGACCGCGACCGCCATAAGCAAAGTGAAGCCGTTGCCCGGGGAAAGCCTCGGGCGAATCCGAGACCAACGCATGCAAGAATGGACCAACGGCGGAACACCCGGGTGCGGCCATTGGAGAAGCTCAAGTCCCGCCGGGAACACCCCTTGTAGGATGGGGAGGAACTATCAAAGTCCCGCTAGCACCACCGGCAAGAATCACCGAACCCCCAGCTAGCCGACCGCCGAAGTCGCAACACAGCCCCAGGAAAATGGAAACCCCGAGGGCGAGTACGACAATGAGCCGCTCATTCCGCCGGAAGAGCACTCGACCCCGGAAGATGGCTCTCCTCGCGAGTAGCATGCCCCAGTGACCCTGACCCAGGGAATGAAGCCGTACTGGTCCAAGTCGCACCCTTAGTCCTTAGTCGTGTAGTGTGTCTGCGTAGTCGGGATGTATCCTCCTCGCTGGTTTGTAATAAAAACTTGTCTGTGCTTGCTTGTTTGCTATGTGCTTGTTGTGTGCTTGCCGGCAGGAGTAGACCCTGCCTTTTCAAAAAGAAATCCGATATAATCCACTCAAACATCACATAAAAGCTAGATCTCTTAGAAAACCCACTCCTTTACAGATGGTTTCCAGGCGCCCTGTCAGGACCCACCAAGGCCCCGGCCGATTGGACGCTGAAGGATCGCAAGCCGATCGGAGGGAGCATCTTCACGACCAAGAAGTTAACCAAGATGAAGATGGAGGAGAAAACGTGGTCTCCGCCGCCGCCACCCCCTCCTATTGACTTGGCACAAGTCTTGGCCAACCAGACCGTCCTGATGGAGGCCATTTTCAACGCCGTCAACCGCCCAAAACCCCGAGTTCGGGCATGAACGAGAAGCTGATAGAGTTCCTCAGGATGAAGCCGCCCACCTTTGGCGGGTCGGTGAATCCTTTGGATGCGCGACGACCGGCCGAGAGCCATTCCGAGGGAGCTAGAGCCCTTCAACCGCGAGGACCGCGACAAGGTTCTCCCCGGCAGCTCACCGGCTCACCGGGACACCCCTAGCTCGATGGGAGAATTACCGCGCGACGCCCAAGGATCCCTCCGCTATCACTCGGGATGAATTCGTGGAGGAGTTCCGCCGCTACCACATCCCGGAAGCCACACCGAAGCGGAAGGCGGATGAGTTCCGTGAACTCCGCCAAGGCAACATGTCCGTGGAGGAGTACACGTACCGCTCATAGAGCCGGCTCGCTATGCCCCCGAGGAAGTGGACAAAGATTCCAAGAAGCAGGAAATGTTCAAGAAGGGACTGACTCCGGAACTGAGGACCCTGCTTACCCCTCAGATCTACCCGGACTTCAACACCCTCATGAACATGGCAATACTCACAGAAAGAGCGAGGGCTGAAGAGAAGAAGGAAAACAAGCGCAAGTTTATGGAGCACAAGGCCAAGCAGCAAGAGCGGTCCCAGAGGCCGAGAAACTTTGGACACCCCATGTCCAGGTTCCAAGCTCCCATGCAGTACAGAACCCAATCCCAAGCCACGGGCTCGCAAGGCCCCAGAACCCAGTTTAAGCCCTACAACAACCAGAGTGCCATGAAGCCCCCACAGAACAACACCACCGGATCATTACCAACAACAACAACGGCTCCCGAGTGTGTTTTAACCGCCGAGAAACCGGACACTTCATCGCCAATTTCCCGTATGCCAAAAAGCCAACCACCACCACCTACTCCAACTCGGTGAACGGGCCAAGGCCACTTGTGTCTGGAGCCAACCGCATGCCTCGTGCGCGAAGCAACAATAACTTCGGCAACAACAACAGCAACCAGCAGATGAGGCAGCCCCAGCAGTCGTATGGACGAGCCCGAGTCAACCACATCAATGCGCGGAGAGGCGCAGGAAGCACAAGGCGTAGTGCTCGGTGAGTTCCTGGTCAGCTCAGTCTTGGCTACCATATTGTTTGATTCGGGAGCATCGCACTCATTCATATCCTCAAGTTTTGTGGAAAAGCATAGCATACCCACAGTACTACTAAAAGCACCCCTATTAACTCGAACGCCGGAGGTGACATTAAGTGTCAACCGGGATGCCCCGGGTAAGGATCATTTTAAGTGGGGTAGAGTTCCTAGCGGGACTCCGGTAGTACCGAAGTCCAAGGGGATAGATGTGATCCTTGGGATGGACCGGTTAAGCCAACACCATGGCCTTATAAGTTGCACCGATAAAATAGTACACTTAACCAACCCGGACGGGATGCAAGTGACCTGCCACACCCGGGACACAGAGCCGGACATAATGGTTTTCAACATAGAAGCCAAGTCCATAGAAGATGTCCCAGAGAGTGCGAGAATGAAACGACCCGGATTTCCGCGAACGGATCCCCGAATCTTAGCACCTCGGTGGTAGTCCCGGAAGGCTACCACGTGCAATCCCCGTCTCGGGGATTTCCAAAATCCATACGTAAAGGTAAAAAAACAACAAGGTAGAGTACAACATTTATTTTATTACATTAATCGTAGTACATCTCTTCGGCACATGCCGGTACAAGTCCATCGGATTCGAATCAAACATAAATAAAACGTCTAGCAGCGGCTCCATGAAAGCGCGGGAAACTCCATATCCGCAGCGGCTCAAGTGTAGGAAGAGCTCTAGTCCACCCAACCGTCGTTGTCGAAGTCGTAGTCCGGCTCGCGTCGAGTCACCTGGGGTCTACCCGATAGGCGGGTAGGTCATGTCGCCTTCCCAACAAAGAGGCAAAAGCGGTGTATATTCTACTATGCAGGAGATATCCCTAATCTGGCTGTAGAAGGCTTAAGCAAAGCAGCAGTGCAACATACAAGGTAAGCAGAATATAGCGAGGAGGTCCACACCTCGGGGGAAGCTTCCGCTTCCGAGGTCCACACCTCAGGGGTCCACACCCCGCTCAAGGAATACCACACCAAAACACCGGATCTCAACCACGATCCAGAACCCAACTCTCATCTGCGATGTGGGGCCCACCGGCTCCTATCCCCACATCTCAACGGCCGAAGCCGGCTCACACACTCGGGGGAGAGAAGAAGCACAAGAGAAGTGTAACTAGTCAGGTGAGAGATCGAAAGACTCGTCCATAACCAAAGGACACGGACTATAGCTATAGGTTTAACACTCGCGGAGGTTGTACAACCGTACCCGCCGGATAGGTCCGAACCGCCGTCACCGTGTCCGAGCCTACCATACGGCCGAAGCCCAAGTAAGTGGATAGTACCCTTCGCATCTCCGAGCTCGGCCCGGCCTCCGCGGCGAGCTCATACTACCCGCGAGAGGTCCCTCGAAGCCGTGGAACCCTTCCCCGGCCTCGCCGGGCAAAGTCTACTAAGGAGGGAAAGACCACTCCCGACACGATCACACCGATCCTCCAACGAGAGGGGTGCTATCCACTACAAGTCTCACCCCGCACCCCCGCCCAATACAAGGCGGGCGGTCTGTACGAAAGTAGTCATCCGAAACAAGGTCAACTGACGATCGGTCCTTAAGGGGCCGAGAGCGAGCACTCAACATCTCCATCCCACACGACACGACCCTCGGGTAAGAGGCCGCATCGCATCTTCCCTCGGCGGCCGCTCACAAGTAACCGACCGCTCGCTCCCGCCAAAACACAGCAAGGGGGTACACAACCCAGAACGCACGCTAGAATCACACCGAGATGCCCACATCTCAGCTCAAACCCAGAGCAACATCCATAATCAAACAACAAATGTATGGATAGTTGAAGTAAGGGACTAGCTAGGGGTCTGTAGCTAGTCCCGCAGGCAAGCAAAGACAAGGAACGGGATATATCAAAACATCAAGGCATGTCTATTAAACGGGTTATGCAAATCAACGGATCAATGCATTAAAGTAAAGCACTAGCGACTACATAGCAACATAGGATCTATATGGTTGGGAGTGACATGACACCTTCGTTGCCGTTGAAGCGCCGTCGTCCGGAGCAAGTGTACTCGGGGTCCTCCACGTCCTCCCCGGTCGAAGCTCGGTCCGCGGCACGAGATTCGACGCGAAAATATAAATACGGTGCACATCTAAGCAATAACTCCAAATAAAATCCAATCTAGAAGATCCAAATGAACCCGAACTACCTACAATCGGCAAGGTTTCGCAAATACGGATTTATAGAAATTAGTTTTGTATTTTTTCGAGCTCTCTATAATTTATTATGCATTTTTAAAGATCAAAAACATTTTCTGGAATTTTTAAACAGAAGAGAAATAGGTTTTTCAGAAAAAACGTTGCTGACGTCATCATGACGTCAGCCTCCTGGTTTTAAAGGGCTGAAAAAGGCCGAAGAAGAGAGGCTTCGGGCCGTGGGCGGCCCAGCGGACTCGATCGCGCCCAAGGGTTGGTTTCGGCCCAAAACGGCGCCGCACCGCACGTGCCCCACTAGAGAAGGCGTGCTAAGTCTATTTTTCCCCCTCCTGCTCTTAACCCGTTCCGGGCCGGCGGCCTGCCGGCGGATAGCTGGGCTTAAGGCCCAATCCGGCCAGCGGCCCGCTTCTCCCTCTTAACCCAGCACTGCCCGTCGCCCACCAGGTGGTCGACGAAATGCCCTGGGCAGTCGCCACGCGCGCGACGCGGCGCGCGCGCGCCGCGCGTCGTCCCCCGCCGGTGGCGAGGCCGTGGCCATGGCGCGCGTGGGTGCGGCCGGCCGGCTCTCGCGCTCACCGGCCCCTCGCGACACGGATCCTCGGCTCGAAGGCCGGCTCACGGCACTAGACACGGTCCGGCTCTCGACGCTGGGGTGCGCCGGCTCCGCCACCGTGGTTCCCCATGACCAATTCCCGAACGGTGCCACGGCCAAAACGAGAAACCGCGACGCGCGCTCGGCACTAGGGTGTGCCCGCCGCCCGGGGTGCTCGCGCCCGTGCTTCCGCCGCGAGGGCGGGCGGCGCGTCGTTCCGTAGCCGGACACGACGCCGCGCCGTCGCCGGCGCGTCACGGCGCGGACGGCTCCCGTTCTTCCCACCCGCACAAAGTCACGGGTCGAAGCCCGGATCACACACACACGCCCGCGCGTCCGGCCCGTTTGCCGCGCGCGGCCGCCTGGTAACCAGTGCGCGCCGCGCCGCGACACGGCGACGCCCACAATCCTGCACAAACAGCCCGGCGCGAAGGCCTGCTACCCGGCACGGTCCAACGACGACGTGCCTCGACGTCGCGGCATCACAGGAAAGACCAAGGGGGAGAAGAGAGGAAGGGGACTGCGGTGCTCACGTGGGGTCGACGGTGTAGTCGTGGCCGGCCTGCCGGAGACGTGGCGTCGGTGTCCGGCGTGAAGGCGTCCCGGCGAGGTGGTCGCTTCCCCGGTGGCGCAGGTGTTCACGTCGTCGCGCTCCTCCCTTGGCTCGACGTCGCGGTCCGTGCTTCCGCCGCCAATGGTTCCCGCTCCTTCCCCCTCCTCGGTGCGCGCGCGTCGGCGATGCTACTCCTTCCCGCGCGACGCCTTCCCCCCCCAACGGCGCGGCGCGGCGGCCGGCGCGCCCGCTTTCTCCTTCCCCTCCGGCGCGCGGCCGAGCGGAGGTGGATGAAAACCACAAGAGGGGTGGTTGGCCTTGTCTCCAACCCGAACCGCCCCTCCCCTTTTGAAACCGCGCCGCGGGGTCCCGAGGGGGAAAGCCCCACGATGCCCCCGGCTCGCCGCCGTCCCGGCCGGGTGGCGCCCGCGGTGATGCTCGCCCGCCTCGGATGCTCGGTGGAAAAGGGGCGGGGCGGGGTCAAATCCCTTTCCCGTGGTCGCCTCGGGTTCGCGTGCACACGCCGGACCTTGGCGTGCGTGCCGCCCGGCGGCTCGGCCGCGCGCCACCCCCCGCGCGGCCGGCGTGGTTGGACCGGCGGCGGCGCGCGCCCGGCTCGGCCGACCGCGCGCCGGTCAAAGAGATAAGGGGAAAGAGATAAGGCTGGCAAGCGGGGCCCACACGCCAGCGGGTGATGGAGATGGTGAGGAAGGGGCTGCGGTGCGGGTTTAGCTGGGCCAGATCTGGTCGCGGGCTGGGCCGGCTGCACGCATGGAAAAGAAAGAAGCGGCCCACCGCACCTAGCTGCCCTTTCCCTTTTAAAACAAATAGATTTGAATAAGGGTTTGAATAGGAGTTTGAATTTGATTCCCTTTCAAATTCAAACATCACTCAATTGAACTCCAAATAAACCATTGGAAAACCAACTCACTTATTATACCATATTTTTAAATATAAGTTTTATAAATAGGATAAATTAGTGGAGAATTTGGTGAGAGGCTAGCAATTTTGGCTCAAATATTGATAGCACCCAAGAGCAAGCAAAAAGTTTTAAATTTTTGCAAAATTTCACACACACCTAGATTCCTGGGTTGTTACATTCTCCCCCACCACCGAGAATCTCGTCCTCGAGATTTAGTCCTCGACCTCCTCCGTGAACAAGTGAGGGTACTCCTTCCTGAGATCGGCTTCCTTCTCCCATGTTGCCTCTCGCTCGGTATGGTTGCTCCACAACACTCTACGTAAAGGAATGGTAGTTCTCCTTGTTTCCTTGACAGCTCTCCGTCCAAGATTTTCTCGGGGTATTCTCGTATACTCCAGGTTGTCTTGCAAGTCAAGCAACTCCATGGGCACTAGCTTTGCCTCCACCGCCTTCTCGCTCTTCTTCGCCCGTGACACGTGAAACCTTTGGGTGAACTCCCGCCATTGTTTCGGGTAGTGCAAGCCGGTAGGCCAAACTCCCAATCCTACGGGTGATAGGGTACGGTCCCACGTACCTCGGTGCAAGCTTTCCCTTCACCAAGAACCTCTTAGTTCCTCGGAGCGGTGAGACTTTCAAGTACACCCTGTCGCCAACTGCAAAGGTCAACTCTCTCCTTCTCTTGTCGGCATAGCTCTTCGATGACTCGAGCGATCTTCGGGTTCTCCCGAACTCGCTCAACTCTCTCCTCCGCTTCCTCAATGATTGCTGGTCCAAACAGAGCTCGCTCTCCAACCTCCGACCAAGCTAGCGGGGTCCGCACTTTCGACCGTAGAGTGCCTCAAAGGGTGCCATCCGAGGCTTGCTTGAAAGCCGTTGTTGTACGAGAACTCCGCAAACGGCAAGCCGCTCTCCCAATCGGTACCATAGGTGAGTGCACAAGCTTGTAGCATGTCCTCCGAGACCTGGTTGACCCTCTCCGTCCGACCATCCGTCCGTGGGTGAAAAGCCGTGCCGTAGCCGAGTGTGGTGCCCATAAGCTTGTGGAAGCTCGCCAAAACTTGGAGACAACCGTGGTCCTCGATCGGACACGATACTTCCGGGTGCTCCGTGCGGCCCCGAGTATGTGCTCTACGTACGGTTCCGCAACTTCTCGGTTGCATACGGGTCTTCACCGCACGAAGTGAGCCACTTTGGTCAGTCTGTCCACTATGACCCAAACTGAGTCATTTCCTCTTGGTGTTCTAGGAAGTCCCACCACGAAGTCCATGGAAATGTCCTCCCACTTCCACACTGGGATATCCAACGGCTTCAACAAACCAGCAGGTTTCTGATGTTCAATCTTTACTCGCTACGAGGTGTCGCAACGAGCCACGTAGTGTGCAATATCCTTCTTCATGTCCTTCCACCGCACTCGATCTTCGGATCTCTCGTACATCTTAGTGCCGCCCAGTGTGGATCGAGTACCTCGAGTCGTGAGCTTCTCTCATGATCCGATCCCGAGTGCCTTGTCTTGTGGTACACGGATCCGTTCTTTCAACCACACGGTGCCCTCGTTCATCTACCCGTAGTCCTCCGCTTTGCCCCGCTTCATTAGTTCTCGCAAGCACTTTGATTTCTCGCACACTCTTTCCGGGCTATACGGATTCACTCCTCCAGGTCATAGGTCACTTGCATCACGTTGACTTGGCCTTGGTCTACAATCTCGATTCTCGGCTTCTCTAGCTCTTCATGCGGAAGGGGTTGCTCTTCTTTTACCATGAGGTTGTTGCAATATGTTTTCCGGCTCGGTGCATCCGCCACGACGTTAGCTTTGCTCGGGTGGTAGTTGATCTCGACGTCGTAGTCCTTGATCGGCTCTAACCACCGTCTCTCGCCTCATGTTCGGCTCGGTCCGTGTAAAGAAGTACTTCAAGCTCTTGTGGTCGGAAAACGAGTTCACACTTGTTCCCTATCGGTAGTGTCTCCAGCATTTTGAGCGCATGCACAACGGTGCCACTCCAAGTCGTGTGTCGGGTAGTTTTCCTCGTGTTTCTTCAGCTGCCTGGAAGCATAAGCCACAACTTTCCCTTCCTGCATCAGCACACATCCGAGTCCTTGCTTTGAAGCGTCACAGTAGACCACAAAGTCCTTCTTGATATCTGGCAAGGTGAGCACTGGGGCTGTGGTGAGTCTCTTCTTCAGCTCCTGGAAGCTCTTCTCACACGCTTCTGACCACTCGAACTTTGTGTTGTTCTTGAGCAACTCGGTCATTGGCTTTGCGATCTTGGAAAAGTTCTCAATGAACCTCCGGTAGTAACCCCGCCAACCCAAGAAAACTTCGACATCCGTCACGTTTAATGGCTGCTCCCACTTGGTCACCGACTCAACCTTGGACGGATCCACGGCTATCCCCTCCGCCGACAACACGTGTCCCAAGAACGCAACCTTCTCCATCCGAACTCGCACTTGCCGAACTTAGCGTACGTTCCTCGCCGCCTCGACCTCTCTAGCACGACTCTCAAGTGCTCCTCGTGCTCCTCGGTGGTCTCCGAGTAGATCAAGATATCATCGATAAACACCACCACAAACTCGTCCAACTCTTCCATGAAGACCTTGTTCATCAAGTTCATGAAGTAGGCGAGGGGCGTTGGTCGGCCGAAAGAAACCACCACGAACTCGTACAAGCCGTAGCGTGTGGTGAAGGCTGTCTTGGGTATGTCCCGCTCTCGGATCTTCATCCGGTGGTAGCCGACCTTAAGTCGATCTTGGAGAAGAACCTTGCCTTTTTGAGCCTATCCAAAGCAAATCCTTGATTCTAGGTAGCGGGTACTTGTTCTTGATTGTCATCGAGTTGAGCGTGCGGTAGTCAATGCACATTCTCTTGGTGCCGTCTTTCTTCTCCACGAAGAGTACCGGTGAACCCCACGGTGAGGCACTCGGCCGAACAAACCCTTGCTCGAGCAACTTCTTGAGTCGTTTCTTCAACTCGTCCGGCTCATCGGACGACATCCCGTACGGACTCTTTGCAACGGGCCCCGCCCCCGGCATCGGCTCAATCACGAACTCCACGTCCCGGTCTCGGGGGTAACTCCGTAAGCTCCTCGCGGGAACACGTCCGGAAACTCACGGACCACCGGGATCTCTTCAATCTCTTTCCCACTCATGTTGCACATCACGTAGCAACCTTCGGACTACGTGGCTCGATCCGCACCGTAGTTCCGCCGGGGTGTTCAAGCCGTATCACTCGGGGTTGCAAGAGACTATCCCGTTGTGCTTTGCCAACCAATCCATCCCTAGGATAACGTCTATCCCGGTAGACTCCAAGACCATCCAAGTCCGCCGTGAACCGTAACCCCTCAAACACCATCCTCACTCCCCCGCACTCTAACGTACTCCTCTTCTCTCTAGCGGAGAGCTAGTCAAGATAGGCCTTGGTCGAGGCTTAGTTGGTAAAGACCTTTCTTTAGCAAACTTGGTAGAAATATACGAAAACCGTGCTCCGATCGAACAAAACAGTAGCCAAAACCGAGTCAACAAGGAACTCACCAAGTGCGACGTCGGGGCGCGGCCGCCGCATCCTCGGCGGTGAGGTGGTTCGGACGGCCTCGAGTAGCCGGCGGGCCGAGCGGTCCTCCGCCGTGTACGGGGTGGCCGTCCTCCCGTGCCGGTGGCTTGGCCGGAGTCCGGAACCGAGAGCCGCGGTTCGACTCCCTCGGTGGCGCGGCCGCGGACACTCAAACGACTTGTGCCCAACCCGACGGCGCTGAAGCAAGTCACCTTGGATCTGTCTCGCCGCCCGCAGCGTGGCGGCCTCGGTTTCCGAGCCGTTCGTCCTCCACTCCCGCCCGGGGTTGGCTCTCGCTCGCGGCCGAGACCGAGAGGCGTGGTGCCTCCGCGCGTGATTGGTGGCCCTGAGTGTAACCTGTCCTCTGCCTCTGAGGTGGTCCTGAGCGTCCTGCCTGGTCTGAGCGCTTGGACTTGCTTCCACGAACCTCCATGTACTCAAGCCTTGACCTCTCCACGATCAGTGCCTTGTCGATAATGGAGCGAAGTGTCGGGCAGTCGTGCGCGGACAAGTGGTGTGCCATCCCCTTGTGCAGTCCCTTTCTGAACCAGTAGACCTTCTTCTTCTCTCGTGTCGGTGTCTTCGGCACGTACCTCATCGGCCTCCGGTAGCGGTTGGCGTACTCCCCGCACCGACATGTTTCCCATCTTGAGGTGCCTCGAACTCGTCGGCCTTCCCCGCCCATCACCGCATCCGGAATGTGGTGACTCCGAAGGCCTCCATGAACTCGTCCCACCCGATGTGCAACGGGTCCCGTGCGAGTCACGCATGCTGTCCCACCACGCACCGGGCCGTGCCGATCGGCCGGTGCGCCGCCACGGTCACACACTCCTCCTCGGTAAGCTCGGTCGGCTCCGGCTTCTTCTTGATCTCACGTAGCCGGTTGTCCGCGTCCATCGGGTCCGCCGAGTGGTCGAAGGTAGGCGGTCATAGCTTGTTGAAGTTCTCAACCTTCTTCTCGGAAACCCTCCGGCGCGTAGCGGTTCCGACCCCTAGGGTTGTTGTTGTTGTTGTTCGGGCCAGCATCCGAGTGATCGTCCGCATCGCCCGAGTCCGCACCGCCATCACGTCGGCCAAGTTCGGGGGAGGTGGCGGTGGTGGCACCTCGTGTCCCCCGAGCCCGGCCTCGCTCCTCCCTCGGCCGGGGTACCGCTCGTGCTCGAGTTCCCGCTCCCCGAGCTCCCTCGTCGCCGCGCGCGGCTCCTCGACCGCCGACTCGGCCTCCTCGGCCTCCGCGGAGCCCGCCTCGTGGCGCGTGACCTCCACGACGTCCGCGGCCTCTCGCACCCCGCCGGGTTAGGGGCATCCTCCCCTCCGTCGTCCCCGCCGACCTCCTCGAAACGGGCCAGAGTCGCCGGACCTCCTTGCTCCCGACATCCGTTCCGCTTGCAAGAGTTAGTAGCGGTAGGGAGAATGTATCTATTAAGGTTATTAACTATAAAGGAGTAATCCCCGCTAACGTACACGAAATTTCGTACGGACAAAAAGAAGCATGAAATCCGAAAGAAATCATGAAGATCCATGTCACTCAATCAATGCCACCATACAAAAGGGGTGCACCTCGAGGTTTACTCCAACGACCTTCGAGGGTACACGGCAACACATCACACTAACGCATGGTACATCATGGGGTAGCAGCTAAGGTCATGACAACAAGAGCGACAAGCATTACATCTAACTCATTACATCTACCCGAGAACCTCGCTACAAGATCTCTACTCCCATCACTGAGTACTCTGAGGTGCCTCGGAGCCGGTGTCCGGTGGTACCGAGTAGAACGGTGGTGAGTGGACTCCGGTAACCCGCACCCCGATCGCCGGTCCCCCGTAGTAGTCACGAGTGTCCTGGAGCGCACAATCCATCTCCGCCGTGTCCCGCGAACCACTCGGGTACGGCCGCACTCGTGGTAGGAGCGTCGGCGGAAGCTCGAAAGTCTCTCGTCCTCGTCCGGGCCTCTTCTTGGGTGGTAGCCGTGCGAAGAGCGCCTCCGGCTCCGCCGGCCCTCGTCGGTCGGAGCGCTCCCGGGCCGCGCGGGTCCTCGTCTCGCTTCGGCCTCTCTCCTCGTAGACCAGTCCACCAAGGTAACACATGTGGTGGTAGTTGTGTCGACTCGCCTCCCCGCATCCCACACCTTAACCCGATAGTCACCGCCGCGGCTCCGATCGACTCCACCCGGTCCCGAGCCTCCGCGCGCCCGCACTCGTCCTCTCGCGCGGCCCCCACCGAAGCCCGTGTGCCTCCCGCTCGCCCTCAATCGTGCCTCCAAAGTAGCGATCCTCCGGCATCCCTCTCGTCGTCGGCCGCGGCCGCCGCCGGTCCAAGCCGCACTAGCTCCCCGTTCCTCACGTGCGACGCCTCCAACTCGTCCAGTATGTCCTCTCTCTCTAGCTCCAAGTCCCGAACTCGCCGCATGGCATCGTCACACCTCCACCGAAGGTACGCGGTCTCTCCGTCCGCCCCGCGCGCGCCGCCCGGTCCCCGAGCCGGATGCACCACCCGGGCAGCGAGCATCCTCTCGGTCCTCCTCCACCGCAGCTCACCTCCGGGTACCGCGCCTGGTCGCCCGAGTCCCGGCGGCCCGGTCGTAGATCTCCGTCGGTAGCACACCGAACGGAGTGTCCTTAAGTCTCTCCCCGAGCCGAGCACACACCTTCTTGAGAGCCCCCGCGTGCGCCGTCCGGTGTGCCTCCGTGACCGAACTCTCGAAACAAGTGCATCACAACCTCCTTGAACTCGGCACCCGTGGGTCTGCCGGCACCGTGACGGCCAAGAAGGTGGGAGTCTGCTCCAAGTACCCCATGGCCCTCCCCTTGTAGCCGACTCCGTCGGTCCCCACTCCGCCGCTTCCGGGCACTCTCTCGGCAAGCGGCAGAAGCCTCCGTAGCTCTTGCCATCCGACTCCAACGGAACCCACGTCGTCTCCGCCATCTGCACAACGTTGTTAGAGCGTAGTTAGTAAGGCAGTTAGTGAAAGTTAATCAAGGTAATGCATATATATAAGTATAGTTATATACATATGGAAGCCAAGGAGTTTATATAAAGCTTCAAGGTTCAGAAACGGCTTCCTATGCTATCGACCATTCCTGGGGCTCGTCCTACAGTCAAGCATGGCTCTGGTACCAACTGAAACGACCCGGATTTCCACGAACGGAACCCCGAATCTTAGCACCTCGGTGGTAGTCCCAGGAGGCTACCACGTGCAATCCCCCGTCTCGGGGATTTCCAAAATCCATACGTAAAGGTAAAAAAACAACAAGGTAGAGTACAACATTTATTTTATTACATTAATCGTAGTACATCTCTTCGGCACATGCCGGGTACAAGTCCATCGGGACCGAATCAAACATAAATAAAACGTCTAGCAGCGGCTCCATGAAAGCGCGGGAAACTCCATATCCGCGGGCGGCTCAAGTGTAGGAAGAGCTCTAGTCCACCCAACCGTCGTTGTCGAAGTCGTAGTCCGGCTCGCGTCGAGTCACCAGGGTCTACCCGATAGGCGGGTAGGTCATGTCGCCTTCCCAACAAAGAGGCAAAAGCGGTGTATATTCTACTATGCAGAGATATCCCTAATCCGGCCGTAGAAGGCTTAAGCAAAGCCGCAGGTGCAACATACAAGGTAAGCGAGAATATAGCGAGGAGGTCCACACCTCGGGGGAAGCTTCCGCTTCCGAGGTCCACACCTCGGGGGTCCACACCCCCGCTCAAGGAATACCACACCAAAACACCGGATCTCAACCACGATCCCGAACCCAACTCTCATCCGCGATGTGGGGCCCACCGGCTCCTATCCCCACATCTCAACGGCCGAAGCCGGGCTCACACACTCGGGGGAGAGAAGAAGCACAAGAGAAGTGTAACTAGTCGGGTGAGAGATCGAAAGACCGTCCATAACCGGTGGACACGGACTATAGCTATAGGTTTAACACTGCGAGAGGTTGTACAACCGTACCCGCCGGATAGGTCCGGAACCGGCCGTCACCGGTGTCCGAGCCTACCATACGGCCGAAGCCCAAGTAAGTGGATAGTACCCTTCGCATCTCCGAGCCTCGGCCCGGCCTCCGCGGCGCAGCTCATACTACCCGCGAGAGGTCCCTCGAAGGCCGTGGAACCCTTCCCTGGCCTCGCCAGGGCAAAGTCTACTAAGGAGGGAAAGACCACTCCCGACACGATCACACCGATCCTCCAACAGGAGGGGTGCTATCCACTACAAGTCTCACCCCGCACCCCCGCCCAATACAAGGCGGGCGGTCTGTACGAAAGTAGTCATCCGAAACAAGGTCAACTGACGATCGGTCCTTAAGGGGCCGAGAGCGAGCACTCAACATCTCCATCCCACACGACACGACCCTCGGGTAAGAGGCCAGATCGCATCTTCCCTCGGCAGCCGTTCACAAGTAACCGGCGGCTCGCTCCCACCAAAACACAACAAGGGGGTACACGACCCGGAACGCACGCTAGAATCACACCGAGATGCCCACATCTCGACTCAAACCCGCAGCAACATCCATAATCAAACAACAAAAGTATGGATAGTTGAAGTAAGGGACTAGCTAGGGGTCCGTAGCTAGTCCCACGAGCAGAAGACAAGGAACAGGATATATCAAAACATCAAGGCATGGCTATTAAACGGGTTATGCAAATCAACAGATCAATGCATTAAAGTAAAGCACTAGCAGCTACATAGCAACATAGGATCTATATGGTTGGGAGTGACATGACACCTTCGTTGCCGTTGAAGCAGTCGCTGTCCGGAGCAGTGTACTCGGGGTCCTCCACGTCCTCCTGGTCGAAGCTCGGGTCTGCGGCACGAGATTCGACGCGAAAATATAAATACGGTGCACATCTAAGCAATAACTCCAAATAAAATCCAATCTAGAAGATCCAAATGAACCCAAACTACCTACAATCAGCACGGTTTCGCAAATACGGATTTATAGAAATTAGTTTTGTATTTTTCTGAGCTCTCTATAATTTATTATGCATTTTTAAAGATCAAAAACATTTTCTGGAATTTTTAAACAGAAGAGAAATAGGTTTTTCAGAAAAAACGTTGCTGACGTCATCATGACGTCAGCCTCCTGGTTTTAAAGGGCTGAAAAAGGCCAGAAGAGGTGCTGGGCCGTGGGCGGCCCAGCGGACTCGATCGCGCCCAAGGGTTGGTTTCGGCCCAAAACGGCCTGCACTGCACAGCCCACTAGAGAAGGCGTTCTAAGTCTATTTTTCCCCCTCCTGCTCTTAACCCGTGCCGGGCCGGCGGCCTGCCAGCGGATAGCTGGGCTTAAGGCCCAATCCGCCGGCCGGCCCGCTTCTCCCTCTTAACCCAGCACTGCCCGTCGCCCACCAGGTGGTCGACGAAATGCCCTGGGCAGACGCCACGCGCGCGACGAGGCGCGGCGCGCCCGCGCGTCGTCCCCCGCCGGTGGCGAGGCCGTGGCCATGGCGCGCGTGGGTGCGGCCGGCCGGCTCTCGCGCTCACCGCCCCTCGCGACACGCATCCTCGGCTCGAAGGCCGGCTCACGCACTAGACACGGTCCGGTTCTCGACGCCGGGGTGCGCCGGCTCCGCCACCGTGGTTCCCCATGACCAATTCCGAACGGTGCCACGGCCAAAACAGAAACCGCGACGCGCGCTCGGCACTAGGGTGTGCCCCGCCGCCCGGGTGCTCGCGCCCGTGCTTCCGCCGCGAGGCGGGCGGTGCGTCGTTCCGTGGCCGGACACGACGCCGCCGTCGTCGGCGCGTCACGGCGCGACGGCTCCCGTTCTTCCCACCCGCACAAAGTCACGGGTCGAAGCCCGGATCACACACACACGCCCCGCGCGTCCGGCCCCGTTTGCCCGGCGCGGCCGCCCGGTAACCAAGGCGCGCGCGCGCCGCGACACGGCGACGCCCACAATCCTGCACAAACAGCCCGGCGCGAAGGCCTGCTACCCGGCACGGTCCAACGACGACGTGCCTCGACGTCGCGGCATCACAGGAAAGACCAAGGGGGAGAAGAGAGGAAGGGGACTGCGGTGCTCACGTGGGGTCGACGGTGTAGTCGTGGCCGGCCTGCCGGAGACGTGGTGTCGGTGTCCCGGCGTGAAGGCGTCCCGGCAAGGTGGTCGCTTCCCCGGTGGCGCAGGTGTTCACGTCGTCGCGCTCCTCCCTTGGCTCGATGTCGCGGTCCGTGCTTCCGCCGCCACTGGTTCCCGGCTCCTTCCCCTCCTGGTGCGGTGCGTCGGCGATGCTACTCCTTCCCGGCGCGACGCCTTTCCCCCAACGGCGCGGCGCAGCAGCGGCGCACCCGCTTTCTCCTTCCCCTCCGGGCGCGCAGCCGAGCAGAGGTGGATGAAAACCCCAAGAGGGGTGGTTGGCCTTGTCTCCAACCCGAACTGCCCCCTCCCCTTTTGAATCCACGCCGCGGGGTCCCGAGGGGGAAAGCCCCACGATGCCCCTGGCTCGCCGCCGTACCGGGCCAGGTGGCGCCCGCGGTGATGCTCCGCCCGCCTCGGATGCTCGGTGGAAAAGGGGCAGCGGGGTCAAATCCCTTTCCCGTGGTCGCTTCTGGGTTCGCGTGCACGCGCCGGACCTTGGCGTGCGTGCCGGCCCGGCGGCTCGGCCGCGCGCCACCCCGCGCGGGCCGGCGTGGTTGGACCGGCGGCGGCCGCGCGCCCGGCTCGGCCGACCGGCGCGGGTCAAAGAGATAAGGGGAAAGAGATAAGGCCGGCAAGTGGGGTCCACGCGCCGGCGGGTGAAGGAGATGGTGAGGAAGGGGCCGCGGTGCGGGTTTGGGCCGGGCCGGATCCGGTCGCGGGCCGGGCCGGCTGCACGCATGGAAAAGAAAGAAGCGGCCCACCGCACCTAGTCGCCCTTTCCCTTTTAAAACAAATAGGTTTGAATAAGGGTTTGAATAGGAGTTTGAATTTGATTCCCTTTCAAATTCAAACAACACTCAACCGAACTCCAAATAATCCAAAGGAAAACCAACTCATTTAGTATACCATATTTTAAACATAAGTTTTATAAATAGGATAAATTAGTGGAGAATTTGGTGAGAGGCTAGCAATTTTGGTTCAAATATTGATAGCACCCAAATGCAAGCAAAAAGTTTTAAATTTTCGCAAAATTCACACACCTAGATTCCCGGGTTGTTACGGAGAATACCCAGATGTGTTCCCCGAAGAACTCCCTGGAATGCCACCAGATAGGGATATAGAGTTCGTCATCGACCTTATTCCCGGAACCTCTCCTATAGCCAAGAGGCCCTATAGGATGGCAGCCCCTGAGTTGGCAGAATTGAAGAAGCAGCTAGGAGAACTCCAGCGAAGTGGGTTCATCAAACCGAGCTCATCACCATGGGGAGCCCCAGTGCTTTTCGTGGAAAAGAAGGATAAGAGCATGAGGATGTGCGTGGACTATCGCTCGCTGAACGAGGTCACTATCAAAAACAAGTACCCTCTCCCCAGAATAGATGATCTGTTTGACCAGTTGAAGGGAGCCAAGTATTTTTCAAAGGTGGATCTAAGGTCAGGGTACCACCAACTCAAGATTAGGGAAAGTGACATCCCTAAGACCGCCTTTGTCACTCGCTATGGGCAGTATGAGTTCACAAGTGATGTCCTTTGGACTAACCAATGCACCAAAGATACTTTATGAACCTCATGAATAAGGTGTTCATGGAAGAGCTGGACAAGTTTGTCGTAGTCTTCATTGACGACATACTTGTTTACTCTAAGAGTGTGGAGGAACACGAGCAGCATCTTCGAGTAGTGCTGGGAAAATTGAGGGCGCACAAGCTGTACGCCAAGTTCAGCAAGTGTGAATTTTGGCTGGAGAAAATATCTTTCCTTGGGCATATTCTAACCGCATAAGGAGTAGTTGTAGACCCCGGGAAAGTTGAAACAGTCTCCAACTGGCAACAACCGACCAACGTAAGCGAGATCAGAAGTTTCCTTGGTTTAGCGGGGTACTACCGGAGGTTTATCGAAGGATTCTCCAAGATTGCCCGGCCCATGACGGAGCTGCTCGGGAAGGAGAAGAACTTCAACTGGACCGAGTCCCGCGAGAAAAGTTTCCAAGAGTTGAAGAGAAGATTGACCACGGCCCCGGTCGACCCCGCCGGACATTCAACGGGACTTTGTCGTGTATTGCGACGCCTCCCGACAAGGGTTGGGATGTGTTCTCATGCAAGATGGGAAAGTAGTGGCACATGCTTCCCGTCGGCTCAAACCCCATGAGGAGAATTATCCCACCTATGATCCGGAGTTTGCGGCCGTAGTGCATGTCGGTGTTTTAGACCGGCAAACCTACCAAGGGGGTACCCGAGGTAGTAGATTGTGCGGTGGGGATCGTGATCGGGAGACCGAGAACTCGAAGGTATGCGCAAGGACACGGGACACAAGATTTATACAGGTTCGGGTCGCCAAGGTGGCGAGCCCTACGTCCTGTTTGGGGAACAAGTATGGCGCCCGCGCTTGGTGTTGGGTTGTCCCCCGAGGGATTGGCGATGTGCGGCTAGGTACCCGCCCTCCTTTATATAGTCCGGGGGGCGGGTTCCTAGTCGGTTACAAGGCGAGAGTCCTAGTAGGAGTACACGAGAGCGAGTCCTAGTAGGAGTACAGGGGAATTCTACTAGGAGTCCGTCTTCTACTATTCTTCCTTCCTTGCATGAGTACCGGGTGTATGCCCGACAAGCCCCCGAGCACGTTGGAGTCGAGAGAAGTAGTTCGAGTAGTCTTGAAGCCTCTTCGAGTAGTTCTTGAGCGTCCTCGAGTACGCTTGGAGAAGTCTTCAATAGTACTTGAATCGCCGCGAGGCTGGAAGGTGGTCCAGTTCGATCAGTCTTGAAAAAATTTGAATGATGGGTGTAGCATAGCAGCCCCCGAGCCTTGAAATGATTAGGTAATCAATCCAAGGGTCTTCAGTGTTCGCGAAGCCATCATCCGAGTACTCTTGCAGCGTGTAGCCCCCGAGATAAGAGAGCTGTATGAGCCACGTCGAGTAGTGATTGGTGAAGAGCCCCCGAGCTTGGGAGCGAGCGAAGCATGCTGAAGTTATCTTCAAGTAGCCCCCGAGCTGGAGAGATTCCAAGTAGTAGTTTGGCATCGAGCCATGGAGCTTGAGAAGTAGTCGTGCTGTCAGAGCGGACTTTAGTTGCGACCGAAGTCGACTTTAGATGCCGGCAGAGCGGACTTTAGAATGCGACTTAAAAACCGAAGTCGACTTTGTGCCGCGCGGAGCGGACTTTGAGATGCGACTTGAAATCCGAAGTCGACTTTAGTTGCCGCGCGGAGCGGACTTTGATATGCGACTTTAGAAGTCGACTTTAGGATGCCGCGCGGAGCGGACTTTGATATGCGACTTTAGAAGTCGACTTTAGTTGCCGCGTAAAGCGGACTTTAGGTGCGACTTTAGAAGTCGACTTTAGTTGCCGCGTAAAGCGGACTTTAGGTGCGACGCGCGTAGTCGACTTTGTGCCACGCGGGGTGGACTTAAGATGCAAAAAACGAAAAGCACTTTCCGGAAAGCCAAAGCGAATGAAAAATCGAAAAAAAACGAGTAGTTTTGCCGCCGGAGCGGGCTTAAGATTGCGACCGGAGTCGGCTTGTGCCACCGGGGAGTGGGCTTAAGTACCGAGCCATGGATTTCAGACCCAAGGTACAGTTGCCGCCGGAGCGGGCTTGTGCCACCGGAGTGGGCTTGGATGCGACCGTTAGCGTCGACTTGTGCCACCGGGAGTGGGCTTGAATGCGACCGTTAGCGTCGACTTGTGCCACCGGAGTGGGCTTGAGTACCTGAGCCATGGATTTCAGACCCAAGGTACGATTGCCGCCGGGAGCGGGCTTGAAGGTGCGACCGGAGTCGACTTGCGTACTCGGGCCATGGATTTCGGACCCAAGGTACGGGTGCCACCGTAGTGGACTTGAAGGTGCGACCGGAGTCGACTTGCATACCGGGCCATGGATTTCGGACCCAAGGTACGGAGCGCGAGTACTTAGGGCACTTGGACCCATGGTACGGGGCGTGAAGACCACGTGCGCCTAGGTTCCATCGTCGCCAGAACCCGAGGGCCGCTTACAGCTAGGTTCCATCGAAGCTTACACACGTAGTATGCCACTGAAGCAGGCGAAGATGCGACTGGAGTCGACTTTAAGTTGCCGCACGGAGCAGACTTTAGAATGCGACTTTAGAAGTCGACTTTAGATTGCCGCGCGTAGAGGACTTTAGAAACTGCCTCCTAGGGATAGCCCCCGAGTTGATGAAGTAGACTCGCGGCGACTTGATTGATATGCCCCAAGAGTAGTCAGCAGAGTGTAGCTCCCGTGAAAACCCGCCGAGAAGCATACACAAATGAGTAGTCGGCAAGCAGTCCTACATGATGAGGAGAACAAGCCAAGAAAACAGCAATCATTTAGATAAATGACTTAGCTGTTGCTGCCTGGGCAGACTTGCAGATGAAGCCGTGGCGATCGGCGATGGAGCCGCGACGGTTGTTGTTGAAGTCGACTAGTCAGAGTTGATTCCGACTAGTTGTTGGGGGCGTGACTGCCGTTCTCGACTAGTTTGGAAAACTAGTCGAGATGAATGGTCGACGCGATGCGACCGAGGAAGATGACGTCGTGGCGGCTGCCGCGCGCACTCGAAGTAGAGCCGTGTTGCCGCGAGGCAAGTAGTCACCACGCACGACGTGGCCGAAGTAGAGCCGCATGGCCGCAAGACGAAGTCGCGGCGCACGGAGTGGTCGCCGACGAGCCCGGGCGAGCGCAGTAGTCGACGACGAGCTCGCGCGAGGCGGAGTAGTCAACGACGACGAGCGGCGCGACGAGCCGCATGACGAGCCGCGCGACGTGCCGAGGCACCCGGACGCGCGGCGGAGGCGAAGTAGTCGACGACGAGTAGTCGACGACGAGCGCGCGACAAGCCGCGTGACGAGCCGCGCGACGTGTCGAGGCACCGGACGCGCGGCGAAGCCGAAGTAGTCGACGACGAGTAGTCGACGAAGAGCGGCGCGACAAGCCGCGTGACGAGCCGCGCGACGTGCCGAGTCACCGGACGCGCGGCGAAGACGAAGTAGTCGACGACGAGCTCGCGCGAGGCGGAGTAGTCGACGACGAGCGACGCGACAAGCCGCGGGACGAGCCGCGCGACGTGCCGAGGCACCCGGACGCGCGGCGGAGGCAAAAGTAGTCGACGACGACGAGCCCGCGCGAGGCGGAGTAGTCGACGACGAGCGGCGCGACAAGCCGCGTGGACGAGCCGCGCGACGTGCCGAGGCACCCCGGACGCGCGGCGAAGACGAAGTAGTCGACGACGAGCTCCGGGCGAGGCGGAGTAGTCGACGACGAGCGGCGCGACAAGCCGCGTGACGAGCCGCGCGACGTGCCGAGGCACCGGGACGCGCGGCGAAGACGAAGTAGTCGACGACGAGCTCCGGGCGAGGCGGAGTAGTCGACGACGAGCGGCGCGACAAGCCGCGTGACGAGCCGCGCGACGTGCCGAGGCACCCCGGACGCGCGGCGAAGACGAAGTAGTCGACGACGAGCTCGGGCGAGGCGGAGTAGTCGACGACGAGCGGCGCGACAATCCGCGTGGACGAGCCGCGCGACGTGCCGAGGCACCCCGACGCGCGGCGAAGACGAAGTAGTCGACGACGAGCCCGGGCGAGGCGGAGTAGTCGACGACGAGCGGCGCGACAAGCCGCGTGGGACGAGCCGCGCGCGACGTGCCGAGGCACCCCGACGCGCGGCGAAGACGAAGTAGTCGACGACGAGCCCGGGCGAAGGCGGAGTAGTCGACGATGAGCGGCGCGACAAGCCGCGTGACGAGCCGCGCGACGTGCCGAGGCACCGGGACGCGCGGCGAAGACGAGGGAGTCGACGACGAGCCCGGGCGAGGCGGAGTAGTCGACGACGAGCGGCGCGACAAGCCGCGTGACGAGCCGCGCGACGTGCGGAGGCACCCCGACGCGCGGCGAAGACGAAGTAGTCGACGACGAGCCCTCGCGAGGCGGAGTAGTCGACGACGAGCGCGCGACAAGCCGCGGGACGAGCCGCGCGACGTGCCGAGGCACCCCGGACGCGCGGCGGAGGCGAAGTAGTCGACGACGACGAGCTCGCGCGAGGCGGAGTAGTCGACGACGAGCGGCGCGACAAGCCGCGTGACGAGCCGCGCGCGACGTGCCGAGGCACCGGGACGCGCGGCGAAGACGAAGTAGTCGACGACGAGCCTGGGCGAGGCGGAGTAGTCGACGACGAGCGGCGCGACAAGCCGCGTGACGAGCCACGCGACGTGCCGAGGGCACCCGGACGCGCGGCGAAGACGAAGTAGTCGACGACGAGCCTGGGCGAGGTGGAGTAGTCGACGACGAGCGGCGCGACAAACCGCGTGACGAGCCGCGCGACGTGCCGAGGCACCCGGACGCGCGGCGAAGACGAAGTAGTCGACGACGAGCCCGGGCGAGGCGGAGTAGTCGACGACGAGCGGCGCGACAAGCCGCGTGACGAGCCGCGCGACGTGCCGAGGCACCCCGACGCGCGCGCGAAGACGAAGTAGTCGACGACGAGCCCGGCGAGGCGGAGTAGTCGACGACGAGCGGGCGCGACAAGCCGCGTGACGAGCCGCGCGACGTGCCGAGGCACCGGACGCGCGGCGAAGACGAAGGAGTCGACGACGAGCCCGGGCGAGACGGAGTAGTCGACGACGAGCGGCGCGACAAGCCGCGTGACGAGCCGCGCGACGTGCCGAGGCACCCCGACGCGCGGCGAAGACGAAGTAGTCGACGACGAGCCCGGGCGAGGCGGAGTAGTCGACGACGAGCGGCGCGACAAACCGCGTGACGAGCCGCGCGACGTGCCGAGGCACCCGGACGCGCGGCGAAGACTAAGTAGTCGACGACGAGCCTCGGGCGAGGCGGAGTGAGTCGACGACGAGCGGCGCGACAAGCCGCGTGACGAGCCGCGCGACGTGCCGAGGCACCGGACGCGCGGCGAAGACGAAGTAGTCGACGACGAGCCCGGCGAGGCGGAGTAGTCGACGACGAGCGGCGCGACAAGCCGCGTGGACGAGCCGCGCGACGTGCCGAGGCACCCGGGACGCGCGGCGAAGACGAAGTAGTCGACGACGAGCCCGGGCGAGGCGGAGTAGTCGACGACGAGCGGCGCGACAAGCCGCGTGGACGAGCCGCGCGACGTGCCGAGGCACCCGGACGCGCGGCGAAGACGAAGTAGTCGACGACGAGCCTGGGCGAGGCGGAGTAGTCGACGACGAGCGCGCGACAAGCCGCGTGACGAGCGCGCGCGACGTGCCGAGGCACCCGGACACGTGGCGAAGACGAAGTAGTCGACGACGAGCCTGGGCGAGGCGGAGTAGTCGACGACGAGCGGCGCGACAAGCCGCGTGACGAGCCGCGCGACGTGCCGAGGCAACTGGAAGCGCGGCTTAGGAAAATTGATTCCGCTTTGACAAGAGCAAGGCGACTTGCTTCAATGGATCTCGGCGAGTCGACGAGTAGATTGATCTTGTTGACGAGGGTCCTTCGAATTCGCCCGGTGGTGATGATCTCCCCTACCCGGGATTGATCGCGCCCGAAGATCCGGAGACACTCACGATTGGGAACAAGTGTGAAATCTACACGGACCACAAGAGTCTAAAATACATCTTCACCCAGACCCGACCCGAACCTAAGGCAAAGAAGGTGGCTAGAGTTAGTTAAAGACTATAACCTAGAGATTCACTACCACCCGGGGAAGGCCAATGTAGTAGCGTACGCCCTAAGCCGGAAATCCTACGAGAAGGCAAGCACCCAAGAGTGCCCACCGCAAAAGGAGATGGCACGACTCAACGTGCACATTGTCCCCCAAGGCTACGTCCGCCGGTCGAGTGTTCGACCTACCTTAGAGGAGAAGATCCGGAAGGCCCAAGAAACCGATGAGAATCCGATGAAGATCCGCAAGCATACCGAAGAGAACAAGGCCCCCGACTTCGAGTGGATGAGCAAGGCACCCTGTGGTACAAAAATAGGATATGCGTGCCTGAAGGCGGAGATTTCCGACAGACCATCATGGATGAGGCACACAACTCGGCATACTCTATTCACCCGGGATCCACCAAGATGTACATGGACTTAAAACAGAAGTATTGGTGGAATGGGATGAAAGCAGATATTGCCCGATTCGTCGCCCACCGTGACGGTTGTCGGAGGATCAAAGCCGAACACCGAAGCCCGCAGATTGTTGCGGCCTTTACCAATCCCGGTATGGAAATGGGACGAGATAGGCATGGATTTCGTAGTAGGATTGCCAAGGACTCGAAGGGACATGACTCCATATGGGTGATAGTGGACCGACTCACTAAAGTCTCTCACTTTCTACCCGTACGAACCACTTATGGTGGAGAGAAGTTGGCAAAACTCTACATAGAGAATATAGTAAAGTTGCATGGAGTGCCTAGCGAGAATAGTCTCGGATAGAGTGACCCGTTCACCTCTAGGTTACGGGAAAAGCTCGCATAAAGCCATGGGTACCAAGCTGGATTTCGGCTCGGCGTACCACCCCGCGTACGGACGGACAAACCGAAAGGGTGAATCAAACTTTGGAAGACATGTTGAGAGCATGCGTCCTCACCTATGGCAAAGATTGGGAGCGAGTACGCCATATGCAGAATTTTCCTACAACAACGGCTACCAAGCAAGTCTGGGAATGTCTCCATTCGAAGCACTATACGGGAGGAAATGCGGGACACCCCCGATGTGGTCGAAGTAGGAGAGCGTGCCCCGGTTGGGCCCGCACTTATAAAGGAAGCCGAAGAGCGAGTAGCCGACATCCGAGAAAAGTTGAAAGCCGCCCAATCCCGACGGAAGAGCTACACGGACAAGAAGAGGCGAGAAGCGAGCTTCAGTCCGGGGGGATTTCGCCTACCTCGAGGTTTCACCTATCCGAGGGACTCGGAGATTTCAAGTGCACGGAAAATTGGCTCCTCGGTACATCGGGCCATATAAAATACTAAAGAGGGCGGAGCGGTAGCATACCGGTTGGAGCTACCCGAGGAAATGTCGGATATACACCCGGTGTTTCATATCTCCCGGCCTACGCGGATGTTTGAAGGTTCTTGAAGAAAAGCGAGTACGGTGAGAAGCCATCGACCTACGGCCGGACCTTAGGTACCGGGTGTGCCGTCAAGATTTTGGACACGGTGGTCAAGCGAACGAGGACATCGAAGTACGGGTATGCGAGAGTCCAATGGAGCGGACACGGAGTGGAAGAAGCCACGTGGGAACGAGAGGACGCATTAAAGAAGGAGTTTCCCCACCGTTCGAAACCTAGCCGAATCTCGAGGGCGAGATTCATTTTAAGTGGGGTAGGTTTGTAACGCCCGTGTTTTTAGCTCCTAATAAATCACCTAATAAATCGTGCGTGTTTTCAAAACCGTCCCCAGCGAGCTCATTTGCCCCTTTCGAAACCCCGGTCACCGTCTCTCCCTCTCTCACCCTCGCGCGCGCGTGCCGCGAATCCCGCCGCACCGCCCCGCACTCAATCCGGCACCCACGCGTGCCACCCCGGCCGCCGCGGTTGGCCACCGTGCCGGAAATCTCGCGCATGCCGCGGTCCCGCTGGTCGGTCCACCTCGCCATCGCCGTCGTCCCGAAAATCACGCCGACGCCCGAAAAAACGGAAAATCCACAAAAACCCCTTCTCCTAATTTTCCTAGAAATTCTCCTAATTTTCTAAATCCCTTTTCTATTTTCTTCCCTTATTTTCTTTTTTCTATTTTCCTTTTCCTTTTTTCTTTTCCTTTTTCTCCCTTTTCTTTTTCCCTTCTTTTTCCCACCTTCTTCTTCCTTCGGTGGTTTCCAGGCCGCGACCCCCCCCCGGCCGCGACCCCTCCTTGTCGCGTGACCTCCCCGGCGCGCCCCCTCCAGCCCGGCCCCCCTTCCTTCCCCTCTCTTGCACCGCCGACCGGGACTCACCGGGTCGGCACGCAAGGCCGCCCCCGGCCGCCTGCGGCGGCCGGCCATGGAGCCCCTCCATTGCTCGACAACGAAGACCGAGGCGCCGAGCCGTCACCTCCAAACCGGCCACCACCATGCGCCCGACGGCCTCTCCTCCACGGCCACAACAGCCACGCACGACGAGTCAACTCACACGGCGGCCAATCGACCGAGAATCCCGCCGGCCGGAGTCCACGTCGGGATTTTTCCCGAACCTCCATTGCCGGCCACCGGAGCTCCGCGAAGCTCAAAATATCCTCGCCGACCCGACCTTCCCGCGCCTATAAAAGGGCCGGACCGGCTCCCCACCTCGCCACACACCACCCCAACCAAGCCTCCCCGCCTCCCAAGCGCCCAAGCACCGCCACCACCGACCACCATAACCGGTCGCCGCCGCCGCCGTCGATCCGCCTCTCCGAGCACCCCGCCCCGAGGTAAGGAGCGGAATCGGTTGCCCTCGACCTCCTCTTCGTTTCGCCCCACTTCCCGGCCGTCGCCGTGCACCAGGTCGTCGGCGCCCCTTCCCCCTTCCACGGTCGGCCTCCCTGTCTCCTGCGTCTGTGTCGTGAGGGAGGGAGGAAGAAGAAGGGCTTTTTGCCCAAAACCCCTTACCCTTTTCCCACTTATCCAAAACCGACCCCCCCCTATTTCCCTCACTCTTTTCTTTCAAAACGAGACCCTATGCTTTAAATTAAACCACAAAAACAACCCTGTCCCTTTACAATTATGCCCCTGGACTATTTAGTAACACCCCCGCTAGGTTTAAATATTATAATTAGGCCCTTTTCTTTTATAATAAAATACTAATAGGCCCCTAATTAACCCTAAACACCTCCTTTAAACCGGCATTTCATGCGCAATTTTAATCCAAATCGCGCCCAACCTTCCTCACACCCGTGCCGGTTGCACCGCCACCCGTTCGTCACCCAAAACCCCTTCATAATATTTATTTCCCCTATTTTATTTAATTACCTTCCGCGAGCTCAGCCGGAGAATTTGTGTGTACTTATATTGATTGCATGCTTGCCTGTGTGTGCGCTATAGCCGACGAAGTAAACGAAGGAAGGTACCCCGAGCCGGAGTTTGGAGCCGACTACTGCGAGCAGGAGCCCGAGGTCCCGAACGCCGAGCCGGCACTCCCCGAAGACTTCGAAGACGGCAAGTTCAATCTCATCCTTTGATGCATGCTTTGGTCCTAGTTTTATAAACACAACCCTATACCCGTTTTATAAATTGCATATTGTTTTACTGCAAAAACATGGTAGGATAGCCACCCTTGATTGCTATGATTGAACCTTGTTTTGGCCTAAATGAGTGCTTTAAAAATGTGTGAGTGCTTTCAAAATGTGTGAGTGCTTTAAAATGGAAATGGGGTATGTTTGGAAAATGAGTAAAGAACTGGGTAGACGGGATGGACATGTGTGTCAGGAGTATGGGTGAGCTCGTACCTGTGTGGTTGAGCGTGTTGGGAGTTGTCCATCTTGTCGATTAAGGACCGGGTTGCGTGACATCTCACCGACCCAAATGATCGTACAACCACTCGACCGTTGTACGTGGCAACGGCTTAGCATAAACCCCACTAGTTAATCTACTTGCCATCTGGTGTGCGGGTGAGCAGCGGAGACCAAGGAGTAGGGGTACGCTTTGTGTGAGGTACGCCCTGGTTATGTGGGATAACCCATTGGTTGCTTCTGTGGTGGCTCGTAGCGTTAGCTAAGGTGGGTAATGGCTTTGATAGGATCCGCACCGGCACTGAGGTGTCCGTGTGGCGGTACCCTACTTGTGGGTAAAGATGTACAACCTCTGCAGAGTGTCAAACCTATTCGAATAGTCGTGTCCACGGTATTGGACGAGTCACGGTGTGGTCACAAAAACTAGTGTTTGGGTTTGGGATGTTTCCGGTGTGAGTTGTTTTCCGAGTGAAGTGTGTGGCTGTGTGCCTGGGCTACTGCGGACGGGGAGTCCGGTAGTTCCACAGTGGTTTTCCTAAAACAATTGAGTCACTTTGGTTATGAAAATGATTTGCGAAAACCTTTTGAAATGAACCCCTGCATGAGTGAGTTTGCAAAATGAACCTTAACCTGATCCTTGATATACTATATGTATGATTCTGCTTACAAGCCCCTCCGTGGGTGGGGTGGATTTGCTGAGTACGTATGTGCTCACCCTTGTTTTACTAACTATTTTTTCAGAGGAGGATCCCGATTACATTCCTGAAGACGTCGAGTAGGTCGCTGCCCTACACCCAATCGTGCCTGTGTACCCAGGGCCTCCACAAAAAGCTTCCATGGTGTAGTACTCGAGGAGGCTATGGAAGCCTTTGCTATCGTAGTGTGGTCGTTAGAGTTTGTGTTGTTCCTTGTAGCGTTGGCACTTCCGTGCCCCTCGTGTCGCCGTGATGTAAAAGATCGATCCACCTTGTTGTAATAAATGTGTTGCCGACCTCACGGGACGGGTATTTGTGTCACATTTAGTCACCTCTCGATGAGGGGACGCTTCGGCCGCCGAGGAGGTGATAGAACTGGCGACGTGCCCGTACATCGATTTCCTCGGCGTCGGGGTGATCGATCTTGAAGCGCCCCAACTCTCGGAGAAAGTGTATGAGGTGGAGGTGGAGCGGATGTTCAACAAGTCGACGATCATGGAGACGATCGCGTTAGTCTCGAAGGCGCTGCAAGAGTACGAGCGCGCCGGTGGCTTCGCCCCCGCTATTGCAAAGGATGCAACGGATGCAACCCTCGTGGCACCCGAGGCCTGCGTGGAGCCGGCAACTGATGCGCTCACTCCGGCGCTGGTCGCTGAAGGTCGGGGAGCGCCGCCTCCCCAGTTGGCAGAATCTGCAGGAGCTCCAGCCTCCGTCGTAGAGGCTGGTGCGGCGGAGGTCGTTGTCAGAGGAGAGGGAACATCACCGCCCCACCCAGTTGCTGCCGAGGCCGGAGGTGTCGAGACTTGCGTGCCCGGCGAGCCGGCCACTGTCGTGCAAGAGTCGACCGCCCTCGAGACGATGACAAGGGCCGCCTCCCTGGAGATCCGAGAGGCCGAGGAGATAGGGGCGTCCCTGTCACAGGGCGCAGCAGGCGGCGAGGCCCGGACTCTTGACCTCACGTGCGCTTCGTGGGCGGTGACTTCCGGGCTGGCGGGCTCGATGCCGACTCCGAGGACGACGAAGAGGTCGCGGCGCGTCATACCTTGGAGCGTGGGATGACCTGGGCGCGCCGCGCCTTTGATTTCATCCTCCACGCCACCTTAGTAAGTTTTCTGGTTAAGGATTATCCTCTCGATCTCGCAGTCTTCTCGGGCCATGCCTCTCATCTTGTTCTTGTTGGCTGCAGGCCCTCAAGTCTTCAGGTTGGAGACGTGCCCTCGAGGTGTGCAAACTCGCGCGGAGCGAACTCAGCTGGAGATGCAGCTCGTCGTGGCCCGGTAGCGGCAGCCATGGCGAGCGAGACGTCCGCGCGGGCATCCCTTGAGGCGGCCTGCCAGTCGGCGGAGGATCGAGCCATCTCCACTGAAACCACCGCCGCAACGGCCGTCACAGAGCGGGACTCGCTGGCGTCGAGGCTTGCGCTTGCCGAGGCTAAGATCGAGAGGCTCCGTGCGGCCGCGGCGTCAGCGGAGGAGGCGGCTGAGAGAGCCAAGACTACCGCGGCCACGGAGGAGACAACTGCTCGAGATGCCACCCAGACCGCCGCTCGTGAGAAGGCAGCCCTCGAGGCAAAGGTGTCGGAGTTGGAGAGTGATTTGAGGACGGCCACGACGGACTTGGCGACGACAAGCCGCTAGTTTTCCCAGGTCACAAACCAGCTTCAGGTGGCAACCGAGGAAGTGTCGCGGCTTTTGGACTCCAACGCCAAGTTGTCGTAGGACCTTAACGGTAAACTAGAGGATTCACCAGCCCTTGTCTGGTTTGGGGTTTGCTTCTTGTCGGAGCTTGACTTGACGTCCTTGGTTGCAGGGTTGCGCTTGATCCGCGCGGGGATGGTGGTGCAGCTGGCGACGGTCAAGCAAGAGCGAAATGCCGCCATTCTTAAAGTTATCGAGAAGGACGGGGTCCTCAAGCGCTCGTCGGAGAAGCTCCAAAGTACGTATTGAACTTTGGCGCTGTCCTCCTCTTCTTCTTCTTCTGCCTTTCCTGACTTCTCGTTTCAGCTTGTTCTGTAACACCCTAATTTTGCTAAGTTGGCTTTTATTAAAATTTGCTAGAAACCCTTTTATTGCTCTTAAGGAATAAGGTTGTTTTTTAAATTTATTTTAGGCATCTAAATTTTTCTAAAGTAAAACAAATAAACCATAGGATTTAATTGTTGCATTCATGCTGGTGCATTGCTTTTGGTTGTTTGAATTCAAATTCGTGTTTGAATTCAATTGCTTTTGCCTTATTTTAATTGTTCAAACCTTTGTTTCTCTTCTCCCTTGGCCTCCCCCTTTCTGGCCCGTTTTAGCTTGTGGCCCAGCAGCCTGAAGTCTGTCAGCGCCCCTCCAAATATCCGCCACGGCTCGCTTGCGCCAGTGCAGCCCAGCGCCGCCAGCCCAGCTGCAGCCCACCAGCCGGCCCAAACCACCGCCGCCAGCCCATCCCCGCTCTCCCGCGCCCGAAGCCGATAACAGGTGGGGACCACCTGTCATCCCCAACCCGACGCCGTGTCCCGGCCGGACTCAAGGCTGAGTCTGACCCGCCGCAACGCGCCCGCCTGCCTTGCTTGGCCCGCACGTCTAGGACGGCCCCCTTGTCCTATTTAATTCGCGTCGCCACCCCTAGGTTCCCCTACCTGAGCCATAGCCACCGCCTTTGCTTGCGCCGCACCCCGCCGGAACCCTAACCCGCGTCGCTGCCGCTGTTTCCCACTGTCGCCGCCTCCTCGTCGTCGTGAAGCCGCCTGGAGCCGCGCAAGGAGGTGAGGAACCCAACTGTGCCGATTGTTGTCGTCCCCGCGCACCGAGACGCCGAGGGAGGCTCACCGGAGTTGCGTCGCCGCCTCGCCGCGTCGTGCGTTGTCGCCGTCACATCTCGGCCAGCCGCGCCGCCCTAGATAGGTTCATCGCGTCGCCAGCTATGTCTAGGTGCAAATCGCGTGCCAATCCGTGCCCGGGAACCCTAGATTGGGTTTCACAGGCGAGAGCGCCGCCGCTCGCCGCCGTTAGCGCGCAGGCGTGCATCCTGAGCCGTTAGATCAAGATCTAACGACCCTGACCGATCAACCGCCGCCAGCAGCCGTCGAATCTAGATCCAACGGATCAGATCCAAGCCAGCCCGGGTCATACCGGTCGAACCGGCAGGCCCTTGCGTTTTTGCAAAAACCCCTTGTACTTTTCGAATTTCACAAAAATACCCTTCCGCAGTAATAAGTTCTTTGCAGTTAGGTCCTTTTGTTACGTTTAAGCCCAGATTCTTTAGGATTCTTTACAGTTTAGTCCTTGCACCTTTAATTAAGCGTATCTTGGTCGTTTTAGCTCCGTTTTTAGTGTTCTTTATGTCCACGCGACCGTCTCGAAGAGTAGAACAGTTGTATGGCTCTGTTTGATTCTATTATTACTGTTTTGTGATTGTTTCTTATTTTTTCCCTTTGTTTGCTTGTACGTGATGATTGTGGAGCATAGAGAGTGAAGCGTTCGAAGGCTTTGAAGATCAAGGCGCGCCAGAGTTTGAGCAGCCGAGTCTTGTTGAAGGCAAGTCTTCCTTGAAGCATGCCCACTTGTCCTACATAACATGCATTTAAATTCACCGTATTTACTTTTCTTGCATTAACTTTGACGGGAACCTATTAAGGATCATATATAGTCTTTTACAACCTTTGCCTTGTAACCGGGTTAATATCCTTAATTTTGATGGTAGTTATGGCTTAGCATGCTTAACTGGGATGGTATTAATCAACTTGGATACTTTTATATTCTATGTTCCGTTTGTTGTTGTTTTACTTTACAAGACCACTTTGTCATGTTAATCGGAACATGGAGAACCACCCAGGAAAACAGTACAACCACAAGAACTAACGGGTAATGGTCTTGGCTGAATAATTAGGAACTTTAGCTTGGAGTGATCTTACCTGAAAAGGACATGGAATCGGCGGTACTGTGGGGTATAGACTCGCTCTAGCAGGGGGCTGGGTGAGTTATTCTTTTTATGGTGGGGTATCGACCTACTAGGGGACTTTATACCTTGCTAAGCGATCGGGACCTTGTGATTCATAACTTGCTAGGGAACCTTTGTAAAGGCCATGTAGCGTCTCTATGCGACCACACCTCGGTAGTGTGGTATGGTGCCTTGCAAACACGGCATGGTTGGGTTCAAAGTTCTTCGGAGCTTTTACGTTGCTTGTGGTGAAAGTGTACAACATCTGCAGAGTGTCAAACTAACTAGTTAGTCGTGCTCACGGTCAAGAGCAGCCTGGACCCTCACATGACTAAATTATGGAATTTAGTGTTAAATTGTTGTTTTATTCTTTATTTATGATGCTTATATTCTATTAATTGGGTTGGTATGAACTTACACTCTTTAGTAATTGGGATGTGAACCCAATGATCCTTCCTAGAGAAAGTGATTGGGAATTCGGACCACCACAGAGGTCGCGGATTTTCAGTGTTGACGTGCCCGATCTCTCTGGCGTTTGATCGAGTTTGCCGGTTGGTTTTGACCGCTTGGCGACCTCCAACAATGAAGTTGATCTCGCGGTTGGCCTTCTGGAATGCACCGTTGGGGTTGCCCCCTTTGGGTGCTGGGGAGGTGTCCACTCCTTGTGGTTGTTGTCTTGGCAGTTGTAGTCATCCTGGCGACGTCGATCATCGCACCGGTCGTTGTGACGATTGTCGCGGCGATCATCACGACGATCACTTCTGTCGCGCTTGTCGGCACGATCGTCACGACGGTAGTCGTCGCGTCTATCATCGCGGCGGTAGTCGCGGCGATAATCACATCGATCCCTATCGTCGTTGCGAGGATAGGGTCTACGGTCACGGTAATCTCGTTGATCAGGTCGACGGTTACGATTGTCGAACCATTGACCACCACTGCGGTCATCATTGCTGTTGCTTCTGGTCTTCTTGGAGGTAGATGATACTCCAAGGGCACGCTTTAGCCGCTCGCACTCCCTCATGGTGTGCTTGGCATCGCGGTGGAACTGGCACTGGTCGTCCATGACCATATTGAAGTCACCTTCAAGGAGGGTGGAAGGTCTTGGCGGATCTGTTACGTAGGCTTCGCCGGATCGCTTACGCAACCTGGTGCCTCTGTCGTCGTGATCTTTTCCGTTGAAGTCATGCATTACCGCGTCTTGAGTGTCGACCAGTTTGTCGACGTAGGCCATGAGGTCGCCAATGGTTTTGGCGTCGGCTTCGTGGATCTTCTCGAACAACTTGATGTTGGTGATTCCCTTTTTGTAGTAGGCAATGACGTCGTCGTCTTTGACACCTGCGAGGGTGCTGTGGTTCTCGAACTAGCGGTTAGTGTACTCACGAAGAGTTTCATTGCTTCTCATCCATACTCTAGCGAGGTGGTGAGTATTGTCAGAACGATTGTAGGTCGCCTGGTAGTTGGTCGTGAATAGGCGGGACAAAGTCGCCCAAGAGGTGATGCATTCTACCGGGAGATTGTCGAGCCACAGGAGTGGCGCCTTGCCCATCACGAGAGGAAAGTATCCGGCCATGTGGTCTTCATTGCCTCCCGAGGCACGTGCAGCTATATTGTACATCTTGAGCCATATACTCGGGTCGGAGCGACCGTCGTACTTCTCAATTGAAGGCTTGAAGTCTTTAGGGCACCTGATCGTCCAGAGACGTCGTGAGAAAGCTAGAAAATTATTGACTGCTCCCGGGCTTGCTGATGGAGCATGATCAGCAGGGATAACATAGAGGTCGTCGGGAGGGCCATTGTCTTGGTCGTACTGGGCGCGTCGTAAGAGTTCCTGGTCCTGCATGATCCGGAGATCTGTAGCTTGGATAGGGTTGTTGGCGTCGAGGGCGTTAGGGACTCCATGCTCGCGGTCGTAGTTTGCACGCCGAGCTATTTCGACTTCATCTCTTATGCGGTGACGCCGACTTCCCTCTGCACGATCGGCCTGGACCGGACGAGGCTGAGCTCCAGCATTGCGTCTTGGATTTAGGGGAGGGTTTCCCAGGATGTTAGCAGCATTGGCTGCATTGTTGGCGGCATTAGCCGTTGGGTTGGCTGGAGCATTGGCTGCAGCATTAGCAGCGGGATTAGCAGGCTGCATTACTTCATTTTCACCTTTTCCTTCTTCAGGCATTGGGTTGAGGGGACCCTGGCTACGACGTCGCAGGCGAGGACGCTCCGATCTGCTTCCGGAATAGGAACTTGCTGCATATCTACTGTATCTAGGGCCTCTTTCCTCGATCTGAGCAGCTGCCACACGGACATTGGCTTGGAGGTGCCGGATCACTGGAGAGTCTTCAAGGTGGTTTAGGACGGCGAGAGCGGCTCCCAAATTGGTCAGTGGTGAGTTGTAAACGTCAAGTCCGTCGTGCTCGAAGTTCCTGAGGAGATCTCGTGCATGTAGTCTGTTGGCACGAGGTGGATCGTCTTGGCGTCGCTGCTGTGGGGCAGCTGGTGCCACAAGTGCTTGTAGCCCGGCGTTGGCGTCTGTCCGACATTAGCCGGTTGAAGGCCTGCACCTGGGGCAGCGGCTGCGACCTCTTGTTGTCGTCGAACAGCTCGGGCGGCGTTGACGTTTTTACGCTCTTGACGCTGCGCGTCTGTTTCTCCATCTTGCAGTGGTACATCTGCAGAGACGACCAAGATCTAGAGATCTAGAGTCTCGAACTCTTCTCCCGGATTGTTCGGGGAGATCGTTGTGTGGGCAACCTGGAACGCAAGGCGGTCCTGAGATGACTCTTGGTTCAGCCGGCGGCGGTGGGCCGCGGTAAGAGGTCAGCGAAGCTTCTTGAGGACACGGCACTGGTGTGCAGTGTGCTTGGAGTTCTCGTGGATAGGACAGGGCTCGTCGAAGTGATTCCCGCAACTTCCACGATCTTGATGGTAGAGTCCAGATTCAATCTGGATCTTGCGCTTCATGTAGAGTGATGGTATGCGAGCAGCGTTGCGCAAGCCAAGAGGCATGCTAGAGGTCGAAGGAGTCGTGTGAGGACGCTTGACGCGCTCACAGACTTTGATTGTATCGGAGAGTGTATCCTCGACACGATCAATCCCAGCGATCAGGTCGCTAGGAGTGGGTGGGTCTTCTTTGAAAGATCTGTTCCTATCTGTTGGTTGGTGGTGACCGCGTTGCCTTCGATGACGAGGCAGGCGGCAAGAACGGTGGATGTCGTCGGCATCGAGCCGAAGGGGATGTCGACGGGGTTGGCGAGGAAGTCCGTCATGCTCTCCGGGAAGATGACGCCATTGGTCGAAGCCATCGAGTTACACGAAGAACCTTGGCTCAAACCCTACCTGGCGCGCCAACTGTCAGATGGTGAGATCTGAACAGCCCACGGGGGTGTTAATCCCTGTGGTTTAGTTGTTCGGCGGGGAGGAGTCTAAGGCTAAGAACTCAAAGGTCGCACATGAGTACGTGGAACACAGAGAACACGACGAGTTTATACTAGTTCGGGCCTCCGGAGAGTAATACCCTACGTCCAGTTGTCGGTATAGATTGCTTGGGGATTGTATGATTGAGTACAAGGGGTCGCCTCGCCCGCCTTATATTGGCCAGCGGATGAGGTCGGTTCCCAGACTCCTGGTCGGTTACGACCAGGAGACCTAGGTCTACGTTACACATCTTGCCATATCCCGTCGATCTGCTTCAGGAGAAATCCAATGAGGTCTTGTCTTGTCTCGTACGCCAAGTCTTGAGGTTGTAGCGGATCAGGTCGTCTAGGGAATCTTCAGGAAGGTCTTCAGGAGGTCGTGTGGGCTGCCAACTAGGTCGGTTGGGCCCACTGACAGGTCGGCAGGTCTTCTGGTAGGCCGGACCCACTTGTCGGGGACGGCCGTGAGCCTGGTTGGTGGGGACCCAGGGGTACCCATGTCTCACAGTTGCTAATAAAACTTGACCCACTAAAATGCTAAACTGCTTGAACCTTAGCCATCCACCATATGGCCTTACATGTTATGTTGTTCCCTCTTGCTGAGTACGTCATGTGCTCACACTTGTTTATTTTCTTGTATCTACAACACTCGGATTTCTGCTCAGACTGGGAGAACTTTGAAGATTTTCCCGGAGATTTACAGGAGTTCTAGGTGTGCTTGTCTTCAGTCAGCTGCCTGTGGATGCATCTTTATCCGCTGTGAGAACTCATTATTTATGTTCCGTTGAAGACTTTGGTCATGTAATAACTCTTCTTTCGTGTGGCACTGATTTTGGTATTCACAATGTCGTTGCGTGTGTGTATTCATTCGGTTTTGCCTTTAAAACTGGGTGTGACAAAGTGGTACCAGAGCTGTGTTGACTGTAGGAACGTTAGCCTAGATAGAAATGGTCGGAATTAAGGATTTTATAATCATAGAAGCTTTTCTCTCACATGCTTGCTTTATTTCTATTAATCTTGTACTCTTGCTTTTGCCTCACCCTTGAGTTAATTTGGATTCTCTACCTTGTGCTTGCTTTTAGCTCTCACCCCCTTTTTGTCTTACCATCTATCTTATTCTACACTGCACTTACAGATGGTTCGCCATTTGAAGACTTCTCACGCTGGTGCTGCCCACCAGTATGCTCCGCAGGAACAGTACCACGACTTCCATGACGGAGACACAGATGAAGAGATCGTGATGGAGCCTGCACCAATAGCCGCCCCTGACCCCATCATGGTCTCTGATGATGAGGAGGATCCAGAGGAGGTGAACCCAGAAGAAGGAGAGCCAGTTGATCAGCCAAACCAAGAAGAGCAGGCGCCAGGAGAAGATCTGGAAGGTCACCATGGTCCAGAGGTGGAGGAAGAAGAGCAAGAGCAAGATGAAGCAGCTGAGGAAGTGATCTGGGACGTGTACCACTACAGGATTGATGGAGTGGGCATTCCCATGGCTGACCACCTGCGAGCTATGGTACTCCGCTTGGGCTATGACAAGGCCCCTGTTTACCATTGTGAGCTGTGGACTCACCCGTGGTTCAAGCCCCATTGGGAGGTTGCGGCTATTCTGGAGGAGTACGTTCCATTCCGTGGAGCGAGGGAGATCTCCAAGCATCATGATGTGGCCCACAGGACCACTATGGACGCTGGCATAGCAGAGGCAGCTCGGAGGGCGCTTTATCTGCTCTCTCACAAGGAGCGTGACAGGTTGGAGGATACCCACTGCAGGTACACACCTTTCAGAGCAAGTGGGGAAGCCAATACCTACATCGCTTCGGCGCTAGCCTATGAAGGAACGCTAAACAATGTCCGGAGTCTGCTTGCTACTGTTAATACCGCTTTGGATGACACCAACAACACTCTGTACACGGCACAGCAGCAGATCTTCACTCTGGAGTTGCAGAAGCGCGCCTTGGGAAGCCGCACCTGAACGGGGGAGCGACCAGTGGTTCATGATGCCACGGAAGCATGCACCTCCCCATCACCCAAGAGACCACACTACGACTCCCCTGACACCCGCACGGATGCCATGCCAGAAGAAGATAGTCCTTAGGCTTAAGTTAGGATTAGGATCTTTTTGTAATCACTAGTAGACGATCGGTTAAAGTGTGCTTAGTTTAGAAGTGTGGTTGAATGCTTGGTTTCGTGCTAAATGTTTGAGCTGGATTTTGTTTGAGTGCAATGTGTTGTGGAGTGATGACCGCAACGACATTGGTTTAGTAGTAAGTTTGTGGGGGTCAACCTTCTGTCTCAATCAATTTATCTATCTTAATCTTTATGTCCCTTTAAAGCTTTTCCTTAATGCAAATCCAAGAGCTCTAAATCTGTTCACGCAGCTTTCTGAGTCAGCTGCACTGTTTTAATTTTATCTCGGGCTACAGAACTCCGATTGCAGTAAATCCCATTGGAGGAGTTCAGAAATTTCGTGACTGATTTTATATGCAAAATTCAGAATGTTTGGGTGGATATACAGAGAGTTATGACTGAAACATTGCAGTCTCATGAATCTGTTAAACACTGCTGACCTACCTGACTTGTTTATTTTATAACCAGAGTTACAGAACTCTGATTGAGGTAATTCTAGTTTGAGTAGTTCCGTAATTTCATTACCTATTGCCAGTTCAAAGCTCATAATTTTTGGTTACCCACGTTGAGAGTTATACCTGATTGTTTAGGGTCAAAAGAATCTATCTTAGTTGAACATCTTTGCTACCTTATCTTTCTGGGTTTAACTCTTGGTACAATCATCTAAAGTAATGTCCCTAACACTCAGATGGTGAACACCATGTCAGGATCAGGAGTCGATCAACTGGCGGTGAATCGTCCAGGAAGGGCACCCCAGCAAGCACAGATAGATCCTGCCATGCAGCAATTCCTGGAGGCGCAGACTCAGCTCCTCCAGAACCTAACCAACATCGTGACGAATCTGCAAGCCCAAGTCAACAATCCACCGGTGCAGCAGCCGGCGCCCCGCAACAAGCACCGGGAGTTCATGAGTCACCATCCCCCCGTGTTCACTCATGTCGCTGATCCACTTGAAGGCGAGGATTGGGCGAAGACGATCTTGAAGATGCTCGGCACTGTCGGTGTGATGACGAGAGAGAAGGTTCGTATCTTTGCGGGACGACTTCAGGGGTCTACATCTGCTTAGTGGGATGCGTATATTGCTGCTCATGCCGCCCCAAACACTATCTCTTGGGACGAGTTCACCACCAACTTCAGGAGCCACCACATACCTTCTGGAGTCATGAAGATCAAGAAGAAGGAGTTCCTTTCCCTCAAGCAGGAGGGAATGTCAGTGGCTGAGTACAGAGACAAGTTCACCGAGTTGTCTCGCTATGCCACTGAGGAGGTTGCTGAAGACAAGAAGAAGCAGGAGCTGTTCCTGGATGGGTTAGCTGGTTCGCTGCAGTACCAGCTGATGTCTTATCCTTTTCCCACATTCCATCAGCTAGTTGATGCTGCCATCCGCTTGGAACACAAGCACAAGAAGCTCAGGGAGCAGAAGAGGAAGGCCACCAGCTCTGGACAGTTCGGGAGTGTGTCTCACCCGCGCTTCAACCCACCGCAAAACACCCCGTTTCGCTTTGGAGGACCGGGTGGAAACTTCGGGCGACAGCGGTCCCGGCGCCTGCTCGGCGGTTCCGAGCGATGCCGCTCGGCGGTTTCGGCGCCCGTCCCTTAGACTCCACGCCCAGCTTCCCAGCAGAGTCAGCAGAGAGCTCCAGTTGTCACACCGGTGAGGTCCGTGGCACCTCCTAATCCCGCAACCACTACTTGCTTCAAGTGTGGAGAGCTTGGTCACTATGCCAACGCATGCCCGAAGAGGAACCCTCCACACACACCAGTGCAGAACCAGTAGATGCAGCAGATGAGGAACGGGAATCAGACCCCGCAGACCAACAAGGGACAGCAGAGCTACGCACGAGGCATGGTGATGCACGTTGATGCTGAAGTCGCCCAGGAGAACCCCAATGTAGTGCTCGGTATGTTTCTAGTCAACTCCACCCCTGCCTCAGTTTTATTTGATTCTGGAGCATCCCATTCTTTCATTACATCTCAGTTCGTAGCTCAACATAATATACCCATCAGTCCCATGCCACGCGACATGCTAGTTAGCTCACCAGGGGGGAATTGAAAGCCATATATAAGTGTGACAACGTCAGACTCAAGATTTTGGGCAAAGATTTCCGAGCCAACTTGATAATCCTGGATTTGAAGGGGATTGATGTGATACTAGGAATGGGATGGTTGACCGCGTGTGATGCGGTGATTCAGTGTGCTAAGAGATCTATCCTTCTTACTAGTCCAGCTGGTGAAAGGTTTGAGTTTGCGGCACATCCAGCACCAGCAACAGCTATTGCCGTAAATCATCTCGAGGGAACGGCCTTGGAAGACATAAGAGTGGTGTGTGACTACCTTGATGTGTTTCCGGAGGAGTTACCAGGTATGCCCCCTGACCGAGATGTTGAGTTCGTTATTGATCTTTTGCCTGGTACTGCTCCTATCTCTAAGCGCCCTTATAGAATGTCTAGTGATCAGTTACAAGATCTTAAGGCACAGATTAAAGAGTTAATGGGTAAATGGTTCATTCCTGCTAGTTCATCACCTTGGGAAGCACCAGTTATCTTTGTGGGGAAGAAGGATGGTACACAGAGGATGTGTGTTGATTACAGGTCTCTTAATGACGTTACCATCAAGAACAAGTATCCTCTGCCCCGCATTGAGGACTTGTTTGATCAGATGAGAGGAGCCAAGGTATTTTCTAAAACTGATCTCCGATCCGGTTACCATCAGATGAAGATCAGGCCTTCGGATATTCCTAAGACAACGTTTACCACCAGGTATGGACTTTATGAGTACACGATCATGTCTTTTGGTTGACCAATGCACCTACCTACTTCATGTACCTGATGAACAAGATCTTTATGGAGTATCTGGACAAGTTTGTCGTAGTGTTCATTGATGATATCTTGATCTACTCCAAGAATGAGGAAGCGCATGAGGAGCATTTGAGGCTTGTGTTGCAGAAGCTGAGAGAGCATGAGTTATACGCAAAGTTCAGCTAGTGTGAGTTCTGGCTCAAGGAAGTGGCTTTTTTGGGTCATATCATCACCAACGGAGGTATTGCAGTGGATCCAAGCAAAGTCAGTGATGTGTTAAGTGGGAACCCCCTCGTACTGTGTCTAAGATCAGGAGTTTTCTAGGACTCGCTGGTTACTATCGTCGATTCATTGAGGGATTCTCTAAAATCGTGAAGCCTCTCACCACACTACTAGAGAAGGACAGAGAGTTCAAGTGGACCGATGCATGTCAGTCCAATTTTGAAGAGTTGAAGAAGCGGTTGACCACAGCACCTGTTCTAGTGATGCCAGATCTGCAGAAGAGTTTTGACATCTATTGTGATGCATCTCGACAGGGTCTGGGTTGTGTACTTATGCAGGAAGATCACGTTATAGCCTATGCATCTCGACAGCAGAGGAAGCATGAGTTGAACTATCCTATGCACGATTTTGAGTTAGCAGCAGTAGTTCACGCATTGAAGATTTGGGTACGTTATGGGAACTAAGTGCCAGATCTACACCGATCACAAGAGCTTGAAGTACATCTTCACTCAGAAGGATCTCAATCTGAGACAGCGCCGTTGGTTAGAGTTGATCAAGGACTATGATCTGGAGATTCACTATCACCCTGGTAAAGCAAATTTGGTCGCTAATGCCTTGAGTCGGAAGGGTCATGCTAACATGGCTATGGTTTTCCAGCTTCCTGATGAGTTGGTAAAAGAGTTTGAAAGGCTCAACCTGGAGGTTGTTGCACATGCAGAGGGAGTGACTTTGGAAGTGCAGTCCACTCTGGAGCAGGAGATACGTAAAGGTCAGTTGGATGATGTTGGGATTTAGAAAATCAAGGAAAGTATGAAATAAGGAGAAGCCCCAGATTTCACAGAGGATGGACAAGGAACTGCATGGTTTAAAGGTCGGTTATGTGTGCCAGAAACAGGAGACCTCAAAGAGACTATCCTGAGAGAAGCTCACGATTTTGCCTACTCTATCCATCCAGGCAGTACTAAGATGTACCAGGATCTCAAGCAGAGGTATTGGTGGTACGATATGAATAGGGATGTGGCCGCACATGTGGATTTGTGTGACACTTGCCATCGGGTTAAGGCTAAACATCAGAGGCCCACTGGTTTGCTTCAATCGCTGAAGATGCCTGAGTGGAACTGGGAAGAGATCGGTATGGATTTCATTGTGGGTTTACCTCGAACCCGAGATGGTTATGATTCGATTTGGGTCATTGTGGATCGTTTGACCAAGGTTGCTAATTTCATCCCGGTGAAAACCACGTATACAGGAGCTAAGTCGGCAGAGCTGTACATGTCCAGGATCGTGTGTTTGCATGGTGTACCAAAGAAGATAGTTTCAGATAGAGGTACACAGTTCACCTCTCGGTTTTGGGGAAAGTTGCACGAGTCTATGGACACCAAGTTGAACTTCAGTTCAGCTTATCATCCACAGACAGATGGACAGACAGAGAGGATCAATCATATCTTAGAGGACATGCTGAGAGCATGTGCACTTAAGCCTGGTGGTAGTTGGGATAAGAGCTTGCCGCACGCTGAGTTCTCTTATAACAACAGCTACCAAGTTAGTCTCAAGATGGCACCCTTTGAGGCTTTGTATGGAAGGAAGTGTAGAACTCCGTTGTACTGGAGTGAGACAGGCGAAAGGCAATTGTTTGGGGCAGACATCATCAGAGAGGCAGAAAAGCAAGTTCAGATTATTCGGGAAAACTTGAGGATTGCTAAGTCTAGACAGAAGAGTTATGCAGACAGAAAAAGGAGAGATGTGGTCTTTCAGGAGGGTGATTATGTGCATTTAAAGGTGTCACCCATCAGAGGGTTACGTTGATTCAAGGTCAAAGGGAAGTTGTCACCCCGGTTTATCGGACCTTTTAAGATTCTAGAGAGACTGGGAGAAGTGGCATACATGTTGGAGTTGCCAGTGCAATTAGCTGATGTACATGATGTGTTCCATATATCTCAGTTGAAGAAGGGTTTTAGTCCTCATGACAAGCAGCCATTGCCCATGGATGAGTTAAACATAAAGGAGGATCTCACTATTGTCGAACACCCTATCCGGATATTAGATACTATGACACGAGTTACCAGGAATAGTGTGATCAATATGTGCAAAGTACAGTGAGTAATCATGCAGAGGATGAGGCAACATGGGAAAGAGAGGATGAGGTCAAAGCAGAGTTTCCAGATCTTTTTGCCAATCTATCCGAATCTCGAGGACGAGATTCTTCTTAAGGGGGTAGGATTTGTAACACCCTAATTTTGCTAAGTTGGCTTTTATTAAAATTTGCTAGAAACCCTTTTATTGCTCTTAAGGAATATAAGGTTGTTTTTAATTTCTTTTAGGCATTTAAATTTTTCTAAAGTAAAATAAATAAACTATAGGATTTGATTATTGCATTCATGCTGGTGCATTGCTTTTGGTTGTTTGAATTCGAATTCATGTTTGAATTCAATTGCTTATGCCTTATTTTAATTGTTCAAACCTTTGATTCTCTTCTCCCTTAGACTTCCCCTTTCTAGCCCGTTTTAGTTTGTGGCCCAGCAGCCTGAAGTCTGCTGGCGCCCCTCCAACTATCTGCCTCGGCCCGCTTGCGCCAGTGCAGCCCAGCGCCGCCAGCCCACAACAGCCCAAAAGCCGGCCAAAACCACCGCCGCTAGCCCATCCCCGCTCTCCTGCGCCTGCAGCCGATGACAGGTGGGGACCACCTGTCATCCCCAACCCGACGCCGTGTCCCGGCCGGACTCAAGGCCGAATCCGACCCGCCGCCGCGCGCCCGCCTGCCTTGCTTGGCCCGCATGTCTAGGACGCCCCCCTGGCCTATTTAAGCCGCGCCGCCACCCCTAGGGTCCCCTACCCGAGCCATAGCCGCCGCCTTTGCTTGCGCCGCACCCCGCCGGAACCCTAACCCGCGCCGCCGCCGCTGTTTCCCGCCATCGTCACCTCCTTGTCGTCGTGAATCCGCCCGGAGTTGCGCAAGGAGGTGAGGAACCCAACCGTGCCACTTGTTGTCGTCCCCGCGCACCGAGACGCCGAGGGAGGCTCGCCGGAGTTGCGCCGCCGCCTTGCCGCGTCGTGCGTCATCGTCGTCACGTCTCGGCCAGTCGCGTCACCCTAGATAGGTTCGTCGCGTCGCCGGCTACGTCTAGGTGCAAACCGCGTGCCAATCCGTTCCCGGGAACCCTAGATTGGGTTCACCGGTGAGAGCGCCGCCGCCCGCCGCCGCTAGCGCGCATGCGTGCGTCCTAAGTCGTTAGATCAGGATCTAACGACCCTGATCGTTCAACCGTCACCAGCAGCCGTTGGATCTAGATCCAACGGACCAGATCCAAGCCAGCCCGGGTCAATACCGGTCAAACTGGCAGGCCCTTGCGTTTTTGCAGAAAACCCCTTGTACTTTTCGAATTTCAAAAAATACCCTTCCGCGGTAATAAGTTCTTTGTAGTTAGGTCCTTCTATTACGGTTAAGCCCAGATTCTTTAGGATTCTTTACAGTTTAGTCCTTGCACCTTTAATTAAGCGTATCTTGGTCGTTTTAGCTCCGTTTTAGTGTTCTTTATGTCCACACGATCGTCTCGAAGAGTAGAACAGTTGTATGCCTCTGTGTTGTTCAGTTATTACTGTTTGGTGATTGTTTCTTATTTATTCTTGTTGTTTGCTTGTACGTGATGATTGTGGAGCGTAGATAGTGAAGCGTTCGAAGGCTTTGAAGATCAAGACGCGCCAGAGTTTGAGCAACCGAGTCTTGTTGAAGGCAAGTCTTCCTTGAAGCATGCCCACTTGTCCTACATAACATGCATTTAAATTCACCATATTTACTTTTCTTGCTTGCATTAACTTTGACGGGAACCTATTAAGGATCATACCTAGTCTTTTACAACCTTAGCCTTGTAACCGGGTTAATGTCCTTAATCTTGATGGTAGTTATGGCTTAGTGTAAGTGCAATCAAGCCCTATGAGGGTTTTAGTGATGTTGACCACACAATTAAAGAGCTAATGAGCCTTTGAGATTATTGTGCAGTGTGAGAATATTTTACAGGTGCAAAAGAATGAAAGGAGACCCCACAATTACATGAAGAAGGATCCCTATGCTCTTTGGAGAAGTTTCTTTATTTTATCTTTTGAATTTGAGTATAGGACAATCCGTACTATCAAGAGGGATACTAATGGTGAGTTAGGGTGGATTCAAGTGCTCATAGTCTATCTTTCTTAAACCCTAACCCATACCCAAAGGAAAGAGATCTGCTGCTGTTTTGCCCTTGTTGTTTCCTTGTTCGGATGTTCCGACCATACGGGCTACAGTCAGCAGAGATTTCAGAGGTTGGAAGTTCCGAGATTTTTCTCGGAGGTTCCGAACTTTGAAATATGACCGTTACTGTTCTGGATCTGGGGGTATTTATACCCCTTGGTCCCCCAATGGTTATCTTCTTCCTCTGCCCGAACAGTAAACCGTTCTAGGGTGTTTCTCTCACGTAGCATTCACTCCCAACCTACTCTCTTCCAAATCCCTGCCTAGCATTAATTGAGAGTGGATTTTTGAAGTGAGTTTGTGAGCAAAACCTTCCATGCCCTAACCTTGAGCACTTGGAGAAGTCCTAGCAAGCTTGGTGGATCTATGTTGACGGTGTATTTTGGTACACCAAGCATGTTCATTACACTTTGGTTTGGATTTGATTATGGAACTAACCCGCCACTAGGTACACTAATCATATAACAAGTTATTTTACATGCATTTGGAAGTGTTGTGTTTATGTAGGAAAACATGGACATAAAGGACGGATTCGCAACAAGTTCAAAGGAGCATTTACGGAGTCTTGTTCGTGTTCATGAGCTTGATGAAATCACTTCCAATGGTGTCAAGGACCGAAGTGCTACAAGGAATACCCCCGGGGATTGAAGCGTAAAAGACTGAACTTCATGCGCGGAGAACCTCCATCTTGGACGCGAGGATGACATCGTCAAAATCATGCAAGTGGAGGGGGCAAAGTGCATAATTACATGAGGACCCACGGGAGCGAAGGGGCGACCGAACCGGGCCGAGGTGGGCCCAGGCCGGTCGGCCCAGGCCGGTCGGCCCAGCCCACTCCGGTGGCCGGTTCGGCCCCCTTTCCTTGCACCCGAAGGATCTTCAACCCTAAAACCCTGGAGGCGCCACCATTCTACAGGGAGAGATCCATTCGCACCAGGAGGCCATCCACAAGCTAGAGAGAGAGGAGGAGGATCTCCGGAGGGAGATCAACCACCTCGAAGGAAGCACCCACAAGTGGAGAAGAAGGAAGACATCGTCGGAAGGGAAACCATGATCAACGGTGCTATGTCCAGCACCTTGATGGGGTAATCTCCTTATTCGTCCATGGGTTGTAATCGATCTTGAGATGTAATCGCACTTTGTCGGATTATCTATCTATCATCTTGTATTGAATATACTTTAATGCTTAAGATTAGCTACCATGCCGTAAAGGGAGTATGAGCTCCAATGCTTCCTTAGATCCATTCAATACGTCGTGTCCATCATAGGTCTAGTCATGAATACCTTCGCGTAGTGACAGTACGAGAGGAGGGAAAGGGCGAAACCGTGGTCACAACCCCGATAGATTAGATTGGTTTTCATGTCTTTAAGTGATTGCATGTTCTAGTATCGTAGACCCGTGGGCGAGTGTCTTTTATCTTGATATCTTAATCATTCTCTCTAGTGTAGTTTAGTTGTTTTCTAGTTTAATCATAGTTAGAGTTTGAGTAGTTAGAGTGTGAAGGTAGATCGAACGCTTGTAATCCCCTTGCTCCGCGGATTGACAAGAACCTTGGGAATCCCATGGTGAAAAAGGTGTGGGGTCCGTGCGCTTGCGAATCGTAGAGGGATACGTCTTTTATCCGCCAACAATCTATTACTCTTGGAGCCTTGCTCCTAGACGGATAGAGGTTCTTGGAAGCTCTCCAACCTGATTTGTGGAAGATCCAAGGTGTTTGTATTACTCTTTGTGAAACTAGTGGAAAGCCTCCACCTATTACCCAAAGTGATAGGTGTGAGAGAGGAGTTGACCTTTGTGGTCCCTAGCCTTTGTGGCTTCCTCAACAATGTGGACGTAAGTAAGACTTTGTGGCGAGCTGAACCACGGGATAAATCTTTGTCTCGTGTGTGCTCTCATTTATATTATTGCTTGTTCTTGTTCATGCTTGTTCTTGACTAGATCTATTAGGGTTTGTCTCCGGTCTATGTTGTGGTACCTTCCTAGATTGCTCTTTGCTTAGAAATCTTCTTGCTAGGTCCTAAGTACCTCCTAGAATTTGGTAGACTTGTTTTTCTTCAAGTATTCCACAGCTTATCTCTTATTTGCTCTGTTCTAACATATCCCGGAAGTTCTGAGTTTATTCTAGTAGGCTGCTTCGTTCGGAGGTTCCGAGAATAATCTCAGAGGTTCCGGAGTCTGACAGTGTTTCTGCAGAAAAAGTTTAAATTTGTGTGCAGGCCTATCCAGCCCCCTAGGCCATATTGCCTCGATCCTTTCACTTAGCATGCTTAACTGGGATGGTATTAATCAACTTGGATACTTTTATATTTTATGTTCCGTTTGTTGTTGTTTTACTTTACAAGACCACTTTGTCATGTTAATCGGAACATGGAGAACCACCCAGGAAAATAGTACAACCACAAGAACTAACAGGCAATGGTCTTGGCTGAATAATTAGGAACTTTAGCTTGGGGTGATCTTACCTGATAAGGGTAAGGGATTAGCGGTACTGTGGGGTATAGACTCGCTCTAGCAGGGGGCTGGGTGAGTTATTCTTTTTATGGTGGGGTAGCAACCTGCTAGGGGACTTTATACCTTGCTAACTAATCCAGACCTTGTGGGTCATAACTTGCTAGGGAACCTTTGTAAAGGCCATGTAGCGTCCCTATGCGACCACACCTCAGTAGTGTGGTATGGTGCCTTGCAAACACCGCATGGTTGGGTTCAAAGTTCTTCAGAACTTTTACGCTGCTTGTGGTGAAAGTGTACAACCTCTGCAGAGTGTCAAACTAACTAGTTAGTCGTGCTCAGGGTCAAGAGCGGCTTGGACCCTCACATGACTAAATTATGGAATTTAATGTTAAATTGTTGTTTTATTCTTTATTTATGATGCTTATATTCTATTAATTGGGTTGGTATGAACTTACACTCTTTAGTAATTATGTTGCTAACAAAACTTGACCCACGAAAATGCTAAACTACTTGAACCTTAGCCATCCACCATATGGCCTTGCATGTTATGTTATTCCCTCTAGTTGAGTACGTCATGTGCTCACGCTTGTTTATTTTCTTGTATCTACAACACTCGGATTGCTGCTAAGACTGGGAGAACTTTGAAGATTTCCCCGGAGATTTCCAGGAGTTCTAGGTGTGCGTGTCTTCAGTCAGCTGCCTGTGGAGGCATCTTCATCCGCTGCAAGAACTCGTTATTTATGTTTCGTTTAAGACTTTGGTTATGTAATAACTATTCTTTCGTGTGGCACTGATTTTGGTATTCACAATGTCGTTGCGTGTGTGTAACTTGAACCTGGCGCACACGTAATCTATGCATTCGGTTTTGCCTTTAAAACTGGGTGTGACATGTTCTTCAGAGGTCCAGGTCGAACTGGAGCAATCTCGAGCATCTCGGAAGCAAGACGCGGCCGCCCTGAACCAGGCCCGCGACGCCCGACGCAAGTCAGAGGCCATCAGTGAGAAAGCCATTGGGGACATCGCCAAGCTCGCCAGGGCGATGAGTTCGGCCATGGCCGCACTTGGTGTCTCGCTTGGCCCGCGAACACCCGAGACGCTGATTGAGGAGGTTGGTTACCTTCCCGGCGTGGTGCGAGAACTTGAGTTGTCGACGGCTCGTCGTGTGGTACACCGGATCCTCGCCATGATCGAGTCGCACTACCAAGGGCTGGACCGCACGACGCTGAGTGGCGGCTGGGCCCCAGGCGTCTCCGATGATCAGTGCGACGAACTGGAGGTGGACTTCGCCGCCTTCGCCCGCGAGATGGCTGATGCTGCATTGAAGGATCTGGAGCTGCTGCCACAAAACTAGTCGAAGGCCCCGGGAGTTCCCGGGCCCCAGAATTAAACATGCCACAAAGTGTTTGTTGTAATAATTTGAACAGGCTGCCAGGCCACCGAGTAGCTAGGCTTTTTATCTGGCGTTATCTCTCGACTGCTTTCGAGCGCCCGAGGACGACTGCAGCAACACACAGTCGGACTTAGAGAAACAAAATAATCAAGCCGTGCTCCGGAGCCGCGGGGGCGTAAGAGTTGTAAGGCTTGGCCCCTTCGAACTACGAAGCACAATCGTTCGTTCGCAGCCCCCGGAACCTCGGGAGGTTCGGGAGATAACTTCAACTGAGGTTTTGGTCGCGCAAACTCCTCTTTTAGATCGGAGTCCCGGTGGTCACTAAAATGTTCTCGGAAAGAGTTCGGATGAAAGCCGGAGACTAGAGAAGTACTCGCAAGTCTTCGTGTTGTAGCCGCGGGGGCGTTAGCACTAGGAGCTTTGAACGAATAGGCGACTCACCATCGCATGCAAATTGTCATCTTCGCTTTTCTCGAGTTTGAGTTTCCATCAAAAAACTTCTCGCTCGTGCGATCGGTCTCGACAAAGTTGTCGGAATTTTTGAAAAAAAATCGAAAAAACGTCGAGGACACGAGGGCATTGTGCCCTAGTATCCCCCAAGCAGGGAGCGTCTTTGCCTTGGTGCAAAGACGCTGCCTGCTCAAGCATAAGCATTGCCATAAAGAAAAAGGTACACAGCTGAATATAAGATTGAACTCGGAGACATGTGAACAAAGGCAAGATGCATGTATTTATTGATGTACGAGTTCTGAACATTTACTCAAGGGTAAAATGGGCGCAGGTGTTCGATGTTCCATGTGTTGGTGACGACCCTCCCGTCCTCGTACTGGATCTTGTACGTCCCTGGTCGGAGACGCGGCTCATCCCCGAGTCCGGGGGTCTTCTTCGTCGCCAGCCGTCGCCGTGTTCGTCCCGTCGACCGCGTTGCCAATGCCAACCATGAAGCACTCGCGTGCGGGATCGTAGCTTCCGACGCTGGAGGTGTCGGAGTAGCCGAACAAGTAGTCCGCGACGTCGAGGAATCGCTTGAACATCACCGGATCCGGCACGCCGGAGAAATCCCACTCCGCGTACCCGTGCGAGGTCGCGGGGGGCAGCTCGCTAGCGGAGCCATGGTACGACTCGTCGTTAGTGGCGATGACGTTTCTGGCCGCCAGAAGGTGTTAACCGGGGAGGTCGTCATACGCTGCCATGTCGGTGCCAGCGGATGAAGCGTAGGCTGTTGCGGCGTTACACATCCCGTGGGGAAACTGCAGCTCGGGAGCCATGTGCTCTCCCGCGGGCGCCGGTGTTGTTTCGTCGAGGGGTGCGTCGCGTCGTGCCACGGCGCGCGCGGCCCGACGACGTTCCGTTCGCGCCCGGCGTGATCGTTGGCCGAACGGCGCCGACGTCGGGGTGCCGAAGGGCCCGCAGCGCCGGCGGCGCGGGTGCGGGACGCCAACATCGGGCGTGGCGGGGACCGGTTCCGGCCGGTCGACCGCCACGGATGGAGCTCGGCGCGGTTGGTGATGCACATGAGGTAGCCGTTCCCCGTGGCTTGGAAGTTCAGACTTTCGAACTGGATTTCGAATCCGGTCGGGAGGGGGTCCGAGATGCCCATGGAGTACCTCTGGCCCCTGTACTCGGTGAGGATCACCATTGTGATGGCTGCCGGGAAGTAGATTTCTAGCGCGCGGTCCCCTACCTGGCGCGCCAACTGTCGAGTTCTCTACCGCCGGCAGTTAATTTCTATCGATCGTGCGTTGGGCTCAGATGGTTAGCGCAGGAGACAACGAAATTTATACTGGTTCGGGCCTCCGAGGAGTAATACCCTAAGTCTAGTGTGTAGCTACTGTGTTTTTGAGCCAGGGGTGCTCGTAGTAGGGGTTACAAGCTGGTCGGGAGAGGGAGTTGGTTCCCAGGTCCCGAGAGGTGGTGTTCGGTCTTATGAAAGTCTAACCCTTGTGACCGTTGCTCTCCTCTCCCTTTTATAGTCTTAAGGGGAGGGGCACAAGGGGGAGTAAAAATGAGTTACAGTGTTTGGCAGTTGGTATGTCCCGTCGTACGTCGCCGTCCGTTGGGGTGCTTTGAAGCTGAGTCGCGATGCCTTGTCGGGAAAACCGCCGCGTGGCCGGGTTGGACTGTTCCCTCCGGGACGCTTGGTCTTCTCCCTGAGTAGTTTGAGCTTGTCTTAGTCTACCCGAGTGCTTGCCTAGATTGCCACGCCCGAGCCTAAGCCTAGGCTTGTGCGCGTCGTAGAGGGTGCTTGAGTGCCTCGGTTGAGTCTTGCGTGTGGCAAAGTAGAAGGGGATGGTGATGTGATGATTGCGCGGCTAGTCAGACCTGCATTAAGGCTCTTGCCGAGGCAGGTTGCCTGCATGGCCGCCAGTTGTTGTTTCCGCGTGACGTGGAGATTCGCCCCTTCGTGCGCGTCGGTGGTGACGCCCGAGTTGTGCGTCTGGGCCCCACGCACTAGTCAGAGCCGAACTTGTCGTGCGAGGCGGAGACTTGTCGTGCGAGGTGGAGACTTGTCGTGGCCGAGACGGAGACGTGTTCCTCTAGTGGGAAACTGGTCGGAGATGCAGCCGTCCGACCAAGGACTAGGTGTCTTGCCAGCAAGGGTCTTGACGAAGATCTGCATGCTTTCCCTGAGACGCAGCACCAGGCGAAGAGTGCTCTCCTTCTAGATGTTGCGATCAGTAAGGGTACAGTCATCCTCAAGCTGCTTGCCAGCTGACAGGAATCTCCACCCTGAGGGTAACGGCTTGTCGTCTTACAGTGGCATAATCTTGCCGTTGAAGGGGGCCCTAATCCGGGCCCTCGTCAGCACGCCTAATATTATTGTGTTTGGTGTGGTATTTCTATGCATAACTATAAATTATTGATTGGGGGTGGTATTTAAAACTACTTTGTGCCAACATCATGCCAAAATTTTCATTTCTTTCAAGCCGGAGACCCTTTTCATTGCAGCGGTTTTAATTCATTCTGTAGCAGTTTTAATTCTTACCGCAGCAGTATAAATAATTTATACCGTGGTATACCGCTGGTTACCATTTGTATAGGCGATTTTGGTTTGGATTTTGAATTCGAGTGGTAAGAAGCGGTATACCATTTATACCGCGGCGATATACCATTACCGCTGGGTAGCGGTATAAATATATCGGTCCGTAAAAAAAACCTGCTATGTACTGTGAATGAGACGTAGGGGCAGTACTCATACACGTGATAGTAGACTACAAAATAAAACGAAAAAAACAAAGAAAATGCATCAATCAGAGGCTTATGGACGTACGCTGCATATATATAATTATTAAGCAACTGAATAATTGCACGGCCACGAATTAACTACTAGTAAACAAAAGGTGTATGATCTGCTAATGATCTTGCAAATCCCTTTCTTTCTCTATCATTGTATTGGTATTGATATGAGTCCACCAAAATAACTGATGCCTGAGTCTGACTACTTTTATTCTTAATCAACAGTAACTTCCATATACTCTCCAGGCATGCGCAGTGGCAGGTATACTCCCACAGAATCTCAAATTTTTAGTAGGTTTTGATTTTTTTTTATCATAGATACGAGTATATATTTAACGGGCGCTCTGCAAATCTGTTATTGGTCTTTGTTTTTGGAGGCAGACGCCCTTTTTTTTCCTGAGACCAATGCAAGAGGAAGGGATTTGGTTTGATTTTTTTTTCAAAAGGGACAAATTAAATTACGGGCACCTTTCAAAAGAAAAAAACGGGTGCAACCGATTGGGAGGCTCGATGCTTGATCCCAAATCAAATAAACTAGAGAGGATTTAAGCGACGCATTATCCTCATTACTTTACACGTTGTCCACTTGATGATCACTGCTAGTGCTGCTAGTATGTAGTAGTTCCCTTTTGCAAAGTCCAAGCAGAAGGAGAGGATCATATCTGATCCGAACGGGAAACGGAAAAGGATTGGACCGATCGATCGAGCAGTCTGCTGCTGGGGGACAGTATCATGATAACCATTTCCATTTTTATATATAAAAATAAAATGTATAATGTCCCCACTACTCCAATCCGCAACCATACTTTAGGCTCTATTATTGAAGGTTTTTTTTTTTGCGTACCTAATTGGAGCTAGACACACACTGATCGTCGGGATCAGGAAATGATAAAACGCATGCTTATTAGTGGTGTTAGGGACAATGCATATGATCATCAGGATCATTTTAACAACAGTATGCGCATGAATGGCTGACACGTACATCATGCACGCTGAATTTAATTTGGGTGTCTTGTCAGTGTATCCCCTAGCTCTAGTCTAGATGCACACATCAATTTACTACTCCACAAATTATTTGTCATTTTGACTTTTTAGATACATTCATTTTGTTACATATAATCGGCGATGCAGGTCGGACATAAATATATATCTAGTTGTATAACAAATGAACGTGTTTAGAAAAGTCCAAATGACAAATAATTTGGAACGAATCGAGTATGCAATATTGCACATTTAATTAATTACAAATAGAACAAGGATTCTCAAAGGTGCGTGCAGTCATTCTATTTTTATTTCAGAAAACTTGAAGAGTACGTACGTGGTGAGACTCTGAGGGCGCGTCAGGGGCAACACCGAAATTTCATTACTGGAGTAACGAAATTACATAGTTCTTAACATGCAAAGTTATGAAATGTATGCCTACTTATTACAGCAGTTTTTCAGAAGTACCCGCAGACTCCCCAGGGTCTGCTACCAACACCAGTCATCACAAAAGGTTTACAGGTTTTCAGCAGCTCTAGCAACACAGAAGGCCTAAATCAGACATAGCCAAGATGCAGCGGAACTAGAAGAGTTGAGCTGATCCAGCTTCAAGCGTCAGGGAGTTTCTTGTGTCTTGCAGTTCACTGCAACAGGACTGTGCCATCGTCGACAGTCTCCGAGTCTTGCACTGGATGAAAGTGAAGAGCAGCTTCTTTCAACGCCTCTGCGCCATCTTCTAGCGCCTGTTTGTCTATCGGTTTTGACAGTCCTACCCAGTATGCAAGGAAAGATGAGGCTAAATAGATAGTCTCCGTAGGAGATTTAACTTGTTTTTTTCGAAATGGGTAGCATTTCTCGTTTTCCAGATTGCCCAGCAAATAGCTGACAGCTCTACAAAGTGTATCATTTTGTTGCTACTTATGTATCTATCCACCCAAATCCAGAACTGTTCAAAGGAACAAGGTCTACGGTTAACTCCCATAACATGGGCAATCAAACTTCAAATGTATCTAGCCATATAACAATCAAAGAACAGGTGTTCAACACTTTCAAATGTATTGCAAAAGAAGCATCTTTTATCACCCTGCCAATTCCTCCTGCTGAGGTTATCTTTGGTCAGGATAGCATTTTCATGCATCAGCCACATGAAAATCTTGATTTTCATGGGGATTTTTGCTTCCCATGGTTTTTATTAGGCTTATTTATTTCCCAGCTGAATAGATGTTTATACATTGATTTAACTGAGAATTTTCCAGATTTTTCCCAGGTCCATTTCACTATGTCTTTTCCATTGGAGAGGGCACAAGTAGATAACATATCTCTCAACTGCCTAAGCTGGAATTGTGCTCTTTCATCTCGCCTTCTTCTAAAATTCATCCTCCAACCTCTTTTTGCCATCTCTGCCACACTCCTCTTTTGCTCTGTGCACACATCAAAAAACTCTTTGAATTTATCCTTTAAGGGGACCATCCCACACCAGGGATACTCCCAAAAGTATGTATTGCTTCCATTTCCTACTATCACAATTCTCCCTTTCAGATATAGTTGTTTTACTTTTAGCAAGTCATTCTAAACTGAAGAATTTTTGGGGTTTTGCCGTAATTGGGCAATCCCTCTGTCAATCTTATACTTCTTTTTAACAATGTCCTGCCATAGACCTTCCTCATATTCTTGTTTCCACCACCATTTACATAGAAGGATGAGATTCATTCTCCTCAAATATTTGATGCCTAATCCACCCTTCTGTTTAGGGCTGGTGGCTTTGGACCATTTGACCAGGTGGTATTTCTTTTTACTCCCCCCTTTGCCAAAAAAAAATCTTTTATTGGTTATGTCCACCCTCTTTAGAATTGTTTTGGGGAGAAGATGCATTGACATGTAGTATGTTGGAATGCTACTGAAGCACGAATTTATAATCTCCCTCCAAAGGATAGAGCACCACCTTTCCAACCATCCATACTTTTTATAAGTTTTTCACATGGAAAAAAATAGCGCGCTAATAGCACGCTATAGCACGCTAATAGCGGCTCCGAGCACTTGCCGCAACGATATCTTACTTTTTTGCGCTATCGGTGCTATTGCCGCTACAGCGCGCTAAAGTGCCGCTATTCAAATTTAGCACCATAGCGCCGCAAATAGCGCGCTATGAATATTTTTTGATTTTGATGCTGAAACCTGAATCATAGAAGATCGTTGCTCTTGGACTTGATGCCTTTATAGTTGTTTGCTTGTTTCCTTTGAATTGTGGTTGTTTATTTTTGTTAAATGTTTATGGTAGAATTGTGAACTTATGGCTGAATCCTCGTGTCTTCATGGTTGAATTAGTGAATTATGAACTTATTATGTTGGTTGTGGCTTGTGGTTATCAACTTATCATATATATATATATATGTATATATATATATATATATATATGCTGTTATATTTCCTGTTATTTGATTAAAATAGCTCGCTATAGCGGTGCGATAGCGGCAAAATAGCGCGAGCAGACAGGTAACGCTACTGCGCTATTGCACGGCTATAGCGTGGCAATAGCGGCGCTATAGCGTCCGCTATAGCGGCAATAGCGGTCAGAAACAGTTGCCGCTATTTTTCATAGCCCGCGATTTAAAACCTTGGTTTTTCATCCACCGGAAGCTGATCAACTACATGCGTTTTCTTCGGTCACTGGCACCCCCAAATATTTGATTTGTCATTCTCCAGTGGCACAATTTAAAATATCAACATGCACAATTACTTTTTCATAATCTTGTGAAACCATGAGGGTTTCACTTTTGTTGAAGTTAATTTTTAAGCTAGACATTTTTTTCATACAAACAAAGTAAGAACTTCATGTTTTGCAGAGACTCCAAATCATCTTTAATGCATAGGATAGTGTCATCTGCATACTGAAGTACAGCTAGCCCCTGATCAATATATTTTGCTACTAACCCTTTGATCATGCCGTTTTCTTGTGCTTTGTGTATCATTTTGGCTAAACTGTCTGCGCGTGCAGGGTACGAATGAAATTTAAGCAATTATATTATAAACGGATTATGTTTTTATTTTAAGAGCCAGAGAAGTGACAACTAATTGACGATTTCACTCAGTAGGGATTAGTCAACAAATTACTGTATGTGTGCTTGGTGGCTTGGCCTAGAAAAGTTACATAACAGATCCACACACACACGCACACGGCAGACTCGATTGACGGCTAGTTTGACTTGGGGTTAGCGTGCACACGCGTGGCTGATTACGACGCAGATCAGATGGGGATGATCGATACGGGACGGGAAAAGATATATATAATCGCCGTGATCACGCGGCGTGATTCATCACGTACGTGGACAGTTTCCTGCTGCCGCTGCTGCTGCTGCCTGTAGTCTGTAGATAGATAAGGTCGTCGTCGTCGTCACAGCGTCAGGCTGCTGGGGAGCGTGACGCTCACGTCAAAATGCTCGATATATCGCTGGCTGGGACCTGGCCTGGTCTGGAGCGGGAGGTGACCGCCCCGGCCGCCCGGATGAGTACGTGAGGGTGAGGCTACCTCTTCGCGGCCGCGCGGGGCACCGACTGTTCCGCGCGCGCGCCCGACCTGCTGCACGCGATCCATGAATCCATCCATGCTTTTCCTAGACCGCGCGCGTGTCTGTCTGTCTGACTGAACAGGCCGGCGGCAAACGCATTGAATCGGAAGTGCGCGGACTCTATACACGATCTCATGCGACAGCGTCTCAGCAGATTTCGCTGCGCAGAGGTGTTCACGCTAATCTCTCGTGATGGCCAGTTGGGTTGTGCAGTGTATCCCTGACACACCGCTCGATTCGCCCCTGGTTTTGCCCAACTTAATACGTGCCATTAGCTGGCGATAGTGTCCACTGCTTGCTTGCTTGCTTGCTCCATCATACATTACCGTACGTAGGTTTTTGTCCGTTGCAATCCATACACACAACAACTCTCGTCGTGCAAACTTGGATATCTTCCCTCCTTGCTTTTCCCTTCGGTTTTATAGTCGATCGGTTTGTTGTCCTGTTTTTTACGCTTTAGGTCTCTCCTAAAAGCGACGTCTTTGTAACTCATTTTTTCTTCTCTTAATGAAAAATATGCTTTGCACATGTTAAAAAACGTGGCACTACATACTAGCTATGTATACTTCTTCGTTCCGGCTCAAGTTGTATGTTGTTTCGATTTTTCTAAACTTATGTATTTGCACTTAGCTACGTACACTTCTCCGTTCTGGCTCAAGTTGTATGTTAGTTGTTTTTTTCTAAATTTATGCATTTGCATATAATGCATATCGATGAATAAGAAAACTTTCAAACTCAATCTTCCAAAGATGTTAATAGAGCCTGTAGAGGTATGGTGCATGCATGTCCATTCGTATGGGTGAGTGTGTGACAGTGTATTACGTGAGTGTTTGCGCAAGTAATGTCTGATTAAAAATTGCGAAACAACTTGCAATTTGAAATGGATGGGGGTAGTGTTCTTCATATTCTGATTGGGTGGTCCGTCGCCCCTTAGATTTCCACCAACAACCTTATTTTTGCATTGCAACATTTGCATGCGGCACCACCGGGCCGAATTCCCGTCACTACGGGAAACGGGGGCCTTTGCCGTGCGCCGAATAAGCGCACGGCAAAGGCCAAAAACGCACGGCAAACCCTTTGCCGTGCGTTTTTCGTCGGGCGCACGGCAAAGGGCGCACGGTAGCATTTTGCACGGCGAAGCCCCTTTGCCGTGCGCCGCGCCGACAACGCACGGTAGACAATGTTTGCCGTGCGTTTTCCACGACGCACGGCAAACAAAAGCAACTAACGGCACCGGTTCTAAACGGCGTGGACCAAGCTTTGCCGTGCGCGGGAGAAAACGCACGGCAAACAGAGTCTGTTTGCCGTGCGCCGTCCTGAAAACGCACGGCAAACAGAGTCTGTTTGCCGTGCGCCAGCAATAAAACGCACGGCAAACAGGGCTGTTTGCCGTGCGCTTTCCTTGGGGCGCACGGCAATGAATGGCACGTTTGCCGTGCGCCTCCATAAACGCACGGCAAACGCGACCGTTTTGGCGTTGGTTTTGGTCACTTTGCCGTGCGTCTTCCGAAAGACGCACGGCAAAGTGACCATTGCGTTTATTTTTTTTGGTTTTCACGTTTAAAAATACCCAAAAATCACAAGTAATGTCATATATATCATAATATTCATCACGGGCATCATATATATCATAATATTCATCACATGCATCATATATGTCACAATAACCATCACATACATCATATATATCACAATAAGACATCACATATAGATAAATTCACACGTTACTCATCGACAAGTCCACTAGTACATCCAAGTTCATCGGAAAGTCCACAAGTTTATCAACAAATCCACAAGTTCAACAACAAGCATTATTCAAGTTCATCGGCAAAGCTCCACAAAGTCCGGGAACTCAAATCACATAAACGCGACTCACCGAGTAGGAGGGAAGAGTGCCGTGGGGGCATCGGCGGTGACATGCCCGGGGACCCTTGTACATTATTCGAAGCCGCCGATTGATTCTTTCAATAAAAAAAGTAAATTGCATGTGAGACCACAATCATGTTTTCTATGTTATAATCTAAGTTCTAAGTCTCTACTTTCTCTAGGTTTCTAAGTTAGTCTAAGTCTCTACGTTCTTTAAGTCTGTAATTATTGAAATGAAAGAGCAGATGTCAAGTAACTCACCACGGGAGTCTCGGGAGCGGCACGGCGGAGTCGGAAGGACGGGCACCGGGGCATCGGGGGCATCACGGGCATCACGGGCATCGGGGGCATCACGGGCATCGGGGGTATCGGTTGACCGAGGATGTGTAGATGGGTTTAGTTCCCATGCTCTACTCCTAGCCGAGACGGAATTTCGGCAAGCACCTCCCCGTCGTTCTCCAAGTACACGTCCGGAAAGGAGATTGTGTACCCGGAGAACAACGGGGAAGGTGAAGCCGAAACTCGTCCCGGATCGGAGCGGACCATGGAAACTAAACCCATCTACACATCCTCAGCTGTCCAAAAAACGTGGACAATTCGAAACAGATACGATCATAGATATGCAAGCATATGCATATTTCCAATCGTATCTCTTTCGAACGGGAGACGCCTAACTAGGTTACGTGATCTAGCCATCTAGGTACATGATATGGAAACAAGGGCATTGGCACATGCTCACCTAGGCAACGACAACGTGGCCTCCTCCTACTCCTTCGATGGTGGTTGCGGCAATGGGAGCTTTCCCGCAAAAACCCATCAAGACTTAGCGTTAATTTAAAATTTCGGCGAAAGCACCTCCCCCGTACGGTGAGGTTTCCAAAACCCCGCAAGAAAATCCACGACACGAAGGTCGGGCCACAAAAACAATTTCTTCCCACGGCTCGATGGCCGGACACAAGAAAGTGTAGCTCATCAACTCATCATACTAATCTAATCTCAAAATTTGAGAAAGTTTGAGACATTGATTACCGATCGAATGGAGTGAGGTGTCGAGGCAGCGAGGTGCTTGAGCACAGCCGGAGCACACCCCTCCTCCCTGTTCACCCTCGGCCTCCTCCCTCTCCTCCTCGCTTGTTCTCCGGCCCTCTCCTTCCCTTCCTCCTTCTCCCCCTCGACTGTCTCCTACCCCTTCTCCATCTCCATCTCCTCCTCCTTATTCTCCCCTGCGCTCTACTTCCCTTCCTGTGTAATTAGGATTAATGTGTTAGGTTGAAGAAGAAGCAAATAAATATATACATGAATAATAATTTCAGAACGAAACTCTCTCCCGTCTAAATTAAAGGGAAAAGTGTCATTTTTAGTTTGTACTTGACCGTGGCATTATATAATTGTTTCTCACTTCCATAAGTCCTACACAAATGGCATGCAAGTCATGACCAAACACTTGCACAGCTATGTAGAGGGCCCAAAATGTAGCACGTACATTTCATATTGATGGAATGCAATTAGCAGATCCATCACTGTGCAATTTGGAAGCATTAAAAGGCAATCCTTGCGGGAAGTTTAGTTTCATCAATCAGATTTGATCAGCAGATCGACGATGTGTGGGCAATAATTATATTGTTGAGTGCATTTTGGTCGAGCATGCTTCAATTGGCGATGTGAGTCATCGACTACCTATCATGCAAGAATGCACCGAATTTCCAACCGCACATCATCGCTATCTATTCCGGTTTGAACTCTTCAAACCGTAATTAAATGGACAAGAAGCTAGCTATCTAGAACAACTAGCCGAGTACTACTCCATCGGTCCCATACTACATATACATGTTTAAATTTGAAACGGATGGAGTAGATACCTGTTCCAATTTTATTCTACAATAACGAACATGCACCAACATGGAGGAACCCTAGCCTACATATCCTATATATTTTTATATATGCATATGTCAATGATTGTCCAGATAATTACACACCGAGATGCATCTCGATCGGTAATTACCGGTGCAAGTACTCCACGAGGTTGGGCCGGATCCACGCGCACCGGCGGCTCGGCCGGCCGGCGCGGAGCAGACCGGGGCGCGGCGGCGCCGGAGGGGGGGCGGCGGCGGCGGAGCGGGACCGGCGCGCGGGCGGCGCGGGGGGGGGCGGCGCGCGAGCCGGGGGCGGCCGGGGGGGCGGCGCCGAGCCGGGCGGGCGCGCGCGCGGCGGCGCCCGGAGGGAGGGGGGGGGGCCGGCCGCGCCGGGCCGGGAGCGAGACCGGGCGCGGCGGCGGCGCGGATTGGGTGCGGGCGGCGGGGGTGGGCGGCGGGCGGGGGCGGCGGGGGGGGGCGGGCGCGCGCGTGGGTGGGCGGGCGCGCGCGCGCGGCGCGCGGGAGGGAGGGGGGGGGCCGGCCGGCGCCGGAGCACGGACCTGCGCGCGCGGGCGGCGGCGGATGGGGTGCGGGCGGCGGATGGGATGCGGGCGGCGGATGGGATGCGGATGGGGGTGCGGGCCGGTTGACGAGGCATCGTGGGGCTAATATGCGTGCGAGCCGGTTTGCCGTGCGCCACGAGTTCAACGCACGGCAAACGGTGCCATTGCCGTGCGTTTTGAAGGGAGGCGCACGGCAAACGGAAAATAAAATTTTTAATTTCGTGTGTGTGCGAAGCAAGCGTGGGCCCGTATCTTCATTGCCGTGCGCCGTTCTCCAAAACGCACGGCAATGACACGTTTGCCGTGCGCTATAGTCTACGACGCACGGTAAAGGGAAGTAAATTTCTTTTTTTTTGTGTTCCCAGCATTGAAAAATTTAAATTGTTGTGAATGCAGTGTTCAAATTTAGATGAAGCTTTTCATTTTAGTTAAAAATATGAATACCTTTTTTACAACTACGATTTCTTTTTGAAGTTATTACTCAAATTCAATACGTGTTTATTCAAATTATTTAGTTATAGTTAATATATGAAAATTAATAAATGGATGCGAAAAAATACCCTGAACTAACATGACTCAATGTAAGTTGTATATTCACTAGAGAAAAGTTTAAAGTCAAAAACCAAGTTCACAATTTACTAAAACTACGTAGCAAGTGAGATGACTATAAACATTATGAAACATCGAGTTAGATGCTTCGTTTTCTAAACACTATACGTGACGGATCGTTCCAAACCTCTTTGTACTATTTTTCACACCCTTCCCACGGTATATCACGAGCTCTCGACAAATCTCATCACTTTCAAACTTCATTTGCAATTAATGAAATAAAAAAACATTTCACATACACATGTTTTATCATTCCCTGCGAACAAATTGTTTAAAATTTCAAGTACTTTCATGCATAAGGTCCTAAAAAGGTATCAATTAAACAAATAACATTTTTCCCAAAACTATACTATATTATTTTATGCACTTCCAGTTCAAATTTGGTTTAAACGAAAAAAATCCTATCCATCAAAACAATTGGTTAAAATTAGCAAAAATAAAGATATGATTACATAATTGAATTGTAGAGTGCAAAATAATATACTTGCGGAGGAAAAATTGAAATAAGGTGTGAAAACTCAATTTTTAAACATACATTGCCGTGCGCCATTGTAAAACGCACGGCAATGTTGTACCTTTGCCGTGCGCCATCCCAAAACGCACGGCAAACATGTAGTCTTTGCCGTGCGTTTTTCTATGGCGCACGGCAAAGCTTCCCATCCGTTAGCTTTCACGGTCAGCGAGCGTGGGTCGTGAGGTGAAACGTTAGCATAGCATAATTGCCGTGCGTCCCTAGGAAAACGCACGGCAAAGATTAGTGATTGCCGTGCGCCCGTAAAAACGCACGGCAAAAGTATATAGATCCCGTGCGTTTTTTGTTTGCCGCGCGCCATCCCGAAAACGCACGCAAGAAAGCAAGACGTTTGCCGTGCGCGCGATGAAAAGCGCACGGCAAACATTTTGACGCACGGCAATCTACAGTTTTCCCGTAGTGCGTCCCGGTGCGCAACGAACATGTCGCTGGTTGCAGCGCTAAGCGAGGCACAACGGCACTGCTAAGTATCTCTTTGAGTCTTTGTTATATGATGATGATCCGGTGATCTCTTTCCACCACCAGCAACACCTTGCACTGCACTGCAAGTTCCCGTGTCGCACTCGCACCCCGGGCCAAATTCCCGTCCAGGTGCGCAACGAACACGCCGCTCGTTTTAGCTAAGCGAGGCCGCTGGGACTGCTGAGCGGACGAAGGACGACGCAAGCGAACGCAGAACCACCACTACAACGATCGCGACCCACCAAATGATGAGGCGAGAAAAAACATCTGGTGAGCGTGGACAGGTTCCCTGAACCTGGACGCCTTCCCGCGAGTCCTCTCCTCTCCACTGCACGGCGCACGTGACTCGTGGAGTCGGAGGATCCCATATTCTAGAACTGGCAATGGCAACGGCGGCGTGCCACGGCCACAACAAACAAACACGTACGAGCCCTGGCGTGGCCGGCTCACCCGCGCGCGCGCTGGCGACGTCGCGGAACGAGCCGAAGGGAGACAGCTGCGTGTGGTGGCTTTTGCCGTGCGCGTTGGGTTGAGGGGTTGGTTCGGTGGAAACCGCGGACGGGCAAACCGGCGGAGGACCGGCTGGATGCATGCATGGTACTCGTACCGGGATGTGGTGGTGGCTGGTGGGCCGGCCGGGGCGAGTTGAGTCGATGTCCTCCGCTCGCTCGCGGACGGACACCGGCGGCCAACCTTAATGATTCCTGGCCCACCGGCGCCGCTCTCTAGCTCGGAAACCCCCCTGATAGGCTGACACTACAGTGTACGTGTTAGGTGCCCGTGCGCCGGTGGCTAGCAGTCGAGGACGATGGTCACGCATACATGCCGTCGTCGTCCCGGCTGATCAGCACGACGGTGGACGTACGTGCTCACTCCCCCGCCGTGACCGTGAGTCTGTACGACGACGGGTCATTGTGCTTGCTGGAGTATAAGTGAATTGCCCACCTTTCCCTATCAACGTTTTAGGCGAACCCGGTTGGTCGTACTAACTCAATATAGTATCGTAGGCGGAAGTGCGAGTTAGTCAATTCATGACGCGTTAATTAAAATAATTACGTACCCCCACTCAAATATTCCACGTATGCGGCGCGGCCGTGGGGAGCCGCACGTGAGGGGGGAGTGTTGGAGTATAAGTGAATTGCCCACCTTTCCCTATCAGCTTAAGCTTTTGGGTTGAACTGGTTGGTGCAGCGCAGGGCAGGCGACGACACCACTGCTTCGTACGCATGCATCTGGCGCGATAGCAATAGCACCGGAACGTTTCCATGACGCACGCGGGCCGCCACGCTCGTTCGGGATGCTACTGAACTCCACAGGTACGGTTTTCCAAGTGATGATGATGATTCCTCTCACCGGAAACGACTTTTACTTTGTTGCCCTATACTAGAACTAGAAAGCCGGCCAGAACGCGAGAAAATTCTGTAGAGCTCCACCGTGGTTCGTTTACCAAGTCCCTCCTACCGTACGAACGAAGTTCCTGCTAAATTCCTCGTTAAGTCCATGCATGCGTGGACCTCGAACGGCCGCAGCTCGATCCACCACAATCCACAAACCCACCCGCACTACAAAACTCCCAGAACCCGAAAGCTGAGTGAAACCCACGATCCCAAGCTTGGTAACCAAAGTCTCTCAACTTTAAGCAAAAAAAAAACCCCGTTCTCCCTCCCTCGTAATGCCCTTTGTTGGATCTCCAAGCCGACCACGACTTTGCCGTCGCCGATCCAACACCCCGAGCAGACACACACACACACGACGATGCGTCGTCGTATGTATACGCGCGCAGGTGGGACGGACGGACGACGACGGCCTCGACGACGTCTGGACGACGAGCGAGGGGAGAAAGCGATAAGCAAAGCGGGGATGCCCGTGGCCCGAGAGCGAAAGGGCAGGTCCCTATCGCCCGCCACGGCTAGTAGCGACGCCGCGCGGCCACGCACGGCCACCGCCTCCGCCCCCACGCCTGCGCCAAGGGCCAAGCCGCGCGCCTGGGCGGGCACGCGCTGACCTGGCCCAATCGCGCGCGCAGGCCCGCGTGACACAGGATAAAGACCCGCGCGACCCGATGATGCCCCGGCATATCCCTCCCCCGCCACGCAAACCTTCCTGCCCCGTTGTCACTCACAGTGACGTGCCCCTGTCTGCCCCCCCGTCTAATCCAAATGACCGAATCCATGGACTTTCCGGGGTCGCCTCCGTCGAGTCTCGGCATACAGACGCGTCGATTTGGGGGTGTTCGCAGCTTGCCTAGTCACTCGGTGGGTTTTTGAATGGAAACTTGCCCCGTTTTAGCTCCGATTATTCCCAAAAGGACCGCGAATATGCTGCTCTCTAGCTTGATGATCCTCCGGAGGCCAAAGAGTCACTTCTGGATACTGTAGAAAACACGAGTCTAGCTAGGACACATCCTCCAGAGTATACAAACTTTGTTATTCTACTACCTTCACCTTGACGCTAAACAATGCAGACGGCCGGAGTTCTTTCAAAAAAATGCAGACGGACGGAGACGGGTTTGGTGCCTCGGAAACGCACGCCTAGAACTTCACAAAGCGGTTACCAGAAACCTCGACATGCAAACCGCAACCCAAAGGAAAACAACCGTGGTGCAGATAGATGCTAACAGAATTTAAACGTTGTGGATGGTTAGGGCAATGCCATCCATGGCTGGCTGGCTCCACGCAGCGTGGCACGGCCGAATTAGCCAGAAGCCTCCTCTCTCTATCTTTAGCGCGCCAGCTTCCCCCCAAAACGCCCATCAACAGAGCATATTCCGAGGGTTCACCGTCTTCTCGAACAATAATCGGGTCGAGGGCGTCCCCACCCCACTAATGCCACGGTTAATCCAGGGAATAAACCCTTCGCCCCGTGGGGGTGGGGCGCCCGTCGCCGAGGCCGAGCCAACCACCCTATAAAACCCGGGGGGTCGCCGGGTGTCCTCCTCCCCTCTCCACCTCCACCTCACCGTCGCAGCAGCAGCAGCAGCATCTCACAACAAAGCACGCGCGCACCACCACAACCTCCGGCGGTGGCGAACATGGCCGTGTACATCCGCCTCAACGACGCCGTCCGCGCGCGCCTCCGCGGGGACGACGCCGCCGGCGCGGGGTGCACCAGCAGCGGCAGCGACCACGACGCGTCCGCGTGCCTCTCCGGCCTCGTGCAGGCGTTCCTCGAGACGGAGGCCGGCGCCGCCGAGGAGGGCGCGGGCCCGCAGCCCAAGGAGTACGACTCCGACGACGGTGGGGACGGTTCCGAGCGCGCCGCCGCGGCCGCGGCGTCCGTGAGGGAGCTCCTCGACCCGCCGGCGGAGGAGGACGTGTTCCGGATCAGGCTGGCCGCCGCGGTGGCGTCGGCCGTGCAGGCCGAGGCGGCGCTGCGGGCGCACGGGCCCGCGTTCCGGCGCGCCGTGGTGCGGCGCCTGCGCGGCGCGGGGTACGACGCCGGCGTGTGCAAGTCGCGGTGGGAGGCGTCCGGCGGCATCACGGCCGGGACGTACGAGTACGTCGATGTGGTGGTCGCCCCCGCGGCCGCGAGGGCCGGCGGCGGCGCCCGGGCCAGGTACATTGTGGACGCCGACTTCCGGGCGGGTCTGGAGGTGGCGCGCGCGACGCCCGAGTACGCGGCCGTCGTGGCCGCGGTGCCGGCGTCGGTGGTGGTGGCGCGGGAGGAGTCCGTCGGGCGCGCCGTGCGCGTCGCGTCCGACTCCGCGCGCCGGTCGCTCCGCGCCCACGGCCTGCACGTCCCGCCGTGGCGCAAGACCCGGTACATGCTCGCCAAGTGGCTCGGGCCCTACAAGCGGTCGACCACCACCACCGCCACCTCGCCGTCGGCCGTGGGGGCAATGCCGCCGATGCCCGGCGCCGCCGGTCTGGACGTCAAGTGCCGCGCCGTCGGGTTCTTCCCGCCCCAAGCCGCCGCACCGGCGGCGAGGATCAAGTAGCTCGGCACCTTCACGGCGTTGATCTCCGGCGAGGATCGGTTCTTTTGTAGAGAAAAAGAGAGAGATTTTTAGTGCGCGAGAGTTCCATTTTGACTTCGAGTTGCACTCGAACTTTTCTGTACAGGGAATTTTTTGTTCGAGATTATCAAGAGCGCAAATTGTTCTTGTACAGGTGGCATGAGAAATCTTTAAAGTACTCGTCGATCCTAGCTAATCTCTCCTCAGAAAAGCATAAACATTAGGGGGGGGGCAGAGGAGAAGAGAGATCCGGAAAAGAAATGGTGGAAACTAAACGGTGTACGCGGCGGGCAGGTGGTGTTGTACTGGGTGGGCATGGATAAACACGATAGCATTGTTTATAGGCTCTAGCTGCGGTGTGCCTGTCGGCGGCGAGATTCTGATTTTAATTTATATAATGCAAAACGAGGAAGGACCCTGCCTGGCCTGCTGCTGTGATCTGCGTGTGATATTTTCGCTTTGAAAAATCCTGGCGTCCTCTGATAAGCACATGGTAAGTTGGTAACCCTTCCACACATACAGCAGCAAACCTCTGTTGCCACCTGCAACCAAATTAGAGATCACCAAGGAAATCTTTTGCTCTGGCAGTAACACTTGTGTTAGGTCCAAAAGCCAGAATGGTTCTTAATTAAACTTGCTGTAATAAGCAGACAAGAGACTTGGTACATGCTTTGCTGGAAGGATCACACAGTGTCGACACATGACGGCATCTCAATTAGTAGTAAGCTCGTAACCTCAACTTCTTGATTGACGATATGCCAAGTGCTGGTGCCATGGTCCATGGGCAGCTAGCAGAGCCTAGCGTGGGGTTCAGTTCCAGTCCGAAACGCCAAAATCCGAAATGCGAAAAAAATGTTGCGGAATTCTTGGATTGGGTAGGAGAAAGAAAGGCGACGGGAATTATTGTCAGTGGTGGTCCAGGGTTAGTAGATGGATAGAATGGAATAATATAATGCGACGCCGAGACTTGTCACTGAGAGATGGAGTGAGGGGTCATCCCTGTCGACACACACACACGCGGGGCGGGGCGTGCCCACTCACTCCAATCCATCTCTCTCGCCGCCGTACGCTGGGGAGAGTCACAGGCGGTCCGACACCGGCAGAGCTTATTGGCGAGGCTTTGGGGCGCCTTCGTGAAGCTGAAGCCGCCTGCTGGAGGCGCGCCACGGCGGGGCGTAGCGGTGAGGGAAAGGGACGGGGGGGACACCTGTGCCCGCGGGACGGATGGGGACGATCACCGTGTCCCCTCCATGGTCCTTGCGCTCTCGGAGGATGGTTCTAGCTATAGGTCCGTCCTTCCTCCGCTAATGGTGGTGAAGTGGCCACAGGATTATACCTCTAAGTACGTCCCATGGTCATTAGATTTGACTCCTAAGTGGACAGATGTCGTAGATGTGGAGTTGTTGATCGAGTCGTCGACGACCCAGATCCGTCGAGAGAGATGTCGACCATGGCTGCACGTGGTGTTCATTGCAGTCACATTTTCGGCACATTTTTTGAATTCAACTGTGGTATCATGTTTATTTTAGAAATGCGTAAGGTTCATTTTCAATTCTTCTTTGTTGAGGTGTAAGTGAATTGCTCACTTTTTTCAGCTTTTTGATTGAATTGGGTGGTACATGCAACTCAATATTCTTCTTTTGGAAACATCGTGGAAAAAGGTTCTGAGAAGAAGTTCGACGCTCCATCGCGCTGAATATAGTGTACCAAATAGTATATAACTCAGACAACTAAATGGGTGAATTAACATTGTGCTGCACACCAATATCTGAAACGACTGGCTACAACTAAAACCCACGTGGAAAAAAAAAGACAGGTGCATGTGCATTGCCGTTATGAGATCCTTTCTCACTTTTTTTTAAAAAAGAAAATATTATGGTTTTAAGCTGCGGCGGTCTATTTGGACACGTACGAGACCATCAAAGAGCACGACACAATGGGTGGCATTTGGTGCAACTGCCCCCTTTAACCAGCCGCTTGGAGATAAGTGATTGCTCGCGGCTATAGCTAGTGATCGAGTGGCCTGTGGATCACCCCATCATTGCATTCCATGGGAAGTGCCCCACCCCATGCTTCAGCCCGTTCCTTTTGGTGGTGATGGTAGTCTTGGTTTGTTACGAGAGAAAATCTTGTTGGCCGATTCTTGATGACCGATTTGTTCTCGATGACCGATTTGTTCCGAGAGAAAATCTTCTTGGTGGGTACGATAAGCCAAACGAACAGGACGCTTGTCTGTTATTTTCTCTTCTGTGCTTAAACGCTGAACAGGTCTACTACACCACATCAAATGAAACCGGATAGTCTCACTCACTCACACACACGTGTCAACCAGGCACTTAGGATTATACATGTCCAGATGGGCCAGGCCCGCTGGGCCGGCACGAAAACGGCCCGAAAAAGCCCGGCACGAGCCCAACACGGCACGCAGGCCGTCGTGCCATGGGCCAGCCGCACGGGCGTCGGACCGGCCTCGGGCCGCCACCTCGGCACGGTGGCCCGCACGAGGCACGGCCGAAAAGGCCACCGCCCGACGCAGCCCCCGCCTCCCCAAGACCCCGCTCCCCGACCGTTGGATCGGGTCGCCCTCGACCGTTGGATCCAACCGTTGGGGAGGGGGGGGTATATAAGCCCCCCCCCCCCCGCGGCCCCGCCCCCGGTGCCCTAACCCTAGTCATTCCCCATCCCGCCGCCGCCCGCGCCGCGCGCGCGCCGCGCCCCCTCGTCTTCGTCTCCCTCTCCCTCCGCCGCCGCGGCTCGCCGGCTCCGCCTCGCCGCCTCGCCGCCTCGCCGCCTCGGTGCCTCGTCGCCTCCTCTCCCTCTCACCTCCTCCTGTTCTCCGTCTCGTGCTCTCCGTCTCCCCCTTCCACCCTTCCCGTCTCGTGCACCTCGTCGTCGTCCATCTCGTGCTCTCCGTCTCCCCCTTCCACCCTTCCCGTCTCTGGATCTCTAGATCCCGGCCGCTCTGGTGCCATCTCGCCGTCTATCGTGGTTCGTCGACGTCGCCGGCCGCTCTGGCCCTATGAATCGTAGGTGAGGCTCCTGAGTTCAGATCTTGAGTTCCTTGTTCCTCGCCGCCTCGCCGCCTCAGTGCCTCGTCGCCTCCTCTCCCTCTCACCTCCTCCTGTTCTCCGTCTCGTGCTCTCCGTCTCCCCCTTCCACCCTTCCCGTCTCTGGATCTCTAGATCCCGGCCGCTCTGGTGCCATCTCGCCGTCTATCGTGGTTCGTCGACGTCGCCGGCCACTCTGGCCCTCTGAATCGTAGGTGAGGCTCCTGAGTTCAGATCTTGAGTTCCTTGTTCTTGAGTTCATATCTTGAGGTCTTTGTTCTGAGATCTTGAGTTCAGATCTTCATTTCTTTCACCTTTTTCATTTCTTGTGCAGGTCGTTGACCGTCGTGTAGCCGTCGAGGAACCAGAGGGTCGCCGGCCGTTCTGGTGCTCGGTGCTCCGCCTCCGGAGGAACCAGGGGGTCGCCGGCCGTTCTGGTGCTCCGGTTTCGCAACAGGTAACGTCTCTATCTCTCTTCCTCTCTGTTCTCTCTCTATCTCTCACTCTCTGTTCTCAATCTCTGTTTTTTCCTCTGTATTTTGTTTGGAAGGTTGACGGCCTGCGATGGACGGTGACGACGACGACCAGGGGCACTCCATCAACGATGACTATCGGATGGCCGGCCTGCCTGGAGATGATGAGAGTGATCTCGAAGCCGACCGTGAGGAGTTGTTCGGTGCTGGTGCTTTTCCTCCCAATCCCATTCCCGTTGACGTCGATGCTGAGGACGTTGATGCTGTTCCTGGTGCTGGTGCTGGTGACAATCCTGTTCCTGATGTTGTTGATGTTGATGATGGCACTGTGATTACCGGAGGCGCCGCCAAGAAGCGGAAGGCTACATCCGAAGCATGGAATGACTTCGAGAAGATCTTCGAGACCATCAATGGTAAGCAGGTAAGAACTGGTGCTAAGTGCTTTCACTGTGGGAAATACTATGCTGCTCGGTCTTGTATTGGCACTGGCCATCTGAATAGACATGTGCTTACTTGCATAGAAAGGAAGAAAAACATTCGTCAGTCTCAGTCTTTGTTGACTTACAGTGCTAGTGGTAGTGTGCGTAACTGGGAGTATAGTGCTGATGTAGCTCGTGTTCAGCTCTGTCGTTTGATTGCTAGACTAGACCTACCTCTCTCGTATTGGTGAAAGTGATGCTTTTGAGGAGTACATCAAGCTTGCTCATAATCCTAGATTTTCTCGTTGTCTCTAGGCAAACTACCGGTAGAGATTTCATCAAGTACTTTATCGATTGCCGTGCTAAGCTTATTACTTCTTTGGAATCTGTCTCTTCTGTTGCTATTACTTCTGATATATGGTCTGGCAATGCTAAGGAGGATTATCTTAGTGTGGTTGCTCATTATGTTAATGCTGAATGGCAATTAGAGAAGAGGATCATTGGTTTTAGGTTGATTGATGTGTCCCATAGTGGCCAGAACATTGCTTATCGTGTGCTTGATGTTTTAGAGGAGTATGGTTTAACTGCTAAGATCATTTCTGTCACTTTGGACAATGCTTCTTCCAATACCACTGCAATTACCAAAATGTCACCTAAATTGTCTGCATATGTTGGTACTTTGTTTTTGCATCAACGTTGTGCTTGCCACATTATTAATCTTATTGTTAAATCTGCTTTGAATGTGATTAAGTCACACCTTGAATCATTTAGAACTGCTATTTCTTGGTTAAATTCCTCTAACCAGCGCATTGCAGCGTTTAAGAGGTACTGCATTGCTGTGAATGTTCGGCCGAGAAAGTTTGGCCTTGATATGGATGTCAGGTGGAACTCAACATACCTCATGCTTAAGCATTTGGTACCTTACAAGAGGACATTTAGTGTCTTCATTGAAACTAACTATCCTAGATGTGAGGATGAACCTTTGCTTTTAACAGATGACAACTGGACTATTGCAGAGAAGGTACTGTCTTTCCTTGAACTATTTTATGAATCTACTGTTCAACTGTCTGGTGTGTATTATCCTACTGCCCCACTTATGTTGCATCATCTCATTCTGATAGCTAAGCACTTAAAGGCTCATGAGACAGATAAATTGCTTAGACCTGTTGTTTTACCTATGCAAGATGTCTTTCTTAAGTACTGGATGGACATTCCTATGCTATACTCGTTGCATTTATCTTGGATCCTAGAGCTAAATTAAAAGGTTTTCGAATGTCCTTAGGCCGTTAGCTAAGCTTACCGGTACCGATTATTCTCGCTTTATTTTACCGAGGTTAGAGGTAGCCTTGCTAACATGTTTCAGCTATATAATGATAAGTTTGGTGCGGTCACTTTAAAGCCTCCACAACCACCCGATGTGGTAAGAAGAAAACTGCTTGGGATGACATTTTTTCCAGTGCAGGTGATGATGATGATACATCTGACATTTATTCAAGTCCTGGTAACAGTATTTGCACCCCCTCCCTTCCTCTGTCTAGAAGAACTCCTGCTACTGCATTGCTGCATGCAGCATCCACTAGTGCATCTGTTGGAGTTACTCTGGGTATTACTAATGAATTGGCTACCTACTTGGAAGGTGATACCGTCACCCAATTTGCTGATACCTTTAGCATTCTGAACTGGTGGCATGAACATAAGTCTAATTATCCTGTACTATCCATCTTAGCTAGAGATATTTTGACTGTGCCAGTTTCCACAATATCTTCAGAATCTGCATTTAGTACATCCGGGCAGATCATCGAGGAGCGGCGACGTCGACCGAGCCCGGAGATGGTGGAAGCACTCACATGCACCAAGGATCGGGAAGCGGCACAAAAGAGGCTTCGGGAACAAGTGGAGGACAAGGAAGCGGAGGTCGCTTTTTTGCCGAGATGTTTCTAGATGTTCATTCGATCCGGCTAATGATTGAGCCGGGTTTGGCTCGTAATAACTTAGATACTTGAACTTGGTTTGTAATAACTTAGGTACTTTGAACTTGATTTTTATTTGATTGAGCTGGGTTGTACTCTTTTTCCCTATCTAGGGTTTCTCACGAGGTGTGAGTTTTACCTAGATAGGTTTTTAATGAGGCAGCCATTGCACCAGCTCAAACTTTTGAAAATATGTTGTGTTCTGATTTTAAGAGTTGTGAAGTGTACATTCATCATTTGAATGTACACTTCACAATGTGTCTGTGATGTGATCAAATGAATATGTTTGTGTTGTGAACTTGTGACAAAAGCAATGAGTTGTGAGGAAATGTGTCTCTGATATTGATCAAATGAATGTGCTTATACAGTTATAAATGTTGAGTTGAGTTCTTTGAGGGGTTTATTTGTGTGATCGGGGGGCTGGCCCCGCCCGAGCCCATCAGTGGCCCATCGTGCCTCGGGCCGGCCCAGAACGGCACGGAGGCCCTTAGTGCCGTGCCTGGGCCGCCATCTTGGCCCGGTGGTCCGACACGGCCCGGCACGGAAGTTCACCGTGCCTACATAGTGCCGGGCCGCTTCGGGCCGGGCCAAATCGGGCTAGGGCCGGGCGACCCGTTTGGACATCTATACTTAGGATATGACGGATCACGGATCACGCGCAGTGAGATAATTGCAGAGCCCGGTCACACATGACACGGCACGTGTGCAAATCAGACAACGGTGATGGGGGCCAGCTTGACAGTGACGAAATTGTGGCGCAGTAAAAAAAATGTACAGGTAGTTTCAGTGGTGAACAAAGCCCGGTCAATGTGGGAAATCTCATGTATGGGCCAGGCTCTGCTCTCTAAAGATCGGGCATGGGCGCATGGCAAAGTCTTTGGACACTGTTGCTGGATATTGACCTCACCTCTGTCTCCAAGTGGATTAGGATTTAGGACCTAATTTTTTGCGATTTGGTTTCAGCCCGTGTTGAACTTTTCGTTTTCTTTCTTTCTTTGTTACCTTTTATTATCAATATTTGAGTGGCTTGTTTAGTGTGTTTACTTAGCACACATGACTCGATTGGGATTGCTGGAATTGTTCTACTGATTTTTTTTTCTTTTTTTTAAAAAAAAGAGCTGCAACTTGTGATGTGCTGCTGAAAGATTCTTCACTCATCAGGGAACGACAATTGCCAACTGAAACTATAAATACAGGAGGCACGTGTCCTAATGCCCATTATTCCTGCATACACAATTACAACATACAACAACTTTTTGATAGTTTGGCATACGCTGACACATATACTGATCTCGTCTTCCAAACAAAAAGTTAATCAAGCATAAAGTTGCCGTAACGAAGAATTTGCTGCCTCACACCACTTGCTTATCGCCTCGTCGCTGGGGTTAGTGGGCAGGCAAGGTCCTAGATTAATAACACGCTGCTCGCATGGTGGTTACCGAAAAGGCGAGCAAGCAGCATGATCAGGTTGACGATAACCATGGCATAAACTGCTGGAGCTCCTCCCAAAATAAACTAGAAATGGTGGAGCGAATCGCTGTAGGATCGAAGAGATAACATGGACATGGGGGCCACGGCTAAGGGCCAAGTGGCATATTCCGGGCATAACCGATGAGATCAAAGCTCTCCTGATGACAGCTGACAAAACAATGTTATCTTGAGCACTGCGGCGATTGACACTACTGACGGGAGAAGGGTCACATCACATGGCCATTAATCAGGGGAATAGAATTTTGTCGGAGCAGCGTTCCCTTTTCCCTTGTTAATTTCCTTTGTGAGTTGTGATGAACCAAAAGCTGATCTAAAACTGAATTCCAAAGAGCAGTCAACATTCCAATAGTTGCATTTTAACTTGGCAATTGAAATTACATTATAAGGTAGTACTGACCTCATGATCTAGATGCATATAACATATTATATAACTCTCTCCATCATAAAATACCATTCATTATGACTTTCCTATAAAACATAAATTTTCTATGTATATAGACATACAATATATATCTAGATGCATTTAAAATACTATTTACCTAGAGAAATCAAAACAAACTAGAAAAGAGAACGCGACCTGGCCGCGCGAGGCCGGTGTCCTTCATTGATTCGGCTGCACATCTTCTCAGTGTGGAGTATGGAGTGGTGGTTGTAAAGTCTGAGGTTGTTTGATTATGTTTGTGTGTTTTGTTAATTTATAGGAAGTTGAAGGCTTTTTTAAAAAGAAGTATAGGGTCTACGGGTGGGGGGTTGTATCGAAGTTTGAGGGTTTTTTTGGAAAAATTATGGGCTGCAAATCCCCCCCCCCAAGTTTAGAGGCCAATACATAAAAATTCGTAGAGGGTGGAGAGTTTTCGGGTGGATTGTTACGAAATTCGAGGTTCTAAGAAATCATGGACTGCAAACATATTTTTCTGAAAGTTTAGGGATTCATATGTAAAATCATGGACAACAAACATATTTTCCTGAAAATTTAGGGGTTGATATAAAAATCCGTGCACCGCGGTTATGATTTTTGCTAAGTGGAAGTTTTTTTTTGCAAAACAACAGTTGCTGCCATTCTGGGCTGTCCATGGTCGATCCGATGGTCGGAGAGGCCAACCATTATGTTTGGGTGTTCAATTAGTTTGTGGGAAATTGAAGGTTTTTTTTTAAAGTCTGGGATCTACGGGTGGGTTGTATTAAAGTTTGAGTTCTTTTTTTAAAAATTATGGGCTCATGCGTAAAAATTAATAGACAGTAGGTTTTCGGGTGGATTATTATGAAGTTCGAGGTCCTTTTTGGAAAAATATAGACTACAACCATATTTTCCCAAAAGTTTAGGGTTCATATGTAAAACATGGACTACAAACATATTTTTCCGAAAGTTTAGGTTCATATGTAAAAATCCATGGACCTCGGCATGATTTTTGCTAAATGGAAGGGCGTTTCTGCAAAATGACTATTGCTTGGCCGATTCGATTCGTCCGACGACCGGGAATCGCTGGCGACATGGCTAGTTTCGTTAGCCTCCTTATTAGCCAAGAATACTAATAAGAGATACTGGGAATTTAGGATGGATGAGCGGTACAGTACTCCCTCCTATGATTTTCCAAAGCGTAATGTGGCTCGTTTCTCATCTTTAATAAGCACTAATAATAATTTGGGAGGGAGGAAGTACTTTAAAAGCTCCACACGAACGGCTTAGAAGGACCATCCTGTTACTGATAGAAATTGATGCACCAACTATTTGTACCAGAAGATAAAGTAGCGTTAGAATATACCTTTGCTTACTTGCTTTGGTATCCTAGCTTTCTAGAACACCGCTAACATGTCAAGATCAACATAATTTGAACCACAAGAAACGTGTTAGGCAAGACCGGAAACCATTTATGCACCAACACCTGGCCTGCAAAGCTGCAGTAGAGCAGCAGTATTTTGCAAAAAACACAGAAATTACAGTTGAAGCAAGTTAAAGTTGCCAAATCTCCGTTTACACGCACACCTTATTTTGAGAAGACAATGTCTTCGCTTCATTTGCATGTTGTGGGACCTGCTTCCAATTTCAACCAATCGATGACAATTCAAATACTCTCGTATAGAAAAGAAAATCAATTGTTGAGTCAAACTAAGCCGGTGAGGGTAAGACCGCCCCCACGGTTTTCATTAAGAGAAGAAAGTCTCCTACCGACTTAGAAAACCCCCGAACCCCGGTTTCACCGGCGAGGGGATTTTTTTCGGAGATAAACTCCGACGAGGAAAACCTTCGCCGAGTGAGTCTCGAACCCAGGGTGTGGGCGCTACATCCAGCTGCTCCACCAACCGGGCAACCTCAAATCAATTGTTCAGTCAATTTAGTCAGCAGAAGAATCACGCTCCTAGCCTTTTTCTGGTAAGATTGGTTACCCACCAAGCATATCACAGGCTTTCTGTCTAAAGTCCACAAAAAAATTCCAGTAGGTGGTTTAGGACATGCTCATTTTTTTGAAACCATCAGAGACCAAATAGGCCATCCATTAGGGAATAGAAGTTGCAGTGAAAAAAAGAGCTCCCACCTCAATCATTTGTTCTAAGTTTTTGTCTTTTACCAGTACATGTAATTGTACATGATATCTTTTGTTGATAAAACGACACTTAAACAGTACAAAGGACACCCAAATACCCAACAGATCCCCAACCCATATTGACTGCAGACTGATGTATGCAATGCATTTTTATTTTTTGAGGAAACACAACTGGTTATATATTAAAGCAAACTTTGTAGACGAAGGGGGAGAGGAATCACAAATAGATCACTAAACTCTCCATTCGATCTTTAGTTGCAGAGAAATAAGCTGAAAGCTTTCTCTGATTCAAGTAGCCGACAACTTGACCACATGAATAGAAATAATACAGGTACCACAAATGTCACATTCAACTAATATATATTCTGTCCGCAGGCTTTGAAAACAAAATAAATATTTTTTAGATAATGGAACATTGTTCTGACCTCAACAGTCCAAATAACTGTCTATGACCAACATACAACAAAGTAGCAGCAACTAGGCTGCAATAGTTCAGATTCACACATCACTGCAACAGCACCTAGGCTGTACCACATTTGACAAAATCTAGTTCTCGATACGCTTTAGAGCATTCCACCCAGACTAATGAAAGATCTCCAAAGCCACTGACTCCAACGCCCGACAACCTTTCTTCAAAATGATTCTCCCTTCCTCTTTAGAAAGGATAGACCAGCTCCTGATCCAGAACGCTCCTCCCCCCTAAATATCACCTGCAAAATAGATTTATATTATGACTTTTGAAACACCAAATCATTCCTACTGATCCATAAGGCTCAGCAAAATGTAACCATTCTGATCAGCACAAAGTTCCATGGCTTGCTTGAAAAACTTCTAAGCCAAGGACCAAAAAGATTCTCTACATCTGGTTTTGTAACCCCAAATGTAAAACAGACAATCCCTCACATATGTCTAGCCATGAGACAATCAAAAAATAGGTGTTGAATTGTTTCTGCCTCCATACAAAAACAACACTTAATACACCCCTTCCATTGTCTTTTTACTAAGTTATCCTTAGTTAACACTAACCCATTCTTAAGATACCAAAGGAAGATCTTAATCTTCAGAGGGATCTTAGCTTTCCACGTCCAACAATTAACCGGACTCCCTGATTTCAAAACCAAGTCATTATACATGTTTTTCACTGAAAATTTTTTATTGGCCGTCCAAATAAAGGAGTCCCTGTGATCATTAAGATGCACCATAATAATACTCCCCACTAGACCGAGCCATTTGTCCCAATTGCCCCCCCCCCACTAAGGCACATCTGAAGGATATATTTAGCGGTGTAGTACTTAGTACTTGGGAAACCGACACATTCTTCTTCCTCACTATATTATAAAGGGTAGGATATTTTTCCATTAAAGGTTCTTTCCCTAACCAAAGATCTTCCTAGAATCTAGTTTGGGTACCATCTTGTACTTTAAATCTACCCCTCTCCAGCGCAAGCTTTTTAACCTCGATTAAACCAGACCAGAAATGTGAATCCCCTTTCTTTCTCTCTACGTGTGATAAAGTTTTGCCCTTAAGGTACTATTTCTTGAGTACTTGTTGTCATATGCCATCTTCATTGACTATTTGATAATCCATTTACTTAATAGGCATTTATTTTGGACATCCAAATCAATAATGCCCATCCCCCAAGCACTCTTAGGTTTATGAAGAATGCTCAATTTTGCCAACATATACTTCTTCTTATGCTCATCGCTTTGCCAAAAAAATCTCGATCTATAATAATCCAGTTTCTCCAAAACACCTTTAGGTATTCTGAATAAGGATATCATGAACATTGGTAAGCTAGACAAGACCGAGTTAATTAGGACTAGTCTCCCTCTCGATGATAACAGCTTACCCTTCCAACTACTAAGCTTCTTTTGAAATCTTTCTTCGACCACCCTCCAATCCTTGTTAGAAAAGTCTCCTAGGAATCATAAGAATCCAAAGCATATGAAAGGAAACTCACCCTCCTTACATCTAAAAAGCTCCACATAATCCCCAGACCTATCTCTAGTTTCCCCAAAGCAGAATAACTCACTTTTATGGAAGTTGATTTTAAGACCTGATAGCTTTTCGAAAGCACTTAGTACTAGTTTCAAGCCTTCTGACCTTTTCTAAATCATCATCCAAAATTGTATCATCTGCGTATTGCAATATTGATAGATCATCCTCCACTAAGTGAGAGGAACCAACCCATAACGAATCCCAAATTTTTTGACCTCTCAATCAACACGGCCAACATATCTACAACCAGGTTGAAGAGAATAGGGAACAAATGATCACCCTGCTTCAAGCCCTTCTTGGTTTGAAAAAAGTGACCCAAGTCGTCATTCACCTGAACACACACACACTACCCATTGTGACCACTTTCTCCATCCATTGACACCACATACTCGAGAAACCCTTCATCCTAAGGACCTGCTGCAAGAATTCCCAATTAACTTTATCATACGCCTTCTCAAAATCTAGTTTGAGAATAAGGCCTTTTTGCCTTTTACTTTTTAGCTCATGAATAGTTTCATGTAAAACAACCACCCCTTCCAAAATATATCTTCTAGGAAGGAAGGCAGATAGAGAAGGTTTGGTAATCCTACACGCAACCGAAGTAAGTATGTTAGACAACACCTTCATAAAGATCTTGAAACTAACGTTAAGCATGCAAATGGGCATGTATTGCTGAATTCTTTTGACCTCCTTCTCCTTTGGAGGTAATGTTATTATTCCAAAGTTGAGGCAGAAAAGAGGTAGGTCCCCAGCATGAAAGTCTTGGAACATGGCCATTAGGTCATCCTTTATGAGACTCCAAAACACTTGATAAAACTCAGCAGGAAAACCATCAGGCCTTGATGGTTTATTATGTTTCATTTGGAAAATGACCTCTCTGACGACTTCCTTTTCAAAAAAATCAGCCACTAGCATTTCACTCACCGTATTGGTGATCTGAGGAATATCCTCCACCAAAGACTCATTGAGTGATAAATTGCTAACTTGTGATCTCCCGAAAAGATTCTTATAATATTTTGTGATATAGCTATTAAGTTTTCCTCACCTTCCACAATCCTTTCTTGTTTGAGGCGGAAGATTCTAGTCTTCCTCCTCTTTCCATTTGCTATCATCTTGAAATACTTCGTATTGTTATCCCCTTTTCAAATTTTAGTGGTCTTAGCTCTTTGAAACCACCTTAACTCCTCTTCCCTAAGTAATTGCGTAATTCTTTCATGAATGCTCTGCTTTAAGTCCCATTCATGCCGACTTAGCAACTGAGACTCCGCCTTCTTATCTAGTTCCTTCGCTTTCCTCAACATTTCTTGCTTTTCTTTTTTATAGGCTCCATTCATATTCTTTGCCCATCCTCTCAACAATTGTCTCAATCTTCTAATCTTGTTTTGCCACCTTTACATCAGGGTACCTCCCCTGTTTTCTTTTTTCCAAACCTCAGAAACCACCTTGAAAAAGCCCTCCTTCAACAACCAACCCAGCTCAAATTTAAAGGGCGGTTGTTTCTTGGACTTGTCCTTTTCTCTCGTACTTAGTAGGAGAGGTGTATGATATGAAATCTCCCTATTAAGGGCCTCGACTGTCGCAAATGGAAAGTTCTGCTCACATTCCGTACTAACCAACACCCTATCCAGCCTCTCATAGGTAGGTACCCTATGAGAGTTAGCCTAGGTGAACTTACGACCTAGCATCTCTATCTCTCGTAGGTCCAAACTATCAATGACTGCGTTAAAAAGAAAGGGCCACCTTTTCTCAAATCTGTCATTGTTCTTTTCACTGCTGTTCCGAATGATATTAAAATCCCCCAAAGCACAAGGGTAATTTATCATTACTACAAAATTGCACCAACTCAGTCAAGAATGATTCCGTGAATTCCAGTTGGGCTGCACCGTACACAGCCACCAAAACCCATTTAAAATCACTCTCCCTATCTCTTAATCTAAATTTCACAAACAAATCTCCATCGTCAGTACTACTACATCCAACACATCTAGGTTAACCCCAAGCAAAATACCACTTGATCTCCCATGAGGTGCAGTCCAGTGCCACACGAAATTCCTCCCCCCCCTAAAATTATTTAGTGATTCTTGGGAAAAGTCCTTCTTGCCCGTCTCCAATAGAGCAATAAACGCTAAGTTTTGCTCCTAGGAGGTCTCCCTTAGAAATCTTGTTTTAGCCAAGTCACTAAGACCTCTACTATTCCAAAAGATTCCCTTCATTTGACACCTTTTTTTATAGAAAATTTCACCCTCCTTATCTTGCAAGTCTTAGTCAAACACAACTTAGCATGAGACTTGCCCTTACGGCTGAAATCGTCAAGTTCACTATTTAAAGGTAACCTTGATTCATTAAAAATCTCTTCCATTAAATCACCACATAAGCTCCTTAGAGTTTTTTTCTCCATGTTCTCCCAACTCTCCTCCTTGCTATCATATTCTACCCAATCTTGTTCAAACCCCCCTAACTCACATACTTCCCTCTCCGACTCAAGATCCATCAGGTTATATGAATTATTGTCTTTTTTCTAAACTAGAATCCCCTAGGTCGATCCCTATTTGTTGCAAATAGTCTAAAGCTAGGTCTTTATTTACTCAAAGTAAAGATGTGGGACAAGGATTACCTTCATTGAACTCTAGCTCCTCAGCCTTAGCCAAGATGTGCTCGTCCTTAGACGTTGAAGCCTTGGACTATCCTTGATCTGCACCTTATTAGCCTCAAAAACTGGCACTGCCTCCCTGACCCGATCCCCCATCTCCACTTCCTTGTCCCCTCCAGACAGCCCACCATCTCCTAGCACCTCCTTCTCCTGCTGCCCATCCTCCTCCTCACCCATCACTATGTCCACCAACTCCTCAAAAACTCCATTAGCCGCCTTGTTCAAGATTTCTTCCACCTTTGCTCTCAAAAAGGCCTCAAACTCCTTCTTTGACATGTTTTGAACTTGTTCCTTCCATGACACAAGACCATCCTCAACACCCTGAGCGTCCTTAGCCACCCCCTTAACCCCACTGCTATCCACACCTTTCTTCACTTTCTTCGGCACCCTCTTTAGCCCCTCCTCCTCTCCAAGCTGCCCGCCCTCAAAAGAGCCCTCCCTACCTGCTCCCTCAAGTCCCCTATGCCACTCAAACTCCGCCTCCTCTCCATTCTCATCAATACCCACCTTCTCCACCTCAAAATCCAACTCAAAATAGAGTGATCACCAATGACCACATCAAGCTGCTCTGGGACCAAGCTCGGATTAAGGACAACCACTAGAATGTGTCAAAAGTCGTTCTTCCTAGTAGTCTCCATATCCACAATCTGAGTTGAGCCAAGCATAGACCCAACAGCCCACAACTCTAGAAACTCATAGAGCTCTTTCCGCATCCCGAACACCCTAACCCAAATCTTGGGTAACAGAAAACCAACCTCCTTCTCCTGCCACAACTCAAACTTCATCCTAGCCCCCACCGGCACCTTCTCTCCCTTAATGTCAGCGCCCCCAAATGTGATCGCCCTTTGCAACTCCACCTTTGATGGAAACTTGGCCAAAAAGGACTTGTCCTCACGAGCCTTTAGCTCCCAAGTCCACTTCCCAAGAAACAACCTCTCAAGCTGCCTCTTCACGTCTTCCATAGGAACATGCCCCCTTCAACTGACATGAGTGTTGTCCTTGAATCCTTCTTCGCTCTAGGCAGTGGAGGCCGCGAAATATGATAGAACCCAAGACCATGTACCACATAATCAACAACATGCGCGAATGCTTCCTCATGCAAGACAGGGTGCAGAGCAAGGGCGCCGCCTACATCGAACTGAAGATCATGGATGATTCATCAGCACATTCATTACAGAGCATAGCCATTCACTTTCAGAAGGATATCACGAGAAGCAGTAGTGGAAATCACATAGGGATATAAACCCATTGACAAAGTTATTTGTTAAGAATTTGAGGGAGAATAATGTAAGCCTATGAAAACTAAAAAGTTTACATCATTCATAATAATGATGAAACTTAAGTTTGATGCCAGAAAGGAAAGGAGTAGTGAAATCTCTCTGTACATGACTTTCCCAGGAGAAATTGAAATATGACATTGGTAAAACAGTTGCAGTTTTAGAACAACTCAAAATGACAGACCCTACACTTTTTGTTGCTTTGGATGTTGACAGTGAAGGAACAATAACGTGCAGGTGGGGATCTCATGGAGAAAACACTCACGGAAGCCGCTCAACTTCTACAAAAAATTAGTAGAGTGGCGGCCATGCGAATAGATTGGGAAACAAGACTTGCGGAAGAGTCAGAATACAATTCAAGGAAAAAGTGTGCTGAATTTTCTAAAGAGGCAACCCCGGAAGTCACAAAAGAGGAGCCAATCCCGAAAAAGAAAACATGTTTTGGAAGTGGGGATCTGGTAGTAAGTACTAACACAAAATTAATATAGGCTTGCCTTTTCTTCAGCAATGGTATTTTTTTAAACTAAAATAGTTCGGACTGCAATACTGCATCAAGCAAACTAACATAACATTTTTCCGCATATTTCTTTTCAAAGAAAGCAAACAAACTCCAATGAGTGACAAGTCAAACAGAAGTTGAAGTATAATAACCTGTTCCAATAGCTCTTTTATATCCTTTCCCTCCTTGTTGCTTCTTGCAGCACCTAATTCTACTCCAGACACCCTTTCAGCAAACTTTAAAGTGCTTATAATTTCTGAAGAGAAATACTGTTAAAATATTAAAGCACTTGAAATGCTAGTAAAAGGAACAAATGAAGGAAATCGGGTAATGGTCATTTCCTTGATTCGAAGGAAACAATATGATTGTTTAAAAGTTTTTTTTATATTTTAATATTGACAAATGTGTTTTTGTCTCGTCAGATGGCAAAAAATAGACTTCAGATACTCAAGGTTTGATCTTCATCCAATAGTTTATGACTTTCCATAGTTTTAAAAGTTTTCTCTTTATTTATCATGCTATCACTACTTTACCACTTATACTGTTACTTAATATAATTTATGGTCGCAAATGTAATATAAAGATGTCATATCTTTGAACTATTAAATACAAAATATCTCAGTAAATTATGTTAAGTAATTATAATAACTTAGTAAACATCTTATTAGTAAAGAAAAATTGTGGTAACACATATGAATATGATTGACATATTATTTTATTTTATCTTTTCTTTATTTTCAGGAGGACAAGTCAAAAATTGAAGAGAGAAAAAAACTCAGTGAGCAACATGTTCATCGATTAATGAAAGAGAAATAACATTCTGAAAATTTGATACAAACCCTGAACAAAGATATTGAAACCACGAATAAGAGGCATGTGGAACAACTTGAGCGAGACGAAAGAAAGGCAAAGCAAATGGAGGAACAGTTAACCACCGAAGTTGAAGAAGTTAACTATCTTTTACTACAATTAAATAAGAAAATTGAAGAAGTTGAGGCTGCATCCAGGCTAAAATCACAGTTGTGGGACAAAAAGAGAACATTTCTCAGAATTACATGGACAATCAACAATTATATGTCAAGGTTTGCTTTTCTTTAGTTGTTACTAATCCATTTTCATCTGTTTTATTTTCTTTATATGCTATCATATCATCTATTCATTTATTTTATTTTCTTTACATGATATCATCTGAAAATTGTAGGATGTAAGGATATCAACACAAACAATTAAAAAAGATATGTGTGCACTTCAAACGAAGTGGAGAGAGCAAACTTTAAAGTGCTTATAGTTTCTGAATATGACTCAACATCAGGATTTATGTGAACAAACATTAATGTTTTTGCTTGTTCACCTGTAAAAATAAAAATAAAATATTCAGAAACAATTACAAGATTCACATAAATATATTTTGGCATCTATAATTTATTACTAGTATGTAAATACTGCCTTAATAATTAAATAATTTGTTACCTAAAGAACTTTGAAGAAGTTGTGTTAGCTCGTTGTTTCTATACGGCACATGAACACTTTTTTGTGCCAAATCAAAAATCACATCACCTAAAGCAGAGAGTGACTTGTTAATGAATTGAGCTTCTTTTAATCTATCCCCGGTTACTTCAGATTTGTCCACCCTCTCACTTCCTACAAGATCAATTAGGTGTAGGCGGCCCCTAGAGGTGGATCCATTCTTCAAATCCAACCCTTGAACATGCACAATTAGAATACTGCAAAGAAATTTTCAAATAAGCTATAATATTTAAGTGCAAGTCGAGAAACTTATTCGTTCGACTAACCTGTGTGACCGACTACTACGTTCATTTAGAGCTGTTGAACCAACAGCCCTATTTGCTTGCCCAATTTCCATCAAGCCTAATACATCTGACGTCGACTTAACTAGGTGAAAGCTTGCACCTGGGACAATAAGCCCATTTGGTTGAGAAGTGCTCCAAATCCAAGTGTTTTTTATGTCAAGAAAAATACTGTTTCGGTGCAAAAATTTAATCAAAACTATACACATGTCTATGATTGATAATTGTAATGCAAAAAAAGCTACAACAATAGTTTAAAAAGGATATCTTCTCTGTTCAGTATCATTTGATAAAAGATCACGGACTTGTTTGTTGTATATCTCAACCATCTGTACTCCCACCTCATACGAGAAGGCATTTCTCCTACTTAGTGAAATGTCAAACAAATCATTTAAAACCCGATAATTAACACCCCGATCTTGCTTTGATGTGCTAGGTCCACTCTAAAGAATAACAAGAAAAAACAGAGATTACATCAGTAACATCACCTATATAGTAATACGATTATTATTGAGATAATAGTACCATAGTGTAAGTTTTGCCGGAACCAGTCTGGCCATATGCAAAAACACAAACGTCGAATCCATCAAGAACTGATCGAATCAGTGGTTGTATGTCAGCGAAAACATCAACTGTGAAATTAGACAACAATCAGCCTACAATACTACAAATATGACAATTTCTCCCTTAATGCACATGAAAAATCAACTAGTTTCAAATTTGAGACCAAAGCATACCTTGGGTAGCAGATGGATTAAACACTTTGTTAAACTTAAACATTCTACTATGTCCATCCTTTCCTTGCTTAAGTTTATTCGAAATAATCATTTCAGCATTTCACGACAAATCTACAATTGACTATATGTGGGGAAATGGTGAAATGATTATTTCGAATAAACTTAAGCAAGGAAAGGATGGACATAGTAGAATGTTTAAGTTTAACAAAGTGTTTAATCCCTCTGCTACCCAAGGTATGTTTTTGTCTCAAATTTGAAACTAGTTGATTTTTCCTGTGCATTAAGGGAGAAATTGTCATATTTGTAGTCTTGTAGGCTGATTGTTGTCTAATTTCACAGTTGATGCTTTCGCTGACATATAACCATCGATTCGATCAGTTCTTGATGGATTCGACGTTTGTGTTTTTGCATATGGCCAGACTGGTTCCGGCAAAACTTACACTATGGTACTATTATCTCAATAATAATTGTATTACTATATAGGTTATGTTACTGATGTAATCTCTGTTTTTTCTTGTTATTCTTTAGAGTGGACCTAGCACATCAAAGCAAGACCGGGGTGTTAATTATCGGGCTTTAAATGATTTGTTTGACATTTCACTAAGTAGGAGAAATGCCTTCTCGTATGAGGTGGGAGTACAGATGGTTGAGATATACAACAAACAAGTCCGTGATCTTTTATCAAATGATACTGAACAGAGAAGATATCCTTTTTGAACTATTGTTATAGCTTTTTTTGCATTACAATTATCAATCATAGACATGTGTATAGTTTTGATTAAATTTTTGCACCGAAACAGTATTTTTCTTGACATAAAAAACATTTGGATTTGGAGCACTTCTCAACCAAATGGGCTTATTGTCCCAAGTGCAAGCTTTCACCTAGTTAAGTCGACGTCAGATGTATTAGGCTTGATGGAAATTGGGCAAGCAAATAGGGCTGTTGGTTCAACAGCTCTAAATGAACGTAGTAGTCGGTCACACAGGTTAGTCGAACGAATAAGTTTCTCGACTTGCACTTAAATATTATAGCTTATTTGAAAAATTTCTTTGCAGTATTCTAATTGTGCATGTTCAAGGGTTGGATTTGAAGAATGGATCCACCTCTAGGGGCCGCCTACACCTAATTGATCTTGTAGGAAGTGAGAGGGTGGACAAATCTGAAGTAACTGGGGATAGATTAAAAGAAGCTCAATTCATTAACAAGTCACTCTCTGCTTTAGGTGATGTGATTTTTGATTTGGCACAAAAAAGTGTTCATGTGCCATATAGAAACAACGAGCTAACACAACTTCTTCAAAGTTCTTTAGGTAACCAATTATTTAATTTTCTTAAGGCAGTATTTACATACTAGTAATAAATTATAGATGCCAAAATATATTTATGTGAATCTTGTAATTGTTTCTGAATATTTTATTTTTATTTTTACAGGTGAACAAGCAAAAACATTAATGTTTGTTCACATAAATCCTGATGTTGAGTCATATTCAGAAACTATAAGCACTTTAAAGTTTGCTCTCTCCACTTCGTTTGAAGTGCACACATATCTTTTTTAATTGTTTGTGTTGATATCCTTACATCCTACAATTTTCAGATGATATCATGTAAAGAAAATAAAATAAATGAATAGATGATATGATAGCATATAAAGAAAATAAAACAGATGAAAATGGATTAGTAACAACTAAAGAAAAGCAAACCTTGACATATAATTGTTGATTGTCCATGTAATTCTGAGAAATGTTCTCTTTTTTGTCCCACAACTGTGATTTTAGCCTGGATGCAGCCTCAACTTCTTCAATTTTCTTATTTAATTGTAGTAAAAGATAGTTAACTTCTTCAACTTCGGTGGTTAACTGTTCCTCCATTTGCTTTGCCTTTCTTTCGTCTCGCTCAAGTTGTTCCACACGCCTCTTATTCGTGGCTTCAATATCTTTGTTCGGGGTTTGTATCAAATTTTCAGAATGTTATTTCTCTTTCATTAATCGATGAACATGTTGCTCACTGAGTTTTCTTCTCTCTTCAATTTTTGACTTGTCCTCCTAAAAATAAAGAAAAGATAAAATAAAATAAAATAAAATAATATGTCAATCATATTCATATGTGTTAGCACAATTTTCCTTTACTAATAAGATGTTTACTAAGTTATTATAATTATTTAACATAATTTACTGAGATATTTTGTATTTAATAGGTCAAAGATATGACATCTTTATATTACATTTGCGACCATAAATTATATTACGTAACAGTATAAGTGGTAAAGCAGTGATAGCATGATAAATAAAGAGAAAGCTTTTAAAACTATGGAAAGTCATAAACTATTGGATGAAGATCAAACCTTGAGTATCTGAAGTCTATTTGTTGCCATGTGACGAGACAAAAACACATTTGTCAATATTAAAAGATAAAAAAACTTTTAAACAATCATATTGTTTCCTTCGAATCAAGGAAATGACCATTACCTGATTTCCTTCATTTGTTCCTTTTACAGCATTTCAAGTGTTTTAATTTTTGAACCGTATTTCTCTTCCCTTGTCTTGTTGATAATATTTTGCTGCGGAATGGAATTAAATTCAGAACTAAAAATTGTGTGACTAAATGGAAATCACATGTTTCAGACAGATTATCTTACACTTCTTATATGCTTTGCTTGAATAGAGAGACGATGCTCAATCTTTTCAACAACCTTCTTCAGAAAGTAAACTACAAGCTGAGATGAAGATATTGTTGTAATGCATTATTGTAAATAATCATCAATGAAAAGAAAGTGCTGCAGTTAAAAAACACATACACGTGGTATTTCTCCCTTTTTCATTTCTGTACTTTCATCCAAAATTCCATTAACAACATCAATGACAATGAGTGACTGTGTCAGATGCATCCTGTAAGAAGATTACAACTGTTACAACACTAGTATCGTGCCCGTGCGTTGCTACGGCTTACATCATAATTAATAAAATCACATATGTTTCATATAAAATGAAAAACTATAAAGTAAACCTACAATGAGAGAGGAATCATTCGAATTTAGAAAACCAATAAAGACACCGTTAGAATTGGTTTCTTGCAGTTTTACTTAACCGGACCAAACACAAGCAACATCTTTAATTATTGATGGAACTTACGTAGCAAAGTAGCAATTTGTGCTAAAGAACAATGCAAGTGAATAACTTAGCACCAATCTGTATATATGCAAATCATAAGCTATAACTTCCATCGTTTACAGCTGGGAAAAATTACAAAGAATGTGAACAGTTTAAAAAGAAATGACAAATCAAGTAGTTATTGACATCTTTACCAGTAATTTGTCTGTTTTATTAAATCAACCAGATGGAGAGCATTCATAATACTACAATGTAGATTCAATCATGAGTCTCTAACTAGGCCTGCTAATGGGGTAAAACCCGCCCCTACCCAAAGCTAATTAAAGATGGCGGGTCTGCCGACCCATCCCGCCCCGCAACAGTAGCAAACCAACCCACCATGCCCCATTTGTGCGGGTTGAGTCACTGCAGCAATCCAGGTTCCAGGGACGGCTGTGAGGTCCAGGGGCGCCGCCTCCGTGCGCGCGGTAGCCTGCGAATGGCTAGCTTGGCGCTCCGCTGTCGACCGCACACCGCAACTCGCAGTCCTGGTAGAGAGAGCGGGCATTGCCGAAGACGAAGTCGATGGAGCCCTCGATGTAGCAGTCGCAGAAGTAGTGCCGCCCGGCGTTGTTGCACAGCGTGTCCTGCGCGTCGTAGTACCCGCACCCAAAGAAGAAGGCCCTGTCGCCGGAGATGCGGAATGCCACCGCCTGCCCACCCATCAGGCTGCCTCCCATCCCTCGCGGCGCGCCACCTTCCCTGGTCTGGCACACCCTGCGCGCCCCTTCGCGACGCCACCGACGCCCGCAACCATGGCCATGGCCGGCTTCATCCACCGCCGCATCCTCCCACCGTTGCGGCACCAAGCTATCCCGACGGCTCTTGTTTCTGTGTGGGATGGGAAATTGGGAGTCGAATGATTGGGGATCTCAATCTCATGACGGCTATTGGGGAGGAGTCACCTTGGTCGCCGGCGCCGGCTGGCTAGCTGCCTGGCGTGGACCGCCACGGGGTCGCACATGTGCGACCAGGCGCAGGAACGGACGTCACCGTCACGGCCTGCAGCTGACGGCTACCTTCTGCTTCTGCGCTTCCCTCCATCCCCTCATGGAAGAAGTCGTCTACACGGAGGCGGGGACTCGTCGTCTTCACGATGCACGCGGTGGGCTAGGAGATTCACGAAGGGCTTCTTGCCCTCAGCGGCGGCGGTGAATGTCGCGAGAGACGACTCCTTGAGGAACAAGGGGTCAACGAGTCCGCGAACCCGCACATGATGTACACCCAACCCGCCCCAACCCGCAAGCCACTAAACCCATTCACACCCGCCCCGTCAAACCCCATGTGACGACCCGACCCACAATCCCCGTTTGGCCCCGCCCCACTAGCAGGGCTCTCTCTCTAACCCATGAGAGTTATACAAAGGATCTTACACCCAGGTGGTTGAAATAACAGGAATAAGAAGCTGTGTAAAGGAGTCACATCCCCATACCAGGATCATAGTATCTAAATTGACAGTTGACGAATTGCAGGCACCAAAGGACAAAATGCTAAAAGTTAACCTTTATGCACAGAAAATTAATTCAAGTCTACCAATCACAAATCTCTAATAGCTCAATTTTCTCTACTTGGTTGCTCCTCAACTGCATTGGAACAACAATCACACCCAACAACAGGCATGCTCACCCATTCAATGAGATTGCATTCGAAGGCACATCATACACCAAGGCCTCCCTTGCAGCAGCTGAAGAGTGGAAACTACATGTTCTGCAATGAATTAACAAAATAATCAAATTGTCATCAACCATAACAATATAACCTCAAACCTATCTGCTCACTAACTGGCTTGCTAAATAGAACTGAAAAGAGCTTGCGTTAGTTCTACTTAATGTTCAGTAGCTAACATCATTCTACAACGGTTATCCACCTTGGGGTTTGTGGGTGGATAAGTCGCTCTAGTGTATTTATGCTCTCACTTTTCAAACCAGATGATAGTTCATACCGCAGTTAAGTTTCAGAGAGAAATATAAACACCATCATATAATTATCTTTAGTCCATTTGCATAGATTTTCTGATAATCTTACCAAGTATATAGCGAGGGTAACCTTGTTGTCGGCTTCGGCATCACGTTTTCGGCGGTCGACAATGCGGCTGCGGACCTGAGGGATGGTGTCGATGCGGCCTCGGACCTGAGCCATGGTGTCGCCGGTGAAGGTGAGACAAGCGGCGGTGGATAGCTGCGGGTTAACTGCCATAGGTAGAAAATTAAGCAATAATCATCTATCAGTAAAATTATGTCGCAACCAGATCAACCGAAAAAATACAAGTCAAATAGATCAGATTAGGTTCACATATTCGTACTTCTTTTAATACCGATCAATTAGAAGGTGTGTGAGCTTGTTCCTCAAAGCTGAATCTGAAGGCCTGCTCTTGCCTCTGCACTCCACTGGCCAGCGCCTATCTATTTATGCAGATGATGTGGCATTGTTTATCTGGCCAGAAGGAGCAGACCTACAACTCACAAGAAGCCTCTTGCAAGTTTTTGGGGATGTGTCAAGCCTACAGACCAATCTAAAAAAAGTTGTGTGATCCCTATCCGCTGTGCAGATGGAAATGTGGAGGTGGTCAGTAGCACCTTACAATGCCCTATATCCAGTTTTCCTACCACATACTTGGGTCTGCCCATATCCGATAAAAAAGCGAGAAGAGGTGATCTTTTGCATTGGATTGAAAAAATAGCCAACAGATTGCCGGGGTGGAAAGCCTCCTTGTTGAACCTGGCGGAGTCGAGCGATTTTGGTGCGATTCGTGCTCACGACCCATACCTATCTATCTGTTGGTAGCTCTCAAAGTTCCCAAATGGTTCATACGGGCAATAGATAAGATAAGAAGAGGGTTTCTTTGGAAAGGGAGGAAGGACGCCAATGGGGGCAGTTGTCTTGTGGCTTGGGAGAAGGTCCTGAGACCGATTGATCTTGGTGGCCTAGGCATTCACAACCTCGAAGTCTTGGGGTGGGCTCTTCAAATGCGTTGGCTCTGGATTGAGAAGACCAAACCAGATCGGCCATGGACTGGCCTTGAAGTGCCAGTACACCCTAACACGACTGCTATGTTTGCATTATCAGTTGTCTCTACAGTTGGAAATGGGCGAAATACTCTTTTTTGGTCAGATCGCCGGTCGCATGGCCGCCGTTTGGAAGATCTAGCCCCGAATGTTTGTAAGTGTGTTCCGGTAAAGTTTCGGAGATCGAGATCGTTTTTGAGGCTATGCGAGATCACACATGGGTACAAGATATTAGAAGTGCTCTTGGTCTTATTGGACTCGTGGAATATCTACAATTATGGGACACCATTTCTGCCATTACATTGAATTCTTCGGAAGATATTCATCTCTGGAGGTTTGAAGCATCAGGCGTGTATTCCACAAAATCAGCCTACAGGAATTTTTTTGTTGGTTCCATCACTTTTGAACCATGGAAACGCCTCTGGAAGTCTTGGGCCCTTGGCAAATGTAAAACTTTTGTTTGGTTGGCAATCCGGAATCGATGTTGGACTGCAGATCGACTGCACAAAAGAGGTCTCCCCCACCCAGATTGCTGCCCTCTTTGTGATCAGGATGAGGAGAATATCCAACACATTCTTATCTCTTGTGTCTTCGCACGTCAGTTTTGGTTCTCCATTCTTCAATCGGTGAACCTATCCCATTTGGTGCCTAGCAGCAACACTAGATCCTTTGCAGATTGGTGGAGGAGGTCTTGGAAGAGAGTGCAGAAGCAGCATAGGAAGGGTTTTAATTCTCTCTGTATTCTAGGAGCTTGGACACTATGGAAACAAAGAAATGCATGTGTTTTGATGGGGTGACCCCAAATCTGCAGCATGCAATCCAGGCTTTCAAGGAAGAAGCACAACGTGGGAATTTGCAGGGGCTAAAGGTCTCAGTACCTTAGGTTCAGGAAGGTTGGTCGAACCACCTTAGGTCGGCCGGTATGTCTTGGTCAGGTCCTAGGTCTCCTTAATTTTTGTATCAGTCTTTTTTCCCATCTGCAGCCCTCATCTTGGTCCAAGTTGAGGTGCACGTGTTACACCTTTTCCCCTCTTAATATAAAGATACGCAGCTCTCCTGCGTGTTCGAGAAAAAAAATAGGTGCGTGAGCAATAGCTAATAAATGCTCGTATATCCATATAATTGCCCATTTCGATCATCTAAATCTTTTACAGTAATCAGAAAGAGAATGTGCTTAGTCCTCACATGCAGCATTTGTTTTTAGCTTAATCTTTTATAAAACTGAAGTTCCATCAAATTAGATACTTGCTCTCAGACACAATGAACATAATCAAAAATCAGACTGGCAATGACAAGTATCTAGACTCTGGCAATTGTTTTTTTCATCTTGAATTGAACAACCTGAAAGCCGTAAGGATAAACTATTTTTCAAGTAACCATTGCTTTCAGGTAACACCATCCAGCTACCCACTATCTATCTAGTCTTTGGTTATATGGGGGAGGATGGTGCATTTTGGATCTTTTTGTTACAGCCAACATGCAGAATACCTTTATTCACTGTATGTTTGTGGTGATCGGTCTTCACTTTCTTACGGGCTCCCTGAATACCAAAAAATTCAGAGAACCTCAGGATCATCTTCCCATCGTCTATGCATAAAACAGGGAGGGAAGTTACAGTTTCAGGCTCAAGTTGACCTTCATCGATCCCCATTTCATTCTTCTTAATTAGAGACATTAAGTGATGTTAAGACATTTATAGTGCAATATGTAAATAATGATAAAGGACAAATGGCAAGTTCATTTGGTGATCATCTGATACCAATATTTAAAGACGAAATACCAAGTTCATGTTTACCTGACTTGAGAGCTGAATAAATGCTTGGAAACAATGTGTACCAATTGCACGAAGCAAGGAGAAGAATTTAAGTCGATGTTCAGGATAGTCTTCGAAGTTTTTGGTGATCATCTGGTAGTATAAGAAGTGTCTTGGTTATACATCACAATTGTCATTTATCAGTACATGAAACACATTATTATTAATTATACCTCAAGAGTGCACTGGAAAACAGCCTGAAAGATGCGAGGTACTTCCTCAAGCACCTCACCTTTGTACCTATATAGAAAAAAGGAAGCATTTACTTATCAATTACAAAACCGCTGCAAACTAAGGGTAGAGTAGACCAATGCCGTTAAAAAAACTGAAGCTATGTCTTAATTTAAAAGAAATCACAAACCAAAATGGACGAACAAGAGAAACGATAGACTGACTTGTTTATAATTGTCGCAAATAATGATAAAACTTCAGATTCTCTTGCATCAGGCACATTTCTAGCATAATCACCTAGAACAGGGTCCATCATTGGAGGAACAAACAAATTGTTTCCCTAAGTGTGGTAAATCTTCAGCCTTGTCCAGAAATGTCTCGACCAATTTAAGTGTCTCCCTTTTTACTGATCTGTTAATTACAAATTAATTAAGCAAAAATACACAAAATGAAGAGGTGCGGCGTTTAAGAATGCATACCTCAGAATTTTTACAAATGATGTTTTTGAAGCAAGAGGTCCTCCTTCACAAATAGTGTTTGACACCAGCTCGCTGTACATTCTGATGCACAGGCAAGTATATTAGTAGCTGAGGCATACACTCGCAGATGATAGACATGATACGAAGAAAGAAACACTACCAGAAAATGTGCAGACCAATTTATGTTTAAGAAAATAAAGGCATAACAATAACTTTGGTAACTTGCAAGTAATATACCTGTACACTGTCAGCATGTCCAGGAAGATTACTGAGATTTGTGGGGAAAATGCGGTCCAAGTGAGCATGCAACACTTGTGTTCATCTGCAAGCACCAAAAACCATTATCCTTGATAAGGACCGGAAAATATAAATTTAGAGAAAAACAGTATTGCTAAAACCAAGACACTATGATTAGGCAGGTGCTTTTTAGAACAGCAGACAAGCAATAGAAACTGACTTGTCAGTTTCAGATGTGGATTTTATTACCTGTAAGATGTAGAACAGATCTGATAACATCTTGGTTTTTCAGTATATCAGCGCTTCGCCCTGCGTCCCCAATTATTTCAGCCCATTTACGCAAAGATTAGAATACAACAATCTTGCAACTTACAACTAAAATACTGGGTAAGAATCATAGCAAAATTGGATGGCGAAAGATAGAGGATCGAACCTGATTGGGAAGGCTCATCAATCTCTTGAGATACTCCTCCCTCTTTGTATTGTCAGATTCGGCCTGAATCATCTGACCGACCTGAATAAAGATCATGAAAATATAAGATATCTCCTTTCAGTAAACTATAGAGAACTGTTAATTTCAACAGCATACCGATTCATAGTCCCTTGCTCCATGTTTGTGAGTGAAATGCAGCTGTGAGTGAAATGCAAATTGTGGAGTGCTCACCTTCAGTGGTGCGGTCACGACGGGGCACATACCCCTCAATGGCATCCGAGGGCCCAACCCAGTAGTGCAGCGTAATAATCTTAGTTACTATCACATCTATGGACATAGATTAACCAATTACAGGTGGTTGGCTGGCGTAATAATCTTAGTTACTCTTACAGCAGCATGAGGGTATTTTTAAAGTTTGCCCACCACTTAACCAAGTCAGCATAAGGTCCAACTTCAAATAGAGGCAGCCACACTACTAATTTTGGCCATGATGTCAGTTGTCTGCTGATACTTATTCTGATATCAAAGAATCACTATCTCCCAGTAATGCAAAAAAGGTTATTGCCAAAAATCACTCTCCCATTAGTAATGCAAAATAGGTTAATCCCTGTTAGTACGCAATGTACTTATTTGGCATATGGAGGCTTCGGAAGAGAAGGATGCAAAACTGAAACGAAACATTCAGAGGAGCATAACTAAAGTCTGTGCCTCATTTTCTATTAGTGCATTCAGGGGAAGTTTAACTATGCATGTTATATTGGGCATCTTACAATTGTTAGTGATTTCACATGAGTTGTTAAGGGAGCAGAGTTGTTAAGGGAAGCAGTTTTGGAAATCTATTTCAGTTGAGATTCAAATGTCACTACACAATTATTCGCTACTATAAACTATTTTTGCAGAATTATTAGCAACTAATAATTTGGCAGAATGACAAGGCAGAAACTGCGGACTTTCCTAGCAGCCTAGAAACATCTTATACATCAGTTAAACATCTTATCCTAAAAAATGGCCTCACCTTTGATTGGCATAAAGGATTTACCACGATGTGCGGTGACACAGAGACGTGCGGGTGACGAATGGGAGTTGCGCAGCGAACTGGGGACAAATGTACATGAAGCAAATGGTTTTAGATTTTTGCAAATGCATCTATCAAGTTATCTGCTAACTCAATGTATGACTTCTTTCATATCGTCGTTAGCCTAAACAACTTGAGAATTTCTTCAAATATAGTAGTTTCATTTGCTTAATTAACCTAAGAAATTAAATTGTTTTTACTAAATAGCAGATCTTCCAAACAATCTCATATTATAAAATGAAAAAGAGAGAACAAAGCCACAAATGACAGCATGTAGATGTGAAAAAATCCAACACACAAGATCCAACAGGGCATTGCACAAAGCATATTCAGAAGCTGCACAAAACCAGGTGATGGATATTATGAGCAAAGGTTCTATAGCTTTCTAATCAGAAAACACATCAGATGGCCTTGTATGCATTTTATCAAACACGTGATGGGTAAGTAAATGCAAAGAAAAAAAGAAGCAGACACCTCACCTTTCCGTGATGCCGGCCAGTCCAAATCTCAGGCCACTGATGTCATGATGTCTCTCCTTTGCATTCTGCAAGAACAGGAAATGAATCACAAGAAAGGAACAAAGCTCAAGGATCTCGACAGTTGCATTTGTTTGGGAAGGAGAAAGAGCTGCACGCAGGAACGATGGAAAACCAGAGATGTTGGTAGGGTGCGGATGACCTGGACGATGTTGGTAGGGTGCGGATGACCTGGACAATCTGCTACTTTATTCCTTCGACATATGTTCCCTAGAGAGAGAAGAAACAAAGAAGCAGTTAGAAAAGCAAATATTTTGAGGCGCACACAAGCTATATTTTGATACAGCAAAGGTAATACTGTAAATGAAAAAGTAAATATTTGAGGTGCACAAACAGCTCTTAGTACAATTGCCAGATGTATTAGTACACACTATATAGTTATCCATTCAACAAGAATGTTCTCTACAGCACAATAGTTGTCCCAATTCTCAGCCGAGAGCATTTCAGTAATCAAAAAGAACTAAAAAAATGCTAGTTGGGCTCATATTTTACCTTCTCTAATTGGCTAAACTGGACCATCAGTACAATGCCAGCTTCTGCAGGATGCTAATAGTAGCTCAGCTACCCCTTTCCAATGGATACAAACCACGATATCTGATTTTGCAGATAGGCTCACAAAGCAAAAGAGTAATGAGGTAAGACAATGTTAAAACCAGCTAGGTGAGATTATCACGAGACAAATATTGTCATAAAGTGCATTCACATAGTTGAATTTGAGTGCACAGGCATCTTTGAATTACGGTGTACAAGCAGCTTTACATTTGAATAATACTTTGTACTATATATCAGTGTGTGTGTAAGAAAATACAAACAATGCTTAAAGGACATTAGGGGAATCACAACTCGCCTCAAGAATCATGACTATAGGGATGAATGAAAGGCTATGGCTGGAATAGTAAAGCAGGCAGGGTTGCTTTAGCGAAAATGCGTGAAATAAAATAATTTCCTCAAACATACTGGTAATCTGAATTAACTTTTACCTAGACTCAATCAAGAACAAGTAGATCCGTTGAGATTGAAGAGAAGCAGAGACTGAGGAGGCTTGCAGGAGGAGGGTGATGCGGCGGCGGCAATGGAGCAGACCGGATTTGGGTGGTGCGGCGGATGCGATGGAGGAGGGCAGACGCGTCGTATTCGATGCAGACCGGAGGTGGGAATGGAGGGAGGGCTAGAAGAGGGGGCGGAGGCTCGACGGCGGCGAGGCCGGTGCGGATGGCAGGCGAGGCGGTGGAGACCGCGACGGCGGGCGACGGCGTCCGCGGATGGGAGGCGAGGCGGTGGAGACCGCGACGGCGGGCGACGGCGTCCGCGGATGGGAGGCGAGGCGAGGTAACCGGCGATGCGTTGTGGAAGGTGGAGGGAGGTAGCGACGTGCGGGACGGTCGACGCGTGATCCAAGCGGCAAGGTCGGCGGCGGATGGGGGGGGGGGGAGCGGCGGGGGTGGTGCGGCGGCGGAGCCCGGGGGCGAGGTGCGGCGGTGGACGGCGGTGGGGAGGTTGTCCGTCGGTTTTTTTCTTGCTGCTATGCTGCGTGAGGGGATGGGGGCCGAGGGCTCGGAGCAGCTCCTGCGAGGCGCGGGGGAGGCTGCGGGTGGTTGCTGAGGGCGCAGGCGAGGCGGAGGCGGCGGAACCAAATCGGAGCCGAGGCGACGAGCGTGTTTTTTTTCCTTGGGAAATGCTTCGAGACGGACGTCCGACGCGTCGGACGGACGCCCCTCATTTTCCATGCGTCCACGCGAGATCTCGCCTTCTCTTTTTCCAGCGGCAACCGCCCACCATTTCTCTCTTCCTTTTTTCTTCTCCAGCAAACCACCATGGACGGGAGCTCCTCCACTGGCAACGACGGGCGCTGGCGGGCTCTCCTCCGGCGGTGGTGCGCGCCCCCACGGCCGGAAGCGCCGCCCCCCGCCCCCCACGGCCGGATGCGCCGCCGCCGTCACCCCCCACTGTCGGATGCGCCGCCGCTGCCATGGCCTCCTCCCATGACCAGATGCGTCGGTGCGGCCCCTCACGGCCGGATGCGCCGCCGCCACCATGGCCTCCTCCCGCTCCTCCGCCTCGAGGACCCCCTCTTCCCCTTCTTCTCTATGTGCGGTGGCGCCCGCACCCTGCCCTTGACGGTGGCTCCTCCATGAGGCGGCGGCGACGCCCATTCTCTATGGCGAGCGGAGCTACTCGCTCATCCGACATGTGTGCTGCTCAATGGTCTGCACCCGCGCGCGGTTCCCTTGGAGGAGCTCGCGGCGTCCAGACAGCGACGACGAGGAGACACGACGCGCGGTAGGGTTTGTGGTGCATGTTGCAAGTGTGTGTCCCACGTGTTTCAGATGTCTCACAAGAATGTTGCAAGGATTTCGTGCAGATGTTGCAAAAGTAGATCTAGATTTTTCAACATTACGGATGTTGATCCCCCAACACAAACATTTGATCCCCGATGTTGCAATTGTTTGTTTTCGAATGTCGCAACTACTTTTAACATATTTTTTATGTTGCAAATATTAATTTTAGATGTCGCAGATGTTGAGTTTTGATGTTGCAGACATGTTGTGTGTTGTGTTTGGGGGAAGGCCCCTGATGTTGGATGTTGCAACCATTAATTTTTTATGTTTGCAGATGCTGAGCCTCGATGTTGCAAACATGTGTTGTTAGATGTTGCAAATATTATTTTTCAATGTTGCAGACGTTGCGTTTCGATGTTTGTAGACATGTGGTGTTGGGTGTTGTGTTGAGGAGAAGGGAGAAGAGGCTCCTGATGTTGGATGTTGCACGCAACACGGGTCGCAACATGGCAACAATATAGTCGCAACATGGTCGCAACATGGGGGAGGAGAGAAGAAACACTCCTGATGTTGGATGTTGCAAGCAACCGCGTTCGCAACATTTTCACAACACGTTCGCAACACGCTCGCAACATTTACTCGGTAGACTTTAGATCTAACGGCTGACGATTGAGTATCCTAAGATCTAACGGTCACGGACCCGTCCGATGCCAGCGCCCGGATCGGACGTCCGGGCGCTAGCAGTGCCCTTTTTCCTTTTGCGGTAGCCGCCGACGACGGTTGCAACTTGCAAATGCATAAGGATGCTAGGCTTGCGGTGGAGAAGTGGAGGGAGAGATAAAAAAAGAGAAAAATGTAATAGGAAAAAAAGTAAAAGGAAAATAGGAGTAAAAAGAAAAGAAAAAGGAAAGGTGTTACGGACATTTCATCACCTTATCAATGCTAGAAGCTGTTTTGTCAAACGTTTCTTTAAAAATGTTTCAGCTTTACTAGAGAATCCGCTTCACCAGCACAGCCACAGCTGGAACTGCCACAGCTGTGCCAAACACACTCTAAGTACACTCCTAGGATTTGAATCCAAAATTAGTGTATGTGTGAAAAGGACGTTTTTACCCCTACATGAAGTAGTATTCATTGCATTGGCCTGGTGGAAGAACCCAGAAGGGTTTTAGACTCGCACGGTGGATAGACGAAGAGTTGTCTGTGAATTCTTTTTTATTTGCAAATGGGACACGTGTATTGTAGATGGCTGGCCCTTTTTGACTCCGTACCACATCTTAGTGCAGTTCAGATGGATGGTTCAGGAGTCCGATGCCGAGCTCCTACTAACACTTGTTGTGGGACATCTTTTGAACAGTAGAAATGCACTTAAAGTGGGTCGGAGGGAGTAAACACAAATCTAGAGTTTAAATTTTGTCCACAAAAGGATGCAAGTTTGGAGAACAACAGACTGACATGGGCCCACTATTTATTAAAAAAATCACTTGCCGTGAAAGAAAATAAAAAACCTTGTGACGCTAGCCTCCTTCTCTCCGTCGTCACAACACATGAAACTTCCAGACTAGCAGCGCTTCCAGATTTCCCCATTCTCGAATCTTCACTTTCCCCATCCAATTCGAGCTTTCCATTTGATCTAGCGTTGTCCTGCCTGTTCGTTTGGCTGGTGGCTGATGGCTGGTGCTGGTTTGTTCTGAGAGAAAAGTACTGCTGGCTTGTTGTTGGTGGCTGGTTTGGTCTGAGAGAAAAGTACTGTTGGCTGGTGGCTGATAAACCAAGCGAACAGGGTGCAGATCTCTAGACGCGGGATCGTGGGCGGTCTTTGGACCCGTCGATTATACCAACGAATCTGTGAAAGCAGGGAGGTAGGAGGTGACAGTGAGTTGGGGAGGTGTGCGGGGGCGGTCGTAGGAAGCGGGTCGGCATGCGCAGAGCCTGTATTGATGGGCACGGAGGTTGAATCGAAGGAGATGGAGGTTGGATTGTTGCGCGCTGTCGCCGAATCGGACGCAATGGATACCGCATCAACAACCAGGGAGAGCTTTTCGCCCGACTTTGAGGATGAAGATGCCATGGAGGATGTCGCCTTCGAGGGGGCTCCGGCCATGGAGGTGGCTGCGGATGAGGTTCCGGGGATGGGGTCCGTCACTCCGTGTGTGTGGAGCTGCGACAAGAGGTGGGATTGCGGAAGGCTCTAGAGTGACGTGTCTATCCATTCCGTCAGTGTTTGAAGCAATATTTAATTGGCTAGGGCAGGGGTATAAGTGTTTTTTCACCTTCTCATTGGTCTGTGTGAACATAGCTAGAATTGCAAGTTTTCGTGGACGGAGGGAGTACCATGGATCGGTAAAAGAAGATATGACTGATAGGGGAACCCACAAATCTCACGGCGCACTAGTCAACGAGTTGGTTTTGCTTTATGATGTTTTGTTTTAACAAATATAATTATTTTTGTTTGACCTTACTGTTCTATTCATCACCTAAACTTCCAAAACTTTGGTTTTGTATTCCTATGTTTGGAACACCACTTCTTACATCGTTCCAACATTTTCAATTCCTCTCTTTTCTCACTTCATTCACTTATCTTCTATTCTCGTGTTTCATGTGATTCCTTTGTTTTCTACTCCACCGTTCCAAACAGGCCCTCAATAGCCAGCGGTGCGCATCCGTTCAGCGTTCTGATATGCTGTGCACCTGATGTACACGTGTGCTCATTTCTTACCACAAGTTGGTCACAACCAGGGTTAGACTTACCGTTGGTAACCGGCCGGTTTACCGCGGTAACTGGCCTTACCGGCCTGGACCGGTTACGGTACCGGTCGGTTACCAACCGTTAGGTTTAAAAAATTTTGAATTTGAATTTCAAAAATTGAAAAATGTGGGAAAAATCCCTAAAAATACTTCGTGATTTATTGAGTGTAATGGCGTCAAATTTGTTGCAAACTTAGTTCATTTAGTATAAATTTCAACCAGAAAAAGTTAAACCAAAAAAGAAAAAAACAGCCGGCCCGGCTCGGCCCACTAAGGCCCAACCATGGGGGGTCAAAATAACCCTACCGCAGCTCCCCACCCCAGCGCGACCCGAGCTAGAGCCTCCAGAAACAGCTTCCCTCCCTCGACCGCCTCGCCAGGTCCGCCGCCCAGCCGCCGGCGGCGCCTAACCGGCGTCCGAGCGCGGTTTACCACTCGGACGGCGCGGTTGGCCGGCCGGCCGCCGGATCTAACCGCGCTCCGCTCCGGACGAGCGGTTTACTGGCCCGGACGCGCGGTAAGCCGCGGTTAGGTCGCGGTAAACCGCCCCGGCGCAGGTAGTTCCTCCCCCCTTTGATTTATCTAGTTTTTCAATATGTTTTGATATATAAGTGTAGAACATTTTGATTTAGGATGCGGATATGATTTGAATCAGGTGTTTACATGATTTAGGTTTGTAAATGTAGATATGTAGACCATAAATGTAGATATTTGATTTAGGTTGAGAAATATTTGATTTAGGTTGAGAAATATTTGATATGTTTACATGATTTAAGTTTGTATATTTGATTTCATTTAGGATGTATATATGATTTAGTTGTTTATATGATTTCATTTAGGATGCAGATATTTGGAGCATATTTAGGTATATGATTTATGTGATTGATTTGTGGATGTTGTCCATTTATGCAGATACAAAATGGCATCTAGAGATGTTGTGTGGGAACACGGTGAAAATCATCACCCCGGATGGCGATGCAACTATTGTCATACTTACAAAAGTGGAGGTGGTGCGACTAGGTTCAAACAACATTTGGCTGGAAGAGGGACCCAGGTGGTCCATTGCAGGAATGTGCCACCACCTGTGCGGGAGTACTTTCAGCGTGAGATTGAGAGGACTAAGAAGGCAACGTATGAACGGAATAAAGAGAGGTTGAGAAAGGAGGCGGTTGCAGCCGAGGGAAATTATTCTAATGCAGAAGATGATGAGGAGGCTCAATTGGAGCGTGTCATCCACCTATCGAGAGCTGAAGAATTGTACCGTCAGGGAGTGGAACAGAGAGGTGGTGCATATGAGCATGGAGGGGGTAGTGGTTCCACGAGGGAGAATCCTTTGCAAAGGATGTTGCGAAGAAGTGGTTCGCGAAGGGATACTCCTGTGGTGGTGGAGGACTATAACTTGGCTGCAGGTGGGAGAAGAGGAATGACGCAACCAAGGATTGATACAGGCTCCTGGACACAGAAGGGTAAGAATGCAAAGGAAGCTATTGGTAAAGCTTTTATGATGGAACCAACTCCAGAAATGTTTCGTTCCCTAAAGGATACATTTCAGAGCATGACGGATGTCTAGACCGCTGTGCGAGCATTGCAGGAGGCTGAGGTGTTTCGCCAGAAGCTTGGCGAGTTTGGCACTGATATGGCAAGAAGGGCGGCGATTGACCCTAGGACAAGCCCATGTAAGAGTAACTCCGTACGCCATTGTTGTTTCTCTGTTGCAAATTTCAAATATATTGGTCACTAATTCAGTTGCACTTGCACCTGCAGCATCTTGGTGGATGATGTTCGGCTCAAGCACCCCAGCGCTACAGAAGCTTGTTGTGCGGCCTGTTTCCCAATGTGTGTCATCAAGTGGATGCGAGCGTAACTGGAGTACTTTTGCCTTGCTGCATACAAAGGTTTGCAACCGCTTGACGCACAAGAATCTGAACAAGCTTGTCTACGTGAACTACAACCTTCGCCTCAGGCTAAAGGATGTCTCCACCCCAAGTCGCGATGAAGGTGATTTTATTGACCACCTTGCCCATCTCTCATTCTATGACGAGCACCATCCGGTTCGGGAATGGTTTGAATATGGTAGATCTAACCAAGAACTAGTTTTGGATGAGGATGATGATGATGACAGAGACGTCCCTCTAATGTCTCATCTTGTCAGTGATCACGTAGACCCCTCTAATCTACGTGAGACTACGGGTGATGATTGCATCAGTGATTGGGCACGTAGAGTGGTGGGAGACAGTCACCTTGGGAAGAGGAAGTTTCAGGAGGGGCCTAAGAAGGGTGACCCGAAGCGTCAACGAGGAAAAGGCAAAACAACAACAGTTCCAGTGGACAGCGACACCTCCACTGATGATGGCGATGGTCAGCGTAGTCCACCGTATCAGGAGTCAGAGGATAGCAGCTCGACTGATGATGATGATGGTGATGGTGATGATAGTGATGGTGACGGTGGTGATGGTGGTGATGGTGGTGGTGGTGATGGTGCTGGTGCTAGTGGTGGTGGTGTTATTCGTTTCACAGGTATACATTGAAACCTAATATGCACACATGTTTCTGACTATGAGTACTAATTGTGATATATGCTTGAATGCAGGGGAGACTGATTTCACACATGCTACTCAGGACCGCGATCATGGAGCACCGGAATCGCAGAGGAGAACGGTTGGACCGACAGACTACGACACTCCTCAGTACTCTTCTTCCTCGTACAGCGATACCTCCCAGTCTTTTCATTATCCCAGGCCGGACATTAGCACGCAGCCACCGACAAGATGGGTGTACGAATGGGAAGATCCACATTTTTACAATATGTTACTTCAGCAATGGCAGACGACAGCAGCGTGGACGGGGCAAACTTGGCAAGACTACAAGGCTGAGTTGCTTAGAGTGCAAGGTTTGAATGTCATGTCCACCGCCGAGTACCAGATGGCGACCCAAATGGGGGTCTTCCCATTTCTACAGCGTTGATCTTTTATTACTATGAGTCTATTGTTGACGCAAAATGTGCACTCAACGCCAATCACACAGCAAGCCGAAAAAGCTAGCTTCGCACGCGCAGAGAGCAAATGACGTGCCAGTCAATTTTTCCTGAAAATTAACAAAAGATAAAGCAGTTAGATACCAAAGCTTGGAACGTGTCGGGTGGCACCGGACACGGTTCCATATTTATGGCCAAAAAGCCAAGCAAGAATGACATGTAGCTATGTAGAGCTACCTGTCAGAGAATCACAACCATCCGGACCATTATAAAGGGAAAAAGAATACTGCCGAATGGATGACGTAAGCGTGACGATGATCGGTCTTTGTATAGATAAAGATGCAAGCATGAAGTTACGACCGATCCTCGTGAGGTTTATCATTAAATAAAAAGAGGTAAAGCACGGACATGATCATGAATTAAATGGGCACGCATAGATCAAAGCACTAGTCTACCGCATGTCTAGGTACTTTAAGATCCGTCGGGTACGATCACAAACAAATCTATCCACCGCATGATACAACTTGCATGAAAAACGCACCACTTCCCGCAAATAGATCTATCCACCGCATGATACAATCTAAATACGGAAAGCTAAAAGCATACATCACTTAAGGCACGAACGAAGCACGTGATCTACTCGTGAAGATATAACCGAATACGGCTGAATGTACCGATCCAGGGTCCATGAAGAAGGAACAAACATTACCACGTGAATAAATCTATCAGACTGAATTGGAAATCTAATCCACCGGATGACTAGCTCCAAAACAACCCAAAAACCTGCATCTACCGCATGATACCCGGTTCTTTCAAGATTTATACGCACAAAGCAAGCTTGAACCCGCAACACGTGACAACCTAGATCGATTCGGTTTCGGCTATCGGAGAGCACAAGATCCACGTGTCAAAAACACGAAACCTGCTCGTGTACGGATCTTAAAAGGGAAAAAAGCCGATCCAAACCCATCTAGATTGGGCAAGAGTGTGTTACATGAATTAAAACATAAAACTCATGATAACACGGGGTAACTTAATGAATCTATTGGATCTTGCCAAAATCCAATAGAGCCGATAACTAGCTTCGAGCTAAATCTTAGCCTACCGCATGGCTCATGATCTAACAAGAAACCCTCTTGAACCAAGCTTGAATCTACCGCATGACACGAAGCGTGGTAACAAGACTACTTGCATCGGATCTAAATCCACCGCATGATACTAGACATGATACAAGGTTGCCGGTACTCACGGAGGTCGACGGATCGATTGGCCCTCTCGAAGAACTCGACGACACGACAAGGACTCTAGGGTTTGGCGTAAGGCCGGTGTGTATTGAGGAATGAACGTGTCCGTTACATACATCCAGGGATCGTATTTATACCCCGCCGATTACAACCGCGAATGGATTCATTGCCTAACTAAACTCGATCGCCTATCCATCCATTCGCTTCCTCTGATTGAGCCACGTCACCGTCCAATCCCGCAAAATCAGCTCTCATCGTTCTTTTGCCGAACCGGGAGCAGATAGCCGACCGCGGATCCTTCTGCCGAAAATCTCTGAAAATATCTTTCCTTCCACCAGACGGACTCTTTTTCGAATCGGACCCACATGTCATACTCCTTACCAAATTTTGGTGTTAACATCTATGACTATGGTATTGTATTTGTATGCACGATTAGCACTATCATTATGGTATTGTATGCACAATTATTACTATGACATTGTTTGTATGCAAAACTATGTTATTATTCCTTTGGTGAGGTTTTGTGATGTCCTTTACATTGAGTTATGCATAGATCATGCTAATATTTTCATTAATTCATCACCGGAGAACCACAAATACATGTTCGGTTTTTCTGTCTTGAGCCTCGGTTTACCGGCCTTACCGACCGGTTACCGATCCTAACCGAACGGTAAATCGATCGGTTACCGATTGACTTGGCGTTTGATTTGAAAATTTGAATTTGCTCGGTAACCGCCGGTTACCGCGGCTTACCGAGCGGTAAACCGTTACTGGCGGCCGGCGGTTAGGGCCTCCGGTTCGGTAAGTCTAACCCTGGTCACAACCCATTGCAAAATCTCAAACGTTCTGCTGGCACCTCGTTACCGCAGCACAGGGTGACTGCTATCTTTCAACTGAGGGGTAGAAACGTCATGTCCTACCACTGCTAATTATGCACTTCAAATGCTACAAGTGCATAATGGGACAGAGGGAGTGTAGAATCAGCATCTCATCATAATGTGTACTCCTAGAAAGGTGAAATTGGTGTATTGGATGATTGTATCCCTACCCCATAACCCCGAACACTGAGCTCCTAGCCCAGAATTCAACAACCCAAGCACATCCAGATCAGCAACCAGCTCACCTGCGTGGATCCCATCGACCTCGCCGTCCACGCTCTCCATTCCTCGCTGCCCGCGCCGGCGCGCTGAGGCCCGGGCACAGATCGAGCCCGCCGCCGACGAGATTGCCCGGATTCGAGCTCGGCTCGGCCGTACCGTGCAATGCGGCACCGGGGGTCTTGCCTCCGCCGCCTCCTCCGTCACGGCCGCCGGGCTGCGCCTTGGCCTCCGCTCTGTTTCGTTTCGGAATTTGTGGTTTGTTTTTCTTGCGCATCGACGGGAGGTTTTTGATTTGTTTTTTTCTGGGTCGCGTGTTGAACTGCGGGATTGGGAGCGACCAAAGTTCAGGCTATATTCAATAATTACGGAAATATCCTTTCCCTGCCCTCACGTCAAGCACTTTCTCAAAGTGGTTGGGGCTTCACGCTCAGGTTAGAAAGCAGCGCAACCGTGTTTAGGGCATGTACAACGCGTCTGTGTGTCTCGTTTGTAAGGTGGCTTATTTGCGAAAAACCCCCGGCCAGCTCCCACCGACGGGTCGCGCGTCGACTCCGGAGGCGACGCCCTCGTCCTGTTCCCAGAGGCGGAACAGACGCTCATCGACGCGCTGTAGGAGGCGTCATCTCACATCGCCGCGCACGCCGGATCCCGCGCGCGGCGCGCCTCCTTATTTCCCCGCCAAGGACGCCACAGAAGCTCACACCTGCTTTGCCCGCTCCTGCGCCGCATCTGCTTTGCCTCCCCCCGCCTCTTTCTTCGTGCCGCCGTGCTATTCTCGCCGGAGTAGGGTGCGGCATGATGTCCACGGCCGGCTCAACACAGAGGAACATATGAGCAAAATAAGATGAGTGTGATTCCTTATGCTTCAGCCATAGGATCCATCATGTATGTTATGCTTTGTACGCGCCCAGATGTCTCCTTTGCTCTAAGTGTTACGAGCAGGTACCAATCAGACTTCGGTGGAGATCACTGGACAGTTGTAAAGGGTATCCTTAAGTACTTGAGAAGAACTAAGGAAATATTCCTAATATTTGGAGGCGAAGATGAGCTCGTTGTAAAGGGTTACACCGATGCTAGTTTTCAAACAGATAAAGATGACTCTGCATCGCAATCCAGATTTGTTTTCTGCCTCAATGGTGGGGCAGTGAGCTCGAAGAGTTCCAAACAAGATACGGTGGCTGATTCGACGACAAAGGCCGAGTATATTGCAGCTTCCGAAGCTACAAAAGAAGTTGTTTGGATCAGAGAATGTGTTTCTGAGTTGGGTGTTGTTCCTAGTGCGTCCAGTCCAGTGGACCTCTATTGTGATAATAGTGGTGCCATTGCGCTTGCAAAGGAGCCTAGATCACACAAGAAGTCCAGACATATACTACAAAAGTATCACCTCATCTGTCACTTTGTTGAGAGAGGTGATGTGAAGGTTTGCAAGGTCCACACAGATTCAAACGTTGTTGATCCATTTACAAAGCCCTTCCCACAACCAAAGCATGAGGCACACATGAGGTCTATGGGTATTAGATACTTACATTAGTGATTCTAGTGTGCGTGGGAGAGTTTTGTGTCATGAGTATGTTTATGTAATAATGAATAATTGTTATTTATTCCATGGATGATTATCATTTATATTGATTATCGAGTATGTGACTTGATCGTGAAACTCTTTGTTTATAATGATGTTATTCTAAATTATCGCTAGTTTGGGTCGTTATGTGGGACAATAACGATGGAGAGACTAGCACATGCATTAATTGATGATCATATTTCACGGATCATAGATATGGAGATATCAGATTAATGATGTGGACACATGTTAGTGAACATGGTGTTGGATTGACCCACTCCAAGACAATGTTGGGATTGTTATTTTAAATGTGCCATCAGTTGTTCTTGAGTGTTATACCTACTGGATCCTTAGACCTGAGATCGCCATTGTTTCTCACTGCGTGTAGTGGTGCATCTTGGGGCTGCCAAACGCTACTCCGTAAATGGGTAGTTATAAAAGTAGCTTATAGGTGTATCGTGAAACATGGAATGGGATGTGTGCGGATCAAGATGGAATTTGCCCCTCCTAGATAACAGGAGAGATATCTCTGGCCCCTCAAGATAGTTGGATTAGAAAGTGCATGGCCATGCCAAAGTGATTAAGGAGTTAATCAAAATGACTAAAGGTTAGTCACAAATAGAATCCACTATTACATCGAGAGAATGGTCGAGCTATCACAAGGGTGGCACGCATCTCACCTTGAGCTTGACGGTATCGTGTGGCAAAGGGATCAGTGTACGAGTATATCTAAGGTTCGGCCGATATGATCTTTATGTGTATTTGTGAGTCTCTATGCCCTGCTAGGTGCCGCTTTTGATTAGTGATTCGGAAATGGTTTCCACTCACGACCATCTACACATGAACCTAACGGGTCACACACTTAAGGGGTTTTTGGAATGTTTGAAAGCTTGCATAGATGATTGTCTCTAGTGCAAGTGGGAGATTGTTGGTGATATGCCCAAGAGCCCATCGTCACAATACGGTTTTGTTGACGGTGAAAATCCGTCAACCTAGCCATGAGTTTACCTTCGGTGTTGGCATGACTTTTGTATCTTATTCATTGGTACTAACCCCCGTGGTATAACAAGTTCACTTGTGCATGTCGGTTTTGGAGTTATGTGTTTACGCAGGGTTTTAACGTTGAAAGCAAGACTTCCGGGATAAGTTCATTAAGCACCTCATGACAAGACCTTGAAGCCCGATACAAGTCAAGCAATGAAGTGAACATGACTCCAAGAGCCCAATGACCAAGCCCGAGAAGATGATAAACTCCGAGGACCGAACCGTAAAAGTGTCGAATCTTGCAAGACAAGGAGTTGAGTCCAATTCGGAGAGAAACCGACGTCAAGGGCCCACATGCAAAAGGGGAGAACATCTAGAAGACGTGGGAAGCAACACGGGCGAAGCGAGCCGCGGGATGGGCCGACGTGGGCCCAGCCGGCCGGCCCGGGCCGGCCGGCCCGCCCAATTCGGGGCCCAATCGGCCTCTCCTTTGACCTAATTGCTTCTCAGGCTATAAATAGCCCCCTGACCGAGAGCCACGCAGAACGGAGGTCGTAATCCGCCGCCGAGGAGCAGAGAAGCTTGAGGGACACCAACTTGAAGATGAGGGTCGTGCTAGTTGTCTAGGGTCTCCCTAGCCGACGTGGGAACCTTGCATGGAAGACCACGTCGGAGCTCCGGAGCGAGGATCAAGATCGAGGGAGGGCCCCGGTGGTGATCTTGTTCATGTAATCATTCATGGTGAAGTTTGTAAGTGAATCCGATTTCTAGCGACCAAGTGCCTTCTCGATGATTTTGTTTTCTTCTTGGTTTTGCTTCTTCTACGATCTAGTTTGCAGCTAGATTACATAGGGTGCTCTTGTAGCCGCGGTGGCTAGAGGTGCATACCGGACCGGCCAAGTGATTTCAACTTGTTCTATCGAACTCGCCCTAAGCTCCCCGCATGATTAGGGATACGTTGTGACAGAACGGGGGTCTCGAAAGGCGGATGTTTTCGGAGTCGGATGGGAAGGCCACGATTTAAAGATGCTTTTAATGAGATTCGCTTTGCTATCTTCATCTATCTTGTTTGGAGCTACAACATAAGCATGATCTAGATTCTCTAGATTGGTTATCTCTTGCTTTCTCTTGCTACCTCTTTAGTAGATTAGATTAGATTCGTTTTCTTTATGAGTTAGTAGATTAGATGCAACTTATCTTCATTAGATAGCTTTACCTTGCTTTACTAGATTGAATCCTTGCGTTGCACATTGTTCCACGGATTCGATACCTTGGGTTCACCACTCGAGGGAAGAAGGGTCCCTTGACTACGACGGGAGACTTGTCCGCTTGCAAGTCACAAACGAACTTTGATACAACTATTAACCGTCAACAGGTTTAAAGGCCCAAGAGGATATTGATAAGATGGATTAGGGTTACTAATGGGCCTATGAGATAGAAGCTCATTAGTACGTCTTATACGTAGCAGGGGCAAAGGGGCGCCCCCATGAGTTGGCCGCGCCTCCCCTTTGTCGCCGCCCTCCTCTTGCCGCTGCCCTAGCCGAACGTGCGGTGCTAGCACACCGACGTCCGTCATTCCATCCCCGTACGTGTGGACTCCGTAGAGGCGCTGCTACTTCTACTGTGTTGATCGGCTGTTGGGATCAAGGACGAGGAGCTCGGTTCGTGGGACGTGATCGACTACTTCCTCTACACCGACGCGCGACTTCTTCCGATGCGCTGCGCGTCTAGTGGTAACGATCTATGATCTCCTACTCGCAAGTATCTTGGGTGTACGCGGTAGATTAGCTAGCGTACCCTACCCGTTTACCTACATGCAAGTGGCAAAATTGAAGTTGTGAACTGTTGCAAACCCGCAAAATTATAGTCGCGACCAACGTGATCACTCCGCAGTTGTCCGCAGCCCGCCCCACCTACATCGCTACCACCGGGAACCGGCCCGGTTCCCACCGGTTTTGTTAACCCTAGTCGAGAGGAGATAGGGGCACCACGCGTCGGGGAGGTGGAGTTGGGGGGCGCCATGGCCTCCAATGCGCTCATCTGCAGGTGCTACAGTGGGAAAGCGACAAGAGAGAGAGACACGGGAGGGAGACGGGAGAGAGAAATAGGAGCGGAGCGGCTCCGCCCATCAAATTTCTAAGGGACTAGGTGTATGTCCGTGCGTTGCTACAGGCACAAAATTTAAACTAAAGTGAATTGACTCGTAGTCCAATGGGTAGGACGTTTCAGTGAGACGCTAACCACCAGAGTTCAAATCCTGGTACTCGCACCCTTTCCTGAGATTTTCCCAGGATTTATCAGTGTTATGCGTTAAGTGGTAAGCGGCGCCCCCTCGACAATGAGGCGTCAACAGTGACTTCGGAGATCTCTAGATTTGTCATGTGCTCAATCCTTCAGATGTGCTCATAGAGTAGAGTTTGTGTACATACATTCATAGGGGTGAGTGTGTGCGCGTGTGAGCGTCTACGTTTTACCGTATAATTTAAAAAACCAAAATTCAAACTAAAGTAACAAATATTTAAAGAAACAAACAAAACACCCGGCGGTCATATCCAAGCTGTTAAACTTTGCACTTGCACAGTAGAGGCACTTATGGGAATCAAACATGCCCTTATTCCCTTGAATTGTGATTGGAGTTTCGAATCAAATATGGTTATTTTGCGGGTAGCAATATTCAATCATGAACAACAAAACATCTTATGCTTGCCATCCACATCTGGCCAATGGATGGCTAAAGAAACATACAAACAGCTGGCAATGCAAAATCAGAACACCCCTCCACTGCAAGGAAGCAGAGCTCTTGCTCAAGCAATCGTACATCTTCTCACAAAAATACAGAATCACAAGCTCTTGCAACCAAAGCTCAATACAGGCCATAGCTACTCAAGAAAGAGTTGCACAATAATCCAAACATATCGACCGACAAACACTGCTCCAGGTGTGGCCAACTTTAAACTGATGCTCACCAGTTTTTTATTTGTTCTTTTGCCAGTGCATGCAGTTTGGTTCTCAGCTAACCCTCCCTTCAGAGTAGATGTCCTTCCTTGCTGGGGCTCAAGGAGTACAATCACAATTTGAGGCTACTTTTTAGGCACAGACTAATCTCAATTCATACCAAGGATCATAAATACCGTGGTATCTTTGGAAATAAAGGAATGACCAAATTTAATACTAACAAACATTGGTATGTCAAGTTGTCGACAACTTCACCATGCAGTCAAAACTGAAACTTGCATCTCAGTATCTAGCCAAAAAATTGTTGATACCACAAAGACACAAATCCAGGATAGTCCATTGGCAATACACAAACCATTTCGTCTCTCCTTGCCAGACCAAAGATGTTTTACCGATGCTGTAATTGCACCAGACATACAGGATTCAATGCCAATGAGGCAGGCTTGGTGTGTTCATTCACAGCACATTCAATTCCGTCCGAGGAAGTTTTGCGTAGGCTCAAATTCAAAGGCGTACAGGATCCACTCCAAGCAGCAGCCCAAGCATAATTGTTGGCCTCACACCTTGTCAAGGTCCTTGGACTTGATCAGGTCACCTTCATCGCGGACTATCAACTGCTTGATCAAAACTTTCATCTGAAAGGAACTGAAATTCATCAGAACCATTACAGTTTGCACCTAAGCTTTGTTGTAGAACATTCAAATTATACCTAAAGCTACAAATCCAAAATAATATGATTTGAGGACAAAACCAAAAACAAGTACAACCGAATATTATTCATGGCGTATGCTTGTGTTTGCTTAGTTATCGAACATCATAGTAGAATGTATTTGGATTCTGCATACATGACTAAACAATTTGATTGGCTAGAGAGGGAGGTGTGAAATAGTCAATACATTGTAATCCATGTGATTCAGAGAAGCAAGGTTGCAAATCACAACTCATATTGTAGGTAGAAAAACCCTAGTCAATTGTTAGCATGTGAATGGACAGGAACCGATGGAACTTGTGTTCATCACAACCCCCCCCCCCCCCCCCCCACCCAAAAAACCTATCTAAAGGAGCAAACTGAGACTAAAATATTCAGAACAATACACCTGTTTTGTTTTGTTCAGAAACCTCTACACATTTGAGGCAATACAGGTAAAAAAAAAGAGTTCACATGTATATTCCTTGGAAGAAATTTCAATTTGCTCCTACAACATAACTTGATATATAGAAATCCCATTTACAGGTGAGCCAAGTCAATAATTAATTATTTTAGATAGTATTTTATAATGCAAAGAACATGGTGTGTATCAAAATTATATACAATGAGCATACTGAAGATTACTCTTTCACTGGAATGTCACGTGTCAATCAACTGCAGCATGAATTGTCTATAGATCCAATCAGTTAAAGGAAAATGTCAAAACATTCATCAATAGAAAAGAACATGCTAAAAAAATCAAACCTAACAACAAACTAATTACTATTAGGGAGAGGGGACCACAGAGGATCGAGGTGCCGGTGGATTTGGAAAGGGCAGTTGGCGATGGCTGCTGGTTGCGGATGTCAACCCGCCGCTACGAGTCATCCCTCAAAGATGTGAGGGCACGGTTAGCATAGCTGAGGACATCGTCCATACAGCAATCAGCCCTTCGCCGTAGGTGTCAGACTACTACTGCAGTGTTGCCTTCGGCTCCATTAAGGTGGGGGAAGCGAGGACGCCCCAGTCTGCACAGCGAGGAGCGGAAGCAGACAGTCGTGGATTTGTGTTGAGCAAGCTGCTGTGGTGTGGAGAAAGCATGGACAGAAAACTAGATAGAAAGGAAAAATTGAATGGTGAGATGGATGGCAAGCAGATACAGATTGGGGAGAGGAAGCAGCCGTCGATAGGAACGGGCGTGGGGAGATTAGTGGAGTAAAAAACACGGAAGAGATGGGGATGATGGAGTGGATTGGTGGTGGGCAGCCTCAGGATGTGCCGCTATCCCTCGTCACACCAGGGAAGTTGCTCTACGCCTCTACTTGGGCGGCTGGGCTGCGCGTTCGTGGCTGCTCGCCTCTACCCGCCAGCCAACGCCACTCCACTAGATCTCGACCTCTGGAGAGCGCTAGCTCACCGCCATCTTGGCCCGGATGCCTTCTCATTGTAGTCCTGCAGCCCAGCGAACCTATGCTAGATCCAAGGAAGAAGAGGAAGGTCGAGCCACCGTAGAAGGGTAGCATTTGGACCAACGGTGTAGAATCACTGCACGGTGAGGACTGAGGATTGTGTCGAGGTGCTTCAGCGCCACCGGCTTGGGAGTAAGGAGACGTACGGTGTGCAACGTCCTCTTAGGAGTCGTAGGGCAGCACGGCCGACGCCTAGGCAGCGCCAAACAGAGAGGATCCAGCTCCGCGGATCTAGCAAGCGCGGATTCGAGCACGCAGACGGGCAAGCAGAGTCGACTCCTCGAGCTCTGATGCGTGCCGCTGCCGCTTCCTCGCCGGGCAGTGGGTGAGGCCGGCGACGGAGATGGAGGACGTGGTTCGGCTGCAGCGCGGGAAGAGGAGGGGCGGTTGGGGATGGGTGGATCTGCGACCGGCGGCGGCTTTGGGGTTGTGGGCGTGGATGACGCGGAGGGAGGGAGCGACGCCGTTGCGGGAGGAGACGCGGGGCTTCAGCAGCCGGCCCCACATGTCGGCGCCATCGCCCGTGGTTCTACCGGCAGAACGGCGGACCACGGGTGCAGACGTTGCCTTACAGACTTTTTAGGGGTAGAGATGGAGCAAACCCGCATCTAGAGGGTATATTCCTCTGGAGTCGCTCCGCTCCCGCCGCTCCCCATCCAAGCAGCCACGAGAGCGGCTTAGCTCCGCTCCTGTAGCTCTTCAACCAAACACACGGGTACTACTAAGGTGTGTTTCCTCTGAGTCGGTTGGAATTTCCGTGCTCCTTTTTGCTGGTTACATCCTCATTCTCTTCTACCAAGCAAACTGGTAGACTTGATTGCAGTTTTACAGAATTGTGTTTACAGGTCCACAAAATATGGCAATAAATGAAACGTCCAAGAATGCGTCAGACAAAAAATACACTGAATCTTACGTATCCAAAGCTATACTCCTTCCTATGTGGTGAGAACAACATGCTATATTCCTTCCTATGTTGTAAGAACAACAACATGCTAAGTGCCACGATATACACCGAGGTATCTTGCAGGGCACAACGTATCATGTGATGGCGAAGTAGACAGCAAGTTCTATCTTCAGCTACTACTATCTCTCTCAAACTCTCTTCGTATGGTCTCTAGCAACATCTCATTCCATGTATCAACTGGTCCTGGCATGCACCAATGCAAGCAATCCTGAGGCGGAGGCTTTCCATCTGGCCCTCTCTGTGTTTTCTTGTTTGGGTCAGGACTTCTATATGGGCCAGGATGCCCATCAGCCCTGAAGGCAAAGGGTTCAGTGATGTCCATCAACTTCAACCGAGAACCGTGTTCCCCAGCATTCTTCACTGCTTTCCTGAAGCCTTCAACCTGCTTACCATACATCGCATCAGTAAAGCCGTTCCTCACCACCTCATCCAAGGGCTTGACCTTTCCTGTGCATGATCCACCAGTGTTCCATGCTCCACCTTCATAATGATCTGGTGACCACGTGCGCACGACAGCTAGGCCACTGAAATTTGGGTTAGTTGCAACAGCAGTCAGGCAAGTTTCAACAGAGACCCCAAAAGCGTCCACGTTGTTCATCTGCATTTTTCCTGCTTGACGAGGCCACCAAAGCTGCCCTCCAACAACATTGCCATTCAGGACATAGGCTGATCGTTTGGCGAACCAGTGGCCAGAGGAAAGGACGATTACATCAAACCTTGGGAGAAACTCCATGAAGGTCTCATCAGGGACATCCAGAAAAACCTTATCAAGACCCTTGGGAGCAATCCCCACAGCTTCAGTTGACCTGTGCACTAACCAAGAAGACCAGACACGTGCAATAGTTGTCGAAGTCGATTTGAACAGCCACTTGTGCATCCTTTTGTTGCCACGGTTTTGTGGGACATCTACCTAAGAAAAGCAGAACACCAAATGCTTCAAGACAATGAAGCAGCTAAGTATTGCTAAATGACATAAGTTACAAATACATTCAACTTGGGAGTGCAAAGCTGTTTAAAGTTAGCCCGTCACATGACATTTGCGGTGGTATAGAGAGAGAAAACCCTGAAGAAAGTGCTCAGTATACAGAAATTAATATGCCAAACATGAACGATGACAAATGAAAAGCAACTAATCTTTGTAATAGTCTCCAAAACAGAACAAGAGCAACTTTAAAATAGGAGAAGCCTCATATACTGATGAGCCCTTTGAAACAATTCTAAGCCAGAGCCACCCGTAAGAGTATGCAAGAAATATTCCAAGTACTTCACATTCTTTTGCTTACTAGCTCTTCAGCTTTGATGTGCTTTGTGTGTAAGATTATCTTAGATTTTATCCTGAATTCTTCCACATTCCATGAGAAAACAGGAACTGGCAAAATCTAAATTTATAAACTCTAAACCTGAGACCGTTCATGAATGTTAAACTTCTACTAAATGTGACATCGTTAATTCCTACCTGGTTGGCAGCAACAAAACTAACCTGGTATTTGGTTCAGCACCACTCACATTATTGATGGAGATGATGAGGCACACCAAGTTAGAATCTACCAAAAACTGGGTGGTTTTATCAAGTTACAGAGAAATTATGTGCCTGTGTGGACCCAGTTGCTTTTCATTTTAACACAAAATTCCAAATAATGTCGTTGTGGGCAAGCACTGAAAACCACTAAATATTAAACAAAAAAAACGGTTCATCTGTAACTCCAGAATAAACCGTGACTCAGGGTAAATCATCAGTATGACCTAGTAATTTGCACTTGTATACCAATTTTCAGGAGGGAAAACATATGGGTCAGTAAAACTAGACACAAGAGCATCTAGCAGGTAATGCCTATCTTGAATTATATAATTTAAATGTTGGATCATGAACAGTATCAGCAGGTGTCTCACCTGCCACAGAAGGCAAACAAGGGATTCCATCTGATTCCGAGCAACAGAATCCCCAACAAAAGCAAGTGTCTTGCCTCTCATCAACTCCAAGAACTTCCTTGCATCAAAGCGCGGAAGATTGCACTGTTCTGGTTTCCACCTCCAGTTCTCATATTCCTTATCCGGTCGCCCGTTTCCTTGACAATTTTGCATCTGTGTGATGATAGGGCAAGAGTTGTTTGTGTATAGCGGCCCAGAAGAATCAAGAACCCACTGCCCATGGTATAGATCGCAAGTACCTGTACAATAAAAACGAGGATCAACTTCTGCTATATCCCAGCTATTCCTATGTGAATGTGCGATGATAAATCTAATAAACAACTACAGTACAATGCCAATAGCATCCAGTCCATGTTGGTAAAATGCCGTGCAGAGACATCAGGGGGCTGAACTAACACTTCACCTTGCTCGGCCTTTTGAGATTCCCTTGACGAATCCTCATCCGGGGTCGACGTGGTATCACCTGAAGCAACTGGATCCGGCTCTTTGCTTTCGATTTTTCCTGTAACCGCAGACGGTTGGCCTGAATTCACGTCACCACCTTGACCATTTTGCTCCACTACGGGTTCCAGGCCACCACCCTGCAAGGATTCTTCCCCAATCGCAGTGCCGCTCGTGTTTCCATCAGCATGCCCCGACGAAGAAAGCTTCCCCAGGCCAGTAACGCTGACGGGCAGGTAATCCTGCAGCGACGTCCGAGGCAGGGACGAGCCAACGGACAGCGATACCACCAGGAGGGTCAGCAACAGCGCCGCCACCGACGCGACGATGGTGACGACCCACCGCCGGTATCCGGCGACCCCCGCCGGGGCCTTCCTCCCCGGCAGGCTCATGGGCATGACCCCTCCCCCGAGATCAGCCCTGCCATTCGGACCGCATCTGCGCTACGCGCGACGAAATTCAGATCCAGGAAAGGAAAGAGATCGCGATGGAGGGCGGGGAGACGAGGAGGCGTACCAGCGTGGAATTTGGGGGTGGAGGTGGGGGAAGGATCGGATTCGGGCGAGGAAGCGGGCCAAGCGGGAGCGGCGAAGCGCGGCTGTGCTCGTGGACGGTGAATGCGAGTCGATGGGAAAGAGGGGAAGGAGCTTGAGGGGGGAGATGCATTAATTACTGTACTGATCATGGAGTTCGTCCTAACAGTGGAAACTATATACAATGTTCAAGATGATAACATCAGCGAGAAAATCATCTGCAGAAACTAACTCACACAATACTCCGAAATAGTTTTTATCATAATATCATATTATTTTTTCTCTATCCCACCAACCATGGATAATCACGTGTTACACAGAAACTACCAGTTTCCCAGGGGTAAATGTTGGTTTCTTAGGGCAACTCCAAGAGACTCACCAAATTGGACTAGCTAAATCCACATTTAGCTAGTATTCGTTCTCTAAATCTCACATTCTTCCAACAGACTAGCTAAAATTACCAGCCATCTCCTTCTCCTGCGTGTGGGTTCCACCTGTCATCATGTTCCTCTCTCCCCTTATCTTCCCAAATCAGCTCCGGCAGGCCACTCTCTTCCCAAATCGCCCTCCGGCAGCCACCCGGCCGCCTCCGCTGCGGCGGCCCTCCACCCGCGCCTCCGCTCCGGTGGCCGCCCACCCGCGCCTCGGCCTCCGGCGGCCCCCCACCCGCGCCGAGCACGGTGGTCGCCCACGGACCTCGGCCTCCGGCGGCCCCCCACCCGCGCCTCGGCTACGGCCGCCGCCCTCGCGCCTCCGCTCCGGCGGCCCCCACCCACCCCTCTCGCTCCGGCGGCCACTCCACCCGCGTCGCCCCCGGCCCTCGACCCGCCGCCGTCGAGGGCCCCGTTCGCCGGATCCGGGGGGAGGAGGCCGTTGGACGCACCGAGGCTACCGGCTCCGGGAGCTCCGCGGCGGAGCCCGACCTCGTGAGGCTTGCCGTCGAGGACCACACGCAGGAAGCCCCCCCGACGCCCGCGACACGTGGGAGGCGGGAAGGCGTCGGGGAGCGCGTGAAGGCGGGGAGAGAGGGCGGGCGGGAGGGAGTAACTAGCGAGAAGTGCTCGACATATTTGGCTAGCGGGGAGGAGTTTTTTGCTAGCGCGATTGACGGAGGAGGAGGATGGCGAGGCTGTTGGAATGCCCTTTTTGTTGTTTTTTCCATATTTTAGCTAGTCTTACCCATTTGGCTAGTCTGTTGGAGTTGCTCTTAGACCATCCACACTCGTCATCCTCCATTTCCTCCTTCAAAACGGAATATTTCATCCTAATCATCAAGATTCTTTCCTTTATATCAACTTCTCCCACATCCGTTTTCCTTTATAATCTCTTCTCCATCCCAACTCCCACTGTGGGACCCACATCCATCTCTCCTCCTCCCACTCCCACCCACCAACGCCTTCCTCCCCCACCTACCCCGTCTTCTCTGCTCCCCCACCATTCCACGCCGACTGCTTCTTTTCCATCGCCGGCGCCGCCCTCTCTGGCCGGCTCGTGTAGGTGCGCTGACAGCGCCCTCCTTCCTCCTCGTGCTGGCCCGTTGCTCCTCTCTCCTCCTTCGAGCATCGGCCATGGGATCTCGAGGTCGGCCGCTCCCTCCCCTGCTGGTGAGGCGACACGGAGGCGGCGGAGGAGCTCGAGCGGCGGGCCGATGAATCAACGGCGATGGGAGCTCCCCGCCGCCCCGCGCGGGGCGCATTTCGCGCGCGTCGGAGCCCTCCCCTGCTCCCCCCGTCCCCGTGGCGGCGGATGGCGGGGTTGGCCCCACGAGCCCGTCACCGACGATGGAAGCGGCGCGGTTGTGCGACGGCGGCGACGAGGTGCGGGGGGGCCGCGGCGGACGGTTCGAGACGGCGCGGATGGAGTCCCCCTCCGGCGGTAGCGGGGGACCCGCGGGCGGCGGCGGAGCTCACCGCGCGCGCTCGCCGTGACCCCAGCGGTGGAGCTCCTCATCCTCCCGCGCACCGCCCTGCAGGTTCCTTCCTCCCGCGTGGTCCTCTGCTCCGCCGCCTCCCGCTCTCCACCCCTGCTCTCCTCTCTCCCTGCAGCTGTAACATCCCGGATGTTTGATTGCGCTAATAATATTAATTATATGAGTTAATCAAGGTTAATTAACTTCTAAGTATGTTTGGTGTGATTGGGCACACTTTTGCACAAAAGACCTCGGTCAAAATCCCTAATCACGGTCAAACCCTAGATCTACTTTAAAGGCTGAAATGGTTTTCTTGCGCGTTCTCCAAATTTCACTATAGAAGTTCAAAATCGGCCAATACGAAAGTTGTTCGTTATTTCCGGGAACACATTTTTCGTAATTGGCGGACATTCCAATTTTGAGTGCAAATTGGCCAAAAATCGGTTTGACTGCGTTGTGAACAGTAAATCGATCCGTGGAAAATCTGCAACTTCGGTCGACGTTCCCGGGCAAACCGTTGATCAAAACATATGTCGCCCTTTGGGAAAGTTGTAGATCTATAGCTCCTCTACAACTTTGCTTTTTGGAGATTTTCAACTTAATTGGCACTTTTTGGAGTTACGCAATTTCGAAACAGGGTAAAACAAATTCGAGCAGGGCCAGCCAGCCGACTCGCCGCGCCCTGCGCGTCGTGCGCGCGCCGCGGCCGCGCCGGCCTCGTGGCGTCCGCGCGTCATCCCGGCGTACGTAAGCCTCGGCACCGTCGCCGTGGACCCGGCGTCGCGATGGACCCTCCGCCTCGCAAGCACGCCGTACACCGCGCCCGGGGAACGCGCTCGCGCCCTACGGTGGGGACCGGCCGGCCACGCGCCGCCGCTTGGCCCCGCCGCGCGCGGCGTTCCCCGCGCGGCGAAGCGGCCACCGGTCCGTCTTTAACGCGAGCCGTGCGTCCTCGCCCCTCGTCGACTCGGCGCGCGCGGCAAAAATGCGAAGCGCAGCGAGAGGCCGTCGCTCCCGTCCGCCGCCACCGGCGTAGGGCGCCGCCGCGAAGAGCCGCCGTTTTCCTTCGCGCGCACCGCCGGCCGCCCCTACTACTTCCCCCAAGTCCCACCGCTCCTCCCGCCCGCGCCGCGACGCGCCTCGAGGCCGCCGTCGGCCGGAGCGACGCGTCCCGGTGGACGCGGCCCCCGCGCGCGCGCCGGGGCGCTCGCTCGCGCATCCACCGGCCGCCGGTGCGACCCGGGGGGTGCGGGTAGGTCCCCTCGCGGGCGCCGGTCACCCACCCGGCCGGGGACGGCCCCACATCGCCGGCCGGCGGCTTCCACCGCGCTGTCAGGGGTCACATTGCGAAGGTTAAATTAATTCCAGGGAGATTTATGCAGAGTTCCGGGGACCCGGCTGTAAAAGAAGTTTTAGGGTTACAACAGTACCTTCGAAAAATCATTAAACATCGTAGAAAAATCAGAAATATGCAAAACCAATTTTGTTGGGTTCGTGGTGAAGAAATCTATCTTTTCTAGAAAACATGTATAGGGTTTTTCTGTGCAGTTTTTGAATTAAAATTCAAACTCAGTTTGGAGTGTTTTTAGTGTGATTTAAAATATACACATGCTATGAACTTGAATTTTGGATATGTTTCTCTTTATATCATGTCTAGATCTGTGGCAAAATTTTGCATGATTTTGATGCACATATTTTCAGTTATGATTTATTTAAGCTTTATGCTAGAATAAGTTTGATGCTTTTTATAGCACCTTTAATGAACTTTTCTTTGAGCACAAGTGCACCCTAGGGCTTTGACTTGATGATTAGTACCCCTGGTGTGATGGATGTGAATTTAGGGAATTGTTTACTAGGTGTTTTGGATTTAATTTTGTGTAGGAGCTTAAATTCAAAATCTGAAAAATAAATTGAATTTGCAACCATGCCTTGGTCAGAAACTCTTTTTTGGCATACTTGAACTGTAGGTGAAAGTTGAGATCAAAAAGTTTATTAAATCTTTTTATATGAATTAATGTTGATTTACTAGGCTGAGAATTGTCTTTTTCGTATAAATTAATTTATAAATGATCTTAGGCCAAATTTTGGTGTGAGAGCTTAAACTAAGCATATGTTGCTGTGTGCAAAAGATTAGGTTCTTTGGAAGTGTTTTTGATTTAATTTGTATGTATGGTTGAAAGGTTTGTTGTAAATAATTAAAGAAAGAAATGGAAATTAAAAGTGCTAAATTGTAAAATCATGTTGTTTCTGTTTTTATTAAATTAAACACACCCCCTTGCTGTTTGGTGAAGTTAAGTAACTTAAATTGCTTAGATGTGCACACAATCACCATCAAAATAGTGTTTTGTTATTTATCACACATCCTAATAATTTATATGAGAAAATATCAATATTTGGGTGTATGTGTCCAACAAGAGTTGGTTTTGTGGTAATTCTCCCACCTTCACCATAATCTAATGCATATGCATGTAACCGTGTAGATCTTCCCGACGGGACATACACGCTCACCCAGGAGGAGGAGGGAGCAGCTAGCGGAGAGGTGAATCAGTTGAGTGTGCAGCAAGACCTGGACCAAAGTCCAGAAGAGCCAAAGGCTTGTTTGGGTGCTGAGTCTAAGGAAGGCAAGCATTGGTTTCATCTAACCCATGTTTTAAATTAAAATCATGTCCTTTACTTTTCAGCGCCTTCTGCTTTACTTTGTGCATTTAAGTTTCAGGAGTTGTTTTGAAACCTAGATGCATGATCCTTAGGACTCCTATGCTCTTTTACTAGTATGTTAGGAACGCTAGTGCCATGCTTTAAGGACACGGTACAAGTCGAGTAATGACTCATTTCTCGCGAGATATAGGATGCTTATGTTGGAATCATAAGTTGGTTAAATTGACTCGCTCATGTGGTAAGAGCAATGGGTTCGGTCTCGACCGAGTAGCATGGTGCTGGTCCTAAGCTATTGAACGTACCAAGTACTTGCCGGGAATGGGACCGGTAAGCCTAGTACCTTCTGAACCGGGGCGGGATCTTTCTAGCTACCCGCTTGGGATGTGTCTCCGGGCTAGCTACCCGTGGTATAGTGTGTGAGTCCGGACTGGTCGGGTTAGACCCTCCGGATAACCGTGTACCAGAGTTTGTAGCGTCTGATCCCAAACTGTGGGATGTTGGGAACCGCCTGGTCGGGGTAGATCCTGCATTTGCTTTTATTTGAATTCTTGGGGTCTACTTCTTCCGTGTATCTTGGGTTTACCTTGCAAGGATATAAATCGATCGATCGTCGGTCACTCGCCGTTATCTGAGTCGGCTTGACCACTGGCTACCCCATGTTTATTAATGGAACAATTTTTGGATTAATATTGTTACCTGTTTAATATTGTTTGCACAACATGCTTTTTTAGTACAGGTGCTCACCTAGATTGATTAACATACTAGAATATGAGCTAAAACTTGAAAATAAGGATCCACTCTTAGTCGCTTTTGGCAAAACAAACCCACAAGCCAAAAAGCCTTGCATGTCTATTCTTGCTTTATCTTTGTCGGGTAAGTCTTGCTGAGTTTTAGTACTCAGCCTTGCTTAATTTGCTGTTTTCAGGTAATCCCATCTGGCCTGGTTCTATCCCAGATGGTTGGGAGCTTGAATGGGAAAACGATGATGAGGAGTGATATGCATGGATGGCCTCCCGTGTGTATCATGCGCTAGTTCTATTTTCCGCTGTTTAAACTCTGAACCATGTTTACTTTTATGTAAAAAAACCCGGTTTGTAATAATGTTAAACTTGTGAACCTTTTTTTATGTAATGTAATGTGGTACTCTGGTCCCGCCTTCATGTGGGCTTAGCGCATATCAGCGATCCTGTTGTATGTGATTTACCGGGCTTTACCCGGCGGAAGCGACAGAATAGTTCTTTATTATTGCTGAATGGCCACGTAGACCGACTTAGGCGATAATACGGAACTATTTTGGGTGGTTCTGTCACAGCTGGTACCAGAGCGATGATATGCACCAGAGTAATTAAAATACCTTAACAAACTTGTTTTTGGAATAAAAGTTGGCAAGATTAATAATCTTGCTAAAAGAGTAGGACGTTAAGGTTTAATCTAGTCCGAGAGGCCCTAGAGGGAATTTTTGGGTTCTTTCAGGTGGCTAGTATTCTATGGTGTATTTAGTCTGACTTCCAGCACATTTATTCCTGTCAAAACTTACTTTCATGCACAACCATACTAGTTCATCACGTTTTGCCATACGTGGTGGTACCACAGGAAAGTCCTGTGAGGGACTAGTGAGACCTATTCCAGTGGGTGCCACGTCGCGTCTGCGTCTCATCACGTTTTGCCATACGTGGTGGTACCACAGGGAAGTCTTGTGAGGGACTAGTGAGACCTATTCTAATGGGTGTCACGTCGCGTCTGAGTCTCGTCACCTTTTGCTATACGTGATGGTACCACGAAAAGTCCGTGAGGGATGAGTGAGGTCTATTAAAATGGGCACTCACGTCGCGTCAGAGTCTTAAATAGGACGCTGTCCATGCAGCGGCTTTACGCATGGATACCGTTTCTATAAGCGAACGGTAATGAATGTGGACGCTTTTGTGAGTGCTGGCACAAAAGGTCTTGAATGTTCTGTGATTTTCTGCAGGTACACTAACCACGGTTGTTAGGCACGGTAATTAAGAAACGAATAGCTTCCGACTAGTTATTATAGGGAGAGACGGTTTTATATGCCCTGCCACCGGCACTAACTTCGTTTTTAAGCTTAAAGGCTTTGTGAGGAAGTTTAGGACGCTTTTTGCATCATGTAAAAGCTATTGAACCAAAAATGAACTTAAATCATGTGTCATTTGGTCCTTAATTAAATTGTGTTTCTTAAGGACCAATCATGCTAGTTTGATGCTCTGATGTGTGATTAAGCAAAATTTATCTAGCTGTTGTCCAAATCTTCCTAAGGATTATCTAGAAAATTTCTGGCTAGGTGTTCTTTAGGGAAATTGTTCATCACCTAGTTAAGTTTGCTCCCTGAATTTCTCTTGATTTTAGGAGATTTAAAACTGAAGTTAGGATAAAAATGGCTAGCCTACGTCTTGCTGAATAGCTGTCAAAATTCTGAGTTAGGCAGAAAACTCGAATCTTTACCTATAGTTCCAAACAGAATTTGACCTGAGAATCTACAGCAAAAATGTTCATTATCTAGCATAGATCATGCTGTAAAAATTTCATGGTAATTTGGTACTCATGTATTGAGTTATGGTCTTTTTAGTGAAGCTCTGCCCTGCTGAATTTCTGGGCAACAGCACTCTGAAAATGGACCTTTTTCACCCTTTTCCAATCTGAATTGGTTCGACCTTTGAATAACAAAAATGTGAGTTATAACATGCTCGAGTTGCTCACAAAAATTTGGAATTTTTAGGGTACTGGTTTGCAGTTATGAATTTTTGTTCAGAACTGCCAGTTTTGCCATATTGGATGTTAAACTCATATTTTTGGGTTCTAACATGTGTTTGTAATTATTTTACAGATGGCTGCCCCTGGGTTTGTTGCGGTGGGCGCCGATGGCACGTTTGCCACCACTGGCTTGCAGTGGGAGGGCTTCACATGCATTGCGTGGAGAGCCTTGTGTGCTGTCGGCTACACCACCCCTCCCTTCTACGAGGGGGTGGAGTACGAGGAGTGGGGCGTACCGAGCTGCGAGTTCGAGTGATTGTGCTCCCCCACCCGGGCCACCCCGAGTGGGCAGACTTGAGCATGGAGCTCCTCTGTTTCCGCGCTGTCGAGGCAATGGAGTCGGCAGCCTTGATGGTGCTCCACGCTCTTTCAACCCACGGACGCGCAGAGATGCTTCGGACACCGTTGGGGCGGCTCGGCTCGGACCCCAACGATCCGTTGTGGCTAGCCAGGATGGCCAATATAGCCACACTTCTCGAGACTGTGCCACCCTACGACACAGTACAGACTTTGGGCACGTGCTTGAGGGCCTTGTACACTCTACAGGACCTTCGTCGAGTTATCGCGGATGACTTGGCTAGTCGTCTCACTGGAGCTACTTGGTACATTTACTGGGTTGTCGGCCTTTTCACCGAGCAGTATGTTAAGTACACTCAGGCTGTGCAGGTTATTGCTGACCTTCAGGATCAGATACAGCAGCTCCAGGAGCAGGCACACCAGTTTCTGTTTTAGCGAGGTGACCACTTGCAGCAGATTCTGGACTTGCAAGCTGGGCAGCAGGCTCTGCAGGCTCAGCTAGTTGATGCACCTTGAGCACATCCAGGATTTGCAGGAGCGGGTTGGGGACCTCGAGCTCGATATACAGGCCTTGGAGGGTGTTGTGGTTATGCTCCAGCAGGTGCACCACCCACCGGCTATTGTTGATGATGAGCAGATGGAGATCCAGCTGGACCCGGCAGGAGGTTCGGGACGTTCCGGACTCGATTAGAGGAGCTTGGTGCTCTATTCTTACATGTCGCGGGGAAACTCTCCATAGTTTGTACATAGGGCCTAGATCCTAGTTGTTGTAGTAGGAAAACTTGACATGTACTCTTGTTAGCCCTTTTTGGTTGGATTTTGGTGCTAGGCTGACTTAGAGTATTCTTTTGTGTAGCTAGAAGCTACATAATGACCCCTATGTAATGGTGATCCACCAAATTTTGTAATCTGTAATTATGGTGGAAAAACACCTTCCCGGCAACAATCTGCCTAAGAAATAAAATGGAGAAAGTTATGGTCATTTCTGGATTTTGCAATGACTACCAAAGTTGTTTGAAATTTTATAATGGTCATGCTCACCAAATTTCAGCATTTTTGCATGTGTAGTTTAAGAAATATCGAATTTTTAGTAAGTTGCTGGCTGTTGTCCAAACTGCTAGACAGAACCTTGAAAACTGAATTTTTCAACCCCTGTAAAGGATGAATCTGATCTGGAGTTGAATACCAAAGTTGAAGCTTATAAAATTCTACACATGCTGACCAAATTTTATGAATTTTGGACTTTCTGTACAGAGAGTTATGAATTATTTACTCAGAACTGTGATGCTGTCTGAATTCTGAAATTTTCTATAAGTGAATTTTCGTATGCATATTCTTCTTGTATTCTTTTAAGAAAGCTTTGAATATGTATCTAATGAAAGTTCAACTTTTCAGATGTCTGATAACACACAGAATGACTCTCGGGGTGCGGGAGGTAGTGGGGATGCTCCTGTTCCACCACCTCCACCTATGACACCCGCAGAAGCGTTCATTGCTGCGCAGACCGAAGTGTTGCGCCAAATACTTCAAACTCAGCAGCAGATTGCTCAAAGATTGCAGCAACCTGTGCACAATCAAGACCATGTTCAGGAGGGGCCTAATGCAGTCATGTTCTATGAAAAATTCAGGGCAATGAGGCCACCACTTTTCACCAAGGCAGAGGAGCCCCTAGAGGCTGATGCTTTCATCAGGGCCCTAGAGGCCATGTTTTCCATCTTCATACTGCCTTGCTCAGAAGAACATAAGGCAGGCTTCGCTGCTCAGCAACTGAGGGGTGAAGCATTAATCTGGTGGGAGCATTTCAAGTCCATGCAGCCACATGGTCACCAGATTACTTGGGCAGAATTCAAGAAAGCATTTAAAGAGCATCATATTCCCAAGGGTCTTGTTGATAGGAAGATGGGAGAGCTAATGAATCTCAAGCAAGGCTCTGACTCAGTCTATCAGTATGCTCAGAAGTTTAATAGTCTCTGTCAGTATGTGGACTATCATGTTGATACTGATAAGAAAAAGATGGAGCGCTTCCGTGAAGGGCTTGATGGAGAGCTCTATGAGAGGTTGAACTTAATCAAAACTGATAGCTATCCTGAGCTAGTGAATTTGGCCATCTCTCAGGAGGATGCCATGAAGAGGGCTCAACAGGATAGAAAGAGGAAGTTTAATCAAGCTTCAGGCAGTGGCCAAGGCAAGAAATTTAAATTTGTGAAGAAGAATGTGCAGGGTGCCCCCCAGCCATCTTCAGCTGGACGTTGGGTGATGAGGCAATCTCAGTCTAAGCCGTGCGGCGGCTTTGGCTATCGCAACACTCGACGGACCGCTCCTAGGCCTAGTGCACCCCCACCGCCCGCAACAATGATGATCGCCGTTGCTATAGCTGCGGACAAGGGGGGCACTATGCTAACAAGTGCACACGCCCTCGACAGCAGCATCAGCAAAGTCAGGGGCAAGGCTCTAAGGCTGGAAATCAGGGAAAGAAACAAACTGTGCAAGTGAAGCAAGGCCGTTTAAACTTCACCACAGTGGTTGATCTACCAGAGGGAGCACCAGTCTTGACGGGTACATTTTTTATCCGTGGTCGTCCTGTTATTATATTATTTGATTCTGGTGCTACTCATAGCTTTATTAATGTGAAAACCGTGAGAAATTTAGACTTGAAGTGGTGTCATACTAAGCAGGCCTATATGATTGCCACACCGGGTGGAAAGGTTGCTTCAAATCAAATAGCCTTAAGCGTACCACTTGAGATAGGTAGCAAAACTTTTCCAACTAATCTGGTCACTATGTACCTAGAAGGGGTAGATGTTATCTTAGGCATGAATTGGATGACTCATCACAAAGTTGTCCTGGATATTTCTGAAAGAATGTTAGAAATCAACTCATCTTTGATCGGAAATTCAATTCTGTACCTTCCCCCAACCGGCCATAAAGGCTCATGTGTGTATGCAGCCATAACTACTCAACTTGAGGACATTCCAGTAGTATGTGAGTACATGGATGTCTTTGCTGATGAACTGCCTGGCTTGCCACCAGACAGAGATGTTGAGTTTGTCATTGAGCTACAGCCTGGTACTGCTCCTATTTCTAAGCGATCTTATAGAATGCCACCCAAAGAACTTGCTGAATTAAAGAAACAACTTCAAGAGTTGCTTGATAAGGGCTACATCCGCCCCAGCTCTTCTCCTTGGGGCTGTCCTGCCCTCTTTGTGAAAAAGAAAGATGGTAGTCTGAGGTTGTGCGTGGACTACCGACCTCTCAATGCGGTGACTATCAAAAACAAATATTCGTTGCCCCGCATTGACGTGCTATTTGACCAGTTGGCTGGAGCTAAGGTCTTCTCAAAGATCGACCTTCGGTCTGGTTATCACCAAATTAAAATCCGGCCTAGTGATATTCCCAAGACAGCTTTCTCTACTCGCTATGGCCTATATGAATTCTTGGTTATGTCTTTTGGTCTCACAAATGCACCAGCCTACTTCATGTACCTTATGAATTTCGTATTTATGACGGAGTTGGATAAATTCGTCGTGGTTTTCATTGACGACATCCTTATTTATTCCAAGAATAAGGAAGAACATGCGGAACGTCTTCGCATTGTCCTACAACGCTTGCGAGAACATAAACTCTATGCTAAATTCTCCAAGTGTGAATTTTGGCTGGATAGTGTTAAATTTCTGGGGCACACTATTTCCAGCGAAGGCATATCTGTCGATCCAAGCAAAGTGCAAGAGGTTATGGATTGGCAACCTCCTAAATCAGCTCATCAAATCCACGACTTTCTAGGCTTGGTGGTTATTATCGCCGCTTTATTCCGGATTTCTCTAGAATTGCTAAGCCTATGACCGAGTTGCTAAAGAAAGGCGTGAAATTTGTCCGGGAGTGAGGCTTGTGATAAAGATTTCCAAAAATTAAGAGAACATTTAACTTCAGCCCCTTGTGCTAGCGCGGCGGACAATTCAAAGCCGTATGAAGTTTATTGTGATGCTTCGAGCACGGGTCTTGGCCGTGTTCTTATGCAAGAAAATCGGGTTATTGCCTATGCCTCACGAGCGCTTCGCCCTCATAAAAAGAATTATCCCACACATGACTTAGAGCTAGCGGCGGTTGTTCATGCATTGAAAATGTGGAGGCACTACCTTATGGGAACCCGCCGCAATATTTTCATCGACCACAAAAGCCTCAAATATATTTTCACTCAATCTGATTTAAATATGAGGCAAAGAAGATGGTTAGAGCTAATCAAAGATTATGATCTTGAGGTCCATTACCATCCTGGAAAGGCGAATGTAGTTGCAGATGCTCTAAGCCGCAAGGCTCACTGCAATTGCCTATCAATGGAACCCTACAGTGACACTCTGTGTGAGGATTTGAGAAGGCTAAACTTGGAAATTGTTGAACAAGGAAGCCTAAATGCCCTTTCCGCGGAGTCTGACCTGTTTGATAGAATTGTTAAGGCTCAACTTCAAGATGAGGGTATTCTCTTAATTAAACAAAAATTGCTAGAAAAGGATCCTAAACATAATTGCTTCCGGAAGGATGAGAAAAATATAATCTGGTTTGGGCAACGCCTTGTTGTCCCAGACAATTGGGAGTTGAAAATGGAAATCTTTGATGAGGGTCATCTCTCTAAATTCTCTATCCATCCGGGGAGTAGTAAAATGTATCAAGATTTAAAAGAGAATTTTTGGTGGTCCAATATGAAGGTGGACATTGCCAAATACGTGTCGGAATGTGATACTTGTCAAAGAATTAAAGCAAGTCATTTGAAACCTTCCGGTACTCTTCAACCCCTACCCATACCTTCATGGAAGTGGGATGACATAAGTATGGACTTTGTGTCCGGATTGCCACTCACATCTAGGAAACATGATTCCATCTGGGTTATCGTTGAGATTGACAAAAAAAGCACACTTTATTCCGGTCCGCACTACATATGATGCCAAAGATTATGCAAGTCTTTATATTGAGCACATTGTTCGCTTGCATGGTGTTCCTAAAACCATCATTTCCGATAGGGGATCTCTCTTTGTGGCACGTTTTTGGGAACAATTACATAAGTCACTTGGCACAAAAATCATACGCGAGTTCGGCTTATCGTCCTCGGACCGATGGTCAAACCGAAAGGGTAAACCGGATTCTAGAGGACATGTTGCGAGCATGCGTGATTCATTTTGATAAGAGTTGGGACAAGTGTCTCGCCCTGGCTGAATTTTCTTACAATAACAGTTATCAAGCCAGCTTGAAAATGGCACCTTTTGAGGCTCTTTATGGACGAAGATGTCGTACTCCTTTGAACTTGTCACAGACCGGGGAGAGGAAATTCTTTGGCCCAGCCCTAGTTGAGGATGCCGAAGAAAAAGTAAGGGTAATCAAGGAAAACTTGAGAATTGCACAAGAAAGACAAAAGAGTCATTATGACAAGGGAAAGGCACCTAGACAATACAAAGTTGGTGACTTTGTGTACTTAAAAGTTTCGCCAACCAAGGGTGTCCAAAGATTCAGTGTGAAAGGGAAGTTAGCTCCTCGCTACATTGGCCCTCATGAAATCATTCAAGTCTGTGGGCCAGTGGCATACCGTATTCGGCTACCCGAACGATTCTCTGCCGTGCACAATGTGTTTCATGTATCACAATTGAGGAAATGTGCACATGAACCGGCTAGAGAAGTGATTGAAGAAGCTAATGCTTGGATTGAACCGGATCTCTCTGTTGTGGAATATTCTTTGAGAGTTCTTGATGTAAAAGAAAAAAAAACTCGAAGGCAATCTGTAAAGATGTATAAAATCCAATGGAGTCATCATACCGTAGAAGAAGCTACATGGGAAACTGAACATTATCTCAATGAGAATTATCCGGGTTTTCTTGAATCAAGGCAAAGTAAGTTCTTTCCCCCTATTTCCATCTTTTAAATCCTAAATCTCGGGACGAGATTTCTTTTAAGGGGGGTAGGCTGTAACATCCCGGATGTTTGATTGCGCTAATAATATTAATTATATGAGTTAATCAAGGTTAATTAACTTCTAAGTATGTTTGGTGTGATTGGGCACATTTTTGCACAAAAGACCTCGGTCAAAATCCCTAATCACGGTGAAACCCTAGATCTACTTTAAAGACTGAAATGGTTTTCTTGCGCGTTCTCCAAATTTCACTATAGAAGTTCAAAATCGGCCAATACGGAAGTTGTTCGTTATTTCCGGGAACACATTTTTCGTAATTGGCGGACATTCCAATTTTGAGTGCAAAATGGCCAAAAATCGGTTTGACTGCGCTGTGAACAGTAAATCGAGCCGTGGAAAATCTGCAACTTCGGTCGACTTTCCCGGTCAAACCGTTGATCAAAACATATGTCGCCCTTTGGGAAAGTTGAAGATCTATAGCTCCTATACAACTTTGCTTTTTGGAGATTTTCAACTTAATTGGCACTTTTTGGAGTTACGCAATTTCGAAACAGGGTAAAACAAATTCGAGCAGGGCCAGCCAGCCGACTCGCCGCGCCCCGCGGCCGCGCCGCCACGTGGCGTCCGCGCGTCGGCCCGGCGTACGGAAGCCTCGGCACCGTCGGCCGTGGACCCGGTGTCGCGATGGACCCTCCGCCCCGCAAGCACGCGCGTACACCGCGCCGGGGAACGCGCTTGCGCCTGCGGTGGGACCGCCGGCCACGCGCCGGCCGCTTGGCCCCTACCGCGCGACGTTCCCCGCAGCGAAGTGGCCACCGGTCCGTCTTTAACGCGAGCCGTGCGTCCTCGCCCCTGTCGACTTGTCGCGCACGGCAAAAACGCGAAGCGCAAGCGAGAGGTCGTCGCTCCTCGGCGCCGCCGCCGGCGTAGGGCGTCGCCGCGACGAGCCGCTCGTTTTCCTTCGCGCGCACCGCTTCGGCCGCCCCTACTACTTCCCCCAAGTCCCACCGCTCCTCCCGCCCGCGCGCGGACGCGCCTCGAGGCCGCCGTCGCCGGAGCGACACGTCCCGGCGGACGCCGCCCCCGCGCGCCGCCGGGGCGCTCGCCGGGTGCATCCACCGGCCGCCGGTGCGACCCGGGGGGTGCGGGTAGGTCCCCTCGCGGGCGCCGGTCACCCACCCGGCCGGGGACGGCCCCACATCGCCGGCCGGCGGCTTCCACCGCGCCGGCAGGGGTCACATTGCGAAGGTTAAATTAATTCCAGGGAGATTTACGCAAAGTTCCGGGGACCCGGCTGTAAAAGAAGTTTTAGGGTTACAGCGGTACCTTCGAAACATCATTAAAAATCTTAGAAAAATCAGAAAAATGCAAAACCAATTTTTTTGGGTTCGTGGTGAAGAAATCTATCTTTTCTAGAAAACATGTATAGGGTTTTTCTGTGCAGTTTTTGAATTAAAAATTCAAACTCAATTTGGAGTGTTTTTAGTGTGATTTAAAATATACACATGCTATGAACTTGAATTTTGTATATGTTGCTCTTTAAATCATGTCTAGATCTGTGGCAAAATTTTGCATGATTTTGATGCATATATTTTCAGTTATGATTTATTGAAGCTTTATGCTAGAATAAGTTTGATGCTTTTTATAGCACCTTTAATGAACTTTTCTTTGAGCACAAGTGCACCCTAGGGCTTTGACTTGATGATTAGTACCCCTGGTGTGATGGATGTGAATTTAGGGAATTGTTTACTAGGTGTTTTGGATTTAATCTTGTGTAGGAGCTTAAATTCAAAATCTGAAAAATAAATTGAATTTGCAACCATGCCTTGGTCAGGAACTCATTTTTGGCATACTTGACCTGTAGGTTAAAGTTGAGATCAAAAAGTTTATTAAATCTTTTTATATGAATTAATGTTGATTTACTAGGCTGAGAATTGTCTTTTTCGTATAAATTAATTTATAAATGATCTTAGGCCAAATTTTGGTGTGAGGGCTTAAACTAAGAATATGTTGCTGTGTGCAAAAGATTAGGTTCTTTGGAAGTGTTTTTGATTTAATTTGGATGTATGGTTGAAAGGCTTGTTGTAAATAATTAAAGAAAGAAATGAAAATTAAAAGTGCTAAATTGTAAAATCATGTTGTTTCTGTTTTTATTAAATTAAACACACCCCCTTGCTGTTTGGTGAAGTTAAGTAACTTAAATTGCTTAGATGTGCACACAATCACCATCAAAATAGTGTTTTGTTATTTATCACACATCCTAATATTTTATATGAGAAAATATCAATATTTGGGTGTATGTGTCCAACAAGAGTTGGTTTTGTGGTAATTCTCCCACCTTCACCATAATCTAATGCATATGCATGTAACCGTGTAGATCTTCCCGACGGGACATACACGCTCACCCAGGAGGAGGGAGCAGCTAGCGGAGAGGTGAATCAGTTGAGTGTGCAAGAAGACCCGGACCAAAGTCCAGAAGAGCCAAAGGCTTGTTTGGGTGCTGAGTCTGAGGAAGGCAAGCACCGGTTTCATCTAACCCATGTTTTAAATTAAAATCATGTCCTTTACTTTTCAGAGCCTTCTGCTTTACTTTGTGCATTTAAGTTTTAGGAGTTGTTTTGAAACCTAGATGCATGATCCTTAGGACTCCTATGCTCTTTTACTAGTATGTTAGGAACGCTAGTGCCATGCTTTAAGGACACGGCACAAGTCGAGTAATGACTCATTGCTCGCGAGATATAGGATGCTTATGTTGGAATCATAAGTTGGTTAAATTGACTCGCTCATGTGGTAAGAGCAATGGGTTCGGTCTCGACCGAGTAGCATGGTGCTGGTCCTAAGCTATTGAACGTACCAAGTACTTGCCGGGAATGGGACCGGTAAGCCTAGTACCTTCTGAACCGGGGCGGGATATTTCTAGCTACCCGCTTGGGATGTGTCTCCGGCTAGCTACCCGTGGTATAGTGTGTGAGTCCGGACGGTCGGGTTAGACCCTCCGGATAACCGTGTACCAGAGTTTGTAGCGTCTGATCCCAAACTGTGGGATGTTGGGAACCGCCTGGTCGGGGTAGATCCTGCATTTGCTTTTATTTGAATTCTTGGGGTCTACTTCTTCCGTGTATCTTGGGTTTACCTTGCAAGGATATAAATAGATCGATCATCGGTCACTCGCTGTTATCTGAGTCGGCTTGACCCCTGGCTACCCCATGTTTATTTATGGAACAATTTTTGGATTAATATTGTTACCTGTTTAATATTGTTTGCACAACATGCTTGTTTAGTACAGGTGCTCACCTAGATTGATTAACATACTAGAATATGAGCTAAAACATGAAAATAAGGATCCACTTTTAGTCGCTTTTGGCAAAACAAACCCACAAGCCAAAAAGCCTTGCATGTCTAGTCTTGCTTTATCTTTGTCGGGTAAGTCTTGCTGAGTTTTAGTACTCAGCCTTGCTTAATTTGCTGTTTTCAGGTAATCCCATCTGGCCTGGTTCTATCCCAGATGGTTGGGAGCTTGAATGGGAAAATGATGATGAGGAGTGATATGCATGGATGGCCTCCCGTGTGTATCATGCGCTAGTTCTATTTTCCGCTGTTTAAACTCTGAACCATGTTTAATTTTATGTACAAAAACCCGGTTTGTAATAATGTTAAACTTGTGAACCTTTTTTTATGTAATGTAATGTGGTACTCTGGTCCCGCCTTCATGTGGGCTTAGCGCATATCAGCGATCCTGTTGTATGTGATTTACCGGGCTTTACCCGGCGGAAGCGACAGAATAGTTCTTTATTATTGCTTAATGGCCACGTGGACCGGCTTAGGCGATAATACGGAACTATTTTGGGCGGTTCTGTCACAGCAGCCAGGTTGTTGGGGCCGGCGGCAATGGGATGCGTGGTGGGGCCGGCGGTGGCTAAAGGAGCCTCTCCATCCTTGCGAATCTGACGGACACGAAGGGTCACGGGAAAATGACGTTGCTCCTGCAGGAGACCGCTGCAGAGCAAAAACCTGCATCCATCTCCTACATGAGACGGATGAAGGAGCCGGTGCGGTTGGTCTTTTTTTAGAACTTCAAACTTTATATATTAAGCAACCAAAATACAGAAAGGCCCCCGGAAGAGGACGAAATAACAACAAGGTCCAAAGACCGGATAAGCACTACTGCAACAGCGACTTTGACGAAGACGATCACGCCGGCGAGGGGCCGCAGGGGCGCCGGTGGCGCTTGCACCCAGGTGGAGGGACCGCGCACAGCGACGGTTGAATATGGGACGACAGAGCCAGTGGAGAAGCTCATTCCGGACGACCGAAGGATTAGTATATCGCCGTCGCCAGAGGTAGTATATGCGGCTCAAAGTCAAGTCCCTGATGATGGCAGAGTCGTCGATGACACATCGGTTGACGAAGCGCTTGATCTGAGGAGCTTGGATCTGTAACGGCAGAGGCTGCTTGGTGGTAGGCGGGACGGAGGGGATCGGCGGTGGAGATGGATCGGTGAGGAGCAGATCTCGGAGGCAGTGGAGTGGAGGCGGCGCAGGTGGAAAGGGGGCGAGATCCGCGAGGCGGGGGAGCGGGGATAACTTATTTAGGCATACCTGATTCGCTTCAGCGTCGACGGCGACCTCGCGGCAGCGACGGCGGCGAAGAAGCCAACCAGGGGAGCTCCCTTCATGGGACTCCTAGAAGGTACTGTACAACCAGGAGAGGGGCCCCTTTCCCTTCCCGCTGCGGCGCGAGCGCCGGAGCAAGGAGGGAAGGGGCCGACGGAGATGTGAATCGGCGGCGGCGGTGAGATCTGGATGGGATTTGAGAAGAGAAAGACGAGGAAAAGCTGGAGACGATACTACAGAGAGCCTACTACACGCGAGAGTGCAGTTGGTATTATTGCCTCGTTGTGAAGGAAGACATGGTTATTCTTCTAAGAAATTGTTTCTGTTTTTCATCATCTTTTTTTTATTAATTACCTAATTACACTGTCATATCAGCATTTTGCTTAATATCATTAAAACTTCGTTGGGAGTGTAAGTAGGTTTGCTGTTTGCAATGGTATAAAAGTGGTCAAATAAATGCACTGAGGCGACCTCTCTTTCCATGGGTCCGTTACTCCAGTTTCGGGTAAAAAAAGAAACTCAATGCAAGACGGAAACGGAGAATTCCTGAGTTATAGCAATTTTTGTGTAATTTTCGTAAAATCGTTGTTAAATTTATGTGGAGATGACTAATGTATCAGTTTAGTTAAGAGGTAGCTTTGATCAAATGAAACGTGAAGGATGAATTTGACTTTTACGATACTCGAGTATAAAAAATACTTTTTTTTCTTCGATCTAAATTTAACTAAGAGCATAATTGATGCATTTTTAAAATTTTGTAATCAATTTATGTCACGTTTTAAATTCAATACAGTAAAAAGGTGAAAAGGAGTATTAATTTTTTAACACTCGTGAGGTTTATTATTAGGAGCCATATCGCAAAAGTTTTAAGTTGTAGATGTTGTTCTCTGATGTTGCAAACATTTTTATGATACTTGCAATATTTCATAATTTTTTGAGAGGAAATATAAAAATGTTTGTCTCCCATATTGCATAGTAATGTTCCGGCAATATGAAATATGGGGATCATAACTAATGATTGAAGTTTGTAGAACAACATCCGTAACACTAAAAATTAACAGATTTTACCTCTAAAAATATGCCGATAGATAAATAGACACCCCTTTCAATTATTAGAGACATAATAAATGCAAACATTATCGAATATTATAAATTCATTATGTTTTGCTACCTCAAACTTCAAATGTTAATTTTAAATTAAGGCATAGATTAGGCATCGAAACATTAAACGAACGAAACACACACATACACACCTTTTCTTTAACAAATATTTGTAAAATTGTGTGTTCAAATGGTAAACATGACAAATGTTTAATATTTCTCCTAACCGCAGTATTCGAAAAGGCAATCTTTCCTCTTGAAACAAAGTGCAAATCTCTTGCTTGCCAGCATTATATACATTCAACTTCAACATCCAGAAAAAATGGAACAGCTTCTTGCTGACAATAGGAACTTTACATCACGCGTAATTAAACGTATCAGGAGCAAATATCATCTCATTTTGCTCAATTTTACATCACCCTAACGATTTTAACGTGCCTTTTGTAACTGTGTACTGCAGATGCAGCAGGCTAGTATAATCAGTTAATCACCCTTCATATGTGTCGTATAGTCAAACAAAGCAAATTTCTAACGAAGGATCTGGCTGGTGCTTGGCAGGATTTCACCAAAAAACCTCAGATCCATAATCACACAGTCTAGCTAAACCAAGGTCCATTTCAAACCTGCAAGGCTATGCCCATCATATATCAACTAGGAGCATCCCAGACAGGTTACACCTTTGCGTTCCAGAGCTGACTGAGCTCACCTCTTTTCGCGCCAAGCAGGGTGATAACTCCTGCACCGATTCATTGCAGAAAAAGTTGTTAGAACTCTGATGTATTCTGCACCGAAATGTCGAAAACGGCATCAGACTGCTGCTGTTCTGTTTTACCTAATGTCGAAGGAACAAGGTACAGCAGAGCAGGCTGGCCACTATGCATAAGGTACAGGCCAACATATGTGCATGACAAGCCTGCATTGGCATAACAGCGTTAATGTAAGCTGCATTGTTCTTCTCTGAAGCTGAGATTCAGAGATTGACTGACTACTACGTACCAAAGGCGTAACCGATCATTAGGCAGAGGAAGTAGCCGTCAGTAAAGTCCTTGCCGTGCGATCTGTCAAATCTGCAGCTCAAGGACAGTTTGTATGTCTCAGGAGAAGAAACAACTGACCACTATAATCTTAAAAAGTAAAACTGGTCACTATAGCCTATTGTTAAATTTCTGGTAGTTTCAGAGTTCGGTTTTGATGTTACCTGAAACTGAACGCAACAAGCAGTCCGGGGAAGAGAATGTCCCCAAATCCAATCATGTCGTACCCATTCCATGAATCGAACTCCTTTGGCATCTTCAGTACCATGGGAAGGCTCGGCCCATCATCGCTACCACGAGCGACCTGAGTTTGGCAGCATTTCGTTTAAACTACCCTAGAAGGCTAGAACATGATGTTTTAATAGCATTTATGCGATCATGGCACTTACAGTGATCATGACACTTTTCTTGAATATGAAGGGCGATATGAACACCCAAAAAATGTCGTACAGAAAAGCAGAGATGAGGAGCGCTGATGCGACCTGAAAATGATCTGAAGCTCGTCAGACAAGGCAGATGGAAGAGAACATTTGACTGCTAAAACTTCTTAAACCATACAGTATGTCCGCACACCTTTATATTCGGCATATGGACCACTTGCAATACAAGAATCATCATACAGATGCCCTTAATGGAGAATAAAACATGTCGATGAGCACAAGAACTGATGGACGATCAAATATTTCCTTCGTAAATAAAGGAAATATCCTACCATGAAGTTCTGACCAACCCAACCGAACGGTGAGTTCTGGTATATAACCCAAATAGCTGCTAATTTAATGGAACAAATCAAGGTAACCAGCGTCAGCACCCTCACATTCCCTATGACAGGAAGCTTCACTTTCCGTTCGCCACACCGGCTGCATGCTCTGAACACACCAGTTTTTCAACTGTTAGGCGCGGAGAAGCAGCAAGAGTAGCCAAGCAAAAGCTATATGAAATATATGCTACTGGCTACTGTATATGAAATTGCAAAAGATTTTATGCAGTTATCATTCACACCTTATCATGAGGGTTGACGAGACGTAATTCATTCCCTGGGAAATTTACGATAAACAAGAGATGAGGGTGAAGCGATGCAGGCCATTTGCAGCTGAACCAATGCAAGGTCATTGGGATTTGGTGCATATAGTACCTGGACAGCGCCGACGCAGAAGAGGAACACCAGCAACCACGCAGACCAGATGGACTTGAAGAAGAAGAGGAACAGCAGGACAAGCGAGGACGTGACGATGAACACCAGCGCGGTCATGGTCTGCAGCTCCACAACCTCGGCGTCGGGATTGTTCTCCTCCTCGCCCAGCGGAGCGGCGTTCTTGTTCGGCTAGAGCGTTGCGACGACCATGGAGATCGATCTCGTCAGTAATAATAACGATGCAAGATTTTCAGAAAACTGATGAAATGTAGTTAGTTTATGCGTGCGGTGTACCTCTTCTCCGACGACGGCGACAGTCCAGACGGAGGCGCAGGCCACCGTGCCGACGGCCATCAGCCAGAGGAAAGGTATGGCGCCATCGAAGGAAGGCTTCTGCGGCGCGTACATGAGAATGTCCACTGAAAAAAAGAAAAAGAAAAAGAAAAAGAAAAAGCGAGCGACACGCCACAAAAGTTTAGGGGATCATCAGACTCGGATTCATGTCACACAAGACCAAGAAAATTATTTCACCCTTTTTCCCGTCGGAGATGGCTGACTGAATCTTGACACCCGAGGAGTTGGACACCATGACGACGGGGATGTTGATGTTGGGAGGCGGATCCTTGTCGGTGCAGACCATCTTCTGGAGACCTGCAACACGATAAAGCTAGCCCCGTCAGTCTTCGTTGCCATGGACGGACGGTGTTCTGCTGCTACGAGGGCGAATGACGGGAAGAAACTCCGATATGCATGGTTGCGCGACGCGACGGACCATCTTCGTTATTGACGATGAGCAGCGCGGCGGCGCCGCCGGCCTCCGCCGTCTTGGCCTTCTCGATGAACGTGCACTCCCCGCGCTCCGCCACGGCGACGGAGCCGGCCAGCGGCTTGGCCGACTTGGCGCAGCTGCCCTTTGGGTCGGGGACGACGGCCGGGTCCTTGTGGCTGTCGGACGGGGCGGTGTCCGGCAGGACGGCGCCGTACCTCGCGCTGACCCCCGTCAGGCTGTTCTGCTCGTCGCCGTTCACCCAGTACATCACCTTCACCTTTTGGAGGGTGTTGTCGCAGCCGGGGAACTTGGGCGAGGTGCCGTCGTCGAACTCCGAGGCGGCGCCGGCGGCGACGGTGCGCGCGAGGAGGAGGGCGGAGAGGAGGCGGAGGAGGGCGACGCGGCCGCGGCGGGGAGGGGAGGTCGTCGGGATCGCCATGCCGTGCCTGCTCGACCGGGGCCGTCGTGCGCACGTCCTCCGCCTCTGTGCCCTCTGCGCTGCGAATCAGCAGCTGCATGCGTCGACGCCATGCGCGCCGTGTGTGTAGGCCCTGCCCCCTGCCACGCCAATTCCATATTTAGATTTCGCTCTCTTTCCATTTTCTTTTTTGAGTCTAGTCTTCTCTTGAATCTCCTCTCTCTTTCTTTTTTGTTTTTTTTTAGTTTTTTAGATTGACACATTACAGCGCAGACGCTCACAACACGTACGCACACTCACCCTTATGAATACACATACACATACGCAAACCCTATGTTGGTGGAAATCGGGCCCGAAGGGTGGACGCCGACACAATGTACCCCCCGAACTCTCTCCCTTCCTTCGCCCTTTCTTGCGAGGTTCCTACTTCTACTTCTACTTGGGCGAGGAAAGGAAACGCGGAAACTTACGAAGACGGAACAAGGAAAATAATGGCGAACCGAAGACCGAAGAACCGGCAAAGGCCTTCGGTGCTCTCTTCTCATTACGGGGTGTCCGTTTCATTACAAGGGGTTCACTATTTATAGGAGACCCCCGGGCATAGTCATTTGCCTCAATTACACCTTTTCTCGTTCTCGACAAACCGCTTTAAACACTTTACAAGGGCATAACAAGAAGTCCCCGCGTTGTACGGGCCTCCGGCGTGTCTTCGTACGGCCGAAACGCCTTTACACGCGGCCGCCCTTGTCTCTGCCCCGACCGGAGCCCACTTTACACGTCGGCGGTGGCCACGTGTTCGAGATCGTCGGCCCCTTCGGTGCCGAAGTAGCGACCCTGGGCCGGGGGCGTCGGGCCTCTTCGGACGCTTCGTTCGCGGCCGCCGCCGGCCCCCGACGCGACGTCCCGGGCCGCGCTCTCGGCCCCGCTTCCCTTGGGCCTTCATCACCGGAGCGCGCCGCCGGCACCTTCGGCGACGAAGGTGGGCGCGGCGATGATGGGTCTTTCCCCGCACAAAGCAAAACTTATAAGGCATAAGCGGTCATCGGTGTTTCGTTAGTGCTCGCGCGGCGAAGGGTCTTCTCGCGAGACCGAAACCGTATGCACGCCGAAGGTTTTCGGCGTGGGCGGGCGATGCTTCCGAAGACCGACTTCCCCAACGGTAGCCCCTCGTCGGTGAGGGCCGTCCCCGGCTCCGCGGGGGCCGAACTTACGATCGACCTTAAACCGGGTGAAGACCGGTCTTCGGAACTCCCCCGGACGGCCCACGCTGACATGGCGTCCCGAATAAGACGTGCGCCGCCCTTGGACAATTTAATCGTTGAGAGGGGCCGTCAGTGGGTAAAGAGGTAATTTTGATCGAGGCCGGCGCGATTATCGGGACTCGTTACTATATAAGGGGGGGGCGTCCTTTGGATTATCTCACCCAGCGGCTTCAGCCCAGAACTTACGACGCGCGAGAGCTCCGAAGGCCTACTGTAAGACTTGCTCCGTGCCCCTTGCTTTTGCTTTCGCTTCGTGCATAGTTAGTGTTGATGACGCCGAAGCGTAGACGCGATGCGTTGTCGCAAGGGAGATCGCGAAGACCTATACATTCGGCCGAAGCCAAATCGACAAGACCGATGTGGAGGCGCTTGTGAAGAACCGCATGGTGGGGGCCGGCCGAGCCCCCGGCCGTGAGACCGTGCCGCGGCCACGAGACAACGAAGTTGTCATTTTCCGAGATCTTCCGTACGCGGGGCTTCGGTTTCCGCTTCACCCCCGCCGTCGTCGACATACTTCGGTACTTCGACATCTACCTTCATCGCCTTACCCCTAATGCCATCCTCCGGCCGTCGGTATATATGTGGATATGCCGGACGACGAAGATCAAGCCCTCCGCCGACACCCCGTAATGAGAAGAGAGCACCGAAGGCCTTTGCCAGTTCTTCGGTCTTCGGTTCGCAGATTATTTTCCTTGTTCCGTCTTCGTAAGTTTCTGCGTCTCCTTTCCTCGCCCAAGTAGAAGTAGAAGTAGGGACCTCGCAAGAAAGGGCGAAGGAAGGGAGAGAGTTCGAGGGGGCTGTTGTGTCGGCGTCCACCCTTCGGGCCCGATTTCCACCAACAGTTTGGCGCCCACCTCGTGGAAGATCTCAAGACCACATGGCTAGGACACGTTCGGCGGTGCACCGAAGCCGCAACGGCTCAGGCGGCGACCCCTCCACTCGTGTCGGAGCCCACCAACCCACCCCCTTCGGCCGTTCAGCCTTCGGCGGGGACCGCCGCCGGCCGAGCGCGCGGAGGTAGAGCACACCGCTCCGGGGGATGTTCGAAGTCAGCCTCGAGGGGCTGGGGGCTTCGGCGCAAGACATCGAGGCCCTCCGAAGGATTCGGGCCCTCATCGCTGGCAAGTCCGTGCCGGCTCAGCCCGAGCAGAAGACGCGCCCATCCTCATCGCCGACGCAACCATCCCGGCACCGGGGGATGCGGCTCCACCCCACGCCGCCTCCGACGCCATCGATTTCAACATCGGGCGGCCGAGCGCTACCTCGCCATGCCGCAAAGCCGGATCGCCGCGCGCGACGCCGCCACAAGAAGTCGCTCCGACGCCGCCCGCACCGCCACCGACGCCCGCCGCGCATGCCGCGCCGGCAGCCCAAAGAAGACGCTTGGCTCACCCCCGCAGCCATGCGGAGCCCGGGGCCCGGACCGGTGGAGGCAGCAAAAAGATGCCTCCGAAGGACAAAGCATAGGGCATCGCCAAGACGGGGGGGGTGCACGAACACTTCGCGCCCGACGACACCCCCGCCCCGTAACGTCGTCCCGTGTCCCCGCTCTCGGTCGAGCTTGAGAGCGCGCCGTGGCCTCGTCGATTCAACGCCAACACCCCGCCCCAAAGACGACGGAGACTACGATCCCAAGGAATTCCCGATGAAGTTTGAAGCGGCGGTTGAGTCCAACGGGGGTGACGCCACCACAAAGGCGAAGGCCCCGTGCTCGCGCTCAAGGGAGAAGTCCAGATCGGTATGCCAACATACCGAAGGGGTACATTACATCATGGTTCCGAGTTCGCGGAACAAGCCGCCGTCCGACTTCAAAGGCATGCGGGTCGAAGAGCCGGACTCTAATGACCTCGTCAACATGTGTGTCCAAGGGGACCGTGAATCACTGCAAGAGTACATGCACAGGGTTGTCAAACTAACAGCCGCGCGCGCCCAATGTGTCCGAAAGCAAGCATCATCGACGCCATCGTTGGTGGCCCGAGGGTTGGAAAGCGCCGGGATGTGCTCGACAGGTCAAGCCGAAGTCCGTGCAAGAATTATTTGAGGTCATGCAAGAATACTGCAAGTCCGACAAAGGCCGCCGCCGAAGGCTCGACCCGGCAAACGCAAAGAAAGAAGCAGAAACAACGGGGCCGGTGGGACCACCGAAGGGGTGGCAAAACCGGCCCGCCGAAGCAGGCGAACCGCCAGATCAACAACGTGTCCGCGCCCCCCGACCAAAACCAGAACAGGGGCGGCGGGCACAAGGGCGGATACAAACATAGCAAGGGGCCAAAGCCGCAACAACATAACCGAGCAAAGGGCCGGAGGCGAGCGTTTTTTCCGCCGGCTCCACGGGATTGACGCCCGGCACCACACGCACCGGTGCCCTTCGGCGGTCAAGATGAAGATGGAGTGGGAGGCGGAGGAGAAGGCGAAGGCGGCGAGCATGGCCGTGAACCATGTCATGAAGTACCAAAATGCGGGTCGGTTCAAGGCCCCGCCACCACCCTACCGCCACCGGCCCTACCAACCTTCGGCTCCGGTGCATGCTTTCCACCCACCACGCCCATACGCACCTTCCGCGCCGCGGCCGCTTCCACCTCCTCCCCGCTCGCGCAACAACCTTCGGTGTTCGTGCCTGCCGTGGCCGAACCCACCTGCCCACCACCAAGTGCATTACACCCACACCCAACTGCCACCCCCGCCACCGCCAAAGCAAGAGGTCCCTGACTCAAGCAGCTCGGGGATGACGGGCATGCTCAACATCATCAATGCGATCTCCGGCGGATCAAATGAGCCGACCCACGAGACAAAGAGGCAACGCCAAGATTACTACCGAAGCGTGTCACATATCGCTCCGGCAAGTACTTTCACTTGCCATGGTCCCACGTCCCCATAACCTTCACGGCGGTACCGACATCCGGCCGCAAAGACTACCCGCACAACGATCCGCTCGTCATAAGGGCCAACATCGGCAAGAACACAAAGTACTACTTCGGCAACGACGTGGGGAGGATCCTCGTTGATAACGGCAGCTCGGCGGATATCCCGACTCGGCAATGTTTCACCAAAGCATGGGTTTCAAAAAGGAAGACCCGAAGAAGGCGAACACCCGCCGTACGGCTTCGGCAACAAAAAAAATCGAAGCCCTCGGCAAGATTAATGTCAATGTATCCTTCGGCCAAGACGCCACCATGAGAACCGAGGTCATAACATTCGATGTTGTGGACTTCGCGTACCCGTACAACGCCATCTTCGGCCGCAACACCATAAACAAGTTCGCGGCGTTATCCACCAAGGGTACCGTCGATGAAGATACCGACGGCGGCGGGGAGTAATATCGGTCTACGGCGGCCGGGAGGAGGCCCGAAGAGCCGAGCGCAACACTTCGGTCCACAACGAGACAAGTCCATGTCATCAATGAGGACGAGAGCAACGAAGCCGCAGCGGCCGAAGAGCACAAGGCCGAAGCCCAAATGAGGCGGTCCATGAAGGGGGCCGAAGCCGAACGCATGAAGGCCGTCGACGTCACAAAGACAGCCCCTTATGCGCGGATGTGCCAAGCGTAACCGTGATGATAGGCGCCGAGATCAGCGCAGAAGACGAAGGCCGACTCTTGCAGTTCCTTCGTAACAACCAAGATGTCTTCGCATGGTCCAAGTCTGACCTGACAGGCGTTCACCGCTCGGTCATAGAGCATGCACTCAATACTGACCCAAGAGTCAAACCGAAGTTGCAGAGGCAGCGACCCATGTCGGCGGATAGAGTCAGGTCCGCGGAGGCCGAAGTGCAAAAGCTGCTCGACGCAAGAATTATCAGAGAAGTCCAATACCCCATCTGGGTGGCAAACGTGGTCATGGTACCGAAGAAGAACGGCAACATGAGAATGTGCATTGACTTCACTGAACTCAACAAGGCATGCCCGAAGGACCCCTTTCCTCTGCCAAGGATCGACGTCATCATTGATCGAGCCGCCGGCCGCGACATGTTGAGCCTCCTAGATTGCTTCTCCGGCTATCACCAAGTGTGGATGCGAAGGGAGGACGAAGCAAAAACCGGATTTACAACCCCCTTCGGTGTCTTCTGCTTCGTCAGAATGCCCGAAGGCTTGCGCAACGCCGGGTCCACCTTCAACCGCATGATGAAGCTGATCCTGGGCAGCCAGCTGGGGCGCAACGCCTCGGCGTACGTCGACGACATCGTCATCATGAGCGAGAAAGAGCAAGATCACATTGCAGATCTAACCGAAACCTTCGACAACATGAGGCAAAACGGCCTCAAGCTTAACCCGAGAGAAATGCATCTTCGGCATTCGGAGAGGGCAACCGTTGGGCCGCATGGTCTCCAAGCGGGGCATCCGGGCGAACCCCCAAAAAATCGAGGCCCTACGAAGGATGCGGCCCCCGGCCACTCGAAAGGAAGTCCAAAGGCTCATTGGCGTAATCGCTTCGTTGAACCGGTTTATCTCAAGAGGCGCAGAGCGAAGCCCGCCCTTCTTCAAGGTCCTCCGAGCAAACTCGGCTTTCCAATGGGGTCCGCAGAAAGACAGCAAGCCTTCGATGAACTCAAGAAATATCTTGAAGATGCCGCAATCATGACCAAGCCGTCACCGAAGGCCGACTCGCTTTTGTACATTGCGAAGAACCGACACAGGCAGTTAGTGCGGTGCTTGTGGAAGAGCGCGGGGAGGCGGATGTCCCGAGGCAATCTCCAATATACTATGTCTCCGAAGCTCCGAGCGGCTCAAAGTCGCTCTACTCCGAAATGGAAAAGATGGCATATGCGGTTGTGATGGCAAAAAGGAAGCTTCGGCACTACTTCCCGAGCCACAACGTCTCGGTACCCACGGCTTTCCCCTCGGGACATGTTCGAGAACAAGGAGTCAACAGCGGGGATGGGCAATCGGGCCTCGGAATTGGCGGAGCACGTCATAAGCTTCGTCGCCGCGGCCGCAATAAAATCTCAAGTCCTCGCCGACTTTGTAGGCGATTGGACGCCTTCGGCGCCGAAGGGGGAAGCGGTAGTCACGCAGCCAATATGGGAAGTCCGGTGTGACGGCGCGCACCGCCACCTCGGTTCGGCGGCCGCGGCGAGTCTTAAAATCCCCTTCGGGCATCAAACTCCGATACGCTCGCGGCTCAACTACGACAACCGTACGAACAATGTAGCGAGTATGAAGGCTCGTTGCTCGCCCTTCGGAAGGCCGGGTGGCCGTAGGTGCCGGGAGGCTCGTCATCCCGACGGACTGCGAGCTTGTCGCCCGCCACATTGGGAAAACCTACAAGGCAAAGAACCCGGATATGATGAAGTACCCGCAAGCCGTCCGAAGCATGGAAAAATTCTTCATCGGCATCACAAAGGCGAAGTTTCCCCGTAAATCACAACAAGGAGGCCGATGCCATTGCGAAGGCGGCCGCACCGCTCGAGGCCTTGCCACCAGATGTTTTTTATGAGACAACCACCTCGAGGTCCGCTGCCGACGAAGCAGCACCCCCCAAGTTTGTGAACGCAATTCAGAGCGAGGACTGGCGTGCCCCAATAGTGGCGGCGCTCAAAGGATATTATGAGGCCGAAGATGGAGTCACCGCCAAGAGGGCGGCAATCGGTGGCGAGGAACTATCACCCGGTCGACGACAACTTGTACCGAAGAGGGGTGTGCGCTCCATTATTAAAGTGCATATCGATCACCGAGGGGAAGCGGCCTCGCACGAAATCCACGGCGGCATGTGCTCACACCACCTCGGCACCGCAGCTTTGGTGCAAAAAAGCTTTCCGTCGGGGGTTTCTGCGGCCTTCGGCGGTGGCGGCACGCCCACGACATTGTGCGCCACCGTCCAGAGTGCCGGCGCCACGCGCCCCTACGGCAAGTTTGCCTCCAACGAGATACGGTTGCTACCACCGGTGTGGCCCTTCGCCGGTGGGGTGTTGATATCGTCGGCCCGCTACCCACGGCACCGGAAACTACACCCACGCGAGCTTGTGGCGGTTGAATATTTCTCCAAGTGGGTTGAAGCGAAGCCGTTGCCGAGCATCACCTCGGCGACCATTCGAAGTTCTTCGGCAAAACATAGTGTGCCGCTTCGGTGTCCCTCACGAGGTCACGGTGGACAATGGCAAGCAATTTGATAGCACGAGTTCAAGGAATTCGCGCATACTTGGGAACGAAGCCGTAGCCGCTTCGGTCTACCACCCACGGTCAACGGGGCGGTCGAGCGAGCCAACGGAATCATCTTCGCCGGCATCAAGAGGAACATCACTGACTTGCCCAAGAGCAAGTGGGCCGAAGAGCTACCGAGGGTAATTTGGTCCCACAACACCACCACTTCCGAACTACACAATTTTCCCCCTTCAAGCTGCCGTACGGAGAGGAAGCCATGCTGCCCGAAGAACTGTGCCTGGGCACTTGGAGGAGTACACCCTCCGGAGACGAAGACCTCAAGGCTTCGGTTCAGAACATCGAGGAGGTCCGCCTACGGGCGGTACCGAAAACCTCTTGGCCTACCAAGACGAGACCGGAGGTGGAAAAACAAGAAAATCAAACCGAAGCTCATTCGGTCAGGGGATCTAGTGCTACGCAAGGTGCCGAAGGGAAAATTAAAGGGTAAGATGCACGGGAAATGGGAAGGCCCGTTCATAGCAACGGCCACTGCAAACGAAGCGGCCTTCAAACTGCGTCGGCTGACGGGCGACGAAGAGCCGTACACCTGGAATGTGGATATGCTTCAGAAGTACTTCGTATGAAGCGACTACGAGTTCTTAGCATAGTCTTTGACTTTTCATAGTTTCTCTTTCCTTTAGGCCAAGATATTGACCTTGTATCCTATGTACATTAAAGTAGTGGGGGGCGTACTCTTTTCCTCACGGGGGAAGCTTCGTGGTTCCCCTCCGGATCCGCGAAGTGTGAGGTTTTTAATGAGGCGGCCCTTTGTATCCCTTCGATTCCTGACGTGTAATATAAGTCAGTTCTCCCCCATTTCTTTCGTGTGCAGTTTGCCTTTCTTTTTAAAGAATGCTCTCGCCACTCTATCGAAGCTAGGCCACCGCCTCCGGGGGGGCCTAGTCTCCGAAGTGGCCTTCGGCGCGGTAAGTAACAGCCTTGGCGCGGATTGCCTTAGGGGCACGCACACCAAGCCTGTCACTTATTGGCGTGACCGAAGAGAAAACCGCTTGACGCGGGGCAGGGCCATGATTCGGCCGAAGTAAGCGCACGCCTGGAGCGATGCGTCGGTCGTGAGTTGACCGTCGGTCTCGAGTTGACCGAAGAAAAAACCGCTTGACGCGGGGGCGGGGCCATGATTCGGCCGAAGTAAGCGCACGCCTGGAGCGATGCGTCGGTCGTGAGTTGACCGTCGGTCTCGAGTTGACCGAAGAGAAAACCGCTCGAAGCGGGACAGGGCCATGATTCGGCCGAAGTAAGCGCACGCCTGGAGCGATGCGTCGGTCGTGAGTTGACCGTCGGTCTCGAGTTGACCGAAGAGAAAACCGCTCGAAGCGGGACAGGGCCATGATTCGGCCGAAGTAAGCGCACGCCTGGAGCGATGCGTCGGTCGTGAGTTGACCGAAGAGCAAACCGCTGGTGCGGAGCAAGTCCACAATGTGACCAGAGAAAACGCACGTTCACGGCGGCGTATTGGTTTTGTTTTTCTCCACAAAAAAAACACTTCGTACAAAACGAGGCCGTGACTGGGCCGAAGTGCGCGTACACTCAAAGGCAAGCCATCGCACGTTAACTCTAAAGACGAAGCGCGATGCCGCTTCGTCCCAACGAACACGACAGCAAAAACACCTCTCACCCACACCTCCAATTTGCAACGACCACCGTAAAAACAATACAACTTTACAAATCAAATAACAGTATAGCCACAACACATGCTGTCTGGCACAATAAATGTACAAAGTCGTAGTCCGCTTCGGGCCTGCCGCGAACACTTCCGAGGGGGGAGTTCCGAAGTCCTGTGCTTCAAGTCTTCGCGCCAGCCCGCGGCCACAAATAACGATCAATCCTCGTTCAGTACATCATCACAGATTTCGTCAATTAACCGAAGATATGCCATGTTTATGATCTCCAAAGCCATCTCCCGAAGCTCGCTGTCGGTAGGCATCCTCCCTGCGCCGAAGTTAGTGTCAGAGTCTATACGAAGGGGATCCCTCCGTCTCCACCTTCACCGCTATGAAGCTTTCCGACGAGGTATCGTGAATTAAATATACATACTCGGGTGGTCCGAGGACCCCCTCTTCAATCGGCTCCGTTTTTGGAACGACCCCTTCGTCCACGAAGGAGTCCACTAACTTGTGCGTGGCCGCCCGCGGGCGGCCCGCTCTCTAAGAATGGCATCCCGACGCGCGGGATCCCTTGAAAACTCAGCGAAAAAACGCTTAGCCGCTTCGTTATGCGGCGGTAGCGCTCCGCTCGATACGACAAGAACTCCGCATACGAAACATTAGGATGACGGATGCTAAACTTCGTCCACACGTTCGGCGCGACAAAAAGTGAATTAAGAGGCAAAGTTGAGTTGCTCGAACCTTCGGCCCTCGCGCGAGAGCCACCGAAGGAACCGCGCGGAGATACCGTGCATCGGTTTACATTACAAAAACTTCATCCCTTCAAGGGGAGCTCGTTTCATTCCTTTACAAACGACGGCCGAAGTGTTTCACACCTCGGCACCTTCGGCGACGACGGGGCCCTCCTCCGGCACGGCGCTAGCTTCGGTGGCTCCCTACCGATGCGACGATTGCGGCGGCCCCGTTGCCTCCGCGGGTTCCTCGCCGTCGGGAGAGCCGGCGCCTAGCGGTGCGGCTTCAAGTTCGCTGCGTGCGCCGCGTCCGAAGCATCCGCCGCCGTGTTCTCTTCGTAGGGGCCTCGGTCGCCGCGGCTTCGGCGAGAGCAAGTGTGATCTCTTCCTCGGTGGCGAAGGCGCCGAGGCCGTAGGTGCCGAAGGGGCGGTCCCCGCGGCCGCTTCGGCCTCCTTTTCTTCGGCCGCGGCCCCCGGCACGTCATCCCCGAGACCCTCTTCGGCGGTGCGTGCCGTGGTGTCCTCGGCGCTGCGCGCTCCGTCCTCGGGAGCGCCGGCGGCTTCGCCCCCTTGCGGTGCTGCAGCTCCGGAGCCCTCGGCGGTGATGAGGGGGACGCCAGGCATGGCGATCCAATCCCCCTCCGTCATGAACTGGGGCAAGGGCGGAGTGCCGCCAAACCGAACCCGGAGACGGTCGTACACGCGATCCTGCAGTCGAGGCTTGATCTACAAAACAATGTGGGCAGTGCGTCAAGTTAGTTACGAAAGGGCGTTTTTCGTGCAACCTTAAGCATAGGGAGGAAGTAGCTTCGACGCACCTGGGCACTGAGTCGAGCGGACTCGTCCAAGGTGAGTTGATACCCGCGCTGAGCGAAGAAGGTGTTCATAAAGTTCTTTGCGAGATTTTTGGGGAGCACTGGGAGTTGGCTGACGTCCAAGTCCGCGTCGCTGGGCCATGCGAAGTTGTCCTTCGTCAGACGACGAAGATCCCCCTTGCTAATTGTCTTCTCCGATGATGGGCGATCCGGAGGCACCAGCGAGCACACTGAATAGGCCAGCGTGCGGACTCCCACCGCAAAGAGCAAGCTCTCCGAAGATCTTCGTATTCATCATGATCGATCGAAGCACGCGTTCACCCACTCGTAGTATGCCCCGACGCTGCACCGGGGGAATCTCGATAGGTGGTGCTTCCGGATTGCCTTTGCTCCGGCACTCGCAATATGTCGTTACGAAGGGCCTCTCGCACTCCGAAGGTGCTCGTGCGATATCGCTCCGGCGTCCCACTCGGCTCGCTCGCTTTCTCCTCGCGCTTCGGTCGGCTTCGCCTCCCGTCGCCAGCCGAGACCGCAAGTTTTCCTTAGCGCCGCCGGGGTCTCAACATCGTGGCGCGGTTTGTCGAGGGCGGCTTCGCAGTCTTTCGCCGATTTTTCTTTCTCCTCCGCAGCCTTCGGGAGCGCTCTTGCTCCGCGGCTAGCCGACCCTCCGGCTCCGTCACTCGGTTTTCAAGCGAGGCGACGAGCGCCCACCGATCTCTCCTTGGTAGAGCTCAAGGCTCTTAACCTTGTGGTCGTGGGTTCGAGCCCCACGGTGGGCGCCAAGCGTTGGTGGAAATCGGGCCGAAGGGTGGACGCCGACACAACGGCCCCCCGAACTCTCTCCCTTCCTTCGCCCTTTCTTGCGAGGTTCCTACTTCTACTTCTACTTGGGCGAGGAAAGGAAACGCGGAAACTTACGAAGACGGAACAAGGAAAATAATCGCGAACCGAAGACCGAAGAAGCGGCAAAGGCCTTCGGTGCTCTCTTCTCATTACGGGGTGTCCGTTTCATTACAAGGGGTTCACTATTTATAGGAGACCCCCGGGCATAGTCATTTGCCTCAATTACACCTTTTCCGTTCCCCGACAAACCGCTTTAAACACTTTACAAGGGCATAACAATAAGTCCCCGCGTCGTACCGTGCCTCCGGCGTGTCTTCGTACGGCCGAAACGCCTTTACACGCGGCCGCCCTTGTCTCGCCGCCCCGACCGAGCCCACTTTACACGTCGGCGGGGGCCACGTGTCCGAGATCGTCGGCCCCTTCGGTGCCGAAGTAGCGACCCGGGGCGGGGGGCGTCGGGCCTCTTCGGACGCTTCGTCGCGCGCGCCGCCGGCCCCGGACGCGACGTCCCGGGCCGGCGCTCTCGGCCCCGCTTCCCTTGGGCCTTCATTACCGGAGCGCCGCCGCTAGCACCTTCGGCGACGAAGGTGGGCGCAGCGATGATGGGTCTTTCCTGCACAGCAAAACTTATAAGGCATAAGCGGTCATCAGTGTTTCGTTAGTGCTCGCGCAGCGAAGGGTCTTCTCGCGAGACCGAAACCGTATGCACGCCGAAGGTTTTCAGCGCGGGCGGACAAGGGCGATGCTTCCGAAGACCGACTTCCCCAACACCCTACTCTTAGCACCTCCGAAGGACTGAGTACCGACAGATTTTTGAAGATTCTCGAAATCACCACTGGCGCCTCGTCGTCGACAGGAACGTCGCTTACCACTTAACGTATAACGCCGGAAAATCTCGGAATAAATTCAGGAAAAATGTGAGTCCTACCATTGGAGTACAAGCCCAATCACTGATTTTTAAGGGAACGTTTCTTTGTGATGATGATGAGCCACTTGCAGGCCCACGGCCCACCAGAGCCCATCCCTCCGGCCCCTCGCCTGGAACTTGGAGGAGCTCGGAGTTTGAAGTCGCTCGCCATGCCCGATCGATGCCGCCTCCTCTTGTCGCCGTCGCGCTGCCGACGCTCCTCTCCCGCCTCCGTGCGTGCAGGTCGGCCTCCCACGCGCTCCAGTGCCACGCCCTCCTCCTCACCTCCGGCCACCTCGCCGCCTCCCCCATTCGCCACTCCAACCTCCTCCTCCTCGCCCTCGCATCCGTCTCCGCCCCCGCCGCGCACGCGCACGCGGACGCCGTCTTCGCGCGCCTCCCGGAGGTCGCCGCCCGCGACACCTTCGCATGGAACACCATCGTCCGCCTCCACGCTCCCGCGCGGCCCCGCACCGCGCTCGTGTACTTCGCGCGGATGCGCCGTCGCGCCGTGCAGCCCGACGCCTACACGTTCCCGGCCGTGCTCAAGGCCTGCGGCTGCGCGCCTGGTTGCAGGATCGGGGTCCTGGTGCACGCGGAGGCCGTGAGGAGGGGGCTTAGCGCGGACATCTTCACGGTGAACGCGCTCATCAGCTTCTACTGTAGGGTGCGGGACTGCCGCTCGGGTAGGAAGGTGTTTGACGAAGCAAGTGGCGTCTCGCGGGACCTCGTCTCGTGGAACTCCATGGTGGCGGGGTACGTAGGGCGTGGGGAGATGGAGCTCGCGCAGGAACTGTTCGACGAAATGCCGCAGAGGGACGCCTTCTCTTGGGCGACGTTGATCGATGGATACGGGAAGCAGGCTGGTGGTGTGGACCGCGCGCGCGAGCTGTTTGATCAAATGCCTGGTAGGGATTTGGTGTGCTGGAACTCGATGATTGATGGTTATGCAAGGCACGGGAGGATAGATGAGGCAAGGTTGCTGTTCGAGGAAATGCCGGAGAGGAATGTGATCTCATGGAGTGTTCTCATTGATGGGTATGTCAGGTGCGGGGAGGCCAAGGAGGCTTTGGAGTATTTTCAGAGCATGCTACGGTGTGGTGTAAAGCCTGACAGGGTCGCTGCGGTTGGGGCTGTCACGGCTTGTGCTCAGCTGGGTGCTTTGGAGCAAGGCAGATGGCTGCATTCTTACTTGGAGAAGAAGAAGGTCTTATTCGATGTTGTGGTGCAGACAGCTTTGATAGATATGTACATGAAATGTGGGCGCTTGGATCTTGCCAAGTTGATCTTTGAAAGCATGGCTGAAAGGAGTGTTGTTACTTGGAATGTGATGATCGTTGGACTAGGAACTCATGGTTATGGTATGGATGCCGTCACACTGTTCCATCGAATGGAGTCTGAAAGAGCTCCCATGGATGATCTAAGTGTACTTGCTGTGCTCACTGCGTGCACACATGCTGGATTGGTATCAGAGGGTTTAGGGATATTTCACAGAATGAAAAGGGATTTCGAGATAGATCCTAAGGTAGAACATTATGGTGCATTGGTTGATCTACTTGGCCGTGCTGGACGTTTGGATCAAGCTAGGCATGCTATAGAAACGATGCCCATGGAACCAACTCCGGAGTTGTGGGGATCTCTTCTTGCTGCCTGCCGAAGCCATAGATGCGTCGAGCTGGCTGAGTTGTCAGTTGAACGCCTTGCAAATCTTGGAGCTGATGATTCAGGAGTCTATGTTCTTCTCTCAAACATTTATGCTGATGAAGGAATGTGGGGTGATGTTTTGAGGATTAGGAAATTGATGAGTGATGAGGGGATGAAAAAAGATATTGGGCGGAGTGTGATTGAAGTAGATGGAGAAATACATGAGTTTGTGAATGGAGGTGGCTCACATATTTGTAAGGATGAAATTTACTTGATGCTGCGGGATGTGTCTAACATGGCAGCATCTATTTGATTGCTCCTTTGTGTCTGTTAACTCAACTTTCTTGACATCTATCAAATTGCATCTGATGGTTCATAGTCCAGATGGTAACAAGCTTTTGTTTGCCAGCTCAAACACAATGTGCCGATTTAAACATCCCCTGGATCAATGGACATCTTGAGTATCTGTGTGTAATCCATTTTATTCTACTTTTTTCTTGACTTGCTTTCACAGTGGTGGCTGAACATAGATTTAATGAATAATCTATTTGAGGTAGTAGCAGTTGTTTATCCTTGTCAGTTTAAAGGGGCACAGTGCGAACAGTTTGGACCAGCCACATGTTGATTTTGGGAGTAATTGAGAAGTTTCTGCACCCCTGTTGCATTGTTCTTTACATCAGAAATGAAGACACATGATCTTGAGAATAAGCTGAAGTCTTCAAGATTGTATGTTGCTTATTACTTCTTTCTACTTTCTGCATTTCACTTAGCAGCTATGCTGTTTGCTGATTACAAAATGAAAAATGGCTGACCTGTGAATTATCATAAGCTAGTGAGTAGTGACAATAGTGGAAAATGCAGACTCAGAACAATGCCTTATTTCAGTTCTTTGGCTTCAATAATTAAAAATGAACATTTTCTAATTACAGATCTGTTTTTAAGCATATTGTCCTAACTATGTGACGTGATTTTGCAATGCACTTGTGTTGTTTAGGTCAAAATGGCCGGTCCTCTTTGCTACCGGTACCAGTATAGAAGTATGCTCAAGCTTAGAACTATCCTGATAACAGTACCAGAAATAAGCACCACCAAGATATAATGGTGCTGCTGGACCATGGGTTCACTGCTGTGTTTGACCTCAACCTTGGCACTTGGTGCATGATACTCAAGTAGGATTTTATGCATGCTTCTTATGAATGCTAACTTGATGTATATCCTCTTTCTTACATCCATGTGAATTGCTACTAGATTCGGGACCACCTCACAGGGTGCCACGATGATGTATTGTTTATTTAAGACGAGCTGTGAGACCTCAGTCTATTGCCAAAGAGTGGTACTGGGAGCACTGCATGATAGCTTTCTTGCCCACTTGCCGTATGCATCCCTTCTCTTGTGTCGCTCTCAGGGTACCAGTCTATTCTTTTCCTTTCCATTGTCTTTTTAGGAGATCTGCAACTATTTGAAGCTACAACTCATAGTAATGTGGTGAATTGCTATCTTCACATGTGATTATTGGCATCTTATGATTTACTTGCAAAAATCTTATTGCCATTTCGAATTTATTAATGTGGAATATAGCTGACCTTTTCAAGTGTATGTCAACTTTTACATGACTTATAGAGTTATAGCATCTTAGTGAGAGCTTCCTTAGTGCTGAAAGCTCAAGGGAGGAACTTTTTAAATCAATGCATTCCCCAAACATAATCCTCACTGGATACCTTTGAATAACTGCTTTTCAATTTAAGCATGCATTCTTCTGCAAGGAACTGTGGTATCATTCCCATAATCTTCATATATTCAGTTACGGCTCTGCTTATGCATGGAGTTGTTAGTAAATCTTACCATTTGACTGGATCCTTGACAAGTTTTTTGTTGGATACATACAGAATAACCTGCAAGTTTTTACTTGCATATGTTTGCTCTTTTTGTCTTTGATTTGTTGCTTGTAATAATGTACAATATATTAGCCTAAGTCGGGGGGGGGGGGGTTGCAGGTGATGGTTTGACATCTTTTCTCTGACATCTTTAAACTAAGTCTTGTTTGATGGGTTGCAGACTTTCAGGCTGCAGTGCTGCACAAAAGCACTCCTTTTTTTATAACCTCGTTGTTGTGGCCTTTCTTCTGTGATTTGTCTAATATAACGTGCTGTCGCCTTTCTTCTATGATTTGTCTAATATAACGTGCTGCTCGTTTGTACAGGTCACGGGCAGTTGTTACTATGAAAACGACTGTTGGTGCTCAAAATTGAGAAAATGGAACTTTAGGTGGATCAGAAGAATGTGTGCAGAAGTACATAAATGTTATTAGTATGAAATGAAGGTTAACAGCCTCAGAAGACCTAGCCTTGACCCCCAAGGCTATTCAAGCAGATGATACATTTTGAGGTCAGTCCACACTTCAGACTTGATGCATCGTAGCCATAGGTTAAAATTACTGTGTGCCTACTAAAATAAGGTACTGCTTTATACTGCGGATGTCAAAATTTCTAACCATTTACTGCCAAAATTAACAGTCCATAACCTGAACTAAGCATTTTAAAGTACAAAATGCCCCTCCAAACCCCAGTCCTCTACTAGCTAGCCTCTTGTAAAAAACGAAAGAAAAAAAAGCCTTTTCAAGAAAAACGAAGAGAATAGAAAGAAAATAAGAGGAAGAACCAAAAATGGAAGAAAATTACTACTCTTCGCTAGGGCATACCACAACATAGAAGCTCCTTCTACACATTAAAGATCACCTGTGGCAAACACACTTGTAATGGTACGCACTGTTCATGGGATCACTTGCATCCACTGGGACTTGCTCAGCAGTACACTTGAATCGACACCCTCTGCACTCGTTGTATGTGCATATTGGAGCCATTGAGCCGATCAACATTCTCCTTGCATACTTGGTCAGTATGTCCTTTTTTAGACCCTATTACGAGGCATGTGAAAAGATCGTGTTAATTATACTTGCTTTAAGATCTTTCCATGTTTTGTGGACTAAATTACTACTTAGGTTAAACATTCAAAAAAATAAAATAATAAATAGGTTTCATGCCTTTCTCCTTGTTATTCTAAGACTTTTTCTTAGTAATAATGTAGTCTATGTTGCCCAGATACCATACCGGATACACCATTCTAAAAAAACAGGGAAGCAGGTATACCACTAGTATTTTTTGATGATTATGATGATGATGATGATGATGATGATGATGATGATGATGATGATGATGATGATGATAATAATAATAATAATAATAATAATAATAATATGGATTAATGAAATAATACAGTTTTTAGAGGAAATAGAGTAATGCAGTTATAATCAGCTATTTTACCCTTCATACTTATCATACACAACGCTATCGATTTGCCCTTTCCTGATTCCTGGCCCACTCAGCCCAAGTAAATAGTGTGTCCTAGTGCTCCTCCCAAGTCCCTGAATCAAGTGGAGCTGCTGATGCTGAAACATCCTCTGCCGGCCATCATCTCTCACATCAAATACTTGCAAATTTGGTTACTCCTGTCCTCATCTCTCTAAAACTCGTGCTTTCTTTGGAGACCAATTATTTTGATGCGGATGGTGCTGCCCCTGAAGACTACGCTGCCACAGCTGTGGTTGTCTTCATCTCGGACGCCGGAGATGTTTACTGTCTTTCCTTCTCGAGCCTTGACAGCCATTCTCTTGTCACTCTTTGTCGCCCCTCAACATCTTTCTCCATGTCAGCGTCTCCTACCTCCTTCCAGTCCTCTCCTTAGTTATCCTCCCACATGCCTGGAAGCCGAAGATACATATCCAGTACCGTAACCAAACCCAATCCATGTGTCGCTTCCGCAGTATGCAGCCGATATGTATCCATGGCATACCAAGCGTATCCGTATTGGATATGCAATACTCTACCCTACCCTCCGTCATATCAGTGCATCACCTCTAAAAAGCTCCATAGATTGATGCCATAGTTTAATGCAAAGCAAGATGACATTTATAGTAGGAAAAGTTTTACTGGAAGAAACCAAAGTGGTACGAACTTTGGAAGTTGAGACTTGAGAACCCACAAGAACGCTAGCCAATAGCTATAGTTAAAAGAAGGATAGGTACCTTCATGGTCTCCTGCGAAAATATATGTTTGTCAATTGATTCCCGCTGGTGATATTGCTCTACATAATCTGCACCTTCATAACAAATTAGAATGAAATTAGCAAACAAACAGTGAACAAAAGCAAAGGCAACAGCCAACAGGAACGAAAGGGACTAGCCTCTGCAAGGAAAGAGGAATAACTAACTTAGTGTTTGTGCAGGGGGGAAAGAACCTGATGTTCTGCCATGGTGACCATGGTTGCAGAGAGCTTGACCGATAATCAGGCAAGTGATAGTGAAGAAGAGGAGCAGGGAGCTTGTGGTAGTTGTGGGGCAACCATGAGCCATGCTTCTTGTTCAAACGAGCAATGGATAGAGAAAGGGAGGTGCTGCTGTGTTTGGATTCAGAGAAACAGCACAAGGGGGCGATTTTAAAGGCTATATAAACTGGAGACTGGTGCAATGACTCTTGTGTGTGGCTGCTCTGCTGCCCTGCTCATGCCTTGCCTACGCACATCCCTGTGCCATACCATGCAGAGACACTGGTATGGAGAGGGAGCAGTGGGGACTGCGGAGACCACCAGGTGGCTCCCCCCTCTCCTTTGCACGAACACACGGGAGGTATAACAGATGCGTCTGAAACTTGGCAATGGGGATCCTGCTGATTCAATTATTACCATAGCATCATTTTGTCTTCTCTGCATGTGCTTCTCTGCATGCTATTTTCTGTACCCCATTTCGAATCATAAGATGTCAATGTATGCTTTATTTTTGCCATTTAGTTGAATAGTTGTTGTTCCTTTTGTTCTACAGAACCATCACCTGTTGAAAGAGACGGGGCAATTATTTGCACCAGTCGCAACAGATATAGTACATAATAATACAATTCAAGCAGGAAAGTGCAAGCTTATTCAGTAACAAAGAAAGTAATGAATGATTATTTAGTAAGAGAAGGTGCTTGGAAGAAGGCAACGGAAGGGAAAGCTCTGATGCACGCAGTATCGACTTCTGAGCCTGCAACGGTGAACGAATGCCAGAGGACGGTGAGAAGCTGAGGGTGGGCATGCTCTAGATCCTGGCATCTCTGCACCCCCAAGCTCTTGCTCTGTCCACCCGCCGGTGCTGTCCATCTCCTCATGTCATGTGACCTCAGTGCATGGCTGCGTCTGGATTTCATATTCAGAGCCGTACCAGGTACAGTATGGTGATATCTCGTAGACAGCAATTGTTGGAAGCTCTGGATTGCGGTCTCATTTGTTCTACCTTTTCATGTGGCTGTCCATACGGTGGAGGTGTTGGGCGTGTATATGGGCAGGGTTCAGATGCTGTTGCTTTCAGTTTCACTACAGATGTGGCCGCGCGCCCGCTACCACGGGGAGATGCTGATGGTCACAAGGCCGTATCTAGCCGGGTCAAAGTGTGGTCAAATGAAATTTGTTTGGTACTACTAACAAAAGCAAGTGGTCACCGGAACGCAGCATGCGCCGCTGGTTAACTTGCCGGCAATGGAGGCATTCGGCGGGTAAAAATTTTAAAGCTTTTTTTGCTGTAAGAATCTACAGAAATTGTATTCGTTGGCCGAACACATTTGTAGGTATCTCCGTATCTGCATTCTGCGCCCCCATGCTTGTTTGATTGTGTTTGTCGCAAAATGGTTTGCGGGTGCAGTTTTTTCAGAGGTCATGTGACTCAGACCTGCGGTTACGATTTTGCGCCATAAAGCTTTCTATGGAACTGTTGTGGATTAAGGAATGCTGGAATGTGATGGAGTCACGAGATGTGGTGTTTGTTTGCAGCGGATGTGTGATGCTGTTAGGCCGAGATGGGCCTTTTGTTCTCCAGAGCCCACATAATTAGCGACGGAGCTGAGAGAGGGCCCATCGACGATCAGAGCAATCTGCAGAGTTTATTGTTGCAACAAGGACGTACAAGGTACACATATGGGGCTGACGGGGTGGATAAAAACCTGACGACGAGCACAAGCATGCACGCAATGAGCCTGCAGCCCGTCAGAGACCAGAGTCACTACTAGTAGCACAGAAAGCAACGAGACACGAAGACACGATGACCTAACACAACACAACACGAAACGAAACGGTGGCTACCCAACACAAATTAGCCGTCGTCGTCGCTGACATCTTGCGTTTCTGGAGCGGCTGCACTGCACGCCGTCCGGCAGGCAGGCGCCGGCCGGGGATCACGTACGATCAGTTCAGTTGGCGCCGCCGCACGTGGCGGGCGGGTAGTCGCACGTGCACTTGTGCTGGAGATCCATGACGCGCGCGCCGTCGATGTCGTCGGGGAGGCTGCCCTTGAACTTGCAGAGGCAGTCCCACTGCGCGGGCCTCACCTTGTCGCAGCACGCCTTGCTGGGGCTCGCCTCCGCGCTGCCCACGGCGCAGTACGACCGGCACGCGTCCACCGCCGTCCGGTCCACGCCGCAGATCTTCATCCCGCCGGCGGCCGTCACCGCCACCGCCACCATGAGCACCGCCACCAGCGCCACCGCATTCCCCACCTTCCTCCCGCCGGCCATCGTCCGCGTCTCCACCCGGCCGATCGACGATCTCCCTAGACTGCTTGCGACGTGTGAGCGTGTGTCGGACGACGACGGCGGCGGCCTTATATAGCGAGGGCATAGCGCGGCCCGTGACGTGCATGTGCTCGCGCGCTTGGATCCATCCGGCGCGCGCCAGGTCACGGGCAAGCCACAGCCAATCCGCCAATCGCCATGGCGTGCGTGCATGTCGACGGTAACGACGCTGGTTTTGCTGGAAACGGATGCGTTCTGCCCCCGTTTTCGAGTGTCTCTTGGTGCCAAGTGGGCTCCTTTTCAATCCAAGTCATCATCAGGATGGAGCTCAGAGCATCGTCGTCAGCGGTTGCTACTTGCCAGAAATAAATGGTGTATAGGTGTGCAACTGTGCATGGTCGGCATATCGGACATGACCTGAGCATCGATGATCGATCGATCAGTATGCCCGTGACTGTATCGATGATCGCTAGCTGTATATTGGTCAGAGTTACCTATACTAAATTTTGACTTGTTTAAACTTTCTCGTCGTGTCTCTTCTTCATCCCTGCACGGTATTAGGTCTTATATGTCGATAGTGAAGCGCTAGTGGTGACTTCTCCCATTGTCGGCTCCGTCGTCTTTCAGAGGTGCTCGTATGAGTAGGATTGCGTTTGTATGTTCGTAGAAGTGAATATGTGTATGTAAATGTGTGTGATTCGAAAATAAAATAAGTCTCACCTGTCGGGAAAATAAAATCCCTTTTCAGTACATCAGCCTGCAAGAGTGATCCTGTCACACATCCGTATTGAGGTTCCGTTTTTTCTTTTTCCTGATGGAACATCATTTTCATTGTACATTGAACTTTTTTTACTTACTGACTGGAACATTTTTTCTTATCGATTGGAACATTTTGTCATGAAACATCTTTTTTTTCAATTTTAACAGGACTTTTTTTATGTACAATAAGGTTTCTTGTAACTCTATTCGCTTTCTCCTTACAGGAAAAAGGGCGACCACTTCTCTTCCAGCCTGTTCGTTTGATTGGTGACTGGTGATTTGTGTTGATTTGTTCTGAGACAAAAGAATTGCTGACTGTTTGTTAGTTTGTTACAAAGAGAAAAATATTGCTGGCTAGTGGGGCAGACGAACAGAGACTTTGTCCTCCACGAGACCACAAGCCAACTGGGCCGAATTCAATCTAAAGATTAGGGAAGGAAAGAGGGATTATTTATTTAGTGGATTGTATATTAGGTTGTGAATCATCGGTGAGAGACACGCTGTCCAAATACAAACTTGCCCTAAGGCAAGGCCTCATGGAGCCTCTTAACTTCATTAAGGCAACCTTGTTATTCCAATAATTGCCCGATAATAGATCGATTCATGTAAAGGCTGCCCTGCTCGTTCCGCTCGCAATATACATGTACAATCAGATTAGTTAAAAAATAAACTGTCTAATTTGTGCAAACAGTATGTATGAGTAGGAGCAGAAGCGCAGACTCATCTTTGTTTTAGGGAAAAGCACGGATCGATTCATCTTTCACAAAGGGGTTCGTAACCTCACATACAGAGACACAATTATTCGCGTGATTATTTGCACTGATCATAAGCACTGATCAGATGCATCATGACGCGTGTATAAGCACGATCGCGGACGATCCGGCGGTTAGCTCGCCGCGCTTGATCAGCAGATGATCAGAGCTGGGAGAACTAACCCCAAAGGCCAAAATCAACAACACAAGGATACGAGCAGATTGACGACACAAGACAACACAATGTTTGATGACGAATGGCAGTGGATTATCTATCCACCCCTAGGCCTAGCAGGACTTGCGGATGCCGCAGCCGGACCTGATCTTGGCGGCGCAGCTGGCCAAGTTGGGCACGGAGTTCTTGTACTTGTTCCAGTAGCCGCAGAGGCAGCCCACGTCGGCGCTCTTCATCGGGCGGCAGCACGCGTCCTTGCTGCCGCCGTTTGAGCAGTAGGACAGGCACGCGCCCATCGTGCCCCCGGGGACGCCGCAGACCTGGGCCGTCGCACCCGCCACCAGCAGCATCGCCACCAGCGCCACCACGGCCACCACCGCCTGCTTCCTCCCGGCCGCCGCCATCGTCGTCGGAGTCGGTGTGTCCTTGTGTGGAACGTGCACACTGCACAGTGATGATCAGCAAGGCAGTTCTCGCGGGGCTCTTGCGATCTCCGTGACACGATCGACCAAGGCAGCAGGGTGCAGGTTTATATAGCTATGGCGCGGCCGGACGACGACGAGACCGCTACAGCTAGCGTCTTGGTTGTCGCCCGTGACGGCGTGCGCGCATGTGCAGATGTGCTCTTGCGAGCCTGTCACCATCGGCGGGGGAGCTCTTCAGCTCCGCATCGTGTTACCGGCGCGGCAAGTCACGGGCGCGCGAAGAGACCTAGTCGTCAGATCCGCGCGGCACGTAGCCGCCGCTGTCGGCCTGTCCGTCCTGTCCGCGCATGTGCGCGCACCGGATGCAGATGTGGTATAGGTGGATTGGTGGAGGTACATATATTGCCTTGCCTACGAGAGAGACTGCAGCGCGGCGGCGTTGGCCGTAGCGGCGGGCAAGACGACGGTAGCCGGCTGTTGGGGGGACTCGGAATCGAGCCTTCGCATTCCCAGAGGATGGGGAACAGCTATGCGAAGGATGCCGGCGGCGAAACCTCAGAGGCAGCAGATTGCACTTCCACCTTCTAGGCATTACGTTTTGGCAAATACCCTTCGTCGCCGCCAAAGCCATCAGCACAAATCCAACTCAACACAGGGCGGCATAGTCGCACTTATCAATCCATTCCACGACGAAACCCCTAGGGCGAAAGTCATTCACACAAAGGGCCCTGACCTGGGATTCGAGCAGGGGGTTTCGTCGTTCCTAACACTTAATGAATTCAAGCTTGAGTGTCGTTTTTGTTTCAGGCAATGAGGAGCGCCGGGCGAAGGGGGATCTCTAAAAAGGCCCGAGGGCCCTCTCTCCGACAGGCGCACGTGATGGAGGCCTGGAAAGACGCCGCGATTTGCGGCGTGACGTCACGGAGCGCCGATTACGTGGGGAGCTAATTGGAGACTACCCGAAGATAGCCTAGCACATTCCATTCTGATTCGTTTTACACGAGGGTATTCTCGGAATGTAAAAAAGTCCGCCCGCCTCCCTATAAAAGGAGACGGACCGGCGCATGTAAAGGGGATCGACTTTTGAGAAATCAACGGTTGAGTAAAGAACTTTTGGTTGTCCTTTGTCCTTTGTCCTGAGTTTTGGTTTTGGTTCTTGAGCTTTTGTATTCCCTCATTGTTCGTGTGCGTGAGCTGCGGCTTTCGCCACAACAATTGGCGCCCACCGTTTGTGCTTGGCTCGAGTATCAAACCCATAATGTCCACAAGGAAGAAGAGAACCACCGTCAATTCCACGAAAGGAGCATCGTCCTCCTTGGACGAGGAGCTCAACCTCTCAGCCATGCTCACCCAGGGAGAGGCGTTCCCGGATCCCGACTCAACACAGGAAGCGGAGCTGGCCAAACTGCGCAAGGAGGCTGAGGAATTGGCCAGGACCAAAAAACGGCTCTTGGCAATCCAACACGAAGCCGAGATTCAAAAACAGAAAGCAGAAATAGCCACCCTAAAGGAAGAATTGCGTGCTCTAAAAGCAAAACAATCTTTAAGCTTCACCCAACCTTCACCTGAATACACAGTTCCCAATCAGCCTAACTTCAGCGAGCGCACCGAGTTTTTCACCCGGCCCCCCTCCGCACACCACATTTAGCCGCAACCCCTTCGCGAGCCATTTTGAGTCTGGTCCTTCGCACCAAGACATCCACACCATTCGCACGAGACCATGGGACCCTAAATCACCCTTGTCTCAAGAGATCCAAATTACCCCATGGCCGCAAACCTACAGGCCAGTTCCATTGCCTAGATTCTCGGGCCAGTCTGACCCAAGACAATTCCTAATGAGCTACGAAGCCGCCATCCTTTCGGCCGGCGGTGACGACTCGTGCTAGTGAAATCTTTCATCATCGCCGCTGATGACGCGGCAGCACAATGGTATTCTCTCCTGAGCCCAGGCGTGATTCATGGATGGGATGATCTGAAACAGCGAATCCTCTCAAACTTCCAAGGTTTCCAGCGTCCAGAACTTACAGAGAGTGACCTTTTCTCCTGTAAGCAGAAAGACAAAGAACCCCTTCAAAACTACTTCAGAAGATTTGTCCACTTAAGAGCCCAGGCACCAAACGTGTTGGACGCCGTCGCCATCAACGCCGCCATCGTGGGTTTAAGAGCCGGTCAATTCCGTTCACATCTCATGCGCGAAAGGCCCAAAACTATTCAGCGCCTCTACGAGGAATTCGAGAAGTATTGTCGTTCAGACAATGACTTCAGAATGTGCATGGAAGAACAATCCCAGCAGAAAAAATCTGCGAAAGCCAACCAGCCCAGCGAAAGGGAATGGTCCAATCCCAGAAACACCTCCCATACTAATCCTCGAAGCGTTTTTGGCCTGGAGGGCGAAAACACCCAAGAGAATCCATGCCCTCAAGCTGACCCACAGAGTCTGGTCCCAAGCCCACCCAGTCCTCCTCATCCCAACGGGGGGGGGAGGCCGCGAGGGGCGGAAGAGGTGGAGGCGGGGGCGGAGGCCGAGGCGAGGCCGAGGCCATAACGAGAAAAGAAAATGGTACCGCATTTTTCACAAGGAAAACGATGACCACGGCTCAAACTATTGCCCGGATAAGAAAAGGTTCGAAGCTATCCTCGAGGAAGAGAGGAAGGAGAAAGAAAGAGCGAGTGCCGTAAACCATTCTCGCTCCGGCTTGGCAAAATCCTAATTTTGGGAGAAACCCTTTCGCAAACCCATTCCAACCACCTCAATACCGCCCACCACTACACAATTACCCACGGCCTCCGCCTTGGCAATCACAAACTTTCCAAGCTCGGAATATCGAGCGCGAGCCCATCGAGCAACATCCTATTCCGCCCCCTCCCCCTCCATACAAAGGTCCTTCAGCTCCACCGCTCCCAGCCAAGCTCGAGGGCCAAAACGATCCTCTACCATCTGTTGGCACCATAATGCCTATTTCAGGGGGCTCCGCCCTGGAGTTCGAAACCAAGAAGGAACGAAAACACTACTTTCGCGAGGTGCGAAACATCTGTGTGGAAGGCAGAGTGGAAAAAACCAGATGGTCTCACATCCCAATCACCTTCTCGGAGGAAGACGTAAGGCTGCAAGGTTTCCCTCACAATGATGCTCTCGTGATAGAAGCCAACATTGCGAGCTGGACCCTCGGAAAACTTTTGGTGGACAACGGTTCATCAGCAGACATCATTTTCGCCGATGCTTTCGACAAGATGGGGCTCAATAGAGATTTGCTGCAACCACCAGACACACCTCTATATGGCTTCGGGGGGCGTGTCATCCACGCAGAGGCAAGGTGGTCCTCCCTGTATCTTTTGGCACAGTCCAAAATGCCAGAACTGAGTACTTATCCTTTGATGTCGTGGAAATGTACTACCCATACAACGGTATCCTAGGCCGAGGGTTTCTCAACAAGTTTGAAGCAGTCATCCACCAAGCGTTCCTATGCATCAAAATCCCGGCGACGCTAGGGGTCATCACAATTTGGGGTCATCAAAACGATGGCCGAAACCTAGAAAGAGGCCGCACCCCGGGCGGCCGAAACGTGCACGCCCTCGACGAAGCAGTCGAACGCAACGACGTAGAAAAACGGCGAAGGCGAACAAAGAAAAAATCAATATCCGGCCGGATCGCGAGACCAAGCGAGTCCTTCCGGGACGCAATGATCCTCGATCAGGCAGTCGTCATCGGCTCGGACCTTTCGGCTGATGAGGAAGCAAGTCTAGTCTTCTTTCTCCGGAAAAACAAAGATGTCTTCGCATGGTCCGCCAAAGATCTCACTGGCGTCGACCGAAGCTTCATCGAACACAAATTGAACATCGACCCGTCGGTCAAGCCACGTAAACAGAAGTTAAGAAAGATGTCCGACGACAAGGTGGTAGCCGTAAAATCGGAGGTCCAAAGGCTACTTGACGCCACCGTTATTCGCGAAGTCATGTACCCCAAATGGCTGGCAAACACAGTACCAGTCAAGAAAAAGAACGGCAAATGGCGCATGTGCATCGATTTCACCGATCTAAACAAGGCAACGCCAAAGGATAACTATCCATTGCCTCGGATGGATCAAGTGGTGGATTCTGCGGCCAACGCCGCGATCATGTCTCTGCTGGATTGTTTCTCTGGTTACCATCAATGTTGGATGGCGAAGGAAGACGAGGAGAAAACCAGTTTCATCACACCTTTCGGAACCTTTTGCTTCGTCCGCATGCCAGAAGGGTTGAAAAACGCCGGCTCAACATTCACCAGAATGACCGGAACAGTATTCAAGCCACAGATCGGCAAGAATATTCAGGCCTACGTCGATGACCTCATCGTCAAAAGCTGCGACGGGGGCTAGCCACATAAATGATTTGGCCGAAACCTTTGCCAACATGAGGAGGGCGAGGCTTGAAACTAAACCCGGACAAATGTGTGTTTGGCGTTACAAAAGGAAAAATTCTAGGGTGCCTCATCTCTCGCTAAGAGAATCGAAGCCAACCCCGATAAGATCAAAGCAATCGAGAGAAATGGAAGAACCCAAAACAAAGAAAGACATCCAAAAACTAAACGGCCGAGTAGCGACCTTAAACGATTCATCTCAAGGTCCGCGAGCGAAGCCTTCCATTCTTCAAGGCGCTGAAAGGCAAGGGCGCAATCGAATGGGGCCCTGAGCAAAGCAAGGCTTTCGCCGAGCTCAAAGATTACATAGAGAAGATGGCAATCTTGTCCCCACCTTCACCCTCGGAACCGTTACTCCTCTACGTAGCCGCCTCAAAAGCCGCAGTCAGCGCTGCCCTGGTTCGAGAGGTCGAAACTGAAAAAAGCAAATATCAATCCCCAGTCTACTTTGTCTCCGAAGCCTTAGCGGGGGTCAAAAGCCGCACTATTCGAGCTAGAGAAAATTGCCTATGCCGTAGTCATGACCACAAGAAAGCTCGGGCATTACTTCGAGGCTCACAAAGTCACGGTGCTTACGGACCAACCTTTGAACGACTTGTTCATTAACAAGGAGGCTTCGTCCCGGAATTGCCAAGTGGGCAACCGAACCGTCGAGTACACAATAGACTTTGGAAAAAGATCGGCAATCAAATCCCAAGTCCTAGAGACTTCATCGTGGATTGGACTTCGCCTAGCAATGTCAATACCGACGAAGAGCTAGTACCAATGCGGGGAAATCGGATGTGACGGAGCACGGGGGCGCAAGGGCGGCGGCATTGCGGCTATCATCACCTCCCCGGCAGGCATCAAGCTAAGATATGCCGCCGGTTAGACTACAAGGATCCATCCGACGGGTGCACTAACAACACCACCGAGTATGAAGCCTTGCGCTAGGCCTTCGCAAAGTAAGAGCTCTAGGGGCCAGCAACTTCCTAGTCAAGTGCGACGCCAAGGTCATAAAAGATCACGTGGAAAAAGAGAGCGAGGCCAAAGAGCCAGAGCTGATCAAATACCTAGCGGAAGTACGCAAAATGGAAAGGCACTTTCGGGGTTTCACCATCGAGCACCTACCCAGAAAACACAACGGCGAAGCCGATGAGCTCGCCAAGAAGGCCGCAAGGGGGGAGGCGATGCCCTCAGATGTATTTTTTGAAATTCTAGTTGCCCCATCCACAAAGCCAGATAAGCAACCACTTAGCACCATCAATGCAATCGCAAGCCTGGATTGGAGAGCCCCCATAATTGCTTTCCTTCGCGGGCACTATGAACCTGTCGAAACTCATGACCTCAAAAGAATGCAGGCACGAGCCAAGGGTTACGTTCTCAGGAATGATGTCTTGTTCAAGGCCGGGCGTATGTGCACCCTTGCTCAAATGCATCTCCCAAGATCAAGGCATCGAGCTCATGAGAGAAATCCACGGAGGGATGTGCGGCTCGCACATCGCGGCGAGAGCATTGGCGGGGAAAAGCCTTCGGGCAAGGTTTTTATTGGCCGATGGCCATAAAAGATGCGAGCACATCGTGAAAACTTGCAAGGCATGCCGGTTCGCGGCAAAGCATCAACGAAGGCCGGCGCGCCATCGCAACTCATCACACCTACACGGCCGCTACAACGCCGGGGAATGGATATCGTTGGGCCGCTCCCTGCGCCGGGGGCAATTTCAAGTTCGCGGTGGTAGCGATCGAGTACTTCACCAAATGGATCGAAGCAAGACCTCTCGCTACCATAACCTCAACCACTATCGGGGAAATTCTTTTGGCGACGGATCATTTGCGGATTTGGGGTACCCAAAGAGCTCACTTGTCGACAATGGAAAGCAATTTGATTGTCAAGATTTCGGGGAATCTTGTCGTTCAATTGGGACAAAGCTATGCTTCGCTTCCGTGTACCACCCCCAATCCAATGGCGCGCGTGGAAAGGGCCAATGGGCGGATCTTCTCTCGCTATCAAGAAATGCCTCTTTGAACGAGAAGAAAGGAAAATGGGCGGATGAGCTTTCGCGGGTTGTCTGGTCACACAACACTACAGAATCAAGAACAACTAAATTCACACCATTCGGAGCCGCCGTACGGGGCCGAAGCAATGTGCCCCGAAGAATTATCCAACCAGAGCGCTAGAGTTTTGGCTGGTAACTCTCGCGAGAGCGAAGAAGCCGACAAGGACTTGGTGGAAATCGACAGACTTGATGCAGTCCAAAATTTGTTGAAGTATCAAGAGGAAACCAGGAAATGGAGGAACAAGAAAATATCCCTCAAGAACATCAAAGTGGGAGACTTCGTCCCGAAAAAGAAAGAAGAACGCCGAAGCTTTAGGAAAATTCCAGTTCGCTTGGGAAGGACCCTACGTGGTCTCAAGCTCGGTTCGAGACGGGGCCTTTCGTCTCAAAGACGAAAGCGGTATGGAGTTGCCTTATTCATGGAATGTGGACAACTTGTGTAAGTTTTTTCCGTAGTTTACTCTCAGTAGGAGCCCTTCGCGCGTTACTATAAGTGCGGAGGTTTCATCTTAGATTTGCTTTTTCTAGCATTTACTTTCGCATTTTACAATTCAATAACAAGGCGGGTACTCTTTTCCTCACATAGGGAGGACTCCACTCTGGAGCGTGAGGTTTTTAACGAGGCAGCCTTGATGTAAAATTTATTCCCCAAATGAATGGAATACCTCCTCCCTAAAAGTTTCGTCGTATATCTTTCGCATGGTCTAAAGTGCTATCTTAACATAGCCCATCCCAAAAGAGGATGAATTGAAGTGCTATTTCAAAATAGCCCTCTCCGAAAGCGAGAGCATCAAAGTGCTACTCATTAGTAGCCCACCCACAAGTGGTGCAGTCATAACGATTCACAAGAATCAACGTTTTAAGAGCTGCCCCCTCGGCAGCCGTCTGGCGGGGGCGTGTAAAAGCGATTCAACCCCGAATCGAAACAAATCGATAACCGAAACGTTACAGTCCTTAACTCGCGCGAAAACTACATCGCAAGTAATAAGGCGCACTCCAAAGTCGACCGTTTTTCAAAAGTAAAGAAGCAAGCAAACGCCTCGTCAAAAAACGGCTTAAAAGCCGTAAAATTTGACAAATCCAAAACGGTTCCTAGTCCTTCGACACGTACACGCCCAGGCGTTGCGTCGAAGGCTAGCTTCGTATTCGTTTTCTACCAAAAAAAAAAAAAAAAACTGTAAGCAACAAACGAGTAAATGCAACACTCAGCATCGTGAAACATCTAAATGAGCCAACAAGCTCTAAGCCTTGATCACTTAACAATCCTAAGCGAAATAGTCGAGCTTAAGTTGTCTCTGCTTCCGAAGGGGGGGAAGACGTTTTCTTTCGAAACCTGCAACTCGAAAGCAGCGATAACTTAAGCTCCCAGCGTTCAATAGCCTTAACACAGCAAAAACTACGATCGACATCCATAGCACACAACAGTGGCATTCAAGTTTACACTTCATCTTTCAAATGTTTAACGGGCTAGCACGCCATTCCTAATTTTTGTTCACAACATTGGTGCACTGATTCAGAGCCGAAGGGGAGCCAACGCTTCTCCGGTAACGGGGTCCACCTGACTGCTTTCGCCTTGAGGCGCCTCGCGAACTGGGGCTCCGGGAACCGCCTGTTCAGGGGCATCATCTGCGGGCTTCGGCGGCCAATCCCTTGCGGGTCCGTAAGGCCCCAAAGTAGCCTCAGGACCGTGCGTCGTGCGATGCTCTCGAAGCTCCAAAGCCTGTTTTGCCTGCCCAAAATGGAGCTATGAGAAGGAAGAAAGCATTAACAACCATCATAAGCAGTCGATTACTAAAGGTGACCGAAGCTGAAATAAACCAAAACGACTTACATTCGCCAAGCGGGCCACCGCCTTCTTCCGTGCATGCGCTCGCCCACTTTTGGCCCAAAAGTTCCGGAGGATGATTTTGTTTATCAGATCAACCGTCTTGCTTGGGGCTGGAGCGTCGTCGGGTGAAGGAAACACGAAGCCTCGGCTCCCAAAAGTTTTGAAGTGCTCGCAACCCTGGTGCTCGAGAAGGCTCAGCAACATCTCAGAGCAAGTAGCGGCGCCATAGTCCCCAATCTTGCTCATGGTGTCGGGAAGAAGCTTCAATTCGCTGTGTAGCCACTCCACGAAACTTGAGATGTTGTCGGTAATCTTAAAGTCTTGGGCCTCGGCACCAAAGCTTTCCAAAGCCCGACGATACTCAGTCGCCAGATACGCCCCCCATTGGTGGCAGTAAGCTTCATTTTTCTCCAAAGTGTCTTCGAGCTCGGCTTTCACGTTCTTCAGCTCTGTAATAAGATTGGCGTTGGCCGTCAACAGGACGTTCTGCGCGTCGTATTGCGTCACCATATCTTTTAACTCCTGACGACACTCTTCATAACACTTAACGCTCAACTCGAGCTCCCTTTTTAAGGCGTCGAGGGCCTCTTGATGCTTGACGCGCTGACTCGCCCAACCATCCGCATCGCGTCTCAACTTTTCATTCTCTTCCCTCAGGCGTCGGTTCTCATCTTCCAATGCCTTTTGCCTATCAACTGAGGTTTTTGCTTCTGACGTAGCCCTTTCGAAGCCCTTTTGGCGAGCAAGGATACCCCTCGAAAGATAAGCGCGTACAATCTTCATCGGGTCATCGACGCGAGGCCCTCCAGGGTACGCTCAAAATCTGCGAGATGATTAGTAACAAAATCCACATCGTTAGCACGACGAAGGGGCAAAATCGAAAATCAAAAAGCAAAACGGCAAGCAAAACATCACACCTGGCTCCCCTAGCATCTTCGCGAGACCCGGCCTTGATGCGGAGGGATCCGCCTCAATCTGGAACACTTCTTCCTCCCGGTCTTTAACGCTCAAGTTGACCAAAGTGTTCGCTGCCAAAAATAATCAAAGCAAAAAGCGTAAACAAACAAAAATGCGCAATGAAAAGGAAAAACACGAAAAAAAAAAAGCTCGGAAGTTCGCATCATACCAGCATCCTCGCGCTGAAGACTTTCGGACGCCGTTAATCTTCCCGACGCGGCAGCCTCAATAGGTTTCGTCAACGCCGGGCCAACATCTTGTGACACCGTAGGAGGCGAGCGAGACGTCGGCGCCGTCGAAGCTCCAACCTCCGGAGCATCCAGATCAATCACATTCTGGGCTTTCGCACCAGAGCCCTCGTTAAGAGTCGTCGCAGCTTCGCATTGGGGCTGCGACAACGGCACATCTGGTCCTCGTTCTGATCGAGTGGTGTCGTCATCAATATAGCAAAGTGATTCCGATTCATCCACAACATCCACAAGACCGGCCACACGCCCTCTCGGAGCTGCCTCAGCCATGGCAATATCTTTCTGAATCAATTCAGCCACACGCCTACCTCTAGCCTCCCGCGCTTTCAACTCCTCTGCATCAGTTTGACTCAACGGCGGAGGCCCCTCAATCAATTTCTTTGACGATCCCTTCGGAGGATACTTAGTGCACGGCTGAATCTGAGGTGCAGGCATAATATCAACATCTTCGTCAGTCTCAGCAACTGGATCAACTCGCGCTCTCTTAGCGGAGGCCTCAACTTCTTCGGTCTCTTTCTCTTTCACCGCAAGCTGCTTCACCTTTTCGGCAGTGTCCAGCGGCCTCTTCTTCAGGGACGGTCCCTTATCTGCCTCTACAGGGACACTGGGGTCTTGCGTTTTCTTTTTCTCCCTTTCGGCCGCAGCCACTTTTGCCGCTTCAATTTTTCGTCGAGCCAAAGTTTCGCTAACTTTCGATAACTTTGTGGATTTTTCGACAAGCGGTGGCGGGGGTCGCTTTCGCGCCGTCCGCTTTCCGCTTGGCCAAGACATCTTGGGCTTTCTCGTTCTTCGCAACACTCTCAACAACCAAACTGGTCTTGCTTAACTTAGCCTTTCGCCCGGTATCGGCAACTTCAGACCCGACGTTGCCTGGAGGCTGCATCTTCTTGCCGGCCGTCGGAGGCACCGGACGAGGGGAATATGTCACTCCCATCTCGTCAAAAACTCGGTTAACACGGCCCTGATGTTTCAAAATCCTCTGGGCACACTCCCATTCCTTATGGGTAAAATTCCCTATCATCTGTACGACTTTTCTTTCCACTTCAGCAACAATCTCTTCGTCGGTCATATTTTCTGGTCGCTTGACATTGAAAATGGGGCTTCGCACATCATTGTCAAGCCCGGGCAACCATTGCACCTTGAATGCCCATGACCCCCATCGGGGCTGGCACGGCCAAACGTCAGCAGCCACAAATTCCTCCAGGGCATCGCGCGTGGTGATCACACGCGTAGCCTGATAGAAAGCCGTCGTACTTGCTGAGGACCGGCTGGCTTTCGTCAGTGCGGTCGACGCTCAACCTCAAGGTCGACCATGCGGCTAGCCAAATCGTAAGTCGTCACTTCCTCTCGCTTCGAGTTTCGACCAATCACTTCGATGGGAACATAAAACCGGAGCGAAGTCCATCGATTAGCCCACTTGTTCTTGTATGCGGAGCCAACTCCACCGGAGCTTGATTTTTGGCTAAGCGACGGGTTTGAAAAGTGCGGCGGCCATATTGAGCTTCCCTGTCTTCATCATCAACCTTCACTAGCTTTCTAGCCCAATGAATCTCGAAATGTCGAACGAAGGTCTCGACATCGTTATCTCCAAGCAAAGGTTCGGCATGCCCACAAAAACTTCAGCACTTGAGGGATAGAGTTGGGCGTCAACTGATGAATTTGAACTCCATAGGCCGCCAAAATATCCGCAAACTTCTTGGATACAGGCAACCGAAGGCCCGCAGTGAAAAAGTCCCGGAACACCACACTTTCGTTTTTCCGGGGTTTGGGCGTGGTCTCATTCCCAGGCAATCTACACACCCCAGGCTCGAAACATCCCTCCAATCGCAAGGCATCTAAATCAGCCTGAGTCATCAAGGACCGACCAATATAGCAGGTGCGAGCCTTCGCTGCAGACGGGTTCCCTTCAGACTCCTCCATAACTGCATCAGCCTCCACTCCTATTTCGCCCTCCTCCACGTCCTCAAGCACTCGTTTTTCAACATCTGTGTCGCTAGGCATTATTTCGACATAACCCCCATCCGAACCACTATTCGCATCGCTACTAGAAGAAGATGAGGTAGTGCCGCTCTCACGAGAGCTGGCAGACCAATCCAAGCCAGAAATCTTACCAGACTCCGAGCTAGACGTCGAGGTAGAGGAGCTCGCGGTAGCTTCCGCAACCGCCGGCGCAATCTGTTTCCCCACGGTTTGAAGATGATCCTTCGTCCTCCATGGTTTCGCAAGAATGCTTGACGCAAACAACTAAGTCTCTTCAGTGACATGGACTCAAGCGTCCAATGTTGGAAAGTGAAGAACGAAAACGAGTGCGAAAAGCGGAAGCGAAACTAACCTCGAAAATAGGACTGGGGCTTCCGCGGAAGCGACTCGCCGAAAGCAGAGGCGAAAACAACAAGCAAAAACCACGAGGAGAAATGAGGATGGAGAAAACAGGCGGGGCTGCACCGGCAGCGGTCCCCGTCTATTTATAGGCGGTAAAAACCCAACGGTCGAAATTTTCAAACCCAACGGTAAAAAACACCCGTTCAAGGGCAGTTTAGGTATTTCAAACGAGACTGCGGGGGCACCGCCGCCGGGGAAGACGTTTTCTTTTGCCTCGATTCTCGATCCCGGGGTTTCGGCGGCTCGGGTTTGCATTCAAGGCAAGCGCTTCGCCATCGAGGGGCTTCGTTGGGGGGGACTCGGAATCGAGCCTTCGCATTCCCGGAGGATGGGGGAACGGCTATGCGAAGGATGCGGCGGCGAAACCTCGAGAGGCGTGATTGCACTTCCACCTTCTAGGCATTACGTTTTGGCAAATACCCTTCGTCGCCGCCAAAGCCATCAGCACAAATCCAACTCAACACGGGGCGGCATAGTCGCACTTATCAATCCATTCCACGACGAAACCCCTAGGGCGAAAGTCATTCACACAAAGGGCCCACGACACCGGGATTCGAGCAGGGGGTTTCGTCGTTCCTAACACTTAATGAATTCAAGCTTGAGTGTCGTTTTTGTTTCGAGGGCAATGAGGAGCGCGGGCGAAGGGGGATCTCTAAAAAGGCCCGAGGGCCCTCTCTCCGACGGGCGCACGTGATGGAGGGCGGAAAGACGCCGCGATTTGCGGCGTGACGTCACGGAGCGCCGATTACGTGGGGAGCTAATTGGAGACTACCCGAAGATAGCCTAGCACATTCCATTCTGATTCGTTTTACACGAGGGTATTCTCGGAATGTAAAAAGTCCGCCCGCCTCCCTATAAAAGGAGACGGACCGGCGCATGTAAAGGGGATCGACTTTTGAGAAATCAACGGTTGAGTAAAGAACTTTTGGTTGTCCTTTGTCCTTTGTCCCGAGTTTTGGTTTTGGTTCTTGAGCTTTTGTATTCCCTCATTGTTCGTGTGCGTGAGGCTGCGGCTTTCGCCACAACACCGGCGTGGCACCTCGGCCGGGAGAGGCGCGGTCTCGGCGTCAAGTGGCCGGCTTACGGTCGCGGTGCGGGCGGCGATATAGAATTCCAAATGGGCCGAGCACGATTGGCGGCACGAGGCACGGCCCTAAAAAGCACGGTCCTAACCTGACCCGAGGCACGATCAATAGTGCTTAGTGCCGACCCGGCCCGACGGCCGTTTAGTGCTTGGGCCGCCACCTCGGCCCGTCAGGCTGGCCCGAGGCACGGCACGATATAGGTCAGCCCGAAGGCGGCCCGACCTCAGGCACGTTGCGGCCCGACCTCACAAAGGCCCGTTAGAAGCCCATCCTATCTATGGTATATAAACTAACTCTACCTCCAACTCCAACCCTAATTTCTCACTCACCCTCTCCACCTCCCCGGGGGGCACCCGCCGCCGCCACCCCCCTCCCTTGCGGGCGCCGCCGCCGGCCACTTCCACCACGGCCCGTGGCGGCCGGCCACCTCGCGCCGCGACGCCCACCTCCACCGCGGCCCGTGGTGGCCGGCTTGGGCTCGCGGCGCCCTTCGTCCCCGAGTCATCGGCCGGAGACTCCCCCTCCTCCACAACACCGGCGAATCCCGCGGTCCTCATCCCCGCGACCGAGACGGCGACTTCGGCGGAGGCTCCTCCTCCCCCTTCACACCGGCGACCCCGGCGGCCCCCGTCCCCACCTTTCCCCGCCGCCACGTCGGTCCACGGTGCCCGCCGGTGCCGCGTCGGACTCCGCGGTTGATGGGCGCGCCGGCCGGACTCCGCGCCGCCGATGGACGACGCCGGGGGCGCGCCGGCCGGATTCCGCCGCCGCTACCGAGGTCCGGCCTCGCGTCGGCCTCCGCCGATGGTAGTGCGGGCCGGGCCACGACCCGGTCGCGGCCCATGGGGCCGTCTTCGGCGCCGTGCCGACCCGGCCCGAAAACGAGCCGTCGTGTCGGGCACGGGCCGCCAAGTCGACACGACGGCCCGGCCCGGCCGGCACGAAAAGGTCATCGGGCTCGTTAGTGTCGGGCCGCATCGGGTCGGGCCGGATCGTGCTCGGGCCGTGCTCGGGCCGGGCGGCCCGTTTGGAAATCTATAGGCGACGACAAATAATGTCGGCGTGGTCAGCAGCCGAGGCACGGGATGGATAGCGCCGGAGCGGGGTAAAATAACCTAGCGCCGTGCTTGTGACTCCTTCAGTTGGCTGCACTGCATAGCTAGTCAGCTAGCAGCAGGAGCCAGCAGAACCTTTAACCTTTTGGCCGAAGAAGAACGTGCCTGTTTTTCTTTTCTACACTACACTAGGGGCGTGTTTGATACGGGCCAAAAAAAGGCCGGCCGGGGCCCGGTAGGGCCATTTCCACTCGTTTGATATCGAAACCCTAGCGGGGAGCCGGGGCCGTCGGCGACCATTTCTCCCTCTCTCTCCCGGCTCGCGCCGCACGCCCCCCTCCCCTCGTTCCTCCTCGGCACGGCTGCGACGGCGCGCACGGGCAAATCTTGGGCGACGGCGGGAGCCGAGGCGGGCTCGCGCGGGGAAGGTGAAACTTCCGCGTGCGCTTCTTGCCCGGCGAAATCCATGGCCTACATATACCACCCCTCCTCCCTCCATCGATTTCTTCTCATCCTCTCCACGGTCCACTCCCGTAGAAGCTCCGTCGTCGAGGTAAGCTCCGCCGCGCGGCGCGGCCGTGGTGTTCCCGGGCTTCCTCTCCGTTCCCCCGCATGGATCCGCGTCCGGGCGGCGCGGCTCTCCGACGGACTCGGCGAGGCGGTCTTCTTCCTCTTCTTCTCCGGCTAGGTGGTGTTGCTGGTCGTAGATCCGTCGGCTCTTTTGCTTCCCCGTCCGGATCCGCTACCTCTTTCGCACCTCCTTCGCTCCCCCTCCGGCCTTACCGAGGTAAATCCATATCCCCCTTTCGTTACACGGTTGAATGTTTTCCTCAGATCTATGTGTTGTTTGTTGTTCTTTCCTTTTGTGATGATAAATCTTGGACGTATTTGTTCCTGTATCGTTGTTATTGCTCGTTACAGTGTTCATTTGCGTTATCTTGTTACTGTTTTTGCCTTTGCGATATAAATGGTCGATGATGACTAGCCAATGCGCACTGGGAGGCAATATTTGTGTTGCAGCCGTGCCTTTTGATGATTTTTGAATGCTTGCACTTACATTCAGAGGCCAGCCAGGGTCTACTTAATTTGCTTATACATTTGTGAATGCATTGTAGATGGCTGAAAATGCAGAACATGATCTGATGGCTAGGCAAGCAGCTGCCATGGTTGTTGTGATGGTTTCCTTTGTGCTTAATAGGCTTAGACGTGTTAGAAGACATGAGCCAATTCCTTATGGCCCTAGGACTGAAGCCGAGAGGCATAGACAGAGGACACTCGAGATGTTGTACAACTACAATGATATAGAATGCATTGCCATGTTACGCATGAAAAGAGTCCCCCTTTTTACTTTGTGCAACCTTCTTAGGAGTAGAAAACTTGTTCCTGAGACATTAGGGTGTCCTGTGGAGGAGCAGGTGGCAATGTTTGTTTTTGTGGTTGGACACAATGTGAGGTTTAGGGTAGTTCATCAATTCTTTAGGAGGTCCATTGAGTACGTGAGCGAGAATCTTCCACCAAGTGTTGTATGCCATTGGTGAATTAAGGGGCGACATGATCAAGCCTCCAAGCACTGTCACACACCCTAAGATTGTAGGCAGCCACAGATGGTTCCCTTATCTAAAGGTAAAGTCATATCTATGTGATTCAAACACATGCACATCTATCCTTAAGTTTGACACACATGTTCATCTGTTCATGTTAATCTCTGTAGAAATGCATTGGTGCCATTGATGGCACACATGTGTTGGCAAGGGTGCCTAGACGCATGCAACAAGCTTTCAGGGGTAGGAAGTCCAACCCGACACAGAATGTTATGGCTGCTGTGAACTTTGATCTAAAGTTCACATATGTTCTAGGCGGGCCGGGAAGGGTCGACCCATGATGCACTAATTTTGGTGATGCCATTGCCGAAATGATGGGTTCACGGTTCCGGCAGAAAATCGCATTAGCTAGTACATGCACTTATGGTCACTTTGACACATTACACACTTGCACACTAATCCTCCACTAATTGTAGGTCATTACTACCTGGTAGATGCTAAATATTCATGCGAAATGACTTCTTACCTCCATTTAGGGGGGGTTAGGTATCACTTGAGTGAGTTCTCAAGCACAAACCAACCCACCAATGCAAGAGAGCTATTCAACCTTAGACACTCTTCACTAAGGGTGACAGTGGAGAGGGCCTTTGGTGCACTTAAAGGGAGGTTCAGAATTATAGACAACAAATCTTTCCACACATACCGGACACAAGTAAAACTTGTGCAAGCTCGCTTGCATATTACACAAGCTGGATTATTGGTTTTGGGCTAGACTCTCGTTGTTCCGGTTGAGGAAGGATTCCGATTAATGGCCGAGCCGGATGATGATCCTGGTGAAGCGCCTCTAGAGGAACCCGCAATGGTGTACGTTAGGGATGACATTTGCAATGCTATGTGGGCTGCTAGGGGTTCTTCTAGGACTTGATTTCATTGCATTTTATGGATGTGTAAAATAATTTAGTAGACCCTGGACATGGAACTAATGTAGTGTAACATTTATGTATTTATGCATGCTATGTACGAGACCAAATATTTGTTATTCACTAATTGATTGATTTCTTGAGCTGCAATTAGTTGTTCATTCCCTTATTTTCATAATGATAGGATGTCCGCATTTGACCTTGATGCCCAAGAGGGGTTTGTAGGCTGCTTTGTCAACATGGGCGCCCCTTTGTTGTAGACACGGTAGATGCGAGGGCGCCCTCGCGGGCGGGCGGCGGGCCCTATGAGGTGGAATAACAACACTTCGGGGTTTGTCCTCGGGAGGATGGCCGAGATTGTTAGTAATGGGTCTAAGACTCGACAAGACCTACAAGGATAAAGATGTTAATGCGGTAGCTAGGTTAGTTGCGAGTACGAGTGGGGTGCCTATAAGTGCAACTCGGGTGTACAATCACTTGAGGAAGTGGAAGCAGAAGTGGTCTAAGATAGCTAAGCTGAAGGAACTTAGTGGGGCATCATTTGATGAAGATACTTGTGCCATAATGCTAGAACAAGACCACTACCTAGGTCATTGCAAGGTACCTACCCATGTGTGAAGAATCTCTTTTTGTGCCCCTCTTCTTAGCTCGTGTGCTTCTCTCTTCTAAACCGTGTGCCCTCTCTTCAAGACCACCCTAAGGATGCGAGTTCCTTAACACTCCAATTAGGTTCTACTTTGAGTTGGAGACTCTCTTTGGTAGTACCTTGGCAAGCTGGCGAGGTTTGCCTTAGGTTCCAATGAACCTTTGGGTGTCAACAAGGCGGATAGTCCGACCGTAAAGCTAGAGGAAGATAGTGTGGGTGTTAAGCGAGGAGGCTGATAGGGGTAAATCTACATTTGAGTGTGGCAAGACCACTTTGTTCCGGTGTCCGAAAGTGTTTGTGGTAAGAGGAAGAGGGGCACTTTCACCGAAGAAGAGATCCTAATGATGACCAACATGAATGATGCTATCAACAATGTTGCCAATGCTATGATCGAGACGAGTCTCGCACATGTTGACCCAGACCTCTATCTTGCTGTCATGGAAATGACTGAGTTCAGCACTGATGCCTTGATTGTTGCCTACACCTTCCTACTTGAGCACAAGGCCACTGCTACTGGTTTTGTGCAGATGTCAAGCCCACACAGGGCCATATGGTTGAGGACCTATCTTGCCAAGAACTACTGCATGTAGTTCTGTGGTAGCCTCTCTCTTTTCTGATGTATATTTTGGCTAGAATCTGTGCATGGTTAAGGGCTAACCAGCACCTGTCTAGATGTTGATGTATATTTTGGGTAGAATCTTTACATGGTTGAGGGCCGACCAGCAGTGACCTTTTGGTTTAGTTAGTGGGATGGTGGCTAACTAAAGAAACTACATTTTGGCTCACTTTATGTGAGTGAAAACTACATTTGGCTCATTCAATGTGAGCTAAACTATGTAATTGGAGCCTTTGTTGGCTTCCGAGGTTGATCACAAACACGAATGTGTTGATGTTTTGTCATTTTTGCTATTGTCTGCCATTTTCTGTTTCTGTCATTTTTGCTACTGTCTGTTTAATTTGTGTTCATGTTTTCATGATTTTGTTATATCTGTGCTTGTTATCTGTTTACCTTTTTGGCTGGGTTATAAAATTTGCCTATGATGATTCCATGTACCCCATAAATGATGACATGGCCTTGTGAGGAACTTGATGCTGTTATTTCTTTTATTCTACCAGGTAGCCCTACTCTTGTCTCCCATCAGAACATGGGACACATCCATTCCCATGTTTCCAAACTTGGGATGGATGTGTTGAAAGTGCATCTAGGCTCCTAATTGTTTTGGTGATAATGACAATGCAATTTGGGAGGATTAAAGCTTTCAATGAGATGTGTGCGAGGCTTTAAAGTGAAATAAGTATAAACTCTCAAAGGAAGGCCCTCATTTTCTTACATATGGTGTTGAAGCTCAATTGGCGATTTAATTTTAATTTTCGGTTTGAATTTGAGTTTAGGAAACACCGTACTATAAAGAGGGATGCGGTCGATAGTCAAAGTTTACTACAAGTGCTTCTTGTGATCTATTCTCATCTTTTCTAAGAGTGAAAAACCTAGAAAAACCTTTAGAAAAATCAAAAGCAACCCCTTCTTGTTAAACCTCTCCCCCTCCAAGCCTACGGGTCACCAAGCACGAGTGGCCGGGCCACCGGAACCGTGCTTTGGAGGGAGGCGGGGTGACCCGGCCACCCGTGTCGGGTGACCCGGCGGCCCGGGCCGCGAGTTGCCCCCCAACGGTCAAGTCGGGGGGAAGTGGGTATATATACCCCTTCTTCCTCCTCTTTAGGGTTCCGCCTCCTCCTCCATTCTCGCACCCCCCAAAGCTTCATTTCCACTCTCCTAACTCATTCCCAAGCACTCTAATCAAGATTTCCTCCTAGGGTTTGAGTGTGAAAGCATTTGAGGTGTAGGATTTAGCCCCTTTGTGAGAGCTTTTCATTTCTTCCTCTCAAGAAGCACTTGTGGTGGCTTTGGTTGATTGATTCGTGTTTATTACTCTTGAAGCTTGCTTCTAGACGGTTAGGCGTCGCCTGTTGAGTGCCCTCTCCGTGTGGAGCACCCGGGATCGTTTGTATTGCCCCTCCTTTGTGGAGTTTTTCTTAGTGAGCACCAATTTGCCTTGGTGGTGAATTGGAGAGGCAAGAGGCTCTTCGTGACAGCCCTCCCTTTGTGGGAACCTCAACGGAGACGTAGCCTTCTTAGTGGAGGTGAACTTCGGTAAACAAATCACTTGTCTCTCTTGCTTGCTTGTGTTCATCGTCATCAACCCTAACCCTAGAAGTTATCTTTGAATCGATCTCTCTATTTGTGTTGTTGTGTGTAATATCCTTTGTTGCGAGGTCATTTCCACTTCAATTACACCAAGTTGGTTCATATATTTTACGCAAATTCACTTTCCTCCTAAGTTATTGTGTTTTACTCACGCGCCTTTGGTTGATCCGGCACAAGTGCCGGGGTGACCCGGCCCCGGGTCATCCGTCGATCGTGCTTGGGTCATCCGGTCCCCGATCCATTGCTCGGATTTTGCGAATTTTAAAAGTGATCCTATTCACCCCCCCTCTAGGCATCACAAGATCCTTTCAATTGGTATCGAGCCTAATCCCTTGATTTAGGCTTAACCGCTAAGGGATCAAGATGTCGGGGATTGGAAGCAACCTAACCGCCGAAGAAATTACCGCAAAAGAAGCTCAAGAGAGAGAGCTCAAGACTACTCAAGTCGGCGACCTCATCGACAAGGCTCCAAGTCGTACACCGTCCAATGTCGATAGCTTCGACGACTCATCATCGGATTCCAATTCCGACTCGGACTACGATTCAAGCGAGGAGGATGTCAAGGATGATGACCGTGCGGCAAAGAAGGCGGCAAAGAAGAGAAGAAAGGCCAAGAAGAAGAAGAAGGCCAAGAAGATGGCCAAGAAGCTCCTCAAGAAGATGATCAAGAAGGAGCAAGCCAAGTACTCGCACTCCGGCTTCTACGAAGTGCCCCACAACTACGGGCAAATTCCGGGCAACAACTCTAACGACAAATTTTATTCCGTGCATTTGGGAAAGCCTCCTCATTTCGATGGGAAGGACTATCCCAAATGGGATTATGTTATGCAAATGCACCTCTACAGGCTTCATCTCTTTGGAAGATTGTGGTTGTAGGTGTTACAATACCCGCCGAAGGAGAAGCCCTCACTATCGAGCATGAGCAAGACCTACACCGCAATGTACAAGCTACAAGAGTCATCACGGGATCCTTATGTGCTCAAGAGTTCAACAAGGTGCGGAACATTCAAATTGTCAAAGTAATTTGGGATACACTCAAGGAAGCACATGAGGGAACCGAACATGTGAGACAAGGAAAGATGGACCTCATCAACGGAGAGCTTGAGTTATTCTTCATGAAGGATGGAGAGACCGTACAAGAAATGTATGATAGGCTCATGGTACTTGTCTCGGACATTAGAGCTCTTGGAAGCAAAGATTGGGATGACTCAAAGGTCACAAAGAAGTTGTTAAGAGCTTTTGCCCCTAAAGATAAGAACTTGACGCAAATGATAAGAAGAGACCCAAGATATCCAACAATGACTCCCACTCAACTCCTTCGAAAAATATTGCATCAAGAACTTGTTGACCAAGACGTAGAGAAGTCTCTAACCTTGAAGATGGGGAAGAGTCTAGCTCTCAAAGCTAGCTCTAGTGAAGTAGTTGAAGAGAAGCCCAAGCCCTCCAAGAGCAAAAAGGAGGACACTAGCGATGAAGAAAGCACGGATGAAGAAACCGCCTTTGCTATAAGGAAGTACAAGAAATTCTTGAAGTCAAGAAACTCAAGAAAAGGTGGAGATGAAAGAAGGAAGAAGTCACAAAGAAAGTGTTATGAGTGTGGAGAGTATGGACACTTTATTGCCGAATGCCCCAAGAACAAGAACAAGAATGAGGAAGAGAGGAAGTTCAAGGAGAAGAGCAAGGAGTACAAGAACAAGTACCAAGGGCGTGCACACGTGGGTCAACAATGGGACTCAAGTGATGAAGATGAGGAACCAAAGAAGCAAGGGATGGCAACCATTGCCATGGCACAAGGCTCATCCTCACCACGTCTCTTCAACAACCTCTCCGATGATGAAGACCACTCTCACTTTTTCCTCATGGCAAGGGGGATCAAGGTATTAGAATCTTCCGTCTCATCTTCTCCAACCTCCTCTTCATCCACACCTATCGGTAACATAGAAAACATAGATGAGGAAAAGTAAATAGAGAACAACATGATAAAGAAATTTGGTAAAAAGGGCCACAAGGAAATTAAAAGGCTTTTGGACAAACTAGAGAAAAAGAAAGAGATTCTTCATGAGCAAGAAGACTTGCTTATCCTTGAAAAGGAAAGAAACCTTGCTCTAGAAAAATCTCTTGCCGAAGAGAAGGCTAAGGTTGAAAAGTTGACCATGGACTTGTCCTTGATCAATGATTCTAATAAGAGGATGTCAAAGGATTACACCTTGGCAAATGAGTCTTTAGCTTCCCTAAAGGCTACTCATAGTGAGCTTCAATCAAGCCTCTAATGCTTGACGGAGAAATACAAAACTCTTGAAGCTAACTTTAGTAGTCTTTGGGAAAGCACCAAAGCCACTCCATTGGCAAGATTGGACTCTAGTGCCTCCACTAGCAAAAGTTGTTCTTCTTGCTCTAACTTTGATATAAGTGCTCTCAAGACTAACCATGCAAGGCTTGAAGAGAAAATTAAGAGCAAGGACAAAGAAAATTGCTCGATTGAACATGTTGATTACACAAGGCAACATTGGTGCTAAGTCCATACACAAGGTAGTTGACAAGCAAGGACTTGGGCATAACAAGAACAACAAAGCCAATGGTAGAGCCGTGGTGAGAGGGCATGAGATCCCCTTGTGGAACAAGGGTGGCTACCTCAACACAATCATGGATATTGCCCATGGAGTCACCACATCTACCACAACCAAGGACATGCCAAAGTTGGTACAAACCACAAAGGGAAGTGGTGGAGTTAACACTCCACCCAAGGTATCGAAGAATGTGGTTGAGCACAAAACCTCACCCAACTACACTTGTGATTATATTGTAACTTTGGACCATAATGGTAAAATGGTTGTAAAGTATGTTGGAGCCTATGCCATAAAGGCCATGAGGAAGAGTGTGTCGGTTCCAAAAGTTTATGCATCTAACCTCCAAGGACCCAAATCTTTTTGGGTACCTAAACCAAGAGCTTAAACTTGTTTTGTAGGCCTATTCCTCGGTGGAAGCGCTTGGTTGATTGATAGTGGTGCCACTAATCATATGATTGGAGATGAAGGCTTGTTTGCATCCCTTGATCATCATGACAACCCTACGGAAACAATCATTTATGGAGACAATGGTCAAGGGGATGTCATTGGTTTAGGTAAAATTTCTATCTCAACAACAAATTCAATTGAAGATGTTTATCATGTGCAAGGGTTGGGATACAACTTGTTGTCGGTTTCACAACTTTGTGAGAAAGGCTACAATTGTCTCTTTACTCATGAGGGTGTGATCGTCTCTAGAAGGGAGGATTCCTCTATTATCTTTGCGGGTCATTTACGGGGGAAAGCTTTACTATGTGGATTTCACAAAAGTAAAGGTGGATCCTAAGACTTGCTTAGTGGCAAAATCCGACTTGGGTTGGCTATGGCATCGCCGACTAGCCCATGTTGGCATGAGGAACTTGGCCAAACTTCAAAAAGACGAGCACATCCTAGGACTAACGAATGTTGTTTTTGAGAAAGATAGGTTGTGTAGCGCTTGTCAAGCCGGGAAGCAAGTTGGAGCTCATCATCCCGCCAAGAACATTCTATCCTCATCAAGACCATTGAAGCTACTACACATGGATTTATTTGGACCAATTGCCTACATAAGCATCGGTGGTAACAAATATGGTTTAGTAATTGTTGATGATTTTCCCGTTTCACTTGGGTGTTCTTTTAGCAAGATAAAAGTGAAGCAAAGGGAATTGTGAAGAAGTTCATTAGGAGAGTTCAAAATGAGTTCGAGCTCAAGGTCAAGAACATAAGGAGTGACAATGGCTCGGAGTTTAGGAACACACAAGTTGAAGAGTTCCTAGATGAATAAGGGATCAAGCATGAACTCTCCGCTCCATATACACCTCAACAAAATGGCATCGTTGAGAGGAAGAACCATACATTAATTGAAGCGGCAAGGACAATGCTTGATGAGTACAAGACTCCGGACTCATTTTGGGCGGAAGCCATCAACACCGCATGCCATGCCGCCAACCGACTCTACCTCCACAAGTACTTGAACAAGACTCCCTACGAAATCATCACCGGTAAGAAGCCTAGTGTGCATTACTTTAGAGTTTTTGGGTGTAAGTGTTTCATACTTAACAAGAAACCCAAAGCCTCAAAGTTTGCATCCAAGGTTGATGAAGGTTTTCTACTTGGTTATGGAACTAACGAGCATGCCTATCGTGTTTTCAACAAAACCACCGGTTGTGTAGAGACCACGATAGATGTGAAATTTGATGAATCCAACGGCTGCGAACGAGAGCAAGTTAGTGAAAACCTTGTAGATGATGAAGAGCCTCCAAGCATATCCATCTTTAGAATGGGGACCGGTGAAGTTACGCTTCGGGAGATTCAAGTACAAGCTCCGGTTGACACAAACTCTCAAGATCCACCATCATCAACAAGAGTGGAACCACCAAGTTCTCAAGTTCATCAAGATGAAAGTCAAGTTCATGATGACGATCATGGATGGGGCTTTGATCAAGGGGGAGAACAAGGTGGTGAAACTCAAGAAGAAGCTCCACAAGTTGAAAATGATGATGATGGACCAATTCAACGTCAATCTCAAGCACCACACCCAAGAGTACATCAAATGGTTCAATGGGATCATCACGTCGACAACATACTTGAGAGTATCCGAAGAGGGGTAACAACTCGCTCAAGATTGTCAAATTTTTGTGCATTTTACTCGTTTGTCTCTTCTTTGGAACCTCTTAGTGTGGAACAAGCTCTTGAGGACCCGGATTGGATCATTGCCATGGAGGAAGAGTTGAACAACTTCAAGAGGAATGAAGTTTGGGAGTTGGTACCAAGACCCAAGCAAAATGTGATCAGCACCAAATGGGTTTTTAGAAACAAGCAAGATGAATTTAGTGTCGTCACAAAGAACAAGGCTAGGCTCGTTGGCAAGGGTTACACACAAGTTGAAGGCTTGGACTTTGGAGAGACTTATGCTCCGTAGCAAGGCTTGAGTCAATTCGTATTGTTTTAGCCTATGCTACCCACCATGATTTCAAGCTTCATCAAATGGATGTGAAGAGTGCATTCTTGAATGGACCTCTCCAAGAAGAAGTTTATGTTGATCAACCACCGGGCTTTGAAGATTCAAGATTTCCAAACCATGTGTACAAGCTCCATAAGGCGCTCTACGGGCTTAAACAAGCTCCTAGAGCATGGTATGAATGCCTTAAGGATTTTCTTCTCAAGGACGGTTTTGAAATAGGCAAAGCCGATTCTACTCTCTTCATACAAATAAATGGAAAAGATATATTCATTTGTCAAATTTATGTTGATGATATTATCTTTGGGTCTACTAATGATAAATTTTGTGAGGAGTTTAGTAGAATTATGACCAAGAGATTCGAGATGTCTATGATGGGCGAATTGAAGTTCTTTCTTGGTTTTCAAATCAAGCAAATGAAGGAGGGGACTTTCTTATGCCAATCTAAGTATGTGAAGGATATGCTCAAGAGGTTTGACATGGCCGATTCCAAGCCCATCAAGACCCCCATGGCACTAAATGGACATCTTGATCTCAATGAAGAAGGAAAGTCGGTCGACCAAAAGGTAATCCGTTCCATGATCGGCTCCCTTCTTTACCTTTGTGCATCTAGGCCCGATATAATGCTTAGTGTGTGCATGTGTGCAAGATTTCAAGCCAATCCTAAGGAGCGTCATCTAATGGCCGTTAAGAGAATCTTTAGATATTTGGTTCACACTCCTAACCTAGGCTTGTGGTATCCCAAAGGCTCCACTTTTGATCTACTTGGATACTCCGATTCGGACTATGCCGGTTGCAAAGTAGATCAAAAGAGCACGACCGAGACTTGCCAATTTCTTGGTAGGTCTTTGGTGTCATGGAGCTCAAAGAAGCAAAACTCGGTTGCTTTATCCACGGCCGAGGCCGAATATGTGGCGGCCGGTGCTTGTTGTGCACAACTCTTGTGGATGAAGCAAACATTGAGTGATTATGGTTGCAAGTTTAGTAAGATTCCACTCTTGTGTGACAATGAGAGTGCTATCAAGCTAGCGAACAATCCAGTCCAACACTCTAGAACAAAGCACATAGACATTAGACATCACTTCTTAAGGGATCATGAGGCTAAGGGCGATATTGCTTTACGTCACGTAAGCACCGAGAGGCAACTTGCCGATATTTTCACTAAGCCTCTAGACGAGCAAAGGTTTTGTGCTTTGAGGAGTGAGCTAAACATCTTGGATTCTCGTAACTTGGCTTGACTTATTGCACATACTTGATTGTTGCCTAGATAGGTTGAAAATGATTTATTTTTATTTGTTTGTGTGAGTTTTTCGAAAATATTGGATCTTGAGATCATTTGATCAAATACTCGGCCTAAGTGACTACTGTTATGAATGATTGATTGTGGCTAGTCACTTGTTGCCGGGAGTTTATTACGTGTCCACTAGATAAATCCTTTACTAATCTCAAATCATGAAAGATCTCACTTGTATACATTTAAAGACCTCCAATCTTGAGAATATATCTATCTTTAACTCTCATGTATATCCATATACATTTAAAAACACAAAAAAAATCTTGTGAAGAAATCTTGTGCCTCTTTTAGGCGAGGCGGGTCAACCGGCACGGGTGCCCGGTTGACCCGCGCGGTCTCGTTGGCCGCCGGGTGGACCGGCCTACGGTGCCGGGTCGCCGGGCGGCTCCGTTGGCCACCGGGGTCGCCGGCCACCCGTGCCGGGTCGCCGGACCCCCCCTTTGCGGGGAGCCGTTGCGGTCCGGACCCGTCGATTATAAAAAAACCAAAAAAAGGACTTGATCTCAAACCCTAGGCCCCGCCGGCTCGACCGGCACAAGTGCCGGGTCGCCGGGCGCCTACGGTGGTCGCCGGGTCGCCCGGCCCCCGCGCGCGGACCTTTATAAGGCCCGCGGCCCGGCGGTCAACACAACCCTAGCTCCTCCTTTTCTTCGGACCACCGCCGCCACCCCCAATCTCGCCCCTAGGGAGATTCCGCCGGTCCTCCACGGAAATCTCGCGCCGGGTGGAAGATTCAAGCCTCTTCTTCATCTAGAGCTCCTTCCTCACCGGATTTTCCGGAAACTTCGCGGGAATCCAACGGTAATTTCGATTCAAACTCCGGATTTCCCGATCTACTCGTGTGATTCGTTTTAGATGATTCCTTTTGGTCAAATGCCTCCATTTAGGTCCTAGAACAACCTCCCATGATTTTGTCACAATCCCATGGCTATATTTCTCAGACCATTGATTTCTTGTTCTAGGGTTCATCCCGCCGAGCCGGTTGACCTGGCCACCCATGCCGGTTGACCCGGCTCCGGCTGGGGTGACCCAATCACCGTTGTTTTGTGCAACTTCAATCAGTCAATCTTATTCCTCGCATATCTTATCATCTTTCAGATGGGTCGTGAGAAAGCTAGCTCTCGTGGCAAGGAGATTTGCTCAGAATCAAGTGAGGAGGGAGATGAGGAGATTGAGGAGTTTGAGGAGCGCTCTTCCGGCGAGGAGTTTGGAATTCATGTGCATGAGAAGAGGACCAAACCTCAAGCTCCTCCCTCTCGTGCTCAAGGTCGAGGACGTGGTCATGATGGCAATCCTATTCTCAAGAAGAAGACCACAACCGTCGGTGCTAGGACCAAGAGGGCGAGCACCGCCGCCGAGGTTGGAGACCGGTATGATGACAACATTGACTTATCTATCTATGAGCGGATGGCGGTCCCCGTTCACCGTCCCGAGCGCACACGGCGTGATCCACCTTTGGTTAACTTCATGAAGGCGGGCACTGACATGAGGTCCCTTCGGTTTTGGCCAGAAGATCCGAGGCGGCTTCAGAGGTCATTTTTCAGTGATGATAGGTTCTGGCTTGCTCATCAAGCGGATTGGTATGAGTCGACCATTCTACCCAAGGGACGTGTCACGGCCCCGATATGAAATGGGTGGATTGGCCGTACTTGCTTGATCTTCCTGCTCCCATTGAGGAGGTTATGCGGCTGTTCACTCTCGGTGCCGTTCATGGGGATTTCTTATCTCATGGGTCTTCGGTGTGACTACTCTCGGGAGGTGGTGGCCCGAGTTCTATGCCACACCTGTATGTTGATGAAGATGAAAATGAGATGCACTTCACTCTTGGTGGTAAGCGCTTCAAAATCTCAGTTTATGATTTTGCTCAACTTTTCAAACTTAGAGGTGCAACCACAACCAATCAATTCAAAAGTGATCTAGTCCGACTTCATTGTGAGAATGAACTAGAGGTGACTAAGATGAGGTTTATGTATGATCGTGCCTATGGAAACATCAACTATGGTCATACTAGTGGACTCACCCCGTATTACAAGATGCTCAATCTTTTGTTTAGGTACACTCTTTGTCCTAGGGGGTGGGGATTCCGATAACATATCTCATAGAGCTAGAAATCTCCTTTATCAAATGGCTCCGGTCAACCTAAGTTCAATGCTTGTCACTTTCTTTGGAATGAGATCATCATTTGTTCACACACTTCTTCTAGTGGTTGTCACTATGCGCCCTATATTTTCATGATGGTTAAGCATGCCACTCAACTTGATCTCAAGACGGATGTTGTTCATGAGTCTTACAAGACTAGCAAAGGCAAACTTGCTCAATCTTTCCGTCTTGGCAAGCACACCACGGTGTTGATGCTAGAGGAAGCTATCCCGGGTATTTATACTATTGATGGATCGTCGATGCGGGTGCCTCTTCCTCTCAAGCTCCACCAACAAAAGGTCCATATGATCCACTTCCTTTGGAGGGTGCCTCTCACTCTCATGGGGCTCCTAGGGGTAAGAGAGGCAAATTCAACTTTCTTGCAAAAGGCTTGTTTGCTTGCTTCAACATGCTCCGCAAAGACGCTAGTGAGCGTGAGGCCGATCGCTGGTGGTTAGCTCAAGAGCTTCATAGGCAAGAGAAAAATCAAAAGGAAATGGCCGCTAGTCTTAATCTTCCACACTCTTCGGTCCATGCGATGAGAAACTTTGATCCTCCTTCTTCCGTTCCAAATCCTTGGGAGGACCTTGGCTCTTGGGTCCCAGTTGATGATGAAGAGAAAGATTATGAAGAAGAGGAGTAAGACGAGGACGACGAGGAGTAGCTTCCCTTTTTGGTACTTGATGCCAAAGGGGGAGTGAATTTGGTGAAAGGAAGCCCCTACCTCTATCTTTATCTATCTTATCGTTATTCATGTAATAGAACTAGTGGACATGTAATGAACTATGTGTGGTGTGATGGATGTTGGTGTGCCAAGTGCAAAACTTTTATTTGTAAGACTTAATCGTGGTGCTTTTATCCATGCTAGTGTGATGTAAGGATCTTAATGGTTATATGTGATGCTTGTGTTGGTTGATGATTTGTTATTTCTCACTTTATTGTCGTGATATATTTTGTCATTTGCATCACGGGATATTTCTTTTCACACTTGAGCACAATGTGTTTATGCAACGATTTAGGGGGAGTTCTTGCAAATGTGTGTGCAAAGGCATTTGAGGCCTCCTTTAATTGACAATGCACACATCTAGGGGGAGCTCCTCACTAAATCGCTGGATACACACATCTCTTTCTATTAACCAAATTGTGTTGTCATCAATCACCAAAAAGGGGGAGATTGAAAGTGCATCTAGGCTCCTAATTGTTTTGGTGATAATGACAATGCAATTTGGGAGGATTAATGCTTTCACTGAGATGTGTGCAGGCTTTAAAGTGAAATAAATATAAACTCTCAAAGGAAGGCCCTCATTTTCTTACATATGGTGTTGAAGCTCAATTGGCGATTTAATTTTAATTTTCGGTTTGAATTTGAGTTTAGGAAACACTGTACTATAAAGAGGGATGCGGTCGATTAGTCAAAGTTTACTACAAGTGCTTCTTGTGATCTATTCTCATCTTTTCTAAGAGTGAAAAACCTAGAAAAACCTTTAGAAAAATCAATAACAGCCCCTTCTTGTTAAACCTCTCCCCCTCCAGAGCCTACGGGTCACCGGCACGAGTGGCCGGGCCACCCGAACCGTCTTTGGAGGGAGGCGGGTGACCGGCCACCGTGTCGGGTGACCGGCCGGGCCGCAGAGTTGCCCCCAACGGTCAAGTCGGGGGAAGTGGGTATATATACCCCTTCTTCCTCCTCTTTAGGGTTCCGCCTCCTCCTCCATTGCTGCACCCCCAAAGCTTCATTTCCACTCTCCTAACTCATTCCCAAGCACTCCAATCAAGATTTCCTCCTAGGGTTTGAGTGTGAAAGCATTTGAGGTGTAGGATTTAGCCCCTTTGTGAGAGCTTTTCATTTCCTCCTCTCAAGAAGCACTTGTGGTGGCTTTGGTTGATTGATTCGTGTTTATTACTCTTGAAGCTTGCTTCTAGACGGTTAGGCGTCGCCCGTTGAGTGCCCTCTCCGTGTGGAGCACCGGGATCGTTTGTATTGCCCCTCCTTTGTGGAGTTTTTCTTAGTGAGCACCAATTTTCCTTGGTGGTGAATTGGAGAGGCAAGAGGCTCTTCGTGACGGCCCTCCCTTTGTGGGAACCTCAACGGAGACGTAGCCTTCTTAGTGGAGGTGAACTTCGGTAAACAAATCGCTTGTCTCTCTTGCTTGCTTGTGTTCTTCGTCATCAACCCTAACCCTAGAAGTTATCTTTGAATCGATCTCTCTATTTGTGTTGTTGTGTGTAATATCCTTTGTTGCAGGTCATTTCCACTTCAATTACACCAAGTTGGTTCATATATTTTCTGCAAATTCACTTTCCTCCTAGGTTATTGTGTTTTACTCCTGCGCACTGGTTGATCCGGCACAAGTGCCAGGGTGACCCGACCCGGGTCATCCGTCGATCGTCGTGCGGGTCATCCGGTCCCCGATCCGTTGCTCGGATTTTGCGAGAATTTTAAAAGTGATCCTATTCACCCCCCCTCTAGGCATCACAAGATCCTTTCAATTGGTATCAGAGCCTAATCCCTTGATTTAGGCTTAACCGCTAAGGGATCAAGATGTCGGGGATTGGAAGCAACCCAACCGCCGAAGAAATTGCCGCAAAAGAAGCTCAAGAGAGAGAGCTCAAGACTGCTCAAGTCGGCGACCTCATCGACAAGGCTCCAAGTCGTACACCGTCCAATGTCGATAGCTTCGACGACCATCATCGGATTCCAATTCCGACTCGGACTTCCGATTCAAGCGAGGAGGATGTCAAGGATGATGACCGTGCGCAAAGAAGGCGGCAAAAGAAGAGAAGAAAGGCCAAGAAGAAGAAGAAGGCCACAGAAGAGGCCAAGAAGCTCCTCAAGAAGATGATCAAGAAGGAGCAAGCAGTACTCGCACTCCGCCTTCTACGAAGTGCCCCACAACTACGGCAAATTCCCGGCAACAACTCTAACGACAAATTTTATTCCGTGCATTTGGGAAAGCCTCATTTCGATGGGAAGGACTATCCCAAATGGGATTATGATATGCAAATGCACCTTTACTTCTGCCAATTCTTCTCTTTGGAAGATTGTGGTTGTAGGTGTGACTATTCCCGCCGAAGGAGAAGCTCTCACTATCGAGCATGAGCAAGACCTACACTGCAATGTACAAGCTACAAGAGTCATCACGGGATCCTTATGTGCTCAAGAGTTCAACAAGGTGCGGAACATTCAAATTGCCAAAGTAATTTGGGATACACTCAAGGAAGCACATGAGGGAACCGAACATGTGAGACAAGGAAAGATGGACCTCATCAATCTGGAGAGCTTGAGTTATTCTTCATGAAGGATGGAGAGACCGTACAAGAAATGTATGATAGGCTCATGGTACTTGTCTCTGACATTAGAGCTCTTGGAAGCAAAGATTGGGATGACTCAAAGGTCACAAAGAAGTTGTTAAGAGCTTTTGCCCCTAAAGATAAGAACTTGACGCAAATGATAAGAAGAGACCCAAGATATCCAACAATGACTCCCACCAACTCCTTCGAAAAATATTGCATCAAGAACTTGTTGACCAAGACGTAGAGAAGTCTCTAACCTTGAAGATGGGGAAGAGTCTAGCTCTCAAAGCTAGCTCTAGTGAAGTAGTTGAAGAGAAGCCCAAGCCCTCCAAGAGCAAAAAGGAGGACACTAGCGATGAAGAAAGCACTCTGATGAAGAAACCGCCTTGCTATAAGGAAGTACAAGAAATTCTTGAAGTCAAGAAACTCAAGAAAAAAAGGTGGAGATGAAAGAAGGAAGAAGTCACAAAGAAAGTGTTATGAGTGTGGAGAGAGTATGGACACTTTATTGCCGGAATGCCCCAAGAACAAGAACAAGAATGAGGAAGAGAGGAAGTTCAAGGAGAAGAGCAAGGAGTACAAGAACAAGTACCAAGGGCGTGCACACGTGGGTCAACAATGGGACTCAAGTGATGAAGATGTGAGGAACCAAAGAAGCAAGGGGATGGCAACCATCGCTATGGCACAAGGCTCATCCTCACCACGTTCCTTCAACAACCTCTCCGATGATGAAGACCACTCTCACTTTTTCCTCATGGCAAGGGGGATCAAGGTATTAGAATCTTCCGTCTCATCTTCTCCAACCTCCTCTTCATCCACACCCACGTAACATAGAAAACATAGATGAGGAAAAGTAAATAGAGAACAACATGATAAAGAAATTTCAAAAGAAAAAGGGCCACAAGGAAATTAAAAGGCTTTTGGACAAACTAGAGAAAAAGAAAGAGAGATTTCTTCATGAGCAAGAAGACTTGCTTATCCTTGAAAAGGAAAGAAACCTTGCTCTAGAAAAATCTCTTGCCGAAGAGAAGGCTAAGGTTGAAAAGTTGACCATGGACTTGTCCTTGATCAATGATTCTAATAAGAGGATGTCAAAGGATTACACCTTGGCAAATGAGTCTTTAGCTTCCCTAAAGGCTACTCAGAGCATCAATCAAGCTTCTCATGCTTGATCGAGAAATACAAAACTCTTGAAGCTAACTTTTAGTAGTCTTTGGGAAAGCACCAAAGCCACCCATCCCGCAAGATTGGACTCTGGGGCCTCCACTAGCAAAAGTTGTTCTTCTTGTTCTAACTTTGATATAAATGCTCTCAAGACTAACCATGCTAGGCTTGAAGAGAAAATTAAGAGCAAGGACAAGGAAATTTCCCCGATTGAACATGTTGATCACACGGCAATATTGGTGCCAAGTCCATACCTAAGGTAGTGAACAAACAAGGACTTGGGCACCGCAAGAACAACAAGGCCAATGGTAGAGCCGTGGTGAGAGGGGAAAAGATGAGATCCCTTGTGGAACAAGGGTGGCTACCTCAACACAATCATGGATATTGCCCATGGAGTCACTCACATCTACCACAACCAAGGACATGCCAAAGTTGGTACAAACCACAAGGGGAAGTGGTGGAGTTAACACTCCACCCAAGGTATCGAAGAATGTGGTTGAGCACAAAACCTCACCCAACTACACTTGTGATTATATTGTAACTTTGGACCATAATGGTAAAATGGTTGTAAAGTATGTTGGAGCCTATGCCATAAAGGCCATGAGGAAGAGTGTGTCGGTTCCAAAAGTTTATGCATCTAACCTCCAACATCCAAATCTTTTTGGGTACCTAAACCAAGAGCTTAAACTTGTTTTGTAGGCCTATTCCTCCGTGGAAGCGCTTGGTTGATTGATAGTGGTGCCACTAATCATATGACTCGGAGATGAAGGCTTGTTTGCATCCCTTGATCATCATGACAACCTCGTTTTGGAAACAATCATTTATGGAGATGAAATGTTTGGTGATGTCATTGGTTTAGGTAAAATTTCTATCTCAACAACAAATTCAATCAAGATGTTTATCATGTGCAAGGGTTGGGATACAACTTGTTGTCTCGTTTCACAACTTTGTGAGAAAGGCTACAATTGTCTCTTTACTCATGAGGGTGTGATCGTCTCTGTATGGGAGCATCTCCTATTATCTTTGCGGTCATTTACTTGTGGGAAAGCTTTACTATGTGGATTTCACAAAAGTAAAGGTGGATCCTAAGACTTGCTTAGTGGCAAAATCCGACTTGGGTTGGCTATGACATCGCCGACTAGCCCATGTTGGCATGAGAAACTTGGCCAAACTTCAAAAAGACGAGTACATCCTAGGACTAACGAATGTTGTTTTTGAGAAAGATAGGTTGTGTAGCGCTTGTCAAGCCGGAAGCAAGTTGGAGCTCATCATCCCGCCAAGAACATTCTATCCTCATCAAGACCATTGAAGTTACCACACATGGATTTATTTGGACCAATTGCCTACATAAGTATCGGTGGTAACAAATATGGTTTAGTAATTATTGATGATTTTTTTCCCGTTTCACTTGGGTGTTCTTTTTGCAAGATAAAAGTGAAGCAAAGGGAATTGTGAAGAAGTTCATTAGGAGAGTTCAAAATGAGTTCGAGCTCAAGGCCTAGAAACATAAGGAGTGACAATGGCTCCTGAGTTTAGGAACACAAGTTGAAGAGTTCCTAGATGAAGAAGGGATCAAGCATGAACTCTCCGCTCCATATACACCTCAACAAAATGGCATCGTTGAGAGGAAGAACCATACATTAATTGAAGCTAAAGGGACAATGCTTGATGAGTACAAGACTCCGACTCATTTTGGGCGGCCGCCACCACGAGAGCGGCCACGGGTCGGCACTGTGCACACGGCCGAGATCCGTGCCGGCCTACGTATGGAGACCTAGCGTTCGGCTCGTACGGGGCCCCACTTGATCCGGCGCGGAGTTGCTCGGCGACCAGCGGCTGCGAGAGGAACTTGTGCGGCGGAGGTTATCATGAGGTGGGAAACTACGGAGCGTTTGACGCCTTCCCGCACCCAGGATACGCGCCAGCTGCAGGCGCACAAGAGGATGACGCCCTGGCACGGAAGATGGCCGAATTGATGCAAAATCAGTTCGGCCTCAAGCCAAAAATGCAAGGACCCGCCTATAGGCCGCCGTTCCCAGAATGGTACTACAATGTGCTCTTGCCGCCAAGGGTGAAGCCGCCAATGGAGTTCACGAAGTTTTCGGGGCAAGACGACACGAGCACGGTCGAGCACATCGCTCGTTACCTCATGCAGCTCGGGGAGTGCTCGGTCGAGAGACATTCGGGGTCCGCTACTTCCCCGCATCACCGACGGGTCCGGCGTTCCAATGGTTCTCGTCCACTGCCTCTGAATCGGTTGCCGGATGGAAGGACTTAGAGCGGAAATTCCACGCTCATTATTTCGGTGGCGGCTCGGAGAAGAAGTTGATCGACCTCGCCACCACGAAGCAAAGGCACGGCGAAACGCCGCTCGGAATTTCTTAGAAGATTCGGGGAAGTCAAAGGCATGTGCTTCTCGGCTGAACTTGCCGGACGACCGGTTGGGCGATGTGGCCGTCGCTGGGATGTTGCCGGCCGTGCGCGAGAGTTGTTCGGGATGGAATTTGAGAATGCGGGCCGGCTATCGCCGAAGCTATCAGCGATGAGCAATCGGGCATATGGCTTTAAGAAGGACGCCAAATTTGGCAAGCGACACGACGTCGGCCGACGTCTACAACCGGTTCTTGGACAAGGCCGATGCGTGTCGAGGATTCGATGATGAGTTGGATGTAGCTGCAGCGAGAGATCATGTGGGGGAAGGAGCCTTTGACAATGAATCGGCGTATTCGGGTCAAGCGAGACCAAGGGAACTTATGATTTTGATATCACGAAAGTGATAAATTGTTTGAGCTCTTAGTGAAAGAAGGCCGAATCAAGGCTTGCACGAGGGGCATTCCATGCTTCGGCCCGATGGAGTTAAAGCAAAACGTTCTTGTGGCTTTCCATGACGGGGATTCACACTCCATCAATGATTGCGGGGTCTTCGGGATGAAGATCCGAGAAGGCCATCCGGGAGGGTCACCTTAAGTTCGACAACAAAATGAAGGCTGGATGGCCACCCCTTTCCTCAAAACATGGTGGGCTTTTCTGTTAACGTGATAACAGCCGAGGAGAAGGGAAAAGTCAAGGTCTTGACCTCAGCCAGGTCTAGACAAGGTGGAGCAATGGACCCAGAGCGCCAAGTGACTCTGGAACAGGTGCAAGGTGACGCCCCCGCATTCTTAGAAGTCACATCGAAATCGGGGAGTCGTCCAGAGCCAAGCCCAGGGTGACATCGCGCATCCTCCTCAACAAGTGGCAGCGCCAGATAGAGAAAGAGCGCTACCAGAAGCGGCGCTACGAGGAGGAGCAACGCGGGCGAGAGAAGAGGCGCGCGAAGGGACCGGGAGCGGTACACGCGCGAGCGGGGCGCGCACACGGGGATGCGCCTTCTTCGGGCATTCTTTGGAATGAGGGTTTAAAGCGCGCACGTTGAAGAAGCGTCACGAATGCGGTGACGGGTATGTTGAGTACGGGCGAGGAAGCGCAATCGGCCGATCCGTCCACGAGAGAATTGGAAGGATCCACCCTAACGGGGATCGGCGCCAAAAAATTGAAGTCATCGATCATCCCGGGAAGCGCCAAGGCTGATCTCGAGGTGGGGCTGATCAAGAAGAGGACGAGGATGACTACATGCGGCGAGAAGGGGCGGTGGTGCCCGCCGGACTGCGCAAGAAGTCGAGAAGAGACGGGTCCGGCGCCGAGGAGCCGCGCGGGCGAGGCGGGCGGGATCCGGACGAAGCGGGTGTGGCGCCCCAAAGACCAGCGGAGGGATCGAAGCGTTCGGCTCCGAAGCATGCATGGTATACTTTCTGCCGAACGAGTTCATGGCTCCTGCTAACCAGGTTATGCAGGAGGAAGCTTCCTTCGATGATGAGCGAGACCGAGGGGATGATGGCACAGGCGAGTGTCGGCCCAGCGAGGCCATCTTCGACAAGCCGGCCAAGAATCGTCATATGAGGCCGCTGTACTTGAGAGGATACGTCAATGGCAAGCCATTGACCAAGATGTTCGTCGACGGTGGAGCGGCGATCAACGTAATGCCGTACACCACCTTCGGGAAGCTTGGCATGGGCCGAGCGATTTGACGCCTACAAGCATCATCTTGAATGATTTCGCCGGGAACCCCTCAGACACCAAGGGATGCGCTCACGTGGACTTGATGATCGGGTCCAAGACGCTGCTCACCACCTTCTTTGTCATCGAAGGCAAAGGAGCCTACGGCTGCTTCGCAGGGCGGGGCCTGGATTCATGCTAGCTGTTGCGTCCCATCCACCATGCATCAACGAGCTTATCCGGTGGGTGGACGATGAGATCGAGGTCGTCCAAGCGAGATGACTCCGTGAGCGTGGCAAACATGGAACCGACCTTACGGGAATACCAAGGCATCGATTGTTTCTCGGGGAAAAGGCGGGGAGAAGGTCTGTTGAACTGTCGGCGGTGATCAACGGCCGATTCAAGCGGTCGGCTCTTATAGCAATTTTTAATGGAGAACCCGTAGATGGCCTCGATGGCAAGTTGGGGCGAGGATTCATGTCGGCTGATAAACTGGAAGAAGTTGACATTGGAAGCGGTGATAAGCCAAGGCCGACGTTCATCAGTGCAAATTTGCAGCCAGACTTCAGGGGGAATTTAATTGAGCTTCTCAAAGAATACAAGGATTGCTTCGCACGGGATTATTCGGAGATGCATGGATTGGATCGTTCCATCGTCGAGCATCGGTTGCCAATCAAGCCTGGTTTCAAACCATATAAGCAACCACCCGGAAAATCTACAAGGATGAGGTATTGGCCGATGTGAAGAAGGAAGTTGAAAGATTACTTGATGCAAACTTCGTTCGGCCATGCGAGATATGCGGAGTGGATTTCTAACATCGTCACCTGTGTACAAGAAGAATGGAAAAATGAGGGTTTGCATAGATTTCGGGGACACGAAGCAGAGCTACTCCGATGGATGGATACCGATGCCTATTGCCGATTTGTTGATTGACGCGCCGCTTGGACACAAGGTGATTAGTTTCATGGATGGCAATGCGGGATACAATCGGATCTTCATGGCAATAGAAGACATATCAAAGACGGCCTTTAGATGTCCTGGTCATATAGGCACTATTCGAGTGGATAGTCATGACATTTGGGTTGAAAAATGCGGTGCAACCTATCAACGGGCCATGAATTACATTTTTCATGAGTTGATCGGCAAGATTGTGGAGATCTACATTGATGACGTGGTGATCAAATCCCTAAGTCATGACACCCATTTGGAAGACGTGAAGAAGACCTTAGAGTGCACCGGAAACACGGTTTGAAGATGAATCCAAACAAGTGCGCTTTTGGGGTATCGATTGGAGAATTCTTGGGGTTTTTGGTCCACGAAGGAGGAATTGAAGTTGGCAAGAAGAGCATGAAGGCCATTGATGAAGTTGTTCCTCCAACTAACCTCAAGGAGTTGCAATCAGCTGCTCGGCAAGATCAACTTCGTGAGAAGATTCATTTCAAATTTATCACAGAAGGTGTTGCCATTCTCTCCATTACTGAAGCTGAAGAAAGATCAGAAGTTCACATGGGGCGACGAACAACAAAAGGCTTTTGATGAGATCAAGCAGTACATGAAGGAGCCGCCGGTGTTGGTTCCTCCTCAGCTAAACAAGCCTTTCAAGTTGTACGTGGCGGCCGATACCCAAACCATTGGATCGGCCCTTATTCAAGAATTTGAAGGAAAGGAGCGGGTAGTAGCTTATCTTAGCCGAAAACTACTTGATCACGAAACCGAGAGTATTCGAGCTGTAGAGAAGCTGTGTCTTTGCGTGTACTACTCGTGTACAAAGTTTCGGCACTACATGTTGAATGCCGAGATGCCTTTGTATATTCCAAGTTTGATGTGATAAAACATATGTTATCTATGCCAATTTTGAACGGCGGGATTGGCAAGTGGATTTTAGCTTTATCGAGTTTGAGTTGAAGTTCGAATCGGCAAAAGCCATCAAAGGTCGAGATCATTGCCGATTTCATAGCGAACATCGTGATCCAGTCAATTGATGCGCGAGATTACCCCTTGGGCTTTATTTTTTGATGGATCGTCGTGTGGTAAAGGTGGGGGAGTAGGGATCCTGCGGATTTCGCCCGGAGGTGAGATGTTTGAATTTGCCATCCCTATACAACCCATTGTCACAAATAACAGAGTTGAGTACGAGGCATTACTTCGAGGGCTTCAATATTTGAGAGAAAGTTTGGGCCGTTTCGGTTGAAGTCTATGGAGATTCGAGTTAGTAATCAAGCAATTGAATGGCCAATACGAGTGCAAAAGTGAAGCGCTGAGGAGTTACTACGAACAATGCAGGGAAATCTTAAAGAGCTTCCCATTGGTAACTCTACAGCACATTCCTAGAGAACATAACGAAGAAGCAAACAGGCTAGCTCAGAGCGCCTCTGGTTACAAAGAGAGTCAAGAAGCATTTGTTGCAGAAGTGTGTGCACTAGGGGCGGATCTTGCAGAAGATGATTGGAGGAAAGAGATCGTTGATTACTTGAAGGATCCATCCCGAAAGGTCTCTAGGAAGCTAAGGTACAAGGCCATAAAGTTCGTTCTTCTGGATGGTAGTTTATTCTATAAATCGTTAGATGGGGTACTACTACGATGCCTGGGTCCAGAAGAAGCCAAGAACATGATGAGCGAAGTGCACGATGGGATATGTGGAGCACACCAATCGGCCTATCGTATGAAGTGGGTTATTAGACAGGCTGGATGCTTTTGGCCGATGATATTAGAGGACTGCTTTGAGTATTACAAGGGATGTCAGGATTGCCAAAGGTTTGGGAATATTCAAAGGGTCCCTGCATCAGCATTGAATCCCATCATCAAGCCATGGCCATTCAGGGGCTGGGGTATAGACTTGATTGGCCAAATTAATCCACCGTCTAGCAAGGGGCATAAGTTCGTGCTTTTGGCTACAGATTATTTCACTAAATGGGTTGAGGCGATCCCACTGAAGAAGGTGACGTCAGAAAACATGATTGAATTCGTCAAGGAGCACATCATCTATCGATTTGGAATCCCTCAGACAATTACCACTGATCAAGGGGCACAATTCGTGTCACTGGAGTTCAGAGAATTTGCCGAAAGCATGGGGATCAAATTGTTTAATTCCTCTCCCTATTATGCCCAGGCTAATGGTCAAGCAGAGGCTTCTAATAAGATCATGATCAAGTTGATACAGAAGAAGATCGACCAGAAGCCAAGAAGGTGGCATTCGGTACTCGGTGAGGCCTTTGTGGGCTTCTCGGATGGCCCCCCATGGAGCTACAAAGACTTCTCCTTACGAGTTGGTTTACGGGCATCACGCAATTCTGCCTTGGGAGATGCAATCAGATTCAAGGAGAGTGGTGCTACAAAAGGAATTGAGCTCCAAGGATTACAGTGGCCTAATGATGGATGAGCTAGAGGATTTACATATGATCCGTCTTAGGGCCACGGAAAACATCGAGAAAAACAAGCTGCGGGTTGCCAAGTACTACAATAAGAAGGTAAAAGTAAGGCAATTTGCAGAAGGCGATCTAGTGTGGAAAGCGTTATTGCCGATTGGAACTAAATACGATGAATTCGGCAAATGGTCCCCTAAGCGGGAAGGACCTTTTCGTGTGGTCGGATGCGTCCCTGGTAATGCATATATATTGAAAACTTTGCTAGGAGAAGAATTTTCCGCCTGCAATAAATGGAAGATATACTGAAGAAATATTATCCTAGCATTGAGATCGATCGATGATTACACACATACGGCACGAGAGATGGCGGGCGCTCAAGAATGAGGCCGCCTTCAGAACAAAAAATCCATGAACAGGAGAAATGGCCAGTGCCTAGATGCATTGCCCTTAGCACAAAAACTACATTACAACTGCTTCTTGCGGGATTACATCTAACAACCATGGTGGTCAGATCTCCAAGGAGGTGGGAAGCAGAAGGCGTGGAGAAAGAAGTGAAAGTATGATTCGATCTTTTCTTTACTTCTTCGGCTGCTCCCTCTTCAGTTGTTCCAGGACCGCTGTGACGGCAACTTGGAACGCATGGGGGTGACCATGGTTGGCGGCCTCCACCAAGCTATCCCGGGTAGTCTTCGAGGGTTGTTGTACATCGTCGGAGACATACGAAGCGGAGGAATCAAGGTTAGGGGCAAGAAATCCAAGTGCAAGCACGAGGTCAAGAAAGGAGTCGGAAACGTTTACCCCCTACTAGTGCTTCCCGAGCCATGCGACGCTCGCGCTCGGCTTGGCAACGAGGCGGTGATGTCCACGAGGGCGTGCTCCGGATGCGAACGCGGCGGCGCGGTGATGGTTGGTCCTCTGTTCGGGCGTGGCATCTCTACGCCGAGGGAGGAATCGGAGGAGATGTACTCGGGCACATCTTCGGTCCCGATGATTTCTTCGGGAAGCAAATCAAGGGCTGGAAGAGGACAAGAAGAAAACATGAAGCGCGAGATCATGCGGAAGAACGAGGAGCGAGATCAAGGAAGAACTCACTTCGAATCGTACGCTTCTTTGATGAGCCGCTCTCTGGGGTTGCTTACCCTTGTCCATGGCTTTGGGGTTTTCTCCTCTAGAGGCGGGGGGAGAGAGATGAGAAATGATGGATGAGTGTGCGAGTGGATTTGCGAGGCATCCCCGCGAGGCTATTTTATTGACCGAAGGGCGCATTGGGAGTGATGGCGGCCGATACTCTTCTTCTTATACTTATGTTTCCTCTTGTCCACCGGTTGCCATTATGCTCCAAGTCCATGTCAAATGATTGAAAAACATATAATGCGAGGCAAATATTTTCTTTTTTTCAATTTTTTCTGGCCTATGATGACTGGAGCTTATATATTACTCATGTCTCTCATCAAACCGTGGGACACATCCATTCCCATGTTTCCAAACTTGGGATGGATGTCTCCCCCGGTTCAATGACTGCCATGAAGGTTCTGTTTCACTTTTGCTCCAAGTTCAAGTAGTCTGAGGCCATTTTTGCATGTTCCTGTTGCACTGTCAGGCCGATGATGAACCTGTTCACCATTTATCTATCATGACATCCATCAAACCATGTGAGACGTCCATGCCCATGTTTCTCAAACTGGGGCTGGACCTCTCACATGGTTCCATGGTTGCCATGAAACATTTGCTACTCATTTATTTACCTGAGGCCACAATTTGGACCTATCTTTTAGCCTATGATGATATGATCTATGATTATTGCTTGTCATGCATTCCATCAAAACGTCAAATTCATCCATGGTCCAAGTATTCAACTATGGACCATGTGAATTTGACGTTTCCATGGTTCACATGTACCCATTGATCTCCTATATTTGAGGCAATATTTTTATCTCCATGATGCTTCTAAACTCTTTGTTTCTTTGGTTTTGAAGGAGCAATGACATGGTATGTAGTGTACGGAGGTCGCAAGCCTGGGGTTTATCAAAATTGGGTAGCATGTCATCAACAGTTCTTGCCTTCCACAAGCTATTTTGCTACAAGAGCTTCAGCGCAAATAAGGGGCAATTGCTTCTTATCTAGAGTTCACTTAGGTGAACCCGATGTTTCCGTTGAAGGAGATGTTCCTAAAATCGGTGCGCATTTGCCTAATAGTGGTAAATTGTGCATGATCTTGATAGCAATTGTCGAGTTTATTATTATTTTAGGGTTGCTTATGTTCATTTTTGTTAGCTCTCCATAATTATTTGGCTGCTTGTAATCTTGTTTTGTAATTAGTAATGTAATCACATTGATAGAAAGCTGCTATCTTCTCCTCTTCCTATGAAATGCAAAGTTGCACCATGCGGGCTCGGCTCGAATCAAACACAACCACACATTGGTAGTTGCGGTTAGTTGGCCTTGGGCCGGGCTCCACACTCCGAATCAAACAAGCAAAAGGCTTGAGCCGGGCTCAAATCATACAAAAACATCAAACAAGGCCACGGCCGTTCGGACCGAGCTGCGGTGGCCGGCCCGAGCCTCGGTTCGCCGGCCGAGCCTTCCCGGAGCCGCCACATCAAACACGCACTAGGAGTATGCCCATGCGTTGCTATGGGCAAAACAAATTCTTTCCATAAGCATTAATTTTCATTATGTAATTTATGAGTAACAACACATATTATAGGAGCTACACGTGCTTTGTTTTAAAGCGTGTCTAAAAAATAGAATGTAAGTCGGAAAAAAAGAATGTCCAGCAATTTGAACACTCGGTAATATTTTTTTCACTGCCCGTTTCATGTGATCTTACTGTTACCCAACTATCACCACTCAAGTCTTTGGAAGAGCTCCACCAGGTAGGTTGATTGTAAAGATGACGTTGACTTTGAAAGAAGGTTGAATAAAATGTCACAGTAGTTGCATTGGTAGAATGGAGTGGCATTTTTTAAAGTTTGCATTGGTTGAATAAAACGCCCTATCACGTTTCTAAAGATTGCATTGGTAGAATGGAGTGGCATTTTTTTTCAAAGTAGTAGTACATGAATTTGAAAGAGAGGGAGAAGTGATAACGGGATGATGGTTATCCTCGTAGTAGCATGCTAACGGGATGATGGTTATCCTCGTAGTAGCATGCTAATTACACGGTTTCGATGTCCTTTGCGACACCAATCTTTTGAACCTAGTTAAGCCACAATAGGATAATATTTACCACAAGCAAACGAAACGTACTACAATGTGCTACGGGAGTTCTAGCGGTTAAAACTTAAAAAGACAAATTTTCCGGCCCGACTAAACAAGACCCTAGTTTGATTTTTTTTATCATGACTTTCCTTGGGAAAGAGAATAATAATTCACGGAATCGGTGAATCACGGTGGTCGTCGGGATTCTCGTCGCCACACGACACGATCGATTCACGGCGGAGCCGGCCAACCCCACCCACCGTCTCTCTCTCTTGGAGTAAACGCCGATCCATAATTAAAAGTCTCCCCGCCCGCCAACCGCATCCACCCGTCGGACGCGGGTCGCCCAATGACGGACGGGCCCCGGCGTCGATGCCCCCACATGGCATCGGGCGGGGGCGTTCCCGGCGGACCCACCACGCCCTCCGCCGCGCGGCGCCCATTCCCCTCGCGGCCGCCTAGCCGCTCCTCTATCCTCGCCTTCTCTTTTGGGCTTGCTTGGCGGGGCTGCGGCTCCTTCAAAAACGGTTCGGCTCTTGCACCTCCGGTGGAGCGGCTTTTCTAATTGAGCCGAAGCCGTTTTCGAAAACGTTTGGCAAAACGACTTCACTGTTGGATTTATGTTGTGAAATGTCTAAATTGCCCTTTCTTTTTTTTTCTTTTTTTCTTTATTTTTCCTTTTCTTCATTTCTTTTTTCCTCTTCTTTTTTGTCTCCCTTTTTCCCGTCCACTCCTGTCTCCTTATCCATTCACCCACCGAGCTCCCACCGGGCACCGGCCTTGCCGCGCACCCCGCCCCACCCCCGCCCGCCGGTGGACGCGCCGCGCCTCGCTTCGCCCCGCCCGCCGCCGCGCGCGCGCCTCCGCTCGCCGTGCCGCGTAGCGCCTCCGTCCCCGCCCGCGGCGCCGACGACCCGCCCCGCCCGCCATAGCCCCATCTCCTCCTCCACCGGGCTGCCTCCACGGGGCCTTTCTCTCCCTGCGCCAGCTCCACGGCGGATCTGATGGGAAGCAACATCACCGGCAGCCGCGTCTCCTCATCCCCGCCGGCGCGCCGGCGCAACCTCGACCTCATCTTCCTGCCGCTTTCTCCTGCCGGCACCGCGACCTCCCTCCGCTGGTGCTGCAGCATCCTCCCTCCTTCCCCGCCCGTCGCGGCCTTCTCCCTCCTACCCGGTCGCGGCAAGAAACCCTAACCCTAGTGTCGTCGGCGGCGGCGGTTTCGAGACGGAGTCCGGCGGCCAGCTGCGAGGCCTCGACGTTCACGTCGGCCGCTTCCACGCGAGCTCCTCCTCGGGGCCCGCCTCCACGTCCTCCTTCTCGGCCTTCTCGTCGTCGGGTCGTCCGCCGCGGGGGAGGACCGCGGGACCTCGCGTGGCTGCTCGACGCCTTCGCCAGCGCCACCATCGACCAGGTCGAGTCCGCCTACCGCGAGGGCGGCGGGGACCCTTTCCTGGCCGCGGGCATCCTCTTTCTCTCTCGCGGGAGCGTGGGGGAGATGGATTTGGGTGGGGCCCGCCTGTTGGCGCGTGAGGCCGTGGCTCTGCCAGCAGAACACGGGGTAGAGATTCCGAATCCTTTTTGGTTCGATCTCTCTCTGCCTGCCAAGTGCCAATTTATGTTACCTTTGCTGCGGAAATTGATCGAAACCTCTGCAGTAGCAGCAGTCAGTGCAGAGGTGTGCATCGGAAGTTCTGAACTACGCAGTGGAACTCAGAAATATCCACGTCTGAATATAATGCTTCACTTTGTTACCCTTGCATCAGAAAGCTCCATGTCGATGTCGATATCCATCGTCCGATCCAGCAAACCGCAAAAAAACTCGAAAAGCGGCAGCAAATCAGGGGCTCATCGCAGGCGGTCCCGAATGCCCGCTCGTACGTGCTGGCAGCTGCCAGTGCCATGGCAGGGCTGCAGATGCACATGCACCTCGGTGGCGGCCGCTGCTCTGCCTCTCCAATCCTCCTGCACCTCGCCGCCTTCCCTCCATCCTCCGGGCTCCAGCAACCAGCATCATCCTGGAGGAGTTCCAGTTCCGGGCGGGCGATTAGCACGTGGCACAGCATCCTGAAAAGTTTTTCAGACTTGCATGCATTGAGTAAAGCTAAAGCACGAATGAGACTCCCCTGCGCCCGAAATTTTCAAATTTGCAAGGTCCCGATAGGATCACCGCCCTCCAAGTTCCAAATTTCCAGATTATTTCGGCGCATCGTTCTACGAAACTCCCCAAACCCGATCAGATTCCTCAGAGGGGGAGGTGTGCTGGTCATCGGTTCAGGCTCTGACGACGACGCCGGTCGCTGTTCCAGACACTGAAGCGATCGATGTCTGTCCGTGCTGCACTGCACTTGTTTGGCAAGCAGTAGAAGAAAATGAAATCATTTGACTCGTTTGGCGGCGGCGGCGGCGGCGGCAGCAGCAGCAGGAGGAAGACGATGGGGAGCCAGAAAGCTAGGGCCAAGCTTTGCAGCAGCAGCAAGAAAAAGCAGATCTCTGGGTGCGTCAATTGGGGGGGACGGACGGCGGACACCTGCACTGTCCCTAAGCTAACAACTCTAGCTACATCAAAAGCCTAAACTGCGAGGAGGAGGGAGGCAGCGAGCGAACAAGCTTTTAATCAAAAGGAGCAGAGGGCTCTCTGTTAAAAACCTGGAAAAAGGTAAAGGAGAAGAAAAAAAGAAGCTGGGAGGAGAGGTCAAGGAGGAGAAGCTCGCTATGCGGGCCGGGCTTTAGAAAAATCGCCAGGTTCACTCTCGTCTTTGACAAAAGTAGATTAGTGTGAGAGATTCCGAAAGGTTCTTAGCTGGCCCAACAAAAAGGCCCATCGCATATGCGTGCATATCCGTCCGTCTACAACTACAAGGCCTGGGCCATCTCTTTTTCCTCTTGCTTACACACTTTGCATTAGCAGCAACAGGGTAATCGCTTTAGTGAATGAATCAAGCTTGTACTTGCAGTAATGTTAGAGCATCTACCACTGTCCAGTTAGCTTTGAACAAAACTGTACTGGAACATAGTAAAACCCATGATAAAGAATGCATGCTAATTTGTTCAGAAAGAGACCTGAAAATCATGGCAAATTATAAAATCATCATCATCATCTCCCGAAAACGGAGAACTCCGTTTAGCGAGGAGAGCTTTTTTGTTGTATCATAACGTACGTGTTGGATCCAAAACCATCTTCTGGAGTAGTAGTAAGTGACACGCCTGAATGACTTGTAAAAAAGGGGGAGATGTCACGCGCGCGTACGTGCAAAAGGGCCCATCGGCCAGCGACTTTAGCAACACGCACACGGTAACGTGACCAACACTGGTGGTGGTCAAGGGTAGTAACTTCCGTATTATTCCTCCTCCGTTGAGTTATTACGGTCGATTTTCCAAGGAATTAAAGCGGCCGGCAAGTACACGATTAGACTCGTCGATATGGGTTGGTTGGCTGTTCAGTTCATTCACGCACGGCGGCGACCGACCCTTTTTCTCGCTCGTCGCCGGCCGGCCGGCCGGGCGGCCGGCTGCAATGTAATGTAGCCGATGGATGGTCATGGATGGATGTGTGACCGCCGGTGGAAAGGGGGAAAAGCTCTCCTCGGCGGCGAGGTAAAAAGCGACGCGGCGTGGATGGATGGAAACGGACGGAACCGCACGAATCATTGTGGTCTCGCGCTCAGCTCGCTCGCCATGGTTCCGAGCAAAAGCGGTGGCTTTTGTTGGCCGCTTTTCCCCCTCCCCGCTCCCCATGCGTGGCCCGGGCCTTGAGAGCCGCGGCGGCTCAGAGCTCAGAGCTGCATGCATGCCGGGGAGACGAGACGACCGCCATCCGTCTCGCTCCGCGGGTGACGGACCAAAACTGACGCCGCCGGAGACAAAAGCACGCCGCGCCTCAGACACGCACACTCATTGTTTATCATGCCGTGGCAAGAACTTGGTGCCAAAAGCCGGCAACTTTACAGTCCTGCTGCTGCCTACTGGACTGTCAAGTGTGTGTGTGTGGCTGTCTGTCTGTCACTGTGTGCGTGTAGCATGAGATAGACACACACAGTTAGAGAGATTATAGGTATTAGACTATTAGGTAACTAATCTGGCCCAGTGAGTACGCAGGGGAGCACAGAAAAGATCAAAAGAAGAGCATCATCACTGCACTACGGACACTAGGAACTCGGAAAGCAAGGGGTGGTGGTGCGCCCAGCGGCACTGACCCTGCACTCCCAGTCTCCCACCATGCACCAGCATGAGGAGGGTGGAGTGCTGGCGTGCTGCTACTCATTGCCTGCCCGGGCGAGGGCGAGGGCGAGGCTCATCAGTAGCAGCTCGACGCTAGCTTGCTGCTTTGGGCTCTCGCTTTTCCCCGGAGGGCTTTCTGAAAAGGTCCGGTACGTGTGCCCCCACATTCTCCTCGCCGCCCGAGCCTTTTGTGCGGCTACCGGCTATGTATAGAGATGGAACGGAGCTCATCCTCTTCCACCACCACCAGCTGCTCAATTCCATCCAGCACACAGCTTCCTCTTTGACCGTCATTGCTGTTAGGCTCTCTCCCCTGTTCCTCTTCTCGCGACTCGGCCACCTGCTTCACAGCTTCACCAGCAGCTGCAGAGATGGAGGTGAGAGCCAAGATAGCCTTAGCATCTTTGTTGCATTTCGTTCTTCCCATGTTTCCCTTATTGCAAGGAAACATGCTTGCATCACTGCTATTCTACAGTTCTTGAACCTGTGCATGCTATTATTGCTAGGAACTTCATATACTGATACATTACCTTCACTGTTGGTTTCCATCCTTTTGCAACGAGAAGTGACTATACACATCTTGTACTAGCTAACAGCCAAACTTGTCTTGGCTGTGGGAATATAGTTATCTACTGTAGATCTGAAATATACAATGCTGGAACAGTATACGTTTTCTTTTTTTGAACAAGCACGTACACGCCCTGCATTGGCATACTGTACTACAATGATGTCGCTTCAAACTCTGGGAAAACAGGATAGAATTCTTCAGTTCAGTCATCTCGGCCTCGTCATGTCCATTTCACTCTAACCAGGCATGTGTATTGCACCATTCAGTTGCTCTTCGGAGGAGTAAATTTCTGTTCCGATTTTTTGCAGGCGCAGGACGACTGCAAGTGGCGTCAGATCCCGGCGTTCGGCGACTGGAACCTGTGGGACGACATGCCCGTCACCCAATACTTCCAGGCAGGACCCTTCTTCTTCACAGCACCGGTGGACAAAGACGACGAGGACCTCTTCAAGGTGCCCCAGTTCCCTGCCAAGCCCTACAGCTACAAGAAGGTCAGACAACAAGCACACCATTTCTTTCGTGAACTCTGATATCAGTTAGCATTATTCCATAATTTTTCAGTTCAGTAGTTTCTATGCTTGCAGTAACTCACAAAGTGATCAATGTGCAGTGTGTCGTGCGAGTGAAGGGAGAGAAAGCCAACGCTGTGCCGGCGAGGAAGAAGGGAGGCAGGAGGCCGCAGTACTTGAACGAGCAGCAGAAGTGGAAGCCCAAGGGAGCAGTGGATGAGGACCTGTACAAGATCTCTCCGCAGCTTATCTGCAAGGTGAAGAAGGCAAGTACCCTGTAATTCTAGTTTGCTCCCAGATCAGTGCGTCTTTTGCGGGACCCACGTGCAGCTAAGTGGAAATTACTTTTCATCTAGTTCTTGTCATGTGATTGGCATAAGCCTTTATCTAGCCTAAGCTGAACCTTTGCAAGTAGCTTTTGTTAGGATTATAGTAGAACAGCAACGTTTGTCAAAGATGCGACCTTTGCTCAGAAGTTTAAGCACCACATTTGTAGCAAGGGGTTCTTGGAGCTTTATTTCCTAAAGTCAGACTGTGAATTTCAACAAGGTTTTAGATGAAAGTTGAGAAATGGGCTCATGATCTTTTGTTTGTGCTTGCAGAAGAAGCTACTGAGGAATTTGCTGGGAGGCTGCCTGGGCCTGAGCTGCATCGCCTGAGTGAGGCGAAGCCTAATAAGTTTATGAGGGATCTGGTTGCTTATCTAGAGAGCTGTACAGTGTGTATGCTGATATGGAATTTATGGAAACTTACTACTGCTTTGCACTCGTTTGAATGTAATGCTTACATTCTATCTTTCCTGGTGCTTCTTTAGTACTTCACTTGAGTAAAAGCCTCCATGTCTTAAAGTGATTAAGGGCAGAGTGATATTTTTTTAAAAAAATCTCAAACTGAAAGTCTGAAATACTATCAGATCATTTGCTTTCGAATTTCCAAAACCTGTTATATAATATAACTAGGCCTTTATTTGTCAAAATACACTACAGGTCATTCGTCTCTAATTAATTAATGCCACTCATAAACTAGTAGACCGTTACACTACCTCCTTCCTTTTTTTATTTGACGTTCAGACCAACAAGTCTAAGCTAATCTTAGTAGAAATTCTTGTCTGAAACGTCATCTATTTGGAAATGAAGGTAGTAACTGACAAGAAAGAAGTTTTTATTTATAAAACTAAAAAACAAAACTTCCTTTAAACTGTAAATAAACTGGTAACAGTCAGCTTTTTTAGGGTTCGGAGTCTGAACAAACAACCAGAGATCAGAGAAGAGCAAGCAATGGACTCACCTCAAGGCAACTGACAAAGGGTGATTGACGTCTTAGACCCTTTTGGGTCTCATTGTGGTTATAGAAATCGAAATCATTATGAGATCTAAACATCCCAAATAATTGGGTGGATTATAAAATTGAACCAAAATGCATGCTTGCAAAGCACTTTTTTTTAAAAAAAAATGTATGACCCATATCCTACTCAAATAACATAACATTGTCATTGTCGATTTCAGCGATTAAGATACCTCATATCTCAATTGTCAAGTTCGCTCTCTAAAATAACATTCAAGTGATGTGTACTACAACGCAAATGTGAAATAATCACCAGTCAGATCTTAGAAACAATAAATATGTGTATCCTTGTTTTGTCAAATTAACTGCCTTCCCACAAATTTTATCCACATGTATGCTTCTAAGTTCAAACCAAGCTAGATTTTCGCCTCCAGATGCTAGATTGCTAACAATTCATGGACTATTCACCAAAAAAAAACATGCACTAAATTCTGCTTTATGGTATCTGTATTAATTCTTTAAAATAAAATAAAGAACAAGTCAGTATATTCCTATGAGCGCTGCTAGGAATAATACTCAGAAATGGCTGACCTATTTAGCCATATAATTAATATTTTACATCAAAGGTACTCCCTTTTACCTTACATACCACAACTACTATCAGCATAGTAAATCTCATATAAAACGGTGTAAGCCTTACTTACATTCAGTATCAGTAGTCATGATATTATCACATAAACTATAAATCTGTATAGCTACCATCTGGCAAATGCACAACGTGAAGTACATAAAAAGCTGAAGGCCATAAACAAAGTATTTTACCTCAAACATCACAGGTGTGATGACCAGAAGGTTTGACATGTCACATGTTACAGCCAAGGGCCGAAAGAAGGAATTCAAGCTAGTAGCATTGTTGATGCTATCTTCCAGTGATGCAGGTGTGCAAATGCTGCCACAGATATCACCAAACACACTGATATCAATATTAAGTACGCTGGGAACATTTTTCCATGCAGACTCCCAAATAGGTGCCTCGGAAAGTACCTTTAGAATAAAAAGATTTCTTCAAAACTGTAGAGCTTCATGCTACGTTCTGAATGGAAAAATGGACCCACGCAGTGCAATATCCTAGACTTTACTTTTCTGCTGGACTTCTCTGTTCTCAATATAACAAGGTAACATGTAAACTGTGTAGAAAATGTAAAGTATACTTGAAACACCTGGGTAATACATTACCTACGAGACCTTAAGACTGCACAGAACATGTAATCAGCGAACAGAGGAACGAGAACGAACGATCCCACTTGCTTGAAATATTGCAGAAGTGGCTGCCACTACCTGAACTTTCAGAATGTTTCATGGGAAAATGGTAACGCAATTCATCACAATACCAACAATCTCGAATCAGATGTTTGAAGAGAAATCTAGCATCTAAGGGCTCTCAGTACAGCATACAAATTGTTCATAATTTCTGTGTTGTCCTTCCAACAGATTGTCAAAGGTGCTAGATTTACTTGATTTTTTCAGGAATAGGGACCAATAATTACCAAATTAAAATGCCGATCCAGTGGATTCATAAGGACCGAAGAACTATGCAACTAAAACTCGTATGATTCTAAGGACAGGTTGGCTGTCATCTGACATTTCACAAACGCAAGCTCAAATACAGAATGGGTTAAGAACTGCTCATTTTTCTCATAATTCTTCCTAGAATGGGTGCCATGGTTGCTGCTATGACAGCAGCATCATATCACATTCAGCCTTGGGTGTATGACAGTATTCGTATGAGTAAGTAACCAAGAATCCGTCTCTCGCCAACTCCAACCATCTGATTTGGGGACGACGCGAGTGGTGAGTCCGGCGGCGCGGCAGTGAGGAGTTGGATTCGAAGCACGGTGAAGGCGATGCGGAATAGGGAGAGAGTGCAGGTGGAGGGGACGAGGGCGCGTAGGGCCGGTGGAAGTGTTTCGGAATTGAGGGAAACTCGTCACCCTCGAAACGTTAAGTTTAACGAGGTTTTTGAGACATGTTTTTCAGGGGCAGGAAACTCACGATTTTCGGAAGTCTGGAACCTGCAAAGCCTAAAATTCGCGAAAGTGTGAAGTTTGGGAATCTTGATTCGTGAAGCAATGGGGTCACGAACATGCGGAAGCCCGGAACCTCGAGCTGGCGACGGCGCGAACTTCGGAGGACGACCGATTCGGAAATCTGTCAAGGGCTCAGTTCGGGAGTCACGCGCGAGGACATGCGCGAACCGGCGGAGAAGCAAGGCCGATTCGGGAATCTGCTGAGGACCCAGTTCGGGAGTCACGCGGGAGGACATTCACGAACCGGCGGAGAAGCAAAGTCAAAGTTGTTGTCCCAAAAAGTCCGGGTTTAGAGTGTGAACTAGTGGCAGATTTGTAAATATGTTAGGTGAAAAAGACATTCTTATATGTGTTCACACTGGGAATATTCTCTGAGCTTGAGGGTGTTTTGGGTATGTAAAAGTCCCTTCATCTCCCTATAAAAGGGGGCGCAAGGGCACGTGTAAACGGATTCAGACTCTTTGGAACTTGTGCAATTAGCAGAGGGAATCTCAGTCTCTTTGTGCTCTCGCCTTGTACTTGAACGTGTTAAGAAATCTCTCTCTTGTGTTAGGGAAGTCATCCGAATTTTTCGGGTAACCCCCCAACATTTACGCCCACCGTGTTCCAGCCGAAAAGAAACTCACGATGCCACATCAGAAGAAATCCAATAAGAACGTTCCGGCACAAGCAAATCGAGACGATCACCGTCCTACCCAAGGGAATGAAACCTCTTTCATTCCTGAATCTTCTAACACAACAGACCAAGAACGGAGAGAAAAACTCGAAGCTCTTATAAAGGCAAGATCAGAAAAAACAGCTCACACCCAGGAACAACCTGCTGAAACACAAGAGTTTGAGAATATGGATGATGATGATGACACCATAGACAGGGAGCTACAAATGGTTCAGCAAAAGATACAGCAGCTGCAAAAAGACAAAGAAAAGTTCGCAGCTCAGTTGCAAGCACAGAGAAAAATCTCAGAAAAGTTAGAGCAGCTGAACAAAGCAAAAAAGCAAATCGAAGCAATACAGAGAGAAATTGATGAAATGAAAGAACAAGAAAACAGTTCCCTGTGTCAGGAGTCACCGCAACAGAACACTGGGCCGGCAAGAGAACCCCCGAAAGAAAACTTTTTCGCGGGAAATGGAGTCTCACACTTTGTGGATCCAGAATCTCCGCTGTCGATTGGGCTGCAAACAGCACCTTGGCCGCCGAAGTTTAAGCCTGTCTCTCTCCCCAAATACAACGGCTTCGGAAACTACAGGCAGTTTCTCATGAGATACGAATCAGCTGTGAATTCGGCAGGAGGGAACGATGTTGCACTGGCCAAATCCTTCATCATAGCTTGCGAAGGACCAGTACTGAATTGGTACTCACTACTGCCTCCACATTCAGTCTACATCTGGGTAGATCTCAAGACAAAGTTCATGCAAGCATTTCAGATGTTCCACGACACAACAGCCGAAGCGTCAGATTTATATAACTGTAAGCAGAAGGACAGAGAACCGCTGCGGACCTTCGTGAGAAGGTTCATGCAACAAAGGTCTCAAATCCCCGAAGCTGATGACAAAACAACGATCAACGCACTGATCAAGGGTCTCACCCCAGGGCCTACAGCTTCGCATCTCACAAGAAAGAAACCCAAGACAGTTGAGGAACTCTTTCACGAATAGGAGGAGTACATTTTGTCAGATGATGACCATCACAGAAGAGTGGCTGAGCGGAACGAGGCAAGACAAGGCAACAGAGAGATGACATGGAGGGCACCACCCCAACATCCGCGAAATGTCAATAACGTCGGAAATTCGCAACCTGAACAGGGCAGCAGGCCAAGCACCAGGGGAGGGTTCAACCCCAGAGGAAGGGGGAGAGACAGAGGACCCCCAACACTCATGAACCACAACCCGAAAGATCCTTACTTCTATTGCCAGTATCATGGAAGGGGCCACAACACCGAATGGTGCCCAGAAACAAAGAAAAACATGTCAAGAATTCAGCAAGAGAAAGCACTAATGAGCATCACATCCTCAATGCCAAGCCAGTTTCGCCCGAATTTCTGGCAGCCTCAATTCGCGAACCTGAAGCGTCCCCTCATCAGAGGTGACTAAATGTGACACAAATACCAGTCCCAGTAGGCTGGTAGCACATTTATTACAACAGGTGGAATCAGTCTTTTACATCACGGCGACACAAAGGGCACGGTAGTGCCAACGCTACAAGGAACAACACAAACGCTAACAACCATACTACGATAGCAAAGGCTTCCATAGCCTCCTCAGAGTACCACACCATGGAAGCTTTCGGTAGGGCCCTGGGTACACAGGCACGGTTGGGGGTAGGGCACGACCTACTCAACGTCTTCGGGGATGTAATCGGGATCCTCCTCTGTAAAAGTAGTTAGTGAAACAAGGGTGAGCACATACGTACTCAGCAAATCCAGCCCCACCCACGGAGGGGCTTATAAGCAGAATCATGCATAAAGTATAACAAGGATCAGGTTAAGGTTCATTTTACAAACTTACACATGCAGGGGTTCATTTCAAAAGGTTTTCGCAAACACTTTCATAACCAAAGTGACTCCATTGTTTTAGGAAAACCACTGTGGAACTACCGGACTTCCCGTTCGTCGTAGCCCAGGCACACAGCCACACACACATCACCGGGAAACAACTCACGCCAGAAAACATCCCATCCCCAAACACTAGTTTTTTTGACCACACCGTGACTCGTCCAATACCGTGGACACGGCTATTCGAATAGGTTTGACACTCTGCAGAGGTTGTACATCTTTACCCACAAGTAGGGTACCGTCACACGGACACCTCAGTGCCGGTACGGATCCTATCATAGCCATTACCCACCTTAGCTAACGCTACGAGCCACCACGGAAGCACCCAAGGGGTTATACCACATAACCGGGGCGTACCTCACACAGAGCGTACCCCTGCTCCTTGGTCTCCCGCTGCTCACCCGCACACCAGATGGCAAGTAGATTAACTAGTGGGGTTTATGCTAAGCCGTTGCCACATACAACGGTCGAGTGGTTGTACGATGATTTGGGTCAGGTGAGATGTCACGCAACCCGGTCCTTAACCGACAAGATGGACAACTCCCAGCATGCTCAACCACACAGGTACGAGCTCACCCATACTCCTGACACACACGTCCATCCCGTCTACCCAGTTCTTTACTCATTTTCCAAACATATCCCCTTTTTGTTTTTTAAAGCACTCACACATTTTGAAAGCACGCACACATTTGTAAAGCAAACATTTGGGCCAAAACAAGTTTCAATCATAGCAATCAAGGGTGGCTATCCTACCATGTTTTGCAGTAAAACAATATGCAATTTATAAACGGGTATAGGGTATATTTATAAAACTAGGTCAGAAACATGCATCAAAGGATGAGGGTGAACTTGCCGTCTTCGAAGTCTTCGGGGAGTGCCGGCTCGGCGTTCGGGGCTTCGGGCTCCTGCTCGCAGTAGTCGGCTTCGATCTCCGGCTCGGGGTACCTTCCCCCGTCTACTCCGTCGGCTAAAGTGCACACACAGGCAAGCAAGCAATATTAGCACACATATATCCGGCCCAGCTCCCGGAGGGGAAATGAGCGGGGAGGGGGTATATATAAGTCCTGGGGAAGGGGGGTTGGTGTAGGGTTTGGTGGGGACCTAACTGGGGAGGCATGGTGTAAAGTTGGAATTAACCGGGAATAGGGTTAATTATGGAATGTTGGTTAAAGAGAGGTTATAGAATTAATTAGGGTCGGTTAGTCATTTAGTTTGAACTAAAAGGACCTAAATATAATATTTAGGTAGGGTGGGGGTTTAATTATATTAGCCTAGGGGCCTACCTAAAAATAACAGGGGTGTCTTGGTGGAAAATCTTAAGTTCCAGGGTGTATTTTGATAAAGAAGAGAGAGGGAAATAGGGAGGGGGCTCGGTGGAGAGAATAGGGGAAATGACAGGGGATTTTTGGCTAAACAGCCCCCCCTTCATCCCCTACCTTGCGAACAGACAGGGGCGGGGGGGAGGGCGGCCGCGCGCGGGGCGCCTCGGTCGGCGGCGGGCGGCGTCTTCCGGGGGCGGCGGCGGCGGGGGGCGGGGGGAAAAGAATGAGGGGAGCGAGGGCTTACCACTACGCGTGCTCACCTTGGCTAGGGTCGGCTTGAGGAGGTGGATCGGCGGCGGCGCCGCGGGGGAGGCGGCGGCGCTAGGGGCGGCGGTGCTCTAGAGCTCGAGCAAGGGAGGCGGTGGTCTTGGTGTGGTGCGGCGGCCGGTGGGCGGCCGGCTCCTTTTATAGGCGGCGGATGGCGGTTCGGCGGCGAGCTCGAGGAGCTTCTAGGGTCGTCAATGGTGGTGGAAAAAAAAAAATCTCGCCGTTGACGATCTTCGGCGGGGGCGTGGCCGACGACCGCGGTGGGGGCGCGTGCTTGTGCGATTGGACGCGTCGTGCTTTGGGCTCGGGGAAGGAGGAGGCGCGACACGGTGGCGTGTCCGGCGAGCTCGCCTTTAATGGCGGTCGCCGGCTCGTACGGCCGTGCGCGGCGGGGGAGGAGGGGAGGGCGGCACGGTGGCGTCGTGCCGGCCGGCGCGCGGGCCGGTGCGGCGCCGGCACAGCGAGTCCACGGCGCCGCGGCGGTCGCGGGCCGGGGGTCAACCGGTGTCAGGCGCCGGTCGGGGAGGAGCGCGGGATGCTGGCGGTGCGGGAGGAGGAAAGGAGGAAGAGAGAAGAAAAGAAAAAGGAGAAGAAAAAGAAAAAGGAAAGGAGAAAAGAGAAAGGAAGAGAAGGAAGGAAGGGAAGAAAAAGGGAGAGAAAAATAGAAAAAGAATTTGGAAAAGTTTAGAAAATTAGGAAAAATGTTAGGGAAGTTAGAGGAAGAGTTTTTGCGGGATTTTCCCGGTTTTCGGGCGTCGGCGCGTTTTCCGGGACGGCGGTGATGGCGAGGCGGACCGGTCGTCGGGACCACGGCGTGCGCGGGATTCCCAGCACGGTGGCCGACCGCGGCGTTGGGAAAGGCGTGCATGGGTGCTGGCCTGGGTGTGGGCGGTGCCGGCGGGATTCGCGGCACGCGCGTCGGGGTGAGAGAGGGGGGGTACGACGACTAGGGTTTGGAGGGTAATTGAGCTCGGCTGGCCAGTTTTGAAAACACGAGTGATTTATTTGGTGATTTATTAGGAGCTAAAAACGCGGGCGTTACAAACCTACCCCACTTAAAATGAATCTCGTCCTCGAGATTCGACTAAGTTTCGAATAGGTGGGGAAATTCCTTCTTCAGTGCGTCCTCTCGTTCCCACGTAGCTTCTTCCACCCCGTGTCTGCTCCATTGGACTCTGCACACCCGTACTTCTGACGTTCTTGTCCGCTTGACCACAGTGTCTAAGATCTTAACGGGCACCTCCTGGTACCTAAGGTCTGGCTGTAGGTCGATGGTTTCCACCGGTACTCGCTTCTCTTCCAGAACCTTCAAACATCGGCGTAGCTGGGAGATGTGAACACTGGGTGTATATCTGACATTTCTTCAGGTAGCTCCAACCGGTATGCTACTGCTCCGACTCTCTTTAGCACTTTATACGGTCCGATGTACCGAGGGGCCAATTTCCCGTGTACTTGAAATCTCCGAGTCCCCCGGATGGGCGAAACCTTGAGGTAGACGAAGTCTCCTGGATTGAAGCTCGCTTCACGCCTTTTCTTGTCTGCGTAGCTCTTCTGTCGGGACTGAGCGGCTCTCAACTTCTCTCGGATATCGGCCACTCGCTCCTCGGCTTCCTTTATAAGGGCGGGCCCAACCAGGGCACGCTCTCCTACTTCTGACCACATCAGGGGTGTCCTACATTTTCTCCCGTATAGTGCTTCGAATGGCGACATTCCCAGACTTGCTTGGTAGCCGTTGTTGTAGGAAAATTCCGCATATGGCGAGGCTCTGCTCCCAATCTTTGCCATAGGTGAGGACGCATGCTCTCAACATATCTTCCGAGAATTTGATTCACCCTTTCGGTCCGTCCGTCCGTCCGTGGGTGGTACGGCGAGCCGAAGTCTAGCTTGGTGCCCATGGCTTTGTGCGAGCTTTTCCGGAACCTAGAGGTGGGCGGGTCCCTCTATACGAGACTATTCTGCTAGGCACTCCATGCAGCTTCACTATATTTTCTATGTAGAGTTTCGCCAGCTTCTCTCCACCATAAGTGGTCCGTATGGGTAGAAAGTGAGCGACTTTAGTGAGTCGGTCCACGATCACCCATATGGAGTCATGTCCCTTCTGAGTCCTTGGCAATCCTACTATGAAGTCCATACCTATCTCGTCCCACTTCCATACCGGGATTGGTAAAGGTTGCAACGATCTGCGGGCTTCGATGTTCGACTTTGATCCTCTGACAAGTGTCACAGTGGGCGACGAACCGTGCAATGTCTGCCTTCATCCCATTCCACCAATACTTCTGTTTCAAGTCCATGTACATCTTGGTGGATCCCGGGTGAATGGAGTATGCTGAGTTGTGTGCCTCATACATGATGGTCTGTCGAAAGTCTTCATCTTCAGGCACACATATCCTGTTTTTGTACCACAGGGTGCCTTGGTCATCTACCCTGAAGTCAGGGGCCTTGTTCTCTCCGGTATGCTTGCGGATCTTCATCAGATTTTCATCGGTCTCTTGGGCCTTTCGGATCTTTTCCTCTAGGGTAGGCTGAACACTCAGCTGGCGGACGTAGCCTTGGGGGACGATGTGTACGTTGAGCCGTGCCATCTCCTCTTGCAACCGGGCACTCTTGGGTGCGCCTTCTCGTAGGTTTTCGGCTTAGTGCATCTGCTACCACATTGGCCTTACCGGGTGGTAGTGAATCTCTAGGTTATAGTCCTTGACTAGCTCTAGCCACCTTCTTTGCCTTAGGTTCGGGTCGGTTTGGGTGAAGATGTACTTTAGACTCTTGTGGTGCGTGTAGATTTCACACTTGTTCCGATCCGGATAGTGTCTCCAAATCTTCGGGGCATGCACTACGGCCGCAAACTCCGGATCATGGGTGGGATAGTTGCTCATGGGGTTTAGGCCGACGGGAGGCATATGCAACTACCTTCCCATCTTGCATGAGAACACATCCCAACCCTTGTCGGGAGGCGTCGCAATACACGACAAAGTCCCGTTGAATGTACGGCGGGGGTTAGCACTGGGGCTGTGGTCAACCTCTTCTTTAACTCTTGGAAACTTCTTTCACAGGCCTCGGTCCAGTTAAACTTCTTCTCTTTCTTGAGCAGCTCCGTCATGGGCCGGGCGATCTTGGAGAATCCCTCGATAAATCTCCGGTAGTACCCTTCTAAACCTAGGAAACTCCTGATCTCGCTCACGTTGGTTGGTTTTGCCGGTTGGAGGCTCGTCTCAACTTTCCGGGGTCTACAGCTACTCCTTCTGCAGTCAATATGTGCCCAAGGAAGGATATTTTCTCTAGACAAAATTCACACTTGCTGAACTTGGCGTAAAGCTTGTGTGCCCTCAATTTTCCCAGCACTACTCGAAGATGTTGTTCATGCTCCTCCACGCTCTTGGAGTAAACAAGTATGTCGTCAATAAAGACCACGACAAACTTGTCCAGCTCTTCCATGAACACCTTATTCATGAGGTTCATGAAGTATGCTGGTACATTGGTTAGTCCAAAGGACATCACCGTGAACTCATACTGCCCATAGCGAGTGACAAAGGCGGTCTTGGGGATGTCACTTTCCCTAATCTTGAGCTGGTGGTACCCTGACCTTAGATCCACCTTCGAGAAATACTTGGCTCCCTTCAGCTGGTCAAACGGGTCATCTATTCTGGGAAGAGGGTACTTGTTTTTAATGGTGACCTCGTTCAGCGAGCGATAGTCCACGCACATCCTCATGCTCTTATCCTTCTTCTCCACGAAAAGCACTGGGGCTCCCCATGGTGATGAACTTGGTCTGATGAACCCACTTCGCTGGAGCTCTGCTAGCTGCTTCTTCAATTCTACCAACTCAGGGGCTGCCATCCTATAGGGCCTCTTGGCTATGGGAGAGGTTACAGGAATAAGGTCGATTACGAACTCTATATCCCTGTCTGGTGGCATTCCAGGGAGTTCTTCGGGGAACACATCTGGGTATTCTCGTACTACTGGGACATCTTCTATGGTTTTGGCTTCTATGTTGAAAACCATTATATCCGACTTTGTGTCCCGGGTGTGGCAGGTCACTTGTATCCCGTCTGGGTTGGTCAGGTGCACTACTTTATCGGCGCAACTTATGAGGCCATGGTGTTGGCTTAACCGGTCCATACCAAGGATCACATCTATCCCCTTGGATTTCGGTACTACCGGAGTCTGCTAAGAACTCTACCCCACTTAAAATAATCCTTACCGGGGGCATCCCGAGTTGACACTTAATGTCACCTCCGCGGGCGTTCGAGTTATTAGGGGTGCTTTGAGTAGTACCTTGTGGGTATGCTATGCTTTTCCACAAAGCTTGAGGATATGAATGAGTGCGATGCTCCCGAATCGAACAGTATGGTAGCCAAAGCGAGGCGACCGGGAACTCACCGAGTACTACGCCTTGTGCTTCTTGTGCCTCCTGCGCATTGATGTGATTGACCCGGCGCGTCCATATGATCGCTGGGGTGCCTCATCCGCTGGCTTCTTGTTGTTGTTGCCGAAGTTATTGTTCTTGCGCACGGCATGCGGTTGGCTCGACACAAGCGGCCTTGGCTTTGTTCACCGAGTTGGAGTAGGTGGTGGTGGTTGGCTTTTTAGCATAGGGGCGGTTGGCGATGAAGTGCCGGTTTCTCGGCGGTTGAAACACACTCGGGAGTTGTTGTTGTTCTTGGCGGTGATACGGGCCGGTGTTGTTCTCGTGGGGGCTTCATGGCACTCTGGTTGTAGGAGGGCTTGAAGCGGGATGCGGGGGCTTGCGAGCTCGTGGCTTGGGATTGGGTTACATGCGCATAGGAGCTTGGAACCCGGACATGGGGTGTCCAAAGTTTCTCGGCCTCCGGGACCGCTTTTCTTGCTTGGCCTTGTGTTCCATGAACTTGCACTTGTTTTCCTTCTTTTCCTCGGCCCTTGCTCTCTCCGTGAGTATTGCCATGTTCATGAGGGTGTTAAAGTCGGGTAAATGCGAGGAGTCGGCAATGTCCTCGGTTCGGAGTCGGCCCCTTCTTGAACATCTCTTGCTTTTTGGAGTCTTTATCCACCTCCTCGGGGGCATAGCGTGCCGGCTCTATGAGCGGTACGTGTATTCCTCCACGGACATGTTGCCTTGGCGGAGTTCGCGGAACTCGTACGCCTTCCGCTTCGGTGTGGCCTCGGGATGTGGTAGCGGCGGAACTCCTACACGAATTCATCCCATGTGATGGCGGAGGGATCCTTGGCGGCGGCGCGGTAATTTTCCCACCGAGGCTAGGGCTGTCCGGTGGTGGTGAGCTGCCCGAGAGAACCTTGTCATGGTCCTCGCGGTGGAGGGGCTCCGGTTCCCTCGGGATGGCTCTCGGCCAATCGTCGGCATCCAAAGGATTCACCGACCCGCCAAAGGTGGGCGGCTTAATGCGAGGAACTCGATCGGCTTCTCATTCATGCTCAAAACTCGGGGTCTTGGGCGGTTGACGGCGTTGAAGATAGCCTCCATCAGGACAATCTGGTTGGCTAAGACTTGTGCCAAGTCAACGGGAGGGGGTGGTGGTGGCAGGACCACGTTCTCTCTTCCATCTTCATTTTGGTTAACCTCCTGGTCGTGGAGGCGCTCCCTCTGATCGGCTTGCGATCCCTCAGCGTCCGATCGGTGGGTCCTGACAGGGCGCCTGGAAACCATCTGTAAAGAAGAGGGTTTCTAAGAGATCTAGTTTTATGTGATGTTTAAGTGGATTATATTGGATTTCTTTTGAAAAGGCAGGGTCTATTCTGCCGGTAAGCACACAACAAGCACATAGCAATCAAGCAAGCACAAACAAGTTTTTATTACAAACCAGCGAGGAGGATACATCCCGACTACGCGAACACACTACACGACTAAGGAATAAGGGCGCGACTTGGACCGGTACGGCTTCATTCCCTGGGTCTTGGGGCACACTACTCGCGAGGAGAGCCGTGTCTTCCGGGGTCGAGTGTTCTTCCGGCGGAATGAGCAACTCGTCATCGTTTCCGCCTTCGGGGTCTCCGTTTTCCGAGGCCGTGCTTTGTGGCTTCGGCGGTAGGCGTTGGGGGTTCGGTGAGCTTGGTGGTCTTGGCGGGGGGACTTCGATGGTTCCTCCCCATCCTACAAGGGGTGTTCCCGGCGGGGACTTGAGCTTCTCCAATGGGCTGGAACGGGCGTTCGCCGTGGGTCCATTCTTGCATGCGTTGGTCCTAGATTCTCCACGAGGCTTTCACGGGCAACGGCTTCCTTGCTTATGGCGGCTGCGGTCCTTGCTTCGGCTTGGGCCACTCGGACTTGGTGCATCCGCCTTGTGACTTCGACTTGCTCGGCCCGGGCGATTTGTTCCCTCAAGTGTACGGCTTGGTCATCAAAGAGCTTATCCAAGGAGACAAGGTAGGCGACTACGTGGTATAGCAGGTCCTCTAGGTGGCGGCGTCATTCCAGGTTCCTCATGCGGGCACATGGCCGGGGTCCTGATGGCGGGAGGGAAGTACCTCATCGGTGTGGGGACGAGGTGTTCTTCGTAGATTCGGCACAGGTAGCGGAGGGCTTTTCTGAGGGCCAAAGGATAGGTATCACGGTGTCGAAACCCTGTGGCGGTCACGCGCCACGGCTCGATGTTGGTGTGGCGGTTGCTTCTAGCGACGGAGAGGACCACTCTACGGCGAAGAGTGCCGAGTTGCTCGTACTCTCTGTTTGTAGTACCTAGGGCGCTCAATGATGCGAGGCGCTCCGGGGAGTTGATGAGCGGGGCGAGCAAAACCAGGCTCCTCCTGGCACACGCCTTGGGTCCATCCATCTTCCGCCATTTGAAAACAAAGGTAGAGTTGAACAGGTTGTGGTGGGGTACAAGAGATGGATAACTTTATTTAGTAGTAAGGTTGGGGTACATCCTTCGGGGTACACTTATTATTGCTAGGACTCGGTTTCTAGACTAAACACCCTAGTCTCATGGTGATTCTTCCTCTAGCTGGATACGGCGCTTCTTCAGTGGAAGATCTTGCTCCAGTATCTCATCTTCAGTCTGGGTCCCTTTGTCCCAGTGAGTTTCTTCGGGTTCTTCTTCATCCAAGTCGGCTTCTCTTCTTCGCCTTCTACGTTCCTTTTGGAGCTCATCCCATAGCTGTTTGTGAAACCTCTCCGAACGTTCTTTTTCCCTGAGGTAGTCTTGCGCCATGTTGTGTCGTTCAACACGCTATGGTTGTCTTTACCCTCTCCGGTTCTACCCTCTCGCTCTGCTCTTTCCGCTCCGTCAATCTGCGTTGCTTCGATTCTTTGGGCTTGCTCTACGATAAAGGTGGTCTAGGCCTCTGAGGTATATGGATAGGTGGGAAACTGCTTCTTCTAAGTCTTCTTCTTCTCGTTCTAGTCCTCTCATGCGAGTAATCCACGAGCGTCCTCTTCCTCCGGAGGGTGGAAAGAATCCCATTGGGGTCCTTCGGAGGTGTTGTCTATAAACCACTCGTAGGCGTCGCGGAGGCCTTCGAGCGGCCTTGGGGTAGGTGTCGGCGAAACGAAAACCAGTGGCGGAGACGAACCATGGTTCTATGTCGGGGTAAAGCGTGCTTCTTCCCACAAAGATCAGCAGCTTACACCGAAGGGTGCCGTAGCATTCGTACTCCCGGTAGACGAACTCTGGCGGATCCCTTACTCTGACGAGCTCTAAGCTGAGTAGCAATAGGTTAGGGAGGCCAGGCTGGACAGGGCAGATTCCTCCGTTCCATCCGGGGTTAGCCATCTAGAAATAGGCAAGAATAGGGATAAGGGTTTGGGAAAAGGTGAGCTTAGCAAAGGAAAGTTTAGAGAAGGCCAGAGGAGGTCTCGTATCCTAGGGGTCATGTCCTACGGCCAACCTGCGACTCTGATACCACCTGAAGCGTCCCCTCATTAGAGGTGACTAAATGTGACACAAATACCAGTCCCAGGAGGCTGGTAGCACATTTATTACAACATGTGGAATCAGTCTTTTACATCACGGCGACACAAAGGGCACGGTAGTGCCAACGCTACAAGGAACAACACAAACGCTAACAACCATACTACGATAGCAAAGGCTTCCATAGCCTCCTCAGAGTACCACACCATGCAAGCTTTCGGTAGGGCCCTGGGTACACAGGCACGGTTGGGGGTAGGGCACGACCTACTCAACGTCTTCGGGGATGTAATCGGGATCCTCCTCTGTAAAAGTAGTTAGTGAAACAAGGGTGAGCACATACGTACTCAGCAAATCCAACCCCACCCACGGAGGGGCTTATAAGCAGAATCATGCATAAAGTATAACAAGGATCAGGTTAAGGTTCATTTTACAAACTTACACATGCAGGGGTTCATTTCAAAAGGTTTTCGCAAACACTTTCATAACCAAAGTGACTCCATTGTTTTAGGAAAACCCTTTGTGGAACTACGGACTTCCGTCCGTCGTAGCCCGAGCACACGGCCACACACACATCAGCGGGAAACAACTCACGCCGAGAAAACATCCCATCCCCAAACACTAGTTTTTGTGACCACACCGTGACTCGTCCAATACGTGGACACGGCTATTCGAATAGGTTTGACATCTGCGAGAGGTTGTACATCTTTACCCACAAGTAGGGTGCGAGTCACACGGACACCTCGGTGCGGTACGGATCCTATCATAGCCATTACCCACCTTAGCTAACGCTACGAGCCACCACGGAAGCACCCAAGGGGTTATACCACATAACCGGGGCGTACCTCACACAGAGCGTACCCCTACTCCTTGGTCTCCCGCTGCTCACCCGCACACCAGATGGCAAGTAGATTAACTAGTGGGGTTTATGCTAAGCCGTTGCCACATACAACGGTCGAGTGGTTGTACGATGATTTGGGTCAGGTGAGATGTCACGCAACCCGGTCCTTAACCGACAAGATGGACAACTCCCAGCATGCTCAACCACACAGGTACGAGCTCACCCATACTCCTGACACACACGTCCATCCCGTCTACCCAGTTCTTTACTCATTTTCCAAACATATCCCCTTTTTGTTTTTTAAAGCACTCACACGTTTTGAAAGCACGCACACATTTGTAAAGCAAACATTTGGGCCAAAACAAGTTTCAATCATAGCAATCAAGGGTGGCTATCCTACCATGTTTTGCAGTAAAACAATATGCAATTTATAAACGGGTATAGGGTATATTTATAAAACTAGGACAGAAACATGCATCAAAGGATGAGGGTGAACTTGCCGTCTTCGAAGTCTTCGGGGAGTGCCGGCTCGGCGTTCGGGGCTTCGGGCTCCTGCTCGCAGTAGTCGGCTTCGATCTCCGACTCGGGTACATTCCTCCGTCTACTCCGTCGGCTAAAGTGCACACACAGGCAAGCAAGCAATATTAGCACACATATATCCGGCTGAGCTCCCGGAGGGGAAAATGAGCGGGGAGGGGGTATATATAAGTCCTGGGGAAGTGGGGTTGGTGTAGGGTTTGGTGGGGACCTAACTGGGGAGGCATGGTGTAAAGTTGGAATTAACCGGGAATAGGGTTAATTATGGAGTGTTGGTTAAAGAGAGGTTATAGAATTAATTAGGGTCGGTTAGTCATTTAGTTTGAACTAAAAGGACCTAAATATAACATTTAGGTAGGGTGGGGGTTTAATTATACTAGCCTAGGGGCCTACCTAAAAATAACAGGGGTGTCTTGGTGGAAAATCTTAAGTTCTAGGGTGTATTTTGATAAAGAAGAGAGAGGGAAATAGGGAGGGGGCTCGGTGGGGAGAATAGGGGAAATGACAGGGGGTTTTTGGCTAAACAGCCCCCCCCTTCATCCCCTACCTCGCGAGCGAGACGGGGGCGGGGGGGAGGGCGGCCGCGCGGGGCACCTCGGTCGGCGGCGGGGCGGCGTCTTCTAGGGGCGGACGGCGGCGGGGGGCGGGGGAAAAGAATGAGGGGAGCGAGGGCTTGCCACTACGCGTGCTCACCTTGGCTAGGGTCGGCTTGAGGAGGTGGATCGGCGGCGGCGCAGGGGGGAGGCGGCGGCGCTAGGGGCGGCGGTGCTCTAGAGCTCGAGGCAAGGGGGGGCGGTGGTCTTGGTGTGGTGCGGCGGCCGGTGGGCGGCCGACTCCTTTTATAGGCGGCGGATGGCGGTTCGGCGGCCGAGCTCGAGGAGCTTCTAGGGTCGTCAATGGTGGTGGAAAAAAAAATCTCGCCGTTGACGATCTTCGGCGGGGGCGCGTGGGCGGCGGCCGTGGTGGGGGCTGCGTGCTATGCGATTGGACGCGTCGTGCGGGGCTCGGGGAAAAAGGAGGGGCGACACGGTGGCGTGTCCCGGCGAGCTCGCCTTTAATGGCGGTCGCCGGCTCGTCCGGCCGTGCGCGGCGGGGGGGGAGGAGGGGGAGGGCGGCGCGGCGGGCCGCGCCGGCCGGTCCACGTCGCCGCGGCGGGTCGCGGGCCGGGGGGGTCCAGCCGGTGTCGGGGCGGTCGGGGGAGGAGCGCGGGATGCTGGCGGTGCGGGAGGAGGAGGAAAGGAGGAAGAGAGAAGAAAAGAAAAAGGAGAAGAAAAAGAAAAAGGAAAGGAGAAAAGAGAAAGGAAGAGAAGGAAGGAAGGGAAGAAAAAGGGAGAGAAAAATAGAAAAAGAATTTGGAAAAGTTTAGAAAATTAGGAAAAATGTTAGGGAAGTTAGAGGAAGGGCTTTTGCGGGATTTTCCCGGTTTTCGGGCGTTGGCGCGTTTTCCGGGACGGCGGTGATGGCGAGGCGGACCGGTCGTCGGGACCACGGCGTGCGCGGGATTCCTGGCACGGTGGCCGACCGCGGCGTTGGGAAAGGCGTGCATGGGTGCTGGCCTGGGTGTGGGCGGTGCCGGCGGGATTCGCGGCACGCGAGTCGGGGTGAGAGAGGGGGGGTACGGCGACTAGGGTTTGGAGGGTAATTGAGCTCGGCTGGCCAGTTTTGAAAACACGCGTGATTTATTTGGTGATTTATTAGGAGCTAAAAACGCGGGCGTTACAGAACCCACAGTCAAGTTCTGTCCCAGTTCAGCAATTTCAGCAACCACAGTCAACGTGGCAGCCGTCGCAGCAGTTTTTTCCTCAGTCACAAGCGATCCAGGCAATCCAGCAACCGCAACCCATTCGGGAAATCCTGCCGCCACCTCCAGAAAGTTCGTCAAGGCCTCAGTCAAGTTCGGGCCCCCAGAACTCCAAAGCATTGGCATCGTTCGGAACCATCATGCCAATCACGGGCGGGTCAGCCATGGAATTCGAGACCAAGAAGCAAAGAAACAATTACTTCAGGTCTGTGAACACTATCATCAATGACGGCCCAGCTGCACGGCCGGAGTGGGCAAAGGTGCCAATCACCTTCACAGAAGAAGATTTCAGGCTGAAATCCGCGATTCACAATGACGCCATGGTCATTGAAGTGAACATATCTGGATGGGTCTTAGGAAAAGTCCTAGTTGACAATGGGAGCTCGGCGGATATCCTGTTCTTGAAAACTTTCGAAAAGATGAATGCGAGCCGGCACATGTTGGACCCACCGGAGTACCGCATTGCGGGGGTTCGGAGGAAAGCCCATCAAGCCGGTTGGAAAAATATCACTCCCAGTTTCTTTCGGAGATCTTGAGAATTCCAGAACGGAGAGTCTCACCTTCGATGTAGTTGACATTTACCACCCATACCTCGCGATTTTCGGTAGAGGTTTCATGAACAAGTTTGATGCTGTCATAAGACAACGGTTCTTATGCATGAAGATGCCTGCGCCCAAAGGGGTCATCACGGTGTTCGGCAATCAGCAAGAGGCCAGAAACATAGAAAAAGGCCACACGCCCGGCCAAACGAACGTGTACCAGCTGAAAGCAGTTGACGAGAAGAAGGAAACCTACGAAGAGCCTAAGCGGGACAAGGAAAAAATGAGATAACCGCAGAGGATGAAACAAAGAAAGTGTATCTGAATGACATGCCCGATAGAGCAGTCATAATAGGGGCCAATCTCAGCGCCGAAGAGGACAAGGACCTTATACGATTTACGAACGAAACAAGGATGTTTTCGCATGGTCGGCTAAGGACCCGCAAGGTGTTGACGGGGATATCATCGAACATGCCCCGGAAACGGATGAAAAAATACCACCCAAGAAGCAAAAACTTCGGAAAATGTACGAGGAAAAGGTGAAAGCGGTCGAAGCGAGAAGCTCGGAGATTACGGCATGCACGGAGTAATCGGAGAAGTCAAGTACCGGTCCGGCTAGCCAACACCTTGTGCCGGTCAAGAAAAAAAATGGAAAGTGGAGAATGTGTGTGGACTTCACCGATTTGAACAAGGCATGCAAGTAAGACGATTTTCCCTTGGAGAGGGTAGACAAAATCGTGGATGATGCAGCCAATAGTGAGATGCTCTCGCTCCTGGACATGTTCTCTGGGTATCATCAGATCAGGGTTCGTAAGGAGGACGAGGAGAAGACAAGTTTCATCGCTCCCTTCGGAACATTTTGCTTCGTAAGAATACCAGAAGGGGCTAAAGAACGCGGGATGTACATTTTCAAGAATGATAGCAATAGTACTACACCAGCAGATTCGGAGAAACATCTTGGCATATGTGGACGACATAGTTGTCAAAAGCGTTCAGAGGAAAGACCACATCAGTGACCTGGCGGAAACATTTGCGAACATGAGGGCAGTGAATCTGAAGCTGAATCCGGAGAAATATGTATTCGGCATTCACAAGGGGAAAGTTCTTGGATGCCTAGTATCAACAAAAGGCATAGAGGCAAATCCTGACAAAATTAAGGCTCTAGTGGAAATGCAAGATCCAGAGTGAAGGATGTCCAGAAGCTGACGGGGAGAGTAGCTGTCCTCAACAGATTCATTCCCAAAGCTGCAGAAAGAAGCTTACCGTTCTTCCAAGTCCTCAGAAGTGCTAAGAATTTCCAGTGGTCTGAACCTCAGAAGCGGGCCTTTCGCGAACTGAAGGATTACTTGTCCACCATGACCAAACTTTGTCCTCCTGAACCAAAATCGCCACTTCTGTTGTATGTGTCCGCATAAAATTCGGCAGTAAGCGCAGTGCTAGTGCAGGAAAAAGAGGAAGGAGGAAAGCTCAGACAAATTCCTGTATACTTTGTTTCTGAAGCATTGTCTGGCTCCAAGATCTTCTATTTCGAGCTGGAAAAAATCGCATATGCGGTCATCATGGCAGCAAGGAAGCTAAGGCATTACTTTGAGGGTCACAGAATAAGAGTCATCACCAACGAGCCGCTGAATGACTTGTTCGCAAATAGAGAGGCATCCACCCGAATCATCAAGTGGGGCGCTGAGCTCTCTGAGTACGTGGTAGACTTCGAGAGAAGAAGCGCAATAAAATCGCAAGTTCTGGAAGATTTTGTCATGGACTGGACTTCACCTATTCGGAACCTCGAAGAAGATGCACCCGAACCGTGGATAGTACAGTGTGACGGAGCCTGGTGTTACAAGGGGGTTGGAATTTCGGCTGTTGTGACGTCCCCAACGGGCATGGTCATAAGATACGCAGCTCGGCTCGTATTCGCGAACAATGAGCATTCCACAAACAACACTACGGAATACGAAGCCCTTCTGTTGACATTAAGGAAAATGAGAGCCTTGGGGCAACAGACCTTCATAATCAGAACGGATGCGAAAGTGATCCAAGAACATATCGAGAAAGAGGGCGAGGCAAGGAATCCTGTTCTCATGAAATATCTAGAAAAAGTCAGAGAAATCGAAAAACACTTCAAAGGGTACTCAGTCCAGCATATCCCAAGGGATGACAACAATGAGGCAGACAAACTGGCGAAAACGGCAGCCAGAAATCAAGAGCTACCCCCAGATGTGTTCTTCGAAATCATCAGAGAACCGTCCATCAAGGATTCGAAAGCTAAAATCGTGAATGTAGTAGAGACTTCCGACTGGAGAGCAGAAATCATGGCTTATCTGAGAGGACACTACGAACCACAAGATGAGTTAGAGGAGAAAAGATTGAAGCAAAGGGTTTGGGGCTATACAGTAGTGAATGGAGAACTGTACAAATCAGGAGTCACTGAGCCTTCGCTGCGGTGCATCACCTCCGAAAAAGGTCAGGAACTTCTAAAGGAAATTCACAGCGGATTCTGTGGGGCGCACATAGGCACCAGGGCTTTGGACGGAAAGGCGATAAAGCAGGGATTCTATTGGTCCACCATAAATATTGATGCCAAGACATTAGTTTGGCAATGTGAAGCGTGCCAGAAAACGACAAACCAACAGAATCTGCCTTCAATGCCAGTTCATCTAATTCCACCGACTTGGCCCCTGCAAAGGTGGGGAATGGACCTAGTGGGCCCGTTGCCAACAGCTCAGGGCAACTGCCGATTCGCAGCTGTTGCAGTCGATTATTTCACAAAGTGGGTGGAGGCAAAACCGCTCGCGAATATCACAACAACAACAATTCATAAATTCTTTTGGCAGAACATAGTTTGCAGATTCGGGGTTCCTAGAGAACTAACTGTTGACAATGGCAAACAGTTCGACTGCTACACCTTCAAAGAATATTGCAAAACCTTAGGCACTCAAGCGAGATTTTCATCAGTCTATCACACGCAGTCCAATGGGGCAGTTGAAAGAGCCAATGGCCTGATTTTTTCGGGAATCAAGAAATGCTTGTTCGATCAGAAAAAGGGAAAGTGGGTGGATGAACTTCCGAAGGTAATCTGGTCTCACAATACCACAGTATCAAGAGCAACAGGTTTCACGCCTTTTCGTTTGCTTTTCGACACTGAGGCTATGACACCGGAGGAAATCAAGAATGAAAGCATGAGGGTCTTGAAAGGAAAAGAGATAGAGGAAATTGATAAGAAGATGGAAAAAGACATGATCGAGCTGACAATCCTTGAAGCCGCAGAAAACATTGAGAAATACCAAAGAAAAACAAGGGCGTGGAGAGACAAGAAGGTGGTCCGGAAGGACATTAAAATGGGCGATCTTGTGTTGAAAAGGAAGAAAAATTGGGAAAACCCAGTAAAACTTCATGAGTCATGGGAAGGGCCTTACATCGCCAGAGAAACAGACATGCCAGGGGCTTTTCGCTTAATGAAGCAAACTGGCGAAGAGTTGCCGTATTCGTGGAATGCTGACAGCCTAAAAAGGTATTATCCATGAAAACCCCAGTTGTAGCTAGATGTAACATACAATAGTTTTTTCAATTTTCGTAAGTTTGTATACTAGAAAACTAAAAAATCCGAATCACGTGTCTATAAGTGATTTCGGAAGAAAAAATTAGTTTTACTTTTTCTAGTCGCATTAGAATAAGAAGGACCGTACTCTTTTCCTTACAAAGGGGGCTCTAAATCAAGAGGCAAGGTTTTTAACGAGGCGGATCCTATGTAAATACTCTTTGTGATATATGTATAATAAGAGTCTTCCCCCAAATCGCGTATTTTCAGAGTTCCATCAGTTCGTGAGAAAGGCTTCGTGATAGTCGAAATTCCATCGTGAAAAAAGAGAAAAATTCGTGAGAAAGGCTTCGTGATAGCCGAAATTCCATCGTGAAAAAAGAGAAAAATTCGTGAGAAAGGCTTCGTGATAGCCGAGATTCCATCGTGAAAAAAGAGAAAAATTCGTGAGAAAGGCTTCGTGATAGCCGAGATTCCATCGTGAAAAAGAGAAAAATTCGTGAGAAAGGCTTCGTGATAGCCGAGATTCCATCGTGAAAAAGAGAAAAATTCGTGAGAAAGGCTTCGTGATAGCCGAAATTCCATCGTGAAAAGAAAAAAAATTCGTGAGAAAGGCTTCGTGATAGTCGAAATTCCATCATGAAAAAGAAAAAGTTGTAGAGAAAGGCCACGCGATAGCCTGAGCTCCACCGTGAAGAAAAAGGCCTGAGACAACAACAAGTTGTGGCCTAGAAAAATCCCATTCACGAAGGGATTCCCACCAAAAAGGCCGGAGACAACAACAAGTTGTGGCCTAGAAAAATCCCATCCACGAAGGGATTCCCACCAAAAGGCCTGAGACAGCAGTAAGCTGTGGCCTAAAATCCCATCCACGAGGGGATTCCCACCAAGAAAGTTTGCATAACAATTTCAAGAAAGTGAATGCCCAAGGGGTTGCCTGCAGATTTTTATTTAGTATAGACTGTTGAATTTTTATTCAAGATAATATCATTGTAAGAAAAGGGCAAGGGGCTCGTGCGGAGAATTGTAGAAAATCTGGGTTGAAGCAACTGAGGGTTGCAGTATCAACCGAGGCAAGTCTGCCAGTTGGATCAAGTCCACAAAATTCGAAAACAAATTTTGTCGACTTGCGCAATGACGGTCGAAGTTTTCCAAAACTAACGAAGATTTCTCCTAAAAATATGCTCGAAATTCGCGAATAGTAAGCTTCGTGAACCTGCCTTCAAGTTTTCATGCAAAACGGCAAGGTGGGGGAGGGTGACGTTTTTTCAAGAAAAGAAAAAACGTATTTATTGCCTTATTCGCATAAAAACTTTGGAATAGTTTATCAAGATTACAACAGTTAGTGCAAAAATTTAGAAGGAAAGCTCTACAACATGTCCTGGTTTACAAACACTGTCTTCGGCAATATCGCTAGCATAAGCGAAGCCAGACGCGCCTGCTAAGGGGCTAAGGGGCTCCGTCTTCGGGATAGTCGCGGAGCGCGAAGAAGTGGATGCAGAACGTTCCTTCTTACGAAACAAGAAAAAGGAAGAGAGATCAAAACAACCCATAGAAAATTTAAGTGAGGCTTCGAGCCAAAAATCTGAGAAATCCTGTTCGGGATGAGCTCGCTTAAACAAGCGCCACGCTTCACCTCTAACACACATCCTATCTCGATGAATTCGCAACGGCAACACGTCCTACGCAGGCCCAGCTTGCAGGACCTGCGCAGGTTAAAGTATACAAAACATTTGTTAAGAAAAGCTAAGTCAATCTACACAAATATACAGGCAGCCTTGAATACGTGCAAGGTTCGGACATATCATCTAATTCGTGACATCCACCTTCGGAGAACTGTCATCGCGCCCTGATGCTTGCCCGTCGTTGCTGTCCTCATCGCTGCTACTGCTACTGCTGCTGCCGCCTGAACCCCCTTCGCCTGAGTTGCTCGAATCTTCGTCGGAAGTCGACTCTTCGGGGGACGCAGCGATGTTCTCACGATTCTCCTCCTCGTTCAGCTGAGAAAGAAAGAAAGGCAAATGTGAAGGGAATTCGAGAGACTAAAACATCGATGGCAGGTACAAGTGACGAAATCGAACAAAAACTACCTCAGGAAGCTTAGAGCGCGCAATGACCTTGACGACCTCCTTCCCGCTGGTCAGCCAAAATTCCCTCGCAAACTTGTTCTTGATGGCTTGAACGTCAGCATTGGAATGGATGATCGAAGTGCTTGTGGCGCTAGGAAATCGGGAGATCGTGTCGCGGAACTTCGCCAAATCGGCGCAGTCATAGTCATGAAGAATCTTCAAAATACTCTCCACAGAGAAAGCAGCCGCGAAGTCGCTAGCGCCGGAGATTACCTCAGAGAGGGCCTGGAACTCATCCTCCATCCAATCCATAAATTCGGGAATCTCAAGGTTATCCGGAAGAGGAGCTGGACGAACGCCGAACTCGTTCAGTGACTTCTTGTATTCCTCATAAAGTAGTTTCAATTTTTCCAGAATCTCAGAAGTATTCCTCTTTGAGGCTTCGTTCTGATCCGCAAGCGCTTTCTCAAGATCCTGGATTTTGCGATCTTTCGTACTCAGAGACTTAGCGAGGCTGGCGTTGTTTGTGCGGAGATCTTCGGCAATTTTCATAGCCCTCTCGTGTTTCCCCCGAAGATTCTCGATTACACTGAGGTCATCTTCGTGAGACTTTTGAACCTTTTCCAGTTCCTTTTTGGACTGCTCAAGAGCCGACTCCACGAGCTTCTTTTCATCTTGACTTCTCTTCAAAGCCTCCGCCAACTCAGCCACTTTCTTCTCAAGTTCTATGTTCGTGGACTGGGCAAGGGCGAAGCTCCGCTTGAGTTCCTTAGATTTTTGGGAAAGCTGCTTGTTCGCCTTTTCTTGTTCAACGAGCCGCTCGATGGCAACTTTCCCAAGCATAGAATGTTTGAGTGCATAGTCCTCCTGAAAGCGCGCTAGCTTCGAGGGAGAGTAAGAGTGCAAAAGATCCTTGAATTCTGAAAAGTTCAAGATTAAAGCCTCAGATAAAAATTCAAGAATCGGGAAAAGTATGAAAAAGTAATGAGAAGGAACGAACCTTGCTTACTGAAATGCTGCATGGTGACCTGTTTTGCCGAACCAGAAGAAGCCCTACCCTGAGGCGAAGGGGTGGCTTCGGGAGTAGGATGAGGCACTTTCTCAGAACCCGAAGCAGCTCCTTCAGGTTGTCCCGAGCTCTCCTCTCCTGATTCATCAACAGTCATAGATGATTTCCACAGAGTTAAAATCTTAGAAGTCTTGCTCCCAACGGCAGTTGTCTCGAAGCCAACACTTAATAATTTGCCGTGATGAGACGTACCAAAACTCTTGTTGAAAGCAGCCAAAGAAGGAGAGGGAGTTTGATCTTCGGGAACAACCTCCCGAACTTCGACCAAGGGAACATGTTCGGTAGGATTTCCCCCCCTTTGTACGGTGAGCTCAAGTTCCTTGGCGAATTCGGGGGAAGCTTCATCCCGAGAGCGAGCGGGTTGAGAGATATCGGCAGCAGGGGCTTCGGCAGCAGCGGGGGCCTCGGCGGGGACGAAGAACCTCGGCTTCGGCGGTGGTCTCGGCAGCGGCGGCGAGTGCGAGCTCCTTGCGAACTTCGGGAGCAGCATATGAAAAGGAATCAACATCCACGAATTCATTTTCAGAGCCCGACGGACAATTATCTCGAAAGTTAAACAGAGGCCAGAAGCAAACACCATTCCGGCTCACTGCTTCTACCGGGGCATCGTCGTCGAAGGCGGAGGGAACTCGCCGAACACCGACACAGGAAACTTTCTTCATCGGTTTCTTCAACTTTTTGCGGCTCATCTGGGCCAGGCCCGAAGCCGCCTGGAGCTCTGCGTCCGAAGTTCGTTCAGATGTCTTACGCTTGCGCTTCGACGATTCTAGGGATCTTGTTCTGGAAGGCTTAACTCCAGAGGAAGTGCCTTCGCTAACAGACGTTGAACCTCGCTTCGAAGACCTTATTCGCGGAGCGTTGATGGGGGCAGCCGAACAACTGGCCACGGCAACTGCGGGAACCTTCAGCTTGGGACCCGGGCCTCGAGAACTGAAAGATTTGTCCCCGCAAACTTCGGAGAACACGCGGTTGATTCTCTTCTTGTGCTTCACAAGAGCCTTGTACGCCTTATACTCGTTCATGGTGTATTCGCTGATCATGATGTTAACCCTTTTTCTCTATCTCAACCATGAAGGCGTCAGCACTCTGATCTTCACGAAGTTTAATCCCGAACTTCGGGAAAGGCACCTCCTGAGCGGCCCAGTTGACGTTGAAGTACACGATCTCGGTGGGAGACCAACCACTCGAAATAGGCCACACCCGGGCAGCCACGAACTCTTCAATGATATCGCGACCACCAAGTATGGTACTGGCAAGGTGAAACACACTTTCGCAGTTCCTAATCCCCAAGGCCCGCTGATTGAATTCGGCTGTGTTCACCGCTGCCAAGGGCGCAATCGGGCAAGACAAGGGATGAGCCGGGCCGGTGTAGCCAGGAACTTCTGACATGTTGACCTTCAAATAAAACCAATGAGAGTTCCAGTCCTCGGTGAGGTTAGACTTGCAGCACGGAGCAATCTGAATTCGGGTGATTCCCTTTCGGGTGTTCTGGCGACGGGTGTTGAAGGTACACACGCGTGCTGGGTGTGATAGAATTGCCTGTCGCTGCCCTTGATAACTTCGGGGATAATCACCAGTTCATAGAATCTGGCAAAGGCATGGACACTGAGGTTGCAGCCGAAGGTCTTCATGATCCAAATGAATTTTCATATCTCAGGAAAAGAAGTCGGCGAAAGCTGATGGATCTTCACCGAAAAGGCATCCAGAATAACCAGCAGAATGGGGTCGCAGGGGAACCTGAGCCCACAGATGAAGAAGTCGCGAAAAACAACACATTCTACGTCCCTAGGAGTAGGGATTTGCTCATCAAGCGGGGCCCGCCCGGCACTCGGAGAGAAGAACCCGGCTCTCTCATACTCCCGAATCATGTTGGCTGTCACCTTGGATTCTCCGAAGACAAGTGAGGGTGGCAGCGGGCCGGAGGTCTTCGCTCTAACCAGGTCACTGACGCCGGCTTCCACGTCTCCAATATCTTCGCCGTCGTCAGATTGGACCTCCCTGTCTTCGTGACTCCTGGAGCCGCTAGAAGAGCCAGTATCTTCGGTTGGTGCAACATGCTCATCACCTTCGACAACAGGGTCAACTGGAAGACCAGCTGCAATGAGCTCTTCGGTAGTCATGGGCCTGGCTGTGCTTTTGACTCGAGCCACCTAACCAACAGAAACAAACAAACGAATCAATAAGAACAACATTCGAGAATGAAGCTCATAGAATAAAGATACCACCACACCAAAGTATGACAAGTAAGAATTGAGAAGAGAGAAATGAAATAGTACCTTAGAGAGATGCGAAGAGAACCGGAAGTTCGCGAACTTTTCAGCAGAAGACTAACTGTCGCGAGAAAGAAAAATCCACGAATTGCAAGAAAACAGGAAGGCCGTAAATCTTTTTAACAGCGGCAGGCCGCTATTTATAGGGGCGGGGAGGGGTAGTTCCGCGAAACCTGCCTCGATCTAACCGTTCCAAGGCTCCCGGGCTACGCGTGTCCCCTCTGACGTTCAGAGGGTGACGTTTTTACTAAATTTCCGAAGGATTCGTGGAATCGGATCGTCGGAGTCAACCCGCTTCCCCGAGTGGCTAGTGTTGGGGAATTCAGGAAAACCCGTCACCCTCGAAACGTTAAGTTTAACAAAGTTCTTGAGACATGTTTTTCACGGGTAGGAAACTCACGATTTTCGGAAGTCTGGAACCTGCAAAGCCTCGAATTCGCGAAAGTGTGAAGTTCGGGAATCTTGATTCGTGAAGCAATGGGGTCACGAACATGCAGAAGCCCGAAACCTCGAGCTGGCGACGGCGCGAACTTCGGAGGACGACCGATTCGGGAATTTGTCAAGAGCTCAGTTCGGGAGTCACGCGCGAGGACATGCGCGAACCGGCGGAGAAGCAAGGCCGATTCGGGAATCTGCTGAGGACCCAGTTCGGGAGTCACGCGGGAGGACATTCACGAACCGGCGGAGAAGCAAAGTCAAAGTTGTTGTCCCAAAAAGTCCGGGTTTAGAGTGTGAACTAGTGGCAGATTTGTAAATATGTTAGGTGAAAAAGACATTCTTGTATGTGTTCACAATAGGAATATTCTCTTAGCTTGAGGGTGTTTTGGGTATGTAAAAGTCCCTTCATCTCCCTATAAAAGGGGGCGCAAGGGCACGTGTAAACGGATTCAGACTCTTTAGAACTTGTGCAATTTGCAGAGGGAATCTCAGTCTCTTTGTGCTCTCGCCTTGTACTTGAATGTGTTAAGAAATCTCTCTCTTGTGTTAGGGAAGTCATCCGAATTTTTCGGGTACCCCCGACAGGAAGCCGCCGCCGCCGCCGCCGAGATAATTTGTAGGTAGCCCCCTAAACTGGATCGCGACTAATAATCACGATCCGAATATTTTACACTTAGCCCCCTAAATCGGATCGCGATCCAAACTAGGGTGTTATTTGTGAATATTTGGATCGCGAACCGAATATTTGCAGATAGGTCCCTCGTCGGTGGGGGTCCCGACGCTTGGCGGCGGTGGTGGACTGAGGCTCCGGCCGGCGAACGGCGGGGGCAAGATGCTTCGCTCCTTCCCAAACGGAGCTAGCAACGAAATGATCCCCAAACCCAAAGTTTCAGCGAACCAACGGGGCGACCGGGCGAGTGAAGCAGTGGCGTCGCTTGCTTACCGGAACATGATGGTGCCACCCAGGCACCCAGAGGACGGCTCTCGCCGCCGCCGCCGCCGGGTCGGCCGAGGCGCAGCGCGTCGGGCGCGAAGAAGACCCCCGCGGCAAGGAACGACGCCGCCGTCAGGAACCGCGCTGCGCACCCCACCGCGCGGGCCCTAGGAGGCTTGGAGCTCCGAACGGCGGCTGCCTCGTGGTCGTGGAGAGCGAGCGAGAGGAAGAAGACAGTGAGGACAGCCGGGGACTTTTTGTCGTTGGAAAACAGTGACATGTTTTTATATAAAAAAAATAAAAACAGAGGCATGTTTACGGTTTACCTCTCTCCCCCGCTCGGGGTACATCACGTCACCAGCAGCTTCACGCCTGCAAGCAAATTGAAATTGCCAAATTCCAATCAGACTACTTTCCTCGTTGCGAAATTTGAAGTTTATTTAAAATTTTGTGATTATATAAGCTGATAGGTAATTGGAGTTGTCATCGCCTTCCCCGAACGTGAACATCTTCCATGGGACCATGGCCCGCGGTGGAGCCGGGTGTTCGCGATTCGCGAGGAGGGGTCGCCGAAGCTGCGACGCGGCGCGGCGAGGCGAGACGACGGGAAGTGGGGAGTCCGACTCCGTGACGGGATCGGACGAGCGCTACAACTCGTCCTGTCCGTGTTCGAAACGGCATCGATAAACGCGTGCCGGGTGCATTGCTCGCGTCTCTCCATCTACTATTCGGTATAAAACACCATGCACGGTGTTGCGCCGGAGCCCGGCAGGACAACGAGATCACAAATTCACAAGTCCCGCCGCGCCAACGTGTCCTCGCCGGCCGCACCCGAGCGCTCGCGTGCGGCGTGCGTACCAGGATTACCGCCGCCGCCTCCCGCCATGCCGCACCGCAAGATCGAGATGGAACTCATCGGCAATGCGGGGTCGCTCACGAGGGCCTTCAACACGAGGAAGAAGGGGCTGAAGAAGAAGGCGCGCGAGCTCTCGGTACTCTGCGACGTCGACGTCGCGCTCGTGGTCTGCGCCGGCCACGGCAGCGGCGGCGCGCCGGCGGACGTGTGGGAATTCGGCAGCGCGGGGGTCATCGATAGGTACCGCAGGCTGCCGGCGGACAAGCGGGCGAAGCACACGCACCTCGGCTACCTCAACGCCGAGCTGGGCAAGGTCCGCAAGGAGCTCGCCGAGAAGCGGCAGAAGGGCCCCAAGGAGCTGGCGTCACCCAGCGCGGCGTCGTTGGTGGGCGTGGACCTGGATGAGCTGCTTGGGTCCATCGACGCGGCGTTGCTCGCCACGGCGCAGAGGCGGAAGGCGCTGGGCATGCCGGACGACGGCGTCGCCGGCGGTAGTGGCGAGCCACGGCAGGCCGCCGTCGTGCCGCTGGAGCAAGGGGTCCCCCTCGCCGCCGATGCCGACTTCGACGACATGGAGGCGTGGGTCGACGAGCTCACGTGGCACGGCGTCGAGCCGCATCCGCCCAATGCCAGCATTACGACGATGCTGCCTCCATCCGGCGGCGTCCAGTACATCAACGGCGTCGAGCCGCGTCCGCTCAACGCCACCATGACGCAGCCCGCACCCGGCGCCCAGTACATCAACGGCGGCAGCATGGACATGGCCGGCAACCAGTACCTGCAGCAGGTGGGAGGCAATGGCGAGAACGCCCACGGCCAACTACTGCCGTGGGACGCGTACCAGCTGCACAACACCGTCTCCTACCCTGATCACGGCTTCTTGCAAAACACTGGCAGCAACAGCTCGTACTCGGACACGAACGGGTGTCCCCATACCCCGGTGCCGAGCAATGCCAATGCCGGTTTCTTCCAATACACTGGCAGCAACTGCTCGTACTCGGACATGAACGGGTGCCTCCAGATGGCGGTGCCGAGCAATGCCAATGCCTGCAACGGCTGGTTCGATCAGGCCATGTCGGGCGCCGACGAGTCGTCGTGCGACGCCGTCGCGCCGGTCGAATACCACCACCAACGCTCCCTGCACATCACCGGCAATCCTGCGTGCTCCGGCATGGGCACCGGCTGCTTCACCGGCGTGTCGCCCATTGGCCTGGACGGCAGCTTCATGGATGCGAGTGGCTACGGGTACGGGACGCAGTGCTTGGCTGATTACTTTCAGTGCCCGGACGCCAGCCAGCAGTTTGGAGTGGAGCCGCTGCATTACCTGAGTGACGTGGCAGGCATCAGCTATTATGACGATCTCGACTCTCGAGGCAGCCAGTTGCAGCAATGGGAGATCCGAACTCTTTGATCACAGCCAAAGCAGCAGCTCGGGGACAGTGCAGTTTGGTTTAGAGCTGTGTCAATCAGGTGTGCTAGATCAGGATTCAGTAGTCGAGAGGTTTTGGCTGATGGAAGAAGCAGCCGGATTCTACTGAGCAGTCCCAGTGAGATGTGCCACAATATGATTCAAGACTAGCAATTTTGGGCGGTATATAAAGCCTAAGGCTATGTTTCCGTGACAGGTTTAGCAAACGTATAAAACTGGCTATGTAGAAAACATTTTGTGGCTTCCATATATAGTGGATTTTGTAGCAAATGCTTTTGCTAAGAATGTAAAATTGGCAGCCGTGCGAAGTAATATTCTGCACATGAAACTCGTACCAAGTTTACACATATCACCTCCAGGCTCCAGAGCTGGTTGAATCGCCTTCACTCCAGAGCTGGTTGATTTCCAGGGAAGAGAAGACTTTCAATGGTGCTGAGAGAACTCGTAGAAATTCTAATGACATTGGGGGAATTCAATTCATAAAGAATTTGTCAGATCATCACCAAATTCTCACTTTCAGAAAAGATGGGCATTCATGATCCATCACTCTACACTTCTCTCAATATTCCATTTGGAACAAAAAGAAGTTGCAGCATACATGCCATGCACAGGTATGAGGAGCAGCGGATTTCTATTTTCTCCCCACAGAAACCACAAGCTATGTTACAAATTTGAACCTTTATTGGGTCAATTCCACATTCAGCCATGATATCTTACCAATAATTACAACAAAGATCAGAAGCAACACATATTTCCTAACGCAACAATGTTTCGTCATGAATCATCTATAGGCATTTGCACTATTTTTATGCATAATAGTTTCATGACTTCTGGAGGTGGGAATCTGGGCTCAGGAGCACATTAGAACCTACTTGCAGCGAGTAACGAAGTATCTTATCCATCTCTAAGTGGTATATAAACATAGAAATATAAGGCTTACCCCACAAACCAGAAAAAAAAATGTGCAGCAAGCAAACATAGTTAATAGCAAGAACAATACTATTGCCAGGGGTGGTATTTCACCCAGATTTATATCCTTCCCTGTACATTTGAGTAATATGGCACAAAATCTATGCGGTCACATTATTAGATCTAACAAATTAACACATCACACTGATGAAAAAAATATTATGCAACACCACTGCAATATCTTACAGAAGCATAACTTAGCACACATAACTTAAGCATAGATCCTCAGTGCACACTGCGGCTTATAGATTACTGGAGCGTAGCAGACATGTATAGCATTACACAGCATGCATTATTACAGAAGCATTCAGGATAGATGGGAGTTCCATGGGGCCTTTCTCACCAGGGATTATATATATCTTTACGCAGAACCCCCAATCCAGGCATGTTCTCAACTTTTTATTTCATGAACTGACCAGGTTTTTTTAAACCATAAATCTCAGCTAACTTCCCGTCAGCAAACATGTTTACTTCGCACTTGTAGGGTAGATTAGACTTGTTTACTTGGTGCACACTGAACACCGTGTGCTTGAATTCATCAAACCGACAAGCCATCTCATCACGGTCACGGTCCAAGTTGTAATGCTTGCGCCAGCGCTCGTAAAACGCCCACAGGGCTTCATCTGATTCAAGGTCCTTCTCGTCTGCCACAAACGGCTCATGAACTGTAACACACAACCACACAATATATATGTTGTTTTAGGTATACCGAAATGCTATTTAGTTTGTCTTGTGCCCCAGCACATCCAACCTCAAGTGCAACAAAGAAGCCAAGCCAATTTTTTTTTCTGAGCGTGAATTATATAGACAATTTTTCTGTGCGTGAAAAATGGCCTAGCGTCGGCGCGTCACCCTTACACACACAAAAAAAACGTCTAGCACGGTTGAAAAATCCGGGGGAAAAATCAGATCGGGTAATTAGATAGGACGGGGATAATCGCCGATCACAGTTCGCAACATCATTGCCCAACCATAATAAAACCTGAAGAGACAGGAATTAGGTTACCTGTGATGGGATAGCCGCTGCCGTCACTGACGAGTCCGGATAATCGGCGGTTCGTGGAGGGAACTCTTGTCAGGGCGCTGCCAATGGCCAGATCTGCAGCAGCGGCTCCCGTGCCTGATGAGCGGGCAGCGCGAGACGCGGCCGAGGCAGTACGGGCGCCCCCGAAGAACAAGGACGCCATTATCTGACCGTAGGGGGTGGGGGGCGTCAGGGCGTGGATTTTTAGCTTGGTACCTTTTTATTAGAGTATAAAGTGCCCTACCGATCCATAAATTTTTCATGGCGTGTCATCCCTGTCCATAAACTTTTAAAGTGTGCCGGCTCGGTCCCTAAACTCAATTCGGGGCTCTAATCAACCCGCTAATGGATCCATTGCACTGAACGACTATTGTATATTTGCAACTGGAACTCTATATCTTTTTTTTGCCGATTAATTTTTCATCCTTGCCGATTCTCTATCGATTCAGTCCATGCCGACATCTGCATCGACGTACTGCCGCCGGCCTCCATCACGCGACCGTCCTGCGGCGGCCCTGCATCGTGTGAGACTCCGCGACTACCTGCATCAAACGATGTACGACCTGTAGCGCGATTCTGCAGTGGCGCGGCGCGAGGGTTAGGGCGGCGTGAGCAAGGCGATGAGGGCGCGGCAGAAACGACAGCACGATCACCACGAGAAGGATGAAAATCAATCGACAAAAAGATACAGGGTTCCAGTTGCAAATAAACAATAACCATTAAATGTAATGGATCCGTTACCGGGTGGATTTGAGACCCGAATTGAGTTTAGGGACCGAGACGACGCGCTTCAAACGTTTATAGACCGAGATGACACAACATGAAAAATTTATGAACCAGTAGCGCACTTTACTCTTTTTATTATGATGGTGAGAGTACCTCAGATAGACTCCGTAAAGCACATTAATTAGTTAAACATAGGAAAAAATTAGAATCCAATAGACTCTCTGAAATCCTCTTTCGCTATCGCGACTCCGTATCCCACCCCCTCCACTCGTCATCTTTCAACTCCAAGATTCTCTCTAAAAATGAATAGTTACAATCATAATATGGCTAGTATGTAAAATGAAATAGCTACAAAAAAGTTGATGAAATCCAAAAGACTAGCAAAAATCAACTCTCCATATACTCCACCGCTTGTGGGTCCCGCCTGCCATACTCATGTATGAGGGGATAGTGAGCATGACTGGCTAGCCAAAGATGACTAGTGAAGCCCCTGGTTCATGAGACGAGCTATCTTGACTTAACTAGCTAAAAATGAAAAATTTGTCACAAAACTCAATCCAACAGACTAGCTAAACTTGCCATCGCTATCCTCTGCTAGCTAAACCAGGGGCTTCACTAGCCATCTTTGGCTAGCCAGTCACGCTCGCTATCCCCTCATACATGAATATGGCAGGCGGGACCCACTAGCGGATCATATAGGGCAGAGTTTTAGCTAGTGATTTTTAGGGATTTGCTCTTAGGGAGGGGCGCCCACCCACCATCCGCGTGGGCCCCCATTCCCCCGATCTCACGGGCCGCAGTTGCTCCCCCACTGCGTCTGCATCGCCGCTATCGAGGTCGCGGCACCATGAGACGCCGCACCGCTGCACCCTCTCCCCCCATGAGCCTCGGCGTGTCACTCCCCGTCACCTCGTGCCATGACCCAATCCATGAGCGGGCCAAGTAGCGCCGCCCACCAGTCGTTGCTCCCGCCCAAGCCCGAGCAACAACCCCGCCAGCCTCGCCACAGCGCACACACTAGGATGAGCTCCGAGCACAACGACGTTGTGACAACCTGCCCGAGAAAATACCGTATGTACTATCGCCTAAACCAATCCACTTTAGTCATTAAGCGATAATAAAGTATCATCCTGTCGTAACTTGTCGGGTCAAGCTCGGTGAAATCACTTACATAGTAACAAAGGATCGACAATATGCATTAAAACTCACAAGAAGGCGAGTCCATAGTACAATACATAGATTAAATCCAAATCTACCCCCGAAGGGTTTAATTATTACAAACCGAAGTACTTGACATGATAAAAGAGGTTCAGAGTTTGAAAAACAGCGGAAATCAACTAAGCGGTATGATAAGCATCACAGGAGGTCATCCATGATGCCTTCGCTCGTCGTCCTTCACCCACTCCAGCTCCCAACCGGGCGGAATCTCTCCAGGCCACACATCACTAGAAGCATTACCTGAAATCAACAAATTATAGCAAAGTTGAGTATACTAATACTCAGCAAGTCTTACCCGTCGGGTGACAACTACATCACCAAACTCTAGACATGAGAGGCTTTTTGGCCAGTGGGTTCTTTTGCTGAAAAGCAACAAAGAGTATGTCCTTACTTTCAATATTTTAGCTCAAGTTGTAGTTGATTACTCTCTTCTAAATGAGCAAGCTACTACAAGCATAGGTTGTGCAATACAATGAAGCAGACATCAATATTTACAATATTCTATCATAAGGATATCATGGCCATTTGGTTAAGTAATCTCAGATAACGGTGAGAGGCCGACAACCGATTGATTTATAACCTTGCAAGGTGAACCTAAACACACGGAGGAGTGTCCTCACAAAGAGTTCACCAACCAGGCGGTTCCCAGAAATCCTCGGTTCAGGATAAAAGTTCACAGTCTTTGGTACAAGGCTATCTAGTACGCCTCACACTAGCGTCTAGCCTCACACATGCAGCACCGGTAGCTAGCCGTGGGACGCATCCGAAGATTAGTGACGGTAAAATCCCTTATCGCCTCATTAAGGTACTAGTCTTACCGGTCCCATTCCCGACAAGTGCTTAGTACGTTCAAACACTTAACCACGAAAGCCATTGGGCCGAAGCCCAAATTTCATGCTCTTACCACATGAGCAATCCATTTATAAAGATCTTATGGTTCCAACGTAAGTGTCTATCCTCGCGAGTGACGAACATCACTCGACTTCTATCGGGTCATATAGCATAGCAGCTATCGACCTAGCATACTAGTAAAAGAGCATAGGTACCTAGGGATCATGCATCTAGGGTTTCATTTCAACTCTTGAACGTAAATGCACAAACATACATAGGTAGTTGCATAATTTCAAAAAGACTTAGGTTAATGCTTTGGTGCTTGCCTTCGTGAGCAACGCTAGTTTGGGGCTCCTCGGTGTCCTGGTTCACCTCCACGAAGTGCAGCTCCGCGTCCGATCCTCCTTCCTCAACTTCCGACACGAGCGAGTAGTAACCGTCGGGAAGTTCTACATGGGATGCATAAGCAACACTTAATGAAATGGAATTGATTAAAGAAAATGCTATGCAACACATACAAACAAAGAGTGTATGATTGGCCATATTCACCTTGACAAACACATATTTGGTATAGTCTTTCTATTAAAGTAAATGGCATGTGGTGCTTTATTATTAATTCTTTTTGATAGTGACTGTCTACATATTTATACAAAATAAATTAATTTAATTCACAAAAACAACAAGGGTGGTTCTCAGCTCCTAAGCATGCTTCGCAACACATCCATAGGGTCACTATTTGCTTAGTGACTTTTAATATTTTGCTACAAAAATCATTAAGGCGGATATAGCATAAATGCAAAATAAATCATATTAAAATATTTGCTTAGTGACTTTGTGCAATTTTTTGGTCCAAAGTCTACACATGACATGCCTAGCAACATATCCAAAATCTAGCTCCATATCTTATCTATATGTTGAATTACAACAAAAGTAGGTCAAATTGAATTTGAATTTTCATTCAAAATCTAGCAGTCAAAAGTATGGTCATGCTTTGTACAAGTTGTATATTTGCTCACAAGGAAACCAACAAAATTAGTTTGTCATTTTTCTGATTTTTTATGATTTTCTACGAATTTTGTAAGGTGTTGGACCTATTCAAAATAAACTCAAGAATCTACTTGCACAAGAGGCCCTTGAAAAGATTTGATCATTCACAATTATGCCATTGGTTTACAGACCGACCCCTAGAAAGAATCAAAGCCTTGCAATTGGGTCCCTAGGGGTGGGGACGATGCGGCTTGCCGGCGGATTCGTCCGAGGGCTAGGTGGAGAAGGTCAAGGGGTTCACCTAGGGGTGTTGAGTGACCGGAGGCGGGTGAAGGAGCGCCGGGGTCTCACTGTGTGGCGGCGCGTAGGGGCGGTTGCAGACTCTGCTCCGGTGACAAGGCAGTGCAACCAAGACCACACGTGAGTGGGGAAGCTTGAGGAGGTCCTAGGGGAGAGGCTCGAGGGGTTAGCCGACGATGGGAGCTAGCGAAGGGGAGAGCTCACCGCGGCAGCGACAATGGCGGGGCGGTGGAGGCATGCATGCGCATGAGGAGGATGGGGCTCGCTTTTATAAGTGGCCGAGCGAGGAAGGGGAGCGGGAGGCTTCGCCTCGAAGGGAAAAGAGGGGAGTAAAGGTAGCCCAACCCTGGTAGAGCCAATACAGCCCGACCGGGCGGGTGGGTGGCGCGGGGGAGGGGGGGTGTGGCTAGGCGCTGGCAGGCGTGCCACACGCGTAGGAGTGCGTCCCCATGGGCATCTTGCTCGGGTGGCGGGCCGCTAATGATGGTGGTGGCCTCGGGGTACGACGGAACGGGGGGGGGGGGGGGGGTGGACGCCAAGGCTCGGCGACGGCGCCGCTCGCGGTCCGCAGCGCCGAGAACGGCCCGAAGCATTTGAATCAGCCAATGTTCAAACACGAAAACCTCCAAATTTTGAATTAAAACTTCAAAAAGTTTAGATTCCAAAGTTGTAGAGGAGCTAACCATTACAAAAATTGTAAAGGGTGGCATGGGTTTCATGGACTGGTTTAGCTGGGAACGTAATGCCAAGATGGGCATTTTCTCGGTGCGGTCAAGGGCAGATGTCGGTGTTGATTGAGTTTTTGGATACCTTCCACTCAAAATCTCAAATGCCACCAATTATGAAAAGTGTGTCTGTCAGGGTTCTCTACCACCGGACAGTGAATTTGTATCAATCATGTGTCAGGCTCGGATGGTTAGCGCTGGAGACAACAGGATTTATATTGGTTCGAGCCTCCAAGGACTAACACCCTACGTCTAGTGTCGAGCTGCCGTGTTCCTGTGCTACGGTTGTTTGTAGTAGGGGTTACAAACTGGTCGGGAGAGGGTGTCGAGCCCAAGTCCTTGAGTATGGGTGTTCGGTTCGTTAGCCCTTGTGACGGTTGCCCTCCTCTCCCTTTTATAGACGTAAGGGGGAGGCATAAAAAGGGAAATAAGAGATAAGTTACAGTATTTGGCCGTTGGGATGTCCTCTCGTGCGTCACTATCCGCTTGGGCGCATTGAAGAGGAGTAGTTTTATGTTGTTGTGGAGGTCGCCGCTTGTTCGGGCGGGGCTATTTACTTTGGGACGCCTACCGCTTCTTCCGAGTAGTTTGGGGCTGACTCAACCCGTATGGGCACGGGATGAGCTCGCCACGTGCCTAATCGTAGGCATGTGCTCGTCGTAGGGGCACTCGAGTGCCTCGGGTGGAGTTTGCGTGCTGCAGGGTCGGATGCGACAGCGACATGACGGCTGCGGGGTCGGGCAGGGCTGCTTTAAGGCTTCTGTCAGAGTCGGGCACCTGCGCATGCCGCGAGCTGGTGCGCTTGCATGGCATAGGGAACCAGCGTGCCACACATGGTACGACTTGTGTCTTGGTCGGAGACGGAGAGTGCTCGTGCGAACGAGATGCTTGTCGTGCGAGGCGGAGACTGGTCGGAGGGGCTTCCTCTAGCAGGGAACTGGTCGGAGAAGCTCCCAACTAGTCGGGAACAGGACGTCTTGCTAGTGATGGTCTTGACAGGAGTCTTTAGTCGTCCTCGTCTTGAATCTTGGTGTCGGGGACAGCACCGAGGGTCCCCTAAAACAACCGGGAGAATCCCGCTTAAAACCCGCAAAAAACCAAAACTAAACACATCCCACTTAAGCACACACACGGGGCACGGCCCACACTCGCGGGGGCCCCCGCGGCCCACCGCAGCGGCCCACTCAAAGGCCCCCTCGAGCAGGTTCCGCCTCGCTCGAGGGTTCACACCTCCCTCGAGCGGGTTCCGCCTCGCTCGAGGGTTCACACCTCCCTCGAGCGGGTTCCGCCTCGCTCGAGGGTTCACGACTCCCTTGAGCGGGCTCGCCTCGCTCGAGGGTTCGCCTCCGCCTCGCTCAAGGCCCCCTCACGCGCACACCCGTTCCCGCACGCGGGTACGGACATTTAATGCTCTGGCACGGCAAGGCGGCGCCATCATGCGCCTGGGACTCACGCCCCGGTCCTGTTGCACCAACTCCCTAGGGGGAATCCATCCCCGCCACTGTGGGGGACTGTGCGACGTGGCCGGTGTCAGCCCCGTGACACTGCGCTGCCTACTCCCGTACGGCTAACGTGCCGAGCCCTCGAAGGGGGGCGACCGCACCCTCGAACCGCTTTCTCGTGAACTTGCAGGGTCAGGTCATGACGCTAGGCCGGCGGGACGCCATCCCTGCCACTGTTGGTTGTGTGCGGCCGCCCCGTGCGTGCAACACCACGCCGGCACCGTTATAACCGCCCCGCGCCGTGAGGCACGCGGGAATGGGACACCGCCACGCCTACCACCGCATCCCGTACGGATCGACGTCGGCGGCTACCTCGAGCCCGTCTGAGAACGCCACGACCAACCACTACGCCCCTACCCTCTAAGCTACCACCGTTCGGGTACAAGATACGCCATGATGACCGCATCGTGACAAGGACCGCTAAGGCGGCCGCCTACTCGCGGCGTTGCACACCATACCTCCCCATGTAGCCGAATAGTGCGGCATGCTTGTAATTCGCCCTCTCCTTGGTCTATAAAAGGAAGGTGAACTCCCCCACCGCAAGGGACAACGACGACACAAAACATCGACACGAACGCCCGAAGCCGTTCCACACACACGCTCCACAATTCCCCCACAACATCCGAATTCACCTCGATCATTTCACCAGGGACTTGGAGGCCACGCCTCCTCTCCCGCCTTGCTTCTAGCCGTCCCACTACAAGCACCCTGGTGCTGAGCAATATAGTGCCCCGAGCACACCACTACTGGACGTAAGGCCTCCGGCCAGAACCAGGATAAACTTTGTGTCTTTAGTTGCTTAGCATCGACCATTGAGGGATAGACCTTGGCGCTTATCACTGGTTAGTGTCGGGACCATATTCCGCACCGACAGTTGGCGCCCACCGTGGGGCACACGAGCGCCGAAGGTCAATCCACCGTCAACTCCCTCCATGGTGATTCGCACCGAGTACGGCGGTACGCGCTACTCCATGGGCAGCTCGGACCCCCTCCCCGCCGGGTTCGAAATCCGGTTCGGGGGCTCGAACTTTCGGGCCACGGGGAACGGCTACTCGATGCGCCTCACCAACCGTGAGGAACTCCGTGCGTGGCGCCAAGATGGGTCCGCCCCGATTGCCGCCGCACGCGTCGCCACGACGCAAACGCCCGCGCCGACACGGACGCCGCGGGCCCGTCGGCGTCACGGTGCCGCCGCCGCCGCTCCGGCCGGCGCTCGCGCCGGGCGCGGTCGGAGCGACGGCACGCCGAGCGCGTCGCCTCACAACGCGCGCGCGCCCATCGAGCACAACGACGGCCGCCCCGGCGGGGGAGCGCTCGGCCTCCGGCCGCACTTCCCCATCGGTCCGCGCGGCGCCACGGCGGCCTACACCGCCAACGCCAATGCGCGCCACGATGCGCGGGGGTTCCCCCCGGCCGCCACGTTTTCGTCGCCGGGGACCCTAGCGCCTCCGCCGGCGAAGAATCGTCCCTAGGATCCCTCAACGCGTTTCCACCCGCCACCTTGCATGGGTACGCGGAGTGGGACTTCTCGGCGTGCCGGACCCGCAATGTTCGGGCGGTTCCTCGACGCCACGGACTGCGGTTCGGGCCGCTCCGACGACTCCAAAGACCGGGAGCTACGACCCCGCGCGGGAATGCCGCGTGGTCGTCGCCAACGACCGACAAACGCCACCGGCGCAACGGGCGCCGGCGACGGAGATGTTTCGCCGCTCTAGGGGCCGCTTCACGCCTAGCCGCGGGGCCAAGCGCCCCTGCTCCTTCACCCCCAACAGGGGCTGATATCAACGCACAGCTGGCTCAAGCACGCGAGCTCAAAGCCAAGTTGGCGGAAGAGTACCGGACGGTGCGGCTGCTCCGCGCCTCCATGGCAGGAGAAGCCTCCGCGGGCGGTGAACACGCGCGTGAGCTGGGCATACAGGCCTGCGACCGCATCAACGCCGACTTCAACGTCGACAACCCGGAAACGCCTCCGCGAGCGAGCCAAAAGCTCATCGCCGCCGCGACGCTGCTTCGGGCCATGCCCGCCCCTTCGACGCCCGAGGTGCGGAACCTGCACCGCGAGGCGCAGGCGCTCATCGAGCAAGCGGCCGTCCAGCAGGCCGAGAGCTCGGCGTCTCGCATCCGTCAGTAGGTTGACGCACGGGACGATGGAGGAGCGCAGGGGCCCGAACCCTCGGTGCACGCGGGAAGAGCAACGAAGCGCCCCGTCAACCCGGGGCGCACGCCGGGCAAAGAGCGGCTCCTCGACACACGCGGGCAGGCGCGGGACGACGATGCCCGCAATGTCATCAACGCTCGGCGGACGAGCAAAGCGGATGCCCGAGCGGCAGCCGGCTATCACCCTCGGCGGGGCGGACGCTACGACGGCGATGAGGACCGCTCGCCGACGCCGGAGCCCCCCGGGGACCCGCGTGTTCGGCCGGGAGATCCGCGCGGCGGCCTTGTCGGGCATACACCCCGGTACTCATGCAAGGAAGGAAGAATAGTAGAAGACGGACTCCTACTAGGATTCCCCTGTACTCCTACTAGAACTCGCTCTGTGTGCTCCTACTAGGACTCCTGCCTTGTAACCGAATAGGAACTCGCCCCCTGGACTATATAAAGGAGGGCCGGGTACCTAGCGAAACATCTACGATCCCTCCGGGGAACAACACCCAAGCGCAGGGCACAATACTATTCCAAACAGGACGTAGGGTAGCTACTCTGGCTACCCGAACCTGTATAAATCTTGTGTCCCGTGTCCTTGTGCATACCTTCGAGTTCTCGGTCTCCCGATCACGATCCTCACCGCACAATCTGCTACCTCGGGCACCCCCTTGGTAGGTTTGCCGGTCTAAAACACCGACACTCGGCGCGCCAGGTAGGGGTGATCATCGCCATCGGACGAATTCGAAGGACCTTAATCATCAAGATCAATCGCTCGACGACACCGACAAATACATGGACAACTATTCGACGACCAGCAACTCGCAGGCTCGGCGAAACTCTACACGGAATCGATTTCGTGTCACCCGATCAAGTTTGCTCTACGTCGACCTCGCCGTGCGCCGCGACTACTTGTCTCCGGCCGCACGTGCTCATCGTCGACCTCGCCGTGCGCCGCGACTACTCGTCTCCGGCCGCACGCGCTCTACGTCAACCTCGCCATGCACCGCGAGTACTCGTCTCCACTCCCCCGGCTGCAGCGATCTACTTCGCCTACGCCGCGCGTCCGGGTGCCTCGGCACGTCGCGCGGCTCGTCACACGGCTCGTCGCGCCGCTCGTCGTCGACTACTCCGCCGCGCGCGAGCTCGTCGTCGTCGACTACTTTGCCTCCGCCGCGCGTCCGGGGTGCCTCGGCACGTCGCGCGGCTCGCCACGCGGCTCGCCGCGCCGCTCGTCGTCGACTACTCCGCCTCGCGCGAGCTCGTCGTCGTCGACTACTTTGCCTCCGCCGCGCGTCGTCGGGTGCCTCGGCATGTCGCGCGGCTCGTCACGCGGCTCGTCGCGCCGCTCGTCGTCGACTACTCCGCCTCGCGCGAGCTCGTCGTCGTCGACTACTTTGCCTCCGCCGCGCGTCGGGGTGCCTCGGCACGTCGCGCGGCTCGTCACGCGGCTCGTCGCGCGGCTCGTCGTCGACTACTCCGCCTCGCGCGAGCTCGTCGTCGTCGACTACTTTGCCTCCGCCGCGCGTCCGGGGTGCCTCGGCACGTCGCGCGGCTCGTCACGCGGCTCGTCGCGCCGCTCGTCGTCGACTACTCCGCCTCGCGCGAGCTCGCCGTCGCCGACTAATTTGCCTCCGCCGCGCGTCGGGGTGCCTCGGCACGTCGCGCGCTCGTCACGCGGCTCGTCGCGCCGCTCGTCGTCGACTACTCCGCCTCGCGCGAGCTCATCGTCGTCGACTACTTTGCCCTCCGCGCGCGTCGGGGTGCCTCGGCACGTCGCGCGGTTCGTCACGCGGCTCGCCGCGCGCGCTCGTCGTCGACTACTCCGCCTCGCGCGAGCTCGTTGTCGTCGACTACTTTGCCTCCGCCACGCGTCCGGGTGCCTCGGCACGTCGCGCGCGGCTCGTCTTCTTGCTCGTCGCGGCGCGCATCGTCGACTTCTCCGTGCTCGTCGTCGACTACTTCGACTACGCCGCGCGCCCGGTGCCTCGGCACGTCGCGCGGCTCGTCTTGCGGCTCGTCGCTGCCGCCCATCGTCGACTACTCGGGCTCGTCGTCGACTACTTCACCTCCGCCGCCGTCGGGTGCCTCGGCACGTCGCGCGGCTCGTCACGCGGCTCGTCGCGCGGCTCGTCGTCGACTACTCCGCCTCGCGCCGAGCTCGTCGTCGACTACCCCCGCCTACGCCGCGCGTCGGGGTGCCTCGGCACGTCACGCCGCTCGTCGTCGACTACTCCGCGTCGCGCGCGGCCTCGTCGTCGACTACTTCGTGCGTCGCGACCTTCGTCTTGCGGGCTCGCTGGCTCTCGCCCCGGCCACGCCGTGGGGCGTGACTACTTGCCTTGCGGCAACACCGGCTCTACTTCAAGTACTTCGCGCGCCGCCACGACGTCATCTTCCTCGGTCGCATCGCGTCGACCATTCATCTCGACTAGTTTTCCAAACTAGTCGAGAACCGCAATCACGCCCCAAAGCAACTAGCCGAATCAACTCGACTAGTCGACTTCAACAACAACCGTCGCGGCTCCATCACCGACCGCCACGACTTCATCATCGGTCGCGCCTGCAAAGCAAATGCCTAAGTCATTTATTTAAATGATTATCGTTCTCTTGGCTTGTTCTCCTCATCATGTAGGACTACTTGCCGACTACTCATTTGTGTATGCTTCTCAACGGGTTTTCACGGGAGCTACACTCTCGCCGACTACTCTTGGGGCATATCAATCAAGTCACCGCGAGTCTACTTCATCAACTCGGGGGCTATCCCTAGGGAGCGTTTCTAAAGTCCGCTACGCGCGGCAATCTAAAGTCGACTTCTAAAGTCGCATTCTAAAGTCCGCTCCGTGCGGCATCTTAAAGTCGACTCCGGTCGCATCTTCGCCTGCTTCGATGGCATACTACGTGTGTAAGCTTCGATGGAACCTAGCTGTAAGCGGCCCTCGGGTCCTGGCGACGATGGAACCTAGCTGCACGTGGTCTTCACGCTCTGTACCATGGGTCCAAGTACCCTAAGTACTCGCGCTCCGTACCTTGGGTCTGAAATCCATGGCCCAGGTACGCAAGTCGACTCCGGTCGCACCTTCAAGTCCACTACGGTGGCACCCGTACCTTGGGTCTGAAATCCATGGCTCAGGTACTTAAGCCCACTCCGGTGGCACAAGCCCGCTCTGGCGGCAACTGTACCTTGGGTCTGAAATCCATGGCTCAGGTACTCAAGCCCACTCCGGTGGCACAAGCCCGCTCTGGCGGCAATCGTACCTTGGGTCTGAAATCCATGGCTCAGGTACTTAAGCCCACTCCGGTGGCACAAGCCCGCTCTGGCGGCAACTGTACTTTGGGTCTGAAATCCATGGCTCGGGTACTTAAGCCCACTCCGGTGGCACAAGCCCACTCCGGTCGCACCCAAGCCCACTCCGGTGGCACAAGCCGACTCCGGTCGCAATCTTAAGTCCGCTCCGGCGGCAAAACTACTCGTTTTTTTTTCGATTTTTTATTCGCTTTGGCTTTCCGGAAAGTGCTTTTCGTTTTTTGCATCTTAAGTCCACCCGCGTGGCACAAAGTCGACTATTGTAGTCGCATATCAAGTCCGCCGCGCGCATCCTAAAGTCGACTTCTAAAGTCGCATATCAAAGTCCGCTCCGCGCGACACAAAGTCGACTTCGGTTCTCAAGTCGCATCTCAAAGCTCCGCTCCGCGCGGCAACTAAAGTCGACTTAGGATTTCAAGTCGCATATCAAAGCTCCGCTCCGCGCAAGAACTAAAGTCGACTTCGGTTCTCAAGTCGCATCTCAAAGTCCGCTCCGCGCGGCAACTAAAGTCGACTTCGGATTTCAAGTCGCATCTCAAAGTCCGCTCCACGCGGCACAAAGTCGACTTCGGTTTTTAAGTCGCATTCTAAAGTCCGATCCGACGGCACGACTACTTCTCAAGCTCCACGGCTCGACGCCAACCGCTACCCGGAATCTCTCCGGCTCGGGGGCTACTTGAAGATAACTTCGACGCATGCTTCGCTCGCTCTCAAGCTCGGGGGCTCCTCACCAATCACTACTCGACGTGGCTCATACGACTCTCTTATCTCGGGGGCTACACGCCGCAAGAGTACTCGGATGATGGCTTCACGAACACTGAAGACCCTTGGATTGATTACCTAATCATTTCAAGGCTCGGGGGCTGCTATGCTACACCCATCATTCAAATTTTTTCAAGACTGATGAGCTGGACCACCTTCCAGCCTCGCGGCAGTTCAAGTACTATTGAGGACTTCTCCAAGCAGTACCCGAGGACGCTCAAGAACTACTCGAAGAGGCTTCAAAACTACTCGAACTACTACTATCGACTACAATGTGCTCGGGGGCTTGTCGGGCATACACCTCGGGTACACATGCAAGGAAGGAAGAAAAGTAGAAGACGGACTCCTACTAGGATTCCCCTGTACTCCTACTAGGACTCGCTCTGTGTGCTCCTACTAGGACTCCTGCCTTGTAACCGACTAGGAACCCGCCCCCTGGACTATATAAAGGAGGGTCAGGTACCTAGCCAAACATCTACGATCCCTCCAGGGAACAACACCCAAGCGCAGGGCGCAATACTATTCCCAACAGGACGTAGGGTAGCTACTCTGGCTACCCGAACCTGTATAAATCTTGTGTCCCGTGTCCTTGTGCATACCTTCGAGTTCTCGGTCTCCCGATCACGATCCTCACCGCACAATCTACTACCTCGGGCACCCCCTTGGTAGGTTTGCCGGTCTAAAACACCGACAAAGGCCTTTCCCCGGCCGCTTCCGCCACCCCACGACCATCACCAAGTACAACGGGGAAGCGGACCCCCGCGTATGGCTCAACGACTACCGCCTTGCGTGCCACTGGGCGGGGGCCACCAAGGACGAGGTCATCATCCGCAACCTCCCCCGCACCTCGCCGACTCCGCGCGTACGTGGCTCGAGCACCCGCCGGCCACCGCATCCATAACCGGGATGACCTAGTCCGCACGTTCGTCGGCAACTTCCGAGGCACGTATGTGCGCCACGGGGAACTCCCGGGACTTGCGCTCTCTCCCGCACCCGACAGGCCCGGCGAGTCGCTCCGGACTTCATACGGCGTTTCTCCAAGCGCCGCACGAGCTCCCGAGCGTGGCGCAATCCGAGATTGTGCACGCCTTCCTCGAGAGCACCACATGCGGGACCTCGTGCGCGAGTTGGGGCGTAGCCCGCCGGGGGACTCGAACGAGCTGTTCGACATCGCTACCAGCTTTGCCTCGGGCGAAGAGGCCGTGGGAGCGATCTTCGATGGCAAGAAGGGCAAGCGCACGGACGACGCGCCCGCGGAGGGCAGCAAGTCTAAAGAGTCCAACCGAAGGACAAGCGGGGTAAGAAGGGGGAAGAAGCCGCGCCGCGAGGCGCGCGAGCAGGGACGCGACGCCGACGATGGCGAGGCCCTTGCTGTTGACCCGGCTCGACGGGGCCCTCGATCGGCCCCTCGAGGTCCGGGGGTTTTTGACGACATGCTGAAAAAGCCATGTCCCTACCACAAGACGCCGGTCAACCACACCCTCGAGCAGTGCGATATGCTCAAAAAGTTTTACGGACGCGCCGCCGCGAAGGATGGCGAGGCCAAGAAGGATGGGGGAGACGGCGATGCCGGTGGCTTCCCCGCTGTGGAAAACGTTTTCCTCATCTTCGGGGGGCCGACCGTCGACATGTCGAGCCGCCGGCGAGAGCGGCACGAGGTTCTCGCCGCGGAGAAGGCGCCTCCCTCCTTCCTCGACTGGTCGGAGGATGCCATCACCTTCGGCCCGCGAGGACCACCCGAACCGCATCCCTAACCCGGTGCCGCACCCGCCGGTGGTTGACCCAATCATTGGGAACGCGCGGTTCTCGAAGGTCCCGATGGATGGAGGCAGCAGCCTCAACATCCTCTACGTGCACACGCTGCGCCTATTGGGGATCGGATTGGACCAGCTACAGCCCAACACGACACCTTTCCACGGCGTTGCGCCACGCGAGCGCGTCCAGCCCCTTGGGCAGATCGACCTGCCTGTTTGGTTTGGTACTCCGAGCAACTACCGCAAGGAGATGCTCACCTTCGAGGTGGTGGGGTTTAGGGGCGCGTACCACGCCATACTTGGGCGGCCCTGCTACGCCAAGTTCATGGCAGTCCCCAACTACACCTACCTCAAGATGAAGATGCCGGGCCCCAACGACGTCATCACCGTGGGTGCGTCCATTGAGCACGCCTTCGACTGCGACGTCGAGTGCATGGAGCACGCCGAGGCCCTAGCGCTGGACGAAGCGCTGGTGGCCAACTTGGAGAAGATGGTCAACGAAGACCTCAACTCCACCGCCAAGCATGCCGGCAGCTTCGCGGCTGCAGAGCAGACCAAGGAAGTGCCCCTTGACCCTGCTGCCCCCGAGGGCAAGGCGTTGAGGGTCAGTTCAACCCTCGACCCAAAATAGGAAGTGGTGCTCATCGACTTCCTCCACGCCAACGCCGACATCTTCGCGTGGAGCCCCTCGGACATGCCAGGCATCTCGAGGGAGGTCGCCGAACACTCCCTTGACGTCCTACCTCACTCCCGCGCCGTCCGGCAACGGCTTCGCCGCTTCGACGAGGAGCGGCGGTGGGCGATCGGAGCGGAGCCGCGGAAGCTCCTCGAGGCCGGGGTTCATCAAGGAAGTGTTCCACCCCACTTGGCTAGCTAATCCCGTATTAGTGAAGAAAAAGAACGGGAAGTGGCGGATGTGTGTAGACTACACCGGCCTTAATAAAGCATGTCCAAAGGTTCCTTTTCCTTTGCCGCGTATCGATCGGATCGTTGATTCGACCGCCGGGTGCGAACCGCTCGTTTCCTTGATGCCTATTCCGGTATCACCGATCAAAATGAAGGAGTCCGATCAGCTCGCGACTTCGTTCATCACGCCGTTCGCATGTATCGCTACGTGACGATGCCGTTTGGCCTCCGAAACGCGGGCGCGACATACCAGCGATGTATGCAGCACGTCTTCGGAGACCACATCGGGCGAACCGTCGAGGCGTACGTGGACGACATAGTCGTGAAAACCAGGAAGGCGGACGACCTGGTTAGCGACCTCGGCATCGCGTTCGGCTGCCTACGGGCCAACGGGGTAAAATTAAACCCCGAAAAATGTGTCTTTGGTGTGCCGCGGGGCATGCTTCTAGGATACATAGTCTCCCAGCGAGGCATCGAGGCCAATCCTGAAAAGGTTGCTGCCCTCGAGCGAATGGGCCCGATTCGGGACCTTAAAGGGGTGCGGGAGGGTGCCGGGGTGCCTCGCCGCCTTAAGCCGCTTTGTCTCGCGGCTCGGCGAGAAGGGCTTGCCCCTCTACCGCTCTCCTCAAGAAGCACGAGTGCTTCTCCCGGACCGCCGAGGCCCGGGACGCGCTCGACAAGCTGAAGGCGTCCTTGACCCACGCCCCAATCCTCACGCCACCGCAAGGCGGCAAACCTCTGTACCTCTACGTGGTTGCGACTACTCAGGTGGTCAGCGTCGTGATCATGGTGGAACGTACGGAGGAGGGTCACGCCCTGCTGGTTCGACGGCCGGTGTACTACATCAGCGAAGTCTTGTCCGACACCAAGGCACACTACCCCCAGGTCCAGAAGCTGCTCTATGCAGTGGTCCTCGCACGATGCAAGCTTCGCCACTACTTCAAGGCCCACCCTATCACGGTGGTTTCCTCCTTCCCGCTAGGGGAAATCATCCGCAATCCGGACACGGCGGGCAGGATCGCCAAGTGGTCGGTGGAGCTGATGGGCGAGACGCTCGCCTACGCCCCGCGCAAGTCCATCAAGTCCCAAATCTTGGCAGATTTCGTTGCCGAGTGGACAGACACGCGATTCGGGCCGCCGCCGCATCCGGGCAGAGGCCGGACTCCGTACTTCGACGGCTCGGTGATGAAAACAAGGGCGGGCGTGGGCTTGCTCTTCGTGTCACCCCTCGGGGAACACATGCGGTACGCGGTGCGCCTCCATTTCCCCACGTCCAACAACATGGCCGAGTACGAGGCCCCGCTCCGAGGCCTCAAGATCACCGGCGAGATAGGCGTCAAACGCCTCGACGTGCGGGGGGATTCGCAGCTTGTGATCGACCAAGTCATGAAGAATGCGAGCTGCCACGAAGACAACATGGAGGCCTACTGCAAGGCCGTGCGGGTCCTCGAAGACAAGTTCTACGGCATCGAACTTAACCATGTGCCCCGCCATTACAACGAGGAGGCAGACGAGCTTGCCAAGATCGCGTCAGGGCGGATCACTGTCCCCCCGAACATCTTTGCTCGGGACATCGCTCAACCGTCCGTCACGCTCGAGCCACACCCCTCGAACCACGCGGAACCCTTGGGGGCTCCCTCGAATCCAGCGGGCGTGGAGCCCATGGACGAGGACCCCTCGAACGAGGCGTACGTGCTATCCCTTCTCGAGGGGTACGGCGCCGGTGAGGTCGAAGTTATGGATGTCGAGCCGGCCCCCAGCCGGGCGGATTGGCGCGACAAGTACATCACCTGGATGGACCGAGGGGAACTCCCCTCGGACCGGTCCGAGGCCAGGCGCATCGCCAGGATGGCCAAATCCTTCGCCCTCGTCGACGGCGAGCTGTACAAGCGCGCCGCTTCCGCATCCTGCAACCGATGCGTGCCCATCCCCGAGGGGCGCGAGCTCCTCCGGGACATACATGAGCGGATGCGGCCACCATGCCGCGCCCCGCACCCTCATAGGCAACGCGTTCTGCCAAGGCTTTTATTGGCCCACCGCGGTCACAGATGCCAGCGAGATCGTGCGCACCTGCGAAGGGTGCCAATTCTACGCCCGAAAATGCAACCTCCCTACGCACGTCCTGCAGACCATCCCCATTACATGGCCTTTCGCCGTGTGGAGGCTGGACATCGTCGGGCCCTTGCGAAAGGCGCTCGGGGGCTTCACCCACCTGTTGGTCGCGATCTACAAATTTTCTAAATGGGTGGAGGTGCGCCCCATCACGAACCTCGGGGGCGGAGCAGGCGGTGACGTTCTTCACCGACATGGTCCATCGCTTTGGAGTACCGAACTCCATCATCACCGACAACGGGTCCCGGTTCACGGGCGGAAATTCCCGGAATTTTGCGACAAATTCCACATCCGTGTGGATTGGGCACCGTGGCACACCCACGGACCGGCCGGTCAAGTAGAGCGTGCCAACGGCATGATCCTACAAGGCCTCAAGCCCGAGAATTTTCGACCATCCGAACAAGTCCGGTCGGAAATGGCTCGGGAAGTGCTGCGGTCGTGTGGAGCCTAAGGACCACCCCAAGCAGAGCCACTGGTTCACCCCGTTCTTTCTAGTCCATGGCGCGGAGGCCGTACTCCCCACGGACTTAGAGTATGGGCCGCCCAGGGTGCGAGGCTACGACGAGGACACCAACCAGCGAGCCCGCGAGGACTCACTGGACCAGCTGGACGAAGCGCGCCTCGTGGCCTTGATGCACTCCGCAAGATACCCGCAGTCCCTAAGGCGTTACCAAGCTCGAAAAGTGCGTCGGCGGGACTTCAGCGAGGGGATCTGGTCCTAAGGCTACGCCAAGACAACCGAGGACGCCACAAGCTATCACCTCCGTGGGAGGGACCCTACGTCGTGGTGAAGGTGCTCAAGCCCGCACGTACAAGGCGGCCAACGAGGACGGCGAGGAACTCACCAACGCTTGGAACATCCGACAGCCTACGTCGCTTCTATCCCTAGCTAGGATTTCCAAGTTTTTTCGTTGTAAATCGCAAAGCCCAACACCCCGATTGGCGGCACAAATGTAAACAACAAAGAATTCAATAAAAAGGGCAACTCGGCTTTCCCCCCGAAACCCAAGTCACCCTCGGGGCTACTACGGGGGGCATCCCCCCCCCAAAAAATGGTCCCATTTTTTCGCAAAAAACCCACGTGCGCTAAGTTTGGCTCAACCTTAGCATCAAGCAAAGTTCAAACGAGGCGCGGACGGCTTAGCGGAAAGTACGCGCGAGCCGCAGATAGCCTACGCCTCCACGAGGATACGGCCCTTCTCTCTTGCCTCCCGGACCCGGCGAGCCGCTCACGAAAATCGAACTCCCCTAACTTGAATTTACTCGGGCAAAGGAAGAAACAAAAACGGTGCCATAAAAATAACAAGCACCATTTGCTCCCACAAGTTCTTGAAACAAAAAGATTGTTCATTTACATGGCCGCGTGGCCCACATACTAACGTACGAACAAAAAGGGGCCTAGCGCCCACAATCTCCGTGCCTAAGGAGCGTCGGCTTCAACAACATCCGAGGAAACAGAACTCCTCGAAGGCCTCGGCCGAGCGCCTCGGCGGCGTCGGCAGGCTAACGCGTCCACGCGCTCCATCGCCACTTCATCCTCGGCGCCCTCCGGACGATGTAGCCCTCTGCCACGGCTTCGAAGTTGATCTCGTAGTGAGATCGCACCACTCCAAGAGCCTTCTGGACGCCAAGGTGTAGAGCGCGGCGCATACGCCGGAGACGTGCCCGCCGAGGGCGCGCGGCGGCCGGCCAACGAGCTTCCGGCCGCGCCTCGCCCTCCTCCACCGGCCCGGCGGGTCTCGAGGGCCGCGGAACGCAGCTCCAACAGCTCCCGCTCGGAGGAGTTGTAGGAAGCCTGCAGCGCCTCGGCCCGGTCGGTCGCGTGCCCCAGCGTGGTGCGCAAGCCTGAACGTTGCCAGCGAAAGAAATCAGAAGGAGGAGCGGACCTTCAAAGGAAAGATCAGCAAAACAAGAGACGAAACGGTGACCTACCTTCAACCTGCTTCTTCTCCACCTCGAGGGCGCAGCGCTCGGCCTCAACCGTTTGTTGCAGGCTGACGACGGTGGCGCTCTGCTCATTGAGGGACTGCTCTTGATCCGCACTCGTGATGCCGAGAGCGGCCCGCCGCCCTCAAGCCTCAAGAACTCGCCGTTCCGCCCTCCGGGCCGACTTCTCGCGTCGCCTCGCGAGCGGTACGCTCCCGCCGAGCGCCGACCGGGCGTCGGCAAGAGCGATCCGCTCCCGCCGGAGCCGCCCCTCGCCCCCCGGTGGGCGCACGCTCTTGCGGGAGCCGGGTGAAGGATCGGATGACGACTAGAGAGGGGGGGGGAGTGAATAGGAGCCGTAAAAATTCTTCCCAAAGAATCCGGCCTATGCCCTAGTCGATCTCGGTCTCACACAAGCGATGGATCGAATCACACACCAATCGCCAAGACAACGAGGTTATGGATCAACCTCTAGCCTTAGGAACGATTCCTTGAAACACACGCGGAAGCACGAGAAAAGAAGGGGAGAATCGAACCAAGAAGCAAAGCTCACGAGCTCGCGACCGTCCGGCCGAGAGGGGCGGACCGTCCGCACCGGCCTCGCGGACCGTCCGACCTCGGAAGCCGCGGACCGTCCGCGCCAACCCCGCGGGACCGGCCCGGCCCAAAGCCGCGACCATCCGTTAAATCACACGGAACCAACGAAGCGACCGGGGAACACGGACCGTCCGCGGGAGCACGCGGACCGTCCGCCAGGACCCCGCGGACCGTCCGCCCGCCGTTGCGGACCGTCCGAAACTCCGTCCAACGAAAACTCAAAGCCGCGACGGATTGAAACGAAGGACGAGCAAGAACACGAAGAACACGGAACGAACTCGTGCGCGCGACCGTCCGCCGGAGGGCGCGGACCGTCCGCGAGGCACGGCGAGCAGAAAAAAACGCCCGACCTCGAAGGTCAACTCTCCCAAATCATCATCGGATTTCCCAAACGGTTGAAGCTGTGGAGACAAGGGTTTGGGGACTTGAAAAACGTCACACAAGGATGCTATAGCCCAAAAATCTTGCCTCCTAACTCCCTAAATCACCCGGAATCGCGAATCCTTTGAGCACCCAGCAAAATCTAGAGCACCGAACGAAAATCCTCGAATCGAAGTGGTTTCCCGGCGTGTGAGGGCACAAGATCAACCGCAAAGATGCACGAGACATCTATCCATGTTTCCCTCAAAGAAATCCGGGGAGAAACCCACTCAAATCCGCGGAATCACACCGAGAACAAAGGCACGAAAACAAGCACAAAAGACCACGAAAAACACAACTCCGAATCTTCTATACAAACCAGGAAAGATTCACAAGGTCTAGCATGCCGCCCTAGCATCCATCCCTCTCAACAAATCTCTCATGAAGCTCTCATGCTAGCCTAGAGAAAATGGAAGAAAAATAGCTACGAAAATGAGAAGGAGGAAGGGGGAAATGAAACCCTAAGTCGCCGAGAGAGAGAGAGCCACTCACACACCCTCATGGCTTATATATCGGGTCCCTAGGGAGTGGTAAATGACTCGACTACCCCTAACTTAACTACTGGCGATACAACCCACGCAGGGGCATTTAGGTAATGTTTGTGGGTCTTGCCATCGGACGGCCACGCCTTTGCCGCACCCCGCGTCCTCCCGACGCAAGCCATGCGATCTCGCCGCGTGTCCTCCGCTTCGAAGCTTCCCGACACGCCGGATTCCGTCTCCGTCGTGTTGGGCCCTCGGACTTGGTTTTGAGGCCCAAACCAAGAAACCGTCCTCCGATGGTTTTGTGGGCAAACCACCAAACCCCCGCGTGCTCGGTCCGGCCTCCCGCCAAACCACTTGACTCGACCGCCACCGTGCACCGTCTCGACCGTCCATGACTTCGTCTTGCTCGTGTCGCCACCATGTGCCCCGCACCCGGCCCCGCCGTCCACCGGTCCCTCGAACCGAGCCTACTTGTCTCTCCATCTCCCGGAGGCCCCTTAAGGCCGAAGACCTTTCGCGCCCGTTCTTCACACCCGCAACAACACGAACCGAGCCGCGGCCTACACCCGCGCACTAAGCCAAGAGTCGGTCCAACACCCGTTGTCAATCACTCATCACCGAGGAGCGGTCATCCACCGACCACCGGGACTCTCCTGGTCCTCGGCTGGTCCTCCGCGGTGGCGAGCGCAGCGACCTTGGCGTCGAGGGTGGCCTTCAGCTCGTCGGCCTCCTTGGCCTTCGCTCGATGCGCGCGCCCTCTCCTCGGCCTGGCTCTGCTGGGCCTGCGCCTCTCGGAGCCACGAGCGGAGCTCCTGATTGTCAGCCTGGACGGTGACCACCTCCGCCTCCCAGTTGGACGCCAACGTGCGCATCTTCTCCAGATCCCCCCGCGCCTGCTGCAGCGCCTCATCCCGATCGATGAGGGCTGCGCAAATCCGTTCGAGGGTGGAGGGGCGCGCCGCGGCCTGCCTTTCGCACTCCTAGAGCCGGTCGCGTAGAGCCTCGCCCGCACGACGCCCACCGTCCGGGGGGGTCTCCAAGGCGTCGCGAGCGCGTCGAAGGCGTCACGCCGCTCCCCGGGAGGTGGCGAAGCTCAACGCTCATCCGGTCGAAGGCGCCATACTTGTCGCGGGCGCGGTGCTCGAGCTCCCCGCTGCCAACAAAATAGAACCGCAAGCGTCGCGCTACAAGAAACAAAACACGAAGGCGAAGAAGTCGAAGAAAAAGGGGGCAACAGCCGCCTCACCCGGAAGACGCGCCACGCCGACCGCCGTGGATCCGCGCCGCCTCGTTCAACGCCCGGTTGAGCGCGGCGCCATGGTCACGGAGTTCCCCCCCCCATCGCTGCTCCTCTTGAGCGTCGCCGAGGCGGGGCGGCTCGTCGACGCGTCCCTCTCCGGGCGCAGCGGCCGGCGTGGGAAGAAGAAGCCTCGACGCCGAGCCCTCGGCCTCCGGCCACCATGTGGCCATCCTACCGCCACACGAGCGCCCCCTCCCTCGCGGGGCTCGGGGGAGGGCACGGGGAAGTTCACCCACCGGTCCCCACCCCGGCGGCGGGGAGTCGTCGTCCGGATCTCCACCGCCATCGCACGGGAGCCGCCGACGAACGCGGGCCCGGCCGCGCCCCCCCACCGCCGCCTTCGGCCGCACCTCCGTGGCCGCGGGCTCGGCTGGCGGCGCCGCGACCGCCGCCTCCGCCGTGTCCCGGCCGGTCGCGGGCGCCGGGTGGCCCTCCACGGCGGTCGTGCCGGGCAACGCCATCGCAACCGGTGCCGCCGGGCCGTACCTCCACCTCCGGCCGCCGCGCCCCCGCCACGGCGCCGCCGCCGCGCCTCCACCATGACCGGCGCCCGCTACTCCTCGACGGCCGCCGGTTGCGGACCGGTGGGTAAAACCACCGCCGGCGGCCTCGAGGCCCTCGCCCGCACTCGCGAGCTCTCGCCCGTTGTTGCCGCCGCGCTCGCTCCCGCCCGCGCCGCCCTCGACGAATGCCGCCGGGTGGGGATGGACGCGTCCGCCCTCAACACCTTGGCCGGTGCGAGGGGGAGGCACAGCTTGGCACCACCCCCCGCGTAAAGGCAAGCAAATCGTCAAATCCTCGCCTATCGGGCACGTAACCTCTCGAGAGATGAATCCCTCACCTCGAAGAGGAGAAGGCGCCCTTCCTCTTCCTTGAGGTCCCCATTGACGCCGCGGGTGCGGCCGGCGCGGCCGCCGTTGCACCCCCCGACCGTCTCCACCGTGCGCGCGGGCGCCTCCGCCGCGTGCGCGGACGCCTCTGTCGTCGATTGCACGGGGACGGGCGCCCGCGCCCGCCCCCACGATGCGTTGCCCCACCACCGAGCCGGCCCGGTGACGGGGGTGCGGGCTCCCACCTATCGGGGGAGGGCTCGCCCCCCAACCTCTTCCTCCTCTTCCTCCTCCTCGTCCGATGACGATTACTCCTCGGTCCCCGGTGAGGAGAGCCCCTGTTGCTCGCGCGGCGCAGCCCGCCCTCGCTCCTCCCCTCGCGGCGCTCCCCGTGCCGCGTCGCACGCTCCCTCTTGCGAGCCACTCGCTCCCGCTCTCGGCCGCGCGCGCGCGCGCGCGAGCGCACGAGAGCGGGGAGTGGGCGGCTTGGACTTCGCGGCATTTACGCTCACCAACCGGCGGGCGAAACATTAAATTGCGTCAACAACCCGGAACCGGCAAAATCGGAAACGAAATCAAGAACTCCACTCACCGCCCGGCGGTGGCGCATCTCAAGATCCCACGGGGTCCCTTCGTTGCGCGCGGACTTGGGGTCGATGGCGCTCCGCGCCCGGTAGCCGCGTAGTCCCGCAGGAGGGGGCTCTGCAGTGTCCGCGACCTCGCCAACGCGACGGGGTTCGCTGCCTCGGTCATCTCGAAGATGCGGAGCAGCCTCTCCATCAAAGGGACGATCCGCCGATGATGGAGATGGGCGAGGACATTCTCCGCAGTCAGCCCGCGGCCCGCCAGGCTCCTCAGCGCAGCCAGGAGCGATTCCAACCGCGCCCGGTGCTGGGGCGAAGACACCCCGTGGTGCCAGCAGGCGGGCCTCTCCCGGAGCACCAAGCCGGTGTAAGGGGGGGAGGCCGGCTCATCGTTGCGGAGATAGAACCACCCCCCCGCTCCCCACCGCATTGTTGGTCGTTATCGTGCAGGGGATGTAGTCGTCTTTGCGCCGGCTCCACACGGCGAGCGACATGCCGCCGCACGCACCGCGCGGCGGGTCCTCCCGCTCCGACGTCGGCGGCGTGAACGCCCTCCCCGCGGAAGAGGTGAACCCGAGAGATCCCAATTCACCGGGATCCCTAGGAAGCCCTCACAGACGCCAACGAATGTGGCCGCCCGCGAGATCGCGTTCGGTGCGAAGTTGTGGAGCTCCACGCCGTAGTGGTGGCAGAGAGCCCGCATAAAACGGCTCGCCGACGCCATGAAGCCCCGCTCGTGGAAGCGGACGAAGCTGACCACGTAGCCGCTCGGAGGGTTGGGCACTTGCTCCCTTCCTGATGGCACGATCCACTCGGCCGGCTGTCCGTCCTCGTTTGCCTCCACCGGCCGGCGGTTACCGCCGGTGCCGGGGCCGCCCGCGTCGCCGTCGAGCGCTCCCATGCCAACGGGTCGATGATGATGAGAGGCCGCCGGGGCGCCATGCGAGCGGGCGAAGAAGCGAAGGATAAGGAACAAGAAGAGCTCCGAAAGGGGAAAGGTGCGATGGCAAGAACGACTCGGGGGCTGGGGCGCAAGGAGCGAGAACGGTGAATGCTAAGGTGAAAACCGCCCTCTCCCCGTCCACCGGATTTATAGACTGCAGGCGTGTTCTCCGGAGCGTGCGCCCGGCGCGCGCATTAACCGGAGTGGAATTCTCTCTCGTTGACAAATGGGCCCCACCACGACCGCGGTGGCCACGCAACCGCACGAATGCCATCATCACGGCGTAGTAACCGGAGGGCCGCGGCGGTGCGGTCACATCCGCCCGCCCACACCGCTCACTACGCGCGCGACCTCGCCGCCCGAAAGGCGCGCCGCGCGCGAGATTACGCTCCCCGACCGCGAACATTTATTGGCCCTGTCCCTTACCGAGTAAGGTAGACCCTCGAAGCGGCCCGAGCTCCCGGCTTAAATTAACACGACCCTCGAAGGGTGCAAACGCCGACCGGCAACCTCGAAGCCCATTTGAAACAAACGGGCGCCACGAGTGCCCTTCGTTCGCAAAAACCATGCGATCGGCCAGCACGGGAGCCGGCACGGCCAGGCACCCTCGAAACCTGCAGATGCAAAAGACGGGAGCACCCAGCTGCTACCCCGCACGGCCCTACTGATAAGAGGTTCGAAGCCTGACACTCGACGGGTTCGAACAGGCGTCCTAGATCACCAGAGTCGGGGACGACGAGGGCACGCGCATTTGAGCCTTTCCTCGAGCCCACCGGCTCGAGGGTGCCCCACATGTCGTGTTCGAGAGCCGGCCGAGGGCGCCTAGCCGGGGGGATCCCACCGAGGGAGAGCTTCCGCGCCCTCGGTCCCTAGCGAATGGGACCGAGCCCCACCTAGCAAACCCACGCAAGTGCTTTGATGGACGCGTCTCGGGACCGCGCAACCTACCCTTATCGAACGGGGCATGGGTGTCCACTCGAACCACCCACTAACAACTCAATGAGGAATCCGCAATCCGCGACCCGATCGATGGGGGTTGCGGAAACCTCACCCTCCGTCCCGCGGAGGGACAGCGAGGGTGCGTTAAAAACAAGTCACAGAGCTCGCCCTGATCGCCTTGAACGGGCCCAGGCTCGGGGGCTCGACGCACGGCTACACCTCCTGAGTTGCACCGGCCGTGGGTAGTGCCAGTCGCGCGTGCGTCACCGAAACCGGCTGGAACATCGCCGACGTCGGTTGGAATATGTACCACACTCACCGACCAAATCCCACGGTAAAAACCCCTACGGAAGCACTCACGCTCCCGCAGGCTCGGGGGCTAGACCCGCGGGTCCGCCGACGCGCGGCCCCACGGAAAGCATTAGCAACCGGAGAGGGAAGGATGTCCTATCGGTAGGCTTCGGCACCGCGGGGAGCACGGCCGGCAAACCCGCGGATGCTCGGGGGCTGCGTCGGGGACAGCCCGAGGGTCCCCTAAAACAACCGGGTGAATCCCCGCTTAAAACCCGCAAAAAACCAAAACTAAACACATCCCACTTAAGCACACACACGGGGCACGGCCCACTCGCGGGGGGTCCCCGCGGCCCACCGCAGCGGCCCACTCAAAGGCCCCCTCGAGCAGGTTCCGCCTCGCTCGAGGGTTCACACCTCCCTCGAGCGGGTTCCGCCTCGCTCGAGGGTTCACGGCTCCCTCGATCGGGCTTCGCCTCGCTCGAGGGTTCGCCTCCGCCTCGCTCGAGGCCCCCTCACGCGCACGCCCGTTCCCGCACGCGAGTACGGACATTTAATGCTCTGGCACGGCAGGGCGACGCCATCATGCGCCTGGGACTCACGCCCTGGTCCTGTTGCACCAACTACCTAAGGGGAACCCATCCCCCGCGACCGTGGGGGAGCGTGCGACGTGGCGGTGTCAGCCCCGTGACACCGCGCCGCCTACTCCCGTACGGCTAACGTGCCGAGCCCTCGAAGGGGGGCCGGCCACACCCTCGAATCGCTTTCTCGTGAACTTGCGGGGTCGGGTCATGACGCTAGGCCGGCAGGACGCCATCCCCGCCACCGTTGGTTGTGGGCGGCCGCCCCGTGCGTGCAACACCACGCCGGCACCGTAACAACCGCTCCGCACCGTGAGGCACGCGGGAACGGGACGCCGCCACGCCCTCGCCACCGCATCCCGTACGGATCGACGTCGGCGGCTATCTTGAGCCCGTCCGAGAACGCCACGGCCAACCACTACGCCCCTACCCTCGAAGCTACCACTTGTTCGGGTACAAGATACGCCATGATGACCCGGATCGTGGCAAGGACCGCCAAGGCGGCCGCCTACTCGCGCGCGCGTTGCACACCATACCTCCCCATGTAAGCGGAATAGTGTGGCATGCTTGTAATTCGCCCTCTCCTTGGTCTATAAAAGGAAGGTGAACTCCCCCCGCCGCAGGGGACAACGACGACACAAAACATCGACACGAACGCCCGAAGCCGTTCCACACACACGCTCCACAATTCCCCCACAACATCCGAATTCACCTCGATCATTTCACCGGGGACTTGGAGGCCACGCCTTCTCTCCCGCCTTGCTTGTAGCCGCCCCACTACGGGCACCCGGTCTCGAGCAATATAGTGCCCCGAGCACACCACTGCTGGACGTACGGCCTCCGGCGGGAACCGGGATAAATCTTGTGTCTTTAGTTGCTTAGCATCGACCATTGAGGGATAGGATTGTGGCGCTTATCACCGGTTAGTGTCGGGACCACATTCCGCACCGACACTTGGCCTTTATGTTGTCAATGGTGTCAGAAGACTCCACCTCAAGAGCAATTATCTCGCCGTCAAAGGGGGCCCTAATATGGGCCCTCGTCAGTGTCCCTCAAAAAGACGAACAACTTTTATATTGGCCGATTTTTGGGTGTTTAAATAAAATTCGAAGAACGCGACAAAAGTTCTAGAACAGGTTCAAGGGCACTAGAGAATTTGACCATGTTGACTAGGGTTTTGACCACACTAGTGATGGTTGACTTAGTTAAGAAAGTAATTAGCACTAATTAAACACCTAGGGTGTTACAACCTACCCCCATAAGAGGAATCTCGTCCTGAGATTCAAATTTAAAAGACATATGTGTACATATTTATAAAAAAAAATTAATTTAATTCCCAAAAACACCAAGGGTGGTTCTCATCTCCTAAGCATGCTCCGCAACACATCCATAGAGTCACTAAGTGGGTTAGAGGTGGGTTTCCCCATTTAAACCGATTATGGAGCTTAATTTGCTTCTAATGTTTTAGACCATGAATTAAATCATAAATACAGTGGGTGGTATTTCTGAAGCACTATGGAACTAGATAATGCCACAGAACAAGATTTCACATTTACATGAGCTATAAATTAATTATACCAACAAAAACAATTTCTAGATACCACAAATATGAGAAATGCATATAAAAATAAATAAGCAACCTCTAGAGCCAAACTTTCTCCCACATCATCTCTGACTTAAAACAAGTCTAGAAAATCAACAAACACATCAAGAGCTACTATATCTATTGAACTAGGCATTTATATTCAAATATAAGCATACAACAAAAATAAATATTTATAACAGATATAAAATTATGCTTAATTTAGAAAAGGTGAAACTAGTCATATTATGATCATAGATAGAAGTTGAGCACAAAAATCTATTTATATATTTTGCTACAAAAATAATTAAGGCAGATATAGCATAAATGCAAAATAAATCATATTAAAATATCTACTCAGTGATTTTGTGCAATTTTTGGTCCAGAGTCTACACATGACATACCTAGCAACATATCCAAAATCCAGCTCCATATCTTATCTAGATTTTGATTACAGCAAAAGTAGATCAAACTGAATTTAAATTTTCATTCAAAATCTAGCAGTCAAAAGTATGGTCATGGTTTGTAGAAATTGTATATTTGCTCACATGGAAACAAACAAATTGGTTTGGTATTTTTCTGATTTCTCTATAATTTTCTACGAATTTTCTAAGGCGTTGGACCAATTCAAAATAAACTCAAAAATCTACTTGCACAGAGGACCTTGAAAAGATTTGATCATTCACAATTATTCCCTTGGTTTAGAGATCGATCCCTAGAAAGAATCAAAGCCTTGCAATTGGGGTTCGAGGGGCGGGGGCGGGGCGGCTTGCCTGATTCTGGCGAGCTCACCAGCGGATTCGTCCGGGGGCTAGGTGCAAAAGGTCAAGTGGTTCACCTAGGGGTGTTGAGTGATCGGATGCGGGCGAAGGAGTGCCGACGTCTCGCCGTGCGGCGGCCGCGCAGGGCGGCGGACGCCGCTCGTCGGGGACAGCCCAGAGAGTCCCCTAAAACAACCAGGGGAACCCTGCTTAAAACCTGCAAAAAACCAAAACTAAACACATCCCACTTAAGCACACACACGAGCCACGGCTCACACTGCGGGGTCCCCACGGCCCACCAAAGCGGCCCACTCAAAGGCCCCCTCGAGCGGGTTCCGCCTCGCTCGAGGGTTCACACCTCCCTCGAGCAGGTTCCGCCTCGCTCGAGGGTTCATGGCTCCCTCGAGCGGGCTCTGCCTCGTTCGAGGGTTCACCTCCGCCTCGCTCGAGGCTTCTACACGCGCACGTCCGTTCCCGCACGCGGGTACGGACATTTAATGCTCTGACAACGGCGGGGCGGCACCATCATGCTCCTGGGACTCATGCCCCGGCCCTGTTGCACCAACTCCCTAGGGGAACCCATCCCCGCTACTGTGGGGGACTGTGCGATACGGCCGGTGTCAGCCCCGTGACGCTGCGCCGCCTACTCCCGTACGGCTAACGCGCCGTGCCCTCGAAGGGGGGGCCGGCTGCACCCTCGAAACGCTTTCTCGTGAACCTGCAGGACCAAATCATGACGGCGAGGCGGCGGGACGCCATCCCCACCTATGGTTGGTCCCGCGCGACCGCCCCCATGCTCGCGAGCCGCCACGCCAAGCACTGTTGCAACCACTCCGGTGCCGTAAGGTGCACGAGGAAGGGATGCCGCCACGCTTGCCACCGTACCCCGTACGGATCGACATCGACAACTACCTCGAGCCCGCTTGAGGACGCCGGGGGTCAACCGCTACGCCCGACCCTCGAAGCTGCCACTGTTCGGGTACAAGACGCGCCATGATGACTAGATCGTGGCAAGGACCGTCGGGGCGGCCGCCAACTCGCGGCGGCAAAGCCATACCTCCCCGTGTAGCCGAATAGTACGGCATGCCCGTAAACCGCCCTCTCCTTGGTCTATAAAAGGGTTGAGCTCGATGCCGTAGAACTTGTCCTCGAGGGCTCGCACGGCTGCGGTAGGGCTCCATCTTGTCGTCGTGGCGCCTTGCGTTCTTCATGACCCGATTGATCACGAGCCGCGAGTCCCCCCGCACGTCGAGGCGCTTGACGCCTAACCCCAATGGCGATTTTGAGGCCGGCGAGGAGGGCCTCGTATTCGGCCATATTGTTAGACGCGGGGAAGTGGAGGCGCACCGCGTACCGCATGTGTTCCCCGAGGGGTGACACGAAGAGAGGCCCGCGCCCGCTCCTGTTTTCATCACCGAGCCGTCGAAGAACAGAGTCCAGCACTCTGCTTGGATCTGCGGCGGCGGTAGCTGCGTATCCGTCCACTCAGCGACGAAATCAGCCAAAATTTGGGATTTGACGGCCTTGCGCGAGGTGTAGGCGAGCGTCTCGCCCATCAGCTCTACGGACCACTTGGCGATCCTGCCCGCGGCGTCGGGGTTGAGGATGATCTCCCCTAGTGGGAAGGAGGAGACCACCGTGACGGGGTGGGCCTCGAAGTAGTGGCGGAGCTTGCGCCGCGCAAGGACTACCGCGTACAGCAACTTCGGACACGAGGGTAGCGCGTCTTCGTGTCCGACGGGACCTCGCCGATGTAGTAGACCGGACGTCGTATAGGCAAGGCGTCCCTTCCTTCGTGCACTCCACGACGATTACGGCGCCGACCACACCGGGTGGTTGCGGCCACGTAGAGCCGCAGGGGTTCGCCGTCTTGCGGTGGTGTGAGGATACGGGCGTGCGTTAGAGACGCCTTCGACTTGTCGAGCGCATCACTGGGCCTCGGTGGTCCGAAGAAGCGCTCGTGCTTCTTGAGGAGGCGATAGAGGGGCGAGGCCTTTCTCACCGAGCCGCGAGATGAAACGGCTCAAGGCGGCGAGGCACCCCAACACTTTTTGCACCCCTTTGAGGTCCCGGGATCGGACCCATTCGTTCGAGGGCCGCAACCTTTTCAGGGTTGGCCTCGATTCCCCGCTGAGAGACAATGTATCCCAGGAGCATGCCTCGCGGCACTCCAAAGACACACTTTTCGGGGTTTAATTTGACCCCATTGGCCCGTAGGCAGTTGAACGCGACGTCAAGGTCACCAACCAGGTCGTCCGCCTTCCTGGTCTTTACGACGATGTCGTCCACGTATGCTTCGACTGTCCGCCCGATGTGATCCCCAAAAACGTGTTGCATGCAACGCTGGTATGTTGCACCCGCGTTTCTGAGGCCAAACGGCATCGTGACGTAGCAGAACGTCCCGAACGGTGTGATGAACGAAGTCGCGAGCTGGTCGGACACTTTCATCTTTATTTGGTGGTACCCGGAATAGGCATCAAGGAAGCAAAGCAATTCGCACCCAGCCGTTGAATCAACAATTTGATCAATGCGTGGCAAAGGAAAAGGAACTTTAGGACATGCTTTATTAAGACTAGTGTAGTCTACACACATCCGCCACTTCCCATTCTTTTTCTTTACAAGCACGGGGTTTTCTAGCCACGTTGGGTGGAACACCTCCTTGATGAATCCGGCCTCGAGAAGCTTCCGCAGCTCCGCTCCGATTGCCCGTTGCCGCTCCTCGTCGAGGCGGCGCGGCCGTTCTTTGCACGGCGTGGGCGTTTGGCAGGATGTCAAGGGAGTGCTCGGCGACTTCCCTCGGGATGCCTGGCATATCCGAGGGGCTCCACGCGAAGATGTCGGCGTTGGCGCGGAGGAAGTCGACGAGCACCACTTCCTATTTGGGGTCGAGGGTGGAGCCGACCCTCGACGCCTTGCCCTCGGGGGCGACGAGTCGAGGGGGACCCCCTTGGTGCGCTCCGCGGCCTCGAATGTGCGGCGTGCTTGGCGGCGGAGTCGAGGTCGTCGTTGACCATCTTCTCCAAGGTGGTTACCGGCGCTTCATCCGCGCCGGTGCCTGCGTGCTCCACGCACTCGACGTCGCGTCGAACGCGTGCTCGATGGATGAGCCGACGGTGATGATGCCGTTTGGTCCCGGCATCTTCATCTTCAAGTAAGTATAATTGGGGACCGCCATGAATTTGGCGTAACGGGGTCGCCCAAGTATAGCGTGGTAGGCCCCCCTTGAACCCCACCACCTCGAAGGTGAGGGTCTCCTTGCGGAAGTTCTTTGGGGTGCCAAACCAAAGGCGGCGGGGTCGATCCGCCCGAGGGGCCGGACTCGCTTGCCCGCGCGCAATGCCATGGAATGGCTTCGTGCCGGGCCGCGGCCTCGGTCCCGGCCGATCCCCATTAAGCGCAACGTATGCGCGTAGAGGATGTTGAGGCCGCCGCCTCCGTCCATGAGGACCTTCGAGAACCGTGCGTTCCCGATGATGGGGTCGACCACCGGCGGGCATCGGCCGGGTTGGGGACGCGGTTCGGGTGGTCCTCCCGCCGAAGGTGATGGCGTCCTCCGACCAATTGAGGAAGGACGGAGGCGCCCTCTCCGCGGCGAGGACCTCGTGCCGCTCCTTCTTGCGCTGGCGGGTCGACATGTCGACGGTTGGCCCCCCAAAGATGAGGAACACATTTTCGACGGCGGGGGAAGCCGCCCGCGTCGCCATCGCCTCCGTCTTTCTTGGCCTCCGCCTCCTTCGCGGCCGGCACGGCCATAGAATTTCTTGAGCATATCACATCGCTCAAGGGTGTGGTTCACCGGGGTCTTGTGGTAAGGACATGGCTTTTTCGGCATGTCGTCGAACACCCCCGGGCCTCGAGGGGCCGGTCGAGGGCCCCATCGAGCCGGGTCAACAAGAAGGGCCTCGGCATTGCCGCCGTCGCGCCCTCGCTCGCGCGCCCGCGGCGCGGCTTCTTCCCCTTCTTGCCCCGCTTGTCGTTGCGGTGGGGCTCCTTGTACTTGTCGCCCTCCGCGGGCGCGTCCTCCGAGCGCTTGCCCTTCTTGCCGTCGAAGATTGCCCCCACGGCCTCCTCTCCGGAGGCGAAGCTGGTGGCGATGTCGAACAGCTCGTTGGAGTCCGCAGGCGGGCTGCGTCCCAGCTCTCGTACGAGGTCCCGGCACGTGGTGCCCTCGAGGAAGGCGTGCACGATCTCGGACTGCGCCACGCTGGGGAGCTCAGTGTAGCGCTTAGAGAAGCGTCGTATGAAGTCCCGCAGCGACTCGCCGGGCCCCACGTGTGCGGAGCGCGGGTCCCATGACCCTCCGGGGCGCACGTACGTGCCCTGGAAGTTGCCCACGAACGTGCGGACCGGATCGTCCCCGGTTGTGGATCCGGCTAGCGGGCAGGTGCTCGAGCCATGTCCGGGCCGCGTCGCCGAGATGCAGGGGCAAGTTGCGGATGATGACCTCGTCGCTGGTGGCCCCGCCTAGCTGACAAGCCAAGCGGTAGTCGTTAAGCCACACGCGGGGGTCCGTCTCCCCGTTGTACTTCACGATGGTCGAGGGTTGGCGGAAGCGTTGGGGAACGCCGCCGCGCGGATCTCCCGGCTGAACACACGGGTGCTTGGGGGCTCCGGCGTCGGGGAGCGGTCCTCGCCGCTGTCGTAGCGTCCGCCCCGTCGGGGGTGGTAGCCCCTTGCGCCCGTGCGTCCGCCCCCGCCGGTGCGCCCGGCGTTGATGACGTTGCGGGCGTCGCCATCCGGAGCGCCCTGCGTGCGTCAAGGAGCCGCTCCTTGGCCGGCGTGCGTCCTTGGTCGGCGGGTCGCCCCGCCGGTCCCCCTGCGTGCACCGAGGGTTCGCCTCCCGGTGCAGCTTCGTCATCCCGCGCATCCCCCTGTTGGCGGATGCGTGAGGCCGAGCTCTCGGCCTGCTGGACGGCCGCTTGCTCGATGAGAGTTTGCACCTCGCGGTGCAGGTCTCGAGCCTCGGGGGTCGAGGGTGCCGGCATGGCCCGCAGCAGCGTCGCGGCGGCGATGAGCTTTTGGCTCGCCCGCGGGGGCGCGTCCGTGTTGTCGACGTTGGGGACGGTGTTGATGCGGTCGCGGACCGTCGGCCCGGCTCCGTGCGCGTTCGCCGCGTGCGGGAGGCTTCCCCCGCCATTGAGGGCGCGGAGCGCCCGCACCGTCCGTATTCCTCCGCCGGCTTGGCCTCGAGCTCGCGGGCTTGGGCCACCGCGCGTCGGCGTCGACCCCGGCGGGAGCGCTCGGCCCCGCGGCCGGGCGCGTGGCGATCCCCGGGGGCGGGCGTGACTTCCCCGTCTCCGGCGCCCACCGCACCGGCGGCATTGGCCGGGTCGTTGGTGATGACGGCGTAGCACTCTCGCACGGGATCGTAACTCCCGTGCGCCGGGAGTCGTCGGAGCGCGCCCGAACCGCGTAGTCCGCGGCGTCTAGGAAACGCCGAACACAACCGGGTCCGGCACGCGGGGGAGAAGTCCCACTCCGCGTACCCGTGGCGGTTGGCGGGTGGCAATGCGTCGACGGAGCCCGGGGACGATTCGTCCCCCGGCCGAGGCGCGGGGTCCCCGGCGACGAAGACGTGGCGGCCGGGTGGAACCAGCGCATCGTGGTGTTGACGTTGGCATTGTAGGCCGACGTAGCGCCACGCGGCCGATGGGGATGCGCGGTCCGGAGACCATGCGCCGTCCCGCCGGGGGTGGTGGCGGTCGTGACGGCGGGCGCGCCGCGTTGAGTGGCGGCGCGCTCGGCCCGCCGCCGCTCGGAGCCGCGCCCGGCGCGAACGCCGCCGCAGCGACGACGGTGTCGTGGCATCGACGGGCTCGCGGCATCCGTGCGTGCGGCGGGGGCCGTCTTCCCGACCCGGCCTGGCGCCGCGCGCGGAGCTCCTCACGGTTGGTGAGGCGCATGAGATAGCCGTTCCCTGTGGCCTGAAAGTTCAGGTCCCCGAAGCGAATTTCGAACCCGGCTGGGAGGGGGTCCGAGCTACCCATGCAGTAGCGTGTACCACGGTACTCAGTGCGGATCACCATGGAGGGAGTTGACGAAATGACCTTAGGCGCTCGATTGCCCCACGGTGGGCGCCAACTGTCGGTGCGGAATATGGTCCCGACACTAACCAGTAGAAAGCGCCGAGGTCTATCCCTCAATGGTCGATGCTAAGCAATAAGAGACACGGGTTTTATCCTGGTTCCGGCCGAGGAGGCCGTACGTCCAGCAGAGGCGTGCTCAAGGCACTGTATTGCTCAGCACCGGGGGTGCCTGTAGTGGGGCCGCTACAAGCAAGGCGGGAGAGGAAGCGTGGCTTCCAAGTCCCTGGAGGAGTGGTTGAAGATATTGTGGGAGAATTGGAGAATGAGTACGTGGTGTGCGGGGAGTTCCTGTCCGTGTCCCCCTGCGGCTGGGGGGTTCGCCCCCCCTTTTATAGATCAAGGGGGAGGCGGATTACATGCGCCCCGCGCTATCTAGCTACGTGGGGAAGCACGACGTGCTATGCTGTAGAGTGGGCGGCCGTCCGGACGATCCTTGCAGCGATCTAGCCATCATGGCCTACCTTGTACCCGAACAGTGGCGGTTCGAGGGTAGAAGGGCGGCGGATGGTGGCGATGTCCTCTGATAGGCTCGAGGGAGGTGCTGACGTTGGCCTGTACGGGGCACAGGAGTAGGCAAAATGGTGTCCTTTCCCGACGCGCTCCACAGTGCTGGGGTTGTTGCTACAGCGCCTGGCGTGCGCCTGCACGCGCGGGGACGGCGGCCACGTCGTTACAGTGGCAAGGATGGTGTTCCACCGGCCTAGCGCCTTCACCTAACCCCGTAGGGTCACAAGAAAGTGAATCGAGGGTGCAACCGGCCCCCTTCGAGGGCTCGGCGTGTTAGCCGTACTGGAGCAGGCGCACGGTGTCACGGGACTGACACCGCCGCGCGCGCACGGTCCCCTCCCCACGGTGATGGGGATGGGCTCCTCCCTGGGGAGTTGGTGCGGCGGCACCGGGGCGCGAGCCCCGGCGCATGATGGCGCCGTCCCGCCGGTGTCGGGCGTTAAATGCCCGTGTACGGGGGCCGGCGCACGCGTGAGGGGCGCCCTCGAGCGTGGCGGACCCCGACCGAGGGCGGGACGTACCCTCGAGCGAGGCGGAACCTGCTCGAGGGGGAGCGAGCCCTCGAGCGAGGCGGAGCCCGCTCGAGGGAAGTGCTACCCCTCGAACGGGGCGGAGCCCGCCCGAGGGGGGCGCGCATCCTCGAGCGAGGCGGAGCCTGCCCGAGGGGATCTCTAAGAGGGCCGCCTTGATGGGCCGTCGGGGTCCTTGCGGCGTGGGCTGTTCCCTGCATGGTTAGGCAAATTGTGTTTCGGCTTTGTTGCGAGTTTTAAGTGAGGGTTTCCCCGTTGTTTAAGGGGACCTCTAGGGCTGTCCCCGACACATATCCATGGCCCTTCATGCAAGAAGAAAAAGGTACCAATGCAGCTTTAATTTACTTCCCATGTTGTGCTTGATCACTTATAGAGACTTGCCCAAGGCATCCTTTTGCTTAATCGCTATCTCCTTCTTCATAGCCCTTCTGTGTTGTCTTCACTCCATGAATTTTTATTTAATGTCCAGAACAGAAAGTTACCCAAGCTCTACTCCATTGCACAGTTCACAAAATTTTCTTTCCAATCAGTCTTTATTTGCCCAAATCGGACTCCGGACAAGAGAGTTACATCCGTTTTACTTCAGCGATGAAGTCTGTCCTGAAATTTCAGAATGCGCAACACTCAATGTTTTCTCCATAACTCATTGCACGGGTCTTCAAATTCATTGGTTCTTGATGCGTTGGAATGTCAACTTGATGGAGCTTCTGGATATCTCATTTTCTTCATTTGTACACCTCTGAACAAGCTCTCAAATTGATGAAGACAGCAGCATTCATTGCGGGATTGAGAGAGGTTGATGATTTATCTTGCAACTCTTTTAGGCATGACTTCTTTTTTAATTATTTGAGCCTTGTCTACATGGTTAGTGAAAATCGGGCCTTTCCCGACATGTGCTTCTTTAAGGTCATTAACTTGACCAAGCGTAAAGCATGATCGAGATTTACAAAACTTATTGTAAACATACGCGTCCATAATTAACACCACATGCGAATTGTAGCAACAAGTCAAGGTGTAAACAAAAGAAGCATATGTTTCATGCATAGCACTTAGCTCATCATTAGGCAAAGGTTCTTTAGATGTGAGATTAATTGGTTCAAACATAAATGTTTCCTCTTTTTCATTCTCAGGAAAATCTAGCCTATCAACATAATCATTATTGGAATAAGGCATAGAATTTAAACTATCATTTATTCTATTGGTTGAGCATGAGTATTTGAACTTATCATCATCAATACCAACAACATCTTGAGATTTTAGTGCGTACCTTGTCCTTAGATCTTTTTCAACAAGAGTGATATTTGGTTCATCTAGCGGTGTTGAAGGTGAACCAATCTCAACGAGTGAAGGTGTCTCTTTGTTACCTTTTTGCACCCCCTCCATCTCATCATGTGGGACGTGTAATCCATCAACTACATTTGCATTTTTCTCTTTTTTGAAGTCTTCATTGTCATCCCAATCTTTATCTTCAAAGTCCTGTATGTTGCTTTCTTTATCTTCCATGTACCACATGTCGTCGAGATTGCTTATCGTTGGTTCACTCTTTTTTCATCCTTAAGTGCTTCCATGTCTTGATTTGCTAGTGCGTAGGCTTCAATAGCACACAAGCTATCACCTTGTGGGGAGGGGCCTTCTTGGAGTACTTGCTCTATGTCAACTCCTTCACATTCATCTTCTAGCTTGAGTCCTATCTTCTCTCAGTTATCCTTCGAGTCACTAGGCTCGGCACGGTTGTACTCTTCTCTTTCTTCACCATAAATCCTTGAGTTGTCAAACCGGTCGATCCATCCTTCATCTCCTTCTTCTCTTTCTTCTTCAAATATCTTTTGGATCGACTCTCCACTCATCTCTTGATCAAATATATCTTCAACTAGTTTGGCAACGTGTCGGCATTCCTCCTTCCTTCGGTAGTTGATTAGTGGGGCAAAATCAACTTGAATCCAACCGGATTGATTGAACTCCGTCAATGGTCTAGCATTCCACATACTTCAGCCTACATTCATGTTAGTTTCAACATTTTTAACATCCGAAATGACTTCTCTTACCTTGGGAAGTGGATCTTCAATTTCTTGTATGGTCGGTTCATCTTCCTTGACCTCCGGTTCATCTTTTTCAGAAATTTCAGCAAGCACCTCAGGCTTGCTTTTGTTGTTTTGCTCCTCCGACAACGTCTTTGCCAATCTCGTTGCATTCTTTGTCCATTGATTATCCTTTGCAAGATTTGTGCAACTTCATTAATTGTTTTATCCATTATATCACCGCCTGCACACATGCTTACAAAACGAGACGAGTTAAGGGTTAGTGAAAAATAAAAGGTATGCAACATCAAGTCACCGGAAAATCCCAAGTTCGGGCCTCGCTCAAGTAGTTCATTAAAACGGTCCCATGCTTCATTAATTCCTTCACCCTCTCCTTGCTTGAAAGTGAGCACTTGCCTCCTTAAGTCTTGGACCTTGCTTATGGGAAAACTCTTCAAAAGAAACTTCTTCACTAGCTCATCCCAATTTCCTTTTGCTTCAACGGACGCAAGTGTGTACCATCTTCGCACTTCATCTTCGAGAGAGAACGGAAAAAGATTCCACTTGAACCAAGCGGCCGGAACTACTTCTTGTTGCACCGTGTTGCATATCATCGTGAATTCATTAATGTGTCTATATGGGTTGTCATCCTCCAATCCTCTAAAGGGGTTTGTCGCCACTAACTTGATAATTCCAGGCTTTACTTCATAGTGGGTTGTAGCAAGCGTCAAATCTGATTTTTGCATCTCGATGTATTCCATTGACGGCATTGCTAGATCCCTTAGCGACATCTCTTCATCCTCCAAAGGTGAGGTGAACATATCCATCTAGGCACTAAAAATAAAAAAGAAAAACACAAAAGGGTTTTTTCTAGAAAACTAGGGTTAGATGTTAGTAATCAACAAAATTAATACTAGATTAAACGTAGCAAACTGGCTTGCTCCCCGGCAACGGCGCCAGAAAAAGGGGCTTGTTGACGGTTGAAACACGTAACAATCTTTGTTCCGCAAGCGTACGGACCTACACCTTTTTCACCACGGGGTGACCCCCAAGGTTCTTGTCAATCCGCGGAGCAAGAGGATTACTAGCGCTTAACCAAGTACTAATCTAGTTGATGGGAAACCTTTGGAAGGGGTATTAATCTAAAGGTAAAGACAATCTAACCTATGTTAAGCTAAGAAGTATAAGGTTAAATTACATGGCAAAGGGTGGACACAAGCCAGAGATTAAGATAGATAATGTGACGCCCCAGGTTTTTAATTATAGTCATTAACGCTAATGACCGAATCAGCCGAGTCAAACCGGTCAACCACCGGTCAAACCTAGGTCAACCTGGGTCATCACCCTGAAAACCTTGCCAATGAACCCTAATGAACCCCTTGACCAAGCCTACACACACCCGTAATGGACCCTTGGCCAAAGACACGGTCAAAATCGGCTTAATCGTTGACGTCAGTGAATGTCGTCCGGAACTTTTGCCGCGTTCTCCAAAATTCACCTAAACACTTCAAAATCTACCTTTATAAAAGTTGTCCATCTTGTTGAGGGACACAACTTTCATGTAGATTGGCATTTCAAATTTTGGGTGGAAATTGGTGAAAAACTCGATCGACTGACAGTACCTCCTGTTTAGCAGAGCATGCCGGCATTCAAAGTTGGCACGACGTTCCTGCAAAATCCATTGAGAAAAACACTATATGGCCTTTTTGAAAGTTGTAGAGGGTAGTTGGATCTACAACTTTCCTATTGACCACATGTTGTACTTCTATTCAAAAAATTGGAGAAAAACTAATTCGAACAGAGGCAGTCCGAGCAAAATTTTGCCGGAGCGCGACGGCCGCGCCGCGTCGCCCGCGCGCCGCGCCCGCGCACCGTACCATGGCCCGTGCCCCGAGGCGCGTCGCCCGAGGCCGCGCCTCCCTAGGCCGCGCACCCTCCCAAGACGAGCACGCACGCCCAAGCACCTCGGACCCCGCGCCGCCCGCGCCGCGTCCCGAGGCAAGGGCACGCGCGGCGGGGCGCGCCCGCCCGCCGCCGTCCGGCCCGCCCTCGCCGCCTCCTCCTCCGTCCTTCCCGTGCCCGAGTCGGAGAACCCCTATAAGGCGGCCACCGCTTCCCCGCGACGCGCGGACCCCCCCTCCCGGCGGCCAACCGAGCACCGCCCTCGCCGGAACAGCGGCCGCGGCGGCCGCTTTCTCGGCCGCCGGCGCGCCGCTCACCGAGCCACCACCATCCCGGCCAAGTGCCCAAACCGACCCCCACTAGTCCCTAGGCCCCTCCCCAGCCTTTCCCCGGCCGCAAGCGCCGGCGAGCTCACCGAATTCCGGCAACCCGCGCCGGTCGGCCGCCCCTAGGGGCTACATTGCAAAGAACCGTTTATTTTCGAGGGCCTCATTGCAAAAGGTAAACTCCAATAGTAGAAGTGACTTCCTGATTCTTGTAAATTGCGTAGAAAATCACAGAAAAAACAGAAAATGCGAAACCAATTTTGTTGGATTCATGGTGAATTATCCTACAACTTTTGTTGTTCTGGCCTGAGCTAATTCCTGTTAGTTTTTGCATAAAAAATACAAATGTGAAAACCATAGATCTGCAATATCTCAAAAACCATAAATCCTGTGTAGCTAATTTTTGGATATGTTGTGTGTTAGGTCATGACTAGCTCCTATGACAAAAATTGCACAAATTTATGATGTAAATCTTTTTATAAAAATGTTTATCCATTTCTGCCAGATCTGCATAAATTATTTTTCTAGCTAAAAATAATTAGGTTTTTGCAACCAAATTTTGCACACTGTCTTTTAATGCCAAAAAACACCTGTGGTGAATGTTGACGGTTAATAATTGTATCAAAGTTCGTTTGTGACTTGCAAGCGTACAAGTCTCCCGTCGTAGTCAAGGGACCCTTCTTCCCTCGAGTGGTGAACCCAATGTATCGAATCCGTGGAACAAATGTGTGACGCAAGAGTTGATCTAGTAAAGCCAAATAACTTCAATCTTGGTAAAAGAGAAACCCTAATGCATCTAGATAAGAACACAAAACAAAGATAAATCTAATCTACTAAAGACCGGAGAGAACAAAGTAAGATTGGGTAGATAAACCGATCTAGAGGGATCGGGGTAAGCCTTTTGTTGAAGTTCCAAGCAAGAGAAGAAGTAGCAAATCGAATCTTAATAGAAGCCTCTTTAAATCGTGGTTTCCCGTCCAAATCCGAAAACATCCGCCTTTCGAGACCCCCCCGTTCGTCACAACGTATCCCTATTCATGCGGGGAGCTTAGGGCGAGTCAAAAGACAAGTCGAGATTCTTTCGGAAGATCCGGCGTGTACCTCTAGCCACCGCGGCTACAAGAACACCCTATGTAATCTATCGCGCGAATAGAATTGGAATAAGCAAAGCCGATCGAAAAACGAAATCTTCGAGGAAACACTTGATCGCTAAGAAAAGATTCAACTTGATAATTCAACTATGACAATGATACATACACAAGATCACCACCGGGATCCTTCCTTGATCTTGCTTCTAGCTCGGGAACTCCGACGTGGTCTTCCATGCAAGGTTCCCACGTCGGCTAGGGAAACCCTAGTCAACTAGCTCGACCCTCTCCTCTCCGACATGGTGTCCCTCTCTTCTCTCGCTTCTCGGCGGCCGAAGACGAAATCTTCTCGCGTGGCTCTCGGTCGGGGGACTATAAATAGCCCGATTGGCGGCTAGGGCAAAGGAGGACGCATTTGGGCCCAAAATGGGCACGGGCCGGGCCGCCGGGCCGGCCGGCCCGGGCCCATTTAGGCCCGCCCCGTGGGCTCCTTTGCCCGAGGTCGGTTCCCTTGCTTCCGGATGTTTCCCCCTTCGCATGTAGGTCCATGTCGTCGGTTTCTCTCCGAATTGGACTCAACTCCTTGTCTTGCAAGATTCAAGCACTTTTCTCGGTCGGGTCCCCGGAGTCCGTCGTCTTCTCGGATCAAGTCCCCGGCTTCTTGGAGTTAATTTTGCTTCATTGCATGACTTGTTCGGGGCTTCAAGGTCTTGTCATGAGGTGCTTGATGAACTAATCCCGAAAGTCTTGCATTCAACACTAAATCCCCGCATAAACATTAAACTCCAAAATCGACATGCACACGTGAACTTGTTATACCACGGGGGTTAGTACCAATGGATAAGGTATAAAACTCATGCCAACACCGAAGGTAAACTCATGGCTAGGTTGACGGATTTTCACCGTCAACGTTGAATTAATCACAATTTTATAAATACCAGAATTAATTATTCTTGAATTATTCTTGTTTTTTTAAAATTGCATGACTCAAGTTCCACAATAGTTCTAGGTGTATATGCTGCACCACTAGGCTGGATTTGAACCATATAACATGTGTGAGAAAGTTTGGATCATTTTGATGGATAATTATTTTTTTGTGTGCATTTACCTTGTCCATCTTACTAACTTTTGTCTTTTTCAAAAGTAATTATTTTCTAGCTATCCAAAGCTCGCATGTGTGTCCAGTGGCTTATTATAGGTGTTTAGATTGTAACACACCCATACAATGAATTTTCTTAATTAATTTCATGAATAAAAGCTATGGAAGCAATTAAAGGCTTAATAGTCATTTAATGGGAAAAATCACCAAACCACCCATGTTAACTTGTGTGTGGTTGCAAATCATGTTAAAAAGTTAAACGTACCCACCCACTGTTGTTTGCGAAGTTAAATTAAATTACTTGCGTAGATGTGCACACAGTCACTGTCAAAAAGAATAATTAATAAAGAACAGCATATTGTTCCTTTATGGAAGAGTATGCTGAATGTGTTTCTTATCTAGGTGAATGTGCCCGACCAAAACACCCCTTGGTTGTCTTCTATTGTTTGTTGTTAATTAAATTAAAAATCATCAAATGAATCTTGCATGTGCATCCTCGTGTAGATCTTTCCGCCAGTAGACGTACGCTCGTGCCGGAAGAAGGAGACGAAGGTGCCGACAACGAGCTGCCGTGCGTGGACATAGCTCAAGACCTGGACCCAAGTCCAGAAGGGCCCAAGGCCAACCTTGCCAGCGAAGGCAAGCCCCGGATCATTAACCCTGACTTTTAAAGTTGTGCAATTATGTTTGCTACGATTGTGCACTTACGTTTCAGGAGTTGATTTGAAAACCCTAGATGCATGATCCTTAGGTACCTATGCTCTATCACTAGTATGCTAGGTCGATAGCTGCTATGCAATAGGACCCGATAGAAGTCGAGTGATGTTCGTCACTCGCGAGAATAGGTTCCTAGATAGGAAGCATAAGATATCTTTAAATGGATTGCTCATGTGGTAAGAGCATGGGATTGGGCTCCGGTCCAGTGGTCATGTGGGCTAAGCTTTTGAACGTACTAAACATTCGCCGGGAATGGGACCGGTAAGCCTAGTACCTTAATGAGGCGGCACGGGATCCTACCGTTACTACTCTTGAGAAATCTCCTAACCGGCTAGCTACCGGGAAGGGTGGTGTATGGTGACTCCGGGTATCTCGCGGGGTATGCCGGATAGCCTGCACCAAGGACTGTAAGATTCGATCCCAACCCGAGGATTTTTGGGGACGGCCTGGGAAAGTTGTCCCTTGTGGGCAGCCTACCGTGTGTTTGGGTTTACCTTGCAAGGTTTAAATCAATCGATTGTCGGCCTCTCACCGTTATCCGAGACTGCTTAATCAACTGGCCATGATATCCCATAATGATGGAACTCGAGAAATATTGTTGTATGAATTAATTGCTTGTCCAATTCTTGATTGGATTAGATGGCACATTTAGAACTGGTAATCAACTAGAACTTGTGCTAAAATTTTGAAAGTAAGGATCTACCCTTAGTAGCCGTTCAGCAAAAGAAACTCCACCGGCCAAAAGCCTTTAATGTCTAGAGGTTGGTGATGTAATCATCACCCGACGGTTAAGTCTTGCTGAGTATTAGTATACTCAGCCTTGCTTTAAAACTGTTGTTGTAGGTGGGATTGATCAGAAGGGTGACGACAAGTGATGACATCACGGATGGCCTCCTGTGATGTTTACCGTTGCGCTAGTTTAAATTTTTCCGCTGTATTTTCGAACTCTGAACCTTTACTCCATAACCGGAACAGTGGTTTGTAATAAAATGTTTAATTCATGTTGTACTCTGGACTCACCTTCGCGTGAGTTTTAATGCATGTGTCGATCCTCTGTTCGATGTCCAAGTGATTTACCGGGCGTTAACCCGGCAACCAACGACAGGATGATACTTTACTATGGCTTAATGACCAAAGTGGATCGGTCTTAGGCGATAGTACGGTATTTTCCTGGGCGGGTTGTCACAGATAAGTGTTCCCTCCCTAGGGTTTAGGATCACATGAACATGCATCTACTACATTAGAAGGGTGTTGCCTACACTAGCTTCATGGCGTTTATGCGGCTGCTAAGCCTTTTCCCTCCATCGTACTGTCACTACGCAAGGTAATCAAACACTTTCATGTATAACCGCATCTATACCTAAGCATCCATAGGGTAAAGCTAATCACCATGATTACCACAAACCCTACTAAGAACACATGTTGTACATACATATGTGAATAAAGCACTTGCATAGACATAGACCATTAAGCATCGAAAGGCATAGTGTTCATGTAGAGATCACATAACATGTATCCATCTAACCCTAGGGATGAACAGAGACATTACCCCATCATCTTACAAAGATTGAAGCACATAGGGGTCATGAAGACTCTGGAGAACGTCGTCGATGAAGATGGCGGCGATGAAGCTTGGGAACACCCCTAGGCCAGCGGCTTGGAGTCCTCTTGCTTCCTTCCCTCCGCCGACATTGATCCTTGCGACGAGCTCATCCAACTCTCTCCCTCATCTTGCGGTGGCAGTTTTCTGGAGAATGACGTCGGTAGAATGATTTGTTCGATGTGGCGGCGGACGAAAGAAGAGGCAATAAATAGACGAACACCTAGGGCAAAGGGGGCGCCAAACCGGGACTGGAGTGGGCTGGGCCGGTTGGCCCAGGCCGACCGTCCTAGGCCTGTTTCGGCCCGGTTCGGCCCCGGTTGCTTCTTGTGTGATTCCTTATTTATGTGCACTTGCATGTGGGCTTTAGACGTCATTTCCTTCACGGTTAAGGCTTGAATCCTTGTTATCCAAGCTTCATCATCTTCTAGTTGAGTCCCTGAAGACTTGCACGTTGACACTTCGGTCCTCAGGTCATTTGGAGTCAATCACGTGTCTTGACTCTTGTCGGGCTTCATGATCTTCTTCCAAAGTGCTTGGTGAACTTATCCCGAAAGTCTCCTCTTTAGCGTAGATTTCCTGCGTGAGCAATAAACTCCAAATACCACATTCACAAGTGAACTTGTTACATCATTAGTATGCCTAGTGGCGGGTTATTTGCAAATCATAATCGAAACCAATGTATAACAAGTACTCTAGGTTGAAGGAAATTCACCGTCAACACTCTCGCTGGGCCAGACGGGAGGAGGGGCCGACCCCTCGGAAGGAGATCTCTCCTCCCTTCAAGCCGAGCTGGAGCAGTGCTTGTCGGGACCGAGGAGGCAGTGGTCGGGGGGACTGCACCGCCCGCCATCCTTATTGCCGCCGCAAGGAGACAGGCAACGCTCACGTTGAAGTCCCACACGCGATGCCAACCGCTATAGACGAGGCGGTCGGAGCCTCCCCCAAGGAGTCCCTGACTGAGGTCGCAGTGATAGAATCCGTTGCCACCTCACCCCTGAGGCCCGCCCCTGGCACGACAGCGAACCCACCGGTCGGGTCACCCGCGCTTGATGTTGCTGCTGCTGTGTAGGACGCAGACATCATGCTCATCGAGGAGTCACCCCGCCCGCCGCACAGGACACCGCCAGACCCGAGGAGACGGCAGACGGCCCACTTTCGGTGACAGTCCGGGAGGTCAGAGAGAGCTCTGGGGCTCACATGTCCTCCGTCGTCGGCTTACGGGAGCCAACGCCGGAGGAAGGACAACCCTCTGGATCTCGTGTGCTTTCCGCAGGTTGAGGCCCGCTGATGAGAGCTAGGAGGCCTTGGCCCGCCGGCACGTCAAACGGGGCCTGTAATGGGTCGAGTGGGTGTTTGTGGAGATGATCCTCCCCGCGATGATGGTGAGCTTGCGATCCCCACTTCTGAATTTGTTTTTCCGTTCTGTTGTTGTTGCTGAACGCGAGATCCTGCCCAACGTAGGTGCTCGTTAATAGCGACGTCGAGAAGGCGCGCACCGTCAAGGCGCTCTGGGCCGAGAAGTTCCAACTGGAGGTGCAACTGGCTGCGACCCGCCTGGTCATGGTGGAGGCCACGACCAGCGGGGCGTCGGAGAGAGCCACGCTTGAGGCGGTGGTGAAGTCCGCAGAGGATCGTGTCGTCGTGGTGCAGTCGACCGTCGACGCCGCCGCGACGGAAAAGGCCGCCCTCGAGGCGAAGCTATCCCAGGCGAAGGAGACAGCTGCGGAGCTGTGCTAAGCCGCCGCGACCGCCACCCAAGTCGTCGTGTTTGCTGCCTAGATCGTTTTGATTTGGCTCGTTTTGTTGACATTTACTCAAAATTTTACAACTAAAGGGCTCTAAAGTTTTTGTACCAAAGTGGTAGATCTTACTACCCTCTACAACTTTTACAAAGGCTCATAGCTGTTTTGAGCAACAAATTTTGCATGAACTGCACAGAAAGATGCAGACTTTCTCGGCGCTGGCAAACAACGACTGCTGGCGTTGACCAAGGTTTTTCACCAATTTCCACTTCGAATTTGAAATGCCACTCAACAGAAAAGTTGTGTCCCATAAAAAAATTGCACAACTTTGGTATTGAGATAATTTGAAGTGTTTAAGTGAAATTTGGAGAACGCGACTAAAGTTCTAGAAAGGTTCTTGGATGTCAAGGGGCTTGACTAGGGTTTGACATTTGTGCTTATTGACTTGATTGAGATGATAATTAGCACTATTTGACACTATTTGCAAACACAAGGTGTTAGAGGGTAGGAGAAGTACGACGGTGGGAAAAGGTGGCGGAGGGCATGCGTTGGGGGCGAGAGCAGAGCGGCGACAAATCTGGCTCGCGAAGGGGACGGGGCGTTCCGCGAGCCGGAGAGGATGAGGCTTCTCAGATGGGCCGCTGCATTTAATGAGAAAGGGATTAATGAGGAGAGAGGGAGATTTTAGACCATCCGTACTCGCATTGCTCTATACATTTGCTCTAAAAGGAATATTATAGCCACGTTAGCGAGAATCTTTACTCTACATCAACTTCTCCCGCACTCATGTTGCTCTATATTCAACAATTATATATTTTATTCATCCACCTCCAACTACCATCTTTGATTAAATATTCATTTGTTACCTCTTTAAGGATTAAAATGACAAGAATATAAAATCTAGGGATTAGAATGAAATAAAATAGAAGTTCTAGGGACTAAAATCTAATTATTAGAAACATCAAGGGGTAAAACAGAACAAACGAAACCTTCTCTTTTACCTTCAGATCTCCCTCATCCTCTCCCTCTCGGACACAGGTCGTGTGCAGTGACTACCGTCACTGGAACTTAAGTAATAAGGGCATCTGAGCCATCTGATTGAGGAGAAACGGCAAGGATCAGACTTCATGTTTCCTTCACTACCAGCCACGAATTTTGGAGGGAAATGCACTCTCCTTGGCGCCATTTTCTTCATCCTGGATAGTGAACCGGCGACCGTGAGGGACGCCGGCGAGTTACCGTGCCCATGAAACCTCCTCCACCTAGAGTTGTCATCGTCGAAGGCCCTCATCCCACTGTTTCGAGAGGTGCCGAGACGTCTGTGCCGGCTTCGAGTAACACTGGCAAGTCAAAGAAGGCTAGCGCCACGCAAGTCCCCCACTCTCCATCTTGTCCTCCCTTGGCGCCAAGTGCTCCAGCAAGCACCCCAACAACTACAGTAGATGGCAACATGGACAGCACCTAGGAGGTGCCCGACGAAATGTCTGCAAGGTTTGTGTCTCATCTCTGAAACATTTCGTAGGACTGTTTGGAAATCACCTAGTTTTGAATGTTGTAGTTGACTCACGGAATTGACACATTATTCACAACTGTAGAGTGGCTGCAACTCCGTTTTGGATTCCTCAAATGAGCATGACATTTAGCAGTTTCAATGAAGCTTGGGATTTCTGGGTCACATATGGTGGCAGGATGGGTTTTGATGTTCGAAAGAGCTACTCAAACAAGAGTCCTCTTGATGGATTGGTAACAGCAAGTAGGTTTGTTTGTTCAAATGAAGATTCTCGGACTGAAAATAAGTTCTGTGTTGCCAAACATAATCGAGCACATACAAGAACAGGTTGTAGAGTTCGCATGGGCATTACTTTGGACAGAGAAAAGGGGACTTATATGGTACATGACTTATTTGTTGAGCACAACCACATTCTTCAAACTGCACAAACGAGTCATCTGATGCCATCACAAAGGAACATTTCTAAGCACCAGGCTATTGATATTGAGGTTGCTGATGATTCTGGTATTGCACCTAAAGCAGCACATGAGTTTCTTGGTCGATATGTTGGTGGATCAGCTAATCTTGGGTACACCCATCGTGATCATAAGAATTATTTGCGAATTAAACGCCAAAGAGAGATGTTGTATGGTGATGCTGGAAGTTTGCTAATGTACTTTCAAGATAAAGTAGTAGAGAATCCTTCATTTCATTATGCCATACAATTGGATCGTGAAGAACAAATAGCAAATATATCTTGGGATGATGCAAAGATGATTGTCAACTATGCTCACTTTGGTGATGTCATCACATTTGACACTACCTTTGGAACCAATAAAGAATATAGACCATTTGGTGTGTTTGTGGGTTTCAACCACTTTAGGGAGACTGTGGTATTTGCAGCTGCTTTGATGTATAATGAGACATTTGAGTCATTCAAGTGGTTATTCAGTGCATTTTTGTCAACACATAACAACAAGCAGCCTCAAACAATTTTCACTGGTCAGGATTTTGCAATGGGAAAGGTTGTGTCCGAGGTCTTCACTACTGCATGGCATGGTCTATGTACTTGGCATATATCACAGAATGCAATGAAGCACTTGTCTTCTCAGAAAGAAGAAGAGTCCGTGAAAGAAGAAGAGTCCGAGAATGAAGAAGAGACAAGTATCCTATTAGATTTCAATTCTTGCATGTATCAGTATGAAGAAAAGGAAGAATTTGAAGCGGCGTTTGATGCTATGAGAGAAAAAGTTAGCAAATCGACTTGGCTGGAGAGCATTTACTTATTGAAACATAAGTGGGTTGAGTGCTACATGCTAGGCGTCTTTTCTATAGGTATGCGAAGTACACAACTGAGTGAGAGCTTGAATAATGCAATGAAAGGCCATTTGAAATCAGATCTTGACATCATTAGATTCCTAAAGCGTGTGGAACATGTTGTTCAAGAGAAGAGGGAGAGAGAGTTACAAGCTGAGTTTGAATCTAGAAAGAAACAACCAAGGATTGGTATGATGGCACCTATATTGAAACAGGTTAGTACGGTTTACACACTTGCACTATTTGAAGTGTTCCAAGCTACATACGAAAAGTCCCTAGCAGCCTACACGGTAGGTTCAAATGGAACCAATGAATTTACCATTGCAATTGGAGCTTTTGGAGAGACATTTACACTTGAAGAAGAGCGTAATGTTATTGTCAACCCTCCTGATCAGATTGTCTCGTGTAGTTGTCGACTCTTTGAGAGAGTTGGTATATTATGTAGGCATGCATTTAAAGGTCTTGATTTGGCGAACATTAAGCTATTGCCTGAAAGATATATTTTGAAGCGATGGACTCGAGATGTAAGGTCAGGGATTATCCAAGATATGCATGGGAGGGATATAGTGGAAAATCCAAAGTTAGACACTACACTTCGGTATAAGAATCTCTGCCATAGATTTCTTCCATTGGCTTCACGAGCTGCTGATTTTGAAGACAGCAACTTGCTTCTGGAAGAGGCACTTCATAGTATGAGTCTTCGGGTGGAAGAAAAAATCAGAGGAATTCCTAGCACTGATGTTGAAAAGCCTAGTGTTCAAGCAACATTCAGCTTACCTGAAAATGTGGCTGGTTTGAAGAAAAAAGAAAGACGGAACAATGGATCGAAACAAAAGAAAACTTGGATTGAAAAATTGAAGAAGAAAAAGAGGAACAGTGCAAAGAAGAACAACACAGAGAAGAAGAAAACAAGCAAACTTGTACAACATGAAGAAAGTGGAAGTGTTGCACCAAACTCTCAAGCATATGAGAGAAACATACAGTCTGCTTTGGAAGGATATCAAGTATATGAATCACTAAGTAGTTTTAACCAACTTCTTATGGTATGCTGTCACTTTTCCTCTTATCTATGTTTTAACCAAGTGTATAAAAAGGATTCTAAAATTTGACAATGCTATTTTCTTATCTATGTTTCTTTCTCTTTATCTCTTTTCAGAGTTCAAGTGTTATTCAAGATGTCAGTAATCCTCACTCTTCAGGAGGGGTGGATGGCTGGTATTTTTAGTTGAGCTCTTAAATGTAAGTCTAGGTGAATTATACATGCTGGACTTAATAAAAAAACATCATCTTTATTTTATTTTAATTTTTGCAGGAAATGTAATGACAACATGCTAAAATGGGTGTGGTACACGCTTTTGTATATGATGAACTCGGAAGGCATGTGTTCTTGTGTTAAGCTTTTGTGGTTGACAGCTTTTGTATTAAGCGCCTCAGTTTAGGAGAAGACATGTAAGATTTTAAAAGCAGTGACTCGTATCAAAAGACATGTATGAAGCAGGGTTCCCCGAACCGGTGGGAACCGGGCCGGTTCGACCGGTTCCCGGTCCTACCGGTCGGCCCAGTTCGAAAAATGACCGGGAACTGGTCCCTAACCGGACCTACAAAACCAAGGCAAACAGAGCGGTCCGGTTTACCGACCGGTTTGCCCGGTTTTCCGGCCGGTTTTTTTGAGGCCTACAAACCGAACCTCCATCGGTTTGGGGAACCCTGGTATGAAGTAGTGACTCACTCTCCTGGATGAAGAAAAGGAGGAAACATGAAGTCTGATCCTTGCCGTTTCTCCTCAATCGGATGGCTCAGATGCCCTTACTGCTTAAGTTCCAGTGACGGTAGTCATTGCACACCATTTGTGTCCCTCCCTCTCCGCCGGTCGCATCGAGCAAGGAGTGCGCGACGGCAGGGAGCGGGTCTCTGACGGGCCTCGCGGCGGCCAGCGGAGAAGGGAGCCCACAAGGCCTCACCTCGGTGGTGGAGGAACAGGGGCCGCCTGGCCTCGCGGCGGCCAGCGGAGAAGGGGCCGCGGTGGCCGGGACCTCGGGTTGAACGAGGCAGCGAGTCGACGACTGGTGAGGCGTCGGCACCAGCAGTCCAGCACCGGTGCACCGCGGTTACGCTCATCTCCAACTCTGGCACCCCCCTCCAGGAACCGCCAGCCGCCCCCGCCTCAACCCGTTCCCGCTCCTCGCCACCGACGTGTCGTGGTGGTCTGGTCCCCTCGCCTCCTCTTCCTCCGCCGCCGCGTCATGCTCATTCTCTTTCTCTGCCACCACCGCGAGCAGTGACACATCTTCCATCTATGCGCATGAAGAGCAACTGCGGGTCTCCGGGGGCTGGCTTTTGTCGTAACGCCTTGGTTGCTCTGGGTTTGCCGCAATGCGTTGGTTATGCTTGCATACCGTAGCTTGTGTCGTCCCGCGGTGCAGGGAATTTTGCTCTATGTTTCTACAGTAAGTGCTTGCCGTAACCCATGTCGTCCGGCGCTGCAGATGGTCTTTATCACCTTAAGTTGGGTACCCCTGACAGACTATACTAGTTTTAGTCAAATTTTAGTCCCTACTATTTGGAAGTTTAGTCCCTTTAGAAACTATAAAATTAGTCTGGCTAGTACTAATCAGGTGGATCCAAACACCATCGGATTAGTTTATCCCAATGTTCAAATATACTGAAAAAATGTTGAAACAACTAGCTCGTCCAAACGACGAATCTTGTTGGGCCCAATTTGGATTATGTTAGTAGGTTGTTAATGGGCTGGAGATTCAATCCCATTAAATAGCTTCCGCTCGATAGCATAATTAATTGGATCTTAAATTTGGTCCATCGTCTGATCTTTTCTTTTCGATGAGTGGTCATTTGTTCAAATCTGATTCCAATGAGGGACTTATTGTCCAAATTACTACAACATTGTGATTTTAGCACGTGCAATGCTTAATGATTTGGCCATAGCTGCCAATTCAGATCTCCAAATTAGTCCTGGATTAATCCGTTTGACAGAAAATTCTAACGAAGCTTTCTTATAACTAGCAACGCATGTGCGACACACACGCATTTATCGAATAATCCAATAATAGAGATATTTTCTAATAAAAAATTAAGAAGTTAATTGAAGTAGACGGCATGTCATCATCTTGCCCGACCATTCACTCAAACAATATCAAACTTGACATTGTCCGATGTTCAGCGACCAAGTACTAGCTCTACCAAACACTAAAAAATCGCAAACATATTGCGAGTCATGTTTAAAACCACATTGTCACCACATGAAAACCAATCCCACCGCCGATCAATCCTGCGTGTCAACAACAAGCAACCCTCACCAGAAAATTTTTAGACCCTACCAAATTCTTGTACCTCAAAATTAAAACATTAAACTTCACAATGTTACTCAGGCTCACTTTTTTTTCCTTAAAAAATCACAACACCAATCAGTGGAATAAGTCATAATGTGAACAAAGAGAATAGGAAATTAGGATTTAGCCGGACAAGAGCTAGCAGGAACTTCGAAGGTATTCTTTGTGCTTGACTGGTGCTCATGGTAGTTGTGGCTCATATGCATGCATGCATTAGGCGTCCTCACTTCCCTTTGGGCAAGTCCATCTTTCCTCCCTCTAGTTAATGTAACAAATAGGAAAGTAGGCAGGTCTTGGCGCAGGAGGATGAGGCGCTTTCGAAACAAAGTGAGGGTGCTACGGTGGATTTAGTAGAACCATTGTCACAAAGTTCCTGGTGCGACAGGGTCGAGCAACGGGTAAGTGGAACGTGGGTCGATACTTTCAAAGTTCTCGGTTCAAGAGGTATACTTCTACAAAACGATGGTTCAAAATTTGAGAACGTGGACCAACTATTTCCGAGACGTTAGTTTAGAACAATTAGGTGAGAAATTTTAATACTCAGTTGGTATATCATGATTTTCTCCTAACATCTACTATTCATTCATATACACATTTTTATTCGTGGTAAGTAGCTTGGGCTGCTTTTCCCGACTGTCAGTGGAGGTGGCCGCCGACCATGTCATCTGCTGCATGTACGTTTTTTTTGGGAAAGGATCATACGAAACGCACGAGGCAAATGTTTTTTTTTACAATGACACGGGGCAAAGGTTAGCGGCCCAGCGCACCGTACCCGCCCGACTGGGATGGGTCGACGTCGATCCACAGGATGACAGGATCGTTTCTATAATCCCGATCTGCGTTTTTGAACGTCGTAGGTACTCCAGACCAGGGTTTTTTATACCGACTTGACGGACCGAACCGGCGGGTCCGGTATCGGTTTACCGGTCCGGTTCTGTCGGAAACCGGTAGAAACTGGATAAATTCGAATTTCAAACCAAAACGCGTAGTTCAAACTGTTCCCGCCGGTATACCGGCCGGTTCGACCGGTATACCGGTCCCGTTCGACCGGTTCCCGGTCGTTTAACCAAAAAATCGAATTAGTGGAGAATTTGATGTGTTTTCAAATTTGAATTAAAAATTGAAAAATAAAAGAAAATTTTCTAAAAATATTGCAAGGTGCATAGAATCTAATGGTGTCAAAACATTTCAAATATTAGTGCATTTAGTATTTTTTGCGGGGTATTAGAAGTTCAACAAGCCAATTTATTCTTTTTTTCTTTTTCAGTTGAACTTCTAATGCACGCAAACTATACTAAACGAACGAATATTTAAAAGTTTTTGACACCATTAGATTTCTGCACACCTTGAAGTATTTTTGAGAATTTTATGAGTTTTTTCATTTTTTGAATTCAAATTCAAAATTTGAATTTGGACCGGTTGGGAACCGGCCGGAACCGGTAGGACCGGTTCCCACGGTTTCCGTACCGGTTCCCACCGGTTCGGTCAACCCTGCTCCGGACGCGTGTTGTGTGTGATACTGGGCAAGACGTTGGTACAAACGTGGGTAAGGAGGATCGTGGGTGAGGAAACTAATTTGTTTTTAGCAGAAACGCTCTCTAAATTACGATTCTATATGTCTTCCACCTTATCCACTCCCTAATTAATTGACGGGTGGGTCCGATGTGAGGGGTAAGACAGACCGGAATTGAGTGAGAAAAAATTATTAGATCTTTATAGTGTAGATAGATATCCAAAAATTTAAGTAGTCTTCTGCAGATGTGCACAAATTTGGTGACACCAGTATCTCTCAATCAGCACTACGAGATGTTGATGACGAGAGTTTGTTTGTGTGCCCAAATACTGTTTAATTTGTTTTTTATATTTTTTTGTGCAAAGCAACATAGACATAATAAGAACAACAACAACAACAACAACAAGCCCGAAACAAAAAAAATCAGATAAAAATAAAACAGTAACGCTCTCCCACTTCTGCTCCCACTGTAAACACGTTGAGGTTATCTGCTCCTCTCCACATTGGCATTCACTAGGCTCAAAGCACCTCAGCTGCACTGAGCACCTCAGCAGCTCCATCATTAACATAAGCAATTTGGTGTGTTGATGTTGAAACTGCGAGCTTTATGTTACTTGTCTTGATGCCATGTTACTGGGAGAGACCCATCATCATTGTCATTAGCAAGCATGTAGAGTAGGTTACTGCTGGTCATTTGGATAAACTGAAGACTTTTAAGATTACGAGAAATGGGCATGAGAGCAAATGAGCATAAATGAACAGATCTTGTCCGGTGAAATTAAGAAATTTTGCATATACTGTAACAATAAATGAGGAATTGGTTAAATTTCTCTTTAGACATTCCACTTTTAATGGAGGAATGTAGAAAAAACTTAATATGATAGGAGCATATGATCAAGAAAATAATTAATGGATGAGGAGGCAGCGTTGCTCAATAGGAGCATATGATTTACATGACCCTTATATGCAACTGTTTAAGGGTTAATGATATTGTACTATTCACAACAACTATTGCATAAATAGAAGTAGCTTACACTCATTGCAGTGCAGTTGCGGTTTCAAGAATCTACTAGGCTGAATCCCAGTTCCGCTCCTCGTACAGTTACAACCTAAGCTTTCTCCAGCAGCTCAGCTCCTAAAGCTTCAAACTGGGCATACCGCGGAGATTAACGAAGACCAAACACGGATATCTGGTGTTTCTCCATGATCAATCATCTCTTCTAGCCATAGCAATGCATCATATGCTCTGCCAGCAGAACATAAACCTTCAATAATATTGTTGAACACACTTCTGTCAGGCCGATGATGTCCCTTCACCATCCTCTCCATTAACTTTGATGCATCAACAAACTTGCTTTCTGAGCACAAACCGCTAACCAGGATCGAAAACGTATCCTTTTCCGCAACACAACCAAGCTGCATGTCCATCTTCTTGAGTAATTCTAGAGCCCTCATTGATTGCATTGTGTCACAGAGACCTTTCATTAGCAAGTTATAAGTTGTCACTGTTGGAACAAGGTCATTCTTGGGCAACTCCTCCTCCAACACCTTAACAGCATCATCCACATTTCCTTCCCTGCATAAAGCAGCGATCTTTGCCTCATAGATGCACATTGTTGGCTTGAAACCCTTCTTAGCCATGTCCTCAAGCAATTTGTCCACCTGACCAAACCGACCTTCTTCATAGAGGTCAAGAATCATGGACTCAAAGCTCACAACAGTACGACCACCTCGCACAGCCAACGCCTGGTCAATGGCTTCCTGGGCATCCTCGAGGCTAAGCACAGCAAGCATTGGCACACGAAGAGACCGACGACTACCTGGTGACCTCAGGCCCTTCCTGAGCACCTTATCCAGAACAACCTCAGCCTGCTCACCCCGGCCAGCCGCACAGAGTGCTACCAGCAATGCCCGGTACACCACAACATCACCGTCGCAGCCCCTCTGCGATACGCGCCACAGCATGGAATAGAGGACATGCGTGGCCTCGTCGAGCATTCCAGCGTCACAGAGAGCAGGCACGATCGCACGGTAAGCGTCCCTTTCCGGTGTGAGGCATAGTTTCGGCATTTCATCGAGCACCTGCAGCGCGAGGTCAGGGCGCCGCACCCGGCAGAGGCCAGATATGAGCAAGGTAAGGTCTCCGGATGCTACCGACACTTCCGCGCGCCCGGCGAAGTCGGAGAAGAGGCGGGCGGCCTCAGGGAGGAGACTCTGGGAGACGAGGCGCCGGAGGAGGGCGGAGAAGGAGAGGGACCACGACGGGGACGGGGAGGAGGGGAGCGAGGAGCGGAAGATAGATACAGCGACCGCTGGAGAGAGGTTGGGAATCGAAGCGGCGAGGAGGGAGTCGGCGGAAGGGGAGGATGGGATGACCCGGCAGAGGAGGGACGGGAGTACGGGGGAGCCGGCGGCCGCCGCGAGGAGGGAGGAGCGGACGTCGTCGTTGTGGCGGTAGGAGGAAGGTGGGTAGCGGCGAGGCGCGTCCGAGTACAGGTGGACGGCTTCGAGGGGGTTCTTCTGCCGGCGTATGGCTCCGGCGAGCTTCGCCGGGGTTAGCACACGCGGCCACCGCAACGGTGTGGCGCCCATCGCCGGAGCCGTTGTGCTGTGGCCTGTGGCCTGTGGGCGTCGACACGACGACACGCGGCTACACGAGTAGCAGCAGCGATGGAATTTTCTAGTTTTGCTCGGCCTGGTCCATGTGCAGGCCACATTGCTCTTGGAGCCCACAATAACTGGGCAGGCCCATTCTTCGACCCCCACTGGCTCTCGCCACCACCGCCGAGCGCCGCTGCCCGCCGGCGGCATGACGCCTCGAGCGCTGCTCTCCCGCCTGCGCCTCGCGCCTCTCCTCCACGATGGCCACCACCTGCGGCGTTCTGTCTCCACCGCGGCAGCCGCCCCACCAGACGACGCGCCTCCCGGTGCGCCGGCTCCTCCCTCCAACTCCAGGCTCTTCGTCGCCGGTACCACTCTGCTCTCCTACATCCCGTGTTTGTCTCCCAAACGATCGCCGATTGCAGCATAGTTGCCAACTTACCACGTTTCGGTTTCCTGCTTGCGTGCGCAGGGTTGTCGTGGTCTGTAGACGAGCGCTCCCTCACAGACGCCTTCTCCACCTTCGGCACCGTCACCGAAGGTACGAAGCAGATTCGCAAACTGGAATCCTCACTGTTGCTTGGGAACTTAGCAATGCTCAATTTGGGTATGGTTAATGACTTCTCCGCGTTGGGGGTTTTTTGGGTTTGGTTCGGGTTCAGATGGTGCGCGCGGTAGGTGTTCGACGAGATGCCGTGGAGGCCGTGAGCCACTGCATCACGCCCAGACCCGCGAACCGTTCGATGAAATGCCTGTTAGGAACGTGGTCGCCTACTCTGTGGCGATCTACCGGCATGCAAGGAACGGGTCATTCCACCAGTCAGTTTGGCTGTTTGTCGGCATGATGCGGGAGGGGCTGTGCCCAAACTCATTCACCTTGGTCGGTGTGGTTCTCGCTGCAGCTGGGCTGGGTGACGCCATGCTTGCGGAGTGCATCCATGGTTGGGCTGTGAAGAGTCGGCTGGAATCCAATCCTTTTGTTGCAACTGCACTGGTCGATGCATATGCGAAATGTGGGTGCCCTATGAATGCATGGGCATTTTTCAGTAATTTGAGGGATCCCAGTGTGGTATCCTGGAATGCTATGATCTCTGGGTTAGTGCACAACAATTTGTTTGAGGAAGCCTTATTGGTGTTTAAAAGGCTGTGTTGTTGTTTTGGGCTAGTTCCTAATAATGTTGTGGCCATGATTAATGTGGCTCAAGCTTATACTGGTTTTGGTGACCTTGTAATGTGCAAGAGTGCACATGCTTATGCAGTTAAGTTTGGCTTTGATTTGAATGTCTCAGTGGCAAACTCAATACTTGGCATGTACTTGAGTTTTGGTGACATTGAGATTGGAAGAGAGATTTTCCGGAAAATATTTGTTCGTGATGTTGTTACTTGGACGATGATGATGGGTTTCCTTCTTGAGCAGGCGCATGCTCGTGAAGTTATAAGTCTATTTTCTCAGATGAGGTCAAATGGCATAGTTCCTGACAGGGTAGCAATGGTCAGTTTGGTGCAAGCTTGTGCACTTCTGGGTGATGCAAGTAGAGGGAAATTGGTTCATAATCAAATGGTCATCCGTGGTTTTAGTAGAGAGCTTCCGGCAATTAATTCTTTAATCACAATGTATTCCAAATGTAAGGATTTAAGTTCCGCTAGAGTGTTGTTTGACGGAACAAGGGAGAAAAGCTTAGTTTCATGGACTGCAATGGTGTCAGGGTATGTAGGAAGTGGAAAAGCTCTAGAGGGGATGCATCTCTTTGGTAAGATGAGGCGTGAAGATATTTTTGTAATTGATCCTGTGACATTAGTCAGCGTATTGATTGGATGCTATGAGATTGCTAAGTTTGAGCTATGTGTTCAGCTTCATGGGTATAGCTATAAGTCAGGTTTATATCTGCATAGACCTGTCCCTAATACTCTCATGGCAGTTTATGGTAAGTGTGGATATGCCAATTTAGCCCATAAAGTATTTGATGACATGATTTCCCGAGATGTTGTCTCATGGAATACTATGATATTATCCTATGGCATAAATGGCCAAGGAGAGCAAGCAATAGCACTTTTTAATGACATGGATGAATCTAATGAAGAGCGAGACAGTGTAACATACTTGAACGCAATGCTGGCATGTAGCCATTCTGGACTAGTTGATGATGGTTTGATCATATTCAGGAGAATGATTAATGAGAAGCACATAAATCCGTGTCAGGAGCACATCGGATGCCTAGTAGATATGTTGGCAAGAGCCGGTCGCTTGGATGAAGCAGCAGAAGTGGCTAGCTTGACTAACAAAGAGGGAGCAAATTCTTGGAAGGCTTTGATGGGAGGAGGTCACCTGCACAGTGCCTCAGAATTAACTGAAATTGCTGCTGAGAAGGTGCTGAACATGGAGTTAACAGAGTCATTTGATTATGGCCATGTGGTGTTACTTTCTAACGCTTATGCATCAGCTGGGAAGTATATTGTTGCCGAATCTATCAGATCCTATTATTCAAAACAAACAAAAAGGAAGACTGTAGGGGTTAGTTCCATTGAGGTTATGCCATCCAGCACAAGATAGCACTACTATACTTATCTCGAAGGAAGGGAGAAGATATATGAGACAATTACCATCCACTGTCTGTCTGAATCTAGTGGGGATATGTTTTAGGCATAGGCGATGGAGTTTTACTTTGCAGACAGCCAGGTCCTCCCATGTCATTAAAAGAGGCATGTCAAGAATGAGGTTTAAGCATGGTTGATGCAATGGAGACTTCGTTAATCCTTGGATTGCTACAGGCTAACATCTCAATTCCAGTATGGTTGAATCAGAAGGCAGGAGGCTTACATCATGTGAGCATGCAGTTTATCTTTGCTGACCCAACTGAAAACTTGTTGACTAACCATAATTTCAGTTACATCTGTCGTTTTGGTTTTCCTTACTCCTCGCTATGCTAACCAATCTTTGAATACACGAATTAACTAAACCTTTTCTTTCGAATTGAGGCACATCCCTCATATCCGTTTACTTAAATGAGACATGGTTGCAGGCTTACAGCCTATTGTTCATGTTTCATTGCAAAGAGGTACAAGGCCTGAAATACTATCTGTTGAATTTTTGGAGTACTTGAGTTTTGAACAATCCATTAGGTTGCAGCTCATCCATATGACCATATGACAGTGTAGCTTGTGAGTTGTGCCATACAAGTAGTGCCTATGCAACTGCAAAGCAATAAGGTTGATTTTACTCAAGTATTTGATGAAACGCGCACGTCCATAGATCAGGTTTATTGCAAATGTGCAAGTATTTCTACCTCATCTTGCATATTATTTGCGAGTCCCTATTTATTAGCCACTTATAAGGTTTAACTTGGGTGTCTGCTCATGTCTCTTTTGTTGCAAGAAGGTTCATGAAATTGAATCTGTGGTTATACCTTTTGGTTTTTAAATTTAATAACCATTAGCCTACTGTCAACAAAACCAATAGTTAACAATGTTGACACTAAAATATCTACACTTAGAAAAACTGTGTTTGTGTTACTCCACAGATAGCTGTCAACACTTTGTACAAAAAATAAGCATTTAATGGTCCTCTATTCCATGGCTGCATGTTTGTTCATCCCGATGAGTAGCTGAGTCAGTGTTCATATACTTGAAAACTAGAGGGTAGAGTCGTTTAAGTGTTTACCCAATTAAACTAGTGTGATAAGAGATGGACTTTTTTATACCTTTGCCTTATGTTTAAATAATTTATCGAAGTTATATGAGAAGATTTTTGCTTTCGCAGTTAAAATAATGTATGACAAAAATTCGGGAAGGTCTAGAGGCTTTGGATTTGTTCACTTCTCAAATGACCATGAAGCTAAGTGTGCCAAGGATGCTATGGATGGAAAGGTATAGCTTTGTAGTTCTGAACATATGTCAACAATTGCGGTTAGAAAAGATTCAGCAAATGAATTTACCTATGTTAATTCTACAGGTAATGCTAGGGCGGCCATTGCGAATAAGTTATGCTCTTGAAAAAGTCCGTGGCACACAAGTGATTGTTCCACGACTTTCTTCGGTGAGGAAAATTTAACAGCTGACATGTTCACTACCTTCCTGGAAACAGAAACGTGGCTGCTATTTACTTGATCTATATAAATTTTTTTCAGTGACTTTCTGGCATATGCATATCTAATTTGTTTACAATTCAAATATAATCTCTTTAAATTGTAACAACTTGATCTTTTAGTCACATTGTATCCTGCTTTTTGTTCTTTATTAATCCTCAGTTCATAAGTTATTTAAGCTCTTATGGTTGTATTGCCCCAGCAGAGCTATTGAGAGAGAAAGAGAGAGATGAATGCTTAGAGTGTCAGCAATTGGTTGGAAATACTGTACTGAGACAAGCTACTTCCGTATTAAAAAAATCATTATTTGGTCCTGCTTGCTATATCATGCCCTTCCTGAGTTTCTTTTCCTTTTTTTGGTCCTTTTGAAGAGAGGTCTACTTGCATATAGCTCTGTGATAGATTACCCATACTGTACAGACTCACCTAAAAATTTGATGTGAAATTTGAAACATGATGTAATTTGGCAATGGCAATTTTAATTTCTTCAGATGCACTATTGGGTTAATGTTAATGGAGTCTACTGCTTTACCCAATACTTTCTGTAAATGGGTATTTATGATTAGTTGTGTGAACCTAGGTCCATATGCAATGCACTGTAAAGTCTGAAGAAATTGGTGTGCTGTTTGTGCTTACATAATATATTACAGGCACCCTTAGCTTCTACTGAAGCACGGCAGACTTTTCTTAAGTTATATATATACTATCACAAACTTCATGGAGTTCCAATATAATAGACATTATTTGTTGTTGTTGTTTGGCTATGGCTGGCTGAATTGTAATTCACTTCTTCTCTTACGTTCATAAGATAACACATTACTATAAAGCATCTTAGAAACTGAATCTTGTTTGTCACTGAATCTGCATATTATAAACGCCCTTGAAATATTCATTTACTGGCTGCACTTGTGACGATCTCGATCTCTGTAGCTGCTTCTTCCTTGGCATGTTTTTTCATGGACTCTTCAGCAATAGCATGGAGTGACATGGCCTTATATTGATAGTAGTGAGAGCATATAAGGAAGTAGAAAAGGTTCAGTACTCCCAGGATGGCAATAAAATAGTAGTAATAGTCAAGTTTGCCATTGTTAATATTGTCTGTTAACCAGCTTGTCTGATCATGTCTGGCGGTAACCTTTCTGGTGATGTTTACCAGTGCAGTACTCAAGTAGTTTGCTGCAGCTATAGCACAGAACATTAGGGATCCTGCTAGGGTTTGCATATGCTCTGGAAACTGCTTATTGTAGAATTCTATTTGTCCAACTGCGATGAAGGCCTCAGCAATACCCATTAAAACCAGCTGAGGTGCAAGCCACAAAACAGTCATAGGTGACGTACCTCCATTAGACAAAGCGGAATCCCTCCTTTTATGCTCAACCAGCCCTGCTACCACCATAGAAATGGGAGAAATAGCCAATCCCACACCCTGTCTCTGTAGAAGTGTAATTCCACTTTCCAACCCGGTCAGTTTTCTTGCAAGAGGTACCATAAGTTGGTCGTAAATGGGGATGAACACAGTTAGGGCGATAAATGATATCGATACAACAGAGCCTGCAGGAATTTCGAAGTGTGGTCCTAAGTGACTGTCCATGGTAAACGCTTGCAATATTATAAAGGTGAATTGCTGAGCCATTGCAACGAAGCATAGAATGCCAGAAAAACAAATGGGCACAATCCTTATCAAACATTTGACTTCTTCTATTTGCTGGATACTGCAAAGTTCCCATGAGTTTCTTGCAGAACCATCGTTGTCTATATCATCATCCCGCATAATTGCACCTTTGTTGAGAAACCTGAGAATGAATAGAGGCTTTGACACATCAGACAATCCTAGCATGTTCCTGACTTTCAGTCATGTATCATTCTACTCACTACGTCCTTGCTTGCATAGAACGTTGATCTAAAATAATATCTCTGTGACCTATATGCTATTTGTAATTACATGAATTTCATCAATTGGGCTAACTTAGTAGGTTTGAGGCGTCTTCGGCTCAAATGGTGCCTATTTCTTGTTATTTACAAGGTCGTTTAGTTCCTCCTAGGCTGGTTGTTCTTTTAATATCCTCAACTGACGAATGATTTCATTTCAGTTTGTTAATATGACAGATTCACTTGCAATTAGGATACATAATCCTTACGCTCTCTGTTTGAAATTATAAACGTATTTCATTTCGTTAGGACGTAATTTGATTGACAATTACTCCATATTTCATTTCGGTAGGACATAATTTGATTGACAATTACTCCATCAATGTATCATCATGTGATAGAAAATCACAACCATACATAAGTATTTATTAGTATCAATCTAATAATATTAAAATTATGTGAAAAAAATCATGTATTGATGGAGTACCTAATGAAACAAATACACCTTGTAATTTCAAACGGAGTATAACTTAAACATATTGTTGTTCTATTCCAGCCTTTTAGAATAGCGAGGAAATATTAATATTGTGGCATTAGCTGGATTGATCATTGAAAATTGGTTTTGCTTGGGAGATGCTTTTGGAAATATTTCAGCATGAAACATATTTGCAGACATGTGTGGTGCATTCATTGTGGCTATTTCTGTAGAAGATTATCATGTACTTAAGTGTGTTAGAGCTAGTCAAAGCTTTTGATCTGTGCATACCATACTCATATATAAGGGTGATATACACATTTCACCTGAATTGTGAAGTGAGTGGCAGTCTGAAAATGCGGTTGCCCCTTGTGGGAGGGTTGTAGAGCATCAACTCTGGTTTGTTTATGTCAATATCATGAGAACATGGAAGATTGAGCCTTCTCTTCTTAAATGATGCCACAAAAACTTGCGCAATTCCAGAGAAAATGCTTCCCTCTGGTGGTACATGGACATAAAGTCGGGCACCGGCGAAGAAGATGATAATTGCAAATAACATGAAGAATGTGGGTATGCCAAATCCAATTGCCCAGCTGATGTCTGTCTGGATGTAGATGAGAACAGTCATGGAGAACACTAGGGCAGCAGTACTTGTGCTATAGTACCAGTTATAATAGCTATTTAGGCCTTTTCGACTCTTTTCATCAGTCTGATCGAATTGGTCTACTCCAAAAGGCAAGCTGCAGGGCCGTATTGCTCCACCTCCAATAGTTAGGAGCCCTAGTGAAAGGTATAACACCCCCAGCTGGAGTGTTGATGGACTACTGCAGTGTCCACCTAATTGTGATGTTTGATTGCATACCTCCGGTTTGAGGGCTGGAAGTGACGCTGTCAAAGTCACTCCCATTATCCCCTGTTTTGTTGGACAAAAACACAGATTAGAAAGAAGCAATGCACACTTAAATCAACTTTTGGTATCTGCAACCATCTATTAGAAAAATCAACACAGTTGTATACCAAGTGAGTCCAAATGTGCAATCCTACTACATTGTCTTGATCTAAAAAAGACGAATTGCGCATCATGTGCTTATTTTCACTTAATCTACATGAAGCACTGTACGGGGTGGTTGTAGCAACAAGATGTTGCTGGGAAATATGAGTAATCTATGGCTGTGAGCCCGTGACTTGTTACAACAGCTTAATGAAGCACTGTACGGGGTGGTTGTAGCAACAAGATGTTGCTGGGAAATATGAGTAATCTATGGCTGTGAGCCTGTGACTTGTTACAACAGCTTAAACAAACAGAACCAACTGAGGTTCATTTTATGGAGCCTTGTGTCAAACTGAGAACTGATTTTTTCCCCCATTTCATTGTGTTGACAAGCAGGTGAAATGAGCAGAAGCTTTAGGGGCTGTTCGCTTCTGTGAGATTCAATCCGGCCGGAATAATAAATGTATGAAAAAATTATGATATGAACCCAGATTTATTCCGGATAAAAAAAATAATTTACCAATAATGATAGGTAAAACAAGAGACCGTAGAGCCGGATTGGTTTGATTCCGAGCCTTTTGGTGTATCTATCATGAGCAAATTAATTTTCGACCCGGAATAAATCCGGATCTCTTATAGTAACTATCATGATTTTCTTGTTGTATTTATCCATTCCGATCGGAATTGATCCCGTGGAAACGAATGAGGCGTTAGTGGTGGCGTGGCATGGGCTGGTGGACATACCAGGAGGGTCGCGAAGCACCCACAGGCTAGTGTTTTGAACCTTCCCAGGTAGGAATCGGAGATGAACGCGCCCAGCAACGGTGTGAAGTTCAGCGTGGCGAAGAAGATGTTGGTCACGTTCGTCGCCTGGAGTTGCCCGACGTTGAAGCGTTTCACAAGGTACGTTGTCAGGTTCGCTGCCACTCCGAATGAGGCCGCCTTTTCGAACGTCTCGTTGGCTGCGCACATCAAATGAGAGAGAGAGAGCGCCATTCAGTACATACCTTTTTTGAATCGATCCGTGCAAACCATTGTGCAGTTGCATAGTGCAAATTTTGTGCCTACTGTATGCGGAATCCACCAAGTGGGTAGATGATTCAGGTCGGTTTTCAGGGGTCCATATCACAGCACACAGCAGGAGCAGTGAGCTGGACCCCAGACTTCCAGTATTATCCAGCATGGTGTGGGTAGAGAAAACATGGGGAAATTGGTCTCATAGGACGGCAAGAGGAGGAAGGCTATCGTGACATGTGAAGATGAGAACTCCGTATCAAACGCTGCTCGCCCCCATGAAGAAAGAAAAACGAAGTATACCTATGATGAATGGCATGCACTTCCACCCCTGCGGCTTCTTCTTCCTCGTGGCCGACGCCGCCGGCTGCGGCGGCAGCTCACTCGCACGGCCGGCCGGCCTCGGCATGGCTCCTCCCTCCTGTCCGGCAGCCATCTCAGCAGTGCCGGTTTCCATGATGAGGATAGAAAAATGGCGGCAGCGCGTGTTCCCAAATGCCAGCCAGCACCTGCCGTCTGGCTTTATAACCCTTTTGTTCTGGCTGCGAGGTAACGGGGCAACGGGCGGCTAGCTAGCTTTGGGATGTCGTGGTGGTCGAGTCGAGACGAAGTGAGTGAAGCTAGCCATGTCGTCTTGGACTTGGAGTCTTGGAGATGGACAGCGGCAGCTGCAGGTGCCACGAGAGATAAAAGAGCTAGCACGCTTTTGCTGCGCCCGTCCGTTACTCCCGTCCCGTGTGATGCGATCACCAGCGTCGTTTCGAGTCGACGTTTATGATTTGTAGTCGTGAGATGCTGAGAGACGTGCAAAGCGTGGTCCTGGCAAGCGCATGCCCCGTGTGCACACGTCTGGTGTGTCAGTGTGTGACTGCGGTGGTATCGGTCTATCGGGGGAGAAATGGTGCACCGTGCACGCGCGCCGCGCACGATCGTGAAGGTGACGGGGGATGATTTGGTGGTGGTCGCGCGCACGTACTACGACCTACAACCAGTTGGGCCCGTGAAGATAATAATTGGTGGGCTCAGTGATGACATGCTTTTGGGCCGAACCATGACATGAGTGAGTTCGTCGTGACGTTTCCGTTCCAAAAAGCCGCGTGTGTTGTTATCTATCGGACCACCTACCCACCTCGCACGCACACGATCCATCCATCCAGAAGATCGTGAAAGGCGGCGGCGGGAGGCTGGCTACGGACGGACGGATAGATCAGTCAGTCACAATGTAAGCCATGACAAGATGGGCCTGAAAAGAGAATTGGGCTTGGAGATTGAAGTCTTTCCTTGTTTCTGCAACTCTTGCACTTGTGTCGGCGTTTTCAAATGGTTACAGCCAAATTCAATTGGTGGTGGGTTCAAATATAAAATCAAAGATTGTTAGTTAAAGGACTCAGTGGTGACTTCTTCGATCTCAGTCTTTCGAATGTGCTCGTAAGGTTAGAGTGCGTGCGTCTATTCGTAAGGACAAGTATGGGTGTGTGTATGCAAACGTTTGCTTTTACTGTGTGATGATTGAAAAAAAAAAGCAGAGAAGCTGCTTATCGAAGAAGCGCTAGGAGAGACGTTCCACGCAAGAACAATGTCAGGTAAATTTTTTGTTTCAGGACTGCAAGTGCAAGCCATGCAAGGGCCGCCACACATACATATATATAATCCCTAACCATGCATGCATGTCCCACTTTCTAATCCAAAAGCCGGCGGGCAGAGCCACTTAGGTCTTTCAAAAGACCAAACAAAGGCGCCATAGAGATGGAGGAGTACTATATGTCACGGACGCCGCAGATTTTTTAATTAAAAGGCGCCGTACGCAGCAGCAGCAACAACAACAAAAAAACAGTTTAATCAAGCGAGGCACAGGGCCCGCGAGCTTGCTGCCTCCTGTTGCATCCATCATGACGCGTGTACGTACGTATACGTTGCCTCTCACGGCCGGACGAGTCGACGACCAATCCCAAACCGGCAAACCCCTACGCTAGAACATGCTGTAGGGGATCTACATGGTAATAACTGGTATACACACCTCCTGACTTAACCGGAACGAGACTTAAGTGGCCGTGGTTATTTGAGAGGCGAACGAGCAGGTGGTGCGTGGATGGATATTCATGCATGGAGCCGTCAATTGGATTTGGATCACACCTGCTGCTGTATCACATACTGCTGCTGCCTCCACGACGACTGTGTCGTACGTGGGCCTCCATCGATCGATCTGGTCGACATGATCATTGCTCGCGCGCACAACTTGGTGTACGTCCCGTCCTTGCCTTCTCCTTTGTATGGTGGAATATCGATCCATCGCCGGCCGTGGGCCGTTCCTGGTTTTTTTTCTTACCAACCCTGACGTGGGACCCCCAATAACACCGGCCAATTCCTCAGGCTTCTTCGGAAAATTAAAGGTGGCACGGATAACTTTTTTTTTGTGATTGACAAAATTACCTGCTATCTGAGTCTCTGAGAGGCAAAGAACAAGTAAATTAACAATTAACAATGCTTATTAACTGCGTGCTACTCCGACCGATAGTGAGTTACAGGTACATCATCCAGGTTGTCTGGTTTCTGTTCGCATTACAACATGCATGATGGGCACAAAGCGGCGGCGGCTCTAGCTCGGACAATGCAATGATTCCCCCTTTCGCTCCCAAATCATTCGTGCATGCAGCTCGATGAACAAAAGGCAAGCAAACGTGCTCAGCTGGATATGGCGAGAAAGAGATGGACAGAGATGCCAGATTGTATACTGGTATGCTGTATGCATCATTTACATACCAGCTAGCTCTCTGTTTTCGGTAAAGAAGAAGGAGCAGAAAAGAAGCACGCATTTGCTCTCTTCTCTCGAGGTGGCTCGATCGATCCATCCGTCTTTCATCCAACTCGGAAGTTTGGAGCATACGCACACATTCTATCTAGAGTCTATTGTACGGACATCGTAGGATAGCGCGGAAGGAAAAGGAGGAAGGATCCCTAGCTGTCCATGCCACAGGGCCAAGGGAGAAATCAAAAGACGTCGAGAGCCCACGGAAAGCTACCTGAAGGCTGGCTGCTGCAGCTGCCGCCTCTGTGCATCTGAATCTAGAAGAATTTTCTCTTTCTTTTCGCGTGCGAGAAAAAAAGAAATAAATGTCATTTTACGGGCGCCACCAATGGACCGTTGGCGTGTTAATTAATTCCGTATGGCTTTACTATTAGTATGCTGCTCCCCCGGCAGGTTGGTCGTCGTCAGGGTCCAACTGAACCTCTGCTGCTCTGCCTCTACTGCCAGATGCCCAGATCACTCACATTTGCTTCACAGGTGACAGGCCCCAGGATTTGCATGATGGCAGTTGCTAACCTTAAAACTGATGGCGTGCCGTTGCCTGTGAACCGACTTGGGCATAATGATTTTGGCTGCCCTGGTGTGTTTTGAGTATACGGGGAAAGGTGGCAGGCAGGCGGATGGATTCTCCGATTGGTTTGAGTACGTTGGGTGAACGTGAATTATCCTTTGGAGTTTGGACCGGGGGTACACTGTGATGTCAGAGCCGAGTATGGAAGAGCACATGGCTTGTAGGACGGCGAGCCTGCACAATCCGGGATGCGGAACCAGTGCATTTACGGAGAGCTGCCAAGAGAGAAAATGACACGATGATCATCTGCACCTTGCTGAAACTACGATTTGTTGAGGAACACCAACACCAACATGTCACAGCATCCACGACGGACCAACAATGCCGGTTGCCGGCGGGCAAGGCGAACAACAAGGGAACACAAGGCTCGGCGGCTCGCCGCTGGCGCTGGCGCTCGCTCCACGGGCGCACGCATCAGTCCCGGCGATCTCGCCCCTCGGGTTCCTTCCCTTTCCGCCGCCCCCCTTTCCCCTTTGTTTGACTACTACCCGTCGTCCTGCGCTCGCTGTCGCTGCGAGCTTGCGACGCCACCACTCCCATGCTCAACAGCGCCGGTACGACGCCGCCGCGCCGCGCCGCGCTCGTGGCTCCCGCTCCCGAGTCCCCCCCGACCGGGCCCGTCCCAAACCAAAACACACACGGAACGCGGCGCAACCCGAGGGACACGGAGCCAATCGCGCGCCGGCACCCCCGCAACGCCCGCGCCGCGCGCGCGCCCCCCGAACCCGGCCAAAGCCCAACCGCCCCCCCCGCTCGCCAGCCACATCCAGCCCCGGCCGGCGGAGGACGCCGCGGCGTCTGCTAATCATGATTAGAACACGGCCAGCGCTTTCCGCGGTGGGCTAATCCTAATCGCGCTGCTTCTTTCCGGCCACGGTCACCGGCAGGCGGGTCCCGCACCCCCTCTCCCCCTCCCCCCATCCCCATCCGCTCGTCGTCGTCCCTGTTCCCACCCCCCCGCCCCCGATCTCTATTTCCCATTTGGCCATTTCGTTTCCCGTTTCCCACACCAATTATTGTCTCCTCTCTCTCTCCCTAGTCCCTCCCCCCTCTCGGGCGCCGCCGCTCTCCGTCCTTCTCCCCCATCCCATCCCGTCCCGATCTCCTCGCGCCGGCGTCGGGAAGGAAATGAAGGAAGGAATGGCGGCCGCGCTGCGGGCGGTGCTGCTGGCCGCCGCCGCCACCGCCGTCGCGCTTCTGCTGGCGGCGTCGGGGGCGGGGGCGGCGGAGGCGGGGCGGACGGCGGCGGCGGAGGCGGCCAACGCGGTGCTGCGGGCGCACCAGCTCCCCGGCGGCCTCCTGCCCGCGGGGATCACGGCGTTCCGTCACGACGCCGCCACGGGAGCGTTCGAGGCCGACCTGGCGGCGCCCTGCACGACGCGCTTCGAGGTCGAGCTCCGCTACAACGCCACCGTCGCCGGGGTCATCACCCGCGGCCGGATCGCCGCCATCGCGGGGGTCGCCGCCCAGGACCTCTTCATATGGTTCCCCGTCCGCGACATCACCGTCGACATCCCGTCCTCCGGCGTCATCTACTTCAACGTCGGCGTCGTCAAGAAGCACTTCCCGCTCGCGCTCTTCGACGCGCCGCCGGCCTGCACGCCCGACCGCCTCCTCCTCCTCCGCACGTCCCCGCAGGTAAACCCATCCACTTGATATCCATCCATGGATCGATCCTTGATTTTGTTTTCTTCGCGATCCTTCGCGTTTTTTCCTCGAGATGTATGTAACCGCTCCGCGTTATTCTCGGGCGCTGCAGCGGCTGGAGGACGTCGACTTCGACGGGTTGCTCATCGGCGGTTTGGCGTGGCAATGATGGAATGCGTGATTCGACGACGGCGCCGGCGAGCCAGAAGCGCAGTTTTGAGAGGAGACGATCGCCGGTCGGGCGCCCCGGCCGGCTCCTGTGCAGATAGATAGCGTGGCCATTCCTTCCTGTTCTTTACTCCCTTATTAGCTAGCAACCAACCCCGTCCGCATCGTTTCGTCACCTCTGTTCTCGTTGTCGTTCATGTCCGTGTCCCTCGCGGGCGGAGGCCGCCGGCCGGCCGGCCGGCCGCCACGGGGAATCCTGCCGATTCGGCGGGCAGCCACGGGGGGGAGGGGAAGCGTGCGCGCGTCTTCCTTCTGTGCCTCCTCGTGCTCCGGCGGCGGCGGCGGCCGGGACGGCGGCGATAATTTTCGCGGAAATGGATGGATGGTTCTTGTACATGTCAAGTCTTGGAATGGTGGAATGCTTTTCTGTACGTTGTGCCTCGCGGTGCTGCTGGCGCGAACTCGCGTCGTTCTCCTCCAGCACATTTCTCCCCTGTCCGATTGGGACCGATCGGATGATCTGCGTGCGATTCAGAGCTGTCTCTTGGCGTTGCAGTCTCGCAGAGCCGAGCCGCGTCGTTGTCCCAGTCTCTGTCCGTTCCATCGTGGCATCCAATGTGTAATTAGCTGCCGGAGACAGGCTTTGGAGAGGAGATCAGGATTCGCCACGGCGGACGGATGCTGCTGACTAATCTCCTCTCGCCATTGCTGATCCATCTGGTTACCTGGCTAGCTGATGCTGAAAAAAGAGCACTCGCTTTGGGAGGATTGGTTGGACCAGTCACCACGCTACACCCTGGCCTGCAGGAACAGTATTGGATGCTGAGTGGTCACTCTCCATGACTCCATGTCTGCAGTGCCCTCCTCCTATGCTACCAGAGCGAGATCCATGCTACTCCCAGTTTGCTAACTAACTAAACTAACCCCTCTGCTAACCAGTAGAAAGAATCTTTAACCAATTACATTTAACTAATCGATGTAACCTTTAATTGCCGATAGTTTTAAGAAATTAAGCGCTCCCGAATGGGTTTTTTTAGTGCTCCCGAATGGTGTACAGTGTACACGAGCATGAGCATTAACCTCAAGGACGCATGATTGGTGGCATGGTTTCTGGCACACACACATGTGACGAGTTGGGCTCGGGCTCTGGCCTGGACAATCATTCCTCCTGGTCCTGGCCTTGCCTAGAAGCGGACAGGATGATGCGCATGGAGACCCTGGCCTGGCTCTTCCAAGATCCCCTGTTCGACCAAACCAACAGCTCAGCAGCATCTGGATCCCTGCGAATGGCACACCACCATCTTGCGCTGGCTGTTCTCATCAGTCTCTGCCTGACGACACCCTCCAAATTTGACCGTCTCTGCCTGAACTACTACTGCGTAAAATGTACCGTCATCTTCAGAAAGGAAACGTGTAAACACGAGTAGTACTACTGCTGACGAACACATGGGTTCAGGTCGCTGGTGGGGCCAATCGACGCATGCATGCTCTCGCACGCAGGGAATGCAAATGCAATGCGTTGCGAGGTGGCTGTACGTCCTACGTGTCAGTGCTGGAGTGGGGAGTGACACGAGATCACAGGGCAACAGCGACGTGACGGGACGCGACCAGCGAGCGAGACATGTGCGTGCGAGGCTGATGATGGGAAAGGGACAAGCGTATCAACTGCCCGCCGGGAGGGTTGGCGCAGTAGGTGACTGGTGGCATACTGCCATTGGCGACGGAAATGCCGCCCGCGCCGCGGGGTGAATCCGGCAACCGAGCTGCCGGGAGCCAGACGAGAGCACCAACAACAGGGTGAATGCCACACCATCTGAGTCGGCGTAGGCTGGCGGCGTGGACTCGTGACGACGTGGCTGTGGATTCGTTGGCGAATTAGGTGGTCGGGATAGGGATGGTAGGAGGAAGCCGAGCGGGATGCTGGGGCTTTAGCTTTTCGTGCACCGCTGCTGCATGCCGTAGTGGTTTGTCCGAGGTGACGTCACCCTGTTCGCTTGGCTTATCAGCCACCAGCCAGCAGCACTTTTCTCTCACAACAAACCGGGTCCACTACCAACCACCAAGAAGATTTTTTCTCCGAACAAATCAGGCCACCGTCATCACCACCAAACCAAACGAACATCTTTGTTAGCTTGTGCATGACAGCGACCCCGTTGATTGGGTGGCGCCGGCACGTTACGATGAGTTCCTCCTTCAAGTAAACATGCCAGGATCGTCACACTGTCGGCTGTTCCAAGCCTTAATCCTACCCTATCAGGTATCAACGTGTCATTGGGCCTGTTTGGATACTCTAACTGAGTTAGAGGTTAGAGTTAATTTCTAACTTTGAACTAATATTGAACTAACTCTAGCTTTAAAGGTGTTTGGATACCAGAGTTAGATTTGGATAGATTAACTTTTGTGGGTCCCACTGTCATCTTCCTCCTCCCTCCCCATCTTCCCCATCTACCTCGAGCCCACCCCGGCCCATGCCGTGCGTGTGTGCGCCCCGCCCATGCCCGTGCGGGCGGGCCACCCCCCCCCCCCCCGCGCGCGCGCCTCGCTCCCGGTCTCCGGTCCCGCCGGCTCCTCCGTCGCCGGCCTCCCCCGCCGCCCATGCCACCTCCCGGCCTCTCGGCGGCGCAGGAGCTTCCCGCGGCGCCCCAACCCCTTCCACTGATCTGCAGCACCTTGATTCCTCCTCCTCGGTGACATCGAGGCTCTGCGCCGCTTCATCCGAGCGGAGGCTGCGGCGGGAGCCCCTTCATTTGAGCAGCTCCGATAAGGGGACCAAGGTGGTGGCGGCAGAGAGCATGTCCGCCTGGCCACCCGAGGCGCCGCCGCCCCTCGCCCCGGCCGCACGGGCGCGTCCGCCGTTGCGCGTAACCGCGCGGGGTGCGCCGACCGCTCACATCCGCCGGCCGCCCGAGGCGCCGCCGACCCCCGCGAGGGGGGTCGTCCGCCACCGCGCCCGGCCGCGTGGGGCGCGCCGGCCGCTTGCGCCTGGCCGTACGAGGGTGGTGGGTGGAAAGCAATTTTTTCCCCATCCAGAACTAGTCCCAATTAGCACCTCTTGGGTGGGCTAGTTTTTTGGGGTGGGCTAGTTGCATCTAACCCACCCTGTTTGGATATTTTAGGGTTAGTTGGTGCTAAACTAGCCAAAACTAACTCTAGCCCAAACTCTAGCCCATGGATCCAAACAGGGCCATTGTTCTGTGCTTTGGTGCTCTTTTGTTGCAAAGGTGGTATTTTGGAGCTTCGTTGCTCAGAGCTGAATGTTACAATTTCGATTGCGAGCACTGCTCGGAGATCTGAAAAGGAAAATCAAAAAAGTTTGAGAATTAAAAAAATGGACTCTTTGGGCTGAATTCACGGATGAGTCTAAAGTTGGGCCGGAAATCAATATCAACACACTGCAACTGAAGCCCAACCCAGAAGTTTTTAACTCCAGAGCAATAAAAACCTCAGAAAGTTCTACTCTCTCTCTTCCTTCCCTCCTCCTCCCCTCTGTCACCACACCGACGCCATGGCGGCCCAACCCAGCCGCATGCCGCCCTTCGATGTCATCACCCGCGTGCTCGCCTCCGATCACCCGCCACCGGCTCCCGCAGCGCTGCACGCCCACCTCCTCCGATCGCACGCCGCGGCCACCGCTCCCGCTCTCGTCCGCTCGCTCCTCAACGGCGCCATCAGCCGCCTCTCCAAGCCGCGCCCGCGCGCCGCGCTCGGCCTGCTCCTCCTCATGCCGCGCCTGCCCGTCTTCCCCAACCACTTCTCCGTCCCCTTCGCGCTCAACGCCGCCGCGTCGCTCCGCCTCCTCCCGCTCGGCGCCTCCCTCCACGCCGTCGCCATCCGACTCGCGCTCCTCCCGCTCCGCCTCCCCGTAGCCAACGCGCTCGTCGACCTCTACGCCAAGTGCGAGGACTTCGCCGCCGCGCACGCCGCGCTCGCGGACATCCCCGCCCCCGACGCGGTCTCCTTCAACTCCCTTCTGTGCGCGCACGCCCGCAGCGCCTCCGTGCCGCACGCTGAGTCCCTCTTCGCCGCCATGCCCACCAGAACCCAGGTCTCCTGGAACGCCATGGTGGTTGTCTACGTCAGCGCTGGTGACCTCGCATCTGCTCGCCGCGTGTTTGATGAAATGCCTACGAGAGACACGGCGTCGTGGTCGGTGCTGATTGTTGGATACTGTAAGCGCGGATTGGTGCAGAGTGCCCGCGAGCTGTTTGACAAAATGCCGGCAAAGAATCTCGTGGCTTGGACGGCAGTGATTAATGGTTATGCACAGACTGGACGGCCTAAGGAGGCACTTGCCTTGTTTAGGGAACTGGAGGCTGCTAGGATTGAGCCTGATGCAGCCACAATGGTTGGGGTTATTTCTGCAGCTTCACAGATGGGCAGCACAGAGTTGGCTGGGTGGGTTGGAGCATATGTTGACAGGAAGAAGATCGAAAGGAACGAGAAGATTCTTACTGCATTAGTAGATATGCACGCCAAGTGTGGCAATGTTGAGCAGGCACTGAGTGCTTTCAGGGAGATCGCACAGCCTGATGCCTATCCATACACAGCATTGATCAGTGGGCTGGCAACTCATGGGCATGGAAAGCTGGCCCTTGAAGTGTTTGAAAGGATGCAGGCTCAGGCCGTCTGGCCGGACCCTATCACCTTCGTTGGTGTGCTTACTGCATGCAGCCATGCAGGGCTTGTCGATAGGGGACTGGAATACTGGGAGGCAATGGTGCGGGATTATGGAATCGAGCGTCGTGCGGATCACTATGCCTGTGTTGTGGACATGCTTGGCCGAGCAGGGAGGATTGAGGAGGCGTTTGAGATGGTTCAGACGATGCCAATGGGGCCACATCCGGGGGCTCTTGGTGCACTGCTGAGTGCCTGCAAGACATATGACAATGTTGAGATTGCAGAAATTGTTGCAAACAAACTTTTTGAGTTGGAACCTGGGAACACAGGGAACTATATACTGCTTTCAAGTATATATGCTGGGAAAGAACTGTGGGAGGAGGCAGAAAGAGTAAGATCGCTGATGAGAACAAAACTGCCATTTAAAAAGCCAGGATCCACTTGGGTTGAGGATCGACAGAGGGGGCATGCCAAGATGTCTACAATGGACTGAGAATCAGTAGAAACAGAAACACTTATTTTGGTTTGGAGATGGCGGTCTTAAAACATTGTGTTTTAACAGTTAGCAAAGCAAGAGCTTCATATCAGCTTGCCACTCAGGTATCCTCTCCTTCACAGTCATGACTTCATGTCATATCCGAAACACTGATAAATTATTTTGATTTTTTGACTGATATAGGTACTGACCAAGTTGATGTCCTATACAAAGTGTAGTTAGACCATCCGCACTGGGAACGTTAAAAACTCCCTGGAGGGAATAGATAAAGGCGAAGGGGCTGCAGCGGCTCCCTGCAGGAGCACGGGAAAACAGCGGCAGCCTCCCGTATCTTCCAGATTCGACGTTGATGGAGTGCCTCCTCCAGGAGGCGGGCCCACCACGTGCGGCCCTTCCCCAACGACTTCGCGCGCGTCGCCTCTTCCTCCAGCACCGCCGCCGACCGTGGAGGTTGAGGGAGAGGCAGGATCCGACCGCCGCCGCGCGCTCGCTCTTGGAGCTCCGCCCGTGCCGCCCGCCCGCCACGCTCCCGCCTCCCGGCGCCGCGGGGCCTCGAATTGTCGGGGAGGAGGCGGCCCGCGACCGGCGCGACCCGCTACGAGGTGGGCGTGGAGGACCGCCGGATCCGCCTCGCGCAAGGGCACCGCACGGGGCGTCGTCCTCCGCCGGCGTGAGGCGGCCGCCGGGGAGGGACCGGCCACGGGAGATGGTGCGGCGAGCAGAGGAGCCGGAGGAGGAGCCCGCCGTCGTGAGGAGGGAGGAGGGCGCCGCCGGGGAGGGAGGGGGCGGTGCGCCGCGGACTCCGCCGCCCGCCCCTTCTCACGGAGGCGAGAGGATTGCCACCGCGTGAGGAGGGACGAGGGCGCCGCCGGCCGCTCGATGCCTCGCCTGCTCGATCCGCCGCCGGGGGTCGTCGATTCGCTGGCTAGCCGGTGGAGGGAGCGAGGGCCCGCCCGGATCTCCCTGCCTCCAGCGACGGGGACGAGGTGTCGGGGCCCCAGGCGGGGTGGGCTTCGGGAGAGAGAGAAGGGGGAGTGGGGAAAAGAGGGGGTGCGAGAGAATGACTTGTGGGTCCTGCGTGTGGGTAGTTTGGATGAAGGAGAGAAATAAAGGATGATGAATGTGGGAGGAGTGAATATAAAGGGAAGAATCTCGCTGACTAGGCAAGAATCTTCCGTTTGGAAGGAGGGGATAAAGGATGACGAGTGTGGATGGTCTTATGTCCTAACATACTGAGCTGGCAGGTCATAAATCCGTATATTTGCAATGCAGCTCTACATCTAGAATAGGTGCTATAGCAAGAGATCTTATATATGATTCACCAAGTTTCAGTAATTTAATATGAGTGGTTAGGGTTTGATAAAATTTAAACTGTACAGCTTAGTGCATGTAACTCAAAGGTATTCAGCCAGAGAACCACCTGATATAGTATTCAAAACATGCTGAGTATGAGGCACTAGGATGCAAACTATTAATATCTGAAAGAAGCAGTATGATTATTTGCAGTGAGTATTCACTTGTAAACTAGGATTACTTGCAAATGATTATTTACATGAGCACTCCATCTAGAATAACTTTGTCCCTGCATGTCGAGTATCCACTTCCACAAAAGGAGTTGGCTCATTCATAGTGTCACTACTGGTAGCATACTAATTCATGCACATTTGCAGGGTATTTCTCAGCTTCATTTCACTGTCAAAGTTGCACGAGCTAATTCGTTGATCTTGGTACCAGTGGCCTCCTTGACAACCTTGCCATCCTTGAGAATCTTGAATGTCGGTACAACCTTTATGCCCAGATCTCTTTTGCAAGAGGCTGCAAGTAGCAAGGACTGATGTTTTTCAACGTGCCATATCCAGATATCCTATAGAGCAAACAGCAGTAAATACACAAGAAATAAGTAAATCCAACTGACCTTGTTGCCCTGGCTGCAATCGAGTTTGAGGAACAGAACATTGAGGTTCTGCTCAGACATCTGCTGGAATTTCAGTGGCATCGCCTTGCAAGGGCCGCACCTGCAACCAAGAGTACCAGAAAATTATCAGGTTCTCTTCTTGTTTTTTCATCTTGGTAAAAGACTGAAACAAAAAAGAGATCGGTAGATCTCAGACGATGCCATTGAGTGTACATGTCATGGGTGACACCATGTCTCGTCTCGAAGCTGCTTGTGCTTGACCTCATGGCAGTCACTCCCCTCATTTCAGAGCTCCTCGTCACTGTCAGGCTCCACTTCTGGGATGCTGCGGAGACTAGAAGCAAGGCTGGGGTACCTGCATGTGGAGATGGCAGACCCGTGAAATGAGTAGCGGGTGGTGATTCTTCGACCCGTCTCACTAGTAAGTGTCATGAGAGCGTCATGAGCATTAAATTTCTTGTCACATCTGTCGGTGCGGAATATGATCCCGACACTAACCAGTAGATAGCGCCGAGGTCTATCCCTCAATGGTCGATGCTAAGCAACAAGTGACACAAGGTTTTTATCCTGGTTCCGGCCGAGGGGGCCGTACGTCCAGCAGGGGTGTGCTCTCGGCACTATATTGCTCAGCACCGGGGGTGCCTGTAGTGGGGCGGCTACAAGCAAGGCGGGAGAGGAATAGAGGCTTCCAAGTCCCTGGCTGAAGATATTGTGGGAGGATGGGTGAGTGAGTATGTGGTGTGTTGTGAGTTCGGGTCTGAGTGAACCTGTCTTCGTGTTTTCGTCCCCTGCGGCTGGGGGGTTCGCTCCCCTTTTATAGCTCAAGGGGGAGGCGAATTACATTCACGCCGCGCTATCTAGCTACGTGGGGGAGTGCGACGTGCTACGCTGTAGAATGGGCGGCCGTCCGGTCGATCCTTGCAGCGATCTGGTCATCATGGCCTGACTTGTACCCGAACAGTGGCGGTTCGAGGGTAGTAGAGCAGCGGATGGCGGTGATATCCTCTGATAGGCTCGAGGGAGGTGCCGACGCGAGCCCGCACGGAGTACGAGGAGTAGGCGAACGGCGTTCCTTCCCCGATGCGCCTCGCAGCCCGGAGTTGTTGCTACGGCGCCGGGCGTGCTACGCGCGCGCGCGGGCACGGCGGCCACGCCGTTACGGCCGACGGGGATGGCGGTCCACCGGCCTAGCGCCTCCACCTAACCCCCGTAGGGTCACAAGAAAGTGAATCGAGGGTGCGCCGGCCCCCTTTCGAGGGCTCGGTGCGTTAGCCGTCTTGGAGCGTGCGCACGGTGTCACGGACCGACACCGGCCGCGCCGCACGTCCCCTCCCCACGGGGGCGGGGATGGGCTCCTCCCCGGGGAGGCGGTGCGGCGGCACCGGGGTGCGAGCCCCGGCGCATGATGGCGCCGCTCCCGCCGGCGTCGGGCGTTAAATGCCCGTGTACGGGGAGCCGCCGCACGCGTGAGGGGCGCCCTCGAGCGTGGCGGACCCCGGCCGAGGGCGGGGCGTACCCTCGAGCGAGGCGGAGCCTGCTCGAGGGAAGTGCTGCCCCTCGAACGGGGTGGAGCCCGCCCAAAGGGAGCACGCATACTCGAACGGGGCTGAGCCTGTTCGAGTGGATCTCTAAGTGGGCCGTCCCGATGGGCCGTCAGAGTCCCTGTGGCGTGGGTCGTGTCCTGCATGGTTAGGCGCCTGCATGGTTAGACTTAACGTGTTTTGGTTTCGTTGCGGGTTTTAAATGAGGTTTTCCCCATTGTTTAAGGGGACCCCTAGGGCTGTACCCGACAGTAGCCCCCGAGCATCTGTGGGTTTGCCATTGAGGCTCCCACAGATGCTGGAAACTACTGATAGGACGTTCTTCCCCCCTTGTTCTGCGAACGCTTTCCGTGGGGACGCGTCAGCGGACCCGCGGGTCTAGCCCCCGAAGCCCTGCAGGAGTGTGGGTGCTCCTGCAGGGGTTAACCGCGAGAATTTTGGTCAGAGGGCGTGGCACATATTCCAACCGGCATCGGCGGTGTTTCAGCCGGCTTCGGGGGTGCACGCGCTGCTGGCACTGTCTCCGGTGGGTGCAATTTCAAGGAGGTGTAGCCGTGCGCCGAGCCCCCGAGCCTTGGCCCGTTCGAGGCGATCGGGTAGAGCTCCACGACTTGTTTTTTAGCGTGCCCTCGCCGTCTCTCTGCGGGACGGAGGGTGAGGTTTCCGCAACTCCCATCGAGCGGGTCGCGAATTGCGGATTCCTCTTCGAGCTGGTAGCGGGTGGTTCAAGTGGACGTCCATGCCCCGTTCGATAAGGGTAGGCTGCGCGGTCCGGAGACACGTCCATGAAAGCGCTTGCGTGGGTTTGCTAGGTGGGGCTCGGTCCCGTTCGCTAGGGACCGAGGGCGCGGAAGCTCTCCCTCGGTGGGATCCCCCGGCAGCCGCCCTCGCGCGGCTCTCGAACACGACATGTGGGGCACCCTCGAGCCGACGGGCTCGAGGAACGGCTTGAATGCGCGTGCCCTCGTCGTCCCTAACTCGCGATCCGAGGCGCCCGTTCGAACCCGTCGAGGGTCGGGCCGGACCTCGATCGCAGGGCCGTGCGGGGGTGGCGCCCGGGCGGCCCCGTCTTTTCACGTCCGCGCCGTCGAGGGACTCCGGGGGCGAGCCGGCCCTCGAGGCGCCGGTTGGTAGCGCGCCGTATGTGCCCTTCCTTGGAGAATCGATATTGTCTCGAGCGAGGGCTCGCGCCGCTCGAGGGTTTTACGTGGCATGGGTACCCGCGGTGCCTCGCTCTACATCGAGCGAGTCCCGGCGGCCTTCTCACGTCGATGTCCCTTCGAGGGCCGAAGGGCTGACATCGTTTTGAGCCGAGGGCTCGCGCCGCTCGAGGGTTTTACGTGGCATGGGTACCCGCGGTGCCTGCTTTACATCAAGCAGGTCCCGGGCGACCTTCTCACGTCGATATCCCATCGAGGGTTGTTTTCGTTTTAAGCCGAGGGCTCGCCCCGCTCGAGGGTTTTACGTGGCATGGGTACCCGCGGTGCCTGCTTTACATCAAGCAGGTCCCGGGCGACCTTATCACGTTGATATCCCATCGAGGGTTGTTTTCGTTTTAAGCCGAGGGCTCGCCCCGCTCGAGGGTTTTACGTGGCATGGGTACCCGCGGTGCCTGCTTTACATCAAGCAGGTCCCGGGCGACCTTCTCACGTCGATATCCCATCGAGGGTTGTTTTCGTTTTGAGCCGAGGGCTCGCCCCGCTCGAGGGTTCTACTTGCTTGGCAAGGGACCCGGTCATTAAATGCCTCGCATTCGAGGCCGCGGTTTTTTGCAGCGCGGGCGCGTCTTTTTAGGCGCTGCGGCCGCGCGCGCGCGTAGTGGGCGGCGTGGCAGGTGGACGTGACGGCTTCGCGTCGGTCCCTGTGGGTCTTTGCCGTGATGATGGCCCGCCCGCAGGGGACGTGGCCGCCGCAAGCCGTGGTGGGGCCCGTCCGTCGACGTGAGGGGAAGATTCCCTGCAGTTAATGCGAGCGGGGCATCCGCTCCGGAGAGCTCGCCCGTCGGCTTATAAATCTGAGGGAGTGGGGAGACGGCGGTTTTTTACCTTAGTGTCTCACCATTTTCAGTCCCCCGCTCCTTCGTCTTCATCTCGCTCTTGCCACCGTGTGGCGTCGCCGTTAGAGCTTTTTCTTCCATTCCTTGTCCTCCGCTCCTGCTTTTCTTTGCCTTCTTCATGGCGCCGCCTCAGCCTCCCCTCACGATCTTGGAGCCGTACGCCTGGGAGAGGTCGACGGTGACCCGGATGGCCCTTGGCGAGCTGGTCGCCGCCGGCCGCTGGCGGCCAATGAAGACGGACGTCCGGCGGAGTGGATCGTGCCGCCGGCCGCGGACCGCGAGCCCAACCCGCCGGGAGGGCTACGTGGTGAGCTTCATCCGCTACCACGAGCGGGGCTTCAACGCGCCGGCGAGCACCTTCATGCGGGCAATGTGCCACCACTACGGAGTGGAGCTGCACAACTTCGCCCCCAACGCGATCTCGCAGCGGCCACATTCGTGGGCGTCCGCGGGAAGGGTACCCGGGGATCCCGCCCAATTGGGAGCTGCGGGTACACCTTTTCCGCGCGGAGCTCATCACGCAGCCCACGACGGAGCCGAGGACCCGCCGCGCGATGCGCGCCGGCGGGATGTCGCTTGCCCTGCGGGGGCAATTCAAGGACGTCTACATCCCCTGCACCATGACGACGAACAACGCCGGCTGGGAGCGGGGATGGTTCTACTTGTGCAACGCCGAGCCCGGCCTCCCCCCTACACCGGTCGGGTGTTCAAGGAGAGGCCTGACTCTTGGGGCTACGGGGTGTCTATGCCCCAGCATCGGAGGCGGCAGGAGTCGGTCCCCGGCCGCGGCGCCGCCCGGCGACGATGGGGCTGAACGCGATGGGCGTCCTCGCCTTCCTTCATCACCGCGGATCGTGCCGTTGATGGAGAGGCCGCTCCGCATCTTCGAGATGACGAGGCGGCCAATCCCGTCGACTCCGGCGAGGTCGCGGATGCTCCCGACGCCCCTCGAGCGGCCGTACGCGCTCACCCGGCGCGGAGCGCCGTCGACACCCGGTGCCGCCGCTCGCGGGTCGGACCCCATGGGACCTCGAGATGCTCCCCACCGGCCCGCCGGGTGAGTTTGGCTCTTAATTTTGTTTTGGTTCTTGGTCTTGTTTCGCCTCTCCCGACGCGCCATTGTCGCTCCCGTGTGCACCGGTGAACTTCACCATCACCAAGTCCGTTCCGCCCACCCCCCGACTCCCCGCGCGCTTGGCCGGGGCGGCGCAACGCCGGCGGCCAGAGGAGCGGGCGGCGCGCAAGAGGGAACGCGCGAGGCGACATCAAGCGCACCGCGACCGGCGGGCCGCGGAGCACGGCGGCGCGAAGAGCCGGGGCTCTCCTCCCCGGAACCGGGGAGTACTCGTCCTCGGAAGAGGACGAAGAGGAAGAGGCCGAGGGGGGAGGGCCCCTCGACGAGGTGGCGCCTCGCGCCTCCGTCGCCGCAGCCGGCGCCGGCGGCGAGGGCGGCATCGCCCGGGGCGGGCGCAACGGCGCTCGCCGCCGGGCCATCGACATCGGGGACCCGCGCGTGCCGCGGAGGTGCCCGCGCGCGCCACGGAGGGCGCGCGCGGCGGGGCGCGCGCCCGTGCGCGCATCGAGCGTGCCCGCGCGCGGGGCGAGCGCGCCACGCGCGAGGCGAGCGTGCCCGCGCGCGCGGCGGCGTCGTCGGGCGGCGCTACGGCAAGCGTGCCCGCACGCGGGGCGAGCGTGCCCGCGCGCGCGGCGGTACCTTCGGGAGGCGCGGCGGCGCCGTCGGGAGGCGCGGCGGAGGCGCGCGCCAACCGCACCCGGCCTCATCCGTCGAGGCCTCGAGGAAAAGGAACGGGCCTTTTCCTCTTCGAGGTGAGGAGTTTGTCTTTTTGCTTGGTTTGATTGGTTGATGTCCGGGCGTTCTAATCCTCCGTCCGTGCCACCGCGCAGGTGGTGCCAACCGTGCCTCCTCTCGCACCGCCCAAGGTGCCGAGGACCGGACACGTCCATTCCCACCCGGCGGCGCTCGTCGAGGGCGCCGCGGGGGGGGCAAGCACGGCGGCGGCGGGCGAGAGCTCGCGAGGGTCGGCGGGAGGCCTCGAGGCCTCGGCCGGCAGACCGGCCCGCCACGGCGGAGCCCAGCCGCCGAGGAGGGGCCGACGCCGTCCGTCGTGGGAACGCAGGCCGCCGGCCGGCGGCCGTGGTGGAGGTGCGTCCGCGGAGGTCGCCGCCGCGAGGCACCGGCCCGTAGTGCCGGCCGCAGAGGAGGCGGAGCGGCGCGACCCGTGGCGCGCCGCCCGTGGATGCGGCGGCACGGCCCGTAGGTGGTGGCCGCGGCGCCGTGCCATGCGCCGCGGCCGCCGAGGCGCAAGTGGGGGCGCCGGTGGAGGCGGCACAAGCGGCGGCGCCCGCCGGCGGTCGCGGCGGAGGTGGTGGAGGTCTCGGACGACTCCCCGCCTCCCGGGTGGAATCGGTGGGCCGCCCGGCCCACGACCCCCCCCGAGCCCCGAGAGGGGGCCCTCGTGAGGCGGCGCGAGGGTCATCCGGTGGTGGGGGGTCGGGGACACCGGCGCCGAGGCCTCGTCCTCCCGTGCCGGCCGCCCCGCCTGGGTGGAGGGGGCCATCGAGGATCCCCCCGCGTTTGCCGACGCCGGGGGGAGCAGGAGCTGCGGGGCGAGCTCCGAGCCACCGGCGCTACGCTCAACCGCGCGCCGAACGAGGCGTTGCGGGTCCACGGCGGCCCCGCATGGCGCGTCTTTCGGTAGGGTGTCGTCGTTTGCTTTCTTCTTCTTCTCCCTCTTCGTGTGTCGCTTTCGTGCCGTAGTGCTTACGGATTCTCGGTGTGCGGATGCCGAGAGCTCGAGCGCCGCGCCCACGACAAGTATGATGCGTTCGACCGGGTGAACGCCGAGGTCCACCGGCTCCGGGAGCGGTGCAGCGCTTTCGACGCGCTCGCCGACGCCCTCGAGTCCCCGGACGACCGGGCCGGCGTACCGGGCCCCGGCTCCGGCCTCGACGAGCTCCCCGAGAGCTCGAGGCAGACACGGCGCACCGCTCGAGCCTCGAGCGGGTGCGCGCAGCCCCTCATCGACCGTGATGAGGCGCCGTGGCACGCGCGCTCGGAGTTGGAGAAGACGCGGACGCCGGCCGCCAACTGGGAGGCGGAGGTGGCCCACGTTCGTGGCGAGGCCCGGGAGCTCCGCGCGTCGCTCGAGGGGGCGCAGCGCAGCGGCCGCCGGCCGAGGAGCGGGGCGCGCGGGCCGGAGCAACCGCGCCAAGGAGGCCGACGACCCGAAGGCCGCCCTCGACGCTAAGGTCGCGGCCCTCGTCGTCGCTGAGGAGCGGCTCCCGCAAGAGAGTACCGCCCGCCAAGGGGCTGAGGAACGGCTCCGGCGGGGAGCAGCCGCCCTCACCGACGCCCGTGCGGCTCGGGGAGAGAGCGCACCGCCCACGAGGTGACGCGAGAAGACCTTGGCGGCTCGAGATGCCAAGCTCTCCGAGGCCGAGGGCGAGGTGATTATGCTCAGCATCACCAACGCCGGTCGGGGAGATATCCTTCGGGAGCAAGGCGAGACCGTCAAGCGCCTCGAGCCGGCGGTCGAGGCCGTGCGCCGGACTTCGAGATGGAGAGGAAGCAAGTCGAAGGTGAGCCACTGTTTGACTCTTGTTTTGTTGGTTTTTCATTTGGGACTCGCATTCCCTTTTTCTGATTTCTTTCTTGCCTTGGCGTTTCCAGGCTTGCGCACCGCCCTGGGGCATGCGGCTGAGCGGGCCGAGGCGCCGCGAGCTTCCTACAATTCCTCCGAGCAGAGTTGCGGGAGCCGCGCGATGCGGCCCTCGAGACCCGCCGCGCCGTCGAGGAGGGCGAGTCCCGGTGCCGGCGGCCTCCCCGGCCGCCCGTCCGCGTGCCCTTGGTGGCCATGTCACCGAGCGGATGCGCCGGCGCTGCGGCACTGGGCGTCCAGAAGGCCCTCGGAGTGGTGCGATCCCACTACGAGGTTAACTTCGAGGCGCTGGCGGAGGGCTACATCGTTCCCGAGGGCGTCGAGGACGAGGTGGCCATGGAGCGTGTGGATGCGCTCGCTGCCGACGCCGCCGGGTCGCTTGCCGAGGCCTTCGAGGAGTTCCTCTTCCCGGACGCCGCTGATGCTGCTGCTCCTCCCGCCTGAAAGCAGTTGGGCGCTAGGCCCGTTTTTTGATGTGTATCAGTATTCTGGCCTCGTGGCCTTTTGTAAATAACCAAGTTGTTTCATGAACATAAACATTTGCTGTAAATGAAGTCATTTGTTTATCACGCTTTTTGTTTCTCCTTCTTCCTGAGTAGATTCTAGTTAGGGGAGTTCGATTTTCGCAGGGGGCCTGCTGGGTTGGAGGCGAGATAGAAGGGCCATGTCCACGCGGCGTAGGCTATCTCTGGCTCGCACGCTCCTTCCGCCGTGCCGCCTGCGCCCTGTTCGAATCGTGGCTCGAGGTTGAAGTAGGAAACAAACTTAGCGCGTGTTGTTTTGTTTTTTTTTGCGCGAAAAAATGGGACCATTTTGGGGGGGGGTGCCCCCCCGCAGTAGCCCCCGAGGGTAACTTGGGTTTCAGGGGAAATCCGAGTTATCCTTTTCATTAGACTTGAAGTATTTACATAGTCGTTGCCAACTGGGGCGTTGGCCATGTGATTTTTACAACGAAAATACTTGGAAAAACCTAGCTAAGGGTAGAAGCGACGTAGCTGTTGGATGTTCCAAGCGTTGGTGAGCTCTTCACCGTCCTCGTTGGCCAGCTTGTACGTGCCCGGCTTGAGTACCTTCACCACGACGTAGGGTCCTTCCCATGGGGGCGATAGCTTGTGGCGCCCTCGGTTATCTTGGCGCAGCCTTAGGACCAGATCCCCCTCGCTGAAATCCCGTCGACGTATCTTGCGTGCTTGGTAGCGTCTTAGGGACTGTTGATACCTCGCGGAATGCATTAAGGCTACGAGGCGTGCCTCGTCCAGCTGGTCTAGCGAGTCCTCGCGGGCTCGCTGGTTAGCATCCTCGTTGTAGCCTCAAACCTTGGGCGACCCGTATTCTAAATCCGTGGGGAGGACGGCCTCCGCGCCGTGGACTAGAAAAAATGGGGTGAACCCGGTGGCTCTGCTTGGGGTGGTCCTTAGGCTCCACACGACCGCTGGTAGTTCTTGGAGCCATTTTCGCCCAGATTTGTTGAGCTGATCGAAAATTCTGGGCTTAAGGCCCTTTAGGATCATGCCGTTGGCACGCTCCACTTGGTCGTTGGTCTGTGGGTGTGCCACGGCCGCCCAATCCACACGGATGTGGTACTTGTCGCAGAACTCCAAGAACTTCCGGCCCGTGAACTGGGACCCATTGTCTGTGATGATGGAGTTTGGTACTCCAAAGCGGTAGACGACATCGGTGAAGAATGTCACCGCCTGCTCAGCCCTTAGGTTCGTGATGGGGCGCACCTCCACCCACTTGGAGAACTTGTCGATCGCGACTAGCAAGTGGGTGAAGCCCCCGGCGCCTTTCCGCAGGGGCCCGACGATGTCCCGGCCCCCACACGGCGAACGGCCATGTTACGGGGGATGGTCCGTAGGGCATGGGCGGGCAAGTTGGACTTGCGGGCGTAGAACCGACACCCTTCGCGGTGCGTACGATTTCGCCGGCGTCCGCGACCGCGGTAGGCCGCAAAAGCCTTGGCGGAACGCGTTGCCGACGAGGGTGCGGGGCGCGGCGTGGTGGCCACGCATCCCTCGCATGGATGTCCCGTAGGAGCTCGCGCCCCTCGGGAATGGGCACGCACCGCTGTAGGATGCCGGAGGCGGCGCGCTTGTACAGCTCGCCGTCGACGAGGGCAAAAGACTTAGCCATCCTAGCGATGCGCCTAGCCGCGGCCCGGTCCGCGGGGAGCTCCCCTCGAGCGATCCAGGCGATGTATTTTTCCCGCCAATCCGCTTGGACAGGAGCCGGCTCGATGTCCATCGCATCGGCCTCGTGGGAGCCGTACCCCTCGAGGAGGGAGAGCACGTACGCCTCGTTCGAGGGGTCCTCGTCCATGGGTTCCGCACCCGTTGGATTCGAGGGGGCCCCCGAGGGTCCGTCGTGGCTCGAGGGGTAGGGCTCGAAGACGACCGAGGGTTGCGCGATGTCGCGCGTGAAAACGTTCGGGGGAACGGTAATCCGCCCGGACGCGATCTTTGCCAGTTCGTCTGCCTCCTCGTTGTACCGGCGGGGTACATGATTGAGCTCAATGCCGTAGAACTTGTCCTCGAGGGCCCGCACGGCCTTGCAGTAGGCCTCCATTTTGTCATCATGGCAGCTCGCGTTCTTCATGACTTGATCGATCACGAGGCCGCGAGTCCCCTCGCACGTCGAGGCGCTTGACACCCAACTCAATGGCGATTTTGAGGCCGCGAGAGAAGGGCCTCGTACTCAGCCATATTGTTGGACGCGGGGAAGTGGAGGCGCACCGCGTAGCGCATGTGCTCCCCGAGGGGTGACACGAAGAGCAGTGCCGCGCCTCGCTCCCGTTTTCATCACCGAGCCGTCGAAGAACGCAGTCCGGCACTCGCCCGGATTTGTGGGGGTGGCGGTCGCGTGTCTGTCCACTCAGCGACGAAATCCGCCAGGATTTGCAATTTGATAGCCTTGCGTGGGGCGTAGGCGAGCGTTTCGCCCATCAGCTCCACGGACCACTTGGCGATCCTTCCCGCGGCGTCGGGGTTGCGGATGATTTCTCCTAGCGGAAAGAAAGAAACCACCGTGACGGGTGGGCCTCGAAGTAGTGGCGGAGCTTGCGCCGCGCAAGGACTACCGCGTATAGCAACTTCTGGACCTCGGGGTAGCGCGTCTTCGTGTCCGAGAGGACCTCGCTGATGTAATAGACTGGCCGCTGCACAGGCAAGGCATGCCCTTCCTCCGCGCGCTCCACAACGATCACGGCGCTCACCACCTGGGTGGTCGCGGCCACGTAGAGCTGCAGGGGCTCGCCGTCCTGCGGTGGCGTGAGGATCGGGGCGTGTGTTAGAGACGCCTTCAGCTTGTCGAGCGCATCCTGAGCCTCGGTGGTCCAGGAGAAACGCTCGTGCTTCTTGAGGAGGCGATAGAGGGGTAGGCCCTTCTCACCGAGCCGCGAGATGAAGCGGCTCAAGGCGGCGAGGCACCCCAACACCTTCTGCACCCCTTTGAGGTTCCGGATCGGACCCATCCGTTCGAGGGCCGCGACCTTTTCAGGGTTGGCCTCGATTCCCCGCTGGGAGACGATGTATCCCAGGAGCATGCCTCGCGGCACTCCAAAGACACATTTTTCGGGGTTTAATTTGACCCCGCTGGCCAGTAGGCATTTGAACGCGACGCTAAGGTCGCCAACCAGGTCGTCCGCCTTCCTGGTCTTTACGACGATGTCATCCACGTATGCTTCGACTGTCCGCCCGATGTGATCCCCAAAAACGTGCTTGCATGCGCCGGTATGTTGCACCCGCGTTTCGAGGCCAAATGGCATCGTGACGTAACAGAACGTCCCGAACGGTGTGATGAATGAAGTCGCGAGCTGGTCGGACTCCTTCATTTTTATTTGGTGGTATCCGGAATAGGCATCAAGGAAACAGAGCAATTCGCACCCAGCCGTTGAATCAACGATTTGATCTATGCGTGGCAGAGGAAAAGGAACTTTAGGACATGCTTTATTAAGACTAGTGTAGTCTACACACATCCGCCATTTCCCATTCTTTTTCTTTACAAGCACGGGATTAGCTAGCCACGTAGGGTGGAACACTTACTTGATGAATCCGGCCTCGAGAAGCTTCCGCAGCTCCGCTCCGATTGCCCGTCGCCGCTCCTCGTCGAAGCGGCGCAGCCCGCCGGCTGCACGGCGCGGGCATTTGGCAGGATGTCAAGGGAGTGCTCGGCGACTTCCCTCGGGATGCCTGGCATGTCCGAGGGGCTCCACGCGAAGATGTCGGCGTTGGCGCGGAGGAAGTCGACGAGCACTGCTTCCTATTTGGGGTCGAGGGTGGAGCTGACCCTCAACGCCTTGCCCTCGGGGGCTGAAGGGTCGAGGGGGACCCCTTTGGTCTGCTCCGCGGCCTCGAAGGTGCCGGCATGTTTGCTGGCGGGGTCGAGGTCTTCGTTGACCATCTTCTACAGCGTGTTCACCAGCGCTTCGTCCAGCGCCAGTGCCTCTGCGTGCTCTACGCACTCGACGTCGCAGTCGAATGCGTGCTCGATGGATGACCCGACGGTGATGACGCCGTTTGGGCCGGGCATCTTCATCTTCAGGTAGGTATAGTTGGGGACCGCCATGAATTTGGCGTAACAGGGTCGCCCAAGTATAGCATGGTAGGCCCCTTTGAACCCCACCACCTCGAAGGTGAGGGTCTCCTTGCGGAAGTTCTTAGGGGTGCCAAACCAGACCGGCAGATCGATCTGCCCGAGGGGTTGAACCTGCTTGCCGGGCGCGATGCCGTGGAACGGCTCCGTGCTGGGCCGCAGCTGGTCCAACCCAATCCCCATCAGGCGCAATGTATGCGCGAAGAGGATGTTGAGGCTACTGCCTCCGACCATGAGGACCTTCGAGAACCGGGCGTTCCCGATGATGGGGTCAACCACCAGCGGGTACTGGCCCGGGTTGGGGATGCGGTTCGGGTGGTCCTCCCGGCTAAAGGTGATGACGTCCTCCGACCAATTGAGGAAGGCCGGAGGCGCCCTCTTCACGGCGAGGACTTCGTGCCACTACTTCTTGCGCTGCCGGGTCGACATGTCGACGGTAGGTCCCCCAAAGATGAGGAACACATTTTCGACGGCGGGGAAGCCGCCGGCGTCGCCATCGCCTCCGTCTTTCTTGGCCTCTGCCTCCTTCGCGGCGGCACGGCCATAGAACTTCTTGAGCATGTCGCACTGCTCAAGGGTATGGTGCACTGGGGTCTTGTGGTAGGGACATGGCTTTTTCAGCATGTCATCAAACACCCCCGGGCCTCGAGGAGCCGGTCGAGGGCCCCTTCGAGCGGGTCGACGGCGAGGGCCTCGGCGTTGCCGCCATCGCGCCCTTGCTCGCGCGCCGCGCGGCGCGGCTTTTCCCCCCCCCTTCTTGCCCCGCTTGTCGTTGCGGTGTGGTTCCTTGGACTTGCCGCCCTCCGCGGGCGCGTCCTCGGAGCGCTTGCCCTTCTTGTCGTCGAAGATCGCCCCCACGGCCTCTTCCCCCGAGGCGGAGCCGGTGGCGATGTCGAACGGCTCGTTGGAGTCCGCGGGGGCGGGCCGCGTCCCGGCTCCCGCACGAGGTCCCGGCACGTGGTGCCCTCGAGGAAGGCGTGCACGATCTCGGACTGTGCCACGCTGGGGAGCTCCGTGCAGCGCTTGGAGAAGCGCCGTATGAAGTCCCGCAACGACTCGCCGGGCTTCTGCGTGCAGGAGCGCAGGTCCCATGAGTTTCCAGGGCGCACGTATGTGCCCTGGAAGTATCCCACAAACGTGTGGACTAGATCGTCCCAGTTATGGATCTGGCTGGCGGGCAAGTGCTCGAGCCATGTCCGGGCCGCGTCGCCCAGATGTAGGGGCAAGTTGCGGATGATGACCTCGTCACTGGTGGCCCCGCCCAGCTGACAGGCTAGGCGGTAGTCGTTGAGCCAGACACGGGGGTCCGTCTCCCCGTTGTACTTGACGATCGTCGAGGGTTGGCGAAAGCGTTGGGGGAACGCTGCCGCGCGGATCTCCCGGCTGAACACACGGGTGCCTGGGGGCTCCGGCGTCGGGGAGCGGTCTTCGCCGCTGTCGTAACGCCCACCCCGTCGAGGGTGGTAACCCCTTGCTGCTCGTGCGTCCGCCTTGCTGGTGCGCCTGGCGTTGATGACGTTGCGGGCGTCACCGTCCAGCGCCCTGCGTGCGTCAAGGAGTCGTTCCTTGGCCGGCGTGCGCCCTTGCTCGGTGGGTCACCCTGCGTGCACCGAGGGTTCGCCTCCCGGTGCAGCTTCATCGCCCCGCGCATCCCCCCCCGGTGGCGGATGCGTGAAGCCGAGCTCTCGGCCTGCTGGACGGCCGCTTGCTCGATGAGAGTCTGCACCTCGCGGTGCATGTCTCGGGCCTCGGGGGTCGAGGGTGCGGCATGGCTCGCGGCGGCGCCGCGGCGGCGATGAGCTTTTGGCTTGCTCGCGGCGGAGCGTCCGCGTTGTCCACGTTGGGGACGGTGTTGATACCGTCGCGGACCTGTCGGCCCAGCTCCCGTGCGCGTTCGCCACGCTCGGAGGCCTCCCCTGCCATTGAGGCGCGGAGCAATCGTACCGTTCTGTACTCTTCCGCCAGCTTGGCCTCGAGCTCGCGGGCTTGGGCCAGCTGTGCGTCGACGTCGGCCCCAGCAGGGGCGCTTGGCCCCGCGGCCGGGCGCGTGGCGATCCCCGGGGCGGCGTGACTTCCCCGTCTCCGCGCCCGCCGCACGGCGGCGTTGGCGGGTCGTTGGTGATGACGGCGCAAGCACTCCCGCGCGGGATCGTAACTCCCGGTGCCGGAGTCGTCGGGAGCAGCCGAACCGGTGGTCCGCGCGTCGAGGAAACGCCGAACACAACCGGGTCGGGTATGCCGGGAGAAGTCCCACTCCGCGTACCCGTGGCGGTTGGCGGGTGGTAACGTGTCGACGGAGCCCAGGGATGATTCGTCTCCTGCTGAGGCGCCGGGACCCCTGGCGACGAAGACGTGGCGGCCAGGTGGAACCCTACGCATCGTCGTGTTGACGTTGGCGTTGTAGGCCGTCGTAGCGCCACGCAGCCCGATGGGGGTGCGCGGTCCGGAGACCGTGCGCTGTCCCACCGGGGTGGTGGCGGTCGTGATGGCGGGCGCACCGCGCCGGGAGGCGGCGCGCTCGCCCGCCGCCGCTCGGACCGCGCCCGGCGCGAGCACTATCCCGAGCGACGACGGCGTCGTGGCGTCGATGGACCTGCGGCATCCGTGCTCGCGGGCGCGCGCGCCGGAGTCGTGCGTGCGGCGGGGGTCTGAGCAGACCTGGCCTGACGCCGCGCGCGGAGTTCCTCACGGTTAGTGAGGCGCATGAGATAGCCGTTCCCCGTGGCCTGAAAGTTCAGGTCCCCGAAGCGGATTTCGAACCCGGCGGGAGGGGGTCCGAGCTACCCATGCAGTAGCGTGTAGCACGGTACTCAGTGCGGATCACCATGGAGGGAGTTGGCGAAATGACCTTAGGCGCTCGCGAGGCCCCACGGTGGGCGCCAGGCTGTCGGTGCGGAATATGGTCCCGACACTAACCGTAGATAGCGCCGAGGTCTATCCCTCAATGGTCGATGCTAAGCAACAAGTGACACAAGGTTTTTATCCCGGTTCCCGCCGAGGGGGCCGTACGTCCAGCAGGGGTGTGCTCTCGGCACTATATTGCTCAGCACCGGGGGTGCCTGTAGTGGGGCGGCTACAAGCAAGGCGGGAGAGGAAGAGAGGCTTCCAAGTCCCTGGCTGAAGATATTGTGGGAGGATGGGTGAGTGAGTATGTGGTGCGTTGTGGGTTCGGGTCTGAGTGAACCTGTCTTCGTGTTCTCCTCCCCTGCGGCTGGGGGGTTCGCTCCCCTTTTATAGCTCAAGGGGGAGGCGAATTACATGCACGCCGCGCTATCTAGCTACGTGGGGGAGTGCGACGTGCTACGCTGTAGAATGGGCGGCCGTCCGGTCGATCCTTGCAGCGATCTGGTCATCATGGCCTGACTTGTACCCGAGCAGTGGCGGTTCGAGGGTAGTAGAGCAGCGGATGGCGGTGATATCCTCTGATAGGCTCGAGGGAGGTGCTGACGCAGGCCTGTACGGAGTACAGGAGTAGGCAGAACGGCGTTCCTTCCCGATGCGCCTCGCAGGCCTGGAGTTGTTGCTACAGCGCCAGGCGTGCTCCTGCACGCGCGGGTACGGCGGCCACGCCGTTGCGGGCCGACGAGGATGGCGGGGTCCACCGGCCTAGCGCCTCCACCTAACCCTGTAGGGTCACAAGAAAGTGAATCGAGGGTGCGCCGGCCCCCTTTCGAGGGCTCGGTGCGTTAGCCGCATCGGAGCGTGCGCACGGTGTCACGGGACCGACACCGGCCGCGCCGCACGGTCCCCTCCCACGGCGGGCGGGGATGGGCTCCTCCCCGGGGAGTTGGTGCGGCGGCACGGGGTGCGAGCCCCCGGCGCATGATGGCGCCGCTCCGCCGGCGTCGGGCGTTAAATGCCCGTGTACGGGAGCCGCCGCACGCGTGAGGGGCGCCCTCGAGCGTGGCGGACCCCCGCCGAGGGCGGGGCGTACCCTCGAGCGAGGCGGAGCCCTCGCTCGAGGGAAGTGCCGCCCTCGAACGGGGGTGGAGCCCGCCCAAAGGGAGCACGCATCCTCGAACGGGGCGGAGCCTGTTCGAGGGGATCTCTAAGTGGGCCGTCCCGATGGGCCGTCAGAGTCCCTGTGGCGTGGGCCGTGTCCTGCATGGTTAGGCGCCTGCATGGTTAGACTTAACGTGTTTTGGTTTCGTTGCGGGTTTTAAGTGAGGTTTTCCCCATTGTTTAAGGGGACCCCTAGGGCTGTCCCCGACAACATCAGCAAATTTATGAGGAGAGAGGAGGGTCATCACCATGACCCTCTACCGGCACGGTTCTAAGGTTTTAGTCTTGGTAACTGTGCAATGACCCTCTTCATTGAGATTGGTCTTAGTCTAGTGTCAGTGCAAGTTTCATGAGCACAAGTACCTAGACTGAAAACTAGTTAATTGTGTCAGTTGAGTTTCATGGTGATGAAACTCTCCTCACATCTCATGAACCTCTCACATTCTCTCTTCGCCACGTCAGCAAATTTAATACAATCAAACCCTTTATGAAACTCCATTGAGACCGGCCTTACAGAGCTAAAAGGAGAGGGAGCTTACAGCAACCGACGAATGGGTGAGCTAGAAAGGATATCCTCCTCCCGGTGCTGCACACCCGAGTTGTCTTTTTAGTGAGTAAGTAGCCTTTTTGTTGTTTTGCTGTTTGGTTGCGTATATGCAATGCAGTTAAATTCCCCGGTGCATGTATATGCATTGCGCATCGTGTAGTCGTTTAAATTCCCGGTGCATGTATATGCATGCGCCTTATCTTCTCAACGATATAAGAAAAACGTTCGTTTAATTTGTAGTCGAAATAGATTCACACAATGCATCATTTCATTGTTTGTTGTTTCTAAGACTGCATGCATGACACATACTACCTTGAAAATAGTATATACGTACAATTTCATTCCCATGAAACTCATTTCACCGCTTTGTTCATTAACTTTTTTAATCACAAATGATGATCATAAAAAAAATGCTAAGATGACATCCCATCTGGATGCAACATTATTCATCAGTCTTTATTCAAGTGCGGTAAGGATAAATCCTTTGTCGCGCCTCCTGCAGCAGTCCATTCCCATCAGTAGCAAGCTCTTTAGCCTGCTTAAGTCCCCTGTCTGCCTGCTTCCCAATCCGGCATAGGCCAAAGTAGTCCAGACTTGAGCACAAGTGTTTCTGGGTCTTGATAGATTGAGCATTGGTGTGCAGCTCATGTACCAACTCATGCCACAACTTGGCCATTTCACTGGAAGGGCGCAGATTCAGACATCTCAAGTCGTGTTGGATTGCGTGCAGCCACTCAACTGCACGCAATAGGTCGCTAACACGATAATCAACATCAATAGCGGAATCAACATGTTCCGCCAGAGTTTTTAAGATTTTAGTGAAGAAGATGAATCCAATCATCCATGGTAACTCCATTACTTCGCCTTAATTGCACAGCCTTTGTTCTTGTCTGGACAGTCAGCTAGCAGGACTGGGTGTGTTTGTGGATGCAGAGCTTCTTCTGGTACTGTTCTATGAATCCAAAGCATGTACTAACACCAAATTAAACGCACGCAGACGTAGAGGTAGGTAGGGCAGCTAATTTGATTTCGAGAAATCAGAAAAAAAAGTAACGGATTCAGGACGAAGGCGGCGGCGTACCGTCCCGCCGGAGCGCGTGGGCCGTAGGTGCTAGGGCAGCCGCGGCGTCGGACGCTGGGATCAGGCTGATTCGGCGGTCGGTGTGACTGCTCCGACGAACTCGCCGTGACCGTCCCTGGTCGGAGCCTCGGAGCGGCGTTTTGCGGCGACCGACAAGGGAGAGGGAGGGAGCCCGTGCACGACACACGACCTGCACGAGTAGCGTGGAGCGCCGCCGGACCGTGGCCTGCCCGAGACTATAAGAGGCCGCGACGCTCGAGTCCCAACATGGACTTGCCCTTGTTCGTGTCATGTATGTTCGAGTCCAACATGGACTAGACTCCCTTGTTCGTGACATAGTCAGGGTTTTTTTACCGGTTCTTACCGCGCGGTATACATGTTACTGGCAAGCTACCGCCGGGGTACGGTATGCATGCCGCCGAAGCAACCGGTGGAAAAAATCAAATTTGAATTTGAATTAAAAAAATAAAAAATCAATAAATATCTCCAAAAAATAGTTCATGATTTGTAGAGTCTGATGATGTTGAAATTTTTCAAATTTGAGTGCATTTGGGATTTATTTGGAGCTTTAGAAGTTATAAAAAAAATCATGGGCCGGCCCGTTAAGACCCATGAAGCCCAAATCAACTAGACGACCTAGAAGCACCCCAACCGCGTCACCTTGTGACTCCACTCCACTCCCTCTCCTCAGTCCGCAGGTCGCCCAGCTCTTTCCGCCACCGCCCGCCGCCGTCCGCGCGCCGCCGGCGGTATACCGCGGCCAGAGCGTGGTATACCGCGCGGTAGGAGCGGTTAGCCGCCCCGCGGCCAGATCCACCCGTTCCCGCTCGGCCGGGGCGGTATGGATTTTTTTTTTGAATTTGTGTAGCTTTAAGCTTTAGGATTTAGGTTCATTTTGGTTTAGGATTTTAGGTAGGATTTAGGATGTGAGGTAGAGGTAGAAATAGAATTGTTGCTTTAGGTAGAAATAGAATTTTAGGTTTATGTAGGATAATTTGTGGTAGGAATGTTGGATTTGTGGTAGGATCCAATTTTAGTTAGGATTTGTTTCAGATTTAGGTACATTTTCTTTAGGTATAGTACCAAGGAAGTCTTTTGTTTATGTTGGCATTTATGCAGGTACACAATGTCACCTAAAGACCTCGTATGGGAACATGGTGTAAATCTAGCTCCCGGATGACGATGCAATTACTGTGATATGCAGAAAAGTGGTGGTGATTCTACTGGGTAAAAAAAACCCAACTCATAGTACGTTCAGCGGTTCGTGTGTTATATAAATACGCTCGTAGTCGTAGTGTTGTATTCGTGTACGTGTACTTTACAGGCACAGCGCACGTACAGAAGCCACTAGTATTATCTCTCGAACTGTTCAATACATGTCAAGTCACACACTCACGGGCGCCGCAGCGGCGAACCACGTGAGGGCGCGGGCGGCGCGCGGGACGACGGCGCGCGCGACGCCCGGAGCATGGGCGAGGTGAGCACGCCGGAGGAGCCAGTTGAAGCTCAGCAGCGCCACGGCGCCGTCCCCGCGCCCACGCCACGTGCACCGCGACACGCTGCGCATGGACACGCCCACGACGGCGAACAGCCCCGCCAGCAGCGGCAGGCACGGCGAGTCCGCCGACCACGCCACGCACCGCCCACTGCCACCGACATGGCCAGGATGAACAGGCTCCGCCGCCGCGCCACCGCCTCCTTGGCCTGACGCGCCGCCAAGGCATCGTCGTCCCCGGCCGGCGGCGCGGTCGTCAGGGACAGGACGCGGGGTCGTTGGCAGAGGATTTCACTTAATTTCAAGTCGACGGCGGTGTCGTAGCACTCCTGCTGCGTCCCCGCCAGAGCTTGCCCTGCCTTAATACTGTCCCACATGGACTTGCCCTTGTGCTCGTTGAGCCGCATGTTCTCCCGCGGTCCTGCCTCAGCGCCTTGAGCTGTGCCACAAGCCGAGCAAGCAAGGGATTGATTGATTATTAGGGAATGAACTGCACACACACACACACACACACACAGAGAGAGAAGAGAGAGAGAGAGAGAGAGAGAGAGAGAGAGAGAGAGAGAGAGAGAGAGCACGCAGTACCTGGGCCCCAAGGTAATGGATCCTGGCGAAGGCGTCCTCGTGCTCGTCCTCCATCTCGTCAAGAAGCGCGTCCATGGCGTCGTGCTCCCTGAGCGCCGCCTGCAGCTTCTCCTCCAGGTCCCTGTTCACCCACACCAGGTCGTCCATCCGGGCCTGCATCTCCGCAATCAGCCTGCCCAGCTTCCTTTCTGTGTCGACGAGGCGTGAGCATGCGGAGCGGGAAGGCGAGGAAGGTCACCGCCCAAACCATGGATGGCCTCGCAGCAGATGAGCGCCGGGAGATGGATCAGCCGCCGGAGAGAGCGCGGGCAGGCCGCGAGGAAGAAATCCCAGGCCACCACCATGCCTTCCTTCCTATATATGCTTCAGCTAGTTACTGCTGCCCCTGCAGGGTAGCTTTGCTAGCTAGGTCCTCTCAGGAGGAAGTCGCACCACAAAGTAATCTGAATTTTTGTTGTCTTCTTAAGAGACATGGGCTGGCCCCGGTGGTTTATGCACTTTTGTGGTGACAAACTGGTGATGGCGTTATACGTGCTCTGTGCTGGAGTGCATTTTCGGTATCTGGAACCATCAGTTCTCTGGTTTCGCGCGTCCTGTTGCCTGCTATTTCGGGGGTCCCTGCCGCCCAAGACACGTCAGTGATCTGAATCCAGGCCTGCCTGACATGGCGTTACCATGCTTGAATCATTGGTGCATAGCTTAGGCCACGGCGAGGCAAGCTCCTGATAGATTGCTGAATGACAATATTGTCACGCGAATTCTTTAGGTGATCTAGCAAGTGTGACACAAGACAAAATATATTGCCAAATACTTTTTTTTTTAAAAAAAGCACCCATAGGTTTCAACACAAAATAGGGAAAACTTCCATTGCTGCCTTCAACCTTCTAACAAATGTATGCGCTTAATACACTAAGACTCATCAACTTGGCTACACAAAAGTGACAACACCAAGTCATGACTGCCAAATTAATAGCTCGCAGGGGAAAAAAAGAGCCAGACATATATCAGCAAGAATGGATCATCAACTGTCTGAAAGTCTCAAATCTCTTCCACTTAAGATGGTGGCGTACCTATATGAACAATTTTGCTAGACACAGTTATATGCAATGTATACACATACTACACACAGAGGATTCGGCGAATTTGTCGAAACTGGCGCGCAATCACAGAGTTGCTTTTAGAAACTGTACAATGAAGTAAATTACGGCCAGTAAAATCCCAATCTGGTATACATCTTGATTGAATCCATCATCTGGCCTTTGAAAGAACTGCACCCAGAAATCCAAAACATGGCTCTGAATTAATTGACATAACTGAACTGGACCTCTTCAGAATTTTGAGTATTTGAAGTGATCAAACGATAGCTATATGAGATGGAGATTCATCATGTAGCGGCACAGTTATGGAACTAGAAAGATTGATGTACCTTTGTAGGATCACCAGACGGATCCGGATAAGCCTCTAAATTCTGATCCTCCTTTGTTGACAGCCCAGATGCCGTGCTCTTAGCAGCTTCGATTGTATCCTTCCCAGACTCAACAGTAGAGTAAACCCTTCTCGACAACCAGAAGTAAGTCTGAGCAGGAAGGGACGAGGCAGAGAGGTCCCAGGAGTCTACCTGTTCGAGTACTTGGCCACTTATCTGGTTCAACACAAACTGTGATTCAACACGGACAATGACATCTCCTCCAATGGTTGCAAATAATGGATTCTTAGGCTTCCCTCTGAATGCCCACTTGATGGTCAGATTACTTGTCGATTGCATTGACATTTCCTGGACTGTCTGACACAATAACAAGAGTGCTGATTAGATGCTATCTGAATTTTGGAGAGGGATCATGCTGATGCTGGATACAGGTAAGATTTTCTTTCACAGAAAGTTTGGCCTCAGATATCTAATACCTGAAAGGTGCACCGTTGTTCCTTTTTATGTTCAACATAATTCAACTAAAATTCTAGCATTGTGATGAGAAAACTGGAACACGCTATTGCATCTAATCAATTCTTACCACTACAGGGTTTTCCAATGCCTTGGTGATCCACAGTGGCCTCATGTACTTCTCACGCCCAACAAATGTCCTGAGCGGATCCTGAAGAATGAAATTAGTCCATCAGAAAATCAAGAGTGCACAGTGGCAATTTATTTTCTCCTGTGAAGCTGAATGAAAACAGTAGGAAAATCTTAGTGTATGACTATTTACTTTCTTATTTCCAAGTTCCAACTATCCAGTCAATCAATATTTTTTCTGAACAAAAGTCAGTCAATCAATATGGCAAAAGATTGCTACACGCAGGCATAAACCAAAGCTATTTACACATAGCATTTGCTACACAGTGATTCGTTTGGTGAACATTTTAACTAGTAACTAGCAAATTTTCGGGAAAAAAACCTAGTAACTAGCAAATGATTTTCTTTTAGCTGAAAGTTTGAAACTTCAAACTGACCGCTTGAATCTTCAAGTTGTCAGTGTAAACTGAGCTGCTACATCCACAACCAACTGAAAAAATCCCGCCTTCGTGTTGTGTTGCCAAATAAGGGATATCATATCAAGCACAGTTGCGCAGAAAGATCACATGATGAGCATCAGCACCTTGTATTTGACGGAGACGGCATAGCAGTTGAATGCGCGGTTGTCCTCCCGCAGCTCGAGGATGTCCCTCGCTATCTGCCTCGCCGTGGACTGCACGTAGGGGCTGCTTATGCACTCGAAGTCGTTGCAGAGCTCCCCGAAGTCCATGCCGTCGACCATCTTATCCGTCTGAGACCTCTCCTCGGGAAGATCGCCGGCGGCGCTCGCCTCCACCTGCACCTCCTTCGAGTCATCAATAACTGCACGCACGGTTCAACACGTGGTGTCGTCGTCAGCACTATACTGCAGTTGCGGCGTGCATCGGGGACGGGCTCGCTCGAGCTCACCGTGCAGCGGCGCGAGACGGAGGCGCCGGCGGCGCCGGCGGCGAGGAGGTGGTCCACTGGAAACGGAGGCGATGTTCGGGCGGCGGAAGGCAGCGGTGGGGGAGGAGGAGGGTGAGGGGCAGCAGGAGCAAGAAAGCGCAGTGGCGGTGGGTGTCGCCATTGGTGGCCATGTTGCGGACGGCGTGGCGCGGCGTGAAGACGCGCGGGGATGGTTGCTGCGGATAAGGCAGCGACGCGCCACGGCCTCTCGTTTGGCCGTGTGGCCTCCTCCGCCGCGCAGCACCGCCGCCCCCGCGCGGCCTGGCCCAACCGTCCAACGGCCTATCTCCCAACTTCGCCGTCTTTCCAGCTAAATCCGGGGTTAACAACAGAAATCCACAGCACTTCGTGCATCCCGCGAAAAAACCGACCGGTGGGTCCATGGACAAAAACGACATTTCACCCTTTTCCTTCCAAATCTAAAAATATGACTCCATCCCTATCGAAATATTAATCATCACTGACTTTTTCCCATAACTTTGACATTCATCTTATTAAAAAAATTGTGCAAGTACAATTTATTTTGTTTGCTATATGTTTTATTGTTGTATGTATTTTAAACTTGACTTGCTGTTTCACATGTTTGCGATAATTTTTTAATAAGATGAATGGTCAAAGTTGCGAAAAAAACTCAACGGTGACAAATATTTCGATACGGAGTGAGTATTTTAATCAAGCCGGTGTCTTCCAGCAAATTTATCTGAAACGACAATCCATCAGCGAAAACAACATTTCAACTTCTTTCTCTCTTCCAAATCTGAAAATATTAGTGTCTTCCAACAAATTTATCTACTGTGTCAAGTTTTGGAAGGTAAGTATCGCTTAGACGCTTAGCATTTAGAGCATCTCCAAGAGTCTTTTTAAATTTTACTCTTTGAATTATCATTTAGAGAGCTATTTGCATAAAAATTATTTTTTATATCTTTTCACTTTCCAACAGCTTTTCTATTTCTTATGTGCACTCTATGAAGTCATTCTCATCTTCTATATTCGACTAGCGAAAAAATCGGAATAGAAGATGGTTATATTTGGATGACCATTTAGATAAGCTGTTAGAAGATATTTTTCACCAAAATCTCTATTTCTACCGTTTAGAAAGAATATAAAGAGACTCTTGGAGATGCTCTTACTCTCTGTGTCTCAAAATATAGTTACATTTAAACTTTTTCAACTTTGATTATAAACAGCTAAATGATCATAAATATTAGTAACATAAAAATAATGTTGGAAGATTTATCATGAAACTTATTATCAAAATATGTAATATTTTCTATTCAAAATAAATTATTTGAAGAGTTATTGTTGGTCAAATTTTAAAAAAAATTGCAGTATAAATATAATTGTATTATAAACCGAGGGACTAACAAGTTAAAGTCACTTTTGGTGTCATATAACAAATTGTCCTTATTGAGAAAGTCCCTACCTATCGGGTCATGCAGAATTTTAAAGTCTAAGCAGTTATAATCAACTTCCTTATCAACACCCGCTCTGACGTCGCACAATGTTGAATTTTTTTACAAGGATAATTGTATTAAAAACTTAACAACACATTACATATAGGAGGGAAAATTTCTCATCCAAAGCATATTGGAGTGTTGAGAGCACATGACAAGGTCCAGGGTGTACCTGGTTTTGACAAGTGAAATTACACGAGTAACAGATTGTCGAGCTTGTTTTGCTAATCTATGAGCCACCTTATTGTTTTGTTGTGGAATCTTGCAGAAGTCAGGGGAGCTGGGTGCTGTGTTTGACATGATTTTAGCTATTAGTGGTCTGAGTCTCCAGTGGGTAGGTTTATTCATTAGATGTAGTGCTTTCAGTGTGCCCGTCAGAAGTTGACAGCCCAAGAAGTATTTGCATTGTTAGGGTTGAAGAGCTTTCATCACTTATGTCGCAAGCTAGGCAGTAAGAGTTTCTCCATGGAGAGTGCTCATGTCATCCTTCACTTGAGCTTTGATCATCAATTCTGAGTGGCCTGCGATATAAAGATTGTGCACATATATAACCAGCAGGAGTAGAACCTACAGTCTGCTGCTCTGGTGGGATGGATGCATCCATATAGCAGCATGTCTCTACCTGCATATGTTCTTGTTCACCTATAGCATTTGGGTGATGAAGTGTTTCATGCGACCGGTGTGTTGAATACAACAGATCATCCTGTTCTCCATCTGCAAAGTAAATAAGATTAGTACCTTGAATTTCAGGAGTAGTTGCATGGTCTGTAAGCAAATTGGAGTAAGTGTGTTGGTTGTATTAAAGGACCGCTAAGGAGATATCACATCTGATTTCTTGTTGTACTCTAAAAACAGTTTATCTTTTTTTAATTGGAAATCATTTATGACCCTCCAGAGTTACCATAAAGTAGTGCATATTTCCCGCAATAACTTATCAGAAAATTTGTCAGTTAATATAAGTTGTAGGGTGTCGGGGTTCGCTACCGCCGGCAGTAAATTTCTACCGATCGTGCGTCGGGCTCGGATGGTTAGCTCGTGAGACAACGGGGTTTATACTAGTTCGGGCCTCCGAGGAGTAATACCCTACGTCCAGTGTGTAGCCGTCGTGTTCCTGAGCCAGGTGTGCTCGTAGTAGGGGTTACAAGCTGGTCGTAAGAGGGAAATCGTCCCCAGGTCTCATGAGGTGGTGTGCGATCCTATGAAGGTCTAACCCTTATAACGGTTGCCCTCCTCTCCCTTTTATAGTCACAAGGAGAGGGGCACAAAGGGAAGGAAAAAAGAGATACAATGCCTGACAGTTGGTACGTCCCGTCGTACGTCGTCGTCCGTCGGGCTGCATTGAAGCTCGGTCGCGATGTCTTGTTGGGGAAGCCGTCGCGTGGCCAGACCAGACTGTTCACTCCGGGACGCTTGGCCTTCTCCCCGAGTAGTTTGGTCTTGCCTTAGTCTGCCCGAGTACTTGCCTAGCTTGCCACGCGCGAGCCTAAGTCTAGGCCCGTGCGCGTCGTAGAGGGTGCTTGAGTGCCTCGGGTTGGGTCTTGCGTGTGGCAGAGTGGAAGTTGATGGCGATGTGACGGCTGCGCAGCTAGTCAGGCTCGCATTAAGGCCCCTGCCAGAGCAGGTTGGCTGTATGGCCGCCAGCTGTCGCTCCCGCGTGACATGGAGATTCGCCTCCCCACATGCGTCGATGGCCTCGCCCGAGCCGTGCATCGGGGCCCACGCAATAGTCGGAGCCGAACTCGCCGTGCAAGGCAGAGACTTGTCTTGCGAGACGGAGACTTGTCGGAGAGGCAACCACCCGAGTGAAGTCTGGGCGCCTTGCCGGTGCAGGGTCTTGACGAAGATCTGCATGCCTTCCCTGAGACACAACACCAGGTGGAGAGTGTCGGGGACAGCCCTGGGGGTCCCCTTAAACAAATGGGAAATCCCGCTTAAAACCTGCAAAAAACCAAAGCTAAGCGCATCTTGCTTAAGCGCACACGGGGCACGGCCCACGCCGCGGTGGCCCCCGCGGCCCACCAAGGCGGCCCACTCAAAGGTCCCCTCGAGCAGGCTCCGCCTCGCTCGAGGGTACACACCTCCCTCGAGAGAGCTCCGCCCCGCTTGAGGGTACACACCTCCCTCGAGCGGGCTCCGCCCCGCTCGAGGGTACACGCCTCCCTCGAGAGGGCTCCGCCTCGCTCGAGGGCGCTCTGCACGCGCACGCCCGTTCCCGCACGCGGGTACGGGCATTTAATGCTCTGACAACGGCGGGGCGGCGCCATCATGCGCCTGGGACTCACGCCCCGGTCTTGCTGCACCAACTCCCTAGGGGGAACCCATCCCCGCCACTGTGGGAGACTGTGCGACATGGCCAGTGTCAGCCCCGTGACGCCGCGCCGCCTACTCCCGTACGGCTAACGTGTCGAGCCCTCGAAGGGGGGCCGGCCACACCCTCGAAATGCTTTCCCGTGACCTTGCAGGGCCAGGTCAAGACGCTAGGCCGGTGGGGCGCCATCCCCGCCACCGCAATCGGCAGCGGGCCGCCCCCGCGCGTACAACCCCACGCCGGCACCGTGGGTGCGGCTCCCGGCGCGCGCGTGAGGCGTGCGAGAACGGGACGCCACTACGCCTGCCACTGTGTCCCGTATGGATCGTCGTCAGCGACCCCCTCGAGCCCGCCTGAGGACATCACGGCCAACCACTGCGCCCCTACACTCGAAGCCACCACTGTTCTGGTACAAGATACGCCATGATGATGCATGTAATTCGCCCTCTCCTTGGCCTATAAAAGGAAGGCGAACTCCCCCGCCGCGAGGGGGACGGACGGGGAGAAAACGGAGACGAGCCATACAACGCACCACACATACATTCCCCAATTCTCCCACAACATCTTCAGCCACTTCACCAGGGACTTGGAGGCCACGCCTCCTCTCCCGCCTTGCTTGTAGCTGCCCCACTATAGGCACCCCCAGTGCTGAGCAATATAGTGCCCCGAGCACACCACTGCTGGACGTACGGCCCCGGCCGAAACCAGGATAAACCTCGTGTCTTTGATTGCTTAGCATCAACCATTGAGGGATAGACCTTGGCGCTCATTACTGGTTAGTGTCGGGACCACATTCCGCACCGACAGTTGGCGCCCACCGTGGGGCAGACGAGCGCCTAAGGTCAATCCACCGTCAACTCCCTCCATGGTGATTCACACCAGTACCGCGGTACGCGCTACTCCATGGGCAGCTCGGATCCCCTCCCCGTCGAGTTCAAAATCCGGTTCGGGGGCCTGAACTTTCAGGCCACGGGGGACGGCTACCTGATGCGCCTCACCAACCGTGAGGAGCTCCATGCGCGGCGCCAAGCCGGGTCCGCCCCGGTCATCGCTGCGCGCGTCGCCACGACGCAAACGCCCGCCGGGCACCGGACGCCGCGGGTCCGTCGGCGTCACGGCGTCGCCGCCGCTCCGGTCGGCGCTCACGCCGGCGCGGTCGGAGCGGCGGCAAGCCGAACGCGCCGCCTCCCAACGCGGCGCGCCCGTCGGCACGACGGCCGCCGCCCCGGCAGGGGAACGCGCGGTTTCCGGGCCGCATTTCCCCATCGGTCTGCGCGGCGCTACGACGGCCTACAACGCCAACGTCAACACCACGATGCGCAGGGTTCCCCCTGGCCGTCACGTCTACATCGACAGGGATCCTAGCGCCTCCGCTGGCGATGAGTCGTCCTTAGGCTCCCTTGACGCGTTGCCACCCTCCAACCTGCACGGATACGCGGAGTGGAACTTTTCCGGCGTGCCGGACCCAGTAATGTTCAGGCGTTTTCTTGACGCCACAGACTACTGGTTCGGTTGCTCCGACGACTCCAGCACCGGGAGCTACGACCCCACGCGAGAATGCTGCGTCGTCATCGCCAACGACCTAGCAAACGCCACCGGCGCAGCGGGCGCCGACGACGGGGAAGTTACACCTGCCCCAGGGATCGCTCCGCGCCTGGCAGCGGGACCGAGCACCCCTGCTGGGGCCGACATCGACGCGTAGTTAGCCCAAGCCCGCGAACTCGAAGCCAAGCTGGCGGAGGAGTATCGGACGGTGCGGTTGCTCCACGCCTCTATGGCGGGGGAAGCCTCTGTGCGCGGCGAGCGCGCGCGGGAGCTGGGCATACAGGCCCGCGGCCGCATCAACACCGATTTCAACGTCGACAACCCGGACACGCCCCCGCGAGCGAGCCAAAAGCTCATTGCCTCCGCGACGCTGCTGCGGGCCATGCCCGCCCCCTCGACTCCTGAGGTGCGGAACCTGCACCGTGAGGCGCAAGCGCTCATCGAGCAAGCGGCCGTCCAGCAGGCCGAGAGCTCGGCGTCTCGCATCCGCCAGCAAGGAGATGCACGGGGAGATGGGGCGCGCAGGGGGGCGAACCCTCGGTCCATGCAGGCGGAGCGGCGGAGCGACCCGCCAACCCGGGATGCACACCAGCTAAAGAACGGCTCCTCGACACGCGCAGAGCACGGGACGGTGACGCCCGCAACGTCATCAACGCTCAGCGGACGAGCAAAGCGGATGCGCGAGCGGCGGCAGGATACCACCCTCGACGAGGTGGACGCTACGACAGCGATGAAGACCGCTCGCCGACGCCGGAACCCCCGGGAACCCGTGTATTCAGCCGGGAGATCCGCGCGGCGGCCTTCCCCCAGCGCTTCCGCCAACCCACGACCATCATCAAGTACAACGGGGAGACAGATCCCCGTGTGTGGCTTAACGACTACCGCCTAGCATGCCAGCTGGGCGGGGCCACCAGCGACGAGGTCATCATGTTGACGCAAAATGTGCACCTAGCGCCAAGCACACAGCAAGCCGAACAAGCTGGCTTCACACGTGCAAAGAATCACAAGACGTGCCAGTCAATTTTCAGACAAAGTAATTAAATACCAAAGCTTGGAACTTGCCGGGTGATACCAGACAGTTCCATATTTACGGCTACAAAGCCAAACGAGATGACACATAGCTATAGAAAGCTATCCGCCAATAAACTGAAACCATTCGGGAGCTTATAAAAGGAAAAAAGAACATAGCCGAATGGATGACGCAAGCGTGACGGTGATCGGTCTTTGTTTGGACAAAGGTACACGTGCGCAAGACCATAACCGATCCCCGTGATGATCAACGTTAAATAAATAAATAAAGTAAAGCACGAGCATAAACATGTAATAAACAGGCATGCATAGGTCCAAAGCACTAGTCTACCGCATGTCTAGGTACTTTAAAACCTGTCGGGTACGATGCCAAACAAATGTATCCACCGCATGATACAACTTGCATGGGGATCGCACCACTTTCCACAAATAGATCTATCCACCGCATGATACAATCTAAATATGGAAAGCTAAAAGCATACATTATTTAAAGCATGAATTACGTACGTGTTCTACTCGTGAGAAACATAACCGAATGCGGCTGAACAACTGATTCGGGGTCCATGAAGAAGGAATGAACATTACCAAACGAAATAAATCTATCAGATTGATTTGAAATCTAATCCACCGGATGACTAGCTCCAAAGCAACCCAAAAACCTGCATCTACCGCGTGATACCCAGTTCTTTCAAGATTTATACCAACGTTGGCAAGCTTGAACCCGCAACACGTAACAACCTAGATCGATTCGGTTTCGGCTATCGAAAAGCACGTGATCCACGTGTTAAATTAGCCCAAGGCACGAACTCGACTCGCATAAGGATCACAAAAGGGATAAAGCCGATCCAAATCCATCTAGATTGGGCAAAAAGGTGTTACATGAATTTAAACATAAAATAAAAACTCGAAGCAACACGAGGTAACTTAATGAATCTATTGGATCTTGCCAAAATCCAATAGAGACGATAACTAGCCTCAAGCTAGATCTTAGCCCACCGCATGGCTCATGACCTAACAAGAAACCTTCTTGAACCAAGCTTGAATCTACCGCATGACACGAAGCATGGTAACAAGACTACTTGCATCAGATCTAAATCCACCGCATGATACTAGATATGATACAAGGTTGCCGGTACTCACGGAGGTCGACGGATCGATGAACCCTCTCAAAGAACTCGACGACACGACAAATGGACTCTAGGGTTTGGCGTAAGGCCGGTTTGTATTGAGAATGGTTACGTATATCTGTTACATACATTCAGGGCTCATATTTATACCCTGCCAAGCACAACCTCGAATGGATTTGATACCTAATTTATCTCTAAGCTTGATCGCTTATCCATCCATTCGTCCTTCCTGCTTGAGCCACGTCACCGCGCAATCCCGCAAAATCAGCTCAACTGTTCTCTTGCCGAACGGAAGCAGATAGCCGACCACGGATTCTTCTGCCGAATGCATATGAAAAAACCTTCCTTCCACTGGACGGATTCCTCACCGAGCTAGACCCACAAGTCAGACTCCTTACCAAATTTGTGTGTTAACACATGCCCCTTCAATTGCGGGATAAAAGTGATTTTATTCCGGAATTGACTCCAGCCACAAACATTTTCAAATTGAATCTGTCAACACCTGTTCTCTCTCTTCGCAATCCGCCGGAATCTTCGTCTAGATCCAAACCCTAGATCCCCTTGTTCTGAGCTTGAATCCCCAATGGCGGCTCAAAATCAAGCTGCTCAGGTAAATTCCCCCTCCATCAGCCTCATTCGGCATTTAGGTTTTCAATTTTTACCTGAGATTTCTTTTCCGCTTCCCTTCAGGAGCCTTCCACCGAGCTTTTGATTCGCACCGAGGCCAATTCAAGATCCTACTACCTTGGTCCTGTGGGAAACTCTGATCCTCGAGATTTTATCGCGATTTTCGAATCTCAAAGGATCCCCTTCAAAGCGGCCCTGTCCACACCTCCTCAGTGGCAGGATGCTTTCAAGAACTGGCCCTTGCCCCCAATCGTGGGCTGGAAAAATTGGTACCAGAGGGTTCTTGCAGACAAGAGTGCCAGGACCCAGAACTGGGATACCCTCCGCATTGCTCAATGCTTGGAGTTATCTTTGGCCGAGACCCCCAAGAATGAAGACCTCTTGATAGCGGCTTGCCACTTCTGGTCAAATGGCGTCAACGCCTTCCTCTTTGGTCACGGCCCGATGTCTCCAACTCTGGCCGATGTGTATATGATCACCGGCCTTGACATTACAGGATCCGTTCACCCCTGGGATTTCAAAGGTTCCTCAAGACAAACAGGGGTGAAACTAGGGAGCGGATACAAAAACTATATCCTGAACCATATGAAGGACGGCCCCCTTGGTGAAATTGAATACAGGGCTTTCCTGAACATGTGGCTATGCAGGTTCATTTTCTGTGGTAAAGCCAATGAGCCTACCCTGAATCACATTGCAATGGCTTCTCACCTGGTCAATGGCAATCGCTTACCTCTTGGAAAATACCTCCTAGGCAGTGTGTACCATATGCTTCATCAAACTGTCACCCAGATGTACACCAGCCAGAGGATAGCATGCGTCAATGGTCCCTGGTGGTTCGTTCAAATGTGGCTGCAGCTGCACATGCATCAGATTGTTGGTGTTGATTTGAACACCCGGCTCTTCCCTTCATCCAATCATCGTGAAGGGGAACCCCAAGCCACCAGAGGATGCCACACTTATGGGGAAGCTGCTTCAACTGTTCTTATCCAGCAGAATGTCAGCCAGCTCTTCGAGCTATTCTTCAAAGGTTTCCAAAATCCTCTCTGGCTCCCTTATCTGGACAATGACAATTTGACTCTCCCTTGCGAGTTTTCTTTTGAAACTGGCCGCCAAGATGGGAGATTCCTGGAGATCTTCAATATCATTATCCGCCCATGCATTCTGCCGGCTGAATTCAGTGGAGTATTATCAGCCCAACCTGATAGCTCGGCAACTCGGATGTGGCCAGATGCCCCCAAGACTATTTCTGCATGAATTCCTCAAGCCCAGAGAGGAAATCAAAGAAGTTATGCAAAGTAGCAGAGTTTTTCAGTATGTGTGCAGTCCTTCTGTTTACACCTGGCCTTTCGTACCCACAACAATAGCTCACCCCACCTTCAATTCCTGGTGGCAAGAATTCCACGATCATATCTTCAGTGAGCCTGTACACTTGTTCTGTACAGAGTTGATGCCTGATTTCCAGCCAACTTCAGAGGTAATATGATTAATCCTTGAATCAGACATTTCCTCTTCCAATCATGATTCTGATCTTATTTCCTTTGCCCTCAGAACACAATGCCTGCCCCTTTGGCCAGGGATATTGCCTACAATGCAGTAGGCCCAATCTCAGCACTGGGATTCAGATCACCAACCCTGGCTCAGCTAATGGCTAGGTTTGCCACAACAGACCCAACTCTGTCCAGCCTTGCTGCTGACAGGATGCAAGGCTTGTCTCTGATTGCTCCTCCAAATGCCAAGAGGAGAAGAACTATCAAGAAAGTCCTTGTTGAGGTAAAAATCTTTTCCTTTCTTGATCACAAGATTACTCTGTTTCTGATAAATCATATCTTGTGCATTTTCAGACTAGAACTCAGCAATCTTCAGTTTCAGAACCTGCCAATGCTCCATCCACTGGTATGACCTTTACTGTCCTTTTTCTTGAGGATGAATACTGACATTTATTTTAATTTGGCATTTGCAGAAGAAACAATGGAGGATCAGCTTGTGGATGTCCCAGTGTCTCAACAAACAAGTCCACCCAGGGTTGAGCCACCTGTCCAAGTGGAAATCTCATCACCCCTTGTTCAAACAGAAGCACCAAACTCTCCAGAGATGAGTTTCCCAATCCAACCAGAGCCATCAAGTTCTCCAAGGGCTCAATCACCCACTGATCAAGCAGAAACATCAGCCCCAGCAGAGGTGAACCCATCTCCTCCTCAGCCAGAAGCTCTTGAGTTGCCAGGAACTGCATCAACGCCTTCTCACACAGAAGCTTCAGCTCTGCCTGGAACACCTCCTTCACCAGTGGCTGCCCCTGAACAAAATCCTGCCCCAGTTCAGAAAATCAGACATGAGGTACTTATTTGCACTTAACCCTGCTACCTTTTACTTCCAGCACTCCTGACTCGGCAATATTGCTTTCTCAGGATCAGGCCCCATTATCATCAAGTCCATCAATGGGGAACAATCTAGTTGCCGAGGCAAGGGAAGGAGTGCCTCAAACTCTGTCAGAGGAAGTGCTAGAAAAGCTCAAGGAGATTTTTGCCTGGCTGCAAAGAGATGCGCGAGATCAGTTCAAAGATCTTGATCACTTTGAAGAAATGCTCGAACCCATCAGCCAAGAACTCCCTGAGGACATCAGCGCCTCTCTTGCATCTATCTCCGGTCTGGAAATTCATTACGTGCCCATAAGACAAGCTTTAAGAAAGGTGTCCTCCCGCCCGGCTGTTGAAAAGAAGAGGGTCAGTGCTGAACAAGCCATGAAAGGGGCACAATCTCAGACCGAGAGCCATAAAGATACATTGGCCAATCTGCAAGCTTCTCGCGAATTGAAGATCGCTAGAAAAGCCGCTTTGGAGGCAGAACTGAGAAGCCTGTCAGCTGAAATAGAGGCCGACGACAAGAAAATAGCCGAGCTCCCTGGATTGATAGAGAAGACCCAAGATGAAGCAATATCGGCTATAGCTAAGGTGAAACAATGCGATGCAGAACTTACCACCCTGTCCAGCGCTCAGAAAGATTATCAAGAGCGGATGGAAAGTTTTCGCCAAGCAACCTCGAATGTCCGTAATGTAATTGCGAAATACTTGAACATCTAGACGCTTCAATTGATGTGTAACCGAATTGGTCGCTCTTGTAATATTTGTTCTTGCAATTCTATTTCCTTCTTCTTCTGCGCATTCTTAAATGTAATGCTGAACGACCCATTCGGCAAAGAAATGCCAATACCCGAATGGCACTTTGACTCCTCTCAGCCGAGCCAGTCAACTGAATATGACTCAGCCTAGAACTCCAAACGACCCATTGGCGGACTGGTCAAGGAAACCTTTCCACCTTCCGATTTTCTTGGGATATGCTCCACGATCCAGAGCCACGACTTGAGGCCACGATCTGTCTTGCCAGGCCTATAAATGAAACCGTAGGTGCCCCTAGCTCTCCACCAAGCCTTTAGCTCCCAAATCTTTGCCAATCTGAACTCTTCTTATTCTTTCCAAACAGTGCACATCCCAGAGCAGCATGGTGCGCCGCCTCAACCGACGCCGTGCTTCTGATGAGGCGGAGGGGAGTAGCACCAATGCGCGCCGGAGGCAATGATCGTCAATTCCCTCTTCTCTGATTCATCTTTGATCTCCTTTTGTTTTGACGATTATCCTCTTTGCATGTTGATTCAATGGAATCCATCTCCCGCGCCGGCCGGTTAGCCCCTACCAGACGACTCCTCGGAGTCTGACGGCCACTCCCCCGTGCCCTACGGGGAACTCGACGCTCTCCGCTTCAAGGCGGAACTGGAGGCGGCCCAGCACGAGCTGGAGGACGTCTCCAAAAAGGCTGGCATAGCCGAGTTGGAATGGGAAGACCAGCGCAAGCAGCTGCTGGAGACCATCGACGGTACGGCCACGACGCCTCTCTTTGATCCAATCTGGCCTTTGATGCTAATCTCCCTTTTTCCTGCACTTTGCAGCCCGTGATGCTGAGCTCAACCAGCTAAAGATGCTGGTGGAGCAACTGGCCGATAAGGTGAACGCCCGCGGGGACACGCCGGCGGAGCGCCTTGCTGCGGTGGAGCACCCCGTGGATGAAGTGGCAACCCATGGCGTCCGCTTGGGCACTACCCTGGGCCTGGCTGCCATGGCGACGCACACGGACGTCGACTACTCCACCAGGCCGCGCGGCTTCCGGGGCGGCGCGCCAGAAGACATCCAGGAGATCGAGCTCATCTTGGAGCGCCTCGATGGCCACGACGACGCTATTGCCGAACTCACTCATCCCCAATCTGTGCTGAACAGGCTTTTTGACTAGATTGTATTTGGGATGTTTGAATATCGGCAATAAATAAAGAACTTTTGAATTCTGTGCTTGCACTGCGATGATTTTTCTTCATGTTTGCATCCGTGAATCTTGTTTTTCCTTAAACATATCCGGGAACTGTCTTGAGCCGAACACGCGAGAACAGATGCCCCTTGGCGCAAAATCCACAGAAGATCCCTGAATCGGCAATCCATAAGCACTGTTCAAGCGAAAACCCTTCGCATTCGGGAAGAAAACCCTGCCGTTTGGTATTCCAACAGTGTACGCTGGCCAGTCATCACTCCCAATGCACCCCTTCGGTCAATAAAATAGCCTGCTGAGATGCCCTGCAAATCCACTCGCACACTCATCCGTCACTTCTCATTTCCTCCCCTGTCTCCAGAAGAAAAAACCCCAAGGCCATGGACAAAGGCAAGCAACCCTAGGAGAGCGGCACTCCGAAGAAACGCACGATTCGAAGGTGAGTTTCCCTTGATTTACTCCTTGTTTCCCATATGATCTTGCGCTTTACCTCTTCTCTACCTTTCCCCTTTCAGCCTTGATTTGCTTCCTGAAGAAATCATCGGGACCGAAGACGTGCCTGAGTACATCTCCTCCGATTCCTCCCTCGAAGCAGAGGACGCCACGCCTGAACAGAGGACCAGCCATCAACTGCGCCGCCGCGTTCGGCACCTGGAGCACGGCCTCAGGGACATCACCGCTCGTTGCCAGGCCGAACGCGAGCGTCGCATGGCTCTGGAGGCACTAGTGGGAGGTAAATGTTTCCGACTCCTTCTTGACTTCACACTCACATCTGGATTTCTTGCCCCTAACACCCACTCCTCTGTTTCAGATGTTTCTGACAGGTACAACAACCTGAAAGCGGCTTGGGACAGCTTGGTGGAGGCCGCAAATCATGGTCACCCCCGCGCATTCCAAGTTGCCGTCACGGTGGTCATGGAGCAACTGAAGAGGGAGCAGCCGAAGAAGCAAAGAAAAGATTGAATCATACTTCCGCTTCTTCCTCTAGGCCTTCTGCTTCCCATCTCCTTGAAGTCCTGATCACCAGGGTTGTTGGATGTAACCTGCAAGAGGCAGTTGTAATGTAGTTTTGTGCTAAGGGCAATGCATCTAGGCACTGGCCTTTTCTTGTTTGGGGATTTTTTGTTCTAAAGGTGGCCTCGTTCTTGAGCACCGGCTATTCCTGTGTCAGATGCGTGTAATCCCACTGCTGGTGATCATCGATCGATTTCAATACTAGGATAATATTTCTTCAAATATCTTCCATTTATTGCAGCGGAAAATTCTTCTCCTAGTAAAGTTTTCAATATGTATGCATTACCAGGGACGCATCTGACCACGCGAAAAGGCCCTTCCCAATTAGGGGACCATTTGCCGAATTCGTTGTATTTGGTTCCAATCGGCAATAGCGCTTTCCAAACCAAATCCCCTTCTACAAATTGCCTGACCTTTACCTTCTTGTTATAGTACTTGGCAACCCGCAGGTTGTTCTTCTCGATATTTTCCAGGGCCCTAAGACGGATCATGTGCAAATCTTCTAGTTCATCCATCATTAGGCCATTGTAATCCTTGGAGCTTAAATCTTTCTGTAACACAACTCTCCTTGAATCTGATTGCATCTCCCAAGGTAGAACCGCATGGTGTCCATAAACTAATTCATAAGGAGAGGTCTTTGTAGCTCCATGGGGGGCCATTCGGTAAGCCCACAGTGCCTCACTGAGTACCGAATGCCACCTTCTTGGCTTCTGGTCGATCTTCTTTTGTATCAACTTGATCATGATCTTATTAGAAGCCTCTGCCTGACCATTAGCTTGGGCATAATAGGGAGAAGAATTAAACAATTTGATTCCCATGCTTTCGACAAACTCTCTGAACTCCAGGGACACGAATTGGGCCCCTTGATCGGTGGGGTTGGCCGGGGGTTTTTCGCTGAGAGATGTGGTGCTCGTTTGGATATTCTCTCTTCTGTCCTCCCGCGCCCCCGTGGGTTGGGATCGCCCCAACCCATTTAGTAAAATAATGCGTGGAGCACAGGCTTAACCTCCTGCCTTGGCGGGGGGTGGGTTAACCCGGCAATCGAGTATACCCCCCCCCCTGGGGCGGCGGGGGGCGGATTGGGGGATGTCGCGGCGGGGGCGGGCTGTGTATATTTCAAACCCCCACAACCCCGGAATCCCCTAGAAAACTTAAAACAATCCTCTAATATCCCCGACAAAAAAAGCACCCAGCTTGCCTGATAACCCATTTCATGCGGTAGGCCGATTGGTGTGCCCCACATATCCCATCATGCACTTCAGTCATCATCTTCTTGGCTTCTTCTGGACCCAGGCATCTTAACAACACCCCATCTAATGATTTGTAAAACAGATTGTCATCCAGAAGAACGAATTTTATGGCCTTGTACCTGAGCTTCCTAGAGACCTTTCGGGATGGATCTTTCAGATAGTCAACGATCTCTTTTCTCCAATCATCCTCCGCAAGATCCGTTCCCGGGGCACATATATCCGCGACGAAACGCTTCTTGACTTTCTTTGTAACCGAGGCGCTTTGAGCCAACCCGTTCGCTTCTTCATTATGTTCCCTAGAATATGGCTCAGAGAGTTACCAACCGAAAGCTCTTCAAGATCTCCCTCGCATTCTTCGTAGTAACTCCTCGGTGCCTCACTTTTGCATTCGTATTGGCCGTTCAATCGCTTGATTACCAACTCGAATCTCCATAACCCTCCAACCGAAACGGCCCCCGCTTTGCCTTCTCTCAAATATTGAATCCCCCGAAGTAATGCCTCGTATTCGGCTCGATTATTTGTAACAAAGGGTTTGTATAGGGATGGCAAACTCAAACATCTCACCTCTAGGCGAAATTAGTAGAATCCCTACTCCCCCACCTTTACCACATGATGATCCATCAAAAAATAAAGTCCAAGGAGTAATTTCAAGCAAATCAGTTGACAGATTGCGATGTTCAGTTATAAAATCGGCAATGATCTGTCCCTTAATAGCTTTTGCCGATTCGAACTTTAACTCATACTCTGACAAAGCCAAGATCCATTTGCCAATCCTGCCATTCAAAATTGGCATAGATAACATATGTTTTATTACATCAAACTTGGAATATACAGTGCATTCGGCATTCAACAAGTAGTGCCGAAACTTTGTACACGAGTAGTATACGCACGAACACGGCTTCTCTGCTTTATGAATACACGGTCTCGGGATCAAGTAATTTTCGGCTAAGATATGCTACTACCCGCTCCTTTCCTTCGAATTCTTGAATAAGGGCCGATCCAATGGTTTGGGTATCGGCCGCCACGTACAACTTGAAAGGCTTTTCCAATCGAGGAGGGACCAAGATTGGTGGCTCCTTCATGTATTGCTTGATCTCATCAAAAGCCTTTTGTTGTTCGTCGTCCCATGTCAACTCGATCTTTCTTCGGCTTCGGCAATGAAGGAGAACAAGAAACCTTCGTGACATATTTGAAATGAATCTCCTTACGAAATTAATTTTCTCGAGCGGTGATTGTAACTCCCTTGAGATTAGTTGGAGGGACAACTTCATCAATGGCCTTCATGCTCTTCTTGCCAACTTCAATCCCCCCTTCGTGGACCAGAAATCCCAAGAATTCTCCAGCTGATACCCCAAAAGCGCATTTGTTTGGATTCATCTTTAAACCATGCTTTCGGGTGCACTCTAAGGTCCTTTTCACATCTTCCAAATGTGTGTCATGACTTAGAGACTTGATCACGACATCATCAATGTAAATTTCAACCACTTTGCCGATCAACTCGTGAAAGATGTAATTCATGGCTCGCTGATAAGTTGCACCGGCATTTTTCAACCCAAATGTCATGACTATCCATTCAAACAGGCCTATATGACCAGGACATCTGAAGGCCGCCTTTGATATATCTTCTATTGCCATAAAAATTTGGTTGTATCCCGCATTGCCATCTATGAAACTGATAACTTTGTGTCCAGCAGCGGCGTCAACCAACAAATCGGCAACAGGCATGGGGTAACCATCCATCGGAGTAGCTCTGTTCAAATCCACGAAATCTATGCGTCAGACCCTCATCTTTCCATTCTTCTTGTAAACGGGGACAATGTTAGAAATCCACTCCGCATATCTCGGCATGGCCGAACGAAGTTTGCATCAAGTAACCTTTCAACTTCTTTCTTCACATCGGCCAATACCTCATCCTTGTAGATTTTCGGGGTGGTTGCTTGTATGGTTTGAAACCCGATTTGATTGGCAACCGATGCTCAACGATGGAACGATCCAGTCCGGGCATCTCCGAATAATCCCAGTGAAGCCGATCCTTATATTCCTTGAGTAGCTTGATTAATTCCTCCACGAAGTCCGATTGCAAGTTTGCGGCGATGAACGTCGGCCTTGGCTTATCACCGCTTCCAATGTCAACTTCTTCTAATTTATCGACCGACATGAATCCTCGCCCCAACTTGCCATTAGTACCATCGACGGGGTTCTCCATTAAAAATTACTATAAGAGCCAATCGCTTGAATTGGCCGTTGATTCGGCTGGCAGTTCAACGAGACCTTCTCCCCCGGTCTTTTCTGAGAAACAGTCAATGCCTTGATACTCCCAGAAAGCTGGTTCCATGTTTGCAACGCTCACGGAGTCATCTGGTTGGACCACCTCAATATCATCATCCACCCATTGGATGAGCTGCTGATGCATGGTGGATGGGACACAGCAATTGGTGTGAATCCAGTCCCGTCCAAGCAGTAGGTTGTAGGCTCCTTTACCTTCGATAACAAAGAAGGTCGTGAGTAGTGTCTTGGACCCGATCATCAGATCCACGTGAGCGCATCCCTTGGTGTCTGAAGGATTCCCGGCGAAGTCGTTCAGTATTATGCTTGTAGGCGTCAGATCGCTAGGGCCCATGCCAAGTTTTCTGAAGGTGGTGTACGGCATTACGTTGACCGCCGCTCCACCGTCGAGAAACGTCTTAGTCAATGGCTTGCCATTGACATACCCCTTCAAGTACAGTGGCCTCATGTGTCGATTTTTGGCCGGTTTGTCGAAGACGGCTTGCTTGGCTAGCACCAGCTGCGCCATCAACCCCTCAACCTGCTCATCATCCAGGGACGCCTCTTCCTGCACAACCTGATTAGCAGGAGCCATAAATTCATTCGGTAGAAAATATACCATGCATGCTGGAGCCGAACGTTTTGACCCTTCAGGTTTATCCTTTGGACTCCACACCTGCCTTGTCTGGATCCCAGCCTGCCTCAGTTCACGGTTCCTCAAGCGTTGAACCCTTCGCTTCTGACTCTTTCTTAGGCCGGGCGGGCACCATTGCCCCTTCTGCCAGATGTACTCGTCCTCATCTTCCTCTTGATCAGCCCACCTTAAATCAGCTTGCCTTTTCCTGGGATGATCAATGATTTCAATTTTTTGGCACCGATCCTCGCTAGGATGTATCCTTCCAATTCTTTCATGGACGGATCGGCGATTGGAAGTCTCCTGCCTGTACTCGAAATACCTATCACTGCACTCAGGGCAGTTCCTCAGCGTGGGCAGCTTCAAACCTTCGTCCCAACAGTGCCTGAAGAACGCACATCCCCAGTGCGCGGGCTCCTGTTCGCGCGTGTATTGCTCCAGATCTCTTCTACGTGCTTCCTCTTCGGCCCTGCGCCTCTCCTCCTCGTATTTTCGCTTCTGGTAGTGCTCTTTTTCCAGCTGGCGCTGCCACTTATTGAGGATGATACGCGTGGTCACCCTGGGCTTGGCTCTGGATGATTCCTCGATTTGGACGTGGCTCTTGAGAACGCGGGGGGCTTCACCATGCACCTGCTCCAAAGTTACTTGACGCTCCGGGTCCACTACTCCATCCTGCTTTGCCCTTGCTGAGGTCAAGACTTTGACCTTGCCCTTCTCCTCAGCTGTCACCATGTTGACGGAAAAACCCACCATGTTCTGAGGGAAGGGGTGGCCATCCAGCTTCATCTTGTTATCAAATTTGAGGTGTCCCTCCTGGATGGACTTCTGGATCCTCATCCTAAAGACCCTGTGTCACACCTGATTTCCGAAGAGGAACCAAGTGCATCTCATATGTGCGCCAGGATCAGTTCACACACATATGATAGACAAAAATGAGTGAAATATCATAAACAGTAATCAAACGTATTTCAAAGTTTAACCTCTTATTACACTCATGCGGGGAGACTCGAAGGTCTCTAACAACGGAAAACGATAACTACTCGTCGAGTCCTTGTCTTCCGCTCCCACGGGCACTTGGGTGGGGGTCGCAAGCCTCACGGCTCATCGAAGTCGTCATAGAACTCCCCTCCAAAGTTTTCCTGCGAACGGTGATAGGCAAGGCTGAGCACACTTATGGTTGGAGCTCAGCAAGTGGGGGAAAATGCAAGGCTATCAAGGATAGGCTAAGGTTTTGCAGCGGTTAGCATTTTAATGTTGGTCAGGTTTTAATTATAGAACACCTAATTACTAAGTGTAAGTTCGTACCATCCCACTTAAGAAAGACTTAAATGCCAAAACAAACCCAAGCTCAACGAGCTTCATCAACCACGATTTATCTCGTCTTTAAGTTTATTAATCATGTGAGGGTCCAAGCCGCTCATGACCGTGAGCACGGCTGATCGATCAGTTTTACACTCTGCAGAGGTTTGCACACTTTACCCACAGTTCGCGTAAAAGCTCCGAAGAACTTTAAACCCAACCATGCGATCCGGCCAAGCACCATACCACACTTCAGAGGTGTGATTGCATAGGGACGCTACGAAGCCTTTACAAAGGCATGCAAAAGACTAACGACCCGCATAGTTACGGATCGGGGCGGACCATAACCCTCCCTAGTGGTCCGCACCTTAGCAAAGGCTACTACCCCAAAAGGGCCGGGCTATACCCTCCAACCGGATCCCCCTCTGCTCCTTTCGGAAAAGGGCCACTAGTACGATCACACACCTAATTATTCGGCTAAGGTCAGAGCCATGTAACACTGTGGTTGCGCATGTTTTCTTGGGTGGTTCTCCATGTTCCGATTAAATCGAGTGTTCTTGTATTACCCCAAAACATTAACTATAAGCCAGGTACCATTTTCCATAAAAGACCCCTTTTTAACCAACCCATGTTAAGCAGCTAGCGTTTTCTACCCAAAACTTTATTTAAGAAGGGCTAGGCCAAGGTTCAGGGTAAAAGATCTAGGTAAGTCCTTAGAAAGGTTTCCCGTCAATTTAATGCAATGATAACATAAAGTAAACTTTAATTTGTAATGCAATTATATAGGACAGAAAGAGAACATGCAGGGGGAGAAGACCACTTGCCTTCCTCAACTACGGTAAAAACTTCTTCCTCTTCGAACAAGCGCTCCACGATCGTCCCCGAGAGGTGGCTCAGATGAAACAGGCACGATATCTACGATGCACACATAAAGCATACAATAAATAAAACAGATCACCAAACAATCCTAAAGACTGAAAACATGCTTCTAAAACGACGGGCTCGCTGAGACGATCGTAAGGACTACTAGAATGCTAAAATCGGAGCTATAACGGAGAAGTTATGCTAAAAACAAGTTTTAAGGACTAATCTGCGATAAACTAAACTATACAGGGGCCTAACAACAAGAAAACAGGGGCTAAAACATAAATAAATTTAAAAACAGAAGGTTTAAACTCTAAAAGGGCTGTTCTGGACCTCTGAGCAAAGATCCAATAAAAACAGGGGCTTAAATACAAAACTCAGGACTGATTTGTAAGGATCTTTAAAGGTGGGAGGACCGGCTTGCGATTATAAAAGAGTTGGGGGTCTCTTTAGCAATTTGCCCTCGGGTTGACCGTTACACACGGTTTGACCCGCGGGGTCCAAGGGATCCGAGCGCGTGGATGGCCGATCCGATGGACATCCACGCCCGCGTGCAGTTGTGGCGGGTATTTAGATCTACAACTTTGGTATTCATTGTGGTCGAGTTGTATTCAAAATTTTGGAGAAACGGTGGCTCAAACATAGCACCGGTGTCCTTTGCTAGACCCCCGGGAAGCCGCCGTCGCGCGCGGCATCGCGCGCGCCGTGCGCGCCCGTCGCCGCCCCCCGCCCGCCGGCCTTGCTCCCGGCGTCCGCGTCGGCGCCTCCCGAGCCGCGCCGGCCCAAGGCGCTCCATCCCGGGGTCCGCGCCCCCCGGCTCGCTCCATCCCAAGGCGGCGCCCGGCGTCCGCCCCGGCCGCCGTGCGCGCGCACACGTCGCGGACCGCCGGTCCGTCGGCGGTGTCGCGCGTACGTGCGCGCCTCGACGCGCCGTAGCCGACAAGCAACTTGCGCGAGTCACCGTTCGTCACCGGTGCCCGCGCGCCTGCCAAACCCCCCTCGCGCCCCTGCGCGCCCGCGTGGCGTCGCCATCGCGCCGCGCTCGGTGGCGAGCTCCCTCGCCGTGCTCATCGCCGGCCAACCACCCCGATAGCTCCGGTAGGTGCTAGTGAAGCTCCGGGGCCCACTTGTTGCCCGGCCCCGCGCCTCCTTGCCGCTTTTCCCGGCGCCGCGGGTGGGTCACCGCCATGCAGCCGCCCGCCCGCCCGGCCCGCCCTCGCCGAGGCACCGCCTCGACCCCGCCACCACGCCAATCAACCCGGGTGAGCCGGTGCACCCTGTGCCGCGTGTTGCTACGCCGGCCCCACATCGCCCCGCGGCGAGCCCACTCCCGCCACCCGGCGAGGGCATGGATGTGAATCCAAGGGCCTATTTGCAAGGAACTTTAACTTAGTTTTGTTGCGGTCCGGTCAAAGGTCTTAGGAAATTCCTAGAAATTCACGGAGAAAAATCAGAAAATTCCCAAACTAATTTTGTGGGTTTCAGGATGTTAAACCCCACCTCTGTGTGGTACACTTATGGCTAGATTCAAAATAGTTTTGGCAGGGGAGAAAAATTACAAATGTGTTATACTTGGATCTGTCATAACTTGAAATGTATAGCTTCTCTGTAGACAAGTTTTGAATATGTTGTGAGTTAGGATGTGACTAGATGCTGTGCCAAAAATTGCACAAAGTTATCATGTAAATCTTTTTATAAAAATGTTTTTCTATCTCTGACGGAAGTTTGCATAAATGATTTGTCATGTTAAATATATTCATGTTCTTGAGCCCGACTTGTGCACACTGTCTTGTGATGTCAAAAGGCACATCTTGTGACTTAATCATGAATTTAGGATTAACAGAAATAATTATTCTTGATTTAAGCATGTTTTCCTTTGTAAATTAATAAACCAAGTTCAGTAGAGGTTCCATGTGAACAGGCTGGCTTTTTAGGCTTGTTTAGGATCAGAGAACATGTACAAGAAAGTTTGGATCATTTTGAGACTTATATATTTTTATATGCAATTAAGTTGAATCACTAGCTAGCCTTTGTTATTTTCAATAATATTTAATTTCTAGCATCCAACACTTACATGTGGATCCAATGGACAGGATAGGTGCTAGTAGGCTTAAGAAACACTCATTTAATTTTTGGTAATTTAATTGATTAATAAATGGCTTAAATGCCCTTTTAATATTAAAGGGAAATTAATAAAAGAAAATCCTTAATTAAATCTTTTCCTTTTTTGAAAACATCATTTAATATAATTAAAAAGATAATTAATTATCATCACTGATAAGAAATTACTTCATAATAAAAATGTTAATTACACCATGTTGGTAAGAATAAAATGAAATGAAGCTCTCACATGAAATGATAAGCTTAATAAAAACCCTTATTCAAATGTGGAATAAAAGAGTGACCCATGTACAACCAATAACCTTCCTAAAAGGGAAACCTTAGATAGATGCTTGTTAAGGTGAATATGACCAACTAGAGTTGGATAAGACAACAAACTATCACATCACCTAAGAGTGCATTGCATTCCGTGTAGATCTTCGGACGGAGATTACTCCCCTTGTCCGGAAACGGGAAGGCGGAGCGGAAGGTTCTGCACGTACGTGGACGGACTCGACACCGAGTGCCCAAGCTAACTTGGTCGACGAAGGCAAGCTTCCGTGCATCTAACCCGATTTTAAGTTCTTTATTCAATTATCTATGAATGATTGTGCATTTACGTACGAGTTGAATGAAACCCTAGATGCATGATCCATAGGTACCTTTGGTCCCTACTAGTATGATAGGTCGATAGGTTGCTAAGCTATAGGACCGTTACAAGTGAGTGATGACCTCACTCGCGAGAATAGGTTCCTAGATAGGAATCATCTTGTATCCTCAAATGGATTGCTCACGTGGTAAGAGCATGGGATGCGGGCTCCGGTCCGGTGGTTATGTGGGTAAGTTTTTGAACGTACCAAGCATATGCGGGTATGGGGCCGGTAAGCCTAGTACCATAATGAGAGGCGGCGAGGGATCTTACTATTACTACTCTTGGGATTCGCTCTCACGGCTAGCTACGGTGGTGTATGGTGACTCCCGGGTATCTCGCGGGGTGTCTTGGATGCTTTGCACCAAAACTGGGTCGATCTAACCAGGGGATTTATGGGGACGACTGGGGAGTTGTCCTCGCGGGGAAGCGGCCCAGAGCGGGTGTGTTTGGGTCTACCTTGCAAGGTTTAAATCAATCGATTGTCGGCCTCTCCAGATTGCAGAGACTACTTACTCCACTAGTCATGTGATCCCTAATGATGGAAGTTGATGAAGATGATGTTTGATTAATTGTATTGTACAACTTTGTTTGTACTAGTTGGCCCTAATACATCGTAAGGATTAAACCACTAGAACTTGTGCTAAAATCTTGAAAGTAAGGACCTACTCTTTGTTACTTTTTAGCAAAAGCAACCAGGTAGCCAAAAGCCTTTCATGGTCTAGATTGGGTGAAGTAGATATCACTTAGACGGGTAAGTCTTCTTCACAGTATTAGTATACTCGGCCTTGCTTATAATGTGTTGATCCGAGTAATGCCTTCGGTGATGTGGCCGGTGAGATCCGCCGGCGGGAGGCAGGTGGGTGGAGGACGATGCGAAGCATCATGGATGGCCTCCCGTGGTGACTTTGCTTCCGCTAGTTATTTCCGCTGCTTTTCAAAACTCTGAACTATTTCGTCATGACCAAAACTATGGTTTGTAATAATTAAACCCTTGGTCTATCCCTCGATGGTCGATGCTAAGCAACAAATGACACAAGGATTTATCCTCGGTTCCCGCCGAGGGGGCCGTACGTCCGGCGGTGGTGTGCTCGTGGCACTATATTGCTCGGCACCGGGGTGCTTGTAGTGGGGCAAATACAAGCAAGGCGGGAGAGGAAGCGTGGCTCCTAAGTCCCCGGTGAGTAGGCGAAGATATTGTGGGAGAATAAGAGAGTGAGTGCACGGTGCGCTCGTGTTCTTCCGGTTCGTCCGAACTCGTCCTCCTCCACCCCCCTCCGCGGGCCGGGGGCCCGCCTCCCTTTTATAGGCCAAGGGGGCGGCGAGTTACATGCACGCCGCGTCGCCTAGCTACGTGAAGGAGCACGTCGCGCTATGGTGTAGAGTGGGCGGCCGTCCTGGCCGATCTTCGCCGCGATCCGGCCATGATGGCCTACCTTGTACCCGAACAAAGTGGCGGTTCGAGGGTAGGAGGCGGCAGATGGCGATGGCGCCCCCCCGATAGGCTTCGAGGGAGATGCGATGATGGGCGGTACGGGGTACGGGAGCGGGCGAACGGCGTTCCTTCCCAATGAGCTCGCGGTGGTGGAGTGGTTGCCGCACAGTGTTCGGGCGTGCGCCCGCGAGTCGGGCGTGCGCTCGCGCGCGTGGGTACGGCGGCCGCGCCGGTACGCGGGGCGGGATGGCCGCCCACCGGCCTAGCGCCCCTTCACCTAACCTCGGTGGTCACGGGAAAGTGGGATCGAGGGTGCGCCGGCCCCCCCCTTTCGAGGGTCGGGCGCGTTAGTCGTACAAGAGCGTGCGCGCGGTGTTATGGGACCGACACCGCCGTACCGCACGGTCCACCCCCGCGGGCGGGGATGGGCTCCCTCCCACGGGGAGCTGGTGCGGCGGCACCGGGGCGTGAGCCCCGGCGCATGATGGCGCCGTCCCGCGCGTCGGGGCGTTAAATGCCCAAGCACGGGGCCGGCGCACGCGTGCGGGGGCGCCCGTGAGCGTGGCGGGCCCCCGCCGAGGGTGGAGCGAACCCTCGAGCGAGGCGAGGCCTCGGCCGAGGGGGGAGCGGGCCCTCGAGCGGGGCGGGACCGCTCGAGGGAAGGGGTCGCCCCTCGAACGGGGCGGAACCCGTTCGAGGAGGGGGGTTGCCCCCTCGAGCGGGGGCGGAGCCCGTTCGAGGAGGAGCGTACCCTCGGGCGAGGCGGGGGCTCGCTCGAGGGGGTCTCGCGGTCGGGCTATCTTGGCGGGGCCTCCGAAGTCTGCTCCGCGTGGGCCACGTCCCCGCATGGTTAGTTCCCCGCATGGTTAGGCCCGGCTCATTTGATGCAGAATTTAAGTGAGGGTTCCCCCATCGTTTGAGGGGACCCCTAGGGCGGTCCCCGACAGTAGCCCCCGAGCATCCGCGGGTTTGCCATCGAGGCTCCCGCGGATGCCGGAACCTCACCGATAGGACGTTCTTCCCTCCTTGTTCGCGAACGCTTTCCGTGGGGCCGCGCTAGCGGACCCGCGGGTCTAGCCCGAAGCCCCTCGCGAGAGTGTGGGCTCTCCCTGCAGGGGTTAACCGCGAGCAATTCGGTCGTGAAGGCGTGGCACATATGCCAACCGCACGGGCGGTGTTTCGGGCCGCAGTCGGGGGTGCACGCTCCCCCGTCACCGTCTCGGGCGGGTGCAATTCCAAGGAGGTGTAGCCGTGCGTCAAGCCCCCGAGCCTTGGCCGTTCGAGGCGATCGGGTCGAGCCCGACGACTTGTTTTTTATCGCGCCCTCGCCGTCCCTCCGCGGGTCGGGAGGTGAGGTTTCCACGACTCCCATCGAGCGGGTCGCGAATCGCGGATTCCTCTTCGAGCCGCTAGCGGGGTAGTTCAAGTGGACGTCCATGCCCCGTTCGATAAGGGTAGGGCCGCGCGGTCCGGAGACACGTCCATGGAAGCGCTTGCGTGGGTTTGCTAGGTGGGGCTCTGGCTCCGTTCGCTAGGGACCGAGGGCGCGGAAGCTCTCCCTCGGTGGGATCCCCCGCTAGTCGCCCTCGCGCTCTCGAACACGACATGGGGCACCCTCGAGCCGACGGGCTCGAGGCACGGCTCGAATGCGCGTGCCCTCGTCGTCCCTAACTCCGAGATCCGGGCGCCCGTTCGAACCCGTCGAGGGTCGGGCTCGAACCCCCGATCGAAAGGGGCCGTGCGGGGCGTGCATGGGCGGCCCCCCCGTCTTTTCGCGTTTGCGGCCGTCGAGGGGTCCGGGCGTGCCGACCCTCGAGGTGCCGGTTGGTGGCATGGCGCGGTATGAGTGCTTTCGGTGTCGCTCTATTTCAAGCGTGACCTCGGGCGATCCTCTTATGCGCGTGCCTTCTTAGGGGGTCGACATCGTCTCGAGTTGGGGGTCATGCCGCCGAGGGTCCTACGTGGCATGGGTGCCGCGGCCGCCGCTCTACACCGAGCAGTCCCGGCGACCTTCTCACGCCGATATCCCATCGAGGGTCGCCTTGTTTCGAGTTGGGGGTCATGCCGCTCGAGGGTCCTACGTGGCATGGGTGCCCGCGTGCCCTCGCTCTACATCGAGCGGAGTCCCGGCGACCTTCTCACGCCGATATCCCATCGAGGGTCACCCCCCGTCTCGAGCCGAGGATTCGCCTCGCTCGAGGGCTCTCCCTTGCTTGGCAAGGGGCCCGGCATTTAATTGCCTTGCGGGCGTGGCCGCGGGTTTTGGGGCCGGCGCGCTTTTTAGGCGCCGCGCTCCGCGCGCGCGCGTAGTGGGGGCGCGCGCGGCGGGATGTGACGGTTTCACCTCGGTTGCTGCCGGTCTCGCCGTAATGATGACCCTGTGGCCGGTGTGGGTAGCCGGCGGTCGTGGTGGGGCCCGCTTGCCGACGCGACGAAAGATTCTCGCAGTAAATGCCGGCGGGGGCGTCCGCTCCGGAGAACTCGCCCGTTGCCTATAAACCGCGGGAAGGAGTAGGCGGCGGTTTTTTACCTTGGCTCCTCACCGTTTTAGTCCTCCGCCCCGCCTTCGTCCTCACCCCTTGCCGCGCGCGGGCTCGCTTGCTTAGACCGCTCGTTCTCCCCTCGTCGTCCTCGTCCTCCCTCCACCTTTGCGCCTACTCGCGTCGGGGCCCGGGGGGGGGGGGCCGCCGCGCGCCCTCCGACGTGCCCGGGCGCACCGAGAAGGTCGGGTAGTTGCGTCTGCCGCTGGCGGGGCGAGACGTTTCCTCGCCTCCTCCACCTTCCCTGTGACTCGTTCGTCCTCCCTCATGGCGCCGGCTCGAGCCGCGCGGTCCCCGGGGCGGAGCCGTACGCCGGTGAGCTACAAGTCCGCACCATGACGACGAACTCGCCGGCCGGGCGCACGGGCGCGCGCAACGCCGGCCGGCTCTCGGCGAAGAAGGGCGCCGGCGGGGGTGGATCGTGCCGCCGCGTCGCAACCACGAGCCCCAATCCGCACGAGATGAGGGTCATACGTGGTGAGCTTTCTCCGGGCTACCACGAGCGCGGCGCCTACAGCGCGCGGCGAGCACGTTCATGCGGGCGTCGATAGTGCTACCACTACGGGGGTGGAGGCCCCTCGCACAACTTCGCCCCCAACGCTATCTCGCGCGGCGGCCACATTCGTGGGCGTGCGCGAAGGAAGGGGTACATCAGGGGATCCCGATGAAGGCCGGTGGGAGCTGCGGAGTACAGGGGGCCTCTTCCGGGCGGTGGGAGGGTCACGCGATGGGCGCGTCCTCACCACCGGCACGTCGGAGGGCGAGGGACCGCCGCGCGGTGCGCGCCGGCGGGATGTCGCTTGCCCGTGCGGGGGGCAGCTCGCACTAGAAGGGGGGGGGGGGCTTCTACATCTCCCCTCGCACCATTGGACGACGAGAGGAAGGAAGGGGGGGGGGGGGGGGACAACGCCGGCATCCGGGGGAGCGGGGATGGTTTTATACGCGCAACGCCGAGCGGGGGGGGGGGCCGGCCTCCCTCCCTACACCGGGCGGGTGTTCAAGGAGAGGCGAGGACCGCCGGGGCTACGCGGGTTGCCTCCACGGCCAACCACCGGGGGCGCGCCGGGGAGAGTCCGTCCTCGCCGCCCCGAAGAGGCCGGGGCGAGGGGAAGGGCTCAACGCGATGGGCGTCCTCGCCTTCCTTCATCACCGGCGAATCGTGCGGTTGATGGAGAGGCCGCTCCGCATCTTCGAGATGACGGAGGCGGCCAACCCCGTCGACCTGGCGAGGTCGCGGATGCTCCCCGACGCCGCCGGAGCGGCCGTACGCGCTCACCCGGGCGCGGAGCGCCGTCGACACCGCACGCCGGCGCTGCGGGTCGGACCCCGTGGGATATCGAGATGCTTCCCACCGGCCGTTGGTGAGTGTGGTTTTCTACTCTGTTTTGGTCCTCGTTCTCGTTTATGTTTCTTGACGCGCCATTGTCACTCTTGCGCGCGGTTGGTGCGTTCGTATCGCCAAGTCCGTTCCACCCACCCCCGACTCCCCGTGCGCTCGGCGGGCGGCGCGGCGGGGAGCAACGGGGAGCGGGCGGCGCGCGCGGAGGGAGCACGCAAGGCGGCGCCGGGGGCGCGTCGCGACGCACCGGTCCGCCGGGCACCGGCGGCGGGAGGAGGCGGGGCTCTCCTCCCCCGACATCGAGGAGCCCTCGTCCTCGGATCGAGACGAAGAGGAAGAGTCCGAGGGGGAGGGCCCCTCGCACGGTGGCGCCCGCGCCCCCGTCGCGGATCTCGCGCCGGCGTCGGGGGCGGCTTCGTGCGGGGCGGGCGCGTCGGCGTCCGCCGCCGCGCGTCGTCGGGGGCGGCAGGGGGGGGGGCGCGCCGCGGAGGCGGCGGGGGGGGGGGGGGCGCGCGCGCGGACGTGCCCGCGCGCGCGTCGAGCGTGCCCGCACGCGCGGGGGAGTGCGTCGGCGCACGGCGGCGTCGTCGTCGAGGGGCGCGTCGGGGAGGCGTGCCCGCGCGCGCGGGACAAGCGTGCCCCCCGCGCACCGTGGCGCCGTCGGGGGTGCGGCGTCGGGTGCGCCCGCGCACGGGGGCGGGCGTGCCCGCGCGTGCGGGCGGCGCCATCGGGGAGGCGGCTCGGCGTCGCGCGACCGCTACGCCGGCCCCCGTCCGAGGCCTCGAGGAAAAGGAAGCGGGCCTTTTCCTCCGCGAGGTACGTAGCCTTGCCTTCCTCCGTGTGGCTTTGGTGTCGGGTGGTTAGATGTTCTAACTCTCCGTTCGTGATTGCGCGGGCGGTGCCGACCGTTCCTCCTCTTGCACCGGCCAAGGTGCCGAGGACCGACGCGGCGATCCCCACCGGCGGCGCTCGTCGAGGGGGTCGCGCCGAGGGAACGAGCGCGGCGGCGGGCACGAGCTCGCAAGGCCCGGCCGAGGCCTCGGGGGCCCGGCCGGCGGATCAACCGCCGCGGCGCGGCCCGCGGGTTGCCGGGGGCGACCGGCGCCGGCCGCCACGGAGGCGAGGGCGCGGCGGTGGCTACGGTGGAGGTGCCGCCGCGGTGGCGGCCACTACGGAGGAGGCGGAGCGGGCGCGACTGCGGGAGCGCCCGCGGATGTGGCGGCGCGGACGGTGGTGGCGGCCACGGCGCCACGACGGGCGCCGTGGTCGCGGAGGCGCGGTGGAGGCGCCGGCGGAGGCGGCGCAGTGGCTCCGCCGCCGGCGGTCCCCGAGGCGGAGGTGGTGGAGCTCTCGGATGACTCCCCGCCGCCTCGGGTGGAATCGGTGGGCCGGGCGCCCGCGAACTCCCCGAGCCCCGGGGAGGGGGCCCTCGTGAAGCGGCACGAGGGTCGCATGACGGCGGGGGCCGAGGGCACGATGCCGAGGCCTCGTCCTCCCGCGCCGGCCGCCCCGCCCCGGGGGGGGGGGCGTGGAGGATCCCCCCCGGCGTTTGCGACGCTCGGGGGGGGAGCGAGGAGCTGCGGGGCGAGCTCTGGGCCATGGCGCCACGCTCAACCGCGCGTTGAACGAAGCGCCGCGGGTCCACGGCGGCCCGGCCCGGGACCGTCTTCTAGGTGAGCCACGGTTGCTCGTTTCCCTTCCTTTTTTCGTTTTCGCGTCTTCGCACTCAAACTTTGGCGCTTACGGGATTCGATGTGTGTTATGCCGGGGAGCTCGAGCGCCGCGCTCGCGAAAGGTATAGCGCGTTCGACCGGGTGAACGCCGAGGCCCGCCGGCTCCGGGGAGCGATGCGGCGCTTACGACGCGCTTGCGGATGCCCTCGGGACGCCGGACGAGCGGGGCGGGTGTACCGGCGATGGCGTGGTGCGACGTGCTTCCCGAGAGTTCGGGGCGGGACGCGGCGCGTGACCCGAGCCTCGGGCGGATCCGCGCGGCCCTCGTCGATCGTGACGAGGCGCCGTGGAACGCGCGCGAGGACCACGGACAAGACGCGAACGCCGGCCGCCACACGGGAGGCGGAGGTGGCCACCGCTCGCGCCGAGACCGGGAGCTCCGCACGTCGCTCGAGGGGGCCCGGGGCGCGGCGCCGTCGGGGGCCGAGGAGCGGGCGCGCGGGGGGAGCGGCGCGCCAAGGAGGCCGATGACCGAAGGCCGCCCTCGACGTGAAGGCCGCGGCTCTCGTCGCCGCCGAGGGGCGGCTCCGGCAGAGCGCATCGCCCGCCGGGGGGGGGGCCGAGGGGCGGCTTCGGCGGGGAGCGAGTCGCCTTTGGTGACGCCTGGGACGGCGCCGGAGCGGGAACGCGTCGCGCGCGAGACCGGCGGAGAGGTCGGCGGAGGAGCGGGAACGCCGCATTCTCCGAGGGTTGAGGATGAGGCGCCGGCGCTCGGCATCGGCAATGCCGCCCAAGAGATGGCCCTCGTCGAGCAAGGCGAGACCGTCCGGCATCTCGAGCCGGCGCTCGAGTCCGCGCGCCGCGACCTCGATCCGGGAGAAGAGGCAAGTCGAGGGTAAGTTCTTGTCCGACCTCGCTTGTTAGTTTTTGCTTTTAGAGGGTTCGTTTCCCCCTTTCGATTTCTTGTCGTCTTGTCGCTTCCGGGCTCGCGCACGGCTTTGGGGCACGGTTGTTGGGCGGGCCGAGGCCCTGCGGCAGCCTCCTACAACTCCTGCGAGCGAGAGCTGCGGGAGGGCGCGGGACGCGGCCCTCGAGACTGTCACGTCGTCGAGGAAGGCGATGTCCGGGCCGGCGGCTCGGCGGCCGGCCGCTCGCGCGCGCTCGGTGGCCACGTCACGGAGCGGGTGCGCCGGCGTTGCACCCGGGCGTGCGTAAGGCCCTCGGAGTGGTGCGATCCCACTACAAGGTCAACCTCGAGGCGGTGGCGGAAGGCTACATCGTGCCCCGTGGGCGTCGAGGACGAGGTGGCCATGGAGCGCGCGGACGCGCTTGTTGCCGACGCCGCCGGAACGCTCGCCGAGGCCTTCGAGGAATTCCTCTTCCGGACGCCGCCGACGCCGCTCCCCTCTACACTCGAAAGCATCCGGGCGCTAGGCCCGTTTTTTTGTTTGTGTGTATCAGAATTCTGGCCTCGTGGCCTCTTGTAAACAAACAAGTAGTTTCGTGAACATGGTCAGTTTGTAAATGAAATCACTTGCTTATTGCGCTTTTTGCTTCTTCTTCTTCCTGAGTAGATTCTAGTTAGGGGAGTCCGCCTTTCGCAGGGGCCCGCTGGGTTGGAGGCGAGAGAGACGGGCCATAGCCGCGCGGCGTAGGGCGTCTCTCGGCTCGCGCGCTCCTTCCGCCGTGCCGCCTACGCCTGTTCGAATCATGGCTCGAGGTTGAAGTGGGGAACAAACTTAGCGCGTGTCGTTACGTTTTTTGCGCGAAAAAATGGGGCCATTTTTTTGGGGGGGGGGTGCCCCCCGCGCAGCCCCCGAGGGTAACTTGGGTTTCAGGGGAAAGCCGAGTTGCCCTTTTATTATACTTGGAGTATTTACATAGGTGACACCAACTGGGGCGTTGGCCGTGTGTTTGTACAACAGAAAATACTTGGAAATCCTAGCTAAGGGTAAAAGCGACGTAGCTGTTGGATGTTCCAAGCGTTGGTGAGTTCTTCGCCGTCCTCGTTGGCAAGCTTGTACGTGCCCGGTTTGAGCACCTTCACCACGACGTAGGGTCCCTCCCATGGGGGCGATAGCTTGTGGCGCCCTCGGTTGTCTTGGCGTAGCCTTAGGACCAAATCCCCCTCGGCGAAATCCCCGCGACGTATCTTGCGCGCTTGGTAGCGTCGTAGGGACCGTTGATACCTTGCGGAGTGCATCAACGCCACGAGGCGTACTTCGTCTAGCCGATCCAGAGTGAGTCCTCGCGGGCTCGGCCGGTTAGCGTCCTCGTTGTAGCCCCGAACTTTGGGTGAACCGTATTCCGGATCCGTGGGGAGGATGGCCTCCGCGCCATGGACTAGGAAAAACGGGGTGAACCCGGTGGCTCGCCTGGGGTAGTCCTTAGGCTCCACACGGACCTGGCCGGCGGTTCTTGGAGCCATTTTCGGCCGCATTTGTTGAGGCGGTCGAAAGTTCGGGTTTGAGGCCTTGTAGAATCATGCCGTTGGCACGTTCCACTTGGCCGTTAGTCCGCGGGTGCGCCACGGGCTTGCCCGGTCCACTCGGATGTGGAACTTGTCGCGAGAACTCCAAGAACTTCCCGGCCGTGAACGCGGGACCCGTTGTCCGTGATGATGGAGTTTGGCACTCGAAGCGGTAGACGATGTCGGTGAAGAACGTAACTGCTCGCTCGGCCCTCAAATTCGTAATGGGGCGCACCTCCACCCACTTGGAGAACTTGTCGATTGCGACGAGCGGGTGGGTGAAGCCCCCGGCGCCTTCCGCGGGGGCCGACGATGTCCAACCCCCACACGGCGAACGGCCATGTGACGGGGATTGTTTGTAAGGCGTGAGCGGGCGGGTTGGTCTTGCGGGCGTAGAACCGGCACCCTTCGCGGTGCGCACGATTTCGTTGGCGTCCGCGACCGCGGTAGGCCAATAGAAGCCCCGGCGGAACGCGTTGCCAACGAGAGTGCGTGGCGCGGCGTGGTGGCCACGGATTCCCCGCGTGTATGTCCCGCAGAGCTCGCGCCCCTCGGGGATTGGTATACACCGCCGGAGGATGCCCGACGCGGCGCGCTTGTACGGCTCGCCGTCGACGAAGGTGAATGACTTGGCCATCCTGGCGACACGCCCGGGCCGTGGCCGGTCCCGCGGGGAGCTCCCCTCGAGCAATCCGGGCGATGTACTTCTCCCGCCGTCCGCCCGGACGGGGAGCCGGCTCGATGTCCATTGCGACGCCCTCGTGGGAGCCGTACCCCTCGAGAAGGGAGAGTACGTACGCCTCGTTCGAGGGGTCCTCTTCCATGGGGTCCGCACCCGCTGGATTCGAGGGAGCCCCCGAGGGTCCGTCGTCGCTCGAGGGGTAAGGCTCGAAGGTTACCGAGGGCTGCGCGACGGCCGCGCGCGAAAACGTTCGGGGGAACGGTGATCCGCCCGGACGCTATCTTTGCCAGCTCGTCTGCTTCTTCGTTGTACCGGCGGGGTACATGATTAAGCTCGATGCCGTAAAATTTGTCCTCGAGGGCCCGCACGGCTTTACAGTAGGCCTCCATCTTGTCGTCGTGGCGCTCGCGTTCTTCATGACTTGGTCGATCACGAGCCGCGAATCCCCTCGCACGTCGAGGCGCTTGATGCCCAACTCGATGGCGATCTTGAGGCCGCGAGAGGAGGGCCTCGTATTCCGCCATATTGTTGGATGCGGGGAAATGGAGACGCACCGCGTAGCGCATGTGCTCCCCGAGGGGTGACACGAAGAGCAGGTGCCCGCGCCCGCTCCCCGTCTTCATCACCGAGCCGTCGAAGAATCGCAGTCCAAGACTCGCTTGGATCCGAGGGGGCGGCACGCGCGTGTCCGTCCACTCCGCGACGAAATCGGCAAGGATTTGTGATTTGATGGCCTTGCGCGGGGCGTAGGCGAGCGTTTCGCCCATCAACTCCACGGACCACTTGGCAATTCCCGCCCGCCGCGTCGGGGTTGCGAATGATCTCTCCTAACGGGAAGGAAGAGACCACCGAATCGGGTGGGCCTCGAAGTAGTGGCGGAGCTTGCGCCGCGCGAGGACTACCGCATACAACAGCCTTCTCGGACTCCGGGGGTAGCGCGTCTTCGTGTCCGACAGACCTCGCCGATATAGTAGACCGGCCTCCGCACGGGCAAGGCATGCCCTTCTTCCGTGCGCTCCACGACGATCACGGCGCCGACCACCCGGGTGGTCGCGGCCACGTAGAGTTGGAGGGGTTCGCCGTCTCGCGGCGGCGTAAGGATTGGGGCGTGCGTCGGCCGATGCCTTCGGCTTGTCGAGCGCTTCCCCGGGCCTCGGCGGTCCAAGAGAAGCGCTCGTGCTTCTTGAGCGGCGGCCGTAGAGGGGCGAGCCCTTCTCACCGAGCCTCGAGACGAAGCGGCTCAAGGCGGCGAGGCACCCCAACACTTTCGCACTCCTTTGAGGTCCCGAAGTGGACCCATTCGCTCGAGGGCCGCGACCTTTTCGGGGGTTGGCCTCGATCCCCCGCCGGGAGACGATGTATCCTAGGAGCATGCCCCGCGGCACTCCAAAGACACATTTTTCGGGGTTGAGCTTGACCCCGTTGGCCCGCAGTGCTCGAATGCGATGCCAAGATTGCCGACCGGGTCGTCCGCCTTCCCGGTTTTGACGACGATGTCGTCTACGTAAGCCTCGACCGTCCGCCCGATATGGTCCCCAAAAACGTGCCGCATGCGGCCGCCGATATGTTGCGCCCGCGTTTCGAGGCCAAAAGGCATCGTGACGTAACGAACGTCCCGAACGGTGTGATGAACGAAGTCGCGAGCTGGTCGGACTCCTTCATTTTTATTTGATGATATCCCGAATAGGCATCAAGGAAACGAGTAGTTCACACCCTGCGGTGGAATCAATGATCCGATCTATGCGCGGCAAAGGAAAAGGAACTTTTGGACATGCTTTATTGAGACCGGTGTAGTCAATACACATCCTCCACTTCCCATTTTTCTTTTTTACAAGCACGAGGATTAGCTAACCATGTCGGGTGGAACACTTCCTTGATGAATCCGGCCTCGAGGAGCTTCCGCGGCTCCACTCCGATCGCCCGTCGCCGTTCCTCGTCGAAGCGGCGCGGCCGCCGCCGAGCCGCCGCGAGCATTAGGCGAGATATCAAGGGAGTGCTCGGCGACCTCCCTCGGGACGCCTGGCATGTCCGAGGGGCTCCACGCGAAAACGTCGGCGTTGGCGCGGAGGGGAAGTCGACGAGCACTGCTTCCTATTTAGGATCGAGGGTCGTGCTGACCCTCAATGCTTTGCCCTCGGGGGCCGATGGGTCGAGAGGGACCCCTTTGGTTTGCTCGGCGGCCTCGAACGTGCCGACGTGCTTGGTGGCGGAGGCCGAGGTCGTCGTTGACCATCTTCTCCGGCGCGTTTACCGGCGCTTCATCCAGGCGCTAGCGCCTCCGCATGTTCCACGCACTCGACATCGCAAGCCGAATGCATGCTCGATCGATGACCCGACGGTGATGACGCCGTTTGGACCCGGCATCTTCATCTTCAGGTACGTGTAGTTGGGGACCGCCATGAACTTGGCATAGCATGGTCGCCCAAGGATGGCATGGTAGGCCCCCTTGAATCCCACCACCTCGAAGGTGAGGGTTTCCTTGCGGAAATTCTTGGGGGTCCCGAACCAGACGGGCAGATCGATCTGCCCAAGGGGTTGAACCTGCTTTCCGGGCGCGATGCCGTGAAACGGCTTCGTGCTGGGCCGCACCGGTCCAGCCCCAATCCCCATCGGGCGCAATGTGTGCGCGAAGAGGATATTGAGGCTACCGCCTCCGTCCATAAGGACCTTCGAAAACCGGCGTTCCCAATGATGGGATCGACCACCGGGGGTACCGGCCGGGTTCGGGATGCGGTTTGGGTGATCATCCCGGCTAAAGGTGATGGCATCCTTCGACCGGTTGAGAAAGGCCGGAGGTGCCCTCTCGCGGCGAGGACTTCGTGCCGCTCCTTCTTGCGCCGCCGGGTTGACATGTCGACAGGTGGGTCCCCCAAAAATGAGGAACACATTTTCGACGACGAGGGAAGCCACCGCGTCGCCGTCGCCCCCATCCTTCTTGGCCTCGGCCTCCTTCGCGGCGGCACGGCCATAGAACTTCTTGAGCATGTCGCATCGCTCAAGAGTGTGATTCACGGGGGTCTTGTGGTAGGGGCATGGCTTCTTCATCATGTCGTCGAACACCCCCGGCCTCGAGGGAGCCGGCCGAGGGCCCCGCCGGCCGGGTCGACGCCGAGGGCCTCGGCGTTGCCGCCGTTGCGCCCTCGCCCGCGCGCCTCGCGGCGCGGCTTCTTCCCCCTTCTTGCCCCGCTTGTCGTTGCGGCGCGGCTCCTTGGACCCGCCGCCCTCCGCGGCGTGTCCTCGGAGCGCTTGCCCTTCTTGCCATCGAAAATTGCCCCCACGGCCTCCTCTCCGGAGGCGAAGCCGGGTGGCAATGTCGAACGGCTCGTTCGAGTCCGTGGGCGGGCTGCGTCCCGGCCGCGCACAAGGTCCCGCACGTGGTGCCCTCGAGGAACGCGTGCACGATCTCGGATTGTGCCACGCCGGGGAGCTCTCCGTGCGGCCGCTTGGAGAAGCGCCGTATGAAGTCCCGCGAGCGGTCGCCCGGCTTCTCGCGTGCGGGAGCGCGGATCCCAGAGTTCCCGGGGGCGCACGTATGTGCCCTGGAAGTTGCCCACAAAGGTGTGGACCAGATCGTCCCAGTTGTGGATCTGGCTGGCGGGCAAGTGCTCGAGCCATGTCCGGCCGCGTCGCCCGGATGCGGGGGCAAGTTGCGGATGATTACTTCGTCGTTGGTGGCCCCCGCCCACCGACAAGGCCAGGCGGTAATCGTTGAGCCAAACACGAGGGTCCGTCTCCCCGTTGTATTTGATGATCGTCGAGGGCTGACGGAAGCGCTGGGGGAACGCTGCCGTGCGGATCTCCCGGCTGAACACGCGGGTGCCCGGGGGCTCCGGCGTTGGGGAGCGATCCTCACCGCCGCCGTAGCGTCCACCCCTTCGAGGGTGGTAGCCCCCCGGCCGCTCGCGCGTCCGCCTTGCCGGTGCGCCGGCGTTGATGACGTTGCGGGCGTCACCATCCGGGGCCGCCTCGCGTGTGTCGAGGAGGCGTTCCTTGGCCGGCGTGCGTCCCTCGGTCGGCGGGTCGACCCGCATGCACCGAGGGTTCGCCCCCCCGGTGCCGGATCATCACCCCGCGCGTCCCCCTGTTGGCGGATGCGTGAGGCCGAGCTTTCGGCTGGCCGGACTCGCCGCTTGCTCAAGGAGGGTCTGCACCTCGCGGTGCATGTCTCGAGCCTCGGGGGTCGAGGGTGCCGGCATGGCGCGCAGCAGTGTTGCGGCGGCGATTAGCTTTTGGCTCGCCGCGGCGGCGGAGTATCCGCGTTGTCGACGTTGGGGACGGGGTTGAGGCGGTCTCGGACCGTCGGCCCGGCTCCCGCGCGCGTTCGCCGCGCGCGAGGCCCTCCTCGCCATCGAGGCGCGGAGCGCCCGCACGGTCCGCACTCCCTCCGCGCGGCTTGGCCTCGAGCTCGCGAGCTTGGGCCACCGCGCTCGACGTCGGCCCCGGGGCGGGGAGCGCTTGGCCCCGCGGCCGGGCGCGTGGCGATCCCGGGCCGGCGTGACCTCCCCCATCTCCGGCGCCCGCCGCACCGGCGGCGTTGGCCGGGTCGTTGGTGATGACGGCGCGGCATTCCCGCGTGGGGTCGTAGCTCCCGGTCTTGGAGTCGTCGGAGCAGCCGAACCGCAGTCCGTGGCGTCGAGGAAGCGCCCGAACGCGACCGGGTCCCGCACACCGGAGAAGTCCCACTCCGCGTACCCATGGCGGCCGGCGGGTGGCATCGTGTCGACGGAGCCCGGGGGACGACTCGTCCGCCGTCGAAGTGCCGGGATCCCCGGCGACGAAGATGTGCCGACCGGGCGGAACCCTCGCGCATTGTAGTGTTGACGTTGGCGTTGTAGGCCGTAGTGGTGCCACGCAACCCGATGGGGACGCGTGGTCCGAGACCGCACGCGGTCCCGCCGGGGCGGTGGCGGTCGTCGTGGCGGTGGACGCTCCGCGTTGGGCGGCGGTGCGCTCGGCCCGCCGCCGCTCGGACCGTGCCCGTCGCGAGCGCGGCCCGGCAGCGACGACGACGTCGCGGTGTCGACGGTCCCCGCGCATCCGTGCCCGCAGTGCCCGCGCCGGTGTCGTGCGTGCGGCGGTGACCAGGGCGGACCTGGCCTCCCGCTGCGCGCGTAGCTCCTCACGGTTGGTGAGGCGCATGAGATAGCCATTCCCCGTGGCCTGGAAGTTCAAGTCCCCGAAGCGGATCTCGAACCCGGCGGAAGGGGGTCCGAGCTACCCATGTTGTAGCGGGTGCTACGGTACTCGGTGCGAATCACCATGGAGGGAGTTAGCGAAATGACCTTAGGCGCTCGTTTGCCCCACGGTGGGCGCCAACCGTCGGTGCGGAATATGGTCCCGACACTAACCAAGAGGATAACGCCTAGGTCTATCCCTCGATGGTCGATGCTAAGCAACAAATGACACAAGGATTTATCCTGGTTCCCGCCGAGGGGGCCGTACGTCCAGAAGGTGGTGTGCTCGTGGCACTATATTGCTCAAGACGGGGGTGCTTGTAGTGGGGCAAATACAAGCAAGGCGGGAGAGGAAGCGTGGCTCCTAAGTCCCTGGTGAGTAGCTGAAGATATTGTGGGAGAATAAGAGAGTGAGTGCACAGTGCGCTGTGTTCTTCCGGGTTCGTCCGAACTCGTCCTCCTCCACCCCCCTCCGCGGCTGGGGGCTCGCCTCCCCTTTTATAGGCCAAGGGGGCGGCGAGTTACATGCACGCCGCGCTGCCTAGCTACGTGAAGGAGCACGTCGCGCTATGGTGTAGAGTGGGCGGCCGTCCGGTCGATCTTCGCTGCGATCCGGCCATGATGGCCTACCTTGTACCCGAACAGTGGCGGTTCGAGGGTAGGAGGCGGCAGATGGCGATGGCGCCCCCGATAGGCTTCGAGGGGAGATGTCGATGATGGGCGGTACGGGGTACGGGGAGCGGGGCGAACGGCGTTCCTTCCCAATGAGCTCGCGGTGGTGGAGTGGTTGCTTGCGGTGTTCGGGCGTGCGCTGCGGAGTCGGGCGTGCGCCCGCGCGCGTGGGTACGGCGGCCGCGCGTTACGGTGGCCGGGATGGCCGCCCACCCGCCTAGCGCCCTTCACCCAACTCCGGGGTCACGGGAAAGTGGGATCGAGGGTGCGCCCGGCCCCCTTTCGAGGGTCGGGCGCGTTAGTCGTACGGTAGCGTGCGCGCGGTGTTATGGGACCGACACCGGCCGTACCGCACGGTCCACCCCACGGTGGCGGGGATGGGCTCCTCCCCCGGGGAGTTGGTGCGGCGGCACCGGGCGTGAGCCCCGGCGCATGATGGCGCCGTCCCCGCGGCGTCGGGCGTTAAATGCCCAAGTACGGGGCCGGCGCACGCGTGCGGGGCGCCCGTGAGCGTGGCGGGCCCCGGCCGAGGGTGGAGCGAACCCTCGAGCGAGGCGAGGCCTCGCTCGAGGGGGAGCGGGCCCTCGAGCGGGGCGGGACCGCTCGAGGGAAGGGGTCGCCCCTCGAACGGGGCGGAACCCGTTCGAGGAGGGGGGTTGCCCCTCGAGCGGGGGCGGAGCCCGTTCGAGGAGGAGCGTACCCTCGGGCGAGGCGGGGCCTGCTCGAGGGGTCTCGCGGTCGGGCTATCTTGGCGGGGCCTCCGAAGTCCTGCTGCGTGGGCCACGTCCTGCATGGTTAGTTCCCTGCATGGTTAGGCCCAGTTCATTTGATGCAGGAATTTAAGTGAGGGTTCCCCCATCGTTTGAGGGGACCCCTAGGGCGGTCCCCGACATGAGGGATTCCAAACCGATAGATGATGTGCTCCTTGACAAATTCAACCATGTTTTCCGACGTCACTTCTTTAGTGGGATCGCCTCAACCCATTTAGTAAAATAATCTGTAGCCAAAAGCACAAACTTATGCCCCTTACTAGATGGTGGATTAATTTGGCCAATCAAGTCTATACCCCAGCCCCTGAATGGCCATGGCTTGATAATGGGATTTAATGCTGACGCGGGGACCCTTTGAATATTCCCAAACCTCTGGCAATCTTGACATCCTTTGTAATACTCAAAGCAATCCTCTAATATCGTCGGCCAAAAGCACCCAGCTTGCCTGATAACCCATTTCATGCGGTAGGCCGATTGGTGTGCTCCACATATCCCATCATGCACTTCGCTCATCATGTTCTTGGCTTCTTCTGGACCCAGGCATCATAACAATACCCCATCTAATGATTTATAGAACAAATTGTGATCCAGAAGAATGAATTTTATGGCCTTGTACCTGAGCTTCCTACAGACCTTTCGGGATGGATCCTTCAGACAGTCAACGATCTCTTTTCTCCAATCATCTTCCGCAAGATCCATCCCCAGTGCACATATATCTGCAGCAAATGCTTCTTGACTCTCTTTGTAACCAGAGGCGCTCTGAGCCAACCTGTTTGCTTCTTCCTTATGTTCCCTAGGAATATGCTGTAGAGTTACCAACGGGAAGCTCTTCAAGATTTCCCTGTATTCTTCATAATAACTCATCAGTGCTTCGCTTTTGCATTCGTATTGGCCGTTCAATTGCTTGATTACCAACTCTGAATCTCCATAAACTTCAACTGAAACGGCCCCAGCTTCTCTCAAATATTGAAGCCCTCGAAGCAGTGCCTCGTACTCAGCCTGATTGTTTGTAACAGTGGGCTGTATAGGGATGGCAAATTCAAACATCTCACCTCTGGGTGAAATTAACAGAATCCCTACTCCCCCACCTTTACCACATGATGATCCATCAAAAAATAAAGCCCAAGGAGTAATTTGAAGCAAATCAATTGACGGATCGCGATGTTCGGTTATAAAATCGGCAATGATCTGTCCCTTAATAGCCTTTGCCGATTCGAACTTTAACTCAAACTCTGATAAAGCCAAGATCCATTTGTCAATCCTGCCATTCAAAATTGGCATAGATAACATATGTTTTATTACATCAAACTTGGAATATACAGTGCATTCGGCATTCAACAAGTAGTGCCGAAACTTTGTACACGAGTAGTACACGCACGAGCACGGCTTCTCTGCCCGTAGCTCGAATACCTGGTCTCAGGATCAAGTAATTTTCGGCTAAGATATGCTACTACCCGCTCCTTTCCTTCGAATTCTTGAATAAGGGCCGATCCAATGGTTTGGGTATCGGCCGCCACGTACAACTTGAAAGGCTTATCCAGTTGAGGAGGGACCAAAGATCGGTGGCTCCTTCATGTATTGCTTGATCTCATCGAAAGCCTTTTGTTGTTCGTTGCCCCATGTGAACTTCTGATCTTTCTTTAGCTTCAGCAATGGAGAGAACGACAAAACTTTCTGTGACAAATTTGAAATGAATCTCCTCACGAAATTAATTTTGCCGAGCAGTGATTGTAACTCCTTGAGATTAGTTGGAGGGACAACTTCATCAATGGCCTTCATGCTCTTATTGCCAACTTCAATCCCCCTTCGTGGACCAAAAATCCCAAGAACTCTCCAGCTGATACCCCAAAAGCGCACTTGTTTGGATTCATCTTTAAACCATGCTTTCGGGTGCACTCCAAGGTCCTTTTCACATCTCCCAAATGTGTGTCATGACTTAGGGACTTCATCACGACATCATCAATGTAAATTTCAACAATTTTGCCGATCAACTCGTGAAAAATGTAATTCATGGCTCGCTGATAAGTTGCACTGGCATTTTTCAACCCAAATGTCATGACTATCCATTCAAACAGGCCTATATGACCAGGACATCTGAAGACCGTCTTTGATATATCCTCTATTGCCATGAAGATTTGGTTGTATCCCGCATTGCCATCCATGAAACTGATAACTTTGTGTCCGGCTGCGGCGTCAATCAACAAATCGGCAACAGGCATGGGGTAACCATCCATCGGAGTAGCTCTGTTCAAATCCCTGAAATCTATGCAGACCCTCATCTTTCCATTCTTCTTGTAAAAAGGGACAATGTTAGAAATCCACTCCGCGTATCTGCATGGCCGAACGAAGTTTGCATCAAGTAATCTTTCAACTTCTTTCTTCACATCGGCCAATACCTCATCCTTGTAGATTTTCCGGGATGGTTGCTTGTATGGTTTGAAACCAGATTTGATTGGCAACCGATGCTCAACGATGGAACGATCCAGTCTAGGCATCTCCGAATAATCCCAGGCGAAGCAATCCTTGTATTCCTTGAGTAGCTTGATTAACTCCTCCCTGAAGTCTGATTGCAAGTTTGCGCTGATGAACGTTGGCCTTGGCTTGTCACCGCTTCCAATGTCAACCTCTTCTAATTTATCAGCTGACATAAATCCTCGCCCCAACTTGCCATCAGTACCATCGACAGGGTTCTCCATTAAAAATTGCTATAAGAGCCGACTGCTTGAATCGGCTGTTGATCGCCGCCGACAGTTCAACAGACCTTCTCCCCGCCTTTCCCCGAGAAACAATCAATGCCTTGATACTCCCGTAAAGCCGGTTCCATGTTTGCGACGCTCACGGAGTCATCTGCTTGGACCACCTCAATATCATCATCCACCCACTGGATGAGCTGCTGATGCATGGTGGATGGGACACAGCAATTGGCATGAATCCAGTCCCGTCCGAGCAGTAGGCTGTAGGCTCCTTTACCTTCGATAACAAAGAAGGTCGTGAGCAGCGTCTTGGACCCAATCATCATATCCACGCATGCGCTTCCCTTGGTGTCTGAAGGATTCCCGGCGAAATCGTTCAGTATTATGCTTGTAGGCGTCAGATCGCTAGGGCCCATGCTAAGTTTCATGAAGGTGGTGTACGGCATTACATTGACCGCCGCTTCACCGTCGACGAACATCTTGGTCAATGGCTTGCCATTGACATATCCCTTCAAGTACAGCGGCCTCATGTGTCGATTTCTGGCCGGTTTGTCGAAGATGGCTTGCTTGGCTAACACCAGCTGCGCCATTAGCCCCTCAACTTGCTCATCATCCAGGGACGCTTCTTACTGCACAACCTGATTAGCAGGCGCCATGAATTCATTCGGCAGAAAATATACCATGCACGCTGGAGCCGAACGCTTTGACCCTTCAGGTTGATCCTTTGGACGCCACACCTGCCTTGTCTGGATCCCGGCCTGCCTCAGTTCACGGTTCCTCAAGCGTTGAACCCGTCTCTTCTGACTTTTCCTCGGTGCCGGGCGGGCACCATTGCCCCTCCTCGCCGGATGTACTCGTCCTCGTCTCCTCCTCTTGATCACCCCACCTTAAATCAGCTTGCCTTTTCCTGGGATGATCAATGATTTCAATTTTTGGCGCCGATCCTCGCTAGGATGTATCCTTCCAATTCTTTCGTGGACGGATCGGCGATTGCGTCTCCCCGCCCGTACTCGAAATACCTATCACCGCACTCGTGCGGTTCCTCGCCGTGGGCGGCTTCAAACCTTCGTTCCAACAAGGTGCTCGAAGAACGCACATCCCCGCGCGCGCGCTCCGCTCGCGCGTGTACGCTTCCGCATCTCTTCTGCGCGCTTCCTCTTCGGCCCTGCGTCTCCCCTCCTCATATTTTCGCTTCTGGTAGCGCTCTTTTTCCATCTGGTGCTGCCACTTGTTGAGGAGTATATGCGTGGTCACCCTGGGCCTGGCTCTGGATGATTCCTCGATTTTGACGTGGCTTTTGAGAACGCGGGGGGTTTCACCATGCACTTGCTCCAAAGTCACTTGACGCTCCGGGTCCACTGCTCCATCCTGCTTTGCCCTGGCTGAGGTCAAGACCTTGACCTTGCCCTTCTCCTCGGCTGTCACCATGTTGACGAAGAAACCCACCATGTTCTGAGGGAAGGGGTGGCCATCCAGCTTCATCTTGTTATCAAATTTGAGGTGCCCCTCCCGGATGGCTTTACGGATCCTCATCCCGAAGACCCCGCAAGTCGTTGATGGAGTGCGAGTTCCCGTCGTGGAAGCCACAAGAACGTTTCTCCTTTACTCCATCGGGCCGAAGCATGGAATGCCCTTCGAGCAATCGATTCGGCCTTCCTTCACCAGGAGCTCAAACAGCTTATCAGCCTTTGTGATGTCGAAATCATAGGTGCCCTTGGTCTGTTTGACCCAGCGCTGATTCATAGTCAGTGGCTCCTTTCCCCACATGATTTCGGCTGCAGCCACGTCCTGTTCATCATCAGAATCCTCCATCAGGTCGGCTTTGTCCAGGAACTGGTAGTAGATGTCCGCCACGTCGTGCTGTTTGCCGAACTTGGCATCCTTCTTGAAAACATATGCTTGGTTGCTCATTAGCGACAGCTTTTGGGACAATTGGCCCAAGTTATCGAACTCCATGCCAAATAGCTTCTCATGCACAGCCGGCAGCATCCCGGCGACGGCCATGTCGGCCAACTGATCGTCTGGCAGGTTGAGCGAAAAGCACATGCCCTTAACTTCCCTGAACCTCCTGAGAAATTCCAAGGGTGTCTCACTGTGCCTCTGCTTCAGGGTAGCGAGGTCGATTAGCTTCTTTTCTGAGCTGCCGCTGAAATAGTGGGCGTGGAACTTCCGCTCCAGCTCCTTCCATGTGCTGACTGATTTAGGGGGCAAAGACGAAAACCACTGGAACGCCGGGCCCGTCAGTGATGCGGGGAAGTATCGGACTCTGAACGCTTCTTCAGCTGAGCACTCTCCAAGCTGCACCAGGTAACGAGCGATGTGCTCCACCGTGCTCGTGTCGTCCTGACCGGAAAACTTTGTGAATTCCGTCGGAGGCTTTACCCTTGGTGGAAGGATCACGTTGTAGTACCACTCTGGGAACGGCGGCGTGTAGGCAGGTCCTTGCATCTTCGGTTTGAGGCCGAACTGATTCTGCATCAAATTGGCCATCTTTTGCACCAGGGCGTCGTCCTCCTGTGTGCCTGCAGCTGGTGTGTAACCCAGATTCGGGAAAGCGTTGATGGCTCCGTAGTTCCCCACCTCGTGGTAGCCTCCGTCGTATAGATTCCTCTGTAGCTAGTTGCTTGCTGGAGCGATCCTGTGGCCGGAAGCAAGCGGGGCCCCAGGCGAGCCGAATGCCAACTCCCCATACGTGGGCTGGTACGGGTTCGGCTGTTGCACAGGCTGACTCGTGCTGCCCTGCGGTGGCGGCTGGACTGGTCGCCCTCCTGCAGCCTGCAGTGGGGGCTGAACTAGCTGACCCCCAGCACCTTGCGGAGGAGGCTGGAAAGCTTGACTCCCAGCGCTCTGAGGAGGAGGCTGGGCTGGCTGGCTCTGCACTGGCGGTTGAGAACTGGACTCGCCCAACTCCATGGTGCCTCCTTGAAAGGGTGTCTTGCTGAATGCCTGCTCCATGCCTGGACCAAAGACAGCCACCATCATTTGCTTGAACGCACCAAAGAAAGCTTTGTGGTGCCTGCTCAAGACGTGGTCCGCGGTATCTCGGAACGCTTGTATGCATTCCTCCCTCTCCTGCTGGGTTGTGGCGTCGCTCTCCCCTGGCAACAATACCCTGGGCATCTCATTTTTCGGTAGGGGACACCACTCCCGTTCTTCTTGAAGGACAAGCATACACTTCTTCGCCGGGAATTGGTCCACGGCGTCCTAGAGCTGCTGCCGTTGTTCAGGAGAGAGGTCTTCAATGTTGACATCCATGATGTCCCCGATGTCAGGCATCTTGATTTTCGGCTGTGGTCCCACTGGGCGTGCCAAAAAGTGTGTTGACGCAAAATGTGCACCTAGCGCCAAGAACACAGCAAGCCGAACAAGCTGGCTTAACACGTGCAAAGAATCACAAGACGTGCCAGTCAATTTTCCCTGAAAATTGACAAAAGACAAAGTAATTAAATACCAAAGCTTGGAACTTGCCGGGTGATACCAGACAGTTCCATATTTACGGCTACAAAGCCAAACGGGATGACACATAGCTATAGAAAGCTATCCGCCAATAAACTGAAACCATTCGGGAGCTTATAAAAGGAAAAAAGAACATAGCCGAATGGATGACGCAAGCGTGACGGTGATCGGTCTTTGTTTGGACAAAGGTACACATGCGCAAGACCATAACTGATCCCCGTGATGATCAACGTTAAATAAATAAATAAAGTAAAGCACGAGCATAAACATGTAATAAACAGGCATGCATAGGTCCAAAGCACTAGTCTACCGCATGTCTAGGTACTTTAAAACCCGTCGGGTACGATGCCAAACAAATTTATCCACCACATGATACAACTTGCATGGGGATCACACCACTTTCCACAAATAGATCTATCCACCGCATGATACAATCTAAATATGGAAAGCTAAAAGCATACATTATTTAAAGCATGAATTACGTACGTGTTCTACTCGTGAGAAACATAACCGAATGCGACTGAACAACCGATTCGGGGTCCATGAAGAAGGAACAAACATTACCAAGTGAAATAAATCTATCAGATTGATTTGAAATCTAATCCACCGGATGACTAGCTCCAAAGCAACCCAAAAACCTGCATCTACCGCGTGATACCCAGTTCTTTCAAGATTTATACCAACGTTGGCAAGCTTGAACCAGCAACACGTAACAACCTAGATCGATTCGGTTTCGGCTATCGAAAAGCACGTGATCCACGTGTTAAATTAGCCCAAGGCACGAACTCGACTCGCATAAGGATCACAAAAGGGATAAAGCCGATCCAAATCCATCTAGATTGGGCAAAAAGGTGTTACATGAATTTAAACATAAAGTAAAAACTTGAAGCAACACGAGGTAACTTAATGAATCTATTGGATCTTGCCAAAATCCAATAGAGCCGATAACTATCCTCAAGCTAGATCTTAGCCCACCGCATGGCTCATGACCTAACAAGAAACCTTCTTGAACCAAGCTTGAATCTACCGCATGACACGAAGCATGGTAACAAGACTACTTGCATCAGATCTAAATCCACCGCATGATACTAGATATGATACAAGGTTGCCGGTACTCACGGAGGTCGACGGATCGATGAACCCTCTCGAAGAACTCGACGACACGACAAATGGACTCTAGGGTTTGGCGTAAGGCCGGTTTGTATTGAGAATGGTTACGTATATCTGTTACATACATTCAGGGCTCATATTTATACCCTGCCAAGCACAACCTCGAATGGATTTGATACCTAATTTATCTTTAAGCTTGATCGCTTATCCATCCATTCGTCCTTCCTGCTTGAGCCACGTCACCGCGCAATCCCGCAAAATCAGCTCAACTGTTCTCTTGCCGAACGGAAGCAGATAGCCGACCGCGGATTCTTCTGCCGAATGCATATGAAAAAACCTTCCTTCCACCGGACGGATTTCTCACCGAGCTGGACCCACAAGTCAGACTCCTTACCAAATTTTGGTGTTAACACATGCCCCTTCAATTGCGGGATAAAAGTGATTTTATTCCGGAATTAACTCCAGCCACAAACATTTTCAAATTGAATCTGTCAACACCTGTTCTCTCTCTTCGCAATCCGCCGGAATCTTCGTCTAGATCCAAACCCTAGATCCCCTTGTTCTGAGCTTGAATCCCCAATGGCGGCTCAAAATCAAGCTGCTCAGGTAAATTCCCCCTCCATCAGCCTCATTCGGCATTTAGGTTTTCAATTTTTACCTGAGATTTCTTTTCCGCTTCCCTTCAGGAGCCTTCCACCGAGCTTTTGATTCGCACCGAGGCCAATTCAAGATCCTACTACCTTGGTCCTGTGGGAAACTCTGATCCTCGAGATTTTATCACAGCCGAATCTCAAAGGATCCCCTTCAAAGCGGCCCTGTCCACACCTCCTCAGTGGCGGGATGCTTTCAAGAACTGGCCCTTGCCCCCAATCGTGGGCTGGAAAAATTGGTACCAGAGGGTTCTTGCAGACAAGAGTGCCAGGACCCAGAACTGGGATACCCTTCGCATTGCTCAATGCCTGGAGTTATCTTTGGCCGAGACCCCCAAGAATGAAGACCTCTTGGTACGTTAGCCCGGAGACACATCCCAAGCGGGTAGCTAGAAAGAGCCCGCCCTGGTTCAGAAGGTACAAGGCTTACCGGTCCCATTCCCGACAAGCACTTGGTACGTTCAATAGCTTAAACCAGCACAATGCTACTCGGTCGAGACCGAACCCATTGCTCTTACCACATGAGCGAGTCATTTTAACCAACTTATGATTCCAACATAAGCATCCTATATCTCGCGAGCAATGAGTCGTTACTCGACTTCTACCGTATCCTTAGAGCATGGCACTAGCGTTCCTAACATACTAGTAAAAGAGCATAGGAGTCCTAAGGATCATGCAACTAGGTTTCAAAACAACTCCTGAAACTTAAATGCACAAGTAAAGCAATAAAGTACTGAAAGGTAAAGGACATGATTTTAATTTATAAAAAAAGGTTAGATGAAATCGGTGCTTGCCTTCCTCAGACTCAGTACCAAAACAAGCCTTGGGCTCTTCTGGACTTTGGTCCAGGTCTTGCTGCACACTCAACTGATTCACCTCTCCGCTAGCTACTCCCTCCTCCTCCTGGGTGAGCGTGTATGTCCCGTCGGGAAGATCTACACGTTTACATGCACATGCATTAGGTTATGGTGAAGGTGGGAGAATTACCACAAAACCAACTCTTGTTGGACACATTCATCCAAACATTATTAGTTTCTCACAGAAATTATTAGGGTGTGTGATAAATAACAAAACACTATTTTGATGGTGATTGTGTGCACATCTAAGCAATTTAAGTTACTTAACTTCACCAAACAGCAAGGGGGTGTGTTTAAATGAATAAAAACAGAAACACACATGATTTCACAATTTAGCACTTTTCTTTTCCATTTCTTTCTTTAATTACTTAAAACAAGCCTTTCAACCATAAATCCAAATTAAATAAAAAACACTTCAAATGAGTCTAATCTTTTGCACACAGCAACATATGCTTAAATTAAGCTCTCAAACCAAAATTTGGCTTAAGATCATTTATAAATTAATTTATGCGAAAAAGACAAATTTCAGCCTAGTAAATCAACATTAATTCATATAAAAAGATTTAATAAACTTTTTGATCTCAACTTTCTCCTGCAGGTCATGTATGCCAAAAATGAGTTTCTGACCAAAGCATGGTTGCAAATTCAATTTATTTTTCAGATTTTGAATTTTAGCTCCTACACAAGATTAAATCCAAAACACCTAGTAAACAATTCCCTAAATTCACATCCACCACACCAGGGGTACTAATCATCAAGTCAAAGCCCTAGGGTGCACTTGTGCTCAAAGAAAAGTTCATAAAAGGGGCTATAAAAAGCATCAAACTTAATCTAGCATGAAGCTTAAATAAATCATAACTGAAACTATATACATCAAAACCATGCAAACTTTTTCCACAGATCTAGACATGTTATAAAGAGCAACATATTCAAAAATCAAGTTCATAGCATGTGTATATTTTAAATCACACTAAAAACGCTCCAAACTGAGTTTGAATTTTTAATTCAAAAACTGTACAGAAAAACCCTATACATGTTTTCTAGAAAAGATAGATTTCTTCACCACTAAACCAACAAAATTGGTTTTGCATTTTTCCGATTTTTCTACGATTTTTAATGATTTTTCGAAGTCGTTGTTGTAACCCTAATCACACATTTGCAGGGGAGGCCCTCGAACTTATTTTCCGAAATTACGCAGGGGTCCCTGTGTGACAACCCGCCCAGGAAAATACCGTACTATCGCCTAAGACCGATCCGATTTGGTCATTAAGCAATAGTAAAGTATCATCTTGTCGTTGGTTGCCGGGTTAACGCCCGGTAAATCACTTGGACATCGAACAGAGGATCGACACATGCATTAAAACTCACGCGAAGGCGAGTCCAGAGTACAACATGAATTAAACATTTTATTACAAACCATTGTTCATGACATGGAGTAAAGGTTCAGAGTTCGAAAATACAGCGGAAATAATTTCAACTAGCGGAACGGTGAACATCACAGGAGGCCAACCGTGATGTCCTTACTTGTCGTCACCCCTCTGATCAATCACACCTGCAACAACAGTTTTAAAGCAAGGCTGAGTATACTAATACTCAGCAAGACTTAACCGTCGGGTGATGACTACATCACCAACCTCTAGACATGATAGGCTTTTGGCCGGTGGAGTTTCTTTTGCTGGAAAGCTACTAAGAGTGGATCCTTACTTTCAATCTTTTTAGCACAAGTTCTAGTTGATTACCATTTCTAAGTGTGCCAACTAATTCAATCAAGAATTGGACAAGCAATTAATTCATCCAACCATATTTCTTGAGTTCCATCATTATGGGATATCATGGCTAGTTGATTAAGCAGTCTCGGATAACGGTGAGAGGCCGACAATCGATTGATTTAAACCTTACAAGGTAGAACCAAACACACGGTAGGTTATCCCCGCGAGGGCAACTGTCCCAGGCTGTCCCCAAAAATCCTCGGGTTGGGATCGAATCTTACAGTCCCTGGTGCAGGCTATCCGGCATACCCCGCGAGATACCCGGAGTCACCATACACCACCCTTCCCGGTAGCTAGCCGGTAAGGAGATTTCTCAAGAGTAGTAACGGTAGGATCCCGCGCCGCCTCATTAAGGTACTAGGCTTACCGGCCCCATAACCGGCATGTGCTTAGTACGTTCAAAAGCTTAGCCCACATGCCCACTGGACCGGAGCCCAATCCCATGCTCTTACCACATGAGCAATCCATTTAAGGATATCTTATGATTCCTATCTACGAACCTATTCTCGCGAGTGACAAACATCACTCGACTTCTATCGGTCCTATAGCATAGCAACTATCGACCTAGCATACTAGTGATAGAGCATAGGTACCTAGGGATCATGCATCTAGGGTTTCAAATCAATTCCTGAAACGTAAATGCACAATCACAGCAACCATAATTGCGTAATTTTAAAAGACGGGGTTAATGATCCGGGGCTTGCCTTCGCTGGCAAGGTTGGCCTTGGGCCCTTCTGGACTTGGGTCCAGGTCTTGAACTACGTCCACGCTCGGCAGCTCTTTGTCGGCACCTTCGTCTCCTCCTTCCGGCACGAGCGTACGTCTACCGGCGGAAAGATCTACACGAAGATGCAAATGCAAGATTTATTCGATGATTTTTACTTTAATCACTTACGAACCATTTTGACAATCAAGGGGTGTATTTGTTGGGCACATTCACCTAGATAAGAATACATTCAGCATACTCTTCCATAAAGGAACAATATGCAACTCTTTATTAATTATTCTTTTTGATGGTGACTGTGTACATATATATGTAAATAATTTAACTTAAATTCATCAACAGTAGCGGGTAGGTACATTTAACCTTTTTAACATGATTTGCAACCACACTCAAGTTAGTAAGGGTGGTTTGGTGATTTCTCTTTTAGGAAGGTGATTGGTTGTACATGGGTAATTCTTCCATTGCACAATTGAATAAAGATTTCCCCGTACTTGTCATTTCATGCGAAGGCTTTAATCATTTTCCTTTCACAAGCAAAGATATAATTAATACTTTTATCCTTGAATTATTTCCTTATCAGCAATGAGAATTAATTATCTTTTAATTAAATTGGATGATACTTTCAAAAAGGAAAAAGAATTAAATAAGGGTGTTTCTTTATTTAATTTCTCTTTTAATATTAAAAGGGCTTTTAAGCTTTTTATTAAGCAATTAAATTACCAAAAATTAATGTAACGTTTCTTAAGCCTACTAGCACCTATACTGGTCCATTGGACCCACATGTGAGTGTTGGAGGCTAGGAAATTAAATGTTATGGAAAATAACAAAGGTTATCTAGTGATTCAATTTAAATGCATATAAAAATAATTGAGCATCAAAATGACCCAAACTTTCTTGTTCATGCTCTATGGTCCTAAACAAGCCTAGAGAACCAGCATGTTCACATGGAATCTCTACTGAACTTGGTTTATTAATTTACAAATGAAAACATGCATAAATCAATAATAATTATTTCTGTTAATACAAAATTCATGATTAATTCACAAGATGTGCATTTTGGTAATACAAGACAGTGTGCACAAGTTGGGATCAAGAACATGAATATATTTGACATGAAAAATCATTTATGCAGTTCTGCCAGAGATAGAAAAACATTTTTATAAAAAGATTTACATTATAACTTTGTGCAATTTTTGGCATAGGAGCTATTCATGACCTAACACACAACATATCCAAAAATTAGCTACAGAGGATTCATGGTTTTTGAGATATTGCAGATCTAGGGTTTTCACATTTGTATTTTTCATGCAAAAACTAAAAGGAATTAGCTCAGGCCAGAATAACAAAAGTTGTAGTATAAATCACCACGGATCCAACAAAATTTGTTTCACATTTTTCTTAATTTTATGTGATTTGCTACACAATTTACAAGATCCAGCAAATCTGTGTAACTATTGGAGTTACCTTTTTGCAAATAAGGCCCTGGGAAGATATGGATGTTTGCAATGTGGCCCCTATGACGGCCGGCCGGCGCGGGCTTTGCAATTCCGGCGAGGCCGGCGGCCTTGGCCGGGCGGGAACGGGCCGGGGAGGATCTAGGGGTGTTCTAGGATTGGTTTGGGGGCTTGGTCGGGCGGAAACGCGGCGGCGATGGTGCTCGGCGGCGGTGGCGGCGGCCGGCGCCGCGCACACCGGTTCCGGCGCGATGGGCGGCTCGGCGGGGAGGGAAGGCACACCGGTGAGCTGCGGTAGGTGCCAAGGAACGTGGAGGAGGCACCGGAGTTACAAGCGGTCGGCGGAGCGGAGAATGCACCGCGGCGCGCGCGCCGCGCGTCGGCGGCGGCTCGGTGGGGCGGTGGACGCGCGCACGGGGGAAAAGCGGCCTATATATGCCACGCGGAGGTGCGTGCCTAGGACCGGGGGGCCGTCGGACGCTCGGGGCATCTCGGGAACGCGCGGACGAGGGCGACGCCGACGGACCGCGGGGCGGACCGATGCTCGTACGGCGCGCGCGGCGTCCTAGGGTGTCGCGGGGGGCGTCTCCTCGGCGTGCGTGTACCTCGGGACGGTGCGGTGCATTGGGAAGACGCGGGGCGGCGCACGGATCGAGGTACGACGGAGGGAGGGGGCGTGGGGGCGGTGCGGCGGCGCGGCGGCGCGCGCGCGCGCGCGCGCGTGCGCGCGAGAGCGCCTGAAATCTTTCCGACTAGCCCTGTTCAAGCACGTGTTTCTCCCAAAAATTGAATAAAAGTGCACAAGGCAATGAATAGGAAAGTTGTAGATCTAGCTACCCTCTACAACTTTCAAAAAGGACATATAGTGTTTTTCTCAACGGATTTTGCAGGAACGTCGTGCCAATATTGAATGCCGGCCTGTTTTGGAAAACAGGGGGTACTGTCAATCGATCAAGTTTTTCACCAATTTCCACCCAAAATTTGAAATGCCAATCTACATGAAAGTTGTGTCCCTCAACAAGATGGACAACTTTCATAAAGGTAGATTTTGAAGTGTTTAGGTGAATTTTGGAGAACGCGGCAAAAGTTCCGGACGACATTCGCTGACGTCAATGGTCAAGCGGGTTTTGACCGTGTATTTGACCAAGGGTCCACTACGGGTGTGTGTAGGCTTGGTCAAGGGGTTCATTGGGGCTCATTGGCGAGGTTTGTCGGGTGATGACCCAGGTTCACCTAGGTTTGACCGGGGTTTGACTAGTTTGACCCGGCTAATCCGGTCATTAGCATTAATGACGATACTTAAAAACCTGGGGCGTCACACCCTGGATTATGGAAAACTCCCTGGAAAGACTGAAATCGAAGCAATGTAGTCCTCGGGCGCCATGGCCGGCGGAGAGGACCAAAATCCGGCGAGCTCGTCGCCGGGATTGACCGGGGAAGTGGTGGGGAATGACGAGGGACTCACCACGATCTCGTTTTGGGGCTTGGACGGGGGAGAGATGTGGTCGAAGGGCACCGTCGGCGTGCTGGTCCTAGACCGGCCGGCCGTTGCGCTCCCGGTCCCAAGACCGCGCGTCTTGGCGGGGCGGGCCGTGGCGCGGTCTTGTTCAGGGAGATGAGGCGGCGCTCTAGGGGAAGAAGAGAGGCACCGCAAAGTCGGCCAGAGGAGCGAAGGGCGCGGCAGCCATGCACTGGACGGTGGCGACGTGCAAGGCCGACTGTGACGCGTTCGCGAGACGGAGCACGACGACCTTGATGCCTGCGACTGCGGACTGGAGTGATGCGCGAGAGGGTTGGGTGCGCGCGCATCGTCGTGGTCGAGACCGCGGGCTGGCCATAGGGCAGAGCGCGGCCAGCTAGCCCACTACATGCGTGCGGCCGCACGGCGCTCGCACGCGCGCGGCGCGTGGCCCCGGACGGGCGCGGCTCGGTACGTAGGCCGGCGCACGGCGGTTCCCTCGAACGGAGTCTCCACGGCGTCTCGCGGTCCACGGCGGAGTCTCCCGGGCATCCGTACGCCGGAGCCCGGCGTGCACAGCACGTGGCCGACGCTACAGGCGCGACGCTCTGGAGCGCGCGTGCGCCGGCGCGGTGCGCCGTTCTATTTCGCTCAGCATACTTCAAAAATGTAGAACTCCAAATTCTTGAATGTAACTTTCAAATCTCCAAAAATAGAAGTTGTAGAGGATCTATAGATCTACAACTTTCCCAAAGGGCAACATATGTTTTGATCAACGGTTTGTCCGGGAACGTCGGCCAAAGTTGTAGTTTTTCCACGGCTCGAGTTACTGTTCACAGTGCAGTCAACTCGGTTTTTGGCCAATTTGCACTCAAAATTGGAATGTCCGCCAATTATGAAAAATGTGTTCCCAGAAATAACGAACAACTTTCGTATTGGCCGATTTTGAACTTCTGTAGTGAAATTTGGAGAACGTGCAAGAAAACCATTTCAGCCTTGAAGGAGATCTAGGGTTTGACCGTGGTTTGAGATTTTGACCAAGGTCTTTTGTGCAAATTCGTGACAAAACGTGTCAAACATGTTTAGGAGCCGATTAAACTTGATTAACACAACTAAATAAGGTATTTGTAATTAATAAACACCTGGGGTGTTACACGCGCCGCGAGGCGCGCGAGCAGGGACGCGACAGCAACGACGCCGAGGCCCTTGCTGTTGAACCGACTCGACGGGGCCCTCGACCGGCCCCTAGAGGTCCGGGGGTGTTCGACGACATGCTGAAGAAGCCATGTCCATAGCACAAAACTCCGGTGAACCACACCCCTGAGCAGTGCGATATGCTCAAAAAGTTCTACGGCCGCGCCGCCGCGAAGGACGCAGAGGCCAAGAAGGACGGAGGAGATGGCGACGCCGGCGTCTTCCCCGTCGTGGAGAACGTGTTCCTCATCTTCGGGGGGCCGACCGTCGACATGTCGAGCCGCCAGCGCAAGCGGGAGCGACATGAGGTCCTCGCCGTGGAGAAGGCGCCTCCCTCCTTCCTTGACTGGTCGGAGGATGCCATCACCTTCAGCCGTGAAGATCACCCGAACCGCATCCCTAACCTGGGCCAGTACCCACTGGTGGTCGATCCGGTCATTGGGAACGCGCGGTTCTCAGAGGTCCTGATGGACGGGGGCAGCAGCCTCAACATCCTCTATGCGCACACGCTACGCCTGCTGGGGATCGGGTTGGACCAGGCTGGCGGCCCGAAGACGACGCCATTCCATGGCGTCGCGCCGGCAAGCGCGCGTCCAGCCCCTCGGGCAGATCGATCTGCCTGTTTGGTTCGGCACTCCGAGCAATTTCCGCAAGGAGATGCTCACCTTCGAGGTGGTGGGGTTTCGGGGCGCCTACCACGCCATACTTGGGCGGCCTTGCTACGCCAAGTTCATGGCCGTCCCGAACTACACCTACCTCAAAATGAAGATGCCAGGACCGAACGGCGTCATCACCGTGGGCTCGTCCATCGAGCACGCGTTCGACTGCGACGTTTAATGCGTCGAGCACGCGGAAGCACTGGCGCTGGATGAAGCGCTGTTGACCACCTTGGAGAAGATGGTCAACGAGGACCTCGACTCCACCACCAAGCATGCCGGCAACTTCGAGGCCGCGGAGCAGACCAAGGAAGTGCCCCTCGACCCTGCCGCCCCCGAGGGCAAGGTGTTGAGGGTCAGTTCTACCCTCGACCCGAAATAGGAAGTGGTGCTCGTCGACTTCCTCCGTGCCAACACCGACATCTTCGCGTGGAGCCCCTCGGACATGCCGGGCATCCCGAGGGAGGTCGCCGAGCACTCCCTTGACATCCTGCTTCACTCCCGCGCCGTGCAGCAACGGCTCCGCCGCTTCGACGAGGAGCGGCGCGGGCGATCGGAGCGGAGCTGCGGAAGCTTCTCGAGGCCGGGTTCATCAAGGAAGTGTTCCACCCTACGTGGCTAGCCAATCCTGTACTAGTAAAGAAAAAGAACGGGAAGTGGCGGATGTGTATAGACTACACCAGTCTTAATAAGGCATGTCCCAAAGTTCCTTTTCCTTTGCCACGTATCGATCAAATTGTTGATTCGACCGCTGGGTGTGAGCTACTTTGTTTCCTTGATGCCTACTCCGAGTACCACCAAATCAAGATGAAGGAGTCCGACCAGCTCGCGACTTCATTCATCACGCCGTTCGGGATGTTTTGCTACGTCACGATGCCGTTCGGCCTCCGGAATGCGGGCGCAACGTACCAACGCTGCATGCAGCACGTTTTCGGAGACCACATCGGGCGGACCGTCGAGGCGTACGTAGATGACATCGTCGTGAAAACCAGGAAGGCGGACGACCTGGTTGGCGATCTTAGCATCGCGTTCGGTTGCCTGCGGGCCAACGGGGTAAAATTGAACCCCGAAAAATGCGTCTTTGGTGTGCCGCGGGGCATACTCCTAGGATACATAGTCTCCCAGCGAGGCATCGAGGCCAACCCCGAAAAGGTTGCAGCCCTCGAGCGAATGGGTCCAATTCAGGACCTCAAAGGGGTACAAAAGGTGCTGGGGTGCCTTGCCGCCTTGAGCCGCTTCATCTCTCGGCTTGGCGAAAAAGGCTTGCCCCTCTACCACCTCCTCAAGAAGCACGGGCGCTTCTCTTGGACCACCGAGGCCCAGGAGGCGCTCGACAAGCTGAAGGAGTCCTTGACTCACGCCCCGATCCTCACACCACCACAGGACAGCGAACCTCTGCAACTCTACGTGGCCGCGACCACCCAGGTGGTCAGCGCCGTGATCGTGGTAGAGCGCGCGGAGGAAGGTCACGCCTTGCTGGTCCAGCGACCGGTGTACTACATCAGTGAAGTCTTGTCCGACACTAAGACACGCTACCCTCAAGTCCAGAAGCTGTTGTAGGCGGTGGTCCTTGCGCGGCGCAAACTTCGCCACTACTTCGAGGCCCACCCTGTCACGGTGGTCTCCTCCTTCCCGCTGGGGGAGATCATCCGCAATCCGGACGTGGCGGGCAGAATCGCCAAGTGGTCGGTGGAGCTGATGGGCGAAACACTCGCCTACGCCCCGCGCAAGGCCATCAAGTCCCAGATCCTGGCGGATTTCGTCGCCGAGTGGACGGACACGCAATTGCCGCCACCGCAGATCCAGGCAGAGTGCTGGACTCTGTATTTCGACGGCTCGGTGATGAAGATTGGGGCGGGCGCGGGCCTGCTCTTCGTGTCACCCCTCGGGGAACACATGCGGTATGCAGTACGTCTCCACTTCCCCGCGTCGAACAACATGGCTGAGTACGAGGCCCTTCTCTGCGGCCTCAAGATCGCCATCGAGATAGGTGTCAAGCGCCTCGACGTACGGGGGGATTCGCAGCTCGTGATCGACCAAGTCATGAAAAATGCGAGCTGCCACGATGATAAGATGGAAGCATACTGCAAGGCCGTGCGAGCCCTCGAGGACAAGTTCTACGGCATCAAGCTGAACCACGTGCCCCGCCGGTACAACGAGGAGGCGGACGAGCTCGCAAAGATCGCGTCCGGGCCGATCACTGTCCCCCCGAACGTTTTTGCCCGAGATGTCGCCCAGCCCTCCGTCACCCTCGAGCCGCACCCCTCGAACCACACGGAACCCTCGGGGGCTCCCTCAAATCCAGCAGGCGCAGAGCCCATGGATGAGAACCCCTCGAACGAGGCGTACGTGCTCTCCCTCCACGAGGGGTACGGCGCCGACGAGGCCAAAGTAATGGATGTCGAGCCAGCCCCCATCAGGGCAGATTGGTGCGACAAGTATATCGCCTGGATGGCCCGAGGGGAACTCCCCTCGGACCGGTCTGAAGCCAGGCGCAGCGCCAGGATGGCCAAGTCTTTTGCCCTCGTCGACGGCGAGCTGTACAAGCGCGCCGCTTCTGGCATCCTGCAGCGATGCGTGACCATCCCCGAGGGGCGCGAGCTCCTCCGGGACTTTCATGCGGGTGTCTGCGGCCACCACGCCACGCCCCGCACCCTCGTAGGCAACGCTTTCCGCCTGGGCTTTTACTGGCCCACCGCGGTCGCGGATGCCAGCGAGATCGTACGCACCTGCGAGGGGTGCCAATTCTACGCCCGCAAATCCAACCTCCCTACTCACGTCCTGCAGACCATCCCCATCACATGGCCTTTCGCCGTCTGGGGGCTGGACATCGTCGGGCCCTTGCGAAAGGCGCCCGGGGGCTTCACCCACTTGCTGGTCGCAATCGACAAATTTTCCAAGTGGGTAGAAGCACGCCCCATTATGAATCTCAGGGCGGAACATGCAGTGACGTTCTTCACTGACATCGTCCATCGTTTTGGAGTGCCGAACTCCATCATCACCGACAACGGGTCCCAGTTCACGGGCGGGGAAATTCTCGGAGTTTTGCGACAAATTCCACATCCGTGTGGGCCGGGCGGTCGTGGCACACCCACAGACCAACGGCCAAGTAGAACGTGTCAATGGCATGATCCTACAAGGCCTTAAGCCCAGAATTTTCGACCAGCTGAATAAGTCTGGTCGAAAATGACTCCAGGAATTGCCTGCGGTCGTGTGGAGCCTAAGGACCACCCCAAGCAGAGCCACTGGGTTCACCCCGTTTTTTCTAGTCCATGGAGCGGAGGCCGTCCTCCCCACGGACTTAGAATATGGGTTGTCGGTGCGGAATATGATCCCGACACTAACCAGTAGAAAGCGTCGAGGTCTATCCCTCAATGGTCGATGCTAAGCAATGAGAGACACGAGTTTTATCCTGGTTCCGGCCGAGGGGGCCGTACGTCCAGCAGTGGTGTGCTCAAGGCACTGTATTGCTCAGCACTGGGGGTGCCTGTAGTGGGGCTGCTACAAGCAAGGCGGGAGAGGAAATGTGGCTTCCAAGTCCCTGGAGGAGTGGCTGAAGATGTTGTGGGAGGATTGGAGAATGAGTACGTGGTGTGCGGAGAGTTCCTGTCCGTGTCCCCCCGCGGCTGGGGGGTTCGCCCCCCCCCCCCTTTTATAGATCAAGGGGGAGGCGGATTACATGCGCGCCGCGCTATCTAGCTACGTGGGGAAGCACGACGTGCTATGCTGTAGAGTGGGCGGCCGTCCGAACGATCCTCGCGGCGATCTGGCCATCATGGCCTACCTTGTACCCGAACAGTGGCGGTTCGAGGGTAGACGGGCGGCGGGTGGTGGTGATGTCCTCTGATAGGCTCGAGGGAGGTGCTGACACTGGCCTGTACGGAGCACAGGAGTAGGTAAAACGGCGTCCCTTCCCAACGCGCTTCACAGTGCTGGAGTTGTTGCTACAGCGCCCGGCGTGCGCCTGCACGCGCGGGGATGGCGGCCACGCTGTTACAGTGGCAGGGATGGTGTTCCACCGGCCTAGCACCTCCACCTAGCCCTGTAGGGTCACAAGAAAGTGAATCGAGGGTGCATCCGGCCCCCCTTCGAGGGCTCGGCGCGTTAGCAGTACTGGAGCAGGCGTGCGGCGTCACGGGTCTGACACCGGCCGCGCTGCACAGTCCCTCCCCACAGTGGTGGGGATGGGCTCCTCCCTGGGGAGTTGGTGCGGCGGCACCAGGGCGCGAGCCCCGGGCGCATGATGGCGCCGTCCCGCCGGTGTCGGGCGTTAAATGCCCGTGTACGGGGGGCCGGCGCACGCGTGAGGGGCGCCCTCGAGCGTGGCGGACCCCGGAGAGGGTGGGACGTACCCTCGAGCGAGGCGAGGAACCTCGCTCGAGGGGGAGCGAGCCCTCGAGCGAGGCAGAGCCCGCTCGAGGGAAGTGCTACCCTCGAATGGGGCGGAGCCCGCCCGAGGGGGGTGCTACCCCTCGAACGGGGCGGAGCCCGCCCGAGGGGGGCGCGCACCCTCGAGCGAGGCGGAGCCTGCTCGAGGGGATCTCTAAGAGGGCCGCCTTGATGGGCCGTCGGAGTCCCTGCGGCGTGGGCCGTTTCCTGCATGGTTAGGCAAATTGTGCTTTGGCTTTGTTCTGGGTTTTAAGTGAGGGTTTCCTCGTTGTTTAAGGGGACCTCTAGGGCTGTCCCCGACAGTAGCCCCCGAGCATCTGCGGGTTTGCCATTGAGGCTCCCGCAGATGCTGGAACCTACTGATAGGACGTTCTTCCCTCCTTGTTTTGTGAACGCTTTCCGAGGGGCCGCGTCAGCGGACCCGCGGTCTAGCCCCCGAAGCTCTGTAGGAGTGTGGGTGCTCCTGCAGGGGTTAACCGCGAGAACTGGTCGAGGGGCGTTGTCGGTGTTTTGGACCGGCAACCTACTACGGGGAGTACCCGAAGTAGATGAATGTGACTCGCCGAGATCGGTAACTCGAAGGAAGAGGCACGCGACACACAATTTAGACAGGTTCGGGCCGCGAGGTGCGTAATACCCTACGTCCTGTATGCTTTGCGTAGCTCGGATTGATAGGGCACGATTACACGATGGTGCAATGGTGCGCCGTGAGTTGGATGAGGTGAAGTTAGGTCGAGGTGATCCTGGGATCGGTCCCTGCCTCGCCTTATATAGTCGGGAGGCGGGGTTACAAGTCGGAGTAGGGGAAGGAGTACTAGTCGAGTACGTCTAGGAGACTTCTACACGGTGCGGAACATGTACGAGTCCTATCCGAGTACTACTCTGTCTTGTCCTTGTGCTCCACGCCTTCGGGTGCCGTGTAGCGCAAGTCGGGTAGTCCCGGGGGCCCACCGAGTAGTCGGTCCGGTACCCACCGAGGTAGTGGGCCCGGGGGAGGTCCATACGACAAGCCCCCGAGTACTTTGTAGTCGAGAAGGATAGCTTCCGGTAGTCTTGACGGCCTTAACGAGTAGTCCTCAAGCGTCCACGAGTGCTACAAGTCAAAAGTCCTCAAGAGTAGTCGAAGCATCCCGAGGCTGGAATGTACTCCGGTCGATGTTTGAGCAATCTTGAAGTCTTCTTGAGTAGTCCCAAGCGTCCTTGAAATCCGCCTTCGAAGGTCTTCAAAAATGCCGCCTTGTCTTGAAGCCGGAGCCGTCAAGAAAGATGCGATCTGCGCCGAACCGCAATCCACGTGGAGTAGCCCCCGAGCCTCGAGCCGCGGGCTGCGGGGCGAGGATCTATCCGAAGTCTTGGAGAGAAAATCCCGAAAAATCCGGAGAGAAAAAACCGAAGGACACGTGGCACGGAGCCCCCCGAGCCTTGAGTCGAGTACTTCCTCTCGAATTGAAGGGTCTTCTTTGGAGAATGTGTCCTGAGATGCTCTTGAAACTAGCCGCGTCCCAGGTAGTCGAGTAGAAGTAGCCGAGCCACCGAGGTGAGGCACGTCGACTAGTAGAATACGAAGAGTCACGCGCAGCCGCTGAGTCAGCCACGCGCGGACTTATCCGGCCGCCCGTTACGGAGGCGGTTTGGCTTATAAATTCAAGCCGAAACCCTTGGGGTTTTCACCCAAGTGAGCCGCGGTCATTCGCACACTTGAATCTTGAAGTAGATCCACTCCAACGAGCACTGCCGCCGCAGTAGATCCAAGCGCATCGCCACCCGAAAGCTGTAGGGTAGCCCCCGAGCGGATGCGGTGAAGACCCTCTGTTCTTGGAGAATGAAGCCGTCCCCGTCGAAGACGTTGAAGGCCGGCGGGAAGAAGAGGAGCCATGCAGAAGCTGCCGCGGCCGGTACCGGAGCGGCGCCGCCCACGTCTCCACCGCGCGCTGACCCAAGCCGCGAGTGGAAAAGGTCGAAGGTGAAGACCGAGGACCTGCTGACCCTGCTGAACTCCGGGTTCATCAGGGAGAAGGAGATCGACATGTGGAGGTCTGCCGCAGGAGATCCCTATCCAATGGAGAAGGCGCAAGACGAGATCCCGATGTTCTCGCGCTTCGTGGAGCGCGGGCTTGCGCTCCCAGCGAGCGATTTCTTCAAAGGACTTCTCAGGTACTACGGCATCGAGTACCTCAACTTGAACCCCAACGGAATCTTCCACGCTTCTGTCTTCGTCCATTTACGCGAAGCATTCTTGGGGATCAAGCCGCATTGGATTCTCTTCGGAAATTCTTCCGCGTGAAGCCGCAGCCCAGCGCCTCCAACCCCAGAGTAGTCGGCGGGGCCGGGATCCAGTTGAGGGAAGATGCCGCCGAGCAGTACCTGGCGTACAAGCTCGTGGACTCCAACACGGATTGGAAGACGAGGTGGTTCTATACCACGAACCACCATCCCGAGCTGCCGAAGCCGAGCGGACGGCAGCCCAAGCACCAGGAGTGGTGGAACACGGAACCCACCATGCAAGAGGGGATCCAGCTCCCGGAGTTGCTGGGAAGAATCAAGGCCCTGCGAGATGCAGGACTGAGGGCCGAGCATGTGGCCTTCAGTTTCATGAAGCGTCGGATCCAGCCGCTGTCAGCGCGGGATACGATGGGCTTCGAGTACACCGGCGACGACGACACGTCGCGGATGCGGGGGTGAGATTGAAGACAACGACATCGTCGAGAGGTTGTCGAAGATCTTCAAGGACATGCGGAGTACACGGCGTGCCTGTCGAGGAGTTCTCCGCCGCGCGCCCGCCCAACGAGGTAAGTAGCCGTACCCGCCTCGTCGAGTAGTAGGCACTTGTAGCGAGTTGCCGACGCCTTTGTGTCTTTTTGATGCGGGACGATGTGAAGCGGTTTGTCTCCGAGCCGCGGCCACCACCGAGCGGAATTGGGATTCCGGCGGTGGAGAAGGTGAAGGAGCGCCGAGTAGTCGGGACGACGACGATCCCGTCATCGTGGAGGATACCTCCGATGACGAAGAGGACGAGGAGACGGCTGCGGGATCGCTTCCGAGCTGCGGTCGAGGTTTAGCCGTCCAGGCTTGCCTCATGTGCCTCTCGTCCAAGACCCTCCGGCTAGCACGGAGGCTAGCCTTGCCGCGCCGCCGAAGAAGCCGCGCAACCCCGCCAAGAAGCGGGTAGCCAAGAAGATGAAGGTCTCAGAGACCACGCCTCTTGAGGTAAGTCATCTTGAGCAGAAGACGTCGAGTACCCAATGATCGAGTACGGTGCGACGAGTAGTTATCCCCATGTGCAGGAGAGGCCGCCAGCGGAGCCCGTGGAGGAGGGCGATGAGGGCACGTGGCCCACAGTGGGGGAACCGGCTGGAAGCCGAAGTCCAGCTCCCACTGTCGAAGAGCTTCTGGCGCAGCTGGAGCGCCAGCCCCCTGCCCCAGAAGGGAGCAGAGTACCCGCGGCCGCCGCCGTTGGAGAGATGGAAGCCGCGGGGACGCGAGAGAGACGTCTGCGCCGGCCGGCCCCGCCGCCGTGGAGGAGGCGGTAGCCGGAGAGGCGGAGGAAGAGACGCCCGCCGAGGGTGGGCGGGTCGACATCGCCGGCATCCTCGGTGCTCGGCCGTGACTATCGTCCGGTCGAACTTGTAAGTACCACACTTCGTGAGTAGTACTCATTGTAGTAGCCGATGTTGTCCGATGAACCTTTGTGGATACTTGTGCGGGAAAATCCACCGACTTGAGGCGGGACGGAGAGGAGCCCGCGGCGGCGAGAGGGGGAAGAGGCCGCGCCGCCCGTCGAGGAACCCGCTCCGAGAGGCCCAAGCCGCGGCCAGGAGCCCCCGGCCGCCGGGCGGCGGCGCGAGAGGCGGTCATGGTCGAAGGTGAGTACTCTTCCTGAAGGCCGTAGAGCCCCAAAAAAAGAGTAGTCGTAGATGCGATGCGCGTGCTCCTTGGCGACGGGCGGCGAAGGTGGTGACATCCCTGCGGGGGTGCCGTGCGGGAGTTGACACCGAGAGGCCCGGAGGCTGCGGCGGGAGCCCCGAGCCCGTGGGGGGAAACCGTCGAGAAGGCCGCCGAGGAGGAGGCGGGCGCCACGTCGCCAGGGGTTGCCCTGGAGGTGGCGATCCGGTCCCCGGAGATCCAGGACGCGGAGCCTATCCGCTCGGCGCCGATGGCGGAGGCTACGACAAGTAGCCGTGGCGGGATCGAGCTGCTTGCCGACGATCTCGTCGAGCCGGCGGTGTTGGCGCGGCACACGGAGCGATGCGGCGGGCCGAGCGGTGGATGAAGGTACGTAGCCGTTGCCTCCCGAGTAGTCTATCCTTTGCGTAGAGTACTCTTTTTGACTTGAAGCTTGTATTGTGCGGGACGTCGCGGAGCGATCCCGCGAGAAGTCCAACATCTTTGCAGGGCTATGGCGACACGGTGCTTTGCGGCGAAGCCTTGGAGGAGCAGCTCATGAAGTCGAAGAAGCACGCGGCCGCCATGCGGTCGAGGCTTGACGCCGCCTTCGCCAAGTACCACAACGACGTGATGGACTTGCGGGCGAAGAGCGACGATGCGGTGCGGAAGAACAAAGGCCTCCGCAACAAGAATAAAGGTATGTCTCTTGACTTGTCGGGTACTTGTTAGGAGTCATCAAGCTCGACCCGTTGTTGTGTTCTGTGTTGGAGAACTCGAAGACCGGGTGGAGCGTACGAAGGGCTCGGAGATCGGCATGAAGAATCTCTTCTACGGGAGCAAGAAGCCCGCCGGGTACTTGAACTCGACTACAAGGAGGCGGCCTTCGAGTGCGAGAAGCACATGGAGTTGAGAATTGCATGCGACGGGATCTCGTCAGCTGCTACAAATCCTTGCGGAAGTTGAACGAGGAGTGCGAGGCGCTCCGAGCTCAACTGAAGGACCTGGAAGAAGCCGCCCTCCCGATCGCGAGGCTCCTGGTGCCGCACCCGGGCGGCCCCAAGATTGCTCCGTTGGCGGATCGACTTCGTGAGGCGCCAAGCCGGCTGGCCGCCTACGTGAAGCACATGGCCAAGTCAATCCCGAAGCAGGTGTTGGCCTTCATGAAGTCGTACTTCCCGAAGGCCCCGGTGGAGGTAGTCGCCGGCGGAGTAGCCGCCAACGCTCGGACGAGCGATGCGCGAGTTCTTCCGGAGCGAGATGGCTCCCATCGCGGAGCGCGGTAGCCGATAAGTTGAATCTCCAGTAGCTCTGCATAGATAGCTAGTAGCCAAGGTTGTATAGGAAACAGTTGTAATGAACTATCTCATATATCAATGAAATGTGAAGTTCCATCAATGAGTACTCGTAGCCGCGATCTCAGAGTGCGGAGCGCCCATCGTGGAGTAGGTGCGAGTAGTAGTACTCGGCTTAGTAGTCCCGTCGCAGGGAGTAGGCGATAAAGAAGTTGATGAACAATCAAACTTTATTGCGAAGGAGTGACACACGGGTGGCCGGGGCCGTAGTTACAAGTAGTCGCTTGGACCGAGGGCCGCTTACGGTGACCGAGTAGTACTGGAGCGGGTAGCCGCTTACAGTGAGTGATCCGTAGGTAGCCGTGTGGGGGGTGGATCGCGAATCCGTAAGTAGCCGCGCAGGCTGGATCTTAGAGTGTGGTCTTCTTGGTAGACCGCTGCTAGAGTCCTTGACGCTCGTTGCAGCCCAGGGTCCGTAGGTAGCCGCACGGGCTGGACCTGGAGGAGAGTAGTCCGGAGACTTGAAGCCGGGACCGGAGGGTCGCTTGCGGCAAGGGGGGGGTGTTGATGTAGTCGCGTGGACTTGAACCCCGGAGTAGTCGAGTGGACTAGGCGTAGAATCGACGAGGCTGGTCGACGTTCCACGAGTTGTTGACTTCTTCGCCTTCAAGTGTTTGGAGGCGGTAGGAGCACTGGCCGGTCACCTTAGCCACGGTGAAGGGTCCTTCCCGGGGGAGGCCGAGCTTGTGAAGTCCTTCCGTGTTCTGGATACGGCGGAGGACAAGATCTCCAACGTTGAAGGAGCGTTCCTTGACGTTGCGATCGTGGTAGCGTCGGATACCCTCCGAGGTACCTTGGCGATTGGACGAGGGCGGCACGGCGAGCTTCTTCGAGGGCTGTCGATATCAACTCGTCTGGTTGTCTTCCGAGACGCCTTCGTCGTAGTGCTCCACTGGCGGCGAGTTCCATATGACATCGGCGGGGAGGATGGCTTCGGAGCGCGTAGACCGGGGAAGTAGGGGGATTGCCCCGTTGGCTTGGATGGTTGAGTCCGCGGCCCCCGAGTGCGTTGGGTAGTTCCTTGATCCACTTGCCCCCTTTTGAGTTAGCGGCGTCGTGTAGCCGCTTCTTGAGGGCGTCGAGCACCATCCCGTTGGCGCGCTCGACTTGTCCGTTGGCCGTGGATGGGCGACGGAGACGTATACGACGTCGATTCCGCGTTCTCGCGGTACTCCCCGGGCGGTGGTTGTTGAAGTTGGACCCCGTGTCCGTGATGATGCGGTGGGGTAGCCCGTAGCGGTGTACGAGTTCATCCGGGAAGTCGAGTACTCGTCGACCTTGGGGCATGTGACCGGCTTGACCTCGATCCACTTGGTGAACTTGTCGATAGCCACCGGATGCCGGTTGAATCCTCCTGGCGCGGTTGGCGGTGGCCCAATCATGTCGAGCCCCCGGCGGGCAAAGGGCCGGGTTGGTGGTATGGTGACTAGCTTGTAGGCGGGGACATGTTGCGCTTGGCGAAGAACCGACATCCTTGGCACCGTCGACGAGTTCTTCGGCATCGCCCGGGGCGTGGGCCGGTAGAAGGCTCGCGGAAGGCCTTGGCGACCGGCGTGCGGGAGGACGCGTGGTTGCCGCGGACACCCTTGTGGATCTCCTCCAAGATGTCCTTGCCTTCTTCGCGAGGGACGCATTTCATGAGTACTCCGAGAAGATGCGCCTCGCTTGTAAAGCTTGTCGCCGACGAGGACGTAAGACTTGGCGCGGCGGACGAGTTGTTCGGCTGCGTTCTTGTCGGAGGGGACCTTCGCTCGCCGAGGTAGTCGATGAAGGGTTGCCTCCGGTCCACGTCGATCATCATGACCTCCTGCCCGGTGGTTGGTTAGGCCGGGACGGTGGTCGGTGGCGCCGGCTCCGGGATGGATGGCGCGTGAAGCTCATGGACGAAGACGCCGCGGGGACTTGGGCGCGGGTGGATCCGAGCTTCGAGAGGACGTCCGGCCGCAACGTTGTTGTCGCGAACGATGTGGTGGAACTCGAGACCATAGAATTTGTTCTCGAGCTTGCGGACTTCTAGGCGATGGCGTCCATGTTCTCCTTGTTGCGGTCCCGGGACTTGTTGACTTGGTTGATGACCACCGCGGAGTCGCCGTAGACTAGTAGCCGCTTGATGCCAAGTGAAGCCGCGAGGCGGAGCCCGTGTAGGAGGGCTTCGTACTCGGCTTCGTTGTTCGAGACCTTCCGGAAGATGCGGGACGTACTTGAGTTGTTCGCCGTTGGGGAGATCGGGGAGTACCCCTCGCGCTGCGCCCTCGAGGTTGAGTGAGCCGTCGAAGTACATCACCCAATGCTGCGGTCGCGCGGTGGGAGTAGGTAGGCGGTTCTCCCGCCACTCTGCCATGAAGTCGACTAGAGCTTGCGACTTGATGGGCGTGCGTGGCTTGAAGTCGATGGTGAGGGCGCCGAGCTCGACGGCCCATTTGGAGATCCTTCCGGTGGCGTGCGGGTTCCTCGGGATGTCGCCGAGTGGGTAGTCGGTGACGACGGAGACCGAGTACTCCACGGAAGTAGTGTCGTAGCTTCCGCGAGGTGATGAGTAGAGCGTACGGGAGCACGCACGGGGCTGGTAGCGAGCCTTGGACTACGATAGAACCTCGACGAAGTAGGCGGGCGGCCCGGGCCGGGTAGGCGTGGCCGTCTTCCCGCCGCTCGACGACGATGGCGATACCGACCACGTGAGTAGTCGCGGCGAGGTAGAGCGATGTTGCTCGCCCTTGTAGGGAGCCGTGAGGGCCCGGGGGCTTCGACGGGAAGTCCTTGAGCCGGGCAAGGGCTTGGTCCGCCTCTGCGGTCCACACGAACTTCTCGTGGTGCTTGAGTAGTTTGAAGAAGGGGAGACCCCGTTCTCCTAGCTTCGAGATGAATGCATTCAATGCCGCCATGCACCCCGTCGGCTTACGGGACGTCCTTGATGCTCGTGGGAGCTTTCATGCTGGTGATGGCGGAGATCTTCTCGGGGGTTGGCTTCGATGCCGCGTTGGGCGATGATGAAGCCGAGTAGTTTGCCCGAAGGTACGCCGAAGACGCACTTGTTCGGGTTGAGCTTCCGGCGGTACTCGCGTAGCGATGCGAAGGTCTCTTCAAGGTCGTCGATGAGGGTGCGGAGTCCCTGGTTTTGACAACCACGTCATCCACGTAGGCCTCGACGTTCTTGTTGAGTTGCCGCTTGAAGCGAGCTGGATGGCCGTTGGTAAGTAGCGCCGGCGTTCTTCAACCCGAAAGACATGGTCGTGTAGCGATACGCGCCAAACGGGGTGATGAACGCGGTCTTCTCCTGGTCTTCCTCCTTGATTGCGATGCGGTGGTACCGGAGTAGCGATCGAGGAAGCGAGAGCGGTCGCGGCCCGCCGTGGAGTCGATGACTTGATCAATCCGTGGCAACCCGAAGGGGTCCTTGGGGCGGTGCTTGTTGAGGTCGGTGTAGTCGACGCACATCCTCCACTCGTTCGAGTTCTTCTTGCGGACGAGGACGGGGTTGGCGAGCCACTCGGGATGGAAGACTTCTCCGATGAAGCCGACGGCGAGTAGCTTGGCGAGCTCCTTCTTGATGGCATCCCGTCCGTCGTCGGCGAAGCGTCGGAGGTGTTGTCGCTTGGGGGTGGCCTTTGGGTCGACGTTGAGGCGGTGCTCGATCGGCTCCCGGGCACTCTGGCATTGCGCGGTTCCACGCGAAGATGTCACGGTTAGCCCGAAGGAAGGCGATGAGCGCGTCTTCCTATTTGGGGTCGAGGCCGGCCCCCGATGGTGGTAGTCTTGGTGGGGTCGCTCTTTCGAGGTCGACCGACTTGGTGAGCACCTCCTCGGGTGGCCGAGGCTTGTTGGCGCTGTCAGACTTCTCTGGGATGTCGAGTTCGCTTGTGGCAAGCTTCTTCGACGCGGCGTAGACCTCCATCATTGGGGTGGGTACTTGATTTGTCGAAGCAATCACCACGGCCTCTGTATCGCAGTCGTGAGAGATCTTCAAGTCCCCCTTGGAGGGAGAGTACGCCGAGGCTGGACTTGGCATTTTGAGTACCAAGTATGTGTAGTGGGGCACCCGCCATGAACTTGGCGATGGCCGGTGCGGGGGGGGGGGGGGTGGTAGGAAGGTCTCGATGTGCGCGACCTCGAACTTGATGTACTCGGTGCGGTAGTTGTCGCGAGACGCCCGAAGGTAAGCGGCGGTACCACCGAGCCCGGTGGGATAGCCGCGTTGCCCGGGACAATGCCGTAGAAAGGCATGTTGCTCTTGTTGAGCATGGGGGTGACGTCAAGGTTCATCTTCCCGAGAGTCTTGGTGAAGAGGACGTTGAGCCCGCTTCCGCCGTCGATGAGCACCTTGTTGAGCTTAGAGCCCGCCACTTGTTGGTTGCGGGACGAGAGGGAAGCGTCTGGTTCGGAGAAGCTGGTCCATTGGTCCGCGCGGGAGAAGGTGATGGGCGTCTCCGACCACCCGAGAGGGGGTCATAACCGGCCGGTTCAATGGACATCACTTCACGGCGAGTAGCCTTCGCTCCCGCTGCGGGGGTAGTCCGCCGAAGAGGACGTTGACGGTCTTCTCGGGTTCTTGGAAGTCGTCGCCGTCCTTCTTCTTGTTCTTCGATCGTGAGGGTGCGGTGGCTCCGGCGTATCCTTGAGCGCATGCCCGAGCCGGTAGCACCGCTTGCTCGGTGGTGTGGTTGCCGTTTGGATGCCACGAGCACTTCTCCTTCGCGGGTCTTTAAACCCGCCGGAGTTCTTTTTCGAGTTCCCTTTCGGAGGGCGGCGGATAGCCGCGACGGTGTTGTCGGCTTGCGCTTGCGGTTGGAACCCGAGAAGTTGTTGTTGTTGTTGTTGTTGTTGCGGCCGCCTTGGTTTGGGTTGCCGGCCGCCGCCGCCGCCTTGGTTCTCGCTTGGACTTGGCGCGGATGGCGTCGTACTTGGCGTTGGCCTTGTCCTCTTCATCCGCCCGGGACGTGATCATGTCCTTGAGGTGGGGAATGGACTGGGGCGGCGCCGGCCGAAGTCCTCGAAGGTGCGGCGATGGTAGAGCCCGTCCGGAAGAGGTCGATGACCTCCTTGTCGGTGACGTCCACGACGGTAGCGCGCTTGTCGAAGAAGCGGCGCATGTACTTGCGGAGGGTCTCGCCTTGTTCCTGCTTGATCATGGCAAGGTCCATGCGAGTACCCGAACGGCCCATGGCGCCCGCGAAGTTGCTTGTGAATTGCTCCTTCGGTGGTCCCACTTGTCGATTGAGTGCTTGTCCAGCGACTCGAGCCACGTGAGTGGGGCTTGGTCCGGCGAAGGGGAAGTAGAGGCACTTGGTGTCGTTGTTGCCGCCGGCGTTCTCGATGGAGAGAGCGTAGCATCGGAGCCACCGGATGGGATCTGCTTCGCGTCGTATTTGGTGATCCCCAAAGGCTTGAACTTGTCGGGGAGGAGCGGGTTGCGAAGCCGGGGTGAGAAGGCGGGGAAGCCGTCGCCTTCGGCGGCGGTCGTCGACTTCTTCTCGCCGCAACTCTTCGATTCTGCGGCGAGCATCGTACCCGCCGTGAGAGGCGCGGAGGCGTGGCTATGCGCGTGGCCGCGGCCGCCGCGGCCGCCGCCGCCTCCGGCTTTCTTGTTGGCTCCGTGGTTGGAGGCGGCCGCCGTCGCGCCGCCGCCGTCGGGGGTCGTCGCCGCCACCACCGGCCGGAGCACGGTGGGGGACGACTTCTCGGTTGACGTTGTCTTGTCGTGAGGGTCCGCCGGCGGTGGAGCGTCGACGGTTTGGTTCGGCCGGGATGTCGCCTCGAGTACGGTTAGGGACCGAGGTCAACACTTGCGACTAGTAGCCTCGTTGTCGCGAGGCTTGGCTTGGAGAGGTTGGGCGACTCTCTTGTCGACCCGCATGAAGTAAGCTTCCTCAGCGAGCTTGGCGATGACTTCTCCGGCCCGTATGCCACGAGCTCGCCGTGCGATCGCGCGTGATCGACATGAGGCACTTGCTCGGGGAGTGGTGTGAACTCGCTCTCTCGGCGAGAGCTTCCGCAAGGTTGCGGATGGGGAGGTTGTCTCTGAGCCGCCGGCGTCGTTCGTTGCGCTTCCTGTTACGTTCGCGCCGGGCGTCCCTGCTGGCGTCGGTCTCGTCCGCAGGGGCATCAGCAGACAGCTCGTCTGTGGAGATGTCCTCCAGGTACTTGTCTGCGGCCGTGCCTGAGGTTCCCGGGGTGTCGCCGGCAGCCATGAAGACTTGACGGTCAGGGGTACCCAAGCTTGGCTCAGAAGGTGCCACCTCAGTTGGTGTGCTTGAGTCAGCTTGGGCTAGTGGTGTTCCCTCCTGGAACGGTAGCGAGTCGATGTAGGCGACGTAGCGTGAGTCCTTTGTCAGCTCAGCAGGTTTGCGTCCGGCCGGTAGACGTATCTCCCCGGCCGGCGTTGATCTTATAACCGGCCCGAGGCCGGCCCCGACAAGGGAAGCTCGGAGGGAGTTGTCTTCGGACTCGGGCTCCTCGGGGGTCCGACCCGAAGTCGAACTCGTAGTCCGGGTTCGAGAAGAACTCGGAGAGAGGGCTGGAGTCCAAGACGCGGTTGGAGACGGCGTCGGAGTCCGAGTTGTACTCGGTTGCGGGCTCCTTGCCGCCCGTCGTGGCGTAGAAGCCTCCGTGCGGGCCGGCCGGGAACGCGAGGGCCACGCACGGAGCGCCGACGTGGAGAGGGGACCGCCGCGATGGGCGAAGAGCCGGCTCGCATGCGATGGCCCATGGCGACGTCGGGTTCGAGTTGGAGACGGACTCGAGCTCGAAGTCAGCGTGGAGGTTGGAGAGCGAAATTTCGCCGAACTTGCCGGCGAGCTTGCCCGTGACAACTTCGGGGAAGCGTCACAAGGCTGTCCTCGAGTCGGGTTGCATGATCAAGCGGCGCTGGAAAGAGCCCGCGCCATCAGCAGTGCAGACCCAAGCCCCGAAGACGAAGGTGTCGCCACGGTTGAAGGCGACGGTTGGCTTGATGTGAACGGAAGCCGTCGAGTTCGCCATGTGATCCCGAGCGAGAGCCCCTACCCGGCGCGCCGGTGTCGGTGTTTTGGACCGGCAACCTACTACGGGGAGTACCCGAAGTAGATGAATGTGACTCGCCGAGATCGGTAACTCGAAGGAAGAGGCACGCGACACACAATTTAGACGAGGTTCGGGCCGCGAGGTGCGTAATACCCTACGTCTGTCGTTTGCGCGTAGCTACGGATTGATAGGGCACGATTACACGATGGTGCAATGGTGCGCCGTGAGTTGGATGAGGTGAAGTTAGGTGAGGTGATCCTGGGATCGGTCCCTGCCTCGCCTTATATAGTCGGGAGGCGGGGTTACAAGTCGGAGTAGGGGAAGGAGTACTAGTCGAGTACGTCTAGGAGACTTCTACACGGTGCGGAACATGTACGGGAGTCCTATCCGAGTACTACTCTGTCTTTGTCCTTGTGCTCCACGCCTTCGGGTGCCGTGTAGCGCAAGTCGGGTAGTCCCGGGGGCCCACCGAGTAGTCGGTCCCGGTACCCACCGAGGTAGTGGGCCCGGGGGAGGTCCATACGACGGGCGTGGCACATGTCTCAACCGGCATCGGCGAGTGTCTCGCGCCCGAGCCGGTGACGCACGCGCCGGCGCGTCTCCGGCGGGTGCAGGCCAAGGAGGTGTAGCCGTGCGTTAAGCCCCGGGCTCGGGCCCGTTCGAGGCGATCGGGTCGAGCTTTACGACTTGTTTCTTAACGCGCCCTCGCCGTCCCTCCGCGGGACGGAGGGTGAGGTTTCCGCAACCCCCATCGAGCGGGTCGCGAATTGCGGATTCCTCTTCGAGCTGCTAGTGGGTGGTTCGAGTGGACGCCCATGCCCCGTTCGATAAGGGTAGGCTGTGTGGTCCAGAGACACGTCCATGGAAGCGCTTGCGTGGGTTTGCTAGGTGGGGCTCGGTCTCGTTCGATAGGGACCGAGGGCGCGGAAGCTCTCCCTCGGTGGGATCCCCCGCTAGCAGCGCCCTCGCCGGCTCTCGAACACGACATGTGGGGCACCCTCGAGCCGACGGGCTCGAGGAATGGCTCGAATGTGCGTGCCTTCGTCGTCCCTGACTCGCGATGCGAGGCGCCCTGTTCGAACCCGTCGAGGGTCGCGAAGCTTCGAACCGACGTAGGGGCGTGCGGGGCCGCGCACGGACGGCCCCGTCTTTGCGTTTGCGGCCGTCGAGGGGTTTGGGCGTGCCAGCAGCGCGGCGTAGCACGGCGCGGCATGGGTGCTTGTGGTGCACGTTACTTCAAGCGGCCCCGGGCGACCTTCTCACGCATGTGCCCCTTTTAGAGAGTTGATATTGTCTCGAGCCAGGGGCTCGTGCCGCTCGAGGGTTTTGCGTGGCATGGGTGCCCGCGGTGCCCGCTTTACATCAAGCGAGCCCCGAGCGAGCTTCTCACGTCGATGTCCCTTCGAGGGCTGACATCGTGTTGAGCCAAGGGCCCGTGCCGCTCGAGGGTTTTGCGTGGCATGGGTGCCCGCGGTGCCTTTGCTTCAAGCGAGGCCCGGCGGCCTTCTCACGCCGATGTCCCTTCGAGGGCTGTCATCGTGTTGAGCCAAGGGCCCGTGCCGCTCGAGGGTTTTGCGTGGCATGGGTGCCCGCGGTGCCTGCTTTACTTCAAGCAGGCCCCGGGCGGCCTTCTCACGCCGATGTCCCTTCGAGGGCTGTCATCGTGTTGAGCCAAGGGCCCGTGCCGCTCGAGGGTTTTGCGTGGCATGGGTGCCCGCGGTGCCTGCTTTACTTCAAGCAGGCCTCGGGCGGCCTTCTCACGCCGATGTCCCTTCGAGGGCTGCCTTTGTCTCGAGCCAAGGGTTCGCCCCGCTCGAGGGTTCTCCTTGCTTGGCAAGGGACCGGGTCATTAAATGCCTCACGGTCGGTTGCGCCGTTCGCAACGCGAGCGCGCCTTTCGAGCGTTGCGGCGCGCGCGCGCGTAGTGGGGGCGGCGTGGCAGGCGGATGTGACCGCTTGCCTCGGTCCCTGCTAGTCTTCGCCGCGATGATGGCCCGTCCACGATGATGTGGCCGCTGCGGTCGTGGTGGGGCCCGTTCGTCGGCGTGAAGAGAAGATTCCCTGCATTTAATGCGCGCGGGACATCCGCCCCGGAGAGCTCGCCCGCGGCTTATAAATCTGAGGGGAGGGGGAGACGGCGGTTTTTTACCTTAACGCCTCACCATTTCAGCCCCCTGTGCTTTCTTCTTCGTCTCGCCCTTGCCTCCGCGCGGCTCCGCCATTAGAGCTCTTCCTCCCTTTCCTGTCCTTCGTTCTTCGCATCCTTGGTCCTTCCTCATGGCGCCGCCTCAGCCCCTCACGATCCTGGACCCGTACGCCTGGGAGAGGTCGACGGTGACTCCGCTGGCCCTAGGCGAGCTGGTCGCCGCCGGCCAGCTGTCGGCCAATGAGGATGGACGCCCGGCGGAGTGGATAGTGCCGGGCGGGGGGACCGCGCGCCCACCCCCGCCCGGGGAGGGCTATGTAGTGAGCTTCGTGCGCTTCCACGAGCGGGGCTTCAACGCGCGGCGGGCTTCATGCGGGCCGTGCCACTACTATGGCGTGGAATTGCACAACTTCGCGCCCAACGCGATCTCGCAGGCGGCGTGGGTGTCTGCGAGGGGTACCTGGGGATCCCAGTCAACTGGGAACTCTGGGTGCACCTCTTCCGCGCGGAGCTCTTCACGCGCCCACGACGGAGCGGGGACCCGCCGCGCGGTGCGCGCCGACGGGATGTCACTCGCCCGCGGGCGCGGTTCAAGGACGTCTACATCCCCCGCACCATGACGACGAACAACGCCGCTGGGAGCGGGGATGGTTCTATTTGCGCAACGCGGGCCCCGGCCTCCCCCCTACACCGGCCGGGTGTTGGCAAGGAGAAGCCCGCCCTTGGGGCTACGGGGTGTCCACGCCCCAACACCGGGGGCGGCGGGGTCGGTTTTGGGCGCCCCGAGGTACCCGTCGGAGCGAGGGCGACCGCGATGGGCGTCCTCGCCTTCCTCCATCACCGGCGGGTCGTGCCTCCGATGGAGAGGTCGCTCCGCATCTTTCGGATGGACGAGAGGAGGCGGACCCCGTCGCGCTGGCGAGGTCGCGGATGCTCCCGACCCCCCTTGGGCGGCCGTACGCGCTCACCCGGGCGAGGAACACCGTCGACACCCGGATGCCGATGCATCCGGACCGGACCCCATGGGACCTTGAGATGCTCCCCACCGGCCCGCTGGTGAGTGTGATTCTTGATTTTGTTTTAGTTCTTGGTGTTGCTTCTGCCTCCTGACGCGTCCTTGATGTTCCCCGAGTGCGCGGGGTGAGCTTTACCGCCTCAAGTCCGTTCCGCCCACCCCCCACTCCCGCGCGCTTGGTCGGGCGTGCGGGGGCGGGGGGCGGAGGCGGGGGGGGGCGGGCGCGAGGGGGGAGGGAGCGCGCGGGCGGCAAGACGGGCTCCGTGAGCGGCGGAACGCGAGAGCGGCGGCGCGAAGAGGCGGGGCTCCTCCTCCCCGGGACCGAGGAGTTCTCATCCTCGGGGGAGGACGAAGAGGAAGAGGCCGAGGGGGAGGCCCCTCCGATAGGTGGGAGCCCTCGCCCCCGGGGGGCCACCCCGCGCGGCCGGCGCCGCGGCAAGGGCGGCATCGCCGGGGCGGGCGCAACGGCGCCCGCCGCCGGCAATCGACATCGTGGGCGCGCGCGCGCGCGGAGGCGCGCCCGGGGCGGCGCGCCCGTGCGCGTGTCAAGCGTGCCGCGCGCGGGGGCGCGCGCGCGCCCGCGCGCGCGCGGCGGCGTCGTCGGGAGGCGCGACGGCGGTGTGCCCGCACGCGGGGCGAGTGTGCGCGCGCGCGCGCGGCGCGCGGTCGAGGCGGGGCGGCGGGGCGGGCGTGCCCGCACGCGGGGCGAGCGTGCCGCGCGCGCGCGCCGGGCCGTCGGGGAGGCGCGCGGCGTCGGCGTGCCGGGCCGCGCCGGCCTCATCCGCCGAGGCCTCGAGGAAAAGGAAATGTGCCTTCTCCTCTTCGAGGTAAGGAGCTCGCCTTTTCGCCGGGCTTGGTTTTGTGATGACCAAGCACTCTAATTTTTCGTTTGTGCCCGTCCCGGCAGGGTGGTGCCAACCGTGCCTCCCCTCGCACCGGCCAAGGTGCCGAGGACCGGATGCGGGGTCCATCCCCACCCGGCGGCGCTCGTCGAGGGCGCCGCGGGCGGGGGGTAAGCACGGCGGCGGCGGGCGAGAGCTCGGCAGGGCGCGGGGCCGGGGCCCCGAGGCCGGGCGCCTCGACCGCACCCTCGCCGGGCGGCGGGTCACCGAGGGGCGACTAGCACCGGCCATTGTGGGGACGCAGGGGCCGCGGCGCCGGCCGTGGCGGGGGGGGCGCAGCCCGCGGAGGCTGTGGCGCGCGGAGGCGCGGTCCGTGGCGCCACCGCGGAGGAGGCGGAGCGGGTGCAACCCGTGGTGGCGCCCGTGGTCGCCGAGGCACGGCGGGGGGTGGTGGCCGTGGCGCCGCGTCGGCGCCCGCGGCCACGGAGGCGCAAGTGGAGGCGGCGGTGGAGGCGGCGCAAGGGCCGGTGTCCGCCGGCGGTTCCCGGCGGAGGTGGTGGAGGTCCGGGATGACGACTCCCCGCCGCCCGGGTGGGATCGGTGGGCTAGCTTCCCCACACGCTCCCCTCGAGCCCCGCCCCGGGAGGGGGCCCTCGTGAGGCGGCACGAGGGGCACATGGTGGCGGGGGACCGCGGACACGGTGCCGAGGCCTCGTCCTCCCGCGCCGGCCACTCGGCCCCGGTGGAGGGGGCCGTCGACGATCCCCCGGTGTTTGCGCGATGCCCGGGGGGGGGGGGGGGGAGGGCTGCGGGGCGAGCTCCGAGCCACGGCGCCACGCTCGACCGCGCGCTGAACGAGGCGCTGCGGGTCCATGGCGGCCCTGCATGGCGCGTCTTCCAGGTAGGTCGTGGTTGCTCGCTTTCTTCTTTCTTTCGTTTTTGTGCGCTACCTTTGTGTCGTAGCGCTTACGGGTTTTGATTTGTGGGTGCCAGGAGCTCGAGCGCCGCGCCCACGACAAGTACGATGCCTTCGATCGGGTGAACGCCGAGGTCCACCAGCTCCGGGAGCGGTGCAGCGCTTTCGACGTGCTTGCTGACGCTCTCAGGACCCCGGACGGATGGCTAGCGTACCGGGCCGTGGTCTTGCGCGACGAACTCCCCGAGAGCACGAGGCAGGACCCGGCGCGCCGCTCTAGCCTCGAGCGGGTCTGCACAGCTCTCATCGACCGTGATGAGGCGCTGTGGCGGGCGCGCTCGGACTTGGAGAAGATGCAGACGCTGGCCACCAATTGGGAGGCAGAAGTGGCCAACGCCCGCGGCGAGAACCGGGGGCTCCGCTCGTCCCTCGAGGGGGGGGGGCGGGCGCAGCGCGCCGAGCCGAGGAGCGGGCGCGCGGGGGGGGGGCGGTGGGCGGGGGCGGGCCAAGGAGGCCGACGACTTGAAGGCCGCCCTCGACGCCAAGGTCGCCGCGCTCGCGCGTGGCCGGGGCGGGGCCGGGGGCGCGGGAGCGCACCTCCCCGCCAAGGGGCCTCGAGGGGCGGCTCCGGCGAGAGCAAAGCCGCCCTCGTCGACGCCCGGACGGCGTTGGAGCAGGAGCGCGTCGCTCGCGAGGCGGCGCAGAAGTCATTGGCGGAGCGGGACGACAAGCTCTCCAAGACCGAGGGCGAGCTCATCGTGCTCAGCATTACAAATGCAAACAATGAGCTGGCCCTCCAGGAGCAAGGTGAGACCGTCAAGCGCCTCGAGCTGACGGTCGAGGCCGTGCGCCGCGACTTCGAGACGGAGAGGAAGCAAGTTGAAGGTGAGCTGCTGCTTGACTCTCGTTTGGTTGGTTTTTCATTTGGGAACTCGCATTCCCTTTTTCTGATTTCTTTCTTGTCTTGTCGACTCCAGGCTTGCGCACCGCCCTGGGGCACGCAGCTGAGCGGGCCGAGGCGCTGCAGGCTTCCTACAACTCCTCCGAGCAGGAGCTGCGGGAGCTGCGTGGTGCGGCCCTCGAGACCTGCCGCGCCATGGAGGAGGGCGAAGCACAGGCCGGCGGCTCGCCGGCCGGCCGCCCGCGCGCCCTTGGCGGTCACGTCACCGAGCGGATGCGCCGGCGCCGCATGCGGGCGTCCGTAAGGCCCTCGGAGTGGTGCGGTCCCACTACGAGGTCAACTTCGAGGCGCTGGCGGAGGGATACATCGTTCCCGAGGGCATCGAGGACGAGGTAGCGATGGAGCGTGTGGATGCGCTTGCCGCCGACGCCGCCGGGTCGCTCGCCGAAGCCTTCGAGGAGTTCCTCTTCCCGGACGCCGCTGACGCTGCAGCTCCTCCCGCCTGAAAGCAGTTGGGCGCTAGGCCCGTTTTTTGTTTGTGTATCAGTATTCTGGCCACGCGGCCTTGTAAATAAGCACATTATCTCAGTCGCAAACATTTGTTGATACGAAATGAAATCTTTTGCTTATTGCGCTTTTTGTTTCTCCTTCTTCCTGAGTAGATTTTACTTAGGGGAGTTCGATTTTCGCTGGGGGCCTGCTGGGTTGGAGGCGAGAGAGAAGGGCCGTATCCTCGCGGCGTAGGCTATCTCTGACTCGCGCGCTCCTTCCGTTAGGCCGCCTGCGCCCTGTTCGAGTCGTTGCTCGAGGTTGAAGTAGGAAACAAACTTAGCGCGTGTGAGTTGTTTTTATTTTTGCGCAAAAAATGGGACCATTTTTGGGGGGGGGGTGCCCCCCGCAGTAGCCCCCGAGGGTAACTTGGGTTTCAGGGGAAAGCCGAGTTGCCCTTTCCATTAGGCTTGAAGCATTTACATAGTTGTTTACCAACTGGGGCGTCGGTCGTACGGTTTTTACAACAAAAATACTTGGAAATCCTAGCTAAGGGTAGAAGCGATGTAGCTGTTGGATGTTCCAAGCGTTGGTGAGCTCTTCACTGTCCTCGTTGGCCAGCTTGTACGTGCCGGGCTTGAGTACCTTCACCACGACGTAGGGTCCCTCCCATGGGGGCGATAGCTTGTGGCGCCCTCGGTTGTCTTGACGTAGCCTTAGGACCAGATCCCCTTCGGCCGAAATCCCGCCGGCGTATCTTGCGTGCTTGATAGCGCCCGAGGGATTGTGGGTACCTCGCGGAATGCATCAGGGCCACGAGGCGTGCCTCGTCCAGCTGATCCAACGAGTCCTCGCGGGCTCGCTGGCTGGCATCCTCGTCATAGCCTCGAACCCTGGGCGAGCCGTATTCTAAGTCCGTGGGGAGGATGGCCTCCGCGCCGTGGACTAGGAAAAACGGGGTGAACCCAGAGGCTCTGCTCGGGGTGGTCCTTAGGCTCCACACAACCGCTGGTAGTTCTTGGAGCCATTTTCGCCCAGATTTGTTGAGCTGGTCGAAAATTCTGGGCTTAAGGCCCTGTAGGATCATGCCGTTGGCACGCTCTACTTGGCCGTTGGTTTGTGGGTGTGCCACAGCCGCCCAATCCACGCGGATGTGGAATTTGTCGCAGAACTCCAAAAACTTCCGGCCCGTGAATTGGGACCCATTGTCAGTGATGATGGAGTTTGGCACTCCAAAGCGGTAGACGATGTTGGTGAAGAATGTTACCGCCTGCTCTGCCCTTAGATTCGTGATGGGGCGCACCTCCACCCACTTGGAGAAATTGTCGATCGCGACCAGCAAGTGGGTGAAGCCCCCGGGCGCCTTCCGCAGGGGCCCGACGATGTCCAGCCCCCACACAGCAAATGGCCATGTTACAGGGATGGTCTGCAGGGCATGAGCGGGCAAGTTGGACTTGCGGGAGTAGAACTGGCACCCTTCGCAGGTGCGCACGATCTCGCTGGCGTCCGCAACCGCGGTAGGCCAGTAAAAGCCCTGGCGGAACGCGTTGCCGACGAGGGTGCGGAGCGCGGCGTGGTGGCCACAGACCCCCGCGTGGATGTCCCGCAAGAGCTCGCGCCCCTCGGGAATGGGCACGCACCGCTGTAGGATGCCGGAGGTGGCGCGCTTGTACAACTCGCCGTCGACGAGGGCAAAAGATTTGGCCATCCTGGCGATGCGCCTGGCCGCGGCCCGGTCCGCGGGGAGTTCCCCTCGAGCGATCCAGGCGATGTATTTTTCGCGCCAGTCCTCTTGGACAGGAGCCGGCTCGATGTCCATCGCGTCGGCCTCGTGGGAGCCGTACCCCTCGAGGGGGAGAGCACGTACGCCTCGTTCGAGGGATCCTCGTCCATGGGTTCCGCACCCGCTGGATTCGAGGGAGCCCCCGAGGGTTCGTTGTGACTCGAGGGGTAGGGCTCGAAGACGACCGAGGGTAGAGCGATGTCGCGCGCGAAAACGTTCGGGGGGACAGTGATCCGCCCGGACGCGATCTTGGCGAGCTCGTCCGCCTCCTCGTTGTACCGGCGGGGCACGTGGTTGAGCTCGATGCCGTAGAACTTGTCCTCGAGGGCTCGCACGGCTCTGCAGTAGGCCTCCATCTTGTCGTCGTGGCAGCTCGCGTTCTTCATGACCTGATCGATCACGAGCTGCGAGTCCCCCCGCACGTCGAGGCGCTTGACGCCTAACTCAACGGCAATTTTGAGGCCGCTGAGGAGGGCCTCGTATTCAGCCATATTGTTTGACGCGGGGAAGTGAAGGCGCACCGCGTACCGCATGTGTTCCCCGAGGGGTGACACGAAGAGCAGGCTCGCGCCCGCTCCTGTTTTCATTACCGAGCCGTCAAAGAACAGAGTCCAGCATTCCGCTTGGATCTGCGGCGGTGGTAGCTGCGTATCCGTCCACTCAGCGACGAAATCGGCCAAAATTTGGGATTTGACAGCCTTGCGCGGGGCGTAGGCGAGCGTCTCGCCCATCAGCTCTACGGACCACTCGGCGATCCTGCCCGCGGCGTCGGGGTTGCGGATGATCTCTCCCAGTGGGAAGGAGGAAACCACCGTGACGGGGTGGGCCTCGAAGTAGTGGTGGAGCTTGCGCCGCGCAAGGACTACCGCGTACGGCAACACGGACCACGGGGGTAGCGCGTCTTCGTGTCTGACAGGACCTCGCTGATGTAGTAGACCGGCCGCTGTTCAGGCAAGGCGTGCCCTTCCTCCGTGTGCTCCACGACGATCACGGTGCTGACCACCTGGGTGGTTGCGGCCACGTAGAGCTGCAGGGGTTCGCCGTCTTGCGGCGGCGTGAGGATCGGGGCGTGCGTTAAGGACGCCTTCAGCTTGTCGAGCGCATCCTGGGCCTCGATGGTCCAGGAGAAGCGCTCGTGCTTCTTAAGCAGGCGGTAGAGGGGCAGGCCCTTCTCACCGAGCCGCGAGATGAAGCGGCTCAAGGCGGCGAGGCACCCCAACACCTTCTGCACCCCTTTGAGGTCCCGGATCGGACCCATTCGTTCGAGGGCCGCAACCTTTTCAGGGTTGGCCTCGATTCCCCGCTGGGAGACAATGTATCCCAGGAGCATGCCTCGCGGCACTCCAAAGACACACTTTTCGGGGTTTAACTTGACCCCATTGGCCCGTAGGCAGCCGAACGCGACGCCAAGGTCGCCAACCAGGTCGTCCGCCTTCCTGGTCTTTACGACGATGTCGTCCACGTATGCTTCGACCGTCCGCCCGATGTGATCCCCAAAAACGTGCTGCATGCAACGCTGGTACGTTGCACCCGCGTTTCTGAGGCCAAACGGCATCGTGACGTAGCAGAACGTCCCGAACGGTGTGATGAACGAAGTCGCGAGCTGGTCGGACTCCTTCATCTTTATTTGGTGGTACCCGGAGTAAGCATCAAGGAAGCAAAGCAATTCACACCCGGTTGTTGAATCGACGATTTGATCAATGCGTGGCAAAGGAAAAGGAACTTTAGGACATGCTTTATTAAGACTAGTGTAGTCTATACACATCCGCCACTTCCCATTCTTTTTCTTTACAAGCACGGGGTTTGCAAGCCACGTTGGGTGGAACACCTCCTTGATGAATCCGGCCTCGAGAAGCTTCCACAGCTCCGCTCCGATTGCCCGTCGCCGCTCCTCGTCGAAGCGGCGCAGCCGTTCTTTCGCACGGCGCGGGCGTTTGGCAGGATGTCAAGGGAGTGCTCGGCGACTTCCCTCGGGATGCCTGGCATATCCGAGGGGCTCCACGCGAAGATGTCGGCGTTGGCGCGGAGGAAGTCGACGAGCACCACTTCCTATTTGGGGTCGAGGGTGGAGCTGACCCTCAACGCCTTGCCCTCGGGGGCTGAAGGGTCGAGGGGCACCCCCTTGGTCTGCTCCGCGGCCTCGAAGGTGTCGGCGTGCTTGGCGGCGGGGTCGAGGTCTTCGTTGACCATCTTCTCCAACGTATTCACCAGCGCTTCGTCCAGCGCCAGTGCCTCTGCGTGCTCCACGCACTCGACGTCGCAGTCGAACGCGTGCTCGATGGATGAGCCGACGGTGATGACGCTGTTTGGTCCCGGCATCTTCATCTTCAAGTAAGTATAATTGGGGACCGCCATGAATTTGGCGTAACAGGGTCGCCCAAGTATAGCGTGGTAGGCCCCCTTGAACCCCACCACCTCGAAGGTGAGGTCTCCTTGCGGAAGTTCTTCGGGGTGCCAAACCAAGGCGGCGGGTCGATCGCTCCGAGGGGCCGGACCCCGCTTGCCGGCGCGATGCCGTGGAACGGCTTCGTTGGGCCGCAGCTGGTCCAACCCGATCCCCATCAGGCGCAACGTATGCGCGTAGAGGATGTTGAGGCTGCTGCCTCCGTCCATGAGGACCTTCGAGAACCGTGCGTTCCCGATGATGGGGTCGACCACCAGCGGGTACTGGCCCGGATTGGGGACGCGGTTCGGGTGGTCCTCCCGGCTGAAGGTGATGGCGTCCTCCGACCAATTGAGGAAGGACGGAGGCACCCTCTCCGCGGCGAGGACCTCTTGCCGCTCCTTCTTGCGCTGGCGGGTCGACATGTCGACGGTTGGCCCCCCAAAGATGAGGAACACATTTTCAACGGCGGGGAAGCCGCCTGCGTCGCCATCGCCCCCGTCTTTCTTGGCCTCTGCCTCCTTCGCGGCGGCACGGCCATAGAACTTCTTGAGCATATCGCACTGCTCAAGGGTGTGGTTCACTGGGGTCTTGTGGTAAGGACATGGCTTTTTCAGCATGTCGTCGAACACCCCCGGGCCTCGAGGGTCCGGTCGAGGGCCTCGTCTAGCCGGGTCGACAGCAAAGGCCTCGGCATTGCCGCCGTCGCGCCCCTGCTTGCGCGCCTCGCGGTGCGGCTTCTTCCCCTTCTTGCCCCGCTTGTCATTGCGGTGGGGCTCCTTGGACTTGCTGCCCTCCGCGGGCGCGTCCTCCGAGCGCTTGCCCTTCTTGCCGTCAAAGATCGCCCCCACGGCCTCCTCTCCGGAGGCGAAGCTGGTGGCGATGTCGAACAGCTCGTTGGAGTCCGCAGGCGGGCTGCGTCCCAGCTCCCGCACGAGGTCCCGGCACGTGGTGCCCTCGAGGAAGGCGTGCACGATCTCGGACTGCGCCACGCTGGGAAGCTCAGTGCATCGCTTAGAGAAGCGACGTATGAAGTCCCGCAGCGACTCGCCGGGCTTCTGCGTGCAGGAGCGCAGGTCCCAGGAATTCCCAGGGCGCACGTACGTGCCCTGGAAGTTGCCCACGAACGTGCGGACCAGATTGTCCCAGTTGTGGATTTGGCTAGCGGGCAAGTGCTCGAGCCATGTTGCGGATGATGACCTCGTCGCTGGTGGCCCCGCCCAGCTGACAAGCCAAGCGGTAGTCGTTAAGCCACACGCGGGGGTCCGTCTCCCCGTTGTACTTCATGATGGTCGAGGGTTGGCGGAAGCGTTGGGGGAACGCCGCCGCGCGGATCTCCCGGCTGAACACACGGGTGCCTGGGGGCTCCGGCGTCGGGGAGCGGTCCTCACCGCTGTCGTAGCGTCCACCCCGTCGAGGGTGGTAGCCCCCCGCCGCTCGTGCGTCCGCCCCCGCTCGTGCGCCCGGCGTTGATGACGTTGCGGGCGTCGCCGTCCGGCGCCCGCGTGCGTCAAGGAGCCGTTCCTTGGCGGCGTGCGTCCTTGGTCGGCGGGTCGCCCCGCCGGTCCCCCCGCGTGCACCGAGGGTTCGCCCCCCGGTGCGGCTTCGTCGTCCCGCGCATCCCCCCCGTTGGCGGATGCGCGAGGCCGAGCTCTCGGCCCGCCGGACGGCCGCTTGCTCGATGAGAGTTTGCACCTCGCGGTGCGGGTCTCGAGCCTCGGGGGTCGAGGGTGCCGGCATGGCCCCGTAGCAGCGCCGCGGCGGCGATGAGTTTTTGGCTCGCCCGCGGGGGCGCATCCGCGTTGTCGAGGTTGGGGACCGGTGTTGATGCGGTCGCGGACTGTCGGCCCGGGGCTCCCGTGCGCGTTCGCCGCACGCGGAGGCTTCCCCCGCCATTGAGGCGCGGAGCGGCCGCACCGTCCGCATTACTTCCGCCGCCTTGGCCTCGAGCTCGCGGGCTTGGGCCGCCGCGCGTCGGCGTCGGCCCGGCGAGAGCGCTTGGCCCCACGGCCGGGCGCGTGGCGACCCTCGGGGCGGGCGTGACTTCCCCGTCTCCGGCGCCCACCGCGCCGGCGGCATTGGCTGGGTCGTTGGTGATGACGGCGTAGCACTCCCGCGCGGGGTTGTAACTCCCGGTGCTGGAGTCGTCGGAGCAGCTGAACCAGTAGTCCGTAGCGTCAAGAAAACGCCGGAACATGACTGGGTCCAGCACGCTGGAGAAGTCCCATCCCGCATAGCCGTGGCGGTTAGCGGGCGGCAATGCGTCGAGGGAGCCCAAGGACGATTCGTCCCCTGCTGAGGCGCCGGGGTCCCTGGCGACGAAGACGTGGCGGCCAGGTGGAACCCTGCGCATCGTGGTGTTGACGTTGGCGTTGTAGGCTGACGTAGCGCCACGCAGCCCGATGGGGATGCGCGGTCCGGAGACCGTGCGCTGTCCCGCCGGGGGTGGTGGCGGTCGTGATGGCGGGCGCGCCGCACCGAGTGGCGGCGCGCTCGGCCCGCCGCCGCTCGGACCGCGCCCGGCGCGAACGCGCCCGCAGCGACGACGGCGTCGTGGCGTCGACGGGCCCGCGCATCCGTGCACCGCGGGCGCTGCGCGCGTGGTGGTGCGTGCGGCGGGGCCAGAGCTGACCTGGCCTGGCGCCGCGCGCGGAGCTCCTCACGGTTGGTGAGGCGCATGAGATAGCCGTTCCCCGTGGCCTGAAAGTTTAGGTTCCCGAAGCGAATTTCGAACCCGGCTGGGAGGGGGTCCGAGCTACCCATGCAGTAGCGTGTACCACGGTACTCAGTGCGGATCACAATGGAGGGAGTTGACGAAATGACCTTAGGCGCTCGATTGCCCCACGGTGGGCGCCAACTGTCGGTGCGGAATATGGTCCCGACACTAACCAGTAGAAAGCGCCGAGGTCTATCCCTCAATGGTCGATGCTAAGCAATGAGAGACACGGGTTTTATCCCGGGTTCCGCCGAGGGGGCCGTACGTCCGACAGCGAGGTGTGCTCAAGGCACTGTATTGCTCAACACCGGGGGTGCCTGTAGTGGGGCTGCTACAAGCAAGGCGGGAGAGGAAACGTGGCTTCCAAGTCCCTGGAGGAGTGGCTGAAGATGTTGTGGGAGGATTGGAGAATGAGTACGTGGTGTGCGGAGAGTTCCTGTCCGTGTCCCCCCGCGGCTGGGGGGTTCGCCCCCCCTTTTATAGATCAAGGGGGAGGCGGATTACATGCGCGCCGCGCTATCTAGCTACGTGGGGAAGCACGACATGCTATGCTGTAGAGTGGGCGGCCGTCCGGACGATCCTCGCGGCGATCTAGCCATCATGGCCTACCTTGTACCCGAACAGTGGCGGTTCGAGGGTAGACGGGCGGCGGGTGGTGGTGATGTCCTCTGATAGGCTCGAGGGAGGTGCTGACACTGGCCTGTACGGAGCACAGGAGTAGGTAAAACGGCGTCCCTTCCCAACGCGCTTCACAGTGCTGGAGTTGTTGCTACAGCGCCCGGCGTGCGCCTGCACGCGCGGGGATGGTGGCCACGCTGTTACAGTGGCAGGGATGGTGTTCCACCGGCCTAGCGCCTCCACCTAACCCTGTAGGGTCACAAGAAAGTGAATCGAGGGTGCATCCGGCCCCCCTTCGAGGGCTCGGCGCGTTAGCCGTCCGGGAGCAGCGCGCGGCGTCACGGGTCCGACACCGGCCGCGCCGCACGCTCCCTCCCCACGGGGGTGGGGATGGGCTCCTCCCCGGGGAGTTGGTGCGGCGGCATCGGGGCGCGAGCCCCGGCGCATGATGGCGCCGTCCCGCCGGTGTCGGGCGTTAAATGCCCGTGTACGGGGGGCCGGCGCACGCGTGAGGGGCGCCCTCGAGCGTGGCGGACCCCGGTAGAGGGTGGGGACGTACCCTCGAGCGAGGCGGAACCTCGCTCGAGGGGGGAGCGAGCCCTCGAGCGAGGCGGAGCCCGCTCGAGGGAAGTGCTACCCCTCGAACGGGGCGGAGCCCGCCCGAGGGGGGTGCTACCCCTCGAACGGGGCGAAGCCCGCCCGAGGGGGCGCGCACCCTCGAGCGAGGCGGAGCCTGCTCGAGGGGATCTCTAAGAGGGCCGCCTTGATGGGCCGTCGGAGTCCCTGCGGCGTGGGCCGTTTCCTGCATGGTTAGGCAAATTGTGTTTTGGCTTTGTTGCGGGTTTTAAGTGAGGGTTTCCCCGTTGTTTAAGGGGACCTCTAGGGCTGTCCCCGACATGGGTCACCCAGGGTACGAGGCTATGACGAGGACGCCAACCAGCGAGCCCGCGAGGACTCACTGGACCAGCTGGATGAAGCGCGCCTCGTGGCCTTAATGCACTCCGCAAGATACCAGCAGTCCCTCAGGCGCTACCAGGCACGGAAGATACGCCGGCGGGACTTCAGCGAGGGGGATTTGGTCCTAAGGCTACGCCAAGACAACCGAGGACGCCACAAGCTATCACCTCCGTGGGAGGGACCCTACGTCGTGGTGAAGGTGCTCAAGCCCGGAACATACAAGCTAGCCAACGAGGATGGCGAGGAACTCACCAACGCTTGGAACATCCAACAGCTACGTCGCTTCTATCCCTAGCTAGGATTTCCAAGTCTTTTGTTGTAAATCACGTGCCCAACAGCCCAGTTGGCGACGACCATGTAAACATCACCAGTTCAATAAAAAGGGCAACTCGACTTTCCCCTGAAACCCAAGTTACCCTCGGGGGCTACTACGGGGGGCACCTTCACAAAAAAAATGGTCTCATTTTTTCACAAAAATCCACGCGCGCTAAGTACAGTTCGACTTTGGCCTCGAGCAAAATTCGAACAGGGCGCAGGCAGCCTAGCGGAAAGGACGCGAAAGTCAGAGATAGCCTACGCCTCCGCGAGGATACGTCCCTTCTCTCTTGCCTCCGGCCCAGCAGGCGGCTCGCGAAAATCGAACTTCCCTAACTCGAATTTACTCAGGAAGAAGGAGAAACAAAACAGCGCAATAAAATAAAGGACACCATTTCGCTTTCACAAACGTTTGAAACAAAATGATTTGTTCATTTACATGGCCATGCGGCCCATACACTAACACACAAACAAAAAGGGCTTGGCGCCCGGCAATCTTCAGGATGGCGGAGCATCGGCGTCGGTGGCATCCGGGAACAGAAACTCCTCGAAGGCTTCGACAAGCGCCTCGGCGGCGTCAGCAGCTAACGCGTCCACGCGCTCCATCGCCACCTCGTCCTCAACGCCCTCGGGGACGATGTAGCCCTCCGCCACGGCCTCGAAGTTGATCTCGTAATGAGATCGCACCACCCCGAGGGCCTTCTGGATGCCGAGGTGCAGAGCCCGGCGCATGCGCCCAGAGACGTGCCCACCAAGGGCGCGCAGGTGGCTGGCCTGCGAGCTCCCGCCGCGCGCCTCGCCCTCCTCCACGGCCTGGCAGGTCTCGAGGGCCGCAGTGCAGCTCCAACAGCTCCTGCTCGGAGGAGTCGTAGGAGGCCTGCAGCGCCTCGGCCCGGTCGGCCGCGTGCCCTAGCGCGGTGCGTAGGCCTGAACGTTGCCAGCAAGAGAAAAATCAGAAAAGGGGACGAACCCTCTAAGGGAAAATCAGCAAAACAAAAGACTAACAGTGACCTACCTTCGACCTGCTTCCTCTCCACCTCGAGGGCGCGGCGTTCGGCCTCGACCGCCTGCTGAAGGCCGTTGACGGTGTCGCTCGCTCCTTGAGGGCCTCGCCCCGGCTCGCGCTCGTGATGCTGAGGACCACCAGTTCGCCCTTGAGCTTAGAGAACTCCGCGTTCCGCTCCTCCGGGCCGACTCGCGCCGCCTCGCGAGCGATGCGCTCCCCCGCTCGAGCGCCGACCGGGCGTCGGCAAGAGCAGCCCGCTCCTGCTGGAGCTGCCCCTCAGCCCCCTGGTGAGCGATACGCTCTTGCAGGAGCCGGTCCTACGCGATGGCGAGCGCCGCAACCTTGGCATCGAGGGTGGCCTTCAGCTCGTGGCCTCCTTGGCCCTCTGCTCGGCCGCGCGCGCCCGCTTCCCAGCCTGGCTCTGCTGGGCCTGCGCCTCCAAAAGCCACGCGCGGACCCCCTGGTTCTCGGCCCGGACGGTGGTCACCTCAGCCTCCCAGTTGGTGGCCAGTGTGCGCATCCTCTCCAGATCCGCCCGCGCCTGCCGCAGCGCCTCATCCCGGTCGATGAGGGCCGTGCAAACCCGCTCGAGGGTGGAGGGGCGCGCCGCGGCCTGCCTCTCGCTCTCTTGGAGCTGGTCGCGTAGGGCCTCAGCCCGGTACGACAGCCAGCTGTCCGGGGTCCTCAAGGCGTCAGCAAGCGCATCGAAGGCGTCGCACCGCTCCCGGAGCTGGCGGAGCTCGACGCTCATCTGATCGAAGGCGCCGTATTTATCGCGGGCGCAGTGCTCGAGCTCCTACCGCCAACAGATCGAAACCAATGAGCGTCACGCCGCAAGGATCGAGCGTGAAGACGAAGAAATCAAAGAAAGTAGACGACGGCGCCTCACCTGGAAAACGCGCCACGCTGGGCCGCCATGGATCCGCAGCGCCTCGTTCAACGCTCGGTTGAGCGCAGTGCCGTGGTCACGCAGCTCCTCCCCACGCGCCCCGCTCCTCCCGGGCGTCGGCGAAGGCGGGCGGACCGTCAACGCGCCCCTCTCCTGGAGCGGAGCGGCCGACGCGGGAAGAAGAGGCCTCGGCGCCGTGCCCTCGGCCTCCTGCCACCATGTGGCCATCCCGCCACATCACAAGAGCCCCCTCCTGGGACTCGGAGGACGGCGTGGGCAAGCTCACCCACTGGTCCCACCCGGCGGCGGGGGAGTCGTCGTCCGACCCCACCACCACCGCCGGGAGCCGCCGGGCGGTGCAGCCCCCGCTCGCGCCTCCACCGACGCATCCGCCCGAGCCTCCGTGGCCGCAAGCTCCCGCCGCGGCCACCGCCTCAGGCCGCGTCCTCGCAACCGCGGCGCCGGTGGCCCTCCACGGCGACGCGGCCGCGGGCGCCACCGCAACCGGCGCCGCCGGCCACGCCTCCGCCACGACCGGCGCCCGCCGCTCCTCGACGGCCGTCGGCCGTAGCACGGTGGGGCGAACCACCGGCCGTGACCCCGAGGCCTCAGCCGCACCTTGCGAGCTCTCGCCCGCGGCGCCCTCGACGAACGTCGTCGGGTGGGGACGGACGCGTCCGCCCTCAACACCTTGGCCGGTGCGAGGGGAGGCACGGTTGGCACCACCCTGCGCGAGCACGAGCAAACCGTTAGGCCCCTGCCTATCAGACACGCAACCTCTCGAAAGAACAAATCTCTCACCTCGAAGAAGAGAAGGCGCGCTTCCTCTTCCTCGAGGCCCCGGCCGACGACGCTGGCGCGGCCGGCGCGGTCGCCGCCGCCGCGCTCCGCCATCTCCGCGCGCGCGCGCGGCCCCGCCCCGCGTGCGGGCGCATCCGCCGCGGCACCTCCGGGCGCGCACCGGCGCCTCCGCGGCCCGCGCCGCCCTCGTTGTCGATTGCCCGGCGGCGGGCGCCTCCGCACCCGCCCCTGGGCGATGCTGCTCCTGCCACCGGAGCTGGCTCCGACGACAGGGGCGCGGGCTCCCACCTATCGGGGGAGACCCCTGCCCCCCAACCTCTTCCTCTTCTTCCTCCTCGTCCGAGGACGAGTACTCCTCGGTCCCCGGTGAGGAGAGCCCCCCTGCTCGCGCGGCGGCACCTCCTCACTCCGCCGCTCGCGACGCTCCCGATGTCGCGTCGCGCGCTCCTTCTTGCGTGCCGCCCGCTCCCGCTCTCGCTGCTGTGCCGCGTGACCAAGCGCACGAGAGCGGGGAGTGGGCGGGTCGGACTTTGCGGCGCTCAACCGCACCAGCTGCGAGCGAAGCATCAAAGTGCGTCAACAAGCCGAAGTATTGGCAAAATCGAAACGGAACCAAGAACTCCACTCACCAGCTTGCCGGTGGGGAGCATCTCAAGATCCCACAGGGACCGGTCGTTGCGCACGGACTTGGGGTCGACGGCGCTCCGCGCCCGGGTAGCCGCGTACTCCCGCAGGAGGGGGTTCTACAGCATCCGCGACCTCGCCAGTGCGATGGGGTCCGCCGTCTCGGTCATCTCGAAGATGCGGAGCGGCCTCTCCATCAGGGGACGATCCGCCGGTGGTGGAGGAAGGCGAGGACGGCCCCCGCAGTCAGCCCCCGGTCCGCCAGATTCCTCAGCGCGGACAGAAGCGAATCCGACCGATCCCGGTGCTAGGGCGGGGACACCCCGTGGTGCCAGGAGTCGGGCTTCTCCCGGAGCACCAGACCAGTGTAGGGGGGGAGACCGGGCTAGTCGTTGCGAAGGTAGAACCACCCCCGCTCCCAACCTGCGTTGTTGGTCGTCATGGTGCAGGGGATGTAGTCGTCCTTGCGCTGACCCCGCAAGGCGAGCGACATGCCGCCGGCGTGCACCGCGTGGCGGGTCCTCTACTCCGACGTCGGCTGCGTGAACAGCTCCGCGCGAAAGAGGTGAATCCAGAGATCCCAATTCACCGGGATCCCTAGGTACCCCTCGCAAACGCCGATGAACGTGGCCGCCTGCGAGATCGCGTTCGGCGCGAAGTTGTGAAGCTCCAAGCCGTAGTGGTGGCAGAGCGCCCGCATGAAGCGGCTCGCCGGCGCCGTGAAGCCTCACTCGTGGAAGCGGACGAAGCTAACCACGTAGCCACTCGGGGAGTTGGGCGCGTGGTCCCTTGCCGACGGCACGATCCACTCGGCCGGTCGTCCATCCTCGTTCGCCGCTAGCTGGCCGGCGGTCACCAACTGGTTCAGGGCCAGCCGCGTCACCGTCGAGCTCGCCCACGCAAACGGGTCAATGATGACGAGAGGAGGTTGGGGCGCCATGCGGGTAGACGAAGGGGCGAGGGACGAAGAACAGGAAGGAGGAGAAGAGCTCCGAAGGCGGAAAGCTGCTTGGACAAGAACGGCTCGGGGGCTGGGGCGCAAGGAGCAAGAATGGCGAACGCTAAGGTAAAAAACCACCGTTTTCCCCACTCGTCGGATTTATAGGACGCGGGCGTGCTCTCCGGGGCGTGCGCCCCGCGCGCATTAACTGCAGGAGGAATATTCCCTCGCTGACGGACAGGCCCTACCACGACCGCGGCGGCCACGCAACCGCTCACGGGCCATCATCACGTCATAGAAACGGGAGGGCCGTGGCAGGCGGTCACATCCGCCTGCCCACGCCGCCCACTACGCGCGCGGTTGCAGCGCCTAAAAAGGCGCGCCCGCAGCGCGAAACTACAGCCGCGACTGTGAACATTAAATGGCCTGGTCCCTTACTAAGTAAGGAAGACCCTCGAGCGGCGCGAGCCCCTGGCTCAGAAAAAATTCGACCCTCAAAGGTGCAAGCATTGCCCGGTAACCTCGGGGCCCGTTTGAAGTAAAACAGGCACCACAGGTACCTTCGATGCACTACTCTACTGATCAGCGTTTCGAGGGCTGACACGGTCAGGGACCCTCGAAAACTCACAGATGCAAAGACGGGAGCGCCTAGCTGCCACCCCGCACTATTTTACTGATCAGCGTTTCGAGGGCTGACACGGTCAGGGACCCTCGAAAACTCGCAGATGCAAAGACGGGAGCGCCTAGCTGCCACCCCGCACTATTTTACTGATCAGCGTTTCGAGGGCTGATGCAATCAGGGACCCTCGAAACTCGCAGATGCAAAGACGGGAGCGCCTAGCCGCCGCCCCGCACGGCCCTACTGATCAGAGGTTCGAAGCTTGACCCTCGACGGGTTCGAACAGGCGCCCCAGATCACCAGAGTCAGGGACAACGAGGGCACGCGCATTCGAGCCGTTCCTCGAGCCCGCCGGCTCGAGGGTGCCCCACATGTCGTGTTCGAGAGCCAGCGAGGGCAGCTAGCCTTGGGGATCCCACCGAGGGAGAGCTTCCGCGCCCTCGGTCCCTAGCGAACGGGACCGAGCCCCACCTAGCAAACCCACGCAAGCGCTTTAATGGACGCGTCCCCGGACCGCGCAGCCTACCCTTATCGAACGGGGCATGGGCGTCCACTCGAACCACCCACTAACAGCTCAACGAGGAATCCGCAATCCGCGACCCGATCGATGGGGGTTGCGGAAACCTCACCCTCCGTCCCGCGGAGGGACGGCGAGGGCGCGTTAAAAACAAGTCGTAGATCTCTACCCGATCGCCTCGAACGGGCCCAGGCTCGGGGGCTCGGCGCACGGCTACACCCCCTGGATTGCGCCGGCCGCGGATAGTGCCAGCTGCGCGTGCGTCACCGAAGCCGGCTGAAACATCACCGACGCCGGTTGGAATATGCACCACGCCCTCTGACCAAATCCCGTGGTAAAACCCCTGCAAGAGCACTCACGCTCCTACAGGGCTTCGGGGTCTAGACCCGCGGGTCCACTGATGCGGCCCCACGGAAAGCGTTTGCGAACCAGGGGGAAGGACGTCCTATCAGTAGGCTGCAGCATCTGCGGGAGCCTGGCTGGCGAACCCGCAGATGCTCGGGGGCTACTGTCGGGGACAGCCCTGGGGGTCCCCTTAAACAAATGGGGAAATCCCGCTTAAAACCTGCAAAAAACTAAAGCTAAGCGCATCTTGCTTAAGAGAACACGGGGCACGGCCCACGCCGCGGTGGCCCCCGCGGCCCACCAAGGCGGCCCACTCAAAGGTCCCCTCGAGCAGGCTCCGCCTCTCTTGAGGGTACACACCTCCCTCGAGCGGGCTCCGCCTTGCTCGAGGGCGCTCTGCACGCGCACGCCCGTTCCCGCATGCGGGTACGGGCATTTAATGCTCTGACAACGGCGGGGCGGCGCCATTATGCGCCTGGGACTCACGCCCCGGTCCTGCTGCACCAACTCCCTAGGGGGAACCCATCCCCGCCACTGTGGGAGACTGTGCGACATGGCCGGTGTCAGCCCCGTGACGTCGCGCCGCCTACTCCCGTATGGCTAACGTGCCGAGCCCTCGAAGGGGGGCCACCCACACCCTCGAAATGCTTTCCCGTGACCTTGCAGGGCCAGGTCAAGACGCTAGGCCGGCGGGGCGCCATCCCTGCCACTGTTAACTGCAGGCGGCCGCCCCCGCGCGTACAACCCCACGCCGGGCACTGTGGTAACAGCTCTGGCGCTGTGAGGCGTGCGAGAACGGGACGCCACTACGCCTGCCACTGTGTCCCGTATGGATCGTCGTCAGCAACCCCCTCGAGCCCGCCTGAGGACATCATGGCCAACCACTGCGCCCCTACACTCGAAGCCACCACTGTTCGGGTACAAGATATGCCATGATGGCCAGATCGCGGCAAGGACCGTCAAGGCAGCCGCCTACTCTACCGCGCGGCGCACCATACTTCCCCATGTAGCTGAATAGTGCGGCATGCATGTAATTTGCCCTCTCCTTGGCCTATAAAAGGAAGGCGAACTCCCCCGCCGCAGGGGACGGACAGGAGACAACAGACAGCATACAACGCACCACACATACATTCCCCAATTCTCCCACAACATCTTCAGCCACTTCACCAGGGACTTGGAGGCCACGCCTCCTCTCCCGCCTTGCTTGTAGCTGCCCCACTACAGGCACCCCCGGTGCTGAGCAATATAGTGCCCTGAGCACACCACTGCTGGACGTACGGCCCCCGGCCGGCCCAGCCCAATTCGGGGCCCAATCGGCCTCTCCTTTGACCTAATTGCTTCTCAGGCTATAAATAGCCCCCTGACCGAGAGCCACGCAGAACCGAAGTCGTAATCCGCCGCCGAGGAGCAGAGAAGCTTGAGGGACACCATCTTGGAGATGAGGGTCGTGCTAGTTGCCTAGGGTTTCCCTAGCCGACGTGGGAACCTTGCATGGAAGACCACGTCGGAGCTCGGAGCGAGGATCAAGATCGAGGGAGGGCCCCGGTGGTGATCTTGTTCATGTAATCATTCATGGTGAAGTTTGTAAGTGAATCCGATTTCTAGCGATTAAGTGCCTTCTCGATGATTTTGATTTCTTCTTGGTTTTGCTTCTTCTACGATCTAGTCTATAGCTAGATTACATAGGGTGCTCTTGTAGCCACGGTGGCTAGAGGTGCATACCGGACCGGCCAAGTGATTTCAACTTGTTCTATCGAACTCGCCCTAAGCTCCCCGCATGAATAGGGATACGTTGTGACAGAACGGGGGTCTCGAAAGGCGGATGTTTTCGGAGTCGGATGGGAAGGCCACGATTTAAAGATGCTTTTAATGAGATTCGCTTTACTATCTTCATCTATCTTGTTTGGAGCTACAACATAAGCATGATCTAGATTCTCTAGATTGGTTATCTCTTGCTTTCTCTTGCTACCTCTTTAGTAGATTAGATTAGATTCGTTTTCTTTATGAGTTAGTAGATTAGATGCAACTTGTCTTCATTAGATAGCTTTATCTTGCTTTACTAGATTGAATCCTTGCGTTGCACATTGTTCCACGGATTCGATACCTTGGGTTCACCACTCGAGGGAAGAAGGGTCCCTTGACTACGACGGGAGACTTGTCCGCTTGCAAGTCACAAACGAACTTTGATACAACTATTAACCGTCAACAAGCCCCTTTTTCTGGCGCCGTTGCCGGGGAACAAGCAATCAAGATCCGATCTAGTATCGCTTATCTTTCAGTTTTCTTTTGATTTTCTTTTGCATCTCTTATGTTTGATCATCCCCAAAAAGAAAAAAAAAAGAGTCAATCTAATCTAGTTTAACCCTAATTTTTCTTTTCTTTTTAGATTTTTGTTTATTACTAACCCTAACCGGAGATGGTTGGCTACCTCTCCAAGAAACCCAAACTTTTTTGTGGATGATCCAGGAAAACTTTACAGGCAAAGGTGACACGCAACACAAGCTAAAGGGGTGGAAACCCTAGATTCAAAAGTTGAAGTCGAAGGACCGTCGAAATCTCCAAGGGAATCACCACCTCCAAGTCAAGACGCCGGAAGGCCGTTCAAGATCAAGAGAAGGATGGAGAAGATGGAGATGGAGAAAGAAGCTCAACACCTAAAGGCTGCCAAGGCAAGATCCACATGCGAAGTGTTCATCATGATGAAGATGCTAGAGACGCAAGTGGGACAACTTGTCGGGCGCCCGATGGGTAACAAAGAAGAATATCCGAGACAACTCCAAGGTCCCAAGACGGCAAAGGCTACTCAAGCTCACTCGGGAGAGATGAAGGATCACACTAGAGACCATGAAGATCACAACCGAAGGACCGGAGTTCGAGATGCCGAGCCACAAGGAAGTTGTTGCATCCGTCAAGACCAAAGGACAAAGCCAGCCTGTGAAGACCAAAAAAAATGACTAAGCCAAGTGGGTACCCAAGATTGCAACGCCCACAAAGAGTGTTGATCCGGAGTAATCAAGTGAAGAAGTCTAGCCATGGACTATAAACGAAGCGCTAGGCGGGAGGCAACCCGTTTCGTCGAGTCAAGAATAAGCTACCGGGAGGACAACCCGATTCCAGGTTTTTCAAGTCTTTTTAAATATAATTCAGTTTTGAATTTTACTACGCAAAACCTTAGACTTAGAATGGTTGAACAATATTAGAGACATAATTCTTGGTTGAATATTTTGCTTGATCATAAACCCTTTACATGAACCCTCCTATGTGTTTGTTCGTTCTTTTTCGAGAAACCACAACCAATAAAATTCAGAACCTAACTCAACCCTTCACCCTCATTATGGTGCTGTGGTTGACTTGTTTTTCATGCTAAAAACACTCGAGTAGAGCCACGACTTGTATCTAGATGTTATTTAAATTTCAGCATGTGGTAGGACTCGCGTGAACCTAGAAGCTGGATTTTTGGTTGGTTTAAAAATCCATATCCTGGGTTTCTCTAAGATTAGAATTTTTCTAAGCCTCACTTAATTTTATTTCATTCAAAATCTCTCTCATCTAATCAAAATTAGGACCTAAACCTATGCCCCCATGATCAAGCCGGGAAAAGCTTGCTCTCAACTAATGAAGGCAAACTATACCGGTGAGACCGAAATCGACGTAGTCGAAAAATATTTTCGACTTACATTTGTTTTTAATGGTTTAAAAACTTCTCTAAATTTATGCTTGAGCTCTTGCATGGCTCTGAAAAATATTTTTAAATTTTGAAATTAGAGGAGTGCTTAGCCTTAAACACACTTAAAGGGAGGCAATCTAGTTAACCTAACCATGCATGCACCATGATACATCACGGGATGCCCCTCCAATATATTTAAACCACATGCAAAGTACAAGCATGGGGGGCAGCCAAGGCTTTGTTTTGTAGGAATATCACGGATGCATGTGAGGCAAGGGAGTATGGAAGTGAGTCAAAGCGAAAACATCAAGTGGAAGGAGCAATAATGCAAGCGAAGGAGTGGACGGGAACGTTTGGAAGGTGTACGCGATCACGAAGCAACATGAATGCACTAGAGAAGAACCGAGCCAAGAGGAGGAGAGAGGTAAGTCTTTCATCCAACTCTTTGTTCGTGTGCTCTAGTTTGTAGGCCGGAATCACCTTAGACTTAGCCATCCACCGCGTTTGTTTCGTGCAACAAATCACATCCTTAATCCACTCAAAGTCCAGACTCCAAAATAATATTTGTGTACCTTGTTACCAGGTGAAAACCCCGGATATATATTTGTGAGGGAGAGTGCTGCAATCAAGGAAGAAAACTACAAGTCTTTTCACCGAAGAAGAAGGGATCATCGTCGTCTAAGCCATCATCGACAACCTCTTCGAGGAGGCACTCGGTTTCTGAGTTTCCTCGGGGTATGGAGGAGGACACGGCACCGCCGAGGAGAAATCGCACTCTTCTCCTTGGTGGCATGAGGGCCACACGAAACTCGTTTATTAGGTTTACCAAACTTCAATAACATATGGAGGAGCCGCCTGTCCAACCTCGCCACTTGACACGATCATCCGCTCCACCTCCATACGCTCCGCGGTATTCCGAGGGGTATGTCATCATGACGGAGGAAGAGGAGAAGAAGCTCGCTCATCTTAAGTAGAGGCTTGTAGCAAACGTCGACATCGACGACCAAGCTCTCCACATATTGGGTTTCACACGGGACACCGGTGCAATTCTCTAGCGGAGTGTCGGCAAACACCCACAAGAAATTCGCCTAGGAAATTTTCATGACCAAGGCGCATACCCTTGATGAAGGAGTGCTGAGTCTCTCATTCCGTTGGAGGGAGCCCACAAGTGGAGAAGAAGGAAGACAACGTCGGAAGGGTAACCTTGATCAATGATGCTATTTCTAGCACCTTGATGGGGTAATCTCCTTTCATCCATGGGTTGCAATCGATCTTGAAATGTAATCATACTTTGTTGGATTATCTATCTATCGTCTTTTGTTGGAAATACTTCAATGCTTAGGGTTAGCTACCATGCCGTAAAGGGAGTAAGGTCTCAATGCTTCCTTGGATCCATTCAACACAATCCCCGATAGATTAGATTGGCTTTCATGTTCGAAACGATTACATGTTCTAGTATCATAGGCCCATGGGCGAGTGTCTCCTACTTTCAAAAGGGAGCTCCGGAACAAGTATGTGCATGAAGGCACATGGGAAGGCTTTTGGAGTATGATCACGGGAAGAGACCATCAACGAAAAAAAATACTATCCGGAACCCATTATCCAAGTGTGTCACTTTTGTGCAAGTGGATTTTTGGGAGAACAAGAGAGACAAAGATAACCAACACGGAGTTGAATTGGCTTTACATGGCTTTGATTGCCAAGTGGCCAATAGACCCCACTCACCTATGATCAACCGGTGGTGTTGTTAAGCAACATCGAGTTCGGAAGATATTAGTTCGGGGTGTTGCCTCTCCATATTGGCTATCTCTTTAAAACCGGGTATTACAAGGAACCCGAATCATCTCCTACCCAGGACTTCCCTAGGAATGTATGAAGAAAGGGAAATATAAGAGTGAAGATGAGAGAGAGGAGGCTTCCGAGTAGCCTAGGTGAATTTGCCCCTTCCGGATTGAAGATTAAGACTTTTCTTGAGGGGAAGAAGATCGGTTAGAGGAAGGACTTCTTGTGCCGGCGAAGAAAAAAATAATAAAAGAAAAGAATTATAGGAGAAGGATCTTCTATGGCCCAAGAAGGAGGTGCACAACAAAATTATGTTCCACCATTCGGAGAAATTCCGGCATCGCCAAATTACTACGGTGGTGTACCAATGCAAGCATGGGGGAGTGGTGCAGCCATACCCCCACCATTTTTGCGGTGCCCAACGTAGCCTTTGCGGAGCCATATGCACACCTTCCTCAACCACAACAAAATGTGGCCACCATTGGAGGATACGCTGCAAGAAACATGCAAAATATTGCAGCCATCCAAACCAATGCAAACCAAATGGGTGAAGGTAATGCAACATTCGCTTATGAGCTTTGACACCTTCACCTAGCACCGTCGGACAATTCATAGGAGTAGTGGTGCATTCCTATTACAAGTAAGGGTACAACAACCAATACTATCAATATCAACCACCGGCGGAAGATTAGAGAGAGGAGGAGCTTTAGCTATCTTTCCTTTACCCCCTTTTCTTTAATTTTCAGCTTGTTTGCGCCTATGTATGCGTAGTGTTTTCAGTTTTTTAGTTAAATTTCAGAAAGTGTGTTAGTTTAATTTTTTTCAGCGTGTATCTTAGTGTTTATTTTCATCATGAATAATGTCGCCACCAAGTTTTTACCTTTGGTAAAGTTACAAAGTTTGTGCCATGATGATATATGATTATAATTGCCGCTTTGTTTATCTTTGTAATTGATTTATGCATGTTTGAACTAGTGCTCTATTAAAAATACAAATCTGAAATTATCTAAATGCTAGCTCAATCTTCAGCGGAGGTTATGATTAAAATAAAGACCCATAGTGTTTTATGTGCTCTCAAGTTATGAATAGATTAAAGATGTCTTTTATGCTCAAAAATATTGCTAACCTTGTCACAAATATCACTTGTGTGTTGCTCAACCTAACCAGAGCCTTATATATATTTGAGTGCATAAACCTTAGTATACAAGATTTATTTTTGAGTGAGTTATTGCAGGCCATGATTTCTCTGGCCCGAGACTAAGAAGCTGGTCATTTCGTTTTTGCGTATCTATCTTTTTGCTAGCCTTTTATCCGTGCATTGTGTATCCCCGCATCGGAGATCTCACAAACTTCGCCGGATATCCACCCTTAAACCAAATATCATCTTTTGTGATTACCTCCTTGACCACAACCTATTGTTGAGAATGGATCATCAATTCAAGGAAGATCGCAAGACGGTGCCAACATTGGATTTCAAGTATCTCTCCAAGGAAAAATACTCCGGTACCTACCTTATTTTTCGCCTCTTTGCTCGAGGACGAGCAACGTCTAAGCATGGGGGAGGAGGTAGGTACGGTGCAGTTTTAGAGTTAAAAGGGGAATATTTTTAAAAAAAATGATGATGATAAAAAAATCCAGCGATACTCATGACTTTCAAGGTAAAGAAATATATATATATATATAATGAAAGAAAGAAAGAAAGAAAGAAAAGAATGAGAAATATGAGAAAGAAAAAAAATATGCGTAAAGTAAACTCCCCGGTTCTCTAAGAGTGCATTCAAGGCTTCAAGTTAAAAAGATCCATTCTCATTTTCCAACCATGTGCAATCCGATAACGAGGACTTCCTTTGTGCCTCGGGATCACTCTTTGCCATTTGCACATGTCCACTCATCTAAAGTGTGTGTATTTTTCTCTTTCCCCTCCTTGACTTAACATTATTTTCCAATGACCTTTTTGACGAGTCTCGGTAAGACCATGAGAAGCTTGTCTTGTTTTGACAACACCTCATTTATAAAATCTTGTTAGGACTAAACTTTCCCAAAGCTCCATATAAAGCCTACCACACATATATGTTATGAGAGGGAAAGGAGTAGAATATATAGGCTTGAGAGACAAGTGAGATGAGAGTTCATGAGCAATATACAAGATGATTTAAATTTGTGAACTTGGTTTAGCTCTTTTCTTTATCTTGTTCTTTATTTCAAAATTCTGAGATCTATTTAAACTTTGTGAGCATGTTAATACTTGTGGGATAAGCTTAATTAAATATCTACCCTCCGTAGGGATGAAGGCTAGTACATTATGGAACTTTAACGAATTAAACTTTTGAGAGCATTATGTTTTTTTTCATGTATGATCAAGTGCAAGGTTTAAACATTGATGGGCAACGATGATATCCATCGAAGGCTTACTCGAGGACGAGCAAGGTTTAAGCATGGGGGAGATGTTGACGGTGAAAATCCGTCAACCTAGCCATGAGTTTACCTTCGGTGTTGGCATGACTTTTGTATCTTATTCATTGGTACTAACCCCCGTGGTATAACAAGTTCACTTGTGCATGTCGGTTTTGGAGTTATGTGTTTACGCGTGGTTTTAACGTTGAAAGCAAGACTTTCGGGATAAGTTCATTAAGCACCTCATGACAAGACCTTGAAGCCCGATACAAGTCAAGCAATGAAGTGAACATGACTCCAAGAGCCCAAGGACCAAGCCCGAGAAGATGATAAACTCCGAGGACCGAACCGTAAAAGTGTCGAATCTTGCAAGACAAGGAGTTGAGTCCAATTCGGAGAGAAACCGATGTCAAGGGCCCACATGCAAAAGGGGAGAACATCTAGAAGACGTGGGAAGCAACACCGGCGAAGCAGCCGCGGGATGGGCCGAGTGGGCCCGAGCCGGCCGCCCGGAGCCAATTCGGGGCCCAATCGGCCTCTCCTTTGACCTAATTGCTTCTCGGGCTATAAATAGCCCCCCGACCGAGAGCCACGCAACCGAAGTCGTAATCCGCCGCCGAGGAGCGAGAGAAGCTTGAGGGACACCATCTTGGAGATGAGGGTCGTGCTAGTTGCCTAGGGTTTCCCTAGCCGACGTGGGAACCTTGCATGGAAGACCACGTCGGAGCTCGGAGCGAGGATCAAGATCGAGGGAGGGCCCCGGTGGTGATCTTGTTCATGTAATCATTCATGGTGAAGTTTGTAAGTGAATCCGATTTCTAGCGATTAAGTGCCTTCTCGATGATTTTGATTTGTTCTTGGTTTTGCTTCTTCTACGATCTAGTCTATAGCTAGATTACATAGGGTGCTCTTGTAGCCGCGGTGGCTAGAGGTGCATACCGGACCGGCCAAGTGATTTCAACTTGTTCTATCGAACTCGCCCTAAGCTCCCCGCATGAATAGGGATACGTTGTGACGAACGGGGGTCTCGAAAGGCGGATGTTTTCGGAGTCGGATGGGAAGGCCACGATTTAAAGATGCTTTTAATGAGATTCGCTTTACTATCTTCATCTATCTTGTTTGGAGCTACAACATAAGCATGATCTAGATTCTCTAGATTGGTTATCTCTTGCTTTCTCTTGCTACCTCCTTAGTAGATTAGATTAGATTCGTTTTCTTTATGAGTTAGTAGATTAGATGCAACTTGTCTTCATTAGATAGCTTTATCTTGCTTTACTAGATTGAATCCTTGCGTTGCACATTGTTCCACGGATTCGATACCTTGGGTTCACCACTCGAGGGAAGAAGGGTCCCTTGACTACGACGGGAGACTTGTCCGCTTGCAAGTCACAAACGAACTTTGATACAACTATTAACCGTCAACAGGGGGGCAGGCCGCGCGGGTACCGGCCGGCAGGGGTGCCTGCCGGCGACCCTGGCCACGGAGACGGCCGGGAGACGGGGCAAAACGGAGGGGGAATCGAGGGGATCTCGATCCCGTGCTCACCTTGGACCGGAATCACTTGAGGAGGCGGCTCCGCGGCGTCGGGCGGCGGCCGACTATGGCGGTTGGTGGTGGTGGTGCTTGGAGGCTTGGGATGTGTGGTGGTTCGGCTGGGGCTTGTGCGAGGCAAGGTGGGAACGCGGCGGGGTCCTTTTATAGCCGCGGGAAGGTGGTAACCCGGCCGAACTCCGAGCTCTGGGAGCTTCGGCAATGGCGGTGGGGGGAAATATCCTGGCGTTGACTCACCGGCAAGGCCTTCGCCGGGATTCGCGGCGGACTGGGTGCTGTTGGACTTGACTTGTCGTGCAGGTTGGCCGCGGAGGGGAGTCCGTCGGGGGGGAGTAATGGTGGCCGGTTTGGAGTTGACGGCTTGCTGCCGGTCTTCGTTTGTCAGGGAAGGGGGGAAGCGACGCGGCTCGGCTGGGGCCTCTGCCGGCAGCGCGGGGCCGGCGGGGCGTGCGGCGCGGCAAGCCGGTCGGCCGGTGCGGGCCAGAGGAGGAGAAGGGGGGTGCGCCGGTCCGAAGCCGGAGCACGCGCGGGGTGGAGCACCAGGCGCGGTTGGAGGAAGAGGAAAGAAGGTAAAGGAGAAGAAGAAAAGAAAACGAGAAAAAGAAAGGGAAAAGGGGAAAAGAGAAAAAGAAAGGAAAAGAGAAAAAGAAGAGGAAAATGGGAAAAAGAAAAAGAAAAGAATTAGGGAAAAGTCCTAGAAAATTTAGGGGAATTTCTAGGGAAATTAGGAAGGGGAATGAGGAAGGATTTTGCAGATTTTTCAGGGTTTTCTCAGATACATGTGTTAATTCCGGAACGGCGGTGATGACGAGGCGGACCGGCCAGAGGGACCGTGGCGTGCGCGGGGTTCCCGGCGTGGTGGCCGACCGCGGTGCTGGGACGGCACACAATGGGCGATGGCCCGGGTGCGGACGGTGCCGGTGGGATTCGCGGCACGGCACCGAGGGTGAGAGAGGGGGAAGACGACCGGGGTTCCGAAGGGGATAAATGAGATCAGCGGGAAAGTTTTGAAAACACCTGAGATTTAGTAGGTGATTTATTAGGAGCTAAAAACGCGGGCGTTACAGCTTCCCATGCTCCCCAACGCGGGGACAAAGAAAACTGTAAGTCGTTCATCTTCTCGGCAAGTTTTCATTCGACCTTCGTCGTGGAATGATCTTCTCGAGGTTGATCTTGGGGTGTTCTTGTTGTTGCAGTTGAAATGCACCCACCTCGTCCCGGCCAAGGCGCCTCTCCTGGAGGAGGTGATCTTTAACCAGAAACAGGCCACGGCAGAGAAGAGGCGAGCTACGCGCAAGGCGCGGCACAAGAAGCGCCAGATCGTCACGCGTGATCGCAACGACAATCGCACTAAGAGGAGGAAGGCGGGGGAGCTGGGCGTCTCCTCTGATGAGGATACGTCGCCCGAGCCGTCTTGGAGCGGTGACGTCGCTAGCGCGGCGATTGACTGGAGCAACATGTCGAGGTCGTCCTCGTCATCCCTGCCTCGCGGCGTTGAAGTGTCGTCGTCGCACCGGCCGCAGGCGGCGAGGCGCGACAAGACTGTGGGCTCGAGCTCACGCGCAGCGGCCCCCTGTGTCCGAGAGGACCAGCGGATGACCCGTTCTCGTGCGGCGCCTAGCGGGACGGGCGCTCCTGATCCGCGGAGGCCTGTGCCTCGTCAAGTCGAGCCCCCAAGAAGGTCGGAGGAAAGGCCATCGTCCGCCCGCCAACTCTATGACGGATTGAAGCGCCCCGACTCCGACTCCCTGCAGAGGCGCCGGTCGCGGGGGAAGTCATCAGACTCAGCGTCGACGCAGAGCGCGCCACCGGTGGCGGAGCCTAGTGCTGCTCCGCGGTGTTTGCAATCGCTGCTCATCCAGGGTCGCGGTGCCTCGGACGTTCACGTGTCCCTTGTCACAGGCGGGGGCCACGGTCCGACTCCGACCGTCGTAGAAGCCGGGGGTTCAGCCCCCGAGTGCACGAGGGAGAGTGTCGCCACCGTTGAGGCGGCGGGTCGAAGTGGAGCAGCCCCCAAGACGGTGGGGCCACGACATGCTGCCCCCCAGCGGGGCTCAAAGCGCGCAGCCCCGAGATGGGCTTGTTGGATCATCCGGTGAAGAAGGCCCGGGTGCGCTCCAAAATGTAAGTTCTCAACTTCATTCAATCTTTGCTCTGTCTCTTCTGACTTGTTCGCTAACGCTGTTTTTCTGAGCTTCTCATAGCCATGCCGACACCGGGGTGCTTAGCTTGACGCCCCTGAAGCGTCTGGCGTCGAGCGCGCGGGTGATTTCTACTGATGCTCGTCCCCAGCCCCCGGGTACCGAGCTGGCGCCACCGCAAGCTGAGGAAGTGTCGGCGGCTACCACCGCAGCGGAGACATCGATTCCGCCACCACCACCAGCACTTGCCGCCGACGTCGAGGAGGTTGGGACTACCGCCGAGGTATCCGCCCCTCGGGCGGTCATGGGAACGTCGGCCACGGCTGGTCCCAGCGGCGTGGATGCGGTGGCGGCGCTGGACGAGGACTCAGCAGCTCCCTTATTGTCGGAGAGTCGTGATGTCGTGATCCCCTCGGCGTCAGGGGTGGTGCAGGCGGCGGTGGCGACGAGTTCACTCCCTGCCGTAGAGGTGTCGGGGCCCTCTCCAGCGGCGGAAGCTTCGGGTCCTCCTGCAACCGCGGAAGTGGCGGAGACCTCTTCGGCTCAAGTTACGATTGTCGGTACGGAAAGTAGTCCCGACACTAACTAGTAAGAAGCGTTGAGATCTGTCTCTTGATGGCCAGTGCTAAGCAACTAGTGACACTGGGTTTTATCCTGGTTCCGGCCCGGGGCCGTACGTCCAGCAGGGGTGTGCTCGAGGCACTATATTGCGTTGCACTGTGGTGCTCGTAGAGGGGGGCTACAAGCGTGGCGGGAGAGGAGGTCGTACCTCCAGGTCCCAGAGGTACTGAATGAGGCAAGTTTCAATATCGTGGTCAAGGCGGAAAGCGTGCAAGTGATCGCTCTCCGTCCTCCCCTGCGGCTAGGGGACTGCCCCTCCTTTTATAGACCAATGGAGGCGACAGTTTACAAGTGTGCCGCACTATTTTGCCTACGTGTAGAGGCATGATGTACAACGTCGCGGAGTAGACGGTCGTCCTGGTGAATCTTTCTTCTAGCGGGGCGTCATTGCGCGTCCAGTGTGCGTCGGGAACGACTTCGAGAGTGGCGGTGTAGAGGTCTCCTGTTCGGGGGCCGCCCGTGTGAGGACTCGAGGGTGCCGTTGACGCGAGACTGTACGGGGGTACAACAACTGGCGTGGTGGTGTCCCGTCGCCGCGCGCTTCCACGGCGTCGGGGATGGCGATGCAGTGGCCGGGATGGCGTCGGGGACGGCGGGGATGGTCGCACAGGGCCGATGGCGACGGAGGTGACCGATCCCGTCGGCCCGACATCACGGTGTTGTTCTTGCACGAACGTGGCGTAGTTGTTCGTCTTCCCTTCGAGGGCTCCGCTGTCCTTTTTCGAGGGTGCGGCGCACCGGCCGTGTAAGAGTGGGTGGCAGTGCCACGGGGTTGTTGCTGACCATGCCGCACAGCGTCACGTAGTGGCGGGGATGGCCTCGCCACGGGAGTTGGCGGAGCAGTGCCGGGGCATGATTCCCAGGCGCGTAGTGGAGCGGATTCGCCTTTGACTTGGCGGCGGTCCCGTGATGCCCTTGAGCGGGACGGAAACTAGCTCGAGGGGACGCTGGGCTCTCGATCGAGACGGGGCCTCGCTCGAGGGGGCGCTTGGCTCTCGATCGAGGCAGAATCCCGCTCAAGGGGTTGTCCAGCCCCCGAGCGAGGCGGAACCTCACCCGAGGGGGCGAGCAGCTCTCGAGCGAGGCGAGGTCGTACCGGTGCAACACTGTACCCCTCGAGCGAAGCGGAGTTCCGCCCGAGGGTGGCTAGGCCGATTGTCTGGTGGGCCGTGGGTCCATGGGTTTGTTTTGCGCGTGTGTTTAGGTTTGTTTGTTTGTTTTTTACGAATTTAAGCGGGTTTTCCCTAGTTGTTTAGGGGACCCTCATGGTTGTCCCCGACAACGCTCACCGTCGAGGAGGAGATGGAACTAGCGACTTGCCGGTACATCGACTTTCCTGGCGTTGGGGTGATCGATCTTGAAGGCCCCCAATACTCGGAGAAGGGGTACGAGGTGGCTGTCGGTGTTTAAACCACTCGACCTCCATGGGAGGTACCCGCAACAAGGTAGAAGGTGGGGATCGCCATGATCTGGAACCCGAAGGTATGCGCGAGGACACAAGACACAAGATTTATACAGGTTCGGGTAGCCGGAGTAGCTACCCTACGTCCTGTTTGGGGTTGTATTGCGCCCTGCGCTTGGTGTTGTTCCCCAGAGGGATTGTGGATGTTTGGCTGGGTACCCGGTCCTCCTTTATATAGTCCAGGGGCGGGAACCTAGTCGGTTACAAGGTAGGAGTCCTAGTAGGATTACATAGAGCGAGTCCTAGTAGGAGTACAGGGGAATTCTAGTAGGAGTCCGTCTTCTACTCTTCCTCCTTCCTTGCATGAGTACCCGGGGTGTATGCCCGACAAGCCCCCGAGCACGTTGGAGTCGAGAGTAGTAGTTCGAGTAGTCTTGAAGCCTCTTCGAGTAGTTCTTGAGCGTCCTCGAGTACTGCTTGGAGAAGTCTTCAATAGTACTAGAACTGCCGCGAGGCTGGAAGGTGGTCCAGCTCATCAGTCTTGAAGTCGAGATTATATGGAAGTGTGGTTGCAAAATCGCACTCCATATGGAGTAGCCCCCGAGCCTTAGGTTGAGTTGTAGACTCTGGCTGAGGGTCAATCTTGATTCTGCTTCCATCTTGAAAAAATCAACTGATGAGTGTAGCCTAGTAGCCCCCGAGCCTTGGAATGATTGAAGAATCAGTCTAAGGGTCTTCAGTGTTTGCGGAAATCATCATTTGAGTAATCTTGTAGCGTTTAGCCCCCGAGCTTATCGCCAGGTGAGCCGTAGTTGTTGGTGCTGAGCCCCCGAGCTAGAGAGCTAGCGGATACTACTCGAATTGTCATCGAGTAGTAATTTGGTGCGTAGCCCCCGAGTTTGGGAACTAGCCGCGCCGGTGGAGGTACGCGGAGCGTACTGGAAGTCGTCGCCGAAGCTTGACCTGAAAGTAGAGATGCGTGCATGATGTAGCATTTTTGTAGAAATTGAATCTACAAATGACAAATACAAATATGAATATAGATGTAAATGTCATGTGTCATGCTCTTGTTGTGGTCGTTAGGCGTCGAGTAGTTAGCCTGATGCGGTTTAGCGCCCAGTCTCTGTGGTCGCTGTTTAGCCATAGCCGCCGGGGGGCGTGAAGGCATGACAGGAGAGCTGGTTTAAGCGCCCGGTCTCTGAGGAGCCTATTTAGCCATAGCCGCTGGGGGTGTGGAGGCATGACAGGAGAGCCGAGGCTTTGCGCGGATCAAGGCGTGTGCTACTGTAGCGAGACCATTAAGAGGTAGACGAAAGTAGTCGACATGGCGACAAGAGACAGCGCGATTGCTTATTGTTCCGCATGGCGGAGAGCAGGATTGCGCAGTGCCTCCTCAGGGTGCAGCCGTTGTGCGCCTCCAGCACTCAGTACACGAAACGTCGTGGCAAGAGCCTCCTAATTTGGTGTACCAAGCCTGTGACAGTCAATCAACGATCCCCAAGGAATAGTTGGCACGGTGTAGCTCTGCTGGCAGGTAGCCGTTGAGAGGCGTACACGAAGTAGTCTTCGGCGTTGGTTCCTGTATGTGGAAAACAAGCCGAAGAAAAAATAATTATTGAAATAAGTGACTTAGCTTGATTCGCGGACGAGAGTCGACGAAGCCGTGGCGGTCGATGATGGAGCCGCGACGGTTGGAGCTGAAGTCGACTAGTTAGAGGTGGATCCGACTAGTTGTTGATGTCGCGGGAGCCGTCCTCGACTAGTTTTCTGGTTGAGACTAGTCGAGGTAAGTCGTCGAGGTAGTCGTACGCCCAGAAGACGACGTCGCGGCGGCGTACGGCGTAGTCGATGTAGAGCCGCTGCGACCGAGAGACGAGTACTCGCGGCGCACGGCAAGGTTGACGTAGAGCTTGTGCGGCCGAGTGACGAGTAGTCGTACTCGTGTTGATGCAGCCAGATGTCGACGTAGTCGTACTTTTGTACATGTTTCGTGCGCATGTAGCAGCGGTCATAGCTGAATTTTGTAGCTTCCGCTTGGATCTGTGTGTGCATGCCTTCGGTGGAAAAAACAACGTCCTAGCGCACGTCGTTCCGAACTCGGCGTACTGCACCACAAGAAGTTGGACTTCGAAACGGACTCAATGAATCCTGGATTGCCTTGGTGTGCCATGTGTAGCTCCGTAATTGATTCTTTTTCCCCTCCCGCACATAGAAACAGTATGTATGGGACATCACCATAGCTCTGAAGCGGCTTGGATACGGACACAAACAATCGAAATTGCCGCAGATTCCGCTTGTCTGCTCCGATCTTGGACTCGCCGATGTTGTTTGATCTTGATAATGTCCTTCGAATTTGCCCAATGATCGTGATGATGGCTCCACGGTGGGCGCCAGCTGTCGGTGTTTAAACCACTCGACCTCCATGGGAGGTACCCGCAGCAAGGTAGAAGGTGGGGATCGCCATGATCTGGAACCCGAAGGTATGCGCGAGGACACAAGACACAAGATTTATACAGGTTCGGGTAGCCGGAGTAGCTACCCTACGTCCTGTTTGGGGTTGTATTGCGCCCTGCGCTTGGTGTTGTTCCCCAGAGGGATTGTGGATGTTTGGCTAGGTACCCGGTCCTCCTTTATATAGTCCAGGGGGCGGGAACCTAGTCGATTACAAGGTAGGAGTCCTAGTAGGATTACACATAGCGAGTCCTAGTAGGAGTACAGGGGAATTCTAGTAGGAGTCCGTCTTCTACTCTTCCTCCTTCCTTGCATGAGTACCCGGTGTGTATGCCCGACAGTGGCGTTGGAGCGGATGTCCAATGAGCCGACGATCATGGAGACGATCGCCTCGGTCTCGAAGGCGCTGCAAGAGTACGAGTGCGCCGGAGGCTTCTCCCCGGCAGCCGGAGCTGAGGTAGCAGACGCGGCTCTTGCGGCGCCCGTGGCTCACGTGGAGCCGACAGCAGGTGTGTCCGCTCCGTCGCTGGTTGATGAAGGTCAGGAAGTGCCACCTCCCCAGTCAGCTGAAGCCATCGATGCTCCAGCCTCCGTCGCAGAGATCGACGCGTCGGAGGCCGTCGTCGGAGAGGAAGCATCGTCATCACCCCACCCGATTGTCGCTAACACCGAAGGCGTTGAGGCTCGCATCCCCGACTAGTCGGCCGCCGTCGTACAAGGGCCGGTCGCCCCCGAGACGATGACAAGGGCTGCCTCCCCGGAGATCCAGGAGGCCGAGGAGGCGGGGGCGTCTCTGTCTCAGGGTGCGATGGGCGGCGAGGCCCGCACCCTTGAGCTTGCGTGTGCCTCGTGGGCGGCTTCCTCTAGGCTTGGTGTCGAGTCCGAAGACGATGAGGAGGTTGTTGCGCGCAACAACTTGGAGCGTGGGATGACTTGGGTGCGCTGCGCCTTTGATGAACTCATCCTCCCCGCGACCTCGGTAAGTTTTATTGTCAAGGGTTAACTTCTCGATTCCATGATCTTCTCAGGTTGTGCCACTTATCTTTATCGTGTCGGCTGCAGGACCTCGAGTCTTTAGGTCGGAGACGTGCCCGCGAGGTGCGGAAACTTCGCGCTGAGCGGACTCAGCTGGAGATGCAGCTCTCCGTGGCCCAGGTGGCAGCAGCTGGTGCCGTGGCGAGCCAGGCGACCACGCGGGCGTCCCTCGAGGCGGCCCGCACGTCCGCTGAGGACCGTGCCATCACCGCCGAGACCGCTGCCGCAACGGCTGCCGCCGAGCGGGATTCGCTGGCGTCAAAGCTTGCACTCGCCGAGGCCGAAGTTGAGAGGCTCCGAGCGGCCGCAGCGTCAGCAGAGAAGGCAGCTGAGAGAGCCAAAACTGCTGCGACCACGATGGAGACCAGTGCCCGTGATGCCGCCGAGGCAGCCGCTCGCGAGAAGGCGGCCCTCGAGGCAAAGGTGTCGGAGCTGGAGAGTGACTTGCGCATGACCACGGCGGACTTGGCAACGACAAGCCGCCAGTTTTCCCAGGTCACGAACCAGCTTCAAGTGGCAACCGAGGAAGTGTCGCGGCTTCAGAACTCCAACTTCAAGTTATCGCAGGATCTTGACGGTAAGCTGGATGATCCCCCTGCCCTTGACTGGTTCGACGCTTGCTTCCTGTCGGGGCTCGACTCGATGTCCTTGGTTGCAGGGTTGCGCTTGATCCGCACGGGGATGGTGGTGCAGCTAGCGACGGTCAAGCAGGAGCGAAACGCCGCCATCCTGAGGGTCATCGAGAAGGAGGGTGCCCTTAGGCGCTTGTCGGAGCAGCTCCAGAAAGTTCAGGCCGAGCTGGAGCAAACTCGAGCATCCCGGGAGCAAGACGTGGCCGCCCTGAGCCAGGCTTGCGACGCCCAGCGCAAGTCAGAAGCTATCAGCAAGAAGGCGATCGGGGACGTCGCCAAACTCGAGAGGTCGTTGAGTTCGGCGATGGCCACGCTCGGCGTGTCGCTTAGGCCGCGGACGCCCGAGACGTTGATCGAGGAGGTCGGTCGCCTCCCCGGCATGGTGCGGGAACTTGAGTTGTCGATGGCTCACCGCGCGGTTCACCGGATCCATTCCTGGTTTGAGCACGTCGTGGATGATGAAGGGTCGCAGCTCATCCCCGAGTCCGGGGGTATTCTCCTTCGCCAGCCCCCGTTGCATTCGCTCTGCCGACCACGTCGCCTATGCCATCCATGAAGTACTCGCATTTGGGACCGTAGCTTCCGGCGCTGGAGGTGTCAGAGTAGCCGAACCAGTAGTCCGCGGCGTCGAGGAACCGCTGGAACATCACTGGATCCGGCACGCCTGAGAAATCCCACTTCGCGTACCCGTGCGAGGTCGCGGGGGGCAGCTCGCTGGCGGAGCCATGGTACGACTCGTCGTTAGTGGCGATGAGGTTTCTGGCCGCTAGAAGATGGTAGCCGGGGAGGTCGTCCTACGCCGCTACGTTGGTGCCAGCGGACGAAGCATAGGCTGCTGCGGCGCTGCACATCTCGTGGGGGAACTGCGGCTCGTGAGCCACGCGCTCCTCCGCGAGCGCCGGCGTCGTTTCGTCGAGGGGCGTGCCGCGTCGTGCCGCGGTGCGCGCGGCCCGACGTTGTCCCCGCGCGCGCGCGCGGCGTGAGCGCCGGCTAGAACGGCATCGGCGTCGGGGTCTTTCGAAGGGCCGCGCGGCGGCGGCGCGCGCGGTGCCGGGCGCCGCCGACGGGCGTGGCGGGGACTGGTCCCGGCCCGGTCGCCCGCCACGGATGGAGCTTGGCGCGATTGGTGGGGCGCATGAGGTAGTCGTTCCCCGTGGCTTGGAAGTTCAGACTCCCGAACCGGATCTCGAATCCGGACGGGAGGGGGTCAGAGCTGCCCAAGGAGTACCTCTCGCCCCTGTACTCGGTGCGTATCACCATCGTGTCGGTTGTCGGGAAGCAGATCTTTAGCGCGAGGCCCCTACCCGGCGCACCAACTGTCGGGGTTCGCTACTGCCGGCAGTAAATTTCTATCGATCGTGCGTCGGGCTCGGATGGTTAGCTCGGGAGACAACGGGGTTTATACTGGTTCGGGCCTCCAAGGAGTAATACCCTATGTCCAGTGTGTAGCTGCCGTGTTCCTGAGCCAGGTGTGCTCGTAGTAGGGGTTACAAGCTGGTCGGGAGAGGGAGATCATTCCCATGTCCGTGCGCGTCGTAGAGGGTGCTTGAGTGCCTCGGGTTGGATCTTGCGTGTGGCAGAGTGGAAGTTGATGGCGATGTGACGGTTGTGCGGCTAGTCAGGCTCGCTTTAAGGCCCCAGCCAGGGCAGGTTGCCTGTATGGCCGCCAGCTGTCGCTCCCGCGTGACATGGAGATTCGCCTCCCCACATGCGTCGGTGGCCTCACCCGAGCCGTGCATCTTGGCCCACGCACTAGTTGGAGCCGAACTCGTCGTGCGAGGCGGAGACTTGTCTTGCGAGACGGAGACTTGTCGGAGAGGCAACCACCCGAGTGAAGTCTGGGCGCCTTGCCGGTGCAGGGTCCTGACGAAGATCTGCATGCCTTCCCTGAGACGCGAACACCAGGTGGAGAGTGCTCTCCTTCTGGATGTTGTAGTCAACAAGGGTACACTTTGACAACTGAACACCAGCTATCCCGAGCTGCTCGCCAGCTGACAAAAGTCTTCACTTTGAGGATGATGATTTCGTTGTCTTCAAGTGAGATAATCTTGTCGTCAAAGGGGTCCATAATCTGAGCCCTCATCATAGGGTATTTTGAATTCCCTCAACTTCCATTGGGAAGTTGGGAGGGTTGGCAACAATCCGACCGCCGAGAAAGGTACACATAAAGAAAAGGTGAAAATCATATTTAGGTTCTCCACAAATATCACAAGGAGGGTCAATATGGGTGGAGAAGGCAGCACAGCGTAGCCCTGAAGCTATAGCGCTCCTAAGGACCCTTCCGACAAAGACTTACTCTGGTCGCTTGACTTATCAACCACCAGTCAGCATGCTTTTCTCTTAGAATAAACCAACCACCCACCAGCAAATAGCCAGCAGTACCTTTCTCTTTCTCAAAGAATAAATCGGCACCAGAGCCAAACGCATGCTCTAGGTGGCAGAGTTTTGTGAGCCCATATGTGTCGTGCTTACGTCGAGGAGCTCGCTCGATCGGGTGCAGATCAGGGTTTACCGAACCGGTGGGAACCGGTGCGGTTCCCAACCTGTCCAAATTCAAATTTTGAATTTAAATTAAAAATGAAAAAGTCTAACAAAATACTTCAAGGTGTGCAGAATCTAATGGCGTCAAAAACTTTCAAATATTCATTCGTTTAGTATAGTTTGGGTGCATTAGAAGTTCAACTTAAAAAGAAAAGGGAGAACAAATTTACCGGTTAAACTTCTAATACCCCGCAAAAAATACTAAATGCACTAATATTTGAAATGTTTTGACATCAATAGATTCTATGCACCTTGCAATATTTTTAGAAAATTTTCTTTTATTTTTTCAATTTTTAATTCAAATTTGAAAACACGTCAAATTCTACACTAATTCGTTTTTTTCAACGACCGGGAACCGGTCGAACCGGTCCGGTATACCGGTTAAACCGATTGTTGTACCGGTCGGACCCGACTGTACTGCGTGGTTTGAATTCAAATTTGAATTCATCCGGTTTCCAGCCGGTTCCCGACCGAACCGGAGCGGTAAATCGGTACCGGACCTCGCCGGTTCGGTCCGGTCGGTCGGGATAAAAAACCTTGGTGCAGATGCTGCGGCTCACTGCGCACATTGCACGGAGACACAGTGCAAGCGACACGCGAAGAGGCTGGCCTTCACGCAGCACGCCGATGTTGGTTTGGTCACGAAAATCTTAAAGTCAACATGGGTTTCGTGAGTGAAGAATGTACGGTAGAATAGGATAGGTTAGACTGTTTTCCCAATTTCCTCAAAAGAAAGATGTGTTACTCTTGTATGAAATCATGTACAGTATGCTCATATAGCAGCGTGTTGTCCTCCTTGTAGTGCAGCAGGTAGTAGCATTTGATACAGAAGTAGCAGGGGTTGTTCAGCGCCCACTTGTCGTCGACCGTCATCTTGGTGGCAGGGTAAATCTGGCACACCGAGCACTTCTGCAAGCGCTTCTGCAACTGGAACGTCTGGAGAGGGTAATCTGCCTGGTCCTGTGAGTCGTCCTCGTGGATCAACCTCATGTCCCTTATCACGATCCTGTGATTGCAGCTACCCTGAAAAAAATGTGCAGTCCGAAGTCAAAGACACGGTTAAAGATTTGCTATCTTTGTTTGGTCAAGCATTAAGTTCAACATATGATAGCCAAATAGAAATTGTAAGTTCAACATAAAAGGTCTGTAAGACAAGGGAAAATGAAATTCTCTGGACTCATTAAGACAAAAGAGAATAGATGGGAACCTGATGGCAGTAGAGGTACCCAGCACCAGGCCGGAAGTGCAGGTCAGAGAAGCGAGTTGTTTGCATTCTTTCAGATTTAAATTCGGGCACGTTAGAAATATTCAAACCCCTCAGTAAATCCTTCTGCCGTTTCTTCAAAACACCAGATGTTATGGCATCCCACTTCTCTGCTACCTCGTCACTGGAATTCTGAAGCCAATCAAGTATAGGTTTACTGTAATCAGCGGCAGATCGATGCCTCGTATCGTTGTAGAACGTGTCCTGACATAGGAAAGTGGAGATAAGAAATGCAGCCACAGTTCTTCAAGAACATGTATTCGACTTTAAAAAGAAAACGCATACCTCAATAAGAAAATATCCAGAAAGATCGTGTTGCCCAGCCACCTTCATCAGCTTATCAGTCAAACAACAAATGTTGTCCCTCAGATCAGTAAGAAATTGGCTTCCCAAAACAAGAAGCTCCTGGCACTGCAAAAGTATGGTAGTCACCATAAAACTGGGCCTTCAACTTCAAGTCATCATAAACAAGAATGTTTAACTGAAGGATTAGCAATTACCTTCACAGAGCCACATTTCTTCTCATAAATTTCAACACAAAGAATTACTTCTGGATGGACCACAGGCCTTTGGTCAGGTCTTGAAGCTTTGTTCTGGGAACAAAATAGATTGTGAGACTAAAGTTCCAAAGATAGGAGCTTGTGTAAAGGGGGGGGGGTGTTACAGATGAACTGATATAATTCAAACCTTCCAAGGCACGTCAGTTAATTTAAGAGATGTCGCCATTTCAATTTTATCAGATGATAACTTGGAACCTTTAGGCTTCACAGAATCACCACTGCGCCAAAGAATTATATTCATTTATAACTGTGCAAGAAAAAGATCACTGGAATAGACTAATTTATGGTTTCAAGTGCATAAAGGATTAGTGGTAAAAAGTTCATAAGCTTCTCCCTCCAGTTTGTTCAATCAAATATAGTATCAGTCTATTACATCTGTTCTAGAATCTTATTTCTCCCAACATGGCATGCCTTTGCATAGTAACCTTCCATTGAGATTCGACAAAGAATAACTAAACGCAACAAATAAATATATAGAATAGAGTCACAACATATGATTACCAACAATAGGCCCCAATGGACTTTTAACTGCGTTACCTGAAAGAGTGAAGCCTTGCTGCATATTTGTCTTCATCTTGCTTGGCCTTGATTTCTACCCACTTGTCTGCTTTAGTAAGATAGCTTCCCTGACAACAATAGTGAAAGCCAAAAAAAAGTACAATTACGGAAAATCGTACAAAAAGGAATTTGCAGAGGTCACAAAGATGCTTCAATGTTGGATGACAACAGGTTACTCTCACAAGACAAATTAAATGCTTCAAAGGACACAGGTTAACAGATAACACTGCAAAACAGACTTAATCCTGAACAAAAGCATATCTTACAATGTAACTTGCAATTATTTATTACAGCAACAACAAATCTACCATGGACTTTACCTATATGTCAAAATATTATGTTCTCCCAACAAATCTTATTTCTACAATCCTATGTTCTTCAGATTTACAGATTAACAGAACCTGCAAAATTGATTTTTCTGGCCAGATGGTTGCTTTACCTATATAAGCTAGTCATATATGCCTCTGCATTACAGTGATAATAACAGATGTGGATTGATGGATTTATAAACTCGGACAGTGGGGTTAAGGCCACCGCCACAGTATTGACCCAGGCCATGTGGCACTCAAGACGCACACACATGATATATTCCTGGAAGGTGGATTTATCAACAACTACTTAGCACTTTAATCAAATAGGATACATGTTTAGTGAACATAATTCTTACAGTATGAAGGCAACTTAATGCAACAATTGCATGAGGCAGCCACACTAGATCAATTCTCAAATTAATATCAGTAAAAAAACAAAAGGCGGTCCAAAGAAAATTGATATACATACCTGTAAAATCTTTGCTCGAACCTCTCTATCAAAATGTCTGCCTCTCTTTTTTACCTTCTCACATGTTGTTTGCCCATTAGTTCCCTCTGGATCATGTGGAACAATCGACAAATCAACAGGTGATTCAGAGGCAGCATTTTCAGCAGATGGATTGGAAGTGGTCATCCCATTTCCCTCAATGCCTTCTGGTTCATGTGGTACAATTGCCACATCGACAGGTGATCCATGGTTCTCTCTTTCAGCCGATGAATCTAATGTGATGGTTCCAGTTTTGCCCTTCCTGCGTCTGGTTTTCGCCTTTTTGCCCCTTTGCTTACCATTGCTGCTTTCTGGTTCATGTGATATGACTGCATTATCCTCAACAGGCAATCTAGAGTTCTCCCTTTCAGCTGATGGGCTTGATGTGAGGGCCTCATTTCTAGGGGTTGGATTCACTGACATCCTGGATATGGTAAATCAAAGGACATCAGATTCAGCAAGCCAAAATAAGAATGATGAGAAAGAAATGGTGTGGTGCACAAAGATCGCAACAATGCTACTAATATAGATTTTTTTTTTTTGTGGGGGGGGGGGGGGGCAATCTTTCTGTATTTTTGTTGCAAGAGCACAGGCCATGCTAACATGCGCATTGCATAGCAAACCTTAGCTAAATAATTAAATATTTGTCTAGCATTAATGCAGACCGGTAAAGACCAGGCCATCTTTATTGAAGAGCCTTTGCCAATGTTGCATCTAATATGGCCTTGTCTAAACTACCATAACAAGATAACCAATCAACCACACTAACAAAGTACACCAACAAAGCCATAGTTAAAGCCGGCCAATTACCCTTCATCACAAGTTTGCTCCTCTGGTTGTGGTGGAGTGCTAGAATCCGAGTCATCCTGCAAACAAAAACCATCAGAGCCTCAAAAATGCATTCTGAAACAAAGTGGTAAAAAAATAAGCTGATTAGCGGTAGTGAAAGATACCTCCATAACCTCCTGGAGGGCGTGCTTCACCAGCTCCTCCTGGGTGAGCACCCTCAGCTCATCAACACTACGAGAAAAAAAACCATCCATCCAGAGTAAATCAACGCATTCATCGGCATAGGCACAAAGGGAAAAGGATTATTACTTCGATGTAACAGGGTGAATCATGGAATTACCAAAGATCATCGTCGAATTCGTCACCAGGGTCTCCCAATTCGGCTTCCAAAGACTGGATGCAAATGCAACAAGCAGAGAATCATACCCAAAACTCTGGTGGAAGATCAAAGTTAGGGTTCAGGGAATAGCTGCAGGGGGGATTGGTTGGCACCTGGAGCTCCTGGAGGGCGGAGCGCATAAACCCTGGGGCGGTGGAGGTGGGGCCCACCATGAAGGGAACGAACACCGGGCCGCCCCGAGCGAATGAGACGGGCTCCCGCTCGCCGGCGGCGGAGCTCTCGGCTACCTCTTCGGTGTCCTCCATCACCGCGAGCGGCTATCTTCTCCAAGTTGATGATGCGACGCTGCCGCTAACCTCTACGCCTGGAGGCTGGAGACCCTGGAGGTGAGCAGGCGCAAAAGGAACAGCGGGGACGCAGGCCGCCGCGCCCTTGCCCTCTCCGCCCGCGTCGGGTTGCCCCGATCGACGGCTGTGTTGGAGCGCCGACGTCCGCGCGCCCCGGCCGCCCGAACCCTCTCGCCTCGTCGCCTGCTCAGTGCCCACACGCCGATGGGTACGCCGCCGCCGCGCCGCCGCCCGCGCGCGAATCGCCGTACTAGTTCCTCCTGGCTCTGGCGCTATGTGGGTACATGGGCTGTACCTTTACGGTTAAATGGGCTTTGAGGTTGGCGACACAAGCTTTCAGTTGTTATGTGAGCTGTGTGCGTGTGTTCCGCACCTTTTCGGCTCAATGGGCCCGTCTTGCGTCTTCCTCGCGAAGCAGCGGACCGGTGATTTATTTTCCATTCTGTCGCCAAGACAGAGAAGAAGGAGAAAGTCCTCCGGACTTCGTTTCCTATCGCTAACATTTTCTCTACCATTAATCTCTCCATTCTTAACGAATGTCATGTTAGGCTCTTTGTATATGTAATGGTTTCTAAGACAATCGTTAGTCCTCTCCGGTCGCAAACAGTCAAATACTATTCGTATTACTACTGTTGGTTTTAACTTCTCTAGGTACATTTCTTTTATTACGTGTTTATATACAAATACATATAAGTACATAACAAAAGGAATGCATCTAGAAAAGCCAAAGCAAAAGTAATATGAAACGGAGGAATACGTTACTATTCTGACAAATTCAGTGACAAGATCTAGAAAGAATGTAGGGGTTGAATCTGGCGCTAGGGAGACAAGAAAGGGAAAAAAGACTGTTGAGCTGTTGGTTGGGGAGTTTTTTGACAGACTAATAGGTTTGGTAGGTTGGGTCGTATACCTTAGCACCTTTTGGGTCAGGTCGGGGCCTGGTCGGGTCGAAACAAACCCAGTTATTTCATATTGAGAAAATCCTACCCACGACAATCCCACTAGACATGTCGGGCCTCAATTTTCGGGTTGGGCGCGGGCTTAGACGGGCCGCTCATGCGTTTTGTAGTGTAAAATAGCTAAAAACATCGTTTCGAGATGGACTCGGGCCAATTTTTTCTTGGGCTGCAAGATGTGTGTTCAGGCCGTCCAGTATGGTCCGTGGGCAGGCCGGGCCCGGGCCGGACTAAAAATGCGCAGGTATATTGGGTTAGAATTCAGTTCCCACTTTCCAGCCCATCCTGATCGGGAAAGTTGTCTTCAACCTCTAGATCGTCTCCCGCTGCTCCTGTCCTTTGCTGCTATGGCGGATTTTTTTAGGGGAGGCTAAGAGGGACTTCATGGGTTTCCCTACAGTAGGGGGCTTGAGCCCCCCACCCCACCGCTAGAAACGTCACTGGACAAATTCCTTAAAAACTGAAATCAGGCTGAAACTAAAATTAAAGCTACACCATCTATATCATTTGAACAACACTTGTTATGCATTGAAATATTTCATGATATATTAAAAGAAATGGATAGAGGAATACGTGCACCAGTGTAACATAAGAAAGTTGTGTTGTGTGGGTTTTTTATGGTTGTTGTCGACGACAAATGGAGCCTTTTCAACTAGTACAACGATCTGTCATACTAATCCTAGAAACTCCGAGGAGAATTCAATGAAAGAATGAGTCTCAATGGAATTTCACGGAAAGTTTCGTGACATTAAATTTGTTGACATGATGAATAGAGAAAATGAAAGAGTTTCATGAGATGTTATGAGAGTTTCATCTCATGAAAGTTCACTGGCAGCCTGGCACGGACCCATGGTTAGCTAATTTTCAGTCTAGATAACTGTGCAACGAAACTTTATTTTGAAGTAAAATTTGAATGTTCCATAATATTTATCAATTGGGATCAATAATATGTTGAAATGTTTCAGTTTCCTATACTCTTTTAATTATAAAAGATCTAAAGTTAGAGAGCCAGGAGTAGTTTTGTTTAGTACGGGGGTATATTGGGAGAGGCGCACATCTGCAGACTGCAGGCTCAGGTGCCTGCCCCCTCCGCAGCATTCACCTGCAGACCTTCTCCTTCCTCCAATGCTGCTTCAATAGCTGTACGTGTACGTGTTGCCTAGCGCGAGGGGTATGAAGCAGCAGCCACAATGCATTCGGTTTTGTCTAGTCGTTGCTCGAGACCCTCTGGCTTGCTGCCGCCTACGGCCTAGGTATTTCAGAACGAGAGAAATAGTGAGGCGCGTCACGCGCACGTAATTTCCATAGCACGTTACCAGACCACACACGCAGACTTCGGTTGCCATCCACCGTTCAACCTCACTACTACTACATCAGCACGCAAATTAATCTTCCAACGGACAGGCTGATGCACCGCATGCAGCTTTGTTCGCCTTGTCCTGGATATCCTCCTACACGCTTCTCGGGTATAAAGGTTTAGGATAACCTTTGTCTGGTGTCACTATACAGAAAACGTACACGTCATGATCACGCCTGATGTATTTCCACATCTTCTTGGTGGTATTCGATCTCAGATAGTCAGAATGGATTTACACGTCATGAACAACACCATCCTTTTGGCAGACATAAACGGCAAAACTTGTTGCGCTGAAGAAGCTTTAGAGGTGAAGAAGCATGGTACAACACAGAAAAACCACTACTTCGTAGTAGACCCCACAAGAGCAGTTGTTGAAGTTTCGAAGAGGAGTCTATTGAGTTGGACAAATGTCACAAGTCATGTTTATCTCTACTTTTATGAAAAGGCGTGCACATGACAATGATGAGTTTTGAAAGGATCTTCTGTGGGTAGACTCTTATGTTATGTTGTGGTGTGCAAATATCTTTTTAACAATATTCAATTCGGCTAATGACATGTGACATCAATATATATTGTTATTGTGCCACCAACGTGCAACCATTTTATGGTTTCCTACCGATGTTTCCTAATTTGAAAACAGTCATTTGGATATTACTAATACTTAGTATGACATCGTGTCATTACTATACGATCGTCGCGTTTAGTGTGCAGCCGTTTACGGTTAACACGCGTACGTGTAAGTTTCCCCTCCTCTTGAAAACCGTTTAACGCGCGCTTTGTCCTAGTCATTTGGATAGAAAAAGCGCGCGCTAAGATCGTCATTTGAATTTTTAAAAAGTTAAGTTCTAATCATCCAGTGGCTAGATCCATGTGATTTGTAATCTGCAAGATCAATATGAAAGGAGCTATTTCCTTGAGATTTGCCTCCTGTACACTCAAATTTCGAAGTGTTCTTTCCTCTGTGGATGTACCAATTAATTAATGTTATTAAATCACATCGGATTGAGCAATTTCGCAGGAATTTCTGCCATTTCGGTTTGCAACCTTTATGCTTCGAACAGTACAAACTACAGTATTGTTCAACCTCTACCAATATTGCAACGTAGCATGAACCTAACATGGTCACTTAGTAAACTGACTTCTTTATATATCGGCTGCTCTGAGATTACAGATTCTCCGGATAATCGCCAGAGTGTAAATACTACTTTTCACTACTCACTAGCGCATCACTACCAGGATGATGCTACCAAGTGAGCAATCTACATTCAAATACACAGCAATGGCGAATTTCTTAATCACTGAAGGAGCTCCCCTTGGGTACATAATACGGTGACGGCGGCGATTGGGAGTCCAGCAGGTGCAGAGCAATCACCTGAAAATTTTCGAGCTCAACACAGCGGCGGGGCGGCCGGAGTCCGGCGAAGCCGTCGGCCGAACTCGCCAAACTCGTCGATTTGCCCCGCTCGGCACCTATCTAGGTAGCAAACGATTGTTTTAGGGGGGTGGCATGGTGTTGTCCCATGACCAGAGCTTCAGCGGCTCGCCGCCGCCGCCGTCGTTGTCGTCGTCTATGGGCGCGATGCACGGCGGAGGCATCCCGAGGTCGAACCGGATCGAGTCGTAGGCGTCGCGCTCCATCACGAACCAGCCCACGTTGGCGGCGTACTCGGCGGGGTCGTACGGCTGGGGGCTTCTCTTCAGATCATCCACCAGGCCCCGCATCCACTCGGCATCGGCATCGGCATCGGCGTCGCCTGGAGGCTGCAGCATCTGCACCTCGCCGCCGTCATTCTCGGCGGCCACGACCTCCTTGCCCACGGGCATGGCAGCATTGGGCGAGTTGGGGTTTTTAGTGGGAGGCAGGCCAAGCCCGCCGCCACTTGCGGCGGCTTCGCCCCGCGGCGGCACCCCGTCGCCCGTCGCGGACACGGAGTCCTCCACGGTGGCCTCGTCCTCGTGCACGAGACCCCGCGAGAGCGTGGCGTGATCGACCGCGCCGGCGAGCGGCGTCTGCAGCATCAGGATCCTCTTCTTGGCGTCCACCTGGGAGCACTCGATGGCGGCGAGCAGCTCCCGGAGCTTGTGCTCTGACATGCCCTCGAGCGTGCCGTCCCGCGACCCGAGCGCCATGAGCGGGCCGCCCTCCCGCGCCCTGACGAGCTTATCGCGCTCCTCCGCTAGCTCGCGCGCGACGACGGCGGCGAGGTCCTCCGTGTGCTTCGCGCGTTGCTCTGGGGAGAGCGCGCCGTACCGCCTGAACACCTCGCTGGCGACCTCCTTCGACGGCCAGCAATCCAGGTCGCCCGCGCCGCCGGGGTCCGTGCAGACCACCGCGACGTCGATGTCGCACCGCGACGCCAGCTCGCGCGCCTTACCCCTCACCGCCTCCTTGCGCTTCGCGAACTTCGCGAGGAGGTCGCGGGCTCTGGCGGCGGCCCTCGTCGGACCGACCTTGCCGCGATTCATCGCTCCCTCTCCCCGCCCCGACATCCGGCGCGCAGCGTGCTTCAGTGGGGATGGCGGCCGACTCGACGCCGGCACCAGGCGCTCCGCTCCTTATATAGATCCGATTTGGCGTGCGGCATTCCCAATCGGGTCAGGTCCGGACCCGCACAAGGAGCTTCGTCTTACCCATTTTCGGAGTCGGGTCGGGCTTGAACGTGCCGCACCTGTTGCGGAAACGAACGGGGATACTCGCCCCGCCCCGCCCCCCCCGCCGCCGCCTCAACTATGGCGCCGGCGTTCTCGGCGCACGTCCCCGCGCTTCGACGCGGAGCGCTGTGCGCGCGGTGGGTACCTGCGGCACTGTTCTCGTCGGGGATTCTCTCCGGCGACAAGCCCGTTCTGGTAAAGGCTCGAGACATTTTTGTTTCCGGTAGCAGTGAGATCTCCCTGCGGCGGTGCCACGATGGATGTTAACATGAGGTTCCGCAGGTGCGCGACTTCGTGAGGTCTGCGCTCTACGACCCCAACCATGGCTACTTCTCCAAGCGGGCGGGGCCGGTGGGCGTGCTTGATGCCAGCATACGTTTCAACCAGCTCGAGGGTGGTCTCCTTTCTCCTGTTCATTTCATCAGCTCTTTCTTGCATTGCGTCCTCTGTGAGGAAGTTTGGTGTGTGTTCCGGCATTACACGGACGAAATGGGGATCGTTTTTTGTTTGTTCGGCGGGTTGGCATTTCAACGAACGGCTTGTGTGCGTGTGGCATGCTGGCATTTGAGACTTGGTTGTTGTTTTATTGATGCCAAACTCCGTTGCTGATTGTCCAATGCTGGTATAATATTTGATTTAGGATGTGAAAAGTTACTTTTATATCATTGGCCTTAAAAATCATTTGCTTTAATACTATGTAGGGAGAAGTGCTTACATGCAGCATCTTGATAAGCTGTATAAGAAGCATGATATTGCTTGGTTTACTCCTGTGGAACTATTTAAGGTATTTCCCCCTGCTATTGGCCTATTGCGGTCGAAGAGAATGAGGTTCTTTCAGTTTGGTCACTGATGCACCTTTTTCCCTCTTTGGTGCAGCCTTGGTATGCCTACGCAATAGCAGCATCAATACTGCGCACAGCAAATCTCTCAGTTCCATTGAAGGTGTGATCTTTCAGTCCCATTGAACCTACGGAGTTGCTTTTGTCCATTTTCAAGAAGCGTTTTCATCCATTTTGCTTATGGACCAGATGCTTTTATGATCAGATATACGAGATTGGTGGTGGTTCTGGAACATGTGCAAAGTGCATACTTGATTACATGATGCTTAATGCACCGCCCAAAGTTTACAATGATATGAAATACATGTAAGCATCTGTATCTTCATTTCTTGCTTGAATGATCACAAATCCAGAATAATAGGGTTCATGAATGTCATATAAAGATACATAGTTCTGGCTATGGTTGTCTGGTTGCTCTTCGTGCTGCTATGCTTTTGCCATTCCAGTGTCATGTTCTCAAATATGCTTTGACCTTGCCCTTATCTTCACTTGCTAGCTCAGTAGAGATTAGCTCCTCTCTCGCTGAAAAGCAATTGAAAACTGTTGGCGAAGTGCAAAGTCATCTGTCAAAGTTTACAGTGGAGCACCGCGATGCAACTAACAGACCTGGATGGGGTAAGATATTCCCCGCTATTGTGTAGGGCAACCTACCTTGACATGATTGGATATAAATCTTCCTTTTTCTGCTATGCAGGCCGCAAGGATCCTCTTCCATGTTGGGTCCTAATGCTTGAGGTAAGTTTCTGGGACTTTCTTCTCACTTCTCTCTTTTTTTCCTCGCGCTTATGTATGAACCAAAGAAGCACAATGACATCATCATGTCATCTTCTCCCATTATGAACTGAAGTATCTGTCCAGTAAATTCGCTGTAGCTAGAACTGTAAAAGTCCAGCATCCTGTGGCATACAAAACATCATGATGCCAAGAAACACATGAATGCTTCAGAATATATGTGCTCTGTAGATGTGGCATTTTACACCACACATGAACTCTATCAATCTATTGTCAAATTTCGTTTTTCTAGTTATACTATGATCATAAACATACACTTGTAAACCTTTTCCGTCATATAATGACACAAAGCAAAGATTGCATTTCAAGGAATATTATAGTAGCACCTCTAACGGTATATTTCTATGGAATATCAGGTACTTGACAATCTGCCACATGACCTTGTCTATTCACCAGATCAGGTCTCTCCATGGATGGAAGTGTGGATTGAAAAAATAAACGGCAGGTTTGTGATTTTTCGTCTTTTCAGAATTTTGGCAAAATATACACTTTGCTCTGTAGTACTGCAATTGAAGGGCATCAATGTTTGCTTTTATTGTCATTGTTTATGTGGGGTTTCCATTGAAATCATTGAGATACTTTAGAGTTAGGGAAATATGATGAAACAAAAAGGAACATGCTGCTCAACACCCATATTTGGCTGGATCCTTTTATCAACCATTTAACCGACTCTGTTGCTACTAGCTCATTGATGGCAAAATATGGTTCATTCTAGAAGAAACAAAGGGAAACTCTTTGAGAGATGGATGTATGGAAGGTTGTGTGTTCTACAGTGTCCTTACATCGTGCTTTCTTTTAGGCTTGACTTGCATTAGAACGTTCTCTTTTAGTTATAATAGTATTGAATGGTTGCCTCCTTTTCCCTTGTAGAACATACATGCCATTCCTGTGATTATGGATAACTTCTGTGGTAAAATATTGCACACATGTTTATTACTTAGCATTCCTGAGGTTCTTGTGGATGAACCTCTTTTCTACTACTTTAGAAAAATGTGCATAGCTACTTCTCTGTGATTAATCTGTCCTACGTGCCTTTCCTGAAGAAAGTTCACAAGCCTCCGAAGTCTATAAGCCACTACAAGACCCATTAATTTCCCGCTGTGTAGAAATTATTGGCATGAATGAAGAGAAAGCTTCTATCAGTGAAAAACTGGCATTTGCTGCAAAAGGAGTTCTATCAAAAGTATTTCCAAAGCCTCGAAGATCTTGGTTGCCAACTGGATGTTTGGTATGCCTTAAGAAAACTATAACTTTGTGAGGTTAAATCTTTGTGGATATTCTGGAACTTAGAAAATTATTTTGATCCTCAATCCTGCAGAAACTAATGGATACTTTGCACCAAGCTTTACCGAGCATGTCCCTTGTTGCTTCAGACTTCAGCTATCTCCCAGATGTTAGCATACCTGGTGACAGAGCTCCACTGGTTTCATCAAAGGTGACGTATCCTGCTAGATTATGAGTTTATACATTATCAACTGTGTAAAGCGTTAGTTACTTTTGATTATCTTACTGGGCTTGTTTCTGAGAATGATTGTTGGTCTCTTTGTGTGCTGATGATTCATTTAACATTTTATTATTATTGAGGGTCATGGGCTTTGCTTCTGATTATCTCACTGAGCTTGTTTTGCCCTTGCAGAAGGATGGGAAAACATCTGATCATCATAACTACCTGGATGCTCAGGTACATTTTATTTGCATACTAGGTTCTGTGTACACTGTCATATACATTGGGATAATTTGTTTATTCCATCATCTAAAAAGTTCTGTTCTACATGCCAGTCAGACAATCTATCAGCCGTCTTTGGCTGACATTCGGCTGCTTTTTGAAAGCACTTATTTTCTTTCTTGATATTTTTGGATGTATCATTATGTTGGGACTTGGGAGGATAACTTTTTGGATCAGCTAGGACCAGAATGATTTGACACTGGTAACTCCCATCACATCCCCACCACCTTTTCCCAACTAAACACCTCATTCCAATTTCCACTATTCATCTCACCTCCTTTCACCCATCTAACCGTGTCTTACTATGTGGCACATTATAACAAAGAAAACAACAGCAAATTTGCAAGAACTAAGTGCTTACCTGTTTAGTTCCCAAAAATTTCACCAACTGCCCGTCACATCAATCTTCGGACGCTAATTAGGAGTATTAATTATGGATTAATGACAAAACTCATTTCACAACTCTACCTTAATTTTCGAGACTAATCTAATGAGCCTAATTATGTCATGATTAGACAACGCTGCAATCTCTAACGACGGATTTATTAGGCTTAATGAATTCGTCTCGCGATTTCCAGACCATTATAATTAGTCTATGTTTAATACTCCTAATAGACCTTGAAAAAGAACCCAAAATTTTCTTCAAAATTTTCCACCGAACTAACTTTGGTTGCATGCCCAGGTGTAGGCATTTGCTTTCCAACTGCTTCCTGGCTTTACTGCTCTGTGCTTTTCAACTCTGGTTGTATTTATTTACTGGCAGGGTGATGCAGACATCTTCTTCCCAACCGATTTCCGGCTCCTGGAGCTCATGGACCATCACTGCTCTGGCTTCTCAAAAGAGCAGAAGAACCCTGGCGCATTTAAACCCGTGAAGAAGAGGAGGTCAATCATAGTAAGTTCTCACCCTGTTCTTGCCAGCTTTGCTCTGCAGTCTTCATCTCTGAAACTGACGAAATTGGGCTTGTTACTGATTTTTCGATTGCCGTGGTCGTGCACATTCAGCTTGATACTGCAGCCTTCATGGAGGAGTTTGGCCTGCCGTTGAAGACGAGGACCAAAGATGGGTACAATCCGCTTCTCGACGATTTCAAGAACACCAAATTCTATCTCAGCGTTCCTACCCACAACAGGAAGTAGTCGTCCTCTGGCTCTGCTGCTGCGTCAAGTTTGCTGGTCAGGACAAGACATCTCCCACACTCGAACTGAACCTCCCCATTACTCTGTGATGGAGCCCTGTGAAGCTTCATGGAGCTGTACTTTCCGCAGCCGTTCTTTACTAGTGCCTTGGTTTGGTTGCACATTTTGTTGTCTGCCTAAAAAAGGCTCGAGTTTTTTATGTTAATTTGACATGAGTTAGCAAAAGAAAAGGGTAGAAAGTTTAATAATGTCGTGATATGAATCATGAATCACGTGCATCAAGACATCATTTTTTTCACGCCAAGCTGATCTTCATGCACCGTCAGAACGGTACATCGATATGCAATTACTGTATAGCAGCGTCGAATATAATTTCATACCGTTCCACGGAATGACAACGCAAGGCAAACGAATTGCAATGCCGCTACACGTTAGTTCACCTTATATGGTGGGGGCAAAATGTATAATTCGTACAAATGGATTTATTCTTTGCTATTCTTTTCGTTGCCAGTACATCGTTGCAGCTCCATACTGCAAGTCAGCGTACATTACATTTTTCTGTAGAAAAAAAGAATGGTTACATCGAATGGCTCTAATATACAACTTCTCACATCTCACCATGCTATCAGCAAAACCGGGCAAACAAAAAAAATTATATAAGGGCATGTTTGGATAGAGGGGAGTTGGATTCAAATCCAAAGGTACTAGTTCAAATTTTGAACTAAATACTAAAGCTCCTAGAGCAATCCCCCTCTCCTAAACAGGCCCTAAATCAAAGAAACATGTGGCATACTAGGACCTCTATTTCCATTATAGAAGTTTGCTGGTACGCCGCTTGGGCCCTCCTGGGAAGAGCTTCATTATCCAGCCAAGCACCCGTTCGACAACCTGAGCAATATTCCATGTCAGACAACGACAAAGAATGTCTTTAGGGTGATGTGGGCATAACATACATGTAAGGAAGTTTGGTTTTCTTGGCTCTTATTCTTATTCAAATAGGATAAAAAAACATGGAACAATAACCTGTACACAGTAGGATTTTTCTAGCGAAGTATAAATCAAGGTGACAACAGATATGCAATTTTTCCAACACGGTTTGTTCGACTACCATACTTCCGCTAGGTACTTGGTGGCCAACACTTACCTCATCTCCTTCATCAGCATACATGGTTGCATCATTGATGGAGCGAGTATCGGTTGGTTTTACCAGGACATTCTCATTAGCCATCCTTTGAGAAGTCAATAGCTCAAGCCTCTGTGTCTGCGTCTCCAGCTTTTGTGTTAGGTCCTTATTCAACTCCTTCACGATATAAGAGTAAGTTGCATTAGAAGATGCACCATTACAGACCGTAGCACAAGGCAGAACTTCACAGGTTGACCAGCAAACATATTTTCCGATATATAGAAGCTTGATAGTTGATACACCAGAACCCAGGGCTTGACTATGCTATTTGGAATAGGCATCTTGTGAACACTAGCACATGTGGTAGACAGTACCTTCAGCTTGGAGCAGTTGGATGACTCAATTCTCAGTGCCCGCAGCAGCTCTTCTCTCTCCACCGCTAACTGCAAATACAAACACACACACACACACACACACACATTATCATTACTAACAAAACTTTAACACAAAAAAAATCAAGGTAGCTAAGGTTATCTGGGAAACTTGGGTTGGTGCAAGAAAAACTCTGGATTTCTGCACATTAACAAGGTTACCTCTGACATCAAGGAATTGATGTTGTCAATCATTCTAAGCTGATCATCAGGAATGCTGGATGAGACCTCTTCTAAAGAGGGAAAATCAGACATATTGTTGGACCGCAAAACAGATGTCCCAGCATCTTCCGATGTGTCGACAGTGCTGGTCAGTGTTTCTGAAGAACTGATTCCCCCAGTATCTAAAGAAACAAATTTGGTGTCAGCCCAAAAAGATAGTTGACACCACGATTAACAAACAAAAGAGGAGATTTTAATATTCACACCTAAGTCCTCTGTTGCAGTTGATGCATCTCTTTTATCAGCTGAAGATTTATCTGTAGCAGCTGATGCCTTTTCATTCACAGGAATGTTCCTCAATTTAGAGTGCAAGAGCTTCTTTTCTGTCCAAATAGAGAGAAGAAATACAGATAGGTGTGTCAGTGGATGAGGCTAAAAGGGGACCATTAAAGTGCATGCAAGATGTAAACATACTGAACAACCAAAAAGGAAAACTTCACGTTAACTGGGGAAAGAAGAGAACAAGAATGATGTGTTAGATTGCAATGAAAATATGTACCTTCTTGAAGAGCTTCAACGGTAGATTGAAGATGCTGGCGCTCCTTTTCTAGACTAGAAACTTTGCGCCTGTGTATGATTCATGGGAAAAGTTAGCAAAAAGTTGGATGTCATGTCAAATATTCACATTCTTAATTTAAATGTCACATATTTATTTGCATAGCACTTTTAGAAATGCTAACATGGACAGAAATGTGAATTTCAACCACTGCTTATTCTTTAGAATCCGTTTTACCTATCATAAAACAAACTGGCACTCTATTCTTAAAATAAGGTCAAGAAAAGAAACAGGGTATAATAGCACGCATGGGGCTTAGTAACATCAGTACAATGTTCACCTGTAAGAAGAGATCTCAGAATGTAAACCTTCAACTTCCTTTTCAAGTTTTAACTCACTTGACCTCAGTTTCAGAGCCTACAAAACAAACAAATTTATCAAACTGCCACGACCCAGTGCTAGTTTTCAAACTCAAATTCATTTCAAATTCAAAGACAGTTTCATCAAATATGTAGGCTAGATACTAAAGTAAAACTACCCAATGAACTTCAGACCGAATAAGCATGATGCCTCATATAGCCTACAGAGTGGATGCGGGAAGATATTGCACAGGAACTGATAGTTCATTATTATATCCATAAAATTTCAACAAGAAAACATGGAATAAAGAGTATTTCACAATAAGATATGATGACCCTAGAGCTCTAGAGCTCCTTCCCAATGATTGCAAATTATAGGATTTATTCCTTATTATTTGGCTTTGCTCGAACATGAATAAGGTTTACACACTTAATGTACATAACATATTCTAAACAAGCTGTTAAGAATGTCAGGGTTTCATTTTTAAAGAAGTTTCATAATGGGTACAAAATAAACAAAATAGCAAACCACCTTATCTTCTAGTAGAATGACTTCAGCTGCAAGTACTTTTGCCCTCTCATCTGCAGCACTGCATTCTAGTTGGGCATTAGCATATTCAGTCCTGACAGACTCCAGAGCCAGCTGTTGTACAAATAGGGTTAATACAGGGATTTGACAGTATAGTATGGCAAAAATGATTAAAAAACAAAATAGTAAATAGAAATACTAATATATATAACAGCACTAATCGCGGGTGCGTTTAGTTCGGCAAATTTGCGCGAATGAATAGTGCATTGGGGTGGAAAGTTGCGGAAAAAGTGCGTGTTAGGACGCATGTTGTGAGAGAAGATGTGACTCGATGTGACAGGGATGTGACAGGTGAATAGTGATTTGGAGTCCAAATTGGGAGAACTAAACAGACCCTTAGACACCACTAAAAATTCACACATACAAATTTGACCTAGTGATCAAAGCAACCAGTTGTGGTGTGAGTTTAAAATCAGTAGAGTTTATCAGCATGCTTCAGTTCATGACCATGTCAAGCACCAAAAAAACAAACATTTTGCCTGGCATTTACAAAACATTGAAATAGTAAATCATTCAATACGTCCTAACTTGACAGTAGGGCAGTTTTTTTTGGTGGGTGTAAGGGTGGGTGTGGGACTATCGAATAAATGAAAAATACACAACAGATGGTACAGGCGGACAGGCCTTGGGGGTCTGTGAGCAGCTGCGATGCACAGCATGCCAATAAATATGAGGGGATGATGCAATTTGTCTGATTTGTTTGAGTTGTTTAATTTGAGATATTAGTCTGTCTAACCACGTTAAACCTCATCACTCCTTGTAACGGTAGCCAGTTGTGCTAGGGGGGTTAAGCATAGTGATAAGCAAGTTAGTGTTCTATAGCGACATCGCCTTTATCCTGGTCCTCAAAACCTTAACTTGAAGTTCCCAACCAATCCGTATCGGTACTGACATGACAGGTACTGCAATTACAGTCCTAATATTGAGAATACATTTTGTCAAAATTTAGGTGCTAGAAAGGTAGAGCAGGCCTAACCAGTTGAGCTTGAATTTCTTCCTGCAATCGCTCCATATCAGATGTCAACTGGCTGATTACATGTGCCTGGTATTTGAAATTGGTGAAAAAGCATCATATAGTATACTAATTAGTAGTTGCGGATACAAACGTGAAACGTGTAACGCATATTTATTCCGCCCGAGTTAAACCAAGCTGCAATGTATATAACAAATGGATGGCTATTGAAGTATCGATCAAGCAATAGGAAAAACTATTGCTTTGCTAGTCTTAGGGTTGCTTGATTTTACATTCTAACTTAGCATCTTTGGCTTCAGTTCTATTTTTACTTACAGCACTGTTATTAGGATTCTCTGGATATATTCTACTCGAGAATTTGAATCGTGCAAACCGATGCAGCAATCACTTTTCTAACAGGTTATGCTAGAGAGTTTAATAGAGTGAAGCACCAAATAAATACAGAAAAAGCAAAACTTAGATTTTGTAATCAATCAACGAAAAACTAGTTTAAAAGTTAAGCAAACATTTTCCTTGTAATAAATCATGGAAAGATTCCCTCCCTTGTGAATTTATAACGATCATTAGTGACAAAGTTCATTATATTCAACTTGAAAACTATTTTGATAATCATCAGAGAAATTTGAACATACCTGTTGATTAAACTTATCAGTTAGTGCAGAGTTATCTGTGGCCAAATTCTCTGCTAATTCTTGAGATTTCTGAAGAGTACGTTGCAAGGAAAACTTCTCTTTTGTCAAATCTTCGATGAGCTGGTGACCAAACCAGAAAACCATTAATAATATGTCAACAACAACAACAACAACAACAACTTAGCCTTTTGTCCCAAGCAAGTCGGGGTAGGCTAGATGAAACCCAAAGGTACCATCAACATAAAGACACGTAGAAGAAGTCATGGCTCAGGAACGTTGATGGCTAGTCTCCAAGCGCCCCTATCCAAAGCTAAGTCCTTGGAGATATTCCACTCCCTAAGGTCTCTCTTAACTGACTCATCCCAGGTCAGTTTAGGTCGACCTCTAACTTTCTTCACATTGTCGTCCCGCTCTAGGACCCCACTACGCACCGGAGCCTCAGGAGGCCTTCGTTGGACATGTCCAAACCATCTCAACCGATGCTTTGGATCAGTTTCTCCTCAATTGGCGCCACCCCGACCCTGTCCCGAATATCATCGTTCCGTACTCTATCCCTCCTCGTGTGCCCACAAACCCAACGCAACATACGCATCTCCGCCACACTCAATTGCTGGCCATGTCGCCTTTTTGTAGGCCAACACTCCGCACCGTATAACATCGCCGGGCGAATCACCGTCCTATAAAACTTACCTTTTAGCTTCTGAGGCACCCTTTTGTCACAGAGGACGCCGGAGGCTTGACGCCATTTCAACCAACCGGCTGAAATTCTATGCCTAACATCTTCGTCGATGTCGCCATCCTTCGTAGTATCGAACCTAAATACCGAAAAGTATCCTTCTTGGTCACCACTTGCCCATCAAGGGTGACGTCTCCCTCCTCACGCGTCGTACCGCTAAAGTCGCACCTCATGTACTCGGTCTTGGTCCTACTAAGTCTAAACCCTTTCGATTCTAACGTATGCCTCCACGAGTTCTAACTTCCTATTTACCCCCGCCCTACTCTCATCAACTAGCACCACATCATCGGCAAAGAGCATACACCGGGGGATATCACCTTGAATGTCCCTTGTGACCTCATCCATCACCAAAGCAAATAGATAAGGGCTCAACGCCGACCCTTGATGTAGTCCTATTTTAATTGGGAAATCACTAGTATCGCCATCGCATGTCGGGACACACGTCACCACATCCCCGTACATATCCTTGATGAGGTTAACATACTTAGTTGGGACCTTGTGCTTCTCCGGTGCCCACCACATGACGTGTCTCGGCACTTTGTCGTATGCCTTCTCGAGGTCAATAAATACCATGTGCAAGTCCTTCTTCTCGCTCCCTATATCTCTCCATCAATTGGCGTATTAAGAAAATCGCCTCCATGGTCGACCTACCGGGCATGAACCCAAAGCGATTTTGGGTCACACTCGTCCCTCTTCTTAGGCGATGCTCGATAACCCTCTCCCAGAGCTTCATCGTATGGCTCATCAACTTAATTCCACGGTAGTTCGTACAACTCTGAACGTCTCCCTTGTTCTTGAAGATCGGTACTAATATGCTTCTCCTCCATGTCAATGGCACTAAATAAAATAAATAAATAAATACATGAGCACTACTCCCCCTGTCCCATGAAAAGTGCAATTATAGTTTTTCTAGGACAGATTAGAGGTGGCGCAAAAAGACTCTAATACCCTCATTTGTTAGCCACATACAGTAAGTTTTGGCATGCAAATCAAATTTGATTACTTAATTAGGCATGTAATTAGATCTATTTTCTAGGATTGCACTTTGTGGAATGTTTTTTTAAATGTTGGGATTGCACTTTCATGGGACGGAGGGAGTAGTTACTAATAACTTTTTAATGATAGAGAACATATAGAAGAAAAGGATTAGATGTGTCAAAATACACACAAAACAAAAGTAGTTAATTTAACAGAATCTCTCTATCATTTAATCTTGACAACAAAGAATTTGCATGTAATGTGCAGCCACAACACATGATAGTGCCATGTATGATTATGTGCAGCCACAACACATGATAGTGCCGTGTATGATTATGGAAACGATTATGAAGCACAGAGCACAGAAGAAACGGTTACTTATAAAGCCATACAATATCACTCATTAAGTGAACCCACAGAGTAGATAGAGAAAAGTGGTTCTTTTTCCCATAGGTTTAAGTTTCCATACAGAAGAGCTACTAGGCAACTAGGCTTCATGTTAGTGGCATAACATCGGAAGATACAAGTAAACATTTAGATTCATTTTATTGTCTATAATAATATGACAGCTCTAATCAATATAAGAATACCATATCCTCAAGAAATTCATATGACAAATTGATTAAAAAAAGTTTAAACATTCATCACCTGCTCTAGTTCTGCAAAATCATCATGTTTCCCATGAGTTGTGAAGTTTTGGGATGTCTGATTGCCATGCTGTATACTTCTGTCTTCTTTGAAAAGCGAGAAATCGGGAAGGGTGGGGCTGCCATATGACCCTTTCTCAGGTCTATATTCCTGATTTGCTGATGTAAGAGAGTTATCTGCAACATTACTTCCAGTTGACTGTTGATTTGATTGCTGCAAAAATGAACTCTGATAATTTGAATTGCCGAATAGTTGATTAGCCTTTGCAGGCTCCTCGTATGAGGCTTGAGTTGTTGGAGGGGTTCTTTGTACTCCGATCGAATCAAGAAATGATGGCCTTAATCGATTGTATGAAGTTGGATAACCAGATGACAGAGAAGGGTCCTGTTTTTCAAAATTAACAGGTGTGGGATCCGCTGCATTCCGAGTTGCAACATTTGTATCATGATCTACACTATCAGTAATCCTAGAACTACTGAAGGTATTGCCATAATCCCTACTGCTGGCATACAAAGATTGTTCCACCTTGGAAGAGTCTTTGGAGGTATCTACATAGAGAAAAAAGGAAGAAAAGCAAAATATATTAATTATTAGATGTGTTTACTCATAGAAAAAAAATAAGATATCAAGTTTACCTCTCAACCGACTAAAGATGTCATTGCTTGTGGAGTAATCCTGAGTGTAAGCACTTTCAGAATTTCCAAAAATGGTGCTGGATGGGTATGAACTAGATTGCTCGGTATTGTGTGTTTGATCTGATAGAGAATTTCTTCCCCAACTCGGCAAAGTGTTGGTAGAAGAAGGTAAACTCGAACTGTTGGTGTTCCCAAAGGCACTTAATTTAGATGTTGGTTGCACATCATTGTCAGGACTGTGCTCGTCCCTTTTAAGGGCAGCCTCACCTCTCCAATTCTCATGATGACCATTAACAAGGTCGGAGAAGCTCAAGTTCCCGTAGAACTTACTTCCTACATCACTAACACCATCTTGCTGGGCTGTAACATTACTAACCCCAACTGAAGCATTTACACTGACAGGACCATTTGACATGGATTCTGCGCCTCTGGAAGAACTTGCTGAGCCACTCTCATATGCAGCAGATGGCACAGAAGATGTGCTTTCTCGGTATGGCTCAACATCAGACACCAGCCTGTCTCCCGAGCTGGCTGTACTGGCAATTGGAGGGGGGTTCTGCACTACATCAGGAGCAGGCAGTTTTGCCGGCTCCGCACTAGCTGCTGCGGCGGTGGCTTTCTTTGCCGCTTTCTTCTTGCGGAACTGCTCGAGCTGGATCAGAGAAAATAGAACATTGTTATTGTGAAGCCAATTTCTGGTCGAATATTTGCGGGATCGGCATTCGACGATAGCTGACTGCATAGCGAGATCTAAGCAGCTAAGTTTCAAAAGTTGCAAACTGAGCCTCAAATAATGAGGCAAACTTAATTCATTTGAATTCTCTACTGCAAGCAAAACGGCCGAGACGAATTTGATAGCATTTGGCTTATCTGTCGCAATGCGAAACGATTGAATGACACACGACAGTCACCGCGCTAAGCGACAAGTTGCCCCTAATTTCTCTACGTCCTCTTCTAACACATATTTGCTCGATTAGCGATTGCGGGTGGCGAAAGACTACATTTCTCGCAAGCAACAGGCAACAACGGACCTACCCGCTTCTTCCCGGCCTCGAGATGCTCCTTGCGCGACGGGGCGGCGGAGGAGGAGGAGGGCGCCTGCGCCGACGCCATGGCTCCCCGGCTCCCACCGACCCAGCCCGGCCCAAATCTCGGCGAGATCTCCCCGTCCCCGAATCGCCGGTCGCCGCTGGTTCGACTTCGATCGGGCCCCGGGGAGGGGGCGCGAGATCTGGCGACGGGATCGGAGTCGGGGTCGGGATTGGGGGGGATTTGGGATGCGCGCTGCGCAGCCTCCAAATCCCGCTCGGCCCCCCGAACGTTTGGGCCTTCGCCTCCCCTCCTCTTTCGGCTGTTGCTATCTCTTTTTTGGTGCGTCGCCGTGGAGTCCGACCGGCTTGAGTTTCCTGCCTGCTGTTGCTTCGTCGCGGTCTGTCCTCCCGGGCTGGCTGGCGGACAATTTTTTAATTTTAACCTTTTTTTAAAATTATTTTTAAAAATAACACATCAAAAACATTATTTGCAGATCTAACCCGTTTCACCGCCCGCGTGGCGGGCCCGCGGCGGGGGCGCGCGCGTACGCATGCGCGCGCGCGGCGAGCCGCGCCGGCAGACGGTGGGGCGATGTGTAAGATGGTCGGCGCGGCGGGCGCGCGCCGTGCATGTGGCGCGCGGGGGTGGGCGCGCGCGCGCGCCATGCGTGTGCGCGCGGAAAGTGGGCGCTGCGCGCACACGTGGGCCGCGGGCAAACGGGTTAGATCTGCAAATAATGTTTTTGAGGTGTTATTTTTAAAAATAATTTTGAAAAAAGGTTAAAATTAAAAAATTATCCGTGGCTGGCTGGGATGGTTCCGTTGGCTGCTCGTGATGGGCTGCTGATCCATCGGCGCAACTGTGTATCACGTGGCTCCAATCTTCGTACTAGCAGAAACGTGTTTATATGGCACTGTAAAATAAAGAGCAGAAGTTTTTTCATCAGAAAAAAAAATAAATCTTTTTTGTGAAAAGTGTACATGGCGAATTTAGTTTGATTTGTGACAGTGGCAACAACAAAACTAGTTGATGTTGCAATGAATATGAAACTATTTGAGCGTAATTTCGAGTTTCAGCCTCATCTTTCAGTTGTATGGGTTGTTTTAGCATTGTTGCTATGAACATCCTACTCTTGCCAAGTTGTTATGGGACTACTTATGAGCATTTGTTTGAGAAGAAATTCTTTTTCTTTCATATGTTTTCTTGCAATCATGTACATATTCCAATACAATCATGTATTCATATTTCATAGGCATATGATAAATGAAATAAACATAGTGTGCAGCATATATATACCCGTAACACCCACAAATTCTGACCAACTACGAACATTATCTAAATTACTACCCTCGTCAGTGACTAGGTGAAGTGTATGTGAACATAAACCCAATAGTTATTTTATTTTAATATAAGAGATTAATTGTGTAGTCTTATGATTTTCTTAAGAAATGGGGAAACACAAAGTGAGTCTATTTATATTTCTCTTATAAGAGAAATGCACCACAAATCTGGAGTAGGCCTTTTAGTGCAAAAAAAATGTTGATATAACGAATCTTTTTAATGCACATGTAAAATATATAATTAACTAAATAGGTTGTAAAGCATAGTAGGTAACAAAACCTTACTCTAAGGACTTAGTTATGCGATTGCACGTGTGGAGTGGAATGATATCATGATCAAAAGCAGACCTAAATAAGTTTATCAAAATTATATATACATGTCTAAACTAACAAAAGAAATGCATGAATACTATTCTTTTGATTTATATTATGTTATATAATCTCGTAATATTTGAAAATTGAAGTAAATTCTTTGACGGTTAAATAAAAGCCTTGCGCACACGAGCATTGTCTTTTTTAATAGAAATGCTAAAGGAAGTACGAAACAGAGAGAAAAAATAAAGAAAAGAGATACAGCGCCTATGAGTTAGACTAACTCCAGCAATCCCCTTCACCCCCATCTGCAAAAACCTGGTATGAGAGAATGAGAGAGAAGGAAACTTCTCTCAAAAAAAAAGTGGGACTACAACAATCCCCTTCATCCTCATCCCCAATCGACGAGGCAGTTGGCTCCCGCGACGGTTGGAGAAATCGACGAGCAGAGGCGCGGCGGGCCCACTGAGGAGCGGCGGCGAGCTCCTGGCTACCGGATCCCGTGGAGGGGACGACGCCCTCCCTCCCTCTCCAGCGGCGGCCTCGAGCCCGCCGCGCTGACCTCTCCGGCACCGCGGTCGGAGTTGAGAAGAAATTTTTTTTCTTTCATATGTTTTCTTGCAATCATGTACATATTCCAATACAATCATGTATTCATATTTCATAGGCATATGATAAATGAAATAAACATAGTGTGTGTGACAGAACCGCCCAAAATAATTCCGTATTATCGCCTAAGCCGGTCCACTTGGCCATTAAGCGATAATAAAGAATTATTAAGTCACTTCCGCCGGGTAAAGCCCGGTAAATCACATACAACAGGATCGCTGATATGCGCTAAGCCCACACGAAGGCGGGACCAGAGTACCACATCACATTACATGAAAAGGGTTCACAAGTTTAACATTATTACAAACCAGGTTTTTGTACATAAAAGTAAACATGGTTCAGAGTTTAAACAGCGGAAAATAAAACTAGCGCATGATACACACGGGAGGCCATCCATGCATATCACTCTTCATCATCGTTTTCCCATTCAAGCTCCCAACCATCTGGGATAGAACCAGGCCAGAAGGTATTACCTGAAAACAACAAATTAAGCAAGGCTGAGTACTAAAACTCAGCAAGACTTACCCGACAAAGATAAAGCAAGACTAGACATGCAAGGCTTTTTTTGGCTTGTGGGTTTGTTTTGCCAAAAGCGACTGAGAGTTGATCCTTATTTTCAGATTTTAGCTCAAGTTCTAGTATGTTAATTAGTCTAGGTGAGCACATGTACTAAACAAGCATGTTGTGCAAACACTATTAACAGGTAACAATATTAATCCAAATGTTCCATAAATAAACATGGGGTAGCTAGTGGTCAAGCCGACTCAAATAACGGCGAGTGACCGACGATCGATCGATTTATAGCCTTGCAAGGTAAACCCAAGATACACGGAAGAAGTAGACCCCAAGAATTCAAATAAAAGCAAATGCAGGGTCTACCCCGACCAGGCGGTTCCCAACATCCCACAGTTTGGGATCAGACGCTACAAACTGCGGTACACGGTTATCCGGAGGGTCTAACCCGACCGGTCCGACTCACACACTATACCACGGGTAGCTAGCGGGAGACACATCCCAAGCGGGTAGCTAGAAAGATCCCGCCCCGGTTCGAAGGTACTAGGCTTACCGGTCCCATTCCCGCAAGTACTTGGTACGTTCAATAGCTTAGGACCAGCACCATGCTACTCGGTCGAGACCGAACCCATTGCTCTTACCACATGAGCGAGTCAATTTAACCAACTTATGATCCCAACATAAGCATCCTATATCTCGCGAGCAATGAGTCATTACTCGACTTCTACCGTAACCTCAGAGCATGGCACTAGCGTTCATAACATACTAGTAAAAGAGCATAGCAGTCCTAAGGATCATGCAACTAGGTTTCAAAACAACTCCTGAAACTTAAATGCACAAGTAAAGCAATAAAGCGCTGAAGAGTAAAGGACATGATTTTAATTTAAAACATGGGTTAGATGAAACCGGTGCTTGCCTTCCTCAGACTCAGCACCCAAACAAGCCTTTGGCTCTTCTGGACTTTGGTCCAGGTCTTGCTGCGCGCTAACTTGATTCAACTCCCCGCTGGCTGCTCCCCCCTCCTCCTGGGTAAGCGTGTAAGTCCCGTCGGGAAGATCTACACGTTCACATGCACATGCATTAGATTATGGTGAAGGTGGGAGAATTACCACAAAATCAACTCTTGTTGGACACATTCATCCAAACAACATTATTTTCTTACAGAAATTATTAGGGTGTGTGATAAATAACAAAACACTATTTTGATGGTGATTGTGTGCACATCTAAGCAATTTAAGTTACTTAACTTCACCAAACAGCAAGGGGTGTGTTTAATTTAATAAAAACAGAAACAAACATGATTTTACAATTCAGCACATTTAATTTCCATTTCTTTCTTTAATTATTTACAACAAGCCTTTCTACCATAAATCCAAATTAAATAAAAAACACTTCCAATGAGCCTAATCTTTTGCACACAGCAACATATGCTTAGTTTAAGCTCTCACACCAAAATTTGGCCTAAGATCATTTATAAATTAATTTATACGAAAAAGACAAATTGCAGACTAGTAAATCAACAGTAAATCATATAAAAGGATTTAATAAACTTTTTGATCTCAACTTTCTCCTACAGGTCAAGTATGCCAAAAATGAGTTTCTGACCAAGGCATGGTTGCAAATTCAATTTATTTTTCAGATTTTGAATTTAAGCCCCTACACAAGATTAAATTCAAAACACCTAGTAAACAATTCCCTAAAATCACATCCATCCTACCAGAGTTACTAATCATCAAGGAAAAGCCCTAGGGTGCACTTGTGCTCAAAGAAAAGTGCATTAAAGGTGATATAAAAAGCATCAAACTTATTCTAGCATAAAGCTTAAATAAATCATAAATGAAAATATATGCATCAAAATCATGCAAACTTTTGCCACAGATCTAGACATGATGTAAAGAGCAACATATCCAAAATTCAAGTCCATAGCACGTGTATATTTCAAATCACACTAAAAACACTCCAAACTGAGTTTGACTTTTTTAATTCAAAAACTGTACAGAAAAACCCTATACATGTTTTCTAGAAAAGGTAGATTTCTTCACCACAAACCCAACAAAATTGGTTTTGCATTTTTCTGATTTTTGTACAATTTTTAATGATTTTTCGAAGGTACTGCTGCAACCCTAAAGGTAACCTTTACAACCGGGTCCCTGGAAACTTGCAAAAATCCCCCTGAATACCTTCTCGCTTGCAATGTAGACCCCGGCGGGGCTGCCCGCGCCGGTGACCGGAATTGGAGGCCGGCGGCGGCCGGGCTTCGGCCGGGGGCGGCGCTGGGGGCCGTCCGGACCGCGCCCGGCCGCAGGTGGCCTCGGCCGGCCGGCCGCCGCGCCGGCGGACCGCCCCCCGGCGCGCGCACCGCTCCCCGTGCGCGGGCGGCCGGTGTTGGCTCGGAGGCGGGGAGTCGGGCGGCGAGCACGGCGAGCCGGACGAGGAGAACGAGCGCCGACACACCCTCTCTCCCTCTTATACCCCGCGAAGGACACACGGAGGGCGCGCGCGCGTTTCATGCCTCGCGGCCGCCGTGGCCTCGGCGCGTGGTGCGGCCGGCGCGAGGGGCGCGCGTAGGCGCGGCTCACCGCGCGGAAACGGGCGGAGGAGTCTAGGCGTGGGGAAGGTCCACAGCGGAGACACCGAAACGTCCGTACGCCGGAGGAATCGGCGGGCGACGCGTGGCGCGCTCAGCCACGACGTCCATGGCGCGGGAGCACCCAGGGTGCTGGTTTTCATTTCATTTGCACAGATTCGAAATTGCATAACTCCCTAAAGTGGCAACTAAGTTGAAAATCTCCGAAAAGCAAAGTTGTAGAGGAGCTATAGATCTACAACTTTCCCAAAGGGCGACATATGTTTTGATCAACGGTTTGCCCGGGAACGTCGACCGAAGTTGCAGATTTTCCACGGCTCGATTTCTCGTTCACGGCGCGCAAGTAAACTCGATTTTTGGCCAATTTGCACTCAAAATTGGAATGTCCGCCAATTACGAAAAATGTGTTCCCGGAAATAACGAACAACTTTTGTATTGGCCGATTTTGAACTTCTATAGTGAAATTTGGAGAACGCGCAAGAAAACCATTTCAGCCTTTTAAGTAGATCTAGGGTTTGACCGTAATTAGAGATTTTGACCGAGGTCTTTTGAGCAAAAGTGTGCCCAATCACGTCAAACATGCTTAGAAGTTATTTATCCTTAATTAACTCATATAATTAATGTCATTAGCACAATCAAACATCAGAGATGTTACAGCCTACCCCCCTTAAAAGAAATCTCGTCCCGAGATTTAGGATTTAAAAGATGGAAGTAGGTGGAAAGAACTTACTTTGCCTTGAGTCAAGAAAACCCGGATAATTCTCATTGAGATAATGTTCAGTTTCCCATGTAGCTTCTTCTACGGTATGATGACTCCATTGGATTTTATACATCTTTAAAGATTGCCTTCGAGTTTTTCTTTCTTTTACATGAAGAATTCTCAAAGGATGTTCCACAACAGAGAGATCTGGTTCAATCCAAGCATTAGCTTCTTCAATAACTTCTCTAGCCGGTTCATGTGCACATTTCCTCAATTGTGATACATGAAACACATTGTGCACGACAGAGAATCGTTCGGGTAGTTGAATACGGTATGCCACCGGCCCACAGACTTGAATGATCTCATAAGGGCCAATGTAGCGAGGAGCTAGCTTCCCTTTCACACTAAATCTTTGGACAACCTTGGTTGGGGAAACTTTTAAGTACACAAAGTCACCAACTTTGTATTGTCTAGGTGCCTTTCCCTTGTCATAACGACTCTTTTGTCTTTCTTGTGCAATTCTCAAGTTTTCCTTGATTACCCTTACTTTTTATTCGGCATCCTCAACTAGGGCTGGACCAAACAATTTCCTCTCCTCGGTCTGTGACCAGTTCAAGGGAGTACGACATCTTCGTCCATAAAGAGCCTCAAAATGTGCCATTTTCAAGCTGGCTTGATAACTGTTATTGTAAGAAAATTCAGCCAGGGCGAGACACTTGTCCCAACTCTTATCAAAATGAATCACGCATGCTCGCAACATGTCCTCTAGAATGCGGTTTACCCTTTCGGTTTGACCATCGGTCCGAGGACGATAAGCCGAACTCGCGTATGATTTTTGTGCCAAGTGACTTATGTAATTGTTCCCAAAAACGTGCCACAAAGAGAGATCCCCTATCGGAAATGATGGTTTTAGGAACACCATGCAAGCGAACAATGTGCTCAATATAAAGACTTGCATAATCTTTGGCATCATATGTAGTGCGGACTGGAATAAAGTGAGCTGTTTTTGTTAATCTATCAACGATAACCCAGATGGAATCATGTTTCCTAGATGTGAGTGGCAATCCGGACACAAAGTCCATACTTATGTCATCCCACTTCCATGAAGGTATGGGTAGGGGTTGAAGAGTACCGGAAGGTTTCAAATGACCTGCTTTAATTCTTTGACAAGTATCACATTCGGACACATATTTGGCAATGTCCACCTTCATATTGGACCACCAAAAATTCTCCTTTAAATCTTGATACATTTTACTACTCCCCGGATGGATAGAGAATTTAGAGAGATGACCCTCATCAAAGATTTCCTTTTTCAACTCCCAATTATCTGGGACAACAAGGTGTTGCCCAAACCAGATTATATCTTTCTCATCCTTCCGGAAGCAATTATGTTTAGGATCCTTTTCTAGCAATTTTTGTTTAATTAAGAGAATACCCTCATCTTGAAGTTGAGCCTTAACAATTCTATCAACTAGGTTAGACTCGCAGAAAGAGCATTTAGGCTTCCTTGTTCAACAATTTCCAAGTTTAGCCTTCTCAAATCCTCACACAGAGTGTCACTGTAAGGTTCCATTGATAGGCAATTGCAGTGAGCCTTGCGGCTTAGAGCATCTGCAACTACATTCGCCTTTCCAGGATGGTAATGGACCTCAAGATCATAATTTTTGATTAACTCTAACCATCTTTTTTGCCTCATATTTAAATCAGATTGAGTGAAAATGTATTTGAGACTTTTGTGGTCAGTAAAGATATTGCAGCGGGTCCCCATAAGGTAATGCCTCCATATTTTCAATGCATGAACAACCGCTGCTAGCTCTAAGTCATGTGTGGGATAATTCTTTTCATGAGGGCGAAGCGCTCGTGAGGCATAGGCAATAACCCGATTTTCTTGCATAAGAACACAGCCAAGACTCGTGCCTTAAGCATCACAATAAACTTCATATGGCTTTGAATTGTCCGGCTGCGCTAGCACTGGGGCTGAAGTTAAATGTTCTCTTAATTTTTGGAAAGCTTTATCACAAGCCGCACACCACACAAATTTCACGCATTTCTTTAGCAACTCAGTCATAGGCTTAGCAATTCTAGAGAAATCCGGAATAAAACGGCGATAATAACCAGCCAAGCCTAGAAAGCTGCGGATTTGATGAGCTGACTTAGGAGGTCGCTAATCCATAACATCTTACACTTTGCTTGGATCGACAGATATGCCTTCGCTGGAAATAGTGTGCCCCAGAAATTTAACACTGTCCAGCCAAAACTCACACTTGGAGAATTTAGCAAAGAGTTTATGTTCTCGCAAGCGTTGTAGCACAATGCGAAGATGTTCCGCATGATCTTCCTCATTCTTGGAATAAATAAGGATGTCGTCAATGAAAACCACGACGAATTTATCCAACTCCGTCATAAATACGGAATTCATGAGGTACATGAAGTAGGCTGGTGCATTTGTGAGACCAAAAGACATAACCAAGAACTCATATAGGCCATAGCGAGTAGAGAAAGCTGTCTTGGGAATATCACTAGGCCGGATTTTAATTTGGTGATAACCAGACCGAAGGTTGATCTTTGAGAAGACCTTAGCCCCAGCCAACTGGTCAAATAGCACGTCAATGCGGGGCAACGAATATTTGTTTTTGATAGTCACCACATTGAGAGGTCGGTAGTCCACGCACAACCTCAGGCTACCATCTTTCTTTTTCACAAAGAGGGCAGGACAGCCCCAAGGAGAAGAGTTGGGCGGATGTAGCCCTTATCAAGCAACTCTTGAAGTTGTTTCTTTAATTCAGCAAGTTCTTTGGGTGGCATTCTATAGGATCGCTTAGAAATAGGAGCGATGCAGTGCCGTAGCTCAATGACAAACTCAACATCTCTATCTAGTGGCAAGCCAGGCAATTCATCAGGAAAGACATCCATGTACTCACATACTACTGGAATGTCCTCAAGTTGAGTAGTTATGGCTGCATACACACATGAGCCTTTATGGCCGGTTGGGGGAAGGTACAGAATTGAATTCCCGACCAAAGGTGAGTTGATTTCTAGTATTCTTTCAGAAATATCCAGGACAACTTTGTGCTGAGTCATCCAATTCATGCCTAAGATAACATCTACCCCTTCTAGGTACATTGTGACCAGATTAGTTGGAAAAGTTTTGCTACCTATCTCAAGTGTATCTCAAGTGGTACGCTTAAGGCTACTTGATTTGAAGCAACCTTTCCACCCGGTGTGGCAATCATATAGGCCTGCTTAGTATGACACCACTTCACGTCCAAATTTCTCACGATTTTCACATTAATAAAGCTATGAGTAGCACCAGAATCAAATAATATAATAACAGGACGACCACGGATAGAAAATGTACCCGTCAAGACTGGTGCTCCCTCTGGTAGATCAACCACTGTGGTGAAGTTTAAACGGTCTTGCTTCACTTGCACAGTTTGTTTCTTTCCTTGATTTCCAGCCTTAGAGCCTTGCCCCTGACTTTGCTGATGCTGCTGTCGAGGGCGTGTGCACTTGTTAGCATAGTGCCCCAGCTGTCCGCAGTTATAGCAACGACGATCATCATTGATGCGGGCAGGTGGGGGTGCACTAGGCCTAGAAGCGGTCTGCTGAGTGTTGTGATAGCCAAAGCTGCCAGACGGCTTAGACTGAGATTGCCTTATCACCCAGCGTCCAGCTGAAGATGGCTGGGTGGCACCCTGCACATTCTTCTTTACAAATTTAAATTTCTTGCCTTGGCCACTGCCTGAAACTTGATTAAACTTACTCTTTCTATCCTGTTGAGCCCTCTTCATGGCATCCTCCTGAGAGATGGCCAAATTTACCAGCTCAGTATAACTATCAATTTTAACTAAGTTCAACCTCTCATAGAGCTCTCCATCAAGCCCTTCACGGAATCGCTACATCTTTTTCTTATCAGTATCAACATGATAGTCCCCATACTGACAGAGACTATTAAACTTCTGAGCATACTGATAGACTGAGTCAGAGCCTTGCTTGAGATTCATTAGCTCTCTCATCTTCCTATCAACAAGACCCTTAGGAATATAATGCTCTTTAAAGGCTTTCTTGAATTCGCCCAAGTAATCCGGTGACCCCGTGGCCGCATGGACTTGAAATGCTCCCACCGCATTAATGCTTCACCCCTCGATTCTTTGCCGAGGGCCGAAGCCTCGCCTTATGTTCTTCCGAGCAAGGCGGTGTGAAGATGGAAAACATGGCCTCTAGGGCCCCGATGAAAGCATCGGCCTCTAGGGGCTCCTCGCCTTGGTGAAGAGGGGTGGCCTCATTGCCCCGAACTTTTCATAGGACATGACCGCATTAGGCCCCTCCCGAACATGGCCTTGATTGTGCACAGAGTTGCAGCAATCTTTGAGCAATCTGCTGCCGAGTTTGAAGTATTTGGCGCAACACTTCGGTGCTCGCGCAAAGCAATAAAAGCTTCGCGGGTGTCATGGGTGGAGGTGGAGGAAGAGGAGCATCCCCACCGCCTCCCGCACCCCGAGAGTCATTCCGTGTGTTATCAGACATCTGAAAAGTTGAACTTTCATTAGATACATATTCAAAGCTTGCTTAAAAGAATACAAGAAGAATATGCATACGAAAATTCAGACTTATAGAAAATTTCAGAATTCAGACAACATCACAGTTCTGAGTAAATAATTCATAACTCTCTGTACAGAAGTCCAAAATTCATAAAATTTGGTCAGCATGTGTAGAATTTTATAAGTTTCAACTTTGGTATTCAACTCCAGATCAGATTCATCTTTTAAAGGGGTCGAAAAATTCAGTTTCAAAGGTTCTGTCTAGCAGTTTGGACAGCAGGCAGTAGCTTACTAAAAAATCGATATTTCTTAAACTACACATGCGAAAATGCTGAATTTTGGTGAGCATGACCATTATAAAATTTCAAACAACTTTGGTAGTCATTGCAAAATCCAGAAATGACCATAACTTTCTCCATTTAATTTCTTAGGCAGATTGCTGCCGGGAAGATGTTTTTCCACCATAATTATAGATTACAAAATTTGGTGGATCACCATTACATAGGGGGGTCACTATGTAGCTTCTAGCTACACAAAAGAATACTCTAAGTCAGCCTAGAACCAAAATCCAACCAAAAGGGCTAACAAGAGTACATGCCAAGTTTTCCTACTACAACAACTAGGATCTAGGTCCTATGTACAAACTATGGAGAGTTTCCCCGCGACATGTAAGAATAGAGCATCAAGCTCCTCTAATCGAGTCCGGGAACGTCCTGAACCTCCTCTGGGTCCAGCTGGATCTCCATCTGCTCATCATCAACAATAGCTGGTGGGTGGTGCACCGCCGGAGCATAACCACAACACCCTCCAAGGCCTCGTATATCGAGCTCGAGGTCCCCAACCTCGCTCCCGCAAATCCCGGATGTGCTCAAGGTGCACAAGCTTCTCGGCATCCCTGTCAACCAGCCGAGCTCGCAGCTCGCCGCCCGGCCCGTAAGTCCGAATCTGCCGCAAGTGGTCACCTCGCTCAAACGTAAACCGGTGTGCTCGCTCCCGGAGCTGCCGTATCCGATCCCGAAGGTCGGCAATAATCGCGGACGACACCGAGTGTACTTAACATACCGCTCGGTGAAAAGGCCGACAACCCGGGGAGATGTACCAAGTAGCTCCGGTGAGACGACTAGCCAAGTCATCCGCGATAACCCGACGAAGGTCCCGTAGAGCGTACAAGGCCCTCAAGCACGTGCCCAAAGTCCGTACTCCGTCGTAGGGTGGCACGGTCTCGAGAAGTGTGGCTATATTGGCCATCCCGGCTAGCCACAACGGATCGTTGGGGTCCAAAGCTAGAGCCAACCCCAACGGTGTCCGAAGCATCTCCGCGGTCCGTGGGTGGAGAGAGCGTGGAGCACCATCAAGGCCGCCGACTCCACCGCCTCGACGGCGCGGAAACAGAGGAGCTCCATGCTCAAGTCCGCCCACTCGGGGGGTGGCCCGGTGGGGGAGCACGATCACTCGAACTCGCGGCTCGGTACGCCCCACTCCTCGTACTCCACCCCCTCGTAGAAGGGAGGTGTGGTGTAGCCGACAGCACACAAGTCTCTCCACGCAATGCGTGTGAAGCCCTCCCACTGCAAGCCAGTGGTTGCAAACGTGCCATCAGCGCCCACCGCAACAAACCCAGGGGCAGCCATCTGTAAAATAATTACAAACACATGTTAGAACCCAAAAATATGAGTTTAACATGCAATATGACAAAACTGGCAATTCTGAACAAAAATTCATGACAGCAAAACCAGTACCCCAAAAATTCCAAATTTTTGTGAGCAACTCGACAATGTTATAACTCACATTTTTGGTATTCAAAGGTCGAACTAATTCGGATTGTAAAAGGGTGAAAAATGTTCATTTTCAGAGTGCTGTTGCCCAGAAATTCAGCAGGGCAGAGCTTCACTAAAAAGACCATAACTCAATACATGAGTACCCAATTAACATGAAATTTTTACAGCACGATCTATGCTAGATAATGAACATTTTTGCTGTAGATTCTCAGATCAAAATCTATTTGGAACTATAGGTAAAGATTCGAGTTTTCTGCCTAACTCAGAATTTTGACAATAATTCGACGTAGGCTAGCCATTTTTATCCTAACTTCAGTTTTAAATCTCCTAAAATCATGAGAAATTTAGGGAGCAAAATTAACTAGGTGATGAACAATTTCCCTAAAGAACACCTAGCCAGAAATTTTCAAGATAATCCTTAGGAAGATTTGGACAGCAGCTAGTTAAACATTTGCTTAATCACACATCAAAGCATCAAACTAGCATGATTGATCCTTAAGAAACACAATTTAACTAAAGACCAAATGACACATGATTTAAGTTCATTTTTGGTTCAATAGCTTTTACATGATGCAAAAAGCGTCCTAAACTTCCTTACAAAGCCTTTAAGCTTAAAAACGTAGTTAGTGCCGGTGGCAGGGCATATATAAACGTCTCTCCCTATAATAACTAGTCGGAAGCTATTCGTTTCTTAATTACCGTGCCTAACAACCGTGGTTAGTGTACCTGAAGAAAATCACAGATATTCAAGAACTTTTGTGCCAGCACTCACAAAAGCGTCCACATTCGTTACCGTTCACTTATAGAAACGGTATCCATGCGTAAAGCCGCTGCATGGACAGCATCCTATTTAAGACTCTGACGTGACGTGAGTGCCCATGGGAATAGACCTCACTCATCCCTCACGGACTTTCCCGTGGTACCATCACGTATGGCAAAACATGACGAGACTCGGACGCGACGTGACACCCATTGGAATAGGTCTCACTAGTCCCTCACGGGACTTCCCTGTGGTACCACCGCGTATGGCAAAACGTGATGAGACGCAGACGCGACGTGGCACCCATTGGAATAGGTCCCACTAGTCCCTCACAGGACTTCCTTGTGGTACCACCACGTATGGCAAAATGTGATGAACTGGTATGGTTGTGCATGAAAGTAAGTTTTGACAGGAATAAATGTGCTGGAAGTCAGACTAAATACACCATAGAATACTAGCCACCTGAAAGAACCCAAAAATTCCCTTTAGGGCCTCTCGGACTAGATTAGACCTTAACGTCCTACTCTTTTAACAAAATTATTAATCTTGGCAAATTTTATTCCAAAAACAAGTTTGTTAAGGTATTTTAATTACTCTCATATCATTGCTCTGGTACCAGCTGAGATAGAACCGCCCAAAATAATTCCGTATTATCGCCTAAGCCGGTCCACTTGGCCATTAAGCGATAATAAAGAATTATTAAGTCGCTTCCGCCGGGTAAAGCCCGGTAAATCACATACAAAAGGATCGCTGATATGCGTTAAGCCCACACGAAGGCGGGACCAGAGTACCACATTACATTACATGATAAGGGTTCACAAGTTTAACATTATTACAAACCAGGTTTTTGTACATAAAAGTAAACATGGTTCAGAGTTTAAACAGCGGAAAATAAAACTAGCGCATGATACACACGGGAGGCCATCCATGCATATCACTCCTCCTCATCGTTTTCCCATTCAAGCTCCCAACCATCTGGGATAGAGCCAGGCCAGATGGGATTACCTGAAAACAACAAATTAAGCAAGGCTGAGTACTAAAACTCAGCAAGACTTACCCGACAAAGATAAAGCAAGACTAGACATGCAAGGCTTTTTTTGGCTTGTGGGTTTGTTTTGCCAAAAGCGACTAAGAGTTGATCCTTATTTTCAGATTTTAGCTCAAGTTCTAGTATGTTAATCAGTCTAGGTGAGCACCTGTACTAAACAAGCATGTTGTGCAAACACTATTAACAGGTAACAATATTAATCCAAATGTTCCATAAATAAACATGGTGTAGCCAGTGGTCAAGCCGACTCAGATAACGGCGAGTGACCGACGATCGATCGATTTGTAGCCTTGCAAGGTAAACCCAAGATACACGGAAGAAGTAGACCCCAAGAATTCAAATAAAAGCAAATGCAGGGTCTACCCCGACCAAGCGGTTCCCAACATCCCACGAGTTTGGGATCGGACGCTACAAACTGCGGTACACGATTATCCGGAGGGTCTAACCCGACCGGTCCGGGACTCACACACTATACCACGGGTAGCTAGCCGGGAGACACATCCCAAGCGGGTAGCTAGAAAGATCCCGCCCCGGTTCAGAAGGTACTAGGCTTACCGGTCCCATTCCCGGCAAGTACTTGGTACGTTCAATAGCTTAGGACCAGCACCATGCTACTCGGTCGAGACCGAACCCATTGCTCTTACCACATGAGCGAGTCAATTTAACCAACTTATGATCCCAACATAAGCATCCTATATCTCGCGAGCAATGAGTCATTACTCGACTTCTACCGTAACCTCAGAGCATGGCACTAGCGTTCCTAACATACTAGTAAAAGAGCATAGGAGTCCTAAGGATCATGCAACTAGGTTTCAAAACAACTCCTGAAACTTAAATGCACAAGTAAAGCAATAAAGCGCTGAAGAGTAAAGGACATGATTTTAATTTAAAACATGGGTTAGATGAAACCGGTGCCTGCCTTCCTCAGACTCAGCACCCAAACAAGCCTTTGGCTCTTCTGGACTTTGGTCCAGGTCTTACTGCGCGCTAACTTGATTCAACTCCCCGCTGGCTGCTCCCTCCTCCTCCTGGGTAAGCGTGTAAGTCCCGTCGGGAAGATCTACACGTTCACATGCACATGCATTAGATTATGGTGAAGGTGGGAGAATTACCACAAAATCAACTCTTTTTGGACACATTCATCCAAACAATATTATTTTCTTACAGAAATTATTAGGGTATGTGATAAATAACAAAACAGTATTTTGATGGTGATTGTGTGCACATCTAAGCAATTTAAGTTACTTAACTTCACCAAACAGCAAGGGGGTGTGTTTAATTTAATAAAAACAGAAACAAACATGATTTTACAATTTAGGACATTTAATTTCCATTTCTTTCTTTAATTATTTACAACAAGTCTTTCTACCATAAATCCAAATTAAATCAAAAACACTTCCAATGAGCCTAATCTTTTGCACACAGCAACATATGCTTAGTTTAAGCTCTCACACCAAAATTTGGCCTAAGATCATTTATAAATTAATTTATACGAAAAAGACAAATTGCAGACTAGTAAATCAACAGTAAATCATATAAAAAGATTTAATAAACTTTTTGATCTCAACTTTCTCCTACAGGTCAAGTATGCCAAAAATGAGTTTCTGACCAAGGCATGGTTGCAAATTCAATTTATTTTTCAGATTTTGAATTTAAGCTCCTACGCAAGATTAAATCCAAAACACCTAGTAAACAATTCCTTAAAATCACATCCATCCTACCAGAGGTACTAATCATCAAGGAAAAGCCCTAGGGTGCACTTGTGCTCAAAGAAAAGTGCATTAAAGGTGATATAAAAAGCATCAAACTTATTCTAGCATAAAGCTTAAATAAATCATAACTGAAAATATATGCATCAAAATCATGCAAACTTTTGCCACAGATCTAGACATGATGTAAAGAGCAACATATCCAAAATTCAAGTCCATAGCACGTGTATATTTCAAATCACACTAAAAACACTCCAAACTGAGTTTGACTTTTTTAATTCAAAAACTGTACAGAAAAACCCTATACATGTTTTCTAGAAAAGGTAGATTTCTTCACCACAAACCCAACAAAATTGGTTTTGCATTTTTCTGATTTTTGTACAATTTTTAATGATTTTTCGAAGGTACTGCTGCAACCCTAAAGGTAACCTTTACAACCGGGTCCCTGGAAACTTGCAAAAATCTCCCTGAAATTACCTTCTCGCTTGCAATGTAGACCCCGGCGGGGCTGCCCGCGCCGGTGACCGGAATTGGAGGCCGGCGGTGGCCGGGCTTCGGCCGGGGGCGGCGCTGGGCCGCATGCCGGACCGCGCCGGCCGCGGTGGCCTCGGCCGGCCGGGCCGCCGCGCCGGCGGGCCGTCCCCGGCGGCGCACCGCTCCCTGTACGCGGGCGGCCAGTGTTGGCTCGGAGGCAGGAATCGGGCGGCGAGCACGGCGAGCTGGACGAGGAGAACGAGCGCCGACACACCCTCTCTCCCTCTTATACCCCGCGAAGGACACCTGGAGGGCGCGCACGCGTTTCATGCCTCGCGGCCGCCGCGGCCTGGCGCGTGGCGCGGCCGGCGCGAGGGGCGCGCGTAGGCGCGGCTCACGGCGCGGAAACGGGCGGAGGAGTCTAGGCGTGGGGAAGGTCCACAGCGGAGACACCGAAACGTCCGTATGCCGGAGGAATCGGCGGGCGACGCGTGGCGCGCTCAGCCACGACGTCCATGGCGCGGGAGCACCCAGGGTGCTGGTTTTCATTTCATTTGCACAGATTCGAAATTGCATGACTCCCTAAAGTGGCAACTAAGTTGAAAATCTCCCAAAAGCAAAGTTGTAGAGGAGCTATAGATCTACAACTTTCCCAAAGGGCAACATATGTTTTGATCAACGGTTTGCCCGGGAACGTCGACCGAAGTTGCAGATTTTCCACGACTCGATTTACTATTCACAGCGCAGTAAACTCGTTTTTTGGCAAATTTGCACTCAAAATTGGAATGTCCGCCAATTACGTAAAATGTGTTCCCGGAAATAACGAACAACTTTCGTATTGGCCGATTTTGAACTTCTATAGTGAAATTTGGAGAACGCGCAAGAAAACCATTTCAGCCTTTTAAGTAGATCTAGGGTTTGACCGTAATTAGAGATTTTGACCGAGGTCTTTTGAGCAAAAGTGTGCCCAATCACGTCAAACATGCTTAGAAGTTATTTATTCTTAATTAACTCATATAATTAATGTCATTAGCGCAATCAAACATCACGGATGTTACAGTGTGCAGCATATATATACCCGTAACACCCACACATTCTGACCAACTACGAACATTATCTAAATTACTACCCTCATCAGTGACTAGGTGAAGTGGATGTGAACATAAACCCAATAGTTATTTTATTTTAATATAAGAGATTAAGTGTAGTCTTATGATTTTCTTAAGAAATGGGGAAACACAAAGTGAGTCTATTTATATTTCTCTTATAAGAGAAATTCACCACAAATCTGGAGTAGGCCTTTTAGTGCAAAAAAATGTTGATATAACGAATCTTTTTAATGCACATGTAAAATATATAATTAACAATAAATAGGTTGTAAAGCATAGTAGGTAACAAAACCTTACTCTAAGGACTTAGTTATGCGATTGCACGTGTGGAGTGGAATGATATCATGATCAAAAGCAGACCTAAATAAGTTTATCAAAATTATATATACATGTCTAAACTAACAAAAGAAATGCATGAATACTATTCTTTTGTGTTATATTATGATATATAATCTCGTAATATTTGAAAATTGAAGTAAATTCTTTGACGGTTAAATAAAAGCCTTGCGCACACGAGCACTGTCTTTTTTAATAGAAATGCTAAAGGAAGTACGAAACAGAGAGAAAAAATAAAGAAAAGAGATACAGTGCCTATGAGTTAGACTAACTCCAGCAATCCCCTTCACCCCCATCTGCAAAAACCTGGTATGAGAGAATGAGAGAGAAGGAAACTTCTCTCAAAAAAAAGTGGGACTACAACAATCCCCTTCATCCTCATCCCCAATCGACGAGGCAGTTGGCTCCCGCGACGGTTGGAGAAATCGACGAGCAGAGGCGCGGCGGGCCCACTGAGGAGCGGCGGCGAGCTCCTGGCTACCGGATCCCGTGGAGGGGACGACGCCCTCCCTCCCTCTCTAGCGGTGGCCTCGAGCCCGCCGCGCCGACCTCTCCGCACCGCGGTCGGAGTAGCGGCGGCGCCGGATCCTGCGCCGGCGAGCCGCACCTCGGAGTCGCGGGGACGGCGGCGCCTCCGGATCGCGGGGACGGCGGTGCCTCAACGCATCGGCTTCTAGCAACCGGATCCGTCGCGACGGACGGCGACGGTGGCCGACGCCGGATCGAGGGGAGCTCCGCCGCGAATCGAGGGAGCCCCCCGCCTCGCGTCGCCGGGTACGAAGCTCAACCTCGACTCGCGTCGCCGGCGCCGGATCCGGCCACCACGCGCCCTCGCTCCGCCTCCGCGCTGGTCGGCCCCTGCTCCGCCTCCACGCTAGCCTCCGAGCACCCCGAGCCGCGCTTGCCGCAGTGCCGCTGGCCGAGGGAGAGAGAGACAAGCAGTTGGAAAGAAAGATGGAAAAAGATGAGGGAGATGAGAGAGGCAACCTGAGTATGAGCGTGCAGAGGCCTCTGCCTCCAAAATGAGGATGGAGGTGAGGGTGTTGTTGGAGGTAGCACAATGTCGTTTTTCCCCTCATTTTGGCTATGGGTGTGCATATGAGTGCATTGCTGTGGATAGTCTTAGTTCTTTAGGCTAAAGGGGACTTTAAATAATATAATCCATGGGTAGTGTATCAATCAAATGCGGACATTCAACATGTTCTGCTTATCTGGGCTCGGCTTATATTGGATATGTCAGCTTATTTCCTCTCACACAACACTATTCAATTTATCAGTCGAACACTATTCTTCATACCAAAAGAACACTATCATTGTCACCGTTGAGCTAGCCAATGCATGTCTCCCTCACAGCCTCATGTGCACCAATATTTTTCTTTAAAAAAAGATTGCAAACAATAGTTCTTAAATCGTGTAAACCTGAACCTAATGATGTAAAATTATATTATTAAATTAGCCTTTGGATATATTTTTATACCCTAATCCGATAGTATCACTAATGTAAACACATTTTATATAGTGAATTGTGCCCCGAAACAGAGATTTTGAATGCTCAGTGATAAAATAATAGAACAAACAACCACATGTAAATATCGTTTGCAGATATTAAACCCATATTTTGTAAAATGATCTTGAGTTGGTAAATATTGTTTTTCATACAGGTTGTACCTAGCTAAGCCGGTGGGGGTAAGACCGCCCCTCACGGTTTTCACTAAGAAGAAAAACCTTTTCACGGTTTAGAAAACTACCGAACCCCGATTTCAACGACGATGAGATTTTTTTAAAAAAAACAGTTCGCTCCAACGAGGAATCGAACCCCGGTTTCATACATGTTGTTATGTATTATTAGCCATCTAAAGTGTGATATTTTTTCATACTGGTCGTAAATGCATAATGAAACGGAAACCCGATAGTCTGTACACGCTATCTTTAAGATGTCTGTCATATTTATGAATGCAGTTACGACTATCCATCTTTACGTGGGAATTTTCAATAAAAATACAATTACATAGAGCCAAAAAAAATGAGGTAAGATCATGATGTAATGACTTACATATTGTGTCACTCGGGCTAAGAGGAGTAATTATTTTCAAACAAAAATCGAAGATAACTCCCCAACAACCGGTGCTTTCACAAGCAAGTGCAGACGTCTCTCATGCACGCCAACCCAGCATAGCAAGGGCTGCAGCCAATAGAAGCGTTCCACGTCGTCGTGGCCACCGCAAGTCACCAAAGCACCCTCAGTCGTGTAGGCTTCACGCAGTGCGCGTAGAGAAGCTGACTCCTCCTTCGCGTTCAAGCCTCTGGCACCCACCGAGTCCTCTACCCGTTGGATAAGGTGGACTCAGCATCGGACGGCCGGGAACCGCTCCAACACTCGGTCCTCAGTCGGCGCGGCGGCGACACGGACATCCTACGGCGCCGGAACAGCTACGTGCACCCTGTTTTTTCCACGCACGGACTCGGGGGGCCCACGCCTCATTGAAAGAAGGAGAACATGGGCTTTCGTTTCCGTTTCTGGAACGGTCAAATTTTGCACGCGCCGAAGTCTTGCAGCAACGTCACAGACGCATTACACTGACATGTGGGTCACGGAGCTACGACCCACTGTCAGTGACCGGGAGCACGCAGAGTGAAACCTTAGGAGCAAGTGGTTAGCAGTACCTCGATGACAAATGGGCCCACATCTCTGAGGTCCCACATGTCCAAGAGAGACGTCGGGTGCTAGCCAGGGGCGAGAAGTAGGGTGGCCGAGGAGAGGCTGGCGTGGGCGGTGGAGCGCTCCCCACAGCCCTCGGCGGCCGCCACGTGTGCCACGCAGCCGCATCTCGGTTCCCTCCCTCTCTCCTCTTCCCCCCCTCCACGGCTCCAGCTCCTGCTTCCCCTGTTCATCTGCTCAGTAACTGCACCCACCTCCACACCTACACCACAGAGAGACGGCGACACATACACCGTGCCCCTCCTCTCTCTCTCTCTCTCTCTCCTCTGCTCGTCGCCGTGTCTATCTGCATGGACGCCTCCGCTGGCTCGCCGCCACCGCACTCCCAAGAGAACCCGCCGGAGCACGGTGGTGACCTGGGGGAGGCCCCGGCGGAGGAGATCGGTGGAGATGCGGGGGATGACTTCCTATTCGCCGAGGACACGTTCCCGTCCCTCCCGGACTTCCCTAGCCTCTCGTCGCCGTCCAGCTCCACCTTCTCGTCGTCGTCGTCGTCCAACTCCTCCAGCGCCTACACCAACAACGCCGCGGGAGGAGCCGGCGGCGGCGCTGACGGCGCCGGCGGCGAGCGCTCCGGGCCTGCCTCGGCCGGTGAAGGGTTCGATGCGCTCGATGACATCGACCAGCTCCTCGACTTCGCGTCGCTGTCCATGCCGTGGGACTCCGAGCCGACGTTCCCCGAAGTTAGCATGATGCTCGAGGACGCCATGTTCGCGCCGCCGCATCCCGTGGGCGACGGCAGGCGCGAAGGTAAAGCCGTGCTGGAAGGGGCCGGGGGAGAGGAGGCCTGCATGGATGCGACGGCGGCGCCTGGGGAGGAACTGCCACGGTTCTTCATGGAGTGGCTCACGAGCAACCGTGAAAACATCTCCGCCGAGGATCTCCGCAGCATCCGCCTCCGCCGCTCCACCATCGAGGCCGCCGCCGCCCGGCTCGGCGGTGGTCGCCACGGCACCATGCAGCTGCTCAAGCTCATCCTTACCTGGGTGCAGAACCATCACCTCCAGAGGAAGCGCCCTCGCGACGCGATGGAGGAGGCGGCGGGACTGCACGGCCACGGACACAGCCAACTCTCCAGCCCCGGGGCCAACCCCGGATACGAGTTCCCCGCCGGCGGCCAGGACATGGCGGCCGGCGGCGGCGCATCTTGGATGCCCTACCAGCAGGCGTTCACGTCACCTGCTTACGGCGGCGACGCCGCCTACCCCGGCGCCGCAGGCCAATACCCTTTCCACCAGACCTCCAGCACGAGCAGCGTGGTCGTGAACAGCCAGCCGTTCTCCCCGCCGGCGGTGGGCGACATGCACGCCGCGGGCGGCACGAACATGGCCTGGCCGCAGCAGTACGTGCCGTTCCCTAGCGCTTCCACGGGCTCATACCCTATGGCGCCCGTCGTGCCCCAGCCGTTCTCCCCCGGATTTGGCGGGCAGTACGGCGGCGCCGCCCACCCCATGGGTCCCCAGCGCATGGCAGGCGTGGAGCCTTCCGCGACCAAGGAGGCCCGTAAGAAGCGCATGGCGAGGCAGCGCCGCCTGTCCTGCCTGCAGCAGCAGCGCAGCCAGCAGCTGAACCTGGCCCAGATCCAGGTTCCCGTCCACCCGCAGGAGCCGTCTCCTTCCTCGATGCACTCCGCACCGGTGACGCCGTCAGGCGGTGGCTGGGGTTTCTGGTCGCCAGGCAGCCAGCAGCAGGTCCAGAACCCGCTCTCCAAGTCCAGTTCCTCGAGGGCGCCGATGCAGCAGGCGCCGCGCTCCCCGGAGGCGGCGGCGGTGTCACCGGCGAATCCAGCGCCCGGTGCCCAGCAGGAAGGGAGCCCCCAGCGCTCGACAGCTTCAGATAAGCGGCAGGTGCATGCATGCAGAGCTTGACATCGCTCCCTAGCACGAGATCTAAATCGATCTCTTTCTTCTGTTTGCTCCTGATAGACGACGACCCACACATCACTTTCCAGCAATCGAACACGCATGAACGTGTGCCGTACGTTTGCGTACGGATCCATCGATGTGTTTTCATCTGAACTTCATGTGTATATCGATCTGATGGAGATGTATATGGGTATGCAGGGGTCGAAGTCGGACAAGAACCTCCGGTTCCTGCTGCAGAAGGTTCTGAAGCAGAGCGACGTCGGGAGCCTCGGGCGCATCGTGCTCCCCAAAGTGAGACAGACAACACCCTTCATGATCTGCATCATTTTCTACCCCACTTGGGCTTGGGCATACACATCTGAAATCTAGCTAGATCCGCAAGTGTGCGTGCGTGCATCCACTTGCGGAAATGTCCTGAATTTAAATTGGCAGTGGATCTATGTTGCAATCTTTGAAGCTGTTCTTCAAATGATATTTTTTACTTTACTGGTGCTAAGACATTTCTGCTAACTGTGTGTTGTCTCTCCTTTGGACGATTTCAGAAGGAAGCGGAGGTTCACCTGCCGGAGCTGAAGACGAGGGATGGCATCTCCATCCCCATGGAGGACATTGTGACATCGCGGGTGTGGAACATGCGGTACAGGTTAGTGTTGTTAGGCTAGGGAGGATTTGCCGATTTGGGATAGCCGATCCATCCACCATGGATCGATGATGCCCAAATACACGTGTTTGATTCCTTAAAGTTCAAGTATTCTCCACTGCATCGTTTTTTCTTTGTGATGGCTTTCTCTCCCCCCCCCCCCCCCCCCCCCCCCCCCCCCCCCGTTTTTTGTGGTGGCTCTGTAGCCTGTGTCAATTGTCATCCCTTCGTTTGCTGTTGAAATTAATTTGTGTTCTTGGTCAATTTGAGGCAGCAGGGGGGTAGATAGCTCCACTGACAATTGGGCCAGAACTAGTAAATGACATGAGTACGGACGGCATCTCTGTGGGATGGTCCCTTTCTTTCCCAATTGGGCAAGTGGGTCATATGAATATACGATGAGAATCTGGGGGCAAATAGTGGCATGCACTTGTGTTCCTTTACGTGGCTGATGCAGCACCATTATTTCTGCAAGCCTTAAACATGCTGCTAAATTGTTCCAGTGCAATGAAAGTCTATTTGTCGTTCCGCACTGAATGCTTAGTTAGGTTTGAACAGTTTTGCTCTCTGAAAATGGACACTGTTGACAGTGACACGAGTGCCCTCATGCATGCATGCAGGTTTTGGCCCAACAACAAGAGCAGAATGTATCTGTTGGAGAACACCGGTGAGAGGAAAACAAAGCATTATTATACTTTCATTTCTACCCATCATCTGGTCTTGGCATAGCATTTGGTAGCTTCTGAAACTTCTTTTCTGAATTTGCAGGGGAATTTGTTCGATCCAATGAGCTCCAGGAGGGGGATTTCATAGTGATCTACTCTGATGTCAAGTCCGGCAAATATGTAATGGTCACCCTGATTATTTTATTTCCCGGCAATGATTATTTTAGCTAGATACTACATTCTGCTCCTGAGCAAATTTAAGGGAGAATTAATTTTCACATATCCTTGTTCAAAGCACTAGTCAAATGCAGCCTGTTTTTCCATATGCCACTGTTGTTCCTATGTGGATGGCCGTCCAGTGTGGTAGCATCTGTGACGTTAATTCTTGGTGCACTTAATTAGTTACAGCAGCATGGCAGCTAACATGAAATTAAACCTCTTCTGTCTATCACAGCTGATACGGGGCGTAAAGGTGAGGCATACTCAGGATCAGGGCAATTGTTCCAGCGCGGTCGTCGGCAAGAGCAAGCATGGGTCTCCAGGTCCAGAGAAAGCTGGTGGCTCTGATGACGGCATTGTGGTTGCGGATGGGGCCAAAGGCGGCGCCTGCAAGGAGAGGTCACCGCAAGGTGTGAGGCGGGCTCGCCACCAGGGAGCTGCCTCCATGGCTGTGAGCATCTGAAGGAACCATGCATTGCCTCCCATCCGCCATTGATATCTGAAGTTAGCTAGCTAGCTAGATCCATATACACCCCTGATGATGATGATGATGATGATGATGCTCACCCCCGTCGTGTGTTAAGCATGTAGGGCGCTAGGTGATGATATTAAATCAAGTAGCCCACCCTGCTCTGTGACGCTAAATTGTTGTGCTTGTGCGTGGTTTGGTTTGTGTGTTGGGACCCGCTGTCGTCGAGTAGCAGTACTGTACATGATGCATCGTCGACATACCTGAACTGTTCTGTGTCGTCGTCGTCGTGCCATTCGGCTAACAACAAGACATCAGCTAGCAAAAGCTAGAACGTCTTTTGTGTATGTTACTATGGTGTTATTCGCCGAGATGCTAATTAATTAATTTCATGGTAGCATTTGCATCATTATTGCACTGTTGTGTTATTGCTGAAGTGCTCGTGAATTGAAGTATATGAGATACAGGGTATGTAGCTACTATACATATTACGACTACATCAAGAAAAATAATTAACAACATATATATTTTCTAATAGCCACAATAATGGTACACATATGCACATATATTATATTGTAATCTTGCATATGGGTATATATACCAAACAGGCAAATACTCTTGCTTAATTATCTACTTGTTTCAGTCTTTTTGAAAAATGAAAAATAAAAAAAAGTACGCTAGCTCCCTGTACTGTGTTGACTACTGTATATTCAGTGTCTCGTCACTCATATAACCTGGGGTATTGTCTGGGGTTGATTCCTGATGCATCCGAATACCTAGATTCTTCATCCAGACTAGACTACTAGATAGACACGGTGGACGACGGCATGGCCCAAACTTTGTTCGTGCGGCGATCGATCGGAGTCGGAGGTCCCGTGGCGTCGCGCGCCAGCGGCCAGGCTGTCCGCGCCGAGGCGTCGCCATGTGCGGCGCTGGAGTCGCGGGAACACGACGTGATGGCGCGCTCCGTTTCGCCGGGGGGCGATATGATAAACTACTAGCGCACCAGCGCCAGCCGCCGCCAGAGACCCCCCGCGGCTGGTCGACGGAGCTCTCTCCGGCCGCCATGTGCCGCACGGCGAGCTTACCCTAGCTAGGCCGGGCGCCACTGACAAGCATGATTCCGTCGGAGTTTCTGGTCATCTGGTGTGTCCATGTTTCATACCGCTTCGACTACCGTCGATTCCTCGCTCGCCCCGTCAATCAAAAACGACCAAAAATGTGGTGGTGGGTGCGTGGCTTGCTGTGTGCCTTCTTTTTGATTGATTTGTTTTGTTTGTTGCTCCTCTTTGTTTGGGAAATATTAAATAAATATACAGAGGAAAGGGGTGTGTGTTCTTAAAGGATAAGGCAATGATGATGCGATCTGCTCGGTGACGTGGGCTATCGCCAACAACGAATTGTATGTACATGCACTAGCGCTATGTAGAAAGGTCCCATGTATATGGATGTAGCCATTTCGATCATGTACACAGGTTAATACTTCTCGGGGAGCTGAAGGTTTTTTTTATCCCCATGAGAATAGTACGTAGTATATGTCATGATTTTAATATATTATACAGATAATTAAAATCAAGTATTCCTTATTTGATCCTCAAAATTTCCAACTTCCCAAATCACCTTTAAAAATATGAATGTTTTTAGTGTCAAATACGAAATCAAAATTTCAACTAAGTGTCAAACAGGGACAGTTGCAGACGGAAGGTTAGGGCCACTGGGGCCCTGACCCTAAACGCGAGTCAGATTTTTCTATAATGTATCTATACTTGAGCAACCGTAGCATAAATGTCCAAATTAAATTAGCTACAATCGGCCTTTTGGTGGCCCTAGGCGTGCCGGGAAGATGAAAAGTTTGAGAACCAAATAAGGAAGGGTTGATTTTACGGTGTGGTATAGGGAAATTCTCTCTATATTTATACCCCATGAATCAAAGAGGTACATATATACATGTCGAGATTATACTCGTATATTTCCAAGGATCTACATATACGGATCAAAGTTATATATACATGCATTACTAATAAGTAGGGAAATGTCAAACCATATATGTATATATGTACCTTTAGTCGTTTATTATTTCTCTACATCCAACTTTAGATTCGTCTCACTTATTACTTCTTACATGCCTTTAGTATGTGATTAGCACATGTGAGAAATCCATATCCACTATAGAGTAGTACTAGCATCTGTATGTTGTATATATATGTGCACTGTATTTCAACTAATATGTGTGTTGTATTTCTTCCTTTCCGTCTTGCGTGGAAATCAATAAGAGATCACACGTCACTCAAACCGACGGGGTAGGAGTGGGTTATTGAATACCAGTATACTTCAATCCTTGTTTCTCTGCAGATCATCTGGACTTTTTTTATTAGCGTTCAACGCAAGGGGGAGGAACTTCGGTTACGAAAATTGAAAGCAATTTCATCACCTAGATTGTGTGTTTGTGTCGCGATCAGCTCGAAAACTTCTGTATACATTTATTCAAGTCAACTGTTCTCTAATTGTTGACTAATTCGTGCTCTGTCGTCCATTATAGTCTTGGATGTGGTAATTATTCAATATTATTAACTTACTGAATTGTGAGATATGATCCCATTTTCTGGATGGTACTTGACAAAAACTTAGTAGTACTATAGTTAGCAATTTTTTTTGAACAAACCACACAAGATAGTGTGGTTTTCATTGATATGATAGAAAAAAATAAGACTATAGTTCCGAAAGACCATAGACATAAAAACAAAAGCAAAGCCAAAAAAATATACTCATCCTGTTAAATTGGGACATTATCACGGGTTACCACTCGACAACACGTTGGCCGGTTGAATTGTGGCATGAACATGACCGCACCACTGTACACGATGACAAAAACGGAGACGAAACACCTCTGCAAGTCCCACTCACATTCCACACTCTTGTAGTCATCGAGACCTCTGACATGATCGAGCGAGGAACTAAATAAGAACACACTACCACACAGGAACATCAATACATTGCTGCTAGCTAGGCAAACATGTATACATGGGTCAAGAAAAAAATGTTTTTTTTGCATATGTAAAACTTTTTGAAGGGTAAATTGTGAGGAACTCCTCACAATTATTAAGGTCGGAGAGTTCAGAACAATCACGCGGCATATTTACTCCTCTGGTTTGGTAAATGAAGTCGTTTTGGACATGATTTGAGTCAAACATTGGGAATATAAATCATGAATAACTCTTAAGTCATTGAGTTTGGAAATGTGAAAACTACATGAATAGATTTGTCTTGCAAAATACAATCATAAAAGTATACATATGTTAGTTTTTAACAAATATTTTTATAAAAAGAATAAGTGAAAGTTGTCTTTGGAGGCAGGTGTCATTTTGTCCTAAACGACTTCATTTACCAATGTTGGAGGAGTACGAGAGATTTTTATACGCAGATCATCGGCCAATTAATTGTATTGTTAAGTAACATGAAAATCAATATAAGACCTCTAAGTTGGCTGATGGCTCATGCTCTGGCCATGATAGCCTTGGAAGTGGTAATGGTTCAATATAAAAAACAACTGTGGTAACTTAATAGTGTACTTGACAAGAACTTAATAGTACTATAGTATAATATACATTGCTGCTAGGCTGGCATGGATACATGGGTCAAGCAAAAAAGAGAAAAGAAAGAGGAAAAGGCCCACAAATTCCAAAAGAACAAACCTACTAGTCCACCTAGGCAGCAACCCACCAACCCCTTCATCACACAATTCGCAAACAAGGGCGGCAGCAGCAACACGAGGTTCATGAACCACGACCACAGAGAAGAAAGTCCACGTTGCCTCCCTCCCCGTGTAACCAAAGCCAATCCAAAAACCTCGCAAATTAATCACGACCATACAATTTCCAAAACCCAAAAGAAAATCCCGACACCACGGGCACGGAGCAGCCCTGCGCAGCGCAAACACGCACACGCTCGTGGGAAACAACAAACAAAGCGAAAACAAAACGAACAAAATTCTTAAAAATACACAGAAAAAGACAGAGAAAATCGAGGAAGGAGGAAACGCCGGGACAGCCGGAGGAGGGAGGAGGAGGAGAGGCGCCCGTCGCGGTGCTAGTGGCGCGCACGGCAACCCAACCCAACCCAACCCTGCCCGACTCCGGCGAGGACGCAACCTCCCCTCGCTAGCTATTTGAAGTAGCGAGGTCGGCCGCGAATCGGAATCCGGGATCGAGTCTCGCGCGGGAGGGTGGGGTGGGCTTTCGAAAACCGCGGAATGCCGCCTACGTCCGCGATGCTGCTGCTCAGCGCCGCCCCGTGTCCTCCGTCGCTGTCGCTGGCGCTGGCCCCGAGGCGGCGGGCGCCGCTGCGGAACCCGCGGCAGCGGAGGCTGGTGCTGCGGCCGCCGGCGAGGGTCCGCGCCGCTGCGGCGATCGGGGGCGAGTTCGGCGGCCTCGGCCGTCGCCGCGTGGTCGTGGGGGAGTTCGTCGAGCGCCTGCGGAACGTGCTGCCGGGGGGAAGCTGGTGGCGCCTCGAGGACGGCGACGAGGCCGGCGGGGACGGGGGTGGGCGCGCCGAGGGGAGCGGGACCACCGCGCTCTCCGCGCTCAACCGGATGTGGAGCCTCGTCGCCGCCGACCGCTGGGTCATCTACGCCGGCTTCGCGTCCCTCGTCGGCGCCGCGGTAATGCGAGCCAGCGATGGCAGTGCTCCTGCGGTTGACTTTCTCGTTTGTGTAGTTTTTTTGGTGTCTGTTGATGATGAGCGTACTGATGTGCTGCGGCTGTCACTGTGATTGCAGCTTGCGGAGATTGCTATACCCCATCTCCTTGCGGCGTCCATTTTCTCCGCGCAGAATGGAGGGGCTGTGTTCTACAGAAATGCCAAGCTTCTGGTTGTCCTATGCCTGATTTCCGGAGTGTTTAGGTTAGTTACCTTTTTGTTCAGATTGTGTTTATAGTGTCCATGGACCATGGTAGATATACAACAGGGCCATCTGCTCACATCTGATTGCTGATCATAGGCATTATTGTTTATAGCAGTAAGATGTAAATTGCTGCAGGCGGTGTAGTTGGTAACGTAGCACTCAGAAAGTTCCTGTAGTCGGCACTGTTTGAAGGAATACTCTGAAACATTTCTGTTTTCTATTACCATGAAGTTTGTTAGATGTGCTATGCGATGATGAGTAGAAATTGTAAGATTATAGGAAAAATCAAACGTGAAGTTCTGCAGGCACTACGGGAAATGCATGCACATAAACAAGTTTGCACACATTTAAACAATGCACTTTTCATGATAATCTACACAATTGAAATCGATCATTGCCTTCTGTGTAGTTTTGTGAAACAAATGAGGTTGCTTATGTAGTGGTATCCCTCATTTGCAGTGGTGTACGAAGCTGCTGTTTTGGTGTTGCAAACATGATATTGGTAAAACCATGTTAGATTCCTCATGTCCTGACAAGTTTGTTCATTCCACAAATTGCTTCCATATGATCCGTCTCTTACATTCATCATCTAATTTTTTCTTAGGTCAAACGGATGAGAGAAATGCTATTTGATTCCATTCTTTCTCAGGTAATGAAGATAATGGGAAAAATACGGAAGCTGGGTGAAAATTGGTCTACACATTGTTTTCTAGGATTTTAACTGTTATTATACTGTGCTAGGATATTTTCTTTTTTGATGAAGAAACTGTCGGTGACCTGACAAGTAGGCTTGGTTCTGACTGCCAACAAGTGTCTCGTGTTATAGGAAATGACCTTAACCTGATTTCACGCAATTTACTTCAGGTGAGAATTTTGTTTGGAGTTCTATTAAACATCGCCCAGTGTTTGAAAAGCTCACATACCATCTTCTCAATGTATTTCAGGGTGTAGGTGCGTTAATTTATCTGCTAGTCTTATCTTGGCCTCTTGGGTTGTGTACTATGCTTATATGTGCAACACTATCAACAATTATGCTAGTTCATGGACGGTACAAACTTATTCCTTTGATTCTTCTAGTTATATGTTCCTTACTCTAGTTCCATTTTCCAACATTCTGATGTGAGAGAAATTTATCTGTTAGTTTGCATCTTTGGTGCATATGAGAGAACTTGACCCATCACATTACTACTTCATTGGTAGGTTTCAGAAAAGAGCAGCAAAATTCGCACAGGAGTTCACTGCAAGTGCCAATAATGTAAGATTATGTAATTATACAAAATGCCATTTGCTAAAGTTAAATCCATTTTCCATCGTACATATTAACCTTTTTACATTAATTGAATCAGGTTGCTCAAGAGGTGATAACTTTGGTCAGGACGGTGCGGGTGTACGGAACAGAAAAGCAAGAGTTTAAAAGGCAATTTCTGTACTTCTTTTTCTGCTGTTTAGGTTCATTCTATTTAACACTTTGGTTGCGTCATTAATATCTTGTACTTTGGGTCTTCAATAGGTATGCAAAGTGGCTCGATAAGCTATATGATGTAAGCTTTCGGCAGACAGTGGCTTACGGAGGCTGGAGCCTGAGCTTGAACTATCTATACCATTCTACTCAGGTATCTCCGTTGTTCCTGTTGTTCGGCAACGAGTAACATCATAATAACTTGAAAACAAAATCTGGTGATGTTAAAGTCGGAGGCTGGTATGGACATTGCCTTACACTACTAATGAAGTGCTGCAAATAAGCTTTGTGTAGGTCATCGGAGTGGTGGTTGGAGGACTAGCTATCATGTCTGGGAAGTTGACTGCTGAGCAGTTGACAAAATTCACTCTCTATGCTGAATGGCTAATTTTATCCACATGGTGGATCGGAGACAACTGGTCTTCCCTGATGCAATCTGTTGGAGCAAGTGAAAAAGTTTTCCGTTTGATGGATCTCCTGCCTAGCAAGCAGCTTAGCTCTAGAGGCAAGAAAATCTGTGCACAATTGTAAAATTTATCTATGTAGGTAAGACTGTCCGGTAATGTGAAGCTTTTTATCAACGCAGGACTCAAGTTAGAGAATTTGAAAGGGAGAATTCAGTATGCTGATGTATCATTTTCATATCCATCCAGACCTACGGTATGCTTACACTGAAGTTTCTTGTGCCTTTTCTGTTTATGAGTGTTGTTCACGTGCTGATGCTTCTGAACTTATAACGTTTAATATTGGGGAAAATTTGAAGGAAAAAAAATGTTGAACTTTAAAGTTTGGGCATTTTATAATTATGTAGGTTAATAGTTTTTTATAGTAACCAAATCATGTGGCCCTTAATTTATCAATCTTTTTTCTTAACAGGTACCAATTTTGAGAAGATTGAATCTGACGCTGACTCCAAATGAAGTAGTTGCAATTGTATGGACTTGCAACATTGTTTAATTTTTTTTATAGAAGTAAATTTCACAAATTGTGCAAATTTTTTATCTATTACTTACTGCTCTTGTGTGATGGACCCTTATAGGTTGGTCTTAGCGGGAGTGGGAAGAGCACTATAATCAATTTATTACTTCGGCTCTATGAGCCTACAGATGGGCAAGTAAGCGATTCCAAATTGTGGTAATTGCTTTCCACACTAAACAACCATCCTTTGAATATATATCTCACACTTGAAAGCCTGACATGCTGATGCAGATATTAGTTGATGGGGTCCCACTCACCGAGCTTGATATCAGATGGTTCAGAGAAAGAATTGGTTTTGTTGGGCAGGTTCAGAGTTGATCAAATCCACATACATTGTATTGCCACGTGAAACTTATGGTGTACTAAACAACCATGTATAATTTATATGTGCAGGAACCACGCTTATTCCGAATGGATATTAGCTCTAATATCAAATATGGTTGCCCAAGAGAAGTCAGTCATGAAGAAGTGGTGTGGGCTGCAAAGCAGGCCTATGCTCATGATTTCATAATGTCTCTACCTGATGGTTATAGCACCATTGTTGATGATGCTCTTCTTAGTGGTGGTCAGAAACAACGTGTTGCTATTGCTAGGGCCCTTCTGAGGGATCCATCTATCTTGCTACTTGACGAAGCCACTAGTGCGCTTGATGCTGAGAGTGAACATTATGTGAAGGTGAGTATTTCCTGTGGATCTTGAATATACTTCAAGTTCTGCATGAAACGGTGTGATGTAATTGATTTTTCATGCTTATGATATCCTATTGATACCCTGTGTCTTACTAGAGTGTTATCACCAAAGTCAGCCGCGACTCGAAGGCTAAAAGAACTGTGGTCATCATAGCACACAGGTATTTGGCACACAAGTGCTTGCTATCTTGATTTTTGGACATGTCAGATAATTGGGGGTATTGGTCTTTTTTTCATGTTTAGGCTATCTACAATCCAAACAGCTGACAGAATTATTGTGATGGAAAACGGTAACATTGTTGAGGTATGTTTTCAACTATTGCAACCTATAATATCATATTTTGGTTTCATAATGCCTAAGTTTCTTTTTATGGCTTTGCAGGATGGTAAACACAGTGAACTTGTTGAGAAGAATGGTTTATATTCAAGATTAGCTAGGCGACAAAATGACGATCTCAACTAGCCCTGAAATCACAGAAGGTGGTTTACTCCACGACTTTTTTCCCAGTGCAATGGCAGGTAGTAAAGAGTTGCGTCTGTCATTGGTGTATTCTTTACTAGGACTGACCTGGACCGGGGGAGCTTGAATAAACTTTTATTGTTCCCCCATGGACCAAAAGCGGCCTACAACTAATCAAAGCTAAACTGTAATGGGTTTCCCCACGAAGAGGAGCAAGACAGTAAACATCTTACAGAACGGCAGTACGAGGGCAGGTTTCTAACAATCCACTAGTTCGCAAAGGAATATTTCCGCTACATTCATCGTATACAGCATGTAACTAAATTTGTATAGGAATTTTGATCTTTGTCCAAATGGAGAGAATGATCCAATTTTGTTGACGTTGTATCTCATTTATTTCATGTAATTACGGCGTAAAGTATATTTTTTTCCACTCACATGCACAAAGACAACATAGTTCATCATCTTAAATTATTATTCATTTTGACCTTTCTAGGCACATAACTTTTGCTATGTATTTAAATATAATTAACAAGGTAAAAAAGAATAGTAATTTGGCGCGAAGTGCCACATATGCTGCGCTTCATTTAAAATTCTGCTATAGCCTGCATTTTAGGACAATTCGTGTCTATTCATCCGAACAAATTGGAGACATAAGCAAAACATGTTATGTACAGCACCCCAATTCCAACCAAACGGCAAAGGCATCATAAAAGATCATCTGATTGGAAACACTGATGCTGCATCTGGAAGGGCGAATCTCATTACTTCTATGATTAAACATCCAATCTATTTAGAAATCATCAGTGCATCATCATACAAGGTGAGGTCCTACTACTTTTCTAGTATCAGGATTCTTGAAATCCAACTGAAATAAACCAAGTCTTTACTCAAAACTCAAGTCACTCAACAAAATCTTGGGAGCAGCTAAAGAGTGCCAAGCAAAGACCGAGAACCCAAGGACCTGCAATGGCCACCTCAAAAATTGATGATCCGAAAACCTCTGTTTGCATCGTCCGCTTATGCAGTCTTCTGTTTTGTCGACACCGAGGAGAGGTAGGATAGGGTCCTATGGCCCACAAACACAAGGAAGATGCTGAGGAAGCCAAGGTACTTCAGGGTTGTGAAAAGATCCAACTGCCCCGAAATGGGAAGTCATCAGCACAACAGTTCACAAGTGAAATAATAATGCTTACCACAAGGAATATGCAAACCTTGATCCAGAAGAGAACGTAGAGAAGCAAGACTGCTCCTATTCCAGCGTGGAAAAGTGAGGCAAATGCAGCCGGTCCTGGCAAGGATGGGAAGTTCTTCAAGTTCACTCCAAGACGCATCAGCTGCAAGAGAATGCCATCAATAGGTTGTGTTAGAGCAGACCTTAACTTTAATTCAAAGCAAATGTTGGACCACATGAGTAGCATGACTTTTTCACCCACCCCAATCAAGAATCCGATGAAAGGCAGAAGTGTGAGACCCGTGAATGCAAGCGAGAGTTCCTTGGGTGGCCTCTTCTCTGGTGCACGGAATATGTGTGATATCTCTGCCTTTGGCCCAAACTTTGAGAATGGGTCAACAGCTTGTGCGGGAGGTTTTGGGGCTTTCTCTGGGGCCTCTGGCAGGTCCAACTCCAAGTGGCCAAGAGGTCGTAGAAACGAATTTTCCTGAGAACACAAAGAACATCAGCAATGCAAAGAAATTGGTATTACAGGAGTAGGACAATTACATGGTTACATACCATAGCAGCATCACCAACTGCAAGCTCAAGGTCATATCTTCCAGAAAGGTAGTAAAATTTCTCCACCAAACCTAGGAAGTCCTACAAGAAGCCAAAAGGGCACATAAGGAATGTCTTCACGGCACCAAAGGACTTGCAAGATGCATTAAGGCAAGCAAATTATGCTGTGTATCCCACTTCATCGAACATAATCTATTTTCATAAAAAATGCAACTGGATTATGTTTTCTAATTTAAATGTCAGTTGCCAAACAGTGTACCTTCTCATAAGCATGGTTTGAAAACAAGCTACGCCTAACTTATAATTGAAAACAAGCTACATCGCCTAACTTATAATTTTCAGAATGAGAAGCTGGGATGCTATGCGCAATATTCACTGCATTGGTACAAGCAATAAAGTGTGATCGTCCAAAATAGTAACAAAGAAAATTCCAGGGGGGAGATACTCAACTAGAACAAGTTTAAACTGCCTTGCAGAACCAGGCACCACAAATATGTGTTCAACATTGCTTTCATGCTTCAGTTTCAAGAAAACCTGAATATATTCATTAAACCATGTCAGGAAAAGAACAAGCTGTACATCAGAATGTAACAAAGAGTGGTAACCTGGTGAGGTTTAAAAGTGTGCCCAAGCGGTGTAGTTAGTTGAAAAGATAAGCGCAACTTTTGCAGATGGTTTGCAGAGAGAGACACTTTTGTATCTTTCAGAAGATCTAACCTGAAGTGAAGCAATTTGGAAATAGAGAAGCATCAGGTAAGCTGTTCCACATAAAATATAACATATTGAACTTCCAAATCTATAGTATAGCTGAGTTGGATAAGATGAACCATCATACGGAAATTACAGAAATTGACGATTCATTTAAGACAGGTAAACTGTCACCAAATATTTAACCAACTCATTTTGATTATAACGGTATCAACTCAAATCACTTTTAAATCTTACTTTTGGACAGACTCCACAGTCCCAGCATCATTGTCAGAAACACCAATTTCTGCCTTGTCAACTTTGATCAGTCCTGTAATGAATACATTCTCGGTGTTTCTCCCTCCAGTAGAATAAACAGTCTCATGCTCTGGCTCCTGAAGTGAAATCTGGAACACAGAAAGTCAGACCGTTAGTAAGAATGCCAACAACCAGCACATCAACAAGAAGCAAACTAATATAGTGAAAGTACAACGTACCTCAAAAACTAGAGAGTATTTCCCAACATCTATTTTCAACGGAGCGATGTCCAAGTAATGAACATTGTTTTCAAGGTCAAATTGAAGTTCCTGAGACAAAATGGACAATGGTGTTAAGAAGTAGGATATGCAATACAAACAGTATTATGACAAGGAACTCGCCTAAGGTACTAATTAAGCTATGTACCTTGTTCTCACTGGTGATGACTTTAGAATCAGAACCCACTTGTACAAGATTCACTTTGAGGGGAGGAGCAGCAGATCCGAAAACTGTTGTAACTTCAACCTGAAAAGATTAGGCAATGAGGAAAGAGTTGGAGCTAACTAACATTTAGTTACAGAGATGAAGCAAGACTTCAAGCTCACAGATTCAAGGAAAGCAAAAAACAGGATTTTCTTTCTTGGGTCAACAATGTACAGCTTTAGTTAAACCTCTAACTCAGCTTCTAACCTCTTTGGAGGTATTCCTGTAGTCTTTTCTCTCTTTTCTGGGGCATTAAGGTGCCCGTTGGACGTTTGTCCTTGTACAGTTCTTTTTTTCTTCTTCTTAATATTATACATATCCTACCACAGTGGGGGTCTCCCCCCGCTGTATAGTTAAAAAAACTCAAAAGCAATGAGTAGAAACAATGAGTCAAGATTCTGTACAATTTAATTCACTGCATTCTAATTCTAACTACAGGTAAATTGCTCAATAACACCAGGAAGTGCAGAAAGCAACATCTAATGTCACTTGATAATTGCCCTGGGCCCCATATGTATCCTCACTGTAGATGTTTTTCTTGTACTTTACACACTCGGTTAATGTAATATAACTGCAGCTACAACTACCACACCGGATGGCATGCAACAATCACCTTAAGCTGATCTTTCGAAGTCAATGAAAATATTTTGGAAGGAAGTGACAGTATCAAAGGAATGAAGACCCTGAAAATTGCAGAAAACAGATAAGCCAAAAAACCCTTAATGTTAAGACCTAACAAAATGACATGTTGAATCACCAACATGCAACAGGCAATTGTCTATTATAGTAAACGGAAATGGAACAAATATATGTAACACTGTCCATGGAGTGAAAAGATTAAAGATATCCATATTCCTCAATAACAAATAAAGAAGGAAGGCTTGCCTGTTGTTCTCAAGGAACGACAAAGACTCAATCTGATTAAAGCAATCATTTGTGCTACCAGGGAGCCCTATACCAAGAAAGAACTTTGCCAATCCAAGTATTTTCTCACCAGGGATCTGTAGATTTAAGAGTAGTTATTACATTAGAAAGGTTCTTACATAAATTTAGTGAACAAGTGCCAATGGTTTAAGATACTCACATTCAATTTCCCAGAGGCAACAGTCGCAAAAGAGGTAACACCGCGCACTACTGAAGCAGAAGTCGTTATAGGGCCCTTGTACTCAGTAGCATCAACATGCTTCTCGTCAAAATAGAAGGTGCCATCATCTAAGTATAGATACATGTGAAACTAAGTACACGAAGACACCATAATTACAAGAGAAAAGAAAAATTCATGTGCTACTTAATGATCACATAAATCTATAATTCATTGCCCTACATTCATGGGGTCTTCTAGCCAACAACAAAGTCCAAAAAAGAGCCATTTGCCCACTCATTTTTATCTCTACTTCTGATGTTAGACAACATACCATAACTCTTGATAGTGTCAAACAGCTTCACGATGTCATTTTTAACCACTCCTACCTGACGGAATTAAAATCAAGACCATCAGTCAGTAAAATGTTAATAAATACCAAGATAGTGGCAAAAACAAGTGGACAGAAAGAATTATATAAATCTTCAGAGTGGAATATGTGAGAACTGAGAACTATTCAGCAACAAATTCTATGAAACAAAAAAGAAAAACATATCATTCTACACAAGCTTGCACTGATGTACCTAAACATCCTGATATCATCAAAAGTGCAAATTCACATATTGTGTGAAAAGAATGCATGGCTGCTGCTCTTTCGAAAGTGTCATAAATGATGTTGTATTCGTCATACATAAGATACTGAAATCAATGGTGTCGTGTTGCATATTTGGCAAAGATAAACTGAGGCATCAACAACATGGTGGTCAAGGTCTAAATTATTAACCAAGCAAAGAGTGAATACACACCATGGATGGATCAACCTCAGCATCTGCTAGAGAAACAACGCCCGCCAAAGCTTCTAGTGCGATACCTGTGACAGTACATTATTATGAAAATCAGTGGGGCATGTATTATTTTCTGCGCAGAAATCATCCTAAAGCTGATATTGATGCTTCAGAAAGAGACTGGCCGACTTGGCCTGTGCAGAATGCAACCAAAATATTAATGCATTTTCACATTTTATATAGTTGTCCTTTTTATTGGTGGCTCATGTTGGATTTCATCTCTATCCTGTCCCAACTTGCTTTTGACTAAAAAGGTTTTGTTGTTGCTGCTGCTGCTGTATTGCCGATTCAGAGGTAGTAATTTTATTCCAATAAATAGAGCAGGTCAATAAGAACAAGAACAAACCAGCAGCAAATGTGCTAGATTCAGCACTGTCTGTGTCATAACGCCATCTTCCGTCACTTTGGCTAAGTGCCTGCAGGGAAAATAGAAAATGTCAGACGCTGATTTGAGAGGAAATATATTACACATTGCAAAAGTTAAATAAGGAAAAAATGCATCGCCGTATTGAATTGTGGTCACCTTAATGGCGTGAAATGTGCTTTCTGCATCAGATAGAACAATGTTGTGGCCTTGTTCCTGCAAAAACATAAGGAACAAAAAAAGAATGAAGTACCAAATAAAACTCAGAGAAATACATAAAAGTAATTATGAGTAACAAACAAGTATATCAATGTAAAGGGCACTAGAGGGGGGTTGACCTTGATGCTCAGCAGACCTCCTACGGAATAGTAGAATTCCAGCAGGGAGTCTGTGTCCTTAATCACTGCTTTAAGCCTTGCCACGACACCCTGTCAATGAACGAAACAAAAACATCACCAAACATGACAATACGAGTAGCAGCACTGAGATCTCTAGAGCTAACACCCACATCATACACGCCGGCATCAACACTGCATCCGAGCACGCCGCTGATCCGGGCCGCGTGGAACAGATCTTTCGCAGCGGACGAGGCGGGGGAAGCCAACTCCTCTGCGGCAAACTTGCACGCCTTCCCAGTCTCACTCTTGTACTTCTCCAACCCGAGTATCTGGAACGTCCTCACCGCCTCATACGTCCTCTCCAAACTGCACGATGCGCACATAGACAAAATCAACAGGCAAACGCGAATAAGCGTGAGAATTCCAACCAGGCAGGTCGATCTGCACCCAGCTGGAACGGCTACTGAGTCAGCGGGGGCCGGGTAGCTGAGATCGGGAATACGTAGGCGCTCGTGAGTGGTTGGTGCACTTACTCGCCGAAGGATCCGTCGGCGGAGGGGGCGAAGAGCTCGGCAGCGGCGGATCTGTGCGCGTCGGAGACCGGGCGGACGGCGGTGGAGATGGGAGCGAAGGCCGCGGCGACGAGGAGGATGAGGAGAGCCGCCGGGGCTGGGCGCCTCCCGGCCATGGCGATGGCAGTTGCCGTCGCCGAGATAGGGACGAGTAGGGTTTAGTAGACTGGGCGTGTGGGAGTGGCCAGATCTGAAGGTTGAAGGAGGGGGGCGACTAGAAATATTTCGCCAGATCGGCCTGGTGGCCTCGACGTCTGCGCTTCCGTTCCGTCGGAGGAGAATGACCGTGCTTTGAGATTGGTGGGGCTGTTCAAGTAAGAATTTTGTTTTTTCTGTATGCGCTCGGATAAATTCTGCCCTAAAATTTTCAAAAAAGAAACACACTAGCTGCTCTTTGTGATTTGTCTTTTTTTTTACATTTTTCTTAAAGAAAAAAATGATTTTCACATTACTTTTCGTAGTGACAAATACAAGGATTGGTGAGATAAGTGGAATATATGCGCATTATTTGTTCGCAAATTAGATGAAGTACATATTGAAGTTGACGCGAAAAACTGAAGGTGCTTGCGCGTGACCACAATAACGTTAATACAACTTTTACTTGTTCAGAGATAAAATAAGTTAGGTTGTTCTTTCACCCGTATAAATGCCCGTTTGAAGGTGTTGAATATATTTTTGCTAGATCAAGGTCGAGTATGATCCTTTGCATCAAACCTACTTTTTATGCATGATGTAACCGTATAAGGATGATCATAAAGCTGCAGCAAACGAATATAGAGTGAAAGAATCTCATATATAGGGTTTGCTTAGATCTCTTGCTGATCACCGTGGGCCTCTCGAGAAGGTTTGGATGTGCAATGACCTCCTTGTGCTCGTGCGAGTAAAAATTGATTTGCCAGTGAAAGAGAGCCGATTCGGCTCGCTGCCTGTGACAAAGATATTGTTGCTTGTGCCTGCGAGGTCAGGTAAGGCGTAACATTTCGTCTAAATTATCAGCCGACAGCTAGCAACATTTTTCTCTCACATAGAAAACATAGCTACTAGTTACTAACTAATTAGCAATATTTTTCTTTCAGCAGCCATTAGTCACCAACCAACCGAACATACTGAAAACCAAGCAGACCGGTAATAGAATAGCAGTACTCAGTATCCCTCCGCTCCAAATTTACGAATCTCTACTCCTAAAAAGTATGAAGTGGAGACAAAAACATGTTCCTACTTTTTCCGCTCTCCTGTGAATCTGCCTCCTCTTCCTCCCCCGTGAATCTACCCCCATCCACCCCCGCGTCAACGCGGTCCCACTCCCCCTAAGTCCCCCCACCACCACCCCTCGCATCTTCGGCGCGCCGCGCGCCTCCGCACCTCGCGTCTTCGGGCCGCCCGCGCCTCACCCACCCGGCCCGCCGCGCCGCGCGCGCGCCGCCCCCACCCGGCCACCCGACCTCGCCTCCCCTCCCGCGCGCCGCCGCGCGCCGCCCTACCCCCGCCCGCCGCCGTCCTCTCGGCCCCCTCTCGGCCCTCCTCCGCCTTATCCGATGGCATCCCTCACCACCACCACCTCCTCACGGCCGCCCTCCCGGCGGCGGCGCCGCCACCGCCGCTGCGGCCTCGTCGTGTCCCCCCACGCGGCGGCTCCAAGTGGCGGCTCCTCGCGGGCGACGACGCGCCACGGCGCGCCACCGCGGCCACCGCCCAGGGGATTCGATCCGTCCCGCACATCCACCACGCGCCCTTCCTCCGCGTCGTCAAGCAGGGTGACCCCGTCGCGTACGCCCTCGCACCTCATGCGTCCGCCCCTCCCCGTCGTCCCAAAAAAAAGTCGCATCTTGATCTCGATCCACACAGCACCGCCGCGACCTCGTATCTCGATCCACACTGCGCCGCCGCGACCTCACCTCTATCGTTCATCGAGCTGTCTGCCGCACCCGTTGACCTCAGACGCCGCCACAACCGTCTCCCGCGGAGTCCGAGGGCGCCGTCGACCCGTTGTTTCCAGCACATACCCCCCCCCCCCCCCCCCCCCCCGCCGCCGTCTAATGCAAATAGCAGCCAACCTTAATGCTTGCAGGGGCGGTGCGCCGGTTGGAGGAGGTTCGCGGAGGGAGGGGTGATGCGCGCGGTGGTCCCGTCCAGGAAGGTGGTGGTTCTCGAGGGTGAGAATAACGGCCTGGCGTCTTCGGTCGATTCGGCTCGGTTCCAGTCTGACGAATTAGAGGTTAGTGATCTGCCAGCTCTGTTCTTTCGGTCCATAATTCTGGCACGTCTTCCATACCACTTTGCCTTGTTAATTAACCTGAAACGCGTTTGCACTGCAAATGTTGCATCTGCATGTATTTCTGATTGTCGACTTTTTTCTGATACAAGGTCGACACCCGATCAGTGAGCTCCTGAAAGGGGGTACACGTACGTTCGTGAGTTGTCTGCATATGTGATCATCTTCTGAACATTTCGTCTCTTGGACTCTTATCTAGGTACCAGATATCATTGAAGATCAGGTCGAGTCTTCAGAGACAATGCGTGTGGCCCGTGAGGCTGATGTTGAATCCTTCAACAGAAAGGTATTAGGATCAGCTCCCCAGGAGAAACCGCGAACTGTTCCACCAACCGGAGATGGGCAGAAAATATTCCAGATTGACCCCATGCTAAATGTATATACAAGTACCATCTTGAGTACCTGTATGCATTGTTTGCTTCATTCCACTGCACACTTCAAGTTGTTCGGATCTTTCATAAGACGTTGTTAATGGCTCCCACACCCCTAAAGTGTCATGATGCTTTTGAATTTTATCTTAATTCTTGCATATGTAGTAGTTACTCTTTAAGGTGGTTTTCTGGAGGATGATATGTAACATGAATCAATAATTAGGTTCGTTTGCACCTGGAATTTTTTCATGTTGATTTGATGCTTAAAGTGTGCCATACTGTTTCACCTAAGCATTAGAATGCAATGGATGTGTCTCCTTTCAGGATAAGATTTTTGCAGAAATGGTTGGCCAAACAAAATAGAGACTTATAATACTTTCTAGAGTCACTGTCAATTAAGCAACAAGCTTCATTCGCATCCACGGTTTCAGAAATGATCCATTTATTATTTGTTTCTTGTTCCATTCTGAAACTTTCTTGTTCTATTCAAACTTTGAATTCTCATTATTGTAAAATGCAGTCTGAAGCATGATGGAATGGGTACAGAAAACCACCATCAGCCCATAAGAAGAAAAGTACTACTCCAAGGAAAGGTGAATGCATTCTCACATTTTCTTCATAAAAACATCATAATCTTGATCAGGGAAAACAATCCCCGCTGGGATCCCACGAAATTCCCAGAATTTCGTCTTTCCCGGTGGGTTCCGAAATTTTTTGCATTGAATTTTAGAATTGATTTGAACTGGATCGAAAATTGCTACGTAAAATTCCCCTTTTCCCTCTGCTGTAATGGTTGCTTTCCTCCTACTCTGGCTAAACGATTCTCTATAAAGTTAGCTTTCTTATTTCATTGGTGCCACCCCTAGGTTTTGGCAATGCATATCTGCTTCAGGTAATCTCTATCTGCATCAGGCATGGATTGGCACCCCTAAATTTCTTTATTCTCCTTGCCCCTACTCCTTAGGCTGCCTCAGCATAGAGTTGAAATGCATATCTGCAACAATTTGATTTCTTCCCAGTAGCCTTACTGCCGTAGCCACCGCCAATGGAAAGGCTTAAGAGGGGTGTACGCATGCTTAAGTTTCTGTTGCTTCTGCATTTATCTCCTTGCAATGGTTACTGGCCTGCCGATTATGAGATGCTCCATGAAATGTCCAAAACGCTATTGCATTATCTTTGTCGTGTTACACAAAATTAAATGTTGTTTTGATTTCTGGCCTGTTCTGTTTAACAAAGCATGCATCGTTTATTGCTCCAATTGGCAGGCAACAGAACCATGTTGATGGGCTTGATCAACGGCGAATCCCCTTGTGTACATGATGAAGTCTATCCGGTAAGTTCAAGCATCATCTCTGGTTACTATAGATATGAAGGATAGCTCAAATGAGTATTCGCTATTCGTTACTTAACTCAAAAATGAATTTTAGCTTTAATATGCGAAAAATGTATATTGTGTTGTTTGCAGGGTGCATTTGAACAAAAGTTGAGGTCACATCTAGGTTCCTTTGGTGTTTCAAGAAATCTTGCCCTCCAGCCTTATGTATAATTTATCAGGTACACATCTCATCGACGGTTTTAGATGCTGAAATATGCTACACACGCAGTATCAAAATATTTGGTAGTACAATTGCTAATATTTCGATACAGAGGCCTTAAGGTCAAATGAAGAGCCATACTGCACACATGCCATGCTTGTTAATACATTTATGCTCCTTCACTTAAATTGATCCTTTCATGGGATAAAATATTGCATATAATTATAAAAATAATGTATATTGATTTATCATGACTTTAATCTATCAAGTTTACACCTACATATGTAGACAGGAGAATGGTCACCGGTTTGCTTTTCTTCTTCCTTCTGTTGTTTAATCCAATGCACATTTTCTTCAACACAGAAAGATAGTTATCATTACTTATGTATTTATTGGACAATAAGATAGTTAAAAGGTAATGCTGGTGACCAAACATTCAGGTATTAGCATGGTTTCGCATATCAAGAATGTGGTATACAATGCTTGGGTATATCGTCACGCAATGGTTTATAATGGTTCTTCATACATATTAGCATGATTATTTAAATGGTCCTCTAGGTCCATGAAAGCTAACTGGCATTGTATGTTGAGGAAGTCCTTTATCACTCTAGGCACAAAAGGAATATGACATATTACAACAAAGGAATCCACCTCGAACTAAAAATGGATATCATGGTGCAATAATGCTTATTGTTCTACTGCCCCTGTAATATAGCTTATTACTTCCAATATGAAATCTGTTAGGAATCACATCCACTATAAATTTATGCGCTATAAAAGATTTTTCTTTAGGATTTCTCCTCAAGCAGATATTTTAGTACCTAATATTCTATTTCTTTGTCTTGCATGCATTTCATTGCAGTTCGTGAAAGGGAGACAACTGAATACGTATCTAAATTGAAATTTTAAAATGCTTTCTTAGTGATAATCTTCTTTGAACTGAAGCATGTACAGTTTATTTTGATAGGGCCCATCCTGTGTAAAGCAAAGTATACATTAAGAGACCGGCAGTTGCTTGCTAAAGAGGTTGCTAAAAGCTCCCCAGAAGATGGCAATAATACTTGGCCATCATCCCCTATTTCAGCTTCCCAGGGCCCAAATCAAACTGCTGCATTTCCTGATCTCAAGACGACAGAGGCATCAAAAGAAAATGCAAGTGAAAAGACTGCGCCTGTTCGTTCACCTAGAGCTCCAACTCATTCTTTCAAAGAAGCCAATTGGTGGGAAGAAACCTGGAAATAAGACTGGTGGACTTGAGGTGTGGAAGCTTACGTCAAATGTATGCTTTATGCCGTGTATGATGGCGTGTTTACTTCATTATCTTGAGAGCTCATTGCAGCATTTTGGCTGTCTTTGTCATAGTCACTTAGTCAGGTTACCAGATTAATAGATCAAATTGTACGCTCAACTTTAAGTCGTTCTTCGGATGTGATGTCTTCCATTGAGAATTTCTTTTTGTATGATTTGAGTATTGCGCTATAAATAACTGGATGCCCGTAGCAACGCACGGGCACAAACCTAGTGTTTGGCAACGTTCAAGTTGGTATTAAAATTCTCTTGCAGTGTCGCTAACAGAGAATGTGACCATTTTTAAAGAAAATAAAAATCTAAAAATTAGTTGAGAAAAAATCCCTCATATATATATATATATCGACACGATTCTCACTTTCAGTTCCAAGTGGGCAGAATTTGAAACAAAAAATAGAGAAAACAGCCTATTCCTCCGATAAATAATTCGAGAAACAGCTCCCAACTTCCAAACGGGCCCGTGTTCTCGTTGGCAAACCCAGTAAACACTAGCCCATTGAAGCCATTCATGGGCCAGGCAGGGGCAAATATAGCTCGTGTGAGGTTTTTTCCTCGGCTGGCGCCTGACGCCTTCGCCGACTTGCGTGAAGGACCGGGCTGTTTTCTATTGTACCGACGGACGCAGAGGAGGAATCTGCCGCGTGGGTCACACTCACACAAACGCAAGACGAACCGACCCCGTCCGTCCGTCCGTCCGGTCCGCACGCCACCAAGGGCAACCCAACAAAAAGCAAACCACCGCGTCTCCGCCCGCCGCCACCAAGCAGATCTATCCCCTCCCTCACCTTTGCCCTCGAGCTCGGCGGCGACCCCTCCCTGCCCGGTCGTACCGCCAAGCTCCTCGCCCCTCCGGCCAAGCCCGCTGCCGTCGCCATGGCCATGAATCCCTACGACCTCCGCTTCGTCGACCCCTCCTCGTACCACGACAGGCGCAGGTACGCCGTACGCGAACCCTAATCTCCGATCTGATTTCATCTCTGACCCGATCGATGCTGTTCGTTTGTGCAGCGACCTGGCCGTAGCTCCCATGGTCGCTCCGCCGGCCACCGTGCCGGGGGTGAACCCTTACGCCGCCGCGTATCCGGCCGTGCCCGCGGCCGCCGCTGGCGGCGACTACCAGCGCTACGGGCAGGGCGGCAGAGGCCGTGGTGGAGGTGGCAGAGGCGGTGGCGGCGGCTATGGAGGCGGCGGTGGCGGTAGAGGTGGTCGCGGAAGGGACGGGCTCGACACGCTCGCCTTGCCCAAGCCTGACTTCCGGAGCCTGATACCGTTTGAGAAGAACTTCTACGTGGAGTCTCCCTCCGTGCAGGCTATGTCGGAAGCCGATGTGGCCCAGTACCGCAGTCTCAGGGATATCACTGTCGAGGGCCGGGATGTGCCCAAGCCTGTCAGATACTTTCAGGAAGCCAACTTCCCAGGTAAACTCTAGCTCCAGGCCTCCAGTCCTGTCTGTCCCGTCTGTTTAAACTAAAATGGATCATATCTAACATCGATGCCTTCAACAGATTACTGCATGCAAGCAATTGCCAAGTCCGGTTTTGTGGAACCAACACCTATTCAATCTCAAGGCTGGCCTATGGCTCTGAAGGGTAGGGACCTGATTGGTATCGCTCAAACAGGCTCAGGGAAAACATTATCTTATCTGCTGCCTGGATTGGTTCATGTTGGTGCCCAGCCTCGGTTAGGTTTGTGTTCTACTTTCTACTTGCTTTTTTTTTGTTAGACTCTGTCCGTTCTCTTATTCGTGACTGTAATGGCTGTAGAGCAAGGTGATGGCCCGATTGTATTAATCCTCGCCCCAACAAGAGAACTTGCTGTTCAGATACAGGAAGAATCTACAAAATTTGGATCATATTCAAGAACTAGAAGCACATGTGTCTATGGTGGTGCACCTAAGGGTCCACAAATACGTGACCTTAGAAGAGGTATCTGTATTCTGTGCACTTCCGAGTTCCGACCCACTTGAATGCATTTATGTGAAAATTATTTTTTGAAATCTAAATCATGCTATTTGTACATTTAGGAGTTGAAATTGTCATAGCAACTCCTGGCCGGTTGATTGATTTGCTGGAAGCTGGTCACACAAACCTACGTAGGGTGACATACCTTGTGCTGGATGAGGCAGACCGGATGCTAGATATGGGTTTTGAGCCTCAAATTCGAAAAATAGTTGCACAGGTATTGTTTCCTTGAGAACTCTATGCTTATCTGTAATAATTGTCTAGCTAATCTCAGATCTTTGTTCCGTACTGGTGCTACAGATCCGGCCAGACAGACAAACCTTGTATTGGAGTGCCACATGGCCTCGAGAAGTTGAAACCTTAGCTAGACAGTTTCTGCAAAATCCTTACAAGGTGGACAATGCTTCTGCTATAATCATTTGTTTCTGTTTTACTATATTTTTTTACAGGTCCTGTATTAACATTGGCTTACACTGTAATTTAGGTAACCATAGGATCACCTGACCTTAAAGCTAATCACTCCATACAACAAATTGTTGAAGTTATTTCAGATCAAGAGAAGTATCCGAGGTACGTATGGGAATTAATAATACTGAATTCTTCTATATAGTTACAAATTTATACATCTGATGAGTTGATTGTCAATTTTTTCAGACTCAGTAAGCTCTTGTCCGATCTAATGGACGGGAGCCGTATTTTGATATTTTTCCAAACAAAAAAGGAATGTGATAAGGTCACCAGGCTACTTAGAATGGATGGGTGGCCAGCGTTATCTATACATGGTGATAAAGCCCAAGCTGAAAGGGACTATGTTCTTGCAGAGTTTAAGAGCGGCAAGAGTCCCATAATGGCTGCCACAGATGTAGCAGCACGTGGTCTTGGTATGACGATTCATTTGAATAATAGGATTAGGTAGTATTTCTGAGTGCTCAAGGATAAGTCGGAGGGCTGTTCAGCTGTGTTTGGTTGAGTGAACTGAACTTGTGGATTGGTGGTGTATACCAAGGTGCCATCATGTCAAAGGTAGATAATCTTTTCCCACGGTTTACCTCATTTGAGAGTAAGCATTGGCAGTGTTACCTGGGCACACTTCAACTCTAACGGTAACTTCCCTTTTTTAGTTAGCCCGAAAGCACAGAAACCTATAGATGAACCTTTAGGCAATCTTGTTACTTTTGAATAAAATGGATAAAATGAAATAAGAATGTAAAAGAGTATATGCATTTGGCAGTATATAGTTGATTTCTGAAGTTGTTTTGCATTACTTATTTCCCTGAGCATTTAGATAGTAATGTAATATGCACAGCTTCTTAATTCTTCTTATGGATCACTTCTTGCCATATTCTTGTTTAGGCATGGTGAACCATCTCTGCACCTATATGCATTTCTTTATAGAATTGGTGAGAGCAATAATGTTTTGCAGTTGTCTGGAAGGATTTTATAGGCATGAAATATGTGTGTAATAAAAACGGTACTAATTGCAAAAGAAGAAACTTGCACAGACTTTCTTACTTTCCGTATTTGTATTTTAGGTATGACATAACTATAAGTTTGACTTTTTGAAAAAATTTATACATTTAGAAGCTTGTTGATCTCTTTTGCTTTCCCTTAGCTATGTACATGATTCTTTCGAAGCTTGTTCTGTTTTCTCGATCAAGTGCCTCATCATCGGTATCACTGCCAAATGCCAACTTGTCAAAAGATGGTTGCAAGAGTAATCGGCGATTCTTTTCAGTGGGTTCCCGTAGTGACCTCTGATGTAGCACCTTATTCATTTCAGCCTATGTTGGACTGGCATGCTTGACAGATTTGCTTGGGTTATTGAATGCTGTTACATTATTGGATAAATGGTTACCGAGGCATGCCAGTTTCAGTGTTCAACATTTTGTATAAAGGCTGAGAGGTTAATCACCATCAATTCCACATTCAGCAGTGATTGATGCCGGTTCAGTTTTTCAGCTCCTTCGACTTGTGTTTTAGAAACAGAAAGTGCAACACTGGATTTTCTTTGTTGGTCCTTGCCTAAACCATGTACTGCCGTCTTTGGAGATCGACAATGTTGATGTTCCAGTGTGATCCAGCATGGTTTTCAGGACAAGACATCAATCTTGATTTACAACAACTGATAATATTTGTTAATTTTGCAGATGTGAAGGACATAAAGTGTGTGATCAATTATGATTTTCCAACAACTATTGAAGATTACATTCACAGGATAGGTCGAACTGGCCGCGCTGGTGCCAGCGGGACTGCATTTACTTTTTTCACACATGCAAATGCGAAGTACTCAAGAAATCTAGTCAAGATTCTGCGGGAAGCTGGCCAAGTTGTGAATCCTGCACTAGAATCTATGTCCAAATCATCAAGTTCGATGGGAGGAGGTAGTTACCTGAGCTTCATTTGATTGCTTCTGCTGTGTTATGGGCTTACCTGGACCCATTGTAACTTGTTTGTTTTGTGTTCAGGCAATTTCCGGTCTAGGGGCCGAGGTGGGTTTGGTAACCGGGGTCATATCTCCGGATCAAATTCCTTTCCTTTGGGAGGGAGAAGGCAATACTGATGGGTGCAAATGAGCTATGTATACTACTAGGCATTAAATGCATTCTTTGGGAGATTTCTGAGAAATCCCCTACTAGGATTGACAGCAAAGTCAATTTTTACTACTGGACCGGAGCCATGAAGCATCAAATATGAAACTTCAACATTTATTATACTATATGCGTTCGTCATATTTCTCTTTTGGAAGACTGCTTTGTTTTACCTCAGCCCCTTGACTTTTAAAGTCGATTGTATACTTGGACTCTTACTTTTTGCTGTGTTGCTAAAGAAATGGAGCTTTGTTGAGCAATTTTACTGTGCTGGATTAAATTGATCAATTTATTTTCCTACAAGTGCATGTTTACCATTAAGTGCAGCTTGTCGTGGTTGCTATGGTGGGGAACATTCTTGTTATTTTATGAACATTCTTGTTATTTTATTTATCGTTTTTATCTTTATTAGACGATTTGTTGTGGGTGATCAACACTCCCAATGGTCTTATAATGTGTGGCGCTGTTTTTTCGTTCAAAGATAACAATGAACTGTCACTATATTATCCAGAAGATGATATGGCTTTGATTGAATCAGCAGAATTTTCCTGTTGACATGGATAGTCCAGTTGCTGAATGCTGACAACTGAACAAAACAGCTTCCTCTCTAAACTGAAACGAAAATCATTTGATTGGATCGCCAGGATGTTCCTCACAAAATGGATTGAATCGCCAGGATTTTCCAGTCAGTTGCCGACAGAATGACAACAGCAAAACTTGAACCATAAAATGGATTGAATCGCCAGGATTTTCCGGTTGCTGATATAATGGCAACAGCAAAACTCGAGCCACAAACTGGATTGAATTGCCAGGATTTTCCAATTGCTGACAGAATCACAACAGTAAAAACTTGAACCTGGATGCAAGCTGGGATCCACATTCTCCTCATAAAAAATAATTAAAAAAGAGAAACATAGAAGAAAATTAAACAGTCAAATTTCTTTGTCATGAAGCCCATAAATATATGTGCCAAAGAAAGGCCCGATTCCCCCCGAGTCCTGAAGCAGCCCAACATTGCAGCCTGCTAGGCCGCTCGTCTGCCCTATCTGTCACACCGCCGCCGTCTCGCTCAGAGTCCTCCTCCCTCCCGGCCTCCCCTAAACCCCAGCGCCGCCTCCGCCCCTTCGCCACCGCCATCGCGACCACGAGAGACGCTGTGCCACGCTCTTCCCCTGACGTAGCCGCGCCGCCGTGAGGCGCCGCCTTTTTTTCCGGCAAGAGTCGCTCGCCACCATGGCGGCCGCATCTGCCGCCGCCGAAGCCAACGGCGAGAGGAAGGCAGAGATCCTCGTACGGTAAGCTCAGCAGTAGATTCCTCTCCCCGGCGTAAGCAATTAGGGAGAATTTGACACGGCCCTTTGCTGCTCGCAGCGACGACGCGCCGAGGCTGCTCGCCGCCCTCAAGGAGATGAAGGACGGATTGGACCTCGTTAGGGGCAAGGTCGAGGACATCACCCGGAAGGTAATCTACCCATGTCTTCCCCTTGCAAGCTTCCCTCCCCTCTCCCAGTTTCTTCAATCGATGAAATTGGGTAAGATGCGTGGAGTGAATTCTGGTTCTTGCGTCCTGTTGGCTTTATTTCAATTTTGTTTCTCCCCTTTGGTGATGGCTTGTTGGTAGGTCAAGGAGAACCAGCTGCCGACGGCCAACGGGATCGGGTACCTAGAGGCGAAGAACCACCTGCTGCTTGGTTACTGCCAGGACATTGTCTACTATCTGCTCCGTAAGGCTAAGGGGCTCTCGGTGGATGGACACCCTGTGGTGCGGAGCCTTGTCGAGATCAGGCTCTTTCTAGAGAAGGTTTGCTTGTCCCTTTGATGCTGACTGTTTATTTTCCTGCCTCGATGTAGTTGGCTGGTTAATTGATGCCTTTCTGTTGAATTTGGTGCTGTAGATTCGTCCAATTGACAAGAAGGCAGAGTACCAAATCCAGAAGCTTACCAATGCAGCTGACGGCGCAACTGCCCGAGAAAAGGCAGGAAATACAGAGGTGAAGGGGAAGGGCGAGCATTCGGATGAGGAAGACCTGCTGAAGTATAGGCCAAACCTAGATATGATGGACCCAAAGGCTGCTCCTGATGGACAGGTGATGCTTTTCACTTGCTTACTGATGACACATGAACATTACTTTGTGAAAGAAGTATATTAATTAAATTGTTTGCAGTTTAATGTTGTACTAGCCAAATGATCACATGGACGCCATGTTCCCATATTTTGCTGCTACCGTAGCATGTCCTTTTCAATATAATTGTCATTTGTCTCATTTTTGTTATAACTGTCAGTTGTCATGGTAATGATGAAGCAACATCAAAGATTTTGATTGGTGTCCCCAGAGTGTTGAATTCAATTGCGATATTAAGTATTCGAGATCCTTTAGGAATTCACTTTTCGCGTGGCATTTTATGTATCTATTTTATACTAAGCATGTTTGAGATGTGTGTTTGTCGTGTGATCGTGTTTTAGAATATGCTCTGTTCATTTTATAAGTTTGGATATTGATATTATGTTTAACGCTGAATGCAACATTTTCATTAAAGTTGTCATTTGTGTTCCCTATTTGCTGGATCGGTGATGTTCATTTCTCAGTTAGTGTGGCATATTTGGTTTATACAGTTCCTTTTCTGATGTATAACCGCTTGATTTCAGGATAATGATGGTGTTTACCGTCCTCCGAAGTTTATGCCTGCTATCATGGAAGAAGAAAAGCGTCGGAAACAAGATTCAAGGAAAGATAAAGCAATAGCACGAATGGCAAAGGAAAATCCTTACATTAAAGAGATGATTGATGATGCTGCTGACCGGCCTGAAGAGGTTTGCTATACATTCTTTAGCAACTTGTCTTGCATGCAGAGTTAGCTGCATGCCGTCTATTTTCATGCTAAATAATCTTCTACAATTAACAGTGGAAAGAAGAAGTGGGTGATGAAAGCAAGAAATTTTTGAGGTACATGCGGCAGAGAGAGGAGCAAGAGAAACAGGAAGAGAATCTGTTCACTCGTGCTCCAGTAACCAAACGTGACAAGCAGATGGAGAAGCAGATGAGGAGACACCTTCATGGGTATGTTCAATATTTCAGACTGCTGTTTCTTTCCTGTATAAATACATAATTGGCTTTGGTATGGCACCATTGGCTTTGGGATTTTCCAGTTTGCATAGCCACCTTACATAACAAACTGATATCTGATTCTGCCAACAGGTTGGGGGGCCTAGCCGATGGTCTCGACCTTGGTGGAATGAACATGCTATTCGACGGAGACAAAGAAGATGATGGCGGTTCAAGCAAGTCGCATGGCAAGAGTGGAAAGCGAAAGAAGCACCTGAAAAGCAGCAGCAAGAAGAGGAAGAGACATTAGTTTTGACACACTGGCCTTTTGATCTCAACTGGGTTTAGGAAAATGGAGCTTCAAACAAGCCAAACGGCAATAGTTGAGCAGGAGAAGATAGCATGGAAACAAGAGTCAGAGCTCCTCATCATTGGAGATGTATTAATTCTCAAACAGAGAACTTGATCTGAGCCTGTGAAACATTATTAGTTGTATCTACATTAGTGGCACAATTTTGTAGCTCAAACTTCTCTGCATATGGTCAATGTAGTACTGCTGCTGTTTAGCACTAAACTTGTTCCGCTGCACATATTGTACAATACAGAGCGTTTGGATGACAGAATCAGGCAGAATCTGTGCCAAACATATAACCAGATGAGAATCAGAGAAAAATATTTATTCTTCTTAACCTACATGAGACTATGAGAGGCACAATTTTGTAGTCCAACCCAAACTTCTGTGCATGTGGTCAATCTAATATTGCTGCTGACTAACACTGAACTTGTTTCGCTGCACTGCGTTTGGATGACAGAATCAGTTCTGTTTCTGGGTAGAAACTGCAAAATCTGTGCCAAACATATAACCTGTATGCTACCTTTATGCTGCACACAAGTATACATTTAACTATCTCACTCGTCATCAGATGATGGGAGAAAGGCACGGCCAGATCTTAAAATTCCTGGTACTAAGCATAGGCATCGGAGTTGTCATTGATTTTGATGAACACTTCTGTTGCCAAGCAAAACAGTTTGTGAACCCCACCACACCAGCGACGCCATGGATCACTGCGCAAATGACCCACACGGAGCACTGAGCAGAACAGCTAGCTACTCGATGGTTATGTTTTGCATCTATAGATACTGTAGCAGCTGATCCGAAATTCCGAATGAACAAAGCTGAACAAGATCGAACCCGCGCGGCCCACTCCGGCAGGCGGCAGCCTTCTCGTCCACTCGTGCTATCAAGCGAGCCTGTTCGTTTGGTTTGGTGGGCGATGGTAGTCTTTGGTTTGTTTTGAGAGAAAATGCGGTGGCCCAGTTCTTGGTGGTGGTTTGTTCACGAGAGAAAGATCTACTGGCGGTGGTGGCTGATAAGCGAAGCCGAACAGGGCGGCTCGGGCGTCCCGCGCCACGCACACTACGCGTGGCGCCGTCCACCCCTTGGACTCTCCTGGTCGTCGGACAAGTCGTCTGACACTCTGACCCTCCACGGGCCTCGCGCGGTCGCGCCTGCAGTCCGCCTTGTCGATGCGCTGCGCCGAGCTCCATCCAGTGAGGCGCAGCGGGGCGCCGCGGTGATGCCCGGCCCGACAACATGAAGGAAGCGCCGCCGGCTCCGGAGCTTCGCTGGCAACATACGGCTACTCCTTCGTCTCCATGGCGCATGAACACGCGCTCGTTGCTCGCTGGCGCGGCCGCCGTCGAACCCGTTCGTACATATGCGTGAGCAGCGCAACGGAGCTGCCCCTAGCGCAATCGGCGCCGACGTCCGCTCCCGCTCCCGCCATGGTCTGCCGCCGAGGTGGACGACGTCCTGCTTCTCCAGACGACCCACCGGCTGCCCGCTGCCCCGCGCGCCTGGCGAGCAAGACGCTCCCGTCGCCCAATCTGGGCGCCCAGGCGGCGCGTCCAGGACAAGCCTCGACGGAGGCCGGAGCTCGGGCGCGACACCTTCCACAAACACGTACTCCTTATACGTCTCTGTTGCGCTCCCGCCACGGATGGATACGTACATGAAGCATTTGGTGTAAAACCAGCGTTCAGGTTGTCAGGAATGGCTGCTGCTGGAATTGGAAACGGGAATTTTGCACCGCATCACTTCTTTGAATCTTCAATCACATCACGAACCAACCGTCAAGCGCGGTGCAGGCCGAGACGCAAAGTATATGCTCCCACACCCACTACCAAAGCGATAAGTATATATTCTAACCTACCGAAGTTTTTATTTAAAAAAAAACTACCGAAGGTGACCTACGAAGCAGGGTTTTTTTTTACCGCTGGGTACCGCGCGGTATACCGCGGTTCCGCCGTTACCGCTGGGGTACGGTAACGGTACCCAGCGGTAGAAACCCCCCAAATTCAAATTTGAATTTAAATTCAAAAAAAATGAAAAAATCAATAAAAATCACCAAAAATTGTAAGGAAGTGTTTTGTAATTTAGTTTGTGTTGGCATTTATGCGGGTAGAAAATGTCGGGGAGACCTAAAGACCCCGTATGGGAACATGGTGTAAATCTAGCTCCCGGATATCACTGTGGTATGCAGAAAAGTGGTGGAGGTTCAACTAGGTTGAAACAACATTTGGCCGCGCGTGGATCATCAGTGCTCCATTGCAACAACGTTCCACCAGACGTGCGGGAGTACTTTCAGCGGGATCTTGATAGGACGAGGAAGGCAACTAATGAACGCGCTCGTCAGAGGTTGGCACGGGAGGAAGCAGCAGCAGCGGGTAACAATCCCGCTGGAGGATATGATGAGGAGGCTCAGATCCAGGATGCAATTAACTTGTCGAGAGCGAAGCGAGTTCGACGGGGGGTTGAAGGGAGAGGAGGTACTTATGAGCGTGGAGGGGGTAGTGGTTCGGCGGGGTTGAATCCCTTCCGAGAGGATGCTTAGAAGAGGCTGGTTCGCGGAGGGAAACTCCGGTGGTGGTGGAAGACTATAACTTGAGTCTTTGGTGGGAGAAGTGGATTGAAGCAAACGAGGATTGATACGGGGGTCCTGGACGCGAAGGGTAAGAATGCTAGGGAATCTATTGGAAAAGCATGGTCCAAATTCTTCCATCCGCCGGAGTACCGGGAGACGAGCGGATAGTCCTTACTTTGGCCGACTTAGCTTCTATGATGAGAAAAATCCGGTCGGGAATGGATGGAATATGGTAGATCAAACCGGGAGCCGGTTCTTGATGAGGAGGATGAAGACGGTGACATTCCTATCCCGTCCCGGCTTGTGAGGGATCGGATAGACCCCGGAGATCCGCAAACCGCTACGGGTGATGATTGCATTAGTGATTGGGCAAGAAGAAATGTGGGTAGCAGTCACATTGGGAAGAGGTTGTTCCGTGCGGGCCTAGCGGGGTGACCCGAAACGTCAAAAGGCAAGACAACAGCACCAATAGAAGTGACCAGCGACGCCTCCACTGATGATGATGATGGTCAGCGTAGTCCACCGTACCAGGAGTCTGGGGATAGCAGCTCAGATGAGGATGACGGTGATGATGATGACGATGGTGATGGTGATGGAGATGGTGATGGTGATGGTGACGGTGGTGGTGATGATGGTGATGGTGGTGGTGGTGGTGGTGGTGGTGGTGGTGGAATTCGTTTCACAGGTATACATATCTACATTTACACACACGTATGATGTTTCTAACTATATGTGCTAATTATGATCCATGGTTTGGTTGTTGCGGGGGGGGGCGAATTCACACATGCTACTCGGGATCGCGACCATGGCGCACCGAGTCGCGAGAGGAGAACGGTTGGAGCGTCACAATACGACCCGGCGTACTCTTCTTCCTCCCACACCGATACCTCGCGGTCGCGTTCTTTTTATCCCATTCCGGACATCAACGCCCGGCCACGGACGACTTGGGTGTATGAATGGGAAGACCACGATTTTTACAACTTGTTAGTCGGTGAGTGGCGGACGACGGCGGCGTGGACGGGCCTAACTTGGCAACAAGACAAGGGTGAGTTGCTTAGGACGAGAGGTTTGAATGTCATGTCCATCGCCGAGTACCACTCCGCGACCCAGCTAGGGATCTTTCCATTCTACCATTGAACTTGTGTTGTATGAACTATTTGTATGAATTATTTGTATGAACTATTTGTGTTTGAACTTGTATTTGAACTATTTGTGTTTGAACTATCAACTCACTTATGCACGGCTAGTATTATTGTGTTTGGTGTAGTATTTCTATGTATAACTATAAATCATTGATTGGGGGTGCTATTCAACACTAATTTGTGCCAACACCATGCCAAAATTTTCATTGATTCGAAGCCGGGAGGTCTTTTTTCCCAGCGGCATAAATAGTTTATACCGCGGTAAAAACTATTTATACCGCGGAAACCGTTCAAAACCGTTTGAACTAGCGGTAGTAATAGATTTTGGTTTAAAATTTGAATTCGCGCGGTATTTAGCGGTATACCGCGGTATACCCCCATACCGCTACCCGGCGGTAAAAACGTAGGGGTCGGAAAAAAAAAACCCTGCTACGAAGAGGATATGGGATAAACCGATTACCACTTTGTTTGGTAAATTGCAGTCCTGATACTCGTTCTTACCACTGGAATTGAGAATTCACTGCTTTAGAAACAAGCAAGAACAGCGCCGCAGCGGTGTCTGAATTAGTTATTTTCTTAAATAAAAAAATCTAGTACCGAAACAATTAAACAGCGTTCCAACGTGAGAGAATTGCAATTGGAAAGGGGCCCTAGCCGCCCAAAAGATTCTGCTCTGCCTATATGCAGTCCAAATACTTCTAGATCGATGCTAAAAAAAGGTGATGAAAAAACACACATGCACGAATCTTTCTCCATAATGAACACATTATATTATTCCCCACCCTCATGTCCTTCACCACTTCTTCCTCACTCAAATTAATTGGCTATATTCTCCTCCAAGTATCCTACTAATAAAAACAATTAAACAGTGTATCAAGGTGGCAAATTGCAATTAAAAAAAGGGCCCTAGAGCCACCGCAAGAGTGTCTCTACTCGGCCAATACATGTAGTAGCTTTCTCCCTCCCCATGAACACATTATTCCTCACTCCACTCATGCACTTGCACACTTCTTGGTCAGTTTCTTGGCTATAAAAGCGCACCTGGCCCTAGAACAAAAGTCTCACACAAGCCACAAGCACTTGAAGGCATACAGGCACAGCACAAGTAACCCAGCAGCAACAAAGCATAATCACCAATGGCTCACTTCCAGGAGGTCGACTACTGCTCGGAGGAGGTGAGGTCGGTGGCGAGCCCGGCCGGCTTCGGCCGCCACGGCGGCGTCCAGCAGCACGTCGTCAGGGAGAAGTTCGAGGAGGTCGACAGGGTCTCCCGCACCCGCAGCCACGGCCGCCACCACGGCCACGGCCACGGCTCCGGCCACTTCCTGATGCGCGAGACCACGGTGGAGGAGGACATCAACACCTGCACCGGCGAGTTCCGCGAGCGCAAGGAGACCGTCGTCGTCAGGTCCGACTGAGATCGTCAGTCCGTCGACGACGACGCACGTATCTGGATTGGGCCGCCGGAGGCACGCCTATCGCGTACGTACGTGCGTGTTCTCCGTATGTATGAAATTGTTGTAAGTTTGTGTGTGCAAGGTCAGGTCTACCGTATCTGCGTGTACTTTGCTGGCGTGCTTGCACGCCAGCCTCTGTACGTTCGTACTACGAAAATAAGCTCGTGACCTGAATAAAGCTTCTCCGTGTACTACGTGTCCGTATGATGTATTGCTGCGTCGATCCAACTCCAAGCGAGCGCGCGATTCGTTTGGGGCCAAAAAAAAAAAAGTTTGCATCTCCCTCGTGCCCATATACTCCACACAGTCGACAGACACAACCATTGCCGCAGGAGATTCTTGCGCCTACCGGACTCTGCCACGTGGGGCGGCGCGCGGATCGTCATCGGAGCTCGACGCGCCGTGGAGGAGACCCTGGTGGTACCGCGTCCCCTCAAGCCACAAGGGGTCGCCGCTCGCTACCTTGCCGGGATCGTGTGGACCAGAGTCCAGAGCCACGCCGGGCTTGGCCTCTACCGGTTGACCCAACCGGCCAAAACCTACTGCACGCGCGCGCATCCCAGTCCCCGTTCATCGCGCGGCTGCACAGTCCGGCGTCTCCATCGATTGCCTTTGGTGCCGTCGATGGCGCCGGCGACGAATCACGGCGAGCGCACGCTGGCTATAGCTGAGGCAACACAGCAGCCGTGGCGTCCGAGCCAACGTCGCGACCGAAGTCAGCCGATGTCCCTCGCCGTCGCCGTCGGCGCCATCATCTCAGGCAGGCACGCCACGCACAGAACTACAGAAGTCAGAACGCCGAGGACCGCGCCGGGCGGCAATGGCACCACCGCACCGTTCCTCTTCCCTCGATCGTCTCGCGAGATAAGCATCACACACCTGCTTGCAATGCTCTCGACGCCATCGGAAGTGATTCTTTCTCCGTCCTCTGATGCACAGGCCGTGTGCTCACGCGCTCGAAACCATCGGCCACGGACGCGGGCCCGGCTGCATTCCTAATGTGTGCTGCGGTGCTTCCCAGTTCCCATGCTAGTAGCAGGTGAGGGCAGTCTGAATGTCTGATCTTCCTTGTTGGCGTTGAATGATCTTTGCTTGGTTTCATGTCAACACACGCATACTAGTACACGTTTAGTCCGCAATATCCATGCAAAAATTATATGAAACATACTCCCCTGCCCTGAAATACAAGGCACTTTCGTTTGCTAAGTCAAACCAGTATATAACTTTGACCACCTATATAGAAAAGAGCAATAACATTTACGATTTGAGATGAATATCATCATTACATCCACTATGAAGTATATTTTCATAATTTACTTATTTGATATAGTTGTTGTTACTACCTTTGACTATAAAAATGGTCAAACTTAGACTAGTTTGACTTAAGACAAACCAAAGTGCCTTATATTTCAGGACGCGGGGAGTCCTCTTGTACTTCGGATGTGCTAATAGTTTGAAAGGAATAAATATTATATTTTTTTTAAAAAATAGGATCTGTAGCTAATAATTACAATTGTTTTACTTGCCTAATCTCTCATTTCTAAATGTTCTAACACAACACACATACACTTTATACTATTCCATAATGTTAGATGTGGGTAGGCCTGGGCAAAATACCTACCCATTAACCGTACCCGAATTACCTGAACCCGAACCCGAGGTACCCGATTCCAAGTTCGGAAGTGATTGTCATTACGCGAAATTAATTTGGGTACTTCGGGTAATACACTCTGGTACCCGAACTACCTGAAATTTGCCTTTGTCTTTGCATTTATTCACATTTTGTTAGTTGAACACTTGAAATTGTCACTTTATTAGAATATAATCCTCTTAATTTGAACAAGTGACTATAATATATTATTCTTCTCAACTTGTAGTTGAAATTCAACACAAACTACTAGTCTATGGCCCTGTTTGGGACGGCGTCTGCGACTCGTTTCCACGGAATAAGCAAAAGAATCCCACCGAACGACCTTCGATGAACCCTCGTTGGGCAGCCGCACTCCACGTGATAAGCGGGAAAATGAACTGCAGCCGGCAAAACACGAGAAGCGAGGGGATAGCCGCTTACCGCTTATAAGCCGCGCACTTCTTTAGACCTCGGTCCCAAACAAGGCCTATGTAAAATTATGTGTGTTTGAGTGTATACTTTGATTACAGATTTCGGGCGAACCCAAACCCAATTTTTGCGAGTACCCGAATTTGCGGGTAGTGTTTTTCTGAATATGATATCGGGTAATGAGGAATTTCTCAAAACCCGAATTACCCGACCCGAACTAATTGGGTAACCCGAACGCCCACCCCCAGATGTGGGTAACTTTTTAGAAAGTAAAATAGATCCTATATATGTCTATGAGATGATTATGACCTATTCCCTCTGTTCCAAATTGTAGGTCGTTTTGACTTTTCTAGATTCATAGATTTTGTTATGTATCTAGATATTATTATATCTAGACTCATAATAATATCTATGAACCCAGAAAAGTAAAAAAACTTACAATTTGGAACGGAGAGAACACTTAATGTCTTAATTGATGGCTCATTATTTCTGGTTTTTTCCTCTATAAATTATTTTTTTTCTAACACTTCTCGTGTGGATAAATGTGAAGTCATCGAAATGTTTCGAGTTAGTACTAATAGTAAAATTGAAAAAAATAATTTAACATTCCCGGTAAATATTACCACTTACATAAACCAAGGAAAGCCGATTAATTGGAACAAAGTGTAAACAAGATAATCACTTAGTTTTCCAAACACATTTTTACAAACTGTATTAAACATACTCCCTCCGGTCTATAATATGTGACGTTTCCGACAAGATATTTGCACTAGATACAAAAGTCACTTTGGCTGGTGTGAAACGTCATTTATTTCTGAACGGAGGTAGTGTACCATAAACTCATATGCCCCTCCCCTTTCCCTCCTTGCCAGGGACATATATTTTATCATGGATGAAGTGAAGTGAAAATATGTGATCCTTTTTCACCTACAACTGTACAAGCAACGCGATGCCCGGTGGTTCGGCTATGCTGTCGTCTTCCGCGCCCTGTTCGTTTGGCTTATCAGCCACCAGCCAACAGTACTTTTCTCTCAGAACAAATCAGCCACTAGCAATTAGCCAACAATACTTTTCTCTCAGAACAAATCAACAACAGACATCAGCCACCAGCCGAACGAACATGCTGCCGGTCTCCATCCACAGTGAAGTGAAACGAGGTGCAGGCTGAGACGTAAGTATATATTCCGACTTGACAATTGATAATCATATATTCTTACTAGACGCAGCTGGTGACTGCTGTCCAAGAGGACGAGCATTTGAGATGAGCCGAAGTTTTTTGCTTGCTAATTGTATATCCATTTTCCTTTTTCAATGGAGCTGAGCTCACGTTTTAAAACAACAGTCTGTTTTTTCCTTATTTGTCTAATGCATGCCTTTTTTTTCTTTTTCTTTTTTCATTCACACTTGTCCCAGCGCCGCAGAGTGTCTAGACTATAGGCAGCTCTTCGATCACAATTGAACTGCATATATGATCTTAGTAACTAGAAGACATTTGAAATTTACATGAACATGTAAATTGCAATTAAAAACGCCTTATCCATCATAGCATCAATTCGGCCAGTGCAGTCCAAACACTTCTAGATGAACGGTAAGTAAAAAAGCATAGAAAGCACACAATAATCAACAAAGCAGCTGCACACACACACGGGTTTCTTTCTCACCGATTATTCCTCCCTCCACTCATGCACTTCCTCGACCATTATAAAAGCGCACCCCCCAACCCTAGCATCCAGCAGACAAGCACACGAGTCACCCCCCGTACAATTCTCACCACAACAAGCACTGCACACCCAACACCACCCCAAGCTCCAAGCTTGCATCACCGTACCAATGGCTCACTACAAGGAGGTGGACTACTGCTCGGAGGAGGTGAGGTCGGTGGCGAGCCCGGCCGGCGGCTTCGGCCGCCACGGCGGCGTCCAGCAGCACGTCGTCAAGGAGGAGAAGTTCGAGGAGGTCGACAAGGTCTCGCGCGCCGGCGGCCGCGGCGGCCGCCACCACGGCCACGGCGGCTCCGGCGGCCACTTCGAGGCGCGCGAGAGCAAGTTCGAGGAGGACGTCAACACCCGCACGGGCGAGTTCCACGAGCGCAAGGAGAACTTCGTCGTCAGGGCCGACGATAATTGATGACCGGCCGGCTTCACACACCGGCGCCATCGACGAACACGTATCTGGACCCGAGCCATGTGTCACGTCGTATATGCGCGTGATGTGCTCCCCGTATAAGTTTGCGTAACTCCGATCCGTCCGTATACACTGTATCCGGCCGGCCGGGTATTATGTATGTGTGTACGTTCTTTATTAGCTGGTACGGTGGTGTGCGTGCACGCAACCTACGAAAAATAAGCTGTGAGTTGTGATGACCTAATAAAGGAATTAATAAAGCTTATCCGTTTATATATACTACGTACGTACAGGCCGGCATATATATATATATATATATGCAGTTTGTGATGTGTACCTCGGACCATTGAGATAGGTGCTCGTCTGCTCGAACATGCTTCAGTTCGTAGTAGTAGTATCGCAAAAAAGGAGCGAGTTGACAACACCGAAATTCATGGGTTGCCAACAAAAACGAAAACGGATCGATTGCCAATAATGTTGCTCAGCTTCCTCTAAATTCCGCAGCAGCAGGCCATGCCATACAGAAACCTGTGCAAGAATGCCTGCTTAATTTGTGTCGCACTTTTTGCTCGTGATCTTAAATCTTTGGCTTTGGGTACAACTGTACAAGCCGGAGTCAAGCACCTGGCAATCATGCTCGGCGACGATTAGCAAGAGCTCAGTCCCGGATCGCTTTGCTTTGGTTTTCATGTCTTCAATATAAGTCCATTAGTACAAACAATGAACCTTCAAAGTAGAGGACACAGCTTGAGCAATGGATGCACAAAACTCAAATGACACTTCGATCAGAGTTATTGAGTTTAACTCATATGATTAACATGCCTAGTTGTAGTTGTTTAGAAGGGAAAAGAAGAGCACGTTTTTTCTGCATATGCACAAAAAATCACAGTGATTGTCATACTGAACATAAATGGTATTAAATCAGTAAAAATTTCACTCATGTATGTTCAGGCCAGTATTCTTTTGGTTAATTGTTTAACTTGAGAGTCGTTTTTATAGATAGATGTGCGTTTCAACACAATTGTTTGTCAAAAACATCGCATCATTTGAAAGTCTGAAGCATCCTCTTATGTGGATGTCTGAAGCTGAAATTTCATCCATTATCTAAAAAAATGGGCAAATGACTCTCTTGGGCTCTCCTTTTTCTTCTTGATGAATACATTGGTGCGGGTTGCATACCACTGTAAGAGTTGTACAATAGATAAGGTTATCTTTTATAAAACCAACAGAATATAGTTTAGCAGACGGATGACGGATGATGGATTAGGAATTCAGGATATAACAAAATCCAAATAAATAACCCTGTAGTAGAAAGAAAAGAATTAAACACGACCAATGGACAAAATCTGCAGAAAATTCATTTGAACCTGAAATGTATTGATTAAAGTAAAAAAGAAGAGGTGCTCCATGAAAACAAATTTATTGCACGCCAAAACTATCCATCATTCAGTTTATGTCCTTTATATATAAAAAAAGTTTCTAAATACTTGTCATGAACAAAACTTTAACTATTATTGGACATATATATATATATATATATATATATATATATATATATATATATATATATATATATATATATATATATCTTGATATCTGCCGCTCGTTCTTTTTATTATTCCATTTACACTCTGCCTCAACCTTGAACCAGTAGCAGCTTCAAGCTTTTTTATCCCGATCGAAGAAATTCCTGGGCATCCGATCTGGTCTGTGTAAAAACGCGTCTCGTGTTTTCTTCCACCTTCGATCCCAACGTGCAGGTGGCACGACTCGGCAGAAAAGCAGTAAGATCCCACGTATCTTTCGGAACAAGTTCCCCGCTCCACGTCCTTACCAAAGCCCTTCCTTCCACCTCAATATATCATGCATGGCCATGAGAATGATGACTTGCTTGCACACTATAAAAGCAGGGGCCAGTGTCCTCCATGTATCCTAACATCGATCGATCAGGTCTCAGCACTGCACGTCTGCACAAGTCCGTTCACTGCAACGCGAACTGATCAGCTAGCTGACACCAGGGGCATCACCGCCGCGGCGCCATGGCGTACTACACGGAGTCCGGCTACTGCGCGGAGGACGTGAGGAGGCCGTACGCCGAGCCCGGGTACCGCTACGGCGCCGAGGGCGGCGAGCGCTACGCCGCCGTCCGCAAGGAGTACGAGGAGATCGACGAGGTGGCGCACGCCGGCAGGCGGGGCCATCACTACGGCCACGGCGGCCAGTACGGCAGCGGCCACCACCTCGGCCACAGCGGCAGCCACCACCACCACCACCACGCCGTCGGCTGCCACGGCGGGCACGAGGGGTCATGCCACGGCCACCTCGGCGAGCACCGCGAGCAGCAGCACCACGTGCACGGCGGGCACGGGCACGGCTACGGCCACGGCCACGGCGGGCGCCACTACGACGCGTGCGCGCGAGAGCAAGCACTACGACTCGTGCACCGGCGAGTACTACGCCTGAGCGCGCGCGTGTCGGACGATCGAGGTGAACTTCTTCACGGTCATGGTCAGGGGCTCAGGCAGGGCTGGGCTGTGCCTGCGCGCGCTTTCAGAGTCCTGAGTGACAGCTAGCACCTACCAGCTCGAGTATGTACGTACGTACGTACGTACGTATCTGGCTGTAGTATGCTTGAGGTCGTATGACTCTGTAGCACGCATGTACGAACTGTATTGTGTAGTATATATACGAGAATAAGGCCGTGACGACTTGAATAAAAGGCTTTGCGTGCTCATCTCCCAGGCACGCTCTGCGTTCGAAATCTTGAACTTGAATCTGATACATGACCGAAGGCGACACGGCGGCAGACGGGTGAATGATACTGTCGATCGAGTTCAGTTTCTTCCGTCTTTTGCAGTCGACAATTCCCATTAATTCATGCTGTGTTCATCTGAAGAAATTAAACTACTCTCCCATTCCTCGCTTCTTCCACATATAAGAACCTGCCGTTTCATTCGCGAAAAAAAAAGAACCGGCCGTTTCAAGGGAAAAAAAACTGCACAGATCAGAACGAACGACCGTTTGGCCGCAACATCTACCTGCTCTTGGTTATCTCTGTTGTGCTAGACAGAGAAGAACGTACTGTGCGTGTTGGCTCGGTCTCTGCATTTTGCCCTCTCCAGGGTTTGAGACTTTTGAGTTCAGTTCCTTCTTTTTAATTCTATATAAAAAAAATTAGCAGTTTTTTTGAAAAAAAATATATTAGCAGATTTTAGTACAACAGACCAAGCCCAAACATGGGTTCCGGCCCAAGGCTGAGACGTATCCGAACTTGAAGGGAGGAGGGTCTCGGGTTCTCTGCTGAACCGTTCGATCTTGTGATCACGACGGTCGACGGACGAGCATGTATGTATAGTATATTATTACCCTCCCCCTCTCTCCGCGATGTCCTGTCCATCACCGACCCTTCCCGCTCCGGCACGCTGGACCTCCGCCGGCAGGAAGGGCCCCCTCCCCCTCCGGAACGCTCGCCCTCCGACGAAGGGAAGGACCCCGCCTTCGGCGTGCTCGCTCTCCGTCGGCCCGACCCCGCTGGCGCTCTCCTCCGACGGCCGCGCGCGAAGAGGCCCGAACCTTTACGCCGAGAAGATGGCCAGTGGGAGCATTGATGCCGCCGAGTCGACTCTACCATACCATATATACGAGTAGTTAGCGAGGAACTTGATATCTATATTTGTTCACGTCCATGAACAACTGCCGGATCCTTCCATCCATCAGTTGAAATTGTTGTAAGTCGACTCATATCTATATTTATTCGGTGGCAACTTTTGTAATTGTCAAGTTCAGTGGCAGCTTTTGTCTTGTTTAGTTCGGTGGCGTAGAGTCATGGGAGGGAGTGCCACAACTTCTTGTAGTCGTTAAAATGCTATGTTCACACATTTGTTTTATAGTTTGTTGAAAGTTCAGTTGTTTGACTAGTTTCCTGTTCTGCTTTAAAACTGATGTGTGAACTGTGAACTTTTAGATGATATTCCAATAAGACTTTGATACAGCTGTTTTATTGGACACTAATTTTAATTGGGAATTTTACGGAATTGTTTTTTTTACTGTCTTCTTAGTATTACAAGAACTTACGGTTGCATTTTCCTTTTTATATCTGCCATGATTGTTCTTCATACTGTCAGCAGTATGTTCTTGTTGTTGCTTTATTTCTTTGCTAGGATAGGCTTGTTTCAAACTTGAAGTTTAAAACAATTTGTTTTCCAGTGTAAGGTTTGAATTTGACGTTGCGTTTAAATATATTGTGAATGCTAATTGGGATGAGCTGGAATCTTATGTGGAGAAGTTCTTAAACGATGTGCAAGGTGAAGATTTTCACCCTCATCCTGGCCTGATGCTATCACTCTATGAAGCTAGAGCGTACCATCTTATTCATGAGACGAAGATTGACAAAGAACTTGCATATGTAATGGCAAAAGTTGAAGCAATTGATACTGAAGATGACCTTTATGTTCCATGGGACTATGCGGACAGAGTTAAGAAATTGATAACTTATGTTCAAACTAGGTATGCTGTATTTAGTTATGTATTTTTTTTTTTGGAGAATGTCGTTTCTAAATGCATGTTCTGAACTTCTGATGCCTTATCTCTCATGCAGGGTGCCCCCACCTAAAACTGATGTACTTAATTTGTTTGCTGCTCTTCCGCAATATATCGCTCTCTACTATCCTGAAAGGTACATATTTTCAATCACCTCGCATGCTTTCTACAAAGGGGATGAATTGTGTATCAGCTAGTTTTATTGGCTTTCTGCTGAACACTATATACGAAACATATTAATGGGAAAAGTGCATATTAATGAAAACACTATGAAACACTATAATTCTATACTGGATTAGTTTGTTGAAGTGAGGCGCACTAGTCAAAGCGTCACAAGTAGGAATGTAGGATCCAGTTTATTCACTCTCTTTTTTTTTTGAAGAAGCCAGTTTATTCATTCTCTTGTTCAATTTTGTCCATTCTTGATCCTTTTTTAGCTAAAATATCTATAGGCTTTACATTAAATTTCAGCAGATGAGGATAGTAAGTAAAATGTGCAACTTGGCTTACTAGTAACTTTTCCTGTGGCTTTTTTATTGTTTTGTTTAATAGACTTGGCTTACTAATGGTATAAAATCGATGATTATTTAATTAAGTTATACTTTGTACAGTAGGCAGATGAAGAGAATGCGCACTCTTTGTGATTTTGTGAGATCTCATAGATATCAGGAAGGGAAGATGCGGCATCAGTGCTTGGCATGCCCATGGACCAACACTTCTCACGGGAATATTGGTCAAATGGTGGAGCATGTGTTCCATTCGGATCAAAGAACGAAATGTTGTGATAAAGTTACCAGATGGATGAAAGAGTACATGGCTACTTTGGTCAATATTGAGAGTGGTCATTCTACCAACAGTGTGGTAGGTGACAAAAGTGGGAAAGAAGGTACTAGCTCCTTGAAGGATGGTCAGAGTGAGGGAACTCAAAGTGCCAAGGAAATTCCAAGGAAGAGGAAGGCTCCTGAAGATCCTGATGATTCTTTGTCTGTCTCGATTGGTGGTGCCGCTCAAACATTATTTGAACTTCAGAAAGTGAATGGAGTCCTTAGCTTTAATCTCAGGGAACACAACACAAAAGCAGCTCTTTCAACCAAGAAGACTCTAACTGAGATAGCAGCAGTTACAAGAGGATTGATAGCTTCAGTTCTATCAAAGAAACACCTGGATCAAGAGGATTTTGCAAAGGTCATGTCCCTAACTGAGTCGGTAGCCGTCCTCGTACCGACGAAGAAACATCTCCCTGAAGTGCACAAGAAGACCCTAGTGAAGATAGGAGAACTTGTGATTGGTCTCTTTGAACACTTTTTAACCGAGGCTTGAGAGAAATGCCTATGGCTTGTTAGAAGGCTGATAGGGTTGGTGTTTAGCTGTGAACTCACACTTCATGAAAGTTGGATGTAAATTTCTAGTTTGATCTTTGGTATTTGGGGTATCTAGATTGAGCTGTCTGATGAAAGTTGGATGTAAATGTAAATTTCTAGTTTGATCTTTGGTATTTGAGGTATCTTAGATTGAGCTGTCTGAACTCATTGAGTACTCTGCCAAGTTGAACCGGATGTAAGTCCTTTTGATGACATTCTGAACCTATATATGGTATTGGATGCCAAAGTTAGATGATATGCTGTGGTGTTTTTTTAAGTGGAGTTGAGATGATATGATCAGATTAGGGAAAATTGCATTCCCCTTGTTTGATCTTACTTTTATCTGTATGTGGATTCAGTGTCAAATGGCATATCCTTGGTTTGGTAGTATACAAGCAGACTGAAACCGGGAGTTGTGCACATGTTGAGGTGATGAATTGTATTGCCAACAACACAATTCATGTGGACTGATGTTGCTGGCCCGGTGTGGCCTAGATGAGTAAGACAATGGCTGTGGCCCTAGAACTCTAAAAAAAATGTACTGCCAACAAGGCGTTGGATCTATTGCTGGCCGAGGGTCATATAGCCTTTACATGGGGCGCAGAGCAGCAGTGTCTTTTGTGCCATCGTTCTGATGTACGTATGGGCTGTGCGTACGTATCTATCTAGCTGTAGTATGCTTGAGGTCGTATGACTCTGTGCACGCGCATGTACGAGAGTAAGGCCGTGATGACTTGAATAAAAGGTTTCGCGTGCTGCGGCAGACGCGGTGGCGGGCATGTTCGTTTCGCAGTACGCTGTCTGCTACTGCTAGAGAGTAGAGAGAGCACGGCGCGCGCGGCCGATGTTCGATTCAGCGATCTTAATAACAGTCCCCATGGATGTGATGACCCCCCACCGCCACCGGAGGGGCGTGAGGCATTCCCACGAACACGTGAAGGGTCGTGCCGCCGCCGCCACTTGTGTGTGCTCCTCCAAGCCAGCGATCGAAGCGAGGCGGTACATGTCTCGGCGGGCCGACTCTGCCATCCATGGGACGCCACCTCTGCTTCACTTCACGCCACGGCTCGCCAGAGCGCCGCGGTCGCCGCCGCCGCCGACGCTCTCACAGCCTTGGCCGTTCGCTCGTTCTGTGGAAAGCCGGGCCCGGCTGCGCTACCAGCAGAGATCGCTGATCATAAAGCATAACCACGGTACCTATTGGATTAATTGGGCCTTGGGTCATTTAATTTCAATTAATTCTAAGAATTAAAAGGCTCACAAATAAATGCTAGGGATTCAATCCCGCATTGAAAGTCAACGACAATTTTATAACCAACTTAAAGGGTGGACCGACGGTGGACCACTTGTGAAGTTGGTAAAAGGAGAAGGGCGTGCCACACGCGCACCCCGAGCCGTGGTCGGGGCGTGACGGTGACCGTGAGAGCGTCCAGGTTCATTCCCCCTCTCATCTCCTCTGCGCCTATATAAGAGGACTCCCTCCTCTGGCACAGACACACATTCTCACACCCAGGTACTACTGCTTAGGAGACCTCTCTCTTCTCCCTCTGTGTTGCTACTTTCTGCCATTCCCAACGCAAGCTTTGCGCGCACACTGCTTGCGTGAGCAGTTGCCTCCGAACCTCGTCTGCCTAGTGATCCTGCTCGGGATAGGCACACCCAGGTGCTCCTGCTTAGGAGACCTCTCTCTTCTACCTCTGTGTTGCTGCTTTCTGCCATTCCCAACGCAAGCTTTGCGCGCACACTGCTTGCGTGAGCAGTTGCCTCCGAACCTCGTCTACCTAGTGATCCTGCTCGGGATAGGCGGCCGATAAGGTTTTTGGGGAGCGTACCCGTACGCGCCTGCTCGCTTCCAGTACGACTACGTCCACGTGAACGACTACTTCCCGAAGGCCGTTCGTGGGACTCCACTGCATCAACTCGTCACTGCAACAACTTTGTACAGCTACATCGAACAAGGTCCCTCCATGATTAGCATGTCTAATCCAAGGGATAACGGCGCACCGGTTGACTCCGTCAACCGTCCCACCTTTGGGTACATACTAAATCTCCTGTGTGTATTTTTGTTGTTCAAGTTTTATTTGAGTTTTAACTTGAACACTTGCACATGCTTTGCTCTCACTGGATCACTCATAACTGTCATGAACTTGTTAATAATTTCTGGAATTAAAATGTACCGAAAATTGCCTAATTGTCTAACAATCCAAAAACCTTATATTGTTGATAGGCTTTCGGTAACTAGTTTTGCTGCATCGCTCAAACCAAATGTTTTCGATGGTTCAAATTACAAGCGTTGGAAGCAAAGGGTTACGTATTGGTTGACAGCGATGAGCATCATGCATGTCATACAGGGGAAGCCCGAACAGTTTTCTCCAGAGGAGGAGAAGGCTTTCGAGGCAGCCGATAACCTGTTTCGTGGTGCCATCTTGAGTGTTCTCGCTGAAAACCTTGTGGACACGTACCTTCTGCTGCCAAGTGGCAAAGATATTTGGGATGCGCTTGAGGCTAAGTTTGGGGTTTCTGATGCTGACGGTGAGCTGTATGTCATGGAACAGCTCTATGACTACAAAATGGTTGAAGACCGTTCTGTAGTAGAGCAGGCCCATGAGATTCAGGCGCTAGCTAGAGATCTTGAGAACTATAGCAAGGATGCACCATGTAAGTTGCCTGACAAGTTTGTGGCTGGAGGTATTATCTCCAAGTTACCACCCTGTTGGAAGAACTTTGCAACCTCTCTGAAACACAAGAGGCAAGAGTTTGCTGTTGTCAATCTTATCGGCACTCTTGATGTTGAAGAGAAGGCGAGAGCAAGGGACAAAACACATGGTAAATGGATTGCTGGGTCTTCTAGTGCCAACTTGGTGAAGAAGAAGAAGAACCACGATGCATTCAAAAAGAAGAACAAGCCGCATGTTGACGGTGTATTTTGGTGCACCTAGCATGTTCATTACACTTTGGTTTGGATTTGATTATGGAACTAACCCGCCACTAGGCACACTAATCATATAACAAGTTCATCTTTGTGCATGCATTTGGAAGTGTTGTGTTTATGTAGGAAAACATGGACATAAAGGACGGATTCGCAACAAGTTCAAAGGAGCATTCATGGAGTCTTGTTCGTGTTCATGAGCTTGCTTGAAATCACTTCCAATGGTGGTGAGGACCGAAGTGCTACGAGGAACACCCCGGGGATTGAAGCGTAAAAGATCAAACTTCATGCAAAGAGAGCCTACATCTTGGACGCGAGGATAACGACATCAAAATCATGCAAGTGGAGGGGGCAAAGTACATAAGTGCACGAGGACCCACGGAGCAAAAAAAAGGGGCGACCGAGCGGGCCGGGTGGGCTGGGCCGGCCGGCCCGAGCCGGCCGGCCCAGGTCCGGTCCCGTTTTCCTTGCCCTCGAAGGATCTTCGACCCTAAAACCCCCGACGCGCCGCCAACACCGAGGAGAGTAGTCATTCGCACCAGAAGGCCATCCACAAGCTAGAGAGAGAGGAGGAGGATCTCCGGCGGGAGATCAACCACCTCGAAGGAAGCACCCTCTCGTGGAGAAGAAGGAAGACACGGTGGAAGGGGAAACCATGATCAACGGTGCCATGATCAGCACCTTGATGGGGTAATCTTCTCATTCGTCCATGGGTTGTAATCGATCTTGAGATGTAATCGCACTTTGTCGGATTATCTATCTATCATCTTGTGTTGAATATACTTTAATGCTTAAGGCTTGCAACCGTGCCGTAGAGGGAGTACGAGCTCCAATGCTTCCTTGGATCCATTCAATACGCCGTGTCCATCAAAGGTCTAGTCATGAATACCTTCGCGTAGTGACGGTACGAGAGGAGGGAAAGGGCGAAACCGTGGTCACATCCCCGATAGATTAGATTGGTTTTCATGTCTTTAAGCGATTGCATGCTCTAGTATCGTAGACCCGTGGGCGAGTGTCTTCTATCTTGATCGTTTATCATTCTCTCTAGTGTAGTTTAGTTGTTTTCTAGTATAATAGTAGTTAGGGTGTTAGTAGCTAGTGTGTCGTTGTTGATCGAACGCTTGTAATCCCCTTGCTCCGCGGATTGACAAGAACCTTGGGAATCCCGTGGTGAAAAAGGTGTGGGGTCCGTACGCTTGCGGATCGTAGAGGGATACGTCTTTTATCCGTCAACAAGCCCCTTTTTCTGGCGCCGCTGCCGGGGAGCAAGTTAGTTTACATCGTTTGATTTGCATCTAACTTAGTTTTATATTTTAGTTTATCTTTTATTTGCTATATCTAACATATATTATCCAGAAAAACACTTGTTTCTTTTTTTTGTTCTTATCTTATTGTCTAGATGGAGTTCGTTAATCAACCCGTGAAAGAACCGGAGAAATCATTAAGGGATTACGCTAGCCCTCGATGTGAAGACATAAAAGTACAAGAGTCGGATTCGAAGCTCGAAGCGACCAAGTATGAAATTAAATCCAAGATCATCAAGATGGTGGCGGAAAACCCATTTGAAGGGATGGTTACGGAGAACCCATATAGACACATAAGGGATTTCACGACAATATGCAACACGGTGCGTCAAGAAGGAGTTCCCGATGAATGGTTCGAATGGAATCTCTTTCCCTACTCACTTGCCGGCAAAGCAAATACATGGTATTCGGTTGCGTCCTTTGAAGTTGAAGGCAATTGGAACAAGTTGACAAAGAAGTTTTGCGAGAAGTTCTTTCCAATTAGCAAGGTTCAACATCTAATGAGGCAAGTGATCACTTTCATGCAAGGAGAAAAGGAAGGGATATACCAAGCCTGGGATAGGTTTAATGAATTAATCGAACAAGGACCAAAACTCGGCTTCACCGGTGACGTACTCTTGCATACATTTTTCTTTTCCCTAACCCCTAGTTGCATGCGACACGTCGAAATGTGTGCAGGTGGGGATCTCATGGAGAAAACACTCACGGAAGCCGCCCAACTTCTACAAAAAGTTAGTAAAGCGGCTGCCATGCGAAGAGATTGGGAAACAAGACTTGCGGAAGAGCCGGAATTCAATTCAAGGAAGAAGAAGCTTGCTGATTTTTCTAAAGAGGCAACCCGGAAGTCACAAAAGAGGAACCAATCATGGAAAAGCTTGAACAAGAACACATCAAGTCAAGAACTACACCAAACGTCGACTTCGCCGCACCAAATGAGACGAACAAGAGAAGCATGTTAAGCGCGAAGCCACTAAGGGAGTTCGAGCCAATGGATTGGGTTCCTATTGATTACGGAGAAGTATTCGACAAGAGAAGACCGTTCCCTAATCAAAAGGGAATGGCAAGAGCATTGGAAGTGGATTTCCCACCGGAGAAGAAAGCTGAAAATTCATACGACCTCGAAACCACCGGTGAGATTTTTGAGAAGCTCTTTGGAGATGACGTGGTGGATCCAGAACATATTGCCGAGGTGAAGATGATCATGGGGATTAAGCCCGAAGCATCACCATACGCTCGCCTCGCTGAAATTTACTCGATAGGATCCGAAGAAGAAGAGAAGATGACGCCGCACTTGAGTTGCGAGATCAACGGAGTTCAATGCAAAGCTTTATGCGACATCGGAGCCCAAGTAAGTGTTCTATCTTCTAAAATTTACGATAAAGTTCAATACCACAACCTAGACTTAGCTCCAACATCAACGAAATTAATTATGGGAGATGGTAGAACTATCAAACCTCTAGGTATTGCTTGCAACATGAAAGTAAAAATCTCTAGAAACTATATACCAACCGATTTCTTTGTTATTGATGCTTACCATAGTAATTCTGATCATATAATCTTAGGTAGGCCTTTTCTTAAGTTGGTTGATGCCGTGTTAGATGCGGAGAAGGCAAAGTAACAATGAACCTTAATGGAACAAAGTACACATATAACTTTCTTCGTGCTTATAAACACCTTACACCTTTTCCTCCCGAAGATGAAGAAGTAGAAGAGATAGATAGTCTTTGTTTTGTTGAAACCCTTAGAGACCCGCTGCAAAGAGCGATGGAAAATCAAATTAGTAATCAACAAGATGAAGAACTAGAGGAAGCAACAAAAGGCTTAGAGCCGCATGATGGTAGTGTGGAGTAAGAGAAATTCGAAGACATAGGAGAAATCAAACCCGAGGAGCCACAAGTGCCGGGGTAGACCTTAAACCTTTGCCCAAGGGATTAAAATATGAATTTTTGGGCCCGGACAAAACTTATCCGGTCATTGTGAGCGACGAGTTGAGTCCCGAAGAAAATGAAGCGTTGCTGATTTTATTAAAAAAACATAGGAAGGTGATTGGATATTCAATTAATGATCTCAAAGGTATTAGCCCAGCCTTTTGCACTCATCGTATACCAATGGAAGACCAATGTAAGCCCGTAGTGGATCACCAAAGGAGGCTAACCCATGCCATGCGAGAGGTAGTAAAGAAAGAGGTTATCAAGTTACTTGATGCCGGAATCATCTACCCGGTTCCGCATAGCGAGTGGGTGAGCCCGGTACATTGTGTGCCGAAGAAAGGAGGTTTGACCGTGGTGAAGAATGAGAAGAACGAGTTGATACCGCAAAGAACCGTGACCGGGTGGCGGATGTGTATCGATTACCGTAAGCTTAACAAAGCGACAAAGAAAGATCACTTCCCCCTACCGTTCATATACGAGATGCTCGAGAGGTTAGCAAACCACGCTTATTTTTGCTTTACGGATGGATACTCGGGGTTCATGCAAATTCCTATTCACCCGGAAGATCAACATAAGACAACGTTTACGTGCCCTTACGGAACGTTTGCATATAGGAGGATGCCCTTCGGCCTATGCAACGCTCCAGCCTCTTTTCAACGTTGCATGATGGCCGTGTTTTCGGAATTCATCGAAGAAATTGTTGAAATGTTTATGGATGATTTTTCCGTTTACGGGAAGACGTTCATGGATTGCTTAGCAAACTTAGAAAAGGTCCTTACAAGGTGTGCGGAGGTAGATTTGGTTTTAAATTGGGAAAAGTGCCACTTCATGGTTAAGCAAGGCATAGTGCTCGGACATGTTATATCCGAGAGAGGAATTGAAGTGGACAAGGCTAAGGTAGAGACGGTTGAGCAACTCTCACCTCCTACGAATGTCAAGTCCTTAAGAAGCTTTCTAGGCCATGCCGGATTCTATAGAAGATTTATAAAGGACTTCTCGAAGGTCACTAAGCCTTTAACGCACCTTCTTCAAAAGGATGTGGCTTTCGACTTTGATGAGAAGTGTCTAGCGGCATTCCGGACCTTGAAAAATGCGTTGGTGAGTGCTCCCATCATCCAACCTCCGGATTGGAGCCAACCTTTCGAGATCATGTGTGACGCAAGTGATTACGCCGTAGGCGCGGTCTTGGGACAAAGAAAGGAAGGCTGAGTTCACGCCGTTTACTACGCTAGCAAAACTCTTAGTGGGGCACAATTAAATTACGCCACTACGGAAAAAGAGTTGCTAGCGGTGGTATTTGCTTTCGAAAAATCCAGATCTTACATCGTGAACTCGAAAGTCATTGTTTACACCGATCACGCAGCCATCAAGTATCTCTTGGCTAAGAAGGAAGCTAAACCACGTTTGATTCGTTGGATCCTTCTTCTCCAAGAGTTTGATGTTGAAATTCGTGATAAAAAGGGGGTGGAAAATGTTGTGGCCGATCATTTGTCTAGGATGAATCGTGGACAAGATGATAAAGAGCCCATAGAAGATAAGATGAGAGATGACCACCTCTATAGAGTGCTTGATAAAGACACTTGGATGATCGACATCATTCGAGCAATTCGAAAGATGCCCCTCGATCATCTTGATAAAAACACTCAAAGGAAGATAATCTCTGAAAGTAAGAAATATTTTTGGGATGCACCATACCTCTTCAAACTTGGCAATGATGGAGTGATGAGAAGATGTGTGCCAAGAGAAGAGAGGCTTGAGATTCTAAGGAAGTGCCACTCGGCGGAGTACGGTGGACACTATAGCCATTTTCGAACCGAAGCAAAAGTATGGTCGAGCGGATTCTATTGGCCGGAGATGCATGAAGATACTATAAGATATGTTGCGTCATGCCCCGAATGTCAAAGAACCTGGAACATCTCTCAAAGAAATTCTATGCCTTTGAAATACAACTTGCAAATCGACATATTCGATGTATGGGGCATAGACTTCATGGGGCCTTTTAAAAACTCATTTGGATTCGAGTATATACTTGTTATGGTTGATTATGTATCCAAGTGGGTAGAGGCTATACCATGTCGTAAAGCTTCCACGGAGGAGTCCATCACTATGATCAAGAACGTGATTTTTCCCCGTTTCGGTACACCGAGAATCTTGATAAGTGATGGAGGAACTCATTTCACCGGGAAGAACTTCAAAAAGTGCTTGTCCAAGTTGGGAATTGAGCATAGGGTCTCCACGGCCTATCACCCACAAACCAACGGACAAGCGGAGACGTCAAATAGGCAATTAAAAAGCATACTTAACAAGACCATAGAGAAGGGAGGCAAGGATTGGTCAAAGAAATTGGACGGAGCTTTATGGGCTTATCGAACGGCGTTTAAAACACCGATAGGTATGACCCCTTATCAATTCGTCTATGGAAAAGCTTGCCACCTTCCGGTTGAGTTGGAACATAAAGCCTATTGGGCGATTAAAGAGATGAACCTTGATCTCGATGCCGCGATAGTGAAACGAAGAATTCAAATAAGCGAGCTAGAGGAGTTGAGGTTGAAAGCATATGAAAACGCAAGCATATACAAGGAGAGATCAAAAGGTGGTATGATAAAAGATTGAAGAAAAAAGAATTTAAAGAAGGAGATAAGGTCCTCCTCTACAATTCGAGGTTTAAAACCTTCGGAAAGGGGAAATTGCAAAGCAAATGGGACGGACCTTATGTTGTGCATTCGTTGTTCTCCAACGGAGCGGTAACCATTATGGATATAAACGGCGATCAATTTGTGGTGAATGGTCAGCGGCTTAAGGTTTACTACGAACCCGATGTCGTGCCCCTTCACCATGTTGACGTCTTCACCATGGAGGAAGAGCCCGAACGTCCCGTCTAGGACGAAAAACAAGGCATCAACTTCTGTAAATAATTTTTCTTTTAGTTTTCTGGAGTTTTTCGCGAAGATTTACTGGGCCAATTTTTTCCCATGGGCTAAGGAAGAAAAAAATAGGGCGGTGTGCAAAAACCGGACCGGCCCGCCCCCGGCGGGGTGGGCCGGCCGGCCCGTGCGGACCGGCCGGCCCGGAGGGGCCCGACGCCCGATGACGCCGAATTTCGCCCGAATTGCTCCTTTTTGACTTCCTTGTTTGGTCGGAAAATTTTAAGGGAAGTGTAAAAAAGGAAAATAAGGTTCCCGGTGGCTTTTCTCTCGGGACTATTTATTTGGCCGAATTGGGAGCTCGAGAATCAAACCTTTCAAGCAATGTGTTGCACCCTTGTAGCGACCATTGAGCCTCCAAAAAGCTTAGAGTTGAAGCTAGAAGCCAAGAAGCCATCGATGGAGGAGGCGATGCGATGCGAGCTCAAGCTACCCGTCAAGAGGACCGCACGTATCCGTTGCGGAGGACGTGTCCCGACCGGAGCTCTTGCATTTCGCAACCCCGTCGAAGGAGAGAAGGTCCCTACACCCGTCCGAAGGTCGGCACGCCTCCAAGGCATCAAGCGTAAAGATTACAAGGAGGTGTCGCCGGAGCCTAAGGATTATGTGGATAGCGACTACTCCGACGATCGTAGCCCGAGCTCGTGGGCGGCTGCCGGTAGAGATGATGATGATTGGGATGAGCAGCCCAATGAAAGGACTCCCGAAGGCCCCAACGGCGACGGCAACAATGGTGGCGAAGGCAACGACAATGGAGGTGGCGACGACGGTGGTGACAACGGTGGAGATTATGGCGACGACGACCCCTTCGGACTGCATCCGGTGTGTTGTCGATTTTGCCATCAATCCATCGCGGATCTCTACACGTCGGCTGACGAATGTCTCCAAGCCATGGAAGCGATGAAGCAGCGTATGGAGGACTTGGAGCGCGTAGTTGAAGATGACTACAAGTTCCTTAACCGCAACGTGCGCAAACTTTTCGGCATGGTTGGAAACATGAGAGGCAAGTGGTGCAAAACTTGCTTGAAGTACCACTAGATCTAGTTTTCCCCTTAGGATTTTTGTAAGATACGACGAGGACGTCGTATGTTTTAAGTGTGGGGGAGAGCTAGCTCGCTAGCCTTAGCTTTTGAACTTCAAGTTTAGGTTCGGTTTAATCTTCGTGTGAGAGTCTTAGTGTTTTAGTGAGTCTTTAGTTTTTGAGTCTGTTTTAAAATTTTTGCAAGTGTCTTAAATTAGTGTTGAGTCAAGAAAACCAAATAAAAAGAGTCTTTACATATATCTTTGTGTTTTATGTATTGTTTATCTTTATTTACTTGTTTGCTTAATCTTCGATTCTTGATATATGAACACAAGTATGTGGTTTGAAAAACGTTTACCGTGGTGCTTAGTGGAATCGTTACTACTTAAAGTACCCATACCGCGGTTCGATCTTGAGCTTCACATGCTAGTTGTGCTATGTTCGATGCTAAAAATTGGAGGGTTTCAGTTCTTAAAATTATTTTAAAACCCTTGTAATAAAGGTTAGCAAAACCTCTTTTTCCAAGTTGAGAGTAAGAAAAAAAATTCCTATCCAAAGCCAAGTTTATTTTTTTCGCTCCACCATAAGTGTGATTAGCACGATGAGTTAGGCTAGGACCCTTCTCTCTTGGTGAGTTTTAATTTCAAGCAATGATCATGTCCTTGTGCTTATCTTTTGTTGCTAGCCTCGTCATATATTCAGTCCATGACTTTCACAACGAAAGTCATGAGTATCGCTGGATTCCATACCCAACCCTATACATCTCTTTTGTACATCGTATTCCTTGAACACAACCTATTTTCAAAGTTTCGTCTCGTCTCTAGCATGATTTAATTAAAAATTTCAGATTGTATGCATGCGAGGAAAGAGAGAATTGAAAGCTTTGAAAAAGTTGTCAAGAGAGAGAAAGACAAAGAGAAAAAGTATGTGTATGGAAAAGAAAGAAAGAAAGAAAGAAAAATCATATGTGAATGCAAGAAGAAAAGAAAAGGAGAGAAATATGAGTTAGCAATGAAGATATGAGAGGGATGGATCAAGTGAAAGAAAAAGAAAAAAATAAAGTGTAAGGAAGGATGTCACGTTAATTGTGAGACGAAACTTTTACTCTATTTCCAACCATGTGCAATCCGACAACGAGGACATCATTGGTGCCTTGTAGTCACAATTTTCTTTTGCCCTTGCACATGTCCACCATTCTAAATCTTCTCATCCTTGATATCCCTACATATGGTTAATTCTCATGATCATTGGCTTTGAAAGGTAGACAAACATTAGAGGAAGTTCTTAGTTTGACAATACTTGTGTTGATTGCGCTAGCCCTACCTATAGCTCCACTTTACATGATATATGAGAGATTAATGGGAGGTGAGAGTTTTATAAAACTTGGTTAGGATAGCCACATCATATGAGTGACTTGAGAGAGCTTGGAGAAAGGTTTTTGTCTAATACTTGTTGCAGGAATTTTTGTTTTGAAAACCATAAAAAACCCTCCGATAGAAGCAAAGGAGTAAGCATGGCTGAAATTGAAGACTTCGAGTGAAGAGTTTGAGTTGTGGGGTAAATCTTGACGTGGTAAAAATTCTAAACGCCCATGTTTATGTTTGATTATCATTACTTTGTGTTTATGTATTAAAGATGAAGGGATTGACTAACTTGTGAAGTAGGATTAATGATACACGATTACACACCTTGGACGAAATTCTTTTACGAGTACTTGCTCGAGGACGAGCAAGAGCTAAGTGTGGGGGAGATGTTGACGGTGTATTTTGGTGCACCTAGCATGTTCATTACACTTTGGTTTGGATTTGATTATGGAACTAACCCGCCACTAGGCACACTAATCATATAACAAGTTCATCTTTGTGCATGCATTTGGAAGTGTTGTGTTTATGTAGGAAAACATGGACATAAAGGACGGATTCGCAACAAGTTCAAAGGAGCATTCATGGAGTCTTGTTCGTGTTCATGAGCTTGCTGAAATCACTTCCAATGGTGGTGAGGACCGAAGTGCTACGAGGAACACCCCCGGGGATTGAAGCGTAAAAGATCAAACTTCATGCAAAGAGAGCCTCCATCTTGGACGCGAGGATAACAAAGCATCAAAATCATGCAAGTGGAGGGGGCAAAGTACATAAGTGCACGAGGACCCACGGAGCAAAAGGGGCGACCGAACCGGGCCGGGTGGGCACTGGGCCGGCCGGCCCGGCCGGCCGGCCCAGCCCACTTTCGGCACCGGTTCGGTCCCGTTTTCCTTGCCCTCGAAGGATCTTCGACCCTAAAACCCCCGACGCGCCGCCAACACCGAGGAGAGGAGTCATTCGCACCAGAAGGCCATCCACAAGCTAGAGAGAGAGGAGGAGGATCTCCGGCGGGAGATCAACCACCTCGAAGGAAGCACCCTCTCGTGGAGAAGAAGGAAGACACCGGTGGAAGGGAAACCATGATCAACGGTGCCATGATCAGCACCTTGATGGGGTAATCTTCTCATTCGTCCATGGGTTGTAATCGATCTTGAGATGTAATCGCACTTTGTCGGATTATCTATCTATCATCTTGTGTTGAATATACTTTAATGCTTAAGGCTTGCAACCGTGCCGTAGAGGGAGTACGAGCTCCAATGCTTCCTTGGATCCATTCAATACGCCATGTCCATCAAAGGCTAGTCATGAATACCTTCGCGTAGTGACAGTACGAGAGGAGGGAAAGGGCGAAACCGTGGTCACATCCCCGATAGATTAGATTGGTTTTCATGTCTTTAAGCGATTGCATGCTCTAGTATCGTAGACCCGTGGGCGAGTGTCTTCTACCTTGATCGTTTATCATTCTCTCTAGTGTAGTTTAGTTGTTTTCTAGTATAATAGTAGTTAGGGTGTTAGTAGCTAGTGTGTCGTTGTTGATCGAACGCTTGTAATCCCCTTGCTCCGCGGATTGACAAGAACCTTGGGAATCCCGTGGTGAAAAAGGTGTGGGGTCCGTACGCTTGCGGATCGTAGAGGGATACGTCTTTTATCCGTCAACACCGCATAAGAACCAATCAAAGGCTAAGCATACGGCTCAGTTCAAGCAGAAAAAGCCACCAACTGGGAAGTGTGTCGGTGTTTTAGACCGGCAACCTACTACGGGGAGTACCCGAAGTAGATGAATGTGACTCGCCGAGATCGGTAACTCGAAGGAAGAGACACGTGGCACACAATTTAGACAGGTTCGGGCCGCGAGGTGCGTAATACCCTACGTCCTGTATGCTGCGTAGCTCTGGATTAATAGGGCACAATTACAAAATGGTGCAATGGTGCACCGTGAGTTGTATGAGAGGAGATTGGATGAAGGGATCGGTCCCTGCCTCGCCTTATATAGTCCGGGAGGCAGGGTTACAAGTCGGAGTAGGGAGAGAGTACTAGTCGAGTACGTCTAGGAGTCCTCTATACAGTGCGGAACATGTACAGCTCCCTAACCGAGTACTACTCCTGTGTAGTCCTTGTGCTCCACGCCTTCAGGTGCCGTGTAGCGCAAGCCGGATAGTCCCAGGGGCCCACCGAGTAGTCGGTCCTGGAACCCACCGAGGTAGTGGGCCCAGGGAGGTCCATACGACAAAGTGCTACTGCTGTGGTAGCACGGAACACTTCGCTGCAAAGTGTCCGGATCGCAAGGATAAGAAAGATGGCAAGAGTGCCAACATGGTTATTAGTGAGACTGGTGGAACTTCGGGGTACGGTAATCCTTTACCTACAGTTCTTTCAGTATGTCATTCACCTGATTGGTGGATTGACACTGGTGCTAATATTCATGTTTGTGCTGACATTTCCTTGTTTTCCTCTTACCAGGCGGGCGGAATTTCCTCCTTGTTGATGGGAAATTGATCTCATGCGCGTGTTCTTGGTGTTGGTTCGGTCGATCTGAAGCTTACTTCGGGAAAGATCGTTCGATTGAAGAACGTGCAGCATGTCCCTACTATCAAGAAGAACTTAGTCAGCGGGTCTCTTCTATGTAGAGACGGTTTTAAATTAGTCTTTGAATCCAATAAATGTGTAATTTCTAAGTTTGGAAGTTTTATTGGAAAAGGTTATGATAGCGGAGGTTTGTTCCGCTTTCCTTTGTCATATGATTGTAATAAAGTTGTGAACCATGTTTCAAACGTTAATGATGAGTCTAATGTTTGGCATTCGCGACTTTGTCATGTTAATTTTGGTTGTATGATGCGTCTTGCAAACTTGAGTTTAATTCCGAAATTTACCTTAGTCAAAAATTCTAAGTGCCATGTGTGCGTTGAATCAAAACGACCTCGCAAGCCTCATTTTTCGGCTGAGGCGAGAGACTAGGCACCTCTAGAATTAATTCATTCCGACTTATGCGAGATGAATGGTGTGTTGACGAAAGGTGGTAAAAAGTATTTCATGACTCTAATAGACGATTGTACTAGATTTTGCTATATCTAGTTGTTGAAGTCTAAAGATGAAGCGTTACAATATTTTAAAATCTATAAAGCTGAAGTAGAAAACCAACTTGAGAGAAAGATCAAAAGAATTAGGTCTGATCGTGGTGGAGAGTACTTTTCTAATGTTTTCACTGCGTTCTGTGAGAAACACAGAATAATTCATGAGAGGACGCCTCCCTACTCACCTCAATCAAACGGGGTAGCCGAAAGAAAGAACCGCACTCTAACTGATTTGGTTAATGCCATGTTAGACACAGCGGGACTTTCCAAGGAATGGTGGGGTGAGGCTATATTGACTGCATGTCATGTCCTGAATCGTGTTCACATAAAGAACAAAGAGATAACACCATTCGAGAAATGGGAAAAGAAAAGGCTAACTCTTTCATACTTACAGATTTGGTGATGTTTGGCCAAAGTGAATGTGCCTATAACCAAGAAACGTAAACTAGGACCTAAAACTGTCGATTGTGTCTTTCTTGGTTATACTCTACACAGTGTGGGTTATAGGTTTTTAATAGTAAAGTCTGGAGTACCTGATATGCATGTTGGCACCATCATGGAATCCAGAGACGCTACATTTTTTTGAGAACATTTTTCCTATGAAAGAGGTAGATAGCACATCTAGTCATGAATTGTCTATTAATAATGAACCTAAAGAACCTGCTGTTTTGATAGAACACAATGAATAACCACATGAGGAAAATCCTGAGGAGGATAGCAATGAAGCTCTTAGAAAGAGCAAGAGACAGAGGATTGCAAAGTCCTTTGGTGATGATTTCATTGTGTACCTCGTGGATGATACTCCTAGAACCATTGAAGAGGCATATTCCTCTCCGAATGCTGACTATTGGAAGGAAGCAGTTCGGAGTGAGATGGATTCTATTATGTCTAATGGTACTTGGGAGGTCGTAGAGCGTCCCTATGGGTGCAAACCTGTAGGATGCAAGTGGGTGTTCAAGAAAAACTTAGGCCTGATGGTACTATTGATAAGTACAAGGCAAGGCTGGTGGCTAAAGGCTATACTCAGAAAGAAGGAGAAGACTTTTTCGATACCTACTCACCGGTTGCCCGATTGACCACTATTCGAGTGCTACTTTCCTTGGCAGCTTCCCATGGTCTTATCGTTCACCAGATGGACGTTAAGACAACTTTCCTAAATGGAGAGTTGGAGGAGGAGATCTATATGGATCAGCCAGACGGATTCGTAGTAAAAGGTCAAGAAGGGATGATGTGTAGATTGGTAAAGTCTTTGTATGGTCTTAAGCAAGCTCCTAAGCAATGGTATGAGAAGTTCGACAAAACTTTAACGTCAGTTGGCTTTGTTGTGAACGAAGCTGACAAATGTGTGTACTATCGCTATGGTGGGGGCGAAGGAGTGATACTATGTTTGTATGTAGATGACATACTGATATTTGGGACAAGCATTAATGCGATTAAGGAAGTGAAAGAATTCTTGTCTCAAAGTTTCGAGATGAAAGATTTGGGGGAGGCTGATGTGATTCTAAACATTAAACTAGTGAGAGAAGGTAATGGTGGGGTTGTTCTTACACAATCTCATTATGTGGAGAAAATCTTGAGTCGTTTTGGCTATAACGATTGCAAGCCAGCTCCAACACCTTATGATGCTAGTAAAATGTTGCGGAAAAACAAAAGAATAATGAGAGATCAGCTGAGATACTCCCAGATCATTGGTTCACTAATGTACCTAGCTAGTGCTACTAGACCCGACACCGCGTATGCTGTAAGCAAACTGAGTCGATTTGTGTCTAACCCGGGAGATGCTCATTGGGAAGCTCTTGAACGGGCAATGCGCTATCTGAAAGGTACAGTGGACTACGCGATTCACTATACTAGGTATCTTAGGGTACCAGAGGGTTACTATGATTCGAATTGGATCTCTGATGCAGATGAGATTAAAGATACAAGTGGATATGTATTTACACTTGGAGGTGGCGCTGTCTCCTGGAAGTCTTGCAAGCAGACCATCTTAACGAGGTCAACTATGGAGCCAGAACTCACTGCATTAGACACCGCCACAGTCGAGGCTGAATGGCTTCGTGAACTCCTTATGGATTTGCCGGTAGTTAAAAAACCGATACCGGCAATCCTCATGAACTGTGATAATCAAACGGTGATTGTCAAGGTGAACAGTTCAAAGGACAATATGAAGTCATCTAGGCATGTAAAGAGGCGGCTGAAATCTGTCAGGAAAATGAGAAACTCCGGAGTGATAGCCTTGGACTACATCCAAACGGCTAAGAATCTGGCAGATCAATTCACAAAGGGTCTTTCACGTAATGTGATAGACAATGCATCCAGGGAATTGGGCTTGAGACCCGTCAGCGTTATTCAGTAGTGGTAACCTGTCCTATGTAATCGGAGATCCCGTGAATTAGGATAGTGAAACAAACTACTGTTTAACAGAGATAAGAGAACCTTTGTAAAGGGCCAGTAGAGATGCATTTCTCTTCTAAAATCTGTATGGCAGGTTGGTGAAAAACCTTAATGTGATCCGAGTGGCTCAATAAGGAGCAAAGATGTTGGCCTACAGAACATCTTAAAGGATTGCACCTATATGGGTCTGATTGCTAGTCACAATCTATGAGATAGGGTAATCTCTAAACACCCATGAAAGGCACGGAGTACGACTTATACGCTCCAACCCGAGGGGATGCTTATAGCAGCCTAGTACTGGCAAGGGGCTCTAGTCAAATTTGTTTGCACGAAACTGCCAATTCAAGGCATAGTCCATTGGTCAGTTGCGAATGAGTGTAGCTTTTGCCTCAGGTGGATGTTCAACTTAACAGTCTCCACCATAAAGTCGGTATATCAAAGCAAGAGCTGAGAAGAGGACATTTCTTTGTGTACCTTGAAATTCTTGGTGGGGATTGTTGGATTAATTGGGCCTTGGGCCATTTAGTCTCAATTAATTCTAAGAATTAAAAGGTCCACAAATAAATGCTAGGAATTCAACCCCGCATTGAAAGTCAACGAGAATCTTAACCAACTTAAAGGGTGGACCAACGGTGGACCACTTGTGAAGTTGGTAAAAGGAGAAGGGCGTGCCACACGTGCGCGCGCGCTCGCTCGCCTCGCCGAACCGGGCCGTGGCCGAGGCCGAGGCGTGTCGAGACCATGACCGTGATGCGTGTGCACTGTTTTTGTCATTCATGCCTATATAAGAGATCTCCCTCCTTTGGCACAGACACACAATCTCACACCCAGGTACTCTTGCTTAAGAGACCTCTCTCTTCTCCCTCTGTGTTGCTGCTTTCTGCCATTCCCAACGCAAGCTTTGCGCGCACACTGCTTGCGTGAGCAGTTGCCTCCGAACCTCGTCTGCCTAGTGATCCTGCTCGGGATAGGCGACCGATAAGGTTTTTGGGGAGCGTACCCGTACGCGCCTGCTCGCTTCCAGTACGACTACGTCCTCGTCCTCGTGAACGACTACTTCCAGTACGACTACGTCCTCGTCCACGTGAACGACTACTTCCAGTACGACTACGTCCACGTGAACGACTACTTCCCGAAGGCTGTTCGTGGGACTCCATTGCATCAACTCGTCACTGCAACGACTTTGTATGGCTACATCGAACAAGGTCCCTCCACGATTAGCATGTCTAATCCAAGGGATAACAGCGCACCGGTTAACTCCGTCAACCGTCTCGCCTTTGGGTACATACTAAATCTCCTGTGTGTATTTTTGTTGTTCAAGTTTTATTTGAGTTTTAACTTGAACACTTGCACATGCTTCGCTCTCACTGGATCACTCATAAATGTCATGAACTTGTTAATAATTTCTGAAATTAAAATGCACCGAAAATTGTCTAATTGTCTGGCAGTACCATGGTGGAATGTGAAAAATAATCACGTAAGCAGTCTCGAGATAGGCAAGAGAAATAATAAGCCTCGCTCCCATCCCATGGACTGGTTTTACAGCAAGAGCATGCATGCATGGACACCTCCAACGGAGGGCACCGCCGCCGCAACTCCGTTGCAAATACTAACGGATGATACTGTCGATCGAGTTCAGTTTCTTCAGTCTTTGCAATCGACAATTCCCATTCCTCACTTCCACATATCAGAACCGGCCGTTTCAAGTAAAAAAATAATAATAATCACAGATCAGAACGATTGCATTGCGACACAGCACAATGGCCGTCCGGCCGCACCATCTGTTCTTGGTTATCTCTGTTGTGCTTGTGCTAGATAGAGAAGAACCTACGTAGTGTTGGCTTGGTCCCTGCATTTTGGCCTCTCCAGGGTTTGAGACTTTGAGTTCAGTCGTTCCTTCTTTTTCCTCCGCGCGCCAGCAACCTCCGATCCTCCTAGTACCTATACCATGCTATCTCGATATCTTCATATATATGATTGAAATCAAGATCTGCATTGTAATGCAAGTGCTGCGTATTTCTGCTACCAGCTAGAGCAAAGCAAAAATTAGCCGCCAGGTATGGCACGCGAATAGGATCTTTGCTGCTTCACCAATTATGGCCTTATGGGACGAACCGGATCTTTGCTTTTATCATTTTGGGAAGTGTAGTATATGATATGCCGTGCCCACAACGAAAACGAACGAGATGCCTGAGCGCAGTGGCCACGAAGAAGAATAAAGCCATGGATCAGGTCGATCGATATGGCTTGTGGCCTTCTATAAAACACAATCCCAAGCCGATCGATCCATGCAGTGCCGAGAGCCATAGGGATCAAAGTGCAAAGGCACAGCCGCACAGGTCGTCGTAGCACAGGGGAAAACCAATCACCTAGCTGCTAGCCACCAGCAGCCATGCGGAGGAGTGCCTGCGGCGGCTACGGCAGCGGCTACGGCAAGCCCGAACCCGACACGAACATGAACTACCACCGCACGCATTCCGAGCACGTCACCAAGTTCGCCGGGAACCCCTGCCACGCCGGCGCCGGCGCCGGCGCCGTGCAGCACCACACGGCCGTGCACAAGGAGTCGTTCAAGGAGGTGGACGGCGGGGACTGCTACGACCCCCGCCGCGGCCACCACCAGCAGCACCAGCAGCTGCAGGCGCACCGCCCCCACGGGTACAACAACAACAACAATCACCATGGCCGCCACAACGGCGGCGGCTCCGCCCACCGCTACGAGACGACCTACGAGGAGACCTGCGAGGAGGAGATCGAGACCTACAGCGCCGGCCGCCACCACGGGCACGGGCACGGCGGCGGCGCGCGCCGCTATGAGTACGAGACTTACGAGGAGACCTCCTACGAGGAAGAAGAGGAGGTCGTGGGCGGCGGCGGCGGCTACGCCCAGCTCAAGCGCGGCCACCGCTGCGCATGAGCGGCGGACTGCTTCTCGTGCATGCATGAACCCGTGTGTGGATGCGATTGCGAGTCCCTATCTGAACTGACGCCAACATATATTGATGCATCGGGGTACAGTACAGTACACTGCAATAATCTGGTGACGACTGGGATAACATAGTTCGTAAATAAATTGTACTCCGATCGGTGCTCGGCATCCACCAACATGAAAATTTGTGTGTTGTACCGTCCCGTATATCAAGCCTGCTCGTTTGATTTGGCTCAGCTCGATCTGTTGGAGGTGATCAGGTGAAGGACCAGACACTAGACCCCCTGCTGGCTGCTGCTGCAGGCTGGTCAATGGGCATGCACGGCCGTCGCCAGTCGGCAGAGCGAGCATGCAGTGCAGCACAAGTGCACAACCACGATCAAAGGTGAAAAGGAGACCACGATATAGGTCACACTCGAGTATTTTATTTCTCTCCAAACCAGTTTGAAAAAAAATCCCTAATCTGATTTCCTTTTTCTCTTCACATCAATGTATTAAACAGCGGGCTAAGTCATTTAGCGGCAGCTTTTTAAGCTATACTGTATATAACAGGATATAGCTTAAGCTATTTCATTTAGCAGTTTAATAAAAACATGAGAATTTTCAATTAATCATACATATAAATATGGATCTGAAAAAATTGTGAATACCATTCATGATCAGATTATCGGAGAACATGGCTTCGTGTCTACCACTTCAAAGTTAAATATTACAGTTATGATTTTTTTACTGCTATCATAGTTTTTAGCAACTAAAGGCCTTTTGAACCTTTAGTTTTAAAAAATGAAGCATCATCCCCACATGTGCAATAAGTAATTTTGTTAGTAATAGTTTTGTTTCTAGAGGAATTGTAGAATAATTGAAAAAAATAAGAGGCACCCATACTGAGAAAATCTAATTGTAACCGTTAGGGTTGAAAATGGTCAAACGGTAGAAAACGAAATCATAATGTAGAAAACGAAAGCGATTGGTTTGGGATTTTTCCACATTTATGAAAATAAATTAACTACTACAAAATAGTGAATGTGAAATTAAAATTAGTTTAATCAGGCCACTTTTATAATTTGGTAAAACGAGAATGAAATCATAATTTTAAAACCGAAAGCGATCGGTTCGGTACATATACCGTTTTCAATCCTAGTAACCGTGCAAATATATAAAAGAAATACCTAGAGAAAAGTCCCCTCACCCCCACTCTCCATCTGTAGTATAATATTTTTTGTTTTTTACTTTGATTAGCATAAGTGCTTCATACCATAAGTGCTTCATACCACACATCTTCTCTACCTAATAATAATAATATATAATAATAATATATAATAATAATAATATTAAAGCAAGGATTGCTTCTGCACCAAAGTTTGGTCCGTCATCCATATCAGAGTAGATCACGGTTAAAAACCGGAGTAAACCGCGCTGAAACGTTGCCCTGGGCCGAAGGAAACCAAGGAACTGGGCTAAACCGCGCTAAACTGGAGGAAACCGTTCCCTGGGCAACCCTCGTGAGGAAAAATCGAAAATAAATTGATCACTGCAAAAAGTGAGATTCGACCCCACGATCCTCCACTTCTACTCAAGGGAGAAACTGGGCTGCAATTTTCTTCTCCTTCCGTAAGAGCATCTCCAGCAGGGGCCTTCATATGGGCCTTTACTCTAAAATTTAGAGGTTTTGTGCAAAAATTCAACTCCAGCAGGGCCTCTAAATAGGTCTCCATTTTGCATACCCCTCCAAATTCCCCCTCCCGGCCTCCATTCTTGGAGGCCCTCCATTCCCCCCACCCAACGTGGGACCCACCACTTTTCTATTATTTTCCTTTCTTTTCCTCTCCACGTGCGCCTCCCCTGGCCGCCATCCTCCGCGCGGCGCCGCCACCCACCTCGCCATCCGCCATGGGCATCACCGAGCTCGGGCGCCGCGGCCCCTCGACGCCGAGCTCCGCTTCCACGGCCCGAACACGAAGGAGGTGTACTGCGTGAATGCGGTGGTTGAGGGCGCGCCCGTGGAGCTCTAGCTCGACGCGACGGCCGAGCTCTCCAGGGAGCGCGCGGCGGGCGTCTTCGACCTGGAGCGCGCTCCAACCAATCCCGTGCCAACGCCGCCGGTGGAGGCGGAGCCGGGCATCCGGAGCGTCGGGAGCCGGGATCTAAGCTGTGGTCAGTGAGGAACACAATGACTTGGTCCAGCCTCAACACTCTCCCTTCTTTCACCACAGGGGATAAACGCGTGTGTGTGGATGGCCGGGAGTGGATGTCGCTCGACCGCGCTCGCCGAATCTCGCTCCCGCGCTCGCCGGCCATGGAGGCCCGCCGCGCTCGAATCTTGCCCCCGCAGGGGGAGGCGCGGCAGAAGCGGGTGCACGAGGGGGAGGTGTTTGCTCGTTCGAGCGAGGCGAGCGGCGGCAAGTGAAAGTAAGTCGAGAGGTGGCCGCCGACCGCCGTATTGCTTCGGCCGGAGCCGCCGCTTCAAGAATCCATGGGAACGATTTGACTCTCGTTGGTTTGTTTTCTACGCTAGGCACGGATTGGAGAAAACTAGATCCGTGTCTGCTAGCTTGTGATTCGATTGAGAGATGCCACCGGTTCTTGCTTGGTGGATGAACGAAGAGATTAGAAGGTTATTGCTTGCGTGCTTTGATTGGTGAAGGAAAGCGCTACCGGTAGCTTATTCTTGTGGTCGAGAATTCCGGAGGGAGGTTGCCGCACTCGCCGGCCGCGGCACCGCCTCCGGAGGAGGAGTCGTTGCGGGGCGGCGAGGAACCGGGGTCGCAGGAGGGCGCCGGCCTCGGCGGTGTTCGCGGCGCCGGGGACGGAGCCGCCACCGCCGCCGCTAGCACGGGGGTGCATCGCCGGGCAACTCGAGTCCATGTGCTCGTCCTCGCCCACGCGCGCAAGGGCCGCCGCCGCACTCGCCGCGGGCGTTGCGGACGGCATCGTCCACGTCGTAGCGGACGGCGGCGGTGTTGCTGACGCCGACGTCGCGTGCCTCGTCTAGTCCTTGTCCCCCCTCGACGGTGCTGTCACCGAGCGCGGCAGGAGCTCCTGGCAGTCGGGGACATGGCGGGGGTGACGACAGTGACCCGAGTGTGACGCGTGTCGGCTCCTCCGCACGCGCGCTGCAGTCGATCCAACCGCGGAGCCCGACCCTCGCCGAACCGGAAGACGAAGGCGAGGATGACGGACTAGTACCTGCGGGACACACACGTCGCGGACAGGGTCGCCTCGCCCTGGAGCTCGAGGCGGATGCCGCCCCGGCGTCGCGCGAGATGCGGTCGCGGAGCTCGCGGCGGATGAGGCTCCGGCGGTGGGATGGAGGCTGACACATGGGCTCCACATCAAAATAGAAGCTCGAATTGAGTTCTCTGCTGGAGTCCAAAGTTCACTTTGGAACTCTATTTTTTGCAGGTGGGCCTGCAAAAGGGATTTGAAGGCCTCAAATTAGAGGCAGCTGCTGGAGTTGCTCTAAACACAGTATTACCTATTTTACATTATTACAAACATAGGTCCAACTGAAGCGGTCAGGTCATATGTAAGTTATACTACTATATACTTGTTGACTTGGATTAGAAACTAAAATTGGAAATATGATTGTGTTGTATGATCTCTAGCAACCTAGCTTAAAACAAGAATAATGAATATTTGAGTACAAGTAAATATGTTAAGTAAATTTTATTGATTCTAAGCAAATATCAATTCAACTTAATGCAATAGAAAATAGACTAATATAGACAAAAAAAACTCATGAGATTTAGAAAATATAATTAACTTATCTAGGACCATAGGAACATGTTGATATCTGTATCTATATATAAATTAAAGTATTACTATTTCTTCCAACTGCCCTCATCTTTTTCATAATCAACTCACGTTTATTGGCATGAGGGCTCTAATCCATTGTACATTAACATGTAATGTGTCATATGCCATTAATAGGTAGAGTTATCTCAATCCGATTATGGCACGTGGGTGGTCGGGATGACGGCACAGTCAGGGAAGGTGAAATCGCGGTGGACCACAACATGTGAGGCCGGGGTGGCACGGGTGTGGCAGCGAGGCTAGGAAGGCAGGGATGACGACACGGCCGAGGAGGACGATATGGTTGTTGGAGAGGACGACAGTGAGGGTAGGAACCATGGATGACGGCGTGCGAGGTTAGGGTATGGCACGTGCACCGTCGGGAAAGACGAGGTCGGACATACAACGATGAGGTTCAGGAGGCACATACAATAGTGGGAGAGGTTAGGGTGTTGTGCACATGACAAGAGGACATGGAGGTTGGGGAGGTGCGGGGAAGACAAGATGACGATGAGATCGAGACAGACAACCGCGAGTGAGGTCAGGGTGTTGTGGGCGTGAAAGTGAGGCCGGGGAAGCATGGATGACAACGCAGTCAGGGGTGGTTGACTGCAAGAGGCTAGGAAGGAATGTACGATAGCTAGCCATATGGGGGCGACCCGCGCGTGTGTGTGATGAAATGACCGCGTGGCCGAGGATGGAGAGGCGGTGGCAGACGATGGCGAGGTTCGGGGGGGGGGGGGTATGGATGAGTACGGGTGTCGCGATTCCAACGTGTACGGTGGTGAAGTCGGGGTGTTGGCGGGTGAACCATAGCTAGACGAGCAATGTTCTCTGCCATTTTATATGAAGTAAGCAATACATTTAATAATTTCCTATATTGTAGATTTGGAATTCAATCAATCAATAACGAAACAACAGAGCTCCTTTATTTTAAGGAATGAAATACAAAAATGAATAGTAAGTAAAATGATTCAATCTTTTTAGTTTAAGAAATATTTTTTAACTAATAACTAGATAATGTAACTTGATAATAATTTTTTTGATTCACCTTTTGAATTTAAGCAACTAAACTCATTCAGGATGTTTGAATATTTTAACGGGATAATTTTTGAATGACAGCAAAGAGGGCAATGATCTCTTCCGTTGCAACACACACACGGGCATTATTGCTAGTAATTAGTAAAGTACATAGGTAATTTACTAATTTAGGAGTGGGTGTATTAATGATGATGGTTAACGTGGAGTCTATTTGCAATTAGTAATATTAAATATATATATATTTTTTTGAAAAGGTAGCAGGAGCACTGCTCTGTCATTTAAGAAGGAAACAATTGTACATAACGAGCCGCACCCTGAACAAAACAAACACACCCACAACAACACACCACCAACACCAACCAACTGGGAGAGAAGATCGAAGGAAGTCATCGACGCATGCGCCGTCGTCACCAACGCTGAGTCACGCCGAAGGCGCAACTCGCTGTAGTCCCAACAACCCCCAGAGCTCCTCCACCATGGGGTTGTCCACCTCAAACTACACAAACACGATCGTCGAGCCCTCTGATCCGGTGAAGCTTCAGCACACTCTCACCACAGCACCAGGAGCAACCACTGGTCCTGGCCACTCTGCGTGGGGGCCTCGCCTCACCCACTGCCTCTCAACTCTACCAAGAACTCAGATATCTAAGACTGAATGAGAGCATCTCCTCCGCCCCTGCCAACATGAACGACAGCACAAGGTGAACAATCACACATGGGCCCTCAGCACCCTGACAGAGACATGGAACAAGCGCACAGACCGCACCACCACCAGACACCTCCACCACCAGCAGCACAAACGGCAGGACTCAAAATGCGACACCTCCAAGAAGGTTACGACGCCAAAGTGCCACCATCGCATGCCTAGATGGACGGGGTCTTCACCCTAGAATCCCACACGACAAGAACATAGCACTTCGCAAAGATGCCCCCAGTAGGGAGATCGACACCCTAGAAGCGCCGCCATCATACCCACCGACACCGGTGAAGGCTTTCGCCCGATTGCACCATGTCTGCCGCCCGCTAGCGCACATGGTAGCAGCCAGCACCCCACCTCCTCCGCACCACCACCACTCCGCCAAGGGAGGCCCTGCGCACCCTAAGCACCACCACGGCGCCAGAGCGAACATCAGCCAGCCCCCCGACCCCACCTCCATGGTGACACCACGGTAAAGCAGATGAATGAGTAGGGGGGCGTCGGTGAACTAGTGCTTGCCACAGCCGGCCAAGCGCCGGCCGGCAAAGACGGCAGACGCGCCCCACCGCCGACGGGCGCGCGCCGCCGGCAGACGCAGACGCCGGGCCGCCGGCCCGCGCAGCACCGGCACCGGTGCCCCGACGGAGGCAAGCGTCGGCCGCCGAGCCGAAGGCGCGCGCCCGCCGAGACCGTCGCTCGCGCCGAGGCCGCCACGCGCGCCCGAAGGTGTGCGCACGCCGCGCGCCCGCCGAGGCGCGCGCGCGCCGCGGACGTGTGCTTGCCACGCCGCCTTCGTCCACACCCGCCCCGGACATGCTCGCCACGGAAATGACGCCCCCCGGCCGCGCGACCCTCGGATCCGGCCGGAGCAACCCCGGATCCGAGGGCCCCTCCCCCGCCGCCGCCGGGAAGGCCGCGCCGGCGAGAAGCTCACCGGAGCCACGAGCGGCCCGCGCCCACCTCGAGACTCCGGGGAAACGGGGGAAGATGCCCCGCGGCCGCCTTCCCCGCGGGCCGCACGAGTTGCCGGCGGCCCGCTCGGGCGACGGCGCGGCGGTAGGCGGCGAGGAGAAGGTAGCGGCGGACTAGGGTTTGCGAGCCCGCCGCGTCGCCCGCGTGGAGCGAACGCGAACGGGCGAGTCTGTTTTTGTCTCTCTACTTAGCCCGTGCCATTTTTATAATGTACACTTGGGCGCATGTTGCCTTGAGAATATTTGTTTTCGACCAACAATCTACGTTGAGAATGTTTACCTAACATTCCTCACTTTCTATCAGACCGTGAAAAATATTGGCTTGCGAATATGATTTTTACTGCTTTATCATTACTAGCACAATGTTTTTGCGTTGGTAAGGTAAAAGCATTTTTTATTCATCAAGAAGAATATTAGATATATTTCTAAGGACATATTTTTAAAGTTGTATTTTCATCATGTAGCAATGGATGTTTTGTCAATTTGATGCACATTGTTAGAAAACAATAAGAAAATAAAAGATTTCATTAGTCTGATTTCATATATACTATCTTTCATAGTTCAAGTCATACCCTATACTACTCATCATACTAAATAGAAATATTACACATACTACTGGATAAAAAATCGGTAGTATAGAATTGATTTCAACCGTCGGATCCTTCAAAATAGGACTTTTTATTGCATACGAGTTCTTTTCGAATAGTAGTATGGGTAGTATTGTTGCACGGTAAAAGACTCAACCAATCACCACCAAGGCCGTCATCGGTTCTGGACTGCAACACGAACTCTACTAGTACTAGCCTACTGTCTTCTCCTCTGTGCATATAACCCAATCAATTAGGCACTTGCATTGGTAGCATTGAAGAAATCCATCGATCACGATTCATGGAGATCGGCAACACCTCCCCGTGGCCCTCTGGCTTCGGTACGAGGCCATGGCTGATCCAAGCTCATGGAAGCCGTAGGGAGGCTCAGACTTTCGTTGACATGCTAGACCGGAGCTTGCACGAGGTGACAATCCCAGAGATGCAAGGCAAGATCTGCCTGGGTTGCTTGTACGACGGGAGCTGGTTGCTGATGCTGGACGAGGCAACCTACGATTGCTTCCTCTTGAGCATTACCAACCGGCGGTCCAAGATTCCCCTGCCGCCGTTGCGCCTGAAGTCGGAGTACAAGGGGACGTGCGGCGTGCTCGGCTCGCCGCCGGACTTCACCGTCGTGATCGCGAGTAACCCCGAGTCCGACCTGAATTTCCTGCTCTACTGCCGCCCTGGCGACGAAAGTTGGACCGATGCGTTGGACGACGTCGACATCGACATCGACGGCGACATTGTTGCCCGCGAGGGGAAGCTTTACGCTTCAGTTTCCATGGGCCGCGACGTCGTGGAGATAGACGTTATCGACGGCGTGGTCAAGATGCATCTTATGGGCACCAAGGTAGATGAGGCATACCACAGCTCATACGTGAGCTACCTCGTCGCGTCGTGCGGGGAAGACATGTTCACCGTGCGGGTCGATTTCTTCGGGAACCCTTGCGACGGCGCGGTGACAAGGATCGTCGTGTATCGCTTGGATTACCTCGATTCGGTGTGGAGGAGGGCGGAGAGCATTGGCAACGACCGCGCCTTTCTTGTTTCTGGTGACTATGCCCTTTCATGTTCGGCGACAGCAGCACAATTGCAGGGGAACTGTGTTTATCTTGTGTGGTCGAGCTGTGACTGCGAAAGGCTGTACAAGTACTGCTTGGATGACATGACCATCAGCTTCCATCAGATTCTCCCTGAGCCTACCACGCCTACCTGCAGAGCATACTGGGTGGCTCCTGCTCAGTGAGTTTTCATTACTCCTTCGTACACTTTATACTTCTTGTTGAGTTAATTTCTACCCTCCAGGAAGCATTATTGTTTATTTAGTATCAAATTGCTAACTTTTTTACGGCACCATATGTAGTTGCAGCGTACAAGGTACTGAACTCCAAGAAGAGGCTTCACTGATGAGTCCTCTTGTGTCCAACGAGGTTTGTGAATCCGTGGATGCTTTTACCCATGACTAATAACTCATGTTAGTTTCCTTCTTGCATGTCCTGATAATTAATCTTCCTTTTGTTTCTCTGCCACAGGATTTGCATAGTAGCCCGGAGGAGCAGCAAATAAGCAACTATTTGTCAGCATGCTGGCATGATCTCCCGTTAGAGTTGCTAGAGGTTGTTGCTTCAAACCTGTGCTTAGTCAGCCGTCTAAGGTTCACATCTGTTTGCAAGACATGGAGCATGGTTTCCAACCCAATTGAGCAAGCAAAGGTTTGGCCCTGGCTTATGCACGTCTCCAAGCAAGACGGGGCAGCATGCAACATGTTCGACCCTCTAAATGGCGCGGGGTACACCCTGCAAGTCGAAGCTTTCAAGACTGAAGACGATGTTGGGCTTGTTCTTCGCTCCTCCAAGGACGGTTGGGTGGTCGCATCGGCTGGCCTCAAGAGCGACAACATCCTCATCATAAACCCTTTCACAAAGGACATCGTGAAGCCGCCTAAGTTTGATAATTTACCTTACCACTCACAGGGAGTGACATTCTCGACGTCACCGACATCGCCGGACTGCATCGTCTTTGCTGTCTGTGGTACTGATAGGGGAGATGGTGTCACTGTGGCGACGTGGCGGCCTGGGGACAGCGCGTGGAGCGAGCTTTACTTCCATCATGAGGAGGAGGAGTCATTCTTTCCTGTCGCAAACAATAACCCCATCTATTTCCGTGGGGAATTTTATTGCTTGGGAAGGAAGGGCAACATCCGTGTGTTCAACCCAAGTGAAGACACCTCGATCGTGCTTGAGAAGCCAGAGCCGATCTATGCCGAGCTAAATGTTTTCGACGACGATCATGAGGGTGCCAAGTTCTGCTACTTGGTTGAGTTGGAGGGGGAGCTGATATCCGTGTTCATGCGCAACGCAGATGAGCCCCCACGGGTGTTCAAGCTTGACCAGACGAAGATGGCCTGGGCTGAGATGGAGGACATCGGCGGTGCAGCTTTGTTTCTGGATTACAGGGCGTCGTACGGCATGGTGTGGCCAGGAGCTGGGAAAGGCAACAAGATCTTTTTTCCCAGGTACTCCGAGGACGGAAAACATGCAGCATTCTATGACCTGGAGACAAAGATGTATCATCCTACATTCTATGGGGTTAAAGAGCCGTTGAACTGCGTTTGGGTCGTCCCTAAGTTGAAGCCTGGTGACTATGACGTATGATCAGCATAAAACTACTCTAGTAATATTAGTAATATGGAAAGTTGCATTCCCTTTTGGCAACTTTCCGCTGTATACACGTGAAATAAAGGCTCGGTGCTGATCAATTGTGTTAGACACGGCTCTGATGATGGTGATGTAACAGTTCCCTTATGAATCAAAAGCTTGTTGCTTCGCTGTTGGAATGTAAGGGGTCTGGGTGACCATGGGAAGTGTGGTGATATTCTTTTGGAACTTCTGAATATGCGGAATGACATCGTTCTTCTGCAAGAAACTAAACTAACCAGCATTACCCCTCTCAAACTTCACTCCTTCCTCCCCCGTTCGCTGGACACTGTGGGAGGATTCGGAATCAAGCCTTTCGTTTTACAAAAAAATAAAAGAGTGTCTTTAGTTGCCCAAGTTTCTATGCGAAAGACCCAGCAACGAAACCCCAGGAGCCCTTGAATCCATTTTTGTTTTTAGAATCCGTCTTTCGACCAATACCCTTCGTCGCCAGCAGAGCCGCCAAATGAGCTCAGAATAGCCCAGGGCGATAGGGTCTCGGTCAGGCTGATTGTTTTCTTCCGCGACGAAACCCCAGGGGCGAATCTTGCTCACCCAAGCAGTTTCGGCCTGGGATTCGCTTGGGGGGTTTCGTCGTCTCTAACATCAAATGACTTCAAGTTTGAATGCGATTCCATGTTTCAGGTGACCAAAGGTGCCAGGTGAATGGGGAATCTCTAAAAGATCGAAGGTTTTCTCCCGACAGGCGCACGTGATGACAACAAGAAAGGCGCCGTGATTTGCGGCGTGACATCATGAAGCGCCGATTACGTGGAGACCTAATTGGAGATTTCCCGAAAATAGCCTAGCACATTCTGTTTTGATTCGTTTTACACGAGGGTGTTCTCGGAATGTAAAAAAATCCGTCCGCCTCCCTATAAAAGGAGATGAACGACACTTGTAAAGGGGATCGGCCTTTTGAGAAATCTACTGTTGAGAGAGCTTTTGGCTGTCCTTTGTTTTGTGTTCTGGTTTTGGTTCCTGAGCTTTTGTTTTCTCTCATTGTTTGTGCACGGTAGCCTCGGCTATCGCCACAACAGACACCTTTCGTTTTAAGCCTTTTGACGGTGCTTCTGGTGGAATTCTGACCGCTTGGTCTAGTTCTGCTTTCAATCTCATCTCCCACAATGTCAACGTTCACACTCTGTCTGTCCACCTTTCCTCCACTATCATCAATCTCTCCTACCTCACCAATGTCTATGCCCCCTCTGTCCCTGAACTCAGGCCGTCTTTCCTTGCCCAACTCTCTGGCATCACTCCCCCCAGCCTCCGCATGGATGATTTGCGGTGACTTCAACGTGATCAGATATGTGCACGAGAAGAATAACGCTAACTTTCGGCACTCCGAAGCTGAAGCCTTTAACGATTGTATCAATGACATGAACCTTATTGAGCCGCCCCTAACTGATCGTAGCTACACATGGAGCAACATGAGAGCTGAACCCACCCTGGAAAGGCTCGATCGTGTGTTCATCAACGTGGAATGGGACAATGTCCTCCCCAACACAATCCTTTCCTCTTTTACTCGGTCTACCTCTAACCACGTTCCCCTCTGCATCAACATCTCCACTACTATCCCTCACGCCCCCATTTTTCGCTTTGAAAACTTTTGGCCCTAGTGCCCCGGCTTTCAGCAAACTGTCTCCTCTGCCTGGACGTGCCAGACGGGGAACAGTGCAGCGAGTATTGCCGCCAACCTGAAACTAACACGCTCTTGCCTAAAAACCTTGCAGAGTGGTCATTAACCTTCTGGATTACATTGAGGAACGTCGCTCTTTAGCTCCCGCCGAGCTGCGATTGAGAAATGTCGTTGTTACTCACCTGCATGCCACAACCAAGGCTAAGCTTGCCATTTGGAGACAGCGCAACAAAATCAAATATGCTATTGAAGGAGATGAAAACACCTGTTACTTCCACTCCATTGCTACCCACCGCAGGAGGTGCAATAACATTCAGCTTCTTGAGCACGGCGGCCAAGAGATCTTCAACCATGAGCAAAAGGCCAGCATTATGCACTCCTTCTACCTTCGACTTATGGGCACTGCACGCCATACTTCTTGGCCCTTCAGTCTGGATGACCTCTACCCGGATGGGCCGTTAAGCCTCGAATCCCTTTGTGAGCCTTTCCAGGCTGATGAAATTAACACAGCTTTGAGCCGCATGCAAAACAATGCGAGCCCCGGTCCTGACGGCTTCGGCCCTCTCTTTTTCAAAAAAATATGGCGCCTGACCTCCCCTGCAATCTCTGACCTTTTTCACGACTTTTACTTTGGGACGGTGTCACACCCGGTTTACAAAACAAAACCAAGTGCTATCTATATGTATGTCAGGATCTAGTTTCATACATATAGTGACATCATTAGTGAATAACAGAAATAATATCACGTAAAGAAAAGATATTATCATAGATTTACAGCAGAATCCTGGGAAGCAAAGGCTCCAAACTTCACAGGCAATCGACTGGGGGTTGCGTACGCCTAGCACCATCTTCTGGACATCAGACACTTTCTGAACAACGGTTTAGCAAGGTTGAGTACACTTATGGTTGGTACTCAGCAAGACCACAAAAATAACCGGAAAATAATTTTAAATCCATCTTTAAGTTTATTAATCATGTGAGGGTCCAGGCCGCTCTTGACCGTGAGCACGGCTGTTATAACAGTTTTACACTCTGCAGAGGTTTTGTACACTTTCACCACAAGTCGCGTAAAAGTTCCGAAGAACTTTGAACCCAACCATGCTGTGCAAAAGTAGGCACAATACCACACTTCCGAGGTGTGGTTGCATAGGGACGCTACGAGGCCTTTACAAAAAGTCCTCTTATGTGTATTAGTCCATAGTAGCACGTCTTAGAGGCTATCCTTCATACCCTCCTTCTACCCTCAGACCAGGTAAGCCTAGAAGAGCACTTCCGTTCCAATACCTGTCCAGAGTAGAAGAGTCATAAAGCATTCCTCCGTACCCCAAGCTACTAAGGCTAATAGTCACACAAGACTTCCCTAATTAATTGGCCAAGACAGAGCCATATGTCTTGTGGTTGTACTGTTTTCCTAGGTGGTTCTCCATGTTCCAATTAATTCATAGTATTCTTGTTTAAAGTATAGGTAGAAGGATGGTTAGGTACTCCTAAAAGCTACTCTTGCCTTTTTCCAACGAAAAGCTACTCTTGCTCTTCCGCTTTTGCTCTTTAAAACTCTTAAGCTTCAGGACTTCCGATCAGCAACTCGATCTTCTACTCGAAGCAAACATCGTGTACAAACATGCAAAAGCAAACAAGCACAACTAAAAACAATACACCAAACAAAAACGGCTTAAAAAGAGAATAGGTTTCGGTTCTAGAAACGCAAACTATCGTTGAAAAGGTACATCTATCGAGAGATTTGTATTATATCACACAAAGACTATAGGCTAGATATATTTTAATTGAATAAAGCAATGTGTATAGACCATTTCTTAGAAATGCCCTATTTATAATTATGCAAATTATATTTATATATAAAAGGCGATGAAAACTTAGTTCAATTTTATTTACAAATATTCAAGTATAACTTATGCAAATTAAACATTTAATTAGAAGAAGCATGTAGAGCATCTAAGTGTGTACTTTATGTTTCGAGTTTAACTGAGCAAATTATAATTCAAAAATGTATTTGTATTCATCTTAGTCAAACTATTATTTTATTAAAAAAGCTCGGGATAGCCTAAGTAGCTTTTATTTGGAAAGCAAATTGAATATATATATTAACCAATTTAACATTTATATTATAAAAAGCCGAAATGTAGCTCTAATAGATTTTATTAGTAAACAATTCCACTAGGTATTAGTCAATTAATATTTAAATAAGAAAATCGTTATTAGGTCCTGATACATTATGATTAAGAAAAGACATTCCAATAGGTGTTAATCAAATTAATTCAAGACAAAATTCGTAAAACACATTTTAGGGTAAACATTAGCACTAGCGCGTATTTTATTGTGAGACGAATCTAACGCAACAAGAATGAGGTTAAACGGATCTAAAACGAAGGTTCTATAGAACTAAACAAGGTTGTAGGGACCTAAACGAGATTAACTATAGATTTGGAGGGTTAGCTGATAACTTTTGCAAGACACTATAAATAGTGCTTGCGAAAAGAGTAGAAGACAGGGGCTAGCAGGTAAAAGAGCCAGGGTGGGATTTATGTGCAAAAGGTGGGATCTTTCTAGGGGTTATGGGTAAAACGTGCAAGACACAAGCTATAGAGTTTTGGTTTGGGGATTTCATGAGGACCTAAAGGAAAACGAACCTTATCTATTCTATACAGAGAGGATGATGGCTTGCTCCTGAACATCCATTGCCGGCGGACAGAGCTACTTTTTTTCCATCAAGGGCTTGGCCCGAATTTCATTACCAAGGCAACGAAATTACAAAGTTCCAACACCATAGAAAGAAAAACAGCAGCTAGAGTTTTCAGCAGTGCCTAAGTGGAAACAAGCCAAAGGTAGACAGAGCTACTGGCCGGCCAAAATTGGCGTTGCTCCGGGCGGTGATAGGCTCAGCTGAGGTGAGGAAACAAGAGAGGAGGAAAAGGGGGTCTCGTGGAAGTGCTCACCAGCGGAGGAAGAGATTGTAGGCGACCGGATTGAACACGCAGCGGTGGAGACGGGGCCAACTCGGACTCCAGGCGTGGTGGCACTCTAGCAGTTCTCCGGTGGCGGGAACGGGCGAAATGTATGCAGCTCGATGCCGAGGTTCTTGTGGTGGTACCGATTTGTTCCGAGAACACCTAGACACGGCGGATCGAGCTGCCGGCGGTGGTGCTCTGCTTCGGGCGGTGAGGATGGCCGGCTCGGAGTTCGTGTCAGGGAGCTCCTCAGGTGACGGTGGAACTCCGGTTCGGCGCGAAGGTGCTCTGAGCGGTGCTGGCTCGATCCAGGGACCGTCGGGGTCGGTGAACCTGCGACGAAGGTGTGCTGACAGGGACAGGCGGCGAGGCGGGCGAGCGTGCAGCGAGGCGTCGTGGTGCTCCTGGTGGTGTTGATGTCCTCCGGTGGTGCCTTGACGCCACGAAATAGAAGAGTAGAAGGTCTCCACAAGGGAGGCAGAGTGGAGCAGTAGAGGCGCAGGTCTCAGTCTCGAGATTTATAGAGGCCAAGGGAAACGAAGGCCGCGCTAGTGGGCAGGAGAAGACGTGCAACGGCTAGCCATTGAAGGCCATTGAAGCCGTGGTGATAGCGGTTGTTACCAGAGGAATGAGGGGAAACGCGGGGGGTGGTTGTCAATGCTTCAACGAGTATTGAAGAGCGGACGACGCGAGAGAGAGAGAGGGAAACTAATGTGCAGCGGTCGTTGATGATGATAGTGATTACGACCATTCTTGCAAAAAAGAATAAAGGTAGGTTGCCATTAGGTGCGGAGGAAAAGAAAACTAGCAATTGATTGTAGGCTGGCGTTGTGGAGCGGAGTGGTCGGGCGTCGCGGGCACGGGTCGGGCTGGATTGGCATTAGCCAAGGAGGCGGACAGGCGCGCGGGCATAGAGCCGAGGAGGCCGAGAGACACGGCCAGGTGGGTGGCTGGGCACACACGCTGAGATGGTGATGGCACACTGATCAGCTCGGGCACGGTCATGTGCGGCCGAAGATTGGAAATGGCCAGGCGCATGGGCACAGGGGAGTAGATGCGACGACCGAGCGGCGCGACGCAGTGCATGCGGCGCGAGTGCCGGCACAACGCACTAGCGTGAGAGCATGAAGTGTTGGCCAGAGGTGAGAGAGCGTCTGGCATACGTCGTTCGCATGTCGATGAAGATGAAGCAACACGGCTGGGTGCACAGAGCTGACAGGCTCGGACACGAGTGAGCATGTGCGCGAGGGAGCTGGGCAGATGCGGCATCACACGGCTCGGTCCAAGTTGGTCATGTGTGCGAGACGAGGGAGTCGGGCTTGACGGAAGAGCCTGCCTATCAGCGAGATAGAGGGAAAGGTGAGCTGGTAGGTTAGACGACCGGTGAACATCACGGGAAGGCGAGCGGGCGCAAGGCCGGGGAGATACGGATAGCGTACGGGAGCTAAGCGGCTCGAGCGTGGATGAGCGCCGGTGCAGCGCACGGGTGTGCAGAGCCGAGCCAAACCTGCGGCGCGAGGTAGGTGACCACAAACACACAAACACGAGGGTCAAGCGGGCAGCACGCTGTGCCGGTGCACGAGTGTGTGCGCAGCTCAGGTGCAAAGCACGACGCACAAGAGCTGGGCGGCTGAGCGGTGTGGGCAAAGTGCACGAGTGCACATAGGGCGACATTGGCACACCGGGTGCGCTGGGGGCACGAGAGTCAGGCGTGTGGTACATTGCGCAGGCACGCGAGGGAGCGAGCATGTGCGGTGGTACCACAGGACGAGCTACAGACAGGCGGAGCGGCACAAGAGTTGAGCGGCTCAGGCATGGATGAGCGCCAGTGCAGTGCACGAGTGCGTAGAGCCGAGCCAGGCATGCGGCACGAGGTAGACGACTAGAGATGCGCGGACATGAGGGCCATGCAGGCAGCGCACTGTGCAGGTGCATGAGGGTGTACGGCTCAGGTGCGAAGCATAGCGCACGAGAGCTAGGTGGGTGTAGGAGCACGAGTGCGACACGGTGCCAACGGGAGGTGGAGGATGGAACTGATTGGTGGGCCCGACTGTCAGCGACTATGGAAGATAGAGAGAGGAAGCTAGGCCCGCGAAATGGATTGAGCTAACTGCTGGGCCAACTGAGAGAAACACACCAACGAGAATTAAAGGTGGGCCGCGCGTGATTACTGGTCTAACAGAGAAGAGAGTCCGGATTGGGATAGGAAAAAAGATATAGAGAGATGATGAGTTGGACCATAAAGATTGAGAGAAATTTGAGTTTGATATTTTTATGATTTTTGAAAACCACACACAAGAATAAAAAAAATCATGCAAACGAAATGAATGCAACACTTGGAGAACCATTTTATTTAAGGGAACATATCAGGTGGAAACCAACCCCTCCGTGCAAACTAGGGAAACTTCAATCGGAGCCACACGATGTTGATCCAAGTGAAGACTCATGAGAGGTGGGAAGGGTGATGTGTAAAACTCATGAGAGGTGGGAGGGATGATTTGCAAAGGCACTTTTGCAAATCACCCCTCCCACCTCATATGAGCCCTCCTTTGGATCAACATCGTGTGGCTGCGATTGAAGTTTCCATAGTTTGCACGGAGGGAGTGGTTTCCACTGATACGTTCCCTTTATTTAATTCCGAAAGACATCAATTATTTTCTTACACTAAATTTCCTGTAACAAAATAAATTTTGGGAAAATTTTAAAATTATATCAAAATCGTTGCTTAATTATTCCTCATAATAACATTCTGAAATCCAGAAGTTTCAGGGTGCTGATTTGGAACGCATCAACTGTTCGTACCTGGTGGTTCTTCCCAAAAAAGGGAGGCGCGTCTTGCAACTGACTTCAGACCCAATGCCCTTCAGAACACCACCATCAAATTTCTGTCCAAGGTGCTCACTACTCGGCTACAGCCTCATGTGCCATCCCTCGCCAGTAGTGATCAAGCTGGCTTCGTCCTTGGCCGCTCCATCGCCGATACTTTTGCTTATGCCGCTGACCTACTCCACTGTTGCTACCATCGTCGGAGCCCACCGTCATTCTGAAGCTTGATTTCCATAAGGCCTTCGACTGTGTCAACTGGAACAGTCTGATTGACATCCTTCGCCACAGAGGGTTCCCTGAACGCTGGTGCTCCTGAATAAGGAAACTCCTCGACACGGGCAAGACCGCGGTTCTCCTTAACAGTAAGCCTGGTAAATGGATTAACTGTCGGAACGGGTCGCGCCAAGGCGATCCGCTGCCCCCCTATCTGTTTATCATTGTCACCGACGTCCTACGTCGTCTCCTCCACCATCCAACGCTGTCCTCTTCTCTCTCACACCCCCTCATTCCGAACGCCCCTTGCCCAGTTATCCAGTATCACACCTTGATTTTCCTTCACTCCTCATCTGAAGCCGTGGCCCAAGCTAAGCATGTCCTCGATCTCTTTGAAGAGGCCACCGGCTTATCCATCAACTACCACAAAACTACCTTCCTTCCTTTAGCTATCACTGATGACACTGCAATCACTCTTGCTACCTCCTTCGGGACCTCTATCTCCTCCTTTCCCCAGACTTATCTAGGGCTTCCCCTCTCTCCCCATAAATTTTTTTAGATTAAGGATTATAAATCCGGCCTCTACGTCCACAAGTGGACATATACGACCAACGATTACAACGGAGTGCTTAAACTCCAAGCCTTGTAACGAGGCAAAAGAAAAACAAAATAACAATAAAAAGAAGACTAAGCTTCTAACTAAAAGCCCAACCAAGCGACACAACAACGGGCGAAAGCTCTCCCGGCTTGGTGCCGGTGTCAACAGCGGCAGCGTCTTCGGGTGTCGTAGTCCTCCTTGGAGGTGCTGTTGGGATGCTTCCTGCTTGGTCTATGTCTTCCGGGTGAAAACCTTTCTCCGGTTCTTCGGGGGAGCGACGATGGCGGGTGCGGCGTCATTTCCTTCTTGGAGGCGTCGCTTTGGAAGACTTGTGACTTGCTTCGCTGGCGGTTTGACTCTCCCCATAAAATTAGCGTTTGAGACTGTCAACCGCTCATTGCTGCAGTGGGCAGGCACCTTTCTGGTTGGAGCGCTTCTCTGCTTAATAGAGCTGGACGCCTTGTCCTGTCCACCGCAGTTCTCACTTCGATTCCTTTGCATTTTATGTTGGTTATGGGCATTCCAAAAAACGTCATTCAGTCTGTGAATCGACGCAGGCGAGCTTTTTTTGGACCGGAGAAGAGAAGTGCCATGGGTCCAAGTGTTTGGTTGCTTGGGACACAATGCAACTTAGGCGTCTCCAATCGTATGAGCTATCACTAGCTCTAAGCTGATGAATTTAAATGAGAAAAGAGTGCAACAACTAGCTTTGAATATTGTGCAATGAGAGAACAGTGTATTGGGAATTGAGCGAGTTTATCTCTTCTCTCCTAGTTAGTCTCTTGTCTTTTGCAATGTTTCATGATTAAAAAATTAGTTTCACTAGCTCTAAGCTAGATTGTTGGAGACGCCCTTAGTAAGTCACAGGGTGGGCTTGGGGTTAAGAACCTGGAAGTGCAGAACCGTTGCCTGTTGATGAAATTTGTCGACAAGCTTTTCTCTGACAGCGATGCTCCGTGGAAAGAATGGCTTTTGCGATGCCACAGCCGTTGAGCCTACCCCCTCTACCGGTACAGGTTTCATCTGGAGAATTGTGAATCAGGAATTAAACACTTACCGCTCCTTTACTGCTGTCACCCTCCACAACGGTGCTTCCACCTCCTGGTTTGATCAATGGCTCCCCGACGGGCCTCTCTTCCTCACTCACGCCGCTCTCTTTTCCCATACTTAGAGGCCTAACTGTCGGTGTTATCGGCAAACCTACCAAGGAGGTACCTGTAACGCCCGCGTTTTTAGCTCCTAATAAATCATGCGTGTTTTCAAAATTTTCCCGCTAAGCTCATTTACCCCCTTTCGAAACCCCGGTCGATTCTTTTCCCCTCGGCGCGCGTGCCGCGAATCCCGCCGGCACCGCCAGCGCTCGGGCCGTCGCCCGTCGCGTGCCGCCCCGGCACCACGGTCGGCCACCACGCCGGGAATCCCGCGCACGCCGCGGTCCCGCCGGCCGGACCGCCTCGCCATCACCGCCGTCCCGGAATTGACGCCGGTAGCCGAGAAACCCAGAAAAATCCGCAAAAACCCTTCTCCTAATTTTCCTAGAAATTCTCCTAATTTTCTAAACCCCTTTTCTATTTTTTCTTCCCTTATTTTCCTTTTTTTCGTTTTCTTTTCTCTTTTCTCCCTTTTCTTTTCCTCCTTTTTCCCTCCCCTTTCTTCCTCCTTCGGTTAGGCCTCCAGGCCGCGACCCCCGCGCGACCCCGACCCCCCTCGCGCGGCCTGGTCCTCCAGGACCGGCGCCCCCCCTCTCCTGCGGCCGCGCCTCTCCGGCGGAGCTCGCGCGGCGCGGCACGCCAAGGGCGGCCCCGCAGCCCGCCGAGCCGCATCGCCCCTCCCCCTCCCCTGCTCTGACAGGCGACGACCAGCCTGTCACCTCCGCCATTAATCCTCCCCCCGGTCGGTCTCCTCCCCCACAGCCACAGCGGCCGCCTGCACAAAGGGTCACGTCCCATAGCGCCGCGCCGCACGGAAGCTTGCCAGCCCAAGGTCTACGCCGAGATATTTCTCCCCACCGCCATTGCCGGCCATCGAAGCTCCTAGAGCTCAAATATCCTCGCCGAACCGACCTTCCCGCGCCTATAAAAGGGCCGGACCGGCTCCCCACCTCGCCCCGCACCTCCACGACCATTTCCCCCTCCTTCCCGAGCCCACCATTGCCACCACCAGTGCCGCCCCGGCCACCACTGCGAGCAGCCCCACCGCCGGCCGTCGATCCGCCTCTCCAGAGCACCCCAGCCCAAGGTAAGGAGCGGAATCGATTGCCCTCGAGCTCCTCTTCTTTTTGCCCCACTTCCCGGCCATCCCCATGGCCTGGGTCGCCGGCGCCCCTCCCCCTTTCCACCGGTCGGCCTCCCTGTCCACCGCGCCTCTGTTATGTATCGTGAGGGAGGGGAGGAAGAAAATGGTTGTTTTGCCCATACCCCCTGCCCTTTTTCCACTTTCCCAAAACCGAACCCCCCTCTGCTCTCTCTCTCCTTTCTTTCAAAACAGACCCTATGCTTTAAATTAAACCACAAAAACAACCCTGTCCCTTTACAATTATACCTCTGGGTTATTTAGTAACACCCCCGCTAGGTTTAAATATTATAATTAGGTCCTTTTATTTTACAATAAAATACTAAAAGGCCCCTATGTAACCCTAAACACCTCCTTTAACCCGTCATTTCATGCGCGATTTTAATTCAAATCGTGCCCAAACTTCCTCACACCCGTACCGGGTATACCGCCACCAATCCGTCACCCAAAACCCCTACATAATATTTATTTCCCTATTTTATTTAATTACCTTCCTCGAGCTCAGCTGGAGAAATTGTGTGTGCATATATTGATTACATGCTTGCTTGTGTGTGCGCTATAGCCGACGGAGTAAACGAAGGAGGGTACCCCGAGCCGGAGTTTGGAGCCGAGTACTGCGAGCAGGAGCCCGAGATCCCAAACGCCGAGCTGGAACTCCCCGAGGAATTCGAAGACGGCAAGTTCAATCTCATCCTTTGATGCATGCTTTGGTCCTAGTTTTATAAACACAACCCTATACCTGTTTTATAAATTGCATATTGTTTTACTGCAAAAACATGGTAGGATAGCCACCCTTGATTGCTATGATTGAACCTTGGTTTGGCCTAAATGATTGCTTTAAAAATGTGTGAGTGGTTTAAAAATGGGCATGGGATATTTCGGAAAATGAGTAAACAACTGGATAGACGGGATGGACGTGTGTGTCAGGAGTATGGGTGAGCTCGTACCTGTGTGGTTGGGCGTGTTGGGAGTTGTCCATCTTGTCGATTAAGGACCGGGTTGCGTGACATCTCACCTGACCCAAATCATCGTACAACCACTCGACCGTTGTATGCGGCAACGGCTTAGCATAAACCCCACTAGTTAATCTACTTGCCATCTGGTGTGTGGGTGAGCGGCGGGAGACCAAGGAGTAGGGGTACGCTCTGTGTGAGGTACGCCCTGGTTATGTGGGATAACCCCTTGGTTACTTCCGTGGTGGCTCATATGGTTAGCTAAGGTGGGTAATGGCTTTGATAGGATCCGCTCCGGCACTAAGGTGTCCGTGTGACGGTACCCTACTTGTGGGTAAAGATGTACAACCTCTGCAGAGTGTCAAACCTATTCGAATAGCTGTGTCCACGGTATTGGACGAGTCACGGTGTGGTCACAAAAACTAGTGTTTGGGTTTGGGATGTTTTCTGGTGTGAGTTGCTTTCGGGTTAAGTGTGTGGCTGTGTGCCCGGGCTACTGCGGACGGGGAGTCCGGTAGTTCCACAGTGGTTTTCTTAAAACAACTGAGTAACTTTGGTTATAAAATTGGTTTGCGAAAACCTTTTTGAAAATGAACCCCTGCATGAGTAAATGAGTTTGCAAATAAACCTTAACCTGTTCCTTGTTATATATATATATATCATATGCATGATCTGCTTATAAGCCCCTCCGTGGGTGGGGTTGAACTTGTTGAGTACGTATGTGCTCACCCTTGTGGCCTTGTTTAACTATCTATTTTTCAGAGGAGGATCTTGATTTCGTTCCCGAAGATGTCGAGTAGGTCGCTGCCCTACACCCAACCGTGCCTATGTACCCAGGGTCTCCACAGAGAGCTTCCATGGTGTGGTACTCTGATGAGGCTTTGGAAGCCTTTGCTATCGTAGTGTGGTCGTCAGCGTTGGTGTTGTTCCTTGTGACGTTGGCACTTCTGTGCCCTCTGTGTCGCCGTGATGTAAAAGACTGACCCACCTGTTGTAATAAATGTGTTACCAGCCTCCTGGGACTGGTATTTGTGTCACATTTAGTCACCTCTGATGAGGGGACGCTTCAGGTGGTATCAGAGCCGTAGGTTGGCCGTAGGACGCGACCCCTAGGATACGAGACCTCCTCTGACCCCTCTGTAACCTTTTCTTTGTTGAGCTCATCTTTTCCTGAACCCTTACCTTGATCCTTGCCTGATTCCAAATGGCTAACCCGGAATGGAACGGAGGAATCTGCCCCATCCATCCTGGCCTCCCTAACCTGCTGCTACTCAGCTTAGAGCGCGTCGGAGTAAGGGACCCACCGGAGTTCGTCTATCGGGAGTACGAACGCTACGACACCCTTCGGTGTAAAGTGCTGATCTTCGTGGGGAGAAGCACACTCTACCCCGACATAGAACCTTGGTTCGTCTCCGCTACTGGGTTTCGCTTCGCCGACACCTACCCAAAGGCTACTCGGAAGGCCCTGCGACGTCTACGAGTGGTTTATAGGCAACATCTCAGAAGGACTCAAATGGGATTTTTCCCACCCTCCAGAGGTAGAGAACGCTCGTGGATTGACCGCATGAGGGGACTAGAATGAGAGGAAGAAAACCTAGAAGATGCAGTTTCCCACCTGTCTATCTACCTCAATGGCCTAGACCACCTCTACCAGGAACAAGCCCGGCAGCTAAAGCATCAGATTGACAGAGCCGAAAGAGCGGAGCAAAGGGTAGAACTGGAAAGGATAAAGACAACAATGGCGGAAGTTGCCAGACACAACCTGGAGCAAGATTATCTTAGGGAAAGGGAACACACTTTATTAGCCAATAAAGCCCTATGGGATGAAGTCAAGGAACATAGAAGGAGAGAAGAAGCTGGACTGGAGGAAGATGAACCCGAAGAAACTCATTGGGACAAAGGGACCCAGACCGAGGACGTGATACTGGAGCAAGACCTCCCACCGAAGAAGCATCGCATTCAGGTGGAGGAAGAATCACCATGAGGATAAGACTAGAATGTCTAGGCTAGAGCTGTGTCCTAGTAATAATAAGTGTACCCCGAGGAGTGTACCCCAACCTTGTTACTAAATAAAGCTATCTACCTTTTGTACCCTATCACAACCTGTTCAACTCTACCCTTGTTTTCAGATGGCGGAAGATGGATGGACCCAAGGCGTGTGCTAGGAGGAGCCTGGTTTTGCTCGCCTTCTTATCAACTCCCTGGAGCGCCTCGGTATCACTGAGTGCCCTAGGTACTACAGCAGAGAGTACGAGCAACTCGGCACTCTTCGCTGTAGAGTGGTCCTCTCCGTCGCCAGAAGCAACCGCCACACCAACATCGAGCCGTGGCGCATGACCGCCACAGGGTTTCGACACCGAGACACCTACCCTTTGGCCCTCAGAAAAGCCCTCCACTACCTGTGTCGGATCTACGAGGAACACCTCGTCCCCACACCGATGAGGTATTTTCCTCCCGCCATCAGAACCCCAGTCTGGCAGGCCCGCATGAGAAACCTGGAACGATGCCGCCACTAAGAAGACCTGCTGTACCATATAGTTGCCTACCTCGTCTCCTTGGACAAACTCTTTGATGACCAAGCCAAGCTCTTGAGGGAGCAAATCAGCCGGGCCGAGCAAGCTGAAGTCACAGTGAGGATGCACCAAGTCCGAGTGGCTCAAGCTGAAGCAAGGACCGCAGCCGCCATAAGCAGTGAAGCCGTTGCCCACGAAAGCCTCAGGCGGATCTAAGACCAGCTCATGCAAGAATGGACCAACAGTGGAACACCCGTTCCGGCCATTGGAGAAGCACAAGTCCTGCTGAGAACACCCCTTGTAGGATGGGGAGGAACTATTGAAGCCCCGCCAGCACCACTGGTAGTCACCGAACAACCAGCAGCGACCGCGGAAGTTGCAGCACAGCCCCAAGGGAATGGAAACCCCAAGGGCGAGGACGACAACGAGCTGCTCATTCCGCTGGAAGTGCACTCAACCCCGGAAGAAGGCTCTCCCCGCGAGTAGCATACCCCTGTTGCCTTGACCCAGGGTTTGAAGCTGTGACTGGTCCGAGTTTAGAGTCGTACCCTTAGCTCTTGTCGCACTGAGTCGTGTAGTGTGTCCGCGTAGTGTCAGTCGCGTAGTCGGGATGTATCCTCCTCACTGGTTAGTAATAAAAACTTGTCTGTGCTTGTTTGTTTGCTATGTGCTTGTTGTGTGCTTGCCGGCAGGAGTAGACCCTGCCTTTTCAAAAAGAAATCCGATATAATCCACTTAAACATCACATAAAAGTTAGATCTCTTAGAAAACCCGCTCCTTTACAGATGGTTTCCAGGCGCCCTGTTAGGACCCACCAAGGCTCCGGTCGGATGGACGCTGAAGGATCGCAAGCCGATCGAAGGGAGCGTCTTAACGATTAGGAAGTGAACCAAGGCGAAGATGGAGGAGAGAACATGGTCATGCCACCGCAACCCCCTCCCATAGAACTGGCGCAAGTCTTGGCCAATCAGGCTGTACTGATGGAGGCCATATTCAATGCCATTAACCGCCCAAGGCCCCGAGTTCTGGGCATGAATGAGAAGCTGATAGAGTTCCTCGGGACGAAGCCACCCACTTTTGGCGGGTCCGTGAATCCCTTGGATGCTGACGACTAGCTGAGAGACATTCTAAGAGAACTGGAGCCCTTCAACTGTGAGGACCGAAACAAGGTTCTCTGGCGGCACTCACCGACTCACGGGACGACCCCTAGCCTGGTGGGAGAACTGCGTACGCGACCAAGGATCCCTCTGCCATCACCTGGGATGAGTTCGTGGAAGAGTTTCGCCGCTACCACATCCCAGAAGCCACACTGAAGCGAAAGGCAGATGAGTTCCGTGAACTCCGCCAGGGCAACATGTCCGTGGAGGAGTACACTTACCAATTCATAGAGCTGGCTCGTTATGCCCAGAAGAAGTGGACAAGGACTCCAAGAAATAGGAGATGTTCAAGAAGGGGTTGACTCCGGAACTGAGGACCCTACTCACCCCTCAGATCTACCCGGATTTCAACACCCTCATGAACATGGCCATACTCACAGAGAGAGCGAGGGCAGAAGAGAAGAAGGAGAACAAGCGCAAGTTCATGGAGCACAAGGCCAAACAGCAAGAACGATCCCAGAGGCGGAGAAGCTTCGGACACCTCGTGTCCAGATTCCAAGCCCCCATGCAGTACCGCACCCAGTCGCAAGCCACGAGCTCTCAGGGTCCCAGAACCCAGTTCAAGCCCTACAACAACCAGAACACCATGAAGCCCCCACAGAGCAGCACCAGCCAGGTCACCGCCAACAACAATAACAACTCCCGGGTGTGTTTCAACTGCCGCGAGACCGGCCACTTCATTGCCAACTGCCCATATGCCAAGAAGCCAACCGCTTCCACCTACTCCAACTCGGTGAACGGGCCAAGGCCACTCGAGTCTGGAGCCAACCTCATGCCGGTGCGCAGCAACAACAACTTCGGCAACAACAACAACAACCACCAGCAGATGAGGCAGCCCCAGCAGTCTTATGAACGAGCCCGCGTCAACCACATCAACGCACAAGAGGCTCAGGAAGCACAAGGCGTAGTGCTCGGTGAGTTCCTGATCAGCTCGATCAGTCTTGGCAACCATATTATTTGATTCGGGAGCATCGCACTCATTCACATCCTCAAGTTTTGTGGAAAAGCATAGCATACCTACGGTACTACTAAAAGCACCCCTATTAACTCGAACGCCCGGAGGTGACATCAAGTGTCAACTGGGATGCCCCCGGGTAAGGATCATTTTGAGTGGGGTAGAGGTCCTAGCGGACCTGGTAGTACTGAAGTCCAAGGGAATAGATGTGATCCTTGGGATGGCTTGGTTAAGCCAACACCATGGCCTTATAAGTTGCGCCGATAAAGTAGTGCACCTAACCAACCCAGACGAAATACAAGTGACCTGCCACACCCGAGGACACAGGCCAGACATAATGATTTTCAACATGGAAGCCAAGTCCATAGAGGATGTCCCAGTAGTGTGAGAGTACCCTGATGTGTTCCCCGAAGAACTCCCCGGAATGCCACCAGATAGGGATATAGAGTTCGTCATCGACCTTATTCCCGGAACCTCTCCCATAGCCAAGAGACCCTATAGGATGGCAGCCCCTGAGTTGGCAAAATTGAAAAAGCAGTTAGGAGAACTCTAGCGAAGTGGGTTCATCAGACCAAGCTCATCACCATGGGGAGCCCCAGTGCTTTTCGTGGAGAAGAAGGATAAGAGCATGAGGATGTGCGTGGACTATTGCTCGCTGAATGAGGTTATTATCAAAAACAAGTACCCTCTCCCTAGAATAGATGATCTATTCGACCAGCTGAAAGGAGCCAAGTATTTTTCGAAGGTGGATCTAAGGTCAGGGTACCACCAACTCAAGATTAGGGAAAGCGACATCCCCAAGACCGCCTTTGTCACCCGTTACGGGAAGTATGAGTTCACAGTGATGTCCTTTGGACTCACCAACGCACCAGTGTATTTTATGAACCTCATGAATAAGGTGTTTATGGAAGAGCTGGACAAGTTTGTCGTAGTCTTCATTGACGACATACTTGTTTACTCCAAGAGTGTGGAGGAACATGAGCAGCATCTTCGAGTAGTGCTGAGGAAATTGAGGGCACACAACTTGTATGCTAAGTTCAGCAAGTGTGAGTTCTGGCTGGAGAAACTATCTTTCCTTGGGCATATTCTGACTATGGAAGGAGTAGCGATGAGACCCGGGAAAGTTGAAACGATGCGCAAGCGGCAACAACCGACCAATGTGAGCAAGATCAGAAGCTTTTTTGGTTTAGCAGGGTACTACCGGAGGTTTATTGAAGGATTTTCCAAGATTGCCCGACCCATGACGGAGTTGCTTAAGAAGGAAAAGAAGTTCAACTGGACTGAGTCGTGCGAAAGAAGTTTTCAGGAGTTGAAGAGAAGATTGACCACAGCCCCAGTGCTGACCCTGCCAGACAGTCAACGGGATTTTGTCGTATATTGCGACGCGTCCCGACAATGGTTGGGATGTGTTCTCATGCAAGACGGGAAAGTTGTGGCATATGCTTCTCGCCAGCTCAAACCCCACGAGCAGAATTATCCCACCCATGATCTGGAGTTTGCAGCTGTAGTGCATGCCCTTAAGATTTGGAGACATTACCTGATTGGGAATAAGTGCGAGATCTATACCGACCACAAAAGCCTAAAGTACATCTTCACCCAGCCCGACCTGAACCTAAGGCAAAGAAGGTGGCTAGTGTTAGTCAAAGATTATAACCTAGAGATTCACTACCACCCAGGGAAAGCCAATGTAGTAGCAGATGCCCTAAGCCGAAAATCCTACGAGAAGGCAGCACCCAAGAGTACCCAGTTGCAAGAGGAAATGGCACGACTCAACATGCACATTGTTCTCCAAGGCTACGTCCGCCAACTGAGTGTTCAGCCTACCCTAGAGGAGAAGATCCAGAAGGCCCAAGAGACCGATGAAAATCTGATGAAAATCCGCAAACACACAGGAGAAGATAAGGCCCCAGATTTTAGAGTGGATGATCAAGGCACACTGTGGTATAAGAATATAATATGCGTGCCTGAAGGCGGAGATTTCCGCCAGACCATCATGGATGAGGCCCACAACTCGGCATATTCCATTCACCCGGGATCCACCAAGATGTATATGGACTTAAAGCAGAAGTATTGGTGGAATGGAATGAAAGCAGACATTGCCCGGTTCGTCGCCCACTGTGATACTTGTCAAAGGATTAAAGCTCAGCACCAGAAACCCGCAGGACTGTTGCAACCCTTACCGATCCCGGTATGGAAATGGGACTAAATAGGCATGGACTTTGTAGTAGGTTTGCCAAAGACTCAGAAAGGACATGATTCCATATGGGTGATAGTGGACCGACTCACTAAAGTCGCTCACTTCCTACCCGTACGGACCACTTATGGAGGAGAGAAGTTGGCAAAACTCTACATAGAGAACAAAGTGAAATTGCAGGAGTACCTAGCAGGATAGTCTCAGATAGAGAGACCCAGTTTACCTCTAGGTTTTGGAAAAGCTTGCATAAAGCCATGGGTACCAAGCTGTATTTCAGCTCAGCGTATCACCCGCAGACAAATGGACAGACCGAGAGGGTAAACCAAATTCTAGAAGACATGCTGAGAGCATGTGTCCTCACCTATGGCAAAGACTGGGAGCAGAGTCTACCACATGCGGAATTCTCCAACAACAACAGCTACCAAGCCAGCCTAGGAATGTCACCGTTCGAAGCATTATACGGGAGGAAATGTAGGACACCCTTGATGTGGTCAGAAGTAGGAGAGCGTGCTCTGGTTGGGCCCGCGCTTATAAAGGAAGCCGAAGAGTGAGTAGCCGACATCCGAGAAAGTTGAAAGCCGCTCAATCCCGACAGATTAGCTACACAGACAAGAAGAGGCGAGAAGCAAGCTTCAATCCTGGAGATTTCGCTTACCTCAAGGTTTCACCTATCCGAGGGACTCGGAGATTTCAGGTGCACGGAAAGTTGGCCCCTCGGTACATTGGACCGTATAAAGTACTGAAGAGGGTCGGAGCAGTAGCATACCGGTTGGAGCTACCAGAAGAGATGTTAGATATACACCCGGTGTTTCATGTCTCCCAGCTACGCAGATGTTTGAAGGTCCTCGAAGAAAAGCGAGTACCGGTAGAGACCATCGATCTACAGCCAGACCTTAGGTACCAGGAAGTGCCCGTCAAGATTTTGGACATAGTGGTCAAAAGAACAAGAACATCAGAAGTATGGGTGTCCAGAGTTCAATGGAGCAGACACGGAGTAGAAGAAGCCACGTGGGAACGAGAGGACGCGTTGAAGAAAGAGTTTCCCCACCTGTTCGAAACCTAGCCGAATCTCGAGGGCGAGATTCATTTTAAGTGGGGTAGGTTTGTAACGCCTGTGTTTTTAGCTCCTAATAAATCACGTGTGTTTTCAAAATTTTCCCGTTGAGCTCATTTACCCCGTTTCGAAACCCCGGTCGATTCTTTTCCCCTCGGCGCGCGTGCCGCGAATCCCTCCGGCACCGCCTTCGCGCTCGGGCCGTCGCCCGTCGCGTGCCGCCCCGGCACCGCGGTCGGCCACCACGCCGGGAATCCCGCGCACGCCGCGGTCCCGCCGGCCGGACCGCCTCGCCATCACCGCCGTCCCGGAGTTGACGCCGGTAGCCGAGAAACCCAGAAAAATCCGCAAAAATCCTTCTCCTAATTTTCCTAGAAATTCTCCTAATTTTCTAAACCTCTTTTCTATTTTTTCTTCCCTTATTTTCCTTTTTCTATTTTCTTTTTTACTTTTTTTCCTTTTTCTTTTCTCTTTTCTCCGTTTTCTTTTCCTCCTTCCTTTTCCTCCCCTTTCTTCCTCCTTCGGTCAGGCCTCCAGGCCGCGACCCCCGCGCGACCCCAACCCCCCTCGCGCGGCACGGTCCTCCGGGGACCGGCGCCCCCCTCTCCTGCGGCCACGCCTCTCCGGCGGAGCTCGCGGCGCGGCACGCCAAGGCCGGCCCCGCAGCCCACCGAGCCGCATCGCCCCTCCCCCTCCCTTGCTCTGACAGGCGACGACCCGCCTGTCACCTTCGCCATTAATCCTTTCCCCCCGGTCGGTCTCCTCCCCCACAGCCACAGCAGCCGCCTGCACAAAGGGTCATGTCCCACAGCGCCGCGCCGCATGGAAGCTCGCCAGCCCAAGGTCTACACCGAGATATTTCTCCCCACCGCCATTGCCAGCCATCGAAGCTCCTAGAGCTCAAATATCCTCGCCGAACCGACCTTCCCGCGCCTATAAAAGGGCCAGACTGTCGTATGGATCTCCCTGGGCCCACTACCTCGGTGGGTACCAGGACCGACAACTCGGTGGGCCCCTGGGACTACCCGGCTTGCGCTACACGGCACCTGATGGCGTGGAGCACAAGGACTACGGAGGAGAAGTACTCGGTTAGGAAGCTGTACATGTCCCGCACTGTATGGAAGACTCCTAGACGTACCCGACTAGTACTCTCTCCCTACTCCGGCTTGTAACCCTGCCTCCCGGACTATATAAGGCGAGGCAGGGACCCTTCTCTAGCATCCAATCTCATCTCACGGCGTACTATTACACCATCTTGTAATCGTACCCAATCAATCCAGAGCTACGCAGCATACAGGACGTAGGTTATTACGCACCTCGCGGCCCGAACCTGTCTAAATTGTGTGCCACGTGTCTCTTCCTTCGAGTTACTGATCTCGGCGAGGCCACATTCATCTACTTCGAGTACTCCCCTTAGTAGGTTGCCGGTCTAAAACACCGACACGCGGCGCGCCAGGTAGGGGCTCTCGCCCGAGATCACATGGCGAACTCGACGGCTCCTGTCTACTTCAAGCCAACCGTCGCCTTCAACCGCGGCGACACCTTCGTGTTCGGCGCCTGGGTCTGCACTGCTGACGGCGCGGGATCTTTCCAACGCCGCCTCACCATGCCGCCCAACCCGAAGACCGGCTTCGTGACGCTTCCAGAAGTTGTCACAGGCGAACTCGCCGGCAAGTTCGGCGAAATTTCGCTCTTCGACCATCACGCCGACTTCGAGCTCGAGTCCGCTTCCAACTCGAACTCGACATCTCCATGGGCTATCGCATGCGAGCCAGCTACTCAGCCATCGCACGTGGTCCCACCACCCCGTGAGCGCTCCACACGTGGTCCCCGCATCCTCAGCAGGGCCCGCAAGGAGGCTCCTCCTTCGCGCCGGGCCGACAAGGAGCCCGTACCCGAGTACAGCTCGGACTCCGACACCGCCCCCGGCCACGCTTCGGACTCCAACCCCCTCTCTGGGTTCTACTCGGATTCTGTATACGAGTTCGACTTCGGGTCGGACCCAGAGGATCCCGAGTCCGAGGACAACTCTACTGAGCATCCCTTATCAGGGCCAGCCTCTGGACTGGTTATAACCTCCACACCGGCCGGGAGATTCGTCTACTGGCCAGACCGCAAGCCTGCTGACCTGATAAGTGGTGACTCACGCTACGTCTCCTACATCGACACGCTCCCGTTCCAGGAGGGAACACCGCTAGCCCGGGCTGACTCGAACACGCCAACTGAGGTGGCTGTTTCTGAGTCCAGCCTTGGCACCCCTGATCGCCAAGTCTTCATGGCTGCCGGCGACACCCCAGGACCTTCAGGGACGACTCAAGACAAGTACCTTGAAGATATCTCCTCTGACGAGCTCTCTGCCGATGCTCCAGCAAACGAGACCCCCGCAGACAGAGACGCTCGACGTGAGCGTAACAGGAAGCGCAGCGAACGTCGCCGACGCCTCCGCGACAATTTCCCCGTCCGCAACCTTGCGGAAGCTAGTACGTCCTGGAGATCTTCTGGAAGATCTCAAACAACGAAGCCGAGTACGAAGCTCTCCTACACGGGCTCCGCCTCGCGGCTTCACTGGGCATCAAGCGTGATAAATCCCCAGTAAATAAAACTCAGGTCAAACCAGTCGGCGTGGTCTGGGTGCGGCAGCACAGTAACGATCACCCTGCAGCGGGGAACACCAAAGCGCTCAAACTCCTTCACCTCGTACGTCGGCGGGGTAAGGTAGCCTGCGGCACTGAGTGCTTCCCACGCCAAGCGCGGAAAACCCTCCCAGTGCAACCCGTTGGTACGGATCGTACCGTCAGCGTCGAACTGGTGGAACACGGGGAAATCCATCTGTACACAAGGTAACCCATGTCAGATCTCAAAAGAGAACGGCATGACAAATGGTGAAGTTTTGGCAGCTGTGAATAACATTCATAACCAAAAATCCAGAAGCCTCAAAAATTTTCCCGAGTTTCCAATTTAACCTTTAATACTTTTAATTAAGCTTTTTAAGGTTGAGCACCGATCAAGGAAACAAAATGAAGGGTCCTTAACTTGGATGTGCCTAGGGAAAAAGTGAACCAACCCAACGAACTAGGATTGAGACTTGCTATTTAAAGGTAACTAGTTGAGGATCAATTGTTTTTAACATTTTGGTTTAATTAACCTAGCACATGGTAAACAAAATTTTCACAAAATTTCGGCAGCATGACGGCTAGGTATGAGAGGTATTCTAGTTTATAAAAAGCACACACTAGCATAAACTTCCTTAGAGAACATATGGAATTCCGATTTTTGGGTCCATTTTAGTTATTTCGATTTTTAACATGCATGCAAGACGTCCTATTCGACCTCACATGGCAATCAAGCCAAAAATCGAAGTTAGTGCGGTGGCAAGGCTTTTATTCGTCTCTCCCTATAATATCTAGTCGAGAGCTATACGGTACTCGCTTAACGACTAACGAAGCGCTGTTATGTACCTGCAGAAAATGAACCTTTCGTGCCAGCACGTCACGAAAGTGTCCACATACATTACCGTTCACTATAGAAACGGTATCCATGCGTTAAGCCGCTGCATGGACAGCGTCCTATTTAAGACTCTGACGCGACGTGAGTGCCCATTGGAATAGGCCTCACTCATCCCTCACGGACTTTCCCGTGGTACCATCACGTATGGCAAAACGTGACGAGACTCAAACGCGACGTGGCACCCATTGGAATAGGTCCCACTAGTCCCTCACAGGACTTTCCTGTGGTACCACCACGTATGGCAAAACGTGATGAACTAGTATGGTTGTGCAAGAAAGTAAGTCTGACATAAAGTAATGTGCTGGGAGTTAGCAAAATAAACCATAAGCTAATTAAGCCACCTGAAAGAACCCAAAATTCCCTCTAGGGCCTCTCGGTCTAGTTTGTCCTTAGCGGACCAACGTATTTTGGAAAATCAGAAAATCTTGGCATATTTTATTCAAAAATCAGTGATTAAGGTTTATTAATTAATCTACGGTGCATATAAGCTACGATACCAAGCGTGACAACCCGCCCGGGGAAAGTACCGTACTATCGCCTAAGACCGATCCACTTTGGTCATTAAGCAATAATAAAGTACCATCCCGTCGTAAGTCGCCGGGTTAACGCCCGGTAAATCACTTGAATAGCACAAGGATCGATGTATGCATTAAAACTCACTCGAAGGCGAGTCCAGAGATACAACAACATTCAAATCCAAAATCGTACCCCGAAGGGTTTAATTATTACAAACCATAGTTTTTGTCATGACAGAATAGTTCAGAGTTTTTGAAAAACAGCGGAAATTAACTAGCGACAGCGAAGTCACCACGGGAGGCCATCCATGATGCTTCAGTAGTCGTCCTCCACCCACTCCAGCTCCCGGCCGGCGGGATCTCACGGGCCACACATCACCGAAGGCATTACCGGATCAACACATTATAGCAAGGCTGAGTATACTAATACTCAGCAAGTCTTACCCGTCGGTGATAACTACTTCACCAAAACTAGACCATGAAAGGCTTTTTGGCTACCGGGTTGCCTTTGCTAAAAAGTAACAAAGAGTAGGTCCTTACTTTCAAGATTTTAGCACAAGTTCTAGTAGTTTAATCTTTACTACATTAGCCAACTAGTACAAACAAAGTTGTACAATACAATTAATCAAACATCATCTTCATCAACTTCCATCATTAGGGATCACATGACTAGTGGAGTAAGTAGTCTCGGATAACGGTGAGAGGCGAACAATCGATTGATTTAAACCTTGCAAGGTAGACCCAAACACACGGTCGGCTGCCCCCGCGAGGACAACTCCCCAGGCCGTCCCCATAAATCCTCGGGTTGGGATCGAATCTTACAGTCTTTGGTGCAGGCTATCCGGCATACCCCGCGAGATACCGGAGTCACCATACACCACCGTAGCTAGCCGTGAGAGCGAATCCCAAGAGTAGTAATAGTAGGATCCCTCGCCGCCTCATTATGGTACTAGGCTTACCGGTCCCATACCCGGCATATGCTTGGTACGTTCAAAAACTTAACCCACATAACCACTGGACCGGAGCCCAGATCCCATGCTCTTACCACGTGAGCAATCCATTTAAGGATATAGTATGATTCCTATCTAGGAACCTATTCTCGCGAGTGAGGTCATCACTCGACTTGTAACGGTCCTATAGCTTAGCGGCTATCGACCTATCATACTAGTAGGGACCAAAGGTACCTATGGATCATGCATCTAGGGTTTCATTCAACTCCCGAACGTAAATGCACAATCATTCATAGATAATTGAATAAAGAACTTTTAAAAGCGGGTTAGATGCACCGGAGCTTGCCTTCGTCGACTAGGTTAGCTTGGGCACCCTCGGTGTCGAGTACGTCCACGTCTTTGCGAGAGAACCTTCCGCTCCGCCTTCCTCGGTTTCCGGGACAAGGGAGTAATCTCCGTCCGGAAGATCTACACGGAATGCAATGCACTTTAGGTGATGTGATAGTTGTTGTCTTATCCAACTCTAGTTGGTCATATTCACCTTAACAAGCATCTATCTAAGGTTTCTCTTTTAGGAAGGTTATTGGTTGTACATGGGTTACTCTTTTATTCCAAATTTGAATAAAGGTTTTTATCAAGCTTGTTATTTCATGTGCAAGCTTCATTTCATTTTATCTTTACCAACAATAGTGTATTTAATATTTTTAATTGTGAATTAACTCCTTATCAGAGCTGATAATTAACTTTCTTTTATTTATATTAAATAATACTTTCAAAAAGGAAAGGATTTAATTAAGGATTTTTCTTTATTTTAATTTCCTTTTAATATTAATAGGGCATTTAAGCCATTTATTAATCAATTAAATTACCAAAAATTACATGAGTGCTTCTTAAGCCTACTAGCACCTATCCTGGTCCATTGGACCCACATGTAAGTGTTGGATGCTAGAAAATTAAATATTGTGGAAAATAACAAAGGCTAGCTAGTGATTCAACTTAAATGCATATAAAAATAAATAAGCATCAAAATGATCCAAACTTTCTTGTGCATGTTCTCTGGTCCTAAACAAGCCTAAAAAGCCAGCATGTTCACATGGAACCTCTACTGAACTTGGTTTATTAATTTACAAAGGAAAACATGCATAAATCAAGAATAATTATTTCTGTTAATCCAAAATTCATGATTAATTCACAAGATGTGCCTTTTGACATCACAAGACAGTGTGCACAAGTGGGGCTCAAGAACATGAATATATTTAACATGAAAAATAATCTAGGCAGTTACTGCAGGAATGGAAAAGAATTTGTCTAGCAAAATCTACTGCATAACTTTGTGCAAGTTTTGGCACAGCATCTAGTCATATCCTAACACACAACATATCCAAAACTTGGCTATAGATGAGGTATACATTTCAAGTTATGACAGATCCAAGTATAACACAATTGTAATTTTCCTGCCAAAATTATTTTGAATCTAGCCCTAAGTGTACAACAAGGAGGTGGGGTTTAACATCCTGAAACTTACAAAATTGGTTTGAAAATTTTCTGATTTTTCTGTGAATTTCTAGGAATTTCCTAAGACCTTGGACTGATCTAGGCCCTTGGACTGATTTATTAAGTTTCCTTGCAACTAGGCCCTTGGATTCACAACCATGCCCTCGGCGGCGGCGGGAGGGCTCGCCGGCGGCGATGTGGGGCCCGGCCACGACAACAAGCGGCACAGGGTTGGAATTGGGCTCACTACGGTTCGCTGGGTGGTGGTGGCGGGGTCGGGCGCACGGCGTCGGCGGCACGGCGCACACGGCGGCTCGGGGTGTGGCGGCGTGGAGGCCAAATTGAAGCCAACAAGCGCGCACGTGAGCTTGCCTGGGTTCTAAGGAGGCTATCTAAGGGCTTGGACGGCGGTGAGCACGAGCGGTGAGCTCTGGCACCGGCGGCGGCGGCAAAGGCGGCGGGGTCGCTCGGGGGTGGCGCGCGGAGAGGAGCAAAGGGCTTAAATACCTGCTCGGGCGGCTCGTGGGTGACGCGGGGATGACGGCGAGAGATGCCGGCGCGTGCTACGGTGGCTCGAGGCGCGTGCGTATGGCGGCGACGCCGCCGACGGACCGCCGGTCCGTGGCGCATGCGCGCGTACGGCGGCGCGGGCCTCGGGGCACCTCGGGACGGCGCGATCTAGGGGCGCGGGGCATCGGGACGGGGCACGGCGCGGGCGTCGAGACCTTGGGCGGTGCGGGCACGGACGCCGGGCGCGGCCGGCGGCGGGCGGTGGCGGCGGCACACGGGTTGCACACGACGTCGCGCTCGGCGCGCTGCGGCCACCGGCAGTGCTTTGCTGGTGCTATGTTTGAGCCACTGTTTCTCCAAAATTTTGAATACAACTTGACCAAGCAATGAATACCAAAGTTGTAGATCTAAGTACCAGCTACAACTTTCACAAAGGCCGTATGGGGTTTTTCTCTCTAGATTTGAATCTGTGGGAATGCCAACCTTGAATGTCAGCCTGTGCTTGACAACAGTGAACTCTGGCTTGCAAGGGCTTTTTCACAATTTTCCCCTCCAAATTTGCAATGCCATTCTACATGAAAGTTGTGTCCCTCAACAAGACCTACAACTTTCCTAAAGGTAGAATTTTTAGTGTTTAGGTGAATTTTGGAGAACGCGGCAAAAGTTCCGGCAGACACCTGTGGACACTGGATGGCAAGGGGGTTTGACCCACCCTTTGACCATGGGTTGGCCCCACAAGTGTTTTAACTATTCACTAGGGGTCACTAAGGGTGTGTTAGGGAGTTTTCATAGGTGAGGGCCCAGGTTGACCTAGGGTTGACTACTTGACCGGCTAATCCTGTCATTAATGTTAACGACGGTAATTAAAAACCTGGGGCATCACAGCCTACCCCCCTTAAAAGGAATCTCATCCCGAGATTCGATTTGACAACGAAGAGATGGGGAAAAAGACTCACTGTTTCGGGATTGGAGGAAGCCCGGATACTTGGTGTTAAGATAATCCTCCGTCTCCCACGTGGCTTCTTCTTCCGTGTGATGGCTCCATTGGATCTTGTACATTCGAATGGTTTGCCTCCGGGTCTTTCGCTCTTTTTGATCTAGTACCTTCAAAGGATGCTCGACGAGCGAGAAATCCGGCTCGATCCAAGCATTAGCTTCTGTGATGATCTCATTCTCCGGAACAGGCATTCCCTTCTTCAACTGAGTTACATGGAACACGTTGTGAACCGCGGAAAACCGTTCTGGCAATTGGATACGGTAGGCCACGGGTCCACATACTTCTATTACTTCGTAGGGTCCAATGTAGCACGGGGCTAACTTTCCTTTGACTCCGAACCTTTGCACACCCTTGGTGGGGGATACCTTCAAATATACATGGTCTCCCACTTCAAAGTGTCGAGGTGCGGTTCCCTTATCATGGTAACTCTTTTGTCTCATCTGGGCCATCTTCAAATTCTCTCTTATCACTTGCACCCTCTCTTCGGCCTCTTTAACTAACTGCGGCCCAAAGAGTGTTCTTTCTCCGACCTCTGACCAATTCGGTGGGGTGCGGCATACGCGTCCGTATAGAGCATCGAACGGTGCCATTTTCAAGCTGGCTCGATAGTTGTTGTTGTAGGAGAACTACGCAAGGACAAGCACTTGTCCCAACTCTTGTCAAAGTGCAAGATGCTTGCTCTCAACATGTCCTCTAGGATCTGGTTTATCCTCTCCGTCTGACCATCGGTCTGTGGGTGATAACTGGAACTACGGAGTAGCTGAGTTCCTAAACACTCATGCAACTGCTCCCAAAAACAGGCTACAAACTGAGTCCCTCTATCAGAGATTATAATCTTTGGGATTCCATGTAGACGAACTATGTGGTCCACGTACAACTCTGCATATTGTTGTACGGAGTAAGTGGTATGCACGGCAATGAAGTGAGCGGTCTTGGTAAGTCTATCCACGATTACCCAAATAGAGTCCTTCTTTCTAGGAGTCAGGGGTAAACCCACAATAAAATCCATACTAATATCGTCCCATTTCCACATAGGTATCGACAGGGGTTGGAGTACTCCTGCCGATTTCAAATGACTTGCTTTCATCCGGTGGCAAGTATCGCACTCGGCTACATACTTGGCTACATCCACCTTCATATTAGACCACCAAAAGTTCTGCTTTAGATCTTGGTACATCTTGGTACTACCGGGATGAATAGAGAACTTGGATTTGTGAGCTTCATCTAGAATGATCTTCTTGATTTCTGGGTCAACGGGGATCACTAGGCGTTTTCCAAACCAGACCACCTCTTGGTGATCCTTCTGGAAACAAGTGCACTTCGGGTCTCCTTCCACTAGTTTCTGCCTGATGTTTTGGATATCCGCATCATTGCGCTGGGCAGTGACAATCCTGTCATAAAGGCTTGACTCTGCCGTCAAGGCATAAAGAATTCCCTGTGGTACCACTTCTAGGTTGAGCTTTCTCATTTCTTCACACAGGGGTTCAGCGGCGGCACCAACTCTAGGTGGTTGCAATGATCCTTGCGGCTAAGAGCATCCGCAACAACATTTGCTTTGCCAGGATGATAGTTCACTTCTAAATCATAATCCTTGATCAACTCAAGCCATCTTCTCTGCCTCATATTCAATTCTGACTGGGTGAAGATATATTTGAGGCTCTTGTGATCAGTGAAGATATTGCAATGATTGCCCATTAGATAATGTCTCCATATCTTGAGGGCATGAACAACGGCGACTAACTCAAGATCATGAGTAGGATAGTTGAGCTCATGGGGTCGAAGGGCTCGTGAAGCATAGGCAATGACTCGGCCTTCTTGCATAAGGACACAGCCAAGACCGGTGCCTGATGCGTCACAGAAGACTTCAAATGGTTTGGAATTATCGGGTTGAGCTAGCACTGGGGCTGAAGTTAGATGTTGTCGGAGGGTGTGAAAAGCTTTCTCACATGCCTTGCTCCACACGAATTTCACTCCCTTCTTGAGCAATTCGGTCATGGGTTTTGCGATTCTAGAGAAGTCAGGAATGAATCGACGGTAATATCCCGCCAATCCTAGGAAACTGCGGACCTGATCCGTTACCTCCTGAACTTTGCTAGGATCTACGGAGATACCATCGTGGGAAATGGTGTGCCCCAAGAATTTGACACTTTTCAACCAGAATTCGCATTTGGAGAACTTAGCATAAAGCTGATGATCTCGCAAACGCTGAAGGACAACTCGGAGATGGTTGGCGTGTTCTTCCTCGCTCTTAGAATAGATGAGGATATCATCGATAAAGACCACGACAAATTTATCGAGCTCCGTCATGAATACGGAGTTCATGAGGTACATGAAGTAGGCAGGTGCATTAGTGAGTCCGAAGGACATGACCAAGAACTCGTAAAGACCATAACGAGTGGAAAAAGTGGTTTTAGGAATGTCGCATGGTCGAATCTTGATTTGGTGGTAGCCAGAACGAAGGTCGATCTTAGAGAAGACTTTGGCACCAGCCAATTGATCAAACAGGACATCAATTCGAGGAAGTGGGTATTTGTTTTTGATGGTGACTGCATTGAGTGGACGGTAATCTACGCACTCAAGCTACCATCTTTCTTTTGACAAAGAGAGCAGGGCAACCCCAAGGAGAAGAGCTCGGGCGAATGTAACCCTTATCTAACAATTCTTGGAGTTGGGTTTTTAGTTCGGCTAACTCTTTGGGTGGCATGCGATAAGGTCTTTTGGAAATGGGTGCGGTACTGGGTTGGAGTTCGATCACAAACTCGACATCTCGTGCGGTGGCATACCGGGCAACTCGTCGGGAAATACATCGGGTACTCACACACTACGGAATCTCATCAAGGGAGGAGATAATGGTCGCATAGGCACAAGAGTCGGTGCGACCGTCCGGAAAGGCGGGTACAAGGTAGTGTGCCCGGCCGTAGGAGAGTGGATCTCTACGACCCTATACGATATATCTAGAACCACCTTATGTTGATTCATCCATTCCATACCCAAAATAACATCCATGCTTCCTAATTTGATGACTATCAGATTAGATTGAATGACCCGACTTCCTAGTCTTAGGGGAACTCCAAAAATCACTAACTGAGACGCGATGTTTCCACCGGGTGTGGTAATTTTATAAGTAGATTTGGTTGGTACTCCTCTTAGACCCAATTTGTCTAGTAGACTCTCATTTATGAAACTATGGGTGGCTCCCGAATCGAATAAGATCTTAGCAGGAGTGTTACTGATAGAGAATGTACCCGTGAGTACTGGAGCTCCTGCGGGAATGTCACTCATGGTAGTGAAGTTCAGCTTGCCCTGGCGCACCTGCACTATCGGCTTCTTGGCGGAGTGGCGAGCTTGTTTCCCGTACTGCGGTTACGCCGGGTTGGGCTTGATTGCACGGGCTTAGGACACTCATTAATGTAGTGCCCGGGCGGCCACGGTTGTAGCAACGACGATCTCCAACATCACGAGGGGGTGCATTAGGCTTTGGAGCCTGGCTGCCGGGCACGGCGGGCCCGGAAGTTCCGGCGGGTTTGCCCTGGAATGGCTTCATCGTCCGGCGTCCGGTTGAAGATTCTTCGGGATGGGCACGGAGCTTCCTTCTTCACAAAGCGAAACTTCTTGTTTGTTCCGTGCACGGGGTGAAACCGGACATCCTCTTGTTGTCCCCATGGGCTTTCTTCATAGCATCCTCTTGCGAGATAGCTTTATTCACGAGTTCATGGAAGTTGGCGGGCTCGAGCAGATTTAGGTGCTCGTACAGCTTGCCATCAAGCCCGTCACGGAACCTCTCCATCTTCTTGGTACACGGAGTCAGATCCCTGGCGGAGGGCTAGCAGCTCCCTCATCTTCCGGTCCATCAGACCCTTGGGGATGTGGTGACTCTTGAAAGCCTGCTTGAACTCTTCCCAAGTCACGGCGTGGCCTCGCTGCATGGTCTTGAAGTGGTCCCACCACATCAAAGCTTCCCCTCGCAGCTGCAGTGCTGCGAAGTTTGCTTTGTTCTCCTCGGAGCAAGGCAGCACAAAGGCAGAGAATTTCGCCTCTATGGCCTTGACCCAAGCCTCAGCTTCCAGAGGGTCTTCTGCTTTCGTGAAAGTTGGCGGCTTCATGGCGATGAACTGGGCGTACGTGGTGACCTGGTTAGGCCCTCGTGGTTGGCCCCATGCGGCGGCCCTCGGTTCATCTGCTGGGCGATCTGCTGTTGCGTCTGTAGGATCTGGCGCAGCACCTCAGTTTGGGTGGCCATGAAGGCCTCCGTCGGGTTCATGGGCGGGGGTGGCGGCAAGTCACCACTACCACTCGCTCCAAAACCGTTGGGAGAGGGGCGCGTGGTTCCTACCATCCGAAAAGTGAGCGTCATTAGTGAGATAACCGAAAGCTTACTTCCAAATGATGACAAGCACGATCATGCATTATCACATCTCATTAGTAAGTAAATAATGAGGACAGCGACAAGCACAACATTCTATAGCCACCAAGATTCATAGAATCGTTTCTCTTAATATGGTTAGGACGGTGATTACTCAATTGCGCGGCTCATAATCACTTCCGAACGATCATCGTTATTCCGAATACCGAGGAAGGTGGTATACGAATGAGCACTTATTTTCTAGCAACGAGTGATGTTCGTACCGATGCTTTGTTTTACCAACGCTCTTAGGAGAAAAACAATGCAATCTTTGACAAGCGTGATCATTCGCAACGAATTATCCAAGGATCTGGTATTCAACACAAGAAATTTCCCTTGGAAAGACAACGAAACTCACTTTGAGCATACAAGCTTAAGCATTCTTATTACAACATGACAGAACAAGGTTCAACGTCATTACAACTCGATTTTGAAACATCATGACAAATACACGATACAATAGTTGCTTGGCACGAAGACGTCTTTGTCAAGCCAACTACTCTAACATCTCAAAGACAACTCGATAAGATCGATATCCTGCTGCTCCCTGCTGTCGGCAACCTAGTTGCCCACTGAAGCACCACTGTACGAAGGCGAAGCTGGGGGAGTCGGTAGCGGTGGTCTGCTGGCTTGTCGATCCGGACCGGACACGGCCTGTTTGCTCCTCGGGTGTGCACATGCTGGGGGCGTGGGCTGTGTAAGGCCACTATAGCCTGTAAGGCGGCCACCTGTACGTCGACCTCCTGCACGTGCTCCTGCATCTCTGCAATGTTCTGCAGCAGGGTCAGCCTCTCTATCTCGTGTGCGTCGGCATCCTCCTCTAGTGCATGGTTCTCCGCCTCTAGGTCCACGATCCTCTGGAGGCGGTCACCTCTCTCAAGCTCCAACTGGAACCTCCTAGCACGCAGCCTGTCGTTCTCCTGCTGCACCTGGGTAAGCGTGAAGTTCGGCTGCCGGTGTCTTCTTGAAAGCCTGCTCCCAATCGCGCCTAGATGCCTCCAAGCGGCGTGCAATGATCGGCTGCGGTGTTAAAACGCAGCCCCGGAGTGTGAAGACCACGTTCGGACAACGGGCAAGTGTGCGAGTAACATCCAACGGCTTTGCTAGGGTCAGTAGCTCCCGCAGATGGTCCATACGGTCCAACCAAGCTGGGTCGTGAGGACTCACAGCCGGAAACAGTCCAAACGGGGAAAGAGCTACCACAGTAGGGTTGTGGTCACAAAAGTCTGTCGGCACTGCGAGGGCGGGCGACTCCACGGACTCGTGCGTGATAAATCCCCGGTAAATAAAACTCGGGTCAAACCGGTCGGCGTGGTGCGGGTGCGGCGGCACGGTAACGATCACCCTGCGGCGGGGAACACCAAAGCGCTCAAACTCCTTCACCTCGTACGTCGGCGGGGGTAAGGTAGCTGCGCGCGAGTGCTTCCCACGCCAAGCGCGGAAAACCCTCCCGGTGCAACCCGTTGGTACGGATCGTACCGTCGGCGTCGAGCGGTGGAACACGGGGAAATCCATCTGTACACAAGGTAACCCATGTCGGATCTCAAAAGAGAACGGCATGACAAATGGTGAAGTTTTGGCGGTTTGTGAATAACATTCATAACCAAAAATCCGAAGCCTCAAAAATTTTCCCCGAGTTTCCAATTTAACCTTTAATACTTTTAATTAAGCTTTTTAAGGTTGAGCACCGATCAAGGAAACAAAATGAAGGGTCCTTAACTTGGATGTGCCTAGGGAAAAAGTGAACCAACCCAACGAACTAGGATTGAGACTTGCTATTAAAAGGTAACTAGTTGAGGATCAATTGTTTTTAACATTTTGGTTTAATTAACCTAGCACATGGTAAACAAAATTTTCACAAAATTTCGGCAGCATGACGGCTAGGTATGAGAGGTATTCTAGTTTATAAAAAGCACACACTAGCATAAACTTCCTTAGAGAACATATGGAATTCCGATTTTTGGGTCCATTTTAGTTATTTCGATTTTTAACATGCATGCAAGACGTCCTATTCGACCTCACATGGCAATCAAGCCAAAAATCGAAGTTAGTGCCGGTGGCAAGGCTTTTATTCGTCTCTCCCTATAATATCTAGTCGAGAGCTATACGGTACTCGCTTAACGACTAACGAAGCGCTGTTATGTACCTGCAGAAAATGAACCTTTCGTGCCAGCACGTCACGAAAGTGTCCACATACATTACCGTTCACTATAGAAACGGTATCCATGCGTTAAGCCGCTGCATGGACAGCGTCCTATTTAAGACTCTGACGCGACGTGAGTGCCCATTGGAATAGGCCTCACTCATCCCTCACGGACTTTCCGTGGTACCATCACGTATGGCAAAACGTGACGAGACTCAAACGCGACGTGGCACCCATTGGAATAGGTCCCACTAGTCCCTCACGGGACTTTCTGTGGTACCACCACGTATGGCAAAACGTGATGAACTAGTATGGTTGTGCAAGAAAGTAAGTCGACATAAAGTAATGTCTTTGGGAGTTAGCAAAATAAACCATAAGCTAATTAAGCCACCTGAAAGAACCCAAAATTCCCTCTAGGGCCTCTCGGTCTAGTTTGTCCTTAGCGGACCAACGTATTTTGGAAAATCAGAAAATCTTGGCATATTTTATTCAAAAATCAGTGATTAAGGTTTATTAATTAATCTCTGGTGCATATAAGCTACGATACCAATGCGTGACAACCCGCCCGGGAAAGTACGGGTACTATCGCCTAAGACCGATCCACTTTGGTCATTAAGCAATAATAAAGTACCATCCCGTCGTAAGTCGCGGGTTAACGCCCGGTAAATCACTTGAATAGCACAAGGATCGATGTATGCATTAAAACTCACTCGAAGGCGAGTCCAGAGATACAACAACATTCAAATCCAAAATCGTACCCCGAAGGGTTTAATTATTACAAACCATAGTTTTTGTCATGACAGAATAGTTCAGAGTTTTTGAAAAACAGCGGAAATTAACTAGCGACAGCGAAGTCACCACGGGAGGCCATCCATGATGCTTCAGTAGTCGTCCTCCACCCACTCCAGCTCCCAGCCGGGCGGGATCTCACCGGGCCACACATCACTGAAGGCATTACCTGGATCAACACATTATAGCAAGGCTGAGTATACTAATACTCGGCAAGTCTTACCGTCGGTGATAACTACTTCACCAAAACTAGACCATGAAAGGCTTTTTGGCTACGGGTTGCCTTTGCTAAAAAGTAACAAAGAGTAGGTCCTTACTTTCAAGATTTTAGCACAAGTTCTAGTAGTTTAATCTTTACTACATTAGCCAACTAGTACAAACAAAGTTGTACAATACAATTAATCAAACATCATCTTCATCAACTTCCATCATTAGGGATCACATGACTAGTGGAGTAAGTAGTCTCGGATAACGGTGAGAGGCCGACAATCGATTGATTAAAACCTTGCAAGGTAGACCCAAACACACGGTCGGCTGCCCCCGCGAGGACAACTCCCCAGGCCGTCCCCATAAATCCTCGGGTTGGGATCGAATCTTACAGTCTTTGGTGCAGGCTATCCGGCATACCCCGCGCGATACCGGAGTCACCATACACCACCGGTAGCTAGCCGTGAGAGCGAATCCCAAGAGTAGTAATAGTAGGATCCCTCGCTGCCTCATTATGGTACTAGGCTTACCGGTCCCATACCGGCATATGCTTGGTACGTTCAAAAACTTAACCCACATAACCACTGGACCGGAGCCCAGATCCCATGCTCTTACCACGTGAGCAATCCATTTAAGGATATAGTATGATTCCTATCTAGGAACCTATTCTCGCGAGTGAGGTCATCACTCGACTTGTAACGGTCCTATAGCTTAGCAGCTATCGACCTATCATACTAGTAGGGACCAAAGGTACCTATGGATCATGCATCTAGGGTTTCATTCAACTCCTGAACGTAAATGCACAATCATTCATAGATAATTGAATAAAGAACTTTTAAAACTGGGTTAGATGCACCGGAGCTTGCCTTCGTCGACTAGGTTAGCTTGGGCACCCTCGGTGTCGAGTACGTCCACGTATTTGCGAGAGAACCTTCCGCTCCGCCTTCCTCGGTTTCCGGGACAAGGGAGTAATCTCCGTCCGGAAGATCTACACGGAATGCAATGCACTTTAGGTGATGTGATAGTTGTTGTCTTATCCAACTCTAGTTGGTCATATTCACCTTAACAAGCATCTATCTAAGGTTTCTCTTTTAGTAAGGTTATTGGTTGTACATGGGTTACTCTTTTATTCCAAATTTGAATAAAGGTTTTTATCAAGCTTGTTATTTCATGTGCAAGCTTCATTTCATTTTATCTTTACCAACAATAGTGTATTTAATATTTTTAATTGTGAATTAACTCCTTATCAGAGCTGATAATTAACTTTCTTTTATTTATATTAAATAATACTTTCAAAAAGGAAAGGATTTAATTAAGGATTTTTCTTTATTTTAATTTCCTTTTAATATTAATAGGGCATTTAAGCCATTTATTAATCAATTAAATTACCAAAAATTACATGAGTGCTTCTTAAGCCTACTAGCACCTATCCTGGTCCATTGGACCCACATGTAAGTGTTGGATGCTAGAAAATTAAATATTGTGGAAAATAACAAAGGCTAGCTAGTGATTCAACTTAAATGCATATAAAAATAAATAAGCATCAAAATGATCCAAACTTTCTTGTGCATGTTCTCTGGTCCTAAACAAGCCTAAAAAGCCAGCATGTTCACATGGAACCTCTACTGAACTTGGTTTATTAATTTACAAAGGAAAACATGCATGAATCAAGAATAATTATTTCTGTTAATCCAAAATTCATGATTAATTCACAAGATGTGCCCTTTGACATCACAAGACAGTGTGCACAAGTTGGGCTCAAGAACATGAATATATTTAACATGAAAAATTATCTAGGCAGTTACTGCAGGAATGGAAAAGAATTTGTCTAGCAAAATCTACTGCATAACTTTGTGCAAGTTTTGGCACAGCATCTAGTCATATCCTAACACACAACATATCCAAAACTTGGCTACAGATGAGTTATACATTTCAAGTTATGACAGATCCAAGTATAACACAATTGTAATTTTCCTGCCACAATTATTTTGAATCTAGCCCTAAGTGTACAACAAGGAGGTGGGGTTTAACATTCTGAAACCTACAAAATTGGTTTGAGAATTTTATGATTTTTTTGTGAATTTCTAGGAATTTCCTAAGACCTTGGACTGATCTGCAATAAAACTAAGTTAAGTTTCCTTGCAACTAGGCCCTTGGATTCACAACCATGCCCTCGGCGGCGGCGGGAGGGCTCGCCGGCGGCGATGTGGGGCCCGGCCATGACAACAAGCGGCACAGGGTTGGAATTGGGCTCACCACGGTTCGCTGGGTGGTGGTGGCGGGGTCGGGCGAAGCTCCGGCGACGGCGCACACGGCGGCTCGGGGTGTGGCGGCGTGGAGGCCAAATTGAAGCCAACAAGCGCGCACGTGAGCTTGCCTGGGTGCTAAGGAGGCTATCTAAGGGCTTGGACGGCGGCGAGCACGAGCGGTGAGCTGCGGCCGGCGGCGGCGGCAAAGGCGGCGGGGCTGCTCGGGGGTGGCGCGCGGGGAGGAGCAAAGGGCTTAAATACCCTGCTCGGGCGGCTGTGGGTGACGCGGGGATGACGGCGGAGATGCGGCCGTGCTACGGCGGCTCGAGGCGCGTGCGTATGGCGGCGACGCCGCCGACGGACCGCCGGTCCGTGGCGCGCGCGCGTACGGCGGCGCGGGCCTCGGGGCACCTCGGGACGGCGCGATCTAGGGGCGCGGGGCATCGGGACGGGGGCACGACGCGGGCGTCGAGACCTTGGGCGGCGCGGGCACGAACGCGCGGGCGCGGCCGGCGGCGGGCGGTGGCGGCGGCGCACGGGTCGCGCACGACGTCGCGCTCGATGCGCTGCGGCCCGGCGGTCTTCTTGCGGTGCTATGTTTGAGCCCTTTGTTTCTCCAAAATTTTGAATACAACTTGACCAAGCAATGAATACCAAAGTTGTAGATCTAAGTACCAGCTACAACTTTCACAAAGGCCGTATGGGGTTTTTCTCTCTAGATTTGAATCTGTGGGAATGCCAACCTTGAATGTCAGCCTGTGCTTGACAACAGTGAACTCTGGCTTGCAAGGGCTTTTTCACAATTTTCCCCTCCAAATTTGCAATGCCATTCTACATGAAAGTTGTGTCCCTCAACAAGACCTACAACTTTCCTAAAGGTAGAATTTTTAGTGTTTAGGTGAATTTTGGAGAACGCGGCAAAAGTTCCGGCAGACACCTGTGGACACTGGATGGCAAGGGGGTTTGACCCACCCTTTGACCATGGGTTGGCCCCACAAGTGTTTTAACTATTCACTAGGGGTCACTAGGGGTGTGTTAGGGAGTTTTCATAGGTGAGGGCCCAGGTTGACCTAGGGTTGACTACTTGACCGGCTAATCCTGTCATTAATGTTAACGACGGTAATTAAAAACCTGGGGCGTCACAGATGCCGCCTCCACTAAGGAGCTTCTCCACCAAGGAAGGGGGTCTCCACGTCCCCCGCACAAAGTGTCCTCGCCGCTCCACACCAAGCTGGAGGGTCGATGACGATTGCCGGTGAGCCACTTAGGCCCCAAGGCTTCCGGTGAACGACAACTGGATTCACTCAAGAATCACCTCACAAGGTTGGCACAACCTTACACTCACTCAGCTCTAAGCTAAGCCTAGCACTAATCACATACACAACGCATGCATGTTGACGGTGAAAATCCGTCAACCTAGCAATGAGTTTACCTTCGGTGTTGGCATGACTTTTGTATCTTATCCATTGGTACTAACCCCCGTGGTATAACAAGTTCACTTGTGCATGTCGGTTTTGGAGTTAAGTGTTTACGCAGGGTTTTAACGTTGAAAGCAAGACTTCCGGGATAAGTTCATTAAGCACCTCATGAAAAGACCTTGAAGCCCGATACAAGTCAAGCAATGAAGTGAACATGACTCCAAGAGCCCAAGGACCAAGCCCGAGAAGATGATAAACTCCGAGGACCGAACCGAGAAAAGTCTTTGAATCTTGCAAGGCAAGGAGTTGAGTCCAATTCGGAGAGAAACCGACGTCAAGGGCCCACATGAAAAAGGGGAGAACATCTAGAAGACGCGGGAAGCAACACGGGCGAGCGGGCGGCAAATTGGGCCGAAAAGGGCCCGGAGCCGGTCGGCCCGGGCCGGTCGGCCCGGCCCTTTCGGGGCCCAATCGGCCTCCCCGTGACCTAATTGCTTCTCGGGCTATAAATAGCCCCCGACCGAGAGCCACGCATCAATCAAGTCGTAATCCGCCGCCGAGGAGCGAGAGAAGCTTGAGGGACACCATCTCGGAGATGAGGGTCGTGCTAGTTGTCTAGGGTCTCCCTAGCCGACGTGGGAACCTTGCATGGAAGACCACGTCGGAGCTCCGGAGCAAGGATCAAGATCGAGGTAGGATCCCGGTGGTGATCTTGTTCATGTAATCATTCATGGTGAAGTTTGTAAGTGAATCCGATTTCTACCGATTAAGTGCCTTCTCGATGATTTTGTTTTCTTCTTGGTTTTGCTTCTTCTACGATCTAGTCTATAGCTAGATTACATAGGGTGCTCTTGTAGCCGCGGTGGCTAGAGGTGCATATCGCACCGGCCAAGTGATTTCAACTTGTTCTATCGAACTCGCCCTAGACTACCTGCATGAGTAGGGATACGTTGTGACAGAACGGGGGTTCCGAAAGGCGGGCGTTTTCGGAGTCGAATGGGAAGGCCACGATTTAAAGATGCTTTTAATGAGATTCGCTTTTCTATCTTCATCTATCTTGTTTGGAGCTACAACATAAGCATGATCTAGATTCTCTAGATTGGTTATCTCTTGCTTTCTCTTGTTACCTCTTTAGTAGATTAGATTAGATTCGTTTTCTTTATGAGTTAGTAGATTAGATGCAACTTAGTTCATCATAAGATAGCTCACCTTGCTTTACTAGATTGAATCCTTGCGTTGCACATTGTTCCACGGATTCGATACCTTGGGTTCACCACTCGAGGGAAGAAGGGTCCCTTGACTACGACGGGAGACTTGTCCGCTTGCAAGTCTAAACGAACTTTGATACAACTATTAACCGTCAACAAGCCCCTTTTTCTGGCGCCGTTGCCGGGGAACAAGCAATCAAGATCCGATCTAGTATCGCTTATCTTTCAGTTTTTCTTTTGATTTCTTTTGCATCTCTTATGTTTGATCATCCTCAAAAAGAAAAAAAAATCAATCTAATCTAGTTTTGATTAACCCTAATTTTTCTTTTCTTTTTAGATTTTTGTTTTATTGCTAACCCTAACCGGAGATGGTTGGCTAACTCTCCAAGAAACCCAAAACTTTTTTGTGGATGATCCAGGAAAACTTTACAGGCAAAGGTGACGTGCAACACAAGCTAAAGGGTTGGAAACCCTAGATTCAAAAGTCAAACTCGAAGGACCATCAAAATCTCCAAGGGAATCACCACCTCCAAGTCAAGACGCCGGAAGGCCGTTCAAATCAAGAGGAGGATGGAGAAGATGGAGATGGAGAAAGAAGCTCAACACCTAAAGGCCGCCAAAGCAAGATCCACATGCAAGGAGTGTGAAGTGTTCATCGTGATGAAGATGCTAGACGCAAGTGGGACAACTTGCCGGGCGCCCGATGGGTAACAAAGAAGAATTTCGGAGACAACTCCAAGGTCCCAAGATGGCGAAAGGCTACTCAAACTCATTCGGGAGAGATGGAGGATCACACTAAGGAGACCATGAAAATCACAACCGAAGACCGGAGTTCGAGATGCCGAGCCACAAGGAAGTTGGTGCATCCGTCAAGACCAAAGGACAAAGCCAGCCTGTGAAGACCAAAAAAATGACTAAGCCGAAGTGGGTACCCAAGATTGCAACGCCCGCAAAGAGCGTTGATCCGAAGTAATCAAGTGAAGAAGTCTAGCTATGGACTATAAACGAAGCGCTAGGTGGGAGGCAACCCGTTTCGTCGAGTCAAGAATAAGCTACCGGGTGGACAACCCGATTCCAGGTTTTTCGAGTCTTTATAATTCAGTTTTGAATTTTACTATGCAAAACATTAGACTTAGAATGGTTGAACAATATAGAGACATAATTCTTGTTTGAATATTTTGCTTGATCATAAACCCTTTACATGAACCATCCTATGTGATTGTTTGCTTCTTTTTCGAGAAACCACAACCAAAAAAAAATTCAGAACCTAACTCAACCCTTCACCCTCATTATGGTGCTATGGTTGACTTGTTTTTCATGCTAAAAACACTCGAGTAGAGCCACGACTTGTATCTAGATGTTATTTAAATTTCAGCATGTGGTAGGACTCGCGTGAACCTAGAAACTTGATTTTTGGTTGGTTTAAAAATCTATATCCTTGGTTTCTCTAAGATTAGAATTTTTCTAAGCCTCACTTAATTTTATTTCATTCAAAATCTCTCTCATATAATCAAAATTAGGACCTAAACCTATGCCCCCATGATCAAGCCGGGAAAAGCTTGCTCTCAACTAATGACGGCAAACAATACCGGTGAGACCGATATCAACGTAGTCGGAAAATATTTTCGACTCACATTCGTTTTTAATGGTTTAAAAACTTCTCTAAATTTATGCTTGAGCTCTTGCATGGCTCTGAAAAATATTTTTAAATTTCGAAATTAGAGTAGTGCTTAGCCTTAAAACATGCTTAAAGGGAGGCAATCAAGTTTACTTGACCATACATGCACCATGATACATCACGGGATGCCCCTCCAACATCTTTTATCAAACCACATGCAAAGTACAAGCATGGGGGGCAGCCAAGGCCTTGTTTTGTAGGAATATCATGGAGGCATGTGAGGCAAGGGAGTATGGAAGTGAATCAAGCGAAAACATCAAGTGGAAGGAGCAATAATGCAAGCGAAGGAGTGGACGGGAACGTTTGGAAGGTGTACGCGGTCACGAAGCAACAAGCATGAATGCACTAGAGAAGAACCGAGCCAAGAGGAGGAGAGAGGTAAGTCTCCCATCCGGCTCTTTGTTCGTGTGCTCTAGTTTGTAGGCGGGAACCACCTTAGACTTAGCCATCCACCGTGTTTGTTTCGTGCAACAAATCACATCCTTAATCCACTCAAAGTCCAGACTCCAAAATAATATTTGTGTACCTTGTTACCGGGTGAAAACCCCGGATATATATTTGTGAGGGAGAGTGCTGCAATCATGGAAGAAAACTACAAGCCTTTTCACCGAAGAAAAAGGGATCATCGTCGTCTAAGCCATCAACCCCTTCGAGGAGGCACTCGGTTTCCGAGTTTCCTGGAGTATGGAGGAGGACACGGCACCGCCGAGGAGGAACCACACTCTTCTCCTCGGTGGCATGAGGGCCACACGAAACTCGTTTATTAGGTTTACCAAACTTCAATAACATATGGAGGAGCCGCCTGTCCAACCTCACCACTTGACACGATCATCCGCTCCACCTCCATGCGCTCCGTGGCATTCCAATGGGTTTATCATCACGACGGAGGAGGAGGAGAAGAAGCTCGCTCGCCTTGGGTAGAGGCTTGTAGCGAACGTCGACATCGACGACCAAGCTCTCCACATATTGGGTTTCACACGGGACACGGTGCAATTCTCTAACGAGTGTCGGCAAACACCCACAAGGAATTAGCCTAGGAAATTTTCATGACCATGGCGCATACCCTTGATGAAGGAGTCTTGAGTCTCTCATTCCGTTGGAGGGAGCCCACAAGTGGAGAAGAAGGAAGACACCGTCGGAAGGGTAACCTTGATCAATGATGCTATTTCTAGCACCTTGATGGGGTAATCTCCTTTCATCCATGGGTTGCAATCGATCTTGAGATGTAATCACACTTTGTTGGATTATCTATCTATCATCTTTGTTGGAAATACTTTAATGCTTAAGGTTAGCTACCATGCCATAAAGGGAGTAAAGGGCTCAATGCTTCCTTGGATCCATTCAACACAATCCTCGATAGATTAGATTGGTTTTCATGTTCGAGATGATTGCAAGTTCTAGTATCGTAGACCCATGGGCGAGTGTCTCCTATTTTCAAAAGGGAGCTCCGGAACAAGTGGATGTGCATGAAGGCACATGGGAAGGTTTTTGAAGTATGATCACGGGAAGAGACCATCAACGAAGAAATACTATCCGGAACCCCATCATCCAAGTGTGTCACTTTTGTGCAAGTGGATTTTTGGGAGAACAAGAGAGACAAAGATAACCAACACAGAGTTGAATTGGCTTTACTCGGCTTTGATTGCCAAGTGGCCAATAGACCCCACTCACCTATGATCAACCGGTGTGTTGTTAAGCAACATCGAGTTCGGAAGATATTGGTTCGGGGTGTTGCCTCTCCATATTGGCTATCTCTTTAAAACCGGGTATTACAAGGAACCCAAATCATCTCCTACCCGGGACTTCCCTAGGAATTATGAAGAAAGGAAAATATAAGAGTGAAGATGAGAGAGGAGGCTTCCAAGTGGCCTAGGTGAATTTGCCCCTTCCGGATTGAAGATTAAGACTTTTCTTGAGGGGAAGAAGATCGGTTAGAGGAAGGACTTCTTGTGCCGGCGAAGAGAAAAAAATAAAAGAGAAGGATTAGGAGAAGGTTTTTCCACGACCCAAGAAGGAGGTGCACAACAAAATTATGTCCCACCATTGGGAGGAACCCGGCGCGTCGCCGAGTTACTACGGTGGTGTACCAATGCAAGCATGGGGGAGTGGTGCGGCCATACCCCCACCATTTTTGCGGTGCCCAACGTAGCCTTTGCGGAGCCATATGCACACCTTCCTCAACCACAACAAAATGTGGCCACCATTGGAGGATACGCTGCAAGGAACGTGCAAATTATTGCAGCCATCCTAACCAATGCAAACCAAATGGGTGAAGGAAATGCAAACGTCGCTTATGTGCTTGGACACCTTCACCTAGCACCGTCGGACAATTCATAGGAGGAGTGGTGCATTCCTATTACAAGTAAGGGTACAACAACCAAGACTATCAATATCAACCACCGGCGAAGATTAGAGAGAGGAGGAGCCTTAGCTATCTTTCCTTTACCCCCTTTTCTTTAATTTTCAGCTTGTTTGCGCCTATGTATGCGTAGTATTTTCAGTTTTACTTTAATTTTTAGTGTTAGTTTAATTTTTCAGCGTGTGTCTTAGTTTTTATTTTCATCATGAATAATGTCACCACCAAGTTTTTACCTTTGGTAAAGTTACAAAGTTTGTGCCATGATGATATATGATTATAATTGCCGCTTTGTTTATCTTTGTAATTGATTTATGCATGTTTAACCTAGTGCTCTCTTAAAAATACAAATCTGAAATTATCTAAATGCTAGCTTAATCTTCAGCGGAGGTTATGATTAAAATAAGGACCCATAGTGTTTTATGTGCTCTCAAGTTATGAATAGATTAAAGATGTCTTTTATGCTCAAAAATATCGCTAACCTTGTCATAAATATCACTTGTGTGTTGCTCAACCTATCCAGAGCCATATAAATATTTGAGTGCATAAACTTTAGTGTACAAGATTTATTTTTGAGTGAGTTATTGCAGGCCATGATTTCTCTGGCCCGAGACTAAGAAGCTGGTCATTCCGTTTTTGCGTATCTATCTTTTTGCTAGCCTTTTATCCGTGCATTGTGTATCCCCGCATTGGAGATCTCACAAACTTCGCCGGATATCCACCCTTAAACCAAATATCATCTTTTGTGATTACCTCCTTGACGACAACCTATCGTTGAGAATGGATCATCAATTCAAGGAAGATTGCAAGACGGTGCCGACATTGAAGATTTCAAGTATCTCTCCAAGGAAAAATATTTCCGGTACCTACCTTATTTTTCGCCTCTTTGCTCGAGGACGAGCAACGTCTAAGCATGGGGGAGGAGGTAGGTACGGTGCAGTTTTAGAGTTCAAAGGGGAGTATTTTTTTTAAAAAAATGATGAATGAAAAAAAATCGGCGATGTACGTGACTTCCAAGGTGAAGGTCTCACAAGAAGAAAGAAAAATATATATATAATGAATGAAAGAAAGAAAGAAAGAAAGAAAGAAAAGAATGAGAAATATGAGAAAGAGAAAAAATATATGCGTAAAGTGAACTCCCCGGTTCTTTAAGAGTGCATTCAAGGCTTCAAGTTAAAAAGATCCATTCTCATTTTCCAACCATGTGCAATCCGATAACGAGGACTTCCTTTGTGCCTCGGGATCACTCTTTGCCATTTGCACATGTCCACTCATCTAAAAGTGTGTGTATTTTTCTCTTTCCCCTCCTTGATTGAACATTATTTTCCAATGACCTTTTTTATGAGTCTCAGTAAGACCATGAGAATCTTGTCTTGTTTTGACAACACCTCATTTATAAAATCTTGTTAGGACTAAACTTTCCCAAAGCTCCATATAAAGCCTACCATACATATATGTTATGAGAGGGAAAGGAGTAGAATATATAGGCTTGAGAGACAAGCGAGATGAGAGTTCACGAGCAATATGCAAGATGATTTAAATTTGTGAACTTGGTTTAGTTTTTTTTCTTTATCTCGTTCTTTACTTCAAAAATTCTGAGATCTATTTAAACTTTGTGAGCATGTTAATACTTGTGGGATAAGCTTAATAAGAATCTACCCTCCGTAGAGATGAAGGCTAGTACATTATGGAACTTTAATGAATTAAAATTTTGAGAGCATTATGTTTTCTCATGTGTGATCAAGTTCAAGGTTTAAACAATGAAGGGCAATGATGATATCCATCGAAGGCTTACTCGAGGACGAGCAAGGTTTAAGCATGGGGGAGATGTTGACGGTGAAAATCCGTCAACCTAGCAATGAGTTTACCTTCGGTGTTGGCATGACTTTTGTATCTTATCCATTGGTACTAACCCCCGTGGTATAATAAGTTCACTTGTGCATGTCGGTTTTGGAGTTAAGTGTTTACGCAGGGTTTTAACATTGAAAGCAAGACTTCCGGGATAAGTTCATTAAGCACCTCATGACAAGACCTTGAAGCCCGATACAAGTCAAGCAATGAAGTGAACATGACTCCAAGAGCCCAAGGACCAAGCCCGAGAAGATGATAAACTCCGAGGACCGAACCGAAAAGTCTTGAATCTTGCAAGACAAGGAGTTGAGTCCAATTCGGAGAGAAACCGACGTCAAGGGCCCACATGCAAAAGGGGAGAACATCTAGAAGACGCGGGAAGCAACACCGGGCGAAGCAGGCAGCAAATTGGGCCGAAAAGGGCCTAGGCCGGTCGGCCCAGGCCGGCCGGCCCAGCCCTTTTCGGGGCCCAATCGGCCTCCCCTTTGACCTAATTGCTTCTCAGGCTATAAATAGCCCCCTGACCGAGAGCCATGCATCAATCAAGTCGTAATCCGCCACCGAGGAGCAGAGAAGCTTGAGGGACACCATCTCGGAGATGAGGGTCGTGCTAGTTGTCTAGGGTCTCCCTAGCCGACGTGGGAACCTTGCATGGAAGACCACATCGGAGCTCCGGAGCAAGGATCAAGATCGAGGTAGGATCCCAGTGGTGATCTTGTTCATGTAATCATTCATGGTGAAGTTTGTAAGTGAATCCGATTTCTAGCGATTAAGTGCCTTCTCGATGATTTTGTTTTCTTCTTGGTTTTGCTTCTTCTACGATCTAGTCTATAGCTAGATTACATAGGGTGCTCTTGTAGCCGCGGTGGCTAGAGGTGCATACCGGACCGGCCAAGTGATTTCAACTTGTTCTATCAAACTCGCCCTAGACTACCCGCATGAGTAGGGATACATTGTGACAGAACGGGGGTTCCGAAAGGCGGGCGTTTTCGGAGTCGGATGGGAAGGCCACGATTTAAAGATGCTTTTAATGAGATTCGCTTTTCTATCTTCATCTATCTTGTTTGGAGCTACAACATAAGCATGATCTAGATTCTCTAGATTGGTTATCTCTTGCTTTCTCTTGTTACCTCTTTAGTAGATTAGATTAGATTAGATTCGTTTTCTTTATGAGTTAGTAGATTAGATGCAACTTAGTTCATCATAAGATAGCTTACCTTGCTTTACTAGATTGAATCCTTGCGTTGCACATTGTTCCACGGATTCGATACCTTGGGTTCACCACTCGAGGGAAGAAGGGTCCCTTGACTACGACGGGAGACTTGTCCGCTTGCAAGTCTAAACGAACTTTGATACAACTATTAACTGTCAACAATGCACTAGTCTAAGGATGAGCAATTAAGCACTTGGATGGATTGGATATGATCTTGAATGAGTCTTGAACTCCTCTGCACTTCCACACAATCCAGCAACCTCAAATGGGTGAGTGGAGGGGGTATAAATAGCCCAAGGCATCAAACTAGCCGTTGGCTAAAAGCTGCTGAAAAGGTACCGTCGGATGATCCGACGCTATGCTTTTCCAGGGCGTCGGTTCATCCGGTGCCCCTCCCACTTCACGTAGCCGTTGAGGTTCTCTGACACAACTGCTCCGACACTATGCTCCGACGCTACGTCAGATCATCCGGTGTTGAAGGCCTCGCGTCCAAGTCGGTACTGTTAGCTTCCAACAGACCGTCGGATAGACCGACGCTATGCCTTGACCAAGGCGTCAGATTATCCGGTGCTGAAGGCTTCGTCTTGGCGCGTCTCTGTATGAATTCAAACTAAGCGTCGGATAGACCGACGGGGTCCCCACTTAGACCGTCGGATCATCCGGTGCTACTGCCTTCGCTGCTCTTCCTCTGCAACTTGTCCGACGCTACTAAATAATGGACCGTCGGTTCATTCGACGGTACCTAGGGTTTGACCCTGTGCACCAACTCGTCCGACGATTGCACCGACGCTTGTATTTGAGGGACCGTCGGTTCATCCGACGGTGTCTTCTCTTTTCCTTTTCTTGCTCGGTTTTGACCCTTTGTTTTGGCATTTTTGCATGGGGTTTTCTTGCATCCTTGAGACCTAGAAATGCCTACAAAGACATGCTCAAACAATATGGTTAGTCCCAATGATCATGTTGTCATGAATCACCAAAATCAAACTCCGAACAAATGGCATATGAGGCCATGTTCGCTACAATCTCCCCCTTTTTGGTGATTTATGACAACACAACCAAAGCAAGCATAAATTTGCTAGAATTGACAGAATTAGAACCACTTACACTTGCTTGGATGCTTACCATCATCCAAACTCCCCCTAGATCAAACTTCCCCCTTTGTGATCTTATGTTCACATTCTCCCCCTTTGGTCTCATATCCTTGAAATCACTTGTAAGCATCCTTGAGCCCACTTGTAAGCTTAAGCCACACGCTTGCTTTGGTCTCACATTCTCCCCCTTTGGAATAAAATCTCCAAAAAGTCCAAAGCAAACGGGTCTAAGGAAACTAGCAAGATCTAGCAACCATAGCTCAAAGGAGAGATGTTAAATGCAAGGGAGAAAGCTGCATGAACCATGATCCATATGTATGATATCGATGAAGATACCACATGTGAGAATAACTAAGGTGGATCACATGCTCATGAGACTAGCATGATACAAACTAAGCTCCCCCTAAGTGTGTGCATAAAAAGAATACCACTTGCAAGACAAGGGTAGTGAGAGACAAGTGCACAACTACAATCTTGTAAAACAAGGAAGCTTAGAGCATATCATGCAAAGAGGTAGCTTAAGGGACAAGAGATAAGACAAATGGGTTCTTGTTACATTACCACTTGTAGATATCACTTGTAGTCTTTTGATCATTGCATACCTCCGGGGGTTGATCCTCTCTACCTTGTTGGCACCACATTGAGATGAGCCACTTGGAAATGATATCACTAGGTGACACCACTTGAAAGAAGCTTGTATAAAAGACACTTGGGGTACCACAAGGATTAGGAATGTATGAGTACATTGCCTTTGAACTTATATAGAGACATAAGCTCGCAAGGACATGACTCAATAGCATGAAGCTCATATTACTATATTCACTCTTTTAGAGATGTTAGATCACATTGAGAGTGAAATAGCATTCTCTTAGAATGAAATACCGCACCGGAACGCGTCGCCAAGGGACTACATAAGATAAACTTGAAACAATATTAGTCCCATAACCAAACCATAGGATGAGCTCCCCCTAAATGTGTGCATTTAGTGTTTGAATCACCAACCAAAAGTATGCACATTGTTTATGATAACAAAAGGGAAGCTTACCCTATAGCTTTCTCATGATGCAAAGAGAAATATATAAAAACATGCACCATGAAAGAACAAGTGTAGCTTTCCTACACACTAATCAAACCATGTAGATTGCTCATGGGTTAGCACATGACACAAGCAACCTACCATATGTAAATATTGCAACAAATGCAACCTAAACAAGGCAATGGAGCTACATACAAGAGATAGGTATTAGTTTCTATTACCTCAATCGGGGAACTTGGGCAACACATTTCCAATTTGCAAGCTTGGCTTATAGGCTTGAATCTTCTCATCTTGATTGTGCCAAGCCTCCCAAGTCCCCGACCTTAAGGCCTTTAAGTGGCCTTTGGAACCCAAACCATTTGAGGCCCCTTCATGTTGGTGATGACTTCCTTAGGCACCCAAATAGGTTGGTTCCAACCCCGCTCTTCCATCATCTTCCCAACCTTGTGTGCAACCACCTTGCCATTTGCCTTCTTCTTGATGACGTAGGTGTTTCTCTTGGTCTTGTTCTTGCGGTTGGGCTTGGTGTAGATGAGGGAGCTCTTGATGGTGGGCTTCAATTTCTTCTTTGCGCCCTTGTCCATCTTCTTGACAAATTGGGGGCATTTGTAGAACTTGTGCCCTTCTCCATGACACTTGTAGCAAGTCACGGTTGCACCCTTCTCAAGCTTCTTCATCATGTGATCACGGTTATCTTGAGAAGGTTGGACTTGGCTCTTCATGTCTTGAGAGATGTCCACTTGTTCTTCATCGTTCTTGCCCTTGCCCATCAAGTTTGCCAACCTCTCTCGGAGCCATTTCACTTCTTGCTTGAGCTCATCATTTTCCTTGCCTATGAGATAATCACATGATTCTACAACAACATTCTCATGGCAAGATGGTGAGCAAGATTCATTAATTAAATCAATGCAAGAAGTTGAAGCATCTACCTTGGAGATAGGTATTGCACAAGGGATAGATGTTTCATCAAGCTCAAAGGAATTACTTGTTTTAGTCTCATTGCTCTCAAGCTTAGAATTTAGCTCATCACACTCCTTGCTAAGCAATTTGAATTTGCACAACAAATGTTCATAATTTGTAGCAAGGGTGTCACTAAGATTATTGAGAGCATTGAGTTCTTTGATTTCATTAGCTTGTTGTTCAAGCATTCCTTTTTGTTCATGGATTAGCTCAACAAGATCATTGAGAGAGGTGGTGTCGGATTCGTCATCACTTACATTGCTTTCCATACCTTTGGCCATAAGGCACATGTGTGATGATGAAGGACCTTGCATGAAGCGGGTGGTGAAGTTCTTTCTTGATTCATCGCTTGAGCTAGAAGAACTTGATCCACCACTTGTCCACCCACGGACGGCTATTGTTGCTTCTTGCCTTGGTCTCCTCTCCTTGACCACCTTCCTTTTGGGCTTGTGCTCAATCTTGGTGAACTTGATGTGTTGATGATTGCGCCCTTCTCTCAAGTGGATGTTGTAGCCGTACATGTTGACTTTCTTCACATACTTGAAGATCTTCTTCACGTACTCGGCCACCATAGATTCAACCTCTTCATCACTTGAGGAATCTTCATTGTCACCATCATCACCATCATCTTCGCTTGAGCTTCCATGAGTAGCCATCCTACTCAACATTTTCTCTTGTCGGCTTGAGAAAGCATGGCTTGTTGTTGGAGAGGATGGTTCTTGAGGCTTTTCTTGGGGCGCCTTCTTTGACTTGGGCATGAGTTGAAGCTCATGTGCCATGATCTTGCTCAAGATATGCGATGGCTTCAAATCTTCGAGCTTCTTCTCGTAGATGATTGCTTTCACCAAGTCATAGTCGGGCTTTCGGAGACTTTGAAGGATCTTGCAGTTGATGTTCAAGTCCGTGATGTCCTTCACACCTAAGGCATTAATCTCATTGACAAGCACATTTAGGCGTGAGTACATAGATTCAACATTTTCATTAGCAAGTTGCTTAAAGCTATTGAATTCCTCAAGGAGACAACCGTAGCGTTCATTGGCAACTTCTTTTGAACCCTCATTTTGCTCCTTGATGGTTTTCCATAGCTCATGAGCATTTTCACAAGTAAAAACTCTATTGAAAACGCCTACATCTAGTGAGGACAAAATGATACTCTTAGCAATTACATCAAATTGCTTTTCCTTTCTAGTACCATTTTTCATGCCCTCATCGGTGACTCTCCAAACATCAAGGTCCCTTGCTTGGAGATAAGCCTCCATGAGGACCTTCCACCGAGGATAGCCCGTGCCATCGAAATGTGGAGCCAAACCTAAGGTATCCACCCCTTTCATTCCTCTATAGAGCAACTCACTAGGGGGTGAAGCCTAACCGTTCCAATGAGCCGGTTTTCACAATTTACTAATCAAATTGGTGTATCCTTGTGAAGGAAGTGAGTCCCGGCTCTGATACCACTTGTAAGGAATCGGATGCCCGTTAGCCTAAGAGGGGGAGGGGGTGAATTAGGCAACTAAAAACCTTAACCTATGGTTTCACTAATTTTGCGCAAAGGTAAACTAGAACATACTATCTATATGTGCAACTAGGTTGTTCTAGAGTGAAACTCCCATCCCAAACAAAGGTTTGCAACCTATAGCCAATCCTAGCATGATACTACTCTAGGAAAGTAAAGGCAAGCAAAGATTGCAAGAGAGTAAATGCGGAAACGTAAAGGGGATGAGAGGAAGCAAAATCTTGACACGCGATTTATCCCGTGGTATCGGTAGGCACTAAGCCACCCCTAGTCCACATTGTTGAAGCACTCACACAAGAGTATTGCTTCCCGGTCACCAAGTCTCTCCCAAGAGCACCACTTGACTCGCCACAAAGGCTAGCCACTTAGGCACTTGTCAAGCTCCCTTGGTCACCTTGATGCCGCCTCCACTAAGGAGCTTCTCCACCAAGGAAGGGGGTCTCCACGTCCCCCGCCCAAAGTGTCCTCGCCGCTCCACACCAAGCTGGAGGGTCGATGACGATTGCCGGTGAGCCACTTAGGCCCCAAGGCTTTCGGCGAACGTTGTACAACTGGATTCACTCAAGAATCACCTCACAAGGTTGGCACAACCTTGCACTCACTCAGCTCTAAGCTAAGCCTAGCACTAAGCACATACACAACGCATGCACTAGTCTAAGGATGAGCAATTAAGCACTTGGATGGATTGGATATGATCTTGAATGGGTCTTGAACTCCTCTGCACTTCCACACAATCCGGCAACCTCAAATGGGTGAGTGGAGGGGGTATAAATAGCCCAAGGCATCAAACAAGCTGTTGGCTAAAAGCTGCTGAAAAGGTACGGTCGGATGATCCGACGCTATGCTTTTCCAGGGCGTCGGTTCATCCGGTGCCCCTCCCACGTCACGTAGCCGTTGAGGTTCTCTCGACACAATCGCTGCTCGACGCTATGCTCCGACGCTACGTCGGATCATCCGTCTTCGAAGGCCTCACGTCCAAGTCGGTGCATCGTTAGCTTCCAACGGACCGTCGGATAGACCGACGCTATGCCTTGACCAAGGCGTCGGATCATCCGGTCTTTCGAAGGCTTCGTCTTGGCGCGTCTCTGTATGAATTCAAACTAAGCGTCGGATAGACCGACGGGGTCCCCACTTAGACCGTCGGATCATCCGGTGCTACGCCCGCCGCTGCTCTTCCTCTGCAACTCGTCCGACGCTACTAAATAATGGATCGTCGGTTCATCCGACGGTACCTAGGGTTTGACCCTGTGTCGGTGTTTTAGACCGGCAACCTACTAAGGGGAGTACCCGAAGTAGATGAATGTGGCCTCGCCGAGATTGGTAACTCGAAGGAAGAGACACGTGGCACACAATTTAGACAGGTTCGGGCCGCGAGGTGCGTAATACCCTACGTCCTGTATGTTGCGTAGCTCTGGATTGATTGGGCACGATTACAAGATGGTGCAATAGTGCGCCGTGAGTTGTATGAGATGTGTTGTGTTCCTAGAGAACGGTCCCTGCCTCGCCTTATATAGTCCGGGAGGCAGGGTTACAAGTCGGAGTAGGGAGAGAGTACTAGTTGGGTACGTCTAGGAGTCTTCCATACAGTGCAGGACATGTACAGCTTCCTAACCGAGTACTTCTCCTCCGTAGTCCTTGTGCTCCACGCCTTCAGGTGCCGTGTAGCGCAAGCCGAGTAGTCCCAGGGGCCCACCGAGTAGTCGGTCCTGGTACCCACCGAGGTAGTGGGCCCAGGGAGGTCCATACGACAAGCCCCCGAGTACTTTGTAGTCGAGAAGGATAGCTTCAAGTAATCTTGACGGCCTTAACGAGTAGTCCTCAAGCGTCCCCGAGCACTACAAGTCAAAAGTCCTCAAGAGTAGTCGAAGCATCCCGAGGCTGGAATGTACTCCAGCTGATGTTTGAGCAATCTTGAAGTCTTCTCGAGTAGTCTCAAGCGTCCTCGAGCGCTGCCTTCGAAGGTCTTCAAAAATGCCCATCTTGTCTTGAAGCCGGAGCTGATATGGAGGTGCGATTGCAAAATCGCACTCCATATGGAGTAGCCCCCGAGACTTAGGTTGAGCCGCAGGCTCTGGTTGAGGGTCCATCTGAAGTCTTGGCAAGAAAATCCCAAAAAATCCGGAGAGAAAAAACCGAAGGACACGTGGCACGGAGCCCCCGAGCCTTGAGTCGAGTACTTCCTCTCGAATTGAAGGGTCATCTTGAAGAATGTGTCCTGAGATGCTCCTGAGTCTTGTCGCTTCCCAGGTAGTCGAGTAGGAGTAGCCGAGCCCCCGAGGTGAGGCGCGTCGACTAGCAGAATGCGAAGAGCCACGCTTAGCCGCTGAGTCAGCCGAGCGTGGACTTATCCAGCCGGCCGTTGCGGAGCCGGTTTGACTTATAAATAGAAGCCAAAACCCTTAGGGTTTTTCACCCATCGCTGCTGTAGCCATTCCGAATCGATCTGAGGTAGATCCACTTCCAGCGCACGCCGCCGCCGCAGTAGATCCAAGTGCGCCGCCACCCAGAGCTTCCAGGGTAGCCCCCGAGCGGATGCGCGTGAAGACGCCCTGTACTTGGAGAATGAAGCCTTCACCGTCCAAGTCTGCGAAGGTCGCCGGGAAGAAGAGGGGCCGCGAAGAGGCCGCCGCGGCTGCCACTGGGGCAGCACCACCGATGTCTCCACCGCGGGCAGATCCAAGTCGCGAGTGGAAAAAATCAAAGGTGAAGACCGAGGATCTGTTGGCCCTTCTCAACAGCAGATTTATCCGGGAGAAGGAGGTGGATATGTGGAGGGCCGCCGCCGGAGATCCATATCCAATGGAGAAAGCCGAAGATGAGATCCCGATGTTTGCGCGTTTTGTGGAGCGCGGACTCGCGCCTCCGGCTAGTGATTTCTTCAAGGGCCTCCTCGGGTACTACGGAGTTGAGTACCTCAATCTGAACCCTAACGGCATTTTCCATACCGCAGTCTTCGTCCATTTTTGTGAAGCATTCCTTGGGATCAAGCCGCACTGGATCCTCTTCCGAAAATTCTTCCGGGTGAAGCCGCAGCCGAGCGCCAGCAATCCAAGAGTAGTCGGAGGGGCCGGCATCCAGATGAGGGAAGACGCCGCCGAGCAGTACCTGGCGTACAAGCTCATTGACTCCAACGCCGATTGGAAGGCGAGGTGGTTCTACATCACGAACCACCACCCCGGCCTGCCGAAGCCGAGTGGGAGGCAGCCCAGGCACCGCGACTGGTGGAACACGGAGCCCACAATGCAAGAGGGGATCCAGCTTCCCGAGCTGCTGGCACGCATAAAGGTGCTCAGAGAAGCTGGACTGGGGGCCGAGCACGTGGCCTTCAGTTTCATGAAGCGGAGGGTGCAGCCGCTGATGGCCCGCGACACCTTGGGCTTCGAGTACACTGGCAACGACGACACGTCACGGATGCCCGGAGGCGAGGTGGACGACGACGACATCATCGAGAGGCTGACGCGGATCTTCAAGGATATGCCACCGTACACGACGTGCCCCGTCCAGGAGTACTCCACCGCGCGCCCGCCAAAGGAGGTAAGTAGTCGTACTCCCCTAGTCGAGTAGTCCTTGCTTGGAGTAGACGCACTGATGTATTGTGTCTTGCAGGATGACTTGAAAATGTTCGTCTCCGAGCCGCAGCCACCCCCTCACGGCATCAAGATCCTGAAGGAAGGGAGAGCCAAGGCCAAGGAGCGGCGAGAAGTCGGCGAAGGCGATGACACCGTCATCGTGGAGGACACCTCTGACGACGACGATGATGACAACGACGACGAGACGTTGCAGGACCACTTTCAGCTGCGGTCGAGGTTTAGCCGTCCAGGCTTGCCTCATGTACCTCTCGTGCAAGACCCGCCGACTAGCCTGGAGGCTAGTCTGGCTGCGCCGCCACGGAAGCCGCGCAACCCCGCCCGCAAGCGGGTGACGAAGAAGCTGAAGATCACGGAGACCACGCCTCAAGAGGTAAGAAGTCTTGACTTGTGTAGTCGAGTACCCGTCGTGCGAGTACACTTGCTGATGAGCAGTCTTCCTTGTATGCAGGAGGTGCCGCCAACGGAGCCCGTCGAAGCGGGCGACGAGGGCGAGTGGGGCACAGTGGGGGAGCCCGCTGGAAGTCGCAGTCCAGCCCCCACTGTCGAGGAGCTCCTAGCGCAGTTGGAGCGCCAGCCCCCTGCTCGTCAGGAGAGCACAGGACCCGCAGCCCCCGCTGTCGAAGAGGTGGTGGCTGTAGGAGCGCAAGAGGGCGCTACGCCAGCTGCCGTTGCTGCAGAGGAGGCAGCGACTGCAGAGGCGCGGAAGGAGGCGCCCGCCGAGGGTGGACTGGTAGACATTGCCAGCATCCTCGGTGCCCCAGCCGTGACGATAGTCCAGTCCAGCCTGTAAGTACTGAGCCTTCCCGAGTAGTACTTGGTGTAGTAGTCGTGCCTGAATGACAACTAGCTTTGTGTACTTCTGCAGGAAATTGTTGACGGATAAAACTCGTATCCACCTACGATCCGCAAGCGTACGGACCTACACCTTTTTCACCACGGGATTCCCAAGGTTCTTGTCAATCCGCGAAGCAAGGGGATTACTAGCGCTTAACCAAGTACTAATCTAGTTGACTAAGGAAACCTTTCAAGAGAGTATTAATCTAAAAGTAAAGACAATCTAACCTAAGTTAATCTAAGTTAAGTTGATCAAACAAATCTAGGGTTAAACTAGATGGTAAAGGGGTGAACACAAGAGAGTGAGCAAGAAAGATAAGCGTTCCCTCCCTAGGATCTAGGATAACATGGTATGCATCTACTACACGAAATCGGTAAGCCAATCTACCGGGGGTTGTGACCACGGTTTCGCCCTTTCCCTCCTCTCGTACTGTCACTACGCGAAGGTATTCGTGACTAGACCTATGATGGACACGGTATGTTGATGGAATCTATGGGAGTAGCGGATATCATACGCCCGAAAAACACGGTGGCCTACCTTAATCATTAAAGCATCATCAACATGAAAACAATAGATTGAAACCACGAATCAAGTAGCGATCACATAGCATGTATTCATCTAATCCTAGGGATGAACGGAGACATTACCCCATCATCTTACACGGATTGAAGCACATAGGGGTGATGGAGACTCCGGAGAACGTCGTCGATGAAGATGGCGGCGATGGAGCTTGGGAACACCCCTAGGCCAACGGCTTGGAGTCCTCCTCTTGCTTCCTTCTCTCCGCCGGCGTTGATCCTTGCGACGAGCTCATCTAACTCTCTCCCTCATCTTGCGGCGGCGATTTTCTGGTGATTGGCATCGGTAGGATGATTTGTTCGATGTGGCGGCCGACAGCGGCGGAGGCAATAAATAGACAAACACCTAGGGCAAAGGAGGGACCGAACCGACCCCGGAGTGGGCTGGGCCGGTCGGCCCAGGCCGGCCGGCCCAGGCCCATTTCGGCTCGGTTCGGCCCCGGTTTCCTCCCCGGTTGCTTATCGCGTGATCCCTTATTCGTGTGCACTTGCATGTGGGCCTTTGACGTCGTTTCCTTCACGGTTAAGGCTTGAATCCTTGCTATGCAAGCTTCGCTGTTTTCTAGTTGAGTCCCTGAAGATTTGCATGTTGACGCTTCGGTCCTCGGGTCATTTTGAGTCATGTTCATCGCGTGTCTTGACTCTTGTCGGGCTTCATGATCTTCTTCCAAAGTGCTTGGTGAACTTATCCCGAAAGTCTCCTCATTAGTGTAGATTTCCTGCGTAAACAACAAACTCCAAAATCGACATGCAAGTGTGAACTTGTTACATCATTAGTATGCCTAGTGGCGGGTTAGTTGCAAATCATAATCAAAACCAATGTATAACAAGTACTCTAGGTTGACGGAAATTCACCGTCAACATCTCCCCCATGCTTAAACCTTGCTCGTCCTCGAGTAAGTGGTCCTCGCTTAAAAGGGAAATCAGCGTTGCCTTCCAATGTTATCCCTGCACTTAGTCATTCATGACGAGACAAATTGCTCTCTCTTAAGAATTTATTTTTAAAGTTCAAGTTGTGACCAGCTTCTTTTTCATTATGGAAGATAGACTAACAATAAAGAACAAGCCACATGTAACACGATGCTCTCAAACTTGAGTGAACTTCATACCATTACCTTGTCACATGGAAGATTTTCAAAAAGATGCATATCCAACATAAGTGAAAATCTCTTGCAAAAGCTCATGGAAACACTCATCTCATCAAGTCACTCAAGCCTATACTAGATTATTTTCAACATACTCTACTCATATGTGATAGTGGAAGGTTTATGTGGAGCTTGGAAGGTTAAAAACAATCCTAGCAAAACATACATCCGAAATATTGTCAAATTAAGAGAGAGATCTATTGGAATTACCGAGACTTGTCAAAAAGGCCATGGAAAATAAATGTTGGAAAGAGAGAGGGATGAAACACACACATTTAGATAAGTGGACATGTGCAAGTGGCAAATGGATGATCCCGAGGCACGAGTGAAGTCCTCGTTATCGGATTGCACATGGTTGGAAGATTTGAGTATGGACGTGTCATCAAGTCACTTGAGAACTTATGAAGCAAAAAGAACCGAGGAGCATCTTTATTTTTTCTTTATTTTATTTCCTTATCATTTTTCTCTCTTTCTTTTTTTTCACTTTATTCTTCCTATTTTTCTTACTTTTCTTTTTTTCTTATCATATTTCTTATTATTTTTTTCATTTTTCATTTTTTTCATTTTTTTCTTTTTTTCTTTTGCTCCTCAAAACTTTTTGCAACATAGTACTTACATAGCATTTGTGTCAGAGAATGACTCCTCCCCCATGCTTGAACGATGCTCGTCCTCGAGCATAAAAGAGAGGGGAAATGACTGCTAAAGTAAGTATAAATTCCATAATATTGCAGAATATTTGAATCTCCATCGAGAATTTTACTCCATACTCAAATTGGGTTGTGGACAAGGAGGTGATCACAAAAGATGTTTTTGGTTTAGGGTGGATGCCCAGCGAAGTTTGTGAAATTTTCGACGTGAAAACCCACAATGCATGGACAAAAAGGCTAGCATGAAAAAGTTACACAAAGGAATGACCAGCTTCTTAGTCTCGAACCATAGAAATCAATCCTAATCCAACTCATCAAAACATATGTTTGCAATCTACGGGTTTTGTTATCATAAAACATATATGTATATGGCTTTGGTAGGCAGAACTTTGCAAGAGCATCACAAACATGTAGATAGCATAAAAGTTAAGTTTTCATAAAAACAACAAGTTATCCGGCTATCCATAAACTTAAATCAAAGAGCAAAGATATGTATGTGGGTCTAGAGCATAGTCATTTCACCTCCACAAATAAAAGAGCCGGTATTTAAATTAATTTCAGATCATATTATAGAGAGCAATTAGCCAAGACATGTATAACTTCATGTAGGTAAAACAAAGCGGCAACTTTCATCATCTTTCCGTAAGCATAGGCAATATAGAACATCGAGGTGAACACATGGTCATGCTTATCTATTGAAAGTAAAAAGAAACCTAGGTTGTCCTCCTAGTAGCCATGTTATTGTTTGAAGAGAAAAACAAAAGGTTGCACCTAGTTGAGGTTAAAGGCATACTTACAAGCATTTGTGTTTGGAAAAGAGAAGGTCCATGGAGATGTTACCATCCTTTGTAATTCTTCGTTGCCTTCTTCCGACATCTCCATGTATCGATGTGGCTTTTGCTTTTGTCTTGATTTATTAATGCTCTTAAACTTATGAATTTGATCTTGTATGCTTAATGGAGTCATTGGTCACCCTTCTATTCAATGTTGTCATCACCATCTCCTCTTTCTTGTTCTCATCATCTCCTTGCTGTCTCTTTTTCATGGATTTCCCCCTCTGTCCAGAACAGAAAATATATCGAAATATAGCTCTATTGAAAACTTTATGAAATTACCTTTCCAACGTGTGGTCATTCATCAAAAACGGAGTTCAAACAAGGGGGCTATGTCCGTTTTACTTCAGCGCTGCGTGCTGTCCAAAACTGATTTCAGGACGTGTTGCACTCGGTGATTCGGGCATAACCGCTTGTAGGAACCTCCGATTGTCTTGATTCTTGATTTGTTGGAATCGTAACTTCATGGGGCTTCTAAATATCCAAAAATATCCAGTGTTTTCCCTTTGAGACCATGCAGAATTTTGATGAGATTGGTGGCTTCTTGCGCATTGATCCGGAGATGTTAACGATCTTTATCATTCTATCTTCTAGAGTGTCATGTTGCACTTCCGTGTTGAAGATTCAGGGTCTCACCCATGCTTAGCATTTTGCTAGTCATGGAAGAAGAAGACAAAGCATTTTTATCTTAGCCATCCTTCAATTTCCTTGTAGTGAGAGTCTTTATCTTGCCTGTAAGACGTTTTAAACGCACATTCTACCCCCAAGGTGACGGTTGGGAGTAGATAGAATTACCAATAATCCAACAATGTCTCCTAAGATTCTTAACTTGTGGCATAATTAGTCTAATGAGGAATAAAAACCTAATGAGTGTACATGGTACAAGGTGTGTATGCACATGATAGGAAAGCATATAAACAAGACAATGTTTTCACCTAGTTCTAAACACCATGTTTACAACTAGGTTGCTGAATTTCTCCATAGCCATAAAGGTTTATATATCTAGGGTTAAAACACCATGTCTATCCCTAAATCAATAACTCTTATAGCACAAGAAAAATTAAGCGCATTGCAAAGCTTATAAACTGACCAAAGCAACATGAAAACATATGAAAAGCTAGCTAGGTTTATCGAACTTAACGATGATGGTCCGCAATCATGTTTAAACACCACGTTTACACAAGATCACAAAAGGAAAATACCCATAGGGCCCTATGAAGCATTAACATGGAAACTGAAGCATACATCATTAAGTATATAAAACAACCAAGCCAACTATGTGCAAAACATGTATACACAAAGAAACATCACGAGGACAACAAAATGCAATGCATGCAAATAAATAAATATGAGCATGAACATGATGGTGGTTCTAAAAAGGAAATCTAAACTTAGATTAATAACCACAAGTTGATCATCATAAGATGGTGCCATTCTTTATTCTCTCTAAGAAAGTAGTAAAAATATAAAGAAATGGGTTGCCTCCCGAAAAGCGCTTCATTTAAAGTCATAGAGCTCGACTTTCTCACATACCTTCTTTTCGTTGCATAGCCATGGCCCTTCATGCAAGAAGAAAAGGTACCAATGCAGCTTTAATTTACTTCCCATGTTGTGCTTGATCACTTATAGAAGACTTGCCCAAAGCATCCTTTTGTTTCATCGTTATCTCCTTCTCTATCATCCTTCGGTGCTGCCTTCACTCTATTATTTTTTTTAATGTCCACAACAGAAAGTATACTCAAGCTCTACTCCATTGCACAGTGCACAAAATTTCCTTTCCAACTAGTCTTTATTTGCTCAAATCGGACTCCGGACAAGAGAGTTACGTCCGTTTTACTTCGGCGATGAAATCTGTCCAGAAATTTCAGAACGCGCAACGCTCAATGTTTCCTCCATAACTCCTTGCACGGGTCTTCAAACTTGTTGGTTCTTGATGTGTTGGAATGGTAATTTGATGGAGCTTCTGAATATCTCATTTTCTTCATTTGTACACCTCTGAACAAGCTCTCAAATTGATGAAGACAGCAGCATCCATCGCGGGATTCGGAGAGGTTGATGATTTATCTTCCAACTCTTTTAGGCATGACTTCTTCTTTTTTCATTATTCAAGCCTTGTCTACATGGTTAGTGAAAATCGGGCCTTTCCCGACATATGATTCTTTAAGGTCATTAGCTTGACCAAGCGCAAAGCATGATCGAGATTTACAAAACTTATTGTAAACATACGTGTCCATAATTAACACCACATGTGAATTGTAGCAACAAGTCAAGGTGTAAATAAAAGAAGCATATGTTTCATGCATAGCACTTAGCTCATCATTAGGCAAAGTTTGTTTAGGTGTGAGATTAATTGGATCAAAAATAAATGTTTCCTCTTTTTCATTCTCAAGAAAATCTAGCCTATCAACATGATCACTATTGGAACAAGGCATAGACATTAAACTATCATTCATACTATTGGTTGAGCATGAGTATTTGAATTTATCAACATCAATACCAATAATATCTTGAGATTTCAGCGCGTACCTTGGCCTTAGAGATTTTTCAACAAGAGTGATATTTGGTTCATCAAGCGGTGTTGAAGGTGAATCGATCTCAACAAGTGTAGTTGCCTCTTCATCACCATCTTGCAATTTCTTCAACTCATCATGTGGAACATGTAATCCTTCAACTATGTACGCATTCATCTCTTCTTTGAAGTCTTCTTTATCAACCAGATCTTCATCTTCAAAGACTTGTATGTTGCTTTCTTTATCTTCCATGTACCACATGTCGTCAAGATCGCTCATTGTTGATTCACTCTTTCCTTCATCCTTGAGTACTTCCATGTCTTGATTTGCTAGTGTGTAGGCTTCAATAGCACACAAGCTATCATCTAGCTTGAGTCCTATCTCCTCCCATTTATCCTTCGAGTCACTAGGCTCATCACGGTTGTACTCTTCTCTTCCTTCATCATAAATCTTTGAGTTGTCAAACCGGTCGATCCATCCTTCATCTCCTTCTTCTCTTTCTTCTTCAAACATCTTTTGGATCGACTCTCCACTCATCTCTTGATCAAATATATCTTCAACTAGTTTGGCAACGTGTCGGCGTTCCTCCTTCCTTCGGTAGTTAATTAGTGGGGCGAAATCAACTTGAACCCAATCGGATTGAATGAACTCCGCCAATGGTCTAGCATTCCACATACTTCGGCCTACATTCATGTTAGTTTCAACATTTTTAACATCCGAAATGACTTCTCTTACCTTGGGAAGTGGATCTTCAATTTCTTGTATGGTCAGTTCATCTTCCTTGACCTCCGGTTCCTCTTTTTCAGAAATTTCACCAAGCACCTTGGGCTTGCTTTTGTCATTTTGCTCCTCTCGACAACATCTTTGCCAATCTCGTAGTGTTCTTTGTCCATTGCTTATCCTTTGTAAGATTTGTGCGGCTTCACTAATTGTTTTATCCATTATATCACCGCCTGCACACATGCTTACAAAACGAGACGAGTTAGGGGTTAGTGAAAAATAAAAGGTATGCAACATCAATGTGACAGAACCGCCCAAAATAATTCTGTATTATCGCCTAAGCCGGTCCACGTGGCCATTAAGCAATAATAAAGAATTATTAAGTCGCTTCCGCCGGGTAAAGCCCGGTAAATCACATACAACAGGATCGCTGATATGAGCTAAGCCCACTCGAAGGCGGGACCAGAGACAACATTACATTACATAAAAGGTTCACAAGTTCAACATTATTACAAACCAGGTTTTTCATACATAAAAGTAAACATGGTTCAGAGTTTAAACAGCGGAAAGTAAACTACACGCATGATACACATAGGAGGCCATCCATGCATATCACTCATCATCATCGTTCTCCCATTCAAGCTCCCAACCATCTGGGATAGAACCAGGCCAGATGGGATTACCTGAAAACAACAAATTAAGCAAGGCTGAGTACTAATACTCAGCAAGACTTACCCGACAAAAATAAAGCAAGACTAGACATGCAAGGCTTTTTGGCTTGTGGGTTTGTTTGCCAAAAGTGACTAAGAGTGGATCCTTATTTTCAAGTTTTAGCTCATATTATAGTATGTTAATCAGTCTAAGTGAGCACTTGTACTAAACAAGCAGGTTGTGCAAACAATATTAAACATGTAACAATATTGATCCAAAATGTTCCATAAATAAACATGGGGTAGCCAGTGGTCAAGCCGACTCAGATAACGGCGAGTGACCGACGATCGATCGATTTATATCCTTGCAAGGTAAACCCAAGATACACGGAAGAAGGTAGACCAAGTGCAGTGTCTACCCCAACCAGGCGGTTCCCAACATCCCACGGTTTAGGATCAGACGCTACAAACTCTGGTACACGGTTATCCGGAGGGTCTAACCCGACCGGTCCGACTCACACACTATACCACGGGTAGCTAGCCCGGAGACACATCCCAAGCGGGTAGCTAGAAAGATCCCGCCCCGGTTCAGAAGGTACTAGGCTTACCGGTCTCATTCCCGACAAGCACTTGGTACGTTCAATAGCTTAAACCAAAGACAATGCTACTCGGTCGAGACCGAACCCATTGCTCTTACCACATGAGCGAGTCATTTTAACCAACTTATGATTCCAACATAAGCATCCTATATCTCGCGAGCAATGAGTCATTACTCGACTTCTACCGTATCCTTAGAGCATGGCACTAGCGTTCCTAACATACTAGTAAAAGAGCATAGGAGTCCTAAGGATCATGCAACTAGGTTTCAAAACAACTCCTGAAACTTAAATGCACAAGTAAAGAAATAAAGTACTGAAAGGTAAAGGACATGATTTTAATTTATAAAAAAGGTTAGATGAAACCGGTGCTTGCCTTCCTCAGACTCTACACCCAAACAAGCCTTTGGCTCTTCTGGACTTTGGTCCAGGTCTTGTTGCACGCTAACTTGATTCAACTCCCCGCTGGCTGCTCCCTCCTCCTCCTGGGTAAGCGTGTAAGTCCCGTCGGGAAGATCTACACGTTCACATGCACATGCATTAGATTATGGTGAAGGTGGGAGAATTACCACAAAACCAACTCTTGTTGGTCACATACACCCAAATATTAATATTTTCTCATATAAATTATTAGGGTGGGTGATAAATAACAAAACACAATTTTGATGGTGATTGTGTGCACATGTAAGAAAGTTAAGTTACTTAACTTCACCAAACAGCAAGGGGGCGTGTTTAATTTAATAAAAACAGAAACAAACATGATTTTACAATTTAGCACTTCAATTTCCATTTCTTTCTTTAATTATTTAAAACAAGCCTTTCAACCATAAATCCAAATTAAATCAAAAACACTTCCAATGAACCTAATCTTTTGCATACAACAACATATGCTTAGTTTAAACTCTCACACCAAAATTTGGCTGAAGAACATTTATAAATTAATTTATACGAAAAAGACAAATCTCAGCCTAGTAAATCAACATTAATTCATATAAAAAGATTCAATAAACCTTTTGATCTTAACTTTCTCCTACAGGTCAAGTATGCCAAAATGAGTTTCTGACCAAGGCATGGTTGCAAATTCAATTTATTTTTAGATTTTGAATTTAAGCTCCTACACAAGATTAAATCCAAAACACCTAGTAAACAATTCCCTAAATTCACATCCATCACACCAGGGGTACTACTCATCAAGTCAAAGCCCTAGGGTGCACTTGTTCTCAAAGAAAAGTTCATTAAAGGTGCTATAAAAAGCATCAAACTTATTCTAGCATAAAGCTTAAATAAATCATAACTGAAAATATATGCATCAAAATCATGCAAACTTTTGCCACAGATCTAGACATGATATAAAGAGCAACATATCCAAAATTTAAGTTCATAGCATGTCTATATTTTAAATCACACCAAAAATACTCCAAACTGAGTTTGAATTTTTAATTCAAAAACTGTGCAGAAAAACCCTATACATGTTTTCCAGAAAAGATAGATTTCTTCACCACGAAACCAACAAAATTGGTCTTGCATTTTTCTGATTTTTCTACGATTTTTAATGATTTTTCGAAGTCACTGCAGAAACCCTAATAACACATTTACACCGGAACCCCTGAGCCTTCTTACAGAATCACGAAACAGCCCTTACATTGCGAAAAACACCCTGGACAAAACGCAATCGAAGCAATTGGGTCCCCGCCGGCGGAAGGGACTCACCGGCGGCGAACTCCGGCCAGTCCTCGCCGGAGGACCCCGGGGGGAGCCGGCGCGCCGCCCCGCACCCTTTGGGGGCGGTGTCCCGGCCCGGACGCGGCTCTCGGCGGGCCCTCGCCGTGTGGCGGCGGCGCCCGGACCGCCACGGGGCGGGTGCCGGCCGTGCAGCCCCCCCGGCGCGACGAGGCACGGGTGTGGCGGCGTTGGAGGCTGCGGGTGGACTCGGTGGAGGAGTAGGAGAGGTAGGGGCAGCCTCGGTTTGGCACGAGACGCGGTCCGGCGACCTCTAGGCTCTAGACAGCGGCGGCGCAGGGAACATTGGCGGCGGCGGCCCTGAGCAGAGGGGCGGCGACGGTTTCGACGGGCTCAAGATGAAGGACGACGCACGGAGAGGTCGAGGGCGACCTGTAGGACGAGCGGGCGGGCCGGGCCGGCGGCCACACGGAGAGCGGCATGCGCGCGCGCGTGGCCGGCTCGGCGCGAGGGCGCGCGTAGGCGCGGTTCACGGCGCGGGAACGGGCGGAGGAGTCTAGGCGTGGGAGAGGTCCATAGCGGAGCCATCGGGGCGTCCGTACGCCGGAGGAATCGGCAGGCGACGCGTGGCGCGCTCAGCCCCGACGTCCATGGCGCGGGAGCACTTAGGGTGCTGGTTTTCATTTCATTTGCACAGATTCGAAAATGCATAACTCCCTAAAGTGCCAACTAACTTCAAAATCTCCCAAAAGAAAAGTTGTAGAGGAGCTATAGATCTACAACTTTCCCAAAGGGTGACATATGTTTTGATCAACGGTTTGCCCGGGAACGTCGACCGAAGTTGCGGATTTTCCACGGCTCGATTTACTGTTCACAGCGCAGTAAACTCGATTTTTGGCCAATTTGCACTCAAAATTGGAATGTCCACCAATTACGAAAAATGTGTTCCCGGAAATGACGAACAACTTTCGTATTGGCCGATTTTGAACTTCTATAGTGAAATTTAGAGAACGCGCAAGAAAACCATTTCAGCCTTAAAGGAGATCTAGGGTTTGACCGTGATTTGGGACTTTGACCAAGGTCTTTTGTGCAAATATGTGCCAAATCATGTCAAAAATGTTTAGGGGCCGATTACACTTGATTAACACAACTAAATAAGTTAGTTATCTTTAATAAACACCTGGGGTGTTACAATCAAGTCACCGGAAAATCCCAAGTTCGGGCCTCGCTCAAGTAGTTCATTAAAACGGTCCCATGCTTCATCAATTCCTTCATCCTCTCCTTGCTTGAAAGTGAGCACTTGCCTCCTTAAGTCTTGGACCTTGCTTATGAGAAAGAACTTCAAAAGAAATTTCTTCACTAGCTCATCCCAATTTCCTTTTGCTTCAACGGACGCAAGTGTGTACCATCTTCGCGCTTCATCTTCGAGAGAGAACGGAAAAAGATTCCACTTGAACCAAGCGGCCGGAACTCCTTTTTGTTGCACCGTGTTGCATAACATCGTGAATTCCTTAATGTGTCTATATGGGTTGTCATCCTCCAATCCTCTAAATGGTTTTGTCGCCACTAACTTGATGATTCCAGGCTTCACTTCATAGTGGGTTGTAGTAAACGTCAAATCTGATTTTTGCATCTCAATGTCTTCCATTGACGGCATTGCCAGCTCCCTTAGCGACATCTCTCCGTCTTCCAATGGTGAGATGAACAAATCCATCTAGGCACAAGAAAAGTAGAAAGAAAAACAAAAAAGATTTTTTTTAGAAAATAAGGGTTAGGTGTTAGTAATCAACAAAATTAATACTAGATTAAACGTAGCAAACTGGCTTGCTCCCCGGCAACGGCGCCAGAAAAAGGGGCTTGTTGACGGATAAAACTCGTATCCACCTACGATCCGCAAGCGTACGGACCTACACCTTTTCACCACGGGATTCCCAAGGTTCTTGTCAATCCGCGGAGCAAGGGGATTACTAGCGCTTAATCAAGTACTAATCTAGTTGACTAAGGAAACCTTTCAAGAGAGTATTAATCTAAAAGTAAAGACAATCTAACCTAAGTTAATCTAAGTTAAGTTGATCAAACAAATCTAGGGTTAAACTAGATGGTAAAGGGGTGAACACAAGAGAGTGAGCAAGAAAGATAAGCGTTCCCTCCCTAGGATCTAGGATAACATGGTATGCATCTACTACACGAAAGCGGTAAACCAATCTACCGGGGGTTGTGACCACGGTTTCGCCCTTTCCCTCCTCTCGTATCGTCACTACGCGAAGGTATTCGTGACTAGACCTATGATGGACACGGTATGTTGATGGAATCTATGGGAGTAGCGGATATCATACGCCCGAAAAACACGGTGGCCTACCTTAATCATCAAAGCATCATCAACATGAAAACAATAGATTGAAACCACGAATCAAGTAGCGATCACATAGCATGTATTCATCTAATCCTAGGGATGAACGGAGACATTACCCCATCATCTTACACGGATTGAAGCACATAGGGGTGATGGAGACTCCGGAGAACGTCGTCGATGAAGATGGCGGCGATGGAGCTTGGGAACACCCCTAGGCCAGCGGCTTGGAGTCCTCCTCCTGCTTTCTTCTCTCCGCCGGCGTTGATCCTTACGACGAGCTCATCTAACTCTCTCCCTCATCTTGCGGCGGCGGTTTTCTGGTGATTGGCGTCGGTAGGATGATTTGTTCGATGTGGCGGCCGACGGCGGCGGAGGCAATAAATAGACAAACACCTAGGGCAAAGGAGGGACCGAACCGACCCCGGAGTGGGCTGGGCCGGTCGGCCCAGGCCGGCCGGCCTAGGCCCATTTCGGCCCGGTTCGGCCCCGGTTTCCTCCCCGATTGCTTCTCGCGTGATCCCTTATTCGTGTGCACTTGCATGTGGGCCTTTGACGTCGTTTCCTTCACGGTTAAGGCTTGAATCCTTGCTATGCAAGCTTCGCTGTTTTCTAGTTGAGTCCCTGAAGATTTGCACATTGACACTTCGGTCCTCGGGTCATTTGGAGTCATGTTCATCACGTGTCTTGACTCTTGTTGGGCTTCATGATCTTCTTCCAAAGTGCTTGGTGAACTTATCCCGAAAGTCTCCTCATTAGCGTAGATTTCCTGCGTAAACAACAAACTCCAAAATCGACATGCAAGTGTGAACTTGTTACATCATTAGTATGCCTAGTGGCGGGTTAGTTGCAAATCATAATCGAAACCAATGTATAACAAGTACTCTAGGTTGACGGAAATTCACCGTCAACAGAAATCAATAGATCTGTCTTGGGAGGGGGATGAACCCTCTACGGCGGTGGCAGAAGAAGAAGTCATGCCGCCCACCGAGGAGTCCGCTCCTGCTTCCCAGGCGGTGCCCGAGCCGCCGGCTACTGAAACGTCGTTGTCGGAGACCAGCGTGGTCGAAGGTAAGTACTCTTTTGAAGCTGTAGAGCTCCTCGAGGAGTAGTCGTAATCGCTGATACACTTGTCTTCTCCTTGACAGGTGCTGAGGCCGAAGGGAGTGACATCCCAGCGGGGGTGCCGATGCAGAAGTCGATGCCAGAAGTGTCGTAGGCTACCGGAGGAGCCCCCGAGCCCATGGAGGAAGTGTCGAGGAAGCCGCCGTGGCGGCCGGAGAAGAGGGGGTCACCACGCCGCCAGAGGTCACTCTGGAGGTGGCTATCCGATCTCCAAAGATCCAAGACGCAGAGCCCATCCGCTCTGCGCCGATGACGGAAGCCGCCGCGAGTAGTCGTGGCGGGATAGAGCTGCTCGCGGACGATCTGGTCGACCCGGCAACAGTGGCCAGGCACCTGGAGGCGGTCCGCCAGGCTGAGCGGTGGATGAAGGTAAGTAGACTTAGCTTCTGAGTAGCCAATCCTCTGTCGTTGAGTACTCGTGTGACATGAGTTGTCTATGCAGGACGTTGTGGAGAGGTCCCGCGAGAAGTCCAACATGCTGCAAGGCTTTGGTGACGCGGTGCTCCGGGCTGAAGCACTGGAGGAGCAGCTTTTGAAGTCGCGGAAGCACGCGGCCGCCATGCAGTCTAAGCTCGACGCCGCCTTTGCCAAGTATCACAATGACATCCAAGAGCTGCAGGCAAAGGGCGATGACTTGGTGCGGAAGAACAAGAGCCTCCGCAACAAGAACAAAGGTACGCCGCTGGACTTGTCGGGTAGTTGTTGGAGGTCGAGAGGTAGTCTGACCCGCTGCACTTTGTTGTGTTGCAGAGCTTGAGGGCCAGGTGGAGCAGTTGAAGTCCTCGGAAATAAGCATGAAGAACCTCTTCTACCGAGAGCAGGAAGCCCGCCAGGTACTCGAGCTCGACTACAAAGAACATGCCTTCGAGTGCGAGAAGCACATGGAGCTTCGGATTGCATCTGACCGCGATCTCGTCAACTGCTACAAATCATTGCAGAAGTTGAATGAAGATTGCGAGGCGCTGCGGGCCCAACTGAAGGATCTTGAAGAAGCCGCGCTGCCGATCGCAAGACTCTTGGTTCCTCATCCGGGCGGCCCCAAGATCGCTCCACTCGCGGATCGCCTCAGGGAAGCCCCCAGCAGGCTGGCGGCTTATGTGAAGCATATGGCGAGGTCGATCCCGAAGCAGATCTTGGCCTTCATGAAGTCCTACTTCTCGAAGGCCCCGGTGGAGGTAGTCGCTGGCGGGGTAGCCGCCAACTACACCGATGAGCAGTATGCGGAGCTGCTGGAGCAGATGGCTCCCATCGCAGAGCTGGTAGCTGATAAGCTCAATCTCCAGTAGCCCTGTAATAGTTAGCTAGTAGCCAGGGTTGTACAGAAACAATTGTAATGTAATTGCTTAAGTATTAATGAAAGAAAATTTCCAGCAATGTGTGCTCGTAGTCGCGATCTCAGGTTGCGGAGCCCCATCATGGAGTAGATGCGAGTAGTCGTACTCGACAGTAGTCCCGTTGAGGGAAGTAGACAGTAAAGAAGTTGATGAACGATCAAACTTTATTACTGAAGAAGTACGCCTGGATGGCCAGGGCCGTAGTTACAGAGTAGTCGCCTGGACCCGGAGGCCGCTTACAGCTGAGTGGTGCTAGGGCAAATAGCCGCTTACAGCAGTAGATCCGTAGGTAGCCGTGTAAGCTGGATCTTAGAGTGTGGTCTCTTAGTAGACCACTGCTAGAGTCCTTTGTCGCTCGTCGCAGCCCAGGATCCGTAGGTAGCCGCGCGGGCTGGATCCTGGAGAGGAGTTGTCCGGAGACTAGAGCCGGGACCCAGAGGCCGCTTACGGCGGGGGGGGGTGTTGATGTAGTCGTGTAGACTTGAACCCCGGAGTAGTCGTGTAGACTAGGCGTAGAATCGACAGAGCTGGTCGACATTCCACGAGTTGCTGATGTCTTCGCCTTCAAGTGTTTAGAGGCGGTAGGAGCCCGGCCCAGTCACCTTTGCAACGGTGAAGGGACCTTCCCAGGGGGAGCTGAGCTTGTGTAGTCCTTCCGTGTTCTGGATGCGGCGGAGGACAAGATCTCCAACGTTGAAGGAGCGTTCCTTGACGTTGCGATCATGGTAGCGTCGGATACCCTCCAGGTACCTTGCTGATTGGACGAGGGCGGCACAGCGAGCTTCTTCGAGGCTGTCGATGTCAACTCGTCTGCTGTCTTCTGAGACGCCTTCGTCGTAGCGCTCCACTGCTGGCGAGTTCCATATGACGTCGGCAGGGAGGATTGCTTCGGAGCCGTAGACCAGGAAGTAAGGGGATTGCTCCGTTGGCTTGGATGGCTGAGTCCGTAGCCCCCAGAGTGCGTTGGCTAGTTCCTTGATCCACTTGCCCCCTTTGGAATTAGCAGCATCGTGTAGCCGCTTCTTGAGAGCGTCGAGCACCATCCCATTGGCGCGCTCGACTTGTCCGTTGGCCCGAGGATGGGCAACTGAGACGTATCAGACGTCGATCCCGCTGTTCTCGCAGTACTCCCAGAACTGGTGGTTGTTGAAGTTGGAGCCCAGATCTGTGATGATGCGGTGGGGTAGTCCGTAGCGATGTACGAGTTCATCTAGGAAGTCGAGAACTCTGTCAGCCTTGGGGCATGTTACTGGCTTGACTTCGATCCACTTGGTGAACTTGTCGATGGCCACCAGTACTCTGTTGAAACCACACCGGCGCGGTTGGCGGTGGCCCAATCATGTCGAGCCCCCGGCAGGCAAAGGGCCGGGGTTGGCGGTATGGTGACTAGCTTGTAGGCCGGGACGTGTTGCCTGCTTGGCGGAAGAGCGGCATCCTTGGCACCTTCGACGAGTTCTTCGGCGTCGCCCGAGCCGTGGGCCGCAGAAAGCTTGCCGGAAGGCCTTGCTGACCAGCGTGCGAGAGGACGCATGGTTGCCGCAGACGCCCTTGTGGATCTCCTCCAAGATGTCCTTGCCTTCTTGCCTGGGGACGCACTTCATGAGTACTCCAGAAGATGCGCCCCACTTGTAAAGCTTGTCGCCGACGAGGACGTAGGACTTGGCACCGCGGATGAGCTGCTCGGCCGAGTTCTTGTCAGAGGGAACCTTCTGCTCACTGAGGTAGTCGATGAAGGGTTGCCTCCAGTCCACGTCGATCATCATGACCTCCCGCCCAGCTGGTTGGTGTGCCGGGATAGTGGTTGGTGGCGCCGGCTCCGGGATGGATGGCGCGTGAAGCTCGTGAACGAAGACACCCGATGGTACTTGAGCGCGGGCAGATCCAAGCTTCGCGAGGACGTCCGCTGCAACGTTGTTGTCGCGGACGATGTGGTGGAACTCAAGACCGTAGAACTTGTTCTCGAGCTTGCGGACTTCTAGGCAATAGGCGTCCATGTTCTCCTTGTTGCGGTCCCAGGACTTGTTGACTTGGTTGATGACCACTGCGGAGTCGCCGTAGACTAGTAGCCGCTTGATGCCCAGTGAAGCCGCGAGGCGGAGCCCATGTAGGAGAGCTTCGTACTCGGCTTCGTTGTTTGAGACCTTCCAGAAGATCTGTAGGATGTACTTGAGTTGTTCGCCCGTTGGAGAGATCAGTTGTACCCCTGCACATGCACCCTCGAGGTTGAGTGAGCCGTCGAAGTACATCACCCAATGCTCTGGTCGCACGGTTGGAGTTGGTAGCTGGTTCTCCCGCCACTCCGCCATTAAGTCGACTAGTGCCTGCGACTTGATGGCTGTGCGTGGCTTGAAGTCGATGGTGAGGGCGCCGAGCTCGACTGCCCACTTGGAGATTCTTCCAGTAGCGTCTTGGTTCCGCAGAATGTCGCCGAGCGGGTAGTCGGTGACAACGGAGATCGAGTACTCCTGGAAGTAGTGTCGTAGCTTCCGCGAGGTGATGTGTACTGCGTACAGGAGCTTCTGTACAGGTTGATAGCGTGCCTTGGACTCTGATAGAACCTCGCTGACGAAGTAGACTGGGCGCCGGCCCCGGGTAGGCGTGGTCGTCTTCCCCGCCGCTCGACGATGATGGCGATGCGACCACATGAGTAGTCGCGGCGAGGTAGAGCAAGAGGCCGCTCGCCCTTGTGAGGAGCCGTGAGGATCGGTGGCTTCGATAGGAAGTCCTTGAGCTGGGCAAGGGCTTGATCCGCCTCTGGAGTCTACACGAACTTCTCTTGATGCTTGAGTAGTTTGAAGAAGGGGAGCCCCGTTCTCCAAGCTTCGAGATGAATCTGTTTAGTGCCGCCATGCACCCGGTCAGCTTTTGGACATCCTTGATGCTCGTGGGAGCTTTCATGCTGGTGATGGCGGAGATCTTCTCGGGGTTGGCTTCTATGCCGCGCTGGCTGATGATGAAGCCTAGTAGTTTGCCCGAAGGTACGCCGAAGACGCACTTGTTCGGGTTGAGCTTCCAGTGGTACTCGCGCAGGGATGCGAAAGTCTCTTCAAGGTCGTCGATGAGGGTACTGGAGTCTCTGGTCTTGACGACCACGTCATCCACGTAGGCTTCGATGTTCTTGTTGAGTTGCCTCTTGAAGCAGGCCTGGATAGCTCGTTGATAGGTGGTGCCGGCGTTCTTCAACCCGAAGGACATGGTCGTGTAGCAGTACGCGCCAAACGGGGTGATGAACGCGGTCTTCTCTCGGTCTTCTTCCTTGATCGCGATCCGATGGTACCGGAGTAGCGGGTCGAGGAAGCAGAGCAGGTCGCAGCCCGCCGTGGAGTCGATGACTTGATCAATCCGCGGCAACCCAAAGGGGTCCTTGGGGCAGTGCTTGTTGAGGTCGGTGTAGTCGACGCACATCCTCCACTCGTTCGAGTTCTTCTTCCGGACGAGGACAGGGTTGGCGAGCCACTCAGGATGGAAAACTTCTCTGATGAAGTCGGCCGCGAGTAGTTTGGCGAGTTCCTTCTTGATGGCATCCCGTCTGTCGTCGGCAAAGCGTCGGAGGTGTTGTCGTTTGGGGGTGGCCTTAGGATAGACGTTGAGGCAGTGCTCGATCAACTCCCTGGGCACTCCTGGCATGTCCGCTGGCTTCCACGCGAAGATGTCGCGGTTAGTCCGAAGGAAGCTGATGAGCGTGTCTTCCTATTTGGGGTCGAGGCCAGCCCCGATGGTGGTGGTCTTGTGTCACACCCGATTTCCGGAGGGAAACCAGATGCATCTCATATGTGTGCCAGGATATAGTTCCACACATATGATAGACGAAATGAGTGTATTATCATAGACAATAAAAACGTAACAAGGGGTTTAACAACTTACTACACTCATTCGGAAGACACGAAGGCCTTTAACATCGGAAAACGATAACTACACGACGAGTCTTCGTCTTCCGCTTCCACAGGCACTTGACTGGGGGAGAAGCATGCCTCAGAACTCCTCAAGGTCACAGTAGAACTCTTCACCATTGTTCTCTTCTGAACAGCGGTAAGCAAGGCTGAGTACACTTATGGTTGGTACTCAACAAGTGGGGGAAAATGCAAGGCTATCAAGGATAGGCTATGGTTTTGCAGCGGTTAGCATTTTAATGTTGGTCAAACTTTTATTTAAAGAACGCCTAGTTACTAGATGTAAGTATATACCAACCCACTTAAGAAAAACTTTTAAGCAAAACAACCCAAAGCTCATCGAGCTTCACCAAACCACGATTTATTCTCATCTTCAAGTTTATTAATCATGTGAGGGTCCAAGCCGCTCATGACCGTGAGCACGGCTGATCGATCGTTTTACACTCGCGAGGTTTGCACACTTTACCCACAGCTCGCGTAAAAGTTCCGAAGAACTTTGAACCCAACCATGCGATGCTGATCGGGCATCATACCACACTTCCGAGGTGTGATTGCATAGGGACGCTACAAAGCCTTTACAAAGGTATACAAAAGACTAACGACCCGCATAGTTACGGATCGGGCGGACCATAACCCTCCCTAGTGGTCAGCACCTTAGCAAAGGCTGCTACCCCAAAAGGACCGGCTATACCCCTGCAACCCAGATCCCCCTCTGCTCCTTTCGGAAAAGGGCCATCAGATCAATCGCACACCTAATTAATTGGCTAAGGTCAGAGCCATGTAACACTGTGGTTGCGCATGTTTTCTTGGGTGGTTCTCCATGTTCCGATTAGATCACATGATCTTGTATTACCAAAAGCATCATCGTTAAACATACAAGCCTTTATCTTGGAAAACCATTTTATCCAACCCAAGTTGAGCAACTAGCATATTCTACCCAAAAACATTTGTTAAACCGGGTTGATCCAAGGATTGTGGATAAAAGTCTAGGTAAGTCCTTAAAAAGGGTGTTCCCATCAATTTAATGCAATATCATAATCAATATAAACTTAGTTGTCATGCAATTACATAGGATAAAATAGAATCATGCAGGGGGAGAAGACCACTTGCCTTCCTTGCTTAAACACTAAGGTTCTTCTTCTTCAAACACTTGCTCTTGATCTACTTCAACTGGCTGCTCGCTTGAAACTGGCACGATGTCTACGAGCACACAAGAATACATACAATAAACAAAACAATACACCAAGCATGAAAAGCTTAAAGGGAAAACAGGGTTTGGGTCTAGGAAAGCGAACACAAGAAACACTCGGAACTATCGGGAGATTTGGATGATCACAAACAAGAGCTAGCTATGCGTTTGATATCTTTTAATTAAGTAAAATCATGTGTATAGGTTATTTCAGAGAAATAGCCTATTTATAATTAAGCAAGTTATATTTATATTTAAAAGACGATGTAAGCCTATTCCAATTTTACTTATAAATATTCAAGTATGATTTAAGCAAATTAAACATTTAATTTTAAAAGAAACATGCAAAAGCATCTAGGCGTTTATCTTTATATTTCGAGTTATTCTAATCAAATTATAATTTAAAACACATTTATATTCATTTTAATCAAATTAACATTTAATTAAGAAAACTCGGGATATAGCCTATGTTACATTTTAGTAGAAAGCAAATTGCATAATCATTAATCAAATTAAGTTTGATTATAAAACCGAGGTATACATATAATTAACTTTTAATTAAAAGAAATGTTCATTTAATATTAATCATTTTAACTTTCTTATGAAAACATGTGTTAAACTTCTAATTAGATTTTAATTAGAAAAGCATGTGTAATAGGATTTAATCATATTTAATATGTAAATAAAATATAAAACAAAGAACATGTACATCATTGGTCCTATCACGTAGTTTTAGTTGATATGAGCCTAACACAACTTGAAACAGTGGAATCGGAGCTACAACGCAAAAGATATGGAGAAAACAAGATTCTAAAGCTGACGGGCATGAAAAGACGGTCGCATGGACACCAAGAACGCTTAAAACGGAGCTAGGACGGAAAAGACATGGCTAAAACAAGATTCAGGGACTAATTTGTGAATATCTGGAAGTTTATGGAGTTTTCTGCAAGATTTCAGGGACCTAAACATAATTATGTGTAAGAACTCAAGGATTTTGGTGTAAAAGAATAGGGCTTGGACCTTTGGTGGAAGAAACAGAGAAGCTCAGGGGCTTCACTGTTAAAACCTGGGCTAAATTGTAAGAATCTTTGGAGGTGGAAGGGCATATTTGTGAATTCTGGAAACTGGGGGGGCTTATTTGCAAACTTGCCAGGGCGGCCGGCGGGTGAGCTGCGGTGGCGCCACGTGGAGGGTTGTGATTTGCCGGGCTGACGCAATGCTGACGCGGGGCTGACGCAAGCGGTGACGCGCTCGCCGACGCCGCCGGTGGACCGCGCTCGTGGACCGGTCCACCGGTCCACGGTGGACCGATCGGGGGGGGGTTCCCCACGATCTAATCCGGGGCCGTTGACCGCAGATCGGGCGGCTCGGGACACATGCTTGCGCGAGCGGCGGCGAGGCAGCGGCGCACGGCGGTGGCTCGCCGGAGACCTCGCCGGCGACACTCGAACACGACCTCCCGTGCACCAAACTTGACGGGGAAAGTACCAAAACGAAGAGGAGCGCATGAGGGATTCAATGAGCTACTTGCCCGGCTAGCTAGGCGGCGGAGAAGGCACCACGGCGGCCACGGTGGACGGCCCAAGTCCAGCGAGCGGCGCTAGGGGCTAGGGAAGTCCAGGGCAGAAAAGGGAGGGGTGGTTGAGTTGCTCACCCTCACGCGGATCTTTGACGTAGCACACGGCGGAGGAGATGAGGCACCGGCGTAGATCGAGGCCGGTTGAGCTCCGGCAGTGGTGAGCTTCGGGCGGCGGTGCGTGTAAGGGAGGGGAGAGAGTGTGGGAGGCGCAGGTGAGTAAAGGGGCAGCCGCAGGAGCTCTTGGGTCGATTTTATAGAGCGAGGAGGAGAGAGGGGGTGATGGCCGGGAGCAATGGCCGGGAGCAATGGCCATGGCAGTTTCAAGGCATTCAAGAGGGGGGGACTTGAATGGAGAGGAAACGGAGGAAATTGATGGGGGGAGTGAAGCACCGAGGCTTAATTGCACCTTAACGGCGGCGATTCAAGGAGGGAAGCCGCTGGGAACACGGGGAGGCGGCGCGGGAGGCCGGCGGCCGGCGCGGCCAGGGGAGAAAGGAGGCGGCGGGAGGTTGGGGATGACCCCCGACAGGTGGGCCCCACCTGTCGGTGACCGCGTGAGAGAGAAGAGGGGCGGGGTTCTGGGCCATGTGGGCCGGAAGGATTGGGCCGCGGCGGGGATGGTGGGCCGGGGAAGTCGATGGGCCGGCGGTGGGTTGGGTAGGTTAGATAGGTTTTGTTTTTTTTCTTTTTCAAAACCCATTTTTAAACCAATTTCAAACCTTTTAAAATTCAAATCTTTTACATGTTTTCAAATTCAAATTTTAACACAAATTTCTCCAACTATTTTAAAGGCTTTTCACAAACCATTTTTAACAACTTTTCAAACATATTTTAAATTCAAACCTTTACACAAATTTTCACAATTTTTTTTCACAATTATTTTTAAGAATTTTCACAAGTATTTTAAGACTTTTAAAACCACACCACAGCCAAAACAAAATGCATTCAAATCATGATGCACAAGCACTTATTGCTTCTAAATTATTAAAACGATATTTAAATATTTTAGAGACCAAATTTATTTGGTAATTTAATTAATCCTTAGAAAATAAAATCTAAAACACCGTGTTGCTTACATTATTTTGTGATGGAATTTTAGGGTGTTACATCTTGCTGGGGTCGCATGTACCAAGGTCGATCGTCTTGATGAGTACCTCCTCAGGTGGATGAGGCTTGTTGGCGCTGTCAGACCTCTCTGGGATGTCGAGTTCACTTGTAGCAAGCTTCTTCGACGCAGCGTAGACCTCCATCATTGCGTTGGGTACTTGGTTTGTAGAGGCGATCTCCACGGCTTTTGTATCGCAGTCGTGGGAGATCTTCAAGTCCCCTTGGAGAGAGAGTACACCCGCTGGGCTTGGCATCTTGAGTACCAAGTAGGTGTAGTGGGGCACCGCCATGAACTTGGCGATGGCCGGTCTGTCGAGGATGGCGTGGTAGGAAGTCTCGAAGTCCGCGACCTCGAACTTGACGTACTCGGTACGGTAGTTGTCCCGAGATTCCCCGAAGGTAATTGGCAGGACCACTGAGCCCAGTGGGATAGCCGCGTTACCGGGGACGATGCCGTAGAAGGGCGTGTTGCTCTTGGTGAGCATGTGAGTGATGTCGAGCTTCATTTTCTTCAAGGTCTTGGTGAAAAGGACGTTGAGCCCGCTTCCACCGTCGATGAGCACCTTGTTGAGCTTGGAGCCCGCGACCACTGGCTTCAGGACGAGGGGGAACTGTCCTGGTTCGGAGAAGCTGGTCCATTGGTCCGCGCGGGAGAAGGTGATGGGTACCTCTGACCACCTGAGGGGGGTCGGGACCGCTGGCTCAATGGACATGACTTCACGACGGGTAGCCTTCTCTCGCTCCCGTCGTCGGGTAGCCCGCCGAAGAGGACGTTGACGGTCTTGTCAGGCTCCTGGAAGTCGTTGTTGTCGCCGTCCTTCTTCTTGCCGTTCTGGTCATGAGGGTGCGGTGGATCTGGCGTATCCTTGAGTGCATGCCTGAGTTGGTAGCACTATTCGGTGGTGTGGTTGCCGTTTGGATGCCACGGGCACTTCTCATTCAGCAGGTCTTTGAAACCGCCGGAGTTCTTCTTCGAGTTCCCTTTCGCAGGGCGCTGGATAGCCGCGATAGTGTTGTCTGGCTTGCGCTTGCGGTTGGGACCCGAGTTGTAGTTGTTGTTGTTGTTGTTGTTGTTGTTGCGACCGCCTTGGTTCGCGTTGCTACCGCTGCCGCCGCCCTGGTTCTGCTTGGTCTTGCCACAGATGGCGTCGTACTTGGCGTTGGCCTTGTCCTCTTCATCCGCCCAGGACGTGATCATGTCCTTGAGGTGGGGGATGGACCTGGGGCGGCGACGACCGAAGTCTTCGAAGGTGCGGCGGTGGTAGAGGCCGTCTTGGAAGAGGTCAATGACCTCCTTCTCGGTGACGTCGACGACGGTAGCCCGCTTGTCGAAGAAGCGGCGCATGTACTTGCGGAGGGTCTCGCCTTGTTCCTGCTTGATCATGGCCAGGTCCATGCGAGTACCCGATCGGCCCATGGCGCCCGCGAAGTTGCTCGGTGAACCGCTCCTTCACCGGTCCCACTTGTCGATCGAGTGCTTGTCCAGCGACTCGAGCCATGTGAGTGGAGCCTGGTCCAGGCAGAAGGGGAAGTAGAGGCACTTGGTGTCGTTGTTGCCGCCATCGTTCTCGATGGAGAGGGCGTAGCACCTGAGCCACTGGATGGGATCCTGCTTCGCGTCATACTTGGTGATCCCCAAAGGCTTGAACTTGTCGGGGAGGAGCAAGTTGCGAAGTCGAGGTGAGAAGGCGGGGAAGCCGTCGCCGTCACCTGCGGTGGTCGACTTCTTCCGCCGCAGCTCCTCAATCTTCTGGCGGGCGTCGCATCTGCCCTGTGAGGCACCAGAAGCGTGGCTGTTCTCGTGGCCTCGGCCGCCGCGACTGCCGCCGCCTCCAGCCCTCCTGTTGGCTCCATGGTTGGAGCTTCCGCCGTCGCTGCCGCTGCCGTCAGGATCGTGGCCACCGCCGCCGACTGGGGCACGGTGGGGGACAACGTCGCGGTTGCTGTTGCCGCCCTGTGGACATCCGCCGGCGTTGGAGCGGGTGCGGTTGGGTTCGGCTGGGAGCTCAGCTCGAGTACGGTTGGGACCGTTGCCAGCGCTGCGACTTGTAGCCTCGTTGTCGCGGTGCCTGGTGGGAGGAGGTTGGTTGACCCTGTTGTCGACTCGCATGAAGTAGGCATCTTCAGCTAGCTTGGCGATGACCTCTCCAGCGCGAATGCCCTGAGCCTGACGTGCGATCGCTGTGATCAACATGAGGCATTGCTCAGGGGTGGTGTGTACTCTGCTCTCGGCCGCCTCGAGAGCTTCCGCAAGGTTGCGGACGGGGAAGTTCTCGCGGAGGCGCCGGCGGCGTTCGCTGCGCTTCCGGTTACGCTCGCGTCGAGCGTCTCTGTCTGCAGGGTTCTCGTTTGGTGGAGCATCAGCAGAGAGCTCGTCGGAGGAGATGTCTTCCAGGTACTTGTCTTGAGCCGTCCCTGAAGGCCCTAGGGTATCGCCGGCAGCCATGAAAACTTGGCGATCGGGGTGCTGTTGACGGTGAAAATCCGTCAACCTAGCCATGAGTTTACCTTCGGTGTTGGCATGAGTTTTATACCTTATCCATTGGTACTAACCCCCGTGGTATAACAAGTTCACGTGTGCATGTCGGTTTTGGAGTTTAATGTTTATGCAGGGTTTTAGTGTTGAATGCAAGACTTTCGGGATAAGTTCATCAAGCACCTCATGACAAGACCTTGAAGCCCTGAACAAGTCATGCAATGAAAAAAACTTAACTCCAAGAAGCTGGGAACTTGATCCGAGAAGACGACAGACTCCAGGGACCTGACCAGAAAAGTGCTGAATCTTGCAAGACAAGGAGTTGAGTCCAATTCGGAGAGAAACCGACGACATGGACCCACATGCAGAAGGGGGAAACATCCAGGAAGCAAGGGAACCGACGTCGGGCAAAGGAGCCCACGGGGGCCGGGCCTAAATGGGCCCGGGCCGGCCGGGCCCGGTCCGGTCGGCCAGGCCCATTTTGGGCCCAAATTCGCCCTCCTTTGCCCTAGCCGCCAATTGGGCTATTTATAGTCCCCTGACCGAGAGCCACGCAGAGAAGATTTCGTCTTCGGCCGCCGAGAAGCAGAGAAGAGAGGGACACCATCTCGGAGAGGAGAGGGTCGAGCTAGTTGACTAGGGTTTCCCTAGCCGACGTGGGAACCTTGCAAGGAAGACCACGTCGGAGTTCCCGAGCTAGAAGCAAGATCAAGGAAGGATCCCGGTGGTGATCTTGTGTATGTATCATTGTTATAGTTGAATTATCAAGTTGAATCTTTTCCCGGCCGATCAAGTGTTTCCTCGAAGATTTCGTTTTTCGATCGGCTTTGCTTATTCCAATTCTATTCGCGCGATAGATTACATAGGGTGTTCTTGTAGCCGCGGTGGCTAGAGGTACACGCCGGATCTTCCGAGAGAATCTCGACTTGTCTTTTGACTCGCCCTAAGCTCCCCGCATGAATAGGGATACGTTGTGACAGAACGGGGGTCTCGAAAGGCGGATGTTTTCGGATTTGGACGGGAAACCACGATTTAAAGAGGCTTCTATTAAGATTCGATTTGCTACTTCTTCTCTTGCTTGGAACTTCAACAAAAGGCTTACCCCGATCCCTCTATATCGGTTTATCTACCCAATCTTACTTTGTTTTCTCCGGTTTTTAGTAGATTAGATTCATTTTGTGTCTTTTACTTAGATGCATTAGGTCTTTTATCGAAGATTGAAGATTACTTGGCTTTAATAGATTAAGTCTTGCGTCACACATTTGTTCCACGGATTCGATACCTTGGGTTCACCACTCGAGGGAAGAAGGGTCCCTTGACTACGACGGGAGACTTGTACGCTTGCGAGTCACGAACGAACTTTGATACAATCATTAACCGTCAACAAGCCCCTTTTTCTGGCGCCGTTGCCGGGGAACAAGTGATCAAGATTTGATTTTTTATTGCTTTTTTTTGTAATTTTCAGTACTGTTTTTGTTTTATTTTTGCATCTACTAAACTTTGATCATCCTCAAAATACATCTAATCTAGTTTGTCTAACTCTTGTCTTTATAGATTTGTTTTGTTTTCTAGTTTTTTTGCATACTTTGTTTATTGCTAACCCTAACAGGAGATGGACGGCTACCTCTCCAACAAACCCAATAATTTTGTGGATGATCCGAGAAAAACTTTACGAAGCTAAGGAGACGCGAAGCACATCAAGCTAAAAAGCCGGATTTTGTAGATTCGGAGTCGGAAGACAAAGGATCGCAGAATCTCCGAAGAATTCACCACCTCAAAGTCCGCGGGAGAATCGACCTCCACCAATGGGTGACCAACCACCGGAAGAACGCAAGATTGGGGAGCTATGCACCCCGTACATCATTGACCTACCAATCTTGAACCTCGAGGAGATCGGAAGACCGTTCGAGATCAAGACCTCAACAATCCGCATGGTGCAACATTCACCCTTCACCGCAAAGAGGATCCGAACCTTCACCTCCAAGCATTCATACAACTATGTCGACTTTCAACATGGATGGGGTGACTCAAGATCAAATGAGGGCAAGGCTTTTTCCGTTTTCACTACTCGGGAAGGCTTTGCAATGGTTCCACTCTCAACCGGCGGAGACGGTGCAAAATTGGAACACGTTGATGAAGGCTTTCATGAAGGAATACTACTCACCGGTAAAACTCAAAGCTTGCGTAATAAGATTGCCACCTTTGTTCAATATCCTACGTAAACTATCTCGGAGGCATTCGAGCGCTTCAACGAGTACACCCGGGCGGTTCCACATCACAAGTTCCCGAAAGAAGACCTCGTGCAAAAGTTCTGTCAAGGACTCACCATGGCGTCAAGGACGATCATCGATGCATCAGCGGGAGGATCTATCATCGATCTTACACCGACGGAAGCTTTCATGCTATTCAAGAAGGTCGCGGATAATGACACGTGGGCGTCATCCGGGCGCCTACATCCGGCTCAACCCATGGGGAACGTCAAAGAAGTCTTGCAAGTGGAGAAGGAAGACATACTTGAAGGCAAGATCGACTCGCTCATGAGAAGGTTGGAGAAGATGGAGATGGAAAAGAAAGAGGCTCAAGACTTGAAGGCCGCCGAAGCAAGGTCCACATGCGAAGAATGTGGAGAGTATGGCCATGTCCGCAAAGATTGTCCGGAGGAAGCCAAAGTGCTCGACTACATGAGGAAGGGAGAATTGCCGAACTTCCGCTACGGGCAAGGTAGGCCTCAATTTAATGCAAGCTCATCTATTCCTAACGCGGTTCCGCTTCGGATACAATTGAAGGAGTTCATGGATGAGCAAGCTAAGATCAACAAGGACATCGTCACCAAGTTCAAGACCATAGACAAGGTGTTGGAGAACATCGATAGCAAAGTGACGGAGGTCGGAAGTTCCAATCATCAAGTGCTCAACATGATGAAGATGCTCGAGACGCAAGTTGGACAACTTGCGGGGCGCCTCACTAATGATGAAGGGAAGCTTCCGGGACAACCCAAATGTCCCGAATCGGCGAAAGCCATTCAAACGCGTTCGGGGAAGGAGACCGAGGATCCGGAACGTTCCGCGGGAGCAAGGAAGCTTAAACCATCCACCGAGGTGGAAGGAGTTGCTAAAGAGAAGGTTACGGGGATCGTCACCGAGGAACCCGAATTCGAGATGCCGGAGGAAGACACGAGGATACCGCAACTCAAGCCACGCTACTTCCGAGGTAAACTTGACAACCACTTTGAGAAGTTTGTGGAAGTTGTGCGTAGACTTAGCATCAACATGCCATTACTAGATGCCCTACAAGTACCTACATATTCTCATTACTTTAAAGACATACTTGCAAATAAATATGAGATAGAAACACTCGGGGTAGATCATGTCAAGATGTCCGAGGAGTGTAGTGCAGCTATTGCTTATGGGCTAGAGAAGCAAAAAGACCCCGGGTGCCCTACAATTCCATGTTCAGTTGGTTCTTTCAACTTCGAGAAGGCGTTATGCGACCTTGGAGCTAGTGTGAGTGTCATGCCGAGGGATGTGTTCGAGAAGCTACGCCTACCGATGGAGCCTACGGGAATATGTTTGGAGTTGGGCGACAACTCCATTCGCTATCCCTTGGGCATTGCTGAAGATGTACCCGTAAAGATTGGACACCACTTCATCCCCGTCGACTTCGTTGTGCTCGAGATGGGAGAGAGGGAGAAGCCGCCGCTCATCCTAGGGAGGCCGTTCCTCAAGACCGTGGGAGCTACTATTGATGTTGGCAAGGGGGAGATCATGTTCGATATCAACGGAGAGAAGAGTTCCTTCAAGTTCCGTCCAAGGATTGAGGCATGCAACATGATTGGAGTGAAGGGAGAACCAAAACAAACGGAGGGGCTGAAAAAGAAGAAAAAATGAACGTAACGAAAATCAAAGAAGGTGTTGCATCCGTCAAGACAAAGGAAGGGAAGCCGCCTGTGAAGACCAAAAAAATGACTAAGCCAACTAAGCCGGAAGACAAGCCCGCGCCCAAGATGGTGCGGAAGTGGGTACCCAAGATTGCAACGCCCGCAAAGAGCGTTGATCCGGAGTAATCAAGTGAAGAAGTCTAGCTATAGACTATAAACGAAGCGCTAGGCGGGAGGCAACCCGTTTTCGTCGAGTCAAGAATAAGCTACCGGGAGGACAACCCGATTACAGGTTTTTCGAGTATTTTTAATAATTTAGTTTTTGAGTTTTACTACGCAAAGACATTAGACTTAGAAGTGGTTGAATAATATTAGAGACATAATTCTTGATTAAATGTTTGCTTTATCATAAACCCTTTGCATGAACCCTCCTATGTGCTTGTTTGATTCTTTTCTTTTCGAGAAACCCTCAACCAAATAATTTCAGAACCTTAACTCAACCTTTCACCCTCATTATGGTGCTGAGGTTGACTTATTTTTCATGCTAAAACCACACGAGTAGAGCCACGATTTATGTTTAAGTGTTAATAAAATTCAGCACGTGGTAGGACTCGCGTGAACCTAGAAATCGAAGCTTTTGGTTGGTTTTAAAAATCTTTATCCTTGGTTTCTCTAGGATTAGAATTTTTCTAAGCCTATTCTAATTTTGTTTTATTCAAAATCTTTCTTATTTAGCCAAAATTGGAACCTAAACCTATGCCCCAATGATCAAGCCAGGAAAATGTTCGCTCTCAACCGATGAAAGCAAACTATACCGGTGAGACCGAAATCGACGTAGTCGAAAAATATTTTCGACTTACATTTGTTTTTAATGGTTTAAAAACTTCTCTAAAATTATGCTTGAGCTCTTGCATGGCTCTGAAAAATATTTTAAATTTCGAATTAGAGGAGTGCTTAACCTTAAACACACCTAAATGGAGGCAATCTAGTTTGAATTAATCATGCATGCACCATTGGATCCCCTTTCATCAACTTTCACCAATTCCACATGCAAAGGACAAGCATGGTGGGCAACAAGCATCAACTTTGCAGGATTTTCATGGTGGCATGTGAAGCAAGTGGAGCTAGGGAGCATGGACATGACCCAAAGCATGGAGCATCAAGTGGGAGGACCAATAATTCAAGAAAAGGAGTGGACGAGAGCGTTTGGGCGGTGCAACTCGTGGAGCACGCGGGCGGGGAAAGTTGCAGAGGCGAAATGATCGTGGCCGGGAGAAAGACGCGGCGGGGAGGAACCGGAGGACCCCGGGCCGGCCGGCCTGCCCTATTTAAGGAGCCCCCCCGCTCCCGTTTTCGCGCAGCAAGCTTCCCTCTCCTTCCCTTGTTTGTGTGTTCAAGTTTGTGTGCTCGAACCTCCGTAGACTTAGTCAACCATCCCAAGCTTGATAGCTCAAGAAAAAAATCCACATCCTTAATCCACTCAAAGTCCACATCCGAAGCAAAGAGTTTAAGTGCCTAGTTTACCGGTTGCAACCCGGAATTTTAGTTGAAGAAAGAGTGCAGCAACCATGTGGAAGAAGACCACAAGTCTCTTCTCCAAGAAGAAGAGTTCGTCGTCGTCCAAGCCGTCATCAACCACGTCTTCGAGGAGGCACTCGGTTTCCGAGTCTACCCGGAGCATGGAGACGGACACGGCACCACCGAGAAGGAACGACGCTCTCCTCCTTGGTGGTATGAGGGCTGCGAGAAGCACTTCCATGAGGTTCACCGAACCTCGTGGGCACACGGAGGAGCAGCCCGCGCCACCACGACGATCGACTCGCTCAACCGCACCACCTCCTTACACCTCGACACAATCTTCGTACGGCTTCATCATCTTGTCGGCGGAGGAGGAGGAGAGGCTCGCCAATCTTGAGAAGAGGCTTGTGCCGAACGTCGAGTTCGACGACCAAGCACTCTACACCTTGGGCTTTTGCACCGACATATACTATATGTTGGGGCACCTCGGATGGGTGCAGTTCTCCAACGGAATATCGGTGGACACCCATTTGGGTTACGCCTTGGAAATTTTAATGACTATTGCACCCATCGTTGATGATGATGGGGTGCAAAGCTTGTCATTCCGTTTGGAGGGAATCGAACAAGTGGTTCCCTACGAGCACGTTAGAGAGCTGCTTGGATTCCACAAGGGAGCTCCGGAGAAAGTTGACGTGCCACCCGGCATGTTGGCGGGATTTTGGAACATGATCTCCGGAGAAGCCCATCAACAACGCAATTGCATCCGCAACCCCATTATCCGGATATTTCACTCTTGGATGTGCAAGAGGGTATTGGGGAGGATGAAGGAAACAAAGGTGACCGACACGGAGTTGAATTGGCTATACTCGGCTTTAATTGCCGAGCAGCCAATAGACCCCTCTTACCTCATGATCAACCGTTGGTGTTGTGAAGCAACATCGGGGGCGGGTAATATTGGTTCGGGGTGTTACCTCTCCATGTTGGCCTTTTCCTTGCGGCCGGGGATCGCAAGAAACCCCGCTCACCTTTTGCGTGGTACCTCTCTCGGTTTTGAGTATTTGCGGCAAGGCAAATACATTAGTGGAGATGAGAGAGGAGGTTATCGGTTGGCCATAGTGAACCTACCCCTTCCGAATGAGAGGCTTAGGCTTTTCACCGAAGGAAGGGAAGATTGGTTGGAAGAGGGACTACTTGTCCCTGCAAGGAAGAACAAAAGAGGAAGAATCGTAGAGGAGGGAACATCCTCCGCACAAGCGAGTGGAGCACAACCCAATGTGCAACCATTCGGCGGGGTCCCTCCTCCGCCAAGTTATTACGGAGGGTCACAACAACAAGCATGGGGGGTGGTGCACCGGTACCCCCACAAAATTATGTTGTGCCCAACGCTAACTTCGCGGAGTCCTACGCTCATCATCCCCAACCACAACAAAAGCATGGCCATTATTGGAGGGTATGCTGCAAGAAACGCTCAAAACATCGCAGCCATCCAAGCTAACGCAGCTCAACTTGGTGAAGGCAACGCAAATATTGCCTTTGAACTTGGACGCCTTCACCTTGTGGAGCCAAATCAATTCGTCGGAGGAAGTGTCCAACCATATTATGAGCAAGGGTATTATTATCAAGATCATCAACATCAACCACCGGCGGAGGACTAGAAGATTTAGGAACTTTAGTTTTCTTTTCTTTTCTTTTCCTCTGTAATTTTCAGCTTTTGCTTATGTGTGTTTGCGTAGTATTTTCTGTTTTTATTTAAATTTCAGCAAGCATGTTTGTTTATTTTCAGTTTGTATTTCAACTTGATGTCACCATTAATAAAGACACCACCTTGATTATATCATTGGAAAAGTTACAAAATTCGTGCCATGATGATATATGATTAAAATTGCAGCTTTGTTCATCTTTGTAATTGATTTATGCATGCTTAAGCTAGTGCTCTCTTAAAAATACAGATCTGAATTTATTTAAATACTAGCTCAATTTTCAGCAGAGGTTATGATTAAAATAAAGACCCATAGTGCTTTATGTGCTCTCAAGTTATGAATAGATTAAAGATGTCTTTTATGCTCAAAAATATTGCTAACCTTGTCACAAATATCACCTGTGTGTTGCTCAACCTATCCAAAGCCTTATATATATTTGAGTGCATAAACCTTAGTGTACAAGATTCATTTTTGAGTGCGTTATTGCAGGCCATGATTTCTCTGGCCCGAGACTAAGAAGCTGGTCATTCCATTTTTGCGTATCTATCTTTTTGCTAGCCTTTTATCCGTGCATTGTGTATCCCCGCATCGGTGATCTCACAAACTTCGCCGGATATCCACCCTTAAACCAAATATCATCTTTTTGTGATTACCTCCTTGACCATAACCTATTGTTGAGAATGGATCATCAATTCAAGGAGGATCGCAAGACGGTGCCAACGTTGAAGTTTTCAAGTATCTCTCCAAGGAAAAATATCTCCGGTACCTACCTTATTTTTCGCCTCTTTGCTCGAGGACGAGCAATGTCTAAGCATGGGGGGGAGGTAGGTACTGTGCAGTTTTAGAGTTCAAAGGGGAATATTTTAAAAAAAAATGATGATGAAAGAAAAAAAATCCAGCGATATTCATGACTTTCAAGGTAAAAAGTATATATATATATAAGAAAGAAAGAAAGAAAGAAAGAAAGAAAAGAATGAGAAATATGAGAAAGAGAAAAAAATATATATGTGCGTAAAGTGAACTCCCCGGTTCTCTAAGAGTGCATTCAAGGCTTCAAGTTAAAAAGATCCATTCTCATTTTCCAACCATGTGCAATCCGATAACGAGGACTTCTCTTGTGCCTCGGGATCACTCTTTGCCATTTGCACATGTCCACTCATCTAAAAGTGTGTGTATTTTTCTCTTTCCCCACCTTGATTTAACATTATTTTCCAATGACCTTTTTGACGAGTCTCGGTAAGACCATGAGAAGCTTGTCTTGTTTTGACAATACCTCATTTATAAAATCTTGTTAGGACTAAACTTTCCCAAAGCTCCATATAAAGCCTACCACATATATATGAGAGGGAAAGGAGTAGAATATATAGGCTTGAGAGACAAGTGAGATGAGAGTTCATGAGCAATACACGAGATGATTTAAATTTGTGAATTTGGTTTAGCTTTTCTTTATCTCGTTCTTCATTTCAAAAATTCTGAGATCTATTTTAAAACTTTGTGAGCATGTTAATACTTGTGGGATAAGCTTAATAAGAATCTACCCTCCGTAGAGATGAAGGCTAGTACATTATGGAACTTTAATGAATTAAAATTTTGAGAGCATTATGTTTTCTCATGTGTAATCAAGTGCAAAGTTTAAACATTGTTTGGCAATGATGATATCCATCGAAGGCTTACTCGAGGACGAGCAAGGTTTAAGCATGGGGGAGATGTTGACGGTGAAAATCCGTCAACCTAGCCATGAGTTTACCTTCGGTGTTGGCATGAGTTTTATACCTTATCCATTGGTACTAACCCCCGTGGTATAACAAGTTCACGTGTGCATGTCGGTTTTGGAGTTTAATGTTTATGCGGGGTTTTAGTGTTGAATGCAAGACTTTCGGGATAAGTTCATCAAGCACCTCATGACAAGACCTTGAAGCCCCGAACAAGTCATGCAATGAAGCAAACTTAACTCCAAGAAGCCGGGGACTTGATCCGAGAAGACGACGGACTCCGGGGACCCGACCGTAAAAGTGCCGAATCTTGCAAGACAAGGAGTTGAGTCCAATTCGGAGAGAAACCGACGACATGGACCCACATGCGAAGGGGGAAACATCCGAGAAGCAAGGGAACCGACGTCGGGCAAAGGAGCCCACGGGGCCGGGCCTAAATGGGCCCGGGCCGCCGGCCCAGCCGGGTCGGCCCAGGCCCATTTTGGGCCCAATTTCGCCCTCCTTTGCCCTAGCCGCCAATCGGGCTATTTATAGTCCCCTGACCGAGAGCCACGCGGAGAAGATTTCGTCTTCGGCCGCCGAGAAGCAGAGAAGAGAGGGACACCATCTCGGAGAGGAGAGGGTCGAGCTAGTTGACTAGGGTTTTCCTAGCCGACGTGGGAACCTTGCAAGGAAGACCACGTCGGAGTTCCCGGAGCTAGAAGCAAGATCAAGGAAGGATCCCGGTGGTGATCTTGTGTATGTATCATTGTTATAGTTGAATTATCAAGTTGAATCTTTTCCCAGCGATCAAGTGTTTCCTCGAAGATTTCGTTTTTCGATCGGCTTTGCTTATTCCAATTCTATTCGCGCGATAGATTACATAGGGTGTTCTTGTAGCCGCGGTGGCTAGAGGTACACGCCGGATCTTCCGAGAGAATCTCGACTTGTCTTTTGACTCGCCCTAAGCTCCCCGCATGAATAGGGATACGTTGTGACAGAACGGGGGTCTCGAAAGGCGGATGTTTTCGGATTTGGACGGGAAACCACGATTTAAAGAGGCTTCTATTAAGATTCGATTTGCTACTTCTTCTCTTGCTTGGAACTTCAACAAAAGGCTTACCCTGATCCCTCTAGATCGGTTTATCTACCCAATCTTACTTTGTTTTCTCCGGTTTTTAGTAGATTAGATTCGTTTTGTGTCTTTTACATAGATGCATTAGGTCTTTTATCGAAGATTGAAGATTACTTGGCTTTAATAGATTAAGTCTTGCGTCACACATTTGTTCCACGGATTCGATACCTTGGGTTCACCACTCGAGGGAAGAAGGGTCCCTTGACTACGACGGGAGACTTGTACGCTTGCGAGTCACGAACGAACTTTGATACAATCATTAACCGTCAACAGGTGCTAAGGCTGGACTCAGAAGGCGCCACCTCAGTTGGTGTGTTTGAGTCAGCCTGGGCAAGTGGTGTTCCCTACTGGAACGGTAGAGAGTCGATGTAAGCGACGTAGCGTGAGTCTCCACTTATCAGGTCAGCAGGCTTGCGGTCTGGCCAGTAGACGAATCTCCCGGCCGGTGTAGATGTTATAATCAGCCCAGAGGCCGGCCCTGACAAGGGATGCTCAGTGGAGTTGTCCTCGGACTCGGGCTCCTCAGGGTCCGACCCGAAGTCGAACTCGTATGCGGGGTTCGAGTAGAGCTCGGAGAGAGGGCTGGAGTCCGAGGCGTGACCGGCGGCGGTGTCGGAGTCCGAGTTGTACTCGGGTACGGGCTCCTTGCCGGCCCGACGCGAAGAGGGAGCCCCCGTGCGGGCCCGGCTGGGGATGCGGGGGCCGCGCGTGGAGCGCTCACGAGGTGAGGGGACCGCGTGCGATGGCTGAGCAGCCGGCTCGCATGCGATGGCCCATGCAGACGTCGAGTTCGAGTTGGAAGCGGACTCGAGCTCGAAGTCAGCGTGGTGGTTGAAGAGCGAAATTTCACCGAACTTGCCGGTGAGTTTGCCTGTGACAACTTCAGGAAGCGTCACGAAGCCGGTCTTCGGGTTGGGCGGCATGGTTAGGCGGCGGTGGAAGGAGCCCGCGCCGTTAGCAGTGCAGACCCAGGCGCCGAACACGAAGGTGTCGCCGCGGTTGAAGGCGACGGTTGGCTTGAAGTAGACGGGAGCCGTCGAGTTCGCCATGTGATCTCGGGCGAGATCCCCTACCTGGCGCGCCAGCTATCGGTGTTTTAGACCGGCAACCTACTAAGGGGAGTACCCGAAGTAGATGAATGTGGCCTCGCCGAGATCGGTAACTCGAAGGAAGAGACACGTGGCACACAATTTAGACAGGTTCGGGCCGCGAGGTGCGTAATACCCTACGTCCTATATGCTGCGTAGCTCTGGATTGATTGGGCACGATTACAAGATGGTGCAATAGTGCGACGTGAGTTGTATGAGATGTGTTGTGTTCCTAGAGAATGGTCCCTGCCTCGCCTTATATAGTCTGGGAGGCAGGGTTACAAGTCGGAGTAGGGAGAGAGTACTAATCGGGTACGTCTAGGAGTCTTCCATACAGTGCAAAACATGTACAGCTTCCTAACCGAGTACTTCTCCTCCGTAGTCCTTGTGCTCCACGCCTTCAGGTGCCATGTAGCGCAAGCCGAGTAGTCCCAGGGGCCCACCGAGTAGTCGGTCCTGGTACCCACCGAGGTAGTGGGCCCAGGGAGGTCCATACGACACCCTGTGCACCAACTCGTCCGACGATTGCACCGACACTTGTATTTGAGGGACCGTCGGTTCATCCGACGGTGTCTTCTCTTTTCCTTTTCTTGCTCGGTTTTGACCCTTTGTTTTGGCATTTTTGCATGGGGTTTTCTTGCATCCTTGAGACCTAGAAATGCCTACAAAGACATGCTCAAACAATATGGTTAGTCCCAATGATCATGTTGTCATGAATCACCAAAATCAAACTCCGAACAAATGGCATATGAGGCCATGTTCGCTACAGCGCGCCAACGGGATGGTGCTCGACGCTCTCAAGAAGCGGCTACACGACGCTGCTAACTCTAAAGGAGGCAAGTGGATCAAGGAACTACCCAACGCACTCTGGGGGCTACGAACTCAGCCTTCCAAGCCAACAGGGCAATCCCCTTACTTCCTGGTCTACGGCTCCGAAGCAATCCTCCCTACTGACCTCATATGGAACTCACCAGTAGTGGAACACTACGACGAAGGTGTCTCTGAAGACAGCAGACGAGTCGACATCGACAGCCTCGAAGAAGCTCGCTGCGCTGCCCTCGTCCAATCAGCAAGGTACCTAGAGGGTATCCAATGCTACCATGATCGCAACGTCAAGGAACGCTCCTTCAACGTTGGTGATCTTGTCCTCCGCCGTATCCAGAACACGGAAGGACTACACAAGCTCAGCTCCCCCTGGGAAGGTCCCTTCACCGTGGCAAAGGTGACCGGGCCGGGCTCCTACCGCCTCCAGACACTTGAAGGCGAAGACATCAACAACTCGTGGAATGTCGACCAACTCTGTCGGTTCTACGCCTAGTCTACATCACTACTCCGGGGTTCAAGTCTACACGACTACATCAACACCCCTCAGCTGTAAGCGGCCTCCGGTCCTGGCTCCAGTCTCCGGACTACTCCTCTCCAGGATCCAGCCCGCGCGGCTACCTACGGATCCTGGGCTGCGACGAGCGACAAAGGACTCTAGCAGCGGTCTACTTAGAGACCATACTCCAAGATCCAGCCTACACAGCTACCTACGGATCTACTGTTGTAAGCGGCTACTCGCCCTAGCACCACTTAGCTGTAAGCGGCCTCCGGGTCCAGGCGACTACTCTGTAACTACGGCCCTGGCCATCCAGGTGTACTTCTTCAGTAATAAAGTTTGATCAACTTCTTTACTGTCTACTTCCCTCAACGGGACTACTGCCGAGTACGACTACTCGCATCAACTCCACGATGGGGCTCCGCACTCTAAGATCACGACTACGAGTACTCATTGATGGAACTTTCCTTTCATTAATACTTAAGCAATTCCATTACAATTGTTTTTGTACAACTTTGGCTACGAGCTAACTATTACAGGGCTACTGGAGATTGAGCTTATCGGCTACTTGCTCCGCAATGGGTGCCATCTGCTCCGGCAGCCTCCGCGTCTCGCTCATCTGTACAGTTGGCGGCTACCCCGCCGGCGACTACTTCCACGGGCGCCTTCGGGAAGTACGACTTCATGAAGGCCAGCACCTGCGTCGGAACTGACCTCGCCAGATGCTTCACATACGTCGCCAGCTGGCTGGGGGCTTCCTTGAGGCGGTCCACGAGCGGTGCTATCTTGGGGCCGCCAGGGTGAGGCACCAAGAGTCTCGCTATGGGAAGCGCGGCTTCTTCAAGCTCCTTCAGCTGGGCCCGCAGCGCCTCGCAGTCTTCGTTCAACTTCTGCAACGATTTGTAGCAGTTGATGAGGTCACGATCGGAAGCAATGCGAAGCTCCCTGTGCTTGTCGCACTCGAAGGCAAGTTCCTTATAGTCAAGCTCGAGTACCTGGCAGGCCTCCTGCTCCCGGTAGAAGAGGTTCTTCATACTTGTCTCTGAGGTCCTCAACTGCTCCACCCGGGTCTCAAGCTCTGCAACACAACAAGGCGCAGTGGGTTAGATTACCTCTCGACCTCCAGCAGCTACTCAACAAGCCAAGTGGTGTACCTTTGTTCTTGTTGCGGAGTGATTTGTTCTTCCGCACCAAGTCGTCGCTCTTCGCCTGCATATCTTAGATATCGTTGTGATATTTGGCAAAGGCGGCGTCAAGCTTGGATTGCATGGCGGCCGTGTGCTTCCGCGACTTCAAGAGCTGATCCTCTAACGCTTCAGCCCGGAGCACCGCGTCACCGAAGCCTTGCAGCATGCTAGACTTCTCGCGGGACCTCTCCATGACGTCCTGCACAGACAACACATGTCAAATGAGTACTCAACAACAGAGGATTGACTACTCAGGAGTTAAGACTACTCACCTTCATCCATTGTTCGGCCTGGCGGACCGCTTCCAGGTGCCTGGCTACCGTCGCCGGGTCCACCAAGTCGTCAGCCAGCAGCTCCACTCCGCCACGACTACTCGTGGCAGCCTCCGTCATCGGCGCAGAGCGGATGGGCTCTGCATCCTGGATTTCTGGGGAACTGACCACCACCTCCAGAGCAGCCTCTGGCGGCACGGCGGCCTCCTCTCCTCCGGTGCTCACGGCGGCTTCCTCGGTGGTCTCCTCCATAGGCTCGGGGGCTTCTCCAGCAGCCTCCGGCCCTTGAGGTGTCAAGTTCTGCATGGGCACCGCCGCCGGGATGTCGCTCCCTTCAGCCTCGACACCTGTCAACAAGAAGACGAGTGCATCAGCAACTACGACTACTCTATGGGGAATACTAAAGCCTCAGCAGAGTACTTACCTTCGACCACGCTGGCCTCGGGCAATGCAGCTCCAGCAGCCGGCGCTTCGGACTCCGCCTGGGGGGCAGGAGTGAACTCCTCGGCGGGCGGCGCGACTTCTTCCTCCGCCACCGTCGTAGAGGGCTCATCTCCCTCCCAGGACAGATCTGTTGACTTCCTGCAGCAGTACACAAATTGGTCGTCAATCAAGCTAGACTACTACACCAAGCACTACTCGGGAAGGCTCAGCACTTACAAGCTTGACCGAACTATCGTCACGGTCGGGGCTCCAAGGATGCTGGCAATATCTACCAGTCCAGCCTCGGCGGGCGCCTCCTCCTGCGCCTCTGTGGCTGTCGCCTCTTCTACGGCAACGGTAGCCGGTGCAGCGCCCTCCTGCGCTCCCGCGGCCACCACTTCTTCAGCAGCAGCGGCTGTAGGCTCCGTGCTCCCTTGAGGAGCAGGGGGCTGGCGCTCCAGCTGCGCCAAGAGCTCTTCCACAGTGGGGGCTGGGCTACGACTCCCAGCAGGTTCCCCCACCGTGTCCCACTCGCCTTCGTCGCCCTCATCAACGGGCTCCGTCGGCGGCACCTCCTGCAAGCAAGGAAGCTCAGTCATCAGCAAGTGAACTCGAGAGATTAGTACTCGACTACCCTACTCGAGACGTCTTACCTCTTGAGGCATGGTCTCAGAGACCTTCAGCTTCTTCGTCACCCGCTTGCGGGTGGGGCTGCGCGGCTTCCGTGGCGAGGCACCGCCGCACCAGCCTCCGTGCAGCCGGCGGATCTTGCACGAGGGGCACATGAGGTAGGCCGGGACGGCTGAACCTCGACCGCAGCTGAAAGCGGTCCTGCAGTGTCTCCTCGTCGTCGTCCTCGTCGAACGTGTCCTTCACGATGACGGTGTCATCTCCTTCGCCGACTTCTCGCCACTCCTTGGCTTTGGCTTTTCCCTCCTCCGGGATCTCGACTTCCTGAGGAGGTGGCTACGGCTCGGAGACGAACTTCTTCAAGTCGTCCTGCAAGACACAAGACATCAGCTCGACTACTCAAAGGCAACGGGTACTCAGCTGGGTGGTACGGCTACTTACCTCCTTTGGCGGGCGCGCGGCGGAGTACTCTGCAACAGGGCACGCCGTGTACGGTGGCATGTCCTTGAAGATGTGTGTCAGCCTATCGACAATGTCGTCGTCATCGACTTCGCCTCCAGGCATCCGCGACGTGTCGGCGTCGCCGGTGTAATCGAAGCCCAGGGTGTCGCGGGCCATCAGCGGCTGTACCCTGTGCTTCATGAAGCTGAAGGCCACGTGATCGGCCCTCAGCCCGGCTTCTCTTAGCACCTTGATGCGTTCCAACAGCTCGGGGAGCTGGATCCCCTCCTGCATCGTGGGCTCCGTGTTCCACCAGGCGCGATGCTTCGGCTGCTTCCCGCTCGGCTTCGGCAGTCCTGGGTGGTGGTTCGTGACGTAGAACCACTTCGCTTTCCAATCTTGGTTGGAGTCGATGAGCTTGTACGAGAGGTACTGCTCGGCCACGTCCTCCCGCATCTGGATCCCCGCTCCACTGACTACTCGCGGGTTGCTGGCGCTCGGCTGCGGCTTCACCCGAAAGAACTTCCGGAACAAGATCCTGTGGGGCATGATCCCCAGGAACGCCTCACATAAGTGGATGAAGACTGTGGTATGGAAAATACCGTTGGGGTTGAGGTTGAGGTACTCGACGCCATAGTACCCCAGGAGGCCTTTGAAGAAGTCGCTGGCCGGCAGCGCGAGTCCGCGCTCCGCAAAGCGCGCGAACATCGGAATCTCGTCCTCGCTTTTCTCCATGGGGTACGGGTCCCCGGCGGCGGCCCTCCAACTGTCCACCTCCTTCTCACGGATGAATCCGCTGTTGAGGAGAGCCAGCAGATCTTTGGTCTTCATCTTCGACTTTTTCCACTCGCGGCTTGGATCTGGCCGCGGTGGAGACATCGGTTGCGCTGCCCCTGCGGCAGCCCCGGCGGCCTCGTCACGGCCCCTCTTCTTCCCGGCAGTCTTCGCGCTCTTGGACGGCGATGGCTTCATTCTCCAAGTACACGGCGTCTTCACGCGCATTCGCTCGGGGGCTACCCTAGCAGCTCTGGGTGGCGGCGCACTTAGATTTACAGTGGTGGTGGCGTGCGCAGATCTATTCGAATGGCTACAGCAGCAATGGGTGGAAAACCCTAAGGGTTTTGGCTTCTATTTATAAGTCAAAACGTCCCTCCAACGACCAAATGGATAAGTCCGTGCTCGGCTGACTCAGCGGCCGCGCGTGACTCTTCGTATTCTACTAGTCGACGCGCCTCACCTCGGGGGCTCGGCTACTTCTACTCGACTACCTGGGAAGCGACAAGACTCAGGAGCATCTCAGGACACATTCTACAAGATGACCCTTCAATTCGAGAGGAAGTACTCGACTCAAGGCTCGGGGGCTCCGTGCCACGTGTCCTTCGGTTTTTTCTCTCCAGATTTTTCGGGATATTCTTGCCAAGACTTCAGATGGACCCTCAGCCAGAGTCTACGACTCAACCTAAGGATTGGGGGCTACTCCATATGGAGTGCGATTTTGCAATCGCACCTCCATATCAGCTTCGGCTTCAAGACAACGCGGGTGTTTTTGAAGACCTTCGAGGGCAGCACTCGAGGACGCTTGGGACTACTCGAGAAGACTTCAAGATTGCTCGGATATCAGCTGGAGTACATTCCAGCCTCGGGATGCTTCGACTTCTCTTGAGGACTTTTGACTTGTAGTACTCGGGGACGCTTGAGGACTACTCGTTAAGGCCGTCAAGACTACTTGAAGCTATCCTTCTCAACTACAAAGTACTCGGGGGCTTGTCGTATGGATCTCCCTGGGCCCACTACCTCGGTGGGTACCAGGACCGACTACTCGGTGGGCCCCTGGGACTACCCGGCTTGCGTTACACGGCACCTGATGGCGTGGAGCACAAGGACTACGGAGGAGAAGTACTCGGTTAGGAAGCTGTACATGTCCCACACTGTATGGAAGACTCCTAGACGTACCCACTAGTACTCTCTCCCTACTCCGGCTTGTAACCCTGCCTCCCGGACTATATAAGGCGAGGCAGGGACCGTTTTCTAGCATCCAATCTCATCTCACGGCGTACTATTACACCATCTTGTAATCGTACCCAACCAATCCAGAGCTACACAGCATACAGGACGTAGGGTATTACGCACCTCGCGGCCTGAACCTGTCTAAATTGTGTGCCACGTGTCTCTTCCTTCGAGTTACCGATCTCGGCGAGGCCACATTCATCTACTTCGGGTACTCCCCTTAGTAGGTTGCCGGTATAAAACACCGACACGGACCGGCTCCCCACCTCACCCCGCACCTCCACGACCATTTTCCCCTCCTTCCCGAGCCCGGCATTGCCACCACGAGTGCCGCCCTGGCCACCACCGCGAGCAGCCCCACCGCCGATCGTCGATCCGCCTCTCCAGAGCACCCCAGCCCAAGGTAAGGAGCGGAATCGGTTGCCCTCGAGCTCCTCTTCATTTTGCCCCACTTCCCGGTCGTCCCCATGGCCTGGGTTGCCGGCGCCCCTCCCCCTTTCCACCAGTCGGCCTCCCTGTCCACCGCGCCTCTGTTCTGTATCGTGAGGGAGGGGAGGAAGAAGATGGTTGTTTTGCCCATACCCCCTGCCCTTTTTCCACTTTTCCAAAACCGACCCCCCCTCTATTCTCTCTCTCCTTTCTTTCAAAACAGACCCTATGCTTTAAATTAAACCACAAAACAACCCTGTCCCTTTACAATTATACCCCTGGGCTATTTAGTAACACCCCCGCTAGGTTTAAATATTATAATTAGGTCCTTTTCTTTTAAAATAAAATACTAACAGGCCCCTATTTAACCTAAACACCTCCTTTAACCCGTCATTTCATGCGCGATTTTAATTCAAATCGTGCCCAAACTTCCTCACACCCGTACCGGGTATACTGCCACCAATCCGTCACCCAAAACCCCTACATAATATTTATTTCCCTATTTTATTTAATTACCTTCCTCGAGCTCAGCCGGAGAAATTGTGTGTGCCTATATTGATTGCATGCTTGCTTGTGTGTGCGCTATAGCCGACGGAGTAAACGAAGGAGGGTACCCCGAGCCGGAGTTTGGAACCGAGTACTGTGAGCAAGAGCCCGAGATCCCGAACGCCGAGCCGGAACTCCCCGAGGACTTCAAAGATTGCAAGTTCAATCTCATCCTTTGATGCATGCTTTGGTCCTAGTTTTATAAACACAACCCTATACCCGTTTTATAAATTGCATATTGTTTTACTGCAAAAACATGGTAGGATAGCCACCCTTGATTGCTATGATTGAACCTTGGTTTGGCCTAAATGATTGCTTTAAAAATGTGTGAGTTCTTTAAAAATGGGCATGGGATATTTCGGAAAATGAGTAAAGAACTGGGTAGACGGGATGGACGTGTGTGTCAGGAGTATGGGTGAGCTCGTACCTGTGTAGTTGGGTGTGTTGGGAGTTGTCCATCTTGTCGATTAAGGACCGGGTTGCGTGACATCTCACCTGACCCAAATCATCGTACAACCACTCGACCATTGTATGTGGCAACGGCTTAGCATAAACCCCACTAGTTAATCTACTTGCCATCTGGTGTGCGGGTGAGCGGCAGGAGACCAAGGAGTACGGGTACGCTCTGTGTGAGGTACGCTCTGGTTATGTGGGATAACCCCTTGGTTGCTTCCATGGTGGCTCGTAGGGTTAGCTAAGGTGGGTAATGGCTTTGATAGGATCCGCGCCGGCACTAAGGTGTCCGTGTGACGGTACCCTACTTGTGGGTAAAGATGTACAACCTCTGCAGAGTGTCAAACCTATTCGAATAGCCGTGTCCACGGTATTGGACGAGTCACGGTGTGGTCACAAAAACTAGTGTTTGGGTTTGGGATGTTTTCTGGTGTGAGTTGCTTTTAGGTTAAGTGTTTGGCTGTGTGCCTGGGCTACTGCGGACGGGGAGTCCGGTAGTTCTACAGTGGTTTTCTTAAAACAACTGAGTAACTTTGGTTATAAAATTGGTTTGCGAAAACCTTTTCGAAAATGAACCCCTGCATGAGTAAATGAGTTTGCAAATAAACCTTAACATGTTCCTTGTTATATATATATCATATGCATGATATGCTTATAAGCCCCTCCGTAGGTGGGGTTGAACTTGTTGAGTACGTATGTGCTCACCCTTGTGGCCTTGTTTAACTATCTATTTTTCAGAGGAGGATCTCGATTTCGTTCCCGAAGATGTCGAGTAGGTCGCTGCCCTACACCCAACTGTGCCTGTGTACCCAGGGTCTCCACAGAGAGCTTCCATGGTGTGGTACTCTAATGAGGCTTTGGAAGCCTTTGCTATCGTAGTGTGGTCGTTAGCGTTTGTGTTGTTCCTTGTGGCGTTGGCACTTCTGTGCCCTCTGTGTCGCCGTGATGTAAAAGACTGATCCACCTGTTGTAGTAAATGTGTTACCAGCCTCCTGGGACTGGTATTTGTGTCACATTTAGTCACCTCTGATGAGGGGACGCTTCAGTACCCGAGGTAGTAGATTGTGTGGTGGAGGATCGTGATCGGGAGACCAAGAACTCGAAGGTATGCACAAGGACACGGGACACAAGATTTATACAGGTTCGGGCCGCCAAGGTGGGAGCCCTACGTCCTGTTTGGGGGATCAAGTATGATGCCCGACACTTGGTGTTGGTTGAGATCAGGTGCCCGTCTAGGTACCCGGCGCTCCTTTATATAATCCAGGGGGCGGGTTCCTAGTCAGTTACAAGGCAGGAGTCCTAGTAGGATTACATGGAACGAGTCCTAGTAGGATTACAGGGGAATTCTAATAGGAGTCTGTCTTCATCCTTCCTTGTATGAGTACCCGGGGAGTATGCCCGACAAGCCCCCGAGCACATTGTAGTCGAGAGTAGTAGTTCGAGTAGTCTTGAAGCCTCTTCGAGTAGTTCTTGAGCGTCCTCGTGTACTGCTTGGAGAAGTCTTCAATAGTACTTGAACTGCCACGAGGTTGGAAGGTGGTCCAGCTCATCTGTCTTGAAGTCGAGATTATATGGAAGTGCGATTGCAAAATCGCACTCCATATGGAGTAGCCCCCAAGCCTTGGTTGAGTCACGAACTCTAGCTGAGGGTCAATCTTGATTCTGAATCTTCTATCTTGGAAAAATTGAATGATGGGTGTAGCATAGCAGCCCTCGAGCCTTGAAATGATTAGGTAATCAATCCAAGGGTCTTCAGTATTCGTGAAAGCCATCATCCGAGTACTCTTGCATTGTGTAGCCCTCAAGATAAGAGAGCCATATGAGCCACGTCGAGTAGTTGTTGGTGCGGAGCCCCCGAGCTTGAGAGCGAGCGAAGCCTGCTAAAGTTATCTTTGAGTAGTAATTTGAGTGCAGCCCCCGAGCTGGAGAGATTCCGAGTAGTAGTTTTGCGTCGAGCAGTGGAGTATGAGAAGTAGTCGTGCCGTCAGAGCGGACTTTAAATGCGACCGAAGTCGACTTTAGATGCCGGCAGAGCGGACTTTAGAATGCGACTTGAAAACCGAAGTCGACTTTGTGCCGCGCGGAGCGGACTTTGAAATGCGACTTGAAAAACGAAGTTGACTTTGTGCTGCACGGAGCAGACTTTGAAATGCGACTTAAAAAAGTCGACTTTAGATTGCCGCGTGGAGCGGACTTTAGATGCGACTACATTAGTCGACTTTGTGCCACACGGGGTGGACTTAAGATGCAAAAAACAAAAAGCACTTTCCGGAAAGACAAAGAGAAATGAAAAATCAGAGAAAACGAGTAGTTTTGTCATCGAAGCGGGCTTAAGATTGCGACCGAAGTCGGCTTGTGCCACTGGAGTGGGCTTAAGATTGCGACCGAAGTCGTCTTGTGCCATCGGAGTGGGCTTGGGTGCGACTGTTAGCGCCGACTTGTGCCACCAGAGTGGACTTGAGTACCTGAGCCAGGGATTTCAGACCCAAGGTACGGTTACTATGACAACCCGCCCAGGAAAATACCGTACTATCGCCTAAACCAATCCACTTTGGTTATTAAGCGATAATAAAGTATCATCCTGTCGTTAGTTGTCGGGTTAACGCCCGGTAAATCACTTGAATAGCAACAAGGATCTAATATATGCATTAAAACTCACTCGAAGGTGAGTCCAGAGATACATCAACATTAATATCCAAATTCGTACCCCAAAGGGTTTAATTATTACAAACCATAGTTTTTGCCATAACGAAATAGTTCAGAGTTTTGAAACAGCGGAATTTAAACGAACGGGAAGCAGAGACACCACGGGAGGCCATCCATGATGCTCTCAGTAGTCGTCCTTGTGACAACCCGCCCAGGAAAATACCGTACTATCGCCTAAGACCGATCCACTTTGGTCATTAAGCAATAATAAAGTATCATCCTGTCGTTAGTTGCCGGGTTAACGGCCGATAAATCACTTGGACATCGAACAGAGGATCGACACATGCATTAAAACTCACACGAAGGCGAATACAGAGTACAACATAGATTAGAATATTTTATTACAAACCATTGTTCACGACATGGATTAAAGGTTCAGAGTTCGAAAATACAGCGGAAATAATTTAAACTAGCACAACGGTAAACATCACAGGAGGTCATCCGTGATGTCATTACTTGTCGTCACCCTTCTGATCAATCACACCTGCAACAACAATTTTTAAAGCAAGGCTGAGGATACTAATACTCAGCAAGACTTAACCGTCGGGTGATGACTACATCACCAACCTCTAGACATGAAAGGCTTTTGGCCGGTGGAGTTTCTTTTGCTAAACAGCTGCTAAGAGTAGATCCTTACTTTCAATCTTTTAGCACAAGTTCTAGTTGATTATCATTTCTAAGTGTGCCGACTAATTCAATCAAGAATTGGACAAGCAATTAATTCATCCAACCATATTCCTCGAGTTCCATCATTATGGGATATCATGGCCAGTTGGTTAAGCAGTCTCGGATAACGGTGAGAGGCCGACAATCGATTGATTGAAACCTTGCAAGGTAGACCCAAACACACGGTAGGCTGCCGACAAGGGACAACTTTCCCAGGCCGTCCCCAAAAATCCTCGGGTTGGGATCGAATCTTACAGTCTTTGGTGCAGGCTATCCGGCATACCCCACGAGATACCCGGAGTCACCATACACCACCATTCCCGGTAGCTAGCCGGTTAGGAGTTTTCTCAAGAGTAGTAATGGTAGGATCCTGTGCCGCCTCATTAAGGTACTAGGCTTACCGGTCCCATTCCCGGCGAATGTTTAGTACGTTCAAAAGCTTAGCCCACATGACCACTAGACCGGAGCCCAATCCCATGCTCTTACCACACGAGCAATCCATTTAAGGATATCTTATGATTCCTATCTAGGAACCTATTCTCGCGAGTGACGAACATCACTCAACTTCTATCGGGTCCTATAGCATAGCAGCTATCGACCTAGCATACTAGTGATAGAGCATAGGTACCTAAAGATCATGCATCTAGGGTTTCAAATCAACTCCTGAAACGTAAATGCACAATAATAGCAAACATAATTGCATAATTTTAAAAGACGGGGTTAATGATCCGGGGCTTGCCTTCGATGGCAAGGTTGGCCTTGGGCCCTTCTGGACTTTGGTCCAGGTCTTGCTCTACAACGACGTGGTGCACGTCTCCGTCAGCTCCTCCGTCTCCTCCTTCCGGCACACGCGTACAGCTACCGCTCGGGAGATCTACACGAGGATGCAAATGCAAGATTTATTTGATGATTTTAAATTTAATTAACCACAAACCATAAATGACAATCATGGGTGTATTTGTTGGACACATTCACCTAGATAAGAATACATTTAGCATACTCTTCCAAAAAGGAACAATTTGCAATTCTTTATTAGATATTCTTTTTGATGGTGACTGTGTACATATATATGTAAATAATTTAATTTAACTTCGCAAACAACAGTGGGTGGGTACGTTTAACTTTTTAACATGATTTGCAACCACACACAAGTTAGCATGGGTGGTTTGGCGATTTTTCCCATTAAATGACTATTAAGCCTTTAATTGCTTCCATAGCTTTTATTCACGAAATTAATTAAAAAAATTCATTGGATGGGTGTGTTACATTCTAACCACCTATAACAAGCCACTGGACACACATGTGAGCTTTGGTTAGCTATAAAATAATTATTTTTGAAAATAACAAAAGCTAACTAGATGGACAAGGTAAATGCACACAAAAATAATTACTCAACAAAATGATCCTAACTTTCTCACACATGTTATGTGGCTCAAAACTAGCCTAGTGGTGCAGCACATACACCTAGAACTATTGTGGAACTTGAGTTGTGCAATTTTAAAGAAAAACAAGCATAATTCAAGAATAATTATTTTTGGTCTCTATAAAACTGTGAATAATTCACCACAGGTGTGTTTTGGCATTAAAAGACAGTGTGCACAAGTTGGTTACAAAAACCTAATTCTTTTTAGCGAGAAAAATCATTTATGCAGATCTGGCAGAAATGAAAAACATTTTTATAAAAAGATTTACACCATAACTTTGTGCAATTGTTGGCTCAGGAGCTAGTAATGACCTAACACACAACATAGCCAAAAATTATCTACAGAGGATTTATATATTTTGAGCTATTGCAGATCTAGTGTTTTCACATTTGTATTTTTCATGCCAAAACTAACAGGAATTAGCTCAGGCAAGAATAACAGAAGTTGTAGGATAATTCACAACGGATCCAAAAAAATTGGTTTTACATTTTTCTGATTTTTCTGTGATTTTCTACGCAATTTACAAGAAACAGCAAAAGGGTTTTACTATTTGAGTTAACCTTTTGCAGTTAGGCCCCTGAGAAGTTTTTCTCCTTTGCAATGTAGTCCCCGGGGCGCGGTGGCCGGCGCGGCTGGCCCGGGGTCCGGCGGCTCGCCGGTGCTCGAGGTCGGGGAAGGGCACGGGGGTGATATAGGGGCTAGTGGGGCTCGGTTTGGACGCTTGGCGGGTCGGTGGTGGCGCCGGCAAGCGGCTCGCCGGCGGCCGGGGGAGGGGCGGCCGCCGCGGGCGCTCGCTCCGGCGAGGGGCGGCTTGGTCGGCTGGGTGAGCGGGACGGCGAGCTAGGGGAGGGGGAGGGGAAGGTGGAGGAACGTCGTTGGGGGGCTCGCGGTTGGCCGAACCGGAGCTCACCGCGGCCGGCCGGGGAGAAGCGCCGACGGCGGCTCGGTTTGCCGCGGGGGAGGGTCTGCGCATCGGGGAACGGCAGCGTCGCCCTTATAGGGGCAGGGGAACCTCCTTAGCGACCAACGGGTGCACGAGGGCGCCTCGGGAACGCGCGTACGCCGGCGATTGCGGATGGACCGCGGGTCCAAGGCGTGCATGTACGGCGGCTCGGAGCTCGAAGCGTTCCCGGCGTTCGAGACATCGGGAGGCGAGCGGCGGCCTTGGGAAGGTGCGGCCTGCCTCGGGAACATGCACCGGCGGCCCGGGCGCGAGGCGGCGGCAGGCGCGGAGGGGCGCGCGTCGCAGCGCGCGACGTCGTAGCGCGGCGCGGCCGGCCCGAAATCGTGTCGCTGCACCCCTGTTTGAATGCTAAAAACTCCAAAAAATTGAATAAAAGTGCAACATGTGATCAATAGGAAAGTTGTAGATCTAACTACCCTCTACAACTTTGGTAAAGGCCATCTAGTGTTTTTCTCAACGGATTTTGCAGGAACGTCGTGCCAACATTGAATGCCGGCCTGTTCTGGAAAACAGGAGGTACTGTCAGTCAATCAAGTTTTTCACCAATTTCCACCCAAAATTTGAAATGCCAATCTACATGAAAGTTGTGTCCCTCAACAAGATGGACAACTTTCATAAAGGTAGATTTTGAAGTGTTTAGGTGAATTTTGGAGAACGCGGCAAAAGTTCCGGACGACATTCGCTGACGTCAACGGTTAAGCCGGTTTTGACCGTGTCTTTGACCAAGGGTCCCCCATGGGTGTGTGTATACTTGGTCAAGGGGTTCATTGGGGTTAATTGGCGAGGTTTTCAAGGTGATGACCCAGGTTGACCTAGGTTTGACTGGTTTGACTCGGCTGACCCGGTCATTAGCGTTAATGACGGTAATTAAAAACCTGGGGCATCACAGTCCTCCACCCACTCCATCTCCCAGCCGCGCGGGATCTCTCCGGGCCACACATCACCGAAAGCATTACCTGGATCAACATATTAGCAAGGTTGAGTATACTAATACTCAGCAAGACTTACCCGTCGGTGATAACTACTTCACCAAATCTAGACCATGAAAGGCTTTTTGGCTACTGAGTTTCTTTTGCTGAAAAGTAACAAAGAGTAGGTCCTTACTTTCAAGATTTTAGCACAAGTTCTAGTAAGTTTAATCCTTACTACATTAGCCAACTAGTACAGACAAAGTTGTACAATACAATTAATCAAGCATAATATTCATCAACTTCCATCATTAGGGATCTCATGACTAGTAGAGTAAGTAGTCTCAGATAACGGGGAGAGGCCGACAATCGATTGATTCAAACCTTGCAAGGTAGATCTAAACACACGGTAGGCTGCCCCCGCAAGGACAACTTTCCCAGGTCGTTTCCAAAAGTCCTCGGGTCGGGATGAAAGGCCACAGTCTTTGGTGCAGGCTATCCGGCATACCCCGCGAGATACCCGGAATCACCATACACCACCGGTAGCTAGCCGTGAGACAAACCCCAAGAGTAGTGACAGTTTCATCCCTAGACGTCTCATTAAGGTACTAGGCTTACCGGTCCCATACCCGACATGTGCTTAGTACGTTCAAACACTTAACCCACATAACCACTAGACTGGAGCCCAAATCCCATGCTCTTACCACATGAGCAATCCAATTAAAGATATATTGTGATTCCTATCTAGGAACCTATTCTCGCAAGTGAGGTCATCACTCGACTTGTAACGGTCCTATAGCTTAGCAGCTATCGACCTACCATACTAGTAAGGACAAAGGTACCTAGGGATCATGCATCTAGGGTTTCATTCAACTCCTGAACTTAAATGCACAATAATCCATTGATAATTGAATAAAGAATTTGTAAGACTGAATTAGATGCACCGGAGCTTGCCTTCGTCAGCTAGGTTAGCCTGGGCATCCTCGGTATCGTCGAGCATTTCCACGTACTGCAGCGAAGCTTCCGCTCCTTCTTCCTCGGTTTCCGGGATAAGCGAGTAATCTCTGTCCGGAAGATCTACACGGAATGCAATGCAAGTTCAGGTGATGTGATAGTTTGTTATTTTATCCAACTCTAGTTGGTCATATTCACCTTAACAAGCATCTAGAAAGTACATCCCTTTTAGGAAGGTTGTTGGTTATATGTAATTTATTCTTTTATTGCACAATTGAATAAAGGTTTCTATTGTACTTGTTATTTCATGTGAATGTGTAGTCCTTTTCTTTTCACAAGCAAAGGTATGAACAATACTTTTATTCATGAGTTAATTTCTTATCAGCAAGGATATTTAATTATCTTTTAATTAAATTAGGTAATACTTTCCAAAAGGAAAAAGAGTTAAAAGGAGGCTTTCCTTTATTTAATTTCCCTTTAATCTTTTAAAGGGCTTTAAAGATTTTTATTAAGCAATTAAATTTCCAAAAATTCAAGGAAGTGTTTATTAAGCATATTAGCACCTATACTGGTCCATTGGACCCACATGTAAAGCTTGGAAGCTAGGAAATTAAATATTAGAGAAAATAACAAAGACTAGCTAGTGATTCAAATTAAATGCATACGAAAATAAATAAGCATAAAAATGATCCAAACTTTCTCATGCATGCTCTCTGGTCCAAAACAAGCCTAAAGAACCAACATGTTCACCTAGAAACTCTACTGATCTTCTTCATTAATTTACAAAGGAAAACATGCACAAATTAAGAATAAATATTTCTGTTAAGCCAAAAATCATGATTAATTCACAAGATGTGTATTTTGACATAACAAGACAGTGTGCACAAGTTGGGCATAGAAACATAAATATAATTAGCTAGAAAAATCACCTAGGCAGTTTCTGCAGAATTGGACAACAATTTACTTTGCAAGATTCACTGCATAACTTTGTGCAATTTTTGGCACAGGAGCTAGTCCTAACAAGACACACAACATATCCAAAATTTAGGTAAAGAGGAGTTGTAGATTTAAAGTTATGACAGATCTAGGTTTTTCACATTTGTATTTTTCATGTTAAAAATATTTAGAATCAAGCCATGTGAGAATAACAAAAGTTGTGGGCTTTTTCTCCCTGAATCAAACAAAATTGGTTTGGCATTTTTCTGAATTTTCTACAATTTTCTAGCGAATTTCTAGTGCACTGGACTGACTTGCAAGAAAACTTAGATAGGGTTCCTTACAAACAGACCCTGAACTTTACACGAAACACCTTGGAAAGATTGAAATCAATGCAATAGGGCCCTTGGCCGGGGAGGGCGGCGCGGCACCGGCTAAATCCGACGAGCCGGCGGCGCTCCCGGCCGGGCAAGCCGCCGGCTCGACTAGGGGCTCACCTAGGGTCGGTGGGTAACCGGCATTGGGGCGGAGGGGCGGCCCGGCGAGGGGGTTCGACGGCGGCCGGCGGCGGCAATAGCGGGGAGGAGCGCGGGGTGGCGCGCGGAGGGGAGGGGGGAAGGGTTTAAATAGGCCGGGAAGGGCTTCGTGGTGACGACGGCATGACGGCGGAGATACCCCGCCGTGCTACGGCGCTCGGGGGCGCGCGCGTACGGCGGCGCGGACTCGAGGCCTCGGGCGGGGGAGCGCATCGGAGCGCGGGCGGCTCGGGCGGCGCGTGCCTCGGGCGGCGCTCGGCCTCGGGAGGCGCGGGCGCGGACGCCGGGGCGATGCCGGCGGCGGCCGACGATGCGCGGCGCGCGGGCGCGCGACGTCGCGGCGCGCCGGCGTTCTACCCGATTTTGTTTTGCTGATGCTGAGTTTGAAATGAATTTGCTCCAAAATTTTGAATAAAACTTGACCAAGTGATGAACACAAAAGTTGTAGATCTAGATACCCTTAACAACTTCTACAAAGGCTATATAGGGTTTTTCTTCACAGAATTTGAATTACATGAATGCCAACTTGAATGTCAGTCTGACTTTGCAAACAGTGAATCCTGTCTTGCAACTAATTTTTCAAGCCTTTCCTCTCAAAATTTGAAATGTCAATCTACATGAAAGTTGTGTCCCTTATCAAGATGGACAACTTTCATAAAGGTAGAATTTTAAGTGTTTAGGTGAATTTTGGAGAACGCGACAAAAGTTCCGGCAGACACCTATGGACACTAGGGTGGCAAGGGGGTTTGACCAAGCCTTTGACCATGGGTTGGCCCCACAAGTGTGTTTACTAGTCAAAGGGGGTCACTAGGGTAGGTTAGTGAGTTTTTCGAGGTGAGGGCTCAGGTTGACCGTGATTTGACCACTGTTGACTACTTTGACCGGCTGTTAGGGTTAATTAAAAACCTGGGGCGTCACAGTTACCGCCGGAACAGGCTTGAAGGTGCAACCGGAGTCGACTTGTGTATCTGGGCCATGGATTTCAGACCCAAGATACAGTTGCCACTGTAGTGGACTTTGAAGGTGCGACCGGAGTCAACTTGAGTACCTGGGCTATGGATTTCAGACCCAAGGTACGGAGCGCGAGTACTTAGGGTACTTGGACCCATGGTATGGAGCGTGAAGACCACGTGCAGCTAGGTTCCATCGTCGCCAAGATCCGAGGGCCACTTACAGGTAGGTTCCATCGAAGCTTACACGCGTAGTATGCTGCCGAAGCAGGCGAAGGTGCGACCAGAGTCGTCTTTAAGTTGCCGCACAAAGCTGACTTTAGAAGCTGCCTCCTTGGGATAGCCCCCAAGTTGATGAAGTAGACTCATGGTGACTTGAACGATATACCCCAAGAGTAGTCAGCAGAGTGACGTGCCGAGGCACCCGGACGCGCGACGTAAGCGAAGTAGTCGACGATGAGCCACGCGACCAGCCGCGCGACGTGCCGAAGTAACCAGACGCGCGGTGTAGGAGAAGTAGTCGACGATGAGCCGTGCAACGTGCCGAGGCACCCGGACGCGTGGCATAGTTGAAATAGTCGACGACGAGCCGCGTGACGTGCCAAGGCACCCGAACGCGTGTCATAGTCGAAGTTGTCGACGACGAGCCGCGCGACGTGCCGAGGCACCCGAACGCGCGGCATAGTCGAAGTAGTCGATGATGAGCCACGCGACAAGCCGCGCGACGTGCCGAAGCAACCGGACGCGCGGTGTAGGCGAAGTAGTCGACGATGAGCCGTGCAACGTGCCAAGGCACCCGGACGCGTGGCATAGTTGAAGTAGTCGACGACGAGCCGCGCGACGTGCCGAGGCACCCAAACGCGTGTCATAGTCGAAGTTGTCGACGACGAGCCGCGTGACGAGCCGCGCGACGTGCCGAGGCACCCGAACGCGCGGCATAGTCGAAGAAGTCGACGACGAGCTGCGTGACGAGCCGCGCGACGTGCCGAGGCACCAGGACGTGCGGCATAGTCGAAGTAGTTGACGACGAGCCGCGTGACATGCCGAGGCACCAGGACGCGCGGCATAGTCGAAGTAGTCGACGACGAGTCGCGCGACGTGCCGAGGCACCCGGACGCGTGGCGTAGACGAAGTATATCCGTTGCGGCCGCGAGACGGGTAGTCACGACGCACAACGGAATGACCGGGCACACGGCGAGAGCCAGTGCGACCGACTGACGAGAAGTCGAGCGTCGAGACGACGCGCCCAGATGCACGACATAGGCGCAGTAGAGCCAGTGCAATCCGGACGACAAGTAGTCGCGCCGCGAGACGCAGTGACCGGGCGCACGACGAGAGCCAGTGCGACCGACCGACAAGAAGTCGAGCGGCACGACGGCGCATGACAAGGTTGAGGTAGAGCCGTGCAGCCGGGAGACGAGTAGTCGCGGCGCACGACGTAGTTGATGTAGAACCGATGCGGCCAGGAGCGAGTAATCATGGCGCACCGCGTTGTTGATGTAGAGCTAGTGCGACCGGAAGACGAGTAGTCACAGTGCACGGTGTTGATGAGGTAGAGCCGATGCGCCGAAAGATGAGTAGTCGTACTCGCGTGCATCTCCGGTGTGCATCAAGCGGAGACCTTGGAGCTTGCTGGTGTAGCTTTTGTGTGTGTGCGTAGCACAAATCCTCAAAAATTGCTTCACGCGTACAGAAATAGTAGTGCTTGATTTTTTTTCTTGTGAATAGTGGTAGTTGTGTTTCTTATCCTGACTACAACTTGATGCTTGCTGCGAGCAGTGGTTTGCAACAGGCGCGGTCTTGTTTCTTTCCGCCAGCTTCAATGCATCTGGCCTCTGGGCTCTGGATGGCAGCAACACAAACACAAAATAGCAGAGACAAACGGTGCGGCAGGAGCTCGGCCTGCATATGCGAGACTGGTTGGGAGAGAGTACTCAGATGGAATCGAATATTACTTCGGACTCTGAGTTGAATTCCAGACAGGACTCCAGTTAGGCCCCGTTTGGGAGGGCTTCGGCCGGCTCCGGCTCCAGCTCCACCGGCACTGTAGCGCCGCTGTAGCACGGAGCCGCTTCACTTCTCCTCCTCATTGTCTCTCACTGACACATGCACTATTCATTGGAGCTGTTGGAGCCTGGGTTGGGTAGCTTCGCCGGCTCCATGCTACAGTGACACTACAGTGATGGAGCCGGAGCCGGTTGAAGCCCTCCCAAACGGGGTCTTAGTGCCGCCGGCTTGATCTCCATTATGATGCGGAGTGAGGCGAGCGGACTGCTGATTCCGCCTTGGGACGCGGACTTACGACAACGCGCGACTTTGGACGCACCTTAGCTTCGGACTCGATGTTGGATTTGAGAATCAGCGAGTTGCTGGTGTCTGCTTCGGGCTCCGTCTTGACGACCTCGGATTGAATATTACGTCAGGCTACGCATGTCGCAACACGCGACACAATCACCTCCCGCTGAATAGATTGATTCCGATGATGAAGGTCCTTCGAATTCGCCCGGTGGTGATGATCACCCCTACCTGGCGCGCTAGCTGTCGGTGTTTTAGACCGGTAAACCTACCAAGGGGGTACCTGAGGCAGTAGATTGTACGTTGGAGGATCGTGATTAGGAGACCGAGAACTCGAAGGTATGCGCAAGGACACGGGACACAAGATTTATACATGTTCGGGCCGCCAAGGTGGCGAGCCCTACGTCATGTTTGGGGGATCAAGTATGGCGCCCTGCACTTGGTGTTGGTTTAGATCAGGTGTCCGTCTAGGTACCCGGCGCTCCTTTATATAGTCCAGGGGGCGGGTTACTAGTCGGTTACAAGGCAGGAGGTCTTGTAGAATTACACAAAACGAGTCCTAGTAGAATTACAGGGGAATTCTAATAGGAGTCCGTTTTCATCCTTCATTGTATGAGTACCCGGGGAGTAATGCACGACACTAACATATCGGTTCAGTTTGTTTTTCAGGCGAATTTTGATTTGTGCCTCCGCCCGCGGCTGACGTCTGCTGCTAGTTCCCAGCTGGCTGCTCTTCTTTCACTTTTGCAGGGTATTGAGCTCGACGAGCTACCTGACCAGCGGAGGATGAAACTAACCGGGCGGCGGTTTACCTCTCGCGACGCGTATCACGCCATCACCGATGTGGAGAGTATGGACTTGCACGGACAGCGGGTATGGAAAACTAGAGTGCCCAACAAAGTGAAGATTTTCTCCTGGTTGTATTTTAAAGACAGGCTCAGCACACGATCGAATTTGCATGCCAAGCACATTCTCGACCACGCCCTCTGTGAACGATGCTCCCAACAGCCTGAAGATCGACAACATGTGTTCTTCCACTGCTCGGGCGCCAATGCTGTCTGGAGTAAGCTGAGCCTTGAGCATGTTGCCTCTCTTGATGACGCTGATATTTGGAATGCGCAGGTGCCGCCCGGCTTGGCATCAACCCTCTGGCCTTTCGTTTTATTAACATTGTTGTGGCGCTTATGGGAATCCAGGAACGGTGCAATCTTCCGGAACGAGCACCCTTCACCACGAACGATTGTTACTAGAGTATGCGATGATTTGCTGACCTGGCGAAAACGGCTTAAAGCCGATCAGGCACCCAAGTTAGATTCTAACTTGGCGTTTGTACCTCCTATCTTGTAATGCCACAAGCTGATGCTCAGCATGTGTGCAAAAAACACTCTGTCTTTGTTTTACCTTTTAAATGGAAATCTTGGTGGGGAAGCTCTCCCCCCGTTTGTTTTCAAAAAAAAAAGTACAGCTTGCTAACAGTGACCAAACTAAGGTAGTGTAGTTCTGTTTTGAGTGATCGGTACATACCCATCAAACTACGAATCTTGGGCACCTCATTTTATTTATTCAACGCAATTCCACTCTGTTTCCAAAAAATGTCAGTACCTTGCAGTCCTCATATCCTTATACATGCTTTCCTTCAGCAAATTCTTATACATGCTTTCCTTCTGTAGATTATGGAGAGCCTTGAGATTGTAGAGTTACAGGAGCCCTTGTGAGGATATCGGTCACTCCGCAACTTGAAGCAAAGCTTCAATACTCTGGAAACTAATTGTGTGCATCATGCTCCTCAATGTTAGTTATGATCCGTCCTGAGTTCAGAAGTTGATCTTGTTATTATCTCTCCTGTAGCATCTTTGAGATGGCGTTCACATGCATATATGAGCTGTTGATGTATGCATGTGTACGGACGTTTTCTGGATACCCGAGCTCAGCTCCATCTTATAAACATCTCTCAACAGTTACTCATATATAAAGGATACCCGAGTACTATATAAACCTTGTTAGCCATGAATGAAGGATTCTTGTTAATATATTTTGTGTGGATCAACAAATTTCGGCTAAGATTTAAATGAACTTTTACGATTGTTTAGACTGACACAAATATTGGTTATGTACTGATTCTATCATACATGTAGCTTTATTTACGGCTGTCATACTTTTTTTTGACAGGAAACACAGCGAGGGAGGCCCCACGGTGAAGATTTTATTGAAACCGAGTGAAATAAAAGAGGAAAGATAAAAACTTACAGTAAAATATTGTTATAATGATATTGTCGAAACATTAGAAAAATATAGTTTAAAAAATTTTGATGTGTATATTTGGTTTTTGAAGTCTAAACACAAATATAAAATTCAGGCAGATCCAACAAATAAGTTGAAATAGTCAACAAAGGAACATCCATGCAAAACTCGCTCAGCAGATTCTCCCACAACTGTTGAAACAGCACAGAAGAACTGTCAGGCGGGTCGTCTAACGAAAAGCAGAAGCCCACTGGCAAACAAGAAAGAAAGAAGAAAATAAAAGCAGAAGTGCACTCGCAAAAAGAAAAAAAAAAGAAAAGAAAAACAGAAAGGGGGGAAAACAGCGGTGGCGTATGCAGCGCTGACTTTGTTAAAGATTTCATACGTATGCAGCGCGGAAAAACACTCTGACACAAACTGACGCGTACATGGACAGAGTCCATGTGAACCAAAAAACACACCGAGCGCTAGGAGATTTGGACGTCAAAACTTCCTATCCCGAGTCTGTCGGCATGCCTCCCTCCCTCCCCACATCTGAACCCGAGGGGGTCTCAGATTCCCCATCCCTAGCTCATGACCGCCGCCGCAACCACAGCTAGCCGTCGCCGGCGGCGCGTTTTGACGCGGTCCGGTTTAGCCTCACGCCGCCCGGTGCGAGTTCCCTGGCGGCCGTCGCCGGGGGTGCCGGAGGCTCCGAGCGCCGGCATCTAGTAAGCTCCGTGGTGTTTTCCCGTGATCTGAGGACCGTGCCGAAGAACCCTCAGGCGGCCGCGGCCGTGCGCCCCTTGTCTTCTGAGCTGCCCTCCGAATTGTTCCATATCAGTTTATACTGCAGGTTTGGTTTAGGCACATCTACCTTTCAACGGAGAAATTTTCTTCGATTCGTTCTGATTATCATCTGATAAGTTGTTTGGTATAGATCTGCTGCTACACAGTACTCGTGAGCTGATCTGCCGGATCCATGAGCGAAGCGAGCGAGCGAGGAGGCCGCATGGGGCAAAAGGATGGAGGGAGTTGCTCGAAGGCGAGCAACTAGGCAAGGAGCAGCGGAGACAGGAGGGTCAAATAGCACTGGAGGCGCGCACCGAATTTTTAGGTGAGTTCGGGACAGGAATGAAGCTCAACAATACTCTGGGGATAACCTGGGATCCGTCGGATGCTGCAGTCCCCGGCACCGTGGCGTGGATCTGCTCAAGGGCAGATGCTGCTGCAGTGCCGCATTGCCATTGATGTAACACATGGCTGCGGGGCTAATGGGAAGTTTTAGAAAACTGGATTTGCATTTGAATTTCTAGAGTCTGTGGCTGAGGTCTGGATTTGCTGGAAGTTGCTCATATCAGCATTGCCTGGAGGCAAACTGACTTCAGAGTTACATAACAGAGCCATGACTCTTAGTCTTTGAAGGGGCATCATTGTTAGCCAGCCGAGTTGAACTGTGACACGGACAGAGAGGTAGAGCAGAGTCATATTCAGAACATAGGCATGAAACCTCTGCCAGCCAGCTTTACTAGACCTGATAGGTTCCAGTGCGTAATCATCATCCTGAGGATATGCATGCTACCATCTATGTTATGTTTTGTCGACTAGGATGGTAATTAATGCCATAATCTAGATGTTAATGCTTGCTGAGAAAAATAGGGTTTCATGGCCTAGGATAGTGTTTGAATCCATGAAGCACGTCCTATTTACACCTAGCAGTGATCCCTATTTCCAAAAAAAAAAACTGGTTCAAGGCAGCAGTGAGGGGCGTGGCTTATTTCATTCACTGTCCACTGCTCTCTCTAGTAACGTGTTAACAGTATGTATTTTGTAGTATCACAGTCATACTAACACAGCGCAGAAACCAGTGCATGTCAGTGTGCATCCATTGCAAGACCCCACCCTTTTGTTTTACCCTGGATGCCCATATTCTCTGTACTGAGATATATATTTATTTGCAGGCATGAAGCATCCCCCCCTCCCTCCCTCCAGTTAGGTCCCAGCTACCATGTCAACAACTATGTCAGAAGGTATGCTCAAACACAATTAATTTGAAATTGTAGTGGAATTCAGATTGTATTTTTTTCAGACCAACTCTTGACCATATACCAGATGAACGATACACTTCGTATTTTTTGGTATTGATCATTGACATTGAAACGCAATAGAGAAACTTTTAGTTCATCACATTATTAAAATGAGGGTTTACCATGTTTAGTTACCAGAGAAACCATTACCTTCCGCATCCATTTGCTGTCATAAGAAACTTTTGAAAAATAACCTGTCTCTACATTATTAAGACTCTAGATTGAGTACTTGAGTAGAATGTTCTGGGGTGGCAAAGATGCAGTAGCACTTCTGGACCCCTGCTGCATCATGGCCTCTTTGGGCACATCTGCAAAAATAAGGTAATTCGAATACTGTTAGAAAAACAGATGGTGTGCAGTATATGATAATAACATCATGCAGGAAAAAGCAGTAATAGTATTAATATGCAAGAAGGATCTTCTCATTGCACATTGAATGGTATGTGTGAACCCTGCACGCTGAGAAGCATATGCGAATCTTGGTATTCCAACTGTGTACTGTAATGCACTCTATCTCAAGGCTCAACCATTAAATTTTGGCTCCAAATGCTTTGAATATCTTATAGTTGCTTGGGTACACTACACATAAACATTCTATCATTTCCCACATGAACAAGATCAAGGAAGATACATGATCATACTTTTTTTTTGAACAATACGGCAGGTGCTCTGCCCATTCATTATAGTAGAGAGGAAAGTATACATACAAGACAGACCAAAAGGCCTAGAACAAAATAAAGGAAATTATAGAAAGAAAAGGAAAAAGGCGAAAAAACATAGGATCCTACCCTCCCTCTGTCAAGAATGCCGAGTGGCAGGATGCTACGTCAGTGCGAATGTTAGCACATATCTCAGCTGGCTGTAAAGACTTGTTGTCAAAAATGCGTCGACATCTCTCTTTCCATATGTTCCAGGCCGTGCAGATGATGAGCTGCATGTGTTTCTCCCGTGCCTGCGGTTGATTGCAACTCGCCTTCTTCATTAATTCCCACCATGGAAAAAATAGCGTGCTAATAGCGGCTTCGAGCACTTACCGCAACAATATCTTACTTTTTTGCGCTATCGGCGCTATTGCCGCTATAATGCGCTAAAGCACCGCTATTCAAATTTAGCGCCATATAGCACCGCTAATAGCTCGCTATGCATATTTTTTATTTTGATGCTGAAACCTGAACCATAGAAGATCGTTGCTCTTGGACTTGATGGTGTTATGATTGTTTGCTTATTTCCTTTGAATTGTGGTTGTTTATTTTTGTTAAATGTTTATGGTTGAATTGTGAACTTATGGCTGAATCCTCGTGTCTTCATGGTTGAATTAGTGAATTATGAACTTATTATGTTGGTTGTGGCTTGTGGTTTTCAACTTATCATATATATCTGCTGATGTGATATTTCCTGTTGTTTGATTAAAATAGCGCGCTATAGAGGCGCAATAGTGGCAAAATAGCACGAGCAGACAGCTAATGCTATTGTGCGGCTATAGCGTGGCTATAGCGGCGCTATAGCGTCCGCTATAGCGGTATAGCGGCCAGAAACAGTCGCCGCTATTTTTCATAGCCCGCAATTAAAAACCTTGATTCCCACCATGATAGCACGCGATGCACATTTTGAAATTGTGGTAACTGGAACTGTCCATCCATTGCCATCCGTTGCCATATTGCCTTGGAATAATCACACTTGGCGATCATATGCAGTGTTTTCTCCTGGTGGTTTTGGCAAAGTGTGCATAATGGGTTTGCTGAATTTCCCCGTTGGATGATTCGATCAGTGGTCGGCAGTCGGCGCTGCAGTAATAACCAAAGGAAAATCTTGCATTTAGTTTTGACCTTAGCCTTCCAGATTGTCTCCCAATCAGTTTCAGCTATGCTCCCTTGAAACTGCACTTGATATGCCGAATACTGTGCTGAGGCGTTAAAATTCCATTGTATGGTGTCAGTGCTTTGTGTCAGGTTGATGTGGCACAGCTTACTCCACAGGTCAACAAACTGTCGCAGAACCACCGCAGTGTTAATCCGCCTAAGACCGCGCATCCAGTTCCTGCCCTCCAATGCAACAACAAGTGTCTGGTTCTTTCGCCAGGCAAATTTGAAACAGTCAGGGGCAATATCAATTGGAGCCTGTCCATCGAGCCATTTGTCCTTCCAGAAGTGAGTGAGTTTCCCATTTCCGATCGTGATCTTTGTGCAGGCTCTGAAGAGTGCCATCCTTGCAGGTGTTAGCTGCATGTTCAGTCCCTGCCATGGCTTGGATTGATCAACCCAGCGAAACCAATTCCATCTGATACGTAAGGCTCTGTTAAAGGCTAGCAGATCAAGGATGCCAAGACCCCCAAATTTTTTAGGTCTGCAAACTTTACGCCAATTTACCCAACATTTGCCAGCTCTAGCCTCTTCAGATCCTGCCCATAGGAAATTTCTGCGTATCCTATCAATGCGTTTGATAGCCCACTTGGAAAGAGTGAAGGAGGTCATGTGGTATACTGGAACAGACGACAAGACCGAGTTGATCAGTGTTAGGCGCCCAGCTCTTGTGAGTAATCTTCCTTTCCAGCCCGGCAACCGAGCGCCAATCTTGTCAATGAGAACTTGCTCATCAGCTCTTCTTATTTTGCCAATGTGGAGCGGTAGGCCAAGATATGTACACGGAAAGAGACCCTGTGCCGCTTGGAGGGTATCAATTAGAGGCTCCACTTCTTCCACAGTACATCGGATCGGGAACATTTGAGATTTTTGCAGGTTTGTCTTGAGCCCAGTGGCATCTCCGAAAGCATTTAGCAGTTCCTTGACATTGTTGACATCAGTCACCGTGGGACGTACAAATAGTGCAGCATCATCAGCATATAAACTGGTCCGAAACTTAATTGAGGCAGCGCCAATTGGGTTGAGAAGGCCATGTTGTGTTGCTTTATCAAACATTCGTTGCAAGGGGTCCATTGCTAGGATGAACAACATTGGTGAGAGTGGATCACCTTGCCGCAGGCCTCGTCTATGTCTGATTGGCTGCCCAGGAATCCCGTTGAGCAAGATGCGGGAAGTAGTGCAACCCCACAGGATAGAGATGATGTCCCTCCATCTTTGGCCAAAACCCACCTTTTCCATGACATCCAGTAGATATTCCCAGTGAACACTGTCAAAAGCTTTGGTGATATCAAGTTTGAGGAACAACATTGGTGTCTTGGTCTTATGGAAATGGTTAACTGCACCCTGCACATATTGGAAATTGTCTTGGATGCTGCGGCCCTTGATGAATGTGCTTTGGCATGGTGCGATGAGTGTGGCAAGATGTGGTGCCAGCCGGTTTGCTAGTATTTTGCTTAGTAATTTAGCCACACTATGCATAAGGCTAATTGGTCTGTAATCAGCCGCAGATGTTGGTTTTGTCTTCTTTGGCAAAAGGGTCACATTTGCTGAATTAAGAAGTTGCCATCGCTGTCCCCTCAAATGATATTTGATGCAAAGCTGCAAGCAAATCCGGTTTGACAATATCCATATCTTGTAGAACAGGCCTGTATATCCATCAGGCCCGGGTGCCTTCTCATTGGGTGTTTGCATGACTGCTTTCTTAATTTCCTCTTCGGAGAAAGGAGCTTCCAATTCCCGGAGGTCATGTCTCGGGATGTTTAAAGAATCCAAATTGAGCTGTCTCTCACGTGGTGTGTATTGACCCAGAATGGTGTTGTAGTGCCGAAACAATTCCTCTTCCTTGTCCCGATGACTGGTGACCACCCGACCTTGTGCTGTAAGTTGTGGGATGAAGTTCTTGCGTCTCTTAGCATTGGCTCTCAGGTGCAAAAACTTGGTATTTGCATCACCCAACCTGATCCAAGTCAGCCTGGATCGTTGTCTGATTTTGATCCGCTGTAGGGCCGTGAAACCCAGGATGCGAGCTTTGGCATTCCTGCGTAGGTGCAATTCTGATGCTGTGAGATCCCTATGTTCTTGAGCCTGGTCTAGCAACTGTACTATCAGAGTTGCAATATCGGTCAGTAACTTCAGTGGTCGTATCTGTTGACGATGCCATTTCTTCAAGGCAGTTGCTAACCGGGACAACTTTACATGTAGAACCCGGACCTTATCTTCTGAGTAGAAAGGCTCTTCCCAGCTGGCCTGTACTGTTTCTCTGAAACCAGGCAACTTGGTCCAGAAACTCTCAAACCGAAAGTGGTGACATCGTTTTACAGGTAATCTCATCAAGAGTAATGGGCAGTGATCAGATGCAGAGGTAGAGAGGGCCTGGACAAAGGCATCCGGTCTGGCCAGCTCCCAATCCTTGGTAACGAAGATGTGATCAATATGAGTGAAAGTCGGAGTGTCAGTCTCACTAGACCAGGTGAATTGGCGACCATGAGGTTTAAGCTCTTTTAGCTCAAGATCGTCCAATGCAAGTTTGAAGCTATTCATTAGTCTCCTATTGACCCTACCATTGCCTTTCTGGTCAGCCCTGAAAATTAGATTGAAATCCCTTAAAATGCACCACTGTGGTAGGATTGTAGGCTGCAGGTTCTTCATTTCCAGCAGGAACCGTTGTTTGTCTAGATCAAGTTGAGGCCCATACACTCCTGTCATCGACCATTGTACACCATTTTCCCAGCACTTGACGGTGGCTGAAATTGTGAATTCTCCCACCTGTATGTCTTGTAGCAGATAATAATCCACAGAACATGCAATGATCACTCCTCCCCTAACACCATCAGCCGGCAGAGGCGCATATGCACCCACGAATTGTGGCCCCAAGGTTTCAGTAATAATCCTGTCATCAACTATTTGCAGTTTTGTTTCTTGAAGGCAGATTACTGTTGCCCTGTGATCATGTATGAAATCCTTCACAACTTGCCCCCGCACTACCCCATTTAGGCCCCTCACATTCCAATTAAACATAACACAATGGTTGTCATTCATTGATAAACGAGCGGTACAACATGCAGTTTGTCCCAAGGCAGATCACCTTGAAGGAAAAACAACATATGGGATACAATTGCACAGTTGCAGTAGTCACGACCACCTGCCCACAACTGAGCCCTGCTATAAAAGCACAAGCTCTGACACCACCCTAACCGTCCTCCTACCATAATTCCACCCTGCCCATCTACTGTTATTGAATTGAAAATACACATTGGATAACTAAAGTCTCCAGCACCCTGCATCATCACTCAGACCACCTCGACACGGGCCTGCTGCTTGTTGCCCTTGGCATTTCCTTCATTAATCAGCTCATCCATGGCCTCCACCGCGAACTCAGGGAGGTCTCCTTTGAACATATTCAGGAGACGCAGCTTCTGCTCTTCCTGTGCGTCATTCTCATCATCCAGCATGTCCAGTTTCTTCAGGAGAACCACTTGTGCCTTCTGCAGGGGTGTCATGGTGGAAGTTGTCTTGTTGGAGAGGCGCTCGCTGCGCCGTGGCTTGCCAGGCACCTGTGTAGCAACCTGTTCCGGCAGCTGGGCAATGATAGGCGTGGGTGCAGCCTGCATCAGTTCATCAATCAGAGCGGCCATTCCATTCACAGTTGGCTCCGGGTTTTCTGCCGGCTGAAATATAAGATCTTCCAGATATTCATCTAAGGCCCCATCCTCAGATTCAGTGTCTTGACCCTGGTAATTGGTGAGGTTGATGGTTTGCTGCTGTTCTGTTGCTGTGTTTGTGGGAGTCGGGGTGGAGGTGGGGATGGCCGTGACGGGTAGTGGAGTATCTGGTGGTGTGCTATCAGGAGAACTGAGCAATCCATTCGGCAGGGCCACATGCTCTGCATCAGCATCAAGGATAGGTAGGGAGGTGGCAACCACATCAACATGTGTATTCTTTAGTGTAGGATCAGCATCCGGGCCAGTGAGGAGATCAGGAGTTGGGGTCCAGTGAGATGTTACCATGTGTGAGGCACTGTTGGCCCAGATGCCAGTCGGGTCGATGAGGAGCGGCCCACACCCTGTAGGCTGGGTCGGGTTGACGAAGCCCAACGAGGCCCAGCTGTTGGAGCGATGGAGCGGTGGCCCCTCACATCTCCCATGGAGGGCCGCCTCCAGCAGCATGGGGTCCTCCATGGTGGGCTCCAACTCCAGGCACGCCATCTTCTTGGTCAAGAAACCAGCTTTGTCTTGTGCTTCCACCGCAGTGACCCCATCCTGCTCCTGCCCGTTGCCCCCAGTTGGCACTATGTGCGGAACCGGAGAGGGCAGCAGGGGCACCAACGGCGCGTGCCCGGCAGCGACCCCACCACACTTGGCACGAAGGGGCAACAGAGTCGCGTGCACTGTGGCTGCCCCACCATCCTTGGAACAATGGGACCCCTTGCTGGGCCCAGTGGCGGAGCCCGCGCCAGCCGCGCCGCCCGCGGCGCCGGCATTCCGTGCCGCCGGCGTTGCCGGCACCACCGACGCCGTCGAGACGGCGAGCTGATGTAGTCGTATCCTCTTCGCTTCCCTGTCCGCCCCCAGGTGGGGAGCGGTCGCGCTTGCGGTAGATGAGCCTGGTGTGGACAGGCAGCCGAGGACGAGGCACCGGCGGCACCTGCCCGTCAGGTACGCCCAGCGCCCAATCGAAGGTGAACGTCTTCGGCCAGGCGGTGTTGTCGAAGGAGCCCCTTGCGGAGCTGCACCGGCTGCCAGAGTAGGTGTTCACTGGCGATGGAGGCCTGAAGTCGACAACCTGATCCAGATGGATGATCACAGGATATGAGAGCAGAGCAATCGGACCACGCCTCTCCCGGCGCGCCAGGAAACGACCGCGACCGTTGAAATCCCAGTAAGACTCCATGCGTCCGGGCGCATTCTCCAGCTGGAGTGTGCCGGTCTTGGCGAAGCCATCGGGGTCCTGCGTCCACGCCCAGACGACGCAGCAGGTGCGGTCCTTGTCCTCCGGCGGATCTACCTCGATCCGCTCCATCAACGTCACCGGCGCCATCAGCTGCGCCACGGTCGCCAGTTGGTGTGCATGTTCGGGCACACCCTCAATGCAAAGTCGAACCTTGTAGAACATGTTGGCTGCCTCCGCGTGGGACGTCGGCGTCCACGGGAGGAACCGGAATAGCAGGTCGCCGACGCGCAGCCTCCGTGTCCAGGCGAGGACGTTGTCGCGGTACTTCGGTGAGGGGAGTTCGGCGATGAAGCCCTCAGGCGGATATGGCGAGACCCGGACGGCCATCGGTACCACGCGCAGCGCCAATCCGAGAGCCCACGCCATGTCGTAGCAGAATGGTGTAGTGCCGCTGCCCATTGCAACAGCAATCACCGCACAACTCTGGAGCGCTCTGGCTCGGCCAACAAGCTCCAGAGTGCACGGCGCACAAGCGACAATCGAGTCCGGGCGACCCGCCATCCCACCCGGCGCAGCTTGTGCCTGAGGTGGTGGCGGTGGTGCAGAAGTGGGGAGTGGAGGCGGCGGTGGTGTGGTGGTGGCGGATACGGCAGGAAGTGGTTGGTTGGTGGCAACTTGTCGATGCTTACACTGGCGAGCACGGTGGCCGGAGCGGAAGCAGGAGATGCATCGCACGGAGTCACGACACTGGTAGGCTTTGCGGTCGGCGGCGAGACAATGGAAGCAGCGACCAGCAGCGCGCTCGTGGAAATGTGAATGCTTGGGGGGTGTGGAGTTTCCCAAACGCCGGAAAACAGAGATGCGTCGGCTGGGCTGTTGGAGCTTGGCTTCGCTCCTACGTTGGCTCGGAGATGTAGCCCACTGCCATCCATCCTCGTCCAAACCCGCAGAGGCCGGCGCAGCACAGCTTGTCGGGAAGGTGAGGCGGGAGGAGATGGGTGGCCTGGAGGACGTCGGAAAGGTGGTTGGGGGCACTACCAGGATGGACTTCAACTTTGGCCTCACCTTCCCTTCACGAGATGCCCTCGGGCTCCCCGCACTTGCAGCTGCCATCGAAGGGATCGGCTGCCCTGCACCATTGCCGTTCCCCAGCTCCTGGCCGGAGGAATCCCTTCCTCCTTCGGCCCTCCTGTCCTCGGGCGTAGCGGCCGATAGCAACGCCTCCTTGAAGGTCAACTTTCCCTTGGCCTCACCTGCTTGGCATGATCCAGATCCCCTAACACAACCGAGACCCTGAAGTGGATCTGGGCTAGGGGAGAAAGAGAAATCCACAATGTCCAGCTGTGGGGACTGAGGACCGGTAGGAGGTGGTGAGGCTAGTGAGTGGTGGCGCCGGTCGTCGGAGTGGCTTGCTGACGGCGAGGACGAGGCGAGATGGGCGGTGACGGGCGGAGGGGGCGAAGCAGGGGAGAGGGGCTAGAGCGGAGCCATCCATGCAAAGTAGTTAGTATAGTATAGTATGCGCATCCGGCAGACGGCACTAGTTAGTACATGATCATACTTTAGTGCTGTTATTGATGTTTTGGTTCGTTTGGTGGAGTACTGGAGTTATAATTTTGTTAAAGATTTTTCTTTGGGTTTAGTGTGACTTGTTTGAATTTTTTTTTTACCTTAGCCTACTAAGCAGTAGTGGTGCAGCTTGTTTCTAGCATGCACATGAAACCATTTCTAATCATAATGCAGCTCCGGGTGATTTCTGTTGGAAGATGATATTCACTTGCATGCACAAGGCCGTAAGGGTATGCACAAGGCTAATCATAGCTGTAAGGGTATGCACAAGGCTATTAGCAAATAACTACAGATAAACCGGAATAGCAATTGTAATGCTGCACAATGAAGAAGATAAGTGCTATTGTACCCTTGCGGCCTTACCTTTACCTACTTCAAGAACATAAGAATTGCAGTAGTAAAGAAAAACCATGAAGAAAACTCAAATTTTACCCTTGTCTTTTTTCAAGACATAATAACTGCAGTATAAATAATAACCATGTGCTGTGCAACTGTATAAAACAACAGAAATGCTTTTTTTTAAAAAGAACAACAGAAATGCTGGGTTCTACTTGTCTGCTATTTTCTAGCTGCTTATTGAATGCTGTTCGATAGATTTAGTGTCTGATCTGTTTGCTTTCAAAGCAAAGTTCAACCCCATGTTTATAAAATCCATTAGATTGATATCTTATTCTTTTTGATGTGATCAGTTGAATTCAGGTCAAGAGGAGTGACTGATGCTGAAATTTCAAGGCTTTGACAATCAACAGCCTGAACATGTCACTTTATACTATGGATATGGAAATCCTTAGGCATAATTATTAAGTGTCATCATTCTTCAAACTGGATTGGACTACATAGACAACTAGGTGGAAAGGTGCTGTTTAGTGTTCCACTGCACAGGCTTCAAGATCTGTCCACAATGGCCTGTAAGTTTTCTGATTCTCTCTGAAATGAAACTTAGATACTTAGGGGTAAATACCACCACCAAAAAGGCAGGGGGTTGAAGTTTCGTGGGGATGGGTCATTACTCATTAGTTACAAAACTTTAGGGGAGATACTAGATAGTCCACTCTTGCTTCATCTTACTCTGACTGGTATGTGTGAGGTCTTGCCCAAGCAGGAGTAAGAGAACTGATGAAATGCTTAACACAGTGTACTCCTCTGTCCCATAAAGAATGCAATCCTAGCATTTGAAAAAAATCCCACAGAGTGCAATTCTAGAAAATAGATCTAATTACCTGCCTAATTAAGTAATCAGATCTGATCTATATGCCAAAATTTACTGCATGTGGCTAAAAAATAAGGGTACTAGAGTCTTTTCGCGCCACCACTAATCTGTCCTAGAAAAACTAGAATTACACTTTTTATGGGGCGGAGGGAGTACTTTTTTAGTAATAAGTAGGTTTTTAGTAATAAGTAGGTAGGCTCACAGATCAACCGATTCCATGGCACTAAACCTATGTACTGCAGACATGCCACTGTTCATATGAACTTTCCCGGAACTCCACCTTTCAACTTCCCTGTTCACCGCAAAACAATCATTGGGCTGTGGTTGTAATTGGTTCAGCCCTAGGAAGCATCAAGCCAATGAGCAGTGATGAAGTGCCAGCCTCATTGCCAACACCAAGGATGTACTCCCTCAGGTTAAGGAAGCTTGATGTTTTGGAGGTGACGTATCACGATGCAGCCAATGGAGGTGACATATTAAGGAAGCTTGATGTTTTGATGTTTAAGAATGTATTGCTTCCTGTTCCAGTGTGCTCTACTATATAGAAAACCTAGTTACTGGTGATGATATGTCTGGACCCCTCAACCCTACAACAAGGGTGGACGACTAGATGATGGCATGTCAGTTAGAGATAACACTTCAACCTTGTCTACCCACACTACCCCTCTGCATCACGCCATTCGTCTTTCTTTCCCTTCCTACCCTTAGTCCAAAGCTTTCAAGTTTAGACTTTAGTGCCCACACCGTCTTCCACACCTTTGCTCCGTGGAGGCAATAGGATAGGGGTAGGGTCTGGCAGCCTAGCTTCCTATCGCCTCAGATTGCGCAGAATGCAAACAGAGTCTACCCTGGAAGCCAATGAGCAGAGTTTGTGCTAGACCCTATCTATCTCATGGTAATTTTCTGAAATTTCTTTCAACTGCTAGCTATCTTTTGCGGAACAATATCAAAGATATATGTATCAAAATGTGTTATGTGTCTCCGTAGTTCAAAACGAGGCACAGATCAAGAAAGGAATGGTACAAGTGCAGATGTAGTATGTGTCGCAGTTGTGAAGAGCCCTGCTTTCACTCTTGACAAGGAGCATGTCGCAAAAGACAAGGACTCACGATGGGCACTGTGACAACCAGCTTGCTTTGTGCAGCAACCAGTTGTCAACAAACTACCTGCACTCCTTTGGACTGAGCAAATATGGAGTGATTTTCTTTTTGCTGAAGCTGCAATGCACTTCATAGCTCATACTGAACATTTAGTATGCTTGCTTTAGAATAAAGGAGTACAATATGAAATTAGGCAACATAATTCTAAGGGCATACTCCGTTCATAACAACTTACATGGAGAGGATATGCAACATAATTACTGGGCAAACAGTGGAGAGTATGCATACGCTGTTCATAAAAACTTACATGGAGATGATATGCAACATAAAAATTTAATTTCATATCGTACTTCACAGGGGTAAGGCAACAGAATTTCCAATGATTTGAATGAGTTTGTTTTACATGCTAATAGTTTCACATGATATACAATCTCTTTGGATTCAATCTCAGGGTACATTTGTTGTTTCATACAATCATACATAAAGTACAAAGCTTTCTTCTGAAATGTTAGTTCTGACGGGTAAACAATCACCAAATGCTATTGTTAGATTCAGACATTCAGTACAGGAACCTAAGAAATTAAAATGCTGGTAAGACACTGAATGTTGCTGGCTAAAATACTTATTTTACAAAAGTAGACATGTTTATGCAACAAATCAAGAAAAAAGATGTGATCTGTTTCTCTTGATGTTTGCACACTCATTTTATTTTCTTAACTTCTCACTAAACATGTTTTTTTATGTTTTATGCCAATTATTTTTGATGCAAGATATCTGTAAGTCCTGAATATATGGTTAGAAAACAATGATATCTTTGTGCTTACAGTTTATTTTGTTCACTTATGGTGTGCTTATCTAGCCTTCTTCTTTGACAGGAATATGATCAAGAGAAATGGGCCTGGGGCCTCCCAGTTTTAAAAGTGTTGCAGAAAGTAAAACATGACTTTTTTATGATGTATGATTACTAAATGTTCCTTCGCAACTAGCTTTTCCTAAAGTATATTTATGCATAAAAGACGAGACTAGCCTGGTTAGTATTTTGACTTTTGCAGATCCTCCAGCCCTAATGAAATACAATACTGTGAGAAGCTTTGGATGCTACTTGGGCCTGTTCAATCCTACTGTGGTGGTTTGGGTTCAAGGTTATCGTACAGAATCCCAGCCTTTAGAGGTGTGGCCAACAAAAGAATGCAGAAAACTGTTCATCCTAATTTCAGTCTCATAAATGCGAGGGGGGAAAGATGATGCGGCGGCGGCACAGTACCTTCTTGTGCGCTTCCTTCCGGAGCTGAGCGCGGATCTGCGCCATGGTGTTGCTGCAACGGTGCTGATCCTTCAAACGCCACGTTAGGAACCACCCCCCGCATCTTGCGCACAGATGCCCGCAAGTGTGGGCAAGCTTCTGGGACTTGCTTTTGAACTCGTCTAGACACCGCCGGCAAACACGGCCCATTTCTGCAGAGTGAGCGAGAGATTAGATCGATTTCTGCAGGAGTGAGCGAGAGATTAGATCGATTTCTGCAGGAGTGAGCGAGCGATTAGAGCGGGTGAGAAAGCGAACGGGATCGAAGTTCGAACACACGGAATCGAACACCCGAAACACCGAGATTTCGTACGGATCGAGATCGAGGCCTCACCGTCGAGATTGATCGCCGAACCCTAGTGCTGCGTAGGGGCGCTTTGCCGGCAGTGCAGGTGCTCGATACAGGTGGGGTTTGCGAGCAGGTGATGTTTTGATTATTTTTTTTATTAGCAATCCTCCAAGTCAGATAGGGAGACACAGCACACGTCTAACTAATCAATCATTTTTTACAGTTTATTAATTACACTCTAAGTGGGTGTGTCGGGGACCGCCCTAGGGGTCCCCATAAACAATGGGGGAACCCTCACTCGAATCCCTGCATCGAAACACGCTAAGCCTAACCATGCGAGAAACTAACCGTGCGCGGACATAGCCCATGCGGCAGGACTCCGGAGGCCCACCAAGACGGCCCGTCTAGAAGACCCCTCGAGCAGGCTCCGCCTCGCTCGAGGGGGACGCTCCTCGAGCGGGCTGCGCCCCGTTCGAGGGGGCAACCCCCTCCTCGAACGGATTCCGCCCCGTTCGAGGGACAACCCTTCCCTCGAGCGGTCCCGCCCCGCTCGAGGGCTCGCTCCCCCTCGAGCGGGTCTCGCCTCGCTCGAGGGTCCGCTCCGCCCTCGGCCGGGGCCCGCCACGCTCACGGGCGCCCGCACGCGTGCGCCGCCCGTACTTGGGCATTTAACGCCCCGACGCCGCGGGGACCGGCGCCATCATGCGCCGGGGCTCACGCCCCGGTGCCGCCGCACCAACTCCCCGGGGAGGAGCCCATCCCCGCCACCGTGGGATGGATCGTGCGGTACGGCCGGTGTCGGTCCCGTGACACCGTGCGCCCACTACTTGTACGGGCCGACGCGCCCGACCCTCGAAAAGGGGCGGGCGCACCCTCGATTCCACTTTCCCGTGACCCCGCAGTTGGGTGAGGGGCGCTAGGTCGGTGGATGGCCATCCCGCCACCGTAACGGCGCGGCCGTCGTACCCACGCGTGCGTGCGCACGCCCGGCACCTGCGGCAACCACTCCACTACCGCAGCTCATTGGGAAGGAACGCCGTTCGCCCGCTCCCCGTACCCCCGTACCGCCCATCATCGCACCTCCCTCGAAGCCTATCGGAGGACGCCATCGCCATCCGCCGCCTCCTACCCTCGAACCACCACCGTTCGGGCACGGGGTAGGCCATCATGGCCGGATCGCGGCCGAAGATCGACCGGACGGCCGCCCACTCTACACCGTAGCGCGACGTGCTCCCTCACGTAGCTAGGCGCCGCGGCGTGCATGTAACTCGCCGCCCCCTTGGCCTACAAAAGGGGGGAGGCGAGCCCCCGGCCGCGGGGGGGGGGAACAAGTTCGAGGAACGAGTTCGGTGGGACACAACGCACCGTGCACTCACTCTCTCATTCTCCCACAACATCTTCAACCACTTTCACGGGGACTTGGAAGCCACGCTTCCTCTCCCGCCTTGCTTGTACTTGCCCCACTACAAGCACCCCGGTGCCGAGCAATATAGTGCCACGAGCACACCACCGCCGGACGTACGGCCCCCTCGGCGGAACCGGGATAAAACCTTGTGTCATTTGTTGCTTGGCATCGACCATTGAGGGATAGACCTAGGCGTTATCTACTCGGTTAGTGTCGGGACCATATTCCGCACCGACGTTGGCGCCCACCGTGGGGCAAACGAGCGCCTAAGGTCATTTCGCCAACTCCCTCCATGGTGATCCGCACTGAGTACCGTGGTACCCGCTATAACATGGGTAGCTCGGACCCTCTCCCGCCGGGTTCGAGATCCGCTTCGGGGACTTGAACTTCCGGGCCACGGGGGAACGGCTATCTCATGCGCCTCACCAATCGTGAGGAGCTTCGCGCGCGCCGCGAGGCCGAGTCCGCTCCGGTCTCCGCCGCACGCACGACACCGGCGCGGGCGCCGCGAGCACGGATGCCGCGGGCCCGTCGACGCCGCGACGCCGTCGTCGCTCCGGGCTACGCTCGCGTCGGGCGCGGTCCGAGCGGCGGCAGCCGAGCGCGCGCGCCGCCCAACGCGGTGCGCCCACCGTCACGACGACCGCCACCCCCCCCGGCGGGACCGCGTGCGGTCTCTCGACCACGCATCCCCATCGGGCCGCGTGGCGCCACTACGGCCTACAACGCCAACGTCAACACGACAATGCGCGGGGTTCCGCCGGTCGCCACGTCTTCGTCGCCGGGGACCCCGACACTTCGCCGGGGCGGACGAGTCGTCCCCGGGCTCCGTCGACACGATGCCACCCGCCAACCGCCATGGGTACGCGGAGTGGGACTTCTCGGTGTGCCGACCCGGCCGCGTTCGGGCGCTTCCTCGACGCCACGGACTGCGGTTTGGTCGCTCCGACGACTCCAAAGACGCGGGAGCTACGACCCCACGCGGGAATGTTGCGCCGTCATCACCAACGACCCGCCAACGCCGCCGTGCGGCGGTGCCGGGAGACGGGGAAGTCACGCCCGCCCCTGGGGATCGCCACGCGCCCGGCCGCGGGGCCAAACGCCCCCGCCGGGCCGACGTCGACGCACGGCCGGCCCAAGCTCGCGAGCTCGAGGCCAAGGCGCGCGAGGAGTACGGACAGGTGCGGCCGCTCCGCGCCTCGATGGCGGGGGGAGGCCTCCGCGCGCGGCGAACGCGCGCGGGAGCCGGGGCCGACAAGTCCGTGACCGCCTCAACCCCCGTCCCCAACGTCGACAACGCGGATACTCCGCCACGGGCGAGCCAAAGCTCATCGCCGCCGCAACGTTGCTACGCGCCATGCCGCACCCTCAACCCCCGAGGCTCGAGACATGCACCGCGAGGTGCGGACGCTCCTTGAGCAAGCGGCCGTCCGGCCAGGCCGAGAGCTCGGCCTCACGCATCCGCCGCCGGGGAGGACGCGCGGGGTGATGATCCCGCACCAGGAGGCGAACCCTCGGTGCACGTGGGTCAACCTGCTGACCAGGGACGCACGCCGGCCAAGGAGCGGCTCCTCGACACACGCAGGGCGCTGGATGGAGATGCCCGCAATGTCATCAACGCCAGGCGCACCAGCAAGGCGGACGCACGAGCGGCCAGGGGCTACCACCCTCGAAGGGGTGGACGCTACGACAGCCGGTGAGGATCGCTCCCCGACACCGAGCCCCCGGCACCCGTGTGTTTAGCCGGGAGATCCGCACGGCAGCGTTCCCCCAGCGCTTCCGTCAGCCCTCGACGATCGTCAAATACAACGGGGAGACGGACCCTCGTGTCCGGCTCAACGATTACCGCCCGGCTCGTCGCCGGGCGGGGCCACCAACGACGAAGTAATCATCCGCAACTTGCCCCCGCATCCGGGCGACGCGGCCCGACATGGCTCGAGCACTTGCCCGCCGGCCCGCATCCATAACCGGGACGATCTAGTCCACACCTTCGTGGGCAACTTCCGGGGCACATACGTGCGCCCGGGAACTCTCGGGATCCGCGCTCCCCGCACGCAGGCCGGGCGAGTCGTTACGGGACTTCATACGGCACTTCTCCAAGCGCCGCACGAGCTCCCCGCCGTGGCACGGTCCGACATCGTGCACGCGTTCCTCGAGGGCACCACGTGCGGGACCTTGTGCGCGAGCCGGGACGCGCCCCGCCCACGGACTCGAACGAGCCGTTCGACATTGCCACCGTTCGCTTCCGGAGAGGAGGCCGTGGGGGCAATCTTCGACGGCAAGAAGGGCAAGCGCTCCGAGGACACGCCCGCGGAGGGCGGCGGGTCCAAGGAGCCGCGCCGCGCCGACAAGCGGGGCAAGAAGGGGAAGAAGCCGCGCCGCGAGGCGCGCGAGCGGAGGGCGCAACGGCGGCAACGCCGAGGCCCTCGCCGTTGACCCGCCCGACGGGGCCCTCGACCGGCTCCTCGAGGCCCGGGGTGTTCGACGACATGATGAAGAAGCCATGCCCCTACCACAAGACCCCCGTGAACCACACTCTTGAGCAAGGCGACATGCTCAAGAAGTTCTATGGCCGTGCCGCCGCGAAGGAGGCAGAGGCCAAGAAAGATGGGGGCGATGGCGACGCGGGTGGTTTCCCGCCGTCGAAAATGTGTTCCTCATCTTTGGGGGACCTACCGTCGACATGTCGACCCGCAACGCAAGAAGGAGCGGCACGAAGTCCTCGCCGCGAGAGAGGGCGCCTCCGCCTTTCTCAACCGGTCGAAGGATGCCATCACCTTTAGCCGGGATGATCACCCAAATCGCATCCCGAACCCGGCCAAGTACCCACCGGTGGTCGATCCCATCATTGGGAACGCCGGTTTTCGAAGGTCCTTATGGACGGAGTGCGTAGCCTCAATATCCTCTTCGCGCACACATTGCGCCCGATGGGGATTGGGCCGGACCGCCGCGGCCCGGCACGAAGCCGTTTCACCGCATCGCGCCCGGCAAGCGGGGTTCAACCCCTCGGGCGGCATCGACCGCCCGTCCGGTTTGGGACCCCCCAAGAATTTCCGCAAGGAAACCCTCACCTTCGAGGTGGTGGGATTCAAAGGGGCCTACCATGCCATCCTTGGGCGACCATGCTATGCCAAGTTCATGGCGGTCCCCAACTACACGTACCCGAAGATGAAGATGCCGGCCCAAACGGCGTCATCACCGTCGGGTCGTCGATCGAGCACGCATTCGACTGCGATGTCGAGTGCGTGGAACATGCAGAGGCGCTAGCGCTGGATGAAGCGCTGGTGAACACACTGGAGAAGATGGTCAACGACGACCTCAGCTCCGCCGCCAAGCACGTCGGCACCTTCGAGGCCGCCGAGCAAACCAAAGGGGTCCCCCTCGACCCGTCGACCCCCGAGGGCAAGGCGTTGAGGGTCAGCTCGACCCTCGACCCTAAATAGGAAGCAGTGCTCGTCGACTTCCTCCGCGCCAACGCCGACGTCTTCGCGTGGAGCCCCTCGGACATGCCAGGCATCCCGAGGGAGGTCGCCGAGCACTCCCTTGATATCCCGCCTAATGCTCGCGGCGTGCGGCCAGCCGGCCGCGCCGCTTTGACGAGGAGCGGCGATGGGCGATCGGAGCGGAGCCGCGGAAGCTCCTCGAGGCCGGATTCATCAAGGAAGTGTTCCACCCTACGTGGCTAGCTAATCCCGTGCTTGTAAAAAAGAAAAATGGGAAGTGGAGGATGTGTATAGACTACACCAGTCTCAATAAAGCATGTCCAAAGGTTCCTTTTCCTTTGCCACGTATAGATCAAATCGTTGATTCAACAGCCGGGTGTGAACTACTCTGTTTCCTTGATGCCTATTCGGGATATCACCAAATAAAGATGAAGGAGTCCGACCAGCTCGCGACTTCGTTCATCACACCGTTCGGGACGTTTTGTTACGTCACGATGCCTTTTGGCCTCAGAAACGCGGGCGCAACATATCAGCCGCCGCATGCAAGACGTTTTTGGGGACCATATCGGGCGGACGGTCGAGGCTTACGTGGACGACATCGTCGTCAAGACCGAGAAGGCGGACGACCCGGTTAGCGATCTTGGCATCGCGTTCACCGTTCGCGGGCCAACGGGGTCAAGCTCAACCCCGAAAAATGTGTCTTTGGAGTGCCGCGGGGCATGCTCCTAGGGTACATCGTCTCCCGGCGGGGAATCGAGGCCAACCCCGAAAAGGTCGCGGCCCTCGAGCGAATGGGTCCATTCGGGACCTCAAAGGGGTGCGAGAAGGTGTTGGGGTGCCTCGCCGCCTTAAGCCGCTTCATCTCGAGGCTCGGTGAGAAGGGCCTCGCCCCTCTACCGCCGCTCAAGAAGCACGAGCGCTTCTCTTGGACCGCCGAGGCCCAGGAAGCGCTCGACAAGCTGAAGGCGTCTCTGACGCACGCCCCAATCCTTACGCCGCCACGAGACGGCGAACCCCTCCAACTCTACGTGGCCGCAACCACCCAGGTGGTCAGCGCCGTGATCGTCGTGGAGCGCACGGAGGAAGGGCATGCCCTGCCTGTGCAGAGGCCGGTCTACTACATCAGCGAAGTTCGTCGGACACGAAGACGCGCTACCCCCGGTGTCCGGAAGCCGTTGTACGCGGTAGTCCTCGCGCGGCGCAAGCTCCGCCACTACTTCGAGGCCCACCCAGTTACGGTGGTCTCTTCCTTCCCGCTAGGAGAGATCATTCGCAACCCCGACGCGGCGGCAGGGAATTGCCAAGTGGTCCGTGGAGTTGATGGGCGAGACGCTCGCCTACGCTCCGCGCAAGGCCATCAAATCGCAAATCTTAGCCGATTTCGTCGGCCGAGTGGACGGACACGCACCGCCGCCCCCTCGCATTCAAGCGGCACGTCGGACTCGTTCTTCGACGGCTCGGTGATGAAGACGAGAGCGGGCGCGGGCTCGCTCTTCGTGTCACCCCTCGGGGAGCACATGCGCTACGCAAGGCGCCTCCACTTCCCCGCGTCCAACAATATGGCGGAATACGAGGCCCTTCTCTCGCGGCCTAAAAATCGCCATTGAGTTGGGCATCAAGCGCCTCGACGTGCGAGGGGATTCGCAGCTCGTGATCGATCAAGTCATGAAGAACGCGAGGCCGCCACGACGACAAGATGGAGGCCTACCGTAAAGCCGTGCGGGCCCTCGAAGACAAATTCTACGGCATCGAGCTCAATCATGTACCCCCGCCGGTACAACGAGGAAGCGAGACGAGCCGGCAAAAATAGCGTCCGGCGGATCACCGTTCCCCCGAACGTCTTTGCGCGCGACATCGCGCGCCCCTCGGTCACCTTCGAGCCCTACCCCTCGAGCGACGGCGGACCCTCGGGGGGCTCCCTCGAATCCGGCGGGTGCGGAACCCATGGAAGAGGACCCCTCGAACGAGGCGTACGTGCTCTCCCTTCTCGAGGGGTACGGCTCCCACGAGATCGATGCGATGGATATAGAGCCGGCTCCCCGTCCAAGCGGATTGGCGGGGAAAAGCACACCGCCCGGATCGCTCGAGGGGAACTCCCCGCGGATCGGGCCGCGCCGGGCGCATCGCCGGGATGGCCAAGTCTTTCACCCTCGTCGACGGCGAGCCGCACAAGCGCGCCGCGTCGGGCATCCTCCGGCGGTGTATACCCATTCCCGAGGGGCGCGAGCTCCTACGGGACATCCACGCGGGGATCCGTGGCCACCACGCCGCGCCACGCACCCTCGTTGGCAACGCGTTCCGCCGGGGCTTCTATTGGCCTACCGCGGTCGCGGACGCCGCCGAAATCGTGCGCACTTGCGAAGGGTGCCGCTCTACGCCCGCAAGACCAACTTGCCCGCTCACGCTCGCAAACGATCCCCGTACCATGGCCGTTCGCCGTGTGGGGGTTGGACATCGTCGGGCCCCCGCGGAAGGCGCCGGGGGCTTCACCCACCCGCTTGTCGCGATCGACAAGTTCTCCAAGTGGGTGGAGGTGCGCCCCATCACGAATTTGAGGGCCGAACGGACGGTCACGTTCTTCACCGACATCGTCTACCGCTTTGGAGTGCCAAACTCCATCATCACAGACAACGGGTCCCAGTTCACGGGCCGGAAGTTCTTGGAGTTCTGCGACAAGTTCCACATCCGCGTGGATTGGGCAGCTGTGGCGCACCCACAGACCAACGGCCAAGTGGAGCGTGCCAACGGCATGATTCTACAGGGCCTCAAGCCCAGAATTTTCGACCAGCTCAACAAATCCGGCCGAAAATGGCTCCAAGAACTACCAGCAGTCGTGTGGAGCCTAAGGACTACCCCAAGCAGAGCCACCGGTTCACCCCGTTTTTCCTAGTTCATGGCGCGGAGGCCGTCCTCCCCACGGATCTGGAATACGGGTCGCCCAAGGTTCGAGGCTACAACGAGGATGCTAACCGGCCGAGCCCGCGAGGACTCGCTGGACCAGCTAGACGAAGTACGCCTCGTGGCGTTGATGCACTCCGCAAGGTATCAACAGTCCCTACGACGCTACCAAGCACGCAAGATACGTCGGAGGGATTTCGGCCGAGGGGGATTTGGTCCTAAGGCTACGCCAAGACAACCGAGGGCGCCACAAGCTATCACCCCCATGGGAGGGACCCTACGTCGTGGTGAAGGTGCTCAAGCCGGCACGTACAAGGCGGCCAACGAGGACGGCGAAGAACTCACCAACGCCCGGAACATCCAACGGCTACGTCGCTTCTACCCTTAGCTAGGATTTCCAAGTATTTTCTGTTGTAAAAACGCATGACCAACGCCCCAGTTGGTGCCACCTATGTAATTACTCCAAGTCTAATAAAAGGGCAACTCGGCTTTCCCCGGAAACCCAAGTTACCCTCGGGGGCTACTGCGGGGGGCACCCCCCCCAAATGGTCCCATTTTTTCGCGCAAAAAACGTAACAACACGCGCTAAGTTTGTTTCCTACTTCAACCTCGAGCCATGATTCGAACAGGCGCGGGCGGCACGGCGGAAGGAGCGTGCGAGCCGAGACGCCCTACGCCGCGTGGCTATGGCCCGTCTCTCTCGCCTCCAACCCGCCGGGCCCCCGCGAAAAACGAACTCCCCTAACTAGAATCTACTCGAGAAGAAGGAGAAACAAAAAGCGTAATAAGCAAACGACTTCATTTACAGCAACTGCCCATGTTCATGAAACGATTTGTTTATTTACAAAAGGCCACGAGGCCAGAATTTTGATACACATAAACAAAAAACGGGCCTAGCGCCCAGATGCTTTCAGGCGGGTGGAGCGGCAGCATCGGCGGCGTCCGGGAAGAGGAATTCTTCGAAGGCCTCGGCGAGCGACCCGGCGGCGTCAGCAGCAAGCGCGTCCGCGCGCTCCATGGCCACCTCGTCCTCGACGCCCTCGGGCACGATGTAGCCCTCCGCCAGCGCCTCGAAGTTGACCTCGTAGTGGGATCGCACCACTCCGAGGGCCTTCTGGACGCCTAGGTGCAACGCCCGGCGCATCCGCTCCGTGACGTGGCCACCGAGGGCGCGCGGCGGCCGGCCGGCCGAGCCGCCGCCCGAGCCTCGCCTTCCTCGACGACGCGGCAGTCTCGAGGGCCGCGTCACGCGCCCTCCCGCAGCCTCCCGCTCGCAGGAGTTGTAGGAAGCCCGGCAGGCCTCGGCCCGCCCGGCCAGCCGTGCCCCAAGGCAAGTGCGCAAGCCCGGAATCAACAAGACGACAAGAAATCGAAAGGGAAAAACGAACCCTCTAAAGCAAGAACTAACAAGCGCAGTCAAAAAGTGACTCACCCTCGACTTGCTTCCTCTCCAGATCGAGGTCGCGGCGCACGGACTCGAGTGCCAACTCGAGGCGCTGGACGGTCTCGCCTTGCTCGCGGAGGGCCGCCCTCCGGTTGGCATTGCTGATGCTGAGCGCGAGCGCCTCGTCCTCAACCTTGGAGAATGCGGCGTTCCGCTCCTCCAGCGATTTCTCCGCCGCCTCGCGCGCGACGCGCTCCCCGCTCTAGCGCCGTCCGGCATCGCCGAGGGCGCCCTCGCTCCCCGCCGGAGCCGCCCCTCGCCCCCACGGCGGGCGATGCGCTCCCGCCGGAGCCGCTCCTCGGCCGGCGACGAGGGCCGCAGCCTTGGCGTCGAGGGAGGTCCTCGGGTCATCGGCCTCCTTGGCGCGCCGCTCCAACCCGCGCGCCCGCTCCTCGCCCCGGCGCCGCCGCGCCCGCGCCCCCTCGAGCGACGAGCGGAGCTCCCGGGTTTCGGCGCGAGCGGTGGCCACCTCCGCCTCCCGCCTGGCGGCCGCCGTCCGCGTCTTGTCCGTGTCCTCGCGCGCGTTCCACGGCCGCCTCGTCGCGATCGACGAGGGCCGCGCGGATCCGCTCGAGGCTCGAGCGACGCGCCGTGTCCCGCCTCGAGCTCTCGGGGAGCACGTCGCACCACGCCATCGCCCGTACACCGGCCCGCCCACCGTCCGCGCCCTAAGAGCGTCCGCAAGCGCGTCGAAAGTGCCGCACCGCTCCCGAGCCGGCGGGCCTCGGCGTTCACCTGGTCGAACGCGTCGTACTTTTCATGAGCACGGCGCTCGAGCTCCTGGCATCCACACATCGAATCTCGTAAGTGTCAAGGCTTGAATGCAGCACACGAAGACGAAAAAGGAAGAGGGACGAGCAACCGTGGCTCACCTGGAAGACAAGCCAGGCCGGGCCGCCGTGGACTTGCGCCGCCTCGTTCAACGCGCGGTTGAGCGTGGCGCCGTGGCTCGAAGCTCGCCCCGCAGCTCTCGCTCCCCCCGGCGTCGCAAACGCCGGGGATCACCGACGGCCCCCTCCACGGCGGGCAGGCGGCCGCATGGGAGGACGAGGCCTCGGCACCGTGCCCTCGGCCCCCCACTACCATGTGACCCTCGCGCCGCCTCACGAGGGTCCCCTCCAGGGGCTCAGGGGAGTTCGTGGGCCAGCTCGCCCACTGGTTCCACCCAGGCGGCGGGGAGTCATCCGAGAGCTCCACCACCTCCGCCTGGAGACCGCCGGCGGGCGGAGCCGCCTGCGCCGCCTCCGCCGGCGCCCCCACCCGCGCCTCCGCGGCCACGGGCGCCCGTCGTGGCGCCGTCGCCGCCACCTCCGTCCGCACCGCCGCATCCGCGGCGCTCCCGCAAGTTGCGCCCGCTCCGCCTCCTCCGCGGTGGCCGCCACCGCGGCCGCGCCTCCACCATGGCCGCCGCCGCGCCCGTGCCTCCGTGGCGACCGGCGCCACCGCCCCCGCGACCCTCGGGCCGCGCCACGGCGGGCCGATCCGCCGCCCGGGCCTCGAGGCCCCGCCCGGGCCTTGCGAGCTCGTGCCCGCCGCCGCGCTTGTCCCCGGCGCGACCCCCTCGACGAGCGCCGCCGGTGGGGATCGACGCGTCCGTCCCTCGCACCTTGGCCGGTGCAAGAGGAGGAACGGTTGGCACCGCCCGCGCAGACACGAACGGAGGGTTTGAGCATCTAATCACCAAAGAAACTAAAACCAAACGAAGGAGGACAAAGCTCCTTACCTCGCGGAGGAAAAGGCCCGCTTCCTTTTCCTCGAGGCCTCGCGGACGAGGCCGCGCAGCCGGCCGCGCTCGCCGCAGCCGCCTCCCCGACGCGCCGCCGCACGCACGGCACGCCCCGCCCGCGCGCGCGGGCGCGCCCGATGCCGCACCCCCCGACGACGCCACCGCGCGCGGGGGCACGCTCGCCCCGCGCGCGGCACGCCCGCCGACGCGCCCCTTGACGATGATGCCGCGCGCGCGGGCACGCTCCCCCCGCGCGCGGGCACGCTTGACGCGCGTGCGCGCGCGCGCGCGCGCGTGCCTCCGCGGCACGCGCCGGCACCCCCGCGGCGCGTGCCGCCCCGATGTCGAACGCCGGCGGCGAGCGCCGTGCGCCCGCCCCGGGCGAAGCCGCCCCCGACGCCGCGCGAGTTCCGGCGACGGGGCGCAGCCGCCACCCGTCCGAGGGGCCCTCCCCCTCGGACTCTTCCTCCTCGTCCTCGCTCCGAGGACGAGGGCTCCTCGATATCCGGGGAGGAGAGCCCCGCCTCCTCGCGCCGCCGGTACTCCGCGGACCGCCGGTCGCGGCGCGCTTGGCGACGCCCGGCGTGCTCCCTCTTGCGCGCCGCCCGCTCCCCGCCGCTCCCGCCGCGCCGCCCGCCGAGCGCACGGGGAGTCGGGGGGTGGGTGGAACGGACTTGGCGATGTTGAACTCCACCGCCGCGCACAAGAGCGACAATGGCGAATCAGAGACGAAAGCAAGACCAAGAACTAAAACGAAATCGGGAACCCAACTCACCCGCGGGCCCGTAGGGAGCATCTCAATGTCCCACGGGGTCCGACCCGCGGTGGCGGCGTCCGGTGTCGACGGCGCTCCGCGCCCGGTGAGCGCATACGGCCGCTCCGGCGGCGTCGGGAGCATCCGCGACCTCGCCGGTCGACGGGGTTGGCCGCCTCCGTCATCTCGAAGATGCGCAGTGGCCTCTCGCATCGAGGCACGACCCGCCGGTGGTGGAGGAAGGCGAGGACGCCCATCGCGTTGAGCCCGTGCTTCGCCGCCCGCCGCAGGCGGCGAGGACGGACTCCCGCCGCGCCCGATGCCGGGCCGTGGACACCCCGTAGCCCCGGGGAGTCCGGCCTCTTCTTGAACACCCGGCCGGTGTAGGGAGGGAGGCCGGGCTCGGCGTTGCGCGGGTAGAACCATCCCCGCTCCCGGCCGGCGTTGTTCGTCGTCATGGTGCGGGGGATGTAGAAACCCTTGAGCCGCCCCCGCAGGCCGGGGCCGACATCCCGCCGGCGCGCACCGCGCGGCGGGTCCTCGCTCCGATGTGGGCCGCGTGATGAGCTCCCCACGGAAAAGGTGAACCCGAGATCCCGCTGATCGGGATCCCCGGGTACCCTTCGCGGACGCCCACGAACGTGGCCGCCGCGAGATCGCGTTAGGGGCGAAGTTGTGCGGCTCCACCCCGTAGTAGTAGCACATTGCCCGCATGAAGGCGCTCGCCGCGCGTTGAAGCCGCGCTCGTGGTAGCGGAGGAAGCTCACCACGTAGCCCTCCCGGCGGGTTGGGCTCGTGGTGCGTCGCCGGTGGCACGATCCACTCCGCCGGGCGCCCTTCTTCGTTGGCCGACGCCTGGCCGGCGGCGACCGGCTCGCCAAGCGCGAGCCGGGTCACCGTCGACTTCTCCCGGTGCGTACGGCTCCGGGATCCTAACGGGAAGCCGAGGTGGCGCCATGAGGGGGGGACGAACGAACACGAAGGCGGAGGACGAGGAAACGGGAAAAGAGCTCTAACGGCGAGACCGCGCGGTGGCGAGAGCGAGGCGAAGGTGAAGGGACGGGGGACTGAAAGTGGTAAGGTGCCAAGGTAAAAAACCGCCGTCCACTCCTCCCCGCAGCTTTATAGGCGACGGGCGAGCTCTCCGAGCGGACGCCCCGCCGCATTAACTGCAGGAATCTTTCCATCGCGTCGACGGGTGGGCCCCACCACGACCGCGGCCGGCTCTAACACCGCAGGCGGGTCATCATTACGGCAAGACCGGCAGCCGACCGAGGCGAAACCGTCACGTCCGCTCGTCGCGCCGCCCACTACGCGCGCGCGCGCGGCCGCAACGCCTAAAAAGGCGCGCCCGCGCCGCAAAACCGCGGCCACGACCGCAAGGCAATTAAATGCCCGGGCCCCTTGCCAAGCAAGGAGAGCCCTCGAGCGAGGCGAACCCTCGGCTCGAAACAAAGGCGACCCTCGATGGGATGTCGGCCGTGAGAAGGTCGCCCGGACCTCGCTCGACGTAGAGCAGGCAACCGCGGGCACCCATGCCACGAAGATCCCTCGAGCGGCATGACCCTCAACTCGAGATAAAGGCGACCCTCGACGGGATATCAGCGTGAGAAGGTCGCCCGGGACCTGCTCGACGTAGAGTAGGCAACCGCGGCACCCATGCCACGTAGAACCCTCGAGCGGCATGACCCTCAACTCGAGACAAAGGCGACCCTCGATGGGATGCCAGCGTGAGAAGGTCGCCCGGGACCTGCTCGACGTAGAGTAGGCAACCGCGGGCACCCATGCCACGTGAAAAAACCCTCGAGTGGCATGACCCCCAGCCCGAGACAATGTCAACCCTCTAAAGGAAGGCACGCGCGTAAGAGGATCGCCCAGGTCACGCTTGAAATAGAGCGACACCGAAAGCACTCATACCGCGCCGTGCCGCCAACAAGCACCTCGAGGGCCGGCTCGCCCCGGACCCCTCGACGGCCGCAAACGCGAAAAGACGGGGCCGTCCATGCACGGCCCCGCACGGCCTTACCGATCGAGGTTCGAAGCCCGACCCTCGACGGGTTCGAACAGCGCCCCGGATCACGCAGTTAGGGACGACGAGGGCACGCGCATTCGAGCCGTTCCTCGAGCCCGTCGGCTCGAGGGTGCCCCACATGTCGTGTTCGAGAGCCGCCGAGGGCGGCTAGCCGGGGGATCCCACCGAGGGAGAGCTTCCGCGCCCTCGGTCCCTAGCGAACGGGACCGAGCCCCACCTAGCAAACCCACGCAAGCGCTTCCATGGACGTGTCTCGGACCGCGCAGCCCTACCCTTATCGAACGGGGCATGGACGTCCACTTGAACCACCCGCTAGCGCCTCGACGAGGAATCCGCGATTCGCGACCCGCTCGATGGGAGTCGTGGAGACCTCACCCTCCGTCCCGCGGAGGGACGGCGAGGGCGCGTTAAAAAACAAGTCGTCAGGCTCGACCCGATCGCCTCGAACGGGCCAAGGCTCGGGGGCTTGACGCACGGCTACACCTCCTTGAAATTGCACCCGCCGGGAGACAAGCCGACAGGGGAGCGTGCACCCCCGAAGCCGGCTGAAACACCACCGATGCCGGTTGGCATATGTGCCACGCCTTTCTGACCAAAGTTCTCGCGGTTAACCCCCGCAGAGAACCCACACTCCCCGCAGGCTTCGGGGGCTAGACCCGCGGGTCCGCCGGCGCGGCCCCACCGAAAGCGTTCGCAAACAAGGAGGGAAGAACGTCCTATCAGTAGGTTCCAGCATCTGCGGGAGCCTCAATGGCAAACCCGCAGATGCTCGGGGGCTACTGTCGGGGACCGCCCTAGGGGTCCCCATAAACAATGGGGGAACCCTCACTCGAATCCCTGCATCGATACACGCTAAGCCTAACCATGCAGGAAACTAACCGTGCAGGACATAGCCCATGCGGCAGGACTCGGAGGCCCACCAAGACGGCCCGTCTAGAAGACCCCTCGAGCAGGCTCCGCCTCGCTCGAGGGGACGCTCCTCCTCGAGCGGGCTCTGCCCCGTTCGAGGGGCAACCCCCTCCTCGAACGGATTCCGCCCCGTTCGAGGGGCAACCCTTCCCTCGAGCGGTCCCGCCCCGCTCGAGGGCTCGCTCCCCCTCGAGCGGGTCTCGCCTCGCTCGAGGGTCCGCTCCGCCCTCGGGCCGGGGCCCGCCACGCTCACGGCGCCCCGCACGCGTGCGCCGGCCCCGTACTTGGGCATTTAACGCCCCGACGCCGCGCAGACGGCGCCATCATGCGCCGGGGCTCACGCCCCGTGCCGCCGCACCAACTCCCCAGGGAGGAGCCCATCCCCGCCACCGTGGGATGGACCGTGCGGTACGGCCGGTGTCGGTCCCGTGACACCGTGCGCCCACTACCGCATGGCCGACGCGCCCGACCCTCGAAAAGGGGCCGGCGCACCCTCGATTCCACTTTCCCGTGACCCCGCAGTTAGGTGAGGGGCGCTAGGCCGGTGGATGGCCATCCCGCCACCGTAACGGCGCGGCCGCCGTACCCACGCGTGCGTGTGCGCACGCCCGACTCCGCAGGCGCACGCCCGGCACCGCAGCGCAACCACTCCACTACCGCGAGCTCATTGGGAAGGAACGCCGTTCGCCCGCTCCCCGTACCCCGTACCGCCCATCATCGCACCTCCCTCGAAGCCTATCGAGGACGCCATCGCCATCCGCCGCCTCCTACCCTCGAACCACCACCGTTCGGGCACGGGTAGGCCATCATGGCCGGATCGCAGCCGAAGATCGACCGGACGGCCGCCCACTCTACACCGTAGCGCGACGTGCTCCCTCACGTAGCTAGGCGGGCCGCGGCGTGCATGTAACTCGCCGCCCCCTTGGCCTATAAAAGGGGGAGGCGAGCCCCCAGCCGCGGGGGGGAACAAGTTCGGAGGAACGAGTTCAGTGGGACACAACGCACCGTGCACTCACTCTCTCATTCTCCCACAACATCTTCAACCACTTTCACGGGGACTTGGAAGCCACGCTTCCTCTCCCGCCTTGCTTGTACTTGCCCCACTACAAGCACCCCCGTGCCGAGCAATATAGTGCCACGAGCACACCACCGCCGGACGTACGGCCCCCTCGGCGGAACCAGGATAAAACCTTGTGTCATTTGTTGCTTGGCATCGACCATTGAGGGATAGACCTAGGCGTTATCTATCGGTTAGTGTCGGGACCATATTCCGCACCGACAGGGTGTATGAGCAAAAATTTTTGGAACTAAAACAAGCTCCATTAGAAGGACTACTAATTATAAAACTAATTACACAAATGAATGGGAAACCACAAGACAAATTCATTAAAAATTAAAGAGTAAAATGCACCGTTAGTCAGCTTTGTGTCATATAGGTCCACTAACTCTCAAACTACAGTTTTGAGTCCATTAACTTGTTAAGTTGTTCATCATAGGTCCATGCCGGTTGATTTGGGTGTCAGATCTGACGTGGCATAGCCAACTAGACATCGATGTGGTTATGGCGGGAAATTTGGCACCAGAAGGGAGGTATATTTTTGCAGTTCAGCCCCTGGTTCTTCTCTATTCCATTCTTTCCCCGCTCCTTCCCCAATTAGTCTCGTTGGCCTCGGTGTTGAGTCCTGTACGGGCGCTAGGCAGCCGCCTATCCTTCGTTCCCCTGAGCGCGGAATGGAATCCTCTGCATTGGCCTCCAATCAACGGTTCGCAGATGGTCTCCCCCTCATCTGGTGCGGATTGTGGAAGGAGAAGGATTTGGAAGTGCACATCGAAGAAGCCAGGAGCCTAGGGCAAATCTTCTACAGTTGCCCCAACTACAAGGTCATTAAGGGTTCGATTTGTGGAGTGTGTTTTGATTTGGTTTTTGCCTATAGCGAGATGGAACCGGCTGTCCATTTTTGTACTGGAAGAAGAGTTTCTGAAGGTGCTGCAGCATAACGACGTTCCAATTCCTGGCAACCTTGTTCGCCCTGTTCTTGGTGAAGTTGCCGAGGAGAGGATGGAAGTTGGCAATTCAAGAATGCAAGTTGTTGAATCAAGGATGCATGAAGTTGTTGGCTTGAATGGCATGACCTTGTGCTTACTGGTCATGATGGTCCATGGATAACTGTTATCAATCCCCAAGTCATCCTTTCAATGTTTGTAGGAACCATTTTCATGAAAGTAGACACTCTACCTCAACAATGCCAATTGCAATTGGATAGATGCAGTCATTTGGATCAATACCAATAGTATTAAGTATGGTACCCCCATATTTTGTCTTCACATGACACCCATCTAAGCAAATTATTGACCTACAAGCAGATAAGAATCCCCTTTTGCATGCATCTAGTGCCATGTAAAGTGTGCTGAACAAGTTACCATTTAACTTAAGATAAACACTATTCCTAGGTTGCTTCTCCTAAGTTCATGACCATAGTCCCACAAATGCTTGTACTGCTCAGCTTCATCATCCAACACCTTCTGCATGGCAAGTCTTCTAACCCTTGCAATCTTTGATCTATAGGGAGTTAGATTCCAATCTTTCTGAATAGTCCTTGCAAAGTTGGTGAGGGTCATCTTCTGGTCTGCTCTAAAAGATTCTATGTATTTGTTAGCTAGTCATCTTGAACTGCACCTCTTCAGCACCCACTATCTTTGGTAGGTATGTTCACCATTGTACTTCTTTATGACTGTCGGTGTTGAGATTAGTCCCGACACTAACTAGTGAAATGCGCTGTGATCAGTCCCTCGATGGCCGGTGCTAAGAAATGTGGGGACACAGATTTATCCTGGTTCCGGCCGCAGGGCCGTACGTCCAGCAGGTTGCGCTTGTGTGCTGTATTGCAATGCACCGTGGTGCCTGTAGAGGGGGGCTACAAGCTAGGCGGGAGAGGAGGAAAGGCCTCCAAGTCCCTGCTAGATGATTGAGGCAAAGTGCCAATATCAGGGGAGTGACCGTGCGGATGAGTGCGGATGAAAAGTGATGCCCCCTGTTGACGGTGAAAATCCGTCAACCTAGCCATGAGTTTACCTTCGGTGTTGGCATAAGTTTTATACCTTATCCATTGGTACTAACCCCCGTGGTATAACAAGTTCACGTGTGCATGTCGGTTTTGGATTTTAGCGTTGAATGCAAGACTTTAGGGATAAGTTCATCAAGCACCTTATGACAAGACCTTGAGCCTCGTACAAGTCATGCAATGAAGCAAACTTAACTCCAAGAAGTCAGGGACTTGATCCGAGAAGACGACAAACTCCGAGGACCTAACCTGAAAAGTGCTGAATCTTGCAAGACAAGGAGTTATGCCCAATTCGGAGAGAAACTGACGACATGGACCTACATACAGAAGGGGGAAACATTTGAAGTTACTTGTCTTTTACCTAGATGCATTAGGGTTTCTCTTTTACCGAAGATTGAAGTTACTTGGCTTTACTAGATCAACTTTTGCGTCACACATTTGTTCCACGGATTCGATACCTTGGGTTCACCACTCGAGGGAAGAAGGTTCCCTTGACTACGACGGGAGACTTGTCCGCTTGCAAGTCATAAACGAAATTCGATACAACTATTAACCGTCAACACCCCCCCCCCGGCGCATGCCGAGCGACCGCCTCCTTTTATAGGACAAGGGGAGGCGGCTTACAGAAGTGCCGCATGGATTTCTGTACAACATTGTAGTACCAACATGCAGTGCTTTGTGATCTGATGTTGTCCTGACGAGTCCCGGCTTTTGCGGGTGTCATGGCGGCTTTGTACTCGCTGGGGAGTAGCTTCGAGGGTAGTCCGTTCAGTGTCCACGTCTGGCTGCCGTTTGTACATTAATTCGAGGGTCTTGCCGACGGGGGCGCTTGTGCTGTACAAGGTCCGGCGTGGCGGCACCCCATCGAAACAGGGCTCCACAACTTCGGGGATGGTGGCACAGGACCGGGGATGGCCACATAAGGCTGCAGGTGATGGATGGGACGTGCTCCGCCCACCCCTCGTCATGGCACTGTCATGGGCGAATGTTGGGTCGGCGACCGTACGCTTCTCGAGGGTGTTGCCATCCCCTTTCGAGGGGCGCGACGTGTAGGAAGGACGTGAGTGGGTAGCACAGTGTTGAGGAATGACACCGGCCACCCCGCACAACACCTGCACAGCGTCGGGGATGGCCGCACAATGGTGGGTTCCTCGCACAGCGCCGGGGTTGGACTCCCAGGTGGTGTCAGGAGATCGACGTGGCGAGGATTCTCCTTTTGATCTGGGCGTCCGCGGCGTGTCAAGGCATTTAATGCTCCGATCAGGGGGAGCAGGTGAGGTGTCGTGAGTCGAGGGGAGGCCTCGAGCGAGGCGGAGATCTGCTCGAGGGGCACCGACCCCTCGAGCGAGGCGGAAATCCACTCAAGGGGAGCTGGGCCCTCGAGCGGGGTGGAAGTTTGCCGCGTGGCGTCCGACCCTCGAGCGAAGCGGAGGTTAGCTCGAGGGCGGCTAGGGGTGGCTGTTTGATGGGCCATGGAGGTTATCGGGTCGTGGGTTTTATTCGTGTTTGGACAGCGGTTGGTTTGTGTTTTTGTGGTTCTGTGTTAATGGAAAGGGTAATTTCTCCCATAGTTAGGGGACTCCTATGGCTGTCCCCAACAATGACCATACCTTTAGCTCTACTGTCAACTGAAGCATATAGGTACCGATTCCAGCTATCTACACAAACTGCTTCATACATTTTCTTCTCATTCCTTAGTAGCTTTATCTCAACCCCCTGCTTTATACTATACTTTGTGACTGACATTCTAAGCTGAACAACCGTCTTAAACATCATACCAACTCTGGACCTTAGATTGTTAATGTCTTCATGTCTGAAAGGCTTGAACCTCAATCTAATTTCACCTTCTCCATCTGAGTTAGGCATCTGCAAATCATCATCAGAATTGTCTGTGGACAGGTCATTATCATCTAAAGGTACCCTGCTATCTCTTGCCTTGCTTCCTCTTTCAAACTTCCTGCCCTTCTTGGCCACTCCTTTTATTTCGTCATCAACATTGTTTGTAAATAAGTCATCATCATCAACTTCCACCTCATAATATGAGTCTACAAAATCAGAATCATCAGAATTGTTGTCATCATCTCCCTCTGCATATTCTTCTGTTTCCGCACCCTTTTTCAGATCAGCATAAAACTTTGGGCGCTTCTCATTTTGTTATTGTCAACATGTGCTACTTTATGAGGCCTCAACACCTTGGGCAAAGACGTAATTGGGTTTGCTACAATGTCATCCCAATTCAAGCCAAACAAGTTGTCATCATGATCAATGTAAATAACAAAATTCTTCATCTTGTGAACCAAAGATGTCATTACCAAGGTGTTCGAATCATCAGTAATTATCCTAAGACCACCTCCAAGATCCTTACCGGAGAGCAACCAACAATTCTTCATTACACGATTATTCGGTGTGTAGTTGGAATAGAAAATCCTGTATCCATAAAGGAGACCAAGTGTCAACCTCGAGTGATCAAACCAATTAACTTTTCCATCTACATATGCACGACTTGCACCCTGACCAACAAAGAATCCAGCATGGTGGATCTCAACTGAACCTACAGTACCACAACTGATGAACATCAATTTCACTACAAAACCCCTAAGCACACACCAAATCAGACACATTCAGAAACCCTAGCGTGCAAAATCCAACTTTTTCCAAACCAAACCTAAACCAACAACCAAGAAATTCATACACCAACCACAAATTCCAGTTTTGGGGGGCTTCTGTTCACTCACCGTACTGAGGCGACAGTTCCCCTCTTCTCCACAAGGTGGCCACCATCCTGCAGATTCACTATGATTGACACAGGAATACACAAAACTGCAACCGGTGGTGACTTGTGAGATCTTTAAGCGCCGCCACAACTTGTTGTCGATCACCCCCAAGGGCGGTGCAGACTCCATCGCCCCTCCGCCTCCCACCGCGTCGAGGAAGTTGAATAAAAGAGAAGGGTGGGGATAGAATGGAGTAGAGAAGAACCAGGGGCTGAACTACAAAAATATACCTCCTTTCCGGCACCACCAAATCCACGTCGATGCCTAGTTGGCTATGCCACGTCAGATCTAACACCCAAATCAACCGGTATGGACCTCTGATGGACAACTTAACAAGTTAATGGACCCAAAACTGCAGTTTGAGAGCTAGTGGACCTATATGACACAAAGATACAAGTTAATGGACTAACAGTGCATTTAATCAAAATTAAATCATTATTAGAGATTGCTTACTGTAGGATGACTATAACTGACCAAATTTTCTCCAACCCCGGATGATCTGTCAGTGTGTCGGATGACCCGATGGTACGTGTCGCCAATGCAGAACTCTATCACCACATCGCCCCACGGCCCCACATGCCCTGATCACTCTCTCTCAGTTCCATTTTCTCCCACACACTGTCTCTCTCTCCTCCTCCCAAGAATCATGGAGGAGCCCCCAATGTAATTCCTCCACTGGAACCCTAGGGTCGTCATAGTTCAACCTCAGTGAGCTACACCATCTCTACCTCATCTCCTTCCTTAGGTTTAAGTTTTGGAGCCTCTCTTATGGTGTTCTCCTTTCCAAAAAGCTCAAGTCAAGGAATCGCGCTCGATCTACTCTGACACCACTTCCCATCCACTTGTAGCTCCTCAACAGAGTTCTACCCATTACCGGTGAGCCATCTCCACCCTCGAATCACTCTTTAATCTCTTTTGATTTTGGATCAAGCACACCTAGGGTTCCAAGCACCATGTACGAGTTTGAGCTTCTAAATCTTATTTACTACCGAATCTATCACTTGGAATCACATTGAGACACTCCTAGGTACCTCCTAGAACAAAAACCCCACCCAAAACCATCACCGGAGCCGCTGTTGGTGAGCTTGTCGCCATTCTCAGATGATTCAGCAGTAGCGTCAAATGACCCAGCTTGGCTGGATGACCCGTTTGGATATGCCGAAACTCTCTATTGGAAATCCGGAAGCTATGCTGGGTGACCCGGACCATATGCAGGATGACCCACCGGATGACCCATCGGATCACCTGATAGCCTTTCTGTAGACTTCCTGTTTTTTCGCTATCTAGTTGCTTATTGTTCCATCTATCTATCTATGCTTCCATCCAACTTTCCCATGATATTTTAACATTGTTATTTCATGCTAGAACATGTACATTTCATAGCATTGTATTTTTCATAGCATATTTATTTATTATGTATCATTGCATCCATCTAGAGACCGAAGCGCCGAAGCAAGAGGTCGGCGAGTCCCAGCAAGACCCCATTGTCGACGATGCCCCTATTGACACCCAAGGCAGGCACCTAAGCATCTTTTGAACCTTATTTTAGATCAACATAGTATATATATGTCTTGTGTGTGCATAAGTAAATATTATGTATATGTTTGCTTAGCTCCTATCCTTATGCCTCATCCTTACTTGATCTAGAGTAACCCTTTTAGGTGAGTATGCTTGTTTATGTGCCACATTTATAATTTCTTATTTATGCTTAGCTTTGGTAGAAGTCGAAAGGTGGTAAGGTCGCCACCACTCGCGAGTTATAGGATCCTTGATTTAATTATCTTGGTTAGCGATGAATGGTTTAAAATTTTGAGCTACTTTGAATAATGAATCGAGACTTGTTGAGTTGATTTAGGACTAACTTTGTAGCTGGGCTCTTGAGCACTTAATATTTCATACAGACCACATGCTGATTTTTAGGTAAGGTAAGCTAAGTAGCATAAGCTGCACCATTCCTTAACCGAATTCAGAGCAGGGTGGGATGAGGTGTGATTGACTGCGCTGGTGCACTCTCTCGACCATTCGTTCATAGTGGGGTGCATGTATGTGAAAGGTTGAGGGCATGATGAATCAACACTCATCCTAGGTCTAAGGGTTTGGTTGTTGGTCTTGTGCTTTTTGTGGGAAAAGTTGTACACCCTTGCAGGGTTATAATCTATTGCAATATTTTCGCTCCAGGCCATGGAGCACGCTCTTGATTTTGGAGTCTCAAAGTAGAGTTACCATATGTAGTTCATGGAAAACTTAGCTCATGATCATGATCAACTTTACTTATTGTATTTGTTTGATGTTTGGCTTGGAGATCATAGATTGCTAGATCTTTACTTGTTGTTCTTCACATAAAACCTCATATGCTTATTACGCAAATTAAATTACCTTTATCCATCCTTACTACTTAACCAAATGCATCCTCCTTGAGAGTCGATCAAGTATATACCATATGTTGGATAAGACGTGTTGAGTACCTTTTGTACTCACGGTGATACCGACAAGACCTGCTGAGGATGGAGGTGTGGGTAGGGAGTGAAGCCTAGGTTGGAGGAAGGCACTATCTCCATATATATACCTTTATCCATCCTTACTACTTAACCAAATGCATCCTCCTTGAGAGTCGGTCAAGTATATACCCATATGTTGGATAAGACCTGTTGAGTACCTTTTGTACTCACGGTGCTGCCGATAAGACCTGCTGAGGACGGAGGTGTGGGTATGGAGTGAAGCCTAGGTTGGAGGAAGGCACTATCTCCATATAGTGTCAACCTTCTTTTGTGGTGATATGTGAGAGCCATGCTAAACATTTCTGCTGTAAGCTCTTTGAACGGGTTGTAACTTAACTTGAACCTATTTATGTAAGTGTTGCCTATGTTGTACTACTATTGGTTGTGATGCTTATTATGTGCTTAGTGGGAAATGCCCATGACACATCTCAAGGACGATCAGAGTTATTCCTTTTTAATTGAGTTGATCGGTGGTGATGTTCATGACTCAATTAAACGGGATTAACTTGGAGGTTCCTCACAACATGGCATCAGAGCTGGTTAGCAGTTTAAGCATGGTTAAACACCTAAATTTGACGTGAGGCACATTAGTATAGGCGGGTATCGTTGTGAGATGCGTATGTTGCGGCATGACATCATGTTTATTTATCCTCATGTTCAATTATTGTCATGCATGCCTCTTTTGGTCCTTGCTAAGTTCATGTTTTTCTGCATTGTTATGCATACATATCTCAATCTATTTGTTCATCTTGTTCTATTCTTTTATGATTCCTTCAACCTATCTCATAATTCTTATCATACATCCGAAGGACCGAATTGGCGATGGGGGGAGTGAATGGGAGCTGATAAAAATTCTCTGATGGGAACTCGACATATGCACCGGAATTCTCCAATGATAACTTGGCCTATGCCTGTACGAAAAATGCTCCAAAGTTCCCACACAACCTTGCCAAGATCACGAAGTCACCGGGTCACGGACCTACTGACCGTAGGAGCAAGTCTGGATCAACTTCTCGAAACAATCACACAAAAAATTCAGCAGAAGAAAACTTGAACACCGTCTGTCCAGCAGAGGGCGGTCAGACCGGGTAACAGGGGTGGTCAAACTACCATGGACGTCATAGGGTGGTTAGACCGGGTCCTAGGGTAGTTAGACCTCCTTGCACTACCGGAATCGGGGCCTCTCGCCGAGAGCCGGGACCCACTCGGCATAGGGCCGTTTGCTCTCGGCACGGCCCGTGCCGAGAGGGAGCCTCTCGGAGAGCGCTCCCGCACCGCCGGGCCGGCAAAGGCGCGCCCGCCGTGAGCCGGGGCCCAAACTCTCGGCACGGCCCGTGCCGAGAGCCCACTTAGCTCTCGGCAGAAAGAGCGGTTTTCATAAAACAAAAAAAAAGAAAATCCAAGGGCGGCGGGCCCACCGGCCCGGCTGCCCCGGCCCCACCACCACCGCCCACAACCACCACCGGATCCGCCGCCACCACCACCGGCGCCGCCCGCCACCACCGCCGCCGCCCGCCCACCACCGCCGCCGCCGCCGAACACCGGCCACCACCGGAACCTCCACCACCACCACCACCACCGTCGTCGCCCACCACCACCACCACCACCGCCCGCCTCCCGCCACCGCGCCTTGGTCGGCGCCACCACCACATCGACCAACGAGAGAGGGAGGGAGGAAGGACCCGGAACCGCCGGCCCTAGATCCGGCCGCCCTAGATCCGGCCGCCGTCCCCCGGCCGCATGGCGCCGCCGAGGGCCGGAGGAGACGGAGGCCGGCGCGGAGTGGACGGGAGGGCGGCGCGGGGTCGACGGGGGGCGGCGCGGGGGTCGACGTGGGGGCGGCGCGGGGTCGACGGAGGGCGGCGCGGCCACCCCTCAAGATGCGCCGCCACCACACCTCACCCCGCCGCCGCTCCTCACCGCCGGTGAGGGGCAAGCGAGGGGGGGAGGGGAGGGGAGGCGAGGGAGGGGGGTGCGCGCGGTGTTGGGGAAGAGGAGGGGGGCGCGCGCGCGGTGTTTGGTGGAGGAGAGGAGGGGGGCGCGCGTGGTGAGGGAGAGGAGGGGGCGGCGGCGGCGGCGGTGGGGAGAGGAGGGGGGCGCGTGGTGGGGGAGAGGAGGGGGGCGGCGGCGGCGGCGGGGGGAGAGGAGGGGGGGGGGCGCGGGCGGGGGGGGCGGGTGCTTAGGGTTGCGGGGGGCTTATATATGATTTCCACGCGGTGACGAGGCCGGTGGGCCGGTGGGCCAAATTTGGTTACCGTCGGCTCGCCGAGAGTAGATTTTCGGCTCTCGGCAAAGAAACGCTCTGTGCCGAGAGTAAAGCTCTCGGCAGAGCTAATTTGAGTCAAAATTAGTTTTAAAAATAGCAAAATGATGTGAGAATTTTCCAAACCCTAACATAACACCAATTATGATGTATACTACTTGTAGAAAAAAAATTTAGCCCCAACTCAAATTTGAATTTCTCTAAGACACCAAATCTAGTCACATTAGTATAAATTCTCTTAAACTTCTTGTGAGATGTTCCGGTTTCTAAAGAGTGTACGTGTTCAAGTGTTCAAAACAGTCTCAATTTTTTATCACAACCTCCACATGTGATATCATGAGCACTTGACAAATTTCGTGATTTTCAAACTTCATTTGAATTTTATGCAATTTAAATCCTTTCTACATCACGATCTCCATCATGCATATAGAACCAAATGCCGTAAATTTAACTTCGTTTCGTGTACATGGTCTTAGAGATGTCTCATGGACATGAATATCATTTTTCTAACAACTTTATTATATGATTTCATGCACTTGCAGTTCATATCGAACGCGTACGAAAAAATACCTAGAAAGGAGTAAAATTTTTAAATATAGCAAATAGAGTTGAAATTGTGCCAAATTTGAGCATAAGTTTTGTATAAGCGTATGTTGAGAATAGAAAAAAATTGGAGGCAAAAAAATGATTTTTTAAATTTTCTTTGCCGAGAGTTTTTTGTTTGGCTCTCGGTAAAGAAATCTATGGCGAGTGTTTCTTTCTGTGCCGAGAGCTTTTTGTTTGGCTCTCGGCAAAGAAGCATGTTTGCCAAGTGTTTTTTCTGTGCCGAGAGCCAAATAAAAAACTCTCGGCAAAGAATTCTTTGCCGAGAGTTTTTTATTTGGCTCTCGGCACGAGTAACCGTACTCTAGGCAAAGACCGAAATTCCGGTAGTGTTGGTCGGGAGCTCCACAAAAAGATCCAAAACTAGAGCAAACATACTCGAAACCTGATGAAAATTTAACCCTGGCTTTCTCTAATCATGGCCAACTTGCTCACAAAAGATCTCCTAAAAAATCCTAACTTCTCCAGAAGCGGTTAGACCTCCTACCTTGGGACCTCCTCAGATAGAGAGCACCAAGAGCCGAATGAAAATTGAAGCAAACAAACTTGAAACTTGCTGAAAGTTTAACCTAGGCTTTCTCTGATCATGGCTAACTTGATCCTAGAATATCTCCTCAAAAAGCCAAACTTGACCACCAATTGATCTCCCAATTCATGCAACGGATTCAAGTGAAACTCTGGGGATAGTAGATTTTCCTCAGTTTTAATCGACCAAGAACATCTTGAAGCACGTGCAAATATAATTTAATTTAAAATATGGTCAAGTGTAAGTTTCTTTTGTAGATCTCGATATAATAAACATCAATTAATATGATTTTGACACTTGGTTTGGAAACTAGAACTTTTTCCTTTGAAACTTTGTTTTGCACAAAAACTGAAACAACTTTTTTTATTTTGTTTTTGTTGCGGGAGGAGCCCTTGCCGTCGCATGCCAATTGAATTATGGAGATACTTCATTACTTCTACCTCTCTCTAAGGTAGATGACATAACTTCATAGGACCTCGATCCAAATGCATGCAAAAGTGTGCAAACAAATGAATGCCCCCCCAACCCCCCACACACAAACACCTTCTCAAATGTGGAACTCCCCCTCGTATGATGCCAACAGCTAGGAACTCAAGAGAGTGGAAAAAATGCATGCCATGGAGTGTGCAATGTACCAAGCTTTTCAAATATATCACAAATCACTTACAAATGCTACAAGCGAGATAATGCACAAAAGGTAGATCATATGTAGCAAAAGCATCACCATCAAGAGGGTATAATGATATAAGCATGAGACGATGCAAATGCCAAGTTTTAGCATTTTACAAAAGTATAACCACATGGGCAGGCACTGAACCAGATATTTCCAGTCATTTTCTCACGCTCAAGATTTTTGTGCGCGCGCCCATCAGTAGTACAATATTTTTTTTTTGCTTTTTAGAGTAACTCCAACAACCCCTCTAAAACAAGTTGACTGGCTAAAATTTAAAAAATTGAGGTAAAAATGTGTTTCAACGGTCTCTCCAAAGCCACCACTCGCTCTCCATCCTCGGTGTCCATCCCCACTCCCTCGCTATATTCGGCGAGCGGCCCGTGCTCGCTATCCTTCTCATGCACACTGGGTCCACCACGGGGAGAAGCGGCGTGGCGCGCCGCGGAAGCCACCAGCACGACGCGCGCGCAGCTCCTCTTCTGGCGGAGCGCTGTGCGGGCCGCTAGGGGCATGAACGGACGGGAGCTGTGCGGGCTGTCACTGCGATGCTGAGGTCCGCGCGATTCGAGAACGAGGCGGGGACGGCTTGGGGGGCGGCCCTGGCAGTACTCGACGCAGCGGTGGAAGGGATTGGCGGCGTTGGGGCGGTCCGGGTTGACCCCTGCGCCTTCATCCGGCGGCCGCGACGGCCCTGCTGGTCGGAGTTGGCCGATTGTACTGCACCAACGGCTTCGCCGCAGGTCGGGCCGGGTCGAGAGAGGGAGGCAAGCTGTCCCCCAGGCGCGTGCGGGGCTGCGGGCTGAAGGAGAGGGGAGGTCGGGGGGTTCTCCGTGCGCAGGCGCAGTGGGGGAGGGGGCTGCTTGGTGGCCGCCCAAGCATGGAGTGCTGCTGGTGCACGACCGCTCAGCATTTTGGGCGTGCTGCCGCTGCTAGGAAGACGAGATTGAAGTCGTTGTTAGGCAAGTCATTCAGGAAGAACTGCACCCCCACGCAAGCACGACAGTGAGGCGGAGCCGCTGATTCCTCCCCGACGATGGCTCGAACCTTGCTCATCGCCACGGGAACAATAACCGTTGGGCCCCGACGAGCAGCCAAGGTCCATGACGACCATCATGCTCTGATTTGGGAGTAATTTGTAGAGCTCTTCTATATCCTTGTGGAGTATTGACCTGGCCTAAAGCATGGCCTTCTTCTACACAGGGAGAAGAAAAGCAGTCAGGGATCGATCACTGTGATACTACAGCATAGCAGCAAGCGAGAAGCAAGGCTAGCTAAGACGAACTTGGCCACAAGAATTTGCGACGGCACCCCACGCGCGCAAGAGCTGGCGCTCCGATGCCGGGACCGCCGCGAGCCGCGCCGCCAGCCACTAGGCAGCGCCGCGGGTTGGGCTACGGAGCTCCGCCGGTAGCCGCGCCGTCGTCCGCGAGCCACGCCGCCGGCCAGCTCTTCCCCGGGTCCGGACCATAGGTAGAAGAAGATAAGATAGGATGACACGTGAGACCCACTAGTACAGTTAGATATGGAGAGCCAGTTTTAAAAAAATTTGTTGGACTTTATCAACTTTTTACTAGCTATTCCATTTTACATAATAGCTAAATCAGGATTTTAGAGCAACTCTAAAAGATTAGGTAAAATATTAGCTAAATTTACAGTTTTTTCTCATTTTTAAAATATAGAAATCTACTTAAAAAGATGGGATATCCAACAGCCTAGCTACTTCGACTCTCTATATCCAAGATCTTCCACACGTTCATATTCTTTTCCCCGAAACGGCAATCTTTCTTCTACCGCCGAACGCGCCGCCACCCATTTGCTGCATCAATTCATCACCGCCCCAAAGATGTGCTCGTGCCTGAAGCCAATGGTCCATCGACCATTCAGTTGCGTCAGGTTCAGAGATTTCCTCAACACCTCATGAACTAGCAGATATCCACTATGGACTGCCAAGCTTCAAAACTGACAATTCAGAAAACGACGCCATGGCTTTCAATGTCATATATTGACCTCACTACTGAAGAAACAACAATGCAGCAAGTCGTGTGTACTGAACAAATAACAGTGTAGATGTCCTCTCCGTCGAATTGTTCTCCATTGAGCACATCCTCTGTCATCAGGCCATCGAAGCTTGTGGGAGGAACCACCAGACCACCTGTGAACGGGGACACGACAGATGTAGCAGGGGCCAGCGGATGCCATCGTAACCCAACAGCAGATGCTGCAGCGGACCCGGTGGCAGATGCAACAAGAAACCTGATGGCAGATGCAGCAACGGATGCGACAGCCTATACACAGGGACGAGGCGAGGCTGACCGCGACGGACGCTGCTCCCCCGGCGAGGCCGCCCGCGGGGACGCGACTCCCCCGACGAGGCTGCCATCGGGGACGCGATTCCTCGGCGAGGCCGCACGCGGGAAGCGGTGGTGCGGACGCGAATCCCCTAACGTGCACCGCCCGCGGCCTTCTCCCACAAGCGTCGGCGTCGCCACCCTGACGAGCTGCGGTGGTCACCACTCGCCAGTGGGTACCGTCGTCGTTTTTTTTTCTCGCGGGAAGAGGAGGGGTGAGGGCGCGACATCACGCCGGATGAGGCCGAAAGTCACGGGAGGAGAGGATAGCGAGAGGAGGGGCTCGCGGAATACGGCTAGCGGAGGGCTGCTGATACCGAGCTGGATAGCTAGTTTAGAAGTCTAGAGAGACCGTTGGAACTAGTTTTTAATTCAATTTTCTTAATTTTAGCTAATCAATTTGTTTTACAAAGGCTGTTGGAGATGCTCTTAGAGCAACTCCAAGAGTCTAGCTAAAAATCACTAGCTAAAATCATGATTTGACTAGTATGTAAAATGAAATAGCTAGTAGAAGGATGATGAAATCCCAACGTACGGGCCTAAAATCAACTCTCTACGCGCCGACGCGTGGGACCCACCCCATCATCTCTCCCACTCCACCTTATCTTCTCCACTCTGCTCCCCCAATCCATCGATCATGCGGTCCTCGCCCACCTCCTTTGCCTAGCCGGCCGCGCCGCTCCGGTCGGCGCGCGCCCGACCGCCCCCGCCCGCTCCGGCCGGCGTGCCCCGCCGCCGGCGCGCCGCGCCGCCCCCGCCGCGCCCGGCCGTGCGCTCGACCGCCCCGCCTCGCTCCGGCGCGCTCGACCGCCCCCGCCCGTCCCGCCCGCCGCCGGCCCGCACGCCCCCGCCGCCCCCGCTCGCCGGCGGCGCGCGCCCCCCTCGCTACGGTCGGCGCCCCGCTTGCTCCGCCCGCCCGAGCTCCATCGCCGGGGAGGGAGGACGGGGACAGAGCGCGAGGGAGGTGGAGCGCGGGAAGTGGGGCCACAGGATAGCGAGCACATCGCGCTAGCGATATTTGGCTAGGGAAGGCAGAAATTTAGCTAGTGGGGATAGCTAGCCAGATGTTTGGCTAGTCTGTTGGATCACTACTTTTGTGAATTTTTCCATAATTTAGCTAGTCCAACCAATTTGGCTAGTCTGTTGGAGTTGCTCTTAGCTAGTGAATTTTAAAGAGGCTCTTGGAGTTGCTCTTATTTTTACTTCGATTACCTTTGCTGCTCCATACCACACATAATTTGTAGAGAGAAACTTACGTTAATTAATGTCAAGGAGAAAAACATGATACAAGTAAGCTAAGTAGTACAGGATGGGTTAATTTACTAATTTAAGAGTTAATTAATGTTTTTATTCTTCTCAGTTTTCTAGCGCGCAATCACATTTGATGATGATTAACGTGGAGTCTAGCTATTTCCAATTAGTAATACTCAGACTATTTTTTAAAAAAAAAATTGTACACTTGGGCGCATGTTGCCTTGAGAATATTTTTTCCGACCAACAATCTACGTTGAGAATGTTTACCTAACATTCTTCACTTTCTACAACGATCAGACCGTGAAAAAAATTGGCTTGCGAATATGATTTTTGCTGCTTTATCATTATTTATGGGTCGAATATGACAATGAAATATAATGCTTGCAGAAATCTCATCACTCAACCTTAACTAGTGGAGTGGACTTGACGGGTAAAGGTCGTAAAGCGCCAGTTCGGCCGGAGAGCACCACACTACTATACCTTACGAGGCTATACGATCGATGCTTCCATCCATGAGAATTGAGGCGCTAGCTATAGCGCCTATAAAAGGCCAATCCATGACGTGCAGATGGAGCCGTACCCAGCAGATAGATCCAAGTCCAAGCAGCTCGAAACCCGATTCGCTCGGTCGAGAAGCCATGTCGAGGGGTCCCTGCCACGGAGGATACGCCGGCGCCGCGAAGCACCACCGCAGAGCTGGGGGCGGCGACGACGAGGATCCGTTCCGCCGCCGCAACTCCGGCGAACATCACTACCCGCCGAAGCGCTAGACGGGTGTCCTGACATGCCTGCTACGGTGTGTATACGCGGTATGCTACCGATGCAGCAGCAGCAGCAGCTAGCATGGAGTACAACTCGAATGATTAAACTGGTGACAACCTAGCTAATCATGTATTACGTAAATAAATTGTACTCTCTCCAGGCCACGTCCACCCGTTATGCATGTGTGGTTTGTGTGTTGTGACTTTATGAGTAGGAAAAAATGTTAATAATTTGGGATCCCGTCGTGAGAGGCCGGGACCTCTCACTGCCTGGCCTTGTCTTCTTTTTTAACTTTGCGAATTTCAAATTGAACTTTCTAATCCAGTCACTCGCACGATATCGTCAAGCAGTCAAGACTCGCACCAGCCTCCACCCTCCAGGGCTCCAGGGTCAGGCTTCCACGAAAAGCATCACATCTCCATTGTTGACTGCTCCAACCCCGTTTTAAGCTTTGCCCCGGGCCCCCAAAATCTCAGGACCGCCACTGCCTATGTGATTTGGAGCTCTTCCATGCAAAAAATTTTCTTCACCCCCATCTTCGTCTCCACTCACCTTCTTCTCCAACTCCGGCGAACTACAGCGATGATAGGGTTCCGGTTAGGGGGGAGGTGTCGTATGGACCTCCCCGGGCCCACTACCTCGGTGGGTACCGGGGACCGACTACTCGGTGGGCCCCGGGACTACTCGGCTTGCGCTACACGGCACCCGAAGGCGTGGAGCACAAGGACTACATAGGAGTAGTACTCGGTTAGGGGAGCCGTACATGTTCCGCACCGTATGGAGGACTCCTAGACGTACTCAACTATTACTCTCACCCTACTCCGACTTGTAACCCCGCCTCCCGACTATATAAGGCGAGGCGGGGACCGATCTCTAGCATCCAATCCCATCTCATACAACTCACGGCGCACTATTGCACCATCTTGTAATCGTGCCCAATCAATCCGTAGCTACGCAAAGATACGGGACGTAGGGTATTACGCACCTCGCGGCCCGAACCCGTCTAAATTGTGTGCCACGTGTCTCTTCCTTCGAGTTACCGATCTCGCCGAGTCACATTCATCTACTTCGGGTACTCCCCTTAGTAGGTTGCCGGTCTAAAACACCGACACCGGCGCGCCGGTAGGGGCTCTCGCCCGAGATCACATGGCGAACTCGACGGCCTCCCCGTCCGTTTCAAGCCAACCGTCGCCTTCAACCGCGGCGACACCTTCGTGTTCGGCACTTGGGTCTGCACCGCTGACGGCGCGGGCTCCTTCCAGCACTGCCTCACCGTGCCACCCAACCCGAAGACTGGCCTCGTGACGCTTTCAGAAGTCATCACAGGCGAACTCGCTGGCAAATTCGGCGAAATTTCGCTCTTCGACCACCACGCTGACATCGAGCTCGAGTCCGCTTCCAACTCGAACTCGACGTCGCCATGGGCCATCGCATGCGAGCCGGCTGCTCGCCCATCGCAGCGGTCCCTTCACCCCCGTAAGCGCTCCGTGCGTGGCCCCCGCATCCTCGGTCGGGCCCGCACGGGGGGCTCCCCCCCGCGCCGGCCGGCAAGGAGCCCGCACCCGAGTACGGCTCGGACTCCGACGCCACCCCCCGATCGCGCTCGGACTCCAACCCCCCTCTCCGAGTTCTACTCGAACCCGACTATGAGTTCGACTTCGGGTCGGACCCCCGAGGAGCCCGAGTCCGAGGACAACTCCATCGAGCTTCCCCTGTCGGGGCCGGCCTGCGGGGCCGGTTATAGCATCCACACCGGCCGGAATATACGTCTCACCGGCCGGACCGCAAGCCCGCCGACCCGATAAAGGGAGACTCACGCTACGTCGCCTACATCGACCGGCTACCGTTCCAGAGGGAACACCCCCGGCTCGGGGGCCGACTCAAGCACACCAACCGAGGTGGCACCCTGCGAGTCCCGGCTTGGCACCCCGATCGCCAAGTCTTCATGGCCGCCGGCGACACCCCCGGGCCTTCGAGGCACCGCTCGGGACAAGTACCGGAAGACATCTCCTCCGACGAGCTCTCTCGTCGATGCTCCACCGAACGAGACTCCGGTGGACGCAGACGCTCGACATGAACGTAACCGGAAGCGCAACGAACGCCGTCGGCGCCTTCGCGACAACTTCCCCGTCCGCAACCTTGCGGAAGCTCTCGAGGCGGTCGAGAGCGAGTACACACTACCCCCGAGCAGGTGCCTCATGTCGATCACGGCCGATCGCACGACGGAGCTCGGGGCATACGCGCCGGAGAGGTCATCGCCAAGCTCGGCCGAAGAAGCCTACTTCATGCGGGTCGACAACAAAGTCAACCGGCCTCCTCCGGCCCGGACCCCGCGACAACGAAGCCACAAGTCGCAGCCGCCAACAACGGTCCCAACCGTACTCGAGCCGAGCTCCCGCCGAGCCAAACCGCCGTCGCTCCAACGCCGGCGGACCTTCACCGCTCGTTGACGGTGAATTTCCGTCAACCTAGAGTACTTGTTATACATTGGTTTCGATTATGATTTGCAACTAACCCGCCACTAGGCATACTAATGATATAACAAGTTCACACTTGCATGTCGATTTTGGAGTTTGTTGTTTACGCAGAAATTAACGTTAAAGAGGAAACTTTCGGGATAAGTTCATCAAGCACTTCAAGAGAAAATCATGAAGCCCGTCACAAGTCAAGACACGAAGTGAACAAGACTCCAAACAACCCAAGGACCGAAGAATCAACACGCAAAACTCCGGGGACTTGGATGTTTACCAACGAGATCAACTCGGCCGAGAGATATTCTCGCAGCCCAGGACAGCATGATCTTTCGGTACAGATTCGGAGACTTAAACCGCCTTTAATGGCAAAAGTTTGACTACCAAAGTTGTGGGCCTCGACGATACCTTCGATTTGAACATGTGGAAGGCCAAATTCGGATAAGGGAGCTGGAAGATATAGCCCCCGAAATCGCTGCTGCGCAGTCAGTCCGAAATCAGAACAGATTATCTTACAAGACCGATTTGGAGATCTTATCTTCGTTTTTAAGGAGAGAAATGAATACCAAAGTTGAAGATAATTTTGTGGCACACAACCTAGACACCGAATTTGCATTATTTGGAGTCCGAACGTGGGAGATATGGCCCTTGCAAGGAAGGATCTGGAATCAGGAAAATCTGGCTGATTTTATGGAAACCAAGTTTGCTTCTCTCCCAAGGAGGATCTCGTGCAAGGCAAGGTGGAGCACTCCCAAAGGCACCCCAAGGACATAAATACAACCCCCTAGGCGCCCCAAGGTGGCGACCCATCGAACAAATCATCCTACCGACACCAATCACCGAAAAACCGCCGCCGCAAGATGAGGGAGAGAGTTAGATGAGCTCGTCGCAAGGATCAACGCCGGCGGAGAGAAGGAAGCAAGAGGAGGACTCCAAGCCGCCGGCCTAGGGGTGTTCCCAAGCTCCATCGCCGCCATCTTCATCGAGACGTTCTCCGGAGTGTCCATCACCCCTATGTGCTTCAATCCGTGTAAGATGATGGGGTAATGTCTCCGTTCATCCCTAGGATTAGTTGGATACATGCTATGTGATCGCTACTTGATTCGTGGTTTCAATCTATTGTTTTCATGTTGATGATGCTTTGATGATTAAGGTTAGCTACCATGTTTTTCGGGCGTATGATATCCGCTACTCCCATAGATTCCATCAACATACCGTGTCCATCATAGGTCTAGTCACGAATACCTTCGCGTAGTGACGATACGAGAGGAGGGAAAGGGCGAAACCGTGGTCACAACCCCGGTAGATTGGTTTACCGCTTTCGTGTAGTAGATGCATACCATGTTATCCTAGATCCTAGGGAGGGAACGCTTATCTTTCTTAATCACTCTCTTGTGTTCACCCCTTTACCATCTAGTTTAACCCTAGATTTGTTTGATCAACTTAACTTAGATTAACTTAGGTTAGATTGTCTTTACTTTTAGATTAATACTCTCTTTCAAAGGTTCTCCATTCAACTAGATTAGTACTTGGTTAAGCGCTAGTAATCCCCTTGCTCCGCGGATTGACAAGAACCTTGGGAATCCCGTGGTGAAAAAGGTGTAGGTCCGTACGCTTGCGGATCGTAGGTGGATACGAGTTTTATCCGTCAACAACCGCGCGACCACGCGCAACCGAGAAGTCGTCCCTCACCGCGCTCCGGCCGGCGGGGGCGGCAATGATCCCGACGGCGGCGGCGGCCGACGGCGGCGGCTCCAATCACGGGGCGAACGGAGAGGGCCGGGAGGCGGCGGCGGCCGCGGCGGCCGAGGCCACGCGAACAGCCACGCCTCCGGCGCCTCGCGAGGGCGGCTACGACGCCCGCCAGAAGATCGAAGAGCTACGGCAGAAGAAGTCGACTACCGCAGCTGAGGGCGACGGCTTCCCCGCCTTCTCACCTCGACTTCGCAACTTGCTCCTCCCCGACAAATTCAAACCTTTGGGGATCACCAAGTATGATGCGAAGCAGGATCCCATCTAGTGGCTCAGGTGCTACGCCCTCTCCATCGAGAACGCTGGCGGCAACAACGACACCAAGTGCCTCTACTTCCCCTTCTGCTTGGACCAAGCACCACTCACTTGGCTCGAGTCGCTGGATAAGCACTCGATCGACAAGTGGGACCACCGAAGGAGCAGTTCACAAGCAACTTCGCGGGCGCCATGGGCCGATCGGGTACTCGCATGGACCCGGACATGATCAAGCGAGGAACAAGGCGAGACCCTCCGCAAGTACATGCGCCGCTTTTTCGACAAGCGCGCTACCGTCGTCGACGTCACCGACAAGGAGGTCATCGACCTCTTCCAAGACGGCCTCTACCACCGTCGCACCTTCGAAGACTTCGGTCGTCGCCGCCCCAGGTCCATCCCCCACCTCAAGGACATGATCACGTCCTGGGCGGATGAAGAAGACAAGGCCAATGCCAAGTACGACGCCATCCGTGGCAAGACCAAGCAGAACCAGGGCGGCGGCAGCGGCAACAACGCGAACCAGGGCGGTCGCAACAACAACAACAACAACAACAACAACAACAACAACAACAACAACTACTCGGGTCCCAACCGCAAGCGCAAGCCAGACAACACTGTCGCGACTATCCAGCGCCCCCGCGAAAGGGAACTCGAAGAAGAACTCGGCGGTTTCAAGGACCCGTCGAAGGAGAAGTGCCCGTGGCATCCAAACGGCAACCACACCACCGAGCAGTGCTATCAGCTCATGCACGCACTCAAGGAGACGCCGGAGCCACCGCACCCTCACGACCAAAAGGGCAAGAAGAAGGACGGCGACAACAACGACTTCCAGGAGCCTGAGAAGACCGTCAACGTCCTCTTCGGCGGATTGCCCAGCAGGCGGGAGCAGAAGGCTACCCGTCGCGAAGTGATGTCCATTGAGCCAGCGGTCCTGACTCCTCTCAAGTGGTCGGAGGTACCCATCACCTTTTCCCACGCGGATCAATGGACCAGCTTCTCTGAACCAGGACGGTTTCCCCTCGTCCTGAAGCCAACAGTGGCGGGCTCCAAACTCAACAAGGTGTTCATCGACGGCGGAAGTGGGCTCAACGTCCTCTTCACCAAGACCTTGAAGAAAATGAAGCTCGACATCACTCATATGCTCACCAAGAGCAACGTGCCCTTCTACGGCATCGTCCCCGGCAACGCGGCTATCCCACCGGGCTCGGTGGTCCCCGCCATTACTTTCGGGGCAACTCGGGACAACTATCGTACCGAGTACGTCAAGTTCGAGGTCGCGGATTTCGAGACCTCCTACCACGCCATCCTCGGCAGACCGGCTATCGCCAAGTTCATGGCGGTGCCCCACTACACCTACTTGGTACTCAAGATGCCAAGCCCAGCCGGTGTACTCTCCCTCCAAGGGGACCTGAAGATCTCCCACGACTGCGACACGAAGCCGTGGAGATCGCCTCCACAAATCAAGTACCCAACGCGATGATGGAGGTCTACGCCGCGTCGAAGAAGCTTGCTACAAGAGAACTCGACATCCCGGAGAAGTCCGACGAGCGCCAACAAGCCTCGAGCACCCGAGGAGGTACTCGTCAAGACGATCGACCTTGGAACGGGCGATCCCCAAAGCAAGACCACCACCATCGGGGCGGGCCTCGACCCCAAATAGGAAGACGCGCTCATCGGCTTCCTTCGGGCTAACCGCGACATCTTCGCGTGGAAGCCGACGGACATGCCGGGAGTGCCCGGGGAGCCGATTGAGCGGTGCCTCAACGTCGATCCTAAGGCCACCCCCAAGCGACAACACCTCCGACGCTTTGCCGACGACGGACGGGACGCCATCAAGAAGGAACTCGCCAAACTACTCGCGGCCGGCTTCATCGGAGAAGTCTTCCATCCCGAGTGGCTCGCCAACCCCGTTCTCGTCCGCAAGAAGAACTCGAACGAGTGGAGGATGTGCGTCGACTACACCGACCTCAACAAGCACGCGCCCCAAGGACCCCTTCGGGTTGCCGCGGATTGATCAAGTCATCGACTCCACGGCGGGGCCGCGACTCGCTCTCGCTTCCTCGATCGCTACTCCGGTACCACCGGATCGCGATCAAGGAAGAAGACCAGGTGAAAACCGCGTCATCACCCCGTTTGGTGCGTATCGCTACACGACCATGTCCTTCGGGTTGAAGAACGCCGGCGCTACCTACCAACAAGCTATCCGGGCTCGCTTCAAGAGGCGGCTCAACAAGAACGTCGAGGCCTACGTGGATGACGTGGTCGTCAAGACCGAAACTCCGTACCCTCATCGACGACCTTGAAGAGACCTTCGCATCATTGCGCGAGTACCGCCGGAAGCTCAACCCGAACAAGTGCGTCTTCGGCGTACCTTCGGGCAAACTACTCGGCTTCATCATCGGCCCGGCGCGGCATCGAAGCCAACCCCGAGAAGATCTCTCGCCATCACCGGCATGCAAGCTCCCACGAGCATCAAAGATGTCCGAAGCCGACGGGGGTGCATGGCGGCGCCGAAGCGCATTCATCTCGAGGATAGGAGAACGGGGACTCCCCTTCTTCAAACTACTCAAACATCAAGAGAAGTTCGTGTGGACTCCGGAGGCGGATCAAGCCCTTGCCCGGCTCAAGGACTTCCTATCGAAGCCACCGATCCTCACGGCTCCTCACAAGGGCGAGCGCCTCATCGCTCTACCTAGGCCGCGACTACTCATGTGGTCGGCATCGCCATCGTTGTCGAGCGGCATGAAGACGCCCACGCCTACCCGGTCCGGCGCCCCGTCTACTTCGTCGGCGAGGTTCTATCGTAGTCCAAGGCCCGCTATCGGCCCGTGCGAAGCTACCGTACGCGGTACTCATCACCTCGCGGAAGCTACGACACTACTTCCGGCGGTACTCGATCTCCGTCGTCACCGACTATCCGCTCGGCGACATCCTCGCGGAACCAAGATGCTACCGGAAGAATCTCCAAGTGGGCGGTCGAGCTCGGCGCCCTCACTATCGACTTCAAGCCACGCACGCCCATCAAGTCGCGAGCACTAGTCGACTTCATGGCGAGTGGCGGGAGAACCGACTACCCACTCCCACCGTGCGACCGAGCATTGGGTGATGTACTTTGACGGCTCACTCAACCTCGAGGGCGCGGGTGCGGGAGTACTCCCGATCTCTCCGGCGGGCGAACAACTCAAGTACGTCCTGCGCATCTTCTCGGAAGGTCTCAAACAACGAAGCCGAGTACGAAGCTCTCCTACATGGGCTCCGCCTCACGGCTTCATTGGGCATCAAACGGCTACTAGTCTATGGCGACTCCGCAGGTGGTCATCAACCAAGTCAACAAGTCCCGGGACCGCAACAAGGAGAACATGGACGCCATGCGCCTAGAAGTCCGCAAGCTCGAGAACAAGTTCTATGGTCTCGAGTTCCATCACATCGTCCACGACAACAACGTTGCGGCGGACGTCCTCTCGAAAGCTTGGATCCACCCGCGCTCAAGTACCGGCGGGCATCTTCGTCCACGAGCTTCACGCGCCATCCATCCCGGAGCCGGCGCCACCGACCACCGTCCCGCGCCCATCAACCGGCGGGCAGAGGTCATGATGATCGACGTGGACTGGAGGCAACCCTTCATCGACTACCTCAGCGAGCAGAAGGTCCCCTCCGACAAGAACTCGGCTGAGCAGCTCATCCGCCGCGCCAAGTCCTACGTCCTCGTCGGAAATAAGCTTTACAAGCGGGGCGCATCTTCCGAATACTCATGAAGTGCGTCCCTCGTGAAGAAGGCAAGGACATCTTGGAGGAGATCCACAAAGGTGTCGCGGCAACCATGCGTCCTCACGCACGCCGGTCGACAAAGCCTTCCGGCGAGCTTTCTATTGGCCCACGGCTGCGGGCGATGCCGAAGAACTCGTCGGAGAGGTGCCAAGGATGTCAATACTTCGCCAAGCAAACAACACGTCCCGGCGTACAAGCTAGTCACCATACCACCAACCCGGCCTTCGCTTGCCGGGGGCTCGACATGATTGGGCCACCGCCAACCGCGCCGGGAGGATTCAACAGGGTACGGGTGGCTATCGACAAGTTCACCAAGTGGATCGAGGTCAAGCCGGTCACATGCCCCAAGGCTGACAGAGTACTCGACTTCCTGGATGAACTCGTACACCGCTACGGACTACCCCACCGCATTATCACAGACCTGGGCTCCAATTTCAATAACCACCAGTTCTGGGAGTACTGCGAGAACAGCGGGATCGACGTCCGATACGTCTCAGTTGTCCATCCACGAGCCAACGGACAAGTCGAGCGTGCCAATGGGATGGTGCTCGACGCTCTCAAAAAGCGGCTACACGACGCTGCTAACTCCAAGAGGGGCAAGTGGATCAAGGAACTACCCAACGCACTCTGGGGCTACGGACTCAGCCATCCAAGCCAACGGGGCAATCCCCCTACTTCCTGGTCTACGGCTCCGAAGCAATCCTCCCTGCCGACGTCATATGGACCTCGCCAGCAGTGGAGCACTATGACAAAGGCGTCTCAGAAGACAGCAAACGAGTTGACATCGACAGCCTCGAAGAAGCTCGCTGCGCTGCCCTCGTCCAGTCAGCAAGGTACCTAGAAGGTATCCGACGCTACCATGATCGCAACGTCAAGGAACGCTCATTCAACGTTGGTGATCTCGTCCTCCATCGCATCCCGAACACGAAAGGACTACACAAGCTCGGTTCCCCCTGGGAAGGTCCCTTCACCGTTGCAAGGGTGACCGGCCGGGCTCCTACCGCCTCCAAACACTTGAAGGCGAAGACATCAACAACTCGTGGAACGTCGACCAGCTCTGTCGATTCTATGCCTAGTCTACACGACTACTCCGGGGTTCAAGTCTACGCGACTACACCAACACCCCACCGCCGTAAGCGGCCTCCGGGTCCTAGCTCCAGTCTCCGGACTTCTCCTCTCCATGCTCCAGCCTACACAGCTACCTACGGACCCTGGGCTGCGACGAGCGTCAAGGACTCTAGCAGCGGTCTACTGAGAGACCACCCTTCAAGATCCAGCCTCCACGGCTACCTACGGATCTACGATCCGGCCTACACGGCTACCTACGGATCCACCGCTGCGCAAGCGGCTACCCGCTCCGGCTCTCGCTCACCGTAAGCGGCCTCCGGTGTCCAAGCGACTACTGCGTAACTACGGCCCCGGCCATCCGGTGTACTTCTTCGGTAATAAAGTCCGATCATTCATCAACCTCTTTACCGCCTACTCCCTACAATGGGACCACTACCGTCGAGTATGACTACTCGCATCCACTCCACGATGGGGCTCCGCACTGCGAGATCGCGGCCATGAGTACTCATTGCCGGAAATTTTCTTTCATTAATACTCAAGCAATTCATTACAATTGTTTTTTGTACAACCCCGGCTACTAGCTCTCTATTACGGGGCTACCGGAGATTAAGCTTCTCGGCTACTTGCTCCGCGATGGGAGCCATCCGCTCCGGCGGCTCGCATACCGCTCATCGGTGCGGTTGGCGGCTACCCCGCCGGCGACTACCTCCACCGGGGCCTTCCGGAAATACGACTTCATGAAGGCCAAGACCCGCCTTGGGATCGACCTCGCCATGTGCTTCACGTAGGCCGCCAGCCGGCTTGGAGCTTCCTTGAGGCGATCCACCAGTGGAGCTATCTTGGGGCCGCCCGGGTGCGGCACCAGGAGCCTTGCGATCGGCAGCGCGGCTTCCTCGAGCTCCTTCAGCTGGGCTCGCAGTGCCTCACAGTCTTCATTCAACTTCATGCAAGGATTTGTAGCAGTTGACGAGATCGCGGTCGAGGCAATCCGGAGCTCCATGTGCTTCTTGCATTCGAAGGCAAGTTCTTTGTAGTCGAGCTCGAGTACACCGGCGGGCTTCTTGCTCCCGGTAGAAGAGGTTCTTCATGCTCGTCTCCGAGGACTTCGAGCTGCTCCACCGGCCCTCAAGCTCGCAACGCAAAGCAACGCAACAGCGGGTCGAGACTTCTCGACCTCCAACAAGTACCCGACGAGTTCGGCGGTATACCTTTGTTCTTGTTGCGGAGGCCCTTATTCTTCCGCACCAAGTCGTCGCCCTTCGCGCCGCAACTCTTGGACATCGTTGTGGTATTTGGCGAAGGCGGCGTCGAGCTTTGATCGCATGGCAGCCGCGTGCTTCCGCGACTTCACAAGTTGCTCTTCCGGCGCCTCGGCCGGAGCACCGCGTCACCATAGCCTTGCAAGCATATTAGACTTGTCACGGGACCTCTCCGCAACGTCCCGCACGGACAACTCAAGTCAAACGAGTACTCAACAAACGAGAGGATTGACTACTCGGGAAGCTACGGCTACATACCTTCATCCACTGCTCGGCCTGGCGGATCGCCTCCAGGTGCTTCGTCACCGTCGCGAGGCTCGACGAGATCATCCGCGAGCAACTCCATCCCACCGCGACTACTCGCGGTGGCCTCCGTCATCGGCGCGAGCGGATGGGCTCGCGTCCCGGATCTCCGGGGGGAGCGGATAGCCACCTCCCGAGCAACCTCCGGCGACGTGGTGACGCCCTCTCCCCCGGCCGTCACGGCGGCCTCCTCGACGACTTCTTCCATAGGCACGGGGGCTCCTCCCGCGGCCCTCCGGGGCCTCTCGGTGTCAACTTCTCGCATCGGCACCCCCCGCGGGGATGTCACCGCCTTCGGCCTCGGCCGCCCGTCAACGAGAAGATAAGTGCATCGGCAATTACGACTACTCCTCGAGGAGCTCTATAGCTTCGAAGAGTACTCACCTTCGACTACGGCGGCCTCCCGGCGCCGGCGCCTCGATGGCCGGCGGCTCGGGCACCGCCCGGGAAGCGGGGAGCGGACTCCTCGGCGGGCGGCGCGACTTCTTCCGCCACCGATGAAGAGGGCTCATCCCCTTCCCGGGACAAATCCGTGGATTTCTGTGAGAAGCACACAAAATTGGTCGTCAGTCAACCTCGACTACTACAACAAGTGCTACTCGCAAAGATGCAGTACTTACAAGTTCGACCGGACTATTGTCACGGCCGGGGCGCCAAGGATGCTGGCAATATCGACCAGTCCACCCTCGGCGGGCGTCTCCTCCTGCGCCCCTGCGGCTACCGCCTCCTCCACAGCAGCGGCGGCCGGCGCAGTGCCCTCTTGCGCTCCTGAAGCCACCACCTCTTCAACGGCGGCGGCTACGGGCTCCGTGCTCCCCTGTGGAGCAGGGGGCTGGCGCTCCAGCTGCGCCAAGAGCTCCTCCACAGTGGGGGCTGGACTACGACGTCCAGCTGGCTCCCCCACTGTGTCCCACACGCCTTCGTCGCCCTCTTCGACGGGCTCCGTTGGCGGCACCTCCTGCAAACATGAAAGACTACTCATCAGCAAGGGTACTCGTGCGATGGGTACTCGACCACTCTAGTCAAGATATCTTACCTCCTGAGGCGTGGTCTCTGAGACCTTCAGCTTCTTCGTCACCCGCTTCCTGGCGGGGTTGCGCGGCTTCCGTGGCGGCGCAGCCAGGCTAGTCGGGGGGTCTTGCACCAGAGGCACATGAGGTAAGCCTGGGCGGCTAAACTTTGACCGCAATTGAAAACGGTCCTGCAACGTCTCGTCGTCGTCGTCATCATCGTCGGAGGTGTCCTCCACGATGACGGTGTCATCGCCTGCACTGACTTCTCGCCGCTCTTTCTCCTTGGCCTTCCCCTCCTTCGGGATCTCGATCCCACTTGGGGGCGGCCGCGGCTCGGAGATGAACTTCTTCAAGTCATCCTGCAAGGCACAAGATGTCGACAAGTCTACATCAAGCAATGACTACTCAACAAGGGGAGTATGACTACTCACCTCCTTGGGCGGGCGCGCGGCGGAGTACTCTTGAACAGGGCACGCCGTGTACGGCGGCATATCTTTGAAGATCCGCGACAACCTCTCGATGATGTCGCTGTCGTCCAGCTCGCCTCCGGGCATCCGCGACGTGTCATCGTCGCCGGTGTACTCGAAGCCCAAGGTGTCTCAAGCCATCAACGGCTGCACCCTCCGCTTCATGAAACTGAAGGCCACGTGCTCGGCCCTCAGTCCCGCTTCCCTGAGCACCTTGATGCGTGCCGGCGGCTCGGGAAGCCGGATCCCCTCTTGCATGGTGGGCTCCGAGTTCCACCACTCGCGATGCTCGGGCCGCCGTCCGCTCGGCTTCGGCGGAGCCGGGGTGGTGGTTCGTGATGTAGAACCAACTTGTCTTCCGGTCGGTGTTGGAATCGACAAGCTTATACGCCGATATCGCTCCGCGGCGTCTTCCCCTCGGCGGATGCCGGCTCCTCCGACTACCCTTGGGTTGGTGGCACTTGGGCGCGGCTTGACCGGAAGAACTTCCGGAAAAGGATCCGGTGCGGCTTGATCCCAAAAAAGGCCTCGCGAGAAGTGCACAAAGACCGCGGTGTGGAAGATGCCGTTGGGGTTCGGGTTCGGGTACTCGACTCCGTAGTACCCGAGGAGACCCTTGAAGAAATCGCCGGCGGGAGCGCAAGCCCGCGCTCCACGAACCGCGCGAACATTGGAATCTCATCTTCGGCCTTCTCCATTGGGTATGGATCTCCGGCGGCGGCCCTCCACATGTCGACCTCCTTCTCCGGATGAACCCGCCGTTTAGGAGGGCCGGCGGATCCTCCGTCTTCACCTTGGACTTCTTCCACTCGCGGCTTGGATCGGCCCGCGGTGGAGACATGGGCGGCGCGACTCCGGTGGCGGCCGCGGCGGCCTCTTCGCGGCCCCTCTTCTTCCCGGCGGCTTTCGACGACTTGGATGGTGACGGCTTCATTCTCCAAGAATAGAGCGTCCTCACACGCATCCGCTCGGGGGCTACCCTAAAGCTTTGGGTGGCGGCGCACTTGAATCTACTACGGCGGCGGCGAAGCGAGCATCTACCACGGATGGAAGCGGAATGGCTACGGCTCGAATGGGTGAAAAACCCTAAGGGTTTCGGCTTCTATTTATAAGCCTAATTGACTCCGCAACGGCGGGATGACTAAATTCACGCGCGGTACCGACTCGGCGGCTCGGCCGTGACCCTTTGTATTCTACTAGTCGACGCGCCTCACCTCGGGGGCTCGGCTACTTCTACTCGACTACCTGGGAAGCGGCTAGTCTCAAGAGCATCTCAGGACACATTCTTCAAGATGACCCTTCAATTCGAGAGGAAGTACTCGACTCAAGGCTCGGGGGCTCCGTGCCACGTGTCCTTCGGTTTTTTCTCCGGATTTTTCGGGATTTTCTTGTCAAGACTTCAGATGGACCCGAGTCGAGCTCGCGGCTCAACCTAAGGCTCGGGGGCTACTCCATATGGAGTGCGATTTTGCAAATCGCACCTCCATATCGACTCGGCTTCAAGACAAGACGAGCAGCTTTTTGAAGACCTTCGAAGGCGGTGCTCGAGGACGCTTGGGACTACTCTAGAAGACTTCAAGATTGCTCAAACATTAGCCGGAGTACATTCCGGCCTCGGGATGCTTCGACTACTCTTGAGGACTTTTTGACTTGTAGCACTCGGGGACGCTTGAGGACTACTTGTTAAGGCCGTCAAGACTACTTGAAGCTATCCTTCTCGACTACAAAGTACTGCGGGGCTTGTCGTATGGACCTCCCCGGGCCCACTACCTCGGTGGGTACCGGGACCGACTACTCGGTGGGCCCCCGGGACTACCGGCTTGCGCTACACGGCACCGAAGGCGTGGAGCACAAGGACTACACAGGAGTAGTACTCGGTTAGGGAGCTGTACATGTTCCGCACTGTATGGAGGACTCCTAGACGTACTCGACTAGTACTCTCTCCCTACTCCGACTTGTAACCCTGCCTCCCGAACTATATAAGGCGAGGCAGGGACCGATCTCTAGCATCCAATCCCATCTCATACAACTCACGGCGCACTATTGCACCATCTTGTAATCGTGCCTAATCAATCCAGAGCTACACAGCATACAGGACGTAGGGTATTACGCACCTCGCGGCCCGAACCTGTCTAAATTGTGTGCCACGTGTCTCTTCCTTCGAGTTACCGATCTCGGCGAGTCACATTCATCTACTTCGGGTACTCCCCATAGTAGGTTGCCGGTCTAAAACACGCGAGGGGAGGGGGGGTGGTGCTACTCACCGCCGACCATTGAGGAAGGGTCAGCGACGGTAAATCGGCCCGACGGAGGGGAGGTGAGGTGCGGCGGAGACGCCACGACGGCAGTTAGGGCCGGTTCCTGGACGGAGGATGGTGAGGCGAGCCGAGGACCATGGCAGCGGTGGAGGGAGGTGGTGACCAAAGTCACCAGGAACGCGGAACGACCCGTGTTCCACATCTCGGGAACTTCATTCCGAAACGAGGAACGGATGTGGGACGATCTTTGGGTCGAGGCTGGATCACGACCCAATCATGTTCCGGGTCGTTGACAGAGGGGATAGAGAAGATGGGCGAGCTCCAGTTGTTCGTGTTCGAGCCCGCGGCGGCCGACGCCCATCGTCATCGACGTCGCGTCGTCATCTTGGTATTGTCCACGAAGGCAGCAGACGCCACGTCTTCTCCTCCGACTAGCGATGCTGCAGCGACCCGTCATCACTTCGGCCTTCCACGCTCCCTAGAACCAACGGTGAGCCCCCATCGTTGCCCAAGCCCCCAACCTTTCTTTCTCTTTGCCCACCATTGTGCTACAACTTACCTGCCCCGGTGCTCTCTAGGTGGCTGATGTTCAGGTGCTCTCTAGGTGCTCGATGAATTGACTGCAATGGCGTTCCTTACCGTCATTCCGGGAACGTCGTCCCAAATCAATATGGAACATGCTGAAGTATACTCCTCTCGTTCCATGCTATGGAAAATTAGCGTACCACGTTCCTCGTCCCCGTTCCTTGACCTGGCCGACCCGGGAACGCGGTGACTCGGGTGGTGACAAGAGGGGCAAGAGGTTGCCAATGCGGGGCGGCCTAGCATGGTGGTGGATTGCGAATGGAGAATACACTGCTAAGTCAGCATATCAAGTTTAGTTCAATGGCTCCTACTATCCTACGGACCTGTTCGGATGCAAGGGGTAAATATTTACCTCAAGACAAATGTTTTGCCCCTTCCATTTGCCTCTAATAATATTTTCTTCTTGAGGTGTTTGAATTGAGGGGTAAATGTGGATGTAGATGAGAGAGAGGGCTGGAGTCCACCACAAATTTGCTCCAATTTGCTACCTTTTAGGGGTAAATGGAATTAAGGGGGCAAAACATTTGCCCCACCACATTTGCCCCACATGCTTGGCATCTTAGGGGTAAATTAGGGGTAAATTTGCTCCATTTACCCCTTCATCCAAACACCCGCTACAAAGCAACTTCCAAGGGGACTCAACCAAGATTTCAAACAAATTGTTTCCTCAAAAATAGTTTCGGACAAATTGCAAGAAACTGGCGGTGTGATCCCATATTTGTTAATTGTGCAACCAAGAACGAGAATCAACAAGTCCTTATATTTTGGTACGGAGGTAATACAAGGCATGAACCATATGGAAAGAAATGAATCGGCGAGTGTTGGAAGGAAGGAGGACTGACCAAAGGTCCTCTAGCCTACTTGGTTAGAGGGGATTGAAGCATGATCGCAACCAGGCGAGGGTTCGATTCCTCGTTGGAGCGAATTTACAGGATTAGTTTAAAAAAAATCCCTTTGCCGGTGAAGTCGGGGTTCAGAGGTTTTCACCGGAATTCAGTTCTCTTCTCTTAATGAAAACCGTGATTTTTAAAGGAACTGTTGCGTGCATGGCGAGAATAATTTAGTTTTAATTATGTTAGAGATTAATTTCTTCTATCGAGTCCGAGTAACATATCTATGTATATAATAGGACCTAAGTACTGAACCGCATGCTTTCTCTTGCTTAAATGATATGACAGTGCTCTTGCTAATTTTAGAAGAAGGAATTGTTGCTTGAGTAAAGACATGATAAGCATTCCTGCTGGGCAGGTAAATAAAAAGGAGTCCATCAAATATGGCGTGCGAATAGGATATTTCCTTTGCATTCCCCCCCGCTTTTCCCCACAATCATCGCGGTTGATGATGCGTGATGCTTCATTCCTCACATACTCATCACATTATAAAATGCCTTGCTTACTGGAAGCCGGAGATACACCTCTGTTTGGGTTCGATCGCCAGAATTCAAAAGATGCCTCACTGGATATAAAGCGACCGACGGATAGATCCATGGAGCACATATCCGATCCATTGCCGCCGGCCTGCAACCACCTTACCATCCAGGGGAGCAAGTGGTCGATCGGGCACAGATGCTCTCACTCTCTCCACGGGTCATGGCGCCTATAAAACGCGCCAGATTTCCCCAGCCAGATCGATCAGATACACCAACACATAGCAAACCGCAGACAGAGCAAGCAGAGAACTAGCTCATCGGCATGGATGCGACTGTGAAGTGTGGCAATGCCGGCTACGGCTACGGCTACGGCTATGGCGCCTACGACGGCTACGGCGGCTACGGCAGCATCAGCACCAAGCCCCAGATGAACTACCACCAACAAAGCACCGAATCCGTGACCACCGTCATCAAGGAGATCAACCGCATGACCGTCAACGACAAGCCCGCCTGCGGCGCCGCCGCCGGCGCTGGTGGTGTGCAGAAGAAGGAGGCCTACAAGGAGAAGGAGGAGGTGTTCGTGGGGCAGAACCAAGGGTCGTACGGCGGCTACCATGGTGGCGGCGCCGTGCAGAAGCAATCCTCCTACAAGGAGGAGGCGTATACGTGCGAGAGTGCCGCCGCCGCCGGCGGCGTCAAGAACCACGGCTACAAGCAGGAGAAGTACGGCGAGGTCGACGGGGGGTACGGTGCTGCCCACTACGGCGCCGCTGCCGGCGGCGGCGTGAAGAAGCAAGGCTACAAGCAGGACGCCTGCGTGGGGAAGACAGACGCGGGCCACGGTGGTGCTCACTACGGTGGTGCTGCCGGCGCCGTGCAGACGTACGCCTACGACCAGCAGGCGGCGTACGGCGGCGCCGGCGTGCAGCAGCATGGCTACCAGAAGGACGCGTACGGTGGGGCCGTGAAGAACGAGAAAGACAGGTACGACAAGCACGAATCGTACGGCTACCAGAAGGACGCGTACGGCGGAGCCGTGAAGAAAGACCACAGCTACCAGCAGCACGAGTCGTACGGCGAGCCCGGCGCAGGGTACGGCGGTTCTCACTACGGTGGTGGCGCCGGAGTGCAGACGAGCGCCGCAGGGTACAAGCAGCATGAGAAGTACGGCGAAGCTGACGGAGGGTACGGCGCGTACTACGGCGGCGGCGCCGGCGCCGGCGTGAAGAAGCAAGGCTACAACTACAAGCAGGAGTCCTTGTCCTACGGAGAAACCGGCGCAGGCTACGGTGCTCATCACTACGGTGGCGGCGGCGTCGTGGAGCAGCACGGCTACAACCAGAAGCATCAGGATGCCTACGGCGAGTGCGGCGCTGGGTACGGCGGCTCTCACTACGGTGGTGGCGCCGGAGTCCAGACGAACACGAACGCCGCCTACAAAACCGGCGCAGGCTACGGCGGCGGCAAGTACGGATACAACGGTGGCAAAGCCGGGTACGGCTACGGGGCTCACGGGAAGGCGGGCGCCGGCGGCTACAACGTTAACTACAACCTCAAGCCGTACCCGTACGACAGCGAGAGTGAGACTGAGAGCGAGAGCGACTCCGACGAGAGCGACTGCGAGGAGGGCGGCTACGGGGCGTACAAGCACGAGATGCACGGGGCCAGCAAGCAGGGTGGCCTGCACGGCTACGGGCCCGGGGCGTACAAGCACGGAGCCGGCAACCACAGCGGCGTGCGCCGCTACGAGTCCTACGAGAAACACGAGGAGCTCGCCGGCGGGCGCCGCTACCAGGCGTACCAGAGCACCACCCAGGAGTACACCGGCGGCGGCTACGGCTACGGCACGTGCCCCCCGCTGAACACCACCCACCTCATCGGCTACGGCGCGTAGGCATACGCCTCTCTCGTCTCACCGATCCGGTTGTCCTTTGGCCTACGTACGTATACTCGTATGCCACCATGTCGTACAGAGACAGGCGTATCCCGGTAATCTAGAGAGTGATGTTGAGGCCGGTGATGCAGTGCAGCTAAATAATCTAAGTGTCTGAAAATAAGATGTATTTTCTGCTATCTTTTCGATGGTAATTTGTCTGATGATGAATGAAACTCATGAACATGTTGTGTATTATGGTATCTATGGGTGATATTCCGAACTGATTACGCAAAATGTTCAGGGCATATGTATTGCTTCTTCAGTCTGCCCACGGACCATTTCCATGGGAAGATACTGATGACGTGCGCCAGGTCAACAATGGGGGAAAGGAGCACTAGAAATCTAGAATGGATATAAAGAATTCAAGATCCGTGCTAAACAGGATACTTACATACGGAGTACGAGCTAATTTCACTACGAGTGAAACCAAGAGAACAGGGCTAAGTTAAGTAAGACTGTAAAGAGCAAAGGGAAGAGAATTTGAGGCTGCTTGTACAAAATCTGGCTGTTGAATCGCATCTCAAGGGGCTGAGCTTCGATGTGCATACAGGAGGTGAAGTCGTGAAGATGCCAAGTTCCTGGAACAGAAACGCTCAACAGCTAAGCTCCTGTCGAATTTGGGGGTGTGATCCCGTGGTCCAAGTAATAAGCTTTCTCAGCATCTGCCAACCTTGTTTGAAATATTCCCCATTCTTTTCGACAGCGTGCTCTTACCTGTGGCACCGCAACAAGTAGAACAGCAAGATAAGATTCTTACCCATGCACACAGCAATAGTACGAAAAGTGCAAAAATATGTGCAATCGGTGATTGTTTGATAGCCTACCCCTTCCCACGGCGCTTTTCCATTCTCTGCCTTGCCCTGATAGGAATAGATGCTAAAGGATCAGAAATCACAGTATCTATGTGTCATGTACGAATGACGTGAAACAATTAGTCTGGCATACCTGGTTACCAAGTGATGGAATAACTTGATGAATAATCCACTGGGAATCAACAACTCCAATTTTTTCATGGGCTGGCTGTTTAACATAAGACCAAATAAAAGAATCCTGGATCACTAAAGATGACTGATCGTTGATAGACTGCTTGATATATATGCACTAGATCAGGAATGGGGCGATGAAATACTATATCTCTACATGCTCAAGATTCATGAAACAGAGCCCCACCAGTCCACCACATCAGAAATTGAAATTGAAACCCAGCTTATGTTTATCTATTTACTCTTAACTAACATCACATCACATCTTCTCATCTCCACTGCCCTCACCATCCCCAACCACCATACTCTGTGCCTGGCCAACCCCTAAACCTGAGAACTAAATTATGAGACCAGTTATGTGATCAATCTACAACCATGCAGGATAATACTCATTTATAATTTACTTCAGAGAGTAATATGGTTAATGGTAATGGATAATGAATATACCTCCACACATTTCCTAAGAGCAAAATCGAGACCCCATCCATGGACCAAGTCATTCTGCAGATAACTATGTGTAAGCATACTGACTTTAAATGAAGCTAAGAGATAAGTACTCCACCTGAATCATATGCCATACACAGCGCCATGCATCCCTTGAGAACACAGTTGCCATAATTTCAACAAATCTGCATATCAAATTAGATGTGAAAACAGATTTTGACAGACGGAAATTGTCAAACAACAAATTATTGCACCCCCTACGCTGCACATGGTGGAAGATGGGGATCTGTACACCAGCCTGGCCTCTCCTCAGTTACTCTGAAAAGAAAAGGCAAAATATTACTACATAAATGGATATAGGCATTGGTAAAGCAATAAAGATCCAGTAGCTCACTTGTGGACTTCCTGATCACCTCTGCGTTTAGTCATTTGCCATGTTAGACCTTTGTCAGGTTCCAAACCAGGCTGAGAGATCTCTAGACCATGCTTCCTAACAAGCTTAATGTACCTGAAACAAAAGGCTTTGGGACCATCTTCTTCAAGGGAACACAGAAAAACAGAAATAACAAGGGAGTGATGCTTACGCCTCTGCATTAAAATGTTCAACGCCTAGATCTTCATCCCAGATAAATATGTAGTCATAACGAGCAACAACATCAGGATGCAAAAACCGTTTGGCATACCACCTTGTGAAAACAAGTTTTTAACCTTGAGTAGTCAAATACGTAAAAGACTAACAGTGTGGAAAAGACAAACATAAGTAACTTACCATTTAGTCTGCTTTCTGACACTCACATGAATAGCTCTTTTGGACCACTCAAATTCATCCCATTCTGTAGTCCGACCGTCATAGTGGAACAACATAATTGTGAAATTCTCTGAAAACTAATAAAGAGGACACAAATTATTTTTTACAAAAATAAGAATACCTTCATGAAGACAGTGAATAGTTCATGAGGATGCATGAATCAATTGAATGATATCAGTTATAGACTGTATTTATTCACTATTGTTAAGCATGCTAGATGTCACAAGAAATTACCTTTTTTACCGCAGCATCAATATTTGCCTTCTGAGAGTAACCAGCTGTAAATGTTACAAGGTACCTTGGTTTACTAGTAAGATCCTGATGTTATAGATCATATATTTTAGATGATGCCCACAAAAGGGAGATTTAAACATTTTAAAAACATCATTTGTTAAATGTACTGAGAAGTGACAAAAACAATAACAAACCTCACTAGGTTCACCCCACAATCTTCGGAGATAGAGGTCTGTTTCAGACACAACAATGCCTGGTGGGAGCCTTTCAGCACCTTTAGGGTTTGTTGGAACATAAATCTGATAAAATAATTTTGCAGAATTAACCAGAGGGGGAAATGGATAAAATAAAAAGCAGCTGATATGTTTGAGGAGACACCATCTATTCAGTTCATTGTGATATGCTAACAAATGAAGGCTAGGCAGAATTTCCTTGACTAAAAGTGCTCATGAACTTGAAACTTACACATCATGCATTTAAATAATAAAACACTAGTAAAACAACAGGTCAAGAAGATATTTGACCACAGAGCATGCATAGTATGACAACAAGCATGTAACAACCACAGGAAAGTACAAGACTGCCAAAGTACCTTTGGAATTTCATTTGGGTTAGAAACCGAATTGTTCTTCTTGTGACTAGCTGCAGATGTCCATGCATGGTTCAACAATGTTTGGGTTGTAATGCCAGAGTTTCTATCTTCAATATAGGATATAATACTGGAAGGAAAGTGAAGCTACAAAATGTAACAAGTCAAGATTTTCTATAAACAGAGCATGTAGCATTAGAAGACGAGATAAGCAGATTATCCTTTTTTTTACCTTTGTTATATTAACTGTAGGGAAGGAAATGCCAAACAAGTACCCCAGCATAACACCAACAACTGCTGAGAATATTATTCGCATGCCCTCATTTGATCTTGGCACACTGCTGCTGTAAGGATTGACAGTACAATATGATGTGTGCAAATGGCAATGGAAAAGCGAACTTGTTATTTGTTACATGCAGTAAAACAATGCATAGACACTAAGCACTGAACATACCTACGTCCTAAAATGCCAGGCTTTGCCATGATGTGTGTTATCCTTTCGTGACAAGCAAACTTGTTGACAGGATGGTATTGGCACTGCTGAAGCCACTTGTAGCTGTTGAATAAAAGATGGTAAGTCAGATCTTATCAGAAACTAGTTCATCAAGAAGACAGGTGCTAGGCCGTATTTTTTTTCTCCTAAAAAAGACATGTGCTGAATCTGGTTATGCTAAAGATATGACCCTACACAAAGAAAAAAACACTTAATGCACTTCTCTAAAAATCTACTGTACTAAATAATCGCTTTGCACCACAAAGAGAGGCAAAAGAGTCACTATTCACCCATCAGATCTTCTCTCATAAAGCACTATTCCACCACTATTCATAGGCGTAAATTTACCCAACTAAACAACCTGAAAGTAGTTTCCTTTTATAAACCTGAATGAGACGATATAACATTACCATTCATTGAACCTGTGGTATCACAGGTTGTGATAAAAAAACTACAAAATTGCTGACAGACAAACAATATAAATAATACCAGTTAAAAGCCCGATGCTTTCGTACAGAAAAACATTTTACATGTTTTGATCTACTCCTTTCAGAAACAGAAGCCTTTTTTGTCAGAAAACCCAAAACCAGCTGGGCCTGACTAGTTGATTTGGTAGTGAGCAACCGAGCTAGCAGAAAGTAACATTTTCTTGTAGTTTTAAGGGAACATGTAGCTGCTGGCTTCAGCATTAGCAGAACTGACTTCCCACCGACTACTTTTATTCTCGTTGTCTACACATTACTTCTGTGTGTCCCCAAATCGTCCATGGCCAAAGCCAATTATAACCTATCTTATTAGAAATGTAGCAGCAGGAAACAGGAATCAGAGAAAATAAATAACCTAACTAGTTAAGACACAGCTTACTGTCACTGATTTGTCCCTACATCGATCAGTGGATCACCAGAAGCAACTTAGTACTACTTTGTACTTCCTGCTTTGGAGCAACAAAACTCTTTTTTAATGAAAGAGCAAGCAAACTCTCCGAGAAGATTGCGATTGAACAACAAAAGTGCATAAACAATGCAAACCTCCCAATTCAAAAAACATTGGCGCCGGCAGTCGATTCTCAGACTTGAAGCTGGATCCAATTATCCAAGTGAAATGAGGCACACAGATCGTAACGCATTGAAAAACTAGAAATTTGCAGAAAAAACTAAATCGGAGCCAATTCAGAGTAGGAAAAAGGGGACAAGTTCAACCCCAGAACGAAGGCCCCCGGCCAGATCTCCAAATTGGATGAGGAGATGCGTATTGAGACCGAGCACAGCCGTTTCTTACCGAATGCACTGACGGTTGACGGACGTCGCGGCGGCGATCGGCCGGTGGCGGCAGGCGGCAGCCCCCGAGGGCTCACCAGGCCCCAGCCTTGGTTCCTCTGATGACCGGCACAGGCCGCGACCGGAAGAAATGCCGTCGGGAGGGCAAGCGGCCGGTGTAGGCCCCCGCGGCGGCGCCGGGAGATGGGCCGGCGGCGGGGGTGAAGCGATGATGCAAGACTGGGCAAACCGGGCGGGTGGTCGACGTGGAACGTTGGGCAGTTGTGGAATTGGGAAATGCACTGATTAATACTGACTGATGAAAGTTGTATCGGTCGTCATGGCAATCAGAAGCTGTTAGTCACAAACGACAATGCTAGTTCAATGCTAGCAAGTAGCAATAGATTATTCCAGCTGATAAAGGATTACAATTTTACTCTTTGTTTACAGAAAAGCCCTACAAAGACTATTTACAACTCTTGCCTGCCTCGCATTGGGACCCCACCATTTCGCTAGGTAGGGCTGGTTGGAAGTTTTACTGAAGAAGTTTCATCTTTTAGATGTTCAGTGTTGATTGCCGAGATAAACCTTGGGCAAATCGAGCTTGAGGGAGCTTAATTCATATATGGAGCAACTGATTCGTATTTTCTGAAGGAAGTACCACCAAATTAACTATTTTACGCCCATAACGCCCGAATGTTCATTACAATTTCGTCATAGCAGGCACATCTTGTCCCCTCCGGCAGTTCGTAGCATCGTGCCCGGCGGCCGCACGTCGCCACCTGCAGCCGCCCTTTCTTGCCGTACTTGAGGCCGAACACCCGCACGTAGAGCAGCAGCCGCGGCTGCTGCCCATCGAGCTCGAGCCTCTTCCGCTGCTCCCTCGTCAGCTTCCCGTCCGTGACGCACTCGACGGCGCAGAACGTGCTGTCGCCCATGTACACGAGCGCGCCGCCCTTGCACCGCCTGCCCTTGGCGCGGAAGAGCCTCTCCTTGGTGAGCTTCGACGGCGGCGCCCGCTCGAGCCTGTCGACGCCCTCGTCGCCGCCGGTGGCGGGCGGCGCGACGTCGCAGCTGGAGACACGGCCCTTGCGGTAGCAATCGTCGTCGAGCCCGACCCACGCGTCCAGCTCCACGTCGTAGTAGGCCTGCCCGTGGAAGGGCAGTGTCCAGTTGCCCCGGAAACTCCACCTGGCCGTCTCGGCGTCGAAGGAGAAGGTGGACGCGCCGCGCCCGTACTCGGCCACCGAGAAGAATACGGTGCGCCCGTCTGGGTGCACCGCGTAGCAGCAGACGTGGAGCGGGTCGAAAGGCGGCTGCGAAGGGACGCTGCTCCAGGACCAGGGCCAGGATCCGAGGCGCAGCACCTCGAAGTTGCACGAGCGTGCGCCGTCCTCTCTCCTGTCCATGCTGTAGATACTGTCGCCGACGGCGACCAAGCTGCTGCAAAAATACTGATCGGCAGTGTTGGCTTGTGGCAGGGGGGCGCAGGTGATCCTCATGGTCCTGGTGTCCAGGGCGAGGCCGGCGCCGCCGGGGCGGCCGGGCGAGGTGGCCATGGCGAAGATCTTGGTGCCATGGGCCACGAAGCGCGCGGCGTTGTCGGGCTCCGCTTCCACGCGGAGGAACGGCGGGTTGGGCAGCGGCCGTGGTGCGCGCGAGTGCAGATCATCGTCGTCGGGGTCGAAGTCGCGCACGTCGACCTTGTGGATGCTGCACGCATCCTCCGACCCGTCCAGAACCAAGTACAGGTGTTGCTGGTGTCCTGGTGACGGCGTCGACATGGCTACCATGGCGGCTTGCTTGACCTGCCACCGATTTTATATAGGTCCGGTAAGCGGGAGCGACGGAGGGCCTCCGATCCCCTGCACGGAAGTCGGCGTCCGACTCCGAAACGGATCCGACTTGAGCTCCAACTGTGTGTGTGGGCCTCTTATTCGTATAGGAATGGAACTGCGGATTTGAAGTCTGCTGCGATGCCGTGAATGCTGATCGGCCCTCACTTGCTACTACTCCAAGAGCCGAAGAAACGCGGAGCCGAGGTCGAGCCGATCGAGCGGAAGCTCGTCGCTGCGGCAGAACGCGGTGTGCGGCGGCCTTCCGTCCGATCATCATCACACGGTCTGGCGCGGGGGTGCGCACCCTGCGCACGCAATTTTTTCCGCAGCGTGCGTGCTACAGCCTACTGCACGGCGCCTCTGCAGATGTGGCGGCCACGTCAGCATTAGCCCCACTGGTCAGTAGCATCGCTCCCGCTCTACAATTGAGGACCTTGTCCTACACAAACCATCAAGTCAGTTCTTTTGTGTTCGTGTGTATATATCACAGCATGGGATAGTCAGTCAGTCACACAGCTATACAATAAAGCTAGGGAAACTACAAGCATTAGAGCAACTTTAGCAGCTTCTCTTTCCCATCCCTAATAAAAAAACAGTGATATAGGGGATCAGATGCTAAAAAACCTCTCCTTCCCTGTCCCCTTCCCTCTTTTTCTCCAAAGACTAAAAATCCCTCTCCATCCCCTCTATAGAGGGGATCTCTCCTCCACCCCAAAACGGTGGGACCCACTCCAAAGCCAATCGATCCCACAGAAACAGATCGAACCACCCTCGCCGGTGGTGCCCGGGCTACGCGCGTCGTCCCACGAGTCGAAGAAGCGGGAGCCCGGCATGTCTCGCAGCCCCCCCCCGCGCGGACGTCCCCGAGTGCCGCCGCGTCGCGCTCGTGCGGCGTGGCGGCGGCATTCTGCTGTTGCGCCGCGGACCAGCCCGCTCGCGAGCCGAGCAGGATGAGCAGCGGGAGGAGGATGGGAGGCAGCGCCATGTGCGTGGCCTCGGCCTCGGGGAAGAAGACAACCGGCCGGCTTCTGTGGCCAGTGTTGGGAAGCGGGACTAGGAGCAAGAGCAAGAGCAAGAGCAAGTGAAGCGAGCAGAGCAGAGTGATCGATGATGTGGCCTGTGTGGGTGCCTGCGTGGGTGGCGCACGAGGAGGACAAGCAACCTGGGCGAGCGATTATTAAGATGGAAGGGATGGGCCCTGGTCCGGTCTTGGGAGCACAGCACGGCAGATGAGCGTTCTTCTGCTGCCGCTTTACCCCGCGGTCGGTAGGTGCGCCGTGGTAAAAGCCTGCACGGTGTGCGATTGGATTCGGCACGGTGAGACGGGTCGCGGCACTTGGGCGGTGGCGCGGTCACCGTGGGCGGCCGGGCGCGCGCGGTGGCGGAGGCGGCGCGGCGGGAGAGGGCGGCGGCGGCGTAAAGATGAAAATTTGGGGAGGGGAAGGACTGGAACGGTGGGACCCACGGATTGGGATGCAAAATAGGGAAACTGCTCGAGCAATTTGTGTTTTGGGGATGAAAATATTTTTACTCCACCCCCAATAGCTTTATATAAGGGATCTGTCGGTGCGGAATGTGGTCCCGACACTAACCAATAATAAGCACCAAGGTCTATCCCTCAATGGTCGATGCCAAGCAACTAAAGACACAAGGTTTATCCTGGTTCCGGCCGGGGGTTGTACGTCCAGCAGTGGTGTGCTCGGGGCACTATATTGCTCAGCACCGGGGTGCCTGTAGTGGGGCGGCTACAAGCAAAGCGGGAGAGGAGGCGTGGCCTCCAAGTCCCTGGTGAAGTGAACGAAAAGGGTTCAGATGTTGTGGGAGAATTGGGGAATGTGTGTGTGTTGTATCGTGTCGTATGTTGTCCCTTGTCCCTTGCGGCGGGGGAGTTCACCTTTCTTTTATAGGCCAAGGAAAGGGTGAATTACAAGCATGCCGCACTATTCAGCTACATGGGGAAGTATGGTGTGCGACGCCGTAGAGTAGGCGGCCGCCTTGACGGTCCTTGCCGCGATCTGGTCATCATGGCGTATCTTGTACCCGAATAGTGGTAGCTTCGAGGGTAGGAGTGCGGTGGTTGGCCGAGGCGTCCCCAGGCGGGTTCGAGGGGGTTGCTGACGTCGATCCGTACGAGGATACAGTGGCAGGCGTGGCGACGTCCCGTTCCCGCATGCCTTACGGAGCCGGAGTGGTTGTAACAGCGCCCGGCGTGGTGCTGCGAGCACGGGTGTGCCCGTACTGGGCCAACAGCGGCGGGGATGGCGTCCTGCCGGCCTAGCGTCACGACCTGGCCCTGCAAGGTCACGAGAAAGCAGTTCGAGGGTGTTCCGGCCCCCTTCGAGGGCGCGGCGCGTCAGCCATACGGGAGTAGGCGGCGTGGTGTCACGGGGCTGACGCTGGCCACGCCGCACAGTCCTCCACAGTGGCGGGGATGGGTTCTCCCTAGGGAGTTGGTGCGACAGGGCAGGGGCGTGTTCCCCGGTGCGCATGATGGCACCGCCCCGCCGTGTCAGAGCATTAAATGCCCGTACCCGCGTGCGGGAACGGGCGTGCGCGTGAGGGAGCCTCGAGTGGGGCGGAGCCCGCTCGAGGGGGCTGTGAACCCTCGAGCGGGACGGGACCCGCTCGAGGGAGGCGTCCACCCTCGAGCGAGGCGGAGCCTGCTCGAGGGGACTTTTGAGTGGGCCGCCTTGGTGGGCCGCGGGGATCACCGCAGCGTGGGCCGTGCCCCGTGTGTGCGCTTAAGTGAGATGCGTTTAGCATTGGTTTTTTGCAGGTTTTAAGCAGGGTTTCCCCAGTCGTTTTAGGGGACCCTCAGGGCTGTCCCCGACAGTAGCCCCCGAGCATCTGCGGGTTTGCCGGCTAGGCTCCCGCAGATGCTGGAACCTACTGATAGGACATCCTTCCCCCTGGTTGCTAAGGCCTTCTGTGGGGCCACGTCAGCGGACCCGCGGGTCTAGCCCCCGAAGCCCTGCAGGAGCGTGAGTGCTCCTGCAGGGGTTTTACCGTGGAATCTGGTCAGCGGGCGTGGTGTATGTTCCAACCGGCGTTGGCGATGTTCCAGCCGGCTTCGGTGACGCACGCGCGACTGGCACTACCCACGGCCGGTGCAATTCAGGAGGTGTAGCCGTGCGTCAAGCCCCTGAGCCTGGGCCCGCTTAAGACGATCGGGGCGAGCTCTACGACTTGTTTTTAACGCACCCTCGCCGTCCCTCCGCGGGACGGAGGGTGAGGTTTCCGCAACCCCCATCGATCGGGTCGCGAATTGCGGATTCCTCATTGAGCTGTTAGTGGGTGGTTCGAGTGGACGCCCATGCCCCGTTCGATAAGGGTAGGCTGCGCGGTCCGGAGACGCGTCCATTAAAGCGCTTGCGTGGGTTTGCTAGGTGGGGCTCGGTCCCATTCGCTAGGGACCGAGGGCGCGGAAGCTCTCCCTCGGTGGGATCCCCCGGCTAGCTGCCCTCGCTGGCTCTCGAACACGACATGTGAGGCACACTCGAGCCGGTGGGCTCGAGGAAAGGCTTGAATGTGCGTGCCCTCGTCGTCCCTGACTCTGGTGATCTGGGGCGCCTGTTCGGACCTGTTGAAGGTCAGGCTCCGAACCCCTGATCAGTAGGGCCGTGCGGGGTAACGGCTTTGCCGCCCCCGTCTTTCGCATCTGCTAGTTTCGAGGGCCCCTGATTGCGTTAGCCCTCGAACCGCTGATCAGTAGGGTGGTGCGGGGTGGCGGCTTGCCGCCCCCATCTTTTGCATCTGCGGGTTTCGAGGGTACATGGTCGTGCCAGCCCCCGAGCCGCTGATCAGTAGCCTTGTGTGAACCGAGGGTACCCGTAGCGCTCGTTTATTTCAAACGGGCTTCAAGGCCACCGGTCGACGTTTGCACCCATCGAGGGTCGTGTTAATTTGAGCCAGGGGCTCGGGCCGCTTCGAGGGTCTATCTTACTCAGTAAGAGACAGGGCCATTAAATGCTCGCAGTTGCGACAGAAATACCGCGCCGCGGGCGCGCCTTTTCAGGCGCTGCGGCCGCGCGCGTAGTGGGCGGAGTGGGCGGCGAGATGTGACCGCCCGCCACGGCCCCGCGGTTACCGCGCCGTGATGATGGTCTGCGGGCGGTTGCGTGGCCGCCGCGGTCGTGGTGGGGCCCGTCCGTCCGCGAAGGAATATTTCTGCTGCAATTAATGCGCGCGGGGCGTGCGATCTGGAGGGCACGCCCGCGGCCTATAAATCCAATTGAAGGGGAACGGGCGGTTTTTACCTTCGCCTTTAGCACTTGTCGTTCTTGCCTCTTGCGCTCTTGCCTCCAAGCTGCTCTCACCATTGCATTTCTCTCCTCTCGAGCTCCTCTCTTCTTTCCTGTTCTTCGTCCCTCGCCCCTTCATCTATCCACATGGCGCCCCAACCGCCTCTCGTCATCATCAACCCGTTTGCGTGGGAGCGCTCGACGGTGATGCGGTTGGCCCTGAACCAGCTGGTGACCGCCGGCCAGCTGGCGGCGAACGAGGATGGACGGCCGGCCGAGTGGATCGTGCCGCCGGCAAGGGACCACGCGCCCAACCCTCCTCCGAGTGGCTACGTGGTTAGCTTCGTCCGCTTCCACGAGCGGGGCTTCATGGCGCCGGCGAGCCGCTTCATGCGGGCGCTCTGCCATCACTACGGCGTGGAGCTTCACAACTTCGCGCCGAACGCGATCTCGCAGGCGGCCACGTTCGTTGGAGTCTGCGAGGGCTTCCTAGGGATCCCGGTGAACTGGGATCTCTGGATTCACCTCTTCCGCGAAGCTGTTCACGCAGCTGACATCGGAGCAGAGGACCCGCCGCGCGGTGTGCGCCGGCGGCATGTCGCTCGCCTTGCGGGGTCAGCGCAAGGACGACTACATCCCCTGCACCATGACGACCAACAATGCGGGCTGGGAGCGGGGGTGGTTCTACCTTCGCAACGGCGAGCCCGGTCTCCCGCCCTACACCGGTCTGGTGCTCCGGGAGAAGCCCTCCGTCTGGCACCATGGGGTGTCTCCGCCCCAGCACCAGGCGCGGTTGGAATCGCTCCTGGCCGCGCTGAGGAATCTGGCGGGCCGTGGGTTGACTACGGAGGTCGTCCTCGCCCACCTCCACCACCGGCGGATCGTCCCGTTGATGGAGAGGCCGCTCCACATCTTCGAGATGACCGAGGCGGCGGACCCCGTCGCGTTGGCGAGGTCGCGGTCGCTGCAGACCCCCCTACTGAGGGAGTACGCGGCTACCCGGGCGCGGAGCGCCATCGACCCCAAGTCCGCGCGCAACGAGGGGTCCCTTTGGGATCTTGAGATGCTGCCCACCGGCCGGCTGGTGAGTGGAGTTCTTGATTTCGTTTTCGATTTTGCCAATTCCCCGAGTCGTTGACGCATTTTGATGTTTCGCCCGCAGCTGGTGCGCGTCAGTGCCACGAAGTCCGAGCCGCCCACTCCCCGCTCTTGCGCGCTCGGGCGCGCGGCGCGGCGAGCCGAGAGAGGGAGCGGGCGGCGCGCAAGAAGGAGCCCCGCGACGCGGCATCGAAGCGTCGCGAGCGAGAGGAGTGAGGAGGGTACCGCGCCGCGCGAGCGACGAGGGGCTTTCCTCGCCGGGGACCGAAGAGTACTCGTCCTCGGACGAGGAGGAGGAAGAAGAGGAAGAGGCCGGGGGGCCGGCCCTCCCCGATAGGTGGAAGCCCGCGCCCCGTCACCGGAGCCGGCTCCGGTGGCAAGGGCGCATCGCCCGGGGCGGGCGCGGAGGTGCCCGCGCCCGGGCAATCAACGACAGAGGCGGCGCGTGCCGCGGGGGGGCGCCGGCGCGCGCCTCGAGGCGTCCGTGCGCGCGGCGGGGGCGCCCGCGCGCGCGGTGGAGGCGGCCGGAGGTGCGGCGGCGGTCGCGCCGGCCGCACCCGCAACGTCGGCGGGGACGTCGAGGAAGAGGAAGCGCGCCTTCTCCTCTTTGAGGTAAGGGATTGTGCTTCGAGGGGTTGCGCGCTCGTCAGGCGGGAGTCTAACAATTTGTTTGCATCTCCGCAGGGTGGTGCCAACTGTGCCTCCCCTCGCACCAGCCAAGGTGTTGAGGGTGGACGCGTCCATCCCCACCCGGCGGCACTCGTCGAGGGTGCCGCAGGCGGGGGCGAGCGAGACGGCGACGGCGAGCGCGAGTTCGCAGGGCGTAGCCGCGGCCTCGAGGCCACGGCCGGCGGCCTCGCCGCCGAGCCGCGGCCGGCGGTTGCCGAGGAGCGGCGGGCGCGGTCGCGGAGGAAGCGCGGCGGACGGCGGCGCGCAGCGGAGGCAAGGCCGGAGGCGGCGCGGCGCGGCCGGCGGCGCCGGTTGCGGCGGCATTGCCGGGCCGGCGCCTCGCCACGGAGGGCCGCCCAACGCCCGTGGTCGTGGAAACGCGGCCGGAGGGCGGCGGTCGCGGCGCCGCGGCCGGGAAACCGCGGCCGCGGAGGCGCGGGCGGGAGGCGGCGGTGGCGGCGCAGCGGGAGCCCGTACCTGCCGGCAGCTCCCGGGCGGTGTGGTGGAGATTCCGGATGACGACTCCCCGCCACCCGGGTGGGACCAGTGGGTGAACTTCCCCATGCCGTCCCCCGAGTCTCAGGAGGGGGCACTTGTGAGGCGGCGGGACGACCACATTGTGGCAGGAGGCCGAGGGCACGGCGCCGAGGCCTCTTCTTCCCGCGCCGGCCGCTCTGCTCCGAGAGAGGGGCGCGTTGATGGTCCGCCCACCTTCGCCGACGCCCAGGAGGAGCAGGAGCTGTGGGGGGAGCTCCGCGACCACGGCGCCGCGCTCAACAGAGCGTTGAACGAGGCGCTGCGGATTCATGGAGGCCCGGCGTGGCGCGTCTTTCAGGTGAGGCGTTGTTGCCCACTTTTCTTTGATTTCGTCGTCTTCACGCTTGTTCCTCGTGTCGTGATGTTCACTGGTTTTGGTCTGCTGGCGGCAGGAGCTCGAGCGCCGCGCCCGTGACAAGTATGGCGCCTTCGACCAGATGAGCGCCGAGCTTCGCTAGCTCCGGGAGCGGTGCAACGCCTTTGACGCGCTCGCTGACGCCTTGGGGACCCCGGACAGCTGGCTGTCGTACCGGGCTGAGGCCCTGCGTGACCAGCTCCAAGAGTGCGAACGGTAGGACGCGGCGCGCCCCTCCACCCTCGAGCGGGTTTGCACGGCCCTCATCGATCGGGATGAGGCGCTGCAGCAGGCGTGGTCGGACCTGGAGAGGATGCGCACGTTGGCATCCAACTGGGAGGCGGAGGTGACCACCGTCCGGGTCGACAACCAGGAGGTCCGCGCGTGGCTCCGGGAGGCGCAGCCCGGCGAGCCGGGGGGCTGAGGAGAGGGCGCGTGCGGCTGAGCAGAAGGCCAAGGAGGCCGACGAGCTGATGGCCGCCCTTGACGCCAAGGTTGCTGCGCTCGCCACAGCGGAGGACCAGCTTCAGCAGGAGCGTACCACCCGCCAAGGGGCTGAAGGGCAGCTCCAACAGGAGCGGGTCGCTCTTGCCGACGCCCGGTCGGCGCTCGAGCGGGAGCGTACCGCTCGCGAGGCGGAGCAGAAGTCGCTGGAGGAGCGCAACGTCGAGTTCTCGAAGCTCGAGGGCGAGCTGTTGGTTCTCAGCATCATGAGTGCGAACCAGGAGCAGGCCCTCAAGGAGCAGAGCGACACCGTCCTCAGCCTGCAGCAGGTGGTCGAGGCCGAGCGCCGCGCCCTCGAGGTGGAGAGGAAGCAGGTTGAAGGTAGGTCACTGTTTGTCTCTTGTTTTGCTGATCTTCCCTTAAAGGGTTCGCTCCCCCTTCTAATTTCTCTCTTACTGGCAACGTTCAGGCCTGCGCACCGCGCTGGGGCACGTGACTGACCGGCCGAGGTGCTGCAAGCCTCCTACAACTCCTCCGAGCGGGAGCCGCCGGAGCCGTGTTTCGTGGCTCTCGAGACCTGCCAGGCCATGGAAGAGGGCGAGGTGCAGGCTGGAAGCTCGCTGGCCAGCCGCCTGCGCGCCCTCGGCGGGCACGTCACCGGGCGCATGCGCCGGGCTCTGCACCTTGGCGTCCAGAAGGCTCTTGGCGTGGTGCGATCTCATTACGAGATCAACTTTGAAGCCGTGGCGAAGGGCTACATCGTCCCCGAGGGCGTCAAGGACGAGGTGGCGATGGAGCGCGTGGATGCGCTGGCTGCTGACGCCGCCGAGGCGCTCGCCGAAGCCTTCGAAGAATTCCTGTTCCCGGACGCCGTCGATGCGGATGCTCCTCAGGCCTAAGGATTGCTGGGCGCCAGGCCCTTTTTTTGTTTGTGTGTCAGTATGTGGGCCGCGTGGCCATGTAAATAAACAATCGTTTTATTTCAAACATTTGGTGGAGCAAAAGATGTTTGTTATGTTTATGGCGCAGTTTTGTTTCTTCCTTTGCCTGAGTAGATTCGAGTTAGGGGAGTTCGATTTTCGCAAACAACCTGCTGGGCCGGGGGCAAGAGAGAAGGGTCGTATCCTCGTGGAGGCGTAGGCTGTCTCTGGCTTACGTGCCCTTTCCGCGAGGTCGTCCGCGCCCTGTTTGAACTTTGCTCGAGGCCAAGGTTGAACCAAACTTAGCGCATGTAGGTTTTTTGCGAAAAAATGGGACCATTTGGGGGGGGGGTGCCCCCCGTAGTAGCCCCCGAGGGTGACTTGGTTTTCTGGGGAAAGCTGAGTTGCCCTTTTTATTGAATTGGAGATGTTTACATGTTCGTCACCAACTGGGGTGTTGGGCACGCGATTTACAACAAAAGACTTGGGAATCCTAGCTAGGGGTAAAAGCGTTGGTGAGTTCTTCGCCGTCCTCGTTAGCCAACTTGTATGTGCCGGGTTTGAGCACCTTCACCACGACGTAGGGTCCCTCCCACGGAGGTGATAGCTTGTGGCGTACTCGTTTGTCTTGGCGTAGCCTTAGGACCAAATCCCCCTCGCTAAAGTCCCGCCGGCGTATCTTGCGTGCCTGGTAGCGCCTTAGGGACTGTTGGTATCTCGCGGAGTGCATCAAGGCTACGAGGCGCGCTTCATCCAGCTGATCCAGTGAGTCCTCGCGGGCCCGCTGGTTGGTGTCCTCGTCGTAGCCTCGCACCCTGGGCGATCCATACTCTAAGTCCGTGGGGAGGACGGCCTCCGCGCCATGGACTAGAAAGAAAGGGGTGAACCTAGTGGCTCTGCTTGGGGTGGTCCTTAGGCTCCACACAACCGCAGGCAGTTCCTGGAGCCATTTCCGACCAGACTTGTTCAGCTGGTCGAAAATTCTGGGCTTGAGGCCCTGTAGAATCATGCCGTTGGAACGTTCTACTTGGCCGTTGGTCTGTGGGTGTGCCACGGCCGCCCAGTCCACACGGATGTGGAATTTGTCGCAGAACTCCAGGAATTTCCTGCCTGTGAACTGGGACCCATTGTCGGTGATGATGGAGTTCGGCACTCCAAAACGATGGACGATGTCGGTGAAAAACGTCACCGCTTGCTCCGCTCTGAGGTTCGTGATTGCGACCAATAAGTGGGTGAAGCCCCCGGGAGCCTTTCGCAGGGGCCCGACGATGGCCAGCCCCCACACGGCGAAAGGCCATGTAATGGGGATAGTTTGCAAGGCGTGCGCGGGGAGGTTAGATTTGTGGGCGTAGAACTGGCACCCCTCGCAGGTGTGTACGATCTCGCTGGCATCCGCGACCGCGGTGGGCCAGTAAAAGCCCTGGCAGAACGCGTTGCCTACGAGGGTGCGGGGCGCGGCGTGGTGGCCGCAGATGCCCGCGTGGATGTCCCGGAGGAGCTCGCGCCCCTCGGGGACGGGCACGCATCGCTGAAGGATGACGGAGGCAGCGCGCTTGTACAGCTCGCCGTCGACGAGGGCAAAAGACTTGGCCATCCTGGTGACGCGCCTGGCCTCGGATCGGTCTGCGGGGAGTTCCCCTTGGTCCATCTAGGTGATGTATTTGTCGCTCCAGTCCGCCCTACTGGCGGCCGGCTCGACGTCCATGACCTCGGCCTCGCTGTCACCGTACCCCTCGAGGAGGGAGAGCACGCACGCCTCATTCGAGGGGTCCACGTCCATGGGCTCTGCGCCTGTTGGACTCGAGGGATCCCCCGAGGGTTCCGTGTGGTTCGAGGGGTGCGGCTCGAGGGCGACGGACGGCTGGGCGATATCTCGAGCAAAGACGTTCGGGGGGATAGTGATCCACCCCGACGCGAACTTGGCCAGCTCGTCCGCCTCTTCGTTGTACCGGCGGGGCACGTGGTTCAGCTCGAGGCCGTAGAACTTGTCTTCGAGGGCTCGCACGGCCTTGCAGTACGCTTCCATCTTGTCATCGTGGCAGCTCGCGTTTTTCATGACTTGGTCAATCACGAGCTGCGAATCTCCCCGCACGTCGAGGCGCTTGACGCCTATCTCGATGGAGATTTTGAGGCTGCAGAGCAGGGCCTCGTATTCAGCCATGTTGTTTGACGCGGGGAAATGTAGGCGCACCGCGTATCGCATGTGCTCCCCGAGGGGTGACACGAAGAGCAGGCCCGCGCCCGCCCCGGTCTTCATCACCGAGCCGTCGAAATACAGAGTCCAGCACTCTGCCTGGATCTGCGGCGGCGGCAGCTGCGTGTCCGTCCACTCAGCGACGAAATCCGCCAAGATCTGGGACTTGATGGCCTTGCGCGGGGCGTAGGCGAGCGCTTCGCCCATTAGCTCCACCGACCACTTGGCGATCCTGCCCGCTGCGTTCGGATTGCGGATGATTTCTCCTAGCGGAAAGGAGGAAACCACCGTGACAGGGTGGGCCTCGAAGTAATGGCGGAGCTTGCGCCGCGCGAGGACCACTGTGTAGAGCAGCTTTTGGACTTGAGGGTAGCGCGTCTTGGTATTGGACAAGACCTCGCTGATGTAGTACACCGGCCGCTGAACCGGCAAGGCGTGCCCCTCCTCCGTGCGCTCTACCACGATCACGGCGCTGACCACCTGGGTGGTCGCAGCCACGTAGAGTTGCAGAGGTTCGCCGTCTTGCGGTGGTGTGAGGATCGGGGCATGAGTCAAGGCCGCCTTCAGCTTGTCAAGCGCCTCTTGGGCCTCGACGGTCCAGGAGAAGCGCTCGTGCTTCTTGAGGAGGCGGTAAAGGGGCAAGCCTTTCTCGCCGAGCCGCGAGATGAAGCGGCTCAAGGCGGCAAGGCACCCTAGCACCTTTTGTACCCCTTTGAGGTCCCGAATTGGACCCATTCGCTCGAGGGCTGCAACCTTTTCGAGGTTGGCCTCGATGCCTCGCTGAGAGACTATGTATCCTAGAAGCATGCCCCGCGGCACGCCAAAGACACATTTTTCGGGGTTCAGTTTTACCCCGTTGGCCCGTAGGCAGCCGAACGCGATGCCAAGGTCGCCAACCAGGTCGTCCGCCTTCCTGGTTTTCACGACTATGTCGTCCACATATGCCTCGACGGTCCGGCCGATGTGGTCTCCGAAAACGTGTTGCATGCACCGCTGGTACGTCGCACCCGCGTTCCGGACGCCGAACGACATCGTTACGTAGCAAAACATCCCGAACGGCGTGATGAATGAAGTCGCGAGCTGGTCGGAGTCCTTCATTTTGATTTGGTGGTACCCGGAATAGGCATCAAGGAAACAGAGTAGTTCACACCCGGCGGTCGAATCAACGATTTGATCGATACATGGCAAAGGAAAAGGAACTTTAGGACATGCTTTATTGAGACTGGTGTAGTCTATACACATCCGCCACTTCCCGTTCTTTTTCTTTACAAGTACAGGATTGGCTAGCCAAGTAGGGTGGAATACTTCCTTGATGAACCCAGCCTCGAGGAGCTTCCGCAGCTCCGCTCCGATCGCCCGCCACCGCTCCTCGTCGAAGCGGCGGAGCCGTTGCTACACGACGCGGGAGTGAGATAGGATATCAAGGGAGTGCTCGGCGACCTCCCTCGGGATGCCCGGCATGTCCGAGGGACTCCACGCGAAGATGTCGGCGTTGGCGCAAAGGAAGTCGACGAGCACCACTTCCTATTTCGGGTCGAGGGTAGAACTGACCCTCAATGCCTTGCCCTCAGGGGCAGCAGGGTCGAGGGGCACTTCCTTGGTCTGTTCCGCGGCCTCGAAGTTGCCAGCGTGCTTGGTGGTGGAGTCGAGGTCCTCGTTGACCATTTTCTCCAAGGTGGTCACCAGCGCTTCATCCAGCGCCAGCGCTTCCGCGTGCTCTACGCATTCGACGTCGCAGTCGAATGCGTGCTCGATGGACGAGCCCACGGTGATGACGTCGTTCGGTCCCGGCATCTTCATTTTGAGGTAGGTGTAGTTAGGGACGGCCATGAATTTGGCGTAGTAGGGCCGCCCAACTATGGCGTGATATGCGCCCCTGAACCCCACCACCTCGAAGGTGAGCATCTCCTTGCGGTAATTGCTTGGAGTGCCAAACCAAACAGGTAGATCGATCTGCCCGAGGGGCTGGACGCGCTTGCCCGGCGCGACGCCATGGAACGACGTCGTGCTGGGCCGCAGCTGGTCCAACCCGATCCCCAGCAGGCGCAGCGTGTGCGCGTAGAGGATGTTGAGGCTGCTGCCTCCGTCCATCAGGACCTTTGAGAACCGCGCGTTCCCAATGACCGGGTCGACCACCAGTGGGTACTGGCCCGGGTTAGGGATGCGGTTCGGATGATCTTCGCGACTGAAGGTGATGGCGTCCTCCGACCAGTCAAGGAAGGAGGGAGGCGCCTTCTCCGCGGCGAGAACCTCGTGCCGCTCCCGCTTGCGTTGGCGGCTCGACATGTCGACGGTTGGCCCCCCGAAGATGAGGAACACGTTCTCCACGGCGGGGAAGCCGCCGGCGTCGCCATCACCCCCGTCCTTCTTGGCCTTGGCGTCCTTCGCGGCGGCGCGGCCGTAAAACTTTTTGAGCATATCGCACTGCTCGAGGGTGTGGTTCACCGGTGTCTTGTGATATGGACATGGCTTCTTCAGCATGTCGTCGAACACCCCCGGACCTCGAGGGGCCGGTCGAGGGCCCCGTCGAGCCGGGTGTTGACGGTTAATAGTTATATCAAAGTTCGTTTATGACTTGCAAGCGGACAAGTCTCCCGTCGTAGTCAAGGGACCCTTCTTCTCTCGAGTGGTGAACCCAAGGTATCGAATCCGTGGAACAAATGTGTGATGCAAAACTTAATCTAATAAAGCCAAGTAACTTCAATCTTCGATAAAAGAAACCCTAACGCATCTAGGTAAAAGACACAAAACTAATCTAATCTACTAAAGACCGGAGAAAACAAAGTAAGATTAGGTAGATAAACCGATCTAGAGGGATCGGGGTAAGCCTTTTGTTGAAGTTCCAAGCAAGAGAAGAAGTAGCAAATCGAATCTTATTAGAAGCCTCTTTAAATTGTGGTTTCCTGTCCAAATCCGAAAACATCCGCCTTTCGGAACCCCCGTTCTGTCACAACGTATCCCTACTCATGCGGGGAGCTTAGGGCGAGTCAAAAGACAAGTCGAGATTCTTTCGGAAGATCCGGCGTGTACCTCTAGCCACCGCGGCTACAAGAACACCCTATGTAATCTATCTCGAGAATAGAATTGGAATAAGCAAAGCCGATCGAAAAACGAAATCTTCGAGGAAACACTTGATCGCTAGGAAAAGATTCAACTTGATAATTCAACTATAACAATGATACATACACAAGATCACCACCGGGATCCTTCCTTGATCTTGCTTCTAGCTCCGGGAACTCTGACGTGGTCTTCCGTGCAAGGTTCCCACGTCGGCTAGGGAAACCCTAGTCAACTAGCTCGACACTCTCCTCTCCGGGATGGTGTCCCTCTCTTCTCTGCTCCTCGGCGGCCGATGACGAATTGTAAACATTAAACTCCAAAACCGACATGCACACGTGAACTTGTTATACCACGGGGGTTAGTACCAATGGATAAGGTATAAAACTCATGCCAACACCGAAGGTAAACTCATGGCTAGGTTGACGGATTTTCACCGTCAACATCTCCCCCATGCTTAAACCTTGCTCATCCTCGAGTAAGCCTTCGATGGATATCATCATTGCCAAACAATGTTAAACCTTGCACTTGATCATACATGAGAAAACATAATGCTCTCAAAATTTTAATTCGTTAAAGTTCCATAATGTACTAGCCTTCATCTCTACGGAGGGTAGATCCTTATTAAGCTTATCCCACAAGTATTAACATGCTCACAAAGTTTAAATAGATCTCAGAATTTTTGAAATAAAGAACGAGATAAAGAAAAGCTAAACCAAGTTCACAAATTTAAATCATCTTGTGTATTGCTCATGAACTCTCAACTCGCTTGTCTCTCAAGCCTATATATTCTACTCCTTTCCCTCTCATAATATATATGTGTGGTAGGCTTTATATGGAGCTTTTGGGAAAGTTTAGTCCTAACAAGATTTTATAAATGAGGTGTTGTCAAAACAAGACAAGCTTCTCATGGTCTTACCGAGACTCGTCAAAAAGGTCATTGGAAAATAATGTTAAATCAAGGAGGGGAAAGAGAAAAAAACGCACACTTTAGATGAGTGGACATGTGCAAATGGCAAAGAGTGATCCCGAGGCACAAAGGAAGTCCTCGTTATCGGATTGCACATGGTTGGAAAATGAGAATGGATCTTTTAAACTTGAAGCCTTGAATGCACTCTTAGAGAACCGGGGAGTTCACTTTACGCATACTCATATTTTTTCTCTTTCTCATATTTCTCATTCTTTTCTTTCTTTCTTTCTTTCTTTCTTTCTTTCTTTCACTCATTATATATATATTTTTTTCTTGTGAGACTTTCACCTTGGAAGTCACGTATATCGCCGATTTTTTTTCATTCATCATTTTTTAAAATACTCCCCTTTGAACTCTAAAACTGCACCGTACCTACCTCCTCCCCCATGCTTAGACGTTGCTCGTCCTCGAGCAAAGAGGCGAAAAATAAGGTAGGTACCGGAAATATTTTTCCTTGGAGAGATACTTGAAATCTTCAATGTTGGCACCGTCTTGCGATCTTCCTTGAATTGATGATCCATTCTCAATGATAGGTTGTGGTCAAGGAGGTAATCACAAAAGATGATATTTGGTTTTTAGGGTGGATATCCGGCGAGGTTTGTGAGATCTCCGATGCGGGGATACACAATGCACGGATAAAAGGCTAGCAAAAAGATAGATACGCAAAAACGGAATGACCAGCTTTCTTAGTCTCGGGCCAGAGAAATCATGGCCTGCAATAACTCACTCAAAAATAAATCTTGTACACTAAGGTTTATGCACTCAAATATATATAAGGCTTTGGATAGGTTGAGCAACACACAAGTGATATTTATGACAAGGTTAGCGATATTTTTGAGCATAAAAGACATCTTTAATCTATTCACAACTTGAGAGCACATAAAACACTATGGGTCTTTATTTTAATCATAACCTCCGCTGAAGATTAAGCTAGCATTTAAATAAATTCAGATTTGTATTTTTAAGAGAGCACTAGCTTAAACATGCATAGATCAATTACAAAGATGAACAAAGCTGCAATTATAATCATATATCATCATGGCACAAATTTTTGTAACTTTTCCAATGATATAATCAAGGTGGTGTCTTTATTAATGATGATATCAAGTTGAAATACAAACTGAAAATAAACAAACTTGCTTGCTGAAATTTAAATAAAAACAGAAATTACTACGCAAACACACATAAGCAAAAGCTGAAAATTACAGAGAAAAAGAAGAGAAAAGAAAACTAAAGTTCATAAATCTTCTAGTCCTCCGCCGGTGGTTGGTGTTGATGATCTTGATAATAGTACCCTTGCTCATAATATGATCGGACATTCCCTCCGACGAATTGATTTGGCTCCACAAGGTGAAGGCGTCCAAGTTCAAAGGCAATATTTGCGTTGCCTTCACCAAGTTGAGCTGCATTAGCTTGGATGGATGCGATGTTTTGGGCGTTTCTTGCAGCATACCCTCCAATTATGGACATGCTTTGTTGTGGTTGGGGATGATGTGCGTAGGGCTCCGCGAAGTTAGCGTTGGGCACCACATAATTTGGTGGGGGTACCGGTGCACCACCCCCCATGCTTGCTCTTGTGGCCCTCCGTAATAACTTGGCGGAGGAGGGATCCCGCCGAATGGTTGCACATTGGGTTGTGCTCCACTCGCTTGTGCGGAGGATGTTCCCTCCTCTACGATTCTTCCTCTTTTGTTCTTCCTTGCAGGGACAAGGAGTCCCTCTTCCAACCAATCTTCTCTCCCTTCGATGAAAAGCCTAAGCCTCTCATTGGGAAGGGGTAGGTTTACTATGGCCAAACGATAACCTCCTCTCTCATCTCCACTAATGTATTTGCCTTGCCGCAAATACTCAATGCCGAGAGAGGTACCACGCAAAAGATGGTCGGGGTTTCTTGTGATCCCCGGCCGTAAGGAGAAGGCCAACATGGAGAGGTAGCACCCCGAACCAATATTACCCGCCCCCGATGTTGCTTCACAACACCAACGGTTGATCATAAGGTAAGCGGGGTCTATTGGCTGCCTGGCAATTAAAGCCGAGTAGAGCCAATTCAACTCCGTGTCGGTCACCTTTGTTTCCTTCATCCTCCCCAATACCCTCTTGCACATCCAAGAGTGAAATATCCGGATAATGGGGTTGCGGATGCAATTGCGTTGTTGATGGGATTCTCCGGAGATCATATTCCAAAATCCCGCTAACATGCCGGGTGGCACGTCAACCTTCTCCGGAGCTCCCTTGTGGAATCCAAGCAGCTCCCTAACGTGTTCGTAGGGAACCACTTGTTGGACTCCCTCCAAACGGAATGACAAGCTTTGCACCCCATCATCAAGGATAGGTGCAATAGTCATTAAAATTTCCAAGGCGACCCCCAAGTGGGTGTCCACCGATACTCCGTTGGAGAACTGCACCCATCCAAGGTGCCCCAACATATAGTATATGTCGGTGCCAAAACCCAAGGTGTAGAGAGCTTGGTCGTCGAACTCGACGTTGGGCACAAGCCTCTTCTCAAGATTAGAGAGCCTCTCCTCCTCCGACGACGACAAGATGATAAAGCCGTACGAAGAGTATGTCGGAGTGTAAGGAGGTGGCGCGGTTCAACGGGTCGATCGTCGTGGTGGCGCGGGCTGCTCCTCCGTGTGCCCACGAGGTTCGGTAAACCTCATGGACGTGCTTCTTGCAGCCCTCATACCACCAAGGAGGAGAGCATCGTTCCTCCTCGGTGGTGCCGTATCCGTCTCCATGCTCCGGGGAGACTCGGAAACCGAGTGCCTCCTTGAAGACGTGGTTGATGACGGCTTGGACGACGACGAACTCTTCTTCTTGGAGAAGAGACTTGTGGTCTTCTTCCACATGGTTGCTGCACTCTTTTCTTCAACTAAAACTCCGGGTTGCAACCAGTAACTTTGCACTTAAACTCTTTACTTCGGATGTGGACTTTGAGTGGATTAAGGATGTGGATTTTTTTAGCTATCAAGCTTGGGAAGGTTGGCTATTACTACAGAGGTTTTGGGCACACAAACTTGAACACACAAACAAAGGAGGGAGAGGGAAGCTTGCCTGCAGAAAACGGGATCTGAGGGGCTCCTTATGTAGGGGAGGCCGACCGGCCTGGGCCGACCGGCCTGGGGGCCTCGGTGCACCTCCCCACCTCGTCTTTCTTCCAGCACGATCATTTCGCCTCTGCAACTTTCCTGCCCGCGTGCTCTACGAGTTGCACCGCCCAAACGCTCTCGTCCACTCCTTTTCTTGCATTATTGGTCCTTCCACTTGATGCTTCATGCTTTGGGTCATGTCCATGCTCCCTAGCTCCACTTGCTTCACATGCCACCATGAAATTCCTGCAAAGTTGATGCTTGCTGCCCACCATGCTTGTCCTTTGCATGTGGAATTGGTGAAAGTTGATAAAAGGGAATCCAATGGTGCATGCATGATTAATTCAAACTAGATTGCCTCCATTTAGGTGTGTTTAAGGTTAAGCACCCCTCTAATTCGAAATTTAAAATATTTTTCAGAGCCATGCAAGAGCTCAAACATAATTTTAGAGAAGTTTTTAAACCATTAAAAACAAATGTAAGTCGAAAATATTTTTCGACTACGTCGATTTCGGTCTCACCGGTATAGTTTGCCTTCATCGGTTGAGAGCAAACTTTTCCCGGCTTGATCATGGGGGCATAGGTTTAGGTTCTAATTTTGGCTAAATAAGAAAGATTTTGAATAAAACAAAATTAGATGAGGCTTAGAAAAATTCTAATCTTAGAGAAACCAAGGATATTGATTTTTAAACCAACCAAAAGTTTTGATTTCTAGGTTCACGCGAGTCCTACCACGTGCTGAATTTTTTATTAACACATAGATATAAATCGTGGCTCTACTCGTGTGGTTTTAGCATGAAAAATAAGTCAACCTCAGCACCATAATGAGGGTGAAAGGTTGAGTTAGGTTCTGAAATTATTTGGTTGTGGTTTCTCGAAAAGAAAAGAACAAACAAGCACATAGGAGGGTTCATGCAAAGGGTTTATGATAAAGCAAAACATTCAATCAAGAATTATGTCTCTAATATTGTTCAACCACTTCTAAGTCTAATGTCTTTGCGTAATAAAACTCAAAACTAAATTATTAAAAACACTCGAAAAACCTGGAATCGGGTTGTCCTCCCAGTAGCTTATTCTTGACTCGACGAAACGGGTTGCCTCCCGCCTAGCGCTTCGTTTATAGTCTATAGCTAGACTTCTTCACTTGATTACTTCGGATCAACGCTCTTTGCAGGCGTTGCAATCTTGGGTACCCACTTCCGCACCATCTTGGGCACGGGTTTGTCTTCCGGCTTAGTCATTTTTTTGGTCTTCACAGGCTGCTTCTCTTCCTTTGTCTTGACGGATGCAACACCTTCTTTGATTTTCTTTACGTTTATTTTTTTCGGCTCCTTCTTCTTTTTCAGCCCCTCCGTTCACTTTGGTTCTCCCTTTACTCCAATCATGTTGCATGCCTCGATTCTTGGACGGAACTTGAAGGAACTCCTTTCTCTATTGATATCGAACATGACCTCCCCCTTGCCAACATCAATAGTAGCTCCCACGGTCTTGAGGAAAGGCCTCCCAAGGATGAGCGGCGGCTTCTCCCTCTCTCCCATCTCGAGCACAACGAAGTCGACGGGGATGAAGTGGTGTCCGATCTTCACAGGTACATCTTCAGCAATGCCCAAGGGATAGCGAATGGAGTTGTCTCCCAACTCCAAACATATTCCCGTAGGCTCCATTGGTAGGCGTAGCTTCTCGAACACATCCCTCGGCATGATGCTCACACTTGCTCCAAGGTCGCATAACGCCTTCTCGAAGTTGAAAGAACCAACCGAACATGGAATTGTAGGGCACCGGGGTCCTTTTGCTTCTCTAGCCCATTAGCAATAGCGGCACTACACTCCTCGGACATCTTGACATGATCTACCCCGAGTGTTGCTATCTCATATTTATTTGCAAGTATATCTTTAAATTAACGAGAATATGTAGGTACTTGTAGGGCATCTAGTAATGGCATGTTGATGCTAAGTCTACGCACAACTTCCACAAACTTATCAAAGTGGTTGTCAAGTTTACCTCGGAAGTAGCGTGGCTTGAGTTGCGGTATCCTCGTGTCTTCCTCCGGCATCTCAAATTCGGGTTCCTCGGTGACGATCCCCGTAACCTTCTCTTTAGCAACTCCTTCCACCTCGGTGGATGGTTTAAGCTTCCTTGCTCCCGCGGAACGTTCCGGATCTTTGGTCTCCTTCCCCGAACGTGTTTGAATGTCCTTCGCCGATTCGGGACTTTTGGGTTGTCCCGGAAGCTTCCCTTCATCATTAGTGAGGCGCCCCGCAAGTTGTCCAACTTGCATCTCGAGCATCTTCATCATGTTGAGCACTTGATGATTGGAACTTCCGACCTCCGTCACTTTGCTATCGATGTTCTCCAACACCTTGTCTATGGTCTTGAACTTGGTGAAGGTGTCCTTGTTGATCTTAGCTTTCTCATCCTTGAACTCCTTCAATTGTATACGAAGCGGAACCGCGTTAGGAATAGATGAGCTTGCATTAAATTGAGGCCTACCTTGCCCGTAGCGGAAGTTCGGCAATTCTCCCTTCCTCATGTAGTCGAGCACTTTGGCTTCCTCCGGACAATCTTTGCGGACATGGTCATACTCTCCGCATTCTTCGCATGTGGACCTTGCTTCGGTGGCCTTCAAGTCTTGAGCCTCTTTCTTTTCCATCTCCATCTTCTCCAACCTCCTCATGAGCGAGTCGATCTTGCCTTCAAGTATGTTCTCCTTCTCCACTTGCAAGACTCCTTTGACGTTCCCCATGGGTTGAACCGGATGTAGGCGCCCGGATGACGCCCATGTGTCATTATCCGCGACCTTCTTGAAGAGAGTGAAAGCTTCCGTCGGTGTAAGTTCGATGATGGATCCTCCCGTCGATGCATCGATGATCGTCCTTGACGCCATGGTGAGTCCTTGATAGAACTTTTTCACGAGGTCTTCCTTTGGGAACTTGTGATGTGGAACCGCCCGGGTGTACTCGTTGAAGCGCTCGAATGCCTCCGAGATAGTTTCCGTAGGATATTGAACAAAGGTGGCAATCTTATTACGCAAGCTTTGAGTTTTACCCGGTGAGTAGTATTCCTTCATGAAAGCCTTCATCAACGTGTTCCAATTTTGCACCGTCTCCGCCGGTTGAGAGTGGAACCATTGCAAAGCCTTCCCGAGAAGTGAAAACGGAAAAAGCCTTGCCCTCATTTGGTCTTGAGTCACCCCATCCATGTTGAAAGTCGACATAGTTGAATGAATGCTTGGAGGTGAAGGTTCGGATCCTCTTTACCGGTGAAGGGTGAATGTTGCACCATGCGGATTGTTGAGGTCTTGATCTCGAACGGTCTTCCGATCTCCTCAAGGTTCAAGATTGGTATGTCGATGATGTCCGGGGTGCATAGCTCCCCAATCTTGCATTCTTGCAGTGGTTGGTCACCCATCAGTGGAAGTCGATTCTCCCGAGGACTTTGAGGTGGTGAATTCTTTGGAGATTCTCGCGATCCTTTGTCTTCCGACTTCGAATCTACAAAATCCAGCTTTTTAGCTTGATGTGCTTCGCGTCTCCTTAGCTTCGTAAAGTTTTTCCGGATCATCCACAAAATTATTGGGTTTGTTGGAGAGGTAGCCGTCCATCTCCTGTTAGGGTTAGCAATAAACAAAGTATGCAAAAACTAGAAAGTAAAAACAAATCTATAGAAACTAGGGTTAGACAAACTAGATTAGATGTATTTTGAGGATGATCAAAGTTTAGTAGATGCAAGAAGAAAAACAAAAAGAAAACTGAAAATTACAAGAAAAGGCAATAAAAAATCAAATCTTGATCACTTGTTCCCCGACAATGGCGCAGGGTCGAGGGGCACTTCCTTGGTCTGTTCCGCGGCCTCGAAGTTGCCAGCGTGCTTGGTGGTGGAGTCGAGGTCCTCGTTGACCATCTTCTCCAAGGTGGTCACCAGCGCTTCATCCAGCGCCAGCGCTTCCGCGTGCTCTACACATTCGACGTCGCAGTCGAATGCGTGCTCGATGGACGAGCCCACGGTGATGACGTCGTTCGGTCCCGGCATCTTCATTTTGAGGTAGGTGTAGTTGGAGACGGCCATAAATTTGGCGTAGTAGGGCCGCCCAAGTATGGCGTGATATGCGCCCCTGAACCCCACCACCTCGAAGGTGAGCATCTCCTTGCGGTAATTGCTTGGAGTGCCGAACCAAACAGGCAGATCGATCTGCCCGAGGGGCTGGACGCGCTTGCCCGGCGCGACGCCATGGAACGACGTCGTCTGTCGGGCCGCGCGGTGGTCCAACCCGATCCCCAGCAGGCGCAGCGTGTGCGCGTAGAGGATGTTGAGGCTGCTGCCTCCGTCCATCGGGACCTTTGAGAACCGCGCGTTCCCAATGACCGGGTCGACCACCGGTGGGTACCGGCCGGGTTAGGGATGCGGTTCGGATGATCTTCGCGACCGAAGGTGATGGCGTCCTCCAACCAGTCAAGGAAGGAGGGAGGCGCCTTCTCCGCGGCGAGAACCTCGTGCCGCTCCCGCTTGCGTTGGCGGCTCGACATGTCGACGGTTGGCCCCCCGAAGATGAGGAACACGTTCTCCACGGCGGGGAAGCCGCCGGCGTCGCCATCACCCCCGTCCTTCTTGGCCTCGGCGTCCTTCGCGGCGGCGCGGCCGTAAAACTTTTTGAGCATATCACACTGCTCGAGGGTGTGGTTCACCGGTGTCTTGTGATATGGACATGGCTTCTTCAGCCTTTCATCGAACACCCCCGGACCTCGAGGGGCCGGTCAAGGGCCCCGTCGAGCCGGGTGTTGACGGTTAATAGTTATATCAAAGTTCGTTTATGACTTGCAAGCGGACAAGTCTCCCGTCGTAGTCAAGGGACCCTTCTTCCCTCGAGTGGTGAACCCAAGGTATCGAATCCGTGGAACAAATGTGTGACGCAAAACTTAATCTAATAAAGCCAAGTAACTTCAATCTTCGATAAAAGAAACCCTAATGCATCTAGGTAAAAGACACAAAACTAATCTAATCTACTAAATACCGGAGAAAACAAAGTAAGATTAGGTAGATAAACCGATCTAGAGGGATCGGGGTAAGCCTTTTGTTGAAGTTCCAAGCAAGAGAAGAAGTAGCAAATCGAATCTTATTAGAAGCCTCTTTAAATCATGGTTTCCCGTCCAAATCCGAAAACATCCGCCTTTCGGAACCCCCGTTCTGTCACAATGTATCCCTACTCATGCGGGGAGCTTAGGGCGAGTCAAAAGACAAGTCGAGATTCTTTCAGAAGACCCGGCGTGTACCTCTAGCCACCGCGGCTACAAGAACAACCTATGTACCTCGAGGAAACACTTGATCGCTAAGAATAGATTCAACTTGATAATTCAACTATGACAGTGATACATACACAAGATCACCACCGGGATCCTTCCTTGATCTTACTTCTAGCTCCGGGAACTCCGACATGGTCTTCCGTGCAAGGTTCCCACGTCGGCTAGGGAAACCCTAGTCAACTAGCTCGACCCTCTCCTCTCCGAGATGGTGTCCCTCTCTTCTCTGCTCCTCAGCGGCCGATGACGAATTCTCTCTCCCGTGGCTCTCGGTCAGGGGGCTATAAATAGCCTGATTGGCGGCTAGGGCAAAGGAGGGGGCAAACGGGCCCTGGAATGGGCTGGGCCGACCGGCTTGGGCCGGCCGGCCTAGGCCCATCCAGGCCCAGCCCGAGGCCTCCTTTGCTCTACGTCGGTTCCCTTGCTTCCTGGATGTTTCCCCCTTCGCATGTAGGTCCATGTCGTCGGTCTCTCTCCGAATTGGACACAACTCCTTGTCTTGCAAGATTCGGCACTTTTACGGTCGGTACTCGAGTCTGTCGTCTTCTCGGATCTAGTCCCTGGCTTCTTGGAGTTAAGTTTGCTTCATTGCATGACTTGTACGGGGCTTCAAGGTCTTGTCATGAGGTGCTTGATGAACTTATCCCGAAAGTCTTGCATTCAACACTAAAACCCTGCGTAAACATTAAACTCCAAAACCGACATGCACACGTGAACTTGTTATACCACGGGGGTTAGTACCAATGGATAAGGTATAAAACTTATGCCAACACCGAAGGTAAACTCATGGCTAGGTTGACGGATTTTCACCGTCAACACCGGGTCAACAGCAAGGGCCTCGGCGTCGTTGCCGTCGCGTCCCTGCTCGCGTGCCTCACGACGCGGCTTCTTCCCCTTCTTGCCCCGCTTGTCCTTGCGGTGGAGCTCCTTGGACTTGCTGCCCTCCGCGGACGCGTCGTCCGTGCGCTTGCCCTTCTTGTCGTCGAAGATCGCCCCCACGGCCTCTTCGCCTGAGGAAAAACTGGTGGCGACATCGAACAGCTCGTTCGAGTTGGTTGGCGGGCTGCGCCCCAGTTCGCGCACAAGGTCCCGGCACGTGGTGCCCTCGAGGAAGGCGTGCACAATCTCGGATTGCGTCATGCTTGGGAGCTCCGTGCAGCGCTTGGAGAAACGCCGTATGAAGTCCCGAAGTGATTCTCCGGGCTTCTGGGTGCAGGAGCGCAGGTCCCAGGAGTTCCCAGGGCGCACGTACGTGCCCTGGAAGTTGCCAACGAACGTGCGGACCAAGTCATCCCAGTTGTGGATCTGACTGGCCGGCAGGTGCTCGAGCCATGTCCGGGCTGAGTCGGCGAGGTGGAGGGGGAGGTTGCGGATGATGACCTCGTCACTGGTGGCCCCGCCCAGCTGGCACGCTAGGCGGTAGTCATTGAGCCACACGTGGGGATCCGTCTCCCCGTTGTACTTGGCGATGGTCGTGGGGGGGGGGGGAGCGGCGGGGAAAGCCGCTGCGCGGATCTCCCGGGTGAACACGCGGGTCCCCGGGGGTTCCGGTGTTGGCGAGCGGTCCTCATCGCTGTCGTAGCGCCCACCCCGTCGGGGGTGGTAGCCCGCGGCCGCCCGCGCATCCGCTTTGCTCGTCCGCCGAGCGTTGATGACGTTGAGGGCATCACCGTCCCGTGCTTGCCCGCGCGTGTCGATGAGCCGTTATTTAGCCGGCGTGCGTCCCGGGTTAGCGGGGCGCTCCGTCGCTCCACCCGCGTGCACCGAGGGTTCGGCCCCCCGCGCGCCCCCGTCGCCCGCGCATCCCCCCCGCGCGGCGGATGCGGGACGCCGAGCTCTCGGCCTACTGGACGGCCGCTTGCTCGATGAGCGCCTGCGCCTCACGGTGTAGGTTCCGCGCCTCGGGCGTTGAAGGGGCGGGCATGGCCCGCAACATCGTCGCTGCGGGATGAGCTTTTAGCTCGCTCGCAGAGGTGTATCCAGGTTGTCGACGTTGAAATCGGCGTTGATACGGTCGCGGGCCTGTATGCCCATCTCCCGCACGCGTTCTCCGCGCGCAGAGGCCTCCCCCGCCATAGAGGCGCGAAGCAACCGCACCGTCCGGTACTCCTCCGCCAGCTTGGCCTCGAGCTCGCGGGCTTGGGCCAGCTGTGCGTCGATGTCAGCCCCCGTTGGGGGTGAAGGAGAAGGGGCGCTTGGCCCCATTGCCAGGCGCGAAGCGGTCCCTAGAGCGGGCGTAACTTCTCCGTCGCCAGCGCCCGCTGCGCCGGTGGCATTCGCTGGGTCGTTGGCGATGACGACGCAGCATTCCCGCGCAGGATCGTAGCTTCGGTCTTTGCCGGAGTCGTCGGAGCGAGCCCGAACCGCAGTCCGTGGCGTCGAGGAAACGCCTGAACATTACTGGGTCCAGCACGCCGGAAAAGTCCCACTCCGCGTACCCGTGCAGGTTGGCGGGTGGCAACGCGTCAAGAGAGCCTAGGGACGACTCGTCGCCGGCGGAGGCGCTAGGATCCCTGGCGATGTAGACGTGACGGCCAGGGGGAACCCTGCGCATCGTGGTGTTGACGTTGGAGTTGTAGGCCGTCGTAGCGCCGCGCAGACCGATGGGGAAGCGCGGCCGGAGACCGCGCTCTCCCCGCCGGGCGGCGGTCGTCGTGGCCGACGGGCGCGCCGCGTTGGGAGGCGACGCGCTCGGCTTGCCATCGCTCCGACCGCGCCCGGCGTGAGCGCCGACCGGAGCGGCGGCGACGCCGAGATGGCCGACGGGCCCGCAGCGTCCGTGCTAGCGGGCGTTTGCGTCGTGGCGACGCATGCAGCGGCGATCGGAGCGGACCCGGCTTGGCGCTGCGCACGGAGCTCCTCACGGTTGGTGAGGCGCATTAGGTAGTTGTTCCCCGTAGCCTGAAAGTTCAGGCCCCCGAACCGGATTTCAAACCCGGCGGGGAGGGGGTCCGAGCTGCCCATGGGGTAACGCGTGCCGCAGTACTCGGTGCGAATCACCATGGAGGGAGTTGGCGGTGGATTGACCTTCGGCGCTCGTGAGCCCCACGGTGGGCGCCAACTGTTGGTGCGGAATGTGGTCCCGACACTAACCAGTAATAAGCGCCAAGGTCTATCCCTCAATGGTCGATGCCAAGCAACTAAAGACACAAGGTTTATCCTGGTTCCGGCCGGGGGCCGTACGTCCAGCAGTGGTGTGCTCGGGGCACTATAATGCTCAGCACCGGGGTGCCTGTAGTTGTGACACCCTAAAATTCCATCACTAAAATTTCTTAGCAACTTAAATTAGTCTTAAGGGTTTAAAGAGATTAAATTGCTATTTAAATTGAGCTCTAAAAATATTAAAGATAATTTAATAAACTTAGTGACAACAAGTGTATGTGCATCATCTTTTGGCTTGCATGGTTTTTGGTTGCTTGTGTGGTTTCTAAAAAGTCTATAAAATTCTTGAGAAAAGTTTGAAAAAGTTTGAATTGAATTTGGGATGAAAATGATTTGAAAATGAAGTTTGAAAAAGGAAAAAGAAAAAAAACAAAACCAGCCCGGCTCCTTTCGGCCTAGGCGGCCCAGCTCACCCCCGCGCCGGCCCACCGCTCCCCCCCTTCGCTTTTCTTTTTTCTAGCGGCGCTGACGACCGGGCCCCGCCTGTCAGCCCCTTCCCCTCCCCTTCCTTTCTTCTTCACTGCGCTGGCCAGCCGATCCGGCGCCGCCGCGGGAATCCTGCCGCGCCCCGCCACTTCCCTTCCTTCCCTCCTTGCCAAGCCGGCCAATTAAGGCAATTAACCTCCCCCCGATCAATTGGGACCGTTACCTTTCCATAAGCATCGAGCCGTGAAGGCCGCGGCCATCAATGGCAGGCGCCGCCGCTCGGGGTCCGCCCATCTCCCCTCGCCTCCCTTCCTCTAGCCCTGTTTTAGCTCGCGCACGCACCCCTGTGCCCCCCTTTCGCCTCTGCAACGCACACACGCACACGCCGAGCACCAATTTCACAGCGCCGCCGCCTCTGCTTCTTCCCGCCGCCGTGCAAACGCCGCCGTTGGTGAAGTGCATCGCCGCCTTGCTCTTTTCTTACCCGTGCACGATCATGGCCCTCACGTGATGCTTGTTGACCAGGGGAAGCCGCCACAGGAGACGAGCTGTGCCTGGAGCTTGGGTCCCCGCCTGCTGGAGCGCCGCCCGAGCCGTCGCCATCGTCGAACCCCGTCGCTGCCGCTTTCTCTTCACCCGTGAGCTCGCCCAACGCTTCTTCACGTGGTGAGCAAGGTTTCCCCCACCTGTTTTTCCCTTCCTCGCACGTTTTAGCTGCCCCGCGAGATCGCCGGCGAGGCCGATCCGCCCCCCTTCGGCGCCGGCCGCCGTGGATGCCCGCGCCACCTCCCCGACCCCTAGGCTTGTTCGCATGCTCCCCGCCTACGCGTAGAGCCCACATGCGCACGAAATGGCGCCCCGAGCAGCAAGTTAGGGGTACGCCGGCGAGTTCCGGCGAGGCGCCGCCGCGCCGCCCGCCCTCCGCGCCGTCGCCGCCGCCCGCCGCACGCACGCGTCCGGGACCCTTGGATCGCGATGGACGGTCGGGGGTGCGTACCCCTTCGTTTAAGTGGGATGGTCCACGGTGGACCCGTGGACCGCGCCCACGGCCGGTCCACGGTGCGCGCGCGCGACGCCCGCCGTTGGATCCGAGATCCACGGTGCTGAGTTGGCGGATTTGGTTAAGAGCCCTTGAGTTTTCAAATATTAGCAAGCCGGTCCTTCCACCTTTAAGAATCTTCACGGTTAGGTCCTGGTTTTTGCAATCTAGCCCCTGTCTACCCTGAATAATTTTGTTTTAGGCCCTTTTCACTCCTTTTTGCACCTAGACCCCTCTGATTTAATTTATAAAAATGTTTAGCCCCTGATTTTATTTATAAACAGCCCTGTAAACATAGTTTTCTTGCAAATAGGCCCCTATAAACTGTTTTAATCATATCTTTCTCATTTTAACTCCGTTTTTAGCGTTCTATATACCGAAATGATTGTCTCGACGAGTAGAATCTTTTAAACAGTAAATTTACCAGTTTTGTTACTGTTTGGTGTACTGTTTTGTTTATTGTTTGTTATCCATGTTTGACTCGTAGATATCGTGCCTGTTTCGTCTGAGCTCCCTGTCGGAGGTGATCAGGAAGAACCTGTCTTCGAGGAGGATTTCACCCAGCTTGTAGAGGAAGGCAAGTGGCTTTCCCCCTCTGCATAATCTTTTTGAACCTATGACACTGCATGCTAAACAATGTTTACTATTCCTGTTGTTATGCATAAATCTGATGGGCAAACACCTAGCTAAGGACTTGACTAGATGCTTTACCACTTTACCTTGATCAACCCTGTTTAAACAAATGTTTGGGGTAGATAAATGCTTAGTTTGCTCTACATGAGTTGGTTATGCTCTGTTTATGTTATACATCTCAGTTTTGCTTATATAACGTGTTTGTGCTTTAAACAAGATAACTTGATTAATAATCGGAACATGGAGAACCACCCAAGATAACTGTACAACCACAGTCTACATGGCTCTGGCTTAGCCAATTAATTAGGAGAGTGGGTTAGCTGATAGCTCTTTTCCGAGAGGGGCACAGGGGGCCGGAGTTGAAGGGGTATAGCCCGGTCCTTTTGGGGTAGCAGCCTTGGCTAAGGTGTTGACCACTAGGGAGGGTTATGGCCGCTCCATTCGCCGTAATCGTTGCGAGCTGTTGGTTTCTCTTCTTTCCTTCGTAAAGGCTTCGTAGTGGACCCCTAGCCACTCACCTTGGAAGTGTTTAAGGGTCTAGCTAACCCGGGCAAGATGGGGAACACGAGCTGTGGGTAAAGTGTACAACCTCTGTAGAGTGTAAAACTGATCGATCAGCCGTGCTCACGGTTACGAGCGGCTTGGACCCTCACATGATTAATAAACTTGAAGACTAATGCGAATCATGGGTTGGTGGTTTGGTTTGAGGTTTCTTTTAAGGTTAAGTGGGTTGGTATACACTTACACCTAGTAATTAGGTGCTTGCTAATAAAACTTGACCAACTTATAAAATGCTTACCGCTGTGAACCATAGCCTATCCTTGATAGCCTTGCATTTTTCCCACACTTGCTGAGCTCCAACCATAAGTGTGCTCACCCTTGCTTACCGCTGTTCGAGAGGAGAACGTCGGAGGCGAGGACGAGTACCGGAGTGACTTCGAGGAGTTCTAGGCATGCGGATCCCCCGGTCATCATGCCTCGTGGATGTCGCCGATGGAGTTGCTCGTCATCGTTTAGTTAACGTCTTGTTCGGACCTTCGAGTCCACCCCTATGGATGTAATAATGGATATCATCTTGGTTTAAACTCTTGTACGTTTTATTACGGTAATGGTATTACTCTCGTTTTGTCTATCATGTGTGTGTAAATGATCCCGGCGCACATATGAGATGCATTCGATTTTCCTTGTAAAATCGGGTGTGACAAAGTGGTACCGAGCCGTGATGACCGTAGGTCGCGGCCTTAGTTAGAAATGGACGAAATTAAGGATTCATATTCTAGAAAGCCTTATCATGCTCCAAATCATCTTATTTACGCATTAAAAATCTAATTTAATTTTGTTTATCATTTTAAACTATCATTTTGATTTATTCTGTACTCTGAGATCAGTTTTGCTTTGACAGATGGCCAGGACTTACATGACCCCTCGCAAGAGCACTGGTGGGCGTTTTCCTTCTGGACAGTTGGCCCCTCGCCATCGTCTTGAAGATGTTGAGGAGGAACAGGAGGAGTTCCAGCCAGAGGTTGAGGTAGAGGAAGACCCAGAGGAGATCCAGACGAGAAGAAGAAGAGGAGGATCCTGAAGAGGTCGAGATGGAGGAGGAGGAGCCAGAAGAGCCATTGAAACGACCACGGTACCGTACGATGGCACAAGGTGCTAGAGAGGCGAGACGCGGATGGAGACATCGTGATCCCACCGGCGCTGCCGGTCAATGAGGAAGCACCCCCCGCACCTTCGATCTGTGCCGAAGGTGAAGAAGGTGACCCGAGAAGACTCCGGTGATGACGGTGTGGGTGAGGATGATGGTGACAATGCGTTGGCAACCCGAGAGGAAGATGAGGATCCCCGCTATCATGGAGCCGAATACCACAAACACTCTACCGAAGCCGAGAATGGACGTTTCGCATTCTTTCGTGGGATGTTCCGAGGTATCCGGGGTATACCATAAGGCCTCTCTATGTGACCAAGCATTTCGGTGAGCCTCCGGAATGAGGGATTACTACACTTGCAGAGTCTACATCAGGAAGCCTCTGAATGATACTGAAGGATGGAGGTATCACTCATCTCACCATAGCACAGCTCAGTTCTCTACGGATGACGCTGCGGTGAATGATGCAGCAAGGAGAGCGCTCTGGTCGGTCTGCCATGCTAATCGGGTGCGATTGTTCCAATCGGAGTACCGCCATGTGCCTCGACGTGCAAGTGGCACGAAGTGACCGTGGTGCCGGCAGGAGGCAATGATCGCATTGATGTCTTGGCACGGGTGACCGCCGCTGCTCCGAACGCGGATCCGGAGGGCGCAACTTTGGAGATAAACAAGTATCATGAAGAGCCGCAGTCGCTCGAGGGCAAAGATAGCACGTCCGGAAGCACGGTGGCGGGGACGGCCGATCGCCTCGAGAAGTCATGCCATATCGGACTACGGCTTCCCCTCCGCGCAAGAGGCTTCGTTACGGCACCGATGAAGCTACCACTCGTCTTGGCTAGGATCCTAGGATGCTCGCCCTTATCATTTACCTTTTCGATAGACCGTTCCTGCGTGAACGTATTTGCTTGTAATAAAGAATGCTGTTTGCAAACATGCTTGAGTTGGATCTTTGCTTGATTGTGAATTGTATGGTGGAGTGATGGCCACTATGCAATCTGAAATTTTAAGTTAATTAAAGTTTGGTTTGGGTTTTATCGGTTGTCATTGCTTAATCTCTTATGCAAGATCGGTTGGATCAAATCTGTTTTCGTAGTCACATGACATACCAGTAATGTTTTGTTTATAACTCAAGCTACAGAACTCCAAATGACATGAAACCAGTTAGGTTAGTTGACAAATTTAGAGGATGAATTTCTGTCAAAAACTCAATGGTATACAATACATATTCTGGGAGTTATGCACAGAGTAATGAACAAGTCAGAATCTGTAAATTTCTGCTGATATAGCTGTACTGTTTGAATTATATCTCGAGTTATACATATCCAAATGAGGTGATTCCAGTTGGGATGGTTCCATAATTTTAAACACTATAATCTTGTAAAACAATTGTGGTCATTGGACAATTACACAGAAAGTTATGCATAATTCTTTGAGTTCAACAGAATCTGTCTTAACTGAAGTATATGCTGTCATTTTATTTTGAGTTATCCTCTTATGCAATGATTCAAGTACAATTATCTGAGATATGATTTTTCTAACGGTTAGATGGTAAACACCAGGTCCGGAGGAGGTCAAGACGTGCCACCTGTGATCCGGGCACATATTGCAAATCAGCAAAATCCAGCACCACCTCCACCGATCAACCAAGCAATGGACCCAAACATGCGGCGGTTCCGGCAGCGCGGATGCAATTGATTCAAAACCTTACCAACACGGTGCAGCAGATGCAAGCCCAACAGAACCAGCCACCACGGCCGATCCCTCCACCACCCCCGCCACCAAGGGACGAGCACAAGGAGTTCATGAGCCACCATCCCCCTACATTTTCCCACTCACCGATCCACCGGATGCCGATGGTCGGCCGAAAACTATCACCAAGAAGTCGGAGATTGTGCGGTGCACCGACGGAGAGATGGTCCCGTATCTTCTTTGGAAGACTTGTGGGGCGGCCGCAGATTGGTGGGATGCGTACTCAACTTGCTCATCCCAACAGTGCATAACATCACTTGGCAGGAGTTTCGTGACAACTTTCGCACTTACCACATTCCTTCAGGGGTTCTCAAGCTTAAGCAGAGGGAGTTCTTGTCACTGAGGCAAGGCAATATGTCGGTGACTGAGTATCTGGACAAGTTCACTCACTTGTCACGCTATGCACCTGATGAAGTCAACACTGATCCAAAGAGGCAGGAAAGGTTCCTGGATGGCTTGATTGGTCCTCTGAACTATCTACTGCAGAGTCACATCTTCCCAGACTTTCAGACGCTGGTGAACAAAGCTATTGGGCTGGAAAGCAAGAGAAAGGAGATGGGGGAACAGAAACGCAAGTTTCAGTCTCATGGGCAGTCTAGCAGTAACACCCGTCCCCGTTACAGTTCTCAGCAGAGCTTGGCTCCATATCGTCCTGGTGGACAAGCTGGGAGGTACCCACAGAACATGCAGCTGCAGCGCTCGTTTCAGCCACAGCGCTTCAATCCTCAGGCACCTAGAGCTCCTACCCCTCAGCTGAGTCGTCCTAGCAACAACTCTGGGGCACCTGTCGAAACACCAATCCTGTTCGGCTCGGTGGATGCTTCAAGTGTGGGAGAGCCGGGGCATTATGCTAACAATTGTCCCAAGAGGGTGATGCGGACTCCGCAGAGAGACAATGGAAACGAGATTGGGCAGCCATCTTCGCGGACTCGTACTCCACGGACACCCGGCAAGAGAGGCCGGCAGAGTCATGTGCGTGGCCGAGTCAATCATGTATCGGTGGAGCAAGCTCGGAATGATGCCGGCGTGGTATTGGGTACGTTTTTCGTCAACTCAGAATCGCTACCATATTATTTGATTCGGGAGCATCACATTCATTCATAACCGATCAATTTGTGGCAAAATATAACTTATCTATGAGTACAATGAAGAACCCATCGATAGTTAGTACTCCGGGGGAGAAATGAAAACTCGGTCATATATGCCCACAAGTAAAGATTAATATCATGGGGGTAGACTTTCTTGCTAATCTGGTAGTTCTAAAATCATGGGGAATAGATGTCATTCTTGGTATGGATTGGTTAAGGAGTTGTGATGGAGTTATTCAATGTCGGAAGAGGTCAGTGCTGTTAACCGGTCCTCAAGGGGAGAGAGTAGAATATGTGAGTGCACCCTCATCTGGCAAAGGAGTTGTGAACTCTGTTGAAGGCAAGGCCTTGGAGGATATAAGGGTGGTGAATGAATTCCCTGATGTGTTTCCAGAGGATTTGCCAGGTATGCCACCTGATCGTGACATTGAATTTAGTATTGAACTTATACACGGTAATCGCTCCCATATCTAAAAGACCATATAGAATGGATGTTAAAGATCTAGTTGAATTAAAGAAACAAATCGAAGAATTACTTAGTAAAGGGTTTATCCGTCCTAGTTCATCACCATGGGGAGCCCCCACACTCTTCGTTGATAAGAAGGATGGATCTAGGAGGTTGTGTATAGACTATCGATCACTTAACGAGGTTACTATCAAGAATAAATACCCTTTACCTCGGATTGAGGATTTGTTTGATCAGATGAGAGGAGCTAAGGCCTTCTCTAAGATAGATCTTAGATCAGGTTATCACCAGTTAAAAATCCGTGTGGAGGATATACCAAAGACAGCATTCACATCTAGATACGGGTTATATGAGTTCACTGTGATGTCCTTTGGCCTGACCAATGCACCAAAGATACTTTATGTATTTGATGAACAAGGTATTCATGGAGTATCCGGATAAGTTCGTTGTGGTATTCATTGATGATATACCGGTATTCTCTCGAAGTGAGGAAGAACATGAAGAACATCCGAGACTTGTGTTACGAAGCTACGGGAACATCGGTTGTATGCCAAGTTCGGCAAGTGTGCTTTCGGTTGAAGGAGGTCTCTTTTCTCGGACACATCATCACGGATGGAGGCATAGCGATCGATCCAAGCAAGGTTCGGGATGTATTGAACTCGGAGTCCGCCTAAGAATGTGCGGAGATCGAAGCTTCCTTGGACTTGCAGGGTACTATCGCAGGTTCATTGAAGGGTTTTCTAAGATAGTGAAGCCACTTACCACTCTGCTCGAGAAAGGAAGAGAATTCAAGTGGGATGATAAGTGTCAGGCTAGTTTTGAAGAGTTGAAGAAGAGGCTGACCACAACACCTGTGTTGATCATGCCAGACATACACAAAGGGTTCGATGTATACTGTGATGCCTCTCGGCAAGGTTTGGGATGTGTGCTAATGCAAGAGGGAAAGGTAGTAGCTTATGCTTCAAGACAGTTGAGGAAACATGAGCAGAACTATCCTACTCATGATCTTGAGTTAGCTGCGGTTGTTCACGCATTGAAGATCTGGAGACATTACATGATTGGGAACAAGTGTAAGATCTTTACTAACCATAAGAGTCTGAAGTATATCTTTACTCAGAAGGATTTGAATTTGAGGCAAAGAAGATGGTTGGAGTTGATTAAGGATTATGATTTGGATATCCAGTACCATCCAGGAAAGGCGAATGTTGTGGCAGATGCTTTGAGTCGGAAGGGACAGACTAGCATGCTGATAGGACACCTGTTACCACAGGAGCTATGTTGGGAGATGGCACACCTTAACTTGGGAATGGTTGCTTCAAGTGAGACTTTGACATTAGAGATTGAGTCGACACTTGAGCAAGATATCAGGAAAGGACAGTTGACTGATGCCAAGATTGCAGAATACAAGAAGTTGATTAAGCTAGGCAAAGTTCCGGAATTCAGAGAAGATGAGCAAGGAACAGTGTGGTTTAAGAACAGAATCTGTGTACCTGAGATCAAGGAGTTGAGAGAAGCTATTTTAAAGGAAGCACATGATTCAGCTTACTCTATACACCCTGGTAGTACCAAGATGTATCAGGACTTGAAGCAGAGATATTGGTGGTATGGGATGAAGAAAGATGTGGCAGCTCATGTAGCTTTGTGTGATGTGTGTCAAAGAGTGAAGGCTGAGTATCAAAGACCAGCGGGATTGCTACAGCCTCTGAAGGTACCTGAGTGGAAATGGGAGGAAATCGGTATGGATTTCATAGTGGGATTACCTCGTACTCGTGATGGGTATGACTCTATTCGGGTTATTGTGGATAGATTAACCAAGGTAGCGCACTTTATCCCAGTGAAGACGACCTATACAGGAGTGAAGCTAGCTGAGTTGTATAATTCAAGGATAGTGTGTTTACACGGGGTATCGAAGAAGATAGTGTCAGATCGAGGCACACAGTTCACTTCACGGTTTTGGCAGAAGTTGCATGAATCGATGGATACAAAGTTAAACTTCGGTTCGGCTTACCATCCTCGGACGGATGGGCGGAGAGAGAACAAATCGGATACTCGAGGATATGTTGAGAGCTTGTGCGTTGAAGAACGATGGCGGTTGGGATAAGAGTTTGCCTTATGCGAGTTTGCTTATAACAACGGCTATCGGTCCAAACATCAAAATGGCACCTTTTGAAGCTCGTATGGAAGGAAGTGTAGAACACCGTTGTTTTGGAATCAGACTGGTGAAAGGCAATTCTTTGGACCAGACAACATACGAGAAGCGAGAAAAGCAAGTTGAAATCATAAGGGAGAATCTTAAGGCAGCACAGTCAAGACAGAAGAGTTATGCTGATCCTAGGCGAAGGGAGGTGATTTTGGAAGTCGGTGATTATGCATACCTCAGAGTGTCACCTATTCGGGGGTTACGAAGGTTTAATGTCAGGGGAAAGTTATCACCTCGATTTATCGGACCTTTCAAGATTTTGGAACGGAAAGGAGAAGTAGCATACCAGTTAGAGTTGCCAGCACAGTTGTCAGGAGTTCATGACGTGTTTCATGTATCACAGCTAAAGAAATGCACAAGTGAGGTTAGGATAGAACCGGTACAGTTAGAGGATATTCAAATGGAGAATGACCTGACGTACAAGGAATACCCTGTTAAGATCTTGGATGTGTCGAAAGAGTTACCGGGAGTAAGATCATCGAATGTGCAAAGTGCAGTGGAGTCATCACACCGAGGAAGAGGCAACTTGGGAAAGAGAGGATGAACTCAAGGAAGACTTTCCTCAGCTGTTCTCTAAGTCTTCTGAATCTCGGGACGAGATTCTCTTTAAGGGGGTAGGATTTGTGACACCCTAAAATTCCATCACTAAAATTTCTTAGCAACTTAAATTAGTCTTAAGGGTTTAAGGAGATTAAATTGCTATTTAAATTGAGCTCTAAGAATATTAAAGATAATTTAATGAACTTAGTGACAACAAGTGTATGTGCATCATCTTTTGGCTTGCATGGTTTTTGGTTGCTTGTGTGGTTTCTAAAAAGTCTATAAAATTCTTGAGAAAAGTTTGAAAAAGTTTGAATTGAATTTGGGATGAAAATGATTTGAAAATGAAGTTTGAAAAAGGAAAAAGAAAAAAAACAAAACCAGCCCGGCTCCTTTCGGCCTAGGCGGCCCAGCTCACCCCCCGCGCCGCCCACCGCTTCCCCCCTTCCCTTTTCTTTTTTTTTCCAGCGGCGCTGACGACCGGGCCCCGCCTGTCAGCCCCTTCCCCTCCCCTTCCTTTCTTCTTCTTCACCGCGCTGGCCAGCCGATCCGGCGCCGCCGCGGGGAATCTGCCGCGCCCCCGCCACTTCCCTTCCTTCCCTCCTTGCCAAGCCGGCCAATTAAGGCAATTAACCTCCCCCCGATCAATTGGGACCGTTACCTTTCCATAAGCATCGATCCGTGAAGGCCGCGGCCATCAATGGCAGGCGCCGCCGCTCGGGGTCCGCCCATCTCCCCTCGCCTCCCTTCCTCTAGCCCCGTTTTAGCTCGCGCACACACCCCCGTGCCCCCCTTTCGCCTGCGCAACGCACACACGCACACGCGGAGCACCAATTTCACGGCGCCGCCGCCCTCGCTTCTTCCCGCCGCCGTGCAAACGCCGCCGTCGGTGGAAGTGCATCGCCGCCTTGCTCTTTTCTTACCCGTGCACGATCATGGCCCTCACGTGATGCTTGTTGACCGGGGGAAGCCGCCACGGGGAGACGAGCCGCGCCCGGAGCTTGGGTCCCCGCCCGCCGAGCGCCGCCCGAGCCGCCGCCGTCGTCGAACCCCGTCGCTGCCGCTTTCTCTTCGCCCGTGAGCTCGCCCAACGCTTCTTCACGTGGTGAGCAAGGTTTCCCCCACCTGTTTTTCCCTTCCTCGCACGTTTTAGCCGCCCCGCGAGATCGCCGGCGAGGCCGATCCGCCCCCTTCCGGCGCCGGCCGCCGTGGATGCCCGCGCCACCTCCCTGACCCCCTAGGCTTGTTCGCATGCTCCCCAGCTACGCGTAGAGCCCACGTGCGCACGAAATGGCGCCCTGAGCAGCAAGTTAGGGGTACGCCGGCGAGTTCCCGGCGAGGCGCCGCCGCGCCGCCCCTGCCTCCGGTGCGCGTCGCCGCCGCCCGCCGCACACACGCGTCCGGGACCCTTGTATCCGCGATGGACGGTCCGGGGCGCGCACATATGAGATGCATTCGGTTTTCCTTGTAAAATCGGGTGTGACAGTAGTAAGGCGGCTACAAGCAAAGAGGGAGAGGAGGCATGGCCTCCAAGTCCCTGGTGAAGTGAACGAAAGGGGTTCAGATGTTGTGGGAGAATTGGGGAATGTGTGTGTGTTGTATCGTGTCGTATGTTGTCCCTTGTCCCCTGCGGCGGGGGAGTTCACCTTCCTTTTATAGGCCAAGGAAAGGGTGAATTACAAGCATGCCACACTATTCAGCTACATGGGGAAGTATGGTGTGCGACACCGTAGAGTAGGCGGCCGCCTTGACGGTCCTTGCCGCGATCTGGTCATCATGGCGTATCTTGTACCGGAATAGTGGTAGCTTCGAGGGTAGGAGCGCGGTGGTTGGCCGAGGCGTCCCCAGGCGGGTTCGAGGGGGTTGCTGACGTCGATCCATACGGGGATACAGTGGCAGGCGTGGCGACGTCCCGTTCCCGCATGCCTTACGACGCCGGAGTGGTTGTAACAGCGCCCGGCGTGGTGCTGCGAGCACGGGTGTGCCCGTACTGGGCTAACAGCGGCGGGGATGGCGTCCTGCCGGCCTAGCGTCACGACCTGGCCCTGCAAGGTCACGAGAAAGCAGTTCGAGGGTGTTCCGGCCCCCCTTCGAGGGTGCGGCGCGTCAGCCGTACGGGAGTAGGCGGCGTGGTGTCACGGGGCTGACGCTGGCCACGCCGCACAGTCCTCCACAGTGGCGGGGATGGGTTCTCCCTAGGGAGTTGGTGCGACAGGGCAGGGGCGTGTTCCTCAGGCGCATGATGCACCCCGCCGTGTCAGAGCATTAAATGCCCGTACCCGCGTGCGGGAACGGGCGTGCGCGTGAGGGAGCCTCGAGCGGAGCGGAGCCCGCTCGAGGGGGGTGTGAACCCTCGAGCGGGACGGGACCCGCTCGAGGGAGGCGTCCACCCTCGAGCGAGGCGGAGCCTGCTCGAGGGGACTTTTGAGTGGGCCGCCTTGGTGGGCCGCGGGGATCACCGCAGCGTGGGCCGTGCCCCGTGTGCGCTTAAGTGAGATGCGTTTAGCATTGGTTTTTTGCAGGTTTTAAGCAGGGTTTCCCCAGTCGTTTTAGGGGACCCTCAGGGCTGTCCCCGACAGGATCAAATCTACTCCATCCGCTGGAGTTGCTCTTAGGCTGACAGCAACGGTAATCGGTAACCTCTAAATTTCACCCTCCAAATAAATTTTTTCAACCGTTGCGGTCAGCCTTACTTCATATCACCACTTCAGATGCAAAATGATGAAAGCCTAGAAAAGTTTGAGGTTTTTACCCATACACCACTGTAAAAGATACTTTACCTGTGTATCACTGAATATTAGAAAAGCTCCTCGACATCATCTGACAAAATTTTCTTTACATATGTACCATTCTATTCAATTTTGATGCTAACATAATCTGACGGCACGAGACGTAAATACACTAGTACACAGGCTTGACCAAGGGTGGCCGGTATGGGTTGAGCAGGTTTTAGAGGGCTTCGTGCTTTGGTGAGACCTTGCGCCGAGGTCCAGAAGTACTCCAGTGATTACATGGATTTGGCAAGTTTGTATTGGAGGTCAGGGAGTTGATTTTGAGAAGTACTCCAGTGATTACATGGATTTGGCAAGTTTGTATTGGAGGTCAGGGAGTTGATTTTGAGATCATAGGCTAAGTTCTCTCGAAGAATTTTTATCAACTCACATTCACTCCCCTCTCTTGTCGTCAATTCGGTCCTTCAGAATCCTTTTTTATCTAGTCCTTCAGAATCTTAGTCACGACCCGACTATTTTGGGATATGTTGTATAAAAATCATCATGATAAATCATGTGTCAACATTTTTTATTTCAATTCCAATACTTTAAGATACATATTGAGTACTTATCGGATATGGGATGCAGCACTTGCTCCATGCATAAGTGTAATATAGCATGGAAAGAACGAAAAATGACTCCATATTTTAAAACCGGTCAATTATATTAGTCTAAGAATTTAAAATTAATGAATATTCTAACATAATAAAATTACATAATTTAAAAAGTTATACTAACATTGGAAAATAACATAATCACTAACACTATTAGTAGCACACTAGATATTTTTCTTAAAATACAAATGAATATAATAAATTCAATATTTTTCAAAACAAAAGGCAGCAATTTTGAAATGTTGTTTTTTGTTTATTCTTCTTTCCCAAAGTTAATAGCTGAAGGTTATTTTAAATAGTGCAAGCAGCACGCTGCACAGATAGATGACATCAATAAGCCACATTTGTGAACAAGGTAGGAATGTGCACTCGCAACGAGCACGGGCAACTGCAACGGAACGATGTGCACATGGCACTATAACAAGCACAAACGATGCATAGCATAGATGACGCCAATAGATGGAAATAAGAGTAGAGCATGCATACGGAGTATGTGATATGAATATTTAGTATTATTATTTAAAATATAATTGAAATCAAATAGATATATGTTGTATTTCAAAATAATATAAAATAATGTAAAAACATTTTTAAATGATAGTTCTAGATAAATGATTTTTTAACAAAAATGTCACTATTGCATAAAAAAAGGAACATTTTTAATAAGGTATTATAAAAGCATGGAGTATGTTTCTTATTTGGCTAGTGTAACTATTTTGTGATTTACTAATTTTCCGACAAAAATAACCAACCAACAAATTTTTTTTCACAAAATTTGGGAGTTAACATGACATCGCTTGAAATATATGGTGATCCAGGTAGCGTTTGTATTAATAAAAGTTAAAATATATTTAAATAAACACAATTTGAAGACATAAAAACATTATGTTCATATATATATCGGATTGTTATTTTAACAAGATAAAAATCATGTAATAAAATAATATATATGTTTAGGAACAAAATTAAGAATATATGCACATCTATTTTTTTAATCCTACATCTATCACTCATGGAATGAAAAATTTATCTCATCTCAGTTGTAGAGGTGACACCAATAATAAGAAGAGGTAGGGAGACATGCAAAGATCAAGACCGGTGTCAAAAACATAAACAAGTGGGGGAGATTAGCAAAGCTGAAATAAAAAGGTTGAGGAGATTAGCAAAGGTGTAACCGAGAAGGAGAAGAAGTTGGAGATATAAGTACATTAAATAGGTTGGCGAAGACGGCCAAACACGCGTCGCCAGGAACTATAAATTTCCAAAAAAGATAGGGAAAGACAAGCAGAGGTCAGGCTCGCCAAGAAAGGTGGAGCAACATAAGCGTGGCAAGAAGGAGCATTGCAACTTTCAGCCCACCAAAGCTCATCTAACTTGCTAACTACTCACTTCGTCCCAGAATATAGCTTCATTTAGCGTTTAAAATTTGTCCCAAATATAACAACGTTTAGAGTTTGCAACCCACTTCTTCTGTACGAATGAACCGAAGTACCCTCATCCCGTCCGCATGTGCAAAACACAAGCCACAGTTCGCACAAAAGCACACCCCATTAGCCTCTCCCGTTATCCCCTAAATCCAAATCCCGGGAGCTCGATCCCCTCCCTTATGCATCAAATCTTGTCACGATTCACCAGCCTTCCTTGTCTATCTCCAGCGAATCGGCGAGATCAGCTCCCCGTAGCAGCCCCACCCACCATATAAGCTGTTGTCCACCCACCATATAAGTTCCTCCTCTCCATGGACGACGTTAGCTTGCAGGACTTGGTCTTCATCTTCGACGATAGCTTGGCTAAGTTCTGAAAGGACTGTCGTGTTGTTCATGGTGGTCAACTTTGTCTAGGTTTTCTATAAGGTGATGGGGAAATGTGTTGTGATTGGTGGAATGGAAACAACTTTGCGTCGGTGTTTTTTTAGGCCTAAGGGTGCTTGATTTATGCTAATGCAAATTTGTCATGGCGGTAAAAGTTAAGCAATGCGTGAGTAAAAAAGAAATCCTAGAATTGATCCTGGCGTGAACAACGGCCCCTGTATTTTGTCCTGGACAAAGCGGTTGATTTTGGCACTACGTTGAGGGATACGCGGCAACTGTGTTGGCGCGAGGTTTCCATGTTGAGGGATACGCGGCAGTTGTTGGCGCGAGGAAGCCGATTTTTCCGTGCATGTAAACATAATTGGCAGGCAAGCGCTGCCACACAGGACGATCCCAGTCAAGCACCTTGCCATCACGGTCTAGCGGATTGGGCGCTGCTGCAGCGGGATCTGATTGACCAAGGGCAAATTAGACATTTTAGCTTACTTCTTAATCTGTCTCAAAATCTCTAAATGAATCTATATTATGGGACGGAGGGAGTATTATTTTTCAACCAGCACACCTCAGGCCTATTAATTAAAAATGTTTCAACATTTTTCAGCAATGTTGGTTTTGTCAACTATTTGTGTCAAAATTAGGCTGCGGACGAGCCGCGAGGCCGACTGGTGCGGTGCAGGACGCGGCGGCACAAGGTGCGAGGTAGAAGGAGGCGGGTGAGTTAGGGTTTCGTTGTTGAATTCTACGAATGTGGTGGCCTGCACGAATCTCAAACACTAGAAGTTTCAACCTTTCCCACCTTCTGGAGGGGGCTCCTGTATAGCTACTGGAAGATGGATAAGCCTATGTACTTCAAGCCCACCAATGTCCGTCTAAATGTATGTTTTCTATTTTCCCACCATCCCACCATATGACTATTAATTAAAAATGCTACAACATTTTTTCAAAAATGTTACAATATTTTTTTCTTCAACATTTCTAGTCAACATTTTACAAAATGTTGCAACATTTTTTGGAGCAACATTTTAATCAACATTTTTTTAAGCTTCTCCGACATTTTTCAGAAATGTTACAACATTTTCAACAAATGTTGGTTTGGTCAACTTTTTATTGTTAACATTTTGCAAAATGTTGCAACATTTTTCAGAAATGTTGGACAACTTTTTGTTACATCTTCCACCTCCCGAGGACGGCGACCGTAGCGCACCGGACCGGCGAGCTCACGCATGAGGTCGCGGCAGCCGCTGAGCTTGCTACGGCTGGCAGCGGGTGCGGTCACGTGCGGAGGACCGGCGAGCCTCGCGTCCGTGGCGGCGCTCTAGCCCGTGGTGGAGCTCTCGCCGGTGACGAGGAGCGAGGGAAGAAGCCCCGGCGGCCGCGACGGCCCCCGGGCCGATGAACCCCACATGTAGGGGCGGCGCGGCGGGGGGCTACGACGGCGCACGCGGTCGGACCCGCACGGGGGTGGCGACGGGCGGGGTCACGGGGATGGAGATGTCTAGGGTTTAGATGTACGTCAAACCATTATTATTTATTGCATGAATCTCAAACAGTGGTTCACTTGGGAAAAATCTTTCCGAAGATATATAAGATTTCCCGTGCGCATGCGCTCCTGCCTGCATAGGCCAAGCCCAACCGAGTGCACGTCGAGCCCACGTCATTTACAACACTAGTTCAACATGGGGGCTCCTATATGTATGCTTTCTGGAAGGTGTACATGGACTGAAACTTCCAGGTCATATAGGTCCATTTTCCCCACCTTCCTCTTCTTTCGGGAATCCTGTATATCTTCCGGAAGATAGTTTCCTATGAAGCTGTAATCCACCAGAAGCCCAAATAACTCACCTTGGGGAACCGATCGGTTTGGTTCCTCGGTATTTAGGCGAATTCGGTTCCTCACTAAATTGGTACCGATCGGTTCTCAGAAAAAATCGGAACCGAGCAAAATCGGTTTCGGTTCTTTCGGTTCAGTTTCGGTATTTACCAAAAGAACCGAACAAAGAGATTATATCGGAGAAAGAAACTTACCTGGGGCTAGCGGCGGTGAGGTGCTGAGCCCATGAGGCGACCGACACGGAGCGAGGCGACGGCGCGACACATGCACGCAGGCGCAGCGGCGAGGGCGGTGCCGGTGAGGGAGGGGTGGCGGCGTGAGGGAAGGGCGGCAGGCCGGCGAGGTCGCGAGGGCAAGGCGAGGGTCGGTGGCTGAGGGGCGTGCGGAGGCACGGAGCAATCGAGCGAGGGTGGGCGTTGGGCGCTGTCGACGCGCTTCGGGAGAGGGTGGAGCGAGGTGGTGAGATCGGTAGGCCGCCACCCGTGAGTACTCAGAGTCGCAAGTCGCAGCTTCGCAAGGCGAGGGTGGACCGATGGAGCGGACAGGCGGTTGCCGGCTGCTAGGTCTAGGTGGACTCGAGTGTTAGGGTTTGGTGCCTTGGTGGGCTGTTGTTGGGCTTAAAGAGTTAGATGGGTTGTTGGGTGTTTGCTGTTGTTCGGTTCCAGTTCGGGAGTTCGGTAAATCGAAGTCCAAAACCGAATTTATATTGGTTCTTTCGGTTCTTCAAAACTGAGAACCAAACAGGAACCAAAATTGTTCGGTTCGACATTTTTCATATCGGTTTTCGGTCTTTTCCGGTTCGGTGTCAGTTCTCGGTATTTCGTGCCCAGGGCTACAAATAACAACCCATCTAGCCCAATAACACATCCTAACCACCTACTTCAACCTCGTGCATGTTGCCGTCCACATGGGAGTCGCGCAACCGCCTATGTTGGAGTTGCGCGCATCGCGATCAGCTGCCGGCTAGCCTCTCCACGCGCTATGTCGTGGTCGGTTGGCCCGCCGCGGTTGTGCCCCCGCGCGAGCTCATGGCCTACCGCGGTCGCGCCCTGTGTGATCTTGTTGGCCACCCGCTTAGTGTGACAGTGCCCAACATGTACTCGCCGGCTACCGTGGCCTACTCAGTGCGTCGAGTGGGCGTCCGCCGCGCGCCGGTGCGCCACCAGCCGGCCCTTCAGGTTTCCCAAAAAATGTTGCAACATTTTCAAAAATGTTGGATCATTTTTAAAAATATTGGATCTAGTATTTTCTCTAAACAAATTTTGGTGCACATGTTTTCAAAAAATGCTCGTTCAACTATAAAAAATGTTGGTTCAACTTTTTGTTTGAAAAAATGTTGTAACATTTTTAAAAAATGTTGCAACATTTTGTCATTAATAATTATGAGGTGGGATGGTTGGAAAATGGTAAGTAACAAGTTTAGATGGGCTTTTGGTGGGTTGAAAGTTTCAACTTTTATCCACCTTCCACAAGACATATAGAGCCTCCCTCTTCTTCCCTACTGTCCTATCCACTTCTTCTACCTTATCCTCCACCATTGGCCATCGCCGCCGCCTCCATGACCACCCCAGTCAGCGGCTGTCGGGCTGCCTGCCTCCATCCACCGCCGTTGTCCACCCTGCCCTTCCTAACTTGGATGCATCTTGCGCCCTCGCTGTCGGTCACCGACCCAGTGGTGCTCCCACGCTGTTGGCCGTTGTTGGTATTTGTTAAGCCTACAGAAATATTATGATGGATAATCCGCAAGCACACGGATACCGGTGAGCACTTCACATGGGAAGAGGGTTTTAAATATCGAATCCACAGGGACAAAGGTAGAGAGAGTGGTCTGAGGTATATAACTATTCCCTAAGAAGCTATCAAGGACTTGACAAAAAGAGGGGTAAGAGAAACTTAAGGATAATCTAGTCCTTACTCGCATAAGCTATACATTAATGTTCTTATGGGGAGATTGCCTGAAGACACACTTAGGAAAGGGGGCCTCCTGACATTCTATAGGGGGGAGTCCTACGGTTTCTATAGACGGAAGGTGGAATGCAAAGGACAGACGGGAACAAGGTCACTTCCTGCTTCTACCACACAATCCGGAATACGGAAGGCGTTCATAAGCTAGCTAGTCTAAGCACCACTCTTACACTAAACATGCAACTTTAACTCAAGAGCTACAGGAATTAAAGTACTCGAAAGAGTTATGAACCATAAGAACAAGAATAACAATGTTGCTTACTTGAGTATGAAGTTGATCCTTTCCATAAGGTTTCAAGATCAGGCTCCAATGGAGTCTGATCCCAGAGGAAGAAGATGAATAGGAGACACCGACATGTCTGGGCCTTCCTTCTCCTCCACCTCTGTCGCGCTCTAATTCTCTCGAAAGAGATTAGCTGATCTAATTAGACCATGGCTCTAATCTCTCAACTTGATATAACTCTCCAACTCTAATTCTATTCTAGAGCTTCTATCTCAGGTAGGCATTGGTGATTAGAATGAATTGGATGCCTGCCCTGGGGTCAGGGGGGCTGCTTATATAGTCCTGAGGGGGTACCGTGCGTCGTAGGATCAAACCGACCTAAACAAGTGGTTTAGATTGATCCTGGGAGGCAGTGGAAGAACCTTCTGGAAGCTAGGCCCATTTGGCACAAGGGGGCGACCGGCCCCACTACCAGGCCGATCGGGCTGGGGTAGGCCCCCCTCGGGGCCCACTTCAACCAGGTGGTCCGTCGCTTCTTCTAGATGATTCTTTCTTGGGTGCCAAGTCACGTTGAGTTCCAGAGCCTTCTGGAGTCTTCTAGATTTGATTATTTTAGCACTTTTCCCGAATGGTTCTTTGATTTATATAATTTGCCAAATCTCCAGAAAAACTGTTAGTGGCACCCTATTCTAAGTTGATATTAACATTTATGCCCTTTTTCATGTTTATTTGACTTATAAATATATAGGATAAGATGTGTCAACAAACTCCCCCAAGCTTACTCTTTGCTAGTCCCTAGCAAAGATATGTTGTAGTAGGATCAGGAGTTGCTGCAACACTTTCACACCTCATAAAAGAAGTACTATGATTTTCAAAAATAAATTCTCCTTAACAAGATTGCTCTATCATACCTTTAACCATGGTGTGTAGCCTTTTCGTAAAGACAAAATAATCAAGTCAAGCAGTATATCTCAAATTCTTTTATCAGCTATCATTCTGGGGTTTTGCATATTTTTCAGATAAAACTCAGAGATCCTGTGTATGACCTTCTCAAGCATGGAGTCACACTTGGCAAGATATGTATGGGTGATTGTGTTGGATGGATCAGGGTGAAAGGTGGTAAGCCTTTTAGCCTATCTCTTGGACTATATCTCTCTTTCTAAGATTTTTAAGATCTAGGCTTTCCATTCTTGGAGAGGTCGGCTCTACTCACCCGGACTTTTGTCCACTTTTCTCTCTCCTTAGAGATGTGGGCTCTACTCGCCCTCAGACACGTGTCCACTATTCATCTCTAAATTTATTTTTTTAGGGAGGTAGGCCCTACTCACCTAGTATGACACTTGTCCTTTTCTCTCCCTCTCTCGTCTCACTTTTTCCTCTATTTTCTCTTTTTTCTTTTTTTTCAAATGTAGCTCCAAGATCCTTTTTAACATTGAGAGAGATATATCCTAGAGTTGCATGAGCTATATGGCTTGATGGAAAATGCATACTCCATGTCAGAAGCAGCATAAATGGTGGAATGGAATGATCTTGATGTGTATGACAAACTCTTAAGGATCATAGACACAAGAACTCATCATATAAGATTTTTCAAGATTTAAGATAAAACCAGGAATCAAGCATCTCTAGGAAATTGATAAACAGCAGCTCAACTTTTCATGAATCATCTTTCAAAGCCTAGACTCAAATTAAGCATGAACTTCCCACAGGTTTTGGGTTTAGAGCAAATTAAGCATTTAAGCTTCAGGAGAATCTAGGTCTAAAAACTAAGCACTTTTAAAAGGAATTTCGGCAGAGCAACTATTCATCACCTCCAAGCATATATCATTAAGATAATTATTAAAGAGAAAAGGCCGACTAGCAGACTCTAGCATTTTATTCAAACTAAGACTTTTAACTAATACTCAAATAACTAGCTAATATTAAACACCTAGGATAGTGATACTTATCGTGATAACTGGGGGTGCTCTCCCCCAAGCTGGATCCTGAAGTAGTCCTTGATTTATCCTTGGAACTTGTTTGCCTTCAGGTCCTTATTAATTTCTCCTTGTAAATATTAGTCTCGCACATAACCGAAGGAGCAAATTCTAGGATTATGTTGTGGGCCTTCATGTGCCCACTTCTTTTTGAGTTTTTCTGAAATGTGTGGACCTTCATGTGCCCTCGTATTTTTTGTGAATTTTTATATGCAAAAGGTATGCTAAAACAAAAACATGTGAATGCAAAATTTATTTATTATTATTATTATTATTATTATTATTATTATTATTATTATTATTATTATTATTATTATTATTATTATTATTATTATTATTATTATTATTATTATTATTATTATTATTATTATTATTATTGTCTATGCCGCCACGGTACAGAGTACATGGGGCCTTAAAGAATGCAAGAGCAGAATTTTATGATCTTTTTCAATGCAGGTATAGGGAAATAAACATGCTAATCTAAATATGTAGTGCGGAATACAAAGATAAATACCGAGTTACCTCTCGGTGAGAGTTTAGAGTACTTACTTCCATGGCGTAGATGTAGTGGTCATTGATTGATCAGTTGATGATGCGGGTAGTGATTAGTCTTCCGAAGGTGTACTTTGATCTTTCTCCTCAGCATGGACTGAGTGTTCAGTTGGTTAGGGTTGAGCGGACTTCTTTTCAATCTTCTTAATTTCTTCCTTGTCTGTCAACTCCATTCCCACTGGGCTTGTGAATTATGGAAACGTCTCCACGTCTAGTTCTTCTTGGGTCTTGTGGTGTTCAGGAACAGTCTTGAATCTTGATGGGGACGTTTTGCACATTATTGCCTAGAGTTAGTGGTCTTGGTCCGCCATCTTTGACATTGAGTAATGCTTGTTTCCGTGTTGTGGACAACTTCTCTAGAAGCTTCTTTGGTTGATGGAGTGGTGTATGGTCGGCATTCCAGGGTCGTCCATCTTAGGCAATAGTGGTGAAGGGAGTAGGTGCTCATAGTCTGATTTGATCGGGTTGATCATCCAAACTCCCTCCACGTCTCACTGTTCTTCTTGTTTTATCAGCTCGGTCATCCTTTGAGTACATCATCTGATCTTGATAGCCACTTGGTGACGGTGTCGCCCATGTCCTTTGCTGATTCAGTTGCTCAAAGGAGGGTTGGATAGTGGCAGTTGGCAGCGTCTTGTTTAGTGTGCATGTTTGTAGGTCGTGGACTTTGTCGTATGGACCTCCCTGGGCCCACTACCTCGGTGAGTACTAGGATCGACTACTCGGTGGGCCCCTGGGACTACCCGGCTTGCTCTACACGGCACCTGATGGCGTGGAGCACAAGGACTACAGAGGAGAAGTACTCGGTTAGGAAGCTGTACATGTCCCGCACTGTATGGAAGACTCCTAGACGTACTCGACTAGTACTCTCTCCCTACTCCGACTTGTAAACCTGCCTCCCGGACTATATAAGGTGAGGCAGGGACCCCTCTCTAGGAGGCAATCTCATCTCACGGCGTACAATTACACCATCTTGTAATCGTACCCAATCAATCCAGAGCAACGCAGCATACATGACGTAGGGTATTACGCACCTCGCGGCTCGAACCTATCTAAATTGTGTGCCACGTGTCTCTTCCTTCGAGTTACCGATCTCGGCGAGGCCACATTCATCTACTTCGGGTACTCCCCTTAGTAGTTTGCCGGTCTAAAACACCGACAGCTGGCGCGCCAGGTAGGGGCTCTCGCCCGAGATCACATGGCGAACTCGACGGCTCCTGTCTACTTCAAACCAACCGTCGCCTTCAACCGCGGCGACACCTTCGTTTTCGGCGCTTGGGTCTGCACTGCTGACGGCGCGGGGTCCTTCCAGCGCCGCCTCACCATGCCGCCCAACCCAGAGACCGACTTCGTGACGCTTCCAGAAGTTGTCACAGGCAAGCTCGCCGGCAAGTTCGGCGAAATTTCGCTCTTCGACCATCACGCTGACTTCGAGCTCGAGTCCGCTTCCAACTCGAACTCGACGTCTCCATGGGCTATCGCATGCGAGCCGGCTGCTCAGCCATTGCATGTGGTCCCACCACCCCATGAGCGCTCCGCGCGTGGTCCTTGCATCCTCAGCCGGGCCCGCAAGGAGGCTCCCTCTTTGCGCCGGGCCGGCAAGGAACCCGTACCCGAGTACAACTCGGACTCCGACACCGCCCCCGGCCACGCTTCGGACTCCAACCCTCTCTTCGGGTTCTACTCGGATTCCGCATACGAGTTCGACTTCGGGTCGGACCCAGAGGATCCCGAGTCCGAGGACAACTCTACTGAGCATCCCTTATCAGGGCCGGCCTCTGGGCTGGTTATAACGTCCACACCGGCAGCGAGATTCGTCTACTGGCCAGACCGCAAGCCCGCTGACCTGATAAGTGGAGACTCACGCTACGTCGCCTACATCAACTCGCTCCCGTTCCAGGAGGGAACACCACTTGCCCGAGCTGACTCGAACACCCCAACTGAGGTGGCGGTTTCTGAGTCTAGCCTTGCCACCCCTGATCGCCAAGTCTTCATGGCTGCCGGCGACACTCCAGGACCTTTAGGGACGGCTCAAGACAAGTACCTTGAAGACATCTCCTCAGACGAGCTGTCTGCCGACGCACCTGCAGACGAGACCCCCGCCAACAGAGACGCTCGACGTGAGCGTAACAGGAAGCGCAGCGAACGGCGCCGGCGTCTCCGAGACAACCTCCCCATCCGCAACCTCGCGGAAGCTCTCGAGGCGGTCGAGAGCAGAGTACACACTACCCCTGAGCAATGCCTCATGTCGATCACAGCGATCGCACGCCAGGCTCAGGGAATTCGCGCCGGGGAGGTCATCGCCAAGCTCGCTGAAGACGCCTACTTCATGCGGGTCGACAACAGGGTCAACCAGCCTCCTCCCGCCAGGAACCGCGACAACGAAGCTACAAGTCGCAGCGCCAACCCCGGTCCCAACCGTACTCGAGCTGAGCTTCCAGCTCAGCCCAACCGTACTCGCTCAAACGCCGGCGGACCTCCACAGGGTGGCAACAGCAACCGCGAGGTTGTCCCTCACCGCGCCCACGACGGCGGCGGCCGTGACCCTGACGGCGGCGGCGGCGCGACGACGGGAGCTCCAACCACGGAGCCAACAGGAGATCCGGCGGCGGCGGCAACCGCGGCGGTCGAGACCACGCGAATAGCCACGCCTCCGGTGCCTCACAGGGTGGCTACGACGCCCGCCAGAAGATTGAGGAGCTGCGGCGGAAGAAGTCAGCCACCGCAGGCGACAACGACGGCTTCCCTGCCTTCTCACCTCGACTTCGCAACTTGCTCCTCCCCGACAAATTCAAGCCTTTGGGGATCACCAAGTACGACGTGAAGCAGGACCCCATCCAGTGGCTCAGGTGCTACGCCCTCTCCATCGAGAACGATGGTGGCAACAACGACACCAAGTGCCTCTACTTCCCCTTCTGCCTGGACCAAGCTCCACTCACATGGCTCGAGTCGCTGGACAAGCACTCGATCGACAAGTGGGACCAGCTGAAGGAGCAGTTCACCAGCAACTTCGCGGGCGCCATGGGTCGATCGGGTACTCGCATGGACCTGGCCATGGTCAAGCAGGAACAAGGCGAGACCCTCCACAAGTACATGCGCCGCTTCTTCGACAAGCGCGCTACCGTAGTTGACGTCACCGACAAGGAGGTCCTCGACCTCTTCCAAGACGGCCTCTACCACCGCCGCACCTTTGAAGACTTCGGTCGTCGCCGCCCCAAGTCCATCCCCCACCTCAAGGACATGATCACGTCCTGGGCGGATGAAGAAGACAAGGCCAACGCCAAGTACGACGCCATCCGTGGCAAGAACAAGCAGAACACGGGCGGCGGCAGCGGCAACAACGGGAACCAAGGCGGTCGCAACAACAATAACTACTCGGGTCCCAACCGCAAGCGCAAGCCAGATAACACCGTCGCGGCTATCCAGCGCCCTGCGAAGGAGAACTCGAAGAAGAACTCGGCGGCTTCAATGACTTGCTGAAGGAGAAGTGCCCGTGGCATCTGAACGGCAACCACACCACCGAGCTGTGCTACCAACTCAGGCATGCACTCAAGAGTACTCCAGAGCCACCGCACCCTCACGACAAAAAAGGCAAGAAGAAGAACGACGGAGACAACAACGACTTCCAGGAACCCGACAAGACTGTCAACGTCCTCTTCGGCGGACTACCCAGCAGGCGGGAGCAAAAGGCTACCCATCGAGAAGTCATGAGCATTGAACCAGCAGTCCCGACCCCTCTCAGGTGGTCGGAGATACCCATTACCTTCTCCCGTGCGGATCAATGGACCAGCTTCTCCGAACCAGGGCGGCTCCCCCTCGTCCTGAAACCAGTGGTCGCGGGCTCCAAGCTCAACAAGGTCCTCATCGACGGCGGAAGCGGGCTCAACGTCCTTTTCACCAAGACCTTGAAGAAGATGAAGCTCGACATCACCCATATGCTCACCAAGAGCAACACGCCCTTCTACGGCATCGTCCCCGGTAACGCGGCTATCCCACTGGGCTCAGTGGTCACCGCCGATTACCTTCGGGGAATCTCGGGACAACTACCGTACCGAGTACATCAAGTACGAGGTCGCGGACTTCGAGACTTCCTACCATGCCATTCTCGGCAGACCGGCCATCGCCAAATTCATGGCGGTGCCCCACTACACCTACTTGGTACTCAAGATGCCAAGCCCAGCGGGCGTACTCTCTCTCCAAGGGTACTTGAGAATCTCCCACGACTGCGATACAGAAGCCGTGGAGATCGCCTCTACGAATCAAGTACCCAACGTTGTGATGGAGGTCTACGCTGCGTCAAAGAAGCTTGCTACAAGTGAACTCGACATCCCGGAGAAGTCTGACAGTGCCAACAAGCCTCAGCCAGCTGAAGAGGTTCTAGTCAAGACGATCGACCTCGGAACAGGCGACTCCAGCAAGACCACTACCATCGGGGCCGGCCTCGACCCCAAATAGGAAGACGCGCTCATCAACTTCCTCCGGGCTAACCGCGACATCTTCGCGTGGAAGCCGACGGACATGCCGAGAGTACCCGGGGAGTTGATTGAGCACGCGCCTCAACGTCGATCCTAAGGCCACCCCCAAGCGACAACACCTCCGACGCTTCGCCGACGACAGACGGGATGCCATCAAGAAGGAACTCGCCAAACTACTCGCGGCTGGCTTCATCAGAGAAGTCTTCCATCCTGAGTGGCTCGCCAACCCCGTCCTCGTCCGCAAGAAGAACTCGAACGAGTGGAGGATGTGCGTCGACTACACTGATCTTAACAAGCACTACCCCAAGGACCCCTTCGGGTTGCCGCGGATTGATCAAGTCATCGACTCCACAGCGGGCTGCGACCTGCTCTGCTTCCTCGACTGCTACTCCGGGTACCACCAGATCGCGATCAAGGAAGAAGTCCAGGAGAAGACCGCGTTCATCACCCCATTTGGCGCGTACTGCTACACGACCATGTCCTTCGGGTTGAAGAACGCCGGCTCCACCTACCAACGAGCCATCTAGGCCTGCTTCAAGAAGCAACTCAACAAGAACGTCGAAGCCTACGTAGATGACGTGGTCGTCAAGACCAGAACCTCCAGTACCCTCATCGACGACCTTGAAGAGACTTTTGCATCCCTACGCGAGTACCGCTGGAAGCTCAACCCGAACAAGTGCGTCTTCGGCGTACCTTCGGGCAAACTACTCGGCTTCATCATCAGCCAACGCGGCATCGAAGCCAACCCCGAGAAGATCTCCGCCATCACCAAGACGAAAGCTCCCACGTGCATCAAAGACGTCCGGAAGCCGACCGGATGCATGGCGACCTTGAACGATTCATCTCGAAGCTTGGAGAACCGGGGGCTCCCCTTCTTCAAACTACTCAAGCACCAAGAGAAGTTCGTGTGGACTCCGAGAGGCGGATCAAGCCCTTGCCCGGCTCAAGGACTTCCTATCGAAGTCACCGGTCCTCACGGCTCCTCGCAAAGGCGAGAAGCTCGCTCTACCTCGCTGCGACTACTCATGTGGTCGTCTTGCCATCATCGTCGAGCGGCGGGGAAGACGGCCACGCCTACCCGGTCCGGCGCGCCCGTCTACTTCGTCAGCGAGGTCCTGTCAGAGTCCAAGGCACGCTATCAGCCTGTGCAGAAGCTCCTGTTCGCAATACTCATCACCTCGCGGAAGCTACGACACTACTTCCAGGAGTACTCGATCTCTATCGTCACCGACTACCCGCTCGGTGACATCCTGCGGAACCAAGATGCTACTGGAAGAATCTCCAAATGGGCAGTCGAACTCAGCGCCCTCACCATCGACTTCAAGCCACGCACAGCCATCAAGTCGCAGGCGCTAGTCGACTTCATGGCGGAGTGGCGGGAGAACCAGCTGCCTACCCCAACCGTCGAGGGCGCAGGTGCAGGGGTACTCCTGATCTCTCCAACAGGTGAACAACTCAAGTATGTCTTGTAGATCTTCTGGAAGGTCTCAAACAACGAAGCCGAGTACGAAGCTCTCCTACACGGACTCCGCCTCGCAGCTTCACTGGGCATCAAGCGGCTACAAGTCTACGGTGACTCCGCAGTGGTCATCAACCAAGTCAACAAGTCCTGGGACCGCAACAAGGAGAACATGGATGCCTACTGCCTAGAAGTCCGCAAGCTCGAGAACAAGTTCTACGGTCTCGAGTTCCACCACATCGTCTGCGACAACAATGTTGCAGCGGACGTCCTGTCGAAGCTCGGATCCACCCGCGCTCAAGTACCAGCGGGTGTCTTCGTTCACGAGCTTCACGCGCCATCCATCCCGGAGCCGGCGCCACCGACCACTATTCCAGCGTATCCATCGGCTGGACAGGAGGTCATGATGATAGACGTGGACTGGAGGCAACCCTTCATCGACTACCACAGCGAGCAGAAGGTTCCCTAGGACAAGAACTTGGCCGAGCAGCTCATCCGCCGCGCCAAGTCCTACGTCCTCGTCGGAGACAAGCTTTACAAGCAGGGCGCATCTTCTGGAGTACTCATGAAGTGCGTCCCCAAGCAAGAAGGCAAGGACATCTTGGAGGAGATCCACAAGGGCGTCTGCGGCAACCACGCGTCCTCCCGCACGCTGGTCAGCAAGGCCTTCCGGCGAGCTTTCTACTGGCCCACAGCCCTGGGCGACGCTGAAGAACTCGTCAGAAGATGCCAAGGATGCCAATACTTCGCCAAGCAGCAACACGTCCCAGCCTACAAGCTAGTCGCCATACCGCCAACCTCGCCCTTCGCTTGCTGGGGGCTCGATATGATTGGGCCACTGCCAACTGCGCCAGGTGGTTTCAACAGAGTATTGGTGGCCATCGACAAGTTCACCAAATGGATCGAGGTCAAGCCGGTCACATGCCCCAAGGCTGACAGAGTACTCGACTTCCTGGATGAACTCGTACATCGCTACGGACTACCCCACCGCATCATCATAGATCTGGGCTCCAATTTCAACAACCATCAGTTCTGGGAGTACTGCGAGAACAGCGGGATCGACGTCTGATACGTCTCAGTCGCCCATCCTCGGGCCAACGGACAAGTCGAGCGCGCCAACGGGATGGTGCTCGACGCTCTCAAGAAGTGGCTACACGACGCTGCTAACTCCAAAGGAGGCAAGTGGATCAAGGAACTACCCAATGCACTCTGGGGGCTACGTACTCAGCCCTCCAAGCCAACGGGGCAATCCCCTTACTTCCTGGTCTACGGCTCCGAAGCAATCCTCCCCGTCGATGTCATATGGAACTCACCGAGCGGTGGAGCATTATGACAAAGGCGTCTGCGAAGACGAGAGAAGAGTTGACATCGATGGACTCGAAGAAGCTCGCTGCGCTGCCCTCGTCCAATCAGCAAGGTACCTGGAGGGCATCCGACGCTACCATGATCGCAACGTCAAGGAACGCTCCTTCAACGTTGGTGATCTTGTCCTCCGTCATATCCAGAACACGGAAGGACTACACAAGCTCAGCTCCCCCTGGGAAGGTCCCCTCACAATTGCAAAGGTGACCGGGCCGGGCTCCTACCGCCTCCAGACACTTGAAGGCGAAGACGTCAACAACTCGTGGAACGTCGACCAACTCTGTCGGTTCTACGCCTAGTCTACACGACTACTCCGGGGTTCAAGTCTACACGACTACATCAAGACCCCTCCGCCGTAAGCGGCCTCCGGTCCATGCACTAGTCTCGGGACTACTCCTCTCCAGATCCGCCCCCGCGCGGCTACTTACGGATCCGGGTTGCGACGAGCGACAAAGGACTCTAGCGTGGTCTACCGAGAGACCATGTACTCCAAGATCCGGCCTACACGGCTACTTACGGATCTACCGTCGCAAGCGGCTACTCGCCCTAGCACCACTTAGCCGTAAGCGGCCTCCGGGTCCAGGCGACTACTCCGTAACTATGGCCCTGGCCATCCAGGTGTACTCCTTCAGTAATAAAGTTTGATCGATCATCAACTTCTTTACTGTCTACTTCCCTCAACGGGACTACTGCCGAGTACGACTACTCGCGTCAACTCCACGACGGGACTCCGCACTCTAAGATCGCGACTACAAGTACTCATTGATGGAACTTTTCTTCATTAATACTTGAACAATTACATTACAAATGTTTTTGTACACATACTGCTATGAGCTAACTATTACAGGACTACTGGAGGTTAAGCTTTTCGGCGACTTGCTCCGCAATGGGCGCCATCTCGCTCCTGCCGCCTCCGCATCTCGCTCGTCCGTACGGTTGGCGGCTACCCCCGCCGCCGACTACATCCACGGGCGCCTTCGGGGAAGTAGGACTTCATGAAGGCCGCACTTGGTTCGGGATCGACTTCGCCGGATGCTTCACGTACGCCGCCGGCCCGCCGGGGGGCTTCCTTCGCCGATCCACGAGCGGTGCTATCTTGGGGCCGCCAGATGAGGCACCAAGAGTCTTGCGATGGGAAGAGCGGCTTCTTCAAGCTCCTTCGGTGGGCCCGCGAGCCGCTCGTAGTCCTCATTCGGCCTCACGCAACGATTTGTAGCACGAACGAGGTCACGATCGGAAGCAATACGAAGCTCCATGTGCTTGTCGCACTCCAAGGCAAGCTCCTTATAGTCTAGCTCGAGTACCGGCGGGCCTCCCCGCTCCCGTAGAAGAGGTTCTTCATGTCCGTCTCTCGAAGTCTTCGCCTACTCAACCCGGTCTCAAGCTCTGCAAAACAACAAGGCGCAGCGGGTTAGACTACCTCTCGACCTCCAACAACTACTCAACAAGTCAAGCGGTGTACCTTTGTTCTTGTTGCGGAGTGACTTGTTCTTCCGCACCAAGTCGTCGCTCTTCGCCTGCATCTCCTGGATGTCATTGTGATATTTGGCGAAGGCGGTATCAAGCTTGGATTGCATGGTGGCCGCGTGCTTCCGCGACTTCAAGAGTTGATCCTCCAGCGCTTCAGCCCGGAGCACCACGTCGCCGAAGCCTTGCAGCATGATAGACTTCTCGCGGGACCTTTCCACGACGTCCTGCACAGACAACACATGTCAAATGAGTACTCAACGCTTACTGATTGACTACTCAGGAGTTAAGACTACTCATCTTCATCCACTGCTCAGCCTGGCGGACCGCCTCCAGGTGCCTGGCCACCGTTGCCGGGTTGACCAAGTCATCTGCCAGCAACTCCACCTCGCCATGACTACTCGTGGCGGCTTCAGTCATCAGCGAAGAGCGGATGGGATCCGTGTCTTGGATCTCCGGGGAGCGTACAACCACCTCCAGAGCAGCCTCTGGCGGCGCGGTGGCCTCTTCTCCTCCGGTCGCCACGGCGGCCTCCTCGGCGGCCTCCTCCATCAGCTCGGGAGCTCCTTCAGCAGCTTCCGGCACTTGTGGTGTCAAATTCTGCATGGGCACCGCCGCCGAGATGTCGCTCCTTTCAGCCTCAGCACCTGTCAACAAGAAGACAAGTGCATCAGCGACTACGACTACTCTTTGGGAGTACTACAGCCTCAGCAGAGTACTTACCTTCGACCACGCTAGCCTCGGGCAATGTAGCTTCAGCAGCCGGCGCTTCAGACTCCGCCTGAGGGGCAGGAGTGGACTCCTCGGCTGGCGGCGCGGCTTCTTCGTCCGCCACCGCTGTAGAGGGTTCATCCCCCTCCCAAGACAGATCCGTTGATTTCCTGCAGAGTACACAAGTTGGTTGTCAATCAAGTTCGACTACTACATCAAGTACTACTCGGGAAGGCTCATCACTTACAAGCTTGACCGGACTATCGTCACGGCCGGGGCGCCGAGGATGCTGGCATGTCTACCAGTCCAGCCTCGGCGGGCGCCTCCTCTTGCGCCTCTGCGGCGGCCGCGCCTCTTCGCAGCAACGGGCCGGCGGTGCGGCCGCCCTCTGCGCTCCCGCGGCCACCACTTCTTCGGCGAGCCGGCGGCGCGCGGGCTCCGTGCTCCCTCGAGGAGCAGGGGGCTGGCGCTCCAGCTGCGCCAAGAGCTCTTCAACAGTGGGGGCTGGGCTACGACTCCCAGCGGGCTCCCCCACTGTGTCCCACTCGCCTTCGTCGCCCTGATCAGCGGGCTCCGTAGGCGGCACCTCCTGCAAGCAAGGAAGCTCAGTCATCAGCAAGTGAACTCGAGAGACTAGTACTCGACTACACTACTCAAGACGTCTTACCTCTTGGGAGTGGTCACAGAGACCTTCAACTTCTTCGTCACCCGCTTGCGGATGGGGTTGCGCGGCTTCCGTGGCGGCGCAGCCAGACTAGCCTCCAGGCTAGCCGGTGGATCTTGCACGAGGGGCACGTGAGGTAGGCCAGGACGGTTGAACCTTGAACTCAGCTAGAAGCGGTCCTGCAGCGTCTCCTCGTCGTCGTCCTCGTCGGACGTGTCCTCCACGACTACGGTGTCGTCTCCTTCGCCGACTTCCCGCCGCTCCTTGGCCTTGGTCTTCCCCTCCTCCGGGATCTCGACTACCTGAGGGGGCGGCGGCGGCTCGGAGATGAACTTCTTCAAGTCATCCTGCAAGACACAACTCGTCAGCGCGACTACTCACAAGGAATGGGTACTCGACTGGGGGGTACGGCTACTTACCTCCTTTGGCGGGCGCGCGGCGGAGTACTCCGGGACAGGGCACACCGTGTACGGTGGCATGTCCTTGAAGATGCGCGTCAGCCTATCGACAATGTCGTCGTCGTCAACTTCGTCTCCAGGCATCCGTGATGTGTCGTCGTCGCCGGTGTACTCGAAGCCCAGGGTGTCGCGAGCCATCAGTGGCTGCACCCTGCGCTTCATGAAGTTGAAGGCCACGTGCTCGTCCCTCAGCCCGGCTTCTCTCAGTGCCTTGATCCGCGCCAACAGCTCGGGGAGCTGGATCCCCTCCTGCATCGTGGGCTCCGTGTTCCACCACGGGCGATGTTTGGGCTGCTTCCCACTCGGCTTCGGCAATCCTAGGTGGTGGTTCGTGATGTAGAACCATTTTGCCTTCCAGTCCTGGTTGGAGTCGATAAGCTTGTACGAGAGGTACTGCTCGGCGGCGTCCTCCCGCATCTGGATTCCTGGTCCACCGACTACTCGCGGGTTGCTGGCGCTCGGCTGTGGCTTCACCCAGAAGAACTTCCGGAACAAGATCCAATGGGGCTTGATCCCCAGAAACGCTTCACAGAAGTGGACGAAGACGGTGGTGTGGAAAATACCGTTGGGGTTAAGGTTGAGGTACTCGATGTCGTAGTACCCCATGAGGCCTTTGAAGAAGTCGCTCGCCGGAAGCGCGAGTCCACGCTCCGCGAAGCGCGCAAACATCGGGATCTCGTCTTCGCTCTTCTCCATCGGGTACGGATCCCCGGCAGCGGCTCTCCACATGTCCACCTCCTTCTCGCGGATGAATCCACTGTTGAGGAGGGCCAGCAAGTCCTCGGTCTTCGCTTTCGACTTTTTCCACTCGCGGTTCGGATCCGGCCGTGGTGGAGACATCGGCGGCGCTGCTCCTGCGGCAGATCCAGCGGCTTCGTCGTGGCTCCTCTTCTTCCCCCGGCGGCCTTCGCGGTCTTGGACGGCAATGGCTTCATCCTCCAGGTGCACGACATCTTCACGCGCATTCGCTTGGGGGCTACCGCGGTGGCTCTCTCTGGCGGTGCACTCAGTTCTACAGCGATGGCGGCGTGCGCTGGCGGCGATTCTGGCCAAGATCTATTCGAAACGGCTACAGCTGCGATGGGTGAAAAACCCTAAGGGTTTTGGCTTCTATTTATAAGTCAAAACGACCCTCCAACGGCCGGATGGATAAGTCTGCGCTCGGCTGACTCAGCGGCCGCGCGTGACTCTTCGTATTCTACTAGTCGACGCGCCTCACCTTGGGGGCTCGGCTACTTCTACTCGACTACCTGGGAAGCGACAAGACTCAGGAGCATCTCAAGACACATTCTACAAGATGACCCTTCAATTCGAGAGGATGTACTCGACTCAAGGCTCGGGGGCTCCGTGCCACGTGTCCTTCGGTTTTTTCTCTCCGGATTTTTCGGGATATTCTTGCCAAGACTTCAGATGGACCCTCAGCCAGAGCCTACGACTCAACCTAAGGCTCGGGGGCTACTCCATATGGAGTGCGATTTTGCAATCGCACTTCCATATCGCCTTCGGCTTCAAGACAACGCGGGCATTTTTGAAGACCTTCGAGGGCGCACTCGAGGACGCTTGGGACTACTCGAGAAGACTTCAAGATTGCTCGGACATCGACTCGGAGTACATTCCGGCCTCGGGATGCTTCGACTACTCTTGAGGACTTTTGACTTGTAGTACTCGGGGGACGCTTGAGGACTACTCGTTAAGGCCGTCAAGATTACTTGAAGCTATCCTTCTCGACTACAAAGTACTCGGGGTCTTGTCGTATGGACCTCCCCGGGCCCACTACCTCGGTGGGTACCGGGGACCGACTACTCGGTGGGCCCCCGGGACTACCGGCTTGCGCTACACGGCACCTGATGGCGTGGAGCACAAGGACTACAGAGGAGAAGTACTCGGTTAGGAAGCTGTACATGTTCCGCACTGTATGGAAGACTCCTAGACGTACTCGACTAGTACTCTCTCCCTACTCCGAATTGTAACCCTGCCTCCCGCACTATATAAGGTGAGGCAGGGACCCCTCTCTAGGAGGCAATCTCATCTCACGGCGTACAATTACACCATCTTGTAATCGTACCCAATCAATCCAGAGCAACACAGCATACAGGACATAGGGTATTACGCACCTCGCGGCCCGAACCTGTCTAAATTGTGTGTCACGTGTCTCTTCCTTCGAGTTACCGATCTCGGCGAGGCCACATTCATCTACTTCGGGTACTCCCCTTAGTAGGTTGCCGGTCTAAAACACCGACAGACTTGTAGGATTTGGGGAAGTAAGACTTCTCCTTTTTTACGTAAAGTGAGTCCTGCTTGCAAAGACAAGGTAGAGATCAAGTGCATGGGTTCTATTAGTGGAAAACACTAACTGAACCATAATTTTATTTATTCTACTCTAACCTTGGGCACATTGAACAAGATAACGATAACGCATAGATTTATTTTATGACAAGGGTAGAAGATTGGAAGATGAATCTAGCACATAAATCTTTTTTTAGCAAAATAAAGAGTGATCAAGAAAGTAATGCTAGAAACAAACAAAAAGACAACATGTTGAGCTAACAAGATTGGATCATGTGAAACTATAACTCTAGCATGTTTGACTTTTCATTTATTAGGATGCCATAGAAAAGGGAAATGACATTTTACCTCAAGGTGTTACCTTTATTATGATGTTACTATGACACCTTGTGGTGGTCTCTCCCTTGAATGTATACAACTTGTGGAGTGACAAGTGCATGTGAGAAGGCATGGCTTGATCATCTTTAATGGAATTAGCCTCCTTCCTCATGTGTCTTGCTCCATCTCTAGTGAGTTCATCTCGACCTCTCCCAAACTTGTCTCCAAGTTTATTTTGCAGGGGTTAGTCCAGAAAATATACCATTGTATACACAAGTAATTCTAGTTCAATAAACAAACCAGACTCCATGCCTAATCAGATTAAGGAAGGCTATTTAACCTAAGCACCACGCATAATTTAAAAGCCAATGGAAGTGTGTACGTACTTCCAAACCAAAGCTTACTATGGTGGACAAAAGGTAACATGAAAGCATATAGATATTTACTCAAACAGAGATGGTAGAGCATGATCAGTTTTTTTAACAAAGTGAGCATGTAATAAAGGTAGAGACAACCAACTAGCGCAGCAACATGACAAGAGATGTTTCTATGCATATGATTCAATGTTGTGTAACGACTGGTTGGACATACCTTGTATTGTCATTCTTCGTTCTCTTTGCTTCAAACCTGGAATGGTTAGTGACAAGAATACGCGAAGGAATATTTTTATAACTATACATCTATGCTCACTACGCAGGGGTATATGCAAGTTTTATAGAATTTCCCCCTAGCATGCTTGTTTTTGGACAAAAAGCTCGTCCTTGGGAAACCTTCGAAATATGGTTCAAGATGGTGAAGTGGTTTCCCTTATATTGCTAATCTCAAGATTTCAAGCCATTGGGATAACCACCCTTTCTAAATTTGAAGAGAAAAGAAGCATAAAAGGGTTGGAGATCTTATTGTGCGGCAAGATTTGAGATGGCAATTGAATTCAGGAGTTTTCTCAAATGAGCATGGACTAGGTGGAAAAGTTCCATTTGTGAAGTAGCTTTCATTCTCATTGATGTTCTCCAAGTAATGTTCTCCTTCTGGTCCTCCTTAGAGCCTTCATAAAATTTTAGGATCGTGAGGGGACGCAAGAAAAAGGGCACAAGAGGATTCATTGGGCTCAAGGATGAGGTTAAAGATGGGTTCGAAAAGTTATCTAATCCGAACATTGAAAGAGAGAGACAGAAATGGCTTCTTGATGGCTTTGCTCTCTTCCTATGGCATGATTAGATATGCTATCCTTGAGGTTTCTCCAATGTCCTTGCGTAGCAAAAAGGATGCTTTCTAAGAAACTATCTCCTTAGGGAAATCGCATGATCAAAAGTCTCTTGCGAAGCTTGAAGTTTCACGATCTTCCCAAACTCATCATCTACAAGGGTGGAATTTATTCTTCCCTTAAAGGTTTTAAGGACATTGATGGTTTGGGTTTGATAGCTAAGCCTTGGGATTGGAGTGATGGTGATATAGCTATCAGAACTTCCCTTTTGTGGCCAGAGGATGATTTCTTTTCTTCCTTTGGGTGGTCATAAAGATGCTAGTGTAAAGGTTCCACCCACTAAGTTTGTCAAAGATAAACCTTGCCTTAGAAAAAGAAACAAAAGCCCTCTAGATACTGCATGATGGTCATGCGCACAACATTCGTAGGATGGGGCCAAAGATTCACTACCCTTAGAGGATAATGATACAAAGATTCCTTACCCTATTAAGTATATGATCCTAGCTTCTGCGGTGGACTATGGGGTAAAGGTCTACACTAAAGGTAGAACATATGGTTTCCCAGGCTCTTTCTTGCTTCATCTCTTAAGTTTTGGACCATCAAAGATGAAGACTAGAGTTTTTGTCTATCGCTCCTAAGAAGGATTGTTTCATGATCATTTCGACCACCCGTAGGCATAGCTCATGGCCAGATGTCAGGATAAGATCTAAAGTTTCTAGTGGCCAGAGCTTCCGCTTTAGGGTGCAGCTTAATAAGATAGATAAAAGTGGAACCAAGTGGTCCCACAAAGATAGCAACAGGTGAGAAGATAGGAAAAGGATAAAATCTAAACTAAAAAAGAAAAGATAAAAGTATGGTACAAGATATACTCAAGAGTTCTCTCTTAACCGTTTCTCCCCGGCAAAGGCGCCAGAAGTGCTCGTTGGTATTTGTTAAGCCTACAGAAATATTATGATGGATAATCCACAAGCGCATGGATACCGGTGAGCACTTCGCGTGGGAAGAGGGTTTTAAATATCGAATCCACAAGAAGAAATGTAGAGAGAGTGGTCTGAGGTATATAACTATTCCCTGAGAAGCTATCAAGGACCTGACAGAAAGAGAGATAAGGAAAACTTAAGGATAATCTAGTCCTTACTCGCATAAGCTATGCATTAATGTTCTTATGAGGAGATTGCCTGAAGTAACACTTAGGAAAGGGAGCCTCCCGACATTCTATAGGCGGGAGTCCTACGATTTCTATATACGGGAGGTGGACTACAAAAGGATAGACGGGAACAATCCCGCTTCTGCCACACGATCCGGAATATACAAGGCATTCATAAGCTAGCTAGTCTAAGAACCACGCTTACACTAAACATGCAACTTTAACTCAAGAGCTACAGGAATTAAAGTACTCAAAAGAGTTATGAACCATAAGAACAAGAATAACAATGTTGCTTACTTGAATATGAAGTTGATCCTTTCCATAAGGTTTCAAGATCGGGCTCCAATGGAGTCTGATCCCAGAGGAAGAAGATGAATAGGAGACACCGACATGTCCGGGCCTTCCTTCTCGTCCACCTTTGTCGTGCTCTAATTCTCTCGAACGAGATTAGCTAGATATAATTAGACCATGGCTCTAATCTCTCAACTTGATACAACTCTCCAACTCTAATTCTAATCTAGAGCTTCTATCTCAGGTAGGCATTTGTTATTAGAATGAATTGGATGCCTGCCCTAGGGTCAGGGAGGCTGCTTATATAGTCCTGAGGGGGTACCGTGCGCCGTAGGATCAAACGGACCTAAAACAAGTGGTTTAGATTGATCCTAGGAGGCGGTGGAAGAACCTTCTTGAAGCTGGGCCCATTTGGCACTAGGGGGCGACCGGCCCCACCACCAGGCCGATCGGGCTGGGGTAGGCCCCCCTTGGGGCCCACTTCGGCCAGGTGGTCCGTCGCTTCTTCTATATGCTTCTTTCTTGGGTGTCGTGTCATGTTGAGTTCCAGGGCCTTCTGGAGTCTTCTAGATTTGATTCTTTTAGCACTTTTGAAGGACCGATTAGGCGACCAGAGAGGGGGGAGTGAACGGGAGCCGATAAAAGTTCTTCTCCTGAGAGAGAACTCGACCTAAACCCCAAAATCACAACCAAGGATTCCCACACGAGTTTGCCAAGGTCACGTAGTCACAACGGACGTACCAACCCTAGTAACAAACCCCAAACGATCTCAAAGCGGAAGCACGAAACAAGAAGCAAAGGACTTAGCTGTTCTGCAGCAGTCCAGGCGGACGGTCCGCGGCCCTGGGGTGGACTGTCCGCGACCACCACGCGGACGGTCCGCAACACACGGCGGACGGTTCGTTAAACACTAACAGAACGACCCAACCGGCACCTCCACACGCGGACGGTCCGTACCACGTCCTTGGACGGTCCGCGAGCAACTCATGCCGCGCGGACTGTCTGCGACGTCCCTGCGGACTGTCCGCCAAACCACTTTCCACCAAAAGCTACTGTCCAACCGGATCAAGACGAAGGCGCTCAAGAACACGCGAAGAATGCCAAGAACACCTGGGAAAACCCTCCATGCGGACGGTCCGCGAGGTGCAAACCGGCGCGGGAACAGCAGCCCGAAAACCAACTCGAGAGCACCCTACCACCTATCCTTCCAAGGATCTCCCAAACGGTTGAAGCTCTTGAGGAAAGATTTGAGGAAGATGTGAAGCGTCCCTAGGGGATGCTATGCCCCAAAACTTGGTTCCTCAAACAACCTAAATCGCCGGGAATCGAAACGCCACCGAAACCAACCAAAATCCTAGGACCCAACCGAAACCCCTCGATCGGAGGCCGAACTCGAAGTTTGGGGGATCAAGATCAAGCACAAAGATGCACGAGGCAACTATCCATGATTCCCACCAACAAATTCGAGCCCAAACACCTCAGAATCAAAGGAACAAGCCGCGCACGAAAAACCAACGAAAATAGCTCAAAGAAGACACGAAAATCCAACGAGCTACAAACCGGGAATCGACGCAACCATGAAAGCTTCCATTCACTCGGAGGTCAGATTCTTTACAAACCGAGGAAAAATCTAACCCTAGAGAGAAAGGAAATGAGAAGCGGTCCGGATGGATAGTTTGCCTGGAAACCCTAGAGCTAATATATATGAGTCCCCTCTGGGCCAGGCAAAAGACCACACTACCCCTAGAACTTAAGTTGAGATACAACCCCTCAGGGGCAAATAGGTCATGTAGCACTCCTCTTCATCGCACGACCACGCCGTCCCGACGCAAGCCCTGCGATCCTGCCACGTGTCCGCCGGCATCGAAGCTTCTCGGCGCGCCCGGATCCTGTCTCCGCCCGCCAAGCCTCTGGTCTTGGTTTTGTGGCTCAACCAAGTAACCCGACGGTTTTCTGGTGAACCGCCGCAAACCCCGCGTGCAGGCTCCGGTCGTGAGCCTCTACCCTGCACCGGCTCCGGTCGACGACTTCGTCTTGCTTTTCTTGCCATCATGCGGCCCGCACTTGACCCCGCTGACCACCGGGTCCCTCGAGTCAGGCCTACTTGTCTCTCCACTCCTCGGAGACCCCGCAAGGCATAGACCTTTCGCACTCACTCTTCACCTGCACCAACGCAAATCAAGCCGCAACCTCCACCCGCAATACTCGGCCAAGAGTTAGTCCACACCACGTTGTCAATCACTCATCACAGCCAGGAGCGACCATCCACCGGACCTCGAACGCTCCGGTCCTCAACTTTTCCCGAATGGTTCCTAGATTTATATAATTTACTAAATCTCCAGAAAAACTGTTAGTGGCACGCTATTCTAAGTTTATATTAACATTTATGCCCTTTTTTCATGTTTAGTTGACTTATAAATATATAGGATATGTTGTGTCAACAGTCGTACTGCCTCTGACGCACCCTCGCTCTCCACTATAGGTCTGCTGGACAATGGGCAGACCCTCGAAAACTCAGACCTCGAACCCTAGAAACCCCAACCCTAAGTTTCGCCACCTCCACCACCACCTCAGCCCGACTGGAGAATCTCTGGAACTCACAGGTTTGTTCTGCGTCATCCGAATAGCCAATTACGTCCTTGAACTACCGTCTAAAGCTCAGTTTCGTCCCTCAACTATGAAAACGGTCATTCTTGTCCTCAAACTTTCGCCACCGACTCAATTTCATCACTGGTCCGATGTGGAGCGCCACACTGGCTGCCTCGTCCTCATGCAAATAAGAGAGAGAGAGAGAGAGAGAGAGATGAAGGAGAGGAGAGAGAGACGGAGGGGCACCATGGACCCCAATCCACCTCCATCGGTAGACCAAGGACGAGCAAGGAGCTCCGCTAGTGGAAGAGAGAGGACGGGGACCATGGTGTCACCTCATTGTTGTTGCTCGACATCCGCCACAACAACACAACCTCGCTGCGAGGAGGCCCGCCGAACGTGACGCCGCACCTAGGCCCATGACGCATTGCGCCTTGCTTGGCGCTCCCGCCACCGCCACCAGGGTAGATTTAGCTCTAGGAGGGGAGCTCCACTTGCTCCTCCTCCGCGTAGGGAGCTCCGCTGGTAGAGATCTCGAGAGGCTGGGGACGAGGGGGCGCAGGGAGGAGGAGGAGCTGCAGGATCACCCATCTGCCTCCACACTGGCCTCTGCACACCGCAAGGGCCGCCACTGCCTCCATGTCGAGGGGGAACCTGAGGTAGTTCCTCCTCTTCCGGCCGGTGGTGGGTGGAGTGGGACCAGGGGAATGTAGACGAGGCACCGATGTCCCAATGAAGGGAACTCTACCACCGCAGCCTGGGGGCCTCCCCTACTCCGGCCGGCACAGGCCCCGACGATGTGGTCCACCTCAACGCGTACGTCCGCTTCCGCGCATGCCGCCGCGAGGGTGGAGTGCTCCGAGCCCTCCGCCACCATGGAGTTCACAAATCGGGTCGAGCACAGGCTCCGGGAGGACGTGGACCGCCATGGACAAATGCTGATATGGACGATGACGAGGCAGCCAGCGTCGTGCTCCACGTTGGACCAGGGATGAAATTGAGCCGGTGGTGAAAGTTTGAGGACGAGAACGATTATTTTCGTAGTTGAGGGACGAAACTAAGCTTTGGACGATAGTTCGAGGACGTATTTGGCGGTTGTTTTCGTAGTTGAGGGACGAAACTTAGCTTTGGACGATAGTTCAAGGACGTATTTGGCTATTCCGCCTTCTGCATCGGACTACATCCACCACGGCAGCCAACACCAGGCAGTATGTTGGTTCATGACTCCCTCTTCCTATCTTCTGGAATTGAATCTAAACAGAACTGTTATCTGATCAACAGACATTAGTGTCCTTATCCTATATATATGTACACACACACAAGAATTAGAAAGATGAATATGATGCTAAAAAGAATAAGAAGAAACAAACACTAAGTCTGGTGAAACTAGACGAAACCCGCACTGAGAGCTCTGGCATTTCGACCCGCTCGCGTCGCCCCCGCGCGGCGAACGAGCGGCCTAACCCTAGCACCGCCGCTCTCGTTGTCCTCCACCAGAGCTATTGCGCCGCCGCCCGAGGGCGCCTCTGGACGGCCGTGAGGGCCCCATGAAGGTGGTGGCGTGGCCCTATTTCCCGGCGGTCTCGGCAGACCGTCACACGCGGCGGCCATGCGTGGCGGCCGGCGGTGGCCTTGGGCGGCGGGCCGCCGGCGGCCGGGCGATGGCCTCAAGCGTGGCGGTTGTGGCGGCCACGGCCACGGCCCGCGGCGGCCGGCGGACGATTGTGGCAGTGGTCGGCCCGGCGGCAAGCACGTACGTTAATGGCGGCGGTCGACGCTTGGTCCTCCTTCGTCGATGTGGCTGGGCTGGCATTGTCATGGTGGTGACACCGGGAGGCGGTCTGGGGCTTCCTGCGGCACGTGGTGGTGCTTCTGGTTGCGTCGAATCCCTTCTTCTAGTGGATTTGCGGAGGTGACGAGGAGATGGCTTCTTCCTTGGCCATGAGCGGGCGGCAGGAATAGTGCAATTGGGCAAAAGCTTTCACCGGGCAGTGGACATGATGACGGCGTCACTGGGGCGTCAGACTCCTTGCTGGGGGCATCATAGCAAGGCACTTGGTTCCCGTCGTGTGGACTCTCTTGGTGAAAACCTCGTCCTTCTGGACGTGCGACGGTGGCATCTTGGCGTCGTGACCTTCTTGGAGGTGTCGCATTTGAGGTCCCAACACTTGTGTGGTCGTCGAGGTCATCTGGAGGTGCTACGGGGAGCACGTTTGGTCTGTGTTGCTGTCAAGGTGCGGAGGGTCCATGGGTGCTTGAGGTCTCAAGCTGTCGTGCAGGTTGCAGTTGTGAACTCGGTGACGGTTAGGCGGAGGAGATGCTCTCGGTGTGGTCTTAGATATGTGTGTCCGTAGCAGAGGAGTGAGGCGGTGGATGTGGCGAGGCCCCCACACAGTGAGGCCAGGATCAGTGGTTGCCCCTGGAACCGAGATGAGAGTGTTTGTTGAAGCTTTTCTGGTGCAGAGGGATCAGCGAGCGTGTTTGGACAGGTGGAGGGGGACGACCCCATGGTGGAGGAGCTCAGGGGCTGTTCAAACCTGTAGCAGGTTGCGGCTTCGCCGTGACGCAGCGTTGGTGATGACGGCGCAGGTTTTGGCGGCTTCTTGTGATCTTCTCTCCCATTTGGTTGAGGATGGTGGTGTGTTGTGTTGAGTGCGTTTGTTTATGTTCTGGGGTCTGTTCGTGTGGTGGTGTGCTTCAGCCCGTTATGTAACATTGTTATTTCTTCTTATATGACATAGCAGTGATCCTGCTTTTATTTTCAAAAAAAAAAACAAAGACTAAGGGTGCCTTTTGTTGGGTAAGCCAACAGCCCAACCAAAGGGGTAGGCTGTCATCTAAAGCCATAGCCAAAAGCAGCTTTTGCATAGTACAAACTTGAAAGCACCCTTCCCCCTGCTTTCACCTGCTTTTGGGTCGAATAATTACCCACCTGTCACTAGTTATGAAGAAGAAAATGGTTCATTCTGTTTTTATCCCATCACCTACGCCCGCCCCCATCGAACTCTCTATCGCGACCACGATCGCGTCGCCGGCCCCCACGTCCTGAGCTCACCGACTGGCTGCCGGCCCCCACCTCTCGAGCTCGCGGGTCGGACGCCGCCCCCACCTCTCGATCTCGTCAGCCGGTCGCCACCCCTACTTCCCGAGCTCGCGGGCTGGCCGCCACCCCCACCTCCCGAGCTCGCCGGTTGGCCGCCGACCCCACCTCCCAAGCTAGCTGGTCGGCCTCTCCTATACTGTGCTCCGCTCCCCTATGGTATCGGCAGCGGCCCTCAACTCCGGCGATGGTGGCCCTCAATTCCAGCGAAGGCGGCCTCATCACTGCCGGTGGACACCTCTCCTCCACTTCTCCGCCGTGATTGGAGCTCCGTCGGGGCGCGTGCGAGGTCGCCCGCCGGGTGGGAGGCTCCGCCGGGCGCGCGGTCACGACGGCCGGCGGAGCTCCGCACATGCGGTCGGCGGCCCCTCCTCTGTCGTTCCCCAACCACCGGCGAGCACGACCTTCCCAGATCGCAGCCCCTTCTCTGTTGCTCCCCGACCACCGGCGCACCATGCTTGAGATCTGGCTAGAGGAGGAAGAAACCATATGTGTGCATGCCGTGTGGGACCCACTTGGAAGTGAGGGGATTTTTTCCAAAAGCCACAACAGCTAAACCAAAGAGGCTTTCATCCATCTCACAGCAGCTTTGCCAAAGCTACTTTTCTCAAAGTCACAGCGCACAACAGCTTTTCTCAAAGCCGCGGCCCAACCAAACACACCCTAAAGCTTTTGCTCAATCACAAAAGGGGGCACTTGGTAGAGAAACTCCACAAGAGTTAATATTGGTGACGGTGCTAACCACGGTGATTATGAAATAGAGGTTGAGATTCCATCTGCTGAAATTCCAGAAGATAATGTTGATGAACGCCATGTAATACAGATCCAGGCAAAGAAGCAACTGATAGCGATGGCAATGGAGATAACGGGGCTAATATTGCCGATGGTGAGGGAGGTAATGATGCAAATGTTGGCAAAAAATACCTAAATTCTATTGATTTTTTAAAAAAATATTTAAAGGCCACATTTTGCATTTAGCACACGGGGCTCCAATTTCTGGAGGCGGCTCTGGTTTAATTATCCATCTTCCCAAGATATATAGGATTTCCGTTTGAGCGTTCACTCGGGGTGCGTTTGCGAGGGTGGCTCAGGCCAACCTTGCGCTCGTGGGGTGCAGGCTCCCGTGTTTGCGGCCTTGGCTCGCGAGTGAGCCCGACCCTCAGGAGCCAAAATCGACGCTGGAGCCTGGCTCCTAGGAAACGCCAATTTCCTGCGTTTCTGTAGAGCCCAGCCGACTGTAGCGCGTCGTTAGCTGGCGGTGGAGATGGGATCACCTCTGACTAGTGGAGGGCACGAGATGCCAGTCGCCAGGGAGGAGCGGCGAGGTGGGGGTGGCGTCGGTCGGGGTTGGCGCACGTGATGATGGCGGGGCGAAGTTCCATGCCGGCACGGATCTCTTCGAGTGTGGCTGGGGCTGGGGTCCTAGGGAGGAGGTGGAAGAGGGCGACATCATCGACGACAGCTAGGAAGGGCGAGCATCGGGTGCGGGGCCGGGGAAGCGCAGCCGCGTGACGTGTGGCCGCCAAGGCGCACCGCCGCAGGACACGTTGGGAAGCTGCATAGGTCACTGTGGAGCGAGGCGACGCCCGAGGACCCACGGCGCAGAGGCTGCCTCCCTTTCCCCTCCGCCCAGCTGACGTCGTCGAGCGTGCCGCCCCCTGGGGCGCGATACCAAGCACCGAATGCGGGAGCGGCCACAACACCCGCCGAAGCTCCTCATCTTCTGCTTCCGGTGACGGCGTCGTGCCGCTCCACACCTCAACTGCCAACACTAGCATCGCCGCGCTGCCATTCAACCCATCCGCCATCACCCCTCCACCTCTCGTCCTCACCTTGTTGCCGCCAACCGTCACCTGCTTCAACATCAACGACACCGCTCACCGAGTGTTTGATAGAATGCCAGCAAGGGAGAGAAGGGTGGTAACATCATCATGGTAGAATGTAAGGTATCCGTACTCATTTTGTATCACGAGACAAATACAATCTCAACCGAACCTAACTCATTCGGGTACATGACCCAAACATGGTATGTTGCAGCTAAGGAGTCAGGGTGTGGCTGGCCTTGGCCTGGTCAGGCGGCCATACTGGACAAAGCCACCCTCACAAACGCACCCTTGGTTTTCTGCGGGAGCTTTGAGCTGTGCGCGGCGCCGGCGCCGGCGCCGAGCATGAAGCACGGAAGCGGTGATCACGCACCACGGGCTCGCCGCGTGGCGTATAGATGGCCAAACGTGCGTGTCGTGCCGACACTGGCACGGACACGGACGTGTCGTGCCACGGCTAAGCACGACACTACCGTGCTGGCGTGCCTACCGTGTCGTGCCTAGACGTGCTAGCGTGCCGGCATCCCAGCCCAGGCACTACACTAAGGAAGCTGGAGCGTGTCGTGTCGTGTTACTCGGCACGGCAGCCCATCAGTGCCCGTGCCAGCCCAGGCACGATGCAGGTGCCCAGGTTCAAACAAAACATAGATTCACCAAGTGTTCAAACACAAAAATTCATTCATTCAAAGTCACACACATAAAGAAAACGCTCGCCTTTATATAGGAGGGGAGGGGAGGTCGGGATCAACGATAACAAGGGAGGGGCAGCCCGGATCCAACAGCTATCGTGCCTGCCCCGTGTCGGCCGCTGGAGCGGGTCGTGTTCGCGTGCTGGGATTTCAGCCCAACACTAGCACAGGGGCCGTGCCGTGCCAGGCACGGACACGGGACAGACCGTGCCGTGTCGTTCGTGGGCCGTGTTTAAACGGGCCGTGTCCGTGCCGACCCAACGGGCTGAGCCCATTTGGACATCTATAGCGTGGCGTGCCGGGGCCCCCACCCATTCCATTGCTCCCGTGCTCGGGTCTGCACGAGGCAGCTGTCGATGAGGTGAAGCATCGAAGCGAACAAAACTCGATTGCTCGCCTGCTGGTCCACCAGCAGAGGGCACTGCGCCATGTATGATAATGATCACTTCAGTTCCTTTGAGGTGGTCTTGTTCTCCAGGATAGCCAAAACCTGCCGGGGGAAGCGCACCCGATCTACAGGGCACGCAGGTATGTGCCACTCGTAGTAGCAGGTATGGCGCCAGCGCCCCGTGCCTCACCCTGCGTAGATGCGCCTGATCGATCCGGCACCCACAGACCCTTGACCCTTCCGCTGTGCTGGCCCGGCCTGGCACCGCGGCAGCGCGCGCGCGGCACGTGAACGAGAGCTTCTCCCTGCCGGCCGGCGCGCGAACACTTGTACCGGCGCCGGCCATTCATGGCGCGCAGACACGGCCACGCGCCCCCGTGTGGTGGTTCTTCACTGGTTTGGTTAGGTTAGGCGGGAGCTCGATCGGACATGGCTCGTGAGGTGATCGCGCGCTGGCGAGTGGCGACCCGATCTCCACAGATTGCGATCGCCCCAAGAGCTCGTCGGTTCGGCCGGCCGGGCAGCCCGGCCGTGCTCGGTTAATGCGGGATGCCCGTGGTCAGGAAAGGGCGCAGATCTGCTAGGCATCGTAGCGCTCGATCCAACAACAACTAGTACGCCGGCGCACGGGGATTGGCCGATCGGGGAGTCGGTGGCAGTAGGAGCAAAAGGCAAACCGATGTGCCGTTCTGTGCGTCCCATCCCCATGCATGCCTTGACTCTTCGACGGAGAACGGATGTGATGTTGATTGTAGAGACTAGTCAACCGTGCAGTCCTGCTTCCAAAGTTGCCAACATACGTTGCTTTCACGCTCGGAACTCTTTTTTTTTTTGCAGCAATAACGTTCCGAGGAACTAACTAATAAGTGCAAACAGACTGACTGAACATGACTGATGAGAGGAGTACCACCAAGGTTCAGTACGGTGATCAACAAAGAGCAGGAGGAAATGCCTATTATGATTTGGTCAGCAACTCAGCGACTCTAATCTCTATACTGACTACTGGCGATTCTTTTACCAGCAACCTCTCTGATGAACAGCTCTTGATTGAACGATTCTTTTTCTCACTTGAACACAAGCTGAATCTTTCTCCGGTTCCGAGTCCCGGGGGCCGGGGGCCTGGAATGGGATAAACAAACATATATGTAGGCACTGGTCCAGTCCAACACGGAAGAGATATCCAGGAGGAACGTTGAATCCGCCGCCAAATTGCTCTGATCAACTCCGCATTGAAGCTCTCAAACTCACACGTCGCCTTCATCACTGCGCGCATCAGCATGCATCCCCAGAAGCCTTGCGCAACGAGGCAAGATGATGGCTCTCTCATCCAGGGGATGCCTAATGCAGTAATGCCTTCCTCCTCCATCGGCACACTGACCAATCGATCAGATACCCCATGTTGGCTATAGCCTGTCACGGCGACGACGACGGCGACAGACGAAGTCTCAAGGTTTATCCACGGACCACGATCGCAGGCAGGAACGCCAGCCGCGGCTTCTTATTTTTAAGATTGTATACGTGCAGGTAGAGCAAGATGCCTTTGCCAGTCTAAACACCAACAGCACGCATCCTAAAGCCATCCACCAGCTGATGCATTGACCACTCTTTTGTCTGAACTAACAATGAACAACTAACGTTCTAACAATAACAAGGACCCGGCATCACCTTTCCTCCCCTACAAAACAGCCAGATTCTGCAGGTGGTTGCAGTGTGCACTTCATCCGTAGACTCGTCACTGTCCAAGCTACCTGCCTGCTGGTCCTACATTCCCCCGGCCTACACATTGTTGGGAACGCACGATACAGTTATCCTCCCCCCTGAATCCGAGAAATCTCCTGTGGCTCGATCCCATCTCCCACCCACATGCCTTGCGATCTTCATCATGCCGCCACCCACATGGCCCTGCTCGCCGCTGACGAGACCCACAGGGATCCAGCTCCAAATGCTGCCTGATAGCTCATGGAGCCTTGAGCTTTGCCGGCTGGTCATGGTGAAGGCTGGCAGTAGAAATTAGAATACTGGTGGGGGTACGATGGCCTGCAGGGAAACCAAGGGCTGGTCCCTGAAAGATGGAGCATTTATTCCACGCAAGCGGAGAAGGTTCCTCCGGTTTCAAACACCCCACGAGGCAAGGGGGGGCTTCCTCCTCCTCTCGCTTTCATGCACAGCTCACTTTCTTGGCCTCCCCCCCTTTTCCAGCTCGGTTTGCTAACTCATGGTCGCCTCGCCCCCATCCCCTCGCCCAACTCCACATCTTTGCATGGCTCTCATGGCACTTGCAGTCGCCTATGTATAGCAATAGCTAGCCCGCCGCCTTCGTCGTCGTCAGCGGTCAGTCACCCCTGTCCATCTCAGGGTACACATATATTCCTCGATCAGATCATATATATAGGATCGTGTCCCGATCCGAAAAGGCCAGCGTCTACACGATGCAGGACTTGTTCTCGGTCCCGTCGTGCTTCTCGGCCGGCGAGAAGCTCCCCGACGTCCCGGCGCCCGCGGCGGCAACCAGGTCGGGGCAGAGCGCGGTGACGCTGGTCTACCGCGCCGGGATCGCCGGCCACGACCGCCTCGTGACGGTGACATGGTGCAGGAACCTGCTCACACACGGCCTGTCCGTGTCGATCGAAGGGTCGGCGGGCGCCGGCAGGGACAAGACCGGCAGGGAGTGGGGCGAAGCCGGCGGCGGCGGCGCAGCCTCCAAGAGCTGCAGCAGCGCCTGCAAGGTGGAGATGCAGCCGTGGCACTTCTGGCGCAAGTACGGCGCCAAGCAGTTCCAGGTCGACGGCGAGGCGATCGACGTCGTCTGGGACCTCAGGAGCGCGCGGTACTCCGATGAGCCCGAGCCGCTGTCCGACTACTACGTCGCGGTGGTCTCAGGCGAGGAGGTCGTCCTCCTCCTCGGCAACCTGAAGAAGGAGGCGTTCCGGCGCACCGGGTCGCGGCCGTCGCTCCAGGACGCCGTCCTTGTGTGCAAGAAGGAGCACGTGTTCAGCAAGAAGCGGTTCCTCACCAAGGCCAGGTTCCACGAGAAGGGCAAGCTGCACGACATAAGCATCGAGTGCAGCAGCGGCAACCTCAGCGGCGGCATCGACGTCGACATGGTGATCAAGATCGACGGCTCCGTGAACGTCCTCGTCAGGCACCTGCAGTGGAAGTTCAGGGGCAACGAGTGCATCTCCATCAACCAGCTCAAGGTGCAGGTGTACTGGGACGCGCACGACTGGCTCTTCGGCACCGGGATGAGGAACGCACTGTTCATCTTCAAGCCCGAGCCGCCGTCTCTGTCGTCTCCGCTGCCGTCCACCTCGGCTGACTTCCACACCGATGAGTTCTCTGATTTCTGCCTCTTTCTGTACGCATGGAAGGTTGAGTGAGGGAGCTAAGATCCTACTACACTTGTTACTGCATTACAGTGGGCATCAGGTATCTCTTACCATGTTATGAACCAATAATTCATATCATGTAGTAATACTGATGGATTGGGAAATGGAGGTGTGTGGAAATGATTGCGGCCATCTTCTCTCTCATTCCTTCCCATGGGAACGTGCTGTGCACATGGAGGATTGGACTGGAAGGGGGCACACAGGATAGTCCTGGGGATTAGGAACACAGGCTGGTCCTGAAAGAGAAACATGACAGGCAGGATTCGCAATGCCATGGCCTTTCCCAATCATGCATTTATGCTGAATTATCCTGGGAAAGTCCAGCTAAGACTCAAAGACCTGGTCCCTCCTCTCCAATACAGTACTCTGCTTATTCTCTCTTATATTCTTTAGCTCGTTTATTTTATTTTATCCTCCTGATTTCTTTATTTTGCTCCATTCAAAAACAAGGACAGCAGAAGAAGCAAAAATAATGCTAAGTGCTGATATATAATGTCTACCATTCAGATCATGTAACCTATAACTATTCGAGGAATCAAAATGAAATAATGAGCAATTTTATTTCTGTCCCTAAAATGATCTCATTTGATCTGGACCACGTAAAATTGGTATTCAAAATTTTGCCGGATCAGTTTTTTTCTTTAACGGAACATTTAGTGTATAGATAAAAAAAATGCAGAAACAATAAGTAACCAGGTTGCTCAGTTTATTTTACTGATCCTCATCTGCTGAAACTGATGTAAATCCTATAGATGTATAGTTAAAACTTAAGAAAGGATCAGGACTGAATAAAACCAAACCAAATATATGAATAAATTGGATCCTACTTAATATGCTTTGTTGCATAGATTTCACTAGTTAGGCTCAGTTCAACAAACTGAACTCCAGGCTTCATTATACAAACTGATAGTTTTACCATGTTTAATTCCTATTAATGTATTTCAGGCTTCATTATACAAACTGATAGTTTTACCATGTTTAATTCCTATTAATGTATTTCATATAGTGTTCAGGAGAAATACACAGGCTTAATGGGTCAAGAGACTAGGTGGGTTTTCCATTATGGAGACAGGCACCCAATTTCATGTAGAAAATGACCTAGAACCTAAGTGCCTGAAAACTTGGGAATTGGGATGCACAACCACACCTCATATAGTTACAAAGAATGCAATATGGTTATCAAAAAAATACAATATGGGGAGAGAAGTTCTCACATGGAACTTTCTGAGAATAAAGATACTTCTTAAGTTCATGGCATATCAGTTAAATGACTGATCAAGCTAATAAATGGTAAAAGCTTATTTTCGACCAAAACCAAACAATTTTGAGAAAAAGTTGTTTTTCCCACGAGGAGCCTCATCTGCAGCCTTTATGCCACTTCCACGAGCTGTCCTTTGGTTAGCTGTGATGGAAATAACCATAACAAAAAATTAGAGGAGCTATCACATTGAAACTGTATTAGCATGTGATTAGCTCTACAAAATTGCCTAACTAGCAGCAAGGCAGATACCAAAAGATCAATTAGCATGGTGTCCAGAGCTTAAAATTGATATGAGATTGTAAAAAAAATAAAAAAATCAATTAAAAAGGTTTTCTTCATCAAGGAAAAAAATCAAAGAGAACTCTAGAGTCTCTAGACTGAGCCAATTTCTGGATGCAATTAATTCTTGTTTCTACATTTCATCAAGGTTAACCAAGCAAATGCTGTGCAATTTCTATTACAACCAATCTGCTTATCAAATATTAAAGGAGGCGCAAAAGTATTACTTGAATTTGACTTCTTAGTGTCTTGGGATGATCCTGATGCTGAAGTAGAACGTTTTTGCTCTGGAGGACTTTCATCATTACCTAGTAAAGATAAGCGTAAAATCGTATCAGACATCATGGTAAAAACAAAATATATGAGCACGGCACTTGAAACAAATACAATTTAGTAATCCAATACTAAAGGAGATATTAGGAAATTTCAGTTGAGATATTAAGATACTATGAGATGGTAGATGAGTTAATAGTAAGTGTATTTGTTCTGAAAAGCATCAGCTGTAATGTGACTGCTGGGTCAATTTTAAAAAGAATGGACACAAATTGCAGATTTGTCTTCAAGGTGAGAATACAATATGATGATAAATGTAAAGTTTACATATACTGGATGAAACTCACCATCTGTGGTTGAACTAACGTAGGCGTCCTTCAGGTACTCAAGGAAAGAGTGATCATTGTGATCAAGCGTCACTATTCAAAGTGCAAGGTACACAAGTTAACAACAGCTATTACTCTCTGATTGTTCAATTTTTTGATTTTGTATGTATAGATCAATGTATAAGTGAGATAAGTATATTACATTGCTGAAACAATTCGTGCCTCATATGCTCAGATGTACCGAACAAAAGCAGTTGAACAGCCTCTGAATCTCTTTTTGAGCACTTTTTGGAAAGGTTGCTCGTATCTAAGAGGATACCTGCAAGCTGACGGGAAATCCATAAAGTAAAATCAGGAGAGTTCCCTCAAAACATATAATCAGGAGATGCCCGTAATTTCACAGGATACTACATGTAGAAAATGCACTCACCAGAAGTTTCTTTATGTCCAAGCTCTGAAGTAGACTATAAGCATCTTCACAATAGGTATTAGTCAGGATTGTGCAAACTGAGCCCACCTAGGAGACAAAATCAAGCATGCTTATGAAGTAATCAAGTAAATGGTAATATCATATACACAAACCTGTACAGACACTTGAAAATTACACATTATTACCTCAACTTTTGATTTCAGAACATCATGCCCCACAACAAGCAAGCTAACTCGATGGTCCATTATTAATCCATCCATATCAACCTAATAATTCTCAAAGTCAGAATCACATAGTACATGAGAGTAACCACGGGATATACATATATGTTTATAGCTTTATTATTTCTTTCAAACTGCAAAAAGAGTTCATGTTGTATCTTGCTTCTTGCATGCCCACAGAACAGAAAAGGCAGTTGGAAGTTAACAAGCAAATAGATACGAGTGAACTGCTGGTGCTGAGCACTCCTGCACACTGTGTCACTCTTCCTGATAGCTTATGCATACATTAAATGTATCAGCTTTAAATTCCTCACCCGCTTGTAGCTCAATGTATTCCCCTTCCTAGGTGCATAGAAGTATAAACGTATTATGCCACAAGCCTACAAGCACAAATGCGGAATTTCTGAAAGCCTACCGGTCATGATCACTCAAGGACAACCACATGATGCCAATCAAAATTGAGGACGCCCACATGACACGACCGAAATGTGTTGCTGTATATATACCGTTATACCCCACCCGTGTCGCCTCTGCCTTGAATAAACGCACAATAACTCCGGGACCTAGACAGTTGTCGAATTTGTCTGAAACTAACTCAACCACCACCAAACCGTACGCCAGCCATCACCATTCATGTATCAAAGTTCTGCGTGCACGCATTAAGATCACATGACGTACCTCGTCAGCAAAGAGCAGCGCCGAGGTGTCGACTCCGACGTGGTAGAGGAGCCAAGCCGCTTGCCTGCACCTCGGCATCCTGCTCCGGCGCATGTTCACCACCGGCACCGCTGCCTGGCCATCCCCCTTGCTCGACAGCATCCACGCGTAGCATATCGCCGCCACAATCGAGCTCACACCTACCCAAGTTCAGGAGGTTCAGTTCAATGATTGACCACACTGCTTAGAGATTCAGTTCAAATTTCAAACAACGTAGGGAGGCAGAGTTTCCCATGGGACCAAAAGTCCAGAAGAATCTTACTTTTGGAGGCGTCGGATAGCACGAGCTTGGTGGACCTCGACGCGGAGCGGTCCCCTGCCGTTAGATCGGCGACCACGGCGCGCTGGCGGCGGAGGAAGGAGTTGAGGCGGGCGACACCGTCGTCGAAGCCTTCGGCGGCGAAAGCTGGGGCGGAGGATGCGGAGGCGTGGCGGCGGTGGCGCGAGTGCGCGGCGGAGGTGGGCGAGGTGGATGTGGAGGTGGTGCGGCGGTGTGGGGAGTCAGGGGTAGGAGCGTCGCGGAAGCGGGACTTGCGGCGAGACAACTGCGGGTTTGGGGGCAGGGAGGGAGACGGGGAGGGGGGCGCGGAGGAGGCGAAGGGGTCGGAGCGCGGAGGGGACGAGATGGACGCGCGCTGCAGGATCTCGTCGCCGATGCCGCCCGGCTGCCAGTGCCTGCGAGCGCACACGCCGGAGGAAGATTAGTTCTTGACCGGGCGCCAGGGGCGGCAAACTTTGTAACCAGATTGAGGTGAGATCACAATTCGCAGTTGGGCCACAACCGAGGTGCTATTGCCTGTTGGGCTGATGAATGGGCCTAGAATCCTCAAAAAAAATTAATGACTTTAAAAAAAAAGAGTTAGAGGTGACCAAATAAATTCGATAGTTTTATGCCCAACAAATTACAAACTGTGGCACAGAAGATAGAGCAGAACACAGGGTAGTTTTGGCTTAACACGCCAACGGATTCAGGCGTGGAGAGTCATGAGCCAACGATGTTTTCCACAGGAACTCCAGGCTATGGCCGCCTACGGCTAACAGTAGGTCAGTAGCGTTATGCCTCAGTGATCAAGCGAGCTGCGCAAAACATCGTTGGCTCACTGAGGACTGGTGGATGGAGTACGTGAAACTACGTGAGCGCACTGCGCGCGTGGCATATGTGTGCACCGGAGCACGGGCAAAACTGTGAAATGATCGAATTTACCTTCTCGCGGAACGCGACATCGGGTCCCGGCGGTCGAGCGCCGGCGAGGGCTCCGTCCCGGACCCGCCGGCGAACCTGGGTACCTGCCTGGACGGCGAGCCGAGGCCCATCCGCCCTGGCGATCCGGTCCCCACCATCCTCTTCGCCTCCTCCAGCCAATCCTGCGTCTGCTTGCTCGCGCTTCCGCCGCCGCCGCCGCCGCTCTTCCCCTGCTTGTTCTTCCCTGCTGGCGACGCTGGCCTCTTGCCGCTCTCGCCGGTCAGATCGTACCCTCCGCCGCCGCCGCCGCTGTGCCGCGCGCCGACCGTGCCGAAGAACCAGTCGTTCATGAAGTCTGTCAGGTCCGGCGCCCCGTCCACCTCCATGGCGGCTGCGCGCGATCTAGCGTGTGCAAGAATGTACGTGCCGGGTGTTTCGAGATGTTTCTGCGAAGGTTTTGGATGCAAGTTTCGGGCCGGGGTTTTGGTGCGGAGATGAAGAGGCGGGCGGTGGCGAGAGCGCGTCAACTGATCGATGCCGCGGCCGGCCGGGGACGGGCCTGCGTCTTGTGTTGTTCGGTCATTCCGAGGGGCTGTGATTTGCCGCGAGACGGCAAGGATGTCACTAGCTGCAGCTGCAGGTGGAGCTCGCTGATGAGACAACGGTGGACAGCCAGCCCAGCGACAGTTGCCCTGGATGGGTGGGGTGTTGGCCGTGTTGCCGTGTTGGTGACGTGAACACATAGGCTTTGTAAATTTGCATTGGAAATCCATCACATCCAACTATTCAATCATCATATATGGACTCACATCTTTTTTTCACAGTATGTGATCCAATAAGTGTTTTTTTACAACTTTACACTACTGTATAATGCACCGTTTATTCGCGCAAATTTACAGAACTGAACAGCCTGCTGCGCCCTGTTTCTAAACTTGATCTTCTCTTATATGGATGATGATGAAAACATGGTCCTCCTACATCAAGACAACCTTTACACCATATAAGCTCCGCCATCGAATAACTGATTATATCTCATTAGCAACGGTTTCGTGATCGGAGGTGCCAGCGGTTTTGGATGCGTAACGTTGCACATCAGTTTCATGTAAGAGGAATGTTACCGTGCTTGACCGGAATCAGGCAGAACAAGGAGGAACAGGTGGTTTCGGTCTACCATTACTTGGTTCCGGTCCACAATTCATAAGAATGCAGCCTGTTCGTTTGGTACGGTGGTGATGGTAGTCTTTGGTTTGTTACGAGAGAAAATCATGCTAATTTGGTTGGTGGTGGCTGGTTTGTTCTGAGAGAAAAGTACCGTTGGCTGGTGGCTGATAAGCCAAACGAACAAGGCGATGATTAGTTCCTACTCACAATTATTTAGTTCCTGGCCCACAATTACTTGGTTCCGGTCCACAAGATTAGTTTCTTGTTGTGAATCTAACAAAAAGATTGATTCCTTGTAATAGGTTCCTCTTATTTTACAACCACCTGATCTGGACCGATGAACAGCTCATAAAAACCTCAAGTATTGAAGAAAGAGTCTTCATCTAAAGCCCACCATATGAATTTTATCAGGATAGCTCCATCCCTCGTGTGTATATTGATTGTTGGTTTCGTAAGGAGCATTTTCCGGGCCGAGCTGGGCCGAAAAAATTTCGATGATTTCGGGCTGAAAAATCTTACCTATGACATATCACTGGGCAAGTTGGGCCTAACTTTTTTCGGGGCGAATCCAGGCTTAAGCGGGCCGCCCGTGTAATTTGCACTACAAAATAGCTAAAATGTATATTAAGCTAAGTTTAGGCCAAAAATAATTTATCAGGCTGTGAGATCTCTGCCCAGGCCCTATCCATTAAGGTTCGTGGGCGGGCCAAAGCCCGTTGGGCTCGGGTCGGGCTAGTTTTGCTCAGGTATAAACTCATCCCATGCTTCTTGTAAAAAAACACTCATCCCGTGCTAACTTCATGCTACTAATAGTTGGGAAAGAAAATAAACGCCAAGGAGTGACAAGATATTTAACCTTTGTTTTTTGCTTTATATCACATAGTGCTATTCCAAAGTTTAATTAACTATCATAATACTAAAATGAATTTTAACTACCGCAATAATAAATAAATCATCAAGCACGATTTTCCCCCAAAAATTGTACGGGGGATTTTGAAAAAAAAAACTCCTTCTGAGTACATCACTATCGATTTTTTTCTTCTTCACATCATATACAAAATTTACATTGAGAGTCTATTAAAAAAACACATGAACGTGTTTTGCTGAATGGGCCGGACAAGCTGGGTAGAATTGTGGTTCTTGGAATGACCTAATTTTCTCCATGGAGCGCAGGGAGAGGAGCGAACGGGAGGGAGAGAGACTTTTAATCAATCTGATTCCAACATTGCATCTCTACAATTGTTCACATGCTCCTCCATTCCATGCATTTTCCACTTGGTCACCATTATGCCCCTCTCCAAAGGTGAAGCTATCTTGGCTCGTGGGGATTGTCGGACCTCATAAACACATGAAGCTATCTTATCGCCCACCGGCTAGAAGACTTTTCTCTCGGAACAAATCGCCACCGAAGTAACCAGCAAAGAAGATTACTCTTCTCTCGAACAAACCAAAGCACCGGCTATCGGCCACTAGCCAACCGAACAGGCCGAAAATCTTAACTTCAAGAGACTCACTAAATTAGGCTAGCTAAATTGACATTTTAGCTAGTATTCTTCCTCTATATTTTCTCTTCTTCCAACATACTATCTAAAATGGCTAACCATCCCACAACTAGGCCCACATGTCAGGTTGTCAGCCGCACCAAGGGAGGTGGGAGCAGGAGAGGATCGCGCGGGAGGTGGTGGGGCTGCGAAGGATAGCTAGCAGAGGGCGCTAGCCATCTTTGGCCAGTAAAGGCACAAGTTTAGCTAGCGAGGATAGATAGCAATGTATTTGGCTAGTCTGTTAGAATGACATTTGTGTTGATTTTTTCATTTTTCCGTTAGTCAAGCAAAGATAGGTAGTCTCCTGAAGTTGTTCATCCTACCATCCATCGTCCATGTACTGGATCCAATTGTGCCAGCAGAGATGACCGTGATGAGCGGTGGCGCACCTGAGTGACTTCGCTCTAGCCTCTCTCACATCTCTGAATCCTACTCCATTGCATGTAATTTGCACACCACCTTATGATTCATTTTGGTCTTAATCATGATTGGTAGCCTCACCCAATAAACTCAATCTAGCTCGTTTGAGGCTTGAATTTCCAACTCTATATGATCAGAGGTGAAGCTGGGTTGGACTGACGACCAGGACCGACAAAAGGTACCATGCAAAAAATGGGATTGAATTCTTAACTACAAGTCTACAATGTATGCTACGGTCTGCTACAGTATGCAAAAAATAGCCCACCTACTAGGGCCTTGGTCTGGGTGGCTTAGGCTGCAGCTCCGCCACTGTATATGATCATTGAGCAGATATTTCTTAGGATTTAATGACGTTTGTTCTTTCAGTGGTGGGCGACGTTCCCGTCGACAGCGAGACACATATGGTGACTTCGTCAATCTTGAAGAATTGCCGGCCCAGTCTACGAGGATGCTTCTAAGGGTAGGATGTGCGCGCGTGTGTTTGTATGGATGAGTGTGCGTGCGTTGTGAGTGTCTACTATGTACTGTGTACTCCCTCCGTCCAGGTTTGATATGCGTATAAGAGCAACTCCAAGAGCCTCACTAAATATCACTAGCTAAAATATTAATTTGGCTATTATGTAAAATGAAATAGCTAGTAAAAAGTTGATGAAATCCAACAGACTGGCTAAAATCAACTCTCCATGTGCTCCACCGCTAGTGGGTCCCGCCTGCCATACTCATGTACAAGGGGATAGCTAGCGGGACTGGCTAGCCAAAGATGGCTAGTGAAGCCCCCGGTTTAGCTAGTGGAGAATAGCTAGAACAAATTTAGCTAGTTCGTTGGATTGAATTTTTGGGCAGGTTTTCTATTTTTTAGCTAGTTAAGCCAAAATAACTAGTCTCTTGAGTTGCTCTAACTATGTAACACAAAGACCAAGGAGAACTTTAATTTCTCTCTGTGATGCATCGACAAACAAGCCAGCCAACTAAGCAAGTCGTGACACGATTGACTCTAACTAGGAATACACATACCATTCATGAACACTTTTTATTTTGTTATACAAAGATCAAATCAGGACAGAGGGAGTAATTAAAAAAAGTAAGTGGGTTCTTTGGCCTTCAACTCTGATCCACCTTTGAGCCTTGAGTGATTCATGAGGCTATAGAGCCATATAGGTGAGGCATTGGGTGGTGATTCGAACTTGTGTCGTGTTTTTAAGTTTTTTCACACAAGCCATCTTTGAAAGTCCACACAGTTACAAGGATAAAGGAACCCCGTAGATCAGGACAAATTCCTAATATAATATACCAGCAAGAAATCTAAGGGTCATTGTCCCTTCATTTATCTATACGTATTCACATTTTTCTTTTCTTGTCAATTTCAGTTCTGTGTCATGTTTTCGGTTTTCATTAAAAAACCATATTTGGAACTCGACAATGACAAGGAAACCCATGGATTCCTATTATAAGAACGGAAGAAATCTAAGCGACATTTTCTGTTCTTTTTTTGTCAATTTCACATTTTAGTCCCCAACTGGACTAAAAATATGCAAGTGTGCCATAAAAATGGATCATTAAATCTGTACGTAAAAAAAGTACTCGTCCTTTCTAAATTGTAAGGTATTTTTCAATATTTTTAATACACAAATTTTACTGTGTAGGTAGACGTAACTCACACACATACACACAAATGTAGTAAGTAAGAGCACTCTCAACCGAGACTTTATGGTAGAGTCCAGAGATATTAATTATACTACCACCTAGTCAAATTGCTGATGTGGCAAGCAATTTAATGATGAGAGAGGGGTGAAAACTTAGGGCACTCCCAACCCACACTCTATGGTAGAGTCCAGAATCATTAAGGGGTGTTTGGGACTGCTCTGCTCCCGTTTTTCCAGCTCCGCTCCACGAACTCCACCATAGAGCAGCTCTACCGTGGAGTTCGTGGAGCAGGTGCTACTCCATAAAAAACGTGGAGTTGGTGGAGTACCCCTTGAGGTACTTCAAGAAAAACGTGGAGCTGGCTGGAGCGGAGTTCGTGGAGCTAGATGTGTTTGGCACCGTGGAGCTGGAGCGGAGCTGGAAAAACGGGAGCAGAGCAGTCCCAAACACCCCCTAAATACACTGCCACCTAGGCAAATTGCTGATGTGGCAAGCAATTTAATGATGAGAGAGGGGTGAAAACTTAGAAACCAAGTCTAAGTTAGACTCCAAGTCTACACGTAAAACGAAGTCTGTGCGGATCCCGTGTGGCTGCCCACATACGCGATGTGTCCTCTTATTTAATAAAGCGGGAGTAGAAGATACGTTTGAAATATTAGATAGACTCCATGGTACGAGAGAAATCTGCATTGGAGAATATAGTTTCTTGCGATAGAGTCTTCCAGACATAAACTCCATGGGTAGAGTCTGGGTTGGGAGTGCCCTTAGAAACCAAGTTTAAGTTAGGCTAGTCTCAATGCATATGTCATGAACACGATTACCTAGAGTGACACATCATCTAAAATATTTGAAATGATAACGAAACACCTCACTCTCAATGCATAATTTCATCTATTGTTGTTTTCTAGGTTGCATGCAAGACACAAGTTGTTTAGGTAACTGTGTATAGGGGTGTCATCCTCAAGGCACTCCCAACTCAGACTCTACCCATGGAGTCTATATCCCGAAGACTCTATCGCAAAAAACTATATTCTCCAATGCAAATTTTATATCATGTAGTCTATCTAATATTCCTCTCGGATCTTCTACTCACGCTTTATTAAATAAGAGGACACATCGCGCGTGTGGGCGGCCACACGGGATCCGCAAGGACTTCGTTTTGCGTGTAGACTTGGAGTCTACACGACACGCAAAACGAAGCTCGTGCGGATCCCGTGTGGCTGCCCACATGCGCGATGTGTCCTCTTATTTAATAAAGCGGGAGTAGAAGATCCGAGATGAATATTAAATAGACTCCATGATAGAAAATCTGCATTGGAGAATATAGTTTCTTGCGATAAACTCTTCGAGATATAGACTTCATGGATAGAGTCTGAGTTAGGAGTGCACTAATACCTATATTATTTACTATATGCATTAATAAAATGTTTACTCAGCAGCTCGCGAGGCAAAAAGCTACTCTCACTACTCGTATTCCGATGTACTCATTACTCCTAACACGCCGGGGTAGCTTGCCGAGACGCGACACAGACAACACCTGAACCATCGTCACTCGCTGACACGCGGGGTAGAAGGCTATGTGGCCCACGGTCAGTCAGTCATACTGATGAATAGAAGTGCCCGTGAACTTTTCTTTCGAGTGAAAAAGGCAGGCCGTCGAATCCACGCCCACCTCCGTCAGCGACGCACCCGAGAATCTACCCTGCTGTAACCTTTACCAGGTTCCAAGGTGGGCCGTGCAGTGTCAGTGACGCATAGCTCGAATGGCGTGTGCATGGGCAGCATGTGCGTTATGCCGTTATCCACCTCACTCGTGGCTCGTGATCGTGATTCGTGACAGTGAGGTCCTCGAGTTCGGCTCGTACGTGGTGGCTCGACTTGGATTGAGCGGCGCTCGAGCCGACTCCAATGCGACTCGAGAGATATTCGATTAGGACAAGGGCAAATGTATTACGAGCTTTGTTTGCAAGAAACACGTGTTCTGAGAGGAAACGTGATTTGTGAATAATTTGATGTGATTAATTTGTAGTGTAAATTTGTGTATCTAAATAGAAATTGTAATCCATCTAGAGCCTGTTCGGTTGTTGGTGGTGATACTAGTCTTGGTTTGTTTCGAGCAGAAGGTCTTCACTATTGGTTATGGTTGCCTGGTTGATGGTGCACGCTGGTTCGTTCGAGAGAAAAAATCTTCTTGCTTTGGTGGTACGATAAGTTCGAACGAACATGTCGCTATACTCCAATCCCAATTTTTTTAAATAGGGTTATTGCGTTCTTGTCCCAACTTTGAGTGCCAATTCTGATTTTATCTCGCTTTCTTCTTCAGTGCATTTTTACCTTCACTTTGTGAAAATGAAGCTTCAGTTTACCCTTGCTCCGTGAGAAGCTGGTAACGGTGTTAAAAATGTTGAGAGAAGACAGATTTGTCCCTTTTGCCCCCACCTTATCTCATTGGCCACACTGGCGTGTGGGACCCACTTTCTTGGGTGGTCTTCCACCTCCTGATAGTCAGCTGCTGCTCCCCACAGGCGCATCCCCGAGGCCGCTCCGCACACCCCGCGCCGCACACCCTCGGCCGCTCGGTGCCGCCGCCGCCCACGCGGCCGCGCGCCGCCGCCGCCCTCCCCGCGGCGCCGCCCTCGCTAGCTCTCCCCGTCGTCCATGGCCGCGCCGGCGGACCTCGCGCCGCCGCCACAACTTCCCCGGGCGGAGCTCGCGCCTCGCGGGGACGCACGCCCACTTGCGCAGCCGTCCGCGCGCCGCTTGCAGGGCCACGCGCACGCAGGTTGGCCTGCATTGTTGGGTCGCGCGCAACTTGCCCCATTCGCGCCACCACGGCCTCGCTCCTCCCGTCGCCACGGCTCGTGTCGTCCTCACGATCGGCTGGTAGGGTTCGTCGCTCTGGCCGGGTGAGACAGACCGTGTCACTGATGGGATGAGTATAAGAGATAAGGGGTATTTCGGTCCTTTCATCCTATTATGAAGAGTTTTTGTATTTATTTTATTTTGTTTAGTTTGGATTGAACCGGCAGCGTTGAGAGTAGGAGCAAACGGACGGTTCATTTTCACAAAGTGCGGTAAAAATGCACTAGCAAAGAAAATAAGTGTAAAATCACAATTGGAATTCAAAATTAGGACAAGAACGGAATAGCCCTTAAGAAATGGGCAACAATTATTTCCAATCCCACAAATGTTTATACTACAGCCAATAGTAACAGTGGACTCGGAACTCATCAATATAAAATAAATTCAAGTGCCAATTGGAAGGCTTCTGGGACTTAGTCGACAACAAATGGGGTGAAACTAAAGCAAAGTGCCCAAAGCCTGCTTATTCCTTAGATAAATGGCACGAGTGTGTAGTGGCTCTTAGAATTTCCTTAAAGGTTGGGGGGAGAAATATTAGGGGGGATATAAAAGGGAAAGAGATATGCCGATGTGGCAAATTCAACAGATTGACACTGGAGAGGGGTCCAGTGGAGAAGACCAGGCCAAGATGAGAGACGAGCTTGAAAACAAACTGGAAAAGTTAATGGAAATGGAGGAAATTTACTAGAAGGGGGAGTGAGAAGTGGATTTTAAAAGGGGATGGCAATACAACCTTCTTGCATCTGGTAGAAAATGGAAGAAGAAGGAAGAAACATGTCGGTGCGGAAAGTAGTCCCGACACTAACTAGTAAGAGCGTTGAGATCTGTCTCTCGATGGCCGGTGCTAAACAACACAGTGACACGGGGTTTATCCTAGTTCCGGCCGTGGGCCGTACGTCCAGCAGGGGTACCATGGTGCTCGTAAAGGGGAGCTACAAGCGAGGCGGGAGAGGTGGAGGAGCCTCCAGGTCCCTGAAGGTTGATTGAGACTAAGTGCCAATATCGTGGATGAAGGCGGAAAAGTGCAACTGTGCAGCTATCTGTCACCCCCCCCCCCCAGCCAGGGACTGCCTCCTCCTTTTATAGGCTAAGGGGAGGCGGTTTGCAGTCATGCTGCACGGCTCTAAGTGCTACATATGGCGGCATGACGCACAGTGTCGTGGAGTTGACAGTCGTCCTGACGAATCTTGCCTCTGGCGGGCATCGTGGTGAGTCATGTGCCCGTCCAGGAGCGGCTTCGAGGGTAACAGCATGGGAGCTTCTTGTTTGGTCACCGTCCATACATCGGTTCAAGGGCTGGGCTGACGGAAGACCGGAGGCCGCACAGCGGCAGGCGTGGCGATGTCCAGTCAACCTGGGTTCCCACAGTGTCGGGGATGACGCTGCAGTGCGTGGGATGGCAGCACAGTGGTGGGGATGGTCGTACATGGCCGGATGTGATGGAGGAGACGCGCTCCGCTGGCTTGACGTCACGACGCCGTCCCAGGCGGGCGTGGGGCAAGTGGTCGTACCCCCTTTCGAGGGTGCCACCGTCCTCTTTCGAGTGGTGCGACGTGAAGGAGGTACGGGAGTGGGCGGCACAGCGTCATGGAATGACACCGGCCTTCCCGCACAGTACCCTTTTAGCGCCGCGGATGGCCGCGCAGTGCGGGTTGGTCGAACAGTGCCGGGATATGATTCCCAGGCGGTGTCAGAGAGCCGTCATGGCGGGAATTCGCCTTTGACCTGGGCGCCCGTGTCGTACCAGAGCATTTATGGCTCTAATCGGGGGAGCAGGCGCGGTGTCGTGGGTGAAGGCAGCCTCAAGCGAGACAGAGACCCACTTGGGGGTCCAAACCCCTCGAGCGGGGCGGAGACTCGACTGAGGGGGCGTGAAGCCCTCGAGCGAGGCGGAGACTCTCCCAAGGGGGCATCAAGCCCTCGAGCGAGGCAGAGACTTTGAGTTATGGCGCCTGGCCCTCGAGCGAGGCGGAGGTTCGCATGAGGGGTACTGCGGCCGGCTGTTTGGTGGGCTGGTATGGCTTTTTTGGGCCGTGGGCCCTTCTCTGCTTTGGGGTGCGACCATGCGGAGTGTGTTTTGTGGTGTGTAGGTTTGTTTGCTTACCTTTTATTATTTTTAGAGAGGGGTGTTTTCCCCCGTTATTAGGGGACCCTTATGGCTGTCCCTGACAAAACCGATCATGCCCACCAAACAAGAGGGGTGAATGTCACAGATCTGGAACAAATCCAAAAAACCATCTATGAGTACTACAAGAAGCTTTTTGGCAAACAACCTACGAGAACTATAAAACTGGGGAAATCACCTTGGCAGCAAGACGGGAGATTAACATCTATAGATAACGAGCTACTGAAGAGGCCATTCACGGAAGAGGAAGTCAAAGTGGTGTTTGACATGAAGGAAAATTCAGCCCCGGGCCCAGCGTGACCTTCTACAGAAACTGTTGGGATATAGTCAAGGGGGAGTTAATGAAAATGGTGAATGACTTTTATATGGGAAATCTTGACATTGCTAGGCTCAACTACGGAGTGATAACTTTAATCCCAAAGGTCAAAGACGCCAACAATGTAAGACAGTACAGGCCAATCTGCCCATTAAATGTCAGTTTTAAGATCTTCACTAAGCTGTTAACGGACAGGCTTACCAACTATGCAAATAATTTGATTAGCCAAAGCCAAACCGCTTTTATCAGGGGGAGATATACAGTGGATGGGGCAGTGATATTACACGAGACCATGCACGAACTGAAAAATAGAAAGATGAAGGGGTGATATTCAAGATAGACTTTGAGAAAGCCTATGACAGTGTGAGATGGGATTTTGTTGAGGAAGTCCTACCAAAAAGGGATTTGAGAGTAAATTAAGGGGTTCGATCATGAGCACGGTGTGTGAGGGGGGGTGTGCGCATCAACATAAATGGAAAGAATGACCCGTACTTCAAGACGGATAGGGGTTCGAGGCAAGGGGACCCGCTCTCTCCACTTCTGTTGAACCTAGCGGCGGATGCTTTGGCCCATATTATAGACAAAGCAAAGGCACAAGGGCTTATCAAAGGGGTTGTTCCGCACCTGATCCCAGGGGGGCTAACCCATCTACAATATGCCGATGACATGGTCCTACTATGTGAGGGTGATGACCCGTCCATACAAAACATGAAATTCATGCTATACTGCTTCAAGTGGATGTCGGGGACTGTGAAGTGGGGGAGTTGCCTATGAAATACCTAGGATTCCCGATAAGTGACAAGAGATTGGGGATAAACACCTTCAAAGGTATTGTAGTAAAGATTAGACATAAGTTACAACCCTGGAAGGGGAAGCACTTTTTGGGGGGGTGATCCTAACCAACACATCTCTTAACAGCATGCTTGTAAATGCAATCAAGCCCTAAGTGGGTTTTGGTGAATTAAGTGACAACTTTATTAAAACCCTAACACTCTTGTGAATCATGTGAGCAGGTTAATAATATTTGATAAATGATATTTATGAGCAAATTCATGCATTTGGCTCATATTGCAAGTAAGACAAGAATGGATCATGACAATGTATATGTAATGATTATAAGCACGCTAAGAGTGAATGTCTTGTTGAAGAATGGATGTTCTTCCCATTGGACTTTACATAAAGCCTACAACAAGCAATCCTAAGCTAAAGAAAAGCAAAAATAGAGGCATAGTTATATGTGATGATTGGTTGGCTTTTCTATGTTGAGCAAAGCACATTTTGAAGAAAAGGTAAAATAATGGGAGAATCAAATCAAAGTTGAATATGGCATCAAGGGATTTCACCATTGACACACGATAGAGCTTGATGACCAACGTTGTGAGTCTTGTCAAGAAAAACATCAAGGGATTTCACTATTGCTACAAATGGAACTTGATGATCTAGACAATAAGTCTACCAAGTCCAATATCAAATGGTTTTCACTCCTATACTTCATGAAGTTTATTGACTTGTTCAAAGAAGATATTTGCAAGACTTCGAGTTGGATTTTAGCAAAGGTCATTCGGTTATCTATATTACTTTGGACCTACAATTGGAAGATTGCAAAAGCAAGAATAATTGATATCAATCAAATGACAAACAAATTGAGTGGCATCTCCAATGGTTATAACTTTATGGTGCAAGGCTTGACTCAATTGTGGCAAGGATAAGTGATGAAGAGATCAAGATGGCTAAAACGAGGAACTAAGCTAAGGCTATGGATAGCGACCATAAGCGGAGTGGCTAGGGTGAAGTTGAGAGCATCAAGGATTTCGAAGTATCATATCCAAGCCTACCGAGGAAAGTGATAAATTGCATCTAACGTCATGATTGATAAATTCAAGTGGCTTAAGAATTCAAAGTGATTGATCTCTGCTCTATGGAAGAATTCTAGGTCACTAGCTCAAGGTGGACATGCTCAAGCACATGCATATAATTGTTCATCTACAACATGTGCTCAATTGATACACATCTTTGGAAGCCCTCAAATCATTGAAGATCATTTATCGGTGTACCTTGGAGGTTCAAGCTCAAGTAGATTAATTTCGATTTATCTTTTATATTGAGTTTAGGTATGCCGTACTATCAAGAGGGATGAATCATTGGTTGGACAACAAATATCAAAAAGTGCTCAAGTGAAACCTAAAGAGACTAACCCGTGAGATCAAAACCTTAGTAGAGCTCTCTGGCCAAAACCGGCCTGACCGGTTTTGGAAACCGGTCTGACCGGTTTTGTCTGACAGACTAACGGCTAATTTTGAGTGAGGTGGGTATTTATACCCATAAGCTCCTCTTTGAGGGGCTGCTGGTTCTCTTCACTCCTAACACATTCCTGAACCATAGCAAAGCTCTTCCCAACCTCTCTAAGTGAGATTTAAGCCTCTAGTGCTATATCCTTGAGTTGGGTTAAGAGAGTGACTAGTGTGAGACCATTAGAGAGTTTTGAGAAGCCTAATGAGCATCCCACACTTGAGCACCTGCCGATTTCGTTGAAGGTCTTTGAAGCATCTTTTACTCTTGGAGCATTTGCTCCTAGACGGCTAGAGGTCGCTAGGAAGCTCCAATCCGAGATTGTGGAAACTCCAAGAAGTTTGTATTACCCCCGTGAATCTAGTAGAAACCCTCTCATCTCAAGAGATTGTTCTCTTGACTTGAGACCGAGGTAAAGGGCAAGCCTTGTATGGCGAGTCTATCCTTGTGTGGATACCTCAACAACGTTGACGTAAGCAAGCCTTTGTGGCGAGCTGAACCACAGGATAAATCCTTGTGTCAATTGTGCTTTTACTTCGTATATATCTTGTTTGTTGATTTATCTCTCTTTCTAGTATATATCTTGTGCTTCCGCTTCGATCTACTTTGGTGTGCTTGTGCTGTGTGCAGGGACTTTGTTGGTACTCTTGGAAACCCTTGTGGAAGTCCCACACCAAGTTTGGTTTGTGCTAGAACTCGTAGAAGGGTTTTACTTATTGTTGGTTCTGTCTGTGTAAAACCGTCTGACCGGTTATGGAAACCGGTCTGACCGGTTTCAGTACTGACAGTGGGTTGAATATTTTTAAGTGTGCAGATTCGCCTATTCACCTCCCTCTAGGCGACATCAAGATCCTTTCAATTGGTATCGAGCAAGGTTCTCTCGAAATCGAGCTTAACCGCTTGGAGAAAAGATGTCGACAACAAATGAGGTATCTTTTGAGCCATTGACACTAGGTGGTTCAAACTTTGATTCTTGGTCTCGCTCATGTACTTAATAAAATTAGGACTTTTGGTCCACATGCCGAGCGAGGGTTGTAGTCGCTAGTATTCCCCCTCCTTGCACCGAGTAGACAACTTTGACTTGTCGAATTTATCTAGAGAGGAGTTAGAATGTTGGCAACTCAACGCTCAAGTTACTAATTACATTCGTAGTACCTTGAGTTGTGATGTGCAGGAATTGATTTGTGACGACATAATTGATGCACATGACATTTGGGAAATTTTTCAAGATCTCTACGATATGCCCAAATGTGAAGATCAAGATCAAAGAGTAAGCATGCAAAGAGAAGCCACAACGTCAAACCACTCATCTTCATGCACTCACGATGACACCTCGGCCAAGTGTGATGAGAAAGGAGAAATTAGAGGGCAAAATGAAGATTCGGGGTTTGAGCATGACAAGCCGTCAACTAATGAGGATCAAGGTGCAAATGTGTCTTCGGAAGAGTGCTCTACCTCTCGGAGCACACACCGGTGCTACAAGTAACCACACCGAGAGGATCAAGCAAGACAAGAAAGGCAAGTCGGGTGACCCCGTGGGGAAACCGGTCCGCCGGTTTCCAAAACCGGTCCGACCGGTTTTCACGGGATGAACACAACTAGAAGCAGCAAGTGTTCATGAAGGCGATCAAGAAAAACATCGACAATTTCTATATCCTCAACTCTCGGTGTTGATGATCACGAGTGCTTGATGGCCAAGAAGAGCAAGGAAACCGAGGACAACCAAATGACAAAGAGACTTGAAGATCAAGTTGACATCATAAAGACTTTGACCCAAAAACTTGAAGCCTTCAAACTCTCTCACTCTACCTTGGTCAATAAATATGATATCTTGCATAACAAAGTTGCTTGTGCTACTAACCCATCCACATGTGTAGCATCCTTGGAGCAAGAAAAGAAGGTGCTCAGTGAAAAGCTTGAAAAGCTCACTAGCGAGCATATAGCTTTGCAAGCACGTCACATAGAGCTTGAATGCACTCATGAAATGCTTGTAGAAACATATACTTGTCTAGAAGTGGCTCATGAGGTTGTGCTCTCTTCGGTAAAATTCACTCAACCTCTCTCACACACATGCACATGCTCACACGTCAATATTGAATTGTCTTGTACTAAACCTTGTTGTTCTCAAGCAAGCCAATCTAGCATTGAGCATGTATTTGTAGAGACTTGTGATGACCTCATTGCGAAAGAAAATGATCAACTCATGCAAGAGGTCAAAAGGATTAAAGTTGACTTGAGTAAGTTGAAGGGAAAGAGTCAAGTGCAACCTTGTCAAGATAACCGTGACAACATGGTGAAGAAGCTTGAGAAGGGTTCAAACCGCACTAGCTCAACCTTTCGGCCGAAGAAGCAAGGAAAAAATCACAAGGCTCAAGAAATCGAGAAAAAGGAGCTTGATCACATAAAATGTTTCAAGTGCTAAAAAATGGGGCACTATGCACCGATGTGCTCTTCTCGGCTCAAAAACAACAAGAAAAGGCAAGGGAAGCTAAGGAGAAGGATATGCTACAAATGCAAGCAACATGGACACTTCATTGGTGATTGTCCACAAGTAACCGGGGTGCTGTCTGTACCAAACCGGTCTGACCGGTTTGGGAAACCGGTTAGACCGGTTTTGGCAACAATGGCGCCTCAAGTGCATATCAAGCACAATCAAGCCTCTACAGCAAGCCTTCAGATCAAGAAGTAGCAAGTGAGCAAAAACAAGTGCAAGGCCTCATCAAGAAAGATCAAAAGCCGTCTTTGTTACACTTGTCGGTCAAAGGGACATGAGAGTAATGAGTGTCCAAATGGTAACATTCCTAAGTCAAAACTTGTCAATTATGCATTCTCTAGACTTAGGGATGACAAGAATGAGATTTATGCTACTAGAGTGATTAGTTCACCTCAAACTAGCATAAGAACCATTTGGATCCCAAAACCTATTGCGACTAACCTTAAAGGACCCAACATGGCTTGGGTACCAAAAAGAGCTTGCTAAAATTGCAAGAGCATGGAGATGCATTGGAGGCTTGGCAAAACTCAAGAGAAGGTCAATGAACTAGAATAATGCCAAGCATCAAGTATAAACTATTTTTCTACTCCAATGACATCTCGGTAACATAAGCTTCATCGTTCATCTTAGTCATTTGATCCTAAGTGGTTACTTGTGCTCAAGGCTTTGGTTTTGTGGACTTGGCTTGACTAAGTACTTTGGTGTACCTATATGCTCTTCTTTCCATATGATGCTTATAACCACTCTCTAGTAGAGCATTTTGGTTTAATTTGTGCAGGTTCAAATGAGAAGCCAAAATTGTAAGTCAATCAAGTGTTTGGCCATAGGTGATGTTAGACCAAGTTGAAGCATATGAGAAGATGAAGAAAAATTCCAAGCTTTAAAACAAACTCCAAGGGTCACACACATCCCTGTGTTTCTGGTGGTACAGACCTCGGAGGTTCCGTGAAATTCTCCAGAGGTTCCGAGAATTGCTACAGGAACTCAACCTCCGGAAAAATCTTCGGAGGTTCCGAGTTTTTGGAAGTTTAGATCTATAAAGCCGCCAGAATCAAGGTGATTGTCAAGAATTAGAAACTCATGAAGATATGCCTGCATCAGGAGCTGATGGAGTCTTGAAGAAGTGGTGGTTGAACTGACTGGCAAAACCGGTCTGACCGGTTTGCCAAACCGGTCTGACCGGTTCGGCCTGATGCGTTTGACTTTATAGTAAACTTCAAGATTAGCCCAATAATTTCAAACATATATCCTCAGCTTCTGATTAAGCATCATACACAAACTATCTTGGTGGTAGTAAGTACTCTTGGCACAATTTCAATATTCGTAAATTAATTTTCTTTTGTGCCTAGGGCAAATTGTGAAGTGACCTCTCCTAGTTCATTAATTTGACCGAGTGCTCGTTCATGCAATTCAAATTCATGATGCACCTATCTAGGGGGAGATCACTCTACAATTTGTGGCTTTGAGACTAATGCTTTCATCTAGTGATCACTTGAAGTCTCAAATTGAGAGCTCGTTTCTCTCTCCGAGGAGTATGCTATGTCTCTTGAGTCCAAAGTTGTATTATTGAGAAAATCTTTTTCTTTGGATTATGAAACTAACCGTAAGCATAGCTACTCACCATAATATAGTTTAAATTCCTCGAGTTGGACTTAATTGTCAGAATGGTGCATGTGACCTTAGTCGTTCACAATTAATTCATGTGCTCCATAAACAAAGGGAATTTGATCTATATTGTGAGGTTTCAATTTTTGGTGAATCTTTTGTCTCTCTAACCCAAAAAGGTCACCATGAATTGAAACTAGTACTTGTGCTACTTAAGTGTCTCTCTCTAATGTTGTGTATAAAGGTTTATCAAAATGAGAGCTAGAACTTGGAACTAACTTGGTAATGCACAAGTCAAGGGAAATCACAATTCACCAATGTGAAGATGTGATAAGCTAGAGGCAAAGGTATGATTCACACTCATTTCTTTTTCTACCTTTATCATCTAGGTTTTATTCATGCTAGGGTGTGCATTTTTTTGCATGTGGTTTATTCACGGTCTCTTGTGGACTCCAATTGGATATTTAATTGATGCCTACCTTTATATTGACTTCATGTCAAATGCTTGTTGTAATGTGAGAGGCATGAGTTAAGTATACTAATGAGGTCCTAAATCATGTTTAGCCACATGTTTGAGTGACATAGGATTAGTTCTTTAAAAACCCTAACTAGCATGATAGGACTTGTGTGAACTTTGAAAATATTCGGAGTTTGGTCCTCTTGACCCGATCGACCCACATGTGACTATAGTTAACCGTGCTTGATTGATGGCTAGTCACAAGTGGTGAGATTTTCTTAAGTCCAACATATTCTTCATATCTATCTCTCTCTAAGTTTCTTGGAAGTATCAAGGAGCTTTTAAATCTAAATGGAAAAATCTTTCTAAATCAATTATCTAGTGACCAAAGTGTATTGTCTTATCTTCTCGGCTCACTAGATTCGTCTTAAAAGAAAAAAAAGAGAACAAAATTCTTTCAATATCTTATCTTTTTCTTAATCACCACTCTCGAGAGAAAAAGGGGTCTTTGGATAAAGATTTGAAGCTTCGGGAGTTTCTTCAAAAGAACTAGTATTTGAACTTATCTTGAACATATCTCTCATATTAGTTCTCAATTTAAGCTTCAATATCTCAAATTCTATCCTCTGTTTTGTTCCTGAGGGAAACCGGTCGGTTTCGAAACCGGTCTGACCGGTTTATCCCGGGGCCACCCCTTTAAGGGGTATCTCGGTTGGAATATTCCTTATCCACTCCATTTCACTCCTCACCGGACCAAGCCCGTGGTCCTCTCTCTCAACCCGCGCCCCACTCTCTTCTCTCACTCTCCCACCATGGTTTCTTGAGATTGACTCAAAGAGAAGCTTTCCTCTTTGGAGTTTAAGGGCTAGAGGTGTTAATCTTCGGCCTAACCGGATTGGAGACCGTTTTTGAAGGTTTATTCAACTTCTCCCATCTTCTCAAGGTATTCAAAAGTTCTTTTTGCTCGATCTCTTAGCTCCATGCATATCTCTCGGATTCCTTTGAGCAATCAATAACTAGTATGCCCGGGAAGCTATCTTTAAGTTTTGAATCAATTTGGATGGCTACATTTCAAATTCCTTAATCTAGGGTTTCGATTTGACGAAACCGTCCGACCGGTTTCGAAACCGGTCTCGACCGGTTTTTCTGGACGTAAACCCTGATTTTCCTTAGTTTCTTCAAATTCATTTCTTGTCAAGTCCCAAATCAATTCCTATGTTCCTTATACATACTTTGCAACTTTTTCATGGTCAGGAACAACATGTCAGACTTCTCTAAGACCTACACTCGGTCGAAGAAGCAAAAGAGGGTTGATGAGCCCGAAGGCGTTTCCGGTCCGATCGAGGCATCCGGTGCCTCCAGTGGGCCTATCTTGAGGCCTAGGACTTCCAGGGCATCTCAACCCGCTGTGGACGAGATTGTTGAAGAAGAAGAAGAGGGGCATGAAACGTCTAGTGATGATAATGAGAGTGAAGAGAATTACGAGAATGCATTTTAGGCATGGGAAAGGACCGGCGGATGATGATGACAACGTTGATGATGAAGAGGAAGATTTTGGAGGAAGGGAAAGAGGTGTTGAAGAAGAAGAGGAGGAGGAGGTGATGCTTGAGATCCGTAGGCCAATCAATCCCGGCTCTCATCGGATTGTGAATTATCTTGGCATAGGAAAGATATAGGTTGCTAGAAGGAAGAGAAGAGAATGGCCCTATGGTGAGCCTAAGGATATGGCTAGTGGGATAGACTATCGGTTTCACACTTTCTTTCAGCAGGACTTCTATTCCACCGCCATCATTGCTAAGAAGAAAGGCATAATTGCAGAGGCTCGGTGGATAGATTGGGCATACATGGAGAGGGCAGACAATGCTGTTTTCAGAGATATCATAAATGTTTGCACTACTCTGAGGATCAAGCCTTTGATGGGTTTTAGGCACAGTTGGAACACGGAGGTAATTGCTCAGTTCTATGCCACTGTTGCATTTGAGGAACATGAGAGTGCTAGGAAAATGCATTGGATGACCGAGGGGACTAGATACAGTGTCTCTTTCACTAACTTTGCCGATTCCTTGGACTTAGTCCGCAGATTTGTCTCTTCCTTGTATTCACCGAGGCACTCGTCCTATGGAGCCGTCCGCGATGAAGTTCATGTATCCTAGGGACAAGCAAGCAAATGCGGGTTTTGCAGGTAGGACTTTATTCCTATTACAAGGTGTCTTGAACCGTATGTTTCGCTTGACCCTCACACCTAGGGGAGGAAACCCGGCAGATATTTCTACCTTTGCTAAGGACTTGCTCGTTCACATGAGGCCTCCTGGACTTCCATTCTCTGTGAGTGACTTTATTTGGGAGGAAATCAAGTCTATTAGTGAGAGCCCCCAGAGGTTGTGTGGATATGCACCATACATCATGCATATCATCGAGAAAGCATCTAATAGAAAATTTCTAAAGGATTCAAAGCATGAGCCTTTCAAGGTCCCCATACCCAAAAGGATGAGGCTACCTTCCACGGAAGGTATGATGAGATAATGGAGGAAGGCGAAGGTCGGCGGCGGGGATCGCCAACTACGCCTCGGTCGGGGCCAAACCGGTCCGACCGGTTTGGGAAACCGGCCGACCGGTTTGGGGCCGGCAACGATCGACCAAGGGACAAGTCACCCTCTCCCATTCGTAAGCTCTTGAACTTTTTCACTTCTATGTGTAAGAGTCGAGAGGGATGTGTTGGTTGAGCAGCAGAGGTCTAGGAGAGAGAGGAAGCAAATGAAGGACACTCTCAAGCTTTTACATAATCACCACGTATTTGAGCCTCCTAGATCTCCACCCTCTCCTGAGACGGAGGAGCCCGAGATTCCTTCAGTGGATAGCATGGTAGCACAGCTAGGCTCCGAGGGTTATTTTCAACAATATGCTCATCACTATGGTTATCAAGTCCCTAACCCTCCACCTCCTCCTATGGGACCTCCTACTAGTGGACAAAGTGTTGTGTCTCAAGCTTATCAATCTCTCTTCGACAACATTGATGGTAAGATGTGGTTCTATTTCTTTTTCATTGGCATCTACCATTCTTTCTCAAGTTCTAAAATTCAATTTCTCTCTTAGACTACCCTCCTCCATTTGATGGTGTTCCTCCGGAGTATGGTGGTCGGTGATGCTCAACACCTCTTCTCCAAGTTTTTAGTGATGGATGACAAAGGGGGATAAGAATAGACGATTAAAGCTTATCCGTCTTGTCTTGTAGTGGTGAAACCGGTCGGCCCGGTTTCACAAACCGACTCCCGACCGGTTTGTCTTTGAGCAATCTCAAGCTCCCATGTATCCAATTATCTTTTATCTTAGAGACTTGTTGAGAGATTTGGATCCGCAATATTTATCCGTTGAACCTTATCTATGTGTTGGACTTGAGAACTCTCGTATTGTGTGCTACAATGTGTGTAATGTACTTTAAATATTTCTAAGTGACTTAATGGTAGTTTGTGGTGCATGGTTGTCCGTTGAGTGAGTTTTGTTTCGAGTTTTTCTGTGTTGTGGGGCCGACCGGGTGAAACCGATTCGCCGGTTTCGAAACCGGTCGACCGGTTTTGCCCCGAGACAAAGACACACTTCTTTGTGTTTTGTCTCTCGGTTGTGTTAACTCATGTCATTTGCATCACACACTTATTTTATCTTGTCACACACACTTGTTGCACCCCACTTTGCTGAGATTTAGGGGGAGCTCCATGTCTTTCTTAAAACATGTGCAAATTGGCATTTTTAGGCCAAATTTTTGGAATTCCATTCATTGCACACATTGAGGGGGAGCTTTACCTAAATCTTAGTTCTTATGAGCTTTATTTTCATATCTTTTGAAAGCTTTAATCAAGGTTGTCATCAATCACCAAAAAGGGGGAGATTGTAAGTGCAATCAAGCCCTAAGTGGGTTTTGGTGAATTGAGTGACAACTTGATTAAAACCCTAACACTCTTGTGAAGCATGTGAGCAGGTTAATAATATTTGATAAATGATATTTATGAGCAAATTCATGCATTTTGGCTCATATTGCAAGTAAGACAAGAATGGATCATGACAATGTATATGTAATGATTATAAGCATGCTAAGAGTGAATGCCTTGTTAAAGAATGGATGTTCTTCCCATTGGACTTTACATAAAGCCTACAACAAGCAATCCTAAGCTAAAGAAAAGCAAAAATAGAGGCATAGTTATATGTTATGATTGGTTGGATTTTCTATGTTGAGCAAAACACATTTTGAAGAAAAGAAGAAGCTTGTGGTAAAATAATGGGAAAATCAAATCAAAGTTGAATATGGCATCAAGGGATTTCACCATCGACACACGATAGAGCTTGATGACCAACGTTGTGAGTCTTGTCAAGAAAAACATCAAGGGATTTCACTATTGCTACAAAATGGAACTTGATGATCTAGACAATAAGTCTACCAAGTCCAATATCAAATGGTTTTCACTCCTATACTTCATGAAGTTTATTGACTTGTTCAAAGAAGATATTTGCAAGACTTCGAGTTGGATTTTAGCAAAGGTCATTCGGTTATCTATATTACTTTGGACCTACAATTGGAAGATTGCAAAAGCAAGAATAATTGATATCAATCAAATGACAAACAAATTGAGTGGCATCTCAAATGGTTTTAACTCTATGGTGCAAGGCTTGACTCAATTGTGGCAAGGATAAGTGATGAAGAGATCAAGATGGCTAAAACGAGGAACTAAGCTAAGGCTATGGATAGCGACCATAAGCGGAGTGGCTAGGGTGAAGTTGAGAGCATCAAGGATTTCGAAGTATCATATCCAAGCCTACCGAGGAAAGTGATAAATTGCATCTAACGTCATGATTGATAAATTCAAGTGGCTTAAGAATTCAAAGTGATTGATATCTGCTCTATGGAAGAATTCTAGGTCACTAGCTCAAGATGGACATGCTCAAGCACATGCATATAATTGTTCATCTACAACATGTGCTCGGTTGGTACACGCCTTTGGAAGGCTGTCGGTGTTTTAGACCGGCAAACCTACCAAGGGGGTACCCGAGGTAGTAGATTGTGCGGTGGGGATCGTGATCGGGAGACCGAGAACTCGAAGGTACGCGCGAGGACACGGGACACAAGATTTATACAGGTTCGGGCCGCCAAGGTGGCGAACCCTACGTCCTGTTTGGGAGATCAAGTATGGCGCCCGCGCTTGGTGTTGGGTTGTCCCCGGAGGGATTGGGGATGTGCGGCTAGGTACCCGACCCTCCTTTATATAGTCCGGGGGGCGGGTTCCTAGTCGGTTACAAGGCGGGGAGTCCTAGTAGGAGTACACGAGAGCGAGTCCTAGTAGGAGTACGGGGGAATTATACTAGGAGTCCGTCTTCTACTATTCTTCCTTCCTTGCGGGAGTACCCGGGGAGTATGCCCGACAAGCCCCCGAGCACGTTGGAGTCGAGAGTAGTAGTTCGAGTAGTCTTGAAGCCTCTTCGAGTAGTTCTTGAGCGTCCTCGAGTACCGCTTGGAGAAGCCTTCAATAGTACTTGAACTCGCCGCGAGGGCCGGAAGGTGGTCCGACTCATCGGTCTTGAAAAAATTTGAATGATGGGTGTAGCATAGCGACCCCCGAGCCTTGAAATGATTAGGTAATCAATCCAAGGGTCTTCGGTGTTCGCGAAGCCATCATCCGAGTACTCTTGCGGCGTGTAGCTCCCGAGATAAGAGAGCCGTATGAGCCACGTCGAGTAGTGATTGGTGAGGAGCCCCCGAGCTTGAGAGTGAGCGAAGCATGCTCGAAGTTATCTTCAAGTAGCCCCCGAGCCGGGGAGATTCCAAGTAGCAGTTTGGCGTCAAGCCGTGGAGCTTGACAAGTAGTCGTGCCGTCGGAGCGGACTTTAGTTGCGACCGAAGTCGACTTTAGATGCGGCGGCAGAGCGGACTTTAGAATGCGACTTGAAATCCGAAGTCGACTTTGTGCCGCGCGGAGCGAACTTTGAGATGCGACTTAAAACCGAAGTCGACTTTGTGATGCCGCGTGGAGCGGACTTTGAGTTGCGACTTGAAAACCGAAGTCGACTTTAGGATGCCGCACGGAGCGGACTTTGATATGCGACTTTAGAAGTCGACTTTAGTTGCCGCGTAAAGCGGACTTTAGGTGCGACCGCAAAAAACGAAAAGCACTTTCCGGAAAGCCAAAGCAAATAAAAAATCGAGAAAAAAAAACGAGTAGTTTTGCCGCCGGAGCGGGCTTAAGATTGCGACCGGAGTCGGCTTGTGCCACCGGAGTGGGCTTGGGTGCGACCGGAGTCGGCTTGTGCCACCGGAGTGGGCTTAAGTACCCGAACCATGGATTTCGGACCCAAAGTACGGTTGCCGCCGGAGCGGGCTTGTGCCACCGGAGTGGGCTTAAGGCACCGAGCCATGGATTTCGGACCCAAGGTACGATTGCCGCCGTAGCGGGCTTGTGCCACCGGAGTGGGCTTAAGTACCTGAGCCATGGATTTCAGACCCAAGGTACGATTGCCGCCAGAGCGGGCTTGTGCCACCGGAGTGGGCTTAAGTACCGAGCCATGGATTTCGGACCCAAGGTACGATTGCCGCCGAGCGGGCTTGTGCCACCGGAGTCGACTTGCGTACCGGGCCATGGATTTCGGACCCAAGGTACGGAGCGCGAGTACTTAGGGTACTTGGACCCATGGTACGGAGCATGAAGACCACGTGCGGCTAGGTTCCATCGTCGCCGGGACCCGAGAGCCGCTTGCGCCTAGGTTCCATCGAAGCTTACACACGTAGTATGCCATCGAAGCGAGGCGAAGATGCGACCGAGCGTCGACTTTAAGTTGCCGCGCGGAGCGAACTTTAGAATGCGACTTTAGAAGTCGACTTTAGATTGCCGCGCGTAGCGGACTTTAGAAACTGCCTCCTAGGGATAGCCCCCGAGTTGATGAAGTAGACTCGCGGCGACTCGATTGATATGCCCCAAGAGTAGTCGCGAGTGTAGCTCCCGTGAAAACCCGCCGAGAAGCATACACAAATGAGTAGTCGGCAAGTAGTCCTACATGATGAGGAGAACAAGCCAAGAAAAAAGTAATCATTTAGATAAATGACTTAGCCGTTGTCGCCGGCGTACTTGTTGATGAGGCCATGGCGGTCGGCGATGGAGCCACGAGGGTTGTTGTTGAAGTTGACTAGTCGAGTTGATTCCGCTAGTCGCCGGGGGCGTGATCGCCATTCTCGACTAGTTTGGAAAACTAGTCGAGATGAATGGTCGACGCGATGCGACCGAGGAAGATGACGTCGTGGCAAAGATGCGCGCACTCGAAGTAGAGCCGTGTTGCCGCGAGGCAAGTAGTCACCACGCACCGCGCGTGGCCGGAAGAGAGCCGCCGTGGCCGCAAGACGAAGTCGCGGCGCACGGAGTAGTTGACGACGAGCGGCGCAACGTGCCGAGGCACCCGGGACGCGCGGCGTGGGCGAAGTAGTCGACGACGAGCCTACGCGAGGCGAGTAGTCGACGACGAGCGGCGCGACGAGCCGCGTGACGAGCCGCGCGACGTGCCGAGGCACCCGGGACGCGCGGCGGAGGTGAAGTAGTCGACGACGAGCCCGGAGTAGTCGACGATGAGCGGAGCGACGAGCCGCAAGACGAGCCGCGCGACGTGCCGAGGCACCCGGACGCGAGTAGTCGACGACGAGCCCGAGTAGTCGACGATGAGCGAGCGACGAGCCGCAAGACGAGCCGCGCGATGTGCCGAGGCACCCGGGGACGCGCGCGGGAGACGAAGTAGTCGACGACGAGCCCGGGCGAGGCGAGTAGTCGACGACGAGCGCGCGCGACAAGCCGCGTGACGAGCCGCGCGACGTGCCGAGGCACCCCGGACGCGCGGCGAAGACGAAGTAGTCGACGACGAGCCCGGGCGAGGCGGAGTAGTCGACGACGAGCGGGCGCGACAAGCCGCGTGGACGAGCCGCGCAACGTGTCGAGGCACCCGGACGCGCGACGAAGACGAAGTAGTCGACGACGAGCCCGGGCGAGGCGGAGTAGTCGACGAGCGGCGCGGCGAGCCGCATGACGAGCCGCGCGACGTGCCGAAGCAACCGAAGCGCGGCGTAGGAAGATTGATTCCGCTTTGACAAGAGCAAGGCGACTTGCTTCAATGGATTTCGGCGAGTCGACGAGAGGATTGATCTTGTTGACGAGGGTCCTTCGACTCGCCCGTGGTGATGATCACCCCTACCCGGCGCGCCCCGTCGATGTTTTAGACGGCAAACCTACCAAGGGGGTACCCGAGGTAGTAGATTGTGTGGTGGGGATCGTGATCGGGAGACCGAGAACTCGAAGGTACGCGCGAGGACACGGGACACAAGATTTATACGGGTTCGGGCCGCCAAGGTGGCGAACCCTACGTCCGTTTGGGAGATCAAGTATGGCGCCCGCGCTTGGTGTTGGGTTGTCCCCGGAGGGATTGGGGATGTGCGGCTAGGTACCCGGCCCTCCTTTATATAGTCCGGGGGGCGGGTTCCTAGTCGGTTACAAGGCGGGAGTCCTAGTAGGAGTACACGGAGAGCGAGTCCTAGTAGGAGTACATGGGAATTATACTAGGAGTCCGTCTTCTACTATTCTTCCTTCCTTGCGGGAGTACCGGGAGTATGCCCGACGAAGCCCTCAAATCATTGAAGATCATTTATCGGCGTACCTTGGAGGTTCAAGCTCAAGTGGATTAATTTGGATTTATCTTTTATATTGAGTTTAGGTATGTCGTACTATCAAGAGGGATGAATCATATTTGTTGGACAACAAACATCAAAAAGTGCTCAAGTGAAACCTAAAGAGACTAACCCGTGAGATCAAAACCTTAGTAGAACTCTCGGCCAAACCGCCCGACCGGTTTTGGAAACCGGCCCGACCGGTTTTGGAAACCGTCGACCGGTTTTGTGTCGACGGAACTAGCGGCTAGTTTTGAGTGAGGTGGGTATTTATACCCACAAGCTCCTCTTTGAGGGGCGTTGGTTCTCTTCACTCCTAACACATTCCTGAACCATAGCAAAGCTCTTCCCAACCTCTCTAAGTGAGATTTAAGCCTCTAGTGCTATATCCTTGAGTTGGGTTAAGAGAGTGACTAGTGTGAGACCATTAGAGAGTTTTGAGAAGCCTAATGAGCATCCCACACTTGAGCACCTGCCGATTTCGTTGAAGGTCTTTGAAGCATCTTTTACTCTTGGAGCATTTGCTCCTAGACGGCTAGAGGTCGCTTGGAAGCTCCAATCCGAGATTGTGGAAGCTCCAAGAAGTTTGTATTACCCTTGTGGATCTAGTGGAAACCCTCTCATCTCAAGAGATTGTTCTCTTGACTTGAGACCGAGGTAAAGGGCAAGCCTTGTGTGGCGAGTCTATCCTTGTGTGGATACCTCAACAACGTGGACGTAAGCAAGCCTTTGTGGCGAGCTGAACCACGGAATAAATCCTTGTGTCAATTGTGCCTTTACTTCATATATATCTTGTTTGTTGATTTATCTCTCTTTCTAGTATATATCTTGTGCTTCCGCTTCGATCTACTTTGGTGTGCTTGTGCTGTGTGCAGGGACTTTGTTGGTACTCTTGGAAACCCTTGTGGAAGTCCCACACCAAGTTTGGTTTGTGCTAGAACTCGTAGAAGGGTTTTACTTATTGTTGGTTCTGTCTGTGTAAAACCGTCTGACCGGTTATGGAAACCGGTCTGACCGGTTTCAGTACTGACAGTGGGTTGAATATTTTTAAGTGTGCAGATTCGCCTATTCACCTCCCTCTAGGCGACATCAAGATCCTTTCAGTGCTGATATACATGATGGGGCTCTTCCAACTCCACGAGGGGGTGCATCAGCAAATGGACACTATTAGATCAAAAATTTTCTGGGGGAGTGATGGGGAAAAATTCAAATACCACATGGTAAAGTGGGAAAACATCTGTCTTCCAAAAGACTTTTGGGGGGGTGGGAAAATTAACACAAAAATCCTAAATGAGGCCTTCCTCATTAAGTGGGTTTGGAGAATTTACAACCAGGAGGGGGATCCGTGTTGTGATCTGCTTCGTAGGAAATATCTAAAAAATAAGCCTCTCGCAAGTTGCAAAACCAATGGGGTCCCAGTTTTGGCAAGGATTGATAAAGTAAAACACAATTTTAAATGGGGGCTACCTTTGAAGTTAATAATGGGAAAAATGTCATTTTTTGGGAAGATGTGTGGATTGGCGAAACACCACTTAAGCTATCCTTCCCAAAGTTGTATGAGTACAGTAGGAAGAAGTTGTGATCTGCTCATGATTGTTGGAGGGGGGATGAGTGGGTGATGGAGTTCATGAGGCCTTTATCTCTAGAGGAGGTTAGACAATGGGAGGAGCTACTAGACAGTCTCCAGCACACCCAAATAAACGAAAAACCGGACAAGGTGAAATGGAGCCTGGAGAAGTCGGGGGTGTACTCCACTAGGTCTATGTATAGATTCCTTTTACACCAAAGAGTGGTGAATAAAAGAATGTAAAGGATATGGAAATGCAAGCTACCCATTGAAAATAAAAGTGTTCCTTTGGTTGGTTAGCCAAAATAGGATCTAAGCAAGGGAGGTGTTGGGGAGGATGAAATGGAAAGGAAACATCAATTGTATAGTTTGTGGGACATTAGAAACAACTGACCACATCTTGTTTGAATGTCCCATTGCTAAACTAGTGTGGGCCAGTCTGAGGGAGGCCCTCGGATGGATAGACAACCAAGAAGCCTACATGACTTCTTGAATTGCTGGCTGCCAATGGGGTGCAAAAATTATAGCTTAAAACTTTTTCTTGCGCAACTGTTTTTTTGGTCTCTTTGGACCACTAGGAACAAAATGGTTATAGAGGGGGTGTACAAAAACAAGCCTGCTGACATATTCTACAAAATTCTTGCTAACTTGCAGAGGTGGCGGACGAGGCTACGTTGTGCTGACCAAGATCAGCATGCAGAGTGGATGTCCCTGGTTAAGGCATGGGTGGAAGATTTTAGAGAAAAGTTGAGAGACCGACCGTCGGAAGAAGATTTCATTTAGCTGCTTAGTGACTTTTTTCCTCTTATTAGTAGCTAAATGCCCCTGTTTGTGGGTTTAAGGTTGGATGCTCATGTCATCTTCGTATGTGCCAAGCAATGTAAAGCTGGAATTCCCAACACGTCAGACATTGTACCAAACTTATGTTGCTTTTTATAAAGGAGGCTGCTATGGGGAGGGGCATCTTGCGTTAGGCTTCCGTGGAGAGCCCCTCCGGCCCCACCACGTGGTTATTCACATGCGCACCGCAAAAAACATCATCTTCTCCGCGCCTCTCATCGTCTTCTCCACCCCGCATCTTCTTCTCCACACGCACCACCACCGCCACCGGCCTCCACCGTCGCCAGCGGCTGGCGGCGACCTCGTCGTCGTGCCATACGCCCGCCTCCCGCCGCGGCCCCTTCCCCGTCCTTCCTAACCACTCCCGCGCTTGCCCCCGCCGCCGACCCTCCCCTCCCCGGCTCCGGCGGCACCTCCTCCGCCGGATCCGCCGCCCACAAGCTCGCCGGCCGCGCATCCGCTTCCACCGAGCTCCCCGCCGTCGGTTCCTCACCACCCCACCCCCGCCGCAAACCCCCGGCCCAACCGGCCTCCTCCACCACCCCGGCAGGCGACGCCGCCGCCTCCCGTCGCCCGCCTGTTCCGCCCACACCCCACCACCACCTCCGGTGCGGCGCCCGCCCCCGAACCTCCCCTCTAGATCCGGCGGCCATGGAAAGTTCCCCCAACCTCCAAACCCCGAACCCTCGATCCCTAAGGCCGCCGACCTCCACCGCCGCCCGCGCCCGCCGGCGGCCGCCCCGAACCGCCGGAGTTGGAGAAGATCATCGGAGAACGAGGTGCTCGTCAGAGTTACTTCCTATATTGCATTTGTTACTTTTTTTCTTTTTCATTCCTTTTCTGGCTTCCTTAATCCTCTCTTTACCTCGATTTTGCCAAATCAGGGGCTCTCAATTTTATGACTAAATCGAGAGACCTCTCTCTAGCATTTGCGTTCTATAAAAACTAGGTAAACCCTTTCTAAAAAAAGTAAAAAATAAATTCGATCCCAATTCCGCTTTCCTCCTATCTCTCTCCCGGGTCCACCGCTTTGCTCCGGGCTCCGGCTTCCCCGCGCGCACGCACGCCGCGCCTTCTGCGTTTAGCGGCTCCGTAAAAGGCAACTAAACCAGCCGAGGCCGGATTTCAGGCTTTGGTTCGAGCTCGGCTCGGCACCGGGCCCTGACCTCACCAGCTATTATTAATAACCGGCCAACCCAGTAAATTTCTGGTCCCTTTTATTTTTCTCCCCTTTTACCCCACGCCGTCGTCCCGACTCCCGTGCCCCGTGCTTCAGTGCTTCGCTCTCCTCGTCCTCAATCATTAACCGGCCTGATTCATAGTGAGGATGGGCGACGTGGACGCGGCAGCGTTGGGCGGCGGCGGCGGCGGGGACGAGGCGATGGGCGCCGCCGATTCCGCGGCGGAGGCAGCCGGCGCCGCCGATGGTAACCACCCGTTTTCCCTTCCTGTGGGGGTTTCGGGGGGTTTTTAGTCTCTTGTGTTCCTGCGATTGCGCCATGGAGATTAGGGCGGGATTAGGTTGGGTTATGTAATGCATGCTCGATTCCTGCGGCTACTGCTTCGATCGCGTTAATACGGGTGAACTGGAGCTTTTTTTTTCGCAGCGGTTCTGGATGCCGTGGTGCTTGGATCGGGGTTTACGGTTTTTTTTTTCTAGAAGCTTCTGGAGCCACTAGTCGAACTGCGCATTTGGAGGTTTTCGGGGGGCTAAGTGCTGCGAATTTGGTAGGGGTAAGGGCTACTAGTGACGGATTTTTGTTGATTGTTGCTTGGGCAGTGGATATGAATCCTTTAAAGAGGACATCCGAATCAGATGTCCGAGAAGATGAAGCAGGCGTGCATAAACGGCAGAAGAGGGAGTGTCAGGATTTCACCCCCAGAAGGTTCTGCACATTTGTCAAGCATTACACTATTGCATACATTTTTAATAGAAATGCTATTATATGTATTAAGGAGAACAGAGTAACATATGGTAATCTGGTAATCGTGCTTGTGATTTTGAAATTGGTCAGGTACCAGCTTGATCTTTATGAGGTTGCTACGCGTCAGAATACGATTGCGATGCTTGATACGGGAGCTGGGAAGACAATGATTGCTGTCATGCTCATCAAGCATTTTGGGAAGATCAGCAAAACAAATAAGGACCGAAAGCTCATCATATTCCTTGCGCCGACTGTTCAACTTGTCACGCAGGTGTTTCTGCGAACACAGCTGATGGTTCTGACTAACTGAAATGAAACAATTTGCGCTAATATTTTCTGTAACAGCAATGTGAGGTGATTAAGAGTTACACTGATTTTGAGGTGGAGCACTATCATGGTGCAAAAGGTGTTGATCAATGGAAGGCTCACAGCTGGAAAGAGCAACTTGAAAATTATCAGGCAAGTTTGATTCCTTATTCCCAGTCTTATTGACTCCTCGCGTCTAAATGAAAAGATCCTACCAAATTTATGGAGGTGCTATTTTGCATTCTGTTCATTAAATTTAATGACAGTAGTTGTTACCTCTTCGGCTTTACTTGACTTGTGTTTGATTGAAGATCACGGCAAGTACTGTGCTGCATGATACAATTTATTCCAACTTATATGCATATAATATTGTAATCATCTATCCCGGGCCGGTTGGGGCCAAAACAATGAATGAAAATGTTTTCAGGTGGGGGATTCTCTCCCCTTCTGTTGACCCTCAAAAAAAAATCTTTTTTCTTGTGTGTATTCTCTCTTAATTGTTTCCCCTTGTTAAGATATGATCATTCAATCTTCTGCCAAGGCGCCTTCAACAATCTGATAAACTGATAATAAAAATTTATGTTCCCAGATTAAATATTTAAGAAAATTTCTGCAGCAAGTTGCAGAGTCCTGGTTGTAGCAAGAGCTGGTCACATTACTTGACATAGCGGCATTTGCTGTGAAAAATTGCAGGTTATGGTCATGACACCACAGGTGCTGCTAGATGCTTTACGCCAAGCTTTCCTGATCTTAGACATGGTTAGTCTCATGATATTTGATGAATGCCATCATGCAACTGGTAACCACCCTTATACAAGGATAATGAAGGTACCCTGGAAAGCCCACTTTCTTGTTATAGTTACAAAGTTATGAGCCACTTTCTTTTTGTCTTGCCCTTTTTAATTTCTCTCATCGTTACCGATTGAACAGGAGTTCTATTACAGATCTGAGCACAAGCCAAATGTGTTTGGTATGACAGCATCACCTGTTATAAGAAAAGGCAAGACATCACAAAGTTTCCTAATTTTTTAACTAACATATGAAATGGCTAAACTAATGAACTTTGTGTCAGAAATGAAATTTGAGCTGATGATTACTGAATTGAATCATGCTTGACATGTCATATCATCATCGAGAAATATGATGATGATGTTGGAGGAGACTTGGCTGTACATGCATTGAAAAATAACCAATTATCACAAATGGTGGCATTTGGGTCATATACTAAAATCTGTCATGACTGTGTGAAAGAAATAAAATTTCTTGATAAATTCAAAGGATATAATTCATGGAATAATTGACTGTGCTTCCACCATATCTGTCAATTTTCCAGCAATTTTGTTTGTTCCATACCATGCATTCTGTATCTTCATTTTTTAATATTTGTTGATGACGTTTTGCTATTATTTTCTCATTTTTACAGGAGTCTCCTCAGATATGGATTGCGAAAATCAGCTCTCTGAGCTGGAGAATATTTTAGATTCCAGGGTACATCTCCTTTTATTTTCTAGTTTATACTGCTTATGTGAACAAGCTTTTCAGATTACGCAGGACATGCTAGCTGCGATTATTTCAATATCTCAATTTTTGTAGACATGGAAATATTGAATTGTGCTTCAGACTTTGGTTTACAGCTGTACTTATTTCAAGCTAGAAAATGGAAGTGTTTAATTGTATGCTTTATTTTGATCTGTATTTTTTAGGTGAAATATATCCAATTTGCCTTACACTACTGGACAGTGCCCTTCACATGCTCCTATTTGCATTGTAATGCAGATACACACTGTGTTGGATAGAGAAGAGATAGAACTTTGCGTTCCTTTGGCAAAAGAAGTGAACAGATACTATGAGCCAAGAACTGTTTCTTTTGAAGATTTGCGTGAAGAACTAGAAGTTTTGGGTTCCAAGGTTTTGATAATATTTAATTCCTTGCTCTGTAGTTGAAGCGTTTGAGATGGACATCTAAATTCAGTATCATTTTATCTGTGCAGTACGATGGGCTGATAGCACAATTGTATAGTAGGCTGACCAACCAGTACAAAGATGCTGATGAAATAACAAAGGAATCACGGAGGCGTCTCTCTAATTCTTTAGCAAAGATTTGCTATTGCCTTGAAGATGTTGGTCTTGTTTGTGCGAGTGAGGTAAATTGGTTTTAAGTTTTTTTTGCCCTTGTTTCTTTTTCAGAATTGTTTTCTCTCTTTTATTTTGTTGTTCTTGTATAAGCAAAATTCCATGGCATTTAAGCATATCTTTCTCTTAGGCTACTAAAATTAGCATCGAAAGGGGTAAAAGAAAAGGTTGGCTGAAGGGAGGTGGTGACACCACCGATCAGCAAAGTGATGCAAATGAACCAGGCTTGTTTGCAGAAAATTCAATGCTTCATATGAAGTTCTTTGAGGAAGCATTGCATATAATTGACAAACGCCTCCAACAGAAACAAGGTCAACTAAAACTATTTTAATGCAGTACAACATCCTTTATTAAGTATGACACATGGCTGATGATTCCCTGATGTTTCAGGAATTGATGCGCTTCTGAACTCAGAGAGTGGATTTGTGGAAGCAACAAAGGGGGGCTATATCTCGCCAAAGCTCCATGAGCTCATCCAAATATTTCTCTCTTTCAGGTGAAGAGATATTTTTATTAACTCTACCTGTTCGTTTCAAACTATGTGTCCTTACTGCTTTACACTACATGACATACATCTGTGTCTAACAGTGATATTGAACATGTCCGATGCCTTATTTTTGTGGACCGAAAGATTACTGCCAGAGTCATTGAGCGGACTATGAAGAAAATTGGCCGACTCTCATATTTCAGAGTTTCTTTCCTAACTGGTGGGAGCTCTTCTGTGGATGCACTGACCCCTAAAATGCAAAAGGACACACTGGATTCATTCCGCTCTGGAAAGGTAATTAATATCAGTCAACATTTGAGTAAACTGAAACATACTTCTCATGATCTGACGTTGTTTATTCTACCCCTTCTGAAATAAAATGCAGGTCAACTTGCTATTTACTACAGATGTTGCGGAAGAGGGTATACATGTCCCAGACTGCTCGTGTGTAGTACGATTTGATTTGCCGAAGACTACCCGCAGCTATGTGCAGTCACGTGGGCGAGCCCGACAAAAGGACTCTCAGTACATACTAATGATTGAACAGTAAACCCTTTAATCTGTTTAATTGTCTCAGTACATACTTGTGATGGTACAATGATTGCCATGACAATAAAATGATTGCAAGAAGCCATTATGTCATTATTTTTGCAGGGGAAATGCAAAACAAAATGATTTAATATCTGCCCTTATGAGAAGTAAGACTTCGATGACTGAGATTGCTTCAAACCGAGAGCCTGAGGATTCACACCCCAGTTTCTTTCCCACTGAAGAAATAAATGATTACTATATAAACACAACAGGAGCCAAAATAACTACTGATTCCAGCATCAGTGTTCTCTACCAGTACTGTGACAAACTTCCAAAGGACAAGTATGGTGACTACATTCAAATTTTATTATTTTACATTAAAAAAAATCAACCATACAAAGTTTCTGTTTGGTTTTTTTCCTTTTCCTGTGTAGGATTCTAATTCTAACCCATTTTTTTTCTGACTTTCTTGCTCATGTTACAGGTTCTACACCCCAAGACCCACGTTTCAGTTTAGCCAGTATGGTGATGGCTATGAGTGTACAGTAACATTACCATCTAGTGCCATGTTTCAGCTTTTAGTAGGCCCAAAAGCAAGAAACATGCAGAAAGCAAAGCAGCTTGTTTGCCTTGATGCATGTAAGAGGCTGCATCAGCTGGGAGCACTTGATGACCACCTTTCTCCATCCGCTGAAGAGCCGCCACTGGAAATTTTGGGCAAGGCTACCTGCACGTCTGGTGCAGGTTTAGGTACGTGAATGCCAAATCCTTATAATATTTTTACCACCTACTTTTTTGTAATTGTCGTGCTCACTGCCGACTGGAGCTGATTTTGTAATATTTATTTAGTTACTAACTGACAAAGAAACAATCTGTATCTCTAACAACGGGGGCATTCTCAAAGGTACAACGAAACGGAAAGAGCTGCATGGTACAACCAAGGTTCTTTCTATGTCTGGCTCTTGGGCTTCAGACAGAAGTGTTACTAAGCTTCAAGGCTACAAGATGAAATTTATTTGTGATCAAGTTGGACAGAAATATTCCGACTTTGTCCTTTTAATTGATGCAAATATAGCAAAAGAAGCTGCCACTTTGGATATTGATCTGTATTTGCATGACAAGATGGTGAAGGCTTCAGTGTCTCCCTGTGGACCTCTTGAGTTGGACGCTCAGCAGGTCTGGTCAAGTCTATATATCATTTATCTGCTTTGCTTCATATTCATTTCTTCTTACCTGAAAGATTCCCACCCCTTTTCTTGTAGATGGAGAAAGCAAAACTATTTCAAGCACTTCTCTTTAATGGTTTATTTGGAAAACTGTTCACTGGATCAAAAGCATCCAAAACTCCAAGGGAGTTTATTCTCAAGAAAGATGATACATTCCTGTGGGACAAATCAAATATGTATTTGCTTTTACCTGTGGATCCTACTCTGGATTCTCCTAAAAGTGTTTTCATTAACTGGAGTGTGATTGAAGTAGCAGCTACAGCCGTTGGACTTATGAGGAGCATTTATTCAGAGGACCAACAGAACCTGATTGAAAAACTTAATTCTGGAAAAAATGGTGGAGATCTGATTCATTTAGCCAACAAGTCATGTAAGGCTGATAATCTTAGAAATATGGTAGTCCTAGCACTTCACACAGGGAAGATATATACTTCTCTTGATGTATCTGATTTATGTGCGAGTAGCACATTTGATGGTGCTTCTGATAAGAAAGAAGGAAAATTCCGGACGTTTGCAGAATATTTTGAGAAGAAGTATGCTAAATCTTTTGCATATTAATATGCTCATACATGACTACACAATTAAGTCACACTTAGCTAACACACTTCATTTGCAGGTACAGCATATTTCTTCGTCATCCCTCACAGCCATTGCTAGTGTTGAAACCTACTCATAATCCTCACAACCTTCTTTCCTCAAAGATCAGAGATGAAGGTCCTTATCTTCTGATGGCTACTTCTAGCTTTTGCTTACTCCAAGCATGATGCGTGGCGTTGTTTTCCATTCAAGAGTTCTTTACACATCTCTGTTCTTTTAAATTTTGATTATTAGTATAGAATCAATTTGATTAAATTATGCTATTCAGTGGATACTATTTCTCTTTTAACTGTAGCCAAGTTGATAGTTTCCTGTAAGATACAATTTGTTTATGCTTTATTGCTTTTTTTGTAGGCAACCGTGTCGAAAATAAAAATAGGGCGAATAGCCTTGTTCACATGCCTCCAGAGCTGCTGATTCCCCTTGATTTACCTGTTGATGTTTTGAGAGTATTCTATTTGTTTCCATCTCTGATGTATCGCATTGAGTCACTAATGCTAGCCAGCCAATTAAGAAGTGAAATTGCATACACAGGTTCTGATATATCAAGCTTCCTGGTATGAGATGTTGCTTACTACTTTTTGCTTATTTCTATACATAGTATTCTGTTAATTCCTTAAAATAACAATCAAGTTCCCTACATTTTCTCAGATTCTGGAAGCTCTTACAACTCTTAGATGCTGTGAGGACTTCTCTATGGAACGTTTAGAGTTATTGGGGGACTCTGTACTTAAGTATGCAGTGAGTTCCCATCTTTTCCTCACATTTCCTAATAAGCATGAGGGGCAATTGTCGTCCAGGAGGCAAGAAATTATATGTAATGCAACACTTCATAAGCTTGGTATTGAACGCAGGATACAGGTAATTTACAGCTTATATCGTTGGCAGTATAACAAAATGCTGCATGTTCCCTCAACATGAGTTCACACTTTTTTTAGCTTAACTAATATGTTATTGGTCGAATGTCATCCACAGGGTTACATACGTGATGCTGCTTTTGATCCTCGTCGATGGCTTGCGCCTGGACAGCTGTCTATTTGGCCCTGTCCTTGTGAATGCACAGTAGAGTCTGAGTTTATAACTGAGGATATTCACAGGATTGATGACAACTCTATAATAATAGGCAAGGCGTGTGACAGGGGACACAGATGGATATGTTCCAAAACCATCTCTGATTGCGTCGAGGCTTTAATTGGGGCATATTATGTGGGAGGGGGATTAAGAGCAGCCTTTTCTGTTCTCAAATGGTTGCAGATTGAGATTGAAACTGAGGAAGACTTGATTGTGAAAGCCATATCGAGTGCTTCTGTGCGGAATTATCTGCCAAAAGTTGATGTAGTTGAATTGCTTGAAGCAAAAATAGACTATGCTTTTTCGGTGAAAGGTTTGCTGATAGAGGCTCTGACCCACCCATCACAGCAAGAATCAGGAGCAGCATACTGCTACCAGGTATGGTTGTTACTTAGGTACTTTGACATATTTGATGCTTGATTTTATTCTACTTCTCTAATGGGAGACCTATTACTTCCAGCGCTTGGAGTTCCTTGGAGATGCAGTCTTGGATATTTTACTAACACGCCATCTTTTCCTTAGTCATAAAGACATTGATGAGGGAGTGCTGACAGATTTACGATCCGCATCAGTAAATAATGAAAATTTTGCACAAGTTGCAGTGAAGAACAATCTCCACCACTTCCTCCAGCATTCTTCTGGGTTGCTTCAGGATCAAATCAATGAATATGTGAATGTTCTGGAAGGTTCGTCCATGGACAGAACCAGCCTTTTATCCAGTGGGCCATCTAGGGGGCCGAAAGTATGTTTTCTCTCCCACTCTGTCCCTTTGCTTATTAGTTCATAACGATTTGATCAAACTTCAGACCACATGTATGGTATATTAGCACATTATTTATTAATATACTTTATAGTCTGTTGGGCTCTAATGGTTGAAACTAGCATTAACATTTGATTGATAGGTAGTAGCCAATCAGTAATCTTTGTCTCTGTCCACAAAAGAATGCAACTATGGGATCCGTGCCGGTCAAACTTGCTCAAGTTTGACCAAATCTAAAGTAAATAGTATTAACACTTATAACTGCAAATAATTTTATGATGAAAGTATATTCTATAACTAATCTAATAATACTTATTTTGTTTCATGAATGTTATTACTTTGTTCTATATATTTAGTCAAAGTTCAAATGGTTTGACTCATCGAAAAGCGAGAATTGCATTCTTTTGCGGACGGAGGGAGTACTTCATTTCACTAGTTCACTTTGTCTTCTTTCACACAGGTTCTAGGTGATATTGTAGAAAGTATTGCAGGTGCAGTCCTTATAGACACCAAACTTGATTTGGATATAGTTTGGGGGGTTTTCCAACCTCTTCTTTCTCCAATTGTCACACCTGAGAATCTGGAGTTACCCCCTTTCAGAGAACTTCATGAGTGGTGTGACAAGAATGGGTACTTTTTGGGAATTAAGTGTGAAATTCGAGGAGACAGCACAATGGCTATTCTCAATTTACAACTCAAGGATTTGCTTCTTGTGAGGCAAGGCCATGGAAAGAACAAAGTAGATGCAAAAGCACATGCAGCTTCCTTATTGCTCAGGGATCTGGAGGTACCTCTTCACTTATGCTCCATTCTTTTGGTAATTATGCTGACTGGCTTAGGGACTCAGTAGCTCAACATCTATCTTGTTGGCAGGAAAAAGGGCTTGTAATTCCGAAGAATGCTAGCAGAATGGAACAATCTGAAAGGAAATCTGATAGTCCAAGACATCACATCAACTTGCTTGATGCTATGGACACACAGAATATAGCACTACCTAGGCAAAAGGAATTACCCGTGTCAAGTACTGTTCCCGGCTCTGTTATTGATAAACCATGTATGTGTTCTAGTCTTAGTAGTTTTGATTTGTTTGTTATCCTATAATTCGGACCTCACCTATGCATATCACTTGTATTGTTCACAAGTATTCAACTATGTATTCTTTGTGCAGTGGTTGTGAAGGTTAAGTTGAGTAAAGGAGGACCCCGGGTTTCATTGTACGAGTCTTGTAAAAAACTACACTGGCCAATGCCTACATTTGAATATGTGAAAGTGGAACCAAGGTACCACTGTTCCACCATAGGGGATTTGTTGATATCTTGTGTGAATAACTATCTAATCTTTTCTTTTTGACAATATCAGGGTGTGCCCCTCATCTGATGGATCCTCACAAAAGGCTACACCTCAAGGATTCGCATTTTCTTCGACAATAACATTGCACATACCAAACGGTGATGTCATCAGCCTCACAGGAGATGGACGTGCGGATAAGAAGAGCTCACAGGATTCGGCTGCACTGCTCATGCTCTATGAGCTGCAGCAGCGAGGTAGGTTCCAAGTCCAAGAAGTATGAGGCACCACAACAAAATCTTTGGAAAGTTGGAATAATAGTACAAAACCAGTTCCCCCTCTGTTGGAAAATAATTTAGCGGTGCTGTTGTGGATTCAGCCATTCAGGCGTGTTTTCTGCGGTGCCTCCACTGTCCACCGTGATGTATGTACATATGCAGTAGCAATAAGCATCATCGATTCATCGGTTTCCATATTCAAAATTTTACGAGGTGAAATTTTCTTGCTAGTCATAGTACATCCTAATCTTGACTGGAGCGCTACGCTCCCCGTGTGATACTCTAATGTATATATTTCTCTTGCTCCAAGTATTGACTTCGCTTGGCTTATCACCAGCAAAGACTTTCTCTCTTAACAAACCAAGATTATACGCACCAGCCAGTAAACAAACAAGCCGGGTTTGGCTTCTCTTATTTCCGCTTGTTGCACACTACTTTTCTCTCATAACAAATTTGTTGAACAAATTAGCGCGCCGTACTTTCCTCTCAAAACGAATCTGTCGTACAAATCTGTCAAAAACCTATGTATATACATACATATACACGAGCACATAAATTTGCAAGACAACTCAGCAAGTTTTAATAAATAAGGAAAGAAATATAAGGGCAAAATGTGTTTTTAGTTTCCTGAAGTCACTTGTCACAACAGGACTCGGGCTCACCCAAAACGTGAAACGTGGTAAAACTGTAAAAGTGAAATTTGATTAAAATGAAATTTTCATCGGCATTCACTTATCTCTCTTTTCAGAGGCACGATGTCGCGAAGAAAAATCTGGGCCTTATAAGCGGCCCAAAGCCAGGAAACCGTCCTCATCTTCTCCGTGTATCTTCGCTTCCTTTTTCCAATTTTGCCCTTTTTCCCTCTTTCGCAACTCAAAAATCTTGGAAGAGCCGCAAAACCGTGTGAACGGAACACCACAACGAACGGTTCAGATCCTCAGAAACAAATCGGACGGTCCACACGTGCCACCCTCCTTTTAAGAATGCCCCCAAGGACAAACCCTTCCCCAATTTGCATCCGCCGCTAAACCCTAAACCCCTCCTCGGCGCCTTCTTCCTCCCCCGCTCCCTCTCCCCTAGGGTTTTGCGCGGCCGCGAGCCTCCGCTTCCTCGTCGGCGCGATGAAGTTCTGGGGTAATCACTTGACTCTATCTCCCTCGCCGCTTCCATTGCCCGCTCAGTGCGATTCGCGTTTCGGCTTCTCATCACCGCTCCCCTTCGCCCTGTGCGTTAAGGAAAAGATTGATCGCGTCTGACGCTTGGTCGAATCATCGCGTCTGACGCGTAGGAATCACGCTTGTCCAGGTGGATTTGTGCGTTAGTATGCGGTGCTCCACGATTCTATTTAGGCTCTGTTTGATTTTGTTCTGTGATGCCCCGGCCAGGTGTCTCCCTGGTTGCTGTTGAGGTTGCATAGGTAGCTTTGTTGTGCAACGTTTTGGGATTGAGCTGTGTATTTTTTTAGGGGAGAAACAGATGGAATTTGTTGTGTTAGTGGGTAGGTAGTATAAGTTGTTTCTTTTATCTGTGAAAAACGCAAGTGTTCTGTGAAAATTGAATTGCTTGGATCTTATTATCCATGCTTGAATTTTGAATTTGTGATTACCCCAGATATGCCTGTAGTTCTCAATAACCTCAGCTGAGGCTATAGTGATTTACCCATGGATGGATATTGTGCTTGCACTGCTTATTCGTTTTGTTTGTACATGATCTGTTTTAACAGGAGCACAAGATGTGATACATCAAATCCTTTTTTTGGTAGCTTAGTCACTGATGCACTTGTCGATACTGAATGCAATTCATCTGTGACCACTTTTATTGTTTGCTATCATTGTTTTAACTTGTTAAAGTGCATTGTTTTGTATTTCCTTTCAGTTCATAATTCCTTGCTTGCAATACTGAATTTAAGAATTGACATGAATCATACAGGTGAAGAAATAAAGCCAGGAGCCAAGGTTTCTTGCAGTGCTGATGAGGGTTATGTTCTCCACCTCTCACAGGTTTACAGACTTCACTCTTGATCACTTCCCTTTCGTGCCAAATTCTTACTAATCTGACGTCTCTTGTCTGATTTAATGTTTCCCATTAGGCTGCACTGGGGAACACAAACAAAGGGAGTGAGAATGTAGTTGTTTCCATCCAAGTTGATGGCAAGAAGCTGGTGCTTGGAACCCTGTCAGCTGATGAGCACCCTCAATTTACGTGTGACTTGCTATTTGAGGATGATTTTGAGGTATCGCACAGTTCAAAGACTACAAGTGTCTTCTTGGTTGGTTACATGGTGCCGGATCCAAATTTTGAATATCCTTTTCATATGTTATGTGGTTTTCAGTTCAGTTATATCTGTTTAAGATAATCTGAAATCTGTCACCTGGTAAATTTCTTTCCTTAACTGCCATCTTGCTTACTTCTGAATTTGGTGACGATGAAATTATTAGTTCAGATGAAGAGCTGGAAACTGAAGATAACCCAATTAAAAATGATGAACTTAGTAAGTGATTCTCTTTTCTTCTTGCACCATGAATTCTATTATTCATTGATGTTGAGTGTACAGAAGGTATTTTATTGAACGAATGTCACTTTATTTTTGTTTCCAGAAAAAGCTGGTGCAATTGTTCCGGTGGAGGATGTTAAGAATGTCAAACAAGATGATGATGAAGAAACGTCCAGTGGTGATGATGATTTCACTGATGATTCAGAAGATAGTGAAATGTCTGAGGATTCTGATGAAGAAACATCCAGTGGTGCTGATCTCTCGGGTGATTCTGAAGATGAAACTGATGATTCAGAAGAAGAACAGACTGCACCAAAGGTGTGCATGCCTTGTCCTTCATGCTTATTACAATCATGTCTGGCCTTATTTATTCTTTGTTTGTTATATTGTAGCCTGAAGTTGTTGGCAAGAAGAGAGCAACTGAAGCTGTGATACCTTCTGTTAAGAAGGCAAAGGTTGAACCATCTGGTCAGAAAACAGGTGCCCCCAGCTCTCTGTGTTCTTGAAACCGTACTAATGAATGTGTAATGTTATGTTACCACATGAATGTTCTGCTGAATTTTCATCTACTGTAGGTGACAAGAAGGGTGTTCATGTGTCAACTCATCCTGCAAAGCAAGCCAGCAAGGCTCCTGCCGAAAAGTCCGGCAAGGCCCCTACAACTGACAAGAAGTCAAAGAAGTCCCCCAAATCCGGTACCCATGCCTGCAAGCCATGCAGCAAGTATGTGCAGCTTACAGTTCTTTTTGCATGAATTCGGTAGTTTAGTGTTATTCACTTGCATTTGGATACCCTGCTAATTGTCTGTCCTTGGTTCAGGACTTTTGGCAGTGAGAAAGCACTGGAGGCTCATAACAAGGCAAAGCATGCTTAGATTGTTTAGTCCTATGGATGATATGGATGCAGCTGTTACTCGCTAGTTATTCCTGCTCGGTCGGCGGACGTGGTAGTCTTGTTTTTGAATATGGGAAATAGCATTAAGTTTGAACCATGCCCAAGTGGCAGGGTGCCTTACTTTTGAACATGCGAGATGTCATAGTTTGGAACATCCCAATTTTGGTGAATGAGCATGTGATCTGGGAGGCTGGGAGTGATAATGTTTGTTATTTGTGGTTCAGTCATTTTATTCACATAGCGTTATGTTCTGTATCGGTGGGATACATCTGTTATGTTTGCCACTCCAATCCTGGAGGAAGTTGTTGCGGGCTTGCAGCATATTGAAAGCTGAGGTATATTGCATTGATCATGGAGATTACAGAGGGATTGCAGATATATAGGCTGAGAAGCCATAACTAGCACAGGATACAAGGAGGTTAAGGCCTAATAACTAGCACGGGATACCGGGGAGGTTAAGGCTTAATAACTAGCACGGGATACTAAGCATTAGCACGGAAACTAAGCACCGATGCTGCACGGGAGACTAAGTGAGGCACAAGGCACTAGGCACGTGCGGCAGCAAAACAGGGGATTAAGGCCAGTCTCAATGGAGAGTTTCACCGTCCCGGTTTCCAAGATGTGAAACTTTGGTATGAAATAGATGTCTCCCTCAATGCATAGTTTCATTGCACAGTTTCATAGGCTCAAGGGTCCCACAACTTCTCTCTCATTGGATGGTTTAATTGCATAGTTGCATGGTGAAACTCTATTTGTGTCTCAATGGGGGTTTCACACAGTTTCCAACGCATGTGAAACTGTGCCCAAAGGTTTCACCATGGTGAAACTCTTTCCTTCTCTCTCCTAAGGGTTTCATGCAAAAAGTGAAATTTTGCTGATGTGGCATTGTATTTAATGTGCATGAAACACCCATGAAACTCCCATTGAGAGCGGCCTAATGGGTCTTTGTCTAACACGCCCCCCGCGATCGAAGCGTACGGTGCCCGGACATTCGGATCGGGATCTAAATTTTGCAAAAAGCGAAGAGGGCGGTCCCTTGGTGAAAATATCGGCGAATTGGGAAGTCTGTCGGGACATGAAGCACACGGACATCACCAAGTGCAACCCGTTCTCCAACAAAATGGAGATCGATTTCCACATGCTTGGTGCGCCGGTGCCGCACGGGGTTGGAAGACATGTAGATGGCACCGATGTTGTTGCGGTAAACCAAGGTGGTCTTGCGCAAGGGAGTGTGCAATTCGGTCGGCAATTGGCGCAACCGGGTGGCTTCGGCGACGGCATTGGCGACCGCCCCGTATTCGGCTTCGACGCGGGCCAGGGAGGCAGACCGTGTTCGGCGCTTGGAGGACCGGGAGATGAGGCTATCACCGAGAAAGACAAGCATAACCGGAGGTGGACTTGCGTGTATCGGGCGGCCGCCCGGCCCGCATCCGAATAAACAATCGAGTCCGCCGAGGCGATGGGTAAGTAAGCCCATGTGGAGTGTGCCGCGAAGGTAACGCGAGAATGCGTTTGAGGGTCGCCAAATGAGGTTCCGGGGGTCGTGAATATGGAGACAAATCTGTCGAACCGCATATGAAATGTCCGGTCCGGTGAAAGTGAGATATCGTAACGCGCCGGCAAGGCTCGCGAAAATGCGTTGGATCGGCAACAGGGTCTCCATCAGCAGAGAGTTTCGGGTTCAGGTCGACTGGCGTGGTGCAGGACTTGCAATCGGTCATCCCGGCTCGGTCAAGGATCTCAAGAACAGTCCTGAAGAAGTATGTTGAACATGCATACCGAGAAAATGGTGCAGCTGTCCAAGGTCCTCCATGGCAAATTCTTGCTGTAGGGCAGTAATGGTCCTCTTGAGAAGGCTTGGGGAGGATTCTGTGAGGATGATGTCATCGACATACAGCAACAAGTAAATTGTGTCTGCCCCGGAATGGTATATGAACAGTGAAGTATCTGTTTTGGCTTCAACAAAACCGAGCTGAAGGAGAAATGAAGCAAAACGGCGCGCGTGGTGCTTGCTTCGGTCCGTACGAGGGGAGCGGTTGAGGCGACGAGACATGATCCGGGTGAGCTGAATCTTCAAAACCGAGCGAGGCCGAACACAATAAACGGTCTCCGACAGGGTACCTTGAAGGAATGCATTGTTGACGTCCAACCGATGGATGGGCCGGGACCGGGAGAGTGCTAAGGACAACACCGTCCGGACCGTTGCGGGAGCTTCACAACGGGGCCGAAAGTTTCGGAGAAGTCGACTCCGGTCGCCGTGTGAACCCACGAAGGACCCATCGGGCCTTGTACCGCTCAAGTGAACCGTCGGCGTTGAACTTGTGCTTGAACACCCATTTGCCGGTCACCACATTTGCACGTGGAGGTCGTGGAAGCGCATCCCGGGGTATTGTTGACGAGGAGAGCGAGAATGCTCGGCTTCCATTGCCGCACGCCAATTGGGGTCGGCAAGAGCTTCCCGAAAAGTCCGGGGCACCGGAGAGAGTGGTGCGACATGATAGACGGCGGGCACACGAAAGCCGTCCTTGCCACGCGTCCTCATGGCATGCTGGTTGGCGACGGGCGGAACCGAGCACGGCCCGGGGGCGGTGGGAACCGGTTCGGCTTGGGTGCCGGGGGGCGACGGTGTTGGTGCAGCTGGAGAGGAAGGGGCTCCGGAGGCCGGCGTGGTCGAGGCGCCATCGGTAGGGGCCCCGATGCGGCGGGAGTAGACGATACCGAAGCGCCGGGGCGGCGGCGGGTGGGGACGCCGCCGCCGGTGGTGCTTGCGGATGGCGAAGCGAGGGGAAGCCTGGTGGAGGAGGCGACCTCCGGGAGCCGCAAGAGAGCGGGCCGTGAGACGAGCCGTGGCCCATCCGGTGTGGGCGCGCTCCCAAGGCCAGAAGGAGCCCGACCGGCGGTGGCGATCCGAGAGGCCGAGGGGCCGATGCAGCGAGTCGTGTTCTGTGGGAGAAAAAGGAGGTGATGGTGGAAAGGGCACAGTCACCGGGTTAGAGCAATCCTCCAAGAAATCAAATGCCTCGGGAGGGGTTGGGGAAGGATCCTCGGCAAAGGGAAAGGATGATTCGTCAAAAATAACATGACGAGAGATGATGGTGCGGTTGGTGTGGCGATCAAGGCATACATAGCCCTTGTGGTGAGGGGAGTAGCCGAGAAAGACACAAAGAGAGGAGCGAGGGGCGAGTTTATGTGGAGTGGTGGCGGAAAGGTTGGGATAGAAAGCGCACCGGAAAACTCGCAAGTGCTCGTAGGAGGGTGGAACACCAAATAAAGCAAAGTGAGGTGTGGCGAAGGAGAGGGTTTTGGTGGGGATGATGTTGAGCAGGTGTGTGGCCATACCTAGAGCTGCAGTCCAGAATGTAGGGGGGACGTGCGCATGAAATAGTAGGGAGCGAATGACATTATTGGTGGTGCGAATAATGCGTTCAGCTTTACCATTTTGCGCAGACGTATAGGGACAGGACATGCGAAGAAGCACGCTGTGGGACTGGAAGAAGGAGCGAGCGTTGAGGTTGTCAAACTCGCGGCCGTTGTCGCACTGGATGCCCTGAACGGAGGCTCCAAACTGTGTGTGAACGTAAGCGAAAAAGTTAGATAGAGTGGAGAAAGTTTCAGACTTGAGGCGTAAAGTGAAAGTCCATAAGTAATGGGAGTAATCATCCAAAATAACCAGATAATATTTGTAACCAGAAATACTAGTAATTGGAGAGGTCCAAAGATCACAATGTATTAGCTGGAACATATGACTAGTTTGAGATGATGAAGTAGAAAACAGAAGGCGAACATGTCCGTTGACGCAAATTGTGCACTCGGCGCCAAACACACACGGCAAGCCGAAAAGCTTAGCTTCGCACGCGCGAGAGAGAAAGTGACGTGCCGATCAATTTTTCCCGAAAATTAACAAAAGATAAAACAGTTAAATACCAAAGCTTGGAACTTACGGGTGGTACCGGGCAGTTCCATATTTACGGCTAAAAAGCCAACCAAGACGACACGTAGCTATGCGAAGCTACCGTCAAAGAACCACAACCATTCGGGTAACCGCGAAGGAAAAAGAACATTGCCGAATGGGTGACGTAAGCATAACGACGATCGATCTTTGAATAAACATGGATGCATGTGCAAAGCCATGACCGATCTTCATGAAGATTAACATTAAATGAAGTAAAGCACGGACATGATCATGTATTAAATGAGCACGCATAGATCAAAGCACTAGTCTACCGCATGTCTAGGTACTTTAAGATCCGTCGGGTACGATCACAAACAAATCTATCCACCGCATGATACAACTTGCATGAAAAACGTACCACTTCCCGCAAATAGATCTATCCACCGCATGATACAATCTAAATACGGAAAGCTAAAAGCATACATCACTTAAGGCACGAACGAGGCACGTGATCTACTCGTGAAAACATAACCGAATACGGCCGAATGTACCCGATCCAGGGTCCGTGAAGAAGGAACAAACATTACCACGTGAATAAATCTATCGATTGACATGGAAATCTAATCCACCGGATGACTAGCCCCAAAGCAACCCAAAAACTCCGCATCTACCGCATGATACCCGGTTCTTTCAAGATTTATACGCACAAAGCAAGCTTGAACCCGCAACGCGTGACAACCTAGATCGATTCGGTTTCGGCTATCGGAGAGCACAAGATCCACGCGTCAAAGACACGAAGCTCTGCTCTTGCACGGATCTTAAGAGGAAAAGAGCCGATCCAAACCCATCTAGATTGGGCAAGAGTGTATTACATGAATTAAAACATAAAGTAAAACTCATGATAACACGGGGTAACTTAATGAATCTATTGGATCTTGCCGGAATCCAATAGAGCCGATAACTAGCTTCGAGCTAGATCTTAGCCTACCGCATGGCTCATGACCTAACAAGAAACCCTCTTGAACCAAGCTTGAATCTACCGCGTGACACGAAGCATGGTAACAAGACTACTTGCATCGGATCTAAATCCACCGCGTGATACTAGACATGATACAAGGTTGCCGGTACTCACGGAGGTCGACGGATCGATTGGTCCTCTCGAAGAACTCGACGACACGACAAGGGACTCTAGGGTTTGGCGTAAGGCCGGTGTGTATTGAAGAATGAACGTGTGTTGTTACATACATCCGGGGATCGTATTTATACCCTGGCGATTACAACCGCGAATGGATTCATTGCCTAACTAAACTTGATCGCCCGTCCATCCATTCGCTTCCTCGATCGAGCCACGTCACCGTCCAATCCCGCAAAATCAGCTCTCTTGTTCTTTTGCCGAACCGGGAGCAGATAGCCGACCGCGGATCCTTCGCCGAAAATCTCTCGAAAATATCTTTCCTTCCACCGGACGGACTCTTTTTCGAATCGGACCCACATGTCATACTCCTTACCAAATTCCGGTGTTAACACATGCCCCTTCAATTGTGGGATAAAAGTAATTTTGTTCCACAATTGACTCTAGCCACGAATCCTTGAGCCAAACCTGTCAACTTCTGTTCTTCGCAATCCGCGCCGGATTCTTCGTTCGGATCCAACCCTAGATCCCCTTCGTTCCGAGCTCGAAATGGCAACTCGGAACCAAGCTGCTCGGGTAAATTCACCCCTCCAAACCTTTGTTCGGCATTAGATTTTCAATTTTACCCGAGATTTTCTTCTTCCGCTCTCTTCCGGGAACCTTCTCTTGCTCTTCGATTCCTATTGAGGCCAATTTGCGGTCTTATTATCTTGGTCCCGAAGGGAATCCCGACCCTCGAGATTTTATTGCCGCCGAATCTCGGAGAATCCCTTTCAAGGTAGCTTTATCTCCACCTCCTCGGTGGCAAGATGCGTTCAAGAACCGGCCTTTGCCCCCAATCGCGGCTGGAAGACTTGGTATCGTAGGATTCTTGCGGATAAGAGTGGATTGACCAATCGGATACTCTCCGCATTGCTCAATGTTTGGAGTTATCCGTAGCTGAGACGCCCAAGAATGAAGATCTTCTGATAGCCGCATGCCACTTCTGGTCAAATGGCATCAACGCCTTCCTTTTTGGGCACGGCCCAATGTCTCCAACTTTAGCCGATGTGTACATGATCACCGGCCTTGACATCACCGGTCTCGTCCAGCCTTGGAACTTCAAAAATTCCTCACGCCGGACGGGGGGTAAAGCCGAGGGAATGGCTACAAGCAATATATTTCGAAGCACATGAGAGACAATCCCCTTGGCGAAGTTGAATACGAGCCTTTTTGAACATGTGGTTATGCGGATTTGTCTTCCGTGGCAAGGCCAACGAACCCACTTTGAATCATATCGCAATGGCGATCCATCCGGCCGCGTGGCAATCGCCTTCCTCCGGGAAAATTCCTCTTGGGCGGTGTATACCATATGCTTCATCGGACGAGTTACCCAAATGTATACCGGCCCGCAGAGGATAACGTGCGTCAATGGCCCTTGGTGGTTTGTTCAAATTTGGCCGCAGCCTTCACATGCATCGGATTGTAGGCGTCGACTTGAACTCCGGGTTCTTCCCCCGGTCCAATCCCCCGAAGGAGAGCTTCAAGTCACCGAGAGGATGCCAAAGCTATGGAGAAGCGACTTCAATCGTTATCGTTCGGCGGGACATCACCCAGCCTCTTCGAGTTGTTCTTCAAAGGCTTCCCCAATCCTCTTTGGCTCCCTTATCTAGGCTATGACACTCTGACCTTCCCTGTCGAGTTCTCCTTTGAGCCCGGCCATCAAGATGGGAGATTCTTGGAAATCTTTAATATCATAATCCGCCCATGCATATTACCGGCCGAGTTCAATGGAGGGAGGCAGAATGCCAGTACTTATGAGTACTACCAGCCTAATGTAATGGCCAGGCAGCTTGGATGCGGTCAGATGCCCCCAAGATTGTTTCTGCATGAATTCCTCAAGCCCGGGGAGGAAATCAAAGAAGCGATGCGATGCGCAGAAGTTTTCAACTATGTGTGCGGTCCCACTGTCTACACATGTCCTTTTGTGCCTGCAACCATAGCTCACCCCACCTTCAATTCATGGTGGCAAGAATTCCATGACCACATCTTCAGTGAACCCGTTCATGTGTTCTGTGCGGAATTGGTGCCTGATTTCCTGCCGACTTCAGAGGTAACACAATGAACCCTTAGATCAAGCACTCCTTCTCCATTCATGGTTTTGACCTTCATCTTCTGTCCACAGAACACAGTTCCTGCCCCTCGAGCCAGGGTAATAACTTATAATGCCGAAGGCCCAATTTCAGCACTGGGGTTTAAATCCACAACCCTGCGCCAACTGATGGACAGGTATGCTACCACCGATCCCGGCCTTTCTAGCCTTGCGTCGACGGGGAGGCAAGGTCTGCATCTGATTCCCCCTCCGAGCGCTAAAAGGAGGAGAACTGTCAAGAAAGTACCGGTTGAGGTAAACTCCTTTACCTTCTTGATTCTTTGGGTCACTCGTTCTTGATGGATCATATCATTGTGTATTTCGGACCGAGCCCAACATTCTTCGAACCAGCACACCGCCAATGCTCCACCCATCGGTATGACTTTTGCCGTTCTTTCTTAAGGATGAGCACCGGCACTTATCCCTTCAATTGAACATTTGCGAAGAAATTGTGGGAGAACCACCGGTAGATGTTCCGGTGGTTCAACAAAGCGAGCCCTTCCGGGGTTGAATTGTCCATCCCAAGAGAGATCTCATCTTCATCACCTTCTGCGAAGCGATACGTTCTCCGACAGATGAACCTCCCAACCGAAATGGGGCCACAAAATTCCCCCGGGATGCCATCGCCATCGGTCAAGCGACAATGACCAACCCAACGAGAGGAGGATCCAATTCTTCACCGGCCCGAAACTCACGAGTCACCGATGGGCGCATCGGCATCTCCCCGACTTGGAAGTTTCGGCTCTACTCGGGACGCCTCTTTCGTCCGCGATTGCTCCCGCTCAAGAAACCACTCATGAGGTGCCCAGTTCTGCTCTTAATCTCGATACCTTGATGCTAGCATTCTCACCTCGGCAATGTTGTTTTCGGGATCACGCCCCGTCATCATCGAGCTTGCCATCGGAGGGCCCATCAACGCGCCGATGTGATGAAAGAAATAAACCGGCCGTTGCCGGACGAGGTGTTGCTCAAACTCAAAGAAATTGCGGCACGGCTAGAAAAAGACGTTCGGGGATCGGCTCAATGATCTTCGCCATTTTGAAGAGATGTTTGAGCCCATTAGTCGCAAACTTCCCGATGACATCGAGCTTTTCGTCGTCCGTCTACGACTTAGAGCCCTTTTATGTTCCCTTGAGGCGCACTTGGAGGAAATTGCGCTCCCGTTCGGCCATTGAAAAGGAGAAAGCGATGCCGAACGAGGCCATGAACGGGATACAATCCCAAGCGAGAAAGCCACAAAGATGCCTTGGGCGACCCGCAAGCCTCTTATGATCCGAAAGTTGCCGGAAAAGGTTTGCTCTAGAGGCGGAACCGAGAAGCTCGTCGGCGGAGATGGAGATTGACCGAAGAAAATAGCCGATCTTCCTGGATTGATAGCAAAGACCCAAGCGGAGGTGGAATCGGTACGTTACCGAGTAAAGCGGTGCGATGCGAGCTTATCGACTTATCGATGCCCAAAAGGACTATCGGGAGATCTTGGATAATTCCCACTTGATAGTATCCAATGTTCGTCATGCACTTGCAAAACTCCTTAATGCTTGAATGTTCTTATTGATGTATACCGGACCGGCCGTTCTTGTAATATTTCCTTTGCAATTTGAGATGTAATCTTTGAACGACCCATTCGGTAGTGAAATGCCAACTCCCGAAAAACACCTTGATTTCCTTTAGCCGAAACAATCGATCCGCACGCGTTTCGGCTTAGAACTCCAAACGACTCACCGGCGGGTTGGTCAAGGAAATCTTTCCGCCTTCCGATTTTATTGGGACGTGCGCCACGATCCACGACCACGACTCGAAGCCACGATTTACTCGCGCCGGGCCTATAAATGTTGCCATAGGTGCCCCTAGCTCTCCACCGGGCCTTCTAGCTCTCGAATCTTTGCCAATCTCTCGGTCCTCTTGCAAACAGGGCACATCCCCAAACCGCAATGGTGCGCCGCCTCAGCCGCCGCCGCGCCTCGATGAGGCCGAGGGGAAGCGGCGCTAATGCGCGCGAGCGGTGATGATCATCAATTTCTCCTCGTCGATCTTCCTTTTGATCTTCCTTTGCCTTGACAATCATCTCCCTTTTTCGGTTTGATTCGGTGGAATCCGCCTCGCGCACCGGCCAATCGGCCCCTCCCCGACGACTCTTCGAGTCCGATGGCCACTCCCCGTGCGTACGGGGGAAGCGGATGCTATTCGCTTCAAGGAGGAGCTAGAGGCGTCCCGTCTTGAGCCGGAGGACGTCTCCAAAAAAGCGGGGCGTGGCCGAACTAGAATGGGAAGACCGGCGGAAACTTGGTGCTGGAGGCCATCGATGGTATGGCTGCGATTCTTGACTCGGCCCGGCCTTTGATGCTAATCCTTTCTTGTTTGTCTCTTGCGGCCGTGATGCCGAGCTCGACCGCCTAAAGGCGGCGGTAGAGCAAGCGGCGGAGAAGGTGAACGCTCACGGCGACACGCCGGCGGAGCGCCCGGCCGCGGTGGAGCGCCGCATCGACGAGGTGGCCGTCCATGGCGTTCGTTTGGGCACCACCTTGGGCACGGGCTGCGATGGCGACGCATACGGACGTCGACTATTCCACCGGGCCGCGTGGCTTCCGTGGCGGCGCGCGGGGAGGATATCGACGAGATCGAGCTCATCCCTGGAGCGCCTCGACGGCCACGGCGACGCCATTGCCGAAATTACCCATCCCCGGTCCGTGTTGAACAGACTCTTTGACTAGATTGTACTAGGGATGTGTAAATGTCGGCAATATATGATGAACTTTTGGATTCTCGCATTTGTTCCGTGATATTTCCCTTCGCATTTGCATCGGTGAATTTGTCCTCTTCGAATGCATCCGGGAAGCGTCTTTAGCCGAACGCTCGCAAACAAGCGCCCCTTGGCGCAAGATCCACAAAGGATCCCAATTCGGCAATCCGTAAATACTTGTTCAAAAGAAACACCCTTCGCACTCGGTGGAAACCCCCGCCGCTTGGTATTCCAACAGGTGTGTACCGGCCGGATCATCACTCCCAATGCGCCTCCTTGGTCAATAAAATAGCCCGTGGGGTGCTCGCAAATCCACTCGCACACTCCTCCATCGCTTCTCGTTTCTTCTTCTGTCGCTAGAAGAAAAAACCCCAACGCCATGGACAAGGGTAAACGACCTCGGGGGAGCGGCTCGTCAAGGAAGCGTACGATTCGGAAGTGAGTTCTTTCTTGATCCGCTCCCTTGTCCTCCCGCTTGATTTTGCGCTTCATGTTTTCCTCTCGCCTCTTTCGGCCTTGATTTGCTTCCGAAGAGGTCATCGGAACCGAAGATGTTCCCGAGTACATCTCCTCCGATTCTTCTCCCGAGGCGGAGGATGCCACGCCCGAGCAAAGGGCCATTCATCGACCGCGCCGCCGTGCCGGCACACGGAGCGTGACCTCGGGGACATGTCCGTCCGCCCGCCAAGCCGAACGCGAGCGTCGCATGGCGCCGGGAAGCGCTAGTAGGGGGTAAACGCTTCGTCCCCCTTCATGCTTGCATCTGGATTTCTTGCCCCTAACCTTGATTCTTTTGCTCCGGATGTCTCGACAGTACAAAGCAACCCGAAGGCGGCTCGGGATAGCTTGGTAGAGGCCGCCAATCGTGGTCATCCTCGTGCGTTCCAAGTCGCCGTCACGGTGGTCCTGGAACAACTGAAGAGGGAGCAGCAGCCGAAGAAGCAAAGAAAAGATTGAACCATACTTTCGCTTCTTACTCCACGCCTTCTGCTTCCCTCCCTTAGGGGACTTGACCTTCAGGGCTGCTATGTGTAATCCTGCAAGAAACCAGTTGTAGTGTAGTATTGAGCTAAGGGCAATGCATCAGGCACTGGCCATTTTCTTTTGTTCATGGATTTTGTTCTAAAGGCGGCCTCATCCTTGAGCGCCGGCTGTTTCTGTGTCAGATGTGTATAATCATCGATCGATTTCAATGCTAGGATAATACTTCTTCAGATATCTTCCATTTATTGCGGCGGAAAACTCTTCTCCCAGCAAAGTTTTCAATATGTATGCATTACACGGGGACGCATCCGACCACACGAAAAGGCCCCTCCCGGTTAGGGGACCATTTGCCGAATTCATCGTATTTAGCTCCAATCGGCGGTAGTGCTTTCCATACTAGATCACCTTCTGCGAATTGCTTTACCTTTACTTTCTTGTTATAGTATTTGGCGACCCGCAGCTTGTTTTTCTCGATGTTTTCCAGGGCCCTGAGACGGATCATATGCAAATCTTCTAACTCATCCATCATTAGGCCACTGTAATCCTTGGAGCTTAAATCGTTTTGCAGCACTATTCTCCTTGACTCTGATTGCATTTCCCAGGGCAGGATCGCGTGATGCCCGTAAACCAACTCGTAAGGAGAAGTCTTTGTGGCTCCATGGGGGGCCATTCGGTAAGCCCACAGCGCTTCACTGAGTACCGAATGCCATCTCCTCGGCTTCTGGTCGATCTTCTTCTGTATAAGCTTGATCATGATCTTGTTAGAAGCCTCTGCTTGACCATTAGCTTGGGCATAGTATGGAGAAGAATTAAACAGTTTGATTCCCATGCTTTCGGCAAAATCTCCGAATTCCAATGACACGAATTGTGCCCCTTGGTCGGTGGTAATCGTCCGAGGAATCCCAAATCGATAGATGATGTGTTCCTTGACGAATTCGATCATGTTTTTCGACGTCACCTTCTTGAGTGGGATTGCCTCGACCCATTTGGTGAAGTAATCTGTAGCCAAAAGCACGAACTTATGCCCCTTGCTAGATGGCGGATTAATTTGGCCAATCAAGTCCATACCCCAGCCCCTGAATGGCCATGGCTTGATGATGGGATTCAATGCTGATGCAGGGACTCTTTGAATATTCCCGAACCTCTGGCAATCTTGACATCCTTTATAATACTCAAAGCAGTCCTCTAATATCGTCGGCCAAAAGCATCCAGCCTGCCTAATAACCCATTTCATGCGATAGGCCGATTGGTGCGCTCCACATATCCCATCGTGCACCTCGCTCATCATGTTCCGGCTTCTTCCGGACCCGGGCATCGTAGCGATACCCCGTCTAATGATTTATAGAATAAATTATCATCCAGAAGAACGAACTTGATTGCCTTGTACCTGAGTTTCCTGGAGACTTTTCGGGATGGATCTTTCAGGTAGTCAACGATCTCTTTCCTCCAATCATTTTCTGCAAGATCCGTCCCTAGTGCACACACCTCGCAAAGCAAATGCTTCTTGACTCTCCTTGTAACCAGAGGCGCTCTGAGCCAGCCTGTTTGCTTCCTCGTTATGCTCTCTAGGAATGTGCTCGTAAGGTTACCGGTGGAAAGCCCTTCAAGATTTCTCTCGCATTCCTCGTAGTAACTCCTCGGCGCCTCGCTCCCCGCACTCGTACCGGCCGTTCGGTTGCTTGATGACCAACTCGAATCTCCATAAATTTCAACCGAAACGGCCCCGGCTTCTCTCAAATATTGAATCCCTCGAAGCGGTGCCTCGTACTCGGCTGGTTATTTGTGACGGTGGGTTGTATAGGAATGGCGAATTCGAACATCTCACCTGCGGGAGAAATTAGCAGGATCCCTACTCCCCCACCTTTGCCACATGATGACCCGTCAAAGAATAAAGCCCATGGGGTAATCTCAAGCGAGATCAATCGAAGGGTCACGGTGTTCGTTATAAAATCGGCAATGACCGACCTTTGATGGCTTTTGCCGATTCGAACTTCAACTCGAATTCGATAGAGCTAAAATCCATTTGCCAACCCGACCATTCAAAATTGGCATAGATAACATATGTTTTATCACATCAAACTTCGAGTATACGTGCATTCGGCATTCAACAAGTAGTGCCGAAACTTTGTACACGAGTAGTATACGCAAAGACACGATCTTTCTATAGCCGAATACCTCGGTTTCGGGATCAAGTAGTTTTCGGCTAAGATAAGCTACTACCCGCTCCTTGCCTTCGAATTCTTGAATAAGGGCCGATCCAATAGTTTGGGTATCGGCCGCCACGTACAACTTGAAAGGCTTGTTCGACCGAGGAGGAACCGAAGCACCGGCGGCTCCTTCATGTATTGCTTGATTTCCTCGAAAGCCTTTTGTTGTTCGTCGCCCCATGTGAATTTCGATCCTTCTTTAGCTTCAAGCAACGGAGAGAATGGCAACACCTTTCGTGATAAATTTGAGATGAACCTCCTCACAAAGTTGATCTTGCCGAGCGGTGATTGCAACTCCTTGAGGTTGGTTGGAGGAACGACTTCATCAATGGCTTTCATGCTCTTTTTACCAACTTCGATCCCTCCTTCGTGGACCAAAAACCCCAAGAACTCTCCGGTCGACACCCCAAATGCACACTTGTTTGGATTCATCTTTAGACCATGCTTCCGGGTGCATTCCAGGGTTTTCTTCACATCTTCCAGATGGGTGTCATGACTTAAGGACTTGATCACTACGTCGTCAATGTAGATCTCCACGGTCTTGCCGATCAACTCATGAAAAATGTAATTCATGGCCCGCTGATAGGTTGCACCGGCATTTTTCAACCCAAATGTCATGACGATCCATTCAAATAGGCCTATATGACCAGGACATCTAAAGGCCGTCTTCGAGATGTCTTCTATTGCCATAAAGATCTGATTGTATCCCGCGTTGCCATCCATGAAGCTAATCACCTTGTGCCCGGCAGCGGCGTCAATCAACAAATCGGCAATAGGCATCGGATATCCGTCCATGGGAGTAGCTCTGTTTAGGTCCCTGAAGTCTATGCAAACTCTCATTTTTCCATTTTTCTTATACACAGGGACGATGTTAGAAATCCACTCCGCATATCTGCAGGGCCGAACGAAGTTTGCGTCAAGTAATCTTTCGATCTCCTTCTTCACATCGGCCAATACTTCATCCTTGTAGATTTTCCGGGGCGGTTGCTTATATGGCTTGAAACCAGGCTTGATTGGCAACCGGTGCTCGACGATGGATCGATCCAATCCAGGCATCTCCGAGTAATCCCAGGCGAAGCAATCTTTATATTCTTTGAGAAGCTCAATTAAGTTCCCCCGAAGTCCGGGCCGCAGATTTGTACCGATGAACGTCGGCCTTGGCTTGTCACCGCTTCCAATGTCAACTTCCTCCGGCTTATCGGCCGACATGAATCCTCGTCCCAACTTGCCATCGGTGCCATCCACGGGGTTCTCCATTAAAAATTACCGTAAGAGCCGACCGCTTGAATCGGCCGTTGGTCACCGCCGACGGGTTCAACGAGACCTTCTCCCCGGTCCTTCCCCGAGAAGCAATCGATGCCTTGGTACTCCCGTAAGGCCGGTTCCATGTTAGCCACGCTTACGGAGTCATCCGCCCGGACGACCTCGATTTCATCGTCCACCCATTGGATCGTTGTTGATGCATAGTGGATGGGACGCAGCGGTTGGCGTGGATCCGCCCCGCCCAAGCGAGGGCCGTAGGCTCCCTTCCCTTCGATGACGAAGAAGGTAGTGAGCAACGTCTTGGACCCGATCATCAAGTCCACGTGAGCGCATCCTTTGGTGTCCGAGGGGTTCCGGCGAAGTCGTTTAGGATGATGCTCGTTGGTGTCGGATCGCTCGGGGTCATGCCAAGCTTCGAAGGTGGTGTACGGCATTACGTTGATCGCCGCGCCACCGTCGACGAACATCTTGGTCAATGGCTTGCCATTGACGTACCCCCCTCAAGTACGGCGGCCTCATGTGGCGATTCTTGGCCGGCTTGTCGAAGATGGCCACGCTTGGCAAGCACCGCTGCGCCATCATCTCCTCGGGCCGCTCGTCGTCAAAGGAAGCTTCCTCTGCATCACCCGGTTAGCGGGAGCCATGAACTCGTTTGGCGAGAAGTATACCATGCATGCGGGGGGCGGACGCTTCGATCCTTCCGGCCGGTCCTTGGGGCGCCACTTCTGTCTCGTCTGGACCCCGGCTTGCTTCATCTCGCGGTTCCTCAAGCGTTGGACCCGCCTCTTCTGGCTTTTGCGTAGACCGGGTGGGCACCACTGCCCCTTCTGCCAGACGTAAACATCTTCGTCTTCCTCCTGGTCAGCCCACCTGAGATCAGCTTGGCGCTTCCTGGGGTGATCTATAACCTCAATTTTTTGCCGCCGATCCCCATTTGGGTGAATCCTTCCAAGTCTTTCATGGACGGATCGGCGATTGGCAGTTTCCTGCCTGTACTCAGCATATCTGTCGCTGCATTCAGGACAGTTCCTTAATGTGGGCAGCTTTAGGCCCTCATTCCCGGCGGTGCTCGAAAAGGCGCATCCCCGGTGGGCGCGCTCTGCGCGCGCGCGTGCCGTTCCCCGATTCCATCCGCGCGCCTCCTCTTCGGCCCGCGTTGTTCCTCCTCGTGACGATGCTTCCGGTAGCGCTCCTTTTCCATCGGCGCCGCCATTTGTTGAGGAGAATGCGTGACGTCACCTTGGGTTTAGACCGGACGATTCCCCAATCTCGATGTGGCTTTTGAGAACGCGGGGGGCGTCGCCCGCACTTGCTCTAGGGTCACCTCGGCGCTCGGGTCAACCGATCCATCTTGCTTGGACACGGGCCGAGGTCAGGACCTTGACTTTCCCCTTCTCTTCGGCTGTTATCGCGTTGATAGAAAAGCCGAGCATGTTCTGCGGGAAGGGGTGGCCATCCAGCTTCATCTTGTTATCGAACTTGAGGTGCCCTTCCTGGATAGCCTTCTGGATCCTCATCCTGAAGACCCTGCAATCGTTGATGGAGTGCGAGTCCCTGTCATGGAAGCCGCAGTAACGTTTCGCTTTGACTCCATCAGGCCGAAGCATAGAGTGCCCGTCAGGCAGCTTGATTCGGCCTTCCTTTACCAAGAGCTCAAACAACTTATCAGCCTTTGTGATGTCGAAGTCGTAGGTTCCTTTGGTCTGCCTGACCCACCGCTGATTCATTGTCAAGGGCTCTTTACCCCACAAGATTTCGCTGCAGCCTACCTCCAATTCGTCGTCGGAATCCTCGCACAAATCGGCTTTGTCCAAGAATTGGTTGTAGATGTCGGCGATGTCGTGTCGCTTGCCAAACTTGGGGTCCTTCTTGAGGCCATATGCCCGATTGCTCATCAAGGATAACTTCGCGACAGTTGGCCCAAGTTTTCAAACTCCATCCCAAATAGCTTTTCGCGCACGGCCGGGTAACATCCCGGCGACGGCCATATCGGCCACCGATCGTCCGGCAAGTTCAATGAGAAGCACATGCCCTTGACTTCTCCGAATCTTCTAAGAAACTCCGGCGGCGTTTCCTCGTGCCTTTGCTTCGGGGTGGCGAGATCAATCAACTTCTTCTCGAAGCGCGGCCCCCGAAGTAATGAGCGTGGAATTTACGCTCCAAATCTTTCCACCCGGCCACCGACTCGGGCGGCAAGGACGAGAACCACCGAAAAGCCGGACCCGTCGGCCGAGGCGGGGAAGTAGCGAACCCCGAACGTCTCTTCGGCCGAACATTCCCCAAGCCGCATGAGATAACGAGCGATATGCTCGACCGTGCTTGTCTCGTCCCCGCCCGAGAGAACTTTGTGAATTCCGTCGGCGGCTTCACCCTTGGTGGCGGGGAGCACGTTATAGTACCACTCGCGGGAACGGCGGCTCGTAGGTGGGGCCCCGCATCCTTGGCTTGAGGCCGAAGCGATTTTGCATCAATTCGGCCATCTTGCGTGCTAGGGCATCTTCCTCCCGAGCGCCTGCGGCCGCGCGCGTACCCACGGGTGCGGGAAGGCGTCGAACGCCCCGTAATTTCCCACTTCATGATAGCCACCGCCGTACGCATTCTTCTCGGGAGCCGGTTGGTTGACGGAGCTATTCTTCGACCGTGGTCAAGTGGGGCTCCGGGTGAGCCGAACGCTAGGTCTCCGTACGTAGGCCGGCACGGATTCGGCCGCGTTGCACGGGGCCGACCCGTCGTTGCTCCGTGGTGGCGGCGAGATTGGCCGACTTCCCGAAGCTTGCGGCGGAGGCCGAACCGGGCGCCCCCCCGGCGCCCGCGGAGGAGGTTGGAATGTCTCGCTCCCGGAGCTTTGAGGAGGAGGCTGCCGCACTGGCTTCGCGGCGGCGGCCGAGAGCTTGATTCACCCGGCTCACGGTGCTCTTTCCGTGTACGTCTTTCCAAACGCACCGCGCCCGCGCCCGGGCCAAAGAGGGCCACCATCATCGTCGGGAGCGACCCGAGGAAAGCTTGGTTGTGCTTGGTGAGCATGTTGTCTACCGATTCCCGGAAGATCCGCGCGCATTCCTCTTTTTCTTGTTGGGTCGTGGCGTCGGTCTCCCCGCAACAGCACTGCGGGCGGTGCTACTCTTCGGATATGGTACACCACTCCGATTCTTCTTAAATGACATGAGGCATTTTTGCTCGAAATTGATTCACGGCGTCTAGGAGCCGCCGATGCCGCTGCGGAGAAAGCTCCTCGATGTTGACATCCGGGAGGTCCGAAACTTCGGTGCATCTTGAACCAATTCACTGTATGGTCCCACCGGGCGTGCTAAAAAGTGTGTTGACGCAAAATGTGCACTCAGCGCCAATCACACAGCAAGCCGAAAAGCTTAGCTTCGCACGCGCAGAGAGAAAGTGACGTGCCAGTCAATTTTTCCTGAAAATTAACAAAAGATAAAACAGTTAAATACCAAAGCTTGGAACTTACGGGTGGTACCGGGCGGTTCCATATTTACGGCTAAAAAGCCAACCAAGACGACACGTAGCTATGCGAAGCTACCGTCAAAGAACCACAACCATTCGGGTAACCGCGAAGGAAAAAGAACATTGCCGAATGGGTGACGTAAGCATAACGACGATCGATCTTTGAATAAACATGGATGCATGTGCAAAGCCATGACCGATCTCCATGAAGATTAACATTAAATGAAGTAAAGCACGGACATGATCATGTATTAAATGAGCACGCATAGATCAAAGCACTAGTCTACCGCATGTCTAGGTACTTTAAGATCCGTCGGGTACGATCACAAACAAATCTATCCACCGCATGATACAACTTGCATGAAAAACGTACCACTTCCCGCAAATAGATCTATCCACCGCATGATACAATCTAAATACGGAAAGCTAAAAGCATACATCACTTATGGCACGAACGAGGCACGTGATCTACTCGTGAAAAACATAACCGAATACGGCTGAACAGCCGATCCAGGGTCCGTGAAGAAGGAACAAACATTACCACGTGAATAAATCTATCAGATTGACATGGAAATCTAATCCACCGGATGACTAGCTCCAAAGCAATCCCAAAACCTGCATCTACCGCATGATACCCGGTTCTTTCAAGATTTATACGCACAAAGCAAGCTCGAACCCGCAACACGTAACAACCTAGATCGATTCGGTTTCGGCTATCAGAGAGCACAAGATCCACGCGTCAAAGACACGAAGCTCGCTCTTGCACGGATCTTAAGAGGAAAAGAGCCGATCCAAACCCATCTAGATTGGGCAAGAGTGTATTACATGAATTAAAACATAAAGTAAAACTCATGATAACACGGGGGTAACTTAATGAATCTATTGGATCTTGCCGGAATCCAATAGAGCCGATAACTAGCTTCGAGCTAGATCTTAGCCTACCGCATGGCTCATGACCTAACAAGAAACCCTCTTGAACCAAGCTTGAATCTACCGCGTGACACGAAGCATGGTAACAAGACTACTTGCATCGGATCTAAATCCACTGCGTGATACTAGACATGATACAAGGTTGCCGGTACTCACGGAGGTCGACGGATCGATTGGTCCTCTCGAAGAACTCGACGACACGACAAGGGACTCTAGGGTTTGGCGTAAGGCCGGTGTGTATTGAAGAATGAACGTGTGTTGTTACATACATCCGGGGATCGTATTTATACCCTGCCGATTACAACTCGCGAATGGATTCATTGCCTAACTAAACTTGATCGCCTGTCCATCCATTCGCTTCCTCCGATCGAGCCACGTCACGCGTCCAATCCCGCAAAATCGGCTCTCTTGTTCTTTTGCCGAACCGGGAGCGGATAGCCGACCGCGGATCCTTCTGCCGAAAATCTCTCGAAAATATCTTTCCTTCCACCGGACGGACTCTTTTTCGAATCGGACCCACATGTCATACTCCTTACCAAATTTCGGTGTTAACAATGTCGGCCAAGCTGACATGCATGGCATAAACCACTACTGGTGCTAGGGATACATTTGATAGCGTTGGAGTGAGCAAGCTTGGAGAGGGCCTCATGACCAAGGTGTCCAAGACGTTGATGCCAAAGCGTCGAAGGTGAAGATTCAAGGAGTGCCGATGCCGGAGGGTGCAGAGGGTAGAGGGACCCGGTGCTGTTACATCTGATGATCTCGCTCCGAGTGGGAAGATCCTTCACAGAACAGCCAAAAGGGTCAAAGTCCACACTGCAGTTGTTATCAATAGTAAATTGACGAACAGAAATGAGATTCTTAATGAGGTTTGGTGCAACAAGAACGTCATTAAGGCGAAGGTTGTGAGGAAGACTACCAGATCCATTGGACAGGAATGAGGATGCCATCCCCAACAGTAATGCTAGAAGGAGAGGAAAGGGAGGAAGAGGCTAAAGGGAGTATACCGACGTCGGATGTAACGTGATTGGTAGCACCAGTATCAAAATACCAGTTGTGTGAAGCCGGTTGTTGAAGTTGCATGGTCTGGAACTGAGCAGCCAGAGCCTGCTGATCCCAGCCTGTAGAGAGGATGTCCACCGAGGGAGAAGGCATGGTGACCCCAGGAGCAGGGGCTCCCCATTGGCCGGCCCATGGACCGGATGGTCCGGCGAGGAAGGCGTGCGGAGGCTGGACCGGTCCCGTGCGCCGGAGGGCGGGACGGGCCCCCGGCCCCGGGCCACATATGAATGGACCCGGTCCGGGGGTTCGGTAGGAGGGCCGGGGGGAGGCGGAGCCGTGCCCCCCGGCCGAAGAGTGCCGGCGCTCGGGCCGCCGGTGTTGGGGGCCGAAGCGGCCGCCGTTGGTCCCGCCGGCCCGGGGTAGCCGCCACCGCCCCCGTTCTTCTTGCCGCCGCGCGCGGCGCGCCCGGGGGAAACCGGCCGGGGGGGGGGGGCTGCGCCGCGGCGGTGCGGCGGCTTCGGTGCCGCGGCGGGCGGGCGGGCGTCAGGAGGGCCCGTGCCGCCGCCGGAGCTGGAGAGGAGGGCAGTGGCAGGGGCTGTCTTGGCCATGGTGAGTTCCTCGATCTGTAGCTCGGCCCGCACCTTCAGGAAGGTGGGCAGAGGGTGGGTGCGGCGAAGATAGAGCCCGACGACCTTGAAGTTCTCGTTGAGGCCGCGGATGATGTTGAGGACGAGCGTCCGATCGGACACCGGCTCACCGAGATCACGAAGATCCTGCGCCTTGCGCTTGTAGAGGCGGCAGTAGTCGGCAATGGAGAGCTCACCTTGACAGAAGGTCCGAAAGTCAGCGTTGGCGTACGGGGGCGTGCGTCGCTTGGTTCCCGAGGAACTGGGATTCGATGGCGAGCCAGATGTCGCGGGCGGAGGCGCGATGCTCGGAGACGGTGTCGGCGAGGTCGTCGGTGATGGTGCCGAAGAGCCAAGTCCGCACGACGCAGTCCATCCGGACCCAGTCGGCGGAGTTGGGAAGGGCGACGTCCGACAGAACATGGCGCTCCAAGGAATACCGCCCGAGGGTGAGGAGGAAGGATTCGCGCCACCGAGCGTAGAAGACGGAAGTGCCGTCAAGGCGAAGAGGGATGAGCAGCCGGATGTTCTGCACGCCGACCGCCTGGTAGTGAAGGTTGAGGAGCGCCTTGGCCTCGTGCTGGACGAGCGCGTCCCGGACGGGATCGTCGTCGACGAGGCGACGAGGCGTCATCGTCATCGTCATCCCAATTTTGGTGAATGAGCATGTGATGCGGGAGGGCGGGAGTGATAATGTTTGTTATACGTGGTTCGGTCATTTTATTCACATATCGTTATGTTCTGTATCGGTGGGATACATCTGTTATGTTTGCCACTCCAATCCTGGAGGAAGTTGTTGCGGGCTTGCAGCATATTGAAAGCTGAGGTATATTGCATTGATCATGGAGATTACAGAGGGATTACAGATATATAGGCTGAGAAGCCATAACTAGCACAGGATACAAAGAGGTTAAGGCCTAATAACTAGCACAGGATACTAGGAGGTTAAGGCCTAATAACTAGCACAGGATACTAAGCATTAGCACAGGAAACTAAGCACTGATGCTGCACGGGAGACTAAGTGAGGCACAAGGCACTAGGCCTGTGCGGCAGCAAAACAGGGGATTAATGGTGCTGTCTAACACATATAGTAAGTAACTGACACATCTTGCTCGACTTGATAAACTTAAATTCACAATATTTCACAATATTTAGCATGCACGCTCCTCGTTGCCGGCGTTTATGACTCGGCGCTTCCTGGTTCTAATGTGCGTTTATGACTCAGCGCTTCCTGGTTCTAATGTAAAAGTAATCTAGTATTGGCAAATAATGTAAGATAACTTCTCAGTACCTACTATTACGAACATATTATTTTCGTTCTACAAGAAATTTTCATTAATCTAGAACACATGCTTTCATAGGCCAATCTACGGGAAGATCAAGTTACTAAATAGTGTTTAGCGGCATGACAACAGAACACAGATAGTGGGTAATATGCTAATCCGAAAGATTAAGCCATGCTACCTCAGCACTTGTAGACATAACAGCACCATAACATCGAGCAAAGTTCCAAAAAGAATTTCTTCAAGAAATTCCTTTGGCCAATCTTAAAAAAAAAAAGAATTTGAGCCTCTGCAGGAAACAGCACCGTGATACTAACAGGTTCTGAAAGTAACGTATGTTGTGATGCCGCCTTTGCAGTCAATGCAAGAAACACAACTTTACAGTTACAGCACTATCCAATCCCACAATTCAGTCACAAAACCAGCCAGAGCATTATGCTGGCTCACTTATGAGCACTATGCTTCACCTTGCAGTGGGTATCCAGAGCAACAGAGGAGTAGAAAGTCCTGAACCAAAGCGAAAACACCCATCCATGTGTGAGAAAACATGACAGCATTTTTTATGCAAGAAGGTTCGGATAGAAAATGTTGAAGAATTACTTGCTGCACGACTTGCAGGAATAGCCAGCGGATTGCTTAGAGCTGTCAATGATTGAAGGTCTATTCTTCACCTGCTTTGGATAAGGGGTCGCAACATGGACATAGCCACTTCTCTTAGTACTGCCAGTGCCTGCATCAGAGTTTATCAGGCAGTAAGGTTTCCGTGAGATGAAAAAGAACCACAAGCTAAACAAGTTTACAGTTAAAAGTAGCATTTCTCACCAGTTTTGTCTCCCATAGAAGGTGTTGCGATCTTTGCCTTCTTTAGAGGTGTCTTCGAGGGTGTTTCTGGCCTATTCTTGCCCATAATGTTCTGCATTAAAAAAACAGGTTTCAAATATCTTATATCTTATAAAATAAGGAGCATGTCAAAATAACAGATCAGCTTGAACAATCTCAGACCTTTGGAGTATCTTCACCACCATCTTGATCTGAACTGTCACTATCTTCCTCATCACTGGAATCCTGAGCATCAATAATATGTTCAGAGTACAAGTGATATATACAAGCATCAGGTAATCGACAGCAGACCCAAAATAGTAGTATAATAAACACAGGGAAAATGTATGATCATATGTATATAAGAAATTTAGTCCATAATACATTATTTTCTAGGTTGACTATCCTTCGGTAATACAACAAAGTGACTTCCACATTGGCTATTCCCTGAATTCTTTCACTAGCTTCTCAATAACTAAAATATAAAAAGAGAGAGAGAGAGAGAAACTAAACATCAAGAAAAATAGTAGTTCAGTCATGATTCATCACTTATACAAACCTCATCATCACCAGATTCACCCTCTTCAAAATCAACAGAGTTTTCATTACTGAGAACATCGTCAGTGCCACCAACATTAACTTTCCGTTTCTCAAGATCCTTTGATTCTTCCAAGGTATCCTTTGGTTTACAGAATTGAGTCGAAGCAGGGTTGTCTAAACCACTTTTTGTTTGTTTGCCGCTATCATCTGAAGTAAACAACGTTAGCTAATTTTAGCAGATCCTGGCACACAAACAAATGGGCTAATGGATAAATAGCACCATAAACCAAATATGTACACATGTCTTATGAAAGTTCAATCGGTGTAATATACTCGAGGGAAGCAAAGCAGCAGCCTTAACTCTTAAATCAAAAACTGTAATGTAGAACAAAGGATATACCATCTGCATTGGGGTATAGTGGAATAGCTGATGGAATCTCCTCATCAGAGTCATCATCTGAAACATCAACCACCATGCAACTTATGCAAAGGGATAAGGAATAACATCAGTAACTCCAATACTAAATGAACAAGAGCATTACCTTCATCAGTACTAGCGCCAGAATAAGATGTGGACAAAGACAGAGCAAGTAGTTAAGGAACAAAACATTGTTCTAGAGCTTCTTGCCAAACATTGAAGAATGTAAAATGAAAGGATATTTTGTCTCGCAGAATTTGTAACCAAGAACAGAGATGCTGCTGGTTTTTGAGGTGTGCCGTAACTCAAATTCCTTCTCAAAGACCAAATCAATCATACACTGAGGGTATTTTTCAACTGACAGTGTGCCAAACAGAACTTCTTTGCCACCAACTTTCACAAAAACTCTCACATCCTCCTTCCCCTTGTCATCCTGCAGCGCAATCTGGAAACACAAACAACTAAAGGGTAAACAAACAGGATCCACCCCCAAATAAGTGAAAAGGAGACCAGGTACAACAAAACTACATAAAGCATACCTGTGAAACATGACAATACACATCTCCTGGGTCACACTTCACTGTCTCACCTGGTCTGACCAGAACTCCTGGAAATAATCTATCTTTTAGTAGCCATAAGTAAGATAAACTATAGGAGCACAAGTTACAGAGAGATTTCTTCTCAGCGCATAGAAGCCATTGGACAAACTGCCAACTTCCAGTTACAACATCAATCATATCATATTCAAAAAAAAATAATCATATCACCAAAGAATACAAGATCATGATAAGAATGTAACCGAAGGTTCCAATTACAGGCATCAAAGATCGTAATGTACCATGGCATTGTAGCATCATCATTTATCAAACTTGATCAGAAAATTCTCACTTCTCACAGTTCCTGAAAACCTTATAAACTAGATTTACCACTTATCTCCCTCAACTTTGTCACTCAAGGAGAGTCATATTATCATTTTCCGATACTGGCTAAGCAAAAATCACCTAACCAATAAATCTATGAAACTACATGACACAATCACAGAATCCATAAATTTACTTAGGGGGCAATACATACTCCATTCAAGAGCTGCTGTTTAGTAGCAGCAGACAGGTGTCTAACCTGAACCAGCCTCACCCAATCATTCAACAACCAAAGACAAACAAAGCAGACGAAAAAATCGTACAACAGCCACCTAAGAACCCTAGAGGTTGGACTGGCTGATTACAAGTCTATCTCACTGTTTCTAAATTGGATCCAGCACCTCCTATTACCAACACAAAGTAGTAATCGACGAGATTGGAGCAGGACGATGCACCACATAAGCAGGCACGATCGGAGCAATAGAACAAAAAAACGGAGCGAAAAATTGCAGGGTACGGCACGCACCCCAGTGTTTGCAACTCGCAAAATCCATGGCTTGGGGAGGAGGAACGCAACGCCACGGAATCCCCGGCGGTTTCTCTCCGCCGCGCTGCTTCCTTCAGGAGAGGGGAGAGGGAGGGTTTTGGGGAAGCCGGAGGCGGCCGCTCGGAGCCTTGAGAGGGGAGCGGGGGTAAGATGGGAAGAGAAAGAGAGAGACGAGTGACGAGAGACGGGGGGCAGCAGGCTGTAAATTCGGGGCCTCCTATTTCCCTTCCGGGAGATGGATAAGTTTTTTTAGATCGAGATGGATTAGTTATATTCCAGCCCAATAACGACCCAACAACTTCTCATCTCTTCTTGAATAATTTTTATTTTTATATTTATTTTTCACAATTTTTCAAAAAATAGTCCCATTTTAAATTGTGCAAATATGTACCATCACCGTCGTATGATATGGCGATTGGGTTCAACGGTATGGCGGCCGGAGGTGCTATAGTGTTCCAACAGCCGTACCACACGACATTTGTGAACAGTACCCGACACGGGTATTGTAGCGCCTGGTAGGGCTTAGTTCGTTTTCAAAAAATCATAATTTTTTATGAACTCGGATGGAGATAAACTTCATATGAAAATTGTAACTTTCGACAACATCTACAACTTCGTAGTTCAAACGTTCATGTGAAGTCATCTTCAAACTCAAATAATCAAAATTCTACTCAGATTTAAGTTTTTAGATTCCAGATCTGGACAGTATATCGATTATTTGAGTTTGAAGGACTTCAAATGAAAAAAAGATTGAACTACAAAGTTAGATCTTGTCGAAAGCAACAATTTTCATACAAAGTTTATCTCCATCTGAGTTCGTACCAAAAAGTTGTAATTTTTTAAAATGAACTGACCCCTACTGTTGTATCGTACGGTGGTTGCAGACGCTACTATTCACAACCGCCGTGTGATACGGTGTTAGTGCCCAAACGTCGTATCATATGACGGTAATGGTATAGTTTTGCAAAATTTGAGATGTGACATATATTTTTGAAAATCAAAGAAAAAATAAATAAAATCCCTCCTCTTCTTCCCCGACTGCACACTATCCCCGCCGCCTCCACCTGGTCCACCACTAGCCCTGGCCGGTGGCAGCCGCCCCGCGTGCGCCGCCCACCCACCCGCCCTTCAGCCCGCCATTTCGAAATCGGGCCTCCTTGCTACCCCCGCTGCCGGTCCCTGGCTCACCGGCCGCCGTCTCGCCTCAGCCGCCGGCCGAACCACCGTCACCGCCTGTCCCCCGGCAGGACATTGGAGCCCCCACCCTAGCAACCCCAAACCTGAAACCCTAGCCCTAAGTCCCGGCGGATTCGACCATCACCCGCGGCCGACGGTGACCTGCCGTCGACCGCCCCTCCCCACCTGCCGCCCCTCCCGGTGCCACGGCGGCGCAATGAGCTCACCCCGGCGGAGCGACGATGAGACACCGTGGGCGATGACGAGAGAGATGGAGGGAAGAAGATGATGATCCTACAATCCAAAGATGCCGCACGAATCTTAAAGATTCGGAAGTTTCAAGTGAAACTTAGAGGATGTTCGTAGGTAGAATGAATAGTCTTCTTTGGTAGAATGAATAGTATTTTGTTAGAGGAAATAGTGCCAAAGATAAGCGGGATAAGTCGAGATATGTCACCCGAACAACCTCTTATCTTTTTTTTTTGCGTAAATGGGCTTGGTACGTGGGCACTTTCAGACCCATAACGTTAACGTGCCATCCCATTACTTGTGTGCAGCTATTGTTTGCTATTATTTTGTTGAAACAAAATACTGTTTCTTATCTAGAATACTGGTGGAGAAAATATAATAACTAAATTACTTATCCTAAACGTTAAGAATAAATACTCTCTCCGCCCCATAAAAAGTGGTGACACCACACGAAAAGACTTTACCCCTATTTTTTAGCCACAAGTAGGAAGTTGGCACGCATATCTAATCTAATTACTTAATTAGGTAAATAATTAAATTTATTTTCTAGATTACACTATTTGTGTGATTTTTTTTTCAAATGCTAAGATTACATTGTTTACGGGATGGGATGGAAGGAGTATATTTAAGAACCGATCGACCTTGCATCATTCATGAGAAGGAAATACCAAAATACAAAAACATGATGATGCTGTCTTCACATTCTCAGTACTCCACGAGGTAAGCGAGCGACTTCTTTACATGCAGCCCAGCATCAGGATTCAGTAACCTAACATCCACCCCTAGTTAAGCCAAATGCCTGAGAATAAGGTACCGAAGCATCAAGCCATCTTCTGCAGAAAACACTTCAGCTCACTTGTCACTTGTGAGGACTACGCTTATGCTTCTTCACCTTGCAATGAGTTTTCAGAGCGATGTAGGAGTAGAAAGTCCTGGATATGAAGAAAATCTCATGTGTCAAAGTATATATCGCAACACGTGCGTGAAAAAGATATGTGAGAAATTTTAGACGGAGGCTGGTTCGAATAAAAGGGCCAAATAATTACCTGCTGCACGACGCGCAGGCATAACTACCAGCAGGTTGCTTAGGCCTGTCACTGGTTGAAGGTGTATTCTTTTTGAGCAATGAAGGTCTGTTCTTCACGTTCTTGGATGGATAAGGGGTGGCCACATGTACATAGCCACTTCTCATACCAGTACCACTGACTGAATCAATGGTCATAGAGAAGTGAAAATTTGATTGCAGGGAACAGAGCGGCAAAGCAAACAAGCTAACAATAAAAAATAACACTTCTCACCGGTGTTGTTGCTCTTAGATGGTGTAGTCATCTTGGCCTTCTTCCCTGGAGGTGATTTCAAGGGTGTTACTGCTAGTCTATTCCTGTACTTAGTTTTTGAGGCAAATCTATCCCTGTACTTAGCATGCTGCATATGTCGAAAATTGTTAAAGATACAAATGCAGGATGTCATTAAAAAAATAAAAGAGTCATCGCAAAATGGAAGCTCATCTTGAACAATCTCACACCTTTTGGAAGTTTTTGTCATCATCATCATTGCTAGAATCCTGAAAAATCAATCATGTCACGGCAAAAGAATTATTTGGTCAAAATACATGATATAACCAAATGTTATAGAAATGTAATGCATTGTGCATGGACTTAGAGCTTATGAAACTCATTACTTCCACTTCACGCCTACTAGAACAATCTAATTTTAACCCTGAATATGGTACAATGTACAAGTTCAAGCATCAACTGTTAGGCCTACACTTCAGTAATTCCATAACAGGTCCGCAGACAGTAGTTTAAAAAAATTGCAGGTAAAACGACTATTGTATACACGAGAAGTTTAGTCCAAATGCTTCGTCCCCATATTAGTCTATCCAATAAAGTGGATGGCACTTGGTTTTCCACTGAATTTGTTTACAGTAAATGTTCTAGAAAGACGAGGGCAAGAACTTAAATGATCAGAATTTAGTAGTTCCATCACGGATCAACACTTATACAAACCTCATCATCCTTAGTTTCTCCCTCTTCTGAATCAACAAAGTCTTCATCACTTACATCATCGTCTGAGCCACCAACATTTGTTTGCAGTTTCTCAGGATCCCTTTTCTTCTCCAAGGCAGAGGACTGAGTAGCAGTAGGGTTTGGTGCAGTAAGCTTCTCTGAACCACTTTCAGTATCTTTGCTATTATGATCTGAATGTAAGTGTTAAACAAGTGTGTGATTTGAGAATCCACTTGGAAGCTCAAATAAGCTTTAGTAGTTTCATGAACAAAGGCAAGGAGAATAACCACAACATAAACCAATTATGAATTGTGAAATTGAAAGTCAGATATACTCTAAAGAAGCAAATCATTCTTGACCCTGAAACAACAATTGTCATCTACAAGTGCAACAAAAGGATATACCAGCTGCAATGGGGTATAGTGGAATAGACACTGGAAGTTCATCAGATTCATTACATAGGATGCCAAATGGACCAAAAAAATATCAGAGATAGTCTATACTGTACATAGCAACATTTACATACCTTCTTCAGTAGAAGAACCAGATGTGGCTAAAGGCAGGACAAGCAGTTAAGGAACAAATACTGATAACTGTGCTACTTTTTGTAAAGATGCAAGAATGGAAAAAAAAGGAAAAGGATATTTTCTCCCTAGCTTGCTGCGTTTGAATCCAATAATGGAGATGCTTCTGGTTTCCGAGGTGTGTAGTAGCTCAAACTCCTCCTCGAAACTCATATCAGTTCTATAGTGAGGGTATTTGTCATCTGAAAGTGTGCCAAGCAGAATTTCTTTGTCACCAGCTTTCACAAAGATTCTGACATCTCCATTCCCCTTGCCAGCATGTAGTGCTATCTGTTGTTTATGAAGGCGAGTTGAACAGTAAATAAACAAGATCCACCCTTAAGAAAACAAAAAAGGAAACGCAATCGTTGCTAAATCTTGTAAAAAGGCTGACCTGTGAAATCTGAAAACAAAACTCTCCTGGGTTACACTTCACTGTCTCCCTAGGTCCCACTACTACTCCTGGAAATATTGGTATGTTTTTTACAAAAATAACACTAGCACAAAATTATTATCAATTAATCAAACAAGATGTGTGGGAGCACAATTTAAAAGGAAAACAGTAAGAATATTTCTCCATGCATGACATTGCAAATATAAAATTGCAACATTAAACATTCAATCTTGAAGTAAACAAAATTCACAATAAACATAAGGTAAAACCAACAACTATTAAGTTAATTGCAATTGACATATACACAAGCACAATGCCACAATGGTGTTGTCGTCGTCATCATCTGTGCAAACCTGCAAACTAGACTTCTTACCAGCAATCTAGTCACACACCAGGGTATGTCATTTACAACCAGTTAAAAATTTGAGGAGAACAATCATCCAATCGAAAATTCATGCAACACACAAAATCCATCAACTTTAACCGAGCAAAGCAATGGTGACGATTGACGAAATAGCTACTCAAATTTTGACTGCTCAAGCTGACAAGTTCCAGTCTAAACAAAATCAGGCTCGCCCACGATTTAACCAAAGTGGTTACAAAATCCCCACTCGAGAATTAATGCAAACATATAACAAACAAACAATAAAATCGGGATGAACATCAGCAGGGAGCCCGCTTCAAAAAACCCTAGCGAGTTGGGATCGGATTGCTTTATCAACTCGATTTATGCTTCTGCACTGCACCCGAAATTGCTGATCAAGATGCAAACTAACAACAATAGTCGGATGCGCCCTAAAATCCCTAACGAACAAGCACGATCGCGGGCATCATTAGAAAAGCGGATGGAGCAAATGAACAAAAGAGAGAACCCATAGTACGCACCCCAGTGCTGCAGTTTGAACTCCATGGCTTGCAAGGAGGGGCAAGGCCGCCGAATCTCCCAATTGCGTTTCCCCGCCGCGCTGCTTCTGGAAGAGGGTTTTGGCCTTTCGGGGTGCCGCGAAGAGCGTGGGGAGGGGGGAAAAAGGGTGGAGGCGAGGAGGAAGACGAGACGAGATGGGTTGTGGACTATGGGCCATTAGTCTAGTGGGCTCGCATCTATGTGCACGTGGACAGTTTACGGCCCATATGGGTTTCATGACAAACACATGCGGTCCGAATAATGAAATGACGTTTTCTTTTCACCTGATGAACGCGTACCAAAAAAAAAAAAACAGCCTACATCCAAATTCCCAAACCAAAGAACACAGCCTTAGCTGGCAAGCAAGACTGTGAAGAAACGGCATCAACACATGATAAAGCAACACGATTTCCATGGATCATGGCGATTCCACGACCGTCGCCAGAAAGCGCTTTTGGAGAAGAAGATGTTTACCAGCCATTTTTCGGTTGCAAGTAGAGTGCTCAGATGGAGCAAGGTTTTATGCGGTGGCCAGGAAGCCCTCCTGCCAAGCCAACAGAAATTCCTGGCTACTGGTGTTACTAGTAAGCAGGCAGCAGAGCAGAGGCATGGCTCAGTTGCTTGCCCCGGTTACAAATCAAATGATTCCTTGCTTGCCCCCCTTTCCCTCCAAAATTCTCAGTCCGGCCTTGGCCCCCCGCCCTCTTCTTCTTCTTCTTCTTCTAAGTGCCAAGTGCAAGCACAACCCCACTCATCAACCTCCACTCTCAGTTCCTTGCTTCGTTCCAGTCACACAGCAGTTGCTGCATTGCTTGATCGGCTACTTTTCCTTTGTCCCTTGCCCCTTGACATGAGCAAACAGCCGGTGTCGCCGGAGGGAGGCGGCGTGCCGCCGAGCCATGCTCGCGGTGGCACCGATGCGGCGTCGTCTCCGCTGGGGACCGGCCGTGCCCGCAAGGCCAGCGTGCAGGGCGAGCGGCAGGCCGCGGCGGGGTCGCTGCTGCGCGACGGTGAAGGGACCAGTTCGGTCATGGCAGCCCACGGCGGGGACGGGCGCCGTGTGACCCTCCGCGTGCCGGAGGATGGAGGCCAGACACAGCAGGTGGCGCAGTATCCGCGCGAGGGGCGCAACGGGGCTGCCACTCCGTCGACGGCGCCGGCACGCCCCAGGCCGTCCTACGTGCCGCCGTCGCAGAGGCGGCGGGAGCAGCCGCCGGGAGGCATCCCTGCAGAACGGCAGCCGGCGATGCCGCCGCCGCCACGAGGAGGAGCACAGCCACCCTGGGCCGGGAGCGGTCTCGCCGTGCCGGAAGGAGCCGCACCGCCACCTGGGGAAGCTGCGCCGCCGGCGCCGCGCCGGAAAGCAACTTTCGGATTCCCGGCTCCAGGCCTGCCGGATACTTCAGATGCGCGCCACTATCGTCCTCCACACAAGCACACGCCTGGCAACGACGAAGCGGCCCCGCCGGGAAGCCTCTCCATGCCTGGCGGACATGCACCGCCACCTGGAGGAGCCGCACCGCCGCGCCCGAAACGTTTCGGGAGCTTCACGTCTCCTTGGGCTTCGGACCAGCCGAACGCGCGCCGTCCTCGTCCACGTCAGCACCCACCTGGACCTGGAGACGAAGCAGCGCTGCCAGACGGGGGCAGCCCCACCGCACCGGAAGGACGACGGCTCCCCACCGCAAAGACTATCGAGCGCGTCAGCACGCTGGAGAAAGATTATCCCGCGGGGGCTGCGCCGCCGGCGCCGGGAGGGAGACCGCCGTTGCCGCCGGCGCCGGCGGCGGCGCATGCGCATGACGACGCGCGTCCCCAACAGCCCCCGGCGTCGAATCAACCGTCGTACGGCTACGGCGGCAAGAAGAAGTGGCAGCAAGCAGGGAAGAAGAACAAGAACAAGAAAAGGCCGCTGGCGTTCCTCTTCACCCTGTGCTGCATCCTCTTCTGGTTCCTGGTGGTCTGCATCGGACTCGGCATCCTGGTGATCTACCTCATCTACCACCCGAAGCCACCCCGGGTGCACGTGAGCACGGCGACCCTGAACGCCGGGTACATCGACGAGCTCCCGCCGCCGCACCTCGGCGAGGCGCTCAACTCCGACCTCTACGTGCTCGCCGCCATCTACAACCCCAACACCAAGATCGACGTGCTCCTGCACTACATGCAGTTCGACCTCTACTTCCAGGGACACCTCATCGGGACGCAGGCCGTGTGGCCGCCGCTGTACGAGAGGCCCGGCGACTCCGCGCTCCGGAGCGTGCACCTGGTGGTCAGCGAGGTGGTGATGCGGCCGGAGGACGCCGACTTGTGGAGGAACACCACGCGCAGCGGCGGCCTCGTGCAGATGCAGCTCGAGGGTAGGTGGTGGGTCCAGCTCAACTTCGGACGGTGGCTCCCGTTCAAGTACATGGTGAAGCCGAGCTGCACGCTCTGGCTCGACCCGCCGCCGGCGGGCGCGCTGCGGAGGGCGCGGTGTCACCAATGATGTCTCCAGCCACTTCACTGGAATTGCTAGGGGTGCATGTGCATCATCTGATTGGTTTGCTTCGCGCATGGTCGTTTCAGTTCAGAGCTAGAAGAACAAACTCGTGTATTTTGGCTGAAAAACATTTTTTTTCTGTAAAATCGAATGGGATCAGGGATTATTAGTCAGTGGCAATTCTGTCTAGAAATTAAATCAGTCAACAGGTTGGACCTATAAACAAGTGAATCCACACTGATAGTATATTGCCAGTTCCGATTTCTCCATGCCTATAATGCAGAGAAGATGCTTTGTGAAGTGAAACGCACCGGAGAGAAAAAGAGAGAGAAGAAAAGAAAATCAGGCTTTCCTTGGGGAATCTCTCTAAGGACAGTTGTAAGCTGATTTGAGTAGCAGGAATGGATGGAATTCCCCCATTGCTTCTCGGTTTGCCAAACGGAGATATACCTCCCTTGTAACTCCAGACACGCACAAGTCCAGTGCAACCTTGCACTCTTGAGCTACGCTCCGGCCTCCATGCCAGCTTGCCAACCAACACCCTCTCCGGCAGGGCCCAAGCAACCGCCGGACACGCGGCCGCCAGCCACCGGCACCGGCACTATAATCAATTGACGGCTGGAACAAGTTGCTTCCAAAGCAGTCACAATACAATTATTCATATATCTGTTTCTTTGGAAACAGTCACACCAGAGCCATCTCCGTATCCGTTGTCTCCAAATATGACAATACTCCCACATTGGCAGAGTTAAAATATCCAGGGGCTGCACACATGAAAGGTAATACGAAGATAGCACCATAATGAGGTTACTGAACTTCCATATTACAACTATCTTCTTTCCATGTACAGTGGAGATCAGGCTGGCAAGATGTTTGGGGACACTGGGCATAAGAAAGATAATAGTAAGGTAGCTCATTAAAATGGTAATATTCAAGCCCAGTGTTCTACCTTTGCACTATCTAATTAAGGACAATAGAACTCGGAGCAAAAACAATGTCAGTACTAATGTAGCGCTCCAGTAGGCATGTACTATATACAAAAAAATTGACATCCTCAATACAATGAGGCATTTTCTATCCATACAGCAACACGGACCTTATCAACAATTGGTTTGGCAAGATGTCAGAAAAATGCTACCCCAAATCAGCCTGGTGTCCGAAAGGGGGCCTTCAAAATTCAAATCTGGCAGATGAAGAATGCATCATAAATTAGTCTCTGAAGTACCACAATGGAAGCTAAAATATTTCAACATGACACCCTTTCATAGCATAGTTAAAAAAAACTAGCATATATATTGCCAAAGATAGACAAAGCAGACAACATGCAGTATATAAGAGTAAACAAAAAAGAAGTTTGTACAGGCTATGCAATGAAATCAGTAATTTGCAACTAAAGAACATAATCAGAACAATACCTTTTATTATGCTCCCCATTTTGTATCCTTGCAGTTATGCGCACCACTGGCTCATCAAGCATCTCCACCTAGTCTCAGGCTCTCAGCCAGAGACATTGGGTCTGGTGCTTTCACAACCCCTGAGAAATTATATTGTATCCGCAAAATTTCTCTAAAGTAAGCCCTCACGAAGCCTATTGTAAGAAGCAATATTTGGTACAAATCCTGAATCGAGCATTTCATCCAACACAGCCTCCCCTTCCCTTCTTCTCCCCTGCCTTCCAAATCCCTGCACCAGCATCCGATAGGTTTCACCATCAGCCACAAAACCCTTCTCCTTAGCGAGCACCCTAAGCTGGTTCGCATCAGCTGTCCTCCCAGCTTCACAAAGTGCCTCAAAGACGCAGTTACAAGAAATTGTATCCAGAACAATCCCCTGATCAATCATTCTCCACATCAACTGGCAAACCTTATCCAGCTTCCCCACCTTCATCAGGCACTCCAAAACCGTAACGCCAGCAGGCACACTGAGACAGCATTTCATATTCCTCTCCAGCACCATGTCCACCACTTCCACTGCTTTGTCCATCTTCCCTGCACGGCACAAAGCATCAACTAGTTCAAAGCAATCAAACCCTTCTGGCACCACCCCATCTCCCAAAAACTCGACAAACACCTCAGCCGCCTTTTGAGCCTCACCACAACGGCACATACCACCGATCAAAACCTCCATAGACACAACCGACAGCCCGACCCCAAGCTCAAGCATCTCGTGTGCGACCTTAATTCCCTCCTTGCACCTGCCTTCTCCGATGAACCCGCGCATTAGTGTGTTGAAACTAACGCCTGTCGGTGCACAGCTCCGCCGCTGCATCTCGCCAAACCACCGCATGGCAGTGCTGACGCCTTCCGCGCGGCAGGAGCTGTTGATGATTATATTGAAAGTGTAGGCATCCGGGGCGACGCGGTAGACGGAGGTCATCTCGCCGTAAAAGCGGATCACATCGTCGTGGCGGCGGAGGCGGGAGAGGGCGTGGAGGATGATATTGTAGAACTCGGCGGGAAGTGGGGAGTCAGCGGCGCGGCGGAGGGATGCGAGGGCTTCGGACGCGGCAGGGATGTCGCCGGAGGCGGCGAACGCGACGATGGCCTTGCGGAAAGTGGGGAGGAGCTCGGGGCATGCGAAGATGGAGTCGTCGGTGCAGGGGCAGGGACGGGCGAGAACGAGATCGAGGAGGCGCCGGAGCGAGGGTAAGCGGCGCGAGGCCGCGAAGCGAGCGGCGAGGAGCGATGTCAGGCCGTGGTCGGGGCGGAACGCGGGCGACGCGTCCGCGGCGGCCAGGAGGATGTGGAGGTCGAGCGCCGCGAGTCGCGGGTGGTGGCGCGCTCGGCAGAGGAGACGGAGGAGCGAGGCCGGGGTGGAGGCGTGCGCGGAGGGGAGCGCCGGGAGCGGGCTCGGCGGCAAAAGGTGGGAGACGGCGAGCGGGAGGACGGGCAGGGAGGGGTCGAGCGGGATGGATGCGGAGGTGGTGGGGGGGTCGGAGAGTTCCGCCGCTTCGGTCTCCGGGGAGATGAGGCGCTGATGCCTGGAGATCAGCGAGGGCAGCTTCCGCGCGAGGCGGCGGGAGGCAGCCATCGCCGGAACCGAAAGGGAAAAAGGTTAGCCGTCGCCGGAAGCCCGGAACCGAAGAGGAGGGGATTCAGCGGGATGAGTCTCCTCTGGTGTACTATCCCTGACATGTGGGACCGAACCCACATGTCAGTGGCAATGAGTCCCTGTCCCGCAGAGGATTGGTTTTTGAGGAGGCCGAGATGGAATTTCTTTTATATATTTCTTCTATTTTAAAAAATTGTAAAAATAAATGCTGACTTACATTTTTTTTAAAAAAAAACTATACCATCGTCGCGGTTTTATTGCAACCGCCGTTTGGAATGGCGGTAGGAGTTCTATCTGTTGTTGGGCCTGCCGGTGGGGCCGCCTAACACAACCGTGCGCTACCACCATTCGAACGGGCGGTTCCAACCTCGTCACTATACGAGCATGGAATCCACCACCCCCACCCCCACCCCCACCCACACACTACACACACAATTCTCATTCGATCGCCTGTCAAATCTCTGGTTCGAGTTTGCTTATCTTACCGTGTGTTTTGTTGGAGAGCCGCGGGAGCGGAGCGGAGCCGATCCGCTCCCGCGGCTGTTTGGATGGGGAGCGGTGGGAGCGGAGCGGCTCCAGGAGGAATATACTCGCAAGATGCGGGTCGGCTCCGTCCGTTGAATTTTGAGGGACGGAGCGGCTTCGCTCCTGTTTCTCCTCTCCGTCTCCTTCCCTTTTCCCTCCCGTCTCTCCTCTCTCTCGCTCGTGTGCTTCTGGATGCGACCATGGAGCTCCCGAGCTCGCACCCGTGAGGGCGGCGGCGCTTCTCGCGCCCACTCACACGCGCCCGGAGGAGCCCGCCCCCGGCGGAGGCCGCCCGCGTGGAGGTCGCGCCGGCGGAGCCCGCCCCCCGCCGTGAAGGGTGGCGGCGACGACGGCGAACCGCGGCGGGGCGGCGGGCCGGCGCGGCCGGCGGAGCACGCGGCCCGCGGCCGGCGGAGCCGGGAGCCGGCGGCCGGGTGGAGCGCATGGCGCGGCCGACGGAGTTGGAGCCGGCGGCGGGGGCCGAGCTCGCGGCCGGCCGGGAGGAGGGGCGCGGCCGACGGGTGGAGTTGCCTGCGGGTGTGAGTTTCCTGCGGGTGGAGGATGAAGATGATGTATATGACATGTGGGGCCACTAGACCCTAAATCCTATGACACGTGGGACCCACTAACGGAGTGAAAATTGCCATCCATTCCCAATCTCAATCCTCCAACCAAACAAAAAAAGAGGTTGGAGCCAGTCCAACCCAACATTTGCAACCAAACATGAGAAGGGTCGGAGCCGTCCCCAAAACGAGGGTCGGCTCCGTTCCGCTCCCGCGGCTCTCCGACCAAACACACGGTTAGAGGTTGTTTGGCTCCCGACCACATATCAGCTTGCCACAGCCTGTGGCGAGAGGAACGACCGCCACACACCGCAACCCCTTGTGTTGTTGACTGTAGTGTGACAAAACAGGAGTGTGGCGCAAAACACTGTGCTGTGGCGAGTGGAGGCGGCCGACCAAACAGCCCCTTAGTACATAGAGATGGGGATGATGAGTACTACGACACAACGATTCTCAAGAGAACACTTGAGCACAAGCCCAAGGTCAATTCCAAGAGTGATTATAGAAGTGTATCCTTTAACTATGATTCTTTGGATACTAAATCTAAGGATGATGCCACTATACCCGTTGGCAAGTTGCCCCAATTTGATGGGACCAATTTTTCTAAATGGAAGCATATGATGAAAGATTATCTAACCGGTTTGAGTTTGAAGTTGTGGAACATTGTGTGTGTGCATTTTGATGATCCCGAAGACTTTGGAAACTGTCAACACCAAAATTTGGTACAAAAGGGAGTTGGATTCGTGGGCCCAACTTGGTAAAAAATCTTGTCCAGCGGAGGAAGATTTCTTCAGAAGATTCGGCAGAGGTGCTTGCGGTCGGCAGTTTGCTTCCGTTCGGCAAAGGGACTGTTTGCGCTGATTTCGCGGGATCGCATGGTGACGTGGCCCGAGCGGAAGGGATGAATGGATGGATAAGCATTCGCACTTGGGCGTTAAATTAGGTATCAAATATTGTGCTCGTAGTCCACCAGGAGTCATGCCACGACAGGGTATAAATGAACCCTGGATGTATGTAATGGTAATTCGCACATTCTCATAACAAACCGGCTTTACGCCAAACTCTGGAGTCCTCTAGTCGTGTCGTCGAGTTCTTCGAGATGGTTCATCGATCCGTCGACCTCCGTAAGTACCGGCAACCTTGTATCATGTCTAGTATCATGCGGTGGATTTAGATCGTGATGCAAGTAGTCTTGTTACCATGCTTAGTATCATGCGGTGGATTTAAGCTTGATTCAAGAGGGTTTCTTGTTAGGTCATGAGCCATGCGGTGGGCTAAGATCTAGCTTGGAGCTAGTTATCGGCTCTATTAGATTTTGGCAAGATCTAATAGATTCATTAAGTTACCATGTGTTGCTTTGAGTTTCTACTTTATGTTTAAATTCATGTAACACGCCTTTGCCCAATTTAGATTGATTTGGATTGGCTTTATCTTGTTTGGTGATCTTTACATTGCACGTTCACATCTTGGCTCAATATGGCACGTGGATCACGTGTTTCCCAAATAGCCGAAACCGAACCAATCTAGGTTGTTACATGTTGCGGGTTCAAGCTTGTTAATCTTGTGTAAACCTTGACAGAACCGGGTATCATGCGGTAGATGCAGGTTTTTGGGTTGTTTTAGAGCTAATCATCCGGTGGATTAGATTTCAATTCAATCTGATAGGTTTATCATCCTTGGCAATGTTTGTTCCTTCTCCATGGACCCCGATTCGGCTGTATAGCCGTATTCGGTTATACTTTTCATGAGTAAAAAGTGTTTACAAGTTATGTTTTAAATAATGCATGCTTTTAGCTTCTCATATTTAGATTGTATCATGCGGTGGATAGATCTCTTTGTGGTTAGTGTCGTATGGACCTCCCCGGGCCCACTACCTCGGTGGGTACCGGGACCGACTACTCGGTGGGCCCCCGGGACTACCCGGCTTGCGCTACACGACACCCGAAGGCGTGGAGCACAAGGACAACACGGGAGTAGTACTCGGTTAGGACTGCGTACACGTTCCGCACCGTGTAGAGGTCTCCTAGACGTACTCGACTAGTACTCCCGCCCTACTCCGACTTGTAACCCCGCCTCCCGACTATATAAGGCGAGGCGGGGACCGATCTCGGGATCACCTCATCCAATCTCAACTCACGGCGCACTATTGCACCATCCCGTAATCGTGCCCTATCAATCCGAGCTACGCGGCATACGGGACGTAGGGTATTACGCACCTCGCGGCCCGAACTCGTCTAAATTGTGTGTCGCGTGCCTCTTCCTTCGAGTTACCGATCTCGGCGAGTCACATTCATCTACTTCGGGTACTCCCCGTAGTAGGTTGCCGGTCCAAAACACCGACACCGGCGCGCCAGGTAGGGGCTCTCGCTCGAGATCACATGGCGAACTCGACGGCTTCCGCTCACATCAAGCCAACCGTCGCCTTCAACCGCGGTGACACCTTCGTCTTCGGCGCCTGGGTCTGCACTGCTGATGGCGCGGGCTCCTTCCGCCGCCGCTTGATCATGCAACCCGACTCGAGGACGGGGCCTTGTGACGCTTCCCGAAGTCGTCACGGGCAAGCTCGCCGGCAAATTCGGCGAAATTTCGCTCTCCAACCTCCACGCTGACTTCGAGCTCGAGTCCATCTCCAACTCGAACCCGACGTCGCCATGGGCCATCGCATGCGAGCCGGCTCCTCGCCCATCGCGAGCGGTCCCCTCTCCATGCCGGCGCTCGCGCGTGGCCCCTCACGTTCTCGGCCGGGCCCGCACGGAGGCTTCGCACCACGCCGGCCGGCAAGGAGCCCGTAACCGAGTACGGCTCGGACTCCGACGCCGCCCCCAACCGCGTCTCGGACTTCAACCCTCTCTCCGAGTTCTACTCGAACCCGACTACGAGTTCGACTTCGGGTCGGACCCCCGAGGAGCCCGAGTCCGAAGACGACTCCTCCGAGCTTCCCCTGTCGGGGCCGCCCTGCGGGCTCGTTATAAGATCGACGCCGGCCGGAAGATACGTCATGCGGCCGGACCGCAAGCCCGCCGAACCGACAAAGGAGGACTCGCGCTACGTCGCCTACATCGACTCACTACCGTTCCGGGGAGGGAACACCACTAGCCCAAGCCGACTCAAACACACCAACCGAGGTGGCACCTTCGAGCCGAGCTTGGGCACCCCCGATCGTCAAGTCTTCATGGCCGCCGGCGACACCCCGGTACCTCGAGCACGGCCGCGGACAAGTACACGGAGGACATCTCCGCGGACGAGCCGTCCGCCGATGCCCCCCGCGACGAGACCGACGCCAACGGGGACACCGGCGCGAACGTAACGGGGAAGCGCAACGAACGACGCCGGCGGCTCGGAGACAACCTTCCCATCCGCAACCTTGCGGAAGCCCTCGAGGCGGTCGAGAGCAGAGTCCACACCACCCCCGAGCAATGCCTTATGTCGATCACGGCCGATCGCACGCCGGGCTCGGGGCATACGAGCCGGGGAGGTCATCGCCAAGCTCGCCGAAGAAGCCTACTTCATGCGGGTCGACAAGAGAGTCGCCCAACCTCCCCCGCCTAAGCCTCGCGACAACGAAGCTACTAGTCGCGAGTGCCGACCCCGGTCCTAACCGTACTCGGGGCGACATCCCGGCCGACCCAAACCGCCGACGCTCTACCGCCGGCGGACCCTCACGCCGAGGACAACGTCAACCGAGAAGTCGTCCCCCACCGTGCCCCCGGCCGGTGGCGGCGGCAACGACCCCCGACGGCGGCGGCGGCCGACGGCGGCGGCTCCAACCACGGAGCCAACAAGAGAGCCGGGGGCGGCGGCGCCCGCGGCGGCCGCGGCCACGCGCACGGCCACGCCCTCGGCGCCTCTCGGGCGGGTACGATGCTCGTCAGAGAATCGATGAACTACGGCAAAAGAAGTCGACGACCGCTGCCGAAGGCGACGGCTTCCCCGCCTTCTCACCCCGGCTTCGCAACCTGCTCCTCCCCGACAAGTTCAAGCCTTTGGGGATCACCAAGTACGACGCGAAGCAGGATCCTATCCAGTGGCTCCGATGCTACGCTCTCTCCATCGAGAACGGCGGCGGCAACGGGCGACACCAAGTGCCTCTACTTCCCCTTCGCTCGGGACCAAGCCCCACTCACGTGGCTCGAGTCGCCCGGACAAGCACTCAATCGACAAGTGGGACCAGCTCGAAGGAACGGTTCACAAGCAACTTCGCGGGCGCCATGGGCCGTTCGGGTACTCGCATGGACCTCGCCATGATCAAGCAAGAACAAGGCGAGACCCTCCGCAAGTACATGCGCCGCTTTTTCGACAAGCGCGCTACCGTCGTGGACGTCACCGACAAGGAGGTCATCGACCTCTTCCAGGACGGGCTCTACCATCGCCGCACCTTCGAAGACTTCGGTCGTCGCCGCCCCCGGTCCATTCCCCACCTCAAGGACATGATCACGTCCCGGGCGGATGAAGAGGACAAGGCCAACGCCAAGTACGACACCATCCGCGGCAAGTCCAAGCGAGAACCGGGCGGCGGCGGCAGCAGCAATCCAAATCAAGGCGGCCGCAACAACAACAACAACAACAACTTCTCGGGTTCTAATCGCAAGCGCAAGCCGACAATACCGTCGCGGCTATCCAGGCGTCCTCCGAAAGGGAACTCGAAGAAGAACTCCGGCGGGTTCAAAGACCCGCCGAAGGAGAAGTGCCCGTGGCATCCAAACGGCAACCACACTACCGAGCGGTGCTACCGGCTCGGGCATGCACTCAAGGATACGCCGGAGCCACCGCACCCTCACGATCAGAAGAACAAGAAGAAGGACGGCGACGACTTCCAAGAACCCGAGAAGACCGTCAACGTCCTCTTCGGCGGACTACCCAGCAGGCGGGAGCAGAAGGCTACTCGCCGTGAAGTGATGTCCATCGAACCAGCGGTTATGACCCCTCTCAGGTGGTCAGAGACACCCATCACCTTCTCCCGCGCGGACCAATGGACCAGCTTCTCCGAACCAGGACGCTTCCCTCTCGTCCTGAAACCAACAGTGGCGGGCTCTAAGCTCAACAAGGTGCTCATCGACGGCGGAAGCGGGCTCAATGTCCTTTTCACCAAGACTCGAAGAAGATGAACCTTGACGTCACCCCCATGCTCGACAAGAGCAGCATGCCCTTCTACGGCATCGTCCCAGGCAACGCGGCTATCCCACTAGGCTCAGTGGTACTGCCAGTTACCTTCGGGGCGTCTCGCGACAACTACCGCACCGAGTACATCAAGTTCGAGGTCGCGGATATCGAGACTTCCTACCATGCCATCCTCGGCAGACCGGCCATCGCCAAGTTCATGGCGGTGCCCCACTACACATACTTGGTACTCAAAATGCCAAGTCCAGCTGGCGTACTCTCCCTCCGGGGGGGACTTGAAGATCTCTCACGACCGCGATACGAGAGGCCGTGGTGATCGCTTCAACAAATCAAGCACCCACCCCAATGATGGAAGTCTACGCCGCGTCGAAGAAGCTTGCCACAAGCGAACTCGACATCCCGGAGAAGTCCGACGGGCGCCAACAAGCCTCGGCCACCCGAGGAGGTGCTCACCAAGTCGGTCGACCTCGGAACAGGCGACCCCACCAAGACCACCACCATCGGGGCCGGCCTCGACCCCAAATAGGAAGACGCGCTCATCAGCTTCCTTCGGGCTAACCGCGACATCTTCGCGTGGAAGCCGACGGACATGCCGGGAGTGCCCGGGGGAGGCCGATCGAGCACCGCCTCAACGTCGACCCAAAGACCACCCCTAAGCGACGGCACCTCCGACGCTTTGCCGACGACGGACGGGACGCCATCAAGAAGGAGCTCGCCAAGCTACTCGCCGCCGGCTTCATCGAGAGAAGTCTTCCATCCCGAGTGGCTCGCCAACCCCGTCCTCGTCCGCAAGAAGAACTCGAACGAGTGGAGGATGTGTGTCGACTACACCGACCTCAACAAGCACGCCCCCAAGGACCCCTTCGGGTTGCCGCGGATTGATCAAGTCATCGACTCCACGGCGGGCCGCGACTCGCTTCTCGCTTCCTCGACCGCTACTCCGGTACCACCGGATCGCAATCAAGGAAGAGGACCGAGAGAAGACCGCGTTCATTACCCCGTTTGGCGCGTTCGCTACACGACCATGTCTTTCGGGTTGAAGAACGCCGGCGCTACCTATCAACGGGCCATCCGGGCTCGCTTCAAGCGGCAACTCAACAAGAACGTCGAGGCCTACGTGGATGACGTGGTTGTCAAAACCGGGGACTCCGGTACCCTCATCGACGACCTTGAACGGACCTTCGCATCACCGCGCGAGTACCGCCGGAAGCTCAACCCGAACAAGTGCGTCTTCGGCGTACCTTCGGGTAAACTACTCGGCTTCATCATCGCCCGGCCGCGGCATCGAAGCCAACCCCGAGAAGATCTCCGCCATCACCAGCATGCAAGCTCCCACGAGCATCAAGGACGTCCAGAAGCCGACGGGGGTGCATGGCGGTGCGACCGCATTCATCTCGAGGCTCGGAGAACGGGGTCTCCCCTTCTTCAAACTTCTCAAGCACCACGAGAAGTTCGTGTGGACTGCAGAGGCGGACCAAGCCCTTGCCCAGCTCAAGGACTTCCTGTCGAAGCCACCGGTCCTCACGGCTCCCCACAAGGGCGAGCGCCCTCGCTCTACCTTGCCGCGACTACTCACGTGGTCGATGCGCCATCGTCGTCGAGCGGCAGGAAGACGGCCACGCCTACCCGGGCCCGGGGCGCCGGTCTACTTCGTCGGCGAGGTTCTATCGAGTCCAAGGCTCGCTACCGGCCCGTGCGAAGCTTCGTACGCTCTACTCATCACCTCGCGGAAGCTACGACACTACTTCCGGGAGTACTCGGTCTCCGTCGTCACCGACTACCCGCTCGGCGACATCCCGAGGAACCCGGGCGCCACCGAAGGATCTCCAAATGGGCCGTCGAGCTCGGCGCCCTCACCATCGACTTCAAGCCACGCACGCCCATCAAGTCGCAAGCTCTAGTCGACTTCATGGCGAGTGGCGGGAGAACCGCGGCCTACCGCTCCCACCGCGCGACCGAGCATTGGGTGATGTACTTTGACGGCTCACTCAACCTCGAGGGCGCGGCGCGGGGGTACTCCCCGATCTCTCCAACGGGCGAACAACTCAAGTACGTCCTGCGGATCTTCCGGAAGGTCTCAAATAACGAAGCCGAGTACGAAGCCCTCCCCGCACGGGCTCCGCCTCGCGGCTTCACTTGGCATCAAGCGGCTACTAGTCTACGGCGACTCCACGGTGGTCATCAACCAAGTCAACAAGTCTTGGGACCGCAACAAGGAGAACATGGACGCCTAGCGCCTAGAAGTCCGCAAGCTCGAGAACAAATTCTATGGTCTCGAGTTCCACCACATCGTCCGCGACAACAACGTTGCGGCGGACGTCCTCTCGAAGCTCGGATCCACCCGCGCCCAAGTACCCGCGGCGTCTTCGTCCATGAGCTTCACGCGCCATCCATCCCGAGCCGGCGCCACCGACCACCGCCCCCGGCTCATCAACCACCGGGCGAGGAGGTCATGATGATCGACGTGGACCGGAGGCAACCCTTCATCGACTACCTCGGCGAGCGAGAAGGTCCCCTCGACAAGAACGCGGCCGAGCAACTCGTCCGCCGCGCCAAGTCTTACGTCCTCGTCGGCGACAAGCTTTACAAGCGAGGCGCGTCGTCTGGAGTACTCATGAAGTGCGTCCCTCGTGAAGAAGGCAAGGACATCTTGGAGGAGATCCACAAGGGCGTCGCGGCAACCACGCGTCCCTCCCGCACGCTGGTCAGCAAGGCCTTCCGGCGAGCCTTCTACTGGCCCACAGCCCTGGGCGATGCCGAAGAACTCGTCGAAGGTGCCAAGGATGTCGGTTCTTCGCCAAGCGACAACACGTCCCCGCCTACAAGCTAGTCACCATACCGCCAACTCCGGCCCTTTGCCCGCCGGGGGCTCGACATGATTGGGCCACCGCCAACCGCGCCGGGGAGGATTCAACGGGTACTGGTGGCTATCGACAAGTTCACCAAGTGGATCGAGGTCAAGCCGGTCACATGCCCCAAAGCCGACAGAGTACTCGACTTCCTGGATGAACTTGTACACCGCTACGGGCTACCCCACCGCATCATCACAGACCTGGGGTCCAACTTCAACAACCACCAGTTCTGGGAGTACTGCGAGAATAGCGGAATCGACGTCAGATACGTCTCCGTCGCCCATCCACGGGCCAACGGACAAGTCGAGCGCGCCAATGGGATGGTGCTCGACGCTCTCAAGAAGCGGCTACACGACGCTGCTAACTCAAAAGGGGGCAAGTGGATCAAGGAACTACCCAACGCACTCTGGGGGCTGCGGACTCAACCATCCAAGCCAACGGGGCAATCCCCCTACTTCCTGGTCTACGGCTCTGAAGCCATCCTCCCTGCCGATGTCATATGGAACTCGCCGGCGGTGGAGCACTACGACGAAGGCGTCTCGGAAGACAGCAGACGAGTTGATATCGACAGCCTCGAAGAAGCTCGCTGCGCCGCCCTCGTCCAATCAGCAAGATACCTGGAGGGTATCCGACGCTACCACGATCGCAACGTCAAGGAACGCTCCTTCAACGTTGGAGATCTTGTCCTCCGCCGCATCCAGAACACGGAAGGACTTCACAAGCTCAGTTCCCCCTGGGAAGGCCCCTTCACCGTGGCTAAGGTGACCGGGCCGGGCTCCTACCGCCTCCAAACACTTGAAGGCGAAGAAGTCAACAACTCGTGGAACGTCGACCGGCTTTGTCGATTCTACGCCTAGTCTACACGACTACTCCGGGTTCATGTCTACACGACTTCATCAACACCCCTTGCCGCAAGCGACCCTCCGGTCCCCGGCTCCAAGTCTCCGGACTACTCTCCTCCGAGTCCGGCCCCGTGCGGCTACCTACGGACCCCGGGCCGCGACGAGCATCAAGGACTCTAGCAGCCGGTCTACCAAGAGACCACACTCCAAGATCCGGCCCCGCACGGCTACCTACGGATGCGCGATCCGGCCTACACGGCTACCTACGGATCACTCGGCGCAAGCGGCTACCCGCTCCAAGACTACTCGGTACGTAAGCGGCCTTTGGGCCCAGGCGACCCCTTGTAACTACGGCCCTGGCCACCCAGGTGTACTTCTTCAGTAATAAAGTTTGATTGTTCATCAACTTCTTTATTGCCTACTCCCTGCGACGGGATTCCTAAGCCGAGTACTACTACTCGCACCTACTCCACGATGGGCGCTCCGCACTCTGAGATCGCGGCTACGAGTACTCATTGATGGAACATCACATTTCATTGACATATGAAAAGTTCATTACAACTGTTTCCTATACAACTACGGCTACTAGCTATCTATGCAGGGCTACTGGAGGTTCAACTTATCGGCTACCTGCTCCGCGATGGGAGCCATCTGCTCCAGCAACTCTGCATACTGCTCATCCGAGCAGTTGGCGGCTACCCCGCCGGCGACTACCTCCACCGGGGCCTTCGGGAAGTACGACTTCATGAAGGCCAGCACCTGCTTCGGGATTGACTTGGCCATATGCTTCACGTAGGCGGCCAGCCGGCTTGGCGCCTCACGAAGTCGATCCGCCAACGGAGCAATCTTGGGGCCGCCCGGGTGCGGCACCAGGAGCCTCGCGATCGGGAGGGCGGCCTCTTCAAGGTCCTTCGGCCTGGGCCGGAGCGCCTCGCGGTCTTCGTTCGGCTTCGCAAGGATTTGTAGCGATTGACAAGATCCCGGTCGAAGCAATTCGCAACTCCATGTGCTTCTCGCACTCGAAGGCCGACTCCTTGTAGTCGAGTTCAAGTACCGGCGGGCTTCCTGCTCCCGGTAGAAGAGATTCTTCATGCCGATCTCCGAGCCTTTCAGTCGCTCCACCTGGCCTTCGAGTTCTGCAACATCGGAACACAACAACGGGTCAGAGCTTGATGACTCCCAACAAGTACCCGACAAGACAAGAGCCATACCTTTGTTCTTGTTGCGGAGGCCTTTGTTCTTCCGCACCAGCTCGTCGCTCTTCGCCTGCAAGTCCATCACATCGTTGTGGTACTTGGCGAAGGCGGCATCAAGCTTCGACTGCATGGCGGCCGCGTGCTTCCTCGACTTCATGAGCTGCTCCTCCAGGGCTTCAGCTCGCAGTACCGTGTCGCCGTAGCCTTGCAGTAGATTCGACTTCTCGCGGGATCGCTCCGCGACGTCCTACACAAGACAAGTACAAGTCAGCGAGTACTCAACGCAAAGGATTGACTACTCGGGAGGCAACGGCTACGTACCTTCATCCTTTGTTCGACTCGCCGCATCGCCTCCAAGTGCCGCGCCAACACCGCCGGTTCGACGAGATCGTCGGCAAGCGCGCCGATCCCGCCACGGCTACTCGTTGTGGCCTCCGCCATTGGCGCCGAGCGGATAGGCTCCGCGTCTTGGATCTCCGGGGATCGGATCGCCACCTCCAGGGCAACCCCTGGCGACGTGGTAGCCGCCTCCCCCTCGGCGGACTTCTCGACGGTTTCCCCCATGGGCTCGGGGGCTTCTACCGCAGCCTGCGGGGCTTCTGGTGTCAACTCCTGCATGGGCACTCCTGCAGGGATGTCACCTCCTTCGGCGCCTGTCACCAAGGAACACGCGCATCGGCATCTACGACTACTTTTTTTTGGGGCTCTATAGCTTCGGGAGGAGTACTCACCTTCGACTACGACCGCCTCGCGGCAACGGCGCTTGCGGCGGGCGGGGGGGCTCGGTCGCGGCTTGGGCCTCCGGAGCGGGCTCCTCGACGGGCGGCGCGGCGCTTTTCGCCCTCGCCACCGTGGGCTCCTCTCCGTCCCGGCTCAAGTCCGTGGATTTTTCGCACAAGTATCCACGAGAGGGTCGTCAGATAAAATCGACTACTACAATGAGTACTACTCATGAAGGTGTGGTACTTACAAGTTCGACCGGACGATAGTCACGGCCGGAGCACCGAGGATGCTGGCGATGTCAACCAGTCCACCCTCGGTGGGCGTTTCTTCTTGCGCCTCTTCGACCACCGCCTCCTCCACGGTGGCAGCGGCCGGCGCAGACGTCTCCTGCGTCCTTGCGGCTTCCGTCTCTCCAACCGCGGTGGACGCGGGTACCCTGCTCTCTCCTGGAGCAGGGGGATGGCGCTCCAGCTGCGCCAAGATTTCTCCAACGGTGGGGGCTGGACTTCGGCTTCCAGCCGGTTCCCCCACTGTGGGCCACATGCCCTCATCGCCCTCCTCCGCGGGCTCTGTTGGCGGCCTCTCCTGCACACAAGGATGACTACTCGTCAGCACCGTACTCGATTACTGGGTACTCGACTACTTTGCTCAAGATGATTTACCTCTGGAGGCGTGGTCTCTGAGACCTTCATCTTCTTGGCTACCCGCTTCTTGGCGGGGTTGCGCGGCTTCCTCGGCGGCGCGGCAAGGCTAGCCTCCGGAGCTAGCGGAGGGTCCCTGGATGAGAGGTACATGAGGCAAGCCTGGACGGCTAAACCTCGACCGCAGCTGGAAGCGGTCCTGCAGCGTCTCCTCGTCTTCCTCGTCATCGGAGGTATCCTCCACGATGACGGGATCGTCGTCGTCTCCGACTACTCGGCGCTCCTTCACCTTCTCCACCGATGGGATCTCAATTCCGCTCGGTGGTGGCTGCGGCTCGGAGACAAACCGCTTCACATCATCCTGCGCAAAGACACAAAAGCGTCAGCAACTCTGCTACAAGTGTCTACTACTCGACGAGGGGGGTACGGCTACTTACCTCGTTGGGCGGGCGCGCGGCGGAGTATTCCTCGACAGGACACGCCGTGTACTCCGGCATGTCCTTGAAGATCCTCGACAACCTATCGATGATGTCATTGTCTTCAATTTCGCCCCCCGGCATCCGCGACGTGTCGTCGTCGCCGGTGTACTCGAAGCCCATCGTATCCCGCGCAGACAGCGGCTGGATCCGGCGCTTCATGAAACTGAAGGCCACATGTTCGGCCCTCAGTCCTGCATCCCGCAGGGTCTTGATGCGTGCCAGCAACTCCGGGAGCTGGATCCCTTCCTGCATGGTGGGCTCCGTGTTCCACCACTCTTGGTGCTTGGGTTGCCGTCCGCTTGGCTTCGGCAGCTCGGGATGATGGTTCGTGGTGTAGAACCATCTCGTCTTCCAGTCCGTGTTGGAGTCCACGAGCTTGTACGCCAGGTACTGCTCAGCGGCATCTTCCCTCAACTGGATCCCGGCCCCTCCGACTACTCTGGGGTTGGAGGCGCTGGGCTGCGGCTTCACGCGGAAGAATTTCCGGAAGAGAACCCAGTGTGGCTTGATCCCCAAGAATGCTTCGCAGAAATGGACGAAGACGAAGTATGGAATATTCCGTTGGGGTTCAAGTTGAGGTACTCGATGCCATAGTACCTGAGAAGCCCTTTGAAGAAGTCACTCGCTGGGAGCGCAAGACCGCGCTCCACGAAGCGCGAGAACATCGGGATCTCGTCTTGTGCCTTCTCCATTGGATAGGGATCTCCTGCGGCGGATCTCCACATGTCGATCTGCTTCTCCCTGATGAACCCGCTGTTCAACAGGGTCAACAAGTCTTCGGTCTTCACTTTCGATTTTTTCCACTCGCGGCTTGGGTCAGCGCACGGTGGAGACGTGGGCGGCGCCGCTCCGGTGCCGGCCGCGGCAGCCTCTGCATGGCTCCTCTTCTTCCCGCCGGCCTTCGACGTCTTCGACGGGGACGGCTTCATCCTCCAAGAGCAGGGAGTCTTCACTCGCATCCGCTCGGGGGCTACCCTACAGCTTTCGGGTGGCGATGCGTTCGGATCTACTACGGCGGCGGCGCTCGCTGGAGTGGATCTACTTCAAGATTCAAGTGGCGAATGACTGCGGCTCACTTGGGTGAAAAACCCTAAGGGTTTCGGCTTGTATTTATAAGCCAAAACGCCTCCGCAACGGGCGCCTGGATAAGTCCACGCGCGGCTGACTCAGCGGCTGCGCGTGACTCTTCGCATTCTACTAGTCGACGCGCCTCGCCTCGGGATGCTTCGGCTACTTCTACTCGACCACCTGGGACGCGGCTAGTCTCAAGAGCATCTCAGGACACATTCTCCAAGAAGACCCTTCAATTCGAGAGGAAGTACTCGACTCAAGGCTCGGGGGCTCCGTGCCACGTGTCCTTCGGTTTTTTCTCTCCGGATTTTTCGGGATTTTCTCGCCAAGGCTTCGGATAGATCCTCAGCCAGGGCCCGCGGCTCGAGGCTCGGGGGCTACTCCACGTAGATGGCAGTTCTGCAAATCGCATCTTCTTGACGGCTCCGGCTTCAAGATAAGGCGAGGCATTTTTGAAGACCTTCGAAGGCGGATTTGAAGGACGCTTGGGACTACTCGAGAAGACTTCAAGATTGCTCAAACATCACCGGAGTACATTCCGGCCTCGGGATGCTTCGACTACTCTTGAGGACTTTTGACTTGTAGCACTCGGGGACGCTTGAGGACTACTTGTTAAGGCCGTCAAGACTACTTGAAGCTATCCTTCTCGACTACAAAGTACTCGGGGGCTTGTCGTATGGACCTCCCCGGGCCCACTACCTCGGTGGGTACCGGGACCGACTACTCGGTGGGCCCCCGGGGACTACCGGCTTGCGCTACACGGCACCTGAAGGCGTGGAGCACAAGGACAACACAGGAGAAGTACTCGGTTAGGACTCTGTACACGTTCCGCACTGTGTAGAGGTCTCCTAGACGTACTCGACTAGTACTCCTGCCCTACTCCGACTTGTAACCCTGCCTCCCGGACTATATAAGGCGAGGCAGGGACCGATCTCAGGATCACCTCATCCAATCTCAACTCACGGCGCACTATTGCACCATCCTGTAATCGTGCCCTATCAATCCGAGCTACGCAAGGCATACAGGACGTAGGGTATTACGCACCTCGCGGCCCGAACCTGTCTAAATTGTGTGTCGCGTGCCTCTTCCTTCGAGTTACCGATCTCGGCGAGTCACATTCATCTACTTCGGGTACTCCCCGTAGTAGGTTGCCGGTCCAAAACACCGACGAGTTAGTGGTGTGATTTCAAACAAGTTGTATCATGCGGTAGATTAACTTGTTTGGTTTCATGCTCGACGGGTTTTAAAGTACCTAGACATGCGGTAGACTAGTGCTTTGGGCCTATGCATGCTTGTTCATTACATATTTGTAATCACGCTTTACTTCATTTATTGTTTATTGTTATTTATTCTCGAGGATCGGTCATGGTTTTGTGCACGGACAATGTTATTCAAATAAAGACCGATCTATCGTCATGCTCACGTCATCTATTCGGTTATGTCTTGTTTTACGTTTTAAAGCTCCCGAATGGTTTCTAAATTGTTGGCAGATAGCTTCTTATAGCTATATGTCATCCTACATGGCTTTCTAGCCGCAAATATGGAACTGTCTGGTACCACCCGGCAAGTTCCAAGCTTTGGCATCTGACTACTTTGTCTTTTGTTAATTTTCAGGGAAAATTGACTGGCACGCTTTGGAATCTGCTCGTGTGTGAAGCTAGCTTGTTCGGCTTGCTGTGTGCTTGGCGCAGGGTGTGGATTTTGCGTCAACACACTTTTTGGCACGCCCAGTGGGACAATTCAATTGAAATCAAGATGCCTGAGATCGGCGACGTTATGGACGTCACCATTGACGAACTATCTCCAGAGCAACTACAACAGTTGAAAGACGCTACTGACCAATTCCAGATGAAGTGGTTGATGTCGTTCAAAAAGAACAGAAGTGGCGTTCCATACCTTAAATCTGAAATACCCAGGGTTCTGTTGCCCGGGGAATCTGATGCCACATCTTTTCAAGAGAAAGAAGAGATTCTGCAGGCTTTTCGGGATACTGCGGAAACTGTGATGGGTAAGCATCATACGACCTTCTTGGGCATGTTCAAGCAGATGATGGTGGGCGTGTTCGGCCCAGGCAAGGAAAAGGTGTTTAGTCGAGTATCCCCTCACGGATATTATACGGAGGTCGGAGAAACCAGTTCTGCTCAACCAACAGGAGCTCAACCGCCACTGCAGAGCCAGCCGATCCAGCCTCCTCCACAAAGCATTGGGAGCCAGCCGATCCAGCCTCCTCCACACAGCGCTGGAAGTCAGCCAATGCAACCTCCTCTACGAGTCGCGGGGGGACAGCCAGTCCAGCCACCTCTACAAGGCAATACAGGTCAACCAGTTCAACAGCCGAACCCATATCAGCCTACATATGGGGAAATGGCGTTCGGTTCGTCTGGAGTGCCGCCCAATTCCAGTTACAAGATAGTTCCAGCCAACAACAGGTTGCAGAAGAACATGTACGGTGGGGGTTACCACGAGGTCATGGATTATGGCGCTATTGACGCTCTCCCGAATCCTGGGTACCGTGACGCCCTAGGCTTTTAATTACCGTCATTAACGCTAATGACCGGATCGCCGGGTCAAACCTAGGTCAACCTGGGTCATCACCCGAAAAAAACTCGCCCGTGAACCCCAATGAACCCCTTGACCAAGCCTACACACACCCGTAGTGGACCCTTGGTCAAAGACACGGTCAAAACCGGCTTAACCGTTGACGTCGGCGGTCGTGTGGAACTTTTGCCGCGTTCTCCAAAATTCACCTAAACACTTCAAAATCTACCTTTATGAAAGTTGTCCATCTTATTGAGGGACACAACTTTCATGTAGATTGGCATTTCAAATTTTGAGTGGAAGTCGGTGAAAAACTCGATCAGCGACAGTACCCCCTCGTTTTCCAAAACAGCCGACATTCAATATTGGCACGACGTTCCGCAAAATCCATTGAGAAAAACACTATATGGCCCTTTTGAAAGTTGTAGAGGGTAGTTAGATCTACAACTTTCCTATTCATTGTTTTGTGCACTTTTATTCAACTTTTGGGAGAAAAACGTGCTTGAACCGAGTCGGTCCGAAATGAACGGCGCCGGAGCGCGGCCATGCCGCGACGTCGCGCCGCCGGCCGCGCGCGCGCGCGCGCCCGCCACGGCCGCCGCCGCCTCGGCGTCCGGGCCCGCCGGCGCATGTTCCCGGGGGCAGCCGCGCCCTCCCAAGGCCGCCGCACGCTTCCCGACACCTTGGACACGGGAACGCCTTGAATTCCGGGCGGCCGTGCGACCCCTAACGGACCCGGGGCGGTCCCTTCGCCGTCGTCCGGTCGCGCTCCCCGCCGAGGCCTCCTCCCCCGTCGGTCCACCGGCCCCGGGGGGGGCTACGCGAGTCGCCTTGAAAGGGGAGCCGGCCCCCGGCCGCGGCGCACGCTCGCTCCCCCTCCGCTCCTTGCTCCGCCGCCTCCCTCCATGGCCGCCGCCGTCGAGCCGCGTCCCCGCTAGCTCCCGCGGCCAATCAACCTTCCCAATCCGTCCTCTAGAGTGCACAAGAGCCCCCGCCACCGCCGGTTGCCGCGCCTTGATCTCTCGTCTCGCCGGAGCGGTGGCTCCCGCGGCCGCCGCCGGGTGCGCCGCCGACGGCCATTGCGGCCGCGTCTCCGCCGGTCCAAACCCCCAAATCGCACCCCCGTAGCCCCGGGACCACCCCCGCGCCCGCTCCCGCCGGCCAAGGCCGCCGGCCTCGCCGAATTGCACCGCCCGCGCCGGTCGGCCGCCCCAAGGGCTACGTTGCAAACATCAAATTCTTTCTAGGGTCTTTCTTGCAAAAAGGTAACTCCAATAGTGTTGCCATTTCCTCGTTTCTTGTAAATTGCGTAGAAAATCACGGAAAAATCAGAAAAATGCAAAACCAATTTTGTTGGATTCATGATGAATTATACTACAACTAAAGTTATTCTGGCCGAGCTAATTCCCGATAGTTTTTGCATGAAAAATACAATGTGAAAACCCTAGATCCGCAATATCTCAAAAACAATAAATCCTCTCGTAGCTAATTTTTGGATATGTTGTGTGTTAGGTGATGACTAGCTCCTATGCCAAAAATTGCACAAAGTTATGATGTAAATATTTTTCTAAAAATGTTTTTCCATTTCGACAGATATCCGCATAAATGATTTATGCATGTTTTCCTTGGTAAATTAATAAACCAAGTTCGGTAGAGATTCCATGCAAACATGCTAGTTCTTTAGGCTTGTTTAGGATCGGAGAGCTTGCACGAGAAAGTTTGGGTTAGTTTGGTGCTTAATTATTTTTGTATGCATTTAAGTTGAATCACTAGCTCGTCCTTTGATATTTTCCATAACATTTAATTTCCTAGCTTCCAACACTTGCATGTGGGTCCAATGGACCAGTATAGGTGCTAGTAGGCTTAAGAAACACTCCTTTAATTTTTGGTAATTTAAATGCTTAATAAAAGCTTAAAAGCCCTTTTGAATATTAAAGAGAAATTAAATAAAGAAAAGCCCTTATTTAATTCCTTTTCCTTTTTGAAAGTATTATCTAATTTAATTAAAAGATAATTAATTCTCATTGCTGATAAGGGATTAATTCATGGGTAAAAATATTATTCATATCCTTGCTTGTGAAAGGAAAAGGATTAAAGCTTTCACATGAAATGACAAGTACAAGAAACCTTTATTCAATTGTGCAATAAAAGAAAAACCCATGTACAACCAATAACCTTCCTAAAAGAGAAATCACCAAACCACCCACGTTAACTTGAGTGTGGTTGCAAATCATGTTAAAAAGGTTAAATGTACCTACCCACTACTGTTGGTGAATTTAAATTACGTTATTTGCATATATATGTACACAATCACCATCAAAAAGGAATAATTAATAAAGCATTGCATATTGTTCCTTTATGGAAGAGTATGCTGAATGTATTCTTATCTAGGTGAATGTGCCCAACAAATGCACCCCTTGATTGTCAATATGGTTTGTAATTGATTAGAGTAAAAAACCATCGAATGAATCTTGCATTTGCATCTTCGTGTAGATCTTTCCGCCAGTAGACGTACGCTCGTGCCGGAAGGAGGAGACGAAGGTGCCGACAAAGAGCTGCCGAGCGTGAACGTAGCTCAAGACCTGGACCCAAGTCCAGAAGGGCCCAAGGCCAACCTTGCCATCGAAGGCAAGCCCCGGATCATTAACCCTGACTTTTAAAATTGTGCCATTATGTTTGCTATTATTGTGCATTTACGTTTCAGGAGTTGATTTGAAACCCTAGATGCATGATCCCTAGGTACCTATGCCCTATCACTAGTATGCTAGGTCGATAGGTCGCTATGCTATAGGACCGATAGAAGTCGAGTGATGTTCGTCACTCGCGAGAATATGTTCCTAGATAGGAATCATAAGATATCCTTAAATGGATCGCTCATGTGGTAAGAGCATGGGATTGGGCTCCGATCCGGTGGGCATGTGGGCTAAGCTTTTGAACGTACTAAACATTCGCTGGTCATGGGACCGGTAAGCCTAGTACCTTAATGAGGCGCACGAGATCCTACCATTACTACTCTTGAGAAATCTCCTACCCGGCTAGCTACCGGGAAGGGTGGTGTATGGTGACTCCGAGTATCTCGCGGGGTATGCCGGATAGCTCGCACCGGGGGATCGTAAGATTCGATCCCAACCCGAGGATTTATGGGGACGGCACGGGGACGGTTGTCCTCGCGGGGACGACCTACCGTGTGTTTGGGTCTACCTTGCAAGGTTTAAATCAATCGATTGTCGGCCTCTCACCGTTATCCGAGACTCGCTTAATCATCGGCCATGATATCCCATAATGATGGAACTCGAGGAATATTGTTGGATGAATTAATTGCTTGTCCAATTCTTGTTGGATTTGATGGCACACTTAGAAATGGTAATCAACTAGAACTTGTGCTAAAAGATTGAAAGTAAGGATCCACTCTTAGTAGCTTTCCAGCAAAAGAAACTCCACCGGCCAAAAGCCTTTCATGTCTAGAGGTTGGTGATGTAGTCATCACCCGACGGTTAAGTCTTGCTGAGTATTAGTATACTCAGCCTTGCTTTAAAACTGTTGTTGCAGGTGTGATTGACCAGATGGGTGACGACAAGTAAGGACATCACGGATGGCCTCCTGTGATGTTCACCGTTGCGCTAGATTAAATTATTTCCGCTGTATTTTCGAACTCTGAACCTTTACTCCATGTAGTGAACAATGGTTTGTAATAAAATGTTTAATTCATGTTGTACTCTGGACTCGCCTTCGCGTGAGTTTTAATGCATGTGTCGATCCTCTGTTCGATGTCCAAGTGATTTACCGGGCGTTAACCCGGCAACCAACGACAGGATGATACTTTACTATGGCTTAATGACCAAAGTGGATCGGTCTTAGGTGATAGTACGGTATTTTCTTGGGCGGGTTGTCACAAATTTCGGTATCAGAGCGACTGCATGCACCAGAGTTTAATTAACAACTCTAATCACATGATTTTCGAATAAAATTTGCCAAGATTGTTTGAATTGCAAAACACGTTGATCCGTTAAGGATAAGCTAGACCGAGAGGCCCTAGAGGGAATTTTTGGGTTTCTTTCAGGTGGCTTATTAATCTATGATTTATTTTGCTAACTCCCAAAGACATTACTTTATGTCGACTTACTTTCCCGCACAACCAAACTAGATGAGCCACGTTTTGTACGTGTGTTGTTCCGCATCACGGGAATTGCGAGGGATGATGGAGTGATCCATTCCACGGATCCCATCTTCGCGTCTGGTTGTAAGTTGTGTCTCGCCACGTGTTTCATACGTGAGCATTCCGCATGTCGCTCATGCGAGGCAAGGATATACTCCATTCAAACGGAGGATGTCCGAGGTTGGACGCTGTCCATGCAGCGGCTTAACGCATGGATGCCATTTCTATAGTGAACGGTAATGTATGTGGATGCTTTCATGAGTGCCGGCATGAAAGGCTCGTTGTGTTCGTGATCTTCTGCGGGTACACTAACCTCGTTACGTAAGTTCGCTAAGTAAGCATCGACTAGATCTCGATTAGTTATTATAGGGAGACACGTGTATGTGCCATGCCACCGGCGCTAACTCCGAGTTTTGGCTTGAATGCCATTGTGAGGACGAATAGGACGTCTTGCATCATGTTAAAAATTGTGAAAGAACCTAAACCGAACTCACGTACGTTTCCGTGCTCTTCGAGGTAAAATGGTGATAGCGTGTTTTGTCCCGTTTAGCCTCTTTAAGTGTAGATGTATTGTCCTACTTGATTTATTAGAGTTGTTGCTTAGGCTCGTTGTCCTCGTTCAAGAATCTTTGTCTAGGTGATCCTAACCTAGGTTGCTCCAATCTAATCCCGATCCGCTAGCCCCGTTCGTGATCATACCTTGGTCTACCGCAGGTTATGCTTGGTAGTCAACCCTTGTCTTGACATCTCCCTAGAACCTTTGAACCTTGCTTGGTTAAGCACCTTCCTAGTTCTTTAGCTCAACCTTGCGTACCCAATGTAAGTTCATAACCTTGCTAAGTTGCTACGCAAATTTTGGGGAAGTGTTGGACTCCGGTTTGAGTAGGATATTCGGTTCCGATTGCCAGACCCTGTACCAATCGGTATGCCTGCTCGTTCGAGTCCAGCATACGTTGGAGCTTAGTATGCATAATTACCCCATACCTTAACCCTATCCGCATTCGTGGATCGAGTTACCTTTGTACACTCGCACCCGCCTGATTCCCGCTTTTGTCATTATGTCCAGATGGACAACGTTGGCTCTACATCGACTGATGTGGAATCATGGACTCTCGTGGACTACCTCGAGGAGGGTGGTTTTCCTGCACTTTTGTGGGACACCCTAAAAGACTTTGGGTACACCACTTACCCGAGTACTCGACACGTGAGGTCATGACCACGGGCCAACTCCTTCGTTATGAAGTGAAGGTGAAGATTTCGGCATGCCCGACCAATCCTCGCTTGGGATGAGTGGGAGTGTACGGCACACGGGAGGAACTTGTCCGACACGGTGCGTAAGACCGCTCTCGAAGCACTCACAACTTTCTGTGGAAAGCACCCTGCCGAGATAGCCAACTCTGCAGCCAAAGTAATTCCGGTACCCGAGCGACACATTGCACCGGGTGGTGAACGAGAAACTATCCTCTCAGCCCAGAACAAATCGCACTATAGTCCTGACCTTGTCACCTCAGTCCGCTTTTCGGAAGCCATGTACGACACCTACCGAAGGATGGTGGGAGAAAGTGTATTCTATAGACACCAAATCTATAGATACAAAGTTAAAAAAGTGGAGTGTTCAGCTCAAGCGTTGAAGGAAGCCCGAGCAATGATAGCTACTCTCAAGAAGGAAAGACGCAAGGACAAGGCCAAGATACAAGAGTTAACCGAGATCATACATGAGCAGAATTTCTTGCTGCACCATAAACGATCAATATATGCTTGACCTATAAATTCAATCGGAAGCTCAACCCGTTCCACCCCCGAACCTGTCATTCCTGGACCAGCGCAAGAAGAAGATGTTCAAGATATCCAGGGTGAATCTGGAATTGAGTCTGGACCCGCGTCACCGTAGTCCTTCAGCGTGGAAGATCCCACCCTCGGAAGTTGGTCCGTCGGGGAATAAAATCCAAGTCGTGAGAGTGTAGTGTTGTAAGGAATCCTAGTGTACCATGACCACTTTTGGTCAACTATCGCTGTCGGTTGAACTAGGAACCTTGTCATTGCAGCTAGTCTGCCTTGTAATCCTAAATGTTGTTGGTAATTATGAAAACCCTCATTGATGTAATGCCTTGATTAAACACCTCATTCCGTAATGATCTTCGTAAGCATTATTTATGCTAGTTGTGATCAATCAAGTTCTGTGCTCCACAAATTTTGTGCCAATCAAAGGTCCAATCGATTCCTCAATCCTGAACCTGTTCTTTTCGGTCTTGCTCAAACCTTGTGATTTAAATTAAAATGTGGCTTTTGAGCATGCGTTACATAGCATATGCATTTGGGAAGCATGGGTATACTAACGTACATTCGCATGAAATTCCGTACCCCTACTCTACCTCTCTTGTTTGATGACGTTGTTACCCCATAGTCAAGGTGCCGCGACGGAACCTAGGGTATCGTGTGTGCTGCAGCCACACGACTGCCACTAGGAGCGCGCTAGGTATCTTGGTTGTGAGATAGCAACTCATCACACAGATCCTCCCCCTACTATTGATTGCCCTTCCAATCACTAACTCATCATATGGGTAACCGAGTCATTCTAACGTGCATCATAAGCACCATACCGCACAAGCATATGCATTGCAACAACTTTGAAAAGTATTGCACGTTCAAAACAACGAATTGTCAAAACCTCAAAATTTGCGAAATAAGTAAAGGTGTGAGCAAGATTATTCCTTGAAGTTCCCACTTGAAGTCATCCTCGTACGGGAGATTATGGAACTCGTCTTTAGCCTTCCTTTCTTGTAATGATCTTTTGGAAATCTCTGTCGAATTGGTCCCTTGCCGTGAATCACGACGACCTTGTAGCATTGATTCCTTTTCCCTGCTAGCCAAGTGGGAACGGTAAAAGTAGAAATTTTTCTCGAGCGAGTCAAGGTTCTCTAATAGTCGACATGGAGAAGTCATCCATCGTGTATTCGTTCTTGGTCCGTGCTCATAACCTTCAAATCCTCGGAATTGAGCAAGGAAGTACCCCCGGGATCGATCGAAGCTTTATGCTACGCTCCTCCGTGTTGCTATCGCAAATATTAAGTGTTGTACACCGAGCTTTTCTCGTTTCGCTCCCCATTACGACCGATTATTTAGACCGTTGAGCCCCATCGTCATCGGTGTCACGACCATACGACGCCCCGACGTCGCTCTACCCTCGATTTCCGCAACCGTATTCACGACGCCGAAGCCTCACGGGCCGACCATTGTCGAGCTCCGTGTTGCCTACACCCAATACCCGACCGGGTCAACCGACCGTTACGGCCCCGCATCGGCTATAAAATGGAACCTTTTACCCGGAACCGCCGATACGAAAGCTCCATTTCCATCAGAGCTCGGCAGTATCACTGTTCTTGTTCTCCTTCTAGCTAGCCTGGCTACTTGCCACTAGAGCACCTCTCCCAGCTACTTCGATCCTCTCGAGCAAACCGTTCTCTGTCTTCATTTCCGACGTCAAGAAGAACCTCGGAGTAGACAGAAAGTAGAAATCAATCCAAGCTGCCACCCATGACTTCGTCTTCGGAGGAGCTCGAGTCATTTCGCTGGACATTGTTAGGGATGTACCTCTGTATCGTAGGAGGATTATGTCTGCTTTTAGCTGTGCATATGCACATTCATCGTCCGCTTCCTCACGAACGACGATGAGGTAGTAAGGAAAAGCACCTTGTACCTTTTGTTCCAGCCGCATTCCCGATCATGAGATGTGTGTAGACAAAGCTTTATCAAAGTGATATTGTGATTTTTGGATGTCCGGTTTGCATTACTTACCGTGAACGAGTTCCGTAGAGTACGTTTGAATTATAAGTTTCTGAGTGAGGGTCCGAACATGTACCAATTAGGAACTTAAGATTTCTAGATGTTCCGACCGGCATGGAATAACCCCTATGGTTTTGATGCATCAGGTAGTGGTGATCTTACGCTACCGCCACCCACGATGTTGACCGAAGCTTTCGTAGCAGCACATACCGAGGTGTTGCGCCAACTCCTGCAAACACAGCAACGGATGGCTCAGCAACTGCCGCAAATGCCGCCGTTGCAACAGAAGGATCAACCTTCCAAGCCCTGTTCACCCGAAGTACCCACCCAGAAGGACATAAACGCCATTGTCGGCGCAACTCAAGTGTTAGAAGGGCGGAATTCCGTGCCGAGCCGGATATCGTACGACGTTATCCAAGGACGTTATGGGAAACCATATCAGAATAATTTGGCGACAGTCTCTCTCAGTCTTTATCTGCTTCTATGGTCGAACAAGCCCGTTTGTTCAATCTGTTGGAGGAGTATGTTAGTCAAGATCAACCCCAAGCCTCCGACTCAATATTACCACCTTCTCGACTACCGATGGATCTTTGGGCGGAAGAGAGGGCAAATGAAGGCAAGAACGAGTACTATCCGAGATAGATGTAAGTGAGTGGGAAATTACTTGTACGAGAGACTTGTCCGCGTGAAGGCAAGCGAAGATGTGGCACTAACAAGACCACTCAACTCCCCGCTAGTGCAACACCTTCGCGAACCACGAAGAGGGCAAGGAAAAAGGAGAGGAAGAGGCTCCGCCTTATCGAAGAAACCAAGCAACCGATCTCCAAACCCAAAGATCTTCCTCCCCGTTTGTGCTACAATTGTAGACGGCCGGGCATTTTGGATGAGTGCTCGAACCCCGGACGGCGAAGCCCCGGCGAGCAGAAGCGAGAACCCCGGATCGCTATCAACCACAACAAGCCAAGCCCTCAAGTGGAGCAAAGCCAACCGAATTTCTTAGGTAACACCTCTATCCTAGAACCATTCCTCACATCCCCTTGTAATTTCGAATCTCGGGACGAGATTCTTCTTAAGGGGGGTAGAGGCGTGACGCCCCGGGTTTTTAATTACCGTCATTAACGCTAACGACCGGATCGCCGGGTCAAACCGATCAAACCCCGGTCAAACCTAGGTCAACTCGGGTCATCACCCGAAAAACCTCGCTCGTGAACCCTAATGAACCCCTTGACCAAGCCTACACACACCCGTAGTGGACCCTTGGTCAAAGACACGGTCAAAACCGGCTTAACCGTTGACGTCAGCGAATGTCGTCCGGAACTTTTGCCGCGTTCTCCAAAATTCACCTAAACACTTCAAAATCTACCTTTATGAAAGTTGTCCATCTTGTTGAGGGACACAACTTTCATGTAGATTGGCATTTCAAATTTTGAGTGGAAATTGGTGAAAAACTCGATCGATCGACGGTACCCCCGTTTTCCGAACAGCCGACATTCAATGTTGGCACGACGTTCCTGCAAAATCCGTTGAGAAAAACACTATATGGCCTTTTTGAAAGTTGTAGAGGATAGTTAGATCTACAACTTGCCTATTCATTGCTTTGTGCACTTTTATTCAATTTTTGGGAGAAAAACGTGCTTGAACCGGGTTAGTCCGCAATGAGCGACACCGGAGCGCGGCCATGACGCGACGTCGCGCCGGCCGGCGCGCCGCGCGCGCGCCCGCCACGGGCCGCCGCCGCCTCGGCGTGCGGGCCCGCCGGCGCATGTTCCCGAGGGCAGCCGCGCCCTCCCAAGGACGGCGCACGCCTCCCGACACCTTGGACACGGGAACGCCTTGAATTCGGGCGGCCGTGCGACCCCCAACGGACCGGCGGTCCCTTCGCCGTCGTCCGGCCGCGCGCCTCCCGAGGCCTCCTCCCCCGTCGGTCCACCGGCCCCCGGGGGCGCACGGGTCGCCTTAAAAGGGGAGCCGGCCCCCGGCCGCGACGCACGCTCACTCCCCCCTCCGCTCCTTGCTCCGCCGCCGCCCTCCATGGCCGCCGCGGTCGAGCCGCGTCCCCGCTAGCTCCCGCGGCCAATCAACCTTCCCAACCCGTCCTCTAGAGTGCACAAGAGCCCCCGCCACCGCCGGTTGCCGCGCCTTGATCTCTGTCTCACCGAGCGGTGGCTCCCGCGGCCGCCGCCGGGTGCGCCGCCGACGGCCATCGGCCGGCCGCGTCTCCGCCCGGTCCAAACCCCCAAATCGCACCCCCGTAGCCCCGGGACCACCCCGCGCCCGCTCCCCGCCCGGCCAAGGCCGCCGGCCTCGGCTGGAATTGCGCCGCCCGCGCCCGGCCGGCCGCCCCAAGGGCTACGTTGCAAACATCAAATTCTTTCCGGGGTCTTTCTTGCAAAAAGGTAACTCCAATAGTGTTGCCATTTCCCCGTTTCTTGTAAATTGCGTAGAAAATCACAGAAAAATCAGAAAAATGCAAAACCAATTTTGTTGGATTCATGATGAATTATACTACAACTTTTGTTATTCGGCTCGAGCTAATTCTCGATAGTTTTTGCATGAAAAATACAATGTGAAAACCCTAGATCCGCAATATCTCAAAAACAATAAATCCTCTGTAGCTAATTTTTGGATATGTTGTGTGTTAGGTCATAAATAGCTCCTATGCCAAAAATTGCACAAAGTTATGATGTAAATATTTTTCTAAAAATGTTTTTTCATTTTCGACGGATCCGCATAAATGATTTATGCATGTTTTCCTTGGTAAATTAATAAACCAAGTTCAGTAGAGATTCCATGCAAACATGCTAGTTCTTTAGGCTTGTTTAGGATCAGAGAGCTTGCACAAGAAAGTTTGAGTCAGTTTGGTGCTTAATTATTTTTGTATGCATTTTAGTTGAATCACTAGCTAGTCCTTTGATATTTTCCATAACATTTAATTTCCTAGCTTCCAACACTTGCATGTGGGTCCAATGGACCAGTATAGGTGCTAGTAGGCTTAAGAAACACTCCTTTAATTTTTGGTAATTTAAATGCTTATTAAAAGCTTAAAAGCCCTTTTGAATATTAAAGAGAAATTAAATAAAGAAAAGCCCTTATTTAATTCCTTTTCCTTTTTGAAAGTATTATCTAATTTAATTAAAAGATAATTAATTCTCATTGCTGATAAGGGATTAATTCATGGGTAAGAATATTATTCATATCCTTGCTTGCGAAAGAAAAAAGGATTAAAGCTTTCACATGAAATGACAAGTACGAGCAACCTTTATTCAATTGTGCAATGAAAGAATAGCCCATGCACAACCAATAACCTTCCTAAAAGAGAAATCACCAAACCACCCACGTTAACTTGAGTGTGGTTGCAAATCATGTTAAAAAGGTTAAATGTACCTACCCACTACTGTTGGTGAATTTAAATTAAATTATTTACATATATATGTACACAATCACCATCAAAAGAATAATTAATAAAGCATTGCATATTGTTCCTTTATGGAAGAGTATCTTGAATGTATTCTTATCTAGGTGAATGTGCCCAACAAATACACCCCTTGATTGCCAATATGGGTTGTAAGTGATTAGAGTAAAAAAACCATCAAATGAATCTTGCATTTGCGTCTTCGTGTAGATCTTTCCGCCAATAGACGTACACTCGTGCGGAAGGAGGAGACGAAGGTGCCGACAAAGAGCCGCCGAGCGTGAACGTAGCTCAAGACCGGACCCAAGTCCGAAGGGCCCAAGGCCAACCTTGCCATCGAAGGCAAGCCCCGAATCATTAACCCCGACTTTTAAAATTGTGCCATTATGTTTGCTATTATTGTGCATTTACGTTTCGGGAGTTGATTTGAAACCCTAGATGCATGATCCCTAGGTACCTATGCCCTATCACTAGTATGCTAGGTCGATAGTGCTATGCTATAGGACCGATAGAAGTCGAGTGATGTTCGTCACTCGCGAGAATATGTTCCTAGATAGGAATCATAAGATATCCTTAAATGGATCGCTCATGTGGTAAGAGCATGGGATTGGGCTCCGATCCGGTGGGCATGTGGGCTAAGCTTTTGAACGTACTAAACATTCGGCTGGTCATGGGACCGGTAAGCCTAGTACCTTAATGAGGCGGCACGAGATCCTACCATTACTACTCTTGAGAAATCTCCTACCGGCTAGCTACGGGAAGGGTGGTGTATGGTGACTCTGGGTATCTCGCGGGGTATGCCGGATAGCCTGCACCAGGGACTGTAAGATTCGATCCCAACCCGAGGATTTATGGGGACGGCCTGGGACAGTTGTCCTCGCGGGGACATCCTACCGTGTGTTTGGGTCTACCTTGCAAAGTTTAAATCAATCGATTGTCGGCCTCTCACCGTTATCCGAGACTGCTTAATCAAGCGGCCATGATATCCCATAATGATGGAACTCGAGGAATATTGTTGGATGAATTAATTGCTTGTCCAATTCTTGACTGGATTTGATGGCACACTTAGAAATGGTAATCAACTAGAACTTGTGCTAAAAGATTGAAAGTAAGGATCCACTCTTAGTAGCTTTCCGGCAAAAGAAACTCCACCGGCCAAAAGCCTTTCATGTCTAGAGGTTGGTGATGTAGTCATCACCCGACGGTTAAGTCTTGCTCGAGTATTAGTATACTCACCCTTGCTTTAAAAGCGTTGTTGCGGGTGTGATTGACCGGATAGGTGACGACAAGTAAGGACATCACGGATGGCCTCTGTGATGTTCACCGTTGCGCTAGATTAAATTATTTCCGCTGTATTTTCGAACTGCGAACCTTTACTCCATGTAGCGAACAATGGTTTGTAATAAAATGTTTAATTCATGTTGTACTGCGGACTCGCCTTCGCGTGAGTTTTAATGCATGTGTCGATCCTCTCGTTCGATGTCCAAGTGATTTACCGGGCGTTAACCGGCAACCAACGACGAGGATGATACTTTACTATGGCTTAATGACCAAAGTGGATCGGTCTTAGGCGATAGTACGGTATTTTATTGGGCGGGTTGTCACGGGTACGACACGGCTAGCAGGAGTGCAGGAAGATGATATTCTGGTTTAGAAGATGGACGATCTGATGCAAAATCAATTCGGCCTTAAGCCCAAAATGCAAGGACCAGCTTATACACCTCCCTTCCCGGAATGGTACTACAAAGTGATCTTGCCGCCAAGGGTGAAGCCTCCTATGGAGTTTACGAAGTTCTCTGGGCAGGACGATACAAGCACGGTGGAGCACATTGCTCAGTATTTGATGCAGCTTGGAGAAGCCTCAGCTGATGAGGCGTTCAGGGTCAGATATTTCCCGCTGTCATTGACGAGCTCGGCGTCCCAATGGTTTACTTCTTTGCCTCCCCAGTCAGTTGGCACGTGGAGGGAGCTAGAGCAAAAGTTCCACGCCCATTACTTCAGTGGTAGCATAGAGAAGAAGCTGATCGATCTGACTACTTTAAAACAGAGGCACAATGAGACACCTCTGGAGTTCCTCAGGAGATTCAGGGAAGTCAAGGGCATGTGCTTCTCTTTGACTCTACCGGATGATCAGTTGGCTGATATGGCCGTTGCAGGAATGTTGCCGGCTGTACGGGAGAAGTTGTTTGGCATGGAATTCGACAACCTAGGTCAATTGTCCCGAAAGTCGTCAGCGATGAGCAACCGGGCCTATGGGTTCAAGAAAGACACCGGATTTAACAAGCACCACGACATAGGCGACATCTATAATCTGTTTCTCGAGAAGGCCGACCGGATGGAAGATTCGATGATGATGAGGAAATATGGGGCAAGGAGCCTTTGATTGTGAACCGGCGGTGGATCAAGCAAACCAAGGGCACGTATGACTTCAACGTCACCAAAGCGGACAAACTTTTTGAGTTCTTGGTAAAATAAGGCCGAATCAAGCTACCGAAGGGCATTCTATGCTTCGGCCCGATGGGGTTAAAGAGAAACGTTACTTGCGGCTTCCATGATAGAAACTCTCACTCCATCAATGGTCACGGGATCTTCGGGATGAGGATCCAAAAGGCTATCCGGGGAAGGACACCCGAAATTTGATAATAAGATGAAACCGGATGGCCATCCTTTCCCTCAAAATATGATTGGCTTTTCGTCAATATGGTGACCGCCGAGGAGAAGGGGAAGGTGAAGGTCCCGACGTCGGCTAGAGCAAAACAAGGTGGAGCGGTGGATCCCGCGCGACAAGTGACGTTGGAACGGGTCCACGGAGAATCCCCTCGCGTCCTCAAGAGCCATGTTGAAGTTGGGGAATCATCCGGGACCAAGCCCGGGGTCACCACGCGCATCCTCCTCAACAAATGGCGGCGTCGGCAAGAGAAAGAACACTACCGGAGGCGAAGACATGAGGAGGAGAGGCGCGAGGTCCGAGGGAAGAAGCGCGCAGGAAAGAACTGGAACAGTACACGCGGGAACAGGAGCGTGCACATTGGGGATGCGCATTCTTCAGACACTGCTGGAACGAGGGCTTAAAGCTTCCCACATTGAGAAACTGCCCTGAGTGCAATGATCGATATTCTGAATACAGGCAGGAGACTGTCAATCGCCGATCCGTCCATGAGAGAATTGGAAGGATGCATCCTAGTGACGATTGGCGTCAAAAAATAATTGAGGTCATTGATCACCCCAGGAAAAGGCAAGCTGACCAGAGATGGGCTGATCAAGAAGAAGAGGAACACGAGTACATCTGGCAAGAAGGACAGTGGTGCCCGCCTGGCTTGAGGAAAAGCCAAAAGAGAAGGGTTCAGCGCTTGAGGAACCGGGAATTGAAGCAGGCGGGGATCCAGAGAAAGCAAGTGTGGCGCCCAAAAGACAAGCCTGAAGGCTCGGGTCGTTCGGCTCCAGCATGCATGGTATACTTTCCGCCGAATGAGTTCATGTCTCCCGCTAACCAAGTTGTGCAGGAGGAAACGTCTCTGGATATCAATGATGATGAACAGCTTGGGGGATTAATGGCGCAATTGGTGTTGGCTAAGCAGGCCACCTTCGACAAACCGGCCAAGAATCGACACATGAGGCCGTTGTACTTGAAGGGATACGTCAATGGCAAGCCATTGACCAAGATGTTTGTTGATGGAGGAGCTACGGTCAACGTGATGCCGTACACTACCTTCAGGAAGCTTGGTATGGGCCCCGGGGACTTGACGCCAACGAGCATAATCCTGAATGATTTTGCTAGGAATCCTTCAGATACCAAGGGCTGCGTGCACGTGGACTTGATGATTGGGTCCAAAACACTGCTCACGACCTTCTTTGTCATCGAAGGCAAAGGAGCCTATAGCTTGCTGCTTGGGCGGGACTGGATCCATGCCAACTGCTGCATCCCATCTACCATGCATCAACAGCTCGTTCAGTGGGTGGATGACGATATTGAAGTGGTCCAAGCGGATGATTCAGTGAGTGTTGCAAACGTTGAACCAGCTTTCTGGGAATATCAAGGCATCGATTGTTTCTCAGGAAAAGACTGGGGAGAAGGTCCTGTTGAACCTGTCAGCAGTGATCAACAACCGATTCAAGCAGTCGGCTCTTATAGTAATTTTTAATGGACAATCCTGTTGATGGAACTGATGGAAAGTTAGGGCGAGGATTCATGTCGGCTGACAAATTAGAAGAAGTTGATATTGGAAATGGTGACAAGCCAAGGCCAACATTTATCAGCGCTAACTTGGAGTCAGATTTCAGAGAAGAGTTAATCAAGCTGTTAAAAGAGTATAAAGATTGCTTCGCTTGGGATTTTTCGGAGATGCCTGGTTTAGATCGTTCTATTGTTGAGCATCGGTTGCCAATCAAGCCTGGTTTTAGACCTTATAACCAACCTCCCCGAAAAATCTACAAAGACGAAGTATTGGCCGATGTGAAGAAGGAAGTTGAGAGATTACTTGATGCAAACTTTATTCGGCCATGCAGGTATGCGGAGTGGATCTCTAACATCGTCCCTGTCTACAAGAAAAATGGGAAGATGAGGGTTTGCATAGATTTCAGAGATTTGAACAGAGCTACTCCTATGGATGGATACCCGATGCCTGTTGCTGATTTACTGGTTGACGCTGCTGCTGGACATAAGGTTATCAGTTTCATGGATGGTAATGCAGGGTACAACCAAATTTTCATGGCAATAGAGGATATATCGAAGACAGTCTTCAGATGTCCTGGTCACATAGGCCTGTTCGAGAGGATAGTCATGACATTTGGGTTGAAAAATGCCGGTGCAACTTATCAACGAGCCATGAATTATATCTTTCATGAGTTGATTGGTAAAATTGTTGAAATTTACATTGATGATGTCGTGATCAAATCTTTGAATCATGGCTCACACTTGGAGGATGTAAAGAGAACTCTGGAGTGCACCCAAAAACATGGGTTGAAGATGAATCCAAACAAGTGTGCTTTTGGAGTATCAGCTGAAGAATTCTTGGAATTTCTGGTACATGAAGGAGGGATTGAAGTTGGCAAGAAAAGCATGAAAGCCATCGATGAAGTTGTCCCTCCAACCAATCTCAAGGAATTGCAATCACTACTTGGCAAGATCAACTTCGTGAGAAGGTTCATTTCAAATCTGTCGCAAAAGGTTTTGCCCTTTTCTCCGTTGTTGAAGCTCAAGAAGGACCAGAAGTTCATATGGGGTGACGAACAACAAAAGGCTTTTGATGAAATCAAGCAATATATGAAGGAACCACCGGTGCTGGTGCCTCCGCAGTTGAACAAGCCTTTCAAGTTGTACGTGGCGGCCGATACCCAAACCATTGGATCGGCCCTTATACAAGAATTTGAAGGAAAGGAGCGGGTAGTAGCGTACCTTAGCCGAAAATTACTTGATCCTGAGACCAGGTATTCGGCTGCAGAAAAGCTGTGCTTATGTGTGTACTACTCGTGTACGAAGTTTCGGCACTACTTGTTGAATGCCGAATGCGTTGTATACTCCAAGTTTGATGTAATAAAACATGTGTTATCTATGCCAATTTTGAATGGAAGGATTGGCAAGTGGATCTTAGCCTTATCTGAGTTTGAGTTGAAGTTCGAATCGGCAAAAGCTATAAAAGGTCAGATTATTGCCAATTTTATAACTGAGCATCGTGATCCATTGATTGATTTGCTCGAAATTACTCCTTGGGCTTTGTTCTTTGATGGATCATCATGTGGTAAAGGTGGGGGAGTAGGGATCTTATTGATTTCACCCAGAGGTGAGGTGTTTGAGTTTGCTATCCCTATCCAGCCTACCGTCACAAACAATCAAGCTGAGTACGAGGCATTGCTTAGAGGGCTTCAATATTTGAAAGAAGCCGGGGCTGTTTCAGTTAAGATTTATGGGGATTCGGAGCTGGTTATAAAGCAATTGAACGTCCAATATGAGTGCAAAAGTGATGCCCTGAGGAATTACTACGAGGAATGCAGGGAAATCTTAAAGAGTTTTCAGTTAGTAATTCTACAGCATATTCCTAGAGAACACAATGAAGAGGCAAACAAGTTGGCTCAAAGTGCTTCAGGTTATAGAGAAAATCAAGAAGCGTTTGCCATGGATATTTGTGCTTTCGGAGGGGATCTCACAGAAGATGATTGGAGAAAGGAAATTATTGACTATCTGGAAGATCCATCCTGAAAAGTTTCTAGGAAGCTCAGGTACAAAGCCATAAAATTTGTTCTTCTGGATGGAAGTCTATTCTACAAATCATTGGATGGGGTGTTGCTGCGATGCCTGGGTCTAGACGAAACAAAGAAAATGATGAGTGAGGTGCATGATGGGCTATGTGGTGCGCACCAATCGGCCTATCGTATGAAATGGGTTATTAGACAAGCTGGATGTTTTTGGCCAACGATGTTGGAGGATTGCTTTGAGTATTACAAGGGATGTCAAGACTGCCAGAAGTTTGAAAATATTCAAAAGGTTCCAGCGTCAGCACTGAATCCCATTATCAAGCCATGGCCATTCAGAGGCTGGGGTATAGATTTGATTGGCCAGATCAACCCACCATCTAGCAAGGGGCATAAATTTGTGCTTTTAGCAACGGATTACTTCACCAAATGGGTTGAGGCAACTCCACTGAAGAAAGTAACATCAGAAAACATGGTTGAATTTGTTAAAGAACACATCATTTACATGTTTGGAATTCCTCAAACAATTACAACTGATCAAGGAGCTCAGTTTGTATCCTTGGAGTTCAGGGAGTTTGCCGAAAGCATGGGAATCAAATTGTTTAATTCTTCTCCTTATTATGCCCAAGCTAATGGTCAAGCGGGAGGCTTCAAACAAGATCATGATCAAGCTTATACAAAAGAAGTTCGACCGAAGCCAAAGAGGTGGCATTCGGTACTCAATGAAGCTTTATGGGCTTACCGAATGGCTCCTCATGGAGCTACAAAGACTTATCCTTATGAATTGGTTTACGAGCATCATGCTGTTTTACCCTGGGAAATGTAATCAGATTCTAGGAGAGTGGTTTTACAAAAAGACTTAAGCTCCAAAGATTATAGTGGCTTAATGATGATGAGTTAGAAGATTTGCACATGATTCATCTTAGAGCCCTGGAAAACATTGAAAGGAACAAGCTGCGAGTTGCTAAATATTACAACAAGAAAGTAAAGGTCACACAATTTGCAGAAGGAGATTTGGTTTGGAAAGCATTACTGCCGATTGGAACCAAATACAATGCATTCGGCAAATGGTCCCCGAACTGGGAAGGACCTTTTCGGGTGGTCAGATGTGTGCCTGGTAATGCTTACATGTTAAAAACTTTTACTAGGAGAGGAATTTTCTGCTGCAATAAACGAAAGATATTTGAAGAAATATTATCCTAGTATTGAAGTTGATCGTTGATCATAAGCACCAGGATTACAAGCATTTGGCACAGAGATAGTCGGCGTTCAAGAAAGAAGCCGCCTCTAGAAAAAAAATCCTGAACAGGGAAATGGCCAATACTAAGATGTATTGCCCTTAGCACGAAGATACATAACATTACAAATGTTTCTTGCAGGATTTTATTTAACAACCCAGCCGCTCAGGATTACAAGGGGGGTGGGAAGCAGAAGGCCTGGCGAAAGAAGCGAAAGTATGCTTCAATCCTTTTTTCTTTGCTTCTTCAGCTCCTCCCTCTTCAATTGTTCCAGGACCACCGTGACGGCAACTTGGAAGCTTTGGGGATGACCGTGGCTCACGGCCCTCCATCGGGCCGTCCCAAGTAGCTTTCGAGTTCTCGTACCTATCGGAAACATCTGAGACAGAAGATCAGTTGTTAGAAACAGAGATCTGAGCGCAAGCATGGAGTCAAAATAAGGATGGAAGTTTTACTTCCTACCAACGCCTCCAAGGCCATGCGACGTTCCCGTTCGGCCTGGTAGCGAGCGGTGATGTCTCGAAGATCATGCTCCAGATGCCGAACGCGGCGGCGCAACTGGTGGTTGATCCTCTGTTCTGGCGTGGCGTCCTCTGCTTCAAGGGAGGAGTCAAAGGAGATGTACTCATGCGTTTCTTCGGTCCCAAGGATTTCTTCAGGAAGCAGATCAAGGCTGAAGAAAAACAAAGAAGGGGTAAACATGAGATTGCATACGAGAGCAAGAAGCAGGTTAAAAGAAAACTCACTCTCGGATGGTGCACTTCTTTGGTGGGGTGCTGTCCTCCTTGAAGGGTTGCTTGCCTTTGTCCATGGCCTTGGGATTTTCTCTTCTGGAGCAGGGGAGAAGATGTGAAGTGATGGATGAGTGTGCGAGTGGATTTGCAGGGCATCCCAGAGGGCTATTTTATTGACTGAGAGAGAGCATTGGGAGTGATGACTGGTTGGCGTACGTTATTGGAATACCAAGCGGCAGGGTTTTTCTCCCGAATGCGAAGGGTTTTCGTTGAACAGTGCTTATGGATTCCCGAACTGAGGATTTTCTGCGGATTTTACGCCAAGGGGCACTTGTTTTCGCGTATTCGGCTCAAGCAAAGTTCCCAAATGCGTTTTAGAAAAAATAAGGTTCGCAGTTGCAAACACGAGGGGATCATCACAAACAAGCGTGGAAATGGAAATTCTTTATTTATTGCTGAAGATCAAACATTCCTAGTACAATCTAATCGAAAAACCTGTTTAGCACAGACTGGGGATGAGTGAGGTCGGCAATGGCATCGCCGTGGCCATCGAGGCGCTCCAAGATGACTTCGATCTCGTCGAGGTCTTCTGGTGCGCCGCCCTGGAAGCCACGCGGCTGGATCAAGTAGTCGACGCCGGTATGCATCACCATGGCAGCCAAGCCCAGGGTGGTGCCAAGGCGGATGCCATGGACGGCCACCGCGTCCACGCGGTCTTCCACCGCGGCGAGGCGCTCCGCCGGCGTGTCGCCAGGAGCGTTCACCTTTTCGGCCAACTGCTTTACCAGCATTTTCAGCTGGTCAAGTTCGACGTCGCGGGCTGCAAGGTGCAAGACAGTGGTGATTAGTATCGAAGGCCGAATTGGATTGGGGAGTAATCTAAGAGATGTACCGTCGATGGTTGCCAACAAGCGCTACGCCGGTCCTCCCACTCAAGTTCGGCGATGCCGGCCTTCTTGGAGACATCCTCCGGCTCACGGCCGGGCCACCTCGAGCTCGCCTTGAAGCGGAGGGCGTCGAGCTCCCCGTAGGGCACGGGGGAGTAATGGTTCGACTCCGAGGAGTCGTCCGGCAGGGGCTGATTCATGGCCGGCGCGGGAGCCGGATTCCAGTGGATGAGCCTGAAACAGAGGAGATCGTCAGGAATAGAAAAAATCTGGAGGGAATCATGAGAGAAGGTGGTGATCACTGCCTCCGACGCGCACCGGTGCGGCTTCCTTCCGCTTCGTCGGCGGCGCGACGCCTGTTGCTGCTACCCGCCATGAGTTCTTGGGGCCACGCTGGAGATTGGAAAAGCAAGCTTGAGTTGGTAAAGATTTGAAGGCTAAAGGCTTGGTGAAAAGCTGGGGGCACCTACGGTTTTATTTATAGGACTTGTGAGAAGATCGTGGCCTTAGATCGTGGTGCATATTCCGAGAAACTTGGAAGGTGGAGAGGTTTCCTTAACCGATTCTCCATCGGGTCGTTTGGAATTCAAAGCTGAGTCATATTCGGTTGACTGGCTCGGCTGAGTTGCAGTCGGAGTGCCATTCGGGTGTAGTACTGTTTGGCCGTTAGTTACCGAATGGATCGTTCAGAGTTGCGGTCGAAGTCATGCAGAGAAAAGGAAAATGAAATTTATAAAAGGCAAATATTACAAGGACGGTTAATTCGGTTACACATTGCTCAGTACAACTAAATGTTCAAGTACTTTGCAATTACATTAGAGGCATTTGATATTGTCTGATTAATGTTCTTCATCCGTTCCTGATAATCTTTCTGAGTGTTGGACGGGATGGTGAGCTCGCCTCGCATCGATTTGCTTCAGTTATGGCCGATGATGCTTCCTCTTGGGTTTTCTCTATCAGTCCAGGGAGCTCGGCTATCTTCTTTTCGTCAACTTCTATTTCAGCTGACAAATTCTTCAGCTCTGTTTCCAGTGCAGTTTTTCTGGCAATTTTCAATTCGAGAGCAGATTGCAGGTTGGTCAACATTTCCTTGTGGCTCTCGGTTTGGGTTTGTGCTCCCTTCGTAGCTTGTTCAGCTTTGGCTTTCTTCTGCTCAATGGCTGGTCGGGAGGATTGGCTTTTCAAGGCTCGCCTTATTGCCACATAATGAATGTCCAGACAAGAGATAGGCTCCAGTGAAGCTTTGATGTCTTCGGGGAGTTTTTAACTGATGGGTTCGAGCATTTCCTCGAAATGATCAACATCTCTAATTTGATCTCGAGCATCCTTTTGCAGCCAGGCGAAGATTTCTTTGAGCCTTGCCTGAATTTCCTCTGGTAGATCTTGATTTTGAGTTCCTCCATCTCCTGTTTCGGTAGCTGGATCACTCACCACAAATGAGCTCGATGGTGATGGAGTTTGATCCTAAAAAAGAAAGATTGCTGGGTTAGGAATGGTTTGTTAAAAGAAGGTAACAGAGTTGGGTGCATGCGCTTGCCTCATGCTCGATTCCCCGAACTAGGGCGGGGGACTTGTTCGAGTTCGGGGGAATTTCTTGGGCCACCGGTGGAAGAGGAGTCTGAGGAGCTCTTGGTAGAGCCGAAGCTTCTACTTGGGGGAGGCCGGTGTAGTCTGCGGCAAATTTGAAGCTTTTGGCTGAGGTGAAGGTGGATTTACCTCTGTTAAGACTGGGATTTCTGCTTGGCCAAGGGGAGATTGAACCCTTAAAGGGCTTGAAGTTTCTGGTTGAATTGATGGGTTCATCTCTGGTGAAGCTGGCACCTCTGTTTGAGAAGGGGGTGACTGGGTCCCTGATGAAGATAAGGTCTCCACTTGAGCAGAAGATGGTTCAGCCCTTGGTGAACTTGCATGCTGAGGGGAGGAGGTTTCCACAGGATGATTCACCAATATCTCTTCTACAAATGCCAGATGAGGGGTAAATGTCAGTGTGAATGATGATCTTTGAAGAAAAAGGAAAGTAATAAAGGTCATACCAACAGATGAAGCATTGGCAGATTCTGAAACTGATGGTTGCTGGGCTCTAGTCTGAAATTGCACAAAACGAAATTTGTCAGAAAAAGAAGGGTCTTATGTTCAAGAAAGAAAAGATTTTCCTCCATGGGGACCCTTTTGGTAGTTCTTTTCCTCTTGGCAGCTGGAGGTGCAACCAAGGATTGAGCTTTTCTCTTGTCAGAAGTAGCACTGAAGAGAATTGGGTCCATTGTGGCATATCTGGCCATCAGTTGAGCCAGAGTTGGGGATTTAAATCCCAGAGCTGAGATTGGACATACCACATTATAAGCAATCGTCCTGGCTGGAAGGGCAGGCACTGTATTCTGCAGAAGATGATCAAAATCATGGTTAGTGATGAAAAATATGTTTGATCAAAAGGAAAAAAACAAGTGTGTCACTTCTGAGGTTGGCTGAAAATCAGGCATCAACTCCAAGCAGAATGAGTGCACTGGCTCACTGAAGATATGGTCATGGAATTCTTGCCACCAGGAGATGAAGGAAGGATGAGCTATTGTTATGGGTGTGAAAAGTCAGGTATAAAGAGTTGGGCTGCATTCATACTCAAAAACCTTTCTGGCTTGTATGCTATCCTTGATTTTCTCTCTGGGTTTGAGGAATTCATGAAGGAACAATCTTGGGGGCATTTGGCCACATCCAAGCTGTCGGGCCATCATATTTGGCTGATAATATTCATAAGTGCTGTGATTTAACCTTCCCCCACAAAATTCTGCTGGTAAGGCACATGGATGAATGAAGATATTGAAGATTTCTACAGATCTTGCATCATGACATCCAGTTTCAAAGGAGAATTCAAAGGGGAGAGTTAAATTGTCATTGTTCAGATAGGGGAGCCAAAGGGGATCAGGGAAACCTCTGAAGAAGAGCTCAAAAAGCTGACTAACATTCTGATCAATAGATATAGTTGAAGCAGCTTCTCCATAAGTTTGGCATCCTCTGGTAGTCCGAGCTTCTCCTTCTTTGTGGCCGGATGAAGGGAAAATCCGATTGTTGAGGTTGATGTTGACAATCCGGTGCATGTACGGTTGCGGCCACATCCGCACAAACCACCAAGGGCCGTTGACACATAGTATCTTTTGGCCTCAACGAGAGGAATGCGACGACCAGCAGCCGAATGTGTAGCCATTGCGATGAGATTCAAAGTTGGCTCATTAGCCTTTCCACAGAAAATGAATCTACACAGCCACATGTTCAGGAACGCCCTGTATTCAACTTCACCTCAGAGGGCCGTCTTTCATGTGATTCTGGATATATGATTTGTATACGCTTCCTGATTTCACTCCCGTCTGCCTTGTGGAGCCTTTGAATTCCTAGGGATACACGGCTCCTGAAATGTCAAGGCCGGTGATCATGTACACATCGGCCAAAGTTGGGGACATTGGGCCGTGACCAAAGAGGAAAGCATTGATGCCATTTGACCAAAAATGGTAAGCCGCTATCAAAAGATTTTCATTCTTTGGGGTCTCGGCCAAAGATAACTCCAAACATTGAGCGATGCGGAGGCTGTCCCAATTGCTGGTCTTGGCGCTATTATCTGCAAGTATCCTCTTATACCAATTTCTCCAGCCTGCAATTGGGGGCAAATGCCAGTTCTTGAAAGCATCTTGCCACAGGTGAGGCCCTGATAAAGCCGCTTTGAAGGGGATTCTTTGGGATTCGGCTGCAATGAACTCGCGGGGATTGGAAGTTCCCACAGGTCCGAGGAAATAGGATGTCGAGTTGGTCTCAGTACGAATCAAAAGCTCGGTGGAAAGCTCCTATCAAGACAAGACGGAGGGAGAAATCTGAGGTAAAAATAGAAAAGGGTAATGCTGAATGGAACTTACGGGGATGAAATTTACCTGAGCAGCTTGATTTTGACCCACCATTGAAGATTCGAGCTTGGGGGAAAGATGACCTAGGGTTTGGATCTGGACGGAGACTCCGATGGATTGCGAGGAGAGAGAATAGGTGTTGAACAGATTTAACTTGAAGACGTTGGCAATTGGAGTCAATTTCGGAATAAAATCACTTTTATCCCGTAATTGAAGGGGCATATGTTAACACCAAAATTTGGTACAGAAGGGAGTCTCATTTGTGGGCCCAACTTGGTAAAAAATCCTGTCCAGCGGAGGAAGATTTCTTCAGAAGATTCGGCAGAGGTGCTTGCGGTCGGCAGTTTGCTTCCGTTCGGCAAAGGGACTGTTTGCGCTGATTTCGCGGGATCGCGTGGTGACGTGGCCCGAGCGGAAGGGATGAATGGATGGATAAGCATTCACACTTGGGCGTTAAATTAGGTATCAAATATTGTGCTCGTAGTCCACCAGGAGTCATGCCACGACAGGGTATAAATATGAACCCTGGATGTATGTAATGGTAATTCGCACATTCTCATAACACACTGGCTTTACGCCAAACTCTCGAGTCCTCTAGTCGTGTCGTCGAGTTCTTCGAGAGGGTTCATCGATCCGTCGACCTCCGTAAGTACCGGCAACCTTGTATCATGTCTAGTATCATGCGGTGGATTTAGATCGTGATGCAAGTAGTCTTGTTACCATGCTTAGTATCATGCGGTGGATTTAAGCTTGGTTCAAGAGGGTTTCTTGTTAGGTCATGAGCCATGCGGTGGGCTAAGATCTAGCTTGGAGCTAGTTATCGGCTCTATTAGATTTTGGCAAGATCTAATAGATTCATTAAGTTACCATGTGTTGCTTTGAGTTTCTACTTTATGTTTAAATTCATGTAACACGCCTTTGCCCAATTTAGATTGATTTGGATCGGCTTTATCTTGTTTGGTGATCTTTACATTGCACGTTCACATCTTGGCTCAATATGGCACGTGGATCACGTGTTTCCCAAATAGCCGAAACCGAACCAATCTAGGTTGTTACATGTTGCGGGTTCAAGCTTGTTAATCTTGTGTAAACCTTGACAGAACCGGGTATCATGCGGTAGATGCAGGTTTTTGGGTTGTTTTAGAGCTAATCATCCGGTGGATTAGATTTCGATTCAATCTGATAGGTTTATCATCCTTGGCAATGTTTGTTCCTTCTCCATAGACCCCGATTCGGCTGTATCGCCGTATTCGGTTATACTTTTCATGAGTAAAACATGTTTACAAGTTATGTTTTAAATAATGCATGCTTTTAGCTTCTCATATTTAGATTGTATCATGCGGTGGATAGATCTCTTTGTGGTTAGTGGTGTGATTTCAAACAAGTTGTATCATGCGGTGGATTAACTTGTTTGGTTTCATGCTCGACGGGTTTTAAAGTACCTAGACATGCGGTAGACTAGTGCTTTGGGCCTATGCATGCTTGTTCATTACATATTTGTAATCATGCTTTACTTCATTTATTGTTTATTGTTATTTATTCTCGAGGATCGGTCATGGTTTTGTGCACGGACAATGTTATTCAAATAAAGACCGATCTATCGTCATGCTCATGTCATCTATTCGGCTATGTCTTGTTTTACGTTTTAAAGCTCCCGAATGGTTTCTAAATTGTTGGCAAATAGCTTCTTATAGCTATATGTCATCCTACATGGCTTTCTAGCCGCAAATATGGAGCGTCATGCGGTACCACCGGCAAGTTCCAAGCTTTGGCATCTAACTACTTTGTCTTTTGTTAATTTTCAGGGAAAATTGACTGGCACGCTTTGGAATTTGCTCGTGTGTGAAGCTAGCTTGTTCGGCTTGCTGTGTGCTTAGCGCAGGGTGTGGATTTTGCGTCAACAGAAACCTCACCCCACGTGATCGCTACAACATCGAGAGGAATGCTCAAGCTACAAGCATACTCCTTAGGCTTTGAGTGCTCAAGAGTACAATCGGGTTAATGGACTAGAGGTTACCAAAGGGACTTGGGACACCCTCTTCATTGCTCATGAAGGTGCTGACAAGGTTAAGAAGTTCAAAATCAACATATCGATGGCCGAACTTAATAGATTCACTATCTAGCGGAGCTCCCTTGACTGGGGGAGCAGGAACGACAGCGACGACGCGAGGCGGAGCAGGAACGTTAGTGACGGCGAGTTGCTCTCCCTCCTCGCGGGAGCCAACCGCAACTGCACGATGCGCTTGGGGTGCGCGAGACTTTTGGGAGCCGGTTCTTTTGGGATGGAATTCCTCTCTCTGCTCTGTTTATATAGGCTATTTGCCTTTGCAGATGAGTAGCATTGCTGTGGACAGTCTAATATCCATAATTATCCGTACCTCATTAGTATCTGGAAATTTAAAATTAAATTTTTAGGATCCAAATATGATGAATATCACTATTCGACACAAAATATATTATTTGTATCTGAATTCTACTCGAGAATTCAAATTCAATCTGAGAAAGAAAGATTATCTACCTACATCCGAGTATCTATCCGTTTTCATACATACTTCCGAGTAGCGACTACTCCCTCCGTCCCTAAAAGACCATCGTTTTCGCTTCTCAAGAAACAACTTTGACTAAATATATATATAAATATATTAGCATTTATGGTTCAAAATTAGTATAATTAGATAAATATTTGAATCTAGTTTTTTAACAAATTTATTTGAACATATAAATGTTGACCGATCAAAGTAGTGGCACAAAAACCAAATGTGACCGTCTTTTTTAGTAGGACGGAGAGGGAGTAGGCCGCACCTCCCTCGAGTTGGAGTAACCCGACCCAACCTCACAAAAAAGATTGAACCGATGCGCACAAGGATCAGAAACCCAGAGTCTCCGAGACTTGATTACCAACGACGCCGCCGATAACGACGCCACCGTTTTAGTCCCTAATATAGCAAATCCTCCCGCCCGTGGATCCTGCTCACTCCGCCGCCGCTTCTCCGCTTCCTCCGCTCAAGTGGATCCATCGATACAGAAGCGGATTTGTGTCGTTTCTTCTGTGTCGTGTCGGTAAGTAATCGTCGCTTCCGATTTGCATCGATGGGATGGATTCGCTTGTTCTAAGAGAGCCATCCTTGTTCCTTAAGATCCTTGTGCTGAGCGTAGGCGTAGTTAGATTGTTCCATGGCATTCTCCACCTGGATCAGGCACCCGCACGCCGGTGAAATTGGGCGTAATCGCAGCTCGGTTTTCAAGCGTTTGCGTCCGCTCCAGCACGCATGACGGCATGAGCCGCTCCTTCTCCCTCCCATCATCTCTTTCTCCGCTGATGGATAGCCGTAGCCCTCGATCTCGAGGCCGTCCCCTCTTCCCGCAGTCCAGACGACCTACTCGCCACCCATCCCCCGCAGGGGTGGAGTTGGAAAAAGATTAAAACTTTTGTTCGCTTCCATCGGATTCAATCCAGCCGGAATAACGGATATACTGATAAGATTCCTTCCGGGTCGAGATTTAAGTTACTCATCACGATTGGTAGAATAAGAGACCAAAGAGCCGGATTAATTCCACACCTCTTAACTAGTGGATTGATTAAAGTCTCATGGTGCTTCCATCATAAGTAAATTAATTTTAACTGAATAAATCAGGATATCTTATAAGAGCTATCATGATTTTCTTATTACATTTATTAAATCATGATTTTCTTATTACATTTATTAAATCTGGTCGGAATCATTCCGATGGGAACGATCCAGGCCAAAGGGATGCGGCACCTTCGTAGCATAGACATTAATCATATCTTCCCTCGTTACCTTTTCAGTACAATTTCCTACTGTTTTTAATGTTCCGATAATTGTTACAGTTGGTGAACTATAAATCTCTCAGTATATTTTTTTATTAGTTTCTTATTGTTCTTCTGCAGCTACTGAGATCGATCTACATCAACTCATAGCTTATTATACCATAATTTGGGTTCCATGTGCAACGGCACGTCCACCCCTGCTTGCAAAGACAGAGTTAATCTTGATGACAACCTGCCGCACAGGCGATGTGCCAAGAAGCCTCGCAGAGATGCCATTAAGCCCAAGGACCGCTTAGTCATTTTAGTCTTCACATTCAGCTGTGCATTTATAATATCTGTTGCCAGCTTGATGGTGGTGTTGTACTTGGTGTTGTACTCTGGAGTTGGAGGAGGTGCGAAGCCGAACATCACCCATCGACCGGACATCTTTATTCGAGTCATTGGCAAATCAGGACTCGATCCCGCCGCCTCGCCGCTAACTTCGCCAATTTTCCAACTTGCCTTCGACGTTGATGGGGTATCACCAGGTTATCGGGCGTGCAGTGGAGGTGGGAGCTCGTCGTGGCTGCGCGTCTCCTACCAGGGCATGATCCTGGCGTGGGGCCAAATGCCGTATTTCTGCATCGGTGGTGGTGAGAGCACAGGCGTGGCCACCTTGGAGGCTAAGGCGGAAGCGTCCGTCCTGCGGGAGGAGGTCCGCAACTTGTTTTGGAGTGAAATGCAGGTCTTTGGGAGGATAGAATTTGACGTGGAAGGAGAGGTGGCGGGTATAGGACATCTTCGTTGCAAGTTTTTCCTCTCGGAAGACAAGGCTGCCGCTATTCCCAAGACCCTGTGCCTCGTCCATCATTAGGGTGGATTTGGTGGTTGCAAATAGGAGTATCTTCTAATAAGGCTGTTATATTCTTCTTTCGATCTGCGTATTATGTACTTTCGGAACAGCTACATTGCACTTTGTAATTAAAAAACAGGCAGTTGTTTGCATCTTTCTAACGGTTCTTTTTTTTCAAAGGTTACGGCCACCGGTTTCCTAACTCCACAAATAAGATGTTCAAATACTACCTCCAGTCTTCCATACTTGACGTTTAGACCGACTCGAACCTGATCCCCATATGCCAAATTCCGTTTTGAGAGGAGAGAGAAGAAAACCGCGTTAAATTTTTTTTGTCCTTCCAGCAGTATTGTGCATCCCTTTCTTCATCTCAACGACTCCACGCCACCGCCTCCTTCATGGTGTCGCATCCTCCTCCTTTCCTCCACCTGGGCCTGTTGCCTCCCTAGCTCCCTCCGCCTCCCGAGTCGCCGCCTCCTCTCCACCCTCGAGCTCCGGCCTCAAGCTCCTCCCCGACAGCGAGGTCGTCCTCCCCGACGTTGTGGTCAGCATGGCGCTTCCCCTCCTGAGAATCTGAGATCCGGCCTCCTCCTCAGGTGTGAGATCCGGCTTCGAGCTCCTCCCCGGTGGCAAGGTCCTCCTCCCCAGCGGCGCAGCCTCCTCCTCTCGGGCCGCCTCCTCGTCCCATCCAGAGATTCAGCCTCCTCACCAGGCGCGTGATCCGGCCTCGGCTCCTCCTCGGCGGTGAGGTCTTCCTTCCTGGCGGCCTCCACGAGCTCCGTCATGGGAGCATCTTCTTCAAGTCGTCGGCGACTCCTCCCTCCTCGCTAGCGACTTCTTCTAGGGTGGGCTCCCTCCTTACCAACGGCTGCTCCTCCCTTCCTCTTTCCCTGGGATGGCGTGAGGGGAAGATGTCTGTTGGGGATTCGGGGAGGGCCCCTCCCTCGACCAAGTGGGTCCCCTTGATTATGGTCACCTCCAGGGACCACAGGCCAAACCGCTGCATGGGCCCCCAAGAGAAGGGACGCAGGTAACCCCGAAGGAATAAGCCCCGCTTCTGTGAGCGAAGGTCCCGAAAGCCCCACACCCCCCCGCAAGGTGGGAGGCCTCTGGCAGGAGGGAGAACGGAAGGCCACCGTAGGAAGGGAGGCCCACACGGACTACTAAAGGCACATGTGGCAGTGAGAGCCTGTGTGGTTCGAGGACCGGTGGATGGTCGCTTCCTGGGGTGATGAGTGATTGACAACGTTGTGTGGACTGACTCTTGGCTAAGTATTGCAGGTGCTGGCTGTGACTTGATTGGTGCTGGTGCAGGTGGCGAACAAGCGCGAAAGGTCGATGTCGGTGAAGCCTCCAGGTGTGGAGCAGACAAGTAGGCTTGGTTCGAGCCTTCGAGGGACCCGGTGGCCAGCGGGATCAAGTGCGGGTCACATGGTGGCAAGAACAACATGACGAAATCATGGACGACTTCTTGGTTGAGCCTCAAAACCAAGGTCGAGCCGGGACGACGTGAGAATCGAGTCATGAGTGGAGATTGGCGGGAGGTTACACCAAGTCTGCGGGGTTTCCAGTGGTTCACCACAAAACCACTGGGTTCCTTACTGTGTTTCTTAAACTCAAATTCAAACGAAAATTAAATTTAAAGCGCCAATTGAGCACACCTTTTATATGAAATTGAGGGTCTTCCTTTAAATATGCTCATTTATTTCTTTTATTCCTCCACACACCTTAGTTGAACCATCAAATACCCAAATTATAATTGTCATTATCACCAAAATAATTAGGGGCCTAGATGCTCTTTCAGTCTCCCCTTTTTTGTGATTGATGACAACTATAATCTGAGCTCATAAGAGAGGAATAAAATAAAGAGTTGTGTCCAATTATTTAGATGAAAGCTCCCCGTAAATATGTGTTTTTTCGAATAGAATGGCCTCAAACGCCAATAGCACAATTTTAGAGAGGGCTCCCCCTAAATCATTGCATACAACACATGGTGCAAAGGTGTCATAAGAAATAATCCGTGATGCATATGACAAGATATATCACAACAATAAAGTGAGAAATAACAAGATATCAACCAACATATGCATCACACACAATAATTAAGGTCTTACATCACACTAGCATAAATAAAGTACCACAAATAAGTCTCACAAATAAAAGTTCTCACTTGGCACACAACCATCCATCACACCAACACATAGTTCATTACATGTCCACTAGATTATTACATGAATAGCGAGATAAAAGATAGATAGATAATTTTGAGGGGCTCCATCCTTTAAATTTCACTCCCCCTTTGGCAACAAGCACCAAAAAGGAAGGTACTCCTCGTCGTCATCCTTGTCCTCATCATCATCATGCCCACCACCACCATAATCTTCTTCTTCTTCATCATCTACCAGAGCCCAAGAGCCAAGGTCTTCCCACAGATTAGGAATGGGAGATGGAGGATCAAAGATTCTAGGTTCATGCACTGGAGAGTGAAGAAGATTGAGCCTAGCAGCCATATCCTTTTGATTCTTCTCTTGCCTATGCAGATCTTAAGCCATCCACTGGCGGTCGGCCTCACGTTCTCTAGCATCTTGGAGGAGCATGTTGAAACAAGCAAATAGGCATTTGGCAATAGAATTCAGCTTGCCCTTCTTGCCCTTAGGAGCTCCATGAGAGTGAGATGCACCCTCCATTGGAAGGGGATCATAAGAGCGCCTTTGAGGTTGAGCTTGAGAGGATGAGGCACCCACATCACCGGGTCCCTCAATGGGATACATGACTGGATAAGTTCCCCTAGGATCAATGCCTATCTGATGCTTACCAAGTCTGAAGGTCTGGATGAGCTTGCCTTTACTAGTATTATACTTCTCATGAATGGTGTCCGGGTTGCATGCTTAACCAACATAAAGATATAAGGTGCATAGTTACAACCACTAGAGGAGGTGTAGGAGCATAAGATGATCTCATTCCAAAGGAAATGACAAGCATTGAATTGAGGCTGACCGGGAGCCATTTGATATAGCAAGTTTCTAGCTCTATGTGAGATGTTATCGGAATCACCACCTCTAGGAGTGAGAGTGTACCTAAAGAGGAGGTTGAGCATTTTGTAGTAGGGAGTGAGTCCACTTGTATGACCATAGTTGATATTGCCATAAGCTTTATCATACATAAATTTCATATTTGTCACTTCTAACTCATCTCCATTATGAAGGCGGACAAGATCATTTGAGAATTGATTTGTAGTGGTAGCACCTCTAAGCTTGAATAGCATGGCAAATTCACTAAGAGTGATTGGGAATCTCTTACCCCAAGAGTGAAATGCATGGTGTTCTCATCATTGTCAACATAGAGAGTGGCATAGAATTGTGCCACCACTTCCTCAAAGTAGTCGCAATGAACCCATGAGGTAGGAGATACCCATAAACTGACAGTGAGTATGCACAACTTGCATAGCTTCTTGAATAGGGGGAGGTAGATCAAACAAGAACGGTCAGTCAACCCACTTCATCTCTGTAGTTATGCGTCCCTTTGGTAAGATGGTTGACTCATACCAATCTGCTTGGTGGGTAAGACAACCGATCATTACTGAAAAAAGGACCTTTGGAGCTCCCTTGGGTCTTCAAAACGATGTGGTCTCATGTCAGTTCCACTCTTCATGTAGTTCACCAAGGGAGGATCACACCTAGTGTGCTCCAGAGGATGAACGGGAATAGCCATTTGCACATAGGGAGATAGATCAATATCAACATCATAGTGATCCCCAACATCACCGGTACTCGTCCTCTTTGTTCTTGCCCCAATGGAGGTGCTCCTCTTCTTGAGGATAGGATTGCCCTCTTGTCCACAACCACGGCCTTGAGCACGAGGAGCTTGAGGCTTGGACCTTGTCGGTACAATGGTGTTGGCAGTCCACCTCGAGGTAGGCTATGGTGGTATATTGTGTGGAGGAGATCGTCGAGACTGGAGCTAGATGGTGGCACGAAGGGCACAAGGGTTTATCTAGGTTAGGGCCGCAAAGATGCATAATACCCTACGTCCTGCGTCTGATGATTTATTGCTTGGGAATTCGAATGAACTTGTTTCTGAGGAGGGTCCCTGCCGCCCTTATAGAGGCTCGGGGGGTAGGGTTACAGATTGCATGGGATCTAGCATAGTTGGTCATACAAGATCTTTCCTCATTTTATAAATAATATCTTTCCTAACCGTCTAGTCTTTATCTATAAAACTCCTTGTGCACCGCCTCATCCCTGATCCATACGCCCGCGCCGAGTGCCTCCGTGTGGGCCCTCATTGCCCCTTGAAGATACGCCATGGGTCCCTTTCGTGAGGCACCCCGGGGGTATATCCCCCACATCAGTCCCTGAGTGCTTCTTAACTAGACTGCGACCTCGATCGTCGATCTTGGGGCTTCATCCGAGTCCTTACTGCTTTCAGCCGAGTGCTTCGTATTCCGCCTTGGTCGATTCTTGGCGCAACTGAGTGGTTTTTGAAACTCGACTCGTGGTTGTCGGGTGGCTGAGGAGAGCTCCAAAGCTTATTGGATTAGATCATCGATCCAGAAAATGTACACTCTCGTCGAAGACGAAGTGTACACACTTAGTCCCTAAGCCTTGATAAAGATTAAATGAGGTTTATCAAGGGTCGAAAGGAACAAAGCGACCAAATTTCGATGTCTTAAGGTGGGTAACCCTAATTAGGCTTCCCCCGAGTGCCTCTCAAGGCTCTAGCCTATGTCTAGGTTCATATGCTCGGCCAAGGGCCTCACCTCTGGCTCCGGATCATCTTGGTGACACTTTCGTGCGCCCATTAGGGCAGTTGCCGAGGTTCGGAATAGTTCGAATAACTATTTCAAAGCTCTACAAGAAGACTTTGGATTGGAATTACCATCATCTCGTTCGGGGGAGTACCTGTCAGATCATTTGACCTGGTACAGTGCCCGGAAAGAGCTCCAGCCCTAGACCAGATTTGCCATATGGCGCACCGTGTTGCCAAGGAGTCCTTGCACGAGGTCACCTGCCCTAGCCATCACTTACGTGGCTTTTGGGTAGCTCTGGCCTGTGTTCGGCATGCCTGCCAAAGGAATCTCTCCTGAGCTAGAAGAGTGAAACCTCTTGGAATTCGCATCGTAAAGTTTCAAGGGTGAGTTATCAAATAACCTGGCTATCCATGACTCTGGGTCACGACCTCTAAGTCGGCTTGTGCTCCAAGTTTACTTGGAAAGCCTTTGATTAGAGCTCAAGGGGTATTTCCCCCCTCTCAGGCCCATTTAGAGTTTCGACCCAATAGGCCTGTATGACGTGGAATCGGAAGCGTCGGGGCTAGCAGTGTGAGGCGCGAGTCGGTCTCGCAAAAATCTCACGAGTTAACCCTGCGGGGGACGTGGCCTAGTGACAGAGCAGAGGGGGTCCGCCACGATTCCCTCTCCTACCCGCCTGCATTTAAGGCAAGCCAGGGGGTGGCGTGCACCTCCCACTCTCGTCACTTCACGTACCGTCGTGCCACTTAGGAGAGCTCGCTGCTACCGTTTCACTTTCCGCTTCGGTTGCTCCGCCGCCACATTCGCTCGATCCGCAGCCGCATCCGCACGTGCTACATCGGATCTGCCCCAGCGGAACCCTAGATCCAGATCCGCCGCATGACCTCGCCCCCAATCTCTACTCCTTCTCCCCTCAATCCCTGAGCGTAGTGAGGGAAGATGCCTCCAATGGGCCGCCGGAGTAGGAGAGATTCGAGGGCGAGCGTGGTAGAAGCGAGGCAGTCCGCCTCGCCGCCACCGGGGCCACCGAGCCGCGACGAGGAGTGGGTGCGCTCCATGTCAACGAAGGAGCGGATCATCTCCCTAATGTGGGATGGTGTGATGCTCGACGCAGCCACCGAGGGGTGACGCCCAGCGGTAGGGGAGGAGTTTCTGATGACGAAGACGCACGAGGCTGTCGTCTTCGAGTCGGCGTACCTCCGCGACTTTGGGCTACCAACGTACCCTTCTTCCACGGTTTGGATAGGGCTCCTTGTCGCGCAAGCTTTAGTATTTCCTGTCTAGGTCCTCAGAGTTTTTTACCTTCACGGTTTGGTCCTTGGGACTCTTGGATTCATGTTCGCGTCGTGCCTTGACTTGTGCTAGGCTTCATGACCTTCTTGCAAAGTGCTTGATGAAATATACCCAGAAGTCCTTGTTTAGGTACTTAATCCTTGTGTAAACAATTAATGCCAAATACCACATACAAGTGCGAACTTGACATATCATGAGGGTTAGGATCGTTAGTTTGGATATTAAATCAATACCAACATTGAAGTTAAACTCATGGTTAGGTTGACGGAAATTCACTGTCAACAGCTCCCCCATGCTTAATCCTTGCTCGTCCTCGAGTAAGCCTTCAATGGATATCAGTGTTGCTTTTCATTGTTCATACCTGCACTTGATCATACATGATAAAACATAATGCTCCCTAAATTTATATTTGTTAAGGTTCCATAGTGTACTAGCCTTCATCCCTACGGAGGGTGGATATCAATTAAGCTCTTCCTACAAGTATTTAGTCATGCTCCCAAATTTTAAATGAATCTCAGAAATTTTGAAATGTTGAGTAAGATGAATAAAAATAGCTAAACCAAGTTCAAAAATTAAACATTCTTGCATCTTGTTCATGAACTCTCATCTCATCTTGTCTCTCAAGCCTATTTGTTCTACTCCTTTCCCCTCTCAAAATATATATAAGTGGTAGGCTTTATATGTGTTGACGCTGTTAAGTGCCCACTTTAGTCATCAATATACTCACAAATAAAGGAGCAAAAGGCATTTCTTACACAGAATTAGTTAAGAATAATGTAGTTCCACTTGTCCTTGGAGTCTTTGTGATTGTAGGTAAAATAAGCATAAAATAAGTGACAACTCACCTCCTATGATCAAGCCACGTCACCTCAACCAAGGAAGGACTGCCACCTAGGATCCCATGCATGCAAGCCAGTCACTGATCCAAGCGAGGCAACCCCAACGAATCAGAGGGTGACACATGGACATCCCAAGGATTGAAGGGCCCATGGGCAGGAAAACCACCTGAAAACCAAGTGAACACTGGGGGCCGACCTTAGGACCCATAGGACAGCCACCACGCGAAAGCACATGCCGAGGTGGGCCCACAAGGGGTCGATCGAACCGACCTCGTGTCGGCTCATCATGGCCTTCCACATGGTGCTTCCTGGTCGGCTCCTTATCCACTCTCAGGGTGCTCAAGCCATTCTCCCGAAGTTATCCAAGGCCTATAAATAGGAGGGAAGAGACTCATTTCTTACCCAACTTACTTTCCAACTCCTCTCACTTTTGGTTTCCAAGGCTAGGAGGTAGGCTAGAGTAGTTCTACTTCAAGTTCCAAGTCTACTTTGGGATCTAGGTATGAGTTCTCTTGTATCTTTATTTTATTGTATGACTTTGATCTACTTCAGTTATTCAAATATTTCATATAAAGTAGTGTTAGCATATATGGGTGATTTGTTCATGTGTTCTTCGTTCGTTCATCATTTAGAGGCTCCTTTTCTTGATGAACAAGGCCTTTATGTTTGTTCATAAGTTAGAGGCTCATGTTCTTCATGAACACGACCCTTTGATCCTGTTGAATAGACATAGTAGAACACGAATCCGTTTGTATGCCTAGCCTAGTTTGATCCAGTTAGATCACGTGTTTGTGTTGTATGAAGTTCGAGTTTAAGCTATGGTACTCGGTGTAAGTGACCAGTTATCTGGTGGCACTGACCTGGGTCACAATAGCCTGGGCCGATCAGTGTATAGTTAACAACGCAAGCATGGTGCTTGGGTGGAGTAGCTGCATTGCATATGAGCGTATCCCACAGATAGTTAGGGGTAGGCCGCAGTAGTGACAGCCGTTGGACCCTTTGTACTCCCCCACATCCGGGTACGCTGTAGGAGTCTAATATCTAACAACCGACGTCGTGCGGAAACGACGCGGGCGGTTAGCTCTCCGTTTGTGCCTGGGTGCTGGGTTGATATTCATACAATGCTTATGTGACTGCCTGATTTCTACTAACTTTATATGTATAGTACCTTAGAACCTAGAGCTAACTCTTATGTTGCCACCTAAGCCGTAGTGTACCATAGAGAGAACGAGTTTGGGTGTGTTCACACTACCTTATCATTATCTATCTTACCCCTGTGTTTGGGCTCTGACTTATTCTCGTCATTGATCTATACTCATTGCAATAGTGTTGCACATGTTAATCCAACAATGCCTTCATTGGATTCGATACCCTCTGGACTCTTTTGGGGAAATGCTACAATGGTATATCCGTGCGCTTGCGGATTCTCTGTAAACATTATGATTACCATCGGAACATTTCTGACATCGTTGCTAGAAACTCACGAACTTAGCAAAGATGTTAAGGAATGCCAACCACCATTTCTGGCGCCGTTACCGAGTGATGACATTAAGAAATTCCAACAATATGGAGCTTTTGGGAAAAGTTTAGTCCTACCAAGATACTATTATTGAGATATTATCAAAACAAGACAAAGCTTCTCATGGTCTTACCGAGACTTGTCAAAAAGGTCATTGGAAAATAATATGTTGTTTCAAGGAGGGGGAGAGAGAAAATACACACACTTGAGATAGGTGGACATGTGCAAATGACAGAGTGATCCCGAGGCACAAGCGAAGTCCTCGTTATCGGATTGCACATGGTTTGAAAGATGAGTATGAGTCTTGATCTTGAATCCTCTTGAAACTCCTAATGCATCTAGAGAGCCGAGGGGCTTATATATTTATAATCTTGACAGGGCAGCATGGAAGGAGCCTTGTATTGTGATTTGTCCACACTAGAGCCTTAGGCTTGGCCCGGATGTCCATTTGCTTCGTCACTGGCATGCTGACAAACGCTGCCTTCTAGTTTTGGAGGTAAGCACTGATTGGAGGTAAGGACTGTCAATGCTGCCTTCTAGTTTTGGACCTAACATGTAGTATTACTGATTGTGGTTGCTGTGTTGCTAAAGTACATAAATGTTTATTTGCAGCAAAGAATGATGCTGAGTTGAGTCAAGCCTTTTATGCCCTTGGCCATTCAAGTCCTCGAGTGTTCTTTTCTTTCTGGAGTAAGGTGTGTTTGAACTTCAAATGGTTGTGTTTCTGATATGTAGTATTGTTAAAAATCTCAAATCTTTTGTTAACAGGGTTGCGAAAATTGATACATTACTGGGAGTGCTCAATCCGAAGTTTATAATGGTATGCTAGCTCTTGTTTCCTCGTGTCATGTAGATGTACCTTTTCTTAAGCCGTCGACCCTTTCCTTACGGCCCACTTTTATGCAGCTTCCTGAAGGTCTTAAGTCACGGTGTTCAGTAAATAAGAGGCCATGGTTAGCCTTGTATTACACCAAGGGCAAAACCATCGAGCTCCCAAATTTACGGGAAGACTTTGAGGTGCACCTTGTACATAATGTGGCCTTAGGGTTGCAGTCTAGGCAACTGAATGAGACCACTTCAGTGGCTAGATTGAGAAAAAATCTGCTTGTAAGCAGCTGGCTGCTGCAGCGAAGCAATCGTCGATCAAAGCGACACTTACTACATTGGGACGCTGTTGATCTGGAATTCTGGATCGCTTGTTGCCAGCACTACAAGAAAAGGGAATGGTGTGCTCATTTGCTGCAGATGATAACTGTACAGGTGAAGCCTATTCTCTTGGGTTAATCCCACTGCAATTCATTATTCATTCCATCACACCCCCACCACTTTTTACCAAACTAAACATCTTTTACTATTCACCATCATTTCACTTCACGCATCACATACACACACCTTCTAACACTCTTCACTATTCAAACCATCACATAAAACTAGTTGGATCTGATTTCAGGGCCCATGGACTAGTGGAAGCTACTTCTACTATTTGGCCAATCAGTCCATCTTCTTAACACTCATCTAGGCAAAAAAATGTATATACATTTTCTTGATTTTACAAAAATAAATGTTGGTTTACAATTATACGGTCTTGGGGTAGGTGAGCGGGTCTCATGGCGCGTGGCGTCGTGCAACGACGCCGAGTGGCGGTGTCACTAGGACTGGTTGGAACGATGACGCTGATCCCAAGAGGGCTGCACTAGTTCCGACACCTGCACAAATCGTTTAGAGAAAATATACTATTTCTAAATAAAATATAGCATTCTCTAAAGAAATCTAGCATTTCTTATATTTCCAGAACTATTTCTAAATTAATTCTAAAACTAATTATAAAATTGTATTGAAAGGATCCATGCAAGTGGCCTAGAGGGGGGTGAATAGGCCTGCAAAACAATTTCAATCAATTTCTGCCAAATACTGCCGAGACCCCGGAACCTCCGGGGGTTTTCCTTGGAATCTTTGGGAAAATGCACTTAGGTGTATTTTGCTGGAGCTTTCGGGAATAACTTCTGTAGATTTGTTATGGATCAAAAGGTTAGAAAGAAATAGAGAGCAGGAAATTGGTCACAAATACATAGAGATAGAGCCTAACCACACTAGCAACCTTAGGGAGAAAGATATAGCAAGAAACTAAGCAAACCCTAATAGATCTAGTGAGCAAACAACTTAGAACAAGCAAGCAACAAGATATGAAAGCTAAAGCACTAGAGACAACAATTTATCCCGTGGTTCAACTCACCACAAAGGTTGGCTTACATCCACATTGTTGAGGTTAGCCACAAAGGCTATGGAATCTCTCTAGATCCACTCCTCTCTCACACCAATCACCAAGGTAATAGATGGAGGGTTTCCACTAAGCAAGTGAGGGTGATACAAACTTCTTGGAGCTTCCACAATCGATTGGAGAGCTTCCAAGCAACCTCTAACCGTCTAGGAGCCAAGCTCCAAGAGTAAAAGACCCACCAAGGAGATAGGAGTTCATCAAGTGCTCAAGGACACAAGAAGGGGATTGGATTTGCTTTTTCTCACAAGGAATTACTCCACACTTGAATGCTCTGGTTGGATTTGGATTCAAGTAGGTGGGAGTCAATGCTTGGGTGAAAGGGGAGCAAAAGCTATTATTCCAGTGTAGGGAAGAAGAAGAATACCATTGGGAGACAAGGGAGTATAAATACCCTCAGATATGGAACAACAATGGCTCTTTTCGAAAAGTTGGAACCTCTGGGCAAGATCCCGAAACCTTCGGGAACTGGTGAACTTCAGCAGACTGTCTGGGAGTAGCTCGGAACTTTCGGTAAAAATCTCAGAGGTTTCGGGAAAGAGTGTAAAAGGTTAAGACAACTAACTGATAGGTCATATGTGGCTGGGATGATTTTGGTTTTGGAGAACAACTTTAAGCACTTGGTTTCATCCATGCCACTATTAGTATCCCTCTTGATAGCACGACTTTTCCTATACTCGAATTCATAATAGAAAATGTATTTAAACCTTGTCTTGAGCCCTAGGAAGCCTTTTCAAAGAATGAGGGGTCACCTTTCTTTCCTTTTCACCTTTCTTTAATTCTAAACCTGTCACTCGTACTTAAAAGCTCATTAGACCATTAATTAAGTGGTCAACACCACCAAAACCCACTTAGGGGCTTGATTGCACTTACAGTATGAACTCTGATCTTTTCATCTTGGTCCTTGGGAAGACCTTATAGGCATGTTGACTGACCCACACACTTTAGTCTATGGATCACGTGGAGGGGGCTTCAATGTGAGACTGCACTTGGTCTTGTTCATCCAGAGGAGACTACGCTACAAACAGTCCCGATTCATGAAGACTGTGTTGTGGTTGAAGTGATCACTGTATATACTATCTTTGCGGATGAACTGTTGGAATACCCTCCTAATGACGAGGTGATGAAACTCGGACAAGCTCAAGGACAAAGATTACAGTGGAGAAGGTGTCGGATTGACATCAAAGGAGCACCAACATGTATATCTCGTTCACAGGCTATTGTACAGATTCCTTGTAGTTCACACAGTACAGTACATGTTCCTTCTTCAGATGGTTCCCCTCCTCCTCCTCCTCCTCCTCCTCCTCCTCCTCCTCCTCAATCCCCACACGTTCTATTCCCACATCCGGAAGGTACACAAAATATTCCATCCTCACCTACTCCTAGTCCTGAAAAAACAGAAAAACTTGCATCCCCACATCCACAAGAGACACCAAATATTCCATCCCCACCACCACACTCACCACCTCCTCCTCCTTCTTCTCCTCCTCATGAAACAACAAAACATACACCCCCAAACGGAAGTGCTCAAAACAATCATGCCAAAGTAGGTACATCTGGGCCTAATACCTCTGTAATAGGTCCTGGTGAGACACCACAAGCAAGAAAGCCCTTGAGAAACCTTCAGCCATTTCAAAGCTGCAAGAAGAGAAACTTGCCAAAAATAACAGCTCTACAGCACCTACAGCAGGCAAGCCCTTAAGAAACCTTCTTCAGCCATCTCAAAGCAGCAGGAAAAGGAAAAAACCTCTAAGAGGCCTACTAGAAAGCGATCTAAAAGAAACACCAAGGAGAATCGTCGGTATATGACTAACCCAAAGCAATCTGAGAGTGACACTGAGAAGAATCCTTGGGCTATGGCTAACCCAAATTACAAATTCGGAAAGAACATTCTCAGTGATGGTGATCTCAAAAAGGCTGCACCTTTTACCAGAAAGCTCCACACATTCTACATGCAACGTGGTGAGTCAGATGATGCTTCTGACATTATGGTCGCACTTCGGCCCGGGACCAATGCATGGCTGAAGAGAGATGAATCGTCAAACGCACTCCAGCAGATGCCTGTGCAACTCAGTGATTTGACGATCTCTTCAACTTGGGTGCTTTGGATCTGACACTTCTCTGCTGCTTCATCCTGTAAGTTGCTTGAAAATTTAATCTGCTTCTCACTAATCACATCCTCTATCGAACTGTGCTTTTTGCCTCACATCATCTTTATTACCATGTATTTTGCCTCCTTATACTTTGTTTTTTCTTACTAATAGGAATATGACTATAGAAGTTGACAACAAGGGCCCTGCAGTTGGCTACCTTGATCCTGAATGCCTTTGCTCGACAACGTTGAGCAGCACGGATAACACTGTTTCTTTCTCTGTTGACTATATGCTCAGATCCTTCGAACAATATGCTACAAAGGATTTAATGCTTACCACTTATCTCAGTACAAACCACTAGATTGCAGTGGCGATCGTTTAGAAGCAGCGGAAGGTCTACTATCTTGATTCATTAAAGACAATTAATACTAACACTGGCCCTTTCGAGCTAATCATTAATGAGTAAGTTATTTCTTTCTTAACCTGCGGACGTTCCTCAACAAACTGTACAGAGATATTAATTAATAGTGTCCTAACATTGTTGATATTTTCGTTGTAGGGCTTGGAATCGTTACTGCCGCAAAAAGTTCTCGCGCCGTGGCCCCTTGAAACACGTCAAAGATGTTAAGGTACGTACCATTTATTTCCTTCATGTGGAAGCTAGTACTAAAGCTTGAGTTTATTTCTTCTCGATCACCACTATTTTTCTTTGTACGTTTATTGCAGTGCCACCAACAACCTACTGGATCCAGACTATGCGGCTTCTATTGTGCCTATCACATGCTTCAATTAAAATATAGTGACACACATATGGAGGTACTTTCTTGGATCTTCATTTGTAAAATCTGCAACTGAGCACAGTTCTTGCTTATTAGCACTACACATGTTTGGTAACCACCTATATATGTGTGCTGACTGGTGACATTATTATATCCAGAGATTAGGGCTAGATGAGCATCCTCTCGACAAATCATTGCTAGCAGATGTTCGTGAAAGAATTGCCACATTCCTCATGGAACAGGTGATCACAGCCGGAGGAAAATTTCATGCTGATGAAACTGTGTGGGCTAATATTGTGTTTGGTGACTAGGAAATTTTTGCATTCCTCCTTGTCCATGAATTTTTGCATTCCTCATTGTCCATGAATTTTTCTGATATTGTTGCATTCCTCCTTGTATGAGATGATGATGCTGAATTTTGTCATATGATGCATGTGAATTGTGGATTTAACCGTGGATCGGAAGCAAACTACCTAGAGTTCTCCATCAATCTACCGGTCTAACCTAACATGAAGTGTTGATTGCATAAAGATCATACAAACATGAAAGGATGTATGGATCACATCCGCCTAGACATAAAGGTACATAAACAAAGATAACCCCAGCCTACCATCTTCTTGTTGCAGCTCCAGCCAAGATGAGAAACCAATCTAGACTCCTACCATGATAAAGAGTCATCTCTAAGAACTTTCCTATGGATGCCCTTGCAAGGTGTGTGTTGATGCCTAAGGTTCCCCAAAGCTTTACATCAAACGCCCACCAAGTGCTCTTACTCGTAGCTCCTCCTCTTGGTGGTCGCGCAACGACTCCCATGGTACTCGCCATCGATCCTACTCAACATTACATGTTTGCTCGGAGCTTTCCCTCCCCCCGTACTGTCACTACGCGAAGGTAATCAACATCGAACGACTCTAAGTGTGTGCACCTAGGTCTGTGTACCACTTCGATGTATCCGCAAGATTACTCTATTCCTACTAAGGGCATATGCTAGCTACACATATGAATAAGCACACATCATAGTAGATCAAAGTAAGCAAAAGATATGATTTATATCACCATCGAGTGTTGAATGTATAATTGCCTTGACTAATTCAAGGCATGGCTATGTAACTCCACCATAGCTTCACCACATAGGGACAACCATGGCGGGTAGGGCATAGCCTTGGCCATCTCCTAGGCAACTTGAGGACTTGCGGCGGACATTGGCTTCCTTCGGTGTGTCTCCTTCGATTTTGTGGCTCTCTGATGAAAGGATGCGGCGGCCCTTCGGGGTAGGAGTTATTTATCAACCGAGGAGAGTCTAGGTCAAAGGGAGCGCCGAATCGGGCCTGGAAAAGGGTGAGTCGGCTGTTGACGGATAAAACTCGTATCCACCTACGATCCGCAAGCGTACGGACCTACACCTTTTTCACCACGGGATTCCCAAGGTTCTTGTCAATCTGCGGAGCAAGGGGATTACTAGCGCTTAACCAAGTACTAATCTAGTTGACTAAGGAAACCTTTAAGGAGAGTATTAATATAAAAGTAAAGAAAATCTAACCTAAGTTAATCTAAGTTAAGTTGATCAAACAAATCTAGGGTTAAACTAGATGGTAAAAGGGGTGAACACAAGAGAGTGAGTAAGAAAGATAAGCGTTCCCTCCCTAGGATCTAGGATAACATGGTATGCATCTACTACACGAAAGCGGTAAACCAATCTACCGGGGGTTGTGACCACGATTTCGCCCTTTCCCTCCTCTCGTACTGTCACTACGCGAAGGTATTCGTCACTAGACCTATGATGGACATGGTATGTTGATGGAATCTATGGGAGTAGCGGATATCATACGCCCGAAAAACACGGTGGCCTACCTTAATCATCAAAGCATCATCAACATGAAAACAATAGATTGAAACCACGAATCAAATAGCGATCACATAGCATGTATCCATCTAATCCTAGGGATGAACGGAGACATTACCCCATCATCTTACACGGATTGAAGCACATAGGGGTGATGGAGACTCCGGAGAACGTCGTCGATGAAGATGGCGGCGATGGAGCTTGGGAACACCCCTAGGCCAGCGGCTTGGAGTCCTCCTCTTGCTTCCTTCTCTCCGCCGATGTTGATCCTTGCGACGAGCTCATCTAACTCTCTCCCTCATCTTGCGGCGGCGGTTTTCTGGTGATTGGCGTCGGTAGGATGATTTGTTCGATGTGGCGGCCGACGGCGGCGGAGGCAATAAATAGACGAACACCTAGGGCAAAGGGGGGACCGAACCGACCCCGGAGTGGGCTGGGCCGGTCGGCCCAGGCCGGCCGGCCCAGGCCCATTTCGGCCCGGTTCGGCCCCGGTTTCCTCCCCGGTTGCTTCTCACGTGATCCCTTATTTGTGTGCACTTGCATGTGGGCCTTTGACGTCGTTTCCTTCACGGTTAAGGCTTGAATCCTTGCTATGCAAGCTTCGCTGTTTTCTGGTTGAGTCCTTGAAGACTTGCACGTTGACGCTTCGGTCCTCGGGTCATTTGGAGTCATGTTCATCGCGTGTCTTGAGTCTTGTGGGGCTTCATGATCTTCTTCCAAAGTTCTTGGTGAACTTATCCCGAAAGTCTCCTCTTTAGCGTAGATTTCCTGCGTAAACAACAAACTCCAAAATCGACATGCAAGTGTGAACTTGTTACATCATTAGTATGCCTAGTGGCGGGTTAGTTGCAAATCATAATCGAAACCAATGTATAACAAGTACTCTAGGTTGACGGAAATTCACCGTCAACATCTCCCCCATGCTTAAACCTTGCTCGTCCTCGAGTAAGTAATCCTTGCTTAAAAGGGAAATCAATGTTGCCTTCCAATGTTGTCCCTGCACTTAGTCATTCATGACGAGGCGAATTGCTCTCTCTTAAGAATTTATTTTAAAGTTCAAGTTGTGACCGACTTCTTTTTCATTATGGAAGATAGACTAACAATAAAGAACAAGACACATTTAATAAACACGATGCTCTCAAACTTAAGTGAACTTCAAACCATTACCTTGTCACATGGAAGATTTTCAAAAAGATGCATATCCAACATAAGTGAAAATCTCTTGCAAAAGCTCATGGAAACACACATCTCATCAAGTCACTCAAGCGTATACTAGATTATTTTCAACCTACTCTACTCATATGTGATAGTGGAAGGCTTATGTGTAGCTTGGAAGGTTAAAAACAATCCTAGCAAAACATACATCCGAAATATTGTCAAATTAAGAGAGAGATCTATTGGAATTATCGAGACTCGTCAAAAAGGCCATGGAAAATAAATGTTGGAAAGAGAGAAGGATGAAACACACACATTTAGATAAGTGGACATGTGCAAGTGGCAAATGGATGATCCCGAGGCACGAGTGAAGTCCTCGTTATCGGATTGCACATGGTTGGAAGATTTGAGTGTGGATTTGTCATCAAGGCACTTGAGAACTTATGAAGCAAAAAGAACCGAGGAGCATCTTTATTTTTTTTCTTTATTTTATTTCCTTCTCATTTTTCTCTCTTTCTTTTTTCACTTTATTCTTCCTATTTTTCTTACTTTTCTTTTCTTCTTATCATATTTTTTTCATTTTTCATTTTTATTCTTTTTTCTTTTGCTCCTCAAAACTTTTTGCAACATAATACTTACATAGCATTTGTGTCAGAGAATGACTCCTCCCCCATGCTTGAACGATGCTCGTCCTCGAGCATAAAAGAGAGGGGAAATGACCGCTAAAGTAAGTATAAATTCCATAATCTTGCGGAATATTTGAATCTCCATCGAGAATTTTACTCCATACTCAAATTGGGTTGTGGACAAGGAGGTGATCACAAAAAGATGTTTTTGGTTTAGGGTGGATGCCCGGCGAAGTTTGTGAAATTTTCGATGTGAAAACCCACAATGCATGGACAAAAAGGCTAGCATGAAAAAGTTACACAAAGGAATGACCAGCTTCTTAGTCTCGAACCATAGAAATCAATCCTAATCCAACTCATCAAAACATATGTTTGCAATCTACGGGTTTTGTTATCATAAAACATATATGTATGTGGCTTTGGTAGGTAGAACTTTGCAAGAGCATCACAAATTTGTAGATAGCATAAAAGTTAAGTTTTCATAAAAACAACAAGTTATCAGGCTATCCATAAACTTAAATCAAAGAGCAAAGATATGTATGTGGGTCTAGAGCATAGTCATTTCACCTCCACAAATAAAAGAGCCGGTATTTAAATTAATTTCAGATCATATTATAGAGAGTAATTAGCCAAGACATGTATAACTTCATGTAGGTAAAACAAAGCGGCAAGTTTCATCATCTTTCCATAAGCATAGGCAATATAGAACATCGAGGTGGACACATGGTCATGCTTATCTATTGAAAGTAAAAAGAAACCTAGGTTGTCCTCCTAGTAGACATGTTATTGTTTGAAGAGAAAAAACAAAAGGTTGCACCTAGTTGAGGTTGAAGGCATACTTACAAGCATTTGTGTTTGGAAAAGAGAAGGTCCATGGAGATGTTACCATCCTTTGTAATTCTTCGTTGCCTTCTTCCAACATCTCGATGTATCGATGTGGCTTTTGCTTTTGTCTTGATTTATTAATGCTCCTAAACTTCTGAATTTGATCTTGTATGCTTAATGGAGTCATTGGTCACCCTTCTCTTCAATGTTGTCATCACCATCTCCTCTTTCTTGTTCTCATCATCTCCTTGCAGTCTCTTTTTCATGGATTTCCCCCTCTGTCCAGAACAGAACATATATCGAAATATAGCTTTATTGTGTAAGGAATCGGATGCTCATTAGCCTAAGAGGGGGAGAGGGTGAATTAGGCAACTTAAAAACTTAACCTAAGGCTCACTAAACTTTACACAAAAGTAAACTAGAATATACTATCTATATGTGCAACTACGGTTGTTCTAGTGTGAAACTCCCATCCCAAACAAAGGTTTGCAACCTATAGCCAATCCTAGCAAGATACTACTCTAGGAAAGCAAGGATTGCAAAAGAGTAAATGCGGAAACGTAAAGGGGATGAGAGGAAGCAAACTCTTGACACGCGATTTATCCCGTGGTACCGGTAGGCACTAAGCCACCCCTAGCCCACGTTGTTGAAGCACTCACACAAGAGTACTGCTTCCCGGTCACCAAGTCTCTCCCAAGAGCACCACTTGACTCGCCACAAAGGCTAGCCACTTAGGCACTTGCCAAGCTCCCTTGGTCACCTTGATGCCGCCTCCACTAAGGAGCTTCTCCACCAAGGAAGGGGGTCTCCACGTCCCCCGCACAAAGTGTCCTCGCCGCTCCACAACAAGCCGGAGGGTCGATGACGATTGCAGGTGAGCCACTTAGGCCCCAAGGCTTTCGGCGGACCTTGTACAACAGGATTCACTCAAGAATCACCTCACAAGGTTGGCACAACCTTGCACTCACTCAGCTCTAAGCTAAGCCTAGCACTAAGCACATACGCAAAGCATATGCAAGTCTAAGGATGAGAAATTGAGCACTTGGATGGATTGGATATGATCTTGAATGTGTCTTGAACTCCTCTGAACTTTCACACAATCCAGCAACCTCAAATGGGTGAGTGGAGGGGGTATAAATAGCCCAAGGCATCAAACTAGCAGTTGGCTAACGTCCACTGAAAAAGGTACCGTCGGATGATCCGACGCTATGCTTTTCCATGGCGTCGGTTCATCCGGTGCCCCTCCCACGTCACATAGCCATTGAGGTTCTCTGACACAACTGCTCCAACGCTATGCACCGACGGTGCGTCGGATCATCCGGTGCTGAAGACTCCACGCTCAAGTCGCCTCTGTTGGCTTCCACTCGACCGTCGGATAGACCGACGCTTCACCTTGTCCAAGGCGTCGGATCATCCAGTGCTGAAGGCTTTGTCTTGGCGTGTCTCTGTACAAATTCAAACTGAGCGTCGGATAGACCGACGGGGTCCTCACTCAGACCGTCTATAACAACCCGAGAATTTAGGTGTGTAAATTTTGCGAAAATTTAAAACTTTTTGCTTGGATGTGAGTGCTATCAATTTTTGAACCAAATTGCTAGCCCTTCTCTAAATTCTCCACCAATTTAGCCCATTTATAAAACATATGTTCAAATTATGGTAAAATGTGTGAGTTGGTTTTTCTCTCGGATCTTTTGGAGTTCAAAAGTGAGAAGTTTGAATTTGAAAGGGGATCAAATTCAAACTCTAGCTCTATCCCTTAGTTCAAAGTTCTTTCTTTTATTTTGCAAATTGCTAAACTAGTGAACCAGGCCGCTTTCACCTACTCTTGCTTGGCCGCCGGCCCAACCCGTGCCATCATTCGGCCCAACTAACCCGCGCCGCTTCACCCTCTCCTTTGTCACCGGCAAGTGGACCCCACGCGTCAGCCCTTCCCTTATCCTCACCGCGCCCGCGGCCTAGTCACCGAGCCGCTTGGCGCCGCCGGCCCCGCCGCACCGCACGCGCGGCGCGGGGCGCGGCCGAGCCGCCCGGCCGCACGCACACCGAGGGGACCGGCGCCCGCGCGCGAACCGAGCCGGGGCCGGGGGAGGAAAAGCCCCTTCTACCCCCGCGCCTTGCCCCGGTGTCCACGGTCGCGTGGAGAGTGAGCGGGCGGCGCCGCCACGGGCGCCGGCGGTCCAAGCCGGGGGGGCAGCCCGGGATTTCGCCTTGCCTTGCGGCGCCGGGTTCAAAAGCGAAGGGAGGAGAGCCGGCAGCGGTCGTCCACCGCCACCAACCCACATTGGGGTTTTGCCCCCTTCCGCAGCCACGCCGCCGAAGAGGAAGCGGAAGGGAGGGAGGTAGAAGAAGAGAAGGAGGAGCGGGGAAGGCCGGTGAGCCGCGCCGCCGCCGCGCGCGTCGCCGCCGCGGGAGTGACGAGTACGCGAGGAGCCGACGGGGGGGGGGGGCGCCGTACGTGACCGAGGAGGAGCCGGACCGGAGCAGAGGACCGAGCACCGCCGGGAGCGCCTGCTACGCCACGCCATCGACGTTCACGACCCGGCTTCGACTACACCGCCGACCCGCTGTGAGCGCCGTGGCCTTCTCCCTTCTCCCTGCGCCGTCTCCCTGCCTTGTCTCTGTGTGTGGGCGTGCCTTCGAGCCGCCAGTGGCCGAGCGCGTCGCGCCGCCGTCTCCCCATGGGCGACGCCGCACCGCGTCTTGCCGGCGGAAGCTCGGGGCCGTGGCTACCCCAAGCCGCGTCGACCCGGTGTTCTCGCCAAGTTCGGGTCCGGACAAGTTTGCCGGAATGGAGAGGGCTACCCCGCGCCGCTCCGTCGAGCTCTACGCCGAACGCGCGTCGCGCCGCCGCGCCCGTTGTGCGAGAACGTCCTTTCCGCCGCGTCGCGTCTCCGGCGAGCCGCCGCGGTGGCGTGTGTTACTTTGCCATGAACCGGCCTTCGTGCCGAGGGTTTTCGATGCGGGTGCCGGTGAGCGCGGGAGCCGGCCCGCCGCACCCATGCGCGCCATGGCCTCGGTCTCGCCACCGGCGGAGCTCCGCGCACGGGCGTTCCACGCCGCGTCTCGCGCATGAATTCATTCCCCGGACCGTGCGAGGCCTTCGGGCATTGGCTTGTCGGTGCGGGGAGCGGGCTCGCCCGGGCGGACCGCAGCTCACCCCGAGAGATCCGGACCGAGGCGGAGGGGACCGTCGCGCCGTCGCGTGTGCGAACGCGCGGGTGGTGTTCACCGCGCGCGCCGCGCCGGAACCTCGGACGCCGCGCCATGCTAGCGAACCGTGAACCGGGCTTCGGACGAGAGGTGGCGGCCGACGCTAGCGCACCCCAACGCAAGCCCGGACCGCCGCCGCCACCGTAGCCGGAGGGGAGGCCGCGCCGCCGTCGGGCGCGGCGTGCGCCTTGGGGAGGGGCGGGGACCCCCCTTCCCCCGGTAGCGGCTGGGTAAGAGGCCGCTGGGCCTCATGTGGCACCCGGCCCATCGGGCTGCCGTGGAGGCCCACCGCGGGAGCGGGGCCTGGACCAGGAGTCCGGGGAGGATTAGAGGACTTCCCACATCTGGGCCGGCTGGGCCGAGCCCAGTGGGCCGTTTTCGGCCCGGTAAACCTTTCAGCCCATCATCGGCCCACGAACACGGAATGCGACGTCATGCGACGTCGAGGCTTATATTTTCCCAAAACCCCTTTTCTTTTCTCGTTTTAAGATTCCGGAAAATGTATTTAACCTTTAAAAATTCATAACTAATTCTAGGGAGCTCGGAAAAATACAAAACTAATTTCTATGAATCCGTATTTGCGAAACCTTGCGATTGTAGGTAGTTTGGGTTCATTTGGATCTTCTAAATTGGTTCTTATTTGGATTTATTGCTTAGATGTGCACCGTTATCTTATTTTCGCGTCGAATCTCGTGCGCGGTACCCGAGCTTCGACCGGGGAGGACGTGGAGGACCCCGAGTACACTCGCTCCGGACGGCGATCGCTTCAACGGCAACGAAGGTGTCATGTCACTCCCAACCATATAGATCCCATGTTGTTAAATAGTTGCTAGTGCTTTACTTTAATGCATTGATCTGATGAATTGCATAACCCGTTTATTAGCCATGCCTTGATGCTTTGATATACCCTGTTTCCTTGTTCTACTACCTGCGGGACTAGCTACAGACCCCTAGCTAGTCCCTTATCTCAACTATCCATACTTTTGTTGCCTGATTATGGATGGTACTCTGGGCTTGGGCTGAGATGTGGGTATCTCGGTGTGTTTCTAGCGTGTGTTCTGGGTGCGTATCTCCTTGCTGTGTTTTGGCGGGAGCGAGCCGCTTGGTTACTTGTGAACGGCTGCCGAGGGAAGATGCGATCTGGCCTCTTACCCGAGGGTCGTGTCGTGTGGGATGGAGATGTTGAGTGCTCGCTCTCGGCCCCTTAAGGACCGATCGTCAGTTGACCTTGTTTCGGATGACTATTTTCGTACAGACCGCCCGCCTTGTATTGGGCGGGGGTGCGGGGTGAGACTTGTAGTGGATAGCACCCCTCCTGTAGGAGGATCGGTGTGATCGTGTCGGGAGTGGTCTTTCCCTCCTTAGTAGACTTTGCCCCGGCGAGGCCGGGGGAAGGGTTCCACGGCTTCGAGGGACCTCTCGCGGGTAGTATGAGCTCGCCGCGGAGGGCCGGGCCGGGCTCGGAGATGCGAAGGGTACTATCCACTTACTTGGGCTTCGCCCGTATGGTGGGGTCGGACACGGTGACGGCGGCTCCGGACCTATTCGGGCGGGTACCGTTGTACAACCTCTCGCAGTGTTAAACCTATAGCTATAGTCCGTGTCCATTGGTTATGGACGGTCTTTCGATCTCTCACCCGACTAGCTACACTTCTCTTGTGCTTCTTCTCTCCCCCGAGTGTGTGAGCCCGGCTTCGGCCGTTGAGATGTGGGGATAGGAGCGAGGTGGGCCCCACATCGCGGATGAGAGTTGGGTTCGGATCGTGGTTGAGATCCGGTGTTTTGGTGTGGTATTCCTTGAGCGGGGTGTGGACCCCACGAGGTGTGGACCTCGGAAGCGGAAGCTTCCCCGAGGTGTGGACCTCCTAGCTATATTCTCGCTTACCTTGTACGTTGCAATGCTTGCTTTGCTTAAGCTTTCTACGACGGAATAGGGATATCTCATGCATAGTAGAACATACACCGCTTTTGCCTCTTTGTTGGGAAGGCGACATGACCTACCCGCTTATCGGGTAGACCCCGGTGACTCGACGCGGAGACGGACTACGACTTCGACAACGACGGTTGGGTGGACTAGAGCTCTTCCTACACTTGAGCCGCTGCGGATATGGAGTTCCCGCGCTTTCATGGAGCCGCTGCTAGACGTTTTATTTATGTTTGATTCAGTCCCGATGGACTTGTACCCGGCATGTGCCGAAGAGATGTACTCTGATTAATGTAATAAAATAAATGTTGTACTCTACTTTACTGTTTTTATCTTTCTGTATGGATTTTGGCATCGCTGAGACAGGGATTGCACGTGGTAGCCCTCCTGGGACTACCACCGAGGTGCTAAGATTCGGGGTTCCGTTCGCGGAAATCCGGGTCGTTTCAGTTGGTACCAGAGCCATGCTTGACTGTAGGACGAGCCCCAGGAATGGTCGATAGCATAGGAAGCCGTTTCTGAACCTTGAAACTTTATATATCCTCCTTGGCTTCCGTATGTATATAACTATACTTATATATATGCATTACCTTGATTAACTTTCACTAACTACCTTACTAACTACGCTCTAACAACGTTGTGCGGATGGTGGAGGAAGCGTGGATCCCTTTGGAGTCGGACGGCGGGGAAGGTCGGGGGCTTCGCCACTTGCCGAGGGAGTGCTCGGAGGCGGTTGGAGTAGGGACCGACCGAGTCAGCTACAAGGGGAGGACCATGGGGCACAGGGAGCAGACACCCACTTTCCTGACCGTTACGGTGCCGGCAGACCCACGGGTGCCAGAGTTCAAGGAGGTTAAGGTGCACTGTTTCGAGAGTTCGACCACGGAGGCACACCAGACTGGCGCACGCAGAGCTCTCAAGATGGTTTGTGTTCAGCTCAAGGAGAAGCTCAAGGACACCCCGTTCAGCGTGCTTCCGACAGGGATCTACGACCTGGGTCGCTGGGACACGAGCGACCGAGCGCAGTACCTTGAGGTGACTTCTGTGGAGGAGGACAAGGAGATGCACGCAGCCAGACGGTGCATCCTGGCTCAGGACCAGGCGCTTTTCTGGGCAGACAGTGAGATCGCGTACCTTCGGTGGAAGTGGGATGATACCCGCGGCGGGTTCAGGACCGGGAGGGGGGGGGAGAGAGGATTTGCTCGACCGGTTGGAGGAGTCGCACGAGAGGAACGGAGAGGCGGTACGGCTTGGATGGCCGCATGTTGACGGTGAATTTCCGTCAACCTAGAGTACTTGTTATACATTGGTTTCGATTATGATTTGCAACTAACCCGCCACTAGGCATACTAATGATATAACAAGTTCACACTTGCATGTCGATTTTGGAGTTTGTTGTTTACGCAGAAATCTACGCTAAAGAGGAGACTTTCGGGATAAGTTCACCAAGCACTTTGGAAGAAGATCATGAAGCCCGATAAGAGTCAAGACACGCGATGAACATGACTCCAAATGACCCGAGGACCGAAGCGTCAACATGCAAGTCTTCGGGGACTCAACCGTGAAAACGGCGAAGCTTGCATAGCAAGGATTCAAGCCTAAACCGTGAAGGAAACGACGTCAAAGGCCCACATGCAAGTGCACACGAATAAGGGATCACGCGAGAAGCAACGGGGGGAGAAAACCGGGCCCGAACCGGGCCGGAGTGGGCTGGGCCGGCCGGCCCGGTCCGACCGGCCCGCCCACTCCGGGGTCGGTTCGGTCCCCCTTTTGCCCTAGGTGTTCGTCTATTTATTCCCTCCGCCGCCGTCGACCGACCCATCGAACAAATCATCCTACCGACGCCAATCACCCGAATACCGCCGCCGCAAGATGAGGGAGAGAGTTAGATGAGCTCGTCGCAAGGATCAACGCCGGCGGAGGAAAGGAAGCAAGAGGAGGACTCCAAGCCACCGGCCTAGGGGTGTTCCCAAGCTCCATCGCCGCCATCTTCATCGACGACGTTCTCCGAGTCTCCATCACCCCTATGTGCTTCAATCCGTGTAAGATGATGGGGTAATGTCTCCGTTCACCCCTAGGATTAGATGGATACATGCTATGTAATTGCTACTTGATTTGTGGTTCCAATCTATTGTTTTCATGTTGATGATGCTTTGATGATTAAGGTAGGCCACCGTGTTTTTCGGGCGTATGATATCCGCTACTCCCATAGATTCCATCAACATACCGTGTCCATCATAGGTCTAGTCACGAATACCTTCGCGTAGTGACGATACGAGAGGAGGGAAAGGGCGAAACCGTGGTCACAACCCCGGTAGATTGGTTTACCGCTTTCGTGTAGTAGATGCATACCATGTTATCCTAGATCCTAGGGAGGGAACGCTTATCTTTCTTAATCACTCTCTTGTGTTCACCCTTTACCATATAGTTTAACCCTACATTTGTTTGATCAACTTAACTTAGATTAACTTAGGTAGATTGTCTTTACTTTTAGATTAATACTCTCTTTCAAAGGTTTTCCATTCAACTAGATTAGTACTTGGTTAAGCGCTAGTAATCCCCTTGCTCCGCGGATTGACAAGAACCTTGGGAATCCCGTGGTGAAAAAGGTGTGGGGTCCGTACGCTTGCGGATCGTAGAGGGATACGTCTTTTATCCGTCAACAAGCCCCTTTTTCTGGCGCCGTTGCCGGGGAGCAAGCCAGTTTGCTACGTTTAATCTAGTATTAATTTTGTTGATTACTAACACCTAACCCTTATTTTCTAAAAAAAAGAAAAAAAAATCTTTTTTGTTTTTCTTTCTACTTTTGTTGTGCCTAGATGGATTTGTTCACCTCACCATTGGAAGACGAAGAGATGTCGCTAAGGGAGCTAGCAATGCCGTCAAAGGAAGACATTGAGATGCAAAAATCAGATTTGACGCTTGCTACAACCCACTACGAAGTGAAGCCTGGAATCATCAAGTTAGTGGCGACAAAACCATTTAGAGGATTGGAGGATGACAACCCATATAGACACATTAAGGAATTCACGATGTTATGCAACACGGTCCAACAAAAAGGAGTTCCGGCCGCTTGGTTCAAGTGGAATCTTTTTCCATTCTCTCTCAAAGATGAAGCGCGAAGATGGTACACACTTGCGTCCGTTGAAGCAAAAGGAAATTGGGATGAGCTAGTGAAGAAGTTTCTTTTGAAGTTCTTTCCCATAAGCAAGGTCCAAGACTTAAGGAGGCAAGTGCTCAATTTCAAGCAAGGAGAGGATGAAGGAATTGATGAAGCATGGGACCATTTTAATGAACTACTTGAGCGAGGCCCGAACTTGGGATTTTCCGGTGACTTAATGTTGCATACCTTTTATTTTTCACTAACCCCTAACTCGTCTCGTTTTGTAAGCATGTGTGCAGGCGGTGATATATTGGATAAAACAATTAGTGAAGCCGCACAAATCTTACAAAGGATAAGCAATGGACAAAGAACAATACGAGATTGGCAAAGATGTTGTCAAGAGGAGCAAAACGACAAAAGCAAGCCCAAGGTGCTTGCTGAAATTTCTGAAAAAGATGAACCGAAGGTCAAGGAAGATGAACCGACCATACAAGAAAGTGAAGATCCACTTCCCAAGGTAAGAGAAGTCATTTCGGATGTTAAAAATGTTGAAACTAACATGAATGTAGGCCGAAGTATGTGGAATGCTAGACCATTGGCGGAGTTCAAGCAATCCGGTTGGGTTCAAGTTGATTTCGCCCCACTAATTAACTACCGAAGGAAGGAGGAACGCCGACACATTGCCAAACTAGTTGAAGATATATTTGATCAAGAGATGGGTGGAGAGTCGATCCAAAAGATGTTTGAAGAAGAAAGAGATGAAGGAGATGAAGGATGGATCGACCGGTTTGACAACTCAAAGATTTATGATGAAGGGAGAGAAGAGTACAACCGTGATGAGCCTAGTGACTCAAAGGATAAATGGGAGGAGATAGGACTCAAGCTAGATGATAGCTTGTGTGCTATTGAAGCCTACACACTAGCAAATCAAGACATGGAAGGACTCAAGGATGAAGGAAAGAGTGAATCAACAATGAGCGATCTTGACGACATGTGGTACATGGAAGATAAAGAAAGCAACATACAAGTCTTTGAAGATGAAGATCTGGTTGACAAAGAAGACTTCAAAGAAGAGATGAATGCGTACATAGTTGAAGGATTACATGTTCCACATGATGAGTTGAAGAAATTGCAAGATGGTGATGAAGAGGCAACTGCACTTGTTGAGATAGATTCGCCTTCAACACCGCTTGATGAACCAAATATCACTCTTGTTGAAAAATCTCTAAGGCCAAGGTACGTGCTGAAATCTCAAGATATTATTGGTATTGATGTTGATAAATTCAAATACTCATGCTTAACCAATAGTATGAATGATAGTTTAATGCCTATGCCTTGTTCCAATAGTGATCATGTTGATAGGCTAGATTTTCTTGAGAATGAAAAAGAGGAAACATTTAAGTTTGATCCAATTAATCTCACACCTATACAACCTTTGCCTAATGATGAGCTAAGTGCTATGCATGAAACATATGCTTCTTTTATTTACACCTTGACTTGTTGCTACAATTCACATGTGGTGTTAATTATGGACGCGTATGTTTACAATAAGTTTTGTAAATCTCGATCATGCTTTGCGCTTGGTCAAGCTAGTGACCTTAAAGAATCATATGTCGGGAAAGGCCCGATTTTCACTAACCATGTAGACAAGGCTTGAATAATGAAAAAAAAAAAGAAGTCATGCCTGAAAGAGTTGCAAGATAAATCATCAACCTCTCCGAATCCCGCGATGGATGCTGCTGTCTTCATCAATTTGAGAGCTTGTTCAGAGGTGTACAAATGAAGAAAATGAGATATCCAGAAGCTCCATCAAGTTACCATTCCAACGCATCAAGAACCAACAAGTTTGAAGACCCGTGCAAGGAGTTATGGAGAAAACATTGAGCGTTGCGCGTTCTGAAATTTCAGGACAGATTTCATCGCCGAAGTAAAACCGACGTAACTCTCTTGTCCGGAGTCCGATTTGAGCAAATAAAGACTCGTTGGAAAGGAAATTTTGTGCACTGTGCAATGGAGTAGAGCTTGAGTATACTTTCTGTTCTGGACATTAAAAAAATCATGGAGTGAAGGTAGCACCGAAGGACGATAAAGAAGGAGATAACGATGAAACAAAAGGATGCTTTGGGCAAGTCTTCTATAAGTGATCAAGCACAACATGGGAAGTAAATTAAAGCTGCATTGGTACCTTTTCTTCTTGCATGAAGGGCCATGGCTATGCAACGAAAAGAAGGTATGTGAGAAAGTCGAGCTCTATGACTTTAAATGAAGCGCTTTTCGGGAGGCAACCCGTTTCTTTATATTTTTACTACCTTCTTAGAGAAAATAAAAGAATGGCACTATCTTATGATGATCAACTTGTGGTTATTAATCTAAGTTCAGTTTTCCCTTTTTTAGAACCACCATCATGTTCATGATCTTATTTATTTGCATGCATTGCATTTTGTTATCCTCGTGATGTTTCTTTGTGTATACATGTTTTGCACATAGTTGGCTTGGTTGTTTTATATACTTAATGATGTATGCTTCAGTTTCCATGTTAATGCTTCATATGGCCCTATGGGTATTTTCCTTTTGTGATCTTGTGTAAACGTGGTGTTTAAACTTGATTGCGGACCATCATTGTTAAGTTCGATAAACCTAGCTGGCTTTTCATATGTTTTCATGTTGTTTTGGTTAGTTTATAAGCTTTGCAATGCGCTTAATTTTTCTTGTGCTATAAGAGTTATTGATTTAGGGATATACTTGGTGTTTTAACCCTTGATAAATAAACCTTTATGGCTATGGAGAAATTCAGCAACCTAGTTGTAAACATGGTGTTTAGAACTAGGTGAAAACATTGTCTTTGTTTATATGCTTTCCTATCATGTGCATACACACCTTGCACCACGTACACTCATTAGGTTTTTATTCCTCATTAAACTAATTATGCCACAAGTTAAGAATCTTAGAGACATTGTTGGATTGTTGGCAATTCTATCTACTCCCAACCGTCACCTTGGGGGTAGAATGTGCGTTTAAAACGTCTTACAGGCAAGATAAAGACTCTCACTACAAGGAAATTGAAGGATGGCTAAGAAGTGCTTTGTCTTCTTCTTCCATGACTAGCAAAATGCTAAGCATGGGGGAGACCCTGAATCTTCAACACGGAAGTGCAACATGACACTCTAGAAGATAGAATGATAAAGATCGTTAACATCTCCGGATCAATGCGCAAGAAGTCACCAATCTCATCAAAATTCTGCATGGTCTCAAAGGGAAAGCACTAGGTATTTTTGGATATTTAGAAGCCCCATGAAGTTACGATTCCAACAAATCAAGAATCAAGACAATCGGAGGTTCCTACAAGCGGTTATGCCCGAATCACCGAGTGCAACACGTCCTGAAATCAGTTTTGGACAGCACGCAGTGCTGAAGTAAAACGGACATAGCTCCCTTGTTTGAACTCCGTTTTCGATGAATGACCACACGTTGGAAAGGTAATTTCGTAAACTTTTCAATAGAGCTATATTTCGATATATTTTCTGTTCTGGACAGAGGGGAAAATCCATGAAAAAGAGACAGCAAGGAGATGATGAGAACAAGAAAGAGGAGATGGTGATGACAACATTGAAGAGAAGGGTGACCAATGACTCCATTAAGCATACAAGATCAAATTCAAAAGTTTAGGAGCATTAATAAATCAAGACAAAAGCAAAAGCCACATCGATACATGGAGATGTCGGAAGAAGGCAACGAAGAATTACAAAGGATGGTAACATCTCCATGGACCTTCTCTTTTCCAAACACAAATGCTTGTAAGTATGCCTTCAAACTCAACTAGGTGCAACCTTTTGTTTTTCTCTTCAAACAATAACATGGCTACTAGGAGGACAACCTAGGTTTCTTTTTACTTTCAATAGATAAGCATGACCATGTGTTCATCTCGATGTTCTACATTGCCTATGCTTACGGAAAGATGATGAAAGTTGCCGCTTTGTTTTACCTACATGAAGTTATACATGTCGTGGATAATTGCTCCCTATAATATGATCTGAAATTAATTTAAATACCGGCTCTTTTATTTGTGGAGGTGAAATGACTATGCTCTAGACCCATATACATATCTTTGCTCTTTGATTTAAGTTTATGGATAGCCGGATAACTTGTTGTTTTTATGAAAACTTAACTTTTATGCTATCTACATATTTGTGATGCTCTTGCAAAGTTCTACCTACCAAAGCCATATACATATATGTTTTATGATAACAAAACTCGTAGATTGCAAACATATGTTTTGATGAGTTGGATTAGGATTGATTTCTATGGTTCGAGACTAAGAAGTTTGGTCATTCCTTTGTGTAACTTTTTCATGCTAGCCTTTTTGTCCATGCATTGTGGGTTTTCACATCGAAAATTTCGCAAACTTCGCTGGGCATCCACCCTAAACCAAAAACATCTTTTTGTGATCACCTCCTTGTCCACAACCCAATTTGAGTATGGAGTAAAATTCTCGATGGAGATTCAAATATTCCGCAAGATTATGGAATTTATACTTACTTTAGCGATCATTTCCCCTCTCTTTTATGCTCGAGGACGAGCATCGTTCAAGCATGGGGGAGGAGTCATTCTCGACACAAATGCTATGTATGTATTATGTTGCAAAAAGTTTTGAGGAGCAAAAAGAAAAAAAAAAATAAAAATGAAAAATGAAAAAAAATATATGATAAGAAGAAAAGAAAAGTAAGAAAAATAGGAAGAATCAAGTGTAAAAAAAAAGAAAGAGAGAAAAATGAGAAGGAAATAAAATAAAGAAAAAAAAATAAAGATGCTCCTCGGTTCTTTTTGCTTCATAAGTTCTCAAGTGCCTTGATGACACAAACCATACTCAAATCTTCCGGCCATGTGCAATCCGATAACGAGGACTTCACTCGTGCCTCGGGATCATCCATTTGCCACTTGCACATGTCCACTTATCTAAATGTGTGTGTTTCATCCCTCTCTCTTTCCAACATTTATTTTCCATGGCCTTTTTGACGAGTCTCGATAATTCCAATAGATTTCTCTCTTAATTTGACAATATTTCGGATGTATGTTTTGCTAGGATTGTTTTTAACCTTCCAAGCTCCACATAAGCCTTCCACTATCACATATGAGTAGAGTAGGTTGAAAATAATCTAGTATAGGCTTGAGTGACTTGATGAGATGAGTGTTCCATGAGCTTTTGCAAGAGATTTTCACTTATGTTGGATATGCATCTTTTTGAAAATCTTCCATGTGACAAGGTAATGGTTTGAAGTTTACTTAAGTTTGAGAGCATTATGTTTATTAAATGTGGCTTGTTCTTTATTGTTAGTCTATCTTCCATAATGAAAAAGAAGCCGGTCACAACTTGAACTTTAAAAATAAATTCTTAAGAGAGAGCAATTTGTCTCGTCATGAATGACTAAGTGCGGGGATAACATTGGAAGGCAACGCCGATTTCCCTTTTAAGCGAGGACCACTTACTCGAGGACGAGCAAGGTTTAAGCATGGGGGAGATGTTGACGGTGAATTTCCGTCAACCTAGAGTACTTGTTATACATTGGTTTCGATTATGATTTGCAACTAACCCGCCACTAGGCATACTAATGATATAACAAGTTCACACTTGCATGTCGATTTTGGAGTTTGTTGTTTACGCAGAAATCTACGCTAAAGAGGAGACTTTCGGGATAAGTTCACCAAGCACTTTGGAAGAAGATCATGAAGCCCGATAAGAGTCAAGACACGCGATGAACATGACTCCAAATGACCCGAGGACCGAAGCGTCAACATGCAAGTCTTCGGGGACTCAACCGGAAAACGGCGAAGCTTGCATAGCAAGGATTCAAGCCTAAACCGTGAAGGAAACGACGTCAAAGGCCCACATGCAAGTGCACACGAATAAGGGATCACGCGAGAAGCAACCGGGGGAGAAAACCGGGCCCGAACCGGCCGAAGTGGGCTCGGGCCGGCCGGCCCGGTCCGACCGGCCCGCGGCCCCACTCCGGGGTCGGTTCGGTCCCCCTTTTGCCCTAGGTGTTCGTCTATTTATTCCCTCCGCCGCCGTCGACCGACCCATCGAACAAATCATCCTACCGACGCCAATCACCGAATACCGCCGCCGCAAGATGAGGGAGAGAGTTAGATGAGCTCGTCGCAAGGATCAACGCCGGCGGAGGAAAGGAAGCAAGAGGAGGACTCCAAGCCACTGGCCTAGGGGTGTTCCCAAGCTCCATCGCCGCCATCTTCATCGACGACATTCTCCGGAGTCTCCATCACCCCTATGTGCTTCAATCCGTGTAAGATGATGGGGTAATGTCTCCGTTCACCCCTAGGATTAGATGGATACATGCTATGTAATTGCTACTTGATTTGTGGTTCCAATCTATTGTTTTCATGTTGATGATGCTTTGATGATTAAGGTAGGCCACCGTGTTTTTCGGGCGTATGATATCCGCTACTCCCATAGATTCCATCAACATACCGTGTCCATCATAGGTCTAGTCACGAATACCTTCGCGTAGTGACAAGACGAGAGGAGGGAAAGGGCGAAACCGTGGTCACAACCCCCGGTAGATTGGTTTACCGCTTTCGTGTAGTAGATGCATACCATGTTATCCTAGATCCTAGGGAGGGAACGCTTATCTTTCTTAATCACTCTCTTGTGTTCACCCTTTACCATATAGTTTAACCCTACATTTGTTTGATCAACTTAACTTAGATTAACTTAGGTAGATTGTCTTTACTTTTAGATTAATACTCTCTTTCAAAGGTTTTCCATTCAACTAGATTAGTACTTGGTTAAGCGCTAGTAATCCCCTTGCTCCGCGGATTGACAAGAACCTTGGGAATCCCGTGGTGAAAAAGGTGTGGGGTCCGTACGCTTGCGGATCGTAGAGGGATACGTCTTTTATCCGTCAACAAGCCCCTTTTTCTGGCGCCGTTGCCGGGGAGCAAGCCAGTTTGCTACGTTTAATCTAGTATTAATTTTGTTGATTACTAACACCTAACCCTTATTTTCTAAAAAAAGAAAAAAAAAATCTTTTTTGTTTTTCTTTCTACTTTTGTTGTGCCTAGATGGATTTGTTCACCTCACCATTGGAAGACGAAGAGATGTCGCTAAGGGAGCTAGCAATGCCGTCAAAGGAAGACATTGAGATGCAAAAATCAGATTTGACGCTTGCTACAACCCACTACGAAGTGAAGCCCGGAATCATCAAGTTAGTGGCGACAAAACCATTTAGAGGATTGGAGGATGACAACCCATATAGACACATTAAGGAATTCACGATGTTATGCAACACGGTCCAACAAAAAGGAGTTCCGGCCGCTTGGTTCAAGTGGAATCTTTTTCCATTCTCTCTCAAAGATGAAGCGCGAAGATGGTACACACTTGCGTCCGTTGAAGCAAAAGGAAATTGGGATGAGCTAGTGAAGAAGTTTCTTTTGAAGTTCTTTCCCATAAGCAAGGTCCAAGACTTAAGGAGGCAAGTGCTCAATTTCAAGCAAGGAGAGGATGAAGGAATTGATGAAGCATGGGACCGTTTTAATGAACTACTTGAGCGAGGCCCGAACTTGGGATTTTCGGTGACTTAATGTTGCATACCTTTTATTTTTCACTAACCCCTAACTCGTCTCGTTTTGTAAGCATGTGTGCGGGCGGTGATATATTGGATAAAACAATTAGTGAAGCCGCACAAATCTTACAAAGGATAAGCAATGGACAAAGAACAATACGAGATTGGCAAAGATGTTGTCAAGAGGAGCAAAACGACAAAAGCAAGCCCAAGGTGCTTGCTGAAATTTCGAAAAAGATGAACCGAAGGTCAAGGAAGATGAACCGACCATACAAGAAAGTGAAGATCCACTTCCCAAGGTAAGAGAAGTCATTTCGGATGTTAAAAATGTTGAAACTAACATGAATGTAGGCCGAAGTATGTGGAATGCTAGACCATTGGCGGAGTTCAAGCAATCCGGTTGGGTTCAAGTTGATTTCGCCCCACTAATTAACTACCGAAGGAAGGAGGAACGCCGACACATTGCCAAACTAGTTGAAGATATATTTGATCAAGAGATGGGTGGAGAGTCGATCCAAAAGATGTTTGAAGAAGAAAGAGATGAAGGAGATGAAGGATGGATCGACCGGTTTGACAACTCAAAGATTTATGATGAAGGGAGAGAAGAGTACAACCGTGATGAGCCTAGTGACTCAAAGGATAAATGGGAGGAGATAGGACTCAAGCTAGATGATAGCTTGTGTGCTATTGAAGCCTACACACTAGCAAATCAAGACATGGAAGGACTCAAGGATGAAGGAAAGAGTGAATCAACAATGAGCGATCTTGACGACATGTGGTACATGGAAGATAAAGAAAGCAACATACAAGTCTTTGAAGATGAAGATCTGGTTGACAAAGAAGACTTCAAAGAAGAGATGAATGCGTACATAGTTGAAGGATTACATGTTCCACATGATGAGTTGAAGAAATTGCAAGATGGTGATGAAGAGGCAACCGCACTTGTTGAGATAGATTCGCCTTCAACACCGCTTGATGAACCAAATATCACTCTTGTTGAAAAATCTCTAAGGCCAAGGTACGCGCTGAAATCTCAAGATATTATTGGTATTGATGTGGATAAATTCAAATACTCATGCTTAACCAATAGTATGAATGATAGTTTAATGCCTATGCCTTGTTCCAATAGTGATCGTGTTGATAGGCTAGATTTTCTTGAGAATGAAAAAGAGGAAACATTTAAGTTTGATCCAATTAATCTCACACCTATACAACCTTTGCCTAATGATGAGCTAAGTGCTATGCATGAAACATATGCTTCTTTTATTTACACCTTGACTTGTTGCTACAATTCACATGTGGTGTTAATTATGGACGCGTATGTTTACAATAAGTTTTGTAAATCTCGATCATGCTTTGCGCTTGGTCAAGCTAGTGACCTTAAAGAATCATATGTCGGGAAAGGCCCGATTTTCACTAACCATGTAGACAAGGCTTGAATAATGAAAAAAAAAAGAAGTCATGCCTGAAAGAGTTGCAAGATAAATCATCAACCTCTCCGAATCCCGCGATGGATGCTGCTGTCTTCATCAATTTGAGAGCTTGTTCAGAGGTGTACAAATGAAGAAAATGAGATATCCAGAAGCTCCATCAAGTTACCATTCCAACGCATCAAGAACCAACAAGTTTGAAGACCCGTGCAAGGAGTTATGGAGAAAACATTGAGCGTTGCGCGTTCTGAAATTTCAGGACAGATTTCATCGCCGAAGTAAAACCGACGTAACTCTCTTGTCCGGAGTCCGATTTGAGCAAATGAAGACTCGTTGGAAAGGAAATTTTGTGCACTGTGCAATGGAGTAGAGCTTGAGTATACTTTCTGTTCTGGACATTAAAAAAAATCATGGAGTGAAGGTAGCACCGAAGGACGATAAAGAAGGAGATAACGATGAAACAAAAGTATGCTTTGGGCAAGTCTTCTATAAGTGATCAAGCACAACATGGGAAGTAAATTAAAGCTGCATTGGTACCTTTTCTTCTTGCATGAAGGGCCATGGCTATGCAACGAAAAGAAGGTATGTGAGAAAGTCGAGCTCTATGACTTTAAATGAAGCGCTTTTCGGGAGGCAACCCGTTTCTTTATATTTTTACTACCTTCTTAGAGAAAATAAAAGAATGGCACTATCTTATGATGATCAACTTGTGGTTATTAATCTAAGTTCAGTTTTCCCTTTTTTAGAACCACCATCATGTTCATGATCTTATTTATTTGCATGCATTGCATTTTGTTATCCTCGTGATGTTTCTTTGTGTATACATGTTTTGCACATAGTTGGCTTGGTTGTTTTATATACTTAATGATGTATGCTTCAGTTTCCATGTTAATGCTTCATATGGCCCTATGGGTATTTTCCTTTTGTGATCTTGTGTAAACGTGGTGTTTAAACTTGATTGCGGACCATCATTGTTAAGTTCGATAAACCTAGCTGGCTTTTCATATGTTTTCATGTTGTTTTGGTTAGTTTATAAGCTTTGCAATGCGCTTAATTTTTCTTGTGCTATAAGAGTTATTGATTTAGGGATATACTTGGTGTTTTAACCCTTGATAAATAAACCTTTATGGCTATGGAGAAATTCAGCAACCTAGTTGTAAACATGGTGTTTAGAACTAGGTGAAAACATTGTCTTTGTTTATATGCTTTCCTATCATGTGCATACACACCTTGCACCACGTACACTCATTAGGTTTTTATTCCTCATTAAACTAATTATGCCACAAGTTAAGAATCTTAGAGACATTGTTGGATTGTTGGCAATTCTATCTACTCCCAACCGTCACCTTGGGGGTAGAATGTGCGTTTAAAACGTCTTACAGGCAAGATAAAGACTCTCACTACAAGGAAATTGAAGGATGGCTAAGAAGTGCTTTGTCTTCTTCTTCCATGACTAGCAAAATGCTAAGCATGGGGGAGACCCTGAATCTTCAACACGGAAGTGCAACATGACACTCTAGAAGATAGAATGATAAAGATCGTTAACATCTCCGGATCAATGCGCAAGAAGTCACCAATCTCATCAAAATTCTGCATGGTCTCAAAGGGAAAGCACTAGGTATTTTTGGATATTTAGAAGCCCCATGAAGTTACGATTCCAACAAATCAAGAATCAAGACAATCGGAGGTTCCTACAAGCGGTTATGCCCGAATCACCGAGTGCAACACGTCCTGAAATCAGTTTTTGGACAGCACGCAGCGCTGAAGTAAAACGGACATAGCTCCCTTGTTTGAACTCCGTTTTCGATGAATGACCACACGTTGGAAAGGTAATTTCGTAAACTTTTCAATAGAGCTATATTTCGATATATTTTCTGTTCTGGACAGAGGGGGAAATCCATGAAAAAGAGACAGCAAGGAGATGATGAGAACAAGAAAGAGGAGATGGTGATGACAACATTGAAGAGAAGGGTGACCAATGACTCCATTAAGCATACAAGATCAAATTCAAAAGTTTAGGAGCATTAATAAATCAAGACAAAAGCAAAAGCCACATCGATACATGGAGATGTCGGAAGAAGGCAACGAAGAATTACAAAGGATGGTAACATCTCCATGGACCTTCTCTTTTCCAAACACAAATGCTTGTAAGTATGCCTTCAAACTCAACTAGGTGCAACCTTTTGTTTTTCTCTTCAAACAATAACATGGCTACTAGGAGGACAACCTAGGTTTCTTTTTACTTTCAATAGATAAGCATGACCATGTGTTCATCTCGATGTTCTACATTGCCTATGCTTACGGAAAGATGATGAAAGTTGCCGCTTTGTTTTACCTACATGAAGTTATACATGTCGTGGATAATTGCTCCCTATAATATGATCTGAAATTAATTTAAATACCGGCTCTTTTATTTGTGGAGGTGAAATGACTATGCTCTAGACCCATATACATATCTTTGCTCTTTGATTTAAGTTTATGGATAGCCGGATAACTTGTTGTTTTTATGAAAACTTAACTTTTATGCTATCTACATATTTGTGATGCTCTTGCAAAGTTCTACCTACCAAAGCCATATACATATATGTTTTATGATAACAAAACTCGTAGATTGCAAACATATGTTTTGATGAGTTGGATTAGGATTGATTTCTATGGTTCGAGACTAAGAAGTGGTCATTCCTTTGTGTAACTTTTTCATGCTAGCCTTTTTGTCCATGCATTGTGGGTTTTCACATCGAAAATTTCGCAAACTTCGCTGGGCATCCACCCTAAACCAAAAACATCTTTTTGTGATCACCTCCTTGTCCACAACCCAATTTGAGTATGGAGTAAAATTCTCGATGGAGATTCAAATATTCCGCAAGATTATGGAATTTATACTTACTTTAGCAGTCATTTCCCCTCTCTTTTATGCTCGAGGACGAGCATCGTTCAAGCATGGGGGAGGAGTCATTCTCTGACACAAATGCTATGTAAGTATTATGTTGCAAAAAGTTTTGAGGAGCAAAAAGAAAAAAAAAATAAAAATGAAAAATGAAAAAAAATATATGATAAGAAGAAAAGAAAAGTAAGAAAAATAGGAAGAATCAAGTGTAAAAAAAAGAAAGAGAGAAAAATGAGAAGGAAATAAAATAAAGAAAAAAAAATAAAGATGCTCCTCGGTTCTTTTTGCTTCATAAGTTCTCAAGTGCCTTGATGACACGGCCATACTCAAATCTTCCGACCATGTGCAATCCGATAACGAGGACTTCACTCGTGCCTCGGGATCATCCATTTGCCACTTGCACATGTCCACTTATCTAAATGTGTGTGTTTCATCCCTCTCTCTTTCCAACATTTATTTTCCATGGCCTTTTTGACGAGTCTCGGTAATTCCAATAGATTTCTCTCTTAATTTGACAATATTTCGGATGTATGTTTTGCTAGGATTGTTTTTAACCTTCCAAGCTCCACATAAGCCTTCCACTATCACATATGAGTAGAGTAGGTTGAAAATAATCTAGTATAGGCTTGAGTGACTTGATGAGATGAGTGTTCCATGAGCTTTTGCAAGAGATTTTCACTTATGTTGGATATGCATCTTTTTGAAAATCTTCCATGTGACAAGGTAATGGTTTGAAGTTTACTTAAGTTTGAGAGCATTATGTTTATTAAATGTGGCTTGTTCTTTATTGTTAGTCTATCTTCCATAATGAAAAAGAAGCCGGTCACAACTTGAACTTTAAAAATAAATTCTTAAGAGAGAGCAATTTGTCTCGTCATGAATGACTAAGTGCGGGGATAACATTGGAAGGCAACGCTGATTTCCCTTTTAAGCGAGGACCACTTACTCGAGGACGAGCAAGGTTTAAGCATGGGGGAGATGTTGACGGTGAATTTCCGTCAACCTAGAGTACTTGTTATACATTGGTTTCGATTATGATTTGCAACTAACCCGCCACTAGGCATACTAATGATATAACAAGTTCACACTTGCATGTCGATTTTGGAGTTTGTTGTTTACGCAGAAATCTACGCTAAAGAGGAGACTTTCGGGATAAGTTCACCAAGCACTTTGGAAGAAGATCATGAAGCCCGATAAGAGTCAAGACACGCGATGAACATGACTCCAAATGACCCGAGGACCGAAGCGTCAACATGCAAGTCTTCGGGGACTCAACCGAGAAAACGGCGAAGCTTGCATAGCAAGGATTCAAGCCTAAACCGTGAAGGAAACGACGTCAAAGGCCCACATGCAAGTGCACACGAATAAGGGATCACGCGAGAAGCAACCGGGGAGAAAACCGGGCCCGAACCGGGCCGAAGTGGGCTGGGCCGGCCGGCCCGTCCGACCGGCCCGGCCCACTCCGGGGTCGGTTCGGTCCCCCTTTTGCCCTAGGTGTTCGTCTATTTATTCCCTCCGCCGCCGTCGACCGACCCATCGAACAAATCATCCTACCGACGCCAATCACGCGAATACCGCCGCCGCAAGATGAGGGAGAGAGTTAGATGAGCTCGTCGCAAGGATCAACGCCGGCGGAGGAAAGGAAGCAAGAGGAGGACTCCAAGCCACTGGCCTAGGGGTGTTCCCAAGCTCCATCGCCGCCATCTTCATCGACGACATTCTCCGGAGTCTCCATCACCCCTATGTGCTTCAATCCGTGTAAGATGATGGGGTAATGTCTCCGTTCACCCCTAGGATTAGATGGATACATGCTATGTAATTGCTACTTGATTTGTGGTTCCAATCTATTGTTTTCATGTTGATGATGCTTTGATGATTAAGGTAGGCCACCGTGTTTTTCGGGCGTATGATATCCGCTACTCCCATAGATTCCATCAACATACCGTGTCCATCATAGGTCTAGTCACGAATACCTTCGCGTAGTGACAGTACGAGAGGAGGGAAAGGGCGAAATCGTGGTCACAACCCCCGGTAGATTGGTTTACCGCTTTCGTGTAGTAGATGCATACCATGTTATCCTAGATCCTAGGGAGGGAACGCTTATCTTTCTTAATCACTCTCTTGTGTTCACCCTTTACCATATAGTTTAACCCTACATTTGTTTGATCAACTTAACTTAGATTAACTTAGGTAGATTGTCTTTACTTTTAGATTAATACTCTCTTTCAAAGGTTTTCCATTCAACTAGATTAGTACTTGGTTAAGCGCTAGTAATCCCCTTGCTCCGCGGATTGACAAGAACCTTGGGAATCCCGTGGTGAAAAAGGTGTGGGGTCCGTACGCTTGCGGATCGTAGAGGGATACGTCTTTTATCCGTCAACACGGCAGCCACGGCCCGGCACCGAGAGGGACGCCGGGAGGATCGCTACACCGGAGGCACGGGCGAGGACGAGAGCGGGGAGTTGCACGGGCTACGGTGGAGGCCACGCGTGAGGACGGGGTGAGGCTTGCGAGAGGCCGGGGACCGGTTGGAGTCGGTTGGAGGCTGCGGCGGCACTGACTATCAAGTAAAGATGTGGGACCTCCAGGAGTCGAGTCGACACAACTACCACCACCTGTGCTACCTCGGCGGACTGGTCTACGAGGAGAGAGACCGAGCAGCCAGGACCCGCACGGCTTGGGAGCGTTCTGACCAGCAGAGGCTGAGAGAGTTGGAGGAGCTCTCCGCGCAGCCTACCGCCTAAGAAGAGGCCACGACCGAGGACGAGAGACCTTCGAGCTACCGCCGACACTCCTACCACGTCTACGCCCGTACCCGAGTGGTTCGAGGACACGGCGAGAGATGGACCGTGCTCTTCAGGATACCCGAGACTACTACGGAGGACCGGCGATCAGGGTGCCGGGTTACCCAGGGACTCACTCACCGCCGTTCTACTCGGTTCCACCAGACTCCAGCCCAGAGGCACCGCAGTGTACCCCGCGATGGGAGTAGAGATCTAGCAGTAGATTCTGAGTCGTTGTAATGAGTTAGATGTGATCTTCGCCGCTCATGTTGTCATGCTCGTAGTAGCTACCCCATGATGTGCCATGCGTTAGCGTGATGTGTTGCCGTGCACCCTCGAAGGTCGTTGGAGTAAACCTCGAGGTGCACCCCTTTTGTATGGTGGCATTGATTGAGTGACATGGATCTTCATGGTTTCTTTCGGATTTTATGCTTCTTTATGTCTGTATGAATTCTTTGATTGTTAGCGGGATTACTCCTTCATAGTTAATAACCTTAATAGATATATTCTCCCTACCACTACCGACTCTTGCAAGCGGAACGGATGTCGGGAGCAAGGAGGTCGGGCGACTCTCGGCCCGTTTCGAGGAGGTCGGCCGGGGACGACGGAGGGGAGGATGCCCCTAACCCGGCGGGAGCGAGAGGCCGCGGACGCCGTGGAGGTCACGCGCCGCGCGGCGGGCTCCGCGGAGGCCCGGCGGGCCGCGGAGGCCGAGGAGGCCGAGTTGGCGGACGAGGAGCCGCACACAACGACGAGGGAGCTCGGGGAGTAGGAGCTCGAGCACGAGCGGGTACCCCGGCCCGAGGGAGGAGCGAGGCCGAGGCTCGGGGACACGAGGTGCCACCACCGCCACCTCCCCCGAACTTGGCCGACGTGATGGCGGTGCGGACTCGACCGATGCGGACGATCACCCGGATGCTAGCTCGAACAACAACAACAACAACAACCAGAGGGGTCAGCACCGCAACGCGCCAGAGGGCTTCCAGAAGAAAGTTGAGAACTTCAACAAGCTGCGACCGCCTACCTTCGACCACTCAGCAGACCCGATGGACGCAGACAACTGGCTACGGGAGATTGAGAAGAAGCCGGAGGCCGACCGAGCTCACTGAGGAGGAGTGTGTGACCGTGGCCGCGCACCGGCTAGTCGGCACGGCCGGTGCGTGGTGGGGACGGCCATCGTGACTCGCACCGGACCCGTTGCACATCGGGTGGGACGAGTTCGTGGAGGCCTTCAGGAGCCACCACATCCCAGACGCAGTGATGGACAGAAAGGCTGACGAGTTCAGGCACCTCAAGATGGGAAACATGTCAGTGCAGGAGTACGCCAACCGCTACCAGGAGCTGATGAGGTACGTGCCAGACGACACCGACACAGAGAAGAAGAAGGTCTACTGGTTCAGAAAGGGGCTGCACAAGGGGATGGCACACCACTTGTCCGCACACGACTGCCCGACACTTCGCTCCATTATCGACAAGGCACTGATCGTGGAGAGGTCAAGACTTGAGTACATGGAGGTTCGTGGAAGCAAGTCCAAGCGCACAGATCAGGCAGGACGCTCAGGACCACCTCAGAGGCAGAGGACAGGTTACGCTCAGGGCCACCAGTCACAGCAGAGGCACCACGTCACTCAGTCTCAGCCGCAGAGCAGAGCCAACCCAGGCGGGAGTGGAGGATAGAACAGCTGGAAACCGAGACCACCACCGCAGTCAGCAGACAGATCCAAGGTGACTTGCTTCAACTGCCGTCAGGTTGGGCACAAGTCGTTCGAGTGTCCACAGCAGGCGCCACCGGGGAGTCGAACCGCGGCTCTCGTGCACCGGACCCCGGCCATGCCACCGGCACCGGGAGGACGGCCACCCCGTACTCGGCGGAGAGGAGCGCTCGGCCCGCCGCCTACACGAGGCCGTGCGAACCACCTCACCGCCGAGGATGCGGCGGCCGCACCCGACGTCACACTTGGTGAGTTCCTTGTTGACTCGGTATTGGCAATCGTTTTGTTCGATGCGGAGCTCGGTTTTCGTATATTTCTACCAAGTTTGCTAAAGAAAGGCCTTTACCAACTAAGCCTCGACCAAGGCCTATCTTGACTAGCTCTCCGCTAGGAGAGAAGAGGAGTACGTTAGAGTGCGGGGGAGTGAGGATGGTGTTTGAGGGGCAACAGTTCACGGCGGACTTGACAGTTTTGGAGTCTACGGGATAGACGTGATCTTAGGGATGGATTGGTTGGCAAAGCACAACGGGATAGTCTCTTGCAACCCCGAGTGATACGGCTAGAACACCCCCGGTGGGACTATAGTGCGGATCGAGCCGCGAGTCCGAAGGTCGCTACGATGATGTGCAACATGAGTGGGAAAGAGATTGAAGAAATCCCGGTGGTCCGTGAGTTTCCGGACGTGTTCCCGGAGGAACTTACGGAGCTACCCCCGCACCGGGACGTGGAGTTCGTGATTGAGCCGATGCGGGGGCGGGGCCCGTTGCAAAGAGTCCGTCACGGATGTCGTCGGACGAGCCGGATGAGTTGAAGAAACGGCTCAAGAAGTTGCTCGAGCAAGGGTTTGTTCGGCCGAGTGCCTCACCGTGGGGTTCACCGGTGCTCTTCGTGGAGAAGAAAGACGGCACAAAGAGGATGTGCATTGACTACCGCACGCTCAACTCGATGACAATCAAGAACAAGTACCCGCTACCCGGAATCGAGGATTTCTTGGATAGGCTCAAAAGGGCAAGGTTCTTCTCCAAGATCGACTTGAGGTTAGGTTACCACCGGATGAAGATCCGAGAGCGAGGATATCCCCAAGACAGACCTTCACTACATGTTACGGCTTGTACGAGTTCGTGGTGGTTTCTTTCGGGGCGACCAACGCCCCCGCTTACTTCATGAACTTGATGAACAAGGTCTTCATGGAAGAGTTGGACGAGTTTGTGGTGGTGTTTATCGACGATATCTTGATCTACTGCGAGACCACCGAGGAGAACGAGGAGCACCCGAGAGTCGTGCTAGAGAGGCCGAGGCGGCAGAACCGTACGCTAAGTTCGGCAAGTGCGAGTTACGGGACGGAGAAGGTCGCGTTCTTGGGGCACGTGTCGTCGGCAGAGGGGATAGCCGTGGATCCGTCCAAAGTAGAGTCGGTGACCAAGTGGGAGCAGCCGTTGAACGTGACGGACGTCGAAGCTTCCTTGGGTTGGCGGGTTACTACGGGAGGTTCATTGAGAACTTCTCCAAGATCGCAAAACCAATGACAGAGTTGCTCAAGAACAACACAAAGTTCGAGTGGTCGAAGCGTGTGAGAAGAGCTTTCGGGAGTTGAAAAAGAGACTCACCACGGCCCCGGTGCTTACCTTGCCGGATATCAAGAAAGACTTTGGGGTCTCCGTGACGCTTCAAGGCAAGGACTCGGATGTGTGCTCGATGCGGGAAGGGAAAGTTGTGGCTTATGCTTCCGGGCGGTGAAGAAGCACGAGGAAAACTACCCGACACACGACTTGGAGTTGGCGGTACCGTTGTGCATGCGCTCAAGATCCGGAGGCACTACCCGATAGGGAACAAGTGTGAACTGTTTTCCGACCACAAGAGCCTCGAAGTACTTCTTTACTCGGACGAGAGTTGAACATGAGGCGAGGCGATGGCTAGAGCCGATCAAGGACTACGACGTCGAGAGCAACTACCACCCAGGCAAAGCTAACGTCGTGGCAGATGCACTGAGCTGGAAAACATATTGCAACAACCTCATGGTAAAAGAAGAGCAACCTGCCTTGCATGAAGAGCTAGAGAAGCTGAGAATCGAAATTGTAGACCAAGGCCAAGTCAACGTGATGCAAGTGACCTATGACCCGGAGGAACGAATCCGTACGACCCCGAAGTCGTGTGCGGAAATCAAAGTTCGCGAGAACCGATGAAACGAGGATAAAGCGAGAGGACTACCGGGTTGATGAACAAGGCACCGTGTGGTTGAAAGAACGGATCCGTGTACCACAAGACGGGGCACTCGGGGAGCGCATCATGAGAGAAGCTCACGACTCGAGGTACTCGATTCACCCGGCAAAGCACCAAGATGTACGAGAGATCCGAAGATCGTGTACCGGTGGAAGGACATGAAGAAGGATATAGCACACTACGTGGCTCGTTGCGACACCCGTAGCGGAGTAAAGATTGAACATCGAAACCTGTTTGGTTTGTTGAAGCCGTTGGCTATTCCGTTTGGAAGTGGGAGGACATTTCCATGGACTTTGTGGTGGGACTTCCTCGGACTCCAAAAGGAAACGACTCGGTTTGGGTCATAGTGGACCGACCGACCAAAGTGGCTCACTTTGTGCCGGTGAAGACCCGTATGCAACCGAGAAGTTGGCGAACCGTACGTAGAGCACATACTCGGGCCGCACGGGGCACCCGAAGTATTGTATCCGATCGAGGACCACGGTTGTCTCCAAGTTTTGGCGAGCTTCCACAAGCTTATGGGCACCACTCTCGGCTACGGCCACGGCCTTTCACCCACGGACGGATGGTCGGACGGAGAGGGTCAACCGGGTGTTGGAGGATATGTTACGAGCGTGTGCACTCACCTATGGCACCGATTGGGAGAGCGGTTGCCGTTTGCGAGTTCTCGTACAACAACAACTTTCAAGCAAGTCTCCGGATGGCACCCTTTGAGGCCCTTTACGGGCGGAAGTGCGAACCCCCGCTAGCTTGGTCGGAGGTGGGAGAGCGGACACCGTTTGGGCCAGCAATCATTGAGGAAGCGAGAGGAGAAAGTTGAGAAAGTTCGTGAGAACACGAAGATCGCTCAAAGCCGTCGAAGAGCTATGCCGACAAAAGAAGAAGAGAGTTGACTTTTGCGGTTGGTGACCGAGTGTACTTGAAGGTCTCACCGCTTCGAGGAACTAAGAGGTTCTTGGTGAAGGGAAAGCTCGCACCGAGGTACGTGGGGCCGTACCCAATCACCGGAGGATTGGAAGTTTGGCCTACCGGCTTGCACTTCCCGAGACAATGGCGGGGAGTTCACCCGGTGTTTCACGTGTCACACCGAAGAAGAGCGAGAAGGCAAGTGGAGGCAAAGCAAGTGCCCATGGAGTTGCTTGACTTGCAAGACAACCTTGAGTATACGAGAATATCCTGAGAAAATCTTGGACCGAGCTGTCAAGGAGACAAGGAGAACAACCATTCCTTTCTGTAGAGTGTTGTGGAGCAACCATACAGAGCGAGAAGCAACATGGGAGAAGGAAGCTGATCTCAGGAAACAGTACCCTCACCTGTTCACAGAGGAGGTCGAGGACTAAATCTCGAGGACGAGATTCTCGGTGGTGGGGGAGAATGTAACAACCCAGGAATTTAGGTGTGTAAATTTTGCGAAAATTTAAAACTTTTTGCTTGGATGTGAGTGCTATCAATTTTTGAACCAAATTGCTAGCCCTTCTCTAAATTCTCCACCAATTTAGCCCATTTATAAAACATATGTTCAAATTATGGTAAACTGTGTGAGTTGGTTTTTCTCTGGATCTTTTGGAGTTCAAAAGTGAGAAGTTTGAATTTGAAAGGGGATCAAATTCAAACTCTAGCTCTATCCCTTAGTTCAAAGTTCTTTCTTTTATTTTGCAAATTGCTAAACTAGTGAACCAGGCCGCTTTCACCTACTCTTGCTTGGCCGCCGGCCCAACCCGTGCCATCATTCAGCCCAACTAACCCGCGCTGCTTCACCCTCTCCTTTGTCACTGGCAAGTGGACCCCGCGCGTCAGCCCTTCCCTTATCCTCACCTGCGCCCGCAGCCTAGTCACCGAGCCGCTTGGCGCGCGCCGGCCCCGCCGCACCGCACGCGCGGCGCGGGCGCGGCCAAGCCGCCGGCCCGCACGCACGCCGAGGGACCGGGCGCGCCGCGCGCGACCGAGCCGGGGGCGGGGGGAGGAAAAGCCCCTTCTACCCCCGCGCCTTGCCCCGGTGTCCATGGTCGCGTGGAGAGTGAGCGGGCGGCGCCGCCACGGGCGCCGGCGGTCCAAGCGGGGGGGCGCCACGGGATTTCGCCTTGCCTTGCGGCGCCCGGGTTCAAAAGCGAAGGGAGGAGAGCCAGTAGCAGTCGTCCACCGCCACCAACCCACATTGGGGTTTTGCCCCCTTCCAGAGCCACGCCGCCGAAGGGGAAGCGGAAGGGAGGGAGGTAGAAGAAGAGAAGGAAGAGCGGGGAAGGCTGGTGAGCCGCGCCGCCGCCGCGCGCGTCGCCGTCGCGGAGTGACGAGTACGCGAGGAGCCGGACGAGGGGGGGGGGCGCCGTACGTGACCGAGGAGGAGCCGGACCGGAGCGAGAGGACCGAGCACCGCCGGGAGCGCTCGCTACGCCACGCCATCGACGTTCACGACCCGGCTTCGACTACACCGCCGACCCGCCGTGAGCGCCGTGGCCTTCTCCCTTCCCCCTCGCGCCGTTTCCCCGCCTTGTCTCCGTGTGTGGGCGTGCCTTCGAGTCGCCGGTGGCCGAGCGCGTCGCGCCGCCGTCTCCCCATGGGCCACGCCACACCGCGGCTTGCCGGCGGAAGCCTCGGGGCCGTGGCTACCCCAAGCCGCGTCGACCCGGTGTTCTCGCCAAGTTCGGGTCCGGACAAGTTTGTTGGAAGGGCCGAGGGCTACCCCGCGCCGCGCCGTCGAGCTCTACGCCGAACGCGCGTCGCGCCGCCGGCCCCGTTGTGCGAGAACGTCCTTTCGCCGCGTCGCGTCTCCGGGCGAGCCGCCGCGGTGGCGTGTGTTACCTTGCGATGAAGCGGCCTTCGTGCCGAGGGTTTTCGATGCGGTGCCGGTGAGCGCGGGAGCCGGCCGGCCGCACCCATGCGCGCCATGGCCTCGGTCTCGCCACCGGCGGAGCTCCGCGCACGGGCGTTCCATGCCGCGTCTCGCGCGTGAATTCATTCCCGGACCGTGCGGGCCTTCGGGCATTGGCTTGTCGGTGCGGGGAGCGGGCTCGCCCGGGTAGACCGCAGCTCACCCCGAGAGATCCGGACCGAGGCGCGGGGACCCGTCGCGCCGTCGCGTGTGCGAACGCTAGGTGGTGTTCACCGCGCCGCCGCGCGCGGAACCTTGACGCCGCGCCGTGCTAGCGAACCGTGAGCCGGGCTTCGGACGCGAGGCGGCGCCGACGCTAGCGCACCCCGGCGCAAGCCCCGGACCGCCGCCGCCACCGTGGCCGGGAGGGGAGGCCGCGCCGCCGTCGGGCGCGGCGTGCGCCTTGGGGAGGGGCAAGACCCCCCTTCCCCGGTAGCGGCCGGGTAAGAGGCCGCCGGGCCTCATGTGGCACCCGGCCCATCGGGGCTGCCGTGGAGGCCCACCGCGTGAGCGGGGCCCGGACCGAGAGTCCGGGGAGGATTAGAGGACTTCCCCCATCCGGGCCGGTTGGGCCGAGCCCGGTGGGCCGTTTTCGGCCCGAGAAACCTTTCGGCCCATCATCGGCCCACGAACCCCGGAATGTTGACGTCATGCGACGTCGGCGGCTTATATTTTCCCAAAACCCCTTTTCTTTTCTCGTTTTAAGATTCCGGAAAATGTATTTAACCTTTAAAAATTCATAACTAATTCTAGGGAGCTCGAGAAAAATACAAAACTAATTTCTATGAATCCGTATTTGCGAAACCTTGCGATTGTAGGTAGTTTGGGTTCATTTGGATCTTCTAAATTGGTTCTTATTTGGAGTTATTGCTTAGATGTGCACCGTTATCTTATTTTCGCGTCGAATCTCGTGCCGCAGACCCGAGCTTCGACCAGGAGGACGTGGAGGACCCCGAGTACACTGCTCCAGACAGCGACTGCTTCAACGGCAACGAAGGTGTCATGTCACTCCCAACCATATAGATCCCATGTTGTTAAATAGCTGCTAGTGCTTTACTTTAATGCATTGATCTGATGAATTGCATAACCCGTTTATTAGCCATGCCTTGATGCTTTGATATACCCTGTTTCCTTGTTCTACTACCTGCGGGACTAGCTACAGACCCCTAGCTAGTCCCTTATCTCAACTATCCATACTTTTGTTGCCTGATTATGGATGGTACTCTGGGCTTGGGCTGAGATGTGGGTATCTCGGTGTGTTTCTAGCGTGTGTTCTGGGTGCGTATCTCCTTGCTGTGTTTTGGCGGGAGCGAGCCGCTTGGTTACTTGTGAACGGCTGCCGAGGGAAGATGCGATCTGGCCTCTTACCCGAGGGTCGTGTCGTGTGGGATGGAGATGTTGAGTGCTCGCTCTCGGCCCCTTAAGGACCGATCGTCAGTTGACCTTGTTTCGGATGACTATTTTCGTACAGACCGCCCGCCTTGTATTAGGCGGGGGTGCGGGGTGAGACTTGTAGTGGATAGCACCCCTCCTGTAGGAGGATCGGTGTGATCGTGTCGGGAGTGGTCTTTCCCTCCTTAGTAGACTTTGCCCTGGCGAGGCCGGGGAAGGGTTCCACAGCTTCGAGGGACCTCTCGCGGGTAGTATGAGCTCTGCCGCGGAGGCTGGGCCAGGCTCGGAGATGCAGAAGGGTACTATCCACTTACTTGGGCTTCAGCCGTATGGTAGGGTCGGACACCGGTGACGGCCGGTTCCGGACCTATTCGGGCGGGTACAGTTGTACAACCTGCGCGAGTGTTAAACCTATAGCTATAGTCCGTGTCCACCGGTTATGGGGACGGTCTTTCGATCTCTCACCCGACTAGCTACACTTCTCTTGTGCTTCTTCTCTCCCCCGAGTGTGTGAGCCCGGCTTCGGCCGTTGAGATGTGGGGATAGGAGCGAGGTGGGCCCCACATCGCGGATGAGAGTTGGGTTACGGATCGTGGTTGAGATCCGGTGTTTTGGTGTGGTATTCCTTGAGCGGGGTGTGGACCCCTGAGGTGTGGACCTCGGAAGCGGAAGCTTCCCCGAGGTGTGGACCTCCTAGCTATATTCTCGCTTACCTTGTACGTTGCAATGCCGCTTTGCTTAAGCTTTCTACGACGGAATAGGGATATCTCATGCATAGTAGAACATACACCGCTTTTGCCTCTTTGTTGGGAAGCTGACATGACCTACCCGCTTATCGGGTAGACCCTGGTGACTCTGACGCAGAGACGGACTACGACTTCGACAACGACGGTTGGGTGGACTAGAGCTCTTCCTACACTTGAGCCGCCGCGGATATGGAGTTTCCGCGCTTTCATGGAGCCGGTTGCTAGACGTTTTGTTTATGTTTGATTCGGTCCCGATGGACTTGTACCGCATGTGCCGAAGAGATGTACTCGATTAATGTAATAAAATAAATGTTGTACTCTACTTTCTTCGTTTTTATCTTTCGTATGGATTTTGGCATCGCCGAGACGGGGATTGCACGTGGTAGCTCTCCGGGACTACCACCGAGGTGCTAAGATTCGGGGTTCCGTTCGCGGAAATCCGGGTCATTTCACCGTCGGATAGACTGAAAGTGCATCTAGGCTCCTAATTGTTTTGGTGATAATGACAATGCAATTAGGGAGGATTAATGCTTTCAATGAGATGTGTGCAGGCTTTAAAGTGAAATAAGTATGAACTCTCGAAGGAAGGCCCTCATTTTCTTACATGTGGTGTTGAAGCTCAAGTGGCGATTTAATTTTAATTTTCGGTTTGAATTTGAGTTTAGGAAACACCGTACTATAAAGAGGGATGCGGTCGATTAGTCAAGGTTTACTACAAGTGCTTCTTGTGATCTTTTCTCATCTTTTCTAAGAGTGAAAAAACTATAAAAACCTTTAGAAAAATCAAAAACGACCCCTTCTTGTTAAACCTCTCCCCCTCCGGTCCTACGGGTCAACCGGCACGAGTGGCGGGCCACCGGAACGGTCTTTGGAGGGAGGCGGGTGACCGGCCACCCGTGCGGGTGACCGGCCAGCCGGGCCAGAGTTGCCCCCAACGGTCAAGTCGGGGGAAGTGGGTATATATACCCCTTCTTCCTCCTCTTTAGGGTTCCGCCTCCTCCTCCATTGCTGCACCCCAAAGCTTCATTTCCACTCTCCTAACTCATTCCCAAGCACTCCAATCAAGATTTCATCCTAGGGTTTGAGTGTGAAAGCATTTGAGGTGTAGGATTTAGCCCCTTTGTGAGAGCTTTTCATTTCCTCCTCTCAAGAAGCACTTGTGGTGGCTTTGGTTGATTGATTCGTGTTTTTTACTCTTGAAGCTTGCTTCTAGACGGTTAGGCGTCGCCCGTTGAGTGCCCTCTCCGTGTGGAGCACCGGGATCGTTTGTATTGCCCCTCCTTTGCGGAGTTTTTCTTAGTGAGCACCAATTTGCCTTGGTGGTGAATTGGAGAGGCAAGAGGCTCTTCGTGATAGCCCTCCCTTTGTGGGAACCTCAACGGAGACGTAGCCTTCTTAGTGGAGGTGAACTTCGGTAAACAAATCGCTTGTCTCTCTTGCTTGCTTGTGTTCATCATCATCAACCCTAACCCTAGAAGTTATCTTTGAATCGATCTCTATATTTGTGTTGTTGTGTGTAATATCCTTTGTTGCAGGTCTTTTCCACTTTAATTACACCAAGTTGGTTCATATATTTTCTGCAAATTCACTTTCTTCCTAAGTTATTGTGTTTTACTCCTGTGCACTGGTTGATCCGGCACAAGTTCCAGGGTGACCCGGACCCCCGGGTCATCCGGTCAGTCGTGCCGGGTCATCCGGTCCCTGATCCGCGCCGCTCGGATTTTGCGGAATTTTAAAAGTGATCCTATTCACCCCCCCTCTAGGCATCACAAGATCCTTTCAATTGGTATCAGAGCCTAATCCCTTGATTTAGGCTTAACCGCTAAGGGATCAAGATGTCGGGGATTGGAAGCAACCCAACCGCCGAAGAAATTGCCGCAAAAGAAGCTCAAGAGAGAGAGCTCAAGGCTGCTCAAGTCGGCGACCTCATCGACAAGGCTCCAAGTCGTACACCATCCAATGTCGATAGCTCCGACGACTCATCATCGGATTCCGATTCCGACTCGGACTCCGATTCAAGCGATGAGGATGTCAAGAATGATGACCATGCGGCAAAGAAGGCGGCAAAGAAGAGAAGAAAGACCAAGAAGAAGAAGAAGGCCAAGAAGCTCCTCAAGAAGATGATCAAGAAGGAGCAAGCCAAGTACTCGCACCGCGGCTTCTACGAAGTGCCCCACAACTACGGGCAAATTCGGGCAACAACTCTAACGACAAATTTTATTCCGTGCATTTGGGAAAGCCTCCTCACTTCGATGGGAAGGACTATCCCAAATGGGCTTATGATATGCAAATGCACCTTTACGGGCTTCACCCTTCTCTTTGGAAGATTGTGGTTGTAGGTGTGACAATTCCCGCCGCAGGAGAAGATCTCACTATCGAGCATGAGCAAGACCTACACCGCAATGTACAAGCTACAAGAGTCATCACGGGATCCTTATGTGCACAAGAGTTCAACAAGGTGCGGAACATCCAAATTGCCAAAGTAATTTGGGATACACTCAAGGAAGCACAAGAGGGAACCGAACATGTGAGACAAGGAAAGATGGACCTCATCAACGGAGAGCTTGAGTTATTCTTCATGAAGGATGGAGAGACCGTTCAAGAAATGTATGATAGGCTCATGGTACTTGTCTCGGACATTAGAGCTCTTGGAAGCAAAGATTGGGATGACTCAAAGGTCACAAAGAAGTTGTTAAGAGCTTTTGCCCCTAAAGATAAGAACTTGACGCAAATGATAAGAAGAGATCCAAGATATCCAACAATGACTCCAACTCAACTCCTTGGAGAAATATTGCATCAAGAACTTGTTGACCAAGACGTAGAGAAGTCTCTAACCTTGAAGATGGGCAAGAGTCTAGCTCTTAAAGCTAGCTCTAGTGAAGTAGTTGAAGAGAAGCCCAAGCCCTCCAAGAGCAAAAAGGAGGACACTGGCGATGAAGAAAGCACGGATGAAGAAACTGCCTTTGCTATAAGGAAGTACAAGACATTCTTGAAGTTAAGAAACTCAAGAAAAGGTGGAGATGAAAGAAGGAAGAAGTCACAAAGAAAGTGTTATGAGTGTGGAGAGTATGGACACTTTATTGCCGAATGCCCCAAGAACAAGAACAAGAATGAGGAAGAGAGGAAGTTCAAGGAGAAGAGCAAGGAGTACAAGAACAAGTACCAAGGGCGTGCACACGTGGGTCAACAATGGGACTCAAGTGATGAAGATGAGGAACCAAAGAAGCAAGGGATGGCAACCATTGCCATGGCACAAGGCTCATCCTCACCACGCCTCTTCAACAACCGCTCCGATGATGAAGACCACTCTCACTTTTGCCTCATGGCAAGGGGGAGCAAGGTATTAGAATCTTCCGTCTCATCTTCTCCAACCTCCTCTTCATCCACACCTATTAGTAACATAGAAAACATAGATGAGAAAAAGGAAATAAAGAACAACATGATAAAGAAATTTGGTAAAAAGGGCCACAAGGAAATTAAAAGGCTTTTGGGCAAACTAGAGAAAAAGAAAGAGATTCTTCATGAGCAAGAAGACTTGCTTATCCTTGAAAAGGAAAGAAATCTTGCTCTAGAAAAATCTCTTGCCGAAGAGAAGGCTAAGGTTGAAAAGTTGATCATGGACTTGTCCTTGATCAATGATTCTAATAAGAGGATGTCAAAGGATTACACCTTGGCAAATGAGTCTTTAGCTTCCCTAAAGGCTACTCATAGTGAGCTTCAATCAAGCTTCTCATGCTTGACGGAGAAATACAAAACTCTTGAAGCTAACTTTAGTAGTCTTTGGGAAAGCACCAAAGCCACTCCATCGACAAGATTGGACTCTAGTGCCTCCACTAGCAAAAATTGTTCTTCTTGTTCTAACATTGATATAAATGCTCTTAAGACTAACCATGCTAGGCTTGAAGAGAAAATTAAGAGCAAGGACAAGGAAATTGCCCGATTGAATATGTTGATCACACAAGGCAATATTGGTGCCAAGTCCATACCCAAGGTAGTGGACAAACAAGGACTTGGGCACCGCAAGAACAACAAGGCCAATGGTAGAGCGGTGGTGAGAGGGAATGAGATCCCCTTGTGGAACAAAGGTGGCTACCTCAACACAATCATGGATATTGCCCATGGAGTCACCACATCTACCACAACCAAGGACTTGCCAAAGTTGGTGCAAACCACAAAGGGAAGTGGTGGAGTTAACACTCCACCCAAGGTATCGAAGAATGTGGTTGAGCACAAAACCTCACCCAACTACACTTGTGATTATATTGTAACTTTGGACCATAATGGTAAAATGGTTGTAAAGTATGTTGGAGCCTATGCCATGAAGGCCATGAGAAAGAGTGTGTGGGTTCCAAAAATTTATGCATATAACCTCCAAGGACCCAAATCCTTTTGGGTACCTAAACCAAGAGCTTAAACTTGTTTTGTAGGCCTACTCCTCCGGTGGAAGCACATGGTTGATTGATAGTGGTGCCACTAATCATATGACCGGAGATGAAGGCTTGTTTGCATCCCTTGATCATTACGACAACCCTACGGAAACAATCATTTATGGAGACAATGGTCAAGGGGATGTCATTGGTCTAGGTAAAATTGCTATCTCAACAACAAATTCAATTGAAGATGTTTATCATGTGCAAGGGTTGGGATACAACTTGTTGTCGGTTTCACAACTTTGTGAGAAAGGCTACAATTGTCTCTTTACTCATGAGGGTGTGACCGTCTCTAGAAGGGAGGATTCCTCTATTGTCTTTGCGGGTCATTTACGGGGAAAACTTTACTATGTGGATTTCACAAAAGTAAAGGTGGATCCTAAGGCTTGCTTAGTGGCAAAATCCGACTTGGGTTGGCTATGGCATCGCCGACTAGCCCATGTTGGCATGAGGAACTTGGCCAAACTTCAAAAGGATGAGCACATCCTAGGACTAACAAATGTTGTCTTTGAGAAAGATAGGTTGTGTAGCGCATGTCAAGCCGGGAAGCAAGTTGGAGCTCATCATCCCGCCAAGAACATTCTATCCTCATCAAGACCATTGAAGCTACTACACATGGATTTATATGGACCAATTGCCTACATAAGCATCGGTGGTAACAAATATGGTTTAGTAATTGTTGATGATTTTTCCTGTTTCACTTGGGTATTCTTTTTGCAAGATAAGAGTGAGGCAAAGGTAATTGTGAAGAAGTTCATTAGAAGAGTTCAAAATGAGTTCGAGCTCAAGGTCAAGAACATAAGAAGTGACAACGGCTCGGAGTTTAGGAACACACAAGTTGAAGAGTTCCTAGATGAAGAAGGCATCAAGCATGAACTCTCCGCTCCATATACACCTCAATAAAATGGCATCGTTGAGAGGAAGAACCGTACATTAATTTAAGCGGCAAGGACAATGCTTGATGAGTACAAGACTCCGGACTCATTTTGGGCGGAAGCCATCAACACCGCATGCCATGCCGCCAACCGACTCTACTTCCACAAGTACCTGAACAAGACTCCCTACGAAATCATCACCGGTAAGAAGCCTAGTGTGCATTACTTTAGAGTTTTTGGGTGTAAGTGTTTCATACTTAACAAGAAACCCAAAGCCTCAAAGTTTGCATCCAAGGTTGATGAAGGTTTTCTACTTGGTTATGGAACTAACGAGCACGCCTATCGTGTTTTCAACAAAACCACCGGTTGTGTTGAGACCACGGTAGATGTGAAATTTGATGAATCCAACGGCTCTCAACGAGAGAAAGTTAGTGAAAACCTTGTAGATGATGAAGAGCCTCCAAGCATATCCATCTTTAGAATGGGGACCGGTGAAGTTATGCCTCGGGAGATTCAAGTACAAGCTCCGGTTAACACAAACCCTCAAGATCCACCATCATCAACAAGAGTGGAACCACCAAGTTCTCAAATTCATCAAGATGAAAGTCAAGTTCATGATGACGATCATGGATGGGGCTTTGATCAAGGGGGAGAACAAGGTGGTGAAACTCAAGAAGAAGCTCCACAAGTTGAAAATGATGATGATGGACCAATTCAACGTCAATCTCAAGCACCACACCCAAGAGTACATCAAATGGTTCAACGGGATCATCCCGTCGACAACATACTTAGGAGCATTCGAAGAGGGGTAACAACTCGCTCAAGATTGTCAAATTTTTGTGCATTTTACTCGTTTGTTTCCTCTTTGGAACCTCTTAGTGTGGAACAAGCTCTTGAGGATCCGGATTGGATTATTGCCATGGAGGAAGAGTTGAACAACTTCAAGAGAAATGAAGTTTGGGAGTTGGTACCAAGACCGAAGCAAAATGTGATCGGCACCAAATGGGTTTTTAGAAACAAGCAAGATGAATTTGGTGTCGTCACAAAGAACAAGGCTAGGCTCGTTGGCAAGGGTTACACACAAGTTGAAGGCTTGGACTTTGGAGAGACTTATGCTCCGGTAGCAAGGCTTGAGTCAATTCGTATTCTTTTAGCCTATGCTACCCACCATGATTTCAAGCTTCATCAAATGGATGTGAAGAGTGCATTCTTGAATGGACCTCTCCAAGAAGAAGTTTATGTTGATCAACCACCGGGCTTTGAAGATTCAAGATTTCCAAACCATGTGTACAAGCTCCATAAGGCGCTCTACGGGCTCAAACAAGCTCCTAGAGCATGGTATGAATGCCTTAAGGATTTTCTTCTCAAGAACGGTTTTGAAATAGGCAAAGCCGATTCTACTCTCTTCATACAAAGAAATGGAAAAGATATATTCATTTGTCAAATTTATGTTGATGATATTATCTTTGGGTCTACTAATGATAAATTTTGTGAGGAGTTTAGTAGAATTATGACCAAGAGATTCGAGATGTCAATGATGGGCGAATTGAAGTTCTTTCTTGGTTTTCAAATCAAGCAAATGAAGGAAGGGACTTTCTTATGCCAATCTAAGTATGTGAAGGATATGCTCAAGAGGTTTGACATGGCCGATTCCAAGCCCATCAAGACCCCCATGGCACTAAATGGACATCTTGATCTCAATGAAGAAGGAAAGTCGGTCGACCAAAAGGTATTCCGTTCCATGATTGGCTCCCTACTTTACCTTTGTGCATCTAGGCCCGATATAATGCTTAGTGTGTGCATGTGTGCAAGATTTCAAGCCAATCCTAAGGAGTGTCATCTAATGGCTGTGAAGAGAATCTTTAGATACTTGGTTCACACTCCTAACCTAGGCTTGTGGTATCCCAAAGGCTCCACTTTTGATCTACTTGGATACTCCGATTCGGACTATGCCGGTTGCAAAGTAGATCGAAAGAGCACAACCGGGACTTGCCAATTTCTTGGTAGGTCTTTGGTGTCATGGAGCTCAAAGAAGCAAAACTCGGTTGCTTTATCCACGGCCGAGGCCGAATATGTGGCGCCGGTGCTTGTTGTGCACAACTCTTGTGGATGAAGCAAACGTTGAGTGATTATGGTTGCAAGTTTAGTAAGATTCCACTCTTATGTGACAATGAGAGTGCTATCAAGCTAGCGAACAATCCAGTCCAACACTCTAGAACAAAGCACATAGACATTAGACATCACTTCTTAAGGGATCATGAGGCTAAGGGCGATATTGCTTTACGTCACGTAAGCACCGAGAGGCAACTTGCCGATATTTTCACTAAGCCTCTAGACGAGCAAAGGTTTTGTGCTTTGAGGAGTGAGCTAAACATCTTGGATTCTCGTAACTTGGCTTGACTTATTGCACATACTTTATTGTTGCCTAGATAGGTTGAAAATGATTTATTTTTATTTGTTTGTGTGAGTTTTTCGAAAATATTAGATCTTGAGATCTTTTGATCAAATACTCGGCCTAAGTGACTATTGTTATGAATGATTGATTGTGGCTAGTCACTTGTTGCCGAGAGTTTATTACGTGTCCACTAGATGAATACTTTACTAATCTCAAATCATGAAAGATCTCACATCTATCAACACATTTCATAACCCATTCTCATAAATTTCTTTTGACGAAAATACTCCTCCAAAATCTTGAGAATATATCTATCTTTAACTCTCATGTATATTCATATACATTTAAACAAAAAAAATCTCTACATCTTTTGAAGAAATCTTTTGCCTCTTTCTGGGCGAGGCGGGTCAACCGGCACGGGTGCCCGGTTGACCCGCGCGGTCCGTAGGCGGGGCCGGGTGGACCGGCCACCGGTGCCGGTCGCCCGGGCGGCTCGTTGGCCACCGGGTCGCCCGGACCCCCCCCTCTTGCGAGAGCCGTTGCGGTCCGGACCCGTCGGTAAAAAAACTCGATCTCAAACCCTAGGCCCCGCCGGTCGACCTGCACAGGTGCCGGGTCGCCGGGCACCTCTCGGTGGTTGCCGGGTCGCCCGGCCCCGCGCAGGTCCTTTATAAGGCCCGTGGCCGGCGGACATCAGAACCCTAGCCCCTCTTTTTTCTTCAGACCGCCGCCGCCGCCCCCAAACTCGCCCCTAGGGCGATTCCGCCGCTCCTCCACGGAAATCTCGCGCCGGGTGGAAGATTCAAGCCTCTTCTTCATCTAGAGCTCCTTCCTCATCGGATTTTTCGGAAACTTCGCGGGAATCCAACGGTAATCTTGATTCAAACTCCGGATTTCCCGATCTACTCGTGTGATTCGTTTTAGATGATTCCTCTTGGTCAAATGCCTCTATTTAGGTCCTAGAACAACCTCCCATGATTTTGTCACAATCCCATGGCTATATTTCTCCGACCATTGATTTCTTGTTCTAGGGTTCATCCCGCCGAGCCGGTTGACCCGGCCACCCATGCCGGTTGACCCGGCTCCGGCTGGGGTGACCCAATCACCCTTGTTTTGTGCAACTTCAATCAGTCAATCTTATTCCTTGAATATCTTATCATCTTTCAGATGGGTCGTGAGAAAGCTAGCTCTCGTGGCAAGGAGATTCGCTCAGAATCAAGTGAGGAGGGAGATGAGGAGATTGAGGAGTTTGAGGAGCGCTCTTCCGGTGAGGAGTTTGGAATTCATGTGCATGAGAAGAGGACCAAACCTCAAGCTCCTCCCTCTCGTGCTCAAGGCCGAGGAAGTGGTCATGATGGCAATCCTATTCTCAAGAGGAAGACCACAACCGTCGGTGCTAGGACCAAGAGGGCGAGCACCGCTGCTGAGGTTGGAGACCGCTATGATGACAACATTGACTTATCTATCTATGATCAGATGGCAGTTCCCGTTCACCATCCTGAGCGCACACGGCGTGATCCGCCTTTGGTTAACTTCATGAAGGCGGGCACTGACATTAGGTCCCTTCGGTTTTGACCAGAAGATCCGAGGCGGCTTCAGAGGTCATTCTTCAGTGATGATAGGTTTTGGCTTGCTCATCAAGCGGATTGGTATGAGTCGACCATTCTACCCAAGGGACGTGTCACGACTGAGATGAAATGGGTGGATTGGCCGTACTTGCTTGATCTTCCTGCTCCCATTGAGGAGGTTATGCAGGCTGTTCACTCTCGGTGCCAGTTCATGGGGATTTCTTATCTCATGGGTCTTCGGTGTGACTACTCTCAGGAGGTGGTGGCACAGTTCTATGCCACACTATATGTTGATGAAGATGAAAATGAGATGCACTTCACTCTTGGTGGTAAGCGCTTCAAAATCTCAGTTTATGATTTTGCTCAACTTTTCAAACTTAGAGGTGCAACCACAACCAATCAATTCAAAAGTGATCTAGTCCGACTTCATTGTGAGAATGAACTAGAGGTGACTAAGATGAGGTTTATGTATGATCGTGCCTATGGAAACATCAACTATGGTCATACTAGTGGACTCACCCCGTATTACAAGATGCTCAATCTTTTGTTTCGATACACTCTTTGTCCTAGGGGTGGGGATTCCGATAACATATCTCATAGAGCTAGAAATCTCCTTTATCAAATGGCTCCCGGTCAACCTAAGTTCAATGCTTGCCACTTTTTTTGGAATGAGATCATCATTTGTTCACACACTTCTTCTAGTGGTTGTCACTATGTGCCCTATATTTTCATGATGGTTAAGCATGCCACTCAACTTGATCTCAAGACCGATGTTGTTCATGAGTCATACAAGACTAGTAAAGGCAAACTTGCTCAATCTTTCCGTCTTGGCAAGCACACCACCGGTGTTGATGCTAGAAGAAGCTATCCGGGTATTTATACTATTGATGGACCGTCTGATGCGGGTGCCTCTTCCTCTCAAGCTCCACCAACAAAAGGTCCATATGATCCACTTCCTTTGGAGGGTGCCTCTCACTCTCATGAGGCTCCTAGGGGTAAGAGAGGCAAATTCAACTTTCTTGCAAAAGGCTTGTTTGCTTGCTTCAACATGCTCCGCAAAGATGCTAGGGAGCGTGAGGCCGATCGTCGGTGGTTGGCTCAAGAGCTTCATAGGCAAGAGAAAAATCAAAAGGAAATGGCTGCTAGTCTTAATCTTCCACACTCTCCGGTCCATGAGATGAGAACCTTTGACCCTCCTTCTCCCGTTCCAAATCCTTGGGAGGACCTTGGCTCTTGGGTCCCAGTTGATGATGAAGAGGAAGATTATGAAGAAGAGGAGGAGTACGACGAGGACGACGAGGAGTAGCTTCCCTTTTTGGTACTTGATGCCAAAGGGGGAGTGAATTTGGTGGATGGAAGCCCCTACCTCTATCTTTATCTATCTTATCATTATTCATGTAATAGAACTAGTGGACATGTAATGAACTATGTGTGGTGTGATGGATGTTGGTGTGCCAAGTGCAAAACTTTTATTTGTAAGACTAATTTGTGGTACTTTTATCCATGCTAGTGTGATGTAAGGATCTTAATGGTTATATGTGATGCTTGTGTTGGTTTATGATTTGTTATTTCTCACTTTATTGTCGTGATATATTTTGTCATTTGCATCACGGGATAATTCTTTTCACACTTGTGCACAATGTGTTTATGCAAAGATTTAGGGGGAGTTCTTCCAAATGTGTGTGCAAAGGCATTTGAGGCCTCTTTTCTTTGACGATGCACACATCTAGGGGGAGCTTCTCACTAAATTGTTGGATACACACATCTATTTCTTTTAACCAAATTGTGTTGTCATCAATCACCAAAAAGGGGGAGATTGAAAGTGCATCTAGGCTCCTAATTGTTTTGGTGATAATGACAATGCAATTAGGGAGGATTAATGCTTTCAATGAGATGTGTGCAGGCTTTAAAGTGAAATAAGTATGAACTCTCGAAGGAAGGCCCTCATTTTCTTACATATGGTGTTGAAGCTCAATTGGCGATTTAATTTTAATTTTCAGTTTGAATTTGAGTTTAGGAAACAGCGTACTATAAAGAGGGATGCGGTCGATTAGTCAAGGTTTACTACAAGTGCTTCTTGTGATCTTTTCTCATCTTTTCTAAGAGTGAAAAACCTAGAAAAACCTTTAGAAAAATCAAAAACAGCCCCTTCTTGTTAAACCTCTCCCCCTCCAGTCCTACCGGGTCAACCGGCACGAGTGGCCGGGCCACCCGGAACGGTGCTGGAGGGAGGCGGGTGACCGGCCACCCGTGCCGGGTGACCCGGCCGGGCCGCGAGTTCCCCCAACGGTCAAGTCGGGGGAAGTGGGTATATATACCCCTTCTTCCTCCTCTTTAGGGTTCCGCCTCCTCCTCCATTGCTGTACCCCCAAAGCTTCATTTCCACTCTCCTAACTCATTTCCAAGCACTCCAATCAAGATTTCATCCTAGGGTTTGAGTGTGAAAGCATTTGAGGTGTAGGATTTAGCCCCATTGTGAGAGCTTTTCATTTCCTCCTCTCAAGAAGCACTTGTGGTGGCTTTGGTTGATTGATTCGTGTTTTTTACTCTTGAAGCTTGCTTCTAGACGGTTAGGCGTCGCCCGTTGAGTGCCCTCTCCGTGTGGAGCACCCGGGATCGTTTGTATTGCCCCTCCTTTGTGGAGTTTTTCTTAGTGAGCACCAATTTGCCTTGGTGGTGAATTGAAGAGGCAAGAGGCTCTTCGTGATAGCCCTCCCTTTGTGGGAACCTCAACGGAGACGTAGCCTTCTTAGTGGAGGTGAACTTCGGTAAACAAATCGCTTGTCTCTCTTGCTTGCTTGTGTTCATCATCATCAACCCTAACCCTAGAAGTTATCTTTGAATCGATCTCTATATTTGTGTTGTTGTGTGTAATATCCTTTGTTGCAGGTCTTTTCTACTTCAATTACACCAAGTTGGTTCATATATTTTCTGCAAATTCACTTTCCTCCTGAGTTATTGTGTTTTACTCCGCGATCGGTTGATCCGGCACAAGTTCCGGGGTGACCGGACCCCCGGTCATCCGGTCGCCGTGCCGGTCATCCGGTCCCCGATCCGTTGCTCGATTTTGCGAGAATTTTAAAAGTGATCCTATTCACCCCCCCTCTAGGCATCACAAGATCCTTTCAATTGGTATCGAGCCTAATCCCTTGATTTAGGCTTAACCGCTAAGGGCCCGTTTGGTTGCCCGGAGGAGTCTAGCTCGGCTCGCACTGCCGGCCAGCCGCTCACGACCGGAGTTTTGGGCATGCAACCAGTTTGTGTTAGGTTGCCCGTATGTAGTGAGCCGGGTCAAGTAAGAACAGTGTTTGGTTGATCGCATGTACTCCAAATTTGAATGAACAGATACAGGCTTGTGTGTTTGGTTGGATGCATGCACCTAAAATCAAGTCACCTCTTGCATGGAGTGGTAAGAATACCACCAGTTTTTCACCAAGTTCATCACCACTTCACCAGTTCATGGAGAGTTCACATATATTACATCAACTTGCAAAGTAAAGCTACAATGATTAAGAATTGGACTAAAATAATTAGACGATGAACATGACAGCAACAATGGTTCTTTACATCTACTACATCAGGTTCACATTCAATTGGTTTGACTTCATTGTAGTAACTACCATAAAAGGCTTGGAATGCTTCTTCCCTGTTGGTGTATTTTTTGTGGCAAGCACCTCTGTACCCATTCACTTGAGCATGGGCATCATCCCAGTTGGAGTAAACTCCAGGGCGCCGGCCAACATGAACAACATACCAGGCCATAGGTAGCTACAATGTGAAGTATCAGTCATAAATAAAGAAAAATGGCAATGAAATAATGAATGAAAGATCAGAGAAGCATCATTGGCATGGACACATGTGCTCGCATTCATAACAACATGAACAACATACCGGGCAATAGGTAGTTACAATGTGAAGTATCGGTCATAAATAAAGAAAAATGGCAATGAAATAATGAATGAAAGATCGAGAGAAGCATCATTGGCATGGACATGTGCTCGAAAAAATAGCAACATCATAGGCAAATAGACACATGCTCGGATATGTGCACAACAAATTGTCACATGTAAATGCATCACCGGCATGGACAAGATGTGCTCGGATTCATGAAACGAGACAAGAAAAAAACACAACAACATTGGCAAATAGACACATGCTCAGATAAGTTCACAACAAATTATCACAGCAGTTCAGATCAACATCTTCAACACAGAACAACAGGTTGTGGAAGATCACCAGGCCCTAGATCAGTAAAGGTTGCAGTTCTATAGTGGCATATCTAAGTCACTAACTATATGCTAGAGTTAGCCATAGTTAGGATCATGTCATCTGTCCAAAAGAATGCAGGATCATGTCAACTGCATTTAGAGAGTATACCCACTGCACAACAGACCACCAGAGCAGAAAGGTATGCACAAAAGAAGCCACCAGAGAGGATCACTGCACAAAAGAGAGATCAGCCACCAGCATAGGACCTCACATGTAGTGTTTGGCTAGGAAAGTCCTCAGCCAAAGAACACGGTGAGAGTCATTCATCTGAACAAAAGCAGATCCCTGGGCCTTGTTGTCCAGCAGGTGACCATATGCACACATCAAAGCTTCATCACTGAACCCAGGCATGAACATGAGTGCACTATAAAGGTCGGGGTGGGAATCCTCAACCTTGGTAGAACGAATGGCATCTGCAACATTGTTCACTGCATCTGTCATGCCAGTGAACACAAGCACATCATCCTCTGTCAACATGGACCTCTTTCTCTTCCTTCCAGTTGTCTCAGTTGTCTTGGTTGGCTCAGCTGTCTCAGTCTTGCTGGCCATCTTCAACTCCTCAAACCTCTCATTCTTTAGTGAGCTCTCAGCAAAGTCAGAAGGAGCACCAAGAGGCTCACTGGACCCCATGGCATACCTGCCTGTTGCCTGCCCATTACCAAAGATGATGCGCATCTCCTTATAGTAGTGAATTGGTTTGTTCAGGTACTCAGCATCCTTGGGGTGTGCCTGCCATTACACAATAATATGTTATAAACTATACATGAGAAAGGATTGAACAAAATAAATAGAATGAACATTCAACTTGATCAAGCAATACTAACCTTGATGTGGCCATTTTAGTGCTCCTCCTCCAGCAGGATCTGGTAATTGTCCTCATCAAAAAGAGCTCCACTTAGATCTCTCAGCTTGGAGATCTTGATCCACTTCTGCCTCCATTTCCTAAGGTGGTTGTACACCTGTGTGCCAGTGACCTCATTGCCACTGAACTCATGAACAGCTTGGGCAACCTGGTTTAGATGCACTTCTTTGAACCCTTTGTCAGTCCTAACACCTGTTGTGATAAGCTGACAGAAACGGCGAAGGACAAAGCCAGACATTGCATCTGTCCACCTCATTGCAGCCCTCTGCTGAGCAGCAGCCCCATCCCCAGCAGCAGCCCCAGCTCCAGCAGCATCTGGGGCTCCAGCAGCAGCCCCAGCTCCAGCAACAGCAGCAGCAACATGCCCACCAGCCCCAATAGCAGCAGCCACTGCAGCCCCAACAGTAGCTGCCCCAAGAGCCCCAGGACCAGGGAAGATAAGGTCATCACCAGCAAGGATCTCCTCAGCCATTTCCTATTTTCAGTAGCATCATTGCATGTGTCTAGCCTCAGTAAATGTTGCAGGCAACAGCAAAAAAAGAAGCAATTTCCTATGTCATCTAAAATTCATCATTGCACATGTGTCCAGCCTCAGTTAACATTGCAAACAAGAAACAATTCATCATTGCACATGTGTCCAGCCTCAGTTAGCATTGCAGACAAGAAATAATTCATCATTGCAAATGTCACAAGCCTCGTAAAAGTTGTGTAGTATCTAAAATGGTATAACATCATTGCACATGCCCAATGCCTCAACTCTATGAAATCATCGGTGAAATTATTCAATGCCTCGGCTTTGATGTGATTACAACATAAATAGAGTCAAGTTCGGAACAAAGAAGAGTGCAATACAAAGACATTTTAGATGTGAGAGTTGCCTCTATTGGCCCACATGTGATTAGCCCATTCATCCCTAGTTTGAGCCCAAGCAACATTGTCATCCAAATTGAACACCACGGTCAGTTGGATTGTCATTTGGAACCCAAGAGAACTCACTAGGCACTACCTCATCAACTCCATGATCAAGTATCCAATTATGCAATATGCAGCAAGCAAGTACTAACTTCACTTGTGTCTTGAAAGGATGAAATGGTTTGTTGTCAATGATACGAAAACGATTCTTCAAAGCACCAAAAGCCCTTTCAACAGTTACTCTCAGACTTGAATGCCTTAAATTAAATAGTTCCTTTGGATTGGTTGGATAGTTCCTAGAACCATACTCTTTCAGATGGTATCTAGTGCCACGATATGGAGGAAGGAATCCAGGACGACATGCATATCCAGCATCTACTAAGTAGAATTTTCCTATAACAATCATAGACATGCATTAGGTTCATTGTTATGAATTTACAAATTTTATTTATGTACCCAATTCAACTAATTACCTGGTGGAACCCTTAACCCATTCTCCCGCTCTAGTGCATCAGCAAGGATGGTAGCATCATGTCTCGAACCCTCCCAACCAGCCAAGACATAAGTAAATTTCAAGTCAAAGGCAACAAGAAGCAAGAACATTCCGTGTAGGATGATTCTTCCTTCCCCTAAATGCTCGCTTGGATCTTGGCGAGCACTCTAGCATATACATGAGTACCATCTATTGCCCCAATACGGTCCTACATGAATACCCAACAAATACTTTTCATATTAACATATGCACCCAGATATGATGACTAGAAATTGCATTGACATTTTTATTACCTTAAAGTATGGATACCATCTTGGACGTTGCTTATCTTAAGTGGTGTGTCATTAGGTGGAGCTCTAATCATGTCTTGCCTAAGTTCCCCAACAAAGATACAAAACCTCCTTGAAATGTCTATGCACCGTTTCTATTGACCTCCTCCAGGTTTGGTGAACAACTCTAAAGCGTTGGTTATGGCCAACAATATGAAGAAACATTGCAACTTGTTCCTCAACACTGCTATTTAAGTTATCCGCAAACAAGTTTCTCATCCTAAGCAAGTTGCATAGCCTAAAAAAAGGTGCTCTTCTCATGCGAAGCATAGCAATACACTCTATGTCATTACAGTTGTAAATCCTATCCAAGTTCTGACGGCGTTCCTCATCCATCAGGCTCAAAGGCCCATAACGGATACGGGGCCTTGAGTTCGATGCATTGCAATCCCGCCGAACAAGAATGCATACATAGCTGCGATAAGAGCAAAGACGGCTCGGGCAATCAACATGTGTCTCTCGGTCCTCCAAAGCCATCTACCATAGCAACACAATAACCAGGCAACACAAAGTACTCAGCATAATAAAATCAAACAAACATCATTGGCATTGAACAATTTCTCAGATTTTATGAAAAGAATATCCTAGGCATTGGACATATGCTCAGTTAATAAAAGAAATCATCACTGGCTTGGACATAAGCTCAGAAGAAATAGCATTCTCACACATGCAGGGCAAAAATCAACATTGACAGCGCACATCAACTGATAACCGCATTCATCAGAAAAGGGGGAGAGGATGGACAGGGGAGATTGCATATACCGAAGGAGTTCAGGGAGCACCAAAGCAAAATGATGCGAGCAAACAAGGGAGCTCAGATCTGCAACCTGCAACCAAAGAAGGTATAAATGAAACAAAATCATTAACCCTAACTAAGAACAAGGTTGTTACCTTAGAATCAAGCAGAGAACTCAGATCTGAAGTGCCTGCATCGAGTTTGAGAAGAAACAGTGAGAGACCTAGGGTTAGGGTTATGGGATCAAGAACAAGAGGGGGTAGGAGGGGAATCAGATTCACTTGCTCGTCAAGAACTCGATCCGAGCACCTACGAAGCAAGAAAGAAGGGATGGGATCAATACAACACGAATCAATGAAGAATCGATGAGAAATCGACGAGCAAGAGAGGAAGAGAGAAGAGGGGGAGCACTGGCCGCGCCGGGAGAGCAATCGACGAGCAAGAGAGGAAGGAGAGGGGTGGTGGCGGGAGGGCACATATATACTGCGGTGAATGGCGCAAAAAGGGGAGGTAACCCTAGCGAAATGGCACGAGCTCCCGCCAGCCAAGTTTCCGCCTCCCGCGCGCTCGCCGCGGCACCGCGGGAGCCTGGCTCTGGAGAGAAGGTCGATTTGGGCGTACCTGGGGAGCCTGGCCGCGGGGGTGGTTTTGCACGGGAGGGGCTCGGCTCGCAAGCCGGTGCGGGACACCAAACTACCCCCGGTTGCATGCGGGGGTGCTTGGCTCGTCCGGTGCGGGTCACCAAACGGACCCTAAGGGATCAAGATGTCAGGGATTGGAAGCAACCCAACCGCCGAAGAAATTGCCGCAAAAGAAGCTCAAGAGAGAGAGCTCAAGGCTGCTCAAGTCGGCGACCTCATCGACAAGGCTCCAAGTCGTACACCATCCAATGTCGATAGCTCCGATGACTCATCATCAGATTCTGATTCCGACTCGGACTCCGATTCAAGCGATGAGGATGTCAAGAATGATGACCATGCGGCAAAGAAGGCGGCAAAGAAGAGAAGAAAGGCCAAGAAGAAGAAGAAGGCCAAGAAGATGGCAAAGAAGCTCCTCAAGAAGATGATCAAGAAGGAGCATATGGTTTTGTTGCATCCTTGGGACCTAGAAGTGTCTACAAAGACATGCTAAAACAATAGGGTTAGTCCCAATGATCATGTTGTCATGAATCACCAAAATCAAACTCGAACTAATGGCATATGAGGCCATGTTCGCTACAATCTCCCCCTTTTTGGTGATTTATGACAACACAACCAAAGCAAGCATAAATTTGCAAGAATTGACAAAATTAGAACCACTTACACTTGCTTGGATGCTTACCATCATCCAAACTCCCCCTAGATTAAACTTCCCCCTTTTGGATCTTCATGTTCACATTCTCCCCCTTTGGTCTCATATCCTTGAAACCACTTGAAACCACTTGTAAGCATCCTTGAAACCACTTGTAGGCTTAAGCCACAAGCTTGCTTTGGTCTCACATTCTCCCCCTTTGGAATAAAATCTCCAAAAAGTCCCAAAGCAAACGGGTCAAGGAAACTAGCAAGATCTAGCAACCATAGCTCAAAGGAGAAATGTTAAATGCAAGGGAGAAAGCCGCATGAACCATGATCCATATGTATGATATCAATGAAGATACCACATGTGTGAATAACTAAGGTGGATCACAAGCTCATGAGACTAACATGATACAAACTAAGCTCCCCCTAAGTGTGTGCACAAAAGGATACCACTTGTAAGACAAGGGTAGTGAGAAACAAGTGCACAACTACAAACTTGAAAGACAAGGAAGCTTAGAGCATATCATGCAAGGAGGTAGCTTAAGGGACAAGAGATAAGACAAATGGGTTCTTATTACATTACCACTTGTAGATATCACTTGTAGTCTTTTGATCATTGCATACCTCTGGGGGATGATCCTCTCTACCTTGTTGGCACCACATTGAGATGAGCCACTTGGAAATGATATCACTAGGTGACACCACTTGAAAGAAGCTTGTATAGAAGACACTTGGGGTACCACAAGGATTAGGAATGTATGAGTACATTGCCTTTGAACTTATATAGAGACATAAGCTCGTAAGGGCATGACTCAATAGCATGAAGCTCATATTGCTATATTCACTCTTTTAGAGATGTTAGATCACATTGAGAGTGAAATAGCATTCTCTTATAATGAAACACCGCACCGGAACGCGTCGCTAAGGGACTACATAAGATAAGCTTGAAACAATGTTAATCCCATAACCAAACCATAGGATGAGCTCCCCCTAAATGTGTGCATTTAGTGTTTGACACCAACCAAATGTATGCACATTGTTTATGATAACAAAAGGGAAGCTTACCCTATAGCTTGCTCACGATGCAAAGAGATATATATGAAAACATGCACCATGAAAGAACAAGTGTAGCTTTCCTACACACTAATCAAACCATGTAGATTGCTCATGGGTTAGCACATGACACAAGAAACCTACAATATTTAAATATTGCAACAAATGCAACATAAACAAGGCAATGGAGTTACAATGATGCAAGAGATGGGTTCTAGTTTCCATTACCTCAACCGGGGAACTTGGGCAACACATGTCCAATTTGCAAGCTTGGATTATAGGCTTGAATCTTCTCATCTTGATTGTACCAAGCCTCCCAAGTCCCCGCACTCAAGGCCTTCAAGTGGCCTTTGGAACCCAAACCATTTGAGGCCCCTTCATGTTGATGATGACCTCCTTGGGCACCCAAATGGGTTGGTTCCTACCCCGCTCTTCCTTCATCTTCCCAACCTTGTGTGCAACCACCTTGCCATTTGCCTTCTTCTTGATGACGTAGGTGTTGCTATTTGTCTTGTTCTTGCGGTTGGGCTTGGTGTAGATGAGGGAGCTCTTGATTGTGGGCTTCAATTTCTTCTTTGCGCCCTTGTCCATCTTTTTGACAAATTGAGGGCATTTGTAGAACTTGTGCCCTTCTCCATGACACTTGTAGCAAGTCACGGTTGCACCCTTCTCAAGCTTCTTCACCATGGGATCACGATTATCTTGAGAAGGTTGGACTTTGCTCTTCATGTCTTGAGAGATGTCCACTTGTTCTTCATCATTCTTGCCCTTGCCCATCAAGTTTGCCAACCTCTCTCGGAGCCATTTCACTTCTCGCTTGAGCTCATCATTTTCCTTGCCTATGAGATAATCACATGTTTCTACAACAACATTCTCATGGCAAGATGGTGAGCAAGATTCATCAATTAAATCAATGCAAGAAGTTGAAGCATTTACCTTGGAGATAGGAATTGCACAAGGGATATATGTTCCATCAAGCTCAAGGGAATTACTTGTTTTAGTCTCATTGCTCTCAAGGTTAGATTTTAGCTCATCACACTCCTTGCTAAGCAATTTGAATTTGCACAACAAATGTTCATAATTTGTAGCAAGGGTGTCACTAAGATCATTGAGAGCATTGAGTTCTTTGATTTCATTAGCTTGTTGTTCAAGCATTCCTTTTTGCTCATGGATTAGCTCAACAAGATCATTGAGAGAGGTGGTGTCGGATTCATCATCACTTACATTGCTTTCCATACCTTTGGCCATAAGGCACATGTGTGATGATGAAGGACCTTGCATGAAGCGGGTGGTGAAGTTCTTTCTTGATTCATCGCTTGAGCTAGAAGAACTTGATCCACTACTTGTCCACCCACGGATGGCTATTGTTGCTTCTTGCCTTGGTCTCCTCTCCTTGACCACCTTCTTCTTGGGCTTGTGCTTGATCTTGGTGAACTTGATGTGTTGATGATGACGCCCTTCTCTCAAGTGGACGTTGTAGCCGTACATGTTGACTTTCTTCACATACTTGAAGATCTTCTTCACGTACTCGGCCACCATGGATTCAACCTCTTCATCACTTGAGGAATCTCCATTGTCACCATCATCACCATCATCTTCGCTTGAGCTTCCATGAGTAGCCATCCTACTCAACACTTTCTCTTGTCAACTTGAGAGAGCATGGCTTGTTGTTGGAGAGGATGGTTCTTGAGGCTTTTCTTGGGGTGCCTTCTTTGACTTGGGCATGAGTTGAAGCTCATGTGCCATGATCTTGCTCAAGATATGTGATGGCTTCAAATCTTCGAGCTTCTTCACGTAGATGATTGCTTTCACCAAGTCATAGTCGGGCTTTCGGAGACTTTGAAGGATCTTGCGGTTGATGTTCAAGTCCATGATGTCCTTCACACCTAAGGCATTAATCTCATTGACAAGCACATTTAGGCGTGAGTACATAGATTCGGCATTTTCATTAGCAAGTTGCTTAAAGCTATTGAATTCCTCAAGGAGACAACCGTAGCGTTCATTGGCAACTTCTTTTGAACCCTCATTTTGCTCCTTGATGGTTTTCCATAGCTCATGAGCATTTTCACTAGTCAAAACTCTATTGAAAACACCTACATCTAGTGAGGACAAAATGATACTCTTAGCAATCACATCAAATTGCTTTTCCTTTCTAGTACCATTTTTCATGCCCTCATCGGTGACTCTCCAAACGTCAAGATCCCTTGCTTGGAGATAGGCCTCCATGAGAACCTTCCACCGAGGATAGCCCGTGCCATCGAAATGTGGAGCCAAACCTAAGGTATCCACCCCTTTCATTCCTCTATAAAGCAACTCACTAGGCGGTAAAGCCTAACCGTTCCAATGAGCCGGTTTTCACAATTTACCAATCGAATTGGCGTTTCCTTGTGAAGGAAGTGAGTCCCGGCTCTGATACCACTTGTAAGGAATCGGATGCTCGTTAGCCTAAGAGGGGGAGGGGGTGAATTAGGCAACTTAAAAACTTAACCTAAGGCTCACTAAACTTTACACAAAAGTAAACTAGAATATACTATCTATATGTGCAACTACGGTTGTTCTAGTGTGAAACTCCCATCCCAAACAAAGGTTTGCAACCTATAGTCAATCCTAGCAAGATATTACTCTAGGAAAGCAAGGATTGCAAAAGAGTAAATGCGGAAACGTAAAGGGGATGAGAGGAAGCAAACTCTTGACACGCGATTTATCCCGTGGTATCGGTAGGCACTAAGCCACCCCTAGTCCACGTTGTTGAAGCACTCACACAAGAGTATCGCTTCCCGGTCACCAAGTCTCTCCCAAGAGCACCACTTGACTCGCCACAAAGGCTAGCCACTTAGGCACTTGCCAAGCTCCCTTGGTCACCTTGATGCCGTCTCCACTAAGGAGCTTCTCCACCAAGGAAGGGGGTCTCCACGTCCCCCGCACAAAGAAGCAAACTCTTGACACGCGATTTATCCCGTGGTATCGGTAGGCACTAAGCCACCCCTAGTCCACGTTGTTGAAGCACTCACACAAGAGTATCGCTTCCTCGGTCACCAAGTCTCTCCCAAGAGCACCACTTGACTCGCCACAAAGGCTAGCCACTTAGGCACTTGCCAAGCTCCCTTGGTCACCTTGATGCCGCCTCCACTAAGGAGCTTCTCCACCAAGGAAGGGGGTCTCCACGTCCCCCGCACAAAGTGTCCTCGCCGCTCCACACCAAGCCGGAGGGTCGATGACGATTGCAGGTGAGCCACTTAGGCCCCAAGGCTTTCGACGGACCTTGTACAACAGGATTCACTCAAGAATCACCTCACAAGGTTGGCACAACCTTGCACTCACTCAGCTCTAAGCTAAGCCTAGCACTAAGCACATACACAAAGCATATGCAAGTCTAAGGATGAGAAATTGAGCACTTGGATGGATTGGATATGATCTTGAATGTGTCTTGAACTCCTTCGAACTTCCACACAATCCAGGAACCTCAAATGGGTGAGTGGAGGGGGTATAAATAGCCCAAGGCATCAAACTAGCAGTTGGCTAACGTCCACTGAAAAAGGTACCGTCGGATGATCCGACGCTATGCTTTTCCAGGGCGTCGGTTCATCCGGTGCCCCTCCCACGTCACATAGCCATTGAGGTTCTCTGACACAACTGCTCCGACGCTATGCACCGACGGTGCGTCGGATCATCCGGTGCTGAAGACTCCGCGCTCAAGTCGCCTCTGTTGGCTTCCACTCGACCGTCGGATAGACCGACGCTTCACCTTGTCCAAGGCGTCGGATCATCCAGTGCTGAAGGCTTTGTCTTGGCACGTCTCTGTACAAATTCAAACTGAGCGTCGGATAGACCGACGGGGTCCTCACTCAGACCGTCGGATAGACCCTGTGCACCAACTCGTCCGACGATTGCACCGACGCTTGTATTTGAGGGACCGTCAGTTCATCCGACGGTGTCTTCTCTTTTCCTTTTCTTGCTCGGTTTTGACCCTTGAAAAATACACTATCTTCTCAATTTGGCATATGGTTTTCTTACATCCTTGGGACCTAGAAGTGTCTACAAAGACATGCTAAAACAATAGGGTTAGTCCCAATGATCATGTTGTCATGAGTCACCAAAATCAAACTCGAACTAATGGCATATGAAGCCATGTTCGCTACATATTGAAAAGTTTATGAAATTACCTTTCCAACGTGTGGTCATTCATCGAAAACGGAGTTCAAACAAGGGATCTATGTCCGTTTTACTTCAGCGCTGCGTGCTGTCCAAAACTGATTTCAGGACGTGTTGCACTCGGTGATTCGGGCATAACCGCTTGCAGGAACCTCCGATTGTCTTGATTCTTGATTTGTTGGAATCGTAACTTCATCTGGCTTCTAAATATCCAAAAATATCCAGTGTTTCCCTTCGAGACCATGTAGAATTTTGATGAGATTGGTGGCTTCTTGCGCATTGATCCGGAGATGTTAACGATCTTTATCATTCTATCTTCTAGAGTGTCATGTTGCACACCGTGTTGAAGATTCAGGGTCCCCCCATGCTTAGCATTTTGCTAGTCATGGAAGAAGAAGACAAAGCACTTCTTAGCCATCCTTTAATTTCCTTGTAGTGAGAGTCTTTATCTTGCCTGTAAGACGTTTTAAATGCACATTCTACCCCCAAGGTGACGGTTGGGAGTAGATAGAATTGCCAACAATCCAACAATGTCTCCTAAGATTCTTAACTTGTGGCATAATTAGTTTAATGAGGAATAAAAACCTAATGAGTGTACGTGGTGCAAGGTGTGTATGCACATGATAGGAAAGCATATAAACAAAGACAATGTTTTCACCTAGTTCTAAACACCATGTTTACAACTAGGTTGCCGAATTTCTCCATAGCCATAAAGGTTTATATATCTAGGGTTAAAACACCATGTCTATCCCTAAATCAATAACTCTTATAGCACAAGAAAAATTAAGCGCATTGCAAAGCTTATAAACTAACCAAAGCAACATGAAAACATATGAAAAGCCGACTAGGTTTATCGAACTTAACGATGATGGTCCGCAATCTTGTTTAAACACCACGTTTACACAAGATCACAAAAGGAAAACACCCATAGGTACCTATGAAGCATTAACATGGAAACTGAAGCATACATCATTAAGTATATAAAACAACCAAGCCAACTATGTGCAAAACATGTATACACAAAGAAACATCACATTGATAACAAAATGCAATGCATACAAATAAATATTATCATGAACATGATGGTGGTTCTAAAAAGGAAAACTGAACTTAGATTAATAACCACAAGTTGATCATCATAAGATAGTGTCATTCTTTATTTTCTCTAAGTAGTAAAAATATAAAGAAACGGGTTGCCTCCCGAAAAGCGCTTCATTTAAAGTCATAGAGCTGGACTTTCTCACATACCTTCTTTTCGTTGCATAGCCATGGCCCTTCATGCAAGAAGAAAAAGGTACCAATGCAGATTTAATTTACTTCCCATGTTGTGCTTGATCACTTATAGAAGACTTGCCCAAAGCATCCTTTTGTTTCATCATTATCTCCTTCTTTATCATCCTTCGGTGCTGCTTTCACTCCATGAATTTTTTTAATGTCCAGAACAGAAAGTATACTCAAGCTCTACTCCATTGCACAGTGCACAAAATTTCCTTTCCAACAAGTCTTTATTTGCTCAAATCGGACTCCGGACAAGAGAGTTACGTCCGTTTTACTTCGGCGATGAAATCTGTCCTGAAATTTCAGAACGCGCAACGCTCAATGTTTTCTCCATAACTCCTTGCACGGGTCTTCAAACTTGTTGGTTCTTGATGCGTTGGAATGGTAATTTGATGGATCTTCTGAATATCTCATTTTCTTCATTTGTACACCTCTGAGCAAGCTCTCAAATTGATGAAGACAGCAGCATCCATCGCGGGATTCGGAGAGGTTGATGATTTATCTTGCAACTCTTTTAGGCATGACTTCTTTTTTCATTATTCAAGCCTAGTCTACATGGTTAGTTAAAATCGAGCCTTTCCCAACATATGATTCTTTAAGGTCATTAGCTTGACCAAGCTCAAAGCATGATCGAGATTTACAAAACTTATTGTAAACATACGCGTCCATAATTAACACCACATGTGAATTGTAGCAACAAGTCAAGGTGTAAACAAAAGAAGCATATGTTTCATGCATAGCACTTAGCTCATCATTAGGCAAAGGTTGTTTAGGTGTGAGATTAATTGGATCAAAAATAAATGTTTCCTCTTTTTCATTCTCAAGAAAATCTAGCCTATCAACATGATCACTATTGGAACAAGGCATAGACATTAAACTATCATTCATACTATTGGTTGAGCATGAGTATTTGAATTTATCAACATCAATACCAATAATATCTTGAGATTTCAGCGCATACCTTGGCCTTAGAATTTTTTCAACAAGAGTGATATTTGGTTCATCAAGCGGTGTTGAAGGCGAATCGATCTCAACAAGTGTAGTTGCCTCTTCATCACCATCTTGCAATTTCTTCAACTCATCATGTGGAACATGTAATCCTTCAACTATGTACGCATTCATCTCTTCTTTGAAGTCTTCTTTATCAACCAAATCTTCATCTTCAAAGACTTGTATGTGTCGTATGGACCTCCCTGGGCCCACTACCTCGGTGGGTACCAGGACCGACTACTCGGTGGGCCCCTGGGACTACCCGGCTTGCGCTACACGGCACCTGATGGCGTGGAGCACAAGGACTACGGAGGAGAAGTACTCGTTTAGGAAGCTATACATGTCCCGCGCTGTATGGAAGACTCCTCGACATACTCGACTAGTACTCTCTCCCTACTCCGACTTGTAACCCTGCCTCCCGGACTATATAAGGCGAGGCAGGGACCGTTCTCTGGCATCTCATATCAACTCATCTCACGACGTACAATTACACCATCTTGTAATCATACCCTATCAATCCAGAGCTACGCAGCATACAGGACGTAGGGTATTACGCACCTCGCGGCCCGAACCTGTCTAAATTGTGTGCCACGTGTCTCTTCCTTCGAGTTACCGATCTCGGCGAGGCCACATTCATCTACTTCGGGTACTCCCCTTAGTAGGTTGCCGGTCTAAAACACCGACAGTATGTTGCTTTCTTTATCTTCCATGTACCATATGTCGTCAAGATCGCTCATTGTTGATTCACTCTTTCCTTCATCCTTAAGTACTTCCATGTCTTGATTTGCTAATGTGTAGGCCTCAATAGCACACAAGCTATCATCTAGCTTGAGTCCTATCTTCTCCCATTTATCCTTTGAGTCACTAGGCTCATCACAGTTGTACTCTTCTCTTCCTTCATCATAAATCTTTGAGTTGTCAAACCAGTCGATCCATCCTTCATCTCCTTCTCCTCTTTCTTCTTCAAACATCTTTTGGATCGACTCTCCACTCATCTCTTGATCAAATATATCTTCAATTAGTTTGGCAACGTGTCGGCGTTCCTCCTTCCTTCGGTAGTTAATTAGTGGGGCGAAATCAACTTGAACCCAACCGGATTGAATGAACTCCGCCAATGGTCTAGCATTCCACATACTTCGGCCTACATTCATGTTAGTTTCAACATTTTTAACATCCGAAATGACTTCTCTTACCTTGGGAAGTGGATCTTCACTTTCTTGTATGGTCGGTTCATCTTCCTTGACCTTCGGTTCATCTTTTTCAGAAATTTCAGCAAGCACCTTGGGCTTGCTTTTGTCATTTTGCTCCTCTCGACAACGTCTTTGCCAATCCCGTTGCATTCGTTGTCCATTGCTTATCCTTTGTAAGATTTGTGCGGCTTCACTAATTGTTTTATCCATTATATCACCGCCTGCACACATGCTTACAAAACGAGACGAGTTAGGGGTTACTGAAAAATAAAAGGTATGCAACATCAAGTCACCGGAAAATCCCAAGTTCGGGCCTCGCTCAAGTAGTTCATTAAAATGGTCCCATGCTTCATCAATTCCTTCATCCTCTACTTGCTTGAAATTGAGCACTTGCCTCCTTAAGTCTTGGACCTTGCTTATGGGAAAGAACTTCAAAAGAAATTTCTTCACTAGCTCATCCCAATTTCCTTTTGCTTCAACGGACGCAAGTGTGTACCATCTTCACGCTTCATCTTCGAGAGAGAATGGAAAAAGATTCCACTTGAACCAAGCGGCCGGAACTCCTTTTTGTTGCACCGTGTTGCATAACATCGTGAATTCCTTAATGTGTCTATATGGGTTGTTATCCTCCAATCCTCTAAATGGTTTTGTCGCCACTAACTTGATGATTCTAGACTTCACTTCATAGTGGGTTGTAGCAAACCTCAAATCTGATTTTTGCATCTCAATGTCTTCCATTGACGGCATTGCTAGCTCCCTTAGCGACATCTCTTCGTCTTCCAATGATGAGGTGAACAAATCCATCTAGGCACAAGAAAAGTAGAAAGAAAAGCAAAAAATATTTTTTTCTTTTTTTAGAAAATAAGGGTTAGGTGTTAGTAATCAACAAAATTAATACTAGATTAAACGTAGCAAACTGGCTTGCTCCCCGGCAACGGCGCCAGAAAAAGGGGCTTGTTGACGGATAAAACTCGTATCCACCTACGATCCGCAAGCGTACGGACCCACACCTTTTTCACCACAGGATTCCCAAGGTTCTTGTGAATCCGCGGAGCAAGGGGATTACTAGCGCTTAACCAAGTACTAATCTAGTTGACTAAGGAAACCTTTAAAGAGAGTATTAATCTAAAAGTAAAGACAATCTAACCTAAGTTAATCTAAGTTAAGTTAATCAAACAAATCTAGGGTTAAACTAGATGGTAAAAGGGGTGAACACAAGAGAGTGAGTAAGAAGTATAAGCGTTCCCTCCCTAGGATCTAGGATAACATGGTATGCATCTACTACACGAAAGCGGTAAACCAATCTACCGGGGGTTGTGACCACGGTTTCGCCCTTTCCCTCCTCTCGTACTGTCACTACGCGAAGGTATTCGTGACTAGACCTATGATGGACACGGTATGTTGATGGAATCTATGGGAGTAGCGGATATCATACGCCCGAAAACACGGTGGCCTACCTTAATCATCAAAGCATCATCAACATGAAACCAATAGATTGAAACCATGAATCAAGTAGCGATCACATAGCATGTATCCATCTAATCCTAGGGATGAACGGAGACATTACCCCATCATCTTACACGGATTGAAGCACATAGGGGTGATGGAGACTCCGGAGAACGTCGTCGATGAAGATGGCGGCGATGGAGCTTGGGAACACCCCTAGGCCGGCGGCTTGGAGTCCTCCTCTTGCTTCCTTCTCTCCGCCGACGTTGATCCTTGCGACGAGCTCATCTAACTCTCTCCCTCATCTTGCGGCGGCGGTTTTCGGTGATTGGCGTCGGTAGGATGATTTGTTCGATGTGGCGGCCGACGGCGCGCGGAGAGGCAATAAATAGACGAACACCTAGGGCAAGAGGGGGGGACCGAACCGACCCCGGAGTGGGGGTGGGCCGGTCGGCCCGGGCCGGCCGGCCCGGGTCCATTTCGGCCGGTTCGGCCCCGGTTTCCTCCCCGGTTGCTTCTCGTGTGATCCCTTATTTGTGTGCACTTGCATATGGGCCTTTGACGTCGTTTCCTTCACGGTTAAAGCTTGAATCCTTGCTATGCAAGCTTCGCCGTTTTACGGTTGAGTCCCCGAAGACTTGAATGTTGACGCTTCGGTCCTCGGGTCACTTGGAGTCATGTTCATCGCGTGTCTTGACTCTTGTCGGGCTTCATGATCTTCTTCCAAAGTGCTTGGTGAACTTATCCCGAAAGTCTCCTCTTTAGCGTAGATTTCCTGCGTAAACAACAAACTCCAAAATCGACATGCAAGTGTGAACTTGTTACATCATTAGTATGCCTAGTGGAGGGTTAGTTGCAAATCATAATCGAAACTAATGTATAACAAGTACTCTAGGTTGACGGAAATTCACCGTCAACATCGGTCATCCTAGGCCGACCAGCCTAGGCCCGTTTTGGCCCAGTTCAGCCTTGGCTCCCTTCCCGATGCTTCTCGTTTAATTGTTGATTTGCACCTTTTTGCATGTGGGTCGTTGACGTCGTTTTCTCCACGGTTTAGAAAAGGGTACTTGTCGCGCAAGTTCCTACATCTTCTGTTTAGGTCCCTGGAGTTTTACGGCTTCATGCTTTAGTCCTTAAGTCATTTGGAGTCTTGTTCACTTCGTGTCTTGACTTGTGACAGGCTTCATGATCTTCTAACAAAGCGCTTGATGAACTTTAAACGAAAGTACTCCTTTAAGTACTTAAATCCTGCGTAAACAACATACTCCAAAAACCACATGCGAGTGCGAACTTGTTATATCAAGGGGGTTAGTACCATTAGTTAGGATATCAAATATATGCAAATGTTGATGATAAACTCATAGCTAGGTGTACCAAAATCGACCATCAACATACCCCCATGCTTAAACCTTGCTTCCCTCAAGCAATAAATCAGTGTTGCCCTTCAATGTCTTCCCTACACTTAGTTATACACAACAAGACATATTGCTCTCTCAAGTATTTAACATTTAGGTTCAAGTTTTAACTGACTACTTTGTCATTAAAGAAGATAGACTAGCAATAAATATCATGTCACAATAAAGTAAATATAATGCTCCTTGAAGTTAAGCAAACTTCAAACCTTTACCTTGTTTGATCACGAAGAGTTTTTCAAAACGTTGCACATCCAACAAAAGTGAGGTTCTCTTACAAAAGCTCATGGAAACACTCATTTCATCAAGTCACTCTAGCCTATACTAGATTAATTTCAACCTATTCTACTCATATATGAAAGTGGAAGGCTCATGAGCTTGGTAGGTAAAAACAATCCTAGCAAAACATTATATTTGAAATATTGTCAAACTAAGAGAGAGATCTATTGGATTTACTAAGACTTGTCAAAAACGCCATGGAAAATAATGTTGAAGAGGGAGAGAGATGGAAAACACACATTTAGATAAGTGAACATGTGCAAGTGGCTTGTGGATGATCCCAAGGCACAAATGAAGTCCTTGTTATCGGATTGCATGGTTGGAAACTTGAGTATGGAATTTGATCTTGAAGCATCTCTGAAAATTCAAATGAAACTAGAGAACCGGGGAGCTTTATTATTTATTTACTTATTTCATCATTTTTTCTTTTTCTTTTTTACTTTCTCTTTTTTCCTTTTCTTTTCTTTCTTTCTTTCTTTTTTTGAATTGCTCCCCTGAACTCTGGACAACATAGTACCTACTTAGCAGCTCCTCCCCCATGCTTGGACACTTGCTCGTCCTTGAGCAAGGGGGGGTTATGTTTCTTTTTCTCGCTAAGATAGGTACAAAAAAATCTCATATCTTGTGTGGAAAATACTTGAAATCTTCTGAGACTTATGCATGCAAAATCTTGAATCTTTCATCTTGGAGGTCTCCAAAAATTACTCCAATTGTAGCACCTTGATTCCTTCATATTCTCCTCGGAATAATAATCTATACCAATCTATAATTTTCGGTGGTGTCGTTCACCCCCTAATCTATCGCCCTCCCTCCCTCTGGTCCCACCTAGCGGCGCCCCGTTGGGTTCTTGCTCGTGTGCGTTGGGTTAGCCGCAGTGGCAGGCATAGGCAATGGCTTGTGCATCGTCGGTGCTGATAGCACCGGCACGGGCGGCAGAGCACCAGCGGGAAGTGACGTGGGGGCCGACGACTCTGGCGAATTCGTTCTTGGCTGAGAGAGCGAGGCTGTCAGAGGGGCAGTCAGTGGCGGGGACATCGAAGGGGGGCGCGGCGGCGGCGGCTAGGCGGCAGCGAGACAGTAGGTCGCGGAGGTGGAGGAGCCTGCGAGCGGGAGGGCGGAGCGGCGGCGGTCGCTGCCCTCCCTTGCCTCTCCTCTCCTACTCCATCCACCTGTGTGCTGCCCCCATCCCCTCCATGACCGGCGTGGCGAGCACGGAGGTTGGGCGGACGGCGGAGCCCCGGCAATGGCACCTCCCTCTCCGCAGGCCACGAATCGACGATTCCTACGGCGAATCGATGATTCATATGGACGCGCTCCTCCTCCATCTCCTCCCTATTGACGGTGAATTTCCGTCAACCTAGCTATGAGTTTACCTTTAATGTTGGCATTGATTTATTATTCTGACCACTGGAACTAACCCCCCGTATATAACAAGTTCACTCTTGCATGTCGATTTTGGAGTTTATTATTTACGCAGGAAATCTACGCTAAAGAGGAGACTTTCGGGATAAGTTCACCAAGCACTTTGGAAGAAGATCATGAAGCCCGACAAGAGTCAAGACACACGATGAACATGACTCCAAATGACCCGAGGACCGAAGCGTCAACGTGCAAGTCTTCAGGGACTCAACCAGAAAACAGCGAAGCTTGCATAGCAAGGATTCAAGCCTTAACCGTGAGGAAACAACGTCAAAGGCCCACATGCAAGTGCACAAAAATAAGGAATCATGCGGGAAGCAACCAGGGAGGAACACGGGCCCGAACCGGCCCAGAAAGGGCCTGGGCCGGCCGGCCTGTTCGGATCGACCCAGGGGCCTTTTGGCCCGGTTCGCGACGCCCTTTGCCCTAGGTGTTCGTCTATTTATTGCCTCCGCCGCCGTATGCCGCCACATCGAACAAATCATTATACTGACACCATTCACCAGAAAACCGCCGCCGCAAGATGAGGGAGAGAGTTGGATGAGCTCGTCGCAAGGATCAACGCTTACGGAGGGAAGGAAGCAAGAGGTGGATTCCAAGCCGCTGGCCTAGGGGTGTTCCCAAGCTTCATCGCCACCATCTTCATCGACGACGTTCTCCGGAGTCTCCATCACCCCTATGTGCTTCAATCCGTGTAAGATGATGGGGTAATGTCTCCGTTCGTCCCTACGGTTAGATGGATGCATGATATGTAATCTATACATGAACCTTATGCCAATCAATGCTTTATGGTCTATGTCTTCGCGTATGCTTTGTTTACATATATTTGTGCAACATGTGGTCTTAGTAGGGTTTGTGGTAATCGTGGTGATTACCTTAACCCTATGGATGCTTGGGCATAGATGCAGTTTTACGTGAAAGTGTTTGATTACCTTGCGTAGTGACAATACGATTTAGGGAAAAGGCTTAGCGGCCGCATAATCGCCATGAAACTAGTGTAGGCAACTCCCTTTTCATGTATTAGATGCATGTTCATGTGATCCTAAACCCTAGGGAGGGAATGCTTATCTATCTTAACATCTCCCTCTTGTGTCTACCCTTTACCATCTAGTTTAACCCTAGATTTGTTTGATCAACTTAGGTTAGATTGTCTTTACCTTTAGATTAATACCCCTTTCAAAGGTTTCCCATCAACTAGATTAGTATTTGGTTAAGCGCTAGCAATCCCCTTGCTCCGCGGATTGATAAGAACCTAGGGAATCCCTGTGGTGAAAAAGGTGTAGGTCCGTACGCTTGTGGATCGTAGGTGGATACGAGTTTTATCCGTCAAAAAGCCCCTTTTTCTGGCGCCGTTGCCGGGGAGCAAGCCAGTTTGCTACATTTAATCTTGTATTAGTTTTGTTGATTACTAACATCTAACACTTATTTTCTAGAAAGAAATCTTTTTTTGTTTTTCATTCTACTTTTCTTGTACCTAGATGGATTTGTTCACCTCACCATTGGAAGACGAAGAGATGTCGCTAAGGGAGCTAGCAATGCCGTCAATGGAAGACATTGACATGCAAAAATCAGATTTGGCGCTTGCTACAACCCACTATGAAGTGAAGCCTAGAATCATCAAGTTAGTGGCAACAAAACCATTTAGAGGATTGGAGGATGACAACCCATATAGACACATTAAGGAATTCACGATGATATGCAACACGGTGCAACAAGAAGGAGTTCCGGCCGCTTGGTTCAAGTGGAATCTTTTTCCATTCTCTCTCGAAGATGAAGTGCAAAGATGGTACACACCTGCGTCTGTTGAAGCAAAAGGAAATTGGGATGAGCTAGTGAAGAAATTTCTTTTGAAGTTCTTTCCCATAAGCAAGGTCCAAGACTTAAGGAGGCAAGTGCTCACTTTCAAGCAAGGAGAGGATGAAGGAATTGATGAAGCATGGGACCGTTTTAACGAACTACTTGTGCGAGGCCCGAACTTGGGATTTTCTGGTGACTTGATGTTGCATACCTTTTATTTTTCACTAACCCCTAACTCGTCTCGTTTTGTAAGCATGTGTGCAGGCGGTGATATAATGGATAAAACAATTAGTGAAGCCGCACAAATCTTGCAAAGGATAAGCAATGGACAAAGAACGCAACGAGATTGGCAAAGATGTTGTCGAGAGGAGCAAAATGACAAAAGCAAGCCCAAGGTGCTTGCTGAAATTTCTGAAAAAGATGAACCGGAGGTCAAGAAAGATGAACCGATCATACAAGAAATTGAAGATCCACTTCCCAAGGTAAGTGAAGTCATTTCAGATGTTAAAAATGTTGAAACTAACATGAATGTAGGCCGAAGTATGTGGAATGCTAGACCATTGGCGGAGTTCAATCAATCCGGTTGGGTTCATGTTTTGCCCCAGTAATCAACTACCGGAGGAAGGAGGAACGCCGACACGTTGCCAAACTAGTTGAAGATATATTTGATCAAGAGATTAGTGGAGAGTCGATCCAAAAGATATTTGAAGAAGAAAGAGAAGAAGGATAAAGGATGGATCGACCGGTTTGACAACTCAAGCATTTATGATGAAGGAAGAGAAGAGTACAAACGTGACGAGCCTAGTGACTCGAAGGATAAATGGGAGAAGATAGGACTCAAGCTAGAAGATGAATGGGAAGGAGTTGGCATAGGGCAAGTACTCCAAGAAGGCCCCTTCCCACAAGGTGATAGCTTGTGTGCTATTGAAGGCTACACACTAGCAAATCAAGACATGAGAGCACTCAAGGATGAAGAAAAGAGTGAATCAACGATGAGCGATCTTGACGGCATGTGGTACACGGGAGATAAAGAAAGTAACATACAAGACTTTGAAGACGAAGATTGGGATGACAATGAAGACTTCAAAGAAGAGATGAATGCGTACATAATTGATGGATTACACGTTCCACATGATGAGATGGAGGGGGTGCAAATAGGTAACAAAGAGACACCTTCACTCGTTGAGATTGATTCTCCTTCAACACCGCTAGATGAACCAAATATCACTCTTGTTGAAAAAGCTCTAAGGCCAAGGTACACGCTGAAATCTCAGGATATTATTGGAATTGATGATAATAAATTCAAATACTCATGCTCAACCAATAGTATGAATAATAGTTTAAGTTCTATGCCTTGTTCCAATAATGATCATGTTGATAGGCTAGATTTTCTTGAGAATGAAAAAGAGGAAACATTTATGTTTGAACCAATTAATCTCACACCTAAAGAACCTTTGCCTAATGATGAACTAAGTGCTATGCATGAAACATATGCTTATTTTAATTACACCTTGACTTGTTGCTACAATTCACATGTGGTGTTAATTATGGACGCGTATGTTTACAATAAGTTTTGTAAATCTCGATCATGCTTTGCGCTTGGTCAAGCTAATGACCTTAAAGAAGCACATGTCGGGAGAAGGTCTGATTTTCACTAACCATGTAGACAAGGCTTGAATAACGAAAAGAGAAGTCATGCTTAAAAAGTTGCAAGATAAATCATCAACCTCTCCCAATCTCGCAATGGATGTTGCTGTCTTCATCAATTTGAGAGCTTGTTCAGAGGCGTACAAATGAAAAAAGTGAGATATCCAGAAGCTCCATCAATTTACCATTCCAACGCATCAAGAACCAACAAGTATGAAGACCCGTGCGAGGAGTTATGGAGAAAACATTGAGCGTTGCGCGTTTTGAAATTTCAGGACAGATTTGAACGCCAAAGTAAAACAGACGTAACTCTCTTGTCCGGAGTCCGATTTGGGAAAATACAGACTCATTGGAAAGGAAATTTTGTGCACTGTACAATGGAGTAGAGCTTGGGTATACTTTCTGTTCTTGACATTGAAGAAAAAATTCATGGAGTGAAGGCAGCACCGAAGAATGATAAAGAAGGAGATAGCGATGAAACAGAAGGATGCCTTGGGCAAGTATTATATAAGTGATCAAGCACAACATGGAAAGTAAATTAAAGCTGCATTGGTACCTTTTCTTATTGCATGAAGGGCCATGGCTATGCGACGAAAAGAAGGTATGTGAGAAAGTCGAGCTCTATGACTTTAAATGAAGCGCTTTTCGGGAGGCAACCCGTTTCTTTGTATTTTTACTACTTTCTTAGAGAAAATAAAGAATGACACTATCTTATGATGATCAACTTGTGGTTATTAATCTAAGTTTAGTTTTCTTTTTAGAACCACCATCATGTTCATGCTCATATTTATTTATTTGCATGCATTGCATTTTTTTATCAACGTGATGTTTCTTTGCATGTACATGTTTTGCATATAGTTGGCTTGGTTGTTTTAAGGCTTAATGATGTATGCTTTCATATCCATGTTAATGCTCCAGCTAGGCATTTTCCTTTTGTGATGTTGTGTAAATGTGGTGTTTAAACATGATTGCGGACCATCATCATTAAGTTCGATAAACCTTGCTAGCTTTTCATATGTTTTCATGTTGCATTGGTTAGTTTATAAGCTCTGCAATGCGCTTAATTTTTCTTGTGCTATAAGAGTTATTGATTTCGGGATAGACATGGTGTTTTAACCCTTGATAAACAAATCTTAATGGCTTTGGAGAAATTCGGCAACATAGTTGTAAACATGGTGTTTAGAACTAGATGAAAACATTGTCTTTGTTTATATGCTTTCCTATCATGTGCATACACACCTTGCACCACGTACACTCATTAGGTTTTTATTACTCATTAGACTAATTATAACACAAGTTAAGAATCTTAGGAGGTATTGTTGTATTGTTGGCAATTCTATCTACTCCCAACCGTCACCTTGGGGGTAGAATGTGCGCTTAAAACGTCTTGCAGGCAAGATAAAGACTCTCACTACAAGGAAATTGAAGGATGGCTAAGATAAAAAAATGCTTTGTCTTCTTCTTTCATGAATAGCAAAATTTTAAGCATGGGGGAGACCCTCAATCTTCAATACGGAAGTGCAACACGACGCTCTAGAAGATAAAAATGACCAAGATCATTAACGTCTCCGAATCAATGCGCAAGAAGCCACCGATCTCATTAAAATTCTGTGTGGTGTCGAAGGGAAAACACTAGATATTTTTGGATATTTAGAAGCCCCATGAAGTAACGATTCCAACAAATCAAGAATCAAGACAATCGGAGGTTCCTACAAGCGGTTATGCCCGAATCACCGAGTGCAACATGTCCTGAAATCAGTTTTGGACAGATTTCATCGCTGAAGTAAAACGGACATAGCTCACTTGTTTGAACTCCGTTTTCGATGAATGACCACACGTTGGAATGGTAATTTCATAATCTTTTCAATAGATCTATATTTAGATATATGTTCTGTTCTAGACAGAGGGGGAAATCCATGAAAAAGAGACAGCAAGGAGATGATGAGAACAAGAAAGAGGAGATGGTGATGACAACATTGAAGAGAAGGGAGACCAATGACTCCATTAGGCATACAAGACTAAATTCAGAAGTCTAGGAGTGTTGATAAATCAAGACAAAAGCAAAATCCACATCGATACATGGAGATGTTGGAAGAAGTCAATGAAGAAGTACAAAGGATGGTAACATCTCCATGGACCTTCTCTTTTCCAAACACAAATGCTTGTAAGTATGCCTTCAACCTCAACTAGGTGCAACCTTTTGTTTTTCTCTTCAAACAATAACATGGCTACTAGGAGGACAACGTAGGTTTCTTTTTACTTTCAATAGATAAGCATGACCATGTGTTCACCTCGATGTTCTATATTGCCTATGCTTACGGAAAGAGTGAAAGATGATGAAAGTTGCCGCTTTGTTTCACCTACATGAAGTTATACATGTCTTGGCTAATTGCTCTCTATAAAATGATCTGAAATTAATTTATATACCGACTCTTTTATTTGTGGAGGTGAAATGACTATGCTCTAGACCCACATACATATCTTTGCTCTTTGATTTAAGTTTATGGATAGCCGGATAACTTGTTGCTTTTATGAAAACTTAACTTTTATGCTATCTCAATATTTGTGATGCTCTTGCAAAGTTCTACCTACCAAAGCCATATACATATATGTTCTATGATAACAAAACCCGTAGATTGCAAACATATGTTTTGATGAGTTGGATTAGGATTGATTTCTATGGTTCAAGACTAAGAAGCTAGTCATTCCTTTGTGTAACTTTTTCATGCTAGCCTTTTTGTCCATGCATTGTGGGTTTTCACATCGAAAACTTCACAAACTTCGCTGGGCATCCACCCTAAACCAAAAACATCTTTTTGTGATCACCTTCTTGTCCACAACCCAATTTGAGTATGGAGTAAAATTCTCGATGGAGATTCAAATATTTTTCAAGATTATAGAATTTATACTTACTTTAGCAGTCATTTCCCCTCTCTTTTATGCTCGAGGATGAGCATCGTTCAAGCATGGGGGAAGAGTCATCACATCATCCCTGACAAATGCTATGTAAGTATTATGTTGCAAAAGTTCTGAGGAGCAAAAGAAAAAGAAATGAAAAAATGAAAAAATATGATGAGAAGAAAAGAAAAGTAAGAAAAAAGGAAGAAGAAAAAAAGAAAGAGAAAGAAAATGAGAAGGAAATAAAATAAAATTAAGAAAAATAATAAAGATGCTCCTCGGCTCTTTTTGCTTCATAAGTTCTCAAGTGCCTTGATGACAAATCCATACTCAAATCTTCCAACCATGTGCAATCTGATAACGAGGACTTCACTCGTGCCTCGGGATCATCCATTTGCCACTTGCACATGTCCACCTATCTAAATGTGTGTGTTTCATCCCTCTCTTTCCAACATTTATTTTCCATGGCCTTTTTGACGAGTCTCGGTAATTCCAATAGACCTCTCTCTTAATTTGACAATATTTCGGATGTATGTTTTGCTAGGATTGTTTTTAACCTTCCAAGATCCACATAAGCCTTCCACTATCACATATAAGTAGAATAGGTTGAAAATAATCTAGAATAGGCTTGAGTGACTTGATGAGATGAGTGTTTCCATGAGCTTTTGCAAGAGATTTTCACTTATGTTGGATATGCATCTTTTTGAAAATTCTACCATGGAACAAGGTAATGGTTTGAAGTTCACTTAAGTTTGAAAGCATCGTGTTTATTAAATGTGGCTTGTTCTTTATTGTTAGTCTATCTTCCATAATGAAAACGAAGTCGGTCACAACTTGAACTTTAAAAAATAAATTCTTAAGAGAGAGCAAATTGCCTCGTCATGAATGACTAAGTGCAGGGACAACATTGGAAGGCAACGCTGATTTCCCTTTTAAGCGAGGATTACTTACTCGAGGACGAGCAAGGTTTAATCATGGGGGAGATGTTGACGGTGAATTTCCGTCAACCTAGCTATGAGTTTACCTTTACTGTTGGTATTGATTTATTATTCTAACCACTGGAACTAACCCCTCGTATATAACAAATTCACTCTTGCATGTCGATTTTGGAGTTTATTGTTTACGCAGGAAATCTACGCTAAAGAGGAGACTTTCGAGATAAGTTCACCAAGCACTTTGGAGAAAGATCATGAAGCCCGACAAGAGTCAAGACACACGATGAACATGACTCCAAATGACCCGAGGACCGAAGCGTCAACGTGCAAGTCTTCAGGGACTCAACCAGAAAACAGCGAAGCTTGCATAGCAAGGATTCAAGCCTTAACCGTGAGGAAACAACATCAAAGGCCCACATGCAAGTGTACACAAATAAGGAATCATGCGGGAAGCAATAGGGGAGGAACACGGGCCCGAACCGACCTAGAAAGGGCCTGGGCCGGCCGGCCTGTTCGGATCGGCCCAGGGGCCTTTTGGCCAGGTTCGTGACGCCCTTTGTCCTAGGTGTTCGTCTATTTATTGCCTCCACCGACGTATGCCGCCACATCGAACAAATCATTCTACCGACGCCATTCACCAGAAAACCGCCGCCGCAAGATGAGGGAGAGAGTTGGATGAGCTCGTCGCAAGGATCAATGCCGACAAAGGGAAGGAAGCAAGAGGAGGACTCCAAGCCGCTGGCCTAGGGGTGTTCCCAAGCTTCATCACCGCCATCTTCATCGACGACGTTCTCCGGAGTCTCCATCACCCCTTTGTGCTTCAATCCGTGTAAGATGATGGGGTAATGTCTATGTTTGTCCCTAGGGTTTGATGGATGCATGATATGTAATCTATACATGAACCTTATGCCAATCAATGCTTTATGGTCTATGTCTTTGCGTATGCTTTGTTTACATATGTTTGCGCAACATGTGGTCTTAGTAGGGTTTGTGGTAATCGTAGTGATTAGCTTAACCCTATGGGTGCTTGGGCATAGATGCGGTTATACGTGAAAGTGTTTGATTACCTTGCGTAGTGACAGTACGATTTAGAGAAAAGGCTTAGTGGTCGCATAATCGCCATGAAGCTAGTGTAGGCAACTCCCTTTTCATGTATTAGATGCATGTTCATGTGATCCTAAACCCTAGGGAGGGAACGCTTATCTATCTTAACCTCTCTCTCTTGTGTCTACCCATCACCATCTAGTTTAACCCTAGATTTGTTTGATCAACTTAGGTTAGATTGTCTTTACCTTTAGATTAATACCCCTTTCAAAGGTTTCCCATCAACTAGATTAGTACTTGGTTAAGCGCTAGCAATCCCCTTGCTCCGCGGATTGATAAGAACCTAGGGAATCCCCGTGGTGAAAAAGGTGTAGGTCCGTACGCTTGCGGATCGTAGGTGGATACGAGTTTTATCCGTCAACACTCCCACATGTGCAGGCACTCGCGGCGGAGCAGCTCCACCTCCTCACGGTCCTCCACCTCACGCGTGAGCTCCGAGCACACCGCCTCCTGTCGACCTCCATCTTGGTGCTGCTCTCCTTGGGGATCTTGACGATGAAGTGGAACACCCCATCCCCGACGTGCAATGGCACGTCGTGCCACGATGACACCTTTCGTCCCCGCCGTCCTCGAGGAACACGCGGTACTCGAGCGTCTCGGGCTGGCCTTGCTCCTTGGGGCAGAGGTCGATGGTCTTAAGGAGCGCGGTGGTGGTGAACCCCTGCTGGCGCGGGAACCGCATGTCGATGGGGAAGCGGGTGATGCGGCTGTGGAGGCCGGCCCCCATTAGGAGCGTGAAGCGGGTCGCCGCGGTCGCGGATGTCGTGGCCGCGGTCGCCATCTGCACGGACTCCAGGGCCGCCGGGTACGGGTGGTGGTGGAGGAAGGGAGGAGGAGTTGGGAAAAGGGAGGAGGAGGAGGAAGAAGCGGCGGCAGCCACTGGGGAGTGGGGACTGCAGATGACGAAGGCCAGGAGCTGAGGTTGAGAATGCGGTGCAGCGCAGAGGAGGGCCGGTGGCCGGCCGGCGGGGAGCTCCCCGCGGGATCGGTGAGCTCAACTCTGAGCTGCGGCCGGTGCGAACGGATAAGACCACAGGGGCTTGTGGTGGATATACGAAGGGATAGATGAAAATAAAGAGAAAATAGAAAAGGAAAAAATGAAAACATAGGTGGAAAAAATGAAGGAAAATCAAAAAGAAAATTGAATGGTACTATGGGTATTTCACCCTCTTATCCATGTGACACACGTATACGATCAAAACATAGTATCTTACTATTCATACAGTTACTATAATTATTCTTATTGTTAATTATTATGAATTTCAAAAATTAAAATATGTAAGTCGTTACAAATAGTGGATTATTGTTTTGCGAAAAGGTAACATGCTTATCGTTGTAGCTGTGTAGCACATACCTAACCTATCTACTAAACATATGGTTACTTTCATTATTCTTATTATTAATTATGAATTTTGAAAATTAAAATATGTATTTGCAATGAAAGAAATGCTTCATTTAATATAAGTGCACAAGAAGATGCAATCATTTAGTGTCCAATGCCCATGGCAACGCACAGGCACTTCGCTAGTCTATACTCCAGTATTGGGTTGTGGACAAGGAGGGTATCACAAAAAAGAAATATGTGGGTTTAAGGGTGGATATCCGGTGAGGTTTGCGAAATTCCCGATGTGGAAACTCACAATGCGCAGATAGAAGGGCTAGCAAAAAGAAGTTACGCAAAACACAATGACCAGCTTCTAAGTCTCATACCACATAACATCAATCCTAATCCAACTCATCAAAATATAAGTTTGCAATCTAAGAGTTTTTCATGAAAGATCATATGTATATAGGCTTTGGTAGGTAGAACCTTGCGAGAGATTCACAAATGTAGATAGCATAGGACTTAATTCTTAAATAAAAAGACAAGTTATCGGGTCATTAGTAAACTTAAATCAAAGAGCAATATAACTTCCTCTCTAACTTTTAGTGCAGCTTGAAGCAAGTGTTGGTGAACATAACGACAGTAGTTGAATCTGTCAAGCATATCAGGATTCTTGAAAGCATCCCGAGTAATCAGTATTACCATGATCATGCTTTGAAGTTGGTACTAATAGGTAACCCATGACATAAATGACAAATGCTATCTTAAAATAATATTCTTCTTGACGAGTAGCCTTGTCATCTAAGTGCTTACTAAGAACTTGTTCAAGAGCCTTGAAACTACGAGGATCTCTACCATGTAATCCTATGTTGAATCTGATGGTGTCGATCTGTTCCTGAGAGATCTCTGTCCCATATAGATCTAGGTCCCTGCAAGGAATACCAAGTACAATGCCAACATCCTTCTCATGCACAAAAATACGTTGAGACTCAGACAGAACCAAACAACTCTCGTCGACATCTAGCTTGCTTAGCAACCACGCAGACAACTTAAGATTTACCTTCGTGATGCACCACATGTCTAGCAAACCTCCAAATCCAGCCTGGCGAACCAACTCCTTCTTGTACTCGTTGAACTTAGATACAACACAATGGACACGTTTCGGTGAACAACGGTTTGTGATGCTATTAGCTGTGTTGTCATCCTCATCACTGGAATCGTCTGTACCGGAATTAGTGGATGAGGCGGGGAACTGGGAAACAGGAGCAGATTGTGTTGAGTTGGATTGACGATGGGGACCACGCAAGGGTGGCATCTAGTCAGGGGGGTTGCGACGACCATGGTTGTTTGGGGGCGACCTTTGAGGTAGTGGGAAGGGGGGAGGGGGAAGGTTAGGTGATGGGGGACAAGATAGAAGACGATCAGTAGAAGGGGATTATTTAGGTGTGTCCAGGTTCATTAAACAACACTTGGGGTGTGAGGGGATCAAAGGTTGGGGCGGATAAATCGTAGTGATTAAGTTGATGGGTATAGAGGTGTGCATTGGGTGTACATCATACCACTGGGTGATGCACACTGTCCAGAGGAGAGGCGGAAGAATAAGGCGTGTGTGCGCGCGAAAGTAATGGCGTGGGACAGAATAAACTAGTCCGGTAAATAGATGCGTTGGGCTGTAGATCAGCCTGCAAGTGGTTTGGGCTGAAATGAGTTTAACAGTTTGGATTTCGCGCAACTTTATTTGGGTTGGGTGATAACAGATTGAACACTGTATGTGGATTAATTTGGTTTGGGCTTAGACAGTGAACAGTTTGGTTTGGTTTGGTGTGGCACCCTAACGATTCGGTGTCTAATGGGCTGAACCCGTGGGTTCTAAAATGGGTTGTTCCTGCTCCAAACCCAATAGCTCACTACCTCCCCGACCGGCCCTCTCCCCGCGGTCCCCGCTCGATCGGTTCCTTCGCCTCAGCCTGCAAATGGGCCGGCATCCAGGTTGAATCCAAACTGAATCCATGTGCGACAGAGCCATTTTGTACACCCCCACCAACCCAGCCCATCACCTCTCGCAAACCGAACCGCACCAACTCGAAATGATGTTTCAACCTCGTTATAAACCAAACTACTAGCTTAACTATGGATACAAACCATTTAAAACCCATTTCTCAAACCGTGGGTTCTCTCGTTGGTTCTACAAGATAACTAGCTGCCGCTTGCCGCTGCAAGGTGAATTTAAAAAAAGAAAGACCATATCTCTTTTGGAGCACTAGCCAACATAAATAAATACAGTGATCCGCACACACCTCTAAATAAATAAATACACCTTTAGCATTTCTAGAATAAAAATAGCACACGTTTAGGAGGTGTTTCTAGAATAAAATAATCTTTCCAGCTTATCAAATCATATACATCTCAGATTCTCAGTATCTCACACATCCTGTTCTACAAATAAATCACATTGCAAATGGAGTCCGCAACCAAAATAGCAGAAGATGTTCCTCAACCTTGAGATCCTTCCTGTTCTTCCACACCCGTTGACACCATCAAGCTCCTTCCGAATGCTTCACGGCGGCTCGTTAGATCGAACAAACATACCAATGGTTAGAAACCATGGTAATCAAACTCCTAACTTGTACAAGTCCTAATAAAGAAAAATTTGGATCTAACTAGGGGCAAACAATGGTGTAACTGCTGTACAACTCACTTTTGACCCATCAGGCAACACTGAGACTATTCAGCAAACTTTACATACTGATCAAAACAGAATGTGTCAATACCCAAAGTCCCAAACTGAATAAACTTAACCAAAAACTTCACCAGCAGGAAGGTATCTTGATGTGTTAAAAAAAATGTTGTGTGCTAGCAGCTGCTGGTGAAGGAATTTTTTAAATGCAGGAAGGCTACCAAGAGAAATTAATCGACCCACAATGTAAACCAAATTTCAGTTACTCACCAACATTCTCAAGAAAGCAACCCTGCTTCAAAACTCCAACCTGCCTCTGCAAAAGAATTCGACACGATGAAACGAATAAGCGTAGGTCTAGTTGCATTGTGCATCATAGTACTAGGTCAGGGGCAGTAAAAACTAAAAGTTACCGCTTCACTAGAAAATATGAGTGTGAACCATCATTTCAAAGCTCCAATGCGGGGAAAGCACGAAGCACCCGAGTTTATGAAAGGATTGATGCGGCAATCGGCAAGTACACACGCGGGCTCACCTCGAACGCAAGCCGAAGCTCGTCGGTGAAGAATGGGGACGATTCGGACTCCGAGCGAGGGCGGGGCTTCGGCTCATCTAGGCGACGGCCATGGAGGAGGATGTGGATTAGAGAATTGAATGTCATTACTTGCATGATAGTTAAACTACGGTCCAACAAAATACTAAACCTACAAAATATAACATGCGGCAGCTATGTAGAATCCCTCGAGACCCGATTTAAATCACACACCACAACCTGGATCAAACAACAGAGATGGGAGCTCCATCCAGACCAAACCACAAAGGTTATGATCGGTGGATGGACACCTGCAGTCGAAAGAAACAGCTGCAGATGGGAGCTTCATCCAGACCAAACTACAAAGGTTATGATCGGTGGATGGACACAAGTGTCAGCATGGCTGAAGTAACTACAGGAATTCATGGTCCTTTAGACAACCATGTGCCACGATATGATATGAACGCTTCACCTAGGAGTAGTACAGCTGAGTCATCTGACAGAAAATTGTTGTCTGCTGATCTTCAGAGTCACAACATGGTTTTCAACCATTTAATTTAACTCTATTACAGCAATCATGATTTTGTTCTACTAACAAAGAAACACCAATTCTAGCAATAATATTAGCCATCCGTATTGCAGCAAAAATGACACTTCACCAACAACGCCTTTATTAATCTAGATAGATTGAGTAGAACAAAGCCTGAGACTTCTATGCAACATGTTGAACTCATTATGCACTATAAGAGTAAGCTATATCCGGACCTTGCCTCATTCTAATAGGAAGACCTACGAAAACTTCTATATGAATTTTTCCTTGACATTACAATAAAGTTTATAAGCTCGGTACATAACAAATGGATGATTACGTTCTTCGGTATATTACGAGCAACGGAAGCGATCACGAGTAGCGACAAAGAGAGATGGAAGAAGTTACCGGTTCGCGGCCGGCCGTAGCGACAAGGCATCACGCGGCTCGGCCGGATGCGCCTCCGCCGGATCTGATCCAGGGAAAAGACAGAAGATGGAGCGGCTGCGCCGTTAGGAAGGGAGGAGGGATCGGCGGCGCACACCGGGGAGGCGGGGATAGAGGAGAGAGCGGCGGTCAGGGTCGGCAGGCTTGGAGAAGGGCGTTGTGCGGCGGCGGCCGAGTGGATACTGGGCGATGGCGGCTCTGGTGGATGCGGACGACAGGCAACGAGCAAGGGCGGCACCACCGCCACCGGTCTTGGACAGCTCGGCCACCAGCTTCATGTAGAACTCGTCAAGCCGCCGGCCATGGAGCAGGATGCGGCGGATCTTAGACTTCTCCTCCGGATCTTGGACTGCTTTCCCTCCACTGGATCGTCAAGCCGCGGCCTTGGAGCAGGATGGAAGGCCGGAGGTGGAGGCGTCGATGCAGCGGTGCGGGAAGGGAGACGAGGCATGTTCGGTGGCGTCAGGGAAGGGAGAAAAGTGTGGCGGCGTCGGGGGCGATGCGATTCACGAGTCCGGCCGGCGGCAGGCGAAGGTCAGCCTGCAAGTGGTTTGGGTTGAAATGAAGGGACTCGTGAATCGCCGCCGGCCGGACTCGTGAATCGCATCGCCCCTGACACCGCCGCACTTTTCTCCCTTCCCCGACGCCACCGAACACGCCTCGTCTCCCTTCCCGCACCGCTGCATCGACGCCTCCACCTCCGGTATTCCATCCTGCTCTAAGGCCGCCGCGGCTTGACGATCCAGTGGGGGGAAAGCAGTCCAAGATCCGGAGGAGAAGTCTAAGATCCGCCGCATCCTGCTCCATGGCCGGCGGCTTGACGAGTTCTACATGAAGCTGGTGGCCGAGCTATCCAAGACCGGTGGCGGTGGTGCCGCCCTTGCTCGTTGCCTGTCGTCCACATCCACCAGAGCCGCCATCGCCCAGTATCCACTCGGCCGCCGCCGCACAGCGCCCTCCTCCAAGCCTGCCGACCCTGACCGCCGCTCTCTCCTCTATCCCCCGCCTCCCCGTGTGCGCCGCCGATCCCTCCTCCCTTCCCCGACGGCGCGGCCGCTCCATCTTCTCGTCTTTTCCCCGGATCGATCCGGCGGAGGCGCATCCGGCCGAGCCGCGTGATGCCTTGTCGCTACGGCCGGCCGCGAACTGTGTAACTTCTTCCATCTCTCTTTGTCGCTACTCGTGATCGCTTCCGTTTCTCTGTAATATACTGAAGAACGTAATCATCCATTTGTTATGTACTGATCTTATAAACTTTATTGTAATGTCAAGGAAAAATTCATATAGAAGTTTTCGTAGGTCTTCCCATTAGAATGAGGCAAGGCTGGATATAGCTTACTCTTATAGTGCATAATGAGTTCAACATGTTGCATAGAAGTCTCAGGCTTTGTTCTACTCAATCTATCTAGATTAATAAAGGCGTTGTTGGTGAAGTGTCATTTTTGCTGCAATACGGATGGCTAATATTATTGCTAGAATTGGTGTTTCTTTGTTAGTAGAACAAAATCATGATTGCTGTAATAGAGTTAAATTAAATGGTTGAAAACCATGTTGTGACTCTGAAGATCAGCAGACAACAATTTTCTGTCAGATGACTTAGCTGTACTACTCCTAGGTGAAGCGTTCATATCATATCGTGGCACATGGTTATCTAAAGGACCATGAATTCCTGTAGTTACTTCAGCCATGCTGACACTTGTGTCCATCCACCGATCATAACCTTTGTGGTTTCGTCTGGATGAAGCTCCCATCTGCAGCTGTTTCTTTTGACTGCAGGTGCCCATCCACCGATCATAACCTTTGTGGTTTGGTCTGGATGGAGCTCCCATCTGCAGCTGTTTGATCCAGTTGTGGTGTGTGATTTAAATCGGGTCTCTGAGGGATTCTACATAGCTGCCAGTATGTTATATTTTGTAGGTTTGGTATTTTGTTGGACTGTAGTTTAACTATCATGCAAGTAATGACATTCAATTCTCTAATCCACATCCTCCTCCATGGCCGTCAGCTAGATGAGCTGAAGCCCTGCCTGCCTGGAGTCTGAATCGTCCCCATTCTTCACTGACGAGCTTCGGTTGCGTTCTGAGGTGAGCCCGCGTGTGTACTTGCCAGATTGCTGCATCAATCCTTTCATAAACTGGGTGCTTCGTGCTTTCCCCAGATTGGAGCTTTGAAATGATGGTTCACACTCATATTTTCTAGTGAAGCGGTAACTTTTAGTTTTTACTGCCCCTGACCTAGTACTATGATGCACAACGCAACTAGACCTACGCTTATTCGTTTCATCGTGTCGAATTCTTTTGCAGAGGCAGGTTGGAGTTTTGAAGCAGGGTTGCTTTCTTGAGAATGTTGGTGAGTAACTGAAATTTGGTTCACATTGTGGGTCGATTAATTTCTCTTGGTAGCCTTCCTGCATTTAAAAAATTCCTTCACCAGCAGCTGCTAGCACACAACATTTTTTTAACACATCAAGATACCTTCCTGCTGGTGAAGTTTCTGGTTAAGTTTATTCAGTTTGGCACTTTGGGTATTGACACATTCTGTTTTGATCAGTATGTAAAGTTTGCTGAATAGTCTCAGTGTTGCCTGATGGGTCAAAAGTGAGTTGTACAGCAGTTACACCATTGTTTGCCCCTAGTTAGATCCAAATTTTTCTTTATTATGACTTGTACAAGTTAGGAGTTTGATTACCATGGTTTCTAACCATTGGTATGTTTGTTCGCCCTAACAAAGCCGCCGTGAAGCATTCAGGAAGGAGCTTGATGGTGTCAACAGGTGTGGAAGAACAGGAAGGATCTCAAGGTTGAGGAACATCTTCTGCTATTTTGGTTGCGGACTCCATTTGCAATGTGATTTATTTGTAGAACAGGATGTGTGAGATACTGTGACGCCCCAGGTTTTTAATTACCGTCATTAACGCTAATGACCAGATCAGCCGGGTCAAACCAATTAAACCCCGGTCAAACCTAGGTCAACCTGGGTCATCACCCGAAAACCTCGCCAACAAACTCTATTGAACCCCTTGACCAAGCCTACACACACCCGTAGTCGACCCTTGGTCAAAGGCACGGTCAAAAACCGGCTTAACCGTTGACGTCAGCGAATGTCGTCCGGAACTTTTGCCGCGTTCTCCAAATTCACCTAAAACACTTCAAAATCTACCTTTATGAAAGTTGTCCATCTTGTTGAGGGACACAACTTTCATGTAGATTGGCATTTCAAATTTTGGGTGGAAATTGGTGAAAAACTTGATCGATTGACAGTACCTCCTGTTTTCCAGAACAGGCTGACATTCAAAGTTGGCACGACGTTCCTGCAAAATCCGTTGAGAAAAACACTATATGGCCTTTTTGAAAGTTGTTGAGGGTAGTTATATCTACAACTTTCCTATTCTTTGCCTTGTGCACTTTTATTCAAGTTTTTGGAGAAAACTCCATTTGAACAGGGCCAGTCCGAGTACTCCAGACGCCAGAGCGCCAGAGCGCCAGGCCGCGCCCCGCTCCGCGCCGCCGCGCCCCCGCGCCGCGCGCCGGCTACCCGCGCCTCGGCGTCGGGCCGCGCACCGCACGTTCCCCAACTCGCCTCGCGTGTTCCCCGAGCCGCCCGTGCCCCAAGGTGCCTCGAACGGCGGGAACGTCGCGGAATCCGCGCCGCCGCACCCTAGGGCGCCGCGCCGCCGTACCCCCCCCTCGCCCGCCGTGGTACGGGCGCCGCCCGCCGCCGTACCGCCGTGGTCCGGTCTGCCCGAGCCGCCTCCTTGCTTCCCCCGCCCGCGCAACGCCTATAAGGCCACCTTTCCCCCCGCGCGCCCGGGACCGAGCCGCCGCCGCACGCCGTCGTTCTCCGGGGACGCACGCCGCAAGCTCCTCTCTCCCCGCCACCCGCCACCAAGCCCGGCACGCGGGCGTGATTGCCACCCCCTAGGACACCCACCGGGCCTAGCCGAGCCCCCGGCCGGGCGCTCGCTGCGCCGGAGCGGCTGCTCCCGGCCGGCGGCCGCCGCCGGCGCGGCGCGGCCGCTCCCCCGCCGCCGTTTCCCCCACCTCCGACGCCGGCCCAAACCAACCCTAGAACACCCCTAGACCCTCCTCCACCCCTTCCCCGGGCAAGAACGCCGCCGGCCTCGCCAGAATTGGCAAGCCCGCGCCGGCCGGCCGCCATAGAGACCACATTGCGAACGCTCAAGTCTTTCCAGGGCCTTAATTGCAAAAAGGTAACTCCAATAGTTACACAGTTTTTCTGAATCTTGTAAATTGCGTAGAAAATCACAGAAAATTCAGAAAAATGTGAAACCAATTTTGTTGGATCCACGGTGATTTATACTACAACTTTTGTTATTCTGGCCTGAGCTAATTCCTTTTAGTTTTTGCATGAAAAATACAAATGTGAAAACTCTAGATCCGCAATAACTCAACAAATATAAATCCTCTGTAGCCAATATTTGGATATGTTGTGTGTTAGGTCATGACTGGCTCCTATGCCAACAATTGCACAAATTTATCATGTAAATCTTTTTATAAAAATGTTTTTCTATCTTTGGCAGAACTGCATAAATGATTTTTCATGTTAAATATATTTACGTTTTCGACCCCAACTTGTGCACACTATCTTTTAATACCAACATGCACATCTTGTGAATTAATCATGATTTTTGGTTTAACAGAAATAATTATTCTTTATTTATGCATGTTTTTCTTTGTAAATTAATAAACCAAGTTCAGTAGAGATTCCATGCAAACATGTTGGTTCTCTAGGCTTGTTTAGGACCAGAGAGCATGCACAAGAAAGTTTGGATCATTTTGATGCTTAATTATTTTTATATGAATTTAAATTGAATCACTAGATAACCTTTGTTATTTTCCATAATATTTAATTCCCTAGCATCCAACACTTACATGTGGGTCCAATGGACCAGTATAGGTGTTAATAGGCTTAAGAAACACTCCTTTAATTTTTGGTAATTTAATTGCTCGATAAAGAGCTTAAAAGCCCTTTTTCTATTAAAGAGAAATTAAATAAGAAAAAGCCCTTATTTAATTCTTTTCCCTTTTTGAAAATATTATCTAAATTAATTAAAAAGGTAATTAATTCTCATTATTGATAAGGAAATACTTCAAGGATAAAAGTATTATTTATATCTTACTTGTGAAAGGAAAATGATTAAAAGCTTTCACATGAAATAACAAGTACAAGAAAACCTTTATTTCAATTATGTAATAAAAGAATAACATATGTACAACCAATAACCTTCCTAAAAAGAGAAACACTTTCTAGATGCTTGTTATAGGTGTTTAGTGGTTAAGACATCCTTCCACTGAATGTTATGGATTAATCCTATGGATAAAGGTTATATAGGTCGTTAAAGGCTTAATAAAGGGGAGAAACCACCAAACCACCCATGTAACTTGAGTGTGGTTGCAAATCATGTTAAAAAGGTTAAATGTACCTACCCGCTACTGTTGATGAATTTAAATTAAATTATTTACATATATATGTACACAGTCACCATCAAAAAGAATAATTAATAAAGAGTTGCCTATTGTTCCTTTATGGAAGAGTATGCTGAATGTATTCTTATCTAAGTGAATGTGCCCAACAAATACACCCCTTAATTGCCAATATGGTTCGTAAGTGATTAAAGTAAAAACCGTCTAAGAAATCTTGCATTTGCATCTTCGTGTAGATCTTTCCGCCAGTAGACGTACGCTAGTGCCGGAAGGTGGAGACGAAGGTGTCGACAAAGAGCTGTCGTGCGTGAACGTAGCTCAAGACCTGGACCCAAGTCCAGAAGGGCCCAAGGCCAACCTTGCCAGCGAAGGCAAGCCCCGGATCATTAACCCCGTCTTTTAAAATTATGCAACTATGGTTGCTGTGATTGTGCATTTACGTTTCAGGAATTGAATTGAAACCCTAGATGCATAATCCTTAGGTACCTATGCTCTATCACTAGTCTGCTAGGTCGATAGCTGCCATGCTATAGGACCGATAGAAGTCGAGTGATGTTCGTCACTCGCAAGAATAGGTTCCTAGATAGGAATCATAAGATATCCTTAAATGGATTGCTCATGTGGTAAGAGCATGGGATTGGGCTCCGGTCCAGTGGGCATGTGGGCTAAGCTTTTGAACGTACTAAACATATGCCGGGAATGGGACCGGTAAGCCTAGTACCTTAATGAGGCGGCACGGGATCTTACTATTACTACTCTTGAGAAATCTCCTTACCGGCTAGCTACCGGAAAGGGTGGTGTATGGTGACTCCGGGTATCTCGCGGGGTATGCCGGATAGCCTGCACCAGGGACTGTAAGATTCGATCCCAACCCGAAGATTTATGGGGACGACCTGGGGAGTTGTCCTCGCGGGGGCAGCCGACCGTGTGTTTGGGTCTACCTTGCAAGGTTTAAATCAATCGATTGTCGGCCTCTCACCGTTATCCGAGACTGCTTAATCGACTGGCCATGATATCCCATAATGATGGAACTCGAGGAAATTGTTGGATGAATTAATTGCTTGTCCAATTCTTGCTTGAATTAGTTGGCACACTTAGAGATGGTAATCAACTAGAACTTGTGCTAAAAGATTGAAAGTAAGGATCCATTTTTAGTAGCTTTCCAGCAAAAGAAACTCCACCGGCCAAAAGCCTTTCATGTCTAGAGGTTGGTGATGTAGTCATCACCCGACGGTTAAGTCTTGCTGAGTATTAGTATACTCAGCCTTGCTTTAAAACTATTGTTGCAGGTGTGTTTGATCAGAAGGGTGACGACAAGTAAGGACCTCACGGGTGGCCTCCTGTGATGTCTACCGTTGCGCTAGTTTAAATTATTTCCGCTGTATTTTCGAACTCTGAACCTTTACCCCATTGCAGGAACAAGGGTTTGTAATGAAATGTTTAATTCATGTTGTACTCTGGACTCGCCTTCGCGTGAGTTTTAATGCACGTGTCGATCCTCTGTTCTATGTGCAAGTGATTTACCGGGCGTTAACCCGGCAACCAACGACAGGATGATACTTTACTATTGCTTAATGACCAAAGTGGATCGGTCTTAGGCGTTAGTACGGTATTTTCCTGGGCGGGTTGTCGCAGATACCGAGAATCTGAGATGTATATGATTTGATAAGCTGGAAAGATTATTTTATTCTAGAAACACCTCCTAAAGGTGTGCTATTTTATTCTTGAAATGCTAAAGGTGTATTTATTTATTTAGAGGTGTGTGCGGATTACTGTATTTATTTATGTTGGCTAGTGCTCCAAAAGAGATATGGTCTTTCTTTTTTTAAATTCACCTTGCAGCGGCAGGCTAGTTATCTTGTAGGAACCAACAGAGAACCCACAGTTTGAGAAATGGGTTTTAAATGGTTTGTATCCATAGTTAAGCTAGTAGTTTGGTTTATAACAGGTTGAAACATCATTTCGAGTTGGTGCGGTTCGGTTTGCAGAGGTGATGGGCTGGGTTGGTGGGGGTGTACAAAATGGCCTGCTGCACATGGATTCAGTTTGGATTCAACGCCCATTTGCAGGCTGAGTTGTAGAAGTCAAAAAGTTGTCAGGCTTATCCTGTTCGGTGGCAGGCCGCGCGCGGCTCAGTGCATTTGGTACCAGCTTTATATCGACATGCCATGCAAAATGAGCAGGGTCACAGGAACTTTATGTCACCTCCCACTGCCAAGTACGTCTGGAATACGATCGAAAAAATAATCTCCTAACGGAATATGAGCGGAAGAGACAAGAAAACACAGATCCCGGTGTTCATGGACGTCCGGGGTAGCTTCAATATGGAGTGCAAGGTGTAGCGATGAATTTGCGCTTGTAAGACCGTCTCCAGCAGGCACTGCAGCCAGATCTGCATCTACAAAATGAGTAACGAAATGCTACTGTAGCGGCTCCAGCAGCTACTGCAACACGTTCTGCAAAATGCGATCCCACCCTCGTGCTGCTGCATTCCTGGGGGACTCCCCCCCTCGCTGCATTTCAACGGCCGCGGGCCCCGCCTCCTCCTCTTCTTTCCCCTCCCACTGTCTCTTTTCCTCCTCCCTCCCCATCTGCCGGCGGCCGGAGTCCTTCGCGCTCCGCCTCGAGCTCGAGCGGAGTAGGGCCGGCAGGAGCTTCATCTAGCGGAGGCGGAGCGAGCGCGGCGGCCCTCCATCTCCGGCCGGCACGACCGGCTGCGCAGCTCGAGGTGGGACTTCCGGAGCTCGCGGATCGAGGTCGCGCAGGCCTCTGTTTCCCCGATCTGAGCTCGACATGGCCTGTGGCGGTGGTGGAGAATGTCCAGGCGGTCTTGCGTGGCAGCGGGCACGAGGCGAGCGGCGGCCTCCTCTCCGGCTGCATCGAGCGGGTGCGAAGCAGGTGGCCTCCTCTTCCTCTCCCGGCGCCGCGATCTCCCCCGCCTCCTCTACTCCCTCCCTCTTCCCTTTCCTCCGAGCACGGGGCGGAACGGTCGAGGTGAGCCCGCCTTCCTTCTCCTCGGCCGGCGATGGCCGCCTCTCGCGCGGATCCGACGAGGTGTCGAGGATTCGGTGGCGGTCCCCAAGCGCGGAGCTCGCCGCGCGTTGATCAGGAGATGGCCGATGCGCGAAGGGAGAGGCCTGCTGCCCCTGCGTCGACCGGAGAGGCGCCGCCCCAGAGCACGACCGCGACAAGGAACTTGCGGATCCGCGGGAGCCAACCGCCCCGAGAGATGCACGACCTCTTTGCGCAAGACTGCTGGAACGCCTCCTCTTTTGCGTGCGCCCTCTGTCTGCATCTTGTGCGCAAAAGAGGTTATATGCAGATGCAGCATCGGCATGCTTGCCGGAGACGATCTAAAAGAACAGAAACCATGATGCAAACCATCCACAAGCAATTAGCATGTTAGAATTAAACAATCCATTCTGAGCTAAGTGAATGTGGGGTGTTTTGCAATAATAATTCCAAACAAACTTCAGAGAAGGCTGAGTACAAACTAAAACCTCATCAGCAACAACTAATAATGAAAAATAAATAAATGAGACCTTGTCAACTTCAACAACTGGTTCCTAGTGAGCTCACCAAAGAGTCCGGTGCTAAATCATTGATGAGGTTATCCCAATGCTAATGTTGTCATCCTTTTCGCGCAAGCAACGTGTGGGTGGATATTTGATTAATAACAGACCTTACAATATTTTGAAATTAAATACAGGAGCACTGCCATATCATTTCAGAATAAAGTAGTTAAGCCGAAGCGAACGCCACCACCACAAATACAACACACACGAACAACGCACCCAACAAAACACTCACCACATCGACCTGGAAGAGAAGCCAGAAGCCGTCGCTGTGAACGGACGCACCCAACAAAACACTACACCACATCGACCTGGAAGAGAAACCAGAAGCCGTCGCTGTGAACTGCGCCGCCGTCACCAACTATGTGCCATGCCTACAGACGCGACCCGCTGCAAGCCAAAGAGACAACTGTGGTGGCCGAAGTTGGGGCGGAGGGGTCGCCGGTGAGGGCGCACGGCGGTGGCCGGCGATGGCGGACGCGGTGGGCTGCGGTTCCGACGAGAGGGGAGCAACGCGCGGGCAATGCGTGACCCGGGGTGGTGCTGCGGGTCCCTAGGGAAGTGCTCACGCGCGTAGTGGCCAAGAGAGCGAGCAGGGCGGCGGCTTGCTAGGCGGCGTCCATGGCGGGCGCGGTGGAGTGACGGGAGCTGCGGTGGCGGGCGCGAGGGGGAAAAGCGGGCAGCCTTAAATAGGAGCGGCTCGCTGGTGATGTCGGGGTGACGACGAAGATACTGCCGTGGTATGGCAGCGGCCTCGGGCGGTGCGCGTACGGGCGGCGCGTGGGACGGACCGGCGGTCCGCTCGGTGCACGGCGCGGGGAAACCGAGGCGCCTCCGGCGCGACGTCGGCCGGGGGAAGGCGCGTGGGCCCGGGGCGGCGTGCGGCCTCGGGAGGTGGGTGCCGGCGCGGACGCCGAGGCGGCCCGGCGCGCGGGCGTGCGAGACGTCGCGACGCGGTTGGCGCTCTGGCCGAAACCATTTCAAACTAAGCGACTTTGAGCACGTTTATCTCCCAAAAATTGTACTGAAGTGCACAAAGAGATTAATAGGAAAGTTGTAGATCTAACTACCCCTACAACTTTCACAAAGGCTCTATGGTGTTTTTCTCAACAGTTGTTGCATAAACTGCAGCCAAAGTTTGAATGCCAACCTGTGTCAATGAACAGGAGTTGCTGGCAGTTGACCAAGATTTCCACCCTCTTTCCCTCAATATTGGAAATGTCGTCCTACATGAAAGTTGTGTCTCTCGACAAACTGGACAACTTTCATATTGGTAGATTTTGAAGTGTTTAGGTGAAATTTGGAGAACGCGGCGAAAGTTCCGGAGGACATTCAAGGACATCAGGGTTTAAGTGGGGTTTGACCGTGTCCTTGACCAAAGTTTGACCACACATGTGTGTTGACTTGATCAAGAGGGTCATTAGGATTGGTTGGTGAGGTTTTCGAGGTGGGGACCCAGGTTGACCGTGATTTGACCACTGTCAGCGGATTTGACCGACTATTAGGGTTAAATAAAAACTTTGGCGTCACAGCTCGTCTCGGTCGTCGTGCCCCAGGCTGAGGCCGGTGCCGCGCCGCACTGCGCCGCGAGGAGCCCACCCGCCTTGCGTCCCTGGCGCGCGCTGCCCATTGAAGGACCGATTAGGCGACCAGAGAGGGGGGGGGCAGTGAATGGGAGCCGATAAAAATTTTTCTCGAAGGAGATTGAAACTCCGACAAGGTGAACTCGCTCGGTCGGACCCCCAAAATCACACGCTCCGCACTTCTACCTTCCGTTTGCCAAAACCACGTAGCCACTGGAGTGCTGCGGTCCTAGGAACAAACACTACCGAGCAACCTCAACACACACGCACCCACGACGGAGGAAACAACTCGAAAGCGGGCTGTCCAAAGGGGGCGGTTAGACCGAGGTATAGGGGGCGGTTAGACCGCCTCCACCCAGGCAACCAAGAAATCATCCGAAACACCTCTTCCGAGCACCAAAATGCACCACGGTTTCACCAACAAAGATCTCCGGTCGGGGCCATGCTAGCTACCCGGAAAATCTTGGCGAAAACCAAAACTCCACCCGGGGGCCTAGGGGCGGTTAGACCGGCTACCGGGGGCGGTCTAACCTCCGTACCCCAAAGAACGAACTCCAAACAAGAACTCCTAGCAAACGGCACGAGAACGACCCGAAATTTCACCCGGACGCTCCTCCGATCAAGGCAAACAAACTCACGAGAGGAAAATCCAGCGAAACAAAACTTTGACCCGGAAAAGCCCGGGCGGTTAGACCGCCCCCTCCGGGCGGTTAGACCGCCACTCCCCGAAAAACGGCCCGCGGGTCAAACCCCCAACTTCCTCGCGCCCGATCTCCCGAATCACTCCAGGATTGCAGCAAAACTTCGGGGGATAGGTGGGTTACCTCCTGGGCAACCTCTACCACAAAGGAATCGACCCAAATCGCTCACAATCAAGAGTAATTGAAGAAATCGTCTCTCTAGGTCAAGAACTCGCAGAAAAACCACCAAATCAAGTCCGATTCAAGAGAGATTTGGGGGCAAAGTCACCAGCCAAAGAGGCACAAGATCCTCATATGTGACACCCACCAAAGACCACAAGAAATTGTCCTAAAAACACCGCCAACAAAGAGCTCCGAAAATCACCACAAAGAAGGACGGGAAAACCACCTTGAGGAACAACGCCGAACCATCTATACATACCATGAAGGTTCGTACATGGTCCAGCTTGCCACCCAAACATCCATCCCTCTCTCTAGATCTCACATGAAGCTCTCAAGCTAGTCCTAGGAAAAACTAGGGAAAAAGGAGAACGAAAATGGAAAAACACATGAGCTAGGGTTCCAAGAGTTGGCTGCCATCCATCCACTCAAAGAGTGTATATGGAGGCACCCAAAAGACTAAACTACCCTTACTTAATAACTAGGGATAAAAGCCCCTCAAGGGCGGATTTGGAAATCTTCGGAATTTCTTCATCGGACGGATGCCCCGCGACCGCAACCTGCTTAGTCTCGACGCAAGCCTTGCGATCCCGACGCGTGTCCTCCGCTTCGAAGCATCTCGGCGCCGGCGACCAGGGCGGTCGAGCCGGCCCGGGAATTCGACCGCCCCGGGCGGTCCGACCGCCCTCCTGGGCGGTTCAACCGGCCTGGGTGGCCGCACCTCCTCGTTGAGTCTTCGGCCTCGGTCTTGTGGCTCAACCGAGTAACCCAGTGGTTTTCTGGTGAACCATTGCAAACCCCGCGAACTCAGTGTAGCTTCCGCCAATCTCCACTCATGACTCGGCTCCCACGTAGTCCCGGCTCGACCTTGGTTTTGAGGCTTTACCAAGAAACCGTCCACGACTTCATCTTGCTGTTCATACCACCATGCGGCCCGCACTTGACCCCACTGGCCACCGGGTCCCTCGAACGAAGCCTACTTGTCTTCTCCACACCTGGAGGCCTCACCGGCAACGACCTTTCGCGCTTGTTCTTCACCTCGCACCAACACGAGTCAAGCCGCAACCTCGCACTCGCAATACTTAGCAAGAATCAGTCCACACAACGTTGTCAATCACTCATCACACAAGGAAGCGACCATCCACTGGTCCTCGAACCACACATGGTCCTCACCCATGACAATGACCGCGCGAGGCGGAGCTCTGGCGACTGAAGGTGGGGCGGCATGAGTGTGGCTGAGCCCGACGACAACAATCGTCAAGGCAGGACGAGAAAGAGCGGCTTCGAGGCGCCAAGGAATAGCCTCGACCTCGAAGCCGACAACCCCAACGACATCGACTCATCGAGATCTCCCTTGCTTGTTTCTTGGTTACTCGATCTACTGCATACAGATTATTTCTTCCTCACTAATTGTTCAGTCACTTGATTTTTTGTTGAGTTAATCCATCCACCTCAATTGCTTTGTTGCAGATCGGCGTGCACCTCAATTGTCGGCCGCCGAGGCGGAGCGTCGCCGCGACTGGGCCTGAGAGGGAAAATGCAGGGGAGAGTCGGAGAAGTACCGGCGCCGTGACCAACTGCCTCGGCGGGGCAATACTAGAACAGCGAGGGGTGGCCGCGGAACCAGCGGAGCTGAGAACATGTATTCAACTGCTCCAATCTAGTTATCCTATGTATGGTTTCCTTTGGCCACAACAAGCTCCACACCGGTGGCGGTGATAGTGACGACAAGCAACAAACCTCCCAAAAATTGTTTGATCTTTCTAACTCCCCGTTTCAAATTTAGGTTGTTTGGCCATTTGGGACAGTGTGAGTACCTAACCAAATGTCACCAAATTCATAGATCTTTCTGACCTAACAATAGGATCCCCCAAATATTCTTAATTCTTTCTACCTAACAACGAAATGTACCAAAAAAATTATTAGAACGAGATCGCACCAATGTTCTCCAATGGGCACCAGTGTTCTGCAGCGAATAAGAACGAGAAGAATAAGCTCAGTACTAGTTCTATGTCAACGATCAAAACTGCCGCATTTCTTTTGCCTAATCTTTCTTTTTCCCCTTTTCTTCTTCTTCATCACCGTCGTCTTCGTCTTCGTCGGTCGGCTTGAGGGCATATGCCAAATGGAGGCATAATGACAAGAACGAGAGTACTGTGCATCGACAGCAAGGAGAGTAAAGATATAGGTCATTTCAAAGGGAAAGATAAACACACATAAATCTGATCTTTTTCTGTAGCTTACCTCAAAAGCACTATGCTGGTACGTAAGAATAGCTCAATAGCAAGCATTGCCCAATAAAGGGAGACAACAAAACTTGAACTTCTAGAGTAGACAATCAGAGGTCTTTCATTCATAATCCATCGTTCTTCTGCTTCGTCAGGGGGGCAAAGAAGCTGACTCTGTATGATGAGAAAAATTGAATGCACATCTTAGGACTAATAAAGGATTTCCATAATCTTTACAATGGAAAATATAGTCCACAAGCTAAACAGAATCAAATTGGCAGCAAGACTAATTTAAATAAATTGTTTATTAGTTTGCTACATACCGCAGAGTAAAATGGAATCAGCTGTGAAAATATCTGTAGAGGGGCAGCAAGACATGACAGGTTGTCTGCAGCCCGCGACTCCCTCTTTATAGGTCCAGAGAGAGCAAAAACTACTGTCAAACCAATGCCTATGACAAAGCACAACAACGATCCAGCACACACCTAAAGTTGGACAGAATTCATTCATGTGAAATAAAATAGTGTTCAAGAAAACCCTGAAAAAGGTGTAGGCAAAGAGTATGTTATTAGATTACCAGTGCATTCATGTGTCTGCCTACTGCCAATTTGATAGTGATAAATACAGCCAAAAGTGTAAGACCGACAGTATTGGTTATGACAGCTTCCAAGCCAACTATCTTGCCATCCTTCCCATGTAATTGCACGATGGCGAATAGCAGCCAGGCTCCTGTTGCCAGAGCCGATGCAAGTAGATCACTCATTGTGCAGAACGTAAGAGTTGAATCCATGATAGTAGTGACCCTATCTTTGATGAAGGCAGCAAAAACCCCACTAAGGTTAACACTGATATTGAGACTCAAAATGTTGAAGTACCAACCCACCCCAGCCCTGGAGTTGGAACCCAAGAACCTGCAATTGAATGGTCAAGCCCTGGTATTGAAAAATGATGGGAAGGAAATACTCAGTGAAAAAACTGATGGGAAACATCAGTCACCTAATTGGGAGGTCTTGGGGGAGGAGTCTGATAAAGAAACTCAGGATATCACAACAAGAGTTACTGAGGAAGAATGTGAAGAGGAAGATGTTGCTGGGGATGATGAACTGATTCAAGAGGAGAAGATAACAAGGCAGAGTCAGAGGATTAAGGAGCAGGGTATGGGGGCCATCAAGATAGCAGAGAAGGCTGCTCTGGCTGTCAAGAAGAAGAACTTAGAAGGTAACTACTCTAACCCTCAGAACTCCTTTGCAGTTCTAAGCAATGATGAGATAACTGATAGATCTAGGAAAATGGGAGTAAGAATAGAAGATAATATCCCTGAAAAGTGTGATATGCTAAGAGAACTAGAAAAAGCTAGAGTCAATATGTGTGAAAAGGATACTCAGAAGAAAAAAGATCAAGATAAAGAGAATAGTGAGAATCTCCCCTTGAAGGAGATGAAATTCATAGAGTGGAAATCTGATTCCTCTGATGATGAGGGTTACCATTTGGTCACTAGCAGAAAACAAAAGGAACTAAAAAGGAGGATTCAGAAACAGAAAGAGAAAGGTCCAAAAAAAGGGACTGTCCATCCTATTGATGAGACAACTAACCCTAGGGGAGAGGCATCTAGATCTTGCTCTAGATACAACCTCAGGAAAGGGGCTGCAATATCAAAAATCAGTAAAGAATGATAGGAATCTTATGGAATTGTAGGGGGGTCTCAAAAAAAGGAATGGGAATTGATATTAGAAACTTGATTAATGAAGTAACTGCTTATTTTATTGGCTTGCAGGAAACAATGAGGAAAAAGTACAATGATAAATTCTTTAGAGTGGTTGATCCCAATAGATCCTTTGCCTGGCACTGGTTGCCCTCAAAAGGCAGGTCTGGAGGGATCCTTTGGGAATCAGAAAACAAAATTTTGACATTGTTAAAGTTACTGAGCATGAGTTTGCAATAGAAGTAGAAGTTATGGATAAGAAGTACCAAAATAGGTTAAGACTGGTGACAATCTATGGCCCAGCTCAAGATGAGAAAAAAGAAAAGTTTCTCACAGAACTTTCCAACATATGTGCCAAATGTGATCTCCCTGTGATAGTGGGAGGGGACTTTAATATTCTGAGATTTAGTAATGAGAAAAACAAACCTTTCTGTGCTAACAGATACTCTGAAATGTTTAACTGGATTATTAACTCTTATCGCTTGAGAGAAATTGCTTTAGTGGGTGGAAAGTTCACATGGAGTAATAACCATGCCATACCTACTCTGGAGAAATTAGATAGACTGTTAATGAATGATAAATGGGAGAGCCTATTCCCTCTAACAACTTTGAGGAAAAGGCCAAGACTGATGTCTGACCACAACCCTTTGTTGTTGTGTACAGAACAAGAACAAAAGAAAAAAGCTAAGCATTTTAGCTTTGAAACCTCTTGGCTCAAACAAGAGGAGTTCATCATTAAAGTGAAGGAAATCTGGACAAAACCAGTAGTTATAAAAGATGCCATTGAGAAATGGTATATCAAACTGAACATAATTAAAAAATTCCTCAAAGGATGGGGGGATAGTCTGAAAGGGCATGCCAACAAACATAGGATATCCCTTCAGAATGAACTGGCTGATTTAGAAGCTTTAGAGGAAGAAGATTCTCTTTCAGCACGATTACTAGAGAGGAAAACTGTTATCCAAGCAGAAATGCTGAGGTTAAATGAAGAGGAGGAAATATACTGGCATCAGAGATCAAATGAAAATTGGTTGTTGCAGGTGGGACTTCCTCCTCGACGCCCGTGGTCACTCCATCCCCCTCGGATGTTGAGCAGCCACCCCCGACATTGTGACATCACATGGATCGCCTCCTTCGACACCAGGAGGGCCTGGTCCCGTACCCCCGCCTGGATCCAGCGTGGTCCCATTTCCATGAGTCTACGTCCGCCGACCCCGTCCCGAGCCGTCCGGAGAAGCGGCAGCCCCGGCAGCCCCTGCTGACGCCCCAGGACCATCGACGGCGCCCTCACCTGCACCGGCGACATCTCCTGCTCCGCCACCGCCACCTCCGCCCCCGGCCACCCGCACCATGACGGGTGCCATCCCTCGCGTCAGTGTTGACGGTGAAAATCCGTCAACCTAGCCATGAGTTTACCTTCGGTGTTGGCATAAGTTTTATACCTTATCCATTGGTACTAACCCCCGTGGTATAAAAAGTTCACGTGTGCATGTCGGTTTTGGAGTTTAGTGTTTATGCAGGATTTTAGCGTTGAATGCAAGACTTTAGGGATAAGTTCATCAAGCACCTTGTGACAAGACCTTGAAGCCCGTACAAGTCATGCAATGAAGCAAACTTGACTCCAAGAAGCCAGGGACTCAACCCGAGAAGATGACAAACTCCGAGGACCAAACCAGAAAAGTGTCGAATCTTGCAAGACAAGGAGTTATGTCCAATTCGGAGCGAAACTGACGACATGGACCTACATGCAGAAGGGGGAAACATCTAGAAGACACGGGAACCGACATAGAGCAAAGGAGGCTGCGGGCTGGCCCTGGATGGGCCCGGGCGGCCGGCCCGGCCCGTCCGGTGCCCGTTCGCCCCCCTCCTTTGCCCTAGCCGCCATTCGGGCTATTTATAGCCCCGGGGTCGAGAGCCACGCATGATCCAATTCGTCATCGGCCGCCGAGGAGCAGAGAAGAGAGGGACACCATCCCGGAGAGGAGAGGGTCGAGCTAGTTGACTAGGGTTTCCCTAGCCGACGTGGGAACCTTGCGCGGAAGACCACGCCGGAGTTCCCGGAGCTAGAAGCAAGATCAAGGAAGGATCCCGGTGGTGATCTTGTGTATGTATCACTGTCATAGTTGAATTATCAAGTTGAATCTATTCTTAGCGATCAAGTGTTTCCTCGAAGATTTCGTTTTTCGATCGGTTTGCTTATTCTAAATCTATTCTCAAGATAGATTACATAGGGTGTTCTTGTAGCCGCGGTGGCTAGAGGTACACGCCGGATCTTCCGAAAGAATCTCGACTTGTCTTTTGACTCGCCCTAGACTCCCCGCATGAGTAAGGATACGTTGTGACAGAACGGGGGTTCCGAAAGGCGGATGTTTTCGGATTTGGACGGGAAACCACGGTTTAAAGAGGCTTCTTATAAGATTCGATTTGCTACTTCTTCTCTTGCTTGGAACTTTAACAAAAGGCTTAACCCGATCTCTCTAAGAACGATTTATCTACCAATCTTACTTTGTTATCTCCGGTCTTTAGTAGATTAGATTAGTTTCGTGTCTTTTATCTAGATGCATTAGGGTTTCTCTTTTATCGAAGATTGAAGTTGCTTGGCTTTACTAGATCAACTTTTGCGTCACACATTTGTTCCACGGATTCGATACCTTGGGTTCACCACTCGAGGGAAGAAGGGTCCCTTGACTACGACGGGAGACTTGTCCGCTTGCAAGTCTAAACGAACTTTGATATAATTATTAACCGTCAACAAGCCCCTTTTTCTGGCGCCGTTGCCGGGGAACAAGTGATCAAGATTTGATTTTTTATTGCCTTTTCTTGTAATTTTCAGTTTTCTTTTAGTTTTTCTTTTTGCATCTACTAAACTTTGATCGTCCTCAAAATACATCTAATCTAGTTTGTCTAACCCTAGTTTGCATAGATTTATTTTTTACTTTCTAGTTTTTGCATATTTTGTTTATTGCTAACCCTAACAGGAGATGAACGGCTACCTCTCCAACAAACCCGATAATTTTGTGGATGATCCAAAAAAACTTTACAAGCTAAGGAGACGCGAAGCACATCAAGCTAAAAAGCTAGATTTTGTAGATTCGGAGTCGGAAGACAAAGGATCGAATGAATCTCCGAAGAATTCACCACCTCAAAGTCCTCGGGAGAATCGACTTCCACTGATGGGTGACCAACCACCGCAAGAACGCAAGATTGGGGAGCTATGCACCCCGGACATAATCGACCTACCAATCTTGAACCTTGAGGAGATCGGAAGACCGTTCGAGATCAAGACGTCAACAATCCGCATGGTGCAACATTCACCCTTCACCGGTAAAGAGGATCTGAACCTTCACCTCAAAGCGTTCATTCAACTATGTCAGACTTTCAACATGGATGGGGTGACTCAAGATCAAATGAGGGCAAGGCTTTTTCCGTTCTCACTACTCGGGAAGGCTTTGCAATGGTTCCACTCTCAACCGGCGGAGACGGTGCAAAACTGGAACACGTTGATGAAGGCTTTCATGAAGGAATACTACTCACCGGGTAAAACTCAAAGCTTGCGTAATAAGATTGCCACCTTTGTTCAATATCCTACGGAGACTATCTCGGAGGCATTCGAGCGCTTCAACGAGTACACTCGGGCGGTTCCACATCACAAGTTCCCGAAGGAAGACCTCGTGCAAAAGTTATATCAAGGACTCACCATGGCGTCAAGGACGATCATCGATGCATCGGCGAGAGGATCTATCATCGAGCTTACGCCGACGGAAGCTTTCACTCTATTCAAGAAGGTCGCGGATAATGACACATGGGCGTCATCCGGGCGCCTGCATCCGGTTCAACCCGCGGGGAACGTCAAAGGAGTCTTGCAAGTGGAGAAGGAGAACATACTTAAAGGCAAGATCAACTCGCTTATGAGGAGGTTGGAGAAGATGGAGATAGAAAAGAATGAGGCTCAAGACCTGAAGGCCGCCGAAGCAAGATCCACGTGCAAAGAATGTGGAGAGTATGGCCATGTCCGCAAAGATTGTCCGGAGGAAGCCAAAACGCTCGACTACATGAGGAAGGGAGAATTGCCGAACTTCCGCTATGAGCAAGGTAGACCTCATTTTAATGCAAGCTCATCCATTGCGAATTCGGTTCCGCTTCGTATACAATTGAAGGAATTCATGAACGAGCAAGCCAAGATCAACAAGGACACCGTCACCAAGTTCAAGACCATAGACAAGGTGTTGGAGAACATCGATAACAAAGTGACGGAGGTCGGAAGTTTCAATCATCAAGTGCTCAACATGATGAAGATGCTCGAGACGCAAGTTGGACAACTTGCGGGGCACCTCACCAATGATGAAGGGAAGCTTCCGGGACAACCTAAAAGTCTCGAGCGGCGAAGGCCATTCAAACACGTTCGGGAAAGGAGACCGAAGACCCGGAACGTTCCGCGGGAGCAAGGAAGCCTAAACCATCCACCGAGACGGAAGGAGTTGCTAAGGAGAAGGTTACGGGGATCGTCACCGAAGAGCCCGAATTTGAGATGCCGGAGGAAGACACGAGGATACCACAACTCAAGCCAAGCTACTTCCGAGGTAAACTCGACAACCACTTTGAGAAGTTTGTGGAGGTTGTGCGTAGACTTAGCATCAAAATGCCATTACTAGATGCCCTACAAGTACCTACATATTCTCGTTACTTTAAAGACATACTTGCAAATAAATATGAGATAGCAACACTCGGGCTAAATCATGTCAAGATGTCCGAGGAGTGTAGTGCCGCTATTGCTAATGGGCTAGAGAAGTAAAAGGACCCCGGGTGCCCTACAATTCCTTGTTCCGTTGGTTCTTTCAACTTCGAGAAGGCGTTATGCGACCTTGGAGCAAGTGTGAGCGTCATGCCAAGGGATGTGTTCGAGAAGCTACGCCTACCAATAAAGCCTACGGGTATATGTTTGGAGTTGGGAGATAACTCCATTCGCTATCCCTTGGGCATTGCCGAAGATGTACCCATGAAGGTCGGACACCACTTCATCCCCGTCGACTTCGTGATGCTCGAGATGGGAGGAGAAGCCGCCGCTCATCCTTGGGAGGCCTTTCCTCACTAATATTGATGTTGGCAAGGGGAGATCATGTTCGATATCAACGGAGAAAGAAGTTCCTTCAAGTTCCGTCCACGAATCAAGGCATGCAACATGATTGAAGTGAAGGAAGAACCAAAGAAGGAGGAGCCGAAAAAGATGAACGTAAAGAAAATCAAAGAAGGTGTTGCATCCGTCAAGACAAAGGAAGAAAAGCCGCCTGTGAAGACCAAAAAAATGACTAAGCTGGAAGATAAGCCCGTGCCCAAGATAGTGCGGAAGTGGGTACCCAAGATTGCAACGCCCGCAAAGAGCATTGATCCGAAGTAATCAAGTGAAGAAGTCTAACTATAGACTATAAACGAAGCGCTAGGCGGGAGGCAACCCGTTTCGTCGAGTCAAGAATAAGCTACCGAGAGGACAACCCAATTACAGGTTTTTCGAGTCTTTTAATAAGTCAGTTTTGAATTTTATTACGCAAAGACATTAGACTTAGAAGTGGTTGAACAATATTAGAGACATAATTCTTGGTTGAATATTTTGCTTTATCATAAACCCTTTGCTTGAACCCTCCTATGTGTTCGTTTGATTTTTTCGAGAAACCACAACCAAATAATTTCAGAACCTAACTCAACCCTTCACCCTTATTATGGTGCTGTGGTTGACTTATTTTTCATGCTAAAACCACACGAGTAGAGCCACGACTTATACCTAGGTGTTAATTAAATTTCAGCACGTGGTAGGACTCGTGTGAACCTAGAAACTAAACTTTTGGTTGGTTTAAAAATCCTTATCCTTGGTTTCTCTAAGATTAGAATTTTTCTAAGCCTTATTTTATTTTGTTTTATTCAAAATCTTTCTCATTTGGTCAAAATTAGAACCTAAACCTATGCCCCAATGATCAAGCCGGGAAAAGTTCGCTCTCAACCAATGAAGGCAAACTATACCGGTGAGACCGATATCAACGTAGTCGGAAAATATTTTCGACTTACATTTGTTTTTAATGGTTTAAAAACTTCTCTAAATTTATGCTTGAGCTCTTGCATGGCTCTGAAAATATTTTTAAATTTTGAAATTAGAGTAGTGCTTAACCTTAAACACACTTAAAGGGAGGCAATCTAGTTTGAATTAATCATGCATGCACCATTGGATACTCTTTCATCAACTTTCACCAAGTCCACATGCAAAGGACAAGCATGGGGGGCAGCAAGCATGAACTTTGCGGGGAATTTCATGGTGGCATGTGAAGCAAGTGGAGCAAGGGAGCATGGACATGACTCAAAGCATGAAGCATCAAGTGGAAGGATCAATAATGCAAGAAAAGGAGTGGACGAAAGCGTTTGGGCGGTGCAACTCGCGGAGCACGCGGGCAGGAAAGTCGTGGAGGCAAAATGATCGTACTGGAAGAAAGCCGAGGCGGGGAGGAGCACCAGGCCACCCAGGCCGGTCGGCCCAGGCCGGCCGGCCTCCCCTACTTAAGGAGCCCCCCGGCGCCCGTAATCTGTAGGCAAGCTTCCCTCTCCTTCCTCAGTTTGTGTGTTAAAGTTTGTGTGCCTAGAACCTCCGTAGACATAGCCAACCTTCCCAAGCTTGATAGCTCAAAAAAATCCACAACCTTAATCCACACAAAGTCCACATCCCGAAGTAAGATTTTAAGTGCCTAGTTACCGGTTGCAACCCGGAGTTTTAGTGGAGAGAAGAGTGCAGCAACCATGTGGAAGAAAACCACAAGTCTCTTCTCCAAAAAGAAGGGTTCATCGTCATCCAAGCCGTCGTCGACGACGTCTTCGAGAAGGCACTCGGTTTCCGAGTCTCCTCGGAGCATAGAGACGGATACGGCACCACCAAGGAGGAACGATGCTCTCCTACTTGGTGGCATGAGGGCAACAAGGAGCACGTCCATGAGGTTTACCGTTCCACCTCGACGATCAACCGTTCGACCGCGCCACCTCCATACACTCCGATATATTCCTCATATGGCTTCATCATATTGTCGGCGGAGGAGAAGAGGCTCTCTCGTCTTGAGAAGAGGCTTGTGCGCAACGTCGACTTCGACGACCGAGCACTCAACTACTTGGGTTTCGGCACCGACATATATTACATGTTGGGGCACCTTGGATGGGTGCAATTCTCCAACGGAGTGCCGGCGGACGCCCACAAGGAGTTCGCCTTGGAAATCTTGATGACCATTGCACCTATCCTTGATGATGGGGTGCAAAGTTTATCATTCCGTTTGGAGGGAGTCCAACAAGTGGTTCCCTACGAGCATGTTAGGGAGCTACTTGGGTTCCATAAGGGAGCTCCGGAGAAAGTTGACGTGCCACCCGGCATGTTAGATGGATTTTGGAATTTGATCTCCGGAAGAAGCCCACCAACAACGCAATTGCATCCGCAACCCCATTATCCGAGTATTCCACTCTTGGATGTGCAAGAGGGTATTGGGGAGGATGAGGAGACGAAGGTGACCGACACGGAGTTGAATTGGCTCTACTCGGCTTTAATTGCCAAGCAGCCAATAGACCCCTCATACCTTATGATCAACCGTTGGTGTTGCGAGGCAACATCGGGAGCGGGAGATATTGGTTCGGGGTGCTACCTCTTTATGTTGGTCATTTCCCTACGCCCGGGGATCACAAGAAACCCCGAACATCTTTTGCGTGGGACCTCTCTCGGCATTGAGTATTTGCGACAAGGCAAATATATTAGTGGAGATGAGAGAGGAGGTTTTCGTTTGGCCACGGTAAACTTACCCCTTACGGATGCAAGGCTTAGGCTTTTCATCCAAGGGAGGGAAGATTGGTTGGAAGAGGGACTCCTCGTCCCGGCAAGGAAAAATAAAAGAGGAAGAATCGTAAAGGAGGGATCCTCCTCCGCACAAGCGGGTAGTGCACAACCCAATGTTGTGCCACCTTTTGGCGGGATTCCTCCTCCGCCAAGTTATTACGGAAGGCAACAAGAGCAAGCATGGGGGGTGGTGCACCGGTACCCCCACCAAATTATGTGGTGCCCAATGTAAACTTCACGGAGCCCTACGCACAATATCACCAACCACAACAAAGCGTGGCCATAATTGGAGGGTATGTTGCGAGAAATGCGCAAAACGTCGCAGCCATCCAAGCCAACGCGACTCAACTTGGTGAGGGCAATGCAAATATTGCCTATGAGCTTGGACGCCTTCACCTAGTGGAGCCGGATCAATTCGTTGGAGGGGATGTTCAACCTTACTACGAGCAAGGGTACTGCATACTACGATCAATTTGGTCATTCTAGCGTATGGAACAACGGATTCATGGTCATTTTAGAGAAGCCCAACGTATGGTGATCATTTCAGAGAAGCACGTCACTTTTGTGGTCAAAATAGCAAAACTCTCGCGATGTGCTCGGCAGGATTTTCTCGTGCCGTGGCGATTTTCTCTCTCTGTGTCACTGTCAAAGCTCTAGGAGTATCAGTGACATTTCCTACTTTCATTGGTTTGGGAGTTTTTTTGTCTGGCGACTATCTTAACGGGACGGAGGGAGTGTACCGTACCTTGGGTATGGAATAAGCTATTCCATACCCGAGCCAACCGATGGAGCCGGCACCCACCCTCCCCTAGCGCCTGTGCTGCGGTTTTCAGGCGGCACGACTGGTTGGGTTTTTTTCCCTCCGGTTCAGCACTCCGTCCCACCAAAACAGCCTCACGACCGGTTTCTACGAACGCGAGTGGAGATCGCGCGGTCGAATGGAATCGACGGTTCTAGCTCGTCTCCTTGCGTTGCTCCGCTTCTGGGTACACTGCCAGTAGTGCCGCTGCCTCATGTCGAGCTCCACCACGGTCCGTGGCCACCACTATCCCCGTAGACCTAGAGATCTGCTGGGTACACTACCGGCGGCGCCGCTGCCTCATCTCGAGCTCCACCCCGGCCACCACCTTCCCCGCGGACCCGGAGATATTGGGCGCTCGGACTGAAGGAGCACGCACGAATGCGGCATCTAATCTGCGGCAGCAGGTTCCCTCGTCACTGTCGTCAAGGATTGGAGGTGCTGCTGCCCTCTTAATCCCACCCTCTATTTTCCCTCGATACCCAACCCTATTCGATTTTCATTGATTCAATGAAGGAAACAATATAATAAACAGTAATCGATGTACAAGTGAGCTCATATGGATGCATAAGCAGATAAGTATGTGCCCAACAAATTTAGTAAATGTGAAGTTAAGAAGTGGTCATTTATAGGAAGACTAGCAAAGATGAGAAAATAATTCCAAGCATGCAACCCTAGGTCTTAAATTTCATAGCTACAAATCACATTTATTAATTTCTTACAGCAGGCCCTTTGAATCTATGCTGGAGTGTGATAGTGTATAAATCATGCACAGGAATATAAATAGATACCTTCTTATATATTTTCTGAAGTGGCTCTAGATATGCCCAAAGAAGCATGCATCAGTAGCAGTAGATCCTGCAGATTAAATTTTCACCAATAATCCTTGCATGAACACTCATAACTTTTGAAGTGATGAAACCTATTGTTGTCTCGCACAATTATCTCCCTACCAACAATACCAGATATGAATTTAAAAGCTCGGTGACAATCTACACAAATTCGCAAATTCTTCATGATCCTTATAGGTACACCAGGAGGTATACAGATCAATCCAAAAGCCAAGGCAAGCTTTTCACTGTGTTGAAACACCTCTGATTCTTTTTCTTCTTCCTCAAGATCATAGAGAGCATATTGTGTGTCTGGCATGTATCCAGCAGATTGCATTTGACTTTTGAGCTTTGCCAGTAACGCCTGGATTTCATTATTCATCTCATGTTTTGTGTCCTTAGCTTGGAAAACATGAACAACATTTTTCCAGGTGATCCAACTGCACCCTGGTTCTTTCTTGATCCCAACATTATTCATCACCTTTCTCACATCTGTTGCTTCTGCCCACCTAGAGAAGTAAAAAATACACAGTAAATCCACTGCACAATTAATGAGAGAGTGTAATTTGATTGCAAGGCTTTTTGTAAGAAATCATATTTAAATTCTTTTTACCTTCCAGCAGATGCAAACATGTTAGAGAGCAAAACATGATTGCCAGAATCCTGAGGATCAAGTTCAAACAACTTCTCAGCAGCAATCTTTCCTAGCTCTGTTTTACCATGCATTTTGCATGCCCCAAGTAGCGCTCCCCAGACAGAAATGGAAGGCCTCATCGGCATCCGTTGTATGATCTCATAAGCTTGCTCTTCCATTCCTGCACGACCAAGCAAGTCCACCACACAAGCATAATGCTCAATTCTAGGCTTGATCCCAAACCTATCATTCATTGTCTTAAACAGCTCATACCCTTCCTTTGTCAGGCCTCCTCTGCTGCATGCTGCGAGGACATTGACAAGTGTGATGTAATTGGGTGCTGTTTCTCCACACTTTATCATATCCTCAAACACTGCTAGGGCATTCTGAGCATCACCAATGTGGGCATAACCTCCTACCATTGCATTCCACGTGACAAGATTCCTCTGTGGCATCTCAAAAAATACCTGCTCAGCATCTTCGATACCCCCACACTTCCCATACATGTCAACCAACGCACTTGCAACAAAAATGTTTGCATCAATGCAAGAGCGGACAGCAACTGCATGCAGAGCGCGTCCAAGGTTAAGGCCTAGCAGTCCTGCACAAGTGGTGAGCACACTAGAAACCATGAAATCCGTTGGCTCTTCCCCAGCTCTCCTTGCGCCCAGGTAGACCGAGAAAGCTTCCTCCTCTCCACCATTCTGCGCATATGCAACAACCATACAACACCAGGATACGTTGTTCCGAACTCCCATACCATCAAACACCGCCTTGGCCTTCCCGACACATCGACACTTCCCATAAAAATCAACCATAGAGTTGGATACATAGACATCCGTCTCCAACCCGCACTTCACCACAAAGCCATGGAACTGCTCACCAAGGGACAGGTATGTCGCCCCAGCGCACGCGTTGAAGAATGCACAGACGGAGACCACATTCGGCATCCCACCAGCCTCCCGGAGGCCAAAGTACGCTTCCACTGTCCCAAGGGGCCGTCCATCGAGCACTGCGTTGGTCATCACCGCATTCCAGGCGACTACATTCCTGTTGGGCATTTCCTCGAACAGGTGTCGTGCCAGCGCGAGACGGCCAGTCTTGAAGTACATGTCCAGCGCCGCGCACGAGACGAAGGCGTCGTCAGGGAGGTATCCGAACCTGAGCGCGAGGGCGTGTACCTGGGGACCGATGGAGGAGCGCGGCGGCGCGATGGCCGCGGCCTTGAACACAGAGGGGAAGGTGAAGTCGTTGGGGCGGAGGCCGAGCCGGAGCATGGCGACGAAGGCCGAGAGAGCCGGGGCCGGGCGGCCGTGCTGCGCCGCTCCAGAGATGAACGCCGTGTACGACACGACGGTGGGTCTCGGGTCGGAGGCCAGCGCAGCGGCGGCGGGCCCTGGGAGGTCGAGCTTGGAATAGAGGTTGACGAGGTGGGCGCGGATGAAGGGCGGGACGACCGGAGCGAGCAGCCTGAGGGCGCGCGCGTGCGCCGCGCGGCCCAGGCGCAGCGATCGGGAGGCGATCGCCGACTCGATCTCCGCCGCCAGGAGCTGCGGGTCGGTCGCCGGCAGCACCGCCACGGCGGCGCGGCGCATTTGGGGGCTTTGGTTTGGTTTTTGGCACGCCCGCCCACGGAGACGGTTAAATTGAGGACACGTGTACACAGAAGCATCCGGGCTGAATTGGCGGACCCTGCAGCCCATTCGTTGGCTGGTGGGTGCAGGGACGAAGCCAGGATTGAAAGATTGTGGGGGGCAATCAGATTAATCAGGAAGTAAACACTAGATTATATACTTGATTTTTTGTTGATCTACAGCGTTTTTAGTGTAAAAAAATAGAACCATGAGGCATGGCCCCTGCCAGCCCCCCTACTGGCTCTGTCCCTGGGTGGCTGGTTTGTTCTGAGAGAAAAGTACTGCTGGCTGGTGACTGATAAGCCAAGTGAATAGGGCGCTGGGCTTGTCCTGGATTCCTTTCAGCCCGATTGACTATTCGCATGCTTGAATTTTTTATATGTTTTCTACGTTTTTCAAAAATAAATGGTTGGGACCAAATTTTTCAAAAATATTCTACAACCGTGGTGTATGACATAGCGGTTAGATTCGAACCGCCGTATGACACGATGGTGGTTAAGCACCTACTACAGCAGGTGCCGGTGAGGTGTGGCGGTTTCAGCGGAAAGTGTCAACCGCCGTTTCATGTTTCATATGGTGATTGACTACAACGGCCATCTGTATGATATCTTTTTTATTTTTTTTAATTTTTTAATGTTGGTTTTTCATTTATTTTTCACTAAGTTGTTAGTAAAATAATATTTGCATATAAAAAATAAAAATAGCACAACTAGTTTATACATGATTTGCGCAAAATAACACAACTGTATCTAGATCCGACCTTTGGAACGACGGTTCCTTGCTATTGTTGTTTCCAACAGCTGAAAAATTTGTAAATCAACATTTATTTTTGTAAAATCAAAAAATGTATATAATTTTTTTTGCCCAGATGAGTGTTAAGAAGATGGGAGTAGAAGTAGCTTTCACTAGTCCTTGGGCCAAGAAATCAGATCTTGGCTAGTTTTTTATATAGGAGAAATCCAGCTACTTTACAATTTCACATACACATTAGCTTTTTAAAAAATCACAAACACAATCTCATGACAAACAACAATTATACATGAGTTATGCAGTCAGATCCCATTGCAGACGCTACAAAGTGCATCATAAATCTGCTTGGATGTTCCCTCATCATCACAGTGTATAACCGTCCTATCAGATGTTATCTTCACAAGAGCATCCACTGGACTCGTAATCAGAACAGACCGTTCACCTGCACAGTAATCATCTGCAGCAAACGAACACACCATTCCCTTTTCTTGTAGTGCCGGCAACAAGCGATCCGGATTAACAGCGCCCAAATGTAGTAAGTGTCGCTTTGATCGATACGATCGCTTCGCTGCAGCAGCCAGCTGATACTTTCCACTGCTTACAAGCAGATTTGTTCTCAATCTAGCCACTGCAGTGGTCTCGTTCAGTTGCCTAGGCTGCAACCCTAAGGCCACATTATGTGCAAGGTGCACCTCAAAGTCTTCCCGTAAATTTGGGAGCTCGATGGTTTTGCCCTTGCTGTAATACAAGACTGACCACGGCCTCTTATTTACTGAACACCGTGACTTGAGACCTTCAGGAAGCTGCATAAAAGCGGACCATAAGGAAAGGGTTGACGGCTTAAGAAAAGGTACATCTACATGACACGAGGAGAACTAGCATACCATTACAAACTTCGGATTGAGCACTCCCAGTAATGTATCAATTTTCGCTGCCCTGTTAACAAAAGATTTGAGTTTTTTTTTAACTTATACTCTATTGATAAGACATATCAGAATCACAACCTTTTGAAGTTCAAACACACCTTACTCCAGAAAGAAAAGAACACTCGAGGACTTGAATGGCCAAGGGCATAAAAGGCTTAAGACTCAACTCAGCGTCATTTCCTTGCTGCAAATAAAGAATTTATGTACTTTAGCAACCACAACCAGTAATATTACATGTTAGGTTCAGCAAAAAGTGTTGACACTCCATACCTCCAAAACTAGAAGGCAGCGTTTGTCAGCATGCCAGCGACGAAGCAAATGAACAGCCGGGCCAAGCCTAAGGCTCCAGTGTGGACAAATCACAATACAAGGCTCCTTCCATGCTGCCCTGTCAAGATTATAGTGTAGTCACACAGCAGACTCAATGAAGGAAACAATAAATAAACAGTAACCGATGTATAAGTGAGCTCATATCGATGCATAAGCAGATAAGCTATGTGCCCAACAAATTCAGTAAATGTAAAATTAAAAAGTGGTCAATTATAGGAAGACTAGCAAACGTGAGAAAATAATTCCAAGCATGCAACCCTAGGTCTTTAATTTAATAGCTACAAATCAAATTTATTAAATTCTTACAGCAAGCCCTTTGAATGTAAATTTGGGAACAGAAATAATTTGCCCTCCTTCAAAAGCTCCATGTGGCCAAACAATGCCTCACCAGAGAATAGCTGCAACATAACCAGCAATGAAGTGAGACTAATTTACTTTCATATTTCAAGACTCAAGAGTCAAAAGAGAACGACCTTCTCTTGGCGTGACTTGCATAGCCATTCAGGCACGGCATTGGTAAAAGCAATAATTTCTTCTGCTGTTTCAGAAATAAAAAATATGGGTACCTGACTTGGTCAAAAACAATCATCAGACCAAAACGAACAAAAGAAAAAAAGATCAATTTGAGAAAAAGCAGGCAGCATTGACACAACATTCACATTTCATGGTGTAGAAAGAAGATAAAGGGAAGACAAGTAGTGCTATGTAAAATACTAGAATAGCCATTACTTATCAGTTAAGAACTTAAGATAATTGAGCCATACACATAGTTAAACATCTTTAAACGCTAGGCATTATGATCTTGACATCATGGTCCACATCTCTAAACCATGCACATCATAAGTATAGGGAGTTTAAGACACAACCCACATGAATGCTAGCCTGCTACACAAACCTTGGGAGCTGAGGCTCATGCAGAATTCATTAAAAGCTACAATATTATAACATGAAATGCACAGCATGATTGCAAGGGCCGCAATTACCTTGATACTGGAAGAATGTAGCGTTTCTGATATAAGCTCCAGAAGTAAGAGAATAGCACCAGGGCGACCTATTGGTATTAGAACAGAGCCTCCAGATTTTATTGCATCGATGATACATGAGCATATAAAGCTGATTCTCTCAATCTCCTCCATGATATCATCATTGTTGCACAGGAATGTGATCTTTTCATCTGCATCAGCACCATCATCCCTGAAAGATTTTAAGTTTAACAGTTCATCCAAAGACAGCATTGAAGGTTATTATTACAGATATATTTGATGCAAACACTAGAATACCTCAACACTGAGTGGTGACATGGAGAAGAGTCTGTTTCATTTGCATGCTCATCCAGTTTCTCATTATCCTCGTCCATGTCGTTCAAGGATGAGAGATCCGAAAACAAAATCACATCATTTTCCTTCAGAGAGCTGTAATCAAAATCTAATGCATGAGCCGACACAAATACTGAACTGGGCATGTAGGTAATACTAGCTCTTGGACCTTTTATTGTCCAGACAGAATTGCCAAGTTCCAGGCCTGAACTAGAGGCTTTCAGCGTAAATATGCCATTGAAGCAAACCTCCTCTCCATATTTGACAGGCTGTATTTTCTGCATGCATTCTTCTATGTTTCCTGGGCTGCCAAGTAGATGTGATCCAGTTAAATCAACCAAAACCATGAGAAAAAAAACAGCGATATACTGATATGAACTAGCAATATCATCATCATATATTCATATTGAATCTAATAGCATATAATTTCATACAGGGGGCAACAACTGCATGGCAACTAAAACACTAGAAGCATGCAGATCCACAGATGGCCGAAACAAAAACCAATATTAAGATTGACTAAAGGTACACATCTGGAATGAGTTCAAGTAACACTTGAAATAAAAAAGAATGAGGTGTTAGTAACTTACCATATAAATCAAATCAAACTTTGGTACCTATTAATATTAAGTGGTGTCACCTATTATTTTGGTGTCGATTTGAGTATTTGGACACGCCAAGTTCACTTCTAATGGCTGTTTATCAGGGATTGCATATAATTTCTCTGTTCACTAATATTATTTGACTAAATGAAGTTGTGATACAGGTAATTGGCTACTATACATATCATTGTTTGGTTTCAAACCTGAAAGAGAATTATTGCTTGAAACACAAAATTTCCTACCAAATAAAATCCTATTAGATTTAGAATTATTCACTTATATTATACTCTTAAGACTAAGATTAAGAATTTTTTTAGTCCATTTGAGCTATATGCCTACATCAAAGGTTAAGGACAAATGGGTGCTTTATTAAGCATTCTAACATATAAACTGTTCTGCAGGTAGAAAAGCCATAAATGTGCAGTTTAGCAGGCACAAGGCTATATAACAGACCTGTATAGAGGCATCAGAGAAGTTAGATCCTTTCCCTCATCTTCAGTCACTGGTTTCTGCGACACTGACAGAAGTTCATTGAGTTTGTCCCCTTCCATCCACTTGGGTAACCCATCCGTATCTGGCCCATAGTACCTTACAAAATCACGGTGCATCTCCACCAGCTCCCCCATCATTAGCTTTCCAATCCTCGCTGCTACATCTGTCACATAAATCTACCCATAGAGAACAATCAACAACTGCAAAATGATTCATTTCTCATCTTGTCCAACGTTTTATACTGAGAATCATATATCTCTATCTGCCAAGATGTTTCATTCTGTGTCTTGCTGCCTAGTACATAGGATTGCTTAATCACAAAGGCGTCTATTTGCAATGTAGTATCGTCGAAATAACAAACACAACTTCCAGAATAAAAACAGTAACAGCCAGAACGATTAGCTAATCAATCGAGCTACAATCGAAACAGTACTGCTAATTAAATGTTAATGAGGTACGCAAAGAGAGTATAAGTAGCATCAGCCGGGGGTTGGACGCACCTTGGTATTCACGAATCCGGGAAGTCGGGTGAGGAAGGGGAGTCCAAGCATTCCCGTCGCGGAAGACACGAGTACGGCGTCCACGCCGCCTTCCTTAGCGGCAGCCGCCGCCGCTGGCGACCAGTAGCGCGGCACGGAGCGGATGAGACCCCCCGCATCACCGGTGACGGGTACCGGGGAGAATGCCGCGAGGGCGGAGAGGTCGATGGGGCAGTCGAGGAGGAACCGGAGCCCCTCCAGCTCCAGGAGATGGCTCGCCGGCGAGTGGTAGCTACCGCCGCCGCCGCCGCTGGTGGACAAGCAGGTCTGCGAGGACGCGCGCGTTAGTGTCAGAGTTAATTATTCGGTCCGAAACAGAGGGAGAGAGCTTGGTGTGTACCAGCTTCATGACCTCCTCCGGCGCGGCTGCGCTGCTCGCTGGCGGCGAGGGGCGACGCACCAGTTGCAGACTTGCAGTTGGGGGCGCAGGGCAGCGCCTGGCGTGTGTCGAAGTCGAACGGCGAGTCGAGGCGGCGCTTCTGCGTGTGGACTGGGCCGGAATCTCGGCACATTCATTATCCTAGTCAACCACGGCCGGCCTTTTCGCTTGTTTCGGGCCGGCCCGAAACCCACGAGCGCAGAGGGAAGGGGAGGAGCGTGAGGCGAATTTTTTATATATATTTAATTTGTCGTGATTTTCGAAAAATAAATGGTCGAAACAAAATTTTCGAGAAATGTTAATTTTGCGTTGTGACCCACGGCGGTGGGCTCCTGCTGCCGTACCCCAGGGCGTTAAGTCCCTGCCGCCCCCACGGCGGCAGGAGCCTAGTTCCTGCGCCAGGGCGGGCCATCGCGGCGCCAGGACATTGTCGCCGAGCGGCACGGCGGCAGGTTTTTTAGTTTTTGATTTTTAAAACACTTTTAACTTTTTAAAAAATGACATATTAATAAGGCAAGCATAATCACAAGGGAATATCCTAATCAACGAAGAAGAATTAGTCACAAGGGAATATACATATTCACAAAGGGAAAAGTTTATCCAAAATCATAGTACTACATCTAAATGTGTCGGCCCCTCTTCCCCCTAACAGCTCTAGCGCCAGCCGTACGTCCAGGGGTTCGGTGCCCTGACGACCCGCGGTCCTAGCTGGTTGGGAGACGGTGTCGCCATGGCTGCCTGCGACGAGCCTGCAGCATCCGGTGTCGCTCTGCCGGCCGGTATCACTCCGTCGCTCGCCGGTGTCGCTCCGCCGCCCGCCGCTCCGCCCGGGGAACCTCAGCTCGTAGCTTGTCCCCCTCCACCAACCGCGCAACAGGGAGAAGTCCTGCAGCGCGTAGCCTAAAAAATATAAATTTACTTCACGCAATTACTATTGTAAAGAAATGGGAATAAATAATAAATATGAATTACGTACTTCAGAATCCACCGCGGGTGTATCGGCAGCAACATGCGGGTCGTCCGACAACGTATCGCGCCGAGCGGACCGCCGAGCGGATCGCCGAGAACAGCCGACACGTACGAGCGGTGGTGCCGGTCCACCCTCATCGAACAACTCCGGTCGTACGTAGTCCTGCGGTGCAGCCATAACTGCAAAAAACATAATGGAATCAATTTTCCAATTATACTAATTTTTCTAGAAGTGTAAAACAAATTTAAATGAACTATGTGAATTTAAATAATTTTCCACGAATTTTATAGCAATTTAATCAAATTATATTAATTATACTATTTTTCTAGAAGTGTAAAACAAATTTAAACGAATTATGTGAATTTAAGTAATTTTCTATGAATTTTATAGCAATTTAATCAAATTATGTCAATTATAACAATTTCCTAGAAGTGTAAAACAAATTTAAACGAATTATGTGATTTTAAATAATTTTGTACGAATTTTATAGCAATTTAATCAGATTATGTCAATTATAACCATTTCCTAGAAGTGCAAAACAAATCTAAATGAATTATGTGAATTTAAATAATTTCCTATGAATTTTATAGAAATTTAATCAAATTATGTCAATTATAACAATTTCCTACAAATTTTAAAGAAATTTTAATTTAAATAATTTCCAGAGAATTTTATAGCAATTTAATCAAATTATGTGAATTATAACCATTTCCTGCAAATTTAAAATAAATTTTGAAAAAGTTATGTAAATTTAAATAATTTTCTACGAATTTTATAGAAATTTAATCAAATTTTGTCAATTATAACTATTTTCCACAAATTTAAAAAGAATTATAACAAATTATGTGAAATTAAACATACCTATGTTAACTAAACTAAATTTAACTAAACTAGGTTGGGAACATATCTAGTGGAAACCGACCTCTTCATGCAAACTATGAAAACTTCAATCCGAGTCACACGATCTTGATCCAAGGGAGACTCATGGGAGGTGGAAGGGGTGATTTGTAAAATTCATGGGAGGTGGGAGGCGTGATTTGAAAAGGTGATTTTGCAAATCACTCCTCCCACCTCCTCCGAGCGTCCGTTGGATCAACATCGTGTGACTCGGATTGAAGTTTCCATAGTTTGCGTGGAGAGGTTAGTTTCCACCGATATGTTGCCAACTAGGTTAACTAAAATAAATTTCTAAACTAAACTAATTTGCCTAAACTAACTAACTAATTAATCTAAGTTAACTAAATTAACTAACTAAACTAACTAACTAAACTGGACTAAATTTAAAAACATATCTCAGAAGCGCTCTGGAGAGGTTGAAAGCCGAAGGTTTGGAGGGAGGAGTGAGGGGCTAGCGGCAGGGCGCGGCCCCTTATATAGGTCGGCGGCTGCCGCGCCACGGCCCCGCGCGCCCAGGATTTGCGAGCGCGTGGGCGCGCGCGTCGAGATCGGCCCCCACCGGCCCGGTTCGCCGACCGTTGGCGTCTCCCCTAACGCCGTGGCCCATGGCGGCAGGAACTCCAAGCGCCGTGGGCCACGGCGCCAGAGGTACATTTGTCAAAAATTTTGGTTCAACCATTTATTTTTCGAAAATCATGACAAATTAAATATAAAAATCGCGTGAGGCTGCTGCTCAGGGGCTCAGGGCTGGAGCGACGGCACAACTCAGGGTTGGAACGGCGGCACAGCTCAAGGCCGGAGCGACGGCGGCGCTGGGGTCACGGGGAGGAGCAGCGGTCGCGCTGGGGTCGCAGGGAGGAGCGGCTGCGGCGTTAGGTCGTAGCCTCGCGGGGAGGTGCAGCGGCAGCGCTGGGGTTGCGGCCTCGCGGGGAGGCGCTGGGTCGCGGGGACAGGGGGAGGAGCGCAGCGGCGGCTGTGTGCGGGACGGAAACAGGAGTACATCTGATGGCCATCAGGCCTTCATATTGGGCTGCTGGGCTGTTTTCTTACTCTTTAGCAGACCGGTGATGACGTTGTTTTTTAACAGGCCAGGCCACCATCGGGCCATGTCATTTATCAGGGAATTTTTTTATATATTTTTTGCTTGATTTTCGAAAAATAAATGGTCGAACCAAAAATTTCGAGAAATATACATCTGGCGCCAAACCCTATGGCGGTTGGGTCCTGCCGCCGCGGGGCCAGCGGTAGGATAGCACTTCCGGCGGTAGGGTCGCGCGGCACGGCGGCGGGGACCGTGCCGCCCGCCGCCGCGCGCGCGCGGGGACCCTACCGCCGTGCCACGTGGCATTATGTCCTTTTTATTTTTTCATTTTTAAAACACTTTTAACCTTTTTAAAAACAAATGATAAGTGTAAGCATAATCACAAGGGAATATCATAATCAACTAGTAGATGCAAATAGTTTATACAAAATCATGGTAAAAGTAGTACTACATCTAAATGCGTCGGTGTGACAACCCCATCCGAGATAATTCCATACTATGGCCCAAACCACTCCATTGGGTCATTATGCGATAATAAAGAATCATCCCGTTGAGTGTTGCCGGGTTTACACCCGGTAAATCACTTGGAAACACAGAGAGGATCGAACGCATGCATTAAACTCTCACGAAGGAGAGTCCAGAGTGCCTTACAAATTAATACCCAACTCCCCGTAGGGTTCATTATTACAAATCATGGTACTTTGACAAGAAAGTAAATGGTTCAGAGTTTTATTAAAACAACGGAAGTACTAATAGCGATACGATATGACATCACTGGAGGCCATCCGCGATGCCATTACTCGGCGTCATCATCCACCCATTCCAGCTCCCAGCCGGGTGGAATCTCAACAGGCCAAACAACTCCACCTGAAAGCAACAATTAAAGCAAGGCTGAGTATACTAATACTCAGCAAGACTTACCCGACAACAGTTACCTCTAGACATGTAGGCATTTGGCTGGTGGATTTGTTTTGCCAAAAAGCAACTAGGATCATGGATCCTTACTTTCAATATTTTAGCTCAAATTCTAGTGAGATTATCATTACTATGATGAGCAACTAATACAACCAAGAATTGTACAATACAATTAATTCACGCCGAAGATTTCACATAGTTCCATCATTAAGGGATATCATGGCCAGCTGATTAAGCAGTCTCGGATAACGGTGAGAGGCCGACAATCGATTGATTCATAAACCCTTGCAAGGTAAACCTAAACACACGGAGCGGTGCCCCAACAGAGTCGACACCGACCAAACGGTTCAAAAATCCTCGAGTTGGGATAGTAGCCCTCTCGTCCCGGTACAAGGCTATACGGCATGCCCCACCTAGTACACCCAGCCTCACACAAGTACCCTCCTCCTGGTTGCAAGCCGGGCAGGAGACGAATCGAGAGTAGTAGTAGTAGTAGTAGTAGTAAAATCTCGTACCATCTCATTAAGGTACTAGGCTTACCGGTCCCATTCCCGACAAGTGCTTAGTACGTTCAAAAGCTTAGCCCACGAAGCCACTGGACCGGAGCCCAAATCCCATGCTCTTACCACATGAGCAATCCATTTATAAAAGGGGTGATTCCAAAAAAGGAAATCCTATTCTCGCGAGTGACGAACATCACTCGACTTTTACCAGGTCCTTATAGCATAGCATCTAACGACCTAGCATACTAGTAAAAGAACATAGGCACCTATGGATCATGCCACTAGGGTTTCATTCAATTCCTGAACGTAAATGCACATAAAATAACAAAGATAGTTGCATAAATTTAAATAGAACATGGGTTAATGATAAACCGGGGCTTGCCTTCGTTGGCACAAGAAGTTAGACAAACTTCCGGATTTTGGCCCGGGTCTTGCTCTACGGTGACGTAGTGCACGTCTCCTCCAGCTCCCTCGTTCACGTCCACTGGCACGAGCGTGTAACTACCGTCGAGAACTTTTACACGGAGGATGCAATGCAAGACTTAAGTGACCATTTGATTTAATTAATCACAACAACACATGACAACCATGGGGTGCATGGCTGACCATATTCGTCTGGATAATAAATTCAGCATACTCTTCCTATAAAGGAACAATATGCGTTGCTTTATTATCTAGACTTTTTAATAGTGACTGTGTACATATATATATATATACAAGTAAATTACTTTAATCCTCACAAAACAGCAAGGGGTTGGTTATAACTTGTTAGCAAGTTTCTCAACTCAAACACAAGATCCTTATGTGTGATTTGTGATTTTCCCAATTAATTTCAATATTGAACCTACAAAGGTTCTATCACATTAATGCACAAAAAAATCATAAAACACCAAGAGTGGTGCACCCGGGTCTCATTGAGTCTAAGACCAGCCACTGATCACACATGCACACTTGCTTGAGCCATAAAAATAAATATATCAATTATAGCATTTCTATTCACCAAAAACAAGATAAATACATATAAATATAAATATAACACTTCTGGACCCAAACTTTCTCTCACTGTTTCTATGGTCCAAAACAAACCTAGGAAACCAACAAACACATATATAGCCTTTATAGATCTTGATCTACAAATTTATGATTAAAAACAAGAATAAATCAGGAAATAATATTTATAACAGAGATAAAATCATTATAAATTCACCAGAGGTGCATTTCAACATTACAAGATGATAGCCAGAAGTTGGGCTTAAAAATAATTTTACTTTAAACTACAAAAATCATCTAGGCAGATTTGTCAATTTCACAAGATAATTTATATAAAACGATTTCTTTAGTAACTTTGTGCAATTTTTGGTACAGGACCTACACATGCTATTTCTCACAACATAACCAAAATCCATCTCAAGATCATGTATGGATTTTGCAGAATCACAGATCTAGGTATTTTACATTTCAATTTTTCAAGCAAAAACTATAGCTCAAAAGTATATACAAGCTTTGCAAGAGTTGTAGTTCTAGTTACACAGAGTACAACAAAATTGAGTTTGCAATTTTTGGATTTTCTATAATTTTATATCGATTTTACAAGTTGCAGCTAAAAGCACTCAAATGGTAAGAATCCTTTTGCGAAGGGGCCCCTGGAAAGATTGAACCATTCACAGATATGCCCTTAATTTGCGCCCCGCCCCCCAGAAATACCTGGGACCTTGCAATGTGGCCCTCGGGGCTTGGGGGCGGCGCGGCCAGGGGAAATTCCGGCGACCTCGCCGGTGAGCTCGGCCGGGGAGTGGCTGGGGAGGAGCTAGGGTTGAGCGGGCTCGGTCTGGGTGCTCACTTGCGGCGGGGACAGGGCGGCGGCCGGGCGCGGTGGAGGCGGCGGCGGCGGCCGTTGGAGGTCTGATTCCGGCGAATCGGCCGCCTGGCCTGGACAACAAGCGAGCGTGGGAGCTACAGGGAGTCCTAGTGGAGGTAGGAGCAGCACGTGTTTGTGGTGAAAGCGGCCGGAGCCAGGGGTTCACCGTGGGCACCAAGACGGCGGCAATGGTGGCTTGGCAGCGCTGTGCACCCGCGCGTGAGGGATGGTGGCCGGCCTTTATAGCTAAGCTCAAGGCGGTGGGGAGGTCTTCTTGTGCGCCAAGGCAGCAGGCCGCGGTATGGGCAGTGGCATGGCCACGGTACGACGGTAGCAGCATAGGCCAGGCGGCGCGGTCGGCGCAGCTTGCCCGTGCGTGCGCGACGCGTGGTGCGAGAGGATATGACCGGGATGGCGGTTCAGCAAGGGCGGCCCACGACGCATGGACCAACGGACCGAAGCCGGCCTCGGCGTGTGGGCCGGCGAGGGTCGCGGTGCGGCCGGCGCGCGGCGCCGGCGCGCGACGGCGCGCGCTCTGGTCGCCAAGGCTAAAACCCATTCAGACTAGCACCCTTTGATCGAGTTTTTCTCCAAATTTTCCAACTAAAGTGCACCAAGGTGTGAATAGGAAAGTTGTAGATCTTGTGTTCCTCTACAACTTCTGTAAAGGGCGTAGGGTCTTTTTCTCCACCATTTTTGCACAATTTGCGTGCCAAGATCACTGATTTCTGGGCGCCGATGAATAGTAACTTGAGGCGTTGACTTGAGTTTTTCACCTATCTAGGCTTCAAATCTCAAATGCTACCCAACACAAAAGTTGTGTCCCTCGACAAAACACACAACTTTTACATTAGGAGATTTTGAAGTGTTTATGTGAAATTTGGAGAACGCGGCAAAAGTTCCGGCTGACACTGGAGGGCAATGGGGTGTTCAAGGGGTTTGACTAGGGTTTTGACCAAACCTTGACCAAGGGGGACCAAAAGGGGTCATTAGGGATTGTTGGTGATGTTTTCGAGGTGATGGCCCGGGTTGACCGTTGTTTGACCAAAGTCAATGCAGTTGACCGGTTCATTAGGGTTAAATAAACCCGGCCGAAAACCTGGGGCGTCACAGTCGGTGCCTCTTCGGTCTAACAACTCTAGCGCCAGCCCAGGTGTGGTCCCGGTCGTACGTCCAGGGGTCAGGTGTCCTGACCACCCGCGGTCCTAGCTGGTCGGGAGACGGTGTCGCTATGGCCGCCTGCGACGAGCCTGCAGCATCCGGTGTCCCTCCGCCCACCGGTGTCTCTTTGCCGGTCGGTGTCGCTCCGCCGGCCGCTGGGGTCGCTCCGCCTTGTGGCTGTGTCGGCTGAGTCCAAACCGGTGCCTGTGTCAACTGCGACGAGCCAACCTCCTCGGCCCGCTGCGGGGCATATAGGGTCCCAAGAATGTCACCGAACTCCATCGATCTCGGCCAGTGGTTCAGCGGCCGTGTCAAAAGCAGGCTTTAACATAGGTCGAGTGGACGAGGAAGGAATATTTGTCGCCGGTAACTGAAAGGCCGGTGGTCTAGAACCTCCTAGCGTATAGATCGATGGCGGCGGCGTTGTAGGTGCTGTCGTCTCCGGCCGTCGAGGCCCAGCTGTCCGAAAGAATGGCAATTGCCTTGTACGATTAGAATATAGTATAACCACAAACACACAATAATTGCGTTTGAAAATAAGGTCCACTAAAAGTACCTGCGCCGGGGGGGGGGACAAATGGCCGCTACACGTAGGTGTGCGGGCCCTACTGCTGTGCCATCGGAGCCGAGAAGCCGCCGGCAAGGGTGGTAGGCGTCGGCTGTGAAGCCGCTGTCGAGGCGGAGCTTGAGGGTGACGCTGGGTGGAGCGGAAGGAGAGGAATCTATACGGCCCCGACGTAGTTCACAATGGCGGAGTACCTCATGGCAACAATGATGATCCTATCGTACGTGCTCTGGTGCTGCTGAGGCCCCCAGGTAAAGCACTGCTCCCTCGTGGCCGATGCGAGCCGCATGATATCAGCAAACACGTACTATTGTAAAGAAATAGAAATAAATAATAAATATGAATTACGTACTTCGGAATCCACCGCTGGTTTATCGACATCAACATGCGGGTCGTCCTGCAACGTATGTTGCCGGGCGAACGTCCGAGAACAGCCGACATGTACGAGCGGTGGTGCCGGTCCACCGCCTCGTCGAACAACTCCGGCCGTACGTACTCCAGCGGTGCAGCCATAACTGTAAAATAATAACATAATTGAATCAATTAAACCAATTATACTAATTAAAAACGAATTTTGGGAATCTAAAACATTTTATACAAATTTTACATCAATCTAATGTAATTATGTGAAGTTAAATCATTTCCTAGAAGTTTTAAACCAATTTAAACGAATTATGTGAATTTAAATAATTTTCTACAAATTTCATATCAATTTAATCTAATTATATCTATTATAACCATTATCTAGAAATTTTAAATGAATTAAAACAAATTTGGTGAATTTAAACCATTTGCTACGAATTTTATATCAATTTAATCTAATTATGTCAATTATAACCATTTTCTAGAAGTTTTAAATCAATTTGGACGAATTATGTGAATTTAAATAATTTTCTAAAATTTCATATCAATTTAATCTAATTATGTAAATTATAACCATTTTCTAGAAATTTTAAATGAATTATAACAAATTATGTAAATTTAAACCATCTGCTACGAATTGTATATAAATTTAATCTAATTATGTCAATTATAACCATTTCCTATAAGTTTAAAATCAATTTAAACGAACTATGTGAATTTAAATAATTTTCTTTAAATTTCATATCAATTTAATATAATTATATTGATTATAACCATTTTCTAGATTTTTTAAATGAATTAAAACAAATGATGTGAATTTAAACTATTTTCTACGAATTTTTGTTGATGGTGAATTTCCGTCAACCTAGAGTACTTGTTATACATTGGTTTTGATTATGATTTGCAACTAACCCGCCACTAGCAATACTAATGATGTAACAAGTTCACACTTGCATGTCGATTTTGGAGTTTGTTGTTTACTCAGGAAAGTAACGTTAAAGAGGAGACTTTCGGAATAAGTTCATCAAGCACTTCAAGAGAAGATCATGAAGCCCGTCACAGGTCAAGACACGAAGTGAACAAGACTCCAAACAACCCTAGGACCGAAGCATCAACACGCAAAACTCCGGGGACTTGGATGTTTACCAACGAGATCAACTCAACCCGAGAGATATGCTCGCAGCTCAGGACAACATGATCTTTCGGTATAGATTCGGAGACTTAAACGGTCTTTAATGGCAAAAGTTTGACTACCAAAGTTGTGTGCCTCGACGATACCTTCGATTTGGACATGTGGAAGGCCCAATTCGGATAAGGAAGCTAGGAGATATAGCCCCCGAAATCCCTGCTGCGCAGTCAGTCCGAAATCAGAACAAGTTATCTTCCAAGGCCGATTTGGAGATCTTATCTTCGTTTTTAATGAAAGAAATGAATACCAAAGTTGAAGATAATTTCGTGGCACACAACCTGGACACCGAATTTGCATTATTTGGAGTCCGGACGTGGGAGATATGGCGCTGACAAGAAAGGACTGCGAATCAGGAAAATCTGGCTGATTTTATGGAAACCAAGTTTGCTTCTCTCCCAAGGAGGATCTCATGCAAAGCAAGGTGGAGCACGCCCAAAGGCACCCCAAGGACATAAATACAACCTCCTAGGCGTCCCAAGATGGTTACCCATTGACATCCAACCATTCTATTGACATCCATTCACCAGAAAACCGCCGCAGCAAGATGACGGAGAGAGTTAGATGAGCTCGTCGCAAGGATCAACGCCGGCGGAGGGAAGGAAGCAAGAGGAGGACTCGAAGCCGCTAGCCTAGGGGTGTTCCCAAGCTTCATCGCCGCCATCTTCATCGACGACGTTCTCCGGAGTCTCCATCACCCCTATGTGCTTCAATCCGTGTAAGATGATGGGGTAATGTCTCCGTTCGTCCCTAGGGTAGATGGATGCATGATATGTAATCTATACATGAACCTTATGTCAATCAATGCTTTATGGTCTATGTCTTCACGTATGCTTTGTTTACATATGTTTGCGCAACATGTGGTCTTAGTAGGGATTGTGATGATCGTGGTGATTAGCTTAACCCTATGGATGCTTAGGCATAGATGCGGTTATACGTGAAAGTGTTTGATTACCTTGCATAGTGACAGTACGATTTAGGGAAAAGGCTTAGCGGCCGCATAACCACCATGAAGCTAGTTAGTGTAGGCAATACCCTTTTCATGTAGTAGATGCATGTTCATGTGATCCTAAACCCTAGGGAGGAAACACTTATCTATCTTAACCTCTCTCTCTTGTGTCTACCCTTCACCATCTAGTTTAACATTAGATTTCTTAGATCAACTTAGGTTAGATTGTCTTTACTTTAGATTAATACTCTTTCAAAGGTTTCCCATCAACTAGATTAGTACTTGGTTAAGCGCTAGCAATCCCCTTGCTCCGCGGATTGACAAGAACCTAGGGAATCCCCGTGGTGAAAAAGGTGTAGGTCCGTACGCTTGCGGATCGTAGGTGGATACAAGTTTTATCTGTCAACAATTTTATATCAATTTAACTAAACTAAACTAACCTAAGTTAATGGAACTAAATTTCTAAAGTAAACTAAACTAAGTTATCTAAACTAAATTTCTAAACTAAACTAACTAAACTAACTAACTATACTAACTACGCTAAACTAAATTTAGAAACATACCTCAAAAAGTGCTCTGAAGGTTGAAAGCCGTAGATTTAGAGGAGGGAGGGGGAGGTGAAAGGACCTTGTGATGCCTAGAGGGGGGTGAATAAGATCACTTCAAATTTCTGAAACAAATGCAGCAGTTAAAACACATGTCGGTACTACCGACGTGGTGTCGGAACTACCGAGGGGCTCGGTACTTCCGGTACCAGGTCGGTACTACCGATAGGGCAGAGTTGACTAAAACGAAATTTGAAATCTACAACTATTCTAGCAATTCTATTTGAATCAAAGTCTTAGTTTAGAAGCTAAGAACCACCTGCAACCAAAGAGATGAGTTGGAACACAACCAATTTATAGATCGTGCTATAACAAGTTCTAGGGTTAGTGAGAGACAAAGAATTCAAGCAAGCAAAGGGAGACACAAAGATTTAATCCGAAGTTCACACCCACAAAGGATGCTACGTCTCCGTTGAGGATCACACAAAGGGAGGGCTATCACAAAGAGCCTCTTTTCCTCTTCTAACCCCCACAAAGGAAGATTGGTCTCACTAAGAATTCTCCACCAAAAATAGGGTAATACAAACGATCCCGGGTGCACCACACCAGGAGGGCACTCAACGGGCGACGCCTAACTGTCTAGAAGCAAGCTTCAAGAGTAACAAATGCGAATCAAAAACCCGGAGATGCTTCAAGTGCTCTTGAGATGGGGAGATTCGAAGGGGCTCTCAAAGCTTCTTTAATTCTCACTAGGAATCACTTCTCCACTCAAGCTCTAGCTCAAATGAACCAAAGATTGGCTCTAGAGGAGAGGGGAGAGGTGGAGTGAATGCTCAAGGAGGTGTTTGTCTCATGGTTGGTCAGCAATGAGTGAGGAGGGAGAAGGAGGGCTTTTATACTAAGGCTGAAAACTAGCTGTTACTGTGCTGAATCGAGTACCCTCGGTACTTCCGACACAGTGTCGGTACTACCGAGGGGTTACCTAGAAACTCAACAGTGGAAGCTTATCAGTAGTTCCGACCCTGGGTCGGTACTACCGACCCCCTGGCAAAAACTTGCCAGTGAAGTCTTATCGGAAGTACCGACCCAGTGTCGGTACTACCGTCAGAAGCTCAGATTTTTAGAAAAGAAGAGCAAAGTGTACGTGTTGACTCTAAACTTCTCTCACTCGCTTGGATCATCTCCTATAGCACTTTTAGCATCTCTTGGCTATCAATTCGTATCCCCCTTTATAGTACGGTGTTTCCTATACTTAAATTCAAAATCAAAAATAAAATTAAGCCTTGGTTCGAGCTGAAAATATCGACTTGGAGTTGGGGGCCTTCCTTTTGTCAAAACCATGATTTTTATTCACTTAAGTCCTACACACATCTTGATCAAGCATTAAATACCACAAATTGTGTTTGTCACTATCACCAAAACAATTAGGGGCCAAGATGCACTTTCAGGCGGCGGCAGCGGTCGCCCCTTATATACGGGTGACGCTGCCGTCGTGGCCCACGGCGCAAGGACCCTGCCGCTATGGTGCACGGCGCTAGGCCTCCTGACGTCGTGGCCCACGGTGCTAGGACTCCTGCCGTCGTGCCCCACGGCGGCAGGAATCTAGCCCCACCTCGCAGGTCAGCCGACCATTGGCGCCACCCCTAACGTCGTGCCCCATGGCGGCAGGAACTCCTGCACCGTGGGGCACGACGTCATATGTATATTTCTTGAAATTTTTGGTTTGATAATTTATTTTTCGAAAATCAAAGCAAAAAATATAAATAAAATCTTTATCGGACCGTGTCGTGCTGTGCCACGGGCTTGAGTGCGGCCTAGGACGGCCTGTGCATCAGGCCGTGCTGGCCCGGGCCCGATGACCACCGGGCCGTGCCATGCCACCGGGTCGTGCCGTGCCACCTGGCTATTGGCTGGGCCAACAGCCCACGGGCTGCATTGCCATATATAGCCATGATCATACAAGATGGTGGGGTCTATCACCCTCTAGTAGAGCACAATGTGTGCCCGGTGTTACAGTATGCCGATGACACACTCCTACTCCGGGGCGGGCTGACAGATGTGCTCAGACTGCGCGACCTGCTGAACAATTTCTAAAGCTACTGGGCTCTTGATCAACTTCACAAAAAGCACGGCGTGCCTATGGCTGGACAAAATTCTCGTGGCTCGCTAGCCGGTTCGGCTCGTAGCTGGCTCGGCTCCTTAGGATAACGAGTCGAGCCAAGATTTTTGCTCAGTGGCTATAACGAGCCACCTCGAGCAGCTCGCAAGCCGCTCACGAGCTTAACAAGCTGAGCATTTGAGCGCACTAGCAACAACCCACGAATAAATTTTAAGCCCAATATCGACCACATGGGCTGTCTCGGTGCATCTAGATCCCTTTCTTCCTCCGGTTGCTCCCGCAGATCATATATACCTTCCGGAAGGTGGGAAGACCCACTGCCTTCCGGTGTTTGAGATTCGTGCGGGTCACGGGGACCGCATGATCTCCACCTTCTCCTTCCTTTGTCTGGATCGCGCATGCGCACTCGCAGGCGCCGTCGCTACTTCCACGTCGGTGAAGGAACCCAGAGGGGTGGTGTCACACCCTGATGTGAATAAAGAGAATAATTAAATAACAATTTTCTCATAATTTTAAAATTTTTCCAACATTTATTTTCTTTACAGGAAATATAGTATAGGAAAAAACCCTTTGTTTGATTTTCCGAAGTTAAAACAAAGTTGAGTGTTGCATTCATGCCGATGCATCTTGGTGCTTCCTGAGTGCTAAAGGTTTCAAAAATGCGTTTAGGAGCTGTCCAAACCCTCTCGAGAATTTTCCGGATTTTTCTGGAATTTATTCTCATTTTTCTTGAGCTATTTCTATTTATTAGAAGGCTCTAAAATCTTTTTCATGAGCACCAAACACTTTATTCGGATTGTTCATGCTCAAATCTATCTCTGGAAATTTTTATGGAATTTCTGTGATTTTCGGAGTATTTTTAGTGCCTTTAAACAATTTCTAGGTTTTCCTGGAATTGTTTTCGCACTGAAAATTAAATTCGGAAAATAAATAAACCTTTGTTTCTATTTGGGCCAAGCCCGACCGCGGAAGTCCGCCCATGCCCCCTTATCTCCTCGCCACCCACCGCAGTAGGCCACAGCCCAGATTCACTTGCGGCCCAATACAGCCCGACCGGCCCCCTCCTCTCGCGGTCAATGACAGCGGGTCCCACGCTGTCATCCCCTACCTCCGGCGTGTCCAACCTGGACTCCACCGCGCCGCCGCCGTCTCCGCCTTGGACACGCCTCCCTAGGCGTGGCCCGCATGCCAAGAGGTGCCCGGTCCTATTTAAGCCGCCGCTCCCACCTCTAGGCCGCAACCGAGCCCTAGCCGTGCCGCCCTTGCACCGCCGCCGAGGCCGCGCGCCGCCGCCAATGTCCCCTTCCCCGATTCGTCGAACTCGTCGATTCCCGGAGCAAGGCGAGGCCACCAGGAGCTCCAGGATCTCGAGCCGCACCTTCTTCGCCACCTCGCGTCGCGGGGGGTCCACACGAAGCGCCGCCGCCCCTTGCAGATCGGGCCGACACCTTGGGCGTCCGCCGCCGGCCTGTGTAGGCCGTTCCCCTTCACCTCCCCCCGCCGGTGAGCCGCCCCCGCTTAGTCCCCTTGATTTCCTCTCCCTTCTCCTCACCTTGGTCGAACCCCCGTAGTGCCCCTAACGCCGGCGGCGACGGGACGGCCGGCTCTCGCCGTCGGCCATGACGGGGAGGTAGAAGAAGAGATGGTTGTTTTGCGTTTAAACCCTTATGGCACTCTGAAATCTCTAGATCTATTTATGTGTCTTGGCAATCTTCCTTAAAACCCCCTAAAAGGATTCCCCTTTCACCCATAAATCCATCCTGGACCTCTTGCAAGTAAACCCTCGAGTTTATACACATAATTATGTATATGCCCCTGAGTTTTCGCGAGAAAAGTCCCCGGAAGTTTCCAATCTTCACATCTAGGTCCTCGGATCTTTAAAGAGCCATACCTTTCACGTTTTAACTCCGATTTCAACCGTTCAAATTGCGTCAGGACCATAATGATGTAAAGCACGCGTTAGCGGAGTGTTTTCACCATGTTTCATTTTCTGAAAATAAAATTAATATTAATTTTGATTAATGCCTAGTTATATATGTCTTTTATAAATAAAAGCAATAGATCTATATATCGTTTTTCATAATCAAAATTAATTTGATTAATGATTACTTTACATGCTTTTATAAATAAAATCTAATTAGATCTTTTACTCGGTTTTCCGTAAGTCAAATATTAATTTGCTTAATGATTAATTAGCTTTTATAATTAAAAGTTGATTAGGCTTTTACCCCGACTTTATAAATAAATGTTAATCTTGATTAATACCAATTTAATGTTGTTTTTGATAATAATATGATGAACTCGAATTACAAAGTTCGTTTAGATTTTTCATATAGTTTAGTTTTCTAAATTAAAAGTTCAATTGGAATAATTCTTAAATGAATCTTTATAAATAAAACTTGACTAGTTCTTTACACCTAGGTTTTGCAAATAAAATTTAATTTGCATTAAATCCAACTTAGGATACTTTTCTTTATGAAATATCCTATCATATGTTTTGCTAATTAAAATAAACCTAAGCTTATAGTTGATCTCTCATATGCAAATAATTCATTAGACGTTCGGTGTCAGCTTTATCTTAGTATCTCTTTTGATCAAGTTTATCAGAAGCTCTAAATCTTTCTAGTGTTAGCCCAAGCCAAACCGTGTGCATCTAATCAAGCCTTAGAGTTTCTTTTAGCTTAGTAGCTTTATCTGTGTGAGCAGTTTGCACTGCTCACTTGTCTATCAAGTAATCTTATCACTCTTGTCTCATGTTTATCCTAGAATCTTATTTATCGGCATCTAGCTAGTTGATGTCTAGTCCATCTCAGTTTGGTTCTCTTTTTGATTCAGCTGTGTTCTTGTTCCTAATCTATCATAGCTACCTTTCCTTAGAGTTTACCTGTTTCTCTGTCAGATCAGATCACCCTTGGTTAATATGTCAGTCGTTCATCCGAGTTCTCTTTGTAGATTAGTTTTCCTAAACCCACCTTAAGGTTTTCTTATGTGCTTGATAGTTCGTTGCTACTGCTCTCGTTTGCTTCACCTTAACTTATACGTTAGCATGTGTATCACCTGTTACTTGTTTTAACACTAAAACTACATGTTAATTTGACTAATTCTTATTCCAATGCTTTTATACATAAAAAGTGATTAGGTTCAAATCCGGTTTTCTTTAATCATGATGTAATTGGTTAATCCCTATTCATAACTAGTTTTTCTAAATAAAAGATGATAGGGTTAAACATCGGTTTTCATAATAAAGTTAATATGCCTAATGACATCATAAATGCCTTTTCAATAGTAAATATGTTTAGTTGAACACATGACATAAAGTTATTCGCCTAGATGTCTTATACTTGCTTTATCTTTTTAAAGTAATTGTTAATTTGACATAATTTCTACTCGAATGTTATAAATAAAATATGATTAGGTTTATCGTGATTTCTTTAATCAAATGTAACTTGTTTAATGGTAACATATAGTATTTCTCTCGAAATATTCTTTCACATGATTTCTTAATTAAAATATGCCAAGCGTAGTTTCTTGTTGTTTGGTTAATGATCTCACGATAGTTTCAAGCTTAGTTCTGTTTCAGCGTTTCTTGCGCTTGCGTAACCAATAGAATCGAGCTCTATCTCAGTGTGATCATTCCGGTCCTTGCTCAATCTTCCGCAATCATCTCTTCAAAGCTAACCAGCCTTTCCCTTCCAAGCACTTTGTGTTCTTTAGTGATCCATCCAATCAAGCCTATCCTTTAGTGCGTTCCTTTAAAGCTTTGATTTGATTGATGTATTGTTCTTAGTATATGCTTGTTTGTTTGCTTTGTATGTTTTGTGCTCGATGATTGATGCGCTTAGAGTGAATGTTGTTCGTGGTTCGAGAGCTTGGAAGAATGTGATGGTGAAGATTCTGAGCAACATCACCACTTTGGTTAAAGGCAAGTGTGTCCTTGATCTTTTGTCCTAATAACTTTATTAATCACTTTGCATTGCTTTGCATTAACTTTGATGGGTTCCTATTAAGGATGACTAGCCTCTTTTGACTGTTATCTTGAACCTGGTTCTTAATTAACATGGATGGTAGATATTGCTTAGCTTGCTCAACTGGGTTGGTAATAATCAACATGGTTATCATTTTATGCTCTATGTTCCTTTATGATAATTTTAATACAAGATCACTGTGCATTAATTGGAACATGGAGAACCACCCGGAAAACCGTACAACCACAAGAACTAATGGGCAATGGTCTTGGGCGAATAATTAGGAACTTTAGCTTGGGGTGATCTTACACGATAAGGACAAGGGATCGGCGGTGCGTGGGGTATGAATCGCTCTAGCGAGGGGGTTGGGTGAGTTATTCTTTTTATGGTGGGGTATCGACCTGCTAGGGGACTTTATACCTTGCTAATTGATCCGGACCTTGTGGGTCACAACTTGTTGGAGAACCTTTGTAAAGGCCATGTAGCGTCCCTATGCAACCACACCTCGGTAGTGTGGTATGGTGCCTGCGCAGCATCGCATGGTTGGGTTCAAAGTTCTTCGGAGCTTTTACGCTGCTTGTGGGAAAAGATGTACAACCTCTGCAGAGTGTTAAACTAATCGATTAGCCGTGCTCACGGTCAAGAGCGGCCTGGACCCACACATGATTAATTGAACTTGAAGATGGACTTAAATGGTGATATGTGTTATGGTTATGCTTGCCATGTGCTCATGGTGTATCTCTTATCTTTATGCTTAATTATGGGATGGTATATACTTATACTTGCTAGTAAATAGGTGCTAATAAAATTTGACCAACTAAAATGCTAAATGCTTATAGCCACCCACTATAAAGCCTTTGCATTCATATCTTTCCCCAGACTTGCTGAGTACGACAAGTGCTCACCCTTGCTATAAACAATGTTGCTCAGAAGGAGGAAGCTACTCTGAAGTCTTGTGAAGATGTTGCTGGTTCTAGGCGTACGCAACCCCCAGTCGACTGCCTGTGATGTTTTGGTGTCTTCGTTTCCAGGATTAAGCGTAAACTCTGATAATCTTCCTTTTTCTTAAGTGATATTGTTTCTGTTATTCACTTTTGTCAGCTATATGCATGAAACTTGATCCTGGCATGCATATAGGTTTGCACTTGGTTTTCTTTGGAAAAACAGGTGTGACAGGTGGGAGGTGGGCGGGGTGGTCGGCGGCGGCCTTAGGGTTAGGGTTTTGAGGTTTGGGGGTTCAGGCCCTCCATGGCCGTGGACCTATAAGGAGGGAGGTGTGTGTGGGGGGGCGGAGGACCGGCGGCGGCGGCTCGGCCGCCGACGGAGGCGAGGCAGTGCGGTAGCGCCGCCGGCCGGGTGGGGTCGGACCGGTGGTGGGCCAGTGTTGATGGTGAAATTCCGTCAACCTAGCCATTAGTTTACCTTCGGTGTTGGCATGACTTTTGTATCTTATTCATTGGTACTAACCCCCGTGGTACAACAAGTTCACTTGTGCATGTCGGTTTTGGAGTTTAGTGTTTATGCAGGGTTTTAGCGTTGAAAGCAAGACTTCCGAGATAAGACCACCCGCACTGGGGTCCTGGATCGCCCGCGCCATCCCTGCCGCGTTGTACTATGGAGGAAAAAGACCAGCAACGGGGGACGGGATCGCCTACGCGATTTTCCCGTTAGCTCCCCATTCCTCCATATCCGGCGGAATGGAGAGGCTCCGCGAGGCCCCACCACGTACCATTGCCGCCGCCCCCAACTGCCTCGCGCCCTTGCTCGGAGCCGACGCAGACTGGAGCAGGGAGCCACCGCTGCATCCGCCTTCGTCCGCCGGCACGCGGCTCCCGCCGCGCTCGCCGTTCATCCCCGCGTCCGTCCTCGTGGCCCTCCTCGCCTTGCTCGCGCGGGGGGAGAAGTGCGGCGGGGAGGGGCGGTGGGCCGGCTCGACCGCGAGGTCCACGGGCGCCTCGTCCTCCGCTCCTCCTCGAGCTCGCCGTCGCCCCGCACCTCGGCCTCACCGTCGATTGACCGCGCCCGCCCGTCGCCGAAGCTACTCACACGCGCGGGCGCCGCCGCGATTGGACCGGCCCGCGGAGTCGATTGGGGCCAAGCCTCGTGTGGGGAAGGGGAAAGGGAGCATCGCGCGCCCGGATCAACGGCCGCCCTTTGCGGTCGGCGAGCATCGCCGCCGCGTAGGCGCGTCCTTAGGGGGAGGGTCGGCGCCACCGCCACGGCCGCCGGCGAGCACGTCCCCGCCTCGCACCGCTCGGATCCGCGATGAGGAGGACGATTGGTTTCGGATTGGATGGGAGGGCGCGCGGCCGCCGCCGCCGCCGGCGAGAGGAGCGAGGGGAGTTGTCCGCCGGCCGGAGGCACGCCCCTCCACGCCGCCACGACCGCCGGATCCGGTGCGGGGAGGTCCGGGCCGAGCCGCCGCGCGCGGCGAAGGAGAAGGTGGAGGGGGGCATGGGAGCCGGGGGGCGGCGGGCGGCCGCGCCGGCAATGGCGTCGGATGAGGAGCGTGCCGGGGGCGGGCGGGGCCGCATCCCTCCGCGTGGATCCGCCGCCGGGGTCGCGGCCGTCCACGGGCGTGCTCTTCCCCAAGCTCCGCCGCTCCCCGCCCTTCGCCGGGGTTGCCGCCGTCCACGGGCGGATGCAACGAGGAGGGCGGAGAGGGAGGGAGAAGACCGGGGGTCGGGGGCAGGAAAAAATGGTGGTGGATGGGGTGGGACGATGGGTGGGTGTATTTTAGTGCTGACAGGTGGACCCCTGCTGGTTGTTAGTATGGAGGAGAGTTATAAAGGGAGATGGATGCAGAAGAATGAAATATGAAGGAGAGGATCTCCATGACAAGGACGGAATATTCCGTTTTGAAGGAAGTTCTGAAGTTCCACCAGTGTGGACGGTCTAAGTTCATTAAGCACCTCATGACAAGACCTTGAGGCCCGATACAAGTCAAGCAATGAAGTGAACACGACTCCAAGAAGCCCAAGGACCCAACCCGAGAAGATGGAAAACTCCGAGGACCTAGCCAGAAAAGTGTTGAATCTTGCGAGACAAGGAGCTTCGTCCAATTCGGAGAGAAACTGATGACAAGGGCCCACATGCAAAAGGGGGAAGGATCTAGAAGACTCGGGAAGCAACACCGGGCGAAGGAGGCCACGGACTGGGCTGAAATGGGCCCAGGCCGGCTGGCCCAGGCCGGCCGGCCCAGCCCATTTCGAGGCCCAGTCGCCCCCCTTTGACCTAGATGCCTCTCGGGCTATTTATAGCCCCCTGATCGGGAGCCACGCATCAATCAATTCGTCATCCGCCGCCGAGGAGCAGAGAAGCTTGAGGGACACCATCTCGGAGATGAGGGTTGTGCTAGTTGTCTAGGGTCTCCCTAGCCGATGTGGGAACCTTGCATGGAAGACCACGTCGGAGCTCCGGAGCAAGGATCAAGATCGAGGTAGGATCCCGGTGGTGATCTTGTTCATGTAATCATTCATGGTGAAGTTTTTATAGTGAATCCGATTTCTAGCGATCAAGTGCCTTCTCGATGATTTTGTTTTCTTCTTGGTTTTGCTTCTTCCCCAATCTATACTTAATATAGATTACTTAGGGTGCTCTTGTAGCCGCGGTGGCTAGAGGTGCATACCGGACCGACCAAGTGATTTCAACTTGTTCTTATCGAACTTGCCCTAGATTACCCGCATGAATAGGAATACGTTGTGACAGAACGAGGGTTCCGAAAGGCGGGCGTTTTCGGAATCGGACCGGAGGCCACGGTTTAAAGATGCTTTTAATGAGATTCACTTTTCTATCTTCATCTATCTTGTTTGGAGCTACAACATAAGCATGATCTAGACTCTACAGATCGGTTATCTCTTGCTTTCTCTTGCTACCTCTTTAGTAGATTAGATTAGATGTGTTTTCTTGATGATATCCTAGATTAGATGCAATTTGGTTCTTCATAAGATATCTTTCCTTGCTTTACTAGATTGAATCCTTGCGTTGCACATTGTTCCACGAATTCGATACCTTGGTTTCACCACTCGAGGGAAGAAGGGTCCCTTGGGATTTGTCCGCTTGCAAATCCATATGAACTTTGATACGATAATCTACCGTCAACAAGCCCCTTTTTCTGGCGCCATTGCCGGGGAACAAGCAATCAAGATCCAATCTAGTATCGCTTCTTTTTCTTTTTTTCTTTTGATTTTGTTTTGCATCTCTTAAGTTTGATCATCCTCAAAAAGAAAAAAATCAATCTAATCTAGTTTTGATTAACCCTAATTTTTCTTTTTTTAGATTTTTGTTTTATTACTAACCCTAACCGGAGATGGTTGGCTACCTCTCCAAGAAATCCAAACTTTCTTTTGTGGATGATCCAGGAAAACTTTACAGGCAAGGGAGACATGCAACACAAGCTAAAGGGTTGGAAACCCTAGATTCAAAAGCCAAAGTCGAAGGACCGTCAAAATCTCGAAGGGAATCACCACCTCCAAGTCCAAAGGAAGATCAACCTCAACCGCCACCCATGGGAGAACAACCACAACCGGAGCGCGAGATCGAGCTATGCACCTCAGACATCGTTGATCTACCTATCATAAACCTTCAAGACGCCGGAAGGCCGTTCAAGATCAAGGTCTCAACTATCTGCATCACGATTGCGGGAGCTTTGGAGCGTTTCAATGAATACATACGAGCCATATTCCTTGAGTGGCATATCGGTTTACTTAAGAGGAGGATGGAGAAGATGTAGATAAAGAAACAAGCTCAACACCTAAAGGCTGCCGAAGCAAGATCCACATGCAAGGAGTGTGAGGAGTACGACCATGTCCAATATGGCAAGGTGATGGAGGTCGGAAGCTCTATATGTGAAGTGTTCATCATGATGAAGATGCTAGAGATGCAAGTGGGGCAACTTGCCGAACAACCGATGGGTGACAAAGAAGAATTTCCGAGACAACCCCAAGGTCCCAAGACGGCAAAGGCTACTCAAACTCATTCGGGAGAGATGGAGGATCACACTAAGGAGACCATGAAGATCACGACCGAAGGACCGGAGTTTGAGATGTCGAGTCACTACATGAAGGAAGTTGTTGCATCTGTCAAGACCAAAGGACAAAGCCAGCCTATGAAGACAAAAAATATGACTAAGCCGAAGAATAAGCCCGTGCCCAAGATGGTGCGGAAGTGGGTATGCAAGATTGCAACGTCCACAAAGAGCGTTGATCCGAAGTAATTAAGTGAAGAAGTCTAGCCATGGACTATAAACGAAGCGCTAGGCGGGAGGCAACCCATTTCGTCGAGTCAAGAATAAGCTACCGGGAGGGTGCAGCGTGGACGGGTCAAACTTGGCAAGACTACAAGGCTGAGTTGCTTAGAGTGCAAGGTTTGAATGTCATGTCCACCACCGAGTACCAGATGGCGACCCAAATGGGGGTCTTCCCATTTCTACAGCATTGATCTTTTATTACTATGACTATGGTATTGTATGCACGATTATCACTATCACTATGGTATTGTATGCACAATTATTATTATGACATTGTTTGTATGCAAAACTATGATATTATTCCTTTGGTGAGGTTTTGTGAGGTCCTTTACATTAATTTATGCATAGATCATGCTAAGATTTACATTAATTTACCACCGGGGAACCACAAAAACATGTTCGATTTTCTGCCTTTAACGTCGGTTTACCGCTCAAATAGACCGGTTACCGGTCCTTACCGAGCAGTTTACCGATCGAAACCCATTGAACTAGCGTTTCAATTTGGATTTTGCATTTGATCGGTTTTTAGCGGTAACCGCGGCTTACTGACCGGTTTACCGAAACCGACGGCCGGCGGTTCGGTGAACCAGTTCAGTAAGGTAAACCCTGATCAAGGGAGCTAAGAACAAGGTTCTTTGTCTGCACAAGGCATTGTATGGCCTCAAATAGGCGCCCAAGGCCTGGAATGCCAAGCTCGACGCTACCATGGTGGTGCTTGGTTTCCAGAGGAGCAGTTCGGAGCATGGTGTGTACACGCGCTGGCAAGGAGAGCACATGCTCATCGTCGGCATCTACGTCGATGATCTGGTGATCACAGGGAGCAGCAGCAACGACATCACCCAGTTCAAGACCGAGATGCAAGAGATCTTCCGCATGAGCAATCTCGGCCTGCTGTCCTACTACCTCAGCATTGGGGTACACCAGAGCGACACCGGCATCACGCTTCGTCAAGCAGCCTATGCCAACAAACTGCTGGAGCACAGCGCCTGCAGGGCTGCAATCCAATGCTTGCACCCATGGAATCCTGCTTGAAACTGAGCAAGCAGAGCACTACTGCGGTTGTCGATTCCACCGAGTACAGGCGGATCATTGGTGGCCTCAGGTACCTCATACGCACACGCCCTGACCTTACTTATGTTGTGGGGTACCTGAGCCACTTCATGGAGTCGCCTCATGAAGAACACCTGCCGCAGTGAAGTGTATACTACGGTATGTCGTTGGAACGTGTGGCTATGGGCTGCACTATGGAAGAAAGAAGGGTGAGCCTCTCAAGCTGATCGATTACAGTGACACCGACATGGTCGGGGGGACATCGACATGGGGACCATGTGTGGTTCGAGGACCGGTGGATGGTCGCTTCCTTGTGTGATGAGTGATTGGCAACGTTGTGTGGACTGATTCTTGGCTAAGTATTGCAGGTGCAGGTTGCGGCTTGACTGGTGTTGGTGCAGGTGAAGAACAAGCGCGAAAGGTCGTCACCGATGAGGCCTCTAGGTGTGGAGAAGACAAGTAGGCTTCGTTCGAGGGACCCGGTGGCCAGCGGGGTCAAGTGCGGGTCGCATGGTGGCATGAACAACAAGATGAAGTCATGGACGGTTTCTTGGTAGAGCCTCAAAACCATGGTCGAGCCGGGACTACGTGGGAGCCGAGTCATGAGTGGAGATTGGTGGAGGCTACACCGAGTTCGCGGGGTTTTCGGTGGTTCACCAGAAAACCACTGGGTTCCTTGGTTGATCCACAAAGCCAAGACCGAAGAACCAAAGACGATCTTTGCCGCAAGAAGGTGCCGGACCGCCCGACTGGTGGGTCTGACCGATCTGACTGGTGTGGAGCACCGGTCTGAACGGTGTGCGACGACGCAGTCCGGAATCTTCACAGCGGAGGACACGTGTCGGATCGCAAGGCTTGCATCGAGGCTAAGCAGGTTGCGGTCGCCGGGCATCCGTCCGATGAAGAAAGCTTGAAGACTTCTATTGACGGTTAATAGTTGTATCAAATTTCGTTTATGACTTGCAAGCGGACAAGTCTCCCGTCGTAGTCAAGGGACCCTTCTTCCCTCGAGTGGTGAACCCAAGGTATCGAATCCGTGGAACAAATGTGTGACGCAAAAGTTGATCTAGTAAAGCCAAGTAACTTCAATCTTCGATAAAACCCCTAATGCATCTAGGTAAAAGACACGAAACTTATCTAATCTACTAAAGACCGGAGATAACAAAGTAAAATTGGGTAGATAAACCGATCTAGAGAGATCGGGGTAAGCCTTTTGTTGAAGTTCCAAGCAAGAGAAGAAGTAGCAAATCGAATCTTATAAGAAGCTTCTTTAAACCGTGGTTTCCCGTCCAAATCCGAAAACATCCGCCTTTTGGAACCCCCGTTCTGTCACAACGTATCCCTACTCATGCAGGGAGTCTAGGGCGAGCCAAAAGACAAGTCAAGATTCTTTCGGAAGATCCGGCGTGTACCTCTAGCCACCGCGGCTACAAGAACACCCTATGTAATCTATCTCGAGAATAGAATTGGAATAAGCAAAGCCGATCGAAAAACGAAATCTTCGAGGAAACACTTGATCGCTAGGAAAAGATTCAACTTGATAATTCAACTATAACAATGATACATACACAAGATCACCACCGGGATCCTTCCTTGATCTTGCTTCTAGCTCAGGAACTCGACGTGGTCTTCCGTGCAAGGTTCCCACGTCGGCTAGGGAAACCCTAGTCAACTAGCTCGACCCTCTCCTCTCCGAGATGGTGTCCCTCTCTTCTCTCGCTCCTCGGCGGCCGATGACGAATTGGATGATGCGTGGCTCTCGGTCAGGGGGCTATAAATAGCCTGAATGGCGGCTAGGGCAAAGGAGGGGGCAAACGGGCCCGGATCGGGCCGGGCCGGCGGCCCGGGCCCATCCGGGCCCGGCCCCGAGGCCTCCTTTGCTCTACGTCGGTTCCCTTGCTTCCTGGATGTTTCCCCCTTCTGCATGTAGGTCCATGTCGTCAGTTTCTCTCCGAATTGGGCATAACTCCTTGTCTTGCAAGATTCAGCACTTTTCAGGTTAGGTCCTCGTAGTTTGTTGTCTTCTCGGATCAAGTCCCTGGCTTCTTGGAGTTAAGTTTGCTTCATTGCATGACTTGTACGGGGCTTCAAGGTCTTGTCATAAGGTGCTTGATGAACTTATCCCGAAAGTCTTGCATTCAACGCTAAAATCCTGCATAAACACTAAACTCCAAAACCGACATGCACACGTGAACTTGTTATACCACGGGGGTTAGTACCAATGGATAAGGTATAAAACTTATGCCAACACCGAAGGTAAACTCATGGCTAGGTTGACGGATTTTCACCGCCAACATCTCCCCCATGCTTAAACCTTGCTCGTCCTCGAGTAAGCCTTCGATGGATATCATCGTTGCCAAACAATGTTTAAACCTTGCACTTGATCATACATAAGAAAACATAATGCTCTCAAAATTTTAATTCGTTAAAGTTCAATAATGTACTAGCCTTCATCTCTACGGAGGGTAGATTCTTAATTAAGCTTATCCCACAAGTATTCATATGCTCACAAAGTTTAAATAGATCTCAGAATTTTTGAAATAAAGAACGAGATAAAGAAAAGCTAAACCAAGTTCACAAATTTAAATCATCTTGTATATTGCTCATGAACTCTCAACTCGCTTGTCTCTCAAGCGTATATATTCTACTCCTTTCCCTCTCATAACATATATGTGTGGTAGGCTTTATATGGAGCTTTTTGGGAAAGTTTAGTCCTAACAAGATTTTATAAATGAGGTGTTGTCAAAACAAGACAAGCTTCTCATGCTCTTACCGAGACTCGTCAAAAAGGTCTTTGGAAAATAATGTTAAATCAAGGAGGGGAAAGAGAAAAATACACACACTTGAGATGAGTGGACATGTGCAAAGGGCAAAGGGTGATCCCGAGGCACAAAGGAAGTCCTCGTTATCGGATTGCACATGGTTGGAAAATGAGAATGGATCTTTTAAACTTGAAGCCTTGAATTTCCTAATGCACTTTAGAGAACCGGGGAGTTCACTTTACGCATACTCATTTTTTTCTTTCTTCTCTTCTTTCTTTCTTTCTTTCATTCTTTTTCTCATTTATTCATTTTTTCTTGTCATTCATTTTTTTTTAATTGCTCCCCTTTGAACTCTAAAATTGCACCGTACCTACCTCCTCCCCCATGCTTAGACGTTGCTCGTCTCGAGCAAAGAGGCGATAAATAAGGTAGGTACCGGAAATATTTTTCCTTGGAGAGATACTTGAATTCTTCAATGTTGGCACTGTCTTGCAATCTTCCTTGAATTGATGATCCATTCTCAACAATAGGTTGTGGTCAAGGAGGTAATCACAAAAGATGATATTTGGTTTTATGGGTGGATATCCGGCGAGGTTTGTGAGATCTCCGATGCGAGGATACACAATGCACGGATAAAAGGCTAGCAAAAAGATAGATACGCAAAAACGGAATGACCAGCTTCTTAGTCTCGGGCCAGAGAAATCATGGCCTGCAATAACTCACTCAAAAATAAATCTTGTACACTAAGGTTTATGCACTCAAATATACATAAGGCTCTGGATAGGTTGAGCAACACACAAGCGATATTTGTGACAAGGTTAGCAATATTTTTGAGCATAAAAACCATCTTTAATCTATTCATAACTTGAGAGCACATAAAACACTATGGGTCTTTATTTTAATCATAACCTCCGCTAAAGATTGAGCTAGCATTTAAATAAATTCAGATTCATATTTTAAGAGAGCACTAGCTTTAACATGCATAAATCAATTACAAAGATAAAGAAAGCGGCAATTATAATCATATATCATCATGGCACAAATTTTTGTAACTTTTCCAATGATATAATCAAGGTGGTGTCTTTATTAATGATGAAATCAAGTTGAAATACAAACTGAAAATAAACAAACACACTTGCTGAAATTTAAATAAAAACAAAAAATATTACGCAAACACACGTAAACAAAAGCTGAAAATTACAAAGAAAGAGAAAAGAAAAGAAAACTAAAGTTCCTAAATCTTCCTAGTCCTCCGCCGGTGGTTGGTGTTCATGATCTTGATAGTAACACCCTTGCTCGTAGTACGGTTGGACATTCCCTACGACGAATTGATTCGGCTCCACTAGGTGAAGGCGTCCAAGCTCATAGGCAATATTTGCATTGCCCTCACCAAGTTGAGCCGCGTTGGCTTGGATGGCTGCGACGTTTTGGGCGTTTCTTGCAACATACCCTCCAATTATGGCCACACTTTGTTGTGGTTTGGGATATTGTGTGTAGGGCTCCGCGAAGTTTGCGTTGGGCACCACATAATTTGGTGGGGGTACCGGTGCACCACTCCCCCATGCTTGCTCTTGTGGCCCTCCGTAATAACTTGGTGGAGGAGGGATCCCACCGAATGGTGGCACATTGGGTTGTGCACCACTCACTTGTGCGGAGGATGTTCCCTCCTCTACGATTCTTCCTCTTTTGTTTTTCCTTGCCGGGACAAGGAGTCCCTCTTCCAACCAATCTTCCCTCCCTTCGATGAAAAGCCTAAGCCTTGCATCCGGAAGGGGTAGGTTCACCATGGCCAAACAAAAACCTCCTCTCTCATCTCCACTAATGTATTTGCCTTGTCGCAAATATTCAATGCCGAGAGAGGTACCACGCAAAAGATGGTCGGGGTTTCTTGCGATCCCCGATCGTAGGGAGATGGCCAACATAGAGAGGTAGCACCCCGAACCAATATGTCCCGCTCCTGATGTTGCCTCGCAACACCAACGTTTGATCATAAGGTATGAGGGGTCTATTGGCTGCTTGGCGATTAAAGCCGAGTAGAGCCAATTCAACTCCGTGTCGGTCACCTTCGTCTCCCTCATCCTCCCCAATACCCTCTTGCACATCCAAGAGAGGAATACTCGGATAATGGGGTTGCGGATGCAATTGCGTTGTTGGTGGGCTTCTCCGGAGATCAAATTCCAAAATCCATCTAACATGCCGGGTGGCACGTCAAATTTCTCCAGGGCTCCCTTATGGAACCCAAGTAGCTCCCTAACATGCTCGTAGGGAACCACTTGTTGGACTACCTCCAAACGGAATGATAAACTTTGCACCCCATCATCAAGGATAGGTGCAATGGTCATCAAGATTTCCAAGGCGAACTCCTTGTGGGTGTTCGCTGACACTCCGTTGGAGAATTGCACCCATCCAAGGTGCCCCAACATGTAGTATATGTCGGTGCCGAAACCCAAGTAGTAGAGTGCTTGGTCGTCGAACTCGACGTTGGGCACAAGTCTCTTCTCAAGACGAGAGAGCCTCTCCTCCTCCTCCGACAATATGATGAAGCCATAAGAGGAATATATCAGAGTGTATGGAGGTGGCGCGGTCGAACGGGTCGATCGTCGTGGTGGTACGGGCGGCTCCTCCGTGTGCCCTTGAGGTTCGGTAAACCTCATGGACGTGCTCCTTGTTGCCCTCATGCCACCAAGAAGGAGAGCATCGTTCCTCGGTGGTGTCGTATCCGTCTCCATGCTCCGGGGAAACTCGGAAACCGAGTGCCTCCTCGAAGACGTCGTTGACGACGGCTTGGATGACGATGAACCCTTCTTCTTGGAGAAGAGACTTGTGGTTTTCTTCCACATGGTTGCTGCACTCCTCTCCACTAAAACTCCAGGTTGCAACCGGTAACTAGGTACTTAAAATCTTACTTCAGGATGTGGACTTTGTCGGTGTTTAAACCTCTCGACCTCCATGGGAGGTACCCGCAGCAAGGTAGAAGGTGAGGATCGCCATGATCGGGAACCTGAAGGTACGCACGAGGACACGAGACACGAGATTTATACAGGTTCGGGTAGCCGGAGTAGCTACCCTACGTCCTGTTTAGAGTATTGCGCCCTGCGCTTGGATGTTGATCCCCGGAGGGATTGTAGATGTCCTCCTAGGTACCCGGCCCTCCTTTATATAGTCCAGGGGCGGGTTCCTAGTCGGTTACAAGGCGGGGAGTCCTAGTAGGATTACACGGAGCGAGTCCTAGTAGGAGTACGGGGGGAATTCTAGTAGGAGTCCGTCTTCTACTCTTCCTCCTTCCTTGCATGAGTACCCGGGGAGTATGCCCGACAAGCCCCCGAGCACATTGTAGTCGAGAGTAGAAGTTCGAGTAGTCTTGAAGCCTCTTCGAGTAGTTCTTGAGCGTCCTCGAGTACTGCTTGGTGAAGTCTTCAATAGTACTTGAACTGCCACGAGGCTGGAAGGTGGTCCAGCTCATCTGTCTTGAAGTCAAGATTATATGGAAGTGCGGTTGCAAAATCACACTCCATATGGAGTAGCCCCCGAGCCTTAGGTTAAGTTGCAGGCTCTAACTGAGGGTCAATCTTGATTCTGAATCTTCTGTCTTGAAAAAATTGAACGATGGGTGTAGCATAGCAGCCCCGAGCCTTGAAATGATTAGGTAATCAATCCAAGGGTCTTCAGTGTTCACGAAAGCCATCATCTGAGTACTCTTGCAGCGTGCAGCCCCCGAGATAAGAGAGCCGTGTGAGCCACGTCGAGTAGTTATTGGTGCGGAGCCCCCGAGCTTGAGAGCGAGCGAAGCTTGCTGAAGTTATCCTCGAGTAGTATGTTGAGTGCAGCCCCCGAGCTGGAGAGATTCCGAGTAGTAATTTGGCATCGAGCCATGGAGCTTGAGAAGTAGTCGTGCCGTCAGAGCGGACTTTAGGTGCGACCAAAGTCGACTTTAGATGCCGGCAGAGCGGACTTTAGAATGCGACTTGAAAACCGAAGTTGACTTTGTGCCACGCAGAGCGGACTTTGAGATGCGACTTAAAAACCGAAGTTGACTTTGTGATGCCGCGTGGAGCGGACTTTGAGATGCGACTTAAAAACCGAAGTCGACTTTGTGATGCCGCGTGGAGCGGACTTTGATATGCGACTCTAGAAGTCGACTTTAGAATGCCGCGCAGAGTGGACTTTGATATGCGACTACAATAGTCGACTTTGCACCGCGCAGAGCGGACTTAAGATGCAAAAAACGAAATGCACTTTCCGGAAAGCCAAAGCGAATGAAAAATCAGAGAAAATGAATAGTTTTGCCGCCAGAGCGGGCTTAAGATTGCGACCAAAGTCGGCTTGTGCCACCGGAGTGGGCTTGGATGCGACTGTTAGCGTCGACTTGTGCCACCGGAGTGGGCTTGAGTACCTGAGCCATGGATTTCAGACCCAAGGTACAGTTGTCGCCGGAGCGGGCTTGAGGGTTCGACCGGAGTCGGCTTGAGGGTGCGACCGGAGTTGGCTTGTGTACCTAGGCCATGGATTTCGGACCCAAGGTATGGTTGCCACCGTAGTGGACTTGAAGGTGCGACCGGAGTCGACTTGCGTACTCCGGGCCAAGGATTTCGGACCCAAGGTATGGAGCGCGAGTAGTTAGGGTACTTGGACCCATGGTACGGAGCGTGAAGACCACGTGCGGCTAGGTTCCATCGTCGCCGGGACCCGAGGGCCGCTTACGGCCTAGGTTCCATCGAAGCTTACACACGTAGTATGCCATCGAAGCGGGCGAAGATGTGACCGGAGTCGACTTTAAGTTGCGCACCGGAGCGGACTTTAGAATGCGACTTTAGAAGTCGACTTTAGATTGCCGCGCGTAGCGAACTTTAGAAAGTCGCCTCCTAGGGATAGCCCCCGAGTTGATGAAGTAGACTCATGGCGACTTGATTGATATACCCCAAGAGTAGTCGCGAGTGTAGCTCCCGTGAAAACCCGCCGAGAAGCATACACAAATGAGTAGTCGGCAAGTAGTCCTACATGATGAGGAGAACAAGCCAAGAAAACAGTAATCATTTAAATAAATGACTTAGTTGTTGTTGCACAGGCGGAGCGATGATGAAGCCGTGGCGGTCGGCGATGGAGCCGCGACGGTTGTTGTTGAAGTTGACTAGTCAGAGTTGATTCCAACTAGTTGTTGGGGGCGTGATTGTCGTTCTCGACTAGTTTGGAGAACTAGTCAAGATGAATGGTCGACACGATGCGACCGGAAGACAACATCGTGGCGGCGCGCGGCGTACTCGAAGTAGAGCCAGTGTTGCCGCGAGACAAGCAGTCGCGACGCACGACGTAGTCGACGACGAGACTGCGCAACGCGGAGTAATTGACGACGAGCGGCACGACGAGCCGCGTGACGAGCCACGCGACGTGCCGAGGCACCCGGACACGCGGCGAAAGCAAAGTAGTCGACGACGACGAGCCTGCGCGAGGCGGAGTAGTCGACGACGAGCGGCGCGACGAGCCGCGTGACGAGCTGCGCGACGTGCCGAGGCACCCGGACGCGCGGCGGAGGCAAAGTAGTCGACGACGACGAGCTCGCGCGAGGCGGAGTAGTCGACGACGAGCGGAGCGACGAGCCGCGTGACAAGCCGCGCGACGTGCTGAGGCACCTGGACGCGCGGCGGAGGCAAATTAGTCGACGACGACGAGCTCGCGCGAGGCGGAGTAGTCGACGACGAGCGGCGCGACGAGCCGCGTGACGAGCCGCGCGACGTGCCGAGGCACCCGGACGCGCGGCGAGAGGCAAAATAGTCGACGACGACGAGCCTGCGTGAGGCGGAGTAGTCGACGACGAGCGGCGCGACGAGTCGCTTGACGAGCCGCGCGATGTGCCGAGGCACCCGGACGCGCGGCGGAGGCAAAGTAGTTGACGATGACGAGCTCGCGCGAGGCGGAGTAGTCGACGACGAGCGGCGCGACGAGCCGCGTGACGAGCCGCACGTCGTGCCGAGGCACCGGACGCGCGCGGGAGGCAAAGTAGTCGACGACGACGAGCCTCGCGCGAGGCGGAGTAGTCGACGACGAGCGCGCGCGACGAGCCGCGTGACGAGCCGCGCGACGTGCCGAGGCACCGGGGGACGCGCGGCGGAGGCAAAGTAGTCGACGACAACGAGCCTGCGCGAGGCGGATTAGTCGACGACAAGCGGCGCGACAAGCCACGTGACGAGCCGCGCGACGTGCCGAGGCACCCGGACGCGCGGCGGAGTCGAGGTAGATCGTTGCAGCCGGAAGAGTGATGACGAGTACTCCCGGCGCACGACGAGGTTGACGTAAAGCGCGTGCGGCCGGAGATGAGTAGTCGTGGCGCACGCCGAGGTCGAGGTAGAGCGCGTGCGGCCGGAGACGAGTAGTCGCGGCGCACAGCGAGGTTGATGTAGAGCGCGTGCGGCCGGAGACGAGTAGTCGCGGCACACGGCGGGGTCAATGTAGAGCGCGTGCGGCTGGAGACGAGCCGATGTAGTTGTACCCGAGTAGTTGTACTCGTGTACTCTGTTTGTGTGCTTCAAGCATTGATCATGGAGCCCTTGGTCCCCCTGGTGTGCGAGTAGCAAAAAGGCAAAATTCCTTTGGTGCTTGCGTGATATTAAGAGAAGACTTCGATCCAAGTGCAGACCGCTAGTAGCCTTTTCCCTGACGCAAGCTTGACTCGAATTTTGGCTCTTGTGTTTCAGCAATGCAGTAGATCGGTTTGACCAAGGAACTCAGCAACGTAACCGACTAGTACTCTGTTTTGAGTACCGAAGCCGATTCCAGGTAGAAGTTAAACTTGACGTAACTATGTTGATCTTGACATGTGTTTGCAGCTGCTCTTTTGTCCCGACTAGGTCACTGAGACCGCTCCTGATTCGATTCCGTCAAGGATAGAAGCGAGCTTCCCGTGGATCATTGTTGTTTTTGTGGAAAAGACCGAATCGAGCATGAATCGGAGTCTGTAGTAGCTACGGCAAGTTGTTGATTAGCCGCTGAACGGTTGACTGCCGCCGAGTAGATTGATCTAGAATTGGTCCTTCGAATTCGCCTGATGATCGTGACGATGGCCCCACGGTGGGCGCCAGCTGTCGGTGTTTAAACCTCTCGACCTCCACGGGAGGTACCCGCAGCAAGGTAGAAGGTGAGGATCGCCATGATCGGGAACCCGAAGGTACGCGCGAGGACACGAGACACGAGATTTATACAGGTTCGGGTAGCCGGAGTAGCTACCCTACGTCCTGTTTAGAGTATTGCGCCCTGCGCTTGGATGTTGATCCCCGGAGGGATTGTAGATGTCCTCCTAGGTACCCGACCCTCCTTTATATAGTCCAAGGGGCGGGTTCCTAGTCGTTTACAAGGCAGGAGTCCTAGTAGGATTACACAGGGCGAGTCCTAGTAGGAGTACAGGGGAATTCTAGTAGGACCCCGTCTTCTACTCTTCCTCCTTCCTTGCATGAGTACCCGTGGAGTATGCCCGACAGACTTTGAGTGGATTAAGGATGTGGATTTTTTTTGAGCTATCAAGGTTGGGAATGTTGGCTATGTCTACGGAGGTTCTGGGCACACAAACTTGAACACACAAACTAAGGAAGGAGAGGGAAGCTTGCCTGCAGAAAACAGGAGCCGGGGGGCTCCTTAAGTAGGGGAGGCCGGCCGGCCTGGGCCGACCGGACTGGGTGGCCTCTGGCTCCTCCCCGCCTCGGCTTTCTTCCAGCACGATCATTTCTCCTGTGCAACTTTCTTGCCCGCGTGCTCCACGAGTTGCACCGCCCAAACGCTCTCGTCCACTCCTTTTCTTTATTGGTCCTTCCACTTGATGCTTCATGCTTTAAGTCATGTCCATGCTCCATTGCTCCACTTGCTTCACATGCCACCATGAAATTCCTGCAAAGTTCATGCTTTCTGCCCACCATGCTTGTCCTTTGCATGTGGACTTGGTGAAAGTTGATGAAAGAGTATCCAATGGTGCATGCATGATTAATTCAAACTAGATTGTCTCCCTTTAGGTATGTTTAAGGTTAAGCACTCCTCTAATTCGAAAATTAAAAAATATTTTCAGAGCCATGCAAGAGATCAAGCATAAATTTAGAGAAGTTTTTAAACCATTAAAAACAAATGTAAGTCGAAAATATTTTCCGACTATGTTGATATCGGTCTCACCGGTATAGTTTGCCTTCATTGGTTGAGAGCAAACTTTTACCGGCTTGATCACGGGGGCATTAATTTTGGCTAAATGAGAGAGATTTTGAATAAAACAAAATTAGAAGAGGCTTAGAAAAATTCTAATCTTAGAGAAACCAAGGATATAAGTTTTTAAAACCAACCAAAAGTTTAGTTTCTAGGTTTACGCGAGTCCCACCACGTGCTGAAATTTAATTAACACCTAGGTATAAGTCGTGTTTCTACTCGTGTGGTTTTAGCGTGAAAAATAAGTCAACCACAACACCATAATAGGGGTGAAAGGTTGAATTAGGTTCTGAAATTATTTGGTTGTGGTTTCACGAAAAGAAAAGAACAAACAAGCACATAGGAGGGTTCATGCAAAGGGTTTATGATAAAGCAAAATATTCAACCAAGATTTATGTCTCTAATGTTGTTCAACCACTTCTAAGTCTAATGTCTTTGCGTAATAAAATTCGAAACTAAATTATTAAAAAGACTCGAAAAACCTGAAATCGGGTTGTCCTCCCGGTAGCTTATTCTTGACTCGACGAAACGGGTTGCCTCCCGCCTAGCGCTTCGTTTATAGTCTATAGCTAGACTTCTTCACTTGATTACTGATCAACGCTCTTTGCGGGCATTGCAATCTTGGGTGCCCACTTCCACAACATCTTGGGCACGGGCTTGTCTTCCGGCTTAGTCATTTTTTTGGTCTTCACAGGCGACTTCTCTTCCTTTGTCTTGACGGATGCAACACCTTCTTTGATTTTCTTTACGTTCATTGTTTTCGGCTCCTGCTTCTTTTTCAGCCCCTCCTTTTGCTTTGGTTTTCCCTTCACTCCAATCATGTTGCATGCCTCGATTCTTGGACGGAACTTGAAGGAACTCCTTTCTCCGTTTATATCGAACATGATCTTCCCCTTGCCAACATCAATAGTAGCTCCTACGGTCTTGAGGAAAGGCCTCCCAAGGATGAGCGGAGGCTTCTCTCTCTCTCCCATCTCGAGCACAATGAAGTCGACGGGGATGAAGTGGTGTCCGACCTTCACGGGTACATCTTCGGCAATGCCCAAGGGATAGCGAATGGAGTTATCTCCCAACTCCAAACATATACCCGTAGGCTCCATTGGTAGGCGTAGCTTCTCGAACACATCCCTCGGCATGACGCTCACACTTGCTCCAAGGTCGCATAACGCCTTCTCGAAGTTGAAAGAACCAACCGAACATGGAATAGTAGGGCACCGGGGTCCTTTTGCTTTTCTAGCCCATTAGCAATAGCGGCACTACACTCCTCGGACATCTTAACATGATCTACCCCAAGTGTTGCTATCTCATATTTATTTGCAAGTATGTCTTTAAAGTAACGAGAATATGTAGGTACTTGTAGGGCATCTAGTAATGGCATGTTGATGCTAAGTCTACGCACAACTTCCACAAACTTCTCAAAGTGGTTGTCAAGTTTACCTCGGAAGTAGCGTGGCTTGAGTTGTGGTATCCTCGTGTCTTCCTCCGGCATATCAAATTCGGGCTCTTCGGTGACGATCCCCGTAACCTTCTCTTTAGCAACTCCTTCCACCTCGGTGGATGGTTTAAGCTTCCTTGCTCCCGCGGAACGTTCCAGGTCTTCGGTCTCCTTCCCCGAACGTGTTTGAATGGCCTTCGCCGATTCGGGACTTTTGGGTTGTCCCGAAAGCTTCCCTTCATCATTAGTGAGGCACCCCGCAAGTTGTCCAACTTGCGTCTCGAGCATCTTCATCATGCTGAGCACTTGATGATTGGAACTTCCGACCTCCGTCACTTTGCTATCGATGTTCTCCAACACCTTGTCTATGGTCTTGAACTTGGTGACGGTGTCCTTGTTGATCTTAGCTTGCTCATCCATGAACTCCTTCAATTGTATACGAAGCGGAACCGCATTCGGAATGGATGAGCTTGCATTAAATTGAGGTCTACCTTGCCCGTAGCGGAAGTTCGGCAATTCTCCCTTCCTCATGTAGTCGAGCGTTTTGGCTTCCTCGGACAATCTTTGCGGACATGCCATATTCTCCACATTCTTCGCATGTGGACCTTGCTTCGGCGGCCTTCAAGTCTTGAGCCTCTTTCTTTTCCATCTCCATCTTCTCCAACCTCCTCATGAGCGAGTCGATCTTGCCTTCAAGTATGTTCTCCTTCTCCACTTGCAAGACTCCTTTGATGTTCCCCGTGGGTTGAACCGGATGTAGGCGCCCAGATGACGCCCATGTGTCGTTATCCGCGACCTTCTTGAATAGCGTGAAAGCTTCCGTCGGTGTAAGCTCGATGATAGATCCTCCCGCCGATGCATCGATGATCGTTCTTGACGCCATGGTGAGTCCTTGATAGAACTTTTGCACGAGGTCTTCCTTCGGGAACTTGTGATGTGGAACCGCCCGAGTGTACTCGTTGAAGCGCTCGAATGCCTCCGAGATAGTCTCCGTAGGATATTGAACAAAGGTGGCAATATTATTACGCAAGCTTTGAGTTTTACCCGGTGAGTAGTATTCCTTCATGAAAGCCTTCATCGACGTGTTCCAATTTTGCACTGTCTCCGTCGTTTGAGAGTGGAACCATTGCAAAGCCTTCCCGAGTAGTGAGAACGGAAAAAGCCTTGCCCTCATTTGATCTTGAGTCACCCCATCCATGTTGAAAGTCTGACATAGTTGAATGAACGCTTGGAGGTGAAGGTTCGGATCCTCTTTACCGGTGAAGGGTGAATGTTGCACCATGCGGATTGTTGAGGTCTTGATCTCGAACGGTCTTCCGATCTCCTCAAGGTTCAAGATTGGTAGGTCGATGATGTCGGGGTGCATAGCTCCCCAATCTTGCGCTCTAGCGGTGGTTGGTCACCCATCGGTGGAAGTCGATTCTCCCGAGGACTTTGAGGTGGTGAATTCTTCGGAGATTCTCGCGATCCTTTGTCTTCCGACTCCGAATCTACAAAATCTAGCTTTTTAGCTTGATGTGCTTCGCGTCTCCTTAGCCTGTAAAGTTTTTCTGGATCATCCACAAAATTATCGGGTTTGTTGGAGAGGTAGCCGTCCATCTCCTGTTAGGGTTAGCAATAAACAAAGTATGTAAAAACTAGAAAGTAAAAACAAATCTATAAAAACTAGGATTAGACAAACTAGATTAGATGTGTTTTGAGGATGATCGAAGTTTAGTAGATGCAAAAAGAAAAACTAAAAGAAAACTGAAAATTACAAGAAAAGGTAATAAAAAATCAAATCTTGATCACTTGTTCCCCGGCAATGGCGCCAGAAAAAGGGGCTTGTTGACGGTTAATAGTTGTATCAAATTTTGTTTATGACTTGCAAGCAGAAAAGTCTCCCGTCGTAGTCAAGGAACCCTTCTTCCCTAAAGTGGTGAACCCAAGGTATCGAATCCGTGGAACAAATGTGTGACGCAAAAGTTGATCTAGTAAAGCCAAGTAACTTCAATCTTCGATAAAACCCCTAATGCATCAAGGTAAAAGACATGAAACTAATCTAATCTACTAAAGACCGGAGATAACAAAGTAAGATTGGGTAGATAAACCGATCTAGAGAGATCGGGGTAAGCCTTTTGTTGAAGTTCCAAGCAAGAGAAGAAGTAGCAAATCGAATCTTATAAGAAGCTTTTTTAAATCGTGGTTTCCCGTCCAAATCCGAAAACATCCGCCTTTCGGAACCCCCGTTCTATCACAACGTATCCCTACTCATGCGGGGAGTCTAGGGCGAGTCAAAAGACAAGTCGAGATTCTTTCGGAAGATCCGGCGTGTACCTCTAGCCACCGCGGCTACAAGAACACCCTATGTAATCTATCTCGGGAATAGAATTGGAATAAGCAAAGCCGATCGAAAAACGAAATCTTCGAGGAAACACTTGATCGCTAGGAAAAGATTCAACTTGATAATTCAACTATAACAATGATACATACACAAGATCACCATCGGGATCCTTCCTTGATCTTGCTTCTAGCTCCGGAACTCCGACGTGGTCTTCCGTGCAAGGTTCCCACGTCGGCCTAGGGGAAACCCTAGTCAACTAGCTCGACCCTCTCCTCTCCGAGATGGTGTCCCTCTCTTCTCTGCTCCTCGGCGGCCAATGATGAATTAGATGATGCGTGGCTCTCGGTCGGGGGGCTATAAATAGTCCGAATGGCGGCTAGGGCAAAGGAGGGGGCAAACGGGCCCCGGATCGGGCCGGGCCGACCGGCCGGGCCCATCCAGGCCCAGCCTGAGGCCTACTTTGCTCTACGTCGGTTCCCTTGCTTCCTCGATGTTTCCCCCTTCTGCATGTAGGTCCATGTCGTCAGTTTCTCTCCGAATTGGGCATAACTCCTTGTCTTGCAAGATTCAGCACTTTTCAGGTTAGGTCCTTGGAGTTTGTTGTCTTCTCGGATCAAGTCCCTGGCTTCTTGGAGTTAAGTTTGCTTCATTGCATGACTTGTGCGGGGCTTCAGGGTCCTGTCATAAGGTGCTTGGTGAACTTATCCCGAAAGTCTTGCATTCAACGCTAAAATCCTGCATAAACACTAAACTCCAAAACCGACATGCACACGTGAACTTGTTATACCACGAGGGTTAGTACCAATGGATAAGGTATAAAACTTATGCCAACACCGAAGGTAAACTCATGGCTAGGTTGACGGATTTTCACCGTCAACAACTTCCAAAACCGCCCTTGAGGGGCTTGTATCCCTAGTTGTTAGGAAAGGGTATTTTAGACTTTCGGTTGCCTCCATATAACCCATGAGGTGAGAGGATGGCAGCCAATCTCTTGGAACCCTAGTTCATTTGCTTTCCTATTTTCTCTTCCTATTTTCTTAGGATTTCCATAGAACTAGCTTGAGAGCTTCATGATGAGATCTTGTGAGTGGGTTGGATGATCGGGCGGCAAGCTAGACCTTGTATGAACCTTTGTGGCATGTATAGATGATTCGGCGTGGTTCCTCAAGGCCTTGTTGTGTGGTTCCCGGTTGTTCTTGGTGGTGATTTTCGGAGCCCTCTTTTGGTGGTTTTCTTGGGGTGTTTTCGGGACCTTGCTCTTGGGGATTTGATGGGGGAAATTTGTGGGAACCCTTCATGGTTCTTTGGGCTGTGATTCCCCTCCCAAATCCGTGAGTAAAGGGGCTCGATTTTGAGTTTTCCGTGTTTTAGGGTTAGAGGTGCTTTTGGCGGGATTTCTTCGATTCCTCTTGTTTGGACAAGTTTTGGTGGGATTAAACTTGGCTATGGACTCCTCATGAGGTGTTCCTACTGTCCCCAAAGTCTTGTTCAAGCCTGTGGAGCGATTCGGGAGATCAAGGCTTGGATTTGGAGGTGTTGACCCGCGGGTGTTGTTCATCCCGAGAACCCCAGGTCACGCCGGTCTAACCGGTGCCTCTCACCTGTCTGACCAGTGCAACCCCTGTTGGGTTTTTGCTCGGGTGAACGTCTGGGTGTGTTCGTTGTTGTCCTATGTTGCAGCTGTTTCGAGTTTGGGTCGGTTTGGAGCTCGGTTGGCCTGTTTGGTGTTTTGGGGCTTTCTGGCTGTGACCGGTCTGACCGGTGTGTTGCACCGGCCTGACCGGTGTGGAGCCACTTTGTGGAAGTCACCAAGTTTCACCAGCAGGGACCCGTCTGACCGGTGATGCTCACCGATCTGACCGGTGTTGGTTAGCGGACTCGAGGTTGGTGTTCCGCTGCGTTCTCAGGTCTGTGAGGTTGGAAGTTGGTTCCTAGTTTCAGTAGCACTCCAGTGGCTACGTGGACTTGGCCGATTTGGGTAGTGAGTCGAAGACATGTGTAGGAAGTCGTGTTCATTTTGTTGGAGCCTGCATCTCCTTCGAGAAGAATTTTTATCGGCTCCCATTCACTCCCCCCCTCTCTGGTTCGCCGTATCGGTCCTTCATGTGGTATCAGAGCCAGTTCAGGTCTTTGTTGACTCTAAACAGTCTAAGATCCAAGGATGGTGTACCAGGAACGGGGTTCGGGTCCTCCACACTTCGATGGCAAGAACTACCAGATGTGGAGTAAGCGGATGGCAGCGTTTCTCCGAGGAAAGGGTCAGATCCTGTGGGATGTCACGGTGGACACAGGCTATGTCCAGCCGATGAACTTCCTTTGCTCCAGGATCGAGGGACATGTTCGACGCCAACAATAAGGCGGTCGACTACTTGTTTCATGCCTTGTGTCAGCCTGAGTTCGATCGGGTGCACACCGAGCACTTGGCTTGTAGAATCTGGTTGGTGTTGAAGGAGGCTCATGTTGGGAATGCCCGGTGTTCGGGCTCGGATGTATGCGACCTACGGAGAGAGTACGAGAACTTCACTCATCTCCCCGGTGAGTCCATCGATGCCTTGTTTCAGAGGTTCGCGGTGGTTGTGAACAACATGAGGGCCAATGTGGACGTGCTCCCGTATGATGATCATGATAGAGCTGTCAAGCTCTTACACTCTTTGGATCGTACGATTTGGGGCGGAAAGTTCGAGGCCATTGTGGAGCCGAAGAAGTATGAAACTCTAACGGTGAACGAGTTGTTCTCGAAGCTCAAGTCGGCTGAGGCTGATAGGGGCATGACTGCCAAGCTCGAGGGCCCGACTGACTCTCATAGTCTTGCCCTCGTGGTGGTTCGAAAGGAAAGGCTAACACTAACCCATCCACCAGGATGTTCTCTTTGTCCTCTTTGATGTCTATGCCAGATGAGGAGTTCGACGTGCTTGGAGAGGACGAGCTGGCGTTGCTGTCGGGCATACACCCCGGGTACTCATGCAAGGAAGGAAGAATAGTAGAAGACGAACTCCTACTAGAATTCCCCTGTACTCCTACTAGGACTCGCTCCATGTAATCCTACTAGGACTCCTACCTTGTAACCGACTAGGCACCCGCCCCCTGGACTATATAAAGGAGGGCCGGGTACCTAGCCGCACATCCACAATCCCTCCGGGGATAACAACACCAAGCGCAGGGCGCAATACTACTCTAAACAGGACGTAGGGTAGCTACTCCGGCTACCCGAACCTGTATAAATCTCGTGTCTTGTGTCCTCGCGCGTACCTTCGGGTTCCAGATCATGGCGATCCCCACCTTCTACCTTCTTTGCGGGTACCTCCTGTGGAGGTCGAGAGGTTTAAACACCGACAGCTGGCGCACCCCGGGTACTCATGCAAGGAAGGAAGAAGAGTAGAAGACGAACTCCTACTAGAATTCCCCTGTACTCCTACTACGACTCGCTCCATGTAATCCTACTAGGACTCCTACCTTGTAACCGACTAGGCACACGCCCCCTAGACTATATAAAGGAGGGTCGGGTACCTAGCCGCACATCCACAATCCCTCCGGGGATCAACAACACCAAGCGCAGGGCGCAATACTACTCTAAACAGGACGTAGGGTAGCTACTCCGGCTACCCGAACCTGTATAAATCTCGTGTCTTGTGTCCTCGCGCGTACCTTCGGGTTCCAGATCATGGCGATCCCCACCTTCTACCTTGCTGCGGGTACCTCCCGTGGAGGTCGAGAGGTTTAAACACCGACAGCTGGCGCACCCCGGGTACTCATGCAAGGAAGGAAGAAGAGTAGAAGACGAACTCCTACTAGAATTCCCCTGTACTCCTACTAGGACTCGCTCCATGTAATCCTACTAGGACTCCTACCTTGTAACCGACTAGGCACACGCCCCCGGACTATATAAAGGAGGGTCGGGTACCTAGCCGCACATCCACAATCCCTCCGGGGATCAACAACACCAAGCGCAGGGCGCAATACTACTCTAAACAAAACGTAGGGTAGCTACTCCGGCTACCCGAACCTGTATAAATCTCTTGTCTTGTGTCCTCGCGCGTACCTTCGGGTTCCAGATCATGGCGATCCCCACCTTCTACCTTGCTGCGGGTACCTCCTGTGGAGGTCGAGAGGTTTAAACACCGACAGTTGCTGACGAGGAGGTTCGAGAGGCTGCAAGAGAACCGGGTGAACATGAGGAGGAACACGAGGACATGCTTCCAGTGCGGCAAGCCGGGACACTTCGTCGCCAACTGCCCGGAGAAGGTCGAGAACAAGGATGGCTACAAGCACAAGTCGAGGATGGATGGCAAGTACCTGTCGAGGCGTGACCACAAGAGCAAGCACAAGAACAAGCACAAGGACGAGCGACGATCGAGGAAGAAGGAGAGCCGAGGCAAGGCACGAGCGATGGTGGGAGCGAGCGATGTCGACTCCAGTTCCGCGTACTCCACCTCGAGCTCAAGCAACAGTGAAGACGAAGGTGATAGTCGCAAGAGCAGGAAGTTGTCCAAGAACCTGAGAGGGCTGAGCTGCTTCGCTGGAGACGGCTTCTGCACCATGGCGCTGAGCTCTGGCAGCAAGAACAGCACACAGAGCGACTCGGACTCTGATTCCGACGACGAGGTGTGTGATGAGCTTCCCTTCTTGCGTCAAGACAATGAAGGGCTTGGCTCGTTGCTTGATAACCGTGATGACATGCTTAGAGAGGCCAAGAAAATGAGAAAAGAGCTTAGGGCTTCACTCGAGGATGCTAGGACTAGAGTGGCTGAGCTAGAAACACAGGTTCTTGATAGCAAGCTTGAGATTGATTCCCTTAAGGCTAGCCCTGTTGTTTCTGATGAGGTTGATTGTGCTGATTGCTCCATTTTTCTTGCTGATCTTGCTTTGTTTAAGGAGAAGCATGCCTCCAAGTGTGAGGAACTAGATGTGCTTAGGGTTGAAGTGGCTGAGCTTAAATCTAGACCTGCTTTGCTAGGTGCTTGCACTTCTTGCCCTGTTTTGCATGCTAAGATTGATGAGATGCATGTTTACACTGCTTCCCTTGAGGCTAAGCTGAAAGAACCAATTCCTACATCTTGCTCTACCTGTGAAATGCATGCTTTGAAGAATTTGGAACTTGCGCATTATGTTGATCGCTTGCGGGATGAGAATGATGAGCTGAGAAAGTTGATGGGTTGGTTGTCTGGTCATGAGCCTCAGTTGAGGATGATGATCGAGGCATTTAAGAGACCAGATGGTGAGGGACTTGGGGCAAACAAGGTTGGTGAGGGAAGTGGAGAGAATATCCCAGAGCCACCAAAAACCCACCACAAAAATGATTTCCCTCCTAAACCTAACCATCTTAGGAACCGACTAGACAGAACCCCAGCTCCACCCGTGTTTCCTATACCAACAAATGATCTCCAAAAGCCTATTAAGTTTGTGAGCACTTCGGAGAAAGTGTTCTTTGGGAAAGAAAGTGAGAAGGCTAGTGAGAAGAAACCGGTGGAGAAGTTGAGTGGAGAGAAACCAAGTGAGCAGCCACAGCCCAAGCCTAAGCCTAAGCTTGTGAGGTTCCATTGTGGCTATTGTGGGAGAGATGGCCATAAGGATGAGTTTTGCTTCAAAAGGAAGCGAGAGGAGAGAATGGCGAAGGAGTGGTCTAACAAGGACAAGTACCACCCTTTCAATGGTGTACTTAATCCTCGTGTGCAGATGCCCAGGGCCAAGGTGAGTGTGAGGACAGTTCGGGCTTGGGGAGAGCTGAAGGTTGTTGGAGGTGCTGCTGCCCAGGCTACACCGGTCAGACCGGTGAGGGGCACCGGTCAAACCGGTGCAGGCCTGGACAGGCAGCAGTTTAGGTTTCGTGCTCGTACAGGTGCGAGGTTTGTTTCTTGAGGTCGTGGTTCTGGTGGTTGGGCTGGAAAGTTTGTAGGAGGTCAGTTTGCTAGGCATTCTCCTCCTCGAGCTCAATACGGGGATGGTTGGATCCGTAGCTTTGAGATGGAGAGGAGGGACAGTCCACGAGCTTTCTTTCGTGGTTTTGGTCCTCCTCCAGGTAGAGAGGGTTGGTTCCCTCGTGGTGGTGTTCGTGGAGGTAGCTTTGGTAGGAAAGATGGTTTGGTTTGTGCTAACCCCACTTTCGAGCAAATGGCTCGGCACTAGTTTTACTCTTTTGGTACCAACCCCAGTGATGAGTCATTTGTTCGCTCACATGCTCGTTTTTGAATTTTAGGTGGGAGACTTGAAGAACATTTGGTTGGTTGACTCCGGTTGCTCGAGGCATATGACCGGAGACAAGGGGTGGTTCTCAAGTCTCGTCCCGGTGGTGACAAGGAGGTACATCACTTTTGGGGACAATGGGCGTGGGCGTGTGCTTTCAGAAGGTGAGATTAAGGTGAGTGACAAGATCACTCTCAGGCGGGTTGCTCTTGTTCAATCGCTGGGGTACAATTTGCTTTTTGTGTCCCAGCTGTTGGATGAGGGTTTTGAGGTGTTGTTTCAGCCTGGTGGTTCTCGGATTTTGGACTCTCGAGGGGACCTTGTCTGTATGGTCGTTCTCGAGGGTTAGGTGTTTCGTGCTGATTTTTCTTAGTCTTCGAGTGTGGAGCGTTGTTTCTTGGCTGGTTCTTCGAGTGAGTTGTGGAAGTGGCATAGGAAGTTGGGTCACTTGAGCTTTGACCTTTTGTCTCACTTGAGTAAACTCAATTTGGTCCGAGGATTGCCATGGTTGAGGCTTGAGAAAGAGTTAGTTTGTGCGCCGTGTAGGCATGCCAAGATGGTAGCCTCTTCTCACCTGCCTCTCACCGATGTGATGACTGAGCGTCCATGCGAGCTGCTCCATATGGACCTTGTTGGCCCAGCTCGTGTGCGATCTGCGGGTGGGAAGTGGTATGTCCTTGTTGTGGTGGACGACTATTCTCGGTATGTGTGGGTGTTCTTTCTCGAGGATAAGGGGGAGACGTTTGGTTTTGTTCGAGATCTAGTCTTGAGGTTGAGGAACGAGAGGCACGGAGATGCCATACGAGCAATCCGCAGTGATAATGGCTCAGAATTCAGAAACTCTCGTTTTGAAACCTTTTGCCATGACTTGGGTCTTGAACACCAGTTTTCGAGTCCGTATACGCCTCCCCAGAATGGTGTTGTGGAAAGGAAGAACAGAACCTTGTGTGAGATGGCTCGGACGATGCTTGATGAGCATAGGACTCTGAGAAGGTATTGGGCTGAGGCGGTGAATACCGCGTGCTATGTGTCAAACAGGATCTACCTCAGAGTGCATAAGAAGAAAACATGCTACGAGTTGATGCACGGTCGCACACCCGAGGTGAGTCACTTCCATGTCTTTGGTTGCAAGTGCTTTATTCTGAAGAAAGGGAAGAAGTTGGATAAGTTTGAGGCTAGGTCTGTCGATGGTATTTTCTTTGGTTATGCATCTCATTCTAGAGCATATCGTGTGCTCAATCTTGAAACTAACCAAATCGTGGAGACTTGCGAGGTAAACTTTGACGAGACACAGCCACGTAGTCAGCTTGTCTTTGAGTGTGCAGGTGATGATGAACTTGGCGAGGAGATCTTTCAGGAGGAGGAGCATGAACATGGAGACGATGAAGATGGTGGTGTGGTGCCCCGGCTGAACATGTACCCACTACTTTGACTACGGTGGTGGACGGACCTTCTCCTACACCTACGACGACAAATCAAGATCGAGGAGAAGCTGTTGTTGAGGGGGAGGTAGCATCAAGGCGAGAACCTCCCCGGCGAGTACAAGTGGATCACCCAGCTTCAAGGATCATCGAGGACTTGAATGAACACACTACACGGTCGAGGGTTCGAAACAATTCTCATTTCGCTCATGCTGCATTTGTTGCTACTTTTGAGCCCAAAGACATTGGACACGCACTATCTGATCACAATTGGGTTAATTCAATGCATGAGAAGTAGGAGAACTTTGAGAGGAATCAGGTTTGGGAGTTGGTTGACCCTCCCCCAGGGTGTAAGCCGATTGGTACAAAGTGGGTGTGGAAGATCAAAGAGGGTGAGAAAGGTGAAGTGGTGAGGAACAAGTCAAGGCTTGTTGCTCAGGGGTTCAGTCAGAAGGAGAGGATCGACTACAAGGAGACCTTTGCTCCCGTAGCCCGTTTGGAGGCAATAAGTATCCTTCTAGCTTTTTCCGTGGCTAAAGGGTTCAAGTTGCACCAAATGGATGTGAAGAGTGCTTTCCTAAATGGTGTATTGGAGGAAGAAGTGTATGTGAGACAACCACCGGGGTTTGAGAGTGAGAAGTACCCCCACCGGGTGTATAAGTTGAGGAAGGCGTTGTATGGGTTGAAGCAGGCGCCTAGAGCTTGGTATGGTAGGTTGAGGGGGCTCTTGTTTGAGAGAGGCTTTGAGATGGGGAAGGTCGATCAGACCTTGTTTCTATTGAGGCAGGGCAGAGATATCCTGATTGTGCAGGTGTACGTGGATGATATTGTCTTTGGTGGCTCGTCTAACTCTCTTGTTGCAAGGTTTGCAGAGGATATGAGCAAGGAATTTGAGATGAGCATGATGGGCGAGTTGCAGTTCTTCCTCGGGCTACAGATCAAACAATCAAACGAAGGAACATTTGTGCACCAAGCGAAGTACACCAAGGACATTGTGCGGAAGTTCAAGATGGAGGATTCCAAGGCAATGACGACGCCGATGAGTACGACTACAACTATTGATGCGGACGAGGAAGGTGAACATGTGGACCAGAAGGAGTACCGAAGCATGATCGGGTCACTCCTCTACTTGACGGCGACGAGGCGGAACATCCAGTTCTCGTTATGTCTGTGCGCTCGTTTTCAAGCGTCTCCGAGGACTTCGCATCGGCAAGCGGTGAAGCAAATTTTCAGGTACTTGCGTCACAATCCCGACTTCGGCCTTTGGTATTCCGCGTCCTCTTCTTTGGCGCTTCATGGTTTTTCGGATGCGGATTTTGTCGGGTGTCGGTTGGATAGGAAGTCCACTTCTGGGACTTGCCAGTTTGTGGGTTCTTCTTTGGTGTCTTGGTCTTCCCGCAAACAGTCGAGTGTTGCTCAATACACTACCAAGGATGAGTACGTTGTCGCTGCTAGTTGTTGCTCTCAGCTCCTTTGGATTTCATACACCATGAGTGACTTTGGTGAGGAGTATACCCATGTCCCACTTCAATGTGATAGCACCAGTGCCATAAGCATTGCAAAGAACCCAGTGCTCCATTCCAAAACCAAGCACATAGAAGTGAGGTATCATTTTCTGAGAGACAACGTAGAGAAAGGGAAGATAGCTTTGATCCATGTACCCACACATGACCAACTAGCCGATATTTTCACCAAACCCCTAGATCAAGCAACTTTCACTCGTTTGCGGGGGGGAGCTTGGTGTGTGTTTGATTTCTTGAGTTGGATGTGTAGGAGCTCCTTTGTAGCATATGTATAGTTCCCTTTGTGCATTTCTTGCATGTTGCATGGCATATGTAACATGATGTATAGGCATCCTTGTATCTTAGATTGCATGCATTTTGTATCATATGCATTGGATAGGAAAAGCTTCTCCTATATACATTGTTCACCATGGAATGCTATTTATGTCTTTGTGAGCTTGTTTGGTATGCTATGGTTAGTTTGGCTTAGCTCTTGATGATCTTGATGAATAATCCATGGTTGATGGCTATGTTTTTTGAAAAATTGTCACATGTATGCTCTCTCATGTGTAAATGCCTTCATATGATCTTGACATGTTTTAGTGGCTTGGTCATGCTTAATTTGTCGTTGGATAGCTAGTTTATTGATCATATGGGGCCAAAGGCTCATTTGCCATCATGAATGTTTAGCCCTCTTGCTTTATCTTGTGGAGGGGCCTAAGTTCCTTTTTGTCGCAAAAACATTTCATGTACCAATTTTGAATCTGAAAATGAAATGTAAAATGCTTGGAAAATGTGCTCCCATGTCATATGTGCGGAATTTAATTTGCTTTGCGTGCTAAACCGTTGCATGATGCCTACCAATGAGAAGTCTCATACATAGAAGTAGGCACATGGCTCGGTGGCTTTGACATGACATGAGGTGCTTGTGGGTGTTTGTGATGGTCTTATGATTAGAATGGCTGTCCTAGCATGAAGTTTGTGTGGCTTTGCCATTTTGATATGTGTTGATCATGTTTAGGACTTTGCTCATGAGAGGCAAATTTTTCGCAAAATTGCCCAAATCCATCTTAGCTTCGTCCAATGGTTGTGAAACTTGGTGATCTTGCAGTTGATGTCAATACGAAGCTATAGAGTATCTAACTTGCTCATTTGGACATGTGTAGCATCCTATGTTGAACTTTGTCTATTTGAGAAGCTCTAGGTTGCATTTTTTTGCATTTTTGGCTTGATTCATGCATTGCCAACAAGGGGGAGAAGTTTGAGCTTGAAATGGCTTGCTGGATGCATCTAGAAGGTTTTCAGGTGGTTTCGAGCCATTTCTGAGCTCTGTTGTGCACCGGTCTGACCGGTCGAGGTCACCGGTCCGACCGGTCGAGTGCTGGTCCTGTGCACATGTTGGGCACCGGTCTGACCGGTGGTGGTGACCGGTCTAACCGGTGTGAGCTGAAGTTGTTGCAGCTGCCCTGTTTTCAAGTGTTTTGCATGCATTCGTCCAGGGGGAGTTGCATTGGTTTAAGGGAAGCTTGCATGTGTGCAGGGGGAGCTCTGTGTGGTTTTTCGAGCTTTGGTTTGGTGGTTTGCGCTCTTTACTTGAGCTTTGTTTTGTCTCGGATGTGTCGAGCTGTTGCCCTTGCCTAAGGGGTCCGAGACTTGTCTTCTTCAAGTGATCTTGCTCTTTGCCTTTGTCTGGCTTTCGATCGCTTGTTGGAGTTTCTTTTTGTTTGTTTCTTTTCTTTTTCTTTTCTCTCTTGTTACTTTTAGTGGGTGTTGTCAATGCACTCATCAAGGGGGGGATTGAGGACCATGTGTGGTTCGAGGACCGGTGGATGGTCGCTTCCTTGTGTGATGAGTGATTGACAACGTTGTGTGGACTGATTCTTGGCTAAGTATTGCAGGTGCAGGTTGCGACTTGACTGGTGTTGGTGCAGGTGAAGAACAAGCGCAAAAGGTCGTCGCCGGTGAGTCCTCCAGGTGTGGAGAAGACAAGTAGGCTTCGTTCGAGGGACCCGGTGGACAACGGGTTCAAGTGCGGGTCGCATGGTGGCATGAACAGCAAGATGATGTCATGGACGGTTTCTTGGTAGAGCCTCAAAACCAAGGTCGAGTCGGGACTACGTGGGAGCCGAGTCATGAGTGGAGATTGGCGGAGGCTACACCGAGTTCGCGGGGTTTCCGGTGGTTCACCAGAAAACCACTGGGTTCCTTAGTTGATCCACAAAGCCAAGACCAAAGAACCGAAGACGGTGCTACGGCGGTGCCGGGCCAGGTCGGCCAGGGTGGGTGCCGGTCGGCCCGGTGTGGAGCACCGGTCTGACCGGTGTGCGACGACGCAGTCCGGAATCTTCAAAGCAGAGGACACGCGTCGGGATCGCAAGGCTTGCGTCGAGGCTAAGCAGCTTGCGGTCGCCGGGCATCCGTCCGATGAAGAAAGCTTGAAGACTTCCAAAACCGCCCTTGAGGGGCTTGTATCCCTAGTTGTTAGGAAAGGGTATTTTAGACTTTCGGTTGCCTCCATATAACCCATGAGGTGAGAGGATGGCAGCTAATCTCTTGGAACCCTAGTTCATTTGCTTTCCTATTTTCTTAGGATTTCCATAGGACTAGATTGAGAGCTTCATGGTGAGATCTTGTGAGAGGGTTGGATGATCGGGCAGCAAGCTAGACCTTGTATGAACCTTTGTGGCATGTATAGATGATTCGGCGTGGTTCCTCAAGGCCTTGTTGTGTGGTTCCCAGTTGTTCTTGGTGGTGATTTTCGGAGCCCTCTCTTGGTGGTTTTCTTGAGGTGTTTTCGGGACCTTGCTCTTGGGGATTTGATGGGGGAAATTTGTGGGAACCCTTCATGGTTCTTTGGGCTGTGATTCCCCTCCCAAATCCGTGAGTAAAGGGGCTCAATTTTGGGGTTTCCCGTGTAACCGTGTTCTAGGGTTAGAGGTGCTTTTGGCGGGATTTCTTCGATTCCTCTTGTTTGGACAAGTTTTGGTGGGATTAAACTTGGCTATGGACTCCTCATGAGGTGTTCCTACTGTCCCCAAAGTCTTGTTCAAGCCTGTGGAGCGATTCGGGAGATCAAGGCTTGGATTTGGAGGTGTTGACCCGCGGGTGTTGTTCATCCCGAGAAGCCCAGGTCACGCCGGTCTGACCGGTGCCTCTCACCGGTCTGACCGGTGCAACCCCTGTTGGGTTTTTGCTCGGGTGAATGTCTGGGTGTGTTCGTTGTTGTCCTGTGTTGTAGCTGTTTCGAGTTTGGGTCGGTTTGAAGCTCGGTTGGCCTGTTTGGTGTTTTGGGGCTTTCTGGCTGTGGCCTGTCTGACCGGTGTGTTGCACCGGCCTGACCGGTGTGGAGCCACTTTGTGGAAGTCGCCAGCATGGACAGGTCTGACCGGTGATGCTCACCGGTCTGACCGGTGTTGGTCAGTGGCTCGAGGTTGGTGTTCCGCTTCGTTCTCGGGTCTGTGGGGTTGGAAGTTGGTTCCTAGTTTCATTAGCACTCCAGTGGCTACGTGGACTTGGCCGATTTGGGTAGTGAGTCGAAGACGTGTGTAGGAAGCCGTGTTCGTCTTGTTGGAGCCTGCATCTCCTTCGAGAAGAATTTTTATCGGCTCCCATTCACTCCCCCCCTCTCTTGTTCGCCGTATCGGTCCTTCACGACACCCGGAAGAGCACCAGTGGCATCATCTTCTTCCTTGGGGACAGCCCAGTCACTTGGCAATCCGCCAAGTAGAAGGTCATCCCTCTGTCTTCTTGTGAAGCAGAGTACATCGTAGCGGCGGTTGCCGCATGCCAGGGAGTCTGGATTGAACGTCTTCTCAGAGATTTCTTCGAAGTAGAAGCTGCAGCGCCAGAGATCAAGGTGGACAATATGTCTGCCATTGCCCTCGCTAAGAACCCAATGTTCCATGACCGCTCGAAGCATATCGACGTCCACTACCACTACATCAGGGAGTGTGTCGAGAGGGGAAGGATCGTCATAAACTACATCGCTACATAGGTGCAGCTTGGGACATCCTCACCAAGGCACTTGGGCGCGTCCGCTTCCAGGAGCTGCACGCTAGGATTGGCGTCATGGAACTTCCAGGTGATCTGATTAAGGCTTAGGAGGGAATGTTGAAATTAACCCTCAATCAATCACCTCATGTACATAACTTTAGTTAGTTGTTTCCCTTTCTAATTTTAGCTGTTAGTTGCACGTTCTAGTGCATGTTTTGAGAGCCTGACGCATGTTGTGTTAATGCGGGGCGCGTCCGCGTCTTCAGGGCGCCGTGCGCGGGAGCTGCAGGATGGCGCAGCTTGTAGCAATGTGCACACCCACGTTCTGGGAGAATAGCTCCTTTTGCTGGTTCTTGTTTCCTTTATATTCTCAAGCAATATACAGAAAAACACTGCTCCATTTTTTTGCGGCACCAAAACTGTAACACCCCGTGTTTTTGCTCAGTGGTGATTAGTGCTAATGACTCTTCTAACCACTTCTCTAACTACCCTTGGGAACCCTAAGTCAACCCATGGTCAAACCCCTTGCCTAAAACCCTAGTTTCCCCTTTGACCCCTTTGTGTCATTCTAGAACTTTGGCACGTTCTCCAAAATTCCTCTAAACACTTCAAATTACCCAATAGGAAAAATGTGCAATTTTGCAAGGCACACAACTTTCATGAAGATTGGCATTGCTGATTTTGAGTGCAAAGGGGTGAAAATTGCAAAACAAGGCGCTGAGTTACTATTCACCGATGCCGAGTTTTTGCCTGACTTTTCCTACAATTTGTGTTCAAACCAGTGAATAAAAACACTGGAGCCTTTGGCATTATTGAAGAGGGTAACTTGCTTGACAACTTTGGTATTCAAAGTTTGGAGCACTTCTGTTTGAAAATTTTGAGAAAACTCATTTTGAAATAGGCTAAGTGGAATTGTTGTGGGGCTGGGCGTGTCTGCGCGCGACGTCGTGCGCGACTTTCCACGTCGGCTCGTCACCGTACCGCTGGGCGCGCACGCCGGAGCAGGCCCGTGACCGCCGGTCCATGGCAAGTCTCCACAAGCACCGTATGCCTACGGGCGTGACACGCCGCCTACCCCTAGGACGGCGACACGCGGCCGCAGCTCACACGCACGCGGGTGCACCGCCATCCGCCACTGATCGGAGCCCCGCCGCACGTCGCCAACCGCCTTGGGGCCCATGATGTGGTTCCTGTAGGCCACGACGCTCAGGCGAAGCTGCCTTGCGACGCTCTTGGCCTACAAAAAACCCCTGGGTCTCTTCCTTGCGCGCGCCCGAGAACACACTGTCTGCCACCGTCGCCATTAGCGCCACCGTGGTGAGACTGCCCTTCCGCTTGCTCTCCAGCCCGACCGAGCCTCTGGTCCCCTTCCCAAACCTCCACCAGAGCCTCCGAGATCACTTATGGCTTAGCTCCCCCTCACATTTCGCCGGGAACCTCGGCGCCGCGGTTGCCTTGCCACCGGCCATCACTGGGTCGTTCCCGGCCAAGTCTCCGACACCAATCGACCCCTAGTGAGTCCAATCGAACTCACAGCTCGCTTGTTCGCCTCCCCGGGCCCCACCTCGCTGCCGGCGAGTGCGCCACCGCCGTCGGGGTACAGTTGGGGAGGGCCGAGGGCACACCTGTGAATCTTTAAATCTTGCATGGGCCTGTGTGCAAGAAGTTTCTTCACCCTTTAAGTGTTTTAGCAGTAACTTGTAAATTCAAGATAAAATCATAGAGAAATACAAAAATTGCAAACCCAATTTTTTTGTGCTCTGTGTAACTAGAACTACAATTTCTGCAAAGGATGTATATACTTTTGAGCTCTAAATTTTGCATGATCCCTTTTACCTAGATTTGTTGTTCTGCAAGTCCCATACATGATCTTGAGCTAGATTTTTGATATGTTGTGGATATTAGCATGAGTAGGTTCTGTGGATATTAGCATGAGTAGGTTTAATTTATCTTGTGTTATTGTCAAATCTGCCTAAATGATTTTTGTAGCTTAAAATATAATTATTTTTTAGCCCTACTTCTTGATATTGTCTTGTTATGCTAAAATGCACCTCTGGTGAATTTATCCTGATTTTATCTCTGTTGGAAATATTATTTCCTAATTTATACTTGTTTTTAATAATAAATGTATATATCAAGATCTATAATAGCTCTAGGTGTATTTGTTGGTTTCATAGGCTTGATTTAGGCCAGAGAATGTCTAGGAGAAAGTTTGGCTCCATTTATGTTTTATTTATTTTTATATGCATAATTCCTTTTATTGCTACCTAGTAATGCTTTTATTTGTGTGCATTAAATTTCAGTGGCTCAAACTTGCTGCTTGCTGTCCAAATGAGTGTTCCCTGGTTAGTAGGACCAGTGGGTATTGTTGGCTAATTTTGAAGCTTGATTGGTGGTTTAAAAATTGGAAACTAGATTAAACTAGTGAAGGAAAAATAGGGAAAATCATTCCCTTGAGTTATATAAATGAGTTAGGGGAGTAATGTGTGGCTTCAAAGTGCTTTTCCTTTCTGTTTTGCTTCTAAACTAATTATTCTTTTATAGATGTGTACACAATCACCATAAAGAGAAGGCTAATTAAGCTTTTTGATTATCTTTTAAAGGGAAAATGTTTAAATGCTTTTGTTAAGGTGAATATGGCCAACCATATACTTCTTGTGGCTGTTTGCTACTGATTGTTAATTAAATTAAATTAAATTAATTTATTTGTTTATATATGTACACAGTCACTATTAAAAAGTGTAGATAATAAAGCAACGCATATTGTTCCTTTATAGGAAGAGTATGCTGAATGTATTATTATCTAGGTGAATGTGGTCAAACATGCACCCCATGGTTGTCATGTGTTGTTTGGTGTCTAGTTAAATCAAACCATTAATTAAGTCTTGCATTGCATTCCCCGTATAGAAGTCCCCGGCGGTATCTATACGCTCGTGCCGGCAGACGAGGACGAGGAAGCGGGAGGAGACGTGCACTACGTGACCGTAGAGCAAGACCCGGACCAAAGTCTGGAAGTTTGTGTGTCTGCTTGTGCTGACGAAGGCAAGCCCCGGTTTAATCATTAACCCATGTGTTTACTTTCAAGCTTCTGAATTTATCATTGTTATCTTATGTGCATTTACGTTCAGGAGTTGATTCAAACCCTAGTTGCATGATCCTTAAGTATCTATGATCTTTTACTAGCATGTTAGGTCGCTAGTTGCTATGCTCTAAGGATTCGGTACAAGTCGAATGATGTTCGTCACTCGCGAGAACAGGATCTCCTTTATGGAATCACCATATGTTTAAATGGATTGCTCATATGGTAAGAGCATGGGATTTGGGCTCCGGTCCAATGGCTTCGTGGGTTAAGTGTTTGAAAGTGTTAAACACTTGTCGGAAATGGGCACGGTAAGCCTAGTACCTAAATGAAGCGGTACGGGGTTTTACTATCACTACTCTTAGGGTTGCGGCCTCGGGCTCGCCACCCGAGTGCATGCGTGAGGCTGGGTGACCTTAGTGGCGTAGCCCAGATAAACCTTGTACTTAAGACTGTGAGCTATTATCCCCAAACCGAAGAATGACGGGAACCGCCTGGTTGGTGAACTCTTAGTGAGGGCACCTCCCGTGTGTTTAGGTCCACCTTGCAAGGTTTGAATCAATCGATTGTCGGCCTCTCACCGTTATCTGAGACTACTTAATCTACTGGCCATGATATCCCTTTATGATGGAACTTTGTGAAGATTATTACTTTGATTAATTGTTTGTACAACTTTGATTGCAATAGTTGCTTATCTAGTAATGATAACTTCTACTAGAACATGAGCTAAAAATGTGAAAGTAAGGATTCACTACCTAGTAGCTTTTTGGCAAACAAACCCACTAGCCAAAAGCCTTGCATGATTAGAGGTAAAGTCTTTCTTTTAGACGGCAAGCCTTGCTGAGTATTAGTATACTCAGCCTTGCTTTATAAATGTTGTTCCAGGTAATGCATGTGATGTGTGGCCCGGAGAACTTCCACCCGACTGGGAGCTGGAATGGGTGGATGACGAGGAGTGATTGCATCATGGACATGCCTCCTATGATGTGATCGAATCGTTCGTTTAGTTTCTTCCGTTGTTTTTAATTAACTCTGAACCATTTACTTTCATGTCAAAGAACTATGTTTGTAATAATGGACCCTACGGGGACTTTGATGTTAATTTGTAAGGCACTCTGGACTCTCCTTCGTGGGAGTTTTAATGCATACGTTCGATCCTCTCTGTGTTGACAAGTGATTTACAGGGCGTTAACCCAGCAACACTCAACGGGATGATTCTTTATTATCGCTTAATGACCAAAAGGAGTGGTTTAGGCGATAGTACGGACTTATCTCGGATGGGGTTGTCACAAAAACTATTGTTCCACTGTTTTGTTCTTGCGTGCGCGCTCACCGAGGTTCTCTTGCAACACAAGTCTGGCGCATCTCCGACACTTGCATGGCTTTGATGCCGAGTATTAACCGGCCATGAAATAGATGCCGAGTATAAACCGACCATGAAATAAGACACTGTCCTGCAGCTTCAGATAGCACCAGTATGCCTCATGTTCATGCTTGTACTCTGCCACCTTCCTGCTTTAGCATTCCTAGCTTGGTTTCATCTTAATAAGACTGAGTACTGTTGCACCCTCGACAACACCTGAAACCTTTCCAATGGCAAGAGATATCACCTGATCAGTTACAATACAGAGAGTAGATACATCAAAGAGGGGTGTCGAACGACTAGAAACCTGAACCCATAAATCGACGTCGGCGGGCTCGTGCTCTATCCTATCTCCCTCCTCGCTTCTTCCCATGTACCCAGCTTTCAGTTACTTCTAGAAGTATCAAGAACCTTGTAATCGCTACTCCTTGTCCCATTTGTTGAATTCAGTGGATTAGTTTCGTGACTGGCTTACTCTCCTGTTTGTCTTTATATGACACCGCAAGTCAAATCAAAAGGTGTTAAAATATTTTCATAATAAATAAAAAAAATAATGAGAATTACATGAGAATTTAAAATAATGACAGATTATAACCCCAAATTAATCAGTTAATTTGCTACATTGATTTAATTGACTTAGATGCGATTATTATTCCACAACCAAGTGCATGATGCGATTATTATTCCACAACCAAGTGCATGAAAGCTACATGAAGATAAATCACACATTTCACATTGAATGAAACATGGAAGATGCATGCAGACCTGCCTCCTGGATCGGCTCTCGCGCTCTACTCTAAATTGCTCGTCACTCCAGTCACACCCTGTCTCTCACACTGCGCTTGCATATCCACTCGCACTTCTTCACCTTCGGCATTTCGTTGGGTTGCAATTTTTGCTAACCTTATCTCCTGAATCATCTACGCAAGACCACGACTTAACTTTATTTTAAATTTCTTCCTAACATTTGTGTGATACATAGTGGCGTAGCTAGGATTTTGTCACGGTACAACCCATGTATAATTCATCAAGTAATTTCAAAAATTAACAAAACTTACATACCAAATCTAAAATTCAACACTTTAGTGCAAATCCTCCCGGGTGTAGTTACTCCCATATTTGTATCTCACAAATTAGAAGGTATCTTTGCATACTTGAGGTTTCTAAAAAAAATATGTACACATACTTGATTTTTAAAAGCGGTATGTGGACATACTATTTTTTTATGTGTAAGGAAACATAAAGTTAGTGAACATACTCATGTTTCAATATAGGAAATAACATACGTCACAAGGTGGAAAAAATATGAGTTCCATTGAAAATGTTTCATGGTTATCACTTTGATAAATCTTATTTTAGGTATGCGAACATACTCCAAGTGATAAATGGGTATGAACACATACTCAAGGTGGTTTTTGGAATGTAGGAGTAACTACACCTGAGAGAAGAATAGATTTTTCCTATATACACACACATATATATAGTACAATACAAATAGTCCAAAATATGTCTTTGTTCCTTTCATAATTCAATAGTTATATAAATAAATAATGCATGCATCCATATTTGTTTTAATTACAAGACCAAATCCCATTTACATACTCTCTCAAGTTATATGCCGTTTTGGCTTTTATAGATACATAGATATTATCATTGCATCTAGACATAAGATATATCTAAGTGCATAATAATATCTATGCATCTAGAAAAGAAAACGACCTATATTTTTTGACAGAGGGAATAGTTAGGAAATAAGGAAAGAAATAACAATTTTTAGTTCAAATTTATAGTTCAGTTTTTTGATAACATTGAATTATTTCCCATTCACCAAACCTACATGCATCAACATTTGTTTTAATTGCAAGAGTATGGTTGTTGAATGGAGAAAAAAAATACAACACATGAATACTTCGCACCTGCGCTGGGTCCTGCAAAGTTGCAAGCCTACAACATGAACTAAGAAAAATGATTAGATGATGGGTGGGGCTCCTCTTGGCGACTGGGCAGGAAGTTGGCAGACGGCGTTGGACAGCAAGGGTGGACGACGGCAATTCATGGCACCAAGCAAGCATCGCGAGACGTCGGTGACCGAAGTGTTTGACAGTTTTTTGACTTTTTCTCTTGTCTATGGGTTGATGGACCTATCTATAACTCTACTGGGCCAAAATACAAGGTATGCCGCGGCGCACCCGGCACACCTAATAGCCTCCGGTGATATCTCTACTTATATATAATATGAAAGCAAGGATTTTTTTTCTACCACTATTTTCGTCTGTCGTCGCTTTACCAATCCGAAACTGGTCATTAGACCACAAACCGCGATGAACTGGTGAGAAACCGAAAAAACCGTTGTGAACCAGGCGGTCAAAGAAAACCCCGGAAAAAATCCATAGATAAATCGGCCTTTTTTCCGAAAAAAATGGGGTCATATTGGGCCCAGACATATTGGCCCTATGCGTCGGCTTGGTCAGGTTTACTAATCTTCTTCACGGCGTCTTTAATTTGACGTTGACGAAGTCATTTTCTCCATCAGAAGTTACCCTAAAACGAAGGTCATCACAAGTTCAGAAACTTGAGGATTCCACACACATACGAGTGTTCGTGGCAATTCACTTGTGAGAAACTTGACAAGATAGGTGTTGTATCGCTAGTCCTGTTGTATCATCGTCCGGAAAATGACCTGCTGAGAACGAGTACTAGTCGTCAACATTCTCTAGAAAATGCGAAGTCTAGTCAGATCAATACATATGATCGGACGATGTCGATAGATTCAGCAACCGCGCTGTTGCTGCACGCCGCCGCACCGTGCGTGCGTCGCGCGGGCTGTGCGTCTCCACCGCAGAACGAAGCTAGCGCGCGTCACCTGACCGCACGTAAACCCATCCTCCGCGACGTCGCGGTCGGACCGTGATCCATCGAGAGGAGGCGTCGTGATCAATCTTTGTTGGGGGTTTCTTGGAGCGACGCAAGTTCGCAACCACCACCTGCCATTTGCCTTAGTTAATTAAATGCCCCGATTACTGGTAAATGGTGGTACTCATTGAACTGGAGCAGGCGGAGTTGATCCATCAAGGATTCAGGGGTAGTCAAACCCAGGTTTCGCAAAACCGGTGGGAACCGGTCCGGCCCGTACATGAACCGGTCCGGTTCCCACCCCTAAATTGTGCCTACAATTTTTACCTCCCAAGTAAACCGGTCGGTTTTTTAACCGTGGGAACCGGCCCACGGTTCGGTTAACCCTGTCAACCTGCTTGCTTGAGTGTGTGGGTTCCATAGTTCCAGAGCTTCCGGGATCCTTCTCTCCAACTAACCATTTGACGCTTCCTGCCAACTAATTGCAGCAATTAATTGAAATTAATGGATGGATTATTCAGATGAGGTAATAATTAAAGGGGCAGGAGATTTTAGTACTACTAGTACTGTAGTAGTAGGACCGTGATGGTAGTGATCGGTCAACCAGACAACCACGCTATCTCGTGATCCGACTAACCAAAAAAAATTGGTGGTCCACAAGTACGAAGCATATCTTATCCGCGGCGGCCCCAAGTCTGGTGATGCGTAACGACGACGAACCGTATAAGTAGTATGCTGGTTGCAGCACACTAGAAGCGGTTAAGTTACTTGTGAGCTAAGAATAATAGTCGCGCATAATCCCGGTTACAGGGGGAAAAGAAATAGAAATATGTGTATGCAATGCATCATTTTTTTTTGCACGCGCAGTTACACGTCTCACGTTACGTATACACGTTTCCTTTCTCGGGATGTTGCACGAAACAAATGCGATTACCATAATATACTAGTCTTACCTATTATTAAAGTGAGAACCGCTTCGCCCACTTTTTTGGTTTGGTCCAACTACTATCGTTGACTGGTGGGGTCTCAAATCACGCTTAAGTAAATTGTCACATGTCCCGTCCCGGCGCTCCCCTAATCCACTTCGCTTAAGCAACCCGAATCCTACGGCGACACTATTTCCTCTCCCTATCGTGCGCACGGTGGGCTCTTGGCAGCTGGCCCGTGGTTCCATAAAACGTGGAGCCAAACAACGGGGCCTATATGAGAGCAAGATAATTTGGTAACCCTAATTACAATATTATAATATAAAATTCAACTACATTTGCTACTATTACTCTTTTAACTGTCGACATAAAAATGCACATACATGAATACATTTAAAAAATCATGTTTAGTCTATTATATATCGGATATCTCCTTCACCTGCAAGAACGCACGGGCACCTTTGCTAGTGTGTATAATGTGTGTAGTTTGTCAGATGAGTAGATAACGTACATGTCTGTGCGTAAATAAATGCGTAATAGACGCGCGTAGTTTTGGAGTATGTGGGTACATGAACGATATATGATGACGCATGCACGTCTACGTATGCAGGCCGCCGTGAGGGTCGAAATGACCAAGCAGCAGCTCTTGACGTATTGATTCAGCCAAAGACTCTCGTGTCTAGTAGATATATAGAATAGGGACATATGATAGACCGTGCAGGATACAAAGACTCTCGATCGTTAACCTACCGATGATACACCACATGTTGTGCAGGTCGCAGCACCCCATACAATTAATTAATTTCTCTTCAGAGGACACTTATTAAAACAAATGTTTAAGGGGTTTTTCGTTAGTTCGATCTCTTCACCGTTACGGCCCAAAGGCCGTAACGGGTTGGATCCCGCGCCCTGGTCGGGGGCGCCCAACCAAACCATGGTTGGTGGGCCCCCGTCGCACAGTGCTATAAAGAGGGGGTGGGGGCCACGGCTCGCGCAGCGAGGTTCACCGCGCCGCCGCCACACCCCACCCCACAAACCCTAACCGACCGAGGGAGCACTGGAGCGGCGGGAAGCTCCGCCACCGCCGCCACCGCGTCCCTCCTCCCGGATCCCGGCGCACCCGGTGCCACCGCCCGACGCTCGACCGGAGAGTTCCAGATCCCGTCGTCCCCGAGCCCGTACTGCTGCCTCTACGTCAAGCCGGCGCCGCCCCTGCGACCCCGACCCCAGAGATGGCCTCCGACTCCGCGCTCCCCTCGAACCCAGATGGTCTGCGACCCTCGTTCTCCCTCTGTCTCCTTTTAGTAGTTGTTTTAGGTGTAGTAGATCTAGATCTAGGTGGTCCAGTTCCTTATCTGTAATCATTAAGTGTCTACCCGGAATGATTAGCTACTGGTGGTTTGTGTTCGGTTAAGTGCTTAAGATCTAACAATGGTATCAGAGGTCAGGCCAGTTAGCATTTTTATTTCGGGGTTAGATCTATTTCGTTCAGTGTAGCAAGTAGAAGGAGATGACCCCAAATCTTTTAGATCGGGGGGAGAGAACACTGAATTCGAAATAAAAACGTTGAAAAACGCATAAAGGTTGAAACCCTAACCCTAGATCTTGCTCGGGTTAGGGGAAGGAAACACACATTCACGCATCAACAGAGGCTACCTAACCCCAGATCCACTCGGGTTAGGGGAAGAAATTAAGCAAAAGATGCAAATCGAGTAAAAACAAACCCTAGATCCAAAAATATTTTTCCCCCCGAGATTAACCACCTAAAGGAAACCCAACTAGCAGCCACCGCTCCTGTGCGGGTTGACCCGCCGCCGTGCGGGGCTTGATGAGCAGGAGCTCGCCGCCGCGACGACGTGCGGGACAAGTTTTTTGGGCGCCACCACCGGGCCGCTCGACGGCCGCGCGCTCACCCATGGGGTGGACGCGCGCGCCGGCGAGGGCGGCGATAGCGCCGCACTCTTTACACCGGTCACCGAGAGATGTGTTTTATTCTGCGGTTCTTGCGCTCTTGGTGATTTGGTGGAGAGGAAGGGCTAAAGGAATGTAAAGAAGGGTGCCGGGTTGCGGGTTTTTGGCGGGCGGCGCCTCCAACCGCCGCCGGCGAGGCCGCCGGCCGTGGGGAAGACGGGGACCGGCCGCCGCCGGACCCCGTGCAAGCGCCGCGGGTGTGGGGGGGAAAATGAAATGGAGTTAGGGTTTTCAGGGTCACCGGCCTTATATACCTGCCGAAATCGGTGGGGTGGATGCTGGCCGTTGATCTGAAATCGACGGTCCAGATGATATGGCAGCCGCACGGGCTGAAAAAGGCCCAGGCGGGTGTGCGAGCTGGGCCGATTTGGCGGCCCAGCCATTGGCTGCTGGGCTAGGGGCCCACGCGATCGACAATAGCAGGCCGCGGGCCAGCTTGTGCCGCTGGGCCAAACCAGCAGGCCATGAACAGTGGTTTTTCTCAATTAAGTTTTAGATTTCAGAAGCATTTTTGTCTTGTTTTTCTTGTTTTATTTCCTGTTTTAATTTAAGTTAATATCTCTGTTTAATTTTTTGATAAATTCATGAAATTTTACAGAGAGTTGAAAGCTTCTGAAATTAAAGTTTTTCTCTGTTAATTTGGTTGTTTTTCCGCTGCGTTGATTTATTGTCTCTAGTTAAATTGAACCAAAGGGATATTTAATTAGAGAATGTTTTCTTCCTTAAGAATATGTTATGATATTGTTAATTTTCTGGCCAAAGCCTGATAATTACAATATTATAACTCGATATACTAAAGTTTTATGCATTAGTTCTATTTTTTTCGCCCAAAGGTGATATAGAATTAATGTAGTAGCATGTTGTATGTATTAATTTTGACCAAAGTTAAATTGATGCATGCAATATTTGTTGTTAAAATGTTCTCACACTTTCTTTTCGAATTTTATTTTCAGCTCAAGCTGGGTATGTTGGTCAGATCCCTGAGTTGACCGGCAACAACTACACGGCTTGGCGCAAGTTGGTGAAACTGGCATTCTTAATGCTGGGTATGGAGTATGTGCTGACCACAGAGCGTCCTGCTGAGCCTCAGGCACCTGTCAGAGAGGCAAATGAGACTGATGATGCATGGAAATTAAGGGAAGACGCCCATATCAAGGCGGAAAGTGAGCATCAACTCGCTAAAGCGAGGTGGGATCTAGACAACAAGAGGTGTCTAGCGATCATCCAGACTAAGATGACAGAGGCAATTAAGGCGTCTATTCCTGAAAAGGATAAGGACGGAAGGTTACTCACTGCCTCCGAGTATTTGGAGATAGTGGATAAGCAGCACTCTCATCACACTAAGACTTATGCCAGTACTACTATTGGCGGTTTGGTTGCAATGAAGTACACCGGTGGTGGTATAAGGGACCACATACTTAAGATGAGCAACATGAACGGCAAGCTTGCCGAGATGGGCATGGTCCTTCCCAATGAGTTTGTCATTCATTTGATTTTTAAGTCCGCCTCCCGAGTTTTCGGCTTTTGAGGTTAACTATAACACCATACCGGATAAGTGGGATGTGCACAAGGCGATTGCCATGTCGGTCCGGGAGGAGGAAAGGTTAAAGGCTCGGAATGGTGGTCTTGTTAACTATGTAAACCATGGTAAGAAGCCACGAAGCGAAGCTTTCCACATAAGAACTTTCAAGCTAAGAATCAAGCGGAAAGCGGACCTTCCAATGCACCTCCTCGGGGACGGATGAAGTCAAATGGAAAAGCTCCCATGCGGATTGATCGGCCTCCTAAACCTCGAAACCGCCTCGGCGGATGGAGTTTGCTCCAAACCGGTGTCACCGGTGCAAGAAGACGAGGGCATTGGAAGAAGAAGTGTCCTAAGTGGTTGCACTTCATGTGGTCAAAGGGTGAGGACATTATTACATTTGTAGATGAATCCCGTACTTAAGTTATAGTAAATCTACTTGGTGGATTGATTCGAGTGCAACAATTCATGTTGCTAATTCTATGCGGGGTATGACTACAACCGAATCCTAACAAAAGGAGCAAGAACAATTAAGGTTGCGAATGGCGTCGAGGCTGAAGTTGAAGCCATTGGTGATCTCCCCATCAAGTTGAAGGACGGCTTCACGCTTCGCTTCATGACGTTCTTTATGTTCCATCGTTGAGTCGCAACTTAATTTCGGTTTCATGTTTAGCGAGACAATGGGTTTGAGTGCCGAGTTTAGTGCAAAACATTGTTCTATTAAGTTAAATAATGTGATTGTGGGTCTTGCCATCCGACAAGACAAACTTTACATGTTGGCTATTCATGATGATTGCTGCGAATGTGTTGATTACGTGTGTGAAAATGCGAATGTTGAATCATCTACGAATGTAAGCAAGAAGCGGAAGCGAATTGATACCGTATCATCGAAATTATGGCACCGTCGCTTAGGCCATATTTCGAGGGGAAGGATGGAACGCTTAGTTAAGGAATCAATTCTTCCGCCGTTAGAATTTAATGATTTAGAACAATGCATAGATTGCATTAAAGGAAAGTTCATTAAACAAATTAAGAAAGGCGCAAAGCGAAGCACAGGAGTGTTGGAGATAATCCACACAGACATTTGTGGTCCATTCCCTGTGGCATCTGTGGATGGTTTTGATTCGTTCATTACATTCACAGATGATTATTCTCGATATGGGTACATCTATCCAATCAAGGAGAAGTCAGAAGCGCTTGAGAAATTTAAGATATTTAAGGCTGAAGTTGAAAATCAGCACAACTTAAAGATTAAGGTGGTGAGGTCCGACCGAGGTGGGGAGTACTACGGTCGACACACCCCGTATGGCCAAGTTCCTGGACCTTTTGCAAGGTTTCTACGGGAAAATGGCATAGTTGCCCAAGATAGTACACGGGTGAACCTCAACGGAATGGAGTAGGCGAAAGAAGGAACCGTACCTTGATGGATATGGTTAGAAGTATGTTAAGCTACTCGACATTACCGATTAGTTTGTGGATGGAGGCATTAAAAAACCGCCACTCACATTCTAAATAAAGTACCTAGTAAGTCAGTACCTACTACACCATATGAGTTATGGACGGGTAGGGAACCCTCCTTGAATTATATGCGTGTGTGGGGATGTCTCTGAGAGGCTAAAGTTTTCAACCCAAATATTGGGAAGTTAGACCCCAAGACGGTAAGTTGCCATTTCATTGGCTACACGGAAAAATCTAAAGGATATCGTTTCTCTTGTCCTACGGACATACAAGGTTCGTGGAAACGAGACACGCCGTTTTTCTAGAGGATGAAATGATCGGAGGGAGCAAGGCGGTTCGAAAGGTTGATCTTGAAGAAAAGCGGGTGTGCGCACCCACTCCGATGGTTGAAGAACCGTATTTTGAGGTACGTTTGTTGTTCGATAGCCACGGTGCAACCCACCGTGGTACCGGAACCTCGTTGTTAGTACGCCCGTGCCATCGGTGGAAGAAAATGAGGAAAGCTGTTCCACGAGAATCCTACAAGTGCAACCGATGCACCGGAAGAAACACAACGACCCCAAGTGCGGGGAAGAGCCGATTGCGAGAGGCTCCGAGAAGGTCATCAAGAGTCGAAAGTCGGCTATCCCCGACGATTATGAAGTTTATGAATGTGAAGAAATTCACATAGAAGGTGATCCTACTTCTTATGAAGAAGCTATGAGTCGTCCCGATGCATCGAAGTGGCAAGAAGCCATGGAAGATGAAATGAAGTCAATGAGTACCAACGAGTTTGGGACTTAGAGGAAGTTCCTAAAGGAGCCAAAACGAAGAGGCCGCAAATGGGTCTACAAGATTAAATATGACTCCAAAGGGAATATAGAAAAGTATAAAGGACGGCTTGTGGCTAAGGGATACACGCAAAGAGAAGGGATAGATTACAATGAGACGTTCTCTCCGGTCTCATGTAAGGATTCTTTTAGGATCATAATGGCTTTGGTGGCGCACTATGATTTGGAATTACACCGGATGGATGTTAAGACGGCATTTACGAATGGAGATTTATATGAAGATGTATACATGACTCAACCCAAAGGTTTTGTTGTGAAAGGGAAGGAACATTTAGGGTGTCGTTTAAGAAAATCCATTTATGGTTTAAAGCAAGCCTCTAGACAAAGTGGAATCTAAAGTTTGATGAGACCATCACAAAATTTGGTTTTAAGGCAAATGTTGAGGACAACTGCGTTTATGCAAAGTTTAAGAATGGGAAATTCATTTTCCTAATACCGTATGTGGATGACATTCTACTAGCTAGTAGTGATGTTAGACTACTACGAGAAACGAAAAAGTTCTTGTCTTCAAAATTTGATATGAAAGATCTTGGTGAAGCCTCATATGTTTTAGGCATTGAGATTCATCGAGATAGGAAGAAGGGGGTCTTAGGATTATCGCAAAAGGCATATCTTGAAAAGGTACTAAAGAAATATAATATGCATGCGAGTAGAGCCACACCTCGCTCCTATAGTAAAGGGCGATAAGTTTGGACTTCACCAATGTCCAAGGAACCAATATGAGATCGATCAAATGAAAATGGTTCCATATGCTTCAGCGATTGGTAGCTTACGGTATGCACAAGTGTGCACTCGCCCCGATTTAGCATTTGTTACGGGGAGTGCTTGGTAGATATCAAAGTAATCCAGGAAAGGATCACCGGATGATGGTAAAGAAGGCCTTTCGATATCTACAAGGCACGAAAGATTTAATGCTAACATATAGAAGGTCCGATTCCCTAGAGATAAAAGGGTACTCGGATGCGATTATGCGGGAGATAGGGATGATAGAAAATCCACATCGGGATATATATTCACTCTCGCGGGGAGGAGCTATTTCGTGGAGAAGCTCAAAACAAGAACTAGTTGCAACATCTACGATGTATGCAGAGTTCATTGCCTCGTTATGAGGCAACGGGACGGGTGATGTGGCTAAAGAAGTTTATACCGACTTAAGAGTAGTGGATTGTATTCACAAACCACTACGGTTATCTTGCGATAATAAACCGGAAGTATTCTATGCTCACAACAACAAGTTAAGTAATGCTACCAAACCGATAGAAATAAAATTCTATGCGGTGAAAGACAGAGTCCGGGATAAAACTATAAGTCTGGAGCATTTAGGCACTAAAGACATGTTAGCGGATCCGCTCACAAAAGGCTTACCACCCAATGTGTTCGGAGAACACTTAGCCGTATGGGTTTAAGGGAAAGCCTATGATTCCTGACCGGGCCCATGTTAAGATCCTATCAAAATGGATAAGTGTATTGTGGCCGGTTAATCTGGTTGTGATTACAATTTAGATGACCCATGCTCAATATGTTTATTTGTGATGAGATGGATGTCAAGTAAAGGACTCGAGATTAAGTGATTGTTGTAGAAGAGATCGAGAGGGAGAATGTTAGTTCGATCTCTTCACCGTTACGGCCCAAAGGCCGTAACGGGTTGGATCCCGCGCCTCGGTCGGGGGCGCCCAACCAAACCATGGTTGGTGGGCCCCCGTCGCACGGTGCTATAAAGAGGGGGGTGGGGGCCACGGCTCGCGGTACGAGGTTCACCGCGCCGCCGCCACACCCCACCCCACAAACCCTAACCGACCGAGGGGAGCACCGGAGCGGCGGGAAGCTCCGCCACCGCCGCCACCGCGTCCCTCCTCCCGGATCCGGCGCACCGGTGCCACCGCCCGACGCTCGACCGGGAGAGTTCCGCATCCCGTCGTCCCCGAGCCCGTCACGCCGCCTCTACGTCAAGCCGGCGCCGCCCCTGCGACCCCGACCCCAGAGATGGCCTCCGACTCCGCGCTCCCCTCGAACCCAGATGGTCTGCGACCCTCGTTCTCCCTCTGTCTCCTTTTAGTAGTTGTTTTAGGTGTAGTAGATCTAGATCTAGGTGGTCCAGTTCCTTATCTGTAATCATTAAGTGTCTACCCGGAATGATTAGCTACTGGTGGTTTGTGTTCGGTTAAGTGCTTAAGATCTAACAGTTTCTGCAACCTATGATGAACTGGTAGTACCTTCATTTCAAAATGCAAGTCGCTAGCTTTAGCATTACCTTGAGGTAAACTTTTATAAATTTAACAAAGTTAATTGTAAGAAATACGCCCTCCATCCTTTGTAAAGTACAATAGTGATGTTTGTAAAAATTCTAAAAAAAATCAATATGTGGAATTGATATGATCTTCTGCAGCTAACGATCCAATTAAGTGACCACGTTCTGATCATCATTTTTTAGTCCAAAATTAGTTAGTTAATACATGCAGCTAACAAAAAAAATAATGCACGGCGTGCCAATAAATACATCAGCACCATGTGATCGGTACCGACTCTGCGAGGGCCACAAAAGCGTGAGCTGTCCGGTAGTAAGGTCGTCGGATTAAAATAAAATCCAAGAGATGTCGGTTTGACCTACATAACGCGCATGGACGCAGGTTTCACCACCTACAGAGAGTCAAACCGTCAAATAATCCGTGCCGCCGTATCGCCAGAGAGGAGAGGAGGGGTGTCATGTGGCAATTCACTGCTCACAAAAAAATAAGCCCACGAGGAGTTGAGGACAGAAGCGAATACTACTAACACAAGAGCATGTACTAGTCAAACCTTCTGGAGATGCGAAAGTCGCCATCAAATATCCACCACATCGTCTACAAAGTCCCACGGGTCTTAGCTTGCAGCATCCGGAGAATCCCGGCAACCGCAGCCGCGTGCGTGTTTCTGATCAGTTCCTGCACGCCGCGCGCGGCAGAATCCGCCGACCTTGGCGAGCACGTAGTACAACCTCATCACCTCGCGTGCGTGGAGACGGCACGCGACGGCACGTAACCCACCGCGCTACTACTACCCGTGAGGCCGGCCGCCGTGACGACGTGGCGTTCGCGTTGCCCTGATGCCCTGTGATCCCAAAAGCGGCGCGTGCGCGGCAACTTTTCAGGTCGCTACCAGTGACAGTGATTGCGTGCGGATGTTCCTGCTCCGGCCCTGGCAATGCCATGATGGCTAATTAAATTAATTAGCAAAACGGCGTGACAGGTAGAATCGATCAATCAGCTGTGCAATTTTTAGCCAGCTTCCATCTCGTTTCCGGATTACTTGTCCGCCTAATCTTCGGACGCTTCTCCTTTTTGCAAATTAACTAGCAAAACATTGCCAAACTAAAAAGAATTTCGGTCCACCACGCAACTCAACCAGATGACCATGACCAGGGGCTGCGCCAACCAAATGTTCTTTTTTTTTTTGGAATGGAACCAAAAAAGCTCCTGAGAGATCGTTGTATTTCTATCCTTCGAGTTTACTCGATTACTCCTACTCCCTCCGTCCCAAAATAAACGCATGATTGTAGCATTTAAATTTTTTCATGTTAACGCAAATCTGTTTTTGTAACCACAAAAGACAAGAGTCTCTAAGTCCAATACCTAGATCTTTCAATAAAAGCGAAGGGGCAATTTGGTCATTTTACACCCACATTGATTTGCGTCTTCCAGGCATAGAATTACATTTATTTTGGACGGAGGGAGTATACTCTTGTAGTAGTTTCTTCGGACCTAAGTATATTATAGTATACGCGTCATTTATCGCCGTACACTTTTGCTGTTTCAACTTGACACCGTCTACGATTATTTTTGTGGAGGAAAAACTTGTGCCGACTGCTGCAGTTTTATTTCTTTGACGAGTCGTCTAACGCGTAGTTGAGGAAGAACATCCGTGCGCCCTCTTGACGTACTAGACATGATCACGTCGAATGGCCAAGTAGCTAGGACTTATTTCGACCTTAATTAAGGGGCAACTACTTCTCCTATTTGTTTTCTTTAAACGTAGCAGTACATTGACCTGAATTAAAATAGTTGAATGCAGTGCAAAGACACTCTGGACCGCAAGCGATACCGTCTCAAGTCGTCGCGGAGTGATACCCCCAAAACATGTTGATTGGTAATTTAGGTCATAAAAGAAAGATACATATAGCAGCAGTTGCTAATTATCGAATGAATAAACATGCTAGTCATTGTCATTTGACTACGTAAACTCTTAGATAATGTTCTTCAAGCTTCTCATACTGTATGTATTGTATAATTCTCCTTTTCCAATCATATACGCACTCGTCCTTACGAACATACAAACACAACTCTTTATGAGCACATCCAAAAGACCGAGTCGACAAATTCTCGAGATTGATAAGTCACCATAGGAGGTCTTGATTAATAATGTCGATTAAATCTTAGAATAAATTCAGAAAAATACAACATAAACGTCAAATTAAAGATTAGAATCTCACTGAGCAAAAAAAACCCCTTATCATGCAGCTGGGCTTACGCTCAAGTTTGTACTGCGCATATTCTTGTTTGCACAAAATGCTGGACTCAGCAGCCAAACAAAGAGCAAACTGCTCTAGCAGAAGAAAGAGGATTGCAACAACATAAAAGAACATGCACCAACCGACGACCCTCGAACGAATCCGATGTAATCATTGGAAAGATCAGCACCGTGGAGGCGAGGAAATCATGGCAAAATCCCCACACAAGGATGATGCCTCTCCGTTGTTAAAACATGAGAATTTCGTGAAGTTTTTTCTGTCAACGGATTGTGCAGTTTTTGTTCTCCATGATTCGTACCGTACACGCAATAGTTTGTCTTTCCTGCCCGCTGCAGCAGCTCCGGCTACGTAAAAATGACCGCACGTGCTGTGCGCACCGGGCCCACATGCAGTGGCCCAAAGGTTATGCACTTTTCCAGGTCCAGGGATGATGATGCTTCGTCCTCCTTGCCCGTGGGGCCCGGCCGGGTTAAACTTGTCCCCGGCGACAGGTGTGGTGGTCCCACCATGAGACCCGTCGTATATTAACCCCACGACTCAGCTGCCCGTGATGGCGTCCGTGAACACACAACTCACAAAAAAAAGTCTCGGCAACTCGTTGCAGATCAGCCAAGGAAACCAGCTCAGCAGCGCCTGCGACTCTGCTTCTCCTGTCCTGCTCTCCCCTTCCCCTCCCCTCTCGGCAAATCCAGACGGACCCCGCCGGAGGAAGGAGGCTCGAAGCCTCGCCTCGCCTCGCGCCGTCGTCGTGCTCGCTTCACAAGGCGGCGGACGCGGTAGCTTAGTCGCGCGCGCTTCCCCACACACACATCTCTGGTCTCCCCCCCGCCGCCGTTGCCACAGCCGCGTGATCCTCCTGCTCAAATACTCCGAGGAGCGCGCCTGCTTCTTATTCTTTCTTCTTCTTTCTCCGTATTCTTTCGCCGTTGCACGCGGGATCCATCCATCTGACCGACCGACCGGGCGACATGGGGGGAAGCCCGTCGAGGAGCAGCCCGCGGGACGGGAGCGGCCACGGGCGGTACGGCCGCTCGCGCTCCTTCCAGCACCCGTCGTCGGGGGCGCCGCCGCAGTACGGAGGCTACTACGGCCAGGACCCGAGCGCGGGCTACTACGGCGCGCCGGCGCCGCAGCAGGGAGGAGGAGGAGGGTACGCCGCGCCCTACGCGGCACCGGCGTACCAGGCCCCGGCGCCGCAGCCCGCCAAGCCGCGGCAGCTCGACCGGCGGTACTCGCGGATTGCCGACGATTACAACTCGGTGGATCAGGTACGCGTGCGATTGTTTTTTTTTTGTCCTCGGTAATCGTCGTAGCAGGCAGCTGCGGCTTCATGTCTTTCTAGATCTCGGACGTCCCCTGAATTTCCGTAGTTCCTCAACCTACGACGAATTGAAATGCCAAAGCAGATTCAAATGCGTGTCTGGTGGGTCAACAGATTTGATGCTGCGCGCATGCAGATTGGGATGACGGGTTAAATCCGCAGTCAACGATAGCTTACTGTTGATGAAGGAGTATTCATGCACACGAAAGTAGATAGACGACTATGTGGCCACAGCTCATTGGAAGAATACACAATATTTTTCTGTAAGGTTGGCAACTTGGCATTATCGGGAGCACCAGCCTCTGGCTTGGTATTGTGTTTGGTTAGAGTTTCTGAGTTGTCCTTGCCTGGTTATCTTCTCGACAAAATGGCCAGACTGTGATGAGTTTATGTCTATGCGGGACAAAGTCGTGGCTGGGCTCATGGGAGTTGTATAATCTACCTCATGACTCAATAACTAGATTTGTTTCACAATTTCTACTCTGGGATTAATCCATTACATTCACCCTCCATATCTCATTTTTGTGATGTGGACTGCATAATTTAAATCACTGCTGTAGTTGATAATCTACTGATGGAAGATTTGTTTGCATTAAATGTCTCTAGGTCATATCATTTTCTCTTTATGCTGGCTTGTGTTCCACAACTATAAGTTTTAGGCACATACTTAATTCGGTTATGCTATTGTTATTACTGTGAACTGTCTTTCTGAAGATCAAACCTTTCCCATTTGCAGGTCACTGATGCTCTAGCTCAAGCAGGACTTGAATCCTCAAATCTTATTGTCGGCATTGACTTCACAAAGAGCAACGAGTGGACAGGTTAGCTTGTGGACTTTTTGTTTGTTTTATTGCTTAATGTAAATAGTTTGGTGCAATGCCTCGTCATAGTTAATATTTTTTTTTTGTTATCAGGGAAATTCTCCTTCCATGGACGTAGTTTGCATCACATTAGCAGCACACCAAATCCTTATGAACAGGCCATCTCAATTATTGGGCAAACAATGTCGAAATTTGATGAAGATAATCTGATCCCATGCTTTGGATTTGGAGATGGTAATGAATTTAAATGCTTGCTTTCTCATTATACTATTTCATAATCTCTCTACAGCCTAATTCAACTATACTCTTTTTCTCTAGCATCAACACATGATCAAGACGTCTTCTCTTTTTATCCTGATGCGAGACCTTGCAATGGATTCTCAGAAGCTCTGCATCGATATAGGGAAATTGTGCCACATTTGCGCTTAGCTGGTAAGTTGCCGTTGCCCTGTTCAGCCATTTAGTTGGATTGGGCATGTGTGCTAATTCATCCTTTTTTGCAATTATTCTGAACAGGACCAACATCATTTGCACCTATTATTGAGATGGCTATGACCATTGTGGAGCAAAGTGGTGGGCAATACCACGTACTATTGATAATTGCAGATGGGCAGGTACCAATCTTCTTGAAATATTACAAGTAATTCCATGGTTATGAATTATGAGTGGTGGGTTTATCATATAATACACATAAATTTGGACTCAATGATGCATTGCGATGTGTACAATGCTGTTTTTTCCTTGACCTCTATATTGTATGCAAATTCAGCATATTGATATATGCAACAGCATATATGATTTTGTTCTTAAAGTGATCTGTTTAATGTTATCTATTTGGAAATGTGTCCTATCGTTTTTCACCTGTACTTATATTTTCCAACTAGTACGCAACTATGAATCCTGTAGCTGTAATTGGAACCTTGGATGAATAGTTCATTTTTTACTTTTGATATTGAATTAGTTGGTGTGTTTTGAATTTTTGTATGTACGCCACACATTAGAAGTCTTCCTTTCTATTCTCATATTTACTTATATAACAACTCAGGTCACAAGGAGTGTAGATACTGCATCTGGACAACTAAGTTCGCAAGAGCAGAAAACTGTTGATGCCATTGTGAAGGCCAGGTAATACCAGAAGTAATGTACTTCATTATCTTTTTTCGATGTGCTCATACCGAATGCACTCTGGCTTTTAGCTACAGGCATGACTTCATCATGTTAACATAATTCACCAAGTCTGTTGTATCATGGACACTGCTGATTGTGTCAGTTTTTGTTTCTTTTATGCAGTGAACTGCCTTTGTCCATCGTGTTAGTAGGAGTTGGTGATGGCCCCTGGGACATGATGAAGGAGTTTGATGACAACATTCCTGCTCGAGCTTTTGACAATTTTCAAGTAAGTTGATGTGGAACTAATGGTTTATACCTGAGATCATTTGGTTTCCCTGTAAAATTTAATTGTGAAAATTTGAAACAATAAATTATTTGCTTCCTAGCACTGAAAATTTGTCACTTGTCTAGTTTGTGAATTTTTCGGAGATAATGTCCAAGAACATGCCACAATCAAGGAAAGAGGCTGCATTTGCTCTTTCAGCGTTGATGGAGATACCACAGCAGTATAAAGCAACTGTGGAATTAGGAATTTTAGGGTATGCATTTTTCCTTTAATGTTACATTTCTGCTTTGATTTTTTTTTTCATTTTTAAGTACATACTGACTTGTATCAACATGTTGTGAGCAGTCGCCGCTCTTTCAAGTCTCCTGACAGGATGGCTCTGCCGCCTCCCGCTGGAATCGATGATGCTTATTCCTATTCATCTAGTAAAAGCTTCAGTAAGCCAACCACCTACCCACAGAGTTCATCATCCTCATCACAGTATCCTCACTATGAAAATCCACATAGTGCCACCCCAGTCGCGCCTACATCCACCTATGACAACCAGGTACTATTCCATGTGCTCTGACAATATTTCATTTCTTATTGATATTCAAGTTAAAGTTCTTTTAAGCGAGGCATTTACGTAGCATTTGTATCTGACCATCAAATGTATCTGTAGGTCTGCCCTATCTGCCTTGTGAACCCAAAAGACATGGCGTTTGGATGTGGACACCAGGTGAATCTCTCTCCTTGTGCTACTAGTGGATCTATACATTTTCTTTTTAATGAAAACCAGTGTGCCTGTCACTGCCCTCATTCTTATGGTATCAAGTAGATTAGTGCCTTGTTGCTGGAGTCATTTTCGGTTGTGGAAGTGTGTTGAGACGTCAGCTTCATAGCCTCCCCTAACCACATTTTCCTTTCAGACCTGCTGCGACTGTGGACCGAGTCTCGAGTTGTGCCCGATCTGTCGCACTCCCATCGCCACTAGGATAAAGCTATACTAGTAAGTGGTGGTTAGGATCATTGCAAATGAGTGGTACACTGGAGCCACCCTGCGTCACTCCGGGGGAGATCGGGACAGCATGACCTGCTTGCAATCCCACTATGAGCAGATTCAGGCCGAGGATTGCAGGGCCGTTGATCCGGCGCTCCAAGATGGAGCAGGGTTGTACCAGTATTCATACCCACGAGGAATGATCCCAACGCAGTGCAATAGGTAGTGGGTTTCAGAATTTTGTCAAGAGCTATTACCAAAGTCCAAAGGAGAAAAAACACAGAAGAGGAAAAAGAGGAAAAATGCAAAAAAGAGATAGCTGTTGGTGGGTTCTGCGATTGCGTGTTGGGCAATGGCACTCAATTGCGTGGTTGCTCAGCTTGTGACTTGTACATACTCGTTCGTGTCTGGAGTTCTGACCTCAGTGTTTAGCAAATTCCTTGTGCCGGTGCCTTTTTGTTCTTCCGAAATTTGTTAATTTGATTCGTTGCATTTTGTAAAAAAAAATCCAAACTTAATCTTCATTTAACGCAAAGTGATAATAAACTGGTAAAGCCTGATTTCTCTTTACAACGGATCGAGGGTTTGGGTGCTGACGTGCTCGTCACTCGTCAGTTGGCCTTTTTCTTCTAATGATCCGGCATGAGATTGTGCGGCGTGCGTACATGTTGTGCCACTAGGTATCTGGTACGAGGTACAGTGCCCCGATGAAATGGTATGCAAATCCTGGCGTTGTGGTCTTGTGGAAGATCAAACGGACGGCGGCGAGACGGCAGTTAACCACCGTGGAGCTGGTAATTGTTACTAATGCTGAATTTTCGATCACCTTAAGCACCGTGTTTATCTCAAGAGGGAGAAAAACGGACGGTGACGTAGCGTGGACATTTTTCTACAGAACGTGGTTAGTGTATATTTCATTTAAAAAAATAAGGAAGACATTTGTAGCAGGTTCAGCGAGATGAAAAGTCACGTCCAAGTCTTTGAATCCCGTAGAAACAGGCACCAATCGCGAGCCATTTTCGCACAGTCGAGATCGTCCGCACAAGGTTGGAAAGGCAAAGATGATGATTCTGGCACTCTAGGTGTCAGTTGAATTTCCCGTCCAAACTAATTTATGGTTACAATCATGATGCAATGTATTCGAGTACGACGAGATGGGGGAGAGAGGCGCCGGTTCTGATACCAACGAAAATATTGAGTTGACGCATCAAATTGGGCTTCAACCCAAAAGCTTAAAACGATGGGGAAAGGTGGGCAATTCACTTATACTCCAACGAAAATATGAAATACTCCCAGTACTATATACGGTTGATTTATATTAAACTCGGTGGATGGAATATTTTTTTTATATATCTCAAGCAACTTTAGAGATGCAGATCAAACTAATCGTACCAGATTGCACAACTTTATCTATCATTGGATCATTATAGATATGATATAATTTTAGCATTATGGTTTACATTGACGACACATGTCATATTAGATCCTTTGCGAAATAAAAAAAATCAATGAGATGCTAACTTTACAAACTCATCGGCCGATGTTGTTCGTCCATACTACCATTTATATTTTGAAGAATTAATAGAGGCACGCGAAGTATATATATCATGTGTCCGCGAAGAAGCGGTAGATCCTGGCATTGTTGAAGATCAAACGAACTGCAGCGGCGGTGGTAGCGACGCAGAGAAGCGTGGAGAAAACGATGACGCCCCAATGCCACAGCCTGCTCCATCTCCCACCACTCTTCCCCTTGATCTGCAGTGCATGCCACACACCAACCAAATGAACTAGCAATTATAGGTTCTGTTGCAATTCAGACAAATTCAGTCATCACATAGTATGTTGCAGGCAACGATCCAGGGTTTAATTAAGTACCTTGAGGACGACCATGCTGGGGAACATGAAGGTGAGCGGGACGAGGGAGAAGGAGCCGACGAGGTTGACGAAGTCGCCCATGAACGGGAACAGCGCCGTGACGAAGACGTTGAGGCCGAAGATGAGCCCCCGCGCGAAGAAGCGGCGCGTCAGGTTGTACCGGGAGAACATGCCCTCGTCCAGCCGCTGCAGCTGCGTGTCCATCGCCTCGTGGATCGGCACCACGAACAGCTGCACGCATCAATGGCGATTCGATCGTACACGACGGATTAGCGGCCGTCTGCATGTAGCTACGTTCCCGTACGGATGGCGAGAAGAAGAGGCGGAGTCGGCGTACGTGTTGGGAGACGACGCTCTGGAGGAAGGCGGCGGCGTTGATGAGCACGGCGGCCCAGCGCGGCCCGCCGAGCTGGTTGGGGAGGTACTCCGACACCGACGACCCGTACGCCCAGTACCCCGCCACGCTGATGCCGTAGTACCCGGCGGCGCCGGCGGTGTACTGCAGCAGCAGCGCCCGCCGCATCCCGCGCACCGACGGCTCCCGCACCGTCGACTGCTCCAAATTCCAAACCGCGCGCCAAAACGAAGAACATGTAAAGCGCACGTCACGGGCAACCACATCCATATCCGTCCAGCATTCCAGCCACACACGTCGATCGGCATTCACGTCGCCGTCGACGCACGGGCTCGAGCACTCGACGTGTAGGTGTAGGCATCAATGGCAAAAGGAGGCAGATCGATAATTCAGACCTGTATCTCCGGGAGCAAGCCGGAGGTGTTGCAGACGAGGATGGCGGCGACGGCGCCCAGCGCGTTGAACACCTTCTCGGATGGGCTTCCATGTACGCTGAAATCCTTCTGGCTGTTGGATTTACCTAAGGAGAATCCAATGCAAAGTTAGCAATTGATTACTCTTCCGATACTGCTCGATCGGATGGACTGAAGCGCAGAGGAGCAGAGGAGATTAGCGGCGTATCACCATCTCTGATTAGGATGGCCAGCAGAGCGACGTCGTAAGCTAACGTCAGCGCCGCCGACGTGGCGAGCCAGTTCCTCATGGCAGAGATCGTCGGCACGAAGTAGGCGAAGGCAAAGTAGACGATGCCGGTCGCGGCGATGAACCACTGGAGCCTGGCAGGGGAGTGGGTGAACTCCACGTTGATTGCCTGGTTAATGATGACACCACAAGCAGTGAGGTATTATGGAGTTAATCAAAGGTGCTTGTGACCGTCAGTCATGTTCTTGTGTCAAATCAAGAAAAAAAAATGGCTAACATGTTGATCAGCAATAAGAATTGTACCTTGAGTGCTCTTGCACCTAGTAAAATGAAGCCCATGTTGCAGAGGAGCAGAGTGGCGAACTGCAGGAAATAAGTGATGTAGTACATTTTCCTCCCTTCAGGTTCAGAACAAAAGCACAAACAGACGCATCAGCTGCTTCTGAAGGATCAGCTAACTTGCAACATTTGCTCCGCAAGAACCAAATCACGATTGATCGATTGGTGCTCACCGAAGACGAAGCCCATGAGGTCCCTGTACCGGATGAACCTCTGGCCGTCGATGAAATGGAGGCCGGCGAGGAGCCAGTTGGCGTACCAGGCGGCGGCGCCGACGAGCAGCAGGCAGGCGACGCCCCAGCCCCAGCCCAGCGGCGCCATCATGAGGTTGGAGAAGCTCAGCACGTAGGCGCAGTTGAAGCCGATCACCAGCAGCAATCCCACCTGCTGCCACGAGTCTGCCACCAATGCAAACAACAACGCCATCAACTGAATGAACCGGATAAAAATTCAGAACAACCACACTAGCTCGTTGATCCTGCAGCTGCGGCTGCATGTTTGGTACCTGAATCTACCGCATGAGCAGTAGCTGAGACAGTGTAGTCGCTGCCCTTGGGCTCATGTCCAGCAGCTTCAGTGTCCATGGACGAACTAGCCATTGCTTCTCTCTTCTTGCCACCTCCTCCCCAGATGAGCTAAGCTTTGCAGGACCCAAGGAAGGAGAGGGACATGGCGCAACACTCTGCATAGCCGATGCATATATAGGCAAGGCAGGCATATAAATCGCAGACTCAAAGATTGCCGACACCATAAATGAATAAATAAAAGAACAAAAACAAAAGCCCCCTCCCTCCCCATCGATAGTAAAAGGCCAAGCTGCTCTCAAAAAAAAGGCCAACCTAATTAACATATATAGCAACATTTCAATATGATTATATATATATTTTAAAGATCGGAGCTGAAAAGCTGATCGCCACCAATGCGGCACATTTCTTTCTGAAAGATCGGTCACCGGACTTGCCATAGATAGCTAGTGTATCCGTTGCGATCTCCTTTGCCTCGATGCTGCTGCTGTTACGCAGCTGTGTCGTTGCCCTCACATCCCACTACTTGCTCTTTCACCGAGTCAGCAGCCGTCTCCTCTTTTCCGTGTCCGGTAGCCGAGGACGACAGGAAAGTTGGGTGATGCGGTGCCGGCGGCGGTCACCGCTGCGGCGCCGCGGTGGAGGGAGGAGTATGCGAAGCTCGTCTCGCTGACCGACGCTGCCGTGTCTAAGTGTTCTTGTAAGATTCTAGCAAGAGGATTTGATAGATGAACTTGGGACTTTGGGAGTGCCTTTCTTCTTTGTCGATATAATCGGCAGCTCTTTATTTGTTTCGCAAAAAAAAGAAAAAATATTGAAGAACTTGTGAGGTAAAGAAGGTGGAGCCTCGGCCGTTTTGGCTCTACCGAGCAACTCCTGAGTGGTAGTCCCTATTCATGACGTTTGCAGGGGCATGCTACTCAGATAAAGTCGGCTGGTCTCCCATTCTTCCTGACCCCTGATGAGTGGCTTTTTCAACCGTAAAGGTTAGTGACCATGACCTATAATGTGGCCGATACCTCATTTCAGCACTAAAATATGCCTGGAAGCTATCAATAGATATCCTGTTACTCTCATTCTGATCGTCCCATTATCTCGGTGCAGAGCACACACCGTGGCTTTTGGGAAAAGTGAAATTAAAGGAAACCAAGAGAAGGTGATAAGTGATAACTTTGATGAATTACCTTTAGGCCACAAAGGATGAAGAGGATTTGATTGATGCAATGTGACATTCGGACCATCCACCAATCACAGTTCCCTAGTGTGTGGTGGATAAATCCCAATGGAGCAGCGCCTCACTGGGAAGAAGACTTTTACCAGTGAGGATACTGCAACAAATCCCCATAGAATCTGAAGGAGATTGTAAAATATGCAGCGCAAGTTGAAGAAACAGTGGATCGGGTTTAGCCGCGATGCCCGTCCCCCCCACCCTGCCCCCGCCGCCGGCGACGGACCCCCCGCCGGCCGGCGCCCGGCTTCCCCGCTCCGGATCCACCGCCCCCCCCCCCCAACAGCCCCCTAGCCACCAGCCCCGCCCGGTCCACTCGCGAGAAGAGGAAGCGTTCTTCTTGGGCACCCCGCCGCCGCCCCTCGCCAGAGGTCGCCCCCACTTCGATGCGGCCGACTTCGTGCGGATTCGCCGGATCCGCGGCCGTCCCCGGTGGATCCGCCGCCTACTTTCGCTGAGGTCGTCAGGCGGAGGCCTTTTGCTCCCCAGCGACCCCGCCGCACCCCCTGCGACCCGCAACGGCTCCCCGCGACAGGTGAGCACATTCAAGCTGCAGATCCCCTCGGAGCTACGGGCGCACGACATGGATTCGCCGTACGGGGCCTGCGCCTGGGCGGAACGGCTCTCCTGCACGACGCCGGGAGCATTCATCGTGCTACTGTACCTCCACCGCTCCGGGACACGACGCTTTGCAGGAGGAGGGGTGGACGCCAGCGGGGCGACACAGGGCCAGAGGTGCCCGCCCCGACGGCCTGCCGCGTCGACGAGACGGACGACGCGACCCGCCACCTAAGCGCAATGAAGGCCTGGAGGACGACGCATGGTGAGGGTGGGTGAAGCGCAATGAAGGCCGCCTGGTCTCCGACGAACTCCACCTCCAGGCAGGAGACCTCCACGTCACCCTGCATCAACCCGAGCCGTACCTCCTGCGCTTCACCCACCCTCACCATGCGGCAGCGGCTGAGATCAGGGGCCGTTTCCAGGGGAGGGGCATCGACATTTGCCTGCGGCGCTGGAGGAGCCTCTCCCATGCGCTCGGCCTCAGGCTTTTCTACAGGGTGAAGCTCTGCCTCGACGGAATCCCACCTCATGCGTGGACGCCGGACATCATCGAGAGGGTGATCGGCCACCGATGCGCCCTGCAGTTCATCGTCACTGACCTCGTCCAGCCGGCAGAAACGCGGCACATCGAGCTTTGGGCGTGGACGCTCGACCCGAGCAACATCCCCAAGAAGGTATGGCTCTGCTTCACTCACTGGCCGATTGACGGGTACTCGGCTGTGTTTGTCTCCACAGAAGAGCCACCGGACATCTGACACCAAGCGGTTCGCTTCGAAGTTTTCCTCCACATGCCCATCCTCGAGGACTTCACCGGGGTCAAGCAGGATCTGCAGGCGGCGATCAACAACCCTGCTGCGGTCGCGCCGGTGCGCCACCAGTTTGACTGGCGCTACGGCTTGGTCGACGGGGCCCCGGTGACCGCACGCTCGCCTTACCCGGCCAGGCTCCCACGTCCGCCCCGGGGGTGGCCGGACCGCGCCAACGCGGGAAGGGCCAGCGGGGCTGATGGCCGGGAGGTGCGACGGGATGGGCGTGGTGCCCAGGACCTCCGTGACGACCGTGACATGCGAGAGGGACTTTCCCACCGCTACAACGGGCGCCCAGGCATGAATGGCGAGGCCGGCCGTCACGAAAAGAACGACAGGAGCAGAGGCAACCGTGGCAGCAACTCACGTCGCTCTGATGGTCGCGAACGTGTGGGTGGACGCACCTCCTGCAAGGGCTTCATCAACGATCGCACACGCCGCCGTGACGACGACAACGACGACAGCGACAACTACGGCGGCGACAATGAGCGCCGCGGCCTGGGCAACCTCACCGGAGCCTCCTTCTGGGGTTTCGACGAGGAGGGACCAGTCCGCCGGGAGCGTACACGTTCGCCACCGCGCCGGGACTACACACACCGCGGCCATGTCATCGCGCCGGCGGCCCTCCACAGGCAGTTCGCGGAGGCGCTGCAGCGCAACACGCCAACAGTGGACCCAACGGCGGACGCGCTCGACTTCATCTCGAGAGACCAACGCCTCCTGGACCGCGTGGGCCAGAACGCCGCTGGGAATGATGCCTAGTCCGGCATGGTGCCCCTCGTCCGGGTTTTCAACACCCTGCGAGCTAGCCTGCACCAACCTTCGCCAGCGGACAACGGCCACAACATCTACAACTTGCAGTCTACGCCTTCCGTGGAGGAGGTCGCCGCGACGCTCTCTGACCTCGAGCTCCAGCACCAGCTCTTGGGTGCCGAGGGCACCGCACAGCCCGCAACGGTGCTGGGCCAGGCCATGCCGCCGGGGGACGACGACGAATTGCAGGGGGTGGACGCCCTGTTCAGCACCCCCCTGCGCCCATCCTTCAGTAGCCGGCGACGCGCAGGACCCGACGCCGTCGCACGTTCGACATGGCCAAGGTGCGCCGGAGCGCGCGCTTGGCGGTCAAGCCGTCAATCCCGGCGGTCCAGAAGGCGCAGAGGAACCTGTGCCGCAAGCTCGGCATCGGCAACGACGAACTTCAACCCATCGACGACGTCCTCAAGGAATTCGTGGTCATGTTCCAAGGCCCACTGCCGGAGCATGTGGTGGCGGCCTTGACTGCTTTGTTTGGCCTTGACAACAATGGCGCCGAAGTCCTGGATGATGCCCTTCTGCACCATGCTGGGCAAGCGCTCCCTGAGCTCCGTCATGAGGAAGATGTCGCCTAATTTGTTCATGCAGCACGCTCCTGCGCCGTTATCGTTTTCCATGCTTTGCCTCTATTGTCACGTAACTTTTTTTAGCGACACTGTGATTTCTTCGCCCTGCTGGCTTCGACTTTCGGGCTTTTCGGATGCTACACCCTGCTGTCTACGACCTTCGGGTGCACAACTGCTGCTTCGGACACCCTTCTGCCCCTTGCGTCTTCAAGCAAACTCCGCGATCGGCTCCCCTAGTTTTTATGGCACTGAATAACATCCAGTTGATCTCTTGGAACGTAAGAGGTCTGAATGCACCGGTTCGCTGTCTGGCGGTGCACGAATTGATTGCGGCAACACCATGCAACCTCGTGTACCTCCAGGAAACCAAGCTCCAAACAATCGATCTTTCGTTGGCGAATTTCCTGGGAGCCTACAAGCTGAATCGTTTCGCCTTCAAGCCTGCGACGGGCACCAAAGGCGGCATCCTGCTTCTCTGGAACGACTTAGAGATTGATCTGTCCCACGTCCGCGAGGGACGTTTCTCCATCTCGGCGCATGTTACGATACGCTCCTCCTTGACGGCATTCACTATTACCGGGGTTTACGGCCCAACGCGACGAATAGATAAACTTGCCTTCCTTGCTCACCTGCGAAGCTTGAAACAGGATGTTGGAGATAATTGGCTCCTCTTGGGGGATTTCAATATCATTTACAGAGCTCGCGACAAAAACAATAGAAACCTCAATTTCAGCCTCATGAGGCATTTCCAGAGTACGTTAGAAACCTGTGAGCTTAAAGAACTGCGGTTACAGAACCGGAGGTTCACCTGGAGCAATGAGAGACGCCGCCCGACGTTGGTACGCCTTGACCGCTTTTTCTGCAACCAGAATTGGGACTTGGCTTTCGAAGGTTGCACACTCCATGCGCTTTCCTCCGCTCACTCTGATCACTGCCCCTTGCTCTTGACAAATAATTCGGGACCACGTCGCGCACGAATGTTCAAGTTTGAGAACTTCTGGACCCGACTGCCCCACTTTCAGGAGACGGTGGCTGAAGCTTGGAACGCGCCAAACAACCACACTGAGCCTTTTCACATTCTAGGCCATAAACTTCACCAAACGGAAAAGGCCCTTAAGAGTTGGTCTTCCCTGTTGTTGTCTCATACCCGACTAAGGCTACACATGGCCCAGGAGGTCATTCTGCGACTGGATGAAGCACAAGATTTTCGCTGACTTTCAGACGCCGAGTTCGCTCTAAGAGCAAAGCTTAAAAAGCGTATTTTGGGTTGGCTGGTGGTAGAGAAAGCTAGAAAGAAACAGAGCGCGCGTATTTCTTACATCATAGAAGGGGACGCCAACACCCGCTTCTTCCATCTGAGGGCAAACGGTAGGCGTCGTAAAAACTACATCCATCGCATGCGCTCTGGGGCGGGCTGGGTGGTCGACCACAACGACAAAGGAAACGTGGTTCAGGATCACTTTGAGCACATCATGGCGGACCCGCCACCGCGTTCCTGCGACTTCAACTGGCCGCTCTTGAAGTGGGACTCCCCGGACCTGTCCTCTTTAGACAGGCCGTTCTCAGAGGATGAGATTTGGCAGGCCATTCGTCAGATGCCGCATGATAAGGCGCCGGGTCCAGACGGCTTCACTGGACTCTTTTTTCGTAAATGTTGGCAAACGATACAACACGACATCATAGCCGCCATAAACTCCATTTATTATCTAAGATGCCATGACCTAAACTTGATCAGCAAGGCCAATATCATCCTTTTGCCCAAAAAGGAAGGTGCAGAGGCGATCACTGATTACAGGCCGATCAGCCTCATCCATGCGGTGACCAAAATTGTAACAAAAGTCCTTGCGCTACGCCTCCAGCCGTTTATGCACCGACTAATCTCCGTCTGCCAAAGCGCCTTCATAAAAAAGAGGAGCATTCACGACAACTACCTCTACGTCCGCAACCTCACGAGAAGATTTCATCGGACCAAAACCGCGACGCTTCTCTTCAAGCTCGACATTTCAAAGGCCTTCCACTCAGTGCGTTGGGATTACCTCATCGCCCTGTTGGCACACAGAGGTTTCCCAATGAGATGGATCAATTGGATCACATCGCTTCTCTCCTCCTCCACCTCAACGGTAATGCTCAACGGTGTGCCTTTAACGCCGATTCAGCATGGCAGAGGGCTTCGACAGGGTGACCCTTTGTCCCCCCTTCTCTTCATACTTGCTATCGACCCTCTCAGCCGCCTCCTACAAAAGGCAACCGACATGGGCTTACTCACCAATCTAAACGGCCGTGCGGCCAGGTTCGAACTTGAAACTTCTCCTGGAAAAGTTTGGTCTGGTGACCGGTCTACAAACAAATCTACAAAAAACGTCTGTCTCGGCAATTAGTTGCTCCAACGTTGATCTCGACGAGCTGCTCACCAGACTACCGGTGGCCCGTGCGCAATTCCCGATCAAATATCTTGGGCTACCACTTTCAACAAGAAGGCTGCGCAAGGTGGACTTCCAACCGCAGATCGACAAAGCTACTGCAAAATTATCCAAATGGCGCGGCAGGAACCTCACACAGGCAGGACGGGTCTGCCTCACCAAAGCGGTCCTGTCATCACAATCGGTATATCTGCTAACGGTTATCAAGCCGCCAAAGGAGGTTCTCGAAGAGGTGGACAGGATTCGTAGGCGTTTTCTTTTGGCAGGGGACAAAGCCATCTCAGGAGGCAAGTGCAAGGTAAAGTGGACAAAGACTACCTCACCCAAGGAATATGGGGGCTTAGGTGTCCTCGACCTCGATAAATTCGCAACGGCGCTGCGGCTACGTTGGCTCTGGCATGAGTGGACCTCTACCGACAAGCCGTGGGTGGGTATGGAGATGCCCTGCACCGAAAGCGACAAAGTTTTCTTCTCACGATGCACCAGCATCTCCTTGGGCAATGGGAGAAAAGCAGATTTTTGGAACTCGGCATGGCTGCTCGGCCAGCGCCCGAAGGACTTAGCACCCTTGCTCTACAACTTCACGAGGCGCAAAAAACGTTCGGTGGCAGAGGCCTTACGAGACAGTACCTGGATTCGCGACCTAAACTACCGGACTGGTTTCACAACGTCACTGCTTCTGCAGTTTGTGGTCCTTTGGAATCTTCTCGCGCCGGTACAACTTAATGCAAACCTCGAAGATACCATATCTTGGACTTTAACACACCATGGGGAGTACACCGCGGCGTCCGCCTACAAGGCCCAGTTCGTAGGTCTCACGAAGACCCCGGCGTTGGCGTCAATTTGGCCTACCTGGGCACCTCCCAAATGCAAGCTCTTTGCGTGGCTATTTCTGCAGAACAGGGTTTGGACATCAGATAGGCTGGCAAGGAGAAATTGGGACCACAGCCCGAGTTGCCCGCTCTGCCGTAGGACCATGGAAACGTCGCTCCACATTGTCTGTGAGTGCCGTTACACGCGACGGATTTGGGCCACGGCCGCCACCTGGACCGGCCTGAGACATCTACATCCGGACGAGTGGCCACAAAACGAGTCGGTGCTGCAGTGGTGGTCTAGTGTTACTGCGCTACCAGACATACCGCGTAAAGGAGTACGATCCTTTGTACTACTCGTCCTTTGGGAGGTTTGGTTAGAGAGAAACGCTAGGGTGTTCAATCACCACGAGTCCTCCATTCCATCAATTGTGGCCAAGATAAAATCCGAGATCTCGGTTTGGGTAGCTGCAGGGGCCAGGGATCTTGCGATCTTAACGGCGCGAATGTAATTTTACAGTAGTTTTGGCCGGTTCACGGCTTGTAAAGTTTTTTCTCTTTCAATGAAATAGGCACAGTCCGTGCCCGTTCGTTCAAAAAAAATATGCAGCGATGCTTTTCCATATCAGATGCCAATCTGGCATGAAAAAGTTTCATCTGCCACCACAGCCCATGGGGTTACAACACAATTTTTCTCTAAATCTAAGCACTACTCTTTTTCGGTAATCTCTGAACGCTATTCATAAATGATGTTTTGATGCTGCAACCCTCACTGACAGCACGTCCATGCGCACATACAGATGGGCAGATGGCTGCTACCCCCTACATATACAAGCTGATTCAGCAATGCGAAACTGCGAATGCTGCAAAACATGGGGATTCCAAGGTACCGCACACAAGGTTAGAATGATCTTGCAAATGCTCCTACGAGTTGTGGGTAGAGCTTCCACGGGTCATTGAGCTAATAATGGAGCATTGAGAATCATTTCTTGTTTTCTTCTAGTACATACTCCACGTGGTAATACAGCCTCCATAAAGTCGCATCATCCTAACCAAAAGAAAATAAATGAGGGTCAGGTAGATAATAATAAGGTGGCACTATTTTGAAGGGTGTTTGGATACCTTTAGTCACCTGAAGTTTAGTCAGACTAAAATTAGTCAGACCCTGTTTGGAGGGTGACTAAAATTAGTCAACATTAAATTGCGCTCTCTCTCCTCTCCTCTCCTCTCCTCTCCTCTCCTCTCCGCATCTGCACCAAGTACCAACCCATCGCTATTCTTAAAAAAATAGACCAACCTATCGTGACCGTCTTAGGAGGCGGAGACGCGCGCGCACGGGTGGGGGCAGGCGCCGCGGGAGCTGGCCTCTCCGACGGCGGGCTGCGGCCATGGCGGCTCGAGCCGTTGTTCCGCTCCCCGATGCGGGGCGGGGCGTCGATGGTGGCGGGCGGAGCTCCGGATCCGACGGCGGCGGGCGGAGCTCCGGGATCCAGCAGCTCGGCATCCGGCGGCGATGGAAGCGGGCCCTCCTCCATGCGCCCCTCCTCCGCATGCTCATCACGCCCGGCTCTCGTCCTCCCGTCGGCGGCCATCTTCAGGCGACTCGATGCGGCCCCTTCCTTCACGAATCGAGGGGAGGGCGGCGGCGACATGGGTCTCGCGAGAGAGGGGAGGCGACAGGTGTGAGAGCTCCGGGGGGTCGGGGTCCTGCGCGGGCGGCGGGGTCCTACGGGCCGCCGGTGTTGCGGGACGCCGGGTGCTGCGGGTCGGCGGAGGAGCGGTGGCGCGTGACCCCCCGTGCAGGATGCGGACGAGGGAGGGAGGTGAGCCGCACGGGATGACGGGAGAAGGGACGGGATTTGGTGTGTTGGGCCCACCGAATTAATGGGAGGAGCACTTAATTAGGTGGGAGAAGAGATTTTAGCCAGTAAAAGTTGGGGTACGGGTGACTACAGACTAAACTAGTTTTAGTCACCATCCTGACAGGGGTGTTTGGAGGTTTAGTGACTAAAGGTGACTAGTCAGTTCTCTCTAGTCAGGTGGGATCCAAACACCCTCTAAAGGTAGGAGTCCCAATAGCGTCTATTAAAAAATGATAAATATATGAGAAGTGCAACATACCAGTTCCAAGTTCATGGTTATTCGATTAGAACTCTGACTTGCCAGTTTTCTTGTTGTAACTATCTCCACAACACGATTAAGTGACTCCTCTGGGAGCTTTCGGATGCGCCTACCCAGTTCAATCTTCTCCTCGGTACTCATAGATCTTCCAATATACAACGATTCAACAAAAGATACTCTACCGTTAGATACTAGAAACAGCCAGCTGTGTAATTGCAGGGGAGGAAAGATGATACTTAGCTCAGTGAAATATGAGGACTTAAATACACTGTTGTGGTCTATAGAAATTCATTAAAAAGAAATTAAAACAGATTATGATGTCCACAACCACCCTACATAGTCTCAAATTAAAATTCAACTTGTGTATGGAGGAATAAAAAGGATAAATTGCATTATGGGGTAGTTAAACCAAATAGTGTGGTTTAGGAGGTAAATTGAACCAAAATATAGTGTTACAGAGTTATTCAAACTTTCGGTATACTTGAAGGGAGTGATTTGGACATTTTCCTAAATGTATAGGATCTCAAATTCCTAAATCAAAGTTCCAAAGTAAATAAGTGCATGGCACATTTCAGATGATAGAGTATGGCACCTGCATTTGGATGCTGTTGTATTTAGCAAGTCGTCGACATCTTGTGCCATTTTTCCGAGCTGAAAAGACAGAATTGTCTCAATTATATCGTATTTATTCTTACAATGTCCTTTATACGAGGTTTTTTACGGTACACAATACCACCATGTAGCACCGGTTGAAAAGGACTCGTATGTAATAGAAAAGGACTATGTAAGGATCCGACAGTTGAGATTAATTCTGTACCACCGGTTTTTTAGTGTGGTATAGGTGGTATTCATTGGCGGTATAGGTAGTATATGTGTATCATCGGAAATATACAAAATAATATTATCGTAATATATGAAATCAAGTTTTTTCATGTAACCTTGGCAGCGGGGATTTTTTTATACCTTTCCCAACAAACCAGTAGATAACTTCTTCACAGTGTCTTGACATGTTTCGCCCCTTTCTTCCATTACCTTAATATCTCGATCAACCAATGTCTCGTCTTGACAAGATAAATTACAAACAAGTTTCCACAATTGGCTAACTTGATACACTGTTTGGTAACATAATTTGACAAGGCAGGATACCAAGTAAATCTGGTTGTGATACATTTTTATGCGGGATTGTGGGAAGGTATTTAAATTGTCATGTGTGAACATCACAAAAATGAGAAATTTTGGTCTCTGTAATTGGGTCTCAAAATGTTCGTTACGATGAAGATCGTATCCAGTATAGAAAACAGAAAAATAAAGCTGCCAAGGATAGAACCTGCTGTTGGGTATGCTAAAGCAAAACTGTGTTTGTCATGGTTCAACATGGTCTTGGTAGCATAACAGTTGGTTCTAGAATAGTTTACTCCACCTGTTTGCCTAAAGTAAGGTCTTGTTTGATTTTCACAAGGCACATGACTTATAAGTCAGTTGGATTTAAGTCGGTCATTGTCGAGGTTCTTTAACGCCGGCAGTAAATTTGTATCGATCGTGCGTCGGGCTCGGATGGTTAGCACAAGAGACAACGGGATTAGACTGGTTCGGTCCTCCGAGGACTAATCCCCTACGTCCAGTGTCGAGTTGCCGTGTTCCCGAGCTAGGGGTGCTTGTAGTAGGGGTTACAAACTGGACAGGAGAGGCTGTCGGACCCAAGTCCTTTGGAGTGGTGTTCGATCTGTAGGAGGTCTAACCCTTTTAACGGTTGCCCTGCTCTCCCTTTTATAGTTACAAGGGGAGGGGCAAAGGGGGAAGTAAAAAAGAAGTACAATGCTTGGTTGCTGAGATGTCTCGTCACGCGTCACTGTCCGTCGGGACGCATTGAAGTGGAGTCGCGCTACTTGATCGTGGGAGCTGCCGCGTGGCCAGGCGTGGCTGTTCACCCCGGGATGTCTGGCATCTCCTCCGACTAGTCTGCTGTTGTCCTAGCTTGCCCGAGTACTTGACTAGCCCGCCATGCTTGGTCCTAAGTCTAGGCTGGAGCTCGTCGTAGGGGGTGCTTGAGTGCATCGGGCTAAGCTTGCGTGTGGCAGAGTTGGAGATGATGTTGATGGGATGGCTGCGCAGTCGGACAGGCCCGCATTAAGGCTCTTGTCGGGGTCGGCTGCTTGCATGACCGCCAGCTGGTGTATCTGCATGGCGCGGGGAGTCATTCCCCCACGCGTCACAGTGAAAGTGCTCGTGCCTCAGGCTTGCGCCGCGTGTCGTGGCCCACGCACCAGTCGGAGCCGGGGGGAGGTCGTGCGAGGATCCCTCTTGTGGGGAACTGGTCGGAGACGCTGCCAACTGGTCGGAAGCGTGACGTCTTGCCATTGTGGGTCTTGACTAGGGTCCTCGGTCTTACTCGTCTCGAATCTTGACCTTGACATTGTCAATCTTGGCTTTCACGTTGTCAACGGTGTTGGGTTACCTTGCGTTTAAGGGAGATCTTTTCGCCGTCAAACTGGGCCCTAATCCGGACCCTCGTCAGTCATGTTTGGTTGTCTTGACTTGGATAGGAGTGGAAAAAGGTGAGTTATGCAACTTTAAGTAAGGGTGGAGCAACTTATAAATCAAGTGAATAATGTGATGCAAAAGCTGCTACCCTTCCCCCAACCCACACCTAACCAATTATCCAAATCAGTGTAAACCCCTGTAGCATTTTTAAAGTTGGTTGTGACTATATGACACTACACACATGGAATAATAATTTGACGACGATACAAAGCCAATTACGTTCTACGACAAAACTGCGCTAACCGTGGTAGCCCACCTCATCATCTAGAACTACACCGCGAATCAGTCAAGTCATTGTTGCTACAAGCTCCCTCCTGACAAAATAAAGCTCGTTTGACCCATCTTTGTCACCCTCATCAACGAGCAGAATTGCCTCCCATCTCTCTCATCTCATCGCTGGCCTTGCACCGACGTGTGTATGGTACCTTATATTGGTTTAAAATACACTCACCATAAGCCGATTATAAAACAGCCACATGGGCACAATACGTGGTATATTAGGTGAGGCGATTATGTAGTTAATCTTGAATTGGTTGGTGTGAAGTAGACTTATTTCATAATTTCAAGTTTTGCATGTCTAACCAAGAGCCCCTTAGTGGCACTCAAAGGCCCGAGTTCGACCTCCCAGAGCGAATTAAGCGGGTTTGGAATAAAAATAATAAAATTTGGTAGGGGATTCAAAAAAACCCCAGCCCCTTTGGCAAAGCTTTTGGAGGGTTCCAATAAGGACTTCAGCCTGTTGAATGTAAATGTAAAGGGAACAGTGAAAGTAAACAGTAAAAGTGATTAACTTTATTGATGAACAGTGATCTATTATATATACAATGGCAAAGGACGCCAGTTCCAGGGAGACACGCTCCCACGCGCCCCTTCGTGGGATGGAATCTAGTAACTGCAATTAGCAGTTGCTAATTGCTCCTTAATTGATCATTAGGAATATTATGGAATATTCTCAACACTCCTCTTGATCAATTATCTTCTTGATCCTCTATGTTCATCATAATATTTAATCTTGAAAAACCCTGTGGGAAAAACTTAGATATGCATTGATATATCAGGATAAAACTCCTTAAAAACCCAATGGGAAAATATAGGAGAAAACACCATGATAATCAAGTGTATGCCCGTAAAATATCATCTCCTAAAAAACCCCTGTGGGGAAAAATAAGATGATATAACATACATAATGCTGATATTGCCTCATTAAAAACTTTATATGAGAAACCCTCAAAGTAAATCTCATATAAAGAAAAGAGTACAATACGATGCACAAAGGATTAATTTTTCATATGTACTCCCCCAGATTTCTGCAAGTCTCTAAATCTCCTCATACCAATTCCTTCAACATATTTATGGAATAATGAATATGGTAGAGATTTTGTGAATAAATCAGCAAGATTATCACATGACTTAGTTTGCAGAATCTCAATTTCCCCATTCTTTTGTAACTCATGGAGATAGAATAACTTGGGAGCAATGTGTTTGGTCAAGTTACTTCTGATGTAACCTGATTCTATTTGTGCAACATAAGCAGCATTATCTTCAAAGATAATGGTAGGTGCATCAAGTGAACCGATTTAACATGATTTCAATATGTGACCCACCACTCTACGAATCCACACGCATTCTCGTGATGCTTCATATAATGCAATGATCTCAGAATGGTTAGTGGAAGTGGATATTAAAGTCTGCTTGGATGATTTCCAAGAGATAGCAGTTCCACCATTCATGAAGACAAAACCTGTCTGGGATTTACAATTATGGGGGTCAGATAGGTAACATGCATCTGCATAGCCTAAAAGATTCTGATCTGGATTTCTTTGATAGAACAATTCAAGGTCTCTAGTGCCATTAAGATACCTGAATATGGTCTTAACTCCGACCCAATGTCGTTTCGTTGGAGCTGCACTGTGTCTTGCTAGTAGATTCACTGCAAATGCAATGTCCGGCCGGGTACTATTAGCAAGATACATCAATGCTCCAATGGCACTTAGATAAGGAACCTCAGGTCCCAAAATCTTTTCACCCTCATCCTGTGGTCTGAAAGGATCTTTCTCAATATCAAAAGATCTCACCACCATAGGAGTCTTACATGGGTAGGCTTTATCCATGTTGAATTTTTCCAACATTTTCTGGATATAGGCACCTTGGTATTCAAATATCCCAGATGGTAAATGTTCAAGCTGTAAGCCTAAACAAAATTTGGTTTGACCCAAATCTTTCATTTCGAACTCCGCCTTCAAATGATGACGTGCCTCGTTGATATCTTGTTCATTGCCAATGATGTTTATATCATCAATGTAGACAGATACAATACAAAATCCATTTGTAGTTTTCTTAATGAAAACACATGGACAAATATCATTATTTATGTATCCCTTATTCTTAAGGAACACACTTAACCGATTGTACCACATTCGGCCTGATTGCTTTAAGCCATATAATGACTTCTGCAACTTAACACAAAACATGTTGCGATTTGCCTCGGGATCTGGTATACTAATTCCATCAGGAACTTTCATGTATAAATCAGAATCCAGTGACCCATACAAGTATGCGGTTACTACGTCCATCAACTGCATAGATAGACGATTTTGTACTGCCAGAGATATCAAATATCTAAAAGTTATGCCACTCATAACTGGAGAATAAGTTTCGTTGAAATCAACGTCGGGCCTTTGCGTGAAGCCCCGAGCAACTAGCCTTGCTTTATATCTCACCACTTCATTGTTTTCGTTCCGTTTCCGGACGAAAACCCACTTAAATCCAACAGGATTAACATTGGAAGGTTTCGGTAATACCTCAGAAAACACTTCCCTTTTAGTGAGTGAGGCTATCTCTGTTTCAATTGCTTCCTTCCATTTGTTCCAGTCCGAGTGCTTCATGCACTCTGCCATGGACTTTGGATCTGGATCAGTATGAAGGACTTCAACAATTTGTTCAGAGAATAAAATGTCGACCTTCGTATTACTACGATCATAAGACTCTCCAGTCTCTATGTAATTAATGGCAATTTCATCAACCCTTGTGAGATCATCATGATTTCCCAATACGATTGATCTCGGGTCATTAGATGTCCCAGCCTCAAAATCTGTGCACATAAGAGGACTAGGTATCAACTCAAATCTCTCCAAGAGATATTGATTACCGATAAAGTTTGCGTCAACAAAAAATTGACCTTCGTTTACCACTTGCTTTTGTTTCTTATCTTGCATATGGAAATTGCCTCTCCCCCTCTTGTTTCCAAGAGGTATTATTTGAGTGGTTTTCTTTGGTACCTCCACTCTTTCAGGCACATTCCTTGCAGGATTAAAGGATTTAACAACTCCTTTGTAATTGGTAAACGCATCTGCCAGATTATTTGCAATATTTTGCAAATCTAATAATCTTTGAACTTGTTGTTCAGTTTCCACAGTACGTGGATCAGTAAAGGACATGCTTTTAGCATTCCAATTAATTTCTCGGCATTGATCTTTATGGTACATTTCTCCCCCCAATGCCGGAAAATGATCTTCATCGAAGATACTGTCAGCGAATCGGGCAGTAAATAGATCACCTTTCATAGGCTCTATGTACTTGATGATCGACGGAGATTTAAATCCCACATAGATCCCCAACTTTCTGTGTGGGCCTATTGATGTTCGCTGAGGTGGTGAGATGGGTATGTAAATAGCACACCCAAATTTACGCAAATGGGAAATACTCGGTGGATGTCCACGTACCATTTCTAATGGGGAGTTTTCATTATATGCAGTTGGTCGTAGTTGGATCAGGTCAGCAGCGTGCAGAATTGCATGGCCCCAACACGATGTAGGCAACTTGCAATTCATCAACATTGGTCTTGCGATGAGTTTAATTCTCTTTATCAATGACTCTGCTAAGCCATTTTGAGTGAGGACATATGGCACTGAATGCTGGACTTGAATTCCCGTTGCCATACAATAATCATTGAATGCATGGGATGAAAATTCAGCAACATTATCCATTCTAATTGATTGGATTCTATGTTCAGGATAATGTGTCTTCAATTGTATTAGTTGAGACAGTATTTTGACAAAAGCGTGGTTGCGTGTCGACAAAAAGAGTCACACTAGACTATCTAGTAGATGCGTCTATCAACACCATGAAATACCTGAACGGTCCACATTCCAGCTGAATCGGCCCACAAATATCACCTTGAATTCTTTCAAGAAATTTGAGTGGTTCAGCCTTGATTTTGAGTGTTGATGGTCTCAAAATCAATTTCCCAGTTGCACATGATGTGCAAACATAATCCGAGGATTGTGGGAATTTTGTTTTCTGCAAGTTATGACCAATGGAATTGCTAATAATTTTCCTCATCATGCCAACACCTGGATGACCAAGTCTATCATGCCAAGTTTGGAATGAATTGACATCTTGGAAAATTACTTTATATGCAACAAGAGACATTGGTTTTATGTATGTGTAGTACAATCCAGATTCGAAGGAGGGTATTTTCTCGCAAATTTGCTTGCCATATCATGTAAGTTTGGTGAAGCAAATGAATTCTTCTTTGCCATCTACATGTGTTTCCACATGAAGACCATTCTTACGGATATCTTTATAGCTTAGTAGGGTACGTGTCGATTCCGGATACAATAATGCATCCTCTATCGTCAATTGTGTACCCTTAGGGAGAACAATAGTGGCTCGTCCTGAACCAACTATTAAAGCATCGCTTCCTGCGATGGTCATGACATTTCCTCTTCTTTTTCTAAGAGTCTGGAAATATTTCATCTCCCTTAGTATTGTGTTGGTAGTACCACTATCAACAATACATAATTCCTCCTCCATTGGATTGACATCACAAGACATCTATCATAAATAAGAAAGTAATGCATAATTAAAAGACTTCTTATTTAGATACATACTAATATATTACAACATCAAACATTACAATACATAAGTACTATCACAAAACATTCATCTCACAAATGTGCATCTCCTACACATAGAGTTTGCACAATTGTTACAACACTTAATAATCCCACACTATAATAAAATGGTAGCTTCGGCTTGAGACAATTTATTCCAAGTCTCCAAACATGTCATTTGAGGTGAACTCCGCGAGCATGTCATCGGTAGTGGGAAGCTTCTCCTTCATGAGATCTAGCTTGTCATTGTTGTTTGAACAACCCACTTCCTTGTTCGCAGCAGGCGCAAGATTGAAGTGTGCTTCATATCTTGGCTCTTTGTCCTTGCTTTGCTTTGCATCCTTTAAAGACTTTTGGTAGAGGGCTACCAAATGCTTTGGAGTATGGCAATCTTTAGCAAGGTGATTAAAAGTGACACATCTATGACATTTAGAGTCATTTTTGGCTCTAGTATCACCACCCCGCTTACCCTTATGATAAGGCTTGTGCTTTTTGTTGAAAGTTTTCTTCTCGGGCTTGTTCTTGGGGTCAGCAAAATTGGATCCCTTGAACTTTCTCTTATTTTTCTTTCCCTTACCCTGCACATTATGAACTTCAGGAAGAGGTGCTGCACCCGTCGGGTGCTTATGATGGTTCTTCATTAGAAGCTCATCATGTTTCTCGGCCTGAGTCAAAGTGTGGATAAGTTGAGAATATTGAGTGAATTTATTAGCCCGATACTATTGTTGCAATACTCGATCCACAGGAAGCATGGTAGAAAGAGTTTTCTCAATCTTATCAGCATCTGTTGGTTTTTTCTCACAAAACTTCAACTTAGAGCAAATTTTATGAACAACATGATTGTAGTCTGCAACGGACTTGAAGTCCTGCAAACATAAATGGTTCCACTCATGATTAGCCTCCGGCCAAATGAGTTCTTTTTGCTGATCATAACGCTCTTTAAGCGCACGCCATAAAACATGAGGATTCATCTCCATAAGGTACTCTTGTTTGAGATCCTTGTGGATGTGAAACCTCAATAGCATAAGGGCGTCAAACTTCTTTTGTTCATCCAAAACGACACCTGCAGTAGGCTCGCTAAGGTATGGCAAAAGCCCACGGGATGCAAAGTTGATCTTTATATCCGAAGCCCAAGTGGGGTAATTGTGGCCATCAATGGCGAGTTCATCGAACTCTTTTACCATGGCCATAGCCTACAAAGTAGGACCACATGATTCAATAATTCATAAAAGAAATATAATCAAGTGGTTAAATATTGTTGTAATAAATGCAAATTAATTTAATAACATAATTCTCGAAGGATTAATAAAAGTACAAGGTAAACAAATAGCATGTTAACCTTCAAATTTTAATCTCATCAACTCGTATACATGGTAGATAGTCTCAAATGCCATAGGACATAGAGTAGATCAAAATGATAGGCAATAATTTGCTGCCAAAGCATGGTCTTAATGCAAATAATTCGTCATGAATTAAATGCAACCTTTGCTAAGGTCTCCATCACACCATGTGTATACTCAAGTTAATGATTGAGCACTGAATTTTGTAATCACTACAATATTGTAAACCAAAATCATCAATGGTAGTCACTTTAATAGTGTAAGCCATTGTGATATTTTCATAATCAATCCTTGTTTTTGGAACATTATATAGGTAGTCATCAATCTTCAAAATGAGCATGATGTAGACCTTTAGTGATAGATCGTCAAAATCCATATTCATGGATATGATCTCTATCACCTAATGTTCAAACCCAAAAAAATTTAGAGAAATGTATGATTAATTGCAAGAGATCATTAGTAATATTTTACTAATGAAGAAAATGACAGCAATGAGATGATGTATGTGAACAAAATATAGCAATAACGAAATTAAGTATGAAAGTGACAATATGTACACAAACATACTAACATTAATGTCGAAATTGCAAAGTACATAAGTGATAAAACACATTTGTACATAACCATCACATGATAGATCTAGACTTAGTAAAGTAGCAAGACTAAACAGTGATAAACATCAGTAATTAACATAGACTAATATCTATTGATTGGAATATAAACTGCTGGAAATTTCTAAATGAAATAAATAAAAGAAACATGGCAACAGGCCCAGGATGCATGGCCTCATGGCCCAACCCAGGCGGCTTGCATCGCCACGGCCCGCATGGCTGCCGGCAGGCCGGTGCTGCCGCCTGGCCCATCTGGCCCGTGCGGGCGCGCCCGGCCGGCCGGGGCCCGGTAGGCCGCTTTGATGCGCGGCCGGTCCAACAGAGCCGGCCTTGCCACCGGCCCCGGCCGGCCGGTGCGGTCGCCCGGCCCGGCCGAGAGGCCCGGCCGCGCGCGGTCGCCGGCCCGGCCCGGAGGCCCAGCCGACTACATATAAGAGGGGCGGTTAGGGTTACCAACCCTAACCGCCTCCTCCCCAACCCGCAGCGCAGCCAGGGCAAGCCGGCGGCGCCGCCGCTTTTGCTACCGCGAGTCCCGCCACCCCCTTGCTGTCCCAAGCCGCCGGCAGTCTCCCTGTAGTAGATCCACCCCTCCTCTTGCTCATCTAGCACCGGAAGTTGGCGTCCGGCGTAGATTGAAGATGGAGCCGCCACCGGCCCCCGATGCGCAGCCAGCAGCCAGGCATGGCCGCCGGCTGATCCGGTGCGACTCCCGCCGCCTCGTCGCGGTCCGAAGCCGCCGGTCGCCCGTGTGAAGAAGATCCTCCCCTCCGTCGTCCCCCTTGCCACCGGAGCGCGAGCTCCGGCGCAATTCGGGGATGGGGGCCGCCGGCGGCTCCCGCACCTTTGTCGCTGTTGACGAGGTCGAGCCGCCCCCACCCACGGCGGCGCTGCTCAAGAAGTTGGAGGTGCGCACCTCCCCTCAGAAGGAGAAGCACGGTCCCCATCTCGCCCGCGGACGTGCCCGCCACTCTGAGTCCCGGAGTTCGGGCTCTCGCGCGAGCGGACGACGACGTGTGCGGGGCTCGGCGATGGAGGAGCAGATGGCCTGTGCGAGACGTTGATCCACGTCCTGTGGAGCGTGGGGCTGACCGGCGGCGAAGACCGAAGTGGTTGCGGCGGGGCCTGCAACGCCGGCTCGACGACGGTGTCGCCGACGTCTCTGGAGAAGAGGCGCAGCGACGGCATGCCCCTTCCAGCCGCGATGGTCCCCTGGGCGTGGCCATTGGTGAGCGGGCGACCGGCTGCAGTAGCCGGCCCGTTCACCCTCGGTGCCGTTCGGGGAGGAGGCGACGACGGCGAGGATGGAGATCTGCTGCGACGGCTGCCTGCTACAGGTGAGGCAGCGCGTGTTGCATCCATGTGCACTTCCACTGGTTCACCCGCTGATGATGCAGGTACGACTCCGTTGACCGGCGGTGTAGACTCATCCAGAGGCAAGTCACAGAGGACCACCGGTACCTGAACCACGGCCGTCCACCCATGCGCATCGTAGTAGGCCACGTTGGCCACCTGGATGCGAGCGGGTGGAGTCCGGGTCGAGGTTGGAACCGGCGCCGAGGAGACGACGACGTTCGGCGGCTCGGCATCGATGGGGATGTCCGCCGGGATCGACGGAGGCGCCGTCATGGCGCTCCAGAGGAGGAGTGCCTCGCGTGCAGCGGTCGGCGTCGCCGTGTGCTTGTCGGCGAGGGAGAGACGCACATGGTGCTGGATCAGTTCCCTCAGGCTTCGAGCACGACGATGAAGAGGAATGTGCATGACGGAGGCCACAAGTTCATTGATGGTAGGCATGGTACCTCTCGTGGTTGGAGGCCGATTTCTCCTTCTCCGGCGAACTGCTGCCGGCCTCTTTTCTTGTCTTCTCGGTGGTTTTGAGCGTGCTGATAACGTGTTGAATGTAAATGTAAAAGGGAACAGTGAAAGTAAACAGTAAAAGTGATTAACTTTATTGATGAACATTGATCTCATATATATACAATGGCAAAGGACGCCAGTTCCAGGGAGACACGCTCCCACGCGCCCCTTCGTGGGATGGAATCTAGTAACTGCAATTAGCAGTTGCTAATTGCTCCTTAATTGATCATTAGGAATATTATGGAATATTCTCAACACAGCCGAAGTTGTACCAAATACCTAAAAAGAAAATGGATTTCACATATCATGCAAGGCTTACCTCTAGAGTCCGCTAATATTTACGAGAAATCTGAGAATGCATCCCCTCATCCATAGTTAAGCAATACTTCTATTTGAACTAAAATAACAAAGCACTCATAACTAGCTAAGCAATATTTCTAATTATGTATATTTCATTTTACATGAGCTAAAGTTATAAATTGTGGCATGAGGGTGAACATACAATTTAGATGAACAAATAGGTCAAATATCAAAAGGTACATTGGACATTTGATGTCTTCAATCCCTTCATGAAAAACAAGATGAACTTTGTTATTCCAACATTTTTCAAAACGTCTTCAACTCCACCAGAGAAGCCACAACCATTGTCGTTTTAGGAGTCGTACCTTGCCAAAGGGGCCCGAGTCTCACCATTTAGATTATTGAAAGAAAGGAACTAGACACCATATGATCAAATGTCTACCCATTTGTTTTTCATACATTAGGAAGTACAGGCACACTTTCAAAAAACTGTTGCAGAGATTTCATGTCGATGAATTAACTCAAAGTATGATGGACATGCGATTGAGCTTGTAGTCCAATGGTAGGATGGTCCAGTGGGACGCTACCCACCAGGGTTCAAATCCTGGTGCTTGCACCTTTTCCTGGATTTTCCAGGATTTATCGGCGTTATGCGTTAAGTGGTAAGCGACGTTCCCGTCGATGACGAGACGCCATTGGTGACTTCGAGAATCTCCAGATCTACCAGTGCTCAGTCCCTCGGAGGTGCTCATAGGGGTAGAGTTTGTGTACGTGTATTCATAGGGGTGAGTGTGCGTGCGTATTGTGAGCGTCTGCGTTGTACTGTGTAATTTTTTAAAAAAAGTATGATGGACATACTAAGAGTAAAAAGTAAAGTCTTCACCTCATCAACATCATTGTTAAGGAATGTAATAATCTCATGACGGCCAAGTTTATTCACTCCTTATCATTCTTCAATAGGCCGCTAATTCGTTTCGTGAATAATGGAAAATATCTATTGCAAATGTTGCCCTCTTTGCCTTTACTTTGAGTACAAGTGCTTCAACTTCTTTACAACCTCCTTTACATGGAGAATCATCTTGCACCCTCAAGAGCTTAGATAGAACATATTTTCAGTGCTCCATATGACGAACAGTAGACTCATTCTCCTCGAATGATTTCCTCGACGCTTTCCTATATTGTAAGCGACTACACAAGTCAAAAGACAGGAAGTTATCGGTCTCCAATTTCACAACTTCAATGAGAACATCCACAATTTGAAAGCTATTGTAGCTTCCAGATGAAATGATACCATAAAGAATAATCTGGAGAACATGATGTACACATAAAAGTTCTCGAGACAAGAGAGAATGGCCAATATCATTGACTTGCCATGGACGAAAGCAAAGTTTTCATCCCATCGGCTCTCATTGTCAAGCAATAAGCTACGCTCTGTAATGTTGGCTACAAGGCGTGTTATGTAGATGCCCACGTTTGTTAAATTGTCATCAGAGGTCGTCACTTATATGCATATCTATAAAACTTATATAGGTGAGACCCACTACAAATCCCACTTACATTTCTCTCAATCTAGGATGTGCCATGTCATCAACTTAGGTTATCTGTGTTCAATCCGGGCGCCCGCGACCCGCGCCCCCGATCCCACCCTGCGTCGTCCCGCGCCCCCGCACAGCAGCCCCGTCGCCTTCCCAGCCATCCGCGCCTTCACACGTTTCGTCTGTTGCTCCACTCATATCGATCCGTCCCCTACTCTTCGGCCAGCAGCCCACCATTAAACCCCACCTGTGCCATGTCCTCTTCGGCTCTCCCCCAAAAATACAAGAGCCCACAAATCTCCTCTTCCTGTGTTGGTCGTTTGAGCAATTGAGTTGTGCGCCCGGGCCTGCGGGCCTCGCCGGTCGCTGACCTATCTCCCCAGCGTTCGCGCGTTGTTCCGGCACTATTGGCCCGTCATCCTAGCCGCGCGCGCCGGGCGATCTCCCGTGTGCGCACGCACAGGCCAGGCTGCCGTCGAGTCTCTGCCACCCCTGCATGGGCGGACGTGCCGCGCGTGGCGGCATGCACCGCACTGCCATCGTTCCGAGCGGGCCATGGTGCCCATTGAGTCTTTGCCGCGATGTGCGTTTATGTTTATTTCTTCTCCGTCTTCACCTCTGTTGACGGTTAATAATTGTATCAAAGTTCGTTTGTGACTTGCAAGCGTACAAGTCTCCCGTCGTAGTCAAGGGACCCTTCTTCCCTCGAGTGGTGAACCCAAGGTATCGAATCCGTGGAACAAATGTGTGACGCAAAACTTAATCTAATAAAGCCAAGTAACTTCAATCTTCGATAAAAGAAACCCTAATGCATCTAAGTAAAAGACACGAAACGAATCTAATCTACTAAAGACCGGAGAAAACAAAGTAAGATTGGGTAGATAAACCGATCTAGAGGGATCGGGGTAAGCCTTTTGTTGAAGTTCCAAGCAAGAGAAGAAGTAGCAAATCGAATCTTAATAGAAGCCTCTTTAAATCGTGGTTTCCCGTCCAAATCCGAAAACATCCGCCTTTCGGAACCCCCGTTCTGTCACAACGTATCCCTATTCATGCGGGGAGATTAGGGCGAGTCAAAAGACAAGTCGAGATTCTTTCGGAAGATCCGGCGTGTACCTCTAGCCACCGCAGCTACAAGAACACCCTATGTAATCTATCTCGAGAATAGAATTGGAATAAGCAAAGCCGATCGAAAAACGAAATCTTCGAGGAAACACTTGATCGCTAGGAAAAGATTCAACTTGATAATTCAACTATAACAATGATACATACACAAGATCACCACCGGGATCCTTCCTTGATCTTGCTTCTAGCTCCGGGAACTCCGACATGGTCTTCCGTGCAAGGTTCCCACGTCGGCTAGGGGAACCCTAGTCAACTAGCTCGACCCTCTCCTCTCCGAGATGGTGTCCCTCTCTTCTCTGCTCCTCGGCGGCCGATGACGAATTCTTCTCTGCGTGGCTCTCGGTCAGGGGGCTATAAATAGCCCGATTGGCGGCTAGGGCAAAGGAGGGGGCAAGTGGGCCCCGGATGGGCCTGGGCCGACCGGACTGGGCCGGCCGGCCTGGGCCCATCTAGGCCCAGCCCAAGGGCTCCTTTGCTCTACGTCGGTTCCCTTGCTTCCTGGATGTTTCCCCCTTCTGCATGTAGGTCCATGTCGTCAGTTTCTCTCCGAATTGGACTCAACTCCTTGTCTTGCAAGATCCAGCACTTTTCTGGTCAGGTCCTCGGAGTCTGTCGTCTTCTCGGATCAAGTCCCTGGCCTCTTGGAGTTAAGTTTGCTTCGTTGCATGACTTGTACGTGGCTTCAAGGTCTTGTCATGAGGTGCTTGATGAACTTATCCCGAAAGTCTTGCATTCAACACTAAAACCCTGCATAAACATTAAACTCCAAAACCGACATGCACACGTGAACTTGTTATACCACGGGGGTTAGTACCAATGGATAAGGTATAAAACTCATGCCAACACCGAAGGTAAACTCATGGCTAGGTTGACGGATTTTCACCGTCAACATCTCCCCCATGCTTAAACCTTGCTCATCCTCGAGTAAGCCTTCGATGGATATCATCATTGCCAAACAATGTTAAACCTTGCACTTGATCATACATGAGAAAACATAATGCTCTCAAAATTTTAATTCATTAAAGTTCCATAATGTACTAGCCTTCATCTCTACGGAGGGTAGATTCTTATTAAGCTTATCCCACAAGTATTAACATGCTCACAAAGTTTAAATAGATCTCGAAATTTTTGAAATAAAGAACGAGATAAAGAAGGGCTAGACCAAGTTCACAAATTTAAATCATCTTGTATATTGCTCATGAACTCTCATCTCACTTGTCTCTCAAGCCTATATATTCTACTCCTTTCCCTCTCATAACATATATGTGTGGTAGGCTTTATATGGAGCTTTGGGAAAGTTTAGTCCTAACAAGATTTTATAAATGAGGTGTTATCAAAACAAGACAAGCTTCTCATGGTCTTACCGAGACTCGTCAAAAAGGTCATTGGAAAATAATGTTAAATCAAGGAGGGGAAAGAGAAAAATACACACACTTTTAGATGAGTGGACATGTGCAAATGGCAAAGAGTGAGCCCGAGGCACAAAGGAAGTCCTCGTTATCGGATTGCACATGGTTGGAAAATGAGAATGGATCTTTTTAACTTGAAGCCTTGAATGCACTTTTAGAGAACCGGGGAGTTCACTTTACGCATATATTTTTTTCTCTTTCTCATATTTCTCATTCTTTTCTTTCTTTCTTTCTTTCTTTCATTATATATATTATTTTTTTTCTTTCTTCTTGTGAGACTTTCACCTTGGAAGTCACGTATATCGCCGATTTTTTTTCTTTCATCATTATATTATTTTTTTTAAAATACTCCCTTTTGAACTCTAAAACTGCACCGTACCTACCTCCTCCCCCATGCTTAGACGTTGCTCGTCCTCGAGCAAAGAGGCAAAAAATAAGGTAGGTACCGGAAATAATTTTCCTTGGAGAGATACTTGAAATCTTCAATGTCGGCACCGTCTTGCGATCTTCCTTGAATTGACGATCCATTCTCAACGATAGGTTGTGGTCAAGGAGGTAATCACAAAAGATGATATTTGGTTTAAGGGTGGATATCCGGCGAAGTTTGTGAGATCTCCGATGCGGGGATACACAATGCACGGATAAAAGGCTAGCAAAAAGATAGATACGCAAAAAAATGGAATGAGCAGCTTCTTAGTCTCGGGCCAGAGAAATCATGGCCTGCAATAACTCACTCAAAAATAAATCTTGTACACAAAGGTTTATGCACTCAAATATGTATTAGGCTTTGGATAGGTTGAGCAACACACAAGCGATATTTGTGACAAGGTTAGCGATATTTTTGAGCATAAAAGACATCTTTAATCTATTCATAACTTGAGAGCACATAAAACACTATGGGTCTTTATTTTAATTATAACCTCCGCTGAAAATTAAGCTAGCATTTAAATAAATTCAGATTTGTATTTTTAAGAGAGCACTAGCTTAAGCATGCATAGATCAATTACAAAGATGAACAAAGCTGCAGTTATAATCATATATCATCATGACACAAATTTTTATAACTTTTCCAATGATATAATCAAGGTGGTGTCTTTATTAATGATGACATCAAGTTGAAATACAAACTGAAAATAAACAAACATGCTTGCTGAAATTTAAATAAAAACAGAAAATACTACGCAAACACACATAAGCAAAAGCTGAAAATTACAGAGAAAAAGAAAAGAAAAGAAAACTAAAGTTCCTAAATCTTCTAATCCTCCGCCGGCGGTTGATGTTTATGATCTTGATAATAATACCCTTGCTCATAATATGATTGGACATTTCCTCCGACGAATTGATTTGGCTCCACAAGGTGAAGGCGTCCAAGCTCAAAGGCAATATTTGCGTTTCCTTCACCAAGTTGAGTTGCATTAGCTTGGATGGCTGCGATGTTTTGGGCGTTTCTTGCAGCATACCCTCCAATTATGACCATGCTTTGTTGTGGTTGGGGATGATGAGCGTAGGACTCCGCGAAGTTAGCGTTGGGCACAACATAATTTGGTGGGGGTACCGGTGCACCACCCCCCCCCATGCTTGCTCTTGTGGCCCTCCGTAATAACTTGGCGGAGGAGGGATCCCACCGAATGGTTGCACATTGGGTTGTGCTCCACTCGCTTGTGCGGAGGATGTTCCCTCCTCCACGATTCTTCCTCTTTTGTTCTTCCTTGCATGGACAAGTAGTCCCTCTTCCAACCAATCTTCTCTCCCTTCGGTGAAAAGCCTAAGCCTCTCATTGGGAAGGGGTAGGTTCACTATGGCCAACCGATAACCTCCTATCTCATCTCCACTAATGTATTTGCCTTGCCGCAAATACTCAATGCTGAGAGAGGTACCACGCAAAAGATGGTCGGGGTTTCTTGCGATCCCCGGCCGTAAGGAGAAGGCCAACATGGAGAGGTAGCACCCCGAACCAATATTACCCGCCCCCGATGTTGCTTCATAACACCAACGGTTGATCATAAGGTAAGAGGGGTCTATTGGCTGCCTGGCAATTAAAGCCGAGTATAGCCAATTCAACTCCGTGTCGGTCACCTTTGTCTCCTTCATCCTCCCCAATACCCTCTTGCACATCCAAGAGTGAAATATCCGGATAATGGGGTTGCGGATGCAATTGCGTTGTTGATGGGCTTCTCCGGAGATCATATTCCAAAATCCCGCTAACATGCCGGGTGGCACGTCAACTTTCTCCGGAGCTCCCTTGTGGAATCCAAGCAGCTACCTAACGTGCTCGTAGGGAACCACTTGTTGGACTCACTCCAAACGGAATGACAAGCTTTGCACCCCATCATCATCAAGGATGGGTGCAATAGTCATCAAAATTTCCAAGGCGAACCCCAAGTGGGTGTCCACCGATACTCCGTTGGAGAACTGCACCCATCCAAGGTGCCCCAACATATAGTATATGTCGGTGCCAAAACCCAAGGTGTAGAGTGCTTGGTCGTCGAACTTGACGTTGGGCACAAGCCTCTTCTCAAGATTAGAGAGCCTCTCCTCCTCCTCCGCCGACAAGATGATGAAGCCGTACGAAGAGTATGTCGGGTGTAAGGAGGTGGCGCGGTTGAACGGGTCGATCGTCGTGGTGGCACGGGCTGCTCCTCCGTGTGCCCACGAGATTCGGTAAACCTCATGGAAGTGCTTCTTGCAGCCCTCATACCACCAAGGAGGAGAGCATCGTTCCTCCTCGGTGGTGCCGTATCCGTCTCCATGCTCCGGGGAGACTCGGAAACCGAGTGCCTCCTTGAAGACGTGGTTGATGACGGCTTGGACGACGACGAACTCTTCTTCTTGGAGAAGAGACTTGTGGTCTTCTTCCACATGGTTGCTGCACTCTTTTCTTCAACTAAAACTCCGGGTTGCAACCGGTAACTAGGTACTTAAACTCTTTGCTTCGGATGTGGACTTTGAGTGGATTAAGGATGTGGATTTTTTTTCTTGAGCTATCAAGCTTGGGAAGGTTGGCTATGTCTACGGAGGTTTTGAGCACACAAACTTGAACACACAGGCAAAGGAAGGAGAGGGAAGCTTGCCTGCAGAAAACGGGAGCCGGGGGGCTCCTTAAGTAGGTGAGGCCGGCCGGCCTGGGGTCCTTCTGGCTCCTCCCCGCCTCGTCTTTCTTCCAGCACGATCATTTCGCCTCTGCAACTTTCCTGCCCGCGTGCTCCACGAGTTGCACCGCCCAAACGCTCTCGTCCACTCCTTTTCTTGCATTATTGGTCCTTCCACTTGATGCTTCATGCTTTGGGTCATATCCATGCTCCCTAGCTCCACTTGCTTCACATGCCACCATGAAATTCCTGCAAAGTTGATGCTTGCTGCCCACCATGCTTGTCCTTTGCATGTGGAATTGGTGAAAGTTGATAAAAGGGAATCCAAAGGTGCATGTATGATTAATTCAAACTAGATTGCCTCCATTAAGGTGTGTTTAAGGTTAAGCACTCCTCTAATTCGAAATTTAAAATATTTTTCAGAGCCATGCAAGAGCTCAAACATAATTTTAGAGAAGTTTTTAAACCATTAAAAACAAATGTAAGTAAAAAATATTTTTGGACTACGTCGATTTCGGTCTCACCGGTATAGTTTGCCTTCATCGGTTGAGAGCAGACTTTTTCCCGGCTTGATCATGGGGGCATAGGTTTAGGTTCTAATTTTGGCTAAATAAGAAAGATTTTGAATAAAACAAAATTAGAATAGGATTAGAAAAATTCTAATCCTAGAGAAACCAAGGATATAGATTTTTAAAAACCAACCAAAAGTTTTGATTCCTAGGTTCACGCGAGTTCTGCCACGTGCTGAATTTTATTAACACTTAAATATAAATCGTGGCTCTACTCGTGTGGTTTTAGCATGAAAAATAAGTCAACCTCAGCACCATAATGAGGGTGAAAGGTTGAGTTAGGTTCTGAAATTATTTGGTTGAGGTTTCTCGAAAAGAAAAGAATAAATAAGCACATAGGAGGGTTCATGCAAAGGGTTTATGATAAAGCAAACATTCAATCAAGAATTATGTCTCTAATATTGTTCAACCACTTCTAAGTCTAATGTCTTTGTGTAGTAAAACTCAAAAACTCAATTATTAAAAATACTCGAAAAACCTGGAATCGGGTTGTCCTCCCGGTAGCTTATTCTTGACTCGACGAAACGGGTTGCCTCCCGCCTAGCGCTTCGTTTATAGTCTATAGCTAGACTTCTTCACTTGATTACTCCGGATCAACGCTCTTTGCGGGCGTTGCAATCTTGGGTACCCACTTCCGCACCATCTTGGGCGCGGGCTTGTCTTCCGGCTTAGTCGGCTTAGTCATTTTTTTGGTCTTCACAGGCGGCTTCTCTTCCTTTGTCTTGACGGATGCAACACCTTCTTTGATTTTCTTTACGTTCATTTTTTTCGGCTCCTTCTTCTTTTTCAGCCCCTCCGTTTGTTTTGGTTCTCCCTTCACTCCAATCATGTTGCATGCCTCAATTCTTGGATGGAACTTGAAGGAACTCCTTTCTCCGTTGATATCGAACATGATCTCCCCCTTGCCAACATCAATAGTAGCTCCCACGGTCTTGAGGAACGGCCTCCCTAGGATGAGCGGCGGCTTCTCCCTCTCTCCCATCTCAAGCACAACGAAGTCGACGGGGGATGAAGTGGTGTCCAATCTTCACGGGTACATCTTCGGCAATGCCCAAGGGATAGCGAATGGAGTTGTCACCCAACTCCAAACATATTCCCGTAGGCTCCATTGGTAGGCGTAGCTTCTCGAACACATCCCTAGGCATGACGCTCACACTAGCTCCAAGGTCGCATAACGCCTTCTCGAAGTTGAAAGAACCAACCGAACATGGAATTGTAGGGCACCGGGGTCCTTTTGCTTCTCTAGCCCATTAGCAATAGCGGCACTACACTCCTCGGACATCTTGACATGATCTACCCCGAGTGTTGCTATCTCATATTTATTTTCAAGTATATCTTTAAAGTAACGAGAATATGTAGGTACTTGTAGGGCATCTAGTAATGGCATGTTGATGCTAAGTCTACGCACAACTTCCACAAACTTCTCAAAGTGGTTGTCAAGTTTACCTCGGAAGAAGCGTGGCTTGAGTTGCGGTATCCTCGTGTCTTCCTCCGGCATCTCGAATTCGGGTTCCTCGGTGACGATTCCCGTAACCTTCTCTTTAGCAACTCCTTCCACACCGGTGGATGGTTTAAGCTTCCTTGCTCCCGCGGAATGTTCTGGATCTTCGGTCTCCTTCCCCGAACGTGTTTGAATGGCCTTCGCCGATTCGGGACATTTGGGTTGTCCCGGAAGCTTCCCTTCATCATTAGTGAGGCGCCCCGCAAGTTGTCCAACTTGCGTCTCGAGCATCTTCATCATGTTGAGCACTTGATGATTGGAACTTCCGACCTCCGTCACTACGCTATCGATGTTCTCCAACACCTTGTCTATGGTCTTGAACTTGGTGACGGTGTCCTTGTTGATCTTAGCTTGCTCATCCATGAACTCCTTCAATTGTATACGAAGCGGAACCCGTGGGTTGAACCGGATGTAGGCGCCCGGACGACGCCCACGTGTCATTATCCGTGACCTTCTTGAATAGAGTGAAAGCTTCCGTCGGTGTAAGTTCGATGATGGATCCTCCCGCCGATGCATCGATGATCGTCCTTGACGCCATGGTGAGTCCTTGATAGAACTTTTGCACGAGGTCTTCCTTCGGGAACTTGTGATGTGGAACCGCCCGGGTGTACTCGTTGAAGCGCTCGAATGCCTCCGAGATAGTTTCCGTAGGATATTGAACAAAGGTGGCAATCTTATTATGCAAGCTTTGAGTTTTACCCGGTGAGTAGTATTCCTTCATGAAAGCCTTCATCAACGTGTTCCAATTTTGCACCGTCTCCGCCGGTTGAGAGTGGAACCATTGCAAAGCCTTCCCGAGTAGTGAAAACGGAAAAAGCCTTGCCCTCATTTGGTCTTGAGTCACCCCATCCATGTTGAAAGTCTGACATAGTTGAATGAATGCTTGGAGGTGAAGGTTCGGATCCTCTTTACCGGTGAAGGGTGAATGTTGCACCATGAGGATTGTTGAGGTCTTGATCTCGAACGGTCTTCCGATCTCCTCAAGGTTCAAGATTGGTAGGTCGATGATGTCTGGGGTGCATAGCTCCCCAATCTTGCGTTCTTGCGGTGGTTGGTCACCCATCGGTGGAAGTCGATTATCCCGAGGACTTTGAGGTGGTGAATTCTTCGGAGATTCCTGCGATCCTTTGTCTTCCGACTCCGAATCTACAAAATCCAGCTTTTTAGCTTGATGTGCTTCACGTCTCCTTAGCCTGTAAAGTTTTTCTGGATCATCCACAAAATTATTGGGTTTGTTGGAGAGGTAGCCGTCCATCTCCTGTTAGGGTTAGCAATAAACAAAGTATGCGAAAACTAGAAAGTAAAAACAAATCTATAAAAACTAGAGTTAGACAACTAGATTAGATGTATTTTGAGGATGATCAAAGTTTAGTAGATGCAAAAATAAAAACAAAAAGAAAACTGAAAATTACAAAAAGGCAATAAAAAAATCAAATCTTGATCACTTGTTCCCCGGCAACGGCGCCAGAAAAAGGGGCTTGTTGACGGTTAATAATTGTATCAAAGTTCGTTTGTGACTTCCAAGCGTACAAGTCTCCCGTCGTAGTCAAGGGACCCTTCTTCCCTCGAGTGGTGAACCCAAGGTATCGAATCCGTGGAACAAATGTGTGACGCAAAACTTAATCTAATAAAGCCAAGTAACTTCAATCTTCGATAAAAGAAACCCTAATGCATCTAAGTAAAAGACACGAAACAAATCTAATCTACTAAAGACCGGAGAAAACAAAGTAAGATTGGGTAGATAAACCGATCTAGAGGGATCGGGGTAAGCCTTTTGTTGAAGTTCCAAGCAAGAGAAGAAGTAGCAAATCGAATCTTAATAGAAGCCTCTTTAAATCGTGGCTTCCCGTCCAAATCCGAAAACATTCGCCTTTCGGAACCCTCGTTCTGTCACAATGTATCCCTATTCATGCGGGGAGCTTAGGGCGAGTCAAAAGACAAGTCGAGATTCTTTCGGAAGATCCGGCGTGTACCTCTAGCCACCGCGGCTACAAGAACACCCTATGTAATCTATCTCGAGAATAGAATTGGAATAAGCAAAGCCGATCGAAAAACGAAATCTTCGAGGAAACACTTGATCGCTAGGAAAAGATTCAACTTGATAATTCAACTATAACAATGATACATACACAAGATCACCACCGGGATCCTTCCTTGATCTTGCTTCTAGCTCCGGGAACTCCGACGTGGTCTTCCGTGCAAGGTTCCCACGTCGGCTAGGGGAACCCTAGTCAACTAGCTCGACCCTCTCCTCTGCGAGATGGTGTCCCTCTCTTCTTTGCTCCTCGGCGGCCGATGACGAATTCTTCTCTTCGTGGCTCTCGGTCAGGGGGCTATAAATAGCCCGATTGGCGGCTAGGGCAAAGGAGGGGGCAAATGGGCCCTGGATGGGCCTAGGCCGACCGGGCCCGGGCCGGCCGGCCTGGGCCCATCTAGGCCCAGCCCGAGGGCTCCTTTGCTCTACGTCGGTTCCCTTGCTTCTGGATGTTTCCCCCTTCTCGCATGTAGGTCCATGTCGTCGGTTTCTCTCGAATTGGACTCAACTCCTTGTCTTGCAAGATTCAGCACTTTTCTGGTCAGGTCCTCGGAGTCTGTCGTCTTCTCGGATCAAGTCCCTGGCCTCTTGGAGTTAAGTTTGCTTCGTTGCATGACTTGTACGGGGCTTCAAGGTCTTGTCATGAGGTGCTTGATGAACTTATCCCGAAAGTCTTGCATTCAACACTAAAACCCTGCATAAACATTAAACTCCAAAACCGACATGCACACGTGAACTTGTTATACCACGGGGGTTAGTACCAATGGATAAGGTATAAAACTCATGCCAACACCGAAGGTAAACTCATGGCTAGGTTGACGGATTTTCACCGTCAACAACCTCCATCCAACCTCTTCCGATGTGAAAGATTCTGCATGCAGGAGAGGAGGAGCATCAGTCGCCGCCGAACGTCAGCACACGTTGTTGATTTATGTCTCCTGCTTTGCCGCAGCCGCTCGGTTTTGAGCTCCCGTCGTCGTCATCAGCCTCGACTCGCTCCCTTCTCCTCAAATCTGAGGATCTCGTGGTAAATCTATTCCTCTGCTCAATTGGTTGGCTTACCCCAGGTCCTGATATGTCAGTCTATTATGCTCCACTGTATTTTGTATATGAAACAAGTTTTGATGGTCTTCTCTGTAGGTGACAGTTGAGAGATTAGTACGGAGTAGATATTATGTTTCTCTCTGTTTGACATTATTTATCTGCTGAGCTAAGAGTCACATTTTATCTCTCTTAACGTTTTGAAAATAATATTGTTATACAATCACTCTTTAGTGTTTTCTGATTTTAAATTTCATTTTAAAATTCTGTTTAAAAATTCTGCAGCAACGCTCGGGGTATCACCTAATACTAGCTAAAACTAGTATTGTCGGTGCGGAATATGGTCCCGACACTAACCAGTAGTAAGCGCCAAGGTCTATCCCTCAATGGTCGATGCTAAGCAACTAAAGACACAAGATTTATCCTGGTTCCGGCCGGGGGCCGTACGTCCAGCAGTGGTGTGCTCGGGGCACTATATTGCTCAGCACCGGGGTGCCTGTAGTGGGGTGGCTACAAGCAAGGCGGGAGAGGAGGTGTGGCCTCCAGGTCCCTGGTAGAATGATCGGAATGAGTTCAGATGTTGTGGGAGAATTGTGCGTGGTGCGGTTTGGATGTCTGATATCTCATGTCCTGTCCCCTGCGGCGGGGGAGTTCACCTTCCTTTTATAGACCAAGGAGAGGGCGAATTACAAGCATGTCGCACTATTCAGCTACATGGGGAAGTATGGTGTGCAACGCCGCAGAGTAGGCGGCCGCCTTGACGGTCCTTGCCACGATCTGGTCATCATGGCGTATCTTGTACCCGAACAGTGGTAGCTTCGAGGATAGGGGCGTAGTAGTTGGTCGTGGCGTCTTCAGAAAGGCTCGAGGAAGCTGCTGACTGCGATCCGTACGGGGTACAGTGGTAGGCGTGGCGGCGTCCCGCTCCCGCGTGCCGCACGGCGCCGGAGTGGTTGTAACAGTGCCCGGCGTGGCGTTGCGAGCACGGGGACGGCCGCACACGACCAACAGTGGCAGGGATGGCGTCCCGCCGGCCTAGCATCATGACCTGACCCTGCAAGTTCACGAGAAAGCGGTTCAAGGGTATGGCCGGCCCCCCTTCGAGGGCTCAGCACGTTAGCCGTACGGGGGTAGGCGGCGCAGTGTCACGGGGCTGACACCGGCCGCATCGCACAGTCCCCCACAGTGGCGGGGATGGGTTCCCCCTAGGGAGTTGGTGCAACAGGACCGGGGCGTGATCCCCAGGCGCATGATGGCGCCGCCCCGCTGTGTCAGAGCATTAAATGTCCGTACCCGCGTGCGGGAACGGACGTGCGTGTGAGGGAGCCTCGAGCGAGGCTGAGGCGAACCCTCGAGCGAGGCGGAACCCGCTCGAGGGAGGTGTGAACCCTCGAGCGAGGCGGAACCCGCTCGAGGGAGGTGTGAACCCTCGAGCGAGGCGGGACCTGCTCGAGGGGGCCTTTGAGTGGGCCGCTCTGGTGAGCCGTGGGGACCACCGCAGTGTGGGCCGTGCCCCGTGTGTGCACTTAAGTGGGATGCGTTTAGTTTTGGTTTTTTGCAGGTTTTAAGCAGGATTTCCCCGATTGCTTTAGGGGACCCTCAGGGCTGCCCCCGACAGTAGCGCCCGAGCGTCTGCGGGTTTGCCAGCCAGGCTCCCGCAGATGCTGAAGCCTACTGATAGTACATCCTCCCCCCCTGGTTGCTAATGCTTTCCGTGGGGCCGCATCAGTGGACCCGCGGGTCTAGCCCCCGAAGCCTTGCAAGAGCGTGAGTGCTCCTGTAGGGGTTTTACCGTGGGATTTGGTTAATGGGCGTGGTACATATTCCAACCGGCGTCGGCGATGTTTCAGCCGGCTTCGGTGACGCACGCGCAACTAGCACTATCCGCGGCCGGTGCAGCCCAGGAGGTGTAGCCGTGCGTCGAGCCCCCGAGCCTGGGCCCGTTCAAGGCGATCGGGGCGAGCTCTCCGTCTTTTCAAACGCGCCCTCGTCGTCCCTCCGCGGGACAGAGGGTGAGGTCTCCGCAACCCCCATCGATCGGGTCGAGGATTGCGGATTCCTCATTGAGCTGTTAGTGGGTGGTTCGAGTGGACGCCCATGCCCCGTTCGATAAGGGTAGGCTGCGCGGTCCGGATACGCGTTCATTAAAGCGCTTGCGTGGGTTTGCTAGGTGGGGCTCGGTCCCATTCGCTAGGGACCGAGGGCGCGGAAGCTCTCCCTCGGTGGGATCCCCCGGCTAGCTGCCCTCGCTGGCTCTCGAACACGACATGTGGGGCACCCTCGAGCCGGTAGGCTCGAGGAAAGGCTCGAATGCGCGTGCCCTCGTCGTCCCTGACTCTGGTGATCTGGGGCGCCTGTTCGAACCCGTGGAGGGTCAGGCTTCGAACCTCTGATCAGTAGGGCCGTGCGGGGTGGCAGCTGGGCGCCCCCGTCTTTCGCATCTGCAGGTTTCGAGGGCCCCTGATCGTGTCAGCCCTCGAACCGCTGATCAGTAGGGTCGTGCGGGGTGGCGGCTGGGCGCCCCCGTCTTTCGCATCTGCAGGTCTCGAGGGCCCCTGGCCTTGCCAGCCCCGAGCCGCTGATCAGTAGCTTTTTGTGAATCGCGGGCACCTTTAGCGCCCGTTTATTTCAAACGGGCTCCGTGGTCACCGGCCGATGTTTGCACCCGTCGAGGGTCGTGTTAATTTGAGCCAAGGGCTCGGGCCGCTTCGAGGGTCTACCTTACTCAGTAAGGGACAGGGCCATTAAATGCTCGCAGTCGCGACTGAAATCTCGCGCCGCGGGCGCGCCTTTTTAGGCGCTGCGGCCGCGCGCGTAGTGGGCGGAGTGTGCAGGCGGATGTGTGCCGCCGCCACGGCCCCTCGGTTACCGCGCCGTGATGATGGCCTGCGAGCGGTTGCGTGGCTGCCGCGGTCGTGGTGGGGCCCATTGGTCAGCGAGGGAATATTCCACCTGCAGCTAATGCGCGCAGGGCGTGCGATCCGGAGAGCATGCCTACGGCCTATAAATCCAACGGAAGGGGAACGAGAGGTTTTTACCTTTGCGTTTAGCACTCGCCGTTCTTTCCTCTTGCGCTCTAGCCCCCGAGCTGCTCTCGCCATTGCACTTCTCTCCTCTCGGAGCTCTTCTTCTTCCATGTCCTTCGCTTCTTCGCCCGCTCGCATGGCGCCCTAGTAGCCTCTCACCATCATCGACCCGTTGGCGTGGGAGCGCTCGGCGGTGACGTGGCTGGCCCTGAACTAGCTGGTAACCGCTGGCCAGCTGGCAGCGAACGAGGATGGACGGCCGGCCGAGTGGATCGTGCCGTCGGGAAGGGAGCAAGCGCCCAACCCTCCGAGCGGCTACGTGGTCAGCTTCGTCCGCTTCCACGAGCGGGGCTTTATGGCGCCGATGAGCCGTTTTATGCGGGCTCTCTGCCACCACTACGGCGTGGAGCTCCATAACTTCGCGCCGAATGGGATCTCGCAGGCGGCCACATTCGTTGGCGTCTGCGAGGGCTTCCTAAGGATCCTGGTGAATTGGGATCTCTAGGTTCATCTTTTCCGCGCGGAGCTGTTCACGCAGCCGACGACGGAGCCGAGGACCCGCCGCGCGGTGCGTGCCGGCAGCATGTCGCTCGCCGTGCGGGGTCAGCGCAAGGACGACTACATCCCCTGCACGATGACGACCAACAATGCAGGCTGGGAGCGGGGGTGGTTCTACCTTCGCAACGACGAGCCCGGCCTGCCCCCCTACACCGGCCTGGTGCTCCGGGAGAGGCCCGCCTCCTGGCACCACGGGGTGTCTCCGTCCCAGCACCAGGCGCGGTTGGACTCGCTCCTGGCCGCGCTGAGGAATCTGGCGGGCCGTGGGCTAACTGCGGAAGTCGTCCTCGCCCACCTCCACCATCGGCGGATCGTCCCTTGGATGGAGAGGCCGCTCCGCATCTTCGAGATGACCGAGGAGGCGGACCCCATCGCGTTGGTGAGGTCGCGGTCGCTGCAGAGCCCCCTCCTGCGGGAGTACGCGGCTACCCGGGCGCGGTGCGCTATCGACCCCAAGACCGGGCGCAATGACGGGACCCTGTGGGATCTTGAGATGCAGCCTACCGGCCAACTGGTGAGTGGAGTTCTTGATTTCATTCTTGATTTTGCCAGTTCTCCGGTTGTTGGCACATTCTAATGTTTCGCCTGCAGTTGGTGAGCGTGAGCGCCGTGAAGTTCGAGCCGCCCACCCCCCGCTCTCGTGCGCTCGCGCGCGCGGCGCAGCAGCGAGAGCGGGAGCGGGCAGCGCGCAAGAAGGAGCGCGCGACGCGACATCGGAAGCATCGCGAGCGGAGGAGTGAGGAGTACAGGCTGCGCAAGCAGCAGGGGCTCTCCTCGCCGGGGACCGAGGAGTACTCGTCATCGGACGAGGAGGAGGAAGAGGTTAGGGGCAGGCCCTCCCCGATAGGTGGGAGCCTCCACCCCCGTCACCGGAGCCGGCTCCGGTGGCAAGGGTGGCATCGCCTGGGGCTGGCGCGGAGGCGTCCGCTGTCGGGCATAGACCCCGGGTACTGATGCAAGGAAGGAGGAAAAGTAGAAGACAGACTCCTACTAGAATTCCCCTGTACTCCTACTAGGACTCGCTCTGTGTAATCCTACTAGGACTCCTGCCTTGTAACCGACTAGGAACCCGCCCCTGGACTATATAAAGGAGGGCCGGGTACCTAGCCGCACATCCACAATCCCTCCGGGGAACAACACCAAGCGCAGGGCGCAATACTACTCCAAACAGGACGTAGGGTAGCTACTCCGGCTACCCGAACCTGTATAAATCTTGTGTCTTGTGTCCTCGCGCGTACCTTCGGGTTCCAGATCATGGCGATCCCCACCTTCTACCTTGTTGCGGGTACCTCCCATGGAGGTCGAGAGGTTTAAACACCGACAGCTGGCGCCCACCGTGGGGCCATCGACATGGTTATTGGGCGAATTCGAAGGAACTTTGTCAAAATCAATCAATTCGGCGACTACTAGCGTGGCCCCGTTCGTTGGGCAAACGATCTATGGACGTGCCCGCGTCAAGTTCGAAGCAATTGAAGATGTCTCGTCAAGACAGCAAGTCTCACCTTGGGAGTGTTCAATTCGAAGTGGATTCTTATTCGGTGGCTCTCTACAATTCGGTGGCAGACCGATTTCCCTCATCAAGGCGCGCGTGGTTGCAAACTGCCGAATGATCGATCTGTTGTAGCCTGCAGCATTGCCGACCGATCACCGATTGATGGACATGTCCAAGTCTTCGAGATCGAGTTTTTTGCACCACAAGCCGTTGCATGCGGCTCGTTTATCAATGACAAGGCGAGCACCGCGCTGTCTCGCAGCTTGTGTGGCTAAACAAAAAAATCGATTTGGTGGAAATCAGCTTTAAGCACACCAAAGGCTACCAGGGAGCTACAACGTCCTTGATTGATGCACACTGGAGAGGTACGCGAGTACGGTTACGTTGCCGCCGTACGCAGCGGCTCCGCTTCGACTACGCCGTATCGACTCTACGTCAACGTCGCCGTGCGCCGTGACTACTCGTCTCCGGCCGCACACGCTCTACGTCGACCTCGCTGTGCGCCGCGACTACTCGTCTCCGGCCGCACGCGCTCTACGTCGACCTCGCCGTGCGCCGCGACTACTCGTCTCTGGCCGCACGCGCTCTATGTCAACCTTGTCGTGCACCGCGGCTACTTGCCTCCGGTCGCAGTGACTTCACCTCAACTCCGCCGCGCGTCCGGGTGCCTCGGCACGTCGCGCGGATCGTCACGCGGCTCGTTGCGCCGCTCGTCGTCGACTACTCCGGGCTCGTCGTCGACTACTTCACCTCCGCCGCGCGTCCGGGGTGCCTCGGCACGTCGCGCGGCTCGTCACGCGGCTCGTCGCGCCGCTCGTCGTCGACTACTTCGGGCTCGTCGTCGGCCCGCTTCCCTCCGCCGCGCGTCGGGGTGCCTCGGCACATCGCGCGGCTCGTCACGCGGCTTGTCGCGCCGCTCGTCGTCGACTACTCCGGGCTCGTCGTCGACTACCTCCAACGCCGCCGCGCGCCGGGTGCCTCGGCCGTCACGCGGCTCGTCACGCGGCTCGTTGCGCGCTCGTCGTCGACTACTCGGGCTCGTCGTCGAATACTTCACCTCCGCCGCGCGTCCGGGTGCCTCGGCACGTCGCGCGGCTCGTCCACGCGGCTCGTCGCGCGCTCGTCGTCGACTACTTCGGGCTCGTCGTCGACTACTTCACCTCCGCCGCGCGTCGGGGTGCCTCGGCACGTCGCGCGGCTCGTCACGCGGCTCGTCGCGCCGCTCGTCGTCGACTACTCCGGGCTCGTCGTCGACTACTTCACCTCCGCCGCGCGTCGGGGTGCCTCGGCACGTCGCGAGGCTTGTCCACGCGGCTCGTCGCGCCGCTCGTCGTCGACTACTCCGGGCTCGTCGTCGACTACTTCAACTCCGCCGCGCGTCGGGTGCCTCGGCACGTCACGCGGCTCGTCGCGCCGCTCGTCGTCGACTACTCCGCGTCGCGCAGTCTCGTCGTCGACTACTCCGTGCGCCACGACTTCGTCTTGCGGCCACACTGGCTCTACTTCGAGTACGCCGCGCGCCGCCACGACGTCGTCTTCCGGTCATATCGCGTCGACCATTCATCTCGACTAGTTTTCCAAACTAGTCGAGGACGGCAGTCACGCCCCCAACAACTAGTCGGAATCGACTCGACTAGTCAACTTCGGCAACAGCGCCGCGGCTCCATCGCCGACCGCCACGGCTTCATCTACAAGTCCGCCGGCGGCAACAGCTAAGTCATTTATTTAAATGATTACTGTTTTGGCTTGTTCTCCTCATCATGTAGGACTACTTGCCGACTACTCATTTGTGTGTGCTTCTCGGCGGGTTTTCACGGGAGCTACACTCTGTTGACTGCTCTTGGGGTATATCAATCAAGTCACCACGAGCATACTTCATCAACTCGGGGGCTATCCCTAGTAGGCAACTTCTAAAGTCCGCTACGCGCGGCAATCTAAAGTCGACTTCTAAAGTCGCATTCTAAAGTCCGCTCCGTGCGGCAACTTAAAGCCGACTCCGGTCGCATCTTCGCCTGCTTCGATGGCATACTACGTGTGTAAGCTTCGATGGAACCTAGCTGTAAGCAGCCCTCGGGTCTTGGTGACGATGGAACCTAGCTGCACGTGGTCTTCATGCTCTGTACCATGGGTCCAAGTACCCTAAGTACTCGCGCTCTGTACCTTGGGTCTGAAATCCATGGCCCAGGTACGCAAGTCGACTCCGGTCACACCTTCAAGTCCACTACGGTGGCAACCATACCTTGGGTCTGAAATCCATGGCCTAGGTACCCAAGCCGACTCCGGTAGCACCCTCAAGCCCGCTCCGGCGGCAACTTTACTTTGGGTCCGAAATCCATGGCTTAGGTAATCAAGCCCACTCTGGTGGCACAAGTCGACGCTAACGGTCGCACTCAAGCCCGCTCCGGCGGCAACTGTACCTTGGGTCTGAAATCATTGGCTCAGGTACTTAAGCCCACTCCGGTGGCACAAGCCGACTCCGGTCGCAATCGTAAGTCCGCTCCGGCGGCAAAACTACTCGTTTTTTCTGATTTTTTATTCGCTTAGGCTTTCCGGAAAGTGCTTTTCGTTTTTTGCATCTTAAGTCCACCCTGCATGGCGCAAAGCCGGCTATCGTAGTCGCATCTCAAAGTCCGCTCCGCGCGGCACAAAGTCGACTTCGGTTTTCAAGTCGCATCTTAAAGTCCGCTCTACGCGGCAAACTAAAGTCGACTTCTTCAGTCGCATCTCAAAGTCCGCTCCGCGCGGCATCCTAAAGTCGACTTCTAAAGTCGCATATCAAAGTCCGCTCCGCGCGACAACTAAAGTCGACTTCGGTTTTCAAGTCGCATCTCAAAGTCCGCTCCGCGTGGCACAAAGTCGACTTCGGTTTTCAAGTCACATTCTAAAGTCCGCTCTGCTGGCATCTAAAGTCGACTTCGGTCGCAACTAAAGTTCGCTCTGACGGCACGACTACTTCTCAAGCTCCACGGCTCGACGCCAAACTGCTACATGGAATCTCTCCAGCTCGGGGGCTGCATTTCACATACTACTCGAAGATAACTTCAGCATGCTTCGCTCGCTCTCAAGCTCGGGGGCTCCTCACCAATCACTACTCGACGTGGCTCATATAGCTCTCTTATCTCGAGGGATACACGCTGCAAGAGTACTCGGATGATGGCTTTCACGATCACTGAAGACCCTTGGATTGATTACCTAATCATTTCAAGGCTCGGGGGCTACTATGCTACACCCATCGTTCAATTTTTCCAAGACGGAAGATTTGGAATCAAGATTGACCCTCAGCTAGAGTCTGCAACTCAACCTAAGGCTCGGGGGCTACTCCATATGGAATGCGATTTTGCAATCGCACTTCCATATAATCTCGACTTCAAGACTGATGAGCTGGACCACCTTCCAGCCTCGCGGCAGTTCAAGTACTATTGAAGACTTCTCCAAGCGGTACTCGAGGACGCTCAAGAACTACTCGAAGAGGCTTCAAGACTACTCGAACTACTACTCTCGACTCCAACGTGCTCGGGGGCTTGTCGAGCATAGACCCCGGGTACTGATGCAAGGAAGGAGGAAAAGTAGAAGATAGACTCCTACTAGAATTCCCCCGTACTCCTACTAGGACTCGCTCTGTGTAATCCTACTAGGACTCCTGCCTTGTAACCGACTAGGAACCCGCCCCCTGGACTATATAAAGGAGGGCCGGGTACCTAGCCGCACATCCACAATCCCTCTGGGGAACAACACCAAGCGCAGGGCGCAATACTACCCCAAACAGGACGTAGGGTAGCTACTCCGGCTACCCGAACCTGTATAAATCTTGTGTCTTGTGTCCTCGCGCGTACCTTCGGGTTCCAGATCATGGCGATCCCCACCTTCTACCTTGCTGCGGGTACCTCCCATGGAGGTCGAGAGGTTTAAACACCGACATCCGCCCCCAGGCAATCGACGACAGAGGCGGCGCGGGCCGCGGAGGCGCCGGCGCGTGCCTCGGGGGCGTCCGCGTGCGCGGCGAGGGGCGCCGCGTGCGCGGTGGAGATGGCGGGAGGCGCGGCGGCGGTCGCGTCGGCCGCACCCGCAACGTCTGCGGGGACCTCGAGGAAAAGGAAGCGCGCCGTCTCCTCCTCGAGGTAAGGGATCGTCTTTCGGGGGGTCGCGTGCCCGTCAGGCAGGAACCTGACACTTTGTTTGCGTCTCCGCAGGGTGGTGCCAATCGTGCCTCCCCTCGCACCGGCCAAGGTGTTGAGGGCGGACGCGTCCATCCCCACCCGGCGGCGTTCGTCAAGGGCGCCACGAGCGGGAGCGAGCGCGGCGGCGGCGGCGGGCGAGAGCTCGCAGAGTGCGGGCGAGGCCTCGAGGCCACGGCGGTGGTTTCGCCCGCCGTGCCGCGGTCGGCGGCCGTCGAGGAGCGGCGGGCGCGGTCGTGGTGGAAGCGCAGCGGCGACGGCCGTGGCGGGGGCGCGGCGGGAGGTGGAGGTACGGTGGCGGCGCGCGGTTGCGGTGGCGTTGCGGCAACGTCCGCCGTGGAGGGCCACCCGGCGTCCGCGGCCGGCCGAGACGCGGCCGGAGGGCGGCGGGCGCGCCGCCGCGGCGAGAGATCGCGGCCACGGAGGCGCGGTTGGAGGCGGCGGCGGGGACGCCGCGGGGCCCGCACTCGCCGGCGGCTCCGGGTGGTGGTGGTGGAGATCCGGACGACGACTCCCCGCCGCCGGGTGGGACCAGTGGGTGAACTTCCCCACGCCGTCCCCGAGTCCCAGGAGGGGTACTCGTAAGGCGGTGGGATGGCCACGTGGTGGCGGAGGCCGAGGGCACGGCGCCGAGGCTTCTTCTTCCCCGCGCCCGCCGCTCGCTCCGGGAGAGGGGCGCGTCGACGAGCCGCCCGCCTTCGCCGACGCTCAAAGGAGCAGCAGCTGTGGGGGGAACTCCGTGACCACGGCACCGCGCTCAACCGAGCGTTGAACGAGGCGCTGCGGATCCACGGCGGCCCGGCGTGGCGCGTCTTCCAGGTGAGGCACTGTTGCCCCTTTTCTTCGATTTCGTCGTCTTCATGCTTGTTCCTCACGGCGCGACGCTCACCGGTTTCGGTCTGTTGACGGCAGGAGCTCGAGGACCACGCCCGCGATAAGTATGGTGCCTTTGACCGGATGAGTGCTGAGCTCCACCAGCTCCGGGAGCGGTGCGATGCCTTCGACGCGCTTGCTGACGCCTTGGGGGCCCCAGACAGCTGGCTGTCGTACCGGGCTGAGGCCCTACGCGACCAGCTCTAGGAGTGCGAAAGGCAGGCCGTGGCGCGCCCCTCCACCCTCGACCGGGTTTGCACAACCCTCATCGATCGGGATGAGGCGCTGCAGCAGGCGCGGGGGGATATGGAGAGGATGCGCACGTTGGCGTCCAACTGGGAGGTGGAGGTGGTCACCGTCCGGGCTGACAATCAGGAGCTCCGCTCGTGGCTCTGGGAGGCGCAGGCCCAGCAGAGCCAGGCCGAGGAGATGGTGCGCGCGGCTGAGCAGAAGGCCAAGGAGGCCGACGAGCTGAAGGCCACCCTCGACGCCAAGGTCGCTGCGCTCGCCACAGCGGAGGATCAGCTCCTGCAAGAGCGTACCGCCCGCCAGGGGGGGGCGAGGGGGCGGCTCCGGCGGAGGAGCGGACCACTCTTGCCGACGCCCGGTCGGCGCTGGAGCGGGAGTGTACCACTCGCGAGGCGGCGCAGAAGTCGCTGGAGGAGCGGAACGCTGAGTTCTCGAAGCTCGAGGGCGAACTGGTAGCTCTCAGCATCACGAGTGCAGATCAGGAGCAGTACCTCAAGGAGGAGAGCGCCACCGTCGTCAGCCTGCAGCAGGCGGTCGAGGCCGAGCGCCGCGCCCTCGAGGTGGAGAAGAGGCAGGTTGAAGGTAGGTCACCGTCTCGTCTCTTGTTTTGCTGATCTTTCCTTTGAAGGTTTGTTCCCCCTTCTGATTTCTTTCGCTGGCAACGTTCAGGCCTGCGCACCGCGCTGGGGCACGCGACCGACCGGACCGAGGCGCTGCAGGCTTCCTACAACTCCTCTGAGAGGGAGCTGTTGGAGCTGCGTTCCGCGGCCCTCGAGACCTGCCAGGCCGTGGAGGAGGGCGAGGCGCAGGCGGAAAGCTCGTTGGCCGGCCCGCCTGCGCGCCCTCGGCGGGCACGTCTCCGAGCGCATGCGCCGCGCTCTGCACCTTGGCGTCCAGAAGGCTCTTGGGGTGGTGCGATCTCACTACGAGATCAACTTCGAAGCCGTGGCAGAGGGCTACATCGTCCCGGAGGGCGTCGAGGATGAAGTGGCGATGGAGCGCGTGGACGCGTTAGCCGCTGACGCCGCCGAGGCGCTCGCCGAGGCCTTCGAGGAGTTCTTGTTTCCAGACGCCGCTGAAGCCGACGCTCCTTAGGCCTGAAGATTGTTGGGCGCCAGGCCCTTTTTTGTTTGTATGTTAGTATGTGGGCCACGTGGCCATGTAAATGAACAATCATTTCGTTTCAAACACTTGTGAGAGCAAATGGTGTTCGTTATTTTTGTGGCGTTGTTCTGTTTCTTCCTTTGCCTGAGCGGATTCGAGTTAGGGGAGTTCGATTTTCGCAAACAGCCTGCTGGGCCGGGGGCAAGAGAGAAGGGCCGTATCCTCGTGGAGGCGTAGGCTATCTCTGGCTTGCGCGCCCTTTCCGCTAGGTCGTCCGCGCCCTGTTTGAACTTTGCTCGAGACTCAGGTCGAATCATACTTAGCGCATGTGGGTTTTTTGCGAAAAAATGGGACCATTTTTTGAGGGGGATGCCCCCCCGTAGTAGCCCCCGAGGGTGACTTGGTTTTCTAGGGAAAGCCGAGTTGCTCTTTTTATTGAACTGCTGTTGTTTACATTTGTGCCGCCAACTGGGGTGTTGAGCTTTGCGATTTACAACAGGAAAAAACTTGGAAATCCTAGCTAAGGGTAGAAGCGACGTAGCTGCTGGATGTTCCAAGCATTGGTGAGTTCTTCGCTGTCCTCGTTGGCTAGCTTGTATGTGCCGGGCTTGAGCACCTTCACCACGACATAGGGTCCCTCCCACGGAGGTGATAGCTTGTGGCGTCCTCGGTTGTCTTGGCGTGGCCTTAGGACCAAACCCCCCTCGCTGAAGTCCCGCCGGCGTATCTTTCAAGCCTGGTAGCGCCTTAGGGACTGCTGGTATCTTGCGGAATGCATTAGGGCCATGAGGCGTGCTTCATCTAGCTGGTCTAGTGAGTCCTCGCGGGCCCGCTGGTTGGCGTCCTCATCATAGCCTCGCACCCTGGGTGACCCATATTCTAAGTCTGTGGGGAGAACGACCTCCGCGCCATGGACTAGAAAGAACGGGGTGAACCCGGTGGCTCTGCTTGGGGTGGTCCTCAGGCTTCACATGACCGCAGGTAGCTCCTGGAGCCATTTCCGACCAGACTTGTTCAGCTGGTCGAAAATTCTAGGCTTGAGGCCTTGTAGGATCATGCCGTTGGCACGTTCCACTTGGCCGTTGGTCTGTGGGTGTGCCACAGCCGCCCAGTCCACACGGATGTGGAATTTGTCGCAAAACTCCAGGAATTTCCTGCCCGTGAACTGGGACCCGTTGTCGGTGACGATGGAATTGGGCACTCCAAAGTGACGGACGATGTCCGTAAAAAACGTCACCGCCTGCTCTGCCCTGAGATTCGTAATGGGGCGCACCTCCACCCACTTGGAAAATTTGTCGATCGCGACCAACAAGTGGGTGAAGCCCCCGGGCGCCTTTCGCAAGGGCCCGACGATGTCCAGCCCCCACACGGCGAAAGGCCATGTAATGGGGATGGTCTGCAGGACGTGCGCAGGGAGGTTGGATTTTCGGGTGTAGAATTGGCACCCTTCGCAGGTGCGCACGATCTCGCTAGCATCTGCGACCGCGGTGGGTCAGTAAAAGCCTTGGCGGAACGCGTTGCCTACGAGAGTGCGGGGTGCGGCGTGGTGGCCGCAAATCCCCGCATGTATGTCCCGGAGGAGCTCGCGCCCCTCGGGGATGGGCACGCATCGCTGCAGGATGCCGGAAGCGGCACGCTTGTACAGTTCGCCGTCGATGAAGGTGAAGGACTTGGCCATCTTGGAGATGCGCCTGGCCTCGGACCGGTCTGAGGGGAGTTCCCCTCGGTCCATCCAGGCGATGTATTTGTCGCGCCAGTCCGCCCTGATGGGGGCAGGCTCGATGTCCATTACTTCGGCCTCGCTGGCGCCGTACCCCTCGAGGAGGGAGAGCACGTACGCCTCGTTCGAGGGGTCCTCATCCATGGGCTCTGCGCCTGCTGGATTCGAGGGAGCCCCCGAGGGTTCCGTGTGGTTCGAGGGGTGCGGCTCGAGGGTGACAGACGGCTGGGCGATATCTCGAGCAAAGACGTTCGGGGGGACAGTGATCCGCCCTGACGCGATCTTGGCGAGCTCGTCTGCCTCCTCGTTGTAACGGCGGGGCACGTGATTAAGCTCGATGCCGTAGAACTTGTCCTCGAGGGTCCGCACGGCCTTGCAGTATGCTTCCATCTTGTCATCGTGGCAGCTCGCGTTTTTCATGACTTGGTCGATCACGAGTTGCGAATCTCCCCGTACGTCGAGGCGTTTGACGCCTATCTCGATGGCGATCTTGAGGCCGCAGAGCAGGGCCTCATACTCAGCCGTGTTGTTTGATGCGGGGAAATGGAGGCGTACTACGTACCGCATGTGCTCCCCGAGGGGCGACACGAAGAGCAGGCCCGCGCCCGCCCCAGTCTTCATCACAGAGCCGTCGAAGTACGAGTCCCGGCCTGCTGCCGGATGCCGTGGCGGCGGCAACGGCGTGTCCGTCCACTCAGCAACGAAATCTGCCAAGATCTGGGACTTGATGGCCTCGCGTGGGGCGTAGGCGAGCGTCTCGCCCATCAGCTCCACCGACCACTTGGCGATCCTGCCTGCTGCGTCTGGATTGCGGATGATCTCTCCTAGTGGAAAGTAGGAAACCACCGTGACAGGGTGGGCCTCGAAGTAGTGGCGGAGCTTGCGCCGCGCGAGGACCACTGCGTAGAGCAGCTTCTGGACTTGAGGGTAGCGCGCCTTGGTGTCGGACAAGACCTCGCTGATGTTGGCGAGCGATCCTCATTGCTATCGTAGCGTCCGCCCCGCCGAGGGTGGTAGCCTGCTGCCGCTCGCGCATCCGCTTTGCTCGTCCGCCGAGCTTTGATGACGTTGCGGGCATCGCCGTCCCGTGCTTGCCCGCGCGTGTCGAGGAGCCGTTCTTTAGCCGGTGTGCGCCCCGGGTTGGCGGGACGCTCCGTCGCTCCACCCGCGTGCACCGAGGGTTCGGCCCCCCGCGCGCCTCCATCGCCCCGCGCGTCCCCCCGCCGGCGGATGCGGGATGCCGAGCTCTCGGCCCGCCGGACGGCCGCTTGCTCGATGAGCGCCCTGCGCCCTCGCGGTGCAGGTTCCGCGCCTCAGGCGTTGAAGGGGCGGGCATGGCCCGCAACAGCGTCGCGGCGACGATGAGCTTTTGGCTCGCTCGCAGAGGTGTATCCGGGTTGTCGACGTTGAAATCGGCATTGATGCGATCGCGGGCCTGTATGCCCAGCTCACGCGCGCGTTCGCCACGCGCGGAAGCCTCTCCTGCCATGGAGGCGCGGAGTAGCCGTACCGTCCGGTACTCTTCCGCCAGCTTGACCTCGAGCTCGCGTGCTTGGGCCAGCTGTGCGTTGATATCAGCCCCTGTTGGGGGTGAAGGAGCAGGGGCGCTTGGTCCCGCTGCCAGGCGCGAAGCGGTCCCTAGAGCGGGCGGAACTTCTTCGTCGCCGGTGCCCGTTGCGCCGGTGGCATTCGCTGGGTCGTTGGCGATGACGACGCAGCATTCCCGCGCGGGATCGTAGCTTCCGGTGTTGGAGTCGTCGGAGCAGCCGAACCAGTAGTCCGTGGCATCGAGAAATCGCATGAACATTACTGGGTCCGGCACGCCGGAAAAGTCCCACTCCGCGTACCCGTGCAAGTTGGCGGGTGGCAACGTGTCGAGAGAGCCTAGGGACGACTCGTCGCCGGCGGAGGCGCTAGGGTCCCTGGCGACGTAAACATGGCGGCCAGGGGGAACCCTGCGCATTGCGGTGCTGGCGTTGGCGTTGGCGGTGTAGGCCGCCGTGGCGCCGCGCAGACCGATGGGGAAGCGCGGCCCGGAGACCGTGCGCTCCCCCCGCGGGGGGGCCGCCCGTCGTCGCGCTAACGGGCGCGCCGCGTTGTGAGGCGACGCGCTCGGCGTGCCGTCGCTCGACCGCGCCCGGCGCGAGCGCCGGCCGGAGCGCGCGGCGCGCGTGACGGCCCGATGGGCCCGCCGCGTCCGTGCCGGCGGGCGTTGGCGTTGTGGCGACTCGTGCGGCGGCGACCGGGGCGGACCCCGCTTGGCGCCGCGCGCGGTTCCTCACGGTTGGTGAGGCGCATTAGGTAGTCGTTCCCCGTAGCCTGGAAATTCGGGCCCCCGAACCGCATTTCGAACCCCGGCGGGGGAGGGGGGGTCCGAGCTGCCCATAGAGTAACGCGTGCCGCGGTACTCGGTGCGAATCACCATGGAGGGAGTTGACGGTGGATTGACCTTCAGCGCTCGCGAGCCCCACGGTGGGCGCCAACTGTCGGTGCGGAATATGGTCCCGACACTAACCAGTAGTAAGCGCCAAGGTCTATCCCTCAATGGTCGATGCTAAGCAACTAAAGACACAAGATTTATCCTGGTTCCGGCCGGGGGCCGTACGTCCAGCAGTGGTGTGGTCGGGGCACTATATTGCTCAGCACCGGGGTGCCTGTAGTGGGGCGGCTACAAGCAAGGCGGGAGAGGAGGCGTGGCCTCCAGGTCCCTGGTGGAATGATCGGAATGAGTTCAGATGTTGTGGGAGAATTGTGCGTGGTGCGGTTTGGATGTCTGATATCTCATGTCCTGTCCCCTGCGGCGGGGGAGTTCACCTTCCTTTTATAGACCAAGGAGAGGGCGAATTACAAGCATGCCGCACTATTCAGCTACATGGGGAAGTATGGTGTGCAACGCCGCAGAGTAGGCGGCCGCCTTGACGGTCCTTGCCGCGATCTGGTCATCATGGCGTATCTTGTACCCGAACAGTGGTAGCTTCGAGGGTAGGGGCGTAGTAGTTGGCCGTGGCGTCTTCAGAAAGGCTCGAGGAAGCTGCTGACGGCGATCCGTACGGGGTACAGTGGTAGGCGTGGCGGCGTTCCGCTCCCGCGTGCCGCACGGCGCCGGAGTGGTTGTAACAGTGCCCGGCGTGGCATTGCGAGCACGGGGACGGACGCACACGACCAACAGTGGCAGGGATGGCGTCCCGCCGGCCTAGCGTCATGACCTGACCCTGCAAGTTCACGAGAAAGCGGTTCGAGGGTGTGGCCGGCCCCCCTTCGAAAGCTCAGCACGTTAGCCGTACGGGGGTAGGCGGCGCAGTGTCACGGGGCTGACACCGGCCGCGTCGCAGAGTCCCCCACAGTGGCGGGGATGGGTTCCCCTAGGGAGTTGGTGCAACAGGACCGGGGCGTGATCCCCAGGCGCATGATGGCGCCGCCCCGCCGTGTCAGAGCATTAAATGTCCGTACCCGCGTGCGGGAACGAACGTGCGTGTGAGGGAGCCTCGAGCGAGTCTGAGGCGAACCCTCGAGCGAGGCGGAGCCCGCTCGAGGGAGCCATGAACCCTCGAGCGAGGCGGAACCCGCTCGAGGGAGGTGTGAACCCTCGAGCGAGGCGGAACCTGCTCGAGGGGGCCTTTGAGTGGGCCGCTCTGGTGGGCCGCGGGGACCACCGCAGTGTGAGCCGTGCCCCGTGTGTGCACTTAAGTGGGATGCGTTTAGTTTTGGTTTTTTGCAGGTTTTAAACAGGATTTCCCCGATTGTTTTAGGGGACCCTCAGGGCTGTCCCCGACAAGTATACTTATGGAGCATGGGAAGCAAGCCCATGCATGTGATTTATTTACCTTGCTTCTCGCTCTAGGAACCACAACAAGAAGTTTGGTTTTGTCTAGTGATCAAGACAAACTAAAATTGTATGCCGTCCCAAAAAGTTGTAATTTTTTGAAACGACTAACCCCTACCACCGTGTGATCTAACATCCGGATGTGTCACAGTACCCGCGACAGGTACTGTTCACAACCGCCTTACCATATGGTGATCCAACCGCCGTATCATATAACAGTTAGACCCGACTGCCATATGATATAGCGGTTGTGGTATAGTTTTGAAAATTTTGAATCTGGTGTTATATTTTTGAAAAATCGTGGAAAGTATATAAAATAAAAAAACTCATACCACCACGCTGTGATCTATTCGTTTGGTTGTAGTGATGGTAGTGATGGTTTGTCTTTGAGAGAAAAGATTGCTTGTTAGTTCTTGATCATTGGTTTGTTACGAGCAGAAAATCTTGTTACGCATGGGTGGGTTGGTTTGTTCTGAGAGAAAATTACTGTTATGGTGGGGGCGTGGATTCGTAGAATTTTCCGAAAAGCCCCTCAGTATCGGTAGTTTTCGCGCAACCACCCGCATCGCCTCCCAGAGGCCAGAGCCGACCGCGCCACCAAACCCACCGCACACCACCGTACGTTCCGTTCCGGATTCCCCACCGCCGCCGACGACCCGACCGAAACCCTAAATTGTAGGAGGTAAACCATGAGGCCGCACGCGACGGTGACGGGCGGCGGCGGCGTGGGGAGGCGGAAGGCCGGGGCTGCCGCTGCCGCTGCGAGCCGGGAGTGGATGGTGGTGCCGGCATCGGGCCCGGCGCGGGTGGAGGAGGCCGGGAAGCACGCGGTGATGGCGCGGACGGGGCTTCCCGCGCGCGATCTCAGGGTGCTCGATCCGTTGCTCTCGTACCCGTCCACGATCCTGGGCCGTGAGCGCGCCATCGTCGTCAACCTGGAGCGCGTCAAGGCCGTGATCACCGCCGCTGAGGTGCTGCTTCCCAACTCCAAGGATCCCGTCTTCGCGCGCTTCGTCCGCGACCTCCAGACCCGCGTCCTCGCGTCCTCCTCAGACCAGGTGGTGTTTTCTACGCCGTCTTTATTGTTCGGTTGCCTGGTAGTCAAATGTTTTCTTTCCAGTCTTACCAACTATTAGGAACTATGGTGCGAGATTTCAAATATGTGTGGAGGGCACCGTACTTAATAGCTGGCCCTGAGATTCGATCACAATAACACATTACTCTGCTCCCATTGTGGATTATGCACCGCCACAACAGGAGCCAAGGAGAGCAAATTTATACAGTTGACTTTTGCGAAGAGGACAGATAGTGGTGATTTTTTGACAGAAAGAGAAAAATGTTTCGGTGGAGTGTTTCAGTCACTTAATTTTATAAGGTACTGCCACTCGGGAATTTATCACTAATTGGTTTCCCCTTTTCTCTATTAGGTTGCGGATCTCACTGATATGGAGGGTGAATCGTCTGCTGTTGCTTCACCATTTCCTGTTCCGAATTCATCCAAAGGGCATGAAATGGAGATGACTAAGTCTGCTAGCGTGGTACCTGAAATGACTAGCAGCAGCAGTATGCCTAATTTGGCTGCTGCTGCAAAAGATGGAAATACCAAGGTTTTACCTTTTGAATTCAGAGCACTTGAGGTCTGCCTTGAGTCAGCCTGCAGATCGTTGGAAGAGGAAGTATGTGCCTGCACCTGGATCTCTTTGTCAGATTATTTGAGTTCAGTCGAATTATGTGCTTTAGCTTGCTTTTATCCATTGTATTGGCTTTCCAGGAATTATATCTTAGGTAATCTTTTCATACGTGTTTATATTTGTTGTTCTTGTTCATAGAATATCGTGTTTATGCTCAAGATTTAGACTTATGGATTACTTCTTAGATAGTCAAGTTGTTGTTGCAAATAAACAAAATTGCAACAAAACATGCCCTTCTTGCAGTCGCAGATTCCTGTAATGACTCACAACCCTTTCGTTTTCATCTTCCGTAGACTTCTACCCTGGAGCAAGAGGCATATCCAGCGTTAGATGAGCTGACATCAAAGATCAGCACATTAAACCTTGAGCGAGTTAGGCAAATCAAGAGCCGCCTGGTGGCAATATCCGGTCGAGTCCAGAAGGTACTCAATTGAAATTCTTTGATCTATTTAATGCCATTATTCTTTCAAATTTATCAACGGTTGGCACTGGTTGGATCAAGTCCTGTATGTGGTAGGGATAAAGTGCCTAGTGTGTACATGTTATGTTGCTGACATCAAACAAATTGTAGTTTAAGTGCTATTGCTGTCAAATAGGAAGGTGATGTACAGTATAATTTCCTTGCAAGAAACTTGCTTACTTTACTAATGTAGTTCACCCTTGTGAAAACATCATGTTCCGCAAGGTGAGGGATGAGCTTGAGCATTTGCTGGATGATGAAATGGATATGGCTGAAATGTACTTGACAGAGAAGCTTACTCAACAAGAAATCAGCGAGGCTTCATCTGGAGTTGAGGTTGATGATCCAGCTCAGACAGAGGAGGATAGGCAAGTCATCACAGCAAGATGTTTTTTTAAAGAACAGAACATAGCACAATCGTCATATCCATAACTAACCTGAACTGGTTTACTTGCACCTTAGCAAAGTTGGCATGTACCAATCTGTTAATGTATTCTAACATCTTTTTTTTTTGTGTGTGTGTGTAGGGATGAAGATTATAGGAGTGAACCAGATGGAAGCAATGGTAGTTTTATTGGGTATAAGCCTCACATTGAAGAACTGGAGATGCTTCTAGAGGCTTACTTTGTGCAGATTGATGGCACACTTAACAAGCTATCACATGTAATATACCTTCACTGTCCCTTTTACTTCCGCCGTCACTAATAGCATTGAGTATACAAAGTTACTATTGGTGACCAATGCTTTCTAGCAGTGTGGTATCACTTTAGATCCGGAATTGCTAAAATGTGGTGAAAAAAATTGACTTAAGACAATTGAGCCAGAAGCAAAATAAACTAATTAAAATATAGTTACATGATAGACGACTTGGTTTGGTTTAGCCTTCCCTGTCGTTATTTATTGTTTGCTACTCGTATTTTGCAGGTTTTTAAGGCAACATTTCTGTTTATTTTAGTAATGGCATGATTACTCTAAACATGCTAATCTTAAAGAAATAGCAATTTTTTTTGTTGGATTCTAGTTGCTGCGTTTACCATTTAGTGAATCCTGTGGCACTGGCTTAGTTTGTTCTGCACCTAATTACTGGTGGTTTTGTGTTGCACTTTCTTTTGATGACTGCCATAAGCCTCTTTTTGTGTGTGTGTGTGTGTGTGTGTGTGTGTGTGTGTGTGTGTGTGTGTGTGTGTGTGTGTGTGTGTGTGTGTGTGTGTGTGTGTGTGTGTGTGTGTGTGTGTGTGTTGCACTTTCTTTTGATGACTGCCATAAGCAATCATTGACTAAAAGGACACCGGTGCTGAGTCAGCTGATAAGTCAGATTCTGATGAATTTTTATTCGCATATCCTGAGCCTTTATGTCTTCTCTTTGATTGAAGCTGAGGGAGTACGTTGACGACACAGAAGATTATATCAACATAATGTTGGATGACAAGCAGAATCAGCTTCTACAGATGGGAGTTATGCTCTCAACTGCAACTGTCGTCATTACTGCTGGAGTGGCTGTTGTTGGACTTTTTGGGATGAATATTGGCATATCGCTTTACAATACTCCAACAACTGCGGAGGAGACAAGGGCGGCTAACACAAAATTTTGGGAAACTACTTTCGGTACTGTAGCTGGGTGCATGATTTTGTACATAATAGCCATGGGTTGGGGGAAGAGAAGTGGGTTGCTGCAATGATGGCGCAAGTGTGCATCCTGGCTTCACCCAAAGAAGACTGGATTTACAAAGTCCTCTGAAAGAAACTGATGCAGCTCGGTCCTACTGCTGCCTGAAAATGCATAATTCATTACTTGGTCTGTTCAACTATGCCAGTAATGTTGGGAAACATCTTCTGTATGCAAGTATGGGAGAAAGAAAACTGTTGTACAATTTGTTGTTGCGCAGTTGACACGGCAACTCAAATATTTTGTCTCACACCTGGTGCACAACTTTTTACCATACTAGTACACTTTCTGCACTTTCTATTGTAACCGTTCATGCAGCTGTTGTATCTGTATCTAGTTACTTGTAAGTCTGTAACTTGTAAATGAAGAGTTGTTATATCATAAAGATGCCACATGTTTGTCTTCCCTTGAGGAAAAATCCGTCTGACTCGGCTAAAGGCCAAAGTCTGAAAGCATGGTGTTACTGTGAGTAAATTTATTGGCTTTTTGGCCTGTTTTAATTATCTTGTTTTCAGAATCTGTAGCTGACCCCTAAGAAAATGGTTATGCTAACAACTTGTATGAAGTACATATGTATCTCTATATCGCTCTTACATCAAAGATTACATAGATGTGAGATGGAGTCCCGTGACAGAAAAACTATAAGTGAATTTTCTTTGATGGCATTCCAGCTATTGTTGAGTACTATAAGTGAATTTTCTTTGATGACATTCCAGCTATTGTTGAGTATAAGTGAATTTTCTTTCTTTTTAAAAAGGATGGGTGTCGATGAAAATGCTGACATCCTTCCGTCAGATTCTGTGGGTATGCGTCTATTTGGATCCGACATGGCAAATGTACAGCTTATTTGACCAGCTTCGTAATTGCAATTGAGGGAAACTAAACTAAGGGTGCAAAACAATTTTTGTTTGGAAATTCCTATGGCTTCACGAATTCAAGTGGAAATATGATTTAGGCCCACTAGGGATTGAAGGTCCAGCCCAAATCACCACTCTCAGCCCCCGAAGAAATCCCAGCCGTCCATCGGGAGGACTCAACCTCGTTCGTGTCCAGAAGACACCGCAGCCGTCGCCAAATTCCCCAATCCGCCGCGGAGAGCCACAGCCAGGAAGATCGGAGAAGAGGAAGAAGATGGTGCGGGTGGCGACGTACTTCGGGATGGCCTTCGGGGCGTTCCTCTTCTGGCAGTCCATGGACAGGGTCCACGTCTGGATCGCTCTCCACCAGGACGAGAAGGTGAAGTAATCACTGGCCCAATCCGCCCCCCTTCTCCAGCGGGATCCAAATCCGTTCCTTGCTACTGTGCATGTGCTGCTTGTGGGTTCCGTTGTCGCCCTAGCGTGTTTAGATCTGAGTGGTATATGCCTGTGATTAGCCGTTGCGGCAACCACTTAAATCTCGGAGTGGTGTAGGGATGTCTGGATCCGGCATGGCCTCATGAACTGTGGATTCGGGAAGGAGTTTAGACATATCGTAGATTCTGAGTCTGTTAGGTTTTGAGGCATATGCTTTCTTCAGTGGGTCCTGTGCTTCAGTTTTATTACTCCTTACTCTTCAGTGTTATTTTGATTTGTTAAGGTTTTTGTGCCCTAAACTAGCTACAGATCTTGTAAAATTATGCTTAAAAACAAAATGGGCTCAACCAGGGCTATGTGTTCTGAATTTCAGATAGAATCCTTAAATTGAATTTAAACACTAGATATCGGAGTGTAGCGCAAGAACCTGTAAATGCAAGACATCTGAAAGTAGCCATTTTAATTTAAACAACAGAATGCACGTATTGCAGAAAAGGCTTCAAAGACTTTTACCTCGTGAATTTGCAACTATGGCACCCAATTTGTGTAGTGGCAGTGCTGCTTCAGTCATCAGTCAGGCGTACACCTATAGCCTTCTGGTGCTCCATGGACTGTGGTTGCAATAAAATGTGAATTGAAAGTTGACTTTAACTGTATCAGCTGCCTCATGTTGCAAAGTCGTATGGTTATGGTTTGTTATGAGTCTTGAGTGTCTAGATTGTATTCCGAAGCCATCTAGAATGAGTATATTGCCATGAAAACTTGTAACCTGTTTGAAAAGACATCATGTGTGATATAAGTTCGGCATGTTTACACCATGATACTTTGATACTACGATGTAACTTTGACCTCCATTGTACCCAAAGATTCATTTTGTGGCAACTAGATAATTGTTGCTATTGAGACTTCTGATGGCTTGAAAGTTGCCGTGGTTGTGTTTCCTTGGGGGTAATGCCTTTTCTTCTATATGCATGCTGGATCCTTTTTGGATCCCCTTTCTTCAAAGTTATGCTAAGATATGACAGCAGTATGTGCCTTTGCTGTGCTAGACTGAAACACAGACAGATAAATCCCACTTGGTTATGTTCGGTTTCCACCAAGAGCACCATCATCATCCATAAACACACCTGACCACTGAAACGACTATCATCCTTTTGTGCAAATTCATGTCCTGTCGTTGTCTGTATTTTGTTGTACTTAGGATTTTGTTTTCTGGAGGCAACTGATAGTGGCTTTATTCTTTCAGAGACATTTAGAATGAGTGGTATGGTGCCATGGGAAAATGTTAAATGTTGAAAACACATCATGTTTGATAATAGTTGCGTATGTTCACACCATTGCCCTTTGATACTATGATTAAACTTTAGTCTCCATTGTACCCAAATGTTCATTTTGTGGCAATTAGATAATCGCCACTATTGAGACTTTTTTGGCAATTTGTTTCCTTCTTTTGCTTCTACGTGCATGCTTGATCCTTTTTGGGTACCCATTTTTCAAAGTTGATCAGTTAAGATATGACAGCACTGTGTACCTTTGTCGTGCTAGACTGAAACATAGGCAGATAAATCCATTTATTTATGTTTTGTGTCCACCAAGAACACCATCATCACCCATAAACACCTGACCATTGAAACCACCATCATCCTTTTATGCAAATACATGCCCTGTCAGTGTCTGTAGTTTGTTGTACTTGGGAATTTATTTTCTGGAAGCAGCTGATAATGGATTTATTCTTTCAGAAAGAGAGGATGGAAAGGGAGCTGGAGATAAAGAGACTGCAGGCGGAGCTAATGGCCCAAACTAAAGAGAGTGAATCATGATTATCATTTTGCCAATGGCTTCAAGCAGTTCCTTTATCGTATTTCCTCTGCTGTATCTTCCAAGTGATATCTTGACTGATGTATGCTGGACACCTCCAATAAAGCGAGAGATGCCATAACTTTGTTGAATGCAAGTGGATATGCTCATGTTAAATCATTGCATTTTGTAGAACAGTACAACTCCACACTCAGATGTTGGATCTGATTACAAGGTGTTGTTTGTACTGCTATTTCATTGTTCAGTTGGAGAAATCGAGAAACCCTTGTTCGGAAGCAAAATATTTGGTGGTTTAATTCGTGTTATGTTTGTTGGTGTTGGGGGCAGACACGTCTCCGCATGTTGCTTGCTTTTCTACTCTGTGCTCTTAATTAATAAATGTAGTTGTATTCCCGCTCCGTGTTGTTTTGATCATTGCTCTGTTCAGCAATACTTTTCTTTCTCACCCTTGTTTTGGGGCTTTTCTAGCCATTTGCCTGGTCGCTTGCAGATGTCATTTTGATTTTGTGCAAATAAAGCTCGTGAAAGCCTTAGTTTTTCTATGACTAAATGATGACTCCCAACTTGTGTAAATAAAGCTCGCGAAAGCCTTGGTTTTTCTATGAGTAAATGATACTTTTGTTGATCATATCCTTATCAAAAGCAAATTGAATGATGAAATCATGATTGGAGTCAAACAAATGCAGGCTTAATCAGCCTGCCATGGGGCAATAAACCTCAAAAGATATCGTAAACATATTTATTTATCTCATATTTCCCTGCTGCGATACATGCAATTTTTACAACGATTTCGGGCTCATTGATTCCCCAAATTGCTAGAGAACTCTACCAACTTACTACTATACCATATCACAGAGTGTACATGATGTAACAAAGGCATGGACAGTACACACTAGGCATGTACAGCAGCACATAGCTCAACAGAGACCTGGCATATCGAAACAGACCCAAAAACACTGCTCACTTAATCTCCTCACACTTACTAACCTAATAGCTAACCCTAACCATCCCCGGCTGATACTGCATTTGCTCAGCATTGGGAGGTGGAGCTCATCTGCTTCCTGTTGGCCAGGGAAGAGAAGACCCTGGCAGCCTTCACCTTCTTCACCAGGAGCCCCCATTTGTCGCCATCATCGCCGGCCTTCACGGCCACCTTCTCCTGCTCCTTCTGCTTGAACCTCCTGCACGGCGCAGCACACACAGCAATGGCATGTCAGGTGTGAGCTTGGGCTATAGAGGAATAACGAAGCAACCTGCTGAGCAGAGTGACAGTGAGCTCCGGCGCTTACGTGCACAGCGGGGTGTTGCAGCTGTCGGGGCGGTCGCAGAGCGCGGAGTGGAGGCGGAGCAGCTGCCACATGCGCTGGCACCGGGCGCAGCTCTTGCGGTGGCACTGGGAGAAGTGGCGGATGAGGAGCTGCAGGCCCCGGCAGGCGGTGGCGTAGCGCGCGCACGGCGACGGCGCCGGCGCCCGACCCGCCGGCCCGACCTCCGTGCACCCCTCCGTGCAGATGTGGTCGAGGCAGTCCATCGCCTCGCTCAGCTCCACGTACACCCGCTGCTCCGAGCGCTTCCGCCGCCACTTGCGCCGCCGCTGCACACGCCGGCCGGGAAACCAAACGTCAGTCAAGTCGGTCGGTCGCGCTGAGCTTGAATCAGATTCAGAACGAAGATTCGTTGCGAGGGAAATTAAACACCACGTGCGTCGCGGAATCGTGGAAACAAAGTGCTGCCCGACATGATTTTTCGATGGTGTGTATGAATTTGTACGATGCAGAACTCGATTCAAATCGCGTCAGAAACTGAATCTAGACGCTGCTCAACGATCCTTCTTTCGACTTTCCTACGCTTCGGTTGAAGGCTGCTAGAAGATGGGACTGCATACCCGCCAAGATTCCGCAGACTTTCGTCAAACCAAAAGGTTTCCTGGTCTCAGGCCTTAAACATGGACCAGCTGAGTCATGATGGAACTTCTTCGTCATCCTTGAGGTCACGGTTTTTGTACCCAAAAATAAAAAACGTTTATTTAAAACACACAAAGAGGGGTGACGTCAGAGATGAGAGATGTGCACATCCGACGACCATTCGGCATTCACAGCCTACCCGTCCTAATAAACCGCCGCCCCCAAACAGACGCCCGCACCAACCACATAGAAAAACACCCTCGTGTTCGTGTGGTGTCACGTCGTACGCGCACGAACGCGACATGGAGGTCCGGAACAAAGCTGCTTGACGCTAAAGAAAACATGCTCCCCACACACTAGCGCACTGAGCGAGCAAGGAAGGTCTCGTGCTAATTTTGCCGCAATTCGATTTAATTTCTTTCCCGAGCAATTCTTCAATTTAATTTGTTCCGAGCATCATGTGTCAGCACGCAATGACGCAATTCACGTCGTGCCCAATCGGGCCGGATCGTATGTATATGTACAGTAATATAAGAAAACGGGAAATGGTACGTACCATGTCGGCCTCGTGCAGGCGCTGCAGGAGCTGGAGCTCCTGCCACGGGTCGTTCTCCTGGAGGAACCGCCACGCCTCGGTGCGCTCGACGGCGGCGAACTCCTTGGCGAGCAGCCTGGCGCACCGCAGGTGCAGCCGCGGCGCGTCGCAGAGGTCGGCGAGCTGCAGCACGTCGACGACGGTGTCCGCGGTGAGGCGCGCCCCGATGGCGCCCTCGCACGCCCGCTTCAGCCACGGCACCTGGTACGCGTGCGCCAGCACCAGCACCTGCACCGCGTGCTTCTCCATGTACTCCTCCTCCTCGCCGTCACCACACCTGCCCATCGTGTGTTTCAAACGTTCAGATTAAGCGCATCACAGTTTGAATCAGGCCCTGTTTCAAAACTTTTGTCGAAATTTTTTTGGTGTTCTCGTGGAGCAGTACGAAACCCAAGAATCTTGGACAGGCTCCACGAGAACATTCGTAATTCGTTCGCGGCCGTCCCTTTCTCGGAATCCACACGTAGAGGGAGGCCTGAGACTGAGAGCAACAACCTTTTTGAATGCAGTAGTATAATCCACTGCAAGTAGCGCAGCCATGATAGCGGCCGCGGCCGCGGGCAGTGGGGGCAGTGGCGGGCCGGCGGTTCGTCCCCGCTCGTGCCGGCCGCGCCGGCGACAGCAACATCCTCGCCGGGTCCCCTCCGACCCTGTCCTGCTCGTGCGCTACGCCATCATGATGCGCAGCACGTCGGCGGGGGAGGGCTCCAACCGGCCAGGTGCCACCCACACGGCCACACCCCACCACTCACCACCAACCAAGCGAGCGGCGGGGGGAAGGCCACTTCGTTTTCCTTTTTACTCTACCTCCCACCGTCCTTCTCGCCGCCGGGAAAGTATTTATTTTTCTCTCCGGTGGTTTTTGCCTGCGGCGGCGGCCAATCTCTCCGTGGTGCTTGGTTGGCCGGTCGGCGCCGTCGAATGGATGTGTGTGTGGCTCTGGTTGAAAGAGGCCGACGTGGCAGCAGCCGATCCGGTCCATGACAAATGTCCTGTCCTGCTCTGCTCTGTCAGGGATCGTTTCCAAACAGGTTGTCGTCGGCTTGGTGATTGGACGCTCAGGGGGAAAATATCAAAGGAATGCGTCTTGATCTGACTTGGATTGGCGATGGATCAACATCAACCTAGCTACTGTTGCACTGCATTCGTTCTTTTGGTTCCGAAGGGTTTGGGGTTCACGCAGGTTCCTCTCAAAGCCAGAGGTCAGAGCAACGAAGGACAGTACCTCACCGTTCCCAGAACACGGGACAGCTAAGAATTGGCAACCTATTATTGCTGTTCAAGAAATGGAACTAATCGTCTGGAAAACAAGGAATAAGAGTACTACTATTCTTATGTTTAAATTAATTAAATATAAACACTAGATTAAGAATAGACATATGGTATACATCGTCTAGCTTGTGGACGTGGGTTAGGGTGTTTGGCTGTACTAGTACCGTAGTACGCATGTGCCATGTTTTTCCTCTCCTCGTGCGTTTAGAATAATTAGCTCGTCGGAATTAGTCCCCCGTCGGCCGTCTGCAAGCGGTGCTTTGCGCAGGTTGCAAGGAAGGTAGGGCGACCGGGACGCGCGCGGAAACGAAGACTAGGAACAGCGGATCAAAAATTACAGGGAGGAAAAGGCGGCGCGATGAGTAGTATACCTGCCGGCGTAGAGGAGGCGGACGAACGCGGCGGCGGCGTCGTCGGAGACGCCGCGGATCCGGATGACGGACCGCCCCGCCTTCTTGCCGCTCTCCCTGTCCTTCCGCAGGCGCCGCTCCAGGATGGCTGCCAGCACCGGCGACGCCGTGGCCTGCGCGCGTCGAAACGAGGATCTCTAGTCAGATCAACGAGCCGGGGGGGAGCAGGATCGTTTCGCTCGCAGGCGGCCGGGCGTAGGCAGCAGAGCAAATGCGCCGCCTGGAGATAGACGGGCGGCGGTCCGGTCCCTGACCCTTACCAGGACAGAGGAATGCGCCGGGATCCTCCTGCGGCCGCGGGTGGTCACGACGTCGACGTCAGCCGCGGCCGCGTCGCCGGCGTCGCAGCACCGGAGCCGTGGCGCCTCGCACATCTTCTTCCTCCGGTTTCTTCCCGGTGCGCGTGCGGGTAAGTAAAGAATCTCGCGACGGGCCGGCGGCGAGGAAATGGGAGGAACCACAGGAACCAACTCGCAGGGGAGGGGGGACGATAAAAAAAAAATCTGGTGAGGGGACGAGGAGCGCGCGCCGCGCGCGAGATGTTTGGGTTGGCGACGGACGGCGACGGGGGAGAGGGAGACGTCGCTGCTTGCTCTGCTGCTGCGTGACTGCGTCTGCTGCCGCGAGGGAGGAGAGGGGGAAAGGAGGCGCCGAGGCGGGAGGCCCAATCGCCGCGGCGCTCGAGCGCTTTTATAGAGGAGGAGCAGGAGGAGGCCGCGCGGCACCGGGGCACGGAAGGGAAAACTCCTGCCAGGCCAGCTGCGCTGCCCACAACATGTTGTGCGTTGCCTGGCGCCGACCGTCCCACGTTTCCAACGTAGCCCCCGCGCGGGAGAAATGGCCCTCCGCCGCCGGTTGACAGCCAGCCTTGGGCATTGCTTAATCATTTTTAATTACTACTCGTGGCGCTGATCACTTCCTGCCGTTAAAAAAGACTGCCTGCTCCCTGCAGTAAAAACGAAAAAAAGCAGAGCCTGTGGGTGCTGAAGTGAACAAGTCCGTTCGGCGCAGACTGACCAATGAGCATTTCGCAAAAAAAATTAATCCGCCGTCTCGTCAACGTGTTTGGCCATGATTCGTGGGAGTAGCTAGTTGAATTATTATTATTAGTATTATTTTGGTAAGCTGTTTCAATGCAAACGCTATGATGGGTCGGTCGGTTCAGGGCGGTACACGAGAACCTTATCCGCGATCGGAAGGGTGCCGATGCCGACGACACACGAGCCGAAAGGGGCCGAGTCGTTCGAGTTGCTCTTGCAGGAGGATGTGAGGAAAATAGAAGCCATTTTCGTCGCGAAATCCAAGCCTTTTCGTCGGTGGGCTTCTCTTCCGACTGGATGGTGCAAGCTAGACGACGGATCACCCGACGCCGACGCGGACACGGCACGACTGCCGCCGTAGCGCCGCCGTGGTCGAGGGGTCGCGCACAGCCCGGAGGCCAAAACGGCCCTTGGAACGAGGAAGCGCCACATGCGACGGCGCCGGCGGCGACGTGGCGCCGCCGTGGCCCCCATGCAGGCCTCCCCCCCGGTCTCATCCGTATGGGCCCGGACCGGGACCAAAAGAGCACAGCCCGGTGACAGCTCAGCCCTCAGCTGACTGACAGCCTCCCCCTACAAGCGGCGGGCCTACCGGGTTAGCTCGCCTTCGTGGTTGTCGCTTTCTCGAGACGGCTACGGGCTACGGGTTTAGTAGTAACCCCGTCCGACGTGGCAGCTAGCGATGGATAAGTCTAACCTTCCCCCACCCCCGGTGGCTCCTCCTGCCGGGGTTTGTCTGAACCACAAGCACGCATGTCGGACGTGGCGCCTGGGCTGCAAGGTTTATCCAAATCTTCGATTTCGATCTATACTAGCACTAACCTTGGAGAGCACTGTCGTCTCTGTTTGCGTCACTTGCGAGTATCAATGGGCAATATATGCCCGGGTCGACATGCACTTTTTCGTCTCCTGAACATATTCTAGGATGCACTTTTTCTGCCCTTTTGGTTCTTCAGGTGTGCCAGGGGTCAAAATAACCGCTCGCGCTGCGGGAAAAGCGCCCCGTGATATCTCTATCATTTTCATCTCTGTCGTCGAGAGGCTAAGCACTAACCAACCTTCCCGTTTGTGCCTCCGGGAATGTGTCTCGTAGCGCAGGCTTGGGCTTGGCAATTTGGCATATGCCATATGCCAAATGCCATGTCGTCTGAATGTCTGATGAGATCAGAAGTGGCGAGAGAGCTAATAACTTTCTTCTGACGATTTCCAGCAATTACTTGTACTGCCTTTATTATTTGTTCGGTATAATTATTGCTCTAATATTGTCGTATCACTCAATGGCTGGCATCATTATCACCGTATGTACTACCTCACATGATGAGAAACGCTCTCAGGATTTTCCGATCGCTCCGTTTAGGGACCGTCACCGAGGGCATATCAAGCATGGCATGGCATCTCCATCCCCGTCATCTTGACACGTCAAACACGCCGCGTTTTGCTCTTGCCCTTCTCTGTGCAGCTGCATATCCCGGTCGGTCTCTTCCAGGCACAGTAGACTACTACTGCAGGAGTGCAGGACGTGCCGGCCGGTGAGAGCAGCAGCGACTGCTGGTAACGGAGACAATGACAGGCCGGCCGGGGCCACCCTGATCATCATTCCATTTACGGGGCGTGTTCAGCTGCAGCTTCAGCTCCAGCTCTACCTAGCGGCGTCGGCATCAGGGTCAAGACTCAAGTGGCCACGGTTGATGGGCACCCAACACTTGTAATCCTCCACATGTGGATTAGGAAAATGCATGGTTGCATCGCGCAGCCGTATGCATATGGTGTGTGCCGCTACTCTACTGTCTAGCAGATACGGCCGGACCTGGATGCCACCGGGAAAGTTTACGCTTCTGGCCAAATCACCCCAATCTGCCTGCCCTACCAACTACTAGCTGAAATCAACCCGGATTTTCTTGGACTCCGGATTCTTACAAAAAGATCGCCACAACGAGTGAAATCAACTCGCAGATTCAATAGAAATCTCTCTCTTTTTTCATGACAGTGTGGCGCTTGTGACTCATACAGTATATGGTTATACACAGAGACTTTATAGTTGCATCCGAGATGACAGCGACGAAATGATAATTTCCCTTACAAAAGGACTCGCGAGTTCGTTCAGACTTGCGCCGCCGGCCCGGCGGCCTTGGGCAGCTGGGCTTCGCCGCTCGCACACATGCGCCAACTGCCCAACCGAAATCCACTTTGATGCATAGACAATTTTGGATTCCAAACTAATTTTTTTTCGCGGAAAATGCGATGCTAATTAACATACTACTAGCTTGGAGATTTTACACATGCGCGTGAGTCGCGCGCGCGGGGCATAATAATCTTCGCTTATTTTATGCTCATCACTGAGTTGATGCAGGATTTTGCTTTTGTTTTTTTTAAAAAAAAATCCAGGATTTTGCTTTTTTGCTTTGAGAGATGCAGTTCGTTCGTCGTATGCAAGTCACAACTGCTGTGGATGACTTGTTCTCTGGAGTGTCAATACACACGACCAAGACGGGAAAAATTAAATAAATACACACATGTGGTCAACCACTCTTTCGATCGGGAAATATCTCTGTACTCCACGCACAACTGTATGCGTGTACTCGTACACATGCAGGACCAGGATGACCACCTGACTGGGCTGCACGACTAATCTTTATTTAACGATACACACATTTGTTTTTTTTATCTTTACCTTTTTCGTGCGGGACATTCCTATCCGTTCGCAGCTTCTGATCTATTTGATCTCGCACTGACTAATGATCTGATGATCGTGACCAAAGATTGCATGGCGATCACAGGCTCGTATTATGTATATCATTATTGTCTCCATCGTGGGGCCGAGGACCTTATCTCATAACCAAGTTTCCTAGGGCAGCGCGCGCAAGGATTTAGGAGTTCCCAACAAGCACGACCTCTGAATTTTTTGAGTAACATTTTTTTTTGGGGCGGAATCATCATACGTGGTTGGTCGATCTGAACCGGCCTGGAACTCAGGATGTTGTCATTTGCTCAGTTCCATCACGCTCTTCTGCTATTCCGTTGCTTTGACGTTGACCCTATGCACGACCATGGCATGAAAGGTTAATCTCCCTTTTTACTGACAAAGAAAATTCACTTGGTAGGGCCCACTAGGACGGAAGAACGATGAGTATTATGCTTGCGCGTTATAGTAACTCCAAATCACAGCTATATGATGTGATGTCCTCCTTGATCTTCTTACCGGGCAATTTTGGTATTTTTCTCTAGGCTTGAAAATTGGATTCGTCTCTGTTCTCCATAAATTTGTTAAAACCTCGTCACTAGTGGGCCTGCACTCATGTTTGGGCGATTCATACAGGTCCTTTCTCGTCGCCATCCCCGCCGCATCATCATCATCCCGTCGTAATCTGGTGCAATTTGGGCTCTTGTGGGTTTGGGCTTCAGAATCCAAACCATCTGAGGCCCATCAAGTCGGAAAAGACACGTGAGAGGTGAGGGAAAACTCAAGTGGGGCGACCTGGACGGTTGATTGTAATGGCCCCACAAGTCGACGGTCAGATATAGATCCCGATGCATATCTCGCAACCACCAACGCCTGAATCCACACGGCCTGTGGGTGCATCTCAACGCCCAAATCCATGGCGAGCTCGCCGCGATCTCCACCGCCGGAGTTCGAGATAACGCGGCAGTCCCGCATCTTCGCGGCGGTATGCCTCCTTCTTTTTGCGTGTTGCTGGGCCTCGGGTTTTCGGCTTCTGGCTCAAGGGTGTTCTTGGGGGTGCTCAACTTTTGCAGCTGTCGAAGAAGGTGATAGATCTCGATGAGCTGAGGATGCTCGCAGCTCAGGGCGTCCCGGACGCGGCCGGAGTCCGTTCGACTGTGTGGAAGGTACTTGAATTACTCGGTTTTTTTAGCCTTTGTAGATGGGCAGAGGCTTGAGACTTCATAAATCAATCACATTGAGAGTTTGAGACCATGGCGGTGCAATATACTGCAAAGTCCACCCGTTTTTCATTGTAGGATGGCCTTAATTTGTTTTATTGACCTTTAGTCAGTCCTCTTGTCTAGGAGATTTAAGCCCATCCTTTTTGCTTTGGATGCTGTTGGCCTGTTGAAACCGTCTACTTGTTCTGTTCAGTTTTGGACTTTTGGTGAAGAAGCATTCTGATTCCTTCAGGAAAGGTTGCAGTCAAAGCTTTTGGTTTTGCCTTTTCAGTCACTGACAGGGCATGTTATTGTTGTGCAGCTGCTACTGGGCTATCTGCCCAATGACCGCTCACTGTGGGAGCAGGAGCTGGCAAAGAAGAGATCACAGTACGCAGCTTTCAAAGATGAGTTCCTTAGCAGCCCTGTAAGTCACTGCACATTCAGGTCATCCCTGTGGTATCTTGATTGCAATTTTAGTTGCACATGTGGCACCACTGAAGCCTGACTAGATCCTCTTTAGAAAATAGAGATCCTGAATACTGAATTTGCTAGGTAGGTAGAAATAGCACGACAAGTGGAAGAGAAAGGCCATCATGATGATAACACGGAGCATGTTGACAATGGATTGCTCCACAGGTCAAAGGTAACCCAAGAGGAGCACCCTTTGAGCCTTGGGAAGACCAGTGTTTGGAATCAGTTTTTTGAGGTACATTGGCACCATCTAATGTTTTTAACTCTTGTTTATATATGGCTAGAAATTCAGTTCACCTAATGCGGTTGGCTATATTTAAGTCCTGTGTTTGAACTATGCATATGCCAGTGGTGGCCTTGTGGTCGTGTTTATGATTTATTGGAATTGATGTTAGAATGCATGGTTTAATCACAGCAAGAACTGGAACAATGCAATTGGCCCTCAGCTCGTTATACCTTCTCCAAAATCTCAGTGCACTGTGCTTAGAGAAAAAAAGAAAATGATGAGAAGGAATCTTTGAACCAACTATCTTTACAACTATTTTAAATTTGTCATTGTCATCAGCTTTCTTTCTGAATGTGCATGCATGTGGTGCTGATTCACCTTCCCTCATTGCTCTTTTATTGGTAACCTATGATGTCTGAAAATTTTCTTTCATACAGTACTCGGAGATTATGGAACAGATTGATCGCGATGTAAAGCGGACCCACCCCGACATGCATTTCTTCTGTGGTGATTCATCTTTTGCAAAGTCCAATCAGGTAATAAATCTTCAAGCGCTCTGAGTTTAAACAGTGTTGTCAGATGCCTGTCTGATCTTTTTGTGATTCTCAACCAGGAATCTCTGAAAAACGTACTGTTAATCTTTGCCAAGCTGAATGCTGGTATAAGATATGTGCAAGGGATGAATGAAATTTTGGCTCCACTCTTTTTTGTATTTCGGAGTGATCCAGATGATAAAAATGCTGTATGGAGTAAGAGATTGTTTTATTATATTCTATTCTTAGTGACAGAGCTTTTCCTGTGGTTTAGCCATGACTATCTGTATCATGATGTTGCTACTTTGGAATCTTTGCAGAAATTTGCAGAAGCAGATTCATTCTTTTGCTTCGTTGAGTTACTTAGTGGGTTTAGAGACAATTTCTGCCAGAAACTAGACAACAGTGCTGTTGGCATTCAAGGTACACTAGCCAAATTATCACAGCTTGTAGCTAAGTATGATGCAGAACTCCAGCACCATTTGGAAATAACGACAGAAGTAAGTCTTTACATGCTGCATATTGGTCTTGCTGTGTTTTGTATTGTTCTCTGTTTGTCCTTCTGGGTCACTAAAATGTATTGAACTGAATCATCCAGCGTCAGTTAAATGTATTGCACTGAATGATATACAAAGTAAGAACGGTATTTCTGTTGTAAGGACAGTATAACAGAAAAGTAGCTGTTCGTGGTCCTTTTGTTGTGCATATGTTCAAATGGTTTACCTGTACCTATTTCTAGGGTGGTGTTATGTTTTCGAAAGCATCCTACCAACTGTTTTAAAGTAGGTTTGGTGGCTGCAGTTTTCGTTGACAAAAGTATGTTGTCTGCAGGTTAATCCCCAGTTCTATGCGTTCAGATGGATAACATTGCTGTTGACCCAGGAGTTCAATTTCGCCGATACTATTCACATTTGGGACACGCTATTGAGCGATCCTGACGGTCCTCAGGTAGCAACACGAACCCTGCAAGGCTTTGATTCTGTGATCCTCACCTGAACTTTTTACCTGCCGAACACAGGAAACCTTGCTCAGAATATGCTGCTCGATGCTGATCCTTGTCCGGAAGCGCCTCTTGGCCGGCGATTTCACCTCCAACCTCAAGCTCCTGCAGAACTACCCCCCAACGAACATTGGCCACCTCCTGTACGTCGCGAACAAGCTGCACTGAACCAAAGTGCTGCTGTGTTCGTTTGTTCAGCCAAAAACTGCCACTGAGCAGCAAAACTGCAGCAGAATTTGAACTGTTGGTTCATGTATCACCACATTAATCCGACTCCCTGCATCTTATGAGCTGTATATGATTAGCACCTGGCTTGTCTGTTGCCCGGCTTGTCCACGGATTATTAACTGCTTGGAGCGAGAGCGTTGTGGACCCTAATCACTCGGGTTCAGACACTCTGCAAATCAAATTTTAGTGCCTACTCGTACTATTTTAGTTTTTTTTCCAAGTTAATACTATTTTAGTTACAATCGGGTTCAGCTACTCTTCAAATCAAAATTTAGTGCCTATTTTAGTTACTACTAGTAAACGAGAAATCAAATTGGGTATTGGTTGAACTAGCAATTGGCATGCGCACCCAGCAGCAGCAGCAACAGCAACCACACAGTTGACCTGACCTCTGGCAATGGCATTCTTTACTGTTGAAGCGTGGAGTATACCAGAAACAGCTGCAGCGCCCCCAACAGGTATGGAACCATAAGCATGGTAGGGTTCGTTCGTATACACATGCGTACCAGTCATACCAGTACTACTCGCGCGCGTGTGTGTGTCTCCAGAATTCCATCATACTCCACCCCAGAAGGCCAGAACAGTGCTGTGTCGATCAGCGACGCCGAAAGGCTACAGCGGCCGCGCTTTCCTCTTGTTTCCCAGAGTTGAACAAACAGGCCCCGGAAGGCCGGAACTGCCTGCAGCGCGTGCCGCCGCTTTGGCGGCGCCCACCGGCTGGCCCGGGGACGCTGCCGGCGGGCGGCGGCGGCGTCGCAGGACTTACCCGTTCCGGTGCAAAAAAACTAAAAAAGATGGCAAAGAGAGCCACCGATCGAGAGCGTGAGCGAGAAATTAAGCAAAGCAACACATGGCACATGCATAGTGGCATACGGGTGCGACCGCTAGTTTGTCCTGTCCTGCACACTGTGCTCGCTCTCAGTGGCAGTAAGCACAGTGATGAGGGAGGGCCGGAGGGGTGGTGAGATTCATGGCCAGCCAGGGGGGAGGGGAGGCAGCGCCAGGCACTGCCGCTGCCGGCTGCCCGCTGCGACACAAGAGGGATCTCAACGCCCGCGCGCGACAAAATGTACAGGGCGCAGAGATAGGCCGCCGGAGCGCGCCATGCTTTGCATCGCAGCAGCAGCAGCTGCTGCTGCTCCGATGCATGCTGCTGCTGCTGGGACTGGTCAGTTGGACGTCAATCCAGGCGTAATCCAAAACTCATGGAACAGGACTCGTCGCGCCTCGGCATTTCCCCCCAGCTGCTGAAGATGATGCGGCGGTGTCACCACCACCGCCGCCGTCCGGCGCCACTGCTGCAGATTCCATATATGCCGCCCGGGCCACATGCTCGATCGCGCTCGGATGCGTCGTCGCCGCCGGAGGTTGCTGCCCTTGCCGGCTTTGCCCCTTGCCACGCTAGGGGTTTCGGGTTGCCAAACTGTTGCTGTGTTGCTGGTAGCAGCAACAGTAGGGGAATCGAAACACTTTCATTCAGCGCGTGGTCCTAAAAAAAAAAGAGTATACTAGCTAGAGTTCCAAGTGAGTACTAGCTAATACTCCGTGATGGCAATTTTCACGAGGCTAGCTAATACTCCTACGAGCTTGCTATGCTGTAGGAGTATACGTAGTTCGTGCTCCGGTTTTCACGAAGCGCGGTGTTGGCGCAGGGGACACACGCATGGGAGAGCCGGCCGGAACGGCGGAACCTGCCCCTCGGTCGTAGCAGCAGGAGGGAGCGCGGCACTCTGGTCGGGGAAACGAGGAGGTCGTTACAAGTAGTACTACTACTAGAGAGTAGTATAGCCCCGTATAGGCGTGTCGATGTCGTGTACATGTCGCCCGGGGTCCGGCCGGGGACCAGATACGATACGAGGTTGGGTACTTGGGTTTGGGTTGCGACACGCTGCTACAACAGCGAGAAGCAAGCGGCAGCTATAGCCGGCCTCCGACAAACGCCACTGGCGCCCGATCGAGCCCTCCCTCGATCGTAGCCGCGTGCCGCGCACACAACCGGCATGCTGCATGCATGCGTCCGCCATCTCACGCCGCCGCGCGTGTCCACCTAGTAGCTACAGCGCCGGACCAAATATATTAGAGGAAACCATCTGTTTATATGATGATGATATGATGACGATACGACATGAAATAATTGTGTTATCTATATTGAATTTAGGGTCGAGTTTTATTGAATCATATTCAGAGTATGTTTTGTTTCAGCTCACATATATATTGTAGCTTGAATTATCTATATGCATGCAAAATCGCAAGTTTGCAACACATGGTGTTTGTTTATGTATCTTTAGTCTACGCATAAGCATTTAACATATCATATGCATTGTAAGGTAAACAATTCACTTGCTAAGATTTCTTTTGCTAAAAATTACCTAATCATGCTAGTGCTTTCATTTTCGTAAATATATTCCAGTGCACCATAATTTTAGTGGCGTCATATATAGTGCATGCGCACAAACAAATGGTTCCTCAGCCCTTCAAATTTGGGGGCTTGTATGATCGCACAGCCCGTACGGGCCAAGGGACAGCCCTGCTTATTATGAGACAATATCACATTCTTGCAAAAAAGCAAATTTTGATATAAATTACCAGAAACTAAATGGATGCTTTAATCCAGATCGAGGCTGTTGCCTAGTTGCTCACCATTGCATTGCTAACATGTAGGCATGCTTCGTTTGAGCAAAATTTTCTGCACGACTACACAAACTATATACTGCAGCGCAAAATAAACTTTAGAGTTCACGCATGCAGCCGACAGCCCAGTAGATGTCGTGGTTAGTTGCAGCAAACAGAGTGACACACACAGTAAACTCTCGCTGTCCCAGCACCTGCTTCACCTCTCCAACTCTCCAAGTGTCCAACCCTCCATGGCGTGGCATGCATGTCATCACAGGGCCGTGACACAGGCCAAATGCAAGCTAGAGACTGCTGCATGCTAGAGACTAGAGAGAGCCCAGCCCTCTGACGAATCACTCACTCCGTTGTCGATGATGACGGGGTTGGGGGTCTGTCCAAAGCAAAACGCGCGCCGCTCCGATCCGCCAGAAATGGCTGGGCAAGTCTTTGCCCGATATAGCTACTGTTTGCCGGCCAGTTCGGAGCAGCCGGCCAGCCGGCCGGTGTGGCACAGTGCCAATGCCAATGCCAATGCGCTCGCGCCTGCCGCTGCTGCGCTCGTGGCGTGGCGTGGTGTCCACACAGACACAGCATCCAACTGCATCACAAGCGCGCGCACGTACGTGCATGGCAGATCGACGCAGTGGTCTCTGCGTGCTTCCCTCCCGGCCTCTCCCTCCCTCTCCCTCTCCCCTGGGGTCGCTCTCGCTCGCTCGCTGCTGGCTGCTGCGGCGCCCTCCTCTGCTACTGCTAGCTGCTCGCAATTGTGATGAGGGGGCCAGCAGGGGTCAGGCCGTGCCAGGCCAGTCGTCGGGCCCCATGGCTACCCACTTCAGTTGTGTCATCGACCTCGCCTAGTCTTCTCAACCTGTCTGCAGAAAAGCAACCGCTCCTGGCCAAAAGATATCATAATTAATGGGTCTTTCAGCTTCAGAGCCCCCAGCAGAAAGGCTCAAATGATTACCCGTAATTCGGCAGCATGTTTTGCTTTGAGAATTAGCGACAATCAGTGTGGTCAGATAGCAGGTTCTGCTTTCATGCACCCGGGAAAAAAATTAGAATCAAAGTTCAGATGAGATAACTGAACTTTTGAAGTTCTAATGAAGGACAAGGGCATGTTTAATTAGTTCCTTCAATTTTGACTCGAATTCACTATTTACTTGTGATATTATTCCCGTCGTAACGAGTCACCCCAACATGCTTTTCTTACAAATTTCCATCATTTCACTATCTCACCACTGAGGAGCAATTGACATTTTATGTGATGCTATACTACTGCAACACAAGACACTAGACGCGTAAGACATGAGACACACTGTTAGAGTACATGACCTGCTACATAATAAGTTGGAGAGGGAAGGTAAAATCAAATCAAGTTGATGTTTTTTCACTGCTGTTTTCTCATCACCACTACTCCCAAGCCTTTATATATGAAACATGCATGGTGAATAATTGGACGATTTATATTGGTGGTACGTGAACCTGTCTCGCTGAACTCCAGCATTATTGACTGACGACTGACCATTTGGTAGCTGCAGACTGGGAGTCTCCTGGTACTGCTACTGTCGCGACCTAGCATGATAAGCTGTACTTGTGGATCACCAAGCATATCGAAAGGCCAGACCGAATGAGCTAGATTAGCAAAGCAGGCTAAAACTAGGGTTTAGGATTCCGGGAAACGAAAGATTTTTTTTTTGGAAAAAAGAAACTGGGAAGAAGAAACAGCATACATTAATTATCAGATAGATTGTTACACTTCCAATACTTCCCAAGAGATAATTGTTTGTCGATCTGAACTTGAATGAAAGTATGCTTGTGAACTCAACGGCCGTATCAGACGAGAGAACTTTTGGCCACAACTTTTAGCAATGCTCCCCGATGCATGAAGGACGAACTAAGTGGCAGGAGAATTGCAGCTCAATTTGGCAAGGAGTTAGTTAAATTACTGACACACGTCCTTGTGCTTCTGATCTGAGATGAATTTCAAGCACAGGACTTTGGCCAACAAAACAGTGCATGCATGCGTCGGTTAACATCGCATGCAATGAACGTAAACTGGCAATGTAGTAAAGTACTCTCGCAATGGTGAAGGTGAAAACTTAATTAACTGGGGTGTTTTGCTCTCGCAAGTCAGTAAACGAGGGACACCTACGCACTAATACGGTCAATGAAAGCAGGGACCCACCGACCTGGTGCCCCTGAGTAAAGGTAGTGGGTGCATGGGCCCACGCCTCAGTCCCTGACAGTTGTGGCGTCCAGTGAGAGTGAAGCGCACCCCATGGGCCATGGCCGTCGCTCCCTCCACCTCCATGGCTCCATCACCGGCCGAGAGGGCCTCCCCTGCAGGTGGTGGACGTACGGATCCGGTCAACGGCGCGGACCGCCAAGTCATTGGAGGCCGTTGTCCAACGTGGCAAGTACTGCCGCTGCCACCTCGCTCCTCCTCTCTCCCACCATGCACTGCCTCGTAATTCGCGTGCAAGTACCTTCTCTCTCTCTCTCCTCTTTTATTGACCTCTCGAGAAGATCTTTTTTATTATTCCCTACTGCGTGCTCTCCACAGTCACCTCTCTCGTCTCGCCTCCCCGCACACGCATCACCCTTTTGCATGGCCGGAGCACCCTTGTAACCGGCGGGTAATAGCCTGCACCCTGCTCTCTCTCTCTCCTCACTGCGTCGTGTTTCTCTCTCTACAGGCACGGGCTTTATTTGGGCCGTCGGGAGGTAGACGACGACGGTGCCGTGCGCCCCCCGTCTGGAACGTGGGCCCCACTTCACGTGGCTCCCGCCGGTCGGCGTCCACGTGGTGCGTGATCGCATGCCCTGCCCGCGCGTTTGCTTTGCTGATGGGAGATCGAGAGGAAAGCATCAAAGCAGCGATGAGCCAGCACGGGAAGCAGGCATGATGGGAGACACGGATGGATGGGATCGCCATCGATCGCCCGGTGGCTGCATGTGGGCCACACGGTGGCGTTGACTTTACGTTTGACCGTTGTGTTCCGGACCTGCAGCCTTTGGTGCCCTGAGCCCTCTCTCGATCGGCTCCCGTTGTCGTTGCGTTGCTTCTGCGCTTCTGCTAGCTACCTCACCGTACCTTTCTCACGATCGGTCGCCATTTTTGCAGCAGCTACTAGCTCTCTCGACCTCTCTCCTTGCATTGGGAAGACAATAACGACTGGACATTGCATAGCTCTTGTAGGTAGCTATAGGCTTCGCCATGCATGCGTTCCACGAAGCCGCACAAAGGTACTAGCCTTGGGAGGGAAAAAAAACTCCATCATGCTTGCTTGTGTGCAAATGTGGTGATACTTGAATGATATACTCGGTGCCTGGCTTGATATGACGGCTTAAAGGTTCTACTGGTTGTCTCGCTAGTAGAGATTGTGGCCCATCTAGTTTTATATCGTAAGGGTTGGGATTAAAGAAATTGAGCCAAATTATATAAAAAAAACGAGAAGAAGAGGAGAAGAAATGTGAGCTTCATTTGACGGCTACTTATTACTTGGAGTAGATACTATGGTGTGGGAGTTTTGTCTTTCTTCCTTTTTTCGACTTTGCTTGTTACCATATGCAGCGTGTTCGTTTAGCTGGTGGCTGATGGCTGGTCTCGATTTGTTCGAGAGAAAAGTATCGTTGGCCGATTCTTGGTGGTCGATTTGTTACGAGAGAAAAGATCTTCACTGGCTGGTGGCTGATAAGCCAAACGAACAGGGCGCAAATAAATTTCGTTGATTCTAATTTTAAATTAAAATGGCGTTGTCTACACATTACACGTTCTCTAGTAACGTACAATTGGACTAGCTATTTTATGGAAAACATGTTATTAATAACAATGGTTAAATATAAGGTAAAGCTTCTGCGTATTGCAAAAAGTCCCCACAATTATTTATATATAGAAAATCAAAATGAAAATGAATGAGAGGGAGTAGAAGTCTCTTTGTTTTTAGCTAGCTAGGAACATTGAACATCTAAAATATATAATTGTGCATGGTATGTTATAGTAACTAGAATAAATCAAACATGAACGGGGTTCTAAAACTTACCAATAATAAAATTTTATGTGGGAGTTTTTTAGTAGAGTAATACTAGATAGCCTTTTGTAAATACAAGAAATTCATCTGACATGATTTTTCTACAGTGAATTTAGGCACATACTTGTAATTGATCATACTTAATGCATATACTGAAAGATGGTTTCTTTATGTCAATTGTTCTTGAATTTGCGGGGTTTTTTTCACGGCACCATACAAACGACCGTTCATGCAACAATTTTGCTTCCCCCCTTCCAGTCCCCACACACTTTGTTATTTACATTACGATTCACTGCTTACTTTCAAAGCTCATGTATTTCGACATCGTTGTACTGTGCGTGTGTTGAACTTAGAAAACGGGAGTTTAGATATAACACCTGACCATGCATGCATGCGTGTGTTGACAAAGTTTCAATAAAGCTATCACTCTCAGTCTCCCAGATGCCCATCAAGCAGCAAAAGGGTTTACAATTAGTACTTGCCGTACGAGCAGGATGGCCGAGCACTACTATGCTTTTCCGGGGACAGAAGGTCCACTCCATCACCAAAAAATTCACATGACCGGTAGAAAATCCCAGAAAGGCTTCCTCCGGTCGGCGGTGCTTTTACCACACTGCTACTCCCACAAAGTCGTTCGACACATCTTCAACATATTTGTTGTGAGGAAAAACATTATGTGCAAATTTGTACAGTAGATTTAGGGCTATTGTACTTCTGCCCAACTTTGAATACTGATTGTGATCTTACCTCCATTTCGTTCGTCAGTGTATTTTTACCGCCACTTTTTTGAAAATGAAGCTCCAGTTTACCCCTACTCCTTGAACAGTATGTAATAGTGTTAAAAATGTTGACAACAGACACATTTGTCCTTGCGAATGTGCCCCTACTTTTATTAGAATATTGTGATTTTTACCCCTATTTTACGATTTTTACCACATGTATTTAGATACAATTCAACACATATTGTCTGGAACTTGCAAATAATATTCGGTGTCTTTCCATAATTAAGGACAGTACCTTGCCAACTTGATTTTGAAAAGGAAATGATAGCATAACAAGACAAATGTAGGTCCAAACAACATGCATATATAGATGCATAGCATCCCAAAACTTGGTGAACACTGCAATGGGCCCTCAAAATCATTTATTTGGGTATTGTTGATATGAACTTCTCCCCTATCTAGATTAAGTTGAAACCACTCATATAGGTTTTCACTTGACTTTATCTCTGTAGAACCACTAGCCAACTCACGTCACCAAGAAAGAAATGTACTGCTTTGAACCCCACATATATTGCTCGACTATGAAATCAGCCAATTGCATCAAGCCATAGTTATCGATGTCAACCTTTTGAGTTGGCAGAGTTTTCCCCTGCCGCCATGACTTTGGTCCTCCAGACTGAAGAAGGACCGAACTTCAGCCAATTGCATCAAGCCATAGTTATTGTGAGAGGAAAATTTTACAGAAGAAGAAAAGAAGCGGAATGGAGCCGTCAACTCTTCTTCGTGGTATACATAGATTAAGGTCAGTCTCAGTGAGGGTTTCGTAGACATTAATAGGCTACAATGTGAGCACTTTTGATGATGTGGTAGTGTATTAATGAAGAGAGAGGTGAAATGAGTTTCATGGGGATGACACCCCTATACTACCTAGACAACTTGTGTCTTGTATGCAACCTAGAAAACAACAATAATAAATGAAATTATATATTAAGAGTGAGATTTTTCATTATTGTTTTAAATATTTTTAGATGGTGTGTCACTCTAGGTTATTGTGTTCATGACATCTGCACTGAGCCTGACGTAACAATGTCCACACAATATTCAAGTCCCTTATTTTATACCGATGATCGAAAGAAACCAACAGAACATTAAGCAAATGGTAAACCCAGCAAACCGTATTGTTTTATGCAACCAACGCAGGAGATGCTGAGCAAAGGAGTTGGTTCATTGCGATGTTGGTTGCATGCGACTGTCTGCCCCCACTGTTTCGAGTCACAACACACAGGTGCCTCGGAATTCGGGGGGCGCAACGCCACCGTGCATGATGGATGCCTCGGTGACCCCGAAAGCGCCCGCAAATCCCAGGTTTTGGCTCAGCCTCCACTTCTGGTCGTGTGTGCTCTCTCTACCCCCCGGGACCTGCACCGTGCAACTTGCCCCGGTCGCGGCCTGGTCACTCAATTCTTTTTGGCCCTAGCTTGTCACGGCGCACACAGCACAAAATCCTACCTGAAAACGCTCTGCCTCGACACACTCCCATAGACCAGACTAAACTAAGTACTGTACAATAAATATGATTCTGAAAACCCTACTCTCTTCAGCTTGCGTGCCGACCCGCACGCGTGTGTACGTGCGCACGCACGAGTGCACTCGCACAGGCTCACAGCAGCTTCTTCCCTGATGCGGCTTTTTGCAGTGGCATCATGGATCATCCTGATACGATCTGGGGCGAGATTATTACCTTAAACAAATCCCCCATGCATGTGGCCCTACGGTTAACCACACCGTACAAAACACACGCCGTATTCTATGCTAGCTTTGTTGTACTTGTACAGCATCATCAGTAACTTAAGGATCATTACCAACCTGTCTGTAATTCAGGCAGCGTGAGAGAGAGCCAGTCGGTCAAACGGAGCACTACGACCGACGACGCACACGGCCACACACACACACAGCTCGGTATCCGATCCGTTTCCTCGTTGCGACCCATAGGCAATGCGGTGCGCTCGCTCGTACTACCACCGCTAGCCACCCTGGCCAATGCAACGCTTCTGTCACGATGTGGCGTGGGGCCGTGGCCACGCCCGAGTGATGGCCCACAGGGCAGTGTCCTCTCCCAGCAGGAGGACGAGGTCCAATAACACATGAAATATAGACAAGTACAACACACACCCCGCAGATTGGCTACTGGCACCTGCATCTATATACCAAATAAATGGGGACGCAAACAGGACAGGAAATTAAAGGCAAAATCTTATCAAACTTTACATATTTGTTTTCATGAATCTCTAAAAATATCCTTTAAGTGTTTTCATGTTTGTTTCGATCAGGATATTCCGAATTTCGTAGACACACGGAAAATTTCAACCAATGAGAAAGATGTAAAACACTTCATTCAGCTAAATTGCCCGAAGATGCAAAATCGATCAACTAATTAGCACTGGAACTTGAGAATTCACAAAGCTTAAACCTGTGTAGTAGGTATATATATGGCCTCGTACGTACGGAGGCGTGACATGATGCACCACATAAATCACTGTATAATAACCACAGTGATCATGTTTTTCCTTGCAGGGATAAAGTGTTTTATACTCAACCTCAACCTCTCATGTCGATTCTTCACAATTAACTTGCAGAAAATTCAGCTTTTTGATGCTGAGAAATTAAAGGAATCTGGTCATATCAAGCAGCCATATATATATGGTCCACTCAGAGTCAATCCAACACGATGGATATACACACAAAAATCCGGTTCAAAACCAAACGCGCGCCTTAATTAGGCTCATCCACATGCAAATGTTAATTACATTTATAAATGCGAATAACGACACGTATATAGCAGCACAATTAATTATATATTGTCTACATACAGTGCACTTTATATTGACATATTTATAAATCATTACATGAAAAACGAAAGGAACAAACATACAATTGTTTCAGGCCCTTTAATTTGTTTGGATTCGTAACCAGCTAGCGAGAGATTAGTTGTACGTAGTAACCTCTAACTTCCGAATTATCCTCACTTTTTAAACAATGGAATTATTTTTAGACTCTGCAACAAGTTCATACAGCTAATTCTTACAACAAATTCAACTTCAAAACTAATCATCGCAATAAAAAATAAAAGTCCTCATACATCTCCGAACTATGTATATAAGATCAGTAAAGAAAGTTCCGCGGTTTATTGTAGCCGCCTATAGACAATTTAACTTGTTGACCTGGATCTGACATACGGAGCACTAAGCTAATGAAACCGTATATAGCAGCACATCCTCCCACTGCGCACGTCTGCACCTATATATCCTGAAAGGAATTCACTCTAGATAGGTTAACAAAATTAATTAGCTACAATTGATGCCAATAATTAGCTGGCATATACTACATCTGGATACTAGGTGCAAAAATTGACAAGAATTTTAAGCTAAGTTTGAAATCACGAAATTACTATATTTCCGGATGGAGGAATGAAGGACCATGAAAAATCTCTCAGGCTACAATAACAAAAGGAAAACATGAGTCCATCTTCTTTATGCGTAGCGGGCAATGATTTTAAAATTGAATTTTCATATATTGTGTCTCAAATTAATGAGGTTAAAATATACTCCAGTGGGGTATTTATGTTGGTTTTTATGTATGTCTATTATTTTTTTTTGAGAGCTCAGCTTTTATGTGATGACACAATTAATGAAGAGAGAATCTCAAATGAAGGAACTACTCCCATGCACAAAAAAACTACCCAGACACCGTTGAGGAGATTCTAGTAGTTTCTTCGATTCGGATTCGGATCCATGATGCCATCGTAAAGGAGCTCGTTTACATACGTGCGCCCGCGCTGCAGCGTACGCGCTGACGGCCACCACGCCCGCTCGGGCCGCTGTGACGCTCGCCGACTGCCGGTATGAGAAAATTCTCGGATCGATACGGATACAGACAGTATATTTTTTGTCGAATAATGATATTTATCATATTTGGATAATAGAAATTCAACATTGAATTTCCGGATACTAATACGAGACGGATTATTACGAATATTAAATGTATAAATTCGAATACGGTCTTACCATTTGGGTGTCTGACGCTTTCAATCGGTCGGTCGGTCTCGGAAGGGTAATATCCGCACCACCTTCATCTCTCGTTGGAGTTGCCCGCGTGCTCGTAGAAGCTAGCTCGCGCGCGCGTGCGTGCCCACACCGCCACTACACACTCGTCGACGGCCACTATACCCGCCCGTGCCGCTGTCGCATCGACCACGCCGTAGGCTCACCGGTGGTTATGCGTGCTCGCCATTTGTGTGGTTGCGAGAGAAAAGATTGTCGAAAGGGCAAGGAAGAGAGAATAAAATGCTTTAATGTTTTTCTTTTGAACCATGTTTTGCGTGCTTTATGTTAGAGTGAGTTTGTTTAGAGTGAGTGCGCTACCTTAAGTGGTCAGCTGGGCCTTTTAACTACTCGTACAAACCGGTAACCTCAGTCTTATTCTAACTTTAATCAAAGTTGGGTCATTCTGGTATTTTTTTTAAAAAAACTCCTATCTTGTGCATTTGAATTTTTGTTTAGGTGACTCTCTTGAAGTGCATTAAGACCAACTTTGGTGCACAATTATCTAAACTGAAAATTAATTAATTGTTACTGTGTTGAAACTTCCTCATTTCACTCATAGCCACATTAGCGGAGAAATAAAAATATGACATACTCCATACTCCCTCCGTCCGGTGAAGAATGCAATCATTAAACTTGACAAAGAAAAATCTTAAAAAAATGCAATTTTAGAAAATAGATCTAAATACCTGCCTAATTAAGTAATCATATGTAATTTGCATGCCAAAACTTATAGCATGTGGTTAACAAATAAGGGTACTAAAATTTTTTTGTGCTACTACTAATATGCCATTAAAAAATAGAATTGCATTTGTATGGTGAGGAAAAGATATAATTTAAATCTCAACATGTGTGTCTTGGGGAAGATATGATCTCGGGTGAGGATCAAATCGAAGAGATCCGATGAAATCTAGCAACTCATCATGATATCAGATCATACATCAGAGGCTCCCTCGGAATATGGAGTATGGTAAACTGTTGTAGTAATAATTAATGTAAGGAACGAACCGGCGAACAAAGAATTGATAGTCCTAGCTAAAAAAAGCTACTACTCCACCTAGCTAGCTCAAGTTTCAACGACGGAAACTTCAAACCAAAACCCAAAAGAACACGACTGCACTCTGCAGTAGCTTCTGCGAGCCAACGAACACCAACCCAGGTTCTTTCCAAAGTCCTTTCTACCGCCTCTATGTTCTTCATGTGCCATAAATGAATTGCCACTCTCCACTCCACTTCGCGCTCGCTGCGCGTGCAGAAGGCTACGGATCAGCGAGAGGCTCGGCCGCCATCATTGCCCCCCCGGTGCTCGAAGCAACGCGGCGCCCGCTCGCCTGCTGCCGATCGCCGCTAAGCTAGGGCCCCTAGCGAGCTAGTCAGTGTAGCCCAGGCGCCCCAGCTCGCCGGCGAGCCTGCAGTCTTCCTCGTCGTCGTCGGACGGCGCGTGGGTGGACGCCGTGGTCGCCGACGCTCCGTCGCCGTCGCCGGACGAAGACGGCGGCGCCGGCATCAGCTGCTGCGTCAGCGGGTCGATGCTGGCGGTCGGGCTCTTGGGAGGAGACGACGACGAGGCGGCGGGCGAACGACCGACGATGGGAACAGGCTCCGTCAGCAGCGTGCCGTCGCGCGGCGGCGAGAACGCCACCGGGAGGTACTCGTCGCTGTCGCACGGGAACTTAGAGTTCTTGAAGTGGTCCTTGAGCGCCTCGAGGCCCTGCGCCGCTCAAATTTTTGCAACATGTCAGCTAGCGTGCCTAAAACTTACTACTTATTTCATTCTTCACACGGTACTATTCAATCTACCAGCCACCAGCCGAACAGACTCATAATTCTAACATCTGAGCAAATACATGAAATATTTTCTGCGGCGGCGGTACCTGTACGCGCGCGTATGTGACTTGGCAGATCTTGCGCGAGTTGTACACCTCCCATGGCTGCTTGTGGAACGCCTTGTAGAGCCGGACGGCAGCCTCCGGCGAGGTCAGGTTGACGAAGCCGTAGCCCACATTGCACTTATTGCTGCATTTTATTTTGTTTCAGTTCTGGTCAATGAAAGAAACTGCAGTGCAAATTAAAAACATGACAAAATGCTCACTCCATGCTAGGACAAGAAATGATACGCCGTGTGGGTAAACTACTATAAAGATTGGAATCGAGACAGAACAGAGAAAAAAAGCTTTGCGGCATGATGCCGCTTTATGCGTATGTGAGGCTGCATGCCTTTTGACAGCCACTAATGTCCTCTCTCGTCATTGGGCATTGATAGGTCTTTTCTCAACTTGCTTCGGGCAAGAGAAAAAGCTGCTGCAGTAAGGCTAGTGCTTAATCAGACTACAAATTTTCGTTTGCATAAACTTTGGCCAGTTCCTTAAAAAAACACTCAATCACATTGGATATTTCGACACATCTTTCAAGTATCAAATGCAAACGGAAAAAATAACTAATTACACAGATAGTGGCAAAACGATTTTTCAAATATATTTAATCCATAATTTGACAATGTAGCGATATCATAAGCATGTGTTAATTCTGAATTAATTAAGCTTAATAAATTCGTCCTCGTGTTTTCAGGTGAGTTATTCAATTAGTATTAGATTGTTCGTTGGGTTTTGATGGCTGGTGCTGATTTATTCCGAGAGAAAAATATTTCTTGTTTGTTGTTGATTTTTCTAAGAGAAAAGTACTGTTGACTGGCGGCCGGCAAGGCAGACGAATATTCCTATCATACATCCCATGAAAAATTTTCACCCTAAATTTAAACACCCCCACGTGTATTTGATCATCAAAAGTCGATTCGTTTAACATCCTCAAAAAATTTGATTTTTTTATCTTTTCTTTCTGCACTGATGCAAAGCAGCTGATCTCTCTGTCTCTACTCTCTAGCTAGTATAGATCTACACCTCCACCGGGTTTCTCCCTTTGTGTTGGTCTTGTTATGGAAGTGCAGGGCTGTGCAAAGCAAGAAAGGCAGGCAGGCAGCTGGGAGGCGATCCCAGAGGCAGGCAGCTCAGCGCGGCTAGAAAGGAAGGCAGGTGAACACTGAACAGGCAGCAGAAGCTGAACCCCGCATGCTACCAAAGAATCCATGCATCAAAACGAGGAAGATCTGGGGGGCGATGCCAAATTTATTTCCATTTGGGCTAGTAACGCCATAGCCATCATCTATTACGCAGCTGCACTGTACCCACCCAAAGATGCCTCGATCCACCACAAGCCAGACGAACCGCACGCATTTCCCATTCGGCCATTCCATTTCAACAATTTTCACGGCACCACAAATTCCCATAAAAAAACAACCCAACTCTCCAATTCAAGCAGCCAACGCGTGTGTTTTCTTTCTTGCATTGCATTGGGTACCATAAAATATAAGTAAATGCAGCCGGGTATATACGATGTGATGTGCTAGTACTCACTTGAAATCGATGGGCAGGTAGACGAAATCGTAGGAGGAGAAAGGCTGGCCCTCGCCGCCCTCCTCGCCGCCCGCCGCGATCCGCTCGTTGGACTGGATGCAGTGGTTGTCCAGCATGTTGAGGAGCAGCTTCTGGCTGCGACCCAGAGGCCTCGAGCATCAGCAGAATTGCGATTCTAAGCGTGCGCCGCCCATGAAATATAGCATTGTACCGGCAATGTGGAGGGAGATTGGCGAGGAATACCTGTACTTGTTGGGTATGTTCCTGATCATGACGGTGGTCCTCGTGTCCATCTCCGGAGCAGCGGCAGCCGCCGCCGCCGCAGCCTGCGTGCCGGCGGCGTCGCCGGCGACCTCGGGCGGCTCCTTGAACAGGAACCGCGCCTCCCACCCGCCCTTCCGTCCTTTCCAATTCCCGCTGCTCCCGGCACCTTTCTGGGTTTGCTTCACGGGCGCCGTCGCTGTTGACGGCGAGGACGGCGATATGACGACCTTGTTGCCAGACTTGCTCTTGCGCTCATGGCTCGTGCCGGCACCGCCGCCCTTGGACTGATCGCCAGCGCTGGACTTGGAGGAGCTCCTCCTCAGAAGCACCACTCCTTCCCTCGCCCTCACGGAGCCGGTCGACGACGAGGGAGAGACCGGCGGCTGAGACGCCGGCGGCTGGAACGGCCGCCACGCCGCCTGATGCCTCGGAGGAGTCGGTGCGCTGGGCCGGTGGTGGGGCACGTACCCGCCGCGCCTAGGACCGACAGGGACACGGCAAAAATTCAGCCCCGCGCCCACAGGATGACGAGAAGGCCAGGGACGATGGGGAAATTACCTGCGGGGCCCGGGGCCGGAAGGGCGCGTGAACTCGATGACGAGGCGGCGGCCGAAGAGCTCCTGCCCGTTGAGCTCGGCGAGCGCGCGCGCGGCGTCGCGGGTGTCGAAGAAGTCGACGAACTTGTGGCTGGGCCGGTGCGCCGACTCCCTCACATCCTTCAAGTCCCCTGCGAACACGAGGACGGGGGGCCAATACACAATTTGCTGCGGGAAACACAAGAAACGAGCGTGGGAAAACGAAATGGCTGGTTGGTCGGCTCGGTCGGTGGGGAGAGCGTACCGAAGGCCTGGAAGACTTGGCGGAGGTCCGCGACCGAGACGCCGGGGAGGGGGCTGAGCACGACCAGGGAGCCGCGGTTCTCGCCGTCGTCGGCGCCGGCGGCGAAGTGGGCCCACACGGCGTGCCCGAGGACGAGGCCGCGGGTGTCGTCGTGGGGCCAGTCCCAGGGTTGGGCCGCCGGGGCCGGGGGCCAGGCCGCCGCCGCCGCCGCGTAGAGCTGGCCGAGGCGGCTCTGCTGACGCATGTGCTGCTCGCGGACGCAGGCGACGGCGAGCTCGGCGGCGCGGATGTCGAAGAAATGGACGGTGGCCGCGCCCTCGGACGCCACCGACGACGCGTCGACGGAGCAGATCGCGCCGAACGGCGCCATCGCCTGCGCCACGTCGGCTTCCTGCGCGTGCGGCGGCACCAGGCCCAGAACCACGACGCGACTCGACGGGCCGTCGACCACCGGTGTCGACGTCGGCAAGGGGTACCCCGGCTGCGGCGGCGCCAGGGCCATGGCCATCGGGGGCAGCGGCACCGTCACCGGCACCGGCACGGCCATGGCCGCCGCCGGCGGCATGGGCATGCCTGGATATGGGTGGGGGCAGTATATCTGGTGCGGGAGCGGCTGTATAGGGTTGGGGGCACCGGTAGCAGGGTAGAACGCCTGAGCTGCCGCATCGAGAATGTTGCCCGGGGCTATTCCACTCCCTCCCCCACCACCCTCCATGGCCTGAGCTCAGAACAAAAGAAACCGAGACGTCCAAGGGAGACGACGCCCCGTCCAAAGATCTAGAACTTTCTAGCAATTCTTGATCATGCCATCGATCAAGAACCAGGCGAGAATTGTACTTGGGGACCCCGACTCTCTCTCCCTCCCCCTTCTCTCCCCTTTCTCTCTCCTGCTTAGCTGTATGCTCGGTGTGTGTGGAGTGAGAGTGGTGGTGGTACTACTGCCAGAAACGAGGGAGAGAGAGAAGGGGCCGGAGAGATGAGAGAGAGATTGGGTGCTCTTTTATGGTAATTGTCGCGGGAAAAGAAATCCGGTGGGCTTTTATTCGGTGTTCTACAGGAACGAGGTGGAGATGCAGATGTGGAGGGGAGAGGAGAGGAGAGGAGCGGAGCAGAAGAGTCGAGGAGGGAGGTGAAGGGCGCGCGCGGCGCCGCCGTACGGAGAGAAGAGAAGGGGATGACCGGAGGTGTAGCGTTGCGCTGGATTGTTTTGCTCGGATCCTCTGCAACGACAGCACTTGTTGCTCTTGCACGAGTCATGCCCCGTGCGTACATGACAGGCCCCACGTCTGCTTCTTTTGCTGGAGAGATTTTTTCAGCAGATTTTTTTTTGCCTTTTGAGTTTAGCTTTAGGGCGTGTTTGGGAGAGCTCCACGCAGCTCCAGATTCAAAAAATCAACTCCGCTCCAAAAAATGTCAGCCAAACACAACCAGCTCCAGCAGCTCCACCGTGGATCTGCTCCAAAACAACGGTGGAGCAGGCCCCAACTCCATGGTTTTCATGGAATACCTGAGGAGGTACTCCACCAAATCCAAGTTTCGTGGAGTTGGGGTAAATTACCCACCACTGCCACTGGTTACACAAAAAACGGTTCGTTCTAATTTTTCCCTGCTTCCTTCGTCGCCCCTTCTTCCCTACGATGTCGCGCTCGCGCCCGCGCGCCCGCCGCCGCCGGTGGCGAGCCGCGCCCGCACCCGCGCCCGCGCGCCGGCGTGGCGAGCCGCGCCGCCCCCGCGGCAAGGCCGCGCCCGTGCCCCGCGGCGGCCAACGGCGAGCCGCGCCCCTACGGGCGGCCCCGCGGCGGCCGGCGCCGCCCGCACCCGCGCGCGCGCGCGCCCTACGGTGGCCGGCGGCGAATCGCGCCCGCCCCCCGCGGCCCGTGCCGGTCGACGGCCGAGCCTCGCCCGCGCCATGCGGCGGCCGACGGCGAGCCTTGCCTCGCGCCCGCGCCATGCGCCCTTTGGCGGCCGACGGGGAGCCGCGCTTGCGCCCCGTGGCGGCCTACGGGGAGCCGCGCCCGTGCCCCGTGGCGGCCGACGGGGAGCCACGCCCGCGCCCCGTGGCAGCCGGCGGAGAGCCGCGCCCACGCTCGCGCGATGCGCCCTGCGGCGGTCGGCCCCCCTCGGAAGATGTGATTTTTTTCCTTCTGACAAGCGGGCCCTGATGTCAGTGACACGGGGACAAAATTGGAGCTCTACCAAACACTTCCGAGGATCTCAGATCCACGGTGGAGCTGCTCCACAGTGGAGATCTGTGGATCTGCAGCTCCAGAGCTATTTTTTCAGAGCTGGAGCTCTCCCAAACACGCCCTTAGTGTTTTTTTTTAAAATGTGCCTGTGTGTTTTGAGTACTTGTGCCTTTATCACAAACACACACAAATGTTTAAATGTACGGATTTGCACAGCAGATATATTGTTCATCGGTCACATCGAGTCCTTGACACTGCAAATACATTATTCATCGGCATAAAATTGGGTATAATAAAACCGAGTCGAACAAGGTATGCAAACGCAATTTTGCTTCTCCCATGTCATTGTGCAACTCCGATTATCTCCCCAACAGCGGAGGCACAAAGCGCACACATTTTGCATCGGAGGGGAGAGACGAGCTAAAAATATGTTCCCTCTCTACTCCAAGGCATTGGGTGCGGGCGGGCTTCCGAAGGCGTGTGCGGGCATCCAACAACCATCTCTCCTTCCTCCCCTTCGACGCCGACCATCTCCCGCCTGCTCACCGGCGGAGGAAGAGCCAGGGAGGGGCCGCGCGGCCGGGAGCACGGGGCACTGAGATAGGGGCACGAGCATCTCCCCCTTGCTCATCGGACGAGGAGTAAGGGTGGGGCCTTCACGCCCGGAGGAGGCGGCACTAGCACGAAGATGGGGTGCCACGGGGCACGGTGGCATATCTGTCGCTCTCGCCGCCCCCTGATTTGTGATTTTTCCTCCCACCTTGCATTCGTAGTCCCGTTTCATTCTCGATTTGTTCCACCAAGTTGGGGAATTTGATTGGGTTTTCTGGGGGAGGGCCGTGAGGGAGGGGAGGACAGGGAACTCGTTAGTCGTCCTTGACTTGTGGGGTGGCGGTGGCAGAAATGCGGAATTGAGGAGGGAGGGACCAAGGGGCGATCGGGCGAGAGAGAAATAGGGTTCACCAAGGCGGCGACGATGCCAACCAAACTGAGTGTGACGACTTCAACTGCGTGAGGCACTAGGCGACTCGGGTTACTGATGGAACGGGTGGGGTCCTGGACTCCTGGTTTTGTTTCAGGGCACGCATGTGCGTGTGTCGTTGTCCGTTGGGCCATGGGGAGTGGGCTGGCATACTAGCGGGTGGAGAGGCAGGTTTCAGTGGGCTAGATTTAGTTGTGGGCTGAAACCAAGGTTTTAAATAACCGGCTATAGCTGTCGCTATAGCCGGATTTAGCCTTTGGCGAGGATGAACGCTAAGAGATGCTCCATTTGGGGCTAAGAAAAAAACCGCTAAAATCCCGATTTAGCCAGCTAAATCGGCTAAATCAAGCTCATTTAGCCTGCTAAATTTTGTCTCTGGAGTCTGGACGGTGGAGTGTGGAATGAATGGGCCTCTACTTCATCTTCAAAATCAGAAGCTGATGAAGCTGGTAACGATTCAATGCATGAGCAAAGTTCTGATTCTGATGGTGATGATTAGATGGGTAGAAATGATCAGATGTATCAGCTTCATCTTTATGCTTTCAGTTTGTTTGTGGGAAACTACGAACTCTTTCTTCATCGGTCTGTCGTTTGTGTAACTGTGTTAGACTTATGGTCGTTGCATCATCTGAACTTTGTGTTAGATTTATGAAAGCTTGAAGATGAAGTACTATGTTGTTTCACTTCATGATGAATTGATGTACTAAATATTTGAAACTCTGAATGTGTGTTTGCAAAACCGCTAAATGGCTTAGCTGTGGCTATAGTCGGATATAGCATTTTCTTGGCCTTTGGAAAGCTAGCCGCTAAGGGCCTTAGCCCGCTATTTAAAACCTTGGCTGAAACTGAGGTTTGCTGTTAACTAATACGGGAATACCGTCAGGATTTTTCTGCTCAAATATACGAACCGCGAATACGGTCGGGAAATAGTCTTAACTGATACTGTTCTTGCACCCGTCGATTTCCGATTTTTTTCATGTTTTTTATTCCCCGAAAAGTAGTTCACAGTGAGATTACACGAAATACGATGTCGGTCGATACGAGATTTTTCGGTTCCCGCTTTCATCCCAATCGATCCTGTAGACCTTATTTGGTTGCGACCCTGAACGCAAGCAACTCCCAGGGCAGCGATCACAGCCCTAGGCCAATCTTAAAAAAAATATACCTTTGGATTTTATCAATATCCAATGTTCACATTAAAAAATCCATAGATGATACTATATACTTTCGAAACTTAAAAACAACAATTTGATGTCGTGATTTAAAGTAGAGACATGAGTCCGTGTCAAACACAAGTCCATATGCATTTGCAGTGGATCTGACACACACATTTAAGTTCCATGTACGTTCTCATATATTTGGCAATAAAAAAACATAAATGGAAAGGGGAAAATAGAAAGAAATATACTACGTATATGCATAAGAAAACTCAAAATCAGCTAGCTAACGGCTAAGCATCACTTTAATTGAAGTTCCATTTAAAAAGTCGAAACTTCAAAATTTTAGATATAAATTTAAGTAGACAGTTTTTAAATTTTGTTTCCGATGTCATTAGGGGAAGCATACCTATTTTTATACTTTCCATTATTCCTAACCTATTTAATTCGCTCCTACTCAGGTCCTGTAACCAAGGGCTAGAGGTCCTTTCAATGATCATTAAATACTGATTAAATAAAATTCAAAAATTGATTACATAAACTATATTCAATGATCAGAGTTCAAAAAATTTCATGGTACAACATTATTATTTTTTTATGTTCAGTCATTGAAACATGTTTTTGTTGTATACAAGTAAAATCATTGTTTGGGATGTAAAAAAAATACTCCCATGGAAAAAATCTACAGATGAACTACTATTGTTAGTATTATTATTTTTTGACCCAAGTCAGTAGGAAAATCCTCTTCGTTTTTTAATTGTCGGAGACAGCCACGAGGGTCCCTAAAAACCGGGGGAATCCTGCTTAAAATCTGGAAAAAACACAAAACACAAACACTCCTCGAACAAAACACAAAACATACGCACACAGCACAGCCCACGCCGCGATGGCCCCCGCGGCCCACCAGAGCGGTCCAACAAGGCGCCCCCTCGAGCAACGTCCGCCTCGCTCGAGGGCTCACGCCCCCTCGAGCGGGTTCCGCATCGCTCAAGGGTCCCCGCCTCCCTCGAGCAGGCTCCGCCTCGCTCGAGGCTCCCTCACGGGCGCACCTGCTCTCGCACGCGGGTACGAGCATTTAATGCTCTGACACAGCAGAGCCGCGCCATCACACGCCTGGAAATCACGCCCCGGCGCTGTTCCGCCAACTCCCTAGGGGGAGCCCATCCCCGCCACTGTGGGGGACTGTGCGACGAGGCCGGTGTCAGCTCCGTGACACTGTGCCGCCCACTTTAGTACGGCTAACGCGTCGCGCCCTCGAAGGGGGGCCGGCCGCACCCTCGAGACCTCCTCTCGTTACTCTGCAGGGTCAAACCGTGACGTCAGGCCGACGGGAGCGCCATCCCCGTCGCTGTCAGTCCTGTGCGGCCATCCCCGCCCCTGCAGCGCCACGCCGTGTACTGCTACAACTACTCTGACGCTGTTAGGCACGCTGGGACGGGACGCCGCCACGCCTGCCACTGTGCCCCGTACGGATCACTGTCGATGGCTCCCTCGAGCCCGCATGGAGACGCCTCGGTCAACCACTACGCCTCCACCCTCGAAGCCGCCCCTGTTCAAGTACAGGGCACGCCACGACGTCGTGACCGGAGCAATATTCGCCAGGACGGGCGTCATCTCCACGGAACTGTACGCCATACCTCCACACGTAGCTAAATAGTGCGGCATGCCTGTAAATCGCCCTTTCCTTGGTCTATAAAAGGAAGGTGATCCCCCTCGCCGCAAGAGAGAGACACGAGACATAAGGCATGGGACAACGGATAGCGATCGTTCGCACGCTCCCCGTCTTCCCCACGATATTGGCACTCGCCTCAATCATTCCTCTTGGGACTTGGAGGCCACGCCTCCTCTCCCGCCTCGCTTGTAGCCGCCCCACTACAGGCACCCCGGTGCAAAGCAATATAGTGCCTCGAGCACACCCCTGCTGGACGTACGACCCCGACCGGAACCAGGATAAACCAAGTGTCCTTAGTTGCTTAGCACCGACCATCGAGAGACAGATCTCAGCGCTTATTACTAGTTAGTGTCGGGACTACATTCCGCACCGACAGTTGGCGCCCATCGTGGGGCTCTGCGCGCTGAAGATCGACTCGTCACCAGCTCTCTCGATGGTGATTCGCACCGAGTACCGCGGTCAGCGTTACTCCATGGGCAGCTCGGACCCCCTCCCGGCCAGATTCGAAATCCGGTTCGGGGGCCTGAACTTTCAGGCCACGGGGAACGACTACCTGATGCGCCTCACTAACCGTGAGGAACTCCGCGCGTGGTGCCAAGACGGGTCCGTCCCGGTCGCCGCCGCACGCGTCGCCACGACACCAACACCTGCCAGCACGGACGCTACGGGTCCATCGGCGCCACCGCGCGCCCGTCGCTCCGGCCGGCGCTCGCGTCGGCGCGGTCGGAGCGCCGCATGCGCGCGCGCGTTGCCTCGCAACACGACGCGCTCACCGGCGAGACGGTTGCCGCCCGACGGGGGAGCGCTCGGTCTCCGGACCATGCTCCCCCATCGGTCTGTGCGGCGCCACGGCGGCATACGTCGCGAACGCCAGCACCAACACAACGATGCGCAGGATTCCCCCTGGCCGCCACATCCTGGTCACCAGGGACCCTAGCGCCTCCGCTAGCGACGAGTCGTCCCAAGGCTCCACCGACGAGCTGCCACCCGCCACTTCGCATGGATATGCGGAGTGAGACTTCTCCGGCGTACCAGACCCAGTGATGTTCCGGCGGTTCCTCGACGCCACGGACTACTGGTTCGGCTACTCCGACGACTCCAGCGGCGGGAGCTATGACCCCGCGCGGGAGTGCTGCGTCGTGATCGCCGGCGACCCAGCAAACACCACCGACGCGGCGGGTGCCGGCGACGGAGAGGTTCCTCCAGCTCTGGGAACTGGATCGCGCCTGGCTACGGGGCCAAGCGCCCCTCCCCCTCACCGTCGAGGGGGGCCGACATCAACGCACAGCTAGCCCAAGCACACGAGCTCGAGGCCAAGCTGGCGGAAGAGTATCGCACGGTGCGGTTGCTTCGCGCCTCTATCGCGAGAGAAGCCTCCGCGCGCAGCGAACGCGCGCGAGAGTTGGGCAGGCAAGCCCGTGATCGCATCAACGCCGACTTCAACGTCGACAATCCGGACACGCCCCCGCGAGCGAGCCAAAAGCTCATCGCCGTCGCAATACTGCTGCGGGCCATGCCCGCCCCCTCGATGCCCGAGGCGCGGAACCTGCACCGCGAGGCGCAGGCGCTCATCGAGCAAGCGGCCGTCCAACAGGCCGAAAGCTTGGCGTCTCGATCCGCGGCGGGGGAGCGCGCGGGACGATGGGGGTGCGCAAGGCTCCGAGCCCTCAGTACACGCGGGCGGCGCAGCTGAGCGCCCCGCCAACCCGGGGCGCATGCCGGCCAAAGAATGGCTCCTTGACACGCGCGAGCAAGCTTGAGATGGCGATGCCCGCAACGTCATCAACGCCCAACGGACGAGCAAAGTGGAGGCGCGGGCGGCAGCAGGCTACCACCCTCGACGGGGTGGTCGTTACGACAATGATGAGGACCGCTCGTCGACGCCGGAGCCCTCGGGAACCCGCGTGTTCAGCCGGGAGATCCGCACGACAACCTTCCCCCAGCGCTTCCGCCAGCCCACGACGATCGTCAAGTACAACGGGGAGACTGATCCCCATGTGTGGCTCAACGACTATCGCCTGGCGTGGCAGCTGGGCAGAGCCACCAACGACGAGGTTATCATCTGCAACCGCCCCTGCACCCCGCCGACTCGGCGCGGACGTGGCTCGAGAACCTGCCAGCCAGTCAGATCCACAACTGGGACGACCTGGTCCGCACGTTCGTGGGAAATTTCCAGGGCACGTACGTGCGCCCTGGGAACTCCTGGGACCTGTGCTCTTGCACCCAGAAGCCCGGCGAATCGCTCCAGGACTTCATACGACGCTTCTCCAAGCGCTGTACGGAGCTCCCAAGCGTGGCGCAGTCTGAAATTGTGCACGCCTTCCTCGAGGGCACCACATGCCGGGATCTTGTGCGCGAGCTCGAGCGCAGCCCGCCAGTCGACTCGAACGAGCTGTTCGACATCGCCACCAGCTTTGCCTCAGGGGAAGAGGCGGTGGGGGCAATCTTCGACGGCAAAAAGGGCAAACGCGTGTGCGACACGCCCGCAGAGGGCAGCAAGTCCAAGGAGCCCCGCCAGAAGAACATGCGGGGCAAGAAGGGAAAGAAGCCGTGCCGCGAGGCGCGTGAGCAGGGCACGACGACGACGACGGTGAAGCTCTTGTTGTTGAACCAGCTCGACGGGGCCCTCGACCGGCCCCTCGAGGCCCAGGAGTGTTTGACGACATGTTGAAGAAGCCATGCCCCTACCACAAAACGCAGGTCAACCACACCCTCGAGCAGTGCGACATGCTCAAGCAGTTCTACGGCCGCGCCGCCGCAAAAGACGACGAGGCCAAGAAGAACGAGGGTGATGGTGACGCCGGCGGCTTCCCCGCCGTGGAGAATGTCTTCCTCATCTTCGGGGGGCCAACCGTCGACATGTCCAGCCGACAGCGCAAGCAGGAGTGGCATGAGGTTCTCGCCGCGGAGAAGGCGCCTCCCTCCTTCCTCGACTGGTCGGAGGACGCCATCACGTTCAGCCGCGAGGATCACCTGAACCACATCCCCAACCTGGGTCAGTACCCGCTAGTGGTCGACCCAGTCATCGGGAACGCTCGGTTCTCGAAGGTCCGATGGACGGAGGCAGCAGCCTCAACATCCTCTACACGCACACGCTGCGCTTGCTGGGGATCGGGCTGGATCAGCTGCGGCTCAGCACGACGCCATTCCATGGCGTCGCGCCGGGCAAGCGCGTTCAGCCCCTCGGGCAGATGGACCTGCTGGTATGGTTTGGCACGCCAGACAACTACCGCCAGGAGATGCTCACCTTCGAGGTGGTGGGGTTCAGGGGCGCGTACCACGCCATACTCGGGCGACCCTGCTACGCCAAGTTCATGGCGGTCCCCAACTACACCTACCTCAAGATGAAGATGCTGGGGCCCAACGGCGTCATCACCGTGGGCTCATCCATCGAGCACGCGTTCGACTGCGATGTCGAGTGCGTGGAACACGCCGAGGCGCTGGCGCTGGACGAAGCGCTCGTCGCCAACATGGAGAAGATGGTCAACGAGGACCTCGACTCCACCGCGAAGCACGCCGGCAGCTTCGAGGCTGCTGAGCAAACCAAGGAGGTGCCCCTCGACCCTGCTGCCCCCGAGGGCAAGGCGTTGAGGGTCAGTTCTACCCTCGACCCGAAATAGGAAGTGGTGCTCGTCGACTTTCTCCGCGCCAACGCCGACATCTTCGCGTGGAGCCCCTCGGACATGCCAGGCATCCCGAGGGAGGTCGCCGAGCACTCCCTTGACATCCTACCTCACTCCCGCGCCGTGCAGCAACGGCTCCGCCGCTTCGACGAGGAGCGGCGCCGGGCAATCGGAGCGGAGCTGCGGAAGCTCCTCGAGGCTGGGTTCATCAAGGAAGTGTTCCACCCTACTTGGCTAGCTAATCCTGTGTTAGTGAAGAAAAAGAATGGGAAGTGGCGGATGTGTGTAGACTACACTAGTCTTAATAAAGCATGTCCTAAAGTTCCTTTTCCTTTGCCGCGTATCGATCAGATCGTTGATTCGACCGCCGGGTGCGAGCTGCTCTGTTTCTTGATGCCTATTACGTGTACCACCAAATAAAAATGAAGGAGTCCGACCAGCTCGAGACTTCGTTCATCACGCCGTTCGGGATGTACTGCTACATCATGATGTTGTTCGGCCTCCGAAACGCGGGCGCAACATACCAGCGATGTATGCAGCACGTCTTCGGAGACCACATCGGGCGAACCGTTGAGGCGTACGTAGATGATATAGTCGTAAAAACCAGGAAGGCGGACGACCTGGTTAGCGACCTTCGCATCGCGTTCGGCTGCCTATGGGCCAACGGGGTGAAGTTAAACCCCGAAAAATGTGTCTTTGGCGTGCAGCGGGCATGCTTTTAGGATACATCGTCTCCCAGCGAGGCATCGATGCCAACCCCGAAAAGGTTGCAGCCCTCGAACGGATGGGTCCGATTCGAGACCCTAAGGGGGTCCAAAGGGTGTTGGGGTGCCTTGCCGCCTTGAGCCGCTTCATCTTGCGGCTCGGCGAGAAGGGCTTGCCTCTCTACCGGCTCCTCAAGAAGCATGAGCGTTTCTCCTGGACCACCGAGGCCCAGGAGGCGCTTGATAAGCTAAAGGCGTCCCTCACCCACTCCCCAATCCTCACACCACCGCAAGACAGCGAGCCTCTGTACCTCTACGTGGCTGCGACCACCCAGGTGGTCAGCGCCGTCATCGTGGTGGAACGCACGAAGGAGGGGCACGCATCGCCAGTTCAGCGGCCGGTGTACTACATCAGCGAAGTCTTGTCCGACACCAAGACGCGCTACCCACAAGTCCAGAAGCTGCTTTACGCAGTGGTTCTCACGCGGCGCAAACTCCGCCACTACTTCGAGGCTCACCCGGTCACGGTGGTTTCCTCCTTTCCGTTAGGAGAAATCATCCGTAACCCGGACGCGGCGGGCAGGATTGCCAAGTGGTAAGTGGAGCTGATGGGTGAAACGCTCGCCTACACCCCGCGCAAGGCCATCAAGTCCCAAATCTTGGCAGATTTCGTAGCCGAGTGGACGGACACACAATTGCCGCCGCCACAGATCTAGGCAGAATGCTGGACTCTGTACTTAGCGATGAAAACGGACGAAAACGAACGGAAAATGCCTTAACCGTCTCCCGTCCCATATTATTTCACCGGTAACGGGAGCGGGAGCGGGACAGCCGGGAGCGGGACGGGAAGCGGGATAAACGGGTATACGAAAACGATTAAATACGGACGAAAATACAACGGAAACGGGCGGGAAGCGGGACCATACACCGGGATGACACAAACATTCCAAGCATTCCAGTACAACAAAATTCAGTCACACAGTGACAGTGACACAGACGCACCACGCCACCACCCACACCAGTACATACAGAACACGCCTACACTTGCTGACGGCTGACCTGCACCTGCACGGTTGCTGTCTACCTGTCTTGCTGACTTGCTGGTTGCACACTGTGACACGGCACACTTGCACAACAGCACCAGCATCTGTTGTCAAAAAAAAAACAGCACCAGCATCCGGTGCGGCAATCGGCGGGAGAGCGAGCGGCGGCGGCCGCAGTAGTTCAACACAGCAGCAGTCAGCACCAATGCACCATCAATCCATCATGTCCAGTTCACAAATCACATAACATAGAGCAATTCCAGTTCACATATCACAAGTCCACAACCAGGTACACCGTCCACAGTAGTTCTAGTTCAATTCATTACAAGACAAATAAAAATGCCATAAGTTCACAAATCACAACCACATGTCCACAGACCACAGTAGTTCTAGTTCATTACAATACAAATAAAAAGGCCATAAGTTCACAACACATTTGAAGAACCAGTTCAGATCCATGGCCGACATCACAAATGAACCAAACTGAAACTGTCACAGCTCATCCTCATCATCCATCTCGTCCGCATCACTTAAAAGTCCTTCTTCCTACATAAGAGAGAAATGTATTTATGATAATTGCTGAAACTGAAACAATAACTTGGAACTTTTGGTCATCTATATTACCAGCACATGGTTCATATGGGAACAAACTACAATGGCCCACAACAAAATAAATATGCAATTGTAAAGGATGCAGCAAGCAGCATACACTACCTCATCATTCAGGGGGTACTCAGGTGAGACATCAATGGTCTCCGGAGCTTGCGCGGTCAGCCACAATAGAGGGAATGTGTTTGGCATCCGAAAAATAAACACATGGAGGAAGCATTACTATATGAGTAAATATTAGCAAATAGCAATTCTTGCACACTTGAAACCGAAAAGGGGACTAGGATTGGTACCTTTTCTTGTTGCACGCGACCAATCTTTGGTGCAAATTAAAGCTTGCACCATCTCGAGATCAAGTCGGTTACGATAATGATCAATAACTCGACCAAATAGAATCGAAAGCGGACTCGATGCAACAAATTGACACTTGTATGGCCATCATGTCACGAGCTATTTGTGAGAGAATAGGGTACTTATTTGTCTCATTCTTCCAGTATGACAAAATATCAAATGGATTTTGCTGTTGACGTGATGCTTTCATGTAGATGTCAAGTTCACTTGAATCATTTCCATCATCTCCATTCTCATTATATAAGAAGTTGTTAAGGTCAACATCTGCACCTTCATCAAGTGGAACTGCTAGGCTGCTGTTGCCAGGATCAGTGTCACTCACAGCACTCTTAGGATCAGCCTTAGAAGGTGCAGTTCTAGAGCTAGCATAAAACTGAAACAAGTTCCTTACAACTCCAAGAAACTCTTCAAGATAAACCTGATAGTAGTCACCATAGAATTTTCTCATGTAGTACTCTACAAGTTTATGCTTATACCTAGGGTTAAGAAAGCAAGCCACTGCAAGACTAGTGCTAGAGTTGGTCCAATACTTCTCAAACTTTTCTCTCATAGAAATTGCCATGTTTCTAATAGTAAAATCATCGCTAACACACCATTTGTCAAGCAAATCTTTTATCTCACAGAAACCTTTGTAGAACAAATTAGCAGTAGGATATGAAGTACCAGACAGCAGCTCAGTAAGATCATAAACCTTTTCAAGCATTGAAAAACTTTGGTAGCCATATACCACTCACTATCATTAGGAGAAATAGGTGCGTACTTACGGCGATTTGAGGTTTTCAGCCTCATGAAGGCGAGCTTGTAGTGCAAGGCATCCCTTAACATCATATAGGTGGAGTTCCACCTAGTTGAAACATCAAGTCGAATGCCCTTTGATGTATCCAACCCACACTCACTAGCACTCTTCATTAGTGCCTCCCATTGCAAGGGAGATCCCTTCACAGTTAGGACAAGTGCTTTGATTTTTTCAAGTGCATGAGAAATAACTTCGAGGCCATCTCGTGCAACCAAATTCAGAATATGGCATGCACATCTAATATGGAAAAAAATGCCATCACAAACCAGAGAAGCATTTCCATTTTCCTTAAGATCAGTAATGATATCTGTGACTGCAACCTTGTTAGCTGCAGCGTTGTCTAAAGTCAAAGCAAATAACCTCTTCTCAACAAACCAATTGACCATGACTTCAGTAAATGACTCAGCCAACTTATGACCAGTGTGCCTTCCTTCTACATGAAAAAAACCTACAATTCTCTTTTGAATACGCCACTCATCATCTATCCAGTGCAAGGTAACACACATGTATCCTTTGTTCTGACATGAGGTCCACATGTCCATTGTTGCACTGAAACGGCTAGGAACAGTTTTAAGATACGCATACAAATTATCCTTTTGTTCTAGATATATGTCCATTATCTCATTCCTAGCAGTAACCCTAGACTTAAATGGGAAACTAGGGCGCAAGGACTTAATGAAATCGACAAAGTATTCATGCTCAACAATATTAAAGGGATACTCATGCATGATTATTGCCAAATGCATTTTCTTGACACTGACCTCTTGATCATACTTGTAAGGCTGAATATTAGTAATATCTTTCCCGTGATCCTTTTCTGCCTTCAACTGCAGCTGCCCCTTCACAATACTATGTGCTGACTTCAAATGATTCCGGAATCCAGTTGTTCCATAGTTGCACTCAGCTCTATACCTCTGCTTGCAATTTGGGAAGTTGCAGTATCCCCACAACTGCTCATACTTCTTTCCATTGATCTCTACTATCTCTCGTATGCTTGGTGAAATACTTCCGACAATAGATGTGCATCTCTTCTCGCCTCTTTGTTGTCCCCGCCTCAACCTCTCGCTTTCGCCCGACCTCGCCTCAACTTCTCGCTTCTTCATTATCAAGTACAACTACATCCGCAAAGTGGCTATAGTTCCGTGTTCTTGAGTTTGTGTATCACTAGGTCCTTCTCCCTCAACTAGCGTCTGTTTCTGTCCTTGTGTAGGTCAGACCGGTGTTTCACTAACATTGCCAACTACCTGATTAGCACCTTCACTTGGGTCAGTCCGTCCGGATGATGATCCCGACACATGCCCATCGGATGCCTTCCCTCTTTCCTCCCGTACAAGAATAAAAAAGATAGCAAAACAAGTGAGCTACCGGAGAGTGGCAGCTTATAATGTTGTATGCGATCGTCAATGTGCTACTGAAACTCTGAAAGCATCTACTTCACTAATATGTTAGTTCACTAAAAGCAGGTCAAAAATCAAGTCAAAAAACAGAGGATATCAATATAACCCTATAGATAAAGCATCTACTTCTGCTGTCATATTTAACAGGCAGTCAAAAAGCAATATAAAGCATCTACTTCGGCCTTCTCGTCATATTAAACGAAGTAACAAAAAGCAACTAAGCAAGTCACCTACTTCACTAAATCACTACAACACTACTTGCACAACTAGTTCTAACTGCTAGTTCAAATCCACTTATATTAGATACTCGGATCGATGTGTACCCGCCGAAATCGAGCTACTACCGCCGCCTCTCGACGGAAGATCGAGAAGATGGCTTCGGGTTCGGTGGTGCCGGGCAGCAAGAACCAACCCAAGCCTAAGTGCTTCCCGCACCGGCGGTGTCGATGCGAAGGCCGCGACCGGCGGCTTCGTCCTCGTGCTCCGCCTCCACCGTTGGAGCGCGACATCCCGTCTCCGCCGCGGCGCCGCGTGCTTTAGGATCGGGCACAAGACCGCACGGAGAGAGTGGCGCCGGCGGGGGCAAGAGCCGCAGCGCGGCCGCAGGGGCCGGGGGCGGCGGGGCGCAGGGGCCGGGGGCGGCGCGGCGCAGGGGCCGCCCGGCCGGGGGCGGGCGGGCGGCGGGGGCGCGCCCGCCGCGCGCGCGGGGGGCGGGGGGCGGTGGGGGTGGGGCGCAGGGGAATTGGGGAAAGGGGATTTAGGGTTAGGAGTGAGTTTTTATACGTGTTTGATGTTGGGCTAGAGACTGGAATAGAGTGCTTGTGGGCTTGGGCTGCCTCTACTCTATACTGGGCTTATCCCGGCTATTTTGAAAACGGGATGCATACGGTATATACCGCATGAAAACGGGATACCGCCTAAACGGACGGAAAATCCTTCAACCGTATCCCGTCCCGCTCCCGCAACTTCCCGTCCCGTATCCCGTCCCGTTACCGGAAAAAACCGTCCCGTTTTCGTTTACCTCTGAAAATGGGACAAATATGGGAAAACGGGCGGGTGGTAACGGGATTTTGTCCGTCCGTTTTCATCGCTATCTGTACTTCGACAGCTCGATGATGAAGACAGGGGCGGGCGCGGGCCTGCTCTTCGTCTCACCCCTCGGGGAGCACATGCGGTACGCTGTGCGCCTTCACTTCCCCGCATCGAACAACATGGCTGAGTACGAGGCCCTGCTTTGTGGCCTCAAGATCGCCATCGAGATAGGCATCAAACGCCTCGACGTGCGGGGGGACTCGCAGCTCGTAATCGACCAGGTCATGAAAAACGCGAGCTGCCACGACGATAAGATGGAGGCGTACTGCAAGGCCGTGCGGGCCCTCGAGGACAAGTTGTACGGCATCGAGCTCAATCACGTGCCCCGCCGGTATAACGAGGAGGCGGACGAGCTCGCCAAGATCGCGTCGGGGCGGATCACCATCCCCCCGAACGTTATCGCTTGGGACGTCGCCAACCGTCCGTCACCCTCGAGCCGCACCCCTCGAACTGCACAAAACCCTCGGGGGCTCCCTCGAATCCAGCGGGCGCAGAGCCCATGGACGAGGAGCCCTCGAACGAGGCGTACGTGCTCTCCCTCCTCGAGGGGTACGGCGCCGGCGAGGCCGAAGCCATGGTCGTCGAGCCAGCCCCCAGCGAGGTGGACTGGCGCTCCCCTGGATGAACCGAGGGGAGCTCCCCTCGGACCGATCCGAGGCCAGGCGCATTGCCAGGATGGCCAAGTCCTTCACCCTCGTCGACGGCGAGTTGTACAAGCGCGCCGCCTCCGGCATCCTGCAGCGATGCGTGCCCACCCCCCAGGGGCGCGAGCTCCTCCGGGATATACACGTGGGCGTACGTGGCCACCATGCCGCACGCCGCACCCTCGTGGGCAATGCGTTCCGCCAGGGCTTTTACTGGCCCACCGCGGTCGCCGATGCCTGCGAGATCGTGTGCACCTGTGAAGGGTGCCAGTTCTACGCTCGCAAGTCCAATCTCCCCGCGCACGTCCAACAGACCATCCCCATCACGTGGCCTTTCGCCGTGTGGGGGCTGGACATCGTCGGGCCCTTGTGAAAGGCGCCTGGGGGCTACACCCACCTGTTGGTCGCAATCGACAAGTTCTCCAAGTGGGTGGAGGTGCACCCCATCACGAACCTCAAGGCGGAGAAGGCGGTGACGTTCTTCACCGACATCGTCTACCGCTTCGGAGTACCCAACTTCATCATCACCGACAACGGGTCCCAATTCACGGGCAGAAAGTTCCTGGAGTTCCGCGACAAGTTCCACATCCGTGTGGACTGGGCAGCCGTGGCGCACCCACAGACCAACGGCTAAGTGGAGCGTGCCAACGACATGATTCTACAAGGCCTCAAGCCCAGAATTTTCGACCAGCTGAACAAGTCTGGTCGGAAATGGCTCCAAGAGCTGCCGGCGGTCGTGTGGAGCCTCAGGACCACCCCAAGCAAGGCCACCGGGTTCATCCCATTTTTCCTTGTCCATGGCGCGGAGGCCGTCCTCCCCACAGACTTGGAATACGGGTCGCCCAGAGTCCGGGGGTACAACGAAGATGCCAACCAGCGAGCCCGCGAGGACTCGCTGGACCAGTTGGATGAAGCACGCCTCGTGGCCCTGATGCACTCCGCAAGGTACCAGCAGTCCCTAAGGCGCTACCAAGCTCGAAAGGTGCGGCGGCGGGACTTCAGCGAAGGGGACTTGGTCCTAAGGCTACGCCAAGATAATTGAGGCCGCCACAAGTTATCACCCCCATGGGAGGGACCCTACGTCATGGTGAAGGTACTCAATCCCGACACGTACAAGCTAGCCAACGAGGACGGCGAAAAACTCACCAACGCTTGGAACATCCAGCAGCTACGTCGCTTCTACCCCTAGCTAGGATCTCCAAGTCTTTTGTTGTAGATTACATGCCCAACACCCCAGTTGGCAGCACAATGTAAGTAACAACAAGTCAATAAAGTTAAAGGGCGACTCGGCTTTCCCCTGAAAACCAAGTCACCCTCGGGGGCTACTGCGGGGGGCATCCCCCCCCCAAAAAAATGGTCCCATTTTTTCGCAAAAAATTTAACTCGCAAGCGCGCTAAGTATGTTTCGACTTTAGCCTCGAGCGAAGCAAGGCAGGGCGTGGGTGTCCAAGCGGAAAGGACGCGCGAGCCAGAGATAGCCTATGCCTCCGCGAGGATACGGCCATTCTCTCTTGCCTTCGGCCCAGCGGGCTGCCCACGAAAATCGAACTCTCCCAACCCGAATTCGCCCACGCAAAGGAAGAAACAGAACAGCGCGATAAATAAAAAGCACCACTTAAATTTACAAGTGCTTAAAGATTCCAAGAGCTCACTTGTTTATTTACACTACCACGTGGCCCGGATACTAACATTCAAACAAAAAATGGGCCAAGTGCCCAACGATCTTCAGGCTTGGGGCGCGTCGGCTTCAGCGGCGTCTGGGAACAAGAACTCCAGGAAGTCCTCGGTGAGCGTCTCGGCGGCATCAGCGGCAAGTGCATCCAGTTGCTCCATCGCCACCTCATCCTCTACGCCCTCCGGGACGATGTAGCCCGACGCCACAGCCTCGAAGTTCACCTCGTAGTGGGATCGCACCACGCCGAGGGTCTTCTGGACGCCCAAGTGAAGCGCACGGCGCATGCACCTCGAGACGTGCCCGCCAAGGGCGCGTAGATGACTCGCCAGCGAGCTTCCAGCGTGCGCCTCGCCCTCCTCGACCGCCCAGCAGGTCTCGAGGGCCGCAGTGCACAGCTGTACCAGCTCCTGCTCGGAAGAGTCGTAGGCCGCCTGCAACGTCTCGGCCCGATCGGTCATGCGCCCCAATGCAGTGCGCAGGCCTGGATACCACGAGCAAAGAAAATCAAGAAGGGAACGAACCCCCGAAGGGAAGATTAACAAAACGAAGGAACAAAGCGGCAACTCACCTTCAACCTGCTTCCTCTCCCCCTCGAGAGCTTGGCGTCCGCTCTCGACCGCCTACTGCAAGCTGACGACCGTGGCGCTCTGCTCCTCGAGGGTCCGGAGTTGGTCCGCGTTCGAGATGCTAAGGGCGATCAGCTCCCTGTCGAAATTCGAGAACTCGGCCTCCCGCTCCTTCAGCGACGTCTGCGCTCTCTCGAGAGCAGCATGCTCCCGCTCGAGCGCCGACCGGGCATCAACGAGGGCAACCCGCTCCTGCTGGAGCTGACCCTCAGCCTCCTGGCGGGCGGCACGCTCCTGCCGGAGCTGCTCCTCCGCTGCGACAACCGCGGCGACCTTAGCGGCGAGGGCGGCCTTCAATTCTTCGGCTTCCTTGGCCTTCTGCTCGGCCTCCCTCGCCCTCTCCTCGGCCTGGCCTCGCCGGGACCGTGCCTCCTCGAGCTCCGCGTGGACTTGTCGGTTTTGGGTCCGGACGGAGACCACCTCTGCCTCCCAGTCAGCCGCCACGGTGCGTGCCCTCTCCAGGTCCCCTCTCGCCTGCTGCGGCGCCTCGTCCCGGTCGATGAGGGTCGTGCGAATCCGCTCGATGGCAGAGGGGCGTGCCGTGGATTGCTCCTCCAGCTCCAAGAGCTGGTCGCGCAGGGCCTCTGCACGGTACGCCAGCCAGCCATCCCGGGTCCTCAGGGCCTCGGCGAGGGCATCGAGAGCGTCGCGCTGCTCCCGGAGCTGGCGGATCTTAGCGCTCATCTGGTCGAGGGCGTCGTACCTGTCGCGGGCGCGGAGCTCCAGCTCCTGCCACCAGTAGACAAAATCCATGAGTGCCGCACCGCAGAAACAAACGCGAAAACGACAAGAGCAAGGAAGAAAGCAACAGGCTAGCGAACGCTGACACACCTGGAAGACACGCCATGCCGAGCCACCATGAATCCGCAGCGCCTCATTCAGCACCCGGTTGAGCGAGGCGCCATGATCGCGGAGCTCCTCCCACAGCTGTTGCTCCTCTTGAGCGTCGGCGAAGTGGGGGAGGGGGGGGGGCGCATCGACGCGCTCCTCGCCCGAGGCAGGAGGGCCGGCGTGGGACGAAAAGGCCTCGGCGCCATGCCTCGGGCCCCCAGCCACCATGCAGCCGTCCCACCTTCTCACAAGTGCCCCCCTGGGGCTCGGGGGCTGGCGTAGGCAGGCTTGCCCACTGGTCCCACCCGGGTGGCGGGACATCGTCGTTAGGGATCTCCACCGCCGTCGCCTGGGAACTGATGGTGAGGGCGGGCCCCTGCTGCACCACCACGGCCGCATCCGACCGCGCCCCCGCGGCCGCGGGCTCCCCGCCGCGGCGCCGCGATCACCATCTCCAACCGTGCCTCGGCCGCCGCCGCGGCGCCGGACGCGCCTCCACGACCGACGTCACCGGCCGCGCCACCGCGACCGGCGCCTCCGGCCGCGCCTCCGTCACCCGCCGCGCCTCCGCCGCGGCCGGCGCCCCGCCGTGCCTCCGTGGCCGCCGGCCGCGGCCCGGTGGGCGACGTTGCCGACCGCGGCCTCGAGGCCTCGGCCGCGCCTTGCGAGCTCCCACTCGCCGCCGCCGTCGTGCCTGTAGCCGCCCGCGTCGCCCTTGACGAGCGCCGCCTGGTGGGGACGGACGCGTCCGCCCTCAGCACCTTGGCCGGTGCGAGGGGGGCACGGTTGGCGTCACCCTGCAAACACGAGAACAGAGTGTCACATCCTCGCCTGTCGAGCACGCGACCCCTCGAAAGGCAACTCCTTACCTCAAGGAGGAGAAGGCCCGCTTCCTCTTCCTCGAGGTCCCCGCTGACGTCGCGGGCGCGGCCGGCGTGGCCGCCGCCGCGCCTCCACCCGCCTCCACCGCGCGGCGCGCCGGGCGCCTCCACGGCTCGTGCTGCCTCCGTCGTAGACCGCCCGGTGGCGGGTGCCCCTGCGCCCACCCCAGGCGATGGTTCTCTTGCCACCGGAGTCGGCTCCGGTGACGGGGATGCAGGCTCCCACCTGTCGGGGAGAACCTGCCCCCTATCCTCTTCCTCCTCTTCCTCGTCCGACGACGAGTACTCCTCTATCCCGGGCGAGGAAAGTCCCTGCTGCTCGCGCTGCCGGAACTCCTCGCTCCTCCGCTCCCGGCGCTCCCGCCGCCGCGCGTTCCGCTCTCTCCTGCGATCCACCCGCTCCTGCTCTCGCCGTTGCGCCGCGCGCGCGAGTGCGTGAGACCGAGGCGTGGGCGGGTCAGACCACGCGGCGTTCACACGCACCATCTGCGGGGGTCAGGCAAAGCCTTAAAACCCGCCGGGAACCCAAAAAACCGGCAGAACAAGAAAGGAAATCAAGAAATTCACTCACCAATTGGCCGACGGGGAGCATGGGGAATGCCCACAAAGACGCGTTATCACAACGCCCCGGCCTGAGGTCGATGGCGCGCCGCGCCCGGGTAGCCGCGTACTCCCGTGGGAAGGGGTCCCGCAGCAGCCGCGACTCCGCCAACACGACGGGGTCCGCGTCCTCACTCATCTCGAAGATGCGGAGCCGCCTCTCCATCAGGGGGACGATCCGCCGGTGGTGGAGGTTGGCGAGGACGCATCCCGCGGTCAGCCCGCGGTCCGCCAGGTTCTTCAACGCGGCCAGGAGCGAGTCCAGCCGCGCCTGGTGTGAGGGCGGAGATACCCCGTGGTACCAGGAGGCGGCCTTCTCCTTCAGCACCTTGCCGGTGTAGGGGGGAGGCCGGGGTCAGCGTTGCGGAGGTAGAACCACCCCCGCTCCCAGTCCGCGTTGTTGGAGGTCATCGTGCAGGGGATGTACTCCTCCCTGCGCGAGCTCCGCACCGCGAGCGCCAAGCCGCCGGCGCGCGCCGCGCGGCGAGTCCTCGGCTCCGTCGTGGACAGTGTATGCAATTCCGCGCGGAAGAGGTGGACCCAGAGATCCCAATTAACCGGGATCCCCAGGAAGCCTTCGCAGACGCCGATGAACGTGGCCGCCTGCGAAATCGCGTTTGGCGTGAAGTTGTGCAGCTCCACGCCGTAGTGGTAGCACAGACCCCGCATGAAGCGGCTCGCCGGCGCCGCGAAGCCGCGCTCGTGGAAGCGGACGAAGTTGACGATGTAGCCGAACGGGGGGTTGGGAACTCGGTCCTTCTCTGATGACATGATCCACTCCGCGTGCTGCCCTTCCACATTCGCCGCCAGCTGGCCGCCGGCCACCAGCAGACCCAGGGACATCGTCGTGGCCGTCGAGCGCTCCCACGCCGGCGGGTCGATGACGGTGATGGGCTGCTGAGGAGCCATACGAATGGGCGGGGGAACGAGGAACGGGAAGCAAGAGTGGCTCCAAGAGCAGAGGCGCAGAGGCAAGAACGGCTCGGGGGCTGAAGCGCGAGAGGCAGGGATGTCAAATGCTAAGTGCAAAGGTAAAAAACCCCCCTCCTCCGCCTATCAGATTTATACACCGCGGGGCGTGCTCTCCGGAGCGCACGCCCCGCGCGCATTAACTGCAGGTGAAATATTCCCTCACTGACGAGCGGGGCCCACCACGACCGCGGAGGCCGCACGACTGCACACGCGCCATCATCACGGCGCGGTAACTGGAGGGCCGCGGCAGGCGATCACGTCCGCCTGCCCACTCCGCCCACTACGCGCGCGGCCGCGGCGCCTGAAAAGGCGCGCCCGCAGCGCCTGGCTACAGCCGCGACTGCACGCATTAAATGGCCCGGTCCCTTACCAAGTAAGGAAGACCCTCGAGCGGCCCGAGCCCTAGGCTCAAATAAGACCGACCCTCGAAGGGTGCGAATACCGACCAGTGGCCTCGAAGCCCGTTCAAAATAAACGGGCGCCACAGGTGCCCTCGACCTACAGAAATTACTGATCAGTGGTTCGAGGGCCGGCACGGCCAAGAACCCTCAGAACCTGCAGATGCGAAAAGGTGGGAGCACTCCGCTGCTACCCCGCACGGCCCTACTGATCAGGGGTTCGAAACCTGACCCTCAACAGGTTCGAACAAGTGCCCCAGATCACCAGAGTCAGGGACGACGAGGGCGCGAGCATTCAAGCCTTTCCTCGAGCCCACCGGCTCGAGGGCGCCCCACATGTCATGTTCAAGAGCCAGCGAGGGCAGCTAGCCGGGGGATCCCACCGAGGGAGAGCTTCCGCGCCCTCAGTCCCAAGCGAACGGGACCGAGCCCCACCTAGCAAACCCGTGCAAGCCTTTAATGGATGAGTCTCCGGACCACGAGCCTACCCTTATCGAACGGGGCATGGGCGTCCACTTGAACCACCCGCCAATAGCTCGACGAGGAATCCGCAATTCGCGACCCGATCGATGGGGGTTGTGGAGACCTCACCCTTCGTCCCGTGGAAGGACGGCGAGGGCGCGTTTAAAACAAGACGAAGAGCTCGCTCCGATCGCCTCGAATGGGCCCAGGCTCGGGGGCTCGACGCACGGCTACACCTCCTGGGATGCGCCGAACGCGAACGATATCAGTTGCGCGTGCATCACCGAAGCCGGCTGCAACATCGCCGATGCCGGTTGAGACATGTACCACGCCCGCTGATAAAATTCCGCGAGAAAACCCCTGCAGGAGCACTCACGCTCCTACAGGGCTTCGGGGGCTAGACCCGCGGGTCCGCTGACGCAGCCCCACGGAAAGGCATTTGCGACCTGGACGGAAGGATGTCCTATCAGTAGGCTCCAGCATCTGGGGGAACCTGACCGGTACGCCCACAGATGCTCGGGGGCTACTGTCGGGGACAACCACGAGGATCCCCTAAAAAACCGGGGGAATCCTGCTTAAAACCTGCAAAAAACACAAAGCACAAACACTCCTCAAACATAACACAAAACATACGCACACAGCACAGCCCACGCCCCGATGGCCCCCGCGGCCCACCAGAGCGGCCCAACAAGGCACCCCCTCGAGCGAGGTCCGCCTCGCTCGAGGGCGCAGGCCCCCTCGAGCGGGTTCTGCCTTGCTCGAGGGTCCCCACCTCCCTCGAGCGGGCTCCGCCTCGCTCGAGGCTCCCTCACGGGCGCACCTGCTCCCGCACACGGGTACGAGCATTTAATGCTCTGACACAGCAGAGCCGCGCCATCACGCGCCTGGGAATCACGCCCCGGCGCTGTTCCGCCAACTCCCTAGGGGGAGCCCATCCCCGCCACTGTGGGGGACTGTGCGACGAGGCCGGTGTCAGCTCCGTGACACTGTGCCGCCCACTTTAGTACGGCTAACGCGCCGCGCCCTCGAAGGGGGGCCGGACGCACCCTCGAGCCCTCCTCTCGTTACTCTGTAGGGTCAAACCGTGACGTCAGGCCGGCGGGAGCGCCATCCCCGTCGCTGTCAGTCTTGTGCGGCCATCCCCGCCCTTGCAGCGCCACGCTGTGCACTGCTACAACTACTTTGACGCTGTTAGGCACGCGGGGACGGGACGCCTCCACGCCTGCCACTGTGCCCCGTACGGATCACCGTCGACGGCTCCCTCGAGCCCGCATGGAGACGCCCCGGTCAACCACTACGCCTCCACCCTCGAAGCCGCCCCTGTTCAAGTACAGGGCACGCCACGACGCCGTGACCGGAGCAAGATTCGCCAGGACGGGCGTCATCTCCACGGAACTATACACCATACCTCCACACGTAGCTAAATAGTGCGGCATGCCTGTAAATCGCCCTTTCCTTGGTCTATAAGAGGAAGGTGATCCCCCTCGCCGCAGGAGAGAGACACGAGACATAAGGCACGAGACAGCGGATAGCGATCGTTCACACGCTCCCCATCTTCCCCACGATATTGGCACTCGCCTCAATCATTCCTCTTGGGACTTGGAGGCCACGCCTCCTCTCCCGCCTCGCTTGTAGCCGCCCCACTACAGGCACCCCGATGCAAAGCAATATAGTGCCTCGAGCACACCCATGCTGGACGTATGGCCCTGGCTGGAACCAGGATAAACCAAGTGTCCTTAGTTGCTTAGCACCGACCATCGAGAGACAGATCTCAACGCTTATTACTAGTTAGTGTCGGGACTACATTCCTCACCGACATGAATATTTTTTTTATTTTGGATCCATTTACTTCATTTGCATGGGGAGTTGAACTCTAACATGCTAGGTGGTGCTACACAAGTACTCTAACCCCACTAGGCTAGAGGCCATTTCACATCAACTACTATTATTGGCAAATAGCAAATTTAATTTGGATCATTGTGCATATATGTAAGTCATGTTCATTTGCAGATTAGGTAAAAACAAAAGTAAATAAAATGATAAGTTGTGTATATAACTGTGTACCAATTTAATCTGATATATATAGCCTGGTGATATGGATTATTATATTGGACATAAACATATGCACTAAAAAAGTTGACATATATGTGTCAACGAACTATGAAGCACTAAAGAACTGAAGTAAGTAAAAAGGTGGGGGGTTTTGTAATTCTTTGTTTCATGGTCATTAAAAAAACATGATCAAACTTTTAGTTTCATCACTGGCCATAAAACTTTTGACCGAGATCAACGTGAGAAAAAAAGAAAGGGTTTCATAACTAAGAAAATTGAGCAATGTGAGTTCATATGATCGATCCAGAGGGTATAAGGTTTAAGGATAGTTTCATAAATCTGACTCATACCTGCATTTCAACTTCATCCCTGCCTATTTTGGTTAATGATGAACCTACCCAGTATTTTCATCCTCAAAGGGGACTCAGACAGGGATGTCCCCTCTCTCCTTATCTTATTGCAATTAATGGGTTATATTTATAACTGCAGCAGGCTCTACATAGTTCCAATCTAATAGGTATCACCTTAGGAGAAGGAGCTCCTCCCCTACACTCTCTTCTTTTTGAAAATGACCTCATACTCTGTGGCAAGGCCAATATACATGAAGATTATTAAATCAAGACAATTCTATATGACTTCTGCCAACACTCGGGCCAAACACCCAACCTTCACGAGTCCTCCATTCGTTTCAGTAAGCATGTCCCAAGTCATATTAGAACTCAAATCAACGGTATTTTCCCTACCCCTTCTCTTCAACCAAATACTATGCATCTAGGTCATCCCCATATTTTTTGCCATAAAGACAAAAACAAAGCATACAATTTTATCCATATAACAAATTCCTGACTAAATTTGGTACTATTAAAGCCAACAAACTTAATCATGCCAGTAGATTACAGTACATCAAATCAGTACTTTCCTCTGTTCCTATGTACTACAAGACTACTATTCTTTTCTCCAAAAAGTTTATTGAGCAAATTAACGCTATCATTAGAAGATTCTGGTAGGCAGGTGTATACAAGAGAAAAATCCCACTCATCCAATTACTTTTGCTCTTGGAAAGGTATCACAAAGCCTACTGATCAAGGAGGTTTGGGCATTAGAGACATGGAGCTAATTAATAAAAGCCTCATTATCAACTCAGCATGGAACATTGTCACAAACAAAAAACCTTATCCTCACAGCCACTCTCAAAGCCAAATATTTCCCACAACATAGTTTCTGGACTGCCCACGACTACTGGGAGCAGATCAGTATACTGGTCTTCTGTTTTGCAGGTCAAGCATCATCTTCATACCAACTCTATTTTAGAGATACATAATGTATCAACATCAATATGGTCTTCTCCTTGGACTGAACATTGGGACAACATTCATGATCACCTGATTCTTCCAGTGACTAATTCACCTTTGCCAACCATCATTTTTGATCTTTGGATGCAGGACTCAAGCACTTGGAATCAACAACTCATCCCTACTACATTCCAACCTGCTATGGCTCAGGCTATAATGACTACTCCAGCCATTCAATCTCCACAACCTGACATTTTGAGATGGACTCTTGCACCTAGTGGTAAATGTACAACTGTTGAAGCCTACTCCTATCTTGCAAACCTGCAGCAACACACTTTCCCTTCCCAAGGAGCTAGGACTATTTCTCCCCAGGTAAATTAAATTCTACAAAAGGTATGGAAAGCCAAATCAATTCCACCCTTCATGAAAACTTTTTCTTGGAGGCTTATAAGAAGAGCCCTAGCTACTGCAGAACGAGCTGGCAGATTCTCTTCTAATATTGATCAAACTTGCAATTATTATGGTAGTATTGAAAATGATAATCACCTGTTTTTCTTTTGTTGTTTGCCTATGCAAGTCTGGAAGTCCTCTACCAATCCTATACCTATTCATTTTTTGGATCCTCAAGAGGATGGTGTTCAAATGGCATTACCAATCCTCATTACGGCTAATCCCTCTGAGGAGCGATTGTGCCATTTTCTTTTTACTCTTTGGTATATTTGGAGAGCTCGCAATGATAATCGTTTCCAAAGAAAAAATTGGACTTCTCTGTAGGTACAAAAGGTGGCTCAGGATCATAGGCTGAACCATCTCAAAGCTCCACAAGAGGATACCAGACTACCCAAACAGATTCAAAATCAACCCAGACTGCCAAACTCTTGTGATGTTGTGTGCTTTGTGGATGCTGCTACTACTCCAGACCATGATCACTATACATTGCAGTCAAGAAGTGCAGGTTTGGGCATCTATATTGTGAATTAGTAGGCAGACCCGGTGAACACAATCTACATCAGAGTTGTGCATAACAAGATCCACTCAGTGGTAGCTGCGCAAGCAGCAGCTTTGGCATCGACGACCACTATCCTCAAGGAACTCAATCTGGGTGAGATTTCTTATTTTTTAAATTGCAACCAACTAGTGGACTTCATCAACTCTAAGGACCGCTCTGATCCCCCGGATTGGCACATGCTACCTTTCATCCAAGACTTCAACTTCGCCATGGAGAATACAAGATACTCTGTGTCTAAAATTCAACGTGACCTCAACTCTACAACTGATTCTCTAGCTAAATTAGCTTTCAATTCTCCACAAGTTCAATTTCATGATTATGTACCGAGATGCAGTACTCAATCTCATTGCCAACAATGCCCTTTGCTAAGAGCACTTCCTTATGTAAACAATGCCTTCCATAGGCTCGTGCTGCTGATTAATGAAAGTTCATTGTCAAAAAAATCAATAACGATGCATGGGTAATGGATGGATGAGAGGGGGAAGAGAGAAGAATGGAAATTGTTGGTTAAATGACTTTGAACTGCAATAAAAAATCCCAGGAAAGATGGACCTAATTCCAAAATAAGCTCACATTCCACCATCATATTCAAGTGATTGCTCGCTGTCGTATGGACCTCCCTGGGCCCACTACCTCGGTGGGTACCAGGACCGACTACTCGGTGGGCCCCTGGGACTACCCGGCTTGCGCTACGCGGCACCTGAAGGCGTGGAGCACAAGGACTACACAGGAGTAGTACTCAGTTAGGAAGCTGTACATGTTCCGCACTGTGCAGAGGACTCCTAGGCGTACTCGACTAGTACTCTCTTCCTACTCCGACTTGTAACCCTGCCTCCCGACTATATAAGGCGAGGCGAGGGACCGATCCCCTCATCCAATCTCATCTCATACGGCCCACGGCGCACTATTGCACCACCCCGTAATCGTGCCCTATCAATCCGAGCTACGCGGCATACGGGACGTAGGGTATTACGCACCTCGCGGCCCGAACCTCGTCTAAATTGTGTGCCACGTGTCTCTTCCTTCGAGTTACCGATCTCGGCGAGTCACATTCATCTACTTCGGGTACTCCCCGTAGTAGGTTGCCGATCTAAAACACCGACACTGGCGCGCCAGGTAGGGGCTCTCGCTCGAGATCACATGGCGAACTCGACGGCTTCCGTTCACATCAAGCCAGCCTGTCGCCTTCAACCGTGGCGACACTTTCGTCTTCGGCGCCCGGGTCCGCACCGCCGATGGCGCGGGCTCCTTCCGCCGCGCGATCATGCGGCCCGACTCGAGGACGGCCTCGTGACGCTTCCCGAAGTTGTCACGGGCGAGCTCGCCGCAAGTTCGGCGAAATTTCGCTTTCCAACATCCACGCCGACTTCGAGCTCGAGTCGCGTCTCCAACTCGAACCCGACGTCGCCATGGGCCATCGCACGCGAGCCGGCTCCTCGGCCATCGCGGACGGCCCCTTCACCACGCCGGCGCTCCGCGCGTGGCCCCCGCGTCCTCGGCCGGGCCCGCACGGAGGCTCCTACTCCACGCCGGGCCGGCAAGGAGCCCGTATCCGAGTACAACTCGGACTCCGACGCCGTCCCCGACCACATCTCAGACTCCAGCCCTCTCTCCGTGTTCTTCTCGAACCCGGATTACGAGTTCGACTTCGGGTCGGACCCTGAGGAGCCCGAGTCCGAAGATGACTCCACTGAGCTTCCCTTGTCAGGGCCAGCCTCTGGGCTGGTTATAAGATCAACGCCGGCCGGAAGATACGTCTGCGGCCGGACCGCAAGCCCGCCGACCACGGCAAAGGAGGACTCACGCTACGTCGCCTACATCGACTCACTACCGTTCCAGGAGGGAACTCCACGCGGCCCGGGGCCGACTCAAACACACCAACCGAGGTGGCTCCCTGCGAGTCCCGACTCGGGTACCCCCGACCGCCAAGTCTTCATGGCCGCCGGCGAAACTCCGAGACCCTCGGGCACGGCCGAAGACGGATACCGGAGGATATCTCCGCGGACGAGCCGTCCGCCAATGCACCCGCGACGAGACCATCGCCAACGGGGACGCCCGACGCGAGCGCAACGAGAAGCGCAGCCGAACGGCGCCGGCGGCTCGAGACAACCTTCCCATCCGCAACCTTGCGGAAGCTCTCGAGGCGGTCGAGAGCAGTAGTACACACCACCCCCGAGCGCGTGCCTCATGTCGATCACGAGCCGATCGCGCGTCGAGCTCGGGGCATACGCGCCGGAGAGGTCATCGCCAAGCTCGGCCGAAGACGCCTACTTCATGCGGGTCGACAACGAGTCAACCAACCTCTCCCGGCCTAAGCCTCGCGACAACGAAGCTACTAGTCGCAGCGCTGACCCTGGCCCCAACCGTACTCGAGCTGACCTCCCGGCTGATCCAAACCGCCGCCGCTCCAACGCCGGTGGACCTTCACGACAGGACCAAGGCAACCGAGAAGTCGTCCCCCACCGCGCTCCGGCCGGTGGCGGCGGTAACGACCCTGACGGCGGCGGCAGCGACGGCGGCGGCCTCCAACCACGGGGCGACGGAGAAGAGCCGGAGGCGGCGGCGGCCGCGACGGCCGTGGTCACGCGCACGGCCACGCCTCGGCGCCTCTCATGGCGGGTACGATGCTCGCCGAGAGGATCGAGGAGTTGCGGCGAGAAGAAGTCGACCACCGCCGCCGAAGGCGACGGCTTCCCCGCCTTCTCACCCCGGCTTCGCAACCTGCTCCTCCCCGACAAGTTCAAGCCTTTGGGGATCACCAAGTACGACGCGAAGCAGGATCCCATCCGGTGGCTCCGATGCTACGCCCTCTCCATCGAGAACGCTGGCGGCAACAGCGACACCAAGTGCCTCTACTTCCCCTTCTGTCTGGATCAAGCCCCACTCACATGGCTCGAGTCGCTGGACAAACACTCGATCGACAAGTGGGACCAGCTGAAGGAGCAGTTCACAAGCAACTTCGCGGGCGCCATGGGCCGTTCGGGTACTCGCATGGACCTTGCCATGATCAAGTAGGAACAAGGCGAGACCCTCCGCAAGTACATGCGCCGCTTTTTCGACAAGCGCGCTACCGTCGTGGACGTCACCGACAAGGAGGTCATCGACCTCTTCCAGGACGGGCTCTACCATCGCCGCACCTTCGAGGACTTCGGTCGTCGCCGCCCCGAGTCCATTCCCCACCTCAAGGACATGATCACGTCCGGGCGGATGAAGAGGACAAGGCCAACGCCAAGTACGACGCCATCCGCGGCAAGTCCAAGCGAGAACCGAGGGCGGCGGCGGCGCGGCAAGAAGAATGCAAACCAAGGCAGCCGCAACAACAACAACAACAACAACAACAACAACAACAACAACAACAACAACAACAACAACAACAACTACTCGGGTTCCAACCGCAAGCGCAAGCCAGACAACACTGTCGCGGCTATCCAGCGCCCTCAGAAAGGGAACTCGAAGAAGAATTCCGGCGGGTTCAAAGACCTGCTGAAGGAGAAGTGCCCGTGGCATCCAAACGGCAACCACACTACCGAGCAGTGCTACCAGCTCAGGCATGCACTCAAGGATACGCCGGAGCCACCGCACCCTCACGATCAAAAGAACAAGAAGAAGGACGGCGACGACAACGACTTCCAAGAACCCGAGAAGACCGTCAACGTCCTCTTCGGCGGACTACCCAGCAGGCGGGAGCAGAAGGCTACCCGTCGTGAAGTGATGTCCATCGAGCCAGCGGTTATGACCCCTCTCAGGTGGTCAGAGACACCCATCACCTTCTCCCGCGCGGACCAATGGACCAACTTCTCCGAACCAGGACGGTTTCCCCTCGTCCTGAAGCCAACAGTGGCGGGTTCCAAGCTCAACAAGGTGCTCATCGACGGTGGAAGCGGGCTCAACGTCCTCTTCACCAAAACCTTGAAGAAGATGAACCTCGACATCACCCCCATGCTCACCAAGGGCAGCGTGCCTTTCTACGGCATCGTCCCGGTGCAACACGGCTATCCCACCGGGCTCGGTGGTGCGCGCTACCTTCGGGGCATCTCGGGATAACTACCGCACCGAGTACATCAAGTTCGAGGTCGCGGATTTCGAGACTTCCTACCACGCCATCCTCGGCAGACCGGCCATCGCCAAGTTCATGGCGGTGCCCCACTACACCTACTTGGTACTCAAAATGCCAAGTCCAGCTGGCGTACTCTCCCTCCAAGGGGACTTGAAGATCTCCCACGATCGCGATACGGAGGCCGTGGTGATCGCTTCCACGAACCAAGTACCCAACGCAATGATGGAGGTCTACGCCGCGTCGAAGAAGCTCGCCACGAGCGAACTCGACATCCCGCAGAAGTCCGACAGGCACCAACAAGCCTCGGCCACCGAGGAGGTACTCGTCGGGACGGTCGACCTCGGAACGGGCGACCCCAACAAGACCACCACCATCGGGGCCGGCCTCGACCCCAAATAGGAAGACGCGCTCATCAGCTTCCTTCGGGCTAACCGCGACATCTTCGCGTGGAAGCCGACGGACATGCCGGGGAGTGCCCAGGGAGCTGATTGAGCACTGCCTCAACGTCGACCCAAAGACCACCCCCAAGCGACAACACCTCCGACGTTTTGCCGACGACAGACGGGACGCCATCAAGAAGGAACTCGCCAAGCTACTCGCAGCTGGCTTCATCAGAGAAGTCTTCCATCCTGAGTGGCTCGCCAACCCCGTCCTCGTCCGCAAGAAGAACTCGAACGAGTGGAGGATGTGCGTCGACTACACCGACCTCAACAAGCACCGCCCCCAAGGACCCTTTCGGGTTGCCGCGGATTGATCAAGTCATCGACTCCACGGCGGGTCGCGACTCGCTCTGCTTCCTCGATCGCTACTCCGGTACCACCGGATCGCAATCAAGGAAGAAGACCGAGGAGAAGACCGCGTTCATCACCCCGTTTGGCGCGTGCGCTACACGACCATGTCTTTCGGGTTGAAGAACGCCGGCGCCACCTATCAACGGGCCATTCAGGCCTGCTTCAAGCGGCAACTCAACAAGAACGTCGAGGCCTACGTGGATGACGTGGTTGTCAAAACCAGGGACTCCAGTACCCACATCGACGACCTTGAAGAGACCTTCGCATCGCTACGCGAGTACCGCTGGAAGCTTAACCCGAACAAGTGCGTCTTCGGCGTCCCTTCGGGCAAACTACTCGGCTTCATCATCAGCCAACGCGGCATTGAAGCCAACCCCGAGAAGATCTCCGCCATCACCAGGCATGAAAGCTCCCACGAGCATCAAGGACGTCCGTAAGCCGACGGGGTGCATGGCGGCATTGAACGGATTCATCTCGAGGCTAGGAGAACGGGGCCTCCCCTTCTTCAAACTACTCAAGCACCACGAGAAGTTCGTGTGGACCACAGAGGCGGATCAAGCCCTTGCCCAGCTCAAGGACTTCCTGTCGAAGCCGCCAATCCTCACGGCTCCCCACAAGGGCGAGTAGCTACTGCTCTACCTAGCTGCGACTACTCACGTGGTCGGATCGCCATCGTTGTCGAGCGGCGGGAAGACGGCCACGCCTATCCGGCCCGGGGCCGCCCGGCCTACTTCGTCGGCGAGGTTCTATCGAGTCCAAGGCTCGCTACCGGCCCGTGCGGAAGCTCCCGTACGCTCTACTCATCACCTCGCGGAAGCTACGACACTACTTCCGGGAGTACTCGGTCTCCGTCGTCACCGACTACCCGCTCGGCGACATCCCGAGGAACCAAGACGCCACGGAAGAATCTCCAAATGGGCCGTCGAGCTCGGCGCCCTCACCATCGACTTCAAGCCACGCACGGCCATCAAGTCGCAAGCACTAGTCGACTTCATGGCGAGTGGCGGGAGAACCGGCTACCTACTCCCACCGTGCGACCGAGCATTGGGTGATGTACTTTGATGGCTCACTCAACCTCGAGGGCGCAGGGCGCGGGGTGCTCCCCGATCTCTCCAACGGGCGAACAACTCAAGTACGTCCCGTGGATCTTCCGGAAGGTCTCAAACAACGAAGCCGAGTACGAAGCCCTCCTACACGGGCTCCGCCTCGCGGCTTCACTTGGCATCAAGCGGCTACTAGTCTACGGCGACTCCGCGGTGGTCATCAACCAAGTCAACAAGTCCCGGGACCGCAACAAGGAGAACATGGACGCCATCGCCTAGAAGTATGCAAGCTCGAGAACAAATTCTATGGTCTCGAGTTCCATCACATCGTCCGCGACAACAACGTTGCAGCGGACGTCCTCTCGAAGCTCGGATCCACCCGCGCCCAAGTACCCGCGGGCGTCTTCGTCCACGAGCTTCACGCGCCATCCATCCCGGAGCCGGCGCCACCGACCACTGCCCCAGCTAACCCACCAGCTGGACAGGAGGTCATGATGATCGACGTGGACTGGAGGCAACCCTTCATCGACTACCTCAGCGAGCAGAAGGTCCCCTCCGACAAAAACGCAGCCGAACAACTCGTCCGCCGCGCCAAGTCTTACGTCCTCGTCGGCGACAAACTTTACAAGCGAGGCGCATCTTCAGGAGTACTCATGAAGTGCGTCCCTCGCGAGGAAGGCAAGGACATCTTGGAGGAGATCCACAAGGGCGTCTGCGACAACCACGCGTCCTCACGCACGGCCGGTCGACAAGGCCTTCGGCGAGCCTTCTGCGGCCCACGGCCCGGGCGATGCCGAAGAACTCGTCGAAGGTGCCAAGGATGTCGGTTCTTCGCCAAGCAAGGCAACACGTCCCGGCCTACAAGCTAGTCACCATACCGCCAACCCGGCCCTTTGCCTCGCCGGGGGCTCGACATGATTGGGCCACCGCCAACCGCGCCATGAGGATTCAACGGGGTACCGGTGGCTATCGACAAGTTCACCAAGTGGATCGAGGTCAAGCCGGTCACATGCCCCAAGGGCGACAGAGTACTCGACTTCCCGGATGAACTCGTACACCGCTATGGGCTACCCCACCGCATCATCACGGACACCGGGGTCCAACTTCAACAACCACCGGTTCCGGGAGTGCGCGAAAACGGCGGAATCGACGTCGGATACGTCTCGGTCGCCCATCCACGGGCCAACGGACAAGTCGAGCGCGCCAATGGGATGGTGCTCGACGCCCTCAAGAAGCGGCTACACGACGCCGCTAACTCAAAAGGGGGCAAGTGGATCAAGGAATTACCCAACGCACTGCGGGGGCCGCGGACTCAACCATCCAAGCCAACGGGGCAATCCCCCTACTTCCCGGTCTACGGCTGCGAAGCCATCCTCCCCGCCGACGTCATATGGAACTCGCCGGCGGTGGAGCACTACGACGAAGGCGTCTCGGAAGACGACGGACGAGTTGACATCGACGGCCTCGAAGAAGCTCGGCCGCGCCGCCCTCGTCCAATCGGCAAGGTACCACGGAGGGTATCCGACGCTACCATGATCGCAACGTCAAGAAACGCTCCTTCAACGTTGGAGATCTTGTCCTCCGCCGTATCCGAGAACACGGAAGGACTCCACAAGCTCGGCTCCCCACGGGAAGGCCCCTTTACCGTGGCTAAGGTGGCCAGGGCCGGGCTCCTACCGCCTCCAAACACTTGAAGGCGAAGAAGTCAACAACTCGTGGAACGTCGACCAACTCTGTCGATTCTACGCCTAGTCTACTCGACTACTCCGGGGTTCAAGTCTACACGACTACATCAACACCCCTTGCCGCAAGCGACCCTTCGGGTCCTGGCTTCAAGTCTTCGGACTCCTCTCCTCCAGGTCCAGCCCGTGCGGCTACCTACGGACCCTGGGCTGCGACGAGCGTCAAGGACTCTAGCAGCGGTCTACCAAGAGACCACACTCCAAGATCCAGCCTGCGCGGCTACCTACGGATCTGCGATCCAGCCCACACGGCTACCTACGGATCACTCGCTGTAAGCGGCTACCCGCTCCAGTGCTCCTCAGCTGTAAGCGGCCTCCGGGTCCAGGCGACTACTTGTAACTACTGTTGACGCAAAATGTGCACTCAGCGCCAAACACACAGCAAGCCGAAAAGCTTAGCTTTGCACGCGCAGAGAGAAAGTGACGTGCCAGTCAATTTTTCCTGAAAATTAACAAAAAGGGTAAAACAGTTAAATACCAAAGCTTGGAACATACCGGGTGGTACCAGGCAGTTCCATATTTACGGCTAAGAAGCCAAGCAAGACGACATGTAGCTATGCGAAGCTACCTGTCAAAGAACCACAACCATTCGGGTAACCGCGAAGGAAAAAAGGACATTGCCGAATGGGTGACGTAAGCGTGACAATGATCGATCTTTGAATAAACATGAATGCATGTGAAAAGCCATGACCGATCTTCATGAAGATTAACATTAAATGAAGTAAAGCACGAACATGATCATGTATTAAATGAGTATGCATAGATCAAAGCACTAGTCTACCGCATGTCTAGGTACTTTAAGATCCGTCGGGTACGATCACAAACAAATCTATCCACCGCATGACACAACTTGCATGAAAAACGTACCACTTCCCGCAAACAGATCTATCCACCGCATGATACAATCTAAAAACGGAAAGCTAAAAGCATACATCACTTAAGGCACGAACGAGGCACGTGATCTACTCGTGAAAAAAAACATAACCGAATACGGGTGAGCAGTACCGATCAGGGTCCATGAAGAAGGAACAAACATTACCACGTAAATAAATCTATCAGATTGAATTGGAAATCTAGTCCACCGGATGACTAGCTCTAAAGCAACCCAAAAAACTCGCATCTACCGCATGATACCCGGTTCTTTCAAGATTTATACTAACAAAGCAAGCTTGAACCCGCAACACGTAACAACCTAGATCGATTCGGTTTCGGCTATCGGAGAGCACAAGATCCATGCGTCAAAACACGAAACCTGCTCATGCACGGATCTTCAAAGGAAAATAGCCGATCCAAACCCATCTAGATTGGGCAAAAGTGTATTACATGAATTAAAACATAAAGTAAAACTCATGATAACACGGGGTAACTTAATGAATCTACTGGATCTTGCCAAAATCCAATAGAGCCGATAACTAGCTTCGAGCTAGATCTTAGCCTACCGCATGACTCATGATCTAACAAGAAACCCTCTTGAACCAAGCTTGAATCTACCGCATGACACGAAGCATGGTAACAAGACTACTTGCATCGATCTAAATCCACCGCATGATACTAGACATGATACAAGGTTGCCGGTACTCACGGAGGTCGACGGATCGATTGGCCCTCTCGAAGAACTCGACGACACGACAAGGACTCTAGGGTTTGGCGTAAGGCCGGTGTGTATTGAGGAATGAACGTGTACGTTACATACATCCGGGGATCGTATTTATACCTGCCGATTACAACCGCGAATGGATTCATTGCCTAACTAAACTCGATCGCCTATCCATCCATTCGCTTCCTCCGATCGAGCCACGTCACCGTCCAATCCCGCAAAATCGGCTCTCTTGTTCTTTTGCCGAACCGGAGCGAGATAGCCGACCGCGGATCCTTCGCCGAAAATCTCTCGAAAATATCTTTCCTTCCACCGGACGGACTCTTTTTCGAATTGGACCCACATGTCATACTCCTTACCAAATTACGGTGTTAACACATGCCCCTTCAATTGTGGGATAAAAGTAATTTTGTTCCACAATTGACTCTAGCCACGAATCCTTGAGCCAAACCTGTCAACTCCTGTTCTTCGCAATCCGCCGGATTCTTCGTTCAGATCCAACCCTAGATCCCCTTCGTTCCGAGCTCGAATCTCTAATGGCAACTCAGAACCAAGCTGCTCAGGTAAATTCACCCCTTTGTTCGGCATTAGGTTTTCAATTTTACCTGAGATTTTCTTCTTCCGCTCTTTTCCAGGAACCTTCCACTGCTCTTCTGATTCCTATTGAGGCCAATTCGCAGTCTTATTATCTTGGTCCCGAAGGGAATCCTGACCCTCGAGATTTTATTGCCGCTGAATCTCAGAGAATCCCTTTCAAGGTAGCTTTATCTCCACCTCCTCAGTGGCAAGATGCGTTCAAGAACTGGCCTTTGCCCCCAATCGCAGGCTGGAAGACTTGGTATCGTAGGATTCTTGCGGATAAGAGTGGATTGACCAATCTGGATACTCTCCGCATTGCTCAATGTCCGGAGTTATCCGTAGCCGAGACACCCAAGAATGAAGATCTTCGATAGCCGCATGCCACTTCGGTCAAATGGCGTCAACGCCTTCCTTTTTGGGCATGGCCCAATGTCTCCAACTTTAGCCGATGTGTACATGATTACCGGCCTTGACATCACCGGGTCTGTTCAGCCTTGGAACTTCAAAAATTCCTCACGCCAGACAGGGGTAAAGCCAGGGAACGGCTACAAGAATTATATTTTGAAGCACATGAGAGACAATTCCCTTGGCGAAGTCGAATACAGAGCCTTTTTGAACATGTGGTTATGCAGGTTTGTCTTCTGCGGCAAGGCCAACGAACCCACTTTGAATCATATTGCAATGGCGATCCATCTGGCTAGTGGCAATCGCCTTCCTTTGGGAAAATTCCTCTTGGGCAGTGTATACCATATGCTTCATCAGACCGTTATCCAAATGTACACCAGCCAGAGGATAACGTGCGTCAATGGCCCTTGGTGGTTTGTTCAAATTTGGCAGCGACTTCACATGCATCGGATTGTAGGTGTCGACTTGAACTCCGGGTTCTTCCCCTGGTCCAATCCCCCGAAGGAGAGCTTCAAGTCACCGAGAGGATGCCAAAGCTATGGAGAAGCGGCTTCAATTGTTATCGTTCGGCGGGACATCACCCGGCTTTTCGAGTTGTTCTTCAAAGGCTTCCCCAATCCTCTTTGGCTCCCTTATCTAGGCTATGACACTCGACCTTCCCCGTCGAGTTCTCCTTTGAGCCCGGCCATCAAGATGGGAGATTCTTGGAAATCTTTAATATCATAATCCGCCCATGCATATTACCGGCCGAGTTCAATGGAGGGAGGCGAATGCCGCACTTATGAGTACTACCAGCCTAATGTAATGGCCAGGCAGCTTGGATGCGGTCAGGTGCCCCCAAGATTGTTTCTGCATGAATTCCTCAAGCCCAGGGAGGAAATCAAAGAACTGATGCAGTGCAGCAGAGTTTTCAACTATGTGTGCAATCCCACTGTCTACACATGTCCTTTTGTGCCTGCAACCATAGCTCATCCCACCTTCAATTCATGGTGGCAAGAATTCCATGACCACATCTTTAGTGAACCCGTTCATGTGTTCTGTGCAGAATTGGTGCCTGATTTCCTGCCGACTTCAGAGGTAACACAATGAACCCTTGGATCAAACACTCCTTCTCCATTCATGGTTTTGACCTTCATCTTTTGTCCACGAACATAGTTCCCGCCCCTCGAGCCGGGGTAATCACTTATAATGCCGAAGGCCCGATTTCAAAGACTCGGGGTTTAAATCCACAACCCCGCATCAATTAATGGCCGGGTATGCTACTACGGATCCCGGCCTTTCTAGCCTCGGCTGAGACGGGAGGCAAGGTCTGCACCTGATTGCCCCTCCAAGTGCCAAAAGGAGAAGAACTGTCAAAAAGGTGCTTGTTGAGGTAAAACCTTTTACCTTCTTGATTACCAAGTCACTCTGTTCTTGATGGATCATATTCATTGTGCATTTTCAGACCAGAGCCCAACATTCTTCAGAACCAGCACCTGCCGATGCTCCATCCACTGGTATGACTTTTGCTGTTCTTTTTCAAGGATAATCACTGGCACTTATCCCTTCAATTGGACATTTACAGAAGAAACCGTGGGAGAACCACTTGTAGATGTCCCAGTGGTTCAACAGGCGAGCCCTTCCAGGGTTGAATTGCCTATCCCAGTTGAGATCTCATCTTCGTCACCCTCTGCGCGAAGCGAGACGTTCTCCGAGAGATGAATCTCCCAACTCGGTCGGAGCCACCAAATTCCCCCCGGGATGCCATCGCCTATCGGCCAAGCAGCAATGACCAACCCAACGAGAGGAAGATCCAATTCTTCCCCGGCCCGGAAACTCACGAGTCGGCCCGATTGCCTGCACCAGCATCTCCCGACTTGGAAGTTTCGGCTCTACTCGGGACGCCTCTTCCGTCTGCGATTGCTCCCGCTCAAGAAACCACTCATGAGGTACCCAATTCCACTCTTAATTTCGATACCTTGATGCTAGCATTCTCACCTCGGCAATGTTGTTTCCAGGGTCACACCCCGTCATCATCGAACCTGCCGTCAGAGGGCCCATCAACTGCCGAGGTGACGAGAGAAATAAACCAGCCGCTGCCAGATGAAGTGTTGCCCAAACTCAAAGAAATTGCGGCCTGGCTAGAAAAGGACGTTCAGGATCAGCTCAATGATCTTCGCCATTTTGAAGAGATGTTTGAACCCATTAGTCGAAGACTTCCCGATGACATCAGAGCTTTTCTATCATCCGTCTACGACTTAGAGCCCTTCTATGTTCCCTTGAGGCGCACCTGGAGGAAATTGCGCTCCCGTCCGGCCATTGAAAAGGAGAAAACTGATGCTGAACATGCCATGAACGTGGTACAATCCCAAGCGGAAAGCCATAAAGATGCCTTGGCTGACCTGCAGGCTTCTTACGATTTGAAAGTCGCCAGAAAGGCTGCTCTAGAGGCAGAATTGAGAAGCCTGTCAGCGGAGATGGAGATTGACCAGAAAGAAAATAGCCGATCTTCCTGGATTGATAGCAAAAACCGAAGCAGAGGTAGAATCGGCTGTCACCAGAGTAAAGCAATGCGATGCAGAGCTCACTGGCTTAGCTGGTGCCCAAAAGGACTACCAGGAGATCCTGGATAATTCCAACTTGATAATATCCAATGTTCGTCACGCACTCGCAAAACTCCTCAGTGCTTGAATGTCCTTATTGATGTATACCTGGACTGGTCGTTCTTGTAATATTTCCTTTGCGATTTGAGATGTAATGTTGAACGACCCATTCGGTAGTGAAATGCTAATTCCCGAAAAACACCTTGATTTCCTTCAGCCGAAACAATCGATCCGCACGCGTTTCAGCTTAGAACTCCAAACGACCCACCGGCGGGTTGGTCAAGGAAATCCTTCCACCTTCCGATTTTATTGGGACGTGCGCCACGATCCACAGCCACGACTCGAAGCCACGGTTACCTGCCGCTGGGCCTATAAATGTTGCCATAGGTGCCTCTAGCTCTCCACCAGGCCTTCTAGCTCTCGAATCTTCGCCAATCTCTGGTCTTCTTGCAAACAAGTGCACACCCCAAAACCGCAATGGTGCGCCGCCTCAGCCGCCGTCGCGCCTCCGACGAGGCCGAGGGAAGCGCGCGCCAATGCGCGCAGGCGGTGATGATCATCAATTTCTCCTCATCGATCTTCCTTTTGATCTTCCTTTGCCTTGACAATCATCTCCCTTTTTCGGAGTTGATTCAGTGGAATCCGCCTCGCGCGCCGGCCAATCAGCCCCTCCCTGACGACTCTTCGGAGTCCGATGGCCACTCCCCGGTACCGTACGGGGAAGCAGATGCTATTCGCTTCAAGGAGGAGCTAGAGGCGTCCCGTCTTGAACTGGAGGACGTCTCCAAAAAAGCGGGCGTGGCCGAGCTAGAATGGGAGGACCAGCGCAAACAACTGCTGGAGGCCATTGACGGTATGGCCCTGAGATTGATTCTTGGTCCAGCTCGGCCTTTGATGCTAATCCCTTCTGCTTGTCCTTTGCAGCCGCGACGGCGAGCTCGACCGGCTAAAGACGGCCGGTAGAGCAATTGGCGGAGAAGGTGAACGCTCACGGCGACACGCCGGCGGAGCGCCTGGCCGCGGTGGAGCGCCGCATCGACGAGGTGGCCGTCCATGGCGTTCGTTTGGGCACCACCTTGGGCCTGGCTGCGATGGCGACGCATACGGACGTCGACTACTCCACCAGGCCGCGTGGCTTCCAGGGCGGTGCGCCGGAGGATATCGATGAGATCGAGCTCATCCTGGAGCGCCTCGACGGCCACGGCGACGCCATTGCCGAAATTACCCATCCCCAGTCTGTGTTGAACAGGCTCTTTGATTAGATTGTACTAGGGATGTGTAAATGTCGGCAATATATGATGAACTTTTGGATTCTGCATTTGTTCCGTGATATTTCCCTTCGCATTTGCATCCGTGAATTCGTCCTCTTTGAATGCGTTTGGGAAGCTGTCTTTAGCCGAACGCTCGCAAATGAGCGCCCCTCGGCGCAAGATCCACAAAGGATCCCAATTCGGCAATCCGTAAACACCGTTCAAAAGAAAACCCTTCGCACTCGGTGGAAACCCCCCGCCGCTTGGTATTCCAACGAGTGTGTGCGGCGGATCATCACTCCCAATGCGCCTCCTTGGTCAATAAAATAGCCCGTGGGGTGCTGCGCAAATCCACTCGCACACTCCTCCATCGCTTCTCGTCTCTTCCTTTGCTGCCAGAAGAAAAAACCCCAACGCCATGGACAAGGGTAAACAGCCTCAGGGGAGCGGCTCGTCAAGGAAGCGTACGATTCGGAAGTGAGTTCTTTCTTGATCTGCTCCTTGTCCTCCTGCTTGATCTTGCGCTTTATTTTTTCCTCTGCCTCTTTCGGCCTTGATTTGCTTCCCGAAGAGGTCATCGGAACCGAAGATGTTCCCGAGTACATCTCCTCCGATTCTTCTCCGAGGCGGAGGATGCCACACACGAGCAAAAGGTCATTCATCGACCGCGCCGCCGTGCCGGTACACGGAGCGTGACCTCAGGGACATGTCCGTCCGCTGCCAAGCCGAACGCGAGCGTCGTATGGCGCTGGAAGCGCTAGTAGGGGGTAAACGCTTCTGTCCCCTTTCGTGTTCGCATCTGGATTTCTTGCCCCTAACCTTGATTCTTTTGCCCCAGATGTCTCTGACAGGTACAGCAACCTGAAGGCGGCCTGGGATAGCTTGGTAGAGGCCGCCAATCGTGGTCATCCTCGTGCGTTCCAAGTCGCCGTCACGGTGGTCCTGGAACAACTGAAGAGGGAGCGACAGCCGAAGAAGTAAAGAAAAGATTGAATCATACTTTCGCTTCTTTCTCCACGCCTTCTGCTTCCCTCCCTTAGGGGACTTGACCTTCAGGGCTGCTATGTGTGATCCTGCAAGAAACCAGTTGTAGTGTAGTATTGAGCTAAGGGCAATGCATCGGGCACTGGCCATTTTCTCTTGTTCATGGATTTTTTGTTCTAAAGGCGGCCTCATCCTTGAGCGCCGGCTGTTTCTGTGTCAGATGTGTATAATCATCGATCGATTTCAATGCTAGGATAATACTTCTTCAGATATCTTCCATTTATTGCGGCGGAAAACTCTTCTCCCAAAGAAAGTTTTCAATATGTATGCATTACCGGGACGCATCCGACCACACGAAAAGGCCCCTCCCGGTTAGGGGACCATTTGCCGAATTCATCGTATTTAGTTCCAATCGGCGGTAGCGCTTTCCAAACTAGATCGCCTTCGCGAATTGCTTCACCTTCACTTTCTTGTTATAGTATTTGGCGACCCGCGGCTTGTTTTTCTCGATGTTCTCCGGGGCCCCGAGACGGATCATATGCAAATCTTCTAACTCATCCATCATTAGGCCACTGTAATCCTTGGAGCTCAAATCGTTTTGCAGCACTACTCTCCTTGACTCTGATTGCATTTCCCAGGGCAGGATCGCGTGATGCCCGTAAACCAACTCGTAAGGAGAAGTCTTTGTGGCTCCATGGGGGGCCATTCGGTAAGCCCACAGCGCTTCACTGAGTATCGAATGCCATCTCCTCGGCTTTTGGTCGATCTTCTCCTGTATAAGCTTGATCATGATCTTGTTAGAAGCCTCTGCTTGACCATTAGCTTGGGCATAGTATGGAGAAGAATTAAACAGTTTTATTCCCATACTTTCGGCAAAATCTCTGAATTCCAATGACACGAATTGTGCCCCTTGGTCAGTGGTAATCGTCTGAGGAATCCCAAATCGATAGATGATGTGTTCCTTGACGAATTCGATCATGTTTTCTGACGTCACCTTCTTGAGTGGGATTGCCTCGACCCATTTGGTGAAGTAATCTGTAGCCAAAAGCACGAACTTATGCCCCTTGCTAGATGGCGGATTAATTTGGCCAATCAAGTCCATACCCCGCCCCCGAATGGCCACGGCTTGATGATGGGATTTAATGTTGATGCGGGGACTCTTTGAATATTCCCGAACCTTTGGCAATCTTGACACCCCTTGTAATACTCAAAACAGTCCTCTAATATCGTCGGCCAAAAGCATCCGGCTTTCGCCTAATAACCCATTTCATGCGATAGGCCGATTGGTGCGCTCCACATATCCCATCGTGCACCTCGCTCATCATGTTCTTGGCTTCTTCGGACCCGGGCATCGTAGCAATACTCCATCTAATGATTTATAGAATAAATTGTCATCCGGAAGAACGAACTTGATTGCCTTGTACCGAGCTTCCTAGAGACTTTTCGGGATGGATCTCTCAAATAATCGGCGATCTCTTTCCTCCAATCATCCTCTCGTAAGATCCGTCCCTAGTGCGCTCACCTCGCAGCAAATGCTTCTTGACTCTCTTTATAACCGAGAGGCGCTTTGAGCCGACTGTTTGCTTCCTCGTTATGCTCTCTAGGGATGTCTTGTAGGGTTACCGGTGGAAAGCCCTTCAAGATTTCTCTCGCATTCCTCGTAGTAACTCCTCGGCGCCTCGCTCCCGCACTCGTACTTGGCCGTTCAATTGCTTGATGACCAACTGCGAATCTCCATAAATTTCAACCGAAACGGCCCCGGCTTCTCTCAAATATTGAAGCCCTCGGAGCGAGTGCCTCGTACTCGGCTCGGTTATTCGTGACGGTGGGTTGTATAGGAATGGCGAATTCAAACATCTCACCTCTGGGAGAAATTAGTAGGATTCCTACTCCCCCACCTTTGCCACATGATGACCCGTCAAAGAATAAAGCCCATGGGGTAATTTCAAGCAGATCAATTGAAGGGTCACGGTGTTCAGTTATAAAATCGGCAATGACACGACCTTTGATGGCTTTTGCCGATTCGAACTTCAACTCGAATTCTGATAGAGCTAAAATCCATTTGCCAACCCGACCATTTAAAATTGGCATAGATAACATGTGTTTTATCACATCAAACTTCGAGTATACAGTGCATTCGGCATTCAACAAGTAGTGCCGAAACTTTGTACACGAGTAGTATACGCAAAGACACAATCTTTCTATAGCCGAATACCTCGGTTTCGGGATCAAGTAGTTTTCGGCTAAGATAAGCTACTACCCGCTCCTTTCCTTCGAATTCTTGAATAAGGGCCGATCCAATAGTTTGGGTATCGGCCGCCACGTACAACTTGAAAGGCTTGTCCACCGAGGAGGAACCAAGGCACCGGCGGCTCCTTCATGTATTGCTTGATCTCCTCGAAAGCCTTTTGTTGTTCGTCGCCCCATGTGAATTTCGATCCTTCTTCGACTTCAAGCAACGGAGAGAACGGCAACACCTTTCGTGATAAATTTGAGATGAATCTTCTCACGAAGTTGATCTTGCCGAGCAGTGATTGCAACTCCTTGAGGTTGGTTGGAGGAACGACTTCATCAATGGCTTTCATGCTCTTTTTGCCAACTTCGATTCCCCCCTCGTGGACCAAAAACCCCAAGAACTCTCCAGCTGACACCCCGAACGCACACTTGTCTGGATTCATCTTTAGGCCATGCTTCCGGGTGCATTCCAGAGTCTTCTTCACATCTTCCAGATGGGTGTCATGGCTTAAGGACTTGATCACTACGTCGTCAATGTAGATTTCCACGGTCTTGCCGATCAACTCATGAAAAATGTAATTCATGGCCCGCTGATAGGTTGCACCGGCATTTTTCAACCCAAATGTCATGACGATCCATTCAAATAGGCCTATATGACCAGGACATCTAAAGGCCGTCTTCGAGATGTCTTCTATTGCCATAAAGATCCGATTGTATCCCGCGTTGCCATCCATGAAGCTAATCACCTTGTGCCCGGCAGGCGGCGTCAATCGGCAAATCGGCAATAGGCATCGGGTATCCATCCATGGGAGTAGCTGTTTAGGTCCCCGAAGTCTATGCAAACTCTCATTTTTCCATTTTTCTTATACACGGGGACGATGTTAGAAATCCACTCCGCATATGCATGGGGGCCGAACGAAGTTTGCGTCAAGTAACCTCTCGACTTCTTTCTTCACATCGGCCAATACTTCATCCTTGTAGATTTTCCGGGGCGGTTGCTTATATGGCTTAAAACCAGGCTTGATTGGCAACCGGTGCTCGACGATGGATCGATCCAATCCAGGCATCTCCGAGTAATCCCAGGCGAAGCAATCTTTATATTCTCTGAGAAGCTCAATTAAGTTCCCCCTGAAGTCTGGCTGCAAATTCGCACTGATGAACGTCGGCCTTGGCTTATCACCGCTTCCAATGTCAACTTCCTCTAGCTTATCGGCCGACATGAATCCTCGTCCCAGCTTGCCATCAGTGCCATCCACGGGGTTCTCCATTAAAAATTACTGTAAGAGCCGACTGCTTGAATCGGTCGTTGGTCACCGCCCGACGAGTTCAACGAGACCTTCTCCCCGGTCCTTCCCCGAGAAGCAATCGATGCCTTGGTACTCCCGGAAAGGCCGGTTCCATGTTAGCCACGCTTACGGAGTCATCCGCCCGGACGACCTCGATCTCATCGTCCACCCATTGGATCGGTTGCCGATGCATAGTGGATGGGACGCGGCAGTTGGCGTGGATCCGGTCCCGCCCAAGCGACGCAGCCGTAGGCTCCCTTCCCTTCGATGACGAAGAAGGTGGTGAGCGGCGTCTTGGACCCGATCATCAAATCCACGTGAGCGCATCCTTTGGTGTCTGAGGGGTTCCCGGCGAAGTCGTTCAGGATGATGCTTGTTGGTGTCGGATCGCTCGGGGGTCAAGCCAAGCTTCCGAAGGTGGTGTACGACATTACGTTGATCGCCGCGCCACCGTCGACGAACATCTTGGTCAATGGCTTGCCATTGACGTACCCCCTCAAGTACAGCGGCCTCATGTGGCGATTCTTGGCCGGCTTGTCGAAGATGGCCACGCTTGGCAAGCACCGGTTGCGCCATCATCTCCTCGGCCGCTCGTCGTCAAAGGAAGCTTCCTCCTGCATCACCTCGGTTAGCGGGAGCCATGAACTCGTTTGGCGTAGAAGTATACCATGCATGCAGGGGCCGGACGCTTCGATCCTTCTGGCTGGTCCTTGGGGCGCCACTTCTGTCTCGTCTGGACCCCGGCTTGCTTCATCTCGCGGTTCCTCAAGCGTTGGACCCGCCTCTTCTGGCTCTTGCGTAGACCGGGTGGGCACCACTGCCCCTTCTGCCAGACGTAGACATCTTCGTCCTCCTCCTGGTCAGCCCACCTGAGATCAGCTTGGCGCTTCCTGGGGTGATCTATAACCTCAATTTTTTGCCGCCGATCCCCATTTGGGTGAATCCTTCCAAGTCTTTCATGGACGGATCGGCGATTGGCGTTCTTCGCCCGTACTCGGCATATCCGTCGCCGCATTCGGGACGGTTCCTTAATGTGGGTAGCTTTAGGCCCTCATTCCGGCGGTGCTCGAAGAAGGCGCATCCCCGGTGGGCGCGCTCCCGCTCACGCGCGTGCGTTCCCCGATTCCATCCGCGCGCCTCCTCTTCGACCGCGCGCCGCTCCTCCTCGTGACGATGCTTTTGGTAGCGCTCCTTTTCCATCTCGGCGCCGCCATTTGTTGAGGAGAATGCGTGACGTCACCTTGGGTTTAGGCTTGGACGATTCCCCAATCTCGATGTGGCTCTTGAGAACGCGGGGGGCGTCGCCCGCACTTGCTCTAGGGTCACCTCCGGCGCGCCGGGTCAAGCGATCCATCTTGCTTGGACTGGTCGAGGTCGGGACCTTGACTTTCCCTTTCTCTTCGCCGTTATCGCGTTGATAGAAAAGCCGAGCATGTTCGCGGGAAGGGGTGGCCATCCGACTTCATCTTGTTATCGAACTTGAGGTGCCCTTCTGGATAGCCTTACGGATCCTCATCCCGAAGACCCCGCAATCGTTGATGGAGTGCGAGTCCCTGTCATGGAAGCCGCGTAACGTTTCGCTTTGACTCCATCGGCTGAAGCATAGAGTGCCCCTCGGGCGGCTTGATTCGGCCTTCCTTTACCAAGAGCTCAAACAACTTATCGGCCTTTGTGATGTCGAAGTCGTAGGTTCCTTTGGTCCGCCCGACCCACCGCCGATTCATTGTCAAGGGCGCTTTACCCCACAAGATTTCGCCGCGGCTACCTCCAATTCGTCGTCGAATCCTCGCACAAATCGGCTTTGTCCAAGAATTGGTTGTAGATGTCGGCGATGTCGTCTTTGCTTGCCGAACTTGGGGTCCTTCTTGAGGCCATATGCCCGATTGCTCATCAAGGATAACCTCGCGACGAGTTGGCCCAAGTTTTCAAACTCCATCCCAAATAGCTTTTCGCGCACGGCCGGTAACATCCCGGCGACGGCCATATCGGCCAGCCGATCGTCGGCAAGTTCAATGAGAAGCACATGCCCTTGACTTCTGCGAATCTTCTAAGAAACTCCGGCGGTGTTTCACCGTGCCTTTGCTTCGGGTGGCGAGATCAATCAACTTCTTTTCGGAAGCTGCCGCCGCCGAAGTAATGAGCGTGGAATTTACGCTCCAAATCTTTCCACCGGCCACCGACTCGGGCGGCAAGGACGAGAACCACCGAAAAGCCGGGACCCGTCGGCGAGGCGGGGAAGTAGCGAACCACGAACGTCTCTTCGCCGAACATTCCCCAAGCCGCATGAGATAACGAGCGATATGCTCGACCGTGCTTGTCTCGTCCCGCCCGAGAGAACTTTGTGAATTCCGTCGGCGGTTTTACCCTTGGTGGCGGGGGAGCACGTTATAGTACCACTGCGGGAACGGCGGCTCGTAGGTGGGGCCCCCGCATCCTTGGCTTGAGGCCGAGCCGGTTCGCATCAATTCGGCCATCTTGCGTGCTAGGGCATCTTCCTCCTGAGCGCCTGCAGCCGGCGCGTACCCTGGGTGCGGGAAGGCGTCGAACGCCCCGTAATTCCCCACTTCATGATAGCCACCGCCGTACAAATTCTTCTGGAGCCAGTTGGTTGACGGAGCTATTCTTCGACTGGGGTCAAGTGGGGCCCCAGGTGAGCCGAACGCTAGGTCTCCGTACGTAGGCTGGTACGGATTCGGCTGTTGCACGGGCTGACCCGTGCTGCTGCGCGCGGCGGCGAGGATTGGGCGACTTCCCGAAGCTTGCGGCGGAGGCCGAAGCGGCCGCCCCCGGCGCCTGCGGAGGAGGTTGGAATGTCTCGCTCCCGGAGCTTTGAGGAGGAGGCCGCCGCATCCGGCTTCGTAGCGGCGGCCGAGAGCTTGATTCACCCGGCTCCACGGTGCTCTTTCCGGCGTACGTCTTTCCAAACGCCCGCCCCGCGCCGGGCCAAAGAGGGCCACCATCATCGCTGGAGCGACCCGAGGAAAGCTTGGTTGTGCTTGGTGAGCATGTTGTCTACCGATTCTGGAAGATCCGCGCGCATTCCTCTTTTTCTTGTTGGGTTGTGGCGTCGGTCTCTCCCGGCAACGGCACTGCGGGCGGGCCACTCTTCGGATATGGTACACCACTTCGATTCTTCTTAAATGACATGAGACACTTTTGCGAAATTGATTCACGGCGTCTAAGAGCCGCCGATCTTGCTGCGGAGAAAGCTCTTCGATGTTGACATCCGGGAGGTCCGAGACTTCGGGCATCTTGAACCAATTCGGGCTGTATGGTCCCCCGGGCGTGCCAAAAAGTGTGTTGACGCAAAATGTGCACTCAGCGCCAAACACACAGCAAGCCGAAAAGCTTAGCTTTGCACGCGCAGAGAGAAAGTGACGTGCCAGTCAATTTTTTCCGAAAATTAACAAAAAGGGTAAAACAGTTAAATACCAAAGCTTGGAACATACCGGGTGGTACCAGGCAGTTCCATATTTACGGCTAAGAAGCCAAGCAAGACGACATGTAGCTATGCGAAGCTACCTGTCAAAGAACCACAACCATTCGGGTAACCGCGAAGGAAAAAAGGACATTGCCGAATGGGTGACGTAAGCGTGACAATGATCGATCTTTGACTAAACATGAATGCATGTGCAAAGCCATGACCGATCTTCATGAAGATTAACATTAAATGAAGTAAAGCACGAACATGATCATGTATTAAATGAGTATGCATAGATCAAAGCACTAGTCTACCGCATGTCTAGGTACTTTAAGATCCGTCGGGTACGATCACAAACAAATCTATCCACCGCATGACACAACTTGCATGAAAAACGTACCACTTCCCGCAAACAGATCTATCCACCGCATGATACAATCTAAAAACGGAAAGCTAAAAGCATACATCACTTAAGGCACGAACGAGGCACGTGATCTACTCGTGAAAAAAAACATAACCGAATACGGCTGAACAGCCGATCCGGGGTCCATGAAGAAGGAACAAACATTACCACGTAAATAAATCTATCAGATTGAATTGGAAATCTAGTCCACCGGATGACTAGCTCTAAAGCAACCCAAAAACCGCATCTACCGCATGATACCGGTTCTTTCAAGATTTATACTAACAAAGCAAGCTTGAACCCGCAACACGTAACAACCTAGATCGATTCGGTTTCGGCTATCGGAGAGCACAAGATCCATGCGTCAAAACACGAAACCTGCTCATGCACGGATCTTCAAAGGAAAATAGCCGATCCAAACCCATCTAGATTGGGCAAAAGTGTATTACATGAATTAAAACATAAAGTAAAACTCATGATAACACGGGGTAACTTAATGAATCTACTGGATCTTGCCAAAATCCAATAGAGCCGATAACTAGCTTCGAGCTAGATCTTAGCCTACCGCATGACTCATGATCTAACAAGAAACCCTCTTGAACCAAGCTTGAATCTACCGCATGACACGAAGCATGGTAACAAGACTACTTGCATCAGATCTAAATCCACCGCATGATACTAGACATGATACAAGGTTGCGGTACTCACGGAGGTCGACGGATCGATTGGCCCTCTCGAAGAACTCGACGACACGACAAGGACTCTAGGGTTTGGCGTAAGGCCGGTGTGTATTGAGGAATGAACGTGTACGTTACATACATCCGGGGATCGTATTTATACCCTGGCGATTACAAGCGCGAATGGATTCATTGCCTAACTAAACTCGATCGCCTATCCATCCATTCGCTTCCTCTCGATCGAGCCACGTCACCGTCCAATCCCGCAAAATCAGCTCTCTTGTTCTTTTGCCGAACCGGGAGCGGATAGCCGACCGCGGATCCTTCTGCCGAAAATCTCTGAAAATATCTTTCCTTCCACCAGACGGACTCTTTTTCGAATTGGACCCACATGTCATACTCCTTACCAAATTCTGGTGTTAACAACTACGACCCTGGCCACCCAGGTGTACTTCTTCAGTAATAAAGCTTGATTGTTCATCAACTTGTTTACTGTCTACTCCCTACTACGGGACTACTAAAGCCGAGTACTACTACTCGCACCTACTCCACGATGGGCGCTCCGCACTCTGAGATCGCGGTTACGAGCACTCATTGATGGAAAATCTCATTTCATTGATACATGAATAGTTCATTACAACTGTTTCCTGTACAACTACGGCTACTAGCTATCTATGCAGGGCTACTGGAGGTTCAACTTCTCGGCTACCTGCTCCGCGATGGGAGCCATCTCGCTCCCAGCCGGCTCGCGTCTTGCTCATCCGAGCGGTTGGCGGCTACCCCGCCGGCGACCACCTCCACCGGAGCCTTCGGGAAGTACGACTTCATGAAGGCCGGCACTTGCTTCGGGATCGACTTGGCCATGTGCTTGACGTAGGCGGCCGGCCGGCTTGGCGCTTCACGAAGTCGATCCGCCGAGGAGCGATCTTGGGGCCGCCGGGTGCGGCACCGGGAGCCTCGCGATCGGGGAGAGCGACCTCTTCAAGGTCCTTCGCGTGGGCCGGAGCGCCTCACAATCTTCGTTCAACTGCACGCAAAGATTTGTAGCGATTGACGAGATCTCTGTCGAGAGGCAATCCGCGGCTCCATGTGCTTCTCGCACTCGAAGGCCGCCCTCCTTGTAGTCGAGCTCAAGTACCTGGCGGGCTTCTTGCTCCCGATAGAAGAGGTTCTTCATGCTGACCTCCGAGGCCTTCAGCTGCTCCACCTGGCCTTCGAGTTCTGCAACACGGAAACACAACAACGGGTCAGAGCTTGACGACTTCCAACAAGTACCCGACAAGTCAAGAGACATACCTTTATTCTTGTTGCGGAGGCCTTTGTTCTTCCGCACCAGCTCGTCGCCCTTCGCCTGCAAGTCCATCACGTCGTTATGATACTTTGCGAAGGAGGCGTCGAGCTTCGACTGCATGGCGGCCGCGTGATTCCTCGACTTCACGAGCTGCTCCTCCAGGGCTTCGGCTCGGAGCACGGTGTCGTCGTAACCTTGCAGCATGTTCGACTTTTCGTGGGATCGCTCCGCGACGTCCTGCACAAGACAAGTTCGAGTCAAGCAGAGTACTCAAGGCAAAGGATTGACTACTCGGGAGGCTCCGGCTATGTACCTTCATCCACTGCTCGGCTCGCCGGATCGCCTCCAGGTGCTGAGCCACCGTTGCCTGCTCGACGAGATCGTCGGCCAGCAGCTCAATCCCGCCACGGCTACTCGACGTAGCCTCCGTCATCGGCGCCGAGCGGATAGGCTCCGCGTCTTGGATCTCGGGGGATCGGATTGCCACCTCCGGGGGCAACCCCTGGCGACGTGGTAGCCGTCTCCCCCTCGGCGGACTTCTCGACGACTTCCCCCACGGGCTCGGGGGCTCTCGCCGCGGCCTCGGGGGCTTCGGTGTCAACTCCCCGCATGGGCACCCCCGCCGGGGATGTCACCTCCTTCGGCACTCCGTCAACAAGGAACACGCGCATCAGTGCCTACGACTACTCCTTCTGGAGCTCTAGAGTTTCAAGAAGAGTACTCACCTTCGACTACGACCGCTTCGCGGCGGCGCTTCGGCGGCCGGGGGGCTCGGTCGCGGCGTGGGCCTCGGGGAGCGGGCTCCTCGACGGGCGGCGCGGCCTCTCCCCCGCCTCCGGCCCGGTCGCGGGCTCCTCCCCCGTCCCGGCTCGGATCCGTGGATTTTACGCGAAGTATCCACGAGAGGGTCGTCGACCAAATCGACTACTACAACGAGTACTACTCATGAAGACGTGGTACTTACAAGTTCGACCAGGACGATAGTCACGGGCGGAGCACCGAGGATGCGGCGATATCAACCAGTCCACCCTCGGCGGGCGTTTCTTCCTCCGCCTCTTCGACTACCGCCTCCTCCACGGTGGCGGCGGCGGCGCGAGACGTCTCCGCGTCCCTGCGGCTTCCATCTCTCCAACGGCGGCGGCCGCGGGTACTCTGCTCTCCTGCGGAGCGGGGGGCGGCGCTCCGACGGCGCGCCGGGATTTCTTCGACGGTGGGGGGGGCCGGACTTCGGCTTCCCGGCGGGTTCCCCCACCGGATCCCACACGCCTTCATCGCCCTCTTCGACGGGCTCTGTTGGCGGCATCTCCTGCACACAAAAGACGACTACTCGTCAGCGACGTACTCGACTACCGGGTACTCGACCACTCTGCTCAAGACAGACTACCTCCGGAGGCGTGGTCTCTGAGACCTTCATCTTCTTCGCCACCCGCTTCTTGGTGGGGGTTGCGCGGCCTCGCGGCGCGGCAAGGGGCGGCCTCCGGGGCTAGCCGGAGGGTCTTGTACAAGTGGCACATGAGGCAAGCCTGGACGGCTAAACCTCGACCGCAGCTGGAAGCGGTCCTGCAGCGTGTCTTCGTCTTCATCGTCGTCATCGGAGGTATCCTCCACGATGACGGTGTCGTCGCCGTCTCCGACTACTCGGCGCTCCTTCACCTTCCCCACCGCCGGGATCTCGATCCCGCTTGGTGGCGGTTGCGGCTCGGAGACGAACCGCTTCACATCATCCTGCGCAAAAGACACAAGGCGTCAGCAACTTCACTACGAGTACTTATTACTCGACGAGGGGGTATGACTACTCACCTCGTTGGGCGGGCGCGCGGCTGAGTACTCCTCGACCGGACACGCCGTGTACGGTGGCATGTCCTTGAAGATCCTCGTCAACCTTTCGACAATGTCGTTGTCGTCGAGCTCGCCCCCCGGCATCCGCGACGTGTCGTCGTCGCCGGTGTACTCGAAGCCCATCGTATCCCGCACCATCAGCGGCTGGATCCTGCGCTTCATGAAACTGAAGGCCACGTGTTCGGCCCTCAGTCCCGCATCCCTGAGAGTCTTGATGCGCGCTAGCAACTCAGGGAGCTGGATCCCCTCCTGCATGGTGGGCTCCGTGTTCCACCAATCTTGGTGCCTGGGCTGCCGTCCGCTTGGCTTCGGTAGCTCGGGATGGTGGTTCGTGATGTAGAACCATCTCGTCTTCCAGTCGGTGTTGGAGTCCACGAGCTTGTACGCCAGGTACTGCTCTGCGGCATCCTCCCTCAGCTGGATCCCGGCCCCTCCGACTACTCTGGGGTTGGAGGCGCTAGGCTGCGGCTTCACGCGGAAGAACTTCCGGAAGAGTACCCAGTGCGGCTTGATTCCCAGGAAGGCTTCGCAGAAGTGGACGAAGACAAAAGTATGGAAGATGCCGTTGGGGTTCAGGTTGAGGTACTCGATGCCATAGTACCTGAGCAGGCCTTTGAAGAAGTCGCTTGCTGGGAGCGCAAGGCCGCGCTCCACGAAGCGCGAGAACATCGGGATCTCGTCTTCGGCCTTCTCCATCGGATAAGGATCTCCTGCGGCGGATCTCCACATATCGATCTCCTTCTCCCTGATGAACCCGCTGTTCAACAGGGTCAGCAAGTCCTCCGTCTTGACCTTCGATTTTTTCCACTCGCGGCTTGGATCAGCGCGCGGTGGAGATGAGGGCGGCGCCGCTCCGGTGGCGGCCGCGGCGGCCTTTGCACGGCTCCTCTTCTTCCCGCCGGCCTTCGACGTCTTCGACGGCGACGGCTTCATTCTCCAAGTGCAAGGAGTTTTCACTCGCATCCGCTCGAGGGCTACCCTAAAGCTTTCGGGTGGCGATGTGCTCGGATCTACTACGGCGGCAGCGGGTGCTGGAGTGGATCTACTTCAAGATTCAAATGGAAATGACTGCGGCTCACTTGGGTGAAAAACCCTAAAGGTCTTGGCTCTTATTTATAAGCCAAAACGCCTCCGTAACGGGCGGCTGGATAAGTCCACGCGCGGCTGACTCAGCGGCTGCGCGTGACTCTTCGTATTCTACTAGTCGACGCGCCTCACCTCGGGGGCTCGGCTACTTCTACTCGACTACCTGGGACGCGGCTAATCTCAAAAGCATCTCAGGACACATTCTCCAAGAAGACCCTTCAATTCGAGAGGAAGTACTCAACTCAAGGCTCGGGGGCTCCGTGCCACGTGTCCTTCGGTTTTTTCTCTCCGGATTTTTCGGGATTTTCTTGCCAAGACTTCGGATAGATCCTCAGCCAGAGCCCGCGGCTCGAGGCTCGGGGGCTACTCCATGTGGATTGCGGCTCTGCAAATCGCATCTCCATGACGGCTCCGGCTTCAAGACAAGACAGGCATTTCTTGAAGACCTTCGAAGGAAGATTTCAAGGACGCTTGGGACTACTCGAGAAGACTTCAAGATTGCTCAAACATCAGCTGGAGTACATTCCAACCTCGGGATGCTTCGACTACTCTTGAGGACTTTTGACTTGTAGCACTCAGGGACGCTTGAGGACTACTCGTTAAGGCCGTCAAGACTACTTGAAGCTATCCTTCTCGACTACAAAGTACTCGGGGGCTTGTCGTATGGACCTCCCTGGGCCCACTACCTCGGTGGGTACCGGGACCAACTACTCGGTGGGCCCACGGGACTACCGGCTTGCGCTACGCGGCACCTGAAGGCGTGGAGCACAAGGACTACACAGGAGTAGTACTCGGTTAGGAAGCTGTACATGTTCCGCACTGTGCAGAGGACTCCTAGGCGTACTCGACTAGTACTCTCTTCCTACTCCGACTTGTAACCCTGCCTCCCGGACTATATAAGGCGAGGCAGGGACCGATCCCCTCATCCAATCTCATCTCATACAGCCCACGGCGCACTATTGCACCACCCTGTAATCGTGCCCTATCAATCCAGAGCTACGCAGCATACAGGACGTAGGGTATTACGCACCTCGCGGCCCGAACCTGTCTAAATTGTGTGCCACGTGTCTCTTCCTTCGAGTTACCGATCTCGGCGAGTCACATTCATCTACTTCGGGTACTCCCCGTAGTAGGTTGCCGGTCTAAAACACCGACACTCGCCATGATCTAGATGATAGCCCCTAATGATGAATTAGTCTTGTAAACTTGAATTGAATAGGACAAATACTTGATGATACAATTGTGATTCAATTAAAAAGAAGAATATATCATTGTCCATTTGGTGAAACAATTATGTCCATCACGCCCCTCCATGTTTAATAAAATATAGAATGAAGAAAAGTTAAGGTACACATGAAAGAAAATCGTGAAACATTGATTTTTCATTCTACATAATATCTAATCAAGCATAGTATATATTAACTTTTAATTGTTCTAAGTCATTGATTTATTATTTTTTAGATTTATATTTCATCGCAAAGAAATCATACAAAACTATTTATGCCAATAAAATATTATAAACATAGTGAAATGATTATATTTGGGCAAGGTGTAAAAAATCTACTACCGCTAATGATATATTTGAAAAGGGCATATCGGGGATGCAGTGACATTTTTGAAATGCAGTACCCTGAAATATCTAGATAAGAAGACTATACAAAATGTAGTTAATTTAATTTAAAACTGGGATCAGAATATGAGAAAATGTTGTTGTAACTAAAAGAGCATGGATGATTGTTGACGGTGTATAATCATATTAAACTTCAAGTAGACTTGCAAGCGGACAAGTCTCCCGTCGTAGTCAAGGGACCCTTCTTCCCTCGAGTGGTGAACCCAATGTATCGAATCCGTGGAACAATTTGTGATGCAAGAGTTGATCTACTAAAGCCGAGAAACTTAGATCTTCAAGAGGTGAAACCTATGCATCTAATCTTAAAGAACATCAAAACGAATCTAATCTACTAAAGACCGGAGGTAGCAAGAGATAGATGGGGATAGATAAACCAATCTAGAGAGATTGGATCAAGCCTTTGTTTAAGTTCCAAGCAAAAGAAGAAGTAGCAAGTTCAATCTCATTAAAAGTCTCTTTAAACCACGGTTGCCCGTCCGACCTCGAAAACGCCCGCCTTTTGGAGCCACCATTCTGTCACAACGCACCCCTATTCGTGCGGGTTAGTCTAGGGTGAGTACAAAGACAAGTTGAAATCTTTCGAAAGGTCAGGCATGCAAGTCTAGCCACACGTATACCTGAGCATTTTGAGCCCCGCCCGACCCGGCCCCGCGGCCCGACCGGGCCGGCCGCCGCCGGGCCCGCCCACGAATCTTACTGGACGGGCGTGGGCAGAGATGTTGAAGCCCGCGAATTTTGTTTGGCTCGAGCCTGGCCCGAAATGTTGTTTTTAGTTGTTTTACACTATAAAATGCGCGGGCGACCCGCCCAAGCCCGGGCCCGGCCCGAGCCCGACCCGAAAATTGAGGCCCGATGCGTCTAGTGGGATGGTCATGGGCACAATTTTTTCGGCCCGAAATAACAGAAATTTTTTTGAGCCCGGCTCGAACCCGGCCCGACCCGAAAAATGCTCAGGTCTAGCCACACAACTACAAGAACATCCTCAGTGATATATCTCGAGAATAGATCTTAAGATAAGAAAAGCTGATCGAAATCAAAAACGTAGGAGAAACACTTGATCGCTAGAAATCGGATTGCAACTTGATAATTCAACATAGTACATTAGTACATGATACATGAATCAAGATCACCACCGGGATCCTACCTTGATCTTGCTTCTAGCTCCGGGAACTCCGACGTGGTCTTCCTTGCAAGGTTCCCACGTCGGCTAGGGAGACCCTAGTCAACTAGCTCGGCCCTCTCCTCTCCGAGATGGTGTCCCTCTCTTCTCTGCTCCTCGGCGGTCGATGATGAATGAATTGATGCGTGGCTCTTGGCCTCGGGGCTATAAATAGTCCGAATGGCGGCTAGGTCAAAGGGGGGCTGACTGGGCCCTGAAATGGGCTGAGCCGGCCGGCCTGGGCCCACTTCGGCCCGGTCGGCTGCCTCCTTTGCTCGGCGTTGGTTCCCGAGTCTTCTAGATCCTTCCCCCTTCCGCATGTGGGCCATTGTCGTCAGTTTCTCTTCGAATTGGATGAAGCTCCTTGTCCCGCAAGATTCGGCACTTTTCTGACTAGGTCCTCGGAGTTTGTCATCTTCTCGGGTTTGGTCCCTGGGCTTCTTGGAGTCATGCTTGCCTCATTGCATGACTTGTACCGGGCTTCAAGGTCTTGTCACAAGGTGCTTGATGAACTTATCTCGGAAGCCTTGCTTTCAACAATAAAACCCTGCATAAACACTAAACTCCAAAACTGACATGCACGAACGAACTTGTTATACCAAGGGGGTTAGTACCAATGGATAAGGTATAAAACTCATGGATAGGTTGACAGAATTTCACCGTCAGCATCTCCCCCATGCTTAAACCTTGCTCGTCCTCGAGTAAGCCTTTGATGGATATCATCGTTGCCCTTCATTGTTTAAACCTTGCACTTGATCATACATGAGAAAACATAATGCTCTCGAAAATTTTAATTTGTTGAAGTTTCATAATGTACTAGCCTTCGTCCCTACGGAGGGTAGATTATTAATTAAGCTTATCCCACAAGTATTAACATGCTCCCAAAATTTAAATAGATCTCAGAAATTTTGAATTAAAGAATGAGATGAAAATGAGCTAAACCAAGTTCACAAATCATCTTGCATATTGCTCATGAACTCTCATCTCATCTTGTCTCTCAAGCCTATTTATTCTACTCCTTTCCCTCTCACAACATATATATATGTGGTAGGATTTATATGGAGCTTTTTGGAAAAGTTTAGTCCTACCAAGATATTATAAATGAGATGTTGTCAAAACAAGACAAGCTTCTCATGGTCTTACCGAGACTCGTCAAAAAGGTCATTGGAAAATAATATTATATCAAGGAGGGGGAGAGAAAAATACACACACTTGAGATAGGTCGACATGTGCAAATGGCAAAGAGTGGTCCCGAGGCACAAAGAAGTCCTCGTTATCGGATTGCACATGGTTGGAGAATGAGTATGGATCTTTTGATCTTCAAACCTTGAAATTCCTAATGCACTTTAGAGAACCAGGGAGTTCACTTTATTTCATTTTATTTTTACACATACTCATATTTTTTCTCTTTTTCTTTATACTCATTTTTCTTTTTCTTTCTTTCTTTTTTTGTTTGCTCCCCTTGAACTCTAAAATTGCATTTTACCTACCTCCTCCCCCATGCTTAGACGTTTGCTCGTCCTCAGGCAAAGAGGTGATAGAGATAAGGTAGGTACCAGAAATACTTTTCCTTTGGAGAGATTCTTGAAATCTTCAATCTTGGCACCATCTTGCAATCTTCCTTGAATTGATGATCCATTCTCAACGATAGGTTGTGGTCAAGGAGGTAATCACAAAAGATGATATTTGGTTTTAATGGTGGATATCCGACGAGGTTTGTGAGATCTCTGATGTGGGGATACACAATGCACGGATAAGAGGCTAACAATCTCTTCAATACGATTCCTGGCCAATACCGAGCACAAGGAGTGTGGCCACATCACGCGTAGGTCCCGACCGTCAGATTATGCGCATCCGCAGCCTAGGTCGACAGTAGCCCGTTGTTTTTTGCAGAAAAGCCCTCGGGTTTCACCAAAATACCACCCGCCGTCCACAACAGCCTCCCCACCTCCCTGGCTCCCTCTCCTTCGCGTTAGGGGCGGCACGCCGGCCCGTTGTCCGGCGAGCGAGTGCAGCCGTCCTACAGCACAGATGCGGCCCACCTTCAGTGCGGGCGCGACCATGCGCGGCCGGGCCTTTGGCGGAGGAGCGGGCGCATGTGCGGCCTGCCTCCGACGTGGGTCTGTGGGCCTCGCATAGCTCCTCCAGCATCGCCAGTCCCCGTACAACGCCTCCAACTCGGCCAGCGGCCGTGCTTCCGCGGGACGCCGCACCTCTGTCGACACCAGATTCGGCGACCACCGTGCCGCAGCGACACCGCTTGCTGGTTCGACGCAGCACTCCGCAATCTCTCAGTGTCGACCGCTAGTGGAGCTCCGCGATGGATAGCCGCAGGTCCACCCCTGGTCAACGCGCCGCATCCTGCTGCTCCTACCCGTGCGCGCATCCGGTGCGACGCAACTGCGCTGTCTTCACCATTGACGGCAAGCAAGTAAGCTTGTTTGACTTAAACAAAGGACGAACACCCACTCTGTTGTCATGAATTTCTTACCCAAAAGCAATGGTTTGTGGCTCTGAATTGTCTCCCTCCATTCAGTTTCATTAGACCAATTTGATATGACTACCATTGTTATATCTTTCAATTCCAATTTAATATCCCAAATAAGTTATGTTTGCTTCCTGAAACTTATTAATGGTATATTAGGGATTCCATTTTGCCTATTTATTACCCAACGATTACATATGAAATTCTCCAGAACTTGAAGTCAAAATTATTTATTTCTCAATGGTTTTCAGAACTGCAAGAGGTATATGTCATTCAGTCCATCAATGAAACTTAGACAACCAATGTTTAACTGCTTGCCATCTGAAAATAATTTCAATTCTGTGAATCCTTAGATTAAGAACTTTGAATGTACAATTACTGTCAAAAAGATCCATTGCCCTCATATAAAGTGTTCAAAATTTAAATTTTTACATGGATATGTCGTGAAGACTACATTATAACATCTTAAACTTCATATCTGTCAATTATTTGCATTTGTTCATCCAAAAATTGCATCTCCTCTCTGCGCAATAGACTAAAATTGCATATTTACAGAGGCATGCATAAACCGATCCTATACTTGTTTTTTTATGATTTCCATCCAAATCCAAACTGCAAATCGCATTACCCTTTTAATCGAAGTTAAAAGTTGATTCAAGTCTACAACCCTATTGACGGATAAAAGACGTATCCACCTACGATCCGCGAGCGTACGGACCTACACCTTTTTCACCACAGGTTTCCCAAGGTTCTTGTCAATCCGCGGAGCAAGGGGATTACAAGCGTTTGATCTACCTCTACTCACTAACTACTCAAACCCTAACTACGATTAAACTAGAAAACGACTAAACTACACTAGAGAGAATGATTAAGCTATCAAGATAGGAGGCACTTGCCCATGGGTCTACGATACTAGAACATGCAATCGCTTTAAACAAGAAAACCAATCTAATCTATCGGGGGTTGTGACCACGGTGTCAACCTTTCCCTCCCCTCGTACTGTCACTACGCGAAGGTAATCGTGACTAGACCTATGATGGACACGGCGTATTGAATGGGTCCAAGGAAGCATTGGAGCTCTACTTCCTTTACGGCATGGTAGCTAACCTTAAGCAATAAAGCATATTCAACACATGATGATAGATAGATGTTCCAACAAAGTACGATTACATCTCAAGATCGATTACAACCCATGGACGAATAAGGAGATTACCCCATCAAGTTGCTAGACATAGCACCGCTGATCATGGTCACCCTTCTGACGGTGTCTTCCTTCTTCTCCACTTGTGGGTGCTTCCTTCAAGGTGGTTGATCCCCCTCCGGAGATCTCCCTCCTCTCTCTCTAGCTTGTGGATGGCCTCCTGGTGCGAATGGATCTCTCCTTTGTGAATGGCGGCGCCTCCAGGGCTTTAGGGTTGAAGATCCTTCGGGTGCAAGGAAAGGGGGGGGGGGGGCGAACCGACCCCCGGAGTGGGCTGGGCCGGCCGGCCTAGGCCGGTGGCCGGCCTAGGCTGACCGGCCCAAGCCCATTTCGGCCCAGTTCGGTCGCCCATTCACTCTCGTGGGTACTCAGGTGATTATGCACTTTGCCCCCTCCACTTGCACTATTTTGACAATGTCATCCTCGCGTCCAAGATGGAGGTTCTCTTTGCACGAATTTCGATCTTTTACGCTTCAATCCCCGGGGGTGTTCCTTCGTAGCACTTCGGTCCTTGCCACCATTGGAAGTGATTTCATCAAGCTCATGAACACGAACAAGACTCCGTAAATACTCCTTTGAACTTGTTGCGAATCTGTCCTTTATGTCCATGTTTTCCTGCATAAACACAACACTTCCAAATGAATGCACATAGATGAACTTGTTATATGATTAGTGTGCCTAGTGGCGGGTTAGTTCCATAAACAAATCCAAACCAAAGTGTAATGAACATGTTTGGTGTACCAAAATACACCGTCAACAAACCCATATACAAGATTTTTGTTGCAAAGATAACAGATTTAAGCACCCATGTCTCTGAATATTGTGCCAAACTGTAACTCTGTTAGAACCAGTGCGAGTTCAGATTTTTATCTCAAATTTCAATAAATGAACCTCCTTTTCCTTTTTCAAAAACTACTGGGTTTTGTCCACTATAGCTCATACAACCCATTTTGAATATTATGGTCCAAAGTTTATATGTACAAATATTCAAAAACTTCATCCAAAGTAGGATACTGATAACTGTTTCACACTTAACCATTTTCTAGTCACTGTTAACTGAAAACAACCCAACCAAACATGTTGGTGCTTCCATTAAAATTACAAATCTTCACTTTTCTTGATCAACAATTCTTCTTACATACTCCCTAATCATCAAGTATTATGTGTAGAACATAAACTCCTACTGTTGGAGATAAGTTTCTCCACAAATCAAAATAAAAAAACAACCATATGGCACATCCTTTTAGTGCTTTTAGAATCTTCAGATATGGCCGTTTAGCCTGTTCTTCCAACAAATTAAAACGCAATCCATAGTCGAGTCCCGCGTTTCTTCACAAACAACTCACAAACAATCTGCGCCTCATAAACCTTTTTGAAAGTACCCTCTACTTTTCAAAAATAGCATGCAACGACTGAGTCCAGTGTTGTCACACAATGTAGCTCCTCGGCTTAAAAAATCCGCACACTCTAACCCATGAAGCAAGTAGTTTCCACATACAAACCATATCATCATCATAAATTAAACAAAAGATCTTCATTTCATAGTAAAATTTCCGTTCCTCAATCAGGCAGCCAACACACTGGCCAATCGCGGCAACGCCGCGAGCGTTTCTAGTAAGATAGATACACAAAAATGGAATGACCAGCTTATTAGTCTCGGGCCAGAGAAATCATGGCCTGCAATAACTCACCCAAAAATAAATCTTGTACACTAAGGTTTATGTACTCAAATATATATAAGGCTCTTGATAGGTAGAGCAACACGCAAGTGATTTTCATGACAAGGTTAGCATTACTTTTAGGAATAAAAATCATCTTTAATCCATCTAAAACTTGAATACACATAAAACACTATGGGTATTTATTTTTATCATAACCTTCGCTAAAGATTAAGCTAGCATTTAGATAAATTCAGATTTGTATTTTAAGAGAGCATTAGCTTAATCATGCATAAAACAAATACAAAGATAAACAAAGCGGCAATTATAATCATATATCATCATGGCATAAATTTTATAACTTTACCAAAGGTAAAAACAAGGTGGTGTCTTTATTCATGATGAAAACAAACTAACGCACATGCTGAAAATAAACTAACACACACGCTTGAATTTAAATAAAAACTGAAAACACTACACACACATAAGCAAACACAAGCTGAAAATTAAAGAAAAAAGGGAGAAGAAAAGAAAACTAAAGCTCCTCCTTCTTAATCTTCCGCCGGTGGTTGGTATTGATAATCTTGGTAGTTGTACCCTTGCTTATAATAGGTTTGGACATCTCCTCCAACGAATTGATCCGGCAGTACTAGGTGAAGACACCCAAGCTCATAGGCAATATTTGCATTGCCTTCACCTAATTGAGCCGCGCTGGATTGGATGGCTGCGACGTTTTGCATATTTCCTGCAGCATATCCTCCAATTATGGCCACACTTTGTTGTGGTTGAGGGCATTGTGCATAGGGCTCTGCAAAGGTTACGTTGGGCACCACATAATTTTGTGGGGGCACGGCTGCACCACTCCCCCATGCTTGCATTGATGGCCCTCCGTAGTAACTTGGCGGTGTAGGGATTCCTCCAAATGGTGGCACATAGTTTTGTTGTGCACCACCCTCTTGCGCCGAGGAGGATCCCTCCCCTACAATTCTTCCTCTTTTATTCTTCCTTGCCGGCACAAGGAGTCCTTCATCCAACCAATCTTCCTTCCCTTGAATGAAGAGCATAAGTCTTGGATCCGGAAGGGGTAAGTTCACTTTGGCCACATTAAAGCCTCCTCTCTCATATCCACTTATATATTTTCCTTGCTTCAAGTATTCAAATCCGAGAGAGGTCCCGGGTAGAAGATGTTCGGGATTTCTTGAAATTCCCAGCCTTAAGGAGATAACCAACATGGAGAGGTAGCACCCCAAACCAATATCTCCCGATCCCGATGTTGCCTCGCAACACCATCGGTTGATCATAAGGTATGAGGGGTCTATTGACTGCCTGGCAATCAAGGCTGAGTAACGCCAATTCAACTTGGTATCGGTCACCTTCGTCTCCCTCATCCTCCCAAAAATCCTTTTACACATCCATGAGTGGAATACTTGGATGATGGGGTTTCGGATGGAATTCCGTTGTGAGTGTCCCCGGAGATTAAATTCCAAAATCCATCCAACATGCCTTCCGGCACATCAACTTTCTCCAGAGCTCCCTTTTGGAAACCAAGTAGCTCCCTAATTTGCTCATAGGGAACCACTGCTGAATCCCCTCCAATCATAATGATAAACTTGGCACCCCCTCATCAAGGATAGGCTCCATAGTCATCAAAATTTCCAAGGAAAACTCCTTGTGAGTGTTTGCCGACACCCCGCTGGAGAATTGCACCCATCCAAGGTGCCCCAACATATAACATATGTCTGTGCCAAAACCCAATGAGTTGAGAGCTTGATCATCGAAATCGACGTTGGCCACAAGCCTCTTCTCAAGGTGAGAAAGTTTCTTCTCCTCCTCCGACATGATGATGAAGCCATACCCAGAGTACCGCAGGGTGTATGGAGGTGGAGTGGATGAATGGGTGGATTGATGAGGTGGGACGGGCGGTTCCTCCGTATGCCCTTGAGGTTCGGTAAACCTCATGGACGAGATCCTTGTAGCCCTCATGCCACCAAGGAGGAGAGTGTCATTCCTCCTCGGCGGTGCTGTGTCCTCCTCCATGCTCCGAGGAGACTCGGAAAACGAGTGCCTCCTCGAAGACGTCGTCGAAGATGGCTTGGACGACGATGACCCTTTCTTCTTGGTGAAGAGACTTGTGGTTTTCTTCCACATGATTGCAACACTCTTGTCTCTAATATAATTTCGGTGTTTCAACCGGTAACAAAGCACTTCAAGAATTACTTCGGAGTATGGACTTTGAGTGGATTAAGGGTGTGAATTGTTTGAGCAAACAAACTTGGGAAGGATGGCTAAGTCTATGGTGGTTCTGGACTGAAAACATTGAGCACACAAATAGAGGAAGGGAAGAGCTGCTTGCCTGCAGAAGACGGGCACCGGGGGGTGCCATTTATAGGGGAGGCCGGCCGACCTGGGCCGACCGGCCTAGGGTGCCTCCGGCTCCTCCCTGGCTCGGTTTCCTCTAGCATAATCATCTCCCCTTTGTGACTTTCATGCTCGTGTGCTCTACTAGTTGCACCGCCCAAACTCTCTCATCCACTCCTTTGCTTGCATTATTGGTCCTTCCACTTGATGCCTTTGCCTTGAGTCATGTCCATTGTGACAACCCGCCCAGGAAAATACCGTACCATGGACTAAACCAATCCACTTTGGTCATTAAGTGATAATAAAGTATCATCCTGTCGTTAGTCGCCGGGTTAACGCCCGGTAAATCACTTGAATAGCAACAAGGATCGATATATATGCATGAAAACTCACACGAAGGCGAGTCCAGAGATACAACATAAATAACATCCAAATATGCACCCGAAGGGTTTAATTATTACAAACCGAAGTTTTTGTCACCATGACGTAGTTCAGAGTTTTCAAAACAGCGGAATTAAACTAACAGAAAGCGGCAACACCACGGGAGGCCATCCATGATGCCTTCAGTCGTCATCCTCCACCCACTCCAGCTCCCACCGAGCGGGATCTCTCGGGCCACACATCACCGAAAGCATTACCTGGATCAACATATTATAGCAAGGCTGAGTATACTAATACTCAGCAAGACTTACCCGTCGGTGATATCTACTTCACCAACTCTAGACATGAAAGGCTTTTGGCACTGAGTTTCTTTTGCTCAAAAGTAACAAAGAGTATCTCCTTACTTTCAAGATTTTAGCACAAGTTCTAGTGGGCTTAATCTTTACTAAATTAGCCATCTAGTACAAACAAATTGGAGCAATGCAATTAATCAAGCATAGTATTCATCAACTTCCACCATTAGGGATCTCATGGCTAGTGGAGTAAGTAGTCTCAGATAACGGTGAGAGGCCGACAATCGATTGATTCAAACCTTGCAAGGTAGACCTAAACACACGGTGGGATGCCCCCGCGAGGACAACCACCAAACAGTTCCCAAAAATCCTCGGGTCGGGATAAAAGGCCACAGTCTTTGGTGCAGGCTATCCGGAATACCCGCGAAGTACCCGGACTCGCCATACACCACCGGTAGCTAGCCGTGAGGCAAACCCCAAGAGTAGTGACAGTTAAATCTCTAGCCATCTCATTAAGGTACTAGGCTTACCGGTCCCATTCCCGACAAGTGCTTAGTACGTTCAAACACTTAACCCATAATAGCCATTGGACGGAGCCCAAATCCCATGCTCTTACCACATGAGCAATCCAATTAAGGATATCTTGTGATTCCTATCTAGGAACCTATTCTTGCGAGTGAGGTCATCACCCGACTTGTAACGGTCATATAGCTTAGCTGCTATCGACCTATCATACTAGTAAGGACAAAGGTACCTAGGGATCATGCATCTAGATCAAGTTCCATACAACTCCTGAACTTAAATGCACAAGCATCCATAGATAATTGAATAATCAAAGATTTGAAAACTAGGTTAGTTGCACCGGAGCTTGCCTTCGTCAGCTAGGTTAGCCTGAGCACCCTCGGTGTCGTCGAGCACTTCCATGTACTGCAGCGAAGCTTCTGCTCCTCCTTCCTCGGACTGCGGGACGAGTGCGTAGTCACCGTCAGGAAGATCTACACGGAATGCAATGCAAGGTTCAGGTGATGTGACAGTTTGTTATCTCATCCAACTCTTGTTGGTCATATTCACCTTAACAAGTAATTAAATATTAAATTCCTTCTAGGAATGTTCTTAATTACATGAGGTTTATCCCTTTATTGCACACTTGAATTAATGTTTCTTTTATACTTGTTATTTCATGTGGAGGTTTTGTTTCTTTTACCACTCACTAGTAAGGGTGTGAACAAGATTTTTATTTACAAATTAATTCCTTATCAGCAAGGGTTTAACCTTTAATTAAGTTAGGTAACACTTCCCAAAAAAGGGGGAGAGAATTGAAAAATGCATTTTCCTTATTTATTTAACCTTTAATCTTTAAAGGCCTTTAAACCTTTTTATTAATTAATAAATCACTAAAAATTTAAAGAAAGGTTTCTTAGGCATCACAACACCCATAATGAACCACTGGACTCACATGCAAAGCTTGGAAGCTAGAAAATAAATATTTTGGAAAATAACCAAAAGACTAGCTAGCAATCAAATTAAATGCATAAAAAAATAAATAAACATCAAAATGATCCAATTGTTCTCATACATGCTCTCTGGCCCTAAACAAGCCTAAAGAACTAGCAAGCACACCTAGAAGCTCTACTGATCTTGCTTCACAAATTTACAAAGGAAAACATGCTCAAATTAAGAATAATTATTTCTGATAAACCAAAAATCTTGATTAATTCACCAGAGGTGTGTTTTGACATAACAAGACAGCATGCACAAGTTGGGCACAAAAACAAAAATAGTTTTAGCTACAAAAATCATCTAGGAAGATTATGCATAAAAGAAAAACAATTTATATAAAAAGATTTACTGCCTCACTTTGTGCAATTTTTGGCACAGGAGTTAGTCATGACATGATACACAACATATCCAAAATTTGGATGCAGAGGATTTATAGTTTTTGAGTTATCGCAGATCTAGGTTTTCACATTTCTATTTTTCATGTTAAAAACATCCAGAATCTGACCATGTGAGAATAACAAAAGTTGTAGTATTCTTCACAGCAAATCCAAAAAAGTTAGTTTTGCAATTTTCTGATTTTTCTACGATTTTCTACACATTTTACAAGTTTCTGCAAATTTGCAACACTATAGAAGATGTACTCTTGCACCGAGACCCTCAGAAAGATCTAAAACATTACAACTAGGCCCTCGGTTTGTGGATAATCCCTTAGAAAGAAACTGGACCTCGCAATTGGGTCCTTGGCCGCGGGGGACGGCGGGCTCACCGGAATTCCGGCGGCTCCGGCCGCGCTCCCGGGCGGGGAGTGGCTCTGGGTCGAGCGAGAGGCTCACCTAGGACCTGCGGTGGCGGGGGTCGGGGGCAAGGGTGTCGCCGGCGCGGGAGTTCGACGGCGACCGGCGGCGGTGGCCGCGTCGGCGCGGTCTCCGGCGAGTAGACGGCTCGGGGGTGGACAATGCGCGACCCTGGGGGTGCACTAGGTCCTAGGGAAGATGCTAGGGGCGCGGGTTGGAAAGGGGACGACCGTAGGAGGCGGCGCTCTGGCGGCGGCTGCAATGGAGCGGCGTGGCGGAGCTGGCGGCTCGGGCAGGCGTGGGAAGGAGGAGAACTCGACGCCCTTTTATACGTGCAGCTCGGGGTGACGGCGGGGTGATGATGGGAGGCATCTGCCGTGCTACGGCGCCTCGACCGGCGCACGTACGGCCGGCGCCGCGAACGGACCGGGGGTCCACCGCGCGCACGACGCACGTACGGCGGCGCGGCGACGCGGCTCGAGGCGTCTTGAGCGCAGGCGAGCATCGGGAGGTGTGGGCCTCGGGCGGCGCACCGCCTCGGGTAGAGGAGGCGTCGGGAAGACGCGCGGGCACGACCGTCGAGGGCCGGCCGGCGCACGGCGGCGTGACGCGCGGCGCGTGGGCGCGCGATGTCGCGGCACACTGGCGCTTGGTTTGAAACTGTGTTGCTGAGCCTGTCTTTGAATTTGAAATACTCCAAAAATTTGAATAAAAGTGCTCTAACCGTTGAGCATGAAAGTTGTAGGTCTAACTACCCTCTATCACTTTTAAAAGGCTATATGGGGTTTTTCTCCACAGATTTTGCAATAAACAGTTGCCAACTTTGAATGACAGCCTGTTTTCTTGAACAGTAGATGCTGCCTTTGGAACAAGTTTTTCAAGCTTTTCCACTCAAAATTTGAAATGCCAATCTACATGAAAGTTGTGTCCCTCAACAAGATGGACAACTTTTTTAAAGGTAGAATTTTAAGTGTTTAGGTGAATTTTGGAGAACGCGGCAAAAGTTCCGACAGACAGCTATGAACACTAGGGGTGCAAGGGGGTTTGACCAAGTCTTTGACCATGGGTTGGCCCCACAAGTGTGTCTACTAGCCAAAATGGTTCCATAGAGTAGGTTAGTGAGTTTTTCGAGGTGAGGGCCCAGGTTGACCGCGATTTGACCACTGTTAGCTGGGTTGACCGGCTGTTAGGGTTAATTAGAAACTTGGAGCGTCACGGTTTCGATTTGATAACGATAAGATGGAAAGAAAAACTCACGGTTTCGCGATTATAGGAAGCCCGAATACTTAATGTTGTGGTAGTCTTCTGTCTCCCAAGTTGCTTCTTCTTCCATGTGATGACTCCATTGGATTTTGTACATTCGTACCGTTGGTCTTCGGGTCTTTCGCTCTTTTTGGTCTAGTACTCTCAATGGGTGCTCGATGAGCGAGAAATCCGGCTCAATCCAAGCAGTAGCTTCTTTGATGACTTCGTTCTCTGGCACAGGCATTCCCTTCTTTAGTTGAGTTACATGAAACACATTGTGGACTGCGGAAAACCGTTCTGGCAACTGGATACGATAAGCTACTGGCCCACATACTTCTATGACTTCATAGGGTCCAATGTAGCGCGGAGATAGCTTTCCTTTGACACAGAACCTTTGCACACCCTTGGTGGGGGACACCTTCAAATACACGTAACCTCCCACTTCAAAGTGTCGGGGTGCGGTTCCCTTGTCGTGGTAACTCTTTTGTCTCATCTGAGCCATCTTCAAATTCGCTCTTATCACTTGCACTCTTTCTTCGGCATCCTTAACTAAGTCCGGACCAAAGAGTGTCCTTTCTCTAGCTTCTGACCAATTCAATGGAGTGCAGCATCTTCGTCCGCAAAGAGCATCGAACGGTGCCATCTTCAAACTGGCTTGATAACTATTATTGTAGGATAATTCTGCCAAACACTTGTCCCAACTCTTGTCAAAGTGCAAGATGCTTTCTCGCAGCATATCTTCCAAAATCTGATTTATCCTCTCTGTCTGACCATCAGTCTGCGGATGATAACTGGAACTGCGAATTAGCTTGGCTCCTAAGCACTCGTGCAATTGCTCTTATAAGCGAGCTACAAACTGAGTTCCTCGGTCAGAGATTATAGTCTTCGGAATTCCATGCAAACGAACTATGTGGTCCATGTACAACTCTGCATATTGCTGCACTGAATAGGTGGTATGTACGACAATGAAGTGCGCGGTCTTTGTGAGTCTGTCTACGATTACCCAAATAGAATCTTTCTTTCTAGCTGTCAGAGGTAAACCCACAATGAAATCCATACTAATGTCATCCCACTTCCACATGGGTATTGACAGGGGTTGGAGTACACCTGCCGATTTCAAATGGCTTGCTTTCATCCGGTGGCAAGTATCGCACTCGGCTACATACTTGGCTATATCAACCTTCATATTGGACCACCAGAAATTCTACTTCTGATCCTAGTACATCTTGGTACTGCCGGGGTGAATAGAAAATTTGGACTGGTGAGCCTCATCTAGGATGATCTTCTTAATTTCCGGATCAACCGGAGCCACAAGGCGTTTTCTCGAAACAAGTATACTTGGGATACCCCTCTGCTAGTTTCTGTTTGATGGTTTGTATGTCTTCATCATTGCGTTGAGCAGTGACAATTCTATCATAAAGATTGGACTCTGCCGTTAAGGCATAAAGACTTCCTTGCGGTAACACTTCTAAGTTGAGCCTTCTCATTTCTTCACATAATGGGTCACTAACTGGCTCTAACTCTAGATGGTAGCAGTGAACTTTGCGGCTAAGAGCATCCGCAACAACATTCGCTTTGCTGGGGTGGTAGTGCACTTCTAGGTCATAATCCTTAATCAACTCAAGCCATCTTCTTTGCCTCATATTCAACTCTGACTGAGTAAAGATGTATTTGAGACTCTTGTGATCAGTGAAGATGTTAGAACGATTACCCATCAGGTAATGCCTCATGTTGATGGTGTAAAACCGTGCTCAAGTTCACCGCAAGCCTACGGGTGACTTGGTGCCTTTTTCACCAAGGAGGGTTCTCCCTAGATTTGTCAATCCAAGGATCGGAAGCAAACCACCAAGGTTCTCTATCTAACCTACTGGTCTAACCCTATGTTAAGTATTGATTGCATAAAGGTAACATCAAGCACAAAGGGATGTATGGATCACATCCACCTAGCCATAAAGGTAAGCAAACCAAAGGTAAACCTAGCCTATCGTCTTCTCGTTGCCGTTCCGGCCAATGTGATAAACCAATCTAAACCTATACTATGATAAGGATTACACTCAATATGGAGCAACCCGATATGGAGTGGTCCGATGCACGTTCACTCGCCACTTTCTCCCCTCTCGTACTGTCACTACGCGAGGATAATCATCACCGAGCAACAACCTTGGTCCGTGCACTACTACGGTGTGTCCGCAAAACAAGACTAATCACCATGATTCGATCTAGTCCTACTAAAGGCATATGGTAGCTACACATATGAATAAGTATAACTCGTAGTAGATCAATGTATGACAAGATATAGTTACATCACCGAATGTTGAAGGTACAACGACTTGACGAATTCAAGTCACAGCTCCGGAACTCCACCATGGCTTCACCACGCAGGGCCAACCATGTTGGCTAGGGCATGGCCTAAGCCATCTCCTAGGCAACTCGAGGACTCGCGGCGGCCGTCGGCTTCCTCCCGGTGCTTCTCCTTCGTCTCGGCGGCTCTGATGAATGGATGGATGTGGCGGCCGGCGGAGGCAATAAATAGACAAGCACCTAGGGCAAAAGGCGGATGCGAACCGGGCCGGAGTGGGGGGCTCTGGGCCGGTCGGCCCGAGCCGCCCGGCCCGAGCCCGTTTCGGCCGGTTCGGCCCCGGTTTCCTCCCCGGTTGCTTCTCGCGTGATCCCTTATTTGTGTGCACTTGCATGTGGGCCTTTGACGTCGTTTCCTTCACGGTTAAGGCTTGAATCCTTACTGTGCAAGCTTCGCTGTTTTCTGGTTGAGTCCCTGAAGACTTGCATGTTGACGCTTCGGTCCTCGGGTCATTTGGAGTCATGTTCATGATGTGTCTTGACTTGTGCCGGGCTTCATGATCGTCTTTTGAAGTGCTTGATGAACTTATCCCGAAAGTCTCCCTTTAAGCACTAGTTTCCTACGTAAACAACAAACTCCAAAATCGACATGCGAGAGTGAACTTGATACCTCCGGGGGGTTAGTACCATTGGTTAGAATATCAAATACGTGCAAATGTTGACGGTAAACTTATAGCTAGGTGTACCAAAATCGACCGTCAACATACCCCCATGCTTAAACCTTGCTCGTCCTCGAGCAAGTCCAGGATCTTTGCTTAATTTGGAAATCAGTGTTGCCTTTCAATGTCTTCCCTGCACTTAGTTATACACAACAAGACATATTGCTCTCTCAAGTATTTAGCAATTAAGGTTCAAGTTTTGACCGGCTACTTCATTATGGAAGATAGACTATCATTAAAGAACATGCCACAATAAAATAAAACAAGTGCTCTCGAACTTAAGCGAACTTCAAACCTTAACCTTGTTGCATCGTGAAGAGTTTTCAAAAAGTTGCACATCTAACATAAGTGAGGTTCTCTTGCAAAAGCTCATGGAAACACTCATCTCGTCAAGTCACTCAAGCCTACACTAGATTATTCTCAACCTATTCTACTCATATATGGAAGTGGAAAGCTTATGTGGAGCTTGGTAGGTAAATACAATCCTAGCAAAATATTATACTTGAAATATTGTCAAACTAAGAGAGATCTATTGGAATTACCGAGACTAGTCAAAAAGGCCATGGAAAATAAATGTTGGAAAGGGAGAGAGAGATGGAACACACACATTTTAGAAAGTTGGACATGTGCAAGTGGCAAATGGGTGATCCTGAGACACGGATGTAGTTCTCGTTATCCGATTGCACATGATTGGAAAAGTTTGAGTATGGACTTGTCTTCAAAGCTCTCTAAGATTAAATGAAGCTAAAAAGAACTGAGGAGCATTTTTATTTTTTTTGTTTTTTTCTTTTCTTATTTTTTCTTCTTCATTTATTTCTTCTTTCTTTCCTTCATTGTTTTCTTCCTCTTCTTTTTTATTTTTTTATTCATCATTTTTATGCTCCTCTGAACTTTTAAGCAACATAGTACTTGTTATAGCAGTCCTCCCCCATGCTTAAATGATTGCTCGTCCTCGAGCATAGAAGTGAGGGGGCCTTTGGCTGCTAAAGAAGTACAAAATCCTTGTATTCCTTTATAAATCTTTTGAAATCTTCAAGGGCATCCTTCATGTCGAAACTCGCATAATCACTAATGAGTCCCTCCATATGTTATATGTCTTGAAATCTTGCCAGAAAATCTTCAGAAAATTCGTTGAAAGATCATCCATACTCAATTTGGGTTGTGGTCAAGGAGATAATCACAAAAAAGGATGTTTTGGGTTTAGGGTAGATGCCCAGCGAAGTTTGTGAAATTTCCAATGTAGAAACTCACAATGCGTGGACAAGAATGGCTACAATGAAAAAGATACGCAAAGGAATGATCAGCTTCTTAGTCTCATACCACAGAAATCAATCCTAATCCAACTCATCAAGATATAAGTTTGCAAAGTAAAGGTTATATCATTAAAGTACTTGTATGTGTAAAGGCTTTGGTAGGTAGAGCCTTGCAAGAGATTCACAAATGTAGATAGCATAATAACTTTAAATAAAACAAGTACAAGGCATAGGTCATCGGTAAACTTAAATCAAAGAGCAACATAAAGTATGTGGGTCTAAAGATTAATCATTTAACCTCCACAAATGAAAGAGCCGGTATTTAATCAATTTAAGTTCTATTTAATAGAGAGCAAATAGTCATGTTATATAAAACATCATGCAAGTAAAACAAGGCGGCAACTTTCATCATTTTTCCATAATCAAGATATACAAATAATATCATCGTGGCAAGCTCAAAAGAGATGGTGATTTATTTATTGAAAAGTAAAAACTAACTAACCTAGGTTGTCTTCCTAGTAGCCATGTTATTGATAGAGAGATAAATACAAAGGTTGTCTATGGTTGAAAGCATATATGTGCAAGCATTTAAAAGGCGATGAACAAAGATAAAGTTAAGGGTGAGTTACCATCCTTTTCGATGCTCGTAATGAAGTGCAGCGATGCCTCTCCCATGCTTAAGCATTGTGCTTAGCATGGAAAAAGAATGATGAACATCTTGTGGTGAAGGTGATCCTTGTACTCCACGTGGCCTTTTCCTTTCATCCTTCAAATTCCCCCCATGCTTAACGTGTTGCTAAGTGTGGAAGAACTTGAATTGCTTGTAATTCGCCATGTGTTTGAGAATCGTCTTCACTTCCCTGCCTTTGTTGGTCATTTTTCCCTCAACTTTTTCTTATCATCATCAAGCCATGGTTCTAATCCTTCGTCATATCATCATCACCGACTTCAGTCCGTCCTTTGTCGCTGCCTTATCTTATTTTTCCTTCAGAACATAAAATGTACTGAAACACCCCTCCATGTTGAAGTTTATTGAATTATCTTTCCAACGAGCCATCATATGCATGAAACGGGTTCCGAACAAGAGAGTTGTGCCAATTTTACTCCGGCGATGCAATCTGTCAAGGCTGATTTCAGACTGCGCAACACTCAATGGTTTTGTCATATCTCATTGTAAGGGTCTTCAAAATTGATGATTCTTGATGCGTTGGAAACAAGGTTTGAAGGAGCTTCTGAAAATTAAATTTTCTTCCATTGTACATCTCTGAACATGTGCTCAAATCTTGATGGAAACAGCAACTTCCCTCTCAAGTCTTGTAGATGACTAACGATCTTGATTGCAATTGGTCAAGAACTCATGGGAACACTTCTCCATGCCTACAAAACAAATCTAATGCACATTCTACCCTCGGGGTTATGGTTAGGAGTAGAAACAATTGCCAACAAACCAAATGCATCCCTAAGATCTTGGCTTGTGGCATAGCTCACCTAGTAAAGAGAAAAGTAAGAACCTAATGAGTGTACGTGCATGTAGGTGAAAATGCAAATGAAAGGAAGGGATATAAACAAAACAATGTTTACACCAAATTCTAAGCTCCATGCTTACAAAGTGGTTGCCAAACTTCTCCACCGTCATAAAGATTTATCAACCAAGGTCAAAACACCATGTTTATCCCAAGATTAACAATTCTTAATAGTGTAAGAGAGGTAGGGCGCATTGTGAAGTTTATAAACCAACCAATGCAATATAAATTAACAAGGATAAAAAAACTCAAATGATGATTGTCCGTAATCAAATCTAAACACCATGTTTACACAAGATTACAAAAGAAAATGCTTCGCGCACGTGAAGCACCATTATGGAAATAAAGCATTCATCAAAAAGTTTTGCGAAGAAGCCAAGCTAACCTATGCATGATAGAACAAAGGGGGGTTGATGCAAAATGCAAATGCGAAAAGGAATTAGTGAAAAGGGTCAGCAATGTTTGAAAAAGGCTTTCAAAGTTGTTCCTTATAATGACAAGCAAGTCACTTTATGAGAGGTAAAGTCTCGTCAAGAAAACATTTTATCAAAAGACCTTAAAACATGCTAACAAGGTTTTAAGGTAAGGCTTATGGGTATCCTATATTTTTGGCTTAAGACAAGAATTTTGAAAAGATAAGTCGGGTGAAGGAATTCTATCTAAGGTGGTTTTGAAAAAGAAAAGAAAAGCGAGGGTTAGATTTTCGGATGAAAAACAAACCTATGGTTTTAGGATTCCTAAAGGTATCAGGGGTTTTTTCTAAGGGTTTAGGATGAGGCTAGTCAAAACTTTAATTAGAAAGGGATAGAGATAGACTTTGTCGACTTGACATAAGTCGATCCCTCCCTTTGTTGGCCTAGGTTCTAGGTGTGGTTTGATAGGAAGGTTTAGGTAAAGATGAGATTTTTTAAGGGTTATAAAAGATGAGATGCAACATGCAACATAATGCAAAGGTGGAGACCAAAGTGGAATGAAGTGCAACATGATTATGAATGAACAAAATGATATGACATGATATGGTGGTGATCTAAACCAAAAGCAAAAGTTAGCCTAAGTTAACTAGCCACAAGTTTAGAGTCAAAATGGATCATGCTTCATATTTCTCTCTAAAGACACAAATAAAAAGACTCTAAACACTAATAAGCACACAAAAAAAGGGGTCTACAAGTTTCCCAAAATTCAAGTAGCAAAGTACTCACTCAATGTGTGTGTGTGTGTATATATATATATATATTAAAGCATACAACGTGTGGTTGTGACATTTATTAGAGCAATGGTATGATGTTACTTGAAGTTTTCATATAAAAAACACAAGGTAGACTTGTCATAGTTTATATAGATATATAAAAAGATCGGGTTGCCTCCCGCAAAGTGCTTCATTTAAAGTCATAGAGCTCGACTTTCTCACGTACCTTTTTATTGTCGTGAAGCCATGGATACTTGTGCGAGAATCCAAAGTAGCCATGCAGCTTGATGTTGCCTTTAGGAAATCCGTCGTGGTTCGCTTCCGACATCATCATGTGTTGAGTGGTGCCTCTTGTGTCTTCATTCATCCCTGCTCCGGAGGGTTTGTTTTAGTCCTTAGCTTCTGAATTTTACCATGTACGTGTTGTGGAACCGTTGCCACATCTTCTATTTATTATCATTGTGTCCATCTCCTCTATCTTGTCGTCATCGCCTTGTTGCTGCCTCATCTTCGTGGATTTACCCCTGCATCCAGAATAGAACATATACCAAAATATAGTTCTATTGAAAAATTTATAAAATTACCTTTCCAACGGGTACTCATTCGCCTTAATCGGAGTCCGAATGAGGGAGCTATGGCTGTTTCACTTCAGCACTGCTTGCTGTCCAGAATTTCAGCATGTTCAACGATCGGTGATTCGGCCATATCCGCTTGTAGGAACCTCCGATTGCCTTGACGCTTGATTCGTTGGAGCGTAGACTTCATGCAGCTTCTGAAAATCCAAATATATCTAATTGTTTTCTGCTGAGGCTCATGCAAACATCGCGATGACATCATTATCCTTTCGTCCATCGATCCGGAGATGTGCGTGTGGTCTTCATCTTGAAGTCTTTTAGGGCACCATGTCACGCATCCTTTGGCTTCAAAAATTATAACCATCGCTGCATGAGCATGATGGTAATGGAATCCTTCTCCATCGTTCTTGACATAGTCGTTTCCGAAACCTATAGCTTGGACAAACATCATCCAGAAGACATTAGTCTAAAAACTTAATCGACACATAGGCATACCTTGTTCATCTTCGTTTGCTTCGAATGTTGCAAACTTTTCTCGATCACTTTGTGTCTAGTTTTCCACCTACTTTCAAGGACACAAACAGGAAAGCAAGCGTATATGCAATGATAAAAATTAGGGTTAGTTAAAAGAAAGATAGATCGCCCTAGGGTTCGAGTTGCCGATCCCCGGCAACGGCGCCAGAAAAAGGGGCTTGTTGACGGTGTAAAACCGTTCTCAAGTTCACCGCAAGCCTACAGGTGACTTGGTGCCTTTTTCACCAAGAAGGGTTCTCCCTAGATTTGTCAATCCAAGGATCGGAAACAAACCACCAAGGTTCTCTATCTAACCTACCGGTCTAACCCTATGTTAAGCATTGATTGCATAAAGGTAACATCAAGCACTAAGGGATGTATGGATCACATCCACCTAGCCATAAAGGTAAGCAAACCAAAGGTAAACCTAGCCTATCGTCTTCTCGTTGCCGTTCTGGCCAATGTGATAAACCAATCTAAACCTATACTATGATAAGGATTACACTCGATATGGAGTAACCCGATATGGAGTGGTCCGATGCACGTTCACTCGCCGCTTTCTCCCCTCTCGTACTGTCACTACGCGAGGATAATCATCACCGAGCAACAACCTTGGTCCGTGCACTACTACGGTGTGTTCACAAGACAAGATTAATCATCATGATTCGATCTAGTCCTACTAAAGGCATATGGTAGCTACACATATGAATAAGTATAACTCATAGTAGATCAAAGTATGACAAGATATAGTTACATCACCGAATGTTGAAGGTACAAACGACTTGACGAATTCAAGTCACGGCTCCAAAACTCCACCATGGCTTCACCACGCAGGGCCAACCACGGTGTCTAGGGCATGGCCTAAGCCATCTCCTAGGCAACTCGAGGACTCGCGGCGGCCGTCGGCTTCCTCCCGGTGCTTCTCCTTCGTCTCGGCGGCTCTCTGATGAATGGATGGATGTGGCGGCCGGCGGAGGCAATAAATAGACAAGCACCTAGGGCAAAAGGGGGACGCGAACCGGGCCCGGAGTGGGCTGGGCCGGTCGGCCCAGGCCGGCCCAGGCCCGTTTCGGCTCGTTTCGGCCCCGGTTTCCTCCCCGATTGCTTCTCGCGTGATCCCTTATTTGTGTGCACTTGCATGTGGGCCTTTGACGTCGTTTCCTTCACGGTTAAGGCTTGAATCCTTGCTATGCAAGCTCGCTGTTTTCTGGTTGAGTCCCTGAAGACTTGCATGTTGACGCTTCGGTCCTCGGGTCATTTGGAGTCATGTTCATGATGTGTCTTGATTTGTGTCGGGCTTCATGATTGTCTCTTGAAGTGCTTGATGAACTTATCCCGAAAGTCTCCCTTTAAGCGCTAGTTTCCTACGTAAACAACAAACTCCAAAATCGACATGCGAGAGTGAACTTGATACCTCCGGGGGGTTAGTACCATTGGTTAGAATATCAAATACATGCAAATGTCGACGGTAAACTTATAGCTAGGTGTACCAAAATCGACCGTCAACACCTCCATATCTTGAGAGCGTGGACAACAACAGCTAACTCAAGATCGTGGGTAGGATAATTGATCTCATGAGGTCGAAGTGCCCGTGAAGCATATGCAATGACTCGACCTTCTTGCATAAGGACACATCCGAGACCCGTGCCTGATGCGTCACAGAAGACTTCAAAAGGTTTCGAATTATCCGGTTGCACTAGCACTGGGGCTGAGGTTAAATGTTGCCTCAAGGTGTGGAAAGCTTTCTCACATGCTTCGCTCCACACGAACTTCACTCCTTTCTTGAGTAGTTCGGTCATAGGTTTTGCGATTCTAGAGAAGTCAGGAATGAATCGATGGTAGTATCCCACCAATCCTAGGAAACTGCGGATCTGGTGTACGGACTTGGGTGGTTTCCAATCCATCACCTCTTGAACTTTGCTAGGATCTACGGAGATACCATCTTGTGAAATGGTGTTCCCCAAGAATTTCACACTTCTCAACCAGAATTCACATTTGGAGAACTTAGCATAAAGCTTATGATCTCGCAAACGCTGAAGGACAATTCAGAGGTGTTTGGCATGTTCTTTCTCGTTTTTGGAGTAGATGAGGATATCATCAATAAAGACCACTACGAATTTGTCGAGCTCCATCATAAACACGGAGTTCATGAGGTACATGAAGTAGGCTGGGGCATTCGTGAGACCAAAGGACATTACCAAGAACTCGTAAAGACCATAACGAGTGGAGAAAGCGGTTTTAGGAATGTCACAAGGTCGAATTTTGATTTGATGATAACCAGAATGAAGGTCGATCTTGGAGAAAACTTTGGCTCCTGCCAGTTGATCAAAAAGAACATCGATTCGGGGAAGAGGATATTTGTTCTTGATGGTGACTGCATTGAGCGGTCGGTAATCCACACACAGTCTCAAGCTACCATCTTTCTTTTTGATGAACAGAGCGGGGCAACCCCAAGGAGAAGAGCTCGGGCGAATATAACCCTTATCTAACAGTTCCTGGAGTTGATTTTTCAGTTCGGCTAATTCTTTGGGTGGCATACGATAAGGTCTTTTGGAAATGGGGGTTGTACCCGGTTGGAGTTCGATTACAAACTCGACATCTCTGTCTGGTGGCATACCAGGCAACTCATCAGGAAAGACATCCGGATACTCACACACTACTGGAATTTTATCAAGAGGGGAGATAATCGTCACATAGGCACAAGAATCGGTACCATCCTTGAAAGGTAGGTACAAGGTAGTGTGCCCGACCGTAGGAGAATTGATCTCTACGACCCTATCTGATATATCTAGAACCACCTTATGTTGGGTCATCCAATCCATGCCCAATATAACATCCATACCAACCAAGTTTATGACGATAAGATTTGTTGGAAAGATTTTACTACCTAATCCCAAACATACTCCACGGATTAAGATATTAGAGGTGATTTGCCCTCTCGGAGTAATTATCTTATAAGCGGAAGTGGTATGAGAACCCTTCAAACCCATTTTGCCTAGTAGTTTTTCACTAATGAAACTATGGGTAGCTCCTGAATCAAATAAAATCTTAACAGGAGTGTCGTTAATAGAGAATGTACCCGTGAGCACTGAAGCTCCCTCTGGAATATCACTCATGGCGGTGAAGTTCAGCTTGCCTTGGCGTACTTGCACCATAGGCTTCTTAGCCAGAGTGGCAGGCTTGTTTCCTGCTCCTTGATTCTGTGGGTTGGGCTTGATCTGCCTAGGCTTGGGACATTCACTGATGTAATGCCCCGGTTGACCACAGTTGAAGCAACGACGATCACCAACGTTGCGAGGAGGTGCATTGGGCTTTGGAGCCTGCTGCTGAGCATTGCGGAACTAGAAGTTCCCTGCGGGTTTGCTCTGGGGTGGCTTCATCGTCCAGCGTCCAGTTGAAGATTGCTGGGATGGGTTTGGAACTTTCTTCTTCACAAAGAGAAACTTTTTACTAGTTCCGTTGCCCGGAGCAAAACCAGACACCCTCTTTTTGTCCCCGTGGGCCTTCTTCATGGCATCCTCTTGGGAGATAGCCTTGTTCACTATCTCATGGAAGTTTGCGGGCTCGAGCAGGTTCAGTCGCTCGTACAACTTGCCATCTAGCCCATCGCGGAATCTTTCCATCTTCTTCGCATCAGTGTCAACGTGATGCCCACCATACTGGCACAAGTTGTTAAACTTCTGGGCATAACGGTACACCGTGTCGGACCCCTGCCTAAGGGCCAACAGCTCCCTCATCTTCCTATCCATTAGTCCCTTAGGGATGTGATGGCTCTTGAAGGCTTGCTTGAACTCATCCCAAGTTACAGCACGCCCTCGCTGCATCGACTTGAAATGATCCCACCACATTAAAGCTTCTCCTCGCAGTTGCAGAGCTGCGAAGTTGGCTTTGTTCTCCTCGGAGCAAGGCAGCACAAAGGCAGAGAATTTTGCCTCGATGGCCTTGATCCAAGCTTCAGCTTCCAGGGGGTCTTCCGCCTTGGAGAAGATCAGCGGCTCCATTGCGATGAACTGAGCATACGTGGTAACCTGATTAGGCCCCTCGTGGTTGGCCCTGTGTGGCGGCCCTCGGTTCATCTGCTGAGCGATCTGCTGTTGCGTCTGCAAGATCTAGTGCAGCACCTCAGTTTGCGTGGCCATGAAGGCCTCCGACGGCGTCATGGGCGGTGGTGGCGGCAAGTCACCGCTATTGTTCACTCCGAACCCGTTGGGAGAGCTGCGTGTGGTTCCCACCATCTGAAATGCGAGCCTTGTTAGTCACATAACCAAAAACTTACTCGGAAACGATGACAAGTATGATCATACATAAACACAGCTCATTAGCATTCATATGATGATGATAGCAATAGTGGAAAGGTATCACATAGCCAACAAAGGATTCATAGAATCATTCCCCGACATAGTTAGGAAATGCGACCACTCGAGTAACACGAGCCAACATTCACTCTCGGGGCAATTTCTGCCATTTCGGGCGCCAATGAGGGTGGACAAACACCTAATTGCTTGGCAGACGATGGACGTCCCTAAAAATACTTTGGTTTCCCAACGCTTATGTGAAATGCACGTTTTGGCAAGCGTGGTCATTGCAACGATTCACTCAAAATTTGGCAATCATACGCAATACAAATTCCAACATCTGGGGTGAACAAGCGAATTTCCATTAAAACACCACATGCTTAAGCATTCATTATTACAACAATATGGAACAAGGGTCCAAGGACATTACAAGACTCAATTTTGAAAACACCACAATACGACAGGGTTACAAGCAGTTACTCTGCACGAAGACGTGCTCAAAAGCTAACTACTCCAAACATCTCGAAGATAACACCATAGGATCGCAATCCTTCTTGTTATCGCTGCCGGCAACCTAGTTGCCCACCGAAGCACCACTGCCCGTAGGCAAAGCTGGGGAGTCGGTAACGGTGGTCTCGCCTGGCTCGTCTGATCCAGACCAGACAGACCCTACTTCTCCTCCGGGTGTGCCTGTACTGGAGGCAGTGGCTGTAAAGCCACTATAGCCTGCAAGACTGCCACCTGTACCTCGGCCTCCTCCACCTGCTGCTGCATATCAGCAATGTTCTGAAGTAGCGTCAACCTCTCAATCTCATACGCATCGGCATTCTCCTCCAGGGTGTGATTCTCTGCCTCCAGATCTACAATCCTTTGTAGGCGGCCGCAGTCTGTCATTCTCCTGCTGCATCTGAGTAAGTGTAAAGTTCAGCTGCTGATGGGCCGCTGATAGTTGCTGCCAATCTCGCCTAGATGCCTCCAAACGCTGCCCGATAATCGCTGCGGTATTATATCGCAGCCCCTGAAGTGTATAAACCACGTTAAGACAGCGAGCCAACGTTTGCGTGACATCCAGCGGCTCCGCTAGCGTCAACAGCTCCCTTAGATGATCCATACGGTCCAACCATGTCGGGTCGTGAGGACTCACAACAGGAAACAGCCCGAACGGAGAGAGCTACCACAGTGGGGTTGTGGTCACAGAAGTCCGTCAGCACTCTGAGGGCTGCTGACTCAACGGCCTCGTGGGTAATGAATGCCCAGTAGATAAAACTCAAGTCGAACCAGTCGGTGTGGTCCGGGTGTGGCAGTACAGTGACAATCACTCTGCAACGGGGAACGCCATAGCACTCGAACTCGGACACCTCATAAGTCGGTGGGGTGAGGTAGCCTGCGGCGCTGAGTGCTTCCCACGCAAGGCGTGGAAAACCCTCCCAGTGCAACCCGTTGGTACGGATCGTACCGTCAGCGTCGAACTCGTGAAACACGGGGAAAGCCATCTGTACAAAAATGTAACACATGTCAGGTCTCAAGGAGAACGGCATGTCAAATGGTGAAGTTCTGGCAGTTGTGAATAAAAATTCATAACCAAAAATCCAGAACCCTCAAAAATCTTCCCCCAAGTTTTCCGGCTACTACAAAAGTTCCTTTACACACTTTTGGTTTTCAAAGGTTGAGCTAGACCAAGGAACAAGGTGAAAGGATCCAAAACCTAGATGTGCCTAGAAAGGTGTAATCAAGCCGAAAGATGCTATGATCGGAACTTGCGACTAAAGGCTGACTGGGCAAGGAGCAACCATTTTTAACAAACTGGTTTAATTAAATCTAGCACATGGTACAACAAGGTGAACAAGCTTTTTCAAAATTTTGGCAGCACGACAGCTAAGCATTAGAGGTACTCTAGTTTATAAAAAAACACACACACTAGCAAAATCTTCCTTAGAGAGCATATAGAAATTCAGTTTTGGGTCTATCTTAATTGTTTCGATTTTTAATATGCATGCAAGACGTTCTATCCGACCTCACATGGCAATCAAGCCAAAATCGAACTTAGTGCCGGTGGCAAGGCTTTTATTAGTCTCTCCTTATAATATCTAGTCGAGAGCTACACTGTACTCTCTTAACGACTAACGAAGCGCTGTTATGTACCTGCAGAAAACGAACCTTTCGTGCCAGCACACCATGAAAGCGTCCACATACAGTACCGTTCACTATAGAAACGGCATCCATGCGTTAAGCCGCTGCATGGACAGCGTCCAACCTCGGACACCCTCCATCTGAATGGAGTGTATCCTTGCCTCACATGATCGACATGTGGAATGCACACGTATGAAACATGTGGCGACAACACAACTCATAAACAGACGCGAAGATGGGATCCGTGGAATGGATCACTCCATCAACCCTCGCAATTCCCGTGAAGCGGCACAACACACGTATAAAACACGTGGCTCATCTAGTTTGGTTGTGCAAGAAAGTAAGTCTGACTTAAAGTAATGTGTTGGGAGTTAGCAAAATAAACCATAGGTTAAATAAGCCACCTGAAAGAACCCAAAATTTCCCTCTAGGGCCTCTCGGTCTAGTTTATCCTTATCGGACCAACGTGTTTTGGAAAATCAGACAATCTTGGCAAATTTTATTCAAAAACTAGTGATTAGGGTTATTAATTAATCTCTGGTGCATATAATTGCTCTGATGCCAACTGTGACAACCCGCCCAGGAAAATACCGTACCATGGACTAAACCAATCCACTTTGGTCATTAAGTGATAATAAAGTATCATCCTGTCGTTAGTCGCCGTGTTAACGCCCGGTAAATCACTTGAATAGCAACAAGGATCGATATATATGCATGAAAACTCACACGAAGGAGAGTCCAGAGATACAACATAAATAACATCCAAATATGCACTCGAAGGGTTTAATTATTACAAACCGAAGTTTTTGTCACCATGACGTAGTTCAGAGTTTTCAAAACAGCGGAATTAAACTAACGGAAAGCGGCAACACCACGGGAGGCCATCCATGATGCCTTCAGTCGTCATCCTCCACCCACTCCAGCTCCCAGCCGGGCGGGATCTCTCCGGGCCACACATCACCGAAAGCATTACCTGGATCAACATATTATAGCAAGGCTGAGTATACTAATACTCAGCAAGACTTACCCGTCGGTGATATCTACTTCACCAACTCTAGACATGAAAGGCTTTTGGCACTGAGTTTCTTTTGCTCAAAAGTAACAAAGAGTATCTCCTTACTTTCAAGATTTTAGCACAAGTTCTAGTGGGCTTAATCTTTACTAAATTAGCCATCTAGTACAAACAAATTTGAGCAATGCAATTAATCAAGCATAGTATTCATCAACTTCCACCATTAGGGATCTCATGGCTAGTGGAGTAAGTAGTCTCAGATAACGGTGAGAGGCCGACAATCGATTAATTCAAACCTTGCAAGGTAGACCTAAACACACGGTGGGATGCCCCCGCGAGGACAACCACCAAACGGTTCCCACAAATCCTCGGGTCGGGATAAAAGGCCACAGTCTTTGGTGCAGGCTATCCGGAATACCCCGCGAAGTACACGGACTCGCCATACACCACCGGTAGCTAGCCGGAATAAATATTTTGGAAAATAACCAAAAGACTAGCTAGCAATCAAATTAAATGCATACAAAAATAAATAAGCATCAAAATGATCCAATTGTTCTCATACATGCTCTCTGGTCCTAAACAAGCCTAAAGAACCTGCAAGCACACCTAGAAGCTCTACTGATCTTGCTTCACAAATTTACAAAGGAAAACATGCTCAAATTAAGAATAATTATTTCTGATAAACCCAAAATCTTGATTAATTCACCAGAGGTGTGTTTTGACCTAACAAGACAGCATGCACAAGTTGGGCACAAAAACATAAATAGTTTTAGCTACAAAAATCATCTAGGCAGATTCTGCATAAAAGAAAAACAATTTATATAAAATTATTTACTACATAACTTCGTGCAATTTACTACGCTCGCCATGACATGATACACAACATATTCAAAATTTGGATGCAGAGGATTTATAGTTTTTGAGTTATGGCAGATCTAGGTTTTTCACATTCCTATTTTTCATGTTAAACACATATAGAATCAGACCATGTGAGAATAACAAAAGTTGTAGTATTCTTCGCAACGAATCCAACAAAATTGGTTTTGCAATTTTCTGAATTATCCTTGATTTTCTACACATTTTACAAATTTTTGCAAATTTGCAACACTATAGAAGATGTACTCTTGCACCGAGACCCTCAGAAAGATCTAAAACATTACAACCAGGCCCTCGGTTTGTGGATAAGCCCTTAGAAAGAAACTGGACCTCGCAATTGGGTCCTTGGCCGCGGGGGGCGGCGGGCTCACCGGAATTCCGGCGGCTCCGGCCGCGCTCCCGGGCGGGGAGTGGCTCTAGGTCGAGCAGAGGCTCACTTAGAACCTACTGGTGGCCGGGGTCGGGGCAAGGGTGTCGCCGGCGCGGGAGTTCGACGACGCCGACGGCGGTGGCCGCGACGGTGCGGTCTCCGGTGAGTAGACGGCTCGGGGTGGACAATGCGCGACCCTAGGGGTGCACTAGGTCCTAGGGAAGATGCTAGGGGCGCGGGTTGGAAAGGGGACGGCCGGAGGAGGCGGCGCTCGGCGGCGGCGGCAATGGCGCGGCGCGGCGGGGGCCGGCGGCTCGGGCGGGCGTGGGAAGGAGGAGAACTCGACGTCCTTTTATACGTGAAGTTCGAGGTGACGGCGGGGTGACGATGGGAGGCATCCGTCGTGCTACGGCGCCTCGGCCGGGCGCACGTACGGCCGGAGCCGCGGACGGACCGGGGATCCGCCGCGGGCATGGCGAGCGTACGGCGGCGCGGCGACGCAACTCGAGGCGTCTTGGGCGAGGCGAGCGTCGGGAGGTGTGGGCCTCGGGCGGCGCACGGCCTCGGGCGAGAGGAGGCGTCGGGAAGGCACGCGGGCACGACCGTCGAGGGCCGGCCGCGCGCGCGCGGCCGGCGACGCGCGGCGCTTGGGCGCGCGACATCGTGGCACGCTGGCGCCCGGCCTGAAACTGTGTTGCTGAGCCTGTCTTTCAATTTGAAATACTTCAAAAATTTGAATAAAAGTGCTCTAACCGTTGAACATGAATGTTGTAGATCTAACTACCCTCTATCACTTTCAAAAAGGCTATATGGGGGTTTTTCTCCACAGATTTTGCAATAAACAGTTGCCAACTTTGAATGTCAGCGTGTTTTCTTGAACAGTAGATGTTGCCTTTGGAACAAGTTTTTCAAGCTTTTCCACTCAAAATTTGAAATGCCAATCTACATGAAAGTTGTGTCCCTCAACAAGATGGACAACTTTCCTAAAGGTAGAATTTTAAGTGTTTAGGTGAATTTTGGAGAACGCGGCAAAAGTTCCGACAGACAGCTATGGACACTAGGGGTGCAAGGGGGTTTGACCAAGTCTTTGACCATGGGTTGGCCCCACAAGTGTGTATACTAGCCAAAAGGGTTCCATAGTGTAACACTCGAAAATTCCATCACAATAAAATATTGTTAGCAACATGGTTTAGTTTTATTTTCTAAGGATTTAATAAATTTGAATAAATAAATTTGCTTTGAATAAATAAATAAGTTTTATTAAACATCATTTAATAATTAGAATGACCCAAGTGTTTGTGCATCATGTTGAAATGCATGAGTTTTGTTGTTGTGGTTTTAAAAGTCTTAAAAATTTTTGTGAAAAAGTCCTTAAAAAATAATTGTGAAAATTGGTGTAAAAGTTTGAATTTAAAAAAAATGTTTGAAAAGTTATTTAAAAGGGTTTGTGAAAAGCCTTTAAAATAATTGGAGAAATTTGTGTTAAAATTTGAATTTTAAAATATGTAAAATATTTGATTTAAAAATGGTTTGAAAAATTGGTTTGAAATTGATTTGAAAAAGAAAGAAAAAAAGAAAAAAACAAAACAAAAGCCAAACCTATCTAACCCCCTTCTCCCTGCCGCGGCCCGCTCCCTTCCGGCCCAAGCAGGCTCGCCTAGCGCCCGCCTCCTCTCCCCTCTCTTTCTCTCCCTGACATGTGGGTCCCACATGTCAGGTGCTCCTTCAACCTCCGGCCGCCCCCCCTTCTTCTTCCTCCACCGGCCGCCGGCCATCCCGCCGTTCCCGACCGCCCCGCGCCCCTCTGCCTCCACCACTACGCCATGAAGGCACCGCCGCCACCCACTCGACCGCCTCCTCACCTCTTCCCCTCCCAAAAACTGACGCCGCACCGAGCCCATGGCCATTAATGGCCGGCCGCCATCGACCTCGCCGCCCACCGCCTCGGTCGCCCCTTCCCTTTCGTCGTATGGACCTCCCCGGGCCCACTACCTCGGTGGGTACTAGGACCGACTACTCGGTGGGCCCCCGGGACTACCCGACTTGCGCTACACGGCACCCGAAGGCGTGGAGCACAAGGACAAGCACAGGAGTAGTACTCGGATAGGACTCGTACATGTTCCGCACCGTGTAGAGGTCTCCTAGACGTACTCGACTAGTACTCCTTCCCTACTCCGACTTGTAACCCCGCCTCCCGACTATATAAGGCGAGGGCAGGGGACCGATCCCAGGATCACCTCACCTCATCCAATCTCAACTCACGGCGCGGCCGTTGCACCATCCCGTAACCGTGCCCTATCAATCCGAGCTACGCAAAGATACAGACGTAGGGTATTACGCACCTCGCGGCCCGAACCTCGTCTAAATTGTGTGCCACGTGCCTCTTCCTTCGAGTTACCGATCTCGGCGAGTCACATTCATCTACTTCGGGTACTCCCCGTAGTAGGTTGCCGGTCCAAAACACCGACACCGGCGCGCCGCGGTAGGGGCTCTCGCTCGAGATCACATGGCGAACTCGACGGCTTCCGTTCACATCAAGCCAACCGTCGCTTTCAACCGTGGCGACACCTTCGTCTTCGGGGCTTGGGTCTGCACCGCTGATGGCGCGGGCTCCTTCCAGCGCCGCTTGATCATGCAACCCGACTCGAGGACAGGCCTTGTGACGCTTCCCGAAGTTGTCACGGGCAAGCTCGCCGGCAAGTTCGGCGAAATTTCGCTCTCCAACCTCCACGCTGACTTCGAGCTCGAGTCCGTCTCCAACTCGAACCCGACGTCGCCATGGGCCATCGCATGCGAGCCGGCTCCTCAGCCATCGCAGGCGGTCCCCTCTCCACGTCAGCGCTCTGTGCGTGGCCCTCGCGTTCCCAGCCGGGCCCGCACGGAGGCTTCTACGCCACGCCGGGCCGGCAAGGAGCCCGTAACCGAGTACAACTCGGACTCCGACGCCGTCTCCAACCGCGTCTCGGACTCCAGCCCTCTCTCCGAGTTCTACTCGAACCCGGACTACGAGTTCGACTTCGGGTCGGACCCTGAGGAGCCTGAGTCCGAAGACAACTCCTCTGAGCTTCCCTTGTCAGGGCCAGCCTCTGGGCTGGTTATAAGATCAACGCCGGCCGGGAGATACGTCTGCGGCCGTACCGCAAACCCGCCGAGCCGACAACAAGAGGACTCACGCTACGTCGCCTACATCGACTCGCTACCGTTCCAGGAGGGAACACCACTAGCCCAAGCTGACTCAAGCGCACCAACTGAGGTGGCACCTTCTGAGCCAAGCTTGGGTACCCCTGATCGTCAAGTCTTCATGGCTGCCGGCGACACCCCGGAACCTCGGTGCACGGCCGCGTACAAGTACTTGGAGGACATCTCCGCGGACGAGCCGTCCGCCGATGCCCCCCGCGGACGAGACCGACGCCGGCAGGGACGCCCGCGCGAACGTAACAGAAGCGCAACGAACGACGCCGGCGGCTCGAGACAACCTCCCCATCCGCAACCTTGCGGAAGCTCTCGGCGGGCCGAGAGCGCAGTCCACACCACTCCCGAGCGAGTGCCTCATGTCGATCACGCCGATCGCACGGCGAGCTCGTGGCATACGGCCGGAGAGGTCATCGCCAAGCTCGCCGAGGAAGCTTACTTCATGCGGGTCGACAAGAGAGTCGCCCAACCTCTCCAAGCCAAGCCTCGCGACAACGAGGCTACTAGTCGCAAGGTTGACCTCGGTCCCTAACCGTACTCGAGGCGACATCCCGGCCGAACCAAACCGTCGACGCTCCACCGCCGGCGGACCCTCACGACAAGACAACGTCAACCGAGAAGTCGTCCCCCACCGTGCTCCGGCCGGTGGTGGCGGCAACGACCCCGACGGCGGCGGCGGCCGACGGCGGCAGCCTCCAACCACGGAGCCAACAAGAAAGCCGGGAGGCGGCGGCAGCCGCGGCGGCCGCGGCCACGCGCATAGCCACGCCTCCGGCGCCTCTCACGGCGGGTACGATGCTCGCCGCAGAATCGAAGAGTTGCGGCGAGAAGAAGTCGACGACCGCCGCCGAAGGCGACGGCTTCCCCGCCTTCTCACCCCGGCTTCGCAACCTCGCTCCTCCCCGACAAGTTCAAGCCTTTGGGGATCACCAAATACGACGCGAGCGAGATCCCATCCGGTGGCTCCGATGCTACGCTCTCTCCATCGAGAACGCCGGCGGCAACGGCGACACCAAGTGCCTCTACTTCCCCTTCGCCCGGACCAAGCCCCACTCACGTGGCTCGAGTCGCCGGACAAGCACTCAATCGACGGGTGGGACCACCGAAGGAGCAATTCACAAGCAACTTCGCGGGGCGCCATGGGCCGTTCGGGTACTCGCATGGACCTTGCCATGATCAAGCGAGAACAAGGCGAGACCCTCCGCAAGTACATGCGCCGCTTCTTCGACAAGCGCGCTACCGTCGTGGACGTCACCGACAAGGAGGTCATCGACCTCTTCCGGGACGGGCTCTACCATCGCCGCACCTTCGAGGACTTCGGCCGGCGCCGCCCCAAGTCCATTCCCCACCTCAAGGACATGATCACGTCCTGGGCGGATGAAGAGGACAAGGCCAACGCCAAGTACGACGCCATCCGCGGCAAGTCCAAGCGAACCAAGGCGGCGGCAGCAGCAGCAATCCAAACCAAGGCGGCCGCAACAACAACAACAACAACAACAACAACTTCTCGGGTCCCAACCGCAAGCGCAAGCCGGACAATACCGTCGCGGCTATCCGCCGTCCCCCGAAAGGGAACTCGAAGAAGAACTCCGGCGGGTTTAAAGACCCGCCGAAGGAGAAGTGCCCGTGGCATCCAAACGGCAACCACACCACCGAGCAAGCTACCGGCTCGGGCATGCGCTCAAGGATACGCCGAGCCACCGCACCCTCACGATCGAAGAACAAGAAGAAGGACGGCGACGACTTCCAAGAACCCGAGAAGACCGTCAACGTCCTCTTCGGCGGACTACCCCGCAGGGCGGGAGCGAAGGCTACTCGCCGTGAAGTGATGTCCATTGAACCGGCGGTTATGACCCCTCTCGGGTGGTCGAGACGCCCATCACCTTCTCCCGCGCGGACCAATGGACCAGCTTCTCCGAACCAGGACGCTTCCCTCTCGTCCTGAAACCAACAAAGTGGCGGGCTCTAAGCTCAACAAGGTGCTCATCGACGGCGGAAGCGGGCTCAACGTCCTCTTCACCAAGACTCTCGGAAGATGAACCTTGACGTCACCCCCATGCTCAACAAGAGCAGCATGCCTTTCTACGGCATTGTCCCGGTGCAACGCGGCTATCCCACCGGGTTCGGTGGTGCGCCGGTTACCTTCGGGGCGTCTCGCGACAACTACCGCACCGAGTACATCAAGTTCGAGGTCGCGGATATCGAGACTTCCTACCATGCCATCCTCGGCGGACCGGCCATCGCCAAGTTCATGGCGGTGCCCCACTACACATACTTGGTACTCAAAATGCCAAGCCCAAGCTGGCGTACTCTCCCTCCAAGGGGACTTGAAGATCTCTCACGACTGCGATACAGAGGCCGTGGTGATTGCTTCGACAAATCAAGTACCCACCCCAATGATGGAGGTCTACGCCGCGTCGAAGAAGCTTGCCACAAGCGAACTCGACATCCCAGAGAAGTCTGACAGCGCCAACAAGCCTCGGCCACCCGAGGAGGTGCTCACCAAGTCGGTCGACCTCGGAACAGGCGACCCCACCAAGACTACCACCATCGGGGCCGGCCTCGACCCCAAATAGGAAGACGCGCTCATCAGCTTCCTTCGGGCTAACCGCGACATCTTCGCGTGGAGGCCAGCGGACATGCCGAGAGTGCCCGGGGAGCTGATCGAGCACTGCCTCAACGTCGACCCAAAGGCTACCCCCAAGCGACAACATCTCCGACGCTTCGCCGACGACGGACGGGATGCCATCAAGAAGGAGCTCGCCAAGCTACTCGCCGCCGGCTTCATCGGAGAAGTCTTCCATCCCGAGTGGCTCGCCAACCCCGTCCTCGTCCGCAAGAAGAACTCGAACGAGTGGAGGATGTGCGTCGACTACACCGACCTCAACAAGCACTCGCCCCAAGGACCCCTTCGGGTTGCCACGGATTGATCAAGTCATCGACTCCACGGCGGGGGCCGCGACTCCTCTCGCTTCCTCGATCGCTACTCCGGTACCACCGGATCGCAATCAAGGAGGAAGACCAGGAGAAGACCGCGTTCATCACCCCGTTTGGCGCGCATCGCTACACGACCATGTCTTTCGGGTTGAAGAACGCCGGCGCTACTTACCAACGGGCCATCCAGGGCACTGCTTCAAGCGGCAACTCAACAAGAACGTCGAGGCCTACGTGGATGACGTGGTTGTCGAAACCAGGGACTCCGTACCCTCATCGACGACCTTGAAGAGACCTTCGCATCGCTACGCGAGTACCGCCGGGAAGCTCAACCCGAACAAGTGCGTCTTCGGCGTACCTTCGGGCAAACTACTCGGCTTCATCATCGCCCAACGTGGCATCGAAGCCAACCCCGAGAAGATCTCCGCCATCACCGGCATGAAAGCTCCCACGAGCATCAAGGACGTCCGAAGCCGACGGGGTGCATGGCGGCATTGAACGGATTCATCTCGAAGCTAGGAGAACGGGGTCTCCCCTTCTTCAAACTACTCAAGCACCACGAGAAGTTCGTGTGGACTGCGCAGAGGCGGACCAAGCCCTTGCCCGGCTCAAGGACTTCCGTCGAAGCCCCCCGGTCCTCACGGCTCCCTACAAGGGCGAGCGACCGCCGCTCTACCTCGCCGCGACTACTCACGTGGTCGCATCGCCATCGTCGTCGAGCGGCGGGAAGACCGGCCACGCCTACCCGGGTCCGGCGCCCCCGCCTACTTCGTCGGCCGAGGTCCTATCGAGTCCAAGGCTCGCTACCGGCCGTGCGAAGCCCCCGTACGCTCTACTCATCACCTCGCGGAAGCTACGACACTACTTCCGGGGAGTACTCGGTCTCCGTCGTCACCGACTACCCACTCGGCGACATCCCGAGGAACCCGGACGCCACCGGAAGGATCTCCAAATGGGCCGTCGAGCTCGGCGCCCTCACCATCGACTTCAAGCCACGCACGCCCATTAAGTCGCAAGCTCTAGTCGACTTCATGGCGAGTGGCGGGAGAACCGCCTACCTACTCCCACCGTGCGACCGGAGCATTGGGTGATGTACTTCGACGGCTCACTCAACCTCGAGGGCGCAGCGCGGGGGTACTCCCCGATCTCCCCAACGGGCGAACAACTCAAGTACGTCCCGCGGATCTTCCGGAAGGTCTCGAACAACGAAGCCGAGTACGAAGCCCTCCTACACGGGCTCCGCCTCGCGGCTTCGCTTGGCATCAAGCGGCTACTAGTCTACGGCGACTCCGCGGTGGTCATCAACCAAGTCAACAAGTCCTGGGACCGCAACAAGGAGAACATGGACGCCTACTGCCTAGAAGTCCGCAAGCTCGAGAACAAATTTTACGGTCTCGAGTTCCATCACATCGTTCGCGACAACAACGTTGCAGCGGACGTCCTCTCGAAGCTCGGATCCACCCGCGCCCAAGTACCCGCGGGCGTCTTCGTCCATGAGCTTCACGCGCCATCCATCCCGGAGCCGGCGCCACCGACCACTGTCCCAGCTAACCAACCAGCTGGGCAGGAGGTCATGATGATCGACGTGGACTGGAGGCAACCCTTCATCGACTACCTCAGCGAGCAGAAGGTCCCCTCCGACAAGAACGCGGCCGAACAACTCGTCCGCCGCGCCAAGTCTTACGTCCTCGTCGGCGACAAGCTTTACAAGCGAGGCGCATCCTCCGGAGTACTCATGAAATGCGTTCCTCGCGAAGAAGGCAAGGACATCTTGGAGGATATCCACAAGGGTGTCCGCGGCAACCACGCATCCTCCCGCACGCCGGTCGGCAAGGCCTTCCGCGAGCCTTCTACCGGCCCACGGCCCCGGGCGATGCCGAAGAACTCGTCGGACGGTGCCAAGGATGTCGGTTCTTCGCCAAGCGAGCAACATGTCCCCGCCTACAAGCTAGTCACCATACCACCAACCCGGCCCTTTGCCCGCCGGGGGGCTCGACATGATTGGGCCACCGCCAACCGCGCCGGGGAGGATTCAACCGGCACGGTGGCTATCGACAAGTTCACCAAGTGGATCGAGGTCAAGCCGGTCACATGCCCCAAGGCCGACAGAGTACTCGACTTCCCGGATGAACTCGTACACCGCTACGGGCTACCCCACCGCATCATCACGGACACCGGGGTCCAACTTCAACAACCACCGCCCCGGGGAGTACCGCGAGAACGGCGGAATCGACGTCGGATACGTCTCCGTCGCCCACCCACGGGCCAACGGACAAGTCGAGCGCGCCAACGGGATGGTGCTCGACGCCCTCAAGAAGCGGCTACACGACGCCGCTAACTCAAAAGGGGGGCAAGTGGATCAAGGAACTACCCAACGCACTGCGGGGGGCCGCGGACTCAACCATCCAAGCCAACGGGGCAATCCCCCTACTTCCCCGGTCTACGGCTCCGAAGCCATCCTCCCCGCCGATGTCATATGGAACTCGCCGGCGGTGGAGCACTACGACGAAGGCGTCTCGGAAGACGACGAGACGAGTTGATATCGACAGCCCTCGAAGAAGCTCGGCCGTGCCGCCCTCGTCCAATCGGCAAGGTACCGGAGGGTATCCGACGCTACCACGATCGCAACGTCAAGGAACGCTCCTTCAACGTTGGAGATCTTGTCCTCCGCCGTATCCAGAACACGGAAGGACTTCACAAGCTCAGCTCCCCCTGGGAAGGCCCCTTCACCGTGGCTAAGGTGACCGGGCCAGGCTCCTACCGCCTCCAAACACTCGAAGGCGAAGAAGTCAACAACTCGTGGAACGTCGACCAGCTCTGTCGATTCTACGCCTAGTCTACTCGACTACTCCGGGGTTCAAGTCCACGCGACTACATCAACACCCCCTTGCCGCAAGCGACCCTCCGGGTCCTGGCTTCAAGTCTCCGGACTATTCTACTCCAGGTCCAGCCCGTGCGGCTACCTACGGACCCTGGGCTGCAACGAGCGTCAAGGACTCTAGCAGCGGTCTACCAAGAAGACCACACTCCAAGATCCGGCCGCGCGGCTACTTACGGATGCGCGATCCAGCCTACACGGCTACCTACGGATCACTCACTGTAAGCGGCTACCCCGCTCCCGGTACTACTCCCGTAAGCGGCCCTCGGGTCCGGGCGACTACTTGTAACTACGGCCCGGCCACCCGAGTGCACTTCTTCGCAATAAAGTTCGATTGTTCATCAACTTCTTTACGCCTACTCCCCGCGACGGGACTACTAAGCCGAGTACTACTACTCGCACCTGCTCCACGATGGGCGCTCCGCACTCGAGATCGCGGTTACGAGTACTCATTGATGGAACTTCACATTTCATTGATGTATGAGATAGTTCATTACAACCGTTTCCTATACAACCATGGCTACTAGCTATCTATGCGAGCTACCGGAGATTCAACTTATCGGCTACCTCGCTCCGCGATGGGAGCCATCTCGCTCCAAAGCAACTCGCGTCTCGCTCGTCCGAGCAGGTTGGCGGCTACTCCGCCGGCGACTACCTCCACCGGGGCCTTCGGGAAGTACGACTTCATGAAGGCCGGCACCTGCCGGGATTGACTTGGCCATGTGCTTCACGTAGGCGGCCCACCGGCTTGGCGCCTCACGAAGTCGATCCGCCAACGGAGCAATCTTGGGGCCGCCGGGTGCGGCACCGGGAGCCTCGCGATCGGGAGGGCGGCCTCTTCCGAGTCCTTCGGTTGGGCTCGGAGCGCCTCGCGGTCCTCGTTCAACTTCGCAAGGATTTGTAGCGAGTTGACGAGATCCCGGTCGATGCAATTCTCAACTCCATGTGCTTCTCGCACTCGAAGGCCGCCTCCTTGTAGTCGAGTTCAAGTACCCGGCGGGCTTCCTGCTCCCGTAGAAGAGATTCTTCATGCCGATCTCCGAGCCCTTCGGACGCTCCACCCGGTCTTCGAGTTCTACAACACGAGAACACAAAGAACAGTCGAGCTTGATGACTCCCAACAAGTACCCGACGAGTCAAGAGACATACCTTTATTCTTGTTGCGGAGGCCTTTGTTCTTCCGCACCGCATCGTCGCTCTTCGCCCGCAAATCCATCACGTCGTTGTGGTACTTGGCGAAGGCGGCGTCAAGCTTCGACCGCATGGCGGCCGCGTGCTTCCTCGACTTCATGAGCCGCCCCTCCAAGGCTTCGGCTCGCAAGACCGTGTCGCCGTAGCCTTGCGGCCAGCATTCGACTTCTCGCGGGATCGCTCCGCGACGTCCCGCACAAAACCAATCCAAGTCAAGCGAGTACTCAACGAGAGGATTGACTACTCGGGGAGGCAACGGCTACGTACCTTCATCCATCGTTCGGCTCGCCGCATCGCCTCCAGATGTTGCGCCAACACCGCCGCTCGACGAGATCGTCGGCAAGCAACTCGATCCCGCCACGGCTACTTGTCGTAGCCTCCGTCATTGGCGCCGAGCGGATAGGCTCCGCGTCTTGGATCTCCGGGGACCGGATCGCCACCTCCGGGGCAACCCCCGGCGACGTGGCGCCGCCTCCTCCTCGGCGGACTTCACGACGGTTTCCCCCATGGGCTCGGGGGCTCCTACCGCAGCCCTGCGGGACTCCCGGGTGTCAACTCCCGCACGGGCACCCCCGCAGGGATGTCACACCCCTTCGCCGCCGTCGGCGAAGAGCACGGGCATCGGCATCTACGACTACTCTTTTTTGAGGCTCTACGACTTCAAGAAGAGTACTCACCGCGACCATGACCGCCTGCGGCGCCGCCGCTTCGGCACCGGGGGGCTCGGCCGTGGCTTGGGCTTCGGAGCGGGTTCCTCGACGGGCGGCGCGGCCTCTTCTCGCCTCGCCGCCGCGGGCTCCTCTCCGTCCCGGCTCAAGTCGGTGGATTTTCTCGCACAAGTATCCACAGAGGATCATCAGACAACATCGGCTACTACAATGAGTACTACTCATGAAGTGTGGTACTTACAAGTTCGACCGGACGATAGTCACGGTCGGCGCACCGAGGATGCTGGCGATGTCAACCAGTCCACCCTCGGCGGGCGTTTCTTCCTCCGCCTCTCCGACTACCGCCTCTTCCACGGCGGCGGTGGCCGGCGCAGACGTTCTCTGCGCCCCGGCGGCTTCCACCTCCTCAGCGGCGGCGGCCGCGGTACTCGCTCCCTTCGGGGCGGGGGGCCGGCGCTCCACCGCGCCGGAGCTCTTCGACAGCGGGGAGCCGGACTTCGGCTTCCGGCCCGGTTCCCCCACCGTGGGCCACGTGCCCTCATCGCCCTCCTCCACGGGCCCGCCGGCGGTCTCTCCCCGCACATGGGGATAACTACTCGTCGGCACCGTACTCGATCATTGGGTACTCGACGCCTCTCGCTCAAGATGACTTACCTCAAGAGGCGTGGTCTCTCGAGACCTTCATCTTCTTGGCTACCCGCTTCTTGGCGGGGTTGCGCGGCTTCCTCGGCGGCGCGGCAAGGCTAGCCTCCGTGCTAGCGGAGGGTCCCGGATGAGAGGCACATGAGGCAAGCCCGGACGGCTAAACCTCGACCGCACTCGGAAGCGATCCCCGCGCCGTCTCCTCGTCCTCTTCGTCATCGGAGGTATCCTCCACGATGACGGGATTGTCGTCGTCTCCGACTACTCGGCGCTCCTTCACCTTCTCCACCGCCGGAATCTCAATTCCGCTCGGTGGTGGCCGCGGCTCGGAGACAAACCGCTTCACATCGTCCCGCATCAAAAAGACACAAAAGGCGTTAGCAACTCCGCTACAAGTGCCTACTACTCGACGAGGCGGGTACGGATACTTACCTCGTTGGGCGGGCGCGCGGCGGAGAACTCCTCGACAGGCACGCCGTGTACTCCCGCATGTCCTTGAAGATCCTCGACAACCTCTCGACGATGTCGTTATCTTCAATTTCGCCCCCGCATCCGCGACGTGTCGTCGTCGCCGTGTACTCGAAGCCCATCGTATCCCGCGCTGACAGCGGCTGGATCCGACGCTTCATGAAGCTGAAGGCCACATGCTCGGCCCTCAGTCCTGCATCACGCAGGGCCTTGATTCTTCCCAGCAACTCCGGGAGCTGGATCCCCTCTTGCATGGTGGGTTCCGTGTTCCACCACTCCTGGTGCTTGGGCTGCCGTCCGCTCGGCTTCGGCAGCTCCGGATGGTGGTTCGTGGTATAGAACCACCTCGTCTTCCAATCCGTGTTGGAGTCCACGAGCTTGTACGCCGTGCATGCGCTCGGCGGCATCTTCCCTCAACCGGATCCCGGCCCCGCCGACTACTGCGGGGTTGGAGGCGCCGGGGCCGTGGCTTCACGCGGAAGAATTTCCGGAAGAGAATCCAATGTGGCTTGATCCCCAAGAATGCTTCGCGTAAATGGACGAAGACGAAGTGTGGAAGATTCCGTTGGGGTTCAAGTTGAGGTACTCGATGCCATAGTACCCGAGAAGCCCTTTGAAGAAATCGCTCGCCGGGAGCGCAAGCCCGCGCTCCACGAAGCGCGAGAACATCGGGATCTCGTCCCGCGCCTTCTCCATTGGATAGGGATCTCCCGCGGCGCATCTCCACATATCGATCTCCTTTTCCCCGATGAACCGGAGTTCAACAGGTCGCAAGTCCTCGGTCTTCACCTTCGACCTTTTCCACTCGCGGCTTGGGCCGCCGCGCGGTGGAGACGTGGGCGGCGCCGCTCCGCACCGCCGCGGCAGCCTCTCGCATGGCTCCTCTTCTTCCCGCCGCCCTTCAACGTCTTCGACGGGGACGGCTTCATCCTCCAAGAACGAGGAGTCTTCACTCGCATCCGCTCGGGGGCTACCCTACGCCTTTCGGGTGGCGATGCGCTTGGATCTACCGCGGCGGCGGTGCTCGTTGGAGTGGATCTACTTCAAGATTCAAGTGGCGAACGACTGCGGCTCACTTGGGTGAAAAACCCTAAGGGTTTCGGCTTGAATTTATAAGCCAAATCGCCTCCGTAACGGGCGGTTGGATAAGTCCGCGCGTGGCTGACTCAGCGGCTGCGCGTGACTCTTCGTATTCTACTAGTCGACGTGCCTCACCTCGGTGGCTCGGCTACTTCTACTCGACTACCTGGGACGCGGCTAGTCTCAAGAGCATCTCAGGACACATTCTTCAAGAAGACCCTTCAATTCGAGAGGAAGTACTCGACTCAAGGCTCGGGGGCTCCGTGCCACGTGTCCTTCGGTTTTTTCTCTCCGGATTTTTCGGGATTTTCTCGTGAAGGCTTCGGATAGATCCTCAGCCAGAGCCCACGGCTCGAGGCTCGGGGGCTACCCTACGTGGATTGCGGTTCCGCAAATCGTATCTTCTTGACGGCTCCGGCTTCAAGACAAGACAGCATTTTTGAAGACCTTCGAAGGCGGATTTCAAGGACGCTTGGGACTACTCGAGAAGACTTCAAGATTGCTCAAACATCGACCGGAGTACATTCCGGCCTCGGGATGCTTCGACTACTCTTGAGGACTTCGACTTGTAGCGCTCGGGGACGCTTGAGGACTACTCGTTAAGGCCGTCAAGACTACCGGAAGCTATCCTTCTCGACTACAAAGTACTCGGGGGCTTGTCGTATGGACCTCCCCGGGCCCACTACCTCGGTGGGTACTAGGACCGACTACTCGGTGGGCCCCCGGGACTACCCGACTTGCGCTACACGGCACCGAAGGCGTGGAGCACAAGGACAAGACACAGAGTAGTACTCGGATAGGACTCGTACATGTTCCGCACCGTGTAGAGGTCTCCTAGACGTACTCGACTAGTACTCCTTCCCTACTCCGACTTGTAACCCCGCCTCCCGACTATATAAGGCGAGGCGGGACCGATCCCAGGATCACCTCACCTCATCCAATCTCAACTCACGCGCGCGCCGTTGCACCATCCCGTAACCGTGCCCTATCAATCCGTAGCTACGGCAAGATACAGACGTAGGGTATTACGCACCTCGCGGCCCGAACCTCGTCTAAATTGTGTGCCACGTGCCTCTTCCTTCGAGTTACCGATCTCGGCGAGTCACATTCATCTACTTCGGGTACTCCCCGTAGTAGGTTGCCGGTCCAAAACACCGACACTTTCCTTCTCGGCCCTATAAAGGGGCGGCACCACCTCCCCTTCACCCCGCACCACTCCCCCACCATTCCTCTCGAGCGCAGCACCGCCGCACCGAAGGGCCGCCGGAGCTAAGCCGCGCCGCCCCGATCTACCTCCTCGGCGCTCCTTCCTCCTGTTCAAGTTCCCCGGTGAGTTCCCCTTGCTCTCCTCTTCAATTTGGTGTTTTCCCCGCCGCGATTGGTGCACGGGAGGCCTGTTTGGCCGTCGCCGGTGAGCATTCCGCGAGCCGCCGCCGGCGGCCGCCGCGCGCCGTCCGCCCGCCGCCGCCCGTCGCCCGCATGCGCCCGCGCCGTCCGATGGAAGATCTACGACCCAGATATGTTAGCCCCAGAGTCAAAACGATCAATGTACCGGTCAACCATAGGTCTCCGCCGCCATTTTGCAAATACACCCCTGCCCTTTTTAAATATTACACATATACCCTTCCACCTATATAAAAGCCTTACAACTAGGTCCTTTCTTTTATGCTTAGGCCCCTGCAGTCCTTAGTTTCTATGTTCTATAGTCCACCCTTTACCTTTTATATGTTAGACCTCCTAGTTTCACACATAATTATGTTTAGGTCCCTGAAATCTTGCAGAAAACTCCATAAACTTTCAGATATTCACAATTTAGTCCCTGAATCTTGTTTCAGCCATAACTTTTTCATCCTAGCTCCGTTTTACGCGTTCTTGGTATCCATGCGATCGTCTCTCCGAGCCCGTCATTTCTAAAAGCTTGTTTTAGTCTTTTGGTAATGTTTGATGTATTGTTTTATTTATTGTATGTTTTCTTGCATGATCGTAGCCAACACGCTGTTCGAGGAAGTTCAAGTGCAGAGCTTTGCAGATAAGGAAAGTAGCTTATCGTTGGAGAAAGGCAAGTGACCCTAACCACCCTTCTACCTATGCTTTAATCAAGAATACTATAAATTAATCGGAACATGGAGAACCACCCAGAAAACAAAGGCAACCACGCCCATATGGCTCTGGCTTAGCCAATTAATTAGGTGTGTGATTGTATTGACAACCTTATCCGAAAGGAACACAGGGGGCTCCGGGTTGCAGGGGTATAGCCCGGTTCTTTTGGGGTAGCAGCCTTTGCTAAGGTGCTGACCACTAGTGAGGGTTATGGTCCGCCCCGAGTCAGAATCGTCGTGGGTTGTTGATGCTTTTGCATATCTTTGTAAAGGCTTCGTAGCGTCCCTATGCAATCACACCTCGGAAGTGTGGTATTGTGCCTGATCAACACATGCGTGGTTGGGTTCAAAGTTCTTTGGAACTTTGACGCGAACTGTGGGAAAAGTGTGCAACCTCTCGCGAGTGTAAAACCGATCGATCGGCCGTGCTCACGGTCAAGAGCGGCCTGGACCCTCACATGATTAATTGAACTTAAAGATGGATTAATATTGCTTTCCGGTTATTCCTGTGGCCTTGCTGAGTACCAACCATAAGTGTACTCATCCTTGCTTACGCTGTTCAGAGAAGAACCCTGGAGTGGAGTACTTCACCGACTACGAGGAGTTCTGAGGATGCGATCAACCAGTCAGAAGCCTGTGGAAGATGAAGATGGAGTCGCGTCTTCATAGTTATCGTTGTTTGTGTAAAGACCTTTGTGTCTACCTTCGTGAGTGTAATAAAAGTTAATAAACCTTTTTTGTATGTTTTGAGCAATGTCTTGTGATATTACACTCATGAGTCTATCATATGTGTGAAATTGTGATCCTGGCACACATATGAGATGCATTCGGTTTTCTACGGAAAATCGGGTGTGACACATAGAGTAGGTTAGTGAGTTTTTCGAGGTGAGGGTCCAGGTTGACCGCGACTTGATCACTGTCAGCTGGGTTGACCGGCTGTTAGGGTTAATTAAAACCCTGGGGCGTCACATCCATGCTCCCTTGCTCCACATGCCACCATGAATTTCCTGCAAAGCAATGCTTGCTGCCCACCCATGCTTGTCCTTTGCATGTGGTCTTGATGAAAGTTGTTGAAAGGGCATCCAATGATGCATCATGGTGCATGCATGATTTGCTTAACTAGATTGCCTCCCTCTAAGCATGTCTTAAGGCTAAGCACTCCTCTAATTTAGAAAATTAAAAATAATTTTAGAGCTATGGGACAGCTCAAACATAAATTTAAATAAGTTTTTAAACCATTAAAAAAATGTAAGTCAAAAATATTTTCCGACTACACTTATATCGGTCTCACCGGTATTGTTTGCCTTCATTAGTTGAGAGCAAACTTTTCCTGGCTTGATCATGGGGGCATAGGTCTAGGTTCTAATTTTGGCTAAATGAGAGAGATTTCTAATGAAATAAAATTAAATGAGGCTTAGAAAAATTCTAATCTTAGAGAAACCGAGGATATAGATTTTTAAACCAACCAAAAGTTAAGTTTCTAGGTTCACGCGAGTCCTACCACATGATGAACTTTAAATAACATCTAGGTACAAGTCGTGGCTCTACTCGTGTGTTTTTAGCATGAAAAACAAGTCAACCACAATATCATAAAGAGGATAAATGATTGAGTTAGGTTCTGAATTTATTTGGTTGTGGTTTCTCAAAAAGAGAAGCAAACAATCATATAGGATGGTTCATGTAAAGGATTTATGATCAAGCAAAATATTAAACCAAAAATTATGTCTCTAGTATTGTTCAACCACTCTAAGTCTAATGTTTTGGCGTAGTAGAATTCAAAACTAAATTACTTGAAAAGACTCGAAAAACCTAGAGTCGTGTTGTACTCTCGTAGCTTATTCTTGACTCGACGAAACAGGTTGTCTCCCGCCTAGCGCTTCGTTTATAGTCCATGGCTAGACTTCTTCACTTGATTACTTCGGATCAACGCTCTTTGCGGGCGTTGCAATCTTGGGTACCCACTTCCGCACCATCTTGGGCATGAGCTTATTCTCCGGCTTAGTCATCTTTTTGGTCTTCACATGCGGCTTTTGTTCCCTTGTCTTGACGGATGCAACAACTTCTTTGATTTTCTTCACGTCCTTCTTCTTCGGCTCTTCCTTCTTCCTTGGTTCTTCCTTAACAACATGATGATGAGGTGGAACATATTTAACTTCAATCATATTGCATACCTCGAGGCGTGGTCAAAACTTGAAGGAACTCCTTTCTCCGTTAATGTCGAACATGATCTCCCCCTTGCCAACATCAATGGTAGCTCCCACGGTCTTGAGGAAAGGCCTCCCAAGGATGAGTGGTGGCTTCTCCCTCTCTCCCATCTCGAGTACCACGAAGTCTACGGGGATGAAGTGGTGTCCGACCTACACAGGCACATCTTTGGCGATGCCCAAGGGATAGCGAATGGAGTTATCACCCAACTCCAAGCACATACCCGTAGGCTCCAATGGTAGGTGTGGCTTATCGAACATCTCTTGGCATGACGCTCACACTTGCTCCAAGGTCGCATAACACCTTCTCGAACTTGAACGAACCAACGGAACATGGAATTGTCGGGCATCCGGGGTCTTTTTGCTTCTCTAGTCCATTAGCAATAGCGACACTACATTGCTCGGACATCTTGACATGATCTACCCCGAGTGTTGCTATCTCATATTTATTTGCAAGGATATCTTTAAAGTAATGAGAATATGTAGGAACTTGAAGGGCATCCAATAACGACATGGTGGTGCTAAGTCTACGCACAACCTCCACAAACTTCTCAAAGTGGTTATCAAGTTTACCTCAGAAGTAGTGTGGCTTGAGTTGCGGTATCTTTGTGTCTTCTCCCGGCATCTCAAACTCGGGCTCTTCGGTGGTGATCTCCGTAACTTCCTCCTTAGCAAATTCCTCCGCCTCGGCGGATGGTTTAGGCTTCCTTGCTCCCGCGGAACATTCCGGATCTTCGATCTCCTTTCCCTAACGTGTTTGAATAGCCTTCGCCGTTTCGGGACCTTTAGGTTGTCCCGGAAGCTTCCCTTCATTAGCGGATAGGCGCCCGGCAATTTGTCTCACTTGCGTCTCGAGCATCTTCATCATGTTGAGCACTTGATGGTTAGTGCTTCCGACCTCCATCACTTTGCTGTCGATATTCTCCAACACCTTGTCTATGGCTTTGAACTTGGTGACGGTGTCCTTGTTGATCTTAGCTTGCTCGTCCATGAAGTCCTTCAATTGTATACGAAGCGGAACCGAATTCGGAATGGATGAGCTTGCATTAAGTTGAGGTCTACCTTGCCCGTAGAGGAAGTTTGGCAAATCTCCCTTCCTCATGTCGTTGAGCACCTTGGCTTCCTCCGGACAATCCTTGTGGACATGGCCATATTCTCCACATTCTTCACATGTGGATCTTGCTTCGGCAGCCTTTACGTCATGAGCCTCTTTTTTTCTATCTCCATCTTCTCCAATATCCGCATAAGTGAATCGATCTTGCCTTCGAGTATGTCTTCCTTCTCCACTTGCAAGACTCCTTTGACGTTCCCCGTGGGTTGAAACGGAAGTAAGCGTCCGGATAACGCCCACGTGTCATTGTCCGCGACCTTCTTGAATAGAGTGAAAGCTTCGGTCGGCGTAAGCTCGATGATCGATCCTCCCGCTGATGCATCGATGATCATCCTTGATGCCATGGTGAGTCCTTGATCGAACTTTTGCACGAGGTCCTCCTTCGGGAACTTGTGATGTGGAACCGCCCGAGTGTACTCATTGAAGCGCTCGAATGCCTCCGAAATAGTCTCCGTAGGATATTGAGCAAAAGTAGCAATCTTATTACACAAGCTTTGAGTTTTACCCGGTGAGTAGTATTCCTTCATGAAGGCCCTCATCAACGCATTCCAATTTTGCTCCGTCTCCGCCAGTTGAGAGTGGAACCATTGCAAAGCCTTCTCGAGTAGTGAGAACGGAAAGAGCCTTGCCCTCATTTGATCTTGAGTCACCCCGTCCATGTTGAATGTCTGACATAGTTGAATGAACGCTTGGAGGTGAAGGTTCGGGTCTTCTTTACCGGTGAAGGGTGAATGTTGCACCATGCGGATTGTTGAGGTATTGATCTCGAACGGCCTTCCGATCTCCGCGAGGTTCAATATTGGTAGGTCGATGATGTCCGGGGTGCATAACTCCCCAATCTTGCGTTCTTGCGGTTGTTCTCCCATCGGTGGAAGTCGATTCTCCCGAAGACTTTGAGGTGGTGAATTCTTTAGAGATTCCAACGATCCTTCGTCTTCCGACTTCGAATCTACAAAATCCATCTTCTTAGCTTGTTGTGCTTCGCGTCACCTTAGCCTGTAAAGTTTTTCTAGATCATCCACAAAATTATCAGGCTTGTAGGTGAGGTAGCCGTCCATCTTCTGTTACGGTTAGCGATAAACAAAATATAAAAAACGAAAAGTAAAAACAAATCTAAGAAAACTAGTGTGACACCTCAGGTGTTTAATTACTTTGCATAGTGCTCATGACACCCCTAATTAAGTCGACACACTTTTGAGGTCAAAGCTTGGTCAAACACTAGCTAGAACCTTAGTCAAACCCCTTGTCACTCCTTGTCTCTCCGAAACTTTTGCCACGTTCTCCAAATTTCACCTAAACACTTCAAATTCTACCAATATAAAAGTTGCCCAGTTTATTGAGGGACACAACTTTCATGTTGGATGGCATTTCAAATTTTGAGCAGAAAAGGGTGAAAAACTTGGTCAACTGCAGTTTTCACTATTCATCAGCGCTCTGCAAAACCCAAACTTTGCTTGGCGTTCCTGCTCAAACCGTCGAGAAAAACATAGGACGACCTTTGCAAATGTTGTAGAGGGATGTCTCATCTACAACTTTCGTATCTACCATTTTTGTCGCATAGTTCAAATTTTTGGAGAAACACGCGGTCAAAGTAAGGTTGACCAGCTGAAATGCAGCTCGACCGGCGCTCTAGAGCACGGCGCGCGCCGGGCGCCCTGCCGGCTTGGCCCTGCGCCGCGCACCGCGCACCGAGCGTTGCGCCACCTCGGCGTCCGTGCGGGTCCGGTCCCCATCGCCTCGAGGCGCGGGCCGTCGGTCCCCTTCGCGCCCGCCACCTCGAAACGCGAGCCGTCGCCTAGGCGTGCGTGCCGCGCCGTACTGCCGCCACACGTTGCCCAGGGGTCCTTCGCCTGCGCCCCTGCACACGCAAGCCGATGTCGGTCGCCGTACCAGGGCATTGATGCCGGGTGCCCCGTCACCGTGCCCTAGCTATAAAGGCCGCACGTCGGCCATCCTCGCGCAGGCCTCAGAGCCATCGTCCTGCCAGTGCCACGCCGACCGCCGAGTCCTAGCCCCGCGTGGTTCCGGTGCCAAAGAACCACCCAAGCGCCTTCCCTACGTTCCTCCAAACCTGCCCGTGTCGCTGGTGTTCCAACCGCGCCCTCCTCCTCGCCGGAGCAAGAGCTCCAGCAGCAGCCGCCGCTAGCCACCACCGTCCTCCCTCACCGGCGGCCTTAACGCCCCGTCTCCGGCCACAAACCGAGCCATGGTGAGCCCCTCGTCCTCCCTCACCTCTTCCCCGGCCAAGGGCACCGCTGGAGCCGCCCAATTCCGGCGAGCTGCGCCGCCCTCCATGCCAAGGACCACATTGCGTCTCCCTCGTTCTTTCTAGGGTCTTTTTCGTGGACCAGGGGCCTATCTGTAATAAAAACAAAAGTTCTAGGAACCTGCCGGTAAAACCTAATCTCAAATAGTAAATGGCTTTTGCTGAAACTTTGAAAATCCATAGAAAATCATAGAAAAATCATAAAAATGCCAACTCAATTTTGTTGGATTCGTTGTGAAAAATCCTACAACTTTTACAAAGCACGGCCATACTTTTTTCTGATAGTTTTTGCATGAACAATACAAATGTGAAAAGCCTATATATGTTGTATCTCCAAATCCACAAGTGATCTATATCTAAATTTTGGATATGTTGTGTAGCATGCCATGACTAGCTCCTGTACCAAAAATTGCACAAAGCTATGTTGTAAATCGTTTTATATGAATTGTTTTCTATTTATGCAGAATCTGTCCAATGATTTTTAGCTAAAAATAATTAAGTTTTTGTGCCCAACTTCTGCATGCTATCTGTTTATGCCAAAATGTGTCGGTGTTTTAGACCGGCAACCTACTACGGGGAGTACCCGAAGTAGATGAATGTGACTCGCCGAGATCGGTAACTCGAAGGAAGAGACACGTGGCACACAATTTAGACACGTTCGGGCCGCGAGGTGCGTAATACCCTACGTCCTGTATGCTGCGTGGCTCTGGATTGATAGGGCACGATTACAAGGTGGTGCAATAGTGCGCCGTGGGTTGTATGAGATGAGATTGGATGAGGAGATCGATCCCTGCCTCGCCTTATATAGTCCGGGAGGCAGGGTTACAAGTCGGAGTAGGAAGAGAGTACAAGTCGAGTACGTCTAGGAGTCCCCTGCACAGTGCGGGACATGTACAGCTTCCTAACCGAGTACTACTCCTGTGTAGTCCTTGTGCTCCACGCCTTCAGGTGCCGTGTAGCGCAAGCCAGGTAGTCCCAGGGGCCCACCGAGTAGTCGGTCCTGGTACCCACCGAGGTAGTGGGCCCAGGGAGGTCCATACGACAAGCCCCCGAGTACTTTGTAGTCGAGAAGGATAGCTTCAAGTAGTCTTGACGGCCTTAACGAGTAGTCCTCAAGCGTCCCTGAGCGCTACAAGTCAAAAGTCCTCAAGAGTAGTCGAAGCATCCCGAGGCTGGAATGTACTCCAGCTGATGTTTGAGCAATCTTGAAGTCTTCTCGAGTAGTCCCAAGCGTCCTTGAAATCTACCTTCGAAGGTCTTCAAGAAATGCCTGTCTTGTCTTGAAGCCGAAGCCGTCATGGAGATGCGATTTGCAGAACCGCACTCCACATGGAGTAGCCCCCGAGCCTCGAGCCGCGGGCTCTGGCTGAGGATCTATCCGAAGTCTTGGCAAGAAAATCCCGAAAAATCCGGAGAAAAAACCGAAGGACACGTGGCACGGAGCCCCCGAGCCTTGAGTCGAGTACTTCCTCTCGAATTGAAGGGTCTTCTTGGAGAATGTGTCCTGAGATGCTCTTGAGACTAGTCGCTTCCCAGGTAGTCGAGTAGAAGTAGCCGAGCCCCCGAGGTGAGGCGCGTCGACTAGTAGAATACGAAGAGTCACGCGCAGCCGCTGAGTCAGCCGCGCGTGGACTTATCCGGCCGCCCGTTGCGGAGGCGATTTGGCTTATAAATAGAAGCCGAAACCCTTAGGGTTTTTTCACCCAAGTGAGCCGCAGTCATTTCCGTTTGAATCTAGAAGCGAACCCACTTCCAGCAGCCTGCTTCCGCCGTAGTAGATCTGAGCGCATCACCACCCGAAGACCTTAGGGTAGCCCCCGAGCGGATGCGAGTGAAAACTCCTTGCACTTGGAGAATGAAGCCGTCGCCGTCGAAGACGTCCAAGGCCGGCGGGAAGAAGAGGAGCCGTGCAGAGGCCGCCGCAGCCGCCACTGATGCGGCGCCGCCCCTGTCTCCACCGCGCGCTGATCCAAGCCGCGAGTGGAAAAAGTCGAAGGTCAAGACGGAGGACCTGCTCACCCTGCTGAACAGTGGGTTCATCAGGGAGAAGGAAGTCGACATGTGGAGATCCGCCGCAGGAGATCCGTATCCGATGGAGAAGGCGGAGGACGAAATCCCGATGTTCTCACGCTTCGTGGAGCGCGGTCTTGCACTCCCAGCAAGCGACTTCTTCAAGGGGCTGCTCGGGTACTACGGCGTCGAGTACCTCAACTTGAACCCCAACGGCATCTTCCACACGTCGGTCTTCGTCCACTTCTGCGAGGCCTTCCTCGGGATCAAGCCGCACTGGGTGCTCTTCCGGAAGTTCTTCCGCGTCAAACCACAGCCCAGTGCCTCCAACCCCAGAGTAGTCGGAGGGGCCGGGATCCAGCTGAGGGAGGACGCCGCAGATTAGTACCTGGCGTACAAGCTCGTGGACTCCAACACGGACTGGAAGACGAGGTGGTTCTACATCACCAACCACCACCCAGGCCTACCGAAGCCAAGCGGACGGCAGCCCAGGCATCGCGAGTGGTGGAACACAGAGCCCACCATACAAGAGGGGATCCAGCTCCCCGAGCTGCTAGCACGCATTCGAGTGCTCAGAGAAGCTGGACTGAGGGCCGAGCATGTGGCCTTCAGTTTCATGAAGCGCAGGATCCAGCCGCTGATGGCACGGGATACGCTGGGCTTCGAGTACACCGGCGACGACGACACGTCGCGGATGCCGGGGGGAGAGTTGGACGACAACGACATCATCGAGCAGTTGTCGCGCATCTTCAAGGACATGCCGCCGTACACGGCGTGCCCGGTCGAGGAGTACTCCGCCGCGCGCCCGCCCAACGAGGTGAGTAGCCGTACCCCCCTCGTCGAGTAGTTAGCACTTGTAGCAGAGTTGCTGACGCCTTGTGTCTTTGCGCAGGATGATGTGAAGCGGTTTGTCTCCGAGCCGCAGCCGCCACCGAGCGGGATCGAGATCCCGGTGGAGGGGAAGGTGAAGGAGCGCCGCGAAGTCGGTGGAGGCGACGACACCGTCATCGTGGAGGATACCTCCGATGACGACGATGAAGACGAAGACACACTGCAGGACCGCTTCCAGCTGCGGTCGAGGTTTAGCCGTCCGGGCTTGCCTCATGTGCCACTTGTACAAGACCCTCCGGCTAGCCTGGAGGCTAGCCTTGCTGCGCCGCCAAGGAAGCCGCGCAACCCCGCCAAGAAGCGGGTGGCGAAGAAGATGAAGGTCTCAGAGACCACGCCTCCGGAGGTAAGTTATCTTGAGCAGAGTGGTCGAGTACCCGGTAGTCGAGTACATTGCTGACGAGTAGTCGCCCTTTGTGTGCGAAGGTGCCGCCAACGGAGCTCGTCGAAGAAGGCGACGAAGGCGTGTGGGACCGGTGGGGGAACCGGGCCGGAAGCCGAAGTCCGGCCCCCCCCGCGTCGAAGAACTTCGGCGCGGTGGAGCGCCGCCCCCGGCTCCGAGAGGAGAGCGAGTACCCGCGGCCGCCGCCATTGGAGAGATGGAAGCCGCGAGCACGCGGGGGAGACGTCCGCGCCGGCCGCCGCCACCGTGGAGGAGGCAGTAGCCGAAGGGGCGAAAGAAGAGACGCCTGCCGAGGGTGGACTGGTTGATATCGCCAGCATCCTCGGTGCTCCGGCCGTGACTATCGTCCGGTCGAACTTGTAAGTACCACGTCTTCATGAGTAGTACTCGTTGTAGTAGTCGATTTGTCTGACGACCCTCTGTGGATACTTCTGCAGAAAATCCACAGATCTGAGCTGGGACGGGGAAGAGCCCGCGACAGCGGAGGCAGGAGAGGCCGCGCCGCCCGTCGAGGAGCCCGCTCCTGAGGCCCAAGCCGCGACCGAGCCCCCGCGGCCACCGAGGCGCCGCCGCCGCAGGCGGTCGTAGTCGAAGGTGAGTACTCTTCTTGGAGCTCTAGAACTCCGGAAGAAGTAGTCGTAGGCACCGATGCGCGTGTTCCTTGTTGACGGGCGCCGAAGGAGGTGACATCCTCCGGGGGTGCCCATGCGGGGAGTTGACACCGAAGCCCCGGAGGCCGGCGGCGGGAGCCCCCCGAGCCGCGTGGGGGAAGTCGTCGAGAAGTCCGGGCCGGGGGAGAAGCGGCTACCACGTCGCCGGGGGGTTGCCCCCGGAGGTGGCTATCCGATCCCCCGAGATCCAAGACGCGGAGCCTATCCGCTCGGCGCCGATGACGGAGGCTACGTCGAGGAGTCGCGGCGGGATTGAACTTCTGGCCGACGATCTCGTCGAGCCGGCAGTGGTGGCCCAGCACCTGGAGGCGATCCGGCGGGCCGAACAGTGGATGAAGGTACGTAGCCGTAGCCTCCCAAGTAGTCAATCCTTTGCGTTGAGTACTCTGCTTGACTTGAGCTTGTCTTGTGCAGGACGTCGCGGAGCGATCCCGCGAGAAGTCGAATCTGCTGCAAGGTTACGGCGACACCGTGCTCCGAGCGGAGGCCCTGGAGGAGCAGCTCGTGAAGTCGCGGAGGCACGCGGCCGCCATGCAGTCGAAACTCGACGCCGCCTTCGCCAAGTACCACAACGACGTGATGGATTTGCAGGCGAAGGGCGATGAGTTGGTGCGGAAGAACAAAGGCCTCCGCAACAAGAATAAAGGTATGTCCTCTTGACTTGTCGGGTACTTGTTAGAAGTCGTCAAGCCTCTGACCCGTTGTTGTGTTTCCATGTTGCAGAACTCGAAAGCCAGGTGGAGCAGCTGAAGGCCTCGGAGGTCAGCATGAAGAACCTCTTCTACCGGGAGCAAGAAGCCCGCCAGGTACTTGAGCTCGACTACAAGGAGCTCGCCTTCGAGTGCGAGAAGCACATGGAGCTGCGGATTGCCTCTGACAGAGATCTCGTCAATCGCTACAAATCTTTGCGAAGTTGAATGAAGATTGCGAGGCGCTCCGGCCCCGGCGAAGGACCTTGAAGAGGTCGCTCTCCCCGATCGCGAGGCTTCGGTGCCGCACCCGGCGGCCCCAAGATCGCTCCTCTGGCGGATCGACTTCGTGAAGCACCAAGCCGGCTGGCCGCCTACGTCAAGCACATGGCCAAGTCGATCCCGAAGCAAGTACTGGCCTTCATGAAGTCGTACTTCCCGAAGGCCCTAGTGGAGGTGGTCGCCGGCGGGGTAGCCGCCAACTGCTCAGATGAGCAGTACGCAGAGCTGCTGGAGCAGATGGCTCCCATCGCGGAGCAGGTAGCCGAGAAGCTGAACCTCCAGTAGTCCTGCATAGGTAGCTAGTAGCCGTAGTTGTACAGGAAACAGTTGTAATGAATTTATTCATGTATCAATGAAATGAAATTTTCCAGCAATGAGTACTCGTAACCGCGATCTCAGAGTGCGGAGCGCCCATCGTGGAGTAGGTGCGAGTAGTAGTACTCGGCTTTAGTAGTCCCGTCGTAGGGAGTAGACAGTAAAGAAGTTGATGAACAATCAAACTTTATTACTGAAGAAGTACACCTGGGTGGCCAGGGCCGTAGTTACAAGTAGTCGCTCGGACCGGAGGCCGCTTACGCCTAAGTAGCACTGGAGCGGGTAGCCGCTTACAGCGAGTGATCCGTAGGTAGCCGTGTAGGCTGGATCGCAGATCCGTAGGTAGTTGTGCGGGCTGGATCTTGGAGTGTGGTCTCTTGGTAGACCGCTGCTAGAGTCCTTGACGCTCGTCGCAGCCCAGGGTCCGTAGGTAGCCGCACGGGGCCGGACCATGGAGGAGGGTAGTCCGGAGACCGGGAGCCGGGACCGGAGGGTCGCTTGCGGCGAGGGGTGTTGGTGTAGTCGTGTAGACTTGAACCCCGGAGTAGTCGAGTAGACTAGGTGTAGAATCGACAGAGTTGGTCGATGTTCCACGAGTTGTTGACTTCTTCGCCTTCAAGTGTTTGGAGGCGGTAGGAGCCTGGCCCGGTCACCTTAGCCACGGTGAAGGGGCCTTCCCGTGGGGAGCCGAGCTTGTGGAGTCCTTCCGTGTTCTCGGGATACGGCGGAGGACGAGATCTCCAACGTTGAAGGAGCGTTCCTTGACGTTGCGATCATGGTAGCGTCGGATACCCTCCGGGTACCTTGCCGATTGGACGAGGGCGGCGCGGCGAGCTTCTTCGAGGCCGTCGATATCAACTCGTCCGTCGTCTTCGAGACGCCTTCGTCGTAGTGCTCCACCGCCGGCGAGTTCCATATGACGTCGGCGGGGAGGATGGCTTCGCAGCCGTAGACCGAGAAGTAGGGGGGATTGCCCCGTTGGCTTGGATGGTTGAGTCCGCGCCCCCCGCAGTGCGTTGGGTAGTTCCTTGATCCACTTGCCCCCTTTTTGAGTTAGTAGCGTCATGTAGCCGCTTCTTGAGGGCGTCGAGCACCATCCCATTGGCGCGCTCGACTTGTCCGTTGGCCCGTGGATGGGCGACCGAGACGTATCCGACGTCGATTCCGCCGTTCTCGCGGCACTCCCGCAACCGGTGGTTGTTGAAGTTGGACCCCGTGTCCGTGATGATGCGGTGGGGTAGCCCATAGCGGTGTACGAGTTCATCCAGAAGTCGAGTACTCTCGTCGCCCTTGGGGCATGTGACCGGCTTGACCTCGATCCACTTGGTGAACTTGTCGATAGCCACCGCACCCCGTTGAATCCTCCCCGGCGCGGTTGGCGGTGGCCCAATCATGTCGAGCCCCCGGCAGGCAAAGGGCCGGGTTGGCGGTATGGTGACTAGCTTGTAGGCTGGGACGTGTTGGTGCTTGGCGAAGAACTGGCATCCTTGGCACCTTCTGACGAGTTCTTCGGCGTCGCCCAGGGCTGTGGGCCAGTAGAAAGCTCGCCGGAAGGCCTTGCTGACCAGCGTGCGTGAGGACGCGTGGTTGCCGCAGACGCCCTTGTGGATTTCCTCCAAGATGTCCTTGCCTTCTTCGCGAGGGACGCACTTCATGAGTACTCCAGAAGATGCGCCTCGCTTGTAAAGCTTGTCGCCGACGAGGACGTAAGACTTGGCGCGGCGGACGAGTTGTTCGGCTGCGTTTTTGTCGGAGGGGACCTTCTGCTCGCTGAGGTAGTCGATGAAGGGTTGCCTCCAGTCCACGTCGATCATCATGACCTCCTGCCCGGCTGGTGGATGGGCTGGGACAGAGGTTGGTGGCGCTGGCTCCGGGATGGATGGCGCGTGAAGCTCATGGACGAAGACGCCCGCGGGTACTTGGGCGCGGGTGGATCCGAGCTTCGAGAGGACGTCCGCTGCAACGTTGTTGTCGCGGAAGATGTGATGGAACTCGAGACCATAGAATTTGTTCTCGAGCTTGCGGACTTCTAGGCGATAGGCGTCCATGTTCTCCTTGTTGCGGTCCCGGGACTTGTTGACTTGGTTGATGACCACCGCGGAGTCGCCGTAGACTAGTAGCCGCTTGATGCCAAGTGAAGCCGCGAGGCGGAGCCCGTGTAGGAGGGCTTCGTACTCGGCTTCGTTGTTTGAGACCTTCCGGGAAGATGCGGGACGTACTTGAGTTGTTCGCCCGTTGGAGAGATCGGGGAGTACCCCCCGCGCCGCGCCCTCGAGGTTGAGTGAGCCGTCAAAGTAAATCACCCAATGCTCGGTCGCACGGTGGGAGTCGGTGGCCGGTTCTCCCGCCACTCGCCATGAAGTCGACTAGTGCTTGCGACTTGATGGCCGTGCGTGGCTTGAAGTCGATGGTGAGGGCGCCGAGCTCGACGGCCCACTTGGAGATTCTTCGGTGGCGTCTTGGTTCCTCGGGATGTCGCCGAGCGGGTAGTCGGTGACGACGGAGACCGAGTACTCCCGGAAGTAGTGTCGTAGCTTCCGCGAGGTGATGAGTAGAGCGTACGGGAGCTTCGCACGGCCGGTAGCGAGCCTTGAACTCGATAGAACCTCGCCGACGAAGTAGGCGGGCGCCGGGCCCGGGATAGGCGTGGCCGCCTTCCCGCCGCTCGACAACGATGGCAGATGCGACCACGTGGGTAGTCGCGGCTAGGTAGAGCAAGTGGCGCTCGCCCTTGTGAGGAGCCGTGAGGATTGGCGGCTTTGACAAGAAGTCCTTGAGCTGGGCAAGGGCTTGATCCGCCTCTGTAGTCCACACGAACTTCTCGTGGTGCTTGAGTAGTTTGAAGAAGGGGAGGCCCCGTTCTCCTAGCCTAGAGATGAATCTGTTCAGTGCCGCCATGCACCCCGTCGCTTACGGACGTCCTTGATGCTCGTGGGAGCTTTCATGCTGGTGATGGCGGAGATCTTCTCGGGGTTGGCTTCAATGCCGCGTTGGCTGATGATGAAGCCGAGTAGTTTGCCCGAAGGGACACCGAAGACGCACTTGTTCGGGTTGAGCTTCCAGCGGTACTCGCGTAGCGATGCGAAGGTCTCTTCAAGGTCGTCGATGAGGGTACTGGAATCCCTGGTTTTGACAACCACGTCATCCACGTAGGCCTCGACGTTCTTGTTGAGTTGCCGCTTGAAGCGAGGAGCCCGGATGGCCCGTTGATAGGTAGCGCCGGCGTTCTTCAACTCGAATGACATGGTCGTGTAGCGAAGACGCGCCAAACGGGGTGATGAACGCGGTCTTCTCCCCGGTCTTCCTCCTTGATTGCGATCCGGTGGTACCGGAGTAGCGAGTCGAGGAAGGAGAGCGAGGTCGCGGCCCGCCGTGGAGTCGATGACTTGATCAATCCGCGGCAACCCGAAGGGGTCCTTGGGGCAGTGCTTGTTGAGGTCGGTGTAGTCGACGCACATCCTCCACTCGTTCGAGTTCTTCTTGCGGACGAGGACGGGGTTGGCAAGCCACTCAGGATGGAAGACTTCTCTGATGAAGCCAGCTGCGAGTAGCTTGGCGAGTTCCTTCTTGATGGCGTCCCGTCTGTCGTCGGCAAAACGTCGGAGGTCTTTGGGTCGACGTTGAGGCAGTGCTCAATCAGCTCCCTGGGCACTCCTGGCATGTCCGCTGGCTTCCACGCGAAGATGTCGCGGTTAGCCCGAAGGAAGCTGATGAGCGCGTCTTCCTATTTGGGGTCGAGGCCGGCCCCGATGGTGGTGGTCTTGTTGGGGTCGCCTGTTCCGAGGTCGACCGTCCTGACGAGTACCTCCTCAGGTGGCTGAGGCTTGTTGGTGCTGTCAGACTTCTCTGGGATGTCGAGTTCGCTCGTGGCGAGCTTCTTCGATGCGGCGTAGACCTCCATCATTGCGTTGGGTACTTGGTTCGTGGAAGCGATCACCACGGCCTCTGTATCGCAGTCGTGGGAGATCTTCAAGTCCCCTTGGAGGGAGAGTACGCCACCGGACTTGGCATTTTGAGTACCAAGTAGGTGTAGTGGGGCACCGCCATGAACTTGGCGATGGCCGGTCCGCCGAGGATGGCGTGGTAGGAAGTCTCGAAATCCGCGACCTCGAACTTGATGTACTCGGTGCGGTAGTTATCCCGAGATGCCCCCGAAGGTAAGCGGCGTACCACCGAGCCCGGTGGGATAGCCGTGTTGCTCGGGACGATGCCGTAGAAAGGCACGCGCCCTTGGTGAGCATGGGGGTGATGTCGAGGTTCATCTTCTTCAAGGTTTTGGTGAAGAGGACGTTGAGCCCGCTTCCACCGTCGATGAGCACCTTGTTGAGCTTGGAACCCGCCATCGTTGGCTTCGGGACGAGGGGAAACCGTCCGGTTCGGAGAAGTTGGTCCATTGGTCCGCGCGGGGAGAAGGTGATGGGTGTCTCGACCACCCGAGAGGGGTCATAACCGCCGGCTCGATGGACATCACTTCACGACGGGTAGCCTTCGCTCCCGCTCCCGCCGGGCGTCCGCCGAAGAGGACGTTGACGGTCTTCTCGGGTTCTTGGAAGTCGTTGTCGTCGCCGTCCTTCTTCTTGCCCTTTTGGTCGTGAGGGTGCGGTGGCTCCGGCGTATCCTTGAGTGCATGCCTGAGCTGATAGCACTGCTCGGTAGTGTGGTTGCCGTTTGGATGCCACGGGCACTTCTCCTTCAGCAGGTCCTTGAACCCGCCGGAGTTCTTCTTCGAGTTCCCTTTCTGAGGGCGCTGGATAGCCGCGACGGTGTTGTCTGGCTTGCGCTTGCGGTTGGAACCCGAGTAGTAGTTGTTGTTGTTGTTGTTGTTGTTGTTGTTGTTGTTGTTGTTGCGGCCGCCTTGGTTTGCATTCTTTGCGCCGCCGCCGCCCTGGTTCTGCTTGGACTTGCAGCGAATGGCGTCGTACTTGGCGTTGGCCTTGTCCTCTTCATCCGCCCAGGACGTGATCATGTCCTTGAGGTGGGGAATGGACCTGGGGCGGCGACGACCGAAGTCCTCGAAGGTGCGGCGATGGTAGAGGCCGTCCTGGAAGAGGTCGATGACCTCCTTGTCGGTGACGTCCACGACGGTAGCGCGCTTGTCGAAAAAGCGGCGCATGTACTTGCGGAGGGTCTCGCCTTGTTCCTGCTTGATCATGGCAAGGTCCATGCGAGTACCCGAACGGCCCATGGTGCCCGCGAAGTTACTCGTGAAGCTGCTCCTTCGGTGGTCCCACTTGTCGATCGAGTGCTTGTCCAGCGACTCGAGCCATGTGAGTGGGGCTTGGTCCAGACAGAAGGGGAAGTAGAGGCATTTGGTGTCGCTGTTGCCGCCAGCGTTCTCGATGGAGAGGGCGTAGCATCGGAGCCACTGGATGGGATCGTGCTTCGCGTCGTATTTGGTGATCCCAAAGGTTTGAACTTGTCGGGGAGGAGCAGGTTGCGAAGCCGGGGTGAGAAGGCAGGGAAGCCGTCGCCTTCAGCAGCGGTGGTCGACTTCTTCTGTCGCAACTCCTCGATCCTCGACGAGCATCGTACCCGCCCCGAGAGGCACCGGAGGGCGTGGGCGTGCGCGTGGCCGCGGCCGCCGCGGCCGCCGCCGCCTCCGGCTTTCTGTTGGCCCCGTGGTTGGAGGCTGCCGCCGCCGGCCGCCGCCGCCGTCGGGGTCGTTGCCGCCGCCACCGGCCGGAGCGCGGTGGGGGACAACTTCTCGGTTGCCCCGGTCCCCGGCGTGAAGGTCCGCCGGCGTTGGAGCGGCGACGGTTTGGGTCGGCGGGATGTCAGCTCGAGTACGGTTGGGGCCAAGGTCGGCGCTGCGACTAGTAGCTTCATTGTCGCGGGGGTTTGGGCGGGGAGAGGTTGGTTGACTGCGTTGTCGACCCGCATGAAGTAGGCGTCTTCAGCGAGCTTGGCGATGACCTCTCCGGCGCGTATGCCCCGAGCCACGACGCGCGATCGCCGCGATCGACATGAGGCACGCGCTCGGGGGTGGTGTGTACTCGCTCTCGACCGCCTCGAGAGCCTCCGCAAGGTTGCGGATGGGAAGGTTGTCTCTGAGCCGCCGGCGCCGTTCGCTGCGCTTCCTGTTGCGCTCGCGTCGGGCGTCCCTATTGGCGACGGTCTCGTCTGCGGGTGCATTGGCAGACAGCTCGTCTGCGGAGATGTCCTCCAGGTATCTGTCTTCAGCCGTGCCTGAGGGTCCTGGAGTTTCGCCGGCAGCCATGAAGACTTGGCGATCGGGGGTGCCCAAGCTGGACTCAGAGGGCGCCACCTCAGTTGGTGTGTTTGAGTCAGCCTGGGCCAGTGGTGTTCCCTCCTGGAACGGTAGCGAGTCGATGTAGGCGACGTAGCGTGACTCCTCCTTTGCCGGTCGGCGAGGCTCGCGGTCCGGCCGCAGACATATCTTCCGGCCGGCGTCGATCTTATGACCGGCCCGCAGGCCGGCCCCGACAAGGGAAGCTCGGTGGAGTCATCCTCGGACTCGGGCTCCTCGGGGGTCCGACCCGAAGTCGAACTCGTAATCCGGGTTCGAGTAGAACTCGGAGAGAGGGCCGGAGTACGAGATGTGGTCGGGGACGGCGTCGGAGTCCGAGTTGTACTCGGTTACGGGTTCCTTGCCGGCCGGCGTGGTGTAGGAGCCTCCGTGCGGGCCCGGCCGGGGACGCGTGGGCCACGCGCGGAGTGCCGGCGTGGTGAAGGGGCCGCTGCGATGGCCGAGCGGCCCGGCTCGCATGCGATGGCCCATGGCGACGTCGGGTTCGAGTTGGAGACGGACTCGAGCTCGAAGTCGGCGTGGATGTTGGAGAGCGAAATTTCGCCGAACTTGCCGGCGAGCTCGCCCGTGACAACTTCGGGGAAGCGTCACAAGGCGCCCGTCCTCGAGTCGGGCCGCATGATCGGGGCGACGCCGGAAGGAACCCGCGCCATCGACTGTGCGGACCCGGGCGCCGAAGACGAAGGTGTCGCCACGGTTGAAGGCGACGGTTGGCTTGATGTGGACGAAAGCCGTCGAGTTCGCCATGTGATCTCGAGCGAGAGCCCCTACGGCGCGCCGGTGTCGGTGTTTTAGACCGGCAACCTACTACGGGGAGTACCCGAAGTAGATGAATGTGACTCGCCGAGATCGGTAACTCGAAGGAAGAGACACGTGGCACACAATTTAGACAGGTTCGGGCCGCGAGGTGCGTAATACCCTACGTCATGTATGCTGCGTGGCTCTGGATTGATAGGGCACAATTACAAGGTGGTGCAATAGTGCGCCGTGGGTTGTATGAGATGAGATTGGATGAGGAGATCGGTCCCTGCCTCGCCTTATATAGTCCGGGAGGCAGGGTTACAAGTCGGAGTAGGAAGAGAGTACTAGTCGAGTACGTCTAGGAGTCCCCTGCACAGTGCGGGACATGTACAGCTTCCTAACCGAGTACTACTCCTGTGTAGTCCTTGTGCTCCACGCCTTCAGGTGCCGTGTAGCGCAAGCCAGGTAGTCCCAGGGGCCCACCGAGTAGTCGGTCCTGGTACCCACCGAGGTAGTGGGCCCAGGGAGGTCCATACGACAAAATGCACCTCTGGTGAATTAATCACAATTTTATATTTGTCAGAAATATTTATTCTTGAAATATGCCTAATTTTCTTTGTAAATACATAACTCAAGATCCATAATACTTCTAGGTGTATATGTTGCATTCCTAGCTTAGTTTTGGACCATAGATCATGTGTGAGAAAGCTGGAATCATTTTTTTATTCATTTCTCTTTTTTGGATGGCTAGCTTTTGTTATTTTCGGTATAATTAAATTCATAGATCTCCTAAGAGAGCATGTGTGTGCAGTGGCCTGTATAGGTTTGGAAATGCTTCATAACACATTCCACTTAATCTTATTAATTTATTTTATGAATAAAAGCTATGGAAGCCTTTTAAAGCTTAATCTTAAATTAGATGAGAAAATCATCAAACTACACATATAAAGACCCTATGTGTGAGATGTAAATCATTTTAAAATGAGAAAGATCAACCCCTTGCTGTTTGTGAAAGCTAAATTATTTTGTTTACATGAAATATGTACACAATCATTATATAAAAGAATAATAATAAAGCACCACAGGAAAATCACTTTAATAGAAAGGTTATACCAAATGTGTGTCTGTTAAGGTGAATATGACCAACCATACTCTTCATGGTTGTCATATGTTGTTTGTAATTAATTAAATTAAAAATCGTCAATTTAAGTCTTGTGTTGCATCCTCGTGTAGATCTCCCGAACGGTAGCTGTACGCGTGTGCCGGAAGGAGGAGACTGAGGAGCTGACGGAGATGTGCACCATGTCGTTGTAGAGCAAGACTTGTACCAAAGTCCAGAAGGGCCCAAGGCCAACCTTGCCAGCGAAGGCAAGCCCCGAATCATTAACCTTGTTTTTAAAGTTATGCAATCATCGTTGCTATGATTGTGCATTTACGTTTCAGGAGTTGAATGAAACCCTAGATGCATGATCCCTAGGTGCCTATGTTCTTTTACTAGTATGCTAGGTCGATAGCTGCTATGTTATAGGACCCGGTAGAAGTCGGGTGATGTTCGTCACTCGCGAGAATAGGTTCTTATGTTGGAATCATAAGATCTTTATAAATGGATTGCTCATGTGGTAAGAGCATGGGATTTGGGCTCCGGTCCAATGGCTTTCGTGGACTATGCTTTTGAACGTACTAAACACTTGTCGGGAATGGGACCCGTAAGCCTAGTACCCGATTGACGCGGCAAGGGAACCTTTCCCTACTACACCTGGGGCATAGAGATGTGTCCCCCTGCTTGCAACAGTGTGGTACCTGCGTGAGCCTGGACGTTCGTGTGTGGGCGAGCCAGTAAGCCTTGTACCAAGGAATGTAGGTTCCGATCCCGAGCTGAAGATCGACGGGAACCGCCTGGTCGGTGTATAACCTGTTTCGTTTTTATTGGACCTTCTTGGGGGTATGCATTCTTCCGTGTGTTTAGGTCCACCTTGCAAGGTTATAAACCAATCGATTGTCGGACTCTCACCGTTATCCGAGACTGCTTAATCAACTGGCCATGGTATCCCGTAATGATGGAACTATATTACTGCTTGAATTAATTGCTTGTACAATTCTTGATTGAATTAGTTGGCACACCTAGAAATGTTAATCAACTAGAATTTGTGCTAAAATATTGAAAGTAAGGACATACTCTTTGTTGCTCTTCAGCAAAAGAACTCCACCGGCCAAAAAGCCTCTAATGTCTAGAGTTTGGTGTTGTAGTTATAACCCGACGGTTAAGTCTTGCGGAGTATTAGTATACTCAGCCTTGCTTTAAAACTGTTGCTGCAGGTGTTGCTGACCGGGTGGATGACGACCAGTGATGGCATCACAGACGGCCTCCTGTGATGTTCATCGAGCCGCTAGTTTATTTATTTCTGTTGTTTTCAAACTCTGAACTTTTAGTTATTGTCCTGAACAATGATTTGTAATATTTAAACCCCCTTCGGGGTAGCTTTGTGTTAATTGGTATAGTGTACTCTAGACTCGCCTTTGCGTGAATTGTAATGCATATTGTCGATCCTTTGTTGATATCCAAGTGATTTACCGGGCGTTAACCCGGCAACTAACGACATGATGATACTTTATTATTGCTTAATGACCAAAGTGGATTGGTTTAGGCAATAGTACGGTATTTTCCTGGGTGGGTTGTCACAACTAGGGTTAGACAAACTAGGTTAGATTGATTTCGAGGATGATCAAAATTTAGTAGATGCAAAAAGAAAAACCAAAAGCAATAAAAGATCAAATCTTGATCACTTGTTCCCCGGCAACGGCGCCAGAAAAAGGGGCTTGTTGACGGTGTATAATCGTATTAAACTTCAAGTAGACTTGCAAGCGGACAAGTCTCCCGTCGTAGTCAAGGGACCCTTCTTCCCTCGAGTGGTAAACCCAAGGTATCGAATCTGAGGAACAATGCGTGATGCAAGAGCTGATCTAGTAAAGCCGAGAAACTTAGATCTTCAAGAGGTGAAACCTATGCATCTAATCTTAAAGAACATCAAAACGAATCTAATCTACTAAAGATCGGAGGTAGCAAGAGATAGAGGGGGATAGATAAACCAATCTAGAGAGATTGGATCAAGCCTTTGTTGAAGTTCCGAGCAAAATAATAAGTAGCAAGTTCAATCTCATTAAAAGCCTCTCTAAACCACGGTTTCCCGTCCGACTCCGAAAAAGCCCACCTTTTGGAGCCACCGTTCTGTCACAACACACCCCTATTCGTGCAGGTTAGTCTAGGGCGAGTCCAAAGACAAGTTGAAATCTTTCGGAAGGTCAGGCATGCACCTCTAGCCACCACAGCTACAAGAACATCCTCGGTGATCTATCTCGAGAATAGATCTTAAGATAAGAAAAGCCGATCGAAATCAAAGACGTAGGAGAAACACTTGATCGCTAGAAATCGGATTGCAACTTGATAGTTCAACATAGTACATGGATCAAGATCACCACCAGGATCCTACCTTGATCTTGCTTCTAGCTCCGGGAACTCCGACGTGGTCTTCCTTGCAATGTTCCCACGTCGGCTAGGGAGACCCTGGTCAACTAGCTCGGCCCTCTCCTGTCTGAGATGGTGTCCCTCTCTTATCTGCTCCTCGGCGGCCGATGACGAATGAATTGATGCGTGGCTCTTGGCCTCGGGCTATAAATAGTCCGAATGGTGGCTAGGTCAAAGGGGGTTGACTGGGCCTCGAAATGGGCTGGGCTGGCCGGCCTGGGCCGACCGGCCTGGGCCCACTTCAGCCCAGTCGGCTGCCTCCTTTGCCCGGTGTTGGTTCCCGAGTCTTCTAGATCCTCCCCCCTTCTGCATGTGGGCCCTTGTCGTCAGTTTCTCTTTGAATTAGATGAAGCTCCTTGTCCCGCAAGATTCGGCACTTTTCTGACTAGGTCCTCGGAGTTTGTCATCTTCTCGGGTTTGGTCCCTGGGCTTCTTGGAGTCATGTTTGCTTCATTGCATGACTTGTACCGGGCTTCAATATCTTGTCACAAGGTGCTTGATGAACTTATCCCGGAAGTCTTGCTTTCAACACTAAAACCCTGCATAAACACTAAACTGCAAAACTGACTTGCACGAACGAACTTGTTATACCAAGGGGGTTAGTACCAATGGATAAGGTATAAAACTCATGCCAACACCGAAGGTAAACTCATGGCTAGGTTGACGAAATTTCACTGTCAACAATGATCAATTCCTATCGTAAAGTTCAAGGCGTTGCAAAAGACATGAGCATTACAATGGGAGATGCAAGTTAAGCTTGCCACGATGGATGTAAATGCATAGACTATACACCAAGATGGAGCAAGTGAACGCAAGGTTGAGAGAAAACATAATAAAAACAACAGTACGCCAGGGATCAAGGAGAGGTGGAAGCTCATGATAAGACAATACTAATCAATGGAGGCAAAGGTAGACATAGGCGACAAAAGCCTTTTCATAGGCTATAGAAGTCAAACAAAACAGGGCCTAATAGACCATTAGAATATTAAGATCACATTCGTTTCCACATGAGTGCATTTGAGCTAGAACCGATAGATATGAAAAAATCATGATATGTACTACAAGAGATCCAAACTTGTTCGGGTCGGGGACTAATTTACTCATGATAGACATTCATTTCCACCCGGATTTAATCCATTAGTCGAGAGGTGTGGAATGAATCAGAATCTCTTGGTGCACCTATCATGAGTAAATTAGTCTCCGACTTGAAATAAATCCAAGTATCTTACAATAATTATCATAAATTTCTTATTATATAATATCTATCATTCCGACCGGAATCTAATCTGATGGAAACGAATGAGGCATAAAGAAGGTAGGATCAGTTTATGATTTCTATGACCTATATACATACACTTAGATTGTAATCATCGACGAGAAAATTGACTTTGAGTGCACTAAAGAAGATTGGTGTGATTATGCAACAATATGTGTGGAGTGGAAAAGATCTATGGAGGGAAAAGTTGAATGCTTATTAACTACCACTGTATAATAATGAATGTCATACTAACTAGACGGGCTATGTTGCTAGTTTCAGCTGAGCTCCATTAAAACCATGACGAGAGGCATATTTCTTGTGTTATAGATGCTCACGCAGCATTAGCTAGGTATCGTGGATCAAAAAGAAAACATTTCTGCATGAGTATACATGGCCAAACGGGTGGCCCAGCCCGACCTGTTTAGGCCCAGCCTGCTTTGGCCCAGTCACAATGGCGGGTCGGGCCGTGCCAGCCCACGTGCCACATGCTAAGCCTAGGCCTTGCCTAGGTTGGGTTCATACGGGTCGTGCCGGCCCAACATCCCGTCGTGCTTGGTGGGCCCGGCCGCCCATTGGCTCGCCACTAAACAAAAAAAATCTCTAAACTCTCAACATTTGATTCATAAACACATAAAATGTACACATATTTAGAATTGATGGTTTTCACAAACATATAGTGAAGTATACATGTTGTCATATAATGATATACATATAAGTATATTATGTTCAAACAATCACAAACATGACTATTTTTAGTGAGTGAGAAAAGATATAGCGGGCCAAATCGTGCCATCCAATTAAACGGGTCGTGCCTGTGCCAGCCCACGTGCCACACCAACAGCCCAAGCCTGGCCCATCATTAATCGGGTCGAGCCGTGCTTGGGCCGTGCCAAATCATGTCGTGCCTTGTGCCGCCTGTTAGGCCCGACCCATTTGGTCATCTATATGCGTGAGAGAAACATGCGACATGCCTACCATGGAAATCACGATGTATAATTTAGGACAAATTAAACTAGCTCTTCGTGCGATCGTAGCGGCTAAATCTCTGTTGTGGTTGGGCCGACGTGTAGCTAGGAACACCGGGATAGTAAAATCCACGCAAAGAGAGTGGTAAAACACAAAAGAAAAGTGGTAACCACAATCATCATACAAAACTATATAAGAGGTCCACACTAAGGAATTCTTTGAGATCTCAGCTAACCATGTCAGCAACCGACCCCACCACTCAGTCCCACTTCAACGTAAGTGTTGCCCCGCCCCTGCTTAGCAGCCCCACCACTTAGCCCTCAGCCGTCCACGTCGTGCCGCCCCTCCCCTGCTTCTCCAACCGTCATGCGGTCGCGCCTCAGATCCGCCATCGCCACCCACCATGCCTTCAATAGCGTGGCCAACCATCTCCGGTTAGGGTTAGCAAAAACAAAATTCTAAAAAGAAAAATTAGGGTTAGTCAAAACCTAGATTAGATTGATTTTTTTCTTTTGAGGATGATCAGAATTAAGAGATGCGAAATAAAAATCAAAAGAAAAACTGAAAAATATTTACAAAAATGTGATACTAGATTGGATCTTGATTGCTTGTTTCCCGGCAACGGCGCCAGAAAAAGGGGCTTGTTGACGGTTGATTGTCGTATCAAAGTTCGTTTGGATTTACAAGCGGACAAATCCCCCATTGTAGTCAAGGTACCCTTCTTCACTTAAGTGTGAGAACCCAAGGTATCGAATCCGTGGAACAATGTGCAACGTTCTTCCCTTAAGTGTGAGAACCCAAGGTATCGAATCCGTGGAACAATGTGCAATGCAAGGATTCAATCTAGTAAGGCAACAAGTTGCATCTAATCTAAGAGATCATCAAGAAAACACATCTAATCTAATCTAATCTAATCTAATCTAATCTAATCTAATCTAATCTAATCTAATCTAATCTAATCTAATCTAATCTAATCTACTAAACGCAAGAGGTAGCAAGAGAAAGCAAAGACATAACCGATCTAGAGAGCCTAGATCATGCTTATGTTGTAGCTCCAGACAAGATAGATGAAGATAGAAAAGCGAATCTCATAAAAAGCATCTTTAAACCGTGGCCTTCGATCTGATTCCAAAGACACCCGCCTTTTGGAGCCACCGTCCTATCAAAACGCACTCCTATTCGTGCAGGTTAGACTAGGGCGGGTTCGAGAAGAACAAGTTGAGAACACTTGGTCGGTCCGGTATGCACATCTAGACACCGCGGCTACAAGAGCACCCTAAGCAATCTATCTTAATTATGGATTGAGGAAGGAGCAAAATCAAGGGAGAACAAAATCATCGAGAAGGCACTTGATCGCTAGAAATCAGATTCACTATAAAACTTCACCATGAATGATTTACATGAACAAGATCACCATCGGGATCCTACCTCGATCTTGATCCTTGCTCCGGAGCTCTGACACAGCTTCCATGCAAGGTTCCCAGGTCGATTAGGGAAACCCTAGACAACTAGCACGACTCTCTTCTCCGAGATGGTGTCCCTCTAGCTTCTCTGCTCCTCGGCGGCAGATGACGAATGAAATGATGTGTGGCTCTTGACGAAGGGACTATAAATAGTCTGAGGGGTGTCTAGGTCAAAGAGGACGCAGAACTGAGCCTAGAATGGGCTAGGCCGGCCGGCCTGGGCCGACCGGCCTGGGCCCATCTCGGCCCAGTTCGGCCCCGGTTTTCTCCCGGTCTTCGTGTCTTGTAGAACTTTCCACCTTTTGAATGTGGTCCCTTGGCGTCGGTTTCTCTGCGGTTTGGATAGGGCTCCTTGTCGCGCAAGTTTCAACATTTTCTATTCAGGCCCTCGGAGTTTCACGGCTTCACGGTTCGGTCCTTGGGCCACTTAGAGTCATATTCACTTCATGTCTTGACTTGTGTCGGGCTTCATAATCTTCTCACAAAGTGCTTGATGAATTTTCTCGAGAAGTCTCCGAGAAGTCTCCCTTAGCGTTAAAACTCTGCACAAACGATAAACTCCAAAAACCACATGTGAGTGCGAACTCAATATATCATGAGGGTTAGGATCGTTAGTTTGGATATCAAATCAATGCCAACACCGAAGGTAAACTCATGGCTAGGTTGATGGAAACTCACCGTCAACAATCTTTCATTTTTGGAAGCTGCTGTGAGAGTTCTCTGGATTGTTTGCGAGTATGTATTAAACTAATTTTAGGATTTCCTTGGGCAACGACATTGACTCCGTTCTTCATTCCTGTTACTTATTTCAAAATGGATGATGGTGTCATGTTTATAGGAACTATGCTATCTCGGCTTCAGTGAGTACAATGAGGCTGGTTTTGACGCTTTACTCCAGCACTCAATACATCTCAACATCACTATACGATTACTCTTTTTGTCTATCACTTCTTCGTGAACAATTAGTTTCTTACCAGGTTCAATAATTCAGGGAGCCTCTCTGTAAAGCTTGATGCCCAGGGTCTCCAAGGATTTAGGTTTTAGGGTCTCATACTATGTATTTATGACAGTCATCTATTTTCTATGACTAATAACATTCATGTATGTAATTTATTATTCTTTATGAGTACATGAAAACATCTATTTATGTAATTTATTTATTATTCCCGGTAAAAATACATGAAGTATCGGTCATTTAATAGTCGGTCTCTCTCAACAAACTAAATATGTATCCATGTATAATATCATTTGCAAAAAGGATGTTACCTAGAAAACATCGTAGTGTTACTGCTTTCAAATTTCAAAGAATGTTGCTATGTAATCACTTTAACATTTTTTATCAAATTTTATCAAAAGATCCCGCTGCAAGGTGCGGGTGCCACCTAGAGTTCCACGAATAATCGGACCCGAATTACCTGGCTCTTTGTGGGAAGGGCGTGCAGTAATCGCAGAAGATCCTGCAGAATTCGGAGAGGAAAGGCATCCCGTCGGGCGGCGGCGCGCAGCGCTCTCTCTCTCTCTCTTCAACGCCCCGCGGTTGCGACTGCGAGCGATCGGCCGGCGAGAGACAGTGGCATAGCCCGGGGCCGGCCGTCAGCGGGTGTCCGGTGGCCTGTGTGTGTATTCTGTGCATTTAGGCCACAATAGGTATCCTTATCGCCGCAGGCTGACAAGTGACACCTGTATTGTCATTCCTCACCCGGACCTTTCTGGCGAGTAATCCTCTCTCGCTTTTGCTCGCGTCCTCTGATCCATCCATCCATCCATCCACTGATGACTGATCGATCGACCGATCCGTCCATGGACACTCGCCATCTTCACATGGATGATGCCTGGCGCGCTGTTGCCTGTTGGTTCGTTGGTGGCCTTTTGAACTTCGTCAGGTCGAGGCGGCGAGGATCGCAGGACGGACGATCGAGGGATGATTCCACGTGAATTTACGGTGGTTTTGCCCTTCACTGGCCCGCCCGCCGGCGAGCGGGGATCGCCCAAGTTCTTTCCCGGGGAGCGAACGAACTGGGTGTGCCGCTGCCGGGGTGTGATGAGACAGGGAACGATGGCTGGCAGAGTCGGCACGTGGGCTCCGCGCGGACAAGCCGTCAATACGCCCCCGCGGGCAGCCACGCCGCCGTGCCGGGGAGGTCTCGCGGCGTCGCTCGCTCGCTCGTTCGCGCAGAGGGCGACACTCTCTCACGTCTTCTCACCATAAACCTCGCTTTTAGCTGTCCATGTTTTTTTGGTAGATTATACTTGAGCTAAACTATATGGATATCGTCACGTTAAGAATGAGGGCAGATGGACGGCAAGCCAGCCTGTGCAGATTAGCTGGGTTAGCCCAATTCTACAGTACGTTTGTTGGAAAATTCACGTGCGCAGTAACTAATTAACTTGCTTTGGCTGCTGCCTGCATATGCCTATGCCAGTATGTATGCCTCCCTCTCACCCGATCCGATCAACGCCCGGCCGTTACTGTGCCAGCAGCCGGCGATCAGAGCGGTCGTACAGTAACACATGGTATAGTATCACTACTTGTACGATGCTACGTGAGCCGTCGTACGGTAACATACTCCCTCCGTCTCAAAATATAAGATATCGAAGAGTTCAACATACTCCATCCGTCCTAAAATATAAGGTATGGAAGAGTTCAAATTAAAGAAACAACACTAAGAGAAAATAACCTCTATATCCCCTCATTCAACACTACCCACCAACTTTCCACCTAATCACCAATCTCATTCAATTTTGTCATATTTTTTCGAAACTTTATATTTTGGTACAAATTTTAAATCATTTAGTACCTTATATTCCGGATGGAGGGAGTACTTCTACGATCCAACGTATCTTGTATTGTATCGGCTATCATCGCCGCCACCTGCACCTGAGGCTATCAACTCGATCAGGACAGCTGCAGCAGCGTCGTGTGCCGTGCAACAACAGAGGACACGACACGACGCAGCAGGTTCGTTCGATCCATGCTCCTTGGGTTGGGTTGGATATATAGCTAGGGCGCTGGCGCGTGCATCACCGACCGTAACGTGTTATGGCCTTATGGGCCTCCCACGACCTACTGCAGGAGTACTAGCTAGTACGACCACTATTTGCTACTGTACTGTACATATATACTGCAAGCCACACGGGAGGAACAGCACCCGACGTCGTTCCCCGATCTCCAAAGTACATACCGTCCCTCCATTTTCTTGGTACGTACAGATAATAGTACTAGTACTCCTCTCCACCAAAACGGCAGGCGCCCCTTCACGCACGGCATGGCCCTGCACCGCCGCACCGCACCACCACGCGCCGGCGCCGCCCGCCGCAGCGGAACACGGCGTCGCTTTTAGCTCTCCACGTTTTTTTTTAGATTGTACTTGGGCTAAACTATATGGATATCGTCACATTAAGAATATGAAAAGTCCTTTTGACGTCTCTCATCTATTATCGAAGTCTAACTTTCATCCTTCATATGCAAAATTGGATATTTGGGGTCCCTCAAGTATCAAATCTGGTTATTTTTGGTCTCTCGGCTGTTTCGAAGGGTGGTTTTCGCATCACGTTGCCCAACTGAGAATATAAGGTCCCTCAACTATCAAAAATGTTTATTTTTAGGCCCCTCAACTATCAAATCTATTATTTTTCCCTTGATTGCTTTGGAAGGTGGTATTCGCATGACATGATGCTGGGTCAACATACCAGGCACATGCGGAGGTGGGACCCCATGATGTCACGTGACTATCTTCTCCCCTTTCTCATTCTCCCTTCCCTCTCCCTAACACTTCTTTCTCTCTATCTCCTCATCCCTATCCAGAACGACGGAGCTCTAGGTCGTCGTCCAACGACGACGAGTTCGTGCGGTGGAGAAAGACGAGCGAAACTGCGGCGGGCTCCTGTGATGGAGCATAGCGATACGTCACGACAGGCTTGTGTGGCAGAGCGGCTCGTGCGGTAGAGCAAGAGGAGAGAGAAAGAAGGAAGCCACATGACACGTGGGACCCACCATCACATGTACCTCGCATGTGGAACTCATCATCATATTATGCGAAAACCACCCTCTATAACAGCCGAGGGACCTAAAATAAATAGATTTGATAGTTGAGGGATCTCATATATCTAGTTGCGGCCAAATCATGATGTTGGAGGATTCGGAATCGAGCCTTTAGTACTCTAAATCGTGAGATTGTTACAGTTAATCAAGTGTGATTCGAAAGGCTTAACCGCGAAACCCCTGGAGTCATTTAGTTCCTTTTTACTTTTCAGGTCACATCTTTCGTCGGGTGCCTTTCGTCACAAGCAAAAGCGTCGAGTGGGTCCAACAGCCAAGAGTATTAGATTTTCGTCCAAGTGGTTTGGCTTTCCTTGCGACGAAACCCCGGGGGCGAATCCTATCTGCCTGACAATCTACAGCCTGGGTTTCGCCTGGGGGATTTCGTCGCCCTAGCTCCTAATGCGTTCACTTTCTAGCTTCGGAATGTGTTTCAGGTGCAACGATGGGCTATGTGAAGAGGGCGTCTCCAAAAAGTTCAAGATCTTTACCCGACAAGCGCACGTGTTGACGCCGGGAAAGCGCCGTGATTTGCGGCGTGACGTCACGAAGCACCGATTACGTGAAGACCTAGTTGGAGACCTCTCGAAATTATCCTAGCACATTCTGTTTCGATTCGTTTTACACGAGGGCAATCTTGGTATGTAAAAAGTCCGCTCGCTCCCTATAAAAGGAGGTCGACCGGCACTTGTAAAGGGGATCGGCTTTTGAGAAGTTCACTATTGAGAAAGAGCATTTTGCTTTCTACTTTGACATTCGTCTGAGTTTTAGTTCTCGAGTCTTTTTCCTTTCATTGTTTGTGAGGGGTAGCTTCGCTACATCACAACACATGCGAAAATCACCTTCAAAACAACCAAGGGACAAAAAATAAACAAATTTGATAGTTGAGGGACCACGGATACCCGGTTTTGCTGGATGAGGGACCAAAATTAGACTGGTACATGAGGGACGTGAGAAGGACTTTTTCCTTAAGAATAAGGGCAGATGGACGGGCAAGCCAGCCTGTCTAGATTAGCTGGGCTTAGCCCAATTCTACAATACGTTTGTTGGAAATATTGGGCGTGTTTGATTTCTCGGCTATGGCCGGTCGACAGTGAGCCAGGCCCAGGCCAGCCACGGCCTGGCTGCCACTACACAAGTCTGTTGTTTGATTTCCTTGCAGCAGTTAAGCCAGGTTCAACCTTTTTTGTGTTTGATTTGCACCCAGGAGCCTGGCCCAATCATCAACTACCATCAACCACCAAAAGGAGATGTTGTTTGATTTGGGCCTGGCCAAACCATCAGACAAGATGAGAGCAACATATTTTGACAGCAAAAATAGGCCTCAACTAACAAACTTGATGCAATGGTTCATGGATTGACAATCACTGGTAACTGTGCATAGCTTAGCAACAAATATGGATACTGCCATGGGCTTCCTTTGAGCACCTAAGAACAATCACCATTTCTTGTGTAGTATCTGTCTCTATTTCGGGTTGTTCTTGGATGCTCCAATAGAAGCTGATGACAGCACCACAAGATACAACAAAATTGGATAAAACAGACAATAATACCATGCACAGTTATCTCATGTAATATATTGTTGCATCATCGGCCACATATCAGCAAATTGTAATCAGAGGGACAAACAAGACCTCAGCTGCAAGTAGATATGGCATAATATATAAAAATCTGTACTAATCATCATTGGTGCCAAAATAATAAGGTGGCATAATATATAAAAATATGTACTAATCATCATTGGTGCCAAAATAATAAGGTGGCATGAGATCCAGAAAATCATCAATGAAAGAAGAGAACAGGCCACCTGACATTTAAAACAAAGAAGCATAGCACCTCAGACTAGTGTTTGATGCATCACATGCCAAGTATAAAACCCAAATTAGAATATAATAGTAACTGAGCATACCAGAAAGCCAACAAAGGCTAGGTTTCAATACAGCAAGTCTGAATACAATTTCTGCCCATATATAACAAGCACAAATGGACTATCACTGTTAGCCACCCTCCTGTTAAGTAAGCCAAAAGGACATGTGCTGATCAACCATCTACCATGCACAATATCTAGCCAAAAGGGAACCCAAAAAGAGATGAGAGTGGGGGGAGGGAGGTGGAGGAAGTATACATCTCTATAGTCAACCCCCTCTAGACAAAAGTTCCCAGCAAGGACACAACTACACATAGTAGTTTTGGAAAGGTAGATCCTTAGCCATATGCTCCTATGAGGGGTTGACATGGTCACAAACCCAGTGGCAACAGCCTTGTTCTCCAGGAGATGGGTGTAGGCAACAATCAGGGCCTCAGTGGAGAACTCAGTCATTTCCATGACAGCAAGGTACATGTCTGGATCCACATGTGCAGCCCCAGTTTTCAGCATAGCATTTGCAACATTGTTAACAACATCTGTCATGTTGCTCATCATTAGCATCTCATCCTCACTGAAGTTGGGCCTCTTCCTCTTACCCCCACATTGGTGCTGACAGGTGTTGTGTCCTTACTGCCCTCACTAGACTCAAAATTAACTTTAACTTGAAACTTAGGTTTAGTATCAAACTTAACTCTAGCATCCAAGGCAGGACAAGAGAAGTCCTCACCCTTTATCTTGGCAGCCACACTGTCAACATTGTTGACCCCCAAAGGCTCATTGGATCCTAAGGAAAACCTACCAGTTGCCAAGGTGCTACCAAATATGGCCAACATCTCAGAGTAGAACCTGAGTGGGGTGTTCAGGTACTATGCATCCTTAGGGTGGTCCTGTAGGGAGTATGAAAATTTAAGAACACAAGACAGAGTTAAGAGGAGATGGCACAATTAAAGGAGAGAGTATTTCAGGTTAGCAAATTGGGCTGTGTATCTTGCAATGACCAAGATAGTGATCCTGCTCAAGCATTATGGCATGAACATCCTCATCAAATGTTGCACCACTAAGCATCTTCAACTTGGCAATCTTAGACCACTTTTGTTTCCACTTCCCCAAGTGATTGTACACTTGAGTTGTAGTCACTACAACCCCACTGTAGTCCTTAAGAGCCCTAGCTATAGCATTGACATCCTTATCTTTGTAAGTCTTGTCAGTCCTACCACTCTCAGACACAATTTGGGCCATCCTCCTCAGGACAAATCCAGATGTGTTGTTATTCCACCTCATGGGGCCTTGCTGTCCTACTACAACAGGCTCACCATCACCTTGTTCAGCTTCCAGGTCAACCACAACAGGGTCAGCTGGCTGACCAAATGCTGCTACACCTGGGTCCATGTTAGCAGCAAACACAAATCCCCCCTCGAGATCAACATTGTTTGCAGCCATCCTACCATTGCATAGACATTGTAAAGCACACATATGCAAGGGCAAGCACAAATAGACATTTGAAAGCACAAATAGACATTGTACAACAAAAATAGGCATTGCAAATAACAAATTGGTCTCAGACATAACATTATTATAGTACACAAGCAACGCACCACATTAGTTCCATATCCAGGGTCTACCAAATTATGTTACACATCAATGGATGCAAATAAATCAAGTCCTAGAAGTACCCCTAGCAGCCCACATAGCATTGCAAATCTCATCTCTAATACTGACCATAGCAGGTTCCTCTAAAGGTAGGTCTCCATCATCTGCTTCGTCAAGTTCACCCTCATAACCTTCCTCTACAGGGACAACCTCATCAACCCAAACCCAATGATCCAGTTGTGCAGTATGCAGCAAGCAAGCACAAGCTTAACTTGAGTCTTGTACTTGTGGAACGATTTGTTGTCTATAATTATGAATCTCCCCTTAAGTGCACCAAATGCTCTCTCCACAATGACCCTGAGTGAGGAGTGCCTAAGGTTGAAGAGCTCCTTTGCATTAGTGGGGTGGTTTCTGCTCCCAAACTCAGTCAGATGGTACCTAACCCCCCTGTAGGGAGGCAAGAAACCAGTTCTGCAGGCATATCCAGCATCTACCAGGTACAGTTTACCTACATTTGGGGGACAGGAGTTTGAAAATGTGTATAGGGTGCAAGAACATAAGTGCATGCACTAGCTATGGCAGATTACCTGCTGGGATAGTGAACCCATCATTTCTCTCAATGGCATCAGCCAGGATTAGTGCATCATGTGCTGATCCCTCCCATCCAGCTAAAACATAGGTGAACTTGAGGTCAAAGCTGACTGCAGCCATCACATTCTGTGTGGGGTTTGATTTCCTACCCTTAAATGCCTGCTGCATGTGTCTAGGCACCCTTGCCAACACATGTGTGCCATCAAAGGCACCAATGAAATTCTACAGAAATTATGCAAGTAGCATAAGCCAAAATTATAACATGTGTGTGTACCAAAAAGTAATGTTCTTGATAAACAGGTACCTTTAGAAAAGGGAACCATCTGTGGCTACCCATAATCTTAGGATGTGTGGCAGTGGAAGGCGGCTTGATCAGATCAGCCCTTAACTCACCAACAGCATACAGAACTTGGTGAAAGATTCTACTAACAGTCTCAATTGACCTCCTAAAGGTTTGGCGGACCACTCTGACCTACTACATGCAAAAACATTGCCACCTGTTCTTCAACAGGACATCCAACTGTCTCAGGTACAAGGCCTCTACTTCTGATTAGTTGGCATAAAGAAAAAAAGTACCCTTCTCATCCTAAGCATGGCAATGCATTCAATATCATTGTAATTATACATCATCTGGAGTGTGCTCTGCCTATGCCTCTCAGCATGAGTCCTAGGACCATAAGGGACTACCTCCTCTCCACTAATCCTTCTGATCCTATTGGCAACAAAACACACCATCACAACTACCATGGCAGCAGCTTGCCTAGCCATCATCCCATGTTGTGCATTTGCATCCATCTACATGCATTCAAAAATGTGTAAGCATTTTAGGTAGACCCTGGCTGGCCTCTGCATGATAGTGTTTGCATTTACAATTGGAAAAAAGACACGGTTGCATTCAAAAAATGCCTTCCTGTGCTCAACAGCTAGTCATCACCGACCAATTATCCAACATACCAACATTAAAATCAACATATAGGCAACAACAGTACTAAAAGGGCAGTATTATACCAGGTACCATGTCAAAGAACAAGTAAGCATGGACCAAAACAACCAGGATTAAGCATCAGTATGTACACATCGACAAACAAAACTTAAATCGAAGCACGATTAAACGTCAATAAGTAAATATTTACAAGCAAAACTCAGATCGAAGCATGATTAAGCATTAGTAAGTAGACAAGGACAAGCAAAACTCAGATCGAACCAAAACAGTAACGAATAGGAAGAGAGGATGGGGAAACATTTGGGATTTTCACCTCGGTGAGCAGGAGGGGGTGTAGATGGTGCTCAAATCGAACGAAGGTGGGGAGGAAGTAGTGGATCTGCTTCTTCGATCCAAGATCAGCAGCACGGAGAAGAAGATGAAGGAAGAAGAACGCCTTGCCGGAGCCCGCCAACAGAGGGAGTCGCGCCACCTGGACGCCGCAGATCCCCACCAGGGGAACGGAGAAGAAGTCGAGGAGGGGAACACCATCGACGCGCCGGCAGCCGACGACCTCACCTCCGACGGTAACTCAACGGCAGTGGGGTGTGGGGAGGAGAAGTTTTGAGCGAGAGAGAATGGGGGTTGTTATAGCACGGGGATGGCGCGCAAGGCGCGCGGAAGTTTCCATCTTCCCGCGCGAGCCCGCCAGAGCCTCCCCGCGCCGCAAAGATTCGCCCGCGCGAGCGCCGTGGGAGCCAGGCCGGGGAGGAACGAACCCTAGGTGCGTTTGGCCAGAGCCAGGAGAGAGGGCGAGAAGCACCGCGGCGGCCAGGCTCCCCAACAGGAGTAACGATATCAAACACGGGCTTGGCCCATATCAAACATTGTTTCCTTGTTTGGGTGCGCAATTCACGTGCGCAGTATATAACTAATTAACTTGCTTTGGCTTTCTACCTGCATATGCCTATGCCAGTATGTATGCCTCCCTCTCACCCGATCCAATCGACGCCCGGCCGTTACTGTGCCGGCGGCCGGCGACCAGAGCCGTCGTACAGTAACACATGGTATAGCATCACTAGTTGTACGATGCTACGTGAGCCGGCGTACAGTAACATACTTCTACGATCCTAGTACGTATCTAGTATCGGCTATATCATCGCCGCCACCAGCACCTGATGAGGCTATCAACTCGTCGTGCCGTGCCGCAACAGAGGACACGACGCAGCATGCAGGTTCGTTCGTTCCAGGCTCGTTGGGTTGGGTAGGATAGCTAGCGTGGGTGGCGCTGGCGCGTGCATCACCGCACGACCTAGTGAGGAAGTACTGCAAGCAAACACGGGAGAAACAGCGCCCTCCCATTTTCTTGGTAAACGTACAATAGTACATACTCCTCTCCACCAAAAAGGCAGGCACGCGCGGCCCTGCACCGGAACACGGCGTCGCCCGGCCCGGACCCTGCCGGCCGGCCGGCCTGATAGGAGTAGTGCACCATCCTGTCTGTCCTGTACACGCTGCGATTTGCGGACCGACCGGTCGCTACCTCTCCGGGCGGGCCGGGCGCGCCGGGGGTGAAATGGTGAACGGCGGAATCGTGCGTGCTGCCTGCCGCGCCACCACCAGGTCCGGCTCCTGCTGCTGCGCTTGCAGCAGGCCTGCTGCCGTGTGCACGTACCTACTCCATACAACTCCTACGCACTGCTGCTATACGCCTATACGTACGGTACGCGGCGGGGTAGGTACAGACCGGTACTACCGTGCTGTACTAGTAGTCTATACTAGTAGAATGCCTAGGGCTCATCACTCACCAGCTGCGAGCACTCAACAGTGAGAGTGTCACAGAGTTGTGGTGTACTCCTACAGCTCGATCGCAACCTTTAGGCCAAAACAGTTGGGTGGCCTAGGGGTGCTGGATTGGAATCAATGGACTCATCAGGTACCTTGCAGTGAAGTTGATAAACAACTTTTTCGAGCTAGCACGGTTGTTGTGGTGGGCAATGCTGCACAAGCTAGTTTATGGGATTCTCCTTGGCTTCAGGGCTTGGCTCCTGGAAATATTGCTCCCTCCCTGTGTTAAACATGTAAAAGTGTAAGTTGTTATGAGGTGGAACAACATAGAGCTGGTAGACAGGATTGATAGGATCCTTCCCTTGTAAGTAGGAGATATGGCAGCCAGGTTGTTCCACCAAACCGTGTAATCCAAGCCAGGGGATGATCATGGCCATATAAATGTGCAGGGCGCGACCCCAAGGGGGCAACGCAGACTTCATCCAATTTTACATGGTATCACGAGTCTAACCTCCAACCGCATCCATCTATTCATCTCCAAACTACTCTACGATGTCGATCGTCAACATTGGATCTTCCTCCGGCGGCCAGTCATCATCGCCGCTAGGCCTTGTTGCTCCGCTTGGCCTGCCCGTCTCTGAGAAGCTGTCGAAGAATAACCTTCAGCTATGGAAGATGCAAGTTCTACCGACCATCCGTGGTGCCCAACTCGAGGGTTTTCTTGATGGATCGGTGCCGGCACCCCCGAAGCTCGTTGACGTCAAGACGGGCGACACTGTCGTCCAAGAGGCGAACCCTGAATATGCCAAGTGGCTCGCCCAGGATCAGCAGATCCTTAGCTACCTGTTGTCAACGATGACGCGTGAGGCTCTCCTCCAGGTTGGTGCTGCTGAAACGTCGACGACGCTCTGGGCTGCAGTCGACGAAATTTTCTCGTCGCAGACCCGTGCTAGGGCGGTCAACACCCGCATCGCCCTCACTACCACGAAGAAAGGCGCCATGACGGCATCTGAATACATGTCCAAGATGAAATCTCTGGCCGACGAGATGACGGCCGCAATGAAGGCTCTTGGCACTGAGGAACTGATGTCTTATATTCTGGCCAGCCTTGACATGGAGTACAATCCGCTTGTCACGTCCATGCTGTCCAGAAAAGATCCGGTTCCTTACAGTGAATTGCTTGCCCAGATGCTTAGCTTTGAGAGCCGTCTTGAACTTCTACAAGGCGGTAGTGGATCTTCGTCCTCTGTCAACTCGGCTTCTCGCGGCAATTCTGGTGGCTGTGGGCGCAACACGTCTGGCGGTCGTGGCCGTGGAGCGCCAGGAGGGCGTAGCCGTGGCACACCTGGGGGCGCAATCGTGGCTCATTCAAGCCGCGCTTCAATGGGCGGTGCCAAGTCTGCTTCAAGGAGGGGCATAGTGCTACAACCTGTTGGCATCGCTTTGACACCGACTATGTCCCCGAGGAGAAGAACGCGAACACCGCCAACCATGAGTATGGTAGTGACAGCAACTGGTACACCGACACCGGCGCAACAGATCACATTACCAATGAACTTGGCAAGCTCGTCATACATGACAAGTACAACGGGTCTGATCAGATTCGTACTGCAAGTGGGGCAGGTATGAACATTAATCGCATTGGTAAAGCTATTGTTAGTACTCCCAATCGTAATCTTCATTTGAATCATGTTCTTCATGTCCCTAGTGCAAGTAAAAATTTAGTCTCTGTTCATCGCTTAGCTACTAACAATAAAGCCTTTCTTGAATTTCATCCTGATTTCTTTTTGATTAAGGATCAGGCCACGAAGAAAACAATCTTGGAAGGCAGATGTAGAGGTGGTTTGTATCCTCTACCTGAATCGAGACGTGAAACTCACAGTGTTGTCAAACCTTCCACGGCTAGATGGCACACTAGATTAGGCTACCCTGCTTTTCCTATTGTTCATCGAGTTATTAGCTCCAATAAGTTGCCCTGTGCTAGGGGAGATTCTCATCCATCGGTTTGCGATGCCTTTCAACAAGGCAAAAGTCATCAACTCTCCTATCCCAAGTCCACCAGTGTGTCTCGTTCTCCTTTAGATTTAATATTTTCTAATGTATGGGGGCCCGCTCCTGACTCTGTTGGGAGAAATAAATACTATGTGAGTTTCATCGATGATTACAGTAAATTTGTTTGGATTTACCTTCTTCGTCATAAATCTGAAGTTTTTGAGAAATTCCATGAGTTTCAGCAGCTAGTTGAGAGACGCTTTGATAAAAAGATTGTTGCTATTCAAACCGACTGTGGAGGAGAGTATGAGAAGCTTAACTCCTTTTTCCGTCGGGTGGGTATATCCCATCTTGTTTCATGTCCCCATGCTCACCAACAGAATGGTGCTGCCGAGCGTAAGCATCGCCACATCGTTGAAGTAGGTCTCTCGCTCTTAGCTCATGCGTCCATGCCTCTAAAATATTGGGATGAAGTCTTTTTAGCTGCCACATATTTGATAAACCGTATCCCGTCCAAAACTCTCCAATACTCCACTCCCCTTGAAACCTTGTTCCAAGAGAAACCAGATTACTCCATGTTTCGAGTCTTTGGGTGCGCATGCTGGCCCAATCTTAGACCCTATAACACAAGAAAGTTATCTTTCCGATCCAAGCGGTGTGTGTTTCTCGGGTACAACAACATGCACAAGGGGTTCTGTGAGACATGGGTACCACTGGGTCCCCACCGACCAAGCTCACGACCGTCCCCGACAAGTGGGTCCGGCCTACTAGAAGACCCGCCGACCTGTCAGTGGGCCCAACCGACCTAGTTGGCAGCCCACACGACCTCCTGAAGACCTTCTAGAAGATTCCCCCAGACGACCTAATTCAACACGACCTCAAGACTTGGCGTACAAGACAAGACAAGAACTCGGTGGACTTCGCCTGAAGCAGATCGACGGGATATGGCAAGATGTGTAACGTAGAATTAGGTCTCCTGGCCGTAACCGACCAGGAGTCTGGGAACCGACCTCATCCGTTGGCCAATATAAGGCGGACGAGGCGATCTCCCTTGTAACTTAACCTCGACCAATCCCCAAGCAATCAACACCGACAACTAGACGTAGGGTATTACTCTCTGGAGGCCCGAACCAGTATAAACTCGTCGTGTTCTTTGTGTTCCGCGTACTTGTGTGCGACCTTCGAGTTCTTAGCCGCAGACTCCTCCCCACCGAACAAATAAACCACAGGGATTAACACCCCCGTGGGCTGTCCAGATCTTACCATCTGACAGTTGGCGCGCCAGGTAGGGGCAGAGTCAAGGTTCTTCGTGCAACTCGATGGCTTCGACCAACGGTGTCATCTTCCCGGAGAGCATGGCGAACTTCCTCGCCAACCCCATTGTTGGGGGGATTCGGAATCGAGCCCTTCGCACACTAAAAATAAAATAGTGTTTTAGTCGCTCGGATTCTCGTGCGAAAGGCCCGGCGGAGAAATCCCAGGAGCCCTTGAATCTTTTCTCATTTTCAAAAGTCATTTTTCGGCCTGAACCCTTCGTCGCTAGTGGTGCTGCAAAATGAGCTCAAAAAGACACAAGGCGTTAGGGTTTTCGATCAGGCTGATTGTTTTCTCCGGCGACGAAACCCCAGGAGTGAATCTTGCTCGCCCGGGTATTCTCAGCCGGGGATTCGCTCGACGGGTTTCGTCGTATCTAACACCTAACGTTTTCATGTTTGAATGCGATTCCATGTTTCAGGTGACGAAAGGTACCAGGCGAAAGGGAAATCTCCAAAAGATTGAAGGTCTTCTCCCGACAGGCGCACGTGATGACAACAAGAAAGGCGCCGCGATTTGCGGCGTGACATCATGAAGTGTTGATTATGTGGAGACCTAATTGGAGATTTCCCAGAAGTAGCCTAGCACATTCTGTTTAGATCCGTTTTACACGAGGGTATCCTCGGAATGTAAAAAGTCTGTCCGGCTCCCTATAAAAGAAGACGGATCGGCACTTGTAAAGGGGATCATCTTTTCAGAATTCTACTGTGGAGAAAAGAGCCTTTTGGTTGTCCTTTGTCTTGAGTTTTGGTTTTGGTTCTCAAGCTTTTGTTCCCCTTCATTGTTTGTGCTCGGTAGCTTCAGCTATCGCCCACAACAATTGGCGCCCACCATTTGTGTTTGGCTTGAGTAACAAACCAATAATGTCTACAAGGAAGAAGAGAACTACTGCCAACTCTACCAAAGGGGCGTCGTCATCCGTGGACGAAGAGCCGAACCTCTCTACTCTGCTCACTCAGGGAGAAGCGCTCCCAGAGTCTAATCCAGCGCACGAGGCGGAGCTGGCCAAACTGCGCAAAGAGGCTGAAGAATTGGCCAGAACCAAGAAGAGGCTCATGGCAATTCAGCACGAAGCTGAGATCCAAAAGCAAAAAGCTGAAATCGCTAGCTTAAAGGAAGAACTGCGCGCTCTAAAAGCAAAGCAATCCTTAAGCTTCAACCAACCCTCACCTGAATATATTGTTCCCAGCGAGCCTAACTTCAATGAGCGCACCGAGTTTTTCACCCAGCCCCCTCCGCACACCACCTTCAGTCGTAACCCTTTCGTGAGCCCTTTTGAGTCAGGCCCTTCGCACCAGGATGTTCATACCATTCGCACGAGACCTTGGGACCCCAAATCGCCCTTGTCTCAGGAGATTCAAATCACTCCATGGCCACAAACGTATAGGCCGGTCCCACTGCCTAGATTCTCGGGCCAATCTGACCCAAGGCAATTCCTGATGAGCTACGAAGCCGCCATCCTTTCGGCCGGCGGTGACGACTCTGTACTGGTGAAATCTTTCATCATCGGCCGCCGACGACGCGAAAGACACGGTGGTATTCTCTGTTAAGCCCAGGTGTAATTCACGGATGGGACGATCTAAAACAGCGAATCCTCTCAAACTTCCAAGGCTTCCAACGTCCAGAACTTACAGAGAGCGACCTTTTCTCGTGTAAGCAGAAGGACAAGGAGCCTCTCCAAAACTATTTCATGATATTCGTGCATCTCAGAGCCCAAGCACCAAATGTCTTGGATGCCGTCGCCATTAACGCTGCAATTGTGGGTTTGAGAGCCGGCCAATTTCGCTCGCATCTCATGCGCGAAAGGCCCAAAACCATCCAACGCCTATACGAAGAGTTCGAGAAGTATTGCCGCTCAGACAATGACTTCAGGATGTGCATGGAAGAGCAATCCCAGCAGAAAAAGTCTGCGAAAGCTAATCAACCCAACGACAGGGAATGGCCCAATCCCAGAAATGCCTCACACGCTAATCCTCGATGCGTTTTCGGTCTGGACGGCGAAAACACCCAGGAAAACCCCAATCCGCAGGCTGATTCGCAGAGCCTGGTCCCTAGCTCGCCTAGTCCCCCTCATTCCAATCAGGGGGGAGGCCGCAGGGGCGGAAGAGGCGGAGGCAGGGGTAGGGGTCGAGGCAGAGGCTGAGGCCACAACGAGAAAAGAAAATTGTACTGCATTTTCCACAAGGAAAACGATGACCATAGCTCAAATTATTGCCCAGACAAGAAAAGATTCTAGGCTATCCTTGAGGAGGAGAGGAAGGAAAAGGAGAGAGCGAGTGCCGTAAACCACTCTGCTCCGGCCTGGCGAAACCCAAGTTTTGGTAGAAACTCTTTCGCAAACCCATTCCAGCCACCCCAATTCCAGCCACCACCTTCCAATTATCCCCAGCCTCCGCCCTGGCAATCGCAAACTTTCCAAGCTCAAAACATTGAGCGCAGGCCCGTCGAGCAACAACCCATTCCCCCTCCACCTCCTCCTTACAAAGGTCCCTCAGCTCCGCCACTGCCAGCTAAGCTCGAGGGCCAGAGCGATCCCTTGCCATCCGTCGGAACCATAATGCCTATCTCATGGGGCTCCGCGCTGGAGTTCAAAATAAAGAAAGAACGGAAACATTACTTTCGCGAGGTGCAAAACATCTGTGTGGAGGGGAGAGTTGAGAAAACAAGATGGTCTCATATCTCAATCACATTCTCAGAAGAGGACGTGAGGTTGCAAGGTTTCCCTCACAACGACGCTCTAGTGATAGAAGCGAACATAGCAAGTTGGACTCTAGGGAAGCTCTTGGTGGACAATGGCTCATCAGCTGACATTATCTTTGCTGATGCCTTCGACAAGATGGGGCTTAACAGAGATCTGCTACAACCACCAGACACACCTCTGTATGGCTTCGGAGGGCGTGTCATTCATGCATTGGGCAAAGTGGTCCTCCATGTATCTTTCGGCACAGTCCAAAACGCCAGAACCGAGTACCTATCCTTCGACGTTGTGGAGATGTACTATCCCTACAATGGCATCCTGGGCAGAGGGTTCCTCAACAAGTTTGAGGCAGTTATCCACCAAGCGTATCTGTGCATCAAAATCCCGGCGATGCTAGGGGTCATCACAATCTGGGGTCATCAAAATGATGGCCGCAACCTAGAAAGAGGCCGCACCCCAGGTCAGCGAAACGTGCATGCCCTCGACGAAGCAGTCGAGTGCAATGAGGTGGAAAAGCAGCCGAAGGCAGATAGAGAAAAAATCAACATACAGCCAGACTGCGAAACCAAACGGGTCCTATTAGATGCGATAGTCCTTGATCAGACTGTCGTCATCGGCTCCGACCTTTCGGCTGACGAGGAAGCAAACTTAGTCCAATTCCTCCGGAAGAACAAAGATGTGTTCGCCTGGTCCGCCAATGATCTCACAGGCGTCGGTCGAAGCTTCATCGAGCATAAGTTGAACATTGACCCTTCGGTCAAGCCGCGAAAGCAGAAGTTAAGAAAGATGTCCGATGAAAAGGTGGTAGCTGTCAAGTCAAAGGTTCAAAGGCTGCTTGACGCCACCGTCATCCGCGAAGTCATGTACCCCAAATGGCTGGCCAACACGATGTCGGTCAAGAAAAAGAACGGCAAGTGGCGAATGTGCATCGATTTCACCGATCTCAACAAGGCCACACCAAAAGACAACTATCCATTGCCACGAATGGACCAGGTTGTGGACTCTGCGGCTAATGTTGCGATCATGTCTCTGTTGGATTGCTTCTCTGGATATCACCAGTGTTGGATGGCGAAGGAGGATGAGGAAAAAACCAGCTTCATTACACCCTTCGGAACCTTCTGGTTCGTCCGCATGCCAGAAGGATTGAAAAACATCGGCTCAACATTCACCAGAATGACTGGGACCGTGTTCAAGCCGCAGATCGGCAAGAACATCCAGGCCTATGTCGACGACCTCATCATCAAGAGCTCCAGCCGGGCTAGTCATGTAAGTGATTTGGCCGAAACCTTCGCCAACATGAGGCGGGCCGGTCTGAAACTAAACCCAGAGAAGTGCGTCTTCGGGGTCACTAAAGGAAAAATTCTGGGATGCCTCATCTCCGCCAAGAGAATCGAAGCCAACCCCGACAAGATAAGAGCAATCAGAGAAATGGAGGAGCCCAAGACGAAGAAGGACATTCAGAAACTGAATGGTCGGGTGGCAGCCTTGAACAGATTCATTTCAAGATCTGCTAACGAAGCCTCCCATTCTTCAAGGCACTGAAGGGCAAGGGCGTGATTGAGTGGGGCCTTGAGCAAAGCAAGGCCTTCGCCGAGCTCAAGGATTATATCAAGAAAATGGCAATACTATCCCCACCCTCGCCTTCGTAGCCACTTCTCCTATACGTGGCCGCCTCAAAAGCTGCGGTCAGCGCTGCTTTGGTCCGATAGGTCGAAACTGAAAAAGGCAAGCTTCAATGCCCAGTATACTTCGTCTCCGAAGCTCTGTCAGGCTCAAAGCTCCTTTACTCAGAGCTGGAGAAAATTGCCTATGCAGTGATCATGGCCACGCGAAAGCTCAGGCATTATTTCGAGGCACATAAAGTCACTGTGCTCACAGACCAACCCCTAAATGATCTGTTCATCAACAAGGAGGCTTCGTCTAGAATAGCCAAGTGGGCAACTGAGTTATCCGAGTACACAATAGATTTTGGCAAGAGGTCGGCAATCAAGTCCCAAGTCTTGGCGGACTTCATCGTAGATTGGACCTCACCAAGCTGTTACCGCTGACGAAGAGCTAGTGCCAGTCTGGGAGATCAGATGCGATGGAGCCTGGGGGCGCAAAGGTGCCGGCATCACAGCCATCATCACCTCTCCGACGGGTATCAAGCTAAGATACGCTGCAAGGCTAGATTACAAGGACCCATCGGACAGGTGCACCAACAATACCACAGAGTACGAAGCTTTACTGCTGGGCCTTCGCAAAGTGAGAGCATTGGGGGCCAGCAACTTCCTAGTCAAGTGCGACACCAAGGTCATCAAAGACCATGTGGAGAAGAAAAGCGAGGCCAGGGAGCCGGAACTAATCAAGTATCTCGCGGAGGTGCGCAAAATGGAAAGGCACTTCCGGGGATTCACTGTCGAGCATTTGCCTATAAAGAACAACGGCGAAGCCGACGAGCTCGCAAAGAAAGCTGCAAGGGGGGAGGCGATGCCTCCAGATGTATTCTTTGAAATCCTGACTGCCCCGTCCACAAGACCAGACAAGCAGCCGCTCAGCACAGTCAACGCAATTGCTAGTTTGGACTGGAGAGCTCCCATAATCGCTTTCCTCCACGGGCACTACGAGCCAGTCGAAACCCATGACCTCAAAAGAATGCAGGCGCCGGCCAAAGGTTACATCCTCAAGGATGACGTCCTGTTCAAGCTAGGAGTATGTGCACCATTGCTCAAATGCATCTCTCAGGAACAAGGCATTGAGCTAATGAGGGAGATTCACGGAGGAATGTGTGGGTCGCACATAACAGCGAGGGCTCTGGCCGGAAAAGCTTTCAGACAGGGTTTCTATTGGCCAATGGCAATAAAGGATGCTGAGCATATCGTCAGAACCTGCAAAGCTTGCTAGTTCGCCGCAAAGCACCAGCGAAGGCCTGGCGCTCCATCGCAGCTCATCACGCCCACATGGCCCTGCAACGCTGGGGAATGGATATTGTTGGACCGCTTCCCACAGCCCAAGGCAACTTCAAGTTCGCAGTGGTTGCAGTCAAGTATTTCACCAAGTGGATTGAGGCAAGACCTCTCGCTACCATCACTTCAACTACCATCAAAAAATTCTTTTGGCAGCAAATCATCTGTAGATTTGGGGTGCCCAGAGAGCTCACCGTGGACAACAGGAAGCAATTCGACTGCCAAGATTTCAGAGAGTACTGTCGCTCGATCGGAACAAAGCTTTGTTTCGCGTCCGTGTACCACCCTCAGTCCAACGGCGTAGTAGAAAGAGTCAACGGCCAAATTTTCTCTGCCATAAAGAAATGCCTCTTCGAGCAGAAAAAAGGAAAGTGGGTAGACGAGTTATCAAGGGTCATCTGGTCGCATAACACCACAGAGTCAAGAACCACAAAATTCACCCCATTCAGATTGTTGTATGGAGCTGAAGCAATGTGCCCCGAAGAGATCGCCAACGAAAGCGCCAGAGTTTTGGCAGGAAGCTCTCGTGAAAACGAAGAAGTCGACAAGGACCTAGTGGAAATCGACAGGCTGGACGCAGTTCAGAACCTGCTGAAATATCAAGAAGAAACCAGGAGATGGAGAGATAAGAAGACATCCCTCAAAAACATTAAAGTGGGCGACTTCGTCCTGAAGAGAAAGAAAAATGCCGATGCAGTAGGCAAATTTCAGTTCGCTTGGGAAGGGCCATATGTAGTCTCAAGCTCTGTTCGAGATGGGGCCTTTCGTCTCAAAGACGAAGCAGGCGTGGAGTTGCCGCATTTGTGGAATGTGGACAACTTGTGCAAGTTTTTCCCATAACTTATTTCAGTAGGAGTTCGTCGCACGGAACTATAAGTGTGGTGGACTCAGCTAGTTTTACATTTTTCAGTCTTTACTTTCGCGCATTTTAATTTCAATAACAAGGTGGGTACTCTTTTCCTCACATAGGGAGGACTCCACTCTGGAGCGTGAGGTTTTTAACGAGGCAGCCTTGATGTAAAATTTCCTTCACAATGAATGAAATAGTTCCTCCCTAAGTTTTATTGCTTTCCCCTTCGTATAAATTAAAGTGCTATCCTTAGATAGCCCATCCCAAAAGAGGATGAATTAAAGTGCTATTTTTGAATAGCCCTCTCCGAAAGCGAGAGCATTAAAGTGCTACCCACAGGTAGCCCACCCACAAGTGGTGCAAACAAGACGATTCACAAAGAATCAATCCTTTAAAGAGCTGCTTTCACAGCAGCCCGTCCAAGAAGGACGTACGAAAGCAATGCAGCCTCGGATCGAGGAGCCGAAAACAAGGACACCGCTAACGTTGATTTCTTGCAAAAACGTCGTCGCAAGCGACACCTAATACAACAAATACAAAAACGTGTGTCGTCAAAAAACAGCTCCAAAGCTGTAAAATTTGACAAGGGTAGACAGCCTCTAGCCCTACAATGCGTTCCACGCTCGGGCGTCGCATCGCAGGCTAGCTTCGTTTCTAACGGAAGACTGCAAGGGAAAAACGAACGAATTCAGCACGCAGTGTCGCTCAAGGTCTCATAGGTCAACAAAACCAAAACCATACTAATTCGACAGTCTTAAGCAAAACGAATAAACTGAAGTTTTCCCCGCTTCCGAAGGGGGGAAGACGTTTTCTTCTGAAAACAACAAGTCGAAAGCGGCGAAAATTTCAGTTCGAACATTCAAAAGTATTAATGCGGTGGAGAGTTTTGGTCAAAGCATTCAGCGCCACGATCCCGCAACTAGTTCGTCAAACACAATACGCCAAATTTACATTACAAGTGTCAAAAATTCAGGTGGCCAACATGCCAGTTAAGTTTCAACCTAGCGCTACTCGGCTGGATTAGAAGCAGAGTCTCGGGGCAATCATTCGTGACGAAGGGGAGCCAGAGCTTCGCCAGTGACAGGGTCCACCAGGCCACCTTCGTCCCTAGGTGCTTCGTGAACAAGGGCTCCAGGGACTCCTTGATCAACGGCGTCGTCGCTTGCTTTCGGCGGCCAATCTCTAAGGGGTCCATAAGGCCCTAGAGTTGCGTCGGGACCATGCGTCGCGCGATGCTCACGAAGCTCCAAAGCCTGTTTCGCCTGCCCAAAATATAACTATGAGAAGGGAGAAAGCATTAAGCATCAGCACAAATGATCGCTCAACAAAAATAATCGATCTCAAAGTAAACCGAAAGGGCTGACCTTCGCCAACCGGTCCACGGCTTTCTTTCGAGCGTGCGCCCGTCCACTTTTAGCCCAAAAGTTGCGAAGAATGATCTTGTTGATCAGCTCTACCATTTTGCTTGGGGCTGGCATCTCGTCAGGTGAAGGGAATGCGAAGCCTCGACTCCCGAAAGCCTTGAAATGGTCGCAACCCTGTCGCTCGAGAAGATGAAGCAACATTTCTGAACAAGTCGCCGCCCCATAATCCCCAATTTTACTCATGGTGTCAGGCAGGAGTTTCAGTTCACTATGCAACCATTCCACGAAGCTTGAAATATTGTCAGTAATTTTGAAGTCCTGGGCTTTGGCTCCAAAACTTTCCAAAGCCCGATGATACTCTGTCGCCAGATATGCCCCCCATTGATGGCAATATGCTTCGTTCTTTTCCAGAGTATCCTCGAGCTCGCCTTTCACTTTCTTCAATTCAGCAATAAGGTTGGCATTAGCCTCCAAAAGAATGTTCTGTGCGTCATACTGCGTAACCATGTCTTTCAATTCTTTACGCCATTCTTCATAGCATTTCAAGCTCAACTCCAGCTCCTTCTTCAAAGCATTCAGGGCTTCCTGTTGCTTGGCACGCTGGTCCGCTTGCAGAGGAGACTCTTGTTTCAACTTCTCATTTTCTTCTTTCAGGCGTCGGTTCTCATCTTCTAGAAACTTTTGCTTGTCAAGAGAGGTCCTGGCCTCCGTGGCCGCCCTCTCGAAGCCTTTCTGGCAAGCGACAATGCCCCTCGAAAGATAAGCGCGCACAATTTTCATCAAATCATCGGTGCTTAAGTCTTCCAAGGTGCGTTCAAAATCTGCAAGAAGTTAGCAATCGCGTTATTCGCCCATGTTCCTTTGCACAGCCAACATGACGAAGGCACCAAGTCGAAACACCAAAAACGAAGCGGTAAGCACAGTTTCATACCTGGCTCTCCCAGCACAGATGCGAGACTTGTCCTTGAGACGGAGGGGTCCGCTTCAACTTGAAGAGTTTTCTTCTCCCGATCCTTGACGCTCAAGGTGACTAGAGTCTTGGCCGCTAAAATTAGCACGAAAACGATATAAGCAAATGGAATACACGGTTTATAGGAAGGACACAAAACGCCACCTTTGAGTAAAAACATCATACCGGCGTCTTCAAGCTGAAGGACATTGGTTGTCGTCGCCGGCTCCGGTGCGACGCTATCAGCAGCTTTCGCAGCTGCCGGATCAAGATCATCCGACACCGGCGGCGGCGAACGAGACGTGTGTGCCGCGGATTCTCCAGCTTCTGGAGCATCCAGGTCGATTGGATCCTAGGCCTTCGCACCCGAACCTTTGCCTAGATTAATAGCAACAACCACTGAATCGCTTTGGGGATGCGGAAGGGGAGCATATGAACTCTTCGCCACTAGAGCAGCGTCATCGTCAATATAGCAAAGATCTTCAGATTCATCTACGACATCCACAAGGCCGGACACACGCTCCTTCGGGGCTGAGTCGGCCATGGCAATTTCTTTTTGAATCAACTCCGCCACGCGCTTGCCCCTAGCCTCGCGCGCCTCCAACTCCTCAGCATTAGCTAGGCCCGCCGGCGACGGCTCTCCCGTCTATTTTGTGCCGGCCCCTTCGGAGGATAGTTAGTGCAGGGCTGGATCTGAGGTGTCGGCATGACATCAACGTCCTCATCAGTCTCCGCGACTGGATCAGTCCGCGCCCTCTTTCCGGAGGTCTCGTCCTCGCCGGGCCCCTTCTCCTTGATCGTAACCCGCTTCGCTCCCTCTGTTGCTTCCAAAGGCCTCTTCTTTAAAGCTGACCTCTTATCTGCATCACCGGCGAGGGCGGGGTCATGGATTTTCTTCTTTTCCCTCTCGACCGCGGCCACCTTTGCCGCCTCAGCCTTGCGGCGAGCCAAGGTCTCATTAACCTTCAACAACTTCGTAGATTTTTCCGTGAGCGGAGGTAGGGTAGCTTTAGCAGCATCCGCCTTTCGCTTGGCCAAGATGTCTTGGGCTTTGGTATTTTTCATAGCACTGTCCACAACTGCAGTAGTTTTGCCTGACTTAGTCTTTCAAGAGGTCTCGACAGCCTCGGATCCAATATTGCCTGGCAGCTGCATCTTCTTGCTGGCTGTCGGAGGCACTGGTCGAGAGGAATATGTAACACCCATCTCGTCAAAAACTCGGTTGACACGGCCCTGATGTTTTAGAATCCTTTGGGCACATTCCCATTCCTTGTGGGTAAAGTTTCCAATCATCTGGACAACTTTCTTTTCCACCTCGGCCACAATCTCATCATCGGATTTGTCTGCGGGCCGCTTGACATTGAATATGGGGCTTCACACGTTGTCGTCCAGCCCTGGCAGCCATTGCATTTTAAATGCCCACGATCCCCATCGGGGCTGGCACGGCCAGACGTCGGCAGCCACGAATTCCTCAAGGGTGTCCCGCGTAGTGATCACGCATGTCGCTTGGTAAAATGCAGCTGTGCTTGCCATTGACCGGCTGGCCCTCGTCAGCTCCGGCGACAGCTCAACTTCCAAATCAACCATACGGCTTGCCAGGTCGAACGTCGTCACCGTTTCTTGCTTTGAGTTTCGCCCTACCACTACGATGGGAGCATAAAACCAGTAGGAAGTCCACCGGTTAGCCCATTTGCTCTTGTACGCTGGGGCTAGCTCCACCGGAGCTTGATTCTTGCCAGGGTGACGCGTCTGAAATGTGCAGCAGCCATACTGAGCCTTTTTTTCTTCATCGTCGACAGTTATAAGTTTCCTCGCCCAGTGAATCTCAAAATGACGAAAGAAAGTGTCCACATCATTATCACCGGGAAAAGTGCGACACGCCCACAGAAATTTCAGCACTTGCGGAATAGAATTAGGAGTCAGCTGGTGGATCTGAACATTATAAGCCGCCAAGATATCCGCAAACTTCTTGGATACTGGCAGCCGAAGCCCAGCGGTAAAGAAATCCTGAAAGACCACACTCTCATTTTTTCGGGGCTTCGGCGTGGTTTCTTTCCCAGGTAACCGACAGGTCCCGGGCTCAAAGCAGCCTTCCAAACGAAGCGCATCCAAATCTACCTGGGTCATTAAAGACCAACCAATATAACAAGTCCGGGCCTTCGCTAAGTCAGCCTTCTCTCCGGACCCCTCTGCAGCTTCTTCAACGGCTGCATCAGCATCTTCCCCAATTTCGCCCTCGACGTCGGCGTCACGTTTTCCAGCATTTGTGTCGCTCAGCATTATTTCGACATAACTCCCATCCCCTGAACTGCTATTTTCATCGCTACTAGAGGTGGACGAAGTACTGCCACTCTCGCGAGAGCTGGCAGACCAATCCAGGCCAGAGATCTTACTAGACTCCATGCTAGACGACGAGGTAGAAGATATCGCATTGACCTCCGTAGCTTCCGGCATCATCTCTTGAGGTTATTATTATATTAAAGGTGTTGGGGCGAGGGCAGCTTCCCACGATTCGAGGATGACCCTTCGTCCTCCATGATTATATCAGGGCACCTGTCGCGAGCCGCATAAGGTTGTTAGAAAATCGGATTCGAACAAGTAACACCGATGAACAAAGAACCGTGAAAGCATACACTACAAGACACGAAAAGAGAACTAACCTCTTGAGCCGGGAAACCAAGGCTTCAGACCGGGGCGATAAACCGGGGCGCAAAGGGACCGGGAGCAAGCGGCGGAAGAACCAAAAAAGAGAAGTGAGAAATGAAAATGATAACGGGCTCGCATCAATGTCGGCCCCATCTATTTATAGGGAGTCAAAACCCAAGCGAGTTTTCGAAAATGTTTTGAACCTAACCCGGTACAAGAAACGCTATGTAAGCTATCTCGAGAAGGGCATTTGAGGTATTGAAAAGCGAGGCCCTTGGGAACCGACGCCTCGGAAGACGTTTTCTTGTGCCTCGATTCTCGATCCCAGGATTTCGCTGGCTCAAGTTTGCGCTGAGGAAAAAACGCTTCGCCATCGAGGGGCTTCTGTTGGGGGATTCGGAATCGAGCCCTTCGCACACTAAAAAAAAGAGTGTTTTAGTCGCTCGGATTCTCGTGCGAAAGGCCCGGCGGAGAAATTCCCAGTAGCCCTTGAATCTTTTCTCATTTTTCGAAGTAGGTCCATTTTCGGCTCCGAACCCTTCGTTGCTAGCGGTGTCTTGCAAAATGAGCTCAAAAAGACCCAAGGCGTTAGGGTTTTCGATCGAGCCCGATTCTGGAGTTTTTCTCCGTGACGAAACCCCGGGAGTGAAGTCTTGCTCACCCGGTGTATTCTCTATCGCGGGATTCGCATTCGGCGGGTTTCGTCGTATCTAACACCTAACGTTTTCATGCTTTGAATGCGATTCCATGTTTAGTGACCTGGAAAGGTATAAAACTCGTGCGACGAAGGGAAATCTCCAAAAGATTGAAGGTCTTCTCCCGTCAACAGGCGCACGTGATGACAACAAGAAAGGCGTCGCGATTTGCGGCGTGACATCATGAAGCATTGATTACGTGGAGACCTAATTGGAGATACCGAGATTTGTTTTTTTTCGTTAAGTTCCCATAAGTGCCTAGCACATTATGTTTAGATCCGTTTTACACGAGGGTATCCTCGGAATGTAAAAAGATCTCGATTTTCGAAATGCTCCCTATAAAAGGCGACCAGGATCGGCACTTGTAAAGGGGATCATCTTTTCGTGAATTCTCATCTCGTGGAGAAAAGAGCCTTTTTTTTCTTTTTGGTTGTCCTTTGTCTTGAGTTTTGGTTTTGGTTCTCGAGCTTTTATGGTGTTCCAGCGCTTCATTGTTTGTGCTCGGTAGCTTCGTATGCTATCGGGGGGCCCACAACACACCGTCGACATGGACATCTGCGGCGGTCGATGCCGGGCCAACTTCCACCGCTCCAACCGCCCGCACTCGTCATCGAAGGCAACGTGGTCACCACCAACCTTGAACGCACTCGAGAACGGGTCTTTTGAAGAAACCGCACCCACCCACTCCTAGCGACTCTTCTTTTCGATCGCTTTCGGGATTGATCGTTGTCGTGGATATAGATCTCCGAGACAATCACCTAAGTCACGTGAGCGCGTCAATTTTTTTTTTTATTTGCGTCTCTCGCATGACTCCTTCGACCTCTAAAACGGCATGCCTCTTGGCTTGCGCAATGCCGTCCTCGGCAGGGCGTAGCATCACGCTACATGAAGCACAAGATCCAGATCGAATCTGGATTCTACCATCAAGATCGTGGAAGCTGCGGGAATCACATCGACGAGCCCTATCCTATCCACGAGAACTTTAAGCACACTGCACGCCAGTGCTGTGTCCTCAAAAAGTTTCACCGACCTCTTACCACGGCTCATCGCCGCCGGTTGAACCAAGAGTCGTCTCCAGACCGCCTTGCGTTCTAGGTCGCCCACACAACGATCTCCCCTGACAAGGGCTATATTTCCGAGGAGAAGAATTTCGAGACTCTAGACCGCACATGCATCTTGGTTGTCTTTATTTTAAGCGATGTACCACCGCTAAAGAAAGCTGGGAAACAAACGTGCAGATTCGTATTTTCAGAGAGCGTGAAAACGCCAACACCTTGCCGAGCTGAGCACGTCCGACGACAACAAGAGATCGCCGCGCAAATGTGTGGAACTTTTCCAACCGATGCCAATGTCGGCCCCATAGCAGCGATGCCATGACGATCCACCTCGTGCCAACAGACTATGTGCGCGAGATCTCCTCAGGGACTTCGAGCGCGACGGACTTGACGTTTACAACTCACCACAGACCAATTTGGGAGCCGCTCTCGCCGTCCAAGCCAATGTCCCCGCGTGTTGCCGTTGCTCGATCGAGGATAATACCCTTGCTCATAAGATGGCTTCCCCGGACGAGTTGATTTGGCTGCAGCAAGTTCCTATTCCGGGAGGCAAGATCGGAGCATCCTCGCCGGTGAGCGTCGCGTGGATAGCTGCGATGTTTTGGGGTAGCTCCCCTTCGGCCATGCTTTTGTTGTGGTTGGGGGAGGGGCCGAACAAGGAAGAGGTGAAAACGAAGTAATGTGGGGGCCGGTGTAACCCCCCCCCCCCCCATCGCTTGCTCTTGCGGCCCTCAATGCTCCGGTGGAGGGACCCCGCCGAATGGCTGCAATGCTCCTGCTCCAAAACGCCCCGGCTAATGCCGCCAACAATGCGTCCAATGTCGCTAACATCCTTGGGGGAAAGGAGCCCCTCCCCCAATCCAAGACGCAATGCGGTGAGAGCCTCAGCCTCTCTTCGGAGGGGGGTCCCGATGGCCAACCGATACCTCCTCTCTCATCTCCATCAATGTATTTGGGAAGTCGGCGTCACCGCATAAGAGATGAAGTTGAAATAGCTCGGCGTGCAAACTACAACCACGAGCATGGAGTCCCTGACGCCCTCGACGCCAACAACCCTATCCAAGCTACAGGTCTCCGGATCATGCACGACCAGGAGCTCTTACGACGCGCCCAGTACGACCAAGATAATGGCCCTCCCGACGACCTCTACGTTATCCCTGCTGATCATGCTCCATCAGCAAGTCCGGGGGCGGTCAACAATTTTCCAGCTTTCTCAAGACGTCTCCGGACGATCATATACCCCAAAGACTTCAAGCCTTCAATTGAGAAGTACGACGGTCGCTCCGACCCGAGTATATGGCTCAAGATGTACAGTATAGCCGCACGTGCCTCGGGAGGCAATGAAGACCACATGGCTAGATACTTTCCTCTCGTGATGGGCAAGGCGCCACTCTTCGTGGCTCGAGGGCTTCCAAAACCGGGTGTTGGGCAATCTCCCAACAGAATGCATCACCTCCTGGGCGACTTTGTCCCGCCTATTCATGACCAACTACCAGGCGACCTACAATCTTTCTGGTAATACTCACCACCTCGCTAGAGTACGGATGAGAAGAGACGAAACTCTCCGCGAGTACACCAACCGCTACTCCGAGAACCGCAACACCCTCGCAGGTGTCAAAGACGACGACGTCATTGCATACTACAAAAAGGGAATCACTAATATCAAGTTGTTCGAGAAGATCCATGAAGCTGATGCCAAAACCATTGGTGACCTCATGGCCTACGTCGACAAACTGGTTGATACTCAAGACGTGGTAATGCACGACTTCAAGGGAGAAGATCGCGATGACGGAGGCACCAGGTCGCGCAAGCGATCTGGTGAAGCATATGTAACAGATCCACCAAGACCTTCCACCTTCCTTGAAGGTGACTTCAATATGATCATGGACGACAAGTGCCAGTTCCATCGCGACGCCAAGCATACCATGAGAGAGTGCGAGCAGCTAAAGCGTGCCCTTGGGGGTACCATCTACCTCCAAGAAGACCAGGAGCACCACCCAAACGAATGACGACCGCAATGGTGGTCAACGCTTCGGAGTAATGCCGCAACCGTCGACTCTCGATCGACGAGATTACCGTGACCGCAGACCCTATCCTCGCAATGACGATAGGGATCGACGTGGTTATCGCCACGATTACCGCCACGATGATAGACGCGACGACTACCGTCGTGACGACCGCACTGATAAGCGCGATATAAGTGATCGTCGTGATGATCGCCACAACGATCGTCACAACAGGCAAGCGCGTGGCGATCGACCGCCGGTAGAGACGACCACAACCGTCAAGACAACAACCGCAAGGAGCGGACACCTCTGCCACCACCCAAAGGGGGCAACCCCAATGGTGCATTCCAGAAGGCCAACCGCGAGATCAACTTCATCGTCGGTGGTCACCAAGCGATCAAAACCAACAGGCAAACTCGATCGAACGCCAGAGATCGGGCACGTCAACACTGAAAATCCACGACCTTTGCGGTGGTCTGAATTCCCAATCACTTTCTCTAGGAAGGATCATTGGGTTCACATCCCCGACCCCGGAACCTATCCACTGGTCATCAACCCCATAGTTAACGGGGCATCTCGGTTGTCTCTAAGACCCTCCTCAAGCCGGAGGTAGCGTTAAACTCAAAACATCATTTTCACAAAGATGCTACGCAAGATGGAGTTCGACTTCTCCAAAATGACCGCTTGTGATGAACCCTTCTACGGGGTCATGCCCGCAAGGCGGCATTGCACGTACCCCCCCATAGGTCGTGTGTGCTCTGCCGGTCACCTTCGGCACGGAGGAGAACTTCCTTTGGAGTACGGATGCGACATTCGAAGTCGCGGACTTCCGCTCTTCATACCACGCCATCTTTTTTCGGACGACCTATGCTCGCCAAGTTCATGGATATACCACATCACACTTGACCTCATCATGAAGATCCGCCTTGCCAAACGGAATCCTTTACGTCCTCGGGGACATCATGGTCTCCTACAATTGCGAAAGCGCTACCGTCGCGCTCTCCAAAGATTCGCAATCAAAGCCGTGGCACGACGATCATGGTCGCTCGGGACGCCCAAGATCGACCAAACTACTCTTCAAGTACCGGAGGCCCATTGGTAAGCGTACAAGCACGGCTTTGGACCCAAGTCCACTGGCTCCAAGAAGGTTTGAGGACCATGTGTGGTTCGAGGACCGGTGGATGGTCGCTTCCTTGTGTGATGAGTGATTGACAACGTTGTGTGGACCGATTCTTGGCTAAGTATTGCAGGGTGCGGTTGCGGCTTGACTCGTGTTGGTGCAGGTGAAGAACAAGCGCGAAAGGTCGTCGCCGGTGAGGCCTCCGGGTGTGGAGAAGACAAGTAGGCTTCGTTCGAGGGACCGGTGGCCGGCGGGGGGTCAAGTGCGGGCCGCATGGTGGCATGAACAAGCAAGATGAAGTCATGGACGGTTTCTTGGTAGAGCCTCAAAACCAAGGTCGAGCCGGGACTACGTGGGAGCCAAGTCATGAGTGGAGATTGGCGGAGGCTACACCGAGTTCGCGGGGTTTCCGGTGGTTCACCAGAAAACCACTGGGTTCCTTGGTTGATCCACAAAGCCAAGACCAGAGAACCGAAGACGGAGGTGCAGGCGGCACCAGATCGGTCTGACCGGTGGGTCTGACCGGCCTGACCGGTGGGTACCGGTCCGACCGGGTGAGGAGCACCGGTCTGACCGGTGTGCGACGACGCAGTCCGAATCTTCGAAGCGGAGGACACGCGTCGGGATCGCATGGCTTGCGTCGAGGCTACGCAGGTGCGGTCGCCGGCATCCGTCCGATGGTGAAGACATCAAGAATTCCAAATCCGCCCTTGAGGGGCTTGTATCCCTAGTTAGTAGAGAAGGGCATTTTAGACATTCGGTTGCCTCCATATAACCCAAGAGGTGAGAGGATGGCAGCCAACTCTTGGAACCCTAGCTCATTAGTTTTCCTATTTTCCACCTATTTCCTTAGGTTTTCTCTAGGACTAGCAAGAGAGCTTCACGGAGAGATCTTGTAGAGAGGGATGGATGATCGGGCGGCTTGCTAGACCTTGTACGAACCTTTGTTTCATGTATAGATGATTCGGCGTGGTTCCTCAAGGTTTGGATGTGTTTTCCCCGGTTGTTCTTGGTGGTGATTTTCGGAGCCCTCTCTCGGTGATTTCCTTGGGTTGTTTTCGGGGCTTTTCTCTTGGGGATTTGATGGGGGAAATTTGTGGGAACCCTTCGTGGTTCTTTGGGCTGTGATTCCCCTCCCAAATCCGTGAGTAAAAGTGCTCGATTTTGGGGTTTCTTGAGTTCTTGGGTTGGAAGTGCTTTCGGCGGGATTTCTTCGATTCCTCCTTTTTGGACGAGTTTTGGTGGGATTAAACTTGGCTATGGACTCCTCATGAGGTGCTCCTGATATCCCCAAAGTCTTGTTCAAGTCCGTGGAGCGATTCGGGAGATCGAGATTTGGATTTGGGGGAGTTGACCCGCGGGTGCTGTTCATCCCGAGCTGCCCAGGCTACACCGGTCTGACCGGTGCTCTTGACCGGTCTGACCGGTGCGAGCCCTTGTGGGTTTTTGCTCGGGTGAACGTCTTGGTGTGTTCGTTGTTGCCCCGTGTTGCCGCTCGTTTCGAGTTTGGGTCCGTTTGGTGGTCGGTTGGCTGTTTGGTGCCTTGGGGGCTTTCGTGCGCCATCGGTCCGACCGGTGTGTCTCACCGGTCCGACCGGTGTAGAGCCACTTAGTGAAAGTTGCTCGGTTCACCGGCGGGGACCGGTCCGACGGTGGTGCTCACCGGTCCGACCGGTGGGTGTGGGTCCGTAGACTCGAGGTTTGGTTTTTCCGCTGCGTTTCTCGGGTCGGAAGGTGGTGTGTTGGTTCCTAGGTCCAGTGGCACTCCAGTGGCTACGTGGGCTTGACCAACCTTGGTAGTGAGTCGGAGACGTGTGTTGGAAGCCGTGTTCATCTTGTTGGAGTTTCGATCTCCTTCGAGAAGAATTTTTATCGGCTCCCATTCACTCCCCCCTCTCTGGTTCGCCGTATCGGTCCTTCAAGTGGTATCAGAGCCGGTTCGGGTCTTTGTTGACTCTAACCTAGTCTAAGATCCAAGGATGGCGTACCGAGAACGGGGGTTCGGGTCCTCCACACTTCGATGGCAAGAACTACCGGATGTGGAGCAAGCGGATGGGTGTGTTTCTCCGCGGAAAGGGTCGATCCTTTGGGATGTCACGGTGGACACAAGCTATGTCCACGGTTGATTTCCTCGCTCCAGATCGAGGGACGGCTTCGACGCCAACAATAAGGCGGTCGACTACTTGTTTCGTGCTTTGTGTCGACCGAGTTCGATCGGGTGCACACCGAGCACTTGGCTTGTAGGATTTGGGCGGTATTGAAGGAGGCTCATGTTGGGAACGCCCGGTGTTCGGGCACGGATGTATGCGACCTACCGGAGAGAGTACGAGAACTTCACCCATCTCCCCGGTGAGTCCATCGATGCTTTGTTTCAGAGGTTCACGGTGGTTGTAAACAACATGAGGGCCAATGTGGACGTGCTTCCGTACGATGATCATGATAGAGCGGTCAAGCTCTTACACTCTTTGGATCGTACGATATGGGGCGGAAAGTTCGAGGCCATAGTCGAGTCGGAGAAGTATGACACTCTGACGGTGAACGAGCTGTTCTCGAAGCTCAAGTCGGCTGAGGTGGATAGGGGCATGACAGCCAAGATCGAGGGCCCGACTGACTCTCATAGTCTCGCCCTCATCGGTGGTTCAAATGGAAAGGTTAACACTAACCCATCCACCAGGATGTTCTCTTTGTCCTCTTTGATGTCTATGCCAGATGAGGAGTTCGACGTGCTTGGAGAGGACGAGCTGGCGCTCCTGACGAGGCGGTTCGAGAGGCTGCACGAGAACCGGGTGAACATGAGGAGGAACACGAGAACATGCTTCAAGTGCGGCAAGACCGGACACTATTTCGCCGAGTGTCCGAAGGTGAACAACCACGATAAGCACAAGTTCAAGGACAAGAAGAAGAAGTCCAAGAAGAAGGATCGTGGACATGGGAAGAAGACACGGTCTCGAGAGAAGATGAAGAGATCAAGCGACATCGAGTCTGATTCCGAGGACACGTCTTCAAGCTCGAGTGATGAAGACGAAGAGGATGAAAAGAGAGAGAGAGAGAGGGGGGGGGGGGGGGGGGGGAGAAGAAGAGGAAGAAGAAGAAGAACTTTGGCAAGTATCTCAACGGCCTTTGTGTGACGGGCCTAAGCCTCAAGGACGACTTCTGCGGCATGGCTCGCAGTTCGAGCAGCAAGAGAAGCCAGAGGGACGCCTCGGACTTGGATTCCGAGGATGAGGTATGTGATGAGCTCTCCTCTTTGCGCAAGGAGAATGAGGAGTTGGTTGACTTGCTTGATAATCGTGATCACATGCTTAGAGAGGATAAGAAGCTTAGGAAGGAGCTTAGATCTTTGCTCGAGGATGCTAGGACTAGAGTGGCTGAGCTAGAAACACAGGTTCTTGATAGCAAGCTTGAAATTGATTCGCTCAAGGCTAGCCCCGTTGTTTCGATGAAAATGATTGTGTTGATTGCTCGCTTTCCTAGCCGACTTGACTGATCTTAGGGAGAAGTATGCCTCCAAGTGTGAGGAACTAGATGTGCTTAGGGTTGAGTTGGCTGAGCTACAATCTAGACCCACTTTGCTTGGTGCTTGCACTTCTTGCCCTAGTTTGCATGAGAAAATTGCTGAGCTCCGTTCTCGCATTGTTTCGCTTGAGGCTGATTTGAAAGTGCCTATTCCCACTTCTTGCTCTACATGTGAGTTGCATGCTATGAAGAATTTGGATCTTGCAAAATGTGTTGGTCGCTTGCAAGATGAGAATGATAAGTTGCGTGAAGCGCTGAGTTGGTTGTCGAGTCAAGAACCTCAGCTTGGTATGATGATTGCTAGCTGTAAGCGCTTTGACGGTTGGGCTTTGGGATTGGATAAGGTTGGTGAGGGTAGTGGTGAGAGAGAAAGGAAATTTGGGAATGTTTCAGTTCCACCACAACCCACACCCAAAGACAAGTTTACCTCCAAGCCAAACCAACCAAGAGAAAAACCGAGTGAAATGGCAAGTGAAACGCCTAGTGAGAAACCAAGTGAGAAGCCTTGTGAAGAGCCTCATCCCAAGCCTAAGCCCAGATCGATCCGTTTCCATTGTGAGTTTTGTGGAAAGGATGGTCACAAGAGAGCGTTTTGCTTCAAGAGGAAGCGTGAGGAGAGAATGGCGAAGAAGTGGGCTAACAAGGACAAGTACCACCCTTTCGATGGTGTACTTGAGACTCGTGTGCAGTTGCCCAGGGCCAAGGCGAGTGTGAGGTCGGTTCGGGCTTGGGGAGAGCGGAAGGCTGTTGGAGGTGTTGTCGCCTGTGCTACACGGTCGGACCGGTGTGGAGCACCGGTCGGACCGGTGCGAGCCGGACGGGCGGCAGTTTGGGTTTCGTGCTCGTACGGGGTGCGAGGGTTGTTCTGGAGGTCGTGGTTCCGGTGGTTGGTCCGGAAAGTTTGCGGGAGGCCGGTTGCTAGGCATTATCCCCCTCGAGCTCACTACGGGGATGGGAGGAGTCATGGCTTTGAGAAGGAGAGGAGGGATGGTCCACGAGCTTTCTTTCGTGGTTTTGGTCCTCCACCAGGCAGAGAGGGTTGGTTCACTCATGGTGGTTACCGTAGTGGTGTTCGTGGAGGTAGCTTTGGTAGGAAAGATGGGTTGGTTTGTGCTAACCCCACTTTCGAGCAAATGGCTAGGCACTGGTTTTACACATTTGGAACTAACCCCAGTGTTGAGTCGTTTGCTCGCTCTCGCTCTTGCTTTTGAGTTGCAGGCGGATAGCCCGGAGAACATTTGGTTGATATCGGGGGGTGGTTCTTCGGCTTCATATCCCGGTGGTGACATGTAGGTGCATCACTTTCGAGGATGGTGGACAAGGATGAGTGAATTGTGAAGAAATGATAAAGGTAAGTGTATTTGTGACCTTCGAGTGTGTGGCCTTGGTCAAGCCACTTGGTTTGTTTTGCTCCTTCTCTATCTCATGTGTGTAAGGTGAGCTTTGTACTCTTTGGCCTTAATGCATGAGTTTAGGGGGAGCTTGTGAGTTTGGTGCTCCTTTGCTCTTTTGCCGGTGGTGTCGAGCCCTTTTTGCCTCCCCTCGAGGAGCCGGTGGTTTGTGAGCTTTGTGTGTGGGAGCTCCTTTGTAGCATATGTATAGCTTTCCTTTGTGCATTTCTTGCATTTGGCATGGCATATGTAACATGATGTATAGGCATCCTTGTATCTTAGATTGCATGCATTTTGTATCATATGCATTGGTTAGGAAAAGCTTCTCTCATATACATTGTTCACCATGGTGAGATATTTGTCTTTGTGAGCTTGTTTGGTATGCTACGGTTAGTTTGGCTTAGCTCTTGATGATCTTGATGAATAATCCATGGTTGATAGCTATGCTTTTGAAAAATGTCTCATGTATGCTCTCTCATGTGTAAATGCCTTTACATGCTCTTGACATGTCTTTGTGGCCTTGCTATGCTTAATTTGTGGTTGGATGGCTAGTTTATTGATCATATGGGGCCAAAGGCTCATTTGCCATCATGAATGTTTAGCCCTCTAGATTTATCTTGTGGAGGAGCATAAGTTCCTTTTTGTCGCAAAGACATTTCATGTACCATTTACAAATCTGAAAATGAAATGAAAAATGCTTGGAAAATATGCTCCCATGTCATATGTGCTGAATTTAATTTGCTTTGGGTGCTAAACCGTTGCATGATGCCTACCAATGAGAAGTCTCATACATAGAAGTAGGCACATGGCTCGGTGGCTTTGACATGACATGAGGTGCTTGTGGGTGTTCGTGATGGTCTTATGATTAGAATGGCTGTCCTAGCATGAAGTTTGTGTGGCTTTGCCATTTTGATATGCTTTGATCATGTTTAGGACTTTGCTCATGAGAGGCAAGTTTTTCGCAAAATTGCCAAAATCCATCTTAGCTTCGTCCAATGGTTGTGAAACTTGGTGATCATGTAGTTGAGATCGATACGAAGCTGTAGAGTATCTAACTTGCTCATTTGGACATGTGTAGCATTCTTTGTTGAATTTTGTCTATTTGAGAAGCTCTAGGTTGAAAGTTTTGCATTTTTGGCTTGATTCATGCATTGCCAACAAGGGGGAGAAGTTTGAGCTTGAAATGGCTTGTTGGACGCGTTTAGAAGGTTTTCAGGTGGTTTCGAGCCATTTCTGGGCTCTGTTGTACACCGGTCCGACCGACCGGTGATGAGCACCGGTCCGACCGGTGTGAGTGCTGGTCTGTACATATGTTGGGCACCGGTCGACCGGTGGTGATGACCGTCCGACCGGTGTGGGGGATGAGTTGTTGCGGCCGCCCGTTTCATGTGGTTTCTTGCATGCATTCGTCCAGGGGGAGGTGCATTGGTTCAGGGGGAGCTTGCATGTGTGCAAGGGGAGCTCTTTGTGGTTGTTCGAGTTTTGTTTCGGTGGTTTGCGCTCTTTGCTTGAGCTTTGTTTTGTCTCGGATGTGTCAAGCCGTTGCCCTTGCCTAAGGGGTCCGAGACTTGTCTTCTTCAAGTGATCTTGCTCTTTGCCTTTGTTTGGCTTTCGATCGCTTGTTGGAGTTTCTTTTTGTTCGTTTCTTTTCTTTTTCTTTTCTCTCTTGTTACTTTCGTGTGGGTGTTGTCAATGCACTCATCAAGGGGGAGATTGAGGACCATGTGTGGTTCGAGGACCGGTGGATGGTCGCTTCCTTGTGTGATGAGTGATTGACAACGTTGTGTGGACCGATTCTTGGCTAAGTATTGCGGGTGCGGGTTGCGGCTTGACTCGTGTTGGTGCGGGTGAAGAACAAGCGCGAAAGGTCGTCGCCGGTGAGGCCTCCGGGTGTGGAGAAGACAAGTAGGCTTCGTTCGAGGGACCGGTGGCCGGCGGGGGTCAAGTGCGGGCCGCATGGTGGCATGAACAACAAGATGAAGTCGTGGACGGTTTCTTGGTAGAGCCTCAAAACCAAGGTCGAGCCGGGACTACGTGGGAGCCAAGTCATGAGTGGAGATTGGCGGAGGCTACACCGAGTTCGCGGGGTTTCGGTGGTTCACCGGAAAACCACCGGGTTCCTTGGTTGATCCACAAAGCCAAGACCGGAAGAACCGAAGACGGAGGTGCGGCGGCACCGGATCGGTCCGACCGGTGGGTCCGCCCGTCCGACCGGTGAGGAGCACCGGTCGGCCGGTGTGCGACGACGCAGTCCGGAATCTTCGAAGCGGAGGACACGCGTCGGGATCGCATGGCTTGCGTCGAGGCTACGCAGGGTGCGGTCGCCGGGCATCCGTCCGATGGTGAAGACATCAAGAATTCCAAATCCGCCCTTGAGGGGATAGTTAGTAGAGAAGGGCATTTTAGACATTCGGTTGCCTCCATATAACCCAAGAGGTGAGAGGATGGCAGCCAACTCTTGGAACCCTAGCTCATTAGTTTTCCTATTTTCCACCTATTTCCTTAGGTTTTCTCTAGGACTAGCAAGAGAGCTTCACGGAGAGATCTTGTAGAGAGGGATGGATGATCGGGCGGCTTGCTAGACCTTGTACGAACCTTTGTTTCATGTATAGATGATTCGGCGTGGTTCCTCAAGGTTTGGATGTGTTTTCCCCGGTTGTTCTTGGTGGTGATTTTCGGAGCCCTCTCTCGGTGATTTCCTTGGGTTGTTTTCGGGGCTTTTCTCTTGGGGATTTGATGGGGGAAATTTGTGGGAACCCTTCGTGGTTCTTTGGGTTGTGATTCCTCCTCCCAAATCCGTGAGTAAAAGTGCTCGATTTTGGGGTTTCTTGAGTTCTTGGGTTGGAAGTGCTTTCGGCGGGATTTCTTCGATTCCTCCTTTTTGGACGAGTTTTGGTGGGATTAAACTTGGCTATGGACTCCTCATGAGGTGCTCCGATATCCCCAAAGTCTTGTTCAAGTCCGTGGAGCGATTCGGGAGATCGAGATTTGGATTTGGGGGAGTTGACCCGCGGGTCTTGTTCATCCCGAGCTCGCCCGAGCTACACCGGTACCGACGTAGGTGCTCTTGACCGGTCGACCGGTGCGAGCCCTTGTGGGTTTTCACTCGGGTGAACGTCTTGGTGTGTTCGTTGTTGCCCCGTGTTGCTTCTTGTTTCGAGTTTGGGTCCGTTTGGTGGTCGGTTGGCCTGTTTGGTGCCTTGGGGGCTTTCGGTGCCATCGGTCCGGCCGGTGTGTCTCACCGGCCCGACCGGTGTAGAGCCACTTAGTGAAAGTTGCTCGGTTTCACCGGCGGGGACCGGTCCGGCCGGTGGTGCTCACCGGTCTGACCGATGTGGGTCTGTAGACTCGAGGCTTGGTTTTTCCGCTGCGTTTCTCGGGTCGGAAGGTGGTGTGTTGGTTCCTAGGTCCAGTGGCACTCCAGTGGCTACGTGGGCTTGACCAACCTTGGTAGTGAGTCAGAGACGTGTGTTGGAAGCCGTGTTCATCTTGTTGGAGTTTCGATCTCCTTCGAGAAAAATTTTTATCGGCTCCCATTCACTCCCCCCTCTCTGGTTCGCCGTATCGGTCCTTCAAGGTTTGCCTCGGCCTGCCCGACGCATCCAAGGAAGTCGTCATCGGGGCCGACCTCGACCCCAAATAGGAACTCGTGCTCACCAGCTTCCTCAGGGACAACGCCGACATCTTCGCATGGAGTCCGTCCGATATGCCTGGAGTCCCTAGGGAGCTGGCTGAGCACAGACTCGAAGTCAATAAGAGCGCTCGACCTATCAAGCAAAAGCTCCGGCGATTTGCAAAAGATAGAAAACAAGCTATAGAAGTAGAAGTCTGTAAGCTGTTAGCTGCAGGTTTTATTAGAGAATGTCAACACCCGGTTTGGCTCGCAAACCCGGTTCTTGTACCAAAGAAAACTGGTGGATTAAGAATGTGTATCGATTGCACCGATCTTAACAAGCACTGCCCAAAGGATCTGTTCCCTCTCCCTCGTATCGACCAGGTCGTGAACTCCACGGCCGGCAGCGTCCTACTCTGCTTCCTCAACTGCTACTCAGGGTATCATCAGATAGCCCTACATCCCGACGACGAAGACAAGACAACATTCATAACGCCCCACGACATCTACTGCTATAAGGTCATGACCTTTGGCCTGAAAAACGCCGGAGCAACCTACCAAAAGGCAATTCAAAAGTGCTTGAAGACCCAAATTGGGAAGAACGTTGAAGCCTATGTGGACGATGTGGTCGTCAAGACTACAGAGGAAGACAAGCTCATTGTCGACCTAACAGAAACCTTTGCCAATCTACAAGAGTCCCAATGGAAGCTCAATCCAACAAAATGTGTCTTCAGTATCCCTTTCGGATTGCTCCTGGGCTTCATGGTCGGGCACCGAGGCATCGAGGCCAACCCAGCGAAGATCGACGCTATACGCAAGATGGCCAAGCCATCCAACAAGAAAGACGTCATGAACCTCACCGGAATGATGGCGGCTCTAGGTCGTTTCATCGGCAAGCTCGGTGAAAAAGGACTTCCTTTCTTCAAGCTACTAAAGAAGGCTGACAAGTTCGTATGGGACGATGAAGCCCAGAAAGCGTTTGAGGCTCTCAAAGAGTCCTTGACAACACCACCAATTATGACACCTCCAATACCGAGGGAAACACTCTTACTCTACATCTCTGCCACCACTAGTGTGGTCAGCACGGTTCTCGTCGCCGAGAGATAAGAGGAAGGGCAGGCCTATCCTGTTCAACGACCTGTATATTACGTGAGCGAGGTTCTGGCCGACGCTAAAACACGTTACACACAACCTCAGAAGCTGCTCTACGCGCTCCTGATCACGTCGAGAAAGCTTCGACACTACTTCCAAGCTCACAAGATCGTGGTCCCGTCCTCGTTCCCCTTGGAGAGATCATCCGCAACCGCGACGCCAACGACCGCATCGTCAAGTGGTCAGTCGAGCTTGGAGAGTTTGAGATTGAGTTTTGTCCTAGACAAGCGATCAAGCCGCAGATCCTCGTAGACTTTGTGTCTGAATGGGCAAGGATCCAGATGCCGCCTCCCAAGGAGCGGCCTGAACACTGGATCATGTACTTCGACGGCGCCCTCAACCTCAAAGGAGCAGGCGCAGGCATGTTACTCATCTCTCCCGAGGGAGAGCAGCTCAAGTACGTTCTACAGATTCATTACAAGGCCTCTAACAATGGAGCAGAATACGAAGCCCTAATCCACGGCCTCTGTATAGCAGTGTCCCTTGGCATCAAGCGACTACTAGCTTTCGGCGATTCCAAGGTCGTCATCAAGCAAGTCAACAAAGAGTGGGATTGCGTCAAGGACACGATGGATGCCTTCTGCGCTGAGATTCGTAAACTCGAAGGCCACTTCGAGGGGATCGAATTCTAGCACGTCCCACGCAACAACAACATCGCCGCCGACGTGCTTTCCAAACTAGGCTCTCGTCGAGCTCTAGTCCCAGCAGGCGTATTCGTCCAGGACCTAGGCAAGCCTTCAATCAAGCTCTTGGATTCTAATAACCCAGAGCCACCTTCAAACGACCAAAATCCAGCACCTCCCCGTGACGTGCTCATGACTGAAAAAGAGGATGATTGGCGCAAGCCCTTCATAGACTTCATACTCGACCAGCTTGTCCCCGATGACAAAGCAGAGCGAGAACGCATCACACGGCGAAGCGCTAACTACGTCGTGATTGGTTCCGACCTATAAAGGAAAGTTGCCTCCACGGGCATCTTGATGAAGTGCATCCTACGATCGGAGGGTCTACAACTCTTAGCCGAGATATACAGTGGTGAGTGTGGCTGCCACGTGGCATCCACGAACTTGGTCGGTAAAGCATACCGATCTGGATTATATTGGCCCACAGCCGTAAATGACGCTAAAGACCTCGTCAAGAGGTGCAAAGGATGCCAGTTCTTTGCCAAACAGCAGCACCTGCCAGCTCAGGCTCTGCGCACTATCCCTCCATCTTGGCCCTTCGCTATGTGGGGTCTCGACGCAGTAGGACCGTTTCGTACCGCTCCAAGCGGCTACAAGCATATCCTAGTTGTTGTAGACAAATTCACTAAGTGGATTGAGGTCCGACCTGTTGCGAAAGTAACATCCGAAGAAGCAGTTAAATTCATCGTAGACATCAAACACCGCTTCAGTGTGCCTAACAGGATCATCACCGACCTAGGCAAAGCTTTCACCAGCTCGGTCTTCTGGGACTTCTGCCAGGATAACCTCATTGACGTCTACTATTCCTCGGTTTCCCACCCACGGTGTAACGGCCAGGTCGAAAGAGCCAATGACATGGTGCTCCAAGCACTCAAGGACCGTATCTATGACGACGCTTCCAACTACGCCACTAGATGGTTAGCTGAGCTGCCTCATGTAATCTGGGGTCTCAGGACTCAAGTCAGCTCTGCGACAAGCTTTTGGCCCTTCTTTCTGGTCTACGGATTAGAAGCCATAATTCGTACCGACGTCACTTTTGGAGCTCCACGAATTCAGTTCTATGAGGAAGGAGAGGCCGAGCAAACACATCGCATCGACCTCGACAGTCTCGAAGAACAAAGACTCACCGCTGTCATGAGACAAGCCCGTCATGACCAGCATCTACGTCGCTACCACGATCGCAATGTTAAGGAAACCTCCTTCAACGTTGGCGACCTCGTCCTTAGACGCATCCAAAAAACTGACGGCATGCACAAGCTCTCTGCCTCTTGGGAGGGGCCCTTCATCGTCACGGAAGTAATCAGCCCGTCAACATATCGACTTCAGTGGGGTGACGGGCAAGGAGTACCCAACCCTTGGAACATGGAGCATCTACGACGATTCTATCTATAGATTAGTTTCTTTTCAACCTATGTATTCCCCTTTTGTATTTCTCTTTTTCAGATTAAATTAAAAAGTATTTCAAGCAGTCCTTTGCTACGAGTCGAGCACTACCTCCTCCTTCCTAATACTATAACCCCCCTCTCGACATGCTCGGGAGCTTGGCTAAAGCCAACATCTGGGTCGCAAGACCTGGGGGTTCTAACTCCTCTTTATCCCTTCCCCTCGACATGCTCGGGGGCTTGACTAAAAAGCCAACCTAAAGGTCGTCCGAGCTAAGGACATCATCGTGAACGAGTACGAAGCCTCCTGCCGCCACGAGTATGCTTGATCAGAAAGGTCGCCAGACCTGAGCCCCGGGCTCCTCCCTCACGCGCTGATCTCTCGTAAGCCTCCACGCTGAGCTGTCGAGGTCGGCAAGCCAGCCTCTCTGTGAGTAGTGGTTAGCGAGTCAAGAATACAAAATGTCGTAATCTACAAGATCAACCAGAACTCATGCAGGCAAAAGGCTAGTACTTTGTTACTGATTTCTTCAAAGTTTTTACAAGTCATGAGAGGAGGGGGAGGTACACCTCCTAGCTACTACTGGTTGTCGCCGTCGCCACCTTCACCACCGGCTCCGCCATCGCCTTCAAAGTCGATGCTCTCTGCTACCTCGGTGGCGGCTTCATCAACTTCGAGATCTAGGGCATGAAGGTCCTTCGTGGTGTCAGCACCGCCCTTGATCTTGGTCATGTCGACCTCAGGATAGTGGGACTTGACTCTCACCAACGCATCGGTCGCAGCCGCCAAGCCGGTTGCCCTTAATAAAAGCAACAGCCTGTTAGGAGTGTCTACCAGGCGATCAATGATGGACTACTTGTCGGTGCGGAATGTGGTCCTGACACTAACCAGTAATAAGCGCCAAGGTCTATCCCTCAATGGTCGATGCTAAGCAATAAAAGACACAGAGTTTATCTTGGTTCCGGCCGGGGGGCCGTACGTCCAGCAGTGGTGTGCTCAAGGCACTGTATTGCTCGGCAAGGGGGTGCCGGGTAGTGGGGGCTGCTACAAGCAAGGTGGGAGAGGAAGCGTGGCTTCCAAGTCCCTGGTGTAGTGGCTGAAGATATTGTGGGAGAATTGGAGAGCAAGTGCGTGGTGCGCCTTGTCTCGTATTGGGCTCTGTTGTCCGTATGTTGTGTGTTGTGTCTGTCTTCTCCCCCTGCGGCAAGGGGGTTCGTCCTCCTTTTATAGACCAAGGAAGGAGCGAATCACATGTGCGCCGCGCTATTTAGCTACGTGAGGGAGCGTGATGTGCTACGCTGTAGAGTAGGCGGCCGCCCAGGCGATCCTTGCAGCGATCCGGCCATCATGGCGTATCTTGTACCCGAACAGTGGCGTCCTCGAGGGTAGAAGGGCGGCGGACGGCTGTGATGTCTTCAGATAGGCTCGAGGGAGTTGCGCGTCGGTCCGTACGAGGTACGGCGGCGGGTAAGGTGGCGTCCCGTTCCCACACGCTCCACGATGCGGAGTCGTTGCCACGGCGCACGGCGTGCGCCGTACGCGCGCGGGCGGCGGCCATCCGGGTGCGGTGGCGGGGATGGCGTTCCACCGGCCTAGCGCCTCCACCTAAGCCTGTAAGGTCACAAGAAAGCAAATCGAGGGTGCGGCCGGCCCCCTTCGAGGGCTCGGCGCGTTAGCCGTGCGGAGCGGGCGGCACGGCGTCACGGGCCGGTGCGGCCGCGCGCGCACGGCCCCCCCCCCCCCCACGGTGATGGGGGATGGGCTCCCTTACGAGGAGTTTGTGCGGCGGCACGGGGTGCGAGCCGGGCGCATGATGGCGCCGCCCCGCCGATGTCGGGGCATTAAGTGTCCGCGTACGGGGAGCGGGGGCGCGCGTGCGCGGAGTGCCCCTCGAGCGAGGGCGGACCCCGTTCGAGGGGCGGGGCGGACCCTCGAGCGAGGGCGGACCTCGCTCGAGGGAGGCGCACCCCCTCGAACGGGGCGGAGCCCGCCCGAGGGAGGCGCGCACCCTCGAGCGAGGCAAAGCCTATTCGAGGGAGTCTTCGAGTGGGCCGCCTGGTGGGCCGCTGGGGCCTTCGCGGCGTGGGCCATGTCCTGCATGGTTAAGTAAGGCGTATTTGGTTTTGGCTTTGTTGCGGGTTTTAAGTGGGGATTCCCTAGCTGTTTAAGGGCACCCCTAGGGCTGTCCCCGACAATAGCCCCCGAGCATCTGTGGGTTTGCCATTGAGGCTCCCACAGATGCGGAACCCTGGCGATAGGACGTTCTTCCCTCCTGGTTTTGCGAACGCTTTCCGTGGGGCCGCGTCGGCGGACCCGCGGGTCTAGCCCCCGAAGCCTGCGGGGAGCATGGGCGCTCTGTAGGGGTTGACCGCGAGACTTGGACGAAGGCGTGGTACATGTTTCAACCGGCGTCGGCAATGTCTCAGCCGGCTTCGGTGACGCACGCGGCTGGCGGCGTTATCCCCGGCGGGTGCAATCCGGGGAGGTGTAGCCGTGCGTCAAGCCCCCGAGCTTGGGCCCATTCAAGGCGATCGGGTAGAGCTTTACGACTTGTCTTTCAATGCGCCCTCGCCGTCCCTTCGCGGGACGGAGGGTGAGGTTTCCACAGCCCCCATCGGTCGGGTCGTGAATTGCGGATTCCTCGTCGAGCTGTTAGTGGGTGGTTCGAGTGGACGCCCATGCCCCGTTCGATAAGGGTAGGCTGCGTGGTCCAGAGACACGTCCATTGAAGCGCTTGCGTGGGTTTGCTAGGTGGGGCTCGGTCCCGTTCGCTAGGGACCGAGGGCGCGGAAGCTCTCCCTCGGTGGGATCCCCGGCTAGCTGCCCTCGGCGGCTCTCGAACACGACATGTGGGGCACCCTCGGCCGGTAGGCTCGAGGAACGGCTCGAATGCGCGTGCCCTCGTCGTCCACGACTCATATGATGCGGGGCGCTGTTCGAACCCGTCGAGGGGTCGGGCTTCGAACCCACGATCGGTAGGGCCGTGCGGGGGTGGCGCACGGGCGGCCCCGTCTTTGCATGCGCAACCCTCGAGGGGCACGGGCAAGCCGGCCCTCGAGGCGGCGTCGGTAAAAATGGTGCGGGGCGGCGCCGAGCGCTCCCGGCCCGGCATGCGACCATCGAGGGGCACGGGCAAGCCGGCCCTCGAGGCGATCGGTAACACGGCGTGGCATGGGTGCTGCGGTGCTGTTTTGTTTCAAACGGGCCCCGAGGCGACCTTCTCACGCGGTACCCTTTCGAGGGTTGAAGTTTTCCCGAGCACGGATCCGTGCCGCTCGAGGGTTCTCCTTACTTTGTAAGGAGCCGGACCATTAAATGCTCCACAGTAGAGGCTGCGGTTTTGCGTCGCGGGCGCGCTTTTTTAGGCGTTACAGCCGCGCGCGCGCGTAGTGGGCGGCGTGGGCAGGCGGATGTGACCTCTTGCCACGGTCCCTGCTATTCTTCGCCGTGATGATGGCCTGTTCGCGGTGGCGTGGCCGCCGCGGTCGTGGTGGGGCCCGCCGTCGGCGAGAAGAAAAGATTCCCTGCAGGTTAATGCGCGCGGGACGTCCGCCCCGAAGAGCACGCCCGCGGCTTATAAATCTGAGGGGAGGGAAAAACGGCAGTTTTTTACCTTAGCGCTCCGCCTTTTTAGCCCCCTGCGCTCTCGCCTTCGTCCTGCTCTTGCCATCGCGTGCCTTCGCCATTAGAGCCCTTCTCCTTCTCTTTGTCCTCCGCTCTCGCGTCCCTCGTCCTTTCTCATGGCGCCGCTTCCGCCCCTCACGATTCTCGACCCGTACGCCTGGGAGCGGTCGACGGTGACCCGGGGCGGCCCTTGGCGGCGGTCTCCCGCCCGGCCGGTTGGCGGCGAACGAGGAGGGCGGCCGGCGGAGGTGGATTGTGCCGCCGGCGGGGGACCGCGCGCCCAACCCGCCGGAAGCTACGTGGTGAGCTTCACCCGCTTCCATGAGCGCGGCTTCGCCGCACCGGCGAGCCGCTTCATGCGGGCGCTGTGCTACCACTACGGCGTGGAGTTGCATAACTTCGCGCCGAACGCGATTTCGCAGGCGGCCACGTTCGTGGGCGTCTGCGAGGGGTATCTAGGGATCCCGGTCAGGCGGGAGCTGCGGATACACCTCTTCCGCGCGGAGCTCTTCACGCGGCCCACGACGGAGCGAGAGGACCCGCCGCGCGGTGCGCGCCGGCGGGATGTCGCTCGCCTGCGGGGGCAGTTCAAGGACGACTACATCCCCTGCACCATGACGACGAACAACGCCGGGGCCGGGAGCGGGGATGGTTCTACCTGCGCAACGCCGAGCCCGGCCTCCCCGCCTACAGCGATGCGGTGCTCCGGGAGAAGCCCAACTCCTGGGGTCATGGGGTGTCCACGGCCCAGCACCGGAGGCGGCCGGACTTGCTCTGGCCGCCCCACGAAGAAGGGGCACGGCGACGCGCGGGCTGACCGCGGCGAGCGTCCTCGCCTTTCTCCACCACCGGCGGGTTGTGCCCCTGATGGAGAGGCCGCTCTGCATCTACGAGATGACAGAGGAGGCGGACCCCATCGCGCTGGCGAGGTCGCGGATGCTCCCAACCCCCCTCGAGCGGGGGTATGTGCTCACTTGGGCGCAGAGCGCCGTCGACACCCGGATGCTGCACCAGGATCGGTCCCCGTGGGACCTCGAGATGCTCCCCACCGGCCCGCTGGTGAGTATGATTCTTGGCCCTGTCTTCGTTCTCAATGTTGCCCCTGGCCCCTGACGCACTTTTGACGTTCTCGCATGCAGTTGGTGAACTTCAGCGCCGCGAAGTCTGTTCCGCCCACCCCTGACTCCCGCGCGCTTGGTCGGGCGGCGCGGCGGCGGGGGGGGAGCGAGGAGCGGGCGGCGTGCAAGAGGGAGCGCGCGAGGCGGCACCGCGAGCCCCGCGAGCGGCGGAGCGAGGAGTACCGGCGGCGCGAGGGGGCGGGGCTTTCCTCCCCGGGGACCGAGGAGTACTCGTCCTCGGAGGAGGGACGATGAGGAAGAGGCGGGGGGCGGGGGCCCCTCGATGGGTGGGAGCCTGCGCCCGTCGCGGAGCCGGCTCGGCGGCAAGGGCGGCATGCGCACGGGGGGCGGGCGCGGCGGCGCCCGCCGCCGGGCTGTCGACAATGGGAGCGGCGCGAGCCGCGGAGGTGCCGGCGCGCGCCGCGGCGGCGCGTGCGGCAAGCGCGCGCGCGCGCGCGGGCGGGGCCCGTGCGCGCGGCGGAGACGTCGGGGAGGCGCGGCGGCGGGCGCGCGGCCGTGCCGGCCTCATCCACCGGGGCCTCGAGGAAGAGGAAGCGCGCCTTCTCCTCTTCGAGGTAAGGGGCTTGCCCTTCTGCGAGGTTTGATTTTTTGGCGGCCAGGCGTTTTGATTCTTTTTGCTCGTGCTTGTGCAGGGTGGTGCCAACCGTTCCTCCCCTCGCACCGGCCAAGGTGCTGAGCGCGGACGCGTCCATTCCCACCCGGCGGCGCTCGTCGAGGGCGCGCGGGCGGGGGGCGCGGCGGCGGCGGCGGCGGGCGAGAGCTCGCGGGACGCGGGCCGAGGCCTCGAGGCCTCGGCCGGCGGATCGGCCCGCCGCGGCGCGGCCGGCGGTCGTCGAGGAGCGGCGGGCGCGGTCGCGGGCTGTGGACGCGGCCGCGGCGGCGGCGTGGTGGAGATGCGGCCCACGGTGGGCGCCGCGCCGGTGGCGCGGTTCGTGGCGCCGGCCGCGGCGGAGGGGGCGGGCGGGCGGCGGCGGTTGAGGAGGGCGGTCGGGCGCCCGTGGTCGAGGAGGCGCGGCGGGAGGCGGTGGCCGCGGCGCCGCGTCGGGCGCCGCGGCTATGGAGGCGGCGGCGGTGCGGCGGAGGGCGGCACAAGGGGGCGCGCGCCGGCGGCTCCCGGGCGGTGGTGGTGGAGGTCCCGGACGACGACTCCCCGCCGCCCGGGTGGGATCAGTGGGCGAGCTTCCCCACGCTCTCCTCAGAGTCCCAGGAGGGGGCCCTCGTGAGGCGGTGCGAGGGCCACATAGTGGCGGGGAGTCGAGGGCATGGCGCCGAGGCCTCGTCTTCCCGCGCCGGCCACTCCGCCCAGGTGGAGGGGATTGCTGGCGATCCGCCGCGTTCGGCGACGCCCGGGGGGGGAGCAGGAGTTGTGGGGAGAGCTCCGCAGCCATGGCGCCACGCTCGACCGTGCGTTGAACGAGGCGCTGAGGGTCCACGGTGGCCCCACGTGGCGTGTCTTCCAGGTGGGGTGTCGTTGCTTGCTTCCCCTTTTCCTTGTTTCTGCGCGCTTATCCTTGCGGCATGGTGCTAACGGGTTTTGACTTATGGGTGACAGGAGCTCGAGCGCCGCGCCCGCGACAAGTACGGCGCCTTTGATCGGGTGAACGCCGAGCTCCACCAGCTTCGGGAGCGATGCGGCGCCTTCGACGCGCTCGCCGACGCCCTCAGGACTCCGGATGGCTGGTTGTCGTACCGGGCCATGGCCTTGCGTGATGAACTTCACGAGAGTACAAGGCAAGACCCGACGCGTCCCTCTAGCCTCGAGCGGGTCTGCACAGCCCTCATCGACCATGATGAGGCGGCGCGGCGGCGGCACGCTCGGACTCGGAGAAGATGCGCACGGCGGCGACCAGGCGGGAGGCGGAGGTGGCCGGCGTCGCGGCGAGAGCCGGGGGCTCCGCTCGTCCCTCGAGGGGGCGCGGGCGCGGCGGCGCGAGGGCGAGGAGTGGGCGCGTGCGCTTGAGCAAAGGGTCAAGGAGGCCGACAACTTGAAGGCCGCCCTCGACGCCAAGGTCGCGGCGCTCGCCGTTGCGAGGACCGGCTCTGCCGGGGAGCGCACCGCCCGTCAAGGAGGGCGAGGGACGGCTCCCGGCGGGGAGCGAGGCCGCCCTCGTCGACGCTCGGTCGGCCCTAGAGCGGGGAGCGCGGCGCTCGCGTGGCGACGCAGATGTCGCTGGAGGACCGGAACGCCAAGTTCTCCGAGGTCGAGGGCAAGCTGATGGTGCTCAGCATCACGAGCGCGGGCCGGGGGAGGGCGGCCCTCCGGGAGCGGGGGCGAGACCATCGGGGGCCTCGAGCAGACGGTCGAGGCCGAGCGCCGCGCCCTCAAGGTGGAGAGGAAGCAAGTCGAAGGTGAGCCGCTGTTTGACTCCTGTCTTGTTGGATTTTCCTTAGAGGGTTCGCACTCTTTTTCTGACTTCTTTCTCGTCTGGCAACTTCAGGCTTGCGCACCGCGCTGGGGCACGCGGTTGAGCAGGCCGAGGCGTTGCAGACCTCCTACAACTCCTCCGGCGAGGCTGCGGGGAGTTGCGCGATGCGGCCCTCGAGACATGCCGATCCGTGGAGGAGGGCGGGCGCGGGCGGGAAGCTCGGCCGGCCGGCCGCCGCGCGCCCTTAGCGGCCACGTCACCGAGCGCATGCGCCGGGCGCTGCACCTTGGCGTCCAGAAGGCCCTCGGAGTGGTACAGTCCCACTACGAGGTTAACTTTGAGGCGCTGGCGGAAGGCTACGTCGTCCCCGAGGGTGTCGAGGACGAGGTGGCGATGGAGCTCGTGGACGCGCTCGCCGTCGACGCCGCCGGGTCGCTCGCTGAAGCCTTCGAGGAGTTCCTCTTCCCGGACGCTGCTGACGCCGCCGCTCCTCCCTCCTGAAGACAGCTGGGCGCTAGGCCCGTTTTTGTTTGTGTATCAGTATTCTGGCCGTGCGGCCTTTGTAAATAAACAAGTTGTTTTTGCCATGAACATTTGTTGATGTGAAATGAAGTCTTTTGTTTACTACGCTTTTTGTTTCTCCTTCTTCACGAGTAGATTCTAGTTAGGGGAGTTCGATTTTCGTGGGTGGCTTGCTGGGTTGGAGGCGAGAGAGAAGGGCCGTATCCTCGCGGAGGCGTAGGCTATCTCTGGCTCGCGCGCTCCTTCCGCTAGGCTGCCCACGCCCTGTTCGAACCGTTGCTCGAGGCCGAAGTAGAAAACAAACTTAGCGCGCGTGAGTTGTTTCGTTTTTGCGCGAAAATGGGACCATCGTAGTAGCCCCCGAGGGTAACTTGGGTTTCGGGGGAAAGCCGAGTTGCCCTTTTCATTAGACTTATGGTGTTTACATGGTCGTCACCAACTGGGGCGTTGGTCATGTGGTTTTTACAACAAAATGCTTGGAAATCCTAGCTAGGGGTAGAAGCGACGTAGCTGTTGGATGTTCCAGGCGTTTGTGAGCTCTTCACCATCCTCGTTGGCCAGCTTGTATGTGCCAGGCTTGAGTACCTTCACCACGACGTAGGGTCCCTCCCACAGAGGTGATAACTTGTGGCGTCCTCGGTTGTCCTGGCGCAGCCTTAGGACCAGATCCCCTTCGCTGAAGTCCCGCCGGCGTATCTTGCGCGCTTGGTAGCGCACGAGGGGACCGCCGATACCTCGCGGAGTGCATCAAGGCCACGAGGCGTGCCTCATCCAGCTGGTCCAGCGAGTCCTCACGGGCTCGCTGGTTGGCATCCTCGTCGTAGCCTCGAACTCTGGGCGACCCGTATTCTAAGTCCGTGGGAAGGACGGCCTCCGCGCCATGGACTAGGAAAAACGGGGTGAACCCGGTGGCTCTGCTCGGGGTGGTCCTTAGGCTCCATACGACTGCTGGTAACTCTTGGAGCCACTTTCGACCGGATTTGTTTAGCTGGTCGAAAATTCTGGGCTTAAGGCCTTGCAGGATCATGCCGTTGGCACGTTCTACTTGGCCGTTGGTCTGCGGGTGTGCCACGGTGCCCAATCCACACGGATGTGGAACTTGTCGCGAGAACTCCAAGAATTTCCCTGCCGTGAGCGGGACCCGTTGTCGGTGATGATGGAGTTTGGCACTCCGAAGCGGTGGACGATGTCGGTGAAGAATGTTACCGCTTGCTCCGTCGTGAGATTCGTAATGGGGCGCACCTCCACCCACTTGGAGAACTTGTCAATCGCAACCAACAAGTGGGTGAAGCCCCCGGGCGCCTTCCGCAAGGGCCCGACGATGTCCAACCCCCACACGGCGAACGGCCATGTTATGGGGATGGTTTGCAGGACATGAGCGGGAAGGTTGGACTTGCGGGCGTAGAACTGGCACCCTTCGCAGGTGCGTACGATTTCGCTGGCGTCCGCGACCGCGGTAGGCCAGTAAAAGCCTTGGCGGAAAGCGTTGCCAACGAGGGTGCGAGGCACGGCGTGATGGCCACAGACTCCAGCGTGGATGTCCCATAGGAGCTCGCGCCCCTCGGGGATGGGCACGCACCGCTGTAAGATGCCGGAGGCGGCGCGCTTGTACAGCTCGCCGTCGACGAGGGCAAAGGACTTGGCCATCCTGGCGATGCGCCTGGCCGTGGCCCGATCCGAGGGGAGCTCTCCTCGAGCCATCCAAGCGATGTATTTGTCGCGCCAGTCAGCCTTGACAGGAGCTGGCTCAATGTCCATCACGTCGGCCTCGTAGGAGCCATACCCCTCGAGGAGGGAGAGCACGTACGCCTCGTTCGAGGGGTCCTCATCCATGGGTTCCGCACCCGCTGGATTCGAGGGAGCCCCCGAGGGTTCTGCGTGGCTCGAGGGGTGAGGCTCGAGGACGACCGAGGGCTGGGCGATATCGCGGGCAAAAACGTTCGGGGGGACGGTGATCCGCCCGGACGCGATCTTGGCCAGCTCGTCCGCCTCCTCGTTGTACCGGCAGGGCACGTGGTTGAGTTCAATGCCGTAAAACTTGTCTTCGAGGGCTCGCACAGCCTTGCAGTAGGCCTCCATCTTGTCGTCATGGCAGCTCGCGTTCTTCATGACTTGATCGATTACGAGCTGTGAGTCCCCCCGTACGTCGAGACGCTTGACGCCTAACTCAATGGCGATTTTGAGGCCGCAGAGGAGGGCCTCATATTCAGCCATATTGTTAGATGCGGGGAAGTGGAGGCGCACCGCGTACCGCATGTGCTCTCCGAGGGGTGATACGAAGAGCAGGCCCGCGCCCGCCCCTGTTTTCATCACCGAGCCATCGAAATACAGGGTCCAGCACTCTGCTTGGATCTGCGGTGGCGGCAGCTGCGTATCCGTCCACTCAGCGACGAAATCCGCCAGGATCTGGGACTTGATGGCCTTGCGCGGGGCGTAGGCGAGCGTCTCGCCCATCAGCTCCACGGACCACTTGGCGATCCTGCCCGCCGCGTCGGGATTACGGATGATCTCCCCTAGCGGGAAGGAGGAGACCACCGTGACGGGGTGGGCCTCGAAGTAATGGCGGAGCTTGCGCCGCGCGAGGACTACCGCATACAGCAGCTTCTGGACCTGAGGGTAGCGCGTCTTGGCGTCAGACAAGACCTCGTTGATGTAGTAGACCGGCCGCTGGACCGACAGGGCGTGCCCTTCCTCCATGCGCTCCACCACGATCACGGCGCTGACCACCTGGGTGGTTGCGGCCACGTAGAGCTGCAGGGGTTTGCCATCCTGCGACGGCGTGAGGATCGGGGCATGCGTTAAGGACGCCTTTAGCTTTGTCGAGCGCATCCTGGGCCTCGGTGGTCCAGGAGAAGCGCTCGTGCTTCTTGAGGAGGTGATAGAGGGGCAGGCCCTTCTCGCCGAGCCGCGAGATGAAACGGCTCAAGGCGGCAAGGCACCCCAGCACCTTTTGCACCCCTTTGAGGTCCCGGATCGGCCCCATTCGCTCGAGGGCCGTGACCTTCTCAGGGTTGGCCTCGATTCCCCGTTGGGAGACGATGTACCCCAGGAGCATGCCTCGCGGCACTCCAAAGACACATTTTTCGGGGTTTAATTTGACCCCATTGGCCCGTAGGCAGCCGAACGCGATGCCAAGGTCGCCAACCAGGTCGTCCGCCTTCCTGGTTTTCACGACGATGTCATCTACATACGGCTCGACCGTCCGCCCGATGTGATCTCCGAAAACGTGTTGCATGCAGCGTTGATACGTCGCACCTGCGTTCCGGAGGCCAAACGGCATCGTGACGTAGCAGAACATCCCGAACGGCGTGATGAACGAAGTCGCAAGCTGGTCGGACTCCTTCATCTTTATTTGATGATACCCGGAGTAGGTGTCAAGGAAGCAAAGTAATTCACACCCAGTCGTTGAATCAACGATTTGATCAATACCTAGCAAAGGAAAAGGAACTTTAGGACATGCTTTATTAAGACTGGTATAGTCAATACACATCCGCCACTTCCCATTCTTTTTCTTTACAAGTACGGGGTTTGCTAGCCACGTTGGGTGGAACACCTCCTTGATGAACCCGGCCTCGAGAAGCTTCCGCAGCTCCGCTCCGATAGCCCGTCGCCACTCCTCGTCGAAGCGGCGGAGCCATTGTTGCACGGCGCGGGCGTGAGGCAGGATGTCAAGGGAGTGCTCGGCGACCTCCCTCGGGATGCCTGGCATATCCGAGGGGCTCCACGCGAAGATGTCGGCATTGGCGCGGAGGAAGTCGACGAGCACCACTTCCTATTTGGGATCGAGGGTGGAGCTGACCCTCAACGCCTTGCCCTCGGGGGCCGTGGGGTCGAGGGGTACTTCCTTGGTCTGCTCTGCGGCCTCGAAGGTGCCGGTGTGCTTTGAGGCGGAGTCGAGGTCCTCGTTGACCATCTTCTCCAAAGTGGTCACCAGCGCTTCATCCAGCGCCAGTGCTTCTGCGTGCTCTACGCACTCGACGTCGCAGTCGAATGCGTGCTCGATGGACGAGCCTACGGTGATGACGCCGTTCGGTCCTGGCATCTTCATCTTCAAGAAGGTGTAGTTGGGGACCGCCATGAATTTGGCGTAGCAGGGCCGCCCAAGTATAGCGTGGTAGGCGCCCTTGAACCCCACCACCTCGAAGGTGAGCGTTTCCTTGCGGAAATTCTTCGCGGTGCCAAACCAAACCGGCAGGTCGATCTGCCCGAGGGGCTGGACCTGCTTGCCCGGCGCAATGCCATGGAGTGGCTTCGTGCTGGGCCGCAGCTGGTCCAACCCGATTCTCATCAAGCGCAGCGTATGCACGTAGAGGATGTTGAGGCTGCTGCCTCCGTCCATCAAGACCTTTGAGAACCGCGCGTTCCCAATGATGGGGTCGACCACCAGTGGGTACTGGCCCGGGTTGGGGATGCGGTTCGGGTGGTCTTCCCGGCTGAAGGTGATGGCGTCCTCCGACCAATTGAGGAAGGAGGGAGGCGCCTTCTCCGCGGCGAGGACCTCGTGCCGCTCCCGCTTGCGCTGGCGGGTCGACATGTCGACGGTGGGTCCCCCGAAGATGAGGAACACGTTCTCCACGGCGGGGAAGCCGCCGGCGTCGCCGTCTCCTCCGTCTTTCTTGGCCTCTGCCTCTTTCGCGGCAGTGCGGCCACAGAACTTCTTGAGCACGTCGCATTGCTCAAGAGTGTGGTTTACTGGGGTCTTGTGGTAAGGACATGGCTTTTTCAGCATGTCATCAAACACCCCCGGGCCTCGAGGGGCCGGTCGAGGGCCCCGTCGAGCGGGTCGGCAAGAAGAGCCTCGGCCTCATCGCCGTCGCGCCCCTGCTCGCGCGCCTCGCGGCGCGGATTCTTTCCTTTCTTGCCCCGCTTGTCCTTGCGGTGGGGCTCCCTGGACTTGCTGCCCTCCGCGGGCGCATCGTCCGAGCGCTTGCCCTTCTTGCCGTCAAAGATCGCCCCCACAGCCTCCTCTCCTGAGGCGAAGCTGGTGGCGATGTCGAATAGCTCGTTGGAGTCCGCGGGCGGGCTGCGTCCCAGCTCACGCACGAGGTCCCGACACGTGGTGCCCTCGAGGAAGGCGTGCACAATCTCAGATTGCGCCACGCTTGGGAGCTCCGTGCAGCGCTTGGAGAAGCGCCGTATGAAGTCCCGCAGCGACTCGCCGGGCTTCGAGTGCGGGGAGCGCGGGTCCCGGGGGAATTTCCAGGGCGCACGTACGTGCCCTGGAAGTTGCCCACGAATGTGCGAACCAGATCGTTCCAGTTGTGGATCTGGCTGGCGGGCAGGTGCTCGAGCCACGTCCGAGCCGAATCGCCGAGATGCAGGGGCAAGTTGCGGATGATGACCTCATCGCTGGTGGCTCCGCCCAGCTGGCACGCCAAGCGGTAGTCGTTGAGCCATACGCGGGGATCCGTCTCCCCGTTGTACTTGACGATGGTCGAGGGTTGGCGGAAGCGCTGGGGGAAGGCCCCCGCGCGGATCTCCCGGCTGAACACACGGGTCCCTGGGGGCTCCGGCGTCGGGGAGCGGTCCTCGTCACTGTCGTAGCGTCCGTCCCGTCGAGGGTGGTAGCCTACCGCCGCTCAGGCGTCCGCCCTGCTCGTGCGGCGGGCGTTGATGACGTTGCGGGCGGCCACCGTCCGGGGCCCTGCGCGTGTCAAGGAGCCGCTCCTTGGCCGCCGCGCGTCCCGAGTTGGCGGGACGCCCCGCGGCCTTCTCCTCGCGTGGACCGAGGGTTCGCCCCCCTGAGCAGCCCCGTCTCCTCGCGCATCCCCCTGCTGGCGGATACGTGAGGCTGAGCTTTCGGCCTGCTGGACGGCCGCTTGCTCAATGAGAGCCTGCACCTCGCGTTGCAGGTTCCGCACCTCTGGGGTCGAGGGTGCCGGCATAGCCCGCAGCAGCTTTGCGGCGGCAACGAGCTTCTGACTTGCCCGTGGAGGCGTGTCAGGGTTGCCGGCGTTGATGCGGTCGCGGGCACCTGGCCGCCCGGCCCTCCCGCACGCGTTCGCCGCGAGCGGAGGCTTCCCCAGCCATCGAGGCGCGGAGCAGCCGCACCGTTCGGTACTCCTCCGCCAGCTTAGCCTCGAGCTCACGGGCTTGGGCTAACTGTGCGTCGGCGTCGGCCCCAGCAGGTTTGCTTGGTCCCGCAGCCTGGCGCGGAGCGATCCCTGGGGTAGGCGTGACCTCCCCGTCCCTAGCGCCCACAGCACCGGTGGCGTTCGGCCCGGGTCGTTGGCGACGACGACACAAGGCACCCCGCGCGGGGTCGTAGCTCCCGTGCCGGAGTCGTTGGAGCGGCCGAACCGCAGTCCGTAGCGTCAAGGAAACGCCTGAACATGACTGGGTCCGGCACGCCGGAGAAGTCCCACTCCGCATACCCATGGAGGTTGGCGGGCGGCAGCGCGTCGAGGGAACCCAGGGACGACTCGTCACCCGCTGAGGCGCCGGGATCCCTGGCGACGAAGACGTGACGGCCAGGCGGGACCCTGCGCATCGTGGTGTTGACGTTGGCGTTGAAGGCCGTCGTGGCACCACGCAGCCCAATGGGAAAGCGCGGTCCGGAGACTGTGCGCTGTCCCGCTGGGGTGGCGGTTGCCGTGGCGGGGGCGCGCCGTGTTGAGAGAGCGCGCGCGCTCGGCTTGACGTCGCTCGGACCGTGCTCGGCGCAAACGCCGACCGCAGTGGCGGCGGCGTCGTGGCGTCGACGGGCCCGCGCATCCGCGCCGGCGGGTGTCCGCGCCGTGGTGGTGGTGCGCGCAGCGGGGACCGGAGCGGACCCGGCCTGGCACCGCGCGCAGAGCTCCTCACGGTTGGTGAGGCGCATGAGGTAGCCGTTCCCCGTGGCCTGAAAGTTTAGTCCCCCGAACCGGATTTCGAACCCGGCGGGGAGGGGGTCCGAGCTGCCCATGCAGTAACGCGTACCGCGGTACTCAGTGCGGATCACCATGGAAGGAGTTTATGATTGACCTTAGGCGCTCAATTGCCCCACGGTGGGCGCCAACTGTCGGTGCGGAATGTGGTCCCGACACTAACCAGGAATAAGCGCCAAGGTCTATCCCTCAATGGTCGATGCTAAGCAATAAAAGACACAGAGTTTATCCTGGTTCCGGCCAGGGGGGGCCGTACGTCCAGCAGTGGTGTGCTCAAGGCACTGTATTGCTCGGCAAGACCGGGGTGCTCGTAGTGGGGCTGCTACAAGCAAGGTGGGAGAGGAAGCGTGGCTTCCAAGTCCCTGGTGTAGTGGCTGAAGATATTGTGGGAGAATTGGAGAGCAAGTGTGTGGTGCGCCTTGTCTTGTATTGGGCTCTGTTGTTCGTATGTTGTGTGTTGTGTCCGTCTTCTCCCCCTGCGGCAAGGGGGTTCGTCCTCCTTTTATACACCAAGGAAGAAGCGAATCACATGTGCGCCGCACTATTTAGCTACGTGAGGGAGCGTGATGTGCTATGTTGTAGAGTAGGCGGCCGCCCAGGCGATCCTTGCATTGATCCGGCCATCATGGCGTATCTTGTACCCGAACAGTGGCGTCCTCGAGGGTAGAAGGGCGGCGGACGGCTATGATGTCTTCAGATAGGCTCGAGGGAGTTGCTGACGTCGGTCTGTACGAGGTACAGCGGCAGGTAAGGTGGCGTCCCGTTCCCACACGCTCCACAGTACTGGAGTCGTTGCCACAGCGCCTGGCGTGCGCCCGTACGCGCGGGGGCGGCGGCCATACCGTTAACAGTGGCAGGGATGGCGTTCCACCGGCCTAGCGCCTCCACCTAACCCTGTAAGGTCACAAGAAAGCAAATCGAGGGTGCAGCCGGCCCCCCTTCGAGGGCTCGGCGCGTTAGCCGTACCGAGCGAGGAGGCACGGCGTCACGGACCGGCACCGGCCCGCGCCGCACGGTCCCCCCCCCCCCCCCACGGTGATGGGGATGGGCTCCCCTTCGGGGAGTTGGTGCGGCGGCACGGGGGGTGCGAGCCCCCGGCGCATGATGGCGCCGCCCGCCGATGTCGGGCATTAAGTGTCCGCGTACGGGAGCGGGGGCGCGCGTGCGGAGTGCCCTCGAGCGAGGCGGACCCCGTTCGAGGGCGAGGCGGACCCTCGAGCGAGGCGGACCTCGCTCGAGGGAGGCGCACCCCCTCGAACAGGGCGGAGCTCACCCGAGGGAGGCGCGCACCCTCGAGCGAGGCGAAGCCTATTCGAGGGAGTCTTCGAGTGGGCCGCCTGGTGGGCCGCTGGGGCCTTCGCGGCGTGGGCCATGTCCTGCATGGTTAAGTAAGGCGTATTTGGTTTTGGCTTTGTTACGGGTTTTAAGTGGGGATTCCCCAGCTGTTTAAGGGGACCCCTAGGGCTGTCCTCGACACTACTGTTGATCCCCTTCCTCCGGAACAGATATGCAAGACATTGCATAATTGGCAGCACCCTTGAGGTCGTTCAGCTCCACCTCATATCCTGCAATGGTGATTTGGTCACTCTGCAATGACTTCAAAACAACCTCGAACTCGACTTCAAGGCCCCGACGAGCTGTGGTCTCTTAAGCCAGCTTTTGAGATACGGCGTACTCACTCTCGGTGGCCTCCATCATCACCCGTTTGAGTTCCAGGCCTCCAGCCTCGATCTCCCAGACCTTGCCCTCCAGGCCCTGAATCTTGCTCCTGGAGGTCGCCAGAGCATTTTTCAGCTCTTCTTCGCGGTTACGGAAATCTGCACACACAGGTTAGGCGACGCCTAATGACCTTCTATTCAAAAAGGGACAAAGACTAAAACTCACCAGTAGCCGCAGCGTTAAACTGCGCAGTGGCCTCCACGGCATTGCGCCTTTCCTCAGCAAGCTCGTCCTCGAGCCTCTTCTTGTCGGCGGCTGCCGCCTCACGAACCTCCCTGAGCTCTCGCTCAAGGTCAGTAATACGTTGTTCCTTCTCCTCGGCATGCCGCAGCTGGTCGGCCCAGCCCTTGGCCCTCTCTGCTAGCGACTATTACAAAATCACAAGGTTGTCAGTGATGCTTCAAAAGAAAAATAATCAAGCAGTGATAATACATCACAGGCAACTCACAATGAGTGTGTGGTTGATGGTGACGATGCTGGTCTGCAAATCCCGCATGTCCACATTGTCCTCGAACCAATCATTCTGCCAAGGGGTGTGATCCCAATTAATTGATCGATGTGGCAACCTCAGGCTCGAAGTTGAAGATGGACGTACCTGTGCACCGGACGCTTCCGGGCCTCCCGGCGCCAGGTCGATCTGAGGCTGGTCCTCGGCCACGTCCTTCGCCCCATCAGGAACAGCCCTATAGGGTCAACGTCTACGACCGTTCGAGAGGTCGTCGCCCCGACCTCCCCAACTGAGGTGTTAACACCCTCAGCGGTGTGTAGGGAAGAACCCGCCCTCGTGTCAGTCACGGGTGGCGAAGTCGTCAACCCCTCTGCCATCCCTCGCGTCGGGGTAGCGATACGAGCATCATCTACCAGCACCTCCCCCGCGACCTGTGGCTCAGGCGACCTTGTACGGGAGGGATATGATGGGGTAACCGACACCCCTTGTGGTCTTGCCGCCTACCTACATGGAAAAATACCACGTCAAGATTGAGTTCAGATAAAAAGCATAAAGATAGCATCAGCTTTTAAGTCCATACCTCGCCACAGTCGGAAGCCGAGTCTTCAGCCAAAACACACGAGGCTTAATAGCCGCAGGTATCTTCGCCCGCGCCGCAGCAGCACTGCACTGTGCCTCTAAACCACGTCGGAGAGCTTCCTCTGACGTCTTCTGCACCAGCTCTCGCTGCCTCTTGACAGCAGGACTCTCTGACCTCCCCGCTGCCTGGTCTTCAGGGACCGGCAGCTCTTCGACGGCCTCATCCTTCTCCTTCTTTTTCTCCTTCGTTGGAGTAGCGACGGCTGGAGGGGATGCAGCCCTCCTCTTCCTCCTTTTCTTCTGCTCTGCAGCCTTCACCGCAGAGATTGCAGTGGCAACGGCCGAAGCAGACTTCTTCGCCACCGTCGACCTGGTCCTGCGCCAGGATTTTGCGGCGCCGACGACTGGGTCCGCCCCAGCCTCCGCGTCAGTGTCTTCGTCGGCCTCCACCGACGAGTCAGACTCATAATTCTCTAGCAGACGACCTGCTGGAGGCTTGTACTTGTCCGACCTCAGCTTCCTTCGTTGTATCTCCCCCTCAGGGAGAGGCGCCGGGCACCACATCTGGAGCTCGCGCATCTGCGAAACAGATGACATAAATGCTATACGACCTAAGTGAATCAAGAAAGCAAAGCACAACGACCTAAAGACAAATCTCAGGATCTTACCAGGTCTACCGGTCTCTTCAACGAGTGTGCCCTCGGGCAATTTTTCACCTTGACCTTCCCAGAATATAGCTGGGAAACTCTAGCCGCTATCTCTTCCTTGGAGACGTTGCGGTTCACCTCGCGTGTGGGATCTGATTGCCCATAGTACTCATACGTCGGGTGGACCCGATCTTTGATCGGCTGGATCATCCGCCGGCAGAACGACCTCGCCACCGCCGCTCCTGTCACTCCTTGGTTCTTCATGTCGCTGACTAGCTCCAGGACCCCCCTTCAGGTCCTCGAGTTCGCGGGTGGAGAGTCCTAGATCCCACTCGCTAATTTTCACTGGCTTATGGCCAGTTCGCCGCGGAAGACCTGGAATTTGGTCCGCAATGTAGAACCACTCCGACCTCCACCCAGCAGTGTTGTTAGGAAGGTCAGTGTCTATCCATTCTGCCTTGAGGCCTGACCTCAAATTGAACATCACAGCCCCCACTAGCCCCGACCTTTTGTCAGTGCTTTTGACGCAGAAAAAATGCCTCCACAATGCGAAGTGAGGCGGTATGCCCAGATACGCCTCATAAAATGAATGAAAGTTGACACTACAGTGATGGAGTTAGGAACGAGGTGTACCAACTCCATCCTGTAGTAGTACAGCAGGCCGCAGAAGAAGTCTCCCGCTGGGAGGTTGAAGCCGCGCTCGAAGAAGGAACCGAAGACGACCTGCTCCTTGACATCCTCGCTCGGGAAATCTTCCCCGGCGGCTGCCCTCCACTCCACCTCCGTCTTTGGTCGCAGCAGCCCCCGGTCTACCAACGCCTAGATCTTGGCCTCGCTCATCGTCGACCGGACCCACGCCGCCTGGGGGTCCGGGATGCAAGCTGTCTCCGCCGCCATCTCAGGGTTAGGGTTTGCAGTGGATCTAATGTGGCACAGAGACTTAACGCACATATGCTGGAGGCGCACGGCGCGAAGCGGGGGCACTAGCACGAGCCTAGCCGGAGGTGGAAGATGGGCGCGTAGGCGCGGGAGCACGGTGTTGACGCAAAATGTGCACTCAGCGCCAATCACACAGCAAGCCGAAAAGCTTAGCTTCGCACGCGCAGAGAGAAAGTGACGTGCCAGTCAATTTTTCCTGAAAATTAACAAAAGGGTAAAACAGTTAAATACCAAAGCTTGGAACCTACCGGGTGGTACCAGGCAGTTCCATATTTACGGCTAAAAAGCCAAGCAAGACGACATGTAGCTATGCGAAGCTACCTGTCAAAGAACCACGACCATTCGGGTAACCAAGAAGGGAAAAAGAACATTGCCGAACGAATGACGTAAGCATGACAACGATCGATCTTTGAACAAACATGGATGCATGCGCAAAGCCATGACCGATCCTCATGAAGATTAACGTTAAATAAAATAGAGCACAAACATGATCATGTATTAAAATAAGCATGCATAGACCCAAAGTGTTAGTCTACCGCATGTCTAATCACTTTAAGATCCGTCGGGCACGATATCAGCAAATCTATCCACCGCATGATACAACTTGCATGAAAGAACGCACCACTTTCCACAAATAGATCTATCCACCGCATGATACAACCTAAATATGGAAAGCTAGAAGCACACGTCTTTTAAAACATAAATAACGCACGTGATCTACCCGTGAAGATATAACCGAATGCGGTCGAACAACCGATTCGGGGTCCATGAAGAAGGAACAAACATTACCACGTGCATAAATCTATCGAGCCGAATTGGAAATCTAATCCACCGATGACTAGCCCCAAAGCAACCCAAAAACCTCGCATCTACCGCATGATACCCGCTCTTTCAAGATTTATACTAACAAAGCAAGCTTGAACCCGCAACATGTAACAACCTAGATCGATTCGGTTTCGGCTATCGGAGAGCACGAGATCCACGCGTCAAAATACGAAACCCGCTCGTGCACGGATCTTAAAAGGAAAAGAGCCGATCCAAACCCATCTAGATTGGGCAAAAGTGTATTACATGAATTAAAACATAAAGCAAAAACTCATGATAATACGAAGATAACTTAATGAATCTATTGGATCTTGCCAAAACCCAATAGAGCCGATAACTAGCTTCGAGCTAGACCTTAGCCTACCGCATGGCTCATGATCTAACAAGAAACCCTCTTGAACCAAGCTTGAATCTACCGCATGACACGAAGCATGGTAACAAGACTACTTGCATCGATCTAAATCCACCGCATGATACTAGACATGATACAAGGTTGCCGGTACTCACGGAGGTCGACGGATCGATTGGTCCTCTCGAAGAACTCGACGACACGACAAGGGACTCTAGGGTTTTGGCGTAAGGCCGGTGTGTATTGAGGAATGAACGTCGTTTTACATACATCCAGGGATCATATTTATACCCCGTCGATTACAATTGCGAATGGATTCATTGCCTAACTAAACTTGATCGCCCGTCCATCCATTCGCTTCCCCCCGATCGAGCCACGTCACCGTCCAATCCCGCAAAATCGCTCTCATCGTTCCTTTGCCGAACCGGAGCGGATAGCCGACCGCGGATCCTTCTCGCCGAAAATCTCTCGAAGATACCTTTCCTTCCTCCCGACGGACTCTTTTCCGAATCGGACCCACATGTCATACTCCTTACCAAATTTTGGTGTTAACACATGCCCCTTCAATTGTGGGATAAAAGTAATTTTGTTCCACAATTGACTCCACCACGAATCCTTGAGCCAAACCCGTCAACACCGTTCTTCGCAATCCGCCGGATTCTTCGTTCAGATCCAACCCTAGATCCCCTTTGTTCCGAGCTCGAAACTCCAATGGCAACTCAGCACCAAGCTGCTCAGGTAATTTCACCCCTCCAAACCTTTGTTCGGCATTAGGTTTTCAATTTTACCTGAGATTTTCTTCTTCCGCTTTCTTCCAGGAACCATCTACTGCCCTTCTGATTCCTATTGAGGCCAATTCGCAGTCTTATTATCTTGGTCCTGAAGGGAATCCTGACCCTCGAGATTTCATTGCCGCTGAATCTCAGAGAATCCCTTTCAAGGTAGCTTTATCTCCACCTCCTCAATGGCAAGATGCGTTCAAGAACTGGCCTTTGCCCCCAATCGCAGGCTGGAAGACTTGGTACCGTAGGATTCTTGCGGATAAGAGTGGACTGACCAATTTGGATACCCTCCGCATCGCTCAATGTTTGGAGTTGTCCGTAGGCCGAGATGCCCAAGAATGAAGATCTTCCGATAGCCGCGTGCCACTTCGGTCCAATGGCGTCAATGCCTTCCCGTTTGGGCATGGCCCAATGTCTCCAACTTTGGCCGATGTGTACATGATCACCGGCCTTGACATCACCGGGTCCGTTTCGGCCTTGGAATTTCAAGAACTCCTCACGCCAAACGGGGGTAAAGCCGGGGAATGGCTACAAGAATTATATTTTGAAACATATGAGAGATAATCCCCTTGGCGAAGTTGAATACGAGCCTTCTTGAACATGTGGTTATGCGGGTTTGTCTTCCGTGGCAAGGCCAATGAACCCACTCGAATCATATCGCAATGGCGATCCATCCGGCCGCCGGCAACCGCCTTCCTCTCGGGAAAATTCCTCTTGGGCAGTGTATACCATATGCTTCATCGACAGTTACCCAAATGTATACCGGCCGGAGGATAACGTGCGTCAATGGCCCTTGGTGGTTTGTTCGTATTTGGCCGCAGCCTTCACATGCACCGGATCGTAGGCGTCGACTTGAGCTCCGGGTTCTTCCCCTGGTCCAATCCCCCCGAAGGAGAGCTTCAAGTCACCGAGAGGATGCCAAAGCTATGGAGAAGCGGCTTCAATCGTTATCGTTCGACAGACATCACCCAACTCTTCGAGTTGTTCTTCAAAGGCTTCCCCAATCCTCTTTGGCTTCCTTATATAGGCTATGACACTCGACCTTCCCCGTCGAGTTCTCCTTTGAGCCCACCATCAAGATGGGAGATTCCCCGGAAATCTTTAATATCATAATCCGCCCATGTATATTACCGGCCGAGTTCAATGGAGGGAGGCGTAATGCCGTACTTATGAGTACTACCGACCTAACATAATGGCCAGTGCAACTTGGATGTGGCCAGCTGCCCCCAAGATTGTTTCGCATGAATTCCTCAAGCCCGGGGAGGAAATCAAAGAATCGATGCAAGTGCAAACAGAAGTTTTCAACTATGTGTGCGGTCCCACCGTCTACACATGTCCTTTTGTGCCCGCAATCATAGCTCACCCTACCTTCAACTCATGGTGGCAAGAATTCCACGACCACATCTTCGGTGAACCCGTTCATGTGTTCCGTGCGAACCGGTGCCCGATTTTCCGCCGACTCGGAGGTAACACACCGAGCCCCTTGATCGACTTTTACTCATGGTCCCGACCTCCATCTTCTCGTCCACAGAACACGCTCCCGCCCCTCGAGCCGGGTAATAACTTATAATGCCGAAGGCCCAATTTCAGCACTGGGGTTTAAATCTACAACCCTGCGCCAACTGATGGACAGGTATGCTACCACCGATCCCGGCCTTTCCCGGCCTTGCTCGCCGACAGAGGCAAGGATTGCATCTGGTTCCCCCTCCGAGCGCTAAAAGGAGGAGAACCGTCAAGAAAGTACTGGTTGAGGTAAACTCCTTTACCTTCTTGATTACTGGGTCACTCTGTTCTTGATGGATCATATCATTGTGTATTTCAGACCAGAGCCCAACATTCTTCAGAACCAATACCTGCCGATGCCCCATCCACTGGTATGGCTTTTGTCGTTCTTTCTTCAAGGATGAGCACCGCACTTATCCCTTCAATTGAACATTTGCAGAAGAAACCGTTGGAGAACCACTTGTAGATGTCCCGGTGGTTCAACAAAGTAGCCCTTCCGGGTTTGAATTGCCCATCCCAAGAGAGGTTTCATCTTCATCACCTTCGCGGAAGCAAGACGCTCTCCAGAGATGAATCCCCCAACTCAACCGGAGCCGCCAAGTTCTCCCGAGGATGCCATCGCCTATCGCCCAAGCCGCAACGGCTAACCCAACAGAGGAAGATCCAATTCTTCCCCGGCCCGTAAACTCACGAGTCGCCGATTGCCGCACCAAGATCTCCCCGACTTGGACGTTTCGGCTCTACTCGGACGCCTCTTCCGTCTGCGATTGCTCCCGCTCAAGATACCATTCACGAGGTACTCGGTTCCGCTCTTAATCTTGATACCTTGATGCTAGCATTCTCACCTTGGCAGTGTTGTTTTCAGGATCACGCCCCGTCATCATCGAGCTTGCCATCAGAGGGCCCATCAGCTGCTGATGTGATGAAAGAAGTAAACCAGCCGTTGCCCGACGAGGTATTGCTCAAGCTCAAAGAAATTGCAGCCTGGCTAGAAAAAGACGTCCGGGATCGGCTCAATGATCTCTCGTCATTTTGAAGAGATGTTTGAGCCCATTAGTCGCCAACTTCCCGATGACATCGTAGCTTTTCTCGTCGTCCATCTACGACTTAGAGCCCTTCTATGTTCCCTTGAGGCGCACTTGGAGGAAATTGCGCTCCCGCTCGGCCATTGAAAAGGAGAAAACCGATGCCGAACAGGGCCATGAACGGGATACAATCCCAAGCAAAAAGCCATAAGGATGCCTTGGCCGACCCGCAAGCTTCTTACGATCCGAAAGTCGCCGGAAAAGGTCGCTCTAGAGGCGGAATTGAAACGCCCGTCAACGGAGATTGAAATTGACCGTAAGAAAATAGCCGATCTCCCTGGATTAATAGCAAAGACCGAAGCGGAGGCAGAATCCGTTGTTACCGCAGTAAAGCAAAGTGCGATGCGAGCTTATCGACTTATCCGATGCCCAAAAGGACTATCGGAGATCTTGGATAACTCCCAATTGATAATATCCAATGTTCGTCACGCACTTGCAAAACTCCTTAACGCTTGAATGTTCTTATTGATGTATACCCGGACCGGTCGTTCTTGTAATATTTCCTTTGCGATTTGTTTCCTTTCCTTGGCGTACTTTGAGATGTGATGCCGAACGACCCATTCGGTAGTGAAACGCTAACCGCCGAACGACACCTTGAATTCCTTTAGCCGAAACCATCGACCCACACGCGTTTCGGCTTAGAACTCCAAACGACCCACCGGCGGGTTGGTCAAGGAAATCTCTCCGCCTTCCGATTTTATTGGGACGTGCGCCACGATCCACGCCCACGATTCGAAGCCACAATTACCCCGCCGAGCCTATAAATGTTGCCATAGGTGCCCCTAGTTCTCCACCGGGCCTTCTAGCTCTCGAATCTTTGCCAATCTCCCGCCTTCTTGCAAACAAGGCACATCCCCAAACCGCAATGGTACGCCGCCCTCAACCGCCGCCGCGCCTCCGACGAGGCCGAGGGAAGCGGCGCTAATGCGCGCAGCGGTAATGATCGTCAATTTCCCCTTGTCGATCTCCCTTTTGATCTTCCTTTACCTTGACAATCATCTCCCCCCTTCGCTTTGATTCGGTGGAATTCGCCCGCGCGCCGGCCAATCGGCCCCTCCCTCGATGACTCTTCGGAGTCCGATGGCCACTCCCCGGTGCCGTACGGGGAAGCGAGACGCTATTCGCTTCAAGGAGGAGCTAGAAGCGTCTCGTCTTGAGCCGGAAGCCGTCTCCAAAAAGGCGGGCGTGGCCGAACTAGAGTGGGAGGACCGGCGGAAACTTGTTTCCGCCGGAAGCCATTGATGGTACGGTTCGATTCTTGATTTAGTCCGGCCTTTGATGCTAATCCCTTCTTGTTTGTCCTTTGCGGCCGTGATGCCGAGCTCAACCGGCTAAAAGCGCCGGTAGAGCAGGTGGCGGAGAAGGTGAACGCTCACGGCGACACGCCGGCGGAGCGCCCGGCCGCGGTGGAGCGCCGCATTGACGAGGTGGCCGTCCATGGTGTTCGTCCGGGCACCACCTTGGGCCTCCGGGCCGCGATGGCGACGCATACGGACGTCGACTATTCCACCGGGCCGCGTGGCTTCCGTGGCGGCGCGCCGGGAGGATATCGATGAGATCGAGCTCATCCCGGAGCGCCTCGACGGCCACGGCGACGCCATTGCCGAAATTACCCATCCCCGGTCCGTGCCGAACGTACTCTTTGATTAGATTGTACTAGGGATGTGTAAATGTCGGCAATATATGATGAACTTTTGGAATCTCGCATTTGTTCCGTGATATCTCCCTTCTCATTTACATCGCGAATTTGTCCTCTTCGAATGCATCTGGGAACTGTCTTTAGCCGAACGCTCGCAAACAACTGCCCCTTGGCGCAAGATCCACAAAGGATCCCAATTCGGCAATCCGTAAATACTGTTCAAAGAAAACCCTTCGCACTCGGTGGAAAACCCCGCCACTTGGTATTCCAACAAAGTGTGTACCGGCCGCATCACCACTCCCAACGCGCCTCCTTGGTCAATAAAATAGCCCGTGGGGTGCTCGCAATTCCACTCGCACACTCCTCCATCACTTCTCGTCTCTTCTTCCGCCGCTAGAAGAAAAAACCCCAACGCCATGGACAAGGGTAAACAACCTCGGGGGGAGCGGCTCGTCAAGGAAGCGTACGATTCGGAAGTGAGTTCTTTCTTGATCCGCTCCTTGCCCTTCTCGCTTGATCTTGCGCTTCATGTTTTCCTCTCGCCTCTTTCAGCCTTGATTTGCTTCCGAAGAAATCATCGGAACCGAAGATGTTCCCGAGTACATCTCCTCCGATTCTTCTCCCCGAGGCGGAGGATGCCACGCCCGAGCAAAGGGTCATCCATCGACCGCGCCGCCGTGCCCGGCGCCCGGAGCGTGACCTCGGGGACATGTCCGTCCGCCGCGGCCGAACGCGAGCGTCGTATGGCGCCGGGAAGCGCTAGTAGGGGGTAAACGCTTCGTCCCCCTTCATGTTTGCATCCGGATTTCTTGCCCCTAACCTTGATTCTTTTGCTCCGGATGTCTCTCGACGAGTACGGCAACTCGAAGGCGGCCCGGGATAGCTTGGTAGAGGCCGCCAATCGTGGCCATCCTCGTGCGTTCCAAGTCGCCGTCACGGTGGTCCCGGAACAACCGAAGAGGGAGCAAGCAGCCGAAGAAGCAAAGAAAAGATTGAACCATACTTTCGCTTCTTACTCCACGCCTTCGCTTCCCTCCCTTAGGGGATTTGGCCTTCGTGGCCGCTATGTGTAATCCCCGCAAGAAACCAGGTTGTGGTGTAGTATTGAGCTAAGGGCAATGCATCAGGCACTGGCCATTTCCTTTTGTTCATGGATTTTTGTTCTAAAGGCGGCCTCATCCTCGAGCGCCGGCTGCTTCTGTGTCAGATGTGTATAATCATCGATCGATTTCAATGCTAGGATAATACTTCTTCCATTTATTGCGGCGGAAAACTCCTCTCCTAGCAAAGTTTTCAATATGTATGCATTACCAGGAACGCATCTGACCACACGAAAAGGCCCCTCCCAGTTAGGGGACCATTTGCCGAATTCACTGTATTTAGTTCCAATCGGCAGTAGCGCTTTCCAAACTAGATCGCCCTCTCGTGAATTGCTTTACTTTTACTTTCTTGTTATAGTATTTGGCGACCCGCGCCTTGTTTTTCTCGATGTTTTCCGGGGCCCCGAGACGGATCATATGCAAATCTTCTAACTCATCCATCATTAGGCCACCGTAATCCTTGGAGCTCAAATCGTTTTGCAAGCACTACTCTCCTTGATTCTGATTGCATTTCCCAGGGCAAGATCGCGCGATGCCCGTAAACCAACTCGTAAGGAGAAGTCTTTGTAGCTCCATGGGGGGCCATTCGGTAAGCCCACGGCGCTTCACCGAGTACCGAATGCCATCTCTTCGGTTTCGGTCGATCTTCTTCTGTATAAGCTTGATCATGATCTTGTTAGAAGCCTCTGCTTGACCATTAGCTTGGGCATAGTATGGAGAAGAATTAAACAGTTTGATTCCCATGCTTTCGGCAAAATCTCTGAATTCCAATGACACGAATTGTGCCCCTTGGTCAGTGGTAATCGTCTGAGGAATCCCAAATCGATAGATGATGTGTTCCTTGACGAATTCGATCATGTTTTTTGACGTCACCTTCTTGAGTGGGATTGCCTCGACCCATTTGGTGAAGTAATCGTAGCCAAAAGCACGAACTTATGCCCCTTGCTAGATGGTGGATTAATTTGGCCAATCAAGTCTATACCCCAACCCCCGAATGGCCATGGCTTGATGATGGGATTTAACGCCGATGCGGGAACTCTTTGAATATTCCCGAACCTCCGGCAATCTTGACACCCCTTGTAATACTCAAAGCAGTCCTCTAATATCGTCGGCCAAAAGCATCCACCGCCTAATAACCCATTTCATGCGATAGGCCGATTGGTGCGCTCCACATATCCCATCGTGCACCTCGCTCATCATGTTCTTGGCTTCTTCGGACCCGGGCATCGCAACAAGTACTCCATCTAATGATTTATAGAATAAATTGTCATCCGGAAGAACGAACTTGATTGCCTTGTACCGAGCTTCCTAGAGACTTTTCGGGATGGATCTCTCAAATAGTCAACGATCTCTTTCCTCCAATCATCTTCTCGTGAGATCCATCCCCATTGCGCTCACCTCTGCAAGCAAATGCTTCTTGACTCTCTTTATAACCGAGGCGCTCCGAGCCAACTTTGTTTGCTTCCTCGTTATGCTCTCGGGAATGTGCTTGTAAGGTTACCGGTGGAAAGCCCTTCAAGATTTCTCTCGCATTCCTCGTAGTAACTCCTCGGCGCCTCGCTTCGCACTCGTACCGGCCGTTCAATTGCTTGATGACTAACTCGAATCTCCATAAACTTCAACCGAAACGGCCCCGCTTCTCTCAAATATTGAAGCCCTCGAAGCGCCGCCTCGTACTCGGCTGGTTATTTGTGACGGTGGGTTGTATAGGAATGGCGAATTCGAACATCTCACCTCTCGGGAGAAATTAGTAGAATCCCTACTCCCCCACCTTTGCCACATGATGACCCGTCGAAGAATAGAGCCCATGGGGTAATTTCAAGCGAGATCAATCGAAAGGTCACGGTGTTCAGTTATAAAATCGGCAATGACCTGACCTTTGATGGCTTTTGCCGATTCGAACTTCAACTCGAACTGCGATAGAGCTAAAATCCATTTGCCAACCCGACCATTCAAAATTGGCATAGATAACATATGTTTTATCACATCAAACTTCGAGTATACGGTGCATTCGGCATTCAACAAGTAGTGCCGAAACTTTGTACACGAGTAGTATACGCAAAGACATAATCTTTCTATAGCCGAATACCGGTTTCGGGATCAAGTAGTTTTCGGCTAAGATAGGCTACTACCCGCTCCTTCCCTTCGAATTCTTGAATAAGGGCCGATCCAATAGTTTGGGTATCGGCCGCCACGTACAACTTGAAAGGCTTGTTCAACTGAGGAGGAACCAGCACCGGCGGCTCCTTCATGTATTGCTTGATTTCTTCAAAAGCCTTTTGTTGTTCGTCGCCCCATGTGAACTTCTGATCCTTCTTTAGTTTTAGCAACGGAGAGAACGGCAACACCTTCTGTGATAAATTTGAGATGAACCTTCTCACAAAGTTGATCTTGCCGAGCAGTGATTGCAACTCCTTGAGGTTGGTTGGAGGAACGACTTCATCAATGGCTTTCATGCTCTTTTTGCCAACTTCAATCCCTCCTTCGTGGACCAAAAACCCCAAGAACTCTCCAGCTGACACCCCAAATGCACACTTGTCCGGATTCATCTTGACCCATGCTTCCGGGTGCATTCCAGGGTTTTCTTCACATCTTCCAGATGGGAGTCATGGCTTAAGGACTTGATCACCACGTCGTCAATGTAGATTTCCACGGTCTTGCCGATCAACTCATGAAAAATGTAATTCATGGCCCGGGTAGGTTGCACCGGCATTTTTCAACCCAAATGTCATGACGATCCATTCAAATAGGCCTATATGACCAGGACACCTAAAGGCCGTCTTCGAGATGTCTTCTATTGCCATAAAGATTTGATTGTATCCCGCGTTGCCATCCATGAAGCTAATCACCTTGTGTCCGGCAGCGGCGTCAATCAGCAAATCGGCAATAGGCATTGGGTATCCATCCATGGGAGTAGCTCTGTTTAGGTTCCTGAAGTCTATGCAAACTCTCATTTTTCCATTTTTCTTGTACACAGGGACGATGTTAGAAATCCACTCCGCATATCTGCAGGGCCGAACGAAGTTTGCATCAAGTAATCTTTCGATTTCCTTCTTCACATCGGCCAATACTTCATCCTTGTAGATTTTCCGGGCGGTTGCTTATATGGCTTGAATCCTGGCTTGATTGGCAACCGGTGCTCGACGATGGATCGATCCAATCCAGGCATCTCCGAGTAATCCCAGGCGAAGCAATCTTTATATTCTTTGAGAAGCTTGATTAAGTTCCCCCTGAAGTCTGGTTGCAAACCTGCACTGATGAACGTCGGCCTCGGTTTATCACCGTTTCCAATGTCAACTTCCTCCAGCTTATCGGCCGACATGAATCCTCGTCCCAGCTTGCCATCAGTGCCATCCACGGGGTTCTCCATTAAAAATTACTGTAAGAGCCGACCGCTTGAATCGGCCGTTGGTCACCGCCGACGAGTTCAACGAGACCTTCTCCCCGATCCTTCCCCGAGAAGCAATCGATGCCTTGGTATTCCCGAAGGTTGGTTCCATGTTAGCCACGCTCACGGAGTCGTCCGCCTGTACGACCTCAATTTCATCGTCCACCCACCGGATCGAATTTGTTGATGCATAGTGGATGGGACGCGGCGATTGGCGTGGATCCGGCCCCGCCCAAGCGGCAGGCCGTAGGCTCCCTTCCCTTCGATGACGAAGAAGGTGGGTGAGCGTGTCTTGGACCCGATCATCAAGTCCACGTGAGCGCATCCTTTGGTGTCCGAGGGGTTCCGGCGAAGTCGTTCGGGATGATGCTTGTTGGTGTCAAATCGCTCGGGGTCATGCCAAGCTTCCCGAAGGTGGTGTACGGCATCACGTTAATCGCCGCGCCACCGTCGACGAACATCTTGGTCAATGGCTTGCCATTGACGTACCCCCTCAAGTACGGCGGCCTCATGTGGCGACTCTTGGCCGGCTTGTCGAAGATGGCCTCGCTTGGCAAGCACCGGCCGCGCCATCATCTCCTCGGCCGCTCGTCGTCAAAGGAAGCTTCCTCCCCGCATCACCCGGTTAGCGGGAGCCATGAACTCGTTTGGCGGGAAGTATACCATGCATGCGGGGGCTTGACGCTTTGATCCTTCCGCCGGTCCTTGGGGCGCCACTTCGTCTCGTCCGGACCCCGCTTGCTTCATCTCGCGGTTCCTCAAGCGTTGGACCCGCCTCTTCTGGCTCTTGCGTAGACCGGGTGGGCACCATTGCCCCTTCTCGCCGACGTAGACCTCCTCGTCCTCCTCGTGGTCACCCCACCTGAGATCAGCTCGGCGCTTCCTGGGATGATCAATGATTTCAATTTTTTGCCGCCGATCCCCATTCGGGTGGACCCTTCCAAGTCTTTCGTGGACGGATCGGCGATTGGCAGTTTCCTGCCTGTACTCAGCATATCTGTCGCTGCATTCAGGACAGTTCCTTAATGTGGGTAGTTTCAGGCCTTCATTCCAGGCGGTGCTCGAAGAAGGCGCACCCCCGGTGGGCGCGCTCCGCGCGCGCGCGCGTGCCGTTCCCGATTCCATCCGCGCGCTTCCTCCTCGGCCCCCGCGTTGCTCCTCCTCGTGACGACGCTCCCGGTAGCGTTCCTTCTCCATCCGGCGCCGCCATTTATTAAGGAGGATGCGCGACGTCACCTTGGGTTTGGGCTTGGACGACTCCCCGATCTCGATGTGGCTCTTGAGAACGCGGGGGGCGTCGCCCGGACTTGCTCTATGGTCACTTGGCGCTTCGGGTCAACCGATCCATCTTGCTTGGACCTCGGTCGAGGTCGGGACCTTGACTTTCCCTTTCTCTTCGGCCGTTATCGCATTGACGGAAAAGCCGAGCATGTTCTCGCGGGAAGGGGTGGCCATCCGGCCTTCATCTTGTTGTCGAACTTGAGATGCCCTTCCTGGATAGCCTTCTGGATCCTCATCCTGAAGACCCTGCAATCGTTGATGGAGTGCGAGTCCCTGTCATGGAAGCCGCAAAGAACGTTTCGTTTTGACTCCATCAGGCCGAAGCATAGAGTGCCCTTCAGGCAGCTTGATTCGGCCTTCCTTTACCAAGAGCTCAAACAACTTGTCAGCCTTTGTGATGTCGAAGTCGTAGGTTCCTTTGGTCCGTCCGACCCGCCGATTCATTGTGAGAGGCTCTTTACCCCACATGATTTCTCGCCGCAGCCTATCTCCGGTTCGTCGTCGAATCCTCGAACAAATCAGCTTTGTCCAAGAATTGATTGTAGATATCGGCGATGTCGTGTCGCTTGCCAAACTTGGGGTCCTTCTTGAGGCCATATGCCCGATTACTCATCAAGGATAATTTCGCGACGGTTGGCCCAAGTTTTCAAACTCCATCCCAAAGAGCTTTTCGCGCACGGCCGGTAACATCCCGGCGACGGCCATATCGGCTAGCCGATCGTCCGGCAAGTTCAATGAGAAGCACATGCCCTTGACTTCTCTGAATCTTCTCGAAACTCTAGCGGTGTTTCACTGTGCCTTTGCTTCAGGGTGGCGAGATCGATCAGCTTCTTCTCGGAAGCGCCGTCGAAGTAGTGAGCGTGGAATTTACGCTCCAAATCTTTCCACACGGCCACCGACTCGGGCGGCAAGGACGAGAACCACCGAAAAGCCGGGACCCGTCAACGAGGCGGGGAAGTAGCGAACCCCGAACGTCTCTTCGGCCGAACATTCCCCCAGTCGCATGAGATAACGAGCGATATGCTCGACCGTGCTTGTCTCGTCCCCGCCCGGAGAACTTGGTGAATTCCGTCGGTGGTTTTACCCTTGGCGGCGGGGAGCACGTTATAGTACCACTGCGGGAACGGCGGCCGTAAGTGGGGCCCCGCATCCTTGGCTTGAGGCCGAACCGATTCTCGCATCAATTCGGCCATCTTACGTGCTAGGGCATCCTCCTCCCGAGCGCCCGGCCCCGCGCGTACCACGGGTGCGGGAAGGCGTCGAACGCCCCGTAATTTCCCACTTCATGATAGCCACCGCCGTATAGATTCCTCCGGGAGCCGGTTGGTTGACGGAGCTATTCTTCGACCGGGGTCAAGTGGGGCCCCGGATGAGCCGAACGCTAGGTCCCCGTACGTGGGCCGGTACGGATTCGGGCCGTTGCACGGGGCGACCTGTCTTTGCTCCGTGGTGGTGGCGGGATCGGTTGACTTCGAAGCCTGCAGCGGAGGCTGAACTGGCCGCCCCCGGCCGCCCTGTGGAGGAGGTTGGAACGCTTGGCTCCGGAGCTGCGAGGGAGGGGGCTGCCGCACGGGCCCCGTGGTGGCGGCTGAGAGCTTGATTCACCCAGCTCCACGGTGCTCTTTCCGGCGTACGCCTTTCCGAACGCTTGCCCCGCGCCCGGCCGAAGAGGGCCACCATCATCTGTTGGAGCGACCCAAGGAAAGCTTGGTTATGCTTGGTGAGCACGTCGTCCATTGACTCTTGGAAGATCCGCGCGCATTCTTCCTTTTCTTGTTGGGTCGTAGCGTCGGTTTCTCCCGGCAACAGCACTCTGGGTAGGCCGTTCTTTAGATATGGTACACCACTTCGATTCTTCTTGAATGACATGAGACACTTTTGTTGAAACTGATTCACGGCGTCTACGAGCTGCTGATGCTGCTCCGGAGAAAGCTCCTCAATGCCGACATCCGGGGAGGTCCGCGATCTCGGGCATCCCGAACCAATTCGGCCGTAGGTCCCACCGGGCGTGCCAAAAAGTGTGTTGACGCAAAATGTGCACTCGGCGCCAATCACACGGCAAGCCGAAAAGCTTAGCTTCGCACGCGCGGAGAGAAAGTGACGTGCCGATCAATTTTTCCCGAAAATTAACAAAAGGGTAAAACAGTTAAATACCAAAGCTTGGAACCTACGGGTGGTACCAGGGCGGTTCCATATTTACGGCTAAAAAGCCAAGCAAGACGACATGTAGCTATGCGAAGCTACTGTCAAAGAACCACGACCATTCGGGTAACCAAGAAGGGAAAAAGAACATTGCCGAACGAATGACGTAAGCATGACAACGATCGATCTTTGAACAAACATGGATGCATGCGCAAAGCCATGACCGATCCTCATGAAGATTAACGTTAAATAAAATAGAGCACGAACATGATCATGTATTAAAATAAGCATGCATAGACCCAAAGTGTTAGTCTACCGCATGTCTAATCACTTTAAGATCCGTCGGGCACGATATCAGCAAATCTATCCACCGCATGATACAACTTGCATGAAAGAACGCACCACTTTCCACAAATAGATCTATCCACCGCATGATACAACCTAAATATGGAAAGCTAGAAGCACACGTCTTTTAAAACATAAATAACGCACGTGATCTACCCGTGAAGATATAACCGAATGCGTTTGAACAACCGATTCGGGGTCCATGAAGAAGGAACAAACATTACCACGTGCATAAATCTATCGAAATTTGAATTGGAAATCTAATCCACCGGATGACTAGCCCCAAAGCAACCCAAAAACCTGCATCTACCGCATGATACCGGCTCTTTCAAGATTTATACTAACAAAGCAAGCTTGAACCCGCAACATGTAACAACCTAGATCGATTCGGTTTCGGCTATCGGAGAGCACGAGATCCACGCGTCAAAATACGAAACCCGCTCGTGCACGGATCTTAAAAGGAAAAGAGCCGATCCAAACCCATCTAGATTGGGCAAAAGTGTATTACATGAATTAAAACATAAAGCAAAAACTCATGATAATACGGGATAACTTAATGAATCTATTGGATCTTGCCAAAACCCAATAGAGCCGATAACTAGCTTCGAGCTAGACCTTAGCCTACCGCATGGCTCATGATCTAACAAGAAACCCTCTTGAACCAAGCTTGAATCTACCGCATGACACGAAGCATGGTAACAAGACTACTTGCATCGAGATCTAAATCCACCGCATGATACTAGACATGATACAAGGTTGCCGGTACTCACGGAGGTCGACGGATCGATTGGTCCTCTCGAAGAACTCGACGACACGACAAGGGACTCTAGGGTTTTGGCGTAAGGCCGGTGTGTATTGAGGAATGAACGTACGTTTTACATACATCCGGGGATCATATTTATACCCCGCTCGATTACAATTGCGAATGGATTCATTGCCTAACTAAACTTGATCGCCTGTCCATCCATTCGCTTCCCCGATCGAGCCACGTCACCGTCCAATCCCGCAAAATCGGCTCTCTTGTTCCTTTGCCGAACCGGGGAGCGGATAGCCGACCGCGGATCCTTCTGCCGAAAATCTCTGAAGATACCTTTCCTTCCTCCAGACGGACTCTTTTCCGAATCGGACCCACATGTCATACTCCTTACCAAATTTTGGTGTTAACACACGGCGGTCGCAAGATCGCTGTAGTGCAAAAGGAAAGCGAAGGCGACGAGAGCGAGAGGAAGAAGACGAAGGGAATGGGGTCACCCCCGACTCGACTCACTCTATTTATAGAGGGGTCCACTGAATCTATCCGTTGCGGCCCCTTGCTCCGTACAACACGCCCCAACGGCTCTATCCCGAGAAGTTCGCGAGAAGATTAAGGCGGATTTTTCGCTAACAGACCAAGCGCTGCGACCTAAATCTGAATTTAGGTCGTCAGCCAAACAAGAAGATAACATCAGGTCGTCCTGATGGCAAACACAATTTGCAAGCCCCACATCATATAAAATTAGGTCTTTGGCGAATCATTTTGCCAAATCGACCTAGTACATGACAGAAGAGAGCGAACGTCACATAGACCACCCAAAGTTACAAGTCGCCTATGACCTCACTGGATCCAGAATCCAAGGGTGTATATCGGCCTACAACCTTATCGAATCCAGAACCCGAGGGTACAAGCCACCTACGACCTTACTGGATCCAGAATCCGAAGGTACACAAGTTGCCTGCGACCTCATTGGGTCCAGAACACGGCACACAAGATAAACGTACTACAACGCCTGAGCTACTCAGAGCGGTCACCACGACCTACTCTGCCAAAGCAGGCATGTTGCGAGACTTCTCCTAGCATCAAGACCTTGATGGCGGCCTTGCGGGAGACTACTTCAGGACAGCACATAATCTAAGGCATGCTCGGCTCCAACTATTGGAATGGAGACACGAGCTTGCTCTTCGGTGCGGAACACCAAGCTTCGGTGAGCTCCCGAGGCTCACCAGAGATGTCCTGCTATACCTCCAGCTCGACCAGCATCACCTCCAAACTCTGCTTGGTACCACGCAGCATCACCTACCAAAGCCATATACATATATGTTTTATGATAACAAAACCCGTAGATTGCAAACATATGTTTTGATGAGTTGGATTAGGATTGATTTCTATGGTTCGAGACTAAGAAGCTGGTCATTCCTTTGTGTAACTTTTTCATGCTAGCCTTTTTGTTCATGCATTGTGGGTTTTCACATCGAAAATTTCACAAACTTTGCTGGGCATCCACCCTAAACCAAAAATATCTTTTTGTGATCACCTCCTTGTCCACAACCCAATTGAGTATGGAGTAAAATTCTCGATGGAGATTCAAATATTCCGCAAGATTATGGAATTTATACTTACTTTAGCAGTCATTTCCCCTCTCTTTTATGCTCGAGGACGAGCATCGTTCAAGCATGGGGGAGGAGTTCTCTGACACAAATGCTATGTAAGTATTATGTTGCAAAAAGTTTTGAGGAGCAAAAGAAAAAAAGAAAAAAGAAGAAGAAAAAATGAAAGAAGAAAAAAATTATTATGACGAGAAGAAAAGAAAAGTAAGGAAAAAGGGAAGAATAAAGAAAAAAGAGAAAGAAAGAAAGAAAGAGAGAAAAATGAGAAGGAAATAAAATAAAAGTAAAAATAATAAAAATGCTCCTCGGATCTTTTTGCTTCATAAGTTCTCAAGTGCCTTGATGACAAATCCATACTCAAATCTTCCAACCATGTGCAATCTGATAATGAGGACTTCACTCGTGCCTCGGGATCATCCATTTGCCACTTGCACATGTCCACTTATCTAAATGTATGTGTTTCATACCTCTCTCTCTTTCCAACATTTATTTTCCATGGCCTTTTTGACGAGTCTCGGTAATTCCAATAGATCTCTCTCTTAATTTGACAATATTTCGGATATATGTTTTGCTAGGATTGTTTTTAACCTTCCAAGCTCCACATAAGCCTTCCACTATAACAAATGAGTAGAGTAGGTTGAAAATAATCTAGTATAGGTTTGAGTGACTTGATGAGATGAGTGTTCCATGAGCTCTTGCAAGAGATTTTCACTTATGTTGGATATGCATCTTTTTGAAACTCTTCCATGTGACAAGGTAATGGTTTGAAGTTCACTTAAGTTTGAGAGTATTGTGTTAAATGTGGCTTGTTCTTTATTGTTAGTCTATCTTCCATAATGAAAAAGAAGCCGGTCACAACTTGAACTTTAAAAATAAATTCTTAAGAGAGAGCAATTTGCCTCGTCATGAATGACTAAATGCAGGGACAACATTGGAAGGCAACACTGATTTCCCTTTTAAGCAAGGATTACTTACTCGAGGACGAGCAAGGTTTAAGCATGGGGGAGATGTTGACAGTGAATTTCCGTCAACCTAGAGTACTTGTTATACATTGGTTTCGATTACGATTTGCAACTAACCCGCCACTAGGCATACTAATGATGTAGCAAGTTCACACTTGCATGTCGATTTTGGAGTTTGTTGCTTACGCAGGAAATCTATGCTAAAGAGGAGACTTTCGGGATAAGTTCACCAAGCACTTTGGAAGAAGATCATGAAGCCCGACAAGAGTCAAGACACGCGATGAACATGACTCCAAATGACCCGAGGACCGAAGCGTCAACATGCAAGTCTTCAGGGACTCAACCAGAAAACAGCGAAGCTTGCATAGCAAGGATTCAAGCCTTAACCGTGAAGGAAATGACGTCAAAGGCCCACATGCAAGTGCACACAAATAAGGGATCACGCGAGAAGCGACCGGGGAGGAAACCGGGGCCGAACCGGGCCGAAATGGGCCTGGGCCAACCGGCCCAGCCCACTCCGGGGTCGGTTCGGTGCCCCCTTTGCCCTAGGTGTTCGTCTATTTATTGCCTTCGCCGTCGTCGGCCGCCACATCGAACAAATCATCCTACCGACGCTATTCGTCAGAAAACCGCCGCCGCAAGATGAGGGAGAGAGTTAGATGAGCTCGGTCGCAAGGATCAACACCGGCGAAGAGAAGGAAGCAAGAGGAGGACTCCAAGCCGCTGGCCTAGGGGTGTTCCCAAGCTTCATCGCCTCCATCTTCATCGACGACGTTCTCCGGAGTCTCCATCACCCCTATGTGCTTCAATCCGTGTAAGATGATGGGGTAATGTCTCCATTCATCCCTAGGGTTAGATGGATTCATGCTATGTGATCGCTACTTGATTCGTGGTTTCAATCTATTGTTTTCATGTTGATGATGCTTTGATGATTAAGGTTAGCTACCATGTTTTTCGGGCATATGATATCCGCTACTCCCATAAATTCCATCAACATACCGTGTCCATCATAGGTCTAGTCACGAATACCTTCGCGTAGTGACAGTACGAGAGGAGGGGAAGGGCGAAACCGTGGTCACAACCCCCGGTAGATTGGTTTACCATTCTCGTGTAGTAGATGCATACCATGTTATCCTAGATCCTAGGGAGGGAACGCTTATCTTTCTTAATCACTCTCTTGTGTTCACCCTTTACCATCTAGTTTAACCCAAGATTTGTTTTATCAACTTAACTTAGATTAACTTAGGTTAGATTGTCTTTACCTTTAGATTAATACTCTCTTTCAAAGGTTTTACATTCAACTAGATTAGTACTTGGTTAAGCGCTAGTAATCCCCTTGCTCCGCGGATTGACAAGAACCTTGGGAATCCCGTGGTGAAAAAGGTGTAGGTTCGTACGTCTGCATATCGTAGGTGGATACGAGTTTTATCCGTCAACAACGTGGCAATGGGATCTGTAGCCTGTGCATCATTAAAGGAGACGACATTACTCTTTCTAACTCACGACGTCTTTCTCGTTTGTGCATCAATGATGCCTGAGCCTCGCCGCAGAGGTCACATGGCTACAGTAATCCCCTCGATCAGTGGGCAGTTTGTCATTTTTCGGGTGGCAAGAGCATCTCCAACCACTGTTGACCCGTGACCCTGCAGTCTACGCTACAAGACAAAATTGGACCCCGTGTTAGATGGCTTCGCGCCTAACTTAGGCCCCTTTCGATGACGACATTACGACCTTCCTCTACGACCTGATGATGTTTATTCACACTCGCTAGGCTCTGCGTCCTGGTGCACCCGCTATGGCTCTGCACGTAAACGAGCATATTCCAATTAGCCTATATTTCTGTTTCCTAAGCAGAATGGTCATAGGTTCGATTGAAGACCTTCTGAGGTAGGCGTGCCTCGCCGCTCTGCCAGATCAATCTGCGCGCCTAGAGATCAACAGCACCATGGAGATCAGAAGCATCACGGAGATCTACAATTTTCATCGGGCCCCCGTGGTCGGTGTGCCTATTGCTAAGGTCAACAATACCTTAGTACAATGGCTCCGCTGGATGGCTAGCCACTATGTTGGTCGTTTGGACACCAAAATGACCTCCCTAAGGTCGCGCGCCTTAGTACCTAGGTCTTACAATACCTCGGGTATGTCTACGACCCTGCCAACCTAGTTGGGCGCCCTGGATGCGTGACCTTCCGAGGTCGGTGTGCTCTTGTAGCCCTGCCAGCCTGTTCTGGGCACTCAGGATTTTACGTCGGGAATGAAGGCCTCCATGTGGAGTGCGCACCTAATGGCCCTGCCAAATACTTCTGGGTGCTTGGGCGCTATACACTTGAGACCTTCCTGAGGTCGGCATGCCTCGAGTGGCTCTACCAGACTCCTTGCAGCTATGCAAGATATCTGGGTGTCTCTACACTTCACACATTCAAGATCAACAGATTTTTGGCTTCATCGGTGACCGGTTACGGACATCGCAACTACAGCTACGACATCATTGTTGGCAACATCTTCATGCAACGTACCTTCCAAGACCTTGCTGTGTATCCTCGGATACTGGGCATTGTTGATTTAAGGCCTCTTCGAGGTCGGCATGCCTACAAGGCCTCCTTGAGGTCGGCCCTGCTAGACTCCTTGCAGCCATGCTGGGAGATCTAGGTGTCTCTACACTTCGATCAAAACCATGACTCAGTTTTCTTCTCTTTTTGGGGCATCAAACCAGCCATGTTGTCTACTTCAATGCTCGGGGACTACTCTACGAGTGCGTCTTCAACGCCCTCTTGTTTTCTTCGTCGTACCGACCTGTTGGAAACCTGTTTCTCATCACGTCGTTACTCGACCTACATTTTCTTTTCTTTTTTTAGATCATCATACCGGCCATCCTGTCCACCATGATGCTCGGATACTACTCATGAGTGCATCTTTGATGCCCTCTGAATTTTTTCATCGTCATTTCGATCTATTGGAAGTCTGCTTCCTATAGGTCGCCACTCGACCTCTCTTCGTTAGGCAAGACTGCAAACAGGTCGGCTGCTAAGCTGATTTGTTTCTCTTTCTTTTTTGGATTGACGTGCATGCTATTCGACCTGTCGATAGCTCTATGACTTTGTCATGACCTTTCTAAGGTCGATGCGCCTACACCTCGCTCGGGGGCTTGTGAGACATGGGTACCCCTGGGTCCCCACCGACCAGGCTCACGGCCGTCCTCGACAAGTGGGTCCGGCCTACTAGAAGACCCGCCGACCTGTCAGTGGGCCCAACCGACCTAGTTGGCAGCCCACACGACCTCCTGAAGACCTTCTAGAAGATTCCCCCAGACGACCTCAAGACTTGGCGTACAAGACAAGACAAGACCTCGGTGGGCTTCGCCTGAAGCAGATCGATGGGATATGGCAAGATGTGTAACGTAGACTTAGGTCTCATGGCCGTAACCGACCAGGAGTCTGGGAACCGACCTCATCCGCTGGCCAATATATGGCGGACGAGGCGATCTCCCTTGTAACTTAACCTCGACCAATCCCCAAGCAATCCACACCGACAACTGGACGTAGGGTATTACTCTCCGGAGGCCTAAACCAGTATAAACTCGTCGTGTTCTCTGTGTTCCACGTACTCGTGTGCAACCTTCGAGTTCTTATCCGCAGACTCCTCCCCACCGAACAAATAAACCACAGTGATTAACACCCCCGTGAGCTGTCCAGATCTCACCATCTGACAGGTTCAAATGTTTAGATGTCTCCGCTGGACGCATATATATCTCTCGAGGTGTTGTGTTCGATGAGGAAATTTTTCGTTTCTTTGAGCTGCATGCAAATGCAGGAGCAAGGTTGCGCTCGGAAATAGCACTCTTTCCCTCTACTCTCTTTGATTTATCTATGCCTTTTGGGAGTACTACAGTACCTACTACTGATGCAATTAATAGTTCTACTAATCCTATGCCTGATTCTGATCAAAATCCTGAAGAAACTCCAGCTGCAGAGCCGGTATTTCATGCCGTTGTGCAGGGGGAGACATGCACGCAGATCGGAGAAGATCGTCCTGCTCCCGGAGCAGCTCCAACCTCGGCGTCCCCGAGCGAATCCGCCTCGGGAGCCGCTAATCCACCTCCTGTCGCGTGAGGGCTCCCAGCGTACCAATCCGCAACTGCCACGGGCGTGGATGAACACCCGCGCGTGCGCTCGGGTGATGACCCCTCCACGTGGGGCAGCGCCACCAGTCCTGACCCCGCTACATATTCGTCTGCACCGGCTGACGCGTCTGGTGCACCGGCGGCGGGATCGGGTGTGGCCGCTGGATCAGGTGCGCCATCGTCATCTGGAGCTCAGCCTGCGGCCGTGCCACCTGCTTCGTCTTCACCCTCACGTTCGCGCACACGAGCGCAAGCTGGCATTCACAAGCCAAAACAGTATACTGATGGGACTATCAGGTATGGAATGACTGCTATGACTGAATCAAGTTCAATTACTGAGGCATTAACTGATAAAAATTGGAAAAAGGATATGGATATCGAGTATGATGCGCTCATGCATAATAAAACTTGGCATCTTGTTCCTGCAAGGCGAGGTCAGAATATTATTGACCGTCGTTGGGTCTACAAAGTGAAACGTAAGGCTGATGGTACTCTTGATAAATGTAAAGCGTGTTTGGTTGCTAAAGGATATAAGCAACACTATGGCATTGATTATGAGGACACCTTCAGCCCTGTGGTCAAGGCTGCCACCATTCGTTTAGTTCTCTCTCTTGCAGTATCCTTTGGATGGAATCTACGTCAGTTGGATGTGCAAAATGCATTTCTTCATGGAAATCTTGAAGAAGAAGTGTTCATGAGGCAACCTCCTGGGTTTGAATGTAAGACTCATCCGCATTTTGTCTGCAAACTTGATAAAGCTCTCTATGGTTTGAAACAAGCGCCGCGTGCCTGGTATTCTAGACTGAGTTCTAAACTTCAAAGCTTAGGTTTTAAACCCTCTAATGCTGATGTGTCTCTTTTTGTGTGCAACAAAGGGGGAGTGGTGATATTCCTTCTTGTTTATGTTGATGATATTATTGTGGCAAGTTCTTCCACTGCAGCTACCGAAGCACTTCTCAAGGATCTTCATGCTGATTTTGCTCTTAAAGATCTTGGCGAGCTGCATTATTTCTTGGAAATTGAAGTCAAGAAGGCAAGTAATGGTATATTGTTGACACAGCAAAAGTACACATCAGACTTGTTGCATCGAGCAGGTATGAGGAACTGTAAACCTATGAATACTCCAATGGCTTCTACTGATAAGTTGTCAGTTCATGATGGTGGTCTTCTTGGACCAAAAGATGCGACTGAATATAGGAGCATTGTTCTAGCTTTACAGTACTTAACTCTAACAAGACCAGATATTTCATTTGCTGTTAATAAAGTTTGTCAATTTTTGCACAAACCTACTATGGTACATTGGAGTGCAGTCAAACGAATATTACGGTATTTACAGTTCATGACAGATATGGGGCTTCGGATACGCAAGTCACCATCTATACTTGTCAGTGCTTTCTCTGACGCTGATTGGGCAGGATGTTCAGATGACAGAAGATCTACTGGCGGTTTTACAGTCTTTCTTGGGTCAAATCTCATATCATAGAGTTCGAGAAAACAAGCAACGGTGTCAAGATCGAGCACTGAAGCTAAATATAAATCTTTAGCAAATGCTACGGCAGAAGTTATGTGGGTACAAACCGTGTTGAAAGAACTAGGAGTTAAAGGACCCAAGTTTGCAAGACTATGGTGTGATAATCTTGGAGCGACATATTTGTCAGTCAATCCCGTGCTTTATGCACGTACAAAACATATAGAAGTGGATTTTCACTTTGTCAGAGAAAGAGTGGCACAAGGTCTTCTACAGATCAAATTTATATCTACAAAATACCAAGTAGCGGATGGCTTCACAAAGGCTGTGCCTGTTCGACAACTAGTAGACTTTAGACGCAATCTCAACCTAGATAGGTTGTGATTGAGGAGGGGTGTTAAACATGTAAAAGTTTAAGTTGTTATGAGGTGGAACAACCTAGAGCTGGTAGTTAGGATTGATAGGATCTTTCCCTTGTAAAAAGGAGATATGGCAGCCAGGTTGTTCCACCAAACCGTGTAATCCAAGCCAGGGGATGTTCCTGGCCATATAAACGTGCAGGGCACGACCCCAAGGGGGCAACGCAACCTTCCTCCAATTTTACACCCTATACAAATTGGTATGGGGAAAACATCAAACCGTGAAAGAAGATCTACAAAACAACAACTGGACTCGGGGGCCTCTGTAAAATGAGCATCGCTGAGGAAATGGCAGAACTGACCCCTGGTGAGCGAAGCCGACTATCTGATCAAGATGATGCCATCACCTGGAAATCGACAGAGCATGGGAGGTACACCTCTAAATCAGCCTATGCAGTGCAGCTAGCTGGTTCCTATTGTGAGTTTGACAGCATGGCAATCTGGAAGGCCAATACAGGAGGTAAGCATCATTTTTTCATGGCTGCTGGTACAGTGCGAGGACTTGACAGCCGACAAGTTGCTAGCGTGAAATTGGTCTTGCTCACCAACATGTTCTCTTTGTGATCAGGAGGAAACAACAGAGCATCTCTGCCTTCGATGTGTTTTTGCCCAGGAACATGTGGAAAGAAAGAAATCGAAGGGTGTTTGAAGGGAAAGTTGGATTGCCTCAGAGGGTGTTGCAGTTGATCAAAGATGAGTTGGCAACTAGAGCAGTTGCGTGTGGACTTGAGGGTAGGATTGCTAATTAATGTTGATAAGTGCCCAAAGATTAGAGTTTTATTCCTGGATTTGTAATCACAACTATGTAACAAATCGCTTACTTTACTCTCTTATATGACATAGTAGTACTCTTGCTTTTTCTTAAAAAAATACTACGTGCCTTATTGTAGCGTCAAGCCCTGCAGGCAGATAGCAGCTTCTCTACTGTAATGAGAACGAAATAGCATACGTGATTGATTGTGAGGTTGAGATTAGTAATCACTAATCCCGTGTTACACGTGGGTGGGGGTGTGAGGGGATGCGGCAAGTGGTGCATGCGCATCCTGCCACGCTTGGAATCGAAATCGTTCTCATTTCGGCACCGCACCGCACGGCCCTATGTGTTTCGTTTTGACCGGTGGAACTCAAAGCTCGCAGGTCCCACCGGCACCGGGTGCATGCGTGGTCCCACTCGGAGGAGGTCGAGAATCCTCCTGCTCCCCTGTCGAGAAGAAAATTGGGTGCAACCCGGATGCAAAACGCATCTGGTGCATACCCGTCGCGCGGACGCGACGCGTGGACTGCCTCGCCATCCGACGGATCGCATCCTGATGAGTGCTGAGGGTCTCGCGGGCTACTTTCTCTGGCTCTCACGAATGACCGAAGCCGAGTGTTGACGGTACAAAATCGTGCTCAAGTTCACCGCAAGCCTACGGGTGACTTGGTGCCTTTTTCACCAAGGAGGGTTCTCCCTAGATTTGTCAATCCAAGGATCGGAAGCAAACCACCAAGGTTCTCTATCTAACCTACCGGTCTAACCCTATGTGAAGCATTGATTGCATAAAGGTAATCATACAAACACGAAGGGATGTATGGATCACATCCACCTAGCCATAAAGGTAAGCATCAAAAGGTAACCCTAGCCTATCATATTCTTGTTGCCGTTCCGGCTAAGGTGATAAACCAATCTAAACCTATACTATGATAAGGATTACACTCGATATGGAGTAACCCGATATGGAGTGGTCCGATGCATGTTCACTCGCCGCTTTCTCCCCTCTCGTACTGTCACTACGCGAGGATAATCATCACCGAGCGATAAACCTCGGTCTGTGCACTACTACGGTGTGTCCTCAAGACAAGACTAATTACCATGATTCGATCTAGTCCTACTAAAGGCATATGGTAGCTACACATAGGAATAAGCATAACTCGTAGTAGATCAAAGTATGACAAGATATGATTACATCACCGAATGTTGAAGGTACAAACGACTTGACGAATTCAAGTCGCGGCTCCGGAACTCCACCATGGCTTTACCAAGCAGGGCCAACCATGGTAGCTAGGGCATGGCCTAAGCCATCTCCTAGGCAACTCGAGGACTCGCGGCGGCCGTTGGCTTCCTCCCGGTGCTTCTCCTTCGTCTCGGCGGCTCTCTGATGAATGGATGGATGTGGCGGCCGGCGGAGGCAGAGACAATTTATAAACAAGCACCTAGGGCAAAAGGGGGGCGCGAACCGGGCCCGGAGTGGGCTGGGCCGGTCGGCCCAGGCCGGTCGGCCCAGGCCGGCCGGCCTAGGCCCAATTCGGCCCGGTTCGGCCCCGGTTTCCTTCCCGGTTGCTTCTCGCGTGATCCCTTATTTGTGTGCACTTGGTTGTGGGCCTTTGACGTCGTTTCCTTCACGGTTAAGGCTTGAATCCTTGCTATGCAAGCTTCGCTGTTTTCTGGTTGAGTCCCTGAAGACTTGCATGTTGACGCTTCGGTCCTCGGGTCATTTGGAGTCATGTTCATGATGTGTTTTGACTTGTGTCGGGCTTCATGATCGTCTCTTGAAGTGCTTGATGAACTTACCCCGAAAGTCTCCCTTTAAGCGCTAGTTTCCTACGTAAACAAAAAACTCCAAAATTGACATGCAAGTGTGAACTTGATACCTCCGGGGGGTTAGTACCATTGGTTAGAATATCAAACACGTGCAAATGTTGACGGTAAACTTATAGCTAGGTGTACCAAAATCGACCGTCAACACCGAGCCGAGGCTCTCCCTGCCCCAAATCGCAGCCGGCGGCAGAAACAAAAAAAGTTAAGCCCATCTCATCAGCCATGATCCTCGACTCACGATCGTCGTTCGCTGCCAGTGCGCGTCATTGCGGCGCCGCCTCCATGGATTCCGTGCACACCGCGCGTGGTCATCCGAGGTCGAAACGACAACCCATCTTCCATGGTAGGAGAAGGGGGCCAGGAGGAGGAGTCATCTGTGGTGGCTCCTTGTGCCATAGCTCACGACGGTACAGGATTGCAGCAGCAGACAACCTCAGTTGTGAAGAATAATGGTGTTGTCGCCAATGGTGGTCCTGAAGTCAACAAAGAGCAGTCATCACAGGTAGAGTCATCACATATTCGTTAATATTGTATGTCTTACTTTTTTTGTACGATCATGCACAACATGTGTGTCCCTAAGCATCATAACATTCTACAACAGGTGGTAGATAAAGTTGGAATTACTCCTGAAGTTGGAATGACTTTTGAATCAGAGGAGAAAGCTTTTGAGATGTATAATACCTATGCTGGTAAGGTTGGATTCAGTGTTAGAAAGAGCAATACAAAGCGTCGAGTAAATGGTAGTATATCTCAGAAATATATAGTTTGCAGTAGCCAAGGACATGGACAAACTGAGTCATCAAAAGATACTACAAGAACAGGTTGCGATGTTCGTGTTCAATTTAGTGTCAGCAAAGAGGGGGTTTGGACAGTGCAAAAGTTTGTAATTGAGCATAATCATTATCTTGCTAGTTCAAATAAGTCGCACAAGTTGAGATCCCAAAGACGTGTCAGTGAAGCAGACAGGATGCTAATTGGCCAAATACGAGATGCTGGGATGAAACCATCACAGGTGTATGAGTTCATGAAGCAGTTTTATGGAGGAGCCGACAAAGTGCCATTTGGGAAGATGGATTGCAATAATGAGATTGGACGCGAACGTAGAAAGTACTTAGAGGCCAATGATGCACAAACACTAGTTGAATACCTGAAAAACAAGCAGTCAAAGGATCCTACATTTTTTACACAGTTGAAATAGACAAGGAAGATGGTCGGTTAGCTAATTTTTTCTGGGCAGATGGTCAATCTATTATGGACTACAAATGCTTTGGTGATGTTGTGTCATTTGACACTACGTTTCAGACTAATAAGTTTGAGATGCCTTTTGCTCCTATCCTTGAAACAAACCATCACAAGCAGACGATAATCTTTGGGGCTGCATTGCTATTTAATGAATCTATTCCATCATTTATTTGGCTTTTTGAATCCTTTCTGAAAGCAATGTTAGGAAAGCATCCAAAGACAATTTTCACTGATCAAGATGCAGCTATGGCTGGAGCAATTGCTTATGTGTTCCCAAATACAAGCCATCGTCTTTGTTTGTGGCACATTTACTTAAATGCTGCTAAGCATCTTGGGCATGTCATTAATGAGTCAGATAACAAGTTTACCTGATTTTAAGAGGTGTGTGTATGGAGATAGATCAGAGGCTTACTTCATCGAGAAGTGGAATGAGTTGTTATCTAAATATAATCTGAAGGATAACTGTTGGATGAGAAACCTTTATGACTTGAGGGCAAAGTGGGCAGCTGCGTACCGTGACGCTTTTACAGCGGATATGACCTCGACTCAAAGGAGTGAAGGTATGAACAATGTGTTCAAGAAAAGATTTCGTAGGAAACTTGGTCTTTCAGAACTCCTTGTAGAATGTGATAAGGTTTTTGCTAGTCCGCGTGAAAATGAGTTGGATGTAGACTTTAATTCACGTCGAAAGGACGCAGTTACTTACACCCCAGGTTTACCTATGCTGAAGACTGCAGCTGAATCATACACAAGAAGGATGTATTCTGAGTTTGAGGATGAATTTAAAAGACAATTTACATTGACTTGTGAATTGCTACAAACTGAAGGGGACAACTTGACTTTCCTTGTGACTTACATGCAATCTGATCATGGAGCAACAGTTGTGTTCATCAGTGATGATTCTACCATTACATGTTCTTGCAGAAAGTTTGAAGCCATAGGTATGTATATGCATTTCTATTTGTAATATAGTTTTTTATGTTAATTATATTTTCTAAAAATCATGTCCATATCATATAGGTATATTGTGTAAGCATTCCCTTAGAGTCTTCGATATAAATGGAGAGTATAGTTTGCCGTCAGAATATATTCTTAACAGATGGACAAAATATGCGAAAAAGGGATTTTATATTGACAAACAAGGAAGTAAGGAGGATGATTTAAAAGCACGTGCTGCACTTATCTCTCGAAAGGCTACATCCATTGCATTGAAGTGTTCAAAGTCAAGAGAGCTTGTTGATGATTTGGAGAAAGCCATAGAGAAGTTGGAGTTGGAAGCAGATACTTCTGTTAGCAAGATGCAAGAAAAATCAAATGAGGTTCCTCTAATTCCGAATGAATGTGATACGAAAGGCTCATTGAATGGTGTAATATCTTTTAGAGTTCCAGAGGTGGTAAAAGGCCCAAAGAATGCACGGTTAAAAAATGTGGTTGAAAAGAAGACAGGGAAGAAGAAGAAAAGTGTGAATAAGAAAGGTTGTGATCCTACTTATTGAAGATGGAAATTCATCTCTGATGGTTGCTTCTATAATAAATGTTTAATGTTAATTTTTTTGTCAACTGCAGGAGAGGATCCAAATACTGCTGCAGAAAATGGAGGTGGAGGTGCTGATCCAAAGCAATTAACTATAAGACATAGTTCAGACTTCTTGTACCCTTTTCACAGTTTATTATTACTTACACACACATTGAATATGACATAGGATCTTAATTCTTTTGCCACAAATGCTCCATTGTTCCATGGCGGATATGGTAATGCTACGGTACCGCAATTTAATACCTACGAGAATCCTCCTTTTGTGGCTGCTCCATTGACCCAAGGTGGATATGATAATGCGCCAATGCTGCACTTTAATATGCTTGGGAATTCTTCTACCATGCCTGCCCCATATATACAAGGAGGATATACAAGTTTATTACTTGGAGTTGATCAAGGAGCAACATTGCAGTCAGCAGTTAGGAAATTACGTTTCGCTGGAGGATCCAATCACGAAAATATGTAATTGTGCTAAGTTGTTAAAGTTAAAGTTTTCACTTTAATGTATTCCTTTTTTATTTGACCTGGACTTTATTATGGTGTTAATGAATTTTGCTAGATGCATTATGTTGCATCAGATTTAGACATGAATTCTCATGTTATGAGCGAGGTTGCTACTATAATGATGACATATATATACTTGCTCCCTTTTATACATGGAATTTGTCATATAATGTTGCAGTGTCTTTGTCCTTGATACTGGAGTCGTATGAGGCAAAACATCAACCATGTCTTGTGCATTCGGTCCAGGTAGTCAGGCTCGCATGCAGTGAAGAACTGAAGACATGTCCGTGAGACATCCCTGCTCGGCTGCTCGCCCAGACGGTGGCGGCTGTGCAACCACATATCAGGATCAGCATGCTTGGGGAAGATAGAACCGGTAGTTGTGTGGTAGGTTGATCTTGGCCCCTCGTCTCGTAGCAATCAGACAACGCTGGCTGGTCTCACGCATCTGTATATTGCAACAACACAGATGATGAAACTTTAATCAGAGCAAGAACACTACGAGCAACACGTGAAGGAAAATGAGTTTAACGAAACAGACCTAAGAGGCTATGCACCATTACGGTAGCGTGAGATGATGGGGAGGTCGTTGGTGGCCATGGGGATTGACATGGAGAGCTGCGTCTCGCCATCGAGCCCCATCCACGAGCCTCCCTTGTTCGCCTTCTCGTGCGGCCACTCATCGAAGAAGGGCCGCAGCGGCTTCTGTGCGTGCGCCAATTTGAAAAACTAGTCGTTGGCTGCCTGAGGTGGTTAGACCGCCCTAGGCAGAGAGAACATAAAAACCCCTTTCTCTTCTCACAAGCACTTCAAGACGTGTTGAAGTGGCTAAGGTTGGGTTAGAGGTTTGTTAGATCACTTAGAGACTCTCTCAAGGCTATTTCTCATATAGGTCAGCTAATGAGCACTTTTGATCTTTTGTCTTAGAGCTAATGTTGCATCCCTCTTGATTGTACGACATTCCTATACTCAAGAATAAATATAAAACCGAGTCAACCACTTGAGCTTGTAGATCTTCAATCTTGCCATACTTTTGTAATTCCAACTTAAGGGCTTCCAACATAGCCAATGTCTTGAGCAAATCCATACTTGAGCTAGTGACTTAGGATTTTTCCATCTAGCATAAGAATGCACACTTTAATCCTTAAGTTACTCCATATTGGCAATCATAACTTTTAGATGAGTTGCATTGCTTCCATTGGTTAAGGCTTGGATATGATATTTCGAGACCCCATGGTACTAGAACTTCACCTTAGCAAAACATCAATGGCAGCCTAGCTAGAACCAAAGATTGCTTAGTCCCTCGCTCTAGTAATCTCGGTTGATCTCTTCATAATTTACCCAATCCACATTGAGTTCGACATTGCTTCATCCATAATTATCCTTCATTTGAAATCCCACTTCAAATGTTTGTTATAGATTGACAACGATCATGCAAGCTTCCATTAGAGGACCATTAGATAGACACTCATCCTTATATCCTTTTTACAAATACCACATGAAGCCTTGCATTGAATCACTAATTTCTCTCTTTATGATCCTTTTATTTTTAGGTAAGCTACTACAATCTTTGGAGACATGAAATTTATCCTTGCAAAATTCTCCAATATTTTATCTTCATTTGTTGCTTGACATTTACTATTTTGCATAAAGATCACACGCTTGCTTACCTTTAATCAATGTGAGCCAAATAATGTCCATTCAAATATTCAACAATCATAGCTCATGAATAATTAATAAAAACTTGTTCATAATCTTAGACAAACAAGTTAGACCTTTAATCGCTTTATCACTTAATTCACCAAAATCCACTTAGGGGACTAGATGCACTTTCACTCATGAAATAGGTCTCTACCTATAGTAGTCCCTGAGCATCTCGAAGAGTTTGCCAAATTTCATTGGGAAAATCTTGTGTTTTGCCAACTTCTAAAAAGATACGTCAAGTTTAAAAAGAGGTCATCTCCAATAGTTTGACATAATTCACTTGCCAAACCCAGATCTAACTTACATCAGGAACCCTGAGAGAGAGACAAAATGATGTTTATGCCTTTCTTCCTCTTGAAAACTTACATCAGGAATCCTTCTCTATTTTTTATTTTTTTCACCCTCCCACCTGACTTGCGTGGGAGAAACGTCGATGCCAACGCTCATCGGCGCGCGTATATTTCCGCGTGGAGATGTGAGTTTTGCTAAGTTTCTAATTTTATTAAATTGTCTGCTAAATTGTTGGAAGACGATTTTTCTTATTTTGTGAAAATTAGATGAATGACAAACTCGTTCACAAGACTGCTGGAGATGCTCTTATAAAAAAGCTCAGCATATTTAAGTTTTTTAAAAAAAAAGTCTGTATATTCCAATCACACTGAGTCAAACCCTTAGAGCAACTCCAACAGTTTGGCAAATCAATTTGGCATCTATCTAATTTTGGCAAAACGAGAAAAATTGGCCTCCAACAGTTTGGCAAATCAACTTGGCAAAAATAGAAACTTGGCAAAACTCACCTCCCCACGCGCATATATGCGCGCGCGGATCGTGGTTGCCATCGGCGTTTTCCTCTAGGTGAGAGGGTGAAAAAAGAATTAAAGAATAGAGAAGGATTCCTGATGTAAGTTTCCAAGAGGTGGAAGGGCATAAACATAATTTTGTTTCTTTTAGGATTCCTGATGTAAGTTAGATCTGAGTTTGGCAAGTGAATTATGCCAAACTGTTGGAGATGAACTCTTTTTTTACTTAGCATACTTTTTTAGAAGTTGGCAAAACACAAGATTTGCCAAATAAAATTTGACAAACTCTTGGAGGTGCTCTTAAATTCGTTTCAGACCGGCCCATGAAGCCTTGTTTAGGCACATAAGTCCGGAGCATTTGGGCCTGGACATAGTTGTGAATAAATTCAAAGTCACAGACCCGTGTTGCCTGTACACACAAAGTGCACTGTATGCGCGACTCCTGTTTGTCTAGCCAGGGATGACGTACAGCACAGCTGCACAGGCACGAGCACAACCTCGCACAGTGCCCCGCTACTGTGCCGATGGTGGCTCTAGACATCGATGGCGATCCAGAATATCCTTTGTCTTTTTGAGTTTTTTCTCCAACAGGGGATGGATCGCTGTAACGCTACTGTTGTGTGCGTGTGTGGGCACCGCGGCGGGTGTGGCGCTTGCCGTGGGGGCGCGCGGCGCACCACAACACCAAATCGGGGTCAGCACTCAGGATTGGACGCGACCTGCGCCTGCCGGGGGCGACTCGGGACTAGTCACTCACTGTGCTCGTGTTCCTGGCACCGTGGTGGCTTCCTGCCGCTCTGCTCCCGCGCCCATTCCGCCATGCCGAGCAGTCGAGCAGACGCCCGCCGGCCGCCGCCGTCATTTGTTGTCCCAGTGACCGATGAAGTCAACCAGCCCAGCCCATTAAAAGAATTGAGCGCAGCCCAACTACTTGACGCCCCCCGTTTGCCGCGGGAGGAAGGATGTCAATTGCGAACGTCACACACAACAGCATAAGTACACAACCGAGTACTCTACAGAGGAAGAACAGAGGCATATGCAGATGCACGCATGAAGCATGCAAGTTGGAAGGAAACAACTGCTAGCTTACGCGTAGCTCATTTCGATATATGTATGTATATAGATATATCTCGGTGCATTAGCCACACCGCATTACATTACAAGTACAATTTAGTGTACACCATCATCAACACGACTAATCTTAGTACTTTTCTGCGCACACGCGCCTACTACTTTTATTCTAGTTTTCGTCTCCGACCTAGGCCGGCACGACATGATCGAACCATATCCGTACAACCCAATTTCATAATGCAACAAAAGCAAACGGTAGCAGTAGTCCTTGCCACGTATGCATACATACGTGCAAGCTGAGCTGATGCGTGGCACTTAGTCACTCAGATCGTTGGATCACTGGGAGGAGGAGGTGGATGCGTCACCGGAGAGGAGCGCGCGCCGGGGCTTGCGCACCGGGTTGGGGGACGTCTTGACGGGGAACGACGCCTCCATGGCGATGCCGCAGAGCCCGCCGTCGCCGGCGCCGCGCTGCATCCGGATGTACCCGCCCTCGCCCCACCCGGGGCCCCACGAGTTCTTCACAACCCAGTAGGGCGTGCCGTCGTCGGCGACGCCGTACCCGACCGCCGCCACGCCGTGGTCCAGGTCCGTGCCGCAGTCGCCCGTGAACACGCCCTCCGAGTAGAACTGGAACGCCTGGCCCCCGGCGTCGATGGCCACGGACACCGGCTGGTTCGCCACCGCCTTGGCCAGCGCCTCCTCGTCACCCGCCGGGACCATCTGGTGCCCGTCGATGGACACCAGCTGCCCGCGCCGGGCCCGGTAGCTGTCGCAGGTGCCGTTGCGGGCGCGGTACGGGTAGGCGGCCTCGGTGGTGATGCCGCCGTGGGCCTTGATGAACTCGAAGGCGTTCTCCATCAGCCCGCCCTGGCACCCGTTCTCCTCCGTGTCGCAGTCGATCAGCTCCTGCTCCGACAGCGACACCAGCCGCCCCGTCCGGATCGCGTTGATGCCCTCCACGGCCACCACCGTCGAGAAGGCCCAGCAGCTGCCGCACTTGCCCTGGTTCTTGACGGCCGTGACCGCGCCCTCCTGGCGCCAGTCCACGGAGCTCGGCAGGTAGGGCACGTCCTCGTACATGAACCCCGGCAGCGCGGGCGCGGCGTGGGGCTCCCGGCGGAGGTCGTTGATGCGGGAGTCGGCGAACGCCGAGCGGAACTCCTCGCGGCCCATGTCGCCGAAGCGGTTCAGGCGGAGGCGGTAGGGGCGGTCGCCGCGGGTGTTGTGCGCGTGGATGAAGCGGACGTTCTCCTTGAAGGTGCCGAAGCGGCGGCCCTTCTCGCCGTGGTGCCGCTGCACGCCGTGGTGCGCCTGCCACCGCTCGTACAGGTCCCACAGCGCCTGGTCCGACGCCAGGTCCTTCTCGTCGAACGGGATGGCACGGCAAAGCTCCACCGCCGACGCCACCACCAGGGCCGCCAGGAGAAGACGCTTGGCCACCTGCGCCGCCATCGTGCAATGCACTTGTTGTACAAGCTGATAGCTTTGTGTGTCAATGTGTGGCAGCTGCGCTGGGGGAGCTCGATCACTCGCTCTGCTTGGAGTGTGAGCTGATGAGTTGGGGACGAGGAGGGAGGGGGCGTATTTATAGCGCGGGGGGCGGGGAGGGGGAGCCTCTCCCCTTTGCGGCGGGAACGATTTGAATCGAATTTAATGGCGGTAACAGAAAGCGTGGGGAGATGGTGTCAGATTCCGCTAGGGAGTTGGGAGGGATCGATGGCGATGGCGAGGCAGCCGCAGCGAAGTTGGCCGCCCCGGCCGGGCTCTTGGGCACTCGGGAATGGGATGGTTGGTTGGCCATTGGAGGCGTCGAAGATTCAGGCGGCCAGATTCATTCGCGTTCGTGCCTTCGCGGGGGTGGTCGCCGCCCCAGCCGGCCGTGTGTTGGTCTGTGTGCAGCCAGTTTTTATGGATGCTATACTCCGTAGCCATGGCCGTCGAGGAGATGAGAGGCGGTGTTAATGGCGGGTCGCGGAGGCCGAGGAGCTGCGAGATGGAGTACTATGAATCTACGGTAGGAGCAAGTCGGTTGCGATAAGGATTCCGACGGCGGTGGAGGAACAAGAGCGCGTTCCCATGGTCTACACAGATCCTTCGGTGCTTCTCGCGAGACTTCAAAGTAAAACTGAATAGAGTTTGCGTGTAGAGCGTATCTAGCTAGACGCGTATCAGCATCGTATACAGGTTGCTGATTCAGTTGCTGGAGAACAAGAGTCACAGAAGCCGGAAGTGGAGGCTGTTCCTGCCTGCTAATTGCTCAACAAATTGATACGAGAGTTGCTGATTGATGTGTAACCCGAGTGCAGTGCTACCGGCTTTCAGGACTGGTCAGCAGAGAGGTTCTCCCTGGGATCTCCAGCATGACGATGACGCACCTGGCGGGCCTGATAGCACCAAAAGCAGCGCAACATCCCCAAGCCGGCAGCCAACGCCCAACAGCAGAAACAGATCTACGACAGCAAAAGATACCCTCGCCATGTTCATGTATGCCTACCATCATTCAGCGCAACAAGGTCAATCAAGTAATGAACGACAGGCAGAGAGATACAGTATATGGATGCTTGTTAACCTTAACCACTGATTCCAACTGAGCCCAAGTGCGGACACACCAAACATCAAAAGGGGCTAGGGCAGACTATGAGAACTTGTTAATGATAACCAAATTACTGACAAGGGACCACGCTAATTGTGGTTCCCTTGGAATGCCTCTAATTAGCAGCTAATTGAACTGTGAACAGAGACCGCCATGGGCTCTGGGTGCCAACGGAATGTACAAATTTTCTCCTATTCCTTCCACGACTACTGTAAGCTACCGCTGCTTTGCCTCACTTCTTTGCTTTCGCCTTCTTTGCTTTCGCCTTCTTCGCTGCATGGCCGGTCCTGCGCTTGTGGCGGCTGAAATCAGAGACGAACCTGAATGTCTGTCCACACTCTGCCTCGGGGCAAACATAGGGCCTGTCGCCTGTATGCACCCTCATGTGCTCTGTCCTAGCCCATGGCCACTTGAACGCCATGTTGCAGCCCTTCCATGAGCATTTCAGTGGCCGGTCATCGTTGTGAACCTTGCGGTGCTGCAGCAGATACTTGTGGGAGAAGAACTTCCTGTGACACCCCTTCACTGGGCAGATGTCACGCTTATGCAGAGACAGCTCCTGTTTTGTGCTGAAACTCATGGAACAGCCTTCAATGTCGCATGCATACTCGTCTCCATGCTTTGGAGAACTTGGTGGTGCTCCTTTCCTTTCTCTAGTTTTCTTCATTTGCTGTGTTTCTTCTACTTTGTTCTTCTGCTTACGTGAAGACAGCTGCTGTTTCGTGACAGAAAATCCATTGACATCTAATATTTGCTCTTCCTCCTTCAGAGCAGCTGAGCTTGAAGCCTTTCGCCTTTTTGCTTTACTTTTCTCTGATTGCTTCTTCACATTTATGTTAGTTTTCTGCCTTAGCAATCTAGCACTTGAACGGATAGCAGGATCATTATTATCCTTTTCAACCTTTACCTTTGGTTGGCTAGCTGGACCGTTATCCTCTTCTTCAATCTTTGATTTCAGCATGTTTTTCCTATTTGCAATTCTGGAGCTGCTACGGACTACTATCCCAGATGGTAAAGGGGGAGAGGCTTCTGAAGCACCTGTCAGTGCCTTTGAATTGTCCTCTTCAGTGTGTTTTGGCTTCTTAGTGTTTGCTTTTTCCGCAAGTTCTTTCTTCCTCTTGCCAGTCTTTTCTACACTTGTTCTGCAGTTACTCTTTCCTGCAGAGGCTTCTTCAGCACTTTCTAATGCTTCGGAATTATCCTCTTCGGTATGTTTTGGCTTCTTGATGCTTGCTTTCTCCAATGGTTCTTTCTCCCTGTTGCTTGTCTTTTCTTCAATTGCTCTGCTGCTACTCTTTCTTGTGGGGTTTGCCTCTCTATTTGAATGTTCACCATGATCAGCATTAGATTTCTCATAAGACGACCATATTTCATCTAATTCTTCTGGGTCATGACTTTCAATTCTGTGAGCCAAGAATGGATGGACCTGGTTTGACATCCATACTTTTCCACACCACCTGCCAGCCAAAACTATTTTCTTTGCCCTGCCTTGCCTTCTGGCATAAGTCTTCAGCTTCACTGGTGAGTTATTGGGAGAACTGCAGCCAAATGCCTTATAGATAACTCTATTATATGGCAATTGCTTGTTGTATAAAGGAGACTTGGCAAGATTAGCACTGTAGTAAAGATTAATGCCCAGTTTTACAGCCCAATCACTATGTGTCGGTATTGTTTCCTCATCCTGCACAACTTCCTGGATCTTCTTTCTATCCTCGATACTGGCCTCTTTGAAAAGAATATCCTTCCAATCATACTTGACTTCCATTTCTTCAGCCAGCAATTTTGCTTCTACTTCTATCTTGGGATATTCTGTATAAATGGTAAAAAAATGAAGTTATGAGAACCTAGGAAGCAGTGGTGGATAACTGGATATTTAGTACATCTCTTCACCAATGCCAACGGAAGTAAAATTTACTGCATTATTATCACTTCACCAATGCCAACGGAAGTAAAATTTACCTTTGGATAAGAAATGATGACAATTTAGGACAATATATGCTGGATGGTACATGCATTAATGTAAGTGTAATTTTATGGTCATAATGAACTCATGAAGTGTGCTCCAAATCGTAGATAAAAAGGAACGTCGAATTGTATTAAAGAAAAGTAACTACTGAGCAAGCCTAGTGACTGACCTGGACAGCATATAAGAAAAATATGGGCACCACCAATAGTTCGAAGCTGCTTCTCAACCTCAATAGCATGTTCAAGACAAAATACATGCATTCTTGATGAATCCTTATCAGGTTTCACAATTGATGTAACTAAGTTGTCCACCGTAGTCATAGTACTTCTGTTACCATCCATACAGACTGTAGCACTGTTACGGTTAGCTTGACAATCTGTCCCATGAAGTGGCTCCGTTGAAGTCATGGTTGACCTTGATGGTTCATATTGGACTTTCTTTTGCGTTTCTGAATAAATATCTCTCGGTTGAAACCCTTCAGAAAGCACCATCTTAAGTTGATACTTATTTCTTGTACGAACACCTTTTGGTCCATTGTTTGTGTTACCAATACTCTGTAAGCTCTGGGACGCTGGTCCTTGTTGTCGCTCTTTACTACTTGAGGACACATTTGTCCCATGAAAACCACTATTACTTGAAGTATTGGGTTGTGATTCAATAGTGTGATTTATTAATTCATTGGAGACACTAGAGGCCTGAATTTTTTTGTTCAGGCCATCCTCATCAGAATCTGATGGATCTCCATATGCGGATGCCAAAAGATCAAGAGCAGAATTCCTATCCAGGGATGAAGCATCAGAAATTATTCTATTGCGATTCATTTCAAAATCAGATCCTGCATGTTGAGAAATAAATGGTTTATGCCATGAGCCCAAACAAGCTAAGATGAAATTGTAATTTCAAATATGAAATGAACTATGAAGTTCAATCAGCACTACAAAAAGAACAATGCATATTCCACAGGCTTCTGCATATGCCAAAAGTAGGAATTACATTACATCTGTATCATAAACTATTCACTTTCATGAAAATTTTGCAAGAAACTAACTCAAAACTGAAACACAGGCTGAACTAAAGCTCATTTGGAATACAATGGAAGTATCACAAATATATTATGTACTCAATGTACACTAAAGACGTACGACTTACATAAAATTTCAATATTCACTGTCATACCTTGTAATGCATCTATCAGATGACTTTCTCCAGAACCAGCAAGTTGTTTAGTGATCAAACTAGAATCAGCAGACATTAACCATCTTGCTGCACACTCCCTTGGTTTGACCACAGCCACACACGAAAAACTCAAAATCCCACAGGTTACACATGATAATAAACCTTGATCCAAAAGTCCATCAGCATTGTCATCAGTTTCAGCATTGTTCGCATCTAGTGAGGCAGGCACGTTTAGACAGTCATGCATACATGCTGTAGGTGGGACCTTCTTTCCTGAGCAGACTGATGCTGAAATTTCTTTGGATGATGACAATTCCCCATTCTTCCCAAGTGCCCCATTCATTGGTAAATGTCCTGAGTCTTTAGGAATTTCTGTGTTACTGCACTGGACATCTGATACCCTGGATATAGTTGACTGTGATTTTGAGAGTAAAGTTGATAGTGCAGAACAATTATTGGGATTAGTTGGAAGAATAATGCAATAAGATCCATCACTCAGAAAATGATTAAGCAGTTTATTGTCTTCAATAACATTCCGGACAAATATCTTTTTGATTAATTGTTCCCCTTCACCTTTCTTCTTCTCCTTCAATCTAGAGCTTCGTGGTTCCATAGCCCCACCGGATGGATCCCTAGAAATGTGGAAGTTAAAACCCAAAACATAAGGTCCAGATACACATGTAATGAGAGACTTCTTGAAGCATAGAAGGACCTAGAAATGAATGCAGTTCCAATAACAGATACTACATTGTTACTGTATTGAAAAATTATGTCACAATGTCATGGCTATTGTAATATACTAAAACAGTGCTTCAAAATAAAATATATGAAAGCAGAAATCCTTTACAAAGTGTTTTCTCATATAGCAGAAATGAAATGGACACCTCAAATATAGACACCACTGAATAGAGCCTTAGCTAACTAAGTAAGCAGAAGTTATTGATTGGACACCTACTACTGTTGCTGATTAAAAAAGGAATTGAAACCATGAAATCACAAGCACTACGACCAAGTTCAGTAGATTTTTTTTTTTGAATGGGATGCAGTGGGTATCTCATAAGAAAAGGTCTGCATCATGAAGCGCAACATGCTCGAGAAAAAAGAAGAAGCATGATAAATACCTCAAGCACATTGACAGTGCAAGTTCATAGAGCAATTGATAGTGCGAAACCATGGGAGGACGATTGATCGAGGCTCTCCGGACTGCTGCTTCTTTTGCAGCTCTCAGCCATTCAGGAGTAGCAATATTTGATGCTTCCCCATAGTTGAATCCTGCCACATACAAAATTTCCTCACAAGCTGATTGGAAGGATTAACCAGAATATACAATTATTCAGCAAAGCAACAACCAAGTAACAACCAAATTTACTTTTCAATAGCATGTGATAGGAAGAAAACCATAATGTGGCATATGCTCATGCACTCTTATAATCACAGCAAACATGTACCTTTCATTTGGATACTACACACCAGTGTAGCAGGCATGGATTTATGAAGACCAATGAGGTACACAACCAAACTTACTAGGTAAAAGGCACAACGCAGAACTGAAGGTCATTACCAGAAAGGGTAGTATTTCGGTTTCTCAATAATAGATAACTTCCTTTATTAGCAAATGTTAATCCGGACCTTAAATGTCCTACAGTTGTCTGGTCTAAAACCCAGCAATCCAGAGGTACCACCCGCTTTTTCCGTTACATCTTGCGTACGTTACGTCATTACCCCTAACTAATAACGTCGAAGCCAAAAAAGGACTTTTCTTTCCCGCCATGCCATTCCTGTTGCTAATAAAACGGTTCGCATCACATAGACATGGCATTTGCAAAATTCGCCTAGCTACTTCACTATTCAAGGCATATAAGTTCCACAGATTTTCATTGAGCCTCACCGTGACTGAATCCGCTGTGATAGGATCCGGGGAAAGTGACCACGAACTCCCCTGCATTCTGCACTAATCTGTTTTGACATACAGAACCAACCAAACGTTCATCAACCACCATAGGAATCAAAGGAAGTCATGCAGCAATGGAAGGAAGCGGTGGCACCACCTGCAGCAGGGGATCCCAGAACGCACGAGCACTTCAGGGGACATCACCGTGGTCTTGTCACCCAGCATAGCAAACGTTTCTGCAGAGAACAGGGGTTCCTCGTTCACAATTCCGAAATTCAAATGTCACGTGACGGTTAAAACAGCAGAAAACAGGGGATTCCTCGTTCTATGGAGGATGATGGAATTCCGCCGCCTCACCTAAGGGATTCACCTCGCCGCCGTAGCCGTGGACGCGCACGACGTCCTCGAACGCGAGCGCGGCGTCGCGCGGCACCCCGTACCACGTCTTGGGAGCCCCGGAGTGCAGGTAGTTGAGGCTGTGCAGGTCGTGATCCTCGACGTGCCACGCGAACCAACTGAACATCATGGCGACGTAGAGCATCGGCGATGTGACCCCGGGCACCTCCTCCCGAAGGAAGCGCAGCAGCGAGGTGGGGCTCCTGGCGACGCCGCGCATGTTCCACGCGGTCTCGCCGACGTTGGCGGCGGGCAGCTGCGTGGGGCGGGCGTCGCAGGGTGCGAAGCCGGAGCCGGGCATGTCGCTGGCGTACTCGACGGCGACGGGGCGGTCGGCCGAGGAGCGCCAGAAGAGGGCCTCGACGTCGAGCGGCGAGAGGTGCCTGGAGGGCGGGACGTCGAGGCGCGCGAGCAGGGCCTTCCGCGCGGCCCCGGCCTCGGCCTCGAACTGCGGGAGCGTGTAGCGGCGCGGGGAGTGCCAGACGGGCTTGAGCGCGGGGCGCGGGCGGCGCGGGCAGAGGCCGAGCTCCTGGTGCCGGGTGGGGAATGTCGGCGAGGGGTCCCCCGGGTGGAGCGCGGCGAAGGAGCGGGAGAGGTTGCCGAGCGTGGTCCGCTTGGGCGGCGGCGGGAGCGGCGGCACGACCTTGCAGATGCCGAAGGGGGCCGCGGCGGGCTCGATCTTGAGGAGGTAGGCGATGGGGTCGGCGAACTCTGCCGCGGTGGGGCGGAACTCGGGCGCCAGCGGGAGGGACCTGAGCCACGGGGGCACCAGCTCCCCCTGCGCCGACGGCATGGCGGCGTCCCCTCCGTCGATCTCGCGGCCGGGCGGCGCTAATCGCGCATTTGGTCGGAGCAGAGGAGGAGGGGGCGGGCTTTCGGTCGGAGGCTTTGGGGAGGGGAACGAACGGGAACGGGGCGGGGGGGAGTGAAGTGGAGACGGGGGCGAGGCCGCGAGCGGAGCGTGCGTGCCTGCGCTTTTCTGCAACTGCTGCTGCAGCAGTTTTCGTCGCGGCTGCAAGGGGTGCGGCGCGGTTGCTTGCGGTGCTCCGCTTGCAGTTCGGGATTTGCACACGGTTTTTCTCTCTCTCTCTCTGTTTTTCGGTGGGTGGTTTTGGATTTGCTTGCTTGCCTGCCTGCGCGTTGGTCGATGACGTAGTGTAGAGGTCAGTCTCTGTCAACAATGGTAGCTAATGATTGATTTGATGGTGAGATCTCTGGCGCTGAGATGGAGGAGGGTGTAAAAACGCGCCTTAATAATGGGCAAGGTCTTTTGTGCGTCAAATTTGGAATTCTTGATTGCCGCTTTCTGGATTTGGTACAAGGGTTAAGTTGGCAAGCTATTCCGTCACGTTGAGGTCCGAACAGTAAGTTCGGAAGCTATTTTGTCGCGACACGTGGTCCGAATGGTTAGGATGTAGTTACATTCTGTCGCGACGTGGTCGGAATGCTTAGGATAGTTACATTTTGTCGTGGTGTGATCCGTTGCATGTTGTCGTGGCGTGGTCGGAACGCTTAGGATAGTTACATTTTGCCGTGGTGTGATCCGTTACATGTTGTCGTGTCGTGGTCGGAACGGTAATTAGTTGGTCTAGTAGGTTTAGAAGAAGTCGTTGTGATGATAATATATATTATAACAGAGTGGTGCGTTTTTAGTCAAAACGATAAGGGTCGAGAATTGCCAGAAAAGATAACAAAGTTGAATTCGAGATGTTATACAAACTAAAAATGCGCCTTTAAGTTGGCAAGCTATTCTTTTGTGTGTGAAATTTGGAATTCTTGATTGCTATACTTTGTGGATTTGGTACAAGGTTTAGGCAAGCTATCCGTCACGTTGAGGAGGAAGTTCGGAAGTTATTTTGTCACGACACGTGGTCGGAACGTTTAGGATGTAGTTACATTTTGTTCGTGGTGTGACCCATTACATGTTGTCTGGCGTGGTCGGAAGGGTAATTAGTTGGTCCGGTAGGTTTAGAGGAAGTCAAATTAATTTCATGAATCCGATAATCATATGGTGACACAGCCACACAGGATTAGTTGATTTCCCGTTATATTTCCATACAACTTTACAAACAATCTACGATCGTCGATAATTTGCTAACGGGATCTTGACAAGCGTGTATCTACAGTGATGCTCAAATCGATAACTTTTCTGATTTGGACACGAATAAACGGACTCTAAAGTAGTAGTAAGTAGGCGACTGGACCGGGTTATAGTATTCCAAACGGGCCGCCCGGCCCTAGCCCGGCCCTAGCCCGATTTGGCCCGGCCCGACGCGGCACGGCCCTATCAGGCCCGATGGCATTTTCGTGCCGGGCCGGGCCGTGCTGTCGTGCCGACTCACCGGCCCAGGCACGACACGATGGTCCATTTTTCGTGCCGGGCCGGGCCGCGGCACGGCTGGGCCCGTCGGGCTGGAGCCGGCCCATCGGGCTCGACGGGCCCGTCGCCTAGCGGCGGCAGCAAGGGAGGCCGGGCGCAGCGAGCGGTAGCTAGCGGCGGAGGGAGGGGGAGGAGGGGCGGCCAGCGGCGCGCCCACCGGCCGCCGGCTGGAGCAGGGCGGAGGCCGCCGCGGCGGAGGAAGCCGGCGCCGGCGCGGCCACCGGCCGAAGCAGGGCGGAGGAGGTCGACGCGGCCACCGGCCGGAGCAGGGCGGAGGCGGCCGGAGCAGGGCGGAGGCGGCCGGAGCAGGGGGCGGAGGCGGCCGGAGCAGGGCGGAGGCGGCCGGAGCAGGGGGGCGGAGGCGGCCGGAGCAGGGCGGAGGCGGCCGGAGCAGGGGGGCGGAGGCGGCCGGAGCAGGGGGGCGGAGGCGGCCGGAGCGGGGCGGAGGCGGCCGGAGCAGGGCGGAGGCGGCCGGCGCGGCAGCCGGCGATGGAAGGGGCAGGCGCGGCCGGAGCCGGGGCGGCGCCGCGAGAGGGAGGAGGAGGGAGGGCGCGCGTCGCTGGGCGGCTGGGGAGAGGAGCGACCGGTTGGCTGGGGCCTGGGGAGAGGAGGGGTCAGCTAGGGTTTGAGGACTTGAGGTGTTATTGGGCTGTTAATAGGCCGAGGTAGTGAGATGTTGGGCTGAATTGCTTGTATTTTCGTGCCTCCTTCGTGCCTGAGGCCGGGCCGCTGTCGGGCTGACCCCTATCGGGCCGTGCCTCGGGCCGGCACTACGGGCCAGGGTAGCGGCCCAGGCACTAAGGGCCTATCGGGCCGGGCCGGCACTAGGCACTATCGATCGTGCCTCGGGCCGTGCTAGTGTCGTGTTTTTTAGGGTCGTGCCTCGTGTCGCCGATCGTGCCCGGCCCATCTGGAATTCTATAGACCGGGTTGTCCATTTCCAGATCAGGGAGAGGCCGGCTTTGGCAAATATCGTGCTGGCAGGAGGGCTACGCTTTAGTACCAGCAAGCAGGTTCGCCCAAAACTGGCCGAATGAGTCGATCGAGCCACCCAGCGTCGTAGACTATCTCGTCACTCTCAACCTGATCCAAGGAAAGCAAGTCTTCCACCTCCGACGAGGCAAACTGTTCGTCCAGCTCTTTCAGCAGCACGCCACCGCATTGGTCCTCGCCGTAGTCGTCATCGTCGTCGTCCTCAGCTGGATCCACGGGGATGAAGTCTTCGTCTTCCTGTTCTGATGCGAGCTGCCGCCTGTCGTCGTCGTCGCTTGTTGGATCCAGGGGAATGAGGTCGTCTTCCTCGGCCACCGGCTCAACGGGAATGAAGTCCTCTTCCAGTTGCGATGCGAGCTGCTCACCATCCTCCTCGTCGTAGCTTGCTGGATCCAGTGGAATGAAGCCGTCGTCACCCAGCTCCACCACCTCATCGATTACAACGTCGTCCGGCGTCGCGCCGCCGCACAGCTGGCCGTAGTAGACCACGCATTCGTCGTCCTCGGCCGCCGGGTCGTCTACGGGGATGAAGTAGTCCTCTTCCAGTTGCGACGCGAGCTGCTCATCATCATCCGCGACGTCGTCATCGTCGCTTGCTGGGTCCAGGGGGGTGAAGTCGTCTTCCTCGGCCGCCGGCCGGTCTACAGGGATGAAGCAGTCTTCCTCCTGTCGCGACGCGAGCTGCTTGTCGTCGTGGTCGTCTGGCATCACACCCCGCTGCCCGTACACCGTGCAGTAGTAGTCCTCGCCGGCGGCGGGACACAAGGGAATGAAGTCCTCCTCATCCGTCGGGTGTTCCGGCAACGCCGCCGCCTCGAGCTCCTCCTCCGCGCCCTGCATAGTAACGTCGGTCGCCGTCGTGGTGACGCGGCGGCGAGGCGCGCCGCGGTCCGCCGCTCCCTCGCCGCCGCCGTCCTCTAGGGCGCCACGCTTGTGCCCACGTGGCAGCACCGTCGTCGTCTCGGCCGATCCGCGAGCGGCGAGGGCCGTGAGCTCGAACCGGCGCTCGGCCTCGGCGACGGCGAGGCGGAGGAGGCGCTCGGCCTCTAGCCGGCGGGTACCGTCGTCGTCGTGACCTTGGAAGCCGAGGTCGTCCATGTCGAGGAGGGGAGGTCCTCTGATGACGACGTAGCCGACGACGACGGTGTCGCCGCCGCTCCGATCGAGTGGGCGCGCGGCGTCCATGGTCTCGCAGGGGCCAAGGGAATAATGAATGGTATGCGAAGCGAGGGCGATCGCCGAACGGGGGGATTCGTGATGATCGATGCTGTGGGCTAGAGAGGCGCGCGCCCATATTTATGGATGAAAAATTGCACGGTTCCGAGTCGGACTCGCGTGACGGTAATAAGAGGAAAAGCGTCGGGCGCGCGAACCGCCATGGACAAGCTGCGTTGCGTGGCCCTCGCGTTTGCGAATTGCGACGGCGATGCACGCGGCCGAGTTCCCGAGTCAGCGGCGTAGTCCGAGTCCGATCCCACCATCATGTGAGTAGATAGTAGGCGTGTGCGTGTCAAGCAATACGTGTGGTGTGGCACCGCCGCACTGGAGGCGGTGGCGCACAGTCGGTGCGGTGTAAAGGCCCCACACGACACGTTTTGAAGCAGACTGAAATTGTTTGTTGCACATCTCACCAGATGAAAATTTTCTGCCATGCCCGCTTCTTTTACGGTACCAAAAAGCAAAATTAATGGTGAAATTGTTTGTTGCACGTGCACATCTCACCAGATGCGCCAGCGCCACTCACAGGCTCACAATTCTGCAACTTAACCCAAAGGAAGAAAACTAGCTTGCTGATCAGAGATTCAGATCAGAATGGGCCATGTTTAGTTGGAAGAAAATTTGTCTTTTCAACGTTTTGAACTCATGTAGTACATTGTAGCACATTTCGTTTGTTTGTGGTAAATATTACCCTACCATGGTCTAACTATGCTCAAAAGATTCGTGTCGCAAAGTACATCAAAACTGCGTAATTAGTAATTTTTTTATCTACATTTGTTGCTCCCAACGTATGTCTTTTGGTGTATTTAATGTGATGTGATGGAGAGAGAGAGTTGAAAAGGCAGAACAAGGCCGGGTATACGGTGGAGGCGGCGAGGGGGCTGGGAGGATCACCTATCACAACTGTCAGTTCTACACAGCTTGTAACAGATCAGCTGCCACCTGCCAACAGCCCGTCAGAAACAAACATGAACCTATAGATGGCCATTTGGCCCGCCCAGCCCAGCCCGGCCCAAGCACGATGGCACCAAACGGCCCAGCCCGACGTGGCCCGACAAACTTCGTGCTTGTGCTGGGCGGCACTATGGGCTGAGATCATAGCCCAGCACTAGCCCGAGGCTAATTTTTCGTGCTGGGCCGGCCCGAGGCACAACTACGGCCCATCGTGGCGATGGGCCGCGTGCCAGCCCGCAACACGACATCAGGAGGGTGTGGAGCAGGGAGATCGTTGTCCGGCGGTGGAGGAGGTGGCCGATGGCGGAGGAAGGTGGGGAGGAGGGCACCGGCGGCGGCATGGGCGGCGCCACCGCGGACATCGGCGGCTCTCGCTCCACTTCCCGCCGGCGCGAGCACCGGCGGCCCTTGCTCCACCTCCACCGCGACGGTCGGCGGCCCCTGCTCGGCTTCTTCACCGCGCACGGCGGTCTTGCGCCCTCGCACCTCCCGGCCCGCCGGCCGCGTCCCATGGCGCGGTCTCGTGTCGGCACGGCGGCGACATGGCTTGCCCGGCGGGCGTGCTTGCCTCCCCCGGCCGGCGGCTTGCGGCTGCGGGCGGCGCATCGCCTCCCCGCGCCCGGCGGCTTGCCGTGGCGGGCGGCGGCCCGGCTCCCCCTAGCAATGGGACAGAGGAGGCCAGGAAGGGTGGCAGCGGGACAAAGGAGGGGTGGCGACGGGACAAAGAAGGGAGGGAGCTAGGGTTTGGGACTAGGAGCCACCGATTTATATACCGTCGTGCTAAATGGGCCAGTTGGACTGTTGGGCCGTCGTGCTAGTCCGTGGGCCGCGTCGTGCCTGCTGATTTCGTGTCGTGTTGGGCCAGCACTATGGGCTGAGAATGAAGCCCAGCCCAGCCCAACGTCGTGCTCGTGCCGGCCCGGGCCCGAAAAATCGTGCTGGGCTCGTGCTCGTGTCGGGCCAAAAAATTGTGCTATGGGCTGGCCCATGGGCCTCGTGCTAAATGGCCATCTATACATGAACCAACGGCAATGGATACCTCTAAGAACATATTACAGAATACAGACCAAAACAGCCCAACTACCGCTTCAATGAATTCCTGGAACGATCAACATTAAACGACAAGATAGCTTGAAAATAAACCATTGCAAGTGAAAGGGGCAAGGCAGAGATCCAAAATGGCCATTGCTTGGAGCATTGTTTCCAAGAAGAAAAAAACTGTCTTCACAACGTCAATCAGATTTGTTTTACAACATACTGATAACACATAGCATGTGAATATAAAAGTTTTGTAGGCCGAGGCGCCAAGCATACAATCGTTTCTGTGAAGCACGGTTGTTTGGCCATGTTAGCCAGGACCAACTTTCGGGATGTCGTAGTGCTCGCTGAGGTTTGCCAAGTACTGGTTGAAGTCCTGGATGCGGTCCCTGTGCGACTTGTTGGAGACTTTGGCCAACTTCTGCATGTCAATCTTCTGCTTCTGTTCCATGTAACGTCGCTCGGCTGGTGTGAGGTGGTCGTAGTCAGGGTGTGGGTTCTCTTCCTCCTCCCCCAACTTGTCGGCTTCCGTCAGCTCATTGTTAGTATCTGTTGGCAATTCAGAGCTCCCCCCTGAAGAATAACCATTGAATTAGATAAAAGCATGTATATATATTCAGCAGAAAACAGTTTCTACATTTATGGAGTTATTACACAAACATAATGCTGAGATGATGTATACAGTGAAGTAGAGTTGGACAGATGAAACAAGCCAAGCATAAATGAGTGGATGACTAGCTAATTTACCAACAAATAGTGAGCAACTTCTCTCAGCATTATAGAAACAGGTAAAATCAACACGCCATTATTCAAGGCAGATTGCACCCAGTTTTGCAGACAGTTTTAGTGAATTCGGGGTGCTGAAAATTAATTTCCCCTTGTAACTGTTAGTTCCCGGATGAGAAGAATGACTTCCATCCCTACATTAACACTAAACTGGGAATCTGACTATGTTTAAGGTTGTCATCACAGGTAATCATACTAGCAAATGACAAGAATTTCAGGACTCGCTTCTTGTTTTTTGCATTAACAAATTTGCATCACCTCTAATCACACTTTATCAGCACAAACTGCACATAACATATCCCTCTAGTAATGTCACTAAGACCTTATTATAAAGCCAAGTAACAAAGGCAGTCAGCTGCCTGTAGCAGTATAAACTAGAAACCACTGTAAACAAAATGCACACAAGCGACATCTGTATCAAGTAAATATTCATAATAGAAGCATTAGTAATCTACTTGTTGTATTTGATGGCAGAGACATATAAATAGGCAAAGGGCATTTGGACAAACAAGGTGATCCATATTAAGTAACGATTCAAACAAGCTAAATCAATTCATAATATCATAGGGAGTCAGAAACTATCAGCAGTCGTGTGCGCAACCAAGCAACTGAGTTGTATAACCTCACACCGCACTTGATAATTCTCATTATAAATGGTCAGGAATTTCAAATTTGAACTGATGAAGTTTAAAACAGGCCAGTAATCAGATATACCTTCGTGAAGCTCGCCGTGGCCAATCTGAGATGACTCCTCACGGTGCTGCTTCTTCTTCTTCTTTTTCTTGACTCCACCTTCCTTCACATCCAGTGCTTTCCCCTTCAGCTTCAGCCTTCCCCCGACAACGTTCTGGTATTCAGACATCTCGCTGAAACAAGAAGAACCAAAGTAAAGTTAACACAACAAAGCAAAACAGCATCTGGTCTGCAGGACAATCTGATGTGCAAACAAGCATTCGAGTAGCGAGGAGTCCTGTGGAGAGTAAAGCAAGCACACAGGAAGCAAATCGTGTTCTAGATTAGACTTACAATCCAAGGCTTCAAAAGTTCAAATATTACATAAGGACATTGAAGTCAGCAGCACATGCAAGATTTGGGGGCGACGGACTACCCTCAAGCCTCTCTCTACCCCGCAATTCGCTAGCTGAGGAAACCGCTCGCCCCCCAACGTCGGCCCTTCCGCTGGTTATCGTCCGCCGCCTCGCTTGGCCACTCTCAATCCGCCACCGGCGCCGTGCCTGCAGAAGCTCCTCTACGCTCGCCGGCCATGGATCCATCCCCACGACAAACCCGAACCCGAAACCCTAACCCTAACCCACCACCACCATGCCTAACCCCGAGCGAGGGGGGAGGAGGAAGAGGACCCACCTCGTCGCCGGCCGTGTACCACAACTCACTAGAGCTGGACGACCATGAATCGGAGAGGAGAAGAGAGCGGCTGAACCCGGACGGAGAAGAAGGCGCGGCTGTTGTTGCTATCGAGAGGGGTGCGCGTGCGGAGGGGTAATTTGCTGAGCTTGAAACTTTATTTGCTCCGGAAAGTAATCCGGTTTAGGGGATACTCCTACTTAACATTTTTCCATCCTTAGGGATGGATCCAAAACATTCGAATTTTGTAATAGATTATAATTTTAGATCACAATAAAATAAATTTGGTGCTAATTTTTTATGCATTATAACTAGCTAATTACTGGAAAAAATAAAAAAATTAGCTACAACTTTTTTTATGGATTATTTGCTTTCGATAGAGAAAAAGGTGAAAAAACATCGTATCCGAATCCGAATAGATATCCGAATTTCTTTTCATCATTTGATTAAAATATAGCACACATTTGAGGTTTATTTTGTATGAATCTTAACAAGCACAATGCCAAGAACAAAAATATAAATTTTTGATACAAAATAGTATGCCTAATTTAGCTAAAATCGAAAAAAGAATGGCTAAAAAATGATATCCGAATATCCGGATCCATCCCGAATTAACGGGCCCAGCTCAATCACTCACAACGTATTTAGGCTGCCATCCACTTCGTAAGGATGGGAAAAAATGTGTTCGCGTTTCGTTTGGTTGCCTGGTAGCTGACATTTTTTCAGAAGAGAAATGTGCTATTGGCTGAACTAGATTGTCTGGTAGCTGATTCTGAGAGATATGTAGAAGTAGTACAAATAATTGCACTAAAGAGGTTCGGATGTGCACCAAATGGTTACCCCTTTGCACCCTTAACTGGCCGAATACATGGCGTGGGTCGTGCGTGACGGCTGTTTGCGTGCTGCAGATATATTTGTTATGCCTATTTTTTAATGGAAAAAGTCTATTTTTGACCATTCAACTCTTGTCAAAGTTTGTTTTTGGCCATCAAACTCCAAAACCGTTCAAATTTGGCCATTGGGCTGTTTTGATATGTAGTTTTAATTATTTTTATTTACAATTTAGTCCTTATAACTTGAAATAATTATTACTTTTTACTCGTACCTCCAATTTTGGTGATTCTTGCAGTCGCACTTCTATAACGGTGAGTTTTATCTTTTCAAAAGTTCTTTATATATTTTATCATTATTTTTTATATTATTCTTATGTTATTGTGTAAAAACAACAATATAAGAAAAGTAAAATAAATTGTTATAAAATAATACAAATAAAATTTTAAAAGATACAGTTCATTGTTTCGAACACGTGACCATAAAAATCACTCAAATCGGAGATACGAGAAAAAAATAGTGATCATTTTAATATCAAATGACTATTTTCTTTACGGTTTAGTCCTTGAATCTTAAAATGATTAATATTTTTTCTCGTATCTCCGATTTAAGTGATCCTTATGGTCATGTGTTAGTAACGATGAATTGTATCTTTTAAAATATTGTCTATATTATTTTTGTAAACATTTATTTATTTTCTTATATTATTATTTTTATACAAAAACATGATAATAATATAAATAATTGAGATAAAATAATATAAAGAACTTTTGAAAAGATAAAGTTCACCATTATGAACATGTGACCGCAATAATCACTTAAATCGGAGGTACGAGTAAAAAGTAATAATCATTTGAAGTTCTAAGAACTAAATTGTAAATAAAAAAATTTAAAATCACTCATCAAAACAGCCCAATGACCAAATTTGAACGGTTTTGATAGTTTGATGGCAAAAAATAACCGGTTTTGGAATTCGATGATCAAAACTAAACTTCAACAAGAGTTGGATGGTCAAAAATGAACTTTTCCTTTTTTTTAATATACTCGTGTCAGGTTAACTTGATGCCAGCAAACAGCTATAAATAGTAGATCTGATGCCCCATGTCTTGGGAAGAGACTTTCAGAAATAGGTACTCGGTGGCAGATTTCACGGGTCCGTTTCAAAAATCGAACAAGTGTATGATTTTCACGATAACAGACTGCAGACAAAGATCTAAAAAATAACTTGTTCGTGGAACTTATTACCTTACAATTGCTTCTGGGTACACATATGTATAAGAAATCACGGCCAGATGCCCTCTAAAAAACCTCATGGGCGGATGCTTGTCACAGTTCATCGTAAATAGGGAGGAGCGGGGGCTGCGACATCAGCTGCAGCAGGTCCATGCTGCTGGGCTTTCGCTACGATGTCCTCGGCCGACAGGGACCCAGATCTGATGGCATCAGCCAGTTTCCTTTGCAGAGTTAGCAGACCAATACGTCTTGAGACAACGTAGAGAGTCGCCAAGAAGAAAATGATGAACCCGGCTGTCAGGATGACCCTGGGAAACAAATGCAATTAGCAATTAGCCATTGGCCATTACCCATTTGACACACAATCAGAGAGTTGTTACCAGACAGGGAGGACATATTACTAGCGGATAAAAAGAACTGATTGCATATAGCACAAAAGCACCAGATGTATACTTCATAACGACTTTTTCCTAAGCATTTTGGACTGACAGCTGAACCACTGGGAATTACGAACAAAATAGTTATGTCAGGAATGTTACTGTACTAATCCACCTTCAAACACGGACTTTTTCCTTCACTTTTCCTGCCTGATGAGTGATGAGCTATAACGAATCGTGTACTTCCTACTTCTCTATGAAGATAGCCTGGGAAATAGTAGTGTTTAATATATGAAAAATGCACCGGCTCGAAGGATCCTGACAAATGATAGTTGAGTACTGTCTTATAGCATTCATCAATAGTTCTAAAAAAGGAGCCACGGATGTGTTTCAATTTGTAGATACTCAATGCGCAAAATGTGAATAGAGCTTGTAGTATGTGTACACATTATATAAAGACATGTCTCTGTTAAATTGCTTGACTGTAAAACAAGAATGCAGGCTATACGACCACTTACACCAGGGGTACCTACCTATCAAGAACATCTTGCCGTTGCATTGTGGAGAGCAAACCACGGGTCCGTGACAGCAAAGAGTGGTGCCCTTGATATTCACCTTCAGCCTTCCGAAGAACACTTGTTGATTCATCTGCATAATTTAATAAATTAGATTGCATGTTGCAATCTTGCAATGATGATCCAAAAAACGCAGGCAGAATGGCAGATAAGAAAATGTTTTAATTCATACACCATGAATGAAGTACATGAATGTGTGATAATTTTTCAACCGTTACAGGTGAGCATCCTATAGTAAAGTAACAAAGAACAATGCGAGAAAACCTAAAATATAAATATACTACATGTGTACAACCAAACAATTTTAAATTTTTAATTTCTCCGACCCATCACATGAATAGATACAGTAAGATCAAGTTATTGTACAAGAGATTCAGGAAACCAACCAACAAAACTTAATCATTCTAGAAGGAGAAGAATTGTGAAATTAGATATTCTGAACAGACTAAAGGCTTCGCAAGGTGGTTAACGGGTACGTAGTTGGAATGCATACCAAATGTTGCCAAGGTACTTGCACTTCTTTCCACTTCCTGTAAACATTTATATCATCTGGCTTCAAATTAAGGACCAATAAGTCATCAGCATAATAGCTATCAATTGAACAAGTGGACATGCTAACCTGAACCATTATCTGGCGCGACCGTCGAAGGCTCTCAGTGATACTTTCAGCAGCAGATGCCATCCCAGCCTTTGTCCTGCATTAATAGGTCATACATCACATTATACACCAAAAGTGGATGTTGCTGGGGCCACAAATTTAGAAGTGTATTTCATTCATTAGTGCAATGCAAGATAACTTATCTGAACATGAATATTTCATTAGTGCAATGCATTAACACAGCAAATTATTCTTAGTTTAAAATAAGAACAAACTAGAATTCAAAAGTCACAGTCCTTATCTGGTTCTTCAGATTTCAAGTGAGCCATATTCGATGAAACCAGGTGGAAGGGATACACATGTAACTAACTAAATCATGAAAAGTCCTTAAATGTCCCATATATTGGCTTAAAGGAAAGATGACCTCATGAAAAACAACTTACTGGAGATTACGCCTGCGTATGGTAGACTCCTCTCCACCCCCAAGAAGAAGCTCCCTCTAGAGAAAAGACAATTGGAAACTGATAGTGATAGCCTTAAGTTATAAGGTGCACGGTGTCTACAGGTAGTTTTCTTGCCAATTTTGCAAAATAAGTCAAAAAACTAAAGCAATAATAGTTTCAATGGTGCTTCTGAACTTATGTGGGTACATAAACACCTACGAGAAGAGATAGTTGAATATAAAGAATATGTTCAACTATGCGGCATAACGTTTCACTTGTAACTACCCTTGCATTGGTGATGCTCTAAGAAGTATGTAGTTCTCAGACAGCAGCAAATCAATCAGAATAATATCATGAAATTGACGCAAAATCACACACCTCTTGAGCAGCTTTTCTAATATTCTCTCTTGTAAGTTCTCATTCCTCAGACTAGCACGCAGCCTGCCAAAACAACCAAAATTGTAAGCAGGTTAAAAAGGAGAAGAAAAGGAAAGATTCCAAGACTATCTTACTTCTTGTATTGTTCATCCCATGACTCTAAGGTTGCTTGACCAGACTGCACTTCTTCAAAAGTGGGAAGCTGCTGTGCTAGAAGGTCAAGCCGAAACTGCAGTGATTTGAGCAATTGCAGAGCATCCTGTGCAGAACCATTCAACCTTGGAAGAGAATTCGCTTCCTCTGTCCCTTTCCCTGTTTTTCCACATGATTTGATTAGAGCAATGCTCTCCTCAAGCTGTGAAACTGCTTGGCTCCATTCTTTCTTCAGATCTTGAACAGCTTGTGTGACTTCATCCATCCTAAAATCTGACCGGATCAAATTTTCAACAAATTTACCATCCTGACATGTAGAAGAAAAAAAACTGAAAACTTGTAAGTTGTAACATAGACAGAATCTAGCATTGATGCATGACTAAAATTGCCAACTCCTGAAACTAAGTTCCTTGGAAAAATATCTTCATGGAAGAGGAGGCCTGCTCCTTAAGACATGCATGAATGAATAGGCACAACATGTGCCCTACATTTCAGAGCAGTGTGCAAGAATTCATGTATATTCCTTCCAAAGAAATTAGTCATTATAATCTAACCTTCTAACTAGACAGCATGCAGCACCATCCCAAGGCCCAATTGTGAGCTAATGTGCAAAAATATCAATGTCTCATTCGCATTCCCTGATCTCTTCCATGTACAAATGTGTGCACCGCCATAGCACCAGGGGCCGACCCAGTTTAGGACATTGGTGTACACATCTTTTGAAGATATCGGGCGAATCAACCTCTGTCATCTTGCGAACCAAGAACCACTACACGAATAAGAATCATGTGCGTACTTGGACGATTGGCGATTTGGGTATCTAGATCCGGGCATGTGCATCAAGAACCCTAGCACGTACGAGATATAAGAGATGAAGGTCGAGATGGGTGACTCACCGACGAGAAGACGACCGCCGGAGGGGACGGGCGGTTGAGAGGAGAAGAATTCACCGGCGTCGCCGCCGACCTGCCGTGCGCCTTGCGACTATCCACTGCCGCCGCGGCCGTGAGGAGTCGCCGTAGCCGACGCCCGCCCGTCCTCCTCCTGCTCACCCGCTCCGTCGCCGGCTCGCCGCCCGCCAGGCCGGCGTAGGAGGGGAGCGAGTGGTTTTGGGCTTTATCCGACGAACGGTGACTATCTGGTGGGCCGGGAACGAAATTGAACTTTTTTAATTTATATTTTTTTAATTCATTAACAAAAATATACTATCATTTCAAAATTTATCAGTTTTGACCACGAAACACCGTGACGCACGGCGACCGCCGTGGGTCATGACGGTTGGAGTCTAGCCACGGCGGTAAGGCCAACCGTCGTGGGCCACGACGGTTGTTTTTTTTTAAAATTTTTTTGTAAATGACCTCAAAACACGAAACTGCAAACACGAAAGTTGTGTGTCTCAAAAAGTTATGAAACTTTGTAATTTACAACTTTTTTCATTTGATGCCGTTTAGAGCCTTAAAAACAATTTATATTTGGCTAGATATGATACTCCCTCCGTCCTGAAATATAAGTCATTCTAGGATTTGTAGGACAAATTAAATAGGTGGGGAAATGTCACATATGCCCTTAGCTGATGATAATTAAAGGTAAGTTTTTAATTAACAAGTGCAATATTTGGCAAGTCTTTAATTGAGTTGATTGGGTACTCACCAAAAACTTCTATTATGCCTTATATTTGGGGACAAATTTTGAACCGTTGAATGCCTTATATTTCAGGACGGAGGGAGTATGAGGAGAAAAGAAACTGAGTTTGGACACATGTGGTTGCGTAGTGTAGTGGGAGGCTTCGCGCGAAGCCAGAGGTTGGGGCGTCAAATCCCGCAGAGCGCGCAGCATTGCGATTTTGCGAAAAATGTCGCGCAGATGGCTGTTTAGTGGGTCCTCTACTAACAATATTTTTTCCTATTTATTTCAATTATTTTTAGCGCAGTTTTCTGTCTAAGGGGATCTGACGTCGTGGCGCATAGCGTTTGCTCAATTATTTTTAGCGCAGTTTTCTGTCTAAGGGGATCTGACGCCGTGGCGCATAGCGTTTGCGGAACCCTATCGCCATGGGCCCTCTGGCACACGACGGTTAGGCTCCAACCGTTGTGGACCACGGCGGCTAGCCTCCCCGCCCGTTGGGCCCGCGGCCGTTGACCTAACCATCGTGGCCCACGGCGGTTAGACCTCCAAACGTCGTGGCCCATGGAGGCCGCTATGTGCCACGGCGGTTGGTGGTCAAAACTGATAAATTTTGAAACGCTCGTATATTTTTGCAAAAGAATTAAAAATATAAATAAAAAATTCTCTTGTGAAGATGTTGGGGTATCATTTTTTTCATTTTGCGAAAATATATGCCGCAGTAGGCCGCAGCGGTTGCAGAGCCCGCCGCCGTGCGCTACGGCGGTTGGGACAGCTACCCCAGGGATTAAGGGCGGCAAGCCTAGCTGTCGTCCCTATGGCGGTTGACCAGCAAACTGTCATGGGTACGATGGCCTCACGACTGAATGAACTGTCATACGCCACGACAACTGCAGCCTCACGACTAGTTGAACCGCAGCCTCCAACCGTCGTGGGGTACGACGCTAAGCTTTGCTATCACCGTGGGCCACGGCAGCATGACCTCTACCCTCTATAAAAGTCGAAATTTGACCTGAAATTGTCATAATAATTTATTAAAAAAAGAAGAGAAGGTGGTTGTACATGTCATTGCAAAGTTGTATGGTTATTTCATGTAAGTCTCCTACGTTAAGTGATGAAACTTGCAATTTAATGCATTGTAGTCCAGTTAAAAAAACAAACGCCCTATCGTACGACGTTAGGCCCTTAATGTCGTTTCATACGACGTTAGGACCTTAACGCCTTGTCATATGGCGTTCGGGTCCTGCAACCGCCCATCCCCCATTTTGGCGCTTGCGGGACTGCAAACATCAGTGGTAGGAGGCTAACTGCTGTACCATATGGGCACATGGCGTTTAGGTCACCCACCATATGGTACGACATTTAGCTTCGTTTTCAAGTGACATGTCACTAAACGCAATACCATGCGGTGTTTGGCCCTTAATAACCATCGTATGGTATGCAAATCCCACAGAGCGCGTAGCGTTGCGATTTTGCGCGAAAAATGTCGTGACTTGCGGCTTGCGGCGCCGGGTGGCTGGTTAGTGGGTCCTCCACTAAGAATAATTTTTTTCTATTTATTTTGATTATTTTTAGCGCAGTTTTCAATCTAAGGGTACCTACCGCCGTGGCGCACGTCATTTGCGGAACCCTATCGCCATGGACCCACGGCGGTTGGTCCTGCCGCCGTGGCGCACGGCGGTTAGGCTCCAACCGCTGTGGGCCACAACGGCTGGCCTTCCCGCCCATTGGGTCCGCGATCGTTGACCTAACCATCGTGGGTCACGGCGGTTAGACTTCCAAACGTCGTGGCCCATGGCGGCCGCCGTGCGCCACGGCGGTTGGTGGTCAAAACTGATAAATTTTGAAACGATAGTATATTTTTCAAAATGAATTAAAAATATAAATAAAAAATTCTCTTGAGCAGATTTTGGAGTATCATTTTTTTCATTTTGCGAAAATATACGCTGCAGTAGGTCACAGTGGTTGTAGAGCCCGCCGTCATGCGCTACGGCGGTTGGGACAGCCACCCCAGGGATTAAGGGTGGCAAGCCTAGTCGTCGTCCCTATGGCGGTTGACCAGCAAATTGTCGTGGGTACGACGGCCTCACGACTGAATGATCCGTCATACGCCACGACAACTGCAGCCTCACGACTAGTTGAACCGTCATATGTCATGACAACTGCAGCCTCCAACCTTCGTGGGGTACGACGTTAAGCTTTGCTATCACCATGGGCCACGACAGCGTGACCTCTTCCCTTCGTAAAAGCTGAAATTTGACCTGAAATTTTCATAATAGTTTATTAAAAAAAGAAGAGAAGGTGGTTGTACATGTCATTGCAAAGTTGTATGGTTATTTCATGTAAGTCTCCTACGTTAGGTGATGAAACTTGCAATTTAATGCATTGTAGTCCAGTTAAAAAAACGCCCTATCGTACGACGTTAGGCCCTTAACGCCGTTTCATACGGCTTTAGGACCTTAACGCCTTGCCGTATGGCGTTTGGGTCCTGCAACCGCCCATCCCCCATTTTGGTGCTTGCGGGACTACAAACGTCAGCGGTAGGAGGCTAACTGCCGTACCATATGGGCATATGGCGTTTAGGTCACCCACCATATGGTATGGCGTTTAGCTTCGTTTTCAAGTGACATGTCACTAAACACCATACCATGCGGCGTTTGGCCCCTAACCGTCGTATGGTATGTCGACAATGCTATAGCACTACCGGAATCGGGGCCTCTGCCGAGAGCCGGACCCACTCGGCACAGGGCCGTTTGCTCTCGGCACAGCCTGTGCCGAGAGGGAGCTCTCGGCAGAGCGCTCCCGCACCGCCGGGCGGCAAAGGCCGCTCTGCCGTGAGCCAGGGCCCAAACTCTCGGCACAGCTGTGCCGAGAGCCCACTTAGCTCTCGGCAGAGCAATTTTCATAAAACAAAAAAAAAGAAAATCCAAGGGCAGCCGGGCCCACGGCCGGCCGCCGTGGCCCCACGCCGCCGCCGCCGCCACCACCGAAGAACACCACCGACGCGCCGCCGCCGCCGCCGCCCACCACCACCATCGGATCCGCCACCACCACCACCGGCGCCGCCCGCCACCACCACCACCGGCGCCGCCCGCCACAACCACCGCCGCCGAACACCGGCCACCACCGAACCGCCGCCACCACCGCCGCCGAGCCACCACCACCACCGCCCGCCACCTCGCCTCGCCCCGCCTCGGTTGGGACTTGGAGAGGAGGCCGCCGGACTCAACACCCACGAGCCGGCCGCCGTGCACCGAGCACCACCGCCCGCCGCCGCCACATCGATGAGGAGGAGGAGGTCGCCTCGCCACCGCACGATTCGGCCCGCCCTAGATCCGGCCGCCGAGCCGCCGAGGGCCGGAGGAGAGCGCCCGTCGGAGGCCGGCGCGGAGTCGACGTAGCCCGGTGCGGAGTGGACGGAGGCCGGCGCGGCCTCCCCTCGAGATGCGCGCGCCGCCACACCTCACCCCGCCGCCGCTCCTCACCCCGGTGAGGGGCAAGCGAGGGGGGAGGAGAGGGGGGGAGGCGAGAGGAGGGGGTGCGCGCCTTTGAGGGAGAGAAGGGGGGCGGCGACCGGTGTTGTGCGTGGTGGAGGCGAGAGGAGGTGGTGGGGGAGAGGAGGGGGGCGGCGGCGGCGGTGGGGGAGAGAAGGGGGGGGCGGCGGCGGGGGGGGGGGGGAGAGGAGGGGGTTAGGGTTTGGCGCCGTGGGGGGGGGGGGGGGGGCGGCCTTATATATGATTTCGGTGGCGGCGGTGGGGCCGGTGGGCTGGTGGGCCGTTCTTGGGTCGGCTCGCCGAGAGTAATATTTCGGCTCTCGGCAAAGAACCGATCCGTGCCGAGAGTAAAGCTCTCGGCAGAGGTAATTTTAGTCAAAATTAATTTTAAAAATAGTAAAATGATGTGAGAATTTTCCAAAACCTAACATAACACCAATTATAGTGTATACTACTTGTAGAAAAAAATTTAGTCAAACTCAAATTTGAATTTATCTAAGACACCAAATCTAGTCACATTAGTTTAAATTCTCTTAAACTTCTTGTGAGATGTTCCGGTTTCTAAAGAGTGTACGTGTCCAAGTGTTCAAAACAGTCTCAATTTTTTATCACAACCTCCACATATGATATCATGAGCACTTGACAAATTTCGTGATTTACAAACTTCATTTGAATTTTATACAATTTTAAATCCTTTCTACATCACGATCTGCATCATGCATATAGAACCGAATGCCAGAAATTTAGCTTCATTTCGTGTACATGGTCTTAGAGATGTCTCATGGACATAAATATCATTTTTCCAACAACTTTACTCTATGACTTCATGCACTTGCACTTCATATTAGACATATACGAAAAAAATACCTATTAAGAAGTAAAATTTTTAAATATAGCAAACATAGTTGAAATTGTGTCAACTTTGAGCATAAGTTTTTTATAAATTTATGTTGAGGATAGAAAAAATTTGGAGGTAAAAAGGTGATGTTTAAAAATTTCTTTGCCGAGAGCGAAAAGAATTGCACTTGGCAAAAAAATCTTTGGCGAGTGTTCTTTTCTGTGCCGAGAGCTTTTTATTTGCCTCTCGGCAAAGAAGTCTGTTTGCCAAGTGTTTCTTCTGTGCCGAGAGCCAAATAAAAAACTCTCGGCAAAGCCTTCTTTGCCGAGAGTTTTTTATTTGGCTCTCGGCACAGATTCGAGCGCTCGGCAGAGGCTCTGTTTCCGGTAGTGTAGTTTTAACAATTCTTCAAAGTGTCATTGCAAATTTGTGTGTTCACGAAAAATATATATATCAGATCATCTGAATTGAAAAAACTACTGCCGTCACCAACGACGGTTGGGCGGGTCAACCGTCGTGGCCCACGGTGGCCGCATACCGCCCCCGCCTCTTGCAACCGCCATAGCCCAACGTCGTAGCACACAACGGTTTGGCTGACCGCCATGTGCTACGACGGTTAGTGCTGCCATGCCTGCAACCGTCGTAGCGCACGACGGCTGGTTCTGCAACCGTCGTGCGCCATGGCGGATGTAGTCTATAGTTTTATTAAACTATCTTTCGCAAAATTGAAAAAGATAATATTAAAAAAATCGGCTATCAATGGCTTCTGTAAAGACGGTGATCAATGGCTTATCAATGAAGCTGTCATGTTGTTCAAAAAGTAGGGCTGCATGCCGTGTAGCTGATGTCTCAAATGATTCAAGGTCGTCTTGTCTGCTTCTCAAAATCTCAGTCTAGCATCAGCTGTATGTGCACCTAAACGAGTTGACGATGGCAATACAAGAGGCGGTCTCGCCTCGCCTATCAAACTTGTATCGACAAGTATAAGTTGTTTCATGTAGTGCCGATTAAGCAGCAAATTAAAACCTGAACTTGAACAGTACAATGTGTTTGACAAAACCATTACTGGCCATTCTTAAAAAAAAGCCCTTACTGGTCAAAGCTGTCAGGAGAAAAATAATTATCCCTTCATTACATGGTTAAATACTCCTTTTAACACCAAGACACACCAACAATCTATTTATGCGGTAAAAAAACTACTTGGTCCATGGAGTGCAGCCGCATGAAAAGTCATGGACTCTTGGACTATGCACATCATTTGTACGAGCAACAAAATTAAAAAATTAAAAATAAAAAAATGATGCATGCGTACCATACAAAAATCAAATTAATAGCTTGTTTAAAAAGAATATATAATTAGGTTCTATGGTAGAGTAATTATTTTTATGTTGGATTCATATTACTGCATGAATCACTAGTAGTTACTGGACGCAAGCAGCGTACATTCATGATTAACGTTGAACGATGGACGACATCTTTATATCTGTGGATTTCTAAACTTGTAATTATTGCCTTAATAAGGGCAATTAATATGGTTCTGAGTATTGTGTTAATATGTGTGCATGCATGCATAATTATTGGTCTGCGCAGTAATTGCTAAGAGCAAATATTGGAAGCATTTTAGTGTTGAGTGATTCCTAAGGGCATGTACAACGGTGTAGACAACTGCTGTCTATTTGTTACATACAGACAGCTAACAGACAGTTTGTATAACAAATCATCTATTTAGTTGTCTATAACGTATTTAATTCATCCTTGATAATATATATTTTGGTGATCAGGTACACAAATAGATCTTTGTAGCTAGTTTTGTGCTGACATAAGAAAATGCTCAATATATTCAAATAATTTGCATGCATATATAAACAGGTACTCATCAATATATGTAATATATATCGTTTAAAAAGAACCATCATGAGTCCTTAGAAAATGGATGAAAAGACAACTCTACCCCTTATCTGTTCCCATCCTTCTGGTGTCCTCGCCCATTGCTCGGCCCGAATCCTCCTGACCTCTGATGTGCATCTTCTTGCCTCCATTCTTTACCCATGCGTGAGAGCAGAGAGCGTGCGCAGCAAAGGGCTTGGCCAGGCGTAGCAAGGAGGCCGCTCAGCACAGCACAACACCACGAGGCAGCACTTCTGGGCTGGTGAGCGCCCGCCGCCGGACGGATCTGGGCGCTGAGGGCCTTCGCTGCCAGTGGCGTCGTGCGCCGGGGTGAGGCAGGGTGCCTCCTCTGCCCCGCCACTAGAGTCAACGACGGTCTGGTGAAGAAGGGTTAGTAATGGAGAGAAGGTCAGCCCCCATCATCCTTCCGCGTTTACGCATCCTTGTAACTTTCTGCTTCCTCACCTCCATTCCCATGCTCCGCGTCGAAGGGGCCACCGGCGAGCTCATCGTCGCTCGCCTCTTCGACCTCCTCGCAGAGCACGCGGGGGATGAAGTTGGATGAGGGAAAAGTGAGGACGACGGGATGGAGATGGATGTGGCGCGCAAAAATCCTCCACTCGCCCAAATCAGTTCCTGTTCGCGCACGGGATTGATCTTGCTGTCGATCCTCGAAGACGGGCTGTACAATGGTGCTGCGGCGTCTATTTCCACCTCGGAGCACGGGACACTGCCGTCCTCTCGCGAGGCGACGGCGTGCCCGTCGTCTGGCCGAAAGGAGGATGCATTTGCAAAAATACCGGCTTGTAGACGGCTCGGTAAGGCCCGTTGTACGTGCCCTAACCAGGACAACGGAGGGGACAACACGACGTGAGGATGTTGAGTACCCCCTCTGTCCCAAAAAGACCGTTCATTTAGAAAATTTAGGACATGTTAGTAGTTGTGACAAATGACTTTGTTGCCACTAATTAATCATGCATTGGAACTTGAAAAGAGGCATCAAATAAGCATTTCATTGACTCTGTGTGTTTCTCAATGTAATATTTTCTTAGTACTTGGTGTTGATTTAATGAGAATAGCATTTAATACGAGCTAAAAGAACACTCTTTATGGGACAAATTTTGTAAGCTATATGAACAGTCTTTGCGGGACGGGGGAAGTATTATTCAACGACCAGGCTGCCATGGTTGGATGTCTGTCAACCTCTGTTAACCACCAAAATACTAAGTTTCATCCAGATGTAGTAAAATTGTTCTGATTCACCCGTTTTTCTTTGTGTCTTAATTTTTGTTGATTAAGATGTCGCGGCGTTAATCAATAGTTTTCATAAAAATTGTCATGAAACAATAATTTTCAATTGCCAAATAAGAGTATTTTCCGAACAATTTTATTTGCAAATATGAAGGAATCAAAACAATAGGAGCAATGACATTATAAGTAATTCTTTGATACAATTTCCGTAGCTACCTACAAAATATAATTAAGATGACATGACCGTCGGCATCAATGAAATTAGTGTTGCTTGAGCAGACAAAAAACCATAAGTGTTTAAATTATTTTTCTATAATCAGGAGTAATTATTTTTATATTGTATTAATATAACTTCTTGAGTCACTAGTAGTAAGTATGCATGCAAGCAAGCATTAACTACACTTAAATCCATCTATCTCCTGCTGCAAGGGCACGATTGCAGAAATACCTTTTGCGAATGAACTAGAAAAATATTTTGTGGCTCGAAAGATTGAACCAGAACAAAAAACAAAAATTGGAGAAACACGGTTGCCTCGGTGTAATCTCTCCCCCCACACACGGTGGTGACCCTTTCCCTTAAGCAGTCAACGTCATCCTCCTCCACGCACGATGACGGTTCGTAGGAAGGGACGCCAGTACCGCTAATACTGAATGATTAGAGTTTTATACTACTTACTGGCATCAAAAATTACTTCTATTTGATAAGACGCAAAGACCACTAGTGTTTAAATTATTTTCCATATAACCAGGAGTAATTATTTCTATATTGTATTGGTATTACTTCTCGAGTCAATAACATAGTAAATATCTCTCATAGTATTTTCTTCTCAGTATTGTTCCTTTGATCGAAATATTTTTCTGGGGAATAAAAAAAATCATGTTTGTACTACCCAAACGAGCTCTGCGTGTGGATTGGGGATGACATCGACGACGACGTTCATCGGTGCTGCCTGGTGAAGTCGTTGAGGAAGCCGATCTATACCAAAGAAATGTGGTCGATGGCTCCTCCATTGGACTAAATTGCATCACAAGTTTGGTCCATACTGTCGTCATCATGAGTAGTAAGATTGCAGCCAAGCATCATGAAGGAAGTTGTGTGCTTGAGCTTTTTCTCGCTCCATCCAAAGCTTCTTGGCCTCCCTCCACGGCTGGATACGATCCAGAAAGAATCTCAGCTCCACGGTAAAACCAAATTTTGCAATAGAAAACTCGATCCAAATTATTACCTTCACGAATAGAAGATAATCAATAGCCCATGCTGTTGCTCCCCACCGATTGGAGCCTTCGCCGTCGGTAGGGAAATTTAAATTTCGTGGGATGATGTTGTGATTTACGGTTGCATGTCTTTTTTATGATGAGTTTGGAAGCTTGGATGCTCGGTTGGGTGGCGCTATGCCGGAGTGTTAAACAGCTAGGTAGAATGCTCAACGTGAGAAAGAAATGGATCAAGAGGAGAGACAAATGAAGGAACATGCATTTTTTTACCTTTATAACTAGTTCGGAGCAACTTGAATTCCTAATAATTTTTCTTGAACCGTGCATGCATGCAGAGTTGATTAAGCTAATTAATTTGATTCCAACGAAGTACATGCATGAGGGTTGGTCAAAGGAGTAAAATTTGAAACTAATTACGGTTTTAAAAAAAGAAACTAATTACGGTAGTAGAATTTAAGGACTTGAGACAGAGTACTAGCGTTCCGTTAGGATTGTTGATTGACATGCATTTATTTGGTAATTATTTCCTTAATGCATTTTTGTGCTAATTGGCATTTATATGCTACACTGATGACCGAAATAAATTTGTTAACATGTGCATGTCACGTGAATGTGAATGCTAGCGACCACGGAATATTAATGCATAATTATAGGTCCATGCAATTAAATTCCTGGTATGGAGTAAATATTGGAAGCATTTCACGATTGATTACTACTAGTATCTCTAGTTACACTAACGGAGCAGACAACACGCCGTGAGGGTGTTGAATATTAACCAACAAACTGGCCTATGAATAGTAGTTACATATTTATATTTATATATTTAGGCAAAGTTGTTTCTCGGGAAGCGAAAACGACATCTTTCATGGACGGAGGGAGTAATCATCACGATGCATATATCTCAAGCAACCACGTTGTCAACCAAGAAGTGAAAAAAGGGAACACGTAAAAAAAAACAGAACGCCTCAAGGCCACATCGTTTTTTTTTCTGAAAAAAAAAGCTAGGCCGCCTTTACAAGTGCAGATCATGACGTAGGAGAAGAGATCCTGACGTAGGAGGAGGGATGAGGGATCAGTAACATTGCTCATAGTCAAAGTCGAAAAAGCCAACGAAATCCTGGTCCATCGTCACGGTGTAATCCTCGAACTGCAAGGGAATAGTTGCATATTCGGTGAAGTCAGCGGAACCATTGAACGGCAGCGGCAGCGGCTGCAGCTCATCTTCACAAACGCCGTTAGCTGCATCAGGAAGCGGTTCCGGCGCAGTAGTAGGTTCAAAGGAATCGTCGTCGTTGCGCAGGTCATCCTCAGAGACTTGCGTGGACACATCGCGCGTCGGTGTCACGCTGCCAAATTCCTGCAGGAGCAGAGCTTCGGAAACCTGGGTCGCAGCATCCCGCTTCCCTCGGCAAGAGACCAGCGAGGTGGCTGCGTCGGGTTCACGACCCGCCGGAGCGTGTTGATCTTGCCGGGAGCCATCGTCCTTCACTGCCGGATCGAGCTGCTGCGCGAGGCTCGCGCCGCGAGCCCCGCCGGCGTCATTGTCATCGTCGTCCGCAGCGTCCCGGCGGCGCTTCTGGCCCCGCGCCCATGGCGTCTTCGTCGTCGCGCCGGCGGCAGCGTTGGCCGCGACGAGGCGCTGGAACTCGGCGGAGGTGAGTTCGAAGATGGGTTCATCATCAGCTTCAAGCTGAGGGAAGTCACCGGTGTTGAAGGCGTTGCTGTCGTGGGGAAAGATGCCCGGGTTGTCCGGTGGCACAGTGTGGCCGATGACGGTGTTGCTGTCCACGGCGGTGATGTCGTCGTCCGTTTCGCACAGATCGACGATGCTCGCTTGGACGGTGTCGTCGTAGCCGTAGGGGCCGCGGAGGTCGGTGGCGTATTGGGTTTCGAAGTCGTAGCCGGCGAAGATGTCTTCCTTGTACATGTCGAAGAGGTCAGAGGAGGTCGCAACGTCGTCCCCCATGGCGGGTGGGATGGAACTTGGCTACGGTGATGATTGTTGTGGCCTGTGGGTTAGGAGGGTCGTCTTAATAAATATAAGACTGCGGTCTTCCCCTACGGTCGGCCCTACTCCGACTCGAACCCTAGTCACCTGGCGCAACTCGGATTGCCTTACTTTTCGCATCGGTTTTGTCCAGTGAACGATTTTGCAGAAACCGAATTCCATGAGTTGGTTCGTCGCGTACCCTTTCGAACTGCATCGATGCCATTACAACAGCATTATTCAGGACGTCGGTGCCTCCTTGTCTGCTTCTTGTTGCCGCGAGATAGATGTTCGATGCCTCCCTCCTTCATGTAACAGTATTTGTTCTGCTTTGCTTTCCTGTGCAATGCATGAAGCATGATAGTTGTTCGATGCAATACCTCACCTGATCCGGTCATTCCTCTATAGATGCGGACGACAGCAGCGCCATCTGCATGCCAGACCACCATGAAGCATGCAAAGTGAAGATGGTGGTTAGATTCAGATGAGAAAATTCTTTTTCTGTCAAGAACAACTGAATATGCTTTGCAGAGTTCTAGAATCAATGCTAGTGACTAGTGACTATCTGTCAGGACCCTGCACTTAAAAATGTATCAGTCATATTGCCTTTATGAATGCTCGATACATTTTCTATCAAATAGCCACACTTATTTGTAATTGATTCTATCTACATACAAATAATTAAATAGCTTAGCAACATACCTTGGTCAGTAGGTTGTATGACCTATCTTTAAATCTGTATGTACTATAGATTTGAGATACTTAGAGACAAAACCCCGTCTATGGGTTGAACATACCCTCACTGGCTACTCTACAAGCCCCCGTGTGTCTACTCAGCCTACCATCAGCTGGACCTGGACTGGACGTTTCCTAAACTAGAACAGCCGGCGCGCGTTGCGCGCCCTACAGTGTGTATAAGTAAATGACAAATATCCAATGTAAAAAGGTAAAACAAAACATATCAACGATGAGGACATATAAGCGATCCACACATCGTTTAAGCACAGAGTACCATACAATCCCAAGCATCACCAAAGGTGTTTGTTTGTCATCTAATACATAAAGACTGCACCACATGCACACGTCCTGACTGTTGGCAAAGGTGTTTGTTCGGCATCTAATACAACATCACAACGGACCTATTCACCTTGACTGCTTGTCAGAGGTTTGTTCGGCATGAAAATGCATCAATATTACAACACAGTTACCATCTGAAATTAGGCGTTTGCTCAGCAGCTAAACATTAAAATTACAGCACATCTGATCGCCATGATAGAGGCACAATCAGTATCCATAGCTACCAAGCATCGTGGTTGGTAGCTACTGATACTATGCGGAAGAGTTCCGAACAAAAGATGTCACCAAAATGCTACACAGATTGCAGTTACAATCCGGAGCTGCAAAAGAAGCATGTGCTCGACCGCTCACGCATTGTTGGTTGGGCTGCAAAAGAACAGCCATCAGTCTACAAGGACATAAAGCATGAGCAATCAGGGAACTGCGTCTTGTTAATAATAGAGAGACAGAAGAGGGAAAGAGGGAGGGAGCAATCTGAAATATAGCATCATTTGGCACATGTGGGGTTTCTAGTGAAAAAATCAATAGATCACTATGCCAATCAATCACAGTTTTGAACCATCATGCAATAAACAACAGATTATAATGCTCTTAACCGAGCATAAAGGAAAACAAAATTAGAGATGTAACTAAGTAGTCAAATTCAGAAGCATAGCATCATCTGGCACATGTGGGGTTTCTAGTGCAAAAATCAATAGATCACTATGCCAACCAATCACAGATCTGAATCGTCGTGCAATAAACAACAGATCATAATGCTCTTTACCAAGCATAAAGGCAAACAAAATTAGAGATGTAATTAAGTAGTCAAATTCAGAAGCAGTACCTGAGCTGATCGGCGGCGTTCTCATCCCTGCCGCTGCTAACATCATCATCCTCAGGTTCCGGATCGAGATTCAACCTTTTGGATACAGCTTTGCTAGGCGACGGTCGAGACCTACAGCCTTAGATGTTAGTTTTTTGTGCATCAGTGAAGTTAAACGCAGAGTGAAGCAAGGTGCAACCTTTTTTTGGAGGCAGCTCTCTTGGAAGAACTATCTTTGCCTTGAGTAGCAACAGGCATCTCTTCACCTCTTTTCTTCACACTTTGCGGAGAGGCTGGGACCTCCGGGATAGGTAGAACTGTCCTGACTGGTGTACCAGCTGAGACCTGACTTGCCCCAGAAGCAGCACGCGGCGGGGACAAGGCAAAGGCGTGACTCTGCACGCTGGTGCTTGGACCCGGCGACAGCATGACTGAAGATGCCTGCGATCCTGGTGTAGCTGGAAGCACAGCACCCTCTTCAGTGACTCGTCCTTGAACCGCGTTAACTTGGAAGGTAACAACGCCTGAGTCTGTTGTGCTATCAGTGAAACTAACATTCCAGGTATAGGTCCTTTCAAGAAGCTTTGTCAATTCGTCTGGGATGAATCCAACCGGGTTCTCAGCAATAAGGGTGTCAGCTGACTTTCTTGTAAGAAGCTGAGCCTTATTTCCAAATAGGATGAAATTAGCATCACCTGTCTCATCTCCAGCAAGCACACATAGCTTAAACCTGCATATAGAATGGTGAATGTAACATAAGTTCCAGTTCAAATACCGGTTTCAGATTAAGCCGTATGCAGTATCAATCTCTAGGAAAATCTAAAGCCCCCGAAATTAGCAACTTGGCAATTGTTTGCTACACAGTGAAGGCCTGTCTATCCAATGATTTCCACGGTATGTCATTATCCAAAATAAGGACCAAGAAACAGATTAGCTAAATACTGGCACTGTAACTATAAAAAAACACGATACAGGTGCTCAAAACAGGTAAGAAACGGCAAGCGATGGAGTAAAAACAGCTAGGTACCAACCTTTGCTGTGGTGCTCCAATGACGCTGCATTTAGGATAAGTGCACTTGAACGAATCGCCGTAGCGCTTTGCTGTTCTCTTACATTTACTGCAGGAGTTGTACCACCACGAACTGTCAATCTTCTTTATAGTCACCGTGACCAGAACTCGTTTTTCGCATATGGGAAGTATAAGAAGTGATTTAGTTACCACCGTTTTTCGAAGACAGCAGCAGGCAGATTGATGCATGGACATATACAAAGAGTATATATGAGTACAGGAGTTTTAGCTCCGAACAAAAGGTTTTATGACATACTGTACAGAGTACTAAGGAATAGCAACATCACCTGGCATTCAAATGGATTAAGCTTTGAGAAGTCAGAGATCTTTATCGCCTCAGCATTTTGTTTCTGCGTGGAGCTACCAGCAAGCTCAGTCCAGGTAATTGGTTTGTGTATTTCTTTTGCACTGTGCATGAAACAAGAGGGCAATATGTTTGAGGAGGCAAATGAAAAACGAATTTATATATGAGACGAAGTGATAGCAGAATGAACACGTACGTAGCCATAAGCTTCTTTGCTTCAGGGACATCAGGGTTTATGTACCACTTGCACGATGGACCACCAGATAATGACATACCCGAAAAGCTCTTGACAAGGGTCCCAACAAAGATGACGACCTGCGGAGAGTCTTGTCCAGCACTGTGTATCTCCTTTGCCGGGAATGAAGTGGCTCGTTCTGCCCAGAGACTAACATCCAGGATGACGTTGCTGCAACAAGTCGGGGAATGATCAGCGTGGGAAACAACATAGAAATAACGCATGAAATAGAACAACTTGAGTAAAGGCTGTAACATTTAACAGGATGGGAGTAGCTAACCCTGGCAGATGGATAGTGATGTTTCTTTTATCTGTTTCACCCTGCCTCATGGTTGTCTGTGCTTTTCCAACACTTGAGATGGCGGTGATGATCCCCATAACATCTATTTTAAGAATGAGCAGTGCACACAACGCTATTAGCATATCCTTCAGACAACATTAGGCGTATGCTGTAGACATCAACATTCTTTACCTGAGAATTGCCCCCTGCCGTCCATACGTGCCTGCAGGTCATCCATGGAAGCAAGAGAGTAGGCATACAGCGGGAAAGAAGGTGGAATGTTCACCACTTCTTCTATCTTTGTCCACTTTGTGAATACCAGCATCAAATCATTGGCAACTGGCCTGTAGTTGGCGCCGGAGTTCCTGGCTCGAAAGTAGGATAAGTTGTAGACACTCCCTTCCTTTATGGTCTCCTTAAATCGATCATTGAACAGCGGATACACCTGAGCATGCATGGCATTCCCCTGTCCAAAACATTGAAGGTGTGAATTATGATTGCTGAAATGTAACCTATCCTCAGTTTTAATTATGAGTGCTTGTCTGCTCTCGAAAGTGAAGTATTAGGAACACAGTCAGGTGCAATGCCAAAGCTGCACTCCACACCTCTTCATCAAGAAGAACCATATCGCTGTGGAGAAGCTTTGTTTCATTGCTAGGATCACAGAAGTCCCAGAACCGAGAGACGCGCACGCAGATGCGAGCATTGCAGGGCCCGGGCATGATATTTGTCAAGAGCAGGTCCGCCATCTACAAACACAAAGACATGTCATGTCAATACGATAACAAATATTAATGGTCATGAGGCTGGACCTAAACAAAGGCAAAATAAATCGGACGGTAAGGACGGACACCTTAAATGAGAGCAGTAACAAATACCGGATCGACCCAAAACACACAACGAAAAGAGTCACAAAAGGGGTAGGCAACAACAATTTTGGAAAGCACATGCCTCAAAATGAGATCTTATCAGAAGTCAAAAATTGTGAGAGGCATAATGAGGAGGTCTAAGCCGATGCTTTGCAAAGCAGAAAGATCAAGAACCTCCCGATACACCACATTTCGAGTTTGCGTTCCACACGAACCATCATCATTTTCAATCAAGATTCTAAGTCCACTCCTAGATGTAGCTCTTGAAATCGCAACGTAAAGTTGCCCATGGGTAAATACAGGCTTCTTTAGGTAAAGGCCAACCCTTGATAGGGTCTGACCTTGGCTCTTATTTATTGTCATCGCATAACACACACGGACAGGAAACTGTCTTCTCTGTAACGTGAAAGGCCACTTAAGATCTGTTGTGTTCAAAGCAGTTCTAGGCACGAAGACAGTTTCACCAGCATGTGTTCCTGTTAGCAGAACACACCTAAGGAGATGATGCCCAGGATCAGCAACAAGCAGCCTAGTTCCATTGCAAAGGCCCATTGTGTGGTTCAAATTTCGTAAAAGCATCACTGTGGTTCCTTTCTTGAGAACAAGTTTATGAGCTGGGAAATTGTTGACTTCAATTGAGTTTAAAAATTCAGTGGGGTAGATTAAATCAAAATCTGGAATCTGTTCAGATGTCTTTATTATGGTGTCACAACTTATGTACTGTACGCTATCACCGGGGAGCAGCGAGACAATGTACTTATTTATCTCATCAACTGTTTGGTTGTTTGGACAGACAATGGCTCGTGAGGCTAAGTACTCACGATCACGATAGTTGGACAACAAATCTGGGTACACTTCAGACACAAGAGCAGGAATTTTTTCACCCTCGGTATGGATTAGCAGATCGTCAGGAATGGTAACCCATGAGGCTTCATGCTCGTCACCTCTTTTCTCAGCAGGGGCAGTGCCATCACCAATAGACAAGACCCATTTACTAAAATTTTCAAGCTCTACTCGTTGGTCACCTTCAAGCAAAGGGTTTTGAAGGCGCATGTTTGTTTGCAGTTTCAAAAGAGTCACATGCTGCCATAGGTTAGAATTCGTAATTGATGCACCAACTACGGCAGATCGAGATCCTTTGCGCACTACCGGGAGGATTTGACGAAAGTCGCCACCAAGAACAACGGTTTTTCCTCCAAACGGTAGCAGGGCATTGGCAGGTTTGTTCTCAGAAAGGATGTCTCTCATAGTTCTATCTAGCGCCTCGAAACAGCGACGGTGGGTCATTGGTGCTTCGTCCCATATAATCAGCGACGTCGCCTGTATAAGCTCGGCCAGCATAGTGCCTCTATTGACCTTACAATTGGCAAATTCAGTTATGTCGAAGGGTATCTTAAATCTAGAGTGCGCAGTTCGGCCTTTAGGTAGCAGCAAGGACGCCACCCCTGACGATGCAACGGCAAGAACAATTTTTTTTTCAGAACGCAGCCTTGCCACTATAGCATTCCAAAGAAACGTTTTCCCGGTCCCACCGTGTCCACATACAAAGAAAAAGGCAGGAGAGTTGCTAAGAGCACAACCAGTAATCGTATCGAACACACTTTTCTGTCCGGAGTTTAATTGTGAGATCAAGGATGAAGCGTGCATTGACAACATTAGGGGTTCAGGATCCAGCTCATCATTAATAAGTCTGTTATTGGTCATAGCATATTCCCGTGATGTCAGTTTTGGCAAGTTGTAATTATTTATGTTCCCTCCGCTGTCACCGAATAGGTCTGCTAGCTTTTGTATAAGTAGGTTCATCAGCTGTTCATTCGGAACGACATATGATGGGTTTCCAAGCGAATTCACTAACGTTCTGCGTATATCATCTATAAGGTAAAGCCAATACTTGTCAAACAAACCACGCACATCACTGACAGAACAATGAAGCACGACGGTAACAAATAGCTGTCTAAGCTGGCGTGAGGACGCGGACACTATGGCCTCATCGAACAATAGGCTCCACTCATTATCACTTTCAAGGAGCCCTCTTGCCTCACACGTCTCTCGAAAAGTGCTGTAAACTTTACCGTTGAAAGATCGTATATCAGCGTAGTTTGTCGCACCTTTAACAATCATCAAAAGCATCCGCAAGTAGTACAGTTCACCAGCAGTTGGATGGACGTAATACATGCGACCAATCTTATCGCAAGCCGCTCTTTTTCGCCACAAACGATCGGAAGCTACCCAAGTCCTTTTCTTTGGGAAATCGCAGTAGGTCAGGTCCCTAGCAGCCTCATGTTTCGTGTTCGCATCAAACCACGCAGTCAGCATGGTGGTTTTGGCCGCTGGGCTCTCAAGCAGGTCACGCAGGTCAGCCTCGGGCTCATAGCGCACATGATTCATACCCGGAAGATGAACACATAATCGTTCTACTGCAGTCACTCTAAAGTGAATATCATATTCAAAGGTAGGCCATAGAGCCTCGCAAGCAGATAAGTACCTAGCATCAATGTACTCTTGAATCTCATCACGTGGAGCTAGGTCGGGACCAGGAGAGGCGTTTGATGTTTTCGCAGTAACCTCAAAGTAAATTCTTGCCCTATCACTCCCCTTAGTCACGTACTTAAACAGGTATTTAATCATATTGGACTTGTTACACCACTCGACATTGATGTGTGCATTATATCTCTTTAGAAGGTTCATATTATAAGGAACCACATTTCTGTTGTCGAGCTTGATACCATTTTTAATAACGTACCTACCATCGTCCCTACGCTTATAGATAGTAAAGCCAAAGTCATCTACGATAGTCTCATCTTGGAATTGTTTAGGAAAATTCTTTGAACATTTACCGTCTTTCATGCACGGGCACCTCTTATTGTCATTGCCACAAGGGCCGTGAACCATGAACTCGTCAACAAGCGCATATCCTAATGGGTCAATATTTACGTCAGGAATCTCTGCGCAGATGAAGCCATCAATAGTGGTGCCACTGAATTCGGAATTCGAGCTGGCTAACCACACAAGGCAGTGGATATGGGGCAGGCCACGTTTCTGGAATTCCACGGTGTACAAAACTGCATAATCAGCAACACCGATTACACACAGGAACAACCAACCTAGAAACAATAGAAATAGCCATTCTAGGCCAGGACCTACCTGCTCGCAACGGGCCGAAGGTTCTACCCTCCCTGATATCGTCTATGAACTCGTCAACTTTCATTTTGAACACACGCACAACTAAATCCGAACGGTCACAAGGTCGCCGCCTGGGTTCATATCGCAAAGTGTCAGCGATTTCTCTCCACTTTGTGTTGCATGTAAAAGTCACGAACAGATCAGGAGGCCCGCAGACTCTGCATATAGCCATCGCGTCCTGATAGTTCATTACATGGTATCTCCTACCTCCAGTAAAACTGGCAGGGACAACAACCCTACCACCAACCGAATCCGCACTAACAAAGCCCCTATCTATCGCATCAGCTATTCCCTGGACAGATTCAGATCGTAGGTCTTTTTGATGGTCAGCTATGAATTTCAGCCTAGAGCCTTCGACAGTTGAGTAGAAATCAACAACCAATTGATCACTCAGTCTACCATAGCAGGTGAACGGGTTCGGCCGATTTAGTCTATAATGCATATGGAATCTACCAAATTCAAGCATGGTGACATACTTGCGACCAATGCCCTCATCGTCTGCGTTTGTATACTTAATGCCAAGGTGGTAGCCACACTCACCATAAGGAAACAACAATGGATATTGAATGGACAGGTAGCACGGATGTAAACAGGAAACACGTTTTAACCCGCCGCTTTTACCCTGCACAAGGACATCGTATGTGTACTCATCTGCAGAGTAATCGCCTACTATTATCGCTGCTATCTCACCGCTAGTTGGCGGTGTTGTACCGAACATCGACCTTAGAATTGCAGCCTAGCAGCCTCAAAGTTACTCTTTGGTCACCCTCTTGCTCCAGCCGATCTCTAGCATATCGGAAAGCCTTGACGAGGCTATTATGTTCATTCAGCATTTGTAGGAGAGATAGAGTCACATGCGGATCAGGTTTATTAGCACAGCCGTCATCACTCTCAAATAAACCTAAACGGTTTTGGATCTCTTGCTGGGTATCGTGTATATAGAGCTGCGCAAATCTGGGCTTGGAACCGCGATTTGGTACAAGGGAACCAATACGATGGTGGACAACACCATTTATCTTAAAAACATAAGGAGCACTACCATTGTTTATCGTCTTATCAACAGATGCTCCCAAAGAGGTGAAAGCAAACAGGGAATTATATGATCGTATCTGCCTAAGAAATCGCTTTGAGCGGGCATCACCATCAAATCTAAGTAGGTCAGCCAGTGGTGCAGGAGGTTTCTTATATTGTTCAAGACAGATCTTATTTGACCTACAGCAAAGGTTGTAGACTATTTTTCTTTTCGATAGATTCGAAGCACTTTTAACTCTCTCTTGAAACCAAAAGACAGCACCACAATACGGGCACTCATGGTTTGGTCCACCATAATAAGACCGTTCGGGATAGGCATCCGCCATCACGTGATGAGAAATCAAAGTTAGAGGGCCGGCAGAAGCGCCGCACCGCAAACGAACGCTAAAATCACAAACTAACCTTTCGGTTCCTCTACACGAGTCCTATCCGGGGGAAGCGCAACGAGCACTATTGTACTCCGGTCACGACCTGCGGCACAGGTTAAGCCTATTCATTCGAAGGCGACGGTTTCGCGCGCAAAGAACATCCGCAGGGAAATCCATCAAGGATCTCTCTCCGTTTGGTTCATTAAAACTTTCGAGTCCGAGCACTAAGCGTGGCACCGCGGCACATTTGCAAAAAATACACGGCACTCACTTGTTCTTTTTCTACAGCCTGCCAACGGAACAGATGCAAGTGCATTTCTCTTTGCACGGGCCTTGTCACGACAGCGAGCAACTCGCTTAGACGAAGAACCAGGCATCACTAAAAGGCCACACAAGACACCAAACCAGCCAAAACCATACAAAAAATGAAGTACAGACGGCAAATCAGCAAGATGACCATAACAGTAACAGGATAATTACACACAAGGCATTATATAAACAGACACACAAATGTTCCAGGTGTACACTACCATGAACGGGACGGGATAAACCCCACAGCATTTTAGACAAACGCACATCAGCAAGAGCACGCAAAAAAAATACAATCGCAATCACAAGATCAGCGAGCTAGGAGGCGGTAATGCATTTTTCTTACCGCTACTGGAGCAGCAGGAAGCAGTCAGCGCAGATGTTAAAGGACGAAGAGACTGAAGGCAGGCAGATCTGCAATCCTGCGATTCAGAACCAAAAGAACCACAATTTAAATTCCACACATAGCAACACTACCGCCCAAGTAATGACGCACCAGAGGACAATAACCATACCTGTTAGGCCAGCGGCAATCAACCCGGTGTACTTGGTGATAAAAAAGCGGCAATGGTCAGCCAGGAGAACCAATCACATATGCAAGAAAGAAAAGCAAAGGAACAACGTAAGCTACCGATAGGAGACCGAAATTAGAAGGGAAAAATGATGTGAGGGCACATTTCATGCATCTATTAGAAAATGATCGAAACACGTATGGTCCAAGCAAGCTTTTGACACCGGGGGACGTAGCCCGTAGGCCCCCTCCGCATCACAAGGTGGTCCGGTGGTGCCGAGGAAGAGCAACTCGCCGAACGTATCGGGCGGTGCAATGTTGTCCCCTCTCGCTCACTTTTTTGTGCAAAGTTGCGTTCCTATATGTCTAGCGCCGTTTTGAACTAAAGTAAGCTTTTGACACCGGGGGACGTAGCCCGTAGGCCCCCTCCGCATCACAAGGTGGTCCGGTGGTGCCGAGGAAGAGCAACTCGCCGAACGTATCGGGCGGTGCAATGTTGTCCCCTCTCGCTCACTTTTTGCGCAGGTTGCGTTCCTATATGTCTAGCGCCGTTCTGAACTAAAGTAAGCTTTTGACACCAGGGGACGTAGCCCGTAGGCCCCCTCCGGGGCCACAAGGTGGTCCGGTGGTGCCGAGGGAGAGCAACTCGCCGAACGTATCGGGCGGTGCAATGTTGTCCCCTCTGCTCACTTTTTCCGCGGGTTGCATTCCTATATGTCTAGTGCACTTGTGAACTAAAGCAAGCTTTTGACACCGGGGGACGTAGCCCGTAGGCCCCCTCCGCAGCACAAGGTGCTCGGTGGTGCCGAGGGAGAGCAACTCGCCGGAACGTATCGGGCGGTGCAATGTTGTCCCCTCTGCTCACTTTTTTGGCAGTTTGCATTCCTATATGCGTAGCGCACTTTTCAATTCTAATTTTATGAACTATGTTCCTACAGCTTTGGTGAACATTTTTGACAACCAAAAGAAAGGAAATTAGAAGCACCATTTAAATTGCAGACACAACAACACTGCCGAGCAAGTAATTTTTAACTTTATGCATTACGTTCCTACAGCTTTCGCGAACATTTTTCCACAACCAAAACAAAAGAAATCAGAAGCAACATTTAAATCCCACACATATTCCTACAGCTTCGGTGAACATTTTTGACAACCAAAAGAAAGGAAATTAGAAGCACCATTTAAATTCCAGACATAACAACACTGCTGAGCAAGTAATTTGTAATTGTATGCACTATGTTCCTACAGCTTTGGTGAACATTTTTTCACAACCAAAAGAAAAGAAATCGAAGCAACATTTAAATCCCACACATAACAATACCGCCGAGCAAGGAATGTCGCATCAGAGCACAATAACCACATGTGAGCAAGAAAGAAAAGCAACAAACAGTGAAACGGGCACATGTACCTTCCCTTATGCGATGTCTGCAAGATGCTCTTTGGTCCTGCACAAAGCACATGACATAATTAAGCACTGTGTTTCAGAAATCTGCTTCAACGATCCTGACATCGCAAGAAATACATGCCCAAAAATTAAATAAACACAAGAGGACCCATAAGATGAGACAGATGTGCGCCATCTAGACACTGAGAACAATATTTTCACATGACCAAAAACAAACAGCAACTCCCACTAAGAAAAAGCAAAGGACCATGTTTTCTACATCAACTATTATGCTATAAACACATGCAGCAGCAAAAGAGCACAAAAGATCACATAAGCGCAGGTTGCATTCCTATATGTCTAGTGCACTTGTGAACTAAAGCAAGCTTTTGACACCAGGGGACGTAGCCCAGAGGCCCCCTCCAGAGCACAAGGTGTTCTGGTGGTGCTGAGGGAGAGCAACTTGCCGGAACGTATCGGGCGGTGCAATGTTGTCCCCTCTGCTCACTTTTTTGCCAGTTTGCATTCCTATATGCGTAGCGCCCTTTTCAATTCTAATTTTATGAACTATGTTCCTACAGCTTTGGTGAACATTTTTGACAACCAAAAGAAAGGAAATTAGAAGCACCATTTAAATTGCAGACGTAACAACACTGCTGAGCAAGTAATTTCTAATTTCATGCACTACGTTCCTACAGCTTTCGTGAACATTTTTTCACAACCAAAACAAAAGAAATCAGAAGCAACATTTAAATCCCACACATATTCCTACAAGCTTTGGTGAACATTTTTGACAACCAAAAGAAAGGAAATTAGAAGCACCATTTAAATTCCAGACATAGCAACACTGCTGAGCAAGTAATTTGTAATTTTATGCACTATGCTCCTACAACTCTGGTGAACATTTTTTCACAACCAAAAGAAAAGAAATCAGAAGCAACATTTAAATCCCACACATAACAATACTGCTGGGCAAGGAATGCCGCATCAGAGCACAATAACCATAGGTGAGCAAGAAAGAAAAGCAACAAACAGTGAAATGGGCACATGTACCTTTCCTTATGCGATGCCTGCAAGGTGCTCTTTGGTCCTGCACAAAGCACATGACATAATTAAGCAGCTGTGTTTCAGAAATTTGCTTCAATGATCCTGACATCGCAAGAAATACATGCCCAAAAACCAAATAAACACAAGAGGACCCATAAGACGAGACAGATGTACGGCATCTAGACACTGAGAACGATATTTTCACATGACCAAAAACAAACAGCAACTCCCACTAAGAAAAAGCAAAGGACCATGTTCTCTACATCAACTATTATGCTATAAACACATGCAGCAGCAAAAGAGCACAAAAGATCACATAAGGCACGAAATAATTGACAAAGCCTGTCAAACCAAGAACTAAAGAACAAGCACACAAATCACCAAGTAAAAGGAAATAAGTACGGATACAGCCTCCGAAACCAAACACCAAAGAACATGCTGTGCACTGAAAAGAAATCCTAGTAACCATAAACTCACCCTAAGATCCAGATGAGTAATCCCACGAAGCCCACCTGTGCACAAGAAGCAGACAACAAGGAGTCAGCAACCAATCAAGGCCACGATGAGCAGCCAGCACAGACACACGAAGAAGACGAAGAAAGAGGGACACACCCACCTTCAAAACCCGCTCACCAAATTCACAGAGCTCACTGCTGACAAAACAGAAGGCATCAGATCCAACAAATCGAAGACAGTGCATGTAACATTTTCCTACTCAAATCCAAACAAAGCAATAAATGCAGTAACATTTTGCTCTTCCCTAAATATACCCACATGGCTCTCTATAGAACTCTGCTAGGGCAGAGTCACATAAAGCACAACTTTTAGTGCATCACAAAATGGAGAAGCTACCCGGCACAAACACACGAAGAAGACGAAGAGAGAGGGACACACCCACCCTCAGCATCAGATCCAACAAATCAAAGACAATGCACATAAATTTTGACACCCAAATCCAAACAAAGCAATATTTTTTTTTCAGTTTTCAAGTCACTCCTATGTACTCTAGTCCATTACACAAAGCAATATTTTTTTCAGTTTTCAGTTTTCAGTTTTCAAAGCGATCCTTCGCCTGCCTTTACATAAAGCAAAACCTTTAGTGCATTGCAGGATGGACAAGTCAATGGCACCAGTTCAACATGAAGCAGAACAACACAGACGTTCCGAATGATCAAAGACAATGCATACAACTCACCTCTGTGCACGGACTTTTGCTCTCAGGCTATGTCACGGACTCCATGGCCGCTCGCTGGCACCTACAGGGTAAGGGAAAAGCATTTAATCAGAAGCGGCCGAAAGGAAAGGAATAACAGTAAATGGGGGGAAACCGGGGGGAGGGGTGGGATCTCACTGCTCTGCGCGTGGTGCTAGCCCAAGAGGAAAGCAGATGCAGCGCGCGGGTGAACCGCGAGGAGCGCTAGGGTTTCGAATCGGGACCGGAGGCGCTAGGGTTTGGAGTGGGGACCGGAGGCGAGAGGAAGGGGAGGGAACAGATAAGAAAGGAGAAAGGAGGGGGAGGGGAAGAGGAGGGAGGAGGCCTTATCTTGACGCGTCGGAGGAAGCCATGGACCGCCGGACGCACGCGAGCTCCCTCCCGAGGCGACGGCGCCCTCGCCGAGGCGGGACATGACGGCCATACCGCGCGGCGAGGATGAGAGGGGGGCGCGAGCTCATAGAGTAGGCGCGTGTCGCCGCCGGAGGGCATCCCGGAGGCGGGGAGGGGTGGGGGGGGCCACCGTTCCCGGCGACGCCGGCGAATCTCGCACCGCAGCTCCGCGCGCGCGTGCGGCGCGGATCCGGGCGGGCGCGAGGAGAGAGAGAGAGGGCGCCCGCGGTTTGGCGTCCCACCGTTTTCCCCTAAACCGGCACGGACCGGCCGCCCTCCCTCACACGCACGAAGTTCGACCAGGCGGCACCGCCGACGGCCGGGCCACACATTCGAACCGGCCACCCGTCGAGAAGGGGAGGCACGTTGCGCGCGCGCCCGCCCACTTCCCCGCGCCGTCCGACGCCGTCCCGCGCGGCGAGTCGCCCCCCTCCACGCGCACGTAGCTCTTCACCGGCCGGCGGCCGGCCGACGGCCGGGCCACATTGCCCGGGGGCCCACTTGTCGGGGTCTTGCGCGCCTCCTACACCGCCCCGCGCGCCGCTTCATCGCCCGCGCGCTCGCGCGCTCCGCCGGCGCGGTCGACTCCCGAGCGCCACGCACCAAGTCACCGACGGCCGGGCCACATCGCACGGGAGGGCCACCCGCCAGGGACCGCCCGCGCCCCTACACCGCCCCGCGCGCCCGCCGCGAGGCTGGGCCGCGCGCCCGCGCGCTGCGCCGCTGCGAGGGCCTCCCGGGGCGCCACGTACCCCCGGGAGCGCGGAGAAGCGAGGAAGGAGGGGTAGGTTTTAAGATTTTTGATGACCGCCTTATCAGGAGGATGTCGCCGGCCGGGGAAGCAAGTAATGCTGAATTTTTTGCTCGCTCTGTCTTTGCAACATTTTAGCTCTTCAATGAAAAAGTAGTGGGAGCAAACTGCATGCCGTATACTTTCGAATCAATGTTGTCTATGGAGAGCAAGAAATGTTGCCTTATTTATTAAAAAATAATTATTCAACCTTTTACAGAGATCATTTGCTTCTTGTAGTTTAATTCTCTGAAGCCGCTTGCAGCGAGAATCGGTGGAAATAGACAAAGCATTTGGCGGGATTCTCACTTATTTACACCAATAAACCGCTTATAAGCATATCCAAACAGGGAACACCCACAGGAAGCACCAGTACATTGCTAGTACAATGAAGTCAAAAAGGATGCAGGAATTGCATTTTGTTGTGGTGAGGTTAAGACCTTTGGATGACTAATGTTGTTAGCACTTCGCTCTTTGAGAGTAGTCTGTCCTGGTGAGGTTGGGGACAGAGTTTGCCTTTCATCGTAGAAGTAATATGATCAAACTTATGTACGGAGGGGATTAGAATCTGAACCTTGTGATTTCGTTGCTTATCTGATAAAGAAATTCGAGTAATTTAGTCGCAGATGCATAAATCTCAAGCAATCGCATTATATCAAGCAAGAAGTGGAAAAAATAGAACAAGTCCATAAAAACAGAGCAGTACATGGTTGACACACAAGAAATTCAGACATCAGGATCAAATCGCCCATAGCTCATTCATAGGCCATAGCCTTTACATGTGCAGAGCAGCACGGCCTTTTGTGTCATCGTAGGAGGAGAGATCCGGGGATCAGTCACAGAAATCGTCGATTAAACCAACGAAATCCTGGTCCTCGAACTGGTAGGGAAAAGATGCATATTCGGTGAAGTCAGCGGAACCATCGAACGGCACGAAATCCTGGTCCACCACCGGCGCTGCGTAAGCCTCGAACCGGTAGGGAGAAGGTACAAATTCGGTGAAGTCTGCGGAACCATCGAACGGTAGCATCGGCTGCAGCTGCAGGCCATCTTCGTAAACGCCGCCCGCTGCATCCGGCGCCTCGCTGCCATCGTCAGCCTGGTTCACGGGAAGCACTTCCAGCTCTGAAGGTACAAAGGGCTGGACGGGGTCCTGGTGTTCATCCACCGGCGACGGCGAGTGTTCTCCCATGTCGTCGTCGTCGTCGTCGCGCAGCTCGTCTTCAGAAACTTGTGTCGACACATCCCGCGTCGACGTGCCAACGCATTCTCGCTGGAGCTGAGCTTCAGAAACTTGGGTCCCCGCATCACGCTTCAGAGGCCTGGTGGCTGCGACGGGCTCACGATCCGCCGGAGTGTTCTTCGGTGCCGGCGGCTCGAGCTGCTCATCCGCCGGGCGCGCACCCCCGACAGCGCGCCGGGGCGCGCCGCGAGCCCCGCCGACCGCGTCAGCATCATCGCTCGCGGCGTCGCGGCTGCGCTTCTCGTGAGCTGCGACGAGGCGCTGGGACTGGGCGGACATAAGCTCTTGGATGCGTTCGAGTTCATCCCCGGGGCAGTAGTCGGTGAACAGGAAGGAGTCGATCTCGTGGGAACAGAGGCCCGGACTGTCCAGTGGCACGTAGCCGGTGACGGTGTTGTCGTGGTCGAGGAGAAGGCGCCCGGCCGGTTCGCCTTGTTGGACTTGGACGGTGTCGTGGCCGCCGAAGTCGTAGCAATCATCGAGGAGGAGGTTGTCGACGTATCGGGGTCCGACGACGGCGAGCGTGTCGTCCATGTCGCAGGTGGCTAGAACCCGGTAGATCGCAGAGCGTTTTTACGCTAGATGTGCGGTGTGCCCGAGATTGCGATCCCTAGCTAGGGATTCCTACGACGGATGGGGGGCGTGGGGGGTTTAGGGTTTAGGCTAGCGAAATATATATACTACTGCATAGCAGCACGCGCGAGTCCGACTCGAACCCGTGCAAACTAAAACGCGTCTCGGCGTCTCCGAATCCGACTCCTGGAATAAAAAATCATTCCGTCGCCAGGCTTGTTGCACCTGGATCTGATGCTCTTGTGCGCCATGGCCCATGGGCATGGCCCATGTTGATGTCGGAGGTGGAGCGCAATGAAGCAAAAGAATTTTTTTATATTTTTTAATCATTTTGCAAAAATATACGGCAGTTTGAAAATGGTACACTTTTGACAATCATTCGTCGTGGCCCACCGTGGTTTCAGGCCTAACCGTATGGGCCACGGCAGTTCGGAGTCGCCCGTGGGTCCCCACGGTCGTGGAGGTCAGCCGCCGTGGGCCACGGCGGTTACCGACAAACCGCTGTGCACTACGGCGGCAAGACAAACCGCCGTAGCCCACAGCGGAATGGCACGTCCAACCACCGTGGCGTGCGGCGGCTGGGTCCTTCCACTCTATCTAAGCTGAAAATTAGCCCGGAAATGTCATAAAAATTCGGGAAAAAAAAGAAAGAGAGGGTTGGGAAGGAGAGGGGAGGAGAGTGAGGGGGTGGAGTAGCGAAGCTCTACCGATTCTTCGCTTCATTGTAAGTATTTCGTCAATTTAAAATCTTTTAGCAGCTACTTAGAAATTGTGTTTAGTGATTCACTGTTTTTTTAATCTGTGGTATTAAAAATGTCATGTTTGTAGGGTTAGGGTTGAGGAGGAGAAGAGGGGAGGTGGAGGGTGCGGAGTAGTGAAGCTCTGCTACTTCTTCGCTTCATTGCAGATAGTTCACTGATTTCACTAATTCCAGTAATTTCTATTTCGGTGTACTGTAGTTGTAGTTTGTAGATCTGTAGTTGTAGTTTAATTTATAGATCTTTAGTTGTAGTTTATGGATCTGTAGTTGTAGTGTAGTTTATAGATTTGTAGTTGTAGTTTATAAATTTGTAGTTGTAGTATATATTACGTAATATATTTACTATTAAGTGTGTAGATTGCGGTTGATTAGTTTGTTAATGTAGTTTAGATAAGTTTATTTATTTCTTAGTCCCTGGATGTAGCATTTGATAGTAGTTATTGTTTTTTATTATGAATCAGACATGTCGGAGCCGGTCACGATCAAAATATATTATGGAACTGGAGAGATTTTATATATGGTCCACAAGGAGTTGACTTGTCAAATTATAGTTCAGTTGAGAAAAATTCTCCAAGAGCAGGAGAAAGAACTTGGGAGGCTATAACCAACTGGTTGGTCAAGGTATTTTCAGTAGATTTAGAGCACCAATGCAATGTCGGTGATGGCACTAATCAACAGAAGTACACCTTCGGAATTATATCGCTGAAATTGTGGAAAGCAATGTCCACAAATTTCCTCATCATCTTTCTTGCCTTTTGCAGTAATCCACCCAAGCTGAGAACTGCGGTTTCTCGCAATGGGCGGATCCACCAGCTATTGATCCCTATCAACAGTACATCGACTACCTCGAGGACGTCGTCATCTACAACCTGAAGCGGGAGCTGTCGGAGGCATTGGCTTCTCCAGATCCATCGTCTAGCGCAGGAGAAGACCGGTGCTGCAAATGTTCGACCTGCACTTGTGAATGCCACAAGAAAGATTGGTCTCCTCTACCTTCACCACCCCCACCCCCACCGGGGTACTATATGTCGTCGCAACACTCCGGTGGCTCTATGCTTTCTGGGCAGTTCTCGTACAACTAGATTCATTAGGAATGTTGCAATGAAATTTCTAAATTCCCTAAGGCATGTTATCTGTACGTAAGGTGCTTCGTTAGGGTACTAGCACCGTACATGTCATTGCAAATGTATGTTTTGTCTCGTTAATTAGAAAAAACTAACCGCCGTGGCCCACGGCGGTAGGCCACATGCAACCGCCGTGACCCACGGCGGTTGCTGGGCGGCTTCATGCCGTCGTCGAGGGCACTGCAACCGTTGTCTGCCACCGCCGCAGCACACGGCAACTTCCGAACCGCCGTGGGCCGCGGCGAATGGTTGTTAAAAGTGTAAAATTTTCAAACCGTCCTATATTTTTGCAAAATAATTAAAAATATTTTAAAAATCGAAGCAAAAGTGAGGTCAAGGGTTTTTTTTAAATGAGCTCAAGGGAGTTGATTTTGACTAGGAAAGGAAAACGGAGGTTGCTAGCGTTTGAATGTTTGGAGGGACATTAGCCTTCGGACAGCTGCGCACCCGTCCAATCGTTGCAGTCTTGCAGATCAGCCATTGGATGGAGTCAGGAAAAGTTCCCACCGCAACATTGACTAATGTTGCATGCAACGTAAGATTAAATTGTGTCGTCTGCAACATCAGAATAGAACGATTGAAGCATAAAAAATGTGTCCGATTTTTTCACCGCGACAGACGTCCTACCCATAGCATTACCAAAGGGAAAATGTACAACAAAGTGTGTTTGTCAGGTCTTCTACTCATTTTGGCAGAAAAATTTGTTATGAGAGAAAAATATTACGTAATGATTAGCATAACAGATTTGTTGTGGAGAAAAATATTGTAGAAGTTGAAACAAGACAAACCGACCGTTGAGCAAAATTCCGGACGGACTGAAAAATGAAAGCATTCTGACTCTGCTACTTTCTGTTCAAGCCCTTCCACTAACCGAGTGTTTTTTCAAAAAAGATGTGACTTACTTCTGAAATCGATTTATATCCAAAAGATACGGAAAGTGCTCGTAGCACACAACATGGACAGTACATACGAGCACTCGAGTTGTTGCGACACTTTTCTCTCAGAACAAACTAGCCATCAACAACCAACCATCATTACTTTTCTCATAATAAATCAGCTACCTTGTTGGCATGTATGAATTACAGTACTTTGAACCATTCTGAAAATGACAATACCTTGTTGAAACAGGATACTTAATTTGTTTATTTCCTATCTCTCTATATCACACTGAAGGTCCTTATTTTGCACAGTAAAGTTTTTACTTTTGGGTCATCAAGGAAACAGTAATAGATATATAGTTATATATATGCAGAATTTTACCTTCCTGATCTATTGCACTTTCTAGAGTTTTTGCTCCAGTGGAGATGACAGAAGTGAAATTAGACTAGATAATATTCCAAGAACTCCACCTTAATGTCAACAAGATCCTGATAACTAAGACATAAAAACCTAATTGTTTCACCATATCATCTTTTCCGGACTTAATACATGACAACATGACATATAACATTTTCAGCACTGGTTTTTTGGAATCTGGATTATGCAGCAGGGGAAGAAACCATGGAAGCAGAGCAAGGAACAATAACTTCAGTCTAAGGTGCGGAGTACTCCCTCCGTTCTTATGTTGCTTAGCTCAAATTTGAGCTAATTCAATGTCATATAAATCAGAACAGAGAGTACAATAGAAAAAGGGAGTATTGAATGGTAATCTGTAGAGGCACTTCAGAACGTATGAAGTGTGCATAACGTTCTCTACACTGAGGGGTTTTTGCTTGGCGACACACACTTGACCGTTCTCGTTCCTTCTCCTAAAAGGCTCCGAGAAGACCCCCTCCCTTCCGCCTCCTCCTGGCCCCCTCCCTCCCGACTCTGGCGAGCTTGCCTCGCTGCAGCGGGTGGGGAGCGGGGCCTCAGCTCATAGTAGTAGCCTAGATCTAGCTCATAGTAGTAAGCTCGTAGTAGTACAGGCCGTATGGCTTCCTCGCCAAAGCTCGTCGTCGCCTTCACCGTCGTCGCCTTCACCGTCGTCGCCGTGCTCTGCCACGGTTTCTTCGAGGTTGTCGCCGACTCCTTTGAGGTGAGACTAAATAATACCGCTCCCCCGGCGGATCTCGTCCCCGCCTCCACTTCACCTCCGTTGCGTCTTCCACCTCGCCCCCGATGCTCGCCTCCGCTTCGCCATCTCCGCCGCTCCACTCCGACCCCAAGTCCAAGCAGCCGCTACAGCTCCAGATCCTTGGCCGCCTGAGCAAGTTCTGTCGGGGACAGCCCTAGGGGTCCCCTTAAACAATGGGGAAAACCTCACTTAAAACCCGCAACGAAACCAAAACACGTCAAACCTAACCATGCAGGTGCCTAACCATGCAGGACACGGCCCACGCCGCAGTAACCCCGACGGCCCATCGAGGCGGCCCACTTAGAGACCCCCTCGAACGGGCTCCGCCTCGTTCGAGGATGCGTGTACCCTTCGGGGCGGGCTTCGCCCCGCTCGAGGGGCGCACTTCCCTCGAGCGGGCTCCGCCTCGCTCGAGGGCACGCCCCGCCCTCGGCCGGGGACCGCCACGCTCGAGGGTGCCCCTCACGCGTGCGCCGGCCCCCGTACACGGGCATTTAACGCCCGACGCCGGCGAGACGGCGCCATCATGCGCCCGAGGCTCGCACCCGGTGCCGCCGCACCAACTCCCCAGGGAGGAGCCCATCCCCGCCACTGTGGGAGGGGACTGTGCAGCGCGGCCGGTGTCAGTCCCGTGACACCGTGCGCATGCCCCAGTACGGCTAACGCGCCGAGCCCTCGAGAGGGGGCCGGCGCACCCTCGATTCACTTTCTTGTGACCCTACAGGGTTAGGTGGAGGCGCTAGGCCGGTGGACTGCCATCCCCGCCACTGTAACGGCGTGGCCGCCGTACCCGCGCGTGCAGGCGCACGCCGGGCCCTGTAGCAACGACTCCAGCCCCGTGAAGCGCGTCGGGAAGGAACGCCGTTCTGCCTACTCCTGTACGCCGCACGTGCCCGCGTCAACACCTCCCTCGAGCCTATCAGAGGACATCACCGCCATCCGCTGCTCTCCTACCCTCGAACCGCCACTGTTCGGGTACAAGTCAGGCCATGATGACCAGATCGCTGCGAGGATTGCCCGGACGGCCGCCCACTCTACAGCGTAGCACGTCGCACTCCCCCATGTAGCTAGATAGCGCGGCGCGCATGTAAACCGCCTCCCCCTTGATCTATAAAAGGGGGAGCGAACCCCCCAGCCGCGGGGGACAGCAACACGCTCAAGGCCACAGACCAGGAGCCCTTCACATACACCACACACTCTCCAATTCTCCCACAATATCTTCAGCCACTCACCAGGGACTTGGAAGCCACGCTTCCTCTCCCGCCTTGCTTGTAGCCGCCCCACTACAGGCACCCCCGGTGCTGAGCAATATAGTGCCGTGAGCACACCCCTGCTGGACGTACGGCCCCCTCGGCCGGAACCAAGATAAAAACCCTGTGTCACTTGTTGCTTAGCATCGACCATTGAGGGATAGACCTCGGCGCTATCTACTGGTTAGTGTCGGGACCATATTCCGCATCGACAGTTGGCGCCCACCGTGGGGCAAGCGAGCGCCTAAGGTCATTCATTCAACTCCCTCCATGGTGATCCGCACTGAGTACCGTGCTACGCGCTACTGCATGGGTAGCTCGGACCCCCTCCCAGCCGGGTTCGAAATCCGCTTCGGGGACCTGAACTTTCAGGCCACGGGGAACGGCTATCTCATGCGCCTCACCAACCGTGAGGAGCTCCGCGCGCGGCGCCGTGCCGGTCGGCCTTGGCCCCCGCCGCGCGCACCACCACGGCGCGAGCGGCCGCAGCACGGATGCCGCCGGCCCGTCGGCGCCACGACGCCACCGTCGCTGCGGGGCGCCGTTCGCGTCGGGCGCGGTCCGAGCGGCGGCAGCCGAGCGCGCCGCCGCCCGGCGCGGTGCGCCCACCATCACGACCGCCACCGCCCCGGCGGGCGCGCGCGGTCTCGGACCGCGCATCCCCATCGGGCCGCGTGGCGCTACGACGGCCTACAATGCCAACGACAACACGACGATGCGCGAGGTTCCGCCGGCCGCCACGTCTTCGTCGCCGGGGACCCCGCGCCTCGGCCAGGGGATGAGTCATCCCCGGGCTCCGTCGACACGTTGCCACCCGCCAACCGCCACGGATACGCGGAGTGGGACTTCTCCGCGTGCCGGACCCGGTCGCGTTCGGCGTTTCCTCGACGCCGCGGACCACCGGTTTGGTCGCTCCGACGACTCCAAAGACCGGGAGCTACGACCCCGCGCGGGAGTGCCGCGCCGTCATCACCAACGACCCGCCAATGCCGCCGGTGCGGTGGGCGCCGGAGACGGGGAGGTCACGCCGCCCCGGGGATCGCGGCGCGCCCGGCCGCGAGGCCAAGCGCTCCCGCCGGGGCCGATGCCGACGCACGCCTAGCCCAAGCCCGCGAGCTCGAGGCCACGCCGGCGGAGGAATACCGAACGGTGCGGCCGCTCCGCGCCTCAATGGCGGGGGAAGCCTCCGCGCGCGGCGAACGCGCACGGGAGCCGGGCCGGCGGGTCCGCGACCGCATCAACACCGTCCCCAACGTCGAAAACGCGGACGCGCCCCCGCGGGCGAGCCGAAGCTCGTCGCCGCCGAGACGCCGCCGCGGGCCATGCCGGCACCCTCGACCCCCGAGGCTCGAGACATGCACCGCGAGGTGCAAACTCTCATCGAGCAAGCGGCCGTCCGGCCGGCCGAGAGCTCGGCCTCACGCATCCGCCAACGGGGGGGATGCGCGGGCGATGAAGCTGCACCGGGAGGCGAACCCTCGGTGCACGCGAGGCGACCCACCGAGCAAGGGCGCACGTCGGCCAAGGAGCGGCTCCTTGACGCACGCATGGCGCTGGATGGCGCCGCCCGCAACGTCATCAACGCCAGGCGCACCAGCAAGGCGGACGCACGAGCGGCAAGGGGCTACCACCCTCGACGGGGTGGGCGCTACGACAGCGGCGAAGACCGCTCCCCGACGTCGGAGCCCCCAGGCACCCGTGTGTTCGGCCGGAGATTCGCGCGGCGGCGTTCCCCCCAACGCTTCCGCCAACCCTCGACGATTGTCAAGTACAACAGGGGAGACGGACCCCCGCGTGTGGCTCAACGACTACCGCTTGGCTCGCCACCGGGCGGGGCCACCGCCGACGAGGTCATCATCCGCAACTTGCCCCTGCATCTTGGCGACGCGGCCCGGACATGGCTCGAGCACTTGCCCGCCAGCCAGATCCACAACTGGGACGACCTGGTCCACACGTTCGTGGGCAACTTCCAGGGCACATACGTACGCCCTGGAAATTCGTGGGACCTGCGCTCCTGCACGCAAAAGCCCGGCGAGTCGCTGCGGGACTTCATACGGCGCTTCTCCAAGCGCTGCACGGAGCTCCCCAACGTGGCGCAGTCCGAAATCGTGCATGGCTTCCTCGAGGGCACCACGTGCCGGGACCTCGTGCGGGAGCTGGGACGCAGCCCACCTGCGGACTCCAACGAGCTGTTCGACATCGCCACCAGCTTCGCCTCCGGGGAGGAGGCCGTGGGGGCGATCTTCGACGGCAAAAAGGGCAAGCGCTCCGAGGACGCGCCCGCGGAGGGTAGCAAGTCCAAGGAGCCCCACCGCAACGACAAGCGGGGCAAGAAGGGGAAAACGCCGCGCCGCGAGGCGCGCGAGCAGGGGCGCGACGGCGGCAACGCCGAGGCCCTCGCTGTCGACCCGGCTCGACGGGGCCCTCGACCGACCCCTCGAGGCCCGGGGGTGTTCGATGACATGCTGAAGAAGCCATGTCCCTACCACAAAACCCCAGTGCATCACACCCTTGAGCAGTGCGACATGCTCAAGAAATTCTACAGCCGTGCCGCCGCGAAGGAGGCAGAGGCCAAGAAAGATGGAAGCGATGGCGACGCGGGCAGTTTCCCCGCCGTCGAAAATGTGTTCCTCATCTTTGGGGGACCAACTGTCGACATGTCGACACGCCAACGCAAGAAGGAGCGACACGAAGTCCTCGCCGCTGAGAGGGCGCCTCTGTCCTTCCTCAATTGGTCGGAGGACGCCATCACATTCAGTCGGGAGGACCACCCAAACCGCGTCCCCAACCCGGGCCAGTACCCGCTGGTGGTTGACCCCATCATCGGGAACGCCCGGTTCTCGAAGGTCCTCATGGACGGAGGCAGCAGCCTTAACATCCTCTACGCGCATACGCTGCGCCTGATGGGGATCGGATTGGACGAGCTGCGGCCCAGTACGAAGCCGTTCCACAGCATCGCGCCCGGCAAGCAGGTTCAACCCCTCGGGCGCATCGACCCGCCGGTCTGGTTTGGCACCCCTAAGAACTTCCGCAAGGAGACCCTCACCTTCGAGGTGGTGGGGTTCAAAGGGGCCTACCATGCTATACTTGGGCGACCCCGTTACGCCAAATTCATGGCGGTCCCCAATTATACCTACCTAAAGATGAAGATGCCCGCCCAAACGGCATCATCACCGTCGGCTCGTCGATCGAGCATGCGTTCGATCGCGATGTCGAATGCGTGGAGCACGCGGAGGCACCGGCGCCGGATGAAGCGCCGGTGAACACGCCGGGAGAAGATGGTCAACGAAGACCTCGACTCCGCCGCCAAACACGCCGGCACCTTCGAGGCCGCGGAGCAGACCAAGGGGATCCCCCTCGACCCTTCAGCCCCCGAGGGCAAGGCGTTGAGGGTCAGCTCCACCCTCGACCCCAAATAGGAAGTGGTGCTCGTCGACTTCCTCCACGCCAACGCCGACATCTTCGCGTGGGAGCCCCTCGGACATGCCGGGCATCCCGAGGGAAGTCGCCGAGCACTCCCTTGACATCCCCCGCCAAACGCTCGCGCCGTGCAAGCAACGGCTCCGCCGCTTCGACGAGGAGTGGCGACGGGCAATCGGAGCGGAGGCCGCGAAAGCTTCTCGAGGCCGGATTCATCAAGGAGGTGTTCCACCCAACATGGCTAGCAAACCCCGTGCTTGTAAAGAAAAAGAATGGGAAGTGGCGGATGTGTATAGACTACACTAGTCTCAATAAAGCATGTCCTAAAGTTCCTTTTCCTTTGCCACGCATTGATCAAATCGTTGACTCAACATGTACCGGGTGCGAACTGCTCTGTTTCCTTGATGCCTATTCCGAGTACCACCAGATAAAGATGAAAGAGTCCGACCAGCTCGCGACCTCGTTCATCACACCGTTCGGGACGTTCTGCTACGTCACGATGCCATTTGGCCTCAGAAACGCGGGTGCAACATACCAGCGTTGCATGCAGCACGTTTTTGGGGATCACATCGGGCGGACGGTCGAAGCATACGTGGACGACATCGTCGTAAAGACCAGGAAGGCGGACGACCTGGTTGGCGACCTTGGCGTCGCGTTCAACTGCCTACGGGCCAATGGGGTCAAATTAAACCCCGAAAAATGTGTCTTTGGAGTGCCGCGAGGCATGCTCCTGGGATACATCGTCTCCCAGGCGGGGAATCGAGGCCAACCCCCGAAAGGTCGCGGCCCTCGAACGGATGGGTCCGATCCGGGACCTCAAGGGGGTGCAGAAGGTGTTGGGGTGCCTTGCCGCCTTGAGCCGCTTCATCTCGCGGCTCGGTGAGAAGGGCCTACCCCTCTACCGCCTACTCAAGAAGCACAAGCGCTTCTCCTGGACCACCGAGGCCCAGGATACGCTCGACAAGCTGAAGGCGTCTCTAACGCACGCCCCGATCCTCACGCCGCCGCGGGACGGCGAGCCCCTGCAGCTCTACGTGGCTGCGACCACCCAGGTGGTGAGCGCCGTGATCGTTGTGGAGCGCACGGAGGAAGGGCATGCCTTGCCTGTGCAGCGGCCGCCCATTACATCGCCGAGGTCCTCTCGGACATGAAGACGCGCTACCCACAGGTCCAGAAGTTGCTGTACGCAGTGTTTCTTGCGCGGCGCAAACTCCGCCACTACTTCGAGGCCCACCCCGTCACGGTGGTTTCCTCCTTCCCACTAGGAGAAATCATCCGCAACCCCGACGCCGCGGGCCGGATCGCCAAGTGGTCCGTGGAGCTGATGGGCGAGACGCTCGCCTACGCCCCGCGCAAGGTCGCCAAGTCCCAAATCTTGGCGGATTTCGTCGCCGAATGGACGGACACGCGACCGGCCGCCGCCACGCATCCAAGCGGAGGCCGGACTCGTTCTTCGACGGCTCGGTGATGAAAACGGGGGCGGGCGCGGGCTCGCTCTTCGTGTCACCCCTCGGGAACACATGCGGTACGCGGTGCGCCCTCCACTTCCCCGCGTCTAACAACATGGCCGAATACGAGGCCCTCCTCTGCGGCCTCAAAATCGCCATTGAGTTAGGCTTCAAGCGCCTCGACGTAAGGGGCGACTCGCAGCTCGTAATTGATCAAGTCATGAAGAACGCGAGCTGCCACGACGACAAGATGGAGGCCTACTGCAAGGCCGTGCGAGCCCTCGAGGATAAGTTCTACGGCATCGAGCTCAATCATGTGCCCCGCCGGTACAACGAAGAGGCGGACGAACTCGCCAAGATCGCGTCCGGGCGAATCACCGTCCCCCCGAACGTTTTCGCGCGCGACATCGCTCAACCCTCGGTCGCTTTCGAGCCCTACCCCTCGAATCACAACGAACCCTCGGGGGCTCCCTCGAATCCAGCGGGTGCGGAGCCCATGGACGAGGACCCCTCGAACGAGGCGTACGTGCTCTCCCTTCTCGAGGGGTACGGCTCCCACGAGGCCGACGTAATGGACATCGAGCCGGCCCCCGTCCAGGCGGACTGGCGGGAAAAATACACTGCCTGGATCGCTCGAGGGGAACTCCCCGCGAACTAGGCCGCGGCTAGGCGCATCGCTAGGATGGCTAAGTCTTTTGCCCTCGTCGACGGCGAGCTGTACAAGCGCGCCGCCTCCGCATCCTACGGCCGATGCGTGCCCATTCCCGAGGGACGCGAGCTCCCCGCGGGACATCCACGCGGGGATCCGTGGCCACCACGCCGCGCCCCGCACCCTCGTCGGCAACGCGTTCCGCCGTGGCTTCTGCGGCCCACCGCGGTCGCGGACGCCGCCGAGATCGTGCGCACCTGCGAGGGGTGCCAGTTCTACGCCCGCAAGTCCAACTTGCCCGCCCGCCCTACAGACCATCCCCGTAACATGGCCGTTCGCCGTGTGGGGGCTGGACATCGTCGGGCCCCTGCGGAAGGCGCCCGGGGGCTTCACCCACTTGTTGGTCGCGATCGACAAGTTCTCCAAGTGGGTGGAGGTGCGCCCCATCACGAATCTAAGGGCAGAGCAGGCGGTGTCATTCTTCACCGACATCGTCTACCGCTTTGGAGTGCCAAACTCCATCATCACCGACAACGGATCCCAATTCACGGGCAAGAAGTTCTTGGAGTTTTGCGACAAGTTCCACATCCGTGTGGATTGGGCAGCTGTGGCGCACCCACAGACCAACGGCCAAGTGGAACGTGCCAATGGCATGATCTTACAAGGCCTAAAGCCCAGAATTTTCGACCAGTTGAACAAATCTGGGCGGAAATGGCTCCAAGAACTAACAGCGGTTGTGTGGAGCCTAAGGACCACCCCGAGCAGAGCCACTGGGTTCACCCCATTTTTCCTAGTCCACGGCGTGGAGGCCGTCCTCCCCACGGACTTAGAATACGGGTCGCCCAAGGTTCGAGGCTATAACGAGGATGCTAACCAACGAGCCCGCGAGGACTCGTTGGACCAGCTGGACGAAGCACGCCTCGTAGCCTTGATGCATTCCGCGAGGTACCAGCAGTCCCTCAGGCGCTATCAAGCACGCTGGATACGCCGGCGGGATTTCAGTGAAGGGGACCTGGTCCTAAGGCTACGCCAAGACAACCGAGGGCGCCACAAGCTATCGCCCCCATGGGAGGGACCCTACGTCGTGGTGAAGGTACTCAAGCCCGGCACATACAAGTTGGCCAATGAGGACGGTGAAGAGCTCACCAACGCTTGGAACATCCAACAGCTACGTCGCTTCTACCCTTAGCTAGGGTTTCCAAGTATTTTTTGTTGTAAAAACCGCACGGCCAACGCCCCAGTTGGTTGCAACTATGTAAAAGCTTTAAGCTTAATAAAAAGGGCAACTCGGCTTTCCCCTGAAACCCAAGTTACCCTCGGGGGCTACTGCGGGGGGCATCCCCCCCCCAAAATGGTCCCATTTTTTCGCGCAAAAAACGCAACAACCCACACGCGCTAAGTTTGTTTCCTACTTCAACCTCAAGCCACGATTCGAACAGGGCGCAGGCGGCACGGCGGAAGGAGCGTGCGAGCCAGAGATAGCCTACGCCGCGTGGATACGGCCCTTCTCTCTCGCCTCCAACCCAGCAGGCCCCCTGCGAAAATCGAACTCCCCTAACTAGAATCTACTCAGGAAGAAGGAGAAACAAAAAGCGTGATAAACAAACGACTTGATTTACAGCAAATGCTCATGTTCATGAAACAACTTGTTTATTTACAAAAGGCCACGAGGCCAGAATACTGATACACATCAAAAAACGGGCCTAGCGCCCAACGCTGTCGAGGGCGGGAGGAGCGACAGCATCGGCCGGCGTCCGGGAAGAGGAACTCCTCGAAGGCCTCGGCGAGCGACCCGGCGGCGTCGGCAGCGAGCGCATCCACACGCTCCATGGCCACCTCGTCCTCGACGCCGTCGGGAACGATGTAGCCCTCCGCCAGCGCCTCGAAGTTAACCTCGTAGTGGGATCGCACCATTCCGAGGGACTTCTGGACGCCCAGCTGCAGCGCCCCGCGCATCCGCTCGGTGACATGGTCACCAAGGGCGCGCAGCGGCCGGCCGGCCGAGCCGCCGGCCCGTGCCTCGCCCTCCTCGACGGCGCGGCGGTCTCGAGGGCCGCATCGCGCAGCTCCCGCAACTTCTCGCTCGGAGGAGTTGTAGGAAGCCCGCGCGGCGCCTCGGCCGCTCGCCCGCATGCCCCGGGCGGTGCGCAAGCCTGGAAACGCCAAGGCAAGAAAGAAATCAGAAAAAGGGAATGCGAGTTCCCAAACAAAAAACCAACAAGACAAGAGTCAGACAGTGGCTCACCTTCGACTTGCTTCCTCTCCGTCTCGAAGTCGCGGCGCACGGCCTCGACCGTCAGCTCGAGGCGCTCGACGGTGTCACCCTGCTCCCGGAGGGACATCTCCTGATTGGCGTTGGTGATGCTGAGCATAATCACCTCGCCCTCGGCCTTGGAGAGCTTGGCGTCCCGATCCGCCAAGGACTTCGCGTCACCTCGTGGGCGGCGCGCTCCTCGCTCCCGGCCGCACGGGCGTCGGTGAGGGCGGCTCGCTCCCCGCCGGAGCCGCTCCTCGGCCCCTTGGCGGGCGGTGCTCTCTTGCGAGGAGCCGCTCCTCGGCCGACGACGAGGGCCGCGGCCTTGGCGTCGAGGGCGGCCTTCGATCGTCGGCCTCCTTGGCCCGCCGCTCCGCGCCCGCGCGCCCGCTCCTCGCCCGGCGGCCGCGCGCCCGCGCCCCCTCAAGCGACGAGCGAAGCTCCCGGGTTTCGGCGCGGACGGCCGCCACCTCCGCCTCCCGTGCTAGCGGCCGGCGTCCGCGTCTTCTCCAAGTCCGAGCGCGCGTGCCGCGGCGCCTCATCACGGTCGATGAGGGCCGCGCGCACCCGCTCGAGGCTCGAGCGGCGCGCCGCGTCCCCGCTCGAGCTCTCGGGCGGCTCGTCGGGCCGTGCCGGGGCCCGCACGCCGCCCGGATGTCCGGGGACCCGAGAGCATCGGCAAGCGCGTCGAAAGCGCCTCGCACCGCTCCCGAGAGCCGGTGGACCTCGGCGTTCACCCGGTCGAACGCATCGTACTTGTCGTGGGCGCGACGCTCGAGCTCCTGGCAACCACAGAACCAAAACCCATAAGTGCCGTGACACGAAGGCAGCATACACAAACGAAAGAAAGGAGAGAACAAGCAACCACGGCTAACCCGGGAAGACGAGCCATGTCGGGCCGCCATGGACCCGCAGCGCCTCGTTCAGCGCGCGGTTGAGCGTAGCGCCGTGGCTCGGAGCTCGCCCCCGAGCTCTCGCTCCCCCCGGCGTCGGCAAACGCGGGGGGATCATCGACGGTCCCCTCCACACGGGCGGGGCGGCGGCGCGGGAGGACGAGGCCTCGGCGCCGTGTCCTCGACCCCCCACCACCAGGTGACCCTCGCGCCGCCTCACGAGGGCCCCCTCCTGGGGCTCGGGGGAATTCGTGGGCCAGCTGGCCCACTGATCCCACCCAGGCGGCGGGGAGTCGTCCGAGACCTCCACCACCTCCGCCTGCAGAACGCCGGCGGGCGCCGCCGCTTGTGCCGCCTCCACCGGCGCCTCCACTTGCGTCTCCGCGGCCGCGGCGCGCCGGCACGGCGCCACGACCACCACTCGGCCGCGCCTCTCGCAGCCACGGGCGGCGCCGCGGGTTGCTCCCGCTCCGCCTCCTCTGCGGCAGCGGCCTGCGGGCCGCGCCTCCACCACCGCCGCCGCCGCGGCCCCTCGCACCCCCCACGACGGCCGCGCCGGCCGCTCCTCGCCGACGGCCGGCCGCGCCGCGGCGGGCGATCCGCTAGCCGAGGCCTCGAGGCCCCGGCCCGGGCTTTGCGAGCTCTCGCCCGCCGCCGCCGTGCTTGTCCCCCGCCCGCGGCGCCCTCGACGAGCGCCGCCGGGTGGGGATGGACGCGTCCGTCCTCAGCACCTTGGCTGGTGCAAGGGGAGGCACGGTTGGCACCACCCTGCGCAGGCACGAACGGAGGGTTAGGACGCCTGATCATCAACAAATCAAACCGAGCGAAGGATCGAACCCCTTACCTCGAGGAAGAAAAGGCGCGCTTCCTCTTCCTCGAAGCCTCAGCGGATGAGGCCGGCGCGGCCGCGCGCCCGCCGCCGCGTCTCCCCGACGGCGCCGCCGCGCGCGCGTGGGCGCGCCCGACCCGCGCGCGCGGTCACGCTTGATGCCGCGCCCCCCCGGCGCGCGCGCGCGCGCGCGCGCGCACGCGCGCGCCCGCGCGCGCGGTGCGCCCGCCGTCGCGCCTCCCCGACGACGCCGGCGCGCGCGCGCGGGGCACGCTTCCCCGCGCGCGCGGGCACGCTCGATGTGCGCACGGGCGCGCTCGCCGTGCGCACCCCCGAGGAGCGCGCCGGCACCCCGCGCGCGCGCGCGCCCCCGATGTCGATGGCCGGCGGCGGCGGGCGCCGTTGCGCCCGCCCCGGCGCGATGCCGCCCTCGCCGCCGCGCGCCGGCCCGGCGACGGGGGCGCAGGCCGCCACCCGTCGAGGGGGCCCTCCCCCTCCGCCTCTTCCTCTTCGTCCTCCTCCGAGGACGAGTACTCTTCGGTCCCGGGGGAGGAGAGCCCCGGCTCTTCGCGCCGCCGGACTCCGCGGCCCGCCGGTCGCGGCGCGCTTGATGTCGCCTCGCGCGCTCCCTCCTCGCGCGCCGCCCGCTCCTCGCTCCCGCCGGCCGCGTCGCCCGGCCAGGCGCGCGGGAGTCGGGGGTGGGCGGAACGGACTTGGCGACGGTGAAGGTCACCAGCTGTACACAGGAGCAACAAGGGCGCGTCAGGAGGCAAAGGCAACACAAAGAACTAAAACAAAATCAAGAACTACACTCACCAACGGGCCGGTGGGGAGCATCTCGAGGTCCCACGGGGTCCGACCCGCAGGCATTGGCGGCGTCCGGGTGTCGACGGCGCTCCGCGCCCCGGTGAGCGCATATGGCCGCTCGAGGGGCGTCGGGAGCATCCGCGACCTCGCCAGGTCGATGGGGTTGGCCGCCTCTGTCATCTCGAAGATGCAGAGCGGCCTCTCCATCAAGGGCACGACCCGCCTATGATGGAGGAAGGCGAGGACGTCCATCGCGTTCAGCCCCATCGCCGCCAGGCGCTGCAGGGCGGCCAGGACCGATTCCTGCCGCCTCCGATGCTGGGGCGTGGATACCCCGTAGGCCCAGGAGTCGGGCCTCTCCTTGAACACCCGACCGGTGTAGGGGGGAAGGCCGGGCTCGGCGTTGCGCAAGTAGAACCATCCCCGCTCCCGGCCCGGCGTTGTTCGTCGTCATGGTGCGGGGGGATGTAGACGTTCTTGAATTGCCCCCGCGGGGCAAGCGACATCCCGCCGGCGCGCACGCGCGCGCGGGTCCTCGGCTCCGTCGTGGGCTACGTGAAGAGCTCCGCGCGGAAAAGGTGTACCCAGAGCTCCCAGTTGACTGGGATCCCCAGGTACCCTTCGCAGACGCCCACGAACGTGGCCGCCTGCGAAATCGCGTTGGGGGCGAAGTTGTGCAGCTCCACTCCGTAGTAGTGGCACATCGCCCGCATAAAACGGCTCGCCGGCGCGTTGAAGCCCCGCTCGTGGTAGCGGATGAAGCTCACCACGTAACCCTCCGGCGGGTTGGGCGCGCGGTCCCCCGCCGGCGGCACTATCCACTCCGCCGGGCGTCCATCTTCATTGGCCGACAGCTGGCCGGCGACGACCAGCTCGCCAAGGGCCAGCGGCGTCACCGTCGACCTCTCCCAGGCGTACGGCTCCCGGGATCGTGAGGGGAAGCCGAGGCGGCGCCATGAAGAAGGCAAAGAAAAGCAGGAGCGGAGGACAAGGAACGGAAGAAAAGCTCTAACGGCGACACCGCACGGTGGCAAGGGCGAGATGAAGACGAAGGGGCGGGGGAGCGAAAATGGTGAGGCGTTAAGGTAAAAAACCGCCGTCTCCTCCACCCCTCAGATTTATAAGCCGATGGGCGAGCTCTCCGGAGCGGATGCCCCGCTCGCATTAAGCTGCGGGGAATCTTCCCCTCACGCCGACGGACGGGCCCCACCACGGACCGCGGCGGCCACATCCTTGCGGGCGAGCCATCATCACGGCGAAGACCCGCGGGGACCGAGGCGGCGCGATCACGTCCACCGCCACGCCGCCCACTACGCGCGCGCGCGCGCGGCGCACGAAAAGACGCGCCCGCACCGCAAAAACCGCGGCCTCGGCGCGAGGCATTTAATGATCGGGTCCCTTGCCAAGCAAGGAGAACCCTCGAGCGGGCGAACCCCCCGGCTCAAAACGAAAACGGCCCTCGATGGGATATCGACGTGAGAAGGCCGCCGGGACCTCGCTTGATGTACGCGGGCACCGCGGTACCCATGCCACGTAAAACCCTCGAGCGGCACGAGCCCTCGACTCAAAACGAAAACGGCCCTCGATGGGATATCGACGTGAGAAGGCCGCCGGGACCTCGCTTGATGTAAAGCGGGCACGCGCGGTACCCATGCCACGTAAAACCCTCGAGCGGCACGAGCCCTCGGCTCAAAACGAAAAAACGACCCTCGATGGGATATCGACGTGAGAAGGCCGCCGGGACACCGCTTGATGTAAAGCGGGCACCGCGGGTACCCATGCCACGTAAAACCCTCGAGCGGCACGAGCCCCCGCTCGAGACAATATCAACCCTCTAAAGAGGGCACGCTCGTGAGAGGGTCGCCCGGGGCCCCGCTGGAAGTAAAGCAGGCACCGCAAGCACCCATGCCGCGCTGTGCTACCAACCAGCACCTCGAGGGCTGGCTCGCCCAGACCCCTCGACGGCCGCAAACGCGAAAAGACGGGGCCGCCCAGGCGCCACCCGCACGGCCCTACTGATCAGAGGTTCGAAGCCTGACCCTTGACGGGTTCGAACAGGCGCCACAGATCGCAGAGTTAGGGACGACGAGGGCACGCGCATTCGAGCCGTTCTTCGAGCCCGTCGGCTCGAGGGTGCCCCACATGTCGTGTTCGAGAGCCAGCGAGGGCGCCTAGCCGGGGGGATCCCACCGAGGGAGAGCTTCCGCGCCCTCGGTCCCTATCGAATGGGACCGAGTCCCACCTAGCAAACCCACGCAAGCGCTTCCCATGGACGTGTCTCCGGACCGCGCAGCCTACCCTTATCGAACGGGGCATGGACGTCCACTTGAACCACCCGCTAGCAGCTCGACGAGGAATCCGCAATCCGCGACCCGCTCGATGGGGGTTGCGGAAACCTCAGCCTCCGTCCCGCGGAGGGACAGCGAGGGCGCGTTAAAAAGCAAGTCGCAAAGCTCTACCCGATCGCCTCGAACGGGCCAAGGCTCGGGGGCTTGACGCACGGCTACACCTTATTGAAATTGCACCCGCCGGAGACAGCGCCAGCAGCGCGTGCACCCCCGAAGCCGGCTGAAACACCGCCGATGCCGGTTGGAATATGTGCCACGCCCTCTGACCAAAATTCTCGCGGTTAACCCCTGCAGGAGCACCCACACTCCTGCAGGGCTTCGGGGGCTAGACCCGCGGGTCCGCTGACGTGGCCCCACGGAAAGCGTTCGCAGAACAAGGAGGGAAGAACGTCCTATCGGTAGGTTCCGGCATGCGGGGAGCCTCAATGGCAAACCCACGGATGCTCGGGGGCTGCTGTCGGGGGACGGCCCTAGGGGTCCCCTTAAACAATGGGGAAAACCTCACTTAAAACCCGCAACGAAACCAAAACACGTCAAGCCTAACCATGCAGGTGCCTAACCATGCAGGACACGGCCCACGCCGCAGTAACCCCGACGGCCCATCGAGGCGGCCCACTTAGAGACCCCCTCGAACGGGCTCCGCCTCGTTCGAGGATGCGTGTACCCTTCGGGCGGGCTTCGCCCCGCTCGAGGGGCAGCACTTCCCTCGAGCGGGCTCCGCCTCGCTCGAGGGTACGCCCCGCCCTCGGCCGGGGTCCGCCACGCTCGAGGGGTGCCCCTCACGCGTGCGCCGGCCCCCGTACACGGGCATTTAACGCCCCGACGCCGGCGGGACGGCGCCATCATGCGCCGGGGGCTCGCACCCCGGTGCCGCCGCACCAACTCCCCGGGGAGGAGCCCATCCCCGCCCGCGTGGGAGGGGAGCGTGCGGCGCGGCCGGTGTCGTCCCGTGACACCGTGCGCATGCCCCGATGCGGCTAACGCGCCGAGCCCTCGAGAGGGGGCCGGCGCACCCTCGATTCACTTTCTTGTGACCCTACGGGGGTTAGGTGGAGGCGCTAGGCCGGTGGACCGCCATCCCCCGCCCCCGCAACGGCGTGGCCGCCGTACCCGCGCGTGCGGGCGCACGCCGAGGCCCCGTAGCAACGACTCCAGCCCTGTGAAGCGCGTCGGGAAGGAACGCGTCCTGCCTACTCCTGTACGCCGTACGGCGCGCGCGTCAGCACCTCCCTCGAGCCTATCAGAGGACATCACCGCCATCCGCTGCTCTCCTACCCTCGAACCGCCACTGTTCGGGTACAAGTCAGGCCATGATGACCAGATCGCTGCGAGGATTGCCCGAACGGCCGCCCACTCTACAGCGTAGCACGTCGCACTCCCCCACGTAGCTAGATAGCGCGGCGCGCATGTAAACCGCCTCCCCCTTGATCTATAAAAGGGGGAGCGAACCCCCCAGCCGCGGGGGACAGCAACACGCTCAAGGCCACAGACCAGGAGCCCTTCACATACACCACACACTCTCCAATTCTCCCACAATATCTTCAGCCACTCACCGGGGACTTGGAAGCCACGCTTCCTCTCCCGCCTTGCTTGTAGCCGCCCCACTACAGGCACCCTCGGTGCTGAGCAATATAGTGCCGTGAGCACACCCCTGCTGGACGTACGGCCCCCTCGGCCGGAACCAGGATAAAAACCCTGTGTCACTTGTTGCTTAGCATCGACCATTGAGGGATAGACCTCGGCGCTATCTACTGGTTAGTGTCGGGACCATATTCCGCACCGACAAGTTCCCACCGGAAGCTAGCTAGAAGAACTCGCTTCCACCGGGGATTCGATTTCGAGCTCCATCAATCGCCGACGACGGGAATCCTACACATCCTTCGGTCGTCTGGTGCGGTCTTCCTCGACAACTCGGTCGGTCCATGACGAGGGCCAGAATTAGGACCCCCTTTGACGGCAAGATTATCCCTCTTAAAACAGCAAAACCATTACCCTCAAGGTGGAGTTTCCTGTTCGGTGGCAAGCAGCTTGAGGATGGTTGTACCCTTGTAGACTGCAACATCCAGAAGGAGAGCACCCTTCACCTAGTGTTGCGTCTTAGGGAAGGGATGCAGATCTTCGTCAAACCCTCACTGGCAAGACGCCCAGTCTTTGGCCGGGTGGCTGCATCTCCGACCAGTTTCCCACTAGAGGAACCCGCCTCCGCCTCGCACGACAAGTCTCCGCCTCGCATGACAAGTCTCTGCCTCGCACGACAAGTCCGGCTCCGACTAGTGCGTGGACCCAGACGCACGGCTCGGGCATCGCCACCGACGCGCATGGAGAAGCGAATCTCCACGTCACGCGGGAACAACAGCTGGCGGTCATGCAGATGACCTGCCCCGACAAGAGCCTTAATGCAGGTCTGACCAGCCGCACAGCCATCACATCGCCATCATCTCCCACTCTGCCACACGCAAGACTCAACCCGAGGCACTCAAGCACCCTCTACGGCGTGCACAAGCCTAGACTTAGGCTCGGGCGTGGCAAGCTAGGCAGGCACTCGGGCAGACTAAGACAAGTCAAAACTACTCGGGGAGAAGGCCAAGCATCCCGGAGGAAACAGTCCAACCCAGCCATGCGGTGGTTTCCCCGACAAGGCATCGCGACTCGGCTTCAATGCACCCCGGCGGACGGCGACGGACGACGGGACGTGCCAGCTGTCAAGTACTGTAACTCTTTTTTACTTCCCCTTGTGTCCTTTCGCTTGTGACTATAAAAAAGGGAAAGGAGTGCAACGGTCACAAGGGTTAGACCTACATATGACCGAACACCACCACCCGGGACCTGGGAACGAACTCCCTCTCTCGACCAGCTTGTAACCCCTACTATGAGCACACCTGGCTCAGGAACACGACAGCTACACACTGGATGTAGGGTATTACTCCTTGGAGGCCCGAACCAATATAAATCTCGTTGTCTCCTGCGCTAACCATCCGAGCCCGACGCACGATCGATAGAAATTTACTACCGGCGGTAGAGAACCCCGACAGTCCCTCTTCAACTGACACACGGCGCGGTCATCCCACCCTACTGCTCTCGCCTTTGTCGATATCCCATCTCTCCGTCAGCGGTTTCTTCATCGGCGGCTTCTTCGTGGTTCCCTTGTTGTTCAGGTCCAAGGACTTTTGTAACCTTCTTTGAAGGTTCGCTTTGTAATACCAGTACTTAATATATAAAGTGGTTTTCGTAAAAAAATACCACATGTGTCTGTTTGTTTTGGTAAACAAACAGACACATGTGGTCAGGCTTATCCATATGATGAAAAATAATGTGTATGGATATAATTTGTTTTTGTCCAATTCACAGTAATATTTGTGCTTATTTTCATATTATTATTTTGAGTGCTCCTATATTGCAATATAAATAATTTATTACCCGTAGCAACACACGAGCACGAGCCTAGTATCTATATATTTCCAAAATCCTAAAAAAAATTGGCGATATTATATACTACTCCCTCCGTATTTGGTATTAGAAGACGTTTATGACAAGATTTAAGTCAAACATTAGGATTATAAATCATGAATAGTTTTTAAGTTATTGAGTTTGAAAATGTGATAATCATATGAATAGAATCGTCTTGAAAAATATTTTCTTAGAAATATAAATATATCATTTTTGAATAAATATCTTTTTTAAAAAAACAAGTCAAAGTTATGTTTTGAAGACCGTGTCACAGTCAAAAACCTCTTCAAATACCAATATGGTGGGAGTATAAAGGTATCTAACCTTAATTTATAAAACTACATTCGTATTCAAGTTTTATGTCGAATTTGTGTTCAATATTTATCCAAAACATATTTATTCCACCATCCTATTAAGTGGAATCCATGGTTAATTTTTTTTTAAAAAAAATTAGGAACTCACAGTGGACTGCGGAAGCGGAACAGCGGAAGCCGGAAACCAGGTAGGGCCCACAGCCTCACCAAACGTACCCGAGTACGCCAAATTTCCTATCCCGTTCACCCAAAATTTTCCCCATCGGCGCTTGCGCGAGCGGGGAAGAACAGGGAATGGATCTCCCCCCTGGCGGCGGCGCAGTAGCTCAAGTTTCGCGTTGCTATCTGCAGAGTGAGGAGACTCTGGGCATCTGCCATGGCGTGTCAGAAAGATCTGTCGGAGCCCCGTTCACCATAGATGGCCGCCGGTGGTCCTTTGTGACCAACTCTCGCGGCGGCGCCGTGACCCTGACGCTGAAGAGTCTGGACCTTGGCCCCAACGAGTTTGGCGTCGCCAACGTCAAGATTGTGGACCGCCGCCAGAATCCGCCGGTTGCTCACAGTCCCATCCGCTGCTTGGTTTATCGTGGTCAGGCTACCCAGTTGCAGCTGCCGACGGTTGCGGAATTGGCGGAGAAAGGGATCGTCTTCAATGATTCTCTAGCAATAGCAATCAGTGCCCATGTCTTCCCGTGACCTCCCAACAAGCCATTACTCAGCCAAGATTTGTGCCATATCCTGGAGAGCGGAGATGGAAGCGATGTGACCTTCCGTGTCGGAGAGGATGTTTTCCCCGCCCACCGAACTGTCATCCAAGCTCGCTCGCCAACATTGGCAGCGGAGCTCGCTTCTACATCTGATTCAGCCACACCCATCATAGTTGGAGGGGGGATTGAGCCCAAAGCATTTGGCGCCTTCTTGAAGTTCTTGTACACAGATCAGTTGCCAGGGGCAGAGGAGATTATGGGTGAAGCTTATACCAAGGAAGGCGGCTGCTGTATGACTGAAGCTCTGTTTCTTGTGGCTGAGAGATTTGACCATGAGCGATTGAAGGGAATTCTGGAGGAGAGGATGCTTGCCTATCTTGATCCATCTACTGCCGTGAGGACACTGGCATTTCCTGAGCTGCATGGCCGCCGCCAACTTCAGGCGAATTGCTGTCGGACTGTGGTATCAAAAGGATGGTTACATGATGTGCTTCAGTCCGGTGGGTGGTTTGGAGATCTCAGGACAAACAATGATTACCCAACTGCCGCAAAAGATCCATTACTACTGGAGGCCGGCCGGCTGCTAAAGAGACCTAGAGTGTCAGTTTCAAATCAGGTGCTTAGATGTACAAGTTCTTCCATTTTGATCGTGGGCATGATTACTTGGAGTCAAATGTTTTCTGCTCTCCTTGCTGTCAAAACTATTGCTATTGTCCTTGTCCTTGTCCTATTTGACAAATGATTGTTCGCATTATTGGTAGCAGTATTGCGCCATCTTTTGTTAGTTGTCTGGTTACTTGGTGATGATGTCTGTGTGATAAGTTCATTTGCTTAAACCAAGTTGTTCTGTTGGAATGTCATAGTCAGCCTTAGCATCTAGCTTTGAATCAGGTTAAGTCTTTAGGGTTCTCTTTTCTCTCCCTTCTCTCGCTACTGTTTCTGTATGAACTTCTGGAATTTTTCGTTGCTTGGTAATGGACATAGGGAATGCTTCGGTTCGGAAAAATAATTTCACCATCCCTGATGTTTAGTACTGGTTTCTGTACTGTGATAGCCAGCCTGTGCAATTTACCTGGATCAAACCCTGTGTTGGAGCTTGGAAGCATTGCCATTTCTGTTCAGTTTTGTGCTTCCTTCACTTTTTTGTACTAGTTGGTTAATGATCCTTTGCTTAACTGGTAGCAGGATAATTGCACTCTCCCTAATTTTTCAGCAGTGGTGTGCACACATTTTTATGTGGTACAATGCTTATGCAATTTACCAGGAAGCAGTGTCTTCTTTATTCTATTATGATGGAATAGCACGATCAGATGTTAGTGTTAGACTCCCTGTTGTTGATTAGCACGCATGTCTTGAAGGTCTGACTGATACATATAGTGTGAAATCTGAATATAAGGCAGTAGCGTGTTGCAATTGTATGCAACCTTCACTGGCCAAAGCTGGTGGCCCTGTCTTGGCCAAAATGGTTAGGCTAGTCCAGTTTCTCTGTTCAGTAAGGAACTGTAAAGAAAACTCTATTGTATCTGCTACAGGTTTTCATATTCACTTTTCTTTAACCAAACAAACTTTTCTTGGGCCAGTGTATCAGTTTTGCTTGGTTGTTAGCAGTGTAGCAGTTCTGACCTGAAATGCATGAGCTTACCAGTGATCTGAAATTTCTAGCCAGAATTTTCTTGGACCAACGTAACAGGTTTGCTTGGTTATCAAACAGTGAGCAGTTTTGCTCTGAAATGCATGAGCTCACTAGTGATATGAAATTCCTAATCAATTGATTTGTGTTACAAAGTACTCTTTTGCATTCTGCAAATTCTTGGAGAGGTCAGAGGACATATCTTGTGGGGATTCATCGAAGAGATGCTGTTGGCTAGTATTTTTGTACAATCTCTTGTGCCATGGTTTTCTAACGATATCATTAAAAAGGTGTCTTTGCAAACTTGCTGGCTGTGTCAAAACTAAACACTGATTTGATGGTTGGCGACTTGGCGTCATCTGGCATCTATAATAGTTTCAGTGTTTTTTTTTCAAAAAAAGAAGGAACAAGCCTACTTTTCATCCCTTAAGTTGTGTGAAAGTGTGACATTAATCCCTCATTTTTCGTTTGGTGCAAATTAACCCCTTAACTAACTAAACTGGTGTCATCCCCACCTTAATTTAACATTGATTTAGTATCATATAACAACAATTTAGACCATGTAATCATCTTGCTAATCATTACGTAGGCATGCTACAACGGTTGAGTGTGAATCGGAACCTTTTTTTGAAAAAAAATTATGGGTAACTGATTTAGAGGATTTAGTGAAAAATATTCATGGTTTTGTATTTTCACCTCGGCATACTATATTGTTAGGTAGTAATTAGCAAATGATTATATGGTCTAAACTGATATTAGATAGCACTAGATTATTGTTAAACCGAGGTATAGTGCACTTATATAATTAGTTAAGGGATTGATTTGGACTAATTAAAACATAAATGATGAATGCCACAATTTTAAAATAGGATGCAAAATATACCTTTTCACTTGAAAAATAGGTGAATAATTTCCAGAATCCAAATTTGTTCTGTCTGTCATGATTATTCAGAAGATGCCAAAAATGTGTTACATCAAAACATTTCCACGATTTCTTTTCCACTAAAAAACACCATATTTGGTTGTCAAACATGATTACTTTAACCATCACATTTTCGATATGAAACCTTAATGTGCTTCATTCAGAATGGAGGTATCCAAGAGCAGAATCTGGATTACAACACTTTTCAACTGGACTAGAAAAATCAACTATGTAGCAGCTATGCAGCATGCAGCAGCATTACAAAGCGCACCACTATATAAGCTACCTGCCTAACATCAGTTGGACATTCCGGCCATTGTCGTGAGCGTTAGAATAAGTCAGGTCTCCAGATCTTGGCTATGTGACAGTGCCAGTAACATGAACCAAACACGCTAATTACCACCAATCAGGTGAAGCAAGACATGCTGAATATGTTCCTCTTTGCCTTTGCAACCTGAACGTTTTGCTTGCTCACTTTAGCCATTACAGCATCTTTGGTCAGGAACCTGAGCGTCAATTCTTCCTGAATCTAACAAAATATAGGTTACATCTTAGAACTTACAGCTAGCTTTACAAATTACAATCACCCCAGTGTGTCTACTTCTCAATCTAGCATCAGTTCGACATTCCAGCCATTTCCTTGCGCACCAGAACAAATTGATGATGCCAATAATGAACAACAACATCCCATCATCTGTCAAACCTGTATGAAGTACCAGGCAGTGAGCTGCCCTAAACCACCACCAGATCAGGAGGATGTCGCCTGGGAAGCAAGAAATGCTAAATATTTTGCTCGCTCTGCCTTGTAACGTTTTAGCTCTTTGATTGCCGCCAGAAGTACATGCAACGAAACTGGTGCGAAAAATGGCTGCAGGAAGTACAAAGTGTTTAATGTAGTACCAATTACCGACTGCACACACAAATGAAGTTTAATGTATACAGTATAATTTGTGATTTCATCTTTCTGCAGTTTGATAAAGTTTGTTGAATACTGGTAAAGCTCTAAATTTGAGATTTTTAAATCCATGACTGATAAATCGAACAATAACTTTAGTGTACTTTACTATGAGTATCAGAGAAAATCAGTGTCAACCGTAGAAGTTTCAACTGACAGAAGCCTGTAATAATGTACTCACCATGTAAATAGCAAAATAATGCTCTATTGAAGCGTAACTGATTGACATAATAGATGGATGGAAAAATGCATCCTCAGCCAATGCCCTCGCTCTTGTTGCAGATACTGTACATCAGCACACTTCTCACTAACTGTTCATAAAGGTGTAAGAACATTATGCAAATGAATAATTTTAAACTTGCCTGCTGAAGAGTCACTTATTCCAAGAGTTGCATTTCTTTGAGCTAAATTTGCAGCTTCAAGAGAGAGCTCAACCTGAAAAATAAAATGTAAATGGTTAGAACAAGAGTAAGCTCTCTATAATCAAGATAGCAAACAATCAGCACCCATGTAAAAGTGTTTTAAACACAAAGATACTATTACTTCTGTTGCGTTATGAATGCATAACCAAAAGCGTACAAAGATAAAGACTAGTTCACAGATCAATGAGCAGCACATTTAGCAAGAGTGGTAGATAGACAGACCTGTCTTCCAATTTCATCCATGACAATCATTCTTGGGAGAGAATGGACCTGGCAACAGAAATAACATTAGTATGCCCACAAGTGAAGAACAGCCACTTGTGTACCATTAAGCACTGCTTCAAAATGAGCCATACCAGACTGGATAGAGACTCCAAGGTGGTGAGGCATGACAACAGATTGGAAGATGCATGATGTCTGTATAGTAAATCTAACTCCCTGCAGGAAGAAGAGGAGGATATTAGAAGCACGATAATCCACATAGAGCTTTACTAGACTTGTTATGATAGATATGATTTGCAACTGTCAACAGGTGCGTTGATAACCAAACTCTAGAACATCTAGATACTAGGATCATCTAGCTCTGGCGAAGGCCCGGTTCACCCTGATCGATCTTACACTTAAGAGGTCAAAAGATGAGGTGGCCACATTCTATAGTGTGTTGTGTACAATCAATTTAAGTATGTGACACATGCTATAGTACTGATGGTTTGAGAATATGCAGAGTCTGGTATTCAGGACAATAATAATGGTGGCCAAAACACTATCCAATGGGGCAATGACCAATGAATATGGAATAGAAATTACAGATCGTGCAGTATTATGTTTCACCTTAGCAAAATAAACTTTGCACTATGGTAAATATAGTAAGGCAGTTGAGAAAAGAAATTACCATTCTGTGAACCCCTTTTCACTAACTGCAAATTTTGTTGGCATGTCTATATCTTGTGAGAGATAAGATGGTTTTAGACCAAACAACTGCCTTAGTTGTCCGATGAAGATTTCAAGAGTCTCCATAAGTTCCTGTTTCACATAGGCATCAACAAATAATGCTCTTGCAAAGATTTCAAAGGGTGACCTTTGCATATGAAAATACCAGGATATCAAAGAGCAAGAAAATGATCAATTGCACACACCTGAGATGACATTTTCTTCCGGGTACCATGAGTCCTCTGGGAACCAAGTGAACAGTCTGGTGGGTTCCAGATAAGAACACCTCCCCACATCTATGAAATAGGATGATGCTGTTAAGTAAATAGCAAGATGGGTACCATTAGTCCCTTCCACAGCCAGGTATAGAAGCACTTACAGGGGATATAAATGCATTAGTTTTTGAAATCCCACCATCAGGAAGTTGTAAGTACAATGGGCATTCCTTTGCAGATGGAATATATCTGAATGATTTATAGACGATACAGATGAGCATACATAAATATTTTATACAACTAATACTCTCATAGTAAACTTGATCGATGAAAATCAAGCTGATATCTTTTATGTGTGCACACTTGACACTTGGAAATAAGAAATTAACGTGAAAACATGGAATTTTCTATAATGGATTGGGTTCTTAGGATTTCATCACATTTAGTAAAAAGGAGACCGTAATAAATAAAAACAGGAAGGAAAATTTGGAGCAGCAGGGGTAAACCCAAAATGCATTCTGCTAATGGTTTTAATAATTTGTTGTAGAGAAATAATTTAAATTAAATAATGGTTCTGAGACTCTTAAGGTTTCGTACTATACAACAAAAAAGGGATTAATAAGCAAGCTAATACTTTTAATAATTTGTTGGAGAGAACAAATTAAATTACATCATGGTTCTGAGGCTCTGAGAGTAAAGTTCAATGTTATACAACAAAAACAACAATAAAAAGCAGATATTAATAAGCAAGTTTCTTCCAATGAACATACACCACAAATTGAAGAACTTTTGAATGTCCTGTAGCTGAAATTGATGTATCCAAGTGCCACTCATTTGAATTTACCTGTCAAAATCATATTTTTCAAGGCATGATTAAGTTGTGGATCTCATGAACCACTATATATGTTAGGGGAAGCTACCCATAGAATGCAGTACAATCAATAGCAAATAGTTTCTATAAGACCAGTCAGAAACATACAAAGAACGGAATGTCTCCCATACTAAGGACATTGCCACCCAGTTTATCATCAGAATAAGAATAGGACGACTTAGGAGTGTGGTACAAAACCTGAAAAAAAGCGACGGAATTATTGCTTATTAAATCGATGATCCTAAAACAAAGGAACATCAGCATTTTCACAAGGAATTATTGCTTAGGAGTGTGGAAGAATGTAGCTTAGTTTAAGTAAGAAAATTGGCACCTGACTCTCTATATTAATTTCCGCAATAGGCCGCAGTGCCTCAATCACAGGATTTAACACCCTCTCGCCAATCTTTTCAAACTCCCTGCATGTAAAATGCCTGAGTGTAAGAATTCCAACAGCAGCAGTAGCAACGGAAATAAGTTCCGTCTCTGAAAGAAGCTAAGCACAGCCTACAGAATATCTAACTGATGTGAATAAGAACTATAATCCAAGTAATAACGCACATGTACCTTATCTATGTAGTCAAACATGTTGTACTTGACTTAAACATCTAACTGATGTGATGTAATGGTGGGGGAAAAATTTGAATATTTTTTTCTAGCAATTTGATATGGAAGGGAATATTGGCACAGCAATAAAGCAACAACAAAAGTATAGGTAACTCGTGAATTTTGTTCTTACCAATCATAGACCCAATCACTTGGATCAGCATTCAACAAGCTAAAGGATAGAACGACATTTCCATCTGATCCAACTGGCATGAACTCGGCTTTCCCAATGCCTGTCTCACCCTCCTCAACACCACCATTCATGAAATACTTGACAAATACCTTCCCAATAGCTGACACTGCCTTAGCCTCGTCGACCTTTCCAGCCACCCAAGCATGCCGATGCTTCCCAATGACAACCCTTGTTCCCTCCGCATCACCAGTTTCCACAATCACAACAGTGTAAATCCTAGACCCATCCCCGCTGCCGCTGCCCAGCGCTGAGTGCAGCAATTCATCAAACACCTCATCACCGAGCACCAGGTCCGCAGTGGTCACAACACCGCATTCCCAACGTGAGCCAACGCTGCTGCTGCTGGAGCAGCCACCAGACGACTCTACGGTGACCGATACCGAGACATTACCGGCAGTGGAAGTGGGCGGAAGGAGCTGGAGCTGGGCCGAGATCGCTCGCTCGAGGCGACTGGCGAGGGAGGCATCGGAGGGGCCGGAACCGGACTGGAGGAAGACCGCGTGAAGGCCGCTGGGGAAGGATGGCGGATTGGAGTGGAGGCGGTGCGCGAGGGCGGTGATTGCGTTGGAAGGCAGCGGCGAGCGGTGGATCTCGGTGGATTTCAGCAGGAAGGGCAGTCCTACAGAGAGACAAGCAGAGATGAGAGCTAGTTATACAGAGAAGAGTAAAAACCACTAGCTAACGGAGCTAGGGGAGGTGGCGGGTAGTACCGAGGAGGAAGGAGAGGAGGACGGAGGCGGTGAGGACGAGGCGCTTCACGCCGGGCTTCGTCGCGCGCGACGGAGGATCCCTGCTGCCTGTAGATGTGGGATTAGAAGTAGACTGGCCTCCGGAGGCTTCGCCGGAGGTGGAAGGAGCAGGAGGAGGAGGCGCTGGGACCTCGTCGCCGGCGATCTCCGCCATCGCTAGAGTGAGCGGAGGTCTACCGGCGGCCGGGGTCCTGCGACAGAAGCAGCGTTGTGGACCGGAAGCCCGAACTGTCGCTGGCTTTCTGTCTGACAGGTGGGTCTCCCTCTAGGCCTAGCGGGTGCGGGCTGTGCACCAGTAATCGGTCCACCAAATTGCTAGTAATGGCCCAGTCAACCACAAACCCGCTGTTATCTAGTTTCTGAATACGACCAGCAATCGGCCCACCAAGCATTGCTAGTAAATCCATTTTCGCCTCGTACATAGTATCGGCCTGTTCGGTTGTTGGTGGTGATGGTAGTCTTGGTTTTCTTCGGAGAGAAAATCTGGCTTGGTGATTCTGGCCATTCTTGATGGCTTGATTCGTTCTCGGAGAAAAGATCTTCTTTTGGTGGTGATAAAAGCGAAGATAACAGTTTGTATATTTTTTCTCTACATCGCCTTGTTTACGATTTGAAAATTGAAATAATCGCATTTGTGCTCCACTGTGCAACTGACCAGCTGTTCACCCGAGGGGGGTTGTTGCAGGTTAGACGCTCCGGCAGGCTCTCGACCTCTCGCGCTGTCGTGTGCATGATGTAGATGCAGCCAGCAGCAACATGTTCTACCTGTACCTGTGGTCACGCTCTGCCTACTTGCATAGGACTTGCGGATCTAGCCATCAAGAAGAGCCAACGCACGTTTTCCGCGACGGGCACGAACCAAACCGACGATGATTCAGCCGCGCGCACACAGGCACAGGCACAGCGGCGGACACAGTAGTATACGCGCGCGATCCAATGGGCTCCGTATCGAAACCTACCCATACCGCACGCACATGCGGCTGCCGCCGACCAGCCCGCGCGCGCAGCGGCCGGCATGGCTCCTCAGCGGCCGCCGGCGCCGGCGTTCGGATAAGCCGTCCGCGGCGCCGGCGTGGCGGCTGGCCGACTGGCGAGACCGCGACGCGAGGATCCCCATGCATTTTGTTATTGACGGAGGGTAACATGGCAAGTTGATCGGGCCGCGCGCGTGCGTCACCATCCGCGCCGATTTCGCTGGGTGCCCCCCGCCACATGCGCCGCGGATCGGCACGAGCCCAGCCAGGCCGGGTGGCGTCAGCATTCAATCCGCTCCTGCCTTTCCGGCACGAGTGCAGGAGGGGATTGGGTCGATGCGCCTGGGATGGATGGATGGATTGGATAATCTCACGAGTTAGATTTGGCGTCCCTGTCTCTGGCCCCTGGACCTGGTCGGCTCGACCTGAACCTGATCATCAAACACACGGCGTAGATCACGGTATCTTGCTTTGGTTCTACGGATGATCAGTCGGCAAAAAGGAGCTCGGGATACGGGTAGGAGCAGCAGCAGCGCGTAATCGGAGCTACTGAACTTTCTGTACCCAACGTCATCAGAGTCTGCAGACCACACGATCTTGACTCCCTGAGCTCTTTTTTTTAATTAAAAAAAGGTGTGTACACGGTTGACACTTGACAACTTGCTAAAAGAAAAGGCAAAGCTTTTGCTCGAGCTTTGCAGCTGAGCGCAAGCTGGCGATTATATGTCTGCTAACCGTATGCATATTGCTTCTTGGCACATGATTGTGTTCGGCAGATCTCCAACTGATTTAGCTCCCGTTTGGTTCCCATAAGTAAGTCTGTTTAAAGCGTCGCTGTTTGAATTCTGATGGCTTATAAGTCGATGGGCTCCACTTGTGAGGGTGGTAGAGGAAAAAGTGGAAATAAGTCACTTTAAGTAGGGGTGAAGCTACTTATGCAACTTATAAGTTGGAAGACTTTAAGTCGTAATTTGTTTGGTTTCAGCGGTGTGACTTATTTTACACTTTTTTGACTTTAAGTCACCCTACTTTTTATGGGACCAAAGCAGGGCCTTAGACCTTAGAGAGAAGAATACCGCACGAGAAGTTGAAAGAAGAAAATCTCAACACAAATCATTAGCTCATTTGCGACTTGAAGGGAAGATGCACAGTGCATGCCAAGTGAAAAGTAAAGCTGCCCCCTTCGGTTTAATACCTCGCTTCAATTCATCTTGTCATCGTAGCTGTCCTAACACACGCATGTTTATCAGGTTGATTATACGCACTAAACACCTGAACCGAACCCGGCATAATGCAAAAAAAAACTGATCAACCAAAACATAACCTAATATGCGTATCAACGACTTGAAACCGATGGAGACTTTGTCCCTCCGTGCGATCACCTGTCCCATCACATAATTGTGTGTGCTTTTGCAGTGCTGATCCTCAAAGCGCAGACTTTTTCTCCGTGCGAAAATCCCATAACAGTACAGACCATGTCCTTTTTTTTCTCTCCCGAGTCCGGATAATACGCCAACCATTCCCCTGATTCTGCGATGATTTTCAGCCTGTTCGGTTTGGCTGGTGGCTGATGTCAGGTCTTTGGTTTGTTCACGAGAGAAAATCTTCTTTGGTTGCTTGTTGTGGTTCTTGGTGTTGGCATTCATTTCGAGAGAAAATCTTTTGGCTTTGGTGGGTGATAAGCCGAACGAACAGGCTGTTTGTGAGTGAGTTGTAGTTGTTAACGGGTGGGTAGGGGCAGCTTGCTCAAAGCAGGTTTCTGTCCAACCTTTGCAGTTCAGCACAACCTGGCAGGTTTTCTACATGTTCGGTAGCCGTAAACCTGCTGCCGCTTGGTTCTGTCGACTGCAACTTGAAACAGCAGGTGTGCGGTAGCATACGTGCGAACTGAAGACCAAGCGGTGAAGCAGCAAAGCAAGTTGCTCAGAGCACGTCCGGAGTTCAGTACATGCCGAGCTGATGATGGAGAAAATGGGGGCATGTACTGGCAGATTCTGAAAAGAATGCAAGGATTTACAGGAGCATCATGTTAAATTATCAACTGTATTGCTGTCTCGACAGTAGGCAGAGAGTATGTTACACAGAGTAAGAAGCAAAGAATTAGCACGGACAGCGGCGGTGGGATAAACCCGTCGACAGTAATTTACATGGTGTGTTTAACGTCTTACAGTATATCCTATGGCTTGATTCGATTGGCCGAATTCAAGCCCTCAAACTCAGCAGGCTCTGAACATTGCAGTTAGACCGAGCTGAAACCTTTGCTCGGTCCCTCGCGCAAAAACAAACTGAAAGAAAGAAGGAGAAAGAAAAAGGAAGCTGGCAAGAAACTCAGGGGACGATCTCTAGTTGTCTTCTACTACACTTGGATGAAGGAGTGGCAGGGCACTCCCATGAGCTGCGCCAAGGTGGTTGACCTGAGCTTCCTCTCCTTCACGGCCGGGTCTTCCAGGAGCAGCACCTTGTCCTTGTCCTGGACGCCGACCATGTGGAGGTGGTCGCAGTCGTCCCTCTCCTTGCCCCTGTACAGCAGCCTCTGCTCCCTGGGCCACAGCCCGGTCAGCAGCGACAGCATCACCTTCAGGTCGCCTGCATCGGAGAGAGCAAACCGCAGCTCGATTATTATAGCAACCAGCCGGGGAAATCCACATTCAATAACAATTTCAATCCCAAGCCAACAATGCAGGGCGGCGCGCGTGATCGGAGGGCGTACCGAAGGTGGCGGTGGCGTCGATGGAGACGTCGTGCCACTGCCAGCCGGTGGAGACCCTGACGAGGATGTACTCCACGGCGGCGGCGTCCTCCTCGGGCGCCCGCCGCTTCTGCACCAGCATCCCGCCTGGTCGCACCTCCCACTCGATCTTCTCGTGCTCGGCGACCATGGCGCAGATGTCCGCGCCGCCGGTGCTGCCGGCCGTGCTCCTGGACCGGCTCCTGAACAGCCTCCTGGGGCTCGGAATCTTCACCATCTCCAGCTGCTGCTGCTGCTCTACTAGCTGCTCCGCTGCTCCCTGCTCTGCGCCTCTGTGCTCTCAGTCTCTGTCTGGGTTGATCGCCGGATGGTTGCTTTGCTGCCGGGGACTGGGAGCAGGGCCTGGGGATTTTAAAGGGAGAGGGGGCGCGGGCGCGGGGGCGATGAGGACAAACCGGGAGGAGGTTAAAGTCGCGACAGGGCCGGGACGTCCACCGTGCGGGCGGGAAATGATTGGCGATTAATCAGCGGGGGTGTTTGTTTGTTTAACACCCGGAGACGAGACCTCCCTCCTCGCTTAAACAATTGATTAAAACGGATTAGATAGGGGAGGTGGCCTTGACGGCGACACCTGTAGCCGAGGCGGCGAGAGCGCTGAAAAGGCTTTGGAAGCTGGTGGATTTTCTGAGACTTTTTTTTTTGCGCGGTGGGGAGAGAGAGAGAGAGGCGCAAGGGAGGGGAGAGTTGAATGCGCGGGCGGGGCACGGCAGCGCGGCGGTTGGAGGCGGGAGCACATGGGGAGGTGGCGAACACGGTTTTGCTTGCCTGCACTGCATGGATGGCGGGGCCGCCGGAATCAATCGTATCGCCCCCACGGCAGTTGGCTGCTTTACGGATCACTGTTTCTGTGGAACGCTGCAGCCGTTTGTCTAGCTTATTTGTACTGTTTTTGCGTTCATTCCAAATTGCAGTGTCGGCTTACTGTTGGATAGGCCTGAATAAAACAGTACATTTCTTTTTACATAGATAATGGAAACTTATTTAAAAAGTAGTTTAAGAATAGAAAACACACCTACTGTTTTTACTTTTTACAGCCTGATGAAATGTTTCTGTGCCGGGGGGGGGGGGGGGCATGGAGGTTAAATAAGTCTGGGTGGACGATCTAGATGTTGTGCGGTGAAGATGAACAGAAGTCTGCCAGTGGAAGGTGGAGCATGGATGGTGAAGACCTTCCCGTTCGCGATGCTACGTAGGCCTGTTGTTTTTATCCACTATCTACATTCAAATCCACACCCATCTCGAATGGGGAGGGTATGGGTAGAAAATAATTATCCATTGAAGAAATGGGTAGGGTGGGTGTGGGGAGGTACAAATAATCCATTTGGGTATGTATATAATCTAAGATAAAACTAATTATCCATTGGGTATGGGTGGGATTGGGGAGGGTAAGAAGTGGATAATAATTATTTGGATTTGGGTATGAAGCGAGAGTGGATTTATCCATACCCATCAAAATTGGCAGGCTTAATGCTACGTCGACTGAGAATTTCTGTGATCTCCCGTCCCCTAGCTAGCGCCGCCTCCTGATAGAAATGAGTGGCCCACCCAGCACATGAAGGTGGAGATCAGCGTGAGAAGGACCACCCTTTATATGGTCGATCTCCACGGAAAGGAGCTGGTGAATCGGTGATAAATTAAATCACCCATTGTGATCGATCGGATCGGAATCGGATCGATGTGTAAAAACACTACAACTACCGAACACCACGGGCGACCGAAATATACGTCGAGGACCATGTGTTGGTACGTACAACACCGGCATGTGCGCGTGTTTGTCCACAAGTGGAGACCGTTCACGTCATCCTGTCAGCGCTGCCCCCTGGCAGCCTTCGTGTTCTAGGCATCTCCGCATCAGCCGAAATGAAGTGCACCTGGCTACAAAGCCTAGAATAATAATACGACGACGGCTAGATACAATCCCCGATTCGGGCGCCGCGTCAGCGCGGGAGAAACGAGAAAACAATCCGGGGATCGCGACGAGGTACTACTACGCCACCTCCCCCTCCTCCAGACCTCCACCGGTGCGGCGCGGCGCGGCGCGCCCGCCGGCGGTGCCGATGATTGCCGCGTCGGACAGCACATGCGCCTGCTGCCCTCCCCGGCGCCCGTATTCTAATTAAGCTAAACAATCGGCGAGCCTGTGTGAGCTGACGAATGATCTGCGATCACACGACGATGAGTGGTCAGATTCCTGCCGGCTGCCGGCCTGCCGCTGAGGTCTGAGGAGACGCCACGTTGGTCGACGACGGACGCCGATTCGGAGAGGGCGTTTTTTTTAAAGCCCGGGCAGCAGCAGGTTCTTCTCCCTGCAACCCCAACCGATCTCCACGGTCGATCAGATTCTCGCGGCCATGTCGGGTGCGGCGTCCGGACAAGGGAAGGGAGCCAGCTGCCAATGGAAGCTCTGGGCTTCTGGGCGCCGTGCGCGCGCGCGCTCAGTCCCGGTGGTTTTGCGATGGTTCCGGCGGTCGGTGCCGACGGGGCCTTCACGGAAGGAGCGCCTGCTTTGGACAGCCGAGTAGGTTGGGGTAGTTCACAGTTGGCGACGGAGCCTTTCTGTTCTGGGGTTAGTTGGTTGGTTGCGCCGTTGCGGTTTGTACTTTGCAGCGTCCCGCCATCGACCTCTCTGCTGGCTGGCTCGTGTAGTCGTGTACTATGTATAACGCGCAAAATTGTGTATCGCTGTCCGAGGGTTCACGTCGACGCTACGGACAACCTGAAAAGTTCCTATTCCACTCGGCTCTTGCTGTTCGCTCCTGGCCGTCGCGCATGGTTCCATGGACGCTAGCTAGCTATACTAGGAGAGAAGGGAAATCATCAAGGGAGAACAATATCCTGGAATAAGAACCGCCGGCAAAATGCTCCCTTCTCCCCGCGTTGATGCACGAATAGGTTAAGGTGCTAACCTAATACTATACTAACAGCGCATTGGGTATTCGATGCCATCAAGCATCATTGCAAGTTTGCTACATCCATCGGTGATGTAGAGCTAGCAGCAGCGGCTTGTCTTCACAAGAACTAATAAAAAGGGACTATGGCACACGCATGCACCAGCTGGGAATGCATGTATACGCTACCTAATACAAGGCGGTTATAGAGAGAATCGAAGCACAGTTGGGCGTACTGTCGCAACAAAAACATGGCATGCTGCTGAGAAGCTGCTTTGGGTTTTTTTTTAATTTTTTCACAATTTATTAAAAATGATGTTTCAAAGAATTGTCAAAACTATATATTACCGTCATACAACCCGTGAAACAGATAGAGATAGGAAGAGGAAGAGGGCTCGTCGGGTCAAGGAAGTTGAGCCGCATTGCCATAAAAAGAGGAAATACCCCAACGTACTCAGTAGACCTAAAGTATTAATCGTGGAGTGAGACTGTATCAGATAATTCCAGATTTCTCACTGAAAGGCAAGAGTGACTTCACTTCCATGCGTGAAGTTAGAAGCTACGCACTCAAGCAATCGGTGTTGTGGCCTAGGTGTTCACACGATGAGTTTTGTGTGATACAAGAATACGAGGGATAGAACAACTCCGGTCGTCACTTCTGGCACTGCCCATACACATGGGTAAGCAATGTTCATGAAATTGGTTCATCATCTTTCTTTGGTTTGCTAAGATTTTCTTGCCTTTTGTAGTACTCCAAACCAAAAACTACTGTTTCTTGCAACGAGTGAATCTGCCAGCTATTGACCCCCATCAAGAGTACAACAACTACCTCGAGGACGTCGCCATCTACAACCTGAAGCGGCGGCTGTCGGAGGCACTGGCTTCTCCAGATTCATCGTCTAGCGCATGCGACGACCGATGCTGCAAATGTTCGACCTGCACTTTTGAATGCCACAATAAGATCATCCCCCTCGAAAGATTGGTCACCTCCACCTCTACCCCCAGCTGATACTACTACACGCCGGCGCAGCACTCTGACGGCTCTATGTTCCCTGGGTAACTCTCGTCCAACTAGATTAATTAGAAATGTTGTAATCAAATTTCTAAAATCCCCAAGGCATGTTAGGACTAGGTTAGGCGCATGGTTAGGGTAGTAAGCGCCGTACATGCCACTGCAAAGTTGTGTGTCTTTTTCATGCACGTCTCATGTTAAGTGATGAAACTAGCAATTTCATGCATTGTAGTCAGTAAAAAAACAAACACCGTACCATATGGCTCTAAGCCCTAAACATCGTGCCATACGTCGTCTGGGGCCAGCAACCTCCCAACCCCCATTTTGGCATTTGCAGGCAGGCTAAACGCCGTACAATATGGCATTTAGCTCAGACGGCATATGGTATGGCGTTAAGATTCATTTTCAAATGACATGTCACCATGTTGGGTTTAGTCCCACATCGGAAATTAATGATGGGGGAGCGCAACATATAGGTGGGGTAGTCCTCACCCAACAATCTAGTCTTTTGGGTTGAGTTAGGCCCAGGGCCTTGTTGTTGTGGGATCCGATGGACCTAGACCTAGTGAGGCGCCGACTTGTGGGTATAGCGAGTCGGGTCGAATTCTGCTGCACCACTCTGACAAGTGGTATCAGAGGCAAAAGTCGGAAAAACCTGAGAAAATATCTCTAGGGTCACATGGTGACGGGGGAGCCCGTGAACGTCTCCGGTGGGTCACACGGATGGTTGTGACTGGAGAGTTGGACTTGAGGTCTGGATAATGTCTTGGGAGATCACATGAATGGTTGTGATGGAAGAGTTGAGTCCAATGTGTGAGGGGAGAGGTTGTGACGAGAGAGTTGGACTTGCGTCTTCGGGAGATCACACGAATGGTTGTGATGGAAGAGTTGGGCCCAATGTGTGACGGGGAGATTGTTGGTTTAGTCCCACGTCGGAAATTGATGACGGGGGAGCGCAACATACTCGCGTCTTCGGGAGATCACACGAATGGTTGTGATGGAAGAGTTGGGCCAAATGTGTGACGGGGAGATTGTTGCGTTTAGTCCCACATCGGAAATTGATGACGGGGGAGCGCAACATACATGTGGGGATAGTTCTCACCCAATTTTGGGTTGAGTTAGGCCCAGGGCAATGTTGTTGTGGGCTCCGGTGGACCTAAGCCTGGTGGGCGTCGGCTCGTGGGTATAGCGGGTCGGGCCAGATTGGGCAATAGTATATTTTGATAATTCTCCGAAGCGTCATTTATTTTTGTAAAATCATGAAAATAAATATATAAAAAAAAATCTGACTTTGACAAGATTGCTCGTCAAGCAAAGCTCTTCAGCCCGATGGTGGTGGTTACATTTCCTCTGCTGAGTGGGCCAAATTTAAGGAAGCAGTTGGGCTCCAGGCCTGCATACTACATTAAAATGGGTCTAATCCAAACTGACCCAATTGAAACGGTGGCCGCATCTGGGCCCCGTTGTGAATTGTGTGATACGGCCCCGTTGTTCTCGTGCTCTTCCTTGCTCCCATGATCCCATCCATGCTCGGCAAGTAGTCAAGGACGAGTCCAGTGACCTGAACCCGCATCCGGAGCTCACAGAGAACCCCCAGCCACCGGAGGCCGGACGGAGACGATGCCGGAGACGCACCCGCCGCCGCCGAGACCGGTGATGCTCGCCGACCTCAACTTCGAGCCGGCGGAGAGCGATGGCGAGGACCACCCGCCGACCCCCAGACCCAACCCCGCCGCTGCCGTAGCCGTGCCCGTTGCCTCGGCCCCGGCCGTCGCCGCCGACTCCTCCACGAGGTAAAGCTACCAAGCTACTGTTTCGATCTCTGCGTGCGGGACTCTCTGCTGTCCGTGCACTTTACCAGTTGTTGCGCGGCACCGCGATGACTTGGAATTGGGCGTTAGCAGTAGTCCTCGCGGTCGTGGGGGCTCTTCTTGTGGAGGAGCCGTAACCCTAGCACTTGTTGGGGTTATTTTTTCCTTTATATTTCGTGGAAGGGTAATTCATATGACAACTGAAAAAAATTCGGGGCCAATTGTTATGAATTCAACAGTAGGGTATCCTCGGAGTCATGGTCATGGTTCTGGAATTTCGTGCATATGTTCATCTAATATATTTTAGCTTTGCTTAATTATTTGAACGGGAGATAAGAGATAACATGTCGAGTTCTGTTTGGTTAAGAAAGTTTAGTATCCAAATTATTTTACACCTACGAATTTATCGTGAAATTGATGTAAAACATTTCTCGGGTCTGTTGGGGCCAAAAAAAAATCCAGGTGGGGGATTCTCTCCCTCTCCATTGGCCCTAAAAAACACCTACAAATTTACAAGCCAGCAGTTCTCGGTTTAGTTCTTAGACAATGACATTTGATGATGTACTTGCAGAAGTGGCAACGAAGAGGTTGGTTTGGCAAAAACTGTGACTGCAACAAAGGACTCTGATACTGTTGAATGTGAAGGTGACATGACCGTCAACATCTAATGCATTGGAAGGATAATTTCCCATGAATTGATTACTTACAGTTCTTCATGAACAGATACTGATCAACATTGCCAAGGGGTTTCTGCTCCTCGTGAGGAGAAAGTTAGCAACCTGAAAGCTGTGAGTTCCATATGAACCGTGTTGTTGTGTCACCCTGTCTTGATTTGTGGTACTGGTATGGTCAACATAAGCTTAACCTTCCTTCTGCAGGCTTTGGTTCATGTGGCCCGGAAAATGCCAAAGAATGCCCATGCACATTTTATGTTGGGTTTGATGTATCAAAGGCTTGGTCAGGCACAGAAGGTAAATCTTCTCTTAACAAATTGAACCTGTCTAGGATTCACATAAAGCTCAAGCAGATGCAGAAACCTTTCAGGCTATAGCATCATATGAAAAGTCGACTGAGATATTGTTACAAGATGAAGAAGAAGTGCGGAGGCCTGATTTACTCTCATCAGTGAGGATACACCATGCACAGGTTCATCAGCTTAATCAACAAAATTTACCCTTCCTCTAGTTCTGCTTTCTTTTATACAGTTGCCAGCTCTTCCTTTTGGGTGTCATCTAATAAAGCGATTCTACTCCCTCTGTACTTGGTCTGTACCTCATGCAGTGTATTTTGCAAGCAAGCATGGGTGATAGTTTTGATGAAGAGCTTGAAACTGGTGAGGTAGACGAGATCCTTGTTATGTTGAAGAGTTCAGTAGAGTCAGATCACAGGCAAGCAGCTGTTTGGAATATACTAGGTTTAGTTCTTCTTCGGGGTGGTCAAATACAGGTACGCTGCACTGAACTTGGTTTCATTTCCCTACATTGATCATGCAGCAGTGTCTGCTACTGCATTGACCATGTCATTCAACAACTAGTTGCTGATGTTTGCACCCTGTCCAGAGTTCTATCTCAGTTCTATCTTCTCTCGTGGCTGTTGCTCCAGACTGCTTGGACTCCCTTGCGAATCTTGGTGTTGCATACATTCAAAGGTTTGGAATACCATTGCATTTGTCATTTCCTTCCTTCAGACTATAATGTTGGCCATCTTCCAGTGGGGACCTAGAGCTGTCTGCAAAGTGCTTTCAAGAGCTTCTTCTAAAAGATCAAAACCACCCAGCTGCTCTGGTGAACTATGCAGCTCTTCTTCTCTGTAAATACGGATCTTTGTCCGCAGGTACATGAACACTTACTGCCATACTCTTCTATGTTGTCATTTCTTGCCATATCATAAAAACATGGTTTCCCTATGTTACTCTATCCAAAATGATGACGCCAGGAAGTCAGATAACATGTACTTTATGGTTGGACACACTATATCAATTCATTTGTTGTTGTTTTCTATTAAAGACAAGTCAAGAGTGCTGTTTTCCCTCCAAAAATGAGTTTAAAAATCACAGGTATTTCATGAGTAGTATTTGCTTTTGACTTCTGTCTCATACAATGTTACATTTCAGGGGCAGGGGGTAATATTAGTGCAGGTCCTTACCTTCATCAGAAAGAAGCCTTAGCTGTTGCAAAAGGCTGCCTACTTGCAGCAGTGAAGGCTGATCCTAAAGCTGCATCAGTTTGGGTTAATCTTGCAAATGCATATTATATGGCTGGTGAGCATAAGAATTCAAAGAAGTGCTTGGAGCAGGTAACAACTACTGTTATATTCAATTTCTATTGCTAATTAGCTGTTACAAAATTTGATAATATTGATTTGGTTTGTCAACTGCTGGACAAATTTCTGTTATGAGAACACATTAAGTGCTTGTCTAGCACCCCTTTTGGCATCCACCGGCAGTAAGCACTGCTCAGATGCTCATATTACGTTCCTTTTTTCTGATAAATGTGCCCAACAACTTTGCATTCACTGTAAGGAAGGTGATGTAGGCCTAGACATAGCGGGAGAAGCAAACATCTGAATCTTTTCTTATTTATTTTTGTATGCATTATGCTTTGCAGGCAGCAAAATTGGAACCCAATCATATGCCTGCTCGGTATGCTATTGCAGTTCACCGTATCAGAGATGCTGTCAGGTCACAGTGTACTGAAGATCAAATTCTCTGGGCTGCAAATGAAATGGCAACAGTTCTGAAAGAAGGTGACCCTTCAGCAGTTGATGCTCCAATCGCATGGGCTGGCTTGGCAATGGCTCACAGGGCACAACATGAAATTGCAGCCGCCTATGATACTGAAAACAACAATCTTAACGATGCAGAAGAACGGGCTCTTTATACTCTAAAACAGGTAATGTTTCGCAAACTACTGTCAACTGAGAGTGTTGTCATTCTATTCAGTGTGAAAATCTGAATTTGGCAAGTGCAAAACTTGGGAAATAATGGAAAACATTGTTATTTTGAAAATGTGTTACAGGCAATCCAAGAGGACCCGGATGATGCTGTCCAATGGCATCAACTTGGCTTGTACAATATTTGCATGACCCGGTTTAGCAGGTCTGTAAATTTTCTTAAAGCTGCTCTGGCCCGTTCCCCGGATTGCAGCTATGCTTGGTCCAATCTTGGTAAGTTATGTGCTCAGTGTAGTCTTTTTTTCTTAACTGAATAGTAATTAGTTAAACCGAACAGTGTGATGCCAATTGCCAAGATCCTTGAGCTGACATAAAACTTAAGCATCATAATTCCAAGTTCTCAACTATTGCTGCAATGTAAATAATTAAATATTTTTCTTTTTTGTTTGCTAGAAGAGTGATGTTATAGCTTTTTGCCAATGAGGATTGAGGAATGTCTAAAAATGACCTTTTAATATAATGATCTCTGTTCCAGTACCATCAATCTTCTAATTTAGCAATTCATCTAATTAGTTACAGAAATTCACCTAGCCTTTCATCCAAATAAAAAAAACTACTACATGATCATACTCTTGTCTAGTTTAATGTATTAGACTCCATTACTAATAAGTGCCCGCTGTCTGATCAGCATCTGAGAATAACTTCTTGATTTCACAGGTATTGCATTGCAGCTATCAGATGATCCGTTCTCTGAAACTGTATATAAGAGGGCACTGGTACTATCATCAACTCAGCAGCTACACGCAATCTTCTCTAACCTTGGAATTCTTTATCGGCAGCATAGGAACTATGAATTTGCCAGAAAGATGTTATTAAGGTCGTTGGAACTGTGTCCTGGATATGCACCGGCCAACAACAACCTGGGGCTTGTATTTGTCGCAGAGGGCCGTTGGGAGGATGCTAGAAGTTGTTTTGAGAAAGCTCTGCAATCTGATCCCCTGCTTGATGCGGCCAAATCAAACCTGTTAAAAGTCCTTGCGTTGTCTAAGAAACAGTAGAACCAGAGAAGACAAAAAAATGATCTTAGCTTCAGAGTTCATAAACATGGAAACACCGTCATCAAATATCTGATTTGAAATGTCTCAAGGGCCGGCCAACACAGATTGACTGCTTACAGGGCTAGCCGGCTAGGGAAGTTTCAGAAGTGTACCCTCCAAGACAGCAATTATTGGTCTGACCGAGGTGGTGCTCTTCGTCTGCCAATCAACAGGTGCATTGGGCCACAGGCTCAACAGGTGCTGGAGTATTAGTCCAGGAAGGGCCCAGATTTTGAAGTTTGTGTGTAAAATTTCGCTGTAACAAAGCATGCATGTGAAGGATTTCAGACTGCCCGCTGTATATAACTCCCGAGTAAGTTGAGCATGCATGCTATGATGCTAAGTATCCTTTTGGCTCTGCTCGTGAAACAAACTCAATGGGTGCAATTTTGGGATTGAGCAGCCATCCTAAACTTTTGGCTCTGCTCGTCAAACAAACTTTTGATGCACTAGTGTCGTAGGTTTGTAAAGCTGATGTCATGTTTGGCGTGGGTCTCATTTGTTTTATGTTTGTAAAACTAAGGGAGTGGTATGTGTAATAATTGAATAAATTTTATAAAACTTATAGTAGTTCGTAGATAGATGGTTTGGTGAAACTGCAATTTAGTGAAATTAACTCGATAATACGAAAATCCTAACCAAATTTGAAAAGTTAAATCCAAAACAATAGTTGCCTTTTGGCAAGTCACTCCGCGTGCAGTAGAAGGCACTTAATTAATCACTAAGAGCAAAACTTGAATATTTAGGTTTATTTAAGCACCTATTTGCATGTGAATAATTAAATTCTACAGGCGCTTAATTATGCAGCAATATTATTTCTTTGAGCACTCATGTTCAAACACCTTACCGTACATGCCCAAGCATTTCTAATTTTATGGTGAGTTTCACATTAGAAAAAGGTTTACAAGGACTGTTCTGAGTTTCAAACAGCACATTCAATCAAATCCTATACGGGATCCGGCAAGAATTTATATTTGTAAAATCTCTGCAAGGATTAGTCACTGGTTGAACTTTGTACTCCGGGGTTCTAAACTTGAAGAATCTAAAAATATCAAAACCAGAAAAACCTGCAAGTCTTGAAAAGGATTAGACAGTGTTTGGACACAGTATAGTTGTTAACCAGATAAGAGATAACACTTCAACTTTACATCTAGCAAAGCGGGCTATTGGACTCCGCGGGCAGGGCAGCAACCGACTCATAAACCATCAACTGGGTCTGGGCGCCACCCGTTGAACGGCCAAGCTGCCGACGACGGCGAGTACCCGCCGGAGATTCCACCTCTCCCACCACCTCATCCCCTCGCGCGCGCGAGGGGCAGCCTGCCGCCGGTGCCCTGCCAGATCGGCTCCTCCTCACCGCTCTCCCCTTCCAGATCCTCCTAGGCCGCTCCAGATCCTCCGAGCGCGGGCGCGCGGGGCAGAGATCTCGCCGGAGAAATGGACAAGTCCAGCGCCCTCGAGTACATCAACCAGATGTTCCCCACTGGCAAGCTCTCCGCCGCTCGAATCGAATCGATGATTCCTAGCTCGCACGCTCGTGCTGCTGCTGCTGCGGCGGCGGCGGCGACAATGCGCTCGTCTGAGCTGTGCTGTTTGTCGGGACTCCTCGCCTCCTAGGGTAACAGTTTGCTTTGATGTTGTTGTGACCCGCAGAGGCGTCATTGTCGGGCGTCGAGCCGCTGATGCAGAAGATACAGAGCGAGATTCGCCGAGTGGACGCCAGCATCCTTGCCGCCGTACGACAGCAGGTTCGACCTTGTGGTCTCGCATCCTAGCCATGCAGTGCTGCTGTTTAAAATGTTGACACTCTTTGTTCTGTGGTGGTTAAACTTAGTTGACTAAACTTACGAATCTCATAATTTGATTAGTGCAATGTCGATGCAAAAGAAATCAATTTCCTACTATGCAGTTGTAATCCATTTGCTTAGGTTTTGCTCTTAACAAAATCATAGCGCTGGAATCACAGAATAATGCTTCGAGCATGCTGATTATTGCTCGTGGTTATGTTATACTATATCAGATAATTGAAATTCGTTTACTCCACAGAGCAACTCGGGAACCAAGGCCAAGGAAGAACTTGCGGCAGCTACAAATGCTGTTCAGGTCACAGTTTTCACTTTGTATGCTCAATTAAATTTTCCCTCTACGAAGCTGGATCAATTAGAGTGAAAACTTAATCGCTTGCTTGGAGTTTAACTCTGTTCCCACTAACAGGAATTAATGCACAAGATACATGAGATAAAAACAAAGGCTGAACAAAGTGAAACAATGGTTCAAGAAATATGTCGCGATATCAAAAAATTGGATTGCGCCAAGAGGCATATAACAACTACGATAACCGCTCTTCACCGTCTTACCATGCTTGGTCAGTTCTTTTACATCCCTCTCTCTAGCAAAGAACATCAACCTCCGCTAAATCATGTTGCTCCATGCTTATGTGCAGTTTCCGCTGTTGAGCAACTTCAGGTTATGGCGTCAAAACGACAGTATAAAGAAGCGGCTGCACAGCTGGAGGTAATTTAGTTAGCTGGTACACCTGTAAACAAGCTAAAACTGATCTCAATGGCTGAAATATTTCACGAGGATTTTGTATGATTGGTATACCTATATTTATGATTATTCGCATTAGATTTACAATAAAATTTCTATTGTGTTTTCAGGCAGTAAACCAGTTATGCAGTCATTTTGAAGCATATAGAGATGTACCCAAGATAACAGAGCTGAGAGAGAAACTCAAGAACATCAAGAAAATCCTCAAATCTCATGTATTTTCAGATTTTTCAAGGTGCATAGCAATTAAACTTTTTTCGTTAATGTGAAAGGTGCCATGCTAGTACCAATTAGTGGCAAAGCTAGTTTCTGGCTAATTCCTGAGCAGTAAAACCAGAAAAAGGATGATGTAAGTCCATGTGTCAGCTTGAAAACAAATCACTTAAACTTGCAAAGTGGCAACCTTCCAGAATAATTGAAATCAAATGTAATTTAGAATAGCTTGCAAGGAATAGTTGTATTCCAAAATTGGTAGCATCAATGTGATAATGTATCACACAGGTAGGAATGATCGTATGACCATGCCGGCCTGATTTCAGGGCATAACTAGCGATCATATGGAAGCAGGTAGGGGCACCACTTCCTTCTTTATGGACGATCTTGTACACGGCCTGACAGGCCTGTTTTTACTTTTTAGCATGTTTTGTGCCTGGTAAATTGTAAGACAACCAAACAATCTATTGTTTTATTCAGTTGGCAGTTGTCCTGCTTTCTTTATGTCATACTTCCTATGGTGAAATAGAGAAACTAATTGATACCTTTTCAGCTTAGGAACTGGGAAGGAAACAGAAGATCCCATGCTGTTGCAGCAGCTATCTGATGCTTGTTTGGTGGTTGATGCATTGGAGCCATCTGTAAGGGAAGAACTAGTGAAGAACTTTTGCAGCAAGGAACTCACCTCATATAGGCAGATCTTTGAAGGAGCAGGTCAAAACCTTGCATATACTACATATATCAGTCTGGTTTGTAATGTTGCTATAAATTTACTTACTCCTTTAGTTCACTTTTATTTTGATACTTCTTTCAAAAAAATAGAACTCGCCAAGTTAGACAAGACTGAAAGGAGATATGCATGGATTAAACGCCGATTACGGTCAAATGAAGACACCTGGAAAATATTTCCACCATCCTGGCATGTTGACTATCTGCTGTGTATCCAATTCTGTAAGATTACAAGGTCTGATTTCACTCTGTCTAGTTTTGCAGTTAATATTAAATATAAATAAAACAGTTTTTTCACTTGATTTTACTTATTCTTTGTTGCATTATATCAGTCCTTGTGTTCGAACTGTTTTTTCTGTCTTTAATCGGTTCCGTCTCAGCTGCAAATCTATGCTTTTATAATCAAATCCTTGTCTTCCATCTTACAAATCAATTTACTGGTGAAAATTCTTCTTTACAGGGGCCAGCTTGTTGATATCCTTAATAATCTCAAGGAAAAACCAGATGTGGCAACTTTGTTACTGGTAATTCCCCTTGTGATTTCTTGTGATAATGGATTGCCCCCCCCCCCCCCCCGAACATGCAGTAGAGCATAACATTACATTAAAGAAAAATCTTGGAATCATGGATAACAAATGGATATGCCTATGTGCCAGTTACCTTGCAAAGCTTTGCGAATGATTGATACCCTATACTATGTGGAGATCTCTATTATGTGTCATGTATCTTTAGGTGATTTATACCATTGTTATTTTGGTTCGAGGCCCTTATATGTTCTTCCATTTCCTGCAAAGTAATAATTGACCAAGAAAACATACAAAATTTACGTGTTTCATAATGTTGTTGTCTTGTTGCATTATAAGTCATGAAGTGGTAGAGATATCTATGAAATGTTTGGTTGTTTGGATGAGCATGTAAACCGATCCATTTGCCATATGGAACATTTGTAGTGAACCTTTTGATATCTTGCAATGCAGGCGTTCCAGAGAACCCTTGAATTTGAAGAAGAGTTGGCAGAGAAATTCAGTGGTGGAACTGCAACTGCTAGAAATAAAGAATCAGCAAGTGACGATGAAGATGAGGGTGGGGAACACAATAAAATTGTTTCAGACATACGGAAGAAATACGAGAAGAAGCTGGCAGCACCCAATGATGAAGTTGAACATGTATCTGCTGTTTCATCTTAACTTTTTTTCCCCACCCTCCCCCTTTTTTTTCCAACTCTTCTAACCTCACATTACTGGCAGGACAAAGACAAGCAGAAAGATTTGTCAGTCCCTGGTGCTGGGGTTAGTATTCTATCAGCTACTGTGAAGTGCATAGTACTGTTTCCACAAGTTTATGTGACGATTCTCATACTTTGGCCCATTTTTCTTGCAGTTTAACTTCCATGGGATCATATCTTCTTGTTTTGAACCATATATGAATGTGTACATAGAACTCGAGGAGAAATCTTTAGTGGATCAATTAGAAAAACTTGTCCAGGTATGCACAACATGAATATACTTGGAACCATGGTATCTGAGGTCTGTGTACCATGAGCTCACCTTTCTATTCTGGCAGGAAGAAAGATGGGAAATAGAGGAAGGAAGTCAGACAAACATTCTATCAAGCAGCATGCAGGTAGATTATAAAATGCTTCACAAAATTGTTTCTGGAAGGTTTGCCCCTGCTAGTTGTATCAGTCAAAAAGTGTCTAGTTCCTGCCAGCTCTTCTTTTTTTACCCCTTCGATTTGTATTGGAGAATTTATCAACCTTGAATAGCCAAGTTAGGTCTAGATTGGACTTCTCAATCTTCTATGTAATTTCACTTGTGCAGGTTTTCTTGGTGATTAGAAAAAGCTTAAAGAGGTGCAGTGCATTAACGAAGAACCAAACATTGTTCAACTTATTTCAGGTAGGCAGTCCTTTTCAGTTTCAGTTGACACTTCTCATTTTTACTTTTATGTCTAGTTCCTTGTTTGCTCCATTCAAATCACAATGGATGCTTTTATTTTTTCCGACAGGTATTGTCAACATATAGTAGCACCTTATATTGAATAACAATGTGGAATGAACACGAATCGAATGCGGAGACGCTTACGAATATCTAGATCATGAAAAACCATATGTAAATTGTATAACAACATGAAAAACACATAAATGGTTCCTTGATACATGCTGTTTATGTACAGTGCCTTCTATTTTAATCTACTTATTACTGTTTATATGCTTCTTAAGCAGTTTGTCTATGGTGGAGTATTAATTTTAGTGAGTCTGACCGAATCTCTTTGAACAGACTCAATCTGATAAATCCAAGAATTTACTTTGCTGAGACTCTAACGTTTATTCTGGGCATAATTATAGGTGATATCATGATTCTATTGCCTAAACTAGCACGCAGGGCTGTTATTTTTAATTTTTAGTATCACTTTTTACTATCTCTGCTAGTGATCTTTATGCACTGTTGAATCAGTGAGAAACTACAGGGCAGTAATCATACCTTGCACCATGATCAGAACCATGCACTTGCTATCATATGAAATGAAATTTACTGTCTGTAAGAATTTTCTTAAAAAGTCTAAATTATGCTGTGGGGACTTGGCCTGTCTAATACTAGATGAACTATTTGAGCACGCATTGATTATGATTGTTGATGTTTAGAACTTTAGATTTATATATGAGTATCAAAGCCAATGAAATTTGACCTTCAACATGCTAATCACTATTTTTTTTACTCTTAGCTATTTTTAATAGCCAATAAAATTCTGTCTTTGAATAGGCTAATAATTGTTCCCGTATTGTATTTTTGCTAGGTATTTCAAAGAGTACTTAAGGCCTATGCAGCTAAGTTATATGCCAGGTTGCCAAAAGGTGGAACTGGTATTGTTGCAGCAGCCACTGGTACCGATGGGCAGATTAGGGTATGACAGTCACTAGTGAACTGCCACCTTTCCCCCTTGTTTTTCCTCATGAATTAGCAGCAATTGATGTCCTGTTGCCATCACTGCAGACCTCGGACAGGGACGAGAGAATGATATGCTACATTGTCAATACTGCAGAATATTGTCACCAGACAGTAAGTCAACTTTTCCTCAAGTATTATGGAAGCCTGGTGTAGAAAGAAACATGATGAAATTATGGTATTGTTAATAAAGTTGCACATGCCAGACAAGCAAAATAACCATAGTTTCATGTTCTTCACTGGATACTTTGCGGACAGGTTAGGCGTGCCACTAGGAGCAAGAAACATTGCTTAGTTCACAAGATCCCACTTAGCTTCAAAATAATATATGAACTCAACAATATAAAATCACCCCTTGTATATTTTCAAAACTCTTGCATCCTGGCCCTTCTCTATATAAATTATTACTCAGATTTATTTATGTTACTAGTCCACAGTTTTCCATAGCACCACTGTCTAGTTCATCAATGTAAGATCTTCTTAGTGCCATTCCATCAGAAGCTGGGGTTGGGAATGGATGGCACGAAGATGGGTGGCACAATAGTCTGTGACATCTAGTGCTCAAGTTCATTGGTTGCAGCATGTAGCTATTTTTCCTTGTATGTGACATGCATGCGTGCGTGACTGAGTCTCTCAAACTAGCTACTAACTTTTTCCCATAAATTTTACAGTCTGGTGAGCTAGCTGAGAATGTTGCTAAGATGATTAATGCTCAGTTCGCTGACAAGGTGGATATGTCTGATGTTCAGGTGGCCGATCCTTTTGTTGTTTTTGCCCCTACCTCATTCAATAAGTTATCAATGTTAGCTTTAGAGAGAAGGCCTCAATGCTTCAATACTTGCAGGATGAGTTCTCAGCTGTGATCACAAAAGCATTAATGACTCTTGTTCATGGGCTGGAAACCAAATTTGACGCTGAAATGGTTGCAATGACTCGTGTTTCATGGGCTACCCTTGAAAGCGTTGGTGATCAATCAGAGTAGGATTTTATGGATCCTTATATGCTTTTATATGTTACATCCTTCACTTATGTTCATTCTTGTGCTTTGATGCTCAAAGGGGATACTGGTTGTAACCTTTAGTCCAAATCCTTGATGTGAAAGTTAGGAATATGGGAGTCTGTCATAGGTCATAACATGCAATGTGCAATGACTTCACGTATTTTTGCAGCTGGTGTAGTTAGCCCCTGTTTGGTAGGGTTTCAAATTCTCGAATTTCTTTATCTGTTTCTCCCGCAAATGCTCTCTGATGAAGCAGAATCAGTTTGTGCAATTGTTTAGCTAGTACATTGGTTTAAGTTTTTTTATGAAAGTGGGATTGTTGGACTGAATAGTTTTAGGTGAACTTTGGTTGAATCAGGTTGGGTGTATTAGGCTGTCGTCTCTCTTCCCCCGTACCTGTTTCTTTCTATATCGAACTCTGGAATTTCCCGTTGCTTTCAGTAATGAGAATATGTGTGTGTGGGTGGGTGGGGGGTCACCTCGTTTCGGAAAAAGACCTATCGAAATGTCATTTATTACATTTATTATCCTGTGATACCCAGAAATGGTGTTGCAAATTAAACAAATATTTGAAATCCTTTTAATGTGATCTTTGAGATTTCATGGCACTGTCATCGTGCGTCTCTTTATATTTGAAAGAAGTAGTATCTAATTTCCTTTATAAGTATTCTTTGCTTTATAAAATTTTCAGGTCAGCTGAACAAATATGTTAAAATTTTCAAGTATATTAATATCTGCTAATAAGATCCCCTCTCCCATGCCAGATATGTGAATGGTATCAACTCTATTCTGTCCAGCAGTATTCCTGTGCTAGGTAGCTTGCTTTCACCTACCTACTTCCAGTATTTCCTGGACAAAGTAAGTTCATTTCATCTTTGTTATAAACTACATATTGGCTCTATGCATGCCCTATTATACCTCATTGTTTGTTCTTATGCAGCTTGCAGCCTCTCTCGGTCCTCGGTTTTATCTCAACATATACAAGTGTAAGCATATATCAGAAACTGGTGCACAGCAGGTACATATTCATACCATGTGAAGCTATTTTTGCTTTATTCACTATTCATTGCTCATTTCTTTGCATTTCCCCCAAGATGCTTTTGGACACTCAAGCGGTTAAGACTATTCTTCTAGACATCCCAGCTCTTGGAAAACAGGTAACCTTCTAGTCAGCACAAATCATCAACATAATACTTGGTACTCCCTCTGTTCTAAATTATAGGTCGTTTTGGCTTTATTAAGTTTATAGATAATGTTGTGCATTTAGATATACACTATGTCTAGATGCATAATAATATCTATGAATCTAAAAACCCCAAAATAACCTATAATTTGGAACGGAGGGAGTACATGTGTTTATACTATCTAGTGGCGGGTTTTGGAACCTTGCCTAAATAGAGTAAATTCTTCTGTTTCAAATATTATTAAATTTTTGGGATGAATTCTGGCACTGGATGTACTAGTGCTCAGCTAAAATGATGATTCTTATGTACATAACTTACAAATGTAGCAGATTTGTAATTTAGAATGGATTACAGTCATAACTCACAAGGAGAAGATTAATTTCTTGGTTATATTATAAATTTGAATGTGGCTTCTTTGCATTGTATGTGTAACAGAGTACTGGTGCAGCTAGCTACTCAAAGTTTGTCAGCCGAGAAATGAGTAAAGCTGAAGCCCTACTTAAGGTAAATTGGAAACAATGACATCTGAGTGTTGGTTGTTTACATCCGTATTACTGAAGAGGCACTTTGCTAAATGATTACGTCATGTAGTATCAAGCTGACGATGTAAGTTTATGCAGGTTATTTTGTCACCAGTTGATTCTGTAGCGAACACATACCGTGCTCTCCTCCCCGAAGGCACACCTCTCGAGTTTCAGCGGATACTTGACCTCAAGGTTTTATCCTCTAAAAATCTGGCTTTTTTGGTTGCCAGCAACCATCCATTGCTCGGGATAATCTGACACTTGATTGTTCCTGCCACTGTTCGTGTTCTGTCACAGGGCTTGAAGAAAGCAGATCAACAAGCCATCCTGGAGGACTTCAACAAGCACGCCCCTGCTCGTGCCCCCACCATCAAACACCCTGCCGTGACTCCAACGGTCGCAGCACCAGTTACCACCACATCCATCCAGATAGCCCCATCAGTGGCAACTCCAGCCGTTTCTATGACGCCAAGCATGGCTGCCTTGACGGGAGCTCTAGCGAACCGAGAGGACGTGCTCGCCCGAGCTGCAGCCCTTGGTCGGGGCGCAGCGACCACTGGGTTCAAGAGGTTCCTTGCATTGACGGAGGCGGCCAAAGATCGGAAGGACGGACCGTTCCGCAAACTCTTCAACGCGTAAAATTTTGCTCTTGTGGTTGTGTTCATAGTTTGCGCCCCTCTTGCAGTGCACATAGGTATAGGAAATTCTTTCCACACTGTGTACAACTCTACTGTTAACCATCAGTGTATACTGTGTAACCAATACTGTGTAACCACCATTTTGACAAAAGAATCCCACTCTGCGGAGAACGAGTAGCAGTTGTATCAAAGAGTTTTTGAGGAAGCTTAAGCTATGAGATCGTTTTGTCAGTTTTGTGCGTAAGAGCTCGAGATTCTAAACTCGTGAACGATCGTTTCCTTCCCCCTTTTTTTCCTGCTATTTTCCTTTTGTTTAATTTCTTCATTTTTCTCCTTTATCTCACAGCAAGCTCAGAGAGCCTCAGACAGCATATTGGGCTCGGGCTGTTATCCTGAGCCACCACAAGTGTGGGCCGCGTTACAGTTCTTTATTATTTTGTGCAGTCTTTTTTTGGTCTTGTCTTGCGGTTGGTTGTTGACTGAAAACTTACAGGAATGCGTTCCTCAACCTCAAGTGGAATATTCACACGGATACAACTGAAAACTATAAAATAATATTTGGACAAAACACTGGCAAAAAAAAAAAGATAAATAGGGTGCCAATCGTAAACCGTTGGCCATTCATCAGCACGATGCCTGACACGCTTAACATCTAAGAACAGCATATGCACCCTGCTAAAGGAATATTCTCTACACAATCAATCATTTGGGACGTTCTCCTGCTTCATTCAGCACGCTGGTCAAGTCGGTCATCATCTTTATGACACGAAACCTGCAAGCTGGATTCAAACAATAACGACGCATTCCAGACAAGTATTTGGTATTTGCAAGTAAGCATCAGCCCCACATCACACAAAACTCACAGATCAGCTTATCGCCAGCCCATACATTCAGCGTAACGTGTCTCTCCGACCTGTCTGTACTGCTTGCCGCCCAGATCTCCACCTACCAAGCAATCAAAAGGCCATTTGCTACCTGCGAAGCAATCAAAATTCAAAACCACCTGCTAGTCTGCTACTGTCAGTGTCAAACTGCCAGTGGACATTGGTGGCGTTCTGCAACACCTGCAGGCAAGCATTGCTTGGAGCCTTGGAGAGTTGCTATTGCGAGACGAAAGAAAGCAGCTCATCTTCAGTAATGATTTTCTTTTTCTGAGTAAAGATCTTCAGTCATGACTCATTAGGATCTTTGCGACCCGGGCTCAGCGATCCCCGCCGTAGCTGGCCATGCGACTTGGGTACAGAAACGCGGCTTCTTTTGTCAGCAAAGCAAGGCGAAGGCGAACCGGGTGCGAGTGAGTGTGACCGGCGGGCCGGCGATGCGTGGTTGGTCTTCGGCAAGGCTGCCGGCCGCCGCCACTTGCGCGGTGCCAACGCAGGCCTCACATGCGCGCGCATGTGTGCGCAGTGCGCGCGCGGCGGAGGCGCGAAATGTGGAATGGGCGACGAGCTCGCTCCCTCCTCCTCGTTCATGAACCGGGGCAGACAGGATGGTTTTACTGCTCCTCAGCGCAATGGGTCCATGCGGTCCCTCCAAATGCAGAACGTGACAGCGATACGGATCTGACCCCTGACAGTAAGCTCCCACGAGATCCAACAGCTACCTACCGCTGCTATGCAGGTTCAAGACTCAACCTCTCTCTCTTTTGCACTAGCCACTCGCCATCAATTTTTTTTTCCTTCCAAGATCGTGTTAGTTAAGACACATCTAGTTCTGTTGTAAATCTCCACAATGCAACTGAGCGGATTTCTTGTTTGGATCAAGCTTCAGTGATTCACCAATCACCAGCCATGTTGGCGATCTGCTCGCAGTTTTCGAGGGGTTTCAGTGGTGATTCCTAGTCATGGCAGCGTAATTCAAGGCATCGGCTGTGGCTGTTGCGTGGCATGTTGTTTCCTGCAGAGCAGAGTCACCCTCACCCCTCGCTACGACGACGAATCGATTACCTGATGAACGTAACCTGCTGCCGCCATTTTTCCAATGGACACGGCGCACGTGATGTGTGCCCAGTGCCCGCGCCCGCTGCGCTGCGCTGCCCGTCCGTTACCCCCCCCCCCCCCCCCCCCCCCCCCCTGTTAATCATTTGGTGATTTGGTCCGTAGACCTCTCTCCTCACTCTGCTGTCTGCTACTCCGATCTGGAGATTAGTTTAATTGGCTTGCTGCGACTCATCTTGATCCTGACAAGGGAGTTGGACTCACCTTGTCCTTTTCCCGGGAACGTTTACTAGCAGGAGTAGTACTCTACTCATGCTTTGGACTTTTGGGAGTATCATCATCTATACGGTTTCTGAAGAAAGTTTTCGTTTTCTGAGATGCGCTAAATATGCGGAGCTCATTTTCTCCAAGTTTTCTAAGCTGTTTGCTAAGAGTTTTGTCCACATTCTTGCTAGAGGATTCCAGGCCGGCAGGCCCTCGTTGGGGATTCCATTTCCACTGCTAGTGCTGCACTGCTGCGTATATTTTGACCGAGACACTTTATCTCAGCCAGATGCTCATCTAATCATTTCCATCTGAATTTTCTGTACATTTTGGAACGTAAAAGTGTCACTTCAAAAGGATTTAGACTTTGAGAGGAAAAGAAAACGCCTGGGGCCTGAATTCCTCCAAAGTGGCTTCCAGGGTTTAGCTGTCATTCCAGGTGAGGAGAGCGAGCGATATGATGAGGACGCGAGCGTTTCTTTCCGAGATGAGGAGGAGCTCAGGAGCTGGGTCCTGCTGGGGGCCGTAACATAACAGGCAGGCGAAGGCAAGCAGCGTCAGAACAGGCTGTAGTGACAATGAAATCAAGATTTAAACGGGGTTTGGCCGTTTCGGGAGGAAAGGGATGGGATTGGCTGGCCAACGCGAAAATGTGGAACAGATGCGCATCCATACACTGGCATCTCCCTGTCCCAGCCCAGAGCCGATTGTTTTCTTTGCTCAACCAGCTGTTCCTGCTACGCGCACACCGGGACTCACCCCTTGCTGTATAAACATGCCGAGCCGAGAATCATGATGCATAGGTCATAGCTTGGTTTATCTGTGATACCTTGTTACATTTTTTTTTGCCAAAAACTATGCATAAAGGATCTTTATACGCACAAACTGACATGTTTGCCACAGCCAAACTACTCTTAGCAAAGTATAAACTATTTTTAGGCAATATTGAGTTGTCGGTAACCTTCCCGGTCTTTGTCCGTACTTTATAGGTAGAGCCGTGATTACTATTTAACATCATATCACGATCTTAGCTTCATCAACAAATCCATATTTCTTCTTGGTTTTGCTTTTAACTTTTCCCCGGAGAGCTATCTTTGGTATGTTTGAACCGCCATACTCACCCTATACTAGATCATCTTTATTCATTCCCCGTGTGATCACATTAGTACCTCGTAATACATTTAACTACAAATTACGACAGTGACAAGAAAATTATAAATTATTTAAAAAAAACTTAATATAAGAATACAATTATCAGCCGCATGACGAATTAGCAAATATAGAATCGTAATACTCCTCTACTCCGGTTCAACAACAGTTGCATCTTGGTACGCGTAGCAGCCCCAATTCAAAAATGTGGAGCAGGGTGGCCAGAAGCATTTTGGGAATCAGGGCCGTGGCCCTAATCACAAAGGCCACCCAGCCAGCCCAAATCAACCATCCCCACCCCCACCCTCTCATCATCGGTCATCGGCTCATCGCCAGCACATACAAATTTCCCACGAGACCCTAGCTTTCGATTTCTTCTTCCTCCTCTCTCACCACCGCTCGGACAGGTCAGGCCAGGCCCAGGCCCCGGCGGGGAGAGAGATCCAGCGAGAGACCGCGGCCTCTCGCTCCCCCTCCTCCCCCTTCCCCAGAAGCGTCCAGAAAAGCTTCGGGAAGGGAACCCGCCGCGGCTCGAAGGAGGGGACGGGGGACGCCCGCGGGCAATGGCGGCGATGGAGGCCGCCGCCGACGCTATGCTCGCCTCCGCGAGCCGCGCCTTCTCCAGCGCCTTGGCCATCGCCATCCAGATCCAGGTGAGCCCCCGCCCCCCCTGCGCTCCGCATTGCGGCTGGATTGTGGGCGGCGGCGCGGAATTGTTCCGTTTCTCCGTATGTACACGTTTCGAGGGATAATAAGTTTTCGGCCGGCCGAGAATATTTTGATTTTTGGTCGAACCAATAGGAAATTACCACCAGTGCGTCTCGTAACGGCGCAACTGTATTCTGGACGTTGAAGGCTTCACACCACACTGGGCAACCAGTTAACCGCGCTTTTGGATTGTTGTAATTGTGAGATGGGATGACGGACAAGTTTGATTACTACGTCTGAAAAGTCAGCAAATGTTTCCACACAAATTGTATATCGGCTATTGGTTCATATGTTTGGAGATTTTGTCGGTTTAGTTCCGACAAGCGTGGTTGATCTCAGCTTGTCTCACACCTTTCATATGTGTTGGTGCTACCAACTGGATGTGGGCTATTTGACCTTTCTGGTCCATGAGTATGTGGCACGTAATAGTCATGTAGACTTGTTTAAAGTTTGGAACTATTTGAGTTTTTGCTTTTGCTTTGGAGTGTTTGACATCGTTGTATATCTTTTTGGTGCTTTCCATTTACTAGCATACTGTAGCTTACTCCTTGTTTCTATGCTGTTTATCCCATTTGTGTAGGGTTGCGTGATCTGTTTAGTACTTGCTCTCGGGTGGGCGGCTGCTTCAATTGTCAGGTAAAGAAAGGAGTTTGTGGTTTAAGGTTTTATTACTTGACGAGACCAGAAATAATAATGCATCAGCTGATTTTCTTTTGTGCTCTCTTACCAGAAAAAGGGTTATACTGAACATGAGGCGCAAACAATTAGATGGAAATAGTTTTGCATTTCTTTGTGATGACATAGACGAGCTTGAGCACTCCGTTCAAGAGAATTTACCTAGAGTCTCCGTAATTATGCCTTTAAAGGGCTTTGGTGAACATAATTTGCAAAATTGGCGAACTCAGGTATGATCAGGCTGCTAGATTTGTATAATGATCGATGTTATGTTTTTAACCATCATGTGCCCTTACAATCCATAAAACCACAGATTACATCACTTTATGGTGGGCCGCTGGAATTCCTGTTTGTAGTAGAGAGCAAAGATGATCCAGCTTATCATGCCGTTTCTCGTTTGATCTCAGAGTACAAGGTAGGTAGATTACGTCAGTAGATTAATAGTAATGGCATCCTTCAAATCTCTTCGTCTGTTGTAACCTTATTGGATATAATTTTCAGGACAATCTGGAGGCGAAGGTGGTTGTGGCTGGGTTCTCAACAACTTGTAGCCAGAAAATCCACAACCAATTGGTATGTAGAAAATGCTATTGTTTTCCTCAAGGTGCATTCCATTGTCTTATCATGATAGACAGCATTGAATGTCCATCTTAGCTCATGCTTGTAGATGCCTAGTGTGTTGTATGGAGTTGTTAAATGTGCATGGATTTGAACAATGCATTCTACTATGTTCCTCTTTTATGTAAAGGTTCTTGTTTTCTTCGCTATGCATTGTCTTTCCACGATTGACAATATTAAATGCTCATTTTAGCTTATGTTACTAGTTGTGCCTAGCATGTTAAATGGAGTTGCTAAATATTCATGAATTTGAATAGTCAATACTATGTTCCTCTTTTGTTCTGGTTTGCTTTTTTTCCTTTTACCTATCATTCATCTTCACCCTTTGGATTATCTAAAGAATCTTAAAACATGGTGAACTGTAAATGTTATAGTTATATACCAAGCATGAGGATATTTGTAGTTGTACTGAAAAAAAACTTAAATGCCAGAAAATTTAACATTTATTGTAGTTACTACATGTCATATCTTGGCTTGGCCTAGCTTTCTTTTACCAAAAAAGCCAAGTGCAATAAGTTTTAAATAGCTGGTAAATGGACTCTTACTCATGTTTATCAAACTGAAACAGATAGGTGTTGAAAAGATGCACAAGGATACCAAGTATGTCTTGTTTCTTGATGATGATGTGAGACTGCACCCTGGGACGATTGGAGCCCTCACAAAAGAAATGGAGAAGAATCCTGAGGTCTGTATTTCGTTGAACCAAACCTTCCTTCTTCTATTGCCTTCTCTGTGTTGACATCGTATGCTTTTGTGGCTGGCAGATATTTATACAAACAGGATATCCCCTTGACTTGCCTTCTGGCAGTTTGGGCAGCTATTGCATATATGAATATCACATGGTATGTTGGCTTCTCATTGAAACTTAATATCCTGCAAACTTATCCAATGAACCAATGTTGTGGTGCCTGCCTGTGCTTTCATTAAGTACAAGAAAGTTAAATTGAAATTCACTTCGCAGTTCACAGCTATTCTGAGATTAAGTTGTTTATTCCAATTTACTGCCTTACGCATGAATAATTTTGTTATTAACCTTTTCTCATTTCTGAAAAAAATCTTTTAATTGACATCAAATTGTTTCTGATACACTGAGATATTTGATCTTTTTCGTTTGTATTTTTTGTTTGAATAGATCTCCCCTTTAAAAAAAGATCGCATATGTTATTGATCTAATCATGTTAGCTGCTATGCGCAGTACCTATTATTCCACCAAAATACTTGCTAAGCAACACAAATGTTGGAAAATGCCATATTTGAGAATTTTCATCATTCTTCTATAACAAAATAGTATCTGTCCCTTCCATGGTGCTTTGCTTCTCTTGTTGTTTGACTATGTGATTGTTTTTGAATTAAAGGTTTGCATAGAGACAACACTATTTTTAGCTGCACATGATCTCCTCATTAGCATACATTACCTGTCATTCTGTCTTTGAGTTTTTTTGCTAGCTAGTTATATAGTTCTTTGACTGTATGTTCACTGTGTTCTTTTTACCGTTGGTTCTCCTTGCAATTTAGTGACAATAACCATTGTGCAGCCTTGCTCGATGGGATTTGCAACTGGTGGGAAGACTTTCTTCTTGTGGGGTGGCTGTATGATGGTATAGTTTATTTCCTAATAAGAAAATTCTCTCTATATTTGCTATGTATATACTTAAGTCGTCTATAAAGTTTCTAACATGACTTTATTTTAGATGCACGCTGATGATTTTAGGCAAGACCGATATGGTGTTGTCAGTGGATTAAGAGATGGTGGTTACTCTGATGATATGACATTGGCTGCAATAGCAGGTAATTCTTCTTTGCAAGGAGTTATATTCTTTTGTTACAGAAACCCAAAATTTGTATCAAGTATGAAATACAATCTGGTAAACCAATTCGTTTACAATGCTTGAAGGCCCAGATCTGCTTATGATGCTTCGGTCTTTTTTCTATCTGGGACTTTTAACTTTGTTCATACCAATTTTATTTGTTTTCATTTTTTGACCACACAATGTTTGAATGCATCTTTCACAGGACAGCACAAAAGGCTCATATCCTCACCACCTGTTGCTGTGTTTCCGCACCCTCTTGCCAGTGATCTTAGCTTCTCCAGGTACTGCCAATTTTGCATTGGAAAAATATGCATCTTTTTATTTCGAACAATGCAGGAGGGCTGCGTGTCATTTCATTAAGGTAGAAAAAAGAACAAGGGGCCTAGCCAGGTCAGGCCCAGAAAAAAGACGCATGCACAAGCCTCTAGCTTACAGGGGCACCACATAAACTAACACAACAACTTAGCAGCACAGTCTACTAAGCAAAGAATCACATTATACAATATGCTCTAGCCGGTGTGGCAACTGGTTCCTTACCACATCCATGCAATGGCAGAGCTGCTCCCAAGCTTGAAATGTCAAAGCAAAATTCAAAGCCTCATAATATAGAAGCAAAAATAGAAGGCCTGCAGCCTGGTTGACGCACAAATCGCATGGCAATCTGGCACCTTCTGCCGTCAGTGGTGCCCTCTTTGTGACAAATTGAAGTTGGCTGGGCGTGTGGGAGCCAGCGAAGCAGAAGTGGAAGGCGAGGCCTTACAGTCAGCGCATGTGTGTCAGCCATGCTTGCCAGTGCCCCATGCTTCCTGTTTTCGTTGTGTTTGTGTATCTCATGTTTTGGTGCTGGATTTGATTTGGAATTTTATTTGGTCGGGGATATAGATGAAAGGGAAATGAGAGAAGGGAGGTCAGCAAGGATAGAACCAGACAAGAGGACTTTTCCTACCTTGCTTTACTCAGCCTGGCTGGTCCAAGCTTGCCTACGTAGCCTGTGCTAGTAAAATATTTAAATGCACCATCACCTGTGGCATTGTGCTGTGTCAAGGTCTCCAGGTGAAAATACCCTATTGGAAATTATACTTTCTGCATAATAATGTAGCATGGACTTCTACTACTTGTGCGACAACACTTAGGGTTTCTTTAATTTACTCCCAAATGCTTATGCTAAGACCAATGTATGCATCTTGTTTTGCATCGTGTTCTGCATTTACATGTTTGTGTTTAATGCAGGTACTGGAATTACCTCAGGAAACAGACTTTTGTCCTCGAATCATATGTGTCAAAGGTCAACTGGCTGATGAACCGTGCATTATTTACATCGCATTGCTATTTGTCATGGGGATTTGTTTGGCCCTATATTATGGCTTTGGTGCATGTTTTGACTGCTCTGCGAGCACCGTACAGCAAAATTGTAAAGGAAGCATCTGATTCATCTTGGGGTCAGTTCCTCAGCCCTTCTCAATCCCAAACTTGTTGTGTCAAAACGTCTCATCCCACTTTTGTCTGGCATTCTATTTCAGGTTTGCACCTAGTGGGCCTCTTGTTTATATGCACTCTCATAGAACTTGTTTCAATGTGGAATTTGACAAAGGTGGAAATTCAACTGTGCAATATGTTGTCTCCCGAAGGACCAAATGTATCTCTTGATTCATACAACTGGGGGCTTGTGAGTGTTACCTTAAAAAAAACCAAATAATTTTAGGACCCTGATTTTTTTTCTGAGATAACATTTTTAGTAATCTTATTTCTGCCGGACTTTAATTTCAGGTGTTCATTGCTGTTTTGGTAGACAATTTTCTCTACCCTATATCTGCATTCCGATCACATTTCTCCCAATCAATTAACTGGTCTGGTATCAGATACTATTTGAGAGATGGGAAAATAAGCAAGGTACGTGCAGCACAATCTTGCATTTTTTTCCTTTTGTTATTTTCTTTTGGATGTTTATAGAAAATTCACCATGCAAAATGATGTTTCGGTTGCCCTGTACATCTCATTTTAATGGTTTTGCAGATCGAAAGGGAGAACAGGTCGAAGTATACTGATCTTGGAGGGAAGCATCTATATGGCAAGAGGACATACCCCTCTGATAAATCATTGCTTGGTTACCTGTCAAGAACTATAGCGCAATGGCATCAGCCAAAGAAATATGATGTGTAGGAAATCCAACCAGGAATCCACCCCCTCATTTGGATGGGGCTTCTTGTTGTACACTCCTTTTGTTTCATCCTTTTCTCCCTCCCTCCCTCCCTCACTCTTTCCCTCCCCCTCTTTCTTTGATTGTTCATTGATTATTAGGTTCATTCATATTAAATTTTGTGGCGTTCAAGCGGCGCCACTTGAAAGGTTTGCACCTCATAGTTCCTGTAACATTATAGATATGTAACAGCCTGATTGAAGAAGTGAAATGTTCCATATTGATCGGATGGTCTCTTGGTATCTTATTAGCTTGTCAACGGATGATAGGGATGTGTGACGAATAAATCTATTTACTAGTCTTTGCGGACGCGATTAATTCGGTTATAATAATTGAATTATTGTAATGTGGTTTTGTTTTAGCGAGGTCAAATTCTTACTTAAGCCTGACAACAGCATACAAGCATTATTGGTCAATACTGAATTTGCTTGAGTTGCATATAAACACCAACAATTCGGTTTAAACTTCTCTTGCAGCCCTGTTGACATCTAATTGTATTCATATCTTGGACCCTTGTGAGTATTTAATCTGGTATAATTGGCACTGAACAACTGTTTGAGTTGACATCTACTCACTATTGTATCTTGATGTTGCAAGATTCCACTTTTGCTGCTTCTACTTAAAAAAAATGATTAGGAACAAAGGCAAAAGGAGCATTCGCTCATGCATGCCGTCCAGGTCGTTTCTCATTTGAGGCGTCACGCTGCCCCGTCAGCGATGGCATTTTCAACTCCAAGTCTCTGTCGAAACCGATCTGCCAAACTCGTGTCCGGACGGAGAGACCCAGTTTTGAAGATCCTCCGTGGCATCGATGTGACTCGTGGAAGACCGGGAATATACCGTACAGTTCGGCCAGAGTCACCTATGGCGGCTCGCTCGGGAATTTCCGCTGCTCCTCCTCTCGCCTTTGCCTTTCCGGTTCACGCATAGCGCAGCCAGAGCGCACTTGATTTGAATAGAGACCACAACAACTCTAAAAAGTGCTGGAAGCTGCCGTGGAGGAGGCTTTTCTTTTTCCTCCCGACGGCGAGAAAAGGCGGTCGCGACGGCGACCGGCGAGCCGAATGCCAGTATGTGTCACGCCACGTGAAGCCGTAGCCGGCCGGCGAACCAGATGCCCGTGCCGCACCTGCGACGACCGCGAGGCGGTCCTCGGTCCCTTCCTGGTCCGGGTCCTGTCCGGCACAGCGATGCCGCCCGCCGCCAGGGCCGCCACCACTTGCGCTCCGCTACCGCCCAACGATGGCCTGCCGCCACCCGGAGACCTGACGGCTGCTGACGAGAGAAGCCGAGGACGACGAGACGCCGGGCTCGCGAGGCAACGGGCACGTGAGCGCGCGGTGGAACGGGAGGCAGTGATGCGGCGAGCACGGGAGGAAAAAGGCGGAGGCGGAAGGCAATTTTGGGTTGGGGAGTCGGGTGGCACGGAGGGAACCGTGGGCGAGCGTCCATGTGGGCGCCCGCCCGGGTCGCGGCGCTCCGGAACCGGTGAAACAGAGGCTGCTGCAGGCTGCCGCCAGGATTAGGCCCGACGCCTCCGGAAACGACCTGCCACCGCCGGTTTCGCGCGCCGCTTCTGTCCGGGGGACGTGTGGTGGTACGTTCGAAACCGTGCCGCCGCCGCCCCCCCTGTCCGTGCGGCCGGCGACAAAACCGCCCATCCAAAGGCGCTCGGGGGAGGGAGGGTACACGTCACCGGAGCCCGCGGGGGTCGCGTTGCGCATTCGCATTGCATGCACGGGGTTTGGTGGGTGGCGCCGCGGGGTCCGCGCGGCGCGGCGTGCGCATTGGTGTCGCGCGCGGCGTCGTCGGCCTCGGGGCTCCGCGGATCGCGACGCAGCGTCTCGTTTTGGGGGTGGGTGGCACACCACACGGTTGGGCCAAGTGAACCGGCCCGGCGAGACCGTGTGGGGTGGGAGCGGTTCGAGCCCGCGTGTAACTTTTCGCTCCAGCCCCGAACACGCAGTAAATTTTTGTATTGCAGAGGCAGCACATTTCTTCTGAAAAAAACAAACAAATCACAACACCCCTCCAATGCTGGAAAACTTAGATGGCGACGATGCAATTTGGACTCCGCTCATACAAAACAAAAATACGGCTACTGACACCTGTAAAAAAAACACACACACACAGCCGATGCAGTACGGCTGGGTACAGCTCGCAGTAAAAAAACAAAAAAACGGCTCGGAGGGGCTTGAACGCAAATACGTACACGAATGATACCGGGGGCCCACAGCACCGAACCGGTGCCGCGCACATGGTTCGATCCGCCCGCCCGGCCCCGGCGCACGCAGATGGGTCAGATCGCATCCCGCCTCCGCCGGTTTTCTTCTTTCCCCTCGACCAAGCCTGACTGCCTGAGACCCCTTTTAAATACCCGGCCACCTCTCGGCTCTTCTCACCCCGCCCCATCTCCAGCCAAACCAGCCTCCCCCCAATCTCCCTCCCCCTCGCAATCCCCGAAGCCTTCTCCCCCCCGCGACCAGCGACCATGTCGGCCTACTGCGGCAAGTACAAGGGTATGATCCGTTGTTCCTTGTTGTTTCCTCGCTCTGTATTGATCTGATTGTGATGTTTTTTCGATCGTCTGTAGCGTAGATCCATTCGGTGCTTGACGTTGTTAGCAGATCTGGTTATGCTGGTGCTTTGTTTTGTTTGATCTGTGTTGGGCCTTAGCGGTGTAGGATTTCTGGAAATTTATTTAGATCCGTATACATGGTGTGCTCTGCTTTTAGCTTTTATAGGGGTTTGGTGGTTGCCGGAAAGGGTTTAGGGAGTCGAGCCGCTGTGGTCGGCGAAATTCCGGTAGGATCTGCTATTTCGTAGATCCATGGCATCTGAGTTTTTTTTTTGGCACCTATCCTGCTTAGTTTCTGGGATTACTGTTTCCATAAGAATTTTGGAGTTGGGTCGGATTGTCTCGGGTCATGTTGGATGGTGGTGGCTTTTTAGTTTATATCAGATTTAGCTTTTGATGTTGCACTTGTGGTGCTTCCAGTGCTGGTTTCGAGTAGGATGCGTTTATCTTGTATTCTTGTTAGCATGCACTGGTACTCGCCTGGGATGTGTAGGTTTTCAGTGCAGATTTCAGTTGATGTTGCCAGGATGGATATAGATTAATTTATCTTGCTTGCATGCACTGGTAGCTTCCTGAGATGTGTTGTAGTTCTGTTTCCGAGTTATAATGTTACATGTTATTGAATCTAGTTACTGTTTCTGTTTATTTTGGTTGTCTTCTTGATTTGATATACAGAAAGGTTCATCTTTGTTTATTGATCAATGATCCAATTATGACATGCTAAGCATATCTCAATATTTATTCCCTAAACATCTTTATGTTTGATGTAACTGTTTGATATAGATACAGTTCCCCTGTTGACTGATTCTTGATTTGAGCATGTTTAGCGATTGTTATAAGTGCCACCAATATGCTCTGCATAACTTTTTAGCTACATCCTGCTTGTTGTTCTTCCATATGTTTAGTGAATTTTGTTATGAGACCTGTCAATATGTTCCGCGCAACTTTTTAGCTAAACATCTGCGCTGTTTGTACAGATGAGCTCATCAAGAACGCTGCCTACATTGGCACCCCTGGCAAGGGTATCCTTGCGGCTGATGAGTCCACTGGCACCATTGGCAAGCGTCTCTCAAGCATCAACGTTGAGAACATCGAGGAGAACCGTCGTGCCCTCCGTGAGCTCCTCTTCTGCTGCCCTGGTGCCCTCCCGTGCCTGAGTGGTGTGATTCTCTTTGAGGAGACCCTGTACCAGAAGACCAAGGATGGCAAGCCCTTCGTCGATGTCCTCAAGGAGGGAGGTGTCCTCCCCGGCATCAAGGTCGACAAGGGCACCATTGAGATCGCTGGCACAGACAAGGAGACCACCACCCAGGGCCATGATGACCTTGGCAAGCGCTGCGCCAAGTACTACGAGGCTGGTGCCCGCTTCGCCAAGTGGCGTGCTGTCCTCAAGATCGGCCCCAATGAGCCGTCGCAGCTTGCCATTGACCTCAATGCTCAGGGTCTTGCTCGTTATGCCATCATCTGCCAGGAGAATGGTCTCGTGCCGATTGTGGAGCCTGAGATCCTTGTCGATGGCCCTCATGACATTGAGCGCTGTGCTTATGTCTCTGAGGTGGTCCTTGCTGCCTGCTACAAGGCTCTCAACGAGCACCATGTCCTCCTTGAGGGTACCCTCCTGAAGCCCAACATGGTGACCCCTGGATCTGACTCCAAGAAGGTGACTCCTGAGGTCATTGCTGAGTACACCGTCCGCACCCTCCAGAGGACCGTCCCTGCTGCCGTGCCTGCCATTGTCTTCCTCTCAGGTGGACAGAGTGAGGAGGAGGCCACCCTGAACTTGAACGCCATGAACAAGCTCAACACCAAGAAGCCGTGGTCCCTGTCCTTCTCTTTCGGCCGTGCCCTCCAGGCGAGCACCCTCAAGGCCTGGGCTGGCAAGGAGGAGAACATTGAGAAGGCTAGGGCGGCATTCCTCGCCAGGTGCAAGGCCAACTCTGAGGCTACCCTTGGCACATACAAAGGTGACGCCGCCGCTGGTGAGGGTGTCTCTGAGAGCCTCCACGTGAAGGACTACAAGTACTGATTTGCCTCTCGTTTACCCTTTCGGACCTGGCTGCCTACAACAGGCATTTAGGTTGATGAGTGTGGTTTGCTATATCCGGGCATCAAACCTGAACTATAAGCTTCCCTTTTGTGGATGATGGTTCGTTACCTTATTTTTCGTATATTTTTAAGTAGTTTCCGTTGGTGTTAATCTCGTGTAATTGGTTCTGCCGATGGAGAATCGTGCAGCCTCATTTTGTTTATCTTTGCTGTAATGCTGGTTATATGTCGGCAAAACCATTCTATATGCTGAGTTGGTCGGGCAAAACCATTCTATATGCTGAGTTGGTCGGGCGCAGGCCTTTTGCTCTGATATCTTCGTTGTGATGGATTCCAGCACCTACCTTTTTATTTTTTTGCCTATTCTTTTTGCAATTCTCTTCCACTTATCATGATCAAGTTTGGCCCTTTATTCTCGTGAAGGAATTGATCATATATTCATATTAGCAGATGCGATGTTAGGTACGTGTCTCGGATCACTTCTGGTTGGGGAGTTTTGGTTTCTGAATATGTATGTCCACGCTCGGGCTCGATATAAAATCTGCTTTATAAGATGTGATGTGCCCCTACTTCCAGGTGTATCTGTATTCTGCTGCTTTCCGTGTTGCAATGTTGACCTGATCGCTTTCCTCACGCAATCACCCGTGCCATGGCTCTTTCCAGGCTGCAGCGAAATCAATTTCAGACTGGTAGCAGGCCATACCGGTGAGCTCATAGTTTAGGCATCACCGTCTCCTTGTACGTTTCACCAACGTCGCATTCTACCCGTGTATGCAATTGGCTGGCTGTAATCCCATTCCCTTTCATTTCAGGTACTGATGAATGGAAGACAGTCGATGCAGCTAGTTTGGAAGCGAACTGGCGAAGCGTGTGGCTGGAGGAATTCCATTTCGTTTCAGGAACTGAATGAAAGCCAAGCAAGGTCACTGTCAGGGTTACAGCCGCGTCGTCCCATCATCCTCGCGGCTCCGCCGTATACAATACAAAATGAGCAGTCGCGGTCAGGTTCATGTCAACCGGCTTCGCGTGATAGCATCTCCGGTATGGTCCTTCGACCTTCATCTTCTTCTGCTCTGTCCATCACCCATCAGTTTGAATATGCACCTATCCTGCATTGTACTCCCTCCCAGCATATTTATGGATGCTTTTAGTAAGAACACTTGCTATTTGAACACAGACAATTTGCTCAGGAAAGCACTCAGGCCCCTGTTCTCTTCATTCTGAATAAACCCAGCAATTTGCCGGATGAGAAATGTCAAGCTAGTAAAACCCGAGACATTTTTCATTCTTTACAATTATTACAACGAACAATGCCATCATGCACAGCCGGTGCAATGGCAAAATGGCATGACATAGCACAGGGAGTTTGTCAGCAGCGGCTTCGCTTTGCCAACTCAATCCGGAGAGGATGGTCGGCTGCCGGAACCCTTTCACCTGCTTGTACCCCCTGATTCTTCCCAGATCTCTCTCCTCTTTCAAAGTTTTGGAGGGGAGATTTGTTAGACAAGGTAGTCGTAGTAGACCAGCAGCATGTTGTCGGGGACTATCAGAGGCAGGCTATCGATGAAGCTGAGGAAGTGCTTCACGTTCTCCTTCTCCAAGGTCACCGTGTCGATCACGTCGTCGTCGCCGGTGAGCACCCAGAGGTCTTGGGATTGGACTCTCTTCAGGCTTCCGCGGCAGAATGGACATGACTGGGATCTTGTATACCTGCAGCCACGGTAGATTTCAGAGTTAAAACACGGTAACACGAGGAAGAGGCGTCTGACCTCTAGAGATAGTTCAGGACTGAAATGCCGATCCTTATAAATAGTAACATTCACTTGCCAAAACAAAATCCAAGCACTAAAACCAAATTCTTCATGTTCCAGTGGAGATCAAGACGAGACACCAATCTTTATCATTTCAGTAAGAATTGCAGAAACCTGAAGCACTACATAGGTAATTAGCTAGAATGGACTCTTGGTTTGTGCCTTAAATTCGTGCTCTAAATGGACTCTTGGACCAGCAGTGCGGCACCTCTTGAAGACTTTTGGCCTAGCTTCACCCCGATTGTGCTAGGATTTCAATAACTGCCACTTATAGGTAGGTCAGTGGATACAGAAGCATCTACTGCTAATCTCCAATTCTATTGAGTATATCCATAATCTAATCTTAAGCATTGCAGTTATTGACTTTTGCCAAATTTCTAATGACGCATCTTGTTGATTGAGTGTTACTGAAACAACCTGACATATACTTTTTCCGCAAGTAATGACTGGCAGATGACTCCTTATTACACAAGCAATCAAGCATGATTAGCCAGCTAAGAGAAAGAACATCAATTAGGATTTAGATCATCATGCCACATATCAATCCCTTTAGTTTTGGTTTGTAAACCTGGCTGTGGTGGCATTAATGATATACTCCTGATTTTATAGGCCAGAACTCTCCTAGTTGGCTGCTTTCAATTCCATTAATGCACTATTGTTAATTGTTTTAGTATGAAACGTGGGGCTCTTAACAATGGTGCAAAGTACCATAAATTGTCCACTAAGCTCTGGCAAATGCAGCATTCAACTGAATGAATGAAGAAAAGAGAATGGATCTCCTAACGTGGCACATGATACCTTGGATCACATAGAATCCTTCCTAGTTGACAAACAGAAAAATAATAAGAAAAACAGAGAGCTCCAAGACAGCATCAGCATGGTGGTCCAAAATAAATGGAAGCCAACTGAGCAGCTCATGAGTTGCATTGCAGAACTACAGTGAATAACAAAACGGAGAATTTTCGAACACTCAGAGAATGTAGCTTCAGCATTTGACTAAATGGAGACTGGAAGTAATGAGCATGACTTAAAAAAAAACTGTGCATTTAGACTAGCTGGGTTGTTCAACCACTCCTTCCCAAACCCCCAACAACAATGAGTCAGGAGAAGTAGCCCACAAATTTAGAGCGCAGGCTTGAGAAAATTATTGAACCACCCTTGCTGTCAAGACTGCGTCAATGCTTACGCGACTCCCTCAAACCTTATCCCTCAAATCCATCCATATCACCTTCAAGCTGTTCAAACCGATGGCAATTTTTTATGGTGGCGTATGACATGGGGCCTAATTGATAATGATCCTGGCTCAGATATCATGCTTCTTAAATAATTGATAATGATCCTGGCTCAGATACCATGCTTCTTAAATAATACACCTCATCTCAGATGGATAAGCAAGAGCAACAGGGGAGCAATACCAGTCTCTGTAACAGTTGATGCACATGGCATGGTTGCAATTTGGAAGGACCATCTTGGTGCAGGTCTCCAAGCAAATGCCGCACTCATCCTCCCTGTCATCATCAGCATCAAGCTTCCGGCCGCCGCCGCCGGACTCCTTGCACCACCCTTTCTCCTTGCAGTCCTTGTCCATCAAGTTGCCCTCGAGCTGTTGCAAGAACGGGTATATGATAGCTGCATTCCATGGTCCCAATAATTAGATTACACAAGCACAAGAAGAAAATATTCAGCTGAACAGCTTGCTGATTACTATATGTGGTATAAGCATACCATAGAATTCCTTCAGGCTTGCTCTCCTTTCTATGGTGGATATAGAAGCATCTTCATCAACATAAACCTGTATATTCAACCAAGACCACGTCAACATTCAGAATCGGCAAAAATGACCAATTCGTGAATTCAAGAGCTCTGTTACTCTTATTAGCAGGGGGCAATTCTGTACCTTGTAGACAAGAACCTCGAGCAGGCCAAGGTAACTAGGGAGGGTGTAGGACAAGGAGCAGCTGCAATCCATCCACTGGATAAGGTTGAGGATGATTGGAGCCATGGAGCTGTAGGATAGCCTCATCTGCACGCAGGCACCCCCATACGCCCTGTGCACAGCATGCGCCCTGGTGGAAAAAAAGCAAAAGGGGAAGGATTCACCTATCCATCAGTAAATGCATAGAACACGAAGCGAATAAAATCAGGCAAACTTTTCCTGCAAAATCAGCACCGAGAATCAAGCTGGAAAGAGCAGAAAGCAAATGAAAATTGAGGAGAAGATTACTTACAGGGTGTTGGCGTGGTGGATATCAGCTTCGAGGGCCTTGAGAGACCCCCTGAGGGACAACGGCCTGCCGCCATGGAACATGACTCTCAAGAACTCGAAGCAGACTCCTCTCCCGCCTCCTCCACACCCCTTATCACGAGCTCCCAAGCCTATAAAACACACAGAGGCTTGGGCAAGGCGCAGAGGGGGACTCAAGAAGCAACGAACGAGTAAGCAAGCAAGAAGAAGGCCAACAAGAAAAGAAATGGAAGACGCAAGCTGTTTTGGTTTGGGTTTGTGGGAAAGTAGCTTTGGGAGGGGATGAAGCGAAGCGAAGCGAAGCGAGGGAGGAGGGGGCTCTTGTCCGTCCTGCGCCCTTGGTCCCCTTGGTTTTATAAACAAGGGAGCAGGAGATGTCTTGGGCAACTTGCGGTTGTTTGCTTGAGAAGAAGTGCAAGAGCTTTGGAATAAAGTGAGGGGGAGGGAAGGAGACAAAGGGAGAGGAAAAGCCTACACAAATAAGGCATTCATGGTCCTGAGGTTAGGAGCAGTTATGGTGTGTAATACTGATGTCTCCCAATTTCAACTCTTTGTCCAAATTTTCAATCATTATTTTGAAATGCCATTGGTAAGAGCAAAATTACAAGGGAAAAAGTTATCTGAAGAATTAGCCTCTGAATTTTTTATGTGTATAATTTTATTTGAATTAACATTTGAGAGTTCTCTTACCCATATGTTACCAGGTGAAAAAAGGTTCAGATTTCTGGGTAAAATGCTGAAAAATAAAAATGTGAGAAGGGGAGAGGAGGATGGAGGAATAAATAATGGAATGGATAGATTGACGATGGATGGTGATGACGAGCCCCCTGCAGGTAGGGCGCAGATGACACACAGAAAATATGGGTCACGGTGGGGTGCCTGGCCCTATCCACTACCGGCTGGTGGGACCCTGCGCCGGTTTATGTGGGACCCCCTGTCTTTTTCCTTGTGATTTCAATGAGACCCATGGAAAGAGATATGCATTATGTGACGTGGAAATTGCAGTCTAGTGATGGGTATAGTAATTTGCGGTTTAGACAACATTTTCCTCTTTTTACAAGGGTTATATACTACCGGCCTACTAGTGCTGTACAACTTTTCAGAAAAGCAGTTGCATTAGAGCCGTTAATCTGGTCTAAAGCTTTGGTTACTGTCTGTACTACTTCGAAAAACAGTTGGGTATAATTACCATTGGTGACTCCTATATGACTCATACCACGTCTAACATAGGAGTAGTATGAAACACAATCTCGGCACCAAGTGACGAGTAGACATGTTTTTTTTGCCACTGTTTTTCTGTTGCTGCAGCGTGCGTGTGTGTGTGTGAGAGACACTTTAAGCAGCTCCCCCCCATTAAAAAAAATGATCATTTGCTTCCGCGTGGATCTAGGATGAAAACAACACCGGAATTTCTGTTCGGTCCGTGGTCCTGTACAGCGTATTGCCATGGCATTGGCAACACCACTTAGCAGCCTGTTCGCTTTGCTTATCAGCCACCCGCCAGCAGTACTTTTCTCTCAGAACAAATCAGCCACCAACAACCAGTCAGCAATACTTTCCTCTCAGAACAAACCAGCACCAGACATCAGCCACCAGCCGAACGAACACGCTGGCCCAGGCCGGGCCCCTGGATTCCCACTAGAGAGGGGAGAGCGAGAATCCACTGTGTATCTCTGATTTGCCAAGCAGCGACAAGCATCAAATATCTAGTGGTAGTGGTCGTGCTAGGCTACAGGAAAACAGGGGGCCTGATGAGGATGAGGGCATGTTGCCTCACCATCCTGAGTTCCTGACCCACTTCTATGATTGCAGGCCCTTTCTGAGCTTTTCACCCTGGATTTTCGGCTCCTGTCGTACCCCAAATCGATAGTGCTACTACTCCTACAACAGATATTCTGGGTTCATGTTCAGTTCAAATGCTTTCACGGCTATACATACCTCTTTACTGCATAGAAAAAATAAATCTTGCTGGCAGATTCTTTTCTTCTCTTGTCTTAGCAAAAATGAAATGGAGATTTCTTAAGCATCATCGTGTCGCTGCTTCAGTTCTCCGGCGACAGTGATGGCCTGGCCTGGCTTAAGAATGGAAGGAAGAAAAGAACTCTTCGGGGTTGGGGCGTGATGAGGCAAGCTATGATCTCACACGCCACTCTGCTGTCGTGGCGGCGTCCATGGCCGCCGTCGTTGGGATTGCGAAGTTGGAGCAGGTCGGGTCAGTGGTCAGAAGAGAGAGTAGTGGCGGTGGGGTTTGAACGCGTGAGAAGACAGACCGTGCTGCATTGCATCAGTGTTCAGCGGCAACCGGAACGGCGCGCGCGGCCGGCATCATGCTTGTAATCCTCTCGTTGACATGAGATGGTTATATTAACTGCAATTGTTATTACACGATGATGGGAGGGCGAGGGGGTAGTTGGACATTGGAGTGCGGAGTGGGGTCTCTTCCACCGTTCCATGACAAAGGTTATTTCAGGGACATGCGTGACGTGTTCACGAATCACGAACACACACGGCTCCAGCTGTTCCCTGATCGTCTCCATCTTTCCTTTCCATAGATCCATTCCCATGCCGACGAGGCGATGGTTTTTAGGATTCGACGAGCCAGACCCAGACATGCTACGCCGAAAGGAGCTTTCTCTAGGACAAGTATTCTAGCGCAAAACTTTTGTGCGGGCATTGAGAACAGCTGTCTTGACCTCTGGATTCATTTCTAGGGCAGTAGTAGTACTACTACCTATATTTTCATGTTATAAATAGGAGTAGCTGTCAAGTCCATTGAGATACCCGTCACTTAAATTTGCCCGTTCCGGTGAAAGAACAACACACATGTGAAGGTAAGATTAGATTCTTTGAAGCAAGTAGTGTAGCCGTGTTCGTGCTTGGAACCTCTAGTCTGGAGTAATACAGAGGTAAGAAATCGTCACGAACTGTCCGTTCCGGTGGAACCTCTATACACACGGCGTGCGATGCGAGAATATCAACAGAAACGTACAGAATCGTCATGAGCACGTGTATAAAAAGTCGATTAGTTTTTGTTTGAAGGAATCTGCCGATTAATCCAAAACGAACCGGAGCGAGCAGGCATGGAGGCGAGCAAAAGGGATAAGTAGGAGGCCGCAGTTCTGGAAGTTTCGGCTGGATGATCAAGCAATCCATTCGAATGATCCAGCGAGGACTCTCATAAGGATCGCAATTCGCAATTAAAATTCCGGAGCACGACGACACGTCCCGATTGGGGGGGCTCGAAGAGTGCCGCGCCACGCAAGCCGCCACGTCACCTCGCGGTCACCGGCGGCCGCCGCCGCTGCATCGCTTCGCTTGCTTCTCCGCCCTGTTCGTTCGAACTTTATCGGCCACCAGCGCCAGTATTTTCTGCCGAACAAAGCGGGTCGAGAAGAAGATTAATTAGCGCATGCAGCGGGTCAAATCTGGGGGTACGATGGCATGATATCCGAGCAGGCCGTGCTTGCTCCGGTAACCATCGGTCAGCACGCCCCTCGATTAGTTTAGTCCTCTTGCCAGTCACCATTGCCACACCGCTCCACGCTAGTTTCTCCTCCCATCACTTCTCGGGGAGCCAAGTGCACGCACGGTCCATGCTTCTAGACCAGCACGGGTCGTAGCTACGCAGTCCTGAACAAGCCTCCGTCCGTCCAGATCGAGAAGAATATCATCCATCGATGTTTCTGCGACCAAGTGGAGGATGCGCTGGACGGGCACCCAGCCTTTGATTAGGGTTTTCTCTGGAAGTCGCATGAGCAAGTACTCCTTTCCTGATTGATGGATGGTCCATGATGGAGGCCGGACTAGTACTCTTTTCCTTTCGCGCGCGCGCGCGCCTGATGCGTGCCCGTGTCACGGTCGCCGTCGCGAAATGTTCCCGCTGGGACACGACGGCGTCACGGCGACGACGGCCATCAGTGGAGTGCTAGAGTGATTTAAAAAATGTTTCGAAAAATTCAGTGGAGTGCTAGGCGATGCGGGGTCGGCGCGCGAGCGCCCCCCGCCCATCCCCAATATCCCATGCCGGCTACCGGGTACCGGCCTCCTGCTACCTTGTGGCCGTGGGAGTCGGGGCGCCCAGCCCATGCTTGGCGGTTGACGTGGAAGCGTCAGGACTCCAGGAAGTGCGCGCCTGTACTGTACTGTACTGGCACAGTTGCACCTGCTCCTCTGAATTCCTCGCCATGACGCTCGACAGGGATTAATTGCGCCCCGATCGTCCGGCGTGGCGGCTCCTCGACCGTCCGTTTCACGATCGATCGATCGATCGATCGATCCAGACACGCGCCGCGGCACATCATCGTCCGTTGCTTGCGGTTTTCAGTCGTGGTTGAGCGGCAACGGCGGGGCTGCCCTGCGTTTTGTTAACTCCAACTCCAAGCCGCGTTCATCAAATCCAGTTACTTATCCACAAGCCAGCCAGCCGGCCGCCCGGCCGGCGGCTCGTGAACTCGCCGGGATCCGCAAGTCAAAGGCCGAAGCGGACGTCCCAACTACAGATAAAAGGCCGAAGCGGAGTTCTCTCTCAACACCGTCTGATGATGTGATGATAGAAAAAACAAACAAAGGAAGAAATAAAGTGGAGGCTTCGTTACGCTCGCGTAACCGTGAAAGAGAATCTGAGAGATTTTTTTGTTGACGGATTCACTAGCCGTGCAAAGGCAAACTCCTGGAAAGAATAATCATGTGCGCTGATTAATTAGCTTGAGGACCATCTCGGCCCCGACATCCGCGATCGAATAACAAGCTTCTTTCCTTTTTTTCTTTCTTTCTCTGGGATGACGATGACCGCCGAAGTGAATAAAAACTTTGCTGAACGGGCGATGGATCATGATGGATCGGGTTAGCTGAAACGCTCGTCGCCACCGCACGTGGGACCCGAACAAACTGATCGATGCACACCACCCCCGTCTGTTGAGCAGGTGCCTGTACGTACTGGCACAAAACTTTTCACACTCGGACGTCAAACTGTTGCAGCGGGGTGGTGTACGTCAAACTGTTGCAGTTGGACGCTTGGACGGGAGATTCCTTTTGCTCTGGGTGACGGAAACAAAACAAAACCCCACGGAGAATGCTGGGCAGCAACAATCATTGACCATTACAGTCTGGGTCATTTTAATTACTAGTGCTAGTGGCTGCGGTAAAGTGTGTGTGTGCGCGCTTGACAAATTGTGAAAAAGACGATGTGAAAGAGCGATCGATCCAACGATCGATTGCGCCTTTTAGGAGATGTGTTGGTTGCGCGATTGACCGGCCGGGGGCGCGCACGCTGCGATTAAAGGCGCGGCATCACCGCTACCACTACCAGCAGTGCGCGCATGATGGCCGCGGCGCGCGTCGCGTCGGCACGCCCCGCCGGCGTGGTGGGTAGCCGAGGCCGATGTGGCCGGGCCGGCGCCGCAAGACCGACCATGAGGTGGTGGTGCGGTGGTCCGGGCCGGAGCAGGATGCAGCAGGCATGGAGCAAGAAAGAGGGGGAAAAAGGAGCCAAGGAGGTCTTGGAGTTAATATCGAAAAGACGCACGCGGGTCCAACTAATCACCAGCTTAGACTACGGCTGTGCTCGTCGTTAAACACCTTTTTTTTTCCCGGTTGGGTCCAAAAGATGTTCGGGAAAGAGGACGAGGAGAGAGAATGCATTTAACGCTAATAGCAATGTTTCTCCGGCGGCAACCTCCTTTTTACCAGCATCACCGCTATGCTTGCTTTGGACTCGTGTCGAAGGCCGGCCACCGGCCGCAAATTTGGAGCCATGTACTATTTGTTTCGGCGACTTCTTCTTTTTCCCCCATTGGTGGGTGGTCCTAAAAGTATATATTTCACATGACTTTTTCTCCTTTTTGGATTGGAGGAAATGCTTTACGCGGCCCATAAGCCCATGTACTGAACTAGCCGGGCCCCAAACATCATCATCTTTGATATATGGGCCTGCATCCATGCAGCATCATCATTGACGGGCTTTACCTACCTTGCAGCAGGGCCAAGTTCGCTCGTAGTACTGTAGTAGCACAACCGCAAAGTTTCAACACAAGCCAAGTGAAACCGACGTCCTCACGAGTCACGACAGGGTTAACAAAACCGCCATGGAGCGGTTTCCGCGGATCAGAAAAACCGAGCGTTTACCGGTATCGTGAATTTGTAGACACGGTTTTTGTATGGGAACCGGTTGAACCGGACCGGTTCCCACCGGTTTTGCGAACACGACACGACGACCCTACGCTCCAGTCCAGGAAGTGCCCGTCACTCAGGCGCTGATTCTGAGGCAGCCTGAGAGGTGTGAGAAGATGCGTCACTGACACCTGGGCTCGGCACCTCCGCCGATCATCACCGGAGAAAGAAACGGCCAGTTTCTCGTGCCTCGAATCTCCGACGCTGGCCGCCGCGGGTCCCTGCGTCAGTCACTGCTGCCAGGTGTGATAGTAGAATCGAGGGGACACCGGGAAATTATGAATGAGAGCTCACAGCCCTGTACTCCTGCTGTTCCGTCACATTAGATTTTGGCTAGATATGGTCTGCTCCTGTCAGATTAGATAGATTCTCCCATGTCTGAAACTCTGAATGAGATACTAGCTCACATTCTTGTGGTTTTATTGTGTTCCTGTGTCCTCCTCCTCCATTCTTGGGGGTAGTACGGGTACTAGCACAGGGAAGGGAGCATGGCGGAGCTGACCGGAGGAGGAGCCTTGAAGAAAGAGCAGGAAGATGCCGTCGTCGAAATGGACAGCGAAGAGGAGGAAACCGAGAAGGTGGTGAAAAGGAGGAGGAGGAGGAAGAAGGCGTGCGATCCGCAGCAGAAGCGGGCATGCGTGGACTGCACGAAGAGGTGTGCCCGGATCCATGGCCGTGCTGCTTCGCCCTCCCCGTCGCCGTCCTCCAGCAAGGCGCGGCCGATCCCGGCGGTGCCGTCCTTCTTCAAGGTCATGATGGGCTACTTCTCCGACGACATGGTACTCGTTTCTTTTGCAAGTTATATTTGATCTTACTGCATGTCTGAGCAATCTTTGAACAAATCTTGAGCCTATCTGACAACAGAACTTATCAAGAGTTCATGTCCCTGCATTTTACAAATGCAGGACATACCACCCCCATTTGCCAGGACAATCTTGGACCTTGCAGGCTCCAACATTTACCTCGAGGACGCGTTCGGGCTCCGCTGGCGCGTGCGGCTGTGCTTGAGCGACGGCGTCCTGTCGTTCGGGCATGGATGGAAGAACTTCGTGCTGGACCACGCCGTCAGCTGCGGCGAGTTCCTGGTGTTCAGGCAGATCGCCAGGTCGGTCTTCACCGTGCAGATGTTTGCCCCGTCGGCTGTTGAAAGGCTGTTCCTTTGCGAGAAGAACAAAAGGCAGAGCCGGAAGAGGAAGCCCAGGCAGAAGACAAGCCCTCCCAGTATCCAAACGGCGAAGCCAAGCAAGAACAGCGTGGAGAGCCGCAAGAAGAAACAACGTACTGATCACCAAAATGGTACAGGCCCGAGAGAAACGGCAGAGGTTTGCATTGACGACTCTGACATTCCTGATTCTGCATCTGAACTTAAATATTCAGGAACACCAGGGGTAGGAGCTGCGGAATCACAAGAAGTTTCTGAGGTCCATATAAGGAGTCAGTGTGAGGTTCTAGATGCAGAGGCAGATATAGCAGAGGACTGCAGAATCTCTGAAGAGAAACGAAGTCAATGCAACACTAGAGCCGATGAGCACCCCGCTTCTGATGCTACTGAAATGGAGCATGACGAGGGCTTCTATTTGCCAACAGATGTTGATGCTGGTGGATCTCTTGCCCTGATGGATCCCAATGAATTGAGTATAGATGATATATTTTTGTCAGCTGATATTTATGAATTTGAAGCTGATGTGTGCAATCCAGAAGCATTTGCTGTTGATCTGAATATGGAAGGGCCTATCGCCACTGCCCAAACTTCAGGTTTCAGTTGTCTTGAGGATGCTTCACAGAATCACCATTCTTCCGTGGGTGTTGGTCAGAGTTTTGTGATGCCAGCAGAAACATTATCATGTAGTGAAATTAAAGAGATGGCTGATGCACTAGAAACAGGATCAGGATATGCTTGTGCTGCAGTTCATGGCATTGACATCAACGCGTTCCCTGCCAGTGAGCCATCACCATTTGCAGATAACTCTTATCCTCCAGCTGATGACGAGGTACATCCCAATGAATATGCATTGAGCTGTTGTAATAATGATAAGAACAATAATTTGTTGCCTTGCAAGGATAGCCAAGCCGCACAAAAAGAAGGTTAGTATCTTCCAATCTTTTGTTCTGAACTAGGTGCACGTTATTTCCCTGTTGTGTTTGCATGCTTTCCTACTTGGACTTGCTTAGCAGCAGCAGCAATGCTTAATGATTTGTTCGTGCACAAACTTCAGTGAAGAAAGATAAACAGCAAGATGGTCAAGGTGATAAGCAAGTTAGCACAGGGCATAATACTGCTGAAGTCGTATCAAATAGCACAAAGCCTCATGAACATCCTCATCTCAGTCCAAATCTTCATCAAACTGGTATAAGGGAACATCCTGATGCATGTTAATTTTAACAGTTACAACACATTTAATTTGTTTCATGAACTTACAGACGATAAATCTGAAGGCCTGCAAAGTGGAATCTTCGAATCAGATGGTGTTCTTGCACTTGCTGCTGCTTGCAGCAAGTTCTGCATTGCCGTGCCTGCATCAGATCAAACATGGCTTGTGAGTAGCCCTGACCATTTCTTTGACTGATCTGAGCTTACCATTCAGCACTACAATTCTGAAATATCTTCGTACAGGAGCTTCCCAGTCGACTACCAGTTATACCAAGAACGAAAAAACAGGGAAGGAAGGTTGTGATACTCAAGGACCCATGCATGAGACTCTGGCCCGTGCTGTACCAATGTACCCCAAGGTTCAGTGGCTTCATCACTGGCTGGGTTGACATCTGCAGGGAGAACAACCTGAACGAAGGAGACACCTGCGAGTTCGAGCTCAGCGGTAACTCTGAACTGTCATTCCAAGTGGTGGTGCCCAGTTTGCAGTAGCCATTTTTACTCATGACGTTAACCATATCTGCAACTCATGCCCAGGGAGCATTTGAGTTGTTTCTTGTGATCTGTTCCTTCATCGTGTAGGAAGAAACCATGTTAATTTCCGTCAACATGAAAATGCTGCTACTTTCAAGTTCATATTTCTCATGGTCAGATTGCATGATATGAAACCAGTAGTGCTACCAATGACTTGGCAAAGCTGGAACAGAAGGATTCTCTAGGCTTATCGATGTATGCTACAACCTGAAGACTGAAGCTGTTTAGAGTATCTGGAATAAAAAAAATCTGAAGCTGTTCTTTCACGATTTCAGCCCCCCCCCCCCAAAAAAAAACTCTAGGATTTCATGCTACCTGCGGCTTCACCTTCGAACAATTCCGACAGTGATTCGGCCAGTTCATCCGCCGTGTGCCTGACGGATGTTCCAAGCTTTGGGTGCTTCTGCAGAAACACGCAGTATGCCGGAACCACCATCTCCGACACGGCGTTCCGCAGTGCCGCTCGGAGCGCCGGGTCCGGGACTTCCCGGCTCGCCTCGCTGTCACGCGCTCTGGTAAACGCGGCGTCGAACTCCGCGAGAATTTTCGCCGGCCTTCCCCTGCCGCACACGGGCGTCTCCGGAGAGCGACGGCCGGGCCCCGGCACGACTCGGCGTAGCTCGCTACGTGCCGCGTGAGCCGTCCCCGGCGCCGCGCCGCCCACGCGTCCCCGAGCGAGGGACGCAACGTCGCCGCCGGCGTCCGCGGTGCGGCTCGGTATGAAGCCGATGTTGTTCGCCGAGAACAGGTGCCGCGACCCTCCGGCGTCGGTGCACGCGAGAGCGAGCTTCCCCCGGAGGTTCCGCTCCGGGCACGCGATCGGCTCCGTGACGACGCCGGCGGCGCGGGAGCCGGCAGCGGCGGGGGCGCCGTGTCCGTCGGCTCGTCCGCGAGGATCGGGGTCCCGGCGTGGTGCGGTGCCGCGCGGCCGGCTCGACGCGAGCCATGGCGTCGCGCGCCGGCGGATGGACGCCGCTCGGCGCGCTCGGCGTGCGCGGGCAGTCGCCTTGGATCTTGGCCATGACGCCGGTGACCATGACCTTCATCGCGTCGGCCAGTTTGGTGAGGATTTCCTGCGTCCGAAAAGAGACGAGCTCCTTGCGCGCCCCGCTGAACAGGAGCAGGAGGCTGGGAGCGGCGTCGCTGAGCGCCTCGTACATGCCGAGCATGTACACGAGCTTCTCGTGCGACGTGATGGCGGTGAACCCGTCAGCGAACTCGAGCAGGATCAGGATGCGGTTCTCTGCGATGGCTAGCAAGTATTCGTCCCTGAAACTGTCGAAGGCGCCTGGGGTCTGCGCGTGCAGCTGCCTTCGCATGGCGACGATGGCCTTGCCGATGATCTTCGTCACCGTCGTCCACCGCTTGATCACGGCCTCCGTCGTCCGCTGCGAGCATTCGACACGAATAATCGACAAGAACCTGAGGTCCATAACGATCGTGATCCGTCAGTCGGGCAAGCGTGACCAATCAAACTGGAAGTCCATTGACCAGGACAAACCCGAAGAACTACCTGTCGAGCACATCGCATGGAGCGTTCGCGAACGCCCGGACGAGCTCCTGGGTGCAGCCGGCACGCACCATCCGGAGTGCTATCTCGTGGAGGACGGAGACGCCCGCGGGGCGGACGAGGTCTAGCTCATTCCAGACCTCGGATTCTAACAGCGCCGCGACCTCGTCAGGCACACCCGAGCTGGCCCACGACCGGGTCCCGTCGGACGCGTCGACCTCGCCGCCGGAGCCGGCCGAGCCGGTCCGTCGCCGGCGCCGGGGAAGACCGGCAGAGACACGCCACGCGGAGGCAAGGGAGAGCTCGTCGACGGCGGCGCGCGGCGGGGAGGCGTCCCCGGACCACGACGCGCGAGAACTCCTCGACCATGCGCGACGCGGCGGCGCGCCGGCGGCGCCGTCGAGGCGGCGGCGCGCGGGCGACGCCGCGGGGTGGAGCGGGGAAGGGTTCCTCCTCCGCCGGGGGAGCGCACGTCGTCGACCGCGGCGAGGAGGCCCCCTCGTTGGTGTAGCTCGCGTCGGCGTCCCGCACGCCGGTGTCGGCGCCGGGGAGCGTGCCCACCGGAGCGGCCGCGTGCTCCGCGACGGCGAGCCGCTCCTCCGCGTGCGTCGTCCTCCGCGCGACCGCGAGGCCGAACGCTGGCCTCCCGACGGCGGCGCCCATGCTGGACGTATAGCTCGAGTGGGGCGGGGAGGCGAGGCAGTGGCGCACTGGCGCTGGCTCAACCTCTCTCAAGCGAAGCAAGGACGCGATAGTTGCGGAGCAAGACCAGCACGGGATCGCTGGTTGTCGGAGACGAAGGATCCTGGAGGGCTTCACGCGCAATCGCTGCGTCCGTGCGTGCGTGTTGAGGTCGACTGCACGCGGCGGAGGCGAGTTCTTTAGCTCCCTCCATCTTGTCAATCATGACTCCCCGTTGACGTGGGGCGTAGTTAGCTCAATTTGTCAACTCCGCACATTGATCTCTGTCTCTGGTGAAACGCGGCCAAATCGGTCACCATTGCCGCCCATGTGCCGCGGCGAGGAGGCACCCAAATCGGAACCGTCATCCGTGCTCATTTGGTGCCAGACTCCCTCCCTGTGTGACGATGACTTGTGGTTTCGTTTGTCAACTCGGCAGTTGTTTCGGCAGTGCGCTTGCTCCCGGCGGTGCTCACTGACCAGAATTTGACAGACGCCCAGTGCCTGTCTTTGTCTGATTTTCCTTGAGGGCCACTCTTGCCTGATATGAGTCGTTTTGTAGAACTACTTCAGTACTTGCGCAGTTGCACCTGTGTTTTCCTGAATCAATGAATCACGTCCTAGTTAATAAATGTTTTTTCTTTGTCAATTTCCCACCCCGGTGCCTCTTTGTGAGTTAAAAGAGCGCACACAGACAATCAAAGATCCAGTAGCCAGCAATCTGAATCTGAAGATGATCTGCATTCGTGCATAAAAAGTGTTACTCCTGCAATTTTTCTGGTTTTGCTATCCGCAACCTCTCCTTCAAACAATTCGACCAGATTGTCGCGGATTGTCAAACAATTCGACCACTCTTGCCGAAGCCGCAACTGTTACGCACACCTTGCACACATGTGATCGTTGCATGTTATGCAGCTAAAGGTTTGCACTGGGGTCGGTACGTGTCTAGCTACTTCTTTAAGCAAACCATTCTTAGCACTTGGAACCACACTGTTGAGGGCTACTTCTGTTTTCGTTCTTTCACTAAAGACCGGATAGTTCGGTTAGAATCGTAACCGAACCAAACTAGTCTACGTTTGAAAGATGACTCAAAAGTTTTACCGACGTCCTCCGTGTGGACAACATTGTGCTACAGTACCAATCTCTAATAACGAATTGATTAGATTTAATGGATTTGTCTCGCAATTTCTGATCCATTCGTGTGATTTTTTTTGAACTAGTCTACTTTCTTTGAAAGATGACTCAAAATGTCGCTCACGAACTACACGGGTAGTCAAGATGGAGAAACATTGACTGTACAGAAAACATTTTCTCTCCTCCGTGTGGACCTTCTTCTTCTTTCAGATAGCAATCTTTTAGTTCTCACCAACTCCGTGACCGAAAATAAGGCACGCGACCACAGTAGCCTGTTGGCGAGCTAGGCTCAACACCGGGAAACAAGGCACGACGCACCAGCTACTGCTAGCAACTAGCATGGGAGCCGCGGTGGCGAAGGCGCTCGAAGCCATCGCCGACACGCCGGGGACGTTAGCGGAGGCCCGGCTCGCCGTCGCGGCGCAAGCCGTGCTCCAAAGGGACCGCTCCCTCGACGCCGACGCCGACGGCATATGGGACGCGGAGGCTACCTGCGCCAGTCAAAGCCTCCTCTCGGCGGTCGACGAGATCCTCCACCTCAAGGAGATCCACGCGTTCCCCATGGCCTCCCCGGCTCGCCGCAGCATGGACACCGTCCTCGGCGTCGCCATGTCGCGCCTCATGGACGAGTTCCTCCTCCTCAGGGTCTGGGACGCTTCCCAGCTGGAGGGCACACGTGGCCTTCGCGTCGCCGTCGAGAGGCTGTCGGTCTCGGTATCTCCCGGCGGTAGCGGCTTGTGGCACGACGCCTTCCCCACCGGGGGGAGCATCAGCACCGGGGAACTTACCGTGAGCTCCACCGACGAGCTCCATGCGTCCAGCATGAGCCTCTCGAGCTGGCCCGACACGCTGACCACCTTCGTGGATGGAACTGCGGGTCTCCATGAGATCCACGCGGAGGACCTCCATTTGATCCACCCGGCAAGCTTGCCTGTCCTCCATGAGATCGCGCTGCGGGTCATCCGCGCCGGGTACACGAAAGAGTTTCTCCAAACTTTCGCCATGGCCACCTGCCATATTTTAGACAGGTGCAAAAACTTCTTCCTAGACACGATTAACCATCTGAATTCCAATTCCTCAATTCTTATTTGATCCTTGACGAACAAGTGTGACGACGACCATGGATTGGAGCAGGTTCTTATCAATCCTTCAGCTGGACCGACCTTCCTTTGCGGTCAACCGGGTCAACTTCGAGGATGCAGAGTGGTGGGCAACGGAGGACATGGTGAAGCGGTGGATCTTGGCGACTAAGCTCATCGGGAAGGCCCTCGTCGTCATGCGGAAGCAGCTCATGGCGCAGGAATGCGGGGCCTTCGACAGGTTCAAGGACGCCTACTCCATGGCCATCGCAAAGCAAGGCATCCTCGTCTTGCTCAAGTTTGCGGACGGGTTCACAAGCACCAGATCACCGGAAAAGCTGATCTATGTCCTGGAGTTGTACGAGGCACTAAGCAACTCTGCTCCTACCCTGCTGCCCCTGTTTACCGGTCAGCACGCGGAGCTCATCTCCCGGCAGGTTCCCGTCGTCCTCGCCAAGCTGGCCCGCGCGTTGAGGGCCGCCATCGGCGGCCTCATCACCAAGATCCGAACAGACTGCTCCCAAGCAGCGAGCGCTACCATCGGCGTCGGCGTCCATCCGCTGGCACGGCACGCTATGACCTGCGTCGACCTGCTGGCACCGCACCGCGCCGCGCTGGACCTGATCCTCGCGAACGGCGGCGGCGAAGACGAACGCGGTGCTCCTGCTGCTGGCGGAGCCGAAGGCGTGACGTCGTTCGGCGGCCTCGCCTCGGAGCTGATCACGGGCCTGGAACGCAACCTGGACGAGAAATCCGCGCTCGCCTGCGCGGGCGGCTCGCCGTCGTCACGCCACCTCTTCGTGGCGAACAACACATGCTTCGTGCTGAGCCGCGCCGCGGACGCCGGTGTCGCGTCTCTGCTCGGGGACGACGAGTGGGCGGCACGGCGTCGGAGCCGGCTTGAGCAGCACGCGGCGAGCTACATCCAGACCACCTGGGGCCCTGTCGTCGCGTGCCTGGAGACGGCGGGCACGAGTGGCCAGGGGAAGCCGGCCAAGGCGCTCGCAAAATTCAGCGCCGCGTTCGAGAAGACGCACGGCAGCCAGGTGTGCCGCGAGGTCCCGGATCCCTCGCTCCGGGCGGCCATGCGGATGGCCGTGAAGGAGCTGGTGGTTCCTGCTTACAGCGCGTTTCTGCAGAAGAACCCCAGGCTTGGAGAATCCTCCAGGTACACGGCTGATGATCTGGACGAGTCTTTGTCGGAATTGTTCGAAGGAGATGCTGCGGATGACGGAAGATCGTAGCGGAAATTTATATTCCGTCCCTAGAGGCATATGGGTTGTGAACCGCGGGTGCTTCGCCGTCGTGCTGCAGTGCTCTTCGTGGGCTCCATGAATCTGTCAGAGAAGTTTCATCCCTCTTTTGATCTGCCTCGACATTCTTTTTCCTTGTGGATGTCTGGATGATGATGTTGCAGCGTAGTATGGGGAAAGGCAGCTCTATGGCGTGCGCGCATCCGACTGAGGGCCCCTTTGGCGGGGCTTTTTGTGGCTAAAACAGGCCAACGGCATGCGTTGTGGCACAAGAAAATAATGGCTTCTTTGGTGAAGGTCGAAGCCATTTTGTAAAGTGTTTGGCAAAATGGGCGTGGTTGTGGCTTCTATGTCACATGTGGGAAAGAAGCGCGGGGAAGCCACTATTTTTGGCTTCACCTCCGCAAGTACAAATTGCAAAATGGCTTCTCCATGGCTTCGGCTTGGAAGCCGTTTTTTTGTTAGGGGTTTGGCGGGGCTTCGTAAAAGTCGGTGGAGAAGCACTTGGAAAAGCCCCCGCCAAAGGGCCCCCGATTTTAAAGCGGATTCTACTGATTTTTGTGCGGCTGATTTGTTGCGAGGGCTACGCCCTGTTCGTTTGGCTTATCAGCCACCAGCCACAACAGTATTTTTCTCTCAGAACAAATTAACCAACCAGCCAACAGTACTTTTCTCTCAGAACAAATAAGCACCAGCCATCAGCCAAACGAACATGCTGCTTGACGGCGACGAAACAGACAGACCGCCAGAGCGCGATGGGCTCCTGGGCCTTGGGACGACGGCTTATTATGCCTCTTAAAAATTCCATTCCACAACCCTTATCTAGCGTTGTTTGGATTTCAAACTGTCGGTGCGGAAAGTAGTTCTGACACTAACTAGTACGAGCACTGAGATCTATCTCTCGATGACCGGTGCTAAGCAACTACGTGACACGAGGTTTATCAAGGGTGCTTCGCAAAACGGACATTTATATTTAGCCCCTGTATATGTATATTTTCGATAATTTCAAAACGGTTATATAAATTTGCAAATTGAAATAAAAAAATAAAAAAATCAGGGACCTGCACCAGTCAAGTTAGCCTTCTTGCTGTGCAAAATTTGTTCCGGGGACATCGGGACTTGTCCGAAGGCCTAAAAAGGTCCATCTAGGAAGATCCACACACGTATTAGCCGGGCCGTTCTGTTAACATGAGCCTGAGAGGCGGGCTCCCATCTGGCTACCGGAAAGTAGTTAAGCAAGCGAACTACAAGCTCACGAAACCCAACACAGCCCACCTAACATATTGAAACCTAACGGATTGAAGTAAAAAAAACTCACGCGATTTGACTTTTTTTATTAATATTTTTTTTGAACTGTTTCTAATATTTTTCATCAATATTTTTCAGAAATGTTGGTAATGTTTTTTCGTCAACATTTTTCGAAAGTGTTCTAACATTTTTTCGTCAACATTTTCATAGAGTGTTGCCAACATTTTTTGTCAACATTTTTCAGAAGTTTGCCAGCATTTTTTCGTCAACATTTTTCAGAAGTGGTGTCAACATTTTTTGGTCAAATTTTTTGAAAGTGATACCAACATTTTCTAGAAAGTGTTGCCAACATTTTTTCTCGTCAACATTTTTCGGAAGTGCTGCCAACATTTTTTAGTCAACATTTTTCTGGAGGCTTCTTCCAACATTTTTCTGGAGGCTTCTTCCAACATTTTTCATAAATGTTACAACATTTTTAAGAAATGTTGATTTCATCAACTATTTTTTGTCAAGTTTTTTTAAAAGGTTGCAATATTTTTTAAAAATGTCGGGCAACATTTTTCTCTTTTTAGACTTCTTCAAACATTTTTTAGAAATGTTACAACATTTTTTTTGTCAACATTTTTCTGAAAAGTTGCCTATAATTTTTCAACATTTTTGGGGATTGTTGCCAATAATTTTTCGTCAACATTTTTCAGGATTGTTGCCAACATTTGTCTGTCAACATGTTTTAGGAAAATGTTTGGGCAACATTTTTCGAAAAAAAATTGAAGCAACATTTTTCCAACAAAAAGTTGAACCAGCATTTTTCCAACAAAAAGTTGAACCAGCATTTTTCCAATATTTTTTGGAATTTTTTTTTTCTTCTTCTTCCTCCGAAGAGTCGTTGTTTCTTCTTCCTCCCGTCGGCGGTGCGCGGCCATGGTGCGGGCTGAGCTCGCCGGCCGCACGTGGGGCTGGCTGCCGGCGCCCCGACACGCGGGCGCAAATCACCGGTGGCGCCGCGGCGCACGGAGCCCCGGTCGCGGCCACGCGCGCGCGGGGGGTGGGGGGGCATGGCGGGTTGCGGCGGCGGCCGGAGGCCGCGGCGGGCCGGCGGAGACCGGGCGCCGTGCGGGGGACCGCCGGCCATGGCGGCGGGCGCGCGGGTGTGACCGGAGGTAGAAGATAGGGTTTGCTTTCGTGGGTCTTCGTGGGCTGCTGGTGGGTTTATAGGTCGTTTGCTAAAAATCATCCGGAAGCTGATAAATTCAGAGACCACAGCTACATTTCTAGGTCAAGTATGGTTTTCTGCACAGCATCAGAACCCTAGATCGCATCATAATGACCCGGATATCTCCGAATTAACTAAGCTTATCTCGCAAGAAAGTGGAGGTGTCAAGTAGCTTCTCCCGTCGGCCATTACGGCATAAAGGCGCAAGAGCTCCAAAGGGAGTCCCGTTCATTGGCACCGGCAGATCAGGGACACACGAGAGAAAAACCGACGCGAGCAATCTTGGGTGAGATTTCATTCCCCTCTCGAGTGCTGTGTAGAGAAAAAGAGACAAGGATTTGATGCCCATCCGATTCTCTGCACGCTTCAAAATGTCATGCGAAAAAAAGTTTAGCCGATCGAGAGCGTGGTTGGATTCTAATTCTACACAGGAGTGCTAATTAATTTCGTCCGCCTTAGCTTCTCGTCGTGCATTATTATAAAAATATTAGCAGGGAGGATCCAGGAAGGACACCGCCGCGATCTTGAAGATGATGCTTCAGGTGTGAATAGGAACCCGTCTTTCAGAAAGGACAAGCGTCGCTGCTAACTACCTGAACCCCTGAAGTGCTCCGCGTGTGATGTCCATATCCTGCGTATCATTGAGGATTGAGCATTCTGGCTTTGGAACTAACCAGGACTCCACGTGCTGAATGGGAGCTCGTTTCAGGGTTTCAGGTTGCGTTAGCTGTCCGCCATTGTCCATATAGAATTCCCCCCTCACTCCCAGTGGTTACTGATTCATTCAAATGATCCTAATTTGCAGCTTTAATTTCTTTTAGGTAATGTTTTATTTGAATGACCTTTTCAGCTAACTACTTGTTTAAACGGTTGTGCATGTAAAACACCACGTGTCTGTTTAGCCTTGTCATTTTCTCACTTCGTTCATCATGACTAAAAGATACTTGCGTGCGTGCTGGTGTTCATCGATTTCTGCCTGATGTTCTGATGCCTGTGACGGCGAGCAACAACTGGAATTTGCCAGGAGGAATTTCTACGCAGCAGCTGTGCGCGCAAAGGCATCCAGCAGCAGTTCAGAGAACTGCATATAAAAACATTCAGATTCCCGCTTGCTCTCCCTTCTGTCTGACGCGTCGTGCAAGCTGCAGGAAATTCTGGCCGTGGGAATAATCCGCAATCCATTAGGGAGTTGGCCAGTTGGGAAGAGGAATGGTGACTAGCTGGGAAGAAGAAGCTAGCAGGTAGCTTCATGTTCAACATGTTTCTGTCACGAGTTTGTACTGCTAGATCGAAGGATACCTGGGCACCCTGGTCAATTTTGCCGGTTCCCGACAGCGGACCTCGAGGCAATTTTCATGGCTGCTGGAGCAACAAGAACAGCTGCAACCTCCATGCATGTTGACCACGGGTTGCCTCGGCTCAGTTCATATTGCCCGGCCGGGAGAATAAAGGCACACAGTGTCACACCCGATTTTACAAGGAAAACCGAATGCATCTCATATGTGCGCCAGGATCATTTACACACACATGATTGGACAAAACGAGAGTAATACCATTGCAGTAACAAAACGTACAAGAGTTTAAACCAGTATAACATCCTTTATTACATCCATAAGGGTGGACTCGAAGGTCCAAACAAAACGATAACTAAACGACGACGAGCAACTCCATCGCTGACATCCACAGGCATGATGACTGGGGGATCCGCATGCCTAGAACTCCTCGAAGTCACTCCAGTACTCGTCCTCGCCTCCGACGTTCTCCTCTGAACAGCGGTAAGCAAGGGTGAGCACACTTATGGTTGGAGCTCAGCAAGTGGGGGAAAAATGCAAGGCTATCAAGGATAGGCTATGGTTCACAGCGGTAAGCATTTTATAAGTTGGTCAAGTTTTATTAGCAAGCACCTAGTTTCTAGATGTAAGTGTATACCAACCCACTTAACCTTTTAAAAGAAACCTCAAACCAACCCTCCAACCCACGATTTACATTGATCTTCAAGTTTATTACTCATGTGAGGGTCCAAGCCGCTCGTGACCGTGAGCACGGCTGATCGATCGTTTTACACTCTACGAGAGGTTGTACACTTTACCCACGGTTCGTGTTCCCCATCTTGCCGGGTTAGCTAGACCCTTAAACACTTCCAAGGTGAGTGGCTAGGGGTCCACTACGAAGCCTTTACAAAGGAAAGAAGAGAAACCAACGGCCCGCAATAGTTACGGCGGCGGAGCGGCCATAACCCTCCCTAGTGGTCAACACCTTAGCCAAGGTCGCTACCCCAAAAGGACCGGGCTATACCCCTTCAACTCCGGCCCCCTGTGCCCCTCTCGGAAAAGAGCTATCAGCTACCCCACTCTCCTAATTACTTGGCTAAGCCAGAGCCATGTGGACTGTGGTTGCACTGTTATCTTGGGTGGTTCTCCATGTTCCGATTATATCAAGTTATCTTGTTTAAGCACAAGCATATACATAACCAAAACTGAGATGTATAACATAAACAAAGCATAACCAAACTTATGTTGAGCAAGCTAAGCATTTATCTACCCCAAACATAAGTTTAAACAGGGTTGATCAAGGTAAAGTGGTAAAGCATCTAGTCAAGTCCTTAGCTAGGTATTTGCCCATCAGATTTATGCATTTCGACAGAATAGTAAACATTGTTTAGCATGCGGTGTCATAGGTTCAAAAAGATTATGCAGAGGGGGAAATCCACTTGCCTTCCTCTACAAGTCGGGTGAATTCTTCTTCAAAGACAAAGTTCTTCCGATCACTTCCGACAGGGAGCTCGGACGAAACAGCACGATATCTACGAGTCAAACATGGATAACAATCAATAAACAAAACAGTACACCAAACAGTAGTAAAACTGGTAAATTTACTGTTTAAAAGATTCTACTCGTCGAGACGATCATTTCGATATATAGAACGCTAAAAACGGAGTTAAAATGAGAAAGATATGATTAAAAAAGTTTTCAGGGGCCTAATTGCAAGAAAACTATGTTTACAGGGTTGTTTATGAATAAATTCAGGGGCCAAAACATTTTTATAAATTAAATCAGAGGGTTTATATGCAAAAAGTAGTGAAAAGGGCTTAAAACATAATTAAACAGGGGTGGATAGGGGCTAGTTTGCAAGAATTAGGACCTAACCGTAATTATTTTCAAAGGTGGAAGGACCGGCTTGCTAATATTTGAATATCCAGGGACTCTTAATCAAAACCGTCACTCCACACCGTGGATTCGAGATCCAACGGCGGATGACGCACGGTGTGTACCATGGACCCGCCGTGGGCGCGGTCCATGGGTCCACCGTGGACCATCCCCCTTTAAACGAAAGGGTACGTGATCCCGACCACTTGTTCGCGATCTAACGGCCCCGATCAAAGACATGCGGCGGGCGGCGGCGACGACACGGGAGGGCGGCGCGCGCGCGGCGGTGACTCGCCGGCGTGAGCTGCGGACGGCGTTCCCGCCATTTCTTCGACCACATGTTAGGGCAAAACGATGCGGGGATGCTTGCGCACACAATAGCGGGCTCTACGGCCACGATTGGGCCTCACCGGCGGCCGGCACCGTAAGGGGGGCGGCGCGGTCACTCCGGTGAGCTCGCGGGGGAGGCGCCGGGCGCGATAAGAGGGGAAATTGGGCGGGGGGGTTTCGCTTACCACGCGCGAGCGATGAAGACGGGCCGAAAAGTGGAAGAGAAGCGGCGGCGGGGCGGCTTGGTGACGACGGCGGCTCGGGCGGCGCTCCGGCGAGCACGGGCGCGGCTCCCACGGGCGTCGGGGCGTGAACCCGCGGGCGCACGAGCATGTCAAGTCCCCCGCGAACCTATTGATCAACGAGAGACGGGTGGGAGACCAAGCCCTTCACCGGCGGCGACGAGACGACGGCGGCGGCGGAAAGCAAAGCGGCGGCCGGGAGAAATTGGAGCTCGGGCTCGGGCGTGTGTGTCTTGCGAGAGGCGAAAGGGAAGCCAAGGAGTGCGTGCGCGAGCTTATATAGGGCACGGGGATGGGAGATGAAGCGGCTAGGGGCCGGGGCGGCGGCGGGTTGCCATTGATGGCCGGCGGGCCGTCCGGGCTTAAAGTTGGAAAGGGAAACGGCCGTGGGGTTTAGGGGAAGAGTAATTGCCTTAATTGGCATGCTCGCAGTGCAGGGAAAGGAAGGGGAGAGGGCGGGGCGTGGCGGAATCAGTGGGATGCGGCGGCGGCCGGCGCGGGCGCGAGGAAGAAGAAAAGGAAGGGGGGGTTGGAGGCTGACAGGTGGGGCCCACCTGTCGGCGCTGCTGCAAAAGAAAAGGAAAAAAAAGGGAAGAAGGGTAGTGGGCCGGCAGGGAGCTCTAGCTGGGCTGGCTGGGCCGAAAAGGTAAGAGTGCGAGGTTTTGTTTTTTTTTTCTTTTCTTTTCAAACTTCCTTTTCAAATCCAAGTTCAATTCAAATCCTTTTCAAACTTTTGCAAACTTTTCTCAAATATTTTATAGGCTTTTTAGAGACTACTCAAGCAACCAAAATCATGCAAGCCAAATGATGATGCACATACACTTGTTGTTTCTAACTTTATTATATTATCTTTAATATTTTAGAGCTAAATTTTATTTTGCATTTTAATCTCCTTAAATCCTTAAGACATTTTAAGTTGCTAAGTGATTTCAGTGATGGAATTTTAGGGTGTCACAAATCCTACCCCCTTAAAGAGAATCTCGTCCCGAGATTCGAAGGTTTAGAGAACAAACCGAGGGAAGTCTTCCTTGAGTTCATCCTCTCTTTCCCAAGTTGCCTCTTCCTCGGTGTGATGACTCCACCGCACTTTACACATTCCGATGATCTTACTCCCGGTAACTCTTTCGACACATCCAAGATCTTAACGGGGTATTCCTTGTATGTCGGGTCATTCTCCATTTGAATATCCTCTAACTGTACCGGTTCTATTCTGACCTCACTTGTGCATTTCTTTAGCTGGGATACATGAAACACATCATGAACTCCTGACAACTGTGCTGGCAATTCTAACTGGTATGCTACTTCTCCTTTCCGTTCCAAAATCTTGAAAGGTCCGATAAATCGAGGTGATAACTTTCCTCTGACATTGAACCTTCGTAACCCTCGAATAGGTGACACTCTGAGGTATGCGTAATCACCGACTTCCAAGATCACCTCTCTTCGTCGAGGATCAGCATAACTCTTCTGTCTTGACTGTGCTGCCTTAAGATTCTCCCTTATGATTTCAACTTGTTTTTCGCTTCTCGTATGCCGTTCGGCCCAAAGAACCGCCTTTCACCGATCCGATTCCAAAACAACGGTGTTCTACACTTCCTTCCATACGTAGCTTCAAAAGGTGCCATCTTGATGCCGGGATCGATAGCCGTTGTTATAAGCAAACTCGCATAAGGCAAACTCTTATCCCAACCGCCACTGTTCTTCAATGCACAAGCTCTCAACATATCCTCGAGTATCCGATTTGTCCTCTCCGTCCGTCCATCCGTCCGAGGATGATACGCCGAGTCGAAGTTCAACTTTGTATCCATCGATTCATGCAACTTCGCCAAAACCGTGAGGTGAACTCGTGTGCCTCGATCCGACACTATCTTCTTCGGTACCCCGTGCAAGCATACTATCCTTGAATTATACAACTCAGCTAGCTTCACTCCTGTATAGGTCGTCTTCACTGGAATGAAGTGCGCTACCTTGGTTAGTCTATCCACAACAACCCAAATAGAATCATACCCGTCACGAGTACGAGGTAATCCCACTATGAAATCCATACCGATTTCCTCCCATTTCCACTCGTGTACCTTTAGAGGTTGTAGCAATCCCGCCGGTCTTTGATACTCGGCCTTCACTCTTTGGCACACATCACACAAAGCTACATGAGTCGCCACGTCTTTCTTCATCCCATACCACCGCATCTCTCGCTTCAAGTCCCGATACATCTTGGTACTACCAGGGTGTATAGAGTAAGCCGAATCATGTGCTTCTTTCAAAATAGTTTCCCTCAATTCCTTAATCTCGGGTACACGTATTCTCGTTCTTAAACCACACTTGTTCCTTGCTCATCTTCTCTCGAATTCCGGAACTTTGCCTAACTTAATCAACTTCCCCGTATTCTCGCAATCTTGGCATCGCTCAACCGTCCCTTCCTGATATCCTGCTCAAGTGTCGATTCAATCTCTAAGGTCAACGTCTCACTCGAAGCAACCATTCCCAAGTTAAGCTGTGCCATCTCCCAACATAGTTCTTGAGGTAACAGGTGTCCCAATAACATATTAGTCTGTCCCTTCCGACTCAAAGCATCTGCCACTACATTTGCTTTTCCGGGATGATACTGGATATCTAAATCATAATCTTTGATCAACTCCAACCATCTTCTTTGCCTCAAATTCAGATCCTTCTGAGTAAAGATATATTTCAGACTCTTATGGTCAGTAAAGATCTTACACTTGTTCCCAATCATATAATGTCTCCAGATCTTCAAAGCGTGAACAAGTGCAGCCAACTCAAGATCATGAGTAGGATAGTTCTGCTCATGTTTCCTCAACTGTCTTGAAGCATAGGCGACTACCTTTCCTTCTTGCATTAACACACATCCCAAACCTTGCCGAGAGGCATCACAGTACACATCGAACCCTTTGTGTATGTCTGGCATGATCAACACGAAAGCCGTGGTCAGCCGCTTCTTCAATTCCTCAAAACTAGCCTGACACTTCTCATCCCATTTGAATTCTCTTCCTTTCTCGAGCAGAGTGGTAAGTGGCTTCACTATCTTGGAAAACCCTTCAATGAACCTCCGATAGTATCCTGCAAGACCAAGGAAACTTCTGATCTCCGGCACATTCTTAGGCGGACTCCAGTTCAATACATCCCGAACCTTGCTTGGATCGATCGCTATGCCTCCATCCGTGATGATATGTCCGAGAAAAGATACCTCCTTTAACCGAGAAAGCACACTTGCCGAACTTGGCATACAAACTGATGTTCCCTTAACTTTCGTAACACAAGCCTCAAATGTTCTTCGTGTTCTTCTTCACTCCGAGAGAATACCAATATATCATCAATGAATACCACAACAAATTTATCCGGATACTCCATGAATACCTTGTTCATCAAATACATAAAGTATCTTTGGTGCATTGGTCGTGCCAAAGGACATCACGGTGAACTCATATAACCCATATCTAGAAGTGAACTTGTCTTTGGTATATCCTCCACACGGATTTTCAAGCGATGATAACCCGATCTAAGATCTATCTTAGAGAAAGCCTTAGCTCCTCTCATTTGATCAAACAAATCCTCAATCCGAGGTAAAGGGTACTTATTCTTGATAGTAACCTCATTAAGTGATCGATAGTCTATACACAACCTCCTAGAACCATCCTTCTTATCAACGAAGAGTGTGGGGGCTCCCCATGGTGATGAACTAGGACGGATAAACCCTTTACTAAGCAATTCTTCAATTTGTTTCTTTAATTCAGCTAGATCCTTAACATCCATTCTATATGGTCTTTTAGATATGGGAGCAGTACCAGGTATAAGTTCAATACTAAATTCAATGTCACGATCAGGTGGCATACCTGGCAAATCCTCTGGAAATACTTCAGGGAATTCATTCACCACCCTTATATCCTCCAAGGCCTTGCCTTCAACAGAGTTCATAACTCCTTTAACAGATGAGGGTGCACTCACGTACTCCACTCTTTCCCCTTGAGGACCGGTTAACAGTACTGACCTCTTCCGACACTGAATAACTCCATCACAACCCCTTAACCAATCCATACCAAGAATGACATCTATTCCCCATGATTTTAGAACTACCAGATTAGCAAGAAAGTCTACTCCCATGATATTTATCTTTACTTGTGGGCATATGTGACCAGTTTTCATTTCTCCCCCGGGAGTGCTAACTATCGGTGAATTCTTCATTGTACTCATAGGTAAGTTATATTTTGCCACAAATTGATCGGTTATAAATGAATGTGATGCTCCCGAATCAAATAATACGGTAGCAGGTACGAGTTGACGAAAAACGTACCCAATACCACGCCAAGCATCATTCCGAGCTTGCTCCACCGATACATGATTGACTCGGCCACGCACATGACTCCGCCGGCCTCTCTTGCCGGGTGTCCGTGGAGTACGAGCTCGAGAAGATGACCGCCGGCCCCGTTCCCAATGTACCTCTCGTGGAGTCCGCATCACCCTCTTAGGACAGCTTGTTAGCATAATGCCCCGCCTCTCCGCACTTGAAGCATCCACCGGGTCGAACGGGGTTGGTGTTTCGACGATGGTGCCCCGCAGGTGTTGCTAGGACGACTCGGACCGTGGGGTAGGAGTCCCGGGGGTCCGAGGATTGAAGCGCCGTGGCTGAAACGAGCGCCGGAGCCGCATGTTCCGTGGGTACCTTCCGGCTTGTCCACCGGGACGATATGGAGTCGAGCTCTCGCCGAGAACTGTAACGGGGACGGGTGTTACTGCTAGACTGCCCCTGAGACTGAAATTTGCGTTTATGTTCACCCATCTCCTTCCTCTTGCTTTCCAGCCCAATAGCTTTGTTTACCAGCGTCTGAAAGTCCGGGAAGATGTGACTGCGGTAGATAGTTCGAGAGGACTAATCAAGCCATCCAGGAACCTTTCTTGCCTCTTTGGATCAGTGTTGACTTCATCAGGTGCATAGCGTGACAAGTGAGTGAACTTGTCCGGATACTCGATCACCGACATATTGCCTTGCCTCGGCCGACAAGAACTCCCTCTCGCTTGAGCTTGAGAACCCCCGAAGGAATATGATAAGTACGGAAGTTGTCACGAATTCTCGCCAAGTGATGTTCGCCCGTTAGGATGAGCTTGAGAGTACGCATCCCACCAATCGCGGCCCGTCCCACAAGCCTTCCACAGCAGCGTACGTAACCATCTCCCTATCGTGCACCGCACGATTTCCGGCTTCTTAGTAATAGTTTTCAACCGGTCATCGGCATCCGGTGGATCGATTGAATGAGAAAATGTAGGGGGGTGGTGACTCATAAACTCCTTGTGCTCGTCCCTTGGTGGCGGGGGTGGTGGTGGCATCGGTGGTGGTGGCTGGTTCGTTGGGCTTGCATCCGCTGCACGGTGTTGGTAAGGTTTTGAATCGGTTGCATGCGCGCTGCCAGGAATTGCTTGCATGTTCGGGTCCATTGCTTGGTTGATCGGTGGAGGTGGTGGCCGGGTTTTGTTGATTCGCAATATGTGCCCGGATCACGGGTGGCACGTCTTGACCTCCTCCGGACCTGGTGTTTACCATCTGACCGTTAGAAAAATCATATCTCGGATAATTGTACTTGAATCATTGCATAAGAGAATAACTCAAAGTAAAATGACAGCATGTACTTCAGTTAAGACAGATTCTGTTGACCTCAAAGAATTATGCATAGCTTTCTGTGTAGATATCCAATGACCACGAATTTTTACCAGATTATAGTGTATAAAATTATGGAACCATCCCAACTGGAATCACCTCATTTGGATATGTATAACTCGAGATATAATTCAAACAGTACAGCTATATCAGCAGAGATTTACAGATTCTGTCATGTTCATTACTTTGTGCATAACTCCCAGAATATGTACGGTATACCATTGAATTTTTGACAGAAATTCATCCTCTAAATTTGTGAACTAACCCAACTGGTTTCATATCATTTGGATTTCTGTAGCTTGAGTTATAAACAAAACATTACTGACATGTCATATGACTGCGAAAACAGATTTGATCCAAACATACTTGCATGAGAGATTAAGCAATGACAACCGATAAAACCCAAACCAAACTTTAATTAACTTAAAATTTCAGATTGCATAGTGGCCATCACTCCACCATACAATTTACAATCAAGCAAAGATCCAACTCAAGCATGTTTGCAAACAGCATTCATTATTACAAGCAAATACGTTCACGCGAGAACGGTCTATCGAAAAGGTAAATGATAAGGGCGAGCATCCTAGGATCCTAGCCAAGACGAGTAGTAGCTTCATCGGTGCCGTAACGAAGCCTTTTGCGCGGAGGGGAAGCGTAGTCCGGTATGGCATGACTTCGAGGCGGCGCTCGTCCCGCAAGCCGTGCTTCAAGACGCGCTATCTTTGCTCGAGCGACTGCGGCTCTTCATGATACTTGTTTATCTCCAAAGTTGCTCTCTCCGGATCAGCATTCGAGCAGCGAGTCACCCTTGCCAAGACATCGATGCGGTCATCACCTCCCCGCCGGCACTACGGTCACTTCGTGCCACTTGCACGTCGAGGCACATGGCGGTACTCCGATTGGAACAACCGCACCCGATTAGCATGGCGGACCGACCGAGCGCCCTCCTTGCCGCATCATTCACTGCAGCGTCATCCGTAGAGAACTGAGCTGTGCTATGGTGGGATGAGCGGTACCTCCAACCTTCAGTATCATTCAGAGGCTTCCTGATGTAGACCTTGCAAGTGTAGTAATCCCTCATTCCAGGCTCGCTGAAATGCTTGGTCACATAGAGAGGCCTTATGGTATACCCCAGATACCTCAGAACATCCCACAGGAGAATGCAGAACAGCCCATTCTCAGCTTCAGTAGAGTGCTTATGGTATTCAGCTCCATGGTAGCGGGGATCTTCATCTTCCTCTGGGTTGCCAGCAGCATGATTACCATCATCCTCACCCACACTGTCATCACTGGAGTCTTCTGGATCACCTTCGGCACGGGATCGGCGAGTGCGGGGGGTGCTTCCTCATTGACCGGCAGCGCCGGTGGAATCACAATGTCACCGTCCGCGTCCGCCTCAGCACCGTGCCATCGTACGTACCGTGGTCGTTCCAATGGCTCTTCCGGCTCCTCCTCCTCCATCTCAACTTCTTCGGGATCCTCTTCTTCTTCTTCGGCCGGACCTCTTCCGGGTCTTCCTCAACCTCAACCTCCCCGCTGGAACTCCTCCCGCTCCTCCTCAACATCCTCAAGGCGGTGGCGAGGAGCCACCGTCCAAAGAGGAAAGCGTCCACCGGTGCTCTTGCGAGGGGTCATGTAAGTCCCGGCCATCCGTCAAAGCAAAACCGATCTCGCAGTGCGAATAAATCAAAATGATAGTTTAAAATGATAAACAAAGTTAAATTAGATTTTTAGTGCGTAAATAAGATGATTTGAAGCATGATGTGGCTTTCTAGAACATGAATCCTTAATTTCGTCCATTTCTAACTAAGGTCGCGTCCTACGATCATCACGGCTCGGTACCACTTTGTCACACCCGATTTTACAAGGAAAACCGAATGCATCTCATATGTGCGCCAGGATCTTTTACACACACATGATTGGACAAAACGAGAGTAATACCATTGCTGTAACAAAACGTACAAGAGTTTAAACCAGTATAACATCCTTTATTACATCCATAAGGGTGGACTCGAAGGTCCGAACAAAACGATAACTAAACGACGACGAGCAACTCCATCGCCGACATCCACGGGCATGATGACCGGGGGATCCGCATGCCTAGAACTCCTCGAAGTCACTCCGGTACTCGTCCTCGCCTCCGACGTTCTCCTGCGAACAGGCGGTAAGCAAGGGTGAGCACACTTATGGTTGGAGCTCGGCAAGTGGGGGAAAATGCAAGGCTATCAAGGATAGGCTATGGTTCACGACGGTAAGCATTTTATAAGTTGGTCAAGTTTTATTAGCAAGCACCTAGTTTCTAGATGTAAGTGTATACCAACCCACTTAACCTTTTAAAAGAAACCTCAAACCAACCCTCCAACCCACGATTTACATTGATCTTCAAGTTTATTACTCATGTGAGGGTCCAAGCCGCTCGTGACCGTGAGCACGGCCGATCGATCGTTTTACACTGCGAGAGGTTGTACACTTTACCCACAGTTCGTGTTCCCCATCTTGCCCGGGTTAGCTAGACCCTTAAACACTTCCAAGGTGAGTGGCTAGGGGTCCACTACGAAGCCTTTACAAAGGAAAGAAGAGAAACCAAGGCGGCCCGCAACGATTTACGGCGGCGGAGCGAGGCCATAACCCTCCCTAGTGGTCAACACCTTAGCCAAGGTCGCTACCCCAAAAGGACCGGGCTATACCCCTTCAACTCCGGCCCCCGTGCCCCTCTCGGAAAAGAGCTATCGGCTACCCCACTCTCCTAATTACTTGGCTAAGCCGAGCCATGTGGACCGTGGTTGCACCGTTATCTTGGGTGGTTCTCCATGTTCCGATTATATCAAGTTATCTTGTTTAAGCACAAGCATATACATAACCAAAAGCGAGATGTATAACATAAACAAAGCATAACCAAACTTATGTTGAGCAAGCTAAGCATTTATCTACCCCAAACATAAGTTTAAACGGGGTTGATCAAGGTAAAGTGGTAAAGCATCTAGTCAAGTCCTTAGCTAGGTATTTGCCCATCGCATTTATGCATTTCGACGAGAATAGTAAACATTGTTTAGCATGCGGTGTCATAGGTTCAAAAAGATTATGCAGAGGGGGAAATCCACTTGCCTTCCTCTACAAGCCGGGTGAATTCTTCTTCAAAGACAGAGTTCTTCGGATCACTTCCGACGGGGAGCTCGGACGAAACGAGCACGATATCTACGAGTCAAACATGGATAACAATCAATAAACAAAACAGTACACCAAACAGTAGTAAAACTGGTAAATTTACTGTTTAAAAGATTCTACTCGTCGAGACGATCATTTCGATATATAGAACGCTAAAAACGGAGTTAAAATGAGAAAGATATGATTAAAAGAGTTTTCGGGGGCCTAATTGCAAGAAAACTATGTTTACGGGGTTGTTTATGAATAAATTCAGGGGCCAAAACATTTTTATAAATTAAATCAGAGGGTTTATATGCAAAAAGTAGTGAAAAGGGCTTAAAACATAATTAAACAGGGTGGATAGGGGCTAGTTTGCAAGAATCAGGACCTAACCGTAATTATTTTCAAAGGTGGAAGGACCGGCTTGCTAATATTTGAATATCCAGGGACTCTTAATCAAAACCGTCACTCCACACCGTGGATCTGAGATCCAACGGCGGATGACGCACGTGTGTACCATGGACCGGCCGTGGGCGCGGTCCATGGGTCCACCGTGGACCATCCCCCTTTAAACGAAAGGGTACGTGATCCCAGCCACTTGTTCGCGATCTAACGGCCCTGATCAAAGACATGCGGCGGGCGGCGGCGACGACACCGGAGGGCGGCGGCGCGCGGCGGTGACTCGCCGGCGTGAGCTCTGGACGGCGTTCCCGGCCATTTCTTCGACCACATGTTAGGGCAAAACGATGCAGGGATGCTTGCGCACACAATAGCAGGCTCTACAGGCACGATTGGGCCTCACCGGCGGCCAGCACCGTAAGGGGGCGGCGCGGTCACTCCGGTGAGCTCGCGGGGGAGGCGCTGGGCGCGATAAGAGGGGAAATTGGGCAGGGGGTTTCGCTTACCACGCGCGAGCGATGAAGACGGGCCGAAAAGTGGAAGAGAAGCGGCGGCGGGGCGGCTTGGTGACGACGGCGGCTCGGGGCGGCGCTCCGGCGAGCACGGGGCGCGGCTCCCACGGGCGTCGGGGGCGTGAACCGCGGGCGCACGAGCATGTCAAGTCCCCCGCGAACCTATTGATCACCGAGAGACGGGTGGGAGACCAAGCCCTTCACCGGCGGCGACGAGACGACGGCGGCGGCGGAAAGCAAAGCGGCGGCGCCGGGAGAAATTGGAGCTCGGGCTCGGGCGTGTGTGTCTTTGCGAGAGGCGAAAGGGAAGCCAAGGAGTGCGTGCGCGAGCTTATATAGGGCACGGGGATGGGAGATGAAGCGGCTAGGGGCCGGGCGGCGGCGGGTTGCCATTGATGGCCGGCGGGCCGTCCGGCTTAAAGTTGGAAAGGGAAACGGCCGTGGGGTTTAGGGGAAGAGTAATTGCCTTAATTGGCATGCTCGCGGTGCGGGGAAAGGAAGGGGGAGAGGGCGGGGCGTGGCGGAATCGGTGGGATGCGGCGGCGGCGCGCGCGGCGCGAGGAAGAAGAAAAGGAAGGGGGGGGTTGGAGGTCGACGGGTGGGGCCCACCCGTCGCGCGCCGCTTTGCAAAAGAAAAGGAAAAAAAAAGGGAAGAAGGGTAGTGGGCGGCGGGGAGCTCTAGCCGGGCCGGGCCGGGCCGAAAAGGTAAGAGTGCGAGGTTTTTTTTTTTTTTTCTTTTCTTTTCAAACTTCCTTTTCAAATCCAAGTTCAATTCAAATCCTTTTCAAACTTTTGCAAACTTTTCTCAAATATTTTATAGGCTTTTTAGAGACTACTCAAGCAACCAAAATCATGCAAGCCAAATGATGATGCACATACACTTGTTGTTTCTAACTTTATTATATTATCTTTAATATTTTAGAGCTAAATTTTATTTTGCATTTTAATCTCCTTAAATCCTTAAGACATTTTAAGTTGCTAAGTGATTTCAGTGATGGAATTTTAGGGTGTCACACACAGCAGCATGTCTGAGCCTATGTGAGTACATATACAATTCATATATTTGCTCCGGGAAAGAATAAAGGTACTACGACGCAACGCCCATGTAGGAATATTGTTCTGTCAGTGTCTGCTTGCCCCCATAGAGCAACATCGGATGAATGGCCAGTGAACCAAAGAAGGAAATGAAAAGCATCCATCAAGACTGAAAGCTAGCCCTTCCGTGGTAAAGAATTCAGTAAACGCATTGTGCTCTCCACTGTCGTCTGTACATGCATGATGATTGGCAATTCAGACGTTCGTAGATTTTAGGGCAGTGCGAAACACTCTGCTACTAGCTTAGCTTTTGGAGACTTAAGCACGAAGTATATTCTCACCTTTATCTCTCAGTACCAAAAAAGAATAGAAGAGGTGCAAGTACCCTGTAGGGTTGATAACTGATGGACTGGGCGATGAGCACGTACGACGGCAGCCGACAGACATCCGATCCCCACAGGCGACAGCCGTCTCGAGGCCCGCCGGCGGCCGCCGGGGCAGTGCTTATCTAGTAATGCCCGCGTGATCTACAGGCCGCCAGGCCCGCCACCGATCGCGATCCGCCGATCGATCGATGATGCTAGTTGCGAGTGGCGGCGGTGGCGACCACATGGATGGTGAGCTGACGCCTGACGGGTCGCCCCCGCGCTCGCGACTGTGCTGTCCCCTACTACCCACGACTGCTTCCGGCCGGATGGATGGATGGATATCCTCGGCACCCGTAGGCTTTTTTGCAGCGCGGCTGGGGGAGGGTGTGGTCAAATGGAAGGACTCGGGAGCTCATTCTTTTGTTGGCATGCCATTAACCTTGTAGCTACTACCTTTCAGTGACAGTGCAATAATGTAGTGCCGCACGCAGTGACAGGTTGCATGGGTTTTCAAAGCTTTAGCCTGCCCCGGCCCAGGCCAGACACTGTCGAGTTAGAAGAAGGCCGGCAACAGCTAGCAGTGTCGTCAATGGCGAGGAGCGAGAGGGAGCTCATCAATCAGGTGCGATCCTTGAGCGGCATGCAATGGGGATCGGAAGACGAAGCATGGCCCTGGGGCCTTGTCAGTTGTCACGGCGGGTGGTAAAGGCAGGGATCGATCGATCGAGGCACTCGCTGTCACTGGCTTTGCCTACTTTCTCCGAGCATTATCACGTACGCTTTGATCGAGCGAGCGAGCTGCGGGCACCAACACTGACAACGGCGGGTCTTTTCCACGTAGAGCCCCGCACGACCTGTCGGACGTGTTCTTGGCGTTGTGGAGACAGCAATTGCATGACAGGGAAGCCTATCTCTCTCGCTCTCTCGTTTTTTTTTATCAATTGTTCTTTCACTAGCATCCATCTGCTGAGCCTGAAAGAAATATAATGCACGTTAGGTAAGGGGCTTTGCACCAACACCACCGGCATGCATGGTGCTTGGCTGCTTGCTCGCTTAATTATCTCTGGACATTGGATCGCCGGCCGGGCTAGCAGCAAATATCAGCAGCAAGTGCTCAGGTGCATGCTTTTCTGTGAGGAAATGCCTGCACCAATCGGAAAAGCGACAAGACAACGCGTTGCTTTGTGCCTAACTGTTGGTAGTAATTAACTTGTCAAGTTCTAGAATATATCTAAGTATGTGTCGTCTTTTGACCCTTTTCAAGTGCAAAGCGTCGAAGCATTTTGCTACTTAAAAGACTAAATAAAACTCACTCGATTGTAACTCTGCTGGTCAATTATTATAATACTTTTTGTTACTACAATTTGGGGTGATGTACATGCATGTTGGAGAAATTTGGGTAAGTGATGACAGTCACTACTACTAGGTACTAGCAGTGGAGTTGTCCATAAAAATAAAAATAAAATCAGAGGCCAATCTGCTGCAAAAGGCAACCAGGCAGGACAAAGGAACTACATATGTGATAAACATTATCCTGCAGTTCAGTGCTTGCAGATTGCAAAGGCAGGATAGGAGCACCCGATTTCTTCTTTTTTCCAAAACAGCATAAGTGTGGCAAGACAAGCACCATTGACTGCTCGTTTTGGGGGCATGCACGCAGCAGTCTGGAGTCCCGCTGGCTGCTTGTTGCCCCATCACTTGACCTTTAGATCGCAGAGAAGTAAGCCCTACGAGCACTAAGGAGTCAAATGGCTAGACCAATCTGGCAATTTCTAGAGAAGGATATATTTCTTTAAATTTTCTTACTTCAGGGCTACACCGGACTGCGACACACAGTTGCCTACCCTACCCAAAAAAAGGGCTCAAAGTGTTGCATAATTTAAACAATCATTTCAGCGCCACTTCAAAAGGCAGAGAGAGAATGCAGCCCATGTGAAAGTGAAGGCACCAACAAGTATTCTTGTTCCTATTTTTTTAATATAAAAAATACTAAAATGCAGCTATTGGTGGTCAGAAAATGCCTTTTAGATAAGACACAAACACAAATTTCCCATCTAGCCATAGTAGTAGAATTGCTTTACAGAATGCTACTGAGGCCTAAGGGCATTTGTAAATGGGGTGGAATTGGTCTGCTTTTCCCTAGTCTCACATTAATAAAAAGGAATATTAGATACTGTTCCCTTGTCATGAGAACTCTCATCTGGCATATCTGAACAGAAACCTCCAATGATTAAGCTCCTCATTGGCCTCACACGCCCTGTGGCCAGCTTCCTTCTTTTTGTTCCTGTAGACCACTGGCAGGCAACAATCTAGCATAGCATCGAGTTCAAGTGGTAGTGTTCCAATCAGAGTCTTTTGAGTCACTAGTCTACACCAGCATAAAAAAAAAACAGTGAAACTTTGCCTTGCCGTGGCAGGGCTGAGGCCATCGCCATCCGACCAAACGTACTACACTTGCTGCTACTTTATTGTAGTTATTACTGGCTTTCAGTTACGGACACACTTTCACTGGCAGGGTCAACTCTGTCGGTAACTGCAGAATCCGCTTGCTTTGAGCCGTAAAGGAATAATCACACGATAATTGTCACCGAAGCGACTTTATGATTGGCGAGGCAGGTGCAAGCGCAGTGCAGAGAGCACCACTAGCTGGACCTCTCACCGTAAAAACAGCAGGTAAAAGGCGAGATGAATCTCTCACATCACAAGCTTTACCAAGAAACAGCATGGCAAAACAACCAACCACTGGAGAGCAGAGATAGATTTCCCCTTTGGAAAAAAAGAAGAAGAAGATGCAGATAGATTTCAGCAGGGGTCACCTACCTGCAAGTGCACCGTTGTTGTACCTCTCAAGGACATCCGTCTATCTATCTCAACCCGGATTAATGCAATATTTTATTTTATCATCACGGGGGGAAAAAGATTGTGAGGTCTAATCAAAATCAATCCACCATCTGAATCCACTAACTGACTTTGCTCCTTTTTTAAGGACCAATGAAATAAGCACAATCTCACACCATCCGCTTGAAAACGGCCAACAGAACAGCGAAACCCAGAGGGGGAGACGGCGGATCGGAGGCGGCAGCAGCGGCGTAGGAGAGAAAAGGACCGGCCGGGCGGGCGCAGGATCGAACAACAAGCAGGTTATGGGATAGAGAGGAATCTGGCGAGCGCCGGAGGCCATTGGCCACGAAGCAAAGCTAAGGCAAAGCATGCAGCGGGGTGGCTGTAGGGCCGCGCCGCTGCGTGGCCTCTCCCCAAGCTCCACTAATCCCGGCGGCCATAGGCGGCCGCCGGCCGGTCCCTCCCCGCTCTCCCCACTACCACCAACACCAAGCAGCAAGCCTGTGTGTGTCCTTGTGCCCGCCCACCCGTGCGCTGCGTAACGTGACCCACCACAGGGAAAAGGATGCATGGTGGCCGCCCTAGCTTAAAGCCCTCAAGCTTTCCGGCAGCACTCATCAGACGCCGCCGACGATGCCAAGTACAACAACCATCTGGTCGCGTTCCATTATTGCCCCCCTGCTGCAGCACCATGAGGGAATCCACCATCGTCCTCCGAGACCGAGAGCTGGCTGTGCCTGCCGGTGCTGCCGGTGCGCCGGGCGATGTGATTCGTGGCTCTCCCAATTACTCGTCGATCGCCGGCCGCCGCTGCTAGCTAACACGTACGCCTCGCCGAATGCTATCCTCCGGCCGGCGACGAACGGCGGAACGAGGGAACATTCCCGTGCCCCCCGCGCCCCGCCCACTGGCCGCTCGCCGCACATATTTTAGCCGCCCGGTGCGGCGGCCTTTCCACGTTGGGCGCGCACCGGCACCGCGCGATAGCCTCCTACTACTTGCTTTTGGTTCGTGCTCGGCTGCCCCCGCCCCGGCCCGGCCCCCCCACGCGACGCGAGCACATTCCAATTCCTCCCCCTCCTCCTCACCCGCCTCGCGTCTGCGGCTGGCATCGCCGAGCGCCTCCGCACAGGGTGCCGGCCGCGGCACGTGTGCGGATGCGCGCCGCCCGGTGCGGGGGGGATCCACCGCCCTGTCTCTTCTGCATTGGCCCGTGCGTTGCAAGCGCGCCTTTTGCTGCTTGTGCGGCGCGAAGCCGCCGGCCGGGCCGGCCAGCCACTCGCCGCGTCGTCGGCCGGGCGTCACGCGAGCGACACGCGGGGGGCGGGAACTGAGGTGAACAGAGAGCAAGTGTACGTGCTTTTGACGTGCGAGTGTGCGTGTGTGTGTGCGGCGGTCCGGTGGCCGTCCGGCCGGCGTGGGAACTGATGAACAGCGACGTCGCCGGCCGGCCGGGTGGTGGTGGCGTGGCGCCGTGCGTTGTCTGCACGGGGGTGGTCCGAGCCTACGGGAACCACCGCAAGTGCCGGGATTCCCATGGCTCCAGGCGGGTACGGCTCCACGTAGGGCTTTGGAATAATCTCGGCTGCCACCAGGGAGGGGGAGAGGTTCCTCGGCCGCACGCGCCGGCCGGCCGGCCGGTGACAGCGGCCGGGCGACGATGCGCGCTTTCCCTACCTCGCGCCGGCGGCCGCTGGCCACACGATCGACGCGATCGTCACCTAGCGCAGTTCATCGGACGTGAGCGGCGGCGAGGCCTTTACGGGTTACCAAATGGGGGGCGCCAAGCCGCCAAGCGTGCGTGACTCGAGACGCGCGCGGTGGTGTGGTGCCGTGGTGGTGCCCGCCTGCCGCTGGTGGCCACGATCCGACCGACAAGGTTTCTCTTGTCGGGGGGAAATTCTTCTCATCTCGCCGTGACAAGACTGCCAGGGCAGGGCACCACCACACCAGGGCCAGGGCGAGGGGGAGGAAAGAAGGAAGATGAGATGAAAACAAACGGAATAGGCACCTGTGCTTTGCTCAAAGGTGCAAGCTTCTTTGACCTGAAAAATTCAGTTTCACGACACTACAAAAAAGAGAGTATCTTCCGTCAGTGTTTTGCTACATGTACGAATCGTGTGACTACCTCTCCAGTCTCGGTACATGTACTAGATTTTAGCTCAACTTGGTGTAAGGTATCTGATGCAAACTACCTTAATTGGAGCGGTATATACTTATTGCTGTAATAACAACGGAACCGTGTTCCACTTTTTTTTTTATAAATAGCAAAAGAAAAACATCACGATAGCTTGCAAATACGAATATATTAACTTTAGTGGCATCTATCTTCTCAAAATGGAGGCCTGATTAGAGCAAGTACGTACACGTCAGCAGTCCCAGAGATCGTCCCATGCAGTGCCACATAGGATTTTTGATGATGTGGAGGAGAGAGAGCAAGGAGAGAGAAGCAGGTCGTTGCCTCACGAAACAACCACCTCATGAACGAAACAACTACCTCATGAGACAACTCCACAACCATTGTATGAGTTGTTCTTGCCATACAACTCATAATATTCCTTTTTTATGTGCACAAATTAAGGAATTATATAGGTTGTCTGTTGCGTCGACCAAATATTACGTGTAAATGCATGAGACAACCTATTAGACTACACCAATGCACTTGCCCGTGATGAGAAGTGCCTCGTTTCAAATCTAAATTTAAATCAGCTTGCTACAGACGCCAGTATATTTACAAACAGAGAGTAGATATGAGCAAACTTGTAATAGTGAGAATAAATTAAATACGACAATTAGTTAATCATTCCTGGAATTTGAAATAATGGTACGTGTTACTACAACCTAGTGGTACAATGCCATTCGATCCTACTCTATCTAGACTCGAAATTAAGATCACAATAGCAAACCTACAATTATACACACCGTGATCGCAACGTACAATATCCATATTTCTTTCCCAAGTATAGTATACGAAGAGGCGAATCCTCTAGCTAATTAACCATTGCAGCATATATATGCCTCTTGAACTTTCTCCCTGCTCTACTTGGTGGAAAGCAAAACAAAACTACTCTCATCAGAACAATCAATGCCTAAATACATAATAACCATTTTTCCCCACCAGAAAGAAAGTGAAGCCTGGCACTTGCTAGTTCATATTCCACTCGACTCGATCAAGACCGGTGGCGACGACGCGACGAGGGACGCGTACCGTCTCGGCGGGGCACAGTGGAAGGGAATAAAGTTAGTTAACCAACGGGCGCCAATATTTATCGGCGGCCTCCTCCGCCTCCACTTCGCCCGCCCCCGCCCCCGCCCCCCGCCCCGCTGCGCCCTTTTTAACCGCTTTTTAAAGCTCCCCACGGCCTCCCCTGCCTTCTTGCTCCCCCACTCCCCACTCGACCACACCACACCCCCCACTGGCACTGCCGCGGCCGGAGGCGGAGGGGGGCTAGGCGCGGACAGGGCTCGGCGCCATGGCCCTGGCCGACGCCACCGCTTTCCCCTACGGGCTGCGCGTCCTCGTAGTGGACGACGACCCGACCTGGCTCAAGATCCTGGAGAAGATGCTGAGGAAGTGCTCCTACGAAGGTTGGAATCCCTCCTCTGCTGCTTTCCTCTCTGGTTCTTCTTCTTCTTCTTCGGCTTCATGGATAAATCGCGCAGTCGCGCTGGGAGAACAGAGAAGATGGTTGATCACGTGTTCCGCCCACGCATAGTGCTCGTTGAAATTACGTTGTGAAAAATGTTCTTTTTTTGTGGCATCTCGCGCTTGTGTTATGAATTCTGAGTAGAGTACTCTCCTTCGCAAAGTCCTTGTTGGTTTAGGTGGGGATAAGGTTCTTGATTAAGGTGATTGGTTTGCTTAGGTTCTTCGGGGAGTTTCTTTATATATAGATGAGTTATATATGACGCATCAGCTTTCCCACTTTTGGGTTCTTTTACCTTCTTGCTTTTTGCTTGTATGCATAGCACAAGAGAAGTAATCGCGATTGCTCAGAAAGGAGGAGGTATTTCTGCCTTGGAGTTTCTTAACCCGTGTGGCACCAACTTTACGAGTGAAATCTATAGGCCTAATCCATTATTCGCTAAAAGTTCCCTATGGTGAAACATGGAGCAAGATAGGCATTTTAAACCTTGCTTCATTCTGAAGTTATCTTTATTTTGTCACCGATTAGATCGATGGCTCATGTATCTATGAAGCACTTAATTAGTCCCACCTGCCTGTAATTTATGCTCCCACACCTCGACTTCCTACTTTACAGTGCTGCAGAGTGCACTGTTTACTATTTGATATACTTTTTATGTCACTTGTCACCATAATTGGCTTTGTAAGCAGTAAATTTTCAATAAAATTATCTAATAATCTTACCATAAGCGGCTTACACGATCAATTTTATTTCTATTTTGACAAAATTTTTAGTCTGTTTGGCAGACCTATTCTCCTGGTTATCACTAGTATGGACTATTGAATGCTCTGTTTTTTTACAAGGTTTATTGTTAATAATCACGAATCATCCATGAGACTAAGGTAGTTTATTTCCCTGCAGTCACGACATGCGGTTTAGCCAGTGTTGCCCTCCAGATTCTCCGGGAGAGGAGAAACAAGTTTGACATCGTAATAAGTGATGTCAACATGCCTGACATGGATGGTTTCAAGCTTCTCGAGCACATTGGACTTGAGATGGATCTACCTGTTATAAGTCAGTATTCAACACCAAAATTTTGTCTCCCTGCAAGTTTCAGAGAAAATAAGTTTCATAATATGTTCTACTTGTTTGAATATCTATTCTCAAAATACCAAATTGCTCCAATCTGTTTTCACAGTGATGTCCATTGATGGAGAAACAAGTAGAGTGATGAAAGGTGTCCAGCATGGTGCTTGTGACTATCTCCTCAAGCCTGTTCGAATGAAAGAACTTCGGAACATCTGGCAACACGTGTATAGGAAGAAAATGCATGAGGTGAAAGAGATCGAAGGTAATGACAGCTGTGACGATCTCCAAATATTTAGAAATGGCTGCGAAGGATTGGAAGAGAGGGGCTTATTTATGAGGGCTGACTCTGATAGTATGAGGAAGAGAAAAGATGTTGATAGCGCAGATCAAGACTCAAGTGATGGCGCTACCGTTAAGAAGGCTAGAGTTGTCTGGTCCGTTGATCTTCACCAGAAGTTTGTTAATGCAGTGAACCAAATTGGATTTGACAGTGAGTCCTCTAAAAAAAGCTGATAATGTTGCACCTTCCTGAATTTATAATTTTTCACGATGCCAATTTGAAATTGCAACTGTTACTGTCTTGCAGAAGTTGGGCCGAAGAAAATACTGGACCTAATGAATGTTCCTGGCCTGACAAGGGAGAATGTAGCCAGCCATCTTCAGGTACGGCAGATATCATATTCAAAAGAGTACCCTTTTTTAAAATGTTCTGTCCCTTCAAAACGGGATCTTGTGTTGATTGCTGATGAGCTTTGACACAACATACTCTTAGCCTAGTCATCTTCATGGAGAAGCTCCGATTGTGTAATTCATTAGGCTAACTCTTGTAACCTAGCAATCTAGTAGCTTCCTCTGAAAACTTCCTTGCAACAGTACGTCAGTACTTGCATCCTCAACATACAATACAATCAACGAGGCCTTTTGTGCCAAGCAATTTGAATGTTCATCCTTAAAGCCTGAATTATAAAGACATTCCATGTATCATGGAAAGGCCAAACTAAGTTTGAAATAGATCATTTAATTCAATACTTGGAATTAAGTTTAACATCCTTTGAATTTATAGATGTTTTCTAGTATTAACCTCATCTGATGCTTGTACTCTCGAGTGTCCTAAGAATAGATTTATTTTTCTATGCAGAAATATCGCCTATACTTGAGTAGGTTGCAAAAGCAGAATGAGGAAAGGATAATGGGTGCTGCTAGGCAAGATTTCAGTCACAAGGGAGCACCAGATAACCTTAACCTCCGAAACTCCTTCCAAGAGCAACCTAGCAATGGCACCAATGATTTTCATCATACTTCTCAGAAGATCCAAGCTCAGAGCAATCTGCTCGATTCTCATTTGGAGGATACAAAGATCGTGGCACCCTTGAAGATGTCAGACAAAATTGGAACCCCAGTAGGTGATGTTATTGATCCTCAGAATGTCACCAGTGCCTCACCTCTAGGTGGGGTGGTCTCTTTTGAAAGAATGCCACTGAATCCGGACAGGAAGACATCGGAAACCATGATCTTGGAATGTCAGTCCTGGAGTGGAAATGTGCCACCAAAGCAGTTCATGCAGTACCCGAAGCATAACCATGAACGCTGCGACCTGCTAGGAGACTATTCTTGCCTGCCCAAACCAGACTTAGAGCACTCAATCACCCCTGGTCATCTATATGTCCCACCACCGTTAGTATCGATGAGTTGCAGTATGGAGGCGGATGTCAGAGACTTCTCAGATGTAAAACCAGACCTTCTTGGCTGTATGAAGTCCTTATCACCGGCACTGACGTGTACAGTCGATTCAGTTTCTGCTCAACTTAGTGACAGTGTTGTGACCTCAACTAACACCGACCCGAAGTTTTCCAGTGTGGAGGGGTTGTCCAGCAGTAAAGATTGTCTTTTTGATCTGGCAAGGAACCAAACCACTTTGCTTAATTCAGAAGAGGAAAGTATCATATGCCGCACTGATTTGGCTTGTCTACCTGATGACCTCTCCGACTATCAACTTCAAGGTATAGGATTGAATAACATCGATTTGTTTCAGTGCAATGATGCAATGATGCTACATGGACTGCAGAATAACTGGTATGATGATCCAGAGCCTAGTAGTGAAATAATGGAGTTTCCGTTGCTAGACGGATGCCTATTTGCATAAATGCCTCAACCACTCCCATCTTTCGACCATGTCCTTTGGTGAAGAAGGATGGTGTTCTTTGGTATGGTCCTCGTATAGCGCCTCCTGTAGGGCTATAGTGATCTAACTTGATCCTGTGGTGAAAGGATTTAATTTGTAGTCTCTCCACTTTTGATAATTGTCTGTATTATAGATTGTGTCGTGGCACAGTGATCATAATATATACCCTTTACGATGATCTTCGAAACTATATATGAAGAATTGAACATTGTCAAATCTTTGGCTTACACAACTGACATTTACAGAGAACTTAAGCTCTGATGCAGCATTGCATACACTGATACACTATGTTAGCGTCATGACATTCACTGGAAAATTATTTGTACAGGCAAAGAAAATCCCTGCAGAGGCTGCAGATTGCGAGGTTATTTGCTGATCTGACATGAAAGAATAACATAGGTCAATGCGACAGTGATACAGCTGTATGCTGAGTTCTAGTGCAGTTCTGACGAAGAGCTAATCTATATGCGGGTTAGTTTGCCTAGGGACTGGTTCTTCAATTTAAATTGGGCTGTTTCCGATAGATGTTGAATGTCATTAAGACCACGAGAGTGGCAGAGTTTACTGACATCAGTTGATCATCGCCAATTCGCCACAACTAGAGTTTTACTCTGAAACGTGATATATGCAACACAGTGCAAAACGTGATATATCTGAATTACCTAAAGCTATAGTTATTTCTAGTTCTCTGAAAAGTTCATAGTCCATACTCGAAACTAGTAGCTGGGCTTGGTATAGCCCATTTAAATTGTCTGAAGTTGACTGGTTTGTGGTTTGCATAAATACTTGTTGTTTAATGGACTCTTTTTTCTGTCAGTTGCCCAATTACTCTGACGATCAAAACCAGACCTCACTCTTTCCGGTCTCCCCTAGAAATAAAAGGATATCTTCTTTTCTACAGTATATGTAAAACATGTTACAGACAGGATGCGAAGTTGAGACTTGTTGCTTAGCACGATAAGGTGACGTTCTGTGCTGATTGATTTTTTTTCCCTTTGCCGCCTTACCAGGATTCTGCAACTTCTGCTGTTGAATTCTCTGTTTGTTCAGCTATTCGATTCCTTGCCTCATCTACCAACGAAACACAAATTACGTATATAACCTGCATAATCGACAAAATTTTTTGCAACTAACAGTAACAGGTGTGATTTGATATCATAGCTATGGATAGGAGTGCTTAGAGACTAGCAAGCTGATACGAGTCCGGTCCCTGGCTAGCTCATGTTTTCGAGCTTTTGGGTTTTGGCTTGTTGGCGTACTGTAGCGTTACGCCTAACTTTTACGCCAACAGCGCAAGTTGGCGTACTTCAGAAAACCCGCGAGGCCGCGACTTCATGAAGTCCCCACTCGGAGTCTCTGACACGGCGGGCGCACAAACGGACACCAAACCAAGCGCGAAATATTATGGGGAGACACCGGGGGTCTGCCTGCCCCAAATGCGGGATCCGTCCGGGCGCGAGATCCGCCACGCCACCATCAATGGGGGCGGCGGCGATCGCCGGCGCGGTGGCGGCCGCGCTCCTCCTGCTGTGCCCGGCCTGGGCATCGGCGGCGGCGGAAGTGGGGGAGGGGCGGCGGCTGCACACGCTCTTCTCGGTGGAGTGCGGCGACTACTTCGACTGGCAGGCGGTGGGGCTCCTCCACAGCCTCCGCAAGGCGGGGCAGCCCGGCGGCGTCACCCGCCTCCTCAGCTGCGCCGAGGACCAGCTCCCCTCCTACCGCGGCCTCCGCATCGGCCACACCCTCCAGGTCCCCTCCTTCAGCCGCCACCCACGCACCGGCGACTGGTAACGCTCGCCGTCACACACACAACCATCACTCATTCACTCCTCTACCGTAAGGATATATTTTTACTTTGTCCAAACTGTAAGAGCTAAATTGGAGTATTGGTTGTTACGATTGCCATTTTCATAAGTTTGGAGAGTCGTTTCTGCTGGAGTAGTTGGTTGTGGTGCTTCGAAATGGGATGGGCATTTCTGGATCGCTGCTTGCGAGCATTTCTGAGAAGCAAATCCCTGATTTATGGTATAATCTGCTGTGCAAATTAAAATTTGAATGTCTGGACTAGTAACTAGATGGATTGCAAATGAACCGTCAAACTCCAGCATTATGTAATTCTCCAAAAAAAAAACTCCAGCATTATGTAAAGTATGGGAGAGTTCATAGGTTTAGGCTGCGGTAGTATATGTGGTAGAAGTTCGAGGTAGACTGATAGTCATAGAATAAAATGCTGAGAAGCCAACTGGAATGAGGGATCCCAAATATACACCTATTGGAGAGGTTGGGGTTGCTATTCTATTTAAAATTCATTGTTTGAAATGGGAGTGAGCTTATTCGGCATCCTGTTATTTTTCATGTGAAGGTACCCGGCTATCAATAAGCCTGCAGGGGTGGTGCATTGGTTAAAGCATAGTCCAGAGGCTGACAATGTTGATTGGGTTGTAATCTTGGATGCTGACCAGATTGTTCGAGGACCCATTATTCCCTGGGAACTCGGGGCAGAGAAAGGCAAGCCGTTCGCTGCTTATTATGGGTATGCTTTTTACTCGGTTGGTGTTAATTCTGTCTTTCTCCTTTTTGTATTCATACGACCTTAGTTAATTGGAAAGGATGGAACTTCAATAAATCACCTAATTATTCTTTCTGTATCAATTGAGAAGAAATTGATTCAACATTGGTTGAGATGGTTTGGTCATGTCCAAATGAGGCCTCCTGAGGCACCGATGCATAAGGGGGTTCTAAAACGGGTCGATAATGTAAAGAGGGGTAGAGGTTGACTAAATTGACTTGGGACGAGTCGGTTAAGAGAGATCTTAGGGAGTGGAATATCTTCAAGGAGTTAGCTATGGATAGGAGTGCTTAGAGACTAGCAATCAACGTGCTTGATCCGTGACTTCTTTTTCTGTTTACCCTTAACTCTACCTTCTGTCTTGTGTGTTTTTTGTGTTTCTCCTACCCTTTTGGGTTTCATCTCTAGCCTACCCCAACTTTCTTGGGATAAAAGGCTATGTTGTTGTTGTATTCTTTTTGTATCAACAATCTAGATATTCAATATTCTTCCTTCTACTATGATCTTACCTATGTTTGGAATTGTAGTTTTCTAATTCGCATTTTATTTTCCTGTTAAAACGTCAGGAAAATTGCTGTATAAAGTTGTAGTATGTCAAGAGGAATTTTTTTGTTCTGCTTCACATTTCTAGAGGAATACAATTAGATATGTATTTTATATTCCAACACTACCTGTTGATTCTCTATCATAGGCTGGGGACCCCATTGTAATGTCTGATTTATACTAAGCCTCTAACTGTTTACAATCTATATTTATCTTAACTAGATATTTGAAGGGATGTGATAACATCCTAGCACAGCTTCACACTGCGCATCCAGAATTTTGTGATAAAGTTGGTGGAATTCTCGCCATGCATATTGATGACTTAAGAGCTCTAGCACCTCTATGGCTTTCAAAAACTGAAGAAGTGAGGCAAGATAAGTCCCATTGGTCAACCAATATTACTGGTGATATATATGGCATGGGTTGGATCAGTGAGATGTATGGGTATTCATTTGGTGCTGCAGAAGTAAGTTGCATTCACTATCTTAGCTATGCGTCTTTGACGAAGTAAAATTTTGGTTGCACAGATTCTAAACTTCCCTGTAGCTTCATTATCTGGTCCTCGTGAACAGGTAGGTCTACGGCACAAGATAAATGATGACATAATGATCTACCCAGGTTATACTCCAAGACCTGGCATTGAACCACTTATCTTGCATTATGGTTTGCCATTTCAAGTTGGAAACTGGTCATTCAGCAAATTAGAACACCATGAGGATGGTATAGTTTATGATTGCAACCGCTTATTCCCTCCACCTCCTTTTCCTAGAGAGGTAAACAGTCTTTCTGATCATATTTTAGGGTGTGCTCATTTATAGCTAGATGCACGATAAACATTTCTGAATGTTGCTGAAATTTATAGGTCGAGATGATGGAACCTGACCCAAATGTAAAACGGGGATTATTTTTAAGCATAGAGTGCATTAACACGTTGAATGAAGGGCTCTTGTTGCATCATGCATCTGTTGGCTGCCCAAAAGCACAGTGGTCAAAATACCTGAGTTTTCTTAAAAGCAGAAGGTTTGCAGAGCTTACAAAGCCAAAGAATTGGAAAGATCAAAAGGTTGACAACACAATGATTATGCAACATGCTGCATTATCCAAGGAAAACAGCGAACATCCAAAAATACACACCCTTTTCTCCACTGAATGTTCATCTTATTTTGATTGGCAAACTGTTGGGCTCATGCACAGCTTTCATTTAAGCAGACAGCCTGGTAACATTACACGCTTATTGAGCTGTACAGATGAGGACTTGAAGAACTATAAAGGCCACGACCTTGCTCCAACACATTATGTTCCATCTATGAGCCGGCATCCATTGACAGGGGACTGGTATGACCTGAGTTTTAAGTGTTTAACATAGTGTCTAAATTGTTCAAGAGAACCTTCTCACATAGTTCTTTGCTATGCTAGGTACCCTGCAATTAACAAACCTGCAGCAGTTCTCCATTGGCTCAACCATGTGCAGACTGATGCTGAGTTCATTGTTATCTTAGATGCTGACATGATCATGAGAGGTCCCATCACCCCATGGGAATATGGAGCAAAACTCGGCCATCCTGTTTCTACTCCCTATGAGTAAGACTTTGTTGTGCCATGAAAGTAGCCTGTGTTTGGTCATGCTGTAGTTTTTCTGTGGTTGACCCGAAGCATGTGTTCTCCATGTACTAATGTTACCCTTGATGTGTACCAGATACCTTATTGGGTGTGACAACGTACTTGCAAAGATACACACTCGCAATCCCTCTGCATGTGACAAGGTCGGTGGTGTCATTATCATGCACATAGATGATCTTCGCCGTTTTGCTATACTTTGGCTACACAAATCCGAGGAGGTTCGTGCAGACAAAGCTCATTATGCGACAAACATTACTGGTGACATATATGCATCTGGCTGGATCAGTGAGATGTACGGTTACTCATTTGCAGCAGCTGAGGTACGTGCAGTTTTATTCTTACGCGTCATTTTAAAAATGTTGTTGCAAGGATCACATGCTCCATTGAGACACTCCTAGAAAATCAGTATGAAAGTTGCAGCAATTAATTCTAGAAAAAATAGTGTGGGTAGCATCAGTTAGCACACACTTGTCTCATTTCAAGAAAATAAAAATTGATTTAACCTGTTCACTATTTATTGTCTATCACGTGGGGTGACCCCTTCCTTATTCACATGCAGATTAACCTGCGCCACATTATTAGGAGGGACATAATGATATATCCAGGTTATGTTCCACTACCTGGAGCAAAGTATAAGGTTTTTCATTATGGGTTGAGATTTGGAGTTGGTGATTGGAGCTTTGACAAGGCCGATTGGAGAAATTCTGACGTGGTAAATACATGCTGGGCCAAGTTCCCTGAACCACCTGATCCATCGACCATCATGCAAGAAGATCTAGATGCACGGGAAAGAGATCTTCTGAGCATTGAATGTGGGAGGGCGTTAAATAAAGCCCTATACCTGCACCATAAGCGCCGAAATTGTCCCCGATTAAACACCATCCGCAATACCTCTTCTAATCAAATTGAGAGAATTGCACAGGAGTCAACCAGAAGTAGAAATAAAGGAAAATTTGAGTCAATGGATGTGTCAAGGGAAAAGACTGTCGAAAGGGGAGCAGCCACCATACCAAATGTACATAGATCAAGGAGACTGGGCAGATCTTCCAGAATGTGGATAATTGCTGTCTGGGCAGTATCAATTATAGTGTTCTTAATGGTAATCTCCATATTTTTCACTGACCGAAGGAGAAGTTCTTCTAGATCTAGGGTTTCTAGAAATCTGAAGGCTCATGTGTAATTGGACACCATTTCTGACTATAGAATAGACAGTATTCCCATAAGGTTATTCCTTTGTGAGCATTATACATAAAAAATGGTACAGTCCTGGGACTCTAGAAGCTAACATCTGTTTTGAGTCATCAGAAGCAGCCAGAGGATTGGACCTTCAGAAATCCTCTTTTCACCTTTCTTTGAGTTGCTAGCAGATTTTGGTGCTACTGCCGTTGTATGATTGTATCTGATTCAATAGGTTTATTTATTATATGATGTAAAGTCTCATATAGTCATATGTCGTTTTTAAACTTCTTGGTTCCACTTGTCAGAAAAACTCAATTTGTATAACATGTGATTAATTAGATGAGCATAACCTATCATTCTGAAGCAAGAGAGTTGAATGACCTCATGCTCGATTGGTATGGACTTCTCGATTCTTATGCTATCTTGCTTCGGTGGCTTCGGTTCCTCCAGTAAATTAAAAAAAAAGTAAAAGTAAAACAGGTCAATCACTTGCGCTGCCAGTCTTTTTTATTCAGGTACCTAATAACGCCATAACGGTTCGATTTGAACTATTTTTTAAGATAAGTTCGGTTTTTTTCCGAATGAGATCAGTTAGATTTGAACTTTTTTTTTTTGGCTCCGAACAAATGAGAGAAAGAGCACGCGCACATAGTCCGTCCCAGCAAATTTGCCCAGAACAGCCTTTAAAAGCCCAACTCGCTATTCGAAAGCCCAATTTGTTTCCATTTCAGCCCACTCCCCAATGGTGGTAAAGATCCACCGCTCTCATCATTCCTTATCGCACTGCCACCCTGACTTTCTTTCTTCTTCGGTTCCCACTTCCCCACGGAGTGACCCGTCCACTTCGAAACATTTCGAATTCCCAACCCAACCCCCGGCGACTCGAAATTTTCCCGCCCGGAGCCTCCAAACCCTAGCCCCATCTCCGGCCGGCGACGCCTCCCCGGCGGCCGGCGAGATGCACATCAAGGAGGTAACCCTCGAGGGGTTCAAGTCGTACGCGGGGCGGACGGTGGTGCCGGGGTTCGACCCGCTGTTCAACGCCATCACCGGGCTCAACGGCTCCGGCAAGTCCAACATCCTCGACTCCATCTGCTTCGTGCTCGGCATCACCGACCTCCGCCAGGTCCGCGCCGCCTCGCTCCAGGAGCTCGTCTACAAGCAGGGTCAGGCGGGGGTCACCAAGGCCACCGTCTCCGTCGTCTTCGACAACTCCGACCGCTCCCGCTCCCCGCTCGGCTACGAGGATTCGCCCGAGATTACCGTCACGCGCCAGGTCAAAAATCCCTTGCCTGTTCCTGTTTGAGCTCCGCTGGGGATTTTTTAAATGCCATTTGGGACTCACGGCGACTGTACATGCACAAGTATAATCTCAAAATTGGCACCGATGATTCACTGTGGGTTGCTTTCCAAAGATGTGCTGCTGATTGGGGTGGTTTCGATGCATAAGGAGGTGGTGACTTGTGATGTCTGCAGCTGGAACTTTGATAGGATTTTTGGGTGTGCTATTGTCCTTCAAGTGTCAGAGTTATTGAATTTATCTATTCCAGGGAGGGTTGCATGTTGTTTTGGTTTCTGTGAACTGTAAGCAGATTTGTATGCTGTGGGACACTGGTGTATTAGAGGTGTGGCTATTAAATATGTTGACCCAAGCACTTAGCTGGATATATTTCTTAGTGTATTTTTGTATCCAAAGCTGATATGGATAGCTTTGTTCATGGATTGCAAGGAATTCAGGATTGCTTTGATGCTGAGCTTTTGTCAACCTGTGTCTAGCTCGCTCATTTAATCTGTCTCAGGAATATTCAATTATTTGATTGTTTTGTGTTGTTTCTTGGGGACCAAATTCGTCCCAAGCTTATTGGGTATCAATTAATTAACGTTTGTCCTGCATTTGTAGATTGTAGTCGGTGGACGGAACAAGTACCTCATCAATGGCCATCTTGCACAACCTTCCCGGGTGCAGACCCTTTTCCACTCAGTACAGCTAAATGTTAACAACCCTCATTTTCTAATTATGCAAGGGCGCATAACAAAAGTCCTCAACATGAAGCCGCCAGAAATTTTGTCCATGTTAGAAGAGGCTGCTGGCACACGAATGTATGAAATGAAGAAAGAATCTGCTCTTAAGACACTTGAGAAGAAGCAGAACAAAGTTGATGAGATTAATAAACTCCTTGATGTTGAAATCCTTCCTGCACTAGAGAAGCTTAGAAAAGAGCGGTGCCAGTACATGAAATGGGCCAATGGCAATGCTGAACTGGATCGTCTCAAAAGGTTCTGTATCGCCTATGAGTTTGTTCAGGCTGAGAGAGTGCGAGATAGTGCACTCAATGATGTCAAGCAAATCAGGGCAAAGATTATTGAGCTGGATGAAAATACAGAAAAGCTAAAAGCAGATATACAGGAAATGGACAATAGCATTTCTACCTTGGCCGCTGAAAAGGAAGCTAAACTTGGTGGTGAGATGAAGGCTTTGTCGGAGAAAGTGGATCAACTATCTCATGCACTTATTAAGGAAACTTCTGTGATGAAGAATCAAGAGGAAACCCTGAAGTCTGAGGAAAAAGGTGTTGAGAAGGTAATGGTGCACTGATTTCAGACATGCTTATTCTTTTAGTAACTTGCATGCACTGATTTCAGACATGCTAATTCTTTTAGAAACGTACCTTACAAGGTCTACCATTCACATGCAGATTCTCAAAAACATCAAAGACATAAAAAGATCTATGATCGAGAGAGATGCTGCTGTAAAAGATGTAGAAGATGGAGCGTCTGACATGAAAAGGAAAGCAGAGGATCTGACAAAAAAGTTGGATGAGAACGAGAAAGAATATCAGGTATATAAAGGCGGCAACCTTTAAATAGAATGCAGTAACATATACCTCTTGGCTTTGTGTACTCTTGGTAACTAAAATTCTTTTCTACCCAGGGTGTGCTCGCTGGAAAAAGTAATGCAAACGAGAAGAAATGCCTTGAAGATCAACTTAGAGATGCAAAAGCTGCAGTTGGGGATGCAAAATCTGGATTAAAGCAGCTGAGTACCAAAATAAGTCATTCTGAGAAGGAGCTGAAGGAGAAGAAAGCTCTGTCAGTATCCAAACGTGATGAGGCTACTGCTGCTGAGAATGAGCTGAAAGAAAGGACCAAAGAATTGGAAGCTATCAAGATATCAATGGGGTCTCTTAATTACAATGAGGGCCAGATGGAAGCTTTGCAAAAGGTATATAGTGGTATAAAGTGTTATTGTGATATTAGAGATGCCAGTGCCCATAAGGCTATGCTTCTGATTGTTGACAATTATCTTTTCTGTGTCATGATCATTTACAGGAACGTTCTACGGAGTCCGAAATTATTCAGAATTTGAAGGGCCGTGTTAGTGAGCTTTCGGGTAACCTTGCTAATTTCAACTTCAGTTATCGAGACCCTGAAAGGGATTTTGACAGATCAAAAGTCAAAGGGGTCGTTGCACGTCTTATTAGAATAAAGGATAGCTCAGCAGCAACAGCTCTGGAGGTTTGTTCTGGAACTCTTTGCCAGTTTGAAGCTAATTTTCTTTTTACCAAAGGAGTTGGTCTAGCCATCCTAGTTCAGTTATGAACCAAATATTGCAGGTTACTGCAGGTGGAAGGCTGTATAATGTGGTTGTTGACACAGAAGACACCGGAAAGAAGTTATTGAAAAATGGCAACCTACGAAATAGAGTAACCATCATACCTTTGAACAAAATCCAAACAAATGTGATACCTGATAGAGTTCAGCAGGCGGCTCGTAGACTGGTTATTATCTTTCCCCTTATCTCTTTGGTATACTGGTATCCTTTTGGTTTGTGATCTAAATGCCAAATTTATTTGTAGGTTGGTCCTAACAATGCAACGTTAGCTCTAGAATTGGTTGGATATAGTGAGGAAGTAAAGGTTGGTATTGTGTCTTTTCGTTATTTCTGAGAAATATCCACTGAATGCTTTACTCTTTCAGATTTGTATACATCCTGATGTATAGTGTTTTATTATTCCTCAAACTTAAGTGCTAGGAAAGCATTCTGCAATGCCTGTTGGCCCCTCATAAATTTTTATTTCTAAATCTTTAAATCACATGCTTTCTGGTTGTCTGCTTAATAGATTTCTTGTCACAGAATGCTGTGGCTTATGTATTTGGTTCAACATTTGTGTGCCGAAATACGGAGGCAGCAAAAGAGGTAGTGTTTCTTTCTTTAGGAATAATTTTGTTATACTTTAATTTAGATGAACATGCATCCAAGTATAATACAAATTGTGGTTGATAGTGTTCTTTGTTAATTCTCTCGTTGACACAGGTTGCATTTAATAGGGAAGTTGGCAGTACTAGTGTGACTCTTGAAGGTGACATTTATCAGCCTAGTGGCCTTTTGACTGGAGGCAGTAAAGGGTGAGTTGCAATTTTTTACTCAATGCTAGTGTTTTTTCTTTATCACTTTTTTTGTGGAGTTTGGTATTGATGTTCCTTTGGTGTTTTTGTTGTTTTTATGCAAATACTTTTGTGAGGAATAATTGCTTTTTTTTCCAGCTTCTTTTAATAGCCAGGGGGGGGGGGGGCGCACATTAGATTCTCTGATCATCTTGGATTTGTTAGTAATTGATGAAATTTGCACCATACATGCCTGTGTTTGGCCTGCCATTGTTCTTTCTGGTGATAACTGCATTTCCATACAGTAAAAAAGGCTTTTCTCAGGCCAGATAAACTGGTCCATCATTTTCTGTGGTAACGTCTACCATAATAATGCAGAGGTAGAGGGAATGTGCTACAAAAACTTGATGAATTGATTAAAGCTGAGGCTAATCTTTCCAACCATCAGGAAAGGCTCTCTGATATTGAACAACAGGTATTCAGTAATTCACTAAACACACAATAGCTGCATGTGCGTTTTATTCTTTCGTACTGTTTCCTTGTGAATTGTATAAATTTATTTGCAGGATAAAAAATCTACATCCTACTGTCCTCCTTTAAGTGCTGTTTTAGTCTATTAAAGGCTTGTAGATTCATGTAATACTTACATTTCCTGATAAGAAGATACCATGAAACAAAAATGCCTATCTAATTAGTAAATTGTAAAATATTTTGCTTTCACAGTAATTCTTGTCATGGCATATATTTTTCGATAGGACCATCATGCACAATGATACTCCCTCTGTTCCAAATTATAGGTCGTTTGGGCATCTAGACATAGTGTATTTCTAAGTGCATAGCAAAATGTATGAATCTAGAAGAGTGCAATTTGGAACGGAAGGAGTAGAAAAAAGGTCGCCTCCAGTTAATTTAGTCATTTATTGTGCTGGCTTCTATCTGTTATCTTTCTTCATTGCCTCTATAGCAAGTTATGCTAAATTTCATTTTCTAAAAATTCTAATCTCTTCCCGCTTCTTTCCCCCCAGATTGGAGCCCTTTTACCATTTTATGAAAGGTACACTAAGTTGAAATCTCAGTTTGAACTCAAATCATATGATCTCTCATTATTTCAGAAAAGAATTGAGCAAAATGAGCATCACAAGGTATTAGCTGGCGCCATCAATATGGTTGCTTATTACCAGTTTCCAATTTCAAACAAAACTAACAGTTTTTGTATTTGAACTTCAGTTAGGTGAACTCGTAAAGAAAATTGAACAAGAGCTTCAAGACTCAAAACAAGAGTTGACAGAGAAGCAAGTTCAATATGAAAAATGTGTATCAATGGTTTCTGAGTTAGAACAAACGATCAGGACTTATGGCAGTGAACGTGAAGGCAGACTCAAAGCACTGGAAAAAACGATCAAATCATTGAAATCAGAGATGCAGTCCATGTCGAAGCAACTAAAGGTTGCTTGCTTTCCCTTTGCTGCCACAACTGATTTATCGCTTAATCTCTGAATCATTTTCAATAAGAGATGCTTTATCGCTTAATCTCTGAAACATTTTTAATAAAAGATGCTTCTCTTTGTCATGGGCATATTTATCTATGGGAGCAGTTGTGGGAGAATTTAGATGTGACTCAGGACCTTGCCTCTGTAGCTTAGACAGTCATGATTAGCTACCACATTGACAAAGCAGGCTAAAGGAAACTGTGTATTAGGTTGGATACGATTGTTTTATTCCAAATTACTTCCATCCCAAATTACTTGTCGTTTTGGCTTTTTCTAGATACATTCATTTTGTTATGCACCTAGGTATAAGTAATTTGAGATGGGGAGTACTGTCAATTTCCCCACTATGTAGAGTTAGTTTGGCACAAACAAACTCATCGATCCACGTCCTATCTCTGAGCACTTGCTAACTTGAACCAAAAATAAAACAAAATAAATATATAGAGGCTTATGTCTAAATCTTTGCAGTTGCTACTGCATTCTCCTTGTGTCTTTGCTTGTATGTGAGGTCCTGCTTGACCTTTGTATTTGTGCTAACTCATATTTGAGGCAGTATTTTACTTTTATATATTTTTGGTTAGATGAAGATAATATGTATATTTTCTTAAAGCTGCATGTAGCTGAAAATTATGAAGTGTACTGATTACCTTGAGTTAGTCACAGGCTCTTTCCGAAGAGACATGTAAGTTTACAAGGTAACTATGCGGTTAGCTTTGATGAAGAGGCTAGACATTTTTGAGCATACAGAATATCTGTTGAATTTTTGTTTTTATACTGAACAGTCATCCTGACAAATCAATCTTGGAAACATCACACATTGTTTTTAATTGCATATCTGAAACAGGCTTATGAAAGTGAGAGGGAGAGGCTGGTCATGGAGAAAGATGCGGTTGCTAATGAACTTGCTACCCTAGAAGAGCAGTTATCAGCTTCAAAAGCTCAAATTACTTCTCTGTCTGAAACCCTGGAAAAACAAAAGGATAAGGTAGTGCAAGATGCTGTGATATGCTCCCTCCGTCCCAAATTGTATGTCGTTTTAACATTTCTAGGCTTGTAGCTTTTGCTATGCACCTAGACTTTATGTCTAGATACATGGCAAAAGCTATGAATTGGAAAATGCTAAAACGCCCTACAATTTGGGACGGGGGGAGTAGTTACTTTGTGCCTGGTGTTATTCCTGAGCTATGGATTTATTTAGCTAAATATGCTGTTGCACTTCACTTGCAAATGACAGGTTTCTAAACTAAAGCAAGATTATGATCAAGCTGAAGGTGAGCTCAATGTTGAACGTTCGAAATTGAAGGAATGTGACTCACAGATAAACCGAATGGCCAAGCAACAGAAGAAACTTCAACAGCAATTAAGTGATTCAAATGTTGAAAGGAAGAAAATGGAAAATGAGGTTGTGATCTCTGCTGCATTTTTTGATTTATAATTTTTTATATAGCTTGAGCATGCTTTAATATAACCTGAATACAACATATTAGGTTAAGAGGATGGAAATAGAGCAGAAGGATTGCTCTTCAATAGTTGATAAGCTAGTGGAGAAGTATAGTTGGATTGCAACTGAGAAACAGTTGTTTGGGAAAAGTGGTACAGATTATGATTTTGAATCCTGTGAACCACATAAAGCCCGGGAGGAACTTGAAAATCGTCAAGCTGAACAATCCAGGTATTATTGATCTATTAGTTCCATTTCACTTTGAATCATCAGAAGTTATGCTTGTGCTCCTGAATAATTCTACCCATATCAACTGTTTAATTCTGTAATTTTCAATGTATGCACCAATCATCATTACCTGCCAAATGCAGTCTTGAGAAAAGGGTCAATAAGAAAGTTATGGCAATGTTTGAAAAGGCAGAGGATGAGTACAATGACTTGATGTCAAAGAAAAACATCATCGAGGTTGGGCTCTATTCATGTATAGTTTTCTTGGTAGCCTGAGGATAGTTTTAGTAGCTGGCACGTGCATAATATTTTTCATCAGGGTGCCTTTATCATCTGCAGAATGACAAGGCAAAAATCAAGAAAGTTATAGAAGAGTTGGATGAGAAGAAGAAGGAAACCTTGAAAGTCACATGGCTCAAAGTAAACAAGTCAGTATATGAATTCTTTGCTGACTTATATATATCGGAGCAAATGCGCAAGTCCTTTAAATATTGCTGAAGACCTAGTTTTAGCACTGTATTCATTTACTCATAAATATGCAAATTGGTGTCTAATATCTCCATTCTGTTTCTATAGGGATTTTGGATCTATATTCAGTACTCTTTTACCTGGTACGATGGCAAAACTTGATCCTCCTGAAGGTGGTACTTTCTTAGATGGTCTTGAAGTTCGTGTAGCATTTGGGACGGTTTGGAAGCAGTCTCTATCTGAGCTTAGTGGAGGACAACGGTCCCTTCTTGCTCTCAGTCTTATCCTGGCGCTGCTTCTTTTCAAACCTGCACCACTTTACATATTGGATGAGGTATATCTGAATATAATTTACTATTCAAATTTCTTATCGGTTCAGTCTACTGTTCTTGAGCTAGCATAACTTTCCTGTATTAGTGAGAACAAGGCATTAGGGCAAGTGAATATGAATTTGTCACATTGTACTGTTGTAATCTACTGATCTTGAGCTAGCACATATTTTTTAGAACATAAGCAAGTCCAGTTTTCTGTCACATTCTACTGTTGCAAGTTGTTCTCATGGTAGGTCTCAGTTGTTGGATAACTTAGTCTGGTCTAGAAGTTATGTCTTAAACTGAAGCAACAGGAGAAAGTGATGCTGAACAATACTTGGTATTTAGAAAACATATCTAATCAGGGCCCTGTTCAATTTTCATTTCATGGTAATTTATGTTATAAATAGTTAATACCATGAATTGGGCAAGGTTCTTTTATAATCATACATCATAATATGTCTGATATCTCCAGCGTTCTAGTTTGCAGATTGTTTGCTCAGATTGCCGTTTTCAACTGATCCATTAATTATGTTCATGTGCTGCAGGTTGATGCTGCCCTTGATCTTAGCCATACACAAAACATTGGTAGAATGATCAAGGCCCATTTTCCACACTCACAGGTAATCTAAGTGCACCATAGCAATTTATAGTCCTGTTTAGTTAGGAGGTGTATTTATTTAAATTGAAGTAGGTAAACCTTTTCTTAAAAAGACAGGTCTACATGGCAATGAGTTGCTTACCACTACCGATCTAATGAACTGTTACTTTTCTTGCGCACTGCCGATTCTGAGGCGCCTTTGTTTGTGTTCTGAGTTCTGATAATTGGAAGGCTTAAATTCTGAATGTGTTTGCAGTTCATAGTTGTCTCGCTTAAAGAGGGTATGTTCAACAACGCCAACGTAATATTCCGTACAAAATTTGTTGATGGTGTGTCCACTGTGACACGAACAGTGCCTTCTAAACAGAAATGACCAGTTTAGACACCATGCTTCTGTAGGTATGTTCTGATCCTGAACCTTGGCGCGCTATTCCAAAGCTGCATTTTCTTAAGTTATTGTAGTTACATAATCTTCTCTGTTATTTCTTCCAGGAGGAAGATTCCATGCAAACTAAGCCCCACAATTTCTGCTAGATTGCCACATGGTTTGCTACCCCACTTATATGGTGCTCGTGCTTTTGTACTACAACTGTGGCCTCAAAATGTCTCAAGCTCCTCGCTTGTCAGGCCTCAAAATTAGCCACTGTAGCTGTCACATGTTAGGTTCATGGCCTCGTATCTACTTTGACCTGCCACAATGTGTAATTAGTGGTTGAACATTTTCGTTTGAACACCTATATCGACATGATTTGCATAGCATGTAATGCATTATGCTTATGCATGGGACATCTGTTATCCTTTTGGGTTATCTTTTTATGATTTTGGTTCCCTTTACTTAAAAGTTTCTTTGTTCTGAAATTGACTCTACGTTACATTGTGAAATATTTTCCCCAGTGATCCATTGATCTTTCATCGTTCCTTGAGGTTTGACAATGAAAAGTCGATGTGGCCTAAACCTAATCTTCCAAGCCTTGCCTCCATCCTAAGCCAAGCCATGGTTGTTTCACTTGCGTTCGCGGAGATGGCCTTGGCAGTTGGCACGTCGAGGCGCCCATCGGCTCGCACGTCTTCAAGGTCTCGCGTCTGTGGAGCGACACAATCTTCACTCCACGTCTCCACGCACGCACAGTCGCCCTGTGTGCATGTGCAACAGAACGCACGGCTGGACAAAGGGGCTTGCTGATGTGCTCGACGAGTTGGGCCTTTGTAGCTTCCCATATGTTCCAGAGGATCGGACTGGAGGATCCAATCGCTGCAAGACGACATGATGGGTCACATTTGAGAGATTGTGCCAGCTCAAAGAAGGTTCCAACACGCAGTAGCCTTGTGCCCAGGTTCAGGCAGAGAGGTGGAGTCGCCGTTGCGACTGACTAGCCGTGCGGTGCATGGTGCGCGTTCGGGTGGACGGGACCGTCGCCGCCGTGCTGCAGTTTCGGCCGTCGTGCTGACCAACGCGTACCAGCCTCCCCCCCCCCCCCCCCCCCTCGTATTTCACTAACCCGTTCTCCCTTTCAGTGATGGGGACGAGCAGCGAATCCGGCACCGGCAGCAGCTGGGCGCACTCCCCGCCGCCTGCTGCGTTGCTTCCACATCTTATCTCCATCAGCGGCAGCGCACCATGCTTGCTTTGGCAATTTTCCTCCACGGGAACGTGAGCGGGGAGCGCGGCTGTCTTCATCCGAAAGAGGGGAGAAAGCAATCAATCACAGCAGTCGAGATTTTTTTTAAAAAAAAGGCAGTCAATATTCAAGTACATTGCTGCCAACTAAAGAATGTTGGAGAAGGTAAAAAAGAGTTCGTCAAGACCCAAGAGTTGTCCAGTTCAACATCTAGTGCAAGTACTTGGGATCCAATGCAACTTCAGCCCACCCTCATTGCAATTTGAAACAATCCCTGACCATCTGGTTGGATGGAAAAGAACATGATCTTTTCTAGACGAGCTTTAATGTGATCATACATACCTGGAGCCCTCATGCTTGGTCTCTGTAGGTTCTTTCTTTCAGTCCATGTCTCCCTTTACACCTAAAAAACATTCTTCCCTTTGTAGCTTGGATGAATAGGAACTCCAGGGCCCATAATAAGTTATAAAGCTTGCAGTGCCAGGGGCGGATCCAAGCTTGGACTGTATCATGACAGTACTTTGCAGTGAGACAAGGATCATATGTGCGAATCATTAAACATTCAACTATTTTACCACGATCTCTTCCTGTTTTCGGTGACGGAATTCAACAGCAGCAAAACAATTGGATGGTAAAATGCCGAAGCTTTCAGACTCCAGTAGACATGGTAATTTAGCATGCACATACAAGATATTAACCAGAGTATCAAGGTACTGATAACTTATTAGAAAAGAACATGTTTTCACTAAAACTAGCAGCACCTAGCGCCACAATGTCACAGAACTGGATAGCTGCAGCACTACTTTGTAACCAAAACTCAAACTTATCTGAATAATGCTACTTTTCAGTCAAAAAATAGCAGCACAATGGTCTGGACACCTATGCTGCCTCATGATAGAATGTATGCGCGATCCTTGAACGCTGGTGTTTTTAAATATAGAGAAATAACAATACCGTAAAGAGCATACTCATCTCCATGACAATCATCCCTGCATCCCTCTGCAAATTCAAGAGAGGTAGAAAACTATTAAGGGGCACTGAGAATTAACCATTCACCCATTTCAACACAAGAACCAAATAATCAATACCGCTAAGTTTGAGTAGAATTTATTGCATGAGATTCAATTTCACAACAAATAACTATGATCAAATTAAGTTGACTATTGAAAAGAATGAAGTTAACATATATTGAATATTCAAGGTTAGTCTGAATGTGCAATCTCAATAATGGATAATATCATAAATTCAGTAGAGTATAAATGCCAGACAGACAAATTTTAAATGGAGAGAAACATTGATCGAAATCTTACATGTTTCAGTAGTACATTTTTTGTACTACACTTGTTCCTGCATTACTACAAATCTTCTGCTGTGGAGTTAACTGCTTTCAACAGTCATCAAATATTGAAATGCTACAGAGCAACTGAGAAAAGGGAATTCCTCCCAGGACAAGAACAAGTGAAAATCTGAGAGACCCGAAACTGTTAATTAGCAGGCACAAATGTTTCCCCAAAGTAACACCTAATCACTGTCATCCTGGTATGGTGTCTAACCAACACAGTTCCCTTCAGAATTTCAATCATGTAACAAAGCGACTGGTGTCTACAGTAATTTCTTTTGGGTTCACAACTATATTGCTGTTGTATCTGGAAAGCCACACGATGATTCTGCCACCATAGTTTATCCTCAGGATTAAGCATGTCACCAGTAGTCTCTGCAGCTGCAAGCACCTTTTTTAATCGTGTGGTACCTATTGACATCCCTTACAACAATTACTCTGTCGATCACCAAGCTAGCATACTTGAAGAATTCATGACAATGAGCACATATTCTCAAGTTCTTAACTATTCTCAACACTTTTCCTGATGGTACAGCACCACTGATCAACCCATATGCGAGAGCCAACCTTTCACTATGATGCCAGAACCCCTCGTCTGCCTCCTTGTACCCTAATTTCCCAACCTCATGAATCAATTCGTTCAGCTTGTCATAAATCTCTAGTAGCTGTTCGTGCCTCCTTTCATTCGCAACAAACACATGTACCTGCCCTCTAACCTCAATCCAACTCCGACCACCTTCTTTCCTGACTCCACAGTCCCTCATTGCAGTCCATGACGCAGCCTCTTCATCCCTTTTCCCTGCTGCTGAGTAGACATTGGCAAGCATGACGTAAGTTGAGTCATCCTTGGGATTAATGTTCAAAAGGCGTTGTCCCATGGATTCTGCCATGCCAACCTTGCGGTGAACAACACAGCCCATTAGAAGCGTCCGCCACACTGCTGCATCCGGCTTGCATGGCATTTGACAAGCAACACTCTCTGCATCCTCCAGACGTCCAACCCGTGCCATCGCACCCACCACACAAGTATAATGCTCAAGGCAAGGCTTCACATTGTACTTGGACTGCATCGCTTCCAACCAAAATTCAGCCTCAGCGTCTGCTCCAGCATTACTACATGCTGTGAGAATAGCAAGGAATGACAGTCCATCAGGGGCAAACCCCAGTCCCAACATCCGGTTAAACAGCTCAACAACTGCTGGCACATCTCCCTGCTGAGCGTGCGCAGACAGCACTGCATTCCAGGTGATCAAGTTTCGGTCATCACCCAGCCCTTCAAACACCTTCACTGCATTGTCTGTGACTCCAGCCTTGCCATAAGCATCCACCAGAGCAGTCCCAACAGCCACATTTCCGTCAAGCCCAACCACCACCGCATGTGCATGAATCCCGCAAGTCTGCTCCAGCGCAGCAAGCCCCGCCGCCGCCCGCAGAGCACCGGACAGTGCGTACATGGTTGAATCAACAGCATCTGAGCGCATACCAGCAAACACGGAGAGGGATTCTTCGAATTTCCCATTCTGTGCGAGCCCAACGATTGTCGAAGAGTAGCAGACGGGGTCCCGATCTCGAACGGGAATTTCGTCGAATAGGCGGCGGGCGGCGGTAGGGGATCGGGATCGGAAATACAGAGTAATAAGGCAAGAGGCGGAGTAGGGGCACGAGGAGAGGGCCAGCTTGAAGGCGAGGGCGTGCAGCTGTGCCGCGAGTGGGGGAGGCATGGAGCGGAGGAGGGAGGAGAGCGGGCCGTCGGCGAGGAGTGCCGGCGACACACCGAGGACGCGGCGTAGGAGCGGGAGCGCGGAGGACGGGGAGGAAGAGGATTCGGAGGAGAGATAGGAGGTAAGCGAGGCGGCGGTGGGGCGGAAGGGGAGGCGGGAGAGCAGGGGCCGCGAGAGCGACGGCGGGTAGCGCGAGAGGAGGAAGTTGTAGGCGGCGCGGGAGGGCGAGGCGGTCTTGACGAGGACAGCGTGGAGAATGGCCGGGTCGCCGCCCGCCTCGGCCATTGCGGAGGCTGCAGCTCTGAGTGACGCGGCAGCGGCGAGCATGTGCGGCGGCGGCGGCATGTTGGGTTCGGGGGGCGGCGAGCCGGCGGTTGCGGGGGACTGGGGGAGTGGCCGGGCATGTTGAAGGTAGTGCACGAGCAGCTGCTACGTAATCCCTCCATTTCAAATTTGACTTTTTTTACTTCATATTTGATCACTTTCTTTATTAGAAAATTGTGAAAATATTATATTTTTATTGTGACTTACTATATTAATAATTTTCTAAAAAATAATTAAATTTCAACAATATTTGCAAAAAAAGAATAAGACCAACGCTCAAAACTTAAAGTAAAAAGTTCAAACAAACTATAATTTGAAACGGAAGTAATATGTCTTTTTTGGTCTCAATAGATATGTGTTTCTTCGTTTTATATACATCAAAGATCTCTAATTCGATTTAGACTTTCCATCGCCGGCTATTACACTTTCATTGCGCACTTATACATCAAAGATCTCTAATTCGATTTAGAATCTGATGTCTGGTGAAACTGATGTGCACACTTGCTTCGTTTGCAACAATGATACGACACGGTGAAAGTGCTGCTAGCCTTCTACTGCTGGTACTGCAAACACTTGCTGAACAGGCCACAAGTTTAGATTACACCAGATCGTTAACAGTGAAGTGCAAGCGCTATTTATTGCTGTTTTATGATTGCTGGATATATTAATTTCCTGGAAACAATACACACACACACCATTCAGGACGGTTTCTGTCAAGTATCAATCGCCGGCTATTACACTTTCATGTCTAACCCTCCTGCCACCATCCTTCCCTCCATCACGAAACCTCGTGTTGCCTTGTCAGGACCTTGACCCCTTTGCCCAGCTGCCCTTGTGGAATGGGCTGCACAGAATGATCATCAATCAAATGTGAGATCGCAGAAATCAGTAACCAGCAAAGTTGTTTTACAGCTCATCTAAACAAAGCAAACAGTATTTGGACTCAAATACACCAACTGTCCCTTCAAAAAGGGAGAGGACAGAGAAACTGCACGCGCTATGGAAACTGGAAGTTTGTCCAGTTCCAACAAGTCAATCAACTCCAGCAAACTCATTTACATCATTAACGCATTACTGTCTCTCAGTAGCTAATCATCTCCTTGTGGTTAACAACTAGTAAGGCTCAATCGAGTAGCTATCCTTCATTTCCTTGTCCGGGGATCCCGGCTGAGTCCGTGCTTTCTCAAAGTTCTGATGTAACTTCGCATCAGACTGAACTTATTAGAACCCAGATGGTGCAAGTAATCCCATGTGAAGATCCCCGTCTTGTGCAAATCATCAAAAAGTATTCTACATGCAAACAGCAGGAGGTCATGAATAAGATTTGCAGATAAAAACAAAACTACTTGTTAGATGACAAAGATGTCACAACTGATTTCTGCAACATGACATGAGAAAAATATGCCATGAGATAATATGACCCTCACCGGACTCCGTAGTTCCCTACTGATTCAGCTGACATGATACCAACATGCCGTCGCCCAAATATAACCTGATCAAACATGATTTCCACTGTAAAAATAGAATTCTCAGGAAAGAGCAGACCCAGCACAAGATATCGATCTCATAAAGAAGATTTCATCTGAATAATCTGCATGCAATTTACAGACCCATTCACAGAAAAATTATGCTTCTAAAAGCTACAAGAGCAATATTATTTTCATACAGCAAGGGCTATGACTTATTCGTAAATAGTGCAACTGTTGTTTGGACTAACCAAAAAACTTAAAAAGACCTACTGTGACAGATAAAGGCGTACTAGAAATTACCTTTTCACCACCCACTGATCTGATTTTGCTATCTGCTGCTGGGCTGTATACTCTGAGAAACTCTGCTGATAGATAATATGAGCTACCATCTGCAAATTCAACCTCAACCTGGAATGAAGTAGAAATCAGTTCAACCCCAAACATATGCACAAACCGTACCCCAAAATATGCACCATTCCACCAACGGAAGAGTAAAATTCACAGCAAGCTTGCAAGAGTAGTCATTCATAAAAAATGACCCTTTTAATTTTAAGACAAATATTGCAAACCTATCAACAAGAGTACTGTTCATGGGATGGTTATCATGTTCAGAAAAATAACACATTCCCAAGAAATTTGTGGCGGACATGGTTCAGTCATAAACAGTCAATATACATATACATTCATCAGCAAATAATCTCATGTAATGCTACGGTACTGATGATCAATCTATCAATTGGGCAGCAGTTGCTAGCTTGAGCAAGTGTTAATTAAGAAGGTGTTCTTTGAGATAAGATGCATGTGGTCTAAAATAAGGATGTGATAAGATCAAATTTGGAAACATCCTAAGACGGGGATCTGTTTCCCTGACATTGATTGGGGGCTCTGCCATGACCACACAACATAGCTTACAGCCTGTTCGGTTGGCTGGTGGCTGATGGCTGGTGCTTTGGTTTGTTCGGAGAGAAAGATCTGCTGGCTGGTTGCGGCTGGTTGCTGGTGGCTGGTTCGTTCTGAGAGAAAAGTACTGCTGGCTGGTGGCTGATAAGCCGAGCGAACAGGCTGTTAGCACAAAATTTCAGCACAAATAGAGGTTTATTTTCACATGATGACATGTCCAGAATAGCACCTTAATCCTTACTAATATCTCTTTCTATCTAGCACTCATGAGCGGACAGTAAGCAATGTTTCCTTTTGCTTGTACGCCTGAGAAGCGAAGAACAAATCTGAACAATAACATTTGAGCAGCTGTGACAAACAATCAGGAGAAGTCAGACGGCGCAACACCGTGGCAGTACCAGCGCTGTTGCAAAATTGTCCTTTAAGCCGAGGGGGGCAGTAGATAGTAGTACTACTCTGGAGCACACCAAACAGGACACTAACCAGCAATCACCAGACCACACGAGCAGTCCGAACTCGCAGGAATCTAAGGAGGATGTGACTCACGGATTTGGGCGGGTGCAGCGCGAGCTTCGTCAGGCGCGGGGGTTGCGCCGCCGCCGCCGCCGCCGCGTGCAGCCGCCGGATCACGACGCCCATCGCGGCCGCCATGGACGTCTAGGCGATAGGCAGGCCGGCGGGGGGCGGGGTCTCCGCGGCTTCTCCAGCTCGGGGCCGCCGTCGTCGGGAGAGGGGAGGGAGGAAGCCGCACCTGGGCCGCCGCCAATCGACCGCTACTTCCGCCGGCCCGATTTGGCAGCAAGAGGCGCCCACTGGGCTTTTGCGTTTGATCTCAAGGAGATCTGGCGCCTGGACACTCCGCACGGATCTCAAGGCAATCTCGCCGCTGACAACGTCGCCGTCAGCCGACGACGAGCGCGACTACCACGACGTCTCCCGGCCACGGGCCAAGCATGTGGGCGTGCACGCGTGGTCGCGCAGCATAACCCGCACGCCTTCTTCCCCTCCGTGCTCGCACATCTTTTTGGCGTCCACCGGACGGAAAAGTCCTTTTAACCCTGGCTTAGATTCCTGGTGGGCCCGACCTCGCCGTACGCCGTGGCCAGTCAGCCACACAACACGCGGCCGCGGTCCGCCCCCACCACCACCCGGCGGGCGGGCGGGGCGCGAGAAGGAACGCGACGGCGCAGCCACCGCGGCCGCCGTAAACTCCGCGGGCAGCCGCGTGCGCGCATATCCGTCTTCCCCATCCCCCGCCTCGCCTAGTCCGCCCCCGCCTCGCCCAGCCCGACCCGACCGGCAATGCCGCTGGCGGTAGCGCAGCTGCAGGACCTGCGGGAGCGCATCTCCGACAGCCTCCGCCCGTGGAGCCGCTCCGCGCAGTTCTGGGTCCGCGCCGCGGACATCTACACCAGCTACAAGGTAGGCGAGCTGGCCCGCTTGCTTGTGGCGTGCTTCCGAGGTGCTCGTTGGTATGGCCCTGTGGTGAGGTGCCGGGTGCGGAGGGTTTAATTGGCGAGTGCTTTGGTCGGGTCCAGGTGTGCCAGCTGCGGGCGGGGTTCGTCAAGGATGAGGAGGAGCGGGAGGCCATGTGGGAGCAGCAGCACGAGCTCGGCGCCCAGAAGATGTACTCCCTCTGCTCCGAGCTGGGTGGACTCTTCCTCAAGGTTAGTGGTGGACTGGTGGGCTTTGGTGCCCCCTTTTGTTTTTTTTGTCCTGCCCCCGGTTACGGTTATCTCCAGCCTCAGTCAGTCGTATGAAAACAAAATCAGAGTGATTGACAGCAGCTGCAATCCGATTGTGCTGGCTAATTGTAGTTTCAATTGTGCTTGGGGTGCCTTTGTACCATCCAGTTTTGATTCAAGTGTTCTGTGGGACTGTTGCATTGAATTAATGGATTTCGAAACAGGCTGCACAAATTCTGGGAAAACCCGATCTGGCACCGATGGCTTGGGTGAAGAGACTTGTCACGCTCTGTGATAAGGCCCCAGCCACGCCATTTGATGTTGTGAGAGATGTTGTGGAGAGACAGTTCGGGAAGACCTTTGATGACATATTTGAAGAGTTCGACGTTGAGCCTGTAGGGTCTGCTTCTATTGCACAGGTTCGTGCTTAGGTACATCTCCTTTTCTGTGCATTCTGGGGGTTCGTAACATTTGTGTTTTCTACCATTATTGTTAATGTTAGGCCTGTGCATATGTTATTTTCTGCTTTTTAACATAACATGGCACACTTGCCTGGAGCAGATCACTTATTCTATCACTTTCTCTTTTAGATAATCTCTCAGTTAATGATTTACTTCATATTTGTTGCTAGGTGCATCGAGCAAGGCTTAAATTATCAAAGACAGATGTTGCTGTTAAGGTCAGTAGTGCATTCATGTGTTCTGTAACAGCCGCTTGAAATTTCAGATTTGCTAGGATGTGTCGTGATGTTAGGAATTGATCAGGTTCAACATCCAGGAGCTGAACATCTGATGATGGTTGATATCCGGAACATGCAAGCAATGGCCTTGTTCTTGCAGAAGTATGACATCAACTTTGATCTATTCTCTGCCACCAAAGAGATGGAAAAGCAGGTTTTATTCCCCACCCCTAAATCACTCTACTTTCACTTGTTCTGGTAATCCTACACATCAAATGGAATTTTATATCTGCTGTCTTATATCTGATTAATCAACAGCTTTAAAATTTAGGGCCACTAAAATAAGTGGTTCCAACCTTTTTCCTTTCTTTTTTTCCAACTAACTGTTACAATAAGCTTCATAGAGAAAATATGAAAGCTCCCTTTCAACATTTTTTCCATAGTATAGCACAGTGTAATATTGTACTTTTAGTGAAATGGGAATTCAATTCAAGGTTGGTACTTAGTAGAAGTTAATATGAGATATCTGCATGCCCACAAAAGAATAAGCTCAGCCATTTTTGTATTAGCATTTTAAATTTTTAACCATTAGAAACAAAGAATGGCTCCTATTTGCAGCTGTGCCATTATTGCCCAGTTACATATTTACATTGGCGGTCAACTGTTCAAATAGATTGGTGAGCATAAAAGTGCATCTCCTATATGATAATATATTGTGTTAACTTCACTTTTGTTTTGAAACAAATTTTACTCTTTAAGTTGTTGTGTTCTTATTCTTCGTCAATACCTCTATTTCACACCAGTGTGCACAATGTGTATTAATACCATTTTTTGCATTGATGTTTGCTTCTGAAGATATGCTATGAGTTTGACTTTGTGCGCGAAGCAAGGGCAATGGAAAGAATACGAGAATTCTTACGTCTCACCAATAAGAAACCTCCGGTTATGGTGCCTCGTGTGATTCCTGGAATGGTTAGCAGGTATAGTATCATAATAACTGCCCACTTCTTTTTTTTTTGTTGCGATTCCTGGAATGGTTAGCAGGTATAGTATCATAACTGCCCACTTCATTTTTGTTGCGATCATCATAACTGCTCACTTAATCAAAGTGTTTTCACGTTATTTAATTGAATACTAGTTCTGTGCACAATATATTCAGGTGTATAGAAGGGCTGTCCTTAATTTGATACCAGGGTGCTTGAATTAAATGTGATGTTTTTACTGAAGAAAGTTTTTTCCTTCGAGTGATGCTTCTTTACATAAACGTAACATTTGCATTTTTTCTTTTCTTGTTTGTAAGAGTGTCTGCTACCTGTTGGTGGGGTGTGTGTGTGTGTGTGTGTGTGTGTGTGTGTGTAGGTTTTTTGTTTTTCTTTTGGTACTTGGGCCGGTTCTAGCCGGCCCTTTGTTTTTTTCTCCTTCCTAATGAAATGACACACAACTCCCCTGCTTTGTTTTAGAAAAAAAACATTTGCATTTTTCGAGTGCCTTTATGCTATTGGATCTTTCTGACCCTCTAGGCTCCGGATCTGGCCTTCCATTGATTGAAATTGTCATGTGCTGGCTTGTTTGGAATTTTTGCTAATAAACAAAGAAATATTTATCACAAGTTTCTTTGCTGCGATTCATGATATCTAGAAGTACGCTGCTGATTCTATGTATCTTTTTTTTTGTTGTGATTCAAATATAGGAACATTGTGATTTATCTACTGTATTGCTGTTAGATAGAAGAAACACTTAACTCTAATGCATTTATTGGCTTGAACTTTACTGATCCCACAACCTCTTGTGTTTCTTTGCATAATCATTATGAGCTTTTTTAGACCAATCACTACATGAGGTTATTCTACCGTAGTATGAATTAAATGCTATTATTTATTTTGTAGGGAGGTTCTGGTAATGGAATTCGTCAAAGGGACCCCAATAATGAATCTTGGCAATGAAATGGCTAAAAGGGGTGTAGATCCTGGTAGTAAGATTGCAACAATGGCAAAGCAGTAAGCCCCTTCATCTTTAAAAGAGTATGATTCTCATTTGCTTTACAAAACCTTATAATAGCTTTCAGATTCTATGTTGGTCAGTGCTACTAGGATGAATAAAATAAAATTCCGCTCAATTAGTCACAATTGGTATACCTTAAAAATAATTAGTAAGAGCAACTCCAAGAGACTAGCTATCTTGACTTAACTAGCTAAAAAATAGAAAATTTGTTTAAAAACTCAATCCAACAGACTAGCTAAACTTGCCCTCACTATCCTCCGCTAGCTAAACCGGGTGCTTCGCTAGCCATCTTTGGCTAGCCAATCCCGCTAGCTATCCCCTCATACATGAGTATGGCAGGCGGGACCCAATAGCGGTGGAGTACATGGAGAGTTTATTTTAGCTAGTCTGTTGGATTTCATCAACTTTTTGCTAGCTATTTCATTTTACATGCTAGCTAAATTAGGATTTTAGCTAGTGAATTTTAGTGAGTCTGTTGGAGTTGCTCTAACGACCCTTTTTTGAAAATTTAAATTTTTAATAGTTTTTTCTTTGATTGGTTTAATTTTTATTGCTTAGGTAATTTGAAAAGTACCTTTTCTACTGCAGGAAGATTTTGTCAGATCTTACCCTTGCATATGGTCAAATGATCTTGAAGGATGGCTTTTTCCATGCAGATCCACACCCAGGAAACATCCTTATCTGTAAGGACACAGAGGCAAGAGATCTTTTTAAACTCTTCCTTCTCCTCTTACAGGCCAATGGCAACTTCCAGCTAAATGTTATTCTTGCGTTTTCAGGTGGCTTTACTTGATTATGGACAGGTGAAAGAAATGCCAGATGATTTACGACTTGCATATGCAAATCTTGTAGTTGCAATGGCTGATGATGATTTTTTAAGGGCCGAAGAAAGTTTCATGTATGCTCAATCGCTTGCCATGTTATATTCTACTGTTTACATATATCTTAACAGTTGGAGACAGTTATTGCACAGCAGTAAAATGAATTCTGTGTTGTGACAAAGCAATCTGAGCTAGCAAACTAATGATTAATGAAGATATGAAATATTAATTCCTGTCTAAAATTAAAAGATATAGTTAAGGGCAAGAGGGGTGCTAATTATTGGTGAACAGTACTTTAATGTTGGTATATTCCTGTTTTGCTCATGGACTACAAAAATATTTCAGGGAGCTTGGTATCAAAACAACGGCCATAGCTGATAATAAGCTAGAAGAATTGTTTCAATTATCATTGCGAATGTTCGACACAAGATTACCACCTGGTGTAACGGTTATGTCACCTTTTGCTGATGATTCTTCACTTACTAAAATTGGAGTGGAGGTATGCACCTTAAAGATACAAACCTGTGAACAGTATCCTATATGTTATTTTAACAAATCATGTATTATTGTTCATCCATTTATTTGCATTACATACACACATATGTGCTTTATATTTTTTTACTTATTTGCATATTTAATTATAATCTGCTTCCTTAAATGACTTATGTTTATCCCCCCCCCCCCCTCCTGTTTGAAGAGCTTCCCAGAGGAGCTATTTTCAGTGCTTCGAACAATACAGCTTTTGCGAGGGCTGACTGTAGGGATGGGGCTTACTTTCTCGTGTGCTCAGCAATGGAGACCAATTGCTGAGGAAGCATTGATAAAAGCTGGGAGAGTAAAAGGTAATGGTGTTGTGATCTGCATGATTTGTTTATATATTAGTCTCTAATCGGCCTTTATCATGTTCCGCACCTTCTATGTAAACACATTCTCTCCTGCACTTCCTGATTGAGAGATAGCTAATTTGAACTTACCATGTTGGTGCAGCATCAAAACCAAAGCAAAAGAGAAGTTTTCTCAGACGGCTATTTTGGTGAGGTAGAGATAGAGACCATCAAAAAATGTCGTATACGAATATCTGTAATGAACCGGCAGTAACCAAAAGCTCAAGTCTTCACTACTTCTGCACAGATAATTTGCACACGTTCATTTACTTTGGGTGCAAATTATTTGACTCAATGGTGTTGATCATTCCTTTCAGAATGTTTATTTTGGCATTTAGATGAGAAATCTTCTTGGTTCTGGTTCTTCCCTTTTTTGCATTTGGATTATAGTTACGAGGGTTCTATTAGAGCCTGGTACTTTGAATTATCACATTGGACCTCGATCCGCGCTTTGATCAGACTAGTCCAACTTTGTCTTGCACAAAAGACGGGCTTCTTGACTTAGTCACCGTAAACTTAATGCTAAATTTACAGGGAGTCGATCCAGACCGATCGTTTTGCCTGTTTGATCCACAAATTAACATTTCAAACCTGTTGTTTCCTCTACTAGTCTACTGTACAACGCAGGGCATCTTTCTGTGCAGGGCATTCGATCTGCCTTCCATCTCTGCTTTTTTTTTAACCTTTCCATCTCTGTTTATCAGTGGAGTATCATTTCAGTTCCATGGATGATGAAGATCAGTTTCTATTCCTCCACATTCCTTGTACATTCAGTTTCTCAGTGAAGTAGAATATTACATTAATCGCTCATGACAAAAAGACATAAAGTTACAGCAAGAAATCAGAATCTCCTTGTACAGTCAGATTGGTTAATTTGCCCTACACAAAATTTGTCAAAACAACTCGACAAAGCACTATTTGAGGGCCTTATTATACAAGTGTGTTCAAGCACATATACTAGCTCGAACAGCCATAATATGAGTGAGCTCATCTGGCATCTGCCATATGTGTGAGCTCATCTTTTCAAGCACACTGAGCTTGAGCTCTTTATTCATCTACCCTCACCACAGATCCATCCACCGTGTATGCATCTATGGGCTATGGCCTTGCATAGCAGAGACACGGGTGATGGCTGGACTGGACAGGTGGTATACCTCTCCGGCTGCCGGCGCGGCGTGAGCGTGACGCCTAGCATTTCCAGCAGGATGCGGCGATGACGGGCTTGCCCTTCCAGCCGAGGACGAGGCAGCCCTTCTCCTCGGCCACCGTGTACCCACCGCCGCCGGCGTTCTCTTCCAGCCACTCCCGCGCCCTGGCCGCCATCCTGATGGGCACGGACTGGAACCCCGCGCGGCTCATCCGGCGGCGCCACTGGTCCGCGCGCTCGTGCCGCTCCACGCGCGCCGCGCCCTCGCACCCGATCACGTTCCGGATCTCCGCGCCGAAGTGGAACTGCTCCACGCGCGCCCGCCGCGCGTCGTAGCGCGGCAGCGCCGCGTCCAGCGCGTCGAACACCGCCGCGTAGTAGTGGAGCGCCTCCATGAACCGGCCCAGGAAGAAGGGCCCGTTGTGCCCGGCGTCCTGCTCCACGAGCACGAACGCCCTGGGCGCCAGCTTCCGGACGGTCTGGAGCACCGAGTTGAGCGCCCCGCGGCTCTCCTTCACCACGCAGTGGAGCTCCAGGACGCTGCTGATGGCCACGGCCTCGTCCGCGGCGACGTCGAGGTCGTCGACGTGCAGGCTCTCCAGGCTGCGGTCGACGGCGCGGAACTCGAGGCGCATCCCGAGCCCCCCCGCATAGGCCTCGAGCTCGCGGCCGACGGCTCTCATGGTGTCGAGGGGTGCGCCGACGCCCGTGACGCGCACGCGCTTCGGCTTGCCGCCGCCGCGGGCCGCGAGGCCGTCGAGGAGGCCGCGCCACTGGTGGCCGCGCTCGAGGCCCAGCGTCATGCCCAGGTCCACCACGTGGACGTTGCTCTCTCCCTCGAAGGCTTCCAGGATGGAGGCGTTCGCCACGAAGTGCGCGAACCGGAGGTACGGGCAGAGCTCGTACGCCAGGGCGAGCGCCTCGCCGCGGGCGCCGTCCCGCCCCGCGCACGACGGCGGGATGCAGAACGCCATGCTCGCCGGCCCCAGCGCCGGCGGGTGCGCCAGCGCCAGCCGGTCCGCGAGGCCCTGGACGAAGCACGACGCGACGCGCTGGAACGCCGTGCCGTGCACGGGCGCGCCGACCTGCAGCTCCCGCAGCAGCGCCGCCGCCTGCGCGCGGTCGCGGCACGCCACGGCCTCGGCGCAGGCGACCAGCAGCTGCACCAGGCGCATGCCATCGGCGCCGCCGCCGCCGCCACCTCCTCCACTGCCACCGCTGCCGCCTCCGGCGGCACCGCCACCATCCCCCACAACAACCCCGTCCTCACCTTCCTGGAACGGCACGGGAGACTCCATGGCCTCCATAGCCTCCACCTTCTGCTTGCAGCTCTCGAGAACGTCCCGGAACCTCTGCTTCCTGACGCGCGACGACTCCGCCGCCGCCGCGGCGCCATCGGCACGAGCCAGCGGCCATGACGGCTGGTAAGGCGAGCTGTAGTAGTCAACCTTGGTGGCCTTAGAAGGGCGGAAGCTGAGGTCTAGCTCGTCGCCGTCGAACGCCGCGTCCTGCTGGTCAGTGCCATAGTAGTAGGGGAAGCCCAGTCCTGGCTCAGTGCAGAGCGCAGCATCGTGCTGTGGCAGGTGATGCATCTGCTGGGAGGAGCCGTAGGAGGTGGTGAACGAGTTGGACGTGCTCCTGCATTGCTGATCAGACATGCCCATCCGTGTGCTTATGCTTGTCCTCGTTAGTTTAGTTGGTCAGACCTTGTTGCAACTTTGTTACGTGGTTGAGCCAACAAAGGTATTTATAGAGCAACGCAAGCGAGAGGTAGGAGACGACCTGGCTTTTCTCCTCCTTTTTTCTTTCTTTTTTGCTAGCTGAAGCAAGGCTATGATACAACTAAGGTTTGCCTGTCTCTTTTTTTGTTAAGTATATATGAAAGACTTGGCGCTAGGCTCATCATAGTATATTGTGAAGAAAGTATTTGGCGCCAAAAAATGTATATAATCGTCTGGCTGAGAGGTCTTTTCCGGTGCCTTATACCACCCATGAGTGGTATGAAGTATAGAAGGGGTAATTTAGTACTACTCATGCGATACCACCTCATACTACCGCTTGGTTTTACGAAGTATAAAGGGGTAATTTAGTACTACTCATGCATACCACCTCATACTACCGTTTGGTTTTACGAAGTATACAATTGATCTGAACCGTTAGATGTCACGTATACGAGTCCGTTTTTAAGAGTAGTATACCCTAGTATATGGCACCGGAAAGGAGCTCCTGGCTGAAAGGGACAACTATTCAGATTTCAGAATATGTTCAGAACTGTTAAATTCCATCGGTGGCGACTGGCGATCGATGTTCCGATGATACAAAACCGTGCAAGCGAGTAAATTGTATTTTTCACTGTCCAGATCGATTGAGTGGCGATAGGTACCACAAGATAGATATGTGTGGAGGATCGCGTTTGCAGCACGGAAGGCGTCCCAAGGCGAAGGAGTTTTTGGTTCTGTTCTGCTTGGCTACAAAGAAGATGGCGCGAAGCTAGCTGCTGTCTGCTGAAGAAAGATGCAGCAGCTAGCAGTGCAAATTAGTCATGGAATCTTTACTACAATTAGTAGTAATGCTAAGTTTCGATGCTAAGAGGGGACGGGCGAATTAGTCTCTTCGTTAGGATCAAAGTTTCTGCCCTCATAGTTAATTTTTTCATGGCCATCAGTGATGGCGTATTGGATCGACTGTTTTCTTCTCTGGTTTGAAAGAGAACCGAACGGGTAGTTATCTGTCTGTCCGTGTTTATGCTGATTGTTTTTAGGTAATTCATGCTGGTTGTGGCGGTAATTGTCAAACTGGGTAGCAGTAACAAAAACTGCCGACCAAACGCAACACAACAACCCAAAATCCACAAGATCTAGTGAGGCCAAACACATATCTGAAGATCACAGATATATATTCTTGCAGATGATCGAAGTACAAAGATCAATTGATCTATCGCGCCGGCCGTGACCTGATCGCCTGCAAGAAGAAAAAATTGTTGGTGTCCAGCTGCTCGTAATCAGGCACGCAAGATTGATTCAGATCAAGGCAGTGGCTAAAACAGCTAGCCATCGGCTGCTTCATCGCTCGGTTCGCAGAAAAATAGTGGGGGATATTGGGACCCTTTCAGCAAAAACGTCATCGACGACGCCATGTCCGTCGTCTCCACCGGCGCGGCCGCGATCGCTGCCGCCTCCGATGGAAGGCCTGGCAGTAAAGAACCGACGACACGGACGATGCTGTGGGAAGAAGCTGGAAGAAGATTAGTTTGCGTACGTGTTAATTCTCATATCTCCATCGACGACGCACGCCGCCGGTGCTGGCGAGTGAGCTGGTGGCAGTGTGGTGGTGCAGTGCATGCATTAGTGTCAGCTATGGAGACGTACGGACTCTGGTTCGAGTAGTTCGATGTGTCAAGCAGCCGGACAATGGGTGAGAGAGATGTTGATAGTAATCTTAATGCTCATGGATACCTGAAGATTCAGGAAGTTGGACCATTTTTTTGTTGTTGGTTCTGAGGACAGAGTTTGGAAATGCTCAATCACTGAAAGTCTGAATCAGATGATCATCCCTCATGCATTGCCTTTTGCCAGTACCACCATCTACAATGTGTTTCTCCTTCTTAGTCCCACGTATCAATGTCGGTGATTAGCACGTTTAATTAACAATACCATGACTTCGAAACTCGTGTTGGGTTTACATATATAGGAGTAGATTAGATACTGAATTTGCTGTAATCTAGCTAATCCTTGCCAATTTGCGAGAAGAATTAGTCCTGGAGATGCGTATGTCTTTGTTAATTTGCTCAGCTAGGCTAGCAAAGCCGTACCGTTACAGCTCAACGTATTCCAAGAGCACGAGAATTGGTCACTCATAACGGTTGTCATATTCTGTTTTTTCCAGTTCGAGCCATGTCAACAGGATATGCCAAAATTCTACTTTGGCCGCCTGCATTGTTGCTATCCTTCGAGGTTTTGCAAGAAAAGAAATCGCGTGGTGTGTTTGAATGTGATGCCTAGCATCATAATCGTTCGGCTCTATGGCTAACGCCTAACGGTACTAATCCAATACTAAGAGGTGTTCTTGTGTCAAATTAACATATTGCTGCTAGCTACTCCTAACTCAAACGAGTTTGTGTTGGTTTATCACGGCAGTAATATGCGAGATCATACAAAAAAGAAATCCTTGGCAAAAAGATCAGTGCATGCGCACGCCACTTCACATAATGTGATTGGTTTCAAAACAAGAACCAAGAAGATTTAAAGTTTCAAAACAAGAATTGAGAAGATTCAAAAGGAAAGGCACTACTATTATGGACGGTGTTAGAATCTTGGTTGCTAGGGGGGGGCTATTGTCCACTGTTAAATGTAAGCACTTTTGTTGTCATAAATCAAACTACCTAGCCTTGGCCAGATTTATACTCCATAGAAGAGTATTGACGACATCTAATACTGCATCAATAAAGTAAAACTATGAAAGTATTTAATTCACACTTGCTGTTGGGAAAGAGTAACCAACTCTTGCATACATTGGAGTTCTGAAAGGGACGTGTTCTAACCTAGTACATGCATTTTTTTGGGTCCAAAACTGGCTGCAAAGGTTGTTATTACTTAACTAGTGTCATTCTGTCAACGCCATACACGAATTGCAGTCACGCATCTGCACACGCCCCGTCTAGTTGTCTGCCTTCGATCCCCGGCCCTTTGTCTCTTAACAAGAAAAATATGTATAGTAAAGATGTAAATATGCATGCATTTTTTTCTGTCCTTGTTTATTTGTGTAGCTTTTGAGGAAGCAAACACGTCGCCGTTGCGGTCGCTCTCGCGGCAGAATAAGATAATCAAAACCCCGCGCCTTGTATTATGGTGGGCGCTGGCGCGCGATGCTGTGTGATTGCGATTGATATGTGTATGTGAAGTAAGAAACAGGCACGAGGGCGTCACTAGTGACGCCCGGTGCGATGTCGGCGAAAGGATCGGAGCCCATCGGTTGGTAATCCACCGATCGGCAACCCCTAACCTGCCGTCGCTACCGATGCTTCACTTCGATATGATGCGAATGCGATGAATGAAGGTGTGTCGCGCTTTGAGCAACAAAAGAGTTTGCATTTTGCAGAGTTGCTAATCAATCAGTGAAGCTTCTTTACTCGCATGGGCCAAGCCCAGTCTTATGTATGGTACAATGGCACTTCTCTGTTTTTCACCAGCCCGTCAGTTCCAATCACCACTTCTAGTGGGAGATATATGTCTGCAAAAAAAGTAGCAGCCTCGACAATTTTGTGGCCTCTGCTAAAAACAACTTATATGGACAAGTTTACAACTTATAGGGGACGTAGTTTGCTGGAGATCATATATTCAGGCAAATCAAGGATAAGCTTGCAGTCCCCTTTGCTATGGAAATTGTCATCCTAATGACTTGGAGCATTTGGCTGACAGGAACGATTGGATCTTTAATCATTCAGACCCTTCAGTGGACAGTTGTCGTAGAAAGTTCAGAGATGAATTCTGCCTACTCCTGCTTAGAGCAAAGCCAAGCCTGCTGCCAGCCATGTCTGACTGGATAGAGTCTTTCTAGTTCTCTTTCCCTTTTTCAGCCTTTTTTCCTTCTTTTTGTTTGTTTCTCAAGTTTTTTGTAATTGTAATTCTGGACCCTTTTTCTTTCAATAAATTTCAGCAGGGGCTTGCCCCTCCGTTCGTTCAAAAAAAAGTTTGCTGGAGATACTCTCGGAACTATGAGTGCTGGGACTGCTCACATCAACCGGTGCTGTTGGGAGATTTTTTTTACGGTACACAATACGACCCAACGGTCATACGGTTGTATTATCGATTTTTCTCTATGGGTAAAATGGTAATTTGATAGATATATTTTATTTGGAAAAATTCCCTGCTGCCCCCTTATACTATCTAACACGTTTCATATATTTCATTTCATATATTACAACAATAACATTTTACATTTTCGATAATACCCTTATACTACTCATACGACTTATGAATACCACCGTACGACAGCTTTAAAACCCCGTCGTATGGAATTAATCTAACCGTCAGATCCTTACATATAGGTCATTTTCTATTACATACGAATCCTTTTTCAACCGGTCGTACAGGTCGTATTGTGTACCGTAAAAAACCTCTTTAGTTACATGTCACATGACATCCAGACTAATACATGGGATCTATGAAGGCAAAATAGTAACACAAGGAGAGTAAAGGAATATATATCTTTTTACAATCTAAAAAATTACTAACCACATTCTAGATCTTCATGGCAATAAAAGAATATAATTTTTCAGTAATAGCTTCAAAAGAAAAGAAAAAACAGCATTGCAAGCATAAGTAATAATGCTTTTATAATGTGTTGGCCTAAAATGAAATTATTCCAAACTTTCATCAGTGTTCAACCTCATATAACAATTGGCAAACATGCGATAGGAACAAACATTATAATAAAGAAATATACAACATACCAATTGTCTACACAATTCTGCAACATTTCCACACGGGCTTCTAAGTCAAATGGTTTGTAAATGTCATCTTTGTCATGATCAAGAAGAGGTTTAACCTTGTCATCGAAGACTGTTCGTGCCTCCACAAACTGCTCTTTCTCAATGAGATAGGAGATATCTGTGCTTGGTAAAGGCAGCAGAAGATACCCGGGTGGGGAAAGAACTTCTCACACTGGACCTTGGTCAAGAACTCAGCAAGATAAGTCTCCAGCTCATCCCACTTCTGATTGACGACAAACAATTGGGAAGCAGCCACACTGGAAACATGCAAGTATGTCAGCCCCAGCCCCCAAGTCCATAGTGTAAAACCCCGGATTTTCATAGAAAATCCGAATCCCTGTACCATCGCAATAGTCCCTGGATCAGTGGCTATCGCGTACAGAACGTCTCACAGATAAATACACAAAGTCATACATCACATCACATAGGGATAAAAGTACACAATTTATTACATGTCCATAATGGAGTACATCAATACAAGCCTCTTGGCTGAATCAGAGTGAAAGTTCTACGCAACGGTAGCTATCTTCTCAGAAGGGTCTCCATCTTTTATTTTTCCCGCCACAGGCATCCTTGAGCGAAGCGACGCATCCCTCGGTCGTACCATCCGTCAGTGTTGTTGTCGAACTCGGCCTCGTACCCTGCACACCCAAAGTCTATCCCCAAGGAGTGGGATAGGTCCACGTCACCAACTATATGCAGCTTTAAGTGGCCTAACATCTAAAGGGAGGAAAAGAGGCAAGGAAGCGGCTTTGTTTTCCTGTGCGGCAGCAACAGAGTATAAACAAGGTATCTCCATCAATATCCCCAAACCCCAAGTCTCTCCACACAGCTCGTAACCACCTGGTCACCCAGGGGACCCGTCTCCACAACCTACTCATGTCTAGGGTCGGTGCGAGAACTTCCTCTCCTCGTACCTCAATGATTGCAACCGGATCAACGAGGTAGATGGAGCCTCTCTCCTCTAGCCGGATGCAACCACGACTCACCACACTCTCTCCTATAGGGGAAGGTAGAAATCCCAAAACATGAGGAACGAACATGTCATCTAGGCTGTGTCCATGACCGAGGAAGCGGCTACAGCTATAGATCGAACAACTCTGCAGAGCGTGTACACCTATACCCATCCCGGAATGGCACTCGACCGGTGTACGGCCGACCGAGCCCATCCTACCGGGCGAACTCTCGGTAGTTACGGTCCCATCATGCATCCGGCCCTCAAAACGGTCCCCCTCGCAGCAGGGACAGCACCGGAACTGTGAAATGCTCCCGTGTGGCCACACGGGAGTCGCTCTGAGAGGGTGGTCTCACCTCCACCGCTCCCCCACGGATACCATCTATCCTTCCTAAGCAGGTATGGTTCCGCGGTTGCCGAGCTCAACTCGGCCCTAACCCCACGCTCGGCGGGGTGGTGTGTACGGAAGTCCTATAGACAAGTTGATCCACTCGGTTTCAGACCGGGGCGAGCTCATATCCTCCAAGCGCAAGTAAAACCCCAACACCTAGGCTCCGAAAACCGTAACAGTAGGGGTACACTGAGGAGTGCACCCCTGTCCGCGATCCCAGATCGGTTGTTTCGAGCTCACCCCCGCCAAGGTACCCAAAACGCCTCCTCCTGCCGTTTTTTACCCCACACACGCCAAGAACCACTATTCCCATCCCAACACATGCATCGCGAAGCTCGGCGTATATACACGCTCATATAAACAGTAGTAGTAGGGCAATCAAGGACAGGGTAATTAAAGAGGCAGTGCAAGGTTCATCAATATGCATATAAAGTAAAGCGCTAGCAATTCTACTTAGCAATGCCTATTAGGAATTTTAGAATCAGTCGGGCGTGAACCTGGGGTCGGGCAGTCCTCCGCGGTGAAGTCGTCGGCGTAGTCGTACTCCGGGATCAGCTCCCCGGCTCCAGCTGCTCCTAATAGCGCGAAAGGAAAATAAATAGCGGTTCTATTGCAATTAACTCCAAAGAAACGCAAATAAGAACCAAAAGAGAGCAAACACCACCCTAGCCCGGAGTTTAAGATTTTAGAAACTTTCTGGAAAAGGTTTCACAATTTTCGGAGTTAAAATGGATTTACTAGAGTTTTTCAAAGAGAAAACATGATTTCTGGAAATAAAAATACGTTTAACCCCTTTAAACAGCCTCAGCCACACCGGATCCCCCCGGATCGGGTGCGGCCTGGCTTCCCGCGGCCCGCGTGTGGCCGGGCCGCCATTGGTCGCCGCAGCGATCCCGCGGAGAGCCGTGCGGCCTAGCGCGGTGTGGGCCGGCATGTGGCCACGACAGGGGCGACCTAGCTACAGCGGATCCCGGCGGATCGGCTGTGGCTACGCCCGCATGTGGTCACCAGTGCACATCACGAGCCCGTGACTCCAACTGCGACCCTAGGTACTCGATGAAATGCCCAGGAGAGGGAGATGGCGGTGCGGGATGACCTCGCCGACGGCGAGTCCCACGACGCCTGGGCGACCGGCCAAAACGGGTAACCACAAGGAACCTCCTAGGCTGCTGGGCTCGAAGGGGCGCAAGACCGGGGTGGTGACCGTCGCGTGAGGCCGTCGCAGGCGTGGGCGCGGCGACGTCGGCGCGGCGATGGTGTTGGTGACCTAAACCGGTGCGGGGCGCGTGATACGCGTGCGATGGCGTGCGCGGGGGAGCGCGCGCGCAAGGTAACTACCACGGCCGGTGAAGGGGTTGGCCGCGACGGGGGTGTCGCGGCGGGGGAACGCGGCGGAGCCCGGGTCGACGCCATGGGTGGCGGCGAGCACCGGCGCCCGCGGTCGGCTCACGAGTGCGCGCGCGTGGTTCGGCCGGTGGCAAGGTGTGTTCGCGGTGGCCAAAGAAACGGTGCCTCTCCCCTTCTCCACTGCGACCGTGTGCACGAGGCACCCGGCCACGGCAAGGCCGCAGCGGCGCGGCCGTCCCAAACGCGGCGGTGAGTCCTACGCGAGAGAAAAGGGGACCAAGGTTCAGTCTTGCCCCCGGGGTCGACATGCGCGCGCGTGCCGGGGTGCACGATGGCGCGGTGGCGTCGGGTTCGCGTGGCCACGCGCGCGAACGCGAGCGCGAACGGCACGACGCGGCGTCGCGGACGCGAGCGGCACGGCACGGCGAACAACGGCGACAAAGAGAGGCTAGGTCAAGAGAGCGAGCGCGCGTCGACGATGGCGGCGACACCGCAAGCGAGTTTGTCCCGGCCGGCACGAAGGCCGGCATCACCGCCGACGCGCGCGGCGGCGGCGGAGCGACTGCGCGTTCCACCTCGGCGCGAAGGCCGGGGCATCCACATGGGCAGGGAAGCAGTCGTCCTCGCCTTGGGTGGCCACGGGCCGTAGTGCAGGCGTCGGTGAAGTGTGGTGGTGCGGCTCGTCGACGGGGAGGAAGACGAAGGCGGCGGCGCGACGTCGAGGAAGTAGAGGAAGCAAGGGAAGTAGGCGTTCTCGGCGACGGCGGGTCCGGCTCCTCCCACGGGCGGCTCCGGTCTTCGCGGCAGACGGCGCTCCCACGGGCGGCTCCTCTCCTCCTTCTTCCCCCTTGCTCTCCCTTCTTCCCCGGCGGGTCGGTGTGTGGACAGGGGAGCAACTCCCCGAGGCGGCTAGGGTTGGGAGTTGCCCCCGGGGTCTCGACGACGACTTAAATAGCGGCGCGCGGCGCGAGGCTAGCGGCCGGTGTGCCGCTTTCGCTTTGGGCGTCAGCCAAAGCGGGAGGTTGGGGATGACGCGGTTGCGTCAGCGCGGCCCCGGGGTGACGCGGTGTGCGGGGCCCGCTTGCCGGCGGCCGGCGGCGCGCGCGGTAGGTGGCGACGGCGGGGGTTGGTTGTTGGGCCGCGGTTGGTCCGGAAGCGGGGTTAGGTTGGTTAGGAGGTTGGCGGCCCGCTATGAGTGGAATTGTTTTCCCTTTTTAGTTTTAGTTTGATTCAAATTTGAATTTCCAATTCAAATTTGAATCCACTCAAGAAAATCCAAATAAAAACCAAATAAAGATCCAGCTTATCACACTAGCAAGTTAGGCCTACAATTATTGATGGTGCCAAATTAAATCTAGGAATTCTGGAAAAGAAAACCGGAAGGCATCCTTATGTGTTGCATGAGCACTCAAATACAATCGAGTTTTTAGAAATTCCACATTTTAAAATCAAGCCAATTCTAAGGATGTTACACATAGAGTCATGACCAATAAGTTATTTTAAACTGTTAGCATGACACAAGATAATTACTCTACAAAAGTAACACATTGCTGACAATGTGAAGTACAGCAGCATGGCAAAGGTGAAAATGCAATTACCATAACATAATACAGTCAGAAGTTCTTGTGATACTAGCAAGAATACACCATCCCAAGAATTCGCATCCCAAAGTAATGATCCATACATCATAAAGCATCATCAGGCCTGCTGTACAAAATATGGGCTTAATCGATGAGGCCTTATTCGGCTGGGCCAAGTTCCTTTTCTGTCCCCTCGGCCCGCGTCAGTTCCATCACCAACCATTTCCATTTTCGAGTGCCAGAGTCAGACCCGATCTTTCCAATTTCAATTGACATCATTGGAGGTTGGTTATTTGGAGCACTAGCAGCACATGGAGCCACACCGTAACAGGCGATTAGGTGGTGATGCTTCGTTAATCGTCCTAAGCTAATCCACCGTCTTCTTGTAGGTGTACCACCGTGCGATGAGCAGGTAGACGCCGAAGTTGCCGATGCAGAGCATGGCGAGGAGCCAGAAGAAGTTGTCGAGGTGCGCCCGGTTGATGTCGTCGGGGATCCAGCCGTCGCTGCCTCCCCTCGCCGTGGCGCGCGCCACGACGGCGACGAGCGCCGAGCTCGCGTAGTTCCCCAGCGCGAACGACGTGATGGAGAGGCCCGAGCAGAGGCTCCGCATCGCGTCGGGCGCCTGGTCGTAGAAGAACTCCATCTGGCCGATGAAGGTGAACACCTCCGACGCCCCCACCACCACGTACTGCGGCACCTGCCAGAAGATGGACATGGGCAGGTACCTCCCGTCGCCGCCGCCGCCCGTGTTGGTGTCGTACATGCCGTGCCGCGCGATGACGCGGCGGCGCTCCACCTCGAGCGTCCCCGCGGCGAGCATGGCGGCGGTGAGCACGACGAGGCCGACGCCCATGCGGGCCAGCTGCGTGAACCCGCGGTCGTGGCCCGTGGCGCGGCGCGCCAGCGGGACGACGACGCGGTCGTAGAGGGGCACCCAGAGCATGACGCTGAGGGTGTCGAAGACGGAGAGCACGGCGGCGGGGACGCGGAAGCCGCCGACGTAGGGGTCCAGCGTGTCCCCCTGGAGGATGAAGGTGGTGGTCATCTGCGTGTACGCCGCCGCGTAGATGATGCCGCTCGCCCACACGGGGAGGAGGCGGAGCACGCACTTGAGCTCCTCCACCTGCGTCACCGTGCACAGCCGCCACGGGCTCGGGCGGGACTTGTCGCCCGCCGTCTCCACCGCCGCCTTGTCCAGGAACCTGCATGAATATGCAGGTTGATTAATTAGTTAATTAATTGATTGATTGACAACATCATTTGAGTGACTCTTTAATTTGGTTTCAGTAAAAAAAGATGGCACGACCACGACACAGCTAATTCATGTAGCAGTCTGCCGTGGCGGTGTCAGGTGTGGTCTCGATATCGGTCTGATATTGACACGAGTGCTCTGCTGCTGTACAGAGCACTGCAAAAAGAGGGAGAAAAGGGTAGCATGGGCGTGAAAGCGAAATGAAGACGACGACGACGATATGAAGCTGAAGCGGACTGCACCAATTTTGTTGGCATGCATGCACACGACAAGTCTGCCGCGGTGCAAGCAATAAACAAATTCCTAAACAATTTGGGGTAGTAGTATGAAATTGAGCGATCGAGGTGCACCGTGACCGACTCACCGTGCACGAACGAACGTGCATACCCGTCACGTCAACAGGAAAGGCCGTCGGCGATCGGAACATGGCCGACCGGCGCAACACAAGTTGGCGCCTAGCTAGCTAGAGGAGCATCTTCTTTGGAACATGCATGTTTTATACTAATCGTCAGGAAATTTGAAGCAAAAATGCACGAAGCACGCGATACTGTTTTGATGCACGCGACTAGCTAGCGCGAAACTAACTGTGGCCGATGTCACAGATAGCACGCACGGCGTGTCACGTTAGGTCCACTACAATTAGCCTATCATGTCAAGCTTTCGATAACATTTGCTCGACTTCTGAGGATTTTAAGTTTTCTGATTTATTATACGATTATTACTAAATTACTTTCGCAAAAGAGTGTTTTAGATGGCTCCAACACATGAACATTTGTTTTCTTCTTCCAAAGTTTGTGTTTTTATTCATGTAGAGTCATCGAAAATAATTCATGTACTTTAAGGCAGCATCTTAAACCTACACTTGAATTAATTCGCAAAAAAAAACTACACTTGAATTTTAGAATTGCAGTGAATTCACACAGGAGTTAAATCCATTTTTATAGTGTTATTACGTACACATCTACGAGACCTTTCTTTATCTCGAAATTGGCTCGCTGAAAATTCGAATATTAATTCGAATACGTACGTTAGAAACTCCATCCAGATGTTGCCAACTTGCCATAGATGGTGCTGTCTACAGGGACATGGAGGAGATAGCAAAGCAGCTGGGATATCCATTCAGATTTGTTCACGTACGGTTAGATTCTTCAACGATAGCGTCGGCTAATATATAGAGGTGGTACACTTGCACCCTTTTTATCCATCATGGATCGAACTTTAGGGTTCGCACCCCTTGTGTGTCGCTGATGATAAGAATTTTTTTGTATGCCACCAAGAAAATTTGCAATCTCTTATACGCCACACATGCAATATCTTAACTAGAGTACGTATGTGATTTCACCGATAGATTATTGCTACTGTATCTTTAGATGGTACCCATCAACATCAAGCCACCTATGAGAATTGTGCCAATCTTGATATTTGTATGTCTAATCTCCCAACAACGTTCATCAAGGGTAGTAGTTAGGTAGGGGATATATATGTGCATGTGCAAATACGAGCTTATGCCTGTACATGTGTTTGAAAAACAAACAAAAAATATCGAAAGAAAAATTTTGTGTTCACATTTTCGGTCGAAAAGATCATCTATAGTTGGAGAAATAACGCTCGTATATATGTAGTAAATAGTAAATTCAGAGAGAAATTACGGCTGATAATATTCCCTACACGTACGCAACGTACTGCGTGCAACGAGCCAACGACGACTGACCTGAACTGGTCGGTGTGCGCGAGCCGGCGGCTCCCCTGTATCGCGGACATGCCGTCGTCGCCCTCGCACTCGTGCAGCTCCGCCGCGTCGTCCGGCGCCTCCACGCTGCACTTCCTGACGGCGGCGACGACCACCTGCGCGACCCTGGTGATCGGGCTGCCGCCCGGCGGCTGGTGGTTCTGGTACGTGGCGGTGCCGGCGAGGAACACCGCGACGGACACCACGCTGAGCAGCGCCGGGATGCCGTAGCCGAGGCCCCAGCTGACGCTGGACTGCACCCACACGAGCACGGTGCCGCCGACGAGCGACCCGACGTTGATGGACATGTAGAACCAGTTGAAGAAGGAGCTCTGGCGGGCGCGCTCCGCCTCGTCGGCCTCGTCGAACTGGCCCGCCCCGAACGACATGAGCACCGGCTGCAGCGCGCCGCCGAGCGCGAGCAGGTAGAGGCCCGCGTAGAAGGCGGCGCCCTCCAGCGCCGCCGCCGCGCTCGCCGCGAGCACCGCGTAGGCGGCGACGGAGATGACGAGGAAGAGCGCGATGGTCCAGTACCTGCCGAGGAAGGCGTCGGCGAGGAAGGCGGCGACGAGCGGCGTGATGGAGCTCGTGCCCAGCCAGTTGGTGACGCCGTTGGCGGCGGCCTTGCTCCCCACGTGCAGCCGGTCCTTGAGGTAGTTCACCAGGTTCGTCGACACGGCGAAGTAGGCCGTGTACTGGAAGCAGTTGTTCGCTGGTGACCAACCGCGCGCAGATTATGAACCATTAATTTTAACGGCACAAGCTTGTGATGAAACCATTGATTAATACTTGTATATATATAAAGACATCAGATGCCAGGAGAAAGAACGTGTATGTTACCGAGGATGAAGATGCAGGCCCAGATAACCCGGCGATCCCTCTTGGATGTCCGGCGATCGGCGGCGCGGGGCAAGGCGTTCGATTCCACGGACTCCACCTCCATGGTTTCAGCAGTTGGGCTGATACCAGTTGCAGTAGTACTGGTGGCGACTCTGGCGGTGGCGAACAGAATTTCAGAAAAACAGCAACATCAAAAGGTGAGGAGAGATCAGGAATCAAGCAGCAGCGCATGGATATGCTCCAAATATACCAAGCTTTTGTCGTCAATCAAATCACATACAAACAACAGAGATTATTCTCGGTGATGGTCACATGTACGTAAATCCTGACGCGAACAGTTTCGATCAGAAAATTAAACGTACTGACCTCTAATTTGCCGCGGGCCGATCGACCGGGAATGCGCCTCGATCGCTCACCCGACGTTCTTGATATGATATTGATATACTATCGCAGCCCCAGCGCGCAGCTCTTATTCTTATCCACGAGTTTTCTTTTGGCCTGCAACCGTCGAAATGACTGGCAGCTGGCGCTGTGACTGCGAAGCAACTTGAGCGTGAGACTGCGCGTAGTATGTATATATGGGCTGCAGAACAAGATCGCGCGGGGGATTATAATGGCAAGCGACCGGGCCAGAATGCCGTGCCTTGCCTTCACTGGTGACTGCGAGTCGGGGCCGGCACCGGCACGAGAACGCTAGTATAAGGAGCAGTATTTTAAATATCCGGCTATAGGTGCTGCTATCTTTTCTGATATAGCTTTCTTTTAAAGCTAACGTTATAAAGAAATAGTCCGCTGTATCCGGCTATCATACGCATGATGTTTCCAGCTATATATAGCTTCTGCTATCAACATTTTGAGATAGTTGCCGCTAAACACCTTAGTCCGCTATTTAATATGTATATATTGTTACAATAAGCGCATTGGCTTTATCATTCTGCGGCAACGCCAAGAAGATTTTTTCTCCGAACGAACCAACAGAAGAAGAATCGGCCAGAATCAACAAGAAGATCTTTCTTCTCAGAAAGAAACTAAAGACTAAACGTAACCATCACTAAAGCGAACCAACGAATAATGCGCTTATTCCGCTATTTAAAATATTAGTAACAAGAGCAGGATATGCAGCAAACATTCCAGCTGCAATGCTACTCGGCGAGAGGGAAGGGAAATGGTCCACGGCTACGCAGCTCGTGCGTGCATGTGCTTCTCATCAGTCACCACAGAGTCACTGTCTCAAGTCTCAGACCAGCACATTCCTTCGAGTGATCAGTGTCATCAGACATGGCGGAGGCCCACACGAGAACGACGATGCTCCCGTATTTTCACTAGTCAAAACAAATGCGGTGATCTGTTTCTTTTCCTTTTTTTGCGAACACGAACTGTGTGACCTAGTGATCTACGGTGTTTTAGGTTCGGCCAATGCGCCCTATAGACTAGTGCTGGACTGCTGGTGACTAGTGCTGGCTATCACTGTACTAGATTGCCGACTTGCCGTTTTTGCCTGCCATATCATATCTTCGCCCTTTTTTTTTTGGGTTGCTTTGAACAAATACAATGTGCCTACCTACTACGAGTACAGTACTACTGTACATTCCAAGTTCACCAGGGACGGAGAGTGACGCGACGCGACGGCGCACTGTGCCCTGCTGCCCATTGCCACCGCCAGAAAACTGAGCATTTCCGCAGGGAACCGTACCGCACGGAGATAACGTCGTACGCATGCGGCATGCGCTGGTGGCCCGGCCGGCCGGCCGCCAGCGGCGTCGGGTCGGCGGCGCTGCCGTGTTCCCACCGGGCACCGGCCGTAGAGCTCCCTGATCGCTGCGGCCTTGGGACCAGAGAGGCCGCGGAGACGCGTGTGCGGTGAGACGCGAACGAGACGAGCCGCCCGGCCAGGCCGCTACCGCACGAAGCTGTGGTTCTGTGCTTCTGCAGCTTGGTGCCTGCGGCTGCGGCCGCGCGAACCACGTGCGCGGTGGTCAAGGGGCGACCGCGCTGCCGCTGCCTGGAGGGAGGTGGAGGGGGCGATGCGTTGGGTTCACGGAATTTCAGGAGCCTGCAGCTGCAGGGGAGACGACGCTGTCTGACGCGACGTCGGCGGCCGTGGATATCCTAGTAGTAGTAGTTTTTTTTTTATTTTAACTTCTTTCTCTCTTTCACGGAATCAATCATGGTGCGCATGGAAGAAATCGGGAGAAACGGCGACGACCAATGATTCGCGCTTTCCGCGCGGGGGGACGCGTCACGTCGTCGGGCACGACGGTCACGGCGATCCGAACCTTTTCGCTGCTGTCCAGTATCCACAAAGTTCCAGGGTGAGGGAGCTAGTGTGGAGACTTTTCCCCGGCCCTTGTTTTGTCTCTCGCTACGTACGCGAATAAAAACCATCATGATTTATATTTCGCAACCGATGCAAGGTGGATATTCATATTGGCTCCCTACGCTACGTATATTTCTGGATACAACAGACCTATATATAGCTAATAGCTCTAGGCTTATCATGACCCAACAAAAGCTTTGGACGACAGTAATAGAGGGTCTGATAATAAAACAATAGGAGCAAACATGGTAGATTCAACATACGAAGCGCTAGATTTATTACATTTTTATATACTAATTCAGCGTTCTGTAAGCTGATATTGAAATGGTGTGACTAAAATTTTGAAGTAGTACGTTTATCTAAAATGGCAGTCTAATAAATCCAAAATGTTGACACTTTTGCTCCGTTGTTGATATACCTAGTCATCACAAAAATTGTCACACTGCTATGGACTTCGTGTTCTCTCACATCCATCTAGTTGTTTTTTTTTCTCCATCACATCCTAGTCACTTATATCTTACTACTACTACTACTACTACTAGGAATAACATCAATTTCAAATATTATGGGCCGGCCACAGCTTGTGCGCGGGAGATGGGCCTCGAGTGCGGCTTACCTTTCCTTCCATCTATTACGAGGAATTTTTATTTTTAATCGATTTTACAAATATATATTTTAGATCTAAGATTTGAGCACAAGTATGATTTCAAATACGCACAAAATATTTGAACTACAAAATTATATATATTTACAATGTTTATAAAAAATTCTCCATCCGAATTCATATGAAATAGTTAAGATTTTTTTTTAAACGTAAAGGGAGCTACCGCCGCTACCGTGCGTGTGCTACAGTAATCGTAGAGTCAAATGGTGGTTGGGACACTATAGCACCCGACCGCTGTTTCATATGGTGATAGAAGTATATTTTTGCAAAACTTTTTGAAGACTGTATATATTTGTAAAATCGTAAAAAACATATATAAATATAAAAATTTCTATTATGAGCTACGGAGTACATGGGCTAACACATCCTGTAAGAAAAAAGTTACATGGGCTACGTGGAGAGGGTTTCATAGTTTTTGGGCCGGAGTGCGGCGGAGGAGGAGCGATAGAGAACTAGTAGAACGGAAAGTAGTTAGGACAAGAGAAAAAAGGAGCGAAGAGGAAGGCAGGCAGGAAGCGGAGGATCGAAACCCTAGGCACGGTCGGCGTCGCGCCGGAGTCCGTACATCGGAGAGTGAGAAGCCTCGCACCTATGAGCTAGATCCAGTAAGAGGGCATCCTCTGCACCATCGACATCGAGGAGCCCAGCTCCAGCATCAGGCTCAGAAACGGTAGGATGCCTGCGTCCCTCCTCCCTCTATTCTTTTCCTAGACTAGATGGCTCGGGGTACTCTGTTGGAGCAGCCGGAGAGGCATGGGACGATGCGTCAGGGTTAGGGACTCACCCCTGTTTTTCGTTCGGGTTGGGTTTTGGATTTTTTTCCCTTTTCACAAATTTTAATTATATTTCGTGAACTAGGCTGCGTATGGATGCTTAATGCTAAAATGTGCACTGAATATTGCGGTAGTGATGCAAACTTGTAATGTTCGTGGTTGGCTGGACCTTCTAGTACATATTTTTTTGGGTTGTTGACATCTTGTTATGATGTTATCTTGCACAATATAATCGTACGATAAGCTAGGCACATGCCTTTAATGCAGTACAAATTGCAGTAAGTTGTGCAGGTTATGCATGTCCTAACGACTTTACAAGCTACTATAAGCCTGCACCCTAGTTAGTCATGGAAAGCCCTCCTGGTTTTTGCCCATTCAGGATAATCATGCTCCACTTGCTGTAGTTTCGTTGGCAGTACACACCTTTTCTTCAAACTCCTGTGTGCCTAAAACTGTAAGCTGAAAGTGCTAGGAACCTCTGCCACCTTTGGGATGTCTATCACACCAAAAGCGAGAACGGAACGTGTTCCAGGGTCCCACTACATTTAGTTGCCGTGCACCTTTGTAAGTGTTGACAAAAAGGCAGATGTTTTATTTTTAGGCCCACATACTTCAGATCCAAATTATATCCCTTGTTTGAGGTTTTGCTTCTACTTAATGCCATGTGCCTTCTGTGCTTATTTGTTGTATTTCCAAGAGACAGTGGGATTTGCATGTTTTCTTGCACACATCTGTGGCCAAGCTGTCAATCGATTTGCTTCTTTTTGGTAGTGACAAGCAGGCAAGGCTGTCTTCCAGAGTTGTAGGCATGGGTCTGTCTTCCAGTTCTATATATGTTGAGATAGGTGTATTTTATGCCAGTCTTAATTGCTTCTTTTCGGTAGTGACAAGCGGGCAAAGGTTGTCTTCTAGGCATGGGTCTGTCTTCCGGATCTATTATATGTCGAGATAGGTGTATTTTCTATCAGTCTTAATATAGTCAAATCCATGAGAACTACAAAGTCGCACACAGTGCACCTTCATTATTTTCTTGAGGATTTAATAGACTTAAATAACATTTGGACAGCTACTAGGTTTGGATCCTATATTTATTTAGCACTTATCTATCTGATCCATCTTTTTATCCGAGCAATATCCTTATCTAATGCCAGCGTATTTGAGTAATATCCTTTTCAAAACTTTTTCATCTTATACAATATCGCTGTCTAGCCTGCCTTGATGGCTGCCTGAACCCAGTTAGGTTTTAAGCACGATGTCTGTCTCGAGCCTAGGCATTTCAAAAGAGTATACAACAAGCAACTTCCATTTGTTTTGTTTGTCCTTGAAAACACCAAGAGTTTCTCTTGTATGGGAGGCTTATTGGCTTTCGTCCCCACAAGTCCGAAACCTTTCATAATGTTTTCCTGGAGTTTTGATTAAAACAAGTTACGTGGAGAAATTTGTATAGTTCTTTTAGCTCAGAAAGGTTTTCTTTGTTCTTTTCCTTTGGGTCTACTCTGATTGTATTAACAGGCCACCGTTTGCTACAGTTCGCTCATTTGGAACAGGTTGTAAGAAGGATGGCCAGCAGATTCCTGCCAGTGGCCTGCCAGCGGCAAGATATACGAGTAAATGCTATTTAGAGGAAGTGATATGAGGTAATAGATGTAAAATTAAAAAAAATGCCTCTTAAAGTTTAGATTTATGTCATTGTTACTATTGAACAAAAAAAGTTTGCGAACTATCTTGCCTGGGCTATTTATGTAAGTGGCGCCATCATTGATTTGGTATATCTCATTCCTTGTGCTCAGAATTGTCCATTTTTTGCCTGGGGTATTTATGTAAGTTGTGCCATCATTGATTTGGTATATCTTATTCATTGTGCTGTTCAGTATGGCAAACTTTAGAATTGTCCATTTTGATCTTATTCCTTATGACATGTGTTATTTTGATTGGACAAAAAAAAAATGACTTATGAATCAATAGAAAATTGACCGGTTGTTAGGTATGCCTGCACAAAATGCTGACATAATGGTGTGCCCAAAGCTAATCAATTACCAGGCCCAAATCCAGGCCATGCGATTCCTCAAGCCACCCAGCCCATTGAAGCCGAAAGCACTCTGACCAGGAGGTGAATTCGAGCATCTGATCAACCCCCCCCCCCCCCCCCCTCAACTCACAACTGTGCAATGCACTGGCCTGTGTCCTGCCGCTACATGGCTGACAGCAATCCATCTTGGTCACCTCATCTGCCCGGCCATATATTATCTGCACACAGCTCTAGGGAAAAAAAGAAAATAATCTGCCCCATCCTGTCCACCGTTCGCACCCGCCAAAAACACGTCCCAAACAAGTTCAAAACCTCCTAAACAAGCTAATCACTCATTACTATACAAAATGCAATCCTAAACAAGCCAAAAAAACCTCCCAAGATTAACTACTCGAGCTATAGGTCGGGTATTGGCCTTGAGTCCGCCCCGCTGAGTGGGCCTCATTGCCACTTATTTCCGCTGCCCCCCCCCCCCCCCCCCCCCTCTCTCTTTCTCTCATCCCCTTGTCTGGCTCTACCAATCTATGGCGCTGATAGAGAGGTCAGAGCGCCAAGACCTGCTGCTGTTTGTGAGAACTAGGTAACACCCACGCTCCTGATCCCTGCCCCGCATGTCATGCCATGCTTGTTCTGTTCCGATCTGGCACGGTGGCACCTCTCACCACAGAAGTCCGAGCACCGTATGGCTTCCCTTGTTGGGTTATCTTGGGTTCTTGTTTATTTTGCTGGGAACCGGGTCATGATGGATGACTATGTCCTTGCCCTGCTTGGCTTGCCCAATCTTGTAGTGTTGTTTACTAATATCGTTTGATGATCAGAAAAAATGATACTGACTGTTGTTGAAGTTGCAATTTATAGCACCTGCGGCATAGGAGAGTGGATGTGGGCCTTAGTATATGCTCAGGGCATGGTCCTTGTGTTCTTATGTGTGATGTTTACTTGTTTCAGGCAATTGGTTACAGGCCAATGACTATATGCTGTTTCTATTATGGCTTATTGTCTGCTGCTTTGTCGTTACTATGTGGGTGCTAGCAGCTGCTGATCGATCTCTCAATGAAAAGATGAATTTCTGCATTTCAGGTGAATTCTACCAGCATAATGACTCGAACTCTGCAAGGGAAAGTTATGGCCTCCAATGCACTGAGCAGCTTTATCCGGCAACAAATGTCACCGAGCGATTTTGATATGCTTCAGCCGGATAACATGGATCAATCTGCCTCTCCGGTGCGCAGCATTGTCATTCATAAAATGTAAGTTTGGAAACCACCAACCTCCATAGTTTGAAAGTTTTGGCTTGTAAATGACTAGATGCTCTTTATATGGGTGCTTGTTGTGATTTGTGAATAAGCAATCATGTCAATACCAGTATATTCTAGGAGTTGACACATCTACTTTAGTGCATTGAATTCTTGGAATGCTCGTAAATCATAATCATACTTGGTAGATATATGCTCATATTTTTTTCCTGAACAATATGCAGTTGTGGTCAAGCAATCATATTTTGTCTATGTGAATATGCATTGTTCCGTAGTTTCTGTAATCTGTACCCCTGTGAACATAAATGCAATGAGTTCACATATTGACCTCTAAAGTATGTTGGCCATATGTTTGAAATTCAGTAGTTCAGAATCAAATATTCTTTGAGTAGCTCCAAGCTATTGGCTGGTGCATTCTCTTGTAGGCAGAAAATTCAGGGGGGAAACCATCGGAATTTTGTATGCAAATATCTGATAGCAGCAACTGATACTGTTTCTGGTATTGTACATGGTTCACCTAGGTAGCCTGCATCATATACTCGTCTATTATGCTTTCATTTTGAACAACTTACAGGGCTAATGAGTTTTTTATGTTGTTTGTATTTTACTGATACAACATGGTCAATCTGTATTAGATTACTATTACACTGTATTTGTGATGTGAGATGTATTTATTTGTATCTAGCTGCACATTTACTTTGTTCTTGTGCAATTTTACTTGATTCCTACTACATATAAACAATTTTGTGAGTTAACTCTACAATAGTAGTACTAGAGGGTTGTTGAAATAGAGACGCTTTGCTTCATTTTTATCTATTTTGGTGTACATATTTTCCTGCATAATTCAGTAGTAAATTTTTTTCAGGAATTCTAGAGAATGTGTGAAAGAGATATTTTGGTTCATTTCCCCCATTCCTTTCCTTTTGCCAGCATAATTTTTTTAGTAACAACAATATTTTCTGACGCTTCTTTTCTTCTATCCAGTGCAAGTTGCTTGGAAGAGAGGGAACTATTTGCTAAATTCAGCCCAGATTACCTTCTGAAAATTTCAAGAAATATCGACGAATTACTCTACAAAAGTGTTCCAAAGGTTAGTGCTGACATGCAACTACTGTACATTACATAGCATGCTAAAAATTTAGATCTGATCCTTGCTCTTCTATCACATCATAGTACGAAATGGCTACATGTTTGTACTTTGTCCCTTTTTTTTTGCTTCAGTTGCATATTTCGTATCACTGTTGCACCTGTATTTTTTTGTTCTAACAGCATAACTAAATACCTTATTAGTTTGTAATGTCATGCCAACACCTAGCCGTTTTCTATATCAGGTCCGTTACATGGATCTCGATACTCTAGAAGCTAGGGTGGATGCTTTGCTCAGTTCTGTATCGTATAGAAACCACAGAGATTCTTGGGTATCTTCAGCAGCTGCATCGGCAAAGAATTTACATCAGCTGCCTGGGATACAGATGACAGACTCTAGTGTCTATCATGATGTGGTTGCCCCTGGTTTTACTAACTTGCCTGCATGCGCGACAGATGTGCCTACACATACTGTGTTCACTTCTCAGAGTAAGTTAGGATGACAAGTTTTACTTTTATCTCACAGCATGCCTTAGATATTATTTATTGGTTATATTTTTGCTGGATATTTACCACATAATTACAATGTGGCAGCTGCTAAGTTTCCTCTTACTGTGAGGCCCGAACAAAGGACTACCATTGTGGCTCCATGTGTATCAGCACTTCAAAAATGTAGTTCAGGTCTTGGTGGGATCTCCATTGATGGATTGTCAAATGGTCATATAAAGGACCATTTTCCAGGTAAATTATTTTGCATCAGTTGTCTTACATATTTGATTTGATTTTGAATGACCATTTGCACTTCCCATATTTGATTTGGTCTTCACATCATAAATGATATGAGAAAATTTCGCCAGGTGATGCTCATCCTGTTGATAGTCCAATATCATCTACGTCTGGGAGCTCCAGTCCTTTATCAGTCGTGTGTGATCCAGCCACAAGTCCCAGTGCAAGGATAAGATCGTCGATGGACTTTGTCTCTAAAGCATCTGGACAAAAACTTTCTGCAGGTTCTGATTCCACTGGCGAAGGACAGTCATTTCAGCAACATAGAGAATTTGAGAGAGAGTTTGATGGCGCATGGAGCCAGCCAGTAGAGCTGTCAATTCAATCAAATGGCACAACTGAAAGACATGAATTGTATCTCAAAGGAGAATCTCATCTTGACAGATGCATGGAAGTGGTAGGGAGATATTGGCGCGTGTCAGACTGTGAAGACTTGTGCAGGGAGAAATACTCAAAATTAAGCACACCCGCTGCCCAGTACCAGTGCTGCCTCGTCACAGATTGTGATCCTTGTGACCCTGATATAGAGAGAGTTGGGAAATCTGAGCAGACATCAAATAGCACAGTGTCAAAGCCATTTTCAACTGTTTCAGATGAATCTTATGGCAAACGCCCAGCAAAACGCCTGAAGGCTGATGTTCCGAATATTGTCAATGTAAATCAAGTAGAGAGTCCGAAGGAGCAAAAGCCTGTTGTGAATGAGAATCATGCATATGGTGAAACAGTACAATCAGAAATCACGGAATTACCTACAAAGTCACCTTGCTGTTCATCAAGTGACATTAATGCTGACACCAGTAACACACTACAACAGGGTAGTGAGGATGTACATAACATGGATGTTGCTGCAGAAGATGAATTGCACTGTGTAATGGGTGGTATTGAGATGAAAGACTCTAAGACTGTTGCGTTGGATCAGACAGCAAATCAGGTCAATATAAGTTCCAGGAGAAAAAGAGGGGCTTCTATACTTTACGCATTAACTGCTGAGGAGCTTAGAGATCACTTGAGTAGTCTAATAAACCAGCATACTTGTCTGGTGAGCGAATAGATGGACCTCCTGTGTTTTCTGTAACCCTGAGTAGACTTGATTCTTGTTTAATCCTGTAGCATCAAACATACTATGTTGCCAGGCAAATCAGCTAGTTCTATATTACCTTGCACATAATGATATAACTATCTGGCTGCTTGGTGACAGTATGTTGATGCTACATGATCAAACAAGAATCTTGCACGTGATGGTTAATGTTTTGTTTCATTCAGATTGGATCAATTCTATCATACATGCATTTAACTATTTATTTAGGGCCATAGTTCACATCCCTGATCATGATTTTTCCTTTCTTTTTTTAGGACAAGGTGATATCTCAAGAGATCCAATTAATTGAAGGCTTGCCTGATCAGAATACATGCAGTTTCTGCGGGATGGAGAGGCTTCTTTTTGAACCACCTCCACGATTTTGTGCTCTCTGTTTCAAAATAATAAATTCTACAGGGTGCTATTATGCTGAAGTCGAAAATGGAAAGGATAAAACTTCTATTTGTAGCAAATGCCACCATCTAAGCAGTTCTAGAGCTAAATATGTGAAGAGATTCAATTATGCTGAAACAGATGCCGAGGCTGAATGGGTAAATGTTCTTTTCATCTCTTGAGCTATCCTTATGCACTCATTAAATACTCATCTTTTGTTGACTGTCATTTCAGTGGGTCCAGTGTGACAAATGCAAAGCTTGGCAGCATGAAATCTGTGCTCTTTTTAACAGAAAGTGTGAAGGGGCGAAGGCTGAATATACTTGTGCAAAATGTTTTATGAAGGAAAAAGATAGTGGAGATATTCATGCACTGGAGTCATCCACTGTTCTTGGAGCACGGGAGTTGCCAAGAACAAAACTAAGTGATCACATTGAACAGAGGCTTTGTGAGAGGCTTGAGCAGGACAGGCAACAGAGGGCAAACGCCTCAGCAAAAGGTGCTGAAGAGGTAAATATCTCAGACTTTGAAAGTTTGAATGAAAGAAACTAAGGTTCATTCATACCTTTACTATTGAGTGTATACTTAAGGATTTCACTTCTAGTTATGTTGAACCCGCAATCTTATTTCTATTTCAATTTTCTGTATATGTGTGTTCCATGGGGTCTTTCTTGTCCTTATCAGGATCAGATACAAGTGTTAGTCCTTTTACTATAATTTTCAATGTACTAAGTAATTCGGCACTGGAATTTCTCTGCATTTGAAATGCATTTGTGCTTTTGTTTCTATTATAATAACACTGTGTCCTTTGTCTATTTAGTTCGTGAGCTGAAACTTTTGGGTCCTCTTTCGAGATCTATTAGAAGTATTGAACGTAAACTAACAAAAATAATTACACGAATGGACCGGAAATTGCGAGACAAATCCATTATGTCTAATTAATCCATCATTAGAGATTCGTTACTGTAGCATGATGTTGTCTAATCATGACATAATTAGTCTTGTTAGATTCGTCTCAAAAATTAAGGTAGGGGTTGTGGAATGGGTTTTGTCATTAATCTACATTTAATACTTCTAATTAGTGTTCGGAGATTGATGTGATGGTGACGGGTTGTTGGTGAAATTTTAGGGAAGTAAATGGGGCTGTTAATTGGTCTTGATGATGCGTGATAACTGTATCTATTTTGTAATATATAACAAATAGGCTTATTTTCATATTTTATTTTCCGTTTTGACTCAGTATTAAGATATTTTTGGGATTGTACCGTGTTTACATTTCAGTGGACACTATGAAAGGATGGTCAGCACGCACAACAGTTGACACAATCAATTTTTTTACCCTTTAATTTGATGTAGCTATCCAAGTCATAAAACTATTCTGTCAATAACTTGGAAGTTTAGAACTTTGGAGAAGATTGTGATCATTGGTATTTTTTGTAAGGAAGATGATCATTGATGCTTATTCACATCTTGACTAACATAATTTCTTAGAAGGAATTATCGGACCATTGATGTTGGCTCTATTTTATTTGCTTTGGTCTCTAGGAATTGCATAGCAAACTGATGCCAGCTCTGCATAGGGTTTATTTAACTTTTGTCCTTTGTGCTTTTAGGTGCCACGAGTTGAAGGTCTTGCAGTTAGAGTAGTATCTTCAGCTGACAGAGTACTGCAAGTTCAACCTCGTTTTCATGAATTTTTTAAACAAAAAAAGTATCCTGGAGAATTTCCATACAAATCAAAGGTATAGGATGGTTGGTTACTTGGTCAATACATTTTTTAGGAGTTTAGTGGATAATTATATCTATCTTAAGTTCTTAACTGACTTATGTCTTTTCTATAGGCAATTCTCTTGTTTCAAAAGATTGAAGGTGTGGATGTTTGCCTGTTCGCCATGTATGTACAAGAGTACGGTTCAGATTGCCCATCACCAAATCAAAGGCATGTTTATCTTGCATATATCGATTCTGTCAAGTACTTCAGGCCTGAAATCAAATCTGCAAGTGGGGAGGCTCTCCGTACTTTTGTCTATCATGAAATTTTGGTATGAGAATTGCAAATCACCAAACATATATTTGTCTTTGCTTGCAATGAGATTATGTTTATAGAGTTTGATCATTATAATGTTTATCGTAGATTGGTTATCTAGACTACTGCAAGAAACGAGGATTCGTAAGTTGTTCCATTTGGACTTGCCCATCTACGAAGCGTGATGATTATGTTTTATATTGTCATCCAACAGTACAAAAGATGCCCAAATCGGACAAGCTTCGAAGCTGGTTTGTCTTTATTAACGTGGTACCAATGAATTAAACTATATTTCATGGGTCCTCATGGTCTATTTTATTTATAATTTTAGGTATCAGAACTTGATCAAAAAGGCTGTTAAGGAGGGTGTAGTTGTGGAGCGTAATACAGTCTCTGACTTTTTCCTTCAGCCTACCAACGAATGCAAGGCCAGTATCTCAGCTGCACGCCTACCATACTGTGAGAATGATTTTTGGCCTGGAGAAGCAGAGAGGCTCCTTGAGAAGAAAGATGATAAAACCTCACATAAGCGAGAGACACAAGTAGGAAGGCTGTTACGTGTTGCCAAACGTGACGACCGAAAAGGAAACCTTGAAGATATTTTACTTGTGCACAAGGTTATTTTATTTTACTTATGATCTTCTTGCCATTCAAGCAATCGTGGGTACCTAAGATCTTATTTTTCATTGTTGCTAGCTTGGAGAAAGAATGCGCACCATGAAAGAAGACTTCATCATGCTTTGTCTAGAGCAGTTTTGCAAGCACTGTCACCAGCCTATTGTATCTGGGAGAAGTTGGGTTTGCACTAGTTGTAAAAATTTCCATCTTTGCGACAGGTAAGCATCTCGTAAGTTGGGTTTTGTACGAGTTGTGAGTTTTTATACCTTGTTAACTCGGTCAATAAGGCACCCATTATCGGTTGATTTCTTAGGTGTCATGCAGAGGAGCAGAATACAGCACAGAAGGACAGGCATCCAGCCACAACAAAACAGAAGCATGCATTTCAAAGAGTATGCACGCAAACTGCATTTTGGGGATCGATTTTTTTCAATCAATTAAGGCAGCAACATGCTTCTTTGTATTTTCTCGAACATGCAGGAGAGCTGTGTGTCAATATATTAAGAAGAAAAACATGCTTCTTTGTAATAGATGCATGGTGGAATTTATATACTAACTACCACAGCTTACTTTCCCGCAGATAGAGGTAGAACCACTTCCGGAGACTGATGATGGAGATCCAACAATGGAAAGCAAGTATTTTGACAGCAGAATAGATTTCTTGAAGCACTGTCAAGATAATCTATTCCAGTTTGATACCATCCGGCGGGCAAAACATTCTACGATGATGATTCTTTATTACCTACACAATTCGACTTGTTCTGCTTGCCACTGTGCTGTGGATCAATGCTTGGCGTGGCGATGCCTGGAGTGCATAGGCTGCACCTTTTGTGATCCATGCTACAAACAAAATGGTGAAAGTTTGCATATTCATGAATTAAGGCAGATTGAAGCTAGCAAATCAATGCAGAAGAATACTATACAGGTATATCTTATATTAGTAAACGGAGCTTGTAAATATCTTATGTTGTGCTCCCTAGTTGAGAAACTTTAGAATTTTGCAAGCTTATCTGGCATTCTTTTATTTTGGTGTTCTTTTTACAAGATGATTTGGCCTCCCTTATTTCTTAGAACATGACTTAAAAATGATTTTTTTATATGTTGTTGCATATTTAGATTGTCAAGGTGTTATTCTCCAAGCATTACTTCTGTTGATTGATGTCTCTAGTTCCATAGTTGTTCTTGGCTTTCAGATTTGTACATGTTAGTAACTCATGTTCCTGTGAACCTTGTGCTTGCTTCTGAAGCAGGACTACGTTGAAGGCCTTGTGCATGCATCAAGATGCTTTGATCCGTACAACTGCAGTGTTCAAGTTTGTTTAACCTTGAAGAAATTGTTCTTCCATGGCGTTCGATGTGATACCCGTGCCCGCAATTGGGGAGGTTGCAACAGGTGTGTCTTCATGTGGAAACTTCTGCTATGCCACTCAAAGCATTGCAATGACGCAAACTGCATGGTTCCCAGATGCAGGTAAAACCATGACTCATCTGAATTGCTCAACTCCACTCTTGAAATGCATGCATTGCTCGATAGACCCCACTTTCACCCGTTAGCTCACCCACAAATGTTTTGTAATCCTTGTAGGGATATAAAGGCATACATGACTGAAAAGATTAATCTTGTTGGTCCTGTGTTGTAGCAAGACCAGAGGATCACAAGCTGGCTTCTTGTGTACACTATTGGATTTCTCCCCCTCATTGACCAGTAAAACTTTGATGATGAAAATGCAATAAACTGTGGTTGCCAGTCGCTGATGGATCATGTATGGAACTGCAAGGTAAATAAGGCTGCTTCATTGGAATTATTTGTTCCATTGGTTTCCCCAGGCATTGGCGATAGAAAGGCAGGCCAGTGCGTTGAGCTTGTACAATGATCATGGCCCTCGTCGATGGAATTACCGACGGGAGCTTACAATAGGCAATCTGACATTTTAGTGCCTGTATATATCATGTACATATAGATTAGGTGGGATCAACAGGATAGATGTACCGTTTCTTCATTTGTTCCAGATTGTATTGAACAAGGCCACATTTTTGTCTGGGTGTTTCTGTGCTGTGGCGACAAATACAAATTCATTGAATGAATGAATGAATGAATGAATGAATGTGTATATTTGCCTCTACTCTTACTGGCATGTAGTGATTTTAACCCCTTGATATGTTCGTTGATAAGCATAATCTGAGGAGAGTCTTGATCTGCCCCTGAACATTCCAGGCTTCCAGCAACCGCTGATTCGGTCCAACATGGGCCTCTCTGGGCTATGCGGAGTCTGCCGAAATTTTGGGCCGTGCGTTTTAAGCCTCCTCGTCGGTTGCTGGTCCGGTCCGGCCGCGCGCGTGTCGTAAGCTCGTACCTTGCTGTGGCGCCGCCCCGCCGCCCATCCTCGCCGTCAAACCCCCAAGGCCCCAGCCACACATACAGTCGGGCGGCGGCGGAGGAGGAGGATAGCAGAAGAAGCGCAGGGCGCATGGCGACCGACGACTGCGACGGGCTGCCCATGTACATCGAGGACGACGAGGAGGAGGCAGCTGCGGAGAAGCAGAAACGCCGGCAGCAGAGTCAGAAACCGCGGAGGAAGCTTCCGTGGGAGGACGACACGCCGGAGGAAAAGGCGAGGCGTGAGCTGAGATTGGCCATGATGGAAAAGCTTTTCGAGTACGACCCCAAGGTGGGATCCGGCTCCTACACCCGAGTTTGGTTCGTCGACTTCACCACCCTCGACATTGATGAAGAGAGTAATCCCTCTATTCCTGACCGTCATTCGTATGCGAAGACCAAAACTTGAACGGGGATCGGATCGTTAGATTAAAATTGTTTATTTCGTGGGTAAATTTCGATATTCTTGGTGAAATTTATACAAGGGGATGAGGAAATTGGAGGTGGAAACTGCCAGTCTGTTATGTTATGGCTGTTACTTTGCACTGTTGCACATGCTGGAGTTGCATAGGTTGGGGTTTCCTGCTTGAACGTGTCTTAGCTGATGGACCTGTGTAGCCAGATGGCGGTCACTTTCATTATACCTGAACTTATAGTACTTGAAATTATAGTAACCCAGGTATGCGTTATACAACATGTTATTATTTACTCTAAACTATTGTATATTTAATCTGGTTCCTGATGATTTACAGATGATCTACTATCTCTTTGCTTTTGGTACCGTACTATTCTTCTCTGGTTGTAAAAATGACCTTATTACTTTCCTTTTCCTCAGCACAATATGGTCCGATGCGCTTTACGGATTCAATTATCCAAGATGATCACAAGCTGACTGACTCATTAAACGTACTCTGTCTGAGGATAATGTCCTCAGATGTTGGCTACCCTATCAACGTGTATGGTACTGTGATAGTCAGAGATCGTTTGGATATGAAATGCATCTACATCTTCCGCCGCGACAGGGACAATTGCCAACTTGTCCAGTCAGAGGTATTCCAAGAATTTAGGCATAAATCCATTTTTTCCTTTTGTTTTGTGTTTTTTTCCAAATAATTGATTTGTCAGTATCTAAATATCCTCGCAAAAAAAAAATGAAACTATATGTTTGCATTGTGACCTTTGGCATATATTTTACTGAAGATTACATTGGCGTGGCTGTCACACTTGTTATTACAAATGTGTGATTCTATTACTTACTATTATTGTGCATGCTTGCCTGCACATTTGCACCTGGTAACGATGAATCACTCGACATTCACTAACGAATATATCGATGACATTTTCTGTGATCCCACTTATAGGGTGCATCTTTGATTCTGACTGGCCCAACTAGAGGAATTGTTTTTAGCAGTGATGCCTATTTTGAGATAAATCTGAAGATAAAGGAAGATAGAGAGAGCAATGACAGACAATTTAGCAAAGTGCTGATTGATGTAGATATTGCAGCAATCAACTCCGTGATTAATAGGAAAAGTTCTGTTAGCTGGCTTAGCAAGGTGGATCTGATATTTGCTTATGTTAAGAAAGCGCTGGAGGGCACCATTGAGATAAAAATTTTGTCGGGGCCTGATGCTTTTTGTGGAAAAATATCTGCTTGCACCACCGATGTTCCAAGTCACATCCTGTTGTATGACAGTGCTGTTCACGGCACATATCCTTTGGGTGATGACAGAGTTATCCAACTATTGCGTCGTGTGGTAGCAGTCTCAGCAGATCAGACGTTGATATTTCACATGTATGCCCGCAGCAGTGACCAGAATACTACTGATATCAACCATTACATCTGTAACTTCACTCCATTAATTAAAAGTGCAGACAGGCTTGAGATCACTTGTGGTGTCTATAAGCTGCAAGTCGAAGTTACTTGGTCAACTTTTTCATTGTGAAGCGAGGATGATTGTGCAAACTTCGCATATTTACCTGCTTCTTATCAGAATATAAGCATGATCTTGGTCATTTGTTTTCTGTGTAGTACCATACATTCTACAACAGTATGCTCTTGCTAGATGTTGGCTTAATAGTTTTAACTTCAGCAAGTATGACAATAGTTTTTTTTCGAAACTTTATTTCTGATAAAGATGCTTTTTCGTTGAGCTCCATCGGAAGTTGATTTTTTCTGAGAGATTTCTACACCTGGAAGTGATTCTTCTTGATTATTTAGCACGAACTCTTCAAATTAGGATGTAGAATCGCTTCATAGAATCAGCAGAAGTTTTTCTTTCAACTTCTAGTCTTTTTGTTCATTTCAAAGAACCACCTCACATAATAAGTACTCCCCCATCCTAAATTGTATGTTGTTTTGGCTTTCTAAATTCGTAGATACTAGGATCATGCCCGTGCATTGCTACGGGCAAAAATATTTATAATGCAATCTACAGAGTATTCAAAAGTATTTATATTACAATCTATGAAGTATGCATCAAGATAATCAAAACGATCTATAATTTGGGACAGAGGAAGTAGTATATACATTTCATCATACACATCTTAGAAATATAGTTGCATCAGCAGAACTAAATAGAATCTGCTTCAACTAACATTAGCCACAGTTCCCAAAGCTGATGCACTGTCTGCTTAGGATTCACCTCCTCGCCACAGAGGAGATATATGAATAACTACTCGCTCCGTTTCATAATACATCTAGAAAAGCCAAAACGACAAGTATTATGAAACAGAGAGAGTAACTACTAAGTTATGCAGGTTCAGGCTTGTATACTACCATTTGAGACATATTTAAACTCAACCAAGAACTCACAGGCAAATTTCATGGGCACTAACTTAGGTGGAACAGCCTTGTCACAGTTTAGTTGTGGACTTCTTCCCAAAGCCATATCTACACTGTTCAAACAATGCACTAACATTACAAAAATATTCCATCAAATGTATTTGCCATAGTGATAAGTGATAGATGATGGCACAAATAAAATCGAAGGATCATGTGAGTCCAGACATATTGAATGAATTTTAAACCCAAAAGACACGTCAATTAACCGATGATCTCTCGGTGAAGGACCTCCTAGTTCAGGGAAATCAGCTCTGTAAAATATAAAACAGTGTACCATTTGGATCCCTAAAGTAGCAAAAATATATTGTCATCACAGCAAGAAGACTACACCCAATGAAGCAGTTCAGTAATAAGACTAAATGAATACCTTGCATCATGAGCAAAAATGAGAACATGTTTTCACCACATGTCATAATTTGGGGAAAATTTTAACGGCTTATGTTTGCTACTACCCAATTTTCTTGGCAAGGATATATATTTTCCTGTGTAAACATGAGACTCCCGAGTTCAAAGCAAAACGGCTACTTTAAGACATGAGACTCCTGACGACATCTTCTCTAGAAACTCCTATTCCAAGATGGGATGCACAATTCTACACTGAGACCTTCAATGCAGGGCAAGAAAAAAACTACAAGGTCTACAAGATTCCTAGGAACTTTAACAGGACATCTCATGTTTTAGCAACACAGGCACGCAATCAACAACATCTAGTATCTGAAGTAGCAATCAGTTGTCAAAACCCTTCTCATATCCCGAGCTGCCCAATTCGGGATGCTCTTGAGCATGTACTTTGGGATAACTTATCCCATTTGACAGTGTATTACTGCAACTTTTATATAGCATTTTTGTTATAAAAAGAAAAGAAACTTGTCTTACAGTAGATGTATAAAAAATGATATTGGTTCAGTCACTAATTTGATTCCTAAGAGAAATAATCTTTTTATAAAGTCTGTACGCAAAGGAACAGTTTCCAATTGTTCAACACGAACACGGGAAAAGTGAACAAAATACCATGTGTATTATCTTGTTAACTACAACTTACATTAAAATAACCATAAATTAAATAAATTTGATTTCATTAAAATTGCACAGTTAAATAACAATTGATTGTTTTTATGAAAGAACATCAGTTGCCATAATAATAACTTTTAATAACACATCAGTAAACTGAAGAAAACAAACAGCTAAAGATTCGACAGTCTTTCCATACCCTCTTTACAATGCTTGTTGCAGTTGGAATAACCTCACTTCCAAAGTAATTGGCTCCGGGAAATGTTTCACAAGAGGAGCTGAAGCATCACATATTTGCTGATAACATAAATACCCATGCTAGCTTCCTTTACCCTCACATTATGAAGGCCAAGTACGGTAGTATCAACTCAACTTAAACGGATCAGTAAGAAGTATGGTGTGAAGGCATTTTAAAGAATAACGTTTTAGCTGTAACCAATGGTTATCCAGAAATGTACATCTCAAGAGAAATGTACATCTCAAGTTAGATAGAAAGGAAACGTGCAACATGTGTACCATTGCTTTCAACTGATCTCATTTCGGCTCCTCTGCAAATTTAATGATCCTTCCTTCTTTGTTGCTTTTAATCAAACTAAATGCAGTTTCACATATCTCATCCATTGGTCGGGCAGCAACAGTAATATCAGCATCCCTTTTGCTGTCTGCTGCTTTCAGATGCAAAGGCAAAATATGAAATCTGGAAAATGAGAATATGTTGCTAAATGTGATGGTTATTTTAGGGAAAGAAACATCATTGTGTACCCACACAATAGACATGTTTAAAAAATGTTGGCCTTAACTATATGACACAAAGCAATTGTCCAGCAAATTTAGGCATATAAAAATGAAAAGATATTCTTTCCATACACTACATAGTCATATCATCTATACCCTTTTATTTCATATACCCTATGAAACTAAGTGCGTAATGACCGTAGAAGCATCCTTTCGCTTCTCTCTAAATTCAGTCACAAAATAGAGTAGAACATCCCATGTTAGAAACCCCTTAACGTGCAAGGTACTAAATAGCGAGTGAGGTGCCCATTTCGTCAAACATATTCAAGGTATCCGCTTATTAGGGTCGAGGGAGCACACGGGAAAACAATGAGCACGGATGTTGCGGTACGCCGGTGGCCCAAAAGGAGGAAGAGGGAGGAACACACCTTGCCGGGAGCCGAGCGGAGGGGCGGTGGCCGACGGAGCTCTCCTCGATCGAGGACGCGAGCGCGACGGTCGCGGTGAAGGCGACATACCGGGTGATGTCAAGCGCGACGACGGGGCGGAGTGCGCCCGCCTAGGCGCCTCCGCTCCCGGCCGGAGCGCCGCGTCCGGGAGGGAGAAGGGGAGGTCGTGCTACCGAGTTGGCTCCTCCGCGGGGATTGCGGAGCGGCGCGGACGCCGTCGGAGCGGCGGGCGCTCCGGCGACTCGATCCGCCCGTCCGCACACCGCCCTCGCTCGCCGCGCCTGCGCTCGGGAGCCGCCGCCCCCGCTCGGATCCACTCGGGACCGCACACGATCCGGGCGGGCCCGCTCCCAATCCGCACGTGGGAGGAGCTCCCGGGTGCTTGGCCGCCGTGCGTGAGGGCGGCGACGGTTAAGCAATGGAAGGAGAAGAATCGAAGTCGACGGGGGAGGAGGCGTGGTCGATGGTGGTGGCGACGATGTGGTCTACGACGGGGAGATGGCACCGAGGGATCCGGTCCGAGGATCGGACGGCGGTCCCGGGGAGGGATCGGAGGTTTAGGTTTGGGGCGCGGGGGGGGGGGCGCCGGGTGGCCGGAGCGAGGCTTGGGGGCGCGGGGGGGGGGGGGGGAGCGATCCGGTCGGCGTGGTGGGCTTGGGGGGACCGACGGGTGGCCGGCCTTGGGGGGGGGGGGCGTGGGAACCGCCGACGGGTCACGGGGAGAAAGGAGGGCGGTGTGACGGGAGAAAGGAGGGCGGTGACGCGGGGATCGGGGTGAAGGCGCGGGCGGGGGGCGGGGGGATCGGGGTGAAGGCGCGGTATCGGTGAAACATACTCTATATCTAAATTCATAGCAAAATCTATGTATTTAGAAAAACCAAAACGACATACTATTAGGAACAAAGAAAGAGAGTATAGGATATTATTTCTTTATGAAAAATTGTTTTAGCAGAGCTTCCGTTGGATTCAAGAAGCTCCGCTGAACAGTGTCTCAGGCACGTGTGATTCTTCGCATCGAACTGAAAAGCGCATTTGGTTGGGCATTGTAATGGAAAACGCACATAATCCAAGTCATTGCGCGATTTATTTAACTCAGCGTCCTATCGATGGGTTCAATGGGAGATCATCACACCCTATGCGTTGTCTGAGTTGCATATTTTCTGATACTTCCTGTCCTAATCCAATAATGCCACACGCTAAATGCTAAGGGTTGTCATTAATCCACATTTAATATTTCTAATTAGTACCAAAAATTGATGTGATGGGTGAAAATTTTAGGAACTAAACACAATCTCCGATAGACACTAAATTTGCGTAGCTAATTGTTTGACAAAAGGTTATAAAATGTATTTCCCCCTCCAAATCCTTATATTCACCAAAGGATGGAAGGAGGAAATCGTCTCGGAAGATTTCGGCGTCCTCGTGCTCACTGCCGTTGAAGCCTTCCAGTGAAGGTGAATCCGCTGCGCTCCGGCGGCCTCCTCGCGGCTTCACCTGCACCACGCCACGGCAATCGGCAGCCGGATCACGCGGCCTTGTTGGCGGGCCTTTGACGGCTGCTTTCCGGGTGGAGGTCGTCGTCGTCGACTCGCCGCTGGCGGAAACCGGAGAAGCTGAAATTCGAAACATACAGAGCACTCCAGCACCGCACCTCCAATCGGACAAACATTTCCAAAACAAGAATTAAGGCTCGTCTAAATTACCATTAGAAATCCAGCATAACATGGCAAAGATTCAGATAACAGTAGCCTTTCATTTCCACCATGATAATTCATACAATTCAAAAGCCTTCCCTACACCAGAGCGCACACACACACCAGCCAAGTCTCTGAACTACAACTACAACCAAGAGAAGAAACACATCCCAGGCGGCACGGCAGGAAGCTAAGACGAGGTGAACTTGGTGACGGCCTTGGTGCCCTCCGAGACGGCGTGCTTGGCGAGCTCCCCAGGGAGGACAAGGCGCACCGAGGTCTGGATCTCGCGGGAGGTGATGGTGGGCTTCTTGTTGTAGCGGGCGAGCTTGGCGGCCTCGGCGGCGAGCTTCTCGAAGATGTCGTTGATGAAGGAGTTCATGATGGACATGGCCTTGGAGGAGATGCCGATGTCGGGGTGCACCTGCTTGAGGACCTTGAAGATGTAGATCTTGTAGGTCTCCACGCTCTTCTTCGCCTTCTTCCTGCCCTTCTTGTCGCCGCCCTCCTTGCCAGCGGACTTGCCCGCCGGGAGCCGCTTCTCCGCCTTGGGCTTCTTCCCCGCGGGAGTCTTCTCCGCCGGCGCCGTGGGCTCCTCCTCCGCGGGCTTCTTGGCCGCTGGCTTCTTCTCCGCCTTGGGCGCCATCGATGCCGCTCGGATTCTCTAGGTGGTGCTGGGGAAACGAGGTGTGCTCGGCTTGAATGCGCTCGCAAGTTGGGAGGGAGGATTTGTGAAGATGATGGGGACGGGAGCGGTTGCTTTATAGAGGGGAAAGCGGTGCATGCTGATTGGTGGATGGGTGGATGCCGCGGATTGCTGGCGTGGAGGAGCACGAGGCGTTGCTAGCTTTTGGCCTCGACGGCTGAGATGCGCTTGAGACCGGATCGTTGACGTGGCCAAAGAGTGGGCGGGCGTCGCTGTCGGCGGAGCTGCCCTGAGATATTTTGAAAATCTCCCAACAACCTCGTTTTGAAAATATTTGCAGGTTCTGATGAGTTTGAAGCGTCTGACATGTTTATCTTACACAAAATGGAAAAGACGATCGACTTTCTGACCTATTCGTTTGTTTGTACAGTGGCATGGTACGGTCTTGATTTGTATTGAGATAAAAATCTTCTTGTTAGTTCTTTAGTATCTCGTTTGTTTAAAGAGAAAATTATTGTTGGCTGATGGCTGATAAGCCAAGCGAACAGAGTGCTAGTTTGTTGTGGATCATGACTTCTCTGCGCATGCCAACTGAGATCAAGCAGCATAAGTGCAACTTCGCCCTGTTCGTTTGGCTTATCAGCCACCGATATTACTTTCTCTCTCGGAACAAACCGAGTCGTCATCAACAACAGGACGACAAGATTTTTCTCCCAGAACAAACCAGCACCAGCCAAACGAACAGGCTGTTATCATTGAGGTCGCTCATGGCTGCGCGTACACGTTTGTTAAAGATTATACAAGTTCAATAAACAAAAAAAATCACTGTTTGCAACCAAGGAATAGTTTAGCACCAGATTTGTCTATTACCCCCTGAAGCTCGTTATTCATCGGCATCCATATTCCACAAATCCACATCCATCGGGGCTAGCTAACCGGGCTAAAAACGAGATTTCGGGCATTGCGAGGCACGCTATGGATGGAAGGCGATCAAGAGCCAAGAGGCAACATTGACATGCGTTTTTGGCAACAACAATATATAATTATGCGGGCGAGTGTCCCGAAATTACGTAGCGAGCGATTGCGGGGCGATGGCGATTGCGGGGCGATGGCGATTGCGGGGCGATGGCGATCTAGGTCGCCGCCGCCGCCGCCGTAGCCTGGCCCCTGCCGGCGTTGCCTGGCCATTGGTGCCTGATGAGTTCGTTCTGGTGCTCTATCCCATGGATGGGAGCGATGGGTGCGTCTGTACCCGCGGTCTGTTGCAAGGCATGGGTGAGCGCCGCCGGCGCCGCCTTTGGTGTGGCACCTTCGGCCTCGAAGGTGGTTGCACGTTTGTTAGGGTTGGATGATCTGAATCATCTATTGCAGTGTCGTGGCCCAGGGTTCCCGCGGGCCATCAGGAGTCCGTCCCGTGTGCGAAGTTGATTGGTTTTTCCAACCCTAGTTCGATGCGGCACGGGTGCTATATTACCTGAGAAAGGTTCCCAAGGATTCATACGATTCCATTGGTTCTTTGATGGCTGCAAGTCCCTACTTGGTCCTCCCTGTCCCCGATCTACTAACTGCGGTGGGGTGATACGGGATCTCCGGTGAGGAGGTTGCCCACCCGAAGCCAACGTTCGGTGGTCGGTGCGGGTCGTGGACTAGGGTTCCTTGCGGTGGCCGAGGCGCTGAAGCAGATGGATCCTCATGTGGTTGCTCCGGTAGAGAAGCAGGCGAGGGAGGCGAAGAAGGCGGGGACGGAAGCTGACACAACAAGCGCCAACAAGAGCAGGATGGCGGATCCCCCCATGGAGGCAGACGCACAGGGTGAGGAGAAGCGGGAGGCGACTATCCAGGAACGGGGTATAGTCCCCCACGTGAACACGGCGGCAGACTCGAGGAAGGAGGAGGAGGAGCAGGAGTATGATTTCGCCGGTGAAGTGGCTGAAGGTGCTGTGCAACCGGTACGCTGGTTGGCAATTGCTAGATTCTACTCCAGCCACGTTCCGAACGCAAAGATCATGTTTGAGGAGCTATGCAACGTGTGGGGCGAGATGACAACGCGCGTCATAGGCGCTAACAGATACTTGTTGGAGTTTCCGTCGGATCGAGCGTTGAGCTTTGTTCTTAATAGAGGGTCGTGGACCTTTAAGGGGGATGCTTTGATTGTGGTCCGGTATGATGGCCTCGTCAGAATGTCTGAGATTGCCATCAGTTCCATCCCTCTGCGGATTTGTATCTTCGATATTCCTGTGGTGATGCTGACCCAAGGATTCGTCAATGCTTTGGGCTCCAAGGTTGGCAGAGTTTTGGAGGTGGGAGAAGATGTCAAAGATTTCCAGAGAGTGCGGGTAGACTTTGATCTTGCAAGCCCTTTGATGGCCAGTGTGGGCATCAGGGTGAGGGGGCGGAGTTGGATGGAGATCATGGTCACGTATAAGAGTGTGCCCTTCTTTTGTCTCTGTTGTGGCCGTATGGGGCACCGGGATAGAGAGTGTCCTGATGAAGAGATACATGGAGGGGAGGCACGATACAGCATTGCACTCGATGCGTCACCGTTCAAAGTCCAAGCGGGGAGAAGACTAACTTTTCAGGTGACGACGCTGGTGCCATCAGCTAGGAGAGGGTTAAATTTCGGTGGACAACAATTGGATAAGGTGGTCTCGGGTTCGGGGTCATCTTCCCTATCCGCGGGCCGGTGTGAGAGAGTTTTAACAAGGGGTGGAAATCAAGTGCATGGAGTGAAGAAGGCCGATGCGGCGGGCGGCTCCAATCTTGTTGTTGCTTTGCGTCGACCGTGGCGAAGCCCCGTCAGCGGGTGTACGGAAGATGGCGGTGGATGGTGATGCACTTCCTCGGCGAGTGCTTTGGGGGTAATGGTCGGGACGAAAGGCCGGGGCGTGACCGAGTGTCCGGAATCGACTCCTACCTCGGTTCCGGTGAGGGCACTATGCGGGAACACCCGACGAGTGGCACGGCGGGGAACACATCATCGTTGTACGATCGCTTGCGGCGAGCCAAAGCCAAGGTGGGTGGAGCACGGGAACGCAAATCGCCGGCGAAAAGCCCGGGTGCGGCAAGGGATATTAACAAGGCTCGGAAGGTACACTCCGTACAAGAAGACGATCAACCCGAAGCACTTGCTAAGTCGGTACGGACAAGGCGGAAGGGGGAGGTGGGACTCGGACGTCGGGCGACATTGATCTTGGACATGAGGAACAATGAATGCTCTATCTTTGGAAGTGCGGGGGGGCCGGGCTCCCTCGGACGGTTCAAGAAATAAAAGCTCTTGTACGAGCCAAAAGCCCGAGTCTTCCCGAGTCTTTTATTTTTGTGTGAAACCCGTAATTCGAGAGGCTAGAGTATCAAATTTTTGTTGGAGATTAGGTCTTAAGAACTACATTGCGGTAGATAGTGATGGTAGGAGTGGTGGTCTTGCTCTCTTTTGGCATGAATCGTTGAGGTCAATTTAATAGAGAAGAATTTTCGCTATATTGATGTGTCTACTCGCTTGAGCTCTTCGGACCCCCGGTTCCGAATTACTTTTGTGTATGGGGAACCGAGAACCGAAAATCACCACCGTATGTGGGATACCTTGCGCCGCTTGAGGGGGGTTTACGATATGCCATGGCTAGTTATGGGTGATTTTAATGAGACGATGTGGGGTTTTGAGCACTTCTCGACCACTCCAAGATCGGAAAGACGGATGGCCTTGTTTAGAGATGTTCTTAATGATTGCGATTTAACCGACACTGGGTTTCACTGGATTGCCTTTTACCTATGATAATGGCAAGGGAGGGGGAGGCAAATGTCAAGGTTACGTTGGACGGGGCCGTGGCCGATACAACCGGAGGGATTTGTTTGGTGATATTGTTCTTCATCATTTAGTTTCCTCACGATCCGACCATTGCCCTTTGTTTTTGGAAATCGGGAAGGAGAAGCTGGAAGAAACATAAAACTTGTATCTTTCACTATGAGATAATGTGGGAACGATTGGAGTCTCTTGCGCACGAGATCAAGGAAGCATGGTGCACGACGCCTAACGGGGAAGGGCTAGGGGGTGTGGCGACAACACCGAGGAATGTGCGGGATCGCGCTAAGAGCATGGAGCAAGGAGAATTTTGGGCGGGTAAGCGTTGAGTTAGAAACCATGAGAGGTAGGCCGGAATCCCTCAAGGTCGATCCACGGGGCCGATCCAAGAGAAATCGAAGTGTGATGGACGGGGGTGGATGAATTGCTCTACCGTGAAGAAATGATGTAGCCGCAACGATCACGTATTGCTTGGCTCGGGAGAGGGGGACCGAAATACAAGCTATTTCCATAGGCGGGCGGTTTGGAGGGCTCGAAAGAACGAGAATTAAAAAACTACGTGAAAGCAACGGGGATTGGCATGGATCAAGATCGGAGGCTGGAGCAATTGGCTTTTAATTTCTTCAAAAGCTTATACGAGGTCGACCCGAGAGTATGCTCTAATGAGTTGTTGGAATTGGTTGGGGCCAAAGTTACCGATGAGATGAATACACAACTATGCGGGGAGTTTAGCGAGAAGGAAAACTCGATGCTTTGTTTCGGATGGGCCCGCCGAAAGCCCCCGGCCCGGACGGCTTTCCGGCGCGATTCTTCCAAAGACATTGGGAGTTCTTAAGGATGACATTATTCGGGCGAGTGCAAAAAAAATTTTGTGATGGAGTTATGCCACCGGGTATTAATGATACTTCTATTGTTCTTATCCCTAAGGGGGACAGCCCGAGAGGAATTGAAGGATTTTCGACCGATTAGTCTATGTAATGTGATATACAAGGTCATCTCAAAGTGCCTGGTGAATAGATTCAGACCGCTACTTGGGGAGATCATTTCACGGAGCGAGAGTGCGTTTGTTCCGGGCGCTTGATTACGGATAACGCTATCATTACTTTTGAGTGCATCCATGCTATCTAGAGAGGAGTTGGTGACAGAAAGGAGTTTTGTGCGTACAAGTTGGATTTGTCGAAAGCATATGACTGTGTTGATTGGGGATTTTGAAAGAGCTATTGGTGAAGCTGGGCTTTCAAAGTCAATGGGTTCAGTGGGTTATGACATGTGTAACCACTGTTCGCTACTCCATTCGCTTTAATGGGGTGCCACTGGAACCCTTTTCCCCATCCCGTGGTCTACGCTAAGGTGATCCACTTTAGCCATACCTCTTTCTTCTTGTTGCTGACGGATTATCTGTCTTGCTGAAGCACTATGAAGCGACGGGTCGGTTGGATGGATTGAAAGTCTGTCGGAGGGCTCTAGGAATTACTCACTTGTTGTTTGCGGATGATAGCTTACTTTTCTTCCGTGCAAATGCTGCCCAGGCCTCTAACGTCAAGACAGCCTTCACTGTTTTTGAGCGCAACACTGGACAACTTCGAGCCCGAGCAAATGTTCCCTATTTGTTCGGGAGGGGAGGAGTGAGGATGAGATTCAGCAAGTACGTACTATCTTGGGAGTAGAGAGAGTTGATTTTGAGGAGAAATATTTGAGATTGCCAACTCCCCTTGGCGGGTTAAGAGGTATGTTTCAGCTACTAGAAGCTAGGTTTTTTAAACGAATGATAGCTTGGTGTGAAAAGGACCCGTCGGCGGCGGGTAAGGAAGTTCGGATTAAATCAATTGCGCAAGCGCTCCCAAACTACATTATGAGTGTTTTCAAACTTACCGATGGCCTATGTGAGGACTCGATGAAAACCATCCGGGCTTGCGGTGGGGGCGCGGAAAAAGGAAAAAGAAAGGTTCAATGGATCCCATGGAACACCCTGATATTACCAAAGGCGCTGGGTGGTTTGGGTTTCAAGGATTTGAGGCTGTTCAACCAAGCTCTTATGGCAAGGCAAGCATGGAGGCTTGTTTATTTTCCTGATAGCCTTTGTGCGAGAGTGTTGAAGGCCAAGTATTTCCCCCAAGGCAATTTGTTGGATACAGTAACCACAAGTGATGCTTCCCCAACATGGAGGGCAATTGAGCACGGTTTGGTGTTGCTGAAGAAAGGAATGGTATGGAGAATATGAGATGGTAAAACAGTGAGGATATGGAGAGATAATTGGATTTCACGGCCTTGCAATCTAAAACCAATTGGACAGGCTAGAGCCTGTAGGATTAGGCGTGTTAAACACCTTATTGATCAAGAGTCAAAATCCTAGGATGAGACTATACTGAGGCGATATTTCTACAAATGTGATGTTGAGGAGATCCTGAAAATTAAAATCCCAGCTGCAGACATGGAGGATTGGATCGCGTGGAATTATGAAAAGTCTGGGATTTTACAGTAAGGAGTGCTTACAGACTTGCTATGAGAGATGTCCATGACATGGATTCTGTTGGGAGTAGCTCCACCAGAGATGCTGAGAGATCGACATGGAAGAAGCTTTGGAGAGTTCCAGTCCCTTCTAAGGTTAAAGTGCTAGCTTGGAAAATAGTTAAGAATGGACTGCCGACAAGAGCAAACAGACACTACCGACATATGGATCAAGGGAACATATGTGAGTTATGTGGCCAGGGGGTTGAGGATTGCTTTCATGCAGTTGTTACCTGCACTCATGCAAGAGCATTGCGCTATGAACTGAGGAAGATGGTGACGCTATGACCGGAATGGCTATTATCTATTGTGGACAGGTATGATGATGTTGTTGTTTCAAATTTTTTCATGCTAATCTGGCGCCGTTGGTGTGTCAGGAACAATGTTCTGCAGGTAGGGGAGAAAATCTCTGTAGTGGGATCAGTGGCTTTCTTAAAAAGGTACATTGATGCACTGTACCTCGTCCGGCAACAGCAGTCAGGTGATGATATCAAAGGGAAACAAAAGTGCTTACCAGAGAGGGAAGTAGGGATGTTAATGGGTACCCGCCACCCGTTTACCCGCGGGTAAAAACCCTATTAGGGTGTGGGTATGGGGGGATTTTCTCCCCCGATGGGTATCTTAGTGGGTGATTCTTTCACCCATCGGGTGTGGTGGGTGTGGGTACATTTTTGCTTCCCCCATACCCGCCACCCGTTGGGATTCATTTACATATAATATTTTGGATTGTTTCTACTATGTATATCATATAGTTGAATATTTGAGACTCATTTACATGTGATATAATTAAAATTAGTATTATTGTCTTGTATTGTTATTGCATGACTAAAAATATTGATAAAATGATGATTTAATGTTACTTTCACAATTAATCATACGTTTTATTACATTAACTATCGCTATATTGAAGTGGATATGGGTCACCCGCTAGAAACCCACTACTCGATGGGTGGTGGGTGTGGGGGATTTTGAGACCCGAGGTGGGTGATGGGTATGGGTGGTGGGGGATTTTTCCCATCGTGGGTATGGGTATGAGGAAGTCTTACCCGATGGGTATGTACCCGTTGTCATCCCTAGAGGGAAGGGAACCAGAGGGCTGCGAAAGATTGTGTGAGAGTGAAAGTATGGACTCCTCCAGTAGGTGATGATATCAAAATCAATGTGGATGGGGCTTTCATCCAAGAGACAGGGAGAGCAGCGGTGGGTGTCATTATCCGTAATAGTCGCGGCCACCATCTCCTGTCTGCTTGGAAGCTTGTCAAGCATTGCAGAGACGCTGAGGAGGCAGAAGCCTGGGCCTGTCTCGAGGGCATCAGGTTGGCTTTGAGATGGCCGGACAAGCAAATAATCCCGGAAGCTGCAGGCAGGTTGTGAAGATAAATCCGTGATAGCCCCGATTATCCGGGATATATTGCAAGAAACTTGCCTGCTGTTAGGAGTAACCTTTAAGAAGATTAGAGGAGAGCAGAATAAAGTAGCTCACAGCCTGGCGCATTTAGCGATCCGATCGAATGAGTGTCGGGTTTCGCTTACCAATCCGCCGGAGTGCGTGTGAACCTTATTTGTAACGAGGTTACTTAAGTAATAAAGCTCTCTTCTTGCGCAAAAAAAAATATAATTATGCAGCAGCATCCTGCCTAATATCTGGCGCATGGTCTAAGGTATAATGGCCAAGCCTTCCAGTCCGATAGAGATTGAGTAGTTTCAAAGCTAGTACACGTTTGCCCATATCCTCACTTGATTCCGTGGAAACTTTAAAAGCGTCCTGTAAGGATAGAAATTGGCAGTCTATCAATCTTCTGAGTTCATCTTCCTTTCCGAGATCACCCTTAAAAGATGATATGGTCTCAAAAAGCGTTTGGCGCACAGCCGTCACGACGAAATCCTGCAAAATTTCAATAAAGCACTGCATACATTAGAATTACATATGGTTAACACAACTTCAAATCTTTAGAACAAAACAACAAAGCCTTTTCCAAATCAAGTTAGGATAGGATGCAAAATTGTTTGGGATTAAAGGATTTTAAACCTTTGTTACCGAAAAATCCAAACATCAGAAATATGACAGCTTTGCTTGTATCAGCAGCAAGAAATTGCTGCAAACAATTAAACTAGGCTGCAAATTACGGCGCAATGAACTCAACTCTTTGACAGACTCACCTGAGTATGGTCTGAAACATATTGCCTTTTCTTGTTGTGGCTCCTGGAGGTATTTGCATTGCCACTAGTAGAGCTGTCCCGTGGTTGATTCAGGTTCTCCCACCTCCTATATTCCTCTCTTGAATTCACAACCGCAAGAAGAAGCTGTGCAATATCATAGTCATCTAACAAGGATCCCTTGATTGCTCCTGCAAGAGTGTGCATGCATTAGTTAATAATAAGTAACCCTCCATCCCAATGAATAAGGTATGCATACATATCAAGATTTAAACCATTGTAAATTTCACCAACAATCATCCTAATGTAATGTAAATTTTGTTTTGCAAAAAATATACTGTTTTGACTGACATTTAAAAAGTACTGTCCTATGGTTATGATTTATTGCTACAAACATTCAGGCCTTATATTTTGGGACGGTGGGAGTAGTAGAAGTAAAGCAAGCAAGAAGCCTTGAAGTAACTGGTACCTGTCAAAGCTAGTCTGGGACCAGTATCATCATTTGCAAATCTCGGCGATAGAACACCAGGAGTGTCTAACACATATATGTTCGGATGGCTAGCAACCTTGTACATCAATAAACCTTGTAAGATTTAAATGCCAATTGACTATCAGAAAAGACAGTTGAACTAGCGGCTTCTAGCTTACACTAGAAACAGAAAAGGAACATGCACTGTTGGCGTTTCAATAGTAATCACTTTTCAGTTTCATTAATAAATTAATTGGACTTTTGGTAGATGCAGACAATACACTGCAGCAATCAAATTATAATAGTGTGATGTATACCGTCTGGAGAAGCAGCATTTTAATTCCACGTGCCCTGCAACATACTACATGAGCTGTTCAAATTACCTTGTATCCACTTATGTCTCTAGTTTCTCCAGGATGGCTGCTCACAATCGCATGCTTGAGCTTTCCCTTCTCTGGACAGAACAATCATCAGGATACCATGGTCAGAACCAACCCAAGGCAGATGCGACACAAATAATAGATGGAGCAACAGCTAATCTGCATATCACCTGCTGCACCAATCCTCCCAATTTGATGCATTGCATTAACGATGGCTGACTTCCCAACATTAGGAATTCCTACCAGGAAGACTGTTCCAGTGCAATCGCTCTCACCGTGCTTGATCTGCCTGATCCTCGATCGCACAACACTCAACAGCTACGTGCAGTAAAAATATGCTAGCGCAATCAGACAAGAACACCTGAGGTAGCATCGAAACGAAATCACCTACCCAAATGTTAAACTTTATTTACTATATTGAGAATCTGAGATAAAACAAGCTAGAGTTCTACAAGCGAGAAGTGACACTGCCTACCTCCTTGATGCCTTCCTTGTTATGAGAATTCACTGCGATGCTCTGGCACATCCTCTGCTTCTTCATGTGCGCTATCCATCTCTGCACCACCACGAGCACAGAATTTATGATCGACCGTCAAAATTTCCCACAATGTGCAGTGCAGGGTTGGGCTTGATTTACCTCAGTCTCAGACGGGTCAGCCAGGTCGGCCTTGTTGAGCACGATGACTCTGCCTCCGTCGGGCTCCAGGGGCCCGCGGCGGCGGAGAGGCTCGAACACCGAGGAGGCGGGTATGCGCGCGTCGCGGACCTCGACGATGAGGTCGACTAGAGGGAGGCGGGTGCGGATGGCACGCTCGGCTGCGACCATGTGGGGCCCATACCAGGCGCCGGAGAGCTCACGCAAGGCTGCACCCAGGCGGCGCGACACGGCCTCTGCTGCAGCCGCCGCCATCGGATCGGAGATGAGCGAGAAGTGCTGTGGGAGGTGGCCAGGTGGGTGGGACCCAACCTAGCAAGGAAGAGAGTTTTAACTGTATGCCATTAAAAACAAGATATTTAACTATTTGTCACTCTTAAGTGGTGTACCAATAACAGTACAAGTCACACAAAACCAAACTGGCAACATAGTAGCACAACCTAGGCAACAGGGACCATTCAGCTAAGACAAACTTTTGTGCACCAAAATACTACAAGACCGCTAGTAGTGCAGCAGTGGGTGATTGCAAATCAGGCCCTTCACTTCTTGGAAAAGCAAAGAAGTACGATTCGTCTAGTGTTTTCTTTTATCAGTAATTACCAAGAAAACATTGATAAACACTGTTGAAGTACTATACACATCAACAAGGAAGAAAAAGGCGTAGGTATAAGAAGTTTCAGGAAACTAAAATGTACTACATGAATAAATATCAAATAGCCTCATACACTGAAACAATACCAAAATTTGGGATAAGCACTGTAAATAGCAAATATTGGACGTCGCACTTTCAGCAAGTCCTAGAAAGGGCTAGGTGCTAGGTGGTAAGTGCTATTCATTTCACAGCATTTATGGATATATATTCACCAAATTCAGCCAGCAGCCTTTCCTCCTGCTGCATGCTACGTGGATGCTTCACTTCTTCTTTTTTTAATTAGTATATTTCTTCTCTTCTTAAAATAGCTATGATAATCTTATTACTAATATGAAATGAAATCTTAATTGTGTTATCTGCATTAATTTCCATTTCGGCAAACTCTCAAGTAGATCAAGCAATGAAGCAAATTAAGAAGATTCCCTAGTACAGTAGAGACAGTAGTATAGAATTGTTGAGCAAGCCACTACAGCAGCCACAAAATAAAGAGTGACCTCAGCCGCCGTTTCAGTAGCATCTCGCCATCAGCCCTAGTCAAACGGAGGTGACTGCTTTCCGTGGATCGGAGAAAACCAGGCTAGTTCGTTGCTTCTTCTCACGAAACACACCAAGATGTACAAGCAATCAGGAAAGAGGAAGAGAGAACGAGAGGGGGAGCGGGGAATTCACATATACTGGACGAGGAGGAAGAGCGGAGAACACCGAAGACGGCGGCGGCGGCTGCTGCTCGAGGGGAGGAGGACGCGGAGGAGGGGAAGACGACTGCCGTGGGCAGAAGTCGACTGCTCCTCCTGCCACCGGGTCTTGGACCGCTCCTCCCGCCGCCGGATTCTTGAACAGATCGGCCGCCACCTTCATGGAGAGCTCGTCCCTCCGCCGGCCATGGAGGAGTGGAAGGTGTGGTGTGTGGCGTTGGCTTCGTCCTGCGGGTGAGGTGGAGTGGTGATGCGCGCAACGGCGGGCGAGGCAGCGGCGGCGGCGGAAGGGAGCGAGGCAGGCAGGAGGCAGCGGACGGATGGATGGATGGTTCGGTTTGACTTCCACAGCCCAGCACATGGCTGAAGCAGCTTCTGTTTACATTAGGCAACCTGACATTTTAGCGTCCGTGTGTATCATGTACATACAGGTGGGATCAACAGAATGGATGTACCGTTTCTTCATTTGTTCCAGATTGTATTGAACAAGGCCACATTTTTTGCGATTGTTTCTCTGCTGTGGCGACAAATCCAAATTCATTGTCATTGAGGAGGAGGCAGCTGCGGGGAAGCAGAAACGCCGGCAGCAGAGCGAGAAGCCGGGAGAGGACGACACGCCGGAGGAAAAGGCGAGGAGTGAGCTGAGATTGGCCATGATGGAAAAGCTTTTCGAGTTCGACCCCAAGGTGGGATCCGGCTCCTACACCCGAGTTTGGTTCGTCGACTTCAACATCCTCGCCATTGATGAAGAGAGTAATACCTCTATTCCTGAGTCCTGACCTTCATTCTTATGCGAAGACCAAAACTTGAACGGGGATCGGATCGCCGATCGCTAGCGTAATATTGGTAATTTTGTGGGTAAATACCGAAATTCTTGGTGAAATTTATGCAAAAGGGGATGAGGAAATTGGAGGTGGAAACTGCGACAATCTGTTATGTTATGGCTGTTGTTGGGTCCAATCACTTACTTGCACATGCTGCATGCTTGCTGGGTTAGAGTTGCATAGGTTGGGGTTTACTGCTTGAACCATTAAACTAGAAAGGTGAGTCACGTCTTGCTGGTGGACCAGTAGCCAGATGAAAGTCACTTCCATTCAACCTGAACTTAGAGTCAGTGATAGCATAATGCTTGAAACTACAATAACTCAGGTATGCTTTATACAACATGTTATTATTACTCTAAACTATTGTATATTTAATCTGGTTCCTGATATGATTAATGGAAGTTGGCCAAGTCTTGTTTAAGAAGAAAGGGACATGGAATCATGTAGATAAAAAACATGGAATCGTGCATGAGGCCATGCAGACAGATGACTATCTCTTTAATTTACTTTTGGTAACATACTATTCTTCTCTGGTTGTAAAAATGACCTTACTTTCCTTATGGTCCGATGCGCTCTACGGATTCACTTATCCAACATGATCAAGAGCTGACTGACTCATTAAACGTACTCTGTCTGAAGATAATGTCCTCAGATGTTGGCTACCCTATCAACGTGTATGGTACTGTGATAGTCAGAGATCGTTTGGATATGAAATGCATCTACATGACTACATCTTCGGTAATGCTCGGCCTCAGACGTCCGGAGGGAGGAGAAAAAAATCGGACCCTTCGTTCTCCACCACGGAAGAAAGAGTCAACCGCTCACCATTTCTCTCTCTTGCTTTTTTTTCTTCTTCTCCAGCAAACAGAGCTCCTCCGCCGCGCTTTTTCTTCTCCTCCGGCAAACGAGCTCCTCCGCCGCGCGCCGGATGCGCCACCGCGGCCGGATGCGCCGCCGCCCATGGCCTCCTCCTCCCCTTCTTCTCTATGTGCGGCCGCGGCGGCGGCGCCCGCGCACGGAGCTCGCGGCGGTGCGAGGCTCCCACGGCTCCCTCGGTGCTGAGCAGCAGGAGATGGCTCGAGGAAGCGGGCAAGCAGTCACGGCGACGAGGAGACATTCATGGCGTGCGACTGGATTTGTGCATGTTGCAAGCGTGTGTTCTACGTGTTTCAGATGTTTCATAAGGATGTTGCAAGTGTTTCGTGCGGATGTTGTAAAAATAGATCGGGGTGTTTCAGCGTTGCGACATGAGGGAGGCATGGAAGATGTTGCAGAGCCTTGAGGCTGCGTTCCGATGTTGCATGAAGTGTTTCGAGATGTTTCATCTAGTGCTATCTGATGTTTGCACGAGGTGATTTGAGATGTTTTCATCCAGTGCTATTCGATGTTGCATGAAGTGATTTGAGATGTTTCACTATTGTTTTGATGATGTTGCAACATTTTGTTTCTCGTGTTTCATCTGCTACTCTAACATGTTGCGACATATGCATCTTAATGTTTCACTGTGATTTGGCAAATGTTGCGGATGTTGAGTTTCGATGTTGCAGACGTGTGATGTTGGGTTTGTGTTGAGGAGGAGAGAGAGGAGAGCTCCTGATGTTGGATGTTGCACACAACACTGGTCGCAACATGTTCGTAATATAGTCGCAACATGGGGGGAGGGGAGAAAGACTCCTGATGTTGGATGTTGCACGTAACCGCATTCGCAACATGGTCGCAACACGTTCGCAACACGCTCGCAACATGTACTCTTTGAATGTTGTAAGCACCACAGTTCGCAACATGGGAAAAGCTCTTCGCAACATCGCAAAAGTTGTTCGCAACATCACTACGCCTCGCAACGAGATCAACGGCTGATACGCTCCCTCGTCTGAATCGTGCGGCCACGGATCCGTCCGATGCTAGCGCCCGGATCGGACGTCCGGGCGCTAGCAGTTCCGCTACATCTTCCGTCGTGACAGGGGCAATTGCCAACTTGTCCAATCAGAGGTATTTGAAGATTTCAGTCTTAAAGCCATCCTTTTCCTTTTGGGGGGTTTTGTTTTCCAAATAATTGATTTGTCAGTATCTAATATTGAAACTCTAGTTTTGCATTGTGACCTTTGGCATATCTTTTGCTGAAGATTACATTAGCATGGGTGTCACACTTGTGATTCAATTACTTACTACTGTGCATACTTGCCTGCACATTTCCACTTGGTAATGATGAATGACTTGACGGCATTTTCTGTGATCCCACTTATAGGGTGCATCTTTGATTCTGACTGGCCCAAGTAGAGGAATTGTTTTTAGCGGTGATGCCTATTTTGAGATAAATGTGAAGATCAAGGAAGATAGAGAGAGCAATGACAGACAATTTAGCAAAGTGTTGATTGATGTGGATATTGCAGCAATCGACTCCGTGATTAATAGGAAAAGTTCTGTTAGCTGGCTTAGCAAGGTGGATATGCTATTTGCTTATGTTAAGAAAGCGTTGGAGGGCACCATTGAGATAAAAAATTTGTCGGGGTCTGATGCTTTTTGTGGAAAAATATCTGCTTGCACCACCGATGTTCCAAGTCACATCCTGTTTTCACGGCACATATCCTTCGGGTGATGAGTTATCCAACTATTGCGTCGTGTGGTAGCAGTCTCAGCAGATCAGACGTTGATATTCCACATCTATGCCCGCAGCAGTGACCAGAATACTGATATCAGCCAGTACATCTGTGACTTCACACCATTAATTAAAAGTGCAGACAGGCTTGAGATCAGTTGTGGTGTTTACAAGCTGCAAGTCAAAGTTACTTGGTCGATCTTTTCATTGTGAAGCGAGGATGATTCTGCAAACTCACATATTTATCTGCTTCAAATCAGAATAAGCATGATTCCGTCGCGTTTTATTCTGTGCCGCTCGCCTGCTCGTTTAGTACCATGCAGCCTACAACAGTATACTTGCTAGATATCGGCTTCACAATTTGATAATTGTCAATGGAGTACGTGAAGCTAATTCACTTCCTCTATAGCAATTGAAATTTGTACCCTGCTGCATGTTTCCAACATGAGAAGGATGTACTCCTCAAGGGACTCGATCTCTGTGCACAGAGAGGCAAGCTGGATCGTGATTACAACACGATCTGGTCTCTCCGATCGATCTCTAATATTAAACTAGAAAATTTGGTTTACCAAAGAAGAACGACCCAGCATGGCCGTCGCGCAGGCGCCCTCTCTGCCGGACGGCGTGATCCTGGAGATCCTCGTCCGGTTGCCGGCCTGCCGCATCGGCCGCTTCGCGCCGTGTGCAAGGCCTGGCGCGCCGCCATCACCCACCCGTCCTTCGACCGCGCCCTCGCCGAGCGCCCGCACGCCGTCGCAAAGGTCACGCCCGAAGCCGCCTCCATCAACGGCCGCTGCTGCCCCGCTCGGAGATTCAGCCTATCCCGCGGCCTCTGGTACCGAAGCAGCAACGCCCGCCACAACGTGGCATACTCACGCAAAATCGCGTTCCCCTCGCGCTTCGGCTACGGGATCATTCTCCACGGCTCCTGGGACGGCGTCCTGTGCTTGCAGTTGAAGTTTTACAACAAGCAGCCCACTGCCGAAGACGACTACTACCTCTGCTGGAACCCGGTAACCGACGCCGGCGCCACCGTGCCCGCACCGATCGGCACCGGCCGGCTCATCGGAGGGTACGCTCACCCGGTGACGCGCCGATTCCACCTCCTCTACTCCTCCGACGAAGCCGTCCCCGGCCGCGACGACCTGCTGGCCCCCGTGGCCTTCGGCATCCTACGAGTCGGCGGCGGCGGCGACGACGGATGGCGAGAGCTTCCTCCACTGCATAGCAGCACGTCGATCTTCATGAGGAGCGGCCGGGACCGTCCCTTCAGCGTGCACGGGAACCTGCACTGGCTGGTCATGCTGTCGGAGACGGGGAGAGTGGCGCTGCTCGTGTTCGACGCGGTGCGCGAGAAGTTCCGGCTCATGGCGGCGCCGGACCGTCCGGGGCTGCGTCTGGAGACGGCACGCGCCGTCGTGTCGGGCGGCAAGCTCTGCGTCCTGGCACTCGACAACGCGGCGCCGGCCGCCGGAGCCATGGAGGTGTGGGTGCTCGACGACTACTCCGACCGGCAGACCTGCTGGCGGCTGAGGGAGAGGATCGGGATGGTCGGTTTGGACGGCGCCGACCTGTCACCGACGTTCGTGGCCGCCACGGCGGTGGAGGTGGTGGAGGGCGTCGAGGAGGGCGAGGAGATCGTCCTCTGCCTGGAAGACCGGATCGACGCGTACAACGTCCGGGAAGACACGTGGCGCAAGGTAAGCGTCGCCAACCACGGGTCTCTGCTGATGCACAGGGTCAGCGTCCTGCAACCTGAGATCAGCTTTGGCGAGGCGGCGCGGGTTCTTCCTCTCGGTGGGAGCTCCGTCTCCTTCAGCAGGCTTTACCGTTGCTTCGTCAATCTTCATCAATGAGAAGGGCAATCAACAGTGGGCGTCTTCACACGCTACCGACCGAAGTGGAAACCGGAAAGATGGACGAAAACCGCGGACCCGTCGTCGGTCGGTCCTTTGACGACGCCGGCGCGTGCCCGCCCACTGCCGTTGAAGCGTTCCAGCGTGCCCAGGCCCAGCCTGCCTCCTCGCGGTTTCACCTTCACCACGCCACGGCAATCGGCAGCCGGATCACGCGGCCGGCGCCGCCCTTGCTTGTTGGCGGATCACGCGGCCGGCGCCCCCCTTGCTTGTTGGCGGGCCTTTGACGGCTGCTTTCCGGGTGGAGGTCGTCGTCGTCGACTCGTCGCTGCAGAAAACGCCTGATGAGCTGGGTGCTGCGATCCAGCGTGGAGCGTGTGCATGATTGGCGAGTTTTCGGGAGCGGAAACCGGAGACCCAGCCCAAGCCCAACACTCCAACAGCGCTAGCACATCAGAGGCGACCGTTCTGCTTACTCACCCCACGTTGCTGCTCGCGAGCTGCGAAACGCTTTTTTTTTTGGGGTTCAAGAAATGGGGGTACAGATACAGCAGTCAGGAAAATCGGTCTCAGCGCTGGAATCTTGTTGGTCTTCGGCGTCGCTGTCGGCGGAGCTTTCAACCTTTCCGATTCCGTCAAGATATTTTAAAAATCTCGTCTCCTTCTCGGTTCAATTATATTCAGTACAGGTTTCTAATGAGTTTCAAGTTGACAATTCACTCGTTTCATTTTTCTTTCAGTTCAAAACTTTCAAACAGAAATATGGACACTACTACAACTTCCGAGAACTTTAAACTCCAGATATTGTCCACCCTCCACTCAAAGAAAAAAATTTATCTTTCTGTCTTTTGTACATTGGGATACGTGATTCGCAGTGATGCGTAAAGGTTTCATACACGATTAGTATGATCGTATGATTTTGTAGTGACATGTCAGCTACTAATTTAAGAAGAGACCAGAAGGAACCGACAATTTCATTTAGATGGGAAAGAAACACTTGTACACTGATACGAACTTCTTGACGAGTCATGAAATTAATAAATGTTATGAGGTGCCTAAATAAAACTGTGCATTAGAGGGGTATAGTTTCAAACATCATTTCATCACATTATTGCTTAGTATATCTTGGAAACATTAAACATGCAACTTTCCATTAGGATCGAAAAATGGAGAACTCATTAGTCATGAGCACGCTGTCTTGCAAGCACATTGCCAATAACCCGTACTGTGGGACTGTGAGTGAACACTCGGACCTCTTTCACAACATTTTCGAAAATCCGGTCACAAGGCAAAATGGCGAAATAACAAGACAGCGTCCTCACAAGGCCTCAAACGTATCCATTCGTTTTGGATCGCGAGACCCCCCCGAAACCAAAATGAAGAAGAAAATGATTTGAAACCAGGGAGAGCGGACCCGCATGTAAGTGACTCAACTGCAGAGGAGGTAACTGCAGTCCGGAGCGGGGGTTTGAATTGAAACGAGAGCGCACCCGGCGGCGGCACCGTCACGTTGAGAGAGACGCACGCGGCGGACGCCACCAGGCAGGAGCAGGCTCCATCCAACAACAACCCTTCCCCGTCTTTTCCTTCTTCCCATCCTCCTCTCCTCTCCTCACCTCACCCACCACCACCACCACCACCGCTTCCTCTCGATTGTTCGTTCGTTAGTTCCTTGCTTGCCTCGCCAGCCTCTCTCTCCGCCCCCACGCTGCCGCCCGCCATCGTCATCAGGGCCGGCCACCCCACCAATCGCCACTCCCCCCCCTTCGCCTCCGCTTCGCTTTTCCCCTCCCCGCGTCACCAGGCTCACCGCCCGCGACCCAATCCGATCCTAAGCGGACGGAGAGAATCGGCGCGCGGCGGCACCGAGGGCTCGCCCCGGATCCTTTCCCACCCCCCGAGCCCGAGGATCGGCTCCCCCACACCCCCCTGTGATGCGCGGATCCGGCTGACGGCGAGCCATGCCGAGCGTCGGCGTGAAGATCTACAGCGTCTTCTTCAAGCTCTGGCTCCGCCACCGCCTCCAGTCGCTCGCCTCAGCCGCCGCGGGGGCCGACCCTGACCCCGCCGCCGCAGCCGCCGCCTTCGGGGTCTCCTGCCGCCCCGACGAGGCCACCGCGCCAGCCAACCCGGCCTTCTCCGCCGCCGACGGCGTCGCCTCCAAGGACCTCCACATCGACCCCAACTCCTCCCTCTCCGTCCGCATCTTCCTCCCCACGCCCCCACCCCCGTCCCACCACGCGCACCACCTCCTCGCCCACCCGCGCCGCGCCAGCGACCCGACCCCGGCACCCGCCTCCACCAACGGAGGCGCCGCTGCAGCGCCCTACCGCGGCTACGTCCCGCACGCCGCCTCCTCGCCGCGCGCCCCGGCGGCGTCGGCGCGCCGGAGGCTGCCCATCGTCGTGCAGTTCCACGGCGGCGGGTTCGTCACCGGGAGCAGCAGCGCGTCGGCCAACGACGCCTTCTGCAGGAGGGTCGCCAAGCTCTGCGACGCCATCGTCGTCGCCGTGGGGTACAGGCTCGCGCCGGAGAGCCGCTACCCCGCCGCCTTCGAGGACGGGGTCAAGGTGCTCAAGTGGATCGCCAAGCAGGCGAATCTCGCCATGATGAGCAAGGTCGGGAGTGGCGTGGACACATTCGGCGCGTCCACTGTGGAGCCGTGGATTGCTGCACACGGTGATCCTGCAAGGTAAAACAAATAATAACCCCCCTGTTAAAAGCTGTGCCTACACTCTTCTGCATTGGGTAAGGTTAGGGAACGTGAAAATTGCGATGCCAAATTGACAATTGAGTGAGGGAGTTCAAGAGTTCTGGGTAAGAATTTTAAATTGCATGGCTTGAATGTGTCAATCTATGCTCATTTACCTGTTCAACAAGCACGCTCGTTCATGTTCTTTGACAACATGTTAATTTCTATGGTTGACAGTTAAGCTTGGTCAACATGTCACATGTGGTTATGTTATATCACACCATTTGCATGCGCCTTCCCTGTTATCTTTTAGTGTGAAGCCTGATGGGGTACTGAGGTACATAGTAGAATGGAGTTCCCCAAATAAATAAGAGGCAGCTCTAAACTTGCAATTATAATTTCATCATCACCCTTTCTTACCCCAAACATATCATTGGCACACATATGAAGCTAAAGCCATTTTATGCTTTACTTGGCATGCTTGAGAGCCTTTTATTTATAAAATTGTCTTGTGGTCATCTTTTTTGGTTCCAAGTTTTATTCATTTCATAGCTACATATTGAGTATATAACTGCCATGGCGGAGTATACTACCAGTTCAGTTTTTGCGTTCACGTAATTAGAACTTTGACACCAGTTAAGTCTTGCATTTGTCCCTTAATTTCTGCATTCTCTGGATCTGATTTAGGATTCACTTCTCCAGTTTGCCTATGTTACTGTTGTCTTTTAAATGATTATTCATGTGTCATGCCAATTGTACCGTACCATCTCAGTCATGCTATAACTACCTTATCCAGTTGTCTGTTTTCAGTTAACTGTTGTATTTTGGTAGTGTTGGAGTTTAACCATACCTTGTATCCTTTTTGTCGGTGCAGATGTGTTCTACTTGGTGCAAGTTGTGGTGCCAATATTGCCGATTATGTCACTCGGAAGACGGTAGAAGATAGCAAGCTATTTGACCCGATTAAGGTCGTTGCACAAGTTCTGATGTATCCCTTCTTCATAGGGAGTGTTCCGACACACTCGGAAATAAGGCTTGCTAATTCATATTTCTATGACAAGCCCACATGCATACTTGCTTGGAGATTATTTTTGTCAGAGAAAGAGTTCAACCTAGACCACCCTGCAGCCAACCCTCTGGCTCCTGGAAGAGGAGGCCCGCCACTAAAGTGCATGCCGCCGACCTTGACAGTCATTGCTGAGCATGACTGGATGAGAGATCGAGCGATTGCTTACTCTGAGGAACTACGCAAGGTTAATGTCGACTCACCAGTTCTCGACTACAAGGATACAGTTCATGAGTTTGCAACCCTGGATGTGTTCCTAAAGACGCCACAGGCCCAGGCCTGTGCTGAGGACATTGCCATTTGGATGAAGAAATACATATCCCTCAGAGGGCATGAGTTCTCGTATTAGTTGTAGCAAAGATCACGCATTGTGAAATAGACTCTTTACAGGGAAGCATCAATATGTTCTTTTTTCAACTGGTGGTGAGAGGGATGCTGGATTATAGTCTGAGTAACCAGTTAGCTTAATGTGAGTACTGCCCTTTGGTGGTTGTGAAAGAAATGTAGTGTGCAAAGTTGTAGAATGTACTCAAAACGATGCTCTTCCCCTTGTAGAGCTCAATTCTTTCATTCCTTTTGTACTCTTTGTGTATTATGGAATTACTGGTTCTTGAAGTTACCATTTTTTGAGAAAAGATGTAACGTTCTCAGTGGTCCAGTTGTGAAGCATTCAGTTCCACACAATGACATGGGTATCCAACCATCCATATTATTACGTGCGGCATATCAGCTTGCAGCCTTTTGCGTACTTTTTGAATGCTATATTTTGCATTTTCATCAGATTTGTGTTATAGTATGTATCAATGTGCACGAAATTCTGATATTGTTTTTGGACTTCCTTTTGCAAGCTTCAAAAATGCTTTGAGTGAATGTGAAATTTGTGTGCATGCCAAGTTTTCATGCAGTTGTCGACTTTAATTTTGTAAAGCTTTAAAGCAAGACCTGTTAAAAAGGCGTGCTCTGTGCTTACACCCACAACTTGAAGTTCAAGCTTATGTTCAAACGTCCTGTACAATCTTAATTCATGTGCTCTCGGGAATGAGATGGAAGCTTGAAAGTATGCTACGGAAATGACGGTCTAAAGCAGTCTATCATTTTTGTATTCCTGCATGGTCAAGCAAATGATGTTGGGAACAAGAATTGCACATATGTCATACTTGTTAATTTGTTAATCATCACGCAAAAGAAAATAACTCAGCAGTCAGCCAGTCATCAGATCTTCAACAGTTACATTAAAAAACTCTTAATGGTTACATCATACATGATGCCTCACAAACTGTTCCCTGTTCTGCTCTGAATAAAAGGTTGGAGTGATGGTTCTCTTCCTAGGTAATCGGTTATGATCTCCAGGGAATCTTTTGAGCCTCCTGGAGCCAACACCTGCAGTGATGCAAAGTTTTCTTGTAACAATTCACACATGCATTCAATAAATTCAGTACAGAATAACAAGGAAAGCATTAGTCATTACCTTATTTCTGAATCGCAGTCCTGCATGCTGATTGAGCAAGTCATCTTTAAATTTTGATACAAAGAGGTCAGCAGCAAACACCTGCATAGTTCAGATAGATGTGCTTTCTAAGATTTCCAAATATGGCAGAAGCAAATATGCCTTGAAGCTTAGGGTCTATTGCTCGAACCTCGCTCCATATGTAACTGTAACACACAGCATCATAGCCAAAAGCGATACGAGGAAAGCATGAAGCTGGACTGGTTCCTTCCAATAAAGGTATGCCCAACATTACCTGGAAAGGGGCAGTTGCCTTAATTGATATCATTATACTACTATAAACAGCGAATCAAGGTACTATCATTTGTACCTTGGGATGAAGCTCCTTGAATAAGTTGTCAATGTCCACGTTCTCACTTGAATGTATTATCTGATCAACAAGGCCTAGTGAAAACAATATGCAAGTTACTATGTTGAATGATTTTTTTGTTACTAATTAATAAACAATTAAACATGAGTGGATAGATAATTAACCGGCAAGAAGAAAATGGTGAGTGGGTAATAATTAGTACATATAGTTAACTGAATAACTTAATTAAGAGAATGAAGTGATGCCGACATGAAAAGCCAACCAAATTCAGGTGGCAGGTGTCAGTCAAACTGTATTAGGACCTCAACCTCACTACTTAAGAATTAGATGACATTTGAGAAACAATACAAGCACTCCATTCAATTTGGTAGATAGCAAAATGACTCACACAAAAGGATCTCTTGTTTCATTTTCAGGCAAGCAAATAAATCACGCCTCCTTTTCAGAGATTGGCAAGCTTCACTAGTTATGGATCTTGTAATGTCCTACAGTGATAAAAACAGAGAACTCTTTAGTGCTAACCTAAACATATTCACAAAGTCTTCAGTCTTCACCATGCAAGGTCGGAAGTATTGTTTTTATCCATGGAGTTGTTTACATCTTCTAAAATGGCCGCATATTATTTACCAGTTTTCTTACATCTTTGTTTTTCTTTTATTCTTGAAAATATGAAAGGCGTGATAACAATCCCAACACATTAGACATCGTATGCTAAATTTATTTGCACCACCTGATAGAAGCCGGACATCATTTTCAGAGAAATGCTCTCATAGCACCTGAGATGGCAAGGTTGCATTACATATCAGAAATGCCAGTTTGCAACAGATTAAACACAAGTGTTGGGATGTAAATGAAGAAAAAGAATCACGCCTACCAGTTCTCGAGTAGCAGGCTTGGAATTTCAGCAAAGTCACCCTCCAGCCGGAGAGCTGAAAATCTTGAAAAGGTGGCTCTGTTGGATATGTGATGGACCTGCGGAATATTAAAATCAGTGCATCTATTCAAAAAGAAGAAGTTGTTTCACTGTGAAAATTGTGACAGGAACTTTCCAGTGTGGCAGTGTTTCTGCTTGAAAATTTAATTTCAAGGGACAGCGTTTGCTTAAAAACCTAAAGCTTTACGCATCAAAGTTCTATAATAATTTTTGAAAGAGAATATAGTTGAGAAAGTTGATATCAATACCACGTGGCTAAATTCATGGAATAGCCTGACAACTTCGGGGAACCGCAACAAAGCTGAATTCCCATCAAACTCTTTTGGACACTGAGAAAGTAGCACAGCAGCTGGAACCTGTCACCACAGGCCAATAATTACAGTATGAAGTATTAACCACTCGAGTAGGATACAGAATTACTTCCCACAGATATGTTGAGTTTGTCAGACAACAATTACTTTGGAGCTTTTTGGTAAAAAAAAAGGAGCTGTTAACAATTTGGTTCTATTAGATCTTATGCTAGATTGGTTTGATAAGGCCTATAAGATTACAAAAGGTAATATGCAAATCCTTTGGACTAAAGTGATTCTAGCAAGCAATTCATACTCTGATTGCACTATACAATACACATGAGATTTCTGAGTTACCTTACGTGTACCATTAGAACACAAGTATCCATTCTGAAGTGTTACAACGCAAGTGTGGCCATACTTTCCTTCCCTGTGGAGCAAAAGAGGGTAGTTAATTAAAGTTACCCTCTTTTATGTGTAACAATCTTAAGTGGTATTCTTTAATGGATTTTGTGGATTCAGTGAGGCTATTTCTCCTTAAAATGTAAGTTTGAAGCCCAGGAGAATTGGATTCCCAAATATACATTTTGTTAATTATGATAAACAGGGCAAAAGAGAAAGAAACTAGAGCAACTTGCACTGCATTTCTTATACAAAAAGCAATGTACTTTTTCCATTTGTATCCAATCGAACATGCATATCATATCATGAGACCTTGAAAATCATTAAAGCTTCGCTAGCATGCATTGAGAATAAACCTGGCAAAGATATCGAGAAAAAAATAACCCAAAAGATCGCTTGAACTTGCATCCCGAACAGAAAAGACACGAACTGTATCATGCCAAACCTCAGCATCCTTCATTTCATCAAATCTTAGTGCTTCATGAAAGGAAAAAAAAGAAATTAGAGAAAAATATATCTGGGTGCATAACTTATGAAAAATAGAGGTTGGTAGTGCATTAATTAATGGCTAGCATTTTACCAAATAGATCCTGATACATCTTCAACATTCCAGATATGACCAGGCTAACAGGGAAATATTTTTTAATTTCACCAATGTCAAGATCAATCTTGAATTCTTCAGCTCTTTTGATGTAGTACAACAAATCTTCCATACCGAACTGAGAATTTCCTTCCTCCTTAATCTGAAATCAAAAAATCAAAAACGACAATCTGATTTATTAATGAAAAGAGTTTGATCCATGGAAAATTTAGTAGAGCATAAAGGAGTTTTCTTAAAACCTTAAGGTCTTTGAGTATGCTGAGCTCTCTATTAGCTACGTCAGTTAATTGTTCTGACATGTCTTCCAAAAACTCTAAGACCTGCAAGAGAAAAAATTTGAAATCTACTGTTTTCCTAGTGCCATGTGAAACTGAGCAAACAATATTTGTCAGCAAGCTGCCTAGATCAGGGTTGAAAGAATATAACAAGTTCGATATCAAAGAATGTGTTTCACCAGGAAGATTTAGCTAAAAATAAAGAATTAAGCAGACATTCTTCGCAGAGAAGCATAAACCTTCCTTGACGTCCTTGGCATTCGGGGTTCAATTGCAAAATCAGCATAGTTGCCATACCCCAGAAGTCTAGCAAATTTGTGTCTTAGCTGAACCTGAATATGCATAGAGAATGAAACTGCAACATGTAAGTTTTTTTTTAAAAAAAACAAAAACAAAAACATGTCAGTTCATGTGCTTTAAAATAAGATGAAATCCGCGACAAAAAGGGCATGCAAGTTACACAAGCAGATGTCAAATTGTGGTTACCAAATTTTCCAGGATTACTATATTGTCCTTCCCACCTTTTTGTCCATAAGCAACAGCGATCTGCTTCCTGGTAGAGCCAACCTTGAAAAAGATGCACCTAGTTAACACCAAGTCATACATAACTTGATGGGAAACATATAAATTGCAAGTGGCCAACAACACACTTCCTAGCATAACAAATAAGAAAAGGAGAGGAGAAATTGAGTAATCCACAGCACACAATATTACTACTCTTACCCCTTAAGTCAAATACTCAAATCAATGGTCAGAGCTCATAAGCACACATAGAGGGAACTGACCTTGCAGTGCTCGAGAATTGGAGTAACATGGTAACTAGTTAATGGAACCTTCAGCTTCCCATCAGCCTTTTCCAGATCCTGAATTGATGAGTTTAAGTAAACGAATATTAGAAAGCAATATCATAGTCTTTTTCATTCATTCAAACTTCAGTTCAAGCATAAAAGATTATTTCAACCTTCTAAGGATTGCTTATTGCACCTTTTGACGGTACAGTTGATTCAAGCTTACTCTCTAGCTTACCTTTAGGAACTCAAAGGGCATTCCAGCTAGCTCATCCTCACTTAAAAGTAGGAATTTGGTGAAATCATTCAGATTTTGGAGATACTTTAGGTTTAATTCATCTATATGAGATTTCAATTTCTCCATTTCTTTTCTTTTGCTCTGAGATAGTTTTACTCCATTGCGCTCAAATTCTTTCACCTGTTCAAGCATAAATATACAAATAAGCAAAACAACACTGATTAGCCAGAGCAATTTGAAAGTATTGTTTGAGCAATTGCAAACAGTATAATAGCAAGACACATCACACATCATTCAGTAATTCTATGGTTTGCTTTCAGTTTCCATACACCTTTTTAATAAAAAGACAGCAATCCTTTAACCTTTATGCTAATAGACCATTTCAGAAGTTCAAATTCAAAAAGAAAGGGTACTGAGACGCAAAGGCACTTCAGTTCAAGAGAAGATGCACTGGATAAGCATGTTCTAACGAGAGTAGTCACTAATCAGATTATACCTACATGATATACATTCATAAGCAATATCAAAAATAAATATGGATACAACAATTATAGAAAAATGATATTCAGGGTTAAGTCTTTGACACCAATTCATCACATGTACAAACAACCAATTGTCAGTCAGAACATGAGATCAATTTTACATGTACAAAAAAAAATCTGTACCAAGCACTGGAGAAATCTTGTTGCTTCAGGACCTATTCTTTCACCTTTCACTGCGAATGCTTTTACTACGCGATAAACATCCTCACGCTGCCTGGTCACCTTGCAGGAAATAGTAAGACTGTTATATTACCATTGCACTGGTTCAGATAGAAGAAAGGGAACTTCACACACTATAAGCATTGTCATTCTTTATATATGAATATGTGATACATTACTTCATAAACTCAAACATGTGTTACTTCATAACCTTTACAAAGCAATATGATCTGCTTGGTCACTGATACCAAGGGCCAAGCTATGTGCAAGATTTTGCGCTATACATTACCACTTCATGTTACTTGAAAATAGTACCTAATATTACATTAATGTAAGTTAGGGAACATACGTCACTACCCCACAGTTGCATCCAGGTGAACGAATAGGAAATAATCAAATGAGTAACAACATTGGACCTGCAAATCACAAAGTGAGAATCCAATCGATTCTCTGCTTCAGCACTGGCCTTCCGAACATCCTCAGATGACGATACCATCCTTGGGAGAACACAAGCTTGAACCAGAGGAAATTGCAGAGCATCTAATTCTGCCAATGGTGCAACGACATTTGCAAAACTGACCTGCAAAATACATCATTTAACTGTTAGGAAATTCTCAAGATTTGAGGGTTGTATGAGCTCATTGCACATTGTGGTTTTCTAAGAACCAGCATACTACAAACATATATGGTTGCCTGAACATTAGAACTATAGAATAGTATAGATCAATCACAAGCCCAAAGCCATGCAAGCTTCCATGTAAAAGCTACATTCCAAACAAAAAAAGTGCTGTGAATAAAATGTTGTGGTATTTCAAGTTGCAAACATACTTTATCTAGGGGCACTGCAGCCACTGAATCATATGTTTCCTTCGCCTTAGCGATGATACGGTCAGCTAATCTTTTAATTTCAGCCGCTGACAAGTTGACTTGAGCAGTAAACCCTGGAAGCTCTGCAAGCATTCAGAACATTAACCATTCATTTTTTTTTAAAACACATCAACAATTTCTCAAGGTTCACTTAGGATGTTGCTTAAATTGTAACATTAATGCACGATTCTACATTTCACAAGCCAATTCTAACAACCGAAGGGCAAACCAATGGGGTCGTATTAAGGCAAAACTCATCAACATATGCTACATTGCACATTGGTACGAGATTGTAGAAAAACAGCACAGCCCTGTGCTGCCCCTGTGCCACTGTGCAGGCTACTCAATTTCAGAGCATCAAATGGGCTTTGAGTTCAAAATCGAGTGCCGTGTACCAGCACAAGGGACCGTATCCAGTTTCCAGTACTTGGGACACAGCAGCGAAGGTCGAGGGTTTTGCGGCGCTCACCTCGTCGCTTCCTCCGGCGGTGGGCGGCGACGGCGGAGAAGGCGATGTTCAGGCCGACAGCGACGAGCGCTGCCGCGCCTGCAGCGGCGATGACCCGGCGCTCTCGCCTCTTGGGCTCCATCGCGGAGCCCTGCGGGCTTCTAGAAGGTCGCGCGCGGCGCGGCGCGGCGCGGAGAAGGGGGGAAGGTTTTCGTGCGGCGGAGTGGCTGGCTGGGCGGCGAGAGACACAAGCAAACGGTAGCAGAGGCTGAGCCGGGCAGAAGCAGCAAGCGGAGGTCACGAAGACATGCGAGATCTCCGGTGATTTCCGCGCGGACGGCTGGATTTGGAGGTGTAGCGTCTTGGCGTCACAACAGTACGTTACTCATCCCTAGTAACAAAAATTACTCAAAAACTCTATGCTACCGATCCCTCGTTCACCAAAAGTTTTATGTTAATATATTTCTCCTCCGTATCAAAACACTCGTTGCTATTGATTTTTCTTGCAATTTAGATCATTCGTCTTATTAAAAAAGTATTTGAAAAGTTTAGGGGTCAACCAGATAAGCTAGAGGAATCAAAAGTTGCATCTCCCCCCTCCATCCCAAATTACTAGTTAGATATGTACTTATGTCATATATAGCAAAAATGATGCATCTAAAAAAAGTCAAAACAAACAACATTTTAGATATGTAGGTCTAGTTCAATTGATTTCACGAAAATTTGGTTTCAAAGAATTTTAACAGACGACAAGATTTACGCACGCCACCGACATGTGGGCCACCATCCGCACCTTATCCTCCCCCGCCCTCGTCTCCGTTAAACCCCGTGACGACACGGCGACCGTTCCGTGCTCCCAAAACCCAACCAAAAATGGCGACCACCCCGCCGGCCGCCGCTACCTTCCTCCACCACCACCTCCCCCTTCCCAGCCTACGCCCCAGGACCCTCCTCAGACCCCGCCCACGCCGACTCGCCGCCTCCGTCAACCCCTCGCCTCCTGACGAGACCCCCGCCGCCGACCCGCCGGTCATCCCCTCGATCAGCATTAAGAACACCGAGCCCGAAGAGGTTGCCCGCCGTCGCAGCTGGGTGGAGCACGGCTGGGCTCCATGGGAGGAGGTCATGACTCCGGAGGTCGCCTTCGCGCGCCACAGCCTCAACGAGGGAGAGGAGGTGCCGCTCCAGTCGCCGGAGTCCCTCGAGGCCTTCCGCATGCTCACGCCGGCCTACCGGAAGAAGGTGGAGGCCGAGCCTGGGTACATAGAGCGCCTCTTCGCGACGCGCGACACGCCCGAACCGCTTGAGACGACGTGGGCCGGCACGCTCCCGCTGCGGCTCGTGCCGCCGCGGGACTGGCCGCCGCCCGGCTGGGAGGTGGACCCGGACGAGCTGGAGTTTATAAGGGAGGCGCACAGGGCGGCGTCGGAGAGGCTGGACATGGAAGCGGCGGCCGCGGCCGGGGTGACGAACGTTGAGAAGCTGGAGGATGCGCCGGAGGATCTGGCGCTAGATAGGTACAAAATGTTCCTGAAGCAGTACAAGGAATGGGTGGAGGCAAACCGGGATAGATTGGAGCAGGAATCGTACCAGGTATTATCTTGTAGTTTCATTGATAGAATTGCTGCAGGCTAGGAGTAGCTTTTTATGATAATCCTTCAAACCATCAGCTAATTTTGGTTGTTATTTGTGTACTCAACTGGATTATAGTAGGGGTGCAAGTTGATTATAATGTGGTGCACCTCCGAACCTCTTTAGTGCAATTATTTGTACTACTTCTTCAAAATTTTGAAAAAGTAGTACAAATGATTGAACTAAAGAGGTTTGGAGGTGCGCCCAATGGTTACCCCTTTGCACCCTTAGATTATAGATATAAGCTCAACATGTCATGTACTCATCTCTCCACATAAATTTATACCTTGTCTACTTCCACTGTGTGCAGTATGATCAGGATTACTACCCTGGCAGAAGAAAACGAGGTAAGGACTACAGAGAAGATATGGTATGTTCATTAGCCCTTGAATGTTCAGTGCATGCATTTGCTCAATTGGTTTCATTGTTGATGTATTGTTTCATTGTTTGCTCTCATGCAGCATGAACTTCCATTCTACTATCCTGGACAGGTTATGTTCAAACATCTCTAGTGCAGTTTTTATCTTCAACAACTCTAGACTCATTCTAACCATTTTATGAATGGCTGGATGGCTCCTCATGCAGATTTGTTATGGGCAAGTGACGACCGTCCACCTCCATCAGGGAGCCTTTGTGGACATTGGCTGTGTCCATGAGGGGTATGCACTTCTAGTCCTGTATAACTCTGAACTTCATGTACGGTGTACCTAATCCATTGAAAACCAGAATGTGAAGATTCTCCTTTCTTCTAGGCTAATGCAAGCCATTATACTGCTCATGTAGCACAACATAGTACCTACTGATGCATGTGTTCAAATATTTTGTTGTCATGTTTTCTTGCTACCATAACATGGTTGTGATATGTGAACTACATTGGATAGTAGCCTCACTTGATTGTTCACTCACCTAAAAGCTGGCACAAAACACGAAACATTCTTCAATTGATCAGTGATAAGTGACCCTCACACAGCCACACACTTATCTTGTGTGTCATTTACGACTAACTATGTGTTCAGGTGGGTGCCAATAAAAGGAAATGACTGGTATTGGATCCGACATCACATCAAGCCTGGCATGAAAGTCTATGTGGAGATTCTGGTAAATGATCTTCATTCCTCAATAATGTTTCAAAGATACCTGGTTTCAATAATATAGGGTAAAGGAATAGCGGATACTCTGTGTTGTTGCAAAAGAAAAGGCACCTTTTCATCTACCAAAGTGCAGTTTTGGCACCCCCCCCCCCCCAAAAAAAAATTGTTTTCTATTTTCTTTCCGTATTTCCTATGTAGATTCCTATGTAGATCAATCTTTGCCAGTCGTAAGTATATCTGTCTTGGTAACATCTATCTATTACTCTGCAGGCTAAACGGGACCCCTACCGTTTCCGCTTTCCACTTGAAATGCGGTTTGTATATCCCAATATTGATCACCTAATGTGAGTACCATCAATTGTTCAGTCTTGGCAGTATGATTTTTTAATGCCAAACGCCGTAGCCAGTGCTTCAGTTTATTTCCACTTGACTGATTGGTATTTTTCCAATTTTCTTTCTCGCCACAGATTCAATAGATTTGACTTCCCACCAATATTTCACCGTAAGGAGGATACCAACCCAGAGCAGCTGTGGGTGAGAACTAACTTCTACTTCTGTGGTTCAATTTTCTGCTATTTGGTCAGGTTTAACACTGTGCATCTAACCTTTTTATGAACTGACAGCGTGAAGGTGGACGGCCACCCATTCCTAGGAAGAAACCTTTAAAGGATATGGAACATGAACCTTTGGTATCAGATCATCCTTTTGTTGAAACGGTATTTTCCAAGAGTCTCAACCATATGCCTCATTTCTATTGTCTAACATCCTGCTGTAGCTTTCTTGGCCTTTTTTTGTTTCGTTCACATCAAAAAGTTTCATCGGGAAATCTTCTCCTTTTTTCCAGCTTTGGGAATGGCATAATGCAGAGCAGATGATTTTAGACTATGAGGAGCAAAATCCAGATAAATTCAAGGATACAACATATGAATCCACAGTTGATGCATCCCCAATCGATGAAGAAAACAGAGTTCAATATACTGAAGGGTATTTGAAAGAAACACTGCTAAAAAAGACAGTTGTGGTATGTAATCTTGTCTAGCTCCTGATTACTATCTTTGGATCATTGTAGTTGCATGATTGTTAGGTTTAAGTAAAATTGTGATCCCCTAATAAGATCATGTTCTGACCTCTTTTGTTAGAATGTTAGTGTCAAAGAACTTGATCTGGATGCTGCTCGTGCTGAGCGCCAGGTATCTCTTTTTCCATAACACAACCAGATTTCTTTAATGATTCACCACTTGTAAATTTCAATGCTGAACATGATTAATGCAGCTGATAAAAAAACTGAAAAAGGAAGCAGCTGAAAGAGGAGAGGAGTACAAAGTTGATAAGCTCCGACGAAACATAGAGATGGATGAGTATGATCTGATGCAATGGCGCCGTTCGTTTGAAGAAAGAGAAGCCCTTATCAGAGACATCTGCTGGTAAGTCTGCTAACTGTACAGGTTTCATCACACCTAGTGCATTGGCACTAACCCCTAAATTGGCAGTCGGAAAGCGCTTGGTCTTCCTATCGAGGAGCCTGGGCGATATGATGTAGACGAGACAGAGGTCTATGGGAAGGATTACTATGATCCAGAGAAGCCAATGTACCGCTATGACTACTGGGGAGAGCCCAAGAACACCGAGAAGACCAAGCTGGAGCGGGATGTCGAACTCCACAACCAACAGATTGTCGGAGACGCAAAGAAATGGTGCGAAATGTCGTATGATGACTACATCCGCAAGAAGCTGGAGTTGGAAGCTGCTGAAGCAAAGGAAAGGCGGAGAAAGGCATCAGAGCCACAAGAGGAAGAAGAGTACGATGACGGGATGGATCTGGACTTGAAGAAGATGACCGATCCTCGTGCCCCGCATAACCGGTTTTACATCACGAAATGAAATGTTAGGCTTGCCACGGCTTAGAATTAGTTGTCTGTTGTGCGAGAGATGTGAATATTTGATAGCTTTGCGCCCTGAAGACTGAAGTAGTAAGAGCATGAGGTTGCAGGCTTGCTTGGCTCAGACCTGTCTGCAGCTATATAGCATTAGGTTGCAGGCTTGCTTGTTTGCCTGGTCGCAAGTTGGAGTTGTTATCTGACAATTTTGACCCTGATGTTCTTCTGATTACTGACAACCTCCACCGGTACGAATTTAAAGCAGGATTTCAGTCAACTTGTCTAAGTGCAAAAGAAAACCTAGCTGGATGGTTGCCAACTTGAGCTCATGTTTAGGACTAAATAACCTGATGATGGTTAGTTGGACTGGATCTATGGGCAGTGTTGAATACAGAGATCACAGACCAGGTCCAGCTCTAGCATTCTCCTTGTTGACCTGACCAAGCGCGGAGCTGATCCCACTCTCCGGTTGTGGTTGGGTGAACTGATCAAGATCAATACTGGACGAGCTAGCTGCGTCCTCACGTCGCGATTAGGCCGCGTTTCGTGTAGGCATTATGAACGTTGCGTGGCTGCAAATGTTGCATTCGCAGCAAGTTTGGCCGCTACCACCACCACGTCCTTTTCCTTTTCCCTCCCAGTTGCAGCGACTGTACCCATCAGCACAGCATGTTAGATTGACAGTTGTGCTACTCGTCGGCTGTGCGTGCGTGCGGTGAGTGATTGATGATTCACTAACCGTGCTGTGTGTGCATGCTAGTACATCGGCATCTCTGAGATGTGGTCCAGCATGTAAGGCGAGCATCTGGGGCTTGTTTATGTGTTGTTCAGCCGTGCAATCATCGCCGCAAACGTCCAGATTTGGGATGGTAAAAACTTGCATATTTTGGAGCCGCTCGCTCTGCACACACCCAGCTTGTCACCGTGAGCTGCTGTTGTTTCTTGTTGCTTTCGCAATCACGGAAAGGGAGGGAGGGAGGGAGGGAGGGACGTGCCACCCAGGCCGGATCTACCGGGTCGCCAAATTAAAATTCTGGACCAGCAGCCAGAGCCTTTTGCTATACATTGGCATATTCGCCCAGACCCGGAGGCTTCCCGTTTGATGCCTACTCCCTCCAATCATCGGACAGAAAATTTCAGAGCCCACGTCCAATAAGAGAGTGTTCGCTCCCTCCATTCTTCCCCAGAGCAGAGCAAAGCAAATACAGCAGCAGCAACAGGAATAGAGCGGCGGATCGCCGTCGCCATTGGTGCACGCCCCTGGTGCGACGCAAAGGAGGAATTTTTAGCGAGCGGGGAGCGCGGGGATAGCTAGGCTGTATATATATAGCGAAGGGCGCGCGCTCCGGTCCGGTAACGCGCGCTGCAGGGGAGGGGGGCCTGGGCAGGATTAGGCAGGGGCAGCGCCGGGCCGGGGCCGTCCATCCAGGAGCCAAGGGATTTCTTCGGCCATGGGGGACGGTGTTGCTGCCGACGACGTATCGTCGCCGCCGCCGGCAGCGGGATTCTCCTACCTCGCCGTCTTCCACAACTACCCCCTCGTCGCCGCCCTGCTCGGATTCGCCATTGCGCAGTCCATCAAGTTCTTCGTCACGTGGTACGTCTGACGGCAGCATCCCTTCTCTTCTCTCCATATGCCTTCGCCTTGGACGCCCGCTGGTGTTTGACCGCGGACTTGGGCGCTGTCGTCGTCGGATCCGCGTGCCGTTCCGATGGTCAAAGCCGCCTCTTCACATTGTTTGCATCTTCCATTTGTTTGGCACAGCTTAAAATTATTCATTGATTCTTCTTCCCTTTGCCTAGAGCTAGAGGAATGTTAGATTGGGAATGTAATGGCCTGTTACAGGATGGATTTCCTTATCTGGTCAAAATCAGGGAGAATTGCACTCGGAAAAAAAAACAAAGGAGAATTGGTGGGTCTCTTTTTTCTTTCTGGGTGCCCTTTGGATTGTTCGTCTGGAATGCATAGATAAAGTGCAGTTTGCTGGCTGTGTACACCCTTGTACAAATGATCTGTCCTGGTAGCAGTAGGACCTGCGTTTGTGGAATTCACATACGACACTGGCATTTCAATTGCACGTTTCATTCAGAGATCCTTAATCATTCTACCTGTAATATATATAGGGTGACATTTTAAAAAATGAATTCTCCACGATATTTCTGGACCTTGAATTCCAGTAACACAGTCAAGGAGCCCCTGAGTTGTGCTCTTCCCACAGTGTGGGCTGCGGGGACACGGACTTCTTGTTATGCTTTAGACATATGAATGTCCTATTTAGTTTGTCTTAGAGATGTGTGCCCTGGCCTATGCAATGTTTAGTTTGGCAAAAGAATGCTTTTGTATCAAGGGTCATTTTTTTTCTTCTAGACAGACATATTAGCATTAGTCTTCTGGAAGATCGGGAATGAATTTTGCTGTTCGAGTCTGGACATGTGTCTATACAGTTTCCCATGCTGCAGTGAGTTTTATCTGTTCTTATTTTGAACAAAGGTACAAGGAGAACAGATGGGATCCTAAGCGGCTTATTGGCTCTGGCGGCATGCCATCATCACATTCAGCCACGGTTACAGCACTAGCAGTAGCGATTGGATTCCAAGATGGCTTTAATTGCTCCCTCTTTGCAACAGCAACTATATTTGCAAGTGTGGTAGGTTATATCAGTTATCCATCACAACCCCTCTTCCATCCGAATAAGTTTTGCTTCCTTCATTATAGAAGAAAATGAGCATTTATGTTGTTGTTGCTTGCAAGCAATTTGCATGTTTAAGTCAGATATTATGGTGTTGGGTGTGGGCATTGTGCATAAGTTTATGCTGATTTTCTTTCAGTTAGTTCCAAATGTTGAGGTCTCAGAAATTCCCATTCTGTGACTTGGCAGGTTATGTACGATGCTTCTGGTATCAGATTGCATGCTGGAAAGCAAGCAGAGGTATTAATAACTCTTAGTGTGTCATATCCACTCTTTGTTCAGTAGCTTTTCTGAGCATACATCGTTACAACCCTGTGCTAGATCTGTCTGTTATGATGAGATTAGTGTTAATATCTGTGCTTATGTTGAACTTTTTTCCTCAAATCCTCAGGTATTGAATCAAATAGTTTGCGAACTTCCTTCTGAACATCCCTTGTCTGAAACAAGACCACTGCGAGAGCTTTTAGGCCATACACCAACCCAGGTTTGTTCAGATGTCCTTTTATTGTGCATTTTATTGTTATTTGGCAAAGTGAAAGTGATGGCTTATTGGCACTGTGACATGGATGCGAAGTGAACCTCAAACTAGCCACACCCACGTCACCATGCCCCTATTTCAGTTGGCAAGACATGTTTATGTGCTATCAACATCACGCGGCTTCATCAGCACAACTAGTTGTTGTGGCATATGTTCACAAACTATCTTTTTTAATACCTTGCTAATTTCTTCAGTGTTAAAAATTGCTTCCAGGTGATTGCTGGCGCATTGCTGGGTTGTGCAATAGCCACAGCAGGACAATTGTTCGTTTGAACTTTGAAGGTGCAGCAGAACTGTTGTAGCATCTGCAGGGACTTGAGAAGAAGTTTCTCTAGTGTTCTGCTACTTTAGGTATTGGCAAGATTTGTAACTCTGGTGTAGTGTTGTGGAAGGTTGAAGTTTTGGTGGCAGATGATTGCATACCGATGTGATGTTCACAGGATTGTTGTACAGAACATTTGTTCCATAACTTCATGGTTATGGTGAAATCTAAAATGTGATTATTTTGATGATGATGATGTGTGACCACTGACCAGTAACTTGTTCCATCGATTCAGACTCCCATGGGGAGCTGATTTGTTATTCAGTATTTGGATTCGGAATCACCTGGACCATGGGACCATGCAAGCATTAGATCAAGCGATGTTTATGCCAAATTTCCAATGGCATGGCATAATCACAATGAAAAATGGGTTTTTCTCTCTCTCAGATGGCAGTGTGAGCTTTCTTATAAAGGTGAAAAAATAGTGTTTGGTTCATACTAAGATAATGTAAACGCAAAAGAAATCAGATTACAATGTAAGTAGTGGTGGATGGATGATTACTCTATTTATTTGGTTGCACTCTAGTCAACATAATTATATTACAGTATGCGTTGCATCTGACTACAGTGACAAAGGAGGGCTAACCAAAGCTTCTATAGATATATAAATGTTATTTTGGTAATGAATTCGATTACAGTACCAATAAATTACAAACCCACGCAATCAAATTAATAAATTTGTTCATGCGCAGAAAAACCACGCACTCCCGCGCTCGCGCACACCTCCCTCCGCCGCCCCTGAGCGCCTCCGCCCGCCCCGAGATGGCGAGATCCCTCCGCCGCCCTGAGTCCTCCACCCGCCCGGAGCACCTCTGCCCACCCGTATCTCCTCCTGCGGCCCCATCCTCCGCTGTCCAGAAGTCCTCCGGCCGCCCTCGAGCTCCTCCGGCAAAAGCCACGCTGCCAAACGGTTAGCTTCTCTCCTCAAGAGTTTCTCCAAAAAGCTCCTTGTGTAGTGTGGGCAGCCGGCCAAAAAGCGGGCTTTTCTTGAGCTTATCCGCTACGGTTTCGGCTGAGTCAATCCAATTGTAACCGTTCGATATAAGACCATCCACACCAGGGCCTGCATCCGGTCCCTGGAGGAGAAAAATGAAGGAAAACCGTCTGTAGCAGGGAAAAGAAGGAGGCTTCTAGTTCACGGGAGATTTGGCGCGATGGAGGGCGTCCTGCAGGAGGTGACAGACCCACCACGTGCGGCCCCAACGACTTCCCGCGGGTTGACCTGCTGCGCCAGGAGTCGCCGTCCTGCTCCGTCGGCCGGAGCTCCACCCCGCGCCGTACGAGAAGGGGAGGGAGGAGGTCGGGAGGCGACGGCAAGGAGGCCCGCCTCCCTTCTTGCTCCACCGTCGAGGCCGCAGCTCGACTCCGCCGCCAGTGCTCGAGGAGGAGGAGCCGTCGTCGTCGTCTGCTACTTCGCCCGACGCGCGGGTCCGTGCGGCGCCGTCCGGGAGGAGGCCCCCGCTCCCAACCGCCGCCGTAGATGCCCCAAGCGAGAGGAATACTCGCATGGGAGGGGCCGCACGGGCGGGCGGCGCGCTCAAGGATTCTCACCGCCGCCTTGCTCCGCCGCGGGAGGGGGAGATCCGCCGCCGCTAGGCCCGCCGGCCACCGCTAGGGACGAGGGGCGGCGGGAGGGAGGAGCGACACGTCGCGAACTCCGCCGCTGCTAGGCCCGCCGGCCGCCGCTAGGGATGAGGGGCGTTGGGAGGGAGGAGCAGCACGTCACGGACTCCGCCGCCCACCCCTACTCACGGAGGCAGAGGATTGCCGCCGGCGTGAGGAGGAGAAGGGCGTCGCGGGCCGCCTAACGCCTCGCCTGCTCGATCTGCCACCGGGGGTCATCGATGCGAGGGCCCATCCGGATCTCCCTGCCTCTGGCGACGGGGACGAGGTGGCGGGGTGGGGTGGGCTTCGGGAGAGAGAGAGAGAGAGAGAGAGAGAGAGAGAGAGAGAGAGAGGTGGGGGGTGCGGGTGAGAAGGGGGCGGTGGGGAAAAGAGGGGGTGGGAGTGAATGACTGGTGGGTCCCACGTGTGGGTAGTTTGGATGAAGGAGAGAAATAAAGGATGATGAATGCAGGAGAAGTGAATAAAGGGAAGAATCTTGCTGACCAGACAAGAATATTTTGTTTTGAAGGAGGGGATAAAGGATGACGAATGTGGATGATCTAAGGCTCCGTTTTGCACGACGGTAGCATTTGGGGAGTCTCAACGAAGTTTGTCCTATTTCGATCTATATATATTGTTGACGTAAAATCGGCACCTCACGCCAAGCACACGGCAAGCCGAACAAAGGCGGCTTAACACACGTGCCGAATCCAAGCGTGCCGATCAATTTTCCCGAAAACCGACAAAGGACGAAAAGCGATTAGATAAAACACGGAACTTGCGGGTGGTACCGGACAATTCCGTATTTACAACTACAAAGCCAATTAAAATGACATATAGCTATAATAAGCTATCTGTCAACAATTTGAATATCATTCGGGAACTCTAAAACATGAAACCGGGGTACTCCCTCCGGTTTGGTAAATGAAGTCGTTTAGGACAGCAACGCGGTCTCCAAAGTACAACTTTGACTTCTTATTTTTATAAAAATATTTGTTAAAAATTAGCATATGTATACTTTTATGAAAGTATTTTGCAAAACAAATCTATTCATGTAGTTTTTACATTTCAAACTCAATGACTTAAAAGTTATTCATGATTTATATTCCCAATGTTTGACTCAAATCATGTCCAAAACGACTTCATTTACCAAACCGGAGGGAGTACGGCCGAATGCATGACGTAAGCATGACGAAAGATCGGTCTTAGTCCGAACAACATTACATGTACGTGGTCATGACCGATTTTCGAGGATAAATTACAATAAAATAAATAAAGGTGAAGCATGATTATAAATTTGCAATAAACATGCATGCATAGGCAAAAGGCACTAGTCTACCGCATGTCTAGGTACTTTCAAACCCGTCGAGAGTGACATCAAACAAGTTAATCCACCGCATGATACGACTTGGTTTAAACCACACCACCAACCAAGAGTAGATCAATCCACCGCATGATACAATCTAAACATGAAAGGCTAAAAGTATACATTATTTAAAACAAACTTATGAACATGTTTCACTTGTGGCGGAATTCGCCGAATACGGTTGTACAACCGATTCGGGTTCCGTGGAGAAGGAACAAACTATGTTAGATCAACACGCTTGAACCCACAACATGTGACAATCTAGATTGATTCGGGTTCGGCTATTAAAGAGCACGTGACCCATGCACCACATCGAGTTGAAGGTTTGAACACGCATCATATGGATCGTAAAACAAGATAAAGCCGAATCTAATCAATATAAATTGGGCAAAAAGAGTGTTGCATGAATTAAACATAAAGCAAAATTCAAAAGCAACACATGGTAACTTAATGAATCTATTAGACATTGCCAAATCTAATAGAGTCGATAACTAGCTTCAAGCTAGATCTTAGCCTACCGCATGGCTCATGATCTAACGAGAAAGCCCCCTTGAACCAAGCTTAAATCCACCGCATGATACTAAGCATGGTAACAAGACTACTTGCATCACGATCTAAATCCACCGCATGATACTAGACATGATAAAAGGTTGCCGGTACTTACGGAGGTCGACGGATCGATGGCTCCTCTCGAAGAACTCGACGACTCGACTAAAGGACTCGAAAGGTTGGCACGGGGCCGGTTTGTTGTTGAATTGTTCGATCCCTATTACAAACACTAAAGGTTTATATTTATACCCTTGTCCTAATACGACTCCTAGTCGACCACGAGTACAACATTTATTGCCTAAATTAATGCCCCGACGCCAATGTCCGTCTCGCTTCCGTCATCAATTCGTCCCTTCCTTATATTCGGGCCACTTCATCACGTATTCCCGAATGCTTCCTTTTCCAAGCGCAAAACGGTCCTTCGCCGAATGATGGCGTGCTACCGACCGCGGTACCTTTACCGAATGCTTTGAGGAAAATTTCTGTCGAATGGTGTTTCTTTACCAAACTCGGCCCACAAGTCAGTCTCTTTCCTGTACCAATTTTTGGTGTTAACATATGCCCCTTCAATTACGGGATAAAAAGTGATTTTATTCGGAATTGACCATAAATGCTCAACGTCTTCAAGCCGAATCTGTTCAACACCCGTTCTTTCCTCCCCGTAAACCGTTGGAATCTTCGCTCGGATCCAAACCCTAGTTCATCAATCCTTCGAGCTCAAATCTTCAAATGGCGAGACCAAGACCAAGCTCTTCGGGTAAATCTCATCCTCCTAAAGCCCATTCGGTATCACTTTTCGAATCCCATCTCGATTTTTCCTTTTGCCTTTTCTTGTTCTTGATAGGCTCTAGCCGCCGAAATTTTGATTCCCGTCGAGTACCAATCACCATCCTATTTCCTCGGGCCCGTGGGAACCTCCGAGCCCTTTTGAGTTCATTGAAGTCGAATCTCGGAGGATCCCTTTCAAAGCGGCTTTATCGAAACCCCATGAATGGCAAGATGCTTTCAAAAACTGGCCCCTGCCCCCAATTGTAGGTTGGAGAAATTGGTACAAGAGGATGCTTGATGATGACAGTGCTAAAACAAGCAATTGGGATAGCCTTCACATTGCCCATTGTTTGGAATTATATTTGGCTGAAACACCAAAAAATGAGAATCTTCTGATTGCAGCCTGTCATTTTTGGTCGAATGGTGCCAATGCCTTTCTTTTTGTCCATTGGCCAATGTCTCCTACTTTGGCTGATGTATACATGATAACCGGCCTTGATGTCACAGGATCCGTGTACCCACACAAGTATAAAGGCTCCTCCAGGCAAACAGGAGTGAAAACAAGAGTTGGATATAAAAGATATATCCAAAAATATATGTCTGACAGCCCTTTGTCTGAAGTTGAGTATAGGGCCTTTCTGAACATGTGGCTATGCAGATTCATCTTCTGTGGCAAAGCCAATGAGCCAACCCTGAACCATATTGTAATGGCTGAGGACTTGGCTGTTGGTAATCTTATTCCTCTTGGAAAATACCTCCTAGGAAGTGTATGCCATATGCTTCACCAGACCACCTACTTGATGCATACCAGCCAAAAGATCTCCTGTGTTAATGGCCTCTAGTGGTTTGTTCAGATGTGGCTGCAGCTATACATGCACCAGATCGTTGGTATTGACCTTAACAACCGGCACTTTCCTTGACCAACTACAAGGAAGGGGAAATCCGGATCACCAAAGGTTGCCGGACTTATGGAGAAGGCTGCCTCAACCGTATCCATCGGCCAAAACATTAGCCAACTTTTTGAGCTCTTCTTCAAAAGTTTTGCCAATCCCCTTTGGCTTCCATACCGAACAATGATAACTTGGCCCTCCCTTGTGAGTTCGTTTTGAGGGCTGGATGTAATGATGTAAAATCTATAGCAATTTTCAACATCTTCATTCATCCATGCATCCTGCCAGCAGAATTCAGTGGAGGAAGGCAAAATCAGAGCACCTTTGAATACTACCAACCAAATATGATGGCCAGACAACTAGGATGCGGCCAAGTGCCTCCAAGGCTATTCCTTCATGGATTCCTCAAGCCCGGAGAGGATATTAAGGAATCCACCGCAAGCAAAAAGGGTCTTTGAGTATCGGTGCGGCTCAGCTTGTTTATGCACCTAGCCCTTTTGTGCCAATAACAATATCTCATCCCTCCTTTACTTCTTGGTGGCAAGAATTCTATGATCACACCTTCAATGTGCCGGTACATTCTCTTTGTCTCGAGCTAATGCACGATTTCCGACCAATTTCGGAGGTAACACACCTATTTTTCCCTTCCTTCTTCAACCATGTTTCTTTTTGCCGATCGGGATCTTGCTATTCTATGCGAGAATACGGTACCTACCCCTCTTACCGGGACAATCTCCTACAACATTGCGGGCCCAATTTCTGCCTTGGGATTTCATTCTCTCACCTTGGCTCAGCGATGTCCGGATACGCCACATTAGACCCAACTCTCATCGGTTCGGCCTCGATAAAAGGAAAGCTCCATCCCTGGTTGCTCCTCCAGTGCCAAGAAGAAAAGAACATCTAAAAGAGTTCTTATTGAGGTTAACATCTTTTCCTTCCGAACATAAAATCACTCTTTCATCCCGATCATTTTTATCTTGTGTAATTTCGGATCGAACTCAACAACCATTGATTATTACGAGAATGCGCAATGCTCCATCCTTTGGTAAGATTTTCACCATCTTATTATTATTATTGTTATTTATTTTTAACCATTTTCTTCATTGGCATTTACTCTCTACTTATTATTTGCGGAGGAAACATTGGTGAGCCAAGCTATAGAGAGTTCTTCTCCTCAACATGTTTCAAACCCGGCTTCACCAAGGATCCAACCATCTTCTTTTCAAGCGAAACTCCCGGCTTCACCAAGGATCTAGCCACCCTCTTCTCAAGCGAAGCTCCATCCTCACCGGGGATGGATCCGTCTTCTCCTCGGCCAGAAGCTTCAATCCTACCAAGGACTCCACCAGCTTCTCCTCAGCTAGAAGCTTCAGCTTTACCAGGGACCCCTCAAGCTTCTCCTCAACTGAACATCCAAGAGCCCCTCCTTGAGCCTGAAAAACTTCCTTCTCCAACTCAGGAGGCTAGAAATGAGGTAAGCATGAATACTTATCTCTTTTATTTCCATCTAATAAATCATCCTTAATTTGGCAAGCTTTTCTTTTCAGGATCAAGCTGTATCACCACCCGGCCTTTACATTCCGTGGATGACTTAGCTGCCGATAAAGGAGATGAAGCATCCTCCGGCCAAGCTCGATCAAGGAAAATCAAGCAAAGCTAAAAGAAATCCTCTCTTTGCTTTGCAAAGAGATATCCAAGATCAAGTCGGGGACGTCGATCTCCTAGAAGAAGTGCTCGAATCCATCAACCAAGAACTTCCGACGATATCAAAGCCTCTTTAGAGCCTATCTCACAATTGGATAATCACTTCGCGGCGGTGAGGCGAGCTACGAAGAATCAATCCTCCCGGCCGACCACGGAACAAAAGAGAGCCAAAGCAAAACAATTCGTGAAAGACTCGCCGGCTCGGATCCAATTCATGAAAGACTCGCGAGGCTCGGATCCAAAACAATAAGGAATTGCTAGCTGAAGCTGCAGCACGCACTTGAGTTGAAAATCATCGAAAAGCCGCACTAGAAGCCGAGGCGAAGAACTTGACGACGAAATCGAGGCCGACAAGAAGAAGATAGCCGAACTTCTGAATCAACGAGAGAAAATCCAAAAGGAAGCTACGGGAGCTACGATTGAATCAAAACGACTCAATACAAAGCTCTCTCGCTTCCGTCTAATACCCGGGAAGCGATCGAAATTATTAGAGGATATCAAAAGGATGATATCATATGCCTCTAATGTAATTTCAAAATACTTGGGTGTATGATTGTATCTAACAATGCGTAGCCGAATACTTCATCAACTTTGCATTTTGCTCACCATTAGTTTTCACTTTCCAACATTTGTTTTACCTTATTTTAATGAGCAATTTACGGACGACCCATTTGGCAACCCTAGCCAATCGGTATTAGATCCGAATAGCAACCCGACCGTAACTCGGCCGAATTTCAACCGGTCAAACCGAATACGACCCGGCTTGAATCCCAAACGACCCGACGACGGTTCGGTTAAGGGAGTCTCTCCACCTCTCAAATTTCTTGGGATATGCACCACGATCTCCGGCCACGATCTCTTTGCCGGTCCCATAAATAGGAACCTTGGGCGCCCCTATCCTTTCACCAAATCCTCTGCTTTCAAGCCTTTGCCAATCTAAGCTTCTCCTCCCTAGTACTAGTACTCCCAAAAGCTCCATGGCGAGCGGTAGCAACGGGCGCGGGCCGGCGACGAGGCCGAAGGGAGCCGCGCGGCGCTCGCCGGAGGTGGTGATCGTCGGTTTCCTTACAACTCTTTCTAGATCTTTTTTTGTTTCGACGATCCTCTTTGTGTTTCTAGGCTTATCCAGTGGAACCCTGCTCTGCACCGGCCACAACCCCGGCCATGATGGGCGACTCCTCGAGATCGTCCGGCCGTTCTCACTCCCCCGGCTCGCGCTATGATGATTGCGACGCCCGCGGGTTCAAAGCGGAGCGCGATGAAACCCGGCGCGAGTTGGAGGTCGTGTCCAAAAAGGCTGGAATCGCCGAGCTCGAGTGGGAGCACCGGCGCAAGCGTGTACCGCCGGAGGCCATCGACGGTGAATCTTGTGACTTGTTCAATCCCAACTCAACTTTGAACTAACCGCCACCGCTCCGTGATTGCTTGCGGATCGCGACGCCGAGCTTAATTGGTGAAGACGCCGGTGAAAAAAAATCACGACATCATCAATGTATATCTCAACAATTTTGCTGATCAACTCATGAAAAATATAATTCATGGCTCGTTGATAAGTTGCACTGGCATTTTTCAACCCGAACGTCATGAAAATCCACTCAAAAAGGCCTATATGTCCAAGACATCTGAAGTCTATCTTTGATATATCTTTTGTTGCCATAAAAATTTGATTGTACCCTGCAATACCATCCATGAAACTAATAACTTTATGTCCAGCAGCAACATCAACCAACAAATCAGCAACAGGCATTGGGTATCCGTCCATGGGTGTAGCTCTGTTTAGATCTCTAAAGTCTATGCAAACCCTCATTTTCCCGTTTTTCTTGTAAACATGGACAATATTAGAGATCCATTTTGTGTATCTACCTGGCAGAATGAAATTTGCTTCTATTAACCTTTCAACTTCTTTTTTCACGTCGGCCAATACTTCATCCTTGTAGATCTTTCGGGGCGGTTGCTTGTAAGGCTTAACTAGGCTTAATTGGCAACCGATGCTCAACAATAGAACGATCTAAACCGGGCATCTCCGAATAATCCCAAGCGAAGCAATCTTTGTACTCTTTCGGTAGCTTGATCAACTCTTTTACGAAACTTGAATCCAAGTTAGCACCGATAAATGTCGGCCTCGGCTTGTCACCATCCCCAATGTCTATTTCTTCCAATTTATCGACCGACATGAATCCACGTCCTAACTTTCCATCGGTTCCATCAATTGGATTCTCCATTAAAAATTGCTATAAGAGCCGATCGCTTGAATCGACCCGTTGATCACCGCCGCGGTTCAACGGGACCTTCACCCCGAGTCCTTGCACGAGAAGCAATCTATACCTTGATACTCCCAGAAGGCTGGTTCCACGTTAGCCACACTTACTGAATCATCTGCTTGGACCACTTCTATATCATCATCCACCCATTGAACAAGTTTGTTGGTGCATGGTAGATGAGATGCGGCAATTTGCATGGATCCGGTCCCGTCCAAGCGAGCAAGCTATATGCCCCTTTGCCCTCAATGACAAAGAAGGTCGTGAGCAAGGTCTTAGACCCAATCATCAAATCCATATGTACACGGCCCTTGGTGTCCGAAGGATTCCCGGCAAAATCATTCAAAACTATACTTGTCGGCGTCAAATCCCCGGGGCCCATGCCAAGCTTCACGAATGTAGTGTACGACATTCCATTGACCGCAACTCCACCATCGACGGACATCTTGGTCAATGCCTTCCCATTGACATACCCTCTCAAGTACGGCGGTCTCATGTGCCGATTCTTGGATGGCTTGTCAAAGGTAGCTTGCTTGGCCAACACTAGGCGTGCCATCGGCCCAAATTGCTCGGCCTCATCGATGTACGGCGACGTCTCTTCCTGCACAACCCGATTAGGCCGGAGCCATGAATTCATTCGGCAAGAAGTATACCATGCACGTAGGAGCCGAACGACCAGATCCATCAGGCTTATCTTTTGGACGCCACACCGTTTCCTTTTGATTCCTGCTGCTTCAACTCCCCGATTTCTCAAGCGTTGAACTCTTCTCTTTTGGTTTCTCCTCAAACCAGGTGGGCACCACCGTCCTTTCTGCCAGACATATTCGTGATCCTCTTCTTCTTCATGGTCAACCCATCTATGATCAGCATATCTTTTCCTTGGTTGATCATTAACTTCATTTATTTTTATGCGCCGACCTTCATTACGATGCATCATTCCAATTCTTTCATGGACGGATCGGCGATTGACAGTATCCTGCCTATACTCAGTATATTTGTCACTGCATTCAGGACAATTGTTCAACGTGGGGAGCTTTAAACCTTCATTCCAGCAGTGCCTGAAGAACGCACATCTCCAATGCGCACGCTCTTGCTCTCGCGCATGCTCTTCTCGTTCTTTCCTGTGCACCTCCTCTTCGTATCTTTGTTTATGGTAACGCTCCTTTTCTTGCTGACGCTGCCACTTATTAAGGAGAATGCGCGAAGTCACCCTAGGTTTAGAGGATTCCCCACTTCAACTTGACTTTTCGGGATGTGAGGTACTTCTTTGTGTGAAAGTGCATCTAGGCCCCTAAGTGGATTTTGGTGAATTGAATGACAAGGCGATTAAAGGACTAATGATCTTGTCTAAGATTGTGAGCAGGTTTTCATTATATATTCATGAGCAACCATTGAAGTATTTTAATTATGGATGTATTTTATGGCTCACATTTACAAAGACAAGTATATGGTGCAAGACTTCATGAGTTTATTGAAAGAGAACAAGATAATGAGTATACACACTATGGTTCTAAAGTTGGAAGTTTGCATATCCGTTGTCAATCAAGATCAAGCATTTGAAGTGGGATTTTCAAATGAAGGATAATTGCGTGTGAAGCAAAGTGGAACTCAAAGTGGATTGGATAAGTGATGAAGAGATCAACCGAGATGTCTAGGGTGAGGGACTAAGCAATCTTTGGGGCCGTAGCTAAGCCGCCATAAGTGTTTTGCTAGGGTGAAGGTCTAGCATCCGTGGGGTCTTCAAGTATTATATTCAAACCTTAACCGAGGGAAGCTTTGCAAGTCATCAACTCGTTGCGATTGGCAACATGGAGTGACCATGGATCCAAGTGTGCATTCTTATACTATATGGAAAGATCCTAAGTCACTAGCTCAAGTATGGATGTGCTCAAGTCAAAAGCTATGTCGAAAGCCCTCAAGTGGATATTGATCAAGTATGGCAATAATTGAAGCTATTCAAGTTCAAGAGGTCATCGAAGATCTTTTACTCTTTTCTTGAGTATAGGTACGCCGTACTATCAAGAGGGATGCAACTTAGCAAGTTGACCAAGTCAAAGTGCTCTTTAGTTGACCTAAGTGAGAATTAGCCTTTGAGTGAGCTAACAAACCCTCCTAACCTAACCTGGGTCATTTCATCTTGGTGGTGAAGTGCTAGGTTTTGGGGGCAACTCGGGCACGACCGGTCCGGCCGGTCGAGGCCCCCCGTCCGGCCGGTGCCGCTAGCCCAACGGCTAGTTTTTCGTACACCGGTCCGCCGGTGTGGGGCACCCGGTCCGGCCGGGTGCCACCGGGGACTAACGGCTAGTTTTCTCCTTTGAGGGGTATAAATACCCCAAGCCCTCTTCAAGTGAGGGTTCTTGCTTCTAGTGTTGTTGCTTGAGGTCCCAAGCCATTTCTAACTAGCTCTAAGCCTTAGTGGCTCTCCCCAACCATCTCTTTGTGAGATTTGTGGATTCAAGCCATCATCCTTGTGTTGGGTTGAGAAAGTGAGTCTAGGAGTGACTTTGTGAGCTAACAAGAGCGAGTTTCCATAGCTTGAGCACTTTGGTTTCGAGTCTACAAACTTTGGTGCATTTGTTACTCTTGGAGGTTCGCCTCCTAGACGGCTAGGTGTCGCCGGCTAGCTCCCAAGGTTGTGGTGAGCAGTGGGAAGTTTGTAAGGGCTGCGATCTTGCCTCTTAGTGGAAAAGATCACCTTAGTGGAAAGGAGGAAAGTGGTTGAAAGAGACCCGGCTTGTTGTGGGAATTGTCCCTTACAAGCTCCTCAACGGAGACGTAGCCATTCCTCAGTGGGTGGTAAACTTCGGGAAACAAATCCTTGCTTCTTCGTGTGGTCCGACTCTCTAAGTTGTTTTTCTAGCATATTTCATTTGCTTCCTCTTCGATCTACTTGGGTGTGTTACTTGTGTGTGCATGGCTCATTACCCTGCTTGTGATCATCTACAAAAGCCACACCCTGAGTTTGCTTCGTGCTAGAAGTCAAGAGGTGCTTGAAGTTGTTTTTGCAGGTTCTCTGTGATACACCGGTCTGACCGGTGAGGCGCACCGCCCGGCGGTGTCACCGTGAAGACCGGTGCTTGGCCGGTCGACCGGTCACCACCACCGGTCTGACCGGTGGAGCACTTGTCGGCTCAAGTGTTTGGGGAGAAAGAGTTTTAATTTGGTCGTCACGCCTATTCACCCCCCCCTCTAGGCGACATCAAGGTCCTTTCAATTGGTATCGAGCTTGGTACTCCGATTCGAGCTTAACCGCTTGGAGTTCTTCGATGTCGACAACTTGTGAGGTACCGTTTGAGCCTCTAGCTCTAGATGGCTCAAACTATTCTTCTTGGTGCTCTAATGTTCTCATTGCACTTAAGGTTTTGGGCCCTACGGCGAGAGCATTATGGTTGCGAGTATCCTTCCAAAAGATGAGACATGTGTCTCGCCAATGGACTTGGAGAAGAAGCAACTCAATGCCGTTATTACTAACCTTTTGTGTAGTCGTGTATGTAGAGAACTAAAGTACATTATCTTGAAGAGCAAAAAGATTTCCGAAGATGCTCATCTCATTTGGAAATTACTACTTGAGTTGGTAAACACCAAATGGGATGAACTCGAGAGCGATGATGAAGATGAGTCGGTGGAGATGTGCCCTACCTCTACAACATCCACCGAGCATCAAGCATCAAACCTCAAGCAAGAAGAAGAACAAAGAAGCGAAGACGCCGTCCCTCTGCGAGGGACCGGTCGGACGGTGACACCCACCGGTCGGGACCGGTGCCGCAGAGGCACACCAACTTGCTTGATGGCCAAGAAGGAGAAGAGAAGCAAGAAGAAGAGACAAGCCAAAGGGGCTAAGGACCAAAAGATTGAAGCTTCAAGCTCTTCGTCAAGAGAACTTGAGCTTCTCAAATCCGAACTTGCATCCTTGGTTTGTAAGTATGAAACATTGGCTAACAAATATGATCATGACATCAAATCCTTTGCTTGTAGAGCTAAATTAGAAGAAGATGCCAATGATGATCTAGAAGCCAAGTTAGCGAAGCTCACTAGCGAGCATATGGTGTTACAAGCTAATCACAATGAACTTGAACTTTCCTATGAGAAGCTTGTTGACTCTTATGCAACACTAGAGATAGCCCATGAGGTTGTGCTTTCATCGGTAAAATCTATACAACCTCCATCTCACACATGCACATGCTCACAATTTCAAGTTGTTTTATCTAGCGCTGATGATTGTTTGTCTCAAGCAAGCCAATCTAGCATTGAGCATGTACTTGTAGAATCTTGTGATGACCTCATTACTGAGGAAAATGATAAACTAAAGCAAGAGGTCGAAAAGCTCCAAAGGGACTTGTATGTGTTGAAGGAGAAGAGCAAAGTGCAACCTTCTCAAGATAACCGTGAAAGCATGGTGAAGAAGCTTGGGAAGGGATCAACCGCCACAAGTTCAACCCCTCAACAACATGCAAGGTATCACAAGAACAAGATTCAAGAAAAGAGCGAGATTGGGGAAATCAAACCCCAATATCGCCCAATCAAGCACAAGGCACAAGAGTCACTCTCCAAGAAGCCTAAAGGCCCCAACAAGTGGAGGGTGTGCTACAAGTGCAGAGAGAAGGGACACCTTGCCGACTCGTGCCCAAAAGCAACAACAGGCAGTGGCTCTGACCGTGACCGGTCAGACCGGTGCATGCCACCGGTCAGACCGTGTCGGCCGAGGGCAGCCCCACTTCAAGCAAACAAGGCAAAGAAGCCACCTTCTCAAAGAACGAGACTCAGAAGCAAGTGTAGAAAAGAAATTGCAAGGAATGGTGTGACCAACAAGAACAAAAGTCGTATTTGCTACGAATGCGCGTCAAAAGGGTCACTTGGGCAAGGATTGTCCAAATGGTAATATTCCTAAATCAAACCTTGTCCATTATGATTTCCATAAGCTTAGGAACGATAAGAATAGAACTTGTGCTATGAGGGAGATTGGTTCACCTCATTGTAGCATGAGAGCTATTTGGGTTCCTAAGCACCTTGTGACTAACCCAATAGGACCCAACAAGTGTTGGGTACCAAGAAATGCTTGCGAGCTTGCAGGTTGAAAGAGATGCATTGAGCACATGGTTGGACGACTTGGAAATCTTGATGGACTCAATTAACCATGTGAAGAGCAAACTCATATAAATCGTGAAATCAATGACATCTCGGTAACCAATGTGCTAAATTGAGTCTAGGTCACTTTTGGTCCTTGGTGAACACTCATGTGAAGCTCTTCTTGCGTGAGCAAAGCATGAGGTGGTGACTTTGACTATTTTTATGAAGATTTACTTTCTCATGCCATTCGATGCCTTTAATGGCTCTCTAGTAGAGCAATGCCTCATCCTTGGTTGCAGGACTGAAATTAGTGATACATTCACTCACTCAAGGAAAAGGGAAGGTAAAATCACCAAAATGGGTCAGGTGATGGTCACCGGTCTGACAGGTGACATGCACCGGTCTGACAGGTGCCAATGCAGCAAGTGCAATTTGGGCGGGTGACCCGGCACGAGTGCCCGGGTGACCCGTGCGCCTCTGTATGCTTTGCGGGGTGACCTGGCATGAGTGCCGGGTGACCGGGGGTTGTCCAAACCCTCAAGATGAAGGGTGATTTGGCGTCAAAGGTTATGAGAAGCTAAACACATGTCAACTATCAAATCATTCGTGTGTTATGACCAAGTTTTGGAATGAGCCTCAACATGTTCTTAATTGAACAAAGTGCCTTGGTCGAGAAATTCAAATTCTCTAGCACTACTTAAGGGGGAGCTCATTACAAGACTTGAGTCACTTGTGGGACTAACAATTTCTTCTAAGTGATCTTGTAGTCTCATTCGTTTGTGCATCTCAAAGGAAGCTCTCGATAAGCGTAACTTCCAAAAGAACAAGTAAGAGCTAACACTGTTTGAAAGTTAATATATGCACAAATGAAATGGTCTTAAGGCAAAGGTATGTTTTCACAAAACTCATTGAAATACCGTAATGCATCTAGGCCATAACATCATGCTAGTGTGCCATCCTTAGCATGTAATTGCTTCAAATGGACCTCTTAAGCTCCTCTCTAGATATTTGGTTGATATCTTTGCTTCCACTCGTCTTTGTGTCTCGAGGATGAAGATATGAGCCAAATATGCTTGTTAGGGCATTCATTTGAAGTGGATGCATGCACTTTGTGATATAGGATAGATTTTTCGACAAAAAAAATCAACTAGCATGAATAGGAAGTGTGCTTTCTTTGAAAAATATTTGGTTCTTGGTCTTAGTGACCCAATCAACTTAGTTGTGACTATAGTTCTCCTTGTTTGATTGATGGCTAGTCACAGTTAAGAAGATTCTCTCAAGTCCCTAAAATCCATTCTTATTTCTCTCTCTCAATCTTGGAAGGATCAAGAATTCTCAAATAGATTGGTCAATCCTCCATTCTTATAAGAATTGATGGTTTTTGGATCAATATCATCTTATTATCTCTTATCCAAAACATCTCTAAAGGTTGACATGGAAATTCTTTGTTGTGGCTCAAAATCTGTTTCTCAAGGGCGCACCGGTCTGACCGGTGCAAGCCACCGGTCTGACCGGTGGTGACCTTTAAGTCACATCATCATGTTTATACAACCTTAGTGGATGAGAATTGTCCTATAACTTTTTTTGGAGAAGTTTCAAGGAGCAAAATCTCAAAAGGAGAAAAAAGGGTCGGTACTACCGAGGGCGCGTCGGTTCTACCAATAAGGACTCTCTATTGAATTTTATCAGGACCTTCGGTTCTACCGAGGGGGGGGCCGGAAAAACCGTTATGGCCTCTCTGGCTTGACCAGCGGCTGTCACCGGTCTGACCGGTGACGCCGGCGGCTCGGCCGTGGGGCCACGGTAAAAGGAATCCTTTTACCCCCTTTCTTCTCTCTCCTCTATGATTCACCATCCTTCTCCCGCCTCAAACCGTGAAGTTCCTCCCCTCCTTCACCCCTCTTTCACCTCCATCAATCCATGGTGATTTGAAGGTTGAACCAAGGAAAAGCCTCAAGATTGGAAGGAAAAGGATCTCCCAAGGCCCCTCTTCACTTTCCCCCTCGAGTTTCTTGGATTCAACTCGAGTTCATCTCTCCAAACGTATTCAAACCTTTCTTTTGCCCGATCTCTTCGCATGGTGCAAAGTTTTGAATTCCCTTTGGTAGAATGTTGACGGTGTATTTTGGTGCACCTAGCATGTTCATTACACTTTGGTTTGGATTTGATTATGGAACTAACCCGCCACTAGGCACACTAATCATATAACAAGTTCATCTTTGTGCATGCATTTGGAAGTGTTGTGTTTATGTAGGAAAACATGGACATAAAGGACGGATTCGCAACAAGTTCAAAGGAGCATTCATGGAGTCTTGTTCGTGTTCATGAGCTTGCTGAAATTACTTCCAATGGTGGCGAGGACCGAAGTGCTACGAGGAACACCCCCGAGGATTGAAGCGTAAAAGATCAAACTTCATGCAAAGAGAGCCTCCATCTTGGACGCGAGGATAACAGCATCAAAATCGTGCAAGTGGAGGGGGCAAAGTACATAAGTGCGCGAGGACCCACGGAGCAAAAGGGGCGACCGAAGCGGGCCGGGTGGGCTGGGCCGACCGGCCCAGCCCACTTCGGGCACCGGTTCGGTCCCGTCTTCCTTGCCCTCGAAGGATCTTCAACCCTAAAACCCCTGACGCGCCGCCAACACCGAGGAGAGGAGTTATTCGCACCAGAAGGCCATCCACAAGCTAGAGAGAGAGGAGGAGGATCTCCGGCGGGAGATTAACCACCTCGAAGGAAGCACCCTCTCGTGGAGAAGGAGGAAGACACCGGCGGAAGGGAAACCATGATCAACGGTGCCATGATCAGCACCTTGATGAGGTAATCTTCTCATTCGTCCATGGGTTGTAATCGATCTTGAGATGTAATCGCACTTTGTCGGATTATCTATCTATCATCTTGTGTTGAATATACTTTAATGCTTAAGGCTTGCAACCGTGCCGTAGAGGGAGTACGAGCTCCAATGCTTCCTTGGATCCATTCAATACGCCGTGGCCACCAAAGGTCTAGTCATGAATACCTTCGCGTAGTGACGATACGAGAGGAGGGAAAGGGCGAAACCGTGGTCACAACCCCGATAGATTAGATTGGTTTTCATGTCTTAAGCGATTGCATGCTCTAGTATCGTAGACCCGTGGGCGAGTGTCTTCTATCTTGATCGTTTATCATTCTCTCTAGTGTAGTTTAGTGTTTTCTAGTTTAATAGTAGTTAGGGTTTTAGTAGCTAGTGTGTCGTTGTTGATCGAACGCTTGTAATCCCCTTGCTCCGCGGATTGACAAGAACCTTGGGAATCCCGTGGTGAAAAAGGTGTGGGGTCCGTACGCTTGCGGATCATAGAGGGATACGTCTTTTATCCGTCAACAAGCCCCTTTTTCTGGCGCCGTTGCCGGGGAGCAAGTTAGTTTACATCGTTTGATTTGCATCTAACTTAGTTTTATATTTTAGTTTATCTTTTATTTGCTATATCTAACATATATTATCCGGAGAAAAACACTTGTTTCTTTTTTTGTTTTTGTTTTTATCTTATTGTCTAGATGGAGTTCGTTAATCAACCCGTGGAAGAACCGGAGAAATCATTAAGGGATTACGCTAGCCCTCGATGTGAAGACATAAAAGTACAAGAGTCGGACTCGAAGCTCGAAGCGACCAAGTATGAAATTAAATCTAAGATCATCAAGATGGTGGCGGAAAACCCATTTGAAGGGATGGTTACGGAGAACCCATATAGAAACATAAGGGATTTCACGACAATATGCAACACGGTGCGTCAAGAAGGAGTTCCCGATGAATGGTTCAAATGGAATCTCTTTCCCTACTCACTTGCCGGCAAAGCAAAGACATGGTATTCGGTTGCGTCCTTTGAAGTTGAAGGCAATTGGAACAAGTTGACAAAGAAGTTTTGCGAGAAGTTCTTTCCAATTAGCAAGGTTCAACATCTAAGGAGGCAAGTGATCACTTTCATGCAAGGAGAAGAGGAAGGGATAGACCAAGCCTGGGATAGGTTTAATGAATTAATTGAACAAGGACCAAAACTCGGCTTCACCGGTGACGTACTCTTGCATACATTTTTCTTTTCCCTAACCCCTAGTTGCATGCAACACGTCGAAATGTGTGCGGGTGGGGATCTCATGGAGAAAACACTCACGGAAGCCGCCCAACTTCTACAAAAAGTTAGTAAAGCGGCTGCCATGCGAAGAGATTGGGAAACAAGACTTGCGGAAGAGCCGGAATTCAATTCAAGGAAGAAGAAGCTTGCTGATTTTTCTAAAGAGGCAACCCGGAAGTCACAAAAGAGGAACCAATCATGGAAAAGCTTGAACAAGAACACATCAAGTCAAGAACTACACCAAACGTCAACTTCGCCGCACCAAATGAGACGAACAAGAGAAGCATGTCAAGCGCGAAGCCACTAAGGGAGTTCGAACCAATGGATTGGGTTCCTATTGATTACGGAGAAGTATTCGACAAGAGAAGACCGTTCCCTAATCAAAAGGGAATGGCAAGAGCATTGGAAGTGGATTTCCCCTTTGGAGAAGAAAGCTGAAAATTCATACGACCTCGAAACCACCGGTGAGATTTTTGAAAAGCTCTTTGGAGACGACGTGGTGGATCCGGAACATATTGCCGAGGTGAAGAGAATCATGGGGATCAAGCCCGAAGCATCACCATACGCTCGCCTCGCTGAAATTTACTCGATAGGATCCGAAGAAGAAGAGAAGATGACGCCACACTTGAGTTGCGAGATCAACGGAGTTCAATGTAAAGCTTTATGCGACATCGGAGCCCAAGTAAGTGTTCTATCTTCTAAAATTTATGATAAAGTTCAATACCACAACCTAGACTTAGCTCCAACATCAACGAAATTAATTATGGGAGATGGTAGAAGTATCAAACCTTTAGGTATTGCTTGCAACATGAAAGTAAAAATCTCTAGAAACTATATACCAACCGATTTCTTTGTTATTGATGCTTACCATAGTAATTCTGATCATATAATCTTAGGTAGGCCTTTTCTTAAGTTGGTTGATGCCGTGTTAGATGCGGAGAAGGCAAAGTAACAATGAACCTTAATGGAACGAAGTACACATATAATTTTCTTCGTGCTGCTAAACACCTTACTCCTTTTCCTCCCGAAGATGAAGAAGTAGAAGAGATAGATAGTCTTTGTTTTGTTGAAACCCTTAGAGACCCGCTGCAAAGAGCGATGGAAAATCAAATTAGTAATCAACAAGATGAAGAACTAGAGGAAGCAACAAAAGGCTTAGAGCCGCATGATGGTAGCGTGGAGGAAGAGAAGTTCGAAGACATAGGAGAAATAAAACCCGAGGTGCCACAAGTGCCCGAGGTAGACCTTAAACCTTTGCCCAAGGGATTAAAGTATGAATTTTTGGGCCCGGACAAAACTTATCCGGTCATTGTGAGCGACGAGTTGAGCCCCGAGGAAAATGAAGCGTTGCTGATTTTATTAAAAAACATAGGAAGGTGATTGGATATTCAATTAATGATCTCAAAGGTATTAGCCCAACCTTTTGCACTCATCGTATACCAATGGAAGACCAATGTAAGCCTGTAGTGGACCATCAAAGGAGGCTAACCCATGCCATGCGAGAGGTAGTAAAGAAAGAGGTTATCAAGTTACTTGATGCCGGAATCATCTACCCGGTTCCGCATAGCGAATGGGTGAGCCCGGTACATTGTGTACCGAAGAAAGGAGGTTTGACTGTGGTGAAGAATGAGAAGAACGAGTTGATACCGCAAAGAACCGTGACCGGGTGGCGGATGTGTATCGATTACCGTAAGCTTAACAAAGCGACGAAGAAAGATCACTTCCCCCTACCGTTCATAGACGAGATGCTCGAGAGGTTGGCAAACCATGCTTATTTTTGCTTTCTCGATGGATACTCGGGGTTCATGCAAATTCCCATTCACCGGAAGATCAACATAAGACAACGTTTACGTGTCCTTACGGAACGTTTGCATATAGGAGGATGCCCTTCGGCCTATGCAACGCTCCGGCCTCTTTTCAACGTTGCATGATGGCCGTGTTCTCGGAATTCATCGAAGAAATTGTTGAAGTGTTTATGGATGATTTTTCCGTTTACGGGAAGACGTTCATGGATTGCTTAGCAAACTTAGAAAAGGTCCTTACAAGGTGTGCGGAGGTAGATTTGGTTTTAATTTGGGAAAAGTGCCACTTCATGGTTAAGCAAGGCATAGTGCTCGGACATGTTATATCCGAGAGAGGAATCGAAGTGGACAAGGCTAAGGTAGAGACGGTAGAGCAACTCCCACCTCCTACGGATGTCAAGTCCTTAAGGAGCTTTCTAGGCCATGCCGGATTCTATAGAAGATTTATAAAGGACTTCTCGAAGATCACTAAGCCTTTAACGCACCTTCTTCAAAAGGATGTGGCTTTCGACTTTGATGAGAAGTGTCTAGCGGCATTCGGACCTTGAAAAATGCGTTGGTGAGTGCTCCCATCATCCAACCTCCGGATTGGAGCCAACCTTTCGAGATCATGTGTGACGCAAGTGACTACGCCGTAGGCGCGGTCTTGGGACAAAGAAAGGAAGGCCGAGTTCACGCCGTTTACTACGCTAGAAAAACTCTTAGTGGGGCACAATTAAATTACGCCACTACGGAAAAAGAGTTGCTAGCGGTGGTATTCGCTTTCGAAAAATTCAGATCTTACATCGTGAACTCGAAAGTCATTGTTTACACCGATCACGCAGCCATCAAGTATCTCTTGGCTAAGAAGGAAGCTAAACCACGTTTGATTCGTTGGATCCTTCTTCTCCAAGAGTTTGATGTTGAAATTCGTGATAAAAAGGGGGGTGGAAAAATGTTGTGGCCGATCATTTGTCTAGGATGAATCGTGGACAAGATGATAAAGAGCCCATAGAAGATAAGATGAGAGATGACCACCTCTATAGAGTGCTTGATAAAGATACTTGGATGATCGACATCATTCGAGCAATTCGAAAGATGCCCCTCGATCATCTAGATAAAAACACTCAAAGGAAGATAATCTGCGAAAGTAAGAAATATTTTTGGGATGCACCATACCTCTTCAAGCTTGGCAATGATGGAGTGATGAGAAGATGTGTGCCAAGAGAAGAGAGGCTTGAGATTCTAAGGAAGTGCCACTCGGCGGGAGTACGGTGGACACTATAGCCATTTTCGAACCGAAGCAAAAGTATGGTCGAGCGGATTCTATTGGCCGGAGATGCATGAAGATACTAAAAGATATGTTGCGTCATGCCCCGAATGCCAAAGAACCGGAAACATCTCTCAAAGAAATTCTATGCCTTTGAAATACAACTTGCAAATCGACATATTCGATGTATGGGGCATAGACTTCATGGGGCCTTTTAAAAACTCATTTGGATTCGAGTATATACTTGTTATGGTTGATTATGTATCCAAGTGGGTAGAGTCTATACCATGTCGTAAAGCTTCCACGGAGGAGTCCATCACTATGATCAAGAACGTGATTTTTCCCCGTTTCGGTACACCGAGAATCTTGATAAGTGATGGAGGAACTCATTTCACCGGGAAGAACTTCAAAAGGTGCTTGTCCAAGTTGGGAATTGAGCATAGGGTCTCCACGGCCTATCACCCACAAACCAACGGACAAGCGGAGACGTCAAATAGGCAATTAAAAAGCATACTCAACAAAACCATAGAGAAGGGAGGCAAGGATTGGTCAAAGAAATTAGACGGAGCTTTATGGGCTTATCGAACGGCGTTTAAAACACCGATAGGTATGACCCCTTATCAATTTGTCTATGGAAAAGCTTGCCACCTTCCGGTTGAGTTGGAACATAAAGCCTATTGGGCGATTAAAGAGATGAACCTTGATCTCGATGCCGCGGTGGTGAAACGAAGAATTCAAATAAGCGAGCTAGAGGAGTTGAGGTTGAAAGCATATGAAAACGCAAGCATATACAAGGAGAGAATCAAAAGGTGGTATGATAAAAGATTGAAGAAAAAGGAATTTAAAGAAGGAGATAAGGTCCTCCTCTACAATTCGAGGTTTAAAACCTTCGGAAAGGGGAAATTGCAAAGCAAGTGGGACGGACCTTATGTTGTGCATTCGGTGTTCTCCAACGGAGCGGTAACCATTATGGATATAAACGGCGATCAATTTGTGGTGAATGGACAGCGGCTTAAGGTTTACTACGAACCCGATGTCGTGCCCATTCATCATGTTGACGTCTTTACCATGGAGGAAGAGCCCGAACGTCCCGCCTAGGACGAAAAACAAGGCATCAACTTCTCGTAAATAATTTTTCTTTTAGTTTTTACGGAGTTTTTCGCGAAGATTTCCGGGCCAACTTTTTCCCATGGGCTGAGGAAGAAAAAATAGGGCGGTGTGCAAAAACCGGACCGGCCGGCCCCCGAGGCGGGGTGGGCCGGCCGGCCCGAGCGGACCGGCCCGGGGGGCCCGACGCCCGATGACGCCGAATTTCGCCCGAATTGCTCCTTTTTGACTTCCTTGTTTGGTCGGAAAATTTTAAGGGAAGTGTAAAAAAGGAAAATAAGGTTCCCGGGGCTTTTCTCTCGGGACTATATATTTGGCCGAATTGGGAGCTCGAGAATCAAACATTTCAAGCAATGTGTTGCACCCTTGTAGCGACCATTGAGCCTCCAAAAAGCTTAGAGTTGAAGCTAGAAGCCAAGAAGCCATCGATGGAGGAGGCGATGCGATGCGAGCTCAAGCTACCCGTCAAGAGGACCGCACGTATCCGTTGCGGAGGACGTGTCCCGACCGGAGCTCTTGCATCTCGCAACCCGTCGAAGGAGAGAAGGTCCCTACACCCGTCCGAAGGTCGGCACGCCTCCAAGGCATCAAGCGCAAGGATTATAAGGAGGTGTCGCCGAGCCTAAGGATTATGGGGATAGCGACTACTCCGACGATCGTAGCCCGAGCTCGTGGGGCGGCGCGGTAGAGATGATGATGATTGGGATGAGCAGCCCAATGAAAGGACTCCGAAGGCCCCAACGGCGACGGCAACGACGGTGGTGAAGGCAACGACAATGGAGGTGGCGACGACGGTGGTGACAACGGTGGAGATTATGGCGACGACGACCCCTTCGGATTGCATCCGGTGTCTTTGTCGAGTTTGCCGTCAATCCATCGCGGATCTCTACACGTCGGCCGACGAATGTCTCCAAGCCATGGAAGCGATGAAGCGGCGTATGGGGGACTTGGAGCGCGTAGTTGAAGATGACTACAAGTTCCTTAACCATAACATGCGCAAACTTTTCGGCATGGTTGGAAACATGAGAGGCAAGTGGTGCAAAACTTGCTTGAAGTACCACTAGATCTAGTTTTCCCCTTAGGATTTTGTAAGATACGACGAGGACGTCGTATGTTTTAAGTGTGGGGGAGAGCTAGCTCGCTAGCCTTAGCTTTTAAACTTCAAGTTTAGGTTCGGTTTAATCTTCGTGTGAGAGTCTTAGTGTTTTAATGAGTCTTTAGTTTTTGAGTCTGTTTTAAAATTTTTGCAAGTGTCTTAAATTAGTGTTGAGTCAAGAAAATCAAATAAAAAGAGTCTTTATATATATCTTTGTGTTTTATGTATTGTTTATCTTTATTTACTTGTTTGTTTAATCTTCGATTCTTGATATATGAACGCAAGTATGTGGTTTGAAAATCGTTTACCGTGGTGCTTAGTGGAATCGCTACTACTTAAAGTACCCATACCGCACTTCGATCTTGAGCTTCACATGCTAGTTGTGCTATGTTCGATGCTAAAAGTTGGAGGATTTCAGTTCTGAAAATTATTTTAAAACCCTTGTAATAAAGGTTAGCAAAACCTCTTTTTCCAAGTTGAGAGTAAGAAAAAATTCCTATCCAAAGCCAAGTTTATTTTTTTCGCTCCACCATAAGTGTGATTAGCACGATGAGTTAGGCTAGGACCCTTCTCTCTTGGTGAGTTTTAATTTCGAGCAATGATCATGTCCTTGTGCTTATCTTTTGTTGCTAGCCTCGTCATATATTCGGTAACGTGACTTTCACAACGGAAGTCACGTACATCGTCGAATTCCATACCCAATCCTATACATCTCTTTTGTACATCGTATTCCTTGAACACAACCTATTTTCAAAGTTTCGTCTCATCTCTAGCATGATTTATTTAAAATTTCAGATTGTATGCATGCGAGGAAAGAGAGAATTGAAAGCTTTGAAAAGTTGTCAAGAGAGAGAAAAATAAAGAGAAAAAGTATGTGTATGGAAAAGAAAGAAAGAAAGAAAGAAAAATCATATGTGAATGAAAGAAGAAAAGAAAAAGAGAAAGATGAGTTAGCAATGAAGATATGAGAGGGATGGATCAAGTGAAAGAAAAGAAAAAAAATAAAGTGTAAGGAAGGATGTCACGTTGATTGTGAGACGAAACTTTTACTCTATTTCCAACCATGTGCAATCCGACAACGAGGACATCATTGGTGCCTTGAAGTCACAATTTTCTTTTGCCCTTGCACATGTCCACCATTCTAAATCTTCTCATCCTTGATATCCCTACATATGGTTAATTCTCATGATCATTGGCTTTGAAAGGTAGACAACCATTAGAGGAAGTTCTTAGTTTGACAATACTTGTGTTGATTGCGCTAGCCCTACCTATAGCTCCACTTTTACATGATATATGAGAGATTAATGGGAGGTGAGAGTTTTATAAAATTTGGTTAGGATAGCCACTTCATATGAGTGACTTGAGAGAGCTTGGAGAAAGGTTTTTGTCTAATACTTGTTGCGGGAATTTTTGTTTTGAAAATCGTAAAAACCCTCCGATGTTAGCAAAGAAGTAAGTATGGCTGAAATGGAAAGCTTCGAGTGAAGAGTTTGAGTTGTGGGGTAAAACTTGACGTGGTAAAAGTTCTAAACGCCCATGTTTATGTTTGATTATCATTACTTTGTGTTTATGTATTAAAGATGAAAAGATTGACTAACTTGTGAAGGAGGATTAATGATACACGATTACACACCTTGGACGAAATTCTTTTACGAGTACTTGCTCGAGGACGAGCAAGAGCTAAGTGTGGGGGAGATGTTGACGGTGTATTTTGGTGCACCTAGCATGTTCATTACACTTTGGTTTGGATTTGATTATGGAACTAACCCGCCACTAGGCACACTAATCATATAACAAGTTCATCTTTGTGCATGCATTTGGAAGTGTTGTGTTTATGTAGGAAAACATGGACATAAAGGACGGATTCGCAACAAGTTCAAAGGAGCATTCATGGAGTCTTGTTTGTGTTCATGAGCTTGCTGAAATTACTTCCAATGGTGGCGAGGACCGAAGTGCTACGAGGAACACCCCCGAGGATTGAAGCGTAAAAGATCAAACTTCATGCAAAGAGAGCCCCCATCTTGGACGCGAGGATAACAGCATCAAAATCGTGCAAGTGGAGGGGGCAAAGTACATAAGTGCACGAGGACCCACGGAGCAAAAGGGGCGACCGAACCGGGCGCCGAATGGGTGGGCGCGCCGGCCGGGCCGGGCCGGCCGGCCCGGCCCCACTTCCGGCACCGGTTCGGTCCCGTCTTCCTTGCCCTCGAAGGATCTTCAACCCTAAAACCCCCGACGCACCGCCAACACCAGGGAGAGGAGTTATTCGCACCAGAAGGCCATCCACAAGCTAGAGAGAGAGGAGGAGGATCTCCGGCGGGAGATCAACCACCTCGAAGGAAGCACCCTCTCGTGGAGAAGAAGGAAGACACCGGCGGAAGGGAAACCATGATCAACGGTGCCATGATCAGCACCTTGATGGGGTAATCTTCTCATTCGTCCATGGGTTGTAATCGATCTTGAGATGTAATCGCACTTTGTCGGATTATCTATCTATCATCTTGTGTTGAATATACTTTAATGCTTAAGGCTTGCAACCGTGCCGTAGAGGGAGTACGAGCTCCAATGCTTCCTTGGATCCATTCAATACGCCATGGCCATCAAAGGTCTAGTCATGAATACCTTCGCGTAGTGACAGTACGAGAGGAGGGAAAGGGCGAAACCGTGGTCACATCCCCGATAGATTAGATTGGTTTTCATGTCTTAAGCGATTGCATGCTCTAGTATCGTAGACCCGTGGGCGAGTGTCTTCTATCTTGATCATTTATCATTCTCTCTAGTGTAGTTTAGTGTTTTCTAGTTTAATAGTAGTTAGGGTTTTAGTAGTTAGTGTGTCGTTGTTGATCGAACGCTTGTAATCCCCTTGCTCCGCGGATTGACAAGAACCTTGGGAATCCCGTGGTGAAAAAAGTGTGGGGTCCGTACGCTTGCGGATCGTAGAGGGATACGTCTTTTATCCGTCAACATAGAACATCTTCGAGATCACCTAGAAGACATTCCTATAGATCCATAACGTTTTGTTGGACACATTGCGAGAAATCACGAATTGGGGTCGGACGGCCTTCACGGTCGGCACGGTGGCGGTCACGGTCGGCCGCGGTGGCGCATGTCCACCCCCAAATTGTGTTTTCTTCTTGTTTTTCAACACATATCTATTCTAGGATGTCTTTTGTTCATCTAGACCAAATCTTAGATTAACAGTGCTCGGATTGAATGTGGGAGCAATTGGCTGTGCGGGTGGCACCCCGTCGGAGGTGCCCCCTCGCATCGGCGGTGTGGCCCGGAACGGGACCCAATTGTTCTGAACTTTCAAGATTCAATTCCAATTCAATTCAATCTTTTTCCTAGAGTCTTATACACTCTTGTCATCCTATTTGTGACTCGGGACGGCGGCTATGGTGCGGGAAAAGGAAGGGGCAAAGAAAAGAAGAGAAGAAGTCCTCACTCGCCGAGGAGCTATCCCCGGTGATTTTGGGGAAGGAGGCAACCTGTTAACATCGGCGGCAAGAGATTGAGACGCCGCTCAACCCAAGCAAGTGCGAGGATCCCGACTTAGGAGGTGACACCGGAACGAGCAATGATGACAATGTTGAAGATGAGACATTTCGGGTCGGTTTGAGCTAAGGAGGCACCGGGAGGAGGTGGGTCCGATAGTGATGAGGATGAGGATGAGGATGAGGATGAGGAGGAAGAGGAAGAAGATGTGGATGCCATGGAAGAGGACGACGACGATCGGGGTAGGTTGAGGATCATGCCACCCACGTACATTTACCACGGAGGCCGGTGAAGTTCCACGGGGCGGCATGACCAAGGCCACGAAGAAGCTAAGGGACAAGAACCCTTATGAGGAGGGCAAGACCGCTTCGGATCCGAGGTTTTGGGCTAAATTTCAGCAAGATTACTATGCTACAGTGATTATAAAGAAGCCCAAAATCACACACAAGGCACAATATGTGGATTGGGGGCACATGGCTAGGAAAGGAGACCCTATATTTGATGAAGTCATGAGCAAGTGTGAGAGGCAAAGGGTGAAGACACTTATGGGGTTCCGACAAGATTGGAACAAGGAGATCATCGCCCCGCCTTCTTTGCCACGGTACACTTTGGTCACATTGAGGCCGACAGGGCTATGATTTGGATGACCAACGGCCAAAAGTACTCCATTACCTTCCACAGATTTTTGAGGTGCTTTGGGATCATGGCAGGAGATGGGGAGTTGAGGAAGCTCCATGACGAGGGAGAGCTGGAGAAGGATGCTTTGCATGTGATGTACCCTCGTGGTGAGCATGCTAACTATGGGAAGGTGAAGAACCTCTACACCTACTTCGCTGTCCTAAATAGGCTCCTTAGGGTGTCTATTACACCTAGAGATGGAAACCCCTCTGAGATCACAAAGTTCCAGAAAAACTTGATGGTGGCTTTGAGGCCGGGAGCTCCGGAGTTCAGTGTTGGGGACTTCATTTGGCAAGAGATTAAGCATCTATCAGAGGACCCCAAGAAGATCTGCAGCTATAGCCCTTACATCATGTATATGATTGAAAAGGTTGCTAAGACGGAGTTTCCGAAGAATGTGACACACAAGCCTCTGAAGCTCAACCCTAGCAAGAATCCTCGGCTTCCATCACCGGGCCATGAGGAAGAAATCTTTGAGGAGGGAGCGGCTCGGCCGGATGTGCCTCGGGGGGGTGCTCGGACCCGGTCCTAGGTGGGCGGGTGCGAGCCCGGTCGGCGCGGTGGGGGTGGGTGGGCGGCGCCGGCGGACCACGCGAGATCCACCTCCCCTTTGAAAAAGTTTCTCAACTTCATATTTGGGATGTGCGGGAGCCGGCATGACATCCGGGTTGAGCGGACAAAGGTCAAGAAGGGCTAATAAGCAAATGAGGGACACGATGAAATTGATGCACAATGCCCAAGGCTTTCAGCCTCCTCGCTCTCCACCATCTCCAGAATCTCGTCAGGTTGAGATACCTTCCTTTGAAGAAAGGATGAGAGGATGGGCCAACTCGGACTTGCTTAACCAATATGGCCCCATGTTCTTCGAGTCCGAGCAAGGACAAGGATCATCTTCATCGGTTCCTCCTCCACCTCCACCCTTTGTACCTCCTCCTCCGGACGTAGCAGGATCGTCTCATTTCATGGATGAAGGGCAAGCACCCCCACCTCCTCCACCTCCCGAGCAAGTACAAGATTGGGGCGCTCGCTTCTCCGTCGAGATCTTTGGCTACAACCCTTATTACTATGGTAAAAACTGCGCTCCTATAGCTCATCCATCTCAAATCACCGTCTCGGAGTCCATTTATCTAAACTCTCCCTTGCATTGGATTCTTGACGACTCTCAAATAGGAGGGAGCTCTCATCCGAGAGACGGATCTCAAGGACGAGTGATCGGCAAGTTGCTTCTTCTCCGGGCCCTTCTTGGATGCTTGATGACAAAGGGGGGAGAAGAATCGCGATTAAAGCCACAAGCGGCCCTGCGTTCATGTCTTCGTTTATGGTGCACTGCAGGGTGGGTGTCTGCACCCCGACCTGTGGCTCTGGTGGTTGATGAGAGAAGCCATGTAAAAAGTTAGAACTTCATCTTAGTGGACTTGAGAACATTTGTGTGAGTGCTACTGTGTGTTTTAAACCTTAATGTAATATTTAAGCGACTTTATTGAAAGATTGTGATGCATGCTTTGAATGATGTTTGTTTGTGTTGGCTAAATGGAGCAAGGTGATCTAAACCAGCTTGCAACCCTGGCATGATCACCTTGGACCAAATAGCAAGAACCTGTTGCTTTGTGCGGGCTTCGACTTGACTGGTCCAGGTGCGGCCGGTGAGGGGCACACTGTAAAACCCGGATTTTCATAGAAAACCCGAATCCGTACCATCGCGATAGTCCCTGGATCGGTGGCTATCGCGTACGAACGTCTCACGCAGTGATACACAAAGTCATACATCGCATCACATAAAGTTAATAGTACATTAATTTATTACATGTCCATAATGGAGTACATCATTACAAGCCTCTTGGCTGAATCGAGTGAAAATTCTACGCAACGGTAGCTATCTTCTCGAAGGGTCTCCACCTTTATTCTTCCCGCCACGGGCAACTCGAGCGAAGCGACGTGTCCCTCGGTCGTACCATCCGTCGGCGTTGCGGTCGAAGTCGGACTCGTACCCCTGCACACCCAAAGTCTATCCCCAAGGAGCGGGATAGGTCCACGTCACCAACCGTATGCGGCTTTAAGTGGCCTATTATCTAAAGGAAAAAGAGAGTAGACAAGGAATCGGACTTGTGGTTTCCTAAGCGACGACGAGCGAGTATAAACAAGGTATCTCCATCAATATCCCAAAACCCAAGTCTCTCATCACATCCGGATCCAGCGGGTCACCCCGGAAGACCCGTCCCAACTCCTACTCCTGTCTAGGGGCGATGCGAGAACTTCCTCTCCTCGCACCTCAATGATTACAACCGGATCAACGAGGTAGATGGAGCCTCTCTCCTCTAGCCGGCTATAACCACGGCTCACCACACTCTCATCTATAAGGGGGAGGTAGAAATCCCAAAACATGAGGAACGAACATGTCTTCTAGGCAGTGTCCATAACCGAGGACGCGGCTATAGCTATAGATCGAACAACTGCGAGAGCGTGTACACCCGTACCCATCCGGAATGGTACCCGGCCGGTGTACGGCCGACCGAGCCCATCCTACCGGCGAACTCTCGGTAGTTACGTACCCACCACCGCATCCGGCCCTCAAAGCGGTCCTCTCCGCCGGTGGAAGACGGCACGGGAGCCGTGAAATGCTCCCGTGTGGCCACACGGGGAGACGCTCCGGGAGGGTGGTCTCACCTCCACCGCTCCCCCACGGATACCCTCTATCCTTCCTAGGCGGGTATGGTTCCGCACTTGCCGAGCTCAACTCGGCCCTATCCCCACTCTCGGCGGGGTGGTGTGTACGATGTCCTATAAACAAGTTGATCCACTCGATTTCGGACGGGGCGAGCTCATGTCCTCCAAGCGCACGAAAACCCCGGCACCTAGGCTCCGAAAACCGTAACGGGGAGGGATGCACCGAGGAGTGCACCCCTATCCCCGATCCCCGGATCGGTTGTTTCGAGCTCACCCCCGCCAAAGTACCCAAAAACGCCTTCTCCTGCCGGTTTTTACCCCACTCACGCCAAGAACCACTATTCCCATCCCAACACATGCATCGCGAAGCTCGGCGCACATACACGCCCATATAAACATATAGTAGTAGTAGGACAATCAAGGACAGGGTAAATAAAGAGGCAGTGCAAGGTTCATCAACATGCATACATAAAGTAAAGCGCTAGCAATACTACTCAGCAATGCCTAATGGGTAATTCAGAATCGGTCGGGCGTGAACCTGGGGTCGGGTAGTCCTCCGCGGCGAAGTCGTCGGCGTAGTCGTACTCCCCGACTCGGCTCTCGGCTCCTCCTGCTCCTAGTAGCGCGGAAAAGAAAATAAACAGCGGTCCTATTGCAACTTAAATCCAAATAAGAGCAATTAAGATCCAAAAGGGAAACAAACACTACCCCAACCCGTAGTTTAGGATTTTAGAAATTTTACGGAAAAGGTCTCAAAATTTTCGGAGATAAAATGGATTTTCTAGGATTTTTGGAAGAGAAAAGGATTTTCCTGGAATTTTTAATCAAAAGAAAACTATCCCCAACCGGCCGGCCGCACGGGATCCCCGGATCCCGAGCTTGCGGCGGGGTCCCTCGTGGCCGCGGTGGGGCTTGGCTCCCCCCGGCCGGCCCCGCGGCCCCGTCCGGCGGTGTTCGCCGGTGCGGGCGGCCGTGGTGTGACCCTTCGCGTGGCCCGCGTCTGTGTGGCGGGCCGCACCGGATCCGGGGGATCCTTTCGCGGCAACGCGCGCATGTGGGCGCTCGTGCGCAAGGCTCTAAGGCGTTTCTCCCCCCGCGTGCGAGATGCTCGACGAAATGCCCCGGACGGCGGCGGCGCGGCGGCCGGCTTGCCGGCGGCGAGGTGCGCGGGCGGGCCCACTTGCGACCGGCTGCGAGGGTGAGGTGTAGCGGGGGAATTGGTCTATCCCATACCCGTGCGTCGCCTTGGCCAAGGATGGGTAGCGGCGCGGCGGGGCAAGGAGCGGCGGCGACGGTGTGGGTGGCGGCGCGGCGAGGGTCGCCGGCGGCGGCTCCCATCAAAGTCCGGTGCTCGGCTTGTGGTCGAGACGGGTCCTACGGGTGCGTATTTGCCTAAAGGCGGGTCCTTTCCCCCCGAGTTGCCGGAACGGTACTTGCTCTCCGCGGCGAGCTCGGGCCGGCGGCGGCGCACGGCGCGGGCACGGCTCCGGCCACTGGGGGGGCCTTGCGTGCGCGCACGCGGTGGACGACGCGTCGAGGCGGTCATAGTGCCGGGCTTGTGTGGGCGGTTCGCGTGCGTGCGCGGGTAGAACGGGACCAAGCGGGCCGGCGACGCGGCGCTGCGGAGCTCGACGGCGGCGCGACGCGCGTCGGGGCGCGCGAGGACGGTGCGGTACGGAAAGAAAAGGGACGGCGGCGAGGGCGCGCGCTTGCGGCGGCCGGCGGCGGTGGCACTGCGGAGACACGCTTCCCCGGCCCGGCACGATGGCCGGCATCACCGGCGGCGGCGGCGCGGCGGCGAGGTCGGCATGGCGTGCGCAAGGGGGCCGCGGCTCGAAGGCCGGGTCAACCACGAGAGGGCGAGGGGGGTTTGCCTCACCTTGGTGGCCACGGGCCGACGTGCGGACGGCGGTGAAGATTGGTGGCGCGAGAGATGAGGACGGAGGCGGCGGCGGTAGAGGTGGCGGCGTGGTACGGCGGCGCGGGCGAGAGGAAGCGAGGGCGTCGCGGTCCTTGGCTTCGCGGCGTCCTCGGGCTTCCTCGAGTGGGCCTCCGGCTCCGCGCGGTCGACGGCGAGCCGGCGGCGACCTCCGGGGCTCCTCCTCCTCTCCTCCTCCTCCTCCTCCTTCTCCTCCGGCGGGCAGAGGCGGTGTGGAGCGGGTGTTCTTCCCCGCGGCGGCTAGGGTTGCGGCTACGCCGTGGTGCGGCGGCGGCCATCTTATAGTGCATGGCGGGATGCGGGACGCGTGGACGGCGCGGATCACTCCGGTGGGCGTGGACGGGCGGCGGCGAGCGGGGGGCGGCGAGCTCGGGCGACGTCGCAAAGTGCAAAGGGGAAAAGCAAAAGGAAGGGTGACGGGAGGAAGACGGGCGACGCCGGGGGGCGACGTCATGCGGGTCCCCACTGTCGGTGTCCGGGGGGCGGTGGTGGTAGGTGGGAGACGGGCCTGCGTTAAATGGGCCGCGGCGGGCTGGAACGGGAAGAAATGGGGGGTGCCGCGGCGTACGGGAAGAAGAGACGGAGGTGGCCCATCAGACTTCGAGAGCTTGGGCTTGCGGCCCACGAGCAATCCCCCTTCCCCTTTTCCATTTTCTTTCAAACCCCTTTTTAAATTAGATTCAAATTTGAATGCAGATTCAAATTTGAATTCCCACTCAAGTAAATTCCAGATAAAACCAATAGAACTCCAAGTTTCTCACACTAACATTTTTATATCTCCTAGGAATTTTCATTTAGCTCAAAATAAATCTAGGAATTAAGGGAGAGAAGAAGAAGACAGCCTTATTCGATTTACGAGCACCGCAATTCAATCCAAGTTTGTTTTTGAAATTCGACATTTGAATGCAAGTCAAAACTAAGGATGTTACAGAACTCCCCCCCTCACAAGAATCTCGTCCCCGAGATTAAGAAGTTACCTCCGCTTCGAAGAGATGAGGGTATTTCTCCCTCATTGCTGACTCCTTCTCCCACGTGGCTTCGCGCTCGGAGTGATTACTCCAGAGCACCTTGCAGAAGCGCGTGGTGGTGTTCTCGGTCGACTTCTCCGCCCGGTCCGGGATCCGAACCGGGTACTCCAAGTACTCCGGGGTTTCTGGACGTCGAGCGCCTGAGTAGGCACTCTCTTCTCGACGACCACACACTTTCGAAGTTGGGAAACATGGAACACGGGTGAACTCCCGCAAGCTCGGGGAGGTAGCTCGAGTTTGTAAGCTACCCTCCCGACCTTGCTCACAATAGGGTAGGGCCCAACGTACCTAGGGGACGACTTCCCCCGATGTGAAACCTCTTCGTGCCTCGGAGGGGTGACACCTTCAGGTAGACGTGATCCCCTACCTCGAACGAGACGTCCTTCCGTTTTGCGTCGGCATAGCTCTTCTGCCTGCTCTGAGCTATCTTTAGGTTCTCTCGTACCTTAGCGACATTTTCCTCGGCCTCAACAATTGTGGCGGGACCGAAAAAGGTTCGTTCTCCCACCTCGGACCACATCAACGGTGTCCGACACTTTCTGCCATACAGGGCTTCGAACGGGGCCATCTTCAAGGCGGCACGGTAGCCGTTGTTGTAAGAGAACTCGGCATATGATAGGCTCTTTTCCCGGTTCGATCCATAGGTCAACACACAAGCTCTCGGCAAGTCTTCTAGTACACGATTCACCCTCTCCGTCCGACCGTCCGTACGTGGGTGGAACGCCGTGCCGTAGTTCGGTGGGTGCCCATAGAAGCGTGTAAGCTCTTCCCGAAATTGAGCGATGAGCGGGGCCCTGCGTCCGACACAATGCTCCTCGGAGCTCCGTGAAGCTTCGGGATGTTGTCCACATACGGTTCGCAAGTCGGCTCACGCCGTAGTTCGCCTTCACCGGCGGGAAATGTGCGACCTTGGTTAATCGATCAACTATCACCCAAATGGAGTCATTTCCTTTACGTGTGCGTGGCAACCCCACAATGAAGTCCATGCGATATCATCCCACTTCCACGTGGGTATCTCGAGTGGTTGTAGCAGCCGGCGGGCCTACGGTGCTCGGCCTTCACTCGCTGACACGTGTCGCATCGAGCGACGTACTCAGCAATGTCTTCCCTCATCTTTTCCCACCAAAACCGTACCTTCAGGTCTTTGTACATCTTGGTACAACCAGGGTGGATCGAGTACCGAGAATCGTGGGCCTCTTTAAGGATCGAGTCCCGAATCTCCTTGTCCCGAGGCACGCAGATGCGGTCCTTCAGCCACAGTGTACCCTGCTCGTCGAGGCGATAGTCAGCTGCTTTGCCATTCTCCATCAGGCGCTTCACCTCTTGGATCTCAGGGCACTCCTTCTGAGCTTGGCGGATACGGTCCTCAAGTGTGTATTTAACCCGCAAGCGGTTCAAGCGCCCCTCCTCCACAATCTCTAAACTCAGCTTTTCTAGCTCTTCATGCAAGGCGGGTTGTTCCTCTCGCACCATCAGGTTGTTGCAGTAGTGCTTGCGGCTCAGAGCGTCGGCCACGACGTTTGCCTTACCAGGGTGGTAGTGAATGCTCAGGTCGTAGTCCTTGATCAGCTCTAGCCATCTCCTTTGCCTCAGGTTCAACTCCGACTGGGTGAAGATATACTTCAGACTCTTGTGATCCGTGTAGATGTCGCACTTGTTTCCCATCAGATAGTGCCTCCATATCTTCAACGCATGAATGACAGCGGCTAGCTCGAGGTCGTGCGTCGGGTAGTTCTCCTCATGCTTCCTTAGCTGTCGTGAAGCGTATGCCACTACCTTGCCTCCTTGCATCAACACGCAGCCAAGTCCTTGCCTGGACGCGTCACAGTACACCACGAAATCCTTGCTCGCGTCGGGCGGGGGTCGGGACCGGGGTAGTGGTGAGACGAGTTTTGAGCTCCCGGAAAGCGGCTTCACACTTGTCCGACCACGCATACGGCGTGTTGCTCTTCAACGGCTCGGTCATGGGCTTGGCGATCTTGGAGAAGTTCTCGATAAACCGGCGGTAGTACCGGCCAAACCGAGAAAAGCTGCGGATCTCTGTCACGGACTTCGGTGAGCGCCACTTCGATCTTGCCTCAATCTTGCTCGGATCTACGGCAACTCCTTTAGCTGACAACACATGACCCAGAAACGCGACTTCCTCCATCCAGAACTCACACTTGCTGAACTTGGCGTACAACTGATGCTGCCTGAGCTTCCCCAGCACGATCCTCAAGTGCTCCTCGTGCTCCTCTGCTGTCTGGGAGTAGACCAGTATATCGTCAATGAAGACGACGACACACTTGTCTAACTCATCCATGAAGACCTTGTTCATCATGTTCATGAAGTATGCCGGGGCATTGGTGAGGCCAAACGACACGACCTGTGTACTCATACCGCCCATACCCGGTCACGAATGCTTTGTCTTGTGGATGTCCTCAGGGCGGATCTTCATCGGTGATAACCCGGCCGGAGATCGATCTTTGCCGAAGTACTTGGCTTGCCTCGGCGGTCCATCAAATCGTCAATCTGGGCGGCGGATACTTGTTCTTGATGGTCACCGCGTTCAAGGCGCGGTAGTCGACGCACGGTACGTTGCGTCCCATCCTTCTTTGGTACGAATAGTGCCGGTGAACCCCGGGGGTGAGGCACTCGGCCGAATGAACCCTTTCTCGAGTAACGAGTCCGGCTCCGCCTTTAGCGGTTTCAGCTCAACCTGCGCCATCCGGTACGGACTGCGGGCTATCGGCGCCGTTCCCGGCACCAGGTTAATCACGAACTCCACGTCACGATCAGGAGGCAACCCGGGCAACTCCTCCGGAAACACATCCTCATACTCACATACTACCGGCACGTCCGATATGGCCTTCGTGTGAAGGCTGTATACGGCCGGTATGTCTCGAGATTTCATTGGCTCGAAGGTCACCCTTGTCCCGTCAGGGTGCAGCAGAGTCACCAGTCTCGGTGAAGTGGAGATGACCCCTTTGTGGGCAGTGATCCAATCCATTCCCAGTATCACGTCGATACCATGGGATGGCAGCACGGTAAGATCCCCACGGGGAATGTGTGGCCTTGGATGACCACTTCCACTCCTTTGCACAGCAGGGTGCATCGGATATCTCCGAGCGGAGAGCTCGTGATGATGGGCATCGTTCGGGTGGTTGTAGGGAGGGAAAGTTTACTCACGAACCGGGAGGTGATATAAGACCCGGTTGCACCGGTGTCAAGGAGAACCAGAGCAGAAGTACCACAAACCAAAAACTTACCGATCACGACGTCGGGGGCATCGGCAGCCTCCTCCTCAGTGAGGTGGTTCAGCCTCCCACGGCCGGCGGCGGGGCGCGGTGCGGCCTGAGGAGGTCGGCTTCTGGAGCGAGGTGCCCTCGCGGGGTAGCGGCGGCCTTCTTGTCGGGGCACTCGAAGGACTTGTGGCCCGGCTTGCCACACGCGAAGCAGGTGACGGTGAAACCTCCTGCGGCAGGCCGCGCGGTGCTCGGTGGAGCACGGGTGTAGCCTCCGGTCTCGCCGGGGGTAGCGGGGTTCCTCCCTCGGGGAACGGGCTACGTCCACTACCTCCGAAGCCACGCCCAGGCTGGTTGTGCCCCGGGCGGTAGCTCCCCCTCAGCATGTTGCTCTGTCCGCTTCTCGGCTTCTGGAAGGATCGGTCAGGCTGATCACGATCTCCCATCCTCTTCTTGCCCCTCATGCGTTCCTCGTGGCCCCTCCTCTCGTCCTCGACCGCGATGGCGCGGTTGACGAGATGGCGCAGGGACTTGTGCTCACTTGCCTTCAGCGCCTGGCGAAGGCCGTGGTGAAGGCCTCGCGGGGAACCGAGCTGCTTCTTCGGTCGGTGTTGGTGTCGTCGGGGGCGTACGCATCATCTTCATGAAGTGACGCTCGTACTCCTCGACCCTCATCGCACCCCGAGTCATGGTGCGGAACTCCTGCGCCTTCCGGACCGGCGGCTCGTCGGGGAAGGTGCGCTCGCGGAACGCCTCGCGGGGAACTCCCGGCCCGGGTGATGAATGCGGGTTCGGGTGGGTGGCGGTGTAGTTGTCCCACCATGCCTTGGCGGGACCCTCCGGCGCGGTGAGCGGCGATAGCGACACACTCCTCGTCGGAGCAGACGGTGAGGTCGAGCTTGGTCTCGATCACCCTCAGCCAGTCGTCGGCCTCGAGTGGGTCATCCGAGTAGGCGAAGGTGGGGGCCTTCAGGCGGATGAACCTCTCGATCTTCCGCGTGAGGTCCTCGTCCTGCGGAGCGACGCGGTTCCCTCCGTTGCCACGGTGCTCCATGGCCTCCGCCATCCTCTCGCATCGGCCGAGTGCGGAGTGCCATCACTTCCACCAAGTTAGGTGGGGGTGGTGGTGGGCGCTCCGGCTCGGGGCCGGCCTTGTGCGGCGCTCCTTGCCCAACCTCGGCCTCGGGGTTCTCGGGCGGCGGTGGTGGTGCTCCGTCGCCTCGCCCCCTAGCCCCTAAGGCTCCTCCACGCGAGGGGTGGACGGCCACGGCCACGGCCGCGTCCACGCCCCAGCTGGGCTTCTTCCTCAGCAGCTGCCTCCTCGAGGCGAGCTATCAGCCGGTTGGAGCGGCGGATCGACATCCTTCTGAAAACATAAGGGAAAAGAAAGGTGTTTACGCACGTCACTCACCAACTCACACATGAGTCTTAGGCATTCAAGAAAATAGTTCTAAATATAACCTACACTCAAGCAGAAGAAGCATTAAGACACAAATAACACCATTAAGATCCAAGCACACATCAAACATGATTATTACACTTGCTCCCCGAGGCTGACTCAGACCTTGGGGTAGCAGCAACAAGTCAACGATCTAATACATCGGTACAATCTCAAAAGGGTAGTGTCTACATGGTGTGGCATGACTCTCTTCATGCGCGGAACATGCTCGCGGCCGCATGGAACATCTCATGGAAACTACTAGCATAGAACACTACTCTAGGTCATGCCTCCTGCTCGCCTCTCTACTCCGTGCGTGCCCGGCGGTACGTGACGGGGGTAGCGGTCCTCGGTGGGGTAGTCCGGCGGGAAGATCGGGACACCAAGGCGTGAGCCTCTCGGACCTCCTCGGTCTCGACGGGGGGTCGGCGGACGGGCCATCGGGCACGGGTGGAGCTTGAGGCGTGGCGCGGGTGCGGCTCGAAGGTCTCGGTGCGAATCTCTCGGCCGAGACTCGGGGGGTAGCTCTCCGTTGAGCTCGAAGAGCTCGTCCACGCGAAGTGAGTCGGCGTCCTCCCAAGTCCTCCTCAGTCTCTCGGCCTTGTCTCTCAGGTAGACGGCCGTGCGTGTGAGCCACGCGATGTTGGCGACGTTGTCCGCTCGGCTCTTCTCCGGCTTCTCCACCTTGAGCCGCTCACACCCGGCGGGTGAGCGCGCACCGTGAGCGAGGTCGTCCTTGCGCTCGAGCTTGTCCTTCGGCTGTTCGACTCGCGGTCGGCTGCGTAGGTCCTCCTTGGCGTGCGGCATCTCCTCCCTAGTGTCCACCCTCTCCCTCTCGGACCGCGGCGGGACGGTGGTCGCGCGGTCGAGGCTCAACTCGAGCCGGCGAACACGGTGGCGTAGCGCGGTGTTCTCCCTCTCCCGGCTCGGCGCGGCGGGGCGGGTGCTTGGAGCGCGTCGATGGTGGCGTCCCACGACCCGGCCGTAGAGGGTACGTGACTCGTCCTCCGGTCGGCGCGTGTACTTGTCGAGGTCGACCAAGTAGGCGGCGGTCTCCACCGAGTCTCGTCGGTCTCGCGGAAGGGAGCGGCGTCGACGTCGTCCTGGATCCCCTCGTACGAAGGAACTCCGTCCACGAGCGGTGCGAGGCGCCGGTAGTCCGGGGGTAGCGGCCGAAGAGTCCCGGTCTCGAAGGAGGCGCGGTGCGTGCGAGCGGCGGCCGGCGGGGCACGGCGGCGGGCGGCGTCGAGCGCGGTCGCGACGGTGAGAGCGGCGCGCGCGCGGACCTCTCCCTTAAACCGGGGGAGACTCGGGTGAGGGAGCACGGCGACCGTGCGAGCACCATCCGCCCGATCACGGCGGGGGACGTACTCGGCGCGGTACGTGACGTAGGTCGGAGGGACTCCAAGCACGAGAAGGGCCCTCTCCATCCGGTGGCGGATCGCCCCGCACGTCTCGGGGGTGATCTCCGCGACACGGTGCTCCATCTCCGTGAAACGCAAGAAATTTACGTCGGCGCGGGTGAGTAGAGAAATTTTCAAAGAGGATACGAGTTTTATAATATAGCTCAAGGGTATAACTATAAAGATAGAGCGTATAGAGTCCTATTTCTATCGACCTTTCCTAGGGATACGTGCTACGGTCAAGCATGGCTGCGGTACCACACTGTAAAACCCCGGATTTTCATAGAAAACCCGAATCCTGTACCATCGCGATAGTCCCTGGATCGGTGGCTATCGCGTACGAACGTCTCACGAGTGATACACAAAGTCATACATCGCATCACATAAAGTTAATAGTACATTAATTTATTACATGTCCATAATGGAGTACATCATTACAAGCCTCTTGGGCGAATCGAGTGAAAATTCTACGCAACGGTAGCTATCTTCTCGAAGGGTCTCCACCTTTATTCTTCCCGCCACGGGCAACTCGAGCGAAGCGACGTGTCCCTCGGTCGTACCATCCGTCGGCGTTGCGGTCGAAGTCGGACTCGTACCCCGCACACCCAAAGTCTATCCCCAAGGAGCGGGATAGGTCCACGTCACCAACCGTATGCGGCTTTAAGTGGCCTATTATCTAAAGGAAAAAGAGAGTAGACAAGGAATCGGCTGTGGTTTCCTAAGCGACGACGGCGAGAGTATAAACAAGGTATCTCCATCAATATCCCAAAACCCAAGTCTCTCATCACATCTCGGATCCAGCGGGTCACCCGGAAGACCCGTCCCAACTCCTACTCTGTCTAGGGGCGATGCGAGAACTTCCTCTCCTCGCACCTCAATGATTACAACCGGATCAACGAGGTAGATGGAGCCTCTCTCCTCTAGCCGGCTATAACCACGGCTCACCACACTCTCATCTATAAGGGGGAGGTAGAAATCCCAAAACATGAGGAACGAACATGTCTTCTAGGCAGTGTCCATAACCGAGGACGCGGCTATAGCTATAGATCGAACAACTCGCGAGAGCGTGTACACTGTACCCATCCGGAATGGTACCCGGCCGGTGTACGGCCGACCGAGCCCATCCTACGGCGAACTCTCGGTAGTTACGTACCCACCCCCGCATCCGGCCCTCAAAGCGGTCCTCTCCGCGGTGAAGACAAGCACCGGAGCCGTGAAATGCTCCCGTGTGGCCACACGGGAGACGCTCCGGGAGGGTGGTCTCACCTCCACCGCTCCCCCACGGATACCCTCTATCCTTCCTAGGCGGGTATGGTTCCGCACTTGCCGAGCTCAACTCGGCCCTATCCCCACTCTCGGCGGGGTGGTGTGTACGATGTCCTATAAACAAGTTGATCCACTCGATTTCGGACGGGGCGAGCTCATGTCCTCCAAGCGCACGAAAACCCCAGCACCTAGGCTCCGAAAACCGTAACAGGAGGGATGCACTGAGGAGTGCACCCCTATCCCCGATCCCAGATCGGTTGTTTCGAGCTCACCCCCGCCAAAGTACCCCAAAACGCCTTCTCCCTGCCGGTTTTTACCCCACTCACGCCAAGAACCACTATTCCCATCCCAACACATGCATCGCGAAGCTCGGCGCACATACACGCCCATATAAACATATAGTAGTAGTAGGACAATCAAGGACAGGGTAAATAAAGAGGCAGTGCAAGGTTCATCAACATGCATACATAAAGTAAAGCGCTAGCAATACTACTCAGCAATGCCTAATGGGTAATTCAGAATCGGTCGGGCGTGAACACTGGGGTCGGGTAGTCCTCCGCGGCGAAGTCGTCGGCGTAGTCGTACTCCCCGACTCGGCTCTCGGCTCCTCCTGCTCCTAGTAGCGCGGAAAAGAAAATAAACAGCGGTCCTATTGCAACTTAAATCCAAATAAGAGCAATTAAGATCCAAAAGGGGAACAAACACTACCCCAACCCGTAGTTTAGGATTTTAGAAATTTTCTGGAAAAGGTCTCGTAATTTTCGGAGATAAAATGGATTTTCTAGGATTTTTGGAAGAGAAAAGGATTTTCCTGGAATTTTTAATCAAAAGAAAACTATCCCCAACCGGTCGGCCGCACGGGATCCCCGGATCCCAGCTGCGGCCGGGGTCCCTCGTGGCCCGCGGTGGGGCTTGGCTCCCCAACGGCCGGCCGCGGCCCGTCCGGCGGCCGGCCGTGCGGGCCGGCCGTGGTGTGACCCTTCGCGTGGCCCGCGTCTGTGTGGCGGGCCGCACCGGATCCGGGGGATCCTTTCGCGGCCACGCGCGCATGTGGGCGCTCGTGCGCAAGGCTCTAAGGCGTTTCTCCCCCCCCGCGTGCGAGATGCTCGACGAAATGCCCCCGGACGGCGGCGGCGCGGCGGCGGCTGCCTTGCGGCGGCGAGGTGCGCGGGCCGGGCCCACTTGCGGCCGCCTGCGAGGGTGAGGTGTAGCGGGGAATTGGTCTATCCCATACCCGTGCGTCGCCTTGGCCAAGGATGGGTAGCGGCGCGGCGGGGGCAAGGAGCGGCGGCGACGGTGTGGGTGGCGGCGCGGCGAGGGTCGCCGGCGGCGGCTCCCATCAAAGTCCGGTGCTCGGCTTGTGGTCGAGACGGGTCCTACGGGTGCGTATTTGCCTAAAGGCGGGGCCTTTCCCCCCACGAGTTGCCGGAACGGTACTTGCTCTCCGCGGCGAGCTCGGGCCGGCGGCGGCGCACGGCGCGGGCACGGCTCCGGCTCGGGGGGGGCCTTGCGTGCGCGCGCGCGGTGGACGACGCGTCGAGGCGGTCATAGTGCGGGCTCGTGTGGGCGGTTCGCGTGCGTGCGCGGGTAGAACGGGACCAAGCGGGCCGGCGACGCGGCGCTGCGGAGCTCGACGGCGGCGCGACGCGCGTCGGGCGCGCGAGGACGGTGCGGTACGAGAAGAAAAGGGACGGCGGCGAGGGCGCGCGCTTGCGGCGGCCGGCGGCGGTGGCACTGCGGAGACACGCTTCCCGGCTGGCACGATGGCCGGCATCACCGGCGGCGGCGGCGCGGCGGCGAGGTCGGCATGGCGTGCGCAAGGGGGCCGCGGCTCGAAGGCGGGTCAACCACGAGAGGGCGAGGGGGTTTGCCTCACCTTGGTGGCCACGGGCCGACGTGCGGACGGCGGTGAAGATTGGTGGCGCGAGAGATGAGGACGGAGGCGGCGGCGGTAGAGGTGGCGGCGTGGTACGGCGGCGCGAGGCGAGAGGAAGCGAGGGCGTCGCGGTCCTTGGCTTCGCGGCGTCCTCGGGCTTCCTCGAGTGGGCCTCCGGCTCCGCGCGGTCGACGGCGAGCCGGCGGCGACCTCCGGGGCTCCTCCCTCTCCTCCTCCTCCTCCTTCTCCTCCGGCGGGGCGGAGGCGGTGTGGAGCGGGTGTTCTTCCCCGCGGCGGCTAGGGTTGCGGCTACGCCGTGGTGCGGCGGCGTCCATCTTATAGTGCATGGCGGGATGCGGGACGCGTGGACGGCGCGGATCACTCCGGTGGGCGTGGACGGTGGCGGCGAGCGGGGCGGCGGCGAGCTCGGGCGACGTCGCAAAGTGCAAAGGGGAAAAGCAAAAGGAAGGGTGACGGGAGGAAGACGGCCGACGCCGGGGGGCGACGTCATGTGGGTCCCACCTGTCGGTGTCCGGGGGCGGTGGTGGTAGGTGGGAGACGGGCCTGCGTTAAATGGGCCGCGGCGGGCGGAACGGGGAAGAAATGGGGGTGCCGCGGCGTACGGGAAGAAGAGACGGAGGTGGCCCATCAGACTTCGAGAGCTTGGGCTTGCGGCCCACGAGCAATCCCCCTTCCCCTTTTCCATTTTCTTTCAAACCCCTTTTTAAATTAGATTCAAATTTGAATGCAGATTCAAATTTGAATTCCCACTCAAGTAAATTCCAGATAAAACCAATAGAACTCCAAGTTTCTCACACTAACATTTTTATATCTCCTAGGAATTTTCATTTAGCTCAAAATAAATCTAGGAATTAAGGGAGAGAAGAAGAAGACAGCCTTATTCGATTTACGAGCACCGCAATTCAATCCAAGTTTGTTTTTGAAATTCGACATTTGAATGCAAGTCAAAACTAAGGATGTTACGGCACGGTCGACCGGTGCCGCCCGGTCAAGCGGGGTACATTTGGACTGACCGGTCCGGCCGGTCAAGGGCACCGGTCGGCCGGTCTTTGCCTAGTCGCTCACTTTTCTTTGCTTTGTGCATATCTGTCATACGCATCACGGACTTTATTTTGTCGCTTACACATGTTGCACTCCACCGATTCTAAGATATAGGGGGAGCTCACACGTCTTCTCTTCCAAATTTGTGCTAATGGCATTTAAGGCCACTTTTTGAAATTCAACTCAAAAGCACAAATTAAGGGGGAGCTCTAGCTATATCTAAGAATTTAAATGCGCTTTATTGTTTTATTTGTAAGCTTTAATCGAGTTTTCATCAATCACCAAAAAGGGGGAGATTGAAAGTGCATCTAGGCCCCTAAGTGGATTTTGGTGAATTGAATGACAAGGCGATTAAAGGACTAATGATCTTGTCTAAGATTGTGAGCAGGTTTTCATTATATATTCATGAGCAACCATTGAAGTATTTTAATTATGGATGTATTTTATGGCTCACATTTACAAAGACAAGTATATGGTGCAAGACTTCATGAGTTTATTGAAAGAGAACAAGATAATGAGTATACACACTATGGTTCTAAAGTTGGAAGCTTGCATATCCGATTTGTCAATCAAGATCAAGCATTTGAAGCGGGATTTTCAAATGAAGGATAATTGCGTGTGAAGCAAAGTGGAACTCAAAGTGGATTGGATAAGTGATGAAGAGATCAACCGAGATGTCTAGGGTGAGGGACTAAGCAATCTTTGGGGTCGTAGCTAAGCCGCCATAAGTGTTTTGCTAGGGTGAAGGTCTAGCATCCGTGGGGTCTTCAAGTATCATATTCAAACCTTAACCGAGGGAAGCTTTGCAAGTCATCAACTCGTTGCGATTGGCAACATGGAGTGACCATGGATCCAAGTGTGCATTCTTATGCTATATGGAAAGATCCTAAGTCACTAGCTCAAGTATGGATGTGCTCAAGTCAAAAGCTATGTTGAAAGCCCTCAAGTGGTTGTTGATCAAGTATGGCAAGAATTGAAGCTATTCAAGCTCAAGAGGTCATCAAAGATCTTTTACTCTTTTCTTGAGTATAGGTACGCCGTACTATCAAGAGGGATGCAACTTAGCAAGTTGACCAAGTCAAAGTGCTCTTTAGTTGACCTAAGTGAGAATTAGCCTTTGAGTGAGCTAACAAACCCTCCTAACCTAACCCGGGTCATTTCATCTTGGTGGTGAAGTGCTAGGTTTTGGGGGCAACTCGGGCACGACCGGTCGACCGGTCGGAGGCACCGGTCGGCCGGTGCCGCTAGCCCAACGACTAGTTTTTCGTACACCGGTCGTAGGTGTGGGGCACCGTCCGGCCAGGGGTGCCACCCGAGGACTAACGGCTAGTTTTCTCCTTTGAGGGGTATAAATACCCCAAGCCCTCTTCAAGTGAGGGTTCTTGCTTCTAGTGTTGTTGCTTGAGGTCCCAAGCCATTTCTAACTAGCTCTAAGCCTTAGTGGCTCTCCCCAACCATCTCTTTGTGAGATTTGTGGATTCAAGCCATCATCCTTGTGTTGGGTTGAGAAAGTGAGTCTAGGAGTGACTTTGTGAGCTAACAAGAGCGAGTTTCCATAGCTTGAGCACTTTGGTTTCGAGTCTACAAACTTTGGTGCATTTGTTACTCTTGGAGGTTCGCCTCCTAGACGGCTAGGTGTAGCCGGCTAGCTCCCAAGGTTGTGGTGAGCGGCGGGAAGTTTGTAAGGGCTGCGATCTTGCCTCTTAGTGGAAAAGATCACCTTAGTGGAAAGGAGGAAAGTGGTTGAAAGAGACCGGCTTGTTGTGGGTATTGTCCCTTACAAGCTCCTCAACGGAGACGTAGCCATACCTCGGTGGGTGGTGAACTTCGGGAAATAAATCCTTGCTTCTTCGTGTGGTTCAACTCTCTAAGTTGTTTTTCTAGCATATTTCATTTGCTTCCGCTTCGATCTACTTGGGTGTGTTTCTTGTGTGTGCGGGGCTCATTACCCCGTTTGTGATCATCTACAAAAGCCACACCCGAGTTTGATTCGTGCTAGAAGTCAAGAGGTGCTTGAAGTTGTTTTTGCAGGTTCTCTGTGATACACCGGTCTGACCGGTGAGGCGCACCGGTCTGACCGGTGTCACCTGTGAAGACCAGTGCTTGACCGGTCTGACCGGTCACCACCACCGGTCTGACCGGTGGAGTACTGTCAGCTCAAGTGTTTTGGGGAGAAAGAGTTTTAATTTGGTCGTCACGCCTATTCACCCCCCATCTAGGCGACATCAAGGTCCTTTCATTGTGGACTATTCAGCGTTACTTGTTGAGAAGGATCAAGCGACCCATCTGCTTAGCCCTCGCCGAAGTCAAAACTTTCACTTTTCCTTTTCCTCTGCGGTCACCATGTTGACCGAAAACCTAATCATGTTCGAGGGAAAGGATTGCCATCCAACTTCATCTTATTGTCAAATTTCAAATGACCTTCTTGGATAGCTTTTTGAATTCTCACCACGAAAACCCCGCACTCATTGATGGAGTGAGAATTCTGTCATGAAACCCACAATATCTCTTTTCTTTCACCCCATCGGCCGAAGCATAGAATGCCCTTCGACAACTTGATTCGACCTTCCTTTACAAGGAACTCAAAGAGCTTATCGGCTTTGGTCACATCAAAATCATAGGTGCCCTTGGCTTGCTTGACCCATCTCGATTCACTTGTTAATGGCTCTTTGCCCCACACTATTTCAGCTGCAGACCACTTCCTCTTCATCATCAAATTCCTCTCCTTGATCAGCTCTTTCGAGGAATTGGTTGTAAATGTCGGCTATATCACTTGTGTTTGGCAAACCCGAAGTCTTTCTTGAAGCCATAAGCTTGGTTGCTCATTAATGATAGCATGTGTGACAATTGGCCAAGATTATCGAACTCCATGCCGAATAGCTGGCACATACCCGCTACAGCCATACCAGCCAATTGATCATCTGGTAGGTTCAAAGAGAAGCACATGCTTTTGGTCTCTATGAACCTCCTGAGGAACTCCATTGGTGTTTCATTGTTCCTCTATCTCAGGGTAGTCAGATCAATTAGCTTCTTCTCATTGTTGCCAATGAAATAGTGAGCATGAAACTTCGCTATAAATCCTTCCAAGAGCGAGATTGAGTGAGCGAGGCAAAGAGGTGAACCATGTAAAGGCCGGGCTGTCGGTGATAGGGGAAAATATCGATCCCGAATGATTCATCGGTGAAGCTTCCCCAAGCTGCATCAAGTATCGGGCTATGTGCTCCACGGTGCTAGTATCATCTTGCCCGGAAAACTTCGTGAAATGCGGGAGCTTTCACCCGTGCGGCAAGTCCACCCCGTTATACCATTCGAGAAAGGAGGTGTATACACATGCCCTTGGTTTTTAGGTTTTAGACCGAATTGATTTTGAAGCACCTCGGTAATCCTCTCGCATTAGGAGATCAATATTGACGTCTTGATTACCCGTTCCTCCAACGGGCTTCCACTGCGGGCGCCACCATATCCAGGATTCGGGAGAGCATCAATGGCACTGTAATCCATGAACTCCGAATACCCGGTGCCGTACATGTTCTTCTGCAACTTTGTTGTTTGCTGGGGCTATCCTGTAAGTAGAATCAGGTTGAACTCCGGGAGTGCCAAACGTCATTTCTCCATATGTACGTGGATTAGGTATCGCCCGATGAGGATTTGGCCGGACTGGCCAGGCTATCCACTTGTTGAGTTGGCCGACCACTCACGCTCTCCGGAGGCGGTTGAACACTTGTATCTTGACGAAGCGGTTGGCTGAGGATGACAGCATACTTGATTCTCCTTCAAAATGCTTGTTCACTCCTGGGCCAAAGATGCCAACCATCATCTGTTGAAAGATATTCAGAAATGCAGTATTGTGCCTAGCCATTATGTCTTCCAAAGTTCTCTGTACCATGCGAAAAACCTCCTGTTTCTCTTCAGCAGATGTAGTATCAGGTTCTCCTGGCATTAGAACTCTTGTCATGTCGGACTTAAGATATGGTACACCACTTCTATTTTTAGAAAATGACATCAGACACTTCTGCTGAAATTGTTCAATAGCTTCCTTTAGTTGCAATTGCTGTTATTGCGAGACAACTCCTCTATGGTGACATCCATGACATCATGAATATCGGGCATCTTGATCGGGTAGATGGTCCCACCGGGCGTGCCAAAAAGTGTGTTGATGTAAAATCGGCACCTCACGCAAAGCACACAGCAAGCCGAACAAAGCTGGCTTAACACACATGCCGAATCCAAGCGTGCCGGTCAATTTTCCCGAAAACCGACAAAGGATGAAAAGTAGTTAGATAAAACCTCGAACTTGCCGAAATTTGGTACCGGATAGTTTCGTATTTACGGCTACAAAGCCAATTAAAATGACATATAGCTATAACAAGCTATCTGTCAACATTTTGAATATCATTCGGGAACTCTAAAACATGAAACCGGGGTATAGCCGAATGCATAACGTAAGCATGACGAAAGATCGGTCTTAGTGCGAACAACATTACATGTACGTGGTCATGACCGATTTTCGAGGATAAATTACAATAAAATAAATAAAGGTGAAGCATGATTATAAATTTGCAATAAACATGCATGCATAGGCAAAAAGCACTAGTCTACCGCATGTCTAGGTACTTTCAAACCCGTCGAGCGTGACATCAAACAAGTTAATCCACCGCATGATACGACTTGGTTTAAACCACACCACCAACCAAGAGTAGATCAATCCACCGCATGATACAATCTAAACATGAAAGGCTAAAAGCATACATTATTTAAAACAAACTTATGAACATGTTTCACTCGTGGCGGGACCGCCGAATACAAACTGTACAACCGATTCGGGTTCCGTGGAGAAGGAACAAACTAGATCAACACGCTTGAACCCACAACACGTGACACTCTAGATTGATTCGGATTCGGCTATTAAAGAGCACGTGACCCATGCATCACATCGAGGTGAAGGTTTGAACACGCATCATATGGATCGTAAAACAAGATAAAGTCGAATCTAATCAATCTAAATTAGGCAATAAGAGTATTACATGAATTAAACATGAAGTAAAATCGAAAGCAACACGTGTTAACTTAATGAATCTATTAGATCTTGCCAAATCTAATAGAGCCGATAACTAGCTTCAAGCTAGATCTTAGCCTACCACATGGCTCATGATCATTGAACCAAGCTTAAATCTACTGCATGATACTAAGCATGGTAACAAGACTACTTGCATCACGATCTAAATCCACCGCATGATACTAGATATGATACAAGGTTGCCGGTACTTACGGAGGTCGACGGGTCAATGGCTCCACTCGAAGAACTCGACGACTCGACTAAAGGACTCGAAAGATTGGCATGGGGCCGGTTTGTTGTTGAATTGTTCAATTCCTATTACAAACACTAAGGGTTTATATTTATACCCTTGTCCTAATACGACTCCTAGTCGACCACGAGTACAACATTTATTGCCCGAATTAATGCCCCGATGCCAATGTCCGTCTCGCATCCGTTATTAATTCGTCCCTTCCTTATATTCGGGCCATGTCATCACGTATTCCCGAATGCTTCCTTTTCCAAGCGCAAACAACCCTTCGCTGAATGATGGCGTGCTACCGACCGCAGGTACCTTTACCGAACACTTTGAGGAAAATTTCCTGCCGAATGATGTTTCTTTACCAAACTCGGCCCACAAGTCGGTCTCTTTCCCGTACCAATTTTTGATGTTAGCATATATCCAACCAGGAGAAGAGAGGAGAGGTCGAGTGTGCAGGGCAACGGAGGGGCTTCCCCAGCCGCCGCGAACCGGACGACTTCGACACCCACCGTCCCCGGGAAAAAGGTCATGTCTATTGTTAGGCCATATCCGGCGCCAATCCCTGGAGTTCCGCTGCTGCCCAGAATATGTAAGTCTACTTAGAGCATGTATACAGTATGTGTATGAGGAGCTTAGTTTTAAGGATATATTAATTTGTGTGGTTTCAGTCGTTGATATATCTGGATGTAGCTGTTGGTCGTTAGTGACATGTGTAGATGAATTATCATCAATCCAATACAATTTTGCTAGAGCATGTGTGCAGTTGGAGTAGCTTAGTTTCAATATTAATTTGTTTGATTTCAGTCATTTGTTATATGATTCATTGATTTGTTTACATCTGGCTGTAGCTGTGGGTCATTTAGTAACCTGTATGTACTCGATAAGATTTTGCTACACGTTTCCAATGCAATTTGTGTGTTTTAGTTTAGAGAGTTTACGTTGTTCTTGTTGCTCTAATGAATACTAATTTTAGTTTAAATATATTTTGTTGTCTTCTTGCTAGTATTACAAGAACTTCTTACCATATTATTATGGCAGCTTCAAATTCACCTTCATTTATCCCATGCGGTTTGTCAGAAATGTATTCTTATTATTTAAAATAATTAGCTGATTTCAAGTTAACAATTTAAAATAATGTATCGGGCTGACATGCTTGTGCGTTTCCGTTGTGACTGCTTGCCAACTGTTTGTTGCCAAGCAGAATTGGGATGGGCTGGAGACTTATCTAGCCGAGTTCTTGACTCAGAATCATGGTGACACGCCACTCTTTTTTTTTGTTCCGAGCGAGCGTCAATCTTTTAGGTTTCGCACATGTGTCAATCCTTTTCCGTTTCGAACGAAAGCCGCAGATCAGACTTAAATTTCTATTTTTCTTGAATCAGTTTCATTGCGCTTTTGTGTTGGGTGGGCTGCCCCTCGAGCAGCTTTTAAATTTCGTTTTTTTAATCACTTTCAAAGCACTTTTTTGAAGGTGGGTTGATATTTGAATAGCTCTTAAATTTCGATTAATGTGAATCGATTTCCAAGCACCATTTTGAAGGTGGCTGCACTTTGAGCAACTTTTAAATTTCGATTCATGTGAATCGCTTTCAAAGCACCATTTTGAAACTGGGCTGCACTTTGAGCAACTCTTAAATTTCGATTCATGTGAATCGCTTTCAAAGCACCATTTTGAAGGTGGGCTGCACTTTGAGCAGCTCTTAAATTTTGATTCATGTGAATCGCTTTCCAAGCACCATTTTGAAGGTGGGCTGCACTTTGAGCGGCTCTTAAATTTCAATTCATGTGAATCTTTTTGCCAAGAGTCTTGTATGTACATGCACATGAAAATAAACTTATTCATGTAACGAAATGCTTTGATGCTATGCTTACGATGTGAGTGAAATGAAATGGATGCAATTTATTGAGAAATATCAAGGAGTTAGCTAGGCGTATGAGAGATTCTGCAAGAGAGAATTGCAACTAATACTGTTTAAGTGTTGGATCGTGCACGGAATTGATTATGTCGCGGAAAGTAAAGGTTGTCAGTCTTAGATTCTTGTTTTTTAATCTTACTATCATATATAATTGGCAACCTGCTATGTGGTTGCTTTCGATGCAACATATATCATCACTTTTAATAATATTTGGTTGAAAGGCAATTGTAAAACTTGTGCATTCAAGAACCATGTGATTGATGAGAAAAGAATTACCTTTGGCAAAGGTTAAAACCATTTGAGAAGACTCATGATTGATGAATACCAACATATATCAGTCTAATAGAATAAGATGATCCAATGGCAACAAGAAATATCCGCCGAAGAAAGTGCCCCGGAAACCCCTGAGCGACGAAAGTTGCTCGGGCAATCCCGGAGCGAAGAAAGCTGCTTGGGAAATCCCTGAGCGAAGAAAGGTACTCGGGCAATCCCCGAGCGAAGAAACCTGCTCGGGCAATCCCCGAACGAAGAAAGGTACCCGGGCAATCCCCGAGCGAAGAAACCTGCTCGAGTAATCCCCGAGTAAAGAAAGGTGTTGGGGGTGCGCCTTAGGAGGCCTAAGGCTAGGACCCCCTTATGTGTAAAAGAGGCCAAAAGAGGGGTCTGATGGTGTAATTGTAAAAATTGAGGACCTATTTGTAATTTAATACTTCATCAGTGGAAATAATATAAAGACCCACCTTCTCCCTATACAAGAAAAAGAAAGGCTGGGAGGAGGGGGAGAGGTTCTTTTATTTCACACATTGTCTTTCTTCTTCCTGTTGGGATCAGAGATCCCAACAAAAGGTACTCGGGCAATCCCTGAGTGACGAGAGCTGGTCGGGAAATCCCCGAGCGAAGAAAGGTACTCGGGCAATCCCTAAGCGAAGAAAGCTGCTCGAGCAATCCCGGAGCGATGAAAGCTGCTCGGGCAATCCCCGAGCGAAGAAAGCTGCTTGGGCAATACCTGAGCGAAGAAAACTACCCGAGCGAATCGTGGGTTTTAGTTTCGAGCCTAACACAAACAGTGGGCGCCAATTGTTGTGTTATGCCAAAGCTTTAACACAAACAATGAAGGGAATGAAACAAACTGAAGACACGAAGGGTAGTAAACGAAAGTTTCAACACTGTAGTTCTCAAAAGTCCCTCCCCTTTACAAGTGCTGGTCGACCTCCTTTTATAGGGAGACGAGCGGACTTTTACATTCCAAAAATGGCCTTGTGTAAAACAAATTATTCTAGAATGTACTAGGCTAAACTAGGGATTTCGCCTCCGGGTATTCACGTGTTGACAGATAGAAGACGTATCCACCTACGATCCGCAAGCGCACAGACCTACACCTTTTTCACCACGGGATTCCCAAGGTTCTTGTCAATCCACGGAGCAAGGGGATTACAAGCGTTTGATCTACCTCTACTCACTAACTACTCAAACCCTAACTATGATTAAACTAGAAAACGACTAAACTATGCTAGAGAGAATGATTAAGCAATCAAGATAGGAGACACTTGCCCATAGGTCTACGATACTCGAACATGCAATCGCTTTAAACATGAACACCAATCTAATCTATCGGGGGTTGTGACCACGGTTTCGCCCCCTTTCCCTCCCCCGTATTGTCACTACGCGGAGGTATTTATGACTAGACCTATGATGGACACGACGTATTGAATTGATCCAAGGGAGCATTGGGATCCATACTTCCTTTACAGCACAGTAGCTAACCTTAAGCATCTAAGCACATTCAACACAAGATGATAGATAGATAATCTAATAAAGTACGATTACATCTTCAAGACCGATTACAACCCATGGACGAATAAGGAGATTACCCCATCAAGGTGCTAGACAGCACCATTGATCATGGTCACCCTTCCGACGGTGTCTTCCTTCTTCTCCACTTGTGGGTGCTTCCTTCGAGGTGGTCGACCCCCCTCCGGAGATCTCCCTCCTCTCTCTCTAGCTTGTGGATGGCCTCCTGGTACGAATGGCTCTCCCCTCGCGAATGGCAGTGCCTCCAAGACTTTAGGGTTGACGATCCTTCAGGTGCAAGGAAAGGGGGGCCGAACCGACGTTGGGAGTGGGCCAGGCCGGCCGGCCTGGGCCGACCGGCCCAGGCCCACCTCGGCCCGGTTCGGTCGCCCCTTCGCTCCCGTGGGTCCTCATGCATTTATGCACTTTGCCCCTTCCACTTGCATGATTTTGACGACGTCATCCTCGCGTCCAAGATGGAGGTTCTCTGTGCATGAAGTTCGGTCTTTTACACTTCAATCCCCGGGGGTGTTCCTTAATAGCACTTCGGTCCTCGCCACCATTGGAAGTGGTTTCATCAAGCTCATGAACACGAACAAGACTCCGTAAATGCTCCTTTGAACTTGTTGCGAATTTGTCCTTTATGTCCATGTTTTCCTACATAAACTCCACACTTCCAAATGCATGCACAAAGATGAACTTGTTATATGATTAGTGTGCCTAGTGGCGGGTTAGTTCCATAAACAAATCCAAATCAAAGTGTAATGAACATGTTTGGTGTACCAAAATACACCATCAACATCTCCCCCACGCTTAGATCTTGCTCGTCCTCGAGCAAGTACTCGTAAAAGAACTTTGTCCAAGGCGCTGTAATCATGTTCCGCTAAATCTTTCTTCACAAGTTAGTCAATCCTTTATCTTTAATACATAAACATAAAGTAATGATCATCATACATAAACATGGGCGTTTAGAATCTTTACCACGTCAAGATTTACCCCACAACTCAAACTCTTCACTCGAAGCCTTCAATCTCAGCCATGCTTACCTCTTTGCTTCCATTGGAGGGTTTTTATGATTTTCAAAAACAAAATTCCTGCAACAAGTATTAGACAAAAACCTTTCTCCAAGCTCTCTCAAGTCACTCATATAAAGTGGCTATCCTAAACAAGTTTTATAAAACTCTCACCTCCCATAAGTCTCTTATATAACATGTAAAGTGGAGCTATAGGTATGGCTAGCACAATCAACACAAGTATTGTCAAACTAAGAACTCCCTCTAATGGTTGTTTACCTTTCAAAGCCAATGATCATGAGAATAAACCATATGTGGGGATATCAATGGTGAGAAGATTTAGAATGGTGGACATGTGCAAGGGCAAAAGAAAATATGACTACGAGGCACCGATGACGTCCTCGTTGTCGGATTGCACATGGTTGGAAAAAGAGTGAAAGTTTCGTCTCTCAACAACGTGACATCCTCCCTTGCACTTTATTTTTCTTTTACTTGATTCATCCCTCTCATATCTTTCTTGCCACTCCTCTTCTCTCGTTTTCTTCTTTTTCTTTCTCATACATATATATTTTTTCACTTTTCTTTTCTATTTTTCTTTCTTTCTTTTCCATACACATACTTTTCTTTTTATTTTTTCCCTCTCTTAATATCTTTTCCTCTCTTTTCAAAGCTCTCAACTCCTCTCTTTCTTGCATGTACACAATCTGAATTTTAAACAAAAACCATGCTAAAGATGAGACGAAACTTTGAAAGTAGGTTGTGTTCAAGGAATGTGATGTACAAAAGAGATGTATAGGGTTGGGTATGGAATTCAGCGATGTACAGGACCTTCGATGTGAAAGTCACGTTACCGAATGCATGACGAGGCTAGCAACAAAAGATAAGCACAAGGAAATGATCATTGCTCGAAATTAAAACTCCCAAGAGAGAAGGGTCCTAGCCCAACTCATTGTGCTAATCACACTTATGGTGGAGCAAAAAATAAGTTTGGCTTTGTATAGGATTTTTTTTCTTACTCTCAACTTGGAAAGAGAGGTTTTGCTAACCTTTATCACAAGGGTTTTTAGATAATTTTAAGAACCAAATTCCTCCAACTTTTAGCATCGAACATAGCACAACCAAAATAAAAAGCTCAAGATCGAAGCACGGTATGGGTACTTTTAGAAGTAGCAATTCCACTAAGCACCACGGTAAATGTTTTTCAAACCACACACTTATGTTCATATATCAAAAACTAAAGACGAACAAACGAGTGAATCAAGATAAGCATCATACAAGACACAAAATTTAAAGGACTCTTTTTATTCGATTTTCTTTGACACAACACTAAATTAAGACACTTCAAACTTGCAAAAATTTAAAAACACACTCAAAAACTAAAGACTCTTAAACTCTAAAACTCTCTCGAAAACTAAACCGAACCAATCTAAACTTGAAGCTCAAAAGCTAAAGGCTAGCTAGCTAGCTCTCCCCCACGCTAAAATCATACGACGTCCTCGTCGTATCTTACAAAAATCCTAAGGGGGAAAACTAAACCTAGTGGTACTTTCCGCAACTATTGCACCACTTGCCCCTCATGTTCCCGACCATGCCAAAAAGTTTGCGCACGTTGCGATTCAGGAACTTGTAGTCATCTTCGACCACGCGTTCCAAATCCTGCACACGCTGCCTCAACGCCTCCATAGCCTGGAAACATTCATCGACTGATGCATAGAGCTCCGAGATGGAGTGACGGCAAGCCGCACAACACATCGGATGCATCCCGAAAGGGTCGTCATCGCCAAGGTCTCCGCCGTCTTCGCCATCACCATTGTCGTCACCGCCGTCGTCGTTGCCGCCGCCATTGGGGCCTTCGGGATTGTTCTCCTTGGGCACCTCTTCCCAAATGTACAAATCATTATCATCTCTTCCGACGGCCGACCACGAGCTCGGGCTACGATCGTCGGAGTAGTCTCTATCCCCATAGTCCTTAGGCTCGGGCGACACCTCCTTGTAGTCCTTTCGCTTCATGCCTCGGATGCGCGCCGACCTTCGAACGGGAGTAGGGACGTTCTCCTCTTTGACGGGGTTGCGAGAAGCGATAGCTCCAGTCGGGACATGCCCCCGCAACAGATGCGGGCGGTCCTCTTAATCTCTACGAGTAGCTTGAGCTCGCATCACTTCGCCTCCTCCATCGATGGCTCCTCGGAGCCTAGCTTCAACTCTATGCTCCTCGGGGACACCATGGCTGCTGCGTGGGTACAAAACAATGCTAGATGAGATGGATTCCCGAGCTCCCAATTCGGCCAAATAAGTAGTCTGAAAAGGAAAACCCTAGGAACCTCATTTTCCTTATTCAAACTTCCCTTAAAATTTTCTGACCGAAGAAGGAAGTCAAAAAGGAGCATTCCGGGGAGAAACCGGGCGAACCGCCGCGGGGGCCCCTTCGGGCCGGTCGGACCGGCCGGCCGGCCCCACCCCGTTCGGGGGCCGGCCGGTCCGGTTTCCCGTGTACCGCCCTTTTTTCGCTTTCTTAGCCCATGGGAAAAAGTTGGCCCAGTAAATCGCGAGAAACTCCAGAAAAATAAAAGAAAAACTATTTACAAAAATCCACACCTTGTTTTACATCCTAGGCTGGATGTTCGGGCTCTTCTTCCATGGTGAAGACATCAATGTGGTGAAGGGGCACAATGTCGGGTTCGTAGTAAGCCTTAAGCCGTTGACCATTCACCATGAATTGATCACCTTTCACATCCATAATGGTTACCGCTCCGTTGGAGAGCACCGAATGCACAACATAAGGTCCGTCCCACTTGCTTTGCAATTTCCCCTTTCCGAAGGTTTTAAACCTCGAATTGTAGAGGAGGACCTTATCTACTTCTTTAAACTCTTTCTTTTTCAACCTTTTATCATACCACCTTTTAATTCTCTCTGTATATGCTTGCATTTTCATATGCTTTCAACCTCATCTCTTCTAGCTCGCTTATTTGAATTCTTCGTTTTACCACCGCGGCATCGAGATCAAGATTCATCTCTTTGATCGCCCAATAGGCTTTATTTTCCAACTTGATCGGGAGGTGGCAAGCTTTTCCATAGACGAATTGATAAGGGGTCATACCTATCGGTGTCTTCAACGTCGTTCGATATACCCACAAAGCTCCGTCTAATTTCTTTGACCAATCCTTGCCTCCCTTCTCTATGGTTTTGTTGAGAATGTTTTTTAATTGCCTATTCGACGTTTCCGCTTGTCCGTTGGTTTGTGGATGATAGGCTGTAGAGACCCTATGTTCAATTCCCAACTTGGACAAGCACCTTTTGAAATTCTTTCCAGTGAAGTGAGTTCCTCCATCGCTAATCAAGATTTTCGGTCTACCGAAACGAGGAAAAATCATGCTCTTGATCATAGCAATGGACTCCTCCGTGGAAGCTTTACGACATGGCATGGCCTCTACCTACTTGGATACATAATCAACCATGACTAGGATATGCTCATATCCGTGTGAGTTTTTGAAGGGCCCCATGAAGTCTATACCCCACACATCGAATAAATCGATTTGTAGATTGTATTTCAAAGGCATAGAATTTCTCTGAGAGATGTTCCCAGTTCTTTGGCATTCGAGGCATGATGCAACATATCTTTTAGTATCTTCATGCATCTCCGGCCAATAGAATCCGCTGGACCACACTTTTGCTTGGGTCCTATTATGGCTATAGTGCCCACCGTACTCCGCCGAGTGGCACTTTCTCAAGATTTCTAGCCTCTCTTCTCTTGGCACACATCTTCTCATGACTCCATCATTGCCAAGTTTGAAGAGGTAAGGTGCATCCCAAAAGTACTTCTTACTTTCGGAGATTATCCTCCTTTGAGAGTTTCTATCTAGATGGTCAAGAGGCATCTTCCGAATCGCTTGAATGATATCAATCATCCAAATGTCTTTGTCGAGCACTCGATAGAGGTGGTCATCTCTCATCTTGTCTTCTATGGGCTCTTTATCATCTTGTCCACGATTCATCCTAGACAATTGATCGGCCACACCATTCTCCACCCCCTTCTTATCACGAATTTCAACATCAAACTCTTGGAGAAGAAGGATCCAACGGATCAAACGTGGTTTAGGATCCTTCTTAGCCAAGAGATACTTGATGGCCGCGTGATCGGTGTAAACAATGACCTTCAAGTTCACGATGTAAGATCTAAATTTTTCGAAGGTGAATACTACCGCTAGCAACTCTTTCTCCGTAGTAGCATAATTTAATTGTGCCTCATTAAGAGTTTTTACTAGCGTAGTAAACGACGTGAACTCGGCCTTCCTTTCTTTGACCGAAAACCGCGTCTACGGCGTAGTCACTTGCATCACACATGATCTCAAAAGGTTGGCTCCAATCCGGAGGTTGAATAATGGGAGCACTCACCAACGCACTCTTCAAGGTCCGAAATGCCGCGAGGCACTTCTCATCAAAGTCAAAAGCCACATCCTTTTGAAGGAGATGCGTTAAAAGCTTAGTGATCTTTGAGAAGTCCTTAATAAATCTTCTATAAAATCCGGCATGACCTAGAAAGCTCCTCAAGGATTTAACATCCGTCGGAGGTGGGAGTTGCTCAACCGTCTCTACATTAGCTTTGTCCACTTCAATGCCTCTCTCGGATATAACATGTCCGAGCACTATGCCTTGCTTAACCATGAAGTGGCACTTTTCCCAATTTAACACCAAGTCTACCTCTGCACACCTCATGAGGACCTGATCCAAGTTTGCCAAGCAATCCATGAACGTCTTCCCATAAACGGAAAAATCATCCATGAATACCTCGATAATTTCTTCAATGAATTCCGAGAATACGGCCATCATGCAACGTTGAAAGAGGCCGGAGCGTTGCATAGACCGAAGGGCATCCTTCTATATGCAAACGTTCCATAAGGGCATGTAAACGTTGTTTTGTGTTGATCATCCGGGTGAATGTTGGATGTGGCACGCAATACGGGTCGCAACATGGCCGTAATATAGTCTTAACATGATCGCAACATTGGGGGAGAAGGGAGGAGGACCACCGATGTTTGGATGTTGCACGCAACATGCTCGCAACATGGCTCACAATCGTTTCTCATTTTATGTTGAAAATCGTTCTTTACATGTCGCATCCGTGCTCTTCACATGTTGCGAGTGTTCCATGTGAATGTTTCAAAATTAGAACTAAAATTTTTTATGTTGCAAACATTAATTTTCGATGTTGTAGATGTTGAGTCTCGATGTTGCAGACTCGTGTTGTTGGGTGTTGCAAACATTAAATTTTAATGTTGCGGATGTTGAATTTCGATGTTGTAGACATGTGATGTTGGGATCTGTGTCGAGGAGGGGGTGGAGAGCTTCTGATGTTGGATGTTGTACGCAACACGGGTCGTAACATGACCGTAATATAGTAGCAACATGATCGCAACATTGGGGGAGAAGGGAGGAGGACCGCTGATGTTTGGATGTTGCACGCAACATGCTCGCAACATGGCTCGCAACATGCTCGCAACATTTGCCCCCTGACTTTGAATCGAATGGCTGACGATTGATTCGATTCCCATCCGACGGTCACGGAGGTGTCCGATGCTAGCACCCTGAACGGACGTGCGGGCGCTAGCAGTTCCGTACTTTAAATGGGCTCAAGCTTATTACCGTGAGTTCAAGTAAGATACAGCATCCCCAATGCACATGCCCTTTAGTCTCAGTTCTATAAAATTACTTCATATAATCAATGCTACAATCTATGGAAACCTAGAATTTGACAAAGGTTTATTTATGCCTCCTTAACCTTTAGGCTGAGTCCAACACGAGAAGGCAAAAAAGAGATGCATTCGAGAGTTTTGCCTCGCGCACAGTTGCTCCGTTCACAAAGCAAAATAGCCGGCCTCCAACAGCGTGGACGCAAACGCATTCAACCCATCCCGGTCCCACCCTCTCTCCTCCCGTCGCTAGCGCCGCCGGCGCAGAAGCCGTCGAGCTCGCCCATGCGCGCCTCGACCCCCCTTCGATGCGAAGCCGGAGGTGGAGGAGCTCGTGCGGCACCGACGACACGGGCCCCTCGACGTGCTCGCCCACGCGCGGCTCCTCCTCGATCCCCTTCGATGCGCAGCCGGAGGTGAGGGAGGACGTGGAGGAGCTCGTGAGGGAAGAGGTAGGCGGCGCGGAGGTGGCCGTCGCCTGCCACTGTCGCAGGAGTTTCTCGCTGCCGGGAGCGAGATCTAGACGCCGCTGACCTCCTCCGACCTGCTCTTCGTCGACCGCATCGTGCCGCCGACTCCTCCAACCGGTCATGGAGCAACTCCTCCCCTGCCCGGCGGCGGCGACTCCTCTCGCTCCCGCACCAGCATCGCGCCCGCCTTCCCCTCTGACCCGCACCCCGTCGACCGTGCCGCGCCGCCAGGTTCTCCCCGTCCCCAACCCCACCGCCGGCTCCTCCAACCTCCGCGGGCTTCCTGCAGGGTGGGGCCTAGCGCCGTTGAGGAGATTCTTCGGAGGAGAGAGGGTATGCAATTTTGGCTCAAAATGCATCCCCTTTTGCATGTTGCTGTTGGAGACCATGTCCCGAGGCACAGTAGCTCATAGTAGCTCGTCGAGAGGCAAAAATGGAATTGTCTCTCATTGTTAGACTCAGCCTAAGACCAACACTTGTCATAGCAGGCAATTCTATGAAACGCCATCACTGAACACATTTGAAATATTCTTTGCTCATAAGTCATAACAGTGGCACAACAGTATTATGCGCATGATGTTAGGTCATGCGAGAAAACACACAACAAACCACTCATGCTATCTTATTTGGAAAGTTAAGAGACAATATGGCCAAATGTACTTGGAAGGTTTACAGTTTCAGGTAATAAACCTTGGCCTAGTGGGGCCTTCCCTGCTGTTTTATGTCAAAAAAAGTGCTGCCCATCATTTCATTAAAAGCAGATTAAAAGTTTGTTAGGTTAGAGGCTCTAGCTACCTTTATAACACACTGCTCAAAATGTAAGAACGGAAGGTAGATCCATACTTCCGAGCAAAATACCTGACCAACCATCATATCAAGCATGTACAAATATGTCATGCGGGTGAAGCTTAAACATAGAAAAATCAAATAGTAGCCCCACCACATTATAATTCTTGGAAAATTAATCAACCTTGCATCAATAACTAAACACTGCAGTGGTTCTACTAACAGTTACGTGCAAGGTAATGTCAGACATCAATCAAGATTCCTTAAAATACAGATAATCAGGACTCAAATGCAACATCTGCAAAGAATAAAATTGTGGTGAAGATCAAACAATACTTCATGAAACACATAAAAAAGCAAGTTGTGAAACAATTTATTAGCATAGATTTCTCCATCAGCCCTACCAGAATACGCACATAAAATTTGCAGTGGAGCTAAACGCTGCAGCGAATCTGTAAATTTAGCACCCTGGTGATGTGTTTGCTCTGCCACCTCGTGATTACACACTAAATTTGCCCTTATTGTCTAAGCCACATAGCTCAATACTACCTAAGACTACTGGAGGAAGAAAAGATTCAGCATCTGTATCACAAGACCGCAATTAATGCACGGCAAATAAACCAAGTCAAATCTGGAAAAGACAAATTGTTGCAGAATATACAAGTCTGGAAAACCATATATAAATCAACCAGGATTCAGGATGCAAATCTTCAAACAATAAGGGCTGTGCTGAAGAGGGAAATTGGTATGCCATGAAACAATGCCTATGGCAACATCTAGATGTGAACATGACTGACTCGAGACTACATAAATAGCAACATGGAGCAAAACAACGCAGCCTATGGTTTCACATTCTGTCATAACTATGGAATACAATGCTCTGTCAACAACTATGCAGCAGTTTTGCAGTAAACCTGTTTTAATTCATATGTGTAACTATGATCGACGTGTAGCTAAATTTGATGGGAAAACTTCCAAGTGATGTAATCTCACACCCTCACCTATTAACATGAACAGCAGAAGACAAAGACACTGCATTGTCACAGAAGTACCACAATATAAAAGCACGGCAAATTAATCAACCTAGCTTCAATAACTGAATGATACAGCATACATGTGGTAGACTACTAAATCAGGATGCGGGATGCAAAATTCACAATAAACACTCCATGGGAATCTCGTAAGTTAAGAAACAATGTTCAAGCACAGATTTTTCCAATTCTGGATTACTACCAAAAGCATCTATACACAAATTTAGCAAAAGTTGCTAGAGAATCAGATGAAACTGCGGATATCAGTTGATGTTCTCAAGTAGCAAGAAGTTTCTGCTAATCAGATTCAGCACTTACAACCACCATGCTAACAGAAACCTTCCCAATCTCTAAAAGGCTGATTCAAAAAGTAAAAAACTGTGGCTTGGGCTGCATGTAGTCGGCTGCAGACTCAGAGAGTGCTGGAAGGATGGAGCACAGAGGCATCACTGCTGAGTTCAGCATAAGCGGTCAGAAGGTCAAAAGGATCGCTACATGAAAAATCAGATGCTATGCTGAAAATCCAAGCAGGAGAAGCCCCATCAGTGGATGGACTCTTGAAGACAATCAGCTTACATTCTTTACTGGCCCATTTAGCTGAAGCAAGTGGCTTCAGCTTGGCTGTCACACCATCCCCAGAAGAGAAACATGCAGAGCTCACCATAACCACCATCTTTTCCAAGACCTGCGCTTTCTCAGCGATGAACTTGAGGAACGCTAGCTCACTTCTTGTCCCCCGAAACTCTTGGAAAACAAATTTCTTCACATGCTTCTGGACACAATCAATACAGCCAACATCCTTCCAGAACTTGAGATCAGGAGTGCCACTGGGGCTTTTCAGTGACTGCAAACAGATAAAATCACCATATACAAAATTCAGATAGCAATTGTGCTGAGTTATACAAAAAGGACTTATCAAAACAAGCTAACAAGTTACCGTTGTGCCATAATGCTAAATATACCAAATTAAATAAGATGGGCTGGCAAGATTTACAAAGACATGGAGCGTCTCGACATTGGGAAAGCATCTGAGGAAGGAAGGCACCATCTTAACTTCACTGCGGACTTCAAATTGCAACTCCAAAGCCAAGATCTTAACGCTTGGGACCATGGTGCTTGGGTTCACCTTCGTACCCACCTGCAATGCAAAATGTGTAAATAAGATGCACCAGAACAGAAATTGTGATGACATATTGGAACACCCTGTTCACACAATTGTACAAGGATACAGAATGAAAATTAGAACCTTGATGATGGTGTTGCCAATCTCTAGTTCGAATTTCGGCTGCCAATGTCCCAGCATGCGCAGCGTGGGTGCATGGCCAATCTTGATCCTTGAGCGCCTATCGTTCCGCGGGCTACACATATTCATCCACAAGAAGAGCCTCTCCAGTCGAGGAGCATCCACCACAGTGATATCTGTCAGGGAAGACATGGTCACCTGCACGCACCGCAGGCTGCGGCTGACCAGGCGGACGCGAGAACAAGCCAGGCTTGTGATGACAGTGAGGATCTCCAGAACAGGGCTCTTGTCGATCAGGAATTGGAGGTCTCGGTCCTCGATGACGATCAAGCTGAGTACAAGCTCCTGCAGGTTTCGGAAGCGGGTGGCACGCGGCAGCCCAGCGGTGCTCGGGAACCTCCAGGCGCCGAGGTACAGGCGGGTGAGCGAGGCGGCGCAGCTGAAGAGCTCGGCGGGGAGAGGGAAGTTCAGCGGCCACGGGCGGTTGATGAAGACGAGTTCTTGGACGCCCTTGGCCGCTAGGAGCTTCAGCCAGCGCTCCATCTCGGGCTGGTGCGACGCCATGTGGCCTCGGGTGAGGTGGACGCAGCGGAAGGGGCCCGGGTGCGCCTCCAGGACGCGGGACGCCACGAGGACGCCGACCATGGATGTGATGTCGTCGCCTCCAGGCGCCATGCGGTCGGTCCGGACGCCGCGCGACACGATGTGGGCGTCGACGAGGGCGAGGGGCACGGAGCGCCAGAGGCCGCGCCAGCTCGAGGCGAGCGCAGCGGTGCGCGCGGCGTCCTTGGCGGGGAGGCGGGAGACGATGTTCTTGAGGATCGCTTCGGGGAGGTGGCTGATGCGGTCGACGCCGTCGCCTGGGGCCCTCGCGGCGACGGCGGAGGCGAGGGGCGCCGTGGCGGACACAGGTGGGTTGGGGATGGCGTCGTACAGTAACATGAGCACCATGGCCGTGGTCATCCCCAGCGCATCGGGAACATCCACGCCATCGCGCTTCATGTCGCTCTGCAGCTCGGACTTCATCTTGCTCATGCTGACGCCTCGCCGGCGGTCGGCGGAGCGGCGAGTTCAGCAGGAGAGCGGCGCTGAAGTGGAGGGGAGTGAATGTGTTGGTGGGCGTGGAGACGAGCAGTTTATCACTGTATCTAGGGTTCGTGCGTGTTCCACCAAACTGGGCCAAATGTCGGTTCTCTGGCCCACGGAATGTGCTGCTACTCCTTCAGTTGTTTATTTCCCAACTTGCAGACATTCTGCTATCAATATTTCAACAGCCGTTTCTTTCTCATTTACTGTACTAAATAAGATGAAATTTAACTGTAGAACAGACTGAACAGTGAATTCAACTGTGTATTATTTTGTCAAGTCACATGCAAATCTTGTAGCTTTACAAGAAATATAAGCATGTGAACGAATCAGATAAACTATATACTCTTTTCATATAGATTTTTTTAAGACGTGCCTAGCACTTTGTGTTTATTAAGAAGAGATCGCGACAAGATTTGGTAGGGAGGCACATCAGGTAGTACCTGATCTGCGCAAGGAATATTATGTATCTAGTATATTTTAATTTTCTCAAGCAACGAGATCTGTAGTAATCAGCTGGAGACCTTTTGTGTGCTTGGTTTTCTGTTTTGATGCGGACGTCTTTTTTCCGTTCACTAACTACACGATGATGATGTTGTGTTGCATCCTGGCAAAACTTCACCGAAATGCCATTGATTTGTTCCCCTCAAAGTTATCCACTTCTGCCACCGGTTGATTATGTGAAATATTTAATTCATCATTTGTTCCATTTTTCACCGCCACATATGTATGCTATATACTCGAAATAGTGATCCAAAATCCTTTCTTTGATATGCAGCAAATTCTCATGATCAAGTGCTATCCTCATGATTTTGACATGCAGAAAATTGTAGCAAAGCAATGAATTACTTCTAATGCTGGATCGGAAACAGTTGCTCATATTATTTTGGCAAGTGATTACTCCCACACAGTATGTATGAAAATAAAAATACTTCTATTTTGGCAATTGAAATACTTCTCCCAAACTCTATCGGTGGATATATTGCTGCCTGAATGTGAATCACATCATGTTAGACGACATACATCATGTACTCCTAAATCATGATTTGAATAATGCGTGCATGCAAACTAAATCCATGCGTACATTACTTTTTGCAAAACCATGCAAACTAAAATTACTTCTTTAATTTTAGTACCAATATCACTTCTTTGAAAATTGATGCCAAACCAGAATGAACATTGAGAAGTATTTTGAATGGTTCGGCCATGTTCATGTGTATTCAAAGGGGACCCGTCATATTTTATTCCACATTAATTTAAAGTTGGCCAGAGCAAAGGCCCATAGTTTTGCTAATTTTTGAAACCATCACATATTTTTGTAAATTGAAAAAAATAAAAAATAATAAAATTCGATTTTTTTTACTACATGGAACAAAACAGAGTAATTGCCGCTCCGCCATTGCTGGCCATGCCGCGTGACCTCGTGACAAGGTAATTCTGAAAAAAAAGTAATTTAAGGTAATTGTTGCGGACCTTCCGCGCATGCTGAAAAGAAGACTTTTGCATCGGCACAGGTCAGTTCGTGGTCAACGAGGATCGGCTTCCTATAGTTGCACGCAAATTGCAAAACGGAAAGAAAAATGTACAGCTGACCGGGGGTACTGCTGGTGCTGAAGCACCGCTCCCTGCGGCCGAGATGGCGGAAACCCCCGACCTCGTCCCCGAGGCGTTGACGGAGTACGAGCGCCGGCGGCAGGAGAACATCCGCCGCAACCAAGCCATTCTCGCCGAGCTCCGCCGTGACGCCGCCGCCGTCTCCGCTGCCTACGCCCCCGCCCGCCCCAAGAAGCAGCCCCGCACAAACCCCGCCGGCCCCGCCGCCGCCCCGCGCCGCTCCGGGCGCTCGCGTCGCCAGCCGCCGCCGCTCGGCGCCTCCACCGTCGGCTCGCTCCCTTCGGCGCACCTGAAGCGCCGGCCCGCCCGCTTCCCGATCTCCGAGGCCTTCGTCGGCGAGGCGGCGACGGCAGCGGACCCATCGGCGCCCCTCACCTCCGCCATCCGCGCCGCGTCCTGGCGCCCACCACCGGAGGGCAACGTCGTTCGCGTGGCGGACGGGCTCGATCCACGCAATCCGGTGTTGCAACTGAAGCCGGGGAATGTGAGGAAGTTGACGCCCACCGTGATATCGGCGGCGCCGCGGGTCCTTCCGCTGGTGGACAGGACGGTGGTGGCCGTGGGGACAGATTTTGGGCATCTCGTGCTCTGGGACGCCGACAGCATGGTGCCAGTGCGACCGCCATTGTGCGCTCGTTCCGACGGGATGTTCTGGTACCATCCACACTCTCAAGCCCTTTCTGGGATCACGGCGCACCCGTTTGCACCAATGAAGGTGATGACCACTTTTCTTTTGTGTAGTGTAACCCTTGCTGTGGGTACTTATTGTTACAGATAATAGCATTGATAGTTTTATTCCCTGAAATGTAGTACTACCTCTTGGGGTACCTATGCTATGTAGTGCGTAGTGCTTATTGGTTCACATTTTTTAAGTTATTGAAATTGGTCATTTCCAGTTAATGTTTCTAGTTATATTAACTGATCCATAAGATGCTCTATGTTGTAGTGTGTTCAGTTGATCTACATAAGTTGGTATTTTACTCTTTAGGGCCTATTTTCAAGAGAGGGAGTTGCAGTTGCTCCAGTAATATTCAGACTCGGATCCAAATCATCTTTCCCAAACAGCTGCAAAATGGGAGGAAATGTGAACCTACAACCTTGGTTGGGTTGTGAGATGACCTGAAAAAAATTGTAACAAAGTTACATTTAGTGGATGAGGGCCACTCTTTGTTTCTCTTCACATTCTTCCATCTGTAACCACAAAATCAGCATTGAGTTCTGCATTTGATTCTTTTTACTTGCAGATTTACAGCTGTAGCCGTAATGGTGAAATTTGTCTTATGGACGTGAAGGGGGAGATTTTCAACATGGTTCATTTGTGTAATGATTTGGTGCTCTCCATTTGTCAATCACCAGATAACAGCAATTGCTTGTATTTCGGTAAGGGGAGTGGTAATCTGAATGCTTTCGATGAGAGAGCGGGTAAAATCTCAAGCACATGGCAGTTGCATCATGATTCCATAAGCTCAATAGATTTCAATCCTGAGAATACATATATGCTAGCAACAAGTTCATTGGACAACACAGCATGCGTGTGGGATATAAGAAACATGAAAATGCGGAAGGCACAGAGCTTGAAGGTTGTTGAACATAAGATGTGTGTTCATTCAGCTTATTTCTCACCAAGCGGAAGCATTCTTGCGACAACAAGGTCAGCATTTTATGGTCATTTCTCCAATATCCATATATTGCATCCATCTGTGGCATAATATGCACAGTATTTACTTGCATAATGTATTACTGCTAGAATGTCGCACAAATAGTCATATTGGTTGCCACAATGCCACCCATTATCTCCGTGTTCTTCAGTACAATTACGGTTTTCTTCCTGTTGCATATTTGAAGTATAGTTTGTTGTAATTTTCTTTATCTGCTTTGATGCCTCAATTATCTCAAATGTCGAAATGTTAATGACATCGGATATGTTGATCTAACTCTTATCTCTGCAGTCGTGATAATACTGTTGGGATTCTGAGTGTCCGTGACTTCGACAGATTATGCTATCTACAGCATTCATGTTCTTCAACTACATTAAAGTATGTCCTCTCTTCACAGCTGGTTCCTTAATGTCAAAATTATAAATTTATAATGTTATGTCACCCTGTAGAGCAGGCAGCTTATTTGTAGAGATCTCTTATTCATATTTCCTCTGTTCTTTTATACACACATTTGAACATTACTCATTCAAAATGTAAGTCAGCAAAAACTGTTGTAGATTGATTTAATTGTATTTTTCATAGAAAAGTTACTAAAATCACCATTAGATTAACATATTTGTGGTTGATGTTTTTTAAGTTTGCACAGATAAATCGAACTGAAAACAGGGGGCGGGGGTAAGAATGGCACCTAGAGCCCCGCTCAATTTGCCTTCAGTGTTTTTACTTTGCAATACATAATTCTTGGGGTCATTTTGATGGCAGCAAGGCATGTTTAATCCATGACTGCAGGGCAAGCTGGGGTTGGAATGATTCTGAACTGTTCGTTGATATTGAATGGGACACAGGCATCCTCTCAATTGATCTTAATGATACTAGTGCATCCACTTCTTGGAAAGCACGCATTGGGAGTGAGCAAACGACGGAGATCCCAAGCCAGTTTACCCCACACCCATACCAAGTTGGTGTTCTTGCCTGTGCAGGACACCGCAGTAAGTTGTTCCTTTGGACACCACGATAAGTTGTTCTTTTGTCCTGTCTAACTAACTAGTGAAACTTAGCTTGAGCTGTGTAAATTCAGCTGTGCATTCATTAGTAACTCGGGAGTCCAGGCTGAGAATCAGAGGACCCCTACCCCTCATGTATTAATGATGGTAGCACATGATGAGATTTTGATGTGCTAGGTATCATGTGCTCTACTATTTGGTTGCACTAGGCAGCCTAGAATCAGAGGATCCTTGGTTATATTAATGATTGTATCCTTAATTAGTGGACCCTTATTGTTTAATGGTCGTATCTCTTGATCAAGTGCTTCCTCACAGTGGTTGGCTGACCTGTACAGAAAAGCTCAAACTGCCTTGCGTGACACAAGTAACTCCCCAGTCTGTAGCGAGACGTGCCAGCTAATCTGACCGGTCTACGCAGAGGCACGGTGAAAACCTAAGATCGCCACCTCGGGAGGGACCCCGTCGGAGGTGGCGCGCCTAGGGTTGCTCTGAGGTCGGCAAGGCTACTCAGAACGTCCCTGATCGTCGTCGAGACAAGCAAGGAAAGCACAAGGTTGGAAAAACTAGGGTTTGAGAGATAAAAGTTGTAAAAAGTAATGATCGATTGAGTGATGCCACCTCAAACGGTCGTGGCCCTTTATATTTATAGGGTGGGGAGGTCTTGCCCCGCAAGGAATCCTTTTACAGCTCAAAATTCGCAAGGACTTCTCAATTCTACCCGGACTCGGGGTCCACCGGTCAGACCGGTCAGGCCCACCGGTCAAACCGGTGTGGCCGTTGCCAGATCGGCTATAAGACGCCCCATCAGTCAGACCGTTGAAGGACACCGGTCTGACCGGTGGCGTCAGCCTGATCGGCCTCGTGCCAATTTTGGGTGCGAACATATGCCCCCCTGTTTTTTAGTAAAGCTTACTGTCTAAAAAATAAATCTAAGGTCGATGTGATACTTCACCGGCCTTTTTTTGGCCTAAGGGCGATTTTACATTAAATCGGCCATATCCTATCAAGCACCCTGCCAGACACTTGGATGAAATATCTTCAAGTACCTCCCGTTAAGAGCTATCGGAAGTCGCTGTCCTTGCAATGTTTCCATCATGTAAGAATTCCTAGAACAAACCTGGACAACCTGGTATGGACCTTCCCAACTTGGAGACCACTTATCGAACTGGTTACTTTTAGCTCCAATAGGTAAAATTGTCTTCCAAACCAAGTCACCTACCTGAAAAGATTTGGCCTTTACCTTCTTGTTGTATGCTCTAGCCACTCTTCTTTTGTCTTTCTCAATTTCTTCCAAAGCCTCCATACGCTTGTCGGTCACTTCATCAATATTGTCCATCATCAAAGCATAATATGACTCAATACTAAGATTATTTTGCTTTGCAAGTCTATATGCGCCTAGATTCACCTCAACGGGCAAAACGACCTCTTGACCATACACAAGCTCAAAAGGAGTAACTTTAGTAGCACCATGTCTAGAAATACGATGAGCCCATAAAGCTTCAGATAATACCTCATGCCATCTTCTAGGATTGTCTTCTATCTTTTTCTTAATGAGCTTTACCAAAGTTTTGTTGCTAGACTCGGCTTGATCATTGGCTTGAGCATAATATGGAGATGAATTGAGTAACTTAATACCATAGGAAACAATAAATTCACGCACCTCTTTAGATATGAACGAAGTCCCTTGATCCGTAGTCAAAGTCTGTGGAACGCCAAACCTATGTATGATATGCCCAGTAATAAACTCAATCACCTCTCTATGCGTCATATTCTTCAAAGGGATAGCTTCAGTCCACTTGGTGAAGTAATCAGTAGCCACAATCACAAAACAATGCCCTTTGATGCTGAAGGATAAATTTTGCCAATAAAATCCAAACCCCATCCTTTGAAAGGCCAAGGCTTAATGATCGGATGCATCAACGCAGCAGACACTAACTGAACATCTCCATGTTTCTGACACTCTTCACAACCTTTGTAGTATCTAAAACAATCAGCTATCATAGTAGGCCAATAAAAGCAAGCTCGCCTGAGGAGCCACTTCATCTTAGGAGCCGATTGATGAGTACCACAAATACCTTCATGAACCTCTGCCATAGCTAACCTAGCTTGATCAGGACCCAAACACTTTAATAACAAATCATCCGCAGTCCGTCGATATAATTCACCATCATCAAGAACAAACTTAAGAGACCATCGTCGGATTTTTCTGTCAACTGAACTGCTAGGATTATGCAAATAATCAACCAGAGGCTTCCTCCAATCCTCCACCTCATTTTTGTCAAAAAAACCCGAGGAGGAGCTTTTATCCGGGCACCGGTCAGACCGGTCGGTGGCACCGGTTAGACCGGTCGGCTGCGCCGACCTGACCGGTGCTTCCAGAGCAAAACACTCGGCTGTAAACAACGGTTTGTGTTCTTGAAAATTTCTTTTTCGAACAGTATAACCAGATGCTTGCTGAGCCAGAGCATTAGCTCTAGGATTTTCCTGTCGTGGCACATGATAAATAACAAATTCATCCATACAAGATATGATATCTAAACACTTATCAAGATAAGCATTTAAAAAACCATTTAAGCATTGACATACCTTGGAAACTTGCTGCACCACCAACAAAGAATCTCCATATGCTTCCACATGTTTCACTCCCATGTCATGCAAAATTTCCAACCCAAATAGAAGAGCCTCATATTCGGTTTGGTTGTTAGTACAATCATGATCCAATCGGTTAAGAGCTTCAAAAACAGCCCTATTTGGCGAAATAATAACAACTCCAACACCACAACCATCTTTGCAAACCGATCCATCAAAATGCAACTTCCATGGAGTAAAAGTAACATAACCGACATTCAAATCAAGTTGCTTATCTACTCTATGTCCAACAATAAAATTGGCAACAATTTGACCTTTCATAGAACTTAATGGCTCACAATGTAAGTCATATTCAACTAAAGCATAAGCCCATTTGCCGACTCTACCACTTAAAATTGGTTTATGCAACATGTATTTGATTATGTCAGTTTGATATGCTACTATGCAAGTGCTAGGTAATAAATAATGCCTCAACTTGGTACAAGTATGATATAGTGATAAACATAACTTTTCAATAAAAGTATACCTCGTTTCGGCGTCTAATAATCTTCTACTCTCATATGCAACAATATATTCCTTGCGTTTGATCTCTTGAGTCAAAACACCCCTGATAACATCCTTCTCAGCCGCTACATAAAGCTTGAAAGAAATACCACTCTTGGGTGCTTGAAGAACGGGTGGCGAAGTCAAATAGCTCTTAATCTCATCTAATGCCTCTTGTTGCTTTGCCCCCCAAGTAAAATCAACATCATTCTTCAACCGAAGTAAAGGAGTAAAAGCATTCACCTTCCCGGACAAGTTACAAATGAACCTCCTCAAATAATTTACCTTGCCCAAGAACTTTTGCAAATCTTTTTTACAAGTTGGTGCTTTAACACTCTAGATTGCCTCAATCTTTTTAGGATCTATCTCTATGCCTTTCTCATGCACAATGAAGCCTAAGAACTTCCCAGCCGATACACCAAAAGCACATTTGAGTGGATTCATTTTTAATTTATATCGACGCATTTTGTCAAATGCAAGTCTTAAATCAGCTAAATGAGAATCGTCTCCAGCCGATTTGACAACAATATCATCGATATAAACCTCTACTACGATGCCAAGCAAATCATGAAAGATTAAATTCATAGCTCTTTGATAAGTAGCACGCACATTTTTCAATCCAAAAGTCATAACAACGCACTCAAATAAGCCAACAAAACACGGACATATGAAAACCGTTTTGGAAACATCCTCATCGGCCATAAATATTTGATTATAACCAGCATTACCATCAAGAAAGCTAAGAATTCTATGTCCGGATGCAGCATTAACAAGAAAATCGACTATAGGCATAGGATATTCATCTTTAGGAGTAACTCTATTAAGATCTCTAAAATCAATGCAAACACAAAGCTTTTTTGTTCCTTTTTTCTCAATAGGCACAATATTAGAGATCCAATCAGCATAACGACAAGGCCTAATAAACTTTGCATCAAGTAACCGATTGACTTCTTCTTTCACTCGGTCATAAATATCAGGATTAAAGTTTCTACGAGGTTGTTTATAAGGCCTAAAACCAGGTTTAATAGGTAAATGATGCTCAACCAAATCACGACTTTAAACCAGGCATTTCATTGTAATTCCATGCAAAACAATCAACATACTCCTTTAACAACTTTATTAAATCAAATTTAAACAAAGGATCAACATTCTTGTTTACAAATGTCGGCCTAGGTACAATGCCATCACCAATATCAACCTCCTCTAAAGGATCAGCCGACGTAAACCCTTGTCCTAACTTTCTTAATTCATCAAAGTCTTCGACAGCCTCACATATCATTCTTATGCGCCCGATAGTGCTCTCGCCTTTGTTGCAACCACTCCAGATTTGCATCCATCAAATCAATAGAGAAACTCCAGCCTGATCAACGATCAGCCTCATGACAACAGTAGCAAAGCCATCTTTGGTGGAATCAATAAGTTTTAAGTCGGATAAATCTAAACCAGTTAAGCACTTAAGATTCTCATAATTATCCATAGTAGAACTATCGGCCACTGCAACACAAGTCGATGCATCACCATGAACAATCTCTACTTCGTCGCCTACCATTGGATTAAAAATTGATGTAAAGTAGAAGGCACACAATGATTTGCATGAATCCAATCACGACCAAGGATAAGACTGAAGTTACCTTGTGTCTCAGCGATGAAGAATGTTGTAGCCAATGTCTTGCTCCCAATAGTGAGTTCCATAGAAATAACGCCTTTAGCTCCCATTGGCTTGCCTCCCCCAACACCACTGGTAGTCATGTTGGTCTTGATCAGCTCATCATCTGAACCTCCCAGTTTCTTGAACAAAGAATATGGCATCAAGTTGACAATCACTCCGTCCACCAACATGCGAGAGATAGGCTTCCCATTGATATAACCCTTCATGTACAAAGCCTTCAGATGATTTTCAGTAACTTTAGGCTTCTGTAAAATAGCTTCCTTTGGCCCAAAAGTGAGATGTGTAACGTCCTCCTCCGAAAGCATATACCCATCCATAGACATGTGTATCATTTTGATGTCCAAATTCATATGCTCAGGCGAAGAACTGTAATCGACAAGCTCCTCATCGTCTTCTGGTGCAGGATCCGATGTGGTCTTGTCATCACAAACCATGGGAACCGAAGAAAAAAAACCGGGCGGCGTCTCTGGGTCATCGGTCTGACCGTCGACGACCACCGGTCTGATCGGTATGACCAGTCTGACCGGTCTGACCGACTCTTCCACGGGTCTGATCGGTGCAGGTTCAGAGCTGGTCTTGACTCTCCATTCTTTCCCTTGAGGTATCATGGGCCTGTACTGGTTGAAAGCTTCATCTCTTTGTTTCTCTAGCTCCTTCTCCCTCTTTTTTTGAAATCTTAGGTGTTGAAGCTTCCTCCTTTGTGTGTGAGTCAATCCGGGAGGACACCACCTTGGCAAGAAGTATTTGGAGTTGGAACTACTCCCACTAGCCTCATGGTTATTAGCAGCAACTTTTGGAGTTGATGTCACAACCTTATTGTTTGGAACAATCGGTCTTTTGCCATCTTCTCCAATAGGAACACCCATTGATCCAATCTGAATAATGTCCTGACCTGTAGTCCTCTTTGGATCAACTTCCATCTTCTACACCTCCTCTCTTTGATTTGTCTTGGAAACTTGCTTTACTGGAGGCGGCGCGACTTTTCTGGCCACACCGGTTTGATCGGTGATGGCGACCGGTCTGACCGGTCGGATCTGGTGATCCTGACCAGATCGGCGAGGAGCCAATCGGTCCTTGACATGCCTGGAAATCCTGTCAAAGGCTGATCTCTGTCCACTCCATCTAGGATGAAAGGCTTGTTGGTATGGCACCCACATCACTCCATTGTCATCATATAGCGGACGCGGTGCATTTGAACTTGATGACGCCCATGGTGGAGTAAAGCGTTGCCCTTGCTGTGAGGATTCACCCTTAAGTCTTGTAGTAGCCCTTGGAGGTGAAGATGAACCTCCTTGATGTGTAGGTGGTCTCATCCTTTTTTTAACGGCCGATCACTTGTAACGGCCTTTTGCTTGGAATACTTATCAAATAGCATGTCGAAAGTGACCTTTGGCTTAGGACCACTCCCCTGATTTTTTTGCTACATTAAGTTTCCAGTTTCCAATCTCCAGACAGCTTGGTTTGATCATCCTTGGACGGCCTGGGGGTGCACCGGTCTGACCGGTTACATCCACCGGTCTGACCGGTCTGGCCAGATACGGCTCAGACGATCGCTGATCGACGGGTGTGGATGACCCTTGCCCCCCATGTCCAGAGGCACTCACTGTAACCTTGAAGGTCTCTTTGCCATCAGGAGTCTTCTCATACTCAACTTTGCGAATTAACTCTTTTCCTCTCAAATCGGGCTTAGCCTCCCCGATTACCACGTTCTTGCCTTTAGTTGCTTCAGCTTGATGTGGCCGAACCAGTACCTTAGGCTGCTGTAGATCCATGGTAATGATTGGAAAAGGAGTTTTGTCCACTTGCATCTCATGAAAAGTCAAACGACCTTCATTTATGGCCGATTGAACCTGTCGACGAAACACATTGTAATCATTAATAGCATGAGAAAATGAATTATGAAATTTACAATATGCACGCCTTTTTAATTCTTCAAGTGGATGAATAGTATGAGTTAATTTGATATTTCCAGATTTAAGCAATTCATCAAATATACGATCACACTTGGAAACATCAAAAGTAAATTTAATTTCTTCTTGTCGACTTTTACTAGCCGACTTAAGAGATGAACAAGAATAAGATTTTTATTTAGAGGGCCAAACAAATTCAGCAGCATAAATTTCTTTATCACCATCGTTCGAACTATGAGAATCATAATCAATAATATGAACGTTAGAACGACGTGACTTAAAATTATCTTTCTCTTTATTCATTCGGTTTTCAATAATTAAAGCTCTTACTTGAACTTGTGCAACCGAAAGAAAATCAGAGCCCTCTATCCTATCCCTAATACCTTAAACCTTTTAGACAAATGTCTGCAAGGTCCATATCAGTAATTGACAAATTAAAGCATCGGTTTTTAGTTTCTTTAAACCTTTTAATGTAAGCAGAGACAGTCTCATCTCTTCCTTGCCTAACCGATGTTAAGTCTGTCAATTTTAATTGTATGCTCTCACTATAAAAGTGATTATGAAACTTACGTTCTAACATATCTCAAGATATAATAGAACCGGGAGCAAGCGAAGAAAACCAAGCAAAAGCGGTGCGAGTTAAAGATAAAGAGAACAAGCGTACTTTTAAAGCATTAAAGGTACCGGCTTCGCCCAGTTGTGCAGTGTACTGTCTAATATGCTCCCATGTGGTTCGGTCATCATCACCACTAAATTTGATTAAATCAGGCATACGCCAACCACGTGGGAGAGGAACTCTATCAAACTCAGGATCATATGGTTTTTGATACAAATTAGTACTACCTATGTCAACCCCAAGCTTAGTTTTCACCACATTAGCCAAATCTTCCTTGAATCTATTAAATTCCGCCCAATTAGGATTATTTGGCTGCGATGGTTGAGGATTCTCCAAATTCACTTTATTTAAATAGGGAGCTATCTTAGCTTGAGCTAGCCTGTAACTTTCAAACACATCGTCCAGAATAATGTTTTTGGGAGTCGATGTATTTATTGTCGTACTATAATGAGGTCCAACACTATTGATTGCATCAGGAAAAGTAGGGACCATCTGATTTGGCACGACAGAAATGGGCAAAGACTGATCGAGCACCAACTCCATAGCACCGGTCTGACCGGTACCCTGCATCGGTCCGACCGGTGTGGCCATGTTTGGCCTGTGCGGTTGGAATTGAGGGTACTAACCAGATGCTGGATTTGGTGTCAAACCATATGCAAAATTATCATTGTTTACAGGCAAAGGCGCTAAGCTAGGATGAGACCCCTGTGGATTCGCTTTAGGAGTACTACTATTAGCATCATTATTATTAAAACCTAAAGCTCTATCCTTTTCAAGATCTTCTGATCGTTCTAAACGAGCAATGTAAGAAGCAAGTAATTCGTCACTACCCGCTGTAGATTTCGTAGGAGTAATTTCAGGCGGGGGGTTTTTACTTACAGTGGAGATTACCTCAATATTGCTGTCGTTTAGTCTGATCGCCGGCAGCTCGAACTCTTTCAATCTTGCCACCTTGCCGGATCGATCCTTCTTGATGTCAGCGAGGAACTGTACGTGCATGTATTCTTGTACCGCCTTGTACCTCTGCTGCTCCTCTGGAGGAAGATCTTCAAGCGACGCGGTGACAATATTGTTCATATCAAGATCACATCGAGCACCCATCTGGCTGAGGTTAGATTGAACGGTTTCAACAACTTGATCTTTGTTCCCCAGCGGAGTCGCCAAAAGTATGTTGACGCTTTTCTGGTCAACACACATGAGCGCTAGATCACGCGGAACGTTGTGACGCTGAACTCGCCGAGCTCCTGCCCGGACTGGTCTGACCGGTTAGGGGCACCGGTCTGACCGGTGTACGCAGAGGCACGGTGAAAACCTAAGATCGCCACCTCGGGAGGGACCCCGTCGGAGGTGGCGCGCCTAGGGTTGCTTTGAGGTCGACAAGGCCACTCAGAACGTCCCTGATCATCGTCGAGACAAGCAAGGAAAGCACGAGGTTGGAAAAGCTAGGGTTTGAGAGATAAAAGTTGTAAAAAATAATGATCGATTGGGTGATGCCACCTCAAACGGCCGTGGCCCTTTATATTTATAGGGTGGGGAGGTCTTGCCCCGCAAGGAATCCTTTTACAGCTCGAAGTTCGCAAGGACTCCTCAATTGTACCCGGATTCGGGGTCCACCGGTCAGGCCCACCGGTCAGACCGGTGTGGCCGTTGCCAGAGCGGCTATAAGACGCCCCATCGGTCAGACCGTTGAAGGACACCGGTCTGACCGGTGGCGTCAGCCTGATCGGCCTCGTGCCAATTTTGGGTGCGAACAGTTGGATCGGCCGATCGTGACATCCGCACTCGAACAGGTCGGAATCGGCTGTAGTGTTAGAAGCCGACAGGATCTAGATCGAGTGGGATAAATTGGTGATAAAAGATGAAACTACAAGAATTGGTACGAAAACTTGTAGATCTAGCTAATATCGAGGGGTGAATAAAGAACTAGACGAAACCTCAGCGATGCGCCCGAAGGTTAAGGCCTAGGGTTATTCGGTAAAATGGCACTCACAAGCTTGTCGGAAATCGATCGATACAACCCGACTAACTTGAAGGACGGTGTTGTAGAAAAGAGAAAAAACGCAATGGCGAAGTCTCCCAAAAGTAGATGCTATAAATTGTAAAGGGTTTGTCCGGAGGCGGTTTGTTTGATATTGATGTGTACACTTTTTTTTTGACTACGCAGGGTTGCTATTTATGACCTGAGGATAACCCGACTCCTAGCCAATTGTCGGTGCGGAAAGTAGTCCCGACACTAACTAGTAGAAGCGCTGAGATCTATCTCTCGATGGACGGTGCTAAGAAACTAGTGACACTGGGTTTTATCCTGGTTCTGGCCGGGGCCGTACGTCCAGCAGGGGTGTGCTCGAGGCACTATATTGTGTTGCATCGTGGTGCTTGCAGAGGGGGGCTACAAGCAAGGCAGGAGAGGAGGGCGATCTTCCAGGTCCCAGAGGTACTGATTGAGGCAAGTGCCAATATCGTGGTGAAAGCGGAAAACGTGCAAGTGAGCGCTGTCCGTCGTCCCCCCCGCGGCTAGGGGACTGCCCCTCCTTTTATACGCCAAGGAGGAGGCAGTTTACATCGTGCTGCACTATTTTATCTACATGTGGAGGCATGGCATACAGTCGCGGAGTACACGGCCGTCCTGGCGAATCTTGCATCTGGCGGGGCGTCATGGCGTGCCCTGTATCCGTCCAGGAGCGGCTTCAAGGGTGACAGTGTAGGGGTCGCCCATTTGGTCGTCTTCCGTACATTGGCTCGAGGGCACGGCTGACGGGAGGCTGCAGGGCGTGCAGCAGCCGGCGTGGCGGCGTCTTGTCGCCCCGTGGCCGTGCCCCCACAGTGCAGGAGATGGTGATGCAGTGCCCGGGATGGTGTTGGGACGACGGGGGTGTCCGCACAGGACCGATGGAGACGGAGGTGACCGGTCTCGCTGGCCCGACGTCACGGCGTAGTCCTGTGCGGGCGTGGAGTAGTCGTCCGTCTTCCTTTCGAGGGCTCCGCCGTCCTCTTTCGAGGGAGTGGCGCTTCGGTCGTACGGGAGTGGGCGGCACAGTTCCACGGGACTGTCACCGGCCATGCCGCACAGCGTCGCACAGTGGCGGGGACTGCCTCACTGGGGGAGTTGGCGGAACAGTGTCGGGGCGTGATTCCCAGGTGTGTCGTGGTGTGGATTCTTCTTTGACCTGGGAACCTGCGAATGTTAGTGCATTAAATCCCCCTGCCGGGGGAGCAGGTATGGAGGCGGCGGGCATGTGACATCCTTGATCGAGATGGGACCTCGCTCGAGGGGGCGTCCAACCCCCGAGCGAGGCGGAACCTCGCTCGAGGGGGCGCCCAGCCCCCGAGCGAGGCGGAACCTCACCCGAGGGGGCGATCAGCCCTCGAGCGAGGCGGAGTTTTACCAGTGCGGCACCGTGCCCCTCGAGTGAAGCGGAGTTCCGCCCGAGGGGGGCTAGGTCGACTGTCTAGTGGGCCGTGGGCCCGTGGGTTTATCCTATGCGTGTTTTTAGTTTCGTTTGCGTTTGTTTTTTACGAAGGCAAGCGGGTTTTCCCTCGTTGTTTAGGGGACCCTTATGGTTGTCCCCGACACCGATTACGACATTCTTTACTTGCATCTAAAGGAAAATAAACACAACTAAAATAGAAAAAGACTCACACATGAGTTAGACTCTCCTAAAACTGACTTTGACCCTTTGCCAATCGTGGATTGACCCACCTCGGTCGTATCTTGTCCTTGGCATTTTTTGTTGCTTTACGCCCTTTTCTTTCCATCGGCTGATTCCTAGTTGACCATCAACCGATCGTTTTGACCCGCATGCCCCTGGTTGGGCTGCCTTGACCATCGGCGAGCTTCTATTGACCACTCTGTTTTCCCTTCAATCGGTCGATTACCTTAGATTTGACCTTTGATGAATCTAATGGCTCTCAAATGGAGCAAGTTGACTTGAATGTTGTAGGTAATGAGAAGCCATCTTGTGAAGCAATCAAGCAAATGGCCATAGGTGATGTTAGACCAGTTGAGGCACAAGAGGAAGATGAAAACCAAGCACAAGCTTCAACACCACTCGAAGGGCCAGAAGCCACTGGTTCAGGAGCTATGCAGACTTCGGAGGTTCTGAGAAATTCCTCGGAGGTTCCGGGAACTGGCACTGAAATCCAACCTCTGAGAAATTTCCTGGAGGTTCCGGGGTCTGGAAGTCCAACACCACAAGACACCTTGAACCAGCTAATTGATCAGCAAGGGGATGTTCAAGCAAGCACATCTGAGCCCCAAGCTGATGAAGATGATGAAGATCAACCTCTACACCAACCTCTTGGACCATCACATCCTCGTGTACATCAAGTCATACAACGGGATCATCCCGTTGATAATATCCTTGGGAGCATAAGGAGAGGGGTAACAACACGATCTCGTCTTAAGAATTTTTGTGCATTTTACTCGTTTGTTTCCTCTCTTGAACCAACCAAGGTAGAGCAAGCTCTTGAGGATCCGGATTGGGTGGTGGCTATGCAAGAGGAGTTGAACAACTTTGAAAAAAACCAAGTGTGGGAGTTGGTGGAGAGACCAAACACAAACATCATTGGCACCAAATGGGTCTTTCGGAACAAGCAAGATGAGTTTGGTGTTGTGACTAGGAACAAAGAAAGATTGGTTGCTCAAGGGTACACTCAAGTTGAAGGACTAGACTTTGGAGAAACATATGCACCGGTAGCAAGACTTGAAGCAATTCGATTTCTACTCGCTTTCGCTGCCCATCATGACTTCAAGCTCTACCAAATGGATGTCAAGAGTGCATTTCTCAATGGACCACTCTCTGAAAAAGTATATGTTAAGCAACCACCGGGCTATATGTCCTAATCACGTCTACAAACTCCATAAGGCGCTCTATGGGCTGAAGCAAGCACCAAGAGCATGGTATGAATGCCTTAAGGATTTCTTGCTTAAGCAAGGCTTTGAGATAGGAAAAGCCGATGCTACTCTCTTTACTAGAAAAGTTGATGGTCATATCTTTGTGTGCCAAATATATGTCGATGACATAATATTTGGTAGTACTAATGAAACTTTTTGTGAAGAGTTTAGTAGGATGATGACAAAGAGGTTTGAAATGTCCATGATGGGTGAGCTCAAGTTCTTTCTCGGATTTCAAATCAAACAAGCTAAAGAAGAGACGTTCATATGTCAAACCAAGTATACAAGGGATATGTTAAAGAAGTTTGACATGGACAAGGCAAAGCCCATCAAGACTCCAATGCCTACCAATGGACACATGGACCTCAATGAAGAAGGGAAATCCGTGGACCAAAAGGTATATCGCTCCATGATTGGCTCTCTTCTTTACTTATGTGCATCTAGGCCGGATATTATGCTTAGTGTGTGCATGTGTGCTAGATTTTAAGCTAACCCTAAAGAGTGCCATCTCATGGCCGTAAAGAGAATCTTGAGATATCTAGTGCAACCCCTAACCTTGGCTTGTGGTATCCTAAGGGCTCCACTTTCGATCTACTTGGCTATTCGGATTCCGATTATGCCGGTTGCAAAGTAGATAGAAAGAGTACATTGGGGACTTGCCAATTCCTTGGTAGGTCTCTTGTGTCTTGGAGTTCTAAAAAGCAAAACTCAGTAGCCCTTTCCACCGCCGAGGCCGAGTATGTTGCAGCCGGCGCTTGTTTTGCTCAACTACTTTGGATGAAGCAAACCTTAAAAGATTACGGATGTCACTTTTCCCATATCCCACTTTTGTGTGACAATGAAAGTGCCATAAAGATTGCAAACAACCCCGTAAGCCATTCTCGCACAAAACATATAGACATCCGTCATCACTTCTTGAGAGACCACGAAGGCAAAGGAGATATCGTTTTAAGTCATGTGAGCACCGACAAACAACTAGCCGATATCTTCACTAAACCTCTCGATGAGTCAAGGTTTTGTAGTTTAAGGAATGAACTAAATATTCTTGACTCTCGTTGCGTGGTTTGATCTCTAGCATGCCATAATTGTTTGCTTCAAACTGTTAGTATTCTTTGAAAATTTGTTTGAAAAAGTGTGTGTGAAAACACTATCTTAAAAGGTTTTTCAAAATCTATTTTCATATCCCTAACTTGTCTTAAGTGGCTATAGTTGTGTGTGTGATTGCTTGTTTTCCTAGCCACTTGAGTCAAAGGTACTTTGACCTAAGGATCTCAGTTGATAGAAAGTTCAAAATCTCAGAAGGAGTGAAAGTCAATTGTCTCTGGAATTCAAGTTTCGGAAGCTCCGAGGAAATCTTTGGAGGCTCTGGGCCTCGGAAGCTCTGAGAAAATCATCGGAAGTTCCAATCTTTACAGACTTAAACGCTCAGTCTCAACCGAAGGGAAGTTAAAAGGAATAAAGCATCTGCAGAGAATATTCTGTTACATAGGGTTAACCCGCTGATCCCTATCACCGCACAGTCAATTCTCTCAGATCCGGTTTACCGCGCCTCTCTCTCTCTCTCTCCCGCCGGCAACTGCACCGCACCTCTCCTCTCCACTGCGCCGCCGCCGCCGCATCGCCACTGGTGAGCACGCTCCTCGCGGGCTACACGCGCAAGATCGTGCTCCCTTCTTCATCGGTGGGTCGCAGCTGAGGAGAAAGGAAGAAGAACCACTCCAAGATGACCTAGGTCCGCTCGGATCCCATTCGGAGAAGAAGGAAGAAGCCTCGATCTGCGCCTCTTCGCATCTGTGTTGTCGATCTCTGAGAAGCAGAAGGGAGCAACATTGCACCGTTGGATCCATTCCAGCGAGTTACTTCACTTCAGCGCCACCAGATCTCTGATCTGGAGGGGGCCTCTGGGCTACGTCCCCTGGCGTAAACGCTTCTCAGGATCATCCATCTCCACCTTCTTCCTCCCAATCAAAGGTAATCCGAGACCAAACCCTAACCCTAATTCCTAGATCCATCGGTTCTTAGGATTCTAGATCTTGCTTTTGTAGAATGCCGCCCTGTGCCTTGTTCTGATTGCCTGTGATGCATGTGTAGATTAGATTTAGTTGAAAGTTGAATCAAAATTCAGAATGCAGTTAGGATCACAGAGTCTCGGAGGTTCCGAGAAAATTCTCGGAGGTTCCGGACCCTGTAACTTACCGTAGGCTGACCTTGATTCAAAGTTCCACTAAATTTCACTTCACTTGCAACACCTTTTCTCTTATCTGTCTTAGCGTAATTCCATCATGTTTGCTCTTTTGGTTAAGATTCAGTTGAAAGTTGAATCAATAAACTGTCCCCTGTCAGTACATTGACTTCGGAGGTTCCGAGAAAATCCTTGGAGGTTCCAAAGTCTGTACTAACAAGTGACAGTCTATGATTCAAGATTCCACTGAAGATTAGTCAATTGAAGTTCATGCCTATCCTGATCCACAGTCCTTATCTATCTTGATCCCATTCTTATCTGCTATTCATGTTTCTCCCTGGCAGATGTCTGGCACTCCTGCTGACAAGACCTATGCCAACAGGCAGAGGCCACTTTTTGAAACACCTGCTGGTGAAAGGGCATTCAAACTTGCAGCAAGAGAAGCTGTTGGTGGCAGTGGCAGCAGAGGGAAGGCAACCCCTAGGAGAGGCAAAGGGGGCGATGCTGTCCGGAGGAAGAGGATGCGGGTCTGCTGCACATGTAGAGGACAATGGAGGTACAGAGGGAAAGACCATCCCCATAGAACTTGAGGATGACATGCCACTAGGGTAAATAGACTCCACCTACCTGAAGTATCACAAAGTGCTGCTCAAGGGACACCCTCCAACAAAGTATGACAACTCTGTGTACATTGAGCACACAAATTATGATGGAGCAGGGTTCTTAGTCAAGAAGGCCAGAGAAGAGAACCCTTATGTGAATCCCAAGATGGCATCCATAGACTATAGGTTCTGGTCTGTGTTTCACTTCAAATTCTATGAGACAGTCCTGAATACCAAGATGAAGCTGATCAAGATGAAGTGGATCGACTTTACCCATCTAGAGGAAGCAGAGGAACCTGTAAAGGAAGATGTGCTTGAGTTGGTGGACAAGTACAAAATGAGAGACATCATGAGCTTCAAGTATGACTGGAACATAGAAGTCTTAGCTCAGTTTCATGCAACCTTCTTTCATGAGGACAACAAGGAGACTATCCATTGGATGACGGAAGGTGTGCACTACAAGATTGACTTCGTTACATTTGCTAGGCTTTTTGGGTTCAGCAAGGAGGACAGGGAGGCTGACATCATTCACTTTGAGGCTCATATGAACCCTAACAAGATTGCTGCCACCTATGAGTATGATGAGCTGGCAGATGGCTCCACCACTGCCTTGAAGTTTGTTTACTATGTGCTCAACAACATGTTCAGGGAAACCATCTACCCAAAAGGGGGAAGTGACTCAACCAGCCTTAGAAGGTTTGCACCAAATCTGCTGGCTAGGTTGCTGCCAGGAGCCCGGCCTTTCTCAGTTAGCAGATTCATTTGGTATAACTTGGTGGAAGTAACTGAGAGTGGGAAGTGCAACCTGCCCTATGCCCCCTACATCATGTATATGATATAGATGGTCTCTGGTGTCAGTTTCAAGAAGGATGTTGAGCATGCATCTTACCAGGTCAAACAGTGGCAGCATCAGAAAAAGCAACAAGTTGTTGAGGAGCACATTCTTAAGAAAGTCAGTGCCAAGCAGCACAAGTCTGGTCCTGAAGAAGGACCCAGCAAGGCACCCATGCCAGCTGGACTGCACAAGCTGAGGGGCATGGTGAGGGACACCTAGAGGTACTGCAGATGGACATCAACTCAGTTGTTTGAGCTCAGGGAGGACATGAACAGGCTGCTGAAGCACCAGGGGCTGTCTATCAATGCCATGCACCATCCTCCACCAACCTTTCCTGACTTTCCAGAGTATACCACTAGTGAGGATGAGGGTGAGAAGGGTCCTGCCAGTCCTATGGATGAAGATGTGCCTGCTGCTCACTCTAAGGAAGATGAAGAAGATGCTGAGCCACTCAGTGCCAAGATGGCCAGACTTAGGAAGGAAGCTGCTGGTAAGAAGGACATGGGTTCTTCATCTGGTGCTAGGGTCAGAAGGAAGGCCACTGCTAGAAGACCTGTCAGAAGGCCCATAGACTTATCCTCTGGATCTGGCTCTGACTTTGGATCTGACAGCACTGTCCCTGAGGCTGAGGAGGATGCCTCTGACTTCAGTGATGAGGAGTAATATCTCTAGGCCCTGTTCTAACTTCCTCTCTTCTTTTCTTTCCTTTTTGTTAAACTGTTGACAAAGGGGGAGAGATATGAAGATTGAGATGAATCTGAAGACCTGGAGCTTCTGGTGGCTGGTGGCTAACAACAGAAATTCTTTTGTTCTTTTGGTGAGATGAGAGTGCTAACTATTCTCTCATAAACTCCTGGTGGTTAATGTTTGAACTGCTGTAAAGCTTTTAGCTTGCCTCTGTTGACAAGCAGGGTCTGGTCATGATCAACTGTGGGATGTGAAAACTTTAAATCTTTTGTGATAGATGTAATAGGGCTAGATTTGTTGGATGTTATCTTTATCTAGCTGCTATTTCTGGTCATATTATTGCATTGCCTGTGTATGGTTGTCTGTTGGAGCATCTGTTGCAGATCTCGGAGGTTCTGAGAATTTTTCCAGAGGCTCCAACTCCTGGAGGTTTCGGAAACTTTCTCGGAGGTTCCGAACTCTGCTAACAGATAACTCTCTGATTGTTTGCACATGTCATATGCATCACGTATTATCTGTTACACTTCTTTTGCACCCCTCGATGGTTTGAGTATAACTATCTTGACACTTTACTCACAATAATGTATGCAAATTAAATGTCAGTTAAGACATTTCACCCTATTCAAAAGGTACATGCATACATTGAGGGGGAGACTTGTACTCAAATCATCAAAAGCTCAATCTTTTAAATTAAGTTGTAAACTTTAATTGGGTTGTCAACATTTACCAAAAAGGGGGAGATTGTAAGTGCAATCAAGCCCTATGAGGGTTTTGGTGATGTTGACCACACAATTAAAGAGCTAATGAGCTTTTGAGACTATTGTGCAGCATAGAGTTATTTTACACGTGCAAAAGAAAGAATGGAGACCCCTCAACTGAATGAAGAAGGATACCTATGCTATTTGGAGGAATTTATTTATTTTATCTTTTGAATTTGAGTATAGGACAATCTGTACTATCAAGAGGGATACTAATGGTGAGTTAGGGTGGTTTCAAGTGCTCATAGTCTATCTTTCTTAAACCCTAATCCTCACCCAAAGGGAAGAGACTTGCTGCTGTTTTTCCCCTGTTGTTTGTTGTTCGGAGGTTCCGAGGTTTTTCTCAGAGGTTCCGACCGTACGGGCTACAGTCAGCAGAGATTTCAAAGGTCGGAAGTTTCGAGATTTTTCTCGGAGGTTCCAAACTCTGGAATATAGCCGTTACTGTTCTTGATCTGGGGGTATTTATACCCCTTGGTCCCCCAACGGTTATCTTCTCCTTCCCCCTGCACAGTACGCCGTTTCAACCTCATTCTCTCACCTTGCATTCACTCCTAACCTACTCTCTTCCAAATCCTTGCATAGCATTGATTGAGAGTGGATTCTTGAAGTGAGTTGGTGAGCAAATCTCTCTCTCTCTCTCTTGAACTTGAGCACTTGGAAGAACCCTAGCAAGCTTGGTGGATCTATTACTCTTGGAGCCTTGCTCCTAGATGGATAGAGGTTCTTGGAAGCTCTCCAACCCGATTTGTGGAAGCTCCAAGGTGTTTGTATTACCCTTTGTGATTCTAGTGGAAAGCCTCCACCTATTACCCAAAGTGATAGGTGTGAGAGAGGAGTTGACCTTTGTGGTCCCTAGCCTTTGTGGCTTCCTCAACAACGTGGACGTAAGCAAGCCTTTGTGGCGAGCTGAACCACGGGATAAATCCTTGTCTCGTGCATGCTCTTGTTTACTTACTTGTTCGTGCTTGTTCTTGACTAGATCTATTAGGGTTTGCTCCCGATCTACTTTGTGGTACCTTCCTAGCTTGTCCCTCGCTTAGAAATATTCTTGCTAGGTCCTAAGTACCTCCTAGATTTTAGTAGATATGGTTTTCATCAAGTTATTTGCAGCTAAAGTTATTTATGCTCTGTTCTAACATTGGCCGGAAGTTCTGAGTTTATTCTCGTAGGCTGCCTCATTCGGAGGTTCCGAGAATAATCTCGGAGGTTCCGGAGTCTGACAGTGTTTTCGCAGAAAAAGTTTAAATTCTGTGTGCAAGCCTATTCACCCCCCCCTCTAGGCCATTTGCCTCGATCCTATCACATCCAAGAGTGGAATACTCGGATAATGGGGTTGCCGATGCAATTGCGTTATTGGTGGGCTTCTCCGAAGATCAAATTCCAAAATCCATCTAACATGCCGGGTGGCACGTCAACTTTCTCCGGAGCTCCCTTATGGAACCCAAGTAGCTCCCTAACATGCTCGTAGGGGACCACTTGTTGGACTCCCTCCAAACGGAATGATAAACTTTGCACCCCATCATCAAGGATAGGTGCAATGATCATCAAGATTTCCAAGGCGAACTCCTTGTGGGCGTCCGCCGGCACTCCGTTGGAGAATTGCACCCATCCAAGGTGCCCCAACATGTAATATATGTCAGTGCCGAAACCCAAGTAGTTGAGTGCTTGGTCGTCGAAGTCGACGTTGGGCACAAGCCTCTTCTCAAGACGAGAGAATTTCTTCTCCTCCTCATCCGACAATATGATGAAGCCATATGAGGAATATATCGGAGTGTATGGAGGTGGTACGGTTGAACGGGTTGATCGTCGAGGTGGAACGGGCGGCTCCTCCTTGTGCCCTTGAGGTTCGGTAAACCTCATGGACGTGCTCCTTGTTGCCCTCATGCCACCGAGGAGGAGAGCGTCGTTCCTCCTTGGTGGTGCCGTATCCTCCTCCATGCTTCGAGGAGACTCAGAAACCGAGTGCCTCCTCGAAGACGTCGTCAACGACGGCTTGGATGACGATGAACCCTTCTTCTTGGAGAAGAGACTTGTGGTTTTCTTCCACATGGTTGCAGCACTCTTCTCTCCACTAAAACTCCGGGTTGCAACCGGTAACTAGGCACTTAAAATCTTACTTCGGATGTGGACTTTGAGTGGATTAAAGTTGTGGATTTTTTTGAGCTATCAAGCTTGGGAAGGTTGGCTATGTCTACAGAGGTTCTAGGCACACAAACTTGAACACACAAACTGAGGAAGGAGAGGGAAGCTTGCCTGCAGAAAACGGGAGTCGGGGGGCTCCTTAAGTAGGGGAGGTCGGCCGGCCTGGGCCGACCGGCCTGGGTGGCCTGGTGCTCCTCCCCGCCTCGGCTTTCTTCCAACACGATCATTCCTCCTCCATGACTTCCTTGCCCGCGTGCTCCACGAGTTGCACCGCCCAAACACTCTCGTCCACTCCTTTTCTTGCATTATTGGTCCTTCCACTTGATGCTTCATCCTTTGAGTCATGTCCATGCTCCCTTGCTCCACTTGCTTCACATGCCACCATGAAATTCCTGCAAAGGCATACTTGCTGCCCACCCATGCTTGTCCTTTGCATGTGGTCTTGATGAAAGTTGATGAAAGAGTATCCAATGGTGCATGCATGATTAATTTAAACTAGATTTCCTCCCTTTAAGTGTGTTTAAGGTTAAGCACTCCTCTAATTCGAAAATTAAAAATATTTTCAGAGCTATGGAAGAGCTCAAGCATAAATTTAGAGAAGTTTTTAAACCATTAAAAACAAATGTAAGTCGAAAATATTTTCCGACTACGTTGATATCGGTCTCACCGGTATAGTTTGCCTTCATTGGTTGAGAGCAAACTTTTCCCGGCTTGATCATGGGAGCATAGGTTTAGGTTCTAATTTTGGCTAAATGAGAGAGATTTTGAATAAAACAAAATTAAATGAGGCTTAGAAAAATTCTAATCTTAGAGAAACCAAGGATATAGATTTTTAAACCAACCAAAAGTTTAGTTTCTAGGTTCACGCGAGTCCTACCACGTGCTGAAATTTAAATAACACCTAGGTATAAGTCGTGGCTCTACTCGTGTGGTTTTAAAATGAAAAATAAGTCAACCACAGCACCATAATAAGGATGAATGGTTGAGTTAGGTTCTGAAATTATTTGGTTGTGGTTTCTCGAAAAGAAACAAACAAACACATAGGAGGGTTCATGTAAAGGGCTTATGATAAAGCAAAATATTCAACCAAGAATTATGTCCCTAATATTGTTCAACCACTTCTAAGTCTAATATCTTTGTGTAATAAAACTCAAAACTAAATTATTAAAAAGACTCGAAAAAACTGGAATCGGGTTGTCCTCCCGGTAGCTTATTCTTGACTCGACGAAACGGGTTGCCTCCCGCCTAGCGCTTCGTTCATAGTCTATAGCTAGACTTCTTCACTTGATTACTTCGGATCAACGCTCTTTGCGGGCGTTGCAATCTTGGGTACCCACTTCCGCACCATCTTGGGCACGGGCTTGTCTTCCGGCTTAGTCATTTTTTTGGTCTTCACAGGCGGCTTTTCTTCCTTTGTCTTGACGGATGCAACACCTTCCTTGATTTTCTTTACGTTCATTTTTTTCGGCTCTTTCTTCTTTTTCAGCCCCTCCTTCTTCTTTGGTTCTTCCTTCACTCCAATCATGTTGCATGCCTCAAGTCGTGGTCGAAACTTGAAGGAACTCCTTTCTCCGTTGATATCGAACATGATCTCCCCCTTGCCAACATCAATAGTAGCTCCTACGGTCTTGAGGAAAGGCCTCCCAAGGATGAGCGGCGGCTTCTCCCTCTCTCCCATCTCGAGCACCACGAAGTCAACGGGGATGAAGTGGTGTCCGACCTTCACGGGTACATCTTCGGCAATGCCCAAGGGATAGCGAATGGAGTTATCTCCCAACTCCAAACACATACCCGTAGGCTCCAATGGTAGGCGTAGCTTCTCGAACACATCCCTTGGCATGACGCTCACACTTGCTCCAAGGTCGCATAACGCCTTCTCGAAGTTGAAAGAACCAACGGAACAAGGAATTGTAGGGCACCCGGGGTCTTTTTGCTTCTCTAGCCCATTAGCAATAGCGGCACTACACTCCTCGGACATCTTGACATGATCTACCCCGAGTGTTGCTATCTCATATTTATTTGCAAGTATGTCTTTAAAGTAACGAGAATATGTAGGTACTTGTAGGGCATCTAGTAATGGAATGTTGATGCTAAGTCTACGCACAACCTCCACAAACTTCTCAAAGTGGTTGTCAAGTTTACCTCGGAAGTAGCATGGCCTGAGTTGTGGTATCCTCGTGTCTTCCTCCGACATCTCAAATTCGGGCTCTTCGGTGACGATCCCCGTAACCTTCTCCTTAGCAACTCCTTTCGTCTCGACGGATGGTTTAGGCTTCCTTGCTCCCGCGGAACGTTCCGGGTCTTTGGCCTCCTTCCCCGAATGTGTTTGAATTGCCTTCGCCGATTCGGGACCTTTAGGTTGTCCCGGAAGCTTCCCTTCATCATTAGTGAGGCGCCCCACAAGTTGTCCAACTTGCGTCTCGAGCATCTTCATCACGTTGAGCACTTGATGATTGGAACTTCCGACCTCCGTCACTTTGCTATCGATGTTCTCCAACACCTTGTCTATGGTCTTGAACTTGGTGACGGTGTCCTTGTTGATCTTGGCTTGCTCGTCCATGAATTCCTTCAATTGTATACAAAGCGGAACCGAATTCGGAATGGATGAGCTTGCATTAAATTGAGGTCTACCTTGCCCGTAGCGGAAGTTCGGCAATTCTCCCTTCCTCATGTAGTCGAGCATTTTGGCTTCCTCCGGACAATCTTTGCGGACATGGCCATACTCTCCACATTCTTCACATGTGGATCTTGCTTCGGCGGCCTTCAAGTCTTGAGCCTCTTTCTTTTCTATCTCCATCTTCTCCAACCTCCTCATGAGCGAGTCGATCTTGCCTTCAAGTATGTTCTCCTTCTCCACTTGCAAGACTCCCTTGACATTCCCCGTGGGTTGAACCGGGTGTAGGCGCCTAGATGACGCCCATGTGTCATTATCCGCGACCTTCTTGAATAGAGTGAAAGCTTCCGTCGGCGTAAGTTCGATGATGGATCCTCCCGCCGATGCATCGATGATCGTCCTTGACGCCTGTTGACGGTGAAAATCCGTCAACCTAGCCATGAGTTTACCTTCGGTGTTGGCATGACTTTTGTATCTTATCCATTGGTACTAACCCCCGTGGTATAACAAGTTCACTTGTGCATGTCGGTTTCGAAGTTTAATGTTTATGCAGGGTTTTAGTGTTGAATGCAAGACATTCGGGATAAGTTCATTAAGCACCTCATGACAAGACCTTGAAGCCCGATACAAGTCAAGCAATGAAGTGAACATGACTCCAAGAGCCCAAGGACCAAGCCCGAGAAGATGATAAACTCCAAGGACCAAACCAGAAAAGTGCTGAATCTTGCAAGACAAGGAGTTGAGTCCAATTCGGAGAGAAACCGACGTCAAGGGCCCACATGCAAAAGGGGAGAACATCTAAAAGACGCGAGAAGCAACACCGGGCGAAGCAGGCCACGAGATGGGCCGAATTGGGCCCAGGCCGGCCGGCCCGGCCGGCCGGCCCGGCCCTTTTCGGGGCCCAATCGGCCTCCCCTTTGACCTAATTGCTTCTCGGGCTATAAATAGCCCCCCCGACCGAGAGTCACGCGGAACCGAAGTCGTAATCCGCCGCCGAGGAGCGAGAGAAGCTTGAGGGACACCATCTCGGAGATGAGGGTCATGCTAGTTGTCTAGGGTCTCCCTAGCCGAGCGTGGGAACCTTGCATGGAAGACCACGTCGGAGCTCGGAGCGAGGATCAAGATCGAGGTAGGATCCGGTGGTGATCTTGTTCATGTAATCATTCATGGTGAAGTTTGTAAGTGAATCCGATTTCTAGCGATTAAGTGCCTTCTCGATGATTTTGTTTTCTTCTTGGTTTTGCTTCTTCTACGATCTAGTCTATAGCTAGATTACATAGGGTGCTCTTGTAGCCGCGGTGGCTAGAGGTGCATACCGGACCGGCCAAGTGATTTCAACTTGTTCTATCGAACTCGCCCTAGACTACCCGCATGAATAGGGATACGTTGTGACAGAACGGGGGTTCCGAAAGGCGGGCGTTTTCGGAGTCGGATGGAAGGCCACGATTTAAAGATGCTTTTAATGAGATTCGCTTTTCTATCTTCATCTATCTTGTTTGGAGCTACAACATAAGCATGATCTAGACTCTCTAGATCGGTTATCTCTTGCTTTCTCTTGCTACCTCTTTAGTAGATTTGATTAGGTGTGTTTCCTTTATGAGTTAGTAGATTAGATGCAACTTGTCTTCATTAGATAGCTTTACCTTGCTTTACTAGATTGAATCCTTGCGTTGCACATTGTTCCACGGATTCGATACCTTGGGTTCACCACTCGAGGGAAGAAGGGTCCCTTGACTACGACGGGAGACTTGTCCGCTTGCAAGTCACAAACGAAGTTTGATACAATTATTAACCATCAACAAGCCCCTTTTTCTGGCGCCGTTGCCGGGGAACAAGCAATCAAGATCCGATCTAGTATCGCTTATCTTTCAGTTTTTCTTTTGATTTTCTTTTGCATCTCTTATGTTTGATCATCCTCAAAAGAAAAAAAATCAATCTAATCTAGTTTTGATTAACTCTAGTTTTTATGTTTAGATTTTTCTTTTATTACTAACCCTAACCGGAGATGGTTGGCTACCTCTCCAAGAAACCCAAACTTTTTTGTGGATGATCCAGGAAAACTTTACAGGCAAAGGTGACGTGCAACACATGCTAAAGGGTTGGAAACCCTATATTCAAAAGTCAAACTCGAAGGACCATCAAAATCTCCAAGGGAATCACCACCTCCAAGTCCAAAGGAAGATCAACCTCAACCACCGGAGCGCTACGCACCCCGGACATCGTTGATCTACCTATCATAAACCTTCAAGATGCCGGGAGGCCGTTCAAGATCAAGGTCTCAACTATCCGCATGACGATTGCGAGAGCTGAATGCATACGAGCCGGATTCCTTGAGTGGCATATCGGTTTACTCAAGAGGAGGATGGAGAAGATGGAGATGGAGAAAGAAGCTCAACACCTAAAGGCCGCCGAAGCAAGATCCACATGCAAGGAGTGTGTGGAGTACGACCATGTCCAAGGTAACCCCGATTTAATGCAAGTTCGTCGATTCAAGTTTTGGTTCCTCTTTGTGCACAATTCAAGGACTTGATGGACGAGCAAGCTAAGATCAACAAGGACGCCGTCACTAAGTTCGAGGCTATGGAGAAAATATTGAAGAATTTAGATGGCAAGGTGACGGAGGTCGGAAACTCTATACGTGAAGTGTTCATCGTGATAAAGTTGCTAGACGCAAGTGGGACAACTTGCCGGGCGCCCGATGGGTAACAAAGAAGAATATCCGAGACAACTCCAAGGTCCCAAGATGGCGAAAGGCTACTCAAACTCATTCGGAAGAGATGGAGGATCACACTAAGGAGACCATGAAGATCACAACCGAAGACCGGAGTTCGAGATGCCGAGCCACAAGGAAGTTGTTGCATCCGTCAAGACCAAAGGACAAAGCCAGCCTGTGAAGACCAAAAAAAATGACTAAGCCAAAGTGGGTACCCAAGATTGCAACGCCCGCAAAGAGCGTTGATCCGAAGTAATCAAGTGAAGAAGTCTAGCCATGGACTATAAACGAAGCGCTAGGCGGGAGGCAACCCGTTTCGTCGAGTCAAGAATAAGCTACCGGGAGGACAACCCGATTCCAGGTTTTTCAAGTATTTTTAAATATAATTCAGTTTTGAATTTTACTATGCAAAACCTTAGACTTAGAATGGTTGAACAATATTAGAGCCATAATTCTTGGTTGAATATTTTGCTTGATCATAAACCCTTTACATGAACCATCCTATGTGATTGTTTGCCTCTTTTTCGAGAAACCACAACCAAAAAAAAATTTCAGAACCTAACTCAACCCTTCACCCTCATTATGGTGCTGTGGTTGACTTGTTTTTCATGCTAAAAACACTCGAGTAGAGCCACGACTTGTATCTAGATGTTATTTAAATTTCAGCACGCGGTAGGACTCGTGTGAACCTAGAATCTTGATTTTTGGTTGATTTAAAAATTCATATCCTTGGTTTCTCTAAGTTTAGAATTTTTCTAAGCCTCACTTAATTTTATTTCATTCAAAATCTCTCTCATCTAATCGAAATTAGGACCTAAACCTATGCCCCCATGATCAAGCCGGGAAAAGCTTGCTCTCAACTAATGAAGGCAAACTATACCGGTGAGACCGAAATCGACGTAGTCGAAAAATATTTTCGACTTACATTTGTTTTTAATGGTTTAAAAACTTCTCTAAATTTATGCTTGAGCTCTTGCATGGCTCTGAAAAATATTTTTTAATTTCGAAATTAGAGGAGTGCTTAGCCTTAAACACACTTAAAGGGAGGCAATCTAGTTAACCTAACCATGCATGCACCATGATACATCACGGGATGCCCCTCCAACATATTTAAACCACATGCAAAGTGCAAGCATGGGGGGCAGACAAGGCTTTGTTTTGTAGGAATATCATGGATGCATGTGAGACAATGGAGTATGGAGGTGAATCAAACGAAAACATCAAGTGGAAGGAGCAATAATGCAAGCGAAGGAGTGGACGGGAACGTTTGGAAGGTGTACGCGATCACGAAGCAACATAAATGCACTAGAGAAGAACCGAGCCAAGAGGAGGAGAGAGGTAAGTCTTTCATCCAACTCTTTGTTCGTGTGCTCTAGTTTATAGGCCGGAATCACCTTAGACTTAGCCATCCACCGTGTTTGTTTCGTGCAACAAATCACATCCTTAATCCACTCAAAGTCCAGACTCCAAAATAATATTTGTGTACCTTGTTACCGGGTGAAAACCCCGGATATATATTTGTGAGGGAGAGTGCTGCAATCATGGAAGAAAACTACAAGCCTTTTCACCGAAGAAAAAGGGATCATCGTCGTCTAAGCCATCAACCCCTTCGAGGAGGCACTCGGTTTCCGAGTTTCCTCGGAGTATGGAGGAGGACACGGCACCACCGAGGAGGAACCACACTCTTCTCCTCGGTGGCATGAGGGCCACAAGAAACTCGTTTATTAGGTTTACCAAACTTCAATAACATATGGAGGAGCCGCCTGTCCAACCTCACCACTTGACACGATCATCCGCTCCACCTCCATGTGCTTCGTGGTATTCCAATGGGTTTATCATCACGACGGAGGACGAGGAGAAGAAGCTAGCTCGCCTTAAGTAGAGGCTTGTAGCGAACGTCGACATCGACGACCAAGCTCTCCACATATTGGGTTTCGCACGGGACACCGGTGCAATTCTCTAACGGAGCGTCGGCAAACACCCACAAGGAATTCGCCTAGGAAATTTTCATGACCATGGCGCATACCCTTGATGAAGGAGTGCTGAGTCTCTCATTCCATTTGGAGGGAGCCCACAAGTGGAGAAGAAGGAAGACACCGTCGGAAGGGTAACCTTGATCAACGATGCTATTTCTAGCACCTCGATGGGGTAATCTCCTTTCATCCATGGGTTGCAATAGATCTTGAGATGTAATCGAACTTTGTTGGATTATCTATCTATCATCTTACACCGTGACCATCATAGGTCTAGTCATGAATACCTTCGCGTAGTGAGAGTACGAGAGGAGGGAAAGGGCGAAACCGTGGTCACAACCCCCGATAGATTAGATTGGTTTTCATGTTCAAAACGATTGCATGTTCTAGTATCATAGACCCATGGGCGAGTGTCTCCTATTTTCAAAAGGGAGCTCCGGAACAAGTATGTGCATGAAGGCACATGGGAAGGTTTTTGGAGTATGATCACGGGAAGAGACCATCAACGAAGAAATACTATCCGGAACCCATCATCCAAGTGTGTCACTTTTGTGCAAATGGATTTTTGGGAGAACAAGAGAGACAAAGATAACCAACACGGAGTTGAATTGACTTTACTCGGCTTTAATTGCCAAGTGGTCAATAAACCCCACTCACCTATGATCAACCGGTGGTGTTGTTAAGCAACATCGAGTTCGGGAGATATTGGTTCGGGGTGTTACCTCTCCATGTCGACTATCTCTTTAAAACCGGGTATTACAAGGAACCCAAATCATCTCCTACCCGGGACTTCCCTAAGAATATATGAATAAAGGAATATATATATATGTGAAGATGAGAGAGGAGGCTTCCAAGTGGCCTAGGTGAATTTGCCCCTTCCGGATTGAAGATTAAAACTTTTTCTAGAGGGGAAGAAGATTGGCTAGAGGAAGGACTTCTTGTGCCGGCGAAGAGAAAAAAAATAAAAGAGAAGGATTAGGAGAAGGATCTTCCACGACCCAAGAAGGAGGTGCACAACAAAATTATGTGCCACCATTTGAAGAAATTCCGGCGCCGCCAAATTACTACGGTGGTGTACTAATGCAAGCATGGGGGAGTGGTGCAGCCATACCCCCACCATTTTTGCGGTGCCCAACGTAGCCTTTGCGGAGCCATATGCACACCTTCCTCAACCACAACAAAATGTGGCCACCATTGGAGGATACGCTGCAAGGAACGTGCAAATTATTGCAGCCATCCTAACCAATGCAAACCAAATGGGTGAAGGAAATGCAAACGTCGCTTATGTGTTTGGACACCATCACCTAGCACCGTCAGACAATTCATATGAGGAGTGGTGTATTCCTATTACAAGTAAGGGTACAACAACCAAGACTATCAATATCAACCACGGGCGGAAGATTAGAGAGAGGAAGAGCTTTAGTCATCTTTCCTTTTCCCCCTTTTCTTTAATTTTCAGCTTGTATGCGCCTATGTTTGCGTAGTATTTTCAGCTTTGCTTTAACTTTCAGTTTTTAGTTTAATTTTCAGCATGTGTCTTAGTTTTTATTTTCATCATGAATAATGTCACCACCAAGTTTTTACCTTTGGTAAAGTTACAAAGTTTGTACCATGATGATATATGATTATAATTGCCGCTTTGTTTATCTTTGTAATTGATTTATGCATGTTTAACCTAGTGCTCTCTTAAAAATACAAATCTGAAATTATCTAAATGCTAGCTTAATCTTTAGCGGAGGTTATGATTAAAATAAAGACCCATAGTGTTTTATGTGCTCTCAAGTTATGAATAGATTAAAGATGTCTTTTATGCTCAAAAATATTGCTAACCTTGTCATAAATATCACTTGTGTGTTGCTCAACCTATCCAAAGCCTAATATATATTTGAGTGCATAAACCTTAGTGTACAAGATTTATTTTTGAGTGAGTTATTGCAGGCCATGATTTCTCTGGCCCGAGACTAAGAAGCTGGTCATTCCGTTTTTGCGTATCTATCTTATTGCTAGCCTTTTATCCGCGCATTGTGTATCCCCGCATTGGAGATCTCACAAACCTCGCCGGATATCCACCCTTAAACCAAATATCATCTTTTGTGATTACCTCCTTGACCACAACCTATCGTTGAGAATGGATCATCAATTCAAGGAAGATCGCAAGACGGTGCCAACATTGAAGATTTCAAGTATCTCTCCAAGGAAAAATACCCCGGTACCTACCTTATTTTTCGCCTCTTTGCTCGAGGACGAGCAACGTCTAAGCATGGGGGAGGAGGTAGGTACGGTGCAGTTTTAGAGTTAAAAGGGGAATATTTTAAAAAAATGATGAATGAAAAAAAAATTCGGCGATATACGTGACTTCCAAGGTGAAGGTCTCACAAGAAGAAAGAAAAAATATATATATAATGAATGAAAGAAAGAAAGAAAGAAAGAAAGAAAAGAATGAGAAATATGAGAAAGAAAAAAAATATATGCGTAAAGTGAACTCCCCGGTTCTCTAGGAGTGCATTCAAGGCTTCAAGTTTAAAAGATCCATTCTCATTTTCCAACCATGTGCAATCCGATAAAGAGGACTTCCTTTGTGCCTCGGGATCACTCTTTGCCATTTGCACATGTCCACTCATCTAAAAGTGTGTGTATTTTTCTCTTTCCCCTCCTTGATTTAACATTATTTTCCAATGACCTTTTTGACGAGTCTCGGTAAGACCATGAGAAGCTTGTCTTGTTTTGACAACACCTCATTTATAAAATCTTGTTAGGACTAAACTTTCCCAAAGCTCCATATAAAGCCTACCACATATATATGAGAGGGAAAGGAGTAGAATATATAGGCTTGAGAGATAAGTGAGATGAGAGTTCATGAGCAATATACAAGATGATTTAAATTTGTGAATTTGGTTTAGCTCTTTTCTTTATCTCGTTCTTTATTTCAAAAATTCTGAGATCTATTTAAACTTTGTGAGCATGTTAATACTTGTGGGATAAGCTTAATAAGAATCTACCCTCCGTAGAGGTGAAGGCTAGTACATTATGGAACTTTAACGAATTAAACTTTTGAGAGCATTATGTTTTTTCATGTATGATCAAGTGCAAGGTTTAAACATTGATGGGTAACGATGATATCCATCGAAGGCTTACTCGAGGACGAGCAAGGTTTAAGCATGGGGGAGATGTTGACGGTGAAAATCCGTCAACCTAGCCATGAGTTTACCTTCGGTGTTGGCATGACTTTTGTATCTTATCCATTGGTACTAACCCCCGTGGTATAACAAGTTCACTTGTGCATGTCGGTTTTGGAGTTTAATGTTTATGCAGGGTTTTAGTGTTGAATGCAAGACTTTCGGGATAAGTTCATTAAGCACCTCATGACAAGACCTTGAAGCCCGATACAAGTCAAGCAATGAAGTGAACATGACTCCAAGAGCCCAAGGACCAAGCCCGAGAAGATGATAAACTCCGAGGACCAAACCGTAAAAGTGTCGAATCTTGCAAGACAAGGAGTTGAGTCCAATTCGGAGAGAAACCGACATCAAGGGCCCACATGCAAAAGGGGAGAACATCTAGAAGACGCGGGAAGCAACACCGGCGAAGCGAGCCACGAGATGGGCCGAATTGGGCCCGAGCCGGCCAGCCCAACCCTTTTCGGGGCCCAATCGGCCTCCCCTTTGACCTAATTGCTTCTCGGGCTATAAATAGCCCCCCGACCGAGAGCCACGCAGAACCGAAGTCGTAATCCGCCGCCGAGGGAGCGAGAGAATCTTGAGGGACACCATCTCGGAGATGAGGGTCGTGCTAGTTGTCTAGGGTCTCCCTAGCCGACGTGGGAACCTTGCATGGAAGACCACGTCGGAGCTCGGAGCGAGGATCAAGATCGAGGTAGGATCCCGGTGGTGATCTTGTTCATGTAATCATTCATGGTGAAGTTTGTAAGTGAATCCGATTTCTAGCGATTAAGTGCCTTCTCGATGATTTTGTTTTCTTCTTGGTTTTGCTTCTTCTACGATCTAGTCTATAGCTAGATTACATAGGGTGCTCTTGTAGCCGCGGTGGCTAGAGGTGCATACCGACCGGCCAAGTGATTTCAACTTGTTCTATCGAACTCGCCCTAGACTACCCGCATGAATAGGGATACGTTGTGACAGAACGGGGGTTCCGAAAGGCGGGCGTTTTCGGAGTCGGATGGAAGGCCACGATTTAAAGATGCTTTTAATGAGATTCTCTTTTCTATCTTCATCTATCTTGTTTGGAGCTACAACATAAGCATGATCTAGACTCTTTAGATCGGTTATCTCTTGCTTTCTCTTGCTACCTCTTTAGTAGATTAGATTAGGCGTGTTTCCTTTATGAGTTAGTAGATTAGATGCAACTTGTCTTCATTAGATAGCTTTACCTTGCTTTACTAGATTGAATCCTTGCGTTGCACATTGTTCCACGGATTCGATACCTTGGGTTCACCACTCGAGGGAAGAAGGGTCCCTTGACTACGACGGGAGACTTGTCCGCTTGCAAGTCACAAACGAACTTTGATACAATTATTAACCGTCAACAACGCCATGGTGAGTCCTTGATAGAACTTTTGCACGAGGTATTCCTTCGGGAACTTGTGATGTGGAACCGCCCGAGTGTACTTGTTGAAGCGCTCGAATGCCTCCGAGATAGTTTCCGTAGGATATTGAACAAAGGTGGCAATCTTATTATGCAAGCTTTGAGTTTTACCCGGTGAGTAGTATTCCTTCATGAAAGCCTTCATCAACGTGTTCCAATTTTGCACCGTCTCCGCCGGTTGAGAGTGGAACCATTGCAAAGCCTTCCTGAGTGGAAAGAGCCTTTCCCTCATTTGGTCTTGAGTCACCCCATCCATGTTGAAAGTCTGACATAGTTGAATGAATGCTTAGAGGTGAAGGTTCGGATCCTCTTTACCGGTGAAGGGTGAATGTTGCACCATGCGGATCGTTGAGGTCTTGATCTCGAACGGTCTTCCGATCTCCTCAAGGTTCAAGATTGGTAGGTCGATGATGTCCGGGGTGCATAGCTCCCTAATCTTGCGCTCTTGCGCTCTTGCGGTTGGTCACCCATCGGTGGAAGTCGATTCTCCCGAGGACTTTGAGGTGGTGAATTCTTTGGAGATTCCTTCGATCATTTGTCTTTCGACTCCGAATATACAAAATCCAGCTTTTTAGCTTGATGTGCTTCGCGTCTCCTTAGCCTGTAAAGTTTTTCTGGATCATCCACAAAATTATCGGGTTTGTTGGAGAGGTAGTCGTTCATCTCCTGTTAGGGTTAGCAATAAACAAAATATGCAAAAAACTAGAAAGTAAACATAAATCTATGAAAACTAGGGTTAGACAAACTAGATTAGATGTATCTTGAGGATGATCAAAGTTTAGTAGATGCAAAAAGAAAAACTAAAAGAAAACTGAAAATTACAAAAAGGCAATAAAAAACCAAATCTTGATCACGTGTTCCCCGGCAACGGCGCCAGAAAAAGGGGCTTGTTGACGGTTAATAGTTGTATCAAAGTTCGTTTAGACTTGCAAGCGGACAAGTCTCCCGTCGTAGTCAAGGGACCCTTCTTCCCTCGAGTGGTGAACCCAAGGTATCAAATCCGTGGAACAAATATGTGACGCAAAAGATGATCTAGTAAAGCCAAGTAACTTCAATCTTCGATAAAAGAGAAACCCTAATGCATCTAGATAAAAGACACGAAACTAATCTAATCTACTAAAGACCGGAGATAACAAAGTAAGATTGGGTAGATAAACCTATCTAGAGAGATCGGGTTAAGCCTTTTGTTGAAGTTCCAAGCAAGAGAAGAAGTAGCAAATTGAATCTTATAAGAAGTTTCTTTAAACTATGGTTTATCGTCCAAATCCGAAAACATCTGCCTTTCGGAACCCCCGTTCTGTCACAACGTATCCCTACTCATGTGGGGAGTCTAGGGCGAGTCAAAAGACAAGTCGAGATTCTTTCGGAAGATTCGGCGTGTACCTCTAGCCACCGCGGCTACAAGAACACCCTATGTAATCTATCTCGAGAATAAATTTAGAATAAGCAAAGCCAATCGAAAAACGAAATCTACGAGGAAACACTTGATCGATAGGAATAGATTCAACTTGATAATTCAACTATGACAATGATACATACACAAGATCACCACCGGGATCCTTCCTTGATCTTGCTTCTAGCTCCGGGAACTCCGACGTGGTCTTCCGTGCAAGGTTCCCACGTCGGCTAGGGAAACCCTAGTCAACTAGCTCGACTCTCTCCTCTCCGGGATGGTGTCCCTCTCTTCTCTGCTCCTCGGCGACCGATGACGAATTGGATGATGCGTGGCTCTCGACCCCGGGGCTATAAATAGCCCGAATGGCGGCTAGGGCAAAGGAGGGAGCAAACGGGCTCTGGACAGGGCTGGGCCAGCCGGCCTGGGCCCATCCAGGCCCAGCTCGCGGCCTCCTTTGCGTGGTGTCGGTTCTCGAGTCTTCTAGATGCTTCCCCCTTCTGGATGTAGGTCTATGTCGTCAGTTTCTCTCCGAATTGGACATAACTCCTTGTCTTGCAAGATTCGGCACTTTTCTGGTTTGGTCCTCGGAGTTTGTCATCTTCTCGGGTTGAGTCCCTGGCTTCTTGGAGTCAAGTTTGCTTCATTGCATGACTCGTACGGGCTTCAAGGTCTTGTCACAAGATGCTTGATGAACTTATCCCTAAATTCTTGCATTCAACGCTAAAATCCTGCATAAACACTAAACTCCAAAACCGACATGCACAAGTGAACTTGATATACCACGGGGGTTAGTACCAATGAATAAGGTATAAAACTTATGCCAACACCGAAGGTAAACTCATGGCTAGGTTGACGGATTTTCACCGTCAACAGTGGTCATATATGATGCATTTGTCTTTGTGGGCTGTTGATGAGAGGGTTAGCATTGTAATTTTATGAATATTCTATTCTTCTTTTAGAAGAGTGTATAACCATGGAAGAGTATAGAACTATGGATATTTGCAGCTTGCTAGCGTTATAAATAAAGAGCCATTTTCTTGCCATGCCCAGATACTCACATGCCGGTTTTATGACATGATGATTTGACCAGTAGCAATTTTTATCATTTATTAGTTACCTTTAAAGTCATTGATGTTTTTCTCATTTAATTTCGTGATTTTCAATTGTTGAAATGTAACACCCCGCCTACCAAAGCCGCACCGCCCAACCCTTCCGTAGTTTTTCATGATTTTCATTTTTTTGACCATGTATTTGTCTTTGTGGGCTTCTGATGAGAGGACCAGCAATTTTTATCATTTAAGTACCGCCCAACGTAGCACCCCCGCTTACACACGTACACATAGCATCCTGCTTACACTTCCGTCCTCGCTTCATGTAAAAGGGTTAACCCAAGGGTGTTATGCCTGGTGGACAAAGGCTTATAAGTTGGCTCCACCCTTGCTCAACTAGAAATTTAGCACTAAATACGCGTACCTACGCTCATGGGCCACTCATGGGTCATCCAAATAGGGTCGGGTGTGACGTGAAACAAGAAGTCGTACTTAATTATATTCTATTTACTATTAGGAAATATTATGCTCGTCCAAAACAAAAGAAGTAAAAAGACTTAAGTTTTTTAAACTCAAAAAATTGTGCTCTTAGGTCCATAGTGATGAAAATCAATATCATAAAACAAACACCAATGAGTCTCACAAATTTTGGTGTAGTCTATTGTAATTGTTCGATTATCAATGTATATACACCCAATTTTAAAATCATGTGTGTGCCACTCCTAATGTGGTATGCACTACAGTTGTATACGTACACGTACACAAGGAGGAGTCAGAGTCATTTTACTAGATATAAAGCATAGATAAAAATAAATATTCATGACATGAATAAAAATAAATGCCTGCTTGTGTCTACAGGTGTCTGATCAGCGAGGCAACAAAGCGAATGAGTTTTAGAAACTTCACGGATGAAAGACAAATACTCATGCAAAGCAAATAATGCTAAAATATTCTTGGTAATGTTGACAGATTCCATGCATGACGACTCAACAAACTCCTTGTTGTAAATGCTGACAACAAACATGGCAGACTACATTATTTTAGACGTAATGTTGACAGTTTATATTTGTATCAAAGTTCAATTGGATATAATGTGGTGAGAGATTCTCATGCCACAGTGTCTAAAGTTATGGCCACTCAACCTCTTAATGTCTCTTTTAGGAGAGCTCTTATGGATGATAAACTTGTTGAATGGCATAAATTGGTAGCACAGATAGCCAATGTTGTTCTGGTGGATAGTACAGATACTTCTGTTTGGAATTTAACATGTTCCGGCTCTTTTACTGTTCGGTCTATGTATCTTCACTTTCTCAATTCTCAACCACCTTTATTCTTGAGTATAGGTATAAACTTTTCTGCCACAATTTCGAAAACCATTCAGAACTATTATCAGTGGGGAAACTTTGAGAAAACTTTCATTACTTCCTTTATCTGCATGATTATATCATAGAAACAAGCTTGTTTCTTAACTCATATATGGGAGTACATTTTTCCACATCTCACTTTAAGACCTCAACAGAGACCTTTACATTAGTGCTTTTGAAAACTCAAGTTTGCATATCATACTTTATCTTTATGTTCGCAAATTACTTTCAATTATCTTTGAACTCATAGAGTGCTTAATGACTATAGTACGATATGTACGATCGGTATTAGGATAGCATAAGAGCTACTCCAAAAAATTCTCTTTCCCGGTGTGGGATACACAATAAGCACATGAGTCATTATATCTTTCTTCGCCATGCGGGATGAGTCCTTTGCCAAAATGTTTCCCGCCACGTGGGATTGTTTAACATAAGCATTATGCCAACTTTAGCCCATAAAGCAGGTATTTTCTCAGGGCTTTTCCCGTCATGCGGGTATAATTACAAACTTTTCTCGTCGTGTGAGAGTATTACAAACTTTCCCCTTCATTCAGGTAATTCCCTGAAAGGGACATGCATGGCAGGATTGGCTCGCATTCAATCATCAAATTAAGAAATAAATCGAATAAACGTAACACTCACATGCTTAATCCAACATTGGTCAAATTAAACATGCATATGACTTATTGCAACTTTTATCACAATGATTGAACTAAAAATAAATTCCTCTTCAAAGAGAGTACATGAAAGACATTTCTCAAGACTCTCAATGATCTATCTCTTTTCTCGCATTAATATCGATAATCTTTTCTTTTGAAACAATTCTTTAAAGAGAACATAGTCCCTCATATTATGACATTCTTTCTTTGTCATCTCCTGAGTCACAAGTGCTCAACTCACTTTTCTTAATGCCTTCATGAATGAAAGTAGAAAGGTCTTTTGTCTGAGAAAATATTATAAAATAATCCAAACTTTAATCTTATGAACTTTTAAAACTTTATGTTATATTCTATATCACCATTGGACAGAAAATAGAATAAAACATCATTTATCTATAATAATTCCAAATCATCATTTCCAAAAGGTAAACCTCTACTCAAAAGAATTAATGCATCATATCATAATATTGCCATCATCAACGTTGGTTAGAAAATGACAACATCATTGTCGGGGACAGCCCTAGGGGTCCCCTTAAACAACGGGGAAATCCTCACTTAAAACCCGCAACAAAGCCAAAACACGGCTTGCCTAACCATGCAGGATACGGCCCACGCCGTAGGGACCCCGACGGCCCATCAAGGCGGCCCTCTTGGAGACCCCCTCGAGCAGGCTCCGCCTCGCTCGAGGATGTGCGCCCCCCTCGGGCGGGCTCCGCCCCGTTCGAGGGGTAGCACTTCCCTCGAGCGGGCTCCGCCTCGCTCGAGGGTCCGCTCCCCCTCGAGCAGGTTCCGCCTCGCTCGAGGGTACGTCCCGCCCTCGACCGGGGTCCGCCACGCTCGAGGGCGCCCCTCACGCGTGCGCCGGCCCCCGTACACGGGCATTTAACGCCCGACACCGGCGGGACGGCGCCATCATGCGCCGGGGCTCGCGCCCGGTGCCGCCGCACCAACTCCCCGGGGAGGAGCCCATCCCCATCACCGTGGGGAGGGACCGTGCGGCCGCGGCCGGTGTCGGTCCCGTGACGCCGTGCGCCGCTCCAGGACGGCTAACGCGCCGAGCCCCTCGAAGGGGGGCCGGATGCACCCTCGATTCACTTTCTTGTGACCCTACAGGGTTAGGTGGAGGCGCTAGGCCGGTGGAACACCATCCCCGCGCGCGTAACAGCGTGGCCGCCATCCCCGCGCGTGCAGGCGCACGCCAGGCGCTGTAGCAACAACTCCAGCACTGTGAAGCGCGTTGGGAAGGGACGCCGTTTTACCTACTCCTGTGCTCCGTACAGGCCAACGTCAGCACCTCCCTCGAAGCCTATCAGAAGGCGTTGCCACCATCCGCTGCCCTTCTACCCTCGAACCGCCACTGTTCGGGTACAAGGTAGGCCATGATGGCCAGATCGCCGCAAGGATCGTCCGGACGGCCGCCCATTCTACAGCATAGCACGTCGTGCTTCCCCATGTAGCTAGGTAGCGCGGCGCGCATGTAATCCGCCTCCCCCTTGATCTATAAAAGGGGGGGCGAACCCCCCAGCCGCAGGGGACACAGACAGGAGCATACGAGACGTAGAGCAACAGATAACACACAGCGCACCACGTACTCATTCTCCAATTCTCCCACAATATCTTCAGCCACTTCACCAGGGACTTGGAAGCCACGCTTCCTCTCCCGCCTTGCTTGTAGCACGCCCCACTACGAGCACCCCGGTGCTGAGCAATATAGTGTCGTGAGCACACCACCGCCGGACGTACGGCCCCCTCGGCCGGAACCGGGGATAAATCCCGTGTCTCTTATTGCTTAGCATCGACCATTGAGGGATAGACCTCGGCGCTTTCTCTCGGTTAGTGTCGGGACCATATTCCGCACCGACGGTTGGCGCCCACCGTGGGGCATCGAGCGCCTAAGGTCATTCCGTCAACTCCCTCCATGGTGATCCGCACCGAGTACCGTGGTACACGCTCTTTCGCATGGGTAGCTCGGACCCCCTCCCCGGCCGGGTTCGAAGGTCGCTTCGGGGACCGAACTTTCGGGCCACGGGGAACGGCTATCTCATGCGCCTCACCAACCGTGAGGAGCTCCGTGTGCGGCGCCCGGGGCCGGGTCCGCTCCGGTCCCCGCCGCACGCACCACCACGGCGCGGCGCCCGCGAGCACGGATGCCGCGGGCCCGTCGACGCCACAACGCCGCCGTCGCTGCGGGCGGCGTTCGCGCCGGGCGCGGTCCGAGCGGCGGTAGGCCGAGCGCGCCGCCACTCGGCGCGGCGTGCCCGCCATCACGACCGCCACCACCCCGGCGGGACAGCGCACGGTCTCCGGACCGCGCATCCCCATCGGGCTGCGTGGCGCTACGTCGGCCTACAACGCCAACGTCAACACCACGATGCGCAGGGTTCTGCCTGGCCGTCACGTCTTCGTCGCCAGGGACCCCGGCGCCTCAGCAGGGGACGAATCGTCCCTGGGCTCCCTCGACGCGTTGCCACCTGCCAACCGCCACGGGTACGCAGAGTGGGACTTCTCCGGCGTACCGGACCCAGTCATGTTCCGGCGTTTTCTCGACGCTACGGATTACTGGTTCGGCTGCTCCGACGACTCCAGCACCGGGAGTTACGATCCCGCGCGGGAGTGCTACGCCGTCATCACCAACGACCCGGCTAATGCCGCCGGTGCGGTGGGCGCCGGTGACGGGGAAGTCACGCCGCCCCCGGGGGATCGCCACGCGCCCGGCCGCGGGGCCAAGCGCTCTCGCCGGGGCCGACGCCGACGCACGGTGGCCCAAGCCCGCGAGCTCGAGGCCAAGCCGGCGGAGGAATACGGACGGTGCGGGCCGCTCCGCGCCTCAATGGCGGGGGGAAGCCTCCGCGCGCGGCGAACGCGCTCGGGAGCCGGGGCCGATAGGTCCGCGACCCCATCAACACCGTCCCCAACGTCGACAACGTGGACGCGCCCCCGCGGGCGAGCCAAAAGCTCATCGCCGCCGCGACGCCGCCGCGGGCCATGCCGCACCCTCGACCCCCGAGGCTCGAGACCCGCACCGCGAGGTGCAAACTCTCATCGAGCAAGTGGCCGTCCGGGGCGGGCCGAGAGCTCGGCCTCACGCATCCGCCAGGCGGGGGATGCGCGGGACGACGAGGCCGCACCGAGAGGCGAACCCTCGGTCCACGCGGGGAGGACCGGCGGGGGCGACCCGCCGACCAAGGACGCACGCCGGCCAAGGAGCGGCTCCTCGACGCACGCGAGGGCGCCGGATGGCGACGCCCGCAACGTCATCAACGCCGGGCGCACCGGCGGGGCGGACGCACGGGCGGCGGGGGGGCTACCACCCTCGACGGGGTGGACGCTACGACGGCGGCGAGGACCGCTCCCCGACGCCGGAGCCCCCGAGGCACCCGTGTGTTCGGCGGGGAGATCCGCGCGGCGGCGTTCCCCCCCAACGCTTCCGCCAACCCTCGACCATCGTCAAGTACAACGGGGAGACGGACCCCCGCGTGTGGCTCAACGACTACCGCTTGGCTTGCCGGTGGGCGGGGCCACCGGCCGACGAGGTCATCATCCGCAACTTGCCCCCGCATCTCGGTGACGCGGCCGGACATTGCTCGAGCACTTGCCCGCTAGCCAAATCCACAACCGGGATGATCCGGTCCGCACGTTCGTGGGCAACTTCCGGGGCACGTACGTGCGCCCGGAAATTCGTGGGACTCCGCGCTCCCGCACACGAAGCCCGGCGAGTCGCCGCGGGACTTCATACGGCGCTTCTCCAAGCGCCGCACGGAGCTCCCGGCGTGGCGCGATCCGAGATCGTGCACGCCTTCCTCGAGGGCACCACGTGCGGGACCTCGTGCGGGAGGCCGCGACGCGGCCGCCCGCGGACTCCAACGAGCCGTTCGACATCGCCACCGGCTTCGCCTCCGGAGAAGAGGCGCGTGGGGGCGATCTTCGACGGCAAGAAGGGCAAGCGCTCGGAGGACGCGCCCGCGGAGGGCAGCAAGTCCAAGGATCCCCACCACAACGACAAGTGGGACAAGAAGGGGAAGAAGCCGCGCCGCGAGGCGCGCGAGCAGGGGCGCGACAGCGGTAATGCCGAGGCCCTTGCTGTTGACCCGGCTCGACGGGGCCCTCGACCGGCCCCTCGAGGCCCGGGGGTATTTGACGACATGCTAAAAAAGCCATGTCCTTACCACAAGATCCCAGTGAACCACACCCTTGAGCAGTGTGATATGCTCAAGAAGTTCTATGGCCGTGCCGCCGCGAAGGAGGCAGAGGCCAAGAAAGACGGAGGCGATGGCGACGCAGGCGGCTTCCCCGCCGTCGAAAATGTGTTCCTCATCTTTGGGGGACCAACAGTCGACATGTCGACCCGCCAGCGCAAGAAGGAGCGGCATGAGGTCCTCGCCGCGGAAAGGGCACCTCCGTCCTTCCTCAATTGGTCGGAGGACGCCATCACCTTCAGCCGGGAAGACCACCCGAACCGCGTCCCCAACCCAGGCCAGTACCCGCTGGTGGTCGACCCCATCATCGGGAACGCACGGTTCTCGAAGATCCTCATGGACGGAGGCAGCAGCCTCAACATCCTCTACGCGCATACGCTGCGCTTGATGGGGATCGGGCTGGACCAGCTGCAGCCCAGCACGAAGCCATTCCATGGCATTGCGCCGGGCAAGCAGGTCCAGCCCCTCGGGCAGATCGACCTGCCAGTTTGGTTTGGCACCCCGAAGAATTTCCGCAAGGAGACCCTCACCTTCGAGGTGGTGGGGTTCAAGGGGGGCCTACCACGCTATACTTGGGCGACCCCTGTTACGCCAAATTCATGGCGGTCCCCAATTATACCTACTTGAAGATGAAGATGCCGGGACCAAACGGCGTCATCACCGTCGGCTCGTCCATCGAGCACGCATTCGACTGTGACGTCGAGTGCGTAGAACACGCAGAGGCACTGGCGCTGGATGAAGCGCTGGTGAACACGTTGGAAAAGATGGTCAACGAAGACCTCGACTCCGCCGCCAAGCACGCCGGCACCTTCGAGGCCGCGGAGCAGACCAAGGGGGTCCCCCTCGACCCTTCAGCCCCCGAGGGCAAGGCGTTGAGGGTCAGCTCCGCCCTCGATCCCAAATAGGAAGTGGTGCTCGTCGACTTCCTCCGCGCCAACGCCGACATCTTCGCGTGGAGCCCCTCGGATATGCCAGGCATCCCGAGGGAGGTCGCCGAGCACTCCCTTGACATCCTGCCTCACGCCCGTGCCGTGCAGCAACGGCTGCGCCGCTTCGACGAGGAGCGGCGACGGGCAATCGGAGCAGAGCTGCGGAAGCTTCTCGAGGCCGGATTCATCAAGGAGGTTTTCCACCCAACGTGGCTAGCAAACCCCGTGCTTGGAAAGAAAAAGAATGGGAAGTGGCGGATGTGTATAGACTACACTAGTCTTAATAAAGCATGTCCTAAAGTTCCTTTTCCTTTGCCACGCATTGATCAAATCGTTGATTCAACGGCTGGGTGCGAATTACTTTGCTTCCTTGATGCCTATTCCGGGTACCACCAAATAAAGATGAAAGAGTCTGACCAGCTCGCGACTTCATTCATCACACCGTTTGGGACGTTCTGCTACGTCATGATGCCATTTGGCCTCAGAAACGCGGGTGCAACATACCAGCGTTGCATGCAGCACGTTTTTGGGGATCACATCGGGCGGACGGTCGAAGCATACGTGGACGACATCATCGTAAAGACCAGGAAGGCGGACGACATCATCGTAAAGACCTTGGCGTCGCGTTCGACTGCCTACGGGCCAATGGGGTCAAGTTAAACCCCGAAAAGTGTGTCTTTGGAGTGCCGCGAGGCATGCTCCTGGGATACATTGTCTCCCAGCGGGGAATCGAGGCCAACCCTAAAAAGGTTACGGCCCTCGAACGAATGGGTCCAATCCGGGACCTCAAAGGGGTGCAGAAGGTGTTGGGGTGCCTCGCCGCCTTGAGCCGCTTCATCTCGCGGCTCGGTGAGAAGGGCCTGCCCCTCTACCGCCTACTCAAGAAGCACGGGCGCTTCTCCTGGACCACCGAGGCCCAGGATGCGCTCGACAAGCTGAAGGCGTCTCTAACGCATGCCCCGATCCTCACGCCACCGCAAGACGGCGAACCCCTGCAGCTCTACGTGGCCGCAACCACCCAGGTGGTCAGCGCCGTGATCGTCGTGGAGCGCACGGAGGAAGAGCACGCCTTGCCTGTACAGCGGCCGGTCTATTACATCAGCGAGGTCCTGTCAGACACGAAGACGCGCTACCCCCGGTGTCCGGGGGAAGTTGGCGTACGCGGTAGTCCTTGCGCGGCGCAAGCTCCGCCACTACTTCGAGGCCCACCCCGTCACGGTGGTTTCCTCCTTCCCACTAGGGGAGATCATCCGCAACCCCGACGCCGCGGGCAGGATCGCCAAGTGGTCCGTAGAGCTGATGGGCGAGACGCTCGCCTACGCCCCGCGCAAGGCCGTCAAATCCCAAATTTTGGCTGATTTCGTCGCTGAGTGGACGGACACGCAGCTACCGCCACCGCAGATCCAAGCGGAGTGCTGGTATCTGTTCTTCGACGGCTCGGTGATGAAAACAGGGACGGGCACAGGCCTGCTTTTCGTATCACCCCTCGGGGAACACATGCGGTACGCGGTGCGCCTCCACTTCCCCACGTCTAACAACATGGCGGAATACGAGGCCCTCCTCTGCGGCCTCAAAATCGCCATTGAGTTAGGCGTCAAACGCCTCGACGTGCGGGGGGACTCGCAGCTCGTAATCGATCAAGTCATGAAGAACGCGAGCTGCCATGACAACAAGATGGAGGCCTACTGCAAAGCCGTGCGAGCCCTCGAGGACAAGTTCTACGGCATCGAGCTCAACCATGTGCCCCGCCGGTACAACGAGGAGGCGGACGAGCTCGCCAAGATTGCGTCCGGGCGGATCACCGTCCCCCCGAACGTTTTCGCCCGCGACGTCGCTCAACCCTCGGTCGTCTTCGAGCCCTACCCCTCGAGTCACGACGAACCCTCGGGGGCTCCCTCGAATCCAGCGGGTGTGGAACCCATGGACGAGGACCCCTTGAACGAGGCGTACGTGCTCTCCCTCCTCGAGGGGTACGGCTCCCACGAGGCCGACGTGATGGACATCGAGCCGGCTCCTGCCCAAGAGGACTGGCGCGAAAAATACATCGCCTGGATCGCTCGAGGGGAACTCCCCGTGGACCGGGCCGCGGCCAGGCGCATCGCCAGGATGGCCAAGTCTTTTGCCCTCATTGACGGTGAGCTGTACAAGAGCGTCGCCTCCGGCATCCTACAGTGGTGCGTGCCCATCCCCGAGGGGCGCGAGCTCCTGCGGGACATCCATGCGGGGATCTGCGGCCACCACGCCGCGCCCCGCACCCTCGTCGGCAACGCGTTCCGCCAGGCCTTTTATTGGCCCACTGCGGTCGCGGACGCTAGCGAGATCGTGCGCACCTGCGAAGGGTGCCAGTTCTACGCCCGCAAGTCCAACTTACCCGCCCATGCCCTGCAGACCATCCCCGTAACGTGGCCGTTTGCCGTGTGGGGGCTGGACATCGTCGGGCCCCTGCGGAAGGCGCCCGGGGGCTTCACCCACTTGTTGGTCGCGATCGACAAGTTCTCCAAGTGGGTGGAGGTGCGCCCCATCACGAATCTAAGGGCAGAGCAGGCGGTAACATTCTTCACCGACATCGTCTACCGCTTTGGAGTGCCAAACTCCATCATCACCGACAATGGGTCCCAGTTCACGGGCAGGAAGTTCTTGGAGTTCTGCGACAAGTTCCACATCCGCGTGGATTGGGCAGCTGTGGCGCATCCACAGACCAACGGCCAAGTAGAGCGTGCCAATGGCATGATCCTATAGGGCCTAAAACCCAGAATTTTCGACCAGCTGAACAAATCTGGACGAAAATGGCTCCAAGAGTTACCAGCGGTTGTGTGGAGCCTAAGGACCACCCCGAGCAAAGCCACTGGGTTCACCCCATTTTTCCTAGTCCATGGCGCGGAGGCCGTCCTCCCCACGGACTTAGAATACGGATCGCCCAGGGTTCGAGGCCATGACGAGGACGCCAACCAGCGAGCCCGCGAGGACTCGCTGGATCAGCTGGACGAGGCATGCCTCGTGGCCCTGATGCATTCCGCGAGGTACCAACAGTCCCTCAGGTGCTACCAAGCACGCAAGATACGCCGGCGGGATTTCAGCGAAGGGGATCTGGTCCTAAGGCTACGCCAAGACAACAGAGGGCGCCACAAGCTGTCGCCCCCATGGGAGGGACCCTACGTCGTGGTGAAGGTACTCAAGCCCGGCACGTACAAGCTGGCCAACGAGGACGGTGAAGAGCTCACCAACGCTTGGAACATCCAACAGCTACGTCGTTTCTACCCATAGTTAGGATTCCCAAGCATTTTTTGTTGTAAAAATCATATGGCCAACGCCCCAGTTGGTGACAACTATGTAAACACCTCAAATCTAATGGAAAGGGAAACTCGGCTTTCCCCTGAAACCCAAGTTACCCTCGGGGGCTACTGCGGGGGGCACCCCCCCCCCCCCAAAATGGTCCCATTTTTGCGCAAAAATAAAACAACTCACACGCGCTAAGTTTGTTTCCTACTTCAACCTCGAGCAACGATTCGAACAGGGCGCAGGCGGCCTAACGGAAGGAGCGCGCGAGTCAGAGATAGCCTATGCCGCGAGGATATGGCCCTTCTCTCTCGCCTCCAACCCAGCAGGCCCCCCCGCGAAAATCGAACTCCCCTAAGTAAAATCTACTCAGGAAGAAGGAGAAACAAAAAAGCGCAATAAGCAAAAGATTTCATTTCGTATCAACAAATGTTTACGACTGAGATAATGTGCTTATTTACAAGGTCGCATGGCCAGAATACTGATACACGAACAAAAAACGGGCCTAGCGCCCAAATGTCTTCAGACGGGTGGGGCGGCAGCGTCAGCGGCGTCCGGGAAGAGGAACTTCTCGAAGGCTTCGGCGAGTGACCCGGCGGCATCGGCGGCGAGCGCATCCACACGCTCCATCGCCACCTCGTCCTCGAGGCCCTCGGGAACGATGTAGCCCTCCGCCAGCGCCTCGAAGTTGACCTCGTAGTGGGACCGCACCACTCCGAGGGCCTTCTGGACGCCCAGATGCAGCGCCCGGCGCATCCGCTCGGTGACGTGACCGCCAAGGGCGCGCGGGCGGCCGGCCGGCCGAGCGTCGGCCCGTACTTCGCCCTCTTCCACGGCGCGGCGGGTCTCGAGGGCCGCACCACGCGGCTCCCGCCGCCTCTGCTCGGAGGAGTTGTAGGAAGCCTGCAGCGCCTCGGCCCGCTCAGCTGCGTGCCCCAGGGCGGTGCGCAAGCCTGGGATCGCCAAGACAAGAAAGAAATCAGAAAGGGGAATGCGAGCCCTCTAACGGAAAAACCAACAAGGCAAGAGTCAAACAGTGGCTCACCTTCGACTTGTTTCCTCTCCATCTCGAGAGCGCGACGCTCGGCCTCGATCGCCAGCTCGAGGCGCTTGACGGCCTCACCCCTCGCCCCGGAGGGCCGGCTCTTGGTTTGCGCTTGCAATGCCGAGCACAATGAGCTCGCCCTCGGTCTTGGAGAGCTTGTCGTCCCGCTCCGCCAAGGACCCCTCGCACCGCCTCGCGAGCGACGCGCTCTCGCTCCGGGCGCCGTCCGGCGTCGACGAGGGCGGCCTGCTCTCGCCGGAGCCGCCCCTCGGCCCCTTGGCGGGCGGTGCGCTCTGCGCAGAGGCGCTCCTCGCCGACGACGAGCGCCGCGGCCTTGGCGTCGTGGGCGGCCTTCAAGTCGTCGACCTCCTTGGCCCCCTGCTCTAGCCCGCGCGCCCGCTCCTCGGCCCCGGCGGCGCGCGCCCGCGCCCCCTCGAGCGACGAGCGGAGCCCCCGGTTCTCGCCGCGGACGTTGGCCACCTCCGCCTCCCAATTGGTTGCCAGCGTCCGCATCTTCTCCAAGTCTGAGCGCGCCTGCCACAGCGCCTCATCACGATCGATGAGGGCTGCGCAGACCCGCTCGAGGCTCGAGCGGCGCGCTGGGTCCTGCCTCGAGCTCTCGGGGAGTTCGTCGCGCCAGGCCATGGCCCGGTACGCCAGCCAGCTGTCCGGGGTCCTGAGGGCGTCAGCAAGCGCGTCGAAAGCGCTGCACCGCTCCCGGAGCTGGTGGACCTCGGCGTTCACCCGGTCGAAGGCGTCGTACTTGTCGTGGGCACGATGCTCGAGCTCCTGGCACCCACAAATCGAAACCCGTAAGCACTACGACACGGAGGCAGCACACAAAAACGAGAGATGGAAGAAAGCGAACAACCACGCCCTACCTGGAAGACGCGCCATGCAGGGCCGCCATGGACCCGCAGCGCCTCGTTTAGCGCGCGGTCGAGCGTGGCGCCGTGGCTTCGGAGCTCTCCCCAGAGCTCCTGCCCCCCCGGGCGTCGCGCAAACGCGAGGGGGGATCGTCGACGGCCCCCTCCACCCGGGCGGGGTGGCGGCGCGGGAGGACGAGGCCTCGGCACCGTGTCCTCGGTCCCCCGCCACCATGTGCCCCTCGTGCCGCCTCACGAGGGCCCCCCTTACGGGGCTCGGGGGAGCGTGTGGGGAAGCTAGCCCACCGATCCCACCCGGGCGGCGGGGGAGTCGTCATCCGGGACCTCCACCACCTCCGCCGGGAACCGCCGGCGGGCACCGGCCCATGCGCCGCCCTCCACCGGCGCCTCCACTTGCGCCTCCGTGGCCACGCGGCGCCCGACGCGGCGCCGCGGTCACCACCTCTCCGGCGTGCCTCGCGACCACGGGCGCCGCCATGGGTTGCACCCGCTCCGACTCCTCTGCGGTGGCGCCACGGACCGCGCCTCCGTAGCAGCGGCCTCCGCGGGCCGCACCTCCGCCACGACCGCCGCCGTGGGCCGCGCCCTGCCACGGCCGGCACCGGCGGCCGCTCCTCGGCAACCACCGGCTGCGCCGTGGCGTGCCGATCCGCCGGTCGAGGCCTCGGGACCCCGGCCCGCGCCCTGCGAGCTCTCGCCCGCCGCCGCCGTGCTTGCCCCCACCCGCGACGCCCTCGACGAGCGCCGCCGGGTGGGGATGGACGCGTCCGTCCTCAGCACCTTGGCCGGTGCGAGGGGAGGCACAGTTGGCACCACCCTGCGCAGGCACAAACGAGAGGGTTAGAACGCCTGATCATCAACAAATCAAACCAAGTAAAGGATCGAGCCCCTTACCTCGAGGAGGAAAAGGCGCGCTTCCTTTTCCTCGAAGCCTCAGCGGATGAGGCGGCGCGGCCGGCGCGCCGCGCCGCCGCGCCTCCCCGACGGCGCCACCGCGCGCGCGGGCCCGCGCGCCGCGCGCGGGCGCGCTCGCCGCACGCACGGGCGCGCTCGCCGCGCACGTCCCCGTGGTGCGCGCCGGCGCCCGCGGCGCGCGCCGCCCCCGATGTCGATTGCTTGGCGGCGGGCGCCGTTGCGCCCGCCCCGGCGATGCCGCCCTTGCCGCCGGGCCGGCTCCGGCGACGGGGCGAGGGCTCCCACCGTCGAGGGGCCCCGCCCCTCGGCCTCTTCCTCTTCGTCCTCCTCCGAGGACGAGTACTCCTCGGTCCCCGGGGAGGAGAGCCCCGGCTCTTCGCGCCGCCGTGCACTCCGCGTTCCGCCGCTCACGGCGCTCGTTGTGCCACCTCGCGCGCTCCCCTCCCGTGCGCCGCCCGCTCCTCGCTCCCCGCCGGCCGCGCCGCCCGACCAAGCGCGCAGAGTCGGGGGTGGGCGGAACGGACTTCGAGGCGGTAAAGCTCACCAGCTGCATACAGGAACATCAAGGACGCGTCAGGAGGCAGAAGCAACACCAAGAACTAAAACAAAATCAAGAATCACACTCACCAATGGGCCGGTGGGGAGCATCTCGAGGTCCCATGGGGTCCGGTCCGGATGCATCGGCATCCGGGTGTCAACGGCGTTCCGCGCCCGGGTGAGCGCATACGGCCGCCCGAGGGGGGTCGGGAGCATCCGCGACCTCGCCAGATCGACGGGGTTGGCCGCCTCCGTCATCTCGTAGATGCAGAGCGGCCTCTCCATCAGAGGCACGATCCGCCGGTGATGGAGGAAGGCGAGGACGCCCAACGCGGTCAGCCCCTGCGCCGCCAGGCTCTTCAGGGCGGCCAGGACCGAGTCCTGCCGCCTCCGATGCTGGGGCGTGGACACCTCGTAGCCCCAAGAGCTGGGCTTCTCCTTGAACACCCGACCGGTGTAGGGGGGAGGCCGGGCTCGGCGTTGCGCAAGTAGAACCATCCCCGCTCCCGGCCCGGCGTTGTTCGTCGTCATGGTGCGGGGGATGTAGTCGTCCTTGAACCGCGCCCCCGCAGGGCAAGCGACATCCCGCCGGCGCGCACCGCGCGGCGGGTCCTCGGCTCCGTCGTAGGCTGCGTGAAGAGCTCCGCGCGGAAGAGGTGTACCCAGAGCTCCCAGTTGACTGGGATCCCCAGGTACCCCTCGCAGACGCCCACGAACGTGGCCGCCTGCGAAATCGTGTTGGGCGCGAAGTTGTGCAACTCCACGCCATAGTAGTGGCACAGCGCCCGCATGAAGCGGCTCGCCGGCGCATTGAAGCCTCGCTCGTGGAAGCGGATAAAGCTCACCACGTAGCCTTCCGGCGGGTTGGGCGCGCGGTCCCCCGCCGGCGGCACTATCCACTCCGCCGGGCGGCCATCCTCGTTCGCCGCCAGCTGGCCGGCGGCGACCAGCTCGCCAAGGGCCAGCGGAGTCACCGTCGACCGCTCCCAGGCGTACGGGTCAAGGATCGTGAGGGGCGGAAGTGGTGCCATGAGAAGAAGGCAAAGGAATGCGAGAGCGGAGGACGAGAAACGGAAGAAGAGCTCTAATGGCGACACCGCACGGTGGCAGAGGCGAGGCGAAGACGAAGGCACAAGGGGCTGGAATGGTGAGGCGCTAAGGTAAAAAACCGCCGTCTCCCCCTCCCCTCAGATTTATAAGCCGCGGGCGAGCTCTCCGGGGCGGATGTCCCGCGCGCATTAACCGCGGGGAATCTTCTCTTCACGCCGACGAACGGGCCCCACCACGACCGCGGCGGCCACATCACCGCGGACGGGCCATCATCACGGCGAAGACTTGCGGGGACCGAGGCAAGCGGTCGCGTCCGCCGCCACGCCGCCCACTGCGCGCGCGCGCGCGGCCGCAACGCCTAAAAAGGCGCGCCCGCGTTGCGAACCCACAGCCTCGATTGTGGGGCATTTAATGACCCGGTCCCTTGCCAAGCAAGGAGAACCCTCGAGCGAGGCGAGCCCCTGGCTCGAGACAATGTCAGCCCTCGAAGGGACATCGGCGTGAGAAGGCCGCCCGGGGCCTGCTTGAAGTAAAGCAGGCACCGCGGGCACCCATGCCACGCAAAACCCTCGAGTGGCACGAGCTGCTGGCTCAAGACGATGACAGCCCTCGAAGGGACATCGGCGTGAGAAGGCCGCCCGGGGCCTGCTTGAAGTAAAGCAGGCACCACGGGCACCCATGCCACGCAAAACCCTCGAGCGGCATGAGCCCTTGGCTCAAAACGATGTCGGCCCTCGAAGGGACATCGACGTGAGAAGGTCGCTCGGGGCTCGCTTGAAGTAAAGCGAGCACCGCGGGCACCCATGCCACGCAAAACCCTCGAGCGGCACGAGCCCCTGGCTCGAGACAATATCAACTCTCTAAAAAGGGCACATGCATGAGAAGGCCGCCCGGGGTCTGCTTGAAGTAAAGCAGGCACCACAAGCACCCATGCCGCGCTGTGCTACCAACCAGCGCCTCGAGGGCTGGCTCGCCCAGACCCCTCGACGGCCGCAAACGCAAAAGACGGGGCCGCCCAGGTGCCGCCCCGCACGGCCCTACTGATCAGAGGTTCGAAGCCTGACCCTCGACGGGTTCGAACAGGCGCCTCAGATCGCAGAGTCAGGGACGACGAAGGCACGCGCATTCGAGCCGTTCCTCGAGCCCGTCGGCTCGAGGGTGCCCCACATGTCGTGTTCGAGAGCCAGCGAGGGCAGCTAGCCGGGGGGATCCCACCGAGGGAGAGCTTCCGCGCCCTCGGTCCCTATCGAACGGGACCGAGCCCCACCTAGCAAACCCACGCAAGCGCTTCCATGGACGTGTCTCTGGACCACGCAGCCTACCCTTATCGAACGGGGCATGGGCGTCCACTCGAACCACCCACTAGCAGCTCAAAGAGGAATCCGCAATTCGCGACCCGCTCGATGGGGGTTGCGGAAACCTCACCCTCCGTCCCGCGGAGGGACGACGAGGGCGCGTTAAGAAACAAGTCGTAAAGCTCTACCCGATCGCCTCGAACGGGCCCAGGCTCGGGGGCTTAACGCACGGCTACACCTCCTTGGCCTGCACCCGCCGGAGACAGCGCCAGCAGCGCGTGCGTCACCGAAGCCGGCTGAGACACTGCCGATGCCGGTTGAAACATGTGCCACGCCCTCTGACCAGTTCTCGCGGTTAACCCCTGCAGGAGCACCCACACTCCTGCAGGGCTTCGGGGGCTAGACCCGCGGGTCCGCTGACGCGGCCCTACGGAAAGCATTCGCAAAACAAGGAGGGAAGGACGTCCTATCAGTAGGTTCCAGCATCTGCGGGAGCCTCAATGGCAAACCCGCAGATGCTCGGGGGCTACTGTCGGGGACAGCCCTAGGGGTCCCCTTAAACAACGGGGAAATCCTCACTTAAAACCCGCAAAAAAGCCAAAACACGGCTTGCCTAACCATGCAGGATACGGCCCACGCCGCAGGGACCCCGACGGCCCATCAAGGCGGCCCTCTTGGAGACCCCCTCGAGCAGGCTCCGCCTCGCTCGAGGATGCGCCCCCCCCTCGGGCGGGCTCCGCCCCGTTCGAGGGGTAGCACTTCCCTCGAGCGGGCTCCGCCTCGCTCGAGGGTCCGCTCCCCCTCGAGCAGGTTCCGCCTCACTCGAGGGTACGTCCCGCCCTCGACCGGGGTCCGCCACGCTCGAGGGCACCCCTCACGCGTGCGCCGGCCCCCGTACACGGGCATTTAACGCCCGACACCGGCGGGACGGCGCCATCATGCGCCGGGGCTCGCGTCCCGTGCCGCCGCACCAACTCCCCGGGGAGGAGCCCATCCCCATCACCGTGGGGAGGGACCGTGCGGCCGCGGCCGGTGTCGGTCTCGTGACGCCGTGCGCTGCTCCAAGACGGCTAACGCGCCGAGCCCTCGAAGGGGGGCCGGATGCACCCTCGATTCACTTTCTTGTGACCCTACGGGGGTTAGGTGGAGGCGCTAGGCCGGTGGAACACCATCCCTGCCACTGTAACAGCGTGGCCGCCATCCCCGCGCGTGCAGGCGTACGCCAGGCGCTGTAGCAACAACTCCAGCACTGTGAAGCGCGTCGGGAAGGGACGCCGTTTTACCTACTCCTGTACTCCGTACGGGCCAACGTCAGCACCTCCCTCGAAGCCTATCAGAAGGCGTTGCCACCATCCGCTGCCCTTCAACCCTCGAACCGCCACTGTTCGGGTACAAGGTAGGCCATGATGGCCAGATCGCCGCAAGGATCGTCCGGACTGCCGCCCATTCTACAGCATAGCACGTCGTGCTTCCCCATGTAGCTAGATAGCACGGCGCGCATGTAATCCGCCTCTCCCTTGATCTATAAAAGGGGGGGCGAACCCCCCAGCCGCAGGGGACACAGACAGGAGCATACGAGACGTAGAGCAACAGATAACACACAGCGCACCACGTACTCATTCTCCAATTCTCCCACAATATCTTCAGCCACTTCACCAGGGACTTGGAAGCCACGCTTCCTCTCCCGCCTTGCTTGTAGCAGCCCCACTACAGGCACCCCCGGTGCTGAGCAATATAGTGCCGTGAGCACACCACTGCTGGACGTACGGCCCCCTCGGCCGGAACCAGGATAAATCCCGTGTCTCTTATTGCTTAGCATCGACCATTGAGGGATAGACCTCGGCGCTTTCTACTGGTTAGTGTCGGGACCATATTCCGCACCGACAGTTAGCGCCCACCGTGGGGCATCGAGCGCCTAAGCACCTCATGACAAGACCTTGAAGCCCGATACAAGTCAAGCAATGAAGTGAACATGACTCCAAGAGCCCAAGGACCAAGCCCGAGAAGATGATAAACTCCGAGGACCAAACCGAAGAAAAGTCTTCGAATCTTGCAAGACAAGGAGTTGAGTCCAATTCGGAGAGAAACCGACGTCAAGGGCCCACATGCAAAAGGGGAGAACATCTAGAAGACGCGGGAAGCAACACGGGCAAAGCGAGGCCACGAGATGGGCCGAGTTGGGCCCGGCCGGCCGGCCCGGGACGGCCGGCCCGGCCCTTTCGGGGCCCAATCGGCCTCCCCTTTGACCTAATTGCTTCTCGGGCTATAAATAGCCCCCCGACCGAGAGCCACGCGAACCGAAGTCGTAATCGCCGCCGAGGAGCGAGAGAAGCTTGAGGGACACCATCTCGGAGATGAGGGTCGTGCTAGTTGTCTAGGGTCTCCCTAGCCGACGTGGGAACCTTGCATGGAAGACCACGTCGGAGCTCGGAGCGAGGATCAAGATCGAGGTAGGATCCCGGTGGTGATCTTGTTCATGTAATCATTCATGGTGAAGTTTGTAAGTGAATGCGATTTCTAGCGATTAAGTGCCTTCTCGATGATTTTGTTTTCTTCTTGGTTTTGCTTCTTCTACGATCTAGTCTATAGCTAGATTACATAGGGTGCTCTTGTAGCCGCGGTGGCTAGAGGTGCATACGGACCGGCCAAGTGATTTCAACTTGTTCTATCGAACTCGCCCTAGACTACCCGCATGAATAGGGATACGTTGTGACAGAACGGGGGTTCCGAAAGGCGGGCATTTTCGGAGTCGGATGGAAGGCCACGATTTAAAGATGCTTTTAATGAGATTCGCTTTTCTATCTTCATCTATCTTGTTTGGAGCTACAACATAAGCATGATCTAGACTCTCTAGATCGGTTATCTCTTGCTTTCTCTTGCTACCTCTTTAGTAGATTAGATTAGGTGTGTTTCCTTTATGAGTTAGTAGATTAGATGCAACTTGTCTTCATTAGATAGCTTTACCTTGCTTTACTAGATTGAATCCTTGCGTTGCACATTGTTCCACGGATTCGATACCTTGGGTTCACCACTCGAGGGAAGAAGGGTCCGTTGACGACGACGGGAGACTTGTCCGCTTGCAAGTCACAAACGAACTTTGATACAATTATTAACCGTCAACAACGCCATGGTAAGTCCTTGATAGAACTTTTGCACGAGGTATTCCTTCGGGAACTTGTGATGTGGAACCGCCCGAGTGTACTTGTTGAAGCGCTCGAATGCCTCCGAGATAGTTTCCGTAGGATATTGAACAAAGGTGGCAATCTTATTACGCAAGCTTTGAGTTTTACCCGGTGAGTAGTATTCCTTCATGAAAGCCTTCATCAACGTGTTCCAATTTTGCACCGTCTCCGCCGGTTGAGAGTGGAACCATTGCAAAGCCTTCCTGAGTGGAAAGAGCCTTTCCCTCATTTGGTCTTGAGTCACCCCATCCATGTTAAAAGTCTGACATAGTTGAATGAATGCTTAGAGGTGAAGGTTCGGATCCTCTTTACCGGTGAAGGGTGAATGTTGCACCATGCGGATCGTTGAGGTCTTGATCTCGAACGGTCTTCCGATCTCCTCAAGGTTCAAGATTGGTAGGTCGATGATGTCCGGGGTGCATAGCTCCCTAATCTTGCGCTCTTGCGCTCTTGCGGTTGGTCACCCATCGGTGGAAGTCGATTCTCCCGAGGACTTTGAGGTGGTGAATTCTTTGGAGATTCCTTCGATCATTTGTCTTTCGATTCCGAATATACAAAATCCAACTTTTTAGCTTGATGTGCTTCGCGTCTCCTTAGCCTGTAAAGTTTTTCTGGATCATCCACAAAATTATCGGGTTTGTTGGAGAGGTAGTCGTTCATCTCCTGTTAGGGTTAGCAATAAACAAAATATGCAAAAACTAGAAAGTAAACATAAATCTATGAAAACTAGGGTTAGACAAACTAGATTAGATGTATCTTGAGGATGATCAAAGTTTAGTAGATGCAAAAAGAAAAACTAAAAGAAAACTGAAAATTACAAAAAGGCAATAAAAAACCAAATCTTGATCACGTGTTCCCCGGCAACGGCGCCGTGAAAAAGGGGCTTGTTGACGGTTAATAGTTGTATCAAAGTTCGTTTAGACTTGCAAGCGGACAAGTCTCCCGTCGTAGTCAAGGGACCCTTCTTCCCTCGAGTGGTGAACCCAAGGTATCAAATCCGTGGAACAAATATGTGACGCAAAAGATGATCTAGTAAAGCCAAGTAACTTCAATCTTCGATAAAAGAGAAACCCTAATGCATCTAGATAAAAGACACGAAACTAATCTAATCTACTAAAGACCGGAGATAACAAAGTAAGATTGGGTAGATAAACCTATCTAGAGAGATCGGGTTAAGCCTTTTGTTGAAGTTCCAAGCAAGAGAAGAAGTAGCAAATTGAATCTTATAAGAAGTCTCTTTAAACTGTGGTTTCCCGTCCAAATCCGAAAACATCCGCCTTTCGGAACCCCCGTTCTGTCACAACGTATCCCTACTCATGTGGGGAGTCTAGGGCGAGTCAAAAGACAAGTCGAGATTCTTTCGGAAGATCCGGCGTGTACCTCTAGCCACCGCGGCTACAAGAACACCCTATGTAATCTATCTCGAGAATAAATTTAGAATAAGCAAAGCCAATCGAAAAACGAAATCTACGAGGAAACACTTGATCGCTAGGAATAGATTCAACTTGATAATTCAACTATGACAATGATACATACACAAGATCACCACCGGGATCCTTCCTTGATCTTGCTTCTAGCTCCGGGAACTCCGACGTGGTCTTCCGTGCAAGGTTCCCACGTCGGCTAGGGAAACCCTAGTCAACTAGCTCGACCCTCTCCTCTCCGGGATGGTGTCCCTCTCTTCTCTGCTCCTCGGCGACCGATGACGAATTGGATGATGCGTGGCTCTCGACCCCGGGGCTATAAATAGCCCGAATGGCGGCTAGGGCAAAGGAGGGAGCAAACGGGCTCTGGACAGGGCTGGGCCGGCCGGCCTGGGCCCATCCAGGCCCAGCTCGCGGCCTCCTTTGCGTGGTGTCGGTTCCCGAGTCTTCTAGATGCTTCCCCCTTCTGGATGTAGGTCTATGTCGTCAGTTTCTCTCCGAATTGGACATAACTCCTTGTCTTGCAAGATTCGACACTTTTCTGGTTTGGTCCTCGGAGTTTGTCATCTTCTCGGGTTGAGTCCCTGGCTTCTTGGAGTCAAGTTTGCTTCATTGCATGACTCGTACGGGCTTCAAGGTCTTGTCACAAGATGCTTGATGAACTTATCCCTAAATTCTTGCATTCAACGCTAAAATCCTGCATAAACACTAAACTCCAAAACCGACATGCACAAGTGAACTTGATATACCACGGGGGTTAGTACCAATGGATAAGGTATAAAACTTATGTCAACACCGAAGGTAAACTCATGGCTAGGTTGACGGATTTTCACCGTCAACAGTGGTCATATATGATGCATTTGTCTTTGTGGGCTGTTGATGAGAGGGTTAGCATTGTAATTTTATGAATATTCTATTCTTCTTTTAGAAGAGTGTATAACCATGGAAGAGTATAGAACTATGGATATTTGCAGCTTGCTAGCGTTATAAATAAAGAGCCATTTTCTTGCCATGCCTAGATACTCACATGCCGGTTTTATGACATGATGATTTGACCAGTAGCAATTTTTATCATTTATTAGTTACCTTTAAAGTCATTGATGTTTTTCTCATTTAATTTCGTGATTTTCAATTGTTGAAATGTAACACCCCGCCTACCAAAGCCGCACCGCCCAACCCTTCCGTAGTTTTTCATGATTTTCATTTTTTTGACCATGTATTTGTCTTTGTGGGCTTCTGATGTGAGGACCAGCAATTTTTATCATTTAAGTACCGCCCAACGTAGCACCCTGCTTACACACGTACACATAGCATCCTGCTTACACTTCCGTCCTCGCTTCATGTAAAAGGGTTAACCCAAGGGTGTTATGGCTGGTGGACAAAGGCTTATAAGTTGGCTCCACCCTTGCTCAACTAGAAATTTAGCACTAAACACGCGTACCTACGCTCATGGGCCACTCATGGGTCATCCAAATAGGGTCGGGTGTGACGTGAAACAAGAAGTCGTACTTAATTATATTCTATTTACTATTAGGAAATATTGTGCTCGTCCAAAACGAAAGAAGTAAAAAGACTTAAGTTTTTAAACTCAAAAAATTGTGCTCTTAGGTCCATAGTGATGAAAATCAATATCATAAAACAAACACCAATGAGTCTCACAAATTTTGGTGTAATCTATTGTAATTGTTCGATTATCAATGTATATACACCCAATTTTAAAATCATGTGTGTGCCACTCCTAATGTGGTATGCACTACAGTTGTATACGTACACGTACACAAGGAGTCAGAGTCATTTTACTAGATATAAAGAATAGATAAAAATAAATATTCATGACATAAATAAAAATAAATGCCTGCTTGTGTCTACAGGTGTCTGATCAGCGAGGCAACAAAGCGAATGAGTTTTAGAAACTTCACGGATGAAAGACAAATACTCATGCAAAGCAAATACTGCTAAAATATTCTTGGTAATGTTGACAGATTCCATGCATGACGACTCAACAAACTCCTTGTTGTAAATGCTGACAACAAACATGGCAGACTACATTATTTTAGACGTAATGTTGACAGTTTATATTTGTATCAAAGTTCAATTGGATATAATGTGGTGAGAGATTCTCATGCCACAGTGTCTAAAGTTATGGCCACTCAACCTCTTAATGTCTCTTTTAGGAGAGCTCTTATGGATGATAAACTTGTTGAATGGCATAAATTGGTAGCACAGATAGCCAATGTTGTTCTGGTGGATAGTACAGATACTTTTGTTTGGAATTTAACATGTTCCGGCTCTTTTACTGTTCGGTCTATGTATCTTCACTTTCTCAATTCTCAACCACCTTTATTCTTGAGTATAGGTATAAACTTTTCTGCCACAATTTCGAAAACCATTCAGAACTATTATCAGTGGGGAAACTTTGAGAAAACTTTCATTACTTCCTTTATCTACATGATTATATCATAGAAATAAGCTTGTTTCTTAACTCATATATGGGAGTACATTTTTCCACATTTCACTTTAAGAACTCAACATAGTCATTTATATCAGTGCTTTTGAAAACTCAAGTTTGCATATCATTCTTTATCTTTAGGTTTGCATATTACTTTCTATTCTCTTTAAACTCATAGAGTGCTTAATGACTATAGTACTATATGTACGATCAGTATTAGGATAGCATAAGAGCTACTCCAAAAAATTCTCTTTCCCAGTGTGGGATACACAATAAGCACATGAGTCATTATATCTTTCTTCTGCCATGCAGGATGAGTCCTTTGCCAAAATGTTTCCCGCCACGTGGGATTGTTTAACATAAGCATTATGCCAACTTTAGCCCATAAAGCAGGTATTTTCTCAGGGCTTTTCCCGTCATGCGGGTATAATTACAAACTTTTCTCGTCGTGTGAGAGTATTACAAACTTTCCCCTTCATTCAGGTAATTCCCTGAAAGGGACATGCATGGCAGGATTGGCTCGCATTCAATCATCAAATTAAGAAATAAATCTGAATAAACTGTAACACTCACATGCTTAATCCAACATTGGTCAAATTAAACATGCATATGACTTATTGCAACTTTTATCACAATGATTGAACTAAAAATAAATTCCTCTTCATAGAGAGTACATGAAAGACATTTCTCAAGACTCTCAATGATCTATCTCTTTTCTCGCATTAATATCGATAATCTTTTCTTTTGAAACCATTCTTTAAAGAGAACATAGTCCCTCATATTATGACATTCTTTCTTTGTCATCTCCTGAGTCACAAGTGCTCAACTCACTTTTCTTAATGCCTTCATGAATGAAAGTAGAAAGGTCTTTTGTCTGAGAAAATATTATAAAATAATCCAAACTTTAATCTTATGAACTTTTAAAACTTTATGTTATATTCTATATCACCATTGGACAGAAAATAGAATAAAACATCATTTATCTATAATAATTCCATATCATCATTTCCAAAAGGTAAACCTCTACTCAAAAGAATTAATGCATCATATCATAATATTGCCATCATCAACGTTGGTTAGAAAATGACAACATCATGAAACTTTATATTTAGAATTAATACTTATCAGAAGTATTTCCAAAATATCCTCTTTGTTCATATTGGAGTAGAGATGTTAAAACTTTGTACAAAAATAGACAACCAAAACCAATGTAACTTTATCTTGAACTTGATAGAGCGGAAGCTGACTTCAACTTTAACGTGGATATAACCCACAGGGAAACTTTCAAAAAACTGTTCTTTCAATTGAATCTTCTCATTGGTTCCAATTTAATTGAAAGATAATCATCATTTTAGTAGCAGAAATAAGAAATAAAAAACAACATTTCTGGATCTTTATTTACTCTCTGAAAATTGATCACTTTGATGCAAAATTCATCAGAGACTTTAACTTTAAACATAAGGCACATATAATTATAATGTTATTGTCATCAACGTTGGTCAGAAAATAACAATACTATAATTAACTTTAAATAAATGTTTTTCTACTCCACTAATTAAATTTTCCTGTTGCCAATTTAATTAGAGGGTGAAACTTTTACTTTGCAACGGAAAACTTTTCTTTTTTTCCGAAGCAATCACACTTCTAAACATTTCTTTAGACTCATTAACTTTCTAAACAATTTATCTTATTGATTCAAAATTGAGTAGAGGTTATTAAAACCTTGACAGACTTTCCAAACATTGACAAACTTGCCAAAATAATGAAACACTGTCTTAAAATTAATGCTCCTTCAGAAGCATTCCTTTGATTTTCACCTTTCTCACCTTTGGTTGATGCTGCCGTTGGCCCCCTCGCCAGCGCGCGCGTTCACCCAAGGGTGAGTGCGGCTCCATCGAGCAGCTCAGTGGTGGTGCCTGTGGCCCTGTCCCTCGCGTCGCGGTACGACGGAGGGTCCGGTGAGCACGCGGCCCGCCGAGTCTATCCGCGCGGCGCACACCACAATGACGTCGGCGGTGGTGACGACGGTAGGTGAGGCCTTCGAAGGCCTCTCCCCTTCCCTCATCCTTTCTCTATTCATTTTTCTTTTAGATCTCGGGTTAGGATTTCAACTTTGCACTGCTTCAATTCGATTCGAGATTTATTTTTTTGTTCCTTTCTTTTCCCAAGCATGATCTACAACCTAGCACGGCTCTGATATCATTGATATTTCCTTTGGATCGTCCAGGAGTAGATCAGGTCGGTAAACTCTGTGAATGGCATACCTTAACCTCTGTTGTTGCACGTCCATCACTGGTTTGTCGGTAAAGGTCTGCACACGGGCAGCAACGGTCAAAGTAGAGGTCGATTGTGGTGGCGCATTGGAGTATCCATCGCTTCAGCGCCTCCCTCTGAGATCGGATTAGGGTTAGGAGTGAGGAACACTGGCGCCGGCGAACCACGTACCTTGTGCCGTGGTCCCCACCCCGCGCTGTGTGACAGGGCCCACCAGCCTGTCTTGACTGGACACCCCCGTGGTGGAGAGATCAATCTAACAGTTGTCTGTTGCAGCCGGTAAGCTAATTCGCTTGGCTTATTAGCCAACAACCAATAAGATCTTTTCTCTCGGAACAAATCGGCCATAAGAACTGGCCGAAAGATTTTCTCTCGAACAAATCCAAGACTCAGCCATCGCCCACACGAACAGGAGAGAATCTGAGTCCTGACGCGGCTGGCTTGCTGTTGTATTATCCGTACACGACTACGACTACACGAGGAGGCAGAGTCCGGACCAGTTCTCTTTCTCTAGTATTAATTGTCCTCTTCCGACACTCATGCGTTAGTTTGATCCAAAACTGATCGGATCTCGCATCAACGTAGTATGGCCCAAATTAGCTGTCTCGCCGTGACCATCTCGTCATCTACCTGCGGCCGCCCTTGCCCCCCTCTTGTGCCGGCGGCTGTTCCCAGGGTTCTCAGCTACAGCACCACAAGCCGCCGTCGCCCGCCCTTTGCTGGCCTGACGATGCACAAGAAGCAGCAGTCTCGCCTGTGCTTTCTGCAGCCCCACTGTGCCGCCGACGATCAGACATGCCCCGACGACGACGACGATCCCGCCGTACAGGCCGCCGTATGTAGCTCTCTAATGTGCCCGCCCGTGTGCATGCATATACTACAAATTAAGGATTTCTTTTTATTTGGTTTTTAATTATTGATCCCCTGTCTCTGTTTTTTTTTTGTTTAGGCTGCGTGGCACCGTGGATTTCGCGATGAGATGGATAATTACGCGAGGAAGTTCCGAGCTGCATACAACGCTGTTGAGGGCTGTTCCAGTCAAGAAGCTATGGTTTGCTCTGCTCGATCTGCTCTTATTTTTCTACTTTGCGTTCCAGTCAAGACACAAGGAGACTTCCGCGATCGCTGCTTTCATTGCATCAAATGACACCAAAGCAATCATTCGTGTGAATTGTTGCTAAGTAATCAAAATCACAATCAATTTATTCAGTGGTCTCCTCGTCCACTTTTAATTTAACTTGCCGTGGTTTGTAAACTTATTTGACACAAAAAGACTAAAATTATTGTAGTAAACTGTTATACGAATGAGAAAATCATGACCGGAGGAAATACAAATCTATTGATGCAACTTTTGTAGTGGAACATATATATTTACCTAATTGTTGGTCAAAAACATGTATGAAATTTTAAAATCCTATAATTTCGTTATAAATTTGGACGGGGAAGTACCATATCTAAATAATATACGATAGATCTATAGCTTTGCCAAACAATGTTGAACTACACTACAACTTAATATGCTTTGTCCAACCAACAATAATCTTCCTTAAGAGGGAGCTCAATAAAAACAAGCGCAGTAGAGAAGCAAAGCTATATGCTTTTCCTTGTACCTCTAGAGCCAAATAGAACTATTGAATTCTTTTATGTTGCTTCAATGTTTCTAAAGCCTTCTTTATTTTTTTTTCAAGGTGGAAGAATTAGAGATGACATTGTTCCGTGATGAGGACGACAAACTTATAACCTATATGACAAAGATCGCTTCAAACCGATGCATTTTGGTTAGTATTTGATATTACATATTACCTGCATGCATATTAAGTACAAATTTGTTTTTATGGGTAATTTAAGATCAAACAAGAGTCGAAAAGAGTATTTCCCCATTACACACCACCATATTAAGTTGAAAATGTGGATTCTGGGAATAGAAAAATGTGGATTCTGGTCAAATTTGTTGCACACCACCATTAATTTTGAAAATGTGGATTCTGGTAATAGAAAAATAACGTAGAGTTAGGGATAGAGTTTGCTCCAAAATCAACTAGGAGGAAGACACATGTTCTTTTAGATAAATGAACAATTGTTCGGGTCTCAACAACCAACAAGGGTTGTCTGCGACCAAGACCAAACAAGATCAACAATGCCTAGGCTGTAACAATCCAAGTACACACGTACTCTTGAGAAACAGTCCCGAAACACCATACAAAAAGCAAAAAAAAACTACATCGGCTGCTAAAATCAAACTCTAGTTTTTAATCCTTTTCCGGGTACTCCATCCAAATTTGTTAACGATCTCCAACCCAAGCAACTCCAATAAACGGCAACCTTGCTTCAAAATGATTCTTCCTTCCTCCTTAGAGAGAATGGACCAACTCCTGATAAAAACACTCCTCTAAATATCACCTGCAAAATAGATTTTAGTTTGTGACTTTTGAAACACCAAATTATTCAGCAAAAAACAGCCACTTCGATCAGCACAAGGAAGAAGACACATGTTAGTGACATGTCTAAGTTATGACAGTGGCTAGGGGGAAGATCTGGAATTATGCTAGGGCTCGGGCTAAAAATGCTTAAGCATGTAGATGCAACAAAGCGAATGACAATTAACTTCACGGATGCAAGGCTAATTCTGATTAGCTTGACTTGCTTGGACAGACCGACCACTTCATTACTTCATGCATATATAAGGGAGCCCCTGGTCTTGATCCGGGTTGCAGCCAGGTCGTAGATCCACCCATGATGATGGCAATAAATTTTTTATGCAAGTAAAATATATTTTCAGCTGACTCGTAAGACTTCCAGTTATGGTAGTAGTACCTAGTCAAAATTGCTGCAACATCTGTGTTAAAAAGTTATGAAAATCTGCGTTAGTATTACAAATTAAACACTGAAATGACTTGAAAGCGCTAGGCAACTTGATCGATCTCCTCTGATTTAAAAGATGCTCGGTAGCCTTTTCCAACTTTCTTATTTATTTTTATAAGATGGAAAATTAACTTGTTCCTCTCTGCTTTTATTAGAGGATAAGATAATTTTATTGTAAGGCTTATCAAAATTCAAAACTTTGTTACCTATGTAAATTGTTGTAAACTCGACAGCAGGTGATGTATATGTTCATAGGATTCTAAAGTTTATCATATTGCGCTTTTTATTTGCTAAATTTCTTTTGGTGAAAAATGTAGTATGCAGAAGGCAGGCGCCTAGCGCTAATGCTTTGCTCAAGGGTTGACATGGCTATTCAATTATCTGCTTTGGTCGCGGTAACCACAATCTCTCATGCATATGGATCCACGAGGCTTTATTATTCCTGTGCTCACCATCCATTTGTTTTTTCCTAGGCTAATGCACACTTCAGAGTTAATGAGCCAAGCGGAATTTCTTTTATCACCGTAGAACAGGTAATCATATCATATTTAATTATGTTGTTTATCATATTTTTCAAATGATAGTAGTTTCCTAAGTTTTTTTATACTTCTCAACACAGATCGTTGGAAATTATGTTTCGACATTTCTTAAGATTGCACACGACACATGCCATAGAAAAATTGATAGGACAAGTATTATTTCGTTTCTTGGCGCACTTAGAGGTTTGGCTGCAATTAGCCATATCTTGATCCAAGAAGCTTTGGACGCCATGAACAATATTGAACATTGTTCAGAAAACTTTAGCACAGTGTTTGATGTGGATGCTCTTAACCACGATTTGAATTGTAAAATGAAAGAATTGGAAACGAACTTTACGGCTGCTTCAGATAGAGAAGCATATGAGGTATGTCATAATTAGGTACAAAACTTTATCATCATACTACTATTTTTGTTCTACATATTCAATGATTTTGTTACCACATTAATGCAGCTTCTTTGGTCTACACTTAGTGATGCAACAGGCAAAGTATCACTCTTTGTTAGGCAAATGACTCATCTTCGTAAGGAGGTAGTAACCCACATCCAAAAACACGTCCAAGGTAATGATAATTATTGTTTTATTTGGACAATCAGTTCATCCTAAATATTTCATGGTATTATATCGATTCAAATCTCAAAATGGGTTCTCTTATTATTATTTTTTACAATCATTTTTCACGATAGGACCCATCCTTGGTAAGGACTAAGGAGGACGTGAACGGCAAGGAACACATCAATGAAAAGTAGTGCACCCATGACGAGGAGCATGCATGATGCTCTGGCTATGATTGAGTGAAGTCCCATATCCAAGCTATATGATTCAACATTGTGTCTTGGAGATGCTCTAAATAAGTCATGCTATAATTCAACACTTATACAATGCTTCTTGTTTTGATGATGTCGAGTGAGGTGGTTACTGTGCTTGGGAGGGACAGTTCCTCTATTATTTTGACGGAACCAGGGGTTGTTTTGGAACACACAGTATATCAGCTCCAAACACGGCAAAATAGATCAGAAAATAAAACCACCGCCAGGAGGTTAGAGACGATCACCCGACCGCTCCGCCTCATCACGTTCGCCGCCGGAGGATTGCGCACGCAGTCCGCCCCGCCTCATCCATGCCAGTCTCATCCAGCGAAATATAGTGGTTACAAGCGTAATGCATTTGATGTGTTGCGCAGAGACGTGCTCTCTGTTCCATCACGGAAGCAGCGGTTGTGTTTGCGGGGGAGAAAGGATTTGCAGAGTTTCAGGACTCCCATTCGCACCTTATTGTTGTGAGGTCTATACAACCCACAATACGAGCAGTCCTCAAAAGAAGCAAGCTGTGGTGCACATGTGCTAGGACTTAAAGTTCAAGTGCAGACAGCCCATCAGGCCGTCACCTCGTTGGAGGCGCTCCGCAAGCTGCTGGACAACACACTGGCCGCTGCAGTTCTTCCGCAGGAAAAGGTACTCCTCGACGGAGAGGACGTTGCCGTGTGGTCGGAAGGTGGAGTTTGGAAGGGGAGGGAAAAAAGTGCATCTAAGGGCTCGTTTGGGAATCCCGATTCCCTGAGTTTTCCATGGGACAAAACCCCAGGCAGCTTCGGTTTAGGCCAAATTTGTCATCGTTTCAGAGCCCACTTCCATAGGTCTGTCCGAGCCTTTCCGCGATGTCGTGGACAGCCATAAGGGTCCCCTAATAACTGGGGAAAAACTCATTTCTTCGCAAAATAATAAAAACACAAACGAACTCACAAACTATAAATCACACCTCGCGCAATCACGGCCTGGTGACAGGAGCCCACGGCCCTGGCAACCTTAGTGGCCTATCAAGCAGCCGGTCCCGGCACCCCTCAGGCGAAACTCCGCCTCACTCGAGGGGCCCGGCGCCGTACTACCAGGACTCCGCCTCGCTCGAGGGCTGGACGCCCCCTCGGGCGAAACTCCGCCTCACTCGAGGGCTGGACGCCCCTCGGGCGAAACTCCGCCTCGCTCGAGGACTGTGCGCACCCTCGGGCGGATCCACGCTTCGCTCGGGGATCTCGCGTGTCCGCCGCTCCCGCACCCACTCCCCCGACCGGAGCATTAAATGCTCTGACACGCCGCGGGCGCTCGGGTCAAGGGCGAATCCCCGCCATGCCGTCCCTCTGACACCGCTTGAGAATCATATCCCGGTGTTGTTTCGCCAACTCCCCTGGTGAGGCCATCCCCGCCACTGTACGACACTGTGTGGTAAGGCCAGTGTCAGCTCCATGACATTGTGCCACCCACTCTCGTACGGCCCGCACGCCGCACCCTCGAGAGAGGACGGCAGAACCCTTTAAAAGGGTAAGAACACCTGTCTCGCGCCCACACTGGACGACGCCGTGACGTCGGACCAGTGAGGCGCGTCTCCTCCGTCACCATCAGACCTGTGCGGCCATCCCCGCCACTAGGTCGCCATCCCTCGAGCTGACGCATGCACGACGACCAAACGAGAAGCTTCCACACCGCTACCCTCGAGGCCGCTTCTGGACGAGCACAGGACCCGCAGCAACGCCCTGCCGGAAGCAAGATTCGCCAGGACGGCCATCCACTCCGTAGCATTGTACATCATACCGCCACACATACTTAGAACTGTGGGGCACGATTGTGAACCACCTCCCCTAGGCCTATAAAAGGAGGGGGCGGTCCCCCGGCCGCGGGGGGACGACGGATAGCTCACACTTACACGTTTTCCGCCTTCACCACGATACTGGCATCCCGCCTCAATCAAAACCCAGGGATCTGGAGGCACCGCCTCCTCTCCCGCCACACTTGTAGCTCCCCTCTGCAAGCACCACGGTGCAATGCAATACAGTGCCTCGAGCACACCCCTGCTGGACGTACGGCCCCGGCCGGAACCAGGATAAAACTCGTGTCACTTAGTTGCTTAGCACCGGCCATCGAGAGATAGATCTCAGCGCTTGTACTAGTCAGTGTCGGGACTACTTTCCACACCGACAGTTGACGCGCCAGGTAGGGGGTCGCGCTGAAGATCAACTTCCCACCAGCCCTCTCGATGGTGATCCGCACTGAGTACAGGACCCAGAGGTACTCCATGGGAAGCTCGGACCCCCTCCCAGCCGGATTCGAAATCCGGTTTGGAAGCCTGAACTTCTAGGCCACGGGGAACAGCTACCTCATGCGCATCACCAACCGCGCCGAGCTCCACCCGTGGCGGTCGACCGGGCCACGACCGGTTCCCGCCACGCCCGTCGGCGACGCTCCGGCCGCCGCGCGGGCGGACGCCGTGGGCCCTTCGGCACCCCGACGCCGATGGCGTTCGCCCGGCGCTCGCGCCGGGCGCGGATGGAACGACGTCGGGCCAAGCGCGCCGCGGCACAACGCGATGCGCCCTTCAGCGAGGCGCCAGCGGCGCCCACGGGGGAGCGCGTAACTCCCGAGCCGCGGTTCCCCCACGGGATGCGCAACGCCGCGACAGCCTACGCTTCGTCTGCTAGCACGGACGTGGCAGCATACGAGGACCTTCCCGTCCACCACCTCCCGGCGGTCACGAACCTCATCGCCACCACCAACGACGAGTCGTACCACGGCTCCGCCAGCGAGCTACCACCTGCCACCTCGCACAGGTACACGGAGTAGGACTTCTCCGGCGTGCCGAACCCAGTGATGCTCCAGCGGTTCCTCGACGTTGCGGACTACTGGTTCGGCTGCTCCGACGACTCCAGCGCCGGAAGCTACGACCCCGCGCGCGAGTGCTTCATGGTCGCCATCGGCGACTTGGTCGACGGCACGAGCGTGGCAGGGCCCGGCGACGGAGAAGCCCTCCAAAACCCGGGGACCAGCGTACCCCGGAACCCGGGGCCAAGCGCACCTCTCACCTCGCCAGCGAGGGGCACCGACATCAATGCACAACTGGCTCAAGCGTGCGAGGTCGAGGCTAAGCTCGCGGAGGAGTACCGCGTGGTGCGACTGCTTCGCGCCTCCATTGCTGGAGAGGCTTCTGCACGCGGCGAACGCGTGCGCGAGCTAGGCAAACAGGCCCACGAGCGCATCAACGCCGACTTCAACGTCGACGATCCAAACACACCTCCGCGCGCGAGTCAGAAGCTCATCGCAGCAACAATGATGCTCAGAGCCATGCCTGCGCCCTCGACGCCCGAGGTGCGAAACATGCACCGCGAGGCGCATGCGCTTATCGAGCAAGCGGCCGTGCAACAGGCCAAAAGCTCGGCATCCCGCATACGCCAGCAGGTAGCGCGCGGGACGACGCTGGCGCCCAGGGCCAAGAGGCATCCGTCCACGCAGATGGCGTGGCAGGGCAACCAGCCAACCAGGGCTGAACGTCAATCAGCGAGTGGATCCTTGATACGTGCGGACAGGCTCAGGACGGCGACGCCCGCAACGTTATCAACACCCGCTGAATGGGCAACACAGAGGCACGGGTGGAGGCAGGCTACCACCCCCGGCAGGGCGGGCACTACGACAGCAGCGAGGATCGCTCGCCGACGCCGGAGCCCCTAGGGACCCGTGTGTTCAGTCGGGAGATCCGCACGGCGAGCTTCCCTCAGCGATTCCGCCAGCCCACCTCGATCGACAAGTACACGGGGGAGACGTACCCTCATGTATGGCTCAATGACTATCGCCTGGCGTGCCAGCTGGGCGGCACCACCACCGACGAGGTCATTATCCGTAACCTGCCGCTGCACCTCACAGACTCGGCTCGGACGTGGCTCGAGCACCTGCCACCTAGTCAGATCCACAACTGGGACGACCCGGTTCGCACGTTCATGGGGAACTTCCAGGGCACATGCGTGCGCCCCGAGAAATCCTGGGACCTGTGGGCGTGCACCCAGAAGCGCGGCGAGTCACTTTGGGACTTCATATGGCGCTTCTCTAAGCGATGTACCGAGCTCCCGAGCGTAGCCCTGTCTGAGATCGTGCACGCCTTCTTCGAGGGCACGACCTGTCGGGACCTCGTGCGCAAGCTTGGGCGAAGCCCGCCGGTCGACTCCAACAAGCTGTTCGATATCACCACCAGCTTTGCTTCTGGCGAGGAGGCGGTGGGGGCCATCTTCGATGGCAAGAAAGGTAAGCGCGTGGATGACACGCCCGCAGAGGGCAGCAAGTCCAAGGAGCCCCAGCGGAAGCACAAATGGGGCAAGAAGGGCAAGAAGCCCCGCCGAGAAGCCCGTGCGCAGGGACGCGACGACTATGGGGGTGAGGCCCTCGCAGTTGACCTGGCCCAAAAGGTCCCTCGAGCGGCCCCTCGAGGCCCCGGCGTGTTCGACGACATGCTGAAGAGATAGTGCCCATATCACAAGACTCCGGTCAACCACACCCTCGAGCAGTGTGACATGCTCAAGAAGTACTACAGCCGTGCCGCCACGAAGGATGGTGAGGCCAAGAAGGACGGTGGTGACAGGGACGTCGGTGGCTTCCCAGTGGTGGAGAACGTCTTCCTCATCTTCGGGGGACCGACCGTGGACAAGTCCAACAGCCAACGCAAGCGGGAGCGGCACGAGATCCTCGCGGCGGAGAAGGCTCCTCCCTCCTTCCTTGACTGGTCGGGGGACGCCATCACTTTCAGCCGCGAGGATCACCCAAACCGCATCCCCAACCCAGGCCAGTACCCGCTGGTTGTCGATCCGGTCATCGGCAACTCGCGGTTCTCCAAAGTGTGGATGGATGGAGGCAGCAGCCTCAACATCCTGTATGCGCACACCCTGCGACTGATGGGGATTGGGTTGGACCAGGGGCCGCGGCCCCAAAGACGACGCCGTTCCACGGCGTCGCGCCGCAAGCGCGCGTCCGGCCTCTCGGGCGGATCGATGCGCGAGGTTTGGTTTGGCACACCGGACAATTTCCGCAAGGAAACGCTCACCTTCAAGGTGGTGCGGTTCAGGGGCGCGTACCACGCCATCCTTGGCCGGCCGTGCTATGCCAAGTTCATGGCGGTCCTGAACTACACGTACCTCAAGATGAAGATGCAGGGACCAAAAGGCGTCATCACCGTGGGTTCGTCGATCGAGCACGCATTCGACTACGACGTCGAGTGCGTGGAGCACGCTGAGGCAGTGGTGCTTGACGAGGCGCTCGTCGCGAACCTAGAGAAGTTGGTCAACGAGGACCTCGACTCCTCTACCAAGCACGCGGGCAGCTTCGAGGCTGCCAAGCAGACCAAGGAGGTGCCCCTCGACCCTGCTGCCCCTGAGGGAAATGCGTTGAGGGTCAGTTCCACCCTCGACCTGAAATAGGAAGTGGTGCTCGTCAACTTTCTCCGCGCCAACGCCGATATCTTTGCGTGGAGCCCCTTGGACATGCCAGGCATCCCTAGGGAGGTCGCCGAGCACTCCCTTGACATCCTACCTCATTCTCGAGCCGTGCAACAACGGCTGCGGTGCTTCGACGAAGAGCGGCATCGGGCGATCGGAGTGGAGCTGCGGAAGCTCCTCGAGACCGGATTCATCAAGGAATTCTTTCACCCTACGTGGCTAGCTAATCTTGTACTAGTTAAGAAAAAGAATGGGAAGTGGAGGATGTGTGTAGATTACACTAGTTTGAATAAAGAATGTCCCAAAGTTCCTTTTCCTTTGCCATGAATTGATCAGATTGTTGATTCAACTGCGGGGTGTGAGCTTTTATGTTTCCTTGATGCCTATTCCGGGTACCACCAAATAAAGATGAAGGAGTCCGACCAGCTCGTGACTTCCATCATCACGCTGTTTGGGATGTTTTGCTACGTAGTGATGCCGTTTGGCCTCCGAAACGCGGGTGCAACGTACTAGCGGTGTATGCAGCACGTTTTCGGAGACCACATCTGGCGGACCATTGAGGCATACGTAGATGACATAGTCGTGAAGACCAGAAAGGCGGACGACCTGGTTAATGACCTGCACGTCGCATTCGACTGTCTGCGGGCCAATGGGGTGAAACTGAACCCCGAAAAATGCATCTTCGGGGTGCCGCACGGCATGTTATTGGGGTACATTGTCTCCCAGTGAGGCATCGAGCCCAACCCCAAGAAGGTTGCAGCCCTCGACCAGATGGGCCCAATTTGGGACCTAAAAGGGGTCCAGAAGGTGTTGGGGTGCCTTGCCACCTTGAGCCGCTTCATTTCGCGGCTCGGCGAAAAGGGCTTGCCCCTCTACCAGCTCCAGAAGAAGCACGAGCGCTTCTCCTGGACCGTCGAGGCCCAGGAGGCGCTGGACAAACTCAAGGCGACGCTCGCCCACGCGCCGATCCTAACGCCGCCCCAGAATGGCGAGCCTCTGTACCTCTACGTTGCCGCAAGCACCCAGGTGGTCAGCGCGGTCATTGTGCTGGAGCGTACGGAGGAAGGGCACGCCCTACCTGTCCAGAGGCCGGTGTACTACATCAGGGAGGTACTATCCGAGACTAAGGCATGGTATCCGCAGATCCATAAGTTACTCTGCGCGGTAGTGCTCGCGCGGCGCAAGCTGCAGCACTACTTCGAGGCCCACTCGGTCACGGTGGTCTCCTCGTTCCCGTTGGGGGAGATCATCCGTAACCCGGACGCAATAGGCAAGATCGCCAAGTGGTCTGTGGAACTCATGGGCGAGATGCTCACCTACGCACCGTGCAAGGCGATCAAGTCCCAGATCCTCGCAGATTTCGTCTCCGAGTGGACGGATACGCAGCTGCCACCGCTGCAGATTCAGGCCGAGTGATGGACCCTCTACTTCAACGGCTCTGTGATGAAGACGGGGGTAGGCGCGGGCCTGCTCTTTATCTCACCCCTCGGGGAACATATGAGGTACGCGGTACGCCTGCATTACCCCACGTCCAACAACATGGCAAAGTATGAGGCCCTCCTTGGCGGCCTCCGAATTGCCATCGAGACAGGCATCAAACGCCTCGACATCAAGGGAGACTCGCAGCTCATGATTGACCAAGTCATGAAGAATGCGAGTTTCCATGATGACAAGATGGAGGCCTATTGCAACGCCGTTCACGCTCTCGAGGACAAGTTCTACGGCATCGAGCTCAAGCACGTCCCCCGCAGGTACAACGAGGAGGCAGACAAACTCGCCAAGATTGCATCAGGGCGAATCGCCATTCCCCAAACATTTTCGCGTGAGACGTCGCGAAACTGTCTGTTAACCTTGAATCATCACCCTCGAGCCAGGAGGAACCCTCGGGGGCTCCCTTGAATCCAACGGGCGCGGAGCCTATGGATGAGGACCCTCGAATGAGGCGTTTGTGCTCTCCCTGCTCGAGGGCTACGGTGCAGACGAGGCCGAGGCCATGGAAATAGAGCCAGCCCCCCGCGCGGAGGATTGGCAGACCAAATACCTCGCTTGGATGGATCGAGGGGAACTTCCCCCGGATCGGTCCGAGGCCAGGCGCGTCGCCAGGATGGCCAAATCGTTCACCACCAACGGCGGCGAGCTGTACAAGCGCACCGCGTCCGGTGTCCTGCAGCGGCGCATCCCCATCCCCTAAGGTTGCAAGCTCATTTGAGACATCCACGCAGGCGTATGCGGCGATCACGCGGCGCCACGTACCTAGTGGGCAACGCGTTCGGCCAAGGCTTTTACTGGCCCACCGCGGTCGCCGACGCCAACGAGGTCATACGTACCTGCGAGGGGTGCCAGTTCTACGCCCGCAAGACTAATCTCCCGGCTCGCGCCCTTCAAATGATTCCCGTCACATGGCCTTTCGCCGTGTGGGGGCTGGACATCGTCAGGCCCTTGTGAAAGGCGCCCGGGGGCTACACTCACCTGTTAGTCGCCATAGATAAGTTCTCCAAATGGGTCAAAGCGCACCCAATCACAAACCTCAGGGTAGAGCAAGCCGTGTCATTCTTCACTGACATCATCCACCGGTTCGGAGTGCCAAATTCCATCATCACCGACAACGGGTCCCAATTTACCGGTAGGAAGTTCCTGGAGTTTTGCGACAAATACCACATCCACGTAGACTGGGCGGCCATCGCACATCCACGGACCAATGGTCAGGTGGAGTGTGCCAATGACATGACCCTACAAGGTTTAAGCCCAGGATATTCGACAGGCTAAACAAGTCTGGCCAGAAATGGCTCTAGGAGCTGCCGTTGGTCGTTTGGAGCCACAGGACCACCCCAAGCAGGGCAACGCTATTCACCCTGATCTTCCTGGTCTACGGCGCGGAGGTTGTCCTCCCCACGGACCTGGAGTACGGGTCGCCCAAAGTCAAGGGCTATGACGAAGGTGCCAACCAGCGAGCCCGCGAGGACTCACTGGATCAATTGGACGAGGCCCGCACCGTGGCCCTGATGCATTCGGCAAGATACTAGCAGGCGTTGAGGCGGTACCAAGCCCGAAAAATACAGCGCCGAGACTTCGACGAAGGGGACCTAGTCCTAAGATTGCGCCAAGACAATTGAGGCCGCCACAAGCTACTTCCCCCATGGGAGGGACCCTACATCGTCGTCAAAGCGCTCAAGCCCGGCACCTACAAGCTGGCGAACGAGAACGGCAAGGAACTCACAAATGCTTGGAACATCCAAAAACTACGTCGCTTCTACCCTTAGAAAGGATTTCCAAGTCTTTTTTCGTTATTCACATACCCAACACCCCAGTTGGTTGTATAATTGTAAATCTCATCATTGAATAAAGTTAAAAGGGCGACTCGGCTTTCCCCTGAAAACCAAGTCCCCCTCGGGGGCTACTACGGGGGCACCACCCCCAAAAAAATGGTCCCATTTTTCGCAAAAAATGCGCTTCAAATACGCTAAGTACGACTCAACCCGAGCCTCAGGCGAATTCATGCGGGCACGAGCGGCCAAAAGGGGAAAGACGCGCAAGTCGGAGATAGCCTACGCCTCCAGAAGGATACGACCCTTCTCCCTTGCCTCTTAACCAACAAGCTACTCGTGGAATCGAACCTTCCCAGCTCGAATTCGTCCAGGCGAAGGAAGGAGAGACGGAATGGCGTAATAGGCAAAGCGGAAATAAACACTCAAAACTTACAAACATCCAAACGTCTTTAAGTTCATTACAAAAGCCACACGTCTCAAGTTCTAACTAAAGATTCAAAGGGCTCGAACGCCCAACTACTTTCATGTCTCGGGACCGCCAGCCGGGGGAGCGTCCAGGAACAGGAACTCCATAAAATCTTTTGCGAGGATGTTGGCGGTAGGAGCGGCGAGCGTGTCCACGCGGTTCATCTCCACCTCATCGTCGACGCCTAAGGGGATGACATAGCCCGTGGAGATGGCCCCGAGATTGACCTGGTAGTGAGACACCACCATGCCAAGGGCTTTTTGGACCCCCAGGTGAAGGGCGTGGCGCATGAGCTGAGTGACGTGCCCGCCCAGGGCATAGAGACGACTCTCCATGGAGCTCCTGGCTCGCGCCTCGCCTTCCTCAATCCCTTGGCACGCCTCGAGGGCGGCGTCCTGCAACTCCTCCAGCTCCTGCTAAGAAGAGTTGTAGGCCGTCTAGATGGCCTGCGCCTGGGTCGCTGAGTTCCCGAGAGTCGTCCGTAGGCCTGAAAACCAAGGCATAGATCAAGTTGGGAGCGGATCCCAAACAATCAAGGCAGCGGGTGAAAGGCGGGAAAGGCAACTCACCCTCGACTTGTTTCCTCTCCGTCTCGAGGGCCGCGCGCGTGGCCTCAGCTGCCTGCTGTAGGTCGAGGACCGTAGCATCCTTCTCCTCGCCAGCCTGGCACTGATCCTTGTAGGATACGCTCAACTGGGCCAGCTCCCCGTTGAGCCGCGTGACTTCCTCGTCCCGGAACTTAAGGGTCACCTGTGCCTTCTCAAGCGTGGCACGCTCCCGCTGGAGTTGGCCCTGCGCTTCCTCCCGCGTCATGCATTCGTGCTCGAGGGCGGCTCGGGCCTCCTCAAGGGCGGACCGCTCCTGCTGGAGCCAAGTTTCCACCTGCTGGCGTGCGCTCCGCTCCTGCCGGAGCTGCTCCTCCATCGCGGCGAGCGAGCCAACTTTGTCTGCTAGGTCGGCCCTCAGCTGCTCAGCGTCCTTGTCCTTTTCCTCAGCTTGGCTCTGCTAAGGCCGCGCCCCCTCGAGGGTTGCGAGATCCTGTTAGAGCTGGGCTCGAGCCGAAGCGTCCTCCGTCTCCCACTCTGTCGCCACAGCCTGCATCGCGGCCAAGTCCTCACGTGCATTCTGTTAACACCAAAAAATGGTACAAGAGAAAGGCTGACTTGTGGGCCGAGCTTGGTGATAAATACCATTCGGCTTGGAAAAATTTCCTCAAAGGAATCGGTAAAGGACGCTTGCGGTTGGCGGTCACTAGTACAAATGCTATCATCTATGACCATTATCTAGTGACGATTTCCGTTTGGTCATAGAAGTTCTCTTTGCGGTGACGAAAAAAAATATTTGGTCATAGAAGATTATTCTTTCTATGACGATATACAAATTTGGTCATAGTAGTTAATTCAACGGTGACGAATTGTTGAATTTGGTCACGGTTGATGAGTGAGGGTGAGACGAATCCCGCTACATGCGGCCGAGCCCCGATGGGCTTGGCGGGCGGGCCGAGCGGGCGGAGCGGGTCGGGCCTTCGGGCTCGGCCCGTTCCGAGTGGGATAGTTTTTTTCGAATTTGTTTTTCAATGCGAAAACAATTCTAGTAAACACCAGAAAATGTTTTTAGAGCATGAAAAATACTCGAAAAATCACAAAAATTCCAGGAAAATTCCTAGAGATAGATTAAGACATGAACAATCCAAATAAAACATTTGGAGCTCATGAAAAAGATTTTAGAGCCTTCTAAAAAATATAAATAGCTCAAGGAAAATGAGAATAAGTTCCAGAAAAATCCGGAAAATTCTCGGGAAAATTAGGACAGCTCCTAAACGCATATTTAAACCTTTTGCACTCAAGAACCACTAGATGCATCGGCATGAATGAAACACACATAACTTTTTATTCAATTTAGAAATCAAACAATGGATTTTTCCTATACTATATTCCCCGTAAAGAAAAATAAATGTTGGAAAATTTTTTAAAATTATGAGAAAATCGTTATTTAATTATTCTTTCTATTCACATCCCGAAATTGGAAATTTCGGTATGTGATAATAGCTCATGAGCATTTTCACAATTAAAAACTCTATTGAAAACACCTACATATAGTGAGGACAAAATGTTACTCCTAGCATTCACATCAAATTGTTTTTCCTTCTTAGTACCATTTCTCATGCCCTTGTGTCCTAGGAAACAAATACATGTGGAGCTCGCTGCATAATTATAGAGTTTTCATTGCATAATTCACCATATGTTGTCTCACACAACACGAAAAAAATTATAAAAATTAAAATAATTGTCCAAAAAAATGAAAGTTCTTGTGAGAGACCGTACTTTTGCTACAAATGACTACCAAAAAAATCTCAAGTCATTTCAAAAAAGTTGAGTGTTATGTAGTCCAAATATAACAAGTCACTCGCATAGTTCCTTAAACTATGTGAGTGGCTTGTTATATTTGAACTACATAATATCACCACTTCCTCAAATGGAAATTTGACCTACACAAAGTATGTTAGTCTCGACAAGTTATGAAACTTTTGTGTTCAAAAGATTTTCATCCGAGTTCATTTCTTGTTTCGTTCGACCGAGTTTTGACCGAGTCAAACTTGGATTTTAAAATTTGAATCGCTCATGTTTTGTTGCATGAAGAAATGATTGAATCCAACACCATAACTAGATAAATCGTGATTTTAAAAATTTTTGGGAAGAAGAATCACCTCATTTCGAGTTCGTATGAGGGAGAACGACTAGTTACAAGTTTTAATCCGAGGAAAAAAAGACAAATCGATCAGTTCATCACGTGTTCATGAAGAAGGACCGATTTCTCTTTTTTTCCTCCGATTAAAACTTGTAAACTATTTTTCTTCCTCATACGAACTCCTAATCGGTTGATTCTTTTTCCTAATTTTTCTAAAATCGAGATGTTTTACTCAGTGCTATTTGTTTGTATCTTAATTACTATTTCTTAATTGCTTTTCATACAACATAACTTTCCAACTAAAAAGAGAATATAAAAAACATGTTTTTTCATAATAATTGCTAATATAACTTAATATTCTCTAATGTTATGGTCAACACAAGGTTGCATCCAAATTTGAGGTGCCCATGAGTAAGAAAGTATTTGAGTGTGTACAAACTTTGAAGTTTAAGTTGAGTTGTATGAAACAATGTGATGATCTAGCTAGTTTATGAACAATGTATACTCCAATTTTCACAAAATCTTATGAAACTTTGTTGTCAAGCTTGTACATTGATAAAATGATCCTATGCCAATTTACATAATTTTTTGACAAGTTTTATTTATTATTATCATTATTTTATAACAAGGTGACTAGTAGAAGTTTGAAATTTCCTACAAGCTAATTGAATTTTTCGTCAATCTCCTAGATGTGGCCTAGAATGGACCATAGGCGCCTAAATATATATTTTTTGAATTTTTTAAACTTATTAGATGCACATATAGGTGAATTTTGAATTACTTTCGGTAAACACGTAGAAATTCATTTAAATGATAGAAAATAGCAAATCCAATCGAAAAATCTTGAAACTACTAGATGAAAACTTGTATCCATACTGTTATATAAAAAAAATATATTTGTACACATAACATAATTATTTTTAGTGTTACTTCACAATGGTGCAATAAAAAGGGAAAAAAGAAAAACAATAAACGGCGAAGCCCATGTCGGCCCAAATAGCCCAACGATTTGCGGCCATCGATCGTCGATCCAATAATACTATTTTACATATATAAATGAGTTTTGTATATAAGATAATAACTTTTATGTGTTACTTTACAACGGTGCAATAAAATGAAAAAGAAGAAAAAGGAAAAGAAAAAGAAAAATGTTAAGCTTCAACACGTAACTAAGCCCGTTTCAGCCCAATCGGCCCGGCTATTATTGACCATCGATCATCAATCCAATGGCTCAAATCGTGTTTGCTTCGTATAAAAAGATCTCGAACCCTAGAACCTGTGTTCCACTCCCTCCCTCCCCTCGCCCTCCTCCTGTCGCCCCCACCCGCCCGCTCCCTCTCCCTCCTCGGATCGCGCGCGATGGGGTGGGCGGCGCGGTTCCTTCATCGGAAGAAACCACTACGCACTCCGGGAGCCGAATCGGAGCGCGAGGCGGGCGCCCGCCGGGGGCGGATCCGAGCCTAGGGCTACGCCATGGGCGGAGGGGGACGCCGGCGCGCCGGCGGGCCGAGCCCGCGGCCGCGCGGGCGACGCCGCACATCCGGTGCACCAACGGCTCCAAGTTCGCCATGCGGGCCGACACGGGATCCCTTTGTCGGGGCGTTCAAGGCGGTTGTCGCCGGGAGCTGCGACGTCCCGCGCCGCAAAGAATCGGCGATCTACAAGGGCCGGATCTTGAAGGACGAGCAAACCCTAGCGAGCTACGGTGCGTGCACTCCTCCTCCTCCTCCTTCCCCGTGAACGCTCTTGACTCGCCGGGTGATCTTCCCCACCCGTTTACCGTTGTGGCCGATCTTGGCGATTCGGATTAGTTGTTAGGTCCGTGCGTGAGCTGCGGTGTCATAGCCCTTGTTCTTCTTCCGTGCCGGTGTGTTGATGCAATGCCGTTGGTGTACCTTTTTCGTTGCCGGGAGGGCAAGGACTAGGTTGGTTCCTTGGCGCAATGCTCACCGTCCCCAACCGGAAGAAGTTCGAGACGCTCTCCCCGCTTTCTCTCGATGAGATGAGGCAATCCTACTGTACCGAAGGGTGTGACTCAAATAGTAGATCACGTGGCTCTACTTGGAGTGGCTCTACTCTTGTATCTAATAATGCTTGTATGAGTATTCCATTTGATTTCTCACAACCGAATCGAGTTGTTGATGAGAGTTTATCTTGTGATTATTAACCGAAACAAATGCAGTATTGAAATTCCATTTCGCTTCATTATCAAACAAAACAGATCCTTCTTTACGTCGAGTTCTCTTCACATTGCCCGCGCTCGTTACCATTTACATTAGTGTTAACAGACTCGAACCAAACACTAAATGTCTTCTAGAGACGAGACGAACACAATACTTGACACGCTGGCGTTCTGTTGGTATCGGTAACATTCATATTTCATATTTCATACTTGGGTTCCTGTTCAACATACCTTTCCATGGTGGCGGAGTTGACCATGGGGTCCGAGCGCCACCTTTCTTCCTCTTGTCGCTCCTCCTGGCTGCTCGTCGCCGGGCACCTTGCACAAGCAACGGATCCAGTCTTTGGTATGTACTAGTACTCTTACTAGTTCCTCCTAATCGTAATGCCCAACAACCTCGCCTTCATATCTTGTTGTGGCCCGAGATATGTTGATTCTCGTTGTCGCCAAGTTTTCCATGCATGTATTTCAAGGAGTAGCCGTAAAATCTAGCAACAACTAATCTATATTATTATTTGTGCTCTAAACACATGAGAATAGAGTAGATGCCCCTTATTTGTCATACGGTACCCCATTTATTGCTTCCTCGGTTTAAGGAATTCCCATATTTTTTTGGGTGCCTCAAACTGTACTTTTTCTCGCAATGCTTTTGGTTAGACATCCCTTAAAGTGCTGGATTTCTTGGACTATACTGCTTTTAATAGTTGCATTTGTATGTAACAAATTCCTTGTGTTCAACACAAATTCGGACAAGCGAGAGGGAACATTTGTCAAATTTTTTTGTTTTTATTAATGATGACCGATAGACCGAAAAGCTTTCAATATTTGTGCTACCGGAAATGTAACCATGTCAATAATTGGAGAGGAATAAACCCGTGAACTTGTTTTATTTTGTGGTTGTAATGATTGCCAATTTTGTGGTGACAGTTTTTAATTCATGTTGTTGCCGAGCATATACACACTTATTATCTTTGTTGCCTTGTCTTGCTTACCTCATCCACTCATCCGGGAAACCCGCGGATGATGAATGAGGATCTACTTCAAGATCTCGTTTCATACAAAAAGTCACATTAGAAAGTCGTTTCCATTGCTGCTCGTTCGCCGATCACTTTGTTCGGAGAGGTCGGCTCCTTGCAACCTCATTTGCGCAACATCTTGTGTGTGTCTGCCGTGTTGGGGCCGACATCCTCTTAATTTGCGCACTCAAACCGACCGTGTGGTAGTAGTCCGGTTGCTTGAAATGTAGCTTTGTTTGCCCTTTTGATTGGTTGAACCTCCCCATACCATAGGTTACCCTTAATTTGCCATGATTTTAGCCTTTGGGTTACCATATAACTTGAAATTTCTATTTCAAGTGTAGTACTATTTTGTTGATGTTTCACCTAGGGCTAGCAAAGAAAGATGTCGAGCACCCCAACTTCATGCGGATTTGTAAGCCTCCCCTCTCTCTCTCTCTCGGCTTGCCATTGTCTATCCATGTCTTGATCTATAGATTGCTAGTGCTCGATCCTGTACAAAACGAAGTGTCTTTGTGTGAAGTAGTAAGCCCTCTTTTTAGATAAACAAGAGCCGCCAAATCAATATGTTGGCTATGGAAAATGCACTTGTGTTGGATTTACATAGGATATTGTTAGAATTAAATGCTAGTTTGTCCATTCTTACTAAACTTCCGTAACTTGTTTACTTGCCTCGCCTCCATAGTATGTTGCTTCGACCTCAATGTGCTTGTTGAATTAACAAAATGCTCTTTGTTTGCCCGAAAAAACTATTTCCGTAGAAAGCCATGGTGCTTGTCAAGCTTATTCATTTTGTATTTGGTCACCGGGAGCATCGGGATGCATGAGTGTTTGAATTATTAATCTTTTGCAATTTTACTCCGAATTTTGGTCCATATACCGTGTTTTCCGAACCATTGGTCCCGAGCATTCCTAAGTTGAATCAAACACCTTTTTATTTTCATATGTTTGCGTTTGGAGTGGATGCTTAGATCTAAATGCAGCAAAGAACAAGCAATTAGAGAGATTCATTGGTTGAAATAAGACTACCGGGAACAAGCGAGAAGCCGAAGTTTTCATTATTGCTCTTTTATATTATTTGAGATATTGTACCTATTTTGATGCCGTAATTAAGATAAGATATGAGGCTATTGAATTTTTGGGATCCGTAGCTTTTAAAGTTTTGGTGGGCTGAAATGATTCCGGCCCATAATTTTTATTTGCTAAAATAAATTTGGACTCAATCACTTTTTTTAAAATCAGCCCATTTTTAATGGCCCATGAATGAAAAATATGTACACCTCGGCGGCCATGTGACCGACGTCATCATCCGCCACGTGGATCGCCAAGTCATTTGCCATGTGGTTGTTATGTCATTTGCCATGTGAGCGACGTCATCATTTGCCACGTGGACCAACCGAGAGAGCGAAATGTGGAGCAACCGGAGCGCGACACGTGGACAAACCAGAGTGTGACACATGGACAAACCCGAGTGCGACATGTGGACCATTCGAGCTCGACACGTGGACAAACCGCGGCGCGACACGTGGCGCCGTGTGAAAGAGCCATGTCATCATATCCATGTCGGCACGTGCCTTGCCACGTCGGCGGCCCGGCATGGTCCGTGCCACGTGGCATCCCCTTCCGTGACCAATTTTGTGACCATTTGGCTTGGTCATAGAAGAAATACACTTCTATGACGAAAAACGTGTTGGTCATGGAAAAGTTCCACTTCTATGACCAAAATGACCGATTGGTCATGGTAGATCAAATGTGACGGAGCTTCGTGACCAATTTAATTTGGTCATAAGTTGGTCATAAAAAAGTGTTCCGTGACCAAATTTGCATGTACCGTGACCAAACCGTTTGGTCATTGATGTTGAGTATCGTACTAGTGAGTGCGCCATCGTTCGGCAGAAGGACTGTTTGCGCTGTTAAAAGGGGAGTTTTCAGGAATGCGTGGTGACGTGGCACGATGCAAGGAAAGAACGAGTTGATGGCATATACGAGATGGACATTGGAGTCGTGTTAGGACAAGGGTATAAATATAAGCCCTTGATGTATGTAATGGGCATCGAACAATTTCACAACAAACCAGGTTTACGCCAAATTCTTGAGTCCTTTAGTCGTGTCGTCGAGTTCTTCGAGGGGAATCATCGATCCGTCGACCTCCGTAAGTACCGGCAACCTTGTATCATGTCTAGTATCATGCGGTGGATTTAGACCGTGATGCAAGTAGTCTTGTTACCATGCTTAGTATCATGCGGTAGATTTCAGTTTGGTTCAAGAGGGTTTCTTGTTAGATCATGAGCCATGCGGTAGGCTAAGATCTAGCTTGGAGCTAGTTATTGGCTCTATTAGATTTGGCAAGATCTAATAGATTCATTAAGTTACCTCGTGTTGCTTTGAGTTTTTACTTTATGTTTAAATTCATGTAACACTCTTTTGCCCAATTTAGATTGGTTTGAATCGTCTTTATCTTGTTCGGTGATCTTTTTGTTACACGCTCATATTTTTGGCTTAATACGGTACATGGATCACGTGTTCTTTAATAGCCGAACCTGAATCAATCTAAGTTGTCACGTGTTGCGGGTTCAAGCTTGCTAATCTTGTATGAATCTTGAAAGAACTGGATATCATGCGGTAGATGCAGGTTTTTGGGTTGTTTTAGAGCTAATCATCTGGTGGATTAGATTTCGATTCAATCTGATAGGTTTGTCATCTTTGGTAATGTTTGTTCCTTCTCCACGGAACCCGATTCGGCTGTACAGCTGTATTCAGTTATGCTTCCACGAATAAAACATGTTCATAAGTTTTGTCTTAAATAATGTGTGCTTTTAGCCTTCCATATTTAGATTGTATCATGCGGTGGATTAATCTCTTTGTGGTTGGTGGTGTGATTTCAAACAAGTTGTATCATGCGGTGGATTAACTTGTTTTGGTTTCATGCTTGACGGGTTTTAAAGTACCTAGACATGCGGTAGACTAGTGCTTTAGTCCTATGCATGCTTGTTTATTTCATATTTGTGATCATGCTTTATTTTATTTATTTTATTTGTTGTTTATCATCGAGAATCGGTCATGATCATGCACGAGCCATGTTACTCAAAAACAAAGACCGATCCTTTGTCATGCTCATGTCATCCATTCGGCTATATCATGTTTTATGTTTTAAAGCTCCCAAATGATGTTAAAACTGCTGGCAGATAGCTTGTTGTAGCTATATGTCATTTTAATTGGCTTTTAGCCGTAAATACAGAACTGTCTGGTACCACCCGGCAAGTTCCATGTTTTATCTAACTATTTTCATCATTTGTCAGTTTCAGGAAAATTGACTGGCACGCTTTCAGGATTCATCACGCGTGTTAAGCCAGCTCCTTTCTGCTTGCTGTGTGCTTGACGTGAGGCGCCGATTTTGCGTCAACACACTTTTTGGCACGCCCAGTGGGACCTTTCTAGTTGAATCAAGATGCCTGAAATTGGCGACATTATGGACGTCACCATTAATGACCTGTCTCCAGAACAACAAGCGCAGCTGAAGGATGCCATTGACCAATTCCAGCAGAAGTGCTTGATGTCATTTAGCAAGAACAGAAGTGGCGTCCCGTACCTTAAAACTGAGATGCCAAGGGTTCTGTTGCCAGGGGAACCTGATTCCACATCTGCTCAAGAGAAACAAGAGGCTCTGAATGCTTTTCGGGAGACTATAGAAACTGTGATGGCTAAGCATCATACTGCTTTCTTGAACATGTTCAAGCAGATGATGATCGGCGTATTTGGCCCAGGCATGGAGAGGATGCTTGGTCGAGTATCCCCTCATACATCTTCTGCAGAGGTTGGAGAGACCAGTTCTGCTCAACCACCTCGAGATACGGGAGCTCAACCACCACTGCAAGGCCAACCGATCCAGCCTCCTCCACAAAGCATTGGGAGTCAGCCAGTCCAGCCACCTCTACAAAACAATGGAGGTCAACCAGTTCAATAGCTGAACCCGTATCAATCGATGCCCAATAGGCCTACATATGGGGACCTGGCATTTGGCTCGTCTGGAATGCCGCCTAATTCTACTTACAAGATAGCCCCGCCGATGTGAGTACGAGAAAAATATGTATGGTGGGGGATATTCAGAAGTTATGGATTATGGCCCTATTGATGCTTTCCCAAATCCTGGGTATGGTCCAGCTGCAGGAATGCAAGATGATGATATCCTGATGCAGAAAATGGCCGATGTTATGCAAAATCAATTCGGCCTTAAGCCTAAAATGCAAGGACCAGCTTATACACCTCCTTTCCTAGAGTGGTACTACAGGGTGATCTTGCCGCCAAGGGTGAAGCCCCCTACGGAGTTCACAAAGTTTTCTAGGCGGGACGATACAAGCACTGTTGAGCATATTGCCCGATATTTAATGCAGCTTGGGGAAGCTTCAGCTGATGAGGCGTTCAGGGTCAGATATTTTCCTTTATCATTAACAGACCCGGCATTTCAATGGTTTACTTCTCTGCCTCCTCAGTCAATCGGCACATGGAAAGATTTGGAACAAAAGTTCCATGACCATTACTTTAGTGGTAGCACTGAGAAGAAGCTTACTGATCTGGCTACCTTGAAACGAGAGACATAATGAAACGCCTGCGGAATTTCTCGGAAGATTCGAGAGAGGTCAAGGGCATGTGCTTCTCTTTGACTCGCCGGATGATCAAGCGGCCGACATGGCATCGTTGCGGGAATGTTACCAGCTATTCGGGAGAAGCTGTTTGGCATGGAGTTTGACAACCTTGGTCAGCTGTCCCAGAGGCTGTCATTGATGAGCAATCAAGCTTATGGGTTCAAGAAGGATTCCAAATTTTCCAAGCATCACGATATAGCTTATATCTACAACCAGTTCCTCGAAAAGGCTGATCAAGTAGAGGAATTTGATGACGACGAGGAAGTGGCCGCGGATGAAATTATGTGGGGCAAAGAGCCTTTCACTGTGAACCAGCGGTGGATAAAGCAAACCAAGGGCACGTATGACTTCGATGTCACCAAGGCTGACAAGCTCTTTGAGTTCTTGGTGAAGGAAGGCCGAATCAAGTTGCCTGAGGGGCATTCTATGCTTCGGCCCGATGGAGTTAAAGAGAAACGTTACTGTGGTTTTCATGATAGAAACTCTCACTCCATTAATGATTGCAGGGTCTTCAGGATGAGGATCCAAAAGGCTATCCAGGAAGGGCATTTGAAATTTGATAACAAGATGAAACTGGATGGCCACCCTTTCCCTCAAAACATGGTTGGCTTTTCTGTCAATATGGTGACTGCCGAGGAGAAGGGGAAAGTGAAAGTCCTGACTTCGGCTAGAGCAAAACAAGATGGATCAGTGGATCCTACACGACAAGTGACGGTGGAGCAAGTCCACAGAGGAGCTCCTCGCGTCCTGAAGAGCCAGATTGAAGTTGGGGAATCTTCCAGGACCAAGCCCAGGGTAACTACGCGCATTCTCCTTAACAAGTGGCAGCGTCAACAAGAAAAGGAACGCTACCAGAAGCAAAGATTCGAGGAGGAGAAGCGGAGATTTGAAGAAGAAGCGCACAGAAGAGAGCTGGAAGAACACGCGCGGGAACAGGAGCGTGCACATTGGGGATGCGCATTCTTCAGGCATTGCTGGAACAAGGGCTTGAAACTCCCCACATTGAAGAATTGTCCTGAATGCAGTGATAAGTACACTGAATATAGGCAGGAAGCTTTCAATCGCCGATCCGCCCATGAAAGAATTGGAAGGACATATCCCAATGACAGTCGACGCCTAAAAATAAATGAATTAAAATGATCACCCAAGGAAAAGATGCTGATAAAAAATGGGTTGATCAAGAAGAGCAGGAACACGAGTACATCTGGCAAGAAGGATAGTGGTGCCCGCCTGGCTTGAGGAGAAGCCAAAAGAGAAGGGTTCAACGCTTGAGGAACCAAGAATTGAAGCAGGCGGGAATCAAGAAAAAGCAAGTATGGCGCCCAAAGGGCAAGCCTGAAGGATCGGGTCGTTCGGCTCCAGCATGCATGGTGTACTTTCTGCCGAATGAGTTTATGGCTCCCGCTAACCAAGTTGTGCAAGAGGAAACATCTCCAGATATCAATGAGGATGAGCAACTTGGGGGGTTAATGGCGCAATTGGTGTTGGCTAAGCAGGCTACCTTTGACAAGCCGGCCAGGAATCGACACATGAGGTCGTTGTACTTGAAGGGATATGTCAATGGCAAGCCATTGACCAAGATGTTTGTTGATGGCGGAGCTGCGGTCAACGTGATGCCGTACACTACATTCTGAAAGCTTGGCATGGGCCCCGGGGACTTAACACCAACAAGCATAATTCTGAATGATTTTGCTGGAAATCCTTCAGATACCAAGGGTTGCGTGCACGTGGACTTGATGATCGGGTCCAAAACTTTGCTCACAACCTTCTTTGTCATTGAGGGCAAGGGAGCTTACGGCCCATCGCTTGGACGGGGATCGGATCCATGCCAACTGCTGCATCCCATCTACCATGCATCAACAGCTTGTTCAGTGGGTAGATGATGACATTGAAATAGTCCAGGCAGATGATTCAGTGAGCGTAGCTAATGTCGAACCAGCCTTCTGGGAGTATCAAGACATTGATTGCTTCTCAGGAAAGGACTGGGGTGAAGGTCCTGTTGAACCAGTCAGCAGTGATCAACAGCCGATTCAAGCAGTCGGCTCTTATAGTAATTTTTAAATGGATAATCCAGTTGATGGAACTGATGGAAAGTTAGGGCATGGATTCATGTCGGCTGATAAGTTAGAAGAAATTGACATTGGAGATGGTGACAAGCCAAGGCGGACATTTATCAGTGCTAACTTGGAGTCAAGTTTCAGAGAAGAATTAATCAAGCTTTTAAAGGAATATAAAGCTTGCTTCGCTTGGGATTATTCGGAGATGCCCGGTTTGGATTGTTCTATTGTTGAGCATCGGTTGCCAATCAAGCCTGGTTTTAAACCATATAAGCAGCCTCCCCGAAAAATCTACAAGGGTGAAGTATTGGCCGACGTGAAAAAAGAAATTGAAAGATTACTTGATGCAAATCTCATTCGGCCATGCAGATATGCGGAGTGGATCTCAAACATCGTCCCTGTTTACAAGAAAAATGGGAAGATGAGGGTGTGTATAGACTTCAGAGATTTGAACAGAGCCACTCCTATGGATGGATACCCGATGCCTGTTGCTGATCTATTGGTTGATGCTGTCGCTAGACATAAAGTTATCGGTTTTATAAATGGTAATGCGGTACAATCAAATATTTATGGCAATAGAAGACATATCGAAGACAGCCTTCAGATGTCCTGGACATATAGGCTTGTTTGAGTGGATAGTCATGACATTTGGGTTGAAAAATGCCGGTGCAACTTATCAGCGAGCCATGAATTATATCTTTCATGAGTTGATCGGCAAAATTGTTGAGATTTATATTGATGATGTCGTGATCAAGTCTGTGAATCATGACTCACACTTGAAGGATGTGAAAAGAACTCTAGAATGCACCCGAAAGCATGGGTTGAAGATGAATCCAAACAAGTATGCCTTTGGAGTATCAGCTGGAGAATTCTTGGGATTTCTGGTACATGAAGGAGGGATTGGAGTTGGCAAGAAAAGCATGAAAGCTATCGACGAAGTTGTTACTTCAACCAATCTCAAGGAGTTGCAATCACTGCTTGGCAAGATCAATTTTGTGAGGAGATTCATTTCAAACTTGTCACAAAAAGTTTTGCCCTTTTCTCCGCTGCTAAGGATCAAGAAAGATCAGAAGTTTGTATGGGGTGACGAACAACAAAAGGCTTTTGATGAAATCAAGCGATACATGAAGGAACCACCAGTGCTGGTACCTCCACAGTTGAACAAGCCTTTCAAGTTGTACGTGGCGGCCGATACCCAAACCATTGGATCGGCCCTTATACAAGAGTTTGAAGGAAAGGAACGGGTAGTAGCGTACCTTAGCCGAAAATTACTTGATCCTAAGACTAGGTATTCGGCTGCGGAGAAGTTGTGCTTGTGTGTTTACTACTCATGTACAAAGTTTCGGCACTACTTGTTGAATGTCGAATGCGTTGTATACTCCAAGTTTGATGTAATAAAACACATGTTATCCATGCCAATTTTGAATGGAAGGATTGGCAAGTGGATTTTGGCTTTATCTGAGTTTGAGCTGAAGTTTGAATCGGCGAAAGCTATAAAAGTCTTTTATTTGACAATCCAGCTACTCAAGATTACAAGGGGGTGGGAAGCAGAAGGCCTAGAGGAAGAAGCGAAAGTATGCTTCATTCATTTTTCTTGTTTTGCTTCCTCAGCTCCTCCCTCTTCAACTATTCCAGGACTACCGTAACAGCAACCTAGAAGCTTCGGGGATTGCCATGACTTGCAGCTTCCATTAGGCTGTCCCAAGAAGCCTTCACGTTACTGTATCTGTCAGAGATATCTGAAGAAGGGAACAGTTGTCAGAAGAAGATTTGAGATTGAGTACGGGAGTCAAATAAAGATGATGATCTTACCTCCAACCAACGCCTCCAAGCTCATGCGGCGTTCGCGTTCGGCATTGCAGTGGGCAGTGATGTCCCGCAAGTTGTGCTCTAGATGCCGAATGCGGTGGCGCAGCTGGTGGTTGACCCTCTGTTCCGGCGTAGCGTCCTCTTCTTCTTCAGAGGAGTCAGAGAGGATGTACTCAAGGACCTCTTCAGTTCCAAAGATTTCTTCGGGAAGCAGGTCAAGGCTGAAAGAACAGAAAGAGGTAAGCCGTGAGATTGCAAATAAGAGCAAGAAACGGATTGAAAGAAAACTCACTCTCGAATGGTACGCTTCTTTGGTGGAGTGTTGTCCTCTTTGATGGGTTCTTTTCCCTTGTCCGCCATGGCCTTGGGGTTTTCTCCTCTGGAGCGAGAGGAGAAGGTGTGAAGTGATGGAGGAGTATGCGAGTGGATTTGCAGGGCATCTCAGAGGGCTATTTTATTGACTGAGAGAGCGCATTGGGAGTGATGACTGGTTGGCGTACGTTATTGGAATACCAAAAGGCAGGGTTTCTTCCCGAATGCGAACGGTTTTCATTGAACAGTGTTTATGGTTCCCGAATTGAGGATTTTCTACGGATTTTGCGCCAAGGGGCAGTTGTTTTCGCGTGTTCGGCTCAAGTAAAGTTCCCGAATGGGTTTGAAAACAGTGAAATTCGCATCTACGAGCAGAAGGGAATCATCACAATACAAGCACAGAAATTAAAATCTTTTATTTATTGCCAAGAACCAAACATCCCTAGTACAATCTAATCAAAGAGCCTGTTTAGCACAGACTGGGGATGGGTGATTTCGGCAATGGCATTGTCGTGGCCATCGAGGCGCTTCAAGATGAGTTCGATCTCGTCGATGTCTTCTGGTGCGCCACCCTGGAAGCCGCACGGCTGTATGGAGTAGTCGACGCCGGTGTGCGTCGCCATGGCGGCCAAGCCCAGGGTGGTGCCGAGGCGGATGCCGTGAACAGCCACCTCGTCCACACGATCTTCTACCGCGGCGAGGCGCTCCGCCGGCGTGTCTCCAGGAGCGTTCACCTTGTCAGCCAATTGCTTCACCAGCATTTTCAGCTGGTCAAGCTCGGCGTCGCGGGGCTGCAAAGTTGCAAGCCAATGATGGTTAGTATCAAAAGTTGAATTGTATTGGAGGTTAATCTAAGGGATATACCGTCGATGGTTGCCAGCAACTGTTTGCGCTGGTCCTCCCACTCGAGTTCGGCGATGCAGGCTTTCTTGGAGATTTCTCCCAGCTCGCGCCGGGACTCGTCACGCTCCGCCTTGAAGCGAAGAGTGTCGCGCTCGTCGTAGGGCACCGGGGAGTAGTTATACGACTCCGAGGAGTTGTCCGGCAGAGCTGGATTCGTGGCCGGCGCAGAGGCCGGATTCCATTGGATGAGCCTGAAACAAAGAAGATCGTCAGGAATAGAAGGAAATCTGGAAGGAATCATGAGGGAAGTTGACGATCACTGCCTCCGACGCGTGCCGGCGCGGCTTCCTTCTGCCTCGTCGGTGGCGTGGCGCCTGTTGCTGCTACCCGCCATTGGTTCTTGGAGCTGCGCTAGTGGTGGAAGAAGCAGGCTTGGGTTGGCAAAGGTTTGAAGGCTAAAGGCTTGGTGAAAGGCTGGGGGCACCTACGGTTTTATTTATAGGGGTGGTGAAGAGATCGTGGCCCTGGATCGTGGTGCATATCCCGAGAAATTTGGAAAGTGGAGAGGTTTCCTTAACCGAATCGCCGTCGGGTCGTTTGGAATTCAAGCTGAGTCGTATTCGGTTGACTGGCTCGACTGAGTTGCGGTCGGAGTGCTATTCGGGTGTGGTACTGTTTGGCCGCAGTTACTGAATGAATCATCCAAAAAATTGCAAACAAGGTAATACAGAAAAGAGGAAATGAAGTTTATAAAAGGCAAGGTTACAAGGACGATTAGTTCGGTTACACACTGCTTAGTACAATCAAATGTTCAAGTATTTTGCAATTACATTGGAAGCATTTGATGTTATCTGGTTGATATTCTCCAGCCGTTCCTGATAATCTTTTTGAGTATTGGACAGGGCTGAGAGTTGTGCCTCGAGTTGGTTTGCCTCGATCATGGCCGCCGATGCTTCCTTTTGGATTTTCTCTGTTAATCCAGGGAGCTTGGCTATCTTTTTCTCATCAGCTTCAATTTCAGCTGACAAATTCCTCAGTTCAGTTTCTAATGCAGCTTTCCTGGCAATTTTCAACTCAAGAGCGGACTGCAGTTTGGCCAGCATTTCATTGTTGCTCTCGATTTGGGCTTGTGATCCTTTCACAGCTTGTTCAGCTCTGGCTTTCTTTTGCTCAAGAACTGGTCGGGAGGATTGGCTCTTCAAGGCTCGCCTTATTGCCACATATTGAATATCCAGATCTGAGATAGGCTCCAAGGAAGCTTTGAGGTCTTCGGGGAGCTCTTGATCGATGGATTCAAGTATTTCCTCGAAGTGATCAACATCTCTGACTTGATCTCAAGCATCTTTTTGCAGCCAGGAAAAGATTTCTTTGAGCTTTGCCTGATTTTCCTCTGACGGGACTTGATTTAAGGATGCTTCATCTTTTTCGGCAGCTGGATCACTCATAATGAGTGGAGAGCTTGATGGTGATGTAGCCTGGTCCTGAAAAGGAAGGATTGCCGAATCAGGGATGGTTTATTGAAAGAAGATAATAGAGTTGGGTGCCTGTACTTACCTCATACCTGATCCCTTGAATTGGGGCAGAGGCTTGTTCAGGTTCAAGGGGAATTTCCTGGGCGGCCAGCTGAAGAGGAGTCTGAGGAGTTCTTGACAAAGCTGAAGCTTCTAGTTGGGGGGAAGATGGTGCAATCCCTGGTAAATCTGAAGCTTCCGGCTGAGGTGAAGATGGATTTATTTCTGGTGAAGCTGGGACTTCTGCTTGAGGAGGGGGTGATTGGATCCCTGGTGAGGTTGAAGTTTCTGCTTGAGAAGGAGATGGTTGAGCCCTTGGTGAACTTGGACTTGAAGCATGCTGAGGGGAGGAAATCTCCACAAGTTGATTCACCAATGTTTCTTCTGCAAATACCAAATAAAGGGTAAATGCCAATGTAAATGATGACCTTTAAAAGAAGCAGTAAAGGTCATACCAACAGGTGGAGCATTGGCAGATTCTGAAGCTGTTGATGGTTGCTGGGTTCTGGCCTGGAATTGCACAAGATAAAATGTGTCAGATGAAGGATGGTCTTGTGTTCAAGAAAGAAGAGATGTTACCTCAATGGGAATCTTTTTAGTGGTTCTTTTCTTCTTGGCAGCTGGAGGTGCAACCAAGGGTAGAGCTTTTCTCCTATCAGAGGTTGAGCTGATGAGAGTAGGGTCCATTGTAGCATATCTGGCCATCACCGAGCCGAGTTGTGGATTTGAATCCCAAAGCGAGAGATTGGGCCAACAAAGCATTGTAAGAGAATGTCCTTGCTCGAGGGCGAGGCTCGTATTACGCAGAAGTAACCAAAAGTCATGATCAGTAAAGGAAGGCATGCCTGGTCAAAGAAAAAAAGAAGAGTGTATTACCTCTGAGGTTGGCTGGAAGTCAGGCATCAGCTCAAGACAGAGGGAGTGCACTGGCTCGCTAAAGATATGATCATGGAATTCTTGCCACCAGGAGATGAAGAGAGGATGAGCTATTGTTATTGGTGTAAAAAACCAGGTATAAATAGTTGGGCTGGATTGGTATTCAAAGACCCTTCTGGCTTGAATGTTATCTTTGATTTCCTCTCTGGGTTTGAGGAATTCATGAAGAAATAGTCTTGGGGGAACTTGGTCGCGTCCCAGCTGTCGAGCCATTATGTTTGGCTCATAATATTCATAGGTGTTGTGGTTTAGCCTTCCTCCACAGAATTCTGCTGGCAAGATGCATGGATGGATAAAGATATTAAAAATTTCTATGGATCTTGCATCATGACATCAGTTTCAAAAGAGAATTCATAAGGGAGGGTCAGGTTATCATTGCCCAAATAAGGGAGCCAAAGGGGATTGGTGAAATCTCTGAAGAAGAGCTCAAAAAGTTGACTGGCGTTTTGATCAATGGATATAGTTGAAGCAGCTTCTCCATAGGTTTGGCATCCTTTGGTAATTTGAGCTTCTCCTTCCTTATGGCTGGATGAAGGGAAATGCCGATTGTTGAGGGTCATGCCGACAATCTGGTGCATGTATAATTGCAGCCACATCTGTACAAACCACCAGGGGCTGTTGACGTATGATATCTTACGGCGGTGTGCATCTGAGAGATGGTCTGGTGGAGCATATGGTATACACTCCCTAGAAGATACTTTCCAAGGGGAACACGATGGCCGGTTGCCAAATCCTCAGCCATTGCGATATGGTTCAGGGTTGGCTCATTGGCTTTGCCACAGAAGATGAATCTGCATAGCCACATGTTCAAGAATGCCCTGTACTCAACTTCACCCAGAGGACCATCTTTCATATGATTCTGGATATATGACTTGTATCCACTTCCTATTTTCACTCCTTTTTTCCTGGTGGAGCCTTTATACTGGAAAGGATATACAAATCCTGTGATATCGAGGCCGGTCATCATGTATACATCGGCCAAGGTAGGAGACATTGGGCCATGGCCAAGGAGGAAGGCATTGACGCCATTCGACCAGAAATGGCAGGCTGCAATCAAAAGGCTCTCGTTCTTGGGGGTCTCGGCCAAAGATAACTCCAAACATTGGGTGATGCGAAGGGTGTCCCAGTTGCTGGTTTTTGCACTGTTATCTGCGAGTATCCTCTTGTACCAATTTCTCCAGCCTGCAATTGGGGGCAGAGGCCAGTTCTTGAAAGCATCTTGCCACAACTGGGGCCCTGAACTCGCGGGGATCAGAGATTCCCACAGGACCGAGGAAATAGGATGTTGAGTTGTCCTCGGTGTGAATCAAAAGCTCGGTGGATAGCTCCTATCAAGAAAAGGTGGAAAAGAAATCTAAGGTGGGAATCGGAAAGGTAATACCGAATGAACCTTAAGGGGATGAAGTTTACCTGGATAGCTTGGTCCGTCATTGAAGGTTTGAGCTTGAAGGTTGATGGCCTAGGGTTTGGATCTGAGCGGAGACTCCAACGGATTACAGGAGGAAAAAAGGTGTTGAACAGATTTGACTTGAAGACGTCGAGCGATTGTGGTCAATTCCGGAATAAAATCACTTTTATCTCATAATTGAAGGGGCATATGTTAACACCAAAAAATGGTACAGGAGAAAGGCTGACTTGTGGGCCAAGCTTGGTGATAAATACCATTCGGCTTGGAAAAATCTCCTCAAAGGAATCGGTAAAGGACGCTTGCGGTCGGCAGTGCGCCATCGTTCGACAGAAGGACTGTTTGCGCTATTAAAAGGGGAGTTTTAGGGAATGCGTGGTGACGTGGCCCGATGCAAGGAAAGAACGAGTTGATGGCGTATACGAGATGGACATTGGCGTCGGAACATTAATTTAGACATTTAATGTTGTACTCGTAGTCGACCAGGAGTCGTGTTAGGACAAGGGTATAAATATAAGCCCTTGATGTATGTAATGGGTATCGAACAATCTCACAACAAACCGGCTTTACGCCAAATTCTCGAGTCCTTTAGTCGTGTCGTCGAGTTCTTCGAGGGGAATCATCGGTCTGTCGACCTCCGTAAGTACCGGCAACCTTGTATCATGTCTAGTATCATGCGGTGGATTTAGACCGTGATGCAAGTAGTCTTGTTACCATGCTTAGTATCATGTGGTAGATTTAAGTTTGGTTTAAGAGGGTTTCTTGTTAGATCATGAGCCATGCGGTAGGCTAAGATCTAGCTTGGAGCTAGTTATCGGCTCTATTAGATTTGGCAAGATCTAATAGATTCATTAAGTTACCTCGTGTTGCTTTGAGTTTTTACTTTATGTTTAAATTCATGTAACACTCTTTTGCCCAATTTAGATTGGTTTGAATCGGCTTTATCTTGTTTGGTGATCTTTTTGTTACACGCTCATATTTTTGGCTTAATACGGTACATGGATCACGTGTTCTTTAATAGCCGAACCTGAATCAATCTAAGTTGTCACGTGTTGCGGGTTCAAGCTTGCTAATCTTGTATGAATCTTGAAAGAACCGGGTATCATGCGGTAGATGCGGGGTTTTGGGTTGTTTTAGAGCTAATCATCTAGTGGATTAGATTTCGATTCAATCTGATAGGTTTGTCATCTTTGGTAATGTTCGTTCCTTCTCCACGGAACCCGATTCGGCTGTACAGCTGTATTCGGTTATGCTTCCACGAATAAAACGTGTTCATAAGTTTTGTCTTAAATAATGTGTGCTTTTAGCCTTCCATATTTAGATTGTATCATGTGGTGGATTAATCTCTTTGTGGTTGGTGGTGTGATTTCAAACAAGTTGTATCATGCGGTGGATTAACTTGTTTTGGTTTCATGCTTGACGGGTTTTAAAGTACCTAGACATGCGGTAGACTAGCTTTAGGCCTATGCATGCTTGTTTATTTCATATTTATGATCATGCTTTATTTTATTTGTTGTTTATCATCGAGAATCGGTCATGATCATGCACGAGCCATGTTACTTAAACAAAGACCGATCCTTTGTCATGCTCATGTCATCCATTCGGCTATATCCTGTTTTATGTTTTAAAGCTCCCGAATGATGTTAAAACTGCTGGCAGATAGCTTGTTGTAGCTATATGTCATTTTAATTGGCTTTTTGCTGTAAATACGGAACTGTCTGGTACCACCCGGCAAGTTCCATGTTTTATCTAACTATTTTCATCCTTTGTCAGTTTCAGGAAAATTGACTGGCACGCTTTCAGGATTCATCACCACTCCTTTCGGCTTGCTGTGTGCTTAACGTGAGGCGCTGATTTTGCGTCAACACATTCTGCAGTGCCTCATCCCGCTCCAGAAGTGCCGACGTCACCTTGTCGACCGCGGAGGCGTCTTCCACAGCCTGGGCGCCCTGGTTCAGGAGTTCGTCCCGCACAATTTGCAGTCGGTACTCCAGCCACCTATTGTCGGTCCGCAAGGCCTCCATGAGGGCGTCGAGGGAGTCGTACTGGTCCCAGTACCAGTCGCGCTTGGAGCTCAATTGAGCGAGGCGGTTATACCTCTCCCGAGCTCGCCCCTCCAGCTCCTGTCGCCAGCAGACAAGATGCGAGAGAACGCAAAATCAGAAAACATGCAAACGCAAAGGGGATAAGGGAGCAAGCCTCGAATCTGGTGAAAAACATGTACCTGGAAAATCCGTCACAAGGGACCCCCGTGGACGCGCAGAGCCTTGTTCAATGCGTTGTTGATCGAGGCGTCGTTGTCTCGAAACTCCTGCCACAGTGCCTGCTCGGCCTGGGCCTCGTCGAAATGAGTAGGCGGCGCGCCGGTGTGACCCCACTCCTGCTCTGGGTGCGTGACAACGACATCAGGGGCGGGCAGGACAACGCGTGATGACGAGGCCTCGACGTCATGCGTCGAGCGCTGCGGCATCACGTAGCCATCCTCCCGCAGCACCAACACCCCCGCCGCAAGCTCGGGGGCTGATGCCGGCCGGTTTCCCCATTGGCCCCACCAGGGGGCGGAGCATCGTCGTTGGCGACGTCCACCACCGCCGCGCAGTCACCTGTGGTAGGGGCAAGTGCTGGCGATGCCGACATCACCGCGGTCGCCGCCGCTGTGGCCGCTGCCACTGCCACCACTTCCTGCTGTGGCTCCGTGGCCACAGCCGTGCCGCGCGGCGGCTCACCCGTCATCTTGGCGCTTCCCGCCGCCTGTGGCGCCCTCGACGAACACCGCCTCGTCGGCACGGGTGCTTCTGACCTGAGCGCCTTGGCAGGCGCAAGGGCGGGACGATCGACGTCACCCTGCGAACGAGAAAACACAAGGATGACCACCAGCTCTCAAAACCAAGGGCGCACGGGGGAAGTGCTGCTGACCTCAAGTTGGAGAAGCCACGCTTCCTCTTCCTCGAGGGTTCAGGGAGCGCCGCTGTAGTGCCCGCCGACGCCGTCGTGGCGCTTGCCGGTTCCTCCACTGATGGCCTGGTGGCGGGTGCCTGCTCCACAGCCGCCTCTGCGGCCCGTGGCCATGGGGGCGAGGGATTCCACCTCTCCGGGGGGGCTCCCCCCCCTCCCGTCGCTCTCCTCCGACGACGACGACGATGAGTTCGCCGACATCGCCGGGGGGGAGAGTGCTTGATGCTCCCGCAGCCGGTACTCCTCGCCCTGCTGCTCCCGGCACTCTCGCCGCCTGATTCTCCTCTCCTTCGCGCACGCCGCCCGCTCCCGTTCCCGCCGCCGCCGGCGCGCGGCGGCCGCCGGCCCGGGGGCGTCGGTGGATCCGATCGCGCGGCGTCCACAGTCACCCTCTACTAACGAGAACTGTTAAAGACCGCACCAACATGGTACAAAAGACATGATAAAAGAAGGGAGGTTCACTCACCGTCGGGGCATCGGGGAGCATGATGAACGACCAGAGGTCGTCGTGGTCGTGCGGCACCGACCTGAGGCTGACCGCGCGCTTCGCCCTTGTCGCCGCATATTCCGGAGCAAAGCGGTCGTGCAGTAGCCACAAATGCGCCAACACCGTAGGGTCGGCCGCGTCATTCATCTCGTAGATGCGGTGCTCCGTCTCCATGAGGGGGACGATCCGTCGGTGGTGGAGGTTGGCAAGGATCGAGGCTGCCCCCAATCCGGCGTCCGCCAGGCTCCGCAGCATGTTGGTGAGCGACTCCAGCCGCTGCTGGCGCGAGGGAGGCGATATGCCGTGGTGCCAGGCGTCGGTCTTCTCCATCAGCACATTGCCGATGTAGGGGGAGGCCGGCGCTGTCGTTGTGGAGGTAGAACCACCCCCTCTCCCACTCCGCGTTGTTGGATGTCATCGTGCACGGTGGGTACAACTCTTTGCGTGAGTCTCGCAGCGTGAACGTCAGGCCGCGGGCACGCACCGCCCGACGCACCTGTGTCTCGCCCGTGGCAAGGGTGTGCAACTCCACGTAGAATAGGTGGACCCAGAGGTCCCAGTTCACTGTGATCCTCAGGAACCCCTCACAGACGCCGACGAAGGTCACCACCTGCGATATCGCGTTGGGGGTGAAGTTGTGGAGCTCCACCTCGTAGTGGTAGCACAGTCCCCGCATGAAGTGGCTCGCCGGCGCAGTGAAGCCGCGCTCGTGAAGCCTGATGAAGCTGACGACGTAACCGTACGACAGGTTGGGCTCCCGGTCCGACGCCGGCGGGACGATCCATGTCGGGGGCGCCCCTTCCACGTTCGGCGCCAGCAGCCCGCCATTGACTAGCTCGTTCAGAGCAAGGCGTCACCGTCGAAACGGGCCAAGCCAAGGGCTCTAGCACTACGATTGGCTGAGGCGGAGCCATTGCAGGCAAAAGCTGAAGCAAGGGAGGCGGCGGCGTGAGAATGAAACGAACGGGGGCGAGGGCAAGGAGGCGCGCGGCCAGGAAGAAAAAGCGAGAGGCAGGGGCAGCGGATGCTAAGTGACGAGGTAAGGGATTCACCCCTCCCTCTCACGTGATTTATAGATCTGGGGGAGCCACGCTCCCGAAACCACGCGCGTCGCATGCATTAACTACAGGCGACCTCGTCTGCCGCTAACAGACGGGCCCCACCATGCCAAAACGGCCGGATGCGCACGCATGCGCGATCATTACGGCGCTGCAACCGAAGGGCCGCGGTGCCCCGTCACATCCGCCCCCCACGCCGTCCACTACATGCGCGGCTGCGCCGCCTGAAAAGGCGCGCCCGCCGTGCACGACTGCTGCCGCGACTGTGGCCATTTAATGGCTCGTTCCTTACCGAGTAAGGGTAACCCCCGCGCAGCCCGAGCCAAGGGCTCGAAAAATCGGACTCTCGAAGGGTGCAATTACTGATCAGTGGTGTTAAGTCCCACTCGTCGAAGGTGGGCGCCACAGATGCCCTCAGATTCAGAGGGTTACTGATCAACAGCTCGAGGGTCGGCTCGGCCACGACCCTACGCGACCTGCAGATGTAAACAAGATGGGGGCACCTAGCCGCCACCCCACAACAGCCCTACTGATCAGGGGTTCAAAGCCTGACCCTCGAAGGGTTCGAACAAGCGTCCTAGATCGACCAAGTCAGGGATGACCAGGGCGCGCGCATTTGAGCCTATCCTCGAGCCCACCAGCTCAAGGGCGCCCCACATGTCGTGTTCAAGAGCCAACGAGGGCAGCTAGTCGAGGGAGAGCATCCACGCCCTTGGTCCCCAGCAAACGGGACTGAGCCCTGCCTAGCACACCCGCGTGAGGGCTTTCATGGACGTGTCTCCAGACCATGAGCCGACCCTTATCGAACGGGGCACGAACGTCCACTTGAATCACCCGATAACAGCTCAATGAGGAATCCATGATTCGCGACCCACTCGATGGGAGTCGTGGACACCTCACCCCTCTGTCCCGCAGAAGGACGGCGAAGGGGCGTATGGACAAGACGGAGAGCTCGCCTTGATCGCCTCGATTGGGCCCAGACTCGGGGGCTCGACGCACGGTACACTTTCTAGCGTGCATCGAACGCAGACGAGCGTTGATGCGTGCGCACAGCACCGCCGAGGCCGGCTGAAACACTGCTGATGCCGGCTGAAACCAACACCTCGCACACCGACAAACTCTGTGAAAAAACCTTGTAGGAACAACCACGCTCTTGCAAGGTTTCGGGGGCTACACCCGCGGGTGCGCTCGCGCGCCCCCACAGAACAGCATAGCAACCAAGAAGGAAGAACGTCCCATCAGTAAGCGTCAACCTCTATAGGTTCCTGACGGATACCTCCGCAGAGGCTCGGGGGCTACTGTCGAGGATAGTCATAAGGGTCCCCTGATAACCGGGAAAAAACCCATTTCTTCGAAAAATAATAAAAACACAAACGAACTCACAAACTGTAAATCACACCTCGCGCAATCACGACCTGGTGACAGGAGCCCACGGCCCTGGCAACCTTAGCGGCCCATCAAGCAGCCGGTCCCGGCACCCCTCAGGCGAAACTCCGCCTCTCTCGAGGGGCCCAACGCCGTTGTTGACGTATAAAACTCGTATCCACCTACGATCTGCAAGCGTACGGACCTACACCTTTTTCACCATGGGGATTCCCTAGGTTCTTCAATCCGCGGAGCAAGGGGATTGCTAGCGCTTAACCAAGTACTAATCTAGTTGAAGGAAAACCTTTGAAAGGGGGTATTAATCTAAAGGTAAGGACAATCTAACCTAAGTTGATCAAACAAATCTAGGGTTAAACTAGATGGTAAAGGGTGGACACTAGAGAGAGAGGTTTAGATAGATAAGCGTTCCCTCCCTAGGGTTTAGGAACACATGAAGATGCATCTAGTATATGAAAAGGGTGTTGCCTACACTAGCTTCATGGCGATTATGCGGCCGCTAAGCCTTTTCCCTAAATCGTACTGTCACTACGCAAGGTAATCAAACACTTTCACGTATAACCGCATCTATATCTAAGCATCCATAGGGTTAAGCTAATCACCACGATTACCACAAACCCTACTAAGACCACATGTTGCGCAAACATATGTAAACAAAGCATACGCGAAGACATAGACCATAAAGCATTGATTGTCATAAGGTTCATGTATAGATTACATATCATGCATCCATCTAACCCTAGGGACGAACGGAGACATTACCCCATCATCTTACATGGATTGAAGCACATAGGGGTGATGGAGACTCCGGAGAACGTCGTCGATGAAGATGGCGGCGATGAAGCTTGGGAACACCCCTAGGCCAGCGGCTTGGAGTCCTCCTCTTGCTTCCTTCCCTCCGCCGGCGTTGATCCTTGCGACGAGCTCATCTAACTCTCTCCCTCATCTTGCGGTGGCGGTTTTCTAGTGAATGGCGTCGGTAGAATGACTTGTTCGATGTGGCGTCCGACGGCGGCGGAGGCAATAAATAGACGAACACCTAGGGCAAAGGGCGTCGCGAACTGAGCCAAAAGGCCCCTGGGCCGATCCGACTGGGCCGGCCGGCCAAGGCCCTTTCTAGGCCGGTTCGGGCCCGTGTTCCTCCCCGGTTTCTTCTCACATGATTCCTTATTTGTGTGCACTTGCATGTGGGCCTTTGACGTTGTTTCCTTCACGGTTAAGGCTTGAATCCATGCTATGCAAGCTTCGCTGTTTTCTGGTTGAGTCCCTGAAGACTTGCACGTTGATGCTTCGGTCCTCGGGTCATTTGGAGTCATGTTCATCACGTGTCTTGACTTTTGTCGGGCTTCATGATCTTCTTCCAAAGTGCTCGGTGAACTTATCCCAAAAGTCTCCTCTTTAGCGTAGATTTCCTGCGTAAACAATGAACTCCAAAATCAACATGCAAGAGCGAACTTGTTATATACGAGGGGTTAGTTCCAGTGGTTAGAATAATAAATCAATACCAACACGAAAGGTAAAATCATAGCTAGGTTGACGGAAATTCACCGTCAACAGCCGTACTACCAGACTCCGCCTCGCTCGAGGGCTGAAAGCCCCCTTGGGTGAAACTCCGCCTTGCTCGAGGGCTGGACGCCCCCTCGGGCGAAACTCCGCCTCGCTCGAGGGCTGGACGCCCCCTCGGGCGAGACTCCGCCTCGCTCGAGGGATGTGCGCACCCTCGAGTGGGTCCATGCTTCGCTCGGGGATCTCGCAGGTCCACTGCTCCTGCACCCACTCCCCCGACTGGAGCATTAAATGCTCTGACACATCATGGGCGCCCGGGTCAAGGGCGAATCCCCGCCATGTCGTTCCTCTGACACCGCCTGGGAATCATATCCCGGCGTTGTTTCGCCAACTCCCCTGGTGAGGCCATCCCCGCCACTGTACAGCACTGTGCAGTAAGGCTAGTGTCAGCTCCATGACACTGTGCCACCCACTCTCGTACGGCCCGCACTCCGCACCCTCGAGAGAGGACGGCAGAACCCTCGAAAAGGGTACGAACACCTGTCCCGCGCCCGCACGGGATGACGCCGTGACGTCGGACTAGTGAGGCACGTCTCCTCCGTCACCATCGACCTGTGCGGCCATCCCCGCCACTAGGTCACCATCCCGAGCACCTTGCAGCTTGTCGGGGACGACCCTAGGGGTCCCCCTAAACAACGGGGAAATCCTCACCTAAATCCCGTACCGAAACACGTTAAGCCTAACCATGCGGGTGACTAACCATGCGGGACACGGCCCACGGGGGACTCCGACGGCCCATCGAGGTGGCCCACATAAGGATCCCCTCGAAACGGACTGCGCCTCGTTCGAGGCCGCACGCTCCCTTCGGGCGGGCATCGCCCGCTCGAGGGGCGCACTTCCCTCGAGCGGGTCTCGTCTCGCTCGAGGGTTCGTCCCACCCTCGGGCCGGGGCCCGCCACGCTCACGGGCGCCCCGCACGCGTGTGCCGGCCCCGTACACGGGCATTTAACGCCCCGACGCCGCGGGACGGCACCATCATGCGCACGGGGCTCGCACCCGGTGCCGCCGCACCAACTCCCCGGGGAGGAGCCCATCCCCGCCACCGTGGGGAGGGTACGGTGCGGTGCGGCGGTGTTAGTCCCGTGACACCGCGCGCACGCCCCGTACGGCTAACGCGCCGAGCCCTCAAAAAGGGGGCCGGCGCACCCTCGATGTACTTTCTTGTGACCCTACGGGGGTTAGGTGGAGGCGGTAGGCCGGTGGACCGCCATCCCCGCCACCGTAACGGCGTGGCCGCCGTACCCACATGCGCGGGCGCACGCCGGCCCCGTAGCAACGACTCCAGCCCCGTGAGGCGAGTCGGGAAGGAACACCGTTCTGCCAACTCCTGTGCGCCGTACGGGCCTGCATCAGCACCTCCCTCGAGCCTATCAGAGGACATCACCGCCATCCGCTGCTCTCCTACCCTCGAATCGCCACTGTTCGGGTACAAGACAGGCCATGATGACCAGATCGCTGCAAGGATCGCCCGGACGGCCGCCCACTCTACACCGTAGCACGTCGCACTTCTCCACGTAGCTAGATAGCGCGGCGCGCATGTAACCCGCTGCCCCCTTGATCTATAAAAGGGGAGTCGAACCCCCAGCCGCCGGGGGGAAAAGGAGGGACGAGAGACACGAGAATACTTCACACACCGTGCACTCACTCTCTTATTCTCCCACAACATCTTCAGCCACTCTTCTAGGGACTTGGAAGCCACGCTTCCTCTCCCGCCTTGCTTGTAGCAGCCCCACTACGAGCACCCCGGTCCCGAGCAATATAGTGCCGCGAGCACACCCCTGTGGACGTACGGCCCCCTCGGCCGGAACCAGGATAAAACCTTGTGTCATTTGTTGCTTAGCATCGACCATTGAGGGATAGACCACGGCGCTATCTACTGGTTAGTGTCGGGACCATATTCCGCACCGACAGTTGGCGCCCACCGTGGGGCAAACGAGCGCCTAAGGTCATTTCGCCAACTCCCTCCATGGTGATCCGCACTGAGTACCGTGCTACACGCTACTGCATGGGTAGCTCGGACCCCCTCCCGGCCGGGTTCGAGATCCGCTTCGGGGACCTGAACTTTCAGGCCACGGGGGAACGGCTATCTCATGCGCCTCACTAACAGTGAGGAACTCCGCGCGCGGCGTCAGGCCAGGTCTGCTCAGACCCCCGCCGCACGCACGACTCCGGCGCGGGCGCCCGCAGGCACGGAGGCCGCGGGTCCGTCAACGCCACAACGCCGTCGTCGCTCGGGACAACGCTCGCGCCGGGCGCGGTCCGAGCGGCGGCAAGCCAAGCGCGCCGCCGCCCGGCGCGGTACGCCGACCACAACGACCGCCACCGCCCGGCGGACGGCGCGCGGTCTGCGGACCGCGTATCCCCATCGGCTGCGTGGCGCTACGACGGCCTACAACGCCAACGTCAACACGACGATGCGCGAGGGTTCCGCCGGCCGCCACTTCTTCGTCGCCGGGGACCCCCGGCACCTCGGCGGCGCGATGAGTCATCCCCGGGCTCCGTCGACACGATGCCACCCGCCAACCGCCACGGATATGCGGAGTGGGACTTCTCGGTGTGCCGGACCCGGTCGCGTTCCGGCGTTTCCTCGACGCCGCGGACTGCGGTTCGGGCGCTCCGACGACTCCGCAAAGACGGGAGCTACGACCCCACGCGGGAGTGTTGCGCCGTCATCACCAACGACCCGGCCAACGCCGCCGGCGCGGCGGGCGCCGGAGACGGGGAAGTCACGCCCGCCCGGGGGATCACCACGCGCCGGCCGCGGGGCCAAGCGCTCCTGTTGGGGCCGACGTCGACGCACGACCGGCCCAAGCCCGCGAGCTCGAGGCCAAGCCGGCGGAAGAGTACCGAACGGTGTGGTTACTCCGCGCCTCAATGGCGGGGGAGGCTCGCGCGTGGCGAACGCGCGCGGGAGCCGGGCCGACGGGTCCGCGACCGCCTCAACACCACCCCCCAACGTCGGGAACACGGACGTGCCCCCACGGGCGAGCCGAAGCTCGTCGCCGCCGCGACGCCGCCGCGGGCTATGCCGGCGCCCTCGACCCCCGAGGCTCGAGACATGCACCGCGAGGTGCAAACTCTCATCGAGCAAGCGGCCGTCCGGCGGGCCGAAAGCTCGGCCTCACGCATCCGCCAACGGGGGGGGATGCGCGGGGCGATGAAGCCGCACCGGGGGCGAACCCTCGGTGCACGAGGGGGGGACCGGCGGGGCACCCCACCGAGCAAGGGCGCACGCGCGGCCAAGGAGCGACTCCTCGACGCGCGCGGGGCACTAGATGGCGACGCTCGCAACGTCATCAACACCGGCGCACCGGCAAGGCGGACGCGCGAGCGGCAAGGGGTTACCACCCTCGACGGGGTGGGCGCTACGACAGCGGCGAGGACCGCTCCCCGACGCCGGAGCCCCCGGGCACTCGCGTGTTCAGCCGGGAGATCCGAACGGCAGCGTTCCCCCAACGCTTCCGCCAACCCTCGACGATCGTCAAGTACAACGGGGAGACAGACCCCCGCGTGTGGCTCAACGACTACCGCTTGGCTTGCCAGCTGGGCGGGGCCACTAGCGATGAGGTCATCATCCGCAACTTGCCCCTGCACCTTGGCGATGCGGCCCGGACATGGCTCGAGCACCGCCCGCCGGCCCGCATCCATAACTGGGACGACCTAGTCCACACGTTCGTGGGCAACTTCCAGGGCACATACGTGCGCCCTGGGAACTCCTGGGACCTGCGCTCCTGCACGCAGAAGCCCGGCGAATCGCTGCGGGACTTCATACGGCGCTTCTCCAAGCGCTGCACGGAGCTCCCCAGCGTAGCGCAGTCCGAAATCGTGCATGCCTTCCTCGAGGGCACCACGTGCCGGGATCTCGTACGGGAGCTAGGACGCAGCCCGCCTGCGGACTCCAACGAGCTGTTCGACATCGCCACCAGCTTCGCCTCCGGGGAGGAGGCCGTGGGGGCGATCTTCGACGGCAAAAAGGGCAAGCGCTCTGAGGACGCGCCCGCGGAGGGCAGCAAGTCCAAGGAGCCGCGCCGCAACGACAAGCGGGGCAACAAGGGGAAGAAGCCGCGCCGCGAGGCGCGCGAGCAAGGGCGCGGCAGGCGGCAACGCCGAGGCCCTCGCTGTCGACCCGGCTCGACGGGGCCCTCGACCGGCCCCTCGAGGACCGGGAGTGTTCGACGACATGCCGAAGAAGCCATGTCCCTACCACAAGACCCCAAGGTAACACACCCTTGAGCAAAGGCGACATGCTCAAGAAGTTCTATGGCCGCGCCGCCGCGAAGGAGGCAGAGGCCAAGAAAGACGGGGGCGATGGCGACGCCGGCGGCTTCCCCGCCGTCGAAAATGTGTTCCTCATCTTTGGGGGACCTACCGTCGACATGTCGACCCGGCAGCGCAAGAAGGAGCGACACGAAGTCCTCGCCGCGGAGAGGGCACCTCCGGCCTTTCTCAATTGGTCGGAGGACGTCATCAGCTTTAGCCGGGAAGACCACCCGAATCGCATCCCCAACCCGGGCCAGTACCCACTGGTGGTCGATCCCATCATTGGGAACGCCCGGTTCTCAAAGGTCCTTATGGACGGAGGCAGTAGCCTCAATATCCTCTTCGCGCATACATTGCGCCTGATGGGGATCGGGTTGGACCGGCTGCGGCCCAGCACGAAGCCGTTCCACGGCATCGCGCCCGGCAAGCAGGTTCAGCCCCTCGGGCAGATCGACTTGCCGGCTCGGTTTGGCACCCCTAAGAACTTCCGCAAGGAAGTCCTCACCTTCGAGGTGGTGGGGTTCAAAGGGGCCTACCATGCCATCCTTGGGCGACCATGTTACGCCAAGTTCATGGCGGTCCCCAACTACACCTACCCGAAGATGAAGATGCCGGCCCAAACGGCGTCATCACCGTTGGGTCGTCCATCGAGCACGCATTCGACTCGCGACGTCGAGTGCGTGGAACATGCGGAGGCACCGGCGCCGGATGAAGCGCCGGTGAACACGCCGGGAGAAGATGGTCAACGAGGACCTCAACTCCGCCGCCAAGCACGTCGGCGCCTTCGAGGCAGCCGAGCAGACCAAGGGGGTCCCCCTCGACCCCTCGGCCCCCGAGGGCAAGGTGTTGAGGGTCAGCTCGACCCTCGACCCAAAATAGGAAGCAGTGCTCGTCGACTTCCTCCGCGCCAACGCCGACATCTTCGCGTGGAGCCCCTCGGACATGCCAGGCATCCCGAGGGAAGTCGCCGAGCACTCCCTTGACATCCTGCCAAACGCCCGCGCCGTACAGCAACGGCTGCGCCGCTTCGACGAGGAGCGGCGACGGGCAATCGGAGCGGAGCTGCGGAAGCTCCTCGAGGCCGGATTCATCAAGGAAGTATTCCACCCTACGTGGCTAGCCAATCCTGTGCTTGTAAAGAAGAAAAATGGGAAGTGGCGGATGTGTGTAGACTATACCGGTCTTAATAAAGCATGTCCCAAAGTTCCTTTTCCTCCGCCACGCATAGATCAAATCGTTGACTCAACCGCCGGGTGCGAATCGCTCGTTTCCTTGATGCCTATTCCGGATACCACCGCATTAAGATGAAAGAGTCCGACCAGCTCACGACCTCATTCATCACACCGTTCGGGACGTTCTGCTACGTCACGATGCCATTTGGCCTCAGAAACGCGGGTGCAACATACCAGCGTTGCATGCAGCACGTTTTTGGGGATCACATCGGGCGGACGGTCGAAGCGTACGTGGACGACATCGTCGTGAAAACCAGGAAGGCGGACGACCTGGTTGGTGACCTTGGCGTCGCGTTCAGCTGCCTACGGGCCAATGGGGTCAAGTTAAACCCCGAAAAATGTGTCTTTGGAGTGCCGCGAGGCATGCTCCTGGGGTACATTGTCTCCCAGCGGGGAATCGAGGCCAACCCTGAAAAGGTCGCGGCCCTCGAACGAATGGGTCCGATCCGGGACCTCAAAGGGGTGCAGAAGGTGTTGGGGTGCCTTGCCGCCTTGAGCCGCTTCATCTCGCGGCTCGGTGAGAAGGGCCTGCCCCTCTACCGCTTACTCAAGAAGCACGAGCGTTTCTCCTGGACCACCGAGGCCCAAGATGCGCTTGACAAGCTGAAGGCGTCTCTGACGCGCGCCCCGATTCTCACGCCGCCCCGGGACGGCGAGCCCCTGCAGCTCTACGTGGCCGCGACCACCCAGGTGGTGAGCGCCGTGATCGTTGTGGAGCGCACAGAGGAAGGGCACGCCTTGCCTGTGCAGCGGCCAGTCTACTACATCAGCGAGGTCCTCTCGGACACGAAGACGCGCTACCCCCAGGTCCAGAAGTTGCTATACGCGGTAGTCCTTGCGCGGCGCAAGCTCCGCCACTACTTCGAGGCCCACCCCGTCACGGTGGTTTCCTCCTTCCCACTAGGAGAAATCATCCGCAACCCCGACGCCGCGGGTAGGATCGCCAAGTGGTCCGTGGAGCTGATGGGCGAAACGCTCGCCTACGCCCCGCGCAAGGCCATTAAGTCGCAAATCCTGGCGGATTTCGTCGCTGAGTGGACGGACACGCAGCTGCCGCCCCCACAAATCCAGGCAGAGTGCTGGACTCTGTTCTTCGACGGCTCAGTGATGAAAACGGGAGCAGGCGCGGGCCTGCTCTTCGTGTCACCCCTCGGGGAGCACATGCGCTACGCAGTGCGCCTCCACTTCCCCGCGTCCAACAATATGGCTGAGTACGAGGCCCTGCTCTGCGGCCTCAAAATCGCCATTGAGTTGGGCGTCAAGCGCCTCGACGTGCGCGGGGACTCGCAGCTCGTGATCGATCAAGTCATGAAGAACGCGAGCGCCATGATGACAAGATGGAGGCCTACCGCAAGGCCGTGCGGGCCCTCGAGGACAAGTTCTACGGCATCGAGCTCAACGATGTGCCCCGAAGGTACAACGAAGAGGCGGACGAACTCGCCAAGATCGCGTCCGGGCGGATCACCGTCCCCCCCGAACGTTTTCGCGCGGGACATCGCTCAACCCTCGGTCATCTTCGAGCCCTACCCCTCGAACCACAACGAACCCTTGGGGGCTCCCTCGAATCCAGCGGGTGCGGAACCCATGGACGAGGACCCCTCGAACGAGGCGTACGTGCTCTCCCTCCTCGAGGGGTACGGCTCCTACGAGGCCGACGCGATGGACATCGAGCCGGCTCCCGTCCAGGCGGACTGGCGGGAGAAATACATCGCCTGGATCGCTCAAGGGGAACTCCCCGCGACCGGGGCCGCGGCTAGGCGCATCGCTAGGATGGCTAAGTCTTTTGCCCTCGTCGACGGCGAGCTGCACAAGCGCGCCGCCTCCGGCATCCTACAGCGGTGCGTGCCAATTCCCGAGGGGCGCGAGCTCCTACGGGACATCCATGCGGGGATCTGTGGCCACCACGCCGCACCCCGCACCCTCGTCGGCAACGCGTTCCGCCAAGGCTTTTAGCGGCCTACCGCGGTCGCGGACGCCGCCGAAATCGTACGCACCGCGAAGGGTGCCAGTTCTACGCCCGCAAGTCCAACTTGCCCGCCCACGCCCTACAAACCATCCCCGTCACATGGCCGTTCGCCGTGTGGGGGCCGGACATCGTCGGGCCCCTCGCGAAAGGCGCCGGGGGGCTTCACCCACTTGCTAGTCGCGATTGACAAGTTCTCCAAGTGGGTGGAGGTGCTCCCCATTACGAACCTAAGGGGCGAGCAAGGCGGTGACATTCTTCACCGACATCGTCTACCGCTTTGGAGTGCCAAACTCCATCATCACGTACAATGGGTCCCGGTTTACGGGCCGGAAGTTCTTGGAGTTCGCGACAAGTTCCACATCCGTGTGGATCGGGGCACCGTGGCGCACCCACGGACCAACGGCCAAGTGGAACGTGCCAATGGCATGATCCTACAAGGCCTAAAACCCGAATTTTCGACCAACTCAACAAATGCGGGCGAAAATGGCTCCAAGAACTACCGGCGGTCGTGTGGAGCCTAAGGACCACCCCAAGCAGGTGCCACCGGGTTCACCCCATTTTTTCTAGTCCACGGCGCGGAGGCCGTCCTCCCCACGGATTTAGAATACGGGTCGCCCAAGGTTCGAGGCTACAACGAGGATGCTAACCGGCCGAGCCCGCGAGGACTCGCCGGGACCGGACCGGACGAGGCACGCCTCGTAGCCTTAATGCACTCCGCGAGGTATCAACAGTCCCTAAGACGCTACCAAGCACGCAAGATACGTCGACGGGACTTCAGCGAGGGGGATCTGGTCCTAAGGCTGCGCCAAGATAACCGAGGGCGCCACAAGCTATCGCCCCCATGGGAGGGACCCTACGTCGTGGTGAAGGTACTCAAGCCGGGCACATACAAGTTGGCCAACGAGGACGGCGAAGAGCTCACCAACGCTTGGAACATCCAACAGCTACGTCGCTTCTACCCTTAGCTAAGATCTTCCAAGTATTTTTGTTGTAAAAATCACATCGCCAACGCCCCAGTTGGCAACGACCATGTAAATACGTCAAGTCTAATGAAAAGGATAACTCGGCTTTCCCCTGAAACCCAAGTTACCCTCGGGGGCTACCGCGGGGGCATCCCCCCCCCCCAAAATGGTCCCATTTTTTCGCGCAAAAAACGCAACAACCCACACGCGCTAAGTTTGTTTCCTACTTCAACCTCGAGCCACGATTCGAACAGGGCGCAGGCGGCACAGCGGAAGGAGCGTTCGAGCCAGAGATAGCCTACGCCGCGTGGCTATGGCCCTTCTCTCTCGCCTCCAACCCAGCGGGCCCCCTGCGAAAATCGAACTTCCCTAACTAGAATCTACTCGGGGAAGAAGGAGAAAAAAAAAGCGTGATAAACAAACAACTTCATTTACGGCCGATCGCTTATGTTCATGAAACAACTTGTTTGTTTACAAAAGGCCACGAGGCCGAATTCGATACACATAAACAAAAAACGGGCCTAGCGCCCAAGCGCTTTCGGGCGGGAGGAGCGGCGTCGGCGGCGTCCGGAAGAGGAACTCCTCGAAGGCCTCGGCGAGCGACCCGGCGGCATCGGCGGCGAGCGCATCCATACGCTCCATGGCCACCTCGTCCTCGACGCCCTCGGGTACGACGTAGCCTTCCGCCGCCGCCTCGAAGTTTACCTCGTAGTGGGATCGCACCACTCCGAGGGCCTCTCGGACGCCCACCGCAGGCCGCCCGGCGCATCCGCTCGGTGACGTGGCCACCAAGGGCGCGCGGACGGCCGGCCAACGAGCCGCCGCCCGTGCCTCGCCCTCCTCGACGGTGCGGCAAGTCTCGAGGGCCGCATCGCGCGGCTCCCGCAGCCCCCGGCTCGGAGGAGTTGTAGGAGGCTGCGGCGCCTCGGCCCGCTCCGCCGCGTGCCCCGCAGCAAAGGCGCAAGCCTGGGAACATCAAGGCAAGGGATAAATCAGAAAAAAAGGGAATGCGAAGTTCCCAATCGAAAATCCAACAAGACAAGAGTCAGATTGTGGCTCACCTTCGACTTGCTTCTTCTCCATCTCGAGGTCGCGGCGCACGGCCTCGACCGTCCGCCCGAGGCGCTTGACGGTCTCACCCCGCTCCCCGGAGGGCCATCTCCCGGTTTGCGCTCGCAATGCTGAGCACAACGACCTCGCCCTCAGCCTTGGAGAGCTTGGCGTCCTGATCCGCCAAGGACTTCCGCGTCACCTCGTGGGCGGCGCGCTCCGCTCCCGGCCGCACGGGCATCGGTGAGGGCGGCTGCTCCCCGCCGGAGCCGCTCCTCGGCCCCTTGGCGGGCGGTGCTCTCTTGCGGGAGCCGCTCCTCGGCGGTGACGAGGGCCGCGGCCTTGGCGTCGAGGGCGGCCTTCGTGTCGTCGGCCTCCTTGGCGCGTCGCTCCAACCCACGCGCCCGCTCCTCGGCCGGCGGTGCCGCGCCCGCGCCCCCTCGAGCGACGTGCGGGAGCCCCCGGGTTTCGGCGCGAGCGGTGGCCACCTCCGCCTCCCGGTTGGCGGCCAACGTCCGCGTCTTCTCTAGGTCCGCGCGCGCATTCCCCGCGCGCCTCGTCACGATCGACGAGGGCTGCGCGGACCCGCTCGAGGCTCGAACGCCGCGGGGCGTCCCCGTCCCGAGCTCTCTCCGGGAGCTCGTCGCACCATGCCATCGCCCGATACGCCGGCCCGGCCGTCCGGCGTCCTGAGAGCGTCGGCAAGCGCGTCGAAGGCGCTGCACCGCTCCCGGAGCTGGTGAACCTCGGCGTTCACCCGGTCGAAGGCGTCGTACTTGTCATGGGCACGACGCTCGAGCTCCTGGCAATCACAGAATCGAAGCCCGTAAGCGCCAAGACTTGAATGCAGCGTACGAAAACGAAAGGGGAAAAGGACGAGCAACCATGGCTCACCTGGAAGACGAGCCGAGCCGAGCCACCATGGACCCACAAGCGCCTCGTTCGCCGCACGGTTGAGCGTGGCGCCGTGGCTCCGGAGCTCGCCCCGCAGCTCTTGCTCCCCCCCTGGCGTCGGCGAACGCAGGGGGATCCTCGACGACCCCCTCCACCTGGGCGGGGCGGCCGGCGTGGGAGGACGAGGCCTCGGCACCATGTCCTCGGCCCCCCACCACCATGTGACCCTCGTGCCGCCTCACGAGGGCCCCCTCCTGGGGCTCGGGGGAGTTCGTGGGCCAGCTGGCCCACTGATTCCACCCGGGCGGCGGAGAGTCGTCCGAGACCTCCACCACCTCCGCCTGAAGATCGCCGGCGGGCGCAGTCGCTTGTGCCGCCTCCGCCGGCACCTCCACCCGCGCCTCCGTGGCCACGGCGCGCCCGTCGTGGCGCCGTGGCCGCCACCTCCGGCCGTACCACCGCATCCACGGGCGCCCCCGCGGCCGCGCCCGCTCCACCTCCTCCACGGCGGCGCCCTCCGCGGGCCGCACCTCCACTACGGCCGCCGCCGCGGCCTTCGTCTCCATGACGACCGGTGCCGGCCGCCCCTCGGCGACCTCCCGGCCGCGCCGCGGCGGGCTGATCCGACGGCCGAGGCCTCGGGGCCCGGCCGCACCTTGCGAGCTCGTGCCCGCCGCCGTGCTTGTCCCCGGCGCGACGCCCTTGACGAGCGCCGCCGGGTGGGGATCGATGCGTCCGTCCTCAGCACCTTGGCTGGCGCAAGGGGAGGAACGGTTGGCACCACCCTGCGCAGGCACGAACAGAAGGTTAGGGCACCTAATCATCGACAAATCAAACCAAACAAAAAAGGACGGGCTCCTTACCTCGAAGAGGAAAAGGCCCGTTTCCTTTTCCTCGAGGCCTCAGCAGATGAGGCCGGCGCGGCCGCCACGCCCGCCGTAGCGCCTCCCGACGGCGCCGGCCGTACGCGCGAGCACGCCCGCCCGTGCGCGGCGCGCGGCCGACGCCGCGCCTCCCGAAGGCGCCGCCGCACGCGGGGGCACGCTCGCCCCGCGTGCGGACACGCTAGCCGTCGCGCCCCCGACGACGGTGCCGCGCGTGCGGGCACGCTCGCCCCGCGCGCGAGCACGCTCGACGCGCGTACGGGCGGCGCGCGCCGCCGCGCGCGCGACACCCCGCGGCGCGCGCCGCGCCCCGATGTCGATTGCCGGCGGCGGGCGGCGTGCGCCCGCCCCGGCGAAGCCGCCCTTGTTGCGGCGCCGGATTCCGCGACGGGGCGCAGTCGCCACCGTCGGAGGGGCCCTCCCCCTCGGCCTCTTCCTCCTCGTCCTCCTCCGAGGATGAGGGCTCCTCGATCTGCGGGGAGGAGAGCCCCGGCCTCCTCGCGCCGCCGTACTCCGCGGCCCGCCGGTCGCCGCGCGCGCTTGACGTCGCCTCGCGTGCTCCCTCTTGCGCGCCGCACGCTCCTCGCTCGCTGGCCGCCGCCGCGCCGCCCGGCCCAGCGCGCGGGAGTCGGGGGTAGGCGGGACGGACTTGGCGATGGTGAAGGTCACCAGCTGTACACGGAAGCAACAAAGGCGTGTCAAGAGGCAAAGAAAACGCTAAAAACCAAAACGAAATCAAGAACCACACTCACCAACGGGGCCGGTGGGGAGCATCTCGATGTCCCACGGGGTCCGCCCCGCAGGCGACGGCACCCGGGTGTCGACGGCACTCCGCGCCGGGTGAGCGCGTACGGCCGCTCAAGGGGCGTCGGGAGCATCCGCGACCTCGCCGGGTCGACGGGGTTGGCCGCCTCGTCATCTCGAAAATGCGGAGCGGCCTCTCCATCAACGGCACGATCCGCCGGTGATGAAGGAAGGCGAGGACGCCCATCGCGTTCGGCCCCATCTTCGCCGGGCCGCAGCCGCGGCCGGGGACCGACTCCCCGCCGCCTCCGATGTTGGGGCGTGGACACCCCGTAGCCCCGGGGAGTCGGGCCTCTCCTTGAATATCCGGCCGGTGTAGGGGGGGGAGGCCGGGCTCGGCGTTACGCAAGTAGAACCATCCCCGCTCCCAGCCGGCGTTGTTCGTCGTCATGGTGCAGGGGATGTAGACGTCCTTGAATTGCCCCCGCAGGGCAAGCGACATCCCGCCGGCGCGCATCGCGCGGCGGGTCCTTGGCTCCGTCGTGGGCTGCGTGATGAGCTCCGCGCGGAAAAGGTGTACCCAGAGCTCCCAATTGACTGGGATCCCCAGGTACCCTTCGCGGACGCCCACAAATGTGGCCGCCCGCAAGATCGCGTTGGGGGGCGAAGTTGTGCGGCTCCACCCCGTAGTAGTAGCACATCGCCCGCATGAAGGTGCTCGCCGGCGCGGAGAAGCCCCGCTCGTGGTAGCGGATGAAGCTCACCACGTAGCCCTCGGTGGGTTGGGCTCGTGGTCCGCGGCCGGTGGCACGATCCACTCCGCCGGACGTCCGTCTTCGTTGGCCGCCGACCGGCCGGCGGCGACCGGCCTCGCCAAGTGCCAACCGCGTCACCGTCGACCTCTCCCGGTGCGTACGGCTCCAAGATCGTGAGGGGAAGGCGTGGCGGCGCCATGAGGAAGCACGAAGGGATGCGAGGACGGAGAACAAGAAACGGAAGGAAAGCTCTAGTGGCGACACCGCGCGGTGGCGGGGAGCTAGGCGAAGACGAAGGGGCGGGGACCGAAAATGGTGAGATGCCAAGGTAAAAAACCGCCGTCTCCTCCTCCCCACAGCTTTATAGGCCGACGGGCGAGCTCTCGGAGCGGACGCCCCGCTAGCATTGCTTGCGGGGGAATCTTTCCATCGCGTCGACGAGCGGGACCCACCACGACCGCCGCGGCCACGTCATTACGGGCGGACCATCATTACGGCAAAGACCGGCGACAGAACCGAGGCGAAGCCGTCACGTCCGCCCGCCACGCCGCCCACTACGCGCGCGCGCGCGCGCGCGCCGCTCCAAAAAGGCGCGCCCGCGCCGCAAAACCGCGGCCACGACCGCGAGGCACTTAAATGCCCGGGTCCCATGCCAAGCAAGGAGAACCCTCGAGCGGGGCGAACCCCCGGCTCGAAATAAAAGCGACCCTCGATGGGGATATCGGCGTGAGAAGGTCGCCGGGACCTGCTCGATGTAGAGCAGGCAACCGCGGGCACCCATGCCACGCAAAACCCTCGAGCGGCACGGGCCCTCGGCTCCAGACAAAAAGCGACCCTCGATGGGATATCAGCGTGAGAAGGTCGCCGGGACCTCGCTCGATGTAGAGCGGGTGACCGCGGGCACCCATGCCACGTAAAACCCTCGAGCGGCACGAACCCTTGGCTCAAAATGACGTCAACCCTCGATGGGATATCGACGTGAGAAGGTCGCCCGGGACCTGCTCGATGTAGAGCAGGCAACCGCGGGCACCCATGCCACGCAAAACCCTCGAGCGGAGCGAGCCCCCGGCTCGAGACAATGTCAACCCTCTAAAAGAAGGCACATACGCTGTGCTACCAACCAGCACCTCGAGGGCTGGCTCGCCCAGACCCCTCGATGGCCGCAAACGTGAAAAGACGGGGCCGCCCAGGCGCCACCCCGCACGGCCCTACTGATCAGAGGTTCGAAGCCTGACCCTCGACGGGTTCGAACAGGCGCCACAGATCGCGAGTTAGGGACGACGAGGGCACGCGCATTCGAGCCGTTCCTCGAGCCCGTCGGCTCGAGGGTGCCCCACATGTCGTGTTCGAGAGCCGGCGAGGGCGGCTAGGCGGGGGATCCCACCGAGGGAGAGCTTCCGCGCCCTCGGTCCCTAGCGAACGGGACCGAGCCCCACCTAGCAAACCCACGCAAGCGCTTCCATGGACGTGTCTCCGGACCGCGCGGCCTACCCTTATCGAACGGGGCATGGACGTCCACTTGAACCACCCGCTACCGGCTCGAAGAGGAATCGGCAATTCGCGACCCGCTCGATGGGAGTTGCGAAACCTCACCCTCCGTCCCGCGGAGGGACGGCGAGGGCGCGTCAAAACACAAGTCGTCGGGATCTACCCGATCGCCTCGAACGGGCCAAGGCTCGGTGGCTTGACGCACGGCTACACCTCCTTGAAACCGCACCCGCCGAGACAGGTGGCGGCGGAGCGTGCACCCCCGAGCCGGCCGAAACACCGCCGATGCCGGTTGGCATATGTGCCACGCCTCTCGACCAAAAATTCTCGCGGTTAACCCCCGCAGAGAACTCACACTCCCGCAGGCTTCGGGGGGCTAGACCCGCGGGTCCGCCGACGCGGCCCCACGGAAAGCGTTCGCAAACAAGGAGGGAAGAACGTCCTATCGGTAGGTTTCGGCATCCGCGGGAGCCTCAATGGCAAACCCGCGGATGCTCGGGGGCTACCTGTCGGGGACAGCCCTAGGGGTCCCCCTAAACAATGGGGAAATCCTCACTTAAATCCCGGTACCGAAACACGTTAAGCCTAACCATGCAGGTGACTAACCATGCAGGACAAGGCCCACAGGGACTCCGACGGCCCATCGAGGCGGCCCACATAAGGATCCCCTCGAAACGGACTCCGCCTCATTCGAGGCTGCACGCTCCCTTCGGGCGGGCATCGCCCCGCTCGAGGGGCAGCACTTCCCTCGAGCGGGTCTCGTCTCGCTCGAGGGTTCATCCCACCCTCGGGCGGGGCCCGCCACGCTCACGGGCGCCCCGCACGCGTGTGCCGGCCCCGTACACGGGCATTTAACGCCCCGACGCGCGCGGGACGGCACCATCATGCGCCGGGGGCTCGCACCCCGGTGCCGCCGCACCAACTCCCCGGGGAGGAGCCCATCCCCGCCACCGTGGGGAGGGTACGGTGCGGTGCGGCGGTGTCGGTCCCGTGACACCGCGCGCACGCCCCGCACGGCTAACGCGCCGAGCCCTCAAAAGGGGGCCGGCGCACCCTCGATGTACTTTCTTGTGACCCTACGGGGGTTAGGTGGAGGCGGTAGGCCGGTGGACCGCCATCCCGCCACCGTAACGGCGTGGCCGCCGTACCCGCACGCGCAGGCGCACGCCGGGCCCTGTAGCAACGACTCCAGCCCCGTGAGGCGCGTCGGGAAGGAACGCCGTTCTGCCAACTCCTGTGCGCCGTACGGGCCTGCGTCAGCACCTCCCTCGAGCCTATCAGAGGACATCACCGCCATCCGCTGCTCTCCTACCCTCGAATCGCCACTGTTCGGGTACAAGACAGGCCATGATGACCAGATCGCTGCAAGGATCGCCCGGACGACCGCCCACTCTACACCGTAGCACGTCGCACTTCTCCACGTAGCTAGATAGCGCGGCGCGCATGTAACCCGCTGCCCCCTTGATCTATAAAAGGGGGAGGCGAACCCCCGGCCGCGGAGGGGGGAAAAGGAGGGACGAGAGACACGAGAACACTTCACACACCGTGCACTCACTCTCTTATTCTCCCACAACATCTTCAACCACTCTTCTAGGGACTTGGAAGCCACGCTTCCTCTCCCGCCTTGCTTGTAGCAGCCCCACTACAGGCACCCCCGGTGCTGAGCAATATAGTGCCGCGAGCACACCCCTGTCGGGACGTACGGCCCCCTCGGCGGGAACCGGGATAAAACCTTGTGTCATTTGTTGCTTGGCATCGACCATTGAGGGATAGACCACGGCGCTATCTATCGGTTAGTGTCGGGACCATATTCCGCACCGACAACGATACCATCCCCGGCGTTGTGGGAGCCCAGGACGACAAGACGTCGCCACGCCCGCCGTTGTGCGACCTCCAGCCCTCCGTCAGCCCAACCCTCGAGCTGACGCACGCATGACGACCAAACGAGAAGCTCCCACACTGCTACCCTCGAGGCCGCTTCAGGACGGGCACAGGACTCGTAGCAACGCCCTACCGGAAGCAAGATTCGCCAGGACGGCCATCCACTACGTAGCACTGTACATCATACCTCCACACGTAGTTAGAACTGTGCGGCACGATTGTGAACCGCCTCCCCTTGGCCTATAAACGGAGGGGGTCCCCCATCCGCGGGGGGACGACGGATAGCGCACACTTACACGTTTTCCGCCTTCACCACGATATTGGCATCCCGCCTCAATCAAACCCCAGGGACCTGGAGGCACCGCCTCCTCTCCCGCCACACTTGTAGCTCCCCTCTACAAGCACCACAGTGCAGTGCAATACAGTGCCTCGAGCACACCCCTGTTGGACGTACGGCCCCGGACGAAACAAGGATAAAACTCGTGTCACTTAGTTGCTTAGCACCGGCCATCAAGAGATAGATCTCAGCGCTCGTACTAGTCAGTGTCGGGACTACTTTCCGCACCAACATGCGATGTTTCCATGGGGCGACTGCACCCCATCTCTTGGGTGCGGACGGCTCTACCCCGGCCCTCTCCCTCGCCGCCTCACGACTCATCATCGTCGCAACCCTGTCTCCTCCCACGCGACATGCCGCTCCAACTCTACTACGCCGCCTCGTCGTCGTCCCTGCCGCTCCTCTGCCGTCCCCGGTCCAGGAGTCGCCGCTGCCACCACCGCTGTCACTTCGCATCTGCTTCCATACCTCGGTGGCTGCAACTTTCTCACTGCAGTCACCTCCATCTCCACGGCCACCGTTTCCACCTCCGCCTCCACACTGCAGCTCGGTGTCTCTCTGTATGCTCGATTCTTCCTCCCCCATCTCCCCTTTCCCTCCCATTTTCCACTTTGCTTTAGGGTTCTAAACATAGATCTCGTGGAATTGATGATTTCCTCCCCAGTTTTTTGTTACTACGCATCTTGATCCATCGATTTGAACAAGATGTATGAATATCCGGCGTGATACTTACTGGATGCTCTGTTGCTCACTGCCAAATCTTGAGAAATTGATGGTTTCTTCCCTGATTTCTTCTTTCTTCCCCTGATTTTTAAGCTATTGTCAAAAATTGTATAATCTTGTAGTATGTATGAACCATGCCACTGTCGGCTTCTTATAAACTTGATTGGATTGTTTTAGAATTATGTGGTTGCTCTACCTGTTATTTTAGTATGATGTCTGCAAGTGTCCACCTATTATTTTGGATGCTGATGTCAGTCATGGCATGTCCAATTGCTTAACTAACGAGATTGTTTGTTTGTCTTGCTTTAGTTGGTGCTGTTGATGGGCCTGCATGAGAATGAAGACAAGGAGAAGAGGAAGGTGATAAAAGCAGTTTCTGCGTTCCCTACTGGTATTCCACACTTCTTTAACTACTTGCTTAAATACTCCCTTGCTGCAGAATATTTTAGATATTCAATTTGAAGAATACACAGGATTATTAAATATATCATTTTGAAGAGTGTATAATAATATTGCTAACTATAAGAATAAGAACGGCCATTCGTGTACTTTATTAGTTAATGCAATTTTGATATCCCATACATTTGCTATGGTTTTATTGAACTGATGTAGAACTCTTGGTCATTTGCGAATATGGGCTCGTGGATTCTTGTTTGTATATTCGTAGGTCATCAGGACAACACAGTGGTGTTACCATTTCTACATCTTGATTGGTGATAACGACTAATTCACAGCATGTTAACAGTTGATAGATAAGAGTAGATTCCCCTTTGCTCTAGGGTTCTAGAGTGCGCTTACATAATGCCAGATGCTCACTGCCAAATCTTGAGAAATTAATGATTTCTTCCCCTGATTTCCTTCTTTCTGCTTATTGCTGATTCATTGATTAGATGCACTGCTATTTGATTTATTCTCTCTGCTTATTCATGATCTAATCACCTGATCTTGTTCTCGCATTGAGTATCCTGCTGCAGCTAGTGTTGCTGGACATACACGAGAACCACGACAAGAGGATGAGGAATGTGCTAAAAGCAGTTTCTGCATTTTTTTTAGTCCTCCCTCCTTTAACTACTTGGCTTAGATATATCTCGTCACAATTTTCAGTTTTGTTTTCTTTCTTGCTGCAGAGTATTTTTGATTTTTCAATTTAAAGAACTACTCAGAATTATTAAATAGATTCCTATAGAACTTAGTAACTTGAGATTTGTGCTAGCAGCACGCGTGCCTGACTGCATGAGACACTTGTGCAAAGGTTGGAACTAGCAGTAGTACTGATTAATAAAAAAATAGCAGTAGTACTGTATGTGAAAAAGTTTTTGTTGAGCTGAAATGACACTGAAATCCCTGGGCAAGCTTAGTTTATAGGACCAAGCAGTCTATATCTGAACATTTTTAATTTTGTATATTTCTCTTGCATAGTGTTTTCTCTTTAGTTACATTATATATTCATGTACTAAGTTATTTTTATTTCATTGATCTTAAATGCAGGTCTCTGAACCATAATTGCTTCAAAAGGATTGGTAATTTTGGAAAACCAATTTCTCCACCTACAACAACAATCTCTTTGGCCTGATTATGTAACTTATAAGCCATTTTGTTGTAGTGAGCATGATATGCTGAGCCTAGTGTATATGCTGAGCGTTTCTATTCCTATTGTATTTGTTTTTCCTGATTTTTTGTTGATTTTTTTTCTTGACCTTATTTTTTATTCAATTTTCCGTTACATGCACTTCCGATGTCCAAAGTCAAATGGCCTAGTTGTAAAAAAAAAGGCAAATGGCCTAGCTGTAAAAAAGGCAAATGGCCTAGCGGCGGGAACTGTGCAAGTGGAGGCGTGTTGTTTCTTCTGCTCCACCGCACCATACAGCCTTTATGATAATTATTCCCGCCCGCTTCCCTTCCTTGTCTAAGAACGTCCAAACAGTGACCGGTGAGAGGGGCAGCACAACCCTCTAGTGGAAGGGATTTGAAAATCTAAAAAAATCCCAGAGGGGTTATTCTTTCCTAGGCTAATCAGCCCTGTGCTCCCAAAGGAGCCCTAAAAGAATTTTGCATGATGAAGTACTAAATGAAGTCTATTTGTAAAACTTTTCACATATGAGTGTAATTTTACGTGATGAATCTAATAATCATAATTAATCCATGATTTGCTACAATAATACTACAATAATCATCCTCTAATCATGCGGTCAAAAGCCTCTTTAGATTCGTCTTGCGATTTTGCCCGTTGTTGTGGAGGTAATTTAGAAAACTAACTTTATTTAATACCCCTAATTATCGGTCAAAGGTGAAGTAAAATTTTTCCAACCCACCAACCAAACACTGTCGGAGCGGGTCCTCGACGTCGCAGCGGCACAGAAGGTTGCACACCGAGAGCTCCCATGGGCGCGGCCAATGCCACGTCAAGCCTCATAGGGCGCGTTTGTTAAAATGGCCGGTCTCAATCCGCCTCATGAGCCAGGCCCGAGCCGGATGAGCCAGGCCCATGGGATGCACAAATTTCTTTTGGTAATTTTGCATCTCGTGGGCTCAAATGTTGTTTGGTGGGCTGGTTGAATTGATAGAAGGGTTATTTGGATAGAGGCCATTACAATTTCTTCGGTTTGGAGAAACGCCACTACTATTCACGTATTTGAAATTTGCCATTACAATTGTTGACTTCCCTCATATATGCCACGGAATACGTATGAAGACGACTCAGGCCCAGCTGCAAGCGTATACAAAGACGCACATTTCATTGTATTTGCGCTCTCATGTCAATGACATGTGGGCCCCACTTATCAACAACATCTTCTTCCTCTCATCCTCTCTCACTCTGCAGTATTTGTCGCCGTCAATGGTGAGCTGCAGCCGAGCCGCGGGCGAGCTTGGCCTTGCGCGCGGACGGAGCCACTGGCGAGGCCGCGCCACGCGCACGGCCGCTACCGCGGGCGAGCTCCGCCTCGCACGAGGGTGCCACCGCGGGCCACTCCGCGTGGATCTTCGGAGGCCGCGCCGCGTGCCACAGCCGGCCGTCGTGCCTCCCAGCTCCGGTCGTCGAACCTGTTCCTCCCCCGAGCTCCTCCCCGCCATTTCTCATGCCCGCACCGGTCCTTCCCCGAGCTCCTCTCCGTCGGGGCCGACCTCTCCCCCGATCGAGCTCCTCCCGCCAACCTGCCCACGGAGGAAGAAGAAAAGAAGCCCGCTCCGCCCCCAAGCTCCTTCTCACCGGTCGGCCGGACCGCGGAGGAGGACGTGTGAATCAGGGAGTCGTCGCCTCGCTTGCGTCGCCATCGCCTCCGTTCTTGGCTGGATGTTGAAGAAAGGGCTGACGTGTGGGGCCCACATGTCATCGAGTGGAAGGAGAACAATATGGAATATGTGTGTACAAATATGGTCTGATAGCGGCCCTATCGCTTGGATGGCATAGAAAATGGTGAACATCAGGTAAAAGAAGAATTGTAGTGGCAAATTTCAAAATACGTGAATGGTAGTGGTGTTTCTCCGAATCGTAGAAATTGTAATGGCCTCAACCGAAATAACCCTTCATAGAATTACCTTGGACATGGGCCAAGGCACGCCCCCCGCGACTCTGCTCCTTTCGCCACGTCCACACACGACGCGGCAGCCGCTCCCTCCTCCTTGCCGCTGTTGCGGCCGCCTCGTCGGCGACCCACCGCGGTCGCTGCCTGCCAACCCAAGAGAGGAGCAGCTCTATTGCGTTGGTGGCCGACGCAACACCGGTGGGAGGGTCAGCATTTCTAGGCGAGAATCGAGGTGGGGACGAGGGACACGGGTGCCGACGGTGGGGACGGTTCCTCCATCTCCCTGTTGTCCTCTCAAATCTTCCCACTGACCCGCTGCGGTGCCGCCCCGCCGCGCCGGTGCAGCCCCACCACTAGTGCCCGAGCCTTCCACTACCACACACGCCGCCCACCCCTACGCTTGGCCACCGCGGCCTCGCACCGTCTGCAGCTCTCCGCGGATGCACCTCCGGCCCCTTCAAGGGGAGCGCCGGCGCCGACAGGGACGAGGTGGTCGCGGCAGCGGCGCCGGCGGTACCGCATCACGGTGGTGTGGTGATGGCGGGAACGTTCGCCCCCTTCCTCTGTTTAGCGCGTGGACGACACCGGGGGTGACACGAGCGACTGCACCGCGAGAAACGACCCCCCTGGGCGTTTCTTGAGGCTGCCCGCGAGGCCTCTTTTGCACCGTCCCGGCCAGGCTCCGCAAGCTATGCAGGACACCAAGGGTGCGTTTGCGAGGGTGGCCTTGCGCAGCATGGCCGGCTGACCAGCCTAGCTCCTTAGCTGCAACACACTGTGTTTGCGTCGTGTGCCTCAATGAGCCAGGTTCGGTAGAGACAGTGTTTGTGTGGTGATACAAAATAAGTACATTTACCTTGCATTCTACCATGGTGATGTTACCACTCTTCCTTCCCTTGCTTCCTTCCCTTGCTAACATTCTATCAAACACTTTGGCGGCGGCGCTGATGTTGAAGCCACGGTGGGCGGGGAGGCGAGGTGGGCGGCCGGCGGGGGCGCTTGCGTGAGTGCCAGAGGACGGGAGCACCGAAGGCGCGGCGGACCGGGCTCGAGGCCGGGGCGCGGCGGTCGCGGCTCGCCGCTCGCCGACCGCGGGGTGGCGGCCACGACGTCGGCGACGTGGGCCGGCGGCATGGCGCGGCGGCAATCAATCACGGCCGTGAGCGCGACGGCAACGAGCGTGGAGGCCATGGCGCCGGTGACGAGCGCGGAGGAGGAGCTTGTCCGGCAACACCGCGGTGGCGCGCGACGCGGCCGGCGCAAGAGCCGCCGGGACCGGGCGGCCGGCGACGCCGACGTTGGCGGTTGAGGTGTGAAGCGGCGCGACGTCGACGCCGACGTCGGGAGCGGAAGACGAGGAGCTTCGGTGGGCGGCGGGGCTACTCCCGCATCCGTTGCTCGGCATCGCGCCCCGGGGCCGCACGCTCGACGGTGTGCCCTTTGAAGCAAGCCGCCGTTCGCGCGGCGCGCGAGCGCGCGACTCCGCCGCCGCGCGGCGGACCGCCGCTCCGTCGGTGTTGACGGATAAAACTCGTATCCACCTACGATCCGCAAGCGTACGGACCTACACCTTTTTCACCACGGGATTCCCAAGGTTCTTGTCAATCCGCGGAGCAAGGGGATTACTAGCGCTTAACCAAGTACTAATCTAGTTGACTAAGGAAACCTTTAAAGAGAGAATTAAACTAAAAGTAAAGACAATCTATCCTAAGTTAATCTAAGTTAAGTTGATCAAACAAATCTAGGGTTAAACTAGATGGTAAAGGGGTGAACACAAGAGAGTGAGCAAGAAAGATAAGCGTTCCCTCCCTAGGATCTAGGATAACATGGTATGCATCTACTACACGAAAGCGGTAAGCCAATCTACCGGGGGTTGTGACCACGGTTTCGCCCTTTCCCTCCTCTCGCATCGTCACTACGCGAAGGTATTCGTGACTAGACCTATGATGGACACGGTATGTTGATGAAATCTATGGGAGTAGCGGATATCATACGCCGAAAAACACGGTGGCCTACCTTAATCATTAAAGCATCATCAACATGAAAACAATAGATTGAAACCATGAATCAAGTAGCGATCACATAGCATGTATCCATCTAATCCTAGGGATGAACGGAGACATTACCCCATCATCTTACACGGATTGAATCACATAGGGGTGATGGAGACTCCGGAGAACGTCGTCAATGAAGATGGCGGCGATGGAGCTTGGGAACACCCCTAGGCCGGCGGCTTGGAGTCCTCCTCTTGCTTCCTTCTCTCCGCCGGTGTTGATCCTTGCGACGAGCTAATCTAACTCTCTCCCTCATCTTTCGGCGGCGCTTTTCGGGTTATTGGCATCGGTAGGATGATTTGTTCGATGGGTAACCATCTTGGGGCGCCTAGGGGGTTGTATTTATGTCCTTGGGGTGCCTTTGGGCGTGCTCCACCTTGCCTTGCATGAGATCCTCCTTGGAAGAGAAGCAAACTTGGTTTCCATAAAATCAGCCAGATTTTCCTGATTCGCAGTCCTTCCTTGCTAGCGTCATATCTCCCACGTCCGGACTCCACATAATGCAAATTCGGTGTCCAGGTTGTGTGCCATAAAATTATCTTCAACTTTGGTATTCATTTCTTTCCTTAAAAATGAAGATAAGATCTCCAAATCGGCCTTGGAAGATAATATGTTCTGATTTCGTACTGACTGCGCAGCAGGGATTTCGGGGGCTATATCTCCTAGCTCCCTTATCCGAATTGGGCCTTCCACATGTCCAAATCAAAGGTATCGTCGAGGCCCACAACTTTGTAAGTCAAACTTTTGCCATTAAACGCCGTTTAAGTCTCCGAATCTGTACCGAAAGATCATGTTATCCCGAGCTGCGAGAATATCTCTCGGTGAGTTCTCGTTGGTAAACATCCAAGTCCCGGAGTTTTGTGTGTTTATGATTCGGTCCTTGAGTTGTTTGGAGTTTTGTTCACTTTGTGTCTTGACTTATGACGGGCTTCATGATCTTCTCTTGAAGTGCTTGATGAACTTATCCCGAAAGTCTCCTCTTTAACGTTAATTTCCGCGTAAACAACAAACTCCAAAATCGACATGCAAGTGTGAACTTGTTACATCATTAGTATGCCTTGTGGCGGGTTAGTTGCAAATCATAATCGAAACCAATGTATAACAAGTACTCTAGGTTGGCGGAAATGCACCGTCAACGGTCGCGCGCGCGAGCACGCGTCTCCACCGTCGGGCGAGCGGGCCGCCACTCCGTCAGCGAGCGTCTCCGCCACCGCGCGAGCGCAAACTGGCTGCCGCAGCACGAGTGCAACGCAGCCGCAACACCACTGAGAGAGGGCAGGAGGAGGAAGAACGACGGGAGGAAGGAGCTCCGTCCATGGTGGCCAGCGGGCGGTGATTTCATCCAACGGCTCGCTCCAACGGGCCATTCGGTGGACACAGGGTGAGCTTCGACCTCCAGTCATGGCGATGAAGCATTGACGCGAGGCGTGCTCGACATCCGGCCATGGCGACGTAGCGATAGCGCGACGCGAGCTCGGCCGTCCGGCCATGGCGACGCTGGGCGAGCTCGGCCCTCCGACCATGGCGACGCGGGCCGACGCCGGCCGGTCGGCCATGGCGACGCGGAGGCCGAGGGGACGCCGCGGGTGGAGGAAGCCCGGCCGGCGCCCACATCCGCGCCGTCCGCGGTGAAGGACGCCGCGAGGAAGAAGAGCGGCGGTGGGTGAGAGAGACGAGGGAGGTGAAGGCATCGCCTCAGCGAGCGCACAAGCGCTGCAACCAGTCGGGCCAAAAAGAAACGGGGAAAATTGGCGTTCCTTGGGGGCCTGGTTTTGGGTGCTTTAAAGTTCGTGTGAGCCAGGCTCTTGGGTTGGGCCAGTGTAGCAAACAGTAGAAGGTGCAGCCCGAGAGCGCAGCCGGGCCCTCGGGCCACCTCCGCAAACGCGCCTCGAATGGCATCGAATGCATCCGGCAGGCCTGGCCACCCGCCCGGCGTGGCTAGCAAACGCGCCCGCAGGTCCCCGTCGGCGCCCGCGCCCAGGTCCTCCCCGTGAGCCGCGTCACGTCCAACCTCTCATAGGTCCTCATCAGCGCCCACGACCAGGTCCTCCCCCGTGAGCCACGTCGTTGCCGTGCTGCCCACTCCTACTCGTCCTCCGACGAGTCTGCGTCCGTCACTTGGGGCGCTGCTTGTCCTCCGACGTCACGACTCAACAACACAGCTCGACGGGAGTGATTTTTCTACTTTGTGGATAATTTGAATCAGGGTTAACCGAACCGGTGGGAACCAGTCCGGAAACCGTGGGAACCGGTCCGGACCGGTTCCGGTTCCCAACCGGACCAAATTCAAAATTTGAATTTGAATTCAAAAAATTAAAAAATCCCACAAAATTCTCAAAAATGCTTCAAGGTGTGTAGAATCTAATGGTGTCAAAAACTTTCAAATATTCGTTCGTTAGTATAGTTTGCGTGCATACGAAGTTCAACTAAAAAAGAAAAAGGAGAACAATTGGCCGGTTCAACTTCTAATACCCCGCAAAAAATACTAAATGCACTAATTTTTGAAATATTTTGACACCATTAGATTCTATGCACCTTGATATTTTTAGAAAATTTTCTTTTATTTTTTCAATTTTTAATTCAAATTTGAAAACACGTCAAATTCTCCACTAATTCGATTTTTTTGTTTAAACGATCGATTCCCGGTCGAACCAGACCGGTATACCGGTCGTACCGGTCGGTATACCGGTGTGAACCGATTGAACTAAGATTTTGATTTGAGATTTGAATTTCTCCGGTTTCTACCGGTTTCCGGACGAACCGGACTGGTAAACCGGTACCGGACCCGACCGGTTCGGCCTGACCGGTCGGTATTAAAAACCCTGACTTGAATGCTGAAAGGTTGTGAATAATGTCTTCTGTTAGATATTGCCATTAGTATTGATAAAAGTACTCCAGTCCACCGCTAAAAGCAACTCCAACAGTTTGGCAAATCAACTTGGCATCCATTGAATATTTGGCAAAACGAGAAAAATTGATCTCCAACAGTTTGGCAAACCAACTTGGCAAAAGTAGAAACTTGGCAAAACTCACCTCCCCACGCACATATATGCGCGCACGGATCGTGGTTGCCATCATCGTTTCCCTCTAGGTGGGAGAGTGAAAAAAGAAATAAAGAATAGAGAAGGATTCCTGATGTAAGTTTTCAATAGGTGGAAGGGCACACATCTGGATTTGACAAGTGAATTATGCCAAACTGTTAGAGATAAACTCTTTTTTTACTTTGCATATCTTTTTAGAAGTTGGCAAAACAAAAGATTTGCCAAGTAAAATTTGACGAACTCTTGAGACGCTCTAATGCCTTACTCAATGAAAATAGGAACTCCATTTCAGAAATCAAAATCCAGTGTAAACACATACAAGGTCTATATAACCAGACAGCACAATCACAAAATTATGAGCACAGGCAGATTTAGCAGTTCCTTTTCCCAATGGTTCAAAATAAATAAATATAAACAAATACAGCTCCACTGTTTAATGCTTAGCAACCTGTTGAACCTAACTGTTAGGCAGGCGGGTAATTCTCTCCGTATGGAGATGAAGGCGATGTGCTTCCCGCCGTCGAGTGCTCACAAGTCCTCCTGCTTTTGGCCGCCGCCTTCGCCGTTGTCTGGACAGCAGCAGCATCGCCGCTGTGCCCAGCCTGCCACGGCGCCGTGCGCCGCGGCCAGGCCACCGTCTCATCCGAGTGCAACCACACTTTTCACCTCCGTTGCATAGCTAGCCATGACTGTGCGACGAGGAGCATCTGCCCTGTCTGTCGCGCGACTGTGTCCCTGCAGGCGCTGGGCTCCCAACCGCAGCCGTCCGTGTTCGATGACGACGAGCCGCCATCGCTGCTGCTTCTCGATCAAGTCCAGGAAGTGATGAACAAGGACGACGGAGTAGACGTCGTGCAGCTCAAGACGCACTGCGAGCACCCGGCTGTGGCGAGGGACACGGCCCGAGACAGCTTCGCCGTGCCCGTGCTGGTGCACGCCAAGGCACCCGCCGCGACCCCAGAGCTTGTAGCGCCGCCGCGACCCCAGAGCTTGTAGCGCCGCCGCTAGATATCGTGACGGTACTCGACGTCAGTGCAAGCATGGTCGGCTACAAGCTGGCGCTGCTGAAGCAGGCCATGAGCTTCGTCATCGACCGCCTTGGACCTCGCGACCGGCTCAGCATCGTGGCCTTCGACACGGATGTCGGACGGTGGGAAGGCCACGGCCAAGGCAGCCGTCGAATCCCTTGTCACCCAAGCCGGCACGGACACTGGAGGAGGTCTCCGTGTGGCTGCCGAGGTGCTCGACGGCCGCCGGCGCAGGAACTCCGGCACCTGCAGCGTCATCCTTCTCTCGGATGGCAAGGGCAACCATAATTACCACCATCCCATGTGCATCAGCGGAATCAGCAGATACGGCGGCCTTGCGCCACAGTCCTTGAGATGCACCGCGGCTTGCCGGTACCCACCGCCGGTTCATATGTTGGGGCTCGGCATGGACCACAACGCGGAGACCATGCACGCCATCGCGAGCGTGACACGCGGAACCTTCTCAGTTGTCATCGACAAGGAGGAGGCGGTGGTGCAGGATTTGTTCGCGCAGTGCATCGGTGAGCTCCGCTCTGTCGCAGTGCAGGACGCCCGTGTCGTGCTGGAGTGCCTGCACCCCGGCGTGAAGGTCAGGGATGTCAAGGCCGCGGGCGGCGGTCCGCGTAGGTGGACGCCGGCGAGCTGTCCGCGGACGAGGAGAGGCGTTTCCTGCTCTTCGTGAGCTTGCCCGTCGCCGCCAAAGACGGCGGCGGCGTGACCCGCCTCATCAAGGTGAGCTGCACTTACAAGGACGCGGCAACCGGGCTGTCAGTGGACATTTGTTGCAAGGACGACGCCGCCCGGCCGCCATGCTGAGGCCGGTGATGGTGCCAGCGACGACGACAGCTACCATGGGCGTGGAGGTGGCACGGGAACGCTTCCGCGTGGAAGCTGCCGAGGACATTGGTGTGGCGCAGGACGCTGCGAAACACGGCGAGCTCGCGAGGGCGGCGCAGATACTGAAGCGTCGGCAGGAGGCGGCCGCGGAGCTGGCGGGCGACGACGAGTGCCTGCGCGAGCGCTCGGCGGACCGGCGTCCAGGGTGGGATGACACCGGACCCACATTCCGGGGGGGGGGGGGGGGGGGGCGTCTACGGTGCAGCAGAGGGTACGACAGGAGCGGCTCCGGCCGGAGCCCTCCCAAACGGAGGTTTCACACGCGGCTCCACCGGTGGAGCCCCGCGAAATGCGCTCTCTGGAGCACTTTCGCCCAGACGGAGCCACCAAAACGTGGCTCCGCCCGGCTCCACGCGCGGTTTGCCAGTCGTGCCCCCAGGCAGGTAGGAGGTGCCGGCGGGTGGGGACGATTCGCAGCCGGCGGGCGGGGACGAGCACGGCCGGCCGGCGGGGAGGTGGCACGGCCGGCGGGCGGGGAACGGGCACGGCCGGCGGGCGGAACAAGGCGCGGCCGGCGGGCGGGGACGAGCGCGGCCGGCGGGCGGGCGAGGCGCGGCCGGCCGGCGGGGGAGGAGGCGCGCGGCGGCCGGCGCGGAGGAGGCGCGCAGGGACCGGCGGGCGGGGGGGGCGCGGCCGGCGGGCGGGGGAGGAGGCGCGGCGGCGGCCGGCGCGAGGAGGGGGGCAGGGACCGGCAGGCGGGCGGGGGTGAACGGATAAGGAGTAGAGGAAAGAAAAGGAGAGGGAGAAAGGAGAAAAGAAAGGAAATGAAAAAAAAGAAAGGAAAGAAAAGAAAGAAAAAAAGATAAGGGCAGTTTAGACTTTTTACAACCTCAAGTCTCCCGGTAAAGCCGTTTTGCCAAACGTTTTTCAAAATGACTCCAACTCCACCTAAGGAGCCGCTCCACCGGAGGAGCGGAGTCGTTTTCGGTGAAGCCGGAGCCCTCCCAAACAAGCCCTAGACCGTGGGTCCGTGGCGGCGGCTGCACAGCCAACTCCGTCGTTCTGTTCTTAGGTTCGCCACGAGCCCACGCCGGCAATACAACACAGAGCAGCATTAGCAGGAGTTGGTTCCGAGGCTCCTCCAAATTTTGTCGTCAAGCAGGACACGTGGAGCCTGCTCTCGCAAGTGTATTTTTATTCAAAAGATCCGCTTTCGTCGATGAGACATGAGAGGGATAATTAACAATTTCTATATAGGAAAAATGTATTTTTCATCACTCAAATATCACAAAAGTGTGACTTTCATCCCTCACGTTTTACTCGGTGCAAATCAATCCTCTAACTAATTAAACTGGTGCATTATTCATCCCACCTCAGTTTAACAACCGGTTTGATTTCAGTTTAGCACACCCACACCATTTTATGCCACGTCATTAGCTGACTAATGAATCCAGCGGCTGACGTATCTCTAAGTATCTCTAAGTATCTACTCGTAGTCGTGGTAATCGATCCGATTAGGGACCCTCGCGTCGCTCCGCTTAGGCGACTCGAAGGCGACGCAGCCGCCGCCGCCTAGCTCCCCCAAACCCTAGCCCGGTGAGGCCGCTGTCGTCGTCGCCGACCGGCGGCGGCGGCGGCCAGCGGCGGAGCCACACAACCGGCGTCCGCTCGTAGCACGTCGAACCTCCCCACCTTTCCCTGTTCCTTGCCCCAAATCGTGATCTGCACAGGGCGACGCCCATGGAGGCGGCAGCCGTGGAGCCCTGTCGTGCGTGCGGCGCAGGATACCCGACTGCCGGCGTGCGACTCCTCCATATCGACGGAGGAGGCAGCGCCCATGGCTCCCGGCGATGGCCGCGACTGAGAATTTCGGCTCGGCTCCCAGTCCAGATCGTCGGCCCGTTGCTCGATTCATCGTGTAGCGTGGCCGTCGGTGCCATTGGACGAGATGGGGCAGCTCGGGCATCTCCGAAACCCTAGCCGCCACCACCCTAGTCCACTCTCTGTTGTGCCTGTGGTGATCGACGGCCACCCGCTCATCCCGTCGTCGCCAGATCCGGCCATCCGGAGCCCGGATCTGCACGACGGGACCCGTCCGGTTCGACGGCGGCGCCTTCCTTTGTCCCGGGCTCCTCGGTGTGCGTGCGGAGATGGCGCTGCCCCTACATGTCATCGCCTCCCTGGGCTGCTCGAGATGGCGCTGTCATAGCGTGCAAGATCATCGGTGAAAGCTTGCAATGATGACGCTTATGGGCGTCATGTCCCTTCCTAAAGGCATCGCAGAGGTGTTCTTGCATTGCATACCATGCCCTTGTTGCAGCACCTCACACCGCTCGCGCATAAGCGGCAGGCGGGGGTGCCGAAGGAAGGGTTGAGGAGGAGATGATGGGGTCGCAAATCAGTGGCGACTACCCGTCTTCATCGTCACGACGATGGCAGCAGTTTCTCACGCATTCTAACAGTGAGGAACGACATCTCTTTTGTCGAGGGCATATACTTTTTCATTGGCGACAATATTTCGCGCCGCGATGCAACCCGGCGACCCAGCAATGCACAGAGTCGGCGCATGGATCGAAGGTGGCTATTCCGAACGCCACCGATACATCAAGGTGGAGGGGCAACTGTGACGGCACATGATTTCAAGTGTGAGCCGATTTGCCAGCTGCAGTGGGGGTTGTCTACATCCAATGAGTTTCTTTCAAGTTCATTTTGGTGCACGTTGTTTAAGTCATGGTGGCTGTTTTGAAGACCGACGTCGATATCTTTAGCACTGTCTTGAGAAGTAAACTCAATTCTTTTTTGGATGTAGTAGATCTTTAGTACATATATCATTATGTACTAAAGTTTTTTATTTTTTCTTAGTTTTTGTAATAAGTTTGGCTGTGTGTGGTCACGCAGAGGCTTTAGACTGTGTGCGTTACCGCAGAGGCCGGAATGTTAATTCCATTATCTAAAAAAGTATCTCTTCCTTACGATTTCTGGCCAATAAGAGGGCCAACCAGCGTGGCCACGTCGCGGGCCAACCGCGGCCGTCCGATTGGGCGGATGGACGGCCTAGATCGAGCGAGTAGCCGGCTTTTTGCAAAGAAGACCTTTAACTTTAGAGAAATAGCACCCGCCGTCCAGCCTCCTCTCACACAACATCTTGCAAGAAGGCCCTCAACCTTTGCCGAATAGCACAGGCCGTCCAACGTAAGCACTGTACGTGGGCCCGAATGGGCCAGATTCGGCCCAAACTGTCTTCTCTTTTTTCTATAGTATGCCATATTTGTTTATTTCATACAAAAATACTTAAAATTATGAAAATTTATTTGTAGCCTCTCCGTAATGTACTATATCTATTAAAAATTTATGTGTAGCCTCTCCATGTACAAGTGTCTTAGGTTAAAGTTTTGCAAGATGAATCATATGTAAATAACCCACGTGAGAAAAAATATATCACAAATTTTTATCAATATTTTGACATGATCGAATATTTAATAATAAACTTACCCATGATATACAAAACTATATGAAAAATAATGATAAGAAGTTATAATGTTATTTTTAATGTAGATTTTGATATCCACTACCAAGTATCTAATTAAAATTAAACTTGTGTATAAAGTAATGAAAAGAATAAAATATATTTATGGGAGTTTAACCAAATCACTAATATAGTATAGGAGGTAAACTGGACCAAAAATAGTTAAGGGGTTATCGATCTTGAGACTTTTGCTATATTTGAGGGAAATAATTTGGATGTTTTCTCCATCGCATCTATCAACCATGACAACAATATTCTCTTATCATCATTGGTCCTACCTTCAATGGAGGAGGGAAGAGATAACAAATATAGAGAACCACGCAAGATGTGGATCAGAAACCTCCTGATCAATTTCCGATTTACTCCGTACTCCGCTAGTGCACAAAAGAACATTTCACAAAAAAGACCTTCATACATAACTGACAAATAATATTTTCAGAAGAACACAATGGTGCAACTTAAAACTACTGAAGCTACCGTGTACAACATCAATCTCTTTGTACACGCTTTCACAAGCATTCATTGTTCGTAGGGTAACACTTGCATGTCTGTAGTAGTGGTGGTTGTGTTAGAGATCAACGAGGCTTTTGGATCTTGAACATCACTATTATTGTAGTATGAAGCTAAAATTTCTCTCCTCTTCTTGATAACTAGACTTCGTCTTCTCAACGCTTCCTTCAATGTTGGTTCTTTCCTTCCTGAACACACCGCCCACCGTAGCACCCCTTAGATTTGAGCTCATCGAATTCGTCTTTCAGCTCTCTCATCCCATTTTCGGCTGCACTATTTCTCGCGACAAAGGCGATCGTCTGACTATTTCGTTCTGACGATATTTGCGTGTGCTATACATGTCTTTAACGTATAGCCCGGACTTTTTCCCCCCTCTGAGCTTCAACACAAACTTCTGTAGCGGTCTCCTGCAAATTAAATCAGAAGTGAAAAACATCTTCTATAAATATACAGCCTAAAATTCACACTAGCATTAGTACGAGACTACCGTGATAGCCTTTTTTTGCTATAGTGCACCTGGGTGCATTCGTATATAGAATGCACTCACCCTTGTTGCAACTAGGTCTTGTCCGATTGCAACCGGGGCTCATTTTGGTTGCAATTTATTCACATCGGGTTGCAAATTAGGAGTCTAGTTGCAATTGGTTCGTGTCCAATTGCAACCGAGTCGATTTGTTGTAATTAGTTCCGTCAAGTTGCAATTAGTATAGTGTCACGGTTGCAATCGGTTAGTCTCTTTGTTGCAATTGGTTCGCGCCTAGTTGCAGCTCGGCGGGTTTAGTTGCAATCGTTCGCGTTGAGTTGCAATTGGTCCGTCAAGTTGCAATTGGTTCAGCTGCGAAGTTGCAACCGCAGGTCTGTGCATTTTTATACTGAGAATGCGCGCAGGTGCATTTTAGTATCGCCCTATATATATATATATATATATGTATGTATGTATGTATGTATGTATGTATGTATGTATGTATGTATGTATGTATGTATGTATGTATGTATGTATGTATACCAAATAGTTGAGTTGTTTTAGAATATATAAAAAAAAGAGTGTTTGCAAACACCAGCCAGCCAATCTCCGAGTTCTCTCGCCGAGCCACATGGGCAAAGCCGCACTGTGCTCGCGCAGCCACTCCGCCACCGCCCGCCCTCCTACCACCCGCGACTCCGCGAACGCTCGTCGGCTGGGTGGGATGTTGCCCGCACCCTCGCCACGATGGCCAAGCCGGTGAAGCTCTGCGTCAAGCTCCTGGAGGAGGGTGGTTCCCACACCATCCGGTTCGGCAAGGACCTCCGCGGCGGCGAGCAGATCAGGTGCTGTCGGCCCCCGTGCAGCGATCCGGGATGCTCGACCTCGTCCACCACGACGACGGCGGTGATGCGGGCGGCCTCATCGACAAACTTCGATTTGAGTTCGTGCTAGCTTGTACCCAAATCGAACTGCAGAACATTATGGTTATGTGGGTGATGTGATGATCAACGACTGATGGCTATCTATCTTAGTAATTCCGATCCTATGTCCTATAATTGATGTACGCAGTATCCTTCGCGTGATGCATGCATATGCATGATCTGTTTTTATGCAACTTCCCCCATTTTTATTGCTTAATTACGATGCTAATTATCTCGCGGCGCTAGCTAGCCAAAAGGCGAGCGCGCAGCAGGCACGTACGCGACGCAGTGCCGGGCGGGGGAGATAGCTTGCTTTTTTGCTCGGCTAAAAGCGCACTTGCAGGCAAAACAGCTCCGACCCCCTGGCTGCAGCGCCGCCTGCCCTCCCCCGGCCGGCCATGTGGGCCTGTTGCGGTGGGACGGGGAGGACAGGGGTTGGTGAGTGGGTGGGTTGCCACACCGTACGTACGCGCGCGCATGCGGGATTGGAAGAACAAAAACCAACAAATATCTTGGACCGTGTACACTCCATCTCAAGTCCATCGCCAACAAATAGAATCCGGCGTGTTTGTTAACTGAACATTCTGCAATTTGTCCCACAGAATAATCAACTCTGTAATCCCCTTCTGAAGAATTCATACGCCAAAGTCCCCTAGTCCAATTGTGATCATGCAGATCAGCAGCAGCTGAGTTCCTTTTTCCTCCAAGCGAAACTTTGGTGCTAGTACTCCGTATATCTGTTGGTGCTCTGCCTTTCAGTTTCAGCCACGACGATTCCCACGAGCTCGCAGTCTCCTCATTGCCAACTGTGACCAAAATGCTTAGCCCGGAACAACTGTGTTTTGGTGTTGGAACTTGGAACCACGAAACGGCAGTTCACGGGCCAGGCACAGCGGGCTTTCGATTACTACTTTTCCTTTCTCCATTCCTGCTCCGACTGCGATTCCTTTTTCGCGTTGCAGAGCAGGACAGCAGCACGGGCGCCCGATAGCCTGGTGCGGTGGTGCACCAGAGCACAGGAGTAGCGGCCGGCCGGGCTCGCTGCAGCGCCACAAGCCTGTCCCTGGCCGCCTGCCGCGATCCTGTCGTGTCTGCAGCGACGAGACTTGGCACCCGTCGATCGGCCAACTTTTACGCTTCCTGAAAGCTGAGACGACAAGACCGTCCATTTGCGGGGGAGAGCATGCATGGCCGGGCCGGACTCCGGTGATGACCGGCCGGGTGCTACAGTAGTCTGAGGAGCAGAGCTCCTGGCAGGGAGGGGCAGGCGGGCAGCAGCACCAATGCCATCGGCCGTGCCACTGCAACTGGTTTGCCGGTGGGCCGGGAAAAGGAAGAAGTGGTTTGCCGCGTACTATAGTATCTACGTACTGCTGTACTGTGCTGATGGTCTGCACTCGAGTAGTATATATATACGTACACGAACATGAGAAACGCGTGTCTACAGGTGCCGGGAGTTTCAGAAACTTCACACATAAGGTAAATAATACTAGTAAACACTAATGGCCAAGCGAAATGAGGTATCAATTCAGATTAGAACTTGCAACAGTGCTGAAAGTCTGGCCAGTGCTAATCCATTCCATGCATAGCGTTGTTGTCAATGCTCACACAGCAAATTAAACATGACGGACTAGAGGTACTCAAAAGACAAGATACTACTAGATAATATGATAGATGAAAGCCCGCCCAGACTCTGTCTCTCCATCAGGTCTCCTACGCGAAGGCGACTTCGGCGGCGACCACCAGCTTCTCGAAGCTGACGCTCAACTGCTCGAAGTAGGAGGCTGGATCCTCCTTCGGCGCGGGCTGGTCGAGGATGGCGGCGGCGCCGGCGTCTAGGCGGAGGCTGGCAGTAGACAGAGTAGCGACGCACAACACCAAGGTGGCGGTCGCAGCTTCACGCACGCTTGACGGACGGACGTAACCTTTGTTGGCCTCCGAGAGGACGAGCAGGAAGCGCAGTCCGGCGATCTTCAGGTTCTGAGCAGAGGAAACAAAGTCAAGCGAGTCAATCGCGATCAGTCGAGGCACAGTAGAAACATCAAATCAAACTGAGACAAACAAGTTGAAATAAAGAACTCACGTTGATATCAGATTCCCTGCTCACGTTCAGATCGGAGAACCCCTTCGGTCCCAAGTCCCTCAGCACCTTAGCCACGAAGGTGGCGCCATTGGAGGCGGTGGCCTTCACCTGCACAGCGACGTCTTTGTCGAAGCATACGACCTCGTACGCCTCGCGCTTAGGCTCGGTGCCCATGCCCCTCTCGAACGCGGCCCACGACTCGAGCACGGCGTTCTTCTGGCCCTCCAGATCCAGCTGCGCACAAGACACAACAGTCAAAACAACAACAAAGAAACCAAACAAATTGCAGCGACGGCATCATGGCAACGCCTTGCCCGTGGCGCTGCTCCCCCCGCCTCCGCCCCGCCGAGCCCGTTCTGGCAACCACCGCCACCGCCCTTTTGCCGCTGCAGTGCCGCACTAAACCCGACGACATCGCCGCCTCGGCACCCTAGCCCGACCGCTGCGGTGCCCGGGACGGCGACGCCACCGCCGCCTTGCCTCGCCAACCCCGCGCCCATCACCAAACGTACGAAACACACGCAGGCCCGCCAAGAAAACAGAAACGCCACGTACCTGGCCATCGTCGGCGGCCGCGTTGTTGCCCGCCTCCGAGGTTGCGCCCGCCGCCACGGAGCGCGTGGCGCCTGACGACGGGACGCGAGTGGCCTCCGGCGCGAGGAAAAGGACGCCGCCGGTGTTGCCCGCGCCCGCGCCCGCGGCCACGGCGCGCACGGCGCCGCCGCGGGCCGAGCCTGGCGCGGAAGCCACAGCCACGGCGTAGACCCCTGCGGGGAGGCGCGTGCCCGCCTGCGCCAGCAGAAGGCGCGGGGGCATGAGCCCCGCCGGCGCGAGGACGAGGAAGGCGCCGGAGACGAGGGGGTTGGAGGCGGCCATGGCAGCGCTCGTGGGTTGGGGTTTTGCTTTGGGCTCGCTCCCTGTCGCTCTTGGTGTGGTTGGTGGAAATGTGAGGAGGACGGAACGGGGGGGCGGGGATTTATGGGGGGTGCTGGAGGTGGAGGGGGAGGGGGAGGAGGCGAGGCGCGCGTCGGGCTCGCCGGCCCGGGCGCCCGGCACGGCATGCGCGCGCGCCCTGGCGTTGGTTGGGTGGGTCCACGTAGAAAACTTGGGGTCCAAGAAGGCGGGTTGCCTGGGCAGAGAGGTGCCAGGAGCCCAGGACGGCAGCCGCAGCCGAGATGGGAGGAAACAGTAACAGGAGGAGACGCGGAGTGGTTCGATCGGTGCCGGGCATGGCACGTGCACGGGAGATCTCCGGCCGGCCGGTGTTTTGCACCGCGCGCCTACCGATCGCATGTTGGGTGCAGGCCGGGAGCGGGGCTCATGTTGGCCATGGCTCTGCGTGTCGTGGCCGACCCGCACGCAGGCGGCAGCTAGCGCGCGGGTACGGTGCAGGCGGCCGACGTCACCGGCCGGCGCCAGTTTGAATGGGCAGAGATAGAAAGGACGAGGAGGGGGCGGGAGAGATACCCGGCCGGTGCGGTCGCCGAACGCCGGCGAAAAGAGGGTTTGCGCGCCGCCGGCGGGTCGCGTGACCGGCCGGGGCGGAGATGGCAGGGATCAGCGTCCGGGTGACGAGGGCGCGCGCCGCGCGGCAGGGGGAGCGCGTCCCGCCAAGCGCGCAGACGCGAATCTTTTCTTTTTTTTTTGGCCGGTGACCGGAGCGGAAACTCACCGTACCTACCCGCCGCTTCACCTTCCCAGCCGTGAAAGAGGCAAGCGAGCCGTGTGCCCGTCCGTGCAGGAGCGCGCTTGCAGGCGACACACCGCCGCCACTTGCACGTCTTGCGTCTTGCCATCGTGCGCGCGCGCCACGTACCGGCCGGTCGAGGCGCCGGGCCGCCGAGATGCCCGTCAGAACTGCTCCAGAACCTTCACATCAGATGAGGCGCGCGGGCGGGCGGGTCTCGCCGGAGCTGTGCGCTGCCGGCCAGCGTGCCAGCAGCCGAGCGGTAACCCTCTGGTGCGCGTGGTACGTGTGTAGTAGGTGTCATGTCATACAGTGTGGGGGGCATCGTCCTGCGCCACGCCAAGGCCGCAGCCCCTTTCCTCTTTCTCTCTCTACTACTTTTATTCCTGTACTATACTTATCTTTTCATTTGAATTCTCCTCTACTTAACTTTTGACTGAAAAGTTTTTGTATATGCAGACCATCAAAGAGACGGGCCGACTTGTCATGTGCTGAATGAACCCAAAATACTAATGCATTTTCACATTTTATATAGTTGTCCTTTTTTGTTGGTGGCTCATGCATGTTGGATTTCTTCTCTATCCTGTTTCCAACTTGCTTGCTTTTGACTCAAAAGTTTTTGTTGCCTGTGCTGCTGTATTGCCGATTTAGAGGTAGTAATCTATTTTATTTCATTAAATAGAGTATAGGCCAATAAGAACAAGAACAATTACCAGCAGCGAATGTGCTAGATTCAGCACTGTCTGTGTCCCACCGCTTCTTGAACACTCACCGTATAATATTGCTCTACTACAATACTACACGTCGTATAATGTAGTATATTGCTACATGGGGCCAGCACCGTCCACGTCCAGCCCCGGCGGGGAGGCGCATGCATTGCTACCGGTAGTCAGTAAAAAAAAGTAGGAGGTCGTTGCGCGCCTGAGCACGACAACTCCCAACCGATGGGCAGCCGCCTTCTACTTTTTAAAAATAAAAATAAAACCGCCTTCTACTTGGAGTCTTGAAGCCCAGCCATGAGGCATCAGCCCGCTAAAATGTCTACGCTTTTCTCCACGTACTACGCCATTTCAAAGGAGAATTTCCTCGGTAATAAACGCAAAGGAGAATGCCGGAGATAAATTTTCTTTTACCGGCCAGGCCAGTGGAGCGATCGCCAAAACCACCAAACTAAGCGATTATACAGATTAGCACGACCTAGCTAGCTACTACTACTCCATTCTTAAATATATGACGTTTAGGACAAGAAATTTAATTTAAAAACTAAATTTATTGTACTAAACGTTGTATATTTAAGAACGGAGAGAGTAGCTACGTAAGAGGGGGGCCGCCGGGAGACTAGAACAATCTGAATCAGTAACCGGTACCGTTGCACTCGGGGAAGAATTGCACTCGGGGAAGATGGCCTTCCCCGAGTGCCTAAAAGGGCATGGCACTCGGGGAAGATCGGCACTCGGGGAAGGCCATCTTCCCCGAGAGCAACACTCGGGGAAGACGGCACACGAAAAAGAAAAGGTGCATTTGACGGCGGCACTAGACGGAGCCGTTTAAAAAAAATTGAAAACCCTCTTCCCCGAGTGCCTAGTCCTGGCACTCGGGGAAGGCGACCTCTTCCCCGAGTGCCTTGTCCCCGGCACTCGGGGAAGAGCCTCTTCCCCGAGTGCCTTGTCACTGGCACTCGGGGAAATATTTTTGTTTTTTTTGTTTTTTTTGCCCCAATTTTTTTGTGAGGCATTCAAACATTATTTAAAACTCCTTGCCCAAATTTGACTTACTTTTGAATTTTTTTGTTATATTTCGTTAGTTTTTCCTTTTTCTTGAATTTTTAGGCAGACTTCAAATTTGAACTACAGGTACATGAAATCATATAATTTGGTGATTCAAAAAATGATATTCATGATATTTGGTGTATATTGAGGCCTTATCCCACAACTCACATGAAATATCGAGCATCTTGTTATCGTGACATGACTAACAACATACGGGAAAAGTGTTTCTGAATTACAGAAAATCCGGACGAAGTCCGAAAAACACGTAACTTGTCGGGACACCGTGTTATCACATGTAGAGGTTGTGTGCAACAGTTGAGAAGATTTCGAGCAAGTTGCGATGTGTGATGCCTGAAACCCAGACATCTCCACACGTGATCCATGTGATAACACACCGGGAGATGTGTGAGTTGTAGGCATCAAACGTCGCAGACTTGCTCGAAATCTTCTCTAGTCTTGCACACAACCTATACATGTGATAACACAACTCCCCGACAAGTTTCGTGATTTTCGGACTTCGTCCGGATTTTTTGTAATTTAGAAACACTTTTTCTGTATGTTGTTAGTCATGTCACGACAACAAGATGCCCGATATTTCATGTGAGTTAGTGGATAAGGCCTCAATATACACCAAATATTATGAATATCATTTTTTGAATCGTTAAATTATATGATTTCATGTACATGTAGTTTAAATTTGAGCTTTTCCAAAAAATTCAAGAAAAAGAAAAAACTAAAGAAATATAACAAACAAATTCAAAAGTAAGCCAAATTTGGGCAAAGAGTTTTAAATAATGTGGGAAGGCCTCACAAAAAAATTGGGGCAAAAAACAAAACAAAAATAAATATTTCCCCGAGTGCCTAGACCTAGCACTCGGGGAAGGTGACCTCTTCCCCGAGTGCCTTGTCCCTGGCACTCGGGGAAGGAACTCTTCCCCGAGTGCCTAGTAACTGGCACTCGGCGAATGATTTTTTATTTTTTTGTTTTTTTGCTCCAATTTTTTTGTGAGGCCACCCCACATCATTTTAAACTTCTTGTTCAAAATTGAGGTAATTTTAAATTATTTTGGTCACCTCGTCTTCGGTTGCGCCCGCACCTCCTCCCTCTTCCTCTGCAGCTGGCTCCCTTCCTCTCCCTCCGCTGTCGTTCTCCTCCGGCCCGCAGATCTGCCGCCGCAGCCCTCCCTCCCGTCGGCGACCGAGCCAGAGGAAGGGAGTGTGTTGGCTAGAGACGGCGGCCCACGCGACGCCTCCACGCGCCCCTCAGCCTCGCGCACGTGCCCGTACGCCGTCGCGCCATCCCTCTCTCCCTCAGCCTAGCGCGCATGCCCGTTTGCATCTGCCGGCTCGCCGAAGGGCGATTTGACCGCACCGCACCAACGCGGTCGGCGGCGACCTACAGCGGCAACCGTGGCTGCGGATGGACCCGTGCGGGGTGGATTGGCCACGGTTGGTCGCAAACCGAGCTGAAGCGGGCGACCGGCGGCGGCGGTGTGACCTCCATGTGTATCCGGGCGGCGCATTCCGGCCATCGGTGCCATCGTCGCGAAGGGGTACAGGCACGACCGGCGGCTGCCGCAGCTGGATTTGGTCGGGGCAGCGCTAGAGCCGGGGCGCCCGTTCGGTGCCTAGATCCAGGCGGGTGATTCCAGGCGTCGGGCACAGGTGGTCACCTTCTCCAAGTTCAACCTCATCGGCCAGAGATTACAACTTCATCGGCCACAGGCGGCTTCGGCACGTGCATCACTCTCTCAGAGTATGTTCTTGTTCATAAACTAGATTGAGGCATTGTTTAATTTCGGTTAGAATTATTTGAGATGTTGTTTGCTTATATTGGGATTAATTGGCTGTATGAATTTCGGTTGAAGAAAATGTTGTTCAGTCATATCATCTCATTTGAAAATATTCCGTGAACCGGAATTATGTGTTTATAGGTGTAGTGTCGAGTTGAAATCCTGTAATCTGTAGACATTTGACTGGTGGCAATTTAGGCACATAATTTAAGGAAATGGTCTCCTAACATCTGAATCAGCATATGTCATCGTGCTGGATTGCATTGTCCATGGTATCTTCTCATCAGGCCTAATCAGAATTTTTTGTTCTCTCTAAATCCGACACAGGTTCATTGAGCATGTAATGCAGCATCGCACTTAATATATTTTTGAAACAACATGCAATTAATCGATCGAGAGGATAGATGCAGTATCTATGTGTTTGTAAATATAGATATACAAAGGCTTGTTATGTAACACATAATCTGTAGTCTAGCTAGTATGTAAGATTCGATACAACAAAATTTTGGTTGTGATTTGCTTGCACGGTGATTTGGAAGAAAAAAAATCAGTAATAAATAAAACCAAATATGTATAAAAGTACAATTTAATAAGCTGCAGCAAATGGTTTTCCTAGGAAAATGAAACCTAAGGTCCTACGGACAATAACTTTCCATGGTGGATAACTTTCCATGGTGGATTACTGCCATCGATCATACCACGTGGAATTTGTGCTACCTCAGTAAACTCAAGAATTTGGATTTCCTTTTTCCCTCCTGTAACATGTCATACATCTGCCTGATTAGTAGTTTTCCTTTTAATTTATAAGCACTGTACAAGTGTGTTTTGTGTTCTGCGCATTACTGTAAAAAAATGTCACTATCTAGTGTCAGTGCCTTTTCTTCAAACACTTTTTGCATATTGATTTATGGAGCACCAACAAACTTAGTCTTGAAGGATTTTTGTTTTTCAGCATCATTAGCGCTGCTGGCACTGCTTTATTGCCAAGGTCGGGCCGCGTCGGCGAGCGAGCTCCCGGCGGCGGGCGAGGTCCCCCGACCCTCCCGGCTGCCGGCGCCATAGCGGCATGGTTCGGCCCGAGGTACCATATCGATCCATCTCTTCCCGAAAATTTGATTTTGTTGCTTGTGGATACGAGAGATCTATCTAACTTCCTTGATGACTCACCAGAGTTTAGGTTTGTATATCTGCTGAGATGCATATCCAATTTTTCTGTGTAGGTTTGTTAAGGATATACTTTACGGTAGTGATTTACACCTATTATCATTGGGCATTTGGCAATCTTGAGACCTTGTCATCCGAGTACATTTCTTTATCTCTGTCAAATGGAACATCAGCGATGTTAGTAGACACAGGCATGCTCTATTTATTTGTTTGTTTTGCAATTTTAGTACATGAAACAGTTAATTCTTATTATTTTCCCATGAGCTTACCTTGTCCTGTTGACCATATGATCTGTGCTCTGTCACGCTAGTGCACGTGAGACATTAGAACACTGCTTTTTTAAGCTAGTGAGAGATTCATGCTTTTCCTTCAATTCGGTTCCCAAACTCCATCCTCTTGCTTTAGTAGAGGCTACTTCACTCATGCTTCTGAAGTTATGTGGTAAGCTATATGAATATTATGGAATTTATAGCTGCTGTTCATAAAGTAAATTACATGACTTGGCCTTTTTCCCTTTTACCTAAATAGCTTACATTTATCTTTGGAATACTAGAGCAAACATTTTTTTGTTGTTGTGAAATGCTATATGGAGCTCATGATCAACTTAAACGAGAATTTGGCTTATTGGTATTATGAATTTCTCTTGATTTGTCAATAAAATTGTCTTGAATTTCATGGTATATTTGGTGGATGACATTACTTGAGACCTTTCCTGTTGATAACTAGATGCCCTATATGCGGGCTTAATATTTAACTTGTTACTAACAACTTCATCTTTTTTCATAGTACTTAAGGTTGCAATTTCCATGGTATTTCTACTAGCGGTGCGTACCCTCCTCCCGGTGCGTACCCTCCTCCCGATCCGGACGGCAACCACTTCCCTTTTCCTTCTTCCTCTTCCTCCAAATTGCTACCGCGATCTTTGCTAGGATCTCACCGATTGTGAATGTGAATGTGAATGTCTACATCTTCTAGAAGTCTAGATTGTGAGTGTGCAAATCGTGATTCCGAATATATGCCTTCCGATATTCTATTGGTGTTGGTCCGATGATACACGCCCATCCTCCTTATTTTGTCTTTGGACAGTTAACATTTACTTGTGAACTTAATAGTGTGTACTTTTGGATGGTTTGTAATATATTGTGGATTCCAAACATATTTGTTCGTTTGCGATTCATAAATGTGCTTTGTCACGTTCATTTGTGTTATATAAATGTGGTTCTTGATATATTGGTGTTGATTTGTGATGTGTGTGTATGTGTCTATATATATATGATTTGCTGTCCACACGAAAAACAAAAAAAAGTGGCTTCCCCGAGTGCCTGGGCACTTGGCACTCGGGGAAGGCTATATTAAAAAAAAGGGCAGGGGGCTTCCCCGAGTGCCTGTGCATTTGGCACTCGGGGAAGGCTTTTTTAAAAAAAACAAAGGGGGCTTCCTCGAGTGCCTGAGCATGGGCACTCGGGGAAGAGGTTTTGAAAAAAGAAAAATGAATTTCTTCCCCGAGTGTTGCACTCGGGGAAGAGGTTTCAAAATAAAAAAAAGGAAATTTCTTCCCCGAGTGTTGCACTCGGGGAAGAGTAAAAAAAGGGAGACGGCGCCAACGGTGTTAAATCGTCCCCGAGGGGGAGGATGGCACTCGGGGAAGGCTTCCCCGAGTGTACGATTTTTGGCACTCGGGGAAGGCCTCTTTCCCGTGGGAGGCATCCCCGGAGGCTCTTCCCCGAGTGTTGCACTCGGGGAAGGCTTCCCCGAGTGTTTTGGGGCCTTCCCCGAGTGCATTTGGCACTCGGGGAAGCAGCTGTCTCCTGTAGTGGGTAGAGAGTGCCAAAACAATATCATGCATGATCCCATGCATGGATTTGGTGATTACCATCTCATCTCACTATAGCTTATCTCCATGGATTTGATGCCAATGACCAGCGTTCTTACAAACATGAAGCCTCCTCGTTGATATGGGAATAGGTCGTGGATCCTTCTTTTTTTATGCTGGGGGGGGGGGTTCCCACCTGAATTTTTCATCGGGTTTTTGTAGCCAAAACTGAGTTTACATTTTCAGAGTTTTCCATTTCAGACTTGAGGGAGAAGGCAGAAAAAGCGGTTTGTTTACATTGAAGAAAAGGAAGCACACCAGGCGTCGGCAACAAGCCGTTTGTAACATCCTTGGTTTTGACTTGTACTCAAAATGTCGAATTTCAAAAACTTGAATTGAAGTGGAGTGCTCGTTTGTCGATTAAGGTTGTTCCCCTGTTTCTTTCCCCCAAATTCCTAGATTTAATTTTGGCTTCGAGTATGCTTTTAGGGCTTATAACCTGCTAGTGTGAAAAATTGGTTCTTCCTTTGAATTTTATTTGGGTTTTATTTGGGTGAATTCAAATTTGAATTGAAATTCAAATTTGAATCCATTTTGTGGCCTAAAGGAAATTAGGGAGCTACACTATTGCACACGGGCCGCCAACCTCACATCTGGCCCAGACCTGTTTTCGGCCGTTGGCGGGGCGGCCCGCCTAGCCGCGCCGCGCCGTCCACCTACCACCCGCCGCGCCGAGCCGGCCGCCGGGTGGGCCACCCCCCGCGTCATGCCGACGTCGGCGTCGTCATCCTCTCCCCTTTCTCTTTGCTCGGCGTCGAAAGGGGAAAGCCGCGCGCGCGGTCATGGCGCCGTCGCGACGCGCCCCCCGCGGCCTCCCGTCGCATCGGCGCCGTCCACGTACCCCCGCGCCCCGCCGCTATAAGTAGCCGCCGCCGCCGCCTGCGGAACTCCCCAACCCTAGCCGCCCGGGGGGAACCCAATCCCTCGCTCACCTACCCGCGCGGCGGGAGGAGAGGGGGAAGAAGAGGAAGAGGGGAGCCGGGGAGCGGTGCCGCCACCGCGGAGCCGTACCGCGCCGCCGCCGCGCGGCCGGAGGCCGCCCGCGAGGGAGGAGCCGGACCCGCGGGAGACACACACGCCTTCGACCTCGGCCCGCTCGACTTCCTCGCCGCCGTACCGCTCTGCGACCCCTACCAGCGCCGCCTCCCTCCTCTTCACGGCATCGCCCACCGTCACCGACGCCCGCGCACCCGGCCGGAGGCCACCCGAGGGTGAGGATGCCGCTCACCTCCCCTCCGTGCGCCGCGACCTTCGAGCCGCGACGAACGCCACCGCCGCCGCGCCGCGCGCGCCGGCGGTGATGCCGGCCTTCGTGCCGGGGCCGGGATGAATCTTGCGGTGCCGCCGCCGTCGTCAACGCGCGCGCGCCGCCCGCCTAGCCCCTTTTTCCTTTTTGCGTTAGGCTTCGGCGCGGTCCGTCGCCGCCGCGCGTGTCGAGCGCCGCGACGCGTTCGCGTCGCGAGCATGCCCTCGCGCGCGCGCGCGTGCATGCCACGGAGCACGCACGCGTGCACCCCGGCACGCGCGCGTCGCGACCGTAAAGGCAAAACCGGGCCTTGGCCCTTCCCTTCGAGTCCCGCCGCGGCCACCGAGCCCCGTGCTCGCCGCGTCGCCGCCATGCCGGGATGGCCATGTCACCGAGCCCCCGTGCTCGCCGTGTCGAGGAGTACCTAGCGCCGTGCCGTACCCCGGGTCAAGAATGCACGCGGCCAACCTCAAGCGCCTCGCTCGCCGCCCCCCCCATGGCGTCGAGCCGTGCGCCGCCGTAGCACCGCCGCGACACCCGTCGCGAGCCCGAGCCGAAACCCCGCTAGGTTTGCCCAAACGCATCGGCGCACCCCCGTGCACGCCATCTCCACTTCACGCCGCCGTACCCCGCGCGAGAGAAGCCCTTGCACACCGCCGCGCGCGCGCCGCCGCCGCGCCCACGCCGGCGACCGACGCGCACGACGTACACCGGCCACCCTAGCGGTCTCCGAGCCCCCAACCCGAGGAGCTCGCGTAGGAGCGCCTTGCAGGCCGGCCACCCAGGCGTCGATGGCCATCACCGCCGGCGAGACCCCACGCGCCGCCGCCCTCTTCTTCTCAGGCATTTTGTCGAACACCGGGGCGGCGGTCTAGTCATCGCGAGGAGAGGGGGAAGCGCCTGGACACATTTGAGCCCACACGCACGTGTGGCCGCAAAAAGATCCACGGGATGCGGTGCGGCCCGCCACCAGAGGCGGGCCACACGGTGGCCTACACCGCGGCCGGCCACACGGGCCGCCGCCGGATCGGCCGCGGCGGCCGGTGGTGGCCGGCCGGCCGCGCGCGAGCCACGGGGAACCCGGCGCCGCGGTTGGGATCCGGGGATCCCGTGTGGCCGGGCGGGAGGGGGGGGGTTTTCTTTTATTTAAAAATTCCAGAAAATCGTTTTCCTCTTCTAAAAATCCTAGAAAATCCATTTTAACTCCGAAAATTGCGAAACCTCTTCCAGAAAATTTCTAAAATCTCAAACTACGGGTTGGGTTGGTGTTTGTTCCCTTGTTGGTTCTTAAATGCTCTTATTTGGATTTATGTTGCCTTAGGACCGCTATTTATTTTCCTTTTCGCGCTACTAGGGAGCGGGGAGGAGCCGGAGAGCCGAGTCGGGGAGTACGACTACGCCGACGACTTCGCTGCGGAGGACTACCCGACCCCAGGTTCACGCCCGACCGATTCTCGAATTACCCATTAGGCATTCTTTCGAGTAGTATTGCTAGCGCTTTACTTTATGTATGCATGTTGATGAACCTTGCACTGCCTCTTTATTTACCCTGTCCTTGATTGCCCTACTACTACTATATATGTTTATGTGGGCGTGTATGTGCGCCGAGCTCCGCGATGCATGTGTTGGGATGGGAGTAGTGGTTCTTGGCTTGTGTGGGGTAAAAACTGGCAGGAGAAGGCGTTTTGGGTACTTTGGCGGGGGTGAGCTCGAAACAACCGATCTGGGATCGGGGATAGGGGTGCACTCCTCAGTGCATCCCTCCTGTTGCGGATTTCGGAGCCTAGGTGTTGGGGTTTTACGTGCGCTTGGAGGACATGAGCTCGCCCCGGTCTGAAATCGAGTGGATCAACTTGTTTATAGGGCATCGTACACACCACCCCGCCGAGAGTGGGGATAGGGCCGTGTTGAGCTCGGCAAGTGCGGAACCATACTCGCTTAGGATGGATAGCGGGGTATCGGTGGGGGAGCGGTGGAGGTGAGACCACCCTCTCGGAGCGACTCCCGTGTGGCCACACGGGAGCATTTCACGGTTCCGGTGTAGTCCCTTCCGAGGGGGGGGACGGCTTTGAGGGCCGGATGCGGGGATGGGTTCGTAACTACCGAGAGTTCGGCCGGTAGGATGGGCTCGGTCGGCCGTACACCGGCCGGGTACCATTCCGGGATGGGTACGGGTGTACACGCTGCGCGAGTTGTTCGATCTATAGCTATAGCCGCGTCCTCGGTCATGGACACTGCCTAGAAGACGTACTTGATCCTCATGTTTTGGGATTTCTACCTTCCCCCTATAGGTGAGAGTGTGGTGAGCCGTGATTACAGCCGGCTAGAGGAGAGAGGCTCCATCTACCTCATCGATCCGGATGTAATCATTGAGGTGCGAGGAGAGGAAGTTCTCGCATCGACCCTAGACAGGAGTAGGAGGTGGTGACGGGTCTTCTGGGTGACCAGTTGGATCCGGGTTGTGTTGAGAGACTTGGGTTTTGGGTTACTGATGGAGATACCTTGTTTACACTCTGCTGCTGCTGCATAGGAAACCCCAGCCGTTTCCTTGTCTCTACCCTTTATCCCTTTAGATGTTAGGCCACTTAAAGCTGCATACGGTTGGTGACGTGGACCTATCCCGCTCCTTGGGGATAGACTTTAGGTGTGCAGGGTACGAGTCCGAGTTCGACTGCAACGCCGACGGATGGTACGACTGAGGGATACGTCGCTTCGCTCGAGTTTGCCCGTGGCGAGGAGAATAAAGATGGAGACCCTTCTGAGAAGATAGCTACCGCTGCGTAGAATTTTCACTCTAATTCAGCCAAGAGGCTTGTATTGATGTACTCCATGATGGACATGTAATAAATTAATGTACTATTATCTTTATGTGATGCGATGTATGACTTTGTGTATCTATCTGTGAGACGATCTGTACGCGATAGCCACTGATCCAGGGACTATCGCGATGGTACAGGGATTCGGGTTTTCTATGAAAATCCGGGGTTTTACACCGTTCATGCATCGGCCAGCGGCAGCTCCAGAGACAGGTGTCCTGCTTGCAGGATGTCCAGAAACGGGTGTGGGATGGAGCTTCACGCTCAAACACCACACTATTGCGGTGCTTCCAAAGATGCCAGGAGACCAGCAAAAGGAAGTTGTCGAAGTGTCTGGGGGGAATCCGAGATGGACGGGGGCGTCCCAGAGATGAGAGACATCGATACTCACCATGTCGATACTCAGTGTTGTCCACACTTGCAACGCGAAGGGGCACCGGAGGATGATGTGGTCGCTGTCCTCCGCAGCGCCCCCACAGAGTTCACAGCTTGAATCATCAACGATGTTCTTCACCAACAAGTTTGCCCAACATTGCACCTGGCCTTAGACGAGCAACCAGGCGAAGAATTGCACGCGCGGAGGTGCACGGTTCTTCCAAACAAAATCCGCGTAGGTGCAGGGGGCGTTTCCAATGGCGGCCAGTAGAGCTTTGTAAACCGGAGCAGCCCCTAGTGCTTCACCATGCAGGGAGAGTGGGGAAGACCGACGATCATCATCAGCTGTCAGGGAGACCAGGGCGAGGAGGTCGTCCATCTTGAGCAATTCTTCTGAAGCGGCATGGCTCAGCCGGGGTACTAATATACGTCTGACACCCCGTTCCATAGCCCTCGCAACAGAGGCCTCCAGGCATGTTGTGTGACTGAATAAAAGAGGGAAGAGATCACTGAGCCTGCCCGCGGAGAGCCATCGATCCCTCCAAAAGCTGGTAGAGCGCCCGTTGTGGACTTCAGAGACAGTGACAGCCCTGTACAGGGGGAGGAGCCCCCCAATGTCCTGCCAGTGTGCACCCGCGACATCGCCCGCCATAGTGGCAAGATCAATTTTTCTCTGACCCAGGCAGCCCAAGCGGATTCACCGGGATGATGCAGACGGTGAAGCATTTTCAGAAGTAGGCATTTATTCTGAGCAGGGAGGTTTTTGATTCCTAGGCCGCCTTGCTCTTTTGGCTGACAGACATTTTCCCAGGCCACCAGGCATTGTGCACCATGAGCAGGATCCTCCCCGGTCCACAGGAAGGAACGACGCCTGCGATCAATGGCGTCAATGGTGCCTTGAGGGAGGAGGAGAACTGACATTGTGTAAATCAGTTGGCTGTCCAAGACTGCGTTAACAAGCACCGATCGCCCCATGGGGTTGAGAAGTGACGCTTGCCAGCCACTCAAGTATTTGTCAGTTTTAGCAATCAATGGCGAGAAGGCTGAGAGCTTGAGTTTCTCGACAGGGGCAGCCCCAAGTATGTTTGGGGGAAGGAACCAACTTGGCACTCCAGAATGTTTTGCAATCGTCCAAAGTCGCCGCGGGGGTGTGCATAGGCATTATGGTGCTTTTGTTGAAGTTGATCTTCAGTCCAGTAAGAGAGGAGCAAGTCGAGGACCTCTTTGAGAGCATGGACGTCCGCGACATCAGCTTTGATAAGCAGCAAGGTGTCGTCAGCATATTGTAAGACGGGGCATGGCAGGCCCTCAGTAGCCGGGTGGCTGTAGTTTAGTGGTGAGAATTCCACCTTGTGGATCCTTCTCATACTGGCCGATTGTCTTCTTCATTGCGGGAGATGGATCAACAACCGGGCTGCACGCAGCAACAGTGGTCTGACTTTTTTTGAACGACAAAATGGGCAACTCGGACAATGGTATTGCATCACAACTTAACCATAACAGACAAAATGCTACGACATTGCAGTCAATCAATCATCCCATGGGCAGGTAAAATATGCGAGTGGAAATTATATATGGTCCGTAATCCTTATCACAATTCACAATGTACAACACGAGCTCTTTGCTATGTATACCTAAGTGAACAGAAATTAACAAAAATTCCTATACCCGGTGGCTATTTAGGCACAGAATATGAGAGAAGACTCTCCTAACTTCTGAACCTGCATCCCTCACCACGTCCGATTCCGTTCTCCATGCTATGTGCTCGTCGGGCCTAACAAGAATGACACTTTTCCTACTGATCTGACACATCTCCCACCATGAATTAACAGGCGCCTGTGGCACTTCCTCAACATCGACACAGTTCATCCAGGGTGCCAACTCAGATCTGCTCTCTTCCATTTCCACATCCACTGAGCCTTGTGGCCACATGACACATACTTTGGTTGACAACTTAAACTCATATGTTATCTTGAGGGTGGCACGGGCGATCTCGTATGACTCTTTCGTTGGTGCGATAATGAGAACAAACTCGAGGTTATCCCCGCTTACTAGGTCCAGCGTTGAGAACACATCCTGCAAGAATCCATCACGGTCTCAATGTATGAAACATTAGAGACAGCTAAAAACATGCCGTGTCAATTAGGTGTCCAAGGGATATACCTCACTTGAAGCTGAACGTGCTCTTACTAGCATATGTGGAAGCCGTGAACCAACCTTAGCAGTAGCAGATGGTATGTACTCTGATGACCTCCTGAAATATGCTTCACTTTCTCTGCTTTAGGAGTGTTTTTAGTACAATATTCAGTGACTACGGCTCCTTCTTCATAGCTGAAGGCACACAACAGATATATGAAACTTTGCACACTTGCTCATTCATCAGCTGAATGAGAAGTAAGGAAGAAAGAAAAATGATTCACGGTAGTGAGTCTTACGAGAAGCCGAGATCCTCTGCTGGAAACTGCAGCTGTAGGCTTTTTCCTTCAATCAAGAATACTTCTCAGTCTTGCTCGTGATTGAATCGGATTTCGATTTCGGTGGTTCCCGTGGTCTATTCGATGCCGATGCGCTGTTACTGTTAGCATGTTGGGATCTAGTACGAGAGGACACCCTGCTTATTATGCCAACTAATGAGTGTCAACTAATAAACCTGAAAAATATCCTTGGAGCTTTCTCCATCTCTACAGGTCTGAAAGTTAACTTTGCCAAATCCAGTATTGTGCCCATTAATGTGGAATCTGAGAAAATGGCCGGGCTAGCTGCTGTTTTTGATTGTCAAGTGGGTGCCATGCCATTTACTTATCTAGGTTTGCCACTGGGTACCACTAGACCAACTGTGGATGAATATATGCCACTCCTGAACTGGATTGAAAAGAGGATGATGGGTATCAGTAGCTTACTCACCTATGCTGGCAGACTTATTATGGTTAACTCGGGACTCTCAAAGTGCCAGTTTCTCTCTTGCATCAAATTGATAAATATCGAAAACACTATCTTTGGGACAGGGGAGATATTAATAGGAAAGGTGGATGCCTTGTGGCATGGAAGAAAGCTTGTTTGAAGGACCAGGGTGGACTTGGCATCATAAATCTCAGATTACAAAACTCAGCACTCCTGTTGAAGCATTTACATAAATTTTACAATCATGAAGACCCTCCTTGGGTAAAATTCACTTGGCATTGTCTTTACTCAAACTCTGTTGTACCCCATATCAAAAGACTCGTTGGTTCATTTTGGTGGAGAGATGTGATGTCACATTCCGAATATTTTCTCATGATTGCATCCTGCAATGTTGGCAGAGGCAACTCCGTTTTCTTTTGGTCAGACACATGGAACTTGGGTGTTCTTAAATGAAAATTCCCCCAGCTATTTTCATTTGCTAAGAACTAGAACATTTCAGTGGAAAAATTTCTTTCCCAGGATGTCTTATGCCAACTTCTCTACACCCCTGACACTGGAAGCTGCAGAGCAATGGTTTCAGTTATCTGCCATGTTACATAATTTGCAAAGCACCACTAATGGAGATGACCATTGGTCATATTTGGGGCTCTCCAGTTTTTACCCCCAAATCAGCATACAAACAGCTCCACGGCGCAGGCCATGCTCACCCACTTTTCAAATGGTTATGGAAAACTTGTTGTAGAGGCAAATATAAATTTTTCTGCTGGTTGCTCTTTTGTAACAGATTGAACACGAGAGATGTTCTCAGAAGAAAGAGAAGAGCCCTAGATGTCTTCACATGTGTCTTATGTTCAGTCAATCAAGATGAAACATTATCACATTTATTCTTTGATTGTTCATTCAGTAAGTGGTGCTAGCAGTTCCTGAATATTTCTTGGGCTAATCTTGACTCATATCTTGACAAGATAGTGGATGGTCGTAGAAATTTTGGATCTGGCATCTTCAGGGAAATCTTCATTATTTGCTGCTGGGCTATTTGGATACATCGCAATGAGGTCATCTTTGACAACGTTCATGTTTCTTTGGCCAGATGGAAGGTCATCTTTAAGGAGGAATTTAGGTTGTTGTTGCACAGAACCAAACAGACCCTAGGGGTGGAGTTAGACACCTGGCTTTGTAATTTTAATTAATACTCCTCATGTTTTTTTCATTTGGGCCTAAGGCCGTGTACACTGTACATATTCTATTTTGAAAAATGAGAAGTTCCAGTAGGGGCCTCCCCTGCTGTTCTCTTCAAAAAAAGGACTAAAATCCTATAATAGCAAAGTGCCAATGTTTCAGAGGTCGTTTTAGCGAAGTCCACGTTTGGAATCTTGTTATAGGGAAGACCATTGTTTGGAGTCATATAATAGCAAATTTCTCGTAGTAGACAGGTCTCAGATCTCCTCGTTGCGTGTGGCAGGCACGGAGCCGCTTCCGATGATGACAGAGATGAGTGGGGGGTGCAGTCAGCACGAGCCCCCACCCCTCGTCAGCTGGTGTACGAGTACGTGTCGACGAAAAAAGAGGAGAGTTCGCGGGGCATCAAAATAGGAAAGATACCATGGTTTTTAGTTCCTGGATAAAAAAAAGTTCAGAGCCCTCTAAAAAGGTGAAATTTCGTGAAATTCAAAAAAAAACTGTCAACTTGAATTTAAATCCGACTAAATTTGAAGATGTAGAAGATCTATGTGATTGGCTCGGTGGTTTAGCTTAATTTGCTGGAATTTAGCACCCTGGTTTCGAACCCTTGGAAGCACTCTTTTTTTAATAAAATAATGTGAAATGATAAGAAAATGAGAAAAAAAAGAGATTTCCCAACATTGAACCCACGATATGTATACGTGATTCCAAACGCCATAGCCTCCGTGAAGTTGTTTTTTCGCCCGTCGTCGAAACCCTTTTAAGAGGCCTCTCGGCTGCCCCTGCCTGCTGGCTTTTCTCCTTCCACTTTGCGATCTGCAGTCCCCAAATCGATCTGCCTCCCTCCAGGTCCAGCAACAAGGATGAACACTTCGTAGCCTAAATCGGCGAGCCTGCATCGTCATGCTATCCTCGCTCTACCATGGCGATCCTAAGATCCACAAAAGGTTAGTTCCTCTATCTCATGTACAGCTATTGGAAGTGGGGTGGCACGGTGGCGTCCGATAGATTAGGGTTTGCCGCCGGCCAGGCTTATGGACAGTGGGGGAGACATGCAGAAATTTTTGTTGGGGAGGATCCTAATAACAAACAAGCGTACACAATGGTCATATCTGGATAACCCAACAAAAAGGTGAATGAGGCTAAATATTAGGCAGGGGACTAAACAACTGATATATAGAGCAATCAAGCAACCATTAACGAAGGGGATTTGTGAGCCTCGAAGAACAATATAGGATCTCCACCACGACAAGTCCTATATGCGTCCTTGGGCGAGTTGGGTTGTAGAGCTGTAGTCACTACCGGAAAGACGGCCTTTGCCGTGCGCCAAATGATTTGCCGGACGCTTTCTATCGGGCGCACGGCAAAGGCCTCTCTTTGTCTTGCGCCTACGACACGACGCACGGCTCCGATAAACGCACGATGCAGACATCTTTGCCGTGCGTCGTTTCAAGGGCCTCCTGAGCTTAAAAAATCCGCACACAAATCCATGAAGCATGTAATTTACGCATACAAATAATATCATCATCATCATCATCATCATCATCATCATCATCATCATCATCATCATCATCATCATCATCATCATCATCATCATCATCATCATCATCATCATCATAAATTATATGTGATTCCAAACGCCATAGCCATCCTATATTAACAATGTAATTTAGATATATATATATATATACGTGATTCCAAACGCCATAGCCTGTCCGTGAAGTTGTTTTTTCGCCCGTCGTCAAAACCCTTTTAAGAGGCCTCTCGGCTGCCCCTGCCTGCTGGCTTTTCTCCTTCCACTTTGCGATCTGCAGTCCCCAAATCAATTTGCCTCCCTCCAGGTCCAGCATCAAGGATGAACCGCTTCGTAGCCTAAATCGGCAAGCCTGCATTGTCATGCTATCCTCGCTCTACCATGGCGATCCTAAGATCCACAAAAGGTTAGTTCCTCTATCTCATGTACAGTTATTGGCAGTGGGGTGGCACGGCGGCGTCCGATAGATTAGGGAGACAGGCGGAAATTGTTGTTGGGGAGGATCCTAATAACAAACAAGCGTACACAATGGTCATATCTGGATAACCCAACAAAAAGGTGAATGAGGCTAAATATTAGGCAGGGGACTAACAACTGATATATAGAGCAATCAAGCAACCATTAACGAAGGGGATTTGTGAGCCTCGAAGAACAATATAGGATCTCCACCACAAGTCCTATATGCGTCCTTGGGCGAGTTGGGCTGTAGAGTTGTAGTACTGTACTTGAAGGTGTCCTTGGGCACCTCTAGTCCTCTTTTTATTTTATTTTTTATTTTGGCGAAACCTCTAGTCCTCTTTTGTCCTCCCATCTTCACTAGGAGCAGCATATTTCTTCTAGACTTCTACACCTATCTGCTTGCAGCGGCGGCAGAAAGCAGAACTTGAGGGTGCTACTGATGCAGCTGGGGCGGCCGCCCCATCCCGCCAATAGGGTGGCTCTGCCACTGCTTATGGAGGCACTCCATGTTGTGTTCATCACCGCCCAATGCCCCTAGTTGCCCATCTCTTCTGCCATGTTGTTCGTTAGTAAATTCATTTCTCATTAGATTGTTGTGAGTTGTTTGCTTTGTATGATGGGATCAAGATTGGACTACAATTTGGCTGATCCTATTTGGTACATTTTTTTGCAGCATTTAGGTTGAAGAAGCGCAGGGCCTTTACTGCCACCACCAAGAAGAGCTGGAGGCCAGGCTTATGGAGGCACTCCATGTTGTGTTCATCACTGCCCTATGCCCCTAGCTGCCCATCTCTTCTGCCAGCGGGGAGGCGAGGAGCACGCCACCACCACTCAAAGAGCCGACCATCTCCAGCCCCAAGAAGCCAAGGAGCACACCACATCCATCTTCTTCAGTTGGAGTCAATGAGGTCGTCGTCTCCAGGCCCTCTGCCATGTCATGGGATCCACATAACCCCACCACCACTAGGCTGTGCCCAGGTCTGTCTAACTAACAAATGCTTCTGTGAATGCCCTCTAGCTAGACATCTTTGACATCTGCATGAGTATGAAGAACATTAACTAATGTCCTTTTTACTTTTTGTTGCCATGGCAGGTGTGAAGACGGGAGGAGAAGGTTTTGCCTCAGATGTGAAAGCAGGTTAATAAGAGGAAAGAAGAAAAATTGATGTTCCTAATGTCTCCATGCAATCTGTGAATCTTAGTGAGAAGTGTTCTGACGGTGAATCTTAGTGATCACAGGGACTCCTTCTGCTGGACTGTTAGTAAGAAATTCTCTGTTAAAGATATGTATAACAACCTAGCTTTGAGATCGGGATTGCCGGTGAATTGTTGGACCTGGAAAGCTAAGATCCCCTTGAAGATTAAGATCTTCCTTTGGTATCTTAGAAATGGAGTGGTGTTAACTAAGGATAATTTAGTAAAAAGGAAATGAAAGGGGTGTACTAAATGTTGCTTCTGTGCAGGGCAGGAGTCTATTCGACATCTGTTTTTTGTTTGTCCCATGGCCAAGCTTGTGTGGGGGATAGTGTGTTTCACTTTTGGGGTTAAGAAACCAGTGGACGTGGGGTATCTTTTTGTCCTTGGCTTAGAAGTTTTTCGAAAAAGCAAAGGAACCTTGTGCTGGTCGGGATAGCGGCTTTGTGTTGGGCCGTGTGGATCAGTAGGAATGATCTGGTGTTTCACAAGTCAAAATATAAATCTATTTTGCAGGTGATGTTTAGGGCGACATTTTGGATCAGGAGTTGGGCCATCCTTTCGAAGGAGAACGAGAGGGTTATTTTGAAGGAAGGATGTCGGAAATTGGAAACGTTGGCATTGAAGATCTTCCACAAATCTGGATGGAATACTCTTAAGCGTATCGACATTTAGTTTTTTGGGTTTGAGATCTTTTGCATGCCTTGTTTTCTGTCTTGTTTTGATTTGTGTCTGTGTTGTCTAAACTAAGGGTGTATGTCCTGTTTGGTGTGGCCTATGTGCTGCAGTGACTTGTTTATTGGCTGTAGACAATTCCTGGAATTGTTGAGGTCGGAACTATGTTCCGTTATCTTAAAAAAATGTTGGGATCCAAACCCTTGTACTCTCTATTTAAGTGGAAGCAGATTTCTGCTGCATCCTATCAGTTCAGTACTCATCAGAGAGACCAATCAACAAGAATAGATTAGCATCGATCGGCGAGTTCAGGTCATCCAGTAACAAGCAGATAAGCATCGATCGGTGAGATCGATCGGGACGTCAGCAGCTGATGCCAGGGGCGATGGACCTGCCCTGCCTCGCCTTCCACCAGTGCGGACGCTCCACGCCATTATTCAGCGCATCTGAACAGAAGCGCAGGGTTGTCTTGCCGACCGCACGGGGCCACCTGCTAGTTCGCGACATCGTCGGCGACCTTCCTCTGCGACCCACGGCGGAACGGGCCGGGGACAAGATCTTCCACCTCCCGCCGCTCCGTGGCATCGACGACAGCACGCTGATGGACTCATACTGCCTGCTCTCCGGCGACCCGACGGCCCCGGGCTGCGTCGTGCTCCTGGTCGATCCCGACGACACCGTCATCCGGTACGTGCACCCGGGGGACGACCAGTGGGTGGAACACGACTACGACGCCATCGGGACCACGGTCTTGGATCATGAGGATGATCTTTACCAGAAGGACGTGATATGCCCGGTCGCGGCGTGCTCGACTTCTGCCCCGGACCAGTGTTCAGCTTCATCGAAATCGACGACACGATTGTGACTGACGGAAGCTACGGCTACGAGGATGATGATAAGCAAGGAGATGTACACTTGGTGGAGTCTGATGGCGAGCTCTACATGGTTACCCTCTTCAACACCAACACCAGGAGGGATGCATGAGATTTACGGAGGCAGCCTCCACAAGATGGATTTTATGAATCGGCGGTGGTGCAAGGTGAATGATCTTGGTGGTCGTGTGTTCCTTCTGTCGCTGTTCTATCTACTTCGCCGCGTCGTGCTCTAGCTAGCGGTGGTCGCCATGGGTTGAAGGAGGACTGCGCCCACATGGTGTATCCTGTGAAGAAGGCGGTGATGATTTTCGATGTGAAAGAGGGGACTACTGAAATGCAGAATCTTGATAACGAGGTCCCTGAATCAGATATATAAAGCATTCTGGGTGCTTCCCACCAATCCTTAGGAACAGGGGATTTTGTAATGTACGTTCTGTTTATGTGGGTGGATGGGTGTGAACCATGACCTCCTGCCCAGATTTCATTCGGTCTACGGCATGGCGGCTAGGGTTTGTAGCCTTGTGCTCTCTCATTCGCTCTTTGAGAGCAACGACAGGGAAGAACAGGGAAGAAAGAGCCGAGGAGAAGGCAAACTGACTGCATCGAACTCCCTCACCTGGCTGCAAAGTTTCATTATTTTCAAAGTCCCGGCTGAGGAAGGCAAGCGTCCACTATGAACGTAAAAGACATGTAAATCAGAAATAAATAATTACGAGAAAAGAATGCAAACTGACGTGTTTCCCGCAAGTAAATACATAACTCAAATCAAGCAATACATGCAGTAGCCAAAGGATGGATGTCCGCTACTCCCTCAAAAATTTGCCTTGCAACCCAACAACAACAACAATAACAACAAAAGGATACTTTAAATGGGCTCAAGCTTATTATTGTGAGTTCAAGTGAGATATGCCATATATCTATAAAATTGCAGGATCCCCAATGCACGTGCCCTTTAGTCTAAGTTCTAAAATTACTTCAATACACATAATCAATGCTACAATCTGTGGAAACCTAGAATTTGACAAAGGTTTATTTATGTCCTCCTTAAGGTTTAAGGCCAACACTCAGCATAGCAGGTAATTCTATGAAACGGCATCACTGAACACATTTGAAATATACTTTGCTCATAAGTCATAACATTGTGTGAATGATGTCAGGTCATGTGAGAAAACACACAACAAACCACTCATGCTATCATATTCTGGAAAGTTAAGAGACACTATGGCCAAATGTACTTGGAAGGTTTACAATTTCAGGCAATAAACCTTGCCCTAGTGTCTCAGCACACCCCCAGATTTTTTTTCTGAAAATATTTTAGGGCCCTCCCTGCTGTTTTATGTAAAAAAAAGGTGCTGCTCATCATTTCATTGAAAGCAGATTAAAAGTTTGTTAGGTTAGAGGCTCTAGCTGCCTTTATAACAAACTGTTCAAAATGTAAGAATGGAAGGTAGATCCATACATCCAAGCAAAAATACCTGACCAACCATCATATCAAGCATGTACAAATATGGCATGCTATTGAAGCTTAAACATAGAAAAATCAAATAGTAGCCCCCACCACATTATAATTCTTGGAAATTTAATCAACCTTGCGTCAATAACTAAACGCTGCAGTGGCTCTACTAACGGTTACATGCAAGGTAATGTCAGACATCAATCAAGATTCCTTATGCAACATCTACAAAGAATACTTCGTGAAACACATCAAACAAAAATAGCAAGGTGTGAAACAATTTATTAGAATAGATTTCTCCATTAGCCTTACGAGAATACGCACACAAATTATGCAGTGGAGCTAAAAGCTGCAGCGAATCTGTAAATTTAGCACCATGTGTTTGCTCTGCCACCTCGTGAAAGGAATACACACTAAAGTTGCCCTTATTGTCTAAGCCACATAGCTCAATACTACCTAAGACTGTACTGGAGGAAAATGGTAGGCAATCAGTCAAGCATTTGAAACTACAAGAATAAAAGATTCAGCATCTGTATCACAAGGCCACAATTAATGCATGGCAAATCAATAAACACTCCATAGGAATCTTGTAAGTTAAGAAACAATGTTTAAGCATAGATTTTTCCAATTCTGGATTACTGCCAAAAGCATCTATACACAAATTTAGCAAAAGTTGCTAGAGAATCATAAGAAACTGCGGATATCAGTTGATGTTCTGAACTAGCAAGAAGTCAATGCAATATTAGGCTTTGCAAGAGAAACAGTTCTGCTAATCAGATTCAACACTTACAGCCACCATGCTAACAGAAACATTCCCAATCTCTAAATGGCTGATTCAAAAAGTAAAAAACTGCGGCCTAGGCTGCATGTAGTCGGCTGCAGACTCAGAGAGTGCTGGAAGGATGGAGCACAGAGGCATCACTGCTGAGTTCAGCATAAGCGGTCAGAAGGTCAAAAGGATCGCTACATGAAAAATCAGATGCTATGCTGAAAACCCAAGCAGGAGAAGCCCCAGGGGATGGACTCTTGAAGACAATCAGCTTACAGTTTTTACTGGCCCATTTAGCCGAAACAAGTGGCTTCAGCTTGGCAGTCACACCATCCCCAGAAGAGAAGCATGCAGAGCTGACCATAACAACCATCTTTTCCAAGACCTGCGCTTTCTCAGCGATGAACTTGAGGAACCCTAGCTCACTTCTTGTCCCCCGAAACTCTTGGAAAACAAACTTCTTCACATGCTTCTGGACACAATCAATACAGCCAACATCCTTCCAGAACTTGAGATCAGGAGTGCCACTGGAGCTTTTCAGTGACTGCAAACAGATAAAATCACCATATACATAATTCAGATAGCAATTGTGCTGAGTCATACAAAAAGGACTTATCAAAACAAGCTAACAAGTTACCGTTGTGCCATTAATGCTAAATATACCAAATTAAATAAGATGGGCTGGCAAGATTTACAAAGACATGGAGCGTCTCGACATTGGGAAAGCATCTGAGGAAGGAAGGCACCATCTTGACTTCACTGCGGACTTCAAATTGCAACTCCAAAGCCAAGATCTTGACGCTTGGGACCATGGTGCTTGGGCTCACCTTCGTACCCGCCTGCAATGCAAAATGTGTAAATAAGATGCACCAGGACAGAAATTGTGATGACATATTGGAACACCCTGTTCACACAATTGTACAAATACAAGGATACAGAATGGAAATTAGAACCTTGATGATGGTGTTGCCAATCTCTGGTTCGAATTCTGGCTGCCAATGTCCCAGCATGCACAGCTTGGGTGCATGGCCAATCTTGATCCTTGAGCGCAAATCGTTCCGCGGGCCACACAAAATCATCCACAAGAAGAGCCTCTCCAGTCGAGGAGCATCCACCACAGTGATGTGTGCCAGGCAAGACATGGTCATCTGCACGCACCGTAGGCTGCGGCTGACCAAGCGGATGCGAGAACCAGCCTGGCTCCACATGACAGTGAGGATCTCCAGGACAGGGCTCTTGTCGATCAGGAATTGGAGGTCTCGGTCCTCGATGACGATCGAACTGAGTACAAGCTCCTGCAGGTTTTGGAAGCGGGTGGCACGCGGGAGCCCACCGGTGCTCGGGAACCTCCAGGCGCCGAGGTGCAGGCGGGCGAGCGAGGCGGCGCAGCCGAAGAGCTCGGCGGGGAGAGGGAAGTCCAGCGGCCACGGGCGGTTGACGAAGACGAGTTCTTGGACGCCTTTGGCCGCGAGGAGCTTCAGCCAGCGCTCCATCTCGGGCTGGTGCGACGCCATGTGGCCCCGGGTGAGGTGGACGCAGCGGAAGGGGCCCGGGTGCGCCTCCAGGACGCGGGACGCCACCAGGATGCCGACCATGGACGTGATGTCGTCGCCTCCAGGCGCCATGCGGTCGGTCCGGACGCCGCGCGGCACGATGTCGGCGTCGACGAGGGCGAGGGGCACGGAGCGCCAGAGGCCGCGCCAGCTCGAGGCGAGCGCGGCGGTGCGCGCGGCGTCCTTGGCGGGGAGGCGGGAGACGATGTTCTTGAGGATCGCTTCGGGGAGGTGGCTGATGCGGTCGACGCCGTCGCCTGGGGCCCTCGCGGCGACGGCGGAGGCGAGGGGCGCCGTGGCGGACACGGGTGGGTTGGGGATGGCGTCGTACAGTAACATGAGCACCATGGCCGTGGTCGTCCCCAGCGCATCGGGAACATCCACGCCATCGCGCTTCATGTCGCTCTGCAGCTCGGACTTCATCTTGCTCATGCTCACGCCCATGAGCGGCTGCTCCTCCGTGGTCGCCGGCGGTCGGCGGGGCGGCATGGGTTTGGGTGTGGCGAGTTCAGCAGGAGAGCGGCGCTGAAGTGGAGGGGAGTGAATGGGTTGGTGGGCGTGGAGACGAGCAGTTTATCACTTGATCTAGGGTTCGTGCGTGCTCCACAAAACTGGGCCAAATGTCGGTTCTCTGGCCCACAGAATGTGCAGCGTACTTGAGTAGTTGTTTATTTCCCAACTTTCAGACATTCTGCGATCAACATTTCAACAGTCGTTTCTTTCTCATTTATTAAATAAGACGGAATTTGACATAGAACAGTGAATTTACAAGCAAATCTAAATATTATTTTGTCAAGTTACAAGCAAATCTAAATAGTGAATTTAACCGTAGTATTTTGTCATGTTACAAGCAAATCTAAGTAAGCAAAACCTTCAAACCTTGTAGCTTTACAAGAAATATATAGGCATGTGAATCAAATAAACTATATACTACTCTTTTCATATAGAACGTACATAATAGTTCATTAAGAGCTTGTTTAGTTCCCAAACAAAAAGAATTGAGGTCCCTTTGGAGGTTTATTAGGAGAATTAAATATAGACTAATTACATGAATGGACGGGAAATCACGAGACGAATTCTTTAAGCGTAATTAATCCGTCATTAGAGATTGTTTACTTTAGCATGACGTTGTCTAATCATGACATAATTAGGCTTGTTAGATTTGTATAATCATGACATCTGTTAGATTTGTATCAAAAAATTAGATAGAGATTATGGAATAAGTTTTGTCATTAATATACATTTAATACTTCTAATTTAATACTTCTAATCAGTATCTGAAGATTAATGTGATGGGTAGTTAGGAAAAAATTTGAGAACCAAACATGCCCGAAGGAGAGAGTTTGTTGAGTATAGAATGGCACGAAGGTACCCAAGAAGCAGGGAAATAAAGGGAAACGAAGAAAGCACGTGAAAAGAGTATCATGTAACGTCGCAGTCAATCAGTCATCCAAGTGTGGGTAAAACATACTCCCTCCGTCCCTAAATATAAGCATTTTTCGATTTCTCTGCACCACGTTTAACCATCCGTCTTATTAAAAAATTATAAAAATATAAAAATAATTATGATATACTTAAAAATATATACAATGATAAAATATGTCATAGCAAAATAAATAATTTTTTCCTAAATTTTTTGAATAAAACGAACGGTCAAACAAGGACAGAAAAAATCAACGAATACTAAGAATACTTATATTTAGGGACGGGGGAGTACGAGTGGAAGTTAGGTCCGTGTTCCTTACCACAATTCACAATGTAGAACACGAACGGAAATTTACAAATTCCTATACCCGCTGGCTATTTAGGCACAGAATATGAGAGAAGACTCTCCTAACTTCTGAACCTGCATCCCTCACCATATCCGATTCCGTTCTCCATGCTATGTGCTCATCAGGCCTAACAAGAACGACACTTTTCCTACTGATCTGACATAGCTCCCACCATGAATTAACAGGTGCCCGTGGTACTTCCTCAACATCAACACAGTTCATCCAGGGTGCCAACTCAGATCTGCTCTCTTCCATTTCCACATCCGCTGAGCCTTGTGGCCACATGACACACACTTTGGCTGACAACTTAAACTCATCTGCTATCTTGAGGGTGGCACGGGCGATCTTGTATGACTCTTTTATCGGTGCGATAATGAGAACAAACTCGAGGTTATCCCCGCTTACCAGGTCCAGTGTTGAGAACACATCCTGCAAGAATCCATCACGGTCTCAATGCATGAAACATCAGAGACATAGCTAAAAGGATGTCGTATCAATTAGGCGTCCAAGGTATATACCTCACTTGAAGATGAATGTGCTCTTACTAGCATATGTGGTAGCCGTGAACCAACCTTTGCAGATGGTACGAACTCTGATGACCTCTTGAAATGCTTCACTTTCTCTGCTTTCTGAGTGTTTTCAGCACAACATTCAGTGACTAGGGCTCCTTCTTCATAGCTGAAAGCACGCAATAGATCAATATATGGAACTATGCACACTTGCTCATTCATCAGCTGAATGAAAAGGAAGAAAGGAAAAACATACACCTCCTTTTGGAAAATGATTCACACTAGTGAGTCTTACCAGAAGCCGAGATCCTCTGCTGGAAACTGCAGCTGTAGACTTTTTCCTTCATCAAGAATACTTCTCAGTCTTGCTAGTCTCCAAGACCCAATGGGGTTTCTCTCATTCAAAATGTAGTCAGAGACCTGTGCCCGACCAATGGAAAACAATCCTTCCAGAACTGTCTTTTGTAAATTTCTTGGAATGACAGATCCTAAGCTTCTGTTGATAACCTGATGCACTGCCAAATAAATGCAAAGGATATACAATGTCAGAGCATGACAAGGCAAAAGTTACGATGTACTTAACATTACACAGTAACTTAAGCGCAACTGCAACAGTGTCAGTATTTACTTTCACAAGAAAATAACTAAATGTTACTTCCATTATGCTGGAGCAGAATGTTGCACCTGAGTTTGCAACAGCTGGATCAAGACCAAGGGCAGCAGGAATAGACATTGCCGCCTTAAAATTCTCCACACTGAGCTCTGTATTAAAAATAGCAACCTGCAAAAAGCAAGCATGTGAATCAAACTTAATTAACTTTGTCAAAGAGATGTTAACTGACAAGCTGTGAGAAGTGTCTAACAGGCCGGCGCTCTGATTCATAAGTTTCCATTATTGATGGTGAAGCAACACCATTCAAGAGTAAGCACAATTTCCAAGCCAGATTATGTGCATCCTGAACACCGGTGTTCATTCCTGCAAAAACAAATCAGCAAATGCACAATTCTGACTGTTGGACTTCTGATGCACACTAAAGAAAATGGAAATGGTAATATTTCAGTATCAAAAATGAAGTAGCCACTAACCAAAACCACCAGCAGGAGGGAAACGGTGAGCAGCATCACCAACAAGGATTACACGATTGCTGCAGCCAATGTACTTCTCTGCAACTTCAGCATTCATAGCCCATGGTTTTATGTCTAAAACCTGAACATCAGCAGGCTCCCATCCAACTAATTTGACAATGATTTGCTCACATACCTGAAATCACAAGGAAAACTTAAAAAGAAAGCAGGGGTGCATTTACATATATGCGTCAAATTAGCTACAGCGCAAGTATTTCAGAAATAAATAGAAACACATTTAGATGCAGCAAACGGCATCTTGTTAGATAATGAACCAGAATAAAGAAAAATACTAGAACTAGATCACCTTGGCACTGAAATCTTCAAACATCTGCTGAGGAGGATAAAATGGAATCTGAAAATAGAATAGAAAATGATATTCCACACATGAGAAATAGAAAATTTCAAAAACATTTGCTGAAGTCTTGCTTCTAAAATAGTGTAGGTTAACATACCTGCAATACAAATTCCCCATTCTCCAGGTCATGTGCAACCAGTACACCTATTGCGCCTGGGTTAAAAATAAAGAACAACATCCCAGGCCTCTGACTGGATAAATATCTGCCTAGATCTCTGCTAAGAAAATGCACACTGACCAGTTTCTGCAAGTCCCTCTCACCCTCCATAGATATAGCTGCAAATTCACGAACCGTGCTTCTTGCACCATCTGTCCCTATAAGAAGACCACAATGTAGCTTCTTCTCCTGTATCCTCCCACCATTGTTAACTGATGCTCCAACCAAAATGCCCTCGTCTGTCTGCTGAAAGGATGTGCACTCATGCCCCATCAATATCTTGCTTTCCAAACCCAAATCATGTGCTGGGTCCCCAGTCTCACTGGGGAAGCATGTCTGGAAACCAATACCTTCCAACTTCTTGAGTAGCAAATTGACTAACTTGTATTGCGAGAAGTGTGCAACGGATATAGGACTGATGACCTTGTCAAAATCTGCAAAAGAAAAAGAAAAGAAAAAAAACTCGTCAGAAGACATATGTACAGAGGTGCAAGACAACAAACGCTCAACATGAGAAGAACTGAACTGGCCTTCCTGCTTCATGTGATCAACCGATCCAAGAACAGAACCAGAGAGTGAAGTGCAATATACAAATTTCCTCCACAGATCCACCGGTGGCTGGGATCTCTCTATGTCCCCAGCCAAGCCATCCAACTTGCGGAAGATCTGAAAATGCCAACCATCCCTAAAACCACTGCGCAAACAACACACATAAAGCTGACACAGCGAAGTAGGAGTGCAATTGTAAAACTAAACACCTCCATTGTGCGGTTGTTGATGAAGTGTGCTCTGGGATGCCGAGTGAACTCCACATTCTTTTCTATCACCGCGCATTTGATCCCTGAAAGATTGGAATGAAACGAGTGACTGTATCAGAGGCTAGTGGTCTTCACAAGAACTTCCACGAGTCCTCCCAAAATTAAAGCAGCTAAGCTCACTGAACCACTAAGCAGTCAACCAAACTAGAAAGCGCACTTGAGAGATGACTTGTTTCATCACTTCTTCCCTCGTTGAACTTCATCAATTATTCCTTGAACTTCCGCTCAGCTCAACACTACCCGCTTATGCTACTTTAGAAGCACGATTCGGGACAGCGACGCGCGAGGGGCACGGGGCGCTTACCGAATTTGGTGAGGAGGAAGGAGAGGACGAGCCCGACGGGCCCAGCTCCGACGATGAGCACCGGCAGATGCGGCGCGTCGCCTCGGCCTCCCCCGCCGGCGAGGGCCGAGAAGGGCGGGTGCTGTCGGCGCTGGAGCCACCAGATCGCGCCCCGGTGAGCGGCGAAGAGGCGCCCGCGGCCCCCGCCGGCGATCGACGGCATCGATTTCGTCGGTTGGGGCTTCGGCGTCGGCGGCGGGGAAATAGGCTAGTTGCGAGAGGAGGGGGTTTATGGGTTTACAAGGTGGACACGAATGCACAGTAGGGGTGGCTGGCTGGTTCAGGCACCCGTGAACAACTTGAAAAGATAAAGAGGTCACTTGATCTGATCGGCAAATGAAACGGAGCTTTCAATTGGTTAAAACTTGCTCCACTTTCTCCTGATACAGCTTGAATTTCAGTCAGTGTCTTCATCCAATTTGGTTCATATTATAAGGTGTAAACATATTCACTTGTGTTGTTGCATATAACATTTTTTCTAATTGTCGGATATGTAAATATATAATGTTTCCTCATGTTTCAAAAGGTAAATGCCCATGTCAAAAACTTCTGGAGAATCAACTGTAGAAATCAGCAGAAGCCGCTTAAGATACGCCGAACAAACTCAAGACAGTTCGAGTTCAGTTCTGACAAACAAACAAATGCTTTAATCGTAACGAAGTAACGAACACAAGTGTAATAAGTACCATCTCTTACCTTGCGTGTTCATGAAAAAATACACTTTTTGTGGCTTTATTAAATGGAAATTCTGCTACGAAAATGGATAGAATATAGCACAATTTCTTCAATGGCATAAACGTTTGCAAAAAAAATATATATTCCATCATCCCTTGGTTGCATGAAAGAAGCATGAGCATCCGGAGGTACAACCGTTCAGCTCTGAGTCAGCCTGAAAACTGTAGCGTCATGTACAAATCCCGGGTCTGGTAATCAGGTATACTACACATGAACTTTTCTCCTAGATTTCCAAGTCAGCATAAACCTCAAAGCTTAGAGGCACCCATGGACATGGCCTGCTGTACAAGCTCCCGCCGCAAGATCTTCCCAGCAGGCGATTTTGGTATTGCAGAGACAAAGGCCACTCGGCGGACTTTCTTGTACGGTGCGACCTGCCACAAAAGGAAAATATCAGTCCGGACATAGACTACTGTCTGGAGTGTTAAGACATTATCAAGTTATTCCGCAAAGGTTCTTAGAATATCATACATAAAGGAAAAGGCCCGGACATAGACTAGTGCCTGAAGTGTTAAGACACTATCAGGTTATTCCAGCAAAGGTTCTTAGAATATCATGCATAAAGAAAGGATCAGTGGCGGCATGATCCCTTGCTGGAATGGCAACTGGAAATTTAGGTTGCTTTCCATAGCTACACTAGATGCAGACAGTATGATATAGTAGTACTGATATTTCAGTGTTGCCTTTTGCATCAGGGCAACGAATGTTATCCTTAACACAGACAACCACAAACAGTGTGAACTACCAATACTAAAATAGCAAGCATTTCTACTCAACTTGGCAACTTGCACAATTTGTTTAGGAAAAGGTAGAACGAAGTTGACTATGACAGGACACCTGTAGTTAAATATGAAACTATATGGAGCGCAACTAATCAGAAGGAGAAGCATACTTGTTTAGCCACGTAATCCATGACCTGTTGCTCAGTGAGGTTTGAGCCTGGTTTCCTCACTATGAAAGCCATTGGTAATTGCCCGACATCTTCATCTGGATATCTGCATAGTGCATACAAAAGGAACATCTCACATATTGTCCCATGATGAAGGAATCTTACAGCAGCATTAGTTCGAATCTATAGTCATATAGAATTTTCACAGTTTACTGCCAGGTACTTACGGGATAACTGCAGCGTCCATGATATCAGGATGAGAATTCAGGATATGCTCTAGTTCAGCTGGAGGTACCTGAAATTAGATATATATATAACCAAGCAAACACAAACAAAATTTTGTCAGATAAAATCTTTCAATGGTAATTTTATTGCAGTTTGTACTGGCTGTGATAATCTACAGCACCTGATATCCCTTGTATTTTATCAACTCCTTTAATCGATCAACAATGTAGAGGAAACCATCTTCATTGAAGTAGCATAGATCACCAGTTTTCAACCAGCCTTCTGAATTCATTGTTGCTGCAGTTGCCTCGTCATCGCCCACATAACCTGAAAAAATCATCATATGACTCATGTTGCAGCCCAAAAATGAACAATTCCCAATATTTAAATGAAATATATAAGACAAAAACTTCCCTGGGCACGTATTGCCATACAAAAACAAATAACAACAAAATATTCTGATGAAGTCGGTTCATTGGCGTTGCAGACCAGCTAAACATTCTAAACAGCTGCTACAAAGTGCTGTTATTCAGACATAAAACAACATGTTGTCCACATGGCTGATAATATATAATTACAATGGATGATAAATGTTTATCAGTGCCAGGATGGCATTAGATTCATTATAAACGCAGAACAGGGAGCCATGTATTGCCAGTGATGCAGATCTGTAGCTAGGTACTGCACTGACCAACTGTATTGGATTTGGATGGACAGATGTTTAAGCAAAATGACAAACAAAAGCCCCCATGGAACACATGGCAATGGCAGGAAAACCGTGTTGCTTGCAAATTAAAAACGAGTTTGGCCTGATGACAGGACTACTGAGTGCATAGCTTCAGACAGACAGTTCACACTTCACAGCCCATGAGCCGAACAAAACAAAAACGTGCAATCCAACCGTGTGATTATATTACTGATCAGATCAATCATTGGAAGGACTTGCGCGTGCAAAAGTTACGCGAATAAACAAAGCTATCATCTGGTAACTATAGTGGCCGAAGTGTCAAACCACTGTCTAGTCCAAAAGAGTTGTTAGTCTACTTGCCTTTCATGATGACTGGTCCACGGACCCAGAGCTCCCCGCGCTGCCCCGGCCCGAGCGCCTCGCCGGTGGCGGGGTCGACGATCTTAGCCTCCATGTGCGATGCCAGCTTCCCAACCGAACCGTAGGCCTTGCACTCGTCCGGCCCGACCGTAGCAGCCACCGATCCAGACGACTCCGTCAGACCGTAGCCCTGGAATCAGAAGCATGGATTCAGAATGGAGTCTGGCGTGCGCACAAGAACCTTTGTGTTACTGATTATCTGCAGGATGCGTGGAACCTGAACGAGTTCTATGCCGGGGAAGATGGCGGCGAAGCGCTCGGCGACCTCGCGGCCGAGCGGCGCTCCGCCGATGCCGATGACGAGGAGGGAGGAGAGGTCGCGGCGGCGCGCCTCCTCGGACTTGATCATGGCCACCAGCACCGGTGGCGCCGCGGGCAGCAACGTGACGCGGTGCCGCTCGATGGCGCGCAGCGCGGCGCCGAAGTCGAAGCGCTCCATGAGGACGGCGGTTTCCCCCATGGCAACGGACCTGAGCAGCATCATGAACCCGAACACGTGGAAGAGGGGGAGGGGGAGCAGCGTCACCGTGGGCGGGGGCGGCTCCTCGCCGGCCTCGGCAGCCTCCTTCTCGACCTTCTCCCGGTTCGCCCTGTGCGTGCAGATCGTCGCGATGAGGTTGCGGTGCGAGATCGCGACGGCCTTCACCCGACCCGTGGTGCCCGACGAGTAGAGCACGGCCGCCGTGTCGGACTGCTTGACGGCCACCGGCGGCGGCGGAGACGCGCCTCCGGCCGACGACAGCCTCCTGTACTCGTCCGACCCGATGACGACGCAGCGGAGGCCACTCGGCAGCTTAGCGGCCACCTCGGGGGCCGCGAACGCAACGACCGGCCTGGCGAGCGCGGCCATGTGCGCGAACTCCTCGGCGGTGGACGCCGGGTTCGCGGGCGAGACGGCGGCGCCGACGGACATGAGCGCGAGGTCCAGCACGGGTACGTCGAGGCGGGACGGGGCGACGACGAGCGCGACGTCCCCGGGGCGGACGCCGAGGGCGGACCAGAGGCCCCCCGCGAGGGAGCGGACGGCGGCGAGGAAGGAGGGGTAGGAGACGGTAATGCCGGTGGCGGCGTCGACGAACGCGGGGCGGTCGGGCAGAGGCGAGGGGAGGGTGGAGAAGGCGTAGGCGGTGGCGGTGGCCGGAAGGGAGTCCGGCGGGAGCGCGGTGGAGGGGCGCAGGCTGTGGAAGGTCCGCGTCGCGGCGCAGAAGCCGCTGCGCGGGTCGATCCCGCCGGCGGGCGGGGGCTGCTCGGCCATCGCGGAGAGAGACGCTCGGGATTGGCTAGGCTGGGTTTGGGCCTTTGTGGGGAGGGGATTTTGCGCAGCGCTGGGCGGGCGGCGGAAGCCGGGGAAGAAGGAGCGGCCGCGGTAGGAGACGTATACGTGGACAGTCCCGGGCCCACAGGACGCAGTAGATGCGGTGGGCCCGGCCTGGCTGGTCTATCTTGTGTGCCCGGGTTGCGGGCTGTGTATCTTGATCCGCCCGTTAGCCCATCTGACGCTTTCGCCTGTGCGTTTTTTAAATGTTTTTTCATCAACAACGAAAATAGTAGTAGTAGTAGAGCCTTCTGCCCTTTTCAAATAAAAAAAATTCTAATCCTTTCGTCTACCCAAAGGGATACGGCATCTGTAGTCCTACGTAGGCACGGTTAGTTGAAGCTGATGGCTCAGTAATGAATTGTTCTAAATCACCCGTCATCACGTATATGCGTTTACTAAAAGTCTAAAGTAAATTCAGGTAAATTATGAACGACCCTGAGACATAGTAAAAGTGAGCTGCAGCACGGAGCACTCCCGCTTTTTTTCATTCCACTGAAAAATAGTTTTAGTTCAAAGAAAAACCCGTCGTCGCCTTGTCCCTGAAGCGCACTACTACTACGCAGGTAACGCAGCAGCCAGCAGGTGAGGTGTTCATTCATCAGCTTCTCGGGAGCAGGCAAACTAAACCCCACGGGCGCTGGCGCGTCTCACTCGCGGGCGTCGCATCACTCCACGTGAAAATGTCCATCGTTAGGGCATGTACAACCCATAGGCAATGACGGTACTGTCTATTTGTCTCCACGTCAATGAAGTGAATCTAGGTGGTAGTAATTAAATGAGGAGAGAAGGAGCTGCCGGCGACTAGTTCAACTACGGCTCGCGCTCGTGCTCCCGGACGGATAGACGACAACCGCGCGCGTTGTAGAAGTCGTGGCCAGTCGTCGCCGTCGCCGGCGAGATCCACTGCGCGCTCGTTTTTTCTCCAGGGCGCGCGTGCTTTTCCCCTTCGCGCCAAATCCTCCCTTCCCCCCGGATTTATCTCCTCTGCACGCGCTCGTTCCCCATCCCAAATCCTCCCCCACGAACCCTAGAATCGGCCGGCGGCGGCGGCGGCGACATGAGGCGGCAAGAGAAGCTTGCGGCGGCGGTGGCGCAAGACCTCCTCAAGGCCGACGCATCTCGTCGGCCGCGGAGGCCGCCGCGCGGTCCGAGAAGGGAGCACTTGCAACGCACAAAGGAAGTGCGGTACGGTCGGGAAGGCCGCCGGGAGATCCGGCGGCGCGCGCGCGACCGGAAGTCGGCGCAGGGGGAGCCGCGGCACCATCGGATGGGGGGCCCGGAATTCCTAGCGCACCGCCGAGAGAAGAACGGCGGGGAGTGGATTTTTTTGGTGCGGCTTCACTTAGCGGCTTCACCGACGGGAGTCGCTTCTTCACCGGCGGTCCAGGCAACTTCTTCGGCAATGGATCTCAGAGCTCTTTGCCTCAACCATGGATGCTTCAAGGAGGGTCATCAGATCCAGCGACCTGGTAATAATCTGCTTCTGATCTGCATTTTGTTGTGCCTACTGATTTAATTTTGTTAGACTGTAATTTGCTAGTCAGTTTTTGTATATAATCCGTTTCTGTATATTAGAGCATAGTTAGTTTTTGGGGGAGATATGTGATCATCATGGTGTTGATATACCCTGTTTTCAATTGCGCCGTTTGTGGGCGATAACCGACGGACGATTGTTCTACACCGAAAGCTATCACTACTATACTCAATAACTCGAGCATTAAATTGGGATTTGAACATTGTGCTCTAAATAGGACGGAAAATGGGTTAATATATAGGTAAAGGGATTGTACTTGTAGATTCAACTAGGGGAAATCATAGTTGTTTGGGTTTGTGGTGTGTAAGCATTCGTTCTCCCGTACATAGTACACTACTACTATGTACTCAAGCTTATTAGTGCTACTAGAAAGATAGCTAGACGGGGCTTCATAACGCTTTGAGATCGACGTACTTGGAAAGTCCGAACGGGAGAAAGATGTTGATGTCCAACCGGCTTTGTTTGCTCATATAGTCATATGCCCGTATGTAAAACATTGGTCAAATGCAATTTTTTAATGGCATCCATCATTTTGATTAGCACCAAATCACTTAGTGTATTATGCCTTTTCGTTCTATAATTCTATTACCTTACTATACAATCTGCCTTCTATTTGGTTAGGCATATAATCAAAGAATATTCTATTTAGTGTGTACAATCTTTTCTCTTGATATGGTTAGCATCAATATGGTTATGCGGGGACAAAAATCCAACACCTCCGGTGGCTTCACAAACTTTATGCAGCCACGGTTGCCACAAAATTTTCATTTTGTTGGTGCTCCCGCTTGCCCCATTTAAGGTGTCACGAGCCGTAGAAGATACACCAACACAAGAACAATTGTCCACTCCTCGTCCATCAATGGAAAATGATCACATTATCAATGTTGAAAGTGAGGATGAGGTTGTAGAGGTACCCGGAACCGAGAAGCGAATCCTTTATACTCAAGAAGAAGATGTCGGGATGGTGAGTTGTACTATGCATGTTTTTTCACGGTGTATTGTCCCTCTATTTGAAATCCAAGAATGGTAACATGCTTCCTTTGTTTACGAGATGAGTGCATGGCTACACAATTCAACGAGACTCAAGCATAGGTGCGGATAGGAAGAATGATCGATCTTGGTATGATGTTGCCGATACCTACAATGAGACTACACCAAGTCACGGGAGAAGAAATGCAAAGCAATTGAAGGATCGTTGGCATAAGGTTAATAAATGGACCGATCCGTTCCATAATGCTTGGTTGAAGGCCGTAAAGATTTTCACTAGTGGGTACAATGAACAAATGTGGATTGACAAGGCACATGTGTTCTATGTTGAGGACAACAAGAAACCGAAGCTTGGCCATTTTGTGTTGATGGATGTGTGGTACACAGTTAGAAATGAGGCAAAGTGGGTAACATATAATAATGGCTTGAGACAAGCACGCAAAAGGAAGGGTTCGTATAAGGAAAGTGAGGGAGAGGACTTGGACAATCCCGATTTTGAAGATGTTGCGAAATCCCAAGGCCAATGGGGCAAAAAAAGCAAAGAAGTTGGCACATGAAAAGAAAGCTAAGAATGATACCACAAAGGACGATATCAATTTAGAAGTTGAGGAAATGAAAACATTTGGTAAAATTCAAAGCCGATGAACATGCAAATCGGCTAAAGGTACTAGAAGTTCAAAAGAAGCTTTCGGTACCGAGAAGATTGAACAAGCAAAGCTTGCCCACCTAGCAAAGAAAGGAGCGAGAGGGAGGCGGCAGAGGTACGGAGGGAAGTGAAAAAATTAGAGCTTCAAACTAAGATGTTGGAGACATATAACAACCTTCTAGCCGTTGATGTCTCGCCGATGTCCGAAGAAGACAAGTTAGACCATACAAATACACTTAGGTGCTTCAAGAAGAAAATTTTTGATGTCTAGCATTTAGGTACTTCCAAACTTGTCAATTACTATGTGCTGAAATTACTATGTCAATTTTTTGATGTGTAGCTTTGAGCATTTTTTATGTGTAGCATTTTTTATGTCAAATACCGTGTGCTGAAATTGTTATGTCAATTACTATGTGCTGAAATTACAAACCATTTAGCTTCACAATTACGGTTGGTATATGCTGAAATGTTGCTGAAATATATGATGAAATGTTGCTTTGAAATATGCTGAAATGTTGCTTGAAATATGCTTGAAATTCGATGGTGATGACATATGTTGCGGGTATGGTGATGACAAATGCTTGGAAGGTGGTCCATTTCTCGTGAACTATGCTGAAATCTGATATGAACCGGAAGGTGGTCCATTTCGTGAACTATGCTGAAATGCGGAGGTATATGATGGAGGAAGATCGGCTTTTTTTATTGATAATATGAACTAAGATGTAATATGAACTGAATGGTCTTTTTTTGTGTGAACCGAATGGTCTTTTTTGTGTGAACTGAATGGTCTTTTTTGTTGTGATATGAATAGTCATTTGTGGTGTGAACCGAATGCTTTTGTGAACCGAATGCCATTGTGAACCGAACGGAGAGGTCGCTAGTATTCTATGTGAAACTGATGCTTGCATGTATTCGTATTGTAACCGATGGTTGTATAAATTCCCTCTATTGCCTTCATCCGTGGTGAAAAAATTGTGCCTTCATCCTCTATGGCGCAAGCTCCCGATGCTCGCGCGACTGCTCCGCCCCGATGCCGCGCTGCCTCGTCTTCCGGTGCCGCGCAGATGCCGGTGCGCGGCCCTCTTGCGGTGCCGCGCGGCCTCCCGCGCATGGTGCTACCGCCGCCGCGCGCAGTAGTGCTGCTCGGTGACCGGGATGCCGGTGCGCAGCGGCCGGTGCCGGTGCCGCACTCGGTGATCATCCGTAAACCGACGCGGGGGCCGATGAGGAAGGGGATGCGCAAGATTTGGAGGAGCCTGAAGAAATTGATCCATCGAATGTCTACACAATTGATGACTTCCTTGCAGCGGATGAAAAAATGGAATCATTTCGGAGGAAGATTGGTGAGAAATTGAAGGCCGAGTTGAAGGAGGGGCTTCCGAACCACACGCCCGTCGCCGGCGTCAAAGTGGACCTCGGAGGTATATACCTAGAAATCGAGAAGTCGGTCATGATGATCTAGTTGCTAACTATTTTTCGGCTAATCCTATATACACCGATGAGATGTTCCGTAGAAGGTTTCAAATGAACAAGCCATTGTTCCTTAGAATTGTTGCAGCTCTGAGTGATTGGGATCCTTTTTTTACCCAAAGAGTTGATGCAACTGGAAGAAGTGGCCACTCACCTCTTCAAAAGTGCACTGCTGCCATTCGAATGCTAGCATATGGTTCGCCGGCTGACCAACTTGATGAGGTTTTGAAGATTGCTGCTAGCACATCTTTAGAGTGTTTGGGAAAATTTGCCAAAGGGGTGATTGAATGTTTTGGTCCTGAGTATTTGCGGCCTCCTAGACCCGATGAACTAGAGAAAATTTTGCAAGAAAATGAGTCTCGTGGCTTCCCGGGACATGTAGGAAGTCTTGATTGTATGCATTGGCCGTGGGAGAATTGTCCTAAAGGTTGGGCTGGTATGTTTACTAGTGGTAACAAAAGAGTTCCTACTATGATCCTTGAAGCGGTTGCAACACGTGACCTTCGCATATGGCATGCGTTTTTTGGTACTGCTGGGGCCTATAATGATATCAATGTGCTGAATAAATCTCCACTATTCATTGATGCGATAAAAGGAGAAGCTCCAAGAGTTCGGCTTTGTTGTAAATGGAAACCAATATGACACAGGGTACTATCTTACTGATGGAATATATCCCGAGTGGGCGGCATTTGTGAAAACAATCTCAAAGTCGCAGACGGAAAAACACAAACTATATGCTCAACGTCAAGAATCTGCAAGAAAGGATGTTGAGTGTGCATTTGGTGTGTTGCAATCGAGATTTAATATTGTGCGTCGTCCAAAGAAGATTGTGGAAGCGGGAGGATGTTGTTAACATAATGGAAGCTTGTGTCATCCTTCACAATATGATAGTTGAAGATGAAAAAGACTTGGTTCGAATTCATTTGGATTTAAATGAGAACCCGAGTGCAACCATTGTCCTACCACCGGAAGTGAGTACAAATAGTAATCCTAATCCCGATTTCACGGCGGTACTATCTAGGAACTCGCTATACGTGCTCCTTCTACACATAAGCAACTCAAGAACGATTTAGTTGAGCACATATGGCAGCGTTATGGGCATAAAGAAAATTAATATTTACATTGCAATGGTATTGTATTGCAACTTTATTATATCATATCATGTACTTGAGTGCCTATTGATATTATAATATATACTATTTACTTTTTCTCTAAAACATTGTATGTGAGTAAATTCCATATTGTGTAGTCCATCAATTGAGCACCATAGATGTTTACAAAGATGAAATTTACACTTGATCAATCCTTCTATTAATGAGTCAAATAACTTGCAGACAGCTAAATAGACGATTCACTGTATGTTCGTCTGCTTTTACCGCTGTCAGATATCGACGGGGCAAATCAAATAGGCAATTGTACTGCCTAAACTGCATTGTATACGCCCTTAATCGTTGTCGGTTTTTTTTTTGGACCATTATTAATCGTTGCGGTTAGCAGATACGGGGTCGGGAGTCCTACGTTGATGCATCGCCAAATGGGAAAATGCCCATCGTTAATCGTTGTCGGGTTTTTTTTTTGGAAATTATTAATCGTTGTCGCAAAGCCAATGTGCACGCGTGCCGTCCCTCCCTTCGATTTGATTAGTTCAAGTACCGGACTACTACCCCCAGTCATCGAGTGGGTGCTCCAGTGGCGCGGAAGATTCATCGCTGGTACGCCGACTCTAGCTAGAATCCGGACGGGTTCAACGTTCACGCCTCTGTCGCTGTCGGTGTATGTGTGAAATGCGTTTGCGTTTTGTGTAATATAATAAAATAACAAACGATAAAATTGTGCAAGGCGTTTGGTTCGGCGGCTGTAGATGAGCCAAAATATTTTGCCTCCGACAACACCCATGCTCGTGGACACAGTGACACAACACAAGCCGTCGGCGAAGACTGCAACCATGCCTCCGTCCACGTGAGTACACTGAAAATACCAGTATTTATTAAATATAAACTGTACAAATAATAGTATTGTACTGGACTGCGGTCCCATGCAAAAAAAATATTTTAAAAGATAATCAGGATAGAAAATAAAAAACTAAGAATTTTGGCCCATGCAGGTCTCGAACCTGCGACCTTCGCGTTATTAGCACGACGCTCTAACCAACTGAGCTAATAGGCCGTTTTGTATTCTACGATAAAATACGCTTACTTATATGGTGAAGTTGAATAGCAATAAGTAATTATTGCGCAAGGAAAACTCTCTCGCCAGACTCAGATCAGACACAATTGTCTATTATTCCCTTCAACGAATATTTCGACCGCTGAGAGCACGTGCGGCAAATCCCCAAGCCTTGGGCTCCTTTCCAACACAGAGCCTCTTACTGGGTACAAGTATCTGGTGGTTTTGTTCTGGAATTGCAGATGGAGAAGACAAATGGTTCTCATCACAAAGATGAACAGTCATGACGAACATATGATATACCATCATAACAGTATGAGTACATTACTCAGAAGTCAAAATCATTAAGTCATCACTCTCTAGGAATCTATTTCCGAATTACAAGCAACAGAGGCAGTCAGCAAGTCCAGTACACATCGCTTCAGCTGTTGGAATTCTGTTTCAGAAACAGCTGCTTCAACCAAAAATCTGCATATGTTCAGCTCAGAGGCTTCATCATAGTCCTTCCTCCTCTTCAGTACCAAATGGCCACTGAGCTCCCAAATTGCAGGATTGATTCTCATTTCCAGGAACTCTTGGCTTGCCTTTCCGAGGAGCTGCTTCTCCGCGTAGCACTGGTCGATCGATTAGCAGGACGATAAACGTCAACACAATGCTAAAGTATGAATTAAGAGCACCGTTTCGTGATTCAGAACTTTAACAAGAGGTTGCATTGCAATACCTGTGGTAGGAGGAAAACTCTCCTGCCGGATTCAGAGATAAGGACATTGAAAGGCCTGTTGTTCCCTTGCAAGAAGATGCAGACTTTCGAAACCATATCTGATAAATCCTCAAGGCTCGCCCCACCTTCGAACACAAAACCACTTACTGGATAACCCACTAGCTGGGCAATGTTCACACCATTGACTAGGGTTGTGAGCTTCTCTGTGCTTGCCTTTTCAACTGGATACTGTACTTTCAGGTAGTATGCCTAATGAACAAAATGTCAGTACAGGACTTGCTAAGAAGTACCCAAAAAAGGGGGACAATTGCCTTAGTCCAATAGACAACTATATAAGATTCTAAAGATTAACCTGGAAGTGAAGGTGGTTGATAGTTGCAAAGCCACCCAAACTATTATAACCAATTCTGAAGAAGGGATTCATTGCCTCCCTTGCAACATACATGGCCACTAAGAAGCTCTCCCGATCAATCCTTTGAGGCAAACAATCCTGGATTTGGGGGGTCAAAAGAACATGGCAGTAACCAATTGGACTCACCTGCGATGTGGAAATGACAAACGATCAATCATGTTTTAATTCTATCAGTAAGGTGTAAGTGATTTTTTGAGAGGGGGATACACTGACATTAATCAAAATAGCACTAGACGAAGCAGAAACATTATCAGAAGCACCATTAAAATACTGGGCAGAGTCTTTATCAGCTTCACGGAATCTGAAGATAACTTCCTCTGGCCTAACTTTTGTGAAATTGAACTTCCCAATGTCAAATGGCTGGAGGACTTGGTTCATTCCGAATTCAGTTGGTCGTTTCTTTTGATCACGTCCTTCTATTAATGTTGCCACAAAGTTGTGTTGTCCAGGTAGTACCTATCATCACAACATTGTATAGAATTAGAATAGAAAAAAATAAAGTCAACAAAAGAATCTTGGGCAGTTAATCAAAGAAAATGGCAAAGAAAACCTTAGTTTCACAGGAGCTGATGTCATGGTGAAACAATCCCCTTGCTTTGCGATCCTCCCACTGCAACTCAAATCGTCATCAAAATGCAAAATAATGTGCCTCAGGGTTGGGATGTCAAAACTACAGACCTCTCTGAAAAGTTTGTTCAGAAATGGTGACAAATTTAGACTGTCATTCTCCGTACCCAAGGAACAGCCCAGGTCAAAACTTTTGGCATCCATGGCTAGTTTTGTTTTAACTGAAAGCAGTGTCAAAACATACAGGCATCAGTCATTACTCCAGCATATATGATTTATTTTAAAATGCTCCTATAGTTAAGCACTGTATCCAATATAAGGCTGCCCTGTGAACAAACTTAAGCAAATGCCCGACTTTTCATATGGATCAGACGTCCAAAAACAAAATAGAGATGTAAAGACAGGTAATAATGCAGTTCAAAGCCCCAGAATATAATCAAATCAAGACACTCCATTCGCAGGTTAAAATTTGACTCAGTACCCAGGGACACAAATAACTTGCCATTTTACACACCACCAGTTCATCTACAGAATGCTCAATTGGTAATCCATGAGTATCCTAAGACCTCAGCCATGAGCCACCAAAAGCACAAGCTAAGAGAAATGAAGCTGGCGTACCAACGAAACGCCGCCGCGAGGTTCCGTATTGGCGAGGACGTGATGCCGCGGGAGCAGGAGCAACCAGTGATGGAGCGAGCGGGGCGATAAGAGTATCAACGGGCATGGGAAGAACCCAACTTTTCTTGTGCGGAACGCAGGAAGAAAATGGCGCCTGAGGATTGGATCTCACTCAAAGGAGGTCCTCCCTCAAACCAGCAGCTCGGTTCGATGGTTTTGTTGCGAGATTGCGATCGGAGAAGACGGTGACTTACGCGAATTTCACTCTCACGTGGATGAAACAGCGGGAAGAGGAGGGAAGCCGGGAGGAGGAGCACCGGCCACGAGGAGAGGGAGGTGGGAACGCAAGCTCCGCATGCGTCATGGGCCGCAGCGCGTCGGCAAATCCATGTCGCCGACGGCGGCGGCGCACATGAGTGAGATGAGGGACTGATTCGAAAAAAAACTGTGGATATGGTTGCGATCCAAAACTAGAGGGGTTTTATACAATTATTTGGATCCAAATTGAAACCATACAAAAGGAATTGTGCCTCCAATTAAAATTAATATGAATATAATTTTTGCCTACTATAATTTTCAAAAATATGTGTGTGTCTCACGTGCGATATTATGTTGCTATAATATGAGGTACATTGTGAATTTGTGATGCATATTGGTCAAAACATCATGTTTTTCATATTATTTATTACATTAAGTTTTTTCTATTGCATAAACATAGTCTACATAGATGTATTGCACGTGCGTTCTATTGGTTTAATTTTTTACTAGTAAAATTAAAATGTTATTTATAATTTGTAGTGCCACGGTAAAAAATTAAATATCTCTGAAGGGCGAGAGCGAGCGAAATGGGCCAAGACGTACACGTATTCGTCCTAATGGGTGAAGTGAGACCTCGGTGGAGCCCATCATGCGAGTTCATGTGCGCCCGCTTGCAGTCACGGAGAAGAAACATCCATCTGTGGACCGCGTCCACGGGTGGGTCCTATTGAGGAATGAGGACCCGCGCTGAGTTGGGTCCACGCGCGGTCCATCGCGGTGTGTCCCGCGACCGCCGGCCAGTGTGGGGCGCTCTTCCCGACACCCGGAGCCCGGAGAGGCGGAGACCGGGCTCAAAAGCGGGCGGAGCGGAGCCTGCCAAAACCCCGAGCCCGCGCAAAAACCCTAAACCCTAGCCCCCCTCCTTCCTCCACCCCAGTCCTCCAGGCGGCTTGGGGACGAAGCCGCCTCCATGGCGACCCTCCTTAGGCGCGTCTCGCTGCGGCGCGCCATCGCCGCCGCCGCCGCCGCCTCCGCCTCTTCTCACCCTGAGGTTCTCCCCGCTTTATTTAATCAGTTTTGTTATTTTGAGCTGGGGGGGTGGGTTGGCGAATGGTGGGTTCCCGGTGGAATGATCGATGTGTTCAGCTCAGTGCTTCCACCCTGCTGATTGGGAGTGGGAACCCTAGTTTGGTTGCGGCGTCGCGGGGTTCGATCGTTTGAATGTGAAATCGCGGCCTTTGGGGGCTGGTTCCTCCACTGGAATCTCGATTGCCGACTGAGCAAACCCGTTATTATTTTCCTGTCTGACCTTCTTTATCTCACTATATTGATACACGTCGATCACTTGCTTAATGCTTTATTGAGCACCGCCTAAATATCTTGTTTGTGCTAAATTTATTTTTCCAATCATCGTACAAAGTCATGAGCACACTCTGTTGCTGTTAATATATGTCTCAGATTAGTAGAGTGGCTCCACTGCTTTTCCTGAGGTTACAATCAGTCCCATGCTATGCTAAATGGATGGCCAGTGCTAATCCTATTGACTGGCTCATTATTTGTCTGTTGTATGAATGTGATGGACTCGAATTAAAACAGTAATAAAACTGGATGCAATGTCATACATGCACTAGAATTAGAAAAGTCTCTTCCTACTGATTTACTATATTTCTGATTATCTAATGCTTGTGCAGAGCTATAAGCAAGGGATCTGTGGCTCCACGTTTCATTGCAGAGAGTTTTCATCTAAAGGTTGTAGATTAACTCCCATATGCTTTTTTCACATGCTTTTATTGTGCATACTGAGCATTGGCATCTGTTGTCCCCCTCGTGCTATCCAAGTAGCTTCGTTGTCTTAATCTTCTATTGTTACCTGCACTGTAACTTGATTACACTACTAGATGACTTCTTCTTTTCTGTTATGCTCCTCTCGTACTACCTACTGGATCACATACTGATTCTCTTGCCTATGTAGTGAAAAGGAAGTCAAAGTCAAGTGGAACTGACTCCGGTGAGGAGAATATGTCGAAGAAAGACTTGGCTTTACACCAGGCTATCGATCAAATAACATCAGCATTTGGGAAGGGGGCAATAATGTGGCTTGGCCGTTCACAAGGTCATAGAGATGTACCTGTAATATCTACTGGGTCTTTTGCTTTGGATATGGCTCTTGGAACTGGTGGGTTTCCAAAGGTACGCATTTGCATGTAAATTATTTAAGCTCAGTTGATCATTGCATGATTTTGTTTTCAAATTGGAAAATTTAGTCAGTCTAGTATTTTGTAGAAGTTTCACGCCAATATCTTTTGTAGGGGCGTGTCATAGAGGTTTATGGCCCAGAGGCTTCAGGCAAGACAACTCTTGCTCTACATGTCATTGCAGAAGCACAAAAGAATGGGGGTAAACTCAGAACTTTCTACGCCTCTATAATATGATTCCCTTGATCTAGCAACTTGCTACTTAGGATATTGTTTATAACATGCCCAGTGCCCCCCCCCCCCCCCCCCCCCCCCCCGCCCCAGCTGACCTGCCTGAGGGAACAGCACCCCAACCTTGACAACTTTTAAGACTGTTCCTACATGCATGATGATTGCAGAATTATAATTCTTTTAGTATACAAGTCACAAGCATAGGTTGTTTTTCTGTTTCATTCACAGATTCCAGTTTCCTTGAAAAAGGTTACGCCTACCTATTGAACAAAAGCTATTTGAAGAATGGGAGTTGCAATACGTGAAGTAAAGATGAAAGTATGTCTTACTTTTAGAGTATGAAACATTCAGAAGTCGGCCGACCACACCTTTCTCTAGTTTGAACGTACTTCATCTACTAAACCTTGTCAATGTCCCCTGGCATAATCATTTGAGTACTTCAAAAATGGTTAAACTTTCTGTTACATGCACCGGAATTTCTATCTTTACCTACAACCTTGTGGTTTTCAACTTCTGTTAACGTATTCTTAATGGTTTTATATTTTTGCCATTTTCTAGGTTACTGTGCCTTTGTAGATGCAGAGCATGCTTTGGATCCAGCTCTCGCAGAGTCAATTGGTGTTGACACCAACAATTTACTCCTTTCTCAGCCAGACTGTGCTGAGCAGGCACTCAGTCTTGTTGACACACTAATACGAAGTGGATCTGTTGATGTTGTTGTAGTAGACAGCGTAAGACCTAGTTCTATCTAGCTCTGCTTCACCAATCTGATTCTACTATTCTCAATCTGTGCAGTGGTGCGATTCCATTTTAGTTTGGAAAAACATTTTCCAGTTAGCAGTTCAAACCTGCAGCTCAATCTTGATAACCTGAAACAATAACTTTCTTTCATATTTAGCTGTGCAGTTCACAATATTTATTCAATGGTGGTGCAGGTAGCAGCTCTTGTTCCAAAGACTGAACTTGATGGGGAGATGGGTGATGCACATGTTGCTCTTCAGGCTAGATTGATGAGCCAAGCTCTTCGCAAGCTGAGCCACTCCCTTTCACTTTCCCAGACAATTCTTTTATTTATTAATCAGGTATTTGTCACATATCTCCTCAGCTTTGGTTAAAGTAATTCATGTAACATTGAATCATTCATTTCATTATTTTCCTCATTGAAGTGAGGCATCACATAAACAAGTCTGGATATGTTCTTGTTGCTACAATTGTACATCATTTACCTTCATCTTCCAGAATTACATGCTCCTAAAGCTAAAAAAGGAATGTCACACTGTGTATCGACATTAACTAACAGTTCATTCCATTTTTTTAAGGGGTACAGTTTTTTCTTGTGCAGCCTTAGCATTTCTACATGCAGTTCATCTGTTTGTTTTAATGAAATTCTAGCTGTTCTTTTCCTTATATTGACCTCTGTATTTTTGCTGCCAACTTCTTTGCATCCTCATTGTAGACCAGGGCCAAGGTAGCCACATTTGGATTTGGGGGGCCAACTGAGGTAACTTCCGGTGGCAACGCCTTGAAGTTTTATGCTTCTGTTCGCTTGAACATCAAGCGTATTGGTTTGGTAAAGAAAGGAGAAGAGGTATAACTAAGCCGTATCTTTAATGTTTCCATGTTTTCTATTATTAGTCAATACTTTAACATGTAAAATTCAGTATGTTCAGAGCATGGCTTTGTTGAAACAGAGATACCCATTTCAGGTTGAGGCCTATTTGACAGAGCCACTACTAGACACAGAATAGGCAACCTAATAGGCACATACTACAAGCATAAATATTAGCGGTTTTGTTTCTTAGTGAATCAGAACAACTGACTACTGTGTTAGCTTTGCGTGTAGTGAGATTTGGCGCTCCCTGAAACAGTATGCACGTAACTTTATGTTGCTTTTGAACAATAATTGCTTCTGTTTGCAGACAATAGGTAGTCAAGTTGCTGTGAAGATTGTGAAAAACAAGCATGCCCCACCATTCAAGACTGCACAGTTCGAGATTGAATTTGGAAAGGGGATATGCCGGAGTTCTGAGCTTGTTGAACTTGGATTGAAGCGCAAACTTATCAAGAAGACTAGTGGAGCATATTATAATTTCAATGACATTACTTTCCATGGTAAAGAGAACCTTAAATCTTACCTTACTGAAAATGGGAGTGTTGCAAAAGATCTAGAGATGCAACTAAAGAAATCGATGGAAACTGAAGCACCTAAAGAGGAGGCTGAAGGTGGTTCCCCAGCTGATTTGCCTGAAGAGATTATCGCACCTGAAACGTCGTCGGAAGAGGATCTAGCAGCTGCAGTGGAAGCTTAGCCTGTGATCTGGTCTACTGGCAAGTGAGAGAGGATCTAGCAGCTGCAGTGGAAGCTTAGCCTGTGATCTGGTCTACTGGCAAGTGGGAACAAACATATGAAGTGATTGTTTCACTAAAACAATATTTTGGGCATGAAGTCACCGGCATGCATTGCTGTGATCTCATTATAATAGCCTTCAATTATAACTGTGCTTATAGTAGTGTAACCTGAGTGCAGAGGACGCTGAGGGTACTATGGCTATTTAAACATTGGTTAGGATCGTTAAGCTGTAGTGGTGTAGTCGTGTATATACTACTGCATATCTTGGGGACTCCTCTGGTTGAAGTTAAATTCAGAAGCATTCTTAATTAAATGCTGCTAGAAGTTCCTCTGGTCTTCCTCTGCTTGTGCTCGCCTGTTGTTTTTGTATCTTCAGGCATGTTGCTGGAAGACGCGATGAGACTTGGGCTGGCCACTTCTCGTTGATGTGATCCACTGACGGCCTGTTACGGAAGTTTCCAATTGTTGGTCCCTTTTCTGTGAGGGTCTTTACTGAATTATTACTGGCATATTTGGGGTTGTAGTAATCATGGGCCTGTTCATCCAAGAAAGTGTCGTGGCATCTTTTCAGGTTCCACCTCTTGTTCGTTGTAGCGTGAAAAGGTTCAGGTGATTAGGTTGTACTGCGGTACTGCCCCATCCCCTTTTACCATACCATCCAATCCGAAGGTCAGAAGAGGAGCTACCGCTGGGGGGATGGTTACAAATCTTTCGGCGGGCAGTTGTCTGCTGGACGTACTCGATCTCCGGCAAGTCAAGAGCAATAATTTTATGTCACACGGGCGGATGGGGGGAGTGTCCTTTGTTAAGGTGACAGTGACAATGCTTTCAGTTGAGCGCCATGTGCGTTATCTAATTGCGCAACTAGTAGGCTCTTAACTACCACTTGCTGCTGCTACTTTCGGAAGACCTAATAATAAATCGACATCTCCTCTCCGACAAGTCATCTTAGGCAGGGCAGTTAGGCTTGGCTTAACGGATGGATTTCATTGAACATGCAAAAAAGAAGAAGAGAGCGCCTTATCCATACTTTTTGAAGAGAGTACAGAGGGAAATGGAACAAGAACAGAGCAACGACGATCTAGCTAAAAAAAACAGCCAACAACCAGGTGGTGAGCGACTCGCTTTACTGCGATCCGAAGCAGGAGGGCACACCCAACCCAGCAAAGCGTGCGCGCGGGCAAGAAGGCAACGCGCAGGCGCAGCGCACGGGCACGGCAAGTACGAGCTGTGCCGTCGGCGTCGACACTGCCATCCCGGCTGGCCCTTGTGCTCCGTAGCCGTCCACCCCCTCCCGCCGGAAGCGGCAGCAGCAATCCAACGCGCGCGGTGTCCGTTGCGGCACATGCGCTGCACTTGGAGCCTGTCCGTGTCCGTCGCCTCCCCTCCCATTAACAAGTGCGCGTGCGTGCCCTGCCTCTGCCCTGCCTTGCCCCCGATGTATACACCCATCGATCGATCCGGCCCGCGACGAGGCCGGCCACAGAGACAGAGGGTGTGGTTCCGGGGGGGGAGGGGAACACCGTCATGTGCGGCTCACATGCTCGCGGCGCTCGCCGGCCTTGCTTGTGCCCTGTGTCTCGGTGGTGGTGCTGGTTGTGGTGATCTTTGATTATATTCTTGAGGCCAGCCAGCCATGCTGCTGCGTGCGTCTCTTGACCAGAGGGAACGAACCCAAACCATCATATGATGATGACGCCATCTCGATAAGCTCCTTGATTATATCCTACCACTACCAGCACGGCAGCACACACACACATCGTTATCAGTGCGTGTGTTTAGCCGCTTCCTCGTTCTTGTTTGCTGGTACTATCACCTCTTCACGCGTGTGTGCATGCGTCGAGAAGGTAGATGCGCTGCCAAGAGGGGCTTGAGGTTTTCTACTAGGGGTTTCCATGATTGTACCAGTAGTCTTGTGTAGATGCTGAAGTTTGCAAACTATTTCGCAAGCACATTCGAGGCCTGTAGGGGTATATAGGGCTTGCTTGTTTCTGTTGGTGGCGCCAAAATTAAAAGGATCCGGAGCAAAAGGGTTTGGTAGGCCTATTATCTACCTAGGGCGCGGGGGGCATATGCACGCACATGCGCGCGCATTGATCGCTCGGCGCTTTCTGTTGATACATACTCCTCCTAGCTACTTCATGGCTGCTCTGTATCGTGGCGTCGTGGCCATCATTAGCGCATTGATCATGACCGTTTTGTTTGTGCTGTATAGTGGCGATCGATTTGGTGTGTGCCGTTATTGAGTTAGTTAAGCGGTGGTGGTGCTACGCGCTGACCAACTGCTTGTGTTACTGTTTAGATTAGATTCATTGAGAGAAAACTGCTACTACAAGGAGAAACATCTCACTGCAGTGTCAGACAAAAAAAAACCAAAGGAAAAGGAGGCAGGACCTCTAGCTAGTCTTTTCATCCTTGTGTTGTGCCGATAATTCAGCTGTTTATGCTGACTGCTGTGAAGAAAATCAGAAATTGAAGACATCATGTCATATGGTCCCTCTCTGTGGAGGTCTGTCTTTGCACAGCCCCACTATTGGCAGGAATCTTGACCTCGATAGTCATCCCATGGGCCCCACACACCCACAATTCGTGAGGGAAAACGAGCATTTTGTGTATCCAAAGAAATTAAAAAAAGGATAATCATTTCCATAAAAAACAAATAAAAACTTGACAATTAATCGATACACACAGTGCACGGACTAGGAAGGAATTCATGATTGGCCTCGAGCCCTCGACCTCTTTCTTCTTGCACGTCGCCTTTGGGCATTAAGACCAGCCGGGAATCCGGCCGTTTGACTAGCAAGCTGCTAGCTACGGCTGCATGCATGCTGCTTGTAGGACGCTCTCGTGTATATCTAGCTGACGCTTCATCGATTTGATTTCGATTGGGATTAATCGCTAACGATGATGAGCGTCAGTGCCGACCATTGATCGCTCGCTCCGATCAGCACCCTAAACTACTCGTAATCAAGGCACCTTTTGGGGGGTTTATGAGCACCTATCAAATCAACGTGTCCCGATCCACATCCCTCCAGCTAAATGTGCCGGCGGGGGCCAAACACATTTAGTACCAAGAGCTATGTGTATCCACATGCATCGCACGATCCATAGGAGCCACAGGATCGACGCAGGGCGTCCTTTGTTTGCTCCTTAACGTGAAAACTAGTGGCTCAAATAAATAGCGAATTTCTCGTGAGGCTTTCGAAAACTGCAAGTATATAAATAAAAAAAGAAACTAGGTTTGTAAGGGGTGCTCAAATTGTATGAGTTTTTTTTTAATCACACAGAAAGCTATGCACATCTTCTAAAAGTAAGTGTTAGTTTCTCATAACCAGAGGAGGTAGTATGTGTGGCTGCAGGTTCAGTAATCAGTAGTGCTCATTACTGCGTGCTTTACGCAAATGTAGTATGTGGCTGCTGCAGGTTCAGTAGCTATAGTTCTTACTGCGGCTTAATTAGGCAAATGCGAGTGCTTTCCACTTGGAATCGTGTTGTTAACTTTCCGTCGGATATGGTGAAGAGCAGAGAGCAGAGCCACTACCGCCTGTTCGCTTGGCTTATCGCCCCAACCAACAAGAAGATTTTTCTGCCGAACAAATCGCCCACCAACAACCACCAACAAGATTTTCTCTCGTGAACAAATCAAGACTACCATCGGGTCACCAACCAACCGAACAGGCTGTACTGCTGTTTGGACGAGCGGCCGTCGTACCAGGAAGTTGGGCCCCGCTGCTGACGCCCGGCCGCTGGCGGTGGCGGGTTGGGTGATGATCGATGTCTCACCACGGCGCACGGCAACCTGCCGGTGGATAACAGGTTATTAGTGGCATGCAATAAGCTTGCAGCAGCAGCGTGGGTGCAGCATGCCAATGCAACCCACACCCACACGCAAATGATATGATTGTACTAATAAGCATAGATACCAATCGCATCGCCATTATACTTTTCCCCAAGCTTTGAATTAAGATTTTGCTGCTGGGTTATTATTGGGCCACCCCACACCACACGACATGAATATGATATGATAGTGATCCAAGTGTGTACTGGCACTGCTACTAGTGTTTAGTGTCTGATATTTTTCGAGTGCCGACTCGACTTCACTCACTGCCTCACTGGGTGGTAGTGTACTGGCTGCTAGCTTGCATTGCATGCAGTTGCAGGCAGAGAGAGCAGCAGGCACCGGCCTCGGCCAATCATTGGTGCCGGCCGGCAGGATCGGAGCTTGTTAATAATTATTAAGCCAACAACAGCTAGTAGTAGCATTATTTTGTTGACCATGCATGTCGTAGAAACCCCTTCTCTGATGAGTGCATGCATGCATGTGGGGAGCGAGAGAGAATTGTTTGTGAAAAATTTCTCTCTCATGTGACTTGCGCCGCCCAGTACATTGGCGTGTGACCAACCATACCATAGATTGTCTCCTTGGGTTTGTGGATCGGAGGTCAAGAACTGGTGGTGGTGGCTGCCCGTATGGTCCAGGGTTACCACCATCACGGTGCTTGGGCAGTGGGGCGCCTCCAGTAATGGGTGTCGGTGGCGGCCGCGGCCGATCGAGCACATGGATGCAGATCGAGAGGGTTGCTCGATCGCCGCCTTGCGCGTGATCACTGGAGAAGAGTGTGTAAGGCACGACGGCCGGCCTGCTGGAACTCTGATGATCTCTATCGGATCGATTACTGGGGTGTACTGTGGTGGAGGAGAGGAGGCCACCGCCACCTGCAGCCTGCAAGAGCATCGTAACACATATATGCACTGAGCAGCACAGCAGCAGGAATCTCGCATGTGGTCGATGCCGACCACAAATCGGGAATCAATACGCGCCCCGATCCACAAATCATGCGGTGGACAAAAATAAAGCAACCTTTCTTAGATTCAGATTATTCAGGAACGTAACAGACCACGTAATCTGCTAAAGCCCATTCATTGGATCCATCATCCAGAACAACCAAGGGTGCATGGCAAAAGCAGAGGAGCTCGGCTTATTAAAGGGACGAAGTGGCGACGAAGGCAGGCAGGCACACACACACGCGCGAGCAGGAGCGCAGCCGAGGTCGAGCGAAGCCCATGCGTGCCATATGCGTGCAGGGACGACAAGCTTGGCTCTGGCTGGTGGCCGTCAGGTAGCGACGTTTCTGAAGTGAAGCCCAAGGAATAATACTCGCACCACATCAAGGAGTAGGAGTGCGCGGGAAGGAAAACGGTCGCATCGCACCCGGCATGCATGCATGCAGCCATGCAGGGGCTTCCGGCCGGGCTTGGTTGGTTGGCTGGTCGGAGGTTGGAGCTCACCAGCACTGCCTTGCATGCATGCATGGGGATGGGGCGGTGGTGTATTTTGAGTGAAGGCGACGGAATCGTACTAGCTGCGAATGCGCATGTGCCCGTAACGTGCTGCTTCACCTAGCTTCTGCTCACGAGAATATACTAATAACTGAAAAAATGTTCCTTTTATTATTGATATTATTTCTGATACTATCACTGCTCCCAAGTGTACTATTAGTGATTAGTGAATCGGAAATGTAGCTTACTTGGCAAATGTAGTACAGCTGTACGCGCACGTGGTACGGACCACGTAGGCCGGCTCGGTGGCTCCAGAGCACGAGGAGGTCGCCGCGTGGACAGCCAGGCCTCGGCTGCCACCCACTGACCAGTGACCACACCCCTGGCGGCCGGCGGTCGGTGGCGGCCACCACAGGTCAGCAGCTACAGCCCTGCCAGCACAGCACGACGACGTGACAGCCGGCACCGCCACCGTGGGCAGTGGTGCTCTGCTCCCGCCGGCGTCGCGATGCGATGCGTGGCGCCGGCGCGGCTGGGTGGGTGGGTCGTACGATCGCTGGCCCAGGAAAGGGGTTGCGCGCTCCCGTCCGTCCACGTGTGGGGCTGCAGCAGTGTCCGTCCGATCCCGGCTTCAACAGGAGGCCCCGGCTACAGCGGGCAGCGGCCGTGCCGCCTGCCGTGCCGCGCGCGCGCCCTCCCCACACCCTCTGCCGCCTCTGGGTCGTCGTCGCGATGCGGCCGGCGGCGCCCGGCCGACAGCCACGGCGGGCGGCGAGCCGAGACAACGCAGGCAGGCTTAGCGCCGCCCAATTACTATGTGCCGCTGGCGTTTCCGGCTCCGGCGGCGGTCTCTCTCTCCCCGGAAAGACCCCACGTCCCCACCTGCCCGTCCGTCCGTGGGCCGTGGCGCCTCTGAATCTCCTCCAATCATCGCGACGCGAGATTTTTTTTTCTATCCATCAGCTCCGTCCGCAGATGCAAACACACAGCCGCCCATCTACAGGTGTGCGTACGGTACGTGTGGCGTGTGTGGATACTCTCTACAAATTCTACATGTATTTTTTTTCCAATAACAAATTGTGGTTGACGACGCCACATCACTTGGACATGTGTGCATCCCATCCTAGGTTTAGTATATGCACATGTCGCCAAGTCTAGCTGCGCTGATCTCTCTCTCGGTGATTAATGCTGCCACGTGGTTGACAATGCTTAACAAAGTTTCGCATCGCCGGTGAAATCGGCTCACCAATTGCCGCCATTGGCCGTCCGGGATGCAGTAACATGGAGAGTGTGTAGTTGATGGCGAAACCGGACTGCTAGCTAGCTGCAGGGTGAAACGTGCAGCTAGTAGTACTGCTGGTGTACCCGGCGGCAACAGTGATGGGTGATGGGTCGTTTTACATGTGCGCTAGCTGCTGCTACGTACTATACGTGTGCCACTGTTACCGCCGCGCCGATGGTGAATTACTCGCGGTAGAAGCAGTGCGAGAGATTTGGATCCTTGTTAGTACTACCTCCTGCTCTCCGTGCAACAAGCGTTAATTCTGTGTAGGTCTGCCTGCCTGTGTTTAATTTGTAGTACCTGCAACCTCTCATAACCGCGAGCTTGCTTGTCGATTCATTGACCGCACTCGATTGGAGAGTACGTAGTATGTATACTCCCTCGGATTCTCTTTTAAAAATGACGAGGATTAATTAATTTACAGGCCATTAGCTAGGCTTGCAGACTACTACACTGCTTTTGTTTCAGGGTTTAGGATTCCTGCCACCTCCCTCCATTCTAAACCAATTAAGCTTCTTGATAACTAGTGGACAGCATTGCTAGTTCAGGATTATTGTTGGTGCAGAAACACACACCACCACCCAGCACCTAGAAAGGATTAAAACTAAAAAGAAGGTTGCCAAAAGAAACAAAAGGAGCTATAGCGAGCAAAATAATCTCACACAGTGGAAGGATCAGTGGTCAATTCTCCCTCCCTCCCTCCCTCCCTCCCCATTCTTTAATCCATCTCCAAAGCCTGGTCATCAGCCAAGCGTCTCCTCCACCCAACACCAAGATCTTTTCCCTTATTCCCTGCCGCCCCTAAAGACGCTAATAATTCCTTGACACGTCCAGCAGGCCCCTATCATCCATGCATGACTCCCCGAGGAGTGCCTGTCGCCTAAAGCCTCATGGCATCACCTCAAAGCTGCTACCATTTGCCCTGCCCTCTCAATAATTCTTAAACTAGTAGTAGCTCTCTGATGACTGGATTAGAATACCTCACCCCCGGTGAGTACATGATTTGGTCTCTCGCTCTCTGAGGATCCACTGGAAAGCAAGGCTTGCTCTAACTCTGACAAATTTTATATCTGATTTTTTTATAAAAAAAAAGTAGAGCTAGGGAAACGCATGGAATCATCTGCCAGTGGAGGGGCCATTGAAACACAATTCTGTATAGTTTTTCTCTTAGTTTATCGACCGGCTAGTACTGCCGCATAAACAATTTTGTTGGGATGTCAAGATTTGTTTGTTTATACTACCTCCTGTCTCTGGGCTGTGGTTTGGTTTGGTTTGGGTTTCGGCATCTGATGGATGGATGGATGGAATCAGAGATCCCTCGCAGCAAAAGGAATAGAAAACCCCCAACTTGGAGGGGGGTCACTATGCTGGCACACTATAGCTTAGATCTCTGTGTTAATCTTGGTTCCAGTTGTTAAGTTTGTGATGATCTGATTCTGGTGCCATTTGCACATTCATCGGCGGCTTCATCATAGTTTAGAGAAAGAAAGGCCGAAAGCTAGGTGCTTGGGAGTGGCAACGTTTGGCCACGAGCATAAGCAAGTTGGCTTTATTTCGGAGAGGTGTGTGGCAGAAACATCAATCATGTGCTGGTTGCAGAAAATGCAGTGATTTAGTCGGTCAGCAAGCAACATTGTTCTCGGCTAAATACCATACGTACGGTAATGGTGCGTGAGAGAGAGAGAAAACTGCGCACAATCACGGAAACGATGTTTATATTTTCGTATGTTTTAGGAAAAATATTTTTTTGAAAGAAAAAGGGGGAAATAATTTGCGCGCGTTTGATGATTTATGGTTTGTTTTACACACGTATATCTGTTGGGATGTTCTTCCTTCATTGTAAAAGTAAACATTTTTTTAAAGTTCACTGTTAAAAACTAAGTTGAAAAAATAAGGTGATGCAACCATTTTGAAAATTTCGACCGATTAGTTTGAACATCAATATCATCGTGGAGAGGGAGCGAGAGGAACAAAACGGAACATCACGACTTGCCATCCGGGTCATCTTGCTTTGATTGGGATCCCTTCCTACAACTCGTATTTGACATGCCTCTCTGGATGTTTGTAACTATGATAACTCGTGCATGGATCGAATGAACCCTTCAGGAACAGTGACATTTCTCCTAATTTTACTAAAACGATAGACAGACGGCGGCTTACCAACTTTTTTAGCTAGTAGTACTTATCCACAACCATAATCTAAAGTGTCTAAGAAGGGCTAACAAAGCACCTTTTCCTCCACATAAATGTCGATTGAGTATGATACTCACCACTCTACAGCGTCCAGAACTTTTAACAATCAATCCTTTATATCGCTATAATGTTTTTAATATGTACTGTCTTGTGATCGTTCGTTTAAAATATAATGTTTCTAAAAGGCAGAAATACATGGTTGGTGCTAAAAACAATATGAAAGAAAGCACTAGATGATCAAACAAAACCCAAACCTAACTTCCGGAATTTGAGTGTGAATTTTGTACAATTTTGTTCAAATACGCATGCTCACTAACCAACCATGCTACTACTAGAAACAAGTCCACATCTCCGTCTTTTTTGTTTTTTTAGCCCTTTTTACGAAAATTGAAAGTATTTGTCGGCATTTACACATGCCACTTGAAAAATTCTAAGTGCTTGACAACCCTTAAAACATTAACGGGCATGCAACTTTGAAATTCTATTCGAAAAAGTTTTCATATATACATTGAAAGAATTTGGATCTCAAATGTAGTATGATGTTTAATAAACATTTTGTGTATGTTGTTGACCATGAAAACATACAAATTTCTTCACAAAAGAATTTCAAAGTAGGGTAAGCGATATTGTTTTCGGGCCCAAGACCTCGGCGCCATGATCCGTGGCGCCGAGGCATGTAAGCTCGGCGCCATGATCCACGGCGCCGAGCTCGTGGTCCATTTTTTGAAATCTTTCCAAAAAGGGCTCTACTTGTGAAAATCTTTCGCAAAAAGGGCTAAAAAGTTAAAAAGTCGCTCCACATCTCACATTGTCTAACTGACAAATCATTTCCAAGAAACTGAAAAGCTTATCCAAACTCCACCAGAAGCAATGATTCAACAATAAATAAATAAAAAACATAGAAGGGAGCTCAAACCATTTTTAATAACCCCACAGGAAGCATTTATCTTATCTATTATTGAAGAGAGAACCGCTTCTCGCCCACTTTTGGTTTGGTCCAACTTTATTACATTGACGTGTGGGCCAATTTATAATTATCTGTCTGTCGGCTCTGTTGCGCATCTCTACTCTCTTCTCCTTACCTACCTCGCCATAGAGCAGCTCGGAGAAGTAGCTCCGACGGTTGGATATGCGGCGACAGCGACAGAGCTCGGCGGGGCCGAATCTTGGCGGCTGGCAGGGATGCAGCTCGGCGAGACGGCGTGTCCGAGGGGATCGTCGGCCGGCCGCCCCGCCGCGCGGCTCCGGACCGACGCCGGCCCGGGACGCGTCGGCCGGCCGGTTGCCGTCGTCGCGTCGGCCGCTTGGGGCGCGTCGGCCTTGCCGCGCCGGGCCGACCGCCCTCTTGGCCGCGCGCCGTGCCGGACGCCGGACGCTACCCGCGCCGCGCGCGCGTTGCCCCGGGTTGCTTGGTGAAGGAGAAGAGCGAGAGAGGAAAAGATGAGCTAATTGACTATGCTCGTTTTGTCCGTTTCCGCCGACGGAGAGAGAAGGATACGTGTGGTGCTGTGACTTCCACTATTGTGTGCGTGTGCTAGATAGAATTAGCTAGACAGAGATTAAAAAACAGCTATAGAAACTCCTGCAAAGCAAAGTTTTATATGCTTTCCCCGCATATGTACAGTTAAATAGCCGCACAACGTACCTGGAAAAATGCCGCACAATTGTATACACAAACGCATTCGTAGTTACAATTGTATACACAAACGCATTCGTAGTTGATCTTAAGCCTTCATACAATGCATTAAACAACTTACAAGCAACTTTTGTGTGCGACGGGGATGATGATGAGGTCGGGAAGTTGCGGTGGCGGTTGGATGGCTGCACAAATTAGGAAAGTAATTTTTTTTTCCGTTGCAACGCACGTGCATTATTGCTAGTAAATTAAAAAGAAAACCCCACGGGGAGAAAAAAAATGGCATTTACTATTTCACTTTCCCGGGCCCAGGCCCTGAAATCTGAATAAAATCCACTCTCAACTCCAACGTCCCCCCACTCTCCATTATTCCTCCCTTCTCTCCTCTCGCCTTCCCCACCGCCCCACGCAGCCACGCTACTCCTCCGCCTCCGTCGCTGCCACAGGTGGGGGCAGCGCTTGGACCGGGAGCAGGGAGAGAAGGAGGTCCGCCGGCGGGAGGCCTAGTGCTCGGCGCCAGCGCTCGCTGCTCGCCCTACGCCACCATCTTGTTCTCGCTCGACGTCAACACCATGAAGGTACGGCGGTTGGACAAGCGGATGGCCTCCCTCGAGTCACGGGCAGGTGTGTCGATGGTGGGCGGAGGTCGGGCCGCTGGCGGCAATGGCGGCAACGGGATTTGAAACCCCGAGCGCCCTGGTTGCCGGGGTGTGAGTGTGACGGGTTTGGGTCGGGGATGAAGCTTGGGAGGTGGTGGATCCATGGGTGCCGGCGATTTGGGATTGGTCGGGCGTATTTTGAGAATTTTCCCGGTGGGTGGGGCTTCTCCGCACAGCTCGGTTGGGCGCTGGGGAGAGAAGGAGGTTGCGCGGCGTTGGGGGGAGGAGGGGGTCGGGTGGCGCCGCCGCCTCCATGGACGCCGATCCTTGAGGATTTAAGTTGTGGATTTGTGTTCTGCGTGGTGCCACGCCCTCTAAACTTCATCCACATCGTTGGTTCCAGTAGTTCTGCTTCATCGCGCAAGATTGATCTTTGTGTTTTGTGGATGAAAAAAATCGGTTCATCTGTACCCCTATGCCCCACGCTATGTCCACAGTCCACACCTGAAGCTGCCGACATCTGTTTTTCTTTTCCGTCCTCTTTTATTTTTTGACGTGGAAAGAGTCAAATGCAGCAAGCTGGTTATAATATGGGAGCCTTATATTTGTTCAAAACAGGTGAATTTGGTTGATAAAAAAATTGTCGTGGGCTCAAGGAGCTGGAAATCACAATTTTTGTAGAGGAAACGTCCTTTTCAGTGGGTTGTTTCTGAAAGCCAAAGTTGATTCTTTGAGAACAGTGTGTTGTGGGGTTGCCAGTAGATTTCAGCCATTCCTATCTCTTCCATTTCTACTCGAAATGGCTGGTTATTTGCTTTGTCCAATTCTCCAAAGTCCCAACCTGTTATTTCCCTTTGCCCTCAGGAAAGCCTATCTAGTTTTATCTTGAACTTGAGAATGTTTAGAGCGAAATGCTAATGTTATCCTTTTTGTTGTGTGTCCTGTAATCAGATGTTGGAGCTCAGGTAGCAGTTGATAATGGACGGGATGGAGGCCGAAGAAGGTCCTTTCCTGGCTAATGATGCCAAGGTATCATCTTTACAGTGAATTCATATGGTATTCCTGTTGATCTGTTGTTTGTCTACCTTTATAAGTACATCCTAAAAGCCTGCTATGTTTGTTGATCAATGAGGATTACTTTTCTTCTTTCAATGGTTAGTACTATTGCAATGCTTTTTTTTTTTTGAGAATACAATGCTTTTATTTCTATAAGGCTCTTTGTTCTTAAAAAATCTACTGTGTGGCATGGGCCTTTGTACTGTATGGAGCAAGTAATATACTTACAATAAGCTAATATAACCTTCTCGCTTTGGGATTTGCTCACTACAAAATCTGATTTTTTTTGTTTATGCAGTTGCACGCAGGAATATGTAGAGCATTTCATCCAGCCGTATCTAAGCTTTCCACCATTTTCCCTTTCATCGAAGCATCAAGACCCAGAAGCAAGTCTGGTATACAGGCATTGTGTTCACTACATGTAGCTCTAGATAAAGCCAAAGGGCTTCTTCAACATTGTGCAGATAGCAGTAGGCTCTACCTGGTAACTTCTTGTTTCCCTCTTATATACTACAACCCAACGGATATAACCACAATTTATTTTGGACATTTGTGTGATTGGAGCAGTTTTCTTAACAGTGGTTCTATTTTCCTTCTAGGCAATCACTTCGGAAACTGTGCTTTTGAAGTTTGAAAAATCTAGAACCCAGCTTCAGGAAAGTCTAAGGCGTGTTGAAAGCATAGTAACAGAAGATATCAGCTGTAAGGTATATTGTGCAAAGAAGCCCATCTAGTTGATATCCTTGGATCACTGTTCTCTTACCTTTTGCCTTTGTTGCTTCATGATTTTGCAATATATTTGAGTGTGCAGTACTTACTGACACCCTGGACTTATTTATGTGCAGATTGTAGAGATTGTTAACGAGTTAGAAGAGATTGTCTTTACATTGGATCGGTCAGAGAAGGAAGCTGGTGATGATGTGATCAATTTGCTCCAGCGAAATAATAAAACAAATGGTTCCAGTGACAGCGGGGAGCTTGAGGTCTTCCATATGGCTGCTCTGAAATTGGGAATTACATCTTCTAGGGCAGCACTTACTGAGAGAAGAGCCCTCAAGAAGCTAATTGAGAAGTCTCGTTCTGACGAAGACAAGCGGAAAGAGCTTGTTGTGTCATACTTGTACAATCTCATGAGGAAATACTCAAAATTCTTCAGAAATGAGGCAGGTGATGATACAGATTCTCAAGGATCGTCTCCCTGCTCACCTACAGTATTAGGCATGGATGACATGTACGGGCCCTATGGCAATGGCCGGGCATTCAGTAGACAGCTTTCAAGCATTCAATCGTTCAATTCGAGGTTTGGATCTTTCAATTCTCGGCTTGGATCATTCAATTGCAGACGCGGTGGCTGTCCAAGGTCTGAGAATATGTCGATCCCTCCAGAAGAACTCAGGTGCCCTATTTCCTTACAGCTCATGTATGACCCGGTTATCATTTCATCAGGACAGACTTATGAGCGTGTTTGCATTGAGAAATGGTTCAATGATGGTCACAGCACATGTCCTAAAACTCAGCAGCAACTTGCCCACTTGTCATTGACTCCAAACTACTGTGTCAAGGCCTTGATTGCCAGCTGGTGTGAGCAGAATGATTTTCCATTACCTGATGGCCCACCAGGATCTTTTGATGTAAATTGGAGACTTGCTTTCTCAGACACTGAGCCTACAGGTTGCGTGCCTGTTGAAAGTTTTGATTCCACCAATGTGAAGAGTGTCAAGGTTGTCCCAATGGAAAGTATGAGACAGGAGGAGCCGGCAAACAGTGAATCAGGAACGCTGGATGACAGCTCATGTAACGATTTTGATTTAAACGAAGGCTATGGGAACTTGCTGCTCTTGCTTCATGAAAGAAGCAACATGAACAAGCAGTGTAGGCTGGTGGAGCAGATAAGGTATCTTTTGAAAGATGATGAGGAAGCAAGGATCCAGCTAGGCTCAAACGGGTTTGCCGAGGCGCTAGTTGAGTTCTTGAGGAATGCAGTGAATGATGGAAATGAGAAGGCACAGGAAGTTGGCGCCATGGCTCTTTTCAACCTCGCAGTCAACAATAACAGGTATTATTGCCTAGTCATCTGCTCTTGCCTATTGTCACTAGTTTGAGATATCGGGTGTATGCTAACTCAAAATTGGTTTTAGTGTTTTTTTTCTAGCATTTTTACTTATCAATACCCATTATGATTTCAGAAACAAGGGACTCCTGTTATCTGCTGGAGTTGTCGATCTACTCGAGCAGATGGTATCAAATCCTCACCTCTCTGCTCCAGCCACAGCACTGTACCTTAACCTTTCGTGCCTACCTGATGCGAAGGCCGTCATCGGTTCGAGCCAGGCTGTGTCATTCTTAGTCGACCGTCTGTACAGTCCTCAAGAGGATGGCGACACTAAAAGTAGTTCCTGCAAGCATGACGCCCTGTACACACTGTACAACCTCTCGAACCACCAGGCCAGCGTCCCGGCGCTCCTTACCGCAGGTATTGTGGATGCTATCCACTGTCTCCTCACCGACTCTCCAGCTTCGGAGGGCCTTGGTTGGACAGAGAAGGCCCTTGCGGTGCTCATCAGCCTCGCAGCCACCCAGGCCGGCAGGAAGGAGATCATGTGCACACCAGGTTTGGTCAGCACTTTAGCGACGCTGCTCGACACGGGCGAGCCGACGGAGCAGGAGCAGGCTGTGTCATGCCTCCTGGTGATGTGCACCGCCGATGACAAGTGCATCGCTCCGGTGCTGCAGGAAGGGGTGGTCCCATCCCTAGTCTCCATCTCGGCGGCTGGGACTGGGAGGGGCAGGGAGAAGGCCCAGAAGCTCCTGAAGCTGTTCCGGGAGCAGAGGCAGCGTGATGCGCCGCCACCCCAGCAGCCACAGCAGCAGCAGCACGGCCAGCTGACGGAGGCAGGAAATGGTGGTGGTGCCATCGTGTGCCACCGGGAGTCGAAGCCGCTGTGCAAGTCCAAGTCGCGGAAGCTGGGGCGGACACTGAGCTCTCTGTGGAAGAACAGAGGCTTCTCGTTGTACCAGTGCTAGAATGCTAGAGTAGGGGTTGAGTCGATCAGTGGATATGTACATCTCCTTCTGCGTTGTTTTTCTCCTGATCTTTTTTTTTGGCGGTGCTGTTTTCTACGGGTAAAGCAAAGACCTTGATGTTCTTCCCCCCCTGCTCGGTGGGGTGATGTAGGGCATTTTCCACTTTTGCCTTTGTCAAGAGATGTGTACAGTTGTTTCTTTCTTCTCTATCAGATAAGATGCTGCTTCTCTGTCAGTCCAGCATCCCTTGCAAGCCAGCTGGTGGTTCGACATGCAAAGATGCATAGCTTGTTCTGCATGCCTGAACTGAATGAAAGAACTGATCAGACCTGAAAGCACACTGGATAGGCTGCTGTTCACAGCTGATGTGCGAAAAGGCTTTGCACCAGACACTAGTGCAGCTAAGATTGAGATGAGCCTGGTGAGAGACAATGACACCAGGTGGTAGTGGTAGATGGTGCCATTGACACATCCTGCCGACAGGGATGACGATGAACGTATTTGAATCGACTTCACGTTTTTTTTCTTTCGCCCCGACATCACGGGTCCTACCTGAGATGTATGTTTGACACGGCCTCATAGCCATTAGATTTGGTTGTTGTCTTCCTGTAATCATTCCCATCAGCTCTTTTTTATCCTTTGCAATTGCGAGGTTCGAAAGAGTGAAGAGCGGACCTGAGACAACTACACTTGAATCCCAGAAGATACATTTCGCAGTTTCAAAACGACATTCTTTCCCCAGGGAATTAACAATTGTCTAAATATACTCTTCCCTGTGTACTATCTTACTTATAATGTAACGCCACTATTCCATATCACAAATAATTTTTAATTTTTTAAAAAATATAATTTTAGCGATATCAAAATAAATTGTAATTTAGGATAGAAGTTGATCTTATCATCTTAAGTCTGGCCCAAGCCAGCTGGGTTTTGGCCCATCGGCACCTGCAATAGGGCTTAGGGTGGTAGTGGGTCATGGCCCTACTGCTTTCTTTGCAATCCAACTAGATCATTTTATTAGTTCAAAATTGAATAGGGTTACGGCTCCATCCTTATAGGGTCCGATCTTTAAATTTCTTAGTACAAAATGAAGGTCCCGTACCACCCCTAGGGCTGAGAAGCTGACCTTAGTCAGCAAGAAAACAAACTCGAAAAAAATTGTGGTGCAATGAACTCACCTAGATAATTTATTTGTTTATTATTGAAACATAAAAAAAAAACTGGATAGGATTGTGTGCGCGTGTGTATTAGTAAGGACGAGTGTGTGTAAGACTGTAAGTATAGAAAAGGCATCATATAAATCTATAATGTGTTTTGAGAAAAATACACACATTCTTTTTCGAAACAACCGGCAGAAGAGCTGCTTATAGTACATTAAAAAAATGAGACCATATATACGAAAAAAGTACAAGAGGATATAGAAAAAAAGAAAAATACACGCATATAAGCTCCTACGACGGACCCACACCCATCAACTGCTTCCTACTTTAATCTGCGTCCACCAGCGAGATTAATTTGAAAGCCACAGCTCGGCAAACGATTCGTGGCGGGAAATCAAAGCCCGGTCGAGCTGAGCAGGGGGCAGCAAGCTCCGCGGCAGGCAAGGGCCCCCCCTCCACTCACCAGCGAGCGGTAGAAAAGAATGCCGGAATAGCAAAAAAGAAGGCAGCGGAAAAGACGTGCGCGCGCAGCCGCAAGAGAATCCAATTCCAATTCCAACCTCCCCTCCCTCTCTCCCCCTACCCCGCCCCCGGCTCTCTTTGTTCCATAACATTCCGTTCCACATCTCCAGCTCCTTGCGTGCTTCTTCCGCCCTCCCGCGCTTCCCTTCCGCGCCCGGCAGCTGCGTGATCGGAGCAGCCGGCCGGGCAGGGGATCGGAGCAGCAGGCGCCCCCGTCGCCGCCCCGGCGGATGTCGGATCGGGAGCTCCACCCGCTGCGCTCGATCAGTATGTCCTTGGTTCATGATAACCAGAATAAATTCATAACGATTGGTCATTACTGATTCCTCCTCTTCTTTCTCGGCCTATAGTTTTAAGCGCTAAAAAGGGTTCCTTTCTTTTGTTGGTGATCGGTGTTAAAAAAAGGAGCGATTGTTTGCTCCTTTTGGAAGCGGTTTCTGGCTTGTTTACCCCGGAGATCTTGTGTTTTGAATGCGGTCGAGAATAAAGTGGCTAGATCATTGTTGATTTCAGAATACACACAGACTGTAATCATCAGAAACTACCAACGGAGTTGTAGGAGCAGTAGGCTCGTAGTAAGATGCTTTTTCTCTACTTCTGTTTCCACTATCTTTCAGCTAGTGTATGATAGTGCTTTCAGAATCTGAAACCCTATCATACATACACTAGCAAATTCAGAAATCAGAAAGCTGATTGATAGAAGAGAATTGCAGAACAGGATCTCTGAATTTGTGTATCTGTTCCACTGTCATACCCGCTTCTCTGAAATTTGTTTATCTTTTCCACTATCATACCCGCTTCTCTGAAATTCAGATGCATCTTCAGAGAAGGGGGTATTATTCCCTTCCGCGAATTCAGAAATCAGAAACCGGATTTATAGAACAGATAACCTTCTTTTGAGTTTTGACAATACCGGATTCTGATGGAGTTTTGATCATCAGTTGGTACTCCGGATTGCAGAGCGTACCGTATGGATCTCAGTGATGCCGCCTTCACATTTCAGGAATCACAGGGGACGGCCGATGCTTGTTCAGGTCCGTTGCTTACGGCGCCTGCTTGAGGAGAGGAAAGCACTCACCCAGCGACAGCGCCCAGAAGGAACTGGCTGACGAGCTTCGAGCTAAAGTGAGCGTCCACCGTCACCTGAACTTCTGTTCATTCAGAACATCGTTGTTTGATGTATTCCGACAGAAGTCTGCAATATTTCTCCTAATTCTATGATTGTTAACCTGCTGCTGGTCTCTTCCAGGTGGCTGATGAGTTTGTTAAGAGAAGAGAAGACACTGAATGGTTTCATCCTTCCTCCACCACCATTGTCATTATTGTACATTAAAGTCCCTCCACAAATTTTCTGCAATAGGAGTAATCAGGAAAGTAATATGTTTAAAATGGACACAATAGTTTAGTTATCAGATTATGCATACAAGCAATTCACATGCAGGATGCAGCAGATTTACAGTCTTACACCTTTGTGACAAAAGTAACAAGTTTACCTCTCAAAATATTCTCATCACAAGATCCTGTGTTACAAATTATATTCTGTTTCAGATACACAAAGATGACCAATGTGGCATTAACTTTTTTTTCTCTGAATGTTAGGTTCCTAGAAGGCGATTTCGAGAGCTACGTGAAAAAGATGAGAAAACCACATGCTTGGGGAGGAGAACCTGAACTGCTCATGTGCTCCCATGTTCTCAGGTAGGCAGCCACCACCCATGTTAAGTTTGGCCTCCTACACATAATTGTTAGTGACAAATGCTGCCTTGCAGGATGCCCATCACCGTTTACATGTACACGAGCAGCTCCGATAGCCCCAGGATCATAGCGGAATATGGCCAGGAATATGGCAGGGACGATCCAGTCCGCGTTCTCTATGACGGTTATGGGCACTATGACGCACTTCAGCCATCTCTTGTAAGAACACAATCAAGACTGTAAGTATAACTGTACATAATCCGACAATAAGCAGAACTAGCACTTGCTCTGTTTCTGTTTTGGCTCAAAAGTCTTCTACTTTTACCTCTGAGGAACCAATCCCCCCCTGTAAAATTTCAGGAGAGGCGTGTAGATAATCGGAGATTGCGTTACCTGAGCTTCTTCTATAGGACAGCTGCATAAGTGGCAGCAGCTCAAGATCCGCCGATGAGGTTTTGCCCAAACAAATACAGTAGCACACATATGAAATACAGCCTCGATTGGGTGCTATGGCCTTTTCTTCTCTCCAAGGATTGATGTATAAATAAACTCCAGACCCAGTAAGAAAATCAATGAAATGGCCTGATACCATTTTTAGCTTACAGTGCTCAACTATAAATCATCCCATCATTTATACAACAGAATGCCTCTAGAGAGTTTTTTTTTTTTGCGGGTAAAATGCCTCTAGAGAGTTGATATATGAATACCGTTCTTTTGTTCAGCTGAATGCTCAAGTTAGAATTATCCTTGCTATGCATGATTAGTCACTAGCATTAGTGCCAAGTTATGGTCTTCTAAAAAATTAGTAAATTGCAAGACTGAGCTCAATGACAAAACAGCACAAAATTTATTTCCTACAATAATTTTACAGCAATTCCATTCACGCTGAAATGGAGGATTTTTTACACACAAGACATCGCTTTACAGGATGTAAATTACGATAACCTACGTGCCATCTCCTAGTCTTCAATGCATTGACGCTATCCATAGTACAACCATGGAGGGAAAGCTAAGTCATGAAAGCTGTTAAGCATTGCTTCAGCCAGTTAAGCTGAATCAAAAACTGGGGCTCGAAAATCTTATCCTTTGCTTCTCCAGTGTCAGCAATTCTGGTTGGCAGAGCAAAAGCAGTTTGCTTGGTCGTGTTTTAGCTTCTGCAAGGATCCATTTTTAGCAGAGTAAGAGATATGTTTTGTTTGTAGCTTGTTGTGATAAAACACTAATCACAAATATTTGTTTTCAAAATTAGAATAGTAACTGACTACAGGTACATGTGTCAAAATTAAACGGGGCATATCTGAGTGCATCTGTGGCAATCTGAAATTGCAGCTTAATTTATTTAGACAGATATGCATACCTCAAGTTGGTCCTTCAGCTCTTTGATGTAGTCTACAGCAAGATCCAACATGTCTGACGTATTTGTTTGCTGCATATTCAAGACAAAAACTAATGAGCATACCACATCACTTGTATATTTGTAAACAAGTATACAAAAGCCAATTCAGGAACTGTACAGAAACAAATGCAGGATTTTATTGTTGTTACAGAAAGATCATTTGCATTTTGTAACGATGAAATGGAAATAAATAGGATTTGCATTTGTTTTACAAAAATAAAGGACAGCGATTAGATGATTGACGAAATTATCGCTCAAACTTTGTACATCATTGTGAAGAATGCAGAGTAAATTACTGATGCAATGGACTGACACCAAGTTGTAGCCTGCTAGGTTCAGTTGTTTAACAAATCCTGGTTTATTTTTATTTTTTGTTGGGAGGAACGTGAAGGACGAACCCTGATTTTTATTAATTTCTCTCGAACAATCTGTGGATAGAAGAACCCTGATTTTTATTAATTTCTCTCGAACAATCTGTGGATAGAAGCAAAAACGACCATTTGTGATTCAGCTTAATTTACCTTGTCCATGTTAGGCACAAGATCCTGCAGCTTCTTCAGCCTCTTGCTGATCCTTGTTCTTCTTTCCTACACGTCAAAAAAGAAAATTGTTTTGCCCATTAGTATCCAACATCAAGATGCGGCACACCGCGCAAAGAAGAATAATATCTCAACAGCGCTACTGGAGTTTCAGCAAATGAGGTGGGTGGGAACTGAACTAACCCTCTCAGCGATGCTTCGCGGGTGGGTCGCACAGCCTCGCTTTGCACGAACTCTGCAAGCTATGGAATCCTGCTGCAGCTGCATGTAATCGTCCATGCCAGACATCTCCAACGACGACTTTGACAACCCAAACTGTACAGCAAGAAGATAGAAGATTCCAATCAGCACAAAACTGAATCATCCATGCCATGGCGCAGCAAGGAGAGCAAAATGACCGATGTGTAGTGACCTGCGAGTCGATGTTGCTGAAGCTGGTGACCATGTCGTCGGCCGGGTCCAGCTTGGCCTTCTTGCTGGAGGACGAGAACATGATGGAGTTGGTGTCGTCCCAGGAGCTGACGGAGAAGTTCCGGGAGAGGAAGGAGGAGGACTGCGCGGCGGCGCCGCCGTCGCTGGAGCTGTTGCACCCGCCACCGCCACCGGCGCCGGCGACGATGCTCTCCCCGATGTCGGGGATCATCCCCATCTCGGATATCTGCGGCAGGTCCTGCCTGGAGAAGCTCCACTGCGAGCTGAGCTGCCTGTGGCCGTGCGCGAGGGCTGCGTCGGTGCCCGCCTGCGAGTAGCTTCCCATGCCTCCCGTCGGAGCCATGCCTGCCATCATTATTCGTGCATCAGAAGATCACATCAGTTCCGCATGCCGTAACCGTCGGCTCATGCGCTACGATAGATGATCAGACCACGGTGCGATGATTCATATGCATGCACGAGTGCTGAACCAACACGAAAGAGAAAGACCAGTGTAACGGACTCGTGCCCACACGTGCGAGTTACACCTGTGCTCGTGGCATCCATCTTCGAACTGAGCTCAGCACTCGTGTTGGTAACAAGAACGAAGCATGGTGGTGTCGTCCCCACCGGTCAGTGATGCAGCCAGTGACTGATCTTTTTTTTGTATTATTACCGACCTAACAGGATTTGTTCTGTTTTTGGAAAACTATATAGAAGATCTGATCTCGAATCTCCTTTTAGCACTATGGTGCCAATGCCACTTTGTGATCCTCTACTGCTACTAGCAGACCACTAATATGACTGTGGCGGTGTGGCCCCACGGCTACGTTAAGCTGCTGACGTGTCCCAGGCAGTGTGCCGCGAAATACCACTGACTTCAAACCCAATTAACGCCCATCCTAATTACGACATCTCCCGTGGCGCAAGCATGACTTGAGCACGATGATTAGTTAGTACTTTAAAAAAAAGCACGATGCTTTAACGTCCCGGCATCAATGAAGCACACGTCGGCATCATATGCGAAATGCCGCGCACCTACATGGCCGAACGAAGGAACCTCGGCGGAAGGAGGCGGCCTTTCCGAAAACCGAAAGAGCGTAGTAGTACGCTTGGCCTGATCCATCATCCCACCATTGGTCGTGCGGATTCAGCGAATGGGGATGGATGGGAGGTCGCAGTTTTTTTTTAAAATTGCCACGGCTCAGGTGCACCGCACTGTCACTACCAAGGCAAACTATTGTTAAAGCTGGGATTAGTTAAAATAACGAGTCAATGGCAAGGTATTGGCACACGATGGTGATGTGCTCGTCACTCAAATGTCTAGCAGGGTAACTATAAATTGGGATAAAATAAGAATGCAAGGTTTATTTTATTTTTTCTGTGAGTAATCCCGTGTCTGATAAAACGGTGCGATTGGACTGGGGGGGTACTATTCTAGTATACGCTTTCCTAGCACATGCCAGCTGCAAAACCAGATAAACCGAGAGCTTGAGGCTTGACCACCATTCCGCCAATCATCGCCCGATGAGCATCACTAATTACCTCGGTTGAAGTTTGAGGCTCGATCACTAATTTGGAGTGCGCATTTCCGAACCGCAATAAAGTTTGTATACCTCGGATTCGAAATTTCAAATTCAACGTGCTACCGGAGCAGTACTAGGCTACTAGCTGTACGAGTAGAAGATGAGCAGCGAGGCGTGCGCCCGCCAGCAAGCACAGGCTGGAGCACGCGAACGCGAGTCACGCTCCAGCCGTGAGCCGTCGTCGTCCTCCTGGCTGCGCGCGTGGACCACGCGCGCAGGGGAACCGGCGAGGAACCCGGCGGCGTACGTGCACGCAAACCACGCAAAAAAAGCGATCGAGGCGGACGGACGGCGAGGCAGGGCCGCAGGGGAAGGTGGGGGAGGGGAGGGGAGGGGGAGGGGAGGGGGCGAGACGAGTCGTACCGTGCGGGTCGGCCATGAGGCGGGAGAGCAGGCCGGCGGGGGAGCTGCTGTGGCGGAGCAGGCCGTGCGTCGGGGGCGCGAGCGACTGCTGCTGCTGACGATGATGATGATGGTGCTGATGATGATGCTGAAGCGGCGGCGGCGGCACGCGGATCTCGCCGGAGCCGCCGTACGCCCGCTCGAGCGGCCGGCCGCCGCCGCCGTCCGTGCGGCAGGTGGACTCGCAGGAGGTGAGGCCGGAGGACTCGGCGGAGTAGAACCGGCTGACGGGCGGCGGCGGCGGGTGGGGGTCGCCGCGGGTGACGGACTCCGCGATGGCGGCGAGGAGCGAGCCCGGCGCGGAGCCGTACCGCGCCAGCTGCCCCGTCCCGGCCGGCGGCGGCATCGCGCCGTGGTGGTGGTGGTGGTGGTGCGCCGGCGTCAGGCGGTTCATGGCGGGTGTGCTGCTGCTGCGGGCGATCGGTGGGGGGGAGCGCGTTGGGATTTGGTGGTGGTGGTGATGGTGGTGGTGGAGTGGGAGGCGCGGTGGTGCGGGACTGCGGGGGCGCGGTGGCTGCTGCTTTTGAGCCGGTTCCGGAGATGCCCAGGGGCAGGGGGGATGGATGTTGGGCGGGTGCACGCACGGACGCACCCGCGGCGGGACCCACCGCGGAAGGACGCGAGGAAGGAAGGGAAGGAAGGAAGCCAGGGAACTGCGTGTATATGTATAGTATAGTGGCGGGTAGTACAGGTGGACCGAGGACCGGGGCGCCAAGTCAGCCATGTGCGCGTGCTCGCGAGCCGACATGCGCGTTCACAGCGCTGACCGACCGACCAGGGGCCCGGGCCTGGGGCGCGCGTGACCAGCCAGACAGCCTGCTGCTCTGTTGGGCTTCCGGGCCGGGGTCGTGGTCGGTCAAGGCCCGTGTCACTGTCTCTTCCTTCGGTCGGGTAGCTAGTTGCTTTGTGACTTTTAATGTTTGAGATCCGTGCGAATTGCGAAGTAACCTCCACTCTTGGATGACGCGCGAGCCGCGGCGCTGCCTGTCAGAGGTTGAAGAAGACAAAAAAAAAACACCCTCACAATGTTGATTCTTCCATCCCGTTGAAATGTTGACATAGGTGTAAAAAATGTTGAATGTAGTATTTGTTCTTACAAAGGTAAAAAAATTTGTAAAGAAATCTTACATGCATGAAGTACTAACTAAACTTTATTTACAAAACCTTTTCCACAAGTGATTGCAACTTTGCGCGACTAATCTAACGAGTATGATTAATCTATGATTCGCTATAATAATATTGCATTAGTTGTCCTCTAATTATGCGGTCGAAGGCCTTATTAGATTCGTCTCGCGAATCAGTGCAGAAGTTATGGAGGTAGTTCTGTAAAATATTTTATTTAATACCCTAATTAGCGGTCAAAATTCTTAAATAGTAAAGTGAAAAATTCACTCTCCCAACCAATTACGGGAGCGATACATCTTTGGCCTTTACACCTTATCGCTATTGAGCCCAGAAAGTCTGAATGATAATTAGGTGCCTAGAATCCGAGATGCATGTTTAATTCAAAGGTAAAAAAATTGAAAAGGAATTTTGCATGCATAGAGTACTAAATAAATTTTATTTACAATTTTTTCATGGGTGAATGCAACTTTGCGCGACAAATCTAACGAGCATGATTAATTCATAATTTGCTACAGGTAATACTACAGTAACCGTCTTCTAATCATGCGGTCGAATGCCTCATCAGATTCATCTCGCGAATTAGTTCAAAGGTTGTGGAGGTAGTTCTAAAAGAATGCTTCTATTTAATACTTCTAATTAACGGTCAACTTTTAAATAGTAAAGTGAAAAAGACTTCACCCTCCCAGCCAATTGCGGGAGCATATACATCTTTTGTCCTTTATACCCCCCAGTGGCCCTGAAAGTGTGAATGGTAACTAGATGCCTAGAATCCGAGATGCGTGTTTGATTCAACGGTAAAAAAAGAATTTGAAAACGAAATCTTGAATGCATGGAGTACTAAATAAATTTTATTTACAAAACTTTTTCATAGGTGAATGAAACTCTGCGCGACAAATCTAACGAGCACGATCAATCCATGATTTGCATTAACCGTCCTCTAACCATACGGTCAAAGGCCTCATTAGATTCGTCTCACGAATTAGTCCAATGGTTGTGGAGGTGGTTCTAAAAAATATTTTGGTCAATTTTTAATAGTAAAGTGAAAAATAATTCACCCTCCCAACCAATTGCGGGAGCATATACATCTTTTGGCCTTTATACCCCTGGTCATTATTGAGTCAAGAAAAAACTTCTCCAGCTGATATGAAAAATAGTGTTCGGCTGATAGATTGCATAGTAGTGTCTGAGGGGAAATAAGTCGAACAAGCTCAAAGTCTAAATGATAACTAGATGCCTAGAATATGAGATGTGTGTTTGGTTCAAAGGTAAAAAATTTTACAAAAGGAATCGTGATTGCGTGGAGTACTAAATAAGTTAAATTTACAAAACTTTTTTCACAGGTGAATGCAACTCTATGCGACAAATCTAATGAGTATGATTAATCCATGATTTGCATTAACCGTCCTCTAACCATACGATCAAAGGCCTCATTAGATTCGTCTCACGAATTAGTCCAATGGTTGTGGAGGTGGTTCTAAAAATGTTTCATTCAATTTTTAAATAGTAAAGTGAAAAAGAATTCACCCTCCCAACCAATTGCAGGAGCATATACATCTTTTGGCCTTTATACCCCCGGTCGTTATTGAGTCAAGAAGAAACTTGTGCAACTGGTATGAAGAATAGTGATCGGCTGATAGATTGCATAGTATTGTTTGAGAGGAAATAAGCCGAGTCTAGATAAGCCGAACAAGCTCTTTAGTCTAAATGATAACTAGATGCCTAGAATTTGAGATGCGTGTTTGGTTCAAAGGTAAAAAAAATCACAAAAGGAATCATGATTGCGTGGAGTACTAAATAAATTAAATTTACAAAACTTTTTCACAGGTGAATGTAACTTTGCGCGACAAATCTAATGAGTATGATTAATCCATGATTTGCTACAATAATACTGCATTAATCATCCTCTAATCATGCGGTCAAAGACCTCATTAGATGCGGCTCACAAATCAGTCCAAATGTTGTGGAGGTATTTTTTAAAGAGTGTTTCTATTTAATACTCCTAATTAGCGGTTAATTTTTAAATAGTAAACTGAAAAAGAATTCACCCTCTCAACCAATTGCAGGACATCTTTTGGGATTTATATACCCCCGGTCGCTATCGAGTCATAACAGTCTGAAAATGCAAGAAGAGAACATAAATTCTCAGCAACATCTACCGTGAACCGTCCATTTTTTTGTCTTGGATGGCCCAGATTTCCCCGGATGCACGGATGGCCCAGATGCCTCGGATGTTTGACCCATGATAGATGGTTCTCAAAAGCATCTCTCGGAAAAATCGCAGTACTGAAAGTCCGAATGATAACTAGATGCAATCCGAGATGCCGTTTCGTAGCAAGGATTCATGCCGGGGGCAGAGATACCTTTGCGTGCTTCTCACGTAGTAGTACTACTACATTCCTGTCTCGTCGGGCACTTTAAAGTTTAAATTCTGCCGTCCAAGTCACAGGAAAACCGTCCATTTTTGCGGGCTAACCCCTTCTCCCGGTCTGCTGGGTGATTCTAGACTAGACCGAAGGAGTGAGGACTGAGCACTACGTAGCACCTTGTTCACCTCGGATTCTCGGAGGAAAAAAAAGACGGAAGCAGCTGGGAGAACCATCCATGCGGCAAATGCATGCATGTAATAGTCATGTTTGAGCGCAGGCAACCGCATACCACGCCACTTGTTAATTCCTGGTGTTGTGTGTTGACGCCCCTTGCATCACGATAAGGTTAAACCGGGTTAGGTAGGTAATGACCCGACTGCCGAGCTGCATGCTGTCGGCTCATATATCATCATCTGGATCAGATATACTACTCCTCCGACTGCATGCTGCCTTTTCTAGCTGGTGCCAGGTCTCAATCGGTCGTTCAACACACAGACATACATGCTATTTCATTATGTTCATGCCTGGTGGGCTCTCTCTGGTGCCGAGGGAAAATAATATGGGTCTCAGTTATATTTCCACTGTCAAATCCTTTATCTGACGTACGTACGAGACCATGCATGCTGCATGCCTGCATGCATCCCCTGGGCCTGTATGCAGTGGCCACGCACGCATGTTCACACCGCGGGTAACAGAAAGTTCTTTTATTTGTGTTTCTTTCAGACGACGGAGCGAGCACACGGGCGGGCGCACGACGCCGCCGGTGTACGAACCACTTTTGCCACTCCCATGTGGCTGGCCATGTGGCACGACGGCGCGGCTGCCGGCCGGCCTCGGAGGCAGAGACAGAGCGGCAGCTGAAAAATGGAGCTCCACCGGCCCTAGCTAGCTAGCTAGTTTAATAATGGTGCTCAGCATACCCAACACACACCTGCTGTAAATCTCATTCTAATTATCGTGGTATCTTTTCAAAGGTATATATGACGGCGTGCCCGTGGACTGACACATACGATCGACCTATACGTACATAGTATGTGGCAGCAAAATTAATCATCAATATATATAATTATATAGCATCGTTTTCTGACTAACCATGACGACTAACCATTCATCCCGTTATTCAGTCAACTTCGCCTCATTGACATCATGTGGCCCGGCGATGCATGTATAGTACTGTGACAAACATGTGGCTATGAATCCAAACATATCCTAAACTTTCTAAGCCGCGTGGCCAGTACTACAAAAAGAAAAACGCAAGCTTTTGGACTGCTCGTCCATTCGTTAGTTTGTCGACCCAAGTCGCAGGGACAGAGACGGCTCTAGCCAAGAGGGAGGGAAGAAAACCACCTACTAGTCTACTACTATACCTGGGTTTGAGAGGAACTGCAGCCAAACCGGGGCGGCCGCCTTTTGGTTTGCAACTTGCGAGCGTCAACGGCTGGAAAACTGGACTAAAACCTCGTTTCGTGAAATTGAAGGAACGGCCGATGACTCGATGGTGATGCTCTGCAGATATGAAAACTTGTTTCAGCGCCCCCAAAATTATTGGCACACGGAGACCGGCTGAAGACTCTAAAGGGCGGCACCTTTTTAATTAAACCAGACCGATCTCTACAAAGCAGTTCACACAACACTAGTATACTAAGCAAGTTGATGATCACTGGGAGAGAGAGCTCCTCCGATCCTCACCGTCCCCATGCGGCCATGCTACGGCGCGCGCGCGCGCGGTGTGGTGGCCGTCGTTCTCTAGGCTTTTTTCCCTGGCGCAGCCGCCGCCGGGGGCATGCAAGTTGCTGGATGGATCCCCCTGCCTGGATGGCCGGGCGGTGCGGGCGCATGTGGCGCGCGCCATGGAATCCGGCGATCAAGGGGGAGATCGAGGGCGCCAGCACTTACCTGGCAACTTGATCACGAGCAAACTTGGCATGGCGCCACGGCCAGGCAATTATCGGTGGCGTCTTTTGGTGGTGGTTCGAGCGGTTGATCGTGGGGGCGGCCCGTGGCGCGCCGCCAGCCACGTAGGCAGCACCATCACGGCCAGGGAAAAAGGTGTACGGACGGGCTTAGATTTTAGAGAGACGGCGGGATGGACTGGAGCTAGCGCGGCACGGGGTTTATCGAGTTCAAATAAAGCTCATGAATTTTGACAGAAGATTTGTGTACTTCGCTCAAAAGTCGTCGTCTCCTCCGTGAAAGAAAAAGTGGTTTATTTGCTGCTCAAAGTCAACCGTCTCGAGATCATTAATCTATTATTATTATTATTATTATTATTATTATTATTATTATTATTATTATTATTATTATTATTATTATTATACTTGAGTGTTAAAAAAGTCACCACGTTCGCCGAGAGGGTCTCGAAATTCCCAGGTTAATCCAAAACAGAGAAGAATATACACCGTTGGATTTTATGAACATCTGAAGGTCTAGATTAATCTAAAGAATACATAAATTCGGAATTAAAATAAGAAAATCCAAAGAGTCCATATTCAATACAAATACAATTAATCTATCTATACTATAAGTAGCGGAGACAATAGAAAGCTTTTCTCAGCCAAATCGGTCCCACCATACCCCTCACGTTGGACCCACATGTCGTATGTTTTTTGAGTGGATAGGGTGGAAGGACTATGAAGTACCAAAAAATCGTAATTTGAAGAGCGTTTCTGCCAAAAACAAATTGTTTTTCTCACCCAACCACCTGTGTACCCACATCGTGTACCCGCTGGACCCATCCCTTTCTCCGTTCGAAAAAAAATTGAACAAGACGGAGCCTCCCTCCCTCACTCGCTTGCACGGAATCATCTCCGCGGCTCCTCCCACCAAATCCAACCGCCTCTCTCCTTCCTATCAAGTCCGGCGGCGCCGCCCAAGCTGCGGAAGTGGACAAATCCGTTGTCGTCCTTGCACAGCAGCCGCCGGCACCTGCTTCCCTGCCCTGCTCGACGAGGATTGTTGCTCCCCCGCCGGCTACGGGCTACCACCTCCGCACGGTTCGCTGGCGGCCAAATCAAGCGGGCACCAGCGCAAATCGAGCAAGGGCGCACTGTCGATACCTCGAGCAAGGGCGGCGCCCAGCGATAGCTCGAGCGCCACGGGCCGCCGTCGGGTCCGGCAACGGTACCCCCGGCCCGCTTCTCCACACCGCCATGGGGGCCGGCCGCAGCCCGCAGCGCTCCTGCTCCTCCGCGGCGGCGTGCGGGCTGAGGCCGGCAGTGGCGCGGTTGCCGTTGCCCAGCGCCAACCAAATCCATCAGCCCAACGGGATATACCAGGAGCAAACCTACTTCCTCTGCCCGGCAATAAGTAAAAACTCGCGTTCGGCTCAACCCCTTCGATTCCAACCCAAGAAAACTTGCAAGAGAAGCTCGAAAAAACCAGCAAAATCGCGGGGAAGCGGGAGGCGAGCAATGCGTGAACGCTTGGCCGCGACCGCCTAGGCGAGCTCGGCCCCGCCAGCCTGCGTCGCCCCCAATCCACCCCCACGAGTAGCTCTCATCTTTCCCAAATCAAATCATCGAGAAATTGTATGCAGGGCTAGCGTACCCTTCTCTGTGACTCGCCACTGCCGAGACCTTATCGCGCTTGTGCTTGGCCATGTCGCCTGGAAGCGCACCCATGCCGCGGCCTCACCGTGCAGCCACGCCGAGCCTACACCGCCCTTGCTGCCTGACTCCCTACACACGCCACCTGCGCCACCCCTAGCTGGCTGGCCCTTCCGCGGTGCTCAAATTTCCCCGGTCGCAGCTTCGATTTCCCATGGGAGAGCATGACGCAGGAGCCTGGCACCTGATTTTCACTTCCACTGCCTCGACTTCACTCGCCGTCGCCCTCGATTTGGTTTGTTGATGTCCATCGCGTGCGATGCCTGCAGGAGGAAGACAGTTCGGCCGCAACACACAAGTCTGATTGGATAACAGCAGGGTAGTGAGGCCCTTTCCCTATTTTCCAAACGTGTATCTCTTTTCTTACTTGGTTCAATCTTGCTCCAGCTACCAGACGGGTAAACGGTAGCTTCAGTTCAAAAATAATAATGGCAAAAACGCAAAATTGAGAAAAGAGGGGCAAATTCACATTGAACCTCAGTTGAGGGCAGAATCACCAAATTCCCTTTAATCTATTGAGCCATATATTGCTCTAACAGGTTTCTGTATACACCAATAAAGAGGTTATAAACCTAAAAAACGTACAACCACACCGTCTATAAGCTCTTAGGTTGATTTGTACACACTCTAATACTGAGAATGCTTTCGTGCTGTTCAGATTGGTTCCGAGTGTTTTCCATTTTGTAAAACGGCTTGTAAAATGGTGAACTATAAACTAAATCTCTTTGTCCTTTACATATACACCCTCCGTCCCTTTTTGTTGGTCGCCAAAAAACAGTGATTCCCCTCACAGACACGCTTTCCGGACGACCATCAATAAGGGACGGAGTAGTAGTGTGTTTCATATTTATTTTGACAATCAGTAGATGACAATTGCTTTCGATCATAAAGTAGTGTTTCTACATTTGTCATCTTATATTCCAATTTGATTAAATATACAAACATGTTATAGCTAGATAAACACTTTGTATGTTATTTTTTTAATATCACGTGTGTGCCGCAATTTGTAGAACGTTTCTGCCAAAAAACAAAAAAATCTCACCCAACCTGGCTTTACCCACCTCTCATACCCGCGTGGGCCCACCCAGTCGTTTCATACCCGGCGGCGTACCCACACCTGACCTTTCTCAATATACGTTCCTCAATCCTCACCTATCACGACTCCAGAATCTCCGTCGTCCCTACGCCTTCCCTGGCGGCTACATCATATGTCCACCCGGGGCTGGAGATCTGATCCCTCCTCTGCCTGCATCTACTCCTCGCCACCATCCCTATAGCACGCTCCTCCAAAGGCAGGAGACGACCACTAGGGCGAGATGCCGCCGTACGTGCGATATGCGATAGTGTATGAGGCCTCGGCGGTGTTGTGCCCGGGTTGCAGGATTGCGACGCGTGGACGGAGCCGCTGGAGTTTCCCTACTATCAGAACCTGGTGTGTCAGGCGCAGTGGGATGTTCCCCTGGCGTGGTCACCGCGGATGGCGGGCGGTGCAGCGGCGCACCTCCAAAGGCAGGAGACGACCATTAGGGCGAGACGCCGCCGCACGCGCGCAATGCGATAGTGTATGAGGCCTCGGCGGTGCTGTGCCAGGGTTGCGGGATTGCGACGCGTGGACGGAGCCGCTGGAGTTGCCCTACTATCACAACGTGGTGTGTCAGGCGCGGTGGGATGTTCCCCTGGCGTGGTCACCGCGGATGGCGGGCGGTGCAGCGGCGTGGGGACTGCGCGCGGCGACACTCATTCCCGAAGGGCGAGAACATCTTCTGGGGCGGCACCTGGCCCCGACCCGGTGCTCTGCTTTAAAATTTGTTTGCTTTGCTTTCCTAACTGACTGACTCCCTGTATCAGTGGCGATGCGGGTGTGCGCCGATGGCAGCACCGCGTCTTCGACGGCTTGCCGGAGCTGCTCCCCGGCCAGAACACTGGCGAGGTCTACGAGAGGTAATGGTGACGCCGTGCCCAATCAAAGAGCCAATTTTTGTGGCTAGGAAATGACGCCTGGCCTGAGAGAATTGGTATTGGTGGGTGGGATTCACCCAATCACGTGCTGTTGTTGTGATCTGCGAGGGAGCGGGGCGAATTTGGGGGATTCCTCGTAGGGTTTTGGGGGCCGGTTGGTGCGCTGTGTTCTTGGTTGTGGGAATAGCTTCTCGATTCAGGTACCATTATTTAATTTTTCACATGTTTCCTTTCTTTCGTATTGGAGACATATAAGCCACCTAAATTCCAATTTCTTTCTTACTACCAAGTTCTTGTATCATGGAATTTGCCCGCTTACTTTCTGTATTCTTATATATGTGGCAATCCATAACAATGAAATGAAGAAGTACATGTTGATCAAATTATACATTATGCCCATTAGTTTTTATTACAAGCAAGTAGATACAATCCTCAAGTTGGCCAAATCGTTGGATGGTCTCTACAGCTTATCAAGCATTCACTGAACTTCAAGCTAAATTCAGATTGTGCACGGTTCAGTGCAGCTGTTACTCTGTTTGTGCCTATTGTGCGGTGTATATTTCCTACAGATTTTAGAAAACACTTTTGCGTATATTTGAGCAAGCTCCTGGCTCCTTAGGGGTTGAGATTAAGTGCTAGATTTGGTAAGATTAGGGATTAAGTGCCTACCTTACAACGTTATAAGATAATTAAGTTATATGTACTGGTGTTTGCTCAGTTAAATATTTTATTTAGATGCACTATCCGAGTGCTCACGTTCAGTTCAACAGGCTTTTGCTTTTTTGTCAATAGTAATTTTAAGTCCTTAAATATGTTTTTGCTTTAATTAATAATCTGGACACTGCAACTAGAATATGGAAATAGGGTACAAATGATAATTCTAAACCAAGCAACAAAGTCTAATTGATTGTTTTTGGGTTCTCACCAATTACATGAATCATTTGTAACCTATACTGGTTGTCATATATTATCTTAATTTAGTATTTACCAACACTGCTATTTTTTACTTTTCAAGAGACTCGCAAGTTATCTTAAGGATAACTTCTAAAGCTTATTAATGAAAAGGTGTTACAAAGTTGGGTTTTTGTTCTGTGGCACATCCTCAAATGATGTTTTTTTACCCAGCACATCCTATTCCTTGATTTAGTGTGGTGCACACTGAGATTTTGTTTCTTTACCTCCAACACACTGCTGCACATAGATGGACTTCTTTGCCCTTGCAAAAATTGGGCCCACCCGTCAGTCTTTCCCTCTCTTTCTTCATGCGGCTCTGTCCCTACAAGACCAGAGTCCTCCGCACTCGACAACCTGCCTCGATGCACTCGTGCCGGCGCCGCTACTCGACCTCCCCTCACCGGCTACACGGTCCACAACCGGCCGCGGCGTCCCGCGCCGACGCAAGAGGGGCGGCGGCGGTGGTCCTACGCCTGTGGCTCCATTCCTGCAAGACCGCGCGCGGCATCCCGCTCCTCCGCGCCGCCGCACGAGGCCGCACGCGAGCTAGTCCCTACTCCGTCGTGCGAGCTGGTAGGGAAACTTCTGTCCTTTGCAGGGACTACCTGCGGCGCTCCGCTCCTCCGCCGCCACACAAATCGGGAGGCGGAGCAGGCATGGGCGAGGGAGGGCGCCGGGGGATCTGCTCGCCGCCTCTGTCGTCACGACGCGAGATTACCATACCGTCGTGTGGGCCGCCCGATGGCGTCGCTGTGGAGGAAGACGGGGTGGGCGGGCTTCGCTCTGACGGTGGCGCGGGTGTACTCAGAATAGACGGAGGTGAGCGGCGAGCGTCCTCCTCTGGGAGGAGGAAGATGCCGGAAGCAACAAGGAGACTAGGAGAGGGAAAGAGCTGACGTGTGGGCCCATTTTTGCAAGGGCAAAGAAGTCCATTTATGTGCAGCGGTGTGTTGGAGGCAAAGAAATAAAATCTCAATGTGCACCACACTAAATCAAGGAATGAGATGTGTTGGGTACAAAAACATCATTTGAGAGTGTGCCATAGACAAAAAACCCTACAAAGTTTATTACTGGGCCATTTCAAATATTTATGTGCATGGTATGTTTTTTACTTAATCCATCCAGCTTTAATTTGTTGACTACTATGATGGGATCACAACATTTCAAGTTTTGGCATGTGTTATGTTTTTTGGTAATTTGAAGAATTTTAATATTTACTTTGTTGGTTACTGAATTAAAAACATGTGATATTTTTCTTTCCAGAAATCCATCCTTTTTAGGTGTATATCTTAACTTAAATATAAGTTTTTGGCTTATTGCTTATTATATTTTTTCCAGATCATGTGCATGTCGCACGTACACTTTACTAGTAAATACATAAATTCGAAATTAAAAATAAGAAAAATAGTAGTTAATGTTTACACAGATTGGAAAAGAAAAAAATGCACTGTTAATCCAAAAAAGAGAAGAATATGCACCGTTAGATTTTACGAAGATCTAATGACTTACAAATTCTCAAATTAATCTACAAAGAAAAGATATGCACCGTCGGATAATTAATATGAACATCTAACGGTCTATAAAAATATAAAGAGTCCATGCCAAATTGAATTAATAACTAATCAAAATAGAAAAGAGTATGTTGAATATGTTGACCCACGGTACACATTAATTTTGTGACCTATTGTCACCCTGTGTGATTCCATATCTCGCAATACACCTCGCTAACCACGGCATACTTACCTAATTAGTCACGCGCCCATACAGAGTATGCTAATTGCCTTAGGCAAGCTTTTCATATAAATTAATCTATTTATTATCTTAAGACAACATAGTTTAAAGAAGGTATTACGTTTTCCGAAAGAATCTACATTAAAAAAGACAAATTCAGAATTAAAAAGAAAACACTAATATGCGGACGGAGTGTCATGAGTCCAAACCAAAGTCCAACTCACCCTTGCTATGTTGTAAGAAAATGTTGGAATTAAAAAGAAAAGATATATATAGTAGGAATATAGTAAGTGAGTTTAAACTTTAAAATTCCCAATAAACTTCTAGACGAAGTTATACATTTATAGAATATATATAGATGCAACTTTAACTTCAATTAATGAACAAAGCATATTTTTTGAGAAATGATAGGGACGTTCTTTGCCGGCGGGTCGCCTCGCCGATTTGCTCGACGAGCTTGCACGTCAAAGCAAGAAAATCCTTGGTAGTGTAGGAGATTGCTGATTCGACGTTGCAACTTTCGAAACGAGCTCTGTCGTCATCATATCTAGGCACACCAGAACTAAATCATGCTATGCCTTCGTGAAATCCAACTCTTTAGCCACCGAATCGACCTCCACTGTTGTCAGATTGTCCTCCATTTCGACCGGATCAATCTTCATTGCTGCCGAATCGAGCTACGATGTTGGTGGTGTCGGTGTTTTAGACCGACAAGCTACCAAGGGGAGTACCTGAGGTAGATGAATGTGGCCTCGCCGAGATCGGTAACTCGAAGGAAGAGACACGTGGCACACAATTTAGACAGGTTCGGGCCGCGAGGTGCGTAATACCCTACGTCCTGTATGCTGTGTAGCTCTGGATTGATTGGATGTGTTTACAAGATGATGCGTATGAGAGAGAGAGGGGTCCCTGCCTCGCCTTATATAGCCCTGGAGGTAGGGTTACAAGTCGGTTTGAGGAGAGAGTGCTAGTCGGGTACGGATAGGAGTTCTCTACATAGTACAGGACATGTATAGCTTCCTATCAGAGTACTTCTCCACCGTAGTCCTTGCGCCCCACGCCATCAGGTGCCGTGTGGCACAAGCCGAGTAGTCCCAGGGGCCCACCGAGTAGTCGGTTCTGGTACCCACCGAGGCAGTGGGCCCAGGGAGGTCCATACGACAAGCCCCCGAGTACTTTGTAGTCAAGCAGGATAGTTTCGAGTAGTCTTGACGGTCTTGACGAGTAGTCCTCAAGCATCCCCGAGTACTACAAGCCAAAAGTCCTCAAGAGTACTTGAAGCATCCCGAGGCTGGAAGGTACTCCAGCTGATCCTTGAGTAGTCTTGAAGTCTTCTCGAGTAGTTCCCAAGTGTCCTCGAGTTCTCCTCTCGAAGGCCTTCAACAGTACTTGCATTGTCGTGAAGAAGAAACCATATGGAAAATGCGATTCGAAGAATTGCATTCCATATGGAATGTAGCCCCTGAGCCTTAGGTCGAATCGTAGATTCAAGCTGAGGGTTAATCTGAAGTTCTGCCAAGATTATCCCGTGAAATCCGGAGAAAAAACCGATGGACACGTGGCACGGAGCCCCGAGCCTTGAGTCGAGTACTTCCTCTCGAATTGAAGGGTCATCTTGTTTGTAGAATGTGTCCTGAGTTGCTCTGGAATCTTGTCATCACCCAGGGAATTGAGTAGATGTAGTCGAGCCCCCCGAGATAAAGCGCGTCGACTACTGAAAGATGAAGAGTCAGGCGGCCGCCGCTGAGTCAGCTGCCAATACTTATCCATCTGTCCGTTGCAGCGCCGCCGGTTGGCTTATAAATAGAAGTCAAAACCCTTAGGGTTTTCCACCCCCCACATTTGCAGCCATTTGAAACAAATCTAGCCAAGAGTCGGCCACCCATACCACTGCCACTGCCGCTACACTGCAATATGTAGATCCACGCGCGTCGCCGCTGTTTGCTTCCAGAAAAGCCCCCGAGCGGATGCGAGTGAAGACCCGGTGCATTTGGAGGATGATGTCTTCCCCATCAAAGAGCATGAAGACAGGCGCCGGGAAGAAGAGATCCTGTGAAGAGGCGGCTGGATCCGCCTAGGGGTCAACGCCGTCGACCTCTCCCCCGCGCCCGAATCTGAACAAAGAGTGGAAGAAATCCAAGGCGAAGACCGAAAACTTGCTGGCGTTGGTGAACAGAGGTTTCCTCTGGGAAAAGGAGATGGACATGTGGCGCGCCGCCGCGGGAGACCCGTACCCGATGGAGAAGAACCTCGACGAGATCCCAATGTTCGCCCGGTTGGTAGAGCGCAGGTTGGCCCTCCCGGCGAGCGACTTCTTCAAGGGTCTCCTCAAGTACTACGGTATCGAGTACTTGAACTTGAACCCTAACAGGATTTTTCACGTCTCCGTCTTCGTCCATTTCTGCGAGGCCTTCGTGGGGATCAAGCTTCACTGGGTCTTGTTTCGGAAGTTCTTCCGCTTGAAGCCGCAGCCGAGCGCCAACGACCCAAGAGTAGTCGGAGGAGCCGACATCCAGATGCGCGAGGATGCTGCCGAGCAGTACTTGTCGTACAAGCTCATCAACTTCAACCAAGACTGGAAAGTCAAAATGGTTCTACATCACCAACCACCACCCGGAGCTGCGGAAGGCGAGCGGGAAGCAGACGAAGCATCGGCCCTGATGGAACATGGAGCCGACGATGCAAGAGGGTATTCAACTACCCGAGTTGCTGCAGAAGATCAAGGCTTTGAGAGAAGTCAGGCTGAGGGCCGAACACGTGGCCTTCGGCTTCATGAAGAGGAGGGTACAACCGCTGATGGCGCACGATACCCTCGGGTACCAATATACGGGCGACGACGACACGTCGAGGATGCCCGGTAATGAAGTCGACGATGACGACATCGTCGAGAGACTGGGTAGGATCTTCAAAGATATGCCACCATACACACCCTGCCCAGTCCCCGAATACTCCGCGGCTCGTCCGCCAAACAAGGTTGGTGATCGAACTTGCGTCTTCGAGTACCCATTGTATTGTAGTAGTCGGGCTCACCCAAACTGTTTGCTGCATGATGAGATGACGAAGTTTGTATCCGACCCTGCTTCCACTCCTCTACTTGTGGATATTCTAGAGGAGGGCAAGGGCAAGGGCAAGGGCAAGGAGCGCCGTGAAGTCAGCGAATGTGACGACACCGTCACCATTGAAGATACATCCGACGAGGAGGACGGGGAGACGCTTCGGGGAGCGGTTCCGAGCCCGCGGTCCGGTGTTCGGCCCGTCCGGACTGCCCAATGTGCCCCTCATTGATGATCCACCGACGAGCCTGGAGGCCAGTCTCCCTGCGCCGCCAATGAGGCCGCGCAATGTGGCACGCAAGCGCGTCGCCAAGAAATTGAAGGTCACCGAGACTACATCTTAGGAGGTAAGTTCCTTGAGTAGAGTAGTCGAGCACTTGTCTTTGCAATATTATGTATGCTGACAATTGAATTCTGAGTGCTTGCAGGAGATTCCATCATCCGACCCCGTTGACCAAGGGGAAGGAGACGACTGGGAGACGGTGGGCGAGCCGTTTGAGAGAAGCCACAGCCCAGCCCCCACCATAGAAGAACTTATGTCGCAGATGACACAGCGGTCGACTAGAGTTGATGAGCCGCAGGCGCCGGCCATGGAGAGCAGGCCGGAATCGAGCGCGGCTACTGGTGCCGAAAATCCAATAGCGGCTCAAGCCAAAGAAGAGGCGTCCGTCGAAGCCGGGCTTGTAGACATAGCTAGCATACTCGGCGCTCCGACCGTGACTGTCGTCTGATCTAGCTTGTAAGTGAAAACCTTTCCCGAGTAGTACTTGTAACTTTGTAGTTTTACTTGGTTGACCACCAATTTTGTATTGTGCAGGAAATCGACTGACTTGTCCTGGGAAGGAGATGAGCCTAGGACGGTGGTGGCTGAAGAAGTCTCCGCACCTACTGCCGAGGAGTCCGCTCTCCTTCCTCAGGCTGAGAACGTGACGCCGGTCGCGGAGGCTATGCTGCCGGAAGCAGCGTAGTAGAAGGCGAGTACACTGCGGTAATGCAGCCTTCCTCGAGTAGTAGTCAGAGCACCCGGGGAACTGATCCCATGTGTCTTGTGTTGACAGGGGCAGAAGTCGAGGTAAGCACCATCCCCGAGGCTGTGCCAGTTGAAGGTGTCGTGCCAGAGGTCGAGGTGGCCACAGGAGCAGCAACCGAGCTGGTAGAGACATCAGCCCCCGGGATGGCCGAAGAGGTGCGTGACGATGCACAACCGGAGGCGAGCCTGGAGGTAGTCGTCCGCTCGCCGAAAATCCAAGACGCGGAGCCGATCTGTTCGGCGCCGATGTCCGAGGCCGCCACGACTAGTCGTGATGGACTCGAGCTTCTGGCGGATGACCTTATCAGCCCGGCGACGGTAGCCCGCAACTTGGAGTCGATGCGGCGGGTCGAGCAATGGATGAAGGTACGTAACAGTACCCTTGAGTAGTCGAAATCTTCTAGATTTTGAGTACCTGCATAACAATTATTGCCTTCTGGAGGCTGTCGTGGAGAGATCCCGACAAAAGTCTGATATGCTCCAGGGGTATGGTGATACGGTGCTCCGGGCAAAGACGTTGGAGAAAGAACTCGTTAAGGCCAGGAAGCACTCCGCCATGCTCCAGTCCAAGTTTGATGGCGCCTTCGCCCAGTACCTCAATGAAGTACAAGATATGCAGGCGAAGAGCGATGAGCTGGTTCGCAAGAACAAGTCGCTGCGCCAAAAGAACAAAGGTATGCCGATGCCATCTTGTCGAGTACTTATTGTGGGTACCCTGTAGTAGTCTAACATCTCCCTTTGAGTTGTTTGCAGATCTTGAGGCCCGAGTGGAATAGCTGAAGGCATCAGAAGTCGATATGAAGAATCTCTTCTACCGAGAGAAGGATGCCCGTGAGGTACTTGAGTACGATTATAAGTAGCTGGCCCATGAGTGTAATATGCACATGGAGCTTCAGATCGTCTCGGATCGTGACCTTGTTAACTGTTATAAATCTTTGCAGAAGCTGAATGAAGACTGCGAGAAGTTGCCGGGGCAGCTCAAGGAACTCGAAGAAGCCGCGCTCCCCATTGCAAGGCTGCTGGTGCCACACCCAGGCGGGCCGAAGATAGCCCCTCTGGTTTACCGGCTGAAGGAAGCCCCCGGATGTGACGCCCAGGTTTTTAATTAACGTCATTAACGCTAATGACCGAATCAGCCGAGTCAAACCGACTGACACTGGTCAAACCTAGGTCAACCTGGGTCATCACCTCGAAAACCTCACCAATGAACCCTATTAGACCCCTTGGCCAAGTCTACACACACCCATGGTCAACCCTTGGTCAAAGACACGGTCAAACCCCGCTTAAACATTGACGTCAGCGGATGTCGTCCGGAACTTTTGCCGCGTTCTCCAAATTTCACCTAAACACATCAAAATCTACCTTTATGAAAGTTGTCCAGCTTGTTGAGGGACACAACTTTCATGTAGATTGGCATTTCAAATTTTGAGTGGAAATTGGTGAAAAACTTGGTCGACTGACAGTACCTCCTGTTTACCGGAACATGGTGACATTCAGAGTTTGGCCGTAAATTGTGCAAAATCCGTTGAGAAAAACCCCTAGCAGCCTTTGTAAAAGTTATAGAGGGTAGTGAGATCTACAACTTTCCTATTTACCACTTTGTGCACTTCTATTCAAAATTTTTGATCAAAACTCGGTCAAACGTCGCCAGTCCGACACGTTGCCCGCGCCGCGCCGCGCCGCGGGCGCGCGCCGCGCCGTCGCCCTCGGTGCCCACGCGCACACGCCACCCGAGGACCCGCTCTCCATGGCCGCTCCTTCCCCATGCCCGCGCGCATGCCGAGAACGCCTCGCGCTCCGCATCGCCGTACCACCGCGCCGCGACCCACGGTCCGACCGGTGTCGTCCGGCCACGCGTTTCCCCGAGGCGCCACCGCCGTCCGTCCGCGGGTCAAGAGGGAGCTCTCGCGTCGACTATAAAGGAAGGCGCCCCTCGCCTCGTGTGCAGGACCGCCGGCCACCGCCCCTTGCTCCGCCGCCGCGCTCCATGGCCGCCGCCGCCGAGTTCCCACTAACTTCCGCGGCCGAGCCACCGTCCCGAGATCACCCCTAGCCTCCACCGGAGCCGACCGCGTCGCTAGTTCGCGTGCCCCGGCCGGAAGCTCGCCGGGCCGGGCATACCGCGGCCGGCGCGCCTACCGCCGCCGCGCGACTCCGCCAGGACCACCACCGCCCCGAGCTTCGGTCGAATCGGTCCCTAACAACTCCAGCACCACCCCGCACATGTCCCCGGCCGGCCCCACCACCGGCCCTCGCCGGAATTTCACCGGACCGCCGCCGGCCGCGCCCTCGAGGACCACATTGCAAAGGGGCAAATCTTTTCAAGGGCCTGACTGCAAGTTGGTAACTGAAATAGTACTTGTGAATTGCAGAAACTTGTAAATTGCGTAGAAAATCGTAGAAAAATCAGAAAATTGCAAACTCAAGTTTGTTGGATTCGTTGTGAAAAATCCCACAACTTTGGTTATTCTTTCCTGAGCTAGTTCCTGTTAGTTTTTGCACGAAATATAGAAATGTCAAACAGCTAGATCTGCAATATCTCAAAATCTATACATCCTCTGTAGCTAATTTTTGGATATGTTGTGTGTTAGGTCATGACTAGCTCCGGTACCAATAACTACACAAAGTTATGTTGTAAATCTTTTTATAAAAATTGTTTTCTATTTCCTCAGAATCTGCATAAATGATTTTTGTAGCTAAAAATAATTAGATTTTTGCAACCAACATTTTCATACTGTCTTGTTATTGCAAAACACACCTCTCGTGAATTAATCACTATTTTATAATTAACAAAAATATTTAGTTTTGATTTATGCTTGTTTTTCTTGGTAATTGCATAAGTCAAGTTTCATAATAGTTCTAGGTGTATGTGCTGCATCCCTAGGCTAGTTTTGGACCATATAACATGTGTGAGAAAGTTTGGATCATTTGGTTGAGTATTTATTTTTTCGTGTGCATTTACCTTGTCCTTCTAGCTAGCTTTTGTCATTTTCAAAAATAATTAATTTCTAGCTATCCAAGGCATGCATGTTGGTCCAGTGGCTTGTTATAGGTGTTTAGTGTGTAACACCCCTTTCCACTGAATTTTATTAATGAATTTCATAAATAAAAGCTATGGGGGCCATTAAGGGCTTAATGGTCTTTTAAATGGGAAAAATCACCAACCATTGTGTGTGGTTGTAAATCATTTTAAAAAGGCTAAGTATACCCACCCACTACTGTTTGTGAAGTTAAATTAAATTATTTACATATATATGTACACAGTCACTATCAAAGAATATTTAATAAAGTACTACATGTTGTTCCTTGATGGAAGAGCATGCTGAATGTATCTCTTATCTAGGTGTGTGTCCAACCAATACACCCCTTGGTTGTCATATATTGTTTTTGGTTAATTAAATTAGAAATCGTCGAATAAATCTTGCATTTGCATCTTCGTGTAGATCTTTCCGCCGGTAGATGTACGCTCGTGCCGGAAGGAGGAGTCGGAGGTGCCGACGGAGAGCTGCAGTACGTGGACGTAGCTCAAGACCTGGACCCAAGTCCAGAAGGGCCCAAGGCCGACCTTGCCAGCGAAGGCAAGCCCCGGATCATTAAACCCGTCTCTTAAAATTATGCAATGATGTTTGCTATGATTGCGCATTTACGTTTCAGGAGTTGAATTGAAACCCTAGATGCATGATCCCTAGGTACCTATGCTCTATCACTAGTATGTTAGGTCGATAGCTGCCATGCTATAGGACCCGATAGAAGTCGAGTGATGTTCGTCACTCACGAGAATAGGTTCTTATGTTGGAATCATAAGATCTTTATAAATGGATCGCTCATGTGGTAAGAGCATGGGATATGGGCTCCGGTCCAGTGGCTTTCGTGGGCTAAGCTTTTGAACGTACTAAGCACTTGCCGGGAATGGGACCGGTAAGCCTAGTACCTTAATGAGGCGGCGCGGGAACTTTTCCCTACTACTCTTGAGTATTCACCTTACCGGCTAGCTACCGGGAAGGGGGTGCATGTGTTGAAGGGATACAGGGTGGCTACGCTAGCGCAAAACAAAATTTTCCCCGCAAAACAGGAACTGCTGCTGTCAGAGATCACGGGATTACCACTAGACGCGCAGATGCAGCGGAACCGTCTCGATGTAGACGAACGCGTCGAGGTAGCAGGCAGTGCAGTTGCTCACATCCACCTTGTCCTTCATGTGTGGTTCGTCCTTGTGCTCCAAAGTAGCACGTCCAAGGTATCCACACGTACGGGGAAGGAACGCCGATCGTAGATGTACTAGCACCTCACGAACGATCACGAACTGGAGGATATAGATGGAGGAGGGGCTGCAGCAATCACTGTAGCGCGAGGTTACTGTTCACCGCGACTACTGTAGTGCGCGGAGTACTGTAGCGGCGGCGGCACTGTAGCAGCGATTAGGGTTTTCCCTTCTCCCCACCTTTGTATATATAGAGGTCACTAATGGGCTTTTCAACCTTTGCGGCCCATTAAGACTCTAGTACCCTAATGGATCAAATCCATCAAACCAATTAGTGGATCCAATCCAATTGGCTCTAGGGCATAAATCCAACAGTCTCCCACTTGCACTAGAGACAATCACATACGCAAGCTTTCTAATGTTCCAACCCCCTTAAGTGTGTGACCCTATAGGTTCACGCACACATAGACATGGCCCGAGTACTACCCGACCAATAGTTGATAGCGGCCTCTAGCAAGACGTGTCAACTCCTACGTAAAGATCTTATCAGACGAACCACACATCGTTTCATACATGCTATTCCCTTTGCCTCACGATATTTGGTCTAGCTCCAAGCTGACCTCTCTTTCTCGACACTGTGATTCAGATCATCAAAAGGGGGTTAACCCTTAACCCAGCACGGCCATGCATTTCTTGATCCGATCACTCGAGGGGCCCGAAGATATCTCTCTCAAGTAGAGGGGCAAATTCTATCTTGATTGACCATGCCTCCCAACATGCTTCCTGACAAACCCGAAAGCCATCTTTTTGACTACCCAGTTACGGAGTAGCGGTTGATGGCCCCTAAGTAGGTCAATTCACAACTTGAGTACATGCGATAATCTCAAGTCTAAGGACATAGCGTATACATTGTGTAAATAGAGAACAAGGTCTCAAATTGGGTCAGTCCAGCCCCATGTCATACATGTGCCCACATTATTAGTTATACATCTCCATGTTCATGACTTGTGAAACATAGTCATCAACTAATTCATGTGCTAGTCATTAACTCATACTAGGGACAACTTTTGAATAACCATGCAAGTAAAAGAGTTTCACAGACAATTCACATAATTGCCAATCAAATACAAGTCGCCTTTCATGGATATTCAATAAAAAAACCAAGTGACATGGATATAATGAAATATAATCATCTCTATGATTCCTTATAAGACATATTTCTAACATTCTTCCACTTGCACTTGAGCTAATCTAGAATATATCTAATACCCATAGCTCTCATGTGCGCCTCATGCTTAGGCTGTGGAAGAGGTTTTGTTAAAGGATCTGCAATATTCAAATCCATGTGTACTTTGCATATCTTGATATCACCTCGTCTAACGATCTCTCGTATCAGATGAAATTTTCGTAGTACATGTTTATTCTTTTGGTAGTTCCTTGGCTCCTTTGCTTGCGCAATAGCCCCATTGTTGTCACAATGAAGATCCAATGGGCTAGAGACACTTGGAAACACACCAAGTTCATAAAGGAACTTCCTTATCCAAACACCCTCCTTTGCAGCTTCCGAAGCCGCGATGTACTCGGCTTCTGTTGTAGAATCAGCCACTGTCTCCTGCTTGGAACTCTTCCAGCTCACAGCTCCACCGTTTATCGTAAATACATATCCTGATAGCGACTTTGAATCGTCTTGGTCAGTTTGGAAACTAGCATCGGTGTAACCTGTTACAACGAGCTCCTCCTCACCACCATAGACTAGGAACATGCCTTTAGTCCTTCTTAAGTACTTAAAAACATTTTTAACCGCTGTCCAGTGACCCTCACCTGGATCAGATTGGTATCTGCTTGTAACACTATGTGCATACGAAATATCTAGATGTGTACATATCATTGCATACATAATAGATCCGATGGCCGAAGTATACGGTATTCTACTCATGCATTCCCGCTCATCAGTTGTCGAAGGACACTGAGTCTTGCTAAGATGTATGCCATGTGACATAGGCAAGAACCCTTTCTTCGCCTCTTCCATGTTGAACCTTTTCAACACTTTATCAATGTAAGTGTCTTGGCTTAATCCTATAAGCCTTTTTGATCTATCTCTATAGATTTTGATGCCCAAAATGTATGCCGCCTCACCTAAGTCCTTCATTAAAAAACTATTTTTCAATGAGGTCTTAGCGACCTCAAGCATATGAATGTCATTTCCAATCAGTAATATGTCATCCACATATAAGATTAGAAATACTACAGAGCTCCCACTTGCCTTCTTGTAAACACAAGGCTCTTCTTCACTCTGAATGAAGCCAAACACCTTTGACCACTTCATCAAAGCGAAGGTTCCAACTCTGAGATGCTTGCTTCAATCCATAAATGGATTTTTGAAGTTTGCACACCTTTCCGGCATTGGTTGGATCAACAAATCCCTCAGGTTGTGTCATATACACATCCTCGGTCAGATTTCCATTTAGGAAAGTTGTTTTGACATCCATCTGCCATATCTCATAATCAAAATATGCAGCTATAGCTAGAATGATCCGAACGGGTGAGAATGTCTCGTTGTAATCAACTCCTTGAACTTGTCGAAAACCTTTTGCAACAAGTCGAGCTTTATGGATGTGAACATTTCCATCCATGTCCCTCTTCTTCTTATAGATCCATTTGCACTCTATGGGTTTAACACCATCTGGTGGGTCAACCAAGTTCCAAACTTGATTGTCATCCATGGAATCTATATCGGATCTCATGGCACTTTGCCATTTCTCGGAATCTGGGTCCATCATTGCTTCCGCATATGTCATAGGTTCATCATTGTCTAACAACAATATGTCGTGCTCTCCCGTGATCATGAGATTGAGCTTATCAGTTGCGCGACATGCCCTTTCAGACCTTCGTGGTTGTGTTGGTGCTTCTCTTGCAACGGGCATCTCAACTCGTTCAGCTACATTAGCATCACTTGTGAAATCTTGCCCAAGTGGCTCATCTTGAACTTCTTCAAGATACACCTTCTGTCTACATTTTTCTCTTTTAAAAAACTCTTTCTCTAAGAAAACACCGTTCCGAGTGACAAACACTTTGCCTTCCGACCGGTTGTAGAAATAATATCCCAAGGTTTCCTTTGGATATCCCACGAATATGCACTTGTCTGATTTAGGTGTTGATTTATCTGATTGAAGTTTCTTCACATAAACCTCACAACCCCAAATTTTCAGAAAAGACAAGCGGGAGTCTTACCGATCCACATCTCATATGGTGTCTTAACTACGGACTTAGAAGGTACCCTATTTAAAGTGAAAGCTGCGGTTTCTAGAGCATAACCCCAAAATGATAATGGTAGGTCCGACTGGCTCATCATTGATCGGACCATGTCCAACAAGGTTCGATTACGTCGCTCGGATACATCGTTTCTTTGAGGTGTTCCAGGTGGCGTAAGTTGTGGAACAATTCCACAACTCTTTAGATGACTGCTAAACTCATGGCTCAAATACTCACCTCCACGATCAGAACGCAAGCTCGTGATTTTTTTGCCACGTTGATTTTCTACTTCACTCTGAAATTCTTTGAACTTTTCAAAAGTTTCAGACTTGTGCTTCATTAAATAGACATAACCATATCTACTTAAATCATCAGTGAACATTATGAAGTATTGGTATCCACCTCTAGCTGTCGTACTCATTGGTCCGCACACATCCGTATGTATGAGTTCCAGTAAGTCTGAGGCTCTCTCAGGAAAACCTGAGAAAGACATCTTGGTCATCTTGCCTAGCAAACAAGCTTCACATGTCTCGTAGGATTCAAAATCAAACGAAGTTAAAAGTCCATCGTTATGAAGCTTCTTCATGCGCTTTTCGCTGATGTGACCCAAACGACAATGCCATATGTAGGTAGGACTTAAATCATTAGGTCGAGACCTTTTAGCACTTATGTTACAGATAGGTGAATCATCAAGATTTAAAACAAATAAGCCATTCACAATGGATGCACACGCCACAAACATATTATCCTTAGAGATCACACAACCATTGTTTTCACTCACAAATGAATAACCATCCTTCATAAAACATGAAGGGGATAAAATGTTTCGACTCAAACTAGGAACAAAATAACAATTATTCATTTGCAATATAAATCCTGACGGGAGGTGTAGTTGCATCGTTCCGACGCTCAATGCAGCAACTCTTGCATTATTGCCTACGCGGAAATCAACTTCTCCTGGTTCCACACTTCTACTTCTTATCATTCCTTGCATCGAGTTGCAAATATGAGCAACCGATCCGGTATCAAATACCCAAGAATTAGTATAAGAATCAGCGAGGAAAATATACGTAACATAAACATTAAGTGTACCTAAAGTGGAAGTACCCTTACTTCCCTTGCTTTTCATAGAAGCTAAGTACAACTTACAATTTCTTTTCCGATGACCGATTTTCTTACAATGAAAACATTCGGCCTTGGCGAAATTTGGACTAGCCTTGGGCACCCGGTTTGGCATTGGGATCTTATCCTTGGCCTTACCTTTCTTCTTCCAAGAATTGCCCTTCCTTTTAAAGATTGGCTTGTTTTGGATCGCCATCACATGACTACTTGCCGTGCTTTTCTTAACGTTATCATCTATTGGTAAGGGGGTGCCTAGAAATCCTTCCCTTTTCTCGGCTCCGAGAACAATTCTCGATTACGAATCCAATTCGTAAAGTTTGTTCCGATCAACTTGTCCTTCTCAAGGACCGAATGCAAGGTAAACGATGTGGTGTTGCTAGGTGCCTTTAATCTACAACGAGAATAATAAATGCAAAACACTAAGATAATATATCCATGACAGAGTAAAATAAAAGAATTTACTCCCACTAAAATCAATATCCCCACATTGATACTTAGTGATTCGAGAATCCACAACTAACAAGTCTACTAGTGAGCTTTTGCGTCACCGCTAGTAAACAAGGTAGATCGGTAAGCAACTCTTTGCTAATCATATCACATATGACTTCGTTGTTGGGTGACATCTCTATGTCTAGGCTCCCAACCTTTATGCCCCAAAATCCTTAACCGTTAAGATGACTTTGATAAGTAAACCAACACTTATGCGTGTAAGTATCCGATACAAACCCGTCTAGTCAAGGAAAACTAGTGGCACCCTAATTTCATAGACCCACCACTAATTGTACAAGACGTGGGACGGTGGCAAGTGTTGGGAGGGCATGTTAACTTAAAATTCCAAAGGGATCGTTCTACTCGTAACATCACACGCAAGAAAATAACATTGTCGCATGTAAAAGTAGAACAGTAAGAACGACATTCACACAGTTGTAACATAGTATGGCCTATTGTCACATGGTGATCTCCATCTCCATTGACCTGTTCATCATGTTGATCTCCATCTCCATGATCTGTGTGTGCCACCCTCCATGTGATGAGTCCTCCAAGAACTATCTAACGCGTGCTAGTAATGAAAGTTACACAATCGCGTATTAGATCATCACAAATTGATACGCAGACCATTACATTAATTTTGACAATACATATGGCTCCAGTCGTATTGCCGTACACGTGACACGCAGGTCACGAATAAATTACACACATGCATCACATACACATATAGGCCATACCGATTACAAAACCTGCAAAACAGATTATCGCAATTTCGACGTCCAAACTTAAAACGCCTGAAAACCCATCTTGCAAGCCGAATTTCGCAAAACTAATTTCGCCGCGACCAGCAAAGCTGGTTTATCACATGTGTAAAATTTTCTGTAGATCAATTTTCATATAGAAAACTTCTTCATCTGAGTTAACCACGAAAAGTTATGGCTATTTTACCAAACAACATGTTTTCTTGTTTTCCCGGGCCGGTAGCAGATCCAATCTGCCGCCGCCACGCATCCCATGCGCCTGGCACTTGACCTAGCTTCGATTCGACCAATCCAATCGATCTCCTTCTTGTTGTGACTGGATTTACGTGTATCACTTAACTCCGATGTCGGAATTCCGACCGGTAGGAGTAATTCGTTACACGACCATCACGTTAAGAACACGAAGCCGATCAAAACTTTGATCTACACATGCATATCTCCATATGCACACATCCCGAATCTAAAACTTAGCAGCTACGGCTCTGGTACCACTGAAGGGATACGGGGTGGCTACGCTAGCGCAAAACAAAATTTTCCTCGCAAAACAGGAACTGCTGCTGTCAGAGATCACATGATTACCACTAGACGCGCAGATGCAGCGGAACCGTCTCGACGTAGACGAACGCGTCGAGGTAGCAGGCAGTGCAGTTGCTCACATCCACCTTGTCCTTCATGTGCGGTTCGTCCTTGTGCTCCAAACGTAGCACCTCCAAGGTATCCACACGTACGGGGAAGGAACGCCGATCGTAGATGTACTAGCACCTCACGAACGATCACGAACTGGAGGATATAGATGGAGGAGGGGCTGCAGAAATCACTGTAGCGCGAGGTTACTGTTCACCGCGACTACTGTAGTGCGCGGAGTACTGTAGCGGCGGCGGCACTGTAGCAGCGATTAGGGTTTTCCCTTCTCCCCACCTTTGTATATATAGAGGTCACTAATGGGCTTTTCAACCTTTGCGGCCCATTAAGACTCTAGTACCCTAATGGATCAAATCCATCAAACCCATTAGTGGATCCAATCCAATTGGCTCTAGGGCATAAATCCAACATGTGTGAGACTGGGTAATTTGCGGGCTATGTCGGCTAACCTTGTACCCAGGACTGTAGGCTCTGTTCCCAACCCGAGGACTTTTGGGATCTGCCTGGGAAGTTGTCCTTGTGGGGGCAGCCTACCGTGTGTTTAGGTTTACCTTGCAAGGTTTAAATCAATCGTTTGTCGGCCTCTCACCGTTATCCGAGACTGCTTAATCAACTGTCCATGATATCCCGTAATGATGGAACGGGTGAATATTGTTGTATGAATTAATTGCTTGTCCAATTCTTGATTGAATTAGATGGCACATTTAGAAATAATAATCAACTAGAACTTGTGCTAAAATATTGAAAGTAAGGATCTACCCCTAGTAGCTGTTCAGCAAAAGAAACTCCACCGGTCAAAAGCCTTTCATGTCTAGAGTTTGGTGATGTAGTTATTGCCGACGTATAAGTCTTGCTGAGTATTAGTATACTTAGCCTTGCTTTAAAACTGTTGTTGCAGGTGTTGTTGACAGGGAGGGTGACGACAAGTGATGACATCACAGATGGCCTCCTGTGATGTTTACCGTTGCGCTAGTTTATTTTATTTCCACTGTTTTCGAACTCTGAACCTTTACTCCATGTCAGGAGCAATGGTTTGTACGAAAATGCTTCAACTCATGTTGTACTCTGGACTCGCTATCGTGTGAGTTTTAATGCATGTGTCGATCCTCTGTGTGATTTCCAAGTGATTTACCGGGCGTTAACCCTGCAACTAACGACAGGATGATACTTTACTATTGCTTAACGACCAAAGTGGATCGGTCTTAGGCGACAGTATGGTATTTTCCTGGGCGGGTTGTCACAGCTGGTATCAGAGCGATTATATGCACCAGAGCCTAATTAACAATCTCAATCACATGATTTTTGAATAAAATTTGCCAAGGTTGTTTGGATTTGCATAACACATTGGTTCGTTAAGGATAAACTAGACCGAGAGGCCCTAGTGGGAATTTTTGGGTTATTTCAGGTGGCTTATTTAACCTATGGTTTATTTTGCTAACTTACAACACATTTACTTTCTGTCTGACTTACTTCTTGCACAACCAAACTAGATGAGCCACGTGTGTTATACGTGTGCTGTACCGCATCACGGGAATTGCGAGGGTTGATAGAGTGATCCATTCCACGGATCCCATCTTCGCGTCTGTTTATGAGTTGTGCTGTTGCGACGTGTTTTATACGTGAGCCTTCCACATGTCGAATATGCGAGGCAAGGACATACTCCATTCAAACGCAGAGTGTCCGAGGTTGGAAGCTGTCCATGCAGCGGCTTAACGCATGGATGCCGTTTCTATAGTGAACGGTAATGTATGGAATGCTTTCATGATGAAGCGTCCCCTCATCCGAGGTGACCAAATGTGACACAAATACCAGTCCCAGGAGGCTGGTAGCACATTTATTACAACAGGTGGAATCAGTCTTTTACATTACGGTTACAGAAAGGGCACGGTAATGCCAACGCTACAATGAACAACACAAACGCTAACGACCACACTACGATAGCAAAGGCTTCCATAGTCTCCTCAGAGTACCACACCATGGAAGCTTTAGGTAGGGCCCTGGTACACAGGCACGGTTGGGTGTAGGGCAATGACCTACTCAACGTCCTCGCGGGATGTAATCGGGATCCTCCTCTGTAACATAGTTAGTAAACAAGAGTGAGTACATACGTACTCAGCAAATCCAACCCCACCCACGGAGGGGCTTATAAGCGAGAATCATGCATAAGGTATAACAAGGATCGAGTTAAGGTTCATTTTGCAAACTTACACATGCGGGGGTTCATTTCAAAAAGGTTTTCGCAAATCATTTTCATAACCCAAGTAACTCAATTGTTTTAGGGAAAAACCTTGTGGATCTACGGGACTTCCCGTCCGTCGTAGCCCGGGCACACGGCCACACTCTTCACCCGAGAAAACAACTCACGCCAGAAAACATCCCATCCCAAACACTAGTTTTTGTGACCACACCGTGACTCGTCCAATACCGTGGACACGGCTATTCGAATAGGTTTGACACTCTGCGGAGGTTGTACATCTTTACCCACAAGTAGGGTACGCGTCACATGGACACCTCGGTGCCGGTACGGATCCTATCAAAGCCATTACCCACCTTAGCTAACACTACGAGCCACCACGGAAGCAACCAAGGGGTTATCCCACATAACCAGGGCGTACCTCACACAGAGCGTACCCCTACTCCTTGGTCTCCCGCTGCTCACCCGCACACCAGATGGCAAGTAGATTAACTAGTGGGGTTTATGCTAAGCGTTGCCACATACAACGGTCGAGTGGTTGTACGATGATCTGGTTCAGGTGAGATGTCACGCAACCCGGTCCTTAACCGACAAGATGGACAACTCCCAACACGCTCAACCACACGGTACGAGCTCACCCATACTCACGACACACACGTCCATCCCGTCTACCCAGTCCTTTACTCATTTTCCGAACATATCCCCTTTTGTTTTTAAAGCACTCACACATTTTGAAAGCACTCACACATTTTTAAAGCACTCATTTAGGCCAAAACAAGGTTCAATCATAGCAATCGAGGGTGGCTATCCTACCATGTTTTGCAGTAAAACAATATGCAATTTATAAAACGGGTATAGGGTATATTTATAAAACTTAGGACAGAAGCATGCATCAAAGGGGGAGGTTGAACTTGCCGTCTTCGAAATCTTCGGGGAGTGCCGGCTCGGCGTCCGGGACCTCGGGCTCCTGCTCGCAGTAGTCGGCTCCGACCTCGGCTCGGGGTACCTTACTCCGTCTACTCCGTCGGCTAAGGCGTACACACACACACAAGCAAACAAGTAGTATTAGCACACATGTCTCCGGCCGAGCTCGGGGAGTGGGAAGTGAGCGGAGGAGGGGTATATATAGATGCGGTAGGGTTTGGTATTAACCAGGGAAGGAAGGGCGGTTATGAGAAGGGGCTAGGTTAGGGGGTATAGATATTAGGGACCTCATTGGTAATTTTTTATTAATAGTAAAAGGGTGTTTATGCTAATCTAAACTAAGTTAGGGTCATTTTGTAGTTTACCCTAGGGTATAATAGTGTTTAACTCTTGATTAACCATTAACTCAGGGACTTATTTGGAAGAATGAAGGGAAATAAGAAGGGAGGCTCGGTCTTGAGGCAAAAGAGGAAAAACGGGGGGGGGGGGGGTTCTTGGCAATTTGCCATCTCCTTCCCCTCCTTCGACCCGGACGAACGAGAGGGAGGGGGGGGGGGGTGCGGCCGCGCGCGGCCTCGGGCGGCGCCGGCGGCCGGCCCCCGGCCACGGAGGCGAACGGCGAGAGGGGGGGGGAAAGGAGGAGGGCGACGAGGGGGGTTGATTTCCACTCACTCACCTTGGGTCAAGGCGGCTTGGGGAGGCGGATCGGCGGCGGCGGCGGACCGGTGGTGTTGGCCTACGGTGGTGGCTCGGTGTGGTTGTCTTTGCGAGGGCGGTGGAGGGTTGCGGTGGCTTGGTGGTGCGGCGAGGGACCGGCGGCCCTTATTTATAGGCGGCGGAGGAGGGTTCGGGAAGGGGAGATATTTTCTCCGGCGAGGAGGGTCGCCGGCGGGCGGCGCGGGGCCGGCGGGTTCGGTCGCCGGGCGACGGGACCGCTCGGGCGGGGGGCGGAGGTCGTCGGCGAGGTGTCGGGTCCCCTCAATCCGTGGCGCGAGGCGGTAGGCCGGCGGGACCGGCCGGCGGGTCGGCCGGCGGCGTCGACGCCGCGGTGTGACGGCTCGAGTTAATGGCGGTCCGGCGGGGTCGTGTCTTGTCCCGGCGGATGAGACGCTTCGACGGCCGGGGGGGGGGCGGTCGGCGTGTGGGAGAAGGATGGGGGGGGGCCGGCGTGTGCGGCGCCGGGCGCGCGAGTCCGGCGGCGCCGGGCGGGCCGGTCGCGGGAGGAAGAAAGGAGGAAAGGAAGGAGAGAGAAGAAGGAAGGGGAAAAAAAAAGAAAAAAGAAAAAGGGGAAAAAAGAAAAGAAAAGGAAAGAAAAAGGGGAAAAGAGGGGAAAAAGAAATTGAGAAAAGTTTTAGAGGATTAGAGAAATTTGTTAGGAAAATAGGGGAAGGGTTTTGTGAGGTTTTTTTTCCAATTTCTCGGGCGTCGGCGTGATTTTCGGGCCGGCGGTGACGGCGAGGCGGACCGGCCGGCGGGACCGCGGCGGGCGCGGGATTCCGGCCGGTGGCGGCGACCGCGGCGTTGGGAAGGTGCGCGGGGCGTGACCGAGGTGCGGTGCCGGCGGGGAATCGCGGCACGCGCGTCGGGGGAGAGAGAGAGAGAGAGAGAGAGAGAGAGAGAGAGAGAGAGAGAGAGAGAGGAAAACAGTGGCTAGGTTTTGAGCTCGGCGGGTCAGTTTTGAAAATACGCATGATTTAATAGGTGATTTATTTAGAGCTAAAAACGCGGGCGTTACAAACCTACCCCACTTAAAATGAATCTCGTCCTCGAGATTCGGCTAAGTCTCGAATAGGTGGGGGAATTCTTTCCTCAGTGCATCCTCTCGCTCCCACGTAGCTTCTTCCACCCCGTGTCTACTCCATTGGACTCTGCACACCCGTACTTCGGTCGTTCTTGTTTGCTTGACCACCGTGTCTAAGATCTTGACGGGCACCTCCTGATACCTAAGGTCTGGCTGTAGATCGATGGTCTCCACCGGTACTCGTTTTTCTTCCAGAACCTTCAGACATCGGCGTAGCTGGGAGATGTGGAATACCGGGTGTATATCTGACATTTCTTCGGGTAGCTCCAGCCGATATGCTACCGCTCCGACTCTCTTGATCACTTTATACGGACCGATGTACCGAGGGGCCAACTTCCGTGTACTTGAAACCTCCGAGTTCCCGGATGGGTGAAACCTTGAGGTAGACGAAGTCTCTCGGGTTGAAGCCCGCTTCACGCCTTTTCTTGTCGCGTAGCTCTTCTGTCGGGGACTGAGCGGCTTTCAACTTTTCTCGGATATCAGCTACTCGCTCCTCGGCTTCCTTTATGAGTGCGGGCCCAACCAGGGCACGCTCTCCTACTTCTGACCACATCAGGGGTGTCCTGCATTTTCTCCCGTATAGTGCTTCGAATGGCGACATTCCCAGACTTGCTTGGTAGCCGTTGTTGTAGGAAAATTCTGCGTATGGCAGGCTCTGCTCCCAATCTTTGCCATAGGTGAGGACGCAGGCTCTCAACATATCTTCCAAAATTTGATTCACCCTTTCGGTCTGTCCGTCTGTCCGGGGGTGGTACGGCGAGGCGAAGTCTAACTTGGTGCCCATGGCTTTGTGCGGAGCTTTTCCGGAACCTAGAGGTGGGCGGGTCCCTACGTCCGAGACTATCTGCTGGGCACTCCATGCAGCTTCACTATATTTTCTATGTAGAGTTTCGCCAACTTTTCTCCTCCATAGGTGGTCCGTACGGGTAGAAAGTGAGCGACTTTAGTGAGTCGGTCCACGATCACCCATATGGAGTCATGTCCCTTCTGAGTCCTTGGCAACCCTACTATGAAGTCCATACCTATCTCGTCCCACTTCCATACCGGGATTGGTAAAGGTTGCAACGATCTGCGGGCTTCTGATGTTCGGCCTTGATCCTCTGACAAATGTCACAGTGGGCGACGAACCGTGCAATGTCTGCCTTCATCCCATTCCACCGGTACTTCGTTTTAAGTCCATGTACATCTTGGTGGATCCCGGGTGAATGGAGTATGCCGAGTTGTGTGCCTCATCCATGATGGTCCGTCGGAAATCTCCACTGCGGGCACGCATATCCTGTTCTTGTACCATAGGGTGCCTTGGTCATCTACCCCCGAAGTCGGGGGCCTTGTTCTCTCGGTATGCTTGCGGATCCTCATCGGATCCTCGTCGGCTTCTTGGGCCTTCGGATCTTCTCTTCTAGGGTAGGCTGAACGCTCAGCTGGCGGACGTAGCCTTGGGGAACGATGTGCACGTTGAGTCGGGCCATCTCCTCCTCGCACCGGGCACTCTTGGGTGCCGCCTTCTCATAGGTCTTCGGCTTAGGGCATCGGCTACTACATTGGCCTTTCCGGGTGGTAGTGGATCTCCAGGTTATAGTCCTTGACTAGCTCTAGCCATCTTCTCTGCCTTAGGTTCAAATCGGGGACGGGTGAAGATATACTTTAGACTCTTGTGGTCTGTGTAGATTTCACACTTGTTCCCGATCAAGTAATGTCTCCATATCTTCAGGGCATGCACTACGGCTGCAAACTCCAGATCATGGGTGGGATAGTTCTGCTCATGAGGTTTGAGCTGACGGGAGGCATATGCCACTACCTTCCCATCTTGCATGAGAACACATCCCAACCCCTGTCGGGAGGCGTCGCAATACACGACAAAGTCCCGTTGAATGTCTGGCAGGGTCAGCACTGGGGCTGTGGTCAACCTCTTCTTCAACTCTTGGAAACTTCTCTCACAGGCCTCGGTCCAGTTAAACTTCTTCTCTTTCTTGAGCAGCTCTGTCATGGGCCGGGCGATCTTGGAGAATCCCTCGATAAATCTCCGGTAGTATCCGGCTAAACCTAGGAAACTCCGGATCTCACTTACGTTGGTGGGTTGCTGCCAGTTGGAGACTGTCTCAACTTTCCCGGGGTCTACAGCTACTCCTTCTGCAGTAAGTATGTGCCCAAGGAAGGATATTTTCTCTAACCAAAATTCACACTTGCTGAACTTGGCGTATAGCTTGTGTGCCCTCAATTTTCCCAGCACTACTCGAAGATGTTGTTCATGCTCCTCCATGCTCTTAGAGTAAACAAGTATGTCGTCAATGAAGACTACGACAAACTTGTCCAATTCCTCCATGAACACCTTATTCATGAGGTTCATGAAGTACGCTGGGGCATTGGTTAGTCCAAAGGACATCACCGTGAACTCATATTGCCCGTAGCGAGTGACAAAGGCGATCTTGGGGATGTCACTTTCCCTGATCTTGAGCTGGTGGTACCCCGATCTTAGATCCACCTTCGAGAAATACTTGGCTCCCTTCAGTTGGTCAAACAGGTCATCTATTCTGGGAAGAGGGTACTTGTTCTTAATAGTGACCTCGTTCAGCGAGCGATAGTCCACACACATCCTCATGCTCTTATCCTTCTTTTCCACGAAAAGTACTGGGGCTCCCCATGGTGATGAGCTTGGTCTGATGAACCCACTTCGCTGGAGCTCTGCTAGCTGCTTCTTCAATTCTGCCAACTCAGGGGCTGCCATCCTATAGGGCCTCTTGGCTATGGGAGAGGTTCCAGGGATAAGGTCGATTACGAACTCTATGTCCCTGTCGGGTGGCATCCCAGGGAGTTCTTCGGGGAACACATCTGGGTATTCTCGTACTACTGGGACATCTTCTATGGACTTGGCTTCTATGTTGAAAACCATTATATCCGCCTGTGTCCCGGGTGTGGCGGAGTCACTTGTATCCCGTCCGGGTTGGTCGGGTGCACTACTTTATCGGCGCGGCTTATGAGGCCATGGTGTTGGCTTAACCGGTCCATGCCAAGGATCACATCTATCCCCTTGGATTTCGGTACTACCGGGTCCGCTAGGAACTCTACCCCACTTAAAATAATCCTTACCGGGGGCATCCCGGTTGACGATTAATGTCACCTCGGGCGTTCGAGTTATTAGGGGTGCTTTTAGTAGTACTGTGGGTATGTTATGCTTTTCCATAAAGCTTGAGGATATGAATGAGTGTGATGCTCCTGAATCGAACAGTATGGTAGCCAAAACTGAGCTGACCAGGAACTCACCGAGTACCACTCCTTGTGCTTCTTGTGCCTCCTGCGCATTGATGTGATTCACCCGGGCGCGTCCATACGACTGCTGGGGCTGCCTCATCTGCTGGTTGTTGGGGTTGTTGCCGAAGCTGTTGTTGCTGCGCACTGGCATGCGGTTGGCTCCCCGACGTCGGTGGCCTTGGCCCGTTCACCGAGTTGGAGTAGGTGGTGGTGGGCGGCTTTTTAGCATAGGGACGGTTGGCGATGAAGTGCCGGTTTCCGGCGGTTGAAACACACTCGGGAGGTTGTTGTTGTTGGTAGTGATCCGGTTGGTGTTGTTTTGTGGGGGCTTCATGGTATTTCGGTTGTAGGAGGGCTTGACCGGGCTGCGGGGGCTTGTGAGCTTGTGGCTTGGGTTTGGGTTACGTATCGCATAGGGGCTTGGAACCTGGACATGGGGTGTCCAAAGTTTCTCGGTCTCTGGGACCGCTCTTGCTGCTTGGCCTTGTGCTCCATGAATTTGCGCTTGTTCTCCTTCTTTTCTTCGGCCCTTGCTCTCTCCGTGAGGATCGCCATGTTCATGAGGGTATTAAAGTCCGGGTAAATCTGAGGAGTCAGCAGTGTCCTCAGTTCCGGAGTCAGCCCCTTCTTGAACATCTCTTGCTTTTTGGAGTCTTTATCCACCTCCTCGGGGGCATAGCGTGCCAGCTCTATGAACTGGTACGTGTACTCCTCCACAGACATGTTGCCTTGGCGGAGTTCGCGAAACTCGTCTGCCTTCCGCTTCAGTGTGGCCTCCGGGATGTGGTAGCGGCGGAACTCCTCCACGAATTCATCCCATGTGATGGCGGAGGGATCCTTGGGCGCGGCGCGGTAATTCTCCCCACCGGGCTAGGGGCGTCCCGGTGAGTGGTGAGCTGCCGAGAGAACCTTGTCATGGTCCTCGCGGTGGAGGGGCTCCGGTTCCCTCAGGATGGCTCTCAGCCAATCGTCAGCATCCAGAGGATTCACCGACCCGCTGAAGGTGGGCGGCTTAGTCCTGAGGAACTCGATCAGCTTCTCGTTCATGCTCATGGCACGGGGTCTTGGGCGGTTGATGGCGTTGAAGATAGCCTCCATCGGGACGATCTGGTTGGCTAAGACTTGGGCCAAGTCAATAGGAGGGGGTGGTGGTGGCGGGACCACGTTCTCTCCTCCATCTTCATTTTGGTTAACTTCTGTTCGGGGAGACGCTCCCTCCGTCGGCTTGCGATCCCTCGGCATCCGGCCGGTGGGTCCTGACAGGGCGCCTGGAAACCATCTGTAAAGAAGCGGGTTTCTAAGAGATCTAGTTTTATGTGATGTTTAAGTGGATTATAACGGATTTCTTTTGAAAAGGCAGGGTTTATTCTGCCGGTAAGCACACAACAAGCACATAGCAAACAAGCAAGCACAAACAAGTTCTTATTACAAACTAGTGAGGGAGGATACATCCCGACTATGCGGACATACTACACGGCTAAAGGCTAAGGGCACGACTTGGACCGTACGGCTTCATTCCACGGGTCTTGGGGCACACTACTCGCGAGGAGAGCGTCTTCACGGGGTCGAGTGTTCTTCCGGCGGGATGAGCGACTCGTCATCGTTTCCTCCTTCGGGGTCTCCGTTTTCCGAGGGCCGTGCCGCGGCTTCGGTGGTAGGCGTTGGGGGTTCGGTGGATTGTTGGTGGTCTTTGGTGGGACTTCTATGGCTCCTCCCCATCCTACCGGGGGTGTTCCCGGCGGGACTTGAGGTTCTCCAATGGCTGGAGCGGCGTTCCGCCGTGGGTCCATTCTTGCATGCGTTGGTCCTGGATCCTTCGAGGCTTTCCGGGCAACGGCTTCCCGCTTATGGGCTGCTGCGGTCCTCGCTTCGGCTTGAGCCACTCGGACTTGGTGCATCCGTCTTGTGACTTCGACTTGCTCGGCCGGCCGATCTGTTCCCTCAAGTGTCCGGCCCGGTCATCAAAGAGCTTGTCCGGGGGAGACAAGGTAGGCGACTATGTGGTATAGCGGGTCTTCTTGGTGGCGGCGTCGCTCCAAGTTCCTCATGCGGGCTTGCCAAGCGGGGTTACGATGGCGGGGAGGGAAGTACCTCATTGGTGTGGGGACGAGATGTTCCTCGTAGATTCGGCACGGGTAGCGGAGGGCTTTTCCGAGGGCCAAAGGGTAGGTGTCCGGTGTCGGAACCCCGTGGCGGTCACGCGCCACGGCTCGATGTTGGTGTGGCGGTTGCTTCTAGCGACGGAGAGGACCACTCTACGGCGAAGAGTGCCGAGTTGCTCGTACTCTCTCGCTGTAGTACCTAGGGCGCTCGGTGATAGCGAGGCGCTCCGGGGAGTGGATGAGTAGGCGAGCAAAACCGGGCTCCTCCGGCACACGCCTTGGGTCCATCCATCTTCCGCCATCTGAAAACAAAGATAGGGTTGAACAGGTTGTGGTGGGGTACAAAAGATGGATAACTTTATTTAGTAGGGAGGTTGGGGTACATCCTTCGGGGTACACTTATTATTACTAGGACTCCGTCTCTAGCCTAAACCCTAGTCTTATCCTCATGGTGACTCTTCCTCTAGCTGGATACGGCGCTTCTTTAGTGGGAGATCTTGCTCCAGTATCTCATCTTCAGTCTGGGTCCCTTTGTCCCAGTAGGTTTCTTCGGGTTCTTCTTCCTCCAAGTCTGCTTCTCTTCTTCGCCTTCTACGTTCCTTTTGGAGCTCATCCCAAAACTTCTCCGAACGTTCTTTTTCCCTGAGGTAGTCTTGCGCCATGTTGTGCCGTTCAACTTCTGCTATGGTTGTCTTTACTCTTTCTAGTTCTATCCTCTGTTCTGCTCTTTCCGCTCCGTCGATCCGTTCGCTTCGAGTGCCGCCGGGCTTGCTCACGATAAAGGTGGTCTAGGCCTGCGAGGTATATGGATAGGTGGGAGGCTCGCTTCTTCTAAGTCTTCTTCCTCTCGTCCCAACCCTCTCATGCGAGCAATCCACGAGCGTCCTCTTCCTCCGGAGGGTGGAAAGAATCCCATTGGAGTCCTTCGGAGGTCTTGTCTATAGACCACTCGTAGGCGACGTAGGGCCTTCCGAGCGGCCTTGGGGTAGGTGTCGGCAAAGCGAAAACCGGTGGCGTTGACGAACCATGGCTCAATGTCGGGGTAAAGCGTGCTTCTCCCCACAAAGATCGGCGGCTTACACCGAAGGGTGCCGAAGCGTTCGTATTCCGGTAGACGAACTGCGGCGGATCCCTTACTCCGACGCGCTCTAGGCTGAGTAGCAACAGGTTAGGGAGGCCAGGCTGGACGGGGCAAATTCCACCGTTCCACTCGGGGTTAGGCATCTGGAAGCAAGCAAGAATCGAGGTAAGAATTTGGAAAAGGTGGGTTTAGCAAAGGAAAGGTTAGAGGGGGCCGGAGGAGGTCTCGTATCATAGGGGCATGTCCTACGGCCAACCTACGGCTGCGATACCACCGAAGCGTCCCCTCATCCGAGGTGACCAAATGTGACACAAATACCGATCCCGGGAGGTGGTAGCACATTTATTACAATAGGTGGAATCAGTCTTTTACATTACGGTTACAGAAAGGGCACGGTAATGCCAACGCTACAATGAACAACACAAACGCTAACGACCACACTACGATAGCAAAGGCTTCCATAGTCTCCTCAGAGTACCACACCATGGAAGCTTTAGGTAGGGCCCGGTACACGAGGCACGGTTGGGTGTAGGGCAATGACCTACTCAACGTCCTCTCGGGATGTAATCGGGATCCTCCTCTCGTAACATAGTTAGTAAACAAGAGTGAGTACATACGTACTCGGCAAATCCAACCCCACCCACGGAGGGGCTTATAAGCGAGAATCATGCATAAGGTATAACAAGGATCGGGTTAAGGTTCATTTTGCAAACTTACACATGCAGGGGTTCATTTCAAAAAGGTTTTCGCAAATCATTTTCATAACCCAAGTAACTCAATTGTTTTAGGGAAAAACCACTGTGGATCTACCGGACTTCCCGTCCGTCGTAGCCCAGGCACACAGCCACACTCTTCACCCAGAAAACAACTCACGCCAGAAAACATCCCATCCCAAACACTAGTTTTTGTGACCACACCGTGACTCGTCCAATACCGTGGACACGGCTATTCGAATAGGTTTGACACTGCGAGAGGTTGTACATCTTTACCCACAAGTAGGGTACCGTCACATGGACACCTCGGTGCCGGTACGGATCCTATCAAAGCCATTACCCACCTTAGCTAACACTACGAGCCACCACGGAAGCAACCAAGGGGTTATCCCACATAACCGGGGCGTACCTCACACGGAGCGTACCCCTACTCCTTGGTCTCCCGCTCGCTCACCCGCACACCGGATGGCAAGTAGATTAACTAGTGGGGTTTATGCTAAGCCGTTGCCACATACAACGGTCGAGTGGTTGTACGATGATTTGGGTCGGGTGAGATGTCACGCAACCCGGTCCTTAACCGACAAGATGGACAACTCCCAACACGCTCAACCACACGGTACGAGCTCACCCATACTCCTGATACACACGTCCATCCCGTCTACCCAGTCCTTTACTCATTTTCCGAACATATCCCCTTTTGTTTTTAAAGCACTCACACATTTTGAAAGCACTCACACATTTTTAAAGCACTCATTTAGGCCAAAACAAGGTTCAATCATAGCAATCGAGGGTGGCTATCCTACCATGTTTTGCAGTAAAACAATATGCAATTTATAAAACGGGTATAGGGTATATTTATAAAACTTAGGACAGAAGCATGCATCAAAGGGGGAGGTTGAACTTGCCGTCTTCGAAATCTTCGGGGAGTGCCGGCTCGGCGTCCGGGACCTCGGGCTCCTGCTCGCAGTAGTCGGCTCCGACCTCCGGCTCGGGGTACCTTACTCCGTCTACTCCGTCGGCTAAGGCGTACACACACACACAAGCAAACAAGTAGTATTAGCACACATGTCTCCGCCGAGCTCGGGGAGTGGGAAGTGAGCGGAGGAGGGGTATATATAGATGCGGTAGGGTTTGGTATTAACCTAGGAAGGAAGGGCGGTTATGAGAAGGGGCTAGGTTAGGGGGTATAGATATTAGGGACCTCATTGGTAATTTTTTATTAATAGTAAAAGGGTGTTTATGCTAATCTAAACTAAGTTAGGGTCATTTTGTAGTTTACCCTAGGGTATAATAGTGTTTAACTCTTGATTAACCATTAACTCAGGGACTTATTTGGAAGAATGAAGGGAAATAAGAAGGGAGGCTCGGTCTTGAGGCAAAAGAGGAAAAACAGGGGGGGTTCTTGGCAATTTGCCATCTCCTTCCCCTCCTTCGACCCAGACAGAACAGAGGAGGGGGGGTGCGGCCGCGCCGGCCTCGGGCGGCGCCGGCCGGCCGGCCTCCCCGCCACGGAGGCGAACGGCGAGAGGGGGGGGAAAGGAGGAGGGCGACGAGGGGGGGTTGATTTCCACTCACTCACCTTGGGTCAAGGCGGCTTGGGGAGGCGGATCGGCGGCGGCGGCGGACCGGTGGTGTTGGCCTACGGTGGTGGCTCGGTGTGGTTGTCTTTGCGAGGCAGTGGAGGGTTGCGGTGGCTTGGTGGTGCGGCGAGGGACCGCTGGCCCTTATTTATAGGCGGCGGAGGAGGGTTCGGGAAGGGAGATATTTTCTCCGGCGAGGAGGGTCGCCGGCGGGCAGCGCTGGGGCCGGCCGGGTTCGGTCGCCGGGGCGACGGACCGCTCGGGCGGGGGCGGAGGTCGTCGAGCGGGGTGTCGGGTCCCCTCAATCTCGTGGCGCGAGGCGGTAGGCCGGCGGGACCGGCCGGCGGGTCGGCCGGCGGCGTCGACGCCGCGGTGTGACGGCTCGAGTTAATGGCGGTCCGGCGGGGTCGTGTCTTGTCCCGGCGGATGAGACGCTTCGACGGCCGGGGGGGGGCGTCCGGGCGTGTGGGAGAAGGATGGGGGGGCCGGCGTGTGCGGCGCGGGGGCGCGCGCAGGTCAGCGGCGCCAGGCCGGGCCGGTCGCGGGAGGAAGAAAGGAGGAAAGGAAGGAGAGAGAAGAAGGAAGGGGAAAAAAAAAGAAGAAAAAAGAAAAAGGGGAAAAAGAAAAGAAAAGGAAAGAAAAAGGGGGAAAGAGGGGAAAAAGAAATTGGGAAAAGTTTTAGAGGATTAGAGAAATTTGTTAGGAAAAATAGGGGAAGGGTTTTGTGAGGTTTTTTTTCCAATTTCTCGGGCGTCGGCGTGATTTTCGGGCCGGCGGTGACGGCGAGGCGGACCGGCTGGCGGGACCGCGGCGGGCGCGGGATTCCCGGCCGGTGGCCGACCGCGGCGTTGGGGAAGGTGCGCGGGGCGTGACCGAGGTGCGGTGCCGGCGGGAATCGCGGCACGCGCGTCGGGAGAAGAGAGAGAGAGAGAGAGAGAGAGAGAGAGAGAGAGAGAGAGAGAGGAAAACAGTGGCTAGGTTTTGAGCTCGGCGGGTCAGTTTTGAAAATACGCATGATTTAATAGGTGATTTATTTAGAGCTAAAAACGCGGGCGTTACACATGAGTGCTGGCATGAAAGGTTCGTTGTGTTCGGTGATCTTCTGCAGGTACCCTGACCTCTTTTCGTAAGTGGCTAAGTGAGCATTGACTAGTGCTCGACTAGTTATTATAGGGAGATACGTGTATGTGCCGTGCCACCGGCGCTAACTTCGAGTTTTGGCTTGAATGCCTTGTGAGGACAAATAGGACGTCTTGCATCATGCTAAAGGTCGTGGAAAAGCCTAAACTAAACTCCTACCTGTTTACGTGCTCTCTAAGGTAAAATAGTGATAGTGTGTTTTGTCCTGCCTAGCCTCTCAAGTGTAGATGTGTTGTTGTGCATAAATTTATTAGAGTTGTTGCTTAAATTGCTGCCCTCGCCTAAGAATCTTTTGTTTGGGTGATCTCTACCTAGGTTGCTCCAATCTAATATAGTTCTGCTCACCGAAGTTCACGATCATAACTTAGGTCTACCGCAAGTTATGCTCGGTTAGTCAACCCTTGTCGGCTAATTTCCTAGAACCATTGAAATCTTGCTTAGATAGCACCTTTCCTAATCTTCTAGCTCAACCTTGCATACCCAACTTGAGTCTCCTAACCTTGCTAAGTTACTATGCAAGTTGAGAAATGTTGGACTCTGGTTTGAGTTAGGAAGTTCGGTTTCCGATTACCAGAACTTTGTAGCATTAGGTATGCCTGCTCGCTCGAGTTCAGCATACGTGGGTATTTTAGTATACATAATTACCCCATACCTTAACCTTATCCGTATTCGTAGATCCAGTTACCCTTGTACACTCGCACCCGACTAATTCTCACTTTTGTCGTTATGTCCAGATGGACAACGCTGGCTCTGCGTCGGTTGATGTGGAATCATGGGCTCTCGTGAACTACCTCGAGGAGGGTGGATTTCTTGCACTTTTGTGGGACACCCTGAAGGACTTTGGGTACACCACTTACCCAGAGTACTCGACACGTGAGATCATGACCACATGTCAACTCCTTCGTTGAAAAGTGAAGGTGAAGATTTCAGTGTGCCCGAGCAATCCTGCTTGGGAAGAGTGGGAGTGTAAGGCACAAGGGCGAAACTTGTCCGACACGGTGCAGAAGGCTGCCCTCAAAGCACTCACAACTTTCTGTGGGAAGCACCCTGCCGAGATAGCCGGCTCTGCAGCCAAAGTAATTCCTGTACTTGAGCGACACACTGTACCTGGTGGCGAACGTGAAGCTGTCCTGCCAGCCCAGAGCAACTCGCACTACAGTTCTGATCTTGTCACCTCAGTCCGCTTTTCAGAAGCCATGTACAACACTTACCGACGAATGGTGGGAGAAAGTGTATTCTATAGACACCAAATCTATAGATACAGAGTTAAAGAAACAGAGTGTACAGCTCAAGCGTTAAAGGAAGCCCGAGCCATGATAGCTGCTCTCAAGAAGGAAAGACGCAAGGACAAGGCAAAGATACAAGAGTTGAGTGAGATCATACATGAGCAGAATTTCTTATTGCAGCATAACGACCAGTATATGCTTGAACTAGAAAATCAACTGGAAGTTGTAGCAGTTCCACCTCCAGAACCTGCCATCCCTGGACCAGCAGGAGAAGAAGATGCTGAAGATATCCAAGGAGAATCTGGAATTGAGTCTGGACCCGAGTCACCATAGTCCCTCAGCGTGGAAGATCCAACCCTAGGAAGTTGGTATGTGGGAAATAAAATTCTGAGTCGTAGGAGTGTAGTATTTGTAAGGAACCCTAGTGTGCAATAACCACGTTTGGTTAACTATTGCGGTTGGTTGAACTAGGAACCTTGTTGTGCAGCTAGTGTGCATTGTAATTCCAAATGATGTTTGGTAATTCTGAAAACCATGTAATGCCTGGATTAAATATCTCTTTCAGCAGTAATGTTCATAAGGTATTATTTAGGCTAGTCGTGATCAATCAAGTTCTGTGGTCTGAAAAGTCCGTGCCAATCAAAGATCCAATCCAATCCTCAGTCCTGAACTTATTCTCTTTGGTTTTACTCACAACTTTGTGAATTAAAAATTCATGTCACTTTTTGGCATGCATTGCATAGCATATGCATTGGGAACCTTCGGCATACTAACATGCATTCACATGAAAACTCCGTACTCAAACTGTGCTTCTATTGTTGGTGATGTGGTGATCCCATAGCCAAAGGTGCCGCGACGGAACCTAGGGCATCGTGTGTGCTGCAGCCACAAGACTGCCACTAGGAGCACGCTAGGTATCTTGGTTGTGAGAAAGCGACTCGCCACTCAGATCCTTCTCTGCCTATGATTGCCCTTGCAATCACTAACTCATCATATGGGTAGCCGAGTCATTCTAACATGCATCATGAGCACCATACCGCACGAGCATGTGCATAGTGTCTTCACAAGCATGAGCATCGCATCAACTTTGAGAATTATTGCACCTTAAAAATAACGAGTTGTCAACACCTCACACTCGCAAGTTAAGTAAAGGTGTGAGCAGGATTATTCTGAAGTTCCGCATGGAGTCATCCATCGTGTATTCGTTCTTGGTCCGTGCTCATCCTCATAATCGAGCAAGGAAGTACACCCAGGATCGATCGAAGCTTTTGCTAAGCTTCTCTTTGTTGCCATGGCGAACGGAGAGTGGTGTACACTGAGCTTTCTCGTTTTTATCCCCATCACGGTCAATTCTTTAGGCCATTGAACCTCATCTGCGTCAGTGTCATGACCGTACGACGCCGTGACGCGTACTCGCGCTGCTAAGACCTCACGAGCTGACCATTGTCGAGCTTCGTGTTGTCTACACCAGATACCCGACTGGTCAGATGACCGTTGCAGCCCCGCAGCGGTTATAAAAGGGAACCCCTTGCCCAGAACCACCTCAGCTCGGCATCATCACCACCCTTGATCTTCCTCCAGCTAGCCTTGGCCACATTGCCACTAGCCCATCTCTCCCATAAGTTCCATTCCTTACCGAGCGAGCTGCCCTCCGTCTTCATCCCTGACGTCGAGAAGAAGCTCAGAGTAGACCGGAAGAAGAACTCAAGCCAAGCTGCCACCCATGACTCAGTCTTCGGAAGAGTTCGAATCGTTTCGCTGGACGTTGATAGGGATGTATCTCTGTATCGTAGGCGGAATCTGTCTGCTATTAGCTGTGCATGTGCACATTCATCGCCCGCTTCCTCGTGAACGGCGATGAGGTAGGCAGGAACGCACCTTGTACCTTCTGTTCCATCTGCATTCCCGACCATGGGATGTGTAAACAAAGCTTTACCGATTTGATATTGTGACTATTTTGATGTCCGGTTTGCATTACTTACCGTGAACGAGTTTCGTAGAGCATGTTCGAATTGTGAGTTTCTGGGTGAGATTCTGAACATGTATTAATTAGGGACTTAATTTTCAGATGTTCAAACCGGCGCGAAGTAACCCCAATGGTTTTGATACGTCGGGTAGTGGTGATCTATCGCTACCACCGCCCACGACGCTGACCGAAGCTTTCGTGGCAGAGCATACCGACGTGTTGTGCCAGATCCTGCAAGCCCAACAACGGATGGCTCAAAACTACAGCAAATGCCGCCGATGCACCAGAAGCTCCGACCTTCCTAGCCCTGTTCACCCGAAGTACCTACCCAGAGTGACATAAACGCCATTGTCGGCGCCACTCAACTGTTGGAAGGGCAGAATTCCCTGCTGAACCAGATGGTGTGTGATATCATCCAAGGACATTAAGGGGAACCATCTCGAACTAGTTTGGCAGACAGTCTCTCTCAGTCTTTATCTGCCTCTATGGTCGAACAAGCCCGGTTGTTCAATCTATTGGTGGAGTATGTTAATCAAGATCAACCCTAGGCCTCTGACTCAATATTACCACTTTCTCAACTACCAATGGATCTTAGACAAGAAGAGAGGGCAAGCCTGAACAACAAGCGAGTACTACTTGAGATAGATGTAAGTGAGTGGGAAATTACCTGTAAGGAGACTCAACCGCGTGAGGGAAAACGAAGATGTGACACTAGCAAGGCCATTCAACTCCCTGTTGGTGGAACGCTCTCGCAAGCCACGAGGTTAAGAAAGAAAAAGAAGAAAAAGCTCCGCCTCATCAAGAAAGGCCATCAACAAATTTTAAAGCCCGGAGACCTTGCACCCCGTTGGTGCTACAATTGTAGACAACCCAGGCATTACATGCATAATTGCCCAAATCTCCAGAATCAGGATCAGCACCTTGGAGCAGCTAAGCGTGCTCACGGCAAGAACCCGATTTTTCGAGGAAAGCCAGACCGGCTTAACTCTATGGGTAACACCTCTATCCAAGAACCACTTCCCCACTTCCTCTTGTAATTTCGAATCTCGGGACCAGATTCTTCTTAAGGGGGGTAGGCTGTGACGCCCCAGGTTTTTAATTAACGTCATTAACGCTAATGACCAAATCAGCCGAGTCAAACCGGCTGACATTGGTCAAACCTAGGTCAACCTGGGTCATCACCTCGAAAATCTTGCCAATGAACCCTATTAGACCCTTTGGCCAAGTCTACACACACCCATGGTCAACCCTTGGTCAAAGACACGGTCAAACCCCGCTTAAACATTGACGTCAGCGAATGTCGTCCGAAACTTTTGCCGCGCTCTCCAAATTTCACCTAAACACTTCAAAATCTACCTTTATGAAAGTTGTCCAGCTTGTTGAGGGACACAACTTTCATGTAGATTGGCATTTCAAATTTTGAGTGGAAATTGGTGAAAAACTTGGTCGACTGACAGTACCTCCTGTTTACCGGAACATGGTGACACTCAGAGTTTGGCTGAAAATTGTGCAAAATCCGTTGAGAAAAACCCCTAGCGGCCTTTGTAAAAGTTGTAGAGGGTAGTGAGATCTACAACTTTCCTATTTACCACTCTGTGCACTTCTATTCAAAATTTTTGAGCAAAACTCGGTCAAACGTCGCCAGTCCGACACATTGCCTGCGCCGCGCCGCGCCTGCTTCGCGCCCGCCGCGCGCCGCGCCGCGCCGTTGCCTCGGTGCCCCCGCGCGCCGTCGCCTTGGTGCCCGCGCGCACACGCCGCCCGAGGACCCGCTCTCCGAATCGCTCCTTCCCCATGCCCGCGCGCATGCCAAGAACGCCTCGCGCTCCGCGTCGCCGTACCACCGCGCCGCGACTCGCGGTCCGACCGGTGTCGTCCCGGCCACATGTTTCCCCAAGGCACCACCGCCGTCCGTCCGCCGGTCAAGAGGGAGCTCTCGCGTCGACTATAAAGGAAGGCCGCCCCTTGCCTCGCGTGCGGGACCGCCGGCCACCGCCCCTTGCTCGCCGCCGCGCTCCATGGCCGCCGCCGCCGAGCCGCGTTCCCACTAACTTCCGCGGCCGAGCCACCGTCCCGGGATCACCCCTAGCCTCCACTGGAGCTGACCGCGCCGCTAGTTCGAATGCCCCGGCCGGGAGGCTCGCCGGGAGCCGGGCATACCGCGGCCGGCCGGCCACCGGCCGCCGCCGCGCGACTCCGCGGGACCACCACCGCCCCGAGCTTCGGTCGAATTCGGTCCCTAACAACTCCAGCACCACCCCGCGCACGTCCCCGACCGGCCCCGCCGTCGGCCCTCACCGGAATTTCACCGGACTGCCACCGTCCGCGCCCCCGAGGACCACATTGCAAAGGGGCAAATCTTTTCAAGGGCCTGACTGCAAGTTGGTAACTGAAATAGTACTTGTGAATTGCAGAAACTTGTAAATTGCGCAGAAAATCGTATAAAAATCAGAAAATTGCAAACTCAGTTTTGTTGGATTTTTTGTTAAAAATCCCACAACTTTTGTTATTCTTGTCTGAGCTAGTTCCTATTAGTTTTTGTATGAAAAATAGAAATGTCAAAAATCTAGATCTGCAATATCTCAAAATCTTTACATTCTCTGTAGCTAATTTTTGGATATGTTGTGTGTTAGGTCATGGCTAGCTCCGGTACCAATAATTGCACAAAGTTATGTTGTAAATCTTTTTATAAAAATTGTTTTCCTTTTCTTCAGAATCTGCATAAATGATTTTTGTAGCAAAAAATAATTAGATTTTTACAACCAACATTTGCATACTGTCTTGTTATTCCAAAACACACCTTTGTTGAATTAATCACAATTTTATAATTACCAGAAATATTTATTCTTGATTTATGCTTGTTTTTCTTAATAATTGCATAAGTAAAGTTTCATAATAGTTCTAGGTGTATGTGCTGCATACCTAGGATAGTTTTGGACCATATAACATGTGTGAGAAAGTTTGGATCATTTGGTTGAGTATTTATTTTTTGTGTGCATTTACCTTGTCCTTCTAGCTAGCTTTTGTCATTTTCAAAAATAATTAATTTCTAGCTATCCAAGGCATGCATGTTGGTCCAGTGGCTTGTTATAGGTGTTTAGTGTGTAACACCCCCTTCCACTGAATTTTATTAATGAATTTCATAAATAAAAGCTATGGGGGCCATTAAGGGCTTAATGGTCTTTTAAATGGGAAAAATCACCAATCATTGTGTGTGGTTGTAAATCATTTTAAAAAGGCTAAGTATACCCACCCACTACTGTTTGTGAAGTTAAATTAAATTATTTACATATATATGTACAAAGTCACTATCAAAGAATATTTAATAAAGTACTGCATGTTGTTCCTTGATGGAAGAGCATGCTGAATGTATCTCTTATCTAGGTGAATGTGTCCAACCAATACACCCCATGGTTGTCATCTATTGTTTGTGGTTAATTAAATTAGAAATCATCGAATAAATCTTGCATTTGCATCTTCGTGTAGATCTTTCCGCCGGTAGACGTACGCTCGTGCCGGAAGGAGGAGACGGAGGTGTCGACGGAGAGCTGCAGTACGTGGACGTAGCTCAAGACCTAGACCCAAGTCCAGAAGGGCCCAAGGCCAACCTTGCCAGCGAAGGCAAGCCCCGGATCATTAAACCCATCTCTTAAAATTATGCAATGATGTTTGCTATGATTGCGCATTTACGTTTTAGGAGTTGAATTGAAACCCTAGATGCATGATCCCTAGGTACCTATGCTCTATCACTAGTATGCTAGGTCGATAGCTGCCATGCTATAGGACCCAATAGAAGTCGAGTGATGTTCGTCACTCACGAGAATAGGTTCTTATGTTGGAATCATAAGATCTTTATAAATGGATCACTCATGTGGTAAGAGCATGGGATTTGGGCTCCGCTCCAGTGGCTTTCGTGGGCTAAGCTTTTGAACGTACTAAGCACTTGCTGGGAATGGGACCGGTAAGCCTAGTACCTTAATGAGGCGGCGCGGGAACTTTTCCCTACTACTCTTGAGTATTCACCTTACCGGCTAGCTACCGGGAAGGGGGTGCATGTGTGAGATTGGGTACTTTGCGGGGTATGCCGGCTAACCTTGTACCCAGGACTGTAGGCTCTGTTCCCAACCCGAGGACTTTTGGGAACTGCCTGGGAAGTTGTCCTTGCGGGGGCAGCCTACTGTGTGTTTAGGTTTACCTTGCAAGGTTTAAATCAATCAATTGTCGGCCTCTCACCGTTATCCGAGACTGCTTAATCAACTAGCCATTGTATCCCGTAATGATGGAACTGGTGAATATTGTTGTATAAATTAATTGCTTGTCCAATTCTTGATTAAATTAGATGGCACATTTAGAAATAATAATAAACTAGAACTTGTGCTAAAATATTGAAAGTAAGGATCTACCCCTAGTAGTTGTTTAGCAAAAGAAACTCCACCGGCCAAAAGCCTTTCATGTCTAGAGTTTGGTGATGTAGTTATCATCTACGGTTAAGTCTTGCTGAGTATTAGTATACTCAGCCTTCCTTTAAAACTGTTGTTGTAGGTGTTGTTGACCGGGAGGGTGACGACAAGTGATGACATCACTGATGGCCTCCTGTGATGTTTACCGTTGCGCTAGTTTATTTTATTTCCGCTGTTTTCGAACTCTGAACCTTTACTCCATGTCAGGAACAATGGTTTGTACGAAAATGCTTCAACTCATGTTGTACTATGGACTCGCCTTCGCGTGAGTTTATGCATGTGTCGATCCTCTGTATGATTTCCAAGTGATTTACCGGGCGTTAACCCGACAACTAACGACAGGATGATACTTTACTATTGCTTAACGACCAAAGTGGATCGGTCTTAGGCGACAGTACGGTATTTTCCTGGGCGGGTTGTCACACCGGATGCCTAGCTACATATGTCAAACATTTGGCGAAGTCCATCCCGAACCAAGTCTTGGCGTTCATGAAGTCATACTTCCCCAAGGCTCCGGTGGAGGTAGTCGCGGGTGGACTAGCCGCCAATTGCACAGATGAGCAGTACACCGAGCTTCTAGAGCAGATGGCGCCGATTGCGGAGCAAGTTGCCGAGAAGCTAAACCTCCAGTAGTTAGCCTGTAGGGTTAGCTTGTAGCAGCAGTTGTATGTAAACAAAGTTGTAATGAACTTGTTTAAGTATTAATGAAAAAACTTCCATCGAATGAGTACTCATTGTCGCGATGTTGTATGCGGAGTGCCCATATGTGGAGTTGTCGTGAGTAGTAGTACTCGGTAGTAGACCCATTGAGGGAGACACAGTAAATAAGTTAAAGCAAGAGTTGAACTTTATTACTGAAAAAATACACCTGGATGGCCAGGGCCGTTTACAAGTGAAGTCGCCAGGACCCGGAGGCCACCTACGGCTAGAGTAGTGATAGGGCGTATAGCCGCTTACAGCAGTAGATCTGTTAGTAGCCGTATAGACTGGATCTTGAAGTACATGGTCTCTTGATAGACCGCTGCTAGAGTTCTTGACGCTCTAAGCAGCCCGAGTTCCGTTAGTAGCCGTTAACGCTGGATCTCGGAGTAGAGTAGCTCGGAGACTAGTGCCTGGACCCGAAGGCCGCTTACAGTGAAGGATTCGGGATTAGTCGTGTAGACTTGAGCCCCTAGAGTAGTCGAGAGACTACGCGTAGAACCGACAGAGCTGGTCGACATTCCACGAGTTGCTGATGTCTTCGCCTTCAAGCGTCTGGAGGCAATACGAGCCTGGTCCGGTCACCTTTGCAACTGTGAAGGGACCTTCCCATGGCGAGTTGAGCTTGTGTAGTCCTTCCATGTTCTGGATGTGGCGGAGGACGAGATCGCCAACGTTGAAGGAGTGTTCCTTGACGTTGCGGTCGTGGTAGTGTCGGATACCTTCTAGGTACCTTGTTGACTGGACGAGGGCAGCGCAGCGAGCTTCTTCGAGTCCATCGATGTCAACTTTTCTGCTATCTTCGGATATACCTTCGTCGTACTGCTCTACTGCTGACGACTCCCACATGACGTTGGCGGGTAGAATAGCTTCAGAGCCGTAGACCAGGAAATAGGGTGACTGTCCCGTTGGCTTGGTGGGTTGAGTACGCAGCCCTCAGAGAGCATTGGGCAGTTCCTTGATTCACTTTTCTCCTTTTGTGTTAGCAGCGTCGTGCAGTCGCTTCTTGAGAGCGTCGAGTACCATCCCGTTGGCGTGCTCGACTTGTCCATTGGCCCGTGGATGGGCGACTGAGACATACCGGACATCGATCCCGCTGTTCTCGCAGTACTCCCAGAACTGGTGATTGTTGAAGTTGGAGCCCAGGTCTGTGATGATGCGATGGGGTAGTCCGTAGCGATGCACGAGTTCATCCAAGAAGTCGAGTACCCTGTCGGCCTTGGGACATGTGACTGGTTTGACTTCGATCCACTTGGTGAACTTGTCGATGGCAACCAGAACTCTGTTGAATCCTCCTGGCGCAGTTGGAAGAGGCCCAATCATGTCGAGCCCCCAGTAGGCAAAAGGCCAGGTTGGTGGTATGGTGACTAGCTTGTAGGCCGGGACGTGTTGTTCCTTGGCGAAGTATTGGCACCCTTGGCACCTTCTGACGAGTTCCTCGGCATCGCCCAGAGCTGTGGGCCAGTAGAAAGCTCGTCGGAAGGCCTTGTTGACCAGCGTACGTGAAGATGCGTGGTTGCCACAAACGCCTTTGTGTATCTTATCCAAGATGTCCTTGCCTTCTTCTCGGGGAACGCACTTCATGAGCATTCCAGAAGTAGCGCCCCACTAGTATAGCTTGTCCCCGACTAGGACGTAGGACTTGGCCCGGCTGATGAGCTAATCGGCCAAGTTTTTGTCTGACGGAACCTTCTGCTCGCGGATGTAGTCGATGAAGGGTTGTCACCAGTCCACGTCGATCATCATGACCTCCTGGCTAGCTGGCGGATGCGCTGGATCAGTGGTCATAGGCGCCGGCTCCGGGATGGATGGCGCGTGAAGCTCGTGGACGAAGACACCCGCTGGTACTTGAGCGCGAGTAGAACCAAGCTTCGATAGGACGTCCGCTGCAACGTTGTTGTCGCGGACGACATGATGGAACTCGAGACCATAGAACTTGTTCTCGAGCTTGCGGACTTCTAAACAGTAGGCGTCCATGTTCTTCTTGTTGCAGTCCCAAGACTTGTTGACTTGGTTGATGACCACTGTAGAGTCGCCGTAGACTAGTAGTCGCTTAATGCCCAGGGAAGCTGCGAGGCAGAGCCCGTGTAGTAGAGCTTCATACTCGGCTTCGTTGTTTGAGACCTTCCAAAAGATCTGCAGGACGTACTTGAGTTGTTCGCCCGTTGGAGAGATCAGGAGTACCCCTGCACCGGCGCCTTCGAGCTTGAGTGAGCCGTCGAAGTACATCACCCAATGCTCTGGTCGCTCGGTTGGAGTTGGTAGCTGATTCTCTCGCCATTCTGCCATGAAGTCGACTAGTGCTTGCGACTTGATGGCTGTTCGTGGCTTGAAGTCGATGTTGAGGGCGCCGAGTTCGACTGCCCACTTGGAGATTCTTCCAGTAGCATCTTGGTTCCGCAGGATGTCACCGAGCGGGTAGTCGGTGATGACGAAGATCGAGTACTCCTGGAAGTAGTGGCGTAGCTTCCGCGAGGTAATGAGCACCGCATACAGTAGCTTCTGTATTGGTTGGTAGCGTGCTTTAGATTTCGACAGGACCTCGCTGACGAAGTAGACTGGTCGATGGACTGGGTAGGCGTGGCCGTCTTCCTGCCGCTCGACAATGATGGCAGAACTGACCACGTGAGTAGTTGCGAGGAGCCGTGAGGACTGATGGCTTGGATAGAAAATCATTAAGCTGAGTGAGAGCTTGATCTGCCTCTGGATTGTGACAACCCGCCCAGGAAAATACCGTACTATCGGCTAAACCAATCCACTTTGGTCATTAAGCGATAATAAAGTATCATCCTGTCGTTAGTCGCCGAGTTAACACCCGGTAAATCACTTGAATAGCAACAAGGATCGACATATATGCATTATAACTCACTCGAAGGCGAGTCCAGAGATACAACATCATTAACATCCAAATTTGTACCCCGAAGGGTTTAATTATTACAAACCGAAGTTTTTGTCACCATGACGTAGTTCAGAGTTTTTGAAAACAGCGGAATTAAACTAAAGGGAAGCGGAAACACCACAGGAGGCCATCCATGATGCTCTCAATCGTCATCCTCCACCCACTCCAGCTCCTAGCCGGGCGGGATCTCTCCGGGCCGCACATCACCGAAAGCATTACCTGGATCAACATATTATAGCAAGGCTGAGTATACTAATACTCAGCAAGACTTACCCGTCGGTGATAACTACTTCACCAACTCTAGACATGAAAGGCTTTTGGCCACTGAGTTTCTTTTGCTGAAAAGTAACAAAGAGTAGGTCCTTACTTTCAAGATTTTAGCACAAGTTCTAGTGGATTCAATCTTTACTAAATTATCCATCTAGTACAAACAACGTTGTACAATACAATTAATCAAACATAGTATTCATCAACTTTCATCATTAGGGATCTCATGGCTAGTGGAGTAAGTAGTCTCAGATAACGGTGAGAGGCCGACAATCGATTGATTCAAACCTTGCAAGGTAGACCTAAACACACGGTGGGATGCCCCTCACGAGGACAACCACCAAATGGTTCTTAAAAATCCTCGGGTCGGGATAAAAGGCCACAGTCTTTGGTGCAGGCTATCCGGAATACCCCGCGAAACACCCGGACTCACCATACACCACCGGTAGCTAGCCGTGAGACAAACCCCAAGAGTAGTGACACTTAAATCCCTAGCCACCTCTTTAAGGTACTAGGCTTACCGGTCCCATTCCCGACAAGTGCTTAGTACGTTCAAACACTTAACCCACAATAGCCATTGGATCGAAGCCCAATCCCATGCTCTTACCACATGAGCGGTCCATTTAAGAAGATCTTATGATTCCTATCTAGGAACCTATTCTCGCGAGTGACGTCATCACCCGACTTGAAACGGTCCTATAGCTTAGCATCTATCGACCTATCATACTAGTAAGGACAAGGGTACCTAGGGATCATGCATCTAAGGTTCCATACAACTCCTGGACTTAAATGCACAAGCATCCATAGATAATTGAACAACAAAATTTGAAAGCTGGGTCAGATGCACCGGGGCTTGCCTTCATCGGCTAGGTTAGTTTGAGCACCCTCGGTGTCGTCGAGCACTTCCACATACTGCAGCGAAGCTTCTGCTCCTCCTTCCTCGGATTCCGGGACGAGCGAGTAGTCACCGTCAGGAAGATCTACACGGAATGCAATGCAAGGTTCAGGTGATGTGACAGTTTGTTTATTTTATCCAACTCTTGTTGGTCATATTCACCTTAACAAATAATTAAATGATAAATTCCCTTTTTGGAAGGTTATTATGGATAGGTGGTTTATTCTTTTATTGCACACTCGATTTAATGTTTCCTTTATACTTGATATTTCATGCGAAGGTTTATTCTTTTTTCCCTCTCACTATTAAGATGTGTACAAGATATTCATTTATAAATGATTTCCTTATCAGCAAAGGTATATTATTTAGCTATTAATTAAGGTGAACAACTTTTCTCAAAAAGTGATAAAAGAAGTATAAGGCATTTTTCTTAATTTAATTAATCAATAAACTATAAAAGACTTCCAAGCTTTCATTTAAATAACAAACCACACAAAAATTCAGTAAAGTGTTTCTGGAGCATTAACATGCCCAAGCTAGGCCTCTGAACACACATACAAAACTTGGGAAGCAAAAAATTAAATACTTTGGAAAAATAACAAAAGACTAGCTAGCAATCAAATTAAATGCATACAAAAATAAATAAGCATCAAAATGCTTCAATCTTTCTCATACAGGTTCTCTGGTCCTAAACAAGCCTAAAGAACCAGCAAGCACACCTAGAATCTCTACTGATCTTGCTTCACTAATTTACAAAGGAAAACATGCACAATTTAAGAATAAATAGTTCTGATAAACCAAAAATAATAATTAATTCAACAGAGGTGGGTTTTGACATAACAAGACAGCATGCACAAGTTGGGCACAAAAACATAAATATTGTTAGCTACAAAAATTCATCTAGGCAGATTCTGCATAATTGGAAAACAACTTATATAAAACGATTTACAACATAACTTTGTGCAATTTTTGGCATAGGAGCTAATCATGACATGATGCACAGCATATCCAAAATTTGGATACAGAGGATTTACAGATTTTGAGTTATGGCAGATCTAGGTTTTTCACATTTCTATTTTTCATGCTAAAAATATTTAGAATCAGACCATGTGAGAATAACAAAAGTTGTAGTATTCTTCACAACAAATCCATCAAAATTGGTTTTGCAACTTTCTGAATTTTCTACGATTTTCTATGCATTTTACAAGTTTCTGCAAAATCTGTAACACTGTTTAAGAAGCAACTTACGAGCAGGTCCCTGGAACTTTTGATTCCTCACAAATCTACCCTTGGTTCGCGGTTTGGACCCTGCAGAAACTTGGGGGCTCGCAATTGGGTCCCTGGGCGCCGGCCGGCGGCGGTCCGGCCAAATTCCGGCGAACCGGCGGCGGGGCCGGCCGGCGCGGGCGGGGAACGACCCTCGGGTCCCCGGGGGTTGATTCCGTGCTTGGTTGGGGCAGGGAGAGGGCCGGCGAGGGGTGACACCGGCGGCCGGCGGCGGTGGCCGCCGCGACCGCTGTAGCGGCGATGCTGCACCTCTGGCGGGGCAAGGGACAGTTAGGGAGGTTGGGGTGGAGGTCCACGGTGGTGATAATGCGCTCAATTTGGTCCGGGGTGGCTTGAGGCCGTGAGCTCCCTGTGCAGGCCGCCATGGCGGCTCGGAGGGCAGCCCGACGCACGCGAGGAGGGGGCGACGAGCAAGTTATAGGCGGCGGGTAGGAGAGGGGGTCCTTGCTTCGCTGTTAAGGCTTGTCCGGCATTAAAGCCGTGCGTACGCCAGCCAGACGTCGATCGGCGCGCTCACGCAGGGAGGGGGCGGCAACGGTCCGGTGGGTAAAGCGGCGACGCAGTCAGGGCGGACACGGAATCCGAGTTGCCTCGGTGTGGGCGTGGCCTGGGGAAGGGGCGGCCTCGGAATGCGGCTCGTGGGCTCGAACGCCAAGGGGGCGGCGGCGGCGCGCGGCGGCGCGGGCGGCGCGTGACGGGCGCACTGGCGCTCTGGCGCGTCGCGACGCGGCATCGTGCCCTGCACAATGTGTTGACTTAGGCGACTTCGACTGCGTTTTTCTCCCAAAACTTGAACTGAAGTGTACTGAGTGATGAATAGGAAAGTTGTAGATCTCATTACCCTCTACAACTTTTACAAAGGCTCTGTGGTGTTTTTCTCTACGGATTTTGCACAAATTGTTGCCAAGCTTTGAATGCCACTCTGTTTCGGGAAACATGAGATGCTGACAGTTGACCAAGTTTTTCACCAATTTCCACCCAAAATTTGAAATGCCATTCTACATGAAAGTTGTGTCCCTCAACAAGCTGGACAACTTTCATAAAGGTAGATTTTGAAGTGTTTAGGTGAAATTTGGAGAACACGGCAAAAGTTCCGGAAGACATTCGCCGACGTCCGGGTTTAAGCGGGGTTTGACCGTGTCTTTGACCAAAGGTTGACCACGGGTGTGTGTAGACTTGGTCAAGGGGTTCAATAGGGTTCATTGGCGAGGTTTTCGAGGTGATTGTTGACGCAAAATGTGCACTCAGCGCCAATCACACAGCAAGCCGAAAAGCTTAGCTTCGCACGCGCAGAGAGAAAGTGACGTGCCAGTCAATTTTTCCTGAAAATTAACAAAAGGTAAAACAGTTAAATACCAAAACTTGGAACCTACCGGGTGGTACCAGGCAGTTCCATATTTACGGCTAAGAAGCCAAGCAAGACGACATGTAGCTATGCGAAGCTACCTGTCAAAGAACCACAACCATTCGGGTAACTGCGAAGGAAAAAAGAACATTGCCGAACGGATGACGTAAGCATGACAACGATCGATCTTTGAATAAACATGGATGCATGCGCCAAGCCATAACCGATCCTCACGAAGATTAACATTAAATGAAGTAAAGCACGAACATGATCATGTATTAAAATAAGCATGCATAGATCCAAAGCATTAGTCTACCGCATGTCTAATTACTTTAAGATCTGTCGGGTACGATATCAGCAAATCTATCCACCGCATGATACAACTTGCATGAAAGAACGCACCACTTTCCACAAATAGATCTATCCACCGCATGATACAACCTAAATATGGAAAGCTAGAAGCATACGTCTTTTAAAACATAAATAACGCACGTGATCTACTCGTGAAGATATAACCGAATGCGGCTGAACAACCGATTCGGGGTCCATGAAGAAGGAACGAACATTACCACGTGAATAAATCTATCAGGCTGAATTGGAGATCTAATCCACCGGATGACTAGCTCCAAAGCAACCCAAAAAACCTGCATCTACCGCATGATACCCGGCTCTTTCAAGATTTATACTAACAAAGCAAGCTTGAACCCGCAACACGTGACAACCTAGATCGATTCGGTTTCGGCTATCGGAGAGCACGAGATCCACGCGTCAAAACACGAAACCTACTCTTGCACGGATCTTAAAAGGAAAAGAGCCGATCCAAACCCATCTAGATTGGGCAAAAGTGTATTACATGAATTAAAACATAAAGCAAAACTCATGATAATACAGGGTAACTTAATGAATCTATTGGATCTTGCCAAAATCCAATAGAGCCGATAACTAGCTTCGAGCTAGACCTTAGCCCACCGCATGGCTCATGATCTAACAAGAAACCCTCTTGAACCAAGCTTGAATCTACCGCATGACACGAAGCATGGTAACAAGACTACTTGCATCAGATCTAAATCCACCGCATGATACTAGACATGATACAAGGTTGCCGGTACTCACGGAGGTCGACGGATCGATTGGTCCTCTCGAAGAACTCGACGACACGACAGGGGACTCTAGGGTTTGGCGTAAGGCCGATGTGTATTGAGGAATGAACGTGTTTTTTTACATACATCCAGGGATCATATTTATACCCTGCTGATTACAATTGCGAATGGATTCATTGCCTAACTAAACTTGATCGCCTGTCCATCCATTCGCTTCCTCTGATCGAGCCACGTCACCGTCCAATCCCGCAAAATCAGCTCTCTTGTTCCTTTGCCGAACTGGAGCAGATAGCCGACCGCGGATCCTTCTGCCGAAAATCTCTGAAGATATCTTTCCTTCCACCAGACGGACTCTTCTCCGAATCGGACCCACATGTCATACTCCTTACCAAATTTTGGTGTTAACACATGCCCCTTCAATTGTGGGATAAAAGTAATTTTGTTCCACAATTGACTCCAGCCACGAATCTTTGAGCCAAACCTGTCAACACCTGTTCTTCGCAATCCGCCGGATTCTTCGTTCAGATCCAACCCTAGATCCCCTTTGTTCCGAACTCGAATCTCCAATGGCAACTCAGAACCAAGCTGCTCAGGTAAATTCACCCTTCCAAACCTTTGTTCGGCATTAGGTTTTCAATTTTACCTGAGATTTTTCTTCTTCCGCTCTCTTCGCCCTTCTGATTCCTATTGAGGCCAATTCGCAATCTTACTATCTTGGTCCTGAAGGGAATCCTGACCCTCGAGATTTCATTGCCGCTGAATCTCGGGAGAATTCCTTTCAAGGTAGCTTTATCTCCACCTCCTCGGTGGCAAGATGCGTTCAAGAACCGGCCTTTGCCCCCAATCGCAGTCGGAAGACTTGGTACCGTAGGATTCTCGCGGATAAGAGTGGATTGACCAATGCGGATACTCTCCGCATTGCTCAATGTTTGGAGTTATCTCGTAGCCGAGACGCCCAAGAATGAAGATCTTCGATAGCCGCGTGCCACTTCTCGGTCCAATGGCGTCAATGCCTTCCTTTTTGGGCATGGCCCAATGTCTCCAACTTTGGCCGATGTGTACATGATCACCGGCCTTGACATCACCGGGTCCGTTCGGCCTTGGAATTTCAAGAACTCCTCACGCCAAACGGGGGTAAAGCCGGGGAATGGCTACAAGAATTATATTTTGAAACACATGAGAGATAATCCCCTTGGCGAAGTTGAATACGAGCCTTCTTGAACATGTGGTTATGCGGGTTCGTCTTCGTGGCAAGGCCAATGAACCCACTCGAATCATATCGCAATGGCGATCCATCCGGCCGGCGGCAATCGCCTTCCTCCGGGAAAATTCCTCTTGGGCGGTGTATACCATATGCTTCATCGGACGAGTTACCCAAATGTATACCGGCCCGGAGGATAACGCGCGTCAATGGCCCTTGGTGGTTTGTTCGGATTTGGCCGCGACTTCACATGCACCAGATTGTAGGCGTCGACTTGAGCTCCAGGTTCTTCCCCCGGTCCAATCCCCCTGAAGGAGAGCTTCAAGTCACCAGAGGATGCCAAAGCTATGGAGAAGCAGCTTCAACTGTTATCATTCGGCAGGACATCACCCAACTCTTCGAGTTGTTTTTCAAAGGCTTCCCCAATCCTCTTTGGCTCCCTTATCTAGGCTATGACACTCTGACCTTCCCTGTCGAGTTCTCCTTTGAGCCCGGCCATCAAGATGGGAGATTCCTAGAGATCTTTAATATCATAATCCGCCCATGTATATTACCGGCCGAGTTCAATGGAGGGAGGCAGAATGCCAGTACTTATGAGTACTACCAGCCTAACGTAATGGCCAGGCAACTTGGATGCGGCCAGCTGCCCCCAAGATTGTTTCTGCATGAATTCCTCAAGCCCAGGGAGGAAATCAAGGAACCGATGCGGTGCGGCGAAGTTTTCAACTATGTGTGCGGTCCCCACCGTCTACACATGTCCTTTTGTGCCCGCAACCATAGCTCACCCCACCTTCAACTCATGGTGGCAAGAATTCCATGACCACATCTTCGGTGAACTGTTCATGTGTTACGTGGCGAAATTGGTGCCTAATTTCCTGCCGACTTCAGAGGTAACACAATGAGCCCCTTGATCAGACTTTTACTCATGGTCCTGACCTCCATCTTCTGTCCACAGAACACAGTTCCTGCCCCTCGAGCCAGGGTAATAACTTATAATGCCGAAGGCCCAATTTCAGCATTGGGGTTCAAATCCACAACCCTGCGCCAACTGATGGACAGGTATGCTACCACCGATCCCGGCCTCTCTAGCCTTCTTCGTTGACGGGGAGGCAAGGATTGCATCCGATTCCCCCTCCGAGCGCTAAAAGGAGGAGAACCGTCAAGAAAGTACTTGGTTGAGGTAAACTCCTTTACCTTCTCGATTACTTGGGTCACTCTGTTCTTGATGGATCATATCATTGTGTATTTCGGACCGAGCCCAACATTCTTCGAACCAATACCGCCGATGCCCCATCCTTTGGTATGGCTTTTTGTCGTTCTTTCTCAAGGATGAGCACCGGCACTTATCCCTTCAATTGGACATTTGCGAAGAAACCGTTGGAGAACCACTTGTAGATGTTCCGGTGGTTCAACAAAGCGAGCCCTTCCAGGGTTGAATTGCCCATCCCAAGAGAGGTTTCATCTTCATCACCTTCGCGGAAGCGATACGCTCTCCGGAGATGAATCCCCCAACTCAACCGGAGCCACCAAGTTCTCCCGGGATGCCATCGCCTATCGCCCAAGCGACAACGGCCAACCCAACGAGAGGAAGATCCAATTCTTCCCCGGCCCGGAAACTCACGAGTCGGCCGATTGCTGCACCGGCATCTCCCCGACTTGGACGTTTCGGCTCTACTCGAGACGCCTCTTCCGTCTGGCGATTGCTCCCGCTCAAGATACCATTCATGAGGTACTCGGTTCCGCTCTTAATCTTGATACCTTGATGCTAGCATTCTCACCTCGGCAGTGTTGTTTTCAGGATCACGCCCCGTCATCATCGAGCTTGCCATCAGAGGACCCATCAGCTGCCGATGTGATGAACGAAGTAAACCAGCCGTTGCCAGACGAGGTATTGCTCAAGCTCAAAGAAATTGCAGCCTGGCTAGAAAAAGACGTCCAGGATCAGCTCAATGATCTTCGCCATTTTGAAGAGATGTTTGAGCCCATTAGCCGCAAACTCCCTGATGACATCAGAGCTTTTCTGTCGTCCGTCTACGACTTAGAGCCTTTTTATGTTCCCTTGAGGCGCACTTGGAGGAAATTGCGCTCCCGTTCGGCCATTGAAAAGGAGAAAACTGATGCTGAACAGGCCATGAACGGGATACAATCCCAAGCAAAAAGCCATAAGGATGCCTTGGCTGACCTGCAAGCTTCTTACGATCTGAAAGTCGCCAGAAAGGCTGCTCTAGAGGCGGAATTGAAAAGCCTGTCAGCGGAGATGGAAATTGACCAGAAGAAAATAGCCGATCTCCCTGGATTAATAGCAAAGACCGAAGCGGAGGCAGAATCGGCTGTTACCAGAGTAAAGCAGTGCGATGCGAGCTTGCGACTTATCTGATGCCCAAAAGGACTATCAGGAGATCTTGGATAACTCCCACTTGATAGTATCCAATGTTCGTCACGCACTTGCAAAACTCCTTAACGCTTGAATGTTCTTATTGATGTATACCGGATCGGTCGTTCTTGTAATATTTCCTTTGTAATTTGTTTCCTTTCCTTGGCGTGCTTTGAGATGTGATGCCGAACGACCCATTCGGTAGTGAAACGCTAACTGCCGAACGACACCTTGAATTCCTTTAGCCGAAACCATCGACCCACACGCGTCTCAGCTTAGAACTCCAAACGACCCAGCGGCGGGTTGGTCAAGGAAATCTCTCCGCCTTCCGATTTTATTGGGACGTGCGCCACGATCCACAGCCACGATTCGAAGCCACAATTACCCCCGCCGTGCCTATAAATGTTGCCATAGGTGCCCCTAGCTCTCCACCAGGCCTTCTAGCTCTCGAATCTTTGCCAATCTCTGGCCCTCTTGCAAACAGTGCACATCCCCAAACCGCAATGGTGCGCCGCCTCAACCGCCGCCGCGCCTCCGACGAGGCTGAGGGAAGCAGCGCTAATGCGCGCAGGCGGTGATGATCGTCAATTTCTCCTTGTCGATCTTCCTTTTGATCTTCCTTTGCCTTGACAATCATCTCCCCTTTTCAGTTTGATTCAGTGGAACCCGCCCCGCGCGCCGGCCAATCAGCCCCTCCCTGATGACTCTTCGGAGTCCGATGGCCACTCCCGGTGCCGTACGGGGGAAGCAGACGCTATTCGCTTCAAGGAGGAGCTAGAGGCGTCTCGTCTTGAGCTGGAGGCCGTCTCCAAAAAAGCGGGCGTGGCCGAACTAGAGTGGGAGGACCGGCGGAAACGAATGTACTTGGCCGGAAGCCATTGATGGTATGGTTCGATTCTTGATTTAGTCCGACCTTTGATGCTAATCCCTTCTTGTTTGTCTTTTGCGGCCGTGATGCTGAGCTCGACCGGCTAAAAAGCGGCAGAGTAGAGCGGTGGCGGAGAAGGTGAACGCTCACGGCGACACGCGGAGGAGCGCCCGGCCGCGGTGGAGCGCCGCATTGACGAGGTGGCCGTCCATGGTGTTCGTCTGGGCACCACCTTGGGCCTGGCTGCGATGGCGACGCATACGGACGTCGACTATTCCACCAGGCCGCGTGGCTTCCAGGGCGGCGCGCCGGAGGATATCGACGAGATCGAGCTCATCCTGGAGCGCCTCGACGGCCACGGCGACGCCATTGCCGAAATTACCCATCCCCAGTCTGTGCTGAACAGACTCTTTGATTAGATTGTACTAGGGATGTGTAAATATCGGCAATATATGATGAACTTTTGGAATCTGTATTTGTTCCGTGATATTTCCCTTCGCATTTGCATCTGTGAACTTGTCCTCTTCGAATGCATCTGGGAACTGTCTTTAGCCGAACGCTCGCAAACAACTGCCCCTTGGCGCAAGATCCACAAAGGATCCCAATTCGGCAATCCGCAAATACTGTTCAAAAGAAAACCCTTCGCACTCGGTGGAAACCCCCGCCGCTTGGTATTCCAACGGTGTGTACCGCGATCATCACTCCCAATGCGCCTCCTTGGTCAATAAAATAGCCCGTGGGGTGCTCTGCAAATCCACTCGCACACTCCTCCATCGCTTCTCGTCCCTTCCTTTGCTGCCAGAAGAAAAAACCCCAACGCCATGGACAAGGGTAAACAGCCTCAGGGGAGCGGCTCGTCAAGGAAGTGTACGATTCGGAAGTGAGTTCTTTCTTGATCTGCTCCTTGTCCTTCTGCTTGATCTTGCGCTTCATGTTTTCCTCTGCCTCTTTCAGCCTTGATTTGCTTCCTGAAGAAATCATCGGAACCGAAGATGTTCCTGAGTACATCTCCTCCGATTCTTCTCCTGAGGCGGAGGATGCCACGCCCGAGCAAAGGGTCATCCATCGAGCCGCGCGCCGTGCCGGCACACGGAGCGTGACCTCAGGGACATGTCCGTCCGTTGCCAAGCCGAACGCGAGCGTCGTATGGCGCCGGAAGCGCTAGTAGGGGGTAAACGCTTCGTCCCCCTTCATGTTTGCATCTGGATTTCTTGCCCCTAACCTTGATTCTTTTGCCCCAGATGTTTCTGACAGGTACAGCAACCTGAAGGCGGCCTGGGATAGCTTGGTAGAGGCCGCCAATCGTGGTCATCCTCGTGCGTTCCAAGTCGCCGTCACGGTGGTCCTGGAACAATGAAGAGGGAGCAGCAGCCGAAGAAGTAAAGAAAAGATTGAATCATACTTTCGCTTCTTTCTCCACGCCTTCTGCTTCCCTCCCTTAGGGGACTTGACCTTCAGGGCTGCTATGTGTAATCCTGCAAGAAACCAGTTGTAGTGTAGTATTGGGCTAAGGGCAATGCATCAGGCACTGGCCATTTTCTTTTGTTCATGGATTTTTGTTCTAAAGGCGGCCTCATCCTCGAGCGCCGGCTGCTTCTGTGTCAGATGTGTATAATCATCGATCGATTTCAATGCTAGGATAATACTTCTTCAGATATCTTCCATTTATTGCGGCGGAAAACTCCTCTCCTAGCAAAGTTCTCAATATGTATGCATTACCAGAACGCATCTGACCACACGAAAAGGCCCCTCCCAGTTAGGGGACCATTTGCCGAATTCACTGTATTTAGTTCCAATCGGCAGTAGCGCTTTCCAAACTAGATCGCCCTTTGTGAATTGCTTTACTTTTACTTTCTTGTTATAGTATTTGGCGACCCGCAGCTTGTTTTTCTCGATGTTCTCCAGGGCCCTGAGACGGATCATATGCAAATCTTCTAACTCATCCATCATTAGGCCACTGTAATCCTTGGAGCTCAAATCGTTTTGCAGCACTACTCTCCTTGACTCTGATTGCATTTCCTAGGGCAAGATCGCGTGATGCCCGTAAACCAACTCGTAAGGAGAGGTCTTTGTAGCTCCATGGGGGGCCATTCGGTAAGCCCACAGTGCTTCACTGAGTACCGAATGCCATCTCCTCGGCTTCTGGTCGATCTTCTTCTGTATAAGCTTGATCATGATCTTGTTAGAAGCCTCTGCTTGACCATTAGCTTGGGCATAATATGGAGAAGAATTAAACAGTTTGATTCCCATGCTTTCGGCAAAATCTCTGAATTCTAATGACACGAATTGTGCCCCTTGGTCAGTGGTAATCGTCTGAGGAATCCCAAATCGATAGATGATGTGTTCCTTGACGAATTCGATCATGTTTTCTGACGTCACCTTTTTGAGTGGGATTGCCTCAACCCATTTGGTGAAGTAATCTGTAGCCAAAAGCACGAACTTATGCCCCTTGCTAGATGGTGGATTAATTTGGCCAATCAAGTCTATACCCCAGCCCCTGAATGGCCATGGCTTGATGATGGGATTTAATGCCGATGCGGGGGACTCTTTGAATATTCCCGAACCTCTGGCAATCTTGACACCCCTTGTAATACTCAAAGCAGTCCTCTAATATCGTCGGCCAAAAACATCCAGCCTGCCTAATAACCCACTTCATGCGATAGGCCGATTGGTGCGCTCCACATATCCCATCGTGCACCTCGCTCATCATGTTCTTGGCTTCTTCTGGACCCAGGCATCGTAGTAGTACTCCATCTAATGACTTATAGAATAAATTGTCATCCAGAAGAACGAACTTGATTGCCTTATACCTGAGCTTCCTAGAGACTTTTCGGGATGGATCTCTCAAATAATCAACGATCTCTTTCCTCCAATCATCTTCTGTAAGATCCGTCCCCAGTGCGCTCACCTCTGCAAGGCAAATGCTTCTTGACTCTCTTTATAACCGGAGGCGCTGCGAGCCGGCCTGTTTGCTTCCTCGTTATGCTCTCTAGGAATGTCTTTGTAGGGTTACCGGTGGAAAGCCCTTCAAGATTTCTCTCCGCATTCCTCGTAGTAACTCCTCGGCGCCTCGCTCTCGCACTCGTATCGGCCGTTCAATTGCTTGATGACCAACTCGAATCTCCATAAATTTCAACCGAAACGGCCCGGCTTCTCTCAAATATTGAAGCCCTCGAAGCGGCGCCTCGTACTCGGCTGGTTATTTGTGACGGTGGGTTGTATAGGAATGGCGAATTCGAACATCTCACCTGCGGGAGAAATTAGTAGAATCCCTACTCCCCCACCTTTGCCACATGATGACCCGTCAAAGAATAGAGCCCATGGGGTAATTTCAAGCAGATCAATCGAAGGGTCACGGTGTTCAGTTATAAAATCGGCAATGACCTGACCTTTGATGGCTTTTGCCGATTCGAATTTCAACTCGAATTCTGATAGAGCTAAAATCCATTTGCCAACCCGACCATTCAAAATTGGCATAGATAACATATGTTTTATCACATCAAACTTCGAGTATACAATGCATTCGGCATTCAACAAGTAGTGCCGAAACTTTGTACACGAGTAGTATACGCAAAGACACAATCTCTCTACAGCCGAATACCTGGTTTCAGGATCAAGTAGTTTTCGGCTAAGATAAGCTACTACCCGCTCCTTCCCTTCGAATTCTTGAATAAGGGCCGATCCAATAGTTTGGGTATCGGCCGCCACGTACAACTTGAAAGGCTTGTTCGAGGCGAGGAGGAACCAAGACCGGCGGCTCCTTCATGTATTGCTTGATTTCCTCGAAAGCCTTTTGTTGTTCGTCGCCCCATGTGAATTTTCGATCCTTCTTCGGCTTCAAAGCAACGGAGAGAATGGCAACACCTTCGTGATAAATTTGAGATGAACCTTCTCACAAAGTTGATCTTGCCGAGCGGTGATTGCAACTCCTTGAGGTTGGTTGGAGGAACGACTTCATCAATGGCCTTCATGCTCTTTTTGCCAACTTCGATCCCTCCTTCGTGGACCAAAAACCCCAAGAACTCTCCGGTCGACACCCCAAATGCACACTTGTTTGGATTCATCTTCAGGCCATGCTTCCGGGTGCATTCCAGGGTCTTCTTCACATCTTCCAGATGGGTGCCATGACTTAAGGACTTGATCACCACGTCGTCAATGTAGATCTCCACGGTCTTGCCGATCAACTCATGAAAGATGTAATTCATGGCCCGCTGATAGGTTGCACCGGCATTTTTCAAGCCAAATGTCATGACGATCCATTCAAATAGGCCTATATGACCAGGACATCTAAAGGCCGTCTTCGAGATGTCTTCTATTGCCATAAAGATCTGATTGTACCCTGCGTTGCCATCCATGAAGCTAATCACCTTGTGCCCAGCAGCGGCGTCAATTAGCAAATCGGCAATAGGCATCGGGTATCCATCCATGGGAGTAGCTCTGTTTAGGTCCCTGAAGTCTATGCAAACTCTCATTTTTCCATTTTTCTTATACACAGGGACGATGTTAGAAATCCACTCCGCATATGCAGGGGCCGAACGAAGTTTGCGTCAAGTAATCTTTCGATTTCCTTCTTCACATCGGCCAATACTTCATCCTTGTAGATTTTCCGGGCGGTTGCTTATATGGCTTGAAACCGAGGCTTGATTGGCAACCGGTGCTCGACGATGGATCGATCCAATCCGAGCATCTCCGAGTAATCCCGGGCGAAGCAATCTTTATATTCTTTGAGAAGCTCAATTAAGTTCCCCCGAAGTCCGGCCGCAAATTTGCACCGATGAACGTCGGCCTTGGCTTATCACCGCTTCCAATGTCAACTTCCTCCGGCTTATCGGCCGACATGAATCCTCGTCCCGGCTTGCCATCGGTGCCATCCACGGGGTTCTCCATTAAAAATTACCGTAAGAGCCGACCGCTTGAATCGGCCGTTGGTCACCGCCGACAGTTCAACGAGACCTTCTCCCCGGTCCTTCCCCGAGAAGCAATCGATGCCTTGGTACTCCCGGAAGGCCGGTTCCATGTTAGCCACGCTCACGGAGTCATCCGCCGGACGACCTCGATTTCGTCGTCCACCCACCGGATCGCTCGTTGATGCATAGTGGATGGGACGCGGCGATTGGCGTGGATCCGGTCCCGCCCAAGCAAAGCGGCCGTAGGCTCCCTTCCCTTCGATGACGAAGAAGGTGGTGAGCGGCGTCTTGGACCCGATCATCAAGTCCACGTGAGCACATCCTTTGGTGTCCGAGGGGTTCCCGCGAAGTCGTTTAGGATGATGCTTGTTGGTGTCGGATCGCTCGGGGTCATGCCAAGCTTCCGAAGGTGGTGTACGGCATTACGTTGACTGCCGCGCCACCGTCGACGAACATCTTGGTCAATGGCTTGCCATTGACGTACCCCCTCAAGTACAGCGGCCTCATGTGGCGATTCTTGGCCGGCTTGTCGAAGATGGCCTGCTTGGCGAGCACCAGCTGCGCCATCATCTCCTCGGGTTGCTCGTCGTCAAAGGAAGCTTCTTCCTGCATCACCTGGTTAGCGGGAGCCATGAACTCGTTTGGCAGGAAGTATACCATGCATGCAGGGGCCGGACGCTTCGATCCTTCTGGCTGGTCCTTGGGGCGCCACTTCTGCCTCGTCTGGACCCCGGCTTGCTTCATCTCGCGGTTCCTCAAGCGTTGGACCCGCCTCTTCTGGCTCTTGCGTAGACCGGGCGGGCACCACTGCCCCTTCTCGCCAGACGTAGACATCTTCGTCCTCCTCCCGGTCGGCCCCACCCGAGATCGGCGTGGCGTTTCCGGGGTGATCTATAACCTCAATTTTTTGCCGCCGATCCCCATTTGGGTGAATCCTTCCAAGTCTTTCATGGACGGATCGGCGATTGGCGATTTCTCGCCTGTACTCGGCATATCCGTCGCCGCACTCGGGACGGTTCCTTAATGTGGGCGGCTTTAGGCCCTCATTCCGGCGGTGCCCTCGAAGAAGGCGCATCCCCGGTGGGCGCGCTCCGCGCGCGCGCGCGTGTCGTTCCCCGATTCCACCGCGCGCATCTTCTTCGACCTGCGTCGCTCCTCCTCGTGACGACGCTTTTGGTAGCGCTCCTTTTCCATCCGACGCCGCCATTTGTTGAGGAGAATGCGTGACGTCACCTTGGGCTTAGGCTTGGACGACTCCCCAATCTCGATGTGGCTCTTGAGAACGCGGGGGCGTCGCCCCGCACTTGCTCTAGGGTCACCCGACACTCCGGGGTCAACCGATCCATCTTGCTTGGACACGGGCCGAGGTCGGGACCTTGACTTTCCCTTTCTCTTCGGCCGTTATCGCGTTGATAGAAAAGCCGAGCATGTTCTAGCGGGGAAGGGATGGCCATCCAGCTTCATCTTGTTATCGAATTTGAGGTGCCCTTCCTGGATAGCCTTCTGGATCCTCATCCTGAAGACCCTGCAGTCGTTGATGGAGTGCGAGTCCCTGTCATGAAAGCCGCAGTAACGTTTCGCTTTGACTCCATCGGGCCGAAGCATAGAGTGCCCTTCAGGCAGCTTGATTCGGCCTTCCTTTACCAAGAGTTCAAACAACTTATCAGCCTTTGTGATGTCGAAGTCGTAGGTTCCTTTGGTCTGCCTGACCCACCGCTGATTCATTGTCAGGGGCTCTTTACCCCACAAGATTTCTGCTGCAGCTACCTCCAATTCGTCATCAGAATCCCCGCACAAATCAGCTTTGTCCAAGAATTGGTTGTAGATGTCAGCGATGTCGTGCTGCTTGCCAAACTTGGGGTCCTTCTTGAGGCCATATGCCTGATTGCTCATCAAGGATAATTTCTGCGACAGTTGGCCCAAGTTTTCAAACTCCATCCCAAAGAGCTTTTCGCGCACGGCTGGTAACATCCCGGCGACGGCCATATCGGCTAGGCGATCGTCCGGCAAGTTCAACGAGAAGCACATGCCCTTGACTTCTCTGAATCTTCTGATAAACTCCAGCGGTGTTTCACTGTGCCTTTGTTTCAGGGTGGCGAGGTCAATCAACTTCTTCTCGAAGCGCCGCCGAAGTAATGAGCGTGGAATTTACGCTCCAAATCTTTCCACCTGGCCACTGACTCAGGCGGCAAGGACGAGAACCACTGAAAAGCTGGACCGTCGGTGAGGCGGGGAAGTAGCGAACCCCCGAACGTCTCTTCGGCCGAACATTCCCCCGCCCGCATGAGATAACGAGCGATATGCTCGACCGTGCTCGTCTCGTCCTCGCCCGAGAGAACTTTGTGAATTCCGTCGGCGGTTTTACCCTTGGCGGCGAGGAGCACGTTATAGTACCACTGCGGGAACGGCGGCCTGTAGGTGGGGCCCTGCATCCTTGGCTTGAGGCCGAACTGATTCTGCATCAACTCGGCCATCTTGCGTGCTAGGGCATCTTCCTCCTGAGCGCCTGCAGCCGGCGCGTACCCTGGGTGCGGGAAGGCGTCGAACGCCCCGTAATTTCCCACTTCATGATAGCCACCGCCATATAGATTCCTCTGGAGCCAGTTGGTTGACGGAGCTATTCTTCGACTGGGGTCAAGTGGGGCCCCAGGTGAGCCGAACGCTAGGTCTCCGTACGTAGGCTGGTACGGGTTCGGCTGTTGCACAGGCCGACCCTTTGTCTTTCCGTGGTGGCGGCGGGGATCGGTTGACTTCCGAAGCTTGCGGCGGAGGCCGAAGCGGCCGCCCCCCGGCGCCCGCGGAGGAGGTTGGAATGTCTCGCTCCCGGAGCTGCGAGGAGGAGGAGGCTGCCGCACCGGCTTCGCGGCGGCGGCCGGGAGCTTGATTCACCCGGCTCCACGGTGCTCTTTCCGGTGTACGTCTTTCCGAACGCCCGCCCCCACGCCGGGCCAAAGAGGGCTACCATCATCTGTTGGAGCGACCCGAGGAAAGCTTGGTTGTGCTTAGTGAGCATCTTCGTCTACCGATTCCCTGGAAGATCCGCGCGCATTCCTCTTTTTCTTGTTGGGTCGTGGCGTCGGTCTCCCCCAACAACGTACTGCTACGGGCGGTGCCACTCTTCAGATATGGTACACCACTTCGATTCTTCTTGAATGACATGAGACACTTTTGTTGAAACTGATTCACGGCGTCCACGAGCTGCTGATGCTGCTCTGGGGAAAGCTCCTCAATGTTGACATCCAGGAGGTCTGTGATCTCAGGCATCCTGAACCAATTCGGCTGTTCGTCCCACTGGGCGTGCCAAAAAGTGATGACCCAGGTTGACCTAGGTTTGACTAGTGTCGGCCGGTTTAACTCGGCTTACTCGGCCATTAGTGCTAATGACGCTAATTAAAAACCTGGGGCGTCACATGGAGTCCACACGAACTTCTCTTGATGCTTGAGTAGTTTGAAGAAAGGAAGCCCCCGTTCTCCAAGCTTCGAGATGAATTTGTTCAAGGCTGCCATGCACCCGGTAAGCTTCTGGACATCTTTGATGCAGGTGGGAGCTCTCATATTGGTGATGGCGGAGATCTTCTTGGGGTTGGCTTTGATGCCGCGGTGGCTGATGATGAAGCCGAGTAGCTTTCCCGATGGTACGCCGAAGACACACTTGTTCGGGTTGAGCTTCCAGTGGTACTCTCGCAAGGACGCGAAAGTCTCTTCAACATCGGCGATGAGCGTGTCGGAGTTTCTGGACTTGACGACCACAGCATCCACGTAGGCTTCGACGTTCTTGTTGAGCTGTCTCTTGAAACAGGCCTGGATAGCTCGCTGGTAGGTGGCGCCGGCGTTCTTCAACCCGAACGACATGGTCGTGTAGCAGTAGGCGCCGAACGGGGTGATGAACACGGTCTTCTCCTGGTCATCTTCCTTAATAGCAATCTGGCGGTACCCGGAGTAGCAGTCGAGGAAGCAGAGCAGCTCGCAGCCCGCCATGGAGTCGATGACTTGATCTATCCGCAGCAACCCGAAGGGGTCCTTGGGGCAGTGCTTGTTGAGGTCGGTGTAGTCGACGCACATCCTCCACTCGTTGGAGTTCTTCTTGCGGACGAGGATGGGCTTGGCGAGCCACTCAGGACGGAAAACTTCTCTGATGAAGCCAGACGCGAGTAGTTTGGCGAGTTCCTTCTGGATGGCATCCCGTCGGTCATCGGCGAAACGACGGAGGTGTTGTCGTTTCGGGGTAGCTTTAGGGTCGACGTTGAGTGAGTGCTCGATCAGATTCCTGGGCACCCCTGGCATGTCTGCTGGTTTCCAAGCAAAGATGTCTCGGTTAGCCCGCAGGAAGCTGACGAGCGCGTCTTCCTATTTTGGGTCAAGACCCGCCCCGATCATGGTGGTCTTGTTGTTGTCGCCTGTCCCAAGATCGATTGCTTTGACTTGCACTTCCTTGGATGGCTGAGGTTTGTTGGCCTTGTCCGACTTCTCTGGGATGTCAGGTTCACTTGGGGCAAGCTTCTTTGACGCAGCATAGATCTCCATCATGGCGTTGGGTACTTGATTGGTGGTTGCGAGTTCCACAGCTTCTGTGTCGCAGTCGAAGGATATCTTCAAGTCCCCTTGTAGCGAGAGTACACCGGCCGGACTTGGCATCTTGAGTACCAAGTACGTGTAGTGAGGTACCACCATGGACTTGGCGATAGCTGGTCTGCCAAGGATGGCATGGTAGGAGGTCTCGAAATCCGCGACTTCGAACTTGATGTACTCTGTGCGGTAGTTTTCTCTCGTTTCCCCGAAGGTAACTGGTAGGATCACTGAGCCCAGTGGAATAGCCCCGTTCCTGGGGACGATGCCGTAGAAAGGTGATGTGCTCTTGGTGAGCATGTGAGTGATGTAGAGCTTCATCTTCTTCAAGGTCTTGGTGAAAAGGACGTTGAGCCCACTCCCATTGTCGATGAGTACCTTTTTTAGTCTGGAGCCCGCGACTACCGGCTTCAGGACGAGAGGAAACCGCCCTGGTTCGGAGAAGCTTGTCCATTGATCCGCGCGGGAGAAGGTGATGGGTACCTTCGACCACCCGAGAGGGGTCGGAACTGCTGGTTCAATGTTTAAGGCTTCCCGTCGAGTGGCCTTCTGAGACCGTTTGGTGGGTAGTCTGCCGAAGAGGACGTTCACTGTCTTGTCGGGTTCTTGGAAATCGCTGTTGCCTTCATCGACTTTTTTCTTGCCTTTCTTGTCGTGAGGAGGTCGTGGGTCTGGAGAGTCCTTGAGTGCTCACCGGAGTTGGTAGCACTACTCGGTAGTGTAGTTGCCCTCAGGTGCCAAGCCGCCAGAGGTCTTCTTCGAGTTATCTTTCGCGGGGCGCTGGATAGCCGCGACTGTGTTGTCTGGCTTGCTCTTGCAGTTAGGACCCGAGTAGTTGAAGGATCAGATGGCGACTAGAGAGTGGGGAGTGAATAGGAGCCGGTAAAAATTCTTTCCAAAGAACCCGGCCTATACCCTAGTCAAACCCCGGTCACACACGAGCGATGGATCGAATCACACACCAATCGCCAAGACCACGAGGTTATGGATCAACCTCTAGTCCTAGGAACGATTCCTTGAAGCACACGCGGAAGCACTAGAAAGGGAAGGGAGGAATAGAACCAAGAAACAAAGCGCACAGGCTCTGGCGGACCGTCCGGCAAGGAGGGGCGGACCGTCCGCGCAGGCCTCGCGGACTGTCCGACCTAAAGCCGCGGACCGTCCGCGACAGCACCGCGGACCGTCCGGCCCAACACCGCGGACCGTCCGTTAAAGCACACAGAACCACCAGAAGCGACCCGAGAAAAACGGACCGTCCGCCAAGGCCGGGCGGACCGTCCGCGCCACCCACGGACCGTCCGCTACTCGAGCGCGGACCGTCCGCAAACCGGGCCGCAACTAAAACCAAAAGCCAAACCGGATCGAAAGCAAGGACGCGCAAGAACACGACGAACACGCGACGAACAGGACCCACGCGGACCGTCCGCCGACCCCAGGCGGACCGTCCGCCCCTTGCGAACAGAACAGGAAAAAGCCCGACCTCGAAGGTCAACTCCCCCAAATCATCATCGGATTTCCCAAACGGTTGAAGCTGTGAAGACAAGGGTTTGGGGACTTGAAAAGCGTCACACAAGGATGCTATAGCCCAAAAATCTTGCCTCCTAACTCCCTAAATCACCGGGAATCGCGAATCCTTTGAGCACACCGAAAACTAGAGCACCGAACGAAAACTCACGAATCGAAGTGGTTTCCCGGCGTTTGAGGGCACAAGATCAATCACAAAAATGCACGAGACATCTATCCATGTTTCCCTCAAAGAAATCCGGGGAGAAACCCACTCAAATCCGCGGAAACACACTGGGAACAAAGGCACGAAAACAAGCACAAAAAGGCCACGAAAAACAACCCCGAATCTTCTATACAAACCAGGAAAGATTCACAAGGTCTAGCATGCCGCCCTAGCATCCATCCCTCTCAACAAATCTCTCATGAAGCTCTCATGCTAGCCTAGAGAAAAATGGAAGAAAAATAGCTACGAAAATGAGAAATGGGAGGGAGAAAATGAAACCCTAAGTCGCGGAGAGAGAGAGAGCCATCCACACACCCTCATGGCTTATATATAGGGTCCCGCCGGAGTGGTAAATGACTCGACTACCCCTAACTTAACTACTGGCGATACAACCCACGCAGGGGCATTTAGGTAATGTTTGTGGGTCTTGCCATCGGACGGCCACGCCTTTGCCGCACCCTGCGTCCTCCCGACGCAAGCCATGCGATCCCGCCGCGTGTCCTCTGCCTCGAAGCTTCCCGACACGCCCGGATCCCGTCTCCGTCATGTTGGGCCCTCGGACTTGGTTTTGAGGCCCAAACCAAGAAACCGTCCGCCTATGGTTTTGTGGGCAAACCACCAAACCCCGCGTGCCCGGTCCGGCCTCCCGCCAAACCACTTGACTTGACTTGTGTCGCCACCATGTGACCCGCACCCAGTCCCGCTGTCCACCGGGTCCCTCGAACCGAGCCTACTTGTCTCTCCATCTCCCGGAGGCCCCTCAAGGCTGAAGACCTTTCGCGCCCGTTCTTCACCTGCAACAACACGAACTAGGCCGCAGCCTACACCTGCGCACTAAGCCAAGAGTCAGTCCAACACCCGTTGTCAATCACTCATCACTGAGGAGCGGTCATCCATCGACCACTGGGACGCTCCTGGTCCTCAATCTCCCCCTTGATGAGTGCATTGACAACACACAACACGAAATGAAATTCAGAGAAAGAAAGAAAGGAAGAAGAAAGAAAAACAAAGAAGCTCAACTCATGACCAAAACCAAAGAAAGGCGAAGAAAGGTCACAAGCCAAGCAAAGCGCAAACTCCACACCGACAACAGCAAGAAAGCCCCCCCTGAACAAATGCAAGCTCCCCCTGAACATGTGGATGCAAACTTCCAAATTTCAGCTCACCTCTTCTGAATTTTCATTAAGCTCACCTCTTCTCCCCCTTGTTGACAATGTATGAATCAAGGTGAAAATGCAGAAATGCAAAACAAAGCATATAAACATCTACATGAGCGCCTCAAATAGGCCAAATTTAGTGTCAAAGGCTAAAAATGAGACAAAGATCACACATATGAATCATAACATAGTCAAAGCATTGCCACAAGTAATATATGAAAATACAAGCATGTGACAAAGCAAAATTTTCAGATTTAAGCAGTTTTCCCAAAAGAAGGCTCGCTTCACATGTAAAAGCCTATCCATGTCACACTTGAGTCACAAACATGCATACCATTCAAAGATCATACAAGGATATCAAATTCTCAGCAAAAGATCATGGCAAACACCCATAAAGCAAAGCATGTCATGTCAAAGCTCATGAGCCATGTGTCCACTTCGGGGAGACTTCTCCACTGGTGAACATCATGCAACATGTTTTGCACCCATATGTGAAAGATAAGACATTTTAAGCGTAGACATGATGGATGGAGCATTTTTCAATCATTATACACTTCTTTTCAAGATTAAATCATTTCATGGTACATGAAGTGCCTTTGCGGCAAAAAGAAGCTTATGCTCCCCCATGTGCAACATAGGCTAAACATTCACAATGATATTCGGCCTTTGGCCCAAATGCAAGAACAAGGCATCTAAGCACAATCTAAGCATGAAAAGCACATTTAGACCAAACTGTGACATGGATACACAACTACACACGAGTGGAGCATATTTCATCAAAGATTAGTCAAGATTAGCATTTATTTCAAAAAGGGTTATCTCACCACACATATATCTCAAATATTCCAAGAGCATAGCTTCACATCACCATTTCTCCACACATATGACCAATATCTTACAAATAGCCAAAGAGACTCAAATATGGCATATGAAAGAAGCTCATCATCCTAAAATGCAATATAATACAAATGCAACATGATATATGACAAGATGGCTATCCTACCATGGTTTATACATCAAGCAAAGCATGTATATACATCAAAGTAAAACATGGTATGATACATATAATACAAAAAGGAAAACCCCCAAGAATCAACTAGAAAGGGCAGCAAACCCCAAGTTCCCCCCGCAAGTGCACAAATGTAGCTTGGTCGAGAGGCTTTGTAAAGATGTCGTCTAGCTGATCTTTGGTAGGGACATGGCTCAACACAATGGTTCCTTTTTCCACATTGTCCCTCAAGAAATGATACCTCACTTCTATATGTTTGGTTATGAAGTGAAGCACTGGGTTTTTGGCTACGCTTATGGCACTGGTGCTATCACAAAGAAGTGGGATCTGGGTGCACTCCTCACCAAAGTCTCTCAAAGTGTATGAAATCCATAACAGCTGAGAGCAACAACTCGCGGTAGCAACATACTCCGCCTCGGTGGTAGACTGAGCTACACTAGACTGCTTGCGGGAAGACCATGAGACCAACGAAGAACCAAGAAACTGGCAAGTACCAGAAGTAGACTTCCTCTCGACACGACAACCAGCAAAATCCGCATCGGAAAAACCATGAAGAGAAAGAGTCGAGGAGGAAGAATACCAAAGGCCAAGACCAGGGGCAGACTGTAGGTACCTGAAAATCCTCTTGACGACCTGTTGATGTGATGTCTTCGGCGAAGCCTGAAAACGAGCGCACAGACACACACTGAACTGTATGTCTGGCCTCGTCGCCGTCAAGTAGAGGAGGGAGCCGATCATGCTCCTGTACTCCCGCTGGTCCACTGGTTCTCCGTCCTCATCCGCATCCAAAGTGGCCGTACTCCCCATGGGAGTCGACATCGGCTTCACATCTTGCATCCGGAACTTCTTCGACATGTCTTTCGTGTACTTGGTCCGGTGCACGAATGTTCCATCCTTCACTTGCTTGATCGCGGCCCGAGAAAATACTGCAACTCGCCCATCATGCTCATCTCGAACTCCCTGCTCATCTCATCTGCAAACTTGGCAACAAGGTTATGTGACGAGCCACCAAAGACAATATCATCCACGTATATCTGAACAATCAACAAGTCATTCCCATGCTTGAGGAGAAACAAGGTCCTATCCACCGTACCCATCACAAACCCTCTCGCTCAAAAAGAAAACCTCTCAATCTCCCATACCAAGCACGGGGCGCCTGTTTCAACCCATACGAGCCCTTTTCAACCCGTACACCCCGTGTGGGTACGGCTCGCTCTCAAACCTAGGTGGTCGCTTCACATACACCTCCTCCTCTATGACCCCATTCGGAAAAGCACTCTTCACGTCCATCCGAAACAACTTGAACCCTTTAGCCACGGCAAAGGCTAGAAGGATCCGAATTGCCTCAAGACGGGCCACGGGAGCAAAGGTCTCCTCATAGTCGATCCCCTCCTTCTGACTAAACCCCTGAGCAACAATTCTGGACTTGTTCCTCACAACCATCCCATTCTCTCCCTCTTTGTTCTTCCAAACCCACTTGGTTCCTATGGGATGGCAATTTGGAGTTGGTTCAACTAACTCCCACACCTGGTTCCTCTCAAAGTTTTCCAACTCCTCATGCATAGAATTGACCCAGTTTGCATCAGATAAAGCATGTCCAATGTCCTTAGGCTCAAAAGTAGCAACAAAAGCAGCATGAGCAAAATGAGAGGAATTCCTGGACCTCGACCGTGTAGTGCGTTCGTCGATATTCCCAATGATCTTTGACAGGGGATGCAATTCTTGAATCCGCCGGGAGCCTCACGCCTCGAGACTACCTCCCCCTCAACTTCAGCTTCTCTCGCGTGGTCCTCTTGTTGCACCGTCGTTGTCCATGAAGTAGACGGTCCACGCTCCATAGTGGTCGTAGGGGAAGTAGTGGGTACACACTCAGCTTCAGGCGCATGGTTCTCCCCATCATCATCTCCAGCTTCATCCTTCTCCTCTTCAAAGAGATCCTCGGCCATCTCTTCGTCACCTGCACATTCAAAGCCAAGAGAGGTACATGGCATTGTCTCGTAGAAGGTCACCTCGCAAGTCTCCATGATTTTGTTAGTCTCAAGGTTAAGCACCCTATAGGCTCTAGAGTGGTTAGCATATCCAAAGAAAATACCATCACTAGACCTAGCCTCAAACTTGTCGAATTTTCCCTTCTTCAGAATAAAGCACTTGCAGCCGAAAACTCGGAAGTGACTCACCTTGGGTGCCCGACCATGCATAAGCTCATAACAGGTCTTCTTCTTGAAAGCTCGCAATAAAATCTCGTTGGAAACATGACAAGCCGTATTGACCGCCTCAGCCCAATACCTCCTAGGAGTCCTGTGCTCATCGAGCATCGTCCTAGCCATCTCACAAAGAGTCCGATTTTTCCTTTCCACGACTCCATTTTGAGGGGGCACATAAGGGGTCGAATACTGATGTTCAAGACCTAGATCACGACAAAAGGCATCAAAACAAGAGTTCTTGAACTCAGAGCCATTATCACTACGGATAGCTCGAATAGCATTCCCATGCCTCTCGTTTTTCAACCTCACGATCAGATCTCGAACAAAACCAAATGTCTCACTCTTATCTTCCAAGAAAAACACCCAGGCATAGCGAGAGTAATCGTCCACCACAACAAGGACATACCACTTCCCACCCACCGAGCGAACTCGAGCTGGCCCAACAAGATCCATATGCAACAGCTCTGTCGGACGCTCGGTCATGACATCGGTCAGGGGTGGATGGGGAGTGGCTACCATCTTGCCATGCTTACAAGGAGCACAAACCAAATCCTTCTCAAGCTTCAACCTCGGCAATCCTCGGACAAGGTCAAGACCACTCAAGCGGGAAACCAAATCAAAGCTCAAGTGTCCCAACCGCCTATGCCATTTCCACAAATCAGAAGAAGGACCGGCCATCAAACGGCGAGCAGGACCCAAAGAACGAGAGAAATCAGCCCTGAAAATCTGACCCTCGGGGATGATCATACAGACAAGATCACCTCGAGAATCAAGCAAACGAGACTCGCCAGACTTGAAACGCACTTCAAAACCCTCATCAAGCAACTGAGAAACCGAAAGCAAATGGAAACCCAAAGACTTTACAAGAGCCACTCTCTTCAACGTTACCTTGTCACTCACATGCACAACACCCTCAGACATCACCCTTCCTCGTCCATTGTCCCCAAATGTGATGTACATCTTTTCCTTCACTGGGGTGAGGCTGGAGAACAACTTCTTATCTCCGGTCATGTGTCGGGAACACCCGGAGTCGATCAACCAAATGTCCTCCAAGCCTCCTGCTGCGAGTCGAAACAAGAACGAGAATGAGCTAGCGACTCGACACTGGGGTTAGCACAAAGAAAGTTAAACCAGTGTCGAGCCATCTCCTCAAAAGAGGGGTTAGCAAACATCACTCCCTTGCCACCAAACTTCCCATGTCCCATGGGAGGAGTACGAGCACCACGAGGGGGAAAACGTGGTCCGTAGTTCCTCTGGAACCCAAAGCTGCGATCATCTCCCCTAAACCTGTATTGAGGACGAGTAGGGGGACGTCCAGCAAAGCCACCACGAGCCCGACCAAACCTCTCACCAGCACGCACACCATCATCTCTCCTAGCAAACCTCTCACCACCACCTCTCTGTGGGAACCTGCCAACACTCCTCGCACTTCCCACACCCCGTGGAAGTGGCACTCTAGGCTCAGGAATACCATGAGACCGGCGCGTCCACTGTCTGGTTTACTTGCTCCCTAGCAAGCCTCTCATCCATCTTCCTCTTGTAGCAAAACTCTGCAAGGTGCCTCTCCTTGCCACAATACTCACACCCGAAGGGGATGGGTTTTGGTTTTGGCTCACGGCTTCTCACTCGGCTTCACACCCTTCTCACTCACAAACTTCACAGGTTTCTTGAGGTCATTTGTCTTGAGTGGGAATTTGGGTGGATCTTGGGTTGTGTCAAGCTTATTGCAAAGGTGGTTGGGCTTTGGTGTGAAAGAGTTCTTGGGTGCTTTTGGAAGTGGGACTTGGACCTCTCCGATCACCTCAAACTCGGGGTTAGACTCAACATACTTCTCGTACACACTCTCCCCACTGTTCTCTCCCACTTTCTCACCCAACTTCTCAAACCCCAAACCACGACCATCAGCTCTCTTGAACTCCTCAATCATGATTTTCAATTGAGGTTCCTGCCCAGACAACCAACCCAACACCTTCCTCAAATAGTCATTCTCCTCATAGATGACATCCAAACGGGAAGTGAGTTCAAGATTGCGCAAAGTAACTTCATCACAGCTAGTGCAAGCATTTGCAACAGGAGATTTCAAAGATGCTTCCAAAGAACTAATGGTAGAACGAGCATCAACAAGCTTAGCATGCATAGTAGGACATGATTTACAAGCACCAAGCAAAGTAGGTCTAGCCTTAAGCTCATCATACTCAGTCCTAAGAGCATCTAGTTTAGCCAAAGTAGAAGCATTCTTCTCATTAAGCAGTTTGATCTCATTCAACCAAGCATCACACTCAACACATTCAACATCATCAGGAGTAGTAGGAGCAAGTTTCAAAGAGTCATTCTCAAGTTTCAATTCAAGCAATTTTGACTCTAACTCTCCTACTTTCTCGCTAGCATTCTCAAGCTGAGCCCTAAGATCTTTCCTCATCTTTTTGGCATCTCTAAGCACACTATCGCGGTTGTCAAGCAAGACATTCAACCTAGTAATCTCAGCAAGCAAAGAGTCGGGGTCACGGTTTACCTCATCCTCTGAGTCGGAGTCGCTGTCTTCCTTCTCGCTCTTCTTGCTACTTGAGCTATGGGCCATGCCACAAAAGCCCTCAAGCGCCACACAGCTCAACCCGCTGAGGTTCCGGCTTGCACACTTCTTGCCCTTGCGCCTCCCGGCGTCTTCATCTTCGTTGCTTGAGCTTGACTGCTCCTCGCTTGAGCTTGAGTCGACGTCACTCGCACCGGCCACCATCGATCTTGCCTTGTTCTTCTTGTAGCCGCTCTTGCTCGGTCGCCGCTTGTCCTTGTCCTTGCTCTTGGACTTGTTGAAGTGCTTGCCCTTGGAGGAGTACTTGTCTTCACGCCTCGGATGCGCCTTGTACTCGTTCACCTTGTACTTGTTCTCCTCCGCTTCCGGGCACTCGGCGATGAAGTGGCCTCGCTTGCCACACTTGTAGCACGTCCCCGAGCTCCGCCTTGCATTCCTCCGACTCTCGTGTAGTCGATCAAACCTCCTTGAGAGCAAGGCCGGCTCCTCCTCGCCCCCGCACATCAAATTCCTCATCCGGAATGGACATAAGAGAAGACAAGGAAAGCCGTCGACGGGAAGGGTTAGATTTGCCCTTTGATCCGCCCACAAGAGCAAGACTATGGTCGGTCGAGCCCTCATGCTTGGACCGCAACTTCCGTCAACCTCGGCCGACTTGAGCTTAGAAAAAAGGTCATCCAACTCAATAGTCAAATAATGCCCGAGACTCCTTGATGGCCTCAACCTTAGCACCCCAAACATTTGGGTCCAAGACATGCAAGAGCTTCAAAGCACGATCATGCTCGGTGTAAGGAAAATCCTCAACATTAGCTTTCATGTTGTTCACGATGGCGGTGAACCTGCGAAACATCGCATCAATGTCCTCACCGGGAAGTGGAGTGAAATTCTCATATTGCATCCGGTAAGAGACAAAGAGGCGAGCCTTCACATGGTTATCACCACCGTGAGCAACCAACAACTTCTCCCAAATTTGCCAAGCAAGATTCAAATGGCGAACACGCTCAAACTCTGGATCACACAAGCTCCGGACAAAGTGATCAACAGCTTTTGCATTAGCCTCATACTTGGCCTTAGCACCGGCATCGGTCACCATAAGAGTATGGATGTTGACCGGAATAGCATAGGTCTTGTCAAGCACAATGAAATCCAACAGTTTCCCACGAAGAAAGATCATCATACGAGCCGCCCACTTGTGGTAACCCTTGCCATCGAAGTGCGGCAGACCACCCCGCTCAACGTACGCCATCTTAGGATTCGAGACTTGTCAAAGTCGCAAAGAATTCGGCACCGAGCTCTGATACCAATTGAAGGATCAGATGGCGACTAGAGAGGGGGGGAGTGAATAGGAGCCGGTAAAAATTCTTTCCAAAGAACCCGGCCTATACCCTAGTCAAACCCCGGTCACACACGAGCGATGGATCGAATCACACACCAATCGCCAAGACCACGAGGTTATGGATCAACCTCTAGTCCTAGGAACGATTCCTTGAAGCACACGCGGAAGCACTAGAAAGGGAAGGGAGGAATAGAACCAAGAAACAAAGCGCACAGGCTGCGGCGGACCGTCCGGCAAGGAGGGCGGACCGTCCGCGCAGGCCTCGCGGACTGTCCGACCTGAAGCCGCGGACCGTCCGCGACAGCACCGCGGACCGTCCGGCCCAACACCGCGGACCGTCCGTTAAAGCACATAGAACCACCAGAAGCGACCCGAGAAAAACGGACCGTCCGCCAAGGCCGGGCGGACCGTCCGCGCCACCCACGGACCGTCCGCTACTCGAGCGCGGACCGTCCGCAAACTGGCTGCAACCAAAACCAAAAGCCAAACCGGATCGAAAGCAAGGACGCGCAAGAACACGACGAACACGCGACGAACAGGACCCACGCGGACCGTCCGCCGACCCCAGGCGGACCGTCCGCCCCTTGCGAACAGAACAGGAAAAAGCCCGACCTCGAAGGTCAACTCCCCCAAATCATCATCGGATTTCCCAAACGGTTGAAGGCGTGAAGACAAGGGTTTGGGGACTTGAAAAGCGTCACACAAGGATGCTATAGCCCAAAAATCTTGCCTCCTAACTCCCTAAATCACCGGGAATCGCGAATCCTTTGAGCACACCGAAAACTAGAGCACCGAACGAAAACTCACGAATCGAAGTGGTTTCCCGGCGTTTGAGGGCACAAGATCAATCACAAAAATGCACGAGACATCTATCCATGTTTCCCTCAAAGAAATCCGGGGAGAAACCCACTCAAATCCGCGGAAACACACTGGGAACAAAGGCACGAAAACAAGCACAAAAAGGCCACGAAAAACAACCCCGAATCTTCTATACAAACCAGGAAAGATTCACAAGGTCTAGCATGCCGCCCTAGCATCCATCCCTCTCAACAAATCTCTCATGAAGCTCTCATGCTAGCCTAGAGAAAAATGGAAGAAAAATAGCTACGAAAATGAGAAATGGGAGGGAGGAAATGAAACCCTAAGTCGCGGAGAGAGAGAGCCATCCACACACCCTCATGGCTTATATATCGGGTCCCGTCGGAGTGGTAAATGACTCGACTACCCCTAACTTAACTACTGGCGATACAACCCATGCAGGGGCATTTAGGTAATGTTTGTGGGTCTTGCCATCGGACGGCCACGCCTTTGCCGCACCCTGCGTCCTCCCGACGCAAACCATGCGATCCCGCCGCGTGTCCTCCGCCTCGAAGCTTCCCGACACGCCCGGATCCCGTCTCCGTCGTGTTGGGCCCTCGGACTTGGTTTTGAGGCCGAAACCAAGAAACCGTCCGCCGATGGTTTTGTGGGCAAACCACCAAACCCCGCGTGCCCGGTTCGGCCTCCCGCCAAACCACTTGACTTGACCGCCACCGTGCACCGGCTCGATTGTCCATGACTTTGTATTGCTTGTGTCGCCACCATGTGACCCGCACCCAGTCCCGCTGTCCACCGGGTCCCTCGAACCGAGCCTACTTGTCTCTCCATCTCCGGAGGCCCCTCAAGGTCGAAGACCTTTCGCGCCCGTTCTTCACCTGCAACAACACGAACTAGGCCGCAGCCTACACCTGCGCACTAAGCCAAGAGTCAGTCCAACACCCGTTGTCAATCACTCATCACTGAGGAGCGGTCATCCATCGACCACTGGGACGCTCCTGGTCCTCAGTAGTTGTTGTTGTGACCGCCTTGATCCCGGTTGTTGTTATTGCTGCCGCTCGCATTTTGCTTGCTCTTGCCGCGAATGGCGTCATACTTAGCGTTTGCCTTGTCTTCTTCATCGGCCCATGAAGTAATCATGTCTTTGAGCTTGGTAATGGAGCTAGGGCGGCGACGACCGAAGTCTTCGAAGGTGCGACGGTGGTAGATATTGTCTTGGAAAAGAAAGATGACTTCCTTGTCGGTAACATCGACTACAGCGTGGCGCGCTTGTCAAAAAAGTGCTGCATGTACTTGCGCAAGGTTTCGCCCTGTTCCTGCTTCACCATGGCCAGGTCCATGCGAGTACTCGAGCGTCCCATGGTGCCCGCGAATTTGCTGGTGAACTGCTCCTTAACCTGGTCCCACTTGTCGATCGAGTACTTCTCAAGGGACTCGAGCCATGTAAGTGGAGCTTGGTCCAGACAGAAAGGGAAGTAGGGGCACTTCGTATCGTTGTTGCCACCAGCATTCTCGATAGAGAGGGCATAGCATCTGAGCCACTGTACTGTATCTTGCTTCGCGTTATACTTGGTGATCCCCAGAGGCTTGAATTTCTCTGGGAGCAGCAGATTGCGAAGTCGAGCAGAGAAGGCGGGGAAGCCGTCATTCTCGCCTGCCGTGGAGGATTTCTTGCATCGAATTTCTTTGATTCTGCGGCGGGCATCATAGCCGCCGCGTGAGACACTGGTGACGTGGCTGTCTGCGTGGCCTCGGCCTCCGCGATCACCTCCGCCACCGGCTCTTCTTCCAGCCTCGTGTGAGGAGCTCCCGCCGCCGCTGCCTCCGCCGCCGGCGTCGCCATGAGCCACCACAGCGCGACTGCCACCAGCACCACCAGCGCTGTGTCCGCCCGGAGAAGGTCCTCCAGCAGATGCCCTAGTGCGGTTGGGGTTCTGCGATAGCTCTCCTCGAGTACGGTTGCGTCCGTTGTCGGCTGGACTGCGGCTTGTGGCTTCATGGTCGGCTTCGCGAGTTTTGAGGGGAGGTACTTGAGTGACTCTGTTGTTGACTCTCATGAAGTAAGCGTCCTCCGCGTGCTTGGCGATGACTTCTCCCGCACGCATCCCCTGAGCCTGACGTGCTATCATAGTGATATACATGAGGCACTGTTCTGGGGTAGTATGCACCCAACTTTCGACTTGGTTAAGCGCCTCTGTGAGGTTCCGTATGGGGAGGCTCTCACAGAGACGTCAACACCGTTCGTTACGCTTCCTGTTACGCTCATGTCGGGCGTTCTTGTCTTCGCTGGTTTCGTCTGCGGGTGCATTGGCAGACAACTCGTCTGCTGAGATATCTTCAAGGTAACGGTCAGGCTGTGTCCCTGAAGGTCCCGACGTCTCGTTGGTAGTCATGAAAACTTGACGATCGGGAGAGTCGAGACTGGAGTCGGCAGTCGCCATCTCTGTTGGACTGTGCTTCTCTACTGGAGATAATGGTGTTCCCTCCTGGAAGGAGAGCTAGTCGAGGTACGCGACGTAGCGTGAGTTTCCGTCTGTCAGGTCTGCAGGCTTGCGGTCTGGCCAGTAGACGAATCTCCCGGCGGGTGTATATGTTATAACCAGGCTGGTAGCTGGTCCTGACAGCTGTTGCTCGGTAGTAGAGATCTCGGACTCGGGCTCATCTGGGTCCGATCCGAAGTCGAACTCATAGGAGGAGTCCGAGTAGTAGCCGGAGACGGGGTTGGAGTCCGAGGTGTAGCCGGAAACGATCTCCTTGCCGGACCGACGCGCAGTGAGAGCCTTCGCGTGGGCCTTGCTAGCGTTGCAGAGGTCGTATGGGAAGTGCTCATGAAGTGTGGAGTCCACACATGATGGCTTGATAGCCGGCTCGCATGCGATGGCCCACGGGGACGTCGAGTTCGAGTTGGAGTCGGATCCAAGCTCGAAGTCGGCGTGTTGGTTGTAGAGCGAAATTTCGACGAAATTTCTGACGAGTTCGCCCGTGACTACTTCGGGAAGCGTCACGAGCCCAATGCTCAGGTTAGGAGTCATGGTGAGGCGGCGTTGGAAGGATCCGGCGTCGTCAGCAGTGCACACCCAAGACCCGAAAATGAAGGTGTCGCCGCGGTTGAAAGCGACGATTGTCTTGATGAAGACTGAAGCCGTCGAGTTCGCCATGAGATCTTCGACGAGATCCCCTAACTGGCGCGCCAGCTGTCGGTGTTTTAGACCGGCAACCTACCAAGGGGAGTACCTGAGGTAGATTAATGTGGCCTCGCCGAGATCGGTAACTTGAAGGAAGAGACACGTGGCACACAATTTAGACAGGTTCGGGCCGCGAGGTGCGTAATACCCTACGTCCTGTATGTTGCGTAGCTCTGGATTGATTGGATGTGTTTACAAGATGATGCGTACGAGAGAGAGAGAGGGGGGGGTCCCTACCTCGCCTTATATAGCCCAGGAGGCAAGGTTACAAGTCGGTTTGAGGAGAGAGTACTAGTCGGGTACGGCTAGGAGTTATCTACATAGTACAGGACATGTATAGCTTCCTATCCGAGTACTTCTCCACCATAGTCCTTGCGCCCCACGCCATCAGGTGCCGTGTGGCACAAGCCGAGTAGTCCCAGGGGCCCACCGAGTAGTCGGTCCTGGTACCCACCGAGGCAGTGGGCCCAGTGAGGTCCATACGACAGGTGGATCATGTTACAAAATCCTTGCGACAAAGAGACTGTCGAATCAACACCACATCCGCCAAAATAAGCTTCTCGCAACTCATGAGCTTTGTCGAATCAAGCTCCGCCCCCCCCCCCCGATTTATCAAACTCTTCAGTCACTGAATCAACCTTCGCAACTGTCGGTTTGACATACATTATCATCTATTCGACCACCACCACTATCGGATTGACCTCTACGGTGGTTGGATGGACCTCCGCTGCTACCAATCGAGCTAGCTATGATGACACTGCTAGATCGAGCTACAAGGTGAGTAGGGCAAGGATAAAGCAAACACTCTCATCGAAGCTCGCGTTGCTTTGCCTGGCAAGGTGAGACAATCATACGAGGCGAGCAAGAGGCAGCAAGCGTACCAAGTACACCCTAAATATCTTAGATTTTTTTTGAGATAGACGGTAAAATATACAACATGGGTAGAAGGCCACTGAGAGAAAATACTTGATTCTGAAATGCACAACCTACTTCTGTGATGGGACCAAAAAATCGGATGCCACGTGAGTTGATAAGATAGGATAAACTTGAGGGACAATGCATGTAGGTTGAGTGCTGCCACCAGGTACGACGAGTTCGTCAGAGGAGTTGGATCTCGACGTCGGGAAGTGGAGCACCCACTCCGCGTCAGGTCAACACTAGAGCCAAACTTGGAACCACGGAATCGGCGAGGCAAAGTTCGACCAACGAGAGTGGGAGAGCGAGAGGCATTGTTAGTTGAAGCGGGGACTAAATGATGAGAGAGTGAACAACAACTTCAGTCCAATACAGAGTTGTAGAGCTTCACATTCTATGTGGGAGTGAAGTGGAGCGTCAAATTACATTCGTTATTGGGTCAGTTTCCATCTGCCAATCCAAACACTACCCAAATAGCAAAATTTGAGTGTATTAATGTCACTTTTGAATTTCTAGCTCCAATATCTACATTGGTGTTTGTGATTTCAATGATGAATAATGAATTAAGAGGGATAAAAAAATCCATTGCTAACATACGGCCTATTCGTTTGACTTATCATCCACCACCCAACAATACTTTTCTCTTAGAACAAACCAGCCACCGGTACTTTTCTCTCAGCACCAGCAACCAGCCACCAACCAAACCAACATGCCCTATATAGTTTATCAAATCTCTAGCCGCGCTATTAGCACGTTCGCCGAGAGGGTCTAGAAATTCCCACGTTAATCCAAAAAAGAGAAGAATATACACCGTTGGATTTTATGAAGATCTGAAGGTCTAGGTTAATCAAAGAATACATAAATTCGGAATTAAAAATAAGGAAATCTAAAGAGTCCATATTCAATACAAATACAATTAATAAATACATAAATTCGGAATTAAAAATAAGAAAAATAGTAGTTGATTAAAAAAGAGAAGAGTTTGGAGCATTGAATTTTATGAAGATCTAATTATTCATATTATTATGAGTCCATATTCAATACAAATACAATTAATAAATACATAAATTCGGAATTAAAAATAAGAAAAATAGTAGTTGATTAAAAAAGAGAAGAGTTTGGAGCATTGGATTTTATGAAGATCTAACGATTCATATTATTATGAAAAAAGGAATTCCCATGTTAATCTAAATGAGAGAAGAGTTTGAACCGTTGAATTTTATGAAGATCTAACAATTCATATTATTCTAAAAATTGAAATATTTTTTACCCATGATTTCCTTTCCTTATGGCACTCCGTACTTGAATACATATGCAATATTATTGCCTAACATTAGATGCCGGATTTGAATACCAACTTGATCCGCATGGATTTCTTTTACTTTCCTAACAAACTTTGGTAAGCTTTTTGAGACTTCCCCTTAATGGATCATGGAGTGTGTCACGTACTTGAAATTAAAAGAGGGATATAGATTAATATGTCTACAAATTACATGAAAGCAAGTTTTTTAATCACATGGTATAGGCGTGATGCTCACATACGACACATCCTCGCCCCTCCCTGTATGAGCACTTCCGAATGAGTGAGCTGACAAATCCTCGAGATAGATGAAGTCACCACTGGTCTGACGGTCTAGATCAATCCAAAGAATCTATATCTAATATAACTAATAAATATATATACAAATCCAAGATTCTAAAAAACAAGAAAATTAGAAGCAAATTTCTATACGGATTCAGAAGAGAAATAGCTAAATAAAATAGTCCATGCTAAATACAATTAATAAATAACTAAAATTGTTATAAAAAATAAGAAAAGTTAATATTGCGCTTATAAATAATATGCTTGACCACCACAAATCGACTGCAAGTATTTGATATGTCTTTAATTCCTTATGTACCTTGAATATGTTGTGATTTTACGAGCCTATATTGGAACATTCATTTAATAAACATCTCATTTACAATATGAATACAATAATATAATATATTTTGATAGAAAAAGATAAATAGTCAAATCCAATTAGCAGTTATTTGCAATCAGACCAACAACACCCAACACACGAGAGGATCAAAGCTAGCAACTGGCATTGCCGCGAGGTACGACAAGCCCGCCGAGAGGTGTTGGATCCTCACGCTGGGAGGTGGAGTACCGAGACCTACACAATGTCAACGCCGAAGACTCAGAAGTCGTGGAATCAAGGTGAGAGAGTTCACCCGACAAAAGTAAGGGAACAACTGAGAGAGAGAGAGGTCCTGTGGCACCGCTACATGAGTCTGTCCATATATAAAGATGAACCTACAAGACTACCTATCCTAGCAACTGCCATCGCCACCTAGTACGACGAATTGGCCCAGAGGAGTTAGACACAAGGTTAACATCTGAGTCGGACTCAAAAGCCGCGAGATCAGAGAGGCATAGTTCGCCCAACAAAAATAGGGGAGAAACTAAGGAGGTGTTGTCGGAAGATGAGGGGGATCGGAGGGACCTATGCAACTATTGCATGAGCCAGTACCTAGATTAAGAGGAACTTTCAAAGTTGCCTACGCCAACAACTGGCATCGTAGATATGTACAACGAGCTCGCCAGAAGGAGTTGAATCCACGTGCTGAGAGGTGAAGCATTGAAACTCTACACAAGAACAATGCTTGAGTCAGACTCGAAAGCCGCAGAATAAGAGAAGTAGAGTTTGCACGACAAAGGTAAGGGAGAAAGAGGCGTTTTCAGGGTGGATGGTGTGTGTGTGTGTGCGTGCGCATGCAAAGAGAGAGGGGGGGTGAAGGGATCTGTGCCACCGCTACACTAACATATCCCTAGATCGAGAGAAACCTTCAAGATCGCCTACGCTAGTAATTGAAATCATTGCCAGGTACGACGAACTAGCTAAGAGGAGTTAGATCCACACATTGGGAGGTGGAGCATCGAGACTCTACACAAGGTCAATGCCTAAGTCGGACTCGGAAGCCACAGTATCAGAAAGGCATAGTTCACTCGACAAAAATAAGGAAGAGAATATGCAGAGAGAGAGAGAGAGATTTGCGGAGGGACCGAGAGATGCTAGAGAGGGCGATTTACTATTTCAATCCAATATACAAAGCTGCAGAGCTTGCAATGTATGCGAGGGTGCAGTGAAGTGTTGATTGTGTCATTCGCTATTGGATTTCCATCCACCAATCCAATACCACCCAAGCAACAAAATTTGGGTGTACCGATACTAATTTCGAAATCGAGGCACCAATATCTACATGAAGGTTGAGTGTTGATGATTTCAAAAGGATGAATAACGAGTCATATATAAGGATAACTTTATCAAATCTAGTCGCGCTATTAGCACGGGCCAACGTGCTAGTTAATTATATAAGTATGTGGTCGGTTCCCAAGTTTGACATTTGATTGCTTTCTTTTGGAACCTGAAAGTCCTCTCAGATTTTTTTCTACTAGTAAAGTGTACGTGCGACACGCACGTGTATGTACAACTTGTGCTACCCATCGGCCGAGCAGAGCACTGCCGACCAAGGCTGTTTGTCGTGTTTGATCACTATGCATTGCAATATAATATGTTTTTTATTCATTTTAGTAGTATGCACTTTTGAACTGTCTACCTCTAGTACTGAGCCGGCAAGCTTCTCAAGAGGCTGTAACAAGTTAGACTGTCTGCACTCGTCGAACTCTATATCTTTCCTTTAAAGGAATTATCTGTTCTGATCGTCGAAATTCTGCCCTCTATCTCTAGTTTTCCCACACCATCTTCTTTTATATCTTATCCTTTATACCAACCACCCCACTGTGGAGCCCACGCGTCAGCCTCCCCTCCCATTTTTTACTCCTAGCGGCATCCCTCCCTCCCCTGATGTCTCTCTTTGCCTCCCGTTCTCCTCCACTTCTCCTCCTCCACACGTCGTCAATGACTCGATATCCTTCGTTTTCTCCTCCTCCACATGCCGACGTCCCCTCGATCTAGGCGGAGGAGCAGGGGCGAAGTGAGGTCATTGAGGAGGACGTCACAGGGGTGGGTGGGGCTTGGGCCGCAATGGCCCCTTCATCCGATGGTGAGTAACACGCGCAAGGCACCTCACCCTAAGGCGGTCGGCCACCCTCCGTGGCAGAGGTTGCCTCCTTGTTTTCCTCGCCGCCATGGCCGACAGATTGAGCGGTCTGGGGGCCAAGCGTGGCGGCGGCGACGGAGGGACAAAGATGGTCACTAAAAATTTTTGTTCTCACGTCTGTGTCATCCATCCTAATTTTCATCCTTTACGCCATTTTGTCACATTTTTAGCTTCACAATGTCAAAATAAGTTGGTGAAATGACCATTTTACCCCTTTGTCTCATGCACTCCACCTAACCGGTGACGCATTACCTGACCACGCTCAACCCATCTCGGCCTTTCTGCCACCGTGACGCCGTGGCCGGCCATGCGTGCCCCCTCTCCCTACCTCGACTGAGAAGTGGAGCTTGTTGGGAATAATCATGCCATGGATGTGTTCAGGGCGTGCATGTCTGCATTTTGACTCGATTAGGGTAGTGGTTCACGAGTGTGTGCTCGTGAATGTGTTTATGCCGAGCCATGGCCATGAGCAGAGCATGTGTGTCTGTCTGCGTGTTGGCCGTGGCGAGGTCGGGTCCAGGGCCGGTGGGCGTAAGGGCTTGTCTCCACCGCATGCGCATCTTGAGACCGAGTCGTGGGTTGTTCTGGGTGAGTAGGGTGCGTGCGAGGATTCCGCAGATGAAGCCACCATGACCAGGTCAAGCGCACGGACTCGGCGTCGTGGGCGAGCGCGTTCCACGCGGATCGGCCGCAACAACTGTCGTGGAGGATAGCTCCCCGGTCCCAACTAAAATTCCAAAAAGTAGCCCTTTTGGTCGCGCCAGGCCGCGTGGCGCGACTCCTCATTGAGTCGCGCCACATGCCCTGGCGCGACTCGGCGCCACGTCGGCCGGCGCGCGCGCGTCGTTGCCGAGGTGGCGAGTGAGTCGCGCCGGGGCATGTGGCGCGACTCAATGAGGAGTCGCGCCACGCGGCCCGGCGCGACTCACTAAAGATACGGGGGGGCCGCCGGCCCCTTTCTTTCTTCCTCCTCCTTTCTTTCTCCCAAACCGAGCTCCCTCCCATGGCGTCGCCCCCCCTCCGCCCCCCTCTAGATCCACTCCATCCCTCACCCATTTTGAAGAGGAAAGTGTGGGAAATTGCTCGTGGAAGGTAACTCCTCCATTCTAACCAATTAGTTTTCGCGGATTCCATCATTTTCGTTGGATTTGAGGTGGTTAGGTTTAGTGAATGATTTGAGATAGATAGCGTGATTGAGTACGAATCGGGTATGATTTAGTGAAGTGTATCGTTCAAGTGACCGATGTTAACCTCTTCTTATCGTCTAGTTTCTCTTGCATGGTAGGATTTCATCATTTTCATGTTGGATAGTGTAGATGCTATTGATATGTGAGATGAGTGTTGGTATAATCAATTTAATTTGTGGTTGTGTGTAGATGGATCGTTTAGTACGTATATTTTCGGGTGGCATAGTTGATGACAATGGGGAGTTTAAAAGCATGAGGCAACAAGTAGCAAGATTTGATAGTCCTCCAACTTTTGAAGATATTAAAACCCGAGTGAGTACTTTGTTCAAGGTTGGTAATGAGGGGGAGGAATTAAGGATTCACGGAAGGTTTGACTCCGGTGAGAAAAGAAGTCACTATGTGATGATGCCTATTAGTTGTGGCGATGATTGGTTATTTTACAAAGAGTGTGTGAAAGAATCTCAAGTTCGTTGTCTTTGAGTTAGTTGTTGATGTTCACTCTCCGGTTGATTCACCGCATAATGATGAGCCCATGGAACACTTAACTCAGGAAGATATGGTACCCCACAATGAGGTTCATGATAATGAGGATGATGAAGAAGGTGGTGATGATGAGGAATGTTCTTATGGTTCAGATGGGGAAGATGACTTTGATAGATGTGGGTTGAATAATAATTTTGGTGAGTATCAGGATGATGAGGAAGAAGATGGGGATGATATATCTGTGAGCTTTGAAGAAGAAGAAGAAGAACCAACTCCAGTTAGCCAACCAACCCCATCTCCACATAGTCAACCAAACCAACCAACACATATGGCTCGAGCAAATCCTATACGCCAATTTAGTTCTTTGGGTGAAGAGCCTCCATTATTTGGTGAGATGGTAGATGAGGCGTCTAGAGGGTCGGTGTACACTCTATCTGGATTTCGAGTGCCAGAATTCACTCAAAGAGAGTTGAGGCAATTGGAAGCTGTACATGTTGATGTTCCCGAAGTTTCCGTTTTCCATTCGGTACCGAGGAAGGCATATTGTGATTCAGGGTTACATCTTAGTGAAGTAGATCCCGACAGTGGTGAATTGTTTATAACCAAGGGAATGCAATTTGATAACTTGGAAGAATTAAAGTTTTTCTTAAGGGATTACTCGGTGCGGCACCATAGGCCATATAATGTGATTCATTCATCGGCCAAAACAAGATACACGGTTGCTTGCCAACAAGATTGTGCTTGGAAGGTGTGGGCGCGTCCACTTCCTGATGATAGGAACAAATGGAGAATCACAAGAGTTGTCCAACCTCATACATGTGGGACGTCGGAAGTGGCACAAGAACATTCTCAATGCACGGCTCGTTACATTTCGAGATGGATTGCTGCCATGGTTTATAAGGATCCCGATGTTTCTATAGCTGCCATCATTGAGTCCATCAAAGCTTTCAGCAACTACACGGTGAATTATGGAAAGGCATGGAGAGCTAAGCAGCATGCAATATCCATGTTGTGGGGTGACTGGAAGGATGCTTATGGTAGGGTGCCAAAAATCCTACAAGCAATAACACACTTCAACCCGGGTACGAAGTGGTGCACTCATACTACGGGAAAGGAGGAGCTCCACAAAGGTGTAATGAAGCCGTAATGGAGCGGGTGTATTGGTGTTTCCCCCAATGTGTAGAGGCATTCAAGCATTGCGGACCGGTGATAAGTGTCGATGGCACATTCTTAATCGGAAAGTACGGGGGTGTTTTGTTGATCGCCACCGGTGTTGATGGTGAGGATAGATTGGTACCCCTTGCATTTGCCTTAGCCGAAAGTGAGAATATTGAGAGCTGGTCTTGGTTTTTGCATTTGGTCCGTCGGGACGTTGTGGGACGTCTCGGGAAGGTGTGTATAGTTTCAGACCGCCATCAAGGAATACTAAGTGCGGTTGAGGATTACATGGAAGGGTATGAACCGTCGTGAGTCGATGGTGCATGCGACACTTTGCAGCGAACATATGGCATAGGCAAGCTAACAAGAAAGTTAGAGAGCAGCTCAAATCGGTGTGTGCAGCCAAAGCGGAGAGGACTTTTAATATTAGACTAGAGAAACTAAAACAAATGATGAATCCGGAAGCAAAAGAGTGGTTGGAGGAGCAGATGGTCAATAAACATAAGTGGGCCAACGCATTTGATCAAGGTGGTTGGAGATATGGTGTGAACAATACAAATCTTTCGGAAGTGCTCAACAAGGTCCTCAAAGGCATCCGTGCTATGCCAGTATCGGCTATTGTGGAGTACACTTTCTACAAGATCAATTCATATTTTGTGCATAGGTGGAAAAAAGCAAAAGTGCAAATAGAAAGAGGGTTACGTGGGATGAATATTTTTGGTAAAGCCGCAAAGAAGCACTTAACCGAGCAAGGCAAAAAAGCTGCGAGCATGAGGGCTGAGTTGTTTGATCCCACATTGTATGTGTACTCAGTGAGAACAGCTTCCGCTTTGAATGTTGGAGGTGAGATGACGGGCGGACGCATATATAAGGTGGACCTCTCTGGAGTGTCTTGCACTTGTTGTATACCTCAGTTGCTACATGTTCCATGCTCTCATATGATTGCTGCATGCACTGTTAGAGGGGTCATCGGAAGGAACGACATAAACAATCTAGTGGAAGCGGGCATACGGTAGCTACTTAGGATTTCATGTCTCTATTTCTTAATTATGCAAATAACATTTTTGTCATTTCCTTTTGTATAAATAATCTGATGAAAATTTATGTTTTTTCAGGCAAATGGCGGCGAGCAAAGGCAGGCGTGATGATCCCATCCCACCACCTCTTCCGGTTCCTATGTGTCATTGTGGCATTCCAAGACAAGTGAAGCAATCAAGGGATGAGGCAACAAATTTGGAAGGGCGTTCTACACATGTGCAAGAAAGTGGATACTAAATGAAGATGGCGGCCCAAGTCAATACAACATGGCACCTTGCTTTTTCCACCAGTGGATTGATGGACCGGAAAAATTTGACCCTAGGATCCGATTATTTCCGTGGATAGAATCAGTGGTGCAACCATATCATGAGTTCAGACGGTGGGTGCCACCACCACCAAATCCACCAGAAATGACATTCGAAGAAAAACAAGAGGTGGGATGCAAGCGTGTTAGCAACCCTCCATTGTGTCATTGTGGGAGGCCAAGCAAGTTGCAACTACCTGATCTTGACCTTCCCGATAAATTCACACCATTCTTTCGGTGCAACCAAAGAACACATGTAAGCATCATTGCTCTTCCCGACAAATTCATTCTGCTCGATATTTAGATGTATAGAGGACTTTATTGAATTTGTTGTGCGGGTGATGGATGGCCCCAATGTGATTTTCAAGAGGACATATACGGGCCGAAGTCTCATTGGCCGTCAAAAGAAGAAGTGCAAGCATTCGAGAGTGGGGAGAAGCCATGGCCATGTGATGAGCCTTATAGGCCTCGTTGCAAGTGTGGAATACTCGCTCGAAAGGGAGTGGTTCCATCTGAGCTTGGATATGGTTGGTTTTGTGGTAACTCGTACGGAGATTATTGGGTAAAGTCACTTTCCTAAATTTTTTATCCATGTGTTGTGCCCACTTAAATGGTTGTGTTGCCTAAAAATGGACATTAATTTTGTAGGAGGGGAGAACATGTGATTGGGAGAGCTTTGCGGGGAGGGAAGCACTTGCGTCTACATTTGGGGCAATGTTCCGGTATTTGAAAATCAAGGAAACAGCCATGAGGAAAAATAAATTAAGAGAAAAATATGATGTCCCAATTCCATCGGATAAAGAGTTGTTTGGACAAATTGCAAAGGATAAACTTGCTAGAGAGGAGGGATGTTCACAAACTAGTGTTGGAGAGGGCATTAGAGAGGGCCTCATTGAATTTTGGAGGCGGAATAGGATGAATTATCCACCGCCCCTAAGTGCAAGTGAGAGGAGGAGGAAGAGGTTGAGGGAGGAGGAAGAGGAGAAGGAGAGAAGAGGGAAATGCATGCGTAACATGAGGGAAAAGTGGCGCCGTGATTGGAGTGAGTTTGATCCATCAAGGATATTTGCAAAGGATTCCATAGCCGAGTGGTTCCAAATGGCGGAAGCAAAGAAAAGAGGGATTAATTTGAAGTTGGCTAGAATTGAGGCAAAAATGGCACAATTGCGGGCAATGAAAGCTCTTGTGAGAGAATTGCCAAAATTTACGACACAAAAGAAGTGTAGCAACAATGTAGAGGAAATTGTGGATGCGACTACCAAATTTCAATGGGAGGCGATAAAGAGACTTGCTACCAAGGCGCAAGAGGTGGAGGACAAGGGCAAGGGCAAGGAACAAGAGGTGGAGATCAACGACAAGGGCAAAGCCAATATAATTGAGGTGGAGGATGACGATTGGAGTGACGATGAATTATTGTTTGATTTTGGGTTTGAGTAGTGACCTTGTGTTGTAATAGACTTAATTATGCCATGTAATGAACTTATGTCGTGGACCTTATGTAATGTTTCAAAAATGTGGCTTCGGGAAATGTTGAATGTTTGGTGTATTTGAACGTTTGGGGTTTGTGATTGAATTGAACTATGCCGGATTTGTGATCGATGTATATATGTGTGAATTGATGTTTGTTAGCCATGTAAATATTTGTGGTCGTGTTCATGAACTCACTCAAAAAACGGCACAAATTTATCAAATTTCGAACTCACCAAAAAAGCTCCCAGACTTAACCAAATTCCAGCACCCCAGAGAGGTGCAGTACTGGTTTTGGCTCTGCGCTGGCGCGACTACTTCATGAGTCGTGCCACATCACCTGGCGCGACTCCTTCATGAGTCGCGCCAAGTGATGTGGCGCGACTCATGCGGTAGTCGCGCCTGCGCAGAGCCAACACCAGTACTGGCATAGGGCATATGGCGGGCAGTAGTCGCGCCACATCACTTGGCGCGACTCCTTCATGAGTCGCGCCAAGCCTCCTGGCGCGACTCCTTCATTGGTCGCGCCAAACCGCCTGGCGTGACCCATGAAGGAGTCGCGCCAGGCGAGAGCCAAAACCAAGATCGCACCGGCCGGGGGGCTGAAATTTGGTTAAGTATGGGAGCTTCTTTGGTGAGTTCGAAATTTGATAAATTTGTGCCGTTTTTTGGAGTGAGTTCATGAACACGACCACAAATATTTACATGGTTAACAAACACCAATTCACACAAATATAGATCGATCACAAATCCGGCATAGTTCAATTCAATCACAAACCTGCATAGTTTGATCACAAGCCCGTCTACAAAGTCCGATCACAAGCAACAAGCCTACATAGTTCGATCACAAGCCACATAGTTCGACCACAAGCCACATAGTTCGACCACAAGGCACATAGTTCGACCACAAGCCTAAGGGAACGTTCAACCACTCAAACTTAGCACAAGCCTAAGGATGCGGAGTGTAGACTTTCTTCGCCTTTCGAACCCGCCCAGGTTGCGTGTCAACGACATTATGGCTGCCCACATCCACACGCTCCCGCCTCACACGCCGCTTCGGTTGAGTTTCTTGTGTGGCAACTGGAGCACCCGCAAGTTGAGAGGACCCAATCTCCGCTGCTTCAGTGTAAGAGGGATCTCCCGGCTCGTCGTCTACACCGGCCTCGGACTCGGTTTCCGGCTGCGGGGTACGTGGAGGGGATCTAATTACAATCCCGGTGCACGGCGACGAGATCCTCCTACAAAAACCATATTTTCATCATTGAGGTACCTAACCATATATTAAAAAAAAGACAAACCTACAACTACCAAGGCCACACACCTGAAGTTGATGCACTTTGTGCTCGTCTCGTGGATCTTTGTGCGGACTCTGAAGCTCCAGCAACATGTCTGGGTCCTGGTGCCGGTCTTGCCAAGCAATTCAACTTGAACGCCGCTTTTCTACATCCCCGTCTAATCCTCTGTAAAGCACCATAACCAAATTGAGCATTCATCCATAACAACCACAAAACTCCTGCTGAAAATGGATATTACCTGCACAAAACTCCTCAACACACCGGCCTCCTCCGGAGATCCGATCGGGACGACCAAAGCTTGCTCCACTTCATTAGCAAATCTTCCTAGTTGTTGCCCCTACATGTGGTTCATAAGTTAACATTATGTCACAATACCAAGTGAAATTGCAAACTAGTGAAAAGAGTATCATCACTTACAATATAATCCTCGAACGGACCACGCTCTGGCTGCCTCCCACGTCTAGTGATTTCGTCGTACTCGGGCAAAACATCTTCCGGATCGGAAGGTAGGTCCTCAATGTACTCTTCATCCATTGCAACCCTTAACTTTAAGCGAGTGTTTAGTTTTAGCCAATCCAAATACTCATTGAACGGACCGTCACGGTGTCGTGCCCCCCCATGCACTATGTTGTTCGCTCTCGCATTCCATGCATTGACCGCGTGGATGTGATGCTCCGACCAATTCTTGGCACCCCTTTGCTTACGACCGTCGGTTCCGCATTTACGGTAATTAATCATAGTGAGTAATTTCGTAGACAACCAACAATTTGAAGGGTGTGAAACAAAAAGTACATACTCGTGGAGGCCGTGGCTAGTGTTGTAGTAATACGGAGGGTAGTTTTGAAGATGCCCAAATTGCCGCCGCACTCTATGTGGCAGATGGTACTCCACAACATAGAAGCAAATCAAAGGGCAAATGTTACGCCAATAATGTTCATCAATTGTGCACATCGGGCTAAAATCTCCCTCAGCAATCTCATTCCTTATATATGGCTGCCAAGTAACCTAGATACACATATTCATTTATCTAAGCAAATGTTGTAACATATATAAGCAGTCCTTAAGAAAGAAAGGAGTAGTGGTGAAGTGTATCACTTACATGACTTGGTCGAATGCAGTCTATGGCGTTGGTGTAGTCTGTGTAGCGCCGTCCTGGGTTCCCATGGACCCTTGCAATGTTGGTCCAAAGATACCCGACAGTGGCCAAGGGAACCTCACCGTCATATGGCAAATCCTACAACATAGTGTCAAGTCTAAATAAGAACTCAAACGGACAAATGCTTAAGAACATTAGAGTTGCAAATTACGTACACCAAATGTGTAGCGCTGCGGCCGACCAATTGGAAGCCGCTCCCACATCCACAGTGGAGAAGGTAAGCACACCCACCAAGATTAGCATTAGGTCCACTTCTCCCCGCATGCATCACACATCCGCCGATACAACCATGCAAGAGTCGCACTCGCCCAACTATAAGTTGCAATGCCATCCCATTCTTGCCCGATGATCGGTATCCACATCCAAGATATTGTATTCCCGCTAGAATCGGGAAAAAGAAATCCACCCACCATATGCCACAACCATGCACGAGCATGCATCCGAATACGGAGCTCATTAGCATGCCGTGGTGGCCGATGACCAAAGTGCTTTGGGCCAACCAAGACGAGTTTACTCCGGTGGTTTTCCGTCCTTCACACCTTCTTGCGGTTCTTGTGGCCGCACTCCTAACAATGCCTCGACAATATCCCTCCAATCTTGTGGGTTTATGTGACCGGTCACAGCATACCCGTCAACACGGAGGCCAAACAGCATGGCAACATCCTCCAATGTCACAGTCATCTCACCACAGGGGAGGTGGAAGCTATGTGTCTCGGGCCTCCACCGATCCACTAGCGCGGTCAAAGCAAAGCATTGTCCATCTTCGGGAGCCCGAGTCTTGATCAATGTCGCAAGAGGGAGGAAACCCGATCGGCGAATGAAAGGAGTGTACCTCTCATCCCATTGTAGAGGAGTGTGAGTACGGGGTCGCAAAGGCTTCAAAACCTACAAAAAAATCACATTCACAAAAATTGATTAGTACACGACAATCCAATTTCAATCCTTCCATGATCAAATTAACAAGTGCTTCTAATCCTACCTCCAAACGCTCTTCTAGCTTCCGCCCACGGTGATTGTCATCGTAGTACTTCTCAAGGAGTGGATACCTTGGGTGGTACTCGCTCTTGTTGAGCCATGGTCCTAAATGAAGAAAATATTATTTATAACCCACCTAAAAAATGCATGCATATGTGAAATAAAATTAAAATACATAAGAAAAGCTAGCGAAGAAAATAAGCGACAAGATATATACTACTATCTCAAACATGCATCAACTTGTGAAGAAAATATTTCAATCTCCAACATACATACACATAGTGAAAGAATTACTAGTGAAAAAAACTACTAAGTCATGACTAAAACTAGTACCGTCACTTGCATTTCAAACATCAATCAAAGGAAAGTAAGTATTGATTTATTCAATTGCAAATCAAATTTCATTCTAAATACAATAGACAAGTGAAAGGTAAGCAAAGATATACTAGTGAAAAATAAATACTACTAAGGTAAGTAACGAAATACTAATGAAAATACTACTCAAAGCTAGTACTACTAATAAAACCTACTACATGAGCCTACATTGCAATTTCATTCGTTCATAGTGCTCAACATTACTTCAACATCTACACCACCAAAATCCATTGAAACCGAAGCATGCATTGCAAACTACACGATAGATCGGTGTTACAATCAACCAATGCATCGATACAAGCCAACTTAAAGTGACCGATTCGTACTCAATCCACCATTGGAGCCACATAGTCAACAAACCCTAGCAATGACTAAACCCTAGGTAAACAACCAAATCGAGAAAAACTAGCCGGTTAAAGTGGAGGAGGTACCTTCAATGAGTGATTTCCCACCCAAAACGACTTGAATCCGGTGGAGGAGGAGTGGATCCGGAGGGGGGAGGCGGCGGGGCGGCAAGGGGCGGCTCGGTTCGTTGGGGAAGAAAAGAAAGGAGGGAGGAAGAAGAAGGGGCCGGCGGCCCGGGGGTTATTAAGTGAGTCGCGCCACGACTCCCGGCGCGACCGAGTCGCGCCGGGGCATGTGGCGCGACTCACTCGCCACCTCGGCGGGGGCGGCGCGCGCGCGGCCGACGTGGAGCCTTGGTCGCGCCAGGGCATGTGGCGCGACTCAATGAGGAGTCGCGCCACGCGGCCTGGCGCGACCAAAAGGGCTAGTTTTTGCAATTTTAGTTGAGCCCGGGTTATTTTTAATAAATTAGATTAAAAAGGATTAAAAAATAAAAAAATTCGCCTAAAACGCCCCTGCGCTGCTCCTCAAATGTAAGCTGCTGGTTCCATTTGAGTGCAGTCAGGCTCCCTTCTCCTCTTCCCCCTCTCTTTCTTTTTTTTCGAATTATTATGACATTTTCGGCTGAATCTCGGTGTTATATAGGCAGTCAGACCCTAGCGTCGTGGCCCACGACGCTTTCAGGCCTGCTGCCGCCATGGCCCACGGTGCTAAGACATAACGTAGTAGCCCACGACGCTAGGCCCCTGACGCCGTGGGGTACGACGCTATGTGTGCCACACACTAAGGGCCCACTACTGGCGGCTCCTACTGCCGTGGACCACGACATTATGTCCCTGACGCCGTGGGCCACGTCGGCAGATGTATAGTTTTGCAAAATTTCTGGCGGTCCATATATTTTTCCAAAATCATGATAAAATATATATATATATATATAAATTCGCCTCTAATATAAACCCGTGGTTCTCTGGTGGGCTCGGTTCGCGCCATGATGGATCATCGTCACAGCCCATTACACGCGTCTGCATGTCTCGACGAGAGAGCAACAGAAACAGAGTAGTAGTCTGGCCAAAGCAGAGCTCCTGCCCGCCAGATGTTCGGCGGCGTCCGCGAGAACCGGCGAGCACTACCACCAGAACCAGCAACGGAGCCACCGCCTTTGGACATTTCCTCGCCACAGCAAGGTACTCCAACACGTAACCTTCTTCGAGCTCCAGGTCACTTCCGTTCCACTAGGAGCTCCCAACGAACTGCCATGGCGCGAGAACGGGTCGGAGATTCAGAGCAAGAAAAAGGCGCTGGCGTGGCATTCGCAAAGCCCGCACTCGGGACGTTCTCGGCCAACCGATCTCGACGACGCGCACCTGAAACCGACATGGCGGAGCAGCCTGCAGGCTCTCGATCCCCATCCGGCCTTCCTTTCTGCTGCTGCCATTCCTCAGTTCAGGGTTACCGAACTGGACCCTTTCAGTTCCAGCAGCCGATCCCAACTGGTACACTATCACGCGCAAATGATCAGTGCCTAGATCCATTCCTGCCGAGGATGCCGCATGATGTTGTGCCGCAAGCTACAAGGCTCCTCCAAGGATTGTCTTCCCCATCGGGTAGGCCGTTTTTGGTTGGGAAGAAGATCCGTCTGTCTCGCGGGTCATGCGCAAGCAGCGCGACCGACACTGACCCAGCATATCACTGGCTCAACGGGAGCATCTGCTGGGACTTGCTCCGAATAGGCCTTGAAGAACGAACTTGATCTTACGCAGCAGGAAACTCGAAAGTCGAAGCCGCATTGTCTTCCCTACAACGGCAAACAAAACAGGCATGATCCATAAACATCAGGTGCTCCTGCGTGAGTGGGGGGATCTGGTGCTCACTTCTTGCTGTGTTTTTGCAGTTAGCCGAAAGCTGCCAGCCAGGAGCACCCGTCATGCGAAGCTCTGCCTATAGCATCTCAAATGAGAAGGCCACATAAGATGGCAAGTTGGCTTTGAAATATATGTCTTGCAATAAGAGGGGGGAAATCTTCTGTTCGGCTTCTATTTTAACAGCCAAGCCCAAGAGCATCTTCAAGAGAGACGCCATCCAACTCATCATTGATATGTTTAGCTATCACGAAAGAAATCGAGCCTCCCACACCATCCTCCCCCCGCCGTCGCCGCCGCCACCCATCCAATCCATGGCCGGTAAACATCAGAGGCATGTTTGGGGGAAGGTGACGTTGATGTAGTCTGCGTCAGTGGGGTTCCGGTGCTCAATTTGTTGTTGTGTTTTTGCAGTTAGCCGAAAGCTGGCAACCTGGAGCACTCTGCCCTTGCAAAACACTGCCCAGCATCTCAGATGAGAAGGCCACATATGATGGGAAGTTGGCTTCGAAAACGTATGTCTTGCAATTAGGGGCAAAAAATCTTCTCAAATCATAAATCTTGCTACTCTATGCCTCTGTGTCGGGCTAGCTGGCTGTGTTGAAACGAATTTAGTTGCTTTACATCATTGTTCATATACATTATCTGGGATATATAAAATAAAACTGCCATTTTTAATAACCGGGTAAGAATGCCATAGTATGCAATTTGGTTCTTAGACGATTTTGTTCCAAATGGCTTCTCCATTTTGGCTTAGGTTTTTGGTCCAATATGACCCAAGTTGTAACAAACAGTCAATTTTTGAATCAGACATGTGAAAATCCATCTTGCCGGCTGTGCTGTAGTGTATTTACATGGAAGAACATGCTTTCTTCCAACAAAAACGGAGAAACTCTGCTTCTCACAAAAATGCTACAACAGCCAGACAAAATGGCAAAAAGGGAATGTGACTCTGACTAACTGATTATTAACCCTCCAAAAAAGTTTGACAAGAGGGTCAACAACCAGTCAATCAGTGGCCAGCAAAAATGTAGCCGTCAGATCATGCCCAGCGTTTGCACCCAGCCGCCCATTTGCAGGGCGGCCTCCTTCCACGCGGACGCGCCCTCGACGAACTCCATGGCCTTGGCGAGAACGCCGCGGCGGCCGCCGTCTGCCGCCGCATTCGGCGCCTCGCCGGCGGTTTCGGCCTTGATCGACGACACGTACGCGCCGAGGTCATGCACGCTCCCCGGGTCCCGGAGGCGGAGGAAGTCGAGGGCCAGCTCGACGCCGACGTGCGTGTAGCGGTCGCCGGCCCAGCTGGCGAGGAAACCCTTCGTACCCTCGTTGAGGATGGCGCCCGGGAGCATGGTGACGGGGTCGCGGACGTTGGCGACTCGCAGCACCTTCACGCCGAGCTCGTCGCAGCGGTCTTTGAACGCCGCGTTGCCGACACGGGGCCCGCCGTAGGAGAAGACGGTGACGGGCACGCGGCGCCCGGACGCGTCGCGGTTGAGGCCGAGCTCGGCGAGGTCGTACCCGAGCAGCATCGCGAGGGCGCTGCCCATGCTGTGGCCAGCAAGGGTGACGCTCATGTCCTCGGCGGGGTGGTCCTTGGAGAAGGACGTGACGAGACGGGACACCTCGCGGAGGAGCTGGTCCCGGCAGCTCCCCATGCCGCCGACGGAGGATCGGCACGCAGCCTTGTCGGCCGAGGAGGTGTAGAGGTTGAGGAAGCCCGACTCGACCTTGACGCCCGGGTGCGCGCCGCGCGTCTCGTCGAGGCGCGCCGGCTCGAGCGCGCTCATGAGGTTGGCCGCCCACTCCGCCTGCGTCACTGTGCCGCGGAGCGAGACGAGGACGTCGCGCCGGCCGAGCTTCCGGGTCATCTCGTCGGTGGACACGGCGACGTACCCGACCCAGCCGGAGCGGCCGCTGGTGGACGGCGGCCCGGCGACGTCGGGCGTGGCGTAGATGTAGCGCGTCACCTCGTACCCTGCCCCGGCCACGCCGGCCTCCTCGAGCACGCGCTCCTTGTCGTGCTTGCAGCACATGTGCCGCGGCGACGATGGGTCGACGTCGAGGACCTTGTAGCAGGCACCGACGAGCTCGCCGTACCGCGCCACCTCGTCGCGAAGCACGGGGTGCAGCGGCTGGAGCAGACCGTCCCAGTCGTGGGACCCCTGGACCTGCCTCCACATGCTCGCGACGGACGCCGTCCTCCGCGCGCTTGTCCTCGCCACCGAGGCGACCGGCGCGCACGTCCTCTCGACGGCGGCGGCGGCGGCGGCCATCGCCGCCGTGCACACTGTGGCAGCGGCCGCGACCCGCGCGCGGCACGGTTTAGAACGGCGGGTGCTCGTGGCCTGGTGAGGAGAAGAGCATCGCAGTTGGATCGTCGCTGTGGAAGCCATTTCTTGGTGCACGGATTGTTGGTACTGTCCCGGAAGATCGGGCGCGCAGGTATATATAGCGCGTTTTGAATTGAGCTCGGACACGCGTGCCTTCCCCTCGCTGAGCCACGTCGAGGAGAAGAGGCAGCCATGACAAGGGCCAGAGCTGACAGTTGGTAGGCGCCCGTGCACGTTGATGACGTCCCAGCAACGGGGTCGCCAGAGTCATGCCCTGTTTCGTTGCCAAACTATGAAGAGCAATATGGGTCACCGTGGACAGCAACTGATGTAACTCTTTTCTCAATGTAACAAACAAGAACCTCAAATTAAACTCAACTTGAAGAAAAAAAACCTTCAATTGTTCAACGTAATATTGGATTTGCAAGCTTTCCGCTGTGAAGTTTGACAAACTTTTTTTTTCGGGTAGAAGTCTGACAAACTTCTCACTATAAGAAATTTCTTAACACTTTTTTTCGAACAAATTCGGCAGGAGAGATCCTCACCTACTTTTCATTGATCGAAGTGACCCAGAGAAAGGCCAATTACAGTGAGCATACAAAGATCATGTCGGCAAGCCGAGGAGAAAAACATGAGGTCAGCAAAGCCGATGGAGTGAAAATTACAACAAAAGAAAAGGAAAGGTCTAGGTCATCTCGAAGACCACCCCGAGAGTACACAGCTTATCACTAGGAAGCCCAAGTACCAAGCGCCTTCCTTGCCGAATCTGCACTGAGCGTCTACGATCTTCATCCCCGAACATCGTCGGATAAGGCAGGAAAAACCTGGCTTCCGTTAGAAGAGAAGGCCACAAATTCAGCACATCATCGAACACGAAAACAACCCATCTGGACAATTCATAAATTCCGGTGTATTTTTTTATTTAAAGTAAAACACTAGGCATAGATTTGATTAACCGTACGAGAAATAATTGCCACATTTTTATTCACGTTTAGTTTTTTACATGCATCCCTTCCACCTTCGATCACCTTTCGGGAGCACCTATAGCCTATAGGAATATAGGATAGTCCTTTTCTCAAGTACAAACTGGTCACACCATCCAGCACATGTCTAAATTAAACTCTAGTACTAGATCCTAACCTCACACAATGCAAAAATGTTTAACTGACTGGCATCCACTCTACAAAGGAAATTAGGCATTTAGTTCAACTTTTCTACAATCAAGTGTCGTACCTTTCAGCCAGTTTGAGTAGGGTTTTAAACAGGGCAGCCTAAGGGCTTCTGTGATTTTAAGGCAAAATTGATGAGTCCCGCCTCATGATCTCTCTATCTAGCCTGCCCCATTTCGTTGCCGAACTATGGAGAGCAAAGTGGGTCTAGAAAAGACCGTGGACAGCAACCGATGTGATTATTTGAATATATATAAACAAGAACTACGCATTTACATCAACACAACTCAACATGAAAAAACTTCATTTTAAAACGTAATAACTGTATTTTTCCAATTTCCTCGCACGTTTACAATTCACGCATCCCTTTCACCTTCGGTCATCTATGTGTAACAAACAAAACTAACCTTTTCAGAAGTTAGGCTCATGCACCTATAGGATGGTGTCATTTTCTCAAGCACAAACCGGCACACAATGCATAATTGTTTAGTTTAATTGGCATCCACTCTACAAGGCAACCGGGCATTTAGCTCAGCTTCTCTACAAACAGACAAGCCGTATCTTTTCAGCCCAATTTGAAATTAATGGCCATAGATCCCCAAACACAGATGGTGCCATACAAGAGGGGGTTAGTACTTAGTAGTGCTGTGTGTGGTGCGCTGGTGGAGGTGCTACACCTCAAAACTCTCTTCATAACTTATGATATAAAATAGTTTTTTTAAAAAATAGTTCATCCAGCAATTGGAATATTAGATATTTTTCTAAAAAGTTTTGAATAATGTTTTGTGATCTAAAAATTTGGATATTTTTCAATGGTGGCCTATTTTTTTGTGAAAATTGTACATATGTATTTTTATGGATTTATCTTCATCTATTTTATCACTAAAAAAGGTTTCGTGGATTTTGGAAGTAATTTGAAGGTTGTTTTGGTCAGGAAGAGAGGGGAGAGAATCGTTATTGTTGGCACAAGTAGCTGACAGCATAGACGAAAGTAGATAACAGATGAAAGTTCAACCCAGTGTCGAATAAAAGAATTAAATTATTTTGATTTCAACAAAAGAAAGCCTCAATTTCCTAGTGTTAATTAAGTAATTTTCTCAAAAAACAAGTGATTATCAAGCGTGTGTGCTAGTATGAGGTTTGCCCGACGACTAAAACATTCAAGGATAACTTATATGAAAATGGTGTATAGGAGTATCTTTCTAAGAAAAAATATTCTGCTATCAATTTCCTTTTAATCCTAAGACCAAACTGTTGGGCCCACACCCGTCGACGCAAAAAGGAGGCATGGGCCCAATGCATGGGCCTGCAACGGGGCAGCTGGCTAGCTGTTTAGTGTGAAAAGTTTGAGGAGCACGACGCACGACGACGGCGACGGCGACGGCGACGAAGTTGAAGTGAAGTGAAGTGTATTGAAGCAGGCGATGGAGACGGTTTCCTACGCGGGCAATTGGGCAATCAATCCACTCCCCACGGTATGCACACCATCAGCGCAACACCATGCCTACTAGCTTTGTCCCTCCCTACGTGCACGAACAGAGGCCATGTATATGGCCCCCCATAACGACGGCGATATGCTAAATTGATTGCGGATCTATATGGTCTTACGTAGGTACGTGGCCGCTGATTCCTCCGTGGCTAGCTCTCGCTCGCTTTTGGGGGCTTTCACTCGGGTTGGTTGGCGATGTGAGCTTCATTTGCTCTCCAAAAGTGGATCCGAAAGGGACAACCAACGAACCATACTCCTACATACATACATCCGGATCAGATGCACAACATTTACATTACATCCATGATCATCTGGCTTGCATTATAGTATTGCTTCTTCTTCTTCTTCTTCTTTTAAAAGTTTATATATTTATATATATGAGCATGCATAACGCTACCGGAATCTGGGCCTGTGCCGAGAGCGAGCTCCTCTCGGCACAGGCCCGATTACTCTCGGCACGGCGCGTGCGAGAGGAACTCTCGGCACGCCCCACTCGTCACCGCTGGGCCGGCGAAGAGCCCTTTGCCGAGAGCCACGTCAGATCCACTCGTTACACGTGTGCCGAGAGTGGGATATTGCTCTCGGCAAATGAAATTTCATAAAACAAAAAAAAAAAGAAACAAATCCAAGGCGGCGGGCCCACCGGCCCGGCTGCCCCGGCCCCACCACCACCGCCCACCACCACCACCGGATCCGCCACCACCACCACCGGCGCCGCCCGCCACCACCACCACCGGATCCGCCACCACCACCACCGCGCCGCTCGCCACCACCACCGCTACCGAACACGGCCACCACCGCCTCGCCTAGCCTCCCCGCCACCACATTCACCACCCCCGCCTCCCGTCACCCCGCCTCGCCCGGCCCTCCCGCCACCACATCGATGAGGAGGAGGAGGTCGCCGCCGCCGTGGTGCCCCCGGCCGCCGCCGTCGTAGATCCGGCCGCCACCGTCGTGGATGAGCGCGGTCGCCGCCTTCGCGCCACCGTCGGGAGCGGCCGCCACCACCGCGCCTCACCCCCGCCGCCGCTCCTCGCCACGAGGTGAGGGGCGAGCGGAGGGGGGGAGGAGGGGGGCGGCGAGGCTCTCTTGCGGCGGAGGGGATGGAGGAGTGGGCGGCGAGGGCGAGGCGCGGCGGAGGGGAGGGAGAGGAATGGGCGGCGGCGGCGGACTGTGGCGTTGGGGGCGCGCAGGGGCGAGCGGTGGGAGGGAGGATGCGGTGGGAGGGTGGGAGGGCGGCCATTATATAGGTAGGGTTAGAGGAGGGGCGCAGTGGGCCGGCGCGGGAGGTGGGCCGGCTGGCGAGGATGGGCCGGCTAGCCCAATAAGGCTATGCCGAGAGGAATCCTCTCGTCAAAGAAAATTATATTCCTATTAATTATTAAAAATAGCAAATATATCTGGAAAAATTGCAACACTTGACATGACACTATTTATGTGGTATATTACTTATAGAGAAGTTTTTTAATGAAACTCAAATTTGAATTTCTCTAATACACCAAATCTACTGACATTAGTTCAAATTCTATGAAACTTCTCGTGAGATGTTTCGGTTTCTAAAGAGTGTATGTGTCTAAGTGTTCAAAATAGTCTCAATTTTTTATCACAACCTCCACATATGATATCATGAGCACTTGGCAAATTTCGTGATTTTCAAACTTCATTTGAATTTTATACAATTTTAAATCCTTTCTACATCACGATCTCCATCATGCATATAGAACCAAATGCCAGAAATTTAGCTTCGTTTCGTGTACATGGTCTTAGAGATGTCTCGTGGACATGAATATCATTTTTCCAACAACTTTATTCTATGATTTCATGCACTTGCAGTTCATATCGGACGCATACCACAAAATACCTAGAAAGAAGTAAACATTTTAAATATAGCAAATGGAGTTGAAATTGTGCCAAATTTGAGCATAAGTCTTGTATAAGTGTATGTTGAGGATAGAAAAAAATTAAAGGCAAAAAAGTGATTTTTTTAAATTTTCTGTGCCGAGAGTCAAAAAAATTGCACTTGGCAAAGAAATTCTTTGCCGAGAGCTAGCCAGTTGGCTCTTGGTAAAGAAATCTTTGGCGAGTGTTTTTTTCTATGCCGAGAGCTTTCTGTTTGGCTCTCGGCAAAGAAGCCCGTTTGCCAAGTGTTTTTTCTGTGCCGAGAGCCAAATAAAAGACTCTCGGCAAAGCTTTCTTTGCCGAGAGTTTTTTATTTGGCTCTCGGCACAGAACCAGACTCTAGGCAAAGCCTCGGATTCCGGTAGTGATATATGCAGTGCATGGAAACCATATATATAGTTATATACTCCCTCCGGTTTGATAAATGAAGTCGTTTTGGACATGATCTGAGTCAAACATTGGAAATATAAATTATGAATAACTTTTAAGTCATTGAGTTTGGAAATGTGAAAACTACGTGAATAGATTTGTCTTGCAAAATACTTTCATAAAAGTATACATATGTTAGTTTTTAACAAATATTTTTATAAAAAAAAGTCAAAGTTGTACTTTGGAGACCGTGTCGCTGTGCTAAACGACTTCATTTACCAAACCGGAGGGAGTACACTACCTTTGCAAATTATATACAAGTTTGAATCATCATCAACGACCTATATTAACGACCGACATGTTACCCAAAAGGCCAACCATACGCTTTATTTGCACAAAGAAGGAAAATCTCCATATAGTATGGTGAACGAAAGCAGAAAGCAGAGAATTGATGATCCATCCAATGCATGTGTAGGATGTCGGTTGATGCACATGTTGGTGGCCTGGGCCTCGTCGTGGTTACGGCGTAGGGCCGTAGGCATCGACCGGAGAAAGACCCCCCCCCCCCCCCCCCCCGCGCGCACCGCCCAGACACCACCCAACATCCCGCCGCGTCGCACGCGCGTGCCGGTGATCGGCCGGCGCTCTCCGTCCGGCCGCGCGTCGCTCCTGCGCCGGTTGCTTCTCGTTCCTTTCTCGGTTGCAGTCGTTGAACTTTCTTTCGCCGGCGCGGCCGGCTGCCACGATCGATCACATCCAAGAAAACGCCAGGATGAGCTATCGGAGCATGCGCTGCTCATGCTCCTGCTCGCGGCATCGTGTGGTAAACATGGCTCACACCTCGATCGCCTCGCCGGAGTTCGCCGTCACCATCACCGCTGCTAGCGCCACAGTAAAAACTGTCATTCTCGGTTGGGGATCCGTGTCCCTGTGCTCCACACAAAGACATGCAATCGGCTAGTTGCCGTGGGGACGCATCGATCACTCGCGCACAGTAACTTCACGCGACAACAGACAGCCAGCCATATATATACCTTGCGGTGCGGTGGTTTTCCGTGGAAGGATCGGAGGCGAAAGGAACGGCGCGCGGCCGGCCAGGTCCCTGTAGCTAGCTCGCCGTCACCGTAATTGGGGCAATGGCGACGGGAGGATGCGTCGATCGAGTGACAGCGAGAGTGAACAGTTGCTCTACTGTCGGAGCCGTCGCCGTCGCCGGAGCAGCTCCCTACGCGCAGGCACAGCTGCCGGCCGGGGGCCGGGCCGACCTGGCCGGCTGTTGGCCGTCCAGATCGCCGAGACCCCGTCGCGTCCCGAAAAGGATCCCCATTGATTGCCGCGCGCGCATCCGTCGGCCTCGAATCCCATCCACCATTTGTGGGGAGGGGGATGATTGGCTCATGATTACGACGACGACGACGACCCGCGGCCGCGGGCGCAATCATGCGCAGGGGTTGGTTGGTTGGTTGGTTCTTCGGCCCGCTCTCGCCGGAAACCGACCGCGGCCGCCGTAAACCTCGCCGACAGGGACGTGCCGATTGCCGCCGGCGACGGCGATCGATCCTCCCGTAAGCACGTCGCTGATTCACCCCTGACAGAGATCCAACTGGGATCGACAGCGCTGCGATTATTACTGTCACGGAACACCGTTGTGTTGTCAGTCCAGCTGAACGCCTGACTCCCTTTTGGTTTCTTCTGCCGTTCCATTGACCGCCATTGCTGCGCATAGTATGGAATCATGGGCGGCGAGGGTACTACCCTTTTTCGTAGCCTTGTCGTTGCCCGATCGAGTAGTGGTTGTTGAACTTCTTGAATGCGGACGCAGGGGCACACCGCGTACAACTAACTGTTATGTGCAGCTGGATTGCAACTTTTGCAAGCTGAAAAGTTCACCTGCAACAGAGCAAAAACAAGAATGCCCCATGCCACCATGCTTTATGCTTACCCAAGCTGTGTCCGCTGCTAGTTCAATAACGCGTCGGGAATCGCGCGCTGAATTGCAATCCCTGCTGACATTCATATCAACTCCAATATTATCTCAGGTTTTTTATTTTGAATTTTTAAAAAATATTTGCAGTGATGATGTGATTTGGATAGCACAAAGGATATTGTCTGGCAAGGGGATACCACATACAAAAAAAAGTTGCTGAACTGAACTCCAGATGATGAGCCGAGAAGAGGTCAGGTTGCATTGTTTAGGAGGCATTTCCAGCAGAGCTAGATGGGATCGCAAGATTCTGTCCCGCTCAACCAAGCATGCCGCGCCTGGAGCGTGATCTGATTCAGTTCAGATTTTGCGTTCAGTTGGATATGCTAACGTCCTGCCCATGCCTACGCGGATGGATGGATGGACAAAAAAGGTTCTTCTTGATTACGGTTCTAATCCTCCAATGGCTTCGTTAAGAAGAAGGCCGTCAGGATCGCAGTCCAAGATAAATGTCTTCTTTTTTTTGCGTTTATTATATGGAGCTAAATGGCGTTTTGATGTGAAGACATTTTATAAATCCCGTTTGGAACGCAGGAAATATATCTTGGTTATTTTGGGGTGTTCATGTCTTGGAATCAAACCCTTGAGTTCATGACATTTATGCAGGATATCAGATTAGCATACGAGGCAAGATCAGAAACGAAAATTCTGACATGACCGTAGGATCTGTTGACAGGTGTGGAGTTAAATACTGACAACGTGTTTTGTCGTTTGCTAGTAAATATGTTGAGCTGGGTCTGGTACAGACAGGTCGTTCCTGTGTCGAAATTCAATTTGCCAGGTCAACACCACACCGATCGCGAAAGAAAGAAACCTATGTGGTTGCCAGGGCCTCATTATTTAGTTTAGTTGCCAAAATTTCTTCAACTAAAACAACACAAATATTAAATTATACTAATTACACGGAAAATCCGAGACAAGTCCATTAAATCTGATTAATTTGTCATTAAAGATTGTTTATTATTGCACGACATTGTCTAACCATAACACAATTAGACTAGCTAGATTCATCTAGCGATTATTTAAGCCAGGGTTATGACATAAGTTTTGTTATTAATTCACATTTGACAATTCTAATTTCTGACCCACATTTAATGTGACAGATGAATACATACAGAAATCGAACTAAAGATGACTTGATCCCGACACCCGGCACGATTTCATTTTTAAAAAATATTTGTACTAGGCCATGGCACTAAAAATAGCGCATTGACAAGCGCCCTGTTCGCTCGGCTTATCAGCCACCAGCCAGCAGTACTTTTCTCTCAGAACGAACCAGCCACAAGCAACCAACAAGAAGATTTTCTCTCGTAACAAACCAAGACTACCATCACCACCGACCAACCGAATAGTGAAGAAACGTACTAGGAATATACTGTTTTTATATATCAGTTTTGCAGGAATATGATAATATTAAGTGACAAAGAGTCTGCCTTTTTTTATATGATAGTTTTCTTTTTGACGTGAAGATATGATAGTTTGATAAGTCTATGACCCATTTCATTTAAGCATAAAATATTCATGAACATACGGATCATGGAGTACATACATTTCATCAACTAAAGCTATATGTGTTTTCTTATGTACCAACTAGTGTAATGCCTGTGTGTTGCTACGGACAACTAAAGATCATGCACATAACAAAGACACTTCGCATAGGATGTTTACCATTCATAATATAACGTCAATGCTAACGACACGGTTTTCATCATTACATAAGTCTCATGCAAAAAAGGATTCAAAAGCCCCAAACAAAAATCACTCATGCTTAACAAGTCATGTCTCACATCCTACAATTAAATTGTATCTCTCGCTGAAGTAGTTCTTGCAATTCTTTAGGGAAAACGTCTGAACATTCATTTGCATGGCTTTTAGAATGTCCATCGAGAATGGTAAATTCCTTAAGCTGAAGTGAGTGAGTTCAGAACAATAATGATCAAGCCACAATGTTACCTGCAGTTGTGAAATGGAATTTGCCTCACCAATTGTGCTTTCTCGTTGAACTTAACATCCAATTCATCTGAGAAATTCCCTGAAAAGAAAACATCAGTTTTATAACCCATGAAATAGTAAAACAAACCATACAAGCAGTCCACAAAGCAAACTTGCATCCTTGATCCTAATAACACATGGTGACTTCGATTACAGACAGTGCCTTAATTACTACATACATATAGAATTTCTGCTTCATTGCTGATAATTAAGAAATAGGTACATAATATATCTGTCTAATGATGCATCATACTGCAAATGGCATTGCGTCATGATTATCAATATACACACTACTTCAATTTTCCTTCACAGATGCTATATAAATACCTTAAGGTTTTCTTACAACAAACAGATGACACAATTCTCAATGCAGAGAATTGATAGAACATTTTTCTAAAGGTCATTCAACTTACTTGGCAAAGGATGAGGCCATCATTATTTGTGTCAAATAGCATGAAGAATTTCGATGGAGCACAATGCAACTCTCTAGGGTTCCTTTCCCCCTTAATCAGCCTTCACGAACAACAATGTACTCAGACGGAGGGAAAACAGGGGCAACTGCACTCATCAAGTCAACAGGCAACATTGAAAGGATCTTGATGTCTCCTAGAGGGGGGTGAATAGGCGAGACGACTAAATTAAACTCTTTCTCCCTGAACACTTGAGCTGACAGTGGTCCACCGGTCAGACCGGTGGTGATGACCGGTTAGACCGATCAAGCGCTGGACTTCACAGGTGACACCGGTCAGACCGGTGCTCCTCACTGATCAGACCGGTGTAGCACAGAGCACCTGCAAAAACAACTTCAAGCACCTCTTGACTTCTAGCACGTTCGAACTTGGTGAGTGGCCTTTGTAGATGATCACAAGCAAGGTAATGAGCCCTGCACACACAAGTAGCACACCCAAGTAGATCGAAGCGGAAGCAAATCAAATATAGAATAACAACTTAGAGAGTCAAACCACACGAAGAAGCACGGATTTGTTTCCCGAAGTTCACCACCCACTAAGGATATGGAAACCAAAAAGGGTCGGCAAAACCTCTGAAGAAGAGCTCAAAAAGTTGGCTGATGCTTTTGTTGATGGACATAGTGGAAGTAGCTTCTCCATAAGTTTGGCAGCCTTTGGTACTCTGGGTTTCTCCTTCCTTGTAGTTGGTTGAAGGGAAGTGCCGATTGTTGAGGTCAATGGCAACAATCTGGTGTATATATAATTGCAGCCACATCTGAACAAACCACCAAGGGCCATTAACACAGGGAATTTTTTGGTTGGTGTGCATCAGATAGGTGGTTTGATGAAGCATATGGTAGACACTTCCTAGAAGGTACTTCCCGAGGGGAATAGAGGTACCAGTAGCCAGGTCCTCGGCCCTCACAATGTGGTTCAGGGTTGGCTCATTGGCTTTGCCGCAGAAGATAAATCTGCATAGCCACATGTTCAGAAAAGCTCTGTATTCGACATCAGACAAAGGGCCATCAGACATATAGTTCTGGATATATCTCTTGTATCCAACTCCTGTTTTCACTCCTGTTTGCCTGGAGGAGCCCTTATACTTGTGTGGATACATAGTTCCTGTAACCATCAGGCCGGTTATCATGTACACATCGGCCAAAGTGGGGGACATTGGCCCATGGCCAAAAAGGAAGGCGTTTGCGCCATTTGACCAAAAATGGCAGGCTGCAATCAGAAGGTTCTCATTTTTAGGTGTTTCAGCCAAGGACAATTCTAAACAATGAGCAATGCGAAGGTTGTCCCAATTGCTTGTTTTGGGGCTATCATCATCAAGCATTCTCTTATACCAGTTTCTCCAGCCTGCAATTGGGGGCAGAGGCCAGTTCTTGAAATTGTCTTGCCACTCATGGGGTTTCGACAGTGATGTCTTGAAGGGGATCCTTTGGGATTCGGCTGTAATAAACTCAGAAGGATCGGAGGCTCCTACGGGACCAAGGAAATACGATGCTGCTTGGTCTTCAACAGGAATCAAAATTTCGGCAGCTAGAGCCTATCAAATACGAAAAGGGGTGGAAAGGTAAATTCAAGATTGGATTCGAGAGAAGTAAAATGTGCTTGGAAAGGATAAGATTTACCTGGAGAGCTTGGTCTTGATTCTCTATTTGGGGATTGAAGCTTGGAGAGGTTGATGAGCTAGGGTTTGGATCTAGGCGAGCGCTCCAACGGTTTGAAGGAGAAAAGAATGGATGTTGAACCGATTCAGCCTGAGGGTGTTGAGCATTTATGGTCAATTCCGGAATAAAATCACCTTTTATCCCATAATTGAAGGGGCATATGTTAACACCAAAAATTGGTACAGGGAAGAGACTGACTTGTGGGCCGAGATTGGTAGAGGTGCACCATTCGGCAAGAGGTTTTCCTCAAAGCATTCGGTAAAGGCGTCTGCAGTCGGGAATACGCCATCATTCGGCAAGAAAGCTATTTCACGCTTGGAAGAGGAAGCATCCGGGAATGCGTGATGACGTGGCAGGGATGAATTGATGACGGGTACGAGACGGACATGACGCCATTAGATAATAAATGTTGTAATCGTGGTCGACTAGGAGTCGTGTTAGAGTCAGAGTATAAATAAGAACCCTTAGTGTTTGTAATAGAGATCGAACAATTTCACAACAAACCGGCCCCGTGCCAACTTTTGAGTCCTTCTAGTCGAGTCATCGAGTTCTTCGAGAGGAGCCATCGATCTGTCGACCTCCGTAAGTACCGGCAACCTTGTACCATGTCTAGTATCATGCGGTGGATTTAGATCGTGATGCAAGTAGTCTTGTTACCATTCTTAGTATCATGCGGTGGATTTAAGCTTGGTTCAAGAAGGCTTTCTTGTTAGATCATGAGCCATACGGTAGGCTAAGATCTAGCTTGGAGCTAGTTATCGGATCTATTAGATTTGGCAAGATCTAATAGATTCATCAAGTTACCGTGTGTTACTTTGAATTTTGCTCTTATGTTTAATTCATGTAACACTCTTATTGCCCAATTTAGATTGACTAGATTCAGCTCTATCTTGTTTGTGATCCATATGTTGTATGTTCAAATCTTTAACCCGACGTGATGCATGGGTCACATGCTCTTTAATAGCCGAATTCGAATCAATCTAGATTGCCACGTGTTGCGGGTTCAAGCTTGTTAATCTAGCATAGTTTGCTCCTTCTCCGCGGAACCCGAATCGGCTGTACAGCTGTATTCGGTAGCCCTACCACGAGTGAAACATGTTCATGAGTTTGCTTTAAATAATGTATGCTTTTAGCCTTCCATGTTTAGATTGTATCATGCGGTGGATTGATCTATTCTTGGTTGGTGGTGTGATTTCGAACAAGTTGTATCATGCGGTGGATTAACTTGATTGGTCTCGCGCTCGACGGGTTTGAAAGTACCTAGACATGCGGTAGTCTAGTGCTTTTGGTCTATGCATGCATGTTTACTGCAAATTTATGATCGCGCTTCGCTTTTATTTATTTTATTATGATTTATCCTTGATAATCGGTCATAGTTACGTGCTGCAATGTTGTTTAAATAAAGACTGATTTTCATCATGCTTACGTCATGCATTCGGCTATACCCTGTTTACATGTTTTATCAGCTCCCGAATGACGTTCAAATTACTGACAGATAGCTTGTTGTAGCTATATGGTGTTTTGATTGGCTTTGTAGCCGTAAATACGGAACTGTCTGGTACCACCCGGCAAGTTCCAGGTTTTATCTAACCTCTTTCATCCTTTGTCAGTTTCAGGGAAAATTGACTGGCACGCTTCCGGATTCTGACGCTCGGGCCACGTGTGTTAAGCCAGCTTATTCGGCTTGCTCTGTGCTTGGCATGAGGTGCTGATTTTACGTCAACACACTTTTTGGCATGTGTGGTGGGACATTCTAGTTGATTAAGATGCCTTGTATCCAAGATGTCATGGATGTCACCTTCAGTGAGCTCTCTTCATAACAGCAATTACAACTAAAAGAAGCTATTGACCAATTCCAGCAGAAATTTTCCAAAAATAGGAGTGGTGTGCCATTCCTCAAGTCAGAAATGCCAAGAGTTTTGATGCCAGGAGAAACTGATGCCACAGTTGCTGCAGAGAAACAAGAAGTTTTTGGCATGATACATCAAACTATGGAAGACATAATGGCTAGGCACAATACCACATTTTTAAATAGCTTCCGACAGATGATGGTTGGTATCTTTGGCCCAAGCGTGGACAAACATTTTGAACAAGGAGATTCAAGTGCTGCTGCTGCTGGTCAACCATCTCGTCAAGATGCAAGTGTGCGACCGCCTCCGCAGAGTGTAAGTGTTCAGCTAACTCAGCACGTGGATAGTCAACCAATTCGGCAGAACCCTCATCAAGCAATACCTAATCCACGTACATTTGGAAAAATGGCGTTCGGCACTCCTGGAGTCCAACCTGTCTCTACTTACAAGATAGCCCCAACAAATAACAGGTTGCAAAGGAACATGTACGAGAACGGGTATTCAGAATTCATGGATTATGGTGTTGTTGATGCTTTCCCGAATCCTGGGTATGGTGCTACTACAGGGATGCCTGTTGGAGGACCAGGGAATCAAGAGACCAATGTTGATCTCTTAGTGCAGAGAATGACCGAAGTGCTTCAAAATCAATTCGGTCTAAAGCCTAAAAATCAAGGACATGTATATACGCCTCCTTTCCCAGAATGGTACCACAGGGTGGCTTTACCGAACAGGGTGAAAGTCCCCTCGAAGTTTACCAAGTTTTCAGGGCAAGATGATACCAGTACTGTAGAACATATAGCCCGGTACCTAATGCAACTTGGAGAAGCTTCTGCTGATGAGGCCTTCAGAATTAGATATTTCCCTCTATCATTGACAGGCCCGGCGTTTACATGGTTCACTTCTCTACCTGCTCACTCAATCTGCTCTTGGAAGGATTTGGAGCAAAAGTTTCATGCTCATTATTTCATTGGCAGTAATGAGAAAAAGCTAATTAATCTAACTACCTTGACGCAGAGGAACAATGAAACACCAATGGAGTTCCTTAGGAGGTTCAGAGAGACAAAAAGCATGTGCTTTTTTTTGAACATACCGGATGATCAATTGGCTGGTATGGCTGTAGCAGGGATGTTGCCATCTATTCGGGAGAAGCTATTCGGCATGGAGTTCGATGACCTTGGCCAGTTGTCGCACAGACTGTCGTTGATGAGCAATCAAGCATATGGTTTCAAGATAGACTCCAGGTTTGTCAAACACAATGACATAGCTGACATCTACAATCAATTCCTCGAAAGGGCAGATCAAGGAGATGAATATGATGGTGAAGAGGAAATAGCTGCAGCAGAAATAATGTGGGGGCAAAGAGCCATTGACAGTAAATTAGAGGTGGATTAAGCAAGCTAAAGGCACCTATGATTTTGATGTGACCAAGGCAGATAAGCTCTTTGAATTTCTCGTGAAAGAAGGCCGAATCAAGTTGCCAGAAGGGCATTCTATGCTTCGGCCTGATGGAGTGAAAGAGAAGAGGTACTGTGGATTTCACGACAAAAATTCTCACTCCATCAATGAGTGCAGGGTCTTTAGAATGAGAATTCAAAAAGCTATGCAAGAAGGTCAACTGAAATTCGATAATAAGATGAAATTGGATGGTAATCCTTTTCCTCAGAACATGATTGGGTTTTCAGTCAACATGGTGAATGTTGTTGAAGAGAAAGGAAAAGTGAAAGTTTTGACTTCAGCAAAGGCGAAGCAGGATGGCTCAGTTGACCCCGCTCGACAAGTAGCATTTGAACAAATCCACAAGGAAGAGCCTCGTTTTCTGAGAAGTCAAATCGAAGTGGGTGAATCATCTAAACCCAGAGTGACTTCGCGTATTCTCCTCAACAAATGGCAGCGTCAACAAGAAAAAGAGCGCTACCAGAAGCACAAGTACGAGGAGGAGAAACGAAGATATGAAGGAGAAGTGCACAGGAAAGAACGAGAAGAATATGCGCGAGAACAAGAGCGTGCACATTGGGGATGTGCCTTCTTCAGACGCTGCTGGAACGAAGGGTTAAAGCTTCCCACGCCGAATAACTGTCCCGAATGCAGTGACAAGTATACCGAATACAGGCAGGGTACTGCCAATCGCCGATCCGTCCATGAAAGAATTGGAAAGATGCATCCTAGTGATGGTCGGCGTTTAAAAATAAATGAGATTGATGATCAACCAAGGAAGATATACGTTGATCACAGATGGGTTGATCACGAAGAGGAGGAAGATCGTGGATATGTTTGGCAAAAGGGACAATGGTGCCCACCTGGTTTGAGAAGAAGCCAAAAGAGAAGGGTTCAGCGCTTGAGGAATCAGGAGCTGAAGCAGGCAGGAATCAAGAGGAAACATGTGTGGCGCCCAAAAGACAAGCCTGATGAATCTGGTTGTTCAGCTCCTACGTGCATGGTATGCTTCTTGCCGAATGAATTCATGGCTCCAGCTAATCAGATTGTGCAGGAGGAGGTGTCGCCAGACATGGATGAGGCCGAGCAATTTGGGCTGATGGCACAGTTAGTGTTGGCCAATCAGGCTACTTTTGATAAGCCAGCCAAGAATCGGCACATGAGACCGTTGTATTTGAGAGGATATGTCAACGGGAAACCATTAACCAAGATGTTTGTTGATGGAGGAGCCGCTGTCAATGTGATGTCGTACACTACATTCAGGAAGCTTGGCATGGGCCCTGGAGATTTGACGCCGACGAGCATAATTCTGAATGATTTTGCTGGAAATCCTTCAGATACCAAGGGCTGTGTGCATGTGGATTTGATGATTGGATCTAAGACTCTGCTTACGACCTTCTTTGTCATTGAAGGCAAAGGGGCATATAGCTTACTGCTTGGAAGGGATTGGATCCATGCAAACTATTGTATTCCATCTACTATGCATCAACAACTTGTTCAATGGGTAGATGATGAAGTAGAAGTCGTCCAAGCGGATGATTCAGTAAGCATGGCTAACGTGGAACCAGCCTTCTGGGAGTATTAAGGCATAGATTGCTTCTCAGGCAAGGACTGGGGTGAAGGTCCTGTTGAACCAGTCAGCAGTGATCAACAACCAATTCAAGCAGTCGGCTCTTATAGTAATTTTTAATGAAGAATCCATCCTGAAAGGTCTCTAGGAAGCTCAGGTATAAAGCTATAAAGTTTGTTCTTGTTGATGGACGTTTGTATTATTGAGGACCATGTGTGGTTCGAGGACCGGTGGATGGTCGCTTCCTTGTGTGATGAGTGATTGACAACGTTGTGTGGACTTATTCTTGGCTAAGTATTGCAGGTGCAGGTTGCGGCTTGACTCGTGTTGGTGCAGGTGAAGAACAAGCGCGAAAGGTCGTTGCCGGTGAGGCCTCCAGGTGTGGAGAAGACGAGTAGGCTTCGTTCGAGGGACCCGGTGGCCGGCGGGGGTCGAGTGCGGGCCGCATGGTGGCAAGAACAAGAAGATGAAGTCGGTGGACGGTTTCTTGGTTGAGCTACAAAACCAAGGTCGAGCCGGGACTTCATGGGAGCCAAGTCATGAGTGGTGATTGGCGGAGGCTACATCAAGTTCGCGGGGTTTGCGGTGGTTCACCGGAAAATCACCGGTTACTCGGCCGAGCCACAAAGCCGAGGCCGAAGACCGGCGTGGTCGTCGGCCAAAACCGGCCCGACCGGTTTGGAGAACCGGTCGACCGGTTTGGGGTCGCAGGGCGCCGAAGCTTCGAGGTGGAGGACACGCGTCGGGATCGCAAGGCTTGCGTTGAGGCTACGCAGGTGCGGTCGCTGGGCATCCGTCCGATGGTGAATACAAAGAAGAATTCCGAATCCGCCCTTGAGGGGCTTGTATCCCTAGTTAGTAGAGAAGGGCATTTTAGACATTCGGTTGCCTCCATATAACCCAAGAGGTGAGAGGATGGCAGCCAACTCTTGGAACCCTAGCTCATTAGTTTTCCTATTTTTCCACCTATTTTCCTTAGGTTTTCTCTAGGTCTAGCAAGAGAGCTTCAAGGAGAGATCTTGTAGAGAGGGATGGATGATCGGGCGGCTTGCTAGACCTTGTACGAACCTTTGTTTCATGTATAGATGATTCGGCGTGGTTCCTCAAGGTTTGGATGTGTTTTCCCCGGTTGTTCTTGGTGGTGATTTTCGGAGCCCTCTCCCGGTGATTTCTTTGCGGTGTTTTCGGGTCTTTTCTCTTGGGGATTTGATGGGGGAAACTTGTGGGAACCCTTCGTGGTTCTTTGGGCTGTGATCCCCCTCCCAAATCCGTGAGAAAAGGTGCTCGATTTTGGGGTTTCTTGAGTTCTTGGGTTGGAAGTGCTTTCGGCGGGATTTCTTCGATTCCTCCTTTTTGGATGAGATTTGGTGGGATTAAACTTGGCTATGGACTCCTCATGAGGTGTTCCTGATATCCCCAAAGTCTAGTTCAAGTCCGTGGAGCGATTCGGGAGATTGAGATTTGGTTTTGGGGGAGTTGACCCGTTGTAAGCCGTGTTCTTCCCGACTGTCCAGGCTAAAACCGGCCTGACCGGTTTCCCAAACCGGTCTAACCGGTTTCGCCCTGTGGTCTGTCGTGAAAGATCTTTGAACAAGGAAGTCTTTGCTGCTCCATGGCTTCGTTTGTTCAGATGTGGAAAGGCTTTTGAAGTGTGTGGGGGTCTTTGGGGAGTTTCTGGACAGAATCGGTCTGACCGGTTTGCCTAACCGGTCTGACCGGTTTCCCCTGCCTGCGTGAGGCTAAGTCCAACAGAAGCGGTCTGACCGGTTTTAGAAACCGGCCTGACCGGTTTGTGCTGTCAGCAGCCTTGTCGTGTGTGTTTCCGATGCGTGTGTGTTGAGGCTGTTGTTTGGGTCTTGTTCCTAGGTTCAGTAGCACTCCAGTGGCTACGTGAACTTGGCAAGAGAAGCCTGCGGAGGTGCACGAGTGAATTTGGGTTCATAGGCCGAATTCTTGAATAGAATTTTTATCGGCTCCCATTCACTCCCCCCCTCTCTGGTTCGCCATTTCGGTCCTTCAAGTGGTATCAGAGCCGGTTCGGGTCTTTGTTGACTCTAACCAGTCTAAGATCCAAGGATGGCGTACCAGGAACGTGGTTCGGGTCCTCCACACTTCGATGGAAAGAACTACCAGATGTGGAGTAAGCGGATGGGTGCGTTCCTCCGCGGAAAGGGTCAGATCCTTTGGGATGTCACGGTGGACACAGGCTATGTCCAGCCGATGGACTTCCTCGCTCCAGGGTCGAGGGACAGATTCGACGCCAACAATAAGGCAGTTGACTACTTGTTTCGTGCTTTGTGTCAGCCTGAGTTCGATCGGGTGCACACCGAGCACTTGGCTTGTAGGATTTGGGCGGTGTTGAAGGAGGCTCATGTTGGGAACGCCTGTGTTCGGGCACGGATGTATGCGACCTACCGGAGAGAGTACGAGAACTTCACTCATCTCCCCGGTGAGTCCATCGATGCCTTGTTTCAGAGGTTCACGGTGGTTGTGAACAACATGAGGGCCAATGTGGACGTGCTCCCGTACGATGATCATGATAGAGCGGTCAAGCTCTTACACTCTTTGGATCGTACGATTTGGGGCGGAAAGTTCGAGGCCATTGTCGAGTCGGAGAAGTATGACACTCTGACGGTGAACGAGCTGTTCTCGAAGCTCAAGTCGGCTGAGGTGGATAGGGGCATGACTGCCAAGCTCGAGGGACCGACTGATTCCCATAGTCTTGCCCTCGTTAGTGGTTCCAAAGGAAAGGCTAACACTAACCCATCCACCAAGATGTTCTCTTTGTCCTCTTTGATGTCTATGCCAGATGAGGAGTTTGACGTGCTTGGAGAGGACGAGCTGGCGCTGTTGACGAGGCGGTTCGAGAGGCTGCACGAGAACCGCGTGAACATGAGGAGGAACACGAGGACCTGCTTCCAGTGCGGCAAGCCGGGACACTTCGTCGTCGACTGCCCGGAGAAGGCCGGGAACAAGGACAGCTACAAGCACAAGCCGAGGATGAACGATGGCAAGTACCGTTCGAGGCGCGACCACAAGAGCAAGAACAAGAACAAGTACAAGGACGAGCGACGATCGAGGAAGAAGGAGGGCCGAGGCAAGGCCCGAGCGATGGTTGGAGCGAGCGACGTCGACTCCAGTTCCGCGTACTCCACCTCGAGCTCGAGCAGCAGTGAAGACGAGGGAGATCGCCGCAAGAACAAGAAGTCGTCCAAGAACCTGAGCGGGCTGAGCTGCTTCGCGAGAGATGGCTTCTACACCATGGCGCTGAGCTCCGGCAGCAAGAAGAGCACACAGAGCGACTCGGACTCTGAGTCCGACGACGAGGTGCGTGATGAACTTCCCTTCTTGCGCCATGAGAATGAGAGGCTTGGCTCTTTGCTTGATAACCGTGATGACATGCTTAGAGAGGCCAAGAAAATGAGGAAAGAGCTTAGGGCTTCACTCGAGGATGCTAGGACTAGAGTGGCTGAGCTAGAGACACAGGTGCTTGATAGCAAGCTTGAGATTGATTCGCTTAAGGCTAGACCTGTTGTTTCTGATGATAATGATTGTGTTGATTGCTCCATATTCCTTGCTGATCTTGCTTTGTTTAAGGAGAAGCATGCCTCCAAGTGTGAGGAACTAGATGTGCTTAGGGTTGAAGTGGCCGAGCTTAAGTCTAGACCTCGGTTTGCTAGGTGCTTGCACTTCTTGCCCCGTTTTGCATGCTAAGATTGATGAGATGCATGCTTACACTAGTTCGCTCGAGGCTAAATTGAAGGAACCCATGCCTACATCTTGCTCTACCTGTGAAATGCATGCATTAAAAAATTTGGAGCTTGCACATTATGTTGATCGTTTGCAGGATGAGAATGATGATTTGAGGAAGTTGATGGGTTGGTTGTCCGGTCATGAGCCTCAGCTGAGGATGATGATTGAGGCCTTTAAGAGGCAAGATGGTGAGGGGCTTGGGGCAAACAAGGTCGGTGAAGGAAGTGGAGAGAATATCCCGGAGCCACCAAAAACCCACCACAAAAATGATTTCCCACCAAAACCTAACCATCTAAGGAACCGACTAGACACAACCCCAGCTCCACCAGTGTTTCCTACACCCACAAATGACCTACAAAAGCCTATCAAGTTTGTGAGCACTTCGGGGAAAGTGTTCTTTGGGAAGGAGAGTGAGAAGGCTAGTGGTGAGAAACCGGTGGAGGATTCGAGTGGAGAGAAACTGTGTGAGCAGCCACATCCCAAGCCTAAGCCTAAGCTTGTGAGGTTCCATTGTGGCTATTGTGGGAGAGATGGCCATAAGGAGGAGTTTTGCTTCAAGAGGAAGCGAGAGGAGAGAATGGCGAAGGAGTGGGCTAACGGGACAAGTATCACACCTCCAGTGGTGTACTTAAGTCTCGTGTGCAGATGCCCAGGGCCAAGGCGAGTGTGAGGACAGTTCCGGCTTGAGGTGATCGAAAGAGTGCAGGAGGTGCTGCTGGAGGAGTGAAACCGGTCAGACCGGTTTTGGAACCGGTCAGACCGGTTTGGGGTCTGCAGAATGACAAGCTTGGTTTCTGTGCTCGTACAGGTGTGAAGGTTGTTTCTGGAGGTCGTGGTTCTGGTGGCTGGGCTGGAGAGTTTGCAGGTGGTCAGGTTGCTAGGCGCTCTCCCCCTCGAGTTCACTACGGGGATGGGAGGAGTCGTAGCTTTGAGAAGGAGAGGAGGGAAGGTCCACGAGTTCTCTTTCGTGGTTTTGGTGCTCCTCCAGGCAGAGAGGGGTGGTTCCCTCAGGGTGGTTACCGTGGTGGTGTTCGTGGAGGTAGTTTTGGTAGGAGAGATGCTTTGGCTGGTGCTAACCCCACTTTCGAGCAAATGGCTCGGCACTGGTTTTCCTCTTTTGGTGCTAACCCCAGTGCTGAGTCGTTTGTTCGCTCACGTGCTTATTTTTGAATTTCGGGTGGGAGACTTGAAGAACATTTGGTTGATTGACTTCGGTTGCTCGAGGCATATGACCGGAGACAGGGGTGGTTCTCAAGTCTCGTCCCGGTGGTGACAAAGAGGTACATCACCTTTGGGGACAATGGGCGTGGGCGTGTGCTTTCAGAAGGTGAGATAAAAGTGAGTGACAAGATCACTCTGAGGCGTGTTGCTCTTGTTCAATCGCTGGGGTACAATTTGCTTTATGTGTCCCAGTTGTTGGATGAGGGCTTTGAGGTGTTGTTTCGACCAGGTGGTTCTCGGATTGTGGACTCTCGAGGGGACCTTGTTTGTATGGTCGTTCCCGAGGGTCAGGTGTTTCGTGCTGATTTTTCTCAGTCTTCGGGTGTGGAGCGTTGTTTCTTGGCCGGTTCTTCGAGTGAGTTGTGGAAGTGGCATAGGAAGTTGGGTCACTTGAGCTTTGACCTTTTGTCTCGCTTGAGTAAACTCAATTTGGTCCGAGGATTGCCACGGCCGAGGCTTGAGAAAGAGTTGGTTTGTGCTCCGTGTAGGCATGCCAAGATGGTGGCCTCTTCTCACCCGCCTCTCACCGATGTGATGACCGAGCGTCCATGCGAGCCGCTCCATATGGACCTTGTTGGCCCGGCTCGTGTGCGATCTCGCGGGTGGGAAGTGGTATGTCCTTGTTGTGGTGGACGACTATTCTCGGTATGCGTGGGTGTTCTTTCTCGAGGATAAGGGGGAGACGTTTGGTTTTGTTCGAGATCTAGTCTTGAGGTTGAGGAACGAGAGGCACGGAGATGCCATACGAGCTATCCGCAGGTGATAATGGCTCGGAATTCGGGAACTCTCGTTTTGAAACCTTTTGCCATGACTTGGGTCTTGAGCACCGAGTTTTCGAGTCCGTATACGCCTCCCCGTAATGGTGTTGTGGAAAGGAAGAACGGGACCTTGTGCGAGATGGCTCGGACGATGCTTGATGAGCATAGGACTCCGAGGAGGTATTGGGCCGAGGCGGTGAATACCGCGTGCTATGTGTCGAACGAGATATACCTCGAGTGCACAAGAAGAAGACATGCTATGAGTTGATGCATGGTCGCACACCCAAGGTGAGTCACTTCCATGTCTTTGGTTGCAAGTGTTTCATTCTGAAGAAAGGCAGGAAGTTGGATAAGTTTGAGGCTAGGTCTGTCGATGGCATTTTCTTTGGTTATGCATCTCATTCTAGAGCATATTGTGTGCTTAATCTTGAAACTAACCAAATCGTGGAGACTTGCGAGGTAACCTTCGACGAGACCGAGCCACGTAGTCAGCTTGTCTTTGAGTGTGCAGGTGATGATGAGCTTGGCGAGGAGATCTTTCAGGAGGAGGAGCATGAACATGGTGATGATGAAGATGGCGGTGTGGTGTCCCCGGCTGAACATGTACACACTACTTCGACTACGATGATGGATGGACCCTCTGCTACACCTACGACGACAAACCAAGAACGAGGAGAAGCTGATGTTGAGGGGGAGGTAGCTTCGAGGCGAGAACCTCCCCGACGAGTACAGGTGGATCACCCAGCTTCGAGGATCATCGGCGACATGAATGAACGCACTACACGGTCGAGGGTTCGGAACAACTCTCATTTCGCTCATGCTGCATTTGTTGCTTCTTTCGAGCCCAAAGACATTCGACACGCATTATCTGATCACAATTGGGTTAATTCGATGCATGAGGAGTTGGAGAACTTTGAGAGGAATCAGGTGTGGGAGTTGGTTGACCCTCCCCCAGGGTGTAAGCCGATTGGTACAAAGTGGGTGTGGAAAAACAAAGAGGGAGAGAAGGGTGAGGTTGTGAGGAACAAGTCGAGACTTGTTGCTCGGGGTTCGCCGAAGGAGGGGATCGACTACGAGGAGACCTTTGCTCCCGTAGCCCGTTTGGAGGCGATTAGGATCCTTCTAGCCTTTTCTGTGGCTAAAGGGTTCAAGTTGCACCAAATGGATGTGAAGAGTGCTTTTCTGAATGGAGTGTTGGAAGAAGTGTATGTGATGCAGCCTCCGGGGTTTGAGAGTGAGAAGTATCCCCACCGGGTGTACAAGTTGAGAAAGGCGCTGTATGGGTTGAAGCAGGCGCCTAGAGCTTGGTATGGCAGGTTGAGGGGGTTCTTGTTTGAGAGAGGCTTTGAGATGGGGAAGGTCGATCAGACCTTGTTTTTGCTGAGGAAGGGCAGAGATATCCTGATTGTGCAGGTGTACGTGGATGACATTGTCTTTGGTGGCTCGTCTAACTCTCTCGTTGCGAGGTTTGCAGATGATATGAGCAGGGAGTTCGAGATGAGCATGATGGGTGAGTTGCGTTCTTCCTCGGGCTACAAATCAAGCAATCAAAGGAAGGAACATTTGTGCATCGAGCTAAGTACACCAAGGACATTGTGAGGAAGTTCAAGATGGAGGACTCCAAGGCTATGACGACGCCGATGAGTACGACTACGGCTCTTGATGCGGACGAGGAAGGTGAACACGTGGACCGAAGGAGTACCGGAGCATGATCGGGTCACTCCTCTACTTGACGGCGACGAGGCCGGACATACGGTTCTCGGTGTGTCCGTGCGCTCGTTTTCAAGCGTCCCCGAGGACTTCGCATCGGCAAGCGAGGAAGAGAATTTTCGTGTACTTGCGTCACACTCCCGACTTCGGCCTTTGGTACTCCGCGTCCTCTTCTTTGGCGCTTCATGGTTTTTCAGACGCGGATTTTGCCGGGTGTCGGTTGGATAGGAAGTCCACCTCTGGGACTTGTCAGTTTTTGGGTTCTTCTTTGGTGTCTTGGTCTTCTCGCAAACAGTCGAGTGTTGCTCAATCCACGACCGAAGCCCAGTATGTTGCCGCTGCTAGTTGTTGCTCTCAGCTCCTTTGGATCACCTACACCATGAGTGACTTTGGTGAGGAGTATACCCATGTCCCACTTCAATGTGATAGCACAAGTGCCATAAGCGTTGCAAAGAACCCAGTGCTCCATTCCAAAACCAAGCACATAGAAGTGAGGTATCATTTTCTGAGAGACAACGTCGAGAAAGGGAAGATAGCTTTGATCCATGTACCCACACATGACCAACTAGCCGATATCTTCACCAAACCCCTAGATCAAGCAACTTTCACTCGTTTGCGGGGGGAACTTGGTGTGTGTTTGATTTCCTGAGTTGGGTGTGTGGGAGCTCCCTTTTGCCGGTGGTGTCGAGCCTGTTTTGCCTCCCCTCGAGGAGCCGGTTTGTAGCATATGTATAGTTTTTCTTTGTGCATTTTCTGCATTTGGCATGACATTTGTAACATGATGTATAGGCATCCTTGTATCTTAGATTGTATGCATTTTGTATCATATGCATTGGTTAGGAAAAGCTTCTCTTATATACATTGTTCACCATGGAATGAGATATATGTCTTTGTGAGCTTGTTTGGTATGCTATGGTTAGTTTGGCTTAGCTCTTGATGATCTTGATGAATAATCCATGGTTGATAGCTATGCTTTTGAAAAATGTCACATGTATGCTCTCTCATGTGTAAATACCTTTACATGCTCTTGACATATTTTTGTGGCCTTGCTATGCTTAATTTGTGGTTGGATAGCTAGTTTATTGATCATATGGGGCCAAAGGCTCATTTGCCATCATGAATGTTTAGCCCTCTTGGTTTATCTTGTGGAGGAGCATAAGTTCCTTTTTGTCGCAAAGACATTTCATGTACCATTTACAAATCTGAAAATGAAATGAAAAATGCTTGGAAATGTGCTCCCATGTCATATGTGCTGAATTTAATTTGCTTTGGGTGCTAAACCGTTGCATGATGCCTACCAATGAGAAGTCTCATACATAGAAGTAGGCACATGGCTCGGTGGCTTTGACATGACATGAGGTGCTTGTGGGTGTTCGTGATGGTCTTATGATTAGAATGGCTGTCCTAGCATGAAGTTTGTGTGGCTTTTCCATTTTGATATGCTTTGATCATGTTTAGGACTTTGCTCATGAGAGGCAAGTTTTTCGCAAAATTGCCAAAATCCATCTTAGCTTCGTCCAATGGTTGTGAAACTTGGTGATCATGTAGTTGAGATCGATACGAAGCTGTAGAGTATCTAACTTGCTCATTTGGACATGTGTAGCATCCTGTGACGAATTTTGTATCCTTGAGAAGCTCTAGATTGCATTTGTGTCTTGATTCATGCATTGGCAACAAGGGGGAGAAAGGAAGGTGGAGAAAAGTTGCTTTGTATCCCTGGAACCTTTCCCAAGTGTCAAGGGGGAGCTTGTGCATTTCTTTTGCATTTTTGGCTTTTGGGGTATGGTCTGCTGTGTGAAATCGGCCTGACCGGTTGTGGCAACCGGTCTGACAGGTTTTGGTGGAACCGGCCTGACCGGTTATGGGAACCGGCCTGACCGGTTATGGGAACCGGTCTGACCGGTTTGTGCCCTGAGTTGGCACTTGATCAGGGGGAGCTTGCATTTGTGCAGGGGGAGCTCTTGTGTGCTTTGGTGGTTTGTGCTCTTTCCTTGAGCATGGTTTTTGTCTCGGATGTGTCGAGCCGTTGCCCTTGCCTAAGGGGTCCGAGACTTGTCTTCTTCATGTGATCTCGTCTTTTGCCTTTCTCGGCTTTCGATCGCTTGTTGGAGTTTTTCTTTTTGTTTCTTTTCTGTTTTCCTTTTCTCTTCACTTATCATGTGTGTGTTGTCAATGCACTCATCAAGGGGGAGATTGAGGACCATGTGTGGTTCGAGGACCGGTGGATGGTCGCTTCCTTGTGTGATGAGTGATTGACAACGTTGTGTGGACTGATTCTTGGCTAAGTATTGCAGGTGGAGGTTGCGGCTTGACTCGTGTTGGTGCAGGTGAAGAACAAGCGCGAAAGGTCGTTGCCGGTGAGGCCTCCAGGTGTGGAGAAGACGAGTAGGCTTCGTTCGAGGGACCCGATGGCCAGCGGGGTCGAGTGCGGGCCGCATGGTGGCAAGAACAGCAAGATGAAGTCGGTGGACGGTTTCTTGGTTGAGCCACAAAACCAAGGTCGAGCCGGGACTTCATGGGAGCCAAGTCAAGAGTGGTGATTGGCGGAGGCTACATCAAGTTCGCGGGGTTTGCGGTGGTTCACCGAGAAAATCACCGGTTACTCCTACCGAGCCACAAAGCCGAGGCCGAAGACCGGCGTGGTCGTTCGGCCAAAACCGGCCTGACCGGTTTGGAGAACCGGTCTGACCGGTTTGGGGTCGCAGGGCGCCGGAAGCTTCGAGGCGGAGGACACGCGTCGGGATCGCAAGGCTTGCGTTGAGGCTACGCAGGGGGGGTCCCTTGGCAACCGGCCCATGGTGAATACGAAGAAGAATTCCGAATCCGCCCTTGAGGGGCTTGTATCCCTAGTTAGTAGAGAAGGGCATTTTAGACATTCGGTTGCCTCCATATAACCCAAGAGGTGAGAGGATGGCAGCCAACTCTTGGAACCCTAGTTCATTAGTTTTCCTATTTTTCCACCTATTTTCCTTAGGTTTTCTCTAGGACTAGCAAGAGAGCTTCAAGGAGAGATCTTGTAGAGAGGGATGGATGATCGGGCGGCTTGCTAGACCTTGTACGAACCTTTGTTTCATGTATAGATGATTCGGCGTGGTTCCTCAAGGTTTGGATGTGTTTTCCCCGGTTGTTCTTGGTGGTGATTTTCGGAGCCCTCTCCCGGTGATTTCTTTGCGGTGTTTTCGGGACTTTTCTCTTGGGGGTTTGATGGGGGAAACTTGTGGGAACCCTTCGTGGTTCTTTGGGCTGTGATTCCCCTCCCAAATCCGTGAGAAAAGGTGCTCGATTTTGGGGTTTCTTGAGTTCTTGGGTTGGAAGTGCTTTCGGCGGGATTTCTTCGATTCCTCCTTTTTGGATGAGATTTGGTGGGATTAAACTTGGCTATGGACTCCTCATGAGGTGTTCCTGATATCCCCAAAGTCTTGTTCAAGTCCGTGGAGCGATTCGGGAGATTGAGATTTGGTTTTGGGGGAGTTGACCCGCGGGCTGTGTTCTTCCCGACTGTCCAGGCTAAAACCGGCCTGACCGGTTTCGCCCTGTGGGCTGTCGAGATAGATCTTTGAACAAGGAAGTCTTTGCTGCTCCATGGCTTCGTTTGTTCAGATGTGGAAAGGCTTTTGAAGTGTGTGGGGTCTTTGGGGAGTTTCTGGACAGAATCGGTCTGACCGGTTTGCCTAACCGGTCTGACCGGTTTCCCCCCGCTCGCGTGAGGCTAAGTCCAACAGAAGCGGTCCGACCGGTTTCAGAAACCGGCCTGACCGGTTTGTCTTGTCGCAGCCCTTGTCGTGTGTGTTTCCGCTGTGTGTGTGTTGAGGCTTTTGTTTGGGTCTTGTTCCTAGGTTCAGTAGCACTCCAGTGGCTACGTGAACTTGGCAAGAGAAGCCTGCGGAGGTGCACGAGTGAATTTGGGTTCATAGGCCGAATTCTTGAATAGAATTTTTATCGGCTCCCATTCACTCCCCCCCTCTCTGGTTCGCCGTTTCGGTCCTTCAATTATAAATCTTTGGATGGGGTTTTGCTACAATGTCTGGGTCAAGGAGAAGCGAAAAGGATGATGAGTGAGGTGCACGATGGGCTGTGTGGAGCACATCAGTCGGCTTACCGAATGAAATGGGTCATCAGGAAAACTGGATGTTATTGGCCGACAATGCTGGAGGATTGCTTTGAATATTACAAGGGATGTCAAGACTGTCAGAAGTTTGGAAATATTCAGAGGGTTCAAGCCTCAGCTTTAAATCCCATTATCAAGCCATGGCCATTCAGAGGATGGGGAATAGATTTGATTGGCCAAATAAATCCTCCATCTAGCAAGGGGCATAAGTTTGTGCTTTTAGCAACGGATTATTTCACTAAGTGGGTTGAGGCAATTCCATTGAAGAAAGTGACATCAGAGAATATGGTCGAGTTTGTCAAAGAGCATATCATTTGCAGATTTGGAATTCCTCAAACAATTACAACAAATCAGGGAACTCAGTTTACATCTTCGGAGTTCAGAGATTTTGCTAAAAGTATGGGGATCAAATTATTAAACTCTTCTCCTTATTATGCTCAAGCTAATGGTCAGACAGAGGCTTCTAACAAAATCATGATCAAGATTATACAGAAGAAAATTGATCAGAAGCCAAAAAGGTGGCATTCGGTACTCAATGAAGCCTTGTGGGCTTACTGAATGGCCCCTCATGGAGCTACACAGACGTCTCCTTATGAGTTAGTTTATGGACATCATGCTATCTCGCCATGGGAAATGCAGTCAGACTCAAGGAGAGTGATATTGGAAAAAGATTTAAGTTCCAAGGATTACAATGACTTAATGATGGATGAATTAGAAGATTTGCACATGATTCGTCTTAGGGCCTTGGAGAATATTGAGAAAAACAAAATGCAAGTTGCTAAGTACTATAACAAGAAGGTAAAGGTCAAGCAATTTGCAGAAGGAGATTTGGTTTGGAAAGCGTTATTGCCGATTGGAACCAACTACAGTACATTCGGCAAGTGGTCCCCGAATTGGGAAGGTCCCTTTAGGGTGGTTAGGTGCACACCTGGAAATACGTACATCTTGAAAACTTTACTAGGAGAAGAGTTCACTGCTGCTATAAACGGAAGATACTTGAAGAAATATTATCCTAGAATTGAAGTTGATCGTTGATTGTTATTACAAGCATCAGAAACACGGAAATAGCGAGCATTCGGGAAAGAAGCCGCCTTCAGAACGAAAAATCCTGACAAAGGGAAATGGCCAATACTAAAGTGTATTGCCCTTAGCATGAAAATATTTTTGCATTACAAACGGTCTTGCAGGTTCCTTTATTGACAACACAACTGCTTAAGATTACAAAAGAAGGCCTGCAGGAAGCAGAGTGCCTGGAGGAAGAAGCGAAAGTAGCTTCATTTCTTTGGTTCAACGCTTTTCCTCTTGAGCTCTTCCTTCTTCAGCCACTCCAAGACCACCGTGATGACGACGTAGAAACCTTGGTGGCTGGCGTGTTCTGCAGCTTCCATCAAGCTGTCCCAGGCGGCTTTCAGGTTGTTGTACCTGTCGGACACATCTGAAGAAGGAGAACAGATTATCGTCGAACATGGGATCTGAACTTGAACGTGAGATTCAGATGAGGATGGAGATCTTACCGCCTATCAACTCCTCCAAGCTCATGCGGCATACGCGTTCGGCACTGCAACGAGCGGTGATGTCCCGCAGATCATGTTCTAGATGCCGAATGCGACGGCGCAGTTGATGATTGGTCCTCTGTTCAGGCGTGGCGTCTTCTTCTTCAGCCGAGGAGTCGGAGAGGATGTACTCAGGGATTTCTTCAGTACCGAAGATTTCCTCCGGCAGCAGATCGAGGCTGAAATCAAAGAAAGATGAATCGCGAGATTGCAATCAAAATCAAGAGAAAGGGATGAGAAGAGAAGATTACTTTCAGATGGTTCACTTCTTTGATGGGAAGCTGTTCTCCTCGAGTGGCTGTTTCCCCTTGTCCGCCATGGCCTTGGGGGTTTTTCTGGAAGAGGAGGACGAGAGGGATTGAAACGATGGAAGTGTGTGCGAATGGATTTGCAGAGCACCGGAGAGACTATTTTATTAGCAGTGGGAGTGCATCGGGAGTGATGACTGGCTAGCGTGCATTGATGTGAATAGTCGCGCCGCCGTAGTGCTCTGCCCCGCCGCATCGCACGACGTCACCGTCGTGCCTTTGTCGTCCCCGACGCCCTCGTCTCCAGCTTCATCCCAGTCCAAACTGTGTCGCAAACCATGCCCGGGAGCTCTGAATCGAGGTTCGCCGACGAAGACCGCCGCTGAGCGTCACCGCTCACCGCCATCCGTGCGCCGCCTGCTTCGCCGAAGCCACCCCAACCGCCAGATCCTGATCCAACGGCTTGGATCGACTCTAGCCGGAGTCAATACCGGTCAAGCACCGGCAGCCACACGCGTTTTGCTTAAGAGACCCCCTGTTTCCCTTGTTTTACGTTTATGTCCCTTCACCGTATAAAAATCCTTACGGTTATTCCTTTTCTTTATGTTTAAGCCCTTATACCTTGTACAGCTCATAACTTTTGCGTTTTAGCTCCGTTTTAGCGTTCTTTATATCCATGTGTTCATCTCGACGAGTAGATTAGTTTAGTGTAGTTTTTGTTCCTGTTTGAAATGTTTGGTGAATTGTTTTCTTATTTATTTGTATTGTCTCTTGCATGTGAATGTGTGATGCGTAGAGAACGAGCAGTTCGAAGGATTTTCTGAGGCGAAGACTTGAAGACTCTGAGCAGTTTCGGATCTTGTGGGAGGCAAGTGTCCTTGGTCATACCCGCTTTATCCTATATAAATATGCATTTAATCAATGTATTTACTTTCTTGCTTGCATTAATTTTGACGGGTTCCTATTAAGGACTATGCCTAGTTTCTTGTGACCATTGCCTTGTAAATGGGTTGATTAATTAGTCTTGATGGTAGATGCTGCTTAGTTTCTCAACTGGGTTGGTAATAAACAACATGATACCCATTTATGCTCTATGTTCTTTGATGGTAAGTTAATTACAAGACCATATGTTTAATTGGAACATGGAGAACCACCCAAGACAACAGTACAACCACAAGGCTATATGGCTCTGGCTTGGATGAATAATTAGAAGCCTTGGTGTTGTAGTGATCTTACCTGAAAGGGGCCAATGGGGAGGCGTTGACGGAGTATAGACCTGCTCTAGCGGGGAGTTGGGCTTTGCTAAGACACGGCACCCGCTAGGGAGCTTTATGCCCTGCTTCGTCCTGAAACCTAGTGGGTTTCTGCACATTAGGGAATCTTTGTAAAGGCTTCGTAGTGTCCCTATGCAATCACACCTCGACAGTGTGGTATGATTCCTGATCAGCATCGCGTGGTTGGGTCTAAAGCTCTTCGGAGTTTTTACGCGACTTGTGGGTAAAGATGTACAACCTCTGCATAGTGTTTAAAACTAATCGATTAGCCGTGCTCACGGTCAAGAGCGGCCTGGACCCTCACATGATTAATCTATCGGAAGATGAATTTAAATTATTCTTTACTTTATGTTCATGGTTATGATGTTACACTTTAATTGTGGGATGGTATACACTTACATTTGCTAGTAAGTAAGTTGCTTAATAAAAATTGATCAACTAAAATTCTAAAGTGCTTAAACCCTTTGGCCATCCACTTATACAGCCTTGCATGTTTATTATGATATTCTCCCATTGCTGAGTACAGCATGTGCTCACGCTTGTTTATTTATTGCATCTACACAACCCGGATTGCTGCTCAGACTTGAAGATTGTCGATAAGTCTAGGCGTACGTGCCACCAGTCAGCTGCCTGTGGAGTTCCATTCTGAAGATTCGCTGCTAGTTGTTCGCTTTGATAATACGATTGTAAGACTTTCGGTCATGTAATGGTTTTAATAATCTCTGTTACGCTTTGGCACTGTATTTGGTATTCACTGAGTCATTACGTGTGTGTAACTTGATCCTGGCGCACATGTAATTTATGCATTCTGAGTTTGCCTTCAAATTCGGGTGTGACAAAGTGGTATCAGAGTCGTGTTGACTGTAAGATGTTAGCCTAGTTAGAAAATAGCCGGATTTAAGGATTATAATATTTTAGAAGCCATTCTCACTTCATGATATGCTTTAATTCTATTTTAATATACTTATTCTTGCTTTTAACCTCATCCTTGATAATCCACTTCTTCTCTATCTTACCTTGATCAATCTTTTGACTCTATGCTTCCTTGTTCTTGCTTTAAGGAATCTTTAGCATTTGATTTACTCCTCTCCAAGCTTTCTTTGTCTTTACCCTACCCGTGTTCATGATCGTTCTCAGTAATCAAGTGACCCCATCATGTTCATCCCAAAGATCTTCCATAATAGGATATAGGAGCTTTAAGATCTTTCTTAGTATAATTGATAGATGCGAACGTCTTAATGTGTGCCTTGTTTAGAAGTGTGCTTGAATGCTTGATTTTGTGATGAATGCTTGATTTGGATCTTTGTTTTGAGTGCGATGTGTTGTGGAGTAATAACCACAATGACAACGATTTAGTAGCTAGTTTGCTTAGTTGGGGTTTAATTCTTTCCCAATCCATACAACCTTGAATAATCTTTCCTTTATCTAACTTTCTTTTTTTCTCAAACAAATCTTGTTGGTGCCAAAAAAAATCTGTTCACGCAGCTCTCTGACATAGCGATAGTGTTTTCGTTATATCTCAAGTTACAGAACTTCAATTGACATGAAACCAGTTGGGTTAGTTCAAAAATTTCATATATGATTTTCTATCAAAAATTCAGCACCGTACAATGTATATTCTGGGAGCTATGAACGAAACATTGGAGCTATCAGAATCTGGAAACTCTGCTGACCCAGTCGCCTTACTTATCTTATATCTGGAGTTCTAGATCTCCGATTGAGTTGATTCCAGTTGGATTGGTTTCGTAATTTCATACTCCATGTTCTGGTGAAATTTCATAATTTATGAATATCAATAATTAGAGTTACATATGATTTGCTGGGACCAACATAATCTGTCTTAATCTGGAAGTTCATGTTGTTTCATCTTTCATATTTATCTCTTTGTTCTAGTATCTAAATCCCATGATCCTAACACTCAGATGGTGAACACCAGGTCTAGATCCATATCAGAGGAGGAGTGACAGTTCTAGTAGCACTCAACAGCAGAGTCAGATGGATCCAGCGATGCAGCAGTTCCTGGCTGCACAAATGCAGCTTCTCCAGAACGTGTCCACCAACATGGCAAGCATGCAGGCTCAGATAAATCAGAACAAGCCACATAAGGACAAGCACCAGCAGTTCATGAGCCATTGCCCGCAAGTGTTCTCTCATGCAGTTGATCCATTGGAGGCAGACGATTGGCTGAAGACAGTGGAGAAGATGCTCACCATCACACAGTGCGCTGATAGAGAGAAGGTCTTGTATGCTTCAGGTCGACTTCAGGGGACAACGTCAGCTTGGTGGGATGCCTACGTTGCTGCTCATGCCACCCCTAATGCTATCACTTGGCATGAGTTCACCACCAGCTTCAGGAGCTATCATATACCTGCCAGCCTTATGAAGTTAAAGAAGAAGGAGTTCCTGGCTCTCAAGCAGGGAGAGATGTCCATGATAGAGTACAAGGACAAGTTTGTTGAGCTATCTCGCTATGCTCCTGAGGAGGTTGTTGATGATGAGAAGAAGCAAGCTGTTCATGGAGGGATTTGCTGAACCACTCCAGTATCAGCTTATACCTGACACCTTTCCATCATTCCAGATGTTGCTAGACAAGGCCATTGGCTTAGAGTACATGCGCAAGGAGTTGGAAGAGCTGAAGAGGAAAGCCACCACCCCTGGACAGTCTGGAAGTAACACTCGCCCCCGCTTTAATCCACCTCAGGAAACTCCCTTTCATTCTGGAGGCCCAAGTGAGGACTTTGGGCAACAGCAGTTTCAGTGTCCAGTGCAGCAGACTTCACGGCCCCGTTCTCTACAGAATCGTTAGATGGCGCCAGTTGTCACCCCAGTGAAGACTAGCACCCCTAGAGGTATCGCCTGCTTTAAGTGTGGAAAGGTTTGGCATTATGCAAATGCCTGCCCTAAGAGGAATGCTCCCAACACTCCAGTACAGAGTCAGCATAGCCAACAGATAAGGAATGTGAGCCAGATCACGAAGGGCAACAAGGGAAAACAGAGTTATGCACGTGGCAGAGTGAACCACGTGAGTGCAGAGACTGCTCAGGAGAACCCACGAGTAGTGTTCGGCATGTGTCTTGTCAACTCCGCCCCCGTTTCAGTTTTATTTGGTGCTGGAGCAACTCATTCTTTCATTACTTCTCAGTGTGCAGCTAAACTTAACATCCCCATGAGCACCATGCCACGTCCCATGCTAGTTAGTTCAGCAAGAGGAGACATGAAGGCACTATACAGGTGTAATAATGTCAACCTTCAGATCTTGGGGAAGGATTTTCAAGCAGACCCCGTAGTATTGGATTCTATTGGCATTGATGTGGTACTTGGAATGAGATGGTTAGGTAAGTTCAATGGAGAAATCTGGTATGCCAAGAAGTCAGTTCTTCTCGCCAGTCTAGACGGGGAACAGATTGAATTTGTAGCTACTCTACCATCAGTAGAAGGGTGGTCAGTAAACCAGTTGAATGGTAAATCTTTAGAGGACATCAAGGTGGTGTGTGATTAACAGTTGAATGGTAAATCTTTAGAGGACATCAAGGTGGTGTGTGATTATGCAGATGTGTTCCCAGATGAGCCGCCAGGTATGCCGCCTGATCGAGAAGTTGAGTTTGTTATTGATCTTTTACCTGGTACTGCTCCTATCTCTAAGCGCCCATACAGAATGTCTAGTGTTCAATTACTTGAGCTTAAGAAGCAGATTAAGGAGCTATTGGAAAAGGGATTCATTCGTCCTAGTTCATCACCTTGGGGAGCACCGATTATCTTTGTGGAGAAGAAGGATGGTACTCAGCGGATGTGTGTGGATTACAGATTGCTTAACGATGTTACTATCAAGAATAAGTACCCATTGCCCTGTATTGACGATTTGTTTGATCATATGAGAGGTGCTAAGGTGTTCTCAAAGATTGATTTACGTTCTGGTTATCATCAGATGAGGATCAGATTATCAGATATTCCTAAGACCGCATTCACTACTAGGTATGGACTCTATGAGTACACAGTCATGTCTTTTGGATTGACTAATGGACCTGCCTACTTCATGTATCTGATGAACAAAGTTTTTATGAAGTATTTGGATAAGTTTGTTGTGGTGTTCATTGATGACATCTTGATGTACTCCAAGAATGAGGAGGAGCATGAGGAGCATCTGAGGCTTGTGTTGCACAAGCTGAGAGAGCATCAATTTTATGCCAAGTTTAGCAAGTGTGATTTCTGGTTGAAGGAAGTCTCTTTCCTTGGGCATATCATCACCGATGGTGGTATTTCAGTTGATCCAGCAAAGGTCAGTGATGTATTGAAGTGGGAGCCGCCACGAACTGTCAAGGAGATCAGGAGTTTCCTTGGTCTTGCAGGATATTATCGTCGCTTCATTGAAGGGTTTTCTAAAATAGCAAAGCCTCTTACATCGCTATTAGAGAAGGATAAAGAGTTCAAGTGGACTGTTGCCTGTCAAGCTAGTTTTGAGGAATTGAAGAAGAGGTTGACTACAGCTCCAGTTCTAGTGATGCCAGATTTGCAGAAAAGCTTTGATATCTATTGTGATGCATCTCGACAGGGCTTAGGCTGTGTTCTCATGCAGGAAGGTCATGTTATAGCCTATGCATCTCGACAGTTGAGGAAACATGAGTTGAATTATCCTACACATGATCTGGAGTTAGCAGTAGTGGTTCACGCTTTGAAGATTTGGAGGCATTACATCATGGGAACCAAGTGCCAGATTTATACTGATCATAAGAGCCTAAAGTACATCTTCACCCAGAAGGATTTGAATCTGAGACAGCGTCGCTGGTTAGAGCTGATCAAGGATTATGATCTGGAGATACATTATCATCCTGAGAAGGCAAACTTGGTGCAGATGCTTTGAGTCAGAAGGGACATGCCAACATGGCTTTGGCATTCCAATTGCCTGAAGAGTTGATGAAGGAGTTTGAGAAACTCAATCTGGGAATGGTTGCTCATACTGAGGGAGTTACCTTGGAGGTAGAGTCTGTCTTGGAGCAGGAGATATGCAAAGGACAACTAGAGGATATAGAGATAAAGGAAATCAGAGAGACTATGGAAAAAGGTAAAGCCCCGGATTTCACCGAGGATGATAAGGGAACCATATGGTTTAGGAATAGGATTTGTGTGCCTGATGTGGGAGATCTCCGAAAGACCATCTTAAGAGAGGCTCATGATTCAGCTTATTCCATTCACTCAGGCAGTACTAAGATGTATTAAGATCTCAAGCAGAGGTATGGTGGTATGGGATGAAGAGGGATGTAGCTGCCCATGTAGCGTTGTGTGACACCTGTCATAGAGTTAAAGCTGAGCATCAAAGGCCAGCGAGATTGCTTCAGCCGTTGAAGGTGCCAGAGTGGAAGTGAGAAGAGATTGACATGGATTTCATTGTTGTTGTCAGTGTTTTAGACCGGCAACCTACCAAGGGGAGTACCCGAGGTAGATGAATGTGGCCTCGCCGATATCGGTAACTCGAAGGAAGAGACACGTGGCACACAATTTAGACAGGTTCGGGCCGCGAGGTGCGTAATACCCTACGTCCTGTATGTTGTGTAGTTCTGGATTGATTGGATGTGTTTGCAAGATGATGCATATGGATGAAGGTATGTATCAGTACCCTCGAGTAGTTAAAATCTTCTGGACATGAGTACCCAAGTGATTGTTGCCTTATGCAGGATGTCGCGGAGAGATCCCGATAGAAGTCTGAAATGCTCCAGGGGTTTAACGATACAGTGCTCCGGGCAGAAGCATTGGAGAAAGAACTCGCTAAGGCCAGGAAGCACTCTGCCATGCTCCAGTCCAAGCTTGATGGCGCCTTCGCGTAGTACCACAGTGAAGTACAAGATATGCAGGCGAAGAGCAACGAACTGGTCTGCAAGAACAAGTCGCTGCGCAAGAAGAACAAAGGTATGCCGATGCCATCCTGTCGAGTACTTATTGCGGGTACCCTGCAGTAGTCTGACATCTCCCTTTGCGTTGTTTGCAGATTTTGAGGCCCGAGTGGAGCAGCTAAAGGCATCAGAAGTTGACATGAAGAATCTCTTCTACTGAGAGAAGGATGCCCGCGAGGTACTTGAGTATGATGACAAGCAGCTGGCTCATGAGTGTAATATGCACATGGAGCTTCGGATCGCCTCGGATCGTGACCTTGTCAACTGCTATAAATCTCTGCAGAAGCTCAACGAAGACTGCGTGAAGTTGCGGGGGCAGCTCAAGGAACTCGAAGAAGCCGCGCTCCCCATCGCGAGACCGCCGGTGCCACACCTAGGCGGGCCAAAGATAGCCCCTCTCGTTGACCGCCGAAGGAGGCCCCCGCAGCCCGGCTACTTATGTTAAGCACTTGGTGAAGTCCATCTCGAAGCAAGTCTTGGCGTTCATGAAGTCATACTTCCCCAAGGCTCCAAAGTGGACGTAGTCGCGGGTGGACTAGCCGCCAACCGCACGGATGAGTAGTACGCGAGCTTCTAGAGCAAGATGGCGCCAATTGCGGATCGTGTCGCCGAGAAGCCGAACCTCCGATAGTTAGCCCGTAGGATTAGCTTGTAGCAAGAGATGTATATAAACAAAGTTGTAATAAACTTGTTCAAGTATTAATGAAAAAGCTTCCATCAAATGAGTACTCATTGTCACGATGTAGTATGCGGAGTGCCCATATGCAGAGTTGTCACGAGTAGTAGTACTCGTAGTAGACCGTTGAGGGAGACACACGGTGAATAAGTTGAAGCAAGAGTCGAACTTTATTACCGGAGGGGTACACCCGGGATGGCCGGGGCCGTTTACAAGTGAAGTCGCCGAGACCCGTAGGCCGCCTACGACTAGAGTAGTGCTAGGGCGTATAGCCGCTTACAACAAGAGATCCATTAGTAGCCATATAGACCGGATCTTGAAGTACATGGTCTCTTGATAGACCGTCGCTAGAGTCCTTAATGCTCTAAGCCGCCCGAGTTCCATTAGTAGCCGTTAACACTGGATCTCGGAGAAGAGTAGTCCGGAGACTAGTGCCCGGACCCGAAGGTCGCTTACGGCGAAGGATTCGGGAGTAGTCGTGAAGACTTGAACCCCCGAGTAGTCGAGAGACTATGCGTAGAACCGACAGAGCTGGTCAACGTTCCACGAGTTGCTGATGTCTTCGCCTACAGTGTCTGGAGGCGATACGAGCCTGGTCCGGTCACCTTTGCAATTGTGAAGGGACCTTCCCATGGCGAATTGAGCTTGTGTAGTCCTTCCGTGTTCTAGATGCGGTGGAGGACAAGATCGCCAACATTGAAGGAACGTTCCTTGACGTTGCGGTCATGGTAGCGTCAGATACCTTCTAGGTACCTTGCTAACTGGACGAGGGCAGCACAGCGGGCTTCTTCGAGTCCATCGATATCAACTCGTCTGCTATATTCGGATATGCCTTCGTCGTACTGCTCTACTGCCAGCGACTCCCACATGACATCGGTAGGTAGAATAGCCTCGGAGCCGTAGACCGGGGAAATAGGGTGACCGTCCCGTTGGCTTGGTGGGTTGAGTACGCAGCCCCTAGAGAGTGTTGGGCGGTTCCTTGATCCACTTTCCTCCTTTTGTGTTAGCGGCGTCATGCGGTCGCTTCTTGAGAGCGTCGAGTACCGTCCCATTGGCACACTCGACTTTTCCATTGGCCCGTGGATGGGCGTCCGAGACATACCGGACGTCTATACCGCCGTTCTCGCGGCACTCCCGAACTCGGTGGTTGTTGAAGTTGGAGCCCGTGTCCGTGTGATGCGACGGGGTAGTCCATAGCGATGCACGAGTTCATCCAAGAAGTCGAGTACCCCGTCGGCCTTGGGACAAGGTGACCGACTTGACTTTGATCCACTTGGTGAACTTGTTGATGGCCACCGAGACTCGTTGAATCCTCCCCGGCGCGCTTGGAAGAGGCCCAATCATGTCGAGCTCCCACCGGCAAAAGGCCGGGGTTGGTGGTATGGTGAATAGCTTGTAGGCCGGGACGTGTTGTTGCTTGGCGAAGTACCGGCACGCTTGGCACCTTCGACGAGTTCCTCGGCATCGCCCGCAGCTGTGGGGCCGCAGAAAGCTCGTCGGAAGGCCTTGCCGACCAATGTATGTGAGGATGTGTGGTTGCCGCGGACACCCTTGTGTATCTCCTCCAAGATGTCCTTGCCTTCTTCTTGGGGAATGCACTTCATGAGTACTCCGAACTAGCACCCCGCCTGTATAGCTTGTCCCCGACTAGGACGTAGGACTTGGCCGGCAGATGAGCTTCTCGGCCAAGTTTTTGTCCGATGGAACTTTCTGCTCGCGGATGTAGTCGATGAAGGGTTGTCGCCAATCCACGTCGATCATCATGACCTCTCGGCCACCGGTGGCGGATGCACCGGATCAATGGTCATAGGCGCCGGCTCCGGGATGGATGGCGTGTGAAGCTCGTGGACGAAGACACCCGCCGGTACTTGAGCGTGAGTAGAACCAAGCTTCGACGAGACACCCGCCGCAACATTGTTGTCGCGGACGATGTGATGGAACTCAAGACCGTAGAACTTGTTCTCGAGCTTGCGAACTTCTAGGCGTATGCATCCATATTCTCCTTGTTGCGGTCCCGGGACTTGTTGACTTAGTTGATGACCCTTTGCGGAGTCGCCGTAGACTAGTAGTCGCTTAATACCCGGGGAAGCCGCGAGGCGGAGCCCGTGTAGCGAGCTTCGTACTCGTCTTCGTTGTTTGAGACCTTCCGAAGATCTACGGGATATACTTGAGTTGTTCGCCCGTTGGGGAAATCAAGAGCACCCCCCGCACTCGTGCCTTCGAGCTTGAGTGAGCCGTCGAAGTACATCACCCAATGCTCGGTCGCTCGGTTGGAGTTGGTAGTCGATTCTCCCGCCATTCCGCCATGAAGTCGACTAGTGATTGCGACTTGATGGCCGTTAATGGCTTGAAGTCGATGTTAAGGGCTACGAGTTTGATCGCCCACTTGGAGATTGTTCCGGTAGCATCTTGGTTCCGCAAGATGTCACCGAGCGGGTAGTCGGTGACGACGGAGATCGAGTACTCCCGGAAGTAATGTCGTAGCTTCCGCGAGGTGATGAGCACTACGTACGGTAGCTTCGTTCTGGTTGGTAGCGTGCTTTAGATTCCGACAGACCTCGCCGACGAAGTAGACCGGTCGCCGGACCGGGTAGGCGTGGTCGTCTTCCCCGCCGCTCGACAACGATGTCCGAACCGACCACGTGAGTAGTCGCAGCGAGATAGAGCAAGAGGGCTGCTCCTTTTTGCGAGGAGCCCCGAGGACCGGCGGCTTGGATAGGAAATCCTTGAGCTGAGCGAGAGCTTGATCTGCCTCTGGAGTCCACACGAACTTCTCTTGATGCTTGAGTAGTTTGAAGAAGGGTAGCCCCCGTTCTCCAAGCTTCGAGATGAATCTGTTCAAGGCCGCCATGCACCCGGTAAGCTTCTGGACATCTTTGATGCAGGTGGGAGCTCTCATATTGGTGATGGCGGAGATCTTCTCGGGGTTGGCTTCGATGCCGCGATGGCTGATGATGAAGCCGAGTAGTTTTCCTGACGGTACGCCAAAGACGCACTTGTTCGGGTTGAGCTTCCAGCGGTACTCTCGCAAGGATGCGAAAGTCTCTACAAGATCGGCGATGAGCGTGTCAGAGTTTCTGGTCTTGACGACCACGTCATCCACGTAGGCTTCGCCGTTTCTTGTTGAGTCGTCTCTTGAAACGAGCCCGGATAGCTCGGCCGGTAGGTAGCGCCGGCGTTCTTCAACCCGAAAGACATGGTCGTGTAGCAAGACGCGCGAACGGGGGTGATGAACACGGTACTCTCCCGGTTTTCTTCCTTGATAGAAATGCGGTGGTACCCGGAGTAGCGATCGAGGAAGCAGAGCGGGTCGCGGTCCGTCGTGGAGTCGATGACTTGATCTATCCGCGGCAACCCGAAGGGGTCCTTGGGGTAGTGCTTGTTGAGGTCGATGTAGTCGACGCACATCCTCCACTCGTTCGTGTTCTTCTTGCGGACAAGGACGGGGTTAGTGAGCCACTCGAGACGGAAGACTTCTCGATGAAGCCACCGCGAGTAGTTTGGCGAGTTCCTTCTTGATGGCATCCCGTCGTCGTCGGCGAAACGGCGGAGGTGTTGTCGTTTCGAGGTAGCTTTAGGGCCGACGTTGAGTGAGTGCTCGATCGATTCCTAGGCACCCCTAGCATGTCCGCCGGCTTCCAAGCGAAGGTGTCTCGGTTAGCCCGAAGGAAGCCGATGAGCGTGTCTTCCTATTTCGGGTCAAGGCCCGCTCCGAAGGTGGTAGTCTTCGTCGCTATCACCGTCCCGAGGTCAATCGTCTTCATTTGCACTTCCTCGGCCGGGCCGAGGCTTGTTGGCCGTGTCCGACTTCTCTGGAATGTCGAGTTCACTTGGGGCAAGCTTCTTGGATGCAGCGTAGATCTCCATCATTGCATTGGGTACTTGATTTGTGGCTGCGAGTTCCACAGCTTCTGTGTCGCAGTCGAAGGATATCTTCAAGTCCCCTTGTAGCGAGAGTACACCGGCCGGACTTGGCATCTTGAGTACCAAGTATGTGTAGTGAGGTACCGCCATGAACTTGGCGATAGCTGGTCTGCCGAGGATGGCATGGTAGGAAGTCTCGAAGTCCGCGACTTCGAACTTGATGTACTCGGTGCGGTAGTTTCCTCCGGTTTCCCCAAAAGTGACCGGGCAGGACCACTGAGCCTAGTGGGATAGCCGCGTTCCCGGGGATGATGCCGTAGAAAGGCGAAGTGCTCTTGGTAAGCATGTGAGTGATGTCGAGCTTCATCTTCTTCAAGGTCTTGGTGAAAAGGATGTTGAGCCCGCTCCCACCGTCAATGAGTACCTTGTTGAGCTTGGAGCCCGCCACTACCGGCTTCAGGACGAGTGGAAACCACCCTGGTTCAGAGAAGCTTGTCCATTGATCAGTGCGGGAGAAGGTTATAGGTACCTCCGACCACCTGAGAGGGGTCGGAACCGCTGGTTCAATGTTCAAGACTTCCCGTCTGATGGCCTTCTGAGACCGTCTAGTGGGTAGTCCGCCGAAGAGGACGTTCACCGTCTTGTCGGGTTCTTGGAAGTCGTCGTTCCCTTCATCGAGTTTCTTCTTCCCCTTCTTGTCGTGAGGAGGGCGTGGGTCCGGAGTGTCCTTGAGTGGTCGCCGGAGTTGGTAGCACTGCGTTCGGTAGTGTGGTTGCCATCCGGGTGCCACGGGCACTTCTCTTTCAAGCAAGTCCTTGAAGCCGCCGGAGGTCTTCTTCGAGCCGTCTTTCGCGAGAGCGCCGGATAGCCAGGATCGTGTTGTCGGCTTGCGCTTGTGGTTAGGACCCGAGTAGTTCTTCTGCCGCGATCGCCTTGGTCCCCGCCGTTGTTGTTGTTTCGCCCGTGTTCTACTTGCTCTTGCCACGAATGGCGTCGTACTTGGCATTCACCTTGTCTTCTTCATCAGCCCATGAAGTGATCATATCTTTGAGGTGGGTGATGGAGCTCAGGCGGCGACGACCGAAGTATTCAAAGGTGCGACGGTGATAGAGACCGTCTTGGAAGAGGTCGATGAACTCCTTGTCGGTGACGTCGACTACCGTGGCACGCTTGTCGAAGAAGCCTCGCATGTACTTGCATAGGGTCTCGCCTTGTTCCCGCTTCACCATTGCCGGATCCATGCGAGTACCCAATCGACCCATAGCGCCCGCGAAGTTGCTTGGTGAACTGTTCCTTGAGCCGGTCCCACTTGTCAATTGAGTACTTCTCGAGAGACTCGAGCCATGTAAGTGGAGCTTGGTCCGGAGATCGAAAGGGAAGTAGAGGCACTTCGTGTCGTTGTTGCCACTAGCGTTCTCGATGGAGAGGGCGTAGCATCCGAGCCACCGCATCGGATCTTGCTTCGCATCATACTTGGTGATCCCCAAAGGTTTGAATTTCTCTCGGGGAGCGACGGATTGCAAAGTCGAGCAGAGAAAGGGGGGAAGTCGTCGTTCTCGCCCGCCGCGGAGGACTTTTTGCGTCGTATTTCTTCAATTTTTAGCGGGCATCGTAGCCGCCGCGTGAGGCGCCGCGGAGAAGTGGCCGTTCGCGTGGCCCCGGCCCCCACGGTCACCTCCGCCACCGGCTCTCCGCCAGCCCCGTGAGAGGAGCTCTCGTCGCCGCTCCCTCCGCCACCGCATCACCATGAGGAACGACACGGCGGCTACCGCCGGCGTTGTTGCCACCCTTAGAAGGTCCACCGAGCTTCGCCCTAGTACGGTTGGGGTTCTCGCGGTAGTTCTCCTCGAGTACGGTTACGTCCATTGTCCGCCGGACCGCAACTTGTGGCCTCATGGTTATCGGGTTCGCGAGTTCCGAGGGGGAGGCACTTGAGCAACTCGTTGTCGACTCTCATGAAGTAGGCGTCCTCCGCGAGCTTGGCGATGATTTCTCCCGCGCACATCCCCCGAGTCCGACGTGCTATCGTGGTGATAGACATGAGGCACTATTCGGGGTTGTGTGCACCCGCTTTCGACTTGGTCAAGAGCCTCCGCAATATTCCGTATGGGTAGGGTTTCACGGAGGCGTCGACGCCGTTCGTTCCGTTTTTCGTTGCATTCACGTCGGGCGTTCTTGTCGTCGTTGGTTTCGTCCGCGGGTGGGTGCATTGCGCGGACAACTCATCTACCGACATATCTTCAAAGTAACGGTCGGGGCGTGCCCCGAGGGTCCGGCGTCTCGCCGGCAGCCATGAAGACTTGGCGATCGGGGGTGCCGAGACTAGAGTCGGGGGTCGCTCCTCCGCCGGAGTTAGTGGTGTTCCCTCCCGGAAAGGAAGCGAGTCGAGGTAGGCGACGCGGCGCGAGTTCCCGTTTGTCAAGACTCGTGGGCTTGTGGTCCGGCCAATAAACGAATCTCCCGGCGGGTGTAGATGTTATAACCATGCGGAAGCCGGTCCCGACGAGGGGTTGCTCGTCGTGGGGTTCTCGGACTCGGAGCTCGTCGGGGTCCGGACCCGAAGTCGAACTCGTAGGAGGAGTCCGAGTAGTAGCCGGGAGGCGGGGTTGGAGTCCGAGTTGTACTCGGAGACGATCTCCTTGCCGGTCCGGCGCGCAGGGAGAGCCTTCGCGTGGGCCTTGCCGGCTTTGCGGAGGCTATATGGGAAGTGCTCATGGAGTGGGGAGTCCGCACACGATGGCTCGATAGTCGGCTCGTATGCGATGGCCCACGGAGACGTCGAGTTCGAGTTGGAGTCGGGCCCAAGCTCGAAGTCGCCGCGTTGGTTGTAGAGCGAAATTTCACCAAATTTTCCGCAAGTTCGCCCGTGACAACTTCATGAAGCGTTACGAGCCCGGTGCTCGGGTTGGGAGTCATGGTGAGGCGACGTTGGAAGGATCCGCGCCGTCAGCAGTGCACACCCAAGACCCGAAAACGAAGGTGTCGCCGCGATTGAAAGCGGCGATTGGCCCGATGAAGACCGAAGCCGTCGAGTTCACCATGAGATCTTCAGCGAGAACCCCTACCTGGCATGCCAGCTGTCGGTGTTTTAGCCCGGCAACCTACCAAGGGGAGTACCTGAGGTAGATGAATGTAGCCTCGCCGATATCGGTAACTCGAAGGAAGAGACACGTGGCACACAATTTAGACAGGTTCGGGCCGCGAGGTGCGTAATACCCTACGTCCTGTATGTTGTGTAGTTCTGGATTGATTGGATGTGTTTGCAAGATGATGCGTATGAGAGAGAAGGGTCCCTGCCTCGCCTTATATAGCCCGGGAGGCAGGGTTACAATTCGGTTTGAGGAGAGAGTACTAGTCGGGTACGGCTAGGAGTTTTCTACATAGTGCAGGACATGTATAGCTTCCTATCCGAGTACTTCTCCACCGTAGTCCTTGCGCCTCACGCCATCAGGTGCCATGTGGCACAAGCCGAGTAGTCCCAGGGGCCCACCGAGTAGTCAATCCTGGTACCCATCGATGCATTGGGCCCAGGGAGGTCCATACGACAGTTGGGTTGCCCAGTACTCACGATTGGTATGATTCAATATGGGTTATAGTGGATCGTTTAACAAAGGTTGCTCACTTCATACCAGTGCGAACCACTTATACAGGGGCAAAGCTTGTTGAGTTGTACATGTCCAGGATCGTGTGCTTGCATGGTGTACCTAAGAAGATAGTGTCTGACAGAGGTACTCAGTTCACGTCTCATTTCTGGGAAAAGCTTCATGAATCCATGGATACAAAGTTAAATTTTAGCTCAGCCCAGCACCCACAGACAAATGGACAAACTGAGAGGACTAACCAGATTCTAGAGGACATGTTGAGAGCTTGTGCTCTTAAGCATGGAGGTAGCTGGGATAAGAGTTGCCATACGCGGAGTTCTCTTACAACAACAGCTATCAGGCTAGTCTCAAGATGACACCCTTCGAGGCATTGTATGGAAGAAAGTGTAGAACACCTTTGTATTGGAGCCAAACAAGAGAGAGTCAGTTGTTTGGAACAGATATCGTTAAGGAAGCAGAAAGATCATAAGAGAAAACTTGAGGACAACTCAATCTAGACAGAAAAGTTATGCAGATGGAAAGAGGAGAGACGTGGTTCTTCAAGAAGGTGACTATGTGTATCTAAAAGTGTCACCGATCAGAGGGTTGCGTAGGTTTGAAGTGACGGGAAAGTTGTCACCTCGCTTTATCGGACCCTTCAAGATCTTAGAGAGAGTGGGAGAGGTAGAATACCGACTGGAGTTACCAAATCAGCTCTCAGATGTGCATGATGTGTTCCATATCTCTCAGTTGAAAAAAGGTCTCAAACCTCATGATAAGGAGCCATTACCTATGGACGGATTGAACGTTAAGGAGGATCTCACTTACACTGAACATCCCATCAGGATCTTGGATACTCTAGCACGGGTTACAAGGAATTGGGTAATTAGGACGTGCAAGGTGCAGTGGAGTAATCATGCAGAGGATGAGGCAACATGGGAAAGAGAGGATGAATTGAAGGCAGATTATCCCGATCTTTTTGTTGATCCATCCGAATCTCGAGGACGAGATTCATCTTAAGGGGGTAGGATTTGTAACACCCTAAATTTCAACTATGGCCTTTATTAAAATTTTGCTAGCAACATTGCTCATGCTTAAGGATTTTAAGGGCTTTGTTTAATTTTTGTAGGCATTTAATTATTTTTCTTAATTAAATTAATGAACCATAGGAGTTTATTGTTGCATTCATGCTGGAGCACTATTTTTGTTTGGTTGAAATCAAATCAGTGTTTGAATTCAGTTGATTGATGCTTTTGAAAAATGGCAAAACAATTTCTTTTTCCTCACCCTCCTCTTTCTTTGCTCTTGGTCCAGCTCGCACACCGCAGCCCACCTTCGGTCCAACAGTCGGCCCGCTCCGCCTCCTCCTCCTGTGTCTCGCTGCCAGGTGGGTCCCGCAGGTCATTCCTGACCTTGCGACCGCACCGAGATGGACTCGGGGTCCGACCGCGACATGTCGCGCATCCGCGCCAGCCGCGTTCCTGCCCCGTGGACCCGCACTCCGAGGCTGCCTCCGTCGCCTATAAAGGGGCACCGCCGCACCGAAGCCTCTCCCTGAAACCCTAGCAAGCACTAAGCCACTGCCTGAGCTCCAAACCCTAGGGCGCCGCCACATTCGATCTCCTTGGCCGCTGCCTCTCCTTCAACGTGGAATTGCTCTGGAGGACCGTGTGGAGGTGAGGAAGTCATGAGTGCCACTTGTGGACGTTGTCGTGCCCTGCATAGCCGCTACGGCTTCACCGGAGTCGCGCCGCCACAGTGCTCCGCCCCGCCGCATCGCACGCCGTCACAGTCGTGCCTTTGTCGTCCCCGACGCCCTGGATGAGTTCTACGCGTCTCCAGCTTCATCCCAGTCCAAATTGCGTCACAAACCATTCCTGGGAGCTCTGGATTGAGGTTCGCCGGCGAAGACAACCGCTGAGCGCCGCCGCTCACCACCGTCTGTGCGCCGCCTGCTTCGCCAAAGCCGCCCCAACCGCCAGATCCTGATCCAACGGCTTGGATCGACTCCAGCCGGAGTCAATACCGGTCAACCGTCGGCAGCCGCGCATGTTTTGCTTAAGAGACCTCCTATTTCCCTTGTTTTACATTTAGGTCCCTCCACCGTATAAAAATCCTTATGGTTTAGTTCTTTTCTTTATGTTTAAGCCCTTATACCTTGTACAGCTCATAACTTTTGCGTTTTAGCTCCATTTTTAGTGTTCTTTATATCCATGTGTTTGTCTCGATGAGTAGATTAGTTTAGTGTAGTTTTTGTTCCTGTTTGAAATGTTTGGTCAATTGTTTTATTATTTATTTGTATTGTCTCTTGCATGTGAATGTGTGATGCGTAGAGAACGAGAAGTTCGAAGGATTTTCTGAGGTGAAGACTTGAAGACTCTGAGCAGTTCTGGATCTTGTGGGAGGCAAGAGTCCTTGGTCATACCCACTTTATCCTATATAAACTTGCATTTAATCACTGTATTTATTTTCTTGCTTGCATTAATTTTTACGAGTTCCTATTAAGGACTATGCCTAGTTTCTTGTGACCATTGCCTTGTAAATGGGTTGATTAATTAATCTTGATGGTAGATGCTGCTTAGTTGCTCAACTGGGTTGGTAATAAACAACATGATACCCATTTATGCTCTATGTTCTTTGATGGTAAGTTAATTACAAGACCATATGTTTAATTGGAACATGGAGAACCACCCAAGACAACAGTACAACCACAAGGCTATATGGCTCTGGCTTGGCTGAATAATTAGAGGCCTTGGTGTTGTAGTGATCTTACCTGAAAGGGGCCAATGGGGAGGCGTTGACGGAATATAGACCTACTCTAGCGGGGAGTTGGGCTTTGCTAATACACGGCACCCGCTAGGGAGCTTTATGCCCTGCTCCGTCCTGAAACCTAGTGGGTTGCTACACATTAGGGAATCTTTGTAAAGGCCTCGTAGCGTCCCCATGCAATCACACCTCGGCAGTGTGCTATGATGCCTGATCAGCATCGCGTGGTTGGGTCTAAAGCTCTTCGGAGTTTTTACGCGACTTGTGGGTAAAGATGTACAACCTCTGCAGAGTGTTTAAAACTAATCGATTAGCGTGCTCACGGTCAAGAGCGGCCTGGACCCTCACCTGATTAATCTATCAGAAGATGAATTTAAATTATTCTTTACTTTATGTTCATGGTTATGATGTTACACTTTAATTGTGGGATGGTATACACTTACATTTGCTAGTAAGTAAGTTGCTTAATAAAAATTGATCAACTAAAATGCTAAAGTGCTTAAACCCTTTGGCCATCCACTTATACAGCCTTGCATGTTTATTATGATATTCTCCCCTTGTTGAGTACGGCATGTGCTCACGCTTGTTTATTTATTGCATCTACACAACCCGAATTGCTGCTCAGACTTGAAGATTGTTGATAAGTCTAGGCGTATGTGCTACCAGTCAGCTGCCTATGGAGTTCCATTCTGAAGATTCGCTGCTAGTTGTTCGTGAAGGACCGATACGGCGAACCAGAGAGGGGGGTGAATGGGAGCCAATAAAAATTCTTCTCGAAGGAGACAGAAACTCCAACAAGATGAACAAGGCTTCCAACACACGTTTCCGACTCACTACCCAAGTTGGCCAAGCCCACGTAGTCACTGGAGTGCCACTGGAGTGCCACTGGACCTAGGAACCAACACACAACCTTCCGACTTGAAAACGCAGCGGAACACCAAACCTCGAGTCTACAGACCCACACCGGTCAGACCGGTGAGCACCACCGGTCAGACCGGTCCCTGCTGGTGAAACTGAGCAACTTTCACTAAGTGGCTCTACACCGGTCAGACCGGTGAGACACACCGGTCAGACCGATCACAGCCTGAAAGCCCCCAAGGCACCAAACAGGCCAACCGACCACCAAACTGACCCAAACTCGAAACAGCAGCACCACAGGACAACATCGAACACACCAAGATGTTCACCCGAGCAAAATCCCACCGAGGGTTGCACCGGTCAGACCGGTCAAGAGCACCGGTCAGACCGGTGTAGCCTGGGCAGCTCGGGATGAACAGCACCCGCGGGTCAACTCCCCCAAATCCAAAACTCGATCTCCCGCGTCGCTCCACGGACTTGAACAAGACTTTGGGGGTATTAGGAACACCTCATGAGGAGTCCATAGCCAAGTTTAATCCCACCAAAACTTGTTCAAAAAGAAGGAATCAAGAAAATCCCGCCAAGAGCACTTCCAACCCAAGAACTCAAGAAACCCCAAAATCGAGCACCTTTACTCACGGATTTGGGAGGGGAATCACAGCCCAAAGAACCACGAAGGGTTCCCACAAATTCCCCCATCAAATCCCCAAGAGAAAGGTCCTGAAAACAACCCAAAGAAATCACCAAGAGAGGGTTCCGAAAATCACCACCAAGAACAACCGGGAAAAACACATCCAAACCTTGAGGAACCACGCTGAATCATCTATACATGAAACAAAGGTTCATACAAGGTTTAGCAAGCCGCCCGATCATCCATCCCTCTCAACAAGATCTCTCCATGAAGCTCTCTTGCTAGTCCTATGGAAAACCTAAGGAAAATAGGAAGGAAAATGGGAAAACAAATGAGCTAGGGTTCCAAGAGTTGGCTGCCATCCTCTCACCTCTTGGGTTATATGGAGGCAAACGAAAGTCTAAAATACCCTTCTCTAACAACTAGGGATATGAAGCGTCCCCTCATCCGAGGTGACCAAATGTGACACAAATACCAGTCCCAGGAGGCTGGTAGCACATTTATTACAACAGGTGGAATCAGTCTTTTACATTACGGTTACAGAAAGGGCACGGTAATGCCAACGCTACAATGAACAACACAAACGCTAACGACCACACTACGATAGCAAAGGCTTCCATAGTCTCCTCAGAGTACCACACCATGGAAGCTTTAGGTAGGGCCCTCGGTACACAGTAGCACGGTTGGGTGTAGGGCAATGACCTACTCAACGTCCTCTGGGATGTAATCGGGATCCTCCTCTGTAACATAGTTAGTAAACAAGAGTGAGTACATACGTACTCAGCAAATCCAACCCCACCCACGGAGGGGCTTATAAGCAGAATCATGCATAAGGTATAACAAGGATCAGGTTAAGGTTCATTTTGCAAACTTACACATGCAGGGGTTCATTTCAAAAAGGTTTTCGCAAATCATTTTCATAACCCAAGTAACTCAATTGTTTTAGGGAAAAACCACTGTGGATCTACCGGACTTCCCGTCCGTCGTAGCCCAGGCACACAGCCACACTCTTCACCCAGAAAACAACTCACGCCAGAAAACATCCCATCCCAAACACTAGTTTTTGTGACCACACCGTGACTCGTCCAATACCGTGGACACGGCTATTCGAATAGGTTTGACACTCTGCAGAGGTTGTACATCTTTACCCACAAGTAGGGTACCGTCACATGGACACCTCAGTGCCAGTACGGATCCTATCAAAGCCATTACCCACCTTAGCTAACACTACGAGCCACCACGGAAGCAACCAAGGGGTTATCCCACATAACCAGGGCGTACCTCACACAGAGCGTACCCCTACTCCTTGGTCTCCCGCTGCTCACCCGCACACCAGATGGCAAGTAGATTAACTAGTGGGGTTTATGCTAAGCCGTTGCCACATACAACGGTCGAGTGGTTGTACGATGATTTGGGTCAGGTGAGATGTCACGCAACCCGGTCCTTAACCGACAAGATGGACAACTCCCAACACGCTCAACCACACAGTACGAGCTCACCCATACTCCCGACACACACGTCCATCCCGTCTACCCGGTCCTTTACTCATTTTCCGAACATATCCCCTTTTGTTTTTAAAGCACTCACACATTTTGAAAGCACTCACACATTTTTAAAGCACTCATTTAGGCCAAAACAAGGTTCAATCATAGCAATCAAGGGTGGCTATCCTACCATGTTTTGCAGTAAAACAATATGCAATTTATAAAACGGGTATAGGGTATATTTATAAAACTTAGGACAGAAGCATGCATCAAAGGGGGAGGTTGAACTTGCGCGTCTTCGAAATCTTCGGGGAGTGCGGCTCGGCGTCCGGGACCTCGGGCTCCGCTCGCAGTAGTCGGCTCCGACCTCCGGCTCGGGGTACCTTACTCCGTCTACTCCGTCGGCTAAGGCGTACACACACACACAAGCAAACAAGTAGTATTAGCACACATGTCTCCGGCCGAGCTCGGGGAGTGGGAAGTGAGCGGAGGAGGGGTATATATAGATGCGGTAGGGTTTGGTATTAACCGGGAAGGAAGGGCGGTTATGAGAAGGGGCTAGGTTAGGGGGTATAGATATTAGGGACCTCATTGGTAATTTTTTATTAATAGTAAAAGGGTGTTTATGCTAATCTAAACTAAGTTAGGGTCATTTTGTAGTTTACCCTAGGGTATAATAGTGTTTAACTCTTGATTAACCATTAACTCAGGGACTTATTTGGAAGAATGAAGGGAAATAAGAAGGGAGGCTCGGTCTTGAGGCAAAAGAGGAAAAACAGGGGGGGTTCTTGGCAATTTGCCATCTCCTTCCCCTCCTTCGACCCGGACGAACGAGGAGGAGGGGGGGGGGCGGCGCCGCGCGGCCTCGGGCGCGCGCGGCCGGCCGGCCTCCCGGCCACGGAGGCGAACGGCGAGAGGGGGGAAAGGAGGAGGGCGACGAGGGGGGGTTGATTTCCACTCACTCACCTTGGGTCAAGGCGGCTTGGGGAGGCGGATCGGCGGTGGCGGCGGACCGGTGGTGTTGGCCTACGGTGGTGGCTCGGTGTGGTTGTGCTGGAGGGGCGGTGGAGGGTTGCGGTGGCTTGGTGGTGCGGCGAGGGACCGCTGGCCCTTATTTATAGGCGGCGGAGGAGGGTTCGGGAAGGGAGATATTTTCTCCGGCGAGGAGGGTCGCCGGCGGCGCGCCGGGGCCGGCCGGGTTCGGTCGCCGGCGACGGACCGCTCGGGCGGGGGCGGAGGTCGTCGAGCAGGTGTCGGGTCCCCTCAATCCCCGTGGCGCAGGCGGTAGGCCGGCGGGACCGGCCGGCGGGTCGGCCGGCGGCGTCGACGCCGCGGTGTGACGGCTCGAGTTAATGGCGGTCCGCGAGGTCGTGTCTTGTCCCGGCGGATGAGACGCTTCGACGGCCACCGGGGGGGGCGTCCGGCGTGTGGGAGAAGGATGGGGGGGGCGGCGTGTGCGCGCGCGGCGCGCGGAGGTCGGCGGCGCCGGGCCGGGCCGGTCGCGGGAGGAAGAAAGGAGGAAAGGAAGGAGAGAGAAGAAGGAAGGGGAAAAAAAAAAGAAAGAAAAAAAGAAAAAGGGGGGAAAAAGAAAAGAAAAGGAAAGAAAAAGGGGAAAAGAGGGGAAAAAGAAATTGAGAAAAGTTTTAGAGGATTAGAGAAATTTGTTAGGAAAATAGGGGAAGGGTTTTGTGAGGTTTTTTTTTCCAATTTCTCGGGCGTCGGCGTGATTTTCGGGCCGGCGGTGACGGCGAGGCGGACCGGGCCGGCGGGACCGCGGCGGGCGCGGGATTCCCGGCCGGTGGCCGACCGCGGCGTTGGGAAGGTGCGCGGGGCGTGACCGAGGTGCGGTGCCGGCGGGAATCGCGGCACGCGCGTCGGGGAAAGAGAGAGAGAGAGAGAGAGAGAGAGAGAGAGAGAGAGAGAGAGGAAAACAGTGGCTAGGTTTTGAGCTCGGCGGGTCAGTTTTGAAAATACGCATGATTTAATAGGTGATTTATTTAGAGCTAAAAACGCGGGCGTTACAAACCTACCCCACTTAAAATGAATCTCGTCCTCGAGATTCGGCTAAGTCTCGAATAGGTGGGGGAATTCTTTCCTCAGTGCATCCTCTCGCTCCCACGTAGCTTCTTCCACCCCGTGTCTACTCCATTGGACTCTGCACACCCGTACTTCGGTCGTTCTTGTTTGCTTGACCACCGTGTCTAAGATCTTGACGGGCACCTCCTGATACCTAAGGTCTGGCTGTAGATCGATGGTCTCCACCGGTACTCGTTTTTCTTCCAGAACCTTCAGACATCGGCGTAGCTGGGAGATGTGGAATACCGGGTGTATATCTGACATTTCTTCGGGTAGCTCCAGCCGATATGCTACCGCTCCGACTCTCTTGATCACTTTATACGGACCGATGTACCGAGGGGCCAACTTCCCGTGTACTTGAAACCTCCGAGTTCCCCGGATGGGTGAAACCTTGAGGTAGACGAAGTCTCCTGGGTTGAAGCCCGCTTCACGCCTTTTCTTGTCTGCGTAGCTCTTCTGTCGGGACTGAGCGGCTTTCAACTTTTCTCGGATATCAGCTACTCGCTCCTCGGCTTCCTTTATGAGTGCGGGCCCAACCAGGGCACGCTCTCCTACTTCTGACCACATCAGGGGTGTCCTGCATTTTCTCCCGTATAGTGCTTCGAATGGCGACATTCCCAGACTTGCTTGGTAGCCGTTGTTGTAGGAAAATTCTGCGTATGGCAGGCTCTGCTCCCAATCTTTGCCATAGGTGAGGACGCAGGCTCTCAACATATCTTCCAAAATTTGATTCACCCTTTCGGTCTGTCCGTCTGTCTGGGGGTGGTACGCTGAGCTGAAGTCTAACTTGGTGCCCATGGCTTTGTGCAGGCTTTTCCAGAACCTAGAGGTGAACTGGGTCCCTCTGTCTGAGACTATCCTGCTGGGCACTCCATGCAGCTTCACTATATTTTCTATGTAGAGTTTCGCCAACTTTTCTCCTCCATAGGTGGTCCGTACGGGTAGAAAGTGAGCGACTTTAGTGAGTCGGTCCACGATCACCCATATGGAGTCATGTCCCTTCTGAGTCCTTGGCAACCCTACTATGAAGTCCATACCTATCTCGTCCCACTTCCATACCGGGATTGGTAAAGGTTGCAACGAGCCCCGCGGGCTTCGATGTTCGGCCTTGATCCTCCGACAAATGTCACGAAAGGCGACGAACCGTGCAATGTCCGCCTTCATCCCATTCCACCGGTACTTCGTTTTAAGTCCATGTACATCTTGGTGGATCCCGGTGAATGGAGTATGCCGAGTTGTGTGCCTCATCCATGATGGTCCGTCGGAAATCTCCACCGCGGGCACGCATATCCCGTTCTTGTACCATAGGGTGCCTTGGTCATCTACCCGAAGTCAGGGGCCTTGTTCTCTCGGTATGCTTGCGGATCCTCATCAGATCCTCGTCGGCTTCTTGGGCCTTCCGGATCTTCTCTTCTAGGGTAGGCTGAACGCTCAGCTGGCGGACGTAGCCTTGGGGAACGATGTGCACGTTGAGTCGGGCCATCTCCTCCTGCAACTGGGCACTCTTGGGTGCCGCCTTCTCATAGGTCTTCCGGCTTAGGGCATCGGCTACTACATTGGCCTTTCCCGGGTGGTAGTGGATCTCCAGGTTATAGTCCTTGACTAGCTCTAGCCATCTTCTCTGCCTTAGGTTCAAATCGGGCTGGGTGAAGATATACTTTAGACTCTTGTGGTCTGTGTAGATTTCACACTTGTTCCCGATCAAGTAATGTCTCCATATCTTCAGGGCATGCACTACGGCTGCAAACTCCAGATCATGGGTGGGATAGTTCTCGCTCATGAGGTTTGAGCCGACGGGAGGCATATGCCACTACCTTCCCATCTTGCATGAGAACACATCCCAACCCCCGTCGGGAGGCGTCGCAATACACGACAAAGTCCCGTTGAATGTCGCGGGGGGTCGCACCGGGGCCGTGGTCAACCTCTTCTTCAACTCTTGGAAACTTCTCTCACGGGCCTCGGTCCGGTTAAACTTCTTCTCTTTCTTGAGCAGCTCTGTCATGGGCCGGGCGATCTTGGAGAATCCCTCGATAAATCTCCGGTAGTATCCGGCTAAACCTAGGAAACTCCGGATCTCACTTACGTTGGTGGGTTGCTGCCAGTTGGAGACTGTCTCAACTTTCCCGGGGTCTACAGCTACTCCTTCTGCAGTAAGTATGTGCCCAAGGAAGGATATTTTCTCTAACCAAAATTCACACTTGCTGAACTTGGCGTATAGCTTGTGTGCCCTCAATTTTCCCAGCACTACTCGAAGATGTTGTTCATGCTCCTCCATGCTCTTAGAGTAAACAAGTATGTCGTCAATGAAGACTACGACAAACTTGTCCAATTCCTCCATGAACACCTTATTCATGAGGTTCATGAAGTACGCTGGGGCATTGGTTAGTCCAAAGGACATCACCGTGAACTCATATTGCCCGTAGCGAGTGACAAAGGCAGTCTTGGGGATGTCACTTTCCCTGATCTTGAGCTGGTGGTACCCTGATCTTAGATCCACCTTCGAGAAATACTTGGCTCCCTTCGGTTGGTCAAACGAGTCATCTATTACGGGAAGAGGGTACTTGTTCTTAATAGTGACCTCGTTCGGCCGAGCGATAGTCCACACACATCCTCATGCTCTTATCCTTCTTTTCCACGAAAAGTACCGGGGCTCCCCATGGTGATGAGCTTGGTCCGATGAACCCACTTCGCCGGGAGCTCGCTAGCCGCTTCTTCAATTCTCGCCAACTCGGGGGCCGCCATCCTATAGGGCCTCTTGGCTATGGGAGAGGTTCCGGGGATAAGGTCGATTACGAACTCTATGTCCCCGTCGGGTGGCATCCCGGGGAGTTCTTCGGGGAACACATCCGGGTATTCTCGTACTATCGGGACATCTTCTATGGACTTGGCTTCTATGTTGAAAACCATTATATCCGCCCGTGTCCCCGGGTGTGGCGAGGTCACTTGTATCCCGTCCGGGTTGGTCGTGTGCACTACTTTATCGCGGCGCACTTATGAGGCCATGGTGTTGGCTTAACCAGTCCATGCCAAGGATCACATCTATCCCCTTGGATTTCAGTACTACCAGGTCTGCTAGGAACTCTACCCCACTTAAAATAATCCTTACCCGGGGGCATCCCAGTTGACAGTTAATGTCACCTCCGGGCGTTCGAGTTATTAGGGGTGCTTTTAGTAGTACTGTGGGTATGTTATGCTTTTCCATAAAGCTTGAGGATATGAATGAGTGTGATGCTCCCGAATCGAACAAGATGGTAGCCAAAACCGAGCCGACCGAGAACTCACCGAGTACCACTCCTTGTGCTTCTTGTGCCTCCTGCGCATTGATGTGATTCACCCGGGCGCGTCCATACGACTGCTGGGGCTGCCTCATCTGCTGGTTGTTGGGGTTGTTGCCGAAGCTGTTGTTGCTGCGCACTGGCATGCGGTTGGCTCCTGACGTCAGTGGCCTTGGCCCGTTCACCGAGTTGGAGTAGGTGGTGGTGGCTGGCTTTTTAGCATAGGGGCAGTTGGCGATGAAGTGCCCGGTTTCCCGGCAGTTGAAACACACTCGGGAGCTGTTGTTGTTGGTAGTGATCTGGCTGGTGTTGTTTTGTGGGGGCTTCATGGTATTCTGGTTGTAGGAGGGCTTGAACTGGGCTCTGGGGGCTTGTGAGCTTGTGGCTTGGGTTTGGGTTCAGATCGCATAGGGGCTTGGAACCCGGACATGGGGTGTCCAAAGTTTCTCGGTCTCGGGACCGCTCTTGTCGCTTGGCCTTGTGCTCCATGAATTTGCGCTTGTTCTCCTTCTTTTCTTCGGCCCTTGCTCTCTCCGTGAGGATCGCCATGTTCATGAGGGTATTAAAGTCCGGGTAAATCTGAGGAGTCAGCAGTGTCCTCAGTTCTGGAGTCAGCCCCTTCTTGAACATCTCTTGCTTTTTGGAGTCTTTATCCACCTCCTCGGGGGCATAGCGTGCCAGCTCTATGAACTGGTACGTGTACTCCTCCACAGACATGTTGCCTTGGCGGAGTTCGCGAAACTCGTCTGCCTTCCGCTTCAGTGTGGCCTCCGGGATGTGGTAGCGGCGGAACTCCTCCACGAATTCATCCCATGTGATGGCGGAGGGATCCTTGGCTGCGGCGCAGTAATTCTCCCACCAGGCTAGGGCTGTCCCGGTGAGCTGGTGAGCTGCCAGGAGAACCTTGTCATGGTCCTCGCAGGGAGGGGCTCCGGTTCCCTCGAGATGGCTCTCAGCCAATCGTCAGCATCCAGAGGATTCACCGACCCGCTGAAGGTGGGCGGCTTAGTCCTGAGGAACTCGATCAGCTTCTCGTTCATGCTCATGGCACGGGGTCTTGGGCGGTTGATGGCGTTGAAGATAGCCTCCATCAGGACAGTCTGGTTGGCTAAGACTTGGGCCAAGTCAATAGGAGGGGGTGGTGGTGGCAGGACCACGTTCTCTCCTCCATCTTCATTTTGGTTAACTTCCTGTTCGGGGAGACGCTCCCTCCGATCGGCTTGCGATCCCTCAGCATCCGACCGGTGGGTCCTGACAGGGCGCCTGGAAACCATCTGTAAAGAAGCGGGTTTCTAAGAGATCTAGTTTTATGTGATGTTTAAGTGGATTATAACGGATTTCTTTTGAAAAGGCAGGGTTTATTCTGCCGGTAAGCACACAACAAGCACATAGCAAACAAGCAAGCACAAACAAGTTCTTATTACAAACTAGTGAGGAGGATACATCCCGACTATGCGGACATACTACACAGCTAAAGGCTAAGGGCACGACTTGGACCGTACGGCTTCATTCCCCGGGTCTTGGGGCACACTACTCGCGAGGAGAGCTGTCTTCTGGGGTCGAGTGTTCTTCCAGCGGGATGAGCGCCTCGTCATCGTTTCCTCCTTCGGGGTCTCCGTTTTCCCCGAGGCTGTGCTGCGGCTTCGGTGGTAGCTGTTGGGGGTTCGGTGACTGTTGGTGGTGCTGGTGGGACTTCTATGGCTCCTCCCCATCCTACCAGGGGTGTTCCCAGCAGGACTTGAGGTTCTCCAATGGCTGGAACTGGCGTTCCGCCGTGGGTCCATTCTTGCATGCGTTGGTCCTGGATCCTTCGAGGCTTTCCCCGGGCAACGGCTTCACCGCTATGGCTGCCGCGGTCCTCGCTTCGGCCTTGAGCCACTCGGACTTGGTGCATCCGTACCGTGACTTCGCCTTGCTCGGCCCGGCCGATCCGTTCCCTCAAGTGTCCGCCTCGGTCATCAAAGAGCTTGTCCAGGGAGACAAGGTAGGCGACTATGTGGTATAGCAGGTCTTCTTGGTGGCGGCGTCGCTCCAAGTTCCTCATGCGGGCTTGCCAAACTGGGGTTCTGATGGCAGGAGGGAAGTACCTCATTGGTGTGGGGACGAGATGTTCCTCGTAGATTCGGCACAGGTAGCGGAGGGCTTTTCTGAGGGCCAAAGGGTAGGTGTCCCGGTGTCGGAACCCTGTGGCGGTCACGCGCCACGGCTCGATGTTGGTGTGGCGGTTGCTTCTAGCGACGGAGAGGACCACTCTACAGCGAAGAGTGCCGAGTTGCTCGTACTCTCTCGTCGTAGTACCTAGGGCGCTCGGGGATACCGAGGCGCTCCGGGGAGTGGATGAGTAGGCGAGCAAAACCGGGCTCCTCCCCGGCACACGCCTTGGGTCCATCCATCTTCCGCCATCCGAAAACAAAGATAGGGTTGAACAGGGTTGTGGTGGGGTACAAAAGATGGATAACTTTATTTAGTAGGGAGGTTGGGGTACATCCTTCGGGGTACACTTATTATTACTAGGACTCCGTCTCTAGCCTAAACCCTAGTCTTATCCTCATGGTGACTCTTCCTCTAGCCGGATACGGCGCTTCTTTAGTGGGAGATCTTGCTCCGTATCTCATCTTCGTCCGGGTCCCTTTGTCCCGCAGAGGTTTCTTCGGGTTCTTCTTCCTCCAAGTCTCCGCTTCTCTTCTTCGCCTTCTACGTTCCTTTTGGAGCTCATCCCAAAACTTCTCCGAACGTTCTTTTTCCCTGAGGTAGTCTTGCGCCATGTTGTGCCGTTCAACTTCTGCTATGGTTGTCTTTACTCTTTCTAGTTCTATCCTCTGTTCTCGCTCTTTCCGCTCGTCGATCCGTCGCTCACCGCCGGGCTTGCTCCCTGATAAAGGTGGTCTAGGCCTCTGAGGTATATGGATAGGTGGGAGACTGCTTCTTCTAAGTCTTCTTCCTCTCGTCCCAACCCTCTCATGCGAGCAATCCACGAGCGTCCTCTTCCTCCGGAGGGTGGAAAGAATCCCATTGGAGTCCTTCGGAGGTGCTGTCTATAGACCACTCGTAGCTGACGTAGGGCCTTCCGAGCAGCCTTGGGGTAGGTGTCGGCAAAGCGAAAACCAGTGGCGTTGACGAACCATGGCTCAATGTCGGGGTAAAGCGTGCTTCTCCCCACAAAGATCAGCAGCTTACACCGAAGGGTGCCGAAGCGTTCGTATTCCCGGTAGACGAACTCTGGCGGATCCCTTACTCCGACGCGCTCTAGGCTGAGTAGCAACAGGTTAGGGAGGCCAGGCTGGACGGGGCAAATTCCACCGTTCCACTCGGGGTTAGGCATCTGGAAGCAAGCAAGAATCGAGGTAAGAATTTGGAAAAGGTGGGTTTAGCAAAGGAAAGGTTAGAGGGGGCCAGAGGAGGTCTCGTATCCTAGGGGCATGTCCTACGGCCAACCTACGGCTCTGATACCACCTGAAGCGTCCCCTCATCCGAGGTGACCAAATGTGACACAAATACCAGTCCCAGGAGGCTGGTAGCACATTTATTACAACAGGTGGAATCAGTCTTTTACATTACGGTTACAGAAAGGGCACGGTAATGCCAACGCTACAATGAACAACACAAACGCTAACGACCACACTACGATAGCAAAGGCTTCCATAGTCTCCTCAGAGTACCACACCATGGAAGCTTTAGGTAGGGCCCTGGTACACAGGCACGGTTGGGTGTAGGGCAATGACCTACTCAACGTCCTCTGGGATGTAATCGGGATCCTCCTCTGTAACATAGTTAGTAAACAAGAGTGAGTACATACGTACTCAGCAAATCCAACCCCACCCACGGAGGGGCTTATAAGCAGAATCATGCATAAGGTATAACAAGGATCAGGTTAAGGTTCATTTTGCAAACTTACACATGCAGGGGTTCATTTCAAAAAGGTTTTCGCAAATCATTTTCATAACCCAAGTAACTCAATTGTTTTAGGGAAAAACCACTTTGTGGATCTACCGGACTTCCCGTCCGTCGTAGCCCGTGCACACACACCACACTCTTCACCCAGAAAACAACTCACGCCAGAAAACATCCCATCCCAAACACTAGTTTTTGTGACCACACCGTGACTCGTCCAATACCGTGGACACGGCTATTCGAATAGGTTTGACACTCTGCAGAGGTTGTACATCTTTACCCACAAGTAGGGTACCGTCACATGGACACCTCAGTGCCAGTACGGATCCTATCAAAGCCATTACCCACCTTAGCTAACACTACGAGCCACCACGGAAGCAACCAAGGGGTTATCCCACATAACCAGGGCGTACCTCACACAGAGCGTACCCCTACTCCTTGGTCTCCCGTCGCTCACCCGCACACCCGATGGCAAGTAGATTAACTAGTGGGGTTTATGCTAAGCCGTTGCCACATACAACGGTCGAGTGGTTGTACGATGATTTGGGTCAGGTGAGATGTCACGCAACCCGGTCCTTAACCGACAAGATGGACAACTCCCAACACGCTCAACCACACAGGTACGAGCTCACCCATACTCCTGACACACACGTCCATCCCGTCTACCCAGTCCTTTACTCATTTTCCGAACATATCCCCTTTTGTTTTTAAAGCACTCACACATTTTGAAAGCACTCACACATTTTTAAAGCACTCATTTAGGCCAAAACAAGGTTCAATCATAGCAATCAAGGGTGGCTATCCTACCATGTTTTGCAGTAAAACAATATGCAATTTATAAAACGGGTATAGGGTATATTTATAAAACTTAGGACAGAAGCATGCATCAAAGGGGGAGGTTGAACTTGCCGTCTTCGAAATCTTCGGGGAGTGCGGCTCGGCGTCCGGACCTCGGGCTCCTCGCTCGCGTGAGTCGGCTCCGACCTCCGGCTCGGGGTACCTTACTCCGTCTACTCCGTCGGCTAAGGCGTACACACACACACAAGCAAACAAGTAGTATTAGCACACATGTCTCCGGCCGAGCTCGGGGAGTGGGAAGTGAGCGGAGGAGGGGTATATATAGATGCGGTAGGGTTTGGTATTAACCGGGAAGGAAGGGCGGTTATGAGAAGGGGCTAGGTTAGGGGGTATAGATATTAGGGACCTCATTGGTAATTTTTTATTAATAGTAAAAGGGTGTTTATGCTAATCTAAACTAAGTTAGGGTCATTTTGTAGTTTACCCTAGGGTATAATAGTGTTTAACTCTTGATTAACCATTAACTCAGGGACTTATTTGGAAGAATGAAGGGAAATAAGAAGGGAGGCTCGGTCTTGAGGCAAAAGAGGAAAAACAGGGGGGGGTTCTTGGCAATTTGCCATCTCCTTCCCCCTCCTTCGACCCGGACGAACGAGAGGAGGGGGGGGGGGTGCGGCCGCGCCGGCCTCGGGCGGCGCCGGCCGGCCGGCCTCCCGGCCACGGAGGCGAACGGCGAGAGGGGGAAAGGAGGAGGGCGACGAGGGGGGGTTGATTTCCACTCACTCACCTTGGGTCAAGGCGGCTTGGGGAGGCGGATCGGCGGCGGCGGCGGACCGGTGGTGTTGGCCTACGGTGGTGGCTCGGTGTGGTTGTGCTGCGAGGCAGTGGAGGGTTGCGGTGGCTTGGTGGTGCGGCGAGGGACCGCTGGCCCTTATTTATAGGCGGCGGAGGAGGGTTCGGGAAGGGAGATATTTTCTCCGGCGAGGAGGGTCGCCGGCGGGCAGCGCTGGGGCCGGCCGGGTTCGGTCGCCGGGCGACGGACCGGCTCGGGCGGGGGCGGAGGTCGTCGAGCGGGTGTCGGGTCCCCTCAATCCCCGTGGCGCGAGGCGGTAGGCCGGCGGGACCGGCCGGCGGGTCGGCCGGCGGCGTCGACGCCGCGGTGTGACGGCTCGAGTTAATGGCGGTCCGGCGGGGGTCGTGTCTTGTCCCGGCGGATGAGACGCTTCGACGGCCACCGGGGGGGGGCGTCCGGGCGTGTGGGAGAAGGATGGGGGGGCGGCGTGTGCAGCGCCAGGCGCGCAGGTCAGCGGCGCCAGGCCGGGCCGGTCGCGGGAGGAAGAAAGGAGGAAAGGAAGGAGAGAGAAGAAGGAAGGGGAAAAAAAAGAAGAAAAAAGAAAAAGGGGAAAAAGAAAAGAAAAGGAAAGAAAAAGGGGAAAAGAGGGGAAAAAGAAATTGAGAAAAGTTTTAGAGGATTAGAGAAATTTGTTAGGAAAATAGGGGAAGGGTTTTGTGAGGTTTTTTTTTTCCAATTTCTCGGGCGTCGGCGTGATTTTCGGGCCGGCGGTGACGGCGAGGCGGACCGGCTGGCGGGACCGCGGCGGGCGCGGGATTCCGGCCGGTGGCCGACCGCGGCGTTGGGAAGGTGCGCGGGGCGTGACCGAGGTGCGGTGCCGGCGGGAATCGCGGCACGCGCGTCGGGGAAAGAGAGAGAGAGAGAGAGAGAGAGAGAGAGAGAGAAACAGTGGCTAGGTTTTGAGCTCGGCGGGTCAGTTTTGAAAATACGCATGATTTAATAGGTGATTTATTTAGAGCTAAAAACGCGGGCGTTACAGGATACAAGCCCCTCAAGGGCGGATTTGGAAGTCTTCATGTCTTCACCATCGGACGGATGCCCGGCGACCGCACCCTGCGTAGCCTGGACGCAAGCCATGCGATCCCGACGCGTGTCCTCCGCTTCGAAGTCTCCGGACTGCGTCGTCGCACACCGGTCAGACCGGTGCTCCCCACCGGTCGGACCGGTCGGACCCACGGAGTCGACCGGTCTAGCGCTGCTGCAGCTCCGTCTTCGGTTCTTCGGTCTTGGCTTTGTGGATCAACCAAGGAACCCAGTGGTTTTCTGGTGAACCACCGGAAACCCCGCGAACTCGGTGTAGCCTCTGCCAATCTCCACTCATGACTCGGCTCCCACGTAGTCCCGGATCGACCTTGGTTTTGAGGCTCAACCAAGAAACCGTCCATGACTTCATCTTGTTGTTCATGCCACCATGCGGCCCGCACTTGACCCCGCTGGCCACCGGGTCCCTCGAACGAAGCCTACTTGTCTTCTCCACACCTGGAGGCCTCACCGGCGACGACCTTTGGCGCTTGTTCTTCACCTGCACCAACACCAGTCAAGCCGCAACCTGCACCTGCAATACTTAGCCAAGAATCAGTCCACACAACGTTGTCAATCACTCATCACACAAGGAAGCGACCATCCACCGGTCCTCGAACCACACATGGTCCTCAATCTCCCCCTTGATGAGTGCATTGACAACACCCACACAAAAGTAACAAGAGAGAAAAGAAAAAGAAAAGAAACGAACAAAAAGAAACTCCAACAAGCGATCGAAAGCCAAACAAAGGCAAAGAGCAAGATCACTTGAAGAAGACAAGTCTCGGACCCCTTAGGCAAGGGCCACGGCTCGACACATCCGAGACAAAGCAAAGCTCAAGCAAAGAGCGCAAGCCACCGAAACAAAGCTCGAAAAACCACAAAGAGCTCCCCTGCACACATGCAAGCTCCCCCTGAACCAATGCAACTCCCCCTGGACGAATGCATGCAATCCAGCTGAAAACAGGGCAGCTGCAGCAACTTCAGCTCACACCGGTCAGACCGGTCATCACCACCGGTCAGACCGGTGCCTAACATGTGCACAGGACCAGCACTCACACCGGTCAGACCGGTGAGCACCACCGGTCAGACCGGTGCACAACAGAGCCCAGAAATGGCTCCAAACCACCTGGAAACCTTCTAAATGCGTCAAGTAAGCCATTTCAAGCTCAAACTTCTCCCCCTTGTTGGGAATGCATGAATCAAGCCAAAAATGCAAAAAATTCAACCTAGAGCTTCTCAAATAGACAAAATTCAACAAAGAATGCTACACATGTCCAAATGAGCAAGTTAGATACTCTACGGCTTCGTATCGATCTCAACTACATGATCACCAAGTTTCACAACCATTGGACGAAGCTAAGATGGATTTTGGCAATTTTGCGAAAACTTGCCTCTCATGAGCAAAGTCCTAAACATGATCAAAACATATCAAAATGGCAAAGCCACACAAACTTCATGCTAGGACAGCCATTCTAATCATAAGACCATCACAAACACCCACAAGCACCTCATGCCATGTCAAAGCCACCGAGCCATGTGCCTACTTCTATGTATGAGACTTCTCATTGGTAGGCATCATGCAACGGTTTAGCACCCAAAGCAAATTAAATTCAGCACATATGACATGGGAGCACATTTCCAAGCATTTTTCATTTCATTTTCAGATTTATAATTGGTACATGAAATGTTTTTGCGACAAAAAGGAACTTATGCTCCTCCACAAGATAAATCAAGAGGGCTAAACATTCATGATGGCAAATGAGCCTTTGGCCCCATATGATCAATAAACTAGCTATCCAACCACAAATTGAGCATAACCAAGCCACTAAAACATGTCAAGATCATATAAAGGCATTTACACATGAGAGAGCATACATGTAACATTTTCAAAAGCATAGCTATCAACCATGGATTATTCATCAAGATCATCAAGAGCTAAGCCAAACTAACCATAGCATACCAAGCAAGCTCACAAAGACACATATCTCATTCCATGGTGAACAATGTATATGAGAGAAGCTTTTCCTAACCAATGCATATGATACAAAATGCATGCAATCTAAGATACAAGGATGCCTATACATCATGTTACATATGCCATGCCAAATGCAAGAAATGCACAAAGGAAAGCTATACATATGCTACAAAGGAGCTCCCACACACCCAACTCAAGAAATCAAACACACACCAAGTTCCCCCTGCAAACGAGTGAAAGTTGCTTGATCTAGGGGTTTGGTGAAAATATCGACTAGTTGGGCATGTGTGGGTACATGGATCAACGCTATCTTTCCTTTCTCTACGTTGTCTCTCAGAAAATGATACCTCACTTCTACGTGCTTGGTTTGGAATGAAGCACTGGGTTCTTAGCAACACTTATGGCACTGGTGCTATCACATTGAAGTGGGACATGGGTATACTCCTCACCAAAGTCACTCATGGTATATGAAATCCAAAGGAGCTGAGAGCAACAACTAGCAGCGGCAACATACTCGGCCTCGGTAGTGGATTGAGAAACACTTGATTGTTTGCGGGAAGACCAAGACACCAAAGAAGAACCCAAAAACTGGCAAGTCCCAGAAGTGGACTTCCTATCCAACCGACACCCGGCAAAATCCGCGTCTGAAAAACCATGGAGCGCCAAAGAAGAGGACGCGGAGTACCAAAGGCCAAAGTCGGGAGTGTGACGCAAGTACCTGAAAATTCGCTTCACCGCTTGCCAATGCGAAGTCCTCGAAGACGCTTGAAAACGAGCGCACAGACACACCGAGAACTGTATGTCCGGCCTCGTCGCCGTCAAGTATAGGAGTGACCCGATCATGCTCCGGTACTCCTTCTGGTCCACATGTTCACCTTCCTCGTCCGCATCAAGAGCTGTAGTCGTACTCATCGGCATCGTCATGGCCTTGGAGTCCTCCATCTTGAACTTCCGCACAATGTCCTTGGTGTACTTAGCCTGGTGCACAAATGTTCCTTCCTTTGATTGCTTGATTTGTAGCCCGAGGAAGAACTGCAACTCGCCCATCATGCTCATCTCAAATTCCCTGCTCATATCATCTGCAAACCTTGCAACAAGAGAGTTAGACGAGCCACCAAAAATAATATCATCCACGTACACCTGCACAATCAGGATATCTTTGCCCTGCTTCAGCAAAAACAAGGTCTGATCGACCTTCCCCATCTCAAAACCTCTCTCAAACAAGAACCCCCTCAACCTGCCATACCAAGCTCTAGGCGCCTGCTTCAACCCATACAACGCCTTCCTCAACTTGTACACCCGGTGGGGGTACTTCTCACTCTCAAACCCCAGAGGTTTCCTCACATACACTTCTTCCTCTAACACACCATTCAGAAAAGCACTCTTCACATCCATTTGGTGCAACTTGAGCCCTTTAGCCACGGAAAAGGCTAGAAGGATCCTAATCGCCTCCAAACGGGCTACGGGAGCAAAAGTCTCCTCGTAGTCGATCCCCTCCTTCTGACTGAACCCTTGAGCAACAAGCCTCGACTTGTTCCTCACAACCTCACCCTTCTCTCCCTCTTTGTTCTTCCACACCCACTTTGTACCAATCGGCTTACACCCTGGGGGAGGGTCAACCAACTCCCAAACCTGATTCCTCTCAAAGTTCTCCAACTCCTCATGCATCGAATTAACCCAATTGTGATCAGATAGTGCGTGTCCAATGTCTTTGGGCTCAAAAGTAGCAACAAATGCAGCATGAGCCAAATGAGAGTTGTTTCGAACCCTCGACCGTGTAGTGCGTTCATTCATGTCGCCAATGATCCTCGAAGCTGGGTGATCCACTTGTACTCGCCGGGGAGGTCCTCGCCTCGATGCTACCTTCCCCTCAACATCAGCTTCTCCTTGTTCTTGATTTGTCATCGTAGGTGTAGTGGAGGGTCCGTCCATCACCGTAGTCGAAGTAGTGGGTACATGTTCAGCTGGGGGCACGCACCGCCATCTTCATCATCTCCATTTTCATGCTCCTCCTCCTGAAAGATCTCCTCGCCAAGCTCATCATCACCTGCACACTCAAAGACAAGCTGACTACGTGGCTCTGTCTCGTCGAAGGTTACCTCGCAAGTCTCCACGATTTGGTTAGTTTCAAGATTGAGCACACGATATGCTCTAGAATGAGATGCATAACCAAAGAAAATGCCATCGACGGACCTAGCCTCAAACTTATCCAACTTCCCGCCTTTCTTCAGAATGAAACACTTGCAACCAAAGACATGGAAGTGACTCACCTTGGGTGTGCGACCATGCATCAACTCATAGCATGTCTTCTTCTTGTGCACTCTGAGGTATATCCTGTTCGACACATAGCACGCGGTATTCACCGCCTCAGCCCAATACCTCCTCGGAATCCTATGCTCATCAAGCATTGTCCGAGCCATCTCGCACAAGGTCCTGTTCTTCCTTTCCACAACACCATTCTGGGGAGGCGAATACAGACTCGAAAACTGGTGCTCAAGACCCAAGTCATGGCAAAAGGTTTCAAAACGAGAGTTTCTGAATTCCGAGCCATTATCACTGCGGATAGCTCGTATGGCATCTCCGTGCCTCTCGTTCCTCAACCTCAAGACTAGATCTCGAACAAAACCAAACGTCTCCCCCTTATCCTCAAGAAAGAACACCCACGCATACCGAGAATAGTCGTCCACCACAACTAGGACATACCACTTCCCACCCGCAGATCGCACACGAGCTGGGCCAACAAAGTCCATATGGAGTAGCTCGCATGGACGCTCAGTCATCACATCAGTGAGAGGCGGGTGAGAAGAGGCTACCATCTTGGCATGCCTACACGGCGCACAAACCAACTCTTTCTCAAGCCTCAACCATGGCAATCCTCGGACCAAATTGAGTTTACTCAAGCGAGACAAAAGGTCAAAGCTCAAGTGACCCAACTTCCTATGCCACTTCCACAACTCACTCGAAGAACCAGCCAAGAAACAACGCTCCACACCCGAAGACTGAGAAAAATCAGCACGAAACACCTGACCCTCGGGAACGACCATACGTACAAGGTCCCCTCGAGAGTCCAAAATCCGAGAACCACCCGGCCGAAACAACACCTCAAAGCCCTCATCCAACAAGCGGGACACAGAAAGCAAATTGTACCCCAGCGATTGAACAAGAGCAACACGCCTCAGAGTGATCTTGTCACTCACTTTGATCTCACCTTCTGAAAGCACACGCCCACGCCCATTGTCCCCAAAAGTGATGTACCTCTTCGTCACCACCGAGACGAGACTTGAGAACCACCCCCTGTCTCCGGTCATATGCCTCGAGCAACCGGAGTCAATCAACCAAATGTTCTTCAAGTCTCCCACCTAAAATTCAAAAACGAGCACGTGAGCGAACAAACGACTCAGCATTGGGGTTAGTACCAAAAGAGTAAAACCAGTGCCGAGCCATTTGCTCGAAAGTGGGGTTGGCACCAGCCAAAGCATCTCTCCTACCAAAGCTACCTCCACGAACACCACCACGGTAACCACCCTGAGGGAACCATCCCTCTCTGCCTGGAGGAGGACCAAAACCACAAAAGAGAACCCGTGGACTATCCCTCCTCTCCTTCTCAAAGCTACGACTCCTCCCATCCCCGTAGTGAACTCGAGGGGGAGAACGCCTAGCAACCTGACCAACTGCAAACTCTCCAGCCCAACCACCAGAACCACGACCTCCAGAAACAACCCTCGCTCCTGTACGAGCCCGAAACCCAAACCGCCGCTCGTCCAGCCTCGCACCGGCTCGACCGGTGCCCCACACCCGGCCCGACCGGTGTGACCCGGGCAAGCAAAGACCTCCAACGCGCCTTCCGCTTTCCCCAAGCCCGAACTGTCCTCACACTCGCCTTGGCCCTGGGCATCTGCACATGAGGCTCAAGTACACCATCGGAAGGGTGGTACTTGTCCTTGTTAGCCCACTCCTTTGACATCCTCTCCTCTCGCTTCCTCTTGAAGCAAAACTCATCCTTATGGCCATCTCTCCCACAATAGCCACAATGGAACCTCACAAGCTTAGGCTTAGGCTTGGGATGTGTCTGCTCACTAGGTTTCTCTCCACTCAACTCCTCCACCGATTTCCCCTCACTAGCCTTCTCACTTTCTTTCCCAAAGAACACTTTCCCCGAAGTGCTCACAAACTTGATAGGCTTTTGTAGAACATTTGTGGGTGTAGGAAACACGGGTGGAGCATGGGTTGTGTCTAGTCGGTTCCTAACATGGTTAGGTTTTGGGGGGAAATCATTTTTGTGGTGGATTTTTGGTGGCTCTGGGATATTCTCTCCACCTCCCTCACCAACCTTGTTTGCCCCAAGTCCCTCACCATCCTGCCTCTTAAACGCCTCGATCATCATCCTCAACTGAGGCTCATGACCAGACAACCAACACATCAACTTTCTCAAATCATCATTCTCATCCTGCAAACGATCAACATAATGTGCAAGCTCCAAATTTTTTAATGCATGCATTTCACAGGTAGAGCAAGATGTAGGCATGGGTTCCTTCAATTTAGCCTCGAGCGAACTAGTGTAAGCATGCATCTCATCAATCTTAGCATGCAAAACAGGGCAAGAAGTGCAAGCACCTAGCAAAACAGGTCTAGACTTAAGCTCAGCCACTTCAACCCTAAGCACATCTAGTTCCTCACACTTGGAGGCATGCTTCTCCTTAAACAAAGCAAGATCAGCAAGGAATATGGAGCAATCAACACAATCATTATCATCAGAAACAACAGGTCTAGCCTTAAGCGAATCAATCTCAAGCTTGCTATCAAGCACCTGTGTCTCTAGCTCAGCCACTCTAGTCCTAGCATCCTCGAGTGAAGCCCTAAGCTCTTTCCTCATTTTCTTGGCCTCTCTAAGCATGTCATCACGGTTATCAAGCAAAGAGCCAAGCCTCTCATTCTCCCGGCGCAAGAAGGGAAGTTCATCACGCACCTCGTCGTCGGACTCGAAGTCCGAGTCGCTCCGTGTGCTCTTCTTGCCGCCGGAGCTCGCCGCCATGGTGTAGAAGCCATCTCTCGCGAAGCAGCTCAGCCCGCTCAGGTTCTTGGACGACTTCTTGTTCTTGCGACGATCACCTTCGTCTTCACTGCTGCTCGAGCTCGAGGTGGAGTACGCGGAACTGGAGTCGACGTCGCTCGCTCCAACCATCGCTCGGGCCTTGCCTCGGCTCTCCTTCTTCCTCGATCATCGCTTGTCCTTGTACTTGTTCTTGTGCTTGCTCTTGTGGTCGCTCCTCGAACGGTACTTGTCGTCCATCCTCGGCTTGTGCTTGTAACCGTCCTTGTTCTCGGCCTTCTCCGGACAATCGGCGACGAAGTGTCCCGGCTTGCCACACTGGAAGCATGTTCTTGTGTTCCTCCTCATGTTCACACAGTTCTCGTGCAGCCTCTCGAACCGCCTCGTCAGGAGTGCCAGCTCATCCTCTCCAAGCTCAACGAACTCCTCATCTGGCATAGACATTAAAGAGGAGAAAGAGAACATCCTGGTGGATGGGTTAGAGTTTGCCTTTCCTTTGGAACCACCAACGAGGGCGAGACTATGGGAGTCAGTCGGACCCTCGAGCTTGGCAGTCATGCCCCTATCCACTTCAGCCGACTTGAGCTTCGAGAACAGCTCGTTCACCGTCAGAGTGTCATACTTCTCTGACTCCACAATGGCCTCGAACTTTCCGCCCCAAATCGTACGATCCAAAGAGTGTAAGAGCTTGACCGCTCTATCATGATCATCGTACGGGAGAACGTCCACATTGGCCCTCATGTTGTTCACAACCACTGTGAACCTCTGAAACAAGGCATCGATGGACTCACCGGGGAGATGAGTGAAGTTCTTGTACTCTCTCCGTTAGGTCGCATACATCCGTGCCTGAACCTGGGCATTCCCAACATGAGCCTCCTTCAACACCGCCCAAATCCTACAAGCCAAGTGCTCGGTGTGCACCCGATCGAACTCAGGCTGACACAAAGCACGAAACAAGTAGTCGACCGCCTTATTTTTGGCGTCGAATCTGTCCCTCGATCCTGGAGCGAGGAAGTCCATCGGCTGGACATAGCCTGTGTCCACCGTGACATCCCAAAGGATCTGACCCTTTCCGCGGAGAAACACACCCATCCGCTTGCTCCACATCTTGTAGTTCTTGCCATCGAAGTGTGGAGGACCCGAACCCCGTTCCTGGTACGCCATCCTTGGATCTTAGACTGGTTAGAGTCAATAAAGACACGAACCGGCTCTGATACCACTTGAAGTACCGATACGGCGAACCAGAGAGGGGGGAGTGAATGGGAGCCGATAAAAATTCTTCTCGAAGGAGACAGAAACTCCAACAAGATGAACAAGGCTTCCAACACACGTCTCCGACTCACTACCCAAGTTGGCCAAGCCCACGTAGCCACTGGAGTGCCACTGGACCTAGGAACCAACACACAACCTTCCGACTTGAGAACGCAACGGAACACCAAACCTCGAGTCTACAGACCCACACCGGTCAGACCAGTGAGCACCACCGGTCAGACCGGTCCCTGCTGGTGAAACTGAGCAACTTTCACTAAGTGGCTCTACACCGGTCAGACCGGTGAGAAACACCGGTCAGACCGATCACGAACTCGAAAGCCCCCAAGGCACCAAACAGGCCAACCGACCACCAAACTGACCCAAACTCGAAACAGCAGCACCATAGGACAACAGCGAACACACCAAGACGTTCACCCGAGCAAAATCCCACCGAGGGTTGCACCGGTCAGACCGGTCAAGAGCACTGGTCAGACCGATGTAGCCTGGGCAGCTCGAGATGAACAGCACCCGCGGGTCAACTCCCTCAAATCCAAAACTCGATCTCCCGCATCGCTCCACGGACTTGAACAAGACTTTGGGGATATTAGGAACACCTCATGAGGAGTCCATAGCCAAGTTTAATCCCACCAAAACTCGTTCAAAAAGAAGGAATCAAGGAAATCCCGCCAAGAGCACTTCCAACCCAAGAACTCAAGAAACCCCAAAATCGAGCACCTTTACTCACGGATTTGGGAGGGGAATCACAGCCCAAAGAACCACGAAGGGTTCCCGCAAATTTCCCCCATCAAATCCCCAAGAGAAAGGTCCCGAAAACAACCCAAAGAAATCACCAAGAGAGGGTTCCGAAAATCACCACCAAGAACAACCGGGGAAAACACATCCAAACCTTGAGGAACCACGCCAAATCATCTATACATGAAACAAAGGTTCATACAAGGTCTAGCAAGCCGCCTGATCATCCATCCCTCTCAACAAGATCTCTCCATGAAGCTCTCTTGCTAGTCCTATGGAAAACCTAAGGAAAATAGGAAGGAAAATGGGAAAACAAATGAGCTAGGGTTCCAAGAGTTGACTGCCATCCTCTCACCTCTTGGGTTATATGGAGGCAACCGAAAGTCTAAAATACCCTTCTCTAACAACTAGGGATACAAGCCCCTCAAGGGCGGATTTGGAAGTCTTCATGTCTTCACCATCGGACGGATGCCCGGCGACCGCACCCTGCTTAGCCTGGACGCAAGCCATGCGATCCCGACACGTGTCCTCCGCTTCGAAGTCTCCGGACTGCGTCGTCGCACACCGGTCAGACCGGTGCTCCCCACCGGTCAGACCGGTACCCACCGGTTAGACCCACCGGTCAGACCGGTCTAGCGCTGCTGCTGCTCCGTCTTCGGTTCTTCGGTCTTGGCTTTGTGGATCAACCAAGGAACCCAGTGGTTTTCTGGTGAACCACCGGAAACCCCGCGAACTCGGTGTAGCCTCCGCCAATCTCCACTCATGACTCGGCTCCCACGTAGTCCCGGATCGACCTTGGTTTTGAGGCTCAACCAAGAAACCGTCCATGACTTCATCTTGCTGTTCATGCCACCATGCGGCCCGCACTTGACCCCGCTGGTCACCGGGTCCCTCGAACGAAGACTACTTGTCTTCTCCACACCTGGAGGCCTCACGGCGACGACCTTTCGCGCTTGTTCTTCACCTGCACCAACACCAGTCAAGTCGCAACCTGCACCTGCAATACTTAGCCAAGAATCAGTCCACACAACGTTGTCAATCACTCATCACACAAAGAAGCGACCATCCACCGGTCCTCGAACCACACATGGTCCTCAGTTCGCTCTGATGATACTTTTGTAAGACTTTCAGTCATGTAATGGTTTTAATACTCTCTTTTACGCTTTGGCACTGTATTTGGTATTCACTGAGTCATTACGTGTGTGTAACTTGATCCTGGCGCACATATAATTTATGCATTCGAGTTGGCCTTCAAATTCGGGTGTGACATCACCACAACCTTGGGAGCTAGCCGGCAACGCCTAGCCGTCTAGGAGGCAAACCTCCAAGAGTAACAAACGCTTCAAAGCTTGTTGACGCGAAACCAAAGTGCTCAAACTATGGAAATGCTCTTGTTAGCTCACAAGGTCACTCTTGAGCACACTCTCTCAACCCAACACAAAGAATATGGCTTGAATCCACAAATCTCACAAAGAGAGGGTTGGGGAGAGCCACTAAGGCTTACAGCTTGTTAGAAATGGCTTGGTATCTCAACAATATCACTAGAAACAGCAACCCTTCACTGAAGAAGGCTTGGGGTATTTATACCCCTCAAAGGAGAAAACTAGTCGTTGGTCCTCGGGCGCCACCGGTCAGACGAGTGCCCCACACCGGTCAGACCGGTGTTTGAAAAACTAGCCATTGGGGCTAGTGGCACCGGTCAGACTGGTGCCCCTGACCGGTCAGACCGGTCAGGCCCGAGACACCCCCAAAACCCTTTCTAAGAAACTAGCACTTCACCACCGAGATGAAATGACTCAGGCTAGGTTAGGAGGATTTGTTAGCACACTCTAAGGCTGAATCTCACTTAGGTCAAATAATGAGCACTTTGACTTGGTCAACTCGCTAAGTTGCATCCCTCTTGATAGTACGGCATACCTATACTCAAGAATGAATAAAAACAGTTTGTAGATCTCTTGAGCTTGAACATCTTCAATCTTGCCATACTTGATCAATATCCACTTGAGGGCTTTCAACATAGCCTTTAACTTGAGCACGTCCATACTTAAGCTAATGACTTAGGATCTTTCCACATAGCATAGGAATGCACACTTGGATCCATGAGTCACTCCATATTGCCAATCTTAACATGTTGATGACTTGCATTGCTTCCCTCGGTTAAGGTTTGGATATGATACTTGGATACCCCACGGATGCTAGAACTTCACCTTAGCAAAACACTAATGGCGGCTTAGCTACGACCCCAAAGATTGCTTAGTCCCTCACCCTAGACATCTCGGTTGATATCTTCATCACTTATCCAATCCACTTTGAGTTCCACTTTGCTTCATACACAATTAACCTTCATTTGAAAACCCGCTTCAAATGTTTGATCTTGATTGACAATGAATATGCAAGCTTCCAAACTAGAACCATAACGTATACACTCATCCTTGTGTTCTCCTTCTCTTTTGTTTCAAATGTTTGATCTTGACTTAGAGAATTACCATCTTCTCTTTTGTGATCCTTATAATTTTAATCATACTACACCCTCATTTATTGCTTGATATTGTCACTTGAGCATTAGGATCATCCATATATTTGTCTTCTCTAATGTGAGCCACATAATATTCATCCATAAATAAATACTTCAATAGTTGCTCATGAATATATAAATAAAACCTGCTCACAATCTTAGACAAATCCATTAGTCCTTTAATCGCCTTGTCCTTCAATTCACCAAAATCCACTTAGGGGCCTAGATGCACTTTCAAACATGTAAACCTCCCCTTCTGGTTTCCTTACAAACGCAAAGTACTCAAAGATCTATTCAAAAATATTCCATAGTTAGAAATTCGGTAGCGTTAGCACGGACATCACAGTTCTACACGCGTGCACACACAAATAGAAAATTTGTTCAGCCAACACTCTAAACTGTCTAAATTGCAAGGGTTTCAATAATGCATTTTAAGGAAAGCTAGCAATGATTTCAGCTGTTTACCACTTCAAAGTGTTTTTTTGCAAGGTGGCTCGCGAAGATCTCGGCGGCGCTACGGAAAAAATGATTAAAACTGCTTTGATGATAAAAGTTGTAAAGAAAATTTTAGACATCAATTAATAAGGTGCACTCATGGAACTCCTACATTTAATTCCTGTTGTCATATTATTTTCCTTGAGCCATCATCTTTTGCCCGTCCCTGATTGGTGCCACCATCCAGCTAGAAAAGAAAAATAGAAACTTTGCCACCAGTAATTTCACCACAGCTTCATGTGGAGTTGAGGAATGTAATGGCTCAAAGCAAATTAAACAAACAAAAGGTAACATGTAATATTGGTAATCAAATGATATACATTTAATATCCATGAAAGTAAAAGTTATTAGACAGTATGGCCTTGGTGCACAGAAAAAGAACTCAACCTATGCATGTTTGCTTCAGGCTTGATTTACAACCACCACCAGGACAAACCTGATCCTTACCTGGAGGAAAATGAAAAAGAAAGGGCACCAACGAATCAACATCACATTAGTATACATTCGGATTTATTGTGAAAAATAGGTCTCATTACAGCAACCTAAGTTTATGCTACTGTTTTTACATAAATAAATTCCTACAACACTTGTTATGTGTTGCAAATCATGGGTGGCAGTGGCATTCATTGCTTTATAGCAGGAGAAAAAGAGAAAAACTATTAGCTGCTATTTGGTCCACAAGAAAACATTGGAAATATGATTTACTCTCTAGTTCAAGCTGTAGGAAAAACTAATAATCAGAGCTAACGAACTGACTCAAATTTGGTTTGTAGCACACTTCCTTACCTTGTGTTTAAGCACAGAACCACAACTCTGAGTTATAGATGATTTCTGGCACATCCCTTGACACCTGTCTGATATCATACTTTTTGCCAGCTTGTTTCTAACATCCCCTGTCTTATCCCCTCAAGTCCACAATGGCAACGCAAACTAAAGCCAATGTATATAATCCATTCTTGAGACCAGGAAGAAAATATGTGATGGACTTTCTAAAATTATTGACAAAAAGTTTCCTATCTCTAACGAGCATTCTATCAAACATCTGGTGAGCAGATAGTCACCTTACAGATCGAGAGGATGTTGTTGGCTACAGAATTGGTTGCTTGATGCAAAAGCCATCCTAGTTATATAAGCAACAAATAGAATTGAAACACTCAAACGAAAGAAACAAGAAAAGTATGAATTGTACATCAAGATAATGTTGTTAATATTGAAATAGAACTGGATGCTTTGACCACCCTAAGTAAAATTTCACTTACACTAGGAAGTTCGGCCATGACCCAAGTCAGAAAACTCACCTCTTCTGCATCTCATCTCATATCTTGGTGGATAGGATGAGGAGTCGTTGGGCACCACAGATTTACAGTATAGCACACAAGCAACAACAAGCAAAAGAGATGATTGGAGAGAAAAGAGGGGGGAGATGAGTAGAACTGGGAGAGGGAGAAGAGCGACGGGACCGACACAAACATAAGTGGGAAGAGAGGCGGCATCACTGTTGCGTCCCGCGAGGAAGGGTGCAGTAGTGACACGGGGAGGCCAGCGACGGTGGGCTAGCACTGGTGACTCGTCGTTGACCCGAGAGAGAGAGCGGGGGGGGTTGTACCTGGGGAGGTCCAACACGCGGGCGACGCCGTTCCTGTAAGCATCTCTTCCTGCCTCGTCTTCCCAACCGTCCTGGATGGCAGCCGCGACCGAGGAGTTGCGTCGCGACGACACCGGCAGTCGCCGCGCCGGAGGAGGAGCGTGGCGAGTTCACCGGACTCGAGGAGGATGCCTGGCGGTGCCCGTGCCCGAGGATTAGCGCGACGAGTTCCGCGGCGGCGGGCGCGGCGAGGCACTTGTTGGAGCGCGGCTCGGTCACTCGGCGACGTTCGCAGCCGAGGAGGAGCGCTGCGAGGTACTCGCGCTCGGCGTCTTTCCTCACCGGCGTTCGCCGCTCCCGAGAAGGAGCGTGACGTCTCGAGGAGGAGCGGCGGCCTCGCGTGGCAGTGGCGACGCGTTGTGGAAAGGCTGCGACGGCGCGTTGGGGAACGGAATCGTCGCGGGACTCCAAAAGTCACGTGCGGGGCAGGCGGGTGGGTCCGAGGATGAGGTGTGGGGATTAGGGCCTGAGGTTTGATCCAGAGGAGCTGGGCCATTGGATCGTGGGTGAGTGAGAGAAAGTGGATGTTTGCAGCAAGCTAAGCCGTTGGATCGTGGGTGAGTGAGAGAAAGTGGAGGTTTGCTGGTACAATTAGTTGGGTGTACTTAGGTTGGTAATGACTGTTGGAGTGATTTGTTTGTGTGGCTTTAGAAAAGTTTGAACTCGTAGATTTTATAGTGGTAGAGATTAGGCAATTAATTCAAGGCATCCGTATTAATTTTTAATTATTTATCATGATAAGAAGTTGTGCAGTTCAGAAAAACTAATGGGGCCATCTAAAATTACTACCAATGTTGTAGAAGAAATTGGAAGATTTTTTTAGGAGAGTGAGGTTTGGAGTATTAATGTAATGTTCATGCCCTAGAGCAAACAATTGTTGTAATTTTGGCCATAATTGGTCAACAACATCATTTCTGAGAAAATATTGACCTGATCGGCGGAGCTGCACTTGGGGCCTCCCAAGTTGAGGCCTTAGTCATGGCCCAGCGAAGCCCACATTTCTCCTATAATTTTATTTTGACCGAAAGAATGAAATCTTGAGACCCAGTTGCTACCAGATCACGACAAAAAAAAGTAGGACTGGCAACAATCCTTCCTCTCTGCTACCAGATCATGACTAGTGTGTTGCCGCATGCGAGGCAGCCACCACTGGGCACCAGCCTCCGGCAGCCGACCCTAGTCGTCGCTAAAAGCTGGCTCCACCACTGACCTGATCCTTCTAAATGTTGAAAGCAAAACTGCACCAAACAATCTAAAATGTTGTTTCATCTACTGTCAAATTCTATTAAAAAATGTTGTTGTGTGGTTGGTGATTGGTGAAGGGGGCGATGAAGTGATTGACCAAATAACTTGCAAGATCCCAGTTGCAATCTGCTGATGTTTCGGCCTGCTCACGCATGTTCATGAGTTGCATTTCCTAAGACGATTTTAGTCCCCGACAGGTACGCCTAACTAGCACGTTGGCCCGCGCTAATAGCGCGGCTAGATTTAATAAAGTTATCCTTATATATGACTCGTTATTCATCCTTTTGAAATCATTAACACTCAACCTTCATGTAGATATTGGTGCCTCGATTTCGAAATTAGTATCGGTACACCTGAATTTTGTTGCTTGGGTGGTATTGGATTGGTGGATGGAAATCCAATAGCGAATGACACAATCAACACTTCACTGTACCCTCGCATACATTGCAAGCTCTGCAGCTTTGTATATTGGACTGAAATCGTAAATCACCCTCTCTGGCATCTCTCGGTCCCTCCACGAATCTCTCTCTCTGCCTATTCTCTTCCTTATTTTTGTCGAGTGACCTATGCCTTTCTGATACTATGGCTTCTGAGTCCGACTTAGGCATTGACCTTGTGTAGAGTCTCGATGCTCCACCTCCCAATGTGTGGATCTAACTCCTCTTAGCTAGTTCGTCGTACTTGGCAATGATGTAAGTTACTGGCGTAGGCGGTCTTGAAGGTTTCTCTCGATCTAGGGATATGTTAGTATAGCGATGGCACAGGTCCCTTCATCCCTCCTCTCTCTTTGCGTGCGCACGCGCACACACACCATCCACCCTGACAATGCCTCTTTCTCCTTTTTGTCGTGCAACCTCTACTTCTCTAATTCTGCGGCTTTCGAGTCTGAATGAAGCATTGTTCTTGTGTAGAGTTTCAATACTTCACCTCTCAGCACGTGGATTCAACTCCTTCTGGTGAGCTCGTTGTACATAGCTACGATGCCAGTTGTTGGCGTAGGCAACTTTGAAAGTTCCTCTTAATCTAGGTACTGGCTCATGCAATAGTTGCATAGGTAACTCCAATCCCCCTCATCTTCCGACAACACCTCCTTCTTAGTTTCTCCCCTATTTTTGCTAGGCGAAGTATACCTCTCTGATTTCGCGGCTTTTGATTCCGACTCAGATGTTAACCTTGTGTCTAACTCCTCTGGGCCAATTTGTCGTACCAGGTGGCGATGGTAGTTGCTAGGATAGGCAATCTTCAAGGTTCATCTTGATATAGGGACAAACTCATGTAGCGGTGGCACAGGACCTCTTTCTCTCATTTTTCCCTTACTTTTGTCGAGTGAACTCTCTCACCTTGATTCCACGACTTCGGAGTCTTCGGTGTTGACATTGTGTAGAGCCTCGGTACTCCACCTCCCAGCGCGAGTATCCAACACCTCTCGGCAGGCTTGTTGTACCTCGCGGCAATGCCAGTTGCTAGCTCTGATCCTCTCGTGTGTTGGGTGTTGTTGGTCTGATTGCAAATAACTGCTAATTGGATTTGACTATTTATCTTTTTCTATTAAAATATATTATATTATTGTATTCAAATTTAGATATTAACTAATCATATTTTAAATGAGATGTTTATTAAATGAATGTTCCAATATAGGCTCGTAAAATCACAACATATTAAAGGTACATAAGGAATTAAAGACATATCAAATACTTGCAGTCGATTTGTGGTGGTCAAGCATATTGTTTATAAGCACAATATTAACTTTCCTTATTTTTATAAAAATTTTAGTTATTTATTAATTGTATTTAATATGGATTATTTTATTTAGCTATTTCTCTTCTCAATCTGTATAGAAATCTGCTTCTAATTTTCTTGTTTTTTAAAATCTTGGGTTTGTATATATATTTATTAGTTATATTAGATATGAATTCTTTGGATTGATCTAGACCGTTAGACCAGTGGTGACTTCATCTATCTTGAGGATTTGTCAGCTCACTCATTCAGAAGAGACATAGAGGGAGGGCGAGTATGTGTTGTATGTGAGCGCCTATACCATGTGATTAAAAAACTTGCTTTCATGTAATTTGTGGACGTATTAATCTATATCCCTCTTTTAATTTCAAGTACGTGACATACTCCATGATCCATTAAGGTGAATTCTAAAAAAGCTTACCGAAGTTTGTTAGGAAATTAAAAAAATACATGCGGATTCAAGTTGGTATTCAACTCCGGCACCTAATGTTAGGCAATAAAAAATATTGCATATGTATTCAATTACAGCGTGCCATAAGGAAAGGAAATCATGGATAAAAAATATTTCAATTTTTTAGAATAATATGAATTGTTAGATCTTCATAAAATCCAGCGGTTCAAACTCTTCTCTCATTTAGATTAACGTGGAAATTCTTTTTTTCATAATAATATGAATCGTTAGATCTTCATAAACTCCAACGGTTCAAACTCTTCTCTCATTTAGATTAACGTGGGAATTCCTTTTTTCATAATAATATGAATCGTTAGATCTTCATAAATGCTCCAATCTCTTCTCTTTTTTAATCAACTACTGTTTTTCTTATTTTTAATTCCGAATTTATGTATTTATTAATTGTATTTGTATTGAATATGGACTCTTTAGATTTCCTTATTTTAATTCCGAATTTATGTATTCTTTGATTAATCTAGACATTCAGATCTTCATAAAATCCAACGGTGTATATTCTTCTTTTTTTTGGATTAACGTGGGAATTTCTAGACCCTCTCGGCGAACATGGTGCCTTCTTTTAACACTCAAGTATCAAGATAAAAGATGGATAAAGAAACTGAAAAATGCAGGCAGTTTGGAAGAGCAGGACGAACAAAATCTGGCGGAAAGCAAACTCCGGAATTGGATCGGTAGGAATCTCTGTCAAATAATCGAGCAAGCATCTCATGAAGATTAAATAGAATATTTGAAGGAAAATACAAGTGGAAACTGTAGGTGGTTCCCAGTTGAGGTTGCACGTAACGTAAGCACGCCCAGAATCCTGAAAAGCACAGCTTCAAGGGGGCCGGCTCTGATCTTTTTTAGACCTGACACATGTTATGATCTATCTTGTGTTTTGAATTGATCTTTTTTGATGCAGCAGTGATGAAGTGCATTTTGGGGAAACATTTTTCATTGTTAAGAGGAAAGGAGAAGAAGCAGCAGCTGAATGAGCCTTGTCGAATACTCCCTCCTGTTTAGTATTACTGTATAAGTCATTTTGGTTGAGATTTGTGTCAAATATTGAAAAAAAATCATAGATAACTTTAAGTCGTTTAATTTGGACATGTGAAAATCGCATAAATAGATTTGTCTTAAAAATTACTTTTATAAAATATACGTATATAATTTTCTATTAAACACTTTTATAGAAAAGAAAGGTTAGAATTGTTTGTGACCGTAAACGACTTCAGATACTTTTGGGTGGTGGTGATCGGTCAAAGTGTCGGATCGACGACACCCGTCCGATTCAGATCTAACGCTTAGACCATTCAACATTTAGTCCCGACCGCCGGTTCGTCACCTCAGATCAGGCCCAGGGTCTGTCTGCACCACCATGCGTCCATGCCTCCGATCTTGCAGGGCGGCGCCGTGCCACGCCCGAGTGCTGGCCGTGCTGCCGCCCCACGAGCTCCATTACCTTGGCCAGCACGCCGCCGTCGCGCGGTCGCGCCGGCGCCGCTGCATGCATCTCCATTTCTGTGATCGTATCAGGGACAGGGGCAGGTCGCCCGGGAAATCAGCGGCGCCGATCCAGCCGGTCTCGCGACGACAGGGAGAAGTTAAAATAAGTGGACGCATGCAGCGCGAGTGTTTTTTTTTTTGACTGAAAGTGCAGCTCGAGTGTTGACTAGTAGGGTGGTGCTGCTCCAGCTCCAGCTCGAGCCACGCTGGTGGCACCACCGCAGGCGTCCACGACGCGGTTGGCTCGGTCGCCGCCGCTGCAGTTGCGACGTTGGCATCCGCCATCAAGGCGTTGACGGTTTCCTCCTCCTCCTCCTCTCTCTCTGTATATCTCGATCAGTGTGTGTACGGCCGCGAGTGAACATTCCATGCACTGGTCACTCACTGATTGAGCAAGCGTCATCTGTTGCTCGCTGTGCTAGCTACCTCTCTGTGCTGCCCTTTGCTTTGGTTCTCACTGTGTCTAGTACTAGTTTAATTTCTTCCTGAAGGATCTGAATCATTTCTTCGCTTTCCTGCCGATTGCTTTCACTCACCAATCCAGCAACCTTAAGCCAAACTAGCTATCTCTAGCACGTACCTTGAGTCCTCGTTCGTTTTCTTGTCTTGGTTATAATAGGCATCATAGGCGTACTTTGTTTACTGTAGGTACCATACTTGCAAGTTACTGCCATCTAATTAACGTACGCACGTACGGAGGTTATTAAGCGTAAAAATGTCAATGTTAAAGGACGCCAATTAGTGTGCTAAGCTACTCCCTGTTCGGATCACCTGATCTTGAGACCTTGCCCTAGCAGCAGTTCCGCGCGAGCTGAGGTCGACGGGCGGGCAAAAGGAGCACGTCGTGCTCAGCGTGCAATGCGGAGTGAGACTGTGTGACTGTGAGAGTGAACATGGCCGGCTGACTTGCGGATCGATCGTCGACATGGCGTGTTGCTGGCCAGGCAACTCAAACAGCAGCGCCCCTGCAGGAGCAGGAACTCATCGCAACCCCTCCATCTCATTAACTCCCGCGTCAACCGAAAGCGACCGCCGCCCGATCCATCCTTCTCAATCCCTCTCTCCGTCGCGCTCACCCCCCTCGTCCTCAACAGACAAACACACTGCACTCGGCGGCGGCGGTTACCGTCGACGGCGACGTGCGTGCGTGGCGTGGTTAATAATTCCTTTTCCCCATGTACGTACTATATAATTAATTAATTAGGCGCACCGGACCGGAGCGAGCATTGACCGGCCGGCGGCGGCGCCGCGCGAGACCCCGCCGGCAGATATATATGAGGCGTGGCGGAAAGAGGTCGTCGTCGTCGTCGTCGATCGCCGGTCCGGTCGAGGGTTGGCGCAACGCACCCACCCACGCGAGAACGATCGAGCCTGCTGCTTCGTTCTCGATCTCTTTCATGGCAACAAGCAACAAGGCAGGTTGTCCGGCCGGTCATGGATGGCTTTGGACGATGACGACGACGACGACCCCCTTTTAACCCCGTTGACGGACCGGGTTCAATGTAACCTGGGCAAGGTTCCATGCACGTACCCCGGCCCGTCACCATGATCAGGTCCCTGCGCATGCATTTGTGTGTCCATTCCCGATCATGCAACTTGACCGGCGGCGGCGGCGGCAAGCGGCCGGCCGGCTAACCGCAGCCTTCGACCTCTGTGTGACGTCGACTCGTCGTGCCGGCCGGCCGGCCGGCTGGTTGGTGGTCCTGCGGCACCTGCGCGATCGTCGAGTAGTCAACGTGGCCGGCCGCACAAGTGGCGCACGCACGGCCGGTCGATCGCTTTAATTTGTTATACGTCGTACGTCCACATACTAGCTAGCTAGTACGTGCCGCTTCCCGGGAACTTGGAAGGCGCGGCGTACGTACGTGTACGTGCCCGCCTCCTCTACGTGCGTGGCATCGAGACGATGCTAGCTGCACTATATACCATGCGGCACACGGAAGTCCACACGACCATGTGTACACGCCGCAATGTCTATGCACGTTCCGTGCACGGAACACTCGCTCGCTCGCTGACACGTACGCACGCATCCGGTCGATCGATGCACGTACTCACTACTCGGGCTAGCTGCAGCTGCAGCACACGCACCGCCAGATCATGACACCACCAGCAAGGTCAAGGTCTCCGGCGACACCGTCGTACGTCGTCCTAGCCGCAGCGCCGGCCGGCCTTGGTCGAAACCTTTTTGGTCGGTCGGTCGATGTGCGAGCGAGGCGAGAGGGAGCTGGCGGCCATTACTTGTACGTACGTACACTACTGCCTTGTCGAGATCCGGATCGGAGCAGGGGGAGAAAAGGCGCAGTCATGCCAGCCGGTATCCATCAGTCGCAGTTTGCAAATCCGGGTTGAATATGATTGATTTTTTGGTTGGGACAATACTCCCTATGTATCAAAATACTTATCGTTACTGATTTTATTTTACAACTTTAACTATTCGCTTTATTTAAAAAAATTATACAAGTACTATCTATTTTGCATATATTCGGAACAGATGCTCTGTGGTGGACGTTAATCGATTGGAAAAGGTAAACTATACTCGGGTATTTTCTTACCTCCCTGCTGCTAAATGTTTGTGGGTGGTGGTTTAGCGCCAACACTTTCTTCTTGGACACGGACGAGGTTTCCACATGTTACGGCTGCCAATTAGAGTTCAAGGTACGACCGTACAACGAGTGGTTGTTCGTTTGGCTGGTGGTTGATGACTGGTGTTGATGTGTTTTGAGAGAAAATCTTCTTGGGCGATTCTTGATGGCAGTTTGGTTTGTTACGAGAGAAAAGACTACTGGTATTTGGTGGCTGATAAGCCAAGCGAACAGGGCCGAGTCGGGATTCTGAGGAGCCAAACTCACTTGTCAAACTCATATCTAACTCACATTAGGAATCTGAGAGAAACAAAATTATATTTATGTCATGCCACCTCTTGAAAACTTACATCTGGAATCCATCTTTATTATTTATTTATTATTTAGAAACCACGATGCCAAGTGGGCGCGGCACATGTATATTTCCGCATTAAAGCCAGGATTTTCCCAAGTTACCAAAAATTTGTTAACATTTTTGCCAAAATCAAGGATGACAACTCGATTTGGCAAATTGTTGGAGATGCTCATTAATTAATGGGTGGAGAGTAGTGATATATTTGTACTATCTGTGGTTTTCTATTAGAAAAAACTATTACGATACACTAACGAAAATTAAGTAAGAGTAAATTGCGCCCACAAGTACAACAACTTGTCGGTGGGTGCGGATTAGTCCAACAAGTTGTAAAATGCTCAATTTACTACAATAACTTGTCATGTGGGTGTGGATTAGTCCAACAAGTGTAAAATACTCAATTTAGTAAAATAACTTATCAAGTTGGTGCATATTGGTCCAAAACCATGTAAAATAATCAAATTAGTATAACAATTTTATAAGTATGTGCATATTGATCCAATAACTTGTGTAAAATACTTGGTTCAATGTAATAACTTGGCAAATTGGTGCACCTATAGTCCAAATTTACAAATAATAATATATTAGACAAATAAGATAGCATTCAAATTTTCTTCCAACTAATTTTTTTTTTTGTCAATTAAAGTTGCTAATTTTGAATCAAATGTATATGCATTACTTATTTTTTATTAGTTAAATTGAATCATATTTTCGAATTACACCATTAGATTACTGCGAGAAACTAACGTTCATAAGACACCGTATGACCTTTTGTTTCTTCCGCACCTTTACTCGTGTATTCAACAACTTCAGAGAAGCATGCTCATTTTCATTATTTCATTTTGTCTTTCAACTAGTACATGAGACTTTAAAAATATTTATGTCAAACTTCTAAAAGTTATTAATTGTTAGTACGAGTTACCATATTCTATTACTAGCTCAACAAAAATAATATAATCAAATTTGAAATTATTATTAAATATGAAATTAAAAATATTAAATTAAAAATATTTCTAATAAAATTTAATATTTGTATAAAATTGATAACAAAGACATAACATCGAAGGTTCTAGTCCTTAATATTTTTTTACCATCACAACACAAACATCAATTGTCAAATAATGCACAATAACTTGTTCTGAGGCAAGTATACTCTAGTCCGGTATTGAAAAATATATTCTTTGTGATAACATTTAGACTGTAGATACATCAAGTGTGCACTAAGTTAAGCATTTTACAAGTTCATGGACCAATTTGCACCCACCTATTAAGTTATTATATGAGATCGATTATTTTATAAATTGTTGGACTAATTCGCACCCACCTCACAAGTTATTGTATTAGATTGAGCATAATACAAGTTATTGGACTAATTTGCACCCACCTTATAAGTTGTTGTATGATGAGCGCAATTTACTCATTAAGTAAATAATTAAGAACCCTAAGTGGAATGTAGGCTTTTCATATTGAACGGTGCAAATAAATTAAGGTGACGTGACAACATATGCAAGAGAATTAGCAATCAATATATCTAGTAGGATGCATCTATATTATATAGATTAGCAGACTTGTACAATCGTAAACGTCGTTACAAAAGTTGGACTATTCCCAACACAACTCGTGTTAGTTGCATCCGTACAGGAATCGGCTTCGAGCTCAGCTTCTAGGACAGTGCACAGTGGAGCTGGAGGAGCAGCAGCAACGAAGACGATTATGATGACCTCATAAGCATTCCATGTATTTTTATGTATTTTTGCTAGGGGTAATTTAAAATCATGTTCGTGTACAAATCAAATCCAGCCCATTTTTTCCAAAAAGAAAGAAAAAAAATTGTACTATGTGCCAACTAAAATGAAATGAACAAAGAATACCATCTTTGATCGCGCTTCTACGACGATCATGTCACGCTAATCAATCAATCTATACAGAGGACGTCGGCTAAAAAACACCTTGAATCCTCCAAAAGTAAAATTGTCCTAGAGGTTCACTGCCTGGTTAATCCTGACCGCCTGTTGCTTGCTGAGCTCAGATCAGCCCCAGCGTCTGCACCAGGCCGCTCATTTCCACGGCGGCCTTCTTCCATGCGAACGCGGCGGCGCGCTGTCCCTCGACGAACTCCATGGCCTTGGCGAGAACGCCGCCTCGGCCGCCGGCCGCCGCCGCATTTCGCACCTTGTCGCAGCTTTCGGCTTTGATCGACGACACGTACGCGCCGAGGTCATGCACACTCGCCGGGTCCCGGAGGCGGAGGAAGTCGAGGGCCAGCTCCACGCCGACGTGCGTGTAGCGGTCGCCGCCCCAGCCGGCGAGGAATCCCCTCGTGCCCTCGTTCAGGAGCGCGCCCGGGAGCATGGTGACCGGGTCGCGGACGTTGGCGACGCGCAGCACCTTCACGCCGAGCTCGTCGCAGCGGTCCTTGAACGCCGCGTTGCCGACCCTCGGCCCGCCGTAGGAGAAGACGGTGACCGGAACGCGGCGCCCGGACGCGTCGCGGTTGAGGCCGAGCTCGGCGAGGTCGTAGCCGAGCAGCACCGCGAGGGCGCTGCCCATGCTGTGGCCGGCGAGGGTGACGCTCATGTCCTCGCGGGGGTGGTCCTTGGAGAAGGACGTGACGAGGCGGGACACCTCGCGGAGAAGCTGGTCCCGGCAGCTCCCCATGCCGCCGCCGCCGCCGGAGTCGGCCGAGGAGGTGTAGAGGTTGAGGAAGCCCGACTCGACCTTGACGTCCGGGTGCGCGCCGCGCGCGTCGAGGCGCGCCGGCTCGAGAGCGATCATGAGGTTGGCCGCCCACTCCGGCTGCGTCACCGTGCCGCGGAGCGAGACGAGCACGTCGCGCCGCCCGAGCCGCCGGGTCATCTCGTCGGTGGACACGGCGACGTAGCCGACCCAGCTGGAGGTGGACGGCGGCCCGGCGACGTCCGGCGTGGCGTAGATGTAGCGCGTCACCTCGTACCCCGCCTCCGCCACGCCGGCCTCCTCGAGCACGCGCTCCTTGGCGTACTTGCAGCACATATACCGCGGCGACGATCGGTCGACGTCGAGCACCTTGTAGCAGGCGGCGATGAGCTCGCCGTAGCGCGCCACCTCGTCGCGCACCACGGGGTGCAGCGGCCGGAGCAGGCCGTCCCAGTCATGGGACCCCTGGACCTGCCTCCACATGCTGGCGACCGACGCCGCCGTCCTCCGCGCGCTCGTCGTCCTCGCCACTGACGCCGCCGGCGCGCACGCCCTCTCCGCGGCGGCCGTCGTCGCCGCCGTGCTAACCGTGGTGGCGGCGGCGGCCGCGACGCGCGCTCGGCATGGTTTAGGACGCCCGGGGCTCCTGGCCTTGTGAAGAGCGGCTCGCGGTTGGATTGTGGCGGTGGATGCCATTTGTTCATGCACGGATTGGTGCCGGACCAGTGGATCCATCGGGCGCGGATATATATAGCCGTCCCGAGTTGACCGCGAATAGAACTTTTTGTTGGGGATACGGGAATTTTCGACGGCAAGGGCCTGCGGCCTCCATCAATCATCAGCGCATAGCCTGCCTGATCGAGTAGGGGTTGGTTGAACTTGAATGGGCGTACAGCTGAATCTGAAAATATGCAGCCTGATCATCAGCGCCTTTTCAGCTGAATATGCAGCTGAAAAGGTTTGGCTGCAGCATTGCTAAACAAGAATGGCCCATGCCGCCAGGCTTACCCGATCGAGCTGTCCCCTGCTTGTTCAAACGCATCGGGAATCGGTGAAGGCTCTGGTGATCTCAGCTCGAAAATTATCTCAAGTTTTTTAATTCGAAATTTTAAGAGATTTGCAATGGCGATGTGATAAGGAGAGAAGTGCTGACGAAGGGGTAATGCAAAAACCGAATGGGCAGGACCGCTGACCGCATGAGGGATCAGAGTGATCAGGGAGTTGTTCATGAGGCTTTTTGTGCGGAGCTAGCTGGGATCGCCAGATTTTGTCCCGCTAAATCAAGCATGCCGCGTCAGGAGCGTGGCACGGATGGATCCGGGATCCTGTTGTGCATTCTTTCTTCTTTCTTTTCTTATGCTCTTTAAGTACTAGAGCCTGGTTTAGATGTCAGAAAATTTTGCTTTCTTAACATACTGTAGCAAAAGGTAAATTTCGTTTTTTTTTGTAAATATTGTCCTACCATAGCCTAACTAGACTCAAAAGATTCTTGTCGCAAAGGGCATCACAATCGTGTAATTAGTTTTTGATTTCATCTACATTTAGTATTCCGAACATATGTCTTTTGGCGTATTTAATGTGCTGGAGAGAGTCAAAAGGATGATTCCTAACAATGTAAACAAGGCTTGGGTCATGCTGGGCATCAAGCAGTACGTATACGATGGTCGCGTGATCTGGTTCAGTTCAGATTTTCGGTGTGCAGTTGGATGTGTTAACGTCATGTCTGTACCTACGTGTATGAATTGTCGGTCTAAACTAGCCGGTGGGACTGCAATGATTGCTACTCGTAATTTGCACTTGTTCGTAGTTTGTTTTTCTCAAATTACATGCTATGAAGTAGTTTCTCTGTTCTGTTATACTCTCTCTCTTCTTATTCTTATTTATATGACTCAAATTTGAGCTAAGTGGCGTCAAATAAAAGAGAACGGAGAGAGTACATAACATGACGACGTTCCTTAGTTCGAAAAGTTGAACTACAGGCTCGTTTGGTGCAGCTTCATGAGCAGCTTCACGAGCAGCTTCACAACTTCAATAGCCAAACATCCAACTTTCTGCCCAACTCTCTGGTCAGCTTCTCTGAAAACTCACTCTCACAGAGTTAAGCACATGGTGAAGCTGCAAAAACATGACTCTCTCCCCCGCTCATGAAGTTCTTTCGTGGAGTTGTTTAAAAAAAAGCATTTCTACGGGTGGAAAGCGAAGGCGCAAACGGGCCCTACTAATTAACGCTATATACAAGCAAGCGTGGTAGTGGAAAGATTAATCTACTATTCATGCTAGAGCAAATAGTTTGCTTAATAAAAAACGAAGCTCCTCTAATAAAAAACGAAGACTAATTTGATATTTAATTATGATTGACATCTACAGTAGCTAATAGTATCACTGTATGCAACTCGAGTATGATTTAAAAAACAGAGTCACAGCCGCCACCGAACTAAGACACACTGTCAAAGTATTAGTACATACAACTAACTAAATAGTTTGTTATGAAAATTAAATGAACTAATTAGTTTATTCTGAACGTCATGTATTCTTTAATATGAATTGAAGAGTGTTTGAAAGTAATCACAATTGTCCATCCGGTGAAATCTAACGATGGAACTGATGAAGTATAAAAAGGGTAGTACCGGACAGTGCTAATTTGGTGGGACTAAATAAGTACCAAAATACTAGGACCAACAACCAATTTTATTTATTTATTTTGTAATTTTTCATCAAATCGGCCCGGCTAGTGGGGAAATCATAATTCGAAGCGCTTCCGACAGTGAGCAAGTAGTATTAGCATGAATGACAGGTAACATAAAAGGTTGCACGAGGTGCATTATTTATTTATTTATTGTTGATGAACTCACGCTATCATTTCTGTCGATGCAGCAGGATCGAGATCCTCCAACGAAATGGGAAACCAGGCCAAAATGCGGCCGCGTGGTTTGGGTTGGTGAAGGGAGAAGACTGAAGAGAGATAATGAAGCGGATTGACCAAATAAGCTGCGAGATCCGCCGTCCGCGTAAGTGCTTTGGGCTGCCCATCATGCAGGTCTCGTGAGCCGCATTTCTTAAGATTTCATATTCGGAACAAATAGTACAGTACTACATCCAAGAGGAATTGAAAAGGCGCGGCGGGCAGCGTTCGCAGGAGCAGGACGAACAAATCGTGGTGGAAGGCAACTGGGAACTCCGGGATTGGATCGCTAGGAATCCCTCCTCTCTTCAGATAATTCGATTGAGCAAGCAAGCAATTGATGAAGATTAAATAGAATATTTTTTGTGATGTACTACTAAACCTCAAGTGGAAAAAATAGGTGTAGCCGTGTAGGAGGTGGTTGGTTCCCGATTGGGTTGCCCAAGAATCCTGAAAAGGTCTGAAATCATTTTAAAACCTGACATCATGTTATCTGAAATTGTTCCGTTTTCTTTTGGATGGTAGCATTTTCGGGAACATTTTTCAGTGGAGTGAGTGCAGGCAGTGTGTCCTTTTCCCCGGAAAAGAACATCATAAAAAAGGGGGGTGGATTTTGCTAAAAAGATAAGAAGGAACAGCTGCATGAGCCAGCCGTGCCGTGTGTGAGTGTGTCCTTGAAGTCCTACGTGCTCAAGCAACAAAAATATACGTGAGGCGCTTGGGACATGTCACCGCGCCCTACTTTTAGCATCGTAACCGAACGTCAGAAAAGATACTCGCTCAACAAAGTGTCTTGAATTTTTTTATTTATATATATATATATATATATATATATATATATATATATATATATATATATATATATATATATATATATATATATATATATATATATATATATATATATAATTGAACTAGCAACTGACGCTTGCAAGAAACGATTTCTCTGCACCGCAGTACTGCAAAGTGACTCGGTGTCACTTGCGTGCCGGATCACTTGTCAGTTTTAGTACCGGAGAGGAGGCTCATCCGGCGCTGCTAGCCTGCTAGTACACTACACGGAGTGGAAGCCGGGAAGAAGGTTGAGCCGAGCAGCTAGCGGACTTGCTTTTGGCAATAACTTGCTGTTGCTATCACCGTCAGGCGCTCAGCGTCAAGAATTAAGCCGTGGCATTCCATTTTCCCCCCTTTTATTTGTTCTGATCATCAGATATCAAATGCCGAAATGTCCAATATATAACGCATACTTTTAAGTTTTAGTAAAAAAGAGAAAGGGTATGGTAGTATAGGCGTCTTGAAAAGCTGTACAGGACGATTGGCCCATACTACTGCTACATACGTGCAACATGGATCTGCTGCTACTGATCGTTCGGGAGCAGATAGATATTTATGCCGAAAAGTTCATCCAGCCTGAATCCAATCAATCTGGCAACATAATCAAGGCGGGATGGTTGGTTGGGGAAGCAGGTCGAGGTCGGTCGTCGTCCATCCCGCTGCTTGATCCTTCCCACCAGCTGGCGCGGCGACGGCGAGCCGGCCGACGTGGCCGAACCCAGGCCGCGCCGCCCCGCCGTCGGCGTCGGCGTCGAGCGAGACGTCACGGAGGCAGAGTGTTGACCTCTGGTGCGGCTGATCCCCCCCGGGCGGGGCGTCCACACGGTTGGATTGGAGGTGGACAGCCCAGCTCTCGGCTCGCAGCTGCTCTGCTGCCGCTGCTGCTACTACCACTGCTGGTGTCGATCTCTCTCTTTCCCCCTCTGTTTCTGTGTGCCGCCCCGCCGCGGGTGTTGGCATGGCAGGGGAAGTCTGCACTGCACTGCAATGGAGCTAGCAAGCGTCATCTGTTGCTCACTGCGCTAGTAGAGACTGCCCGCTGTCTTGCTTGTCCAGTTGGTCCTCTGCTTCTCCTTTTCCTCCAGTTTCTTCAGAGGATCCGGAATTCCGCTGGTTGCTTGACTCACCGAACCAGTGAAGCGGAATAGCGTTGCCACGTTCTACCGGCAGGCAACTTGCTATAGTAGGTGATTTGATTAAATAATACTGGAGTACTACTACTTTAGGATTATATGCGCTTGATTATTGATCACTGTCCCCCCACTCGCTGAATGTATCTCCGTCCATCCCGAATTACTATATTTGTTTTGGATTTTCTAGATATGTGCTTTGCTATGTATATCTATATAATGTACATAACACTTGTCGTTTTGATCTTTCCAGATACAGTCCATCTACTATGTAATTAGGCATAAGTATATGTCTAGATACAAGGTAGTAGGAGTGTATTTAGAAAAAAACCAGAATGACAAATATAATACTCCCTCCGTATCATTATACTTGACGCCAACAAGCCAAAGAAAAAAGAGTCAGAAATAGTTGACGTTGTTTTCCCTTGCGAATCTTGATTTTCTTTCTTGCCCTTGACCTCTCTCGCTACCATACAAATGGAGATAGATAAGCGCACAGATGGAGGGAGCAAGGATGATGGTGAAAAGTGTCAAATCATGCATTCCTTAATTTTGTCAAAGCTGTCCTAAACGTCAAATAAAATGGTATGGAGGGAGTATTATGAAAGGGAGGGAGTATATGAATATGTATAACAAAATGTATATAAAAAAGCAAAAACGAAGTGTAAGTTTGGGACCGAGGGAATAGACACTGTATTATTACTCCTACCAGCTCGCTGTTTCCGAAAATATGAAGTGAGGTTTTCCAAAAAAAAAAGAAAAAAAGAAAAAGAACTGATAACTACAGAAGGGGTAAAAAAGATTAATCCTATACTAGCACTCTTGCTATCATGCATAAGTTACGTGCTTGCGGTTACGCATTTGCTGGAGCTCCAGCTGCACGTACGCACGCGTCGCAGGCCACGTCTGTCTGCAAATTATAAGGCGCGTCGAAGGCCTCCCTTTGACCGCAGTGGGTTCGGGCAAAAGTTTTAGCGATGCTGGGTTTCCGCGGCAAGCAGCTAGCTGCAAGTCGATCATCCTCGACCGATCTGTACTCGAAAGCGAGCGAGAGCGAGCAGCAGATGCAAGTTACCACCACAGTTCACCGTCGTTGGGTACTCCTACATGCCCCGCGTCGGAATGCGGTGAAAAAGAAACTCGATTGGAAGACTTTTGGCAACCAAAAGGAACAATGCTACTCCTGTGCACCATGCGTGCGTCTCCCACCGCTCCACGCGACCGCACAGCACTGCACTGAACTGACACGCGCACCGCCGGCCGGCTGGCCGCCGGCCCGCCGCGCCTCACATTTACGGCGATCTTACGAATGCTAGCTGGTAGTAGGGCGTACTGTTGGCTATTGGAGACCTGTCTACGTACTGGGCGGCGCCCCGATTGACAAATGCGTGCATGAACGACGACGTCGGCGTACGCGTGCGTGGCGTGCTCTCGTCCCTGCCTGAGCTGCCTCTGACCACACGCGTGCACACGCTGTTGCATGCATGCAAACGCGCTCTGGCCACACAGCACAGCACACTTCGCTATATATGCATGCGTGCCTTGCCTGCCTACTAGCTACCTAGCTGCCCGACTGGCGGCGCTCTGGCCATATCTATCGATTGCAATTGCATCATGCGTGATGATCACATTACCATTTCCACCGGCGACAATGCAACGCAATCAATCAAATAAACGTCTCTCCCTGCACATAGATTAATAATTAGCTTTAATTTTGTCAAAACCTACCTCTGCAGGCCGGCCGGCCGGCCGGCCGTTGTGGCGGTGCTCGATCGATCGATCGTCCTCGGTCAGTGAGACGGGCCACAACTCATTGCCAGGCGCGCGGCGGCCAAAGATTATTATCTCTTCTCCTCAGGAAGAAAATCGTTTCATTTCTTTTCTCATCACTTTCCGGGATGCGAACGAATATGCGATCCAGCGGCGCGGTGTTACATTACATACGAGGAGAAGCTAACCTCTGACGACGACGAAGCTTCCCGGCCGGCCGGTGCTGGTACAGAAATTTTAAACGGAACGGGACGGCCGGGGACGGGACTGGACATGAGACCGTACGACCCTGCTGAAAGACTGAAACGAAAGATCGTAGTATCCAGCAACGCGTGCTTAATTACACGCCTACTACTACACAGTACGAAAGACTGAAACGAAAGATCGTATCCAACAAAGCGAAAAGCTGGATCACATTTTGGCATTTTGCATTGGCCTTGCACTGACTCGAAAGGCAGTCGCTAGCTAGCTGCATTATTAGCATAATCTAGCGAGCACACTTGCACTGGATAATGTCAGCACTCACCAAGGAATGGTACTCGTATGTGCCATGCATGGTGACCCATCGCATCGAATATGTCACCATTCATCTCTCTGCTAGTCTGCAGCGCACAGCTTCCTTTTTGGGTTTTGTCTGTGCTCATCCGATCCGATGCAAAGCTCATCTGGCCTGCTGCTTCGTTATCAAGCAAGCTGGGTTCAGCAAACTGATTTGCTTAAATTTCCTGGGATTGGATGGACGACGATGGAGCATTACGTGCCCCTGGGCCGACGACCGTCTCAGCCACCAGTAATCACCCGTACCACTTCGTTCCTACGCGGGCGTCATCACGTACGTATAATTTAATTTTATTCCTGCATGCCGCTTTGGTTCTTTCCAATCCAGAAATCGGATGGAGCTTGAAGATGATGATCGTCGAGATGCCGCCGCACACAAACACACAACGTACCTTTAAATCGAATCGTTTCTTTTCTGTTCTTTTCTCCCTTTTTCCACAGTGAGTGAGTGGGTGTGCATCCCAGATAGAGTACTCCGTGTGGGTCCCTGCCGCGGTCGCTTTCTGTTCTGGGGCCAAGCTGCTGCTGCTGCGTGCTGACGTTAATTCGCTGCGCTTTTTATGGGAGAATCGAGAATGATGATGTGCCCATCTCCATTCAACTCGCAAAGGCACAATGACGATATGGCGATAGTATATATACGTACTCCGTATGTCTATGTGCATATCAAAATATGTGTATAAAAACCAAAGCGAATGGTAGTAATTTTGCTTACCATTATATTCGTTTGGTAGGTGTTAGTCTTGATCGATGTGAGGTAAAATCTTGTTGGCAGTTCTTCTTGTTGGTTTGTTCGAGAGAAAATCTTCTTGTTGGTGGTGATAAAGCCCAAACGGACGGGGCATCGAAGTGAAAGGAGCACTTACCAGTCGCATGACCCTCTGGTCGGAGTTCTCAAGCCTGGAATTCTTTCGGACCCCGGCGAGCAGAGCACTACACAAAAGCGAAACGCAATTAAAAAGCCTAGTAGGAAACTTCATCAAACAGCCACATGCTTGTTTACTCAGAATTGGCCGCTCCGACCAATAAAGCCGGCAGTAGTATGAACACCCTGGGAAAAGGTTCGTAAGTACCTTCTTCACTCATTCAAAGAAAGGTACTGTGTGTGATTTAGAGTTGTAGCTAGCTAGCATTGGCCCCATACTAGTACTAGTACGTTGCGTAACAACATGGACACTTATGCCGAAAAGTTGAGCCAATAATCCGTCTGAATTCTGAACAACACGGGGGCAATTAAGAGCGCTGGTTGGGGAAGCATGTCGGCCGCCGGCCAGTCGATCCATCCGTCGTCGCCGGCGCCGATCGATCGACGTGGGCGAACCCCGGCCGCGCGCCGCTCACGACGCCCCCGTCGGGAGGCGGCGGCGGCGACGTGGCCGCCCCACGCCGCGCGACGCCTTTTTGTTGCGGGACATGCACTAGAGCAGGTGACGTGGGGAAATGCTAGCTCGATCAGGGCCAGGTGCACGCCATTATTAGGGCCTGGAGACGTTTAGCGCCACTGATAATACTGTCATGTCATCGGTTCATATATACTAATCATGGCGAGAAGGGAGGGAGGGAGGGGTCAACGGCCCACGTCTGTCGCTTGCGCATAGTGGTTTCTTTTTCGGCCATTGAATCGGGCGACACGCCTGGATCCAACGACAACGAGCCAGTGCCCGTCGTCGTAATTAGTAGCAGTTGATGGTGGAGAGATAATGAGGTATTAGAGCTCCGATCGGCAGATCTTAGTGCTGTACAGTGGTCAGTGGATTTTTTTTAAAAAACTAGCATCGTGCCCGTGCGTTGCTACGGGCAACACAAATTGTTTCCCACGAGTATAAAAATGATTCATATAAAATATATGTAAAATATAACTGCACATTATACAATTAAATTGGTATCAACGTCAGACAATTTGCAGATTAAGCATTCTATATTTGACCTTCATGTGCTCCCTACTCCCTTCACGTGTCAGGGAAGCCCTTTGTCAAGGATAGATGATTCCATACAAGCTTGATATTCCATAAAATTCCAGTAGCCCTTTCGGTACACATAACAAATAGAGGAGATTGTGTGGCATTAAGTCTGGTATCTCTGGCTCATGTTTGACCTGCAAACAGGCAATATGATTGGTAGGAGTGCTTAGTTAGTGTGTTGGTAGGGGCAGGTTCCAAATGCTCTAATGCAAACTCAATATTATTAGGTCCAATTCAAACAAACCTTGCAATTGTATCTGATTCTCAAAAAATTGTTACATGAGTTCTGAAATTCAACTGCTTGTTGTTCCAATACCCATCAATAAGGAACTGAATCTGAAATAACTAAGCGACATCATCGAATTCCATATTCACCAAACCTAGCACACGAAAGCCAAAGAAGGCAGCAGCAAGAGACATGTTTAGCTATGTAAATCACATGTAATTATCATACGAATGAATACTTTGAGAAAGCTTATGTTAAAAATGTTTCAATCTCCAGACATTTTCAAAAATGGCATGCTAAGCAACAGGAGACTCTACAAAATGAAAACAAAGTGCATGACAATGTCAATCTACTTTAATATATTTCTAATAACACGCATATGGACGATATAAAACCAAAGAGATAATAAGACCTCTCTTTGAAAAACTATGAAACGATTAATTAATTTCCATTTTAGTGACCAATTAGCTCTGCATTTTCATGTGACAACAATAAGGTGACAAAATTTTCTTTGGCTTATTAGCGTGCGACCCTAAACCAGGTTCATAATTAGCATATAGCTAGGCATATCATCATCACACTTTGTAAAATAGCAATATATAATAAAAAGTTCTACCAAACTATGCAGCTATCAACCTTTGCTTCTGTTGACGGTTAATAGTTGTATCAAAGTTCGTTTGTGACTTGCAAGCGGACAAGTCTCCCGTCGTAGTCAAGGGACCCTTCTTCCCTCGAGTGGTGAACCCAAGGTATCGAATCCGTGGAACAATGTGCAACGCAAGGATTCAATCTAGTAAAGCAAGGTAAAGCTATCTATTGAAGAACAAAGATGCATCTAATCTAAGATATGATCAAGTAAACGAATCTAATCTAATCTACTAAAGAGGTAGCAAGAGAAAGCAAGAGATAACCAATCTAGACAATCTAGATCATGCTTATGTTGTAGCTCCAAACAAGATAGATGAAGATAGCAAAGCGAATCTCATTAAAAGCATCTTTAAATCGTGGCCTTCCCATCCGACTCCGAAAACATCCGCCTTTCGAGACCCCCGTTCTGTCACAACGTATCCCTATTCATGCGGGGAGCTTAGGGCGAGCTCGATAGAACAAGTTGAAATCACTTGGCCGGTCCGGTATGCACCTCTAGCCACCGCGGCTACAAGAGCACCATATGTAATCTAGCTATAGACTAGATCGTAGAAGAAGCAAAACCAAGAAGAAATCAAAATCATCGAGAAGGCACTTAATCGCTAGAAATCGGATTCACTTACAAACTTCACCATGAATGATTACATGAACAAGATCACCACCGGGGCCCTCCCTCGATCTTGATCCTCGCTCCGGAGCTCCGACGTGGTCTTCCATGCAAGGTTCCCACGTCGGCCAGGGAAACCCTAGGCAACTAGCACGACCCTCATCTTCGAGATGGTGTCCCTCAAGCTTCTCTGCTCCTCGACGGCGGATTACGACTTCGGTTCTGCGTGGCTCTCGGTCAGGGGGCTATTTATAGCCTGAGAAGCAATTAGGTCAAAGGAGAGGCCGATTGGGCCCCGGGTGGGGCGGGCCGGCCGGCCTGGGCCCAATTCGGCCCATCCCGCGGCTGCTTCGCCGGTGTTGCTTCCCACGTCTTCTAGATGTTCTCCCCTTTTGCATGTGGGCCCTTGACGTCGGTTTCTCTCCGAATTGGACTCAACTCCTTGTCTTGCAAGATTCAGGACTTTTCTGGTTCGGTCCTCGGAGTTTATCATCTTCTCGGGCTTGGTCCTTGGGCTCTTGGAGTCATGTTCACTTCATTGCTTGACTTGTATCGGGCTTCAAGATCTTGTCATGAGGTGCTTAATGAACTTATCCCGGAAGTCTTGCTTTCAACGTTAAAACCCTGCGTAAACACATAGCTCCAAAACCGACATGCACAAGTGAACTTGTTATACCACGGGGGTTAGTACCAATGAATAAGATACAAAAGTCATGCCAACACCGAAGGTAAACTCATGGCTAGGTTGACGGATTTTCACCGTCAACAGCTTCTGTAATTGAATCTGGGAAACAACTAAGTGGTAAGTACCTGTGAATCCCACACTGTTTAAAAAGATGGCAACATATGGTTGAACCCTTCAAAATAAGTTTCCCTAGAAAAGGTACAATATACATACACTCGACAACATATGTGAAAGGGCATGACTATGTGGCATATGATGCAATGCTGCTTTCACCAGCTGTTGAATGATCATAAACTTCAAGGTTGCTTTGTTGGTACCTGAGTCAAAATGTTACTAAACTTCCAAAGTTCAGAGCTCAGATGTACAATCAGTCAAAATGGATTCAATATTGTGAAGTCCCAAAAAACATATTATGACAGACTAAAATTTAACTCCTCACAATTCAAAGTTTCACAAGAAATGATAAGGGAAACTCTACCAATATATAAAATGAAATGTTTCACAACTTCTTTTTAGAAAATCCGTTGTACAGTGAAGTGAAACCAGATATGATTCTAATACAGATAAATGAAAGTGGCTGGCGGAACGTGTGATAGATCAGAAAATGCATATAAGCATACAGAGAGCTTGTCATTACGCTGATTGGTTTGAGGGTCTTCCGAAACTTCTTCAAAACAACCCATGCTTCATCAAATCATAGCTAGCTCGTTGACATAAAAAGAAATATGGAATCAAACATCATGATGCATGTATATTGTGCATGAGTTCAACTAATTTATCAGAAAATGGCAAGTGAAGATATGTGAACAGGGATCATTTTAGGCAGAGGATCGATTGGCATGCTACAACCGAAGCAAAGATGGCCATTTTGAGTATTCAATAGCATAGCCACTGTGGTGGTGGATACTTAACGCCACCACTGCAACGATGAGATAACCTGAATATGAACCCTGAAAAAATTCGATCAAAATTACCTTATAGTCATTTACTTTTTCTATGCTAACTGTCGTGTTGTCCTTGACATCACCAACGTACTTCTTGATGCATGTGCCACCCGCAGGCCGCAGCCATTCTCTCGTGACGCAATCAATGCCTCCTAATGGAGCTGATTAACCTGCGAGGCAAAGAGTGATGACATGTATTCTGAACCAGAAAATGGCTATGATGTTCAATTTAAAATCACAAATAATGCCACAACCCTACCTCCTCGAGTGGAGGACGGATGGTGTTCGATTGCCACTGATTTAATATGAGTGCGGCCATAGAATAAATTAGGTCAGAATTGTTTCGGCAGGCAAGGTAATGCTAACCTTTGTCGAATAGACCCTCTTGTGGGCCAGCGCGGCGGTGGGTTACTCGGAGCAGGGGAAGAGAAGCAGTTGGTGGTGGTGGCTCCGTGGCAGATCCCCCGTGCCTCCTCCCCTCTGATGTGGCTCGACGGATGGCCGCAGGGTGGGGGCACGACAGAGAGCGAGAATGGGGATTCGACAGCGGTGCGGGAAGATTAGCGGAGGGAGCGGAGGGAGCAGAGGGAGCAGAGGGAGCACGACCGCGGTCCGTCGTTGGCGACGGATGGCAGCATGGGGGCCTCCCCCAACCGCACGTCATGATTCCAACTCATGATATAAATCTAATGAACTGGGTGATAATCAATGACATAAGTTGTCCCTGCAAAGAGTTCACCAAACATAATACCTAAAAAAGAAGCAATTTGGACCTCGTATATGCACATTGCAAGCGTAACGTCCCTGTCCTACCATCAAGACTAACAAAATTGACACGAAACACAACCAATTCAGTTAAAGTATCTATTGCATCACAAAAAGCTAGCAGATGTTTCTGATAAGCAAAGGAAAATTCAGATCCCCACAAGTCACATACCATCCCCCAGGAGCCGGACACCTTGTCGTACCAATAGAACCCAGGCCGGAGCCTAAATGGCGGGCACGGCCACCCCTGCAGCACCACGAGCTCCTCCGGCGACAGCCTTGACCCGTTGACGTACACGTCGTCCGCCCGCAGCTGGTTGGCCGCGCACTCCCGTTGGCTCCTCATGACCAGCTCCACCTCCGCCGCGAGCAGCCGCCGTAGCACGCGCGAGCCTCACCCCGGCGTGTCCCGCCCGGACTCGCCCACGGGCGGCCGATGCGGTCCGGGCACTTGCGGCCCTCCGGCATGGAGGCCATCGCCGGAGAACGCACCCCGCGCGATGCGCGCCCTGCGGGCGAGGCACGACTCCTTGTCACGGCCCCAAAAGCCGCCCCCTTCCCGCGCCTGTAGCAGCCGCGAGACCTGCCGCCCCTCCAGTGCTCGGGGGAGAGGGAGCCGCTCGATTGGCCGGAGGAAGCGCGGGGGCGAGCCTCCCCAGCACCGGCATCGTTGTCGCCATCCTCCTACTCATCCTCATCCTCGTACTCGTCCTCGTCGTCAGAGGATTGGAGGGGTGAGCCGCTGGTCTCGGCGAAGGTGACCGCGTTCTGGTGGCGGGGCTTCGGCGGCATCGCCTGGGCCCTGCCGTCTCCGTCGCCGGCGCCCTCGTCATCGGACGGGGAGGATGGGAACTCGGCGGAGTGGTGTGCGGTGGCGTGGTGGTTCTCGATGACGGAGGTGGGTGAGTCCACCACCGCTCCCCCCGCAGCGGGGGTGGCGGAGCGTGGCCCGGGGTTGGCGTGCCCGTGGATGGCGGAGCAGAAGGACGACAGGGGCCGCCCTGGCCCGCGCTGGCGCCGCTTGGAGCTCGACACGCATGGCGACGTTGGAGACGGCACAGAGGTGCGAGGACACAATGGGAGCCAACCTGGATGAGAGCAGCGATGGTGATACGGCATGGAGGGGAGTCGCCGAGGGAGTTGGCAGCTGCGGCGTCCAGGAGACGTGGGGTGGATCTAGGGATTGCGTGAGGCGGCGACATGGGATCGGTTCGCGGCGTGGGACCACGAGATGGGGTGGAATAATGGGATGAGTGGATGGGAGGGTGCGGAGGCGGGGGCGGACGCGCGGGGGGCGGACTGCGCGAGGCAGAGAGGCAGATTCACATGAGCGGAGAAAAGTACTAACAAATTTTTGTCTCCACTTCGTACTTTTTAGTAGTAGAGAAAATAAAAGTACTGTTAATTGATTCATACGGCAGATTTATTATGAGAAAAAAGTATACAAAAAGCAGACTGAGTGTACATGTAATGCAACCTCTAGTGTCGACTTGGGTGCTGCTTCGCGCTGCCACAAATTTGCAATGCAGGAATATGTATCCACACGGTTTGGACGTCCAGCTCGCAGCAGCTACCCAGGTTTAAGAAAACAGCGAACCGCTTGGTTTTTCTAAACCGTAAAAACTAGTCCGATTTACCAGCAAAACCGAGTGGTAAGACATTAAGCCCAGTTTGCTAGCTCCGAGCAGGGTCAAACCGGCCAATTTGGCCTTACCTAATCGGTTCCCACAGGTTTTGTGAAACATGTTGTTGTTGTTGTTGTTGTTGGCATCGAGCATCAAAGTGTTGATGGTTTCCTCCTCCTCCCTCTGTACTGTACGGTGCCGAGTGAACATCCCAAGAGTCGATCACTAAAGATACTTTTTTCACATTATACAATCAGTATAAAGAAATACCACAAACCACTAGAGAATCCAAGTAAGATGGTTTCTAGTGCTGGATTGCCCTATACACTCCAATAATCCCACTATCCACTCCAACCTAGCTATTTGGGCATTATGGATTGCGTTGGGTCACATCAAACTTTTATAATTTTGGAACACACTCTCAAAGATCAAGTAATCTTCTTGAACTAACAAAATCTCCAAAAATGTAAAGGGGTTGGATCCCCTTTAAATTTGCAGGAAGCTCATAACCATCGGGCACGACTCCCCTATTGCCACCTTCATTTTGTATATTCTATTTTGTACATAATTCTTCCTCCCTCGCATCTTCCCAAGATAAACTTGCTAGGGACCTTCGATCTTCGATACAAATGATATTCTTGGTGACTAATTCTTTCCTGTCTCTTACGGACCAAAACACCTCGAACCTTCACTCCGTCAAGCGAAGGTCTTTCCCCAAAATTCTTCGTTGAGAAAACCTGCAAACAAAAATGATTGATTCTCGAATTTGATCAAATTCGTCAAGATCACATCTCCAAGGTTTTACTCTAGTCATGCGCCGGGAAGGTGACATGCAAACGTGTCACATGCGAAGGTGATTAAAGGGTTTTCTTTTGGATCCAGATCCCCAATAGATTGGAAAGAAACAATAATTATAGCCCCAACTGTTAGTATTTGATCTCCACCAGTTGGCCCAAAGGGTGGGCCAATTGGGCTCTTGACTCACCTCCCTTATCGGAGGAGCCCACCAACTGGGGTTGCGGGCCCCTGTCGCGCAGCACCATATAAGGGAGGTGGGGGTCACGAGGAACAGTAACCTGTAAGCGTCCACTAGCCCCACCTCCCTGCCCACTGATCAGGGGGAGCTGTGAGCGATGGGAAGCTCCGCCGCTGCCGCCGGTCGCCACTGCGCTTCACTGAGGATCTCCATAGCACTGCACAGTGACGACGGACTCCATCTGCACCGACAAGTTCATCCACTACTTCCTAATCCCATGGTGATCTCCCTCTGTCCTCTCCTCTCTCCCTCTCGGTTAAACTCAGGAACACCCTGTTTCCCATCATTGTTGAAGGTTATCACCCACCGATCTACACCTAGTTGATCCTTAGGATCTAACAATGGTGTCAGACGCCTCGATAGCATGTAGATCGAGTTGTTGGGGGTAAGAAAAGAGCACCGCTGCAGAGGCGGTTTTGGCACCTTCTCCGTCACCACAGGCGTGGGGGAGGGAAGAAGAAGGGTCGCCCATGATGTCGCATCCCAAAGAAATGTAAGAAAAAATCAATCTCGGATCGAGGAAATTGAGAAAAAATTCGATGTAAATCGGAGATGAAAAGTCAAGATTCAAAGTGAGTCAAGACGAACGGGCAAACCCTAACCCTAGATCCAACTCGGGTTAGGGGAAGAAACGCGCAACAAGCAACGAAACCCTAACCCTAGATCAAGAAACGCCGACGAGGAGGAGGACCTACCAGGTACTTACTTTGTCGTCGTCAGCCGACGATCTACCAGACGCCGGGCGGGAGAGTCAACCCGAGCCGCCGGGGGGGGGGGGGGCGAGATCCACGCCGCTGCACATGCTATACCCACGGACTCGGGGCCAAGGGCATCGTCGCGAATCCTAACGACGACAGCGCGCTCTCCCTCGCGGGGAACGCGCTCGCCGGTGCGGGGACCCGCGACGGCGCCGCCACCTCCCTCTGGGCCGCCATGGATGGCGATCTCAGGTTCTTGCACTGCGAGACTCGGGTGAGGGGGAGGGAAAGGAGAAAGGAGCAAAGAAAAGTGGGAGAGGGCCAGTGGTCTATTGCTGGCGGTGTCACTCCTCGCCACCACCGACGTCGGCCACCACCCTCAACCACACTGCCAGGGGGTGGCGCCCCTGTCTCTGGATCTCGTGTGCGGGGCTACAGGATGCGAGGCAGAAGAAAGCAAAGAGAGGAAGGGGAGACGGCCGCGGCCTAGAGCCGGTGGAGCTCGCCCTCACCATCACCGGCGGACACCGTCGGGCGCGGGAGAGAGGACCCCACCGCCACTGTGCAGCGTGAGTTTCACGGGGGAGGGGGTGAAAGGGGGGCTAGGGTTTCAGGGAGCCGGCGGGGGGGGGGGGGGGTTGTCCCTCCGAGAAGTGCTCTCGGCCGTCCATCAAGATGAACGGCTAGGAGCAGCCGATCGATGTATGGGCCAATTACGGTCCAGGAGGGAGGCGATCACGGGCCGGTTCAGCGACCCGGTGGTTGGCTACTGGGCTGAGAGCCCAGGCGAGCTTCTGGAAGAAGGCTTCGGGCAAATTCTTGTATAATACCTAATGAACATTGAATTTTTGAGATTTGTTTTTTTCAGAAGCAGGTATTTGATGTATTAAGAATAGAATCTTATATCTTCTTAATTTGATCTAATGGGTTAAATTGTTTAGAAGAATATATGAGAATAAGAAATGCATTTGAAAGTAAAGTTTTCATGTTTTTTATGAATTTTTCCCTCAAGTTTCCGCTGCAAAGTGAAGTTTTATCCTCTAATTTAATTAGAGGAGTAGGAAAGCATTTCTTTTAAAGTTAATTCTGACCAAAGTTGATGATAACAATATTATAATTTTATTTATGAGTTTAAAGTTAAGTTTGTATTTCTGTTAAATTTTGTATCAAAGTGATCAATTTTTAGAGAGAAGGTAAAGATCAAGATGCGCTCTTGATGAAGGAAAGTTTATCAAGTGCTTCTGAAAAGTAGATTTTATCACATTTTTTAGATTTTATCACGTTTTTTCATGATTTCGCTGTAATAATGATTATGTTCCTGATTAAGATTGAAAGTTTATTATGATATCGTTGTCTTCTGACCAAAGTAGATGATAACAGTGTTGTATATTATGCATTAGTTATATTTCTGCCCAAAGGTGATGTAAAATTAATGTAGAAGAATGTTGTATCTTTTAATTTCGAACAAAGTTAAGTTAATGCATGCAATATTTACTTGAGCGAAAAGGTGAGAATGATGTTTCCTGTCAAAGAATGAGATTACTCGGCTACATTGTTGTGGTTTGTGAATGGAAATGTTTAAAATTAAGCAAAATTTGGACATCTTTATGCCAAAATGTGTTCAATTTTTTTCTCTCGTGAGAGTTTCCGCTGTTTATAATTCAATTAATTTTCTGATTAAGTTGGAACCAAAGGGAAAATTTAATCAGGAAATGAAGTTTAAGTGAACCCTTATACGTCATGACTAAATTTGACGTTATTGTAAATAGTATGATGTAAATTATGATAAGTAAATATGCATGTTTAATTTTGACCAAAGTTAAATTAAACATGTGTATAACAGAATATTAAGAGATTTTTGCAAACACTTCCGATGTCCTGAGAACATATCCCGCATGACGGGAGAAGTTAAGCATAGTACTTATGCTTGTTAATCTTGCATGACAGGAGAAGTTTGAAGGAATTATCTTGTATTAACAGGAGAAGTTAATGATGACTCTAAAAAGAAAGAAGATCATTACACGAGGGATTTTGTTCTCTCTAAATAATGGCACGACGGAAGGTATTAGTGGACATTGACCCAATGAAGAATGGCTGAATGTAACACATGTTTAATTGACACACGTCTGTTGAAGTTGTGTATTGCAGAAGATCTAGATTTATTTCTGGATTTGCTAAGTGAACACAAGCCAATTTTTTAAGTATTTATAGAGGTCACTCACATGACAGGGAAAAGTTTAAGTCAATACCCGCATGGCGGGGAAAGCTAGTACAGTGGTGTCCTCGTTAGGAGTCCTTTTTAATAATTTATTTATGATATTATCATTTTTCAACCAAAGTTGTTAATGGCAATGTTATAAACAGATTATAATGAGTTCATGCATTAATTCTAGTTTCTGCCCAAAGGTGATGTAGAATTAATGCAGTAGCAAGATGAAGTGAGTCAACCCTCATTTTCTTTAAGTATATCTTGCGTTGCAAGAGAAGTTTGAGATAGTTCTTAAGTTTTCTTAAGATTGATCATGCATCTCATCATGTCATGGTCATTAAGCAATAAAGGGTTGATGCCAAACGGGGAGAAATCCCAAAACCACACCATTTCTAAATATAAAGGTGTAGAGTTGACTAATTGACTCTATGCAAATGCATGCGAGCACTCTAAATGAGTTGCTTGTCATAAAGTAAGTAATGGTGGAAGACACATATTTTAAATGTGTTGTGTGGCTAAGAAGAAGGAGTCACTTTTAAAATGAAGTAAAAGGACAAAAGGAAGTTGTATACAGGTCATTATGTAAGTATGATATGCGATTTTAACTTGCAGAAGTATAGCAAATAATGTACTCTGTTAAGTTGTTGAAGTGCAACGAGGAATAAAGTGCTCCCATATGAGTTAAGAAATAACGTTGTTTGCATGACACAATCGTGTGAATGAAGCAAGTTAAGAAAAACTCCTCATTCACAAAATGTTTCATTTTAAGTTTCGAAATTATGGCATTGAAGCTTATGCCATATTTCGAGGGGGAGAGATTATCCCTATACTGAAGGAAATGCATAGTATGCATTGAAAGAAAAGATATGATCTGTTAAGTAATTGTGATCGTCACGAGGAGTACAACGGTCATAATATTTGATACCCCTAAGAAGGAAACAACTAAATTCCTGGATTTTTTATATTTCCGATAGGAAGATAGCGTAAGCGATCAGTATTTCTATTGATCAAGATAGATCAAACCCAAATAAGAAAGTTAAATGATACGCCATCTTTACAAAAGATGGGACAATCTGGGGGAGCATGGTACACGTAGACCTAACTCCATATAGAAGATGAAATGATGAGAAAATGTGTCGAGAAGTCCTTTTTCTCACTACATGTTGTAACTACACCAATAATGTTAGACATTGATAGTGATGTTGTTTCACTTGTGGAAACTTATTGCCACACATACGGGGGAGCATGGCATGTCCAATACCTCTCGTAGTGACAAGAAACAAAAGAGGAACCTGTCCTTCAGGATTCGATAGTTATCATTGTCGCATATGAGAAGTCTTGGAAAATGAAATGAGATTTATGAGTACCAATATTGTTTTGGCACTTAGAAGAACTTGTTAATGGAGTCAAAACAGTGGACTGTAATGGGTCTACAAAACTACATGTGACTCCAAAGACGATGAGAATAAACATGATGCACGACTTAAGTCAAGAGGCTTCATGCAAGAAAAGAAATAAGTTATAGTGAGACATTTTCTCATGTGAGGATTCTTCAGAATCATAATATGAAGGCGATCTTCTCCAATAAAGGATATCAGAATATTTACATGACATGACCCAAAAGGTTTTGTCATGGAAGGAAAAAGAACAAATAAGGTGCTGCTTGAAGTAAGTTTTGGGTTTTAGTAGGAATCATGAGGACAATTGCATTTATGCAAAGTTTAAGAATTGGAAATGTGTTTTCCTCATCATAAATGTAGGTGACATCCTACTCTTTAGTAGTGATGTTAGTCTGTTATTGCAGACGAAGGAAGTTATTGTCCTCAAATCTTACACGTTTGTATATCTCAGTGAAGCATCATCCGTTCAAGGAATTGAAGCTCACTGAGATATAAGTAAAGGGGTATTATGGTTATCGCAAAACACATATTTAGAGAAAATTCTAAAGAAACATAGTATGCCTGCGAGTCACCATATGCCTGTTCTATATGAGGTCAAGGGTAATAGTTTTGGAATTTAAGTATTCTAGGAACCAATGTATGATCGATCGAAAGAAAGTGGTTCCAAGTGCTTCAGCTGTTGGAAGCAAAATCAATTGCTCAAGAAGAAGTTACCCTGACATAGTTTAAGTATCCGGGAAATTTTGGCAGAAGTCCAGTCCAGCTATAGATCACTAGGATGGAGTTAAATAAAGTCTTTGTAATAATCTTGAAAACTGTTGTAAGCCTCATGCTAAGTAAGAAAGTAATACGTACTCACAAAAGATTGTGAGTAAAAATGACTAAGTTTTAACGAGTTGTTTAGTGAAGCCCACAGTAGTAGCTAACACTCGACACGTTTTAAATCTTAATGCAGGCATATTTCGTTGAATCAGTCTTTTTCGCCACATCGCGTATAAAGGGAATCGAACCCAACTCTTCCACGAACCCCCCACGAATGGTCCTCCCTTAACTCAATGAACTTTGAGAATTCCTTTGCCTAGTTTTTTTCTTTTCAGTTCTCATAAGTCCTTGACTAGCAGAAAATCAATACTTGACCGACTGCGTCACAGTGCTCAGGTAAAGTGGCAGTGGTTGAAAGCGAGCGGAAACGTCAGTGTTTTCTGTGCGTTACGATAGTAGTGGTGAAAGAAAATCCAATTCAAATATCTCAACGTAAAAGGAAAATCGTTTCACTTTGAAAGGAAAGACTCCAGCTAGCTATATGAGATCGAACTTCTTCCATCACTCTATCTACGATATTCATTGCACCGAAGGCCTACGCATCTTCTGAGCTTGGAGTCTTATTGTGGAAAAGCTCCAAAGCAAAATAGTTGTGATGTCATGGGTTGGGTATACCGTATACCCAAAGTTTAGCATGATACGAGGCTACAAAACAGGTTAAATGGTTAAAGAAACCTTTACTCGGAATAGATAATGGTAGACAACAGCAACATACCATTCATGTGTATTGTCTCCAATAGCAACATGTGAAGTGTGCCGCCAAGCACATTGAAAGTGAGTTATATGTTGCAAAGGAGAAAATCCAGAATCATTTTGATAGTATTGAGCATAGAAGTACCGAGCAAGTACTTGCGGATCCGCTTACCAGAGGTTTACCACCCAGTGTGTTGAGAGAACACACAGTCGACATGGGTTTTATGGTAAAGCCTATGATTTCTGGATTACTGAGGGCCCAAGTTAAGATCCTTTCAAAATGGATAAGTGTATTGTGGCTGATTAATCTGATTGTGATTACAATTATGATGACCCATGCTCGGTATATTTATTTGTGATGAAGTGGATGCCAACAAGGTTAAGAAACATAAGGTGAGATCAAGGGGGAGAATGTCAGTATTGATCTCCACCAGTTGGGCCTTTGGGCCAACTGGGCTCTTGACTCAGCTCCCTGATCAGGGAGCCCACCCACTGGGGTTGCGGGCCCCGTCGCCCAGCACCATATAAGAGAGGTGGGGGCCACGAGGAACAGTAACCTGTAAGCGTCCACTCGCCCCACCTCCCTACCCACCACTGATCAGGGGGAGCTGTGAGCGATGGGAAGCTCCGCCGCCGCCGGTCGCCACCGCGCTTCACCGAGGATCTCCACGGCACTGCACAGCGACGACGAACTCCATATATCTGCACTGACGAGTTCATCCACTACTTCCTAATCCCACGGTGATCTCCTTCTGTCCTCTCCTCTCTCCCTCTCGGTTAAACTCAAGAACACCCTGTTTCCCATCACTGTTGAAGGTTATCACCCACTCATCTACACCTAGTTGATCCTCAGGATCTAACACCAACCACATATCTTTTCCAATCCAATTCATTTTCTCAACCAACCCACTATTTAGATTATAACCCTAGAACCCAAACATGTTAGATTATTATTATTCTTATAATTTTTCCTCCAAAACGGGACTAGGGGCGACGTAGTGCGCTCCGGTTAGGATGAAACCATTTCTCTGGCCCGCCGCTCGCGCGTGTTACAGCATGGGAACAGCGCTGAATGAAGCTGATAGCGGATCTTAAAAAAAAACAGAGAAGCTGACAGCGTCATCTGTTGCTACTGTGCTAGGCTGCTAGCCTTGCTTGCTCAGTTGGTCCTCTGTGTCTTCTTCAGTGGTTTCTTCTCCCCTTTTACTTTTCCTGCTGGTTGCTTCACTCACCAAACCAGGAAGCAATAAGCAACACAGAGTCACATTCCAGCAAGAAACTGGCCGTATTATATATGCTTGACCACAGTAGCACTACTCTCGCTGAAAGTATAATACTACTTATGCATCTTTGTTTACTGTAGGCGTTTGCTTATAAGTTACTGCAACTACCCGGCCACAAAGTTAATTGACAGTGTAGTACTCCCGGCAGTTGAGCATAAAATAGTCAAGGTTAAAAGCAGGATCCCGTTGCTTTGCCTAGCTGCGGGGTTTAGGGTTTACAGTATGAGGTTGACGGGCGGTTGATCGAGGGAGAAAGAGGGCGTCGCGTCGCGCCCAGCGTACAGGAACCCAGGACATGGACATGGAGGCGGAGTGAGACTGTGTGACGACGCAGCGAGAGTGAACATGGCTGGCTGACTTGCGGAGTGGAGGTCGTCGACATGGCGTGTTGCTGTCCAGCCACTCGAGCAGTACGTCCTCAACGACCGCGCCGGCCGACGCCGATGCCGATCCATCCTTCTCTCCGTCGTCGCGCTCATCATCCGTCCGTACGTACGTCGTCGTCCTAACAAACAGAGAACGATAGGATCGGAATCGTCGAAGCGATCGCTGCTGTGCTGTCCGCCGTGCACAGACCACACGCTGCGCTAATAACGGGGAAGATCGGAGCCACTCGCTCTCTTCCGGTCGGTCATGGATTCCTCCGTGGCTTTGGCCGCCGCCGCCGACGACGACGACGGACGACCCCCTGGTAAGTGCTAAAGGTAGGTATGGTTCGATTTCGATCGATGCATGCATATTGCACCACTGGTAGATCCGGTGAGTGTGTTTTCTTTGCGGCGGCGTAGTGTGCAGTGGTTAGCAGTACATTATAGTACTATATATATAGTCGTAGAATATTTTTTTAGTATTATATAGTCGTAGAATATTTGAAGTAAACTACTTACTTCATTTTTATTTTGTTTTTTAGGGCACTCTAATAATTTGTTTTCTGGATGGAACGCTAATAATGTACACTGTTGGTAGCACAAAAAAAAAAAGAGAAAGATGTGGGTGAGAGAGATAGAATCGACTGCATCGTATTGGTTCCTAGCAGGCCGGCACGGGTATGGACACCTTGAAAGAGTCGGCACAGTATGGATGACCGGTTTGTGTACTAGCATCGCCCCCATACAACATCAACACTCCTCCTGCTAATTTGGAGCAGATATTAATGTCGGAAAGTTGGAACCAATCCGAAGCCGATGGTTGGGGTCGACATATCCATCGACGTCGATCGTACGTCCCTTGCTAGCTGCCTAGCGCGGCAAGCGGTCGACGTGGCCCAACCCAGGCCGCGCCGGGGCCCGTCACGCGAGACGGTTCCGGCTCGCGACGACGACGGGGCAGCAATGAAGAAAGCATAGGCTGATAGCAGGCATCATGCAGCTCCGATGAATCCAGTGTTGACTTCAATCAAGGCGTTGACGTTTTCCACTCTCCTCTCTCTCTCGCTCTCGCTCTCCCTCTCCGTACCCATGTGCTGCGTGCACGGTCGCAATGCACTTGTCACTGAAAGGTTTAGTATTTTTTCCCCTAGTTAGTGAGGCCTTGTTTTACTCCCACCTTTTTCTATATATGACATCTAAACTAACTAGTTTGTCTTAAATGTCATATGACATCTAAACCACCAATTCAATTTTTTGACCAATTTTAACAATCTAAATGAATGAGTGGCTAAAAAGGTTCATATTGTGCACCTTAGTTCATTTGAATTGTCAAAATTGATCAAGATTTTGAAATGGTGGTCAAAAATTAAAATGGTCAAAACTTTGGTTTGGCAGCTTTGGCCTTCAACCAATCAGGCCCCTAAACTAACTAGTTTGTCTTAAATGTCATATATTTAATAATATATAGATAGTTCTTTCACTATATATTCACCATCACGTCGAGTCACATCTCTTCTGCCACAACAAACGTCAAAATGTGCTAGTACAAATTTTCACCGATTCAGGGATAGGGCAATACTGCTACTAGTACAAACCTACGACTGTAGCTCGATCACTACCGTGGTAAGCTCCTCTACGATCAACCGAAAGCGCGCGATCGATCTCGATCTGTCCGTCTCGATCGCTCACCCGTCGTCCTCAACAGACCGAGAGGCCGATCGATGACAGGAACAGAAGCGCCTATGCAAGGAGCACTTTTTTTGGACAGGAACAGAAGCGTCGTATGCCATGTCCGTGCCACACATCTCAGACGACGTGCACTATTATTAGCTTATCGAGATCCGGACGGGAGGAAAAGGCGCATTGAATTGGATTGAAGGCTTTGAAGCTCCTCTGACCGTGCTCCGCCGCAATGCAACAGCGCTGCGCTGCTGGCTTCGGCTTCGGCTTCGGCTTCGGCCGGGGTGTGTGTGTCCGTACGTCTGGGTGCGGTTCGGCGGCAGTAGCAAGCCATCTTCTCTTGGTAGCCAGCCAGCGCAGCGCGAGGTGGGCGCCTGGGCGGCAACTGCAAGCCCACCTGCAGCTAGCTGTCCTCCTGGGCGGTGCCGGGACGACTGACATTGCGTGTCCGAACGACGGCGGCGGCGTGCGTGCTCGCTGCTCCTCCCAGCGTCTCTGACGAGACCACCGCGCGCATTCCGCTTCCTCCGGACAGACACCTGGCCACTGCTACTGTACACCCCACCCACCTCTGTACGGCCGGCAGCTACTCGCGCGCCAACGTGCGACTCGGCCACGGCCCACGTCGTCGTCGTTGGACTTGAGTATACTTGCCGGGCCTGTACACCACCACCACCAGACCGGCGCCGTCCGCTTGGCGTGGAATTTCCATCTTCGGCCGGCCGGTGACAAATGCCTCCCGCTCGTCAAACCTGCAGAACGCCGCGGTGTGCGCGTGGCGTGGCGCGGTGCTCCATGCATCGACGACGACCCCGGCCGTCTTCCAGCCTACCCGGCTTCTTCGTACCTATCTCCGGTCAGTGAGTGAGACCACACATCGCCGGATCGATCCGCCCAAGATTTTCTCCTCACATCAGGAAAAAAGTGCATGCCGAACGGTGGTGTTCGACTCGACACGGGGAGCTAACTTGGCTCTGAAGCTTCCCGGCGCCGTACGTCCCTGCCGTTGCCTGCCGGTGCAGAGGTTTGCAAAACAGTCGGGCCGCCGGCCCTGCCGAATGCTGATCGGAACGAGACGTCGAGTCCATCAAAAGCGTGCGTGCTTTACGCGACGTGCAGCAGCGGTGCGTGTGTCTCGCTTTGCTACGGCGCCAGATGATGATGATCGTCGATGGAATCGATCAAAAGGGAAAGCCGGATCTGGCACACCGTGTCCCGGCGGATCGGGCTCTCCACATCGGCAAGCAACCGACTAGCTAGCTACGTTTACTAGCAGTTCGGCACTTTGGAATGGATCGCTGATGAGCACTCGCGGAACAATACGCATGTGTACCCACGCACGCGCCTGCCTTTAATTTTAGCTTTGTGGTTTGTGCTCATCACTTGTTCGTCATCGAGATCTTCACCCTCTTTTAATCCAGCTGGTTGCATGCCAATCACAATCACTCTGGCTGGGTATGAATGGGTTGGGTGGATGCCTTTACCGACCATCGTCACCACCTTCCTTGCATTGGCGGCCGGTGTCATCACGTCAGATTATATTCCTCATCTGCCTGCTTGCTTGGTTTGGTTCTTTCCAATCCAAACTGACGGTGACGACGACCTTTTCAGCAGCAGGATTCGAGTCATTTTTTGCCCCCCAGGGCCAGGAGATTGGGATCATATGGACTAATGGACGACGACGGCGACGTCCCTGGCGCGAAAAGGGGCCACGGCAGCTTCCTTCAACTCGCTCGCTTTCTATGTCCGCCGCCCCGCGATGCGGACACTTGCACGCAGCGCCTCCCTCCTCCTCCGTCGCCATCCATCCATCTCGCGAGCATATAAGCAAGCAATGATACGGTGGCTAATCTCTGTATCCTCACCGCCTTCTGGTCGTCACACACCAGATTGTTTTCTCTGGCAGATGGAAATTCAACGCGAACCTCCACCTCTCCGTACGGGAAATCTATGGTTTTTCAACGGGGTTATGGAAGGATTTAAAAGTGGATCCTCCAGCTCCTGGCGAGAAGTCGATGCCAAGGAAAGTCCTGCACTTGTAACTTCCAAGTTATTACCTTTTCTGACCGAGTTGGAGGAGCAGTATCCATCCTTTTTGCACTTGCGAGTAAAACTCACCTTCGATCATGTAGACCTGCGGCCAGCCAGTCAAAATATGAATGCAAATGCTCTTGTTACATGACCATTTCGCTTGGTTGGAACAGGAAGGAAGCCTGGAATTCTTTCAGACTTGCATTGGGAGCAGTGCAAAGTAAAACGTAATGCCCAGGAAACTTCATCCAGCAGCCACATACTACTTTAGTACTTTATTATACTCAGCTAAGTAGATATTGGTACTACTACCGGGTGACACTTTATATATATGTTACTCCTGAGCATAGTTCATCATAAGTTACAGCACTGATTGACAGGGGGGGGGGGGGGGGGTGATCTCAGATTACAATTTCATGCTCCTCCAATTTCGTAAATAACGGAAATTCATGAATTTGATCTCAGATTTCAATTTCATACACAACAGTGCCAGTTTTTGGTTGATCTCAGATCAATGCTTATACAATGCCGCGTAAATTTGATGCTATACATAGGTTCTAACCTACTATAATGGTGGTTATAATCTACTACATACACTGGCTTCATAAATAACAGAGCTAGTGTCATTGATCTCAGAGCAATCCTATCCAAGGCTGTGTACAATGGTGCTGAGATCAGAGTAATCCTCATCTACTTACAGACAACAGTGTACCGAAGACTAGATATTGCACATAGAGCAGGTGATCCTAATTACCTAATGTGCGAGTACGTACAGCAAAGAAGGCAGGTGCAGCCAACAGATTCATACAGCGTCCTCAGCAGCTGACGAATCATGGATGAGCTGCTCCCGTTTCTGTGCTTCTATAACCTTTTGCATCGCATACTGACACCTACAAACCATAAAGGTCATTTTCTGTTAGTTTGGAAAATACAGCAGACATTCTTTGCACTATACAGTACAGTTAATAATCAATTTAACAAATAAGAATGCATGAATGCACATCATTGCTATTCGCTAGCTAAGTCGTACAATTATTCTTGCCAAACCCTGCAATATACAATCCAAGGTGCTCATATGCTGCTCGTCAAAATATACACAATTTCTGTTACTTTGATTGAAGGGCTAACTGAAACTGGTGAAATTTGAACACTGCTAATATAGATGGTCCGAAATTCATACTTATTTTCATATGGAATAGCATTGAAATATATCACTTACATATATAGAACTTCCATGAGAGTAGAGTTTTTGGTATACCTCCAAGGAAGATGATCAAGGAACATGCGAGGCGACACAACAAGGTCCATAAAGTCTTTTTGATTAGCAATAAATGCTTTGTAGCTCCTGTTCTTGCGACGAATCGCAGTTGTCTTCTGCAATGGAGTACTTTTCTTTACTGGAACAACATGAACAACAAGGCCTGGAAGATAAACCTCAGGTGACTGCCCTTCAGATGAGCTTATTGTACTGATGTGATCATTTGAAGCAGATGTGAGTTCGGTACCATTATTTAAACGAGACAGTCTGTACCCCTCACCACATTCATAAAAGTCATCTTCTTGAAATTGACCATCTCTAGATTCTCTACAGTGTGAAACATCCAAAAAACCACGGGGTTCAAAGATGCATTTCCCTCCATCACTGGCAGTAGTCATTCTAGATCTACCCAACTCATAATTAATTGCTGCTGTGGAGCTAACTCGATATTTTGGGGTATTTACCACGCAAGATATTGCTTTGCCAAAGAGAAATAAGCCACCTCTTATTGTATGCATTGGATTCCTTCCACGCATTTGGTCATTATTTAGTTTAGCCTCACTAACTATCTGCAGAGCACCAATTGGAGCACAATGCTCTATTGCATTTTTCTCATCCGTTCTGGCATTCATGATTCCACCAACTAGTTTACCCACTTTAGCAGAATTCGGCGAAGCCTTTGATAGAGCCTTCACAGCCAAACCACGCAATCTAATCACCGAGTTCATGGATAATCGTGCAGAAAATTCATCATTGTGGACTATGCTGCAAGTGATGGATGGTTTATCAGCATCGACAAATATATAACTATAAAGTATATTCCGCTTGTAAAGGATTTTAAATTTCACCTGGTAACAAATTGTGAGCATGCATCTGCTATCACATAATCCACACATGGTGCGGCTCCATATGCATACACATGTAATTTCGGGAATCGTCCGTATAGCTGTGTTTTTGTATACAAAAATGACTCAATTGCATGAAAATAAACATTACAAGAAACAATAAAATAATTAATCCATGCATTCTGGAAAACCTTAAGCATTTCTTGCTTCATTTATTGCCAATCACTGAGCGTTTTGCATATTTTAAGCCAGCATTGCAAAGTAAGGATATTATGAGCTGGGGATCATCTTCCTAGATGTGATTTGACATGGCACCGTCTCAAAAACTGAGTAGACAAAAACATACAGAACCCCTCTAAAATTCTCCTGCTCTGGTGGTACGTCATCTAGTTGCCCAGCATTTCGTCACCTCATTCAAGAAATTAAATCCTAATGCACAAACAAAAGTGTGCTCGTCACAGGAGCCATAAATTACCAAGATGAACTGAACAATCAACAATTGTACGAAAAGTCGAAAACAAACAACTAAGTAATACAGAAACACTTAATTCCGAAAACTCTACAAAACACTTAATTCCGTAATGGCATGTATCCGTATTTAAGTGAAACATCTAAAAGGACTCCCTTAAGTTTTATAACTAAATATGACAACTCAACATCATCAAGTGACTTCAAATAAATTCTATGCTATAAAATAAAAAAACTTACCTTAATACCAAGAAGTGCAGCTACAGAACCTCCTAAAGAATGTCCAACGATTGCAATATTGTATCCATGGCACTCACAACCATCCCCAAGAAGAGAAGATAAGAATCCAGCTGTCACTGTGTCTGACTTATCTGAAAACAGTTCCATGACAGCTGTTATAATGCTGTAGTGCTGCATTACCATTTGTAAAACAAAAAAGGAATGTGGTAAAATATATACCGTCATTCTTTTCTTTTTTTTTGGAAAAATCAGCAGGAGCACTGCTATGTCATTCAAGAAGAGGCATCATGCAGTCTTACATGGTTGTTCGAAAATTATTCATTGTAGCGACTGAGGTATTCTTGTTTGTAGTTAATGCAATACTATGTCATGACCTAATAGTACTTTTAAATTAAGAAGAAAGAAAAAACATATAGACATAATATAACACGCTATGCACACAGAGAAAATAATGCATGTTTTCTTGTTGACCTTGATGTATGGGCTGTCCCTCAAGTACTGTGTACAGCTCTCGAGCTGATTCAACAATTCCTGCATGTCCATAGTGTGGAAAAGATGAGAGAACGGTATTCTTCAGTTGAGGGGACAACTGATCAGAACTGCAATAGAAAAAATCATCTCATCAGATCAGGCCAAAGAAGAGTGGAATTCATGATCTAGTTTAGAGGTGACCTAGATCAATTTCCTAGAACATTTTGTCACGTTCATTCAGCGAACTAGTAGGGATAATATGGTCTAAAAATCGTTAAATGATACATGTTCATAGGCTTGCTTTATAGAACATAAATGTAAAGGTGGTTCTCTGATGATGTGAATGACAAATTTGGATCATTTACTCATTCTTGTACATTTTGAAAAAAAAACGAAATCTAGAGTCAACCTAAATACTTTTACTTTACAATACAACAAACAAGCCAAAGGTACAGCGAGTTACTTGATCAACCCATCCAAGTCATCCATGGTAAGGGAACATTCCTTACACAAGCCATCAGTTATAACATCTTCTGGTGTCTCAGTTCCACGGATAGCAATGACTACTGTACTCAAATTATGTAAGACAACAACAAAATAGGCAGCCTCACGTTTCGTCTGCAAGCAGAAAAGAAGAGAACTCATCTTAAAAAAGAGAGAAGAACTTGATCACAAAAAAACTGTCACTATAATTTGATACAGAAGACGAGCTGATTTACCTGTCTAACACGACCTTTCCGAAGGATTTCCGGGGCCACATTGGCATATTTTAGGAAAGCAGCTGCATGCCCTCTCCAGCAGTTATCACCTTCAAGTATTGGTCGTCTGCAGAAGTAAAGTTACAAGCATGAGTATGCATCATTCAACAAGTGAAACATGTTTTGGAGCTCACAAATGAAAATTTTATTTCTTCCTTCCTTTTATAAAAAAACTATTTCTTTTTAAATGCAAGAGAGAGAGTGGGGATAACTCTTATGTGCCATTCTATGATTTTGCCAATCACAGTTCAACACTACTCTTCAAGAGTTAGTTTTAAGAGCTCACAATATTCACCTAGCACGAGTCCACGGAGTCAAAACGCTTTGCCTATTGAGCCACACACAGGGAAACATAAGAGGATTCCTTCCAAAATCAAGCAGTGGGCCCTGAAAGCATAATACATTCAATGTGCCTGGCAAGAACTGAAAAATAGACAGATCAAGGAATGTAGGGAATAACTGTATAGGCAGCTTCAGCAAATGGGTGAAAGAGAACAGCCTCTTGGATAAGATCTTGAGGAGCCTCCACTAGTTCTTTTGAAGTAACAGCGGACAAATTTGATTTCTGCAGTAGTGAAAGACCTGAAGGAAAATCATTTGGGATACAGGTAAGTGGTGTACAGTAATATCATAAGACCACACCATCAGGCTTTGCTTTAAGAGAAGTCTCAATCTAGTTCAACTAATAAAGTTCCGATATAGTTCTCTAAGATATTTTTGACCTTTGAAAGGCTCATGATATGGTACACAGTAACTTCTAGATAATTTTAGCTGGCTAGCCATCTAATGTACCTGTGATCCTTGTCACATTGATGCTTCTGATTTTATCCATTAGGCAAAGACAAATCATGTACATTCACCAAAGACTGAACAGAACTGAGTTTTGGATCACAAGGTTAATAGAAAACTAACCTGCTACGAGCTCAAGATGACCAGTTCCAGATGCGCGATAAGCCATAAGATCACCCAGCAACTGTGCCACGACACATATGTCATCATCTTCCAACACACTCCTAGAAAGGTTAAAGAGCAAAGCTACTGAGCTTGTTTAAACACTAATGATATAAGGACATAAGAATGTGGATCAGATGAGAACATACGAATACTTAACCCGCCCTAGACAGCACAAAACTTCACGGATCCCATGATCAAACACCTCCCGGTAGTGAGCCCTCCACGCAATATCATGTGATGCATAAAATGATCTCCACCTTAGTACATCAGAACCAGTAACACACTGAACTATAATTGCAACCCACATACTGACAAGAAAAGCTATTAACAAGATGTGCTTCCAGTCCTTGTTGTTCTGGATTTTTCCTGACAAAATTCAGTGATTATCGTTATATCAGAATTGAAGTCTCAAAACAAACTTTATCCAATCCAATCGCCAAAAATAGTTTATGAAATTGTGCATGAACCTGAAAAGCACTGTTTTAAAGACCCTTCGCCTAAGACATCCTTTATGATGGCACACATCAAATAAATCGCCAATACAAATTGCAGCATTGTAATGACCATTCCAAATCGTGTCCACCAAAGCCATCTCTTGTACCGTAGCTGTCCAAAAAAGAAAAGAATAAAGCTTCAGATACTACTTCCATGTCACTGCTAGATTGAACTCTGTTAGTGCTTAAAATGCTAGAAGGTGATTAGCTTAAGAAAACAAAATCAGGACAATATATCGGTAAGCAAGCTCTCTCTTGGATGAAGTGATTGCAAATGTCCCGACAGGGTGAAGGGAAAATTAGCAAAGAAAAAAAAATAAAGAAAATCAGCAGCATAGCTTTATGGTAAGTTCAGAACACACAGCTTTCAAAATTAAGAAGGAATAATTCAGAACACCAGCTATCTTTCATTTCTCGATGAATACTATCATTTCTCATGAATTATGATGGAAGCAAAGATGTCGAAGATCCAGCAGTGTACAGAATGATGTAAAGGTTCAAGCTGGCAATAAGCAACAAGAGCAGCATTGCAAGCGCACAGTGGCACCAATATCTCAGGGTCCCGTTATGAAACCACAATGCGCACCACATGATCACAGCCTCCGGCCAGGTCTGTAAACCCAATTTTGCAAGGTCGGTTACTTTTGTACTCCTACTTGGGAATAAAATGCTGCTCTTTTGAGCATGCTGGTCCTTTTCGGCTTCAGAGAACAGTACTGCTACTCCCCTTGCTTTTTGAACAATTAATTGCTTCGCATTTTAGGTATTATAAACCATCAACTTTACGGTGGATTAAATAGAACACCAGAGTGCGTTAAGCTACGGAGGGAGAGTGGAACTTACACGGGAGAGTTGGCGGAGGTCGCGCTCGCTGTCGACGTGGGCCCCGACGGCACCGGCGGCGATAGCTGATGCGGCGGCGCCCTGCGCGAACCCCGCCACCGCATAGGCGAGGAGCCTCGCCGCCGACGCCGCGGCCGCGACGGCGGCGGCCGGGCCGAGGGCGCCAGCCCCGCCGCAGCGGCGGAGCGCGACGGCCGCGACGGCGGAGCCCGTGGACGCCGCGGCGGCGTTGAGCAGCGCCGCGCACGCGGTGGCCCACCGGACGGTGGACAGCACGCTGGCAGCCATGCGGGCTCCGCCTCGGCGCGGCGGCGGCGGGGCCGAGGCGGCGGAGGCGACGAGGTGGAGCCGAGGGACACACGAGGGATGCCAGCACTGGGGTGGGGGCTGGGCTTTGGGCACGGGAAGATGCCATGGGCGCCCGCCCAGCTGGATTTCTTATGACGGGTAGGAAGAGGGCCCAGCGCCAGTGACACTGCTATTTGGTTGGCAGTTGAGCTGCTCGGGCTTTGCTGCGCGCCCGCGAGAACGAAAACGAAAGCAAATTACTTCTCGTACTGTGCCACCGATCGGTGGGCCCTACTTGGTCCACTTGTCTGTAGACCCACTGGTCAGCCAGACAGTTACTGATAGCCAAAGTTTCGTGGGAGCCTTGGTTTGCACTCGTCTTCTTTTCGAAGGTCAGAACCAAAAAGCTCGCGGTCTGCTGGAAATGGAATGCCGCGGTGCGCTCGTGCGGGGTTCGCACCGGGCCCCACACGTCATTTGGGTGCCTTTGCTATAGGTCTTGGTGTGGGCCCAGGGTATTTAGGTTGGATGTTAGTGGTGGGCACGTGAACGTCGCGTAGCTACTTATTGTTGACGTGGCCTGTTCTATTTCTGGAACGAGGTAGTTTAATCCGGTCAACGCAAAGGGTCCACTCCAAAGTATTCTTCCACCCTTGCCTGTTTGTTTTGCGAACGATGCCCAAATATGTCTGCCTGTGTTTTGTGCTCAAGCCGAGAATGTGCGTCCAGCCCAAGTGGGTCTTTTCTTCCGTGCACCCCGTCAAAATAAACTTAGTTATATACTCCTCCGTTTATCCAAGGTGTATTTGTACTTGACTCAAAGACGAAGGAAGAGAAAAAATGTCCCTCCCGTCATTAATCTCCTGAGAAGCATGTGAGAGAGATTTACTGCTCGCACAGATGCCAAAGCGACGTTTTAGTGTTTTCCAATGTAAAAACACAAATAGACCTTGCATAAATGGATTTTTTTTTTCATATTTCAAAATAGGTCTTGGATAAACGAATGGAGGGAGTACCCGTCAGTACTGCTGATTGATTTGGTAGCCTGCGTGTAGGTAGCAACATGCATGGTTTAATATGTTTGTGATCAGGCATGTGATGCGGTTGGCTGAAGTCTTGAGATCATGATATAATGCAATCCAGTTGTAATTCGTTGCGGGAGAGTGCTCGATAGGTTTTAGATGCATAAGCTAGCATATTAGTTGTGAGACAAAATACCCTGTAAGAAGTTGTACGACAGATTGATTATCAGAGGAAAGTATTGTGCAATAAGCCTAAAATTAGATCTTTCGAACGCCCTCCACGATCAGTAAACCAAAGGGGATCCCAACTCTGGTCAGCATGTGATTTGGGGAATAACGTCGCTACTGATTTCCACACTGTCAAGAGACCTTCCTGCACTAATAATGCTAAATGTTCGGTCTCTCTCGGATGTCATCGGTGGCGGGCAACATGGACGGAGGCAGCCGGTGGGGCGAGAGGGGCTCGAGCCCCTATCGCTCTGCGCTTCATTGGAAAGAAAAGGGAAGGAGGGAGAAGAGAGGGGGGAAGAGGGAGATGAAGAAAAGGGGGGTGGAGGAAGGAGAAAGAGAATGAGCCCCCCAATGTCGGCATCCTAGCTCCATCATTGGCGGGCAACAATGATGAGATGAAGTGTAGGCACATAATCGGAGTGTTTAACTTAGCTCCTCCTTCTATATTGTAGCTCGCCGGTTGTCAACTGTTAAGACATTGTTTTCCTATCGCGATATGAAATCGTCGCTGTCAGGGTTCTCTACCGCCGATAGTAAATTTATATCGATCGTGCGTCGGGATCAGATGATTAGCACAGGAGACAACATGATTTAGACTGGTTCTGGCCTCCGAGGAGTAATACCCTACGTCCAGTGTGGTGTTGTCGTGTTCCCGAGCTAGGAGTGCTTGTAGTAGGGGTTACAAGCTGGTCGGGAGAGGGTATCGAGCCCAAGTCCCTTGAAACGGCGTTTGGTCTTTCGAAGGTCTAACCCTTGTAACTGTTGCCCTCCTCTCCATTTTATAGTCACAAGGGGAGGGGCACGAGGGGGAAGTAAAAAGGAGTTACAGTGCTTGGCAGCTGGCACGCGTGATGCTTTGTCGTAGGAGCCGTCGCGTGGCCGGGCTGGACTGTTCATTCCGAGACGCTTGGCTTCCTCTCCGGGTAGTTTGCGCTTGTCTTAGTCTGCCCGAGTACTTGCCTAGCTTGCCACGTCCGAGCCTAAGTCTAGGCTCATGCGCGTCATAGAGGGTGCTTGAGTGCCTCAGGCTGAGCTTGCGTGTGGCAGAGTGGGAGATGATGGCGATGTGATGGCCGCGCAGCTGGTCAGACCAGCATTAAGGCTCTTGTTGGGATGACCTGCTTGCATGGCTGCCAGCTGTTGTACCTGCATGACATGGGGAATCGTTCCTCCACACACGTCGGTGGTGGTGCTCACGCTGTGCATCTGGGCCCATGTGCTAGCCGGGGCCGGACTTCTCATGCGAGGCGAAGACTTATCGTGCGAGGCGGAGACTTGTCGTGGGGATTCCTCTAGTGGGGAAATGGTCGGAGATGCAGCCAACTGGCTGAAGGCTGGATGTCTTGCCAGTGTGGGTCTTGACCAGGGTCTTCTCTCCTCCTTGTCCTGAATCTTTGCCTTGACGGTGTCGATCTTGGCCTTCACGCTGTCAATGGTGTTGGATTGTCTTGTTGTTTTAGGGGAGATAATCTCACCATCAAAGGGGCCCTAATCCGGGCCCTCGTCAGTAGCCCCCGAGCCTGAGAGGGAGTCAAGGAGTCACGCTCAGGCTTAGCTGGATGATCTTGGTGTTGATGGTGTTCTTCACGTCCTCGGTGAGTGCGCGTGAGCGCATCCGCCGGATGTAGCCCCCGAGCTCGTGAGTGAGTTGGAGACTAGCTCGCGAGCTTTTATCCGTAATTGTAGCCGTTGCATCTTGGGGACGTTTCGTTGGGGCAGTTACATCCGTCGTGGTGAATGTGGGCGCAGTTATGGGCGCGGGCATCTCGGCCGACGTGACAGACGTGACCGTTTCATCATGACCACACGCAGACTCTGCAGGTCCGTATTTCGCAGGAACCGAGGCGTCACGTGAGTGGGCGATTGTTTCGCCAGGGCGCGCGCGTGTGGGCGAAAGTCTCGCTGACACGGCGGGCCCGGTGTTGAAGGTGAGGGGCCGTGTTCGCCCCTTTAAAATCGCGTGTCGGGCACTGGTTCGGGACTTTGCCTTCCCATCTTCTTCTTCCTCTCACGTGTGCCCTTTGCTCTTCGAGTTCTTCTGCATCTGCAACACCACCGCTCTTGCACTTCCAGCCCGCCCAAGACCCCGCTGCTGCGATGTCGAACTGTACGCGCTCCAATGTTTCCCGCGAGTAGCTCCTCTGTCTCGTTGAGGCGGGCCAACTTCCTCCACTCTCCGTCGTCGTTGAGTGGAAGGTCCCTGGCGACGAGTCTGTGTTGCGCCCCCTAAGGGGTTCGTGGTGTCGTTCGTGGCCTTCCACGAGTGCAGTTTCTCCGTCCCCGCCGGTCGGTTCATCCGTGGGGTGCTGTTCGAGTATGGGCTACAGCTCCAGCATCTCAACCCGAACAGCATCCAGTAGATGGCTGCGTTCGAGGTGACGTGCGAGGGGTACCTCGGAATTAGTGTGCACTAGCACCTCTTCCAGTATTTATTCAGGTTCACCTTCTTGAAGGATGGCTCCCGTGCGGTGACGATCAGATGCACCAATCTCCGGATGAAGCAGGGCCAGGGTGACGACTACATCCCGGTTCCCTGAAGGGTGAACGTTGCACCATGCGGATTGTTGAGGTCTTGATCTCGAACGGTCTTCCGATCTCCTCAAGGTTCAAGATTGGTAGGTCGATGATGTCCGGGGTGCATAGCTCCCCAATCTTGCGCTCTTGCTGTGGTTAGTCACCCATCGGTGGAAGTCGATTCTCCCGAGGACTTTGAGGTGGTGAATTCTTCGGAGATTCCTTCGATCCTTTGTCTTCCGACTCCGAATCTACAAAATCCAGCTATTTAGCTTGATGCGCTTCGTGTCTCCTTAGCCTGTAAAGTTTTTCTGGATCATCCACAAAATTATTGGGTTTGTTGGAGAGGTAGCCGTCCATCTCCTGTTAGGGTTAGCAATAAACAAAGTATGCAAAAACTAGAAAGTAAAAACAAATCTATAAAAACTAGGGTTAGACAAACTAGATTAGATTTATTTTGAGGATGATCAAAGTTTAGTAGATGCAAAAAGAAAAACAAAAAAAACTGAAAATTAAAAAAAAGCAATAAAAAACCAAATCTTGATCACTTGTTCCCCGGCAACGGCGCCAGAAAAAGGGGCTTGTTGACGGTTAATAGTTGTATCAAAGTTCGTTTAGACTTGCAAGCGGACAAGTCTCCCGTCGTAGTCAAGGGACCCTTCTTCCCTCGAGTGGTGAACCCAAGGTATCGAATCCGTGGAACAAATGTGTGACGCAAAAGTTGATCTAGTAAAGCCAAGTAACTCCAATCTTTGGTAAAAGAGAAACCCTAATGCATCTAGGTAAAAGACACGAAACTAATCTAATCTACTAAAGACCGGAGATAACAAAGTAAGATTGGGTAGATAAACCGATCTAGAGAGATCGGGATAAGCCTTTTGTTGAAGTTCCAAGCAAGAGAAGAAGTAGCAAATCGAATCTTATATGAAGCCTCTTTAAACCGTGGTTTCCCGTCCAAATCCGAAAACATCCACCTTTCGGAACCCCCGTTCTGTCACAATGTATCCCTACTCATGCGGGGAGTCTAGGGCGAGTCAAAAGACAAGTTGAGATTCTTTCGGAAGATCCGACGTGTACCTCTAGCCACCGCGGCTACAAGAACACCCTATGTAATCTATCTCGAGAATAGAATTGGAATAAGCAAAGCCGATCGAAAAACGAAATCTTCGAGGAAACACTTGATCGCTAAGAATAGATTCAACTTGATAATTCAACTATGACAATGATACATACACAAGATCACCACCAGATCCTTCCTTGATCTTGCTTCTAGCTCCGGAACTCCGATGTGGTCTTCCGTGCAAGGTTCCCACGTCGGCTAGGGAAACCCTAGTCAACTAGCTCGACCCTCTCCTCTCCGAGATGGTGTCCCTCTCTTCTCTGCTCCTCGGCGGCCGATGACGAATTGTATCATTCGTGGCTCTCGGTCAGGGGGCTATAAATAGCCCGAATGGCGACTAGGGCAAAGGAGGGGACGAACGAGCCCTGGACTGGGCTGGGCCGACCGGCCTGGGCTGGCCGGCCTGGGCCCATCCAGGCCCAGCCCGCGGCCTCCTTTGCTCTACGTCGGTTCCCGTGTCTTCTAGATGTTTCCCCCTTCTGCATGTAGGTCCATGTCGTCAGTTTCTCTCCGAATTGGGCATAACTCCTTGTCTTGCAAGATTCAGCACTTTTCTGGTTAGGTCCTCGGAGTTTATCATCTTCTCGGATCAAGTCCCTGGCTTCTTGGAGTTAAGTTTTCTTCATTGCATGACTTGTACGGGCTTCAAGGTCTTGTCATAAGGTGCTTGATGAACTTATCCCTAAAGTCTTGCATTCAACGCTAAAATCCTGCATAAACACTAAACTCCAAAACCGACATGCACACGTGAACTTGTTATACCACGGGGGTTAGTACCAATGGATAAGGTATAAAACTTATGCCAACACCGAAGGTAAACTCATGGCTAGATTGACGGATTTTCACCGTCAACACACGTAGTCTCCAGTTGTTTGATAATAATCTTTCGATAGCTTCGACCTTAGTTTCGTTTTCAGCGCTTCCTTCGTTCGTGCGCAACCATAGAAATCGAGACTATCCTTTAGTGCATTCTTTTAAAGCTTTTCTTTGTAGTGGTGTATTGTTCTTAGTTAGTTTGTTTGTTTTCTTTGTATGCTTGTGCCCGATGATTGATGCGCTTAGAGTGAATGCCGTTCGAGAAGTTTTGAAGAGCTTGAAGTTGAAGATTCTGAGCAACTACCCTCTAGTTAAAGGCAAGTGTGTCCTTGATCTTTTGTCCTAAGAATTCTATTTAATCACTCATTGCATTGCCTTGCATTAATTTTGATGGGTTCCTACTAAGGATTATGACTAGTTTCTTTTTACCATTGCCTTGTATAACTGGGTTGTTTAATTAATCTTGATGGTAGATCTTGCTTAGTTTGCTCAACTGGGTTGGTAATAAACAACATGGATACTCTTTTACTCCATGTTCCAATGTGATGTGTGATGTTTAATATACAAGACCATATGTTTAATCGGAACATCGAGAACCACCCAGAACAACAGTGCAACCACAAGAACTATATGGCTCTGGTCTTGGACGAGTAATTAGGGAAGTCTTTGTGTGGTCATTACTCGCATAGTAGTTTGGGGATGGAGGAATGCTTTTATGGCTCTTCTATTCTGGAGTGGTTTTGGAACGGAAGTACTCTATGGCTGATCATCCGTGATTAGAAGTGTGGTACAAAAGATAGCCTCTATGACATACTACTATGGACTAATACACACGGGAGGACTCTTTGTAAAGGCCTCGTAGCATCCCTATGTAGCCACACCTCAATAGTGTGGTACTGTGCCTACTTTTGCACAGCGTGGTTGGGTGCAAAGCTCTTCAGAGTTTTTATGTGACTTGTGGTGAAAGTGTACAACCTCTGCAAAGTGTAAAACTAATCGATTAGCCGTGCTCACGGTCAAGAGTGGCCTGGACCCTCACATGATAATTGAACTTGAAGAGGGACTTAAATCATCTCCACTGGTTATGTTAGCCATATGCTTATGGCGTATCTCTTACCTTATGCTTAATGTGGGTTGGTATAAACTTATACTTTATAAGTTATCAGGTGCTAATAAAATTTGACCAACTAAAATGCTAAATGCTTTGGGCCAGTCCACTATAAAGCCTTTGCATTCATTCTTCCCCCCACACTTGTTGAGTACGACAAGTGCTCACCCTTGCTATAAATAATGTTGCTCAGAAGGAAGAAGCTACTTTGAAGTCTTGTGAAGATGTTGCTGGTGCTAAGCGTACGCAACCCCCAGTCGACTGCCTGTGATGTTTTGAGGTCTTCGTTTCCAAGATAAAGCGTAAATCTCTGATAATCTTTCTTTTTCTTACATGATACTATTTTTGTATTCACTTATATGTCACTATATGCATTAAACTTGATCCTGACATGCATATAGGTTTGCACTTGGTTTGTTTTTCTAAAACCAGGTGTGACAGTGTCAAGCTTTGGTTCCGTCTTCCCCTCTTCCGCGAGCCCACCATAACCTCTCGTCCTTGTTTGTTTTTCAGAGGCTCAGATCGAGCTGGAGCAATCTCGGGTGTCCCGGGAGCAGGACGCAACCGCCCTGAGCCAGGCCCGTGACGCCCATTGCAAGTCGGAGGCCATCAGCCAGAAGGCCATTGGAGACATCGCCAAGCTCGAAAGGGTGATGAGCTCGGCCGTGGCTGGGCTCGGCGTGTCGCTTGGACCGATGACGCCCGAGACGCTGATCGAAGAGGTCGGGCGCCTTCCCGACGTGGTACGAGAGCTTGAGTAGTCGACGGCCCGTCGTGCGGTGCACCGGGTCCCTCGCCATGTTCGAGTCGCACTACCAAGGGCTGGACCGCACGGCGCTAAGCGGCGGCTGGGCCCCAGGTATCTCCGACGACCAATGCGATGAGCTGGAGGAAGACTACGTCGCCTTCGTTGCGACATGGCCGACGCCGCCCTGAAGGACCTAGAGTTGCTACCACGAGAAGAATCAGAGGACCCATATGTCCCCGGGCCCTCAAATTAAATGTGCCATGAACTGTTTTATTGTAATAATTCGAACAATCTGTTAGGCCACCAGCTGCGTAGCTAAGCATTTTGTTCGAGTTGTGTTATTCCCTGATTACTTCCGAGCGCTTAGGGACAACTACAGCAACGCGCAGTCGGACTTAGAGAACCGAAGCGATCGAGCCACACTCTGGAGCCGCGGAGGCGTAGGAGTTAGAAAGCTCGGCCTCTTCGATCCGCTAAGTGCTACCATGCGTTCGCAACCCTCGAGAACTCACAAGGTTCGGGAGGTAACCTCTCGAGGTTTTGCTCGTGAAAACATTTTCTCGGACCAGAGTCCCGGCGGTCACTCGAGCACTCTTGAAAAGAGATCGGATGAAGACAGGGAACTAGAGGAGTATTCGCAAGTCTTCGTGTTGTAGCCGCGGGGGCGTAAGCACTAGGAGCTTTGAACGAATAGCAACTCGTCATTCCACGCAAGCTGTCATCTTTACTTTTCGCGAGATTGAGTTTCCGTCAAAAAAGCTTTCGCTCGTGTGATCAGTCTCGACACAGTTGTCGGGATTTTTTTGAAAAAATTCGTAAAAAACGAGGAGGGCATCGTGCCCTTGGTAGCCCCCGAGCAGGGAGCGTCTTTGCACTAGTGCAAAGACGCTTGTTGCTCAGCCTCAGGCGTTGTCGCAAACATGTGAGCATAGCTAACGATAAGTTCGGAACTCAGAGACATGTGAACAAGGCATGCAACATCTATTTATTGTTGTACGAGTTTTGAACATTTACTCAAGGATAAAATGGGCGCAGGTGCTCGATGTTCCATGCGTTGGTGACGACCCTCCCGTCCTCGTACTGGATCTTGTACGTCCCTAGTTGGATCACTTCATGGATGATGAACGACCCCTCCCAAGGTGGCGATAACTTGTGCCTATCCTTGCTGCCTTGGACTTGTCGGAGCACGAGATCCCCGACGTGGAACTCACGTGGGAGCACGTTGCGCTCGTGGTAGCGCTGTAGCACCTGCTGGTACTTGGCACTCCGCAGCAGTGCTACGTCGCGCGCCTCGTCGAGTTGATCGATCGCGTCCTCGAGCGTGACTTGATTCCCTTCTTCAGTGTAAGCCCGTACTCGCGTCTGCTGTAGTCGATGTCCGTGGGCAAGACTGCCTCGGAGCTATGCACCATGAAGAAAGGTGTGAACCTTGTGGCTCGGCACGGTGTGGTGTGCAGACTCCACAACACGGACGACAGCTCAGCTACCCATCTTGCTCGAAATTTATCTAGCTGCTTGAAGATTCGTGGCTTCAAACCTTGCAGGATCATGTCGTTTGCCCTCTCAACTTGCCCGTTTGTCTTCAGGTGGGCGACAGTGGACCAGTCCACACGGATGTGGTTGTCGTCGTGGAAGTTGAGGAATTTCTTCCCCTTGAACTGGGTGCCGTTGTCGGTGATGATTGTGTTGGGTATAACGAAGCGATAAATGATGTCGGTGAAGAACGAGACCGCCTCCTCGGAGCAGACGTTGACGATGGGTCGAGCCTCGATCCACTTCGAGAACTTATCGACTGCTACGAGAAGGTGGGAGAAGCCCCCGGATGCTTGTCAGAGTGGACCCACCATGTCGAGGTGCCAAACGGTGAAAGGCCACATGATGGGGATTGTTTGCAATGCTTGCGCCGGAAGATGAGTTTGTCGAGCGTAGAACTGGCACCCTTCACAGTGCCGTATGACGTCCTTCGAGTCGGCGACCGCCGTGGGCCAGTAGAAACCTTGTCGGAAAGCCTTTTTGACAATTGTTCTCGGACCGGCGTGGTGACCGTAGGTGCCGACATGTATTTCTTGCAACAACTCGCGGCCTTGATCCCCGAGGAAGCACCACATGAGTATGCAGGCTGCCCTGCGCTTGTAGAGTTCGCCGTCAATGAGGACGAAAGCTTTCGCTCGGCGGGCGATGCGTTGGGCTTCCGTTTGGTCGGAGGGGAGCTTCCCCTCGACCAGCCACTCGAGGATGGGTAACTGCCAGTCAGAATCTTCGAGGTTCACCTCTGGTGGTTGATCAATCGTCATGACTTCGGGCTCCAACTCCTCGGGTGGCTTCTCGCCTTCTGCTCGCACGGATGGCTGATGCTAATCACTCGCGAAGACCCTATGAGGAACCGAGCTTCGACTGGATGTGGCCTTTGCGAGTACGTCGACTGCTTTGTTGTAGTTGCGCAACACGTGATGCAGCTCGAGGCCATGGAACTTGCCCTCCAGATCTCGTACGACTTGACAATACGCTGCCATCTTCGAGTCGACATAATTCTTGTCCTTCATGACTTGATCCACAACTATCTCCAAGTCGCCCCTGATCTCGAGGCGTTTGATCCCGAGTTCGACAGCGATCCTAAGGCCGTTAATCAGGGCTTCATACTCGACAGCGTTGTTTGATGCTGGGAAATGTAGTCGCACCATGTGCTCCATGCGCATGCCCAGAGGCGAGATGAAGACAAGGCCTACACCAACTCCCTCCTTCATGACCGAGCCGTCGAAATACATGGTCCAAGTCTCGTGCTCGATCGACGCTGGGGGAGTTTGAATCTCCGTCCACTCGGCCACGAAGTTCGCGAGTACTTGGGATGTGATTGCGCTGCGTGGAGCGTACGTGATGTTCTGCCCCATCAACTCGAGTGCCCACTTGGCGATTCTTCCTTCGGCCTCTGGGTTCTGGATGATCTCCCCAAGCGGATACTTTGACACCACGGTGATGGGATGCGTGTCGAAGTAATGCCGGAGCTTGCGCTTGGTCATCAAGATCCCGTACACAAGTTTTTGCATTGTGAGTAGCGTGTCTTGGAGTCGGAGAGTACCTCGCTGACGAAGTACACTGGTCGTTGCACCTTTTGAGACCTCCCGGGCTCTATTCGCTCGACCACCAACACCGCGCTGTCCACTTGGGTTGTCGCTAAGATATACAGGAGGATTGGCTCTTTCGTGGTCGGAGCCATCAATATCGGAGGACTCTTGAGCATATTCTTGAGAGAATCGAGTGCCTCTTGCGCCTCGGGAGTCCACGTGAAGTGGTTGGATTTCTTCATCAACTTGTACAGTGGGAGGCTGCGCTCTCCAAGTCGTGCTATGAAGTGACTTAGAGCCGCGAGACAGCCCATGACACGCTGTACACCCTTCAGGTTTTTGATCGGTCCCATGTCCATAATGACCGAGATCTTCTAGGGATTAGCTCCGATGTCGCATGACACAACAAAGCCGAGGAGCATACCCCTCAGAACCCCGAAAACGCACTTCTCGGGGCTTAGCTTTACCCCGTGTTGTTGTAGCTTCGCGAAGACCTCAGTGAGGTCAGGGACCGATCCCCCGTCTTTTTTGACTTGACAACGATGTCGTCGACGTACGCTTCTATGATGCGGCCTATCAACTCCCCGAAGACGCATCGTGTGCATCATTGGAAAGTGGCACCCACATTTTTTAGCCCAAAGGGCATCGTTTGGTAGCAGTACGCGCCGAACGAAGTGATGAACGAGGTTGCGAGTTGGTCCGCTATGCACATCCCTATCAGGTGGTACCCGGAGTACGCATCGAGAAAACAAAGGGTCTCGCACTCTGCCGTTGAATCGACTACCTGATCTATGCGAGGCAAAGGAAACGGATCCTTGGGACATGCCTTGTTAAGGCTCGTATAGTGAACACACATCCTCCATTTCTTATTCTTCTTCTTTACATGTACAGGGTTTGCTAGCCACTCGGGGTGGAAGACTTCACGGATGAACCTTGCACTAAGGAGCTTCATGACCTCCTCGCCAATCGCCTTGCACTTCTCGTCGTTGAAGCGGCGAAGGCATTGTTTCACCGGTTTTGATCCCGGCTTGATGTTTAACTTATGCTCGACAAACTCTCTCGAAGGGTTTCCATGCAAACACATCGAGGTTCGCTTTGAGGAAGTCGACAAGAGCACTTTCCTATTTAGGATCGAGCGCCATCCCGATACGGAGCGTACGACCGTCGTCAGAGACGACCGCATCCTTGACGTCCTGGGCGGGCTCGAAAGAGCAAGCCACACTCGGACGACTCGGGGACATCCTGGTCCTCGGATCAAGGCTCAGCGTGGAGCCTCTCGGACTGGATGGTTGCCTCAGTGAACTGAAAGCATTCAGCATCGCATTCGAATGCGTGCTGATACGTTGGCCCTGCTGTGATGATCCCCTTTGGTCCGGGAATCTTCAGCTTCAGGTACGTATAGTTGGGCACGACCATAACTTCGCATATGTCGGCCTCCCAAGGATCGCGTGGTACGTCCCCGAGAACCCCACCACTTCGAAGGTGAGGGTTTATGTGCGGAAGTTCCGCACGTCCCCGAATGTGAGGGTAGATCAATCTGCCCGAGGGGGACGTCTCGATTGCGGGTACGACCCCGTGGAATGGTGCAGTCTACGGCCTCAGTGCGGACCGCGGGATGCCCATCTCGTCAAACATTGACGCGTAGAGTACGTTGCTCCCTCGCCCCCCATCCATCAGGACCTTGTGTATCCTTATGGACTTGAATAGGGGAGCTACCACTAGTGAATAGGATCTGGGATGAGGCATGTGGTCGGGATGGTCCTTGCGGTCGAAGGTTATCGGAACCACCGATCACTTTAGGTCGGACGGGTTCACGACGTCGGTGTTGAAGACTTCTCGCCGGATGAGCTTCTCGCGCCGTCTTGAGGGTCTTGCTGGAGATCCCCCGAAGATCATGTGCACCGCACCATCCTCTCCAGGAAATGCAGCCCCGCGCTGTTGTCGTTGTCGGGGGAGGGGCCTTGCTTCTCAGGCCGGTCCGCTGTCTTCAGCTTGAGAGCACCCTTGACGTAGTTCTTCATGAGTCGGCACTCCTGGAGTGTGTGCTTGACAGGGACCTCGTGGTACGAGCATGACACGTCCAATAGCCTCTCGAAGTGGTCTCTGGTCGGTGCGGGCTTGCCGGGTTGCCCTTGGGGCGCGATGCCTTGCGCTCTACCTGTCGGGGACAAGCATGAGGGTCCCCTAAACAACCAGGAGGAATCCACTTAAAACCTGCAAAAAACACAAAACACGAACTAAACCACGAACCTAAAACATGCGCACGACACGATCATGACCCTGGTGGCCCCCGCAGCCCGCCAAGGTGGCACAGCGGATGCCCCCTCGGGCGAGGTTCGCCTCGCTCGAGGGCTAAACGCCCCCTCGGGCAGGGTTCGCCTCGCTCGAGGGTTAAGTGTCCCCTCGGGCAAGGACTGCCTTGCTTGAGGGCTTAACACACCCTCGGGCAGGGTTCGCCTCGCTCGAGGGTTAAGCGTCCCCTCGGGCGAGGACCGCCTCGCTCGAGAGCTCAACGCCCCCTCGGCGAGGACCGCCTCGCTCGAGGGCACCTGCACGCACGTCGTCCCCGCTCCTGGCCCCGTCTACGGGCATTTAATGCTCTGACACTACAGGACGCACGCCACGACCCTGACACGCCTGGGAATCACGCCCCGGTGCTGTTCCACCGACTCCCTGGGGAAGGCCATCCCCGCCACTATGTAGCACTGTGCGGTGAGGCCGGTGTCAGCCCCGTGACACTACACTGCCTACTCCTGTACGGATAACGCGTCGAGCCCTCGAAAGGGGGCCGGCGGTACCCTCGAATGCTTTTTCCGTAACTACACAGGGCTATGCCGGGACGTCAGGCCGGCGAGAGCGGTCTTCCCCATCGCTGTCAACCCTGTGCCGCCATCCCCGCCACCGCAGCGCCACACCGGGCACTGTGGCGACATCCTCGACGCTGTTGGAGAGCACGGGGACGGGACGCCGCCATGACCGCCACTATGCCGCGTACGGACCCCCCGTTGACGGCACCCTCGAACCGGCCCGCGGCGGTGACCGGACGACCAACCACTACGCCACCACCCTCGAAGCTGCTCCTGTACGAGCACAGGATGCGCCACGACGCCTCGACTGGAGCAGGATTCGCCAGGACGGCCGTCAGCTCCGTGGCACTGCCCGCCGCACCTCCTCACGTAGGAGAAATAGTGCGGCACGTATGTAAACTGCTCCCTACTTGGCCTATAAAAGGAGGGGCAGTCCCCCGGCCGCAGGGGGACGACGGATAGCAATCACCCACAAGCTCTCCGCCTTCACCACGACATTGGCACTTGCCTCAATCAATACCTCTGGGACTTGGAGGCCCGACCTTCTCTCCCGCCATGCTTGTAGCCCCCTCTACGAGCACCACGGTGTGAAGCAATATAGTGCCCCGAGCACACCACTGCTAGACGTACGGCCCCGGCCGGAACCAGGATAAACCCAGTGTCATTAGTTTCTAGCACCGACCCATCGAGAGGCAGATCTCAGCGCACATTACTAGTTAGTGTCGGGACTACATTCCGCACCGACAGTTGGCATGCCAGGTAGGGGCTTCACGCTGAAGATCGGCTCGTCACCAGCCCTCTCGATGGTGATTCGCACTGAGTACCGCGGCCAGAGATATTCCATGGGCAGCTCGGACCCCGTCTCAGCCGGGTTCGAAATCTGGTTCGGGAGCCTGAACTTTCAGGCCACGGGGAACGACTACCTCATGCGCATCACCAACCGCGACGAACTCTGTGCGCGGCGGCAAACCGGGGCCGACCCGGCCTCCGTCGCACCCGTTACTCACGCCCCGGCGTCCACCCAGGTAGATGCTGCGGGCCCTTCAGCGCCTCAACGTCGTCGACGCTCCGGCCGGCGCTTGCGACGGGCGAGGACGGAGCGCCGACACGTTGCGCGCGTCGCCTCACAGCGCGACGTGACCAATGGCGGGGCGGCAACCATTTCGACAGGGGAGCGCTCGGTTTCGGGGCCACGCTTCACCATCGGTCTGCGCGGCGCCACGACAGCGTATGTCGCCTCTGCCAACATCGACGCGGCGGCGCGCAGGGTTCGCCCTGGCCGCCATGTTCCGGCCGTCAGGGATCCCAGCACCTCCGCCGATGACGATTCCTCCCACGGCTCCTCTGGCGAGCTACCACCCGCCGCCTCGCACGGGTACACGGAGTCAGACTTCTCCGTTGTGCCTGAACCAGTGATGTTCCGGCGGTTCCTCGACGCCACGGACTACTGGTTTGGCTACTCCGACAACTCCAGCGCTGGGAGCTACGACCCCGCGCGGGAGTGCTTCGTCGTTCTTGCCAATGACCAAGCAAACGCCACGAATGCGACAGAAGCCAGCAACGGAGAAGTTCCCCCCAGCCCGGGAACTGGACCGCACCAGGGTGCGGGGCCAAGCGCTCCTCCCTCCTCACTGCCGAGGGGGGCTGACATCAACGCGCAACTGGCTCAAGCGCGCGAGCTTGTTGACGGTGAATTTCTGTCAACCTAGAGTACTTGTTATACATTGGTTTCGATTATGATTTGCAACTAACCCGCCACTAGGCATACTAATGATGTAACAAGTTCACACTTGCATGTCAATTTTGGAGTTTGTTGTTTACGCAGGAAATCTACGCTGAAGAGGAGACTTCCGGGATAAATTCACCAAGCACTTTGGAACAAGATCATGAAGCCCGACAAGAGTCAAGACACGTGATGAACAGGACTCCAAATGACCCGAGGACCGAAGCGTCAATGTGCAAGTTTTCAGGGACTCAACCAGAAAACAGCGAAGCTTGCATAGCAAGGATTCAAGCCTTAACCGTGAAGGAGACGACGTCAAAGGCCCACATGCAAGTGCACACAAATAAGGGATCACGTGAGAAGCAACCGGGGAGGAAACCGGGGCCGAACCGGGCGGAAATGAGCCTGGGCCGGCCGGCCTGGGCGACCGGCCCAGCCCACTCTGGGGTCGGTTCGGTGCCGCCCTAGGTGTTCGTCTATTTATTGCCTCCGCCGTCGTTGGCCGCCACATCGAACAAATCATCCTACCGACGCCATTGACCAGAACACCGCCGCCGCAAGATGAGGGAGAGAGTTAGATGAGTTCGTCGCAAGGATCAACGCCGGCGGAGAGAAGGAAGCAAGAGGAGGACTCCAAGCCGCTGGCCTAGGGGTGTTCCCAAGCTCCATCGCCGCCATATTCATCAACGACGTTCTCCGGAGTCTCCATCACCCCTGTGTGCTTCAATCCGTGTAAGATGATGGGGTAATGTCTCCGTTCATCCCTAGGGTTAGATGGATGCATGCTATGTGATCGCTACTTGATTCGTGGTTTCAATCTATTGTTTTCATGTTGATGATGCTTTGATGATTAAGGTTAGCTCCCGTGTTTTCGGGCGTATGATATCCGCTACTCCCATAGATTCCTTCAACATACCGTGTCCATCATAGGTCTAGTCACGAATACCTTCGCGTAGTGATAGTACGAGAGGAGGGAAAGGGCGAAACCGTGGTCACAACCCCCGGTAGATTGGTTTACCACTCTCGTGTAGTAAATGCATGCCATGTTATCCTAGATCCTAGGGAGGGAACACTTATCTTTCTTAATCACTCTCTTGTGTTCACCCTTTACCATCTAGTTTAACCCTAGATTTGTTTGATCAACTCAACTTAGATTAACTTAGGTTAGATTGTCTTTACCTTTAATTTAATACTCTCTTTCAAAGGTTTTCCATTCAACTAGATTAGTACTTGGCTAAGTGCTAGTAATCCCCTTGCTCCGCGGATTGACAAGAACCTTGGGAATCCTGTGGTGAAAAAGGTGTAGGTCCGTACGCTTGCGGATCGTAGGTGGATACGAGTTTTATCTGTCAACAAGCCCCTTTTTCTGGCGCCGTTGCCGGGGAGCAAGCCAGTTTGCTACGTTTAATCTAGTATTAATTTTGTTGATTACTAACATCTAACCCTTATTTTCTAGAAAAAAATCTTTCTTTTTTTTGTTTTTCTTTCTACTTTTCTTGTGCCTAGATGGATTTGTTCACCTCATCATTGGAAGACGAAGAGATGTCGCTAAGAGAGCTAGCAATGCCGTCAATGGAGGACATTGAGATACAAAAATCAGATTTGATGCTTGCTACAACCCACTATGAAGTGAAGCCTGGAATCATCAAGTTAGTGGCGACAAAACCATTTAGAGGATTGGAGGATGACAACCCATATAGACACATTAAGGAATTCATGATGATATGCAACACGGTGCAACAAGAAGTTCCGGCCGCTTGGTTCAAGTGGAATTTTTTTCCGTTCTCTCTCGAAGATGAAGCGCGAATATGGTACACACTTGCATCCGTTGAAGCAAAAGGAAATTGGGATGAGCTAGTGAAGAAGTTTCTTTTTAAGTTCTTTCCCATAAGCAAGGTCCAAGACTTAAGGAGGCAAGTGCTCACTTTCAAGCAAGGAGAGGATGAAGAAATTGATGAAGCATGGGGCCATTTTAATGAACTACTTGAGCGAGGCCCGAACTTGGGATTTTCCGGTGACTTGATGCTGCATACCTTTTATTTTTCACTAACCCCTAACTCGTCTCGTTTTGTAAGCATGTGTGCAGGCAGTGATATAATGGATAAAACAATTAGTGAAGCCGCACAAATCTTACAAAGGATAAGCAATGGACAAAGAATGCAACGGGATTGGCAAAGACGTTGTCGAGAGGAGCAAAATGACAAAAGCAAGCCCAAGGTGCTTGCTGAAATTTCTGAAAAAGATGAACCGGAGGTCAAGAAAGATGAACTGACCATACAAGAAATTGAAGATCCACTTCCCAAGGTAAGAGAAGTCATTTCGGATGTTAAAAATGTTGAAACTAACATGAATGTAGGCCAAAGTATATGGAATGCTAGACCATTGGCGGAGTTCAAGCAATCCGGTTGGGTTCAAGTTGATTTCTCCCCACTAATCAATTACCGAAGGAAGGAGGAATGCCGACACGTTGCCAAACTAGTTGAAGATATATTTGATCAAGAGATGAGTGGAGAGTCGATCCAGAAGATGTTTGAAGAAGAAAGAGAAGAAGGAGATGAAGGATGGATCGTCCGGTTTGACGACTCAAAGATTTGCAATGAAGGAAGAGAAGAGTACAACTGTGATGAACCTAGTGACTCGAAGGATAAATGGGAGGAGATAGGACTTAAGCTAGAAGATGAATGGGAAGGAGTTGACATAGAGCAAATACTCCAAAAAGGCCCCTCCCCACAAGGTGATAGCTTGTGTGCTATTGAAGCCTACACACTAGCAAATCAAGACATGGAAGCACTCAAGGATGAAGAAAAGAGTGAATCAACGAAGAGCGACCTTGACGACATGTGGTACATGGAAGATAAAGAAAGCAACATACAAGACTTTGAAGACGAAGATTGGGATGACAATGAAGACTTCAAAGAAGAGACAAATGCAAATGTAGTTGATGGATTACACATTCCACATGATGAGATGGAGGGGATGCAAAAAGGTAACAAAGATACACTTTCACTCGTTGAGATTGATTCGCCTTCAACACCGTTAGATGAACCAAATATCACTCTTGTTGAAAAGGCTCTAAGGCCAAGGTACGCGCTGAAATCTCAAGATATTATTGGTATTGATGTATACTCATGCTCAACCAATAGTATGAATGATAGTTTAATGTCTATGCCTTGTTCCAATAGTGATCATTTTGATAGGCTAGATTTTCTTGACAATGAAAAAGAGGAAACATTTATGTTTGATCCAATTAATCTCACACCTAAAGAACCTTTGCCTAATGATGAGCTAAGTGCTATGCATGAAACATATGCTTCTTTTATTTACACCTTGACTTGTTGCTACAATTCACATGTGGTGTTAATTATGGACGCGTATGCTTACAATAAGTTTTGTAAATCTCAATCATGCTTTGCGCTTGGTCAAGCTAATGACCTTAAAGAAGCACATGTCGGGAGAAGGCCCGATTTTCACTAACCATGTAAACAAGGCTTGAATAATGAAAAGAGAAGTAATGCCTTAAAGAGTTGCAAGATAAATCATCAACCTCTCCAAATCCCGCAATGGATGCTGCTGTCTTCATAAATTTGAGAGCTTGTTCAGAGGTGTACGAATGGAGAAAATGAGATATCCAGAAGCTCCATCAAGTTACCATTCCAACGCATCAAGAACCAACAAGTTTGAAGACCCGTGCGAGGAGTTATGAGAAAACATTGAGCGTTGCGCGTACTGAAATTTCAGGACAGATTTCATCGCCGAAGTAAAACGGACGTAACTCTCTTGTCCGGAGTCCGATTTGGGCAAATGAAGACTCGTTGGAAAGGAAATTTTGTGCACTGTGCAATGGAGTAGAGCTTGAGTATACTTTCTGTTCTGGACATTAAAAAAATTCATGGAGTGAAGGAAGCACCGAAGGATGATAAAGAAGGAGATAACGATGAAACAAAAGAATGATTTGGGCAAGTCTTCTATAAGTGATCAAGCACAACATGGGAAGTAAATTAAAGCTACATTGGTACCTTTTCTTCTTGCATGAAGGGCCATGGCTATGCGACGAAAAGAAGGTATGTGAGAAAGTCGAGCTCTATGACTTTAAATGAAGCGCTTTTCGGGAGGCAACCCGTTTCTTTATATTTTTACCACTTTCTTAGAGAAAATAAAGAATGACACTATTTTATGATGATGAACTTGTGGTTATTAATCTAAGTTCAGTTTTTCTTTTTAGAACCACCATCATCTTCATGATCATATTTATTTGCATGCATTGCATTTTGTTATCAATGTGATGTTTCTTTGTGTATACATGTTTTGTACATAGTTGGCTTGGTTGTTTTATATACTTAATGATGTATGCTTCTTTTTCCATGTTAATACTTCATAAGGCATTATGAGTATTTTCCTTTTATGATCTTGTGTAAACGTGGTGTTTAAACAAGATTGCGGACCATCATCGTTAAGTTCGATAAACCTAGCTAGCTTTTCATATGTTTTCATGTTGCTTTGGTTAGTTTAAAAGCTTTGCAATGCACTTAATTTTTCTTGTGCTATAAGAGTTATTGATTTAGGGATAGACATGATGTTTTAACCCTTGATAAATAAACATTTATGGCTATGGAGAAATTCGGCAACCTAGTTGTAAACATGGTGTTTAGAACTAGGTGAAAACATTGTCTTTGTTTATATGCTTTCCTATCATGTGCATACACACCTTGCACCACGTACACTCATTAGGTTTTTATTCCTCATTAGACTAATTATGCCACAAGTTAAGAATCTTAGGAGACATTATTGGATTGTTGGCAATTCTATCTACTCCCAACTGTCACCTTGGGGGTAGAATGTGCGTTTAAAACGTCTTGCAGGCAAGATAAAGACTCTCACTACAAGGAAATTGAAGGATGGCTAAGATAAAAATGTTTTGTCTTCTTCTTCTTCCATGACTAGCAAAATGCTAAGCATGGGGGATACCCTGAATCTTCAACACGGAAGTGCAATATGACGCTCTAGAAGATAGAATGATCAAGATCATTAACGTCTCCGAATCAATACTCAAGAAGCCACCAATCTCATCAAAATTCTGTGTGATCTCAAAGGGAAAACACTGAATATTTTTGGATATTTAAAAGCCTCATGAAGTTATGATTCCAACAAATCAAGAATCAAGACAATCAGAGGTTCCTACAAGCGGTTATGCCCGAATCACCGAGTGCAACACGTCCTGAAATCAGTTTTGGACAGCACGCAGCGCTGAAGTAAAATGGACATAGCTCACTTGTTTGAACTCCGTTTTCGATGAATGACCACATGTTGGAAAGGTAATTTCATAAACTTTTCAATAGAGCTATATTTCGATATATGTTCTGTCCTGTACAGAGGGGTAAATCCATGAAAAAGAGACAGCAAGGAGATGATGAGAACAAGAAAGAGGAGATGGTGATGACAACATTGAAGAGAAGGGCGACCAATGACTCCATTAAGCATACAAGATTAAATATAAGTCTGGGAGTGTTGATAAATCAAGACAAAAGCAAAAGCCACATCGATACATGGAGATGTCGGAAGAAGGCAACAAAGAATTACAAAGGATGGTAACATCTCCATGGACCTTCTCTTTTCCAAACACAAATGCTTGTAAGTATGCCTTCAGCCTCAACTAGGTGCAACCTTTTGTTTTTCTCTTCAAATAATAACATGACTACTAGGAGTACAACCTAGGTTTATTTTTACTTTCAATAGATAAGCATGACCATGTGTTCACCTTGATGTTCTATATTGCCTATGCTTACGGAAAGATGATGAAAGTTGCCGCTTTGTTTTACCTACGTGAAGTTATACATGTCTTGGCTAATTGCTCTCTATAATATGATCTAAAATTAATTTAAATCCGGCTCTTTTGTTTGTGGAGGCGAAATGACTATGCTCTAGACCCACATACATATCTTTGCTCTTTGATTTAAGTTTATGGATAGCCGGATAACTTGTTGTTTTTATGAAAACTTAACTTTTATGCTATCTACATATTTGTGATGCTCTTGCAAAGTTCTACCTACCAAAGCCATATACATATATGTTTTATGATAACAAAACCCGTAAATTGCAAACATATGTTTTGATGAGTTGGATTAGGATTGATTTCTATGGTTCGAGACTAAGAAGCTGGTCTTTCATTTGTGTAACTTTTTCATTCTAGCCTTTTTGTCCATGCATTGTGGGTTTTCACATCGAAAATTTCACAAACTTCGCTGGGCATCCACCCTAAACCAAAAACATCTTTTTGTGATCACCTCCTTGTCCACAACCCAATTTGAGTATGGAGTAAAATTCTTGATGGAGATTCAAATATTCCGCAAGATTATGGAATTTATACTTACTTTAGCAGTCATTTCCCCTCTCTTTTATGCTCGAGGACGAGCATCGTTCAAGCATGGGGGAGGAGTCATTCTCTGACACAAATGCTATGCAAGTATTATGTTGCAAAAAGTTTTGAGGAGCAAAAGAAAAAAAGAAGAAAAGAAAAGTAAGGAAAAAAGAGAAAGAAAGAAAGAGAGAAAATGAGAAGGAAATAAAATAAAAGTAAAAAAATAATAAAGATGCTCCTCGGATCTTTTTGCTTCACAAGTGCTCAAGTGCCTTGATGACAAATCCACACTCAAATCTTCCAATCATGTGCAATCCGATAACGAGGACTTCACTCGTGCCTTGGGATCATCCATTTGCCACTTGCACATGTCCGCTTATCTAAATGTGTGTGTTTCGTCCCTCTCTCTTTCCAACATTTATTTTCCATGGCCTTTTTGACGAGTCCCGGTAATTCCAATAGACCTCTCTCTTAATTTGACAATATTTCGGATATATGTTTTGCTAGGATTGTTTTTAACCTTCCAAGCTCCACATAAGCCTTCCACTATCACATATGAGTAGAGTAGGTTGAAAATAATCTAGTATAGGCTTGAGTGACTTGATGAGATGAGTGTTCCATGAGCTCTTGCAAGAGATTTTCACTTATGTTGGATATGCATCTTTTTGAAAATCTTCCATGTGACAAGGTAATGGTTTGAAGTTCACTTAAGTTTGAGAGCATCATGTTAAATGTGGCTTGTTCTTTAGTGTTAGTCTATCTTCCATAATGAAAAAGAAGCCGGTCACAACTTGAACTTTAAAAATAAATTCTTAAGAGAGAGCAATTTGCCTCGTCATGAATGACTAGGTGCAGGGATAACATTGGAAGGCAACACTGATTTCCCTTTTAAGCAAGGATTACTTACTCGAGGACGAGCAAGGTTTAAGCATGGGGGAGATGTTGACGGTGAATTTCCGTCAACCTAGAGTACTTGTTATACATTGGTTTCGATTATGATTTGCAACTAACCCGCCACTAGGCATACTAATGATGTAACAAGTTCACACTTGCATGTCGATTTTGGAGTTTGTTGTTTACGCAGGAAATCTACGCTAAAGAGGAGACTTTCAGGATAAGTTCACCAAGCATTTTGGAGTTTGTTGTTTACGCAGGAAATCTACGCTAAAGAGGAGACTTTCGGGATAAGTTCACCAAGCACTTTGGAAGAAGATCATGAAGCCCGACAAGAGTCAAGACACGCGATGAACATGACTCCAAATGACCCGAGGACCGAAGCGTCAACATGCAAGTCTTCAGGGACTCAACCAGAAAACAACGAAGCTTGCATAGCAAGGATTCAAGCCTTAACCGTGAAGGAAACGACGTCAAAGGCCCACATGCAAGTGCACACAAATAAGGGATCACGCGAGAAGCAACCGGGGAGGAAACCGGGGCCGAACCGGGCGGAAATGGGCTTGGGCCGGCCGGCCTGGGCCGACCGGCCCAGCCCACTCCGGGGTCGGTTCGGTGCCGCCCTAGGTGTTTGTCTGTTTATTGCCTCCGCCGCCGTCGGCCGCCACATCGAACAAATCATCCTACCTACGCCATTGACCAGAACACCGCCGCCGCAAGATGAGGGAGAGAGTTAGATGAGTTCGTCGCAAGGTTCAACGCCGGCGGAGAGAAGGAAGCAAGAGGAGGACTCCAAGCCGCTGGCCTAGGGGTGTTCCCAAGCTCCATCGCCGCCATCTTCATCGACGACGTTCTTCGGAGTCTCCATCACCCCTATGTGCTTCAATCCATGTAAGATGATGGGGTAATGTCTCCGTTCATCCCTAGGGTTAGATGGATGCATGCTATGTGATCGCTACTTGATTCGTGGTTTCAATCTATTGTTTTCATGTTGATGATGCTTTCATGATTAAGGTTAGCTACCGTGTTTTTCGGGCGTATGATATCCGCTACTCCCATAGATTCCTTCAACATACCGTGTCCATCATAGGTCTAGTCACGGATACCTTCGCGTAGTGACAGTACGAGAAGAGGGAAAGGGCGAAACCGTGGTCACAAACCCCGGTAGATTGGTTTACCACTCTCGTGTAGTAAATGCATGCCATGTTATCCTAGATCCTAGGGAGGGAACGCTTATCTTTCTTAATCACTCTCTTGTGTTCACCCTTTACCATCTAGTTTAACCCTAGATTTGTTTGATCAACTTAACTTAGATTTACTTAGGTTAGATTGTCTTTACCTTTAGATTAATACTCTCTTTCAAAGGTTTTCCATTCAACTAGATTAGTACTTGGTTAAGCGCTAGTAATCCTCTTGCTCCGCAGATTGACAAGAACCTTGGGAATCCCGTGGTGAAAAAGGTGTAGGTTCGTACGCTTGCGGATCGTAGGTGGATACGAGTTTTATCCGTCAACAGAGCTCAAAGCCAAGCTCGCGGAGGAGTACCGCGCGGTGCGGCTGCTTCGAGCCTCCATCGCTGGAGAAGCCTCCGAGAGAGGCGAGCGCGCGCATGAGCTAGGCAAGCAAGCCCGCGAGCGCATCAACGTCGACTTCGACGTCGACAACCCGAACACGCCCCCGTGAGCGAGCCAGAAGCTCGTTGCCGCTGCAACACTGCTGCGGGCCATGCCCGCCCCCTCAACACCCGAGGCGCGAAACCTGCACCGCGAGGCGCAGGCGCTCATCAAGCAAGCAGCCGTCCAACAAGCCGAAAGCTCGGTGTCCCGCATCCGCCAGCAGAGGAGCGCGCGGGACGACATGGGCGCGCAAGGCCCCGTAGCATTGGTACACGCGGGCGGCGCGGCGGAACGGGCCGGCCGACCCAAGGCGCACGCCGGTCAGGGAGCGGATACTTGACACGCGAGGGCAGGCCCAAGACGGTGACGCTCGCAACGTCATCAACGCCCGACGGACGGGCAACGCGGAGACACGGGCGACGGCAGGCTACCACCCCCGGTGGGGTGGGCGCTATGACAGCCGAGAGGATCGCTCGCCGACGCCGGAACCCCCGGGGACCCGTGTGTTCAGCCGGGAGATCCGCACGGCGAGCTTCCCTCAGCGCTTCCGCCAGCCCACGTCGATCAACAAATACACGAATCGATCAAATCGTTGATTCAACTGCGGGGTGTGAGCTCTTATGCTTCCTTGACGCCTATTCCGGGTACCACCAAACAAAAATGAAGGAGTCCGACCAGCTCGCGACTTCGTTCATCACGCCGTTCGGGATGTATTGCTACGTAACATTGCCATTCGGCCTCCGAAATGCGAGCGCTACATACCAACGATGTATGCAGCATGTTTTCGGAGATCACATCGGGCGGACCGTTGAGGCGTTCGTAGATGATATTGTCGTCAAGACCAGGAAGGCGGACGACCTGGTTAACGACCTCCGCATCGCGTTCGGCTGCCTACGAGCCAACAGGGTGAAACTGAACCCCGAAAAATGTGTCTTCGGCGTACCGTGGGGTATGCTGTTAGGATACATCGTCTCGCAGCGAGGCATCGAGGCTAACCCCGAAAAGGTTGCCACCCTCGAGCGAATGGGCCCAATTCGAGACCTCAAGGGGGTCCAGAAGGTGTTGGGGTGCCTTGCCGCCTTGAGCCGCTTCATTTCGAGGCTCGGCGAAAAGGGCTTACCCCTCTACCGGCTCCTGAAGAAGCACGAGCGCTTCTTCTGGACCGTCGAGGCCCAGGAGGTGCTTGACAAGCTGAAGGCGACGCTCGCGGACGCCCCGATCCTTACGCCGCCTCAGGACGGCGAGCCTCTGTACCTCTACGTCACCGCGACCACTCAGGTGGTCAGCGCTGTCATCGTAGTAGAGCGTACGGAGAAAGGGCACGCCCTACCAGTCCAGTAGCCGGTGTACTACATCAGCGAGGTGCTGTCCGAAACCAAGGCACGCTACCCGCAGGTCCAGAAGCTGCTCTACGCAGTGGTCCTTGCGCGGCGCAAGCTCCGCCACTATTTCGAGGCTCACCCGGTCGCGGCGGTCTCCTCCTTTCCGCTGGGAGAGATCATCCGGAACCCGGATGCGGCAGGCAGGATTGCCAAGTGGTCGGTAGAGCTGATGGGCGAGACACTCGCTTATGCGCTGCGCAAAGCGATCAAGTACCAGATCTTGGTGGATTTCATCGCCGAGTGGACAGACACACAATTGCCGCCGCCACAGATCCAGGCTGAGTGCTGGACCCTCTACTTCGATGGGTCGGTGATGAAGACAGGAGCGGGCGCGGGCCTTCTTTTCGTCTCACCCCTCGGGGAGCACATGAGATACGCGGTGCGCCTGCACTTCCCTACGTCAAACAACATGGCGGAATACGAGGCCCTCCTTTGCGGCCTCAGAATCGCCGTCGAGACGGGCATCAAGCACCTCGACGTGAGGGGAGACTCGCAGCTCGTGATCGACCAGGTCATGAAGAACGCGAGTTGTCAAGACGACAAGATGGAAGCATACTGCAAAGCCGTGCGGGCCCTCGAGGATAAGTTCTACGGCATAGAGCTCAACCACGTGCCACGCCGGTACAACGAGGAAGCGGACGAGTTCACCAAAATCGCGTCGGGGCGAATCACCGTTCCCCCCAAACGTTTTTGCGCGAGACGTCATCAAGCCGTCCGTCGACCTCGACCCCAAACCCTTGAGCCATGAAGAACCCTCGGGGGCTTCCTCGAGTCCAACGGGCGCAGAACCCATGGACGAGGACCCCTCGAACGAGGCGTACGTACTCGCCCTGCTCGAGGGGTATGGCGTGACGAGGCCGAAGCCATGGAAATGGAGCCGGTCCCTAGCGCGGGAGACTGGCGGGACAAATACATCGCCTGGATGGATCGAGGGGAGCTACCCTCGGACCGATCCGAGGTCAGACGCATTGCCAGGATGGCCAAGTCATCCCCGCTCCTGCCCCCGTCTACGGGCATTTAATGCTCTGACACCACAAGACGCACGCCACGACCCTGACACGCCTGGGAATCACGCCCCGGTGTTGCTCCACCGACTCCCTCGGGAAGGCCATCCCTGCCACTGTGTAGCACTGTGCGGTGAGGCCGGTGTCAGCCCTGTGACACTACGCTGCCTACTCCTGTACGGCTAACACGCCGAGACCTCGAAAGGGGACCGGCGGTACCCTCGAATGCTTTTTCCATAACTACACAGGGCTATGCCGTGACGTCAGGCCGGCGGGAGCGGTCTTCCCCGTCGCTGTCAACCCTGTGCGGCCATCCCCGCCACCGCAGCGCCACGCCGGGCACTATGGCGACATCCTCGACGCTGTTGGAGAGCACGGGGACGGGACGCCGCCATGAACGCCAATGTGCTGTGTACGGACCCCCCGTTGACGGCACCCTCGAACCGGCCCGCGGCGGCGACCAGACGACCAACCACTACGCCGCCACCCTCAAAGCTGCTCCTGTACGAGCACAGGACGCGCCACGACGCCCGACTAGAGCAGGATTCGCCAGGACGGTCGTCAGCTCCGTGGCACTGCCCGCCGCGCCTCGTCACGTAGGAAAATAGTGCGACACGTATGTAAACTGCTCCCTACTTGGCCTATAAAAGGAGGGGCAGTCCCCCGGCCGCAGGGGGACGACGGATAGCAATCACCCACAAGCTCTCTGCCTTCACCACGACATTGGCACTTGCCTCAATCAATACCTCTGGAACTTGGAGGCCCGGCCTCCTCTCCCGCCACGCTTGTAGCCCCCTCTACGAGCACCACGGTGCGAAGCAATATAGTGTCCTCTCCCACCTGCGTTTTTAGCTCCTAATAAATCACCTACTAAATCACGCGCATTTTCAAAACCCTCCTGCTGAGCTCAATTATCCCCTTCGGAACCCCGATCGTCTTCCCCTCTCTGAACCTCGACGCGCGTGCCGTGAATCCCGCCGGCATCGCCCGCACTCGTGCGATCGCCCGTCGCGTGCCGCCCCAAAGACCGCGGTCGGCCACCACGCCGGGAATCCCGCACATGCCGCGGTCCCGCCGGCCGGTCCGCCTCGCCATCACCGCCGTGCCGAAAATCCCGCTGACGCCCGAAATACCGGAAAACCCCGCAAAAAACCTTCCCCTAATTTCCCGAGAAATTCTCCTAATTTTTCTAAAACTCTTCCTTATTTCTTTTCCCATTTTTCTATTTCTTTTTCTCTACCTATTTCTCATTTTCTTTTCTTTTCTTCCTTTTCTCCTTTTTCTTTTCTTCTTTTCTTTTCTTCCTTTCTTTTTTCCTTCCTTCTTCCTCCTTCGGCTAGGCCGCGCCTGTCGCGACCCCCCCCGCGCGTGCGCTCCGGCCACGGTCTTGTGCCCGGCCGCCGCCCCCCCTTTCCCCCCTCGGCCGGCCACCCGGCCGACCAGGCTCACCGGGGCAGCACGCAAGGCCGGTCCCGCGCCGCCTGCAGCACCCCACCGAGCCGCAACGCCCTCCCCCACTAACAACCAGTGACCTCCATTAATTCCGACCGGTCACACCACCACACCGCGTCGCTGTACCCTCTCTCCGCAATCACAGAAGCCGCTTGCACGAGGCGTCCAATCCTACAGCGCCGCGCCGCACAGAAGCTCGCCGGCTGAAGTCTACGCCAAGATATTTCCACCGCCATTGCCGGCCAACGAAGCTCCTAGAGCTCAAAAATCCTCGCCCGAACCGACCATCCCGCGCCTATAAAAGGCCATGCACGGCTCTGCGTGGCACCCCGCACCTCCACGACAATTTCTCCCTCTCCCTTGAGCCCTCCATCACCACCACCAGTGCCGCCCCAGCCACCACCGCGAGCAGCCCCACCACCGGCCGTCGATCTGCCCCTCCAGAGCACCCCAGCCCAAGGTAAGAGGCGGAATCGGTTGCCCTCGAACTCCTCTTCGTTTTACCCCACCTCCCGGCCATCGCCGTGCACTGGGCCGCCAGCGGGCGCCGCCCCTCCACCGGCCGGCCACGGTCCACCCGCTTCTCTGTTCTGTATCGTGAGGGAGGGGAGGTAGAAGGTGGTTGTTTTGCCCATACCCCCAGGCCCTTTTCCCCCTTTTCCAAAACCGAACCCCCCTCTATTCACTCTCTCCTTTCTTTCAAAACAGATCCTATGCTTTAAACTAAAGCACAAAAACAACCCTGTCCCTTTACAATTATACCCCTAGGATATTAATTAAACCCTCATTATATCTAAATATTATAATTAGGTCATTTTCTTTTAAAATAAAATACTAACAGGCCCCTAATTAACCCTAAACACCTCCTTTAACCCATCATTATATGCACGATTTTAATCCAAATTGTGCCCAAACTTCCTCACACCCGTACCGGGTATGCCACCACCGATCCGTCACCCAAAACCCCCTGCATAATATTTATTTCTCTATATAATCAAATTACCTTCCTCGAGCTCAGCCGGAGAAATTGTGTGTGCCTATATTGATTGCATGCTTGCTTGTGTGTGCACTATAGCCGATGGAGTGAACGAAGGAGGGTACCCTGAGCCGGAGCTTGGAACCGAGTACTGCGAGCAGGAGCCCGAGATCCCTAACGCCGAGTTGGAACTCCCCGAGGACTTCGAAGACGGCAAGTTCAATCTCATCCTTTGATGCATGCTTTGGTCCTAGTTTTATAAACACAACCCTATACCCGTTTTTATAAATTGCATATTGTTTTACTGCAAAAACCTAGTAGGACAGCCACCCTTGATTGCTATGATTGACCTTTGTTTGGCCTAAATGATTGCTTTAAAAATGTGTGAGTGCTTTAAAAATGGGAATGGGATATTTTGGAAAATGAGTAAAGAACTGGGTAGATGAGATGGACGTGTGTGTCAGGAGTATGGGTGAGCTCGTACCTTTGTGGTTAGCATGTTTGGAGATGTCGATGTTGTCGTTAAGGACCGGGTTGTGTGACATCTCACCTGACCCAATGACCGTACAACCACTCGACCGTTGTATGTGGCAACGGCTTAGCATAAATCCCACTAGTTAATCTACTTGCCATCTGGTGTGCGGGTGAGCAGCAGGAGACCAAGGAGTAGGGGTACGATCTGTGTGAGGTACGCCCTAGTTATGTGAGATAACCCCTTGGTTGCTTCTGTGGTGGCTCGTAGGGTTAGCTAAGGTGGGTAATGGCTTTGATAGGATCCGCACTGGCACTAAGGTGTCCGTGTGGCGGTACCCTACTTGTGGGTAAAGATGTACAACCTCTGCAGAGTGTAAAACCTATTCGAATTGCCGTGTCCACGGTATTGGACGAGTCACGGTGTGGTCACAAAACTATTTTTTGGGTCTGGGATGGTTTTCATGGCGTGAGTGGTTTTCTGGGGTAGTGTGTGGCTGGGTGCCTCGGCTACTGCGGACGGTGAGTCTGGTAGTTCCCAATTGGTTTTCCCAAAGCAACTGAGTTACTGGGGTTATAAAATTGTTTGCGGAAACCCTTTTTTTGAAATGAACCCCTGCATGAGTAAATGTGTTTGCAAATAAACCTTAACCAGAACCTTGATATATCCTATGCATGATCTGCTTATAAGCCCCTCCGTGGGTGGGGTTGAACTCGTTGAGTACGTATGTGCTCACCCTTGCTTAACTAACTGTTTTTCAGAGGAGGATCCCAATTTCGTTCTCGAAGACGTCCAGTAGGTCGCTGCTCTACACCCAACCGTGCCTGTGTACCCAAGGCCTCCATAGAGAGCTTCCATGGTGTGGTACTCTGATGAGGCTTTGGAAGCCTTTGCTATCGTAGTGTGGTCGTTAGCACTTGTGTTGTTCCTAGTGGCGTTGGCACTTCCGTGCCCGCTGTGTCGCCGTGATGTAAAAGACTGATCCACCTGTTGTAACAAATGTGTTACCAGCCTCCTGGGACTGGTATTTGTGTCACATTTAGTATCAGAGACGTAGGTTGGCCGTAGGACGCGACCCCTAGGATACGAGACCTCCTCTGGCCCCTCTCTAACCTTTTCTTTGCTGAGCTCATCTTTTCCTAAATCCTTACCTTGATCCCTGCCTGATTCCAGATGGCTAACCCGGAATGGAACGGAGGAGTCTGCCCCGTCCAGCCTGGCCTCCCTAACCTGCTGCTACTCAGCTTAGAGCGAGTCGGAGTAAGGGACCCACCAGAGTTCGTCTATCGGGAGTACGAAAGCTACGTCACCCTTCGGTGTAAAGTGCTGATCTTCGTGGGGAGAAGCACGCTCTACCCTGACATAGAACCCTGGTTCGTCTCCGCCACTAGGTTTTGCTTCGCCGACACCTACCCAAAGGCTGCTCGGAAGGCCCTGCGACGTCTACGAGTGGTTTATAGGCAGCATCTCAGAAGAACTCCAATGGGATTTTTCCCACCCTCCAGAGGTAGAGGACGCTCATGGATTGACCGCATGAGGGGACTAGAACGAGAGGAAGAAGACCTAGAAGATGCAGTTTCCCACCTGTCTATCTACCTCAATGGCCTAGACCACCTCTACCAAGAACAATCCCAGCAACTGAAGCAATAGATTGACAGGGCGGAAAGAGCCGAGCAAAGGATAGAATTTGAAAGGATAAAGACAACGATGGCGGAAGTTGCCCTAGAAAACATGGAGCAAGATTACCTTAGGGAAAGGGAACGTTCTGAGATGTTCCACAAAAACCTATGGGATGAGCTCCACAAGGAACGTAGAAGGAGAGGAGAAGAAGCTGAATTGGATGAAGAAGAGCCCGAAGAAACTCATTGGGACAAAGGGACCCAGACCGAGGACGTGATACTGGAGCAAGACCTCCCACCGAAGAAGCGTCGCATTTAGATGGAGGAAGAATCACCATGAGGATAAGACTAGAATGTCTAGGCTAGAGCTGTGTTCTAGTAATAATAAGTGTACCCCGAGGAGTGTACCCCAACCTTGTTACTAAATAAATCTATCTACCTTTTGTACCCTACCACAAACTGTTCAACTCTACCCTTGTTTTCAGATGGCGGAAGATGGATGGACCCAAGGCGTGTGCCAGGAGGAGCCTGATTTTGCTCGCCTTCTTATCAACTCCCTAGAGCGCCTCGGTATCACTGAGCGCCCTAGGTACTACAGCAGAGAAACGAGCAACTCGGCACTCTTCGCTGTAGGGTGGTCCTCTCCATCGCCAGAAGCAACCGCCACACCAACATCGAGCCGTGGCGCGTGACCGCCACAGGGTTTCGACACCGAGACACCTACCCCTTGGCCCTCAGAAAAGCCCTCCACTACCTGTGTCGGATCTACGAGGAACACCTCATCCCCACACCGATTAGGTATTTTCCTCTTGCCATCAGAACCCCAGTCTGGCAGGCCCGCATGAGAAACCTGGAATGACGCCGCCACCAAGAAGACCTGCTCTACCACATAGTAGCCTACCTCGTCTCCCTGGGCAAACTCTTTGATGACCAAGCCAAGCTCTTGAGGGAGCAAATCAGTCAGGCCGAGCAAGCTGAGGTCACAGTGAGGATGCACCAAGTCCGAGTGGCTCAAGCTGAAGCAAGGACCGGAGCCGCCATAAGCAGTGAAGCCGTTGCCCACGAAAGCCTCAGTCGGATCCAAGACCAGCGCATGCAAGAATGGACCAACAGCGGAACACCTGTCCCAGCCATTGGAGAAGCACAAGTCTTGCTTGGAACACCCCTTGTAGGATGGGGAGGAACTATTGAAGCCCCGCCAGCACCACCGGTAGTCACCGAACCACCACCAGCGACCGCGGAAGTAGCGGCACAGCCCCAAGAGCGAGGACGACGATGAACTGCTCATTCCACTGGAAGTGCACTCAACCCCGGAAGAAGGCTCTCCCCTCGAGTAGCATACCCATGTTGCCTTGACCCAGGGATTGATGCCGTGACTGGTCCGAGTTTAGAGTCGTACCCTTAGCTCTTGTCATACTGAGTCGTGTAGTGTGTCCGCGTAGTGTCAGTCGCGTAGTCGGGATGTATCCTCCTCACTTGTTTGTAATAAAAACTTGTCTGTGCTTGTTTGTTTGCTATGTGCTTGTTGTGTGCTTGCCGGCAGGAGTAGACCCTGCCTTTTCAAAAAGAAATCCGATATAATCCACTTAAACATCACATAAAAGCTAGATCTCTTAGAAAACCCGTGAAACGACCCGGATTTCCGCGATCGGAATCCCGAATCTTAGCACCTCGGTGGTAGTCCCAGGAGGGCTACCACGTGCAATCCCTGTCTCAGCGATGCCAAAATCCATACAGAAAGATAAAAACAGTAAAGTAGAGTACAACATTTATTTTATTACATTAATCAGAGTACATCTCTTCGGCACAAGCCGGGTACAAGTCCATCGGGACTGAATCAAACATAAATAAAACGTCTAGCAGCGGCTCCATGAAAGCGCGGGAAACTCCATATCCGCAGGCAGCTCAAGTGTAGGAAGAGCTCTAGTCCACCCAACCGTCATTGTCGAAGTCGTAGTCCGGCTCTGCGTCAGAGGCACCAGGGTCTACCCGATAAGCGGGTAGGTCATGTCAGCTTCCCAACAAAGAGGCAAAAGCGGTGTATATTCTACTATGCATGAGACATCCCTAATTTGGCTGTAGAAAGCTTAAGCAAAGCGGCAGTGCAACGTACAAGGTAAGCAGAATACAGCTAGGAGGTCCACACCTCGGGGAAGCTTCCGCTTCCGAGGTCCACACCTCAGGGGTCCACACCCCGCTCAAGGAATTCCACACCAAAACTCTGGATCTCAACCACGCTCCAGAACCCAACTCTCATCCGCGATGTGGGGCCCACCCCGCTCCTATCCCCACATCTCAACGGCCGAAGCCGGGCTCACACACTCGGGGGGAGAGAAGAAGCACAAGAGAAGTGTAACTAGTCGGGTGAGAGATCGAAAGACCGTCCATAACCGGTGGACACGGACTATAGCTATAGGTTTAACACTGCGAGAGGTTGTACAACTTTACCCGCCCGAATAGGTCCGAACCGCCGTCACCGATGTCCGACCCTACCATACGGCCGAAGCCCAAGTAAGTGGATAGTACCCTTCCGCATCTCCGAGCCCGGCCCGGCCTCCGCGGCGAGCTCATACTACCCGCGAGAGGTCCCTCGAAGCTGTGGAACCCTTCCCCGGCCTCGCCAGGGCAAAGTCTACTAAGGAGGGAAAGACCACTCCCGACACGATCACACCGATCCTCCTACAGGAGGGGTGCTATCCACTACAAGTCTCACCCCGCACCCCCACCCAATACAAGGTGGGCGGTCTGTACGAAAATAGTCATCCGAAACAAGGTCAACTGACGATCGGTCCTTAAGGGGCCGAGAGCGAGCACTCACCAACTCCATCCCACACGACACGACCCTCGGGTAAGAGGCCAGATCGCATCTTCCCTCGGCAGCCGTTCTCAAGTAACCAAGCAGCTCGCTCCCGCCAAAACACAGCAAGAAGTTACGCACCCAGAACGCACGCTAGAAACACACCGAGATATCCCCATCTCAGTCCAAACCCAGAGCACCATCCATAAACAAGCAACAAAAGTATGGATAGTTGAGGTAAGGGACTAGCTAGGGGTCTGTAGCTAGTCCCGCAGGTAGTAGAGCAAGGGAACAGGATATAACAAAACATCAAGGCATGGCTATTAAACGGGTTATGCAATTCATCAGATCAATGCATCAAAGTAAAGCACTAGCAGCTATTTAACAACATGGGATCTACATGGTTGGGAGTGACATGACACCTTCATTGCCGTTGAAGCAGTCGCTGTCCGGAGCAGTGTACTCGGGGTCCTCCACGTCCTCCTGGTCGAAGCTCGGGTATGCGGCACGAGATTCGACGCGATAATAAGAATACGGTACACATCTAAGCAAGAACTCAAAATAAGAATCAATTTAGAAGATCCAAAAGAACCCAAACTACCTACAATCAGCAAGGTTTCGAAATTACGGATTTATAGAAATTAGTTTTATATTTTTCTGAGCTTCCTAGAATTAGTTATGAATTTTTAAAGGTTAAAACCATATTTTAGGAATTTCTGGAAATTAATCCAGGTAAAGGAAAGGTTTTCTGAAATTTTAAAAGGGCTGATGACGTCAGCATGACGTCATCGCTTCTCGTTTCATGGGCCGAAGATGGGCTGAAAGAGTCACTGGGCCGAAAGCGGCCCACTGGACTCGGCCCATCTGGCCCAGGCGTGAGAAGTTCTCCAGTCCTCCCCGGACTCCTGGTCATGGCCCCGTTCACGCGGTGGGCCTCCACGGTAGCCCGACGGGGCGGGCGACACATGAGGCCCAGCGGCCTTTCACTCAGCCGCAACCAGGGAAGGGGGGTCTTGCCCTTCCCCTTGGCGCACGCCGCGCCTGACGGCGGCGCAACCTTCCCTCCGGCTACGGTGGCGGCGGCGTCCGAGCTCGCGGCGGGGTGCGCTAGCGTCGGGTGCCGCCTCGCGTTCGATGCCCGGTTCACGGTCCACTAGCACGGCGCGACGTCCGGGTTCCCCGACGCGGCGGCGCGGTGAGCACCCCCCGGCGTTCGCACACGCGACGGCGCGACGAGTTCCCTGCCTCGGACCAGAGCTCTGGGGTGTGCTCTGGTCTGTCCTGGCGAGCCCGTTCCTGCACTGACAAGCCAAGGCTCGAAGGCCTGCGCGGCCTGGGGAAGTCATCACGCGCGAGACGCGGCGTGGAACGCCTGCGCGCTGGTCTCTGCTGGTGGCGAGGCCATGGCCATGGCGCGCGTGGGTGCGGCCGGCCAGCTCTCGCGCTCACCAGCACCTGCATCAAAAAGCTCACGGCACGAAGGCCGGTTCACAGCAAGGCAATGCACGCCACCGTGGCGGCTCGCCCAGAGACGCGACGCGGCGGGATTGACGTCCCTGCACGACAAGCATGGCGCGAAGGCCAGCACCCACACACGGTCCTCGTGTGGCGTCGGCGGGCCGGGGGCATGAGTGGCCCGAGGGCTCCGCACGAGCGCGACACGGCGCATCGCGGCTCGACGGCCGGCAACCGGGCAAGGCGGCTCGACGGCGCACCCCAACGCCGTCGGCGCAAAAACAGAGGAGGGCTCAAGGAGAAGGGAAAGAGATAAGGTGGCCGCGGTGTTGCTCACTTCGGGGCGGCGGTGGAGTCGTGGCCGGCTCGGTGGAGAGGTGTACGAAGGCGAGGTAGAGGTTCACGCCGGTGGTCGTCCGCCTCGGCTCCTGCTCCCTGTCCCCGGCTGGTTCACGTCTTCTCCCTTCCGGCGTGGTGCGGCGTCTCCCTGGTGTGTCGACGGCGTCCCGGCGGTGAAGCTGTCCTTGCCCCCGGTCCGGTCCTCGGCTCCTTCCTCGACCGGCGCGACGCGGCGGCGGCGCGCCCGCTCCTTCCCCCAGTCCTGCGCACATGGCCGGTGGTGGAAGAGGAAACCCCAAGAGGGGGGGGGGGGGGGGTGGATGGCTTGCCTCTGTGCTACACCGGCCCGCTCCTTTTGAATCGACGCCGTGTGCAGCTCGAGGGGAAAAGCCCTCTCTGCCCTTGGCCGCTCGCCGGGCGGGGCAGGTGGCGCTCGCGGCGGTGCCCGGGTTCGCCTAGGATGCTCGGTGGGAAGGGGCAGAGGCGTCAAAAGACTTTCCCCGCGGTCGCATCCGGTCCGCGCGCACGCGCGGACCTCGGCGTGCGTGCGGCCGGGCGGCCCGGCCGCGCCCCGCCTCGCGCAAGCCGGTGCGGCGAGACCGCGCGCGCGGCCCGGCTCGGTGTGTTGGGCCGGGTAGGTGAGGATAAGGGAGGGGCTGCCATGCGGGGTCCACGCGCCAGAGACAGGAGGAGAGGGTAAGGGGCTGCGCGGGTTACTGGGCCGAAAGGGGACATGGGCTGGGCCGGCTGCCAAGCAAAGGAAGGAGGATGCGGCCTGTTACACAAGTTTGGCAATTTGCTAAATAAAAGAATAAGCTTTGAACTTAGGGATAGAATTAGAGTTTGAATTTGATTCCCACTCAAATTCAAACTTCACACATTTGAACTCCAAAAGAACCAGAGATAAACCAACTCACATATTTTACCATAATTTGAACATATGTTTTTATAAATGGGAGGCTAAATTGGTGGAGAATCCAGGGAAGGGCTAGCAATTTTGGTTCAAAAATTGATAGCACTCAATTTCAAGCAAAAAGTTTTAATTTTTCGCAAAATTCACACACCTAAATTCCTGGGTTGTTACAACCCGCTCCTTTACAGATGGTTTCCAGGCGCCCTGCTAGGACCCACCAAGGCTCCGGTCGTATGGATGCTGAAGGATCGCAAGACGACCAAAGGGAGCGCCTTAACGACCAGGAAGTGAACCAAGGCGAAGATGGATGAGAGAACGCTGTCCTGCCACCACCACCCCCTCCCATAGAACTGGCACAAGTTTGGGCCAATCAGACTGTACTGATGGAGGCCATATTCAACGCTGTCAACCGCCCAAGGCCCCGAGTTCTGGGCATGAATGAGAAGCTGATAGAGTTCCTCAGGATGAAGCCACCCACTTTTGGCGGGTCCGTGAACCCATTGGATGCTGATGTCTGGCTGAGAGCCATGCTAAGGGAACTGGAGCCTTTCCACTGCGAAGACCGAGACAAAGTTCTCCTGGCCACTCACCAGCTCACCAGAACAGCCTTAGCCTGGTGGGAGAACTACTGTGCAGCAGCCAAGGATCCCTCTGCCATCACTTGGGATGAGTTCGTGGAAGAGTTTCGCCGCTACCACATCCGAGAGGCCACACTGAAGTGCAAGGCAGATGAGTTCTGTAAACTGGGCAACAAGTCCGTGGAGGAATACACCTACCAGTTCATAGAGCTGGCTCGTTATGCCCTAGAAGAAGTGGACAAGGACTCCAAGAAGCAGGAGATGTTCAAGAAGGGACTGACTCTGGAGCTGAGGACCCTGCTCACCCCTCAGATCTACCCGGATTTCAACACCCTCATGAACATGGCCATACTCACAGAGAGAGCCAGGGTAGAAGAGAAGAAAGAGAACAAGCGCAAGTTTATGGAGCACAAGGCTCAATAGCAAGAGCGGTCCTAGAGGCAGAGAAGCTTCAGACACCCCGTGTCCAGATTCCAAGCCCCCATGCAGTACAGAACCCAATCCCAAGCCATGGGCTCGCAAGGCCCCAGAGCCCAATTCAAACCGTACAACAACCAGAACACCGTGAAGCCCCCACAGAGCAACACTAGCCAGGTCACCGCCAACAGCAACAACAACTCCAGGGTATGTTTCAACTGCCGCGAGACCGGACACTTCATTGCCAACTGCCCATACGCCAAGAAGCCAACAGCTTCCGCCTACTCCAACTCAGTGAATGGGCCAAGGCCACTCGTGTCTGGAGCCAACCGCATACCGGTGCGCAGCGACAACAACTTTGGCAACAACAACAACAACCAGCAGATGAGGCAGCCCCAGCAGTCTTATGGACGAGCCCGCGTCAACGACATCAATGCACAGGAGGCTCAGGAAGCACAAGGCGTAGTGCTCGGTGAGTTCCTGGTCAGCTCTGTCTTGGCAACCATATTATTTGATTCAGGAGCATCGCCCTCATCCATATCCTCAAGTTTTGTGGAAAATCATAGCATACCTACAGTACTACTAAAAGCACCCCTATTAACTCGAACGCCCGGAGGTGACATCAAGTGTGAACTGGGATGCCCCCGGGTAAGGATCATTTTAAGTGGGGTAGAGTTCCTAGCGGACCTGGTAATACTGAAGTCCAAGGGAATAGATGTGATCCTTGGGATGGATTGGTTAAGACAACACCATGGCCTTATAAGTTGCGCCGATAAAGTAGTGCATCTAACTAACCCAGACGGGATACAAGTGATCCGCCACACCCGAGGACACAGGCCAGACATAATGGTTTTCAACATAGAAGCTAAGTCCATAGAGGATGTCCCAGTAGTGCGAGAATACCCAAATGTGTTTCCCGAAGAACTCACCGGAATGCCACCAGATAGGGATATAGAGTTCGTCATCGACCTTATTCCCGAAACCTCCCCCATAGCCAAGAGACCTTATAGGATGGCAGCCCCTGAGTTGGCAGAATTGAAGAAGCAGCTAGGAGAACACCAGCGAAGCGGATTTATCAAGCCAAGCTCATCACCATGGGGAGCCCTAGTGCTTTTCGTAGAAAAGAAGGATAAGAGCATAAGGATGTGCGTGGACTATCGCTCGCTGAACGAAGTTACTATCAAAAACAAGTACCCCCTCCCCAGGATAGATGACCTATTCGACCAGTTGAAAGGAGCCAAGTATTTTTCGAAGGTGGATTTAAGGTCAGGATACCACCAACTCAAGATTAGGTAAAGTGACATCCCCAAGACCGCCTTTGTCACCCGTTACGGGCAGTATGAGTTCACATGATGTCCTTTGGACTCACCAACGCACCCGCATATTTTATGAACCTCATGAATAAGGTGTTCATGGAACAACTAGACAAGTTTGTCGTAGTATTCATCGACGACATACTTGTTTACTCCAAGAGTGTGGAAGAACATGAGCAGCATCTCCGAGTAGTACTGGGAAAACTAAGGGCACACAAGTTGTACGTTAAGTTCAGCAAGTGCGAGTTCTGGCTGGAGAAAATATCTTTCCTTGGGCATATTTTGACTGCAGAAGGAGTAGCAGTAGACCCCGAGAAAGTTGAAACAGTCTCCAACTGGCAACAACCGACCAATGTGAGCGAGATCAGAAGCTTTCTTGGTTTAGCAGGGTACTACCAGAGGTTTATTGAAGGATTTTCCAAGATTGCCCGGCCCATGACAGAGTTCCTCAAGAAGGAGAAGAAGTTCAACTGGACCGAGTCATGCGAGAAAAGTTTCCAGAGTTGAAAAGAAGATTGACCACAACCCCAATGCTGACCTTGCCAGACATTCAATGGGATTTTGTTGTATATTGCGACGCGTCCCGAAAAGGGTTCGGATGTGTTCTTATGCAAGATGGGAAAGTAGTGGCGTATGCTTCCCGCCAGCTCAAACCCCACGAGCAGAATTATCCCACCCATGATTTGGAGTTTGCAGCCGTAGTGCATGCCCTCAAGATTTGGAGTCATTACCTGATCGGAAATAAATGCGAGATCTATACCGACCACAAGAGCCTAAAGTACATCTTCACCCAGCCCGACCTGAACCTAAGGCAAAGAAGGTGGTTAGAGTTAGTCAAAGATTATAACCTAGAGATTCACTACCACCCAGGGAAAGCCAATGTAGTAGCAGATGCCCTAAGCCGAAAATCTTATGAGAAGGCAGCACCCAAGAGTACCTAGTTGCAAGAGGAAATGGCACGACTCAACGTGCACATTGTTCCCCAAGGCTACGTCCTCCAACTGAGTGTTCAGCCTACCCTAGAGGAAAAGATCCGGAAGGCCCAAGAGACCGATGAAAATCTGATGAAGATCTGCAAACACACGAGAGAAAATAAGGCCCCGGACTTTAGAGTGGATGATCAAGGCACACTGTGGTATAAAAATAGGATATGCGTGCCTGAAGGCGGAGATTTCCGACAGACCATCATGGATGAGGCCCACAACTCGGCATATTCCATTCACCCGGGATCCACCAAGATGTATATGGACTTAAAACAGAAGTATTGGTGGAATGGAATGAAAGCAGACATTGCCCGGTTTGTCGCCCACTATGATACTTGTCAGAGGATTAAAGCCGAGCACCAGAAACCCGCAGGACTATTGCAGCCTTTACCCATCCCAGTATGGAAATGGGACGAAATAGGCATGGACTTTGTAGTAGGTTTGCCAAAGACTCAGAAAGGACATGATTCCATATGGGTGATAGTGGACCGACTCACTAAAGTTGGCAAAACTCTACATAGAGAACACAGTGAAATTGCATGGAGTGCCTAGCAGGATAGTCTCAGATAGAGGGACCCAGTTTACCTCTAGGTTTTCGAAAAGCTTGCATAAAGCCATGGGTACCAAGCTGGATTTCAGCTCAGCGTATCACCCGCAGACAGATGGACGGACTGAGAGGGTAAACCAAATTCTAGAAGACATGTTGAGAGCATGCGTCCTCACCTATGGCAAAGACTGGGAGCAGAATCTACCATATGCAGAGTTCTCCTACAACAACGACTATCAAGCAAGCCTAGGAATGTCACCATTTGAAGCCTTATATGGGAGGAAATGTAGGACACCCCTGATGTGGTCAGAAGTGGGAGAACGTGCTCTGGATGGGCCCACACTTATAAAGGAAGCCGAGGAGCGAGTAGCTGACATCCGAGAAAAGTTGAAAGCCGCCCAATCCCGACAGAAGAGCTATGCAGACAAGAAGAGGCGAGAAGCAAGCTTCAATCCTGTAGATTTCGCTTACCTCAAGGTTTCACCTATCTGAGGGACTCAAAGATTTCAGGTGCATGGAAAGTTGGCCCCTCGGTACATTGGACCGTACAAAGTGCTGAAGAGGGTTGGAGCAGTAGCATACCGGTTGGAGCTACCAGAGGAAATTCAGATATACAACCGGTGTTTCATATCTCCCAGTTACGAAGATGTTTGAAAGTACTTGAAGAGAAGTGAATGTCGGTAGAGACAATTGATCTACAGCCAGATCTGAGGTACCAGGAAGTGCCCGTCAAAATTTTGGACACAGTGGTCAAAAGAACAAGAACATCAGAAGTACGGGTGTGCAGAGTCCAATGGAGCAGACACGGAGTAGAAGAAGCCACGTGGGAACGGGAGGACGCGTTGAGAAAAGAGTTTCCCCACCTGTTCGGGAACTAGCCGAATCTCGAGGACGAGATTCATTTTAAGTGGGGTAGGTTTGTAACGCTCGCGTTTTTAGCTCCTAACAAATCACCTACTAAATCACGAGCATTTTCAAAACCCTCCTGCTGAGCTAAATTATCCCCTTCGGAACCCCAGTCGTCTTCCCCTCTCTCACCCTCGGCGCGCGTGCCGCGAATCCCGCCGGCACCGCCCGCACTCGGGCCATCGCCCGTCGCGTGCCGCCCCAAGCCACCGCGGTCGGCCACCACGCCGGGAATCCCGCGCACGTCACGGTCCCGCCGGCCGGTCCGCCTCGCCATCACCGCCGTCCCGAAAATCCCGCTGACGCCCGAAAAATCGGAAAACCCCGCAAAAACCCTTCCCCTATTTTCCCGAGAAATTCTCCTAATTGTTCTAAAACTCTTTCTTATTTCTTTTCCCATTTTATATTTCTTTTTCTCTTCTTATTTCTCTTTTTTCTTTTCTTCTTTTCTTTTCTTCCTTCCTTCTTCCTCCTTCGGCTAGGCCGCGCCTGTCGCGACCCCCCCCCCCCGCGTGTGCGCTCCCCGGCCACGGTCTTGTGCCCGGCCAACGCCGCCCCCCCTTTCCCCCCTTCGGCGGCGCACCCCGCCGACTAGGCTCGCGGGGCAGCACGCAAGGCCGGCCCCACGCCACCTGCAGCAGCCCACCGAGCCGCAGCGCCCTCCCCCACTAACAACCGGTGACCTCCATTAATTCCGACCGCTCACACCACCGCGCCGCGTTGCCATACCCTCTCTCCACAATCACAGCAGCCGCCTGCACGAGGCGTCCCATCCTACAGCGCCGCACAGAAGCTCGTCGTTCGAAGTCTACGCCAAGATATTTCCACCGCCATTGCCGGCCATCAAAACTCCTAGAGCTCAAAAATCCTCGCCCGAACCGACCTTCCCGCGCCTATAAAAGGCCCTGCGCGGCTCTCCGTGGCACCCCTCACCTCCACGACCATTTCTCCCTCTCCCCCGAGCCCTCCATCGCCACCACCAGTGCCACCCCGGCCACCACCACGAGCAGCCCCACCGCCGGCCATCAATCCACCCCTCCAGAGCACCCCAGCCCAAGGTAAGAGGTGGAATCGGTTGCCTCGAACTCCTCTTCATTTTGCCCCACCTCCCGGTCGTCGTCGTGCATCGGGCCGCCGGCGGGCGCCGCCCCTCCACCGGCCGGCCACGTTCCACCCGCTCCTCTGTTCTGTATCGTGAGGGAGGGGAGGTAGAAGGTGGTTGTTTTGCCCATACCCCCTGGCCCTTTTCCCCCTTTTCCAAAACCGAACCCCCCTCTATTCTCTCTCTCCTTTCTTTCAAAACAGATCCTATGCTTTAAACTAAAGCACAAAAACAACCCTGTCCCTTTACAATTATACCCCTAGGATATTAATTAAACCCTCATTATATCTAAATATTATAATTAGGTCCTTTTCTTTTAAAATAAAATACTAACAGGCCCCTAATTAACCCTAAACACCTCCTTTAACCCATCATTATATGCACGATTTTAATCCAAATCGTGCCCAAACTTCCTCACACCCGTACCGGGTATGCCACTACCGATCCGTCACCCAAAACCCCCTGCATAATATTTATTTCTCTATATAATCAAATTACCTTCCTTGAGCTCAGCCGGAGAAATTGTGTGTGCCTATATTGATTGCATGCTTGCTTGTGTGTGCACTATAGCCGATGGAGTGAACGAAGGAGGGTACCCTGAGCCGGAGCTTGGAACCGAGTACTGCGAGCAGGAGCCCGAGATCCCGAACGCCGAGCCGGAACTCCCCGAGGACTTCGAAGACGGCAATTTCAATCTCATACTTTGATGCATGCTTTGGTCCTAGTTTTATAAACACAACCCTATACCCGTTTTTATAAATTGCATATTGTTTTACTGCGAAAACCTGGTAGGATAGCCACCCTTGATTGCTATGATTGACCTTTGTTTGGCCTAAATGATTGCTTTAAAAATGTGTGAGTGCTTTAAAAATGGGAATGGGATATTTTGGAAAATGAGTAAAGAACTGGGTAGATGAGATGTACGTGTGTGTCAGGAGTATGGGTGAGCTCGTACCTTTGTGGTTGAGCATGTTTGGAGATGTCCATCTTGTCGTTAAGGACCGGGTTGTGTGACATCTCACCTGACCCAATGACCGTACGACCACTCGACCGTTGTATGTGGCAACGACTTAGCATAAATCCCACTAGTTAATCTACTTGCCATCTGGTGTGCGGGTGAGCAGCGGGAGACCAAGGAGTAGGGGTACGATATGTGTGAGGTACGCCCTGGTTATGTGAGATAACCCCTTGGTTGCTTCTGTGGTGGCTCGTAGGGTTAGCAAAGGTGGGTAATGGCTTTGATAGGATCCGCACCGGCACTAAGGTGTCCGTGTGGTGGAACCCTACTTGTGGGTAAGGATGTACAACCTCTGCAGAGTGTAAAACCTATTCGAATAGCCGTGTCCATGGTATTGGACGAGTCACGGTGTGGTCACAAAACTAGTGTTTGGGTCTGGGATGGTTTTCATGGCGTGAGTGGTTTTCTAGGGTAGTGTGTGGCTGGGTGCCCGGGCTACTGCGGAGGGGGAGTCTGGTAGTTCCCAATTGGTTTTCCCAAAGCAACTGAGTTACTAGGGTTATAAAATTGTTTGCGAAAACCTTTTTTTAAATGAACCCCTGCATGAGTAAATGTGTTTGCAAATAAACCTTAACCAGATCCTTGATATATCCTGTGCATGATCTGCTTATAAGCCCCTTCGTGGGTGTGGTTGAACTCGTTGAGTACGTATGTGCTCACCCTTGCTTAACTAACTGTTTTTCAGAGGAGGATCCCGATTTCGTTCCCGAAGACGTCGAGTAGGTCGCTGCCCTACACCCAACCGTGTGTTGACGGTGTATTTTGGTACACCTAGCATGTTCATTACACTTTGGTTTGGATTTGATTATGGAACTAACCCGCCACTAGGCACACTAATCATATAACAAGTTCATCTATGTGCATGCATTTGGAAGTGTTGTGTTTATGTAGGAAAACATGGACATAAAGGACGGATTCGCAACAAGTTCAAAGGAGCATTTATAGAGTCTTGTTCGTGTTCATGAGCTTGATGAAATCACTTCCAATGGTGGCAAGGACCGAAGTGCTACGAGGAACACCCCCGGGGATTGAAGCGTAAAAGACCGAACTTCATGTGCGGAGAACCTCCATCTTGGACGCGAGGATGACATCGTCAAAACCATCCAAGTGGAGGGGGCAAAGTGCATAATCACATGAGGACCCACGGGAGCGAAGGGGCGACCGAACCGGGTCGAGATGGGCCTGGGCCGGTCGGCCCAGGCCGGCCGGCCCAGCCCACTCCGGTTGCCGGTTCGGCCCCTCTTTCCTTGCACCCGAAGGATCTTCAACCCTAAAACCTTGGAGGCGCCACCATTCGACAAGGAGAGAGCCATTCGCACCAGGAGGCCATCCACAAGCTAGAGAGAGAGAGGAGGATCTCCAGAGGGAGGTCAACCACCTCGAAGGAAGCACCCTCTCGTGGAGAAGAGGAAGACACCGTCGGAAGGGAAACCATGATCAACGGTGCTATGTCCAGCACCTTGATGGGGTAATCTCCTTATTCGTCCATGGGTTGTAATCGATCTTGAGATGTAATCATACTTTGTCGGATTATCTATCTATCATCTTGTGTTGAATATACTTTAATGCTTAAGGTTAGCTACCATGCTGTAAAGGGAGTATAAGCCTCAATGCTTCCTTGGATCCATTCAATACGCCGTGTCCATCATAGGTCTAGTCATGAATACCTTCGTGTAGTGACAGTACGAGAGGAGGGAAAGGGCGAAACCGTGGTCACAACCCCGATAGATTAGATTGGTTTTCATGTCTTTAAGCGATTGCATGCTCTAGTATCGTAGACCCGTGGGCGAGTGTCTTTTATCTTGATATCTTAATCATTTTCTCTAGTGTAGTCTAGTTGTTTGCTAGTTTAATCGTAGTTAGAGTTTGCGTAGTTAGAGTGTGAAGGTAGATCGAACGCTTGTAATCCCCTTGCTCCGCAGATTGACAAGAACCTTGGGAATCCCGTGGTGAAAAAGGTGTGGGGTCCGTATGCTTGCGGATCGTAGAGGGATACATCTTTTATCCGTCAACAAGCCCCTTTTTATGGCGCCGTTGCCGGGGAACAAGCTAGTTTACATCATTTGGTTTGCATCTAACTTAGTTTTATAATTTAGTTTATCTTTTGTTTGCTATATCTAACGCATATTATCTAGAAAACCACTTGTTTCGTTATTGTTTTTGTTTTTATCTTATTGTCTAGACGGCGTTCGTCAATCAACCCGTGGAAGAACCGGAGAAATCGTTAAGGGATTACGCTAGCCCTCGATGTGAAGACATAAAAGTACAAGAGTCGGATTCGAAGCTCGAAGCGACCAAGTATGAGATTAAATCCAAGATCATCGAGATGGTGGCGGCAAATCCGTTTGAAGGGATGGTTACGGAGAACCCATATAGACATATAAGGCATTTCACGACACTATGCAACACGGTGCGTCAAGAAGGAGTCCCTGATGAATGGTTCAAATGGAATCTCTTTCCCTACTCACTTGCCGGCAATGCAAAGACATGGTACTCGTTTGCGTCCTTTGAAGTTGAAGGCAATTGGAACAAGTTGACAAAGAAGTTTTGCGAGAAGTTGTTTCCAATTAGCAAGGTTCAACATCTAAGGAGTCAAGTGATCACTTCCATGCAAGGAGAAGAGGAAGGGATAGACCAAGCCTGGGATAGGTTTAATGAGTTAATCGAGCAAGGACCAAGACTCGGCTTCTCCGGTGACGTACTCTTGCATACATTTTTCTTTTCCCTAACCCCTAGCTGCATGCAACACGTCCAAATGTGTGCAGGTGGGGATCTCATGGAGAAAACACTCACGGAAGCCGTCCAACTTCTACAAAAAATTAGTAAAGCGGCTGCCATGCGAAGAGATTGGGAAACAAGACTTGTGGAAGAGCCGGAATACAATGCAAGGAATAAGAAGTGTGCTGAATTTTCTAAAGAGGCAACCCCGGAAGTCACAGAAGAGGAACCAATCACTTAAAAGCTTGAACAAGAACACATCAAGTCAAGAACAACCCCGAGCATCGACTTCACCGTACCAAACGAGACAATCAAGAGAAGCATGTCAAGCGCGAAGCCACTAAGGGAGTTCGAACCAATGGATTGGGTTCCTATCGATTACGGAGAAGTATACGACAAGAGAAGACCGTTCCCTAATCAAAAGGGAATGGCAAGAGCATTGGAAGTGGATTTCCCACCGGAAAAGAAAGCGGAAGAATCATACGACCTTGAAACCACCGGTGAGATCTTTCAAAAGCTCTTTGGAGATGATGAAGTGGATCCGGAACACATAGCCGAGGTGAAGAGAATCATGGGGATCAAGCCCGAAGCATCACTATACGCTCGCCTCGCCGAAATTTACTCGATAGGATCCGAAGAAGAAGAGAAGATGACACCACACTTGAGTTGCGTGATCAACGGAGTTTAATGCAAAGCTTTATGCGACATCGGAGCACAAGTAAGTGTCCTATCTTCTAAAATTTACGATAAAGTTCAAGACCACAACCTAGACTTAGCTCCAACTTCAACGAAATTAATTATGGGCGACGGTAGAACTATCAAACCTTTAGGTATTGCTTGCAACATGAAAGTAAAAATCTCTAGAAATTGTATACCAACCAATTTCTTTGTTATTGATGCTTACCATAGTAATCATGATCACATAATCCTAGGTAGGCCCTTTCTTAAGTTGGTTGATGTCGTGTTAGATGCCAGAGAAGGCAAAGTAACAATGAACCTTAATGGAACAAAGTACACATATAACTTTCTTCGTGCTTCTAAACACCTTACACCCTTTCCTCCCGAAGATGAAGAAGTAGAAGAGATAGATAGCCTTTGTTTTGTTAAAACCCTTAGAGACCCATTGCAAAGAGCGATGGAGAATCAAATTAGTAATCAACAAGATGAAGAACTAGAAGAGGCAACGAAAGGTTTGGAACCACAAGATGGGAGCGTGGAGGAAGGAAAATTCGAAGACATATGAGAAATAAAACCCGAGGAGCCACAAGTGCCCGAGGTAGACCTTAAACCTTTGCCCAAAGGATTAAAGTATGAATTTTTGGGCCCAGACAAGACTTATCCAGTCATTGTAAGCGACGAGTTGAGTCCCGAAGAAAATGAGAAGTTGCTGATTTTATTGAAAAAACATAGGAAGGTGATTGGATATTCGATTGATGATCTCAAAGGTATTAGCCCAGCCTTTTGCACTCATCGTATACCAATGGAAGACCAATGTAAGTCCGTAGTAGACCACCAAAGGAAGCTAACTCATGCCATGCAAGAGGTAGTAAAGAAAGAGGTCATCAAGTTACTTGATGCCGGAATCATCTACCCGGTTCCGCATAGCGAATGGGTGAGCCCGGTACATTGTGTACCAAACAAAGGAGGTTTGACCGTGGTGAAGAATGAGAAGAACGAATTGATACCGCGAAGAATCGTGACCGGGTGGCGGATGTGTATCGATTATCGTAAGCTTAACAAAGCGACGAAGAAAGATCACTTCCCCCTACCGTTCATTGACGAGATGCTCGAGAGGTTAGCAAACCACACTTATTTTTGCTTTCTCGATGGGTACTCGGGGTTAATGCAAATTCCCTTTCACCGGATGATCAACACAAAACAACGTTTACGTGCCCTTACGGAACGTTTGCATATAGAAGGATGCCCTTCGGTCTATGCAACGCTCCGGCCTCTTTTCAACGTTGCATGATGGCCGTATTTTCGGAATTCATCGAAGAAATTGTCGAGGTGTTCATGGATGATTTTTCCGTTTATGGGAAGACGTTCATGGATTGCTTGACAAACTTGGAAAAGGTCCTCACGAGGTGTGCGGAGGTAGACTTGGTGTTAAATTGGGAAAAGTGCCACTTCATGGTTAAGCAAGGCATAGTGCTCGGACATGTTATATCCGAGAGAGGAATTGAAGTGGACAAGGCTAAGGTAGAGACGGTTGAGCAACTCACACCTCCGACAGATGTTAAGTCCTTAAGGAGCTTTCTAGGCCATGTCGGATTCTATAGAAGATTTATTAAGAACTTCTCAAAGATCACTAAGCCTTTAACGCATCTTCTTCAAAAGGATGTGGCTTTCGACTTTGATGAGAAGTGCCTAGCGGCATTCCGGACCTTGAAAAGTGCGTTGGTGAGTGCTCCCATTATTCAACCTCCAGATTGGAGCCAACCTTTCGAGATCATGTGTGACGCAAGTGACTACGCCGTAGGCGCGGTTTTGGGTCAAAGAAAGGAAGGCCGAGTTCACGCCGTTTACTATGCTAGCAAAACTCTTAGTGGGGCGCAATTAAATTATACCACTACGGAAAAGGAGTTGCTAGCGGTGGTTTTCGCTTTTGAAAAATTCAGATCTTACATCGTGAACTCGAAGGTCGTTATTTACACCGATCACGCAGCCATCAATTATCTCTTGGCTAAGAAGGAAGCTAAACCACGTTTGATTCGTTGGATCCTTCTTCTTCAAGAGTTTGATGTTGAAATTCGTGATAAAAAGGAGGTGGAGAATGTTGTGGCCGATCATTTGTCTAGGATGAATCATGGACAAGATGATAAAGAGCCCATAGAAGATAAGATGAGAGATGACCACCTCTATCGAGTGCTTGATAAAGATACTTGGATGATCGATATCATTCGAGCGATTCGGAAGATGCCTCTCGATCATCTAGATAAAAACTCTCAAAAGAAGGTAATCTCTGAAAGTAGGAAATACTTTTGGGATGCACCATACCTCTTCAAACTTGGCAATGACGGAGTAATGAGAAGATGTGTGCCAAGAGAAGAAAGGGTAGAGATTTTGAGAAAGTGCCACTCGGCGGAGTACGGTGGACACTATAGCCATTTTTGAACCCAAGCAAAAGTATGGTCAAGCAGATTCTTTTGGCCGGAGATGCATGAAGATACTAAAAGATATGTTGCATCATCCTCTGAATGCCAAAGAACCGGAAACATCTCTCAGAGAAATTCTATGCCCTTGAAATACAGCCTACAAATCGATATATTCGATGTATGGGGTATAGACTTCATGGGGCCTTTCAAAAACATGCGGATATGAACATATTCTAGTCATGGTTGATTATGTATCCAAATGGGTAGAGGCTATGTCGTGTCGTAAAGCTTCCACGGAGGAGTCCATTACTATGATCAAGAACGTGATTTTTCCTCGTTTCGGTACACCGAGAATCTTGATAAGTGATGGAGGAACTCACTTCACCGGGAAGAATTTCAAAAAGTGCTTGTCCATGTTGGGAATTGAGCATAGGGTCTCTACGTCCTATCACCCACAAACCAACGGACAAGCGGAAACATCAAACAGGCAATTAAAAAGCATCCTCAACAAAACTGTAGAGAAGGGAGGCAAAGATTGGTCAAAGAAATTAGACGGAGCTTTATGGGCTTATCGAACGACGTTTAAGACATCGTTAGGTATGGCCCCTTATCAATTCATCTATGGAAAAGCTTGCCACCTTCCGGTTGAGTTGGAACATAAAGCCTATTGGGCGATTAAAGAGATGAACCTTGATCTCGATGCTGCGGTGGTGAAACGAAGAATTCAAATAAGCGAGCTAGAGGAGATGAGGTTGAAGGCATATGAAAATGCAAGCATATACAAAGAGAGAATCAAAAGGTGGTATGATAAAAGATTGAAAAAGAAAGAATTTAAAGAAGGAGATAAGGTCCTACTCTACAATTCGAGGTTTAAAACCTTCGGAAAGGGGAAATTGCAAAGCAAGTGGGACGGACCTTATGTTGTGCATTCGGTGCTCTCCAACGGAGTGGTAACCATTATGGATATAAAAGGCGATCAATTTATGGTGAATGGTCAACGGCTTAAGGTTTACTACGAACCCGACGTTGTGCCCCTTCACCATGTTGATGTCTTCACCATGGAAGAAGAGCCCGAACGTCCCGCCTAGGACGAAAAACAAGGCATGAATTTCTGTAAATAGTTTTTCTTTTAATTTTCTGGAGTTTCTCGCGAAGATTTACTGGGCCAACTTTTTCCCATGGGCTAAGGAGGTGAAATAAGGGCGGTGCGCGAAAAACCGGACCGGCCCGGCCCCCGAGACAGGGTGGGCCGGCCAGCCCGGTCTGACCGGCCCAGGTGGGTCCCGGTGGCGGGTGTCCCCGATTTTTGCCCGAATTGCTCCTTTTTGACTTCCTTCTTTGGTCAGAAAATTTTAAGGAAAGTTTAAAAAAGGAAAATGAGGTTCCTAGGGTTTTTCTCTTCGGACTATTTATTTGGCCAAATTGGGAGCTCGGGAATCAATCCCATCAAGCAATATTTTGCACCCACGCAGCAGCCCTTGTGCCCCCAAGCAGCTTAGAGTTGAAGATAGAAGCCAAGGAGCCATCGATGGAGGAGGCGAAGCGATGCGAGCTCAAGCTACCCGTCGAGATCAAGAGGACCGCCCGCATCCGTTGCGGAGGGCGTGTCCCGACCGGAGCTATTGCATCTCGCAACCCCGTCGAAGGAGAGAAGGTCCCTACGCCCGTTCGATGGTCGGTGCGCATCCAAGGCATGAAGCAGAAAGACTACAAGGAGGTGTCGCCCGAGCCTAAGGATTATGGGGGTAGCGACTACTCCGACGATCGTAGCCCGAGCTCGTGGGCGGCCGCCGGAAGAGATGACAATGACCCTACATTTGGGATGAGGTGCCCAAGGAGAAGACTCCCGAAGGCCCTAACGGCGGCGGCAACGGCGACGGTGACGACAATGGTGGCGGCGACGACGGTGGAGACAATGGTGATGATGACCCCTTCAGATTGCATTCGATGTGTTGTCGAGCTTGCCGTCAATCCATCGCGGATCTCTACGCGTCGGTCGACGAATGTCTCCAAGCCATGGAAGCGATGAAGCAGCGTTTGGAGGATTTGGAGCGAGTAGTTGAAGACGACTACAAGTTCCTTAACCGCAACATGCGCAAACTCTTTGGCATGGTCGGGAACATGAGAGGCAAGTGGTGCAATACTTGCGGAAAGTACCACTAGGTCTAGTTTTCCCCTTAGGAATTTTGTAAGATACGACGAGGACGTCGTATGTTTTTGTCGGGGACAGCCCTAGGGGTCCCCTTAAACAAACGGGGGAATCCTCACTTAAAACCCACAACAAGGCCAAAACACAAATTGTCTAACCATGCAGGGAATAGCCCACGCCGCAGGGACCCCGACGGCCCACCAAGGCGGCCCACTTAGAGATCCCCTCGAACGGGCTCCGCCTCGTTCGAGGATGCGTGTACCCTTCGGGCGGGCTTCGCCCCTCTCGAGGGGCAGCACTTCCCTCGAGCGGGCTCCGCCTCGCTCGAGGGTATGCCCCGCCCTCGGCCGGGGTCCGCCACGCTCGAGGGCGCCCCTCACGCGTGTGCCGCCCCCCGTACACGGGCATTTAACGCCCCGACGCCGGCGGAGACGGCGCCATCATGCGCCGGGGCTCGCACCCCGTGCCGCCGCACCAACTCCCCGGGGGAGGAGCCCATCCCCGCCACCGTGGGAGGGGATCGTGCGGCGCGGCCGGTGTCGCCCCGTGACACCGTGCGCACGCTCCAGGACGGCTAACGCGCGGAGCCCTCGAAAGGGGGCCGGCGCACCCCTCGATTCACTTTCTTGTGACCCTACGGGGTTGGGTGGAGGCGCTAGGCCGGTGGACCGCCATCACCGCCGCGCGTAACGGCGTGGCCGCCGTACCCGCGTGTGCGGGCGCACGCCGAGCCCCGTAGCAACGACTCCGGCCCCGTGAAGCGCGTCGGGGAAGGAACGCCGTTCGCCTACTCCCCGTACGCCGTACGTGCCTCGCGTCGCACCTCCCTCGAGCCTATCGAGAGGACATCACCGCCATTCGTCGCTCTCCTACCCTCGAACCGCCACCGTTCGGGCACAAGTCGAGCCATGATGACCGGATCGCTGCAAGGATCGCCGGACGGCCGCCCACTCTACAAAGATAGCACGTCGTGCTTCTCCACGTAGCTAGATAGCGCGGCGTGCATGTAATTCGCCTCCCCCTTTATCTATAAAAGGGGGACGAACCCCCCAGCCGCGGGGGACGACGGACGAGACACACGGATCCATTCGACTCGCAGCACACGACACACGGTGCACTCATCCCCCAATTCTCCCACAATATCTTCGCCCACTCCACCGGGGACTTGGAAGCCACGCTTCCTCTCCCGCCTTGCTTGTAGCGCCCCCACTACGAGCACCCCGGTGCTGAGCAATATAGTGCCTTGAGCACACCACTGCTGGACGTAAGGCCCCCTCGGCCGGAACCAGGATAAAACCCGTGTCTCTTGTTGCTTAGCATCGACCATTGAGGGATAGACCTCGGCGCTATCTACTGGTTAGTGTCGGGACCATATTCCGCACCGACAGTTGGCGCCCACCGTGGGGCAAGCGAGCGCCTAAGGTCATTCCGTCACCTCCCTCCATGGTGATTCGCACTGAGTACTGTGCTACACGCTCCTGCATGGGTAGCTCGGACCCCCTCCCAGCCGGGTTCGAAATTCGCTTCGAGGACCTGAACTTTCAGGCCACGGGGAACGGCTATCTCATGCGCCTCACCAACCGTGAGGAGCTCGCGCGCGCGCGCCGAGCCGGGGTCGGCTTTGGCATCCGCCGCGCGCACCACCACGGCGCGGGCGCCCGCAGCACGGACGCCGCGGGCCCGTCGGCCGCCACGACGCCACCGTCGCTCGGGCGGCGTTCGCGTCGGGCGCGGTCCGAGCGGCGGCGGCCGAGCGCGCCGCCGCCCGGCGCGGTGCGCCCGCCATCACGACCGCCACCGCCCCGGCGAGACAGCGCACGGTCTCCGGACCGCGCATCCCCATTGGGCTGCGTGGCGCTACGACGGCCTACAACGCCAACGTCAACACGACGATGCGCAGGGTTCCGCCTGGCCGCCACGTCTTCGTCGCCAGGGACACCGGCGCCTCAGCAGGGGATGAGTCATCCCTGGGCTCCGTCGACACGTTGCCACCCGCCAACCGCCACGGATACACGGAGTGGGACTTCTCCGGCGTGCCGGACCCGGGCCGCGTTCGGCGTTTCCTCGACGCCGCGGACTACTGGTTTGGCTGCTCCGACGACTCCAGCACAGGGAGCTACGACCCCGCGCGGGAGTGCTACGCCGTCATCACCAACGACCCGGCCAATGCCGCCGGTGCGGTGGGCGCGGAGGAGACGGGGAAGTCACGCCCGCCCCCGGGCATCGCGGCGCGCCCGGCCGCGAGGCCAGCGCTCTCGCCGGGGCCGACGCACGGCCTAGCCCAAGCCCGCGAGCTCGAGGCCAAGCCGGCGGAGGAATACCGAACGGTGCGCCGCTCCGCGCCTCAATGGCGGGGGAAGCCTCCGCGTGCGGTGAACGCGCACGGGAGCCGGGGCCGACAGTCCGCGACCGCATCAACACCGTCCCCAACGTCGACAACGCGGACGCGCCCCCGCCGGCGAGCCGAAGCTCGTCGCCGCCGCGGCGCTGCTATGGGCCATGCCGGCACCCTCGACCCCCGAGGGCTCGAGACATGCACCGCGAGGTGCAAACTCTCATCGAGCAAGCGGCGTCCGGCGGCCGAGAGCTCGGCCTCACGCATCCCGCCAACGGGGGGATGCGCGAGGCGATGAAGCCACGCCGGGAGGCGAACCCTCGGTGCACGCGGGGGGACCGGCGGGGCGTCCCACCGAGCAAGGGCGCACGCCGGCCGGGGAGCGGCTCCTCGACGCACGCAGGGCGCTGGACGGCGACGCCCGCAACGTCATCAACGCAAGGCGCACCAGCAAGGCAGACGCACGAGCAGCTAGGGGCTACCACCCTCGACGGGGTGGGCGCTATGACAGCGGCGAAGACCACTCCCCGACGCCGGAGCCCCCAGGCACCCGTGTGTTCAGCAGGGAGATTCACGCGGCAGCGTTCCCCCAACGCTTCCGCCAACCCTCGACGATCGTCAAGTACAACGGGGAGACGGACCCCCGCGTGTGTCGGTGCGGAATATGGTCCCGACACTAACCAGTAGATAGCGCCGTGGTCTATCCCTCAATGGTCGATGCCAAGCAACAAATGACACAAGGTTTTATCCTGGTTCCGGCCGAGGGGGACGTACGTCCAGCAGGGGTGTGCTCGCGGCACTATATTGCTCAGCACCGGGGGTGCCTGTAGTGGGGCTGCTACAAGCAAGGCGGGAGAGGAAGCGTGGCTTCCAAGTCCCTGGAAGAGTGGCTGAAGATGTTGTGGGAGAATAAGAGAGTGAGTGCACGGTGTGTGAAGTGTTCTCGTGTCTCTGTTCGTTCGTCTCCCCCTGCGGCTGGGGGTTCGCCTCCCCTTTTATAGATCAAGGGGGCAGCGGGTTACATGCGCGCCGCGCTATCTAGCTATGTGGAGAAGTGCGTCGTGCTACGGTGTAGAGTGGGCGGCCGTCCGGGCGATCCTTGCAGCGATCTGGTCATCATGGCCTGACTTGTACCCGAACAGTGGCGATTCGAGGGTAGGAGAGCGACGGATGGCGGTGATGTTCTCCGATAGGCTCGAGGGAGGTGTCGCGCAGCCCGTACGGCGCACGAGAGTTGGCGAACGGCGTTCCTTCCCCGACGCGCCTCACCGAGGGCGGGAGTCGTTGCTACGGGGGCCGGCGTGCGCCCGCGCGCGCGCGGGTACGGCGGCCACGCCGTTACGGTGGCGGGGATGGCGGTCCACCCGGCCTACCGCCTCCACCTAACCCCCTGTAGGGTCACAAGAAAGTACATCGAGGGTGCGTCGGCCCCCTTTTCGAGGGCTCGGCGTGTTAGCCGTGCGGGCGTGCGCGCGGTGTCACGGGACTGACACCGGCCGCACTGCACCGTACCCTCCCACAGGGGCGGGGATGGGCTCTTCCCCGGGGAGTTGGTGCGGCGGCACCGGGGTGCGAGCCCCGGGCGCATGATGGCGCCGTCCCCGCGCGTCGTGGCGTTAAATGCCCGTGTACGGGGCCGGCGCACGCGTGAGGGGGTACCCCTCGAGCGTGGCGGACCCGCCGAGGGCGGGACGTACCCTCGAGCGAGGCGAAACCCGCTCGAGGGAAGTGCTGCCCCTCGAGCGGGGCGATGCCCGTCCGAAGGGAGCGTGCAGCCTCGAACGAGGTGGAGTCCGTTTCGAGGGGATCCTTATGTGGGCCGCCTCGATGGGCCGTCAGAGTCCGTGTGGGCCGTGTCCTGCATGGTTAGTCACCTGCATGGTTAGGCTTAACGTGTTTCGGTACCGGGATTTAAGTGAGGATTTCCCCGTTGTTTAAGGGGACCCCTAGGGGCGTCCCCGACGCAGCCCCCGAGCATGCGGGTTTGCTTACCGAGGCTCCCGCGGATGCCGGAACCTACCGATAGGACGTTCTTCCCTCCTTGTTTGCGAACGCTTTCCGTGGGGCCGCGTCGGCCGGACCCGCGGGTCTAGCCCCCGAAGCCCCTGCGGCAGAGTGTGGATACTCCCGGGCAGGGGTTTACCGCGAGAATTCTCGGTCGAGAGACGTGGCACATATGCCAACCGGCATCGGCGGTATTTCGGCCGGCTCGGGGGTGCACGCACCGCCGACACCGCCCTCGGGCGGGTGCGGTTTCAAGGAGGTGTAGCCGTGCGTCAAGCCCCCGAGCCTTGGCCCGTTCGAGGCGATCGGGTAGAGGCCTCGACGACTTGTTTTTTAACGCGCCCTCTCCGTCCCTCCGCGGGACGGAGGGGTGAGGTTTCTCGCAACTCCCATCGAGCGGGTCGCGAATTGTTGATTCCTCTTCGAGGCGGTAGCGGGTGGTTCAAGTGGACGCCCATGCCCCGTTCGATAAGGGTAGGGCCGCGCGGTCCGGAGACACGTCCATGAAAGCGCTTGCGTGGGTTTGCTAGGTGGGGCTCGGTCCCGTTCGCTAGGGACCGAGGGCGCGGAAGCTCTCCCTCGGTGGGATCCCCCGCCAGGCCGCCCTCGCCGGCTCTCGAACACGACATGTGGGGCACCCTCGAGCCGACGGGCTCGAGGAACGGCTCGAATGCGCGTGCCCTCGTCGTCCCTAACTCGCGATCCGTGGCGCCCGTTCGAACCCGTCGAGGGTCGGGCTTCAAACCTGCGAACGAGGGCCGTGCGGGGTGGCGCCTGGGCGGCCCCGTCTTTTCACGTTTGCGACCGTCGAGGGGTCTGGGTGAGCCAGCCCTCGAGGTGCTGGTTGGTAGCACAGCGTATGTGCCTTCTTTTAGAGGGTTGACATTGTCTCGAGCCGGGGGCTCGCTCCGCTCGAGGGTTTTGCGTGGCATGGGTGCCCGCGGTGTCTGCTCTACATCGAGCAGGTCCCGGGCGACCTTCTCACGTCGATATCCCATCGAGGGTTGACGTCATCTTGAGCCAAGGGCTCGTGCCGCTCGGGGGTTTTACGTGGCATGGGTGCCCGCGGTCGCCTGCTCTACATCGAGCAGGTCCCGGGCGACCTTCTCACGCTGATATCCCATCGAGGGTCGCTTTTTGTCTGGAGCCGAGGGCCCGTGCCGCTCGAGGGTTTTGCGTGGCATGGGTGCCCGCGGTTGCCTGCTCTACATCGAGCAGGTCCCGGGCGACCTTCTCACGCTGATATCCCATCGAGGGTCGCTTTTGTTTCGAGCCGGGGGTTCGCCCCGCTCGAGGGTTCTCCTTGCTTGGCAAGGGACCCAGGCACTTAAGTGCCTCGCGGTCGTGGCCGCGGTTTTGCAGTCACGGGCGCGCCTTTTTAGGCGGCGCGCCGCGTGCGCGCGCGTAGTGGGCGGCGTGGCGGCGGACGTGACCGGCTTCGCCTCGGTTGTCGCGGTCTTTGCCGTAATGATGGTCCGCTCGCAATGACGTGGCCGCGGCGGTCGTGGTGGGGCCCGCTCGTCGACGCGATGGAAAGATTCCCTGCAGTTAATGCTAGCGGGGCGTCCGCTCCGGAGAGCTCGCCCGTCGGCCTATAAAGCTGCGGGGAAGAGGAGACGGCGGTTTTTTACCTTGGCATCTCACCATTTTCAGTCCCCCGCCCCTTCGTCTTCGCCTAGCTCCTGCCACCGCGCGGTGTCGCCACTAGAGCTTTCGTTCTGTTTCTCGTTCTCCGTCCTCGCATTCCTTTGCCTTCTCCATGGCGCCGCCTCAGCCTCCCCTTAGGATCCTGGAGCCGTATGCCTGGGAGAGGTCGACGGTGACGCGGTTGGCCCTTGGCGAGCTGGTCGCCGCCGGCCAGCTGGCGGCCAACGAAGACGGACGTCCGGCGGAGTGGATCGTGCCACCGGCTGCGGACCACGAGCCCAACCCGCCGGAGGGCTACGTGGTGAGCTTCATCCGCTACCACGAGTGGGGCTTCAACGCGCCGGCGAGCACCTTTATGCGGGCGATGTGCTACTACTACGGGGTGGAGCTGCACAACTTCGCCCCCAACGCGATCTCGCAGGCGGCCACATTTGTGGGTGTTTGCGAAGGGTACCTGGGGATCCCAGTCAATTGGGAGCTCTGGGTACATCTTTTCCGCGCGGAGCTCATCACGCAGCCCACGACGGAGCCAAGGACCCGCCGCGCGATGCGCGCCGGCGGGATGTCGCTTGCCCTGCGGGGGCAATTCAAGGACGTCTACATCCCCTGCACCATGACGACGAACAACGCCGGCTGGGAGCGGGGATGGTTCCTACTTGCGTAACGCCGAGCCGGCCTCCCCCCCTACACCGGGCGGGATATTCAAGGAGAGGCCCGACTCCTCGGGGCTACGGGGTGTCCACGACCCGGAACATCGGAGGCGGCGAGGAGTCGGTCCCCGGCCGCGGCAGCCGCCCGGCGAAGATGGGGCCGAACGCGATGGGCGTCCTCGCGTTCCTTCATCACCGGCGGATCGTGCGTTGATGGAGAGGCCGCTCCGCATCTTCGAGATGACGAGGCGGCCAACCCCGTCGACTCCGGCGAGGTCGCGGATGCCCCGACGCCCTCGAGCGGCCGTACGCGCTCACCCGGGCGCGGAGCGCCGTCGACACCCGGTGCGGCCGTCGCGGGGGCGGACCCCGTGGGACATCGAGATGCTCCCCACCGCCCGTTGGTGAGTGTGGTTCTTGATTTCGTTTTGGTTTTTAGCGTTGCCTTTGCCTCCTGACACGCCTTTGTTGCTTCCGTGTACAGCTGGTGACTTTTACCATCGCCAAGTCCGTCCCGCCTACCCCCGACCCCCGCGCGCCGGGCGGGGCGGCGCAGCGGCGGCCAGCGGGGAGCGGGCGGCGCGCAAGAGGGAGCACGCGAGGCGACGCCAAGCGCGCCGCGACCGGCCGGGCCGCGAGTACCGGCGACGCGAGGAGCCGGGGGCTCTCCTCCCCGGGAGATCGAGGAGCCCTCATCCTCGGAGGATGACGAGGGAGGGAAGAGGCCGAGGGGGGAGGGCCCCTCGACGGTGGCGACTCGCGCCTCCGTCGCCGGAGCCGGCCGCCGGCGACAAGGGGCGGCTTCGCCGGGCGGGCGCACGGGCGTCCGCCGCCGGGGCAATCGACATCGGCGGCGCCGCGCGCCGCGGAGGTGCCGGCGCGCGCCACCGGAGGCGCGCGCGGTGAGCGCGCCCGTGCGCGCGTCAAGCGTGCTCGCGCGCGGGGCGAGTGTGCCCGCACGCGCGCGGCACCATCGTCGGGGGCGCCACGGCCGGGGGCGTGTGTCCGCACGTGGGGCGAGTGTGCCCCCCCGCGCGCGCGGTGCCTTCGGGGAGGTGCGGCGTCGGTCGCGCCCGCGCACGGGGCGGGCGTGCGCGCGCGTACGGCGGCGCCGTCGGGAGGGCGCTACGGTAGGCGTGGCGGCTCGCGCCGGCCTCATCCGCCGAGGCCTCGAGGAAAAGGAACGGGCCTTTTCCTCTTCGAGGTAAGGAGCCCGTCCTTTTTCGTTTGGTTTGATTTGTCGATGATTAGGTGCCCTAATCGTCCGTAAACACCGCGCAGGTGGTGCCAACCGTCCCTCCCCTTGCACCGGCCAAGGTGCGAGGACGGACGCATCGATCCCCACCGGCGGCGCTCGTCAAGGGCGTCGCGCCCGATGACAAGCACGGCGGCGGGCGCGAGCTCGCAAGCCCCGGCCCCGGGGCCTCGAGGCCCGGCCATCGGATCGCCCGCCGCGGCGCGGCCGGGAGGTCGCGGGGAGGCGGCGGGGCACCGGTCGTCATGGAGACGCGGGCGCGGCGGCGCCGTGGTGGGGGTGCGGCCCGCGGAGGGCCGGCCCCGTGGGAGGAGGTGGAGCGGGCGCGCCCTCGCGGGGCGCGCCGGTGGATGCGGTGGTACGGCCAAAGGTGGCGGCCACGGCACCACGACGGGCGCCGTGGCCACGGAGGCGCGGGTGGAGGTGCCGGCGGAGGCGGCGCAAGCGACCGCACCCGCCGGCGATCTTCGAGGGCGGAGGTGGTGGAGGTCTCGGACGACTCTCCGCCGCCGGGTGGAATCGGTGGGCCGGTGGCGGCCCACGAACTCCTCCGAGCCCCGGAGAGGGGGGCCCTCGTGAGGCGGCACGAGGGTCACATGGTGGTGGGGGGGGGGGCGAGGACATGGTGCCGAGGCCCTCGTCCTCCCACGCGGCCGCCCCGCCCAAGTGGAGGGGGTCGTCGAGGATCCCCCTGCGTTCGCGGAGCGCCGGGGGGGAGCAAGAGCTGCGGGGCGAGCTCGGAGCCACGGCGCCACGCTCAACCGCGCGCCGAACGAGGGCGGCGCGGGTCCATGGTGGCCCGGCCGGCTCGTCTTCCGGGTGAGCCATGGTTGCTCGTCCTTTTCCCCTTTCGTTTTCGTACGCTGCATTCAAGTCTTGGCGCTTACGGGCTTCGATTTCGTGATTGTCGGGAGCTCGAGCGTCGTGCCCATGACAAGTACGACGCCTTCGACCGGGTGAACGCCGAGGTTCACCGGCTCGGGAGCGGTGCGGCGCCTTCGACGCGCTTGCCGAGCGCTCTCGGGACGGCCGACGACCGGGCGGCGTATCGGGCGATGGCATGGTGCGACGAGCTCCCGGAGAGCTCGGGACGGGGACGCCCGCGGCGTTCGAGCCTCGGCGGGTCCGCGCGGCCCTCATCGATCGTGACGAGGCGGCGTGGAATGCGCGCGCGGACCTAGAGAAGACGCGGACGGCCGGCCGCCAGGCGGGAGGCGGAGGGGTGGCCACCGCTCGCGCGCGGGGGCTCGGGAACTCCGCACGTCGCTCGAGGGGGGGGGCGCGGGCGCTACGGCGCCGGGGCGAGGAGGAGCGGGCGCGCGGGCGGAGCGCCGCGCCAAGGAGGCCGACGACCGAAGGGCGCCCTCGACGCCAAGGCTGCGGCCCTCGTCGTCGCCAGGAGCGGGCCGGCCGCAAGAGAGCGCCGCCCGCCAAGGGGCCGAGGAGCGAGGCGCGGGCGAGGGGCGAGCCGCCCTCGTCGACGCCCGTGCGGCGGCGGGAGCGGGGAGCGTGTCGCCCACGAGGTGACGCGGAAGTCGGCCGGAGGAGCGGAACACCGCGTTCTCCAAGGTCGAGGACGAGGCGCTCACGCTCGGCACGCAACGCCAACCAGAGGCGGCCCTCCGCGAGCGAGGGCGAAAGCCGTCGGCGCCTCGAGCCGGCTTCGGTCGAGGCCGTGCGCCGGGACTTCGAGATGGAGAGGAAGCAAGTCGAAGGTGAGCCTTTGTTTGACTCTTGTTTTATTGGTTTTTCGTTTGGGAACTCGCATTCCCTTTTCCCGATTTCTTTCTTGTCTTGGCGTTTCCGGGCTTGCGCACCGCCCCGGGGCATGCGGGCGGGCGGGCCGAGGCGGCTGCGCAGCTTCCTACAATTCCTCCGAGCGGAGAGTTGCGGGAGCCGCGCGATGCGGCCCTCGGGACACCGCCTCTCCGTCGAGGAGGGCGAGGCCCGGGCGGCCGGCTCGGCCCGGCCGGCCGCCGCGCGCCCTTGGTGGCCACGTCACCGAGCGGATGCGCCGGCGGCTGCGGTGGGGCGTCCGAGAAGGCCCTCGGAGTGGTGCGATCCCACTACGAGGTAAACTTCGAGGCGCGGCGGAGGGGTACATCGTTCCCGAGGGCGTCGAGGACGAGGTGGCCATGGAGCGTATGGATGCGCTCGTCGCCGATGCCGCCGGGTCGCTCGCCGAGGCCTTCGAAGAGTTCCTCTTCCGGACGCCGCCGCGCGCCGCTGCTCCTCCCGCTCGAAAGCGGTTGGGCGCTAGGCCCGTTTTTTGTTTATGTGTATCGAGTTCGGCCTCGTGGCCTTTTGTAAACAAACAAGTCGTTTCATGAACATAAGCGATCTCGCTGTAAATGAAGTTGTTTGTTTATCACGCTTTTTTGTTTCTCCTTCTTCCTGAGTGGATTCTAGTTAGGGAAGTTCGATTTTCGCAGGGGGGCCGCTGGGTTGGAGGCGAGAGAGAAGGGCCATAGCCACGCGGCGTAGGCTATCTCTGGCTCGCACGCTCCTTCCGCTGTGCCGCCTGCGCCCTGTTCGAATCGTGGCTCGAGGTTGAAGTAGGAAACAAACTTAGCGCGTGTGGGTTGTTGCGTTTTTTGCGCGAAAAAATGGGACCATTTTGGGGGGGGGATGCCCCCCGCAGTAGCCCCCGAGGGTAACTTGGGTTTCAGGGGAAAGCCGAGTTATCCTTTTCATTAGACTTGACGTATTTACATAGTCGTTGCCAACTGGGGTGTTGGCGGTGTGCTTTTTACAACAAAAATACTTGGAAAATCCTAGCTAAGGGTAGAAGCGACGTGGCTGTTGGATGTTCCAAGCGTTGGTGAGCTCTTCGCCGTCCTCGTTAGCCAACTTGTATGTGCCCGGCTTGAGTACCTTCACCACGACGTAGGGTCCCTCCCATGGGGGCGATAGCTTGTGGCGACCTCGGTTATCTTGGCGCAGCCTTAGGACCAGATCCCCCTCGCTGAAGTCCCGTCGACGTATCTTGCGTGCTTGGTAGCGTCTTAGGGACTGTTGATACCTCGCGGAATGCATTAAGGCTACGAGGCGTGCCTCGTCCGACCGGTCCGGCCGAGTCCTCGCGGGCTCGCTGGTTAGCGTCCTCGTCGTAGCCTCGAACCTTGGGCGACCCATATTCTAAATCCGTGGGGAGGACGGCCTCCGCGCCGTGGACTAGAAAAAATGGGGTGAACCGGTGGCTCGCTTGGGGTGGTCCTTAGGCTCCACACGACCGCCGGTAGTTCTTGGAGCCATTTTCGCCCGCATTTGTTGAGCTGGTCGAAAATTCGGGTTTTAGGCCTTGTAGGATCATGCCATTGGCACGTTCCACTTGGCCGTTGATCCGTGGGTGCGCCACGGCGCCGATCCACACGGATGTGGAACTTGTCGCGAGAACTCCAAGAACTTCCGGCCCGTGAACCGGGACCCGTTGTCCGTGATGATGGAGTTTGGCACTCCAAAGCGGTAGAAGATATCGGTGAAGAATGTCACCGCCGCTCGACCCTTAGGTTCGTGATGGGGCGCACCTCCACCCACTTGGAGAACTTGTCAATCGCGACTAGCAAGTGGGTGAAGCCCCCGGCGCCTTCCGCGAGGGGCCCGACGATGTCCGGCCCCCACACGGCGAACGGCCATGTGACGGGGGATGGTCCGTAGGGCGTGGGCGGGCAAGTTGGACTTGCGGGCGTAGAACCGGCACCCTTCGCGGTGCGTACGATTTCGCCGGCGTCCGCGACCGCGGTAGGCCGCAAAAGCCTTGGCGGAACGCGTTGCCGACGAGGGTGCGGGGTGCGGCGTGGTGGCCACAGATCCCCGCATGGATGTCCCGTAGGAGCTCGCGCCCCTCGGGAATTGGCACGCACCGCCGTAGGATGCGGGGAGGCGCGCGCTTGTACGGCTCGTCGTCGACGAGGGCAAAAGATTCAGCCATCCTAGCGATGCGCCTAGCCGCGGCCGGGCTGCGGGGAGTTCCCCTCGAGCGATCCGGGCGATGTATTTCTCCCGCCGGTCCGCCCGGACGGGGGCCGGCTCGACGTCCATCGCGTCAGCCTCGTGGGAGCCGTACCCCTCGAGAAGGGAGAGCACGTACGCCTCGTTCAAGGGGTCCTCGTCCATGGGCTCCGCACCCACTGGGTTCGAGGGAGCCCCCGAGGGTCCGTCGTGATTCGAGGGGTAGGGCTCGAAGATGACCGAGGGTTGAGCGATGTCACGCGCGAAACGTTCGGGGGGACGGTGATCCGCCCGGACGCGATCTTGGCGAGTTCATCCGCCTCTTCGTTGTACCTTCGGGGCACATGGTTGAGCTCGATGCCGTAGAACTTGTCCTCGAGGGTCCGCACGGCCTTGTAGTAGGCCTCCATCTTGTCATCATGGCAGCTCGCGTTCTTCATGACTTGATCGATCATGAGCTGCGAGTCCCCCCGCACGTCGAGGCGCTTGACGCCCAACTCAATGGCGATTTTGAGGCCGCAGAGCAGGGCCTCGTACTCAGCCATATTGTTGGACGCGGGGAAGTGGAGGCGCACTGCGTAGCGCATGTGCTCCCCGAGGGGTGACACGAAGAGCAGGCCCGCGCCTGCTCCCGTTTTCATCACTGAGCCGTCGAAGAACAGAGTCCAGCACTCTCCCTGGATTTGTGGGGGCGGCAGCTGCGTGTCTGTCCATTCAGCGACGAAATCCGCCAGGATTTGCGATTTGATGGCCTTGCGCGGGGCGTAGGCTAGCGTTTCGCCCATCAGCTCCGCAGACCACTTGGCGATCCTTCCTGCGGCGTCGGGGTTGCGGATGATTTCTCCTAGCGGAAAAGAAGAAACCACCGTGACGGGGTGGGCCTCGAAGTAGTGGCGGAGCTTGCGCCGCGCGAGGACTACCGCGTATAGCAGCTTCTGGACCTGGGGGTAGCGCGTCTTCGTGTCCGAGAGGACCTCGCTGATGTAGTAGACTGGTCGCTGCACTGGCAGGGCATGTCCTTCCTCCGTGCGCTCCACCACGATCACGGCGCTCACCACTTGGGTGGTCGCGGCTACGTAGAGCTGCAGGGGCTCGCCGTCCAGCGGCGGCGTGAGGATCGGGGCGTGCGTCAGTGACACCTTTAGCTTGTCGAGCGCATCTTGGGCCTCGGTGGTCCAGGAGAAACGCTCGTGCTTCTTGAGTAAGCGGTAGAGGGGCAGGCCCTTCTCACCGAGCCGCGAGATGAAGCGGCTCAAGGCGGCAAGGCACCCCAACACCTTCCGCACCCCTTTGAGGTCCCGGATCGGACCCATTCGTTCGAGGGCCGCGACCTTTTCAGGGTTGGCCTCGATTCCCCGCTGGGAGACAATGTACCCCAGGAGCATGCCTCGCGGCACTCCAAAGACGCATTTTTCGGGGTTTAACTGGACCCCATTGGCCCGTAGGCAGCTGAACGCGACGCCAAGGTCGCCAACCAGGTCGTCCGCCTTCCTGGTTTTCACGACGATGTCGTCCACGTACGCTTCGACCGTCCGGCCGATGTGATCCCCAAAAACGTGCTGCATGCAACGTTAGTATGTTGCACCCGCATTTCTGAGGCCAAATGGCATCGTGACGTAGCAGAACGTCCCGAACGGCGTGATGAACGAGGTCGCGAGCTGGTCGGACTCTTTCATCTTAATCTGGTGGTATCCGGAATAAGCATCAAGGAAACAGAGCAGTTCGCACCCAGCAGTTGAATCAACGATTTGATCTATGCGTGGCAGAGGAAAAGGAACTTTGGGACATGCTTTATTAAGACTGGTGTAGTCTACACACATCCGCCACTTCCCATTTTTCTTCTTTACAAGCACAGGATTAGCTAGCCACGTAGGGTGGAACACTTCCTTGATGAATCCGGCCTCGAGGAGCTTCCGCAGCTCCGCTCCGATTGCCCGTCGCCGCTCCTCGTCGAAGCGGTGCAGCCGTTGCTGCACGGCGCGGGCGTTTGGCAGGATGTCAAGGGAGTGCTCGGCGACTTCCCTCGGGATGCCTGGCATGTCCGAGGGGCTCCACGCGAAGATGTCGGCGTTGGCGCGGAGGAAGTCGACGAGCACTGCTTCCTATTTTGGGTCGAGGGTCGAGCTGACCCTCAACGCCTTGCCCTCGGGGGCTGAGGGGTCGAGGGGGACCCCTTTGGTCCGCTTCCGCCGCCTCGAAGGCGCCGACGTGCTTGGCGGCGGAGTTGAGGTCCTCGTTGACCATCTTCTCCAGGCGTGTTTACCGGCGCTTCATCCCGGCGCCGGTGCCTTCGCATGTTCCACGCACTCGACGTCGCAGTCGAATGCGTGCTCGATGGACGACCCGACGGTGATGACGCCGTTTGGGCCGGGCATCTTCATCTTCAGGTAGGTGTAGTTGGGGACCGCCATGAACTTGGCGTAACATGGTCGCCCAAGGATGGCATGGTAGGCCCCTTTGAACCCCACCATCTCGAAGGTGAGGATTTCCTTGCGGAAGTTCTTAGGGGTGCCAAACCATACCGGCAGGTCTATCTGCCCGAGGGGCTGAACCTGCTTGCCGGGCGCGATGCCGTGGAACGGCTTCGTGCTGGGCCGCAGCTGGTCCAACCCGATCCCCATCAGGCGCAATGTATGCGCGAAGAGGATGTTGAGGCTACTGCCTCCGTCCATAAGGACCTTTGAGAACGGGCGTTCCCAATGATGGGATCGACCACCGGTGGGTACCGGCCGGGTTGGGGATGCGATTCGGGTGGTCTTCCGGCTAAAGGTGATGAAGTCCTCCGACCAATTGAGAAAGGCCGGAGGCGCCCTCTCCGCGGCGAGGACTTCGTGTCGCTCCTTCTTGCGGCGCCGGGTCGACATGTCGACGGTAGGTCCCCCAAAGATGAGGAACACATTTTCGACGGCGGGGGAAGCCGCCGGCGTCGCCATCGCCCCCGTCTTTCTTGGCCTCTCGCCTCCTTCGCGGCGGCGCGGCCATAGAACTTCTTGAGCATGTCGCATTGCTCGGGGTGTGTTGCACCGGGGTCTTGTGGTAGGGACATGGCTTCTTCGGCATGTCGTCGAACACTCCCGGGCCTCGAGGGGCCGGTCGAGGGCCCCGTCGAGCCGGGTCGACGCCGAGGGCCTCGGCGTTGCCGCCGTCGCGCCCCGCTCGCGCGCCTCGCGGCGCGGCTTTTTTCCCTTGTTGCCCCGCTTGTCGTTGCGGCGCGGCTCCTTGGGCTTGCCTGCCCTCCGCGGGTGCGTCCTCGGAGCGTTTGCCCTTTTCGCCGTCGAAGATCGCCCCCACGGCCTCCTCCCCGAGGCGAAGCTGGTGGCGATGTCGAACGGCTCGTTGGAGTCCGCGGTGGGGGCGCGTCCCGGCTCCGTACGAGATCCCGCACGTGGTGCCCTCGAGGAAGGCATGCACGATTTCGGACTGCGCCACACTGGGGAGCTCCGTGCAGCGCTTGGAGAAGCGCCGTATGAAGTCCCGCAGCCGACTCGCCGGGCTTCACGCGTGCGTGAGCGCGAGTCCCAGGAGTTCCCAGGGCGCACGTATGTGCCCTGGAAGTTGCCCACGAACGTGTGGACTAGGTCGTCCCAGTTATGGATCTGGCTGGCGGGCAAGTGCTCGAGCCATGTCCGGGCCGCGTCGCCCAGATGCAGGGGCAAGTTGCGGATGATGACCTCATCGCTAGTGGCCCCGCCCAGCTGGCAAGCCAAGCGGTAGTCGTTGAGCCAGACACGGGGGTCCGTCTCCCTGTTGTACTTGACAATCGTCGAGGGTTGGCGGAAGCGTTGTGGGAACGCTGCCATTCGGATCTCCCGGCTGAACACGCGAGTGCCCGGGGGCTCCGGCGTCGGGGAGCGGTCCTCGCCGCTGTCGTAGCGCCCACCCCGTCGAGGGTGGTAACCCGTTGCCGCTCGCGCGTCCGCCTTGCTCGTGCGCCGGGCGTTGATGACGTTGCGAGCGTCGCCATCTAGTGCCCTGCGCGTGTCGAGGAGTCGCTCCTTGGCCGGTGTGCGCCCTTGCTCGGTGGGATGCCCCGCTGGTCCCCCCGCGTGCACCGAGGGTTCGCCTCCTGGTGCGGCTTCATCGCCCTGTGCATCCCCCTGTTGGCGGATGCGTGAGGCCGAGCTTTCGGCCTGTTGGACGGCCGCTTGCTCGATGAGAGTTTGCACCTCGCGGTGCATGTCTCGAGCCTCGGGGGTCGAGGGTGCTGGCATAGCCCGCAGCAGCGTCGCGGCGGCGACGAGCTTCTGGCTCGCCCGTGGGGGTACGTCTGCGTTTCCGACGTTGGGGGTGGTGTTGATGCGGTCGCGGACCTGCCGGCCCAGCTCCCGCGCGTGTTCGCCACGCGCGAGCCTCCCCCGCCATTGAGGTGCGGAGCAACCGCACCGTTCGGTACTCTTCCGCCAGCTTGGCCTTGAGCTCGCGGGCTTGGGCCAGTTGTGCGTCGACGTCGGCCCCAACGGGAGCGCTTGGCCCCCGCGGCCGGGCGCGCGGCGATCCCCCGGGCGGCGTGACTTCCCCCATCTCCGGCGCCCACCGCGCCGGCGGCGTTGGCCGGGTCGTTGGTGATGACGGCGCAACACTCCCCGCGTGGGGTCGTAGCTCCCGTGTCGGGAGTCGTCGGAGCGGCCGAACCGGTAGTCCGCGGCGTCGAGGAAACGCGGAACGCGGCCCGGGTCCGGCACGCCGGAGAAGTCCCACTCCTCGTATCCGTGGCGGTTGGCGGGTGGCATCGTGTCGACGGAGCCCAGGGATGACTCATCTGCCACTGAGGTGCCGGGGTCCCTGGCGACGAAGACGTGGCGGCCAGGCGGAACCCTGCGCATCGTCGTGTTCACGTTGGCGTTGTAGGCCGTCGTCGCGCCACGCAGCCCGATGGGGATGCGCGGTCCGAGATCGCGCGGCCGCCCGCCGGGGCGGTGGCGGTCGTGGTGACGGGCGTACCGCGGCCGGACGGTGGCGCGCTCGGCGCCGCCGCTCGGACCGCGCCCGGCGCGAGCGTTGTCCCGAGCGACGACGACGTTGTGGCGCCGACGGACCCGCGGCCTCCGTGCCTGCGGCGCGCCGCGCCGAGTCGTGCGTGCGGCGGGGGTCCGGGGCACCCGGCCTGACGCCGCGCGCGGAGTTCCTCACGGTTAGTGAGGCGCATGAGATAGTCGTTCCCCGTGGCCTGAAAGTTCAGGTCCCCGAAGCGGATCTCGAACCCGGCCGGGAGGGGGTCCGAGCTACCCATGCAGTAGCGTGTAGCACGGTACTCAGTGCGAATCACCATGGAGGGAGTTGGTGGAATGACCTTAGGCTCTCGTTTGCCCCACGGTGGGCGCCAACTGTCGGTGCGGAATATGGTCCCGACACTAACCAGTAGATAGCGCCGTGGTCTATCCCTCAATGGTCGATGCCAAGCAACGAATGACACAAGGTTTTATCCTGGTTCCGGCCGAGGGGGACGTACGTCCAGCAGGGGTGTGCTCGCGGCACTATATTGCTCAAGGCACGGGGGTGCTCGTAGTGGGGTCTACAAGCAAGGCGGGGAGAGGAAGCGTGGCTTCCAAGTCCCTGGAAGAGTGGCCGAAGATGTTGTGGGAGAATAAGAGAGTGAGTGCACGGTGTGTGAAGTGTTCTCGTGTCTCTCGTTCGTTCGTCTCCCCCGCGGCCGGGGGTTCGCCTCCCCTTTTATAGATCAAGGGGGCAGCGGGTTACATGCGCGCCGCGCTATCTAGCTATGTGGAGAAGTGCGTCGTGCTACTGTGTAGAGTGGGCGGCCATCCGGGCGATCCTTGCAGCGATCTGGTCATCATGGCCTGACTTGTACCCGAACAGTGGCGATTCGAGGGTAGGAGAGCAGCGGATGGCGGTGATGTTCTCTGATAGGCTCGAGGGAGGTGCTGACGCAGGCCCGTACGGCGCACAGGAGTTGGCAGAATGGCGTTCCTTCCCGACGCACCTCACGGGGCTGGGAGTCGTTGCTACGGGGCCGGCGTGCGCCTGCGCGCGCGGGTACGGCGGCCACGCCGTTACAGTGGCGGGGATGGCGGGTCCACCGGCCTACCGCCTCCACCTAACCCTGTAGGGTCACAAGAAAGTACATCAAGGGTGCGCCGGTGTTGACGGTGAAAATCCGTCAACCTAGCCATGAGTTTACCTTCGGTGTTGGCATGAGTTTTATACTTTATCCATTGGTACTAACCCCCGTGGTATAACAAGTTCACGTGTGCATGTCGTTTTTGGAGTTTAATGTTTATGCAGGGATTTAGTGTTGAATGCAAGACTTTCGGGATAAGTTCATCAAGCACCTCATGACAAGACTTTGAAGCCCCGAACAAGTCATGCAATGAAGCAAAACTAACTCCAAGAAGCCGGGGACTTGATCCGAGAAGACGACATACTCCGGGGACCCGACCGGAAAAGTCTTCGAATCTTCCAAGACAAGGAGTTGAGTCCAATTCGGAGAGAAACCGACGACATGGACCCGTATGCGAGAAGGGGGAAGCATCCAGAAGCAAGGGAACCGACCTCGGGCAAAGGAGCCCGCGGGGCCGGGCCTAAATGGGCCCGGCCGGCCGGCCGGCCCGTCCGGTCGGCCCCGAGCCCATTTAGGGCCCAAATCCGACGCCCTTTGCCCTAGGCCGCCGATCGGGCTATTTATAGTCCCCCGACCGAGAGCCACGCGAGAGAAGATTTCGTCTTCGGCCGCCGAGAAGCGAGAGAAGAGAGGGACACCATCTAGGAGAGGAGAGGGTCGAGCTAGTTGACTAGGGTTTCCCTAGCCGACGTGGGAACCTTGCAAGGAAGACCACGTCGGAGTTCCCGAGGCTATAAGCAAGATCAAGGAAGGATCCCGGTGGTGATCTTGTGTATGTATCATTGTTATAGTTGAATTATCAAGTTGAATCTTTTCTCGCCGATCAAGTGTTTCCTCGAAGATTTCGTTTTTCGATCGGCTTTGCTTATTCCAATTCTATTCTCGAGATAGATTACATAGGGTGTTCTTGTAGCCGCGGTGGCTAGAGGTACACGCGGATCCTCCGAAAGAATCTCGACTTGTCTTTTGACTCGCCCTAAGCTCCCCGCATGAATAGGGATACGTTGTGACAGAACGGGGGTCTCGAAAGGCGGATGTTTTCGGATTTGGACGGGAAACCACGATTTAAAGAGGCTTTCATTAAGATTCGATTTGCTACTTCTTCTCTTGCTTGGAACTTCAACGAAAGGCTTACCCCGATCCCTCTAGATCGGTTTATCTACCTAATCTTACTTTGTTTTCTCCGGTTTTTAGTAGATTAGATTCGTTTTGTGTCTTTTACTTAGATGCATTAGGTCTTTTATCGATTATTGAAGATTACTTGGCTTTAATAGATTAATTCTTGCGTCACACATTTGTTCCACGGATTCGATACCTTGGGTTCACCACTCGAGGGAAGAAGGGTCCCTTGACTACGACGGGAGACTTGTACGCTTGCGAGTCACGAACGAACTTTGATACAATTATTAACCGTCAACAAGCCCCTTTTTCTGGCGCCGTTGCCGGGGAACAAGTGATCAAGATTTAATTTTTTATTGCTTTTTTTTGTAATTTTCAGTACTGATTTTGTTTTATTTTTGCATCTAATAAGCTTCAATCATCCTCAAAATACATCTAATCTAGTTTGTCTAACTCTAGTCTTTATAGATTTGTTTTGTTTTCTAGTTTCTTTTGCATATTTTGTTTATTGCTAACCCTAACGGAGATGGACGGCTACCTCTCCAACAAACCCAATAATTTTGTGGATGATCCGAGAAAAACTTTACAAAGCTAAGGAGACGCGAAGCACATCAAGCTAAAAAGCTGGATTTTGTAGATTCCGAGTCGGAAGACGAAGGATCGCGAGAATCTCCGGAGAATTCACCACCTCAAAGTCCGCGGGAGAACCGACGTCCACCGATGGGTGACCAACCACCGGAAGAACGCAAGATTGGGGAGCTATGCACCCCAGACATCATCGACCTACCAATCTTGAACCTCGAGGAGATCGGAAGACCGTTCGAGATCAAGACCTCAACAATCCGCATGGTGCAACATTCACCCTTCACCGGCAAAGAGGATCCGAACCTTCACCTCCAAGCATTCATTCAACTATGTCAGACCTTCAATATGGAGGGGGTGACTCAAGATCAAATGAGGGCAAGGCTTTTTCCGTTTTCACTACTCGGGAAGGCGTTGCAATGGTTCCACTCTCAACCGGCGGAGACGGTGCAAAATTGGAACACGTTGATGAAGGCTTTCATGAAGGAATACTACTCACCGGGTAAAACTCAAAGCTTGCGTAATAAGATTGCCACCTTTGTTCAATATCCTACGAAACTATCTCGGAGGCATTCGAGCGCTTCAACGAGTACACCGGGCGGTTCCACATCACAAGTTCCCGAAAGAAGACCTCGTGCAAAAGTTCTATCAAGGACTCACCATGGCGTCAAGGACGATCATCGATGCATCAGCGGGAGGATCTATCATCGAGCTTACACCGACGGAAGCTTTCACGCTATTCAAGAAGGTCGCGGATAATGACACGTGGGCGTCATCCGGGCGCCTACACCCGGCTCAACCTATGGGGAACGTCAAAGGGATCTTGCAAGTGGAGAAGGAAGACATACTTGAAGGCAAGATCGACTCGCTCATGAGGAGGTTGGAGAAGATGGAGATAGAAAAGAAAGAGGCTCAAGACTTGAAGGCCGCCGAAGCAAGGTCCACATGCGAAGAATGTGGAGAGTATGGCCATGTCCGCAAAGATTGTCGGAGGAAGCCAAAGTGCTCGACTACATGAGGAAGGGAGAATTGCCGAACTTCCGCTACGGGCAAGGTAGGCCTCAATTTAATGCAAGCTCATCTATTCCTAACGCGGTTCCACTTCGGATACAATTGAAGGAGTTCATGGATGAGCAAGCTAAGATCAACAAGGACACCGTCACCAAGTTCAAGACCATAGACAAGGTGTTGGAGAACATCGATAGCAAAGTGACGGAGGTCGGAAGTTCCAATCATCAAGTGCTCAACATGATGAAGATGCTCGAGACGCAAGTTGGACAACTTGCGGGGCGCCTCACTAATGATGAAGGGGAAGCTTCCGGGACAACCCAAATGTCCCGAATCGGCGAAGGCTGTTCAAACACGTTCGGGGAAGGAGACCGAAGATCCGGAACGTACCGCGGGAGCAAGAAAGCCGAAACCGTCCACCGAGGTGGAAGGAGCGCTAAAGAGAAGGTTACGGGGATCGTCACCGAGGAACCCGAATTTGAGATGCCGGAAGATGACACGAGGATACCGCAACTCAAGCCACGCTACTTCCGAGGTAAACTTGACAACCACTTTGAGAAGTTTGTGGAAGTTGTGCGTAGACTTAGCATCAACATGCCGTTACTAGATGCCCTACAAGTACCTACATATTCTCGTTACTTTAAAGACATTCTTGCAAATAAATATGAGATAGCAACACTCGGGGTAGATCATGTCAAGATGTCCGAGGAGTGTAGTGCGGCTATTGCTTATGGGCTGGAGAAGCAAAAAGACCCCGGGTGCCCTACAATTCCATGTTCAGTTGGTTCTTTCAACTTCGAGAAGGCGTTATGCGACCTTGGAGCTAGTGTGAGTGTCATGCCGAGGGATGTGTTCGAGAAGTTACGCCTACCGATGGAGCCTACGGGAATATGTTTGGAGTGGGTGACAACTCCATTCGCTATCCCTTGGGCATTCGAAGATGTACCCGTGAAGATTGGACACCACTTCATCCCCGTCGACTTCGTTGTGCTCGAGATGGGAGAGAGGGAGAAGCCGCCGCTCATCCTAGGGAGGCCGTTCCTCAAGACCGTGGGAGCAACTATTGATGTTGGCAAGGGGGAGATCATGTTCGATATCAACGGAGAAAGGAGTTCCTTCAAGTTCCGTCCAAGGATTGAGGCATGCAACATGATTGGAGTGAAGATAGAACCAAAACAAACGGAGGGGCTGAAAAAGAAGAAGGAGCCGAAAAAAGTGAACGTAACGAAAATTAAAGAAGGTGTTGCATCCGTCAAGACAAAGGAAGAGAAGCCGCCTGTGAAGACCAAAAAAATGACTAAGACAGCCAAGCCAAAAGACAAGCCCGCGCCCAAGATGGTGCGGAAGTGGGTACCCAAGATTGCAACGCCCGCAAAGAGCGTTGATCCGGAGTAATCAAGTGAAGAAGTCTAGCTATAGACTATAAACGAAGCGCTAGGCGGGAGGCAACCCGTTTCGTCAAGTCAAGTCAAGAATAAGCTACGGGAGGACAACCCGATTCCGGGTTTTTCGAGTATTTTTAATAATTTAGTTTTTGAGTTTTATTACGCAAAGACATTAGACTTAGAAGTGGTTGAACAATATTAGAGACATAATTCTTGATTGAATGATTGCTTTATCATAAACCCTTTGCATGAACCCTCCTATGTGCTTGTTTGATTCTTTTCTTTTCGAGAAACCCCTCAACCAAATAATTTCAGAACCTTAACTCAACCTTTCACCCTCATTATGGTGCTGAGGTTGACTTATTTTTCATGCTAAAACCACACGAGTAGAGCCACGATTTATACTCAAGTGCTATAAAAATTCAGCACGTGGTAGGACTCGCGTGAACCTAGAAATCAAAGCTTTTGGTTGATCTTAAAAATCTTTATCCTTGGTTTCTCTAGGATTAGAATTTTTCTAAGCCCATTCTAATTTTGTTTTATTCAAAATCTTTCTTATTTAGCCAAAATTAGAACCTAAACCTATGCCCCCATGATCAAGCCGGGAAAACGTTCGCTCTCAACCGATGAAAGCGAGACTTTACCGGTAAGACCAAAATCGACGTAGTCGAAAAATATTTTCGACTTACATCTGTTTTTAATGGTTTAAAAACTTCTCTAAAATTATGCTCAAGCTCTTGCATGGCTCTGAAAAATATTTTAAAATTCGAATTAGAGGAGTGCTTAACCTTAAACACACCTAAATGGAGGCAATCAAGTTTGAATTAATCATGCATGCACCATTGGATTCCCTTTTATCAACTTTCACCAATTCCACATGCAAAGGACAAGCATGGTGGGCAGCAAGCATCAATTTTGCAGGATTTCAATGGTGGCATGTGAAGCAAGTGGAGCTAGGGAGCATGGACATGACCCAAAGCATGGAGCATCAAGTGGGAGGACCAATAATTCAAGAAAAGGAGTGGACGAGAGCGTTTGGGCGGTGCAACTCGTGGAGCACGCGGGCGGGGAAAGTTGCGAGAGGCGAAATGATCGTGCTTTCGGGAGAAAGACGCGCCGAGGAGGAGCCGGAGCACCCCTGGGCCGGCCGGCCTAGGCCGGCCGGCCTGCCCTATAAATGGCGTCCCCCGGCGCCGTCTTCTGCGGGCAAGCTTCCCTCTCCTTCCCTTGTTTGTGTGTTCAAGTTTGTGTGCTCAGAACCTCCGTAGACTTAGCCAACCACCCAAGCTTGAGAGCTCAAGAAAAAAATCCACCTCCCTAATCCACTCAAAGTCCACATCCGAAGCAAAGAGTTTAAGTGCCTAGTTTACCGGTTGCAACCCGGATTTTTAGTTGAAGAGAGAGTGCAGCAAGCATGTGGAAGAAGACCACAAGTCTCTTCTCTAAGAAGAAGAGTTCGTCGTCGTCCAAGCCGTCATCAACCACGTCTTCGAGGAGGCACTCGGTTTCCGAGTCTCCCGGAGCATGGAGACGGACACGGCACCACCGAGGAGGAACGACGCTCTCCTCCTTGGTGGGATGAGGGCTGCGAGAAGCACTTCCATGAGGTTCACCGAACCTCGTGGGCACACGGAGGAGCAACCCGCGCCACCACGACGATCGACTCGCTCAACCGCACCACCTCCTTACACCCCCGACACAATCTTCGTACGGCTTCATCATCATGTCGGCGGAGGAGGAGGATAGGCTCGCCAATCTTGAGAAGAGGCTTGTGCCAAACGTCGAGATCGACGACCAAGCACTCCACACCTTGGGTTTTCGCACCGACATAAACTACATGTTGGGGCACCTCGGGTGGATTCGGTTCTCCAACGGAATCTCGGTGGACACCCACTTGGGTTACACCTTGGAAATTTTAATGACTATGGCACCCATCGTTGATGATGATGGGGTGCAATGCTTGTCATTCCGTTTGGAGGGAATCCAACAAGTGGTTCCCTACGAGCACGTAAGGGAGCTGCTTGGATTCCACAAGGGCGCTCGGAGAAAGTCGACGTGCCTCCCGGCATGTTGGCGGAATTTTGGGGCATGATCTCCGGAGATGCCCATCAACAACGCAAAAGCATCCGCAACCCCATTATCCGGATATTTCACTCTTGGATGTGCAAGAGGGTATTGGGGAGGATGAGGGAAACAAAGGTGACCGACACGGAGTTAAATTGGCTATACTCGGCTTTGATTGCCGGGCAGCCAATTGACCCCTCTTACCTCATGATCAACCGTTGGTGTTGTGAAGCAACATCGGGGGCTAGTGATATTGGTTCGGGGTGTTACCTCTCCATGTTGGCCTTTTCCTTGCGACCGGGGATCGCAAGAAACCCCGCTCACCTTTTGCGCGGTACCTCTCTCGGTTTTGAGTACTTGCGGCAAGGCAAGTACATTAGTGGAGACGAGAGAAGAGGTTACCGATTGGCCATTGTGAACCTCCCTCTTCCGGATGAGAGGCTTAGGCTTTTCACCGAAGGAAGGGAAGATTGGTTGGAAGAGGGAATACTTGTCCCGCAAGGAAGAACAAAAGAGGAAGGATCGTAAAAGAGGGAACATCCTCCGCACAAGAGGGTGGAGCACAACCCAATGTGCAACCATCCGGCGGGGTTCCTCCTCCGCCAAGTTATTACGGAGGGTCTCAACAACAAGCATGGGGGGGTGGTGCACCGGTACCCCCACAAAATTATGTTGTGCCCAACGCTAACTTCGCGGAGTCCTACGCTCATTATCCCCAACCACAACAAAGCATGGCTATTATTGGAGGATATGCTGCAAGAAATGCTCAAAATATAGCAGCCATCCAATCCAACGCAGCTCAACTCGGTGAAGGCAACGCAAACATTGCCTTTGAACTTGGACGCCTTCACCTTGTGGAGCCAAATCAATTCGACGGAGGAAGTGTTCATTCATATTGTGAACAAGGGTATTATTATCAAGACTACCAACATCAACCACCGGCGGAGGACTAGAAAGATTTAGGAACTTTAGTTTTCTTTTCTTTTCTATTTCTCTGTAATTTTCAGCTTTTGCTTATGTGTGTTTGCGTAGTATTTTTCTGTTTTTATTTAATTTTCAGCAAGTATGTTTCTTTATTTTCAGTGTGTATTTCAACTTGATATTACCATTAATAAAGTCACCACCTTGATTATATCATTGGAAAAGTTACAAAATTCGTGCCATGATGATATATGATTAAAATTGCAGCTTTGTTCATCTTTGTAGTTGATTTATGCATGTTTAAGCTAGTGCTCTCTTAAAAATACAGATCTGAATTTATTTAAATGCTAGCTTAATTTTCAGCGGAGGTTATGATTAAAATAAAGACCCATAGTGTTTTATGTGCTCTCAAGTTATGAATGGATTGAAGATGTCTTTTATGCTCGAAAATATTGCTAACCTTGTCACAAATATCGCTTGTGTGTTGCTCAACCTATCCAAAGCCTTATATATATTTGAGTGCGTAAACCTTAGTGTACAAGATTTATTTTTGAGTGAGTTATTGCAGGCCATGATTTCTCTGGCCCGAGACTAAGAAGTTGGTCATTCCGTTTTTGCGTATCTATCTTTTTGCTAGCCTTTTATCCGTGCATTGTGTATCCCCGCATCGGTGATCTCACAAACTTCGCCGGATATCCACCCTTAAACCAAATATCATTTTTTTTGTGACTACCTCCTTGACCACAACCTATCATTGAGGATGGATCATCAATTCAAGGAAGATCGCAAGACGGTGCCAACGTTGAAGATTTCAAGTATCTCTCCAAGGAAAAATATCCGGTACCTACCTTATTTTTCGCCTCTTTGCTCGAGGACGAGCAACGTCTAAGCATGGGGGAGGAGGTAGGTACGGTGCAGTTTTAGAGTTCAAAAGGGAGTATTTAAAAAAAATATATATATAATGATGAAAGAAAAAAAAACAGTGATATGCATGACTTTCAAGGTATCAAAAAAATCAAAACTTCATTGTGAAAGTCATGGTGAATATATGACGAGGCAAGAAAAAAAAATGAATGAATGAAAGAAAGAAAAGAATGAGAAAGAAAAAAATATATATTTGTGCGTAAAGTGAACTCCCCGGTTCTCTAAGAGTGCATTCAAGGCTTCAAGATAAAAAGATCCATTCTCAATTTTCCAACCATGTGCAATCCGATAACGAGGACTTTCTTTGTGCCTCGGGATCACTCTTTGCCATTTGCACATGTCCACTCATCTAAAGTGTGTGTATTTTTCTCTTTCCCCTCCTTGATTTAACATTATTTTCCAATGACCTTTTTGACGAGTCTCGGTAAGACCATGAGAAGCTTGTCTTGTTTTGACAACACCTCATTTATAAATTCTTGTTAGGACTAAACTTTCCCAAAAGCTCCATATAAAGCCTACCACATATATATGAGAGGGAAAGGAGTAGAATATATAGGCTTGAGAGACAAGTGAGATGAGAGTTTATGAGCAATACATGAGATGATTTAAATTTGTGAATTTGGTTTAGCTTTTCTTATCTCGTTCTTCATTTTAAAAATTCTGAGATCCATTTAAAACTTTGTGAGCATGTTAATACTTGTGGGATAAGCTTAATAGGAATCCACCCTCCGTGGAGATGAAGGCTAGTACATTATGGAACTTTAATGAATTAATATTTTGAGAGCATTATGTTTTCTCATGTATGATCAAATGCAAAGTTTAAACATTGTTTAGCAATGATGATATCCATCGAAGGCTTACTCGAGGACGAGCAAGGTTTAAGCATGGGGGAGATGTTGACGGTGAAAATCCGTCAACCTAGCCATGAGTTTACCTTCGGTGTTGGCATGAGTTTTATACTTTATCCATTGGTACTAACCCCCGTGGTATAACAAGTTCACGTGTGCATGTCGTTTTTGGAGTTTAATGTTTATGCGGGGATTTAGTGTTGAATGCAAGACTTTCGGGATAAGTTCATCAAGCACCTCATGACAAGACTTTGAAGCCCCGAACAAGTCATGCAATGAAGCAAAACTAACTCCAAGAAGCGGGGACTTGATCCGAGAAGACGACATACTCCGGGGACGACGACCGGAAAAGTCTTGAATCTTCCAAGACAAGGAGTTGAGTCCAATTCGGAGAGAAACCGACGACATGGACCCGTATGCGAAGGGGGGGAAGCATCCGGGAAGCAAGGGAACCGACCTCGGGCAAAGGAGCCCGCGGGGGCCGGGCCTAAATGGGCCCCGGGCCGGCCGGCCCGATCCGGTCGGCCCGAGTGCCCATTTAGGGCCCAAATCCGACGCCCTTTGCCCTAGGCGCCGATCGGGCTATTTATAGTCCCCCGACCGAGAGCCACGCGAGAGAAGATTTCGTCTTCGGCCGCCGAGAAGCAGAGAAGAGAGGGACACCATCTAGGAGAGGAGAGGGTCGAGCTAGTTGACTAGGGTTTCCCTAGCCGACGTGGGAACCTTGCAAGGAAGACCACGTCGGAGTTCCCGGAGCTATAAGCAAGATCAAGGAAGGATCCCGGTGGTGATCTTGTGTATGTATCATTGTTATAGTTGAATTATCAAGTTGAATCTTTTCTCAGCGATCAAGTGTTTCCTCGAAGATTTCGTTTTTCGATCGGCTTTGCTTATTCCAATTCTATTCTCGAGATAGATTACATAGGGTGTTCTTGTAGCCGCGGTGGCTAGAGGTACACGCCGGATCCTCCGAAAGAATCTCGACTTGTCTTTTGACTCGCCCTAAGCTCCCCGCATGAATAGGGATACGTTGTGACGAACGGGGGTCTCGAAAGGCGGATGTTTTCGGATTTGGACGGGAAACCACGATTTAAAGAGGCTTTCATTAAGATTCGATTTGCTACTTCTTCTCTTGCTTGGAACTTCAACGAAAGGCTTACCCCGATCCCTCTAGATCGGTTTATCTACCTAATCTTACTTTGTTTTCTCCGGTTTTTAGTAGATTAGATTCGTTTTGTGTCTTTTACTTAGATGCATTAGGTCTTTTATCGATTATTGAAGATTACTTGGCTTTAATAGATTAATTCTTGCGTCACACATTTGTTCCACGGATTCGATACCTTGGGTTCACCACTCGAGGGAAGAAGGGTCCCTTGACTACGACGGGAGACTTGTACGCTTGCGAGTCACGAACGAACTTTGATACAATTATTAACCGTCAACAGCCGGCCCCCTTTTCGAGGGCTCGGCGCGTTAGCCGTACCGGGGCGTGCGCGCGGTGTCACGGGACTGACACCGGCCGCACTGCACCGTACCCTCCCACAGTGGCGGGGATGGGCTCTTCCCTGGGGAGTTGGTGCGGCGGCACGGGGTGCGAGCCTCGGGCGCATGATGGCGTCGTCCTGCGGCGTCAGGGCGTTAAATGCCCGTGTACGGGGCCGGCGCACGCGTGAGGGGTACCCTCGAGCGTGGCGGACCCCGGCCGAGGGCGGGACGTACCCTCGAGCGAGGCGAAACCCGCTCGAGGGAAGTGCTGCCCCTCGAGCGGGGCGATGCCCGTCCGAAGGGAGCGTGCAGCCTCGAACGAGGCGGAGTCCGTTTCGAGGGGATCCTTATGTGGGCCGCCTCGATGGGCCGTCGGAGTCCCTGTGGGCCGTGTCCTGCATGGTTAGTCACCTGCATGGTTAGGCTTAACGTGTTTCGGTACCGGGATTTAAGTGAGGATTTCCCCGTTGTTTAAGGGGACCCCTAGGGCTGTCCCCGACAGCGTGTGGCTCAACGACTACCGCTTGGCTTGCCAGCTGGGCGGGGCCACCAGCGACGAGGTCATCATCCGCAACTTGCCCCTGCATCTTGGCGACGCGGCCCGGACATGGCTCGAGCACTTGCCCGCTAGCCAGATCCATAACTGGGACGACCTGGTCCACACGTTCGTGGGCAACTTCCAGGGCACATACGTGCGCCACGGAAATTCATGGGACCGCGCTCCCGCACGCGAGGCCGGCGAGTCGGCCGCGGGACTTCATACGGCGCTTCTCCAAGCGCTGCACGGAGCTCCCCAGCGTGGCGCAGTCCGAAATCGTGCATGCCTTCCTCGAGGGCACCACGTGCGGGATCTCGTGCGGGAGGCCGGGACGCGGCCCCGCCCGCGGACTCCAACGAGCCGGTCGACATCGCCACCGGCTTCGCCTCGGGGAGGAGGCCGTGGGGGCGATCTTCGACGGCAAAAAGGGCAAGCGCTCTGAGGACGCGCCCGCGGAGGGCAGCAAGTCCAAGGAGCCCCACCGCAACGACAAGCGGGGCAAGAAGGGGGAAGAAGCCGCGCCACGAGGCGCGCGAGCGAGGGCGCGACGGCGGCAACGCCGAGGCCCTCGGCGTCGACCCGGCTCGACGGGGCCCTCGACCGGCCCCTCGAGGCCCGGGGGTGTTCGATGACATGCTGAAAAAGCCATGTCCATACCACAAGACTCCCGTGAACCACACCCTTGAGCAGTGCGACATGCTCAAGAAATTCTATGGCCGTGCCGCCGCGAAGGAGGCAGAGGCCAAGAAAGACGGAGGCGATGGTGACGCGGGCGGCTTCCCCGCCGTCGAAAATGTGTTCCTCATCTTTGGGGGACCAACTGTCGACATGTCGACACGCCAACGCAAGAAGGAGCAGCACGAAGTCCTCGCCGCTGAGAGGGCGCCTCCGTCCTTCCTCAATTAGTCGGAGGACGCCATTACGTTAAGCCGGGAGGACCACCCAAATCACGTCCCCAACCCGGGCCAGTACCCGCTGGTGGTTGACCCCATCATCGGGAACGCCCGGTTCTCGAAGGTCCTCATGGACGGAGGCAGCAGCCTCAACATCCTCTACGTGCATACGCTGCGCCTGATGGGGATCGGATTGGACCAGCTGCGGCCCAGCACGAAGCCGTTCCACGGCATCGCGCCCGGCAAGAAGGTTCAACCCCTCGGGCAGATCGACCTGCCGGTCTGGTTTGGCACCCCTAAGAATTTCCGCAAGGAGACCCTCACCTTCGAGGTGGTGGGGTTCAAAGGGGCCTACCATGCCATACTTGGGCGACCCTGTTATGCCAAATTCATGGCGGTCCCCAATTATACCTATCTAAAGATGAAGATGCCCGGTCCGAACGGCATCATCACCGTCGGCTCGTCGATCGAGCACGCGTTCGACTGCGATGTCGAATGCGCGGAGCACGCAGAGGCACTAGCGCTGGATGAAGCGCTGGTGAACACGCTGGAGAAGATGGTCAACGAAGACCTCGACTCCGCTGCCAAGCACGCTGGCACCTTCGAGGCCGCGGAGCAGACCAAGGGAGTCCCCCTCGACCCTTCAGCCCCCGAGGGCAAGGCGTTGAGGGTCAGCTCCACCCTCGACCCCAAATAGGAAGTGGTGCTCGTCGACTTTCTCCGCGCCAACGCCGACATCTTCGCGTGGAGCCCCTCGGACATGCCAGGCATCCCGAGGGAAGTCGCCGAGAACTCCCTTGACATCCTGCCAAACGCCCGCGCCGTGCAGCAATGGCTCCGCCGCTTCGACGAGGAGCGGCGACGGGCAATCGGAGCGGAGCTGCGAAAGCTTCTCGAGGCCGGATTCATCAAGGAGGTGTTCCACCCCACATGGCTAGCAAACCCCGTGCTTGTAAAGAAAAAGAATGGGAAGTGGCGGATGTGTATAGACTACACCAGTCTCAATAAAGCATGTCCTAAAGTTCCTTTTCCTTTGCCACGCATTGATCAAATCGTTGACTCAACAGCTGGGTGCGAATTGCTCTGTTTCCTTGATGCCTATTCCGGGTACCACCAAATAAAGATGAAAGAGTCCGACCAGCTCGCGACCTCGTTCATCACACCGTTCGGGACGTTCTGCTACGTCACGATGCCATTTGGCCTCAGAAACGCGGGTGCAACATACCAGCGTTGCATGCAGCACGTTTTTGGGGATCACATCGGGCGGACGGTCGAAGCATACGTGGATGACATCGTCGTGAAGACCAGGAAGGCGGACGACCTGGTTGGCGACCTTGGCGTCGCGTTCAACTGCCTGCGGGCCAATGGGGTCAAATTAAACCCCGAAAAATGTGTCTTTGGAGTTCCGCGAGGCATGCTCCTGGGATACATTGTCTCCCAGCGGGGAATCGAGGCCAACCCTGAAAAGGTCGCGGCCCTCGAACGGATGGGTCCGATCCGGGACCTCAAGGGGGTGCAGAAGGTGTTGGGGTGCCTCGCCGCCTTGAGCCGCTTCATCTCGCGGCTCGGTGAGAAGGGCTTGCCCCTCTACCGCCTACTCAAGAAGCACGAGCGCTTCTCCTGGACCACCGAGGCCCAGGATGCGCTCGACAAGCTGAAGGCGTCTCTAACGCACGCCCCGATCCTCACGCCACCGCAGGACGGCGAGCCCCTGCAGCTCTACGTGGCCGCGACCACCCAGGTGGTGAGCGCCGTGATCGTTGTGGAGCGCACGGAGGAAGGGCATGCCTTGACTGTGCAGCGGCCAGTCTACTACATCAGCGAGGTCCTCTCGGACACGAAGACGCGCTACCCCCCGGGTCCGAAGTTTGCGTACGCGGTGGTTCTTGCACGGTGCAAACTCCGCCACTACTTCGAGGCCCACCCCGTCACGGTGGTTTCCTCCTTCCCACTAGGAGAAATCATCCGCAACCCCGACGCCGCGGGGCGGGGATCGCCAAGTGGTCCGTGGAGCTGATGGGCGAGACGCTCGCCTACGCCCCGCGCAAGGCTGTCAAGTCCCAAATCTTGGCGGATTTCGTCGCCGAGTGGACGGACACGCAGCTACCGCCGCCACAGATCCAAGCCGAGTGCTGGACTCTGTTCTTCGACGGCTCGGTGATGAAAACAGGGGCGGGCGCGGGCCTGCTCTTCGTGTCACCCCTCGGGGAACACATGCGGTACGCGGTGCGCCTCCACTTCCCCGCGTCTAACAACATGGCTGAATACGAGGCCCTCCTCTGCGGCCTCAAAATCGCCATCGAGTTAGGCATCAAGCGCCTCGACGTAAGAGGTGACTCGCAGCTCGTGATTGATCAAGTCATGAAGAACGAGAGCTGCCACGACAACAAGATGGAGGCCTACTGCAAGGCCGTGCGAGCCCTCGAAGACAAATTCTACGGCATCGAGCTCAACCATGTGCCCCGCCGGTACAACGAGGAGGCAGACGAGCTCGCCAAAATCGCGTCCGGGCGGATCACCGTCCCCCCGAACGTTTTCGCACGCGACGTCGCTCAACCCTCGGTCGCTTTCGAGCCCTACCCCTCGAATCACAACGAACCCTCGGGGGCTCCCTCGAATCCAGCGGGTGCGGAGCCTATGGACGAGGACCCCTCGAACGAGGCGTACGTGCTCTCCCTTCTCGAGGGGTACGGCTCCCACGAGGCCGACGTAATGGACATCGAGCCGGCCCCTGTCCAGGCGGACTGGTGGTAAAAATACATTGCCTGGATCGCTCGAGGGGAACTCCCCGCGGACCGGGCCGCGGCCAGGCGCATCGCTAGGATGGCTAAGTCTTTTGCCATCGTCGACGGCGAGCTGTACAAGCGCGCCGCCTCCGGCATCCTACAGCGATGCGTGCCCATTCCCGAGGGGCGCGAGCTCCTGCGGGACATCCACGCGGGGATGCGTGGCCACCACGCCGCGCCCCGCACCCCTCGTCGGCAACGCGTTCCGCCGGGGCTTTTGCGGCCCACCGCGGTCGCGGACGCCGGCCGAGATCGTGCGCACCGCGAAGGGTGCCGGTTCTACGCCCGCAAGTCCAACTTGCCCGCCCACGCCCTACGGACCATCCCCGTAACATGGTCGTTCGCCGTGTGGGGGGCCGGACATCGTCGGGCCCCCGCGAAGGCGCCGGGGGCTTCACCCACTTGTTGGTCGCGATCGACAAGTTCTCCAAGTGGGTGGAGGTGCGCCCCATCACGAATCTAAGGGCGAGAGCGGGCGGTGACATTCTTCACCGACATCGTCTACCGCTTTGGAGTGCCAAACTCCATCATCACCGACAATGGATCCCAATTCACGGGCAAGAAGTTCTTGGAGTACTGCGACAAGTTCCACATCCGTGTGGATTGGGCAGCTGTGGCGCACCCACAGACCAACGGCCAAGTGGAACGTGCCAATGGCATGATCTTACAAGGCCTAAAGCCCAGGATTTTTGACCAATTGAACAAATCTGGGCGGAAATGGCTCCAAGAACTACCAGCGGTTGTGTGGAGCCTGAGGACCACCCCGAGCAGAGCCACTGGGTTCACCCCGTTTTTCCTAGTCCACGGCGCGGAGGCCGTCCTCCCCACGGACTTAGAATACGGGTCGCCCAAGGTTTGAGGCTATAACGAGGATGCTAACCAACGAGCCCGCGAGGACTCGTTGGACCAGCTGGACGAAGCACGCCTCGTAGCCTTGATGCATTCCGCGAGGTACCAGCAGTCCCTCAGGCGCTATCAAGCACGTAAGATACGCCGGCGGGATTTCAGCGAAGGGGATCTGGTCCTAAGTCTACGCCAAGACAACCGAGGGCGCCACAAGCTATCGCCCCCATGGGAGGGACCCTACGTCGTGGTGAAGGTACTCAAGCCCGGCACGTACAAGCTGGCCAACGAGGACGGTGAAGAGCTCACCAACGCTTGGAACATCCAACAGCTACGTCGCTTCTACCCTTAGCTAGGATTTCCAAGTATTTTTGTTGTAAAAACCACACGACCAACGCCCAAGTTGGTTGCAACTATGTAAAAGCTTTAAGCTTAATAAAAAGGGCAACTCGGCTTTCCCCTGAAACCCAAGTTACCCTCGGGGGCTACTGCGGGGGGCATCCCCCCCCCAAAATGGTCCCATTTTTTCGCGCAAAAAACGAAACAACGCGCGCTAAGTTTGCTTCCTACTTCAACCTCGAGTCACGATTCGAACAGGGCGCAGGCGGCACAGCGGAAGGAGCGTGCGAGCCAGAGATAGCCTACGCCGCGTGGATATGGCCCTTCTCTCTCGCCTCCAACCCAGCAGGCCCCCGCGAAAATCGAACTCCCCTAACTAGAATCTACTCGGGAAGAAGGAGAAACAAAAAGCGTGATAGACAAATGATTTCATTACGGCAAATGTTCATGAAACAACTTGTTTATTTACAAAAGGCCACGAGGCCAGAGTACTGATACACATCAAAAACGGGCCTAGCGCCCAAGCGCTTTCGGGCGGGAGGAGCGGCGGCATCGGCGGCGTCGGGAAGAGGAACTCCTCGAAGGCCTCGGTGAGCGACCGGCGGCGTCGGCGGCGAGCGCGTCCACACGCTCCATGGCCACCTCGTCCTCGACGCCCTCGGGAACGATGTAGCCCTCCGCCGGCGCCTCGAAGTTAACCTCGTAGTGGGACCGCACCACTCCGAGGGCCTTCGGACACCCGGTGCCGGCGCCGGCGCATCCGCTCGGTGACATGGCCACCAAGGGCACGCGAGCGGCCGGCCGGGGGAGCCGCCGGCCGTGCCTCGCCCTCCTCGACGGCGCGGCAGGTCTCGAGGGCCGCATCGCGCAGCTCCCGCAGCTCCTGCTCGGAGGAGTTGTAGGAAGCCTGCAACGCCTCGGCCCGCTCAGCCGCGTGCCCCAGGGCGGTGCGCAAGCCTGGAAACGCCAAGGCAAGAAAGAAATCAGAAAAAGGGAATGCAAGTTCCCAAACGAAAAACCAACAAGACAAGAATCAGACAGTGGCTCACCTTCGACTTGCTTCCTCTCCGTCTCGAAGTCGCGGCGCACGGCCTCGACCGTCAGCTCGAGGCGCTTGACGGTCTTACCCTGCTCCTGGAGGGCCATCTCCTGATTTGCGCTCGCAATTCTGAGCACAATGACCTCGCCCTCGACCTTGGAAAGCTTGGCGTCCCGATCCGCCAAGGACTTCCGCGTCACCTCGTGGGCGGCGCGCTCTGCTCCGGCGGCCGCCGGCGTCGACGAGGGCGGCTCGCTCTCGCCGGAGCCGCCCCTCGGCCCCTTGGCGGGCGGTGCTCTCTTGCGGGGAGCCGCTCCTCGGCGGTGACGAGGGCCGTGGCCTTGGCGTCGAGGGCGGCCTTCGGATCGTCGGCCTCCTTGGCCCGCTGCTCCGCCCGCGCGCCCGCTCCTCGGTCCGGCGGCCGCCGCGCCTGCGCCCCCTCAAGCGACGAGCGAAGCTCCCGGGTTTCGGCGCGGACGGTAGCCACCTCCGCCTCCCAGTTAGCGGCCAGCGTCCGCGTCTTCTCCAAGTCCGAGCGCGTGTGCCACAGCGCCTCATCACGGTCGATGAGGGCTGCGCGCACCCGCTTGAGGCTTGAGCGGCGTGCCGTGTCCTGCCTCGAGCTCTCGGGGAGCTCGTCAGGCCAAGCCGGGGCCCGTACGCCGGCCACCGTCCGGGGGGACCTGAGAGCGTCGGCAAGCGCGTCGAAAGCGCCGCACCACTCCCGGAGCTGGTGGACCTCGGCGTTCACCCGGTCCAACGCATCGTACTTGTCGTGGGCGCGGCGCTCGAGCTCCTGGCACCCACACACCAAAGTCCGTAAGCGTTATGGCACAGAAACAGCACGCGAAGACGAGAATAAGAGGAAAACGAGCGACGACACCCTACCTGGAAGACGCGCCATGCGGGGCCGCCGTGGACCTGCAACGCCTCAGTCAGCGCGCGGTCGAGCGTGGCGCCGTGGCGTCGGAGCTCGCCCCGAGCTCTGCTCCCCCCGGCGTCGGCAAACGCCGGGGGGATCATCGATGGCCCCCTCCACACGGGCGGAGCGGCCGGCGCGGGAGGACGAGGCCTCGGCGCCGTGTCCTCGGTCCCCCGCCACCATGTGCCCCTCGTGCGGCCTCACGAGGGCTCCCTCCTGGGGCTCGGGGGAGCGTGTGGGAAGGCTAGCCCACCGATCCCCACCCGGCGGCGGGGAGTCGTCATCCGGGACCTCCACCACCTCCGCCGGGAACCGCCGGCGGGGAACCGGCCCCTGCGTTGCCTCCACCGGCGCCTCCACTCGCGCCTCCGTGGCCGTGGGCGCCGGGTGCGGCACCACGGCCATCACCTGCGGCCGCGCCTCCGCGGCCACGGGCGCCCGCTCCGCCTCCTCCACGACAACGGCCGCGCGCGGCGCGCGCCTCCACCCTGCTGCCGGCCGCCACGACCTCGCGCCCCCACGACGACCGGCGCCGGTCGCTCCTCGAGACCGCCCGGGGGCCGCGCCGCGGCGGACCGATGCGTTGGCCGAGGCCTCGAGGCCCTCGCCCACGCCCGCGAGCTCTCGCCCGCCGCCGCCGCGCTTGCCCCCGTCCGTGACGCTCTCGACGAGCGCCGCCGGGTGGGGATGGACGCGTCCGTACTCAGCACCTTGGCTGGTGCAAGGGGAGGCACGGTTGGCACCACCCTGCGCAGGCACGAACGGAGGGTTAGGACGCCTGATCATCAACAAATCAAACCGAGCAAAGGATCAAACCCCTTACCTCGAGGAGGAAAAGGCGCGCTTCCTCTTCCTCGAAGCCTCAGCGGACGAGGCCGGCGCAGCTGGCACACCTACCGCCGCACCTCCTGATGGCGCCGCCGTGCGCGCGCGCGCGCCGCCCCACGCACGGGCACGCCCGATGTCGCGCCTCCCGACGGCGCCACCGCGCGTGCGGGTACGCTCGCCCCGCGTGCGGGTGCGCCCGCCGCCGCACTCCCCGACGAAGCCGCCGCGCGCGCGGGCACGCTCGATGCGCGCACGGCGCGCTCGCCGTGCGCGCCCCCGAGGAGCGCGGCGGCGCGCCCCGCGGCGCGCGCCGCCTCCGATGTCGATTGCCGGCGGCGGGCGCCGTTGCGCCCGCGCCCGGGCGATGCCGCCCTCGCCGCCGGCGCCGGTTCGGCGACGGGGGGCGCGGCGCCACCCGTCGAGAGGGGCCCTCCCCCTCAGCCTCTTCCTCTTCGTCCTCCTCCGAGGACGAGTACTCTTCGGTCCCCGGGGAGGAGAGCCCCGGCTCTTCGCGCCGCGGCACTCCGCGGCCCGCCGGTCGCGGCGCGCTTGATGTCGCCTCGCGCGCTCCCTCTCGCGCGCCGCCCGCTCCTCGCTCCCGTGGCCGCGCCGCCCGCCAAGCGCGCGGGAGTCGGGGGGTGGGCGGAACGGACTTGGCGATGGTGAAGGTCACCAGCTGTACACAGGAGCAACAAGGACGCGTCAGGAGACAGAAGTTAGACCAAGAACTAAAACAAAATCAAGAACCAAGCTCACCAGCGGGCCGGTGGGGAGCATCTCGAGGTCCCATGGGGTCCGGCCCGCAGGCATCGGCGGCGTCCGGGTGTCGACGGCGCTCCGCGCCGGGTGAGCGCATATGGCCGCTCGAGGGGCGTCGGGAGCATCCGCGACCTCGCCGGGTCGACGGGGTTGGCCGCCTCGTCATCTCGAAGATGCGGAGCGGCCTCTCCATCAAGGGCACGACCCGCCTATGATGGAGGAAGGCGAGGACGCCCATCGCGTTCAGCCCCATCGCCGCCAGGCGCTGCAGGGCGGCCAGGACCGACTCCTGCCGCCTCCGATGCTGGGACGTGGATACCCCATAGCCCCAGGAGTCAGGCCTCTCCTTGAACACCCGACCGGTGTAGGGGGGGAGGCCGGGCTCGGCGTTGCGCAAGTAGAACCATCCCCGCTCCCAGCCGGCGTTGTTCGTCGTCATGGTGCAGGGGATGTAGACGTTCTTGAATTGCCCCCGCAGGGCAAGCGACATCCCGCCGGCGCGCACCGCGCGGCGGGTCCTCGGCTCCGTCGTGGGCTGCGTGAAGAGCTCCGCGCGGAAAAGGTGTACCCAGAGCTCCCAATTGACCGGGATCCCCAGGTACCCTTCGCAGACGCCCACGAACGTGGCCGCCTGCGAAATCGCGTTGGGCGCGAAGTTGTGCAACTCCACTTGGTAGTAGTGGCACATCGCCCGCATAAAACGGCTCGCCGGCGCGTTGAAGCCCCGCTCGTGGTAGCGGATGAAGCTCACCACGTAACCCTCCGGCGGGTTGGGCGCGCGGTCCCCCGCCGGCGGCACTATCCACTCCGCCGGGCGTCCATCTTCATTGGCCGACAGCTGGCCGGCGGCGACCAGCTCGCCAAGAGCCAGCGGCGTCACCGTCGACCTCTCCCGAGCGTACGGCTCCAAGATCGTGAGGGGAGGCTGAGGCGGCGCCATGAAGAAGGCGAAGAAAAGCAGGAGCAGAGGACAAGGAACGGAAGAAAAGCTCTAACGGCGACGCCGCACGGTGGCAAGGGCGAGATGAAGACGAAGGGACGGGGGACTGAAAATGGTGAGGCGTTAAGGTAAAAAACCGTCGTCTCCTCCACCCCTCAGATTTATAAGCCGATGGGCGAGCTCTCCGGAGCGGATGCCCCGCTCGCATTAACTGCAGGGAATCTTCCCTTCACGCCGACGGACGGGCCCCACCACGACTGCAGCGGCCACATCACTGCAGGCGGGCCATCATCACGGCGAAGACCCGCAGGGACCGAGGCGAGCGATCACGTCCACCTGCCACGCCGCCCACTACGCGCGCGCGCGGCCGCAGCGCCTAAAAAGACGCGCCCGCGCTGCAAAAAACCGCAGCCTCGACTGCGAGGCATTTAATGACTGGGTCCCTTGCCAAGCAAGGAGAACCCTCGAGCGGGGCGAACCCCCGGCTCGAGACAAGGGCAACCCTCGATGGGACATCGACGTGAGAAGGCCGCCCGGGACCTGCTTGATGTAAAGCAGGCACCGCGGGTACCCATGCCACGTAAAACCCTCGAGCGGCACGAGCCCTCGGCTCAAACGAAAACAGCCCTCGATGGGATATCGACGTGAGAAGGCCGCCCGGGACCTGCTTGATGTAAGGCAGACACCGCGGGTACCCATGCCACGTAAAACCCTCGAGCGGCACGAGCCTCCGGCTCGAGACAATATCAACCCTCTAAAGAGGGCGCGCGCGTGAGAGGGTCGCCCAGGGCCTGCTTGAAGTAAAGCGGGCACCGCAAGCACCCATGCCGCGCCGTGCTACCAACCCAGCGCCTCGAGGGCCGGCTCACCCAGACCCCTCGACGGCCGTGAACGCAAAAGACGGGGTCGTCCAGGTGCGGCCCCGCACGGCCCCTGCGATCGGAGGTTCGAAGCCCGACCCTCGACGGGTTCGAACGGGCGCCACGGATCGCAGAGTTAGGGACGACGAGGGCACGCGCACTCGAGCCGTTCCTCGAGCCCGTCGGCTCGAGGGTGCCCCACATGTCGTGTTCGAGAGCCGGCGAGGGCGGCTAGCGGGGGATCCCACCGAGGGAGAGCTTTCACGCCCTCGGTCCCTATCGAACGGGACCGAGCCCCACCTAGCAAACCCACGCAAGCGCTTCCATGGACGTGTCTCCGGACCGCGCAGCCTACCCTTATCGAACGGGGCATGGACATCCACTTGAACCACCCGCTAGCAGCTCGACGAGGAATCCGCAATCCGCGACCCGCTCGATGGGGGTTGCGGAAACCTCACCCTCCGTCCCGCGGAGGGTGACGGCGAGGGCGCGTTAAAAAACAAGTCGCAAAGCTCTACCCGATCGCCTCGAACGGGCCAAGGCTCGGGGGCTTGACGCACGGCTACACCTCCTTGAAATTGCACCCGCCGGGAGACGGTGCCGGCGGCGCGTGCACCCCCCGAGCCGGGCCGAAACACCGCCGATGCCGGTTGGAATATGTGCCACGCCCTCTGACCAAATTCTCGCGGTTAACCCCTACAGGAGCACCCACACTCCTGCAGGGCATCGGGGGCTAGACCCGCGGGTCCGCTGACGCGGCCCCACGGAAAGCGTTCGCAGAACAAGGAGGGAAGAACGTCCTATCAGCAGGTTCCAGCATCTGCGGGAACCTCAATGGCAAACCCACAGATGATCGGGGGCTACTGTCAGGGACAGCCCTAGGGGTCCCCTTAAACAAACGGGGGAATCCTCACTTAAAACCCATAACAAGGCCAAAACACAAATTGTCTAACCATGCAGGGAACAGCCCACGCCGCAGGGACCCCGACGGCCCACCAAGGCGGCCCACTTAGAGATCCCCTCGAACGGGCTCCGCCTCGTTCGAGGATGTGTGTACCCTTCGGGCGGGCTTTGCCCCGCTCAAGGGGCAGCACTTCCCTCGAGCGGGCTCCGCCTCGCTCGAGGGTACGCCCCGCCCTCGGCGGGGTCCGCCACGCTCGAGGGCGCCCCTCACGCGTGCGCCGGCCCCCGTACACGGGCATTTAACGCCCTGACGCCGGCGGGACGGCGCCATCATGCGCCGGGGCTCGCACCCCGGTGCCGCCGCACCAACTCCCCAGGGAGGAGCCCATCCCCGCCACTGTGGGAGGGGACTGTGCAGCGCGCCGGTGTCAGTCCCGTGACACCGTGCGCACGCTCCAGTACGGCTAACGCGCCGAGCCCTCGAAAGGGGGCCGGCGCACCCTCGATTCACTTTCTTGTGACCCTACGGGGGTTGAGGTGGAGGCACTAGGCCGGTGGACTGCCATCCCTGCCACTGTAACGGCGTGGCCGCCGTACCCGCGCGTGCAGGCGCACGCCGGGCCCTGTAGCAACGACTCCAGCCCCGTGAAGCGCGTCGGGAAGGAACGCCGTTCTGCCTACTCCTGTACGCCGTACAGGCCTGCGTCAGCACCTCCCTCGAGCCTATCAGAGGACATCACCGCCATTCGCTGCTCTCCTACCCTCGAACCGCCACTGTTCGGGTACAAGTCAGGCCATGATGACCAGATCGCTGCAAGGATCGCCCGGACGGCCGCCCACTCTACAGCATAGCACGTCGTGCTTCTCCACGTAGCTAGATAGCGCGGCGTGCATGTAATTCGCCTCCCCCTTGATCTATAAAAGGGGGACGAACCCCCCAGCCGCGGGGGACGACGGACGAGACACACAGATCCATTCTGACTAGAGCACACGACACACCGTGCACTCATCCCCCAATTCTCCCACAATATCTCCAGCCACTCCACCAGGGACTTGGAAGCCACGCTTCCTCTCCCGCCTTGCTTGTAGCAGCCCCACTACAGGCACCCCCGGTGCTGAGCAATATAGTGCCTTGAGCACACCACTGCTGGACGTACGGCCCCCTCGGCCGGAACCAGGATAAAACCCGTGTCTCTTGTTGCTTAGCATCTACCATTGAGGGATAGACCTCGGCGCTATCTACTGGTTAGTGTCGGGACCATATTCCGCACCGACAGTTTTTAGCATGGGGGAGAGCTAGCTAGCTAGCCTTAGCTTTTGAGTTTCAAAGTTTAGGTTCGGTTTAGTCTTCGAGAGAGGAGAGTCTTAGAGTTTAATGAGTCTTAATTTTCGAGTGTGTTTTAAATTTTTGCAAGTCTGAAAGTGTCTTAAATTAGTGTTGAGTTAAAGAAAATCAAATAAAAAGAGTCTTTATATATTTTGTGTCTTGTGTGATGCTTATCTTTATTCACTTGTTTGTTTATCTTTGATTCTTGATATATGAACATAAGTGTGTGGTTTGAAAAATGTTTACCATGGTGCTTAGTGGAATTGCTACTACTTAAAGTACCCATACCGCACTTCGATCTTGAGCTTCACATGTTAGTTGTGCTATGTTCAATGCTAAAAGTTGGAGGTTTTCAGTTCTGAAAATAATCTAAAAACCCTTGTAATAAAGGTTAGCAAAACCTCTTTTTCCAAGTTGAGAGTAAGAAAAAAATCCTATACAAAGCCAATTTATTTTTTGCTCCACCATAAGTGTGATTAGCACGATGAGTTAGGCTAGGATCCTTCTCTCTTGGGAGTTTTAATTTCGAGCAATGATCATGTCCTTGTGCTTATCTTTTGTTGCTAGCCTCGTCATACATTCGGTAACATGACTTCCACATCGGAAGTCCCGTACATCGCCGGATTCCATACCCAACCCTATACATCTCTTTTGTACATCACATTCCTTACACAACCTACTTTCAAAAGTTTCGTCTTGTCTCTAGCATGGTTTAATTAAAATTTCAGATTGTATGCATGCAAGAAAGAGAGGGGTTGAGAGCTTTGAAAAGTTGTCAAGAGAGGGAAAAATAAAGAGAAAAGTATGAGTATGGAAAAGAAAAGAAAGAAAGAAAAGAAAGAAAGAAAGAAAGAAAGAAAGAAAGAAAGAAAGAAAGAAAGAAAGAAAGAAAGAAAGAAAGAAAGAAAGAAAGAAAGAAAGAAAGAAAATATATGAATGAAAGAATGAAGAAAAAGAAAAAGAGAAAAGGGGAGGTAGCAACAAAGATATGAGAGGGATGAATCAAGTGAAAGAAAAGAAAAATAAAGTGTAAGGAAGGATGTCACGTTGTTCAGAGACGAAACTTTCATTCTTTTCCAACCATGTGCAATCCGACAACGAGGACGTCATTGGTGCCTTGTCGTCATAATTTTCTTTTGCCCTTGCACATGTCCACCATTCTAAATCTTCTCATCCTTGATATCCCTACATATGGTTAATTCTCATGATCATTGGCTTTGAAAGGTAAACAACCATTAGAGGAAGTTCTTAGTTTGACAATACTTGTGTTGATTGCGCTAGCCCTACCTATAGCTCCACTTTACATGTTATATGAGAGACTTATGGGAGGTGAGAGTTTTATAAAATTGGTTTAGGATAGCCACCTCATATGAGTGACTTGAGAGAGCTTGCAGAAAGGTTTTTGTCTAATACTTGTTGCAGGAATTTTGTTTTTAAAATCATAAAAACCCTCCAATGGAAGCAAGAAAGTAAGCATGGCTGAAATTGAAGACTTTGAGTGAAGAGTTTGAGTTGTGGGGTAAATCTTGATTTGGTAAAGATTCTAAACGCCCATGTTTATGTTTGATGATCATTACTGTGTTTATGTATTAAAGATGAAAGGATTGACTAACTTGTGAAGAAGGATTAGCGATACACGATTACAACGCTTTGGACGAAGTTCTTTTACGAGTACTTGCTCGAGGACTAGCAAGAACTAAGCGTGCGGGAGATGTTGACGGTGTATTTTGGTACACCTAGCATGTTCATTACACTTTGGTTTGGATTTGATTATGGAACTAACCCGCCACTAGGCACACTAATCATATAACAAGTTCATCTATGTGTATGCATTTGGAAGTGTTGTGTTTATGTAGGAAAACATGGACATAAAGGACGGATTCACAACAAGTTCAAAGGAGCATTTACGGAGTCTTGTTCGTGTTCATGAGCTTGATGAAATCACTTCCAATGATGGCAAGGACCGAAGTGCTACGAGGAACACCCCCGGGGATTGAAGCGTAAAAGACCGAACTTCATGCGCGGAGAACCTCCATCTTGGACGCGAGGATGACATCGTCAAAACCATCCAAGTGGAGGGGGCAAAGTGCATAATCACCTGAGGACCCACGGGAGCGAAGGGGCGACCGAACCGGGCCGAGATGGGCCTGGGCCGGTCGGCCCAGGCCGGCCGGCCCAACCCACTCTAATTGTCGGTTCGGCCCCCCTTTCCTTGCACCCGAAGGATCTTCAACCCTAAAACCCTGGAGGCGCCGCCATTCGACAAGTAGAGAGCTATTCGCACCAGGAGGCCATCCACAATCTAGAGAGAGAGGAGGAGGATCTCCGGAGGGAGGTCAACCACCTCGAAGGAAGCACCCTCTCGTGGAGAAGAAGGAAGACACCGTCGGAAGGGAAACCATGATCAACAGTGCTATGTCCAGCACCTTGATGGGGTAATATCCTTATTCGTCCATGGGTTGTAACCGATCTTGAGATGTAATCATACTTTGTCAGATTATCTATCTATCATCTTGTGTTGAATATACTTTAATGCTTAAGGTTAGCTACCATGCTGTAAAGGGAGTATAGGCCTCAATGCTTCCTTGGATCCATTCAATACACCGTGTCCATCATAGGTCTAGTCATGAATACCTTCGCGTAGTGACACTACGAGAGGAGGGAAAGGGCGAAACCGTGGTCACAACCTCGATAGATTAGATTGGTTTTCATGTCTTTAAGCGATTGCATGCTGTAGTATCGTAGACCCGTGGGCAAGTGTCTTTTATCTTGATATCTTAATCATTCTCTCTAGTGTAGTCTAGTTGTTTTCTAGTTTAATCGTAGTTAGAGTTTGAGTAGTTAGAGTGTGAAGGTAGATCGAACGCTTGTAATCCCCTTGCTCCGCGGATTGACAAGAACCTTGGGAATCCCGTGGTGAAAAAGGTGTGGGTCCGTACGCTTGCGGATCGTAGAGGGATGCGTCTTTTATCCGTCAACACCGTGCCTGTATACCCAGGGCCTCCACAGAGAGCTTCCATGGTGTGGTACTCTAATGAGGCTTTGGAAGCCTTTGCTATCGTAGTGTCGTCATTAGCACTTGTGTTGTTCCTAGTGGCGTTGGCACTTCCGTGCCCGCTGTGTCGCCGTGATGTAAAAGACTGATCCACCTGTTGTAATAAATGTGTTACAAGCCTCCTGGGACTGGTATTTGTGTCACATTTAGTCACCTCTCATGAGGGGACGCTTCACCCGAGCACACCACTGCTGGACGTACGGCCCCGGCCGGAACCGGGATAAACCCAGTGTCATTAGTTGCTAGCACCGACCCATCGAGAAGCAGATCTCAGCGCACATTACTAGTTAGTGTCGGAACTACATTCCGCACCGACACTACCGTCGCGACAAAGTTGTCATCGCGGCGGCGGTTGTCGTTCTTCTTCTTCTTCTGTTTGAAGCGCGAGGACGTCCCCTCGCCATGGTCCACGACTTGCTTCCCCTTGCCCTGAGGGGTGTTCAGCGTTGCGGCGACCGCCTCCTCGCTGTCGGCGTGGTTGCTTGCGATGTCGAGGAGCTTGCGGGTCGTGCGAGGCATGCGGCGTCCGAGTCAGTGGATGAGGGATGTGCACGTTATGCCGTTCTGGAACGCCGAGATGGCATCGTTGTCTGTCACGCCGGGGAGCTTGGTGCGGTGCTTGGAGAAGCGCCATATGTACTCGCGAAGACTCTTCCCCGGCTGCTGCTTCCAGTTGCGCAGCTCCCATTGCTTGCCTGGGCGCATGTAGGTGCCCTGAAAGTTGCCGACGAAGACTCGACGCAGGTCAGTCCAGTTGTGAATCTTGTCCTGCGGCAAGTGCTCGAGCCACGTGCGCGCTGAGTCGCCGAGGTAGAGCGGCAGGTTCTTGATGACAAAGAGGTCGTCGGTCGCTCCCCCGGCGTGGCATGCGAGCCGGTAGTCCTCGAGCCATACGCTGGGGTTGGTGTCCTCATCGTATTTCGGCACATTGGTCGGAGCTCGGAAGCGCGAAGATAATTTCGTGTCGCGGATGCTCTGGCCAAAGGCCCGCGGACCTTGCTGGTTCGGTGACCAGCTGTGGTCGTCGTCGTTGTCGTGGCGTCGCCCGCGCCCGCAGTCGTCGTGGTGGCGCGAGCGGTCGTCGCAGTTGTTGTCGACACTTTCTGCTGGCCGTCGAGCCTCGATGGTGTTACGAGCGTCGCGGTTGGGCCCAAGATGACTCTTGACCAAAGATGTCGCGGCTTCGACTCCCTCCCCGCGCTCTCGATGCTGGAAAGGAGGCGGATTCGGGCCGTGGGCGGATGGTACTCCAGCCTGCATGCGCTCCAAGTGCTGGCGCGAGGCGGAGCTCCCCGCTTGTTGTGCTGCCGCAGCCTCAAGTAGTGCCTTCAGCTGCTAGCGCACCCGTCGCTCCACGGAGGTTGCAGGCTCCAGGCAGCTGCGCAGCAGCATGGCCGCAGCGGCAAGGTTCTGAGACGCTCGCCGGAAGAGTGGCGGGCCGTCAACGTCGGCGTTGGCGTTGACGTTCACGCCTCTGTTGGCATGTCGGTTGTTGTCGGGCGCCGGCCCGCGTGCGCGGCGTAGGCGCGCGGTCGTGCGGCTGATCGGTAGTCGGACGGCGCTCGCGCCGGTCGCTGTTCCCCTCGCGGGGCTCCCCCTGCACAGGAACGTCCTGCGCTGAGCGTCGGTCACGGGGCTCGGCATCCATGCCAAGCTCTTGGTGTAGAAGGGCCAGCTCCTCGTCGAGCTGGCATCTCGCCTCCACGAGTTCGTCGAGCCAAGTCTGCCACTGGGCGTCGGCGCCGCGGTGGCGCGAGGCTGGCTCCGGTTTGGAGCTGCTCGACGAAGAGGCCACGCAGACGTTGCACTCCCGCATGGGGTTGTGGCGTCGCGTGGTCTGTGCCCTCCGAGTCATCGCAGACCCAGGGGCAGTGTCGATCGTACGGAGGTTGTTGACGTGGGCCGTCACCGGGTCGTCCGGGAGGCCGGGTTGCCCACGGGGGTCGGGGGTACATCGCAGTGTACCGCTCCATGAACTCCCCCAGCCCAGCGGTTCGTCTTCGCTGGCCTGGAATGCGAGGTCGGTGAGGTAGTAGGCGGCGAGCCTAAAACGCTCCTACGTTGGGTTTGGCCCCAACATGCCGATGATGATTGTCAGTGTTTTAGACCGGCAAACCCACCAAGGGGGTACCCGAGCTTGTAGATTGTGCGGTGAGGATCGTGATCGGGAGACCGAGAACTCGAAGGTATGCGCAAGGACACGGGACACAAGATTTATACAGGTTCGGGTTGCCAAGGTGACGAACCCTACGTCCTGTTTGGGGATCAAGTATGGCGCCCTGCGCTTGGTGTTGGGTTGTCCCCAGAGGGATTGGGCCTGTGCGGCTAGGTACCCGACCCTCCTTTATATAGTCCAGGGGGTGGGTTCCTAGTCGGTTACAAGGCAGGAGTCCTAGTAGGAGTACACAGAGCGAGTCCTAGTAAGAGTACAGGGGAATTCTACTAGGAGTCCGTCTTCTACTATTCTTCCTTCCTTGCATGAGTACCGGGGGTGTATGCCCGACAAGCCCCCGAGCACGTTGGAGTCGAGAGTAGTAGTTCGAGTAGTCTTGAAGCCTCTTCGAGTAGTTCTTGAGCGTCCTCGAGTGCGCTTGGAGAAGTCTTCAATAGTACTTGAAGCGCCGCGAGGGCTGGAAGGTGGTCCAGCTCATTAGTCTTGAAAAAATTTGAATGATGGGTGTAGCATAGCAGCCCCCGAGCCTTGAAATGATTAGGTAATCAATCCAAGGGTCTTCAGTGTTCGCAAAGCCATCATCCGAGTACTCTTGCGGCGTGTAGCCCCCGAGATAAGAGAGCCGTATGAGCCACGTCGAGTAGTGATTGGTGAGGAGCCCCCGAGCTTGAGAGCGAGCGAAGCATGCTGAAGTTATCTTCAAGTAGCCCCCGAGCTGGAGAGATTCCAAGTAGCAGTTTGGCGTCGAGCCGTGGAGCTTGAGAAGTAGTCATGTCGTCAGAGCGGACTTTAGAATGCGACTTAAAAACCGAAGTCGACTTTGTGCCGCACGGAGCGGACTTTGAGATGCGACTTGAAATCCGAAGTCGACTTTAGTTGCCGCGCGGAGCGGACTTTGAGTTGCGACTTGAAAACCGAAGTCGACTTTAGGGTGCCGCATAGAGCGGACTTTGATATGCGACTTTAGAAGTCGACTTTAGAATGCCGCGCGGGACGGACTTTGAGATGCGACTGAAGAAGTCGACTTTGTGCCACGCGGGGTGGACTTAAGATGCAAAAAACGAAAAGCACTTTCCGGAAAGCCAAAGCGAATGAAAAATCAGAGAAAATGAGTAGTTTTGCCGCCGGAGCGGGCTTAAGATTGCGACCGGAGTCGGCTTGTGCCACCGGAGTGGGCTTAAGTACCTGAGCCATGGATTTCAGACCCAAGGTACAGTTGCCGCCGGAGCGGGCTTGTGCCACCGGAGTGGGCTTGGATGCGACCGTTAGCGTCGACTTGTGCCACCGGAGTGGGCTTGGGTGCGACCGTTAGCGTCGACTTGTGCCACCGGAGTGGGCTTGAGTACCTGAGCCATGGATTTCAGACCCAAGGTACGATTGCCGCCAGAGCGGGCTTGTGCCACCGGAGTGGGCTTAAGTACCTAAGCCATGGATTTCAGACCCAAGGTACAGTTGCTGCCGGAGCGGGCTTGTGCCACCGGAGTGGGCTTGAGTACCTGAGCCATGGATTTCAGACCCAAGGTACAGAGCATGAAGACCACATGCAGCTAGGTTCCATCGTCGCCAGGACCCGAGGGCCGCTTACAGCTAGGTTCCATCGAAGCTTACACACGTAGCATGCCATCGAAGCAGGCGAAGATGCAACCGGAGTCGACTTTAAGTTGCCGCACGGAGCGGACTTTAGAATGCGACTTTAGAAGTCGACTTTAGATTGCCGCGCGTAGCGGACTTTAGAAACTGCGTCCTAGGGATATCTCCCGAGTTGATGAAGTAGGCTCGTGGTGACTTGATTGATATACCCCAAGAGTAGTCAGCAGAGTGTAGCTCCCGTGAAAACCCGCCGAGAAGCATACATAAATGAGTAGTCGGCAAGTAGTCCTACATGATGAGGAGAACAAGCCAAGAGAACAGTAATCATTTAGATAAATGACTTAGGCGTTCTTTGCTGGGCAGACTGATGATGAAGCCGTGACGATCGGCGATGGAGCCGCGACGGTTGTTGTTAAAGTTGACTAGTCAGAGTTGATTCCGACTAGTTGTTGGGGGCGTGACTGCCGTTCTCGACTAGTTTGGAAAACTAGTCAAGATGAATGGTCGGCGCGATGCGACCGGGGAAGATGACGTCGTGGCGGCGCGCGGCGTACTCGAAGTAGAGACAGTGTTGCCGCGAGACAAGTAGTTGTTGACGGTTAATAGTTGTATCAAAGTTCGTTTGTGACTTGCAAGCGGACAAGTCTCCCGTCGTAGTCAAGGGACCCTTCTTCCCTCGAGTGGTGAACCCGAGGTATCGAATCCGTGGAACAATGTGCAACGCAAGGATTCAATCTAGTAAAGCAAGGTAAGCTATCTTATGAAGGTAAGTTGCATCTATCTACTAACTCATAAAGAAAACGAATCTAATCTAATCTACTAAAGAGGTAACAAGAGGAAGCAAGAGATAACCAATCTAGAGAATCTAGATCATGCTTATGTTGTAGCTCCAAACAAGATAGATGAAGATAGCAAAGCGAATCTCATTAAAAGCATCTTTAAATCGTGGCCTTCCCATCCGACTCCGAAAACATCCGCCTTTCGAGACCCTCGTTCTGTCACAACGTATCCCTATTCATGCGGGGAGCTTAGGGCGAGTTCGATAGAACAAGTTGAAATCACTTGGCTCGGCCGGTATGCACCTCTAGCCACCGCGGCTACAAGAGCACCCTATGTAATCTAGGCTGAGACTAGATCGTAGAAGAAGCAAAACCAAGAAGAAAACAAAATCATCGAGAAGGCACTTAATCGCTAGAAATCGGATTCACTTACAAACTTCACCATGAATGATTACATGAACAAGATCACCACCGGGGCCCTCCCTCGATCTTGATCCTCGCTCTGGAGCTCCGACGTGGTCTTCCATGCAAGGTTCCCACGTCGGCTAGGGAAATCCTAGACAACTAGCACGACCCTCATCTTCAAGTTGGTGTCCCTCAAGCTTCTCTGCTCCTCGGCGGCGGATTACGACTTCGGTTCTCCGTGGCTCTCGGTCAGGGGGCTATTTATAGCCTGAGAAGCAATTAGGTCAAAGGAGAGGCCGATTGGGCCCCGAGTTGGGCCGGGCCGGCCGGCCCGGGCCCAAGTCGGTCCATCCCGCGGCCGCTTCGCCGGTGTTGCTTCCCACGTCTTCTAGATGTTCTCCCCTTTTGCATGTGGGCCCTTGACGTCGGTTTCTCTCCGAATTGGACTCAACTCCTTGTCTTGCAAGATTCGACGCACTTTTTCGGTTCGGTCCTCGGAGTTTATCATCTTCTCGGGCTTGGTCCTTGGGCTCTTGGAGTCATGTTCACTTCATTGCTTGACTTGTATCGGGCTTCAAGGTCTTGTCATGAGGTGCTTAATGAACTTATCCCGGAAGTCTTGCTTTCGGCGTTAAAACCCCGCGTAAACACACAACTCCAAAACCGACATGCACAAGTGAACTTGTTATACCACGGGGGTTAGTACCAATGAATAAGATACAAAAGTTATGCCAACACCGAAGGTAAACTCATGGCTAGGTTGACGGATTTTCACCGTCAACATCTCCCCCATGCTTAAACCTTGCTCGTCCTCGAGTAAGCCTTCGATGGATATCATCATTGCCAAACAATGTTTAAACCTTGCACTTGATCATACATGAAAAAAAACATAATGCTCTCAAAAGTTTAATTCGTTAAAGTTCCATAATGTACTAGCCTTCACCTCTACGGAGGGTAGATTCTTATTAAGCTTATCCCACAAGTATTAACATGCTCACAAAGTTTAAATAGATCTCAGAATTTTTGAAATAAAGAACGAGATAAAGAAAAGCTAAACAAAGTTCACAAATTTAAATCATCTTGTATATTGCTCATGAACTCTCATCTCACTTGTCTCTCAAGCCTATATATTCTACTCCTTTCCCTCTCATAACATATATGTGTGGTAGGCTTTATATGGAGCTTTGGGAAAGTTTAGTCCTAACAAGATTTTATAAATGAGGTGTTGTCAAAACAAGACAAGCTTCTCATGGTCTTACCGAGACTCGTCAAAAAGGTCATTGGAAAATAATGTTAAATCAAGGAGGGGAAAGAGAAAAATACACACACTTTTAGATAAGTGGACATGTGCAAATGGCAAAGAGTGATCCCAAGGCACAAAGGAAGTCCTTGTTATCGGATTGCACATGGTTGGAAAATGAGAATGGATCTTTTAAACTTGAAGCCTTGAATGCACTCTTAGAGAACCGGGGAGTTCACTTTACGCATATTTTTTTTCCTTTCTCATATTTCTCATTCTTTTCTTTCTTTCATTCATTCATTTTTTTTTCTTGTCATATATTCAGTCCATGACTTTCACAACGAAGTTTTGATTTTTTTATACCTTGAAAGTCATGAGTATCACTGGATTTTTTTTCTTTTATCAATTTTTTTAAAAAAATATTCCCCTTTGAACTCTAAAACTGCACCGTACCTACCTCCTCCCCCATGCTTAGACGTTGCTCGTCCTCGAGCAAAGAGGCGAAAAATAAGGTAGGTACCGAAATATTTTTCCTTGGAGAGATACTTGAAATCTTCAACGTTGGCACTGTCTTGCGATCTTCCTTGAATTGATGATCCATTCTCAACGATAGGTTGTGGTCAAGGAGGTAATCACAAAAAAATGATATTTGGTTTAAGGGTGGATATCCGGCGAAGTTTGTGAGATCTCCGATGCGGGGATACACAATGCACGGATAAGAGGCTAGCAAAAAGATAGATACGCAAAAATGGAATGACCAGCTTCTTAGTCTCGGGCCAGAGAAATCATGGCCTGCAATAACTCACTCAAAAATAAATCTTGTACACTAAGGTTTATGCACTCAAATATATATAAGGCTTTGGATAGGTTGAGCAACACACAAGTGATATTTGTGACAAGGTTAGCAATATTTTTGAGCATAAAAGACATCTTTAATCTATTCATAACTTGAGAGCACATAAAACACTATGGGTCTTTATTTTAATCATAACCTCCGCTGAAGATTAAGCTAGCATTTAGATAATTTCAGATTTGTATTTTTAAGAGAGCACTAGTTCAAACATGCATAAATCAATTACAAAGATGAACAAAGCTGCAATTATAATCATATATCATCATGGCACAAACTTTGTAACTTTACCAAAGGTAAAAACTTGGTGGTGACATTATTCATGATGAAAATAAACACTAAGATACATGCTGAAAACTGAAAATTAAAGCAAAGCTGAAAATACTACACAAACATAGGCACATCCAAGCTGAAAATTAAAGAAAAGGGGGTAAAGGAAAGATAACTAAAGCTCCTCCTCTCTCTAATCTTCCGCCGGTGGTTGATATTGATAGTCTTGGTTGTTGTACCCTTACTTGATCATTATCCTATGAATTGTCTGACGGTGCTAGGTGAAGGTGTCCAAGCACATAAGCGACGTTTGCATTTCCTTCACCCATTTGGTTTGCATTGGTTTGGATGGCTGCAATATTTTGCATGTTTCTTGCAGCGTATCCTCCAATGGTGGCTCCATTTTGTTGTGGTTGAGGAAGGTGTGCAAATGGCTCCGCAAAGGCTACGTTGGGCACCGCAAAAATGGTGGGGGTATGGCTGCACCACTCCCCCATGCTTGCATTGGTACACCACCGTAGTAATTTGGCGGAGCCGGGGTTCCTCTCAATGGTGGGACATAATTTTTGTTGTGCACCTCCTTCTTGGGTCGTGGAAGATCCTTCTCCTATGATCCTTCTCTTTTGTTATTTTCTCTTCACCGGCACAAGAAGTCCTTCCTCTAACCGATCTTCTTCCCCTCAAGAAAAGTCTTAATCTTCAATCCGGAAGGGGCAAATTCACCTAGGCCACTTGTAAGCCTCCTCTCTCATCTTCACTCTTATATTTTCCTTTCTTCATATATTCCTATGGGAAGTCCCGGGTAGGAGATGATTTGGGTTTCTTGTAATATCCGGTTTTAAAGAGATAGTCAACATGGAGAGGTAACACCCCGAACCAATATCTTCCGAACTCGATGTTGCTTAACAACACCACCGGTTGATCATAGGTGAGTGGGGTCTATTGGCCACTTGGCAATCAAAGCCGAGTAAAGCCAATTCAACTCCGTGTTGGTTATCTTTGTCTCTCTTGTTCTCCCAAAAATCCACTTGCACAAAAGTGACACACTTGGGTAATGGGTTCCGGATAGTATTTTTTTCGTTGATGGTCTCTTCCCGTGATCATACTCCAAAAGCCTTCCCATGTGCCTTCATGCACATACTTGTTCCGGAGCTCCCTTTTGAAAATAGGAGACACTCGCCCATGGGTCTACGATACTAGAACATGCAATCATTTCGAACATGAAAACCGATCTAATCTATCGGGGATTGTGTTGAATGGATCCAAGGAAGCATTGAGGCCTTACTCCCTTTGCGGCATGGTTGCTAGCCTTAAGCATTAAAGTATTTCCAACAAAAGACGATAGATAGATAATCCAACAAAGTTTGATTACATCTCAAGATCGATTGCAACCCATGGATGAAAGGAGATTACCCCATCAAGGTACTAGAAATAGCATCGTTGATCAAGGTTACCCTTCCGACGGTGTCTTCCTTCTTCTCCTCTTGTGGGCTCCCTCCAACGGAATGAGAGACTCGGCACTCCTTCATCAAGGTTATGTGCCATGGTCATGAAAATTTCCTAGGCGAATTTCTTGTGGGTGTTTGCCGACACTCCGCTAGAGAATTGCACCGGTGTCCCGTGTGAAACCCAATATGTGGAGAGCTTGGTCGTCGATGTCGACGTTCGCTACAAGCCTCTACTTAAGGCGAGCGAGCTTCTTCTCCTCCTCCGTCATGATGACATACCCCTCGGAATACCGCGGAGCATATGGAGGTGGAGCGGATGATCGTGTCAAGTGGTGAGGTTGGACGGTCGGCTCCTCCATATGTTATTGAAGTTTGGAAAACCTAATAAACGAGTTTTGTGTGGCCCTCATGCCACCAAGGAGAAGAGTGTGATTCCTCCTCGGCGGTGCCGTGTCCTCCTCCATACTCCGAGGAAACTCGGAAACCGAGTGCCTCCTCGAAGGGGTTGATGGCTTAGACGACGATGATCCCTTTTTCTTCGGTGAAAAGGCTTGTAGTTTTCTTCCATGATTGCAGCACTCTCCCTCACAAATATATATCCGGGGTTTTCACCCGGTAACAAGGTACACAAATATTATTTTGGAGTCTGGACTTTGAGTGGATTAAGGATGTGATTTGTTGCACGAAACAAACGCGGTGGATGGCTAAGTCTAAGGTGATTCCGGCCTACAAACTAGAGCACACGAACAAAGAGTTGGATGAAAGACTTACCTCTCTCCTCCCCTTGGCTCGGTTCTTCTCTAGTGCATGTTGCTTCGTTACCGCGTACACCTTCCAAACGTTCCCGTCCACTCCTTCGCTTGCTTTATTGCTCCTTCCACTTGATGTTTTCGCTTGATTCACTTCCATACTCCATTGCCTCACATGCATCCATGATATTCCTACAAAACAAAGCCTTGGCTGCCCCCCCATGCTTGTACTTTGCATGTGGTTTAAATATGTTGGAGGGGCATCCCGTGATGTAACATGGTGCATGCATGGTTAGGTTAACTAGATTGCCTCCCTTTAAGTGTGTTTAAGGCTAAGCACTCCTCTTATTTCGAAATTTAAAAATATTTTTCAGAGCCATGCAAGAGCTCAAGCATAAATTTAGAGAAGTTTTTAACCCATTAAAAACAAATGTAAGTCGAAAACATTTTTCGACTACGTCGATTTCGGTCTCACCGGTATAGTTTGCCTTCATTAGTTGAGAGCAAGCTTTTCCCGGCTTGATCATGGGGGCATAGGTTTAGGTCCTAATTTTGATTAGATGAGAGAGATTTTGAATGAAATAAAATTAAGTGAGGCTTAGAAAAATTCTAATCTTAGAGAAACCAAGGATATGGATATTTAAACCAACCAAAAATCAAGATTCTAGGTTCACGCGAGTCCTACCACGTGCTGAAATTTAAATAACATCTAGATACAAGTCGTGGCTCTACTCGTGTGTTTTTAGCATGAAAAACAAGTCAACCACAGCACCATAATGAGGGTGAAGGGTTTAGTTAGGTTCTGATTTTTTTTTGGTTGTGGTTTCTCGAAAAAGAGGCAAACAATCACATAGGATGGTTCATGTAAAGGGTTTATGATCAATCAAAATATTCAACCAAGAATTATGTCTCTAATATTGTTCAACCATTCTAAGTCTAAGGTTTTGCGTAGAAAAATTCAGAACTGAATTATATTTAAAAAGACTTGAAAAAACTGGAATCGGGTTGTCCTCCCGGTAGCTTATTCTTGACTCGACGAAACGGGTTGCCTCCCGCCTAGTGCTTCGTTTATAGTCCATGGCTAGACTTCTTCACTTGATTACTCCGGATCAACGCTCTTTGAGGGCGTTGCAATCTTGGGTACCCACTTTGGCTTAGTCAATTTTTTTTGGTCTTCACAGGCTGGCTTTGTCCTTTGGTCTTGACGGATGCAATATCTTCCTTGTGGCTCGGCATCTCGAACTCCGGTCCTTCGGTCGTGATCTTAATGGTCTCTAATGTGATCCTTCATCTCTCCCGAATGAGTTTGAGTAGCCTTCGCCGTCTTGGGACCTTGGAGTTGTCTCGGATATTCTTCTTTGTTACCCATAGGGCGCCCGGCAAGTTGTCCCACTTGCGTCTCTAGCATCTTCATCATGATGAACACTTCGCATGTGGATCTTGCCTTGGCAGCCTTTAGGTGTTGAGCTTCTTTCTCCATCTCCATCTTCTCCATCCTCCTCTTGATCTTGAATGGCCTTCCGGCGTCTTGACTTCGAGGTGGTGATTCCCTTGGAGATTTCGACGGTCCTTCGACTTCAACTTTTGAATCTAGGGTTTCCACCCTTTTAGCTTGTGTTGCATGCCACCTTTGCCTGTAAAGTTTTCCTGGATCATCCACAAAAAAGTTTTGGGTTTCTTGGAGAGGTAGCCAACCATCTCCGGTTAGGGTTAGTGATAAAACAAAAATCTAACAAAAGAAAAATTAGGGTTCATCAAAACTAGATTAGATTGACTCTTTTTTTCTTTTCGGGGATGATCAAACATAAGAGATGCAAAAGAAAATCAAAAGAAAAACTGAAAGATAAGCGATACTAGATCGGATCTTGATTGCTTGTTCCCGCAACGGCGCCGGGAAAAAGGGGCTTGTTGACGGTTAATAGTTGTATCAAAGTTCGTTTGTGACTTGCAAGCGGACAAGTCTCCCGTCGTAGTCAAGGGACCCTTCTTCCCTCGAGTGGTGAACCCGAGGTATCGAATCCGTGGAACAATGTGCAACGCAAGGATTCAATCTAGTAAAGCAAGGTAAGCTATCTTATGAAGGTAAGTTGCATCTATCTACTAACTCATAAAGAAAACGAATCTAATCTAATCTACTAAAGAGGTAACAAGAGGAAGCAATAGATAACCAATCTAGAGAATCTAGATCATGCTTATGTTGTAGCTCCAAACAAGATAGATGAAGATAGCAAAGCGAATCTCATTAAAAGCATCTTTAAATCGTGGCCTTCCCATCCGACTCCGAAAACATCCGCCTTTCGAGACCCCCGTTCTGTCACAACGTATCCCTATTCATGCGGGGAGCTTAGGGCGAGTTCGATAGAACAAGTTGAAATCACTTGGCCGGTCCGGTATGCACCTCTAGCCACCGCGGCTACAAGAGCACCCTATGTAATCGTAGGCACTTAATCATCGAGAAGAAGCAAAACCAAGAAGAAAACAAAATCATCGAGAAGGCACTTAATCGCTAGAAATCGGATTCACTTACAAACTTCACCATGAATGATTACATGAACAAGATCACCACCGGGCCCTCCCTCGATCTTGATCCTCGCTGCGGAGCTCCGACGTGGTCTTCCATGCAAGGTTCCCACGTCGGCTAGGGAAATCCTAGACAACTAGCACGACCCTCATCTTCAAGTTGGTGTCCCTCAAGCTTCTCTGCTCCTCGGCGGCGGATTACGACTTCGGTTCTCCGTGGCTCTCGGTCAGGGGGCTATTTATAGCCTGAGAAGCAATTAGGTCAAAGGAGAGGCCGATTGGGCCCCGAATTGGGGCCGGGCCGGCCGGCCTGGGCCCAGTCGGCCCATCCCGCGGCTCGCTTCGCCGGTGTTGCTTCCCACGTCTTCTAGATGTTCTCCCCTTTTGCATGTGGGCCCTTGACGTCGGTTTCTCTCCGAATTGGACTCAATTCCTTGTCTTGCAAGATTCAGCACTTTTCCGGTTCAGTCCTCGGAGTTTATCATCTTCTCGGGCTTGGTCCTTGGGCTCTTGGAGTCATGTTCACTTCATTGCTTGACTTGTATCGGGCTTCAAGGTCTTGTCATGAGGTGCTTAATGAACTTATCCCGGAAGTCTTGCTTTCAGCGTTAAAACCCTGCGTAAACACACAACTCCAAAACCGACATGCACAAGTGAACTTGTTATACCACGGGGGTTAGTACCAATGAATAAGATACAAAAGTTATGCCAACACCGAAGGTAAACTCATGGCTAGGTTGACGGATTTTCACCGTCAACAGTAGTCACCACGTACGGTGTGGCTGAAGTAAAGCCAGTGTGGCCGCAAGACGAAGTCGTGGCGCACGGAGTAATCGACGATGAGCCTGCGTGAGGCGAAGTAGTCGACGACGAGCGGCGCGACAAGCCGCGTGGCGAGCCGCGCGACGTGCCGAAGTACCCGGACGCGCGATGAAGGCGAAGTAGTCGACGACGAGTAGTCGACGACGAGCGGCGCGACAAGCCGCGTGACGAGCCGCGCGCGACGTGCCGAGGCACCCGGACGCGCGGCGGAGACGAAGTAGTCGACGACGAGTAGTCGACGACAAGCGGTGCGACAAGCGCGTGACGAGCCGCGCGACGTGCCGAGGCACCCGGGACGCGTGGCGGAGACGAAGTAGTCGACGACGAGTAGTTGACGACGAGCGCGCGACAAGCCGCGGGACGAGCCGCGCGACGTGCCGAGGCACCCCGGACGCGCGGCGGAGACGAAGTAGTCGACGACGAGTAGTCGACGACGAGAGGCGCGACAAGCCGCGTGACGAGCGCGCGCGACGTGCCGAGGCACCCGGACGCGCGGCGGAGACGAAGTAGTCGACGACGAGTAGTCGATGACGAGCGACGCGACAAGCCACGGGACGAGCCGCGCGACGTGCCGAGGCACCGAGGGACGCGCGGCGGAGACGAAGTAGTCGACGACGAGCGGCGTGACAAGCCGCGTGACGAGCGCGCGCGACGTGCCGAGGCACCCGGACGCGCGGCGGAGACGAAGTAGTCGACGACGAGTAGTCGACGACGAGCGGCGCGACAAGCCGCGTGACGAGCCGCGTGACGTGCCGAGGCACCCGGACGCGCGGCGGAGACGAAGTAGATCGCTGCAGCCGGGGGAGTGGCGACGAGTACTCGCGGTGCATGGCGAGGTCGACGTAGAGCGCTTGCGGCCGGAGACGAGTAGTCGTGGCGCATGGCAAGGTTGATGTGGAGCCACTGCAGGCAAAGGTAGATGTAGTAGTACTCATATACACGTGTTGTGTACATGGGGTAAAAACCTTAGAGCTTCCCAAAATTGGTTGGCGCCAACAGGAAAGTAGCACTTGACTGTTTTGCACGTGAGACTCCATGTGAGCATAACAAAATTCTTGCTTGATGGTCTTTGCGTGCAACACGTGACAAGGCTTCAGCAAAACAGAGGTACCACACGACCGTGGTAATTTTGGACTCGTATTCACGCAGTTGAACTCGATTCTGCCTCGATATTGATGTCGTTGTCTTGGCATGTAGAGACTTGACACTTCTTGAATTTGATGCTGCACAGATTCTTCAGGAGCTTGTGTACACGAACAACTGATATGCTTCGAACCCGAATATGATTTCGAGTTGGACTCCGCAATCTTGGACTTGATGCGGTCAGGTGTAACCGAATCGCAGAAAAAGGGTCTTGACTTCGGTTTCGGAATTTCGGCGAGTCGCCGTTTCGACGAGCAGCCGTGTGAAGTTGACTGATCTCGATAATTGGTCCTTCGAATTCGCCCGGTGGTGATGATTACCCCTACCTGGCGCGCCAGCTGTCGGTGTTTTAGACCGGCAAACCCACCAAGGGGGTACCCGAGGTAGTAGATTGTGCGGTGAAGATCGTGATCGGGACACCGAGAACTCGAAGGTATGCGCAAGGACACGGGACACAAGATTTATACAGGTTCGGGTTGCCAAGGTGGCGAACCCTACGTCCTGTTTGGGGATCAAGTATGGCGCCCTGCGCTTGGTGTTGGGTTGTCCCTGGAGGGATTGGGCCTGTGCGGCTAGGTACCCGGCCCTCCTTTATATAGTCCAGGGGCGGGTTCCTAGTCGGTTACAAGGCAGGGGTCCTAGTAGGAGTACACAGAGCGAGTCCTAGTAAGAGTACAGGGGAATTCTACTAGGAGTCCGTCTTCTACTATTCTTCCTTCCTTGCATGAGTACCCGGGGTGTATGCCCGACAATGATGTCGTTCGAGAAGCCTCGGACGAAAGCCTCGCGTCCCGCAGTGTCGGTGCGGAATATGGTCCCGACACTAACAAGTAGAAAGCGTCGAGGTCTATCCCTCAATGGTCTATGCTAAGCAATAAGAGACGCGGGATTTATCCTGATTCCGGCCGAGGGGGCCGTACGTCCAGCAGTGGTGTGCTCTAGGCACTATATTGCTCAGCACCGGGGGTGCCTGTAGTGGGGCTGCTACAAGCGAGGCGGGAGAGGAAGCGTGGCTTCCAAGTCCTTGGTGAAATGGCTGAAGATGTTGTGGGAGAATTGGAGAATGAGTACGTGGTGTGCCGTGTGCTCCTGACTGTCTCCCCCGCGGCTGGGGGGTTCGCTCCCCCTTTTATAGATCAAGGGGGGGGCGGATTACATGCGCGCCGTGCTATCTAGCTACGTGGGGAAGCACGACGTGCTATGCTGTAGAGTGGGCGGCCGTCCGGACGATCCTTGCAGCGATCTGGCCATGATGGCCTACCTTGTACCCGAACGGTGGCGGTTCGAGGGTAGAAGGGCGGCGGATGGTGGCGATGTCCTCTGATAGGCTCGAGGGAGGCGGCGGACGTTGGCCGTGCGGGGCACGGGGAGTAGGTAAAACGGCGTCCCTTCCCAACGCGCTTCACAGTGCTGGAGTCGTTGCTACAGCGTCTGGCGTACGCCCGCACGCGCGGGGACGGCGGCCATCGTTGCGTTACTGTGGCAGGGATGGCGTTCCACCGGCCTAGCGCCTCCACCCAACCCCCGTAGGGTCACAAGAAAGTGAATCGAGGGTGCAACCGGCCCCCTTCGAGGGCTCGGCGCGTTAGCCGTCTTGGAGCGGGGCGCACGGCGTCACCGGGACCGACACCGGCCGCGGCGCACGGTCCCTCCCCACGGTGATGGGGATGGGCTCCTCCCCTCGGGGAGTTGGTGCGGCGGCACGGGGGCGCGAGCCCCCGGCGCATGATGGCGCCGTCCCGCCGGTGTCGGGCGTTAAATGCCCGTGTACGGGGGCCGGCGCACGCGTGAGGGGCGCCCTCGAGCGTGGCGGACCCCGGTCGAGGGCGGGACGGACCCTCGAGCGAGGCGGAGCCCGCTCGAGGGAAGCACACCCCCTCGAACGGGGCGGAGCCCGCTCGAGGGGGACGCGCATCCTCGAGCGAGGCGGAGCCTGCTCGAGGGGACCTTCATGAGGGCCGCCCTGGTGGGCCGTCGGGGTCCCTGCGGCATGTGCCGTATCCTGCATGGTTAGGCACACTGTGTTTTGGTTTTGTTATGGGTTTTAAGTGGGGATTTCCCCGTTGTTGAAGGGGACCCCTAGGGCTGTCCCTGACAGTAGCCCCCGAGCATCTGCGGGTTTGCCATTGAGGCTCCCCCAGATGCTGGAACCTACTGATAGGACGTTCTTCCCTCCTTGTTTTGCGAATGCTTTCCGTGGGGCCGCGTCAGCGGACCCGCGGTCTAGCCCCGAAGCCCCCGCGAGAGTGTGGGTGCTCCCTGCAGGGGTTAACCGCGAGAACTGGTCAGAGGGCGTGGCACATGTTTCAACCGGCATCGGCAGTGTCTCAGCCGGCTTCGATGACGCACGCGCTGCTGACGCTGTCTCCGGTGGGTGCAGGCCAAGGAGGTGTAGTCGTGCGCTAAGCCCCCGAGCCTGGGCCCGTTCGAGGCGATCGGGTAGAGCTTTACGGCTTGTTTTTTAACGCGCCCTCGCCGTCCCTCCGCGGGACGGAGGGTGAGGCTTCCGCAACCCCCATCGAGCGGGTCGCGAATTGCGGATTCCTCTTTGAGCTGCTAGTGGGTGGTTCGAGTGGACGCCCATGCCCCGTTCGATAAGGGTAGGCTGCGTGGTCCGGAGACACGTCAATGGAAGCGCTTGTGTGGGTTTGCTAGGTGGGGCTCGGTCCCGTTCGATAGGGACCGAGGGCGCGGAAGCTCTCCCTCGGTGGGATCCCCCGGCTAGCTGCCCTCGCTGGCTCTCGAACACGACATGTGGGGCACCCTCGAGCCGACGGGCTCGAGGAACGGCTCGAATGCGCGTGCCTTCATCGTCCCTGACTCTGCGATCTGAGGCGCCTGTTCGAACCCGTCGAGGGTCAGGCTTCGAACCTCTGATCAGTAGGGCCGTACGGGGCGGCGCCTGGGCGGCCCCGTCTTTTGCGTTTGCGGCCGTCGAGGGGTCTGGGTGAGCCAGCCCTCGAGGCGCTGGTTGGTAGCACAGCGCGGCATGGGTGCTTGTGGTGCCTGCTTTACTTCAAGCGGGCCCCGGGCGACCTTCTCATGCATGTGCCCTTTTTAGGGAGTTGATATTGTCTCGAGCCAAGGGCTCGTGCCGCTCGAGGGTTTTGCGTGGCATGGGTGCCCGCGGTGCCCGCTTTACTTCAAGCGAGCCCCGGGCGACCTTCTCACGCCGATGTCCCTTCGAGGGCTGATATTGTCTCGAGCCAGGGGCTCGTGCCGCTCGAGGGTTTTGCGTGGCATGGGTGCTCGTGGTGCCTGCTTTACTTCAAGCAGGCCCCGGGCGACCTTCTCACGCCGATGTCCCTTCGAGGGCTGACATTGTCTCGAGCCAGGGGCTCGCCCCGCTCGAGGGTTCTCCTTGCTTGGCAAGGGACCGGGTCATTAAATGCCCCACAGTCGAGGCTGCGGGTTCGCAACGCGGGCGCGCCTTTTTAAGCGTAATGGCCGCGCGCGCGCGTAGTGGGCGGTGTGGCAGGCGGACGTGACCGCCTGCCTCGGTCCCTGCTAGTCTTCGCCGTGATGATGGCCTGTCCGCGGTGATGTGGCCGCTGCGGTCGTGGTGGGGCCCGTTTGTCAGCGTGAAGAGAAGATTCCCTGCAGTTAATGCACGCGGGACATCCGCCCCGGAGAGCTCGCCCGCGGCTTATAAATCTGAGGGGAGGGGGAGACGGCGGTTTTTTACCTTAGCGCTCCGCCATTTCAGCCCCTTGTGCTTTCGTCTTCGCCTTGCCTTCGCCACCGTGCGGCTTTGCCATTTGAGTTCTTCTTCCTCTTCTCGTCCTCCGCTCTCGCATTCCTTTGCCTTCTTCTCATGGCACCGCTTCCGCCCCTCACAATCCTTGACCCGTACGCTTGGGAGCGGTCGACGGTGACTCCGCTGGCCCTTGGCGAGCTGGTCGCCGCCGGCCAGCTGGCGGCGAACGAGGATGGCCGCCCGGCGGAGTGGATAGTGCCGCCGGCGGGGGACCGCGCGCCCAACCCGCCGGAAGGCTACGTGGTGAGCTTTATCCGCTTCCACGAGCGAGGCTTCAACGCGCCGGCGAGCCGCTTCATGCGGGCGCTGTGCCACTACTACGGCGTGGAGCTGCACAACTTCGCGCCCAACGCGATTTCGCAGGCGGCCACGTTCGTGGGCGTCTGCGAGGGGTACCTGGGGATCCCAGTCAACTGGGAGCTCTGGGTACACCTCTTCCGCGCGGAGCTCTTCACGCAGCCCACGACGGAGCCGAGGACCCGCCGCGCGGTGCGCGCCGGCGGGATGTCGCTTGCCCTGCGGGGGCAGTTCAAGGACGACTACATCCCCTGCACCATGACGACGAACAACGCCGACTGGGAGCGAGGATGGTTCTACTTGCGCAACGCCGAGCCCGGCCTCCCCCCATACACCGGTCGGGTGTTCAAGGAGAAGCCCAGCTCTTGGGGCTACGGGGTGTCCACGCCCTAGCATCGGAGGCGGCAAGACTCGGTCCTGGCCGCCCTGAAGAGCCTGGCGGCGCAGGGGCTGACTGCGGTGGGCGTCCTCGCCTTCCTCCATCACCGGCGGGTCGTGCCTCTGATGGAGAGGCCGCTCTGCATCTACGAGATGACGGAGGCGGCCGACCCCGTCGCGCTGGCGAGGTCGCGGATGCTCCCGACCCCCCTCGGGCGGCCGTATGCGCTCACCCGGGCGCGGAACGCCGTCGACACCCGGATGCCGATGCATCCGGACCAGACCCCGTGGGACCTCGAGATGCTCCCCACCGGCCCACTGGTGAGTGTGATTCTCGATTTTGTTTTAGTTCTTGGTGTTGCTTCTGCCTCCTGACGCGTCCTTGATGTTCCTGTATGAAGCTGGTGAGCTTTACCGCCTCGAAGTCCGTTCCGCCCACCCCCGACTCCCGCGTGCTTGGTCGGGCGGCGCAGCAGCGGGAGCAGGAGCGGGCGGCGCGCGGGAGAGGGAGCGCGCGAGGCGGCACAACGAGCGCCGTGAGCGGTGGAACGCGGACTACCGGCGGCACGAAGAGCTGGGGCTCTCCTCCCCGGGGACCGAGGAGTACTCGTCCTCGGAGGAGGACGAAGAGGAAGAGGCTGAGGGGCAGGGCCCCTCTGATAGGTGGGAGCCCTCGCCCCCGTCGCCGGAGCCGGCTCCGGCGCAAGGGCGGCATCGCCGGGGCGGGCGCAACCGCGCCCTCCGCCGGGCAATCGACATCGTGGGCGGCGCGCGCGCGCAGGCGCCGGCGCGCTCCGCGGGGGTGCGCGCGGTGAGCGCGCGCGTGCGCGCGGCGAGCGCGCGTGGTGGCGGCGTCGGGGAGGCGCGGCGGCGGCGCGCGGCGGCCGCGCCGGCCTCATCCGCTGAGGCTTCGAGGAAAAGGAAGCGCGCCTTTTCCTCCTCGAGGTAAGGGGTTCGATCCTCTACTTGGTTTGATTTTTTGATGATCAGGCGTTCTAACCCTCCGTTTGTGCCTGCGCAGGGTGGTGCCAACTGTGCCTCCCCTCGCACCGGCCAAGGTGCTGAGGACGGACGCGTCCATCCCCACCCGGCGGCGCTCGTCGAGGGCGTCGCGGGCGGGGGCAAGCACGGCGGCGGGCGAGAGCTCGCGAGGGCGCGGGCCGGGGGCCCCGAGGCCTCGGCCGGCGGATCGGCACGCCGTGGCGCGGCCGGTGGTTGCCGAGGAGCGGCCGGCGCCGGCCGTGGCGAGGCGCGACCCACGGCGGCGGTCGTGGCGGAGGTGCGGCCGATGGTGGCTGCGCCGCGTCCGAGGCGCGGCTCGTGGCGCCAACCGCGGCGGAGGCGGGGCGGGGTGCGGCCCGCGGCGGCACCCGTGGTCGCGGAGGCACGGCCGGAGGCGGTGGGCGCGCGGAGGGCGGCCGGGCGCCCACCGCTGCGGGGGCGCGGCCGGAGGTGGCGGCTGAGGCGCCACGTCAAGCGCTCGAGACACACGATTTGCCCCTACCTGGCGCGCCAACTGTCAGGGTTCTCTACCGCCGGTAGTAAATTTATATCGATCGTGTGTCGGGCTCAGATGGTTAGCACAGGAGACAACAGGATTTAGACTGGTTCGGGCCTCCGAGGAGTAATACCCTACGTCTAGTGTGGTGATGCCGTGTTCCCTAGCTATAAGTGCTTGTAGTAGGGGTTACAAGCTAGTCGGGAGAAGGTATCGAGCCCAAGTCCCTTGAAATGGTGTCTGGTCTTTTGAAGGTCTGACCCTTGTAACGGTTGTCCTCTCCATTTTATAGTCACAAGGGGAGGGGCACAAGGGGGAAGTAAAAAAGAGTTACAGTGCTTGGCAGCTGGCACGTCCCGTCATATGTCGTTGTCTGTCGGGGCGCATTGAAGCTGAGTCGTGATACTTTGTCGTAGGAGCCGTCGCGTGGCCGGGCTGGACTGTTCATTTCGGGACGCTTGGCTTCCTCTCCGAGTAGTTTGCGCTTGTCTCCGAGTACTTGCCTAGCTTGCCACGCCCGAGCCTAAGTCTAGGCTCGTGCGCGTCGTAGATGGTGCTTGAGTGCCTCGGGCTAAGCTTGCGTGTGGCGGAGTGGGAGATGATGGTGATGTGATGGCCGCGCAGCTGGTCAGACCAACATTAAGGCTCTTGTTGGGGTGAGCTGCTTGCATGGCTGCCAACTGTTGTATCTGCATGACGTGGGGAATCGTTCCTCCATGCGCGTCGGTGGTGGTGCTTACGCTGTGCGTCTGGGCCCACGTGCCAGCCGGGGTCGGACTTCTCGTGCGAGGCGGAGACTTGTCGTGCGGATTCCTCTAGTGGGAAACTGGTCGGAGATGCAGCCAATTGGCTGAAGACTGGATGTCTTGCCAGTGTGGGTCTTGACCAGGGTCTTCTCTCCTTCTTGTCCTGAATCTTTGCCTTACGTTATCCATATTGGCCTTCACGTTGTCAGTGGTGTTGGATTGTCTCGTTGTTTTAGGGGAGATAATCTCAACGTAAAAGGAGCCCTAATCTGGACCCTCATCAGTCGCCCTTTGTATTTGTCAGGGGTGGACCCCGAGCACAATTTGAATGAGGGCACACCTTACAAATCGAGAAGTTTATGAAAATTTTATATAGCGAATTTTTGTCAATTAGCTTGGTTTCTAGAATTTAAGTGAGGGCATGTGCCCTCACTCACCATAAAATAGGTGTTGACGCAAAATTTGCACCTCGCGCCAAGCACACAGCAAGCCGAACAAGCTGGCTTCACACGCGAAGAGATCACGAGACGTGCCAGTCAATTTTCCCTGAAAATTAACAAAAGACAAAGTAATTAAATTCCAAAGCTTGGAACTTGCCGGGTGGAACCAGACAGTTCCATATTTACGGCTAGAGAGCCAAGTGAGATGACATATAGCTATAAAGAGCTATCTGCCAACGAACTCAAACCATTCGGGAGCTTTAAAGTGTAAAAAGTAATACAGCCGAATAGATGACGTAAGCATGACAGTAGATCGATCTTTATTTGGATAAAGATGCAAGTGCGCAAGGCCATGACCGATCCCCGTGGTAAACAACATTGAATATTAAATGAAGTAAAAGCACGGACATAAATATGTAATAAACATGCATGCATAGGTCCAAAGCACTAGTCTACCGCATGTCTAGGTACTTTAAAACCCGTCGGGTACGGTACCAAACAAATCTATCCACCGCATGATACAACTTGCTTGAGACCGCACCACCTTCCACAAACAGATCTATCCACCGCATGATACGATCTAAATATGAAAAGCTAAAAGCATACAATATTTAAAGCATGAATTATGAACGCGTTTTACCCATGAAAGCATAACCGAACACGGCTGAACAGCCGATTCGGGGTCCATGAAGAAGGAACGAACATTACCAAGCAAGATAAATCTATCAGGTTGGATTGAAATCTAATCCACCGGATGACTAGCTCCAAAACAACCCAAAAAACTGCATCTACCGCGTGATACCCAGTTCTTTCAAGATTTATACAAGATTTGGTAAGCTTGAAACCCGCAACACGTGGCAACCTAGATCGACTCGGTTTCGGCTATCAAGGACCATATGATCCACGTGTTATTTAAGCCAAGGGTACGAACTCGATTCGCATAAGGATCATCAAAAGGGATAAAGCCGATCCAAACCCATCTAGATTGGGCAAAGAAGTGTTACATGAATTTAAACATAAAGCAAAAACTCAAAGCAACACGGGGTAACTTAATGAATCTATTGAATCTTGCCAAAATTCAATAGAGCCGATAACTAGCTTCAAGCTAGATATTAGCCTACCGCATGGCTCGTGACCTAACAAGAAACTCTCTTGAACCAAGCTTGAATCTACCGCATGACACTAAGCATGGTAACAAGACTACTCGCATCAGATCTAAATCCACCGCATGATACTAGACATGATACGAGGTTGCCGGTACTCACGGAGGTCGACGGATCGATTAACCCTCTCGAAGAACTCGACGACACGACAAATGGACTCTAGGGTTTGGCGTAAAGCCGGTTTGTATTGAGAATGATTTCGGATCTCTGTTACATACATTCAGGGTTCATATTTATACCCTGCTAAGCGCGACCTCGAATGGATTCGATACCTAGTTTATCTCTAAGCGTGATCGCTTATCAATCCACCCGTCCTTTCCGCTCGGGCCACGTCACCACATAATCCCGCAAAATCAGCTCAACAGTTTCCTTACCGAACAGAAGCAAATAGCCGACCGCGGATTCTTCTGCCGAATGCATCTGAAGAAACCTTCCCTCCGCCGGACGTATTTCTCACCGAGTTGGACCCACAAGTCAGACTCCTTACCAAATTTTGGTGTTAACAGTAGGTACGCCCCTTCGTCGCCATGTGCGTGATTCACTGCAATAGAGGACGGGGAGAGCTTCCTTCTATCGGCGGGCTGATGGCTCCTCCTCGTTCTACCGTGCGACTAACTTGCTTTTGATTTCTTTCTATCGCTCCCATGGTTGCCTACGAACTACGATGAAGATTGAAGACTTAACACACAGTAAATACTTTGTCCGCTGGAACATAAGAGCACAGTGGTTAGAAAGAAAGGATGTTGTGTTCAATATGTTTGCACCAAACAAAAACTATAATAAAGGACCAATAAGTAATAAGAAAAAAGGCTAGAATAGTAATCAAAGATATTATTTTTTTCAACAAAACTACCGTTATTTTGTCAAAACTATGGCAAAACTACAAATTTAGTAGCTCCACCAAAACAAATTGATTTTGGTAAAATTCTACGCGTTGTAGTGAAATTTACACAAATAAAAGATGCAATTAACAATGAAGAGCAAGACCTGAAATTAATTCAACAGCAATATTTATACAAAAAAGTTTGATGGAGTTTTTTTAAGTATGATCCACATTTCTACGCATTTTTTTGTTAGCCATCGCAAAACAAACAGATATATGTTGCGAATTTTGCTACTAGCCCACTAAGGTTTTCTTTCGGGCTTGGGCTTTATTAACTGAATAAAGCCTTCTTGACAGTAGTCAAAACGAGCGAGTGGTTGTTGGGCCACTTGACAACAGTCTAACGACAGCTTGGGCTACAGCAGAATCCAGCCCACCTGGGGAACTGCCTCGTGTATACTCCTTATGTTCGGAAATCCTATATAGCTTCCGAAGTTTTTTTCCATACGAACTTCCAGTGTTTGAGATTCGTGCAACAATTCATAGTCATCTAATCACTGTCAAACCCTAACCATCTTTCTCTCTCCCCCGACCCCTCCCCAGCACCCCGCGCGTCGGCCGCCGCCGGACGTCCGTCGCGCCGCCACCGCCGGGATGGCCGTCGCGCCGCCCCCGAGCCTCGTGCGCCCCTCCCCCCCGCCACCGCCCCGAGCCCCGCCGACGCGGCGCGCGGCCGGCGAGCTCGACCCATCGCGCCGCCGGCCGCCGCCGACTGGAGGTGAAGGTGGAGGAAGCGGTTGGGGAAGGAAGGGGGAAAATGTTGGACCAAAAAATGTTGGAAAAAATATTAGACCAAAAAATGTTGAAAAACTTGTAAAATGTTGGACGATGGCTAAAAATGTTGAAAAATAACATGTTTTCATCGTTTTTTAAAATGTTGAAAATGTTTCAACATCTGTTGAAAAAGTTTTCAACATTTTGCTTTTGTTAGTCATGAATTTTGATAGACTGGAGTAACCTTAGTTGGACTTTGGTGGGCTGAAAGTTCATTTGCTTATCTAACTTTCAGAAGCCGTATGCCCCCCCCCCCCCTATGCCTCGTATGTTGGGAGCTCCTATATTGCTTCCGGAAGATAAATAAGCCTGTGAACTTCCAACCTCCATCTAGATGATGTTTTTATTTTCCCTCCAATTCACTTCATGACTATTAAATTCAAAAAATTCCAACATTCTTAAAAGATGTTACAACATTTTTTCCTTCAACAACTATATTAATTTTTCATCAACATTTTACAGAATGTTCCGACATCAAACCAACTTTGTTTTAATCAATATTTTTCTGGAGGCTTTTCCAACATTTTTCAGAAATGTTCCAACATTCTTACATTTTTTAACAAATGTTGGTCTCGTTTGTCAACATTTTGTAAAATGTTGCAACATTTTTTAAAAATGTCGGGCAACATTTTTCTCAATTTTTCTAAGGCTGAAAAAATTTTCAACATTTTTTAAAAAATGTTGGTTTCATTAACTATTTTTTCAACATTTGCAAAATGTTGCAACATTTTTTAGAAATGTTGTAAAAAAATAGTGTCTGGTTTCGGTGGGCGGCGGCTCACGCCCCCCCCCGGCGCAACACCGGCGCGCGGGGCGGGGGCGCGGCCACGGCGTGTGGGGGTGGCGGAGCACCGATGCACGGACGGAGCGCGCGGTCGTGGCGGCTCGCGGCGGAGCCGGGGGGAGCGCACGGCAGCCGGTCGGCAACCAACCACAGCGGGCCAGGGGTGGAAGTGGGGGCGCGTGCCTCTATGAGACCATGACGGCTGCGGCGCCTCAAAGGTGGGAGGAGCATGTGGAAGAAGATGCTTAGGTTTGCTAATATTAGACAGTGTGAGCTGTTATGTGGGCTTCTAATCGATTATAGTTGGTTAAGAAAAAATCGTCCAGAACGGGGATATAGGATTTCCTCCGTATGTTTGCATGCCCTTGGCCCAATGGCCCATACAACAATTAAGTAACAACACATAAAAACAGTAGGTTATTCAAAATTTCCCTAAAAAAGTAGGTTATTCAAAAAAAACAGTAGGTTTGTAGGACCGCGGATGGAGAGGCGAATCTGAGCTTTATCGCTAACATTTGACCACGAACCACCCCATTTTGTCCTCATCCCGTCCGTGTCAAGGGAAGCGACGTATCAAAGGAGGAAGCATGCATGCGGGAGCAAGAGGCCAAGGTCACGTGAGATCACTATCCAGAGAGCCTACTACGGCCAGACTCCGGCAAATAAAGCTGCACCACACGACGGCACGACGCCCTTGGTCAAACGTTGCATCGATCGGCAGATACGTACAAGACCCTAATCACTCTCTTTTAGGCAAGAGAAAAACGTCGTTCAGATCATCCACACTCATAATCCTTTATATTCTCCTCCAAAACGGAATATGTCATCCTAATCATCGAGATTATCTCCTTTATCCCCACTTCTCCGGCATTTCATCATACTTCATATCTTTCCTTCGTACCAACAACCGGGCCCGCTAATTATTTAGCCCTGTTGTGGCGATAGCCGAAGCTACCGAGCACAAACAATGAGAGGAAACAATAGCTCCAGAACCAAAACTAGAATTCAAAACAAAGGACGACAAAAAGCTCTTTACTCAACAATGTATTTCTCAAAAGCCGATCCCCTTTACCAGTGCCGTTCGTCTCCTTTTATAGGGTGGCGGACGGACTTTTTATATTCCGAGAACACCCTCGTGTAAAACGAATCAAAACAGAATGTGCTAGGCTATTTTCGGGAAATCTCCAATTAGGTCTCCACGTAATTGGCGTTTCATGATGTCACGCCGCAAATCGCGGCACCTTTCTTGTTGTCATCACGTGCGCTTGTCGGGAGATAACCTTCGTCTTTTAGAGATTCCCCTTTCGCATAGCACCTTTCATCACCTGAAACATGGAATTGCATTCAGACTTGAGATCGTTAGATGTTAGAGACGACGAAACCCCCCAAGCGAATCCCAGGCCGAGACTGCCTAGATGAGTAAGATTCGCCCCTGGGGTTTCGTCGCGGAAGAAAGCAATCAGTCTGACCGAGACCCTGATGCCCTAAATTATTCTGAACTCATTTGGCGGCTCAGCTGGCGACGAAGGGTATTGATCGAAAGACGGATTCTGAAAGACGAAAAAGAATTCAAGGGCTCCTAGGGTTTCGCTGCCGGGCCTTTCGCATAGAAACTTGGGCAACTAAAGACACTCTTTTATTTTTGGTATACGAAAGGCTTGATTCCGAATCCCCCCGACAACCCCCTTCTACCCTCTCACCTGCCTACTTCCTCTCCCCACGGACCCCACCCCGTCTCTCCCTCCTCCACCGCGCGCGGCCGCTCTCCGCGCCGGCCGCCGTGGCGCTCCTCCGCCGGCGAGGTCGGGACACGGCGGCGAGGCGGTGAAGCTCGAGCTCGGGCGGAGGGTGCGGCCATGGCCATGGCCGGAGAGAGGTAGGGGCGGTGGAGGAGTCTTCTTCTCGCGGGCTCGGAGGCTCGGCGCCCCCCGCCCCGTGGTGGCGCCGTAGCGAGGGGTGCGGCGCCCGCCCTCCTCGATTCCTCCGCCGGTGACCTCCAGCGCGGATCTGCGAGGACGAGCTCCAGTCCCAGAGCAGGTTGACTGCGTCGTTCTTCTCGTCTTCCTCGCCATCGTGGGAACCATCAGGCGGCTCCACTGCGCTCGCCTCAAATCCTCCGCTGTGAAGCTTCTCTACTCCTCCGCGGGCGCAGGGTAGCGGTGTCGATGGAGGGGTCGGAGCATAGTCGTCGCGGAGGGGCAGGATCCCGAGGGTGCGACAGCGGGATGCCTTGTGGGTCCGTCGCAGGACGAAGGAGGTCCTTCATCACGCCAAATCTGGAGGAGCCATTTTTCCGTTGCTTTTGACGTCGCCCGCTGCAGGTGACTTTCCTTCATCCGTTTCCTTCGGTGACCGTATAGCGGCGCCGGTGCGGGTCAGCGGGTGGTCTCACACCCCATCCCCTCCGGCTCAATAATGGTGTCATACTGTCATGGATGATTTGTTTCTAAAGCTAAAACAGTACGTATTGATTTCGTAGAAAGAATATTGGATGCATGGATGTGCCACACATATTACGAATTCTTTTTTGTTTTCAAAGAACACATTGCGAATTCGAATTCAAGCTGTGCAGATACTTTTGCGACGATACGATCCGAGATACTCTGCATGCTCAGATTCCATTCCTGCACTGCATGGCGTTGTCAGAAAGAAGGGGATCAGTAGCACGCGTACGGTCATCAGGAAATGCGGCCATAGACAGATAGACTTGGACTGTGACAGAGCTAGCTAGCTACTAGTAGATGCTACAGGCGGCTGCACACAGTAACTAGCCCTGAGCTACAGTATTGTATGTGATCCAGTAGCTAGATGCATCTACGTACTAGGACTATTTGTAGGGAGTAGTAGTCTTCAAACGGCTCCCAGAAAAGCTGCCCAAATCAATGCAAGTGTTTTCAGTGGGATTGCCTCCCACTCCACACACACACACATATCTCTCTCTCTCTCTCTCTCCAAACTGCATGCAAAGCAGCTAGTACAGTAATTATGGGCAGTATTATACACACGGCCGGTTATCTTTTTACAGTGTTTACGAGGAGTCGCGCGCACGGGCGGCAGTAGCTGGATCAGCCCTCCGTTGATTTCTCCCAGGCCAGTGCGTGCTGCCTCGCTCGCTAGGGTTTGAACGGCGACCCACGCCACGCCATGCATGCATGCACGGATCCGAGAGCGAGGCCGGCCTTATATTTTTCTTTTAGTACCATTCTTAATTTAATTAACTACCCCCGCCATCCATGCATCCCGGCCGGGCCTCCGCTAACCTAGCTTTGGTTTGCATCTCAAACTACCTAAGCCAACTTGGAGGCGTACCATATTTGCATTGTTAACTCAGAGTTCAATGAAGGGGGATTTTGTTTGTTTATTTTTGTGGATGCTTAAACACTCCAAGTAGTATGCACGTATCACTGGAGTACATACCAGTACTGTACTACTACACTGCTAATGTATAGCAATAATGCAATACGCCACATGTGTGTGATCGTATTCTTCCTAGTCTAGGTTTTTTTTTCGCAAACTCCCAAGTCCCAACCATGCAAACTCGAAACGGATATATGAATATTTGATCATGCACACGAGCCTGAGAACTGCTTATACTCCACCTGAGGAAGATTCTTGTTGGATATATGGGCACCGAGAATATCTTTTTAAAACTCTTCCCCCCTCCATGGCTCCATTATTTGTTCACCTTTTTTGTGTTGGTTTCTAGTACGTGGAACGAATGGAGTTCATATGCCACACACACTAGCAGCACGAGTACAGTACATGAGACTCTGCGTGTGTGTGTGTGTGTGAGAGAGAGAGCGAGCTAGAGAGAGAGAGAGAGAGAGAGTGACAAAGTGGTGGTGATCACGTGGGTTGTCTCGTAGTAAGTCATGCATTTGCCTGACTAGTGACAGCGGCTCATGATCATCGACACTGCAAAGCATTTGCATTGCATCCAAGGATCGGCACACGTGTGGCTGTCCATGCATAGTATGCATATTGCTAGCCGGCGATCGATCCGTCGACATCGACTTGAGTAGAAGCAAAGCATGCACGCACATGCCAGTGGACGCGCACATGCGCTTTATCGTTCCAAGAGAAGCTTATTGGACAGCGACGGTGGACTGTGATCACCTCATCAGCTAGTGTACGTGCGCACGCGACAAGAGATAAAATCTCCATTTCTATACACAACCGTATATCATGTGTCGTCGTGTACAGTATATAAATCGATCTCCCATTTATATATACAACCGTATCAACTGTAACAATCGTATTTGCATGTACGTGTATACACGTACACAACCGCATGTACTTATTATTCACTTGTTTTACCCCAGGAATATGAAACAGCAACAAGCAAAGGAGTATTATACACCTTTCAAACAGAGAAATTTGGTAGCTAGGAATGATTTCCACGCACTATCTGTCTCACACTGCATGCATATGCTCAACTGAAACAAACTCTATTGCTAGTAATTTTTTTTAAAAAAGGTATACCGCGCTAGCTAGCCTGCGACTATAATTTGAAAGCTAACGCTAGCTAGGACTGCAAATTAGTCAAACCTGACGCTTTTAGAGAAAACAAAATAGTCAAACCTGTTACAAAGTTAAACTACGTAGTGCATGATGCCTGTCAAGTTGACAATCGAGACTTTTTTGCAGAATGGAAACAATGGCTCCACCTCCTAGAAAAAATAAGTCCATTTAACAGAGTTATTGATGAATTTATTCGAATTTCGACTACCAACACATATATATGTATAAATATTTGTGCAAATGATAGTAATAGAGATGTGCCCCCAAAGTTTCATACATACATATATTATCAGAGATATTTCATAATATATATGCATGAAAATCTATTATTATTTGTGACAGTTAATATCCTTATTAAAACTTTAGTTCAAAATTGAGTAAAAGACCCCTTCGAACTCGCGATAAGGGAACCATAGTTGATATACACACAACCATGCATGTCAGCATCTCTAAAAGTTTGCCAAAATTTACTTGGCAAATCTTGTGTTTTGCCAACTTCTAAAAAGCTATGCAAAGTAAAAAAAGAATTCATCTCCAACAGTTTGACATAATTCACTTGCCAAATCCAGATCTAACTTACATCAGGAATCCTGAGAGAAACAAAATTATATATGTGTCTTTCCACCTCTTGAAAAACTTACATCAGGAATCCTTCTCTATTCTTTATTTCCTTTTCACCCTCCCACCTAGAGGGAAATAACGATGGCAACCACGATCCGCCAAGTTTCTATTTTTGCCAAGTTGGTTTGCCAAACTGTTAGAGGCTAATTTTTCTTGTTTTGCCAAAATTATATAGATGCCAAGTTGGTTTGCCAAACTGTTGGAGTTGCTCTCAGGTTCTTGAGGCAAACATAGTTCTTTTATGCAAGTTCACATGTTTTTTATGTGTGTTCGGGGGGGGGGGGGTATATTAAAGGGCTTAATTGTTTTATGATGATGTTTTGGAATATGACACTATAGTTTTACCACTATTTCATAAATATATTATTTTCATGCACGCATTGTATTTCAAAAATTCTCATGACAAATTATCTTTGCATGATCACGAATTCAAACCTATCAAGCATTCCCAATCTATCAATGTAAGCCATATTTAGAACGAAAAAGTCATCCAAAGTAGACTGTGAGCATTGTTTACTATTCCACCACATTAGTGTAATTGCTAAAAAATAGACATCATCTCTAAAATTATTTTCAATATTAATAGGTTGACGCAATTTTTCGTATATTGAAATAATCGAACTAAGTGCTAGTGCTAATCAGAATTTGTAAAGTTAGACTTTTCAAAAAAGAAAAAAACACCAGACATGCCTCGATGGACAGATCATGGAGTATTTTGGAAGATATCCCATTATTAGTTTTTTTTTTCAAACTCATAATTTTTTTTTTCAAAAAATGTATGTACTCCGTATGACTAGAACCAGCATATCCTCCAGCAAGATGCGTTTTTGTGAAGGGAGTAAAATTTTAATATCACTGCTTATTGACATGACCAAACAATAATAAGCTAGTTTCCGTTTGTCATTTATCCCTAAACCCTGAATCCATGTTCTCACATACTAGTATATTGACTGAGCTCCAGTTTAAAAGCAGCACACGTACTGTATTCACACGCGGGGTAATTAAGCAGCTTTCACCGGTAACTAAAGATACTACTCATCAGTTTGAACCCGCCTCCGGCTTGACTGCTTGGGCTCGCTTGCTTTGACGGTCAAAGTTTTAGGCGGGGGGGAGGGGAGGCAAGCGGTGCAATTACCAAGATAAAAACACACACGCCCTATCTTAACCTCCACTTCTCCTCCCCCCATAAAGAGAGAGAAAGCATTAGTTTTTTCTGTACTGGCCAGGGCCTGGAGAGAGAGAGAGATACTATCTTGTTAACAATTCGTCCTGGAGGATCCTATGCGAGGTTTTTAGGGTGTTTTTTTTGCTCGCTTCTCTATGCGCGGCGTCTGGAGGTAGACGATGGAGTCGCTTGGGAACGCCAAGCTTTTCTATGGCCGGAAGACAAGGGTTCGTGTCCTCTTCTAGGGTGCAGGTGGCACGTCCTCTCCGTCGACCATGCATGAACTACTTGCCCTTTTCTTTTCATCTTTTCTGCCTGTCCTTCATCTTTTGAAGCAATTTAAAGAGTGTTTTCTTGAAGCATGCTGCATGGCAAGCAGGGATTGTCGCGTGCACCCTCTCTATACTAGTGTTCTGATCATTAGGGCGTATTTGATCGCAGTTGATTGGATGAATCATGCCCATCTCATTAGTACTACAACACAATTGAGTATTGGTTCTAAATCATGATCGATCGTTACTTGTCAAATGGCTGTGTGTGTGTTAAATAATTTCTTATATATGATTGTAGTAGTAATCAACATCACACTAGTAAGTGCGTGTTGTGGGTGTGTTATTTGTGTCAGATGTGATCCAGGAGGGGAGAGCCTAGCGCTTTGTTAAAAACTAGTATGTCAGGCATTCAGCTTCTGCAGGTGAGCTGTGAGTGGCTTTAGTGTTTCGGGCGAGGCCTAATTGTTCATACGCATATTTCAGAAGGCTTGAACAGTGTTTTGGCTCATAGCCACAACCACAATAATATAGTTGGACACACAGGCATAAACTCCATGCATGCATATGTCAACTGGATGCATAAATGTTCAGCCACCTGCAGCACCGTACCCGTGCGTGCATGTGCACCATCCTGTGGAGTATATACTTGAAAAGATCATGCACAAGAACATCTGCTCACGAATTGAGAATTTGAGATCCTAGACAAATAGAATGTGAAGCTTAGATCTTGCGCCATTTCTTTTTTCCAAGAGGATTTCTTAATCATTCTCAACAGCAACTTTCCGGTCAAATGCCCGTGACAGCGTAATACTATTATCGAGTAAAAGGTCGTCACTTTATCAGTACTGAATGTACAAGCATGCGCAGATATACATCATCAGGTACTGATATAGGCACACATATAGACTTGTTTTGAGGAAAATGAGACAAAATATAGTGGAGACTTCCCCAGAAAGCAGAAGCAAAAAGTGCTTTCTGTTCGGTTAAATCATGCCACGATGTTTTTTCTGTATTGCATTGGACACACAGTGCACACCATCTTTTTTTCTTATTGAAAAGAAACTTCTCCTACATGTATATATGCTTATATTATACTCCATCAACCTATATAGACTACTATATAGTGGTAGAGTGTCTTCACATAGGAGTAGTGCTACTACTAACCTTGGAGTGTACTGGTTGTATAAATATCTACCAGTACTAGCACTGTTTGCTTAATGCTCCAAAACTCTCTGCTTGACTTCTCCTCTTCCCTTCCCTAACCTTTGCACTCACCAAAATGGCTTCTTGATCTCCTCTATTTCTCTAGCTATCAATCAAACAAGAGCTCAAGAAGCAACCATTAGGGGCAAATTAATCGCACCTCTTTCAGTTAATCAACCATGGCTACTGTGAACAACTGGCTGGCTTTCTCCCTCTCCCCGCAGGATCTGCCGCCTTCCCAGACGGATTCCACCCTCATCTCCGCCACCGCCACCGACGAGGTCTCCGGCGACGTCTGCTTCAACATCCCCCAAGGTTACATATTGATCGATATACACCAGCATAACTTTACACATCTACAGATATATAGCACATTCATGGCACGCGTATGTACTCGCTGTTGAAGCTTTGGTTGCATGAAATCTTCGTGCAGATTGGAGCATGAGGGGATCGGAGCTCTCAGCGCTAGTTGCCGAGCCGAAGCTGGAGGACTTCCTCGGCGGCATAAACTTCTCGGAGCAGCACCACAAGGCCAACCTCAACGTGATCCCCAGCAGTGGCAACACTTGCTACGCCAGCTCAGGCGCTAGCGCTGGCTACCACCAGCCGTACCACCACCAAAACTCCACGCTCCATTTCGCCGACTCGGTCATGGTGGCCTCCTCCGCCGGCGTCCATGACGGCGGTGCTAGCATGCTCAGCGCAGCGGCCACCGTCAACGGCGGCGCTGGCGCTGCCAGTGCCAACGGCGGCAGTATCGGGCTGTCCATGATCAAGAACTGGCTGCGGAGCCAACCAGCTCCGACGCCGCAGCCGAGAGTAGTGGCGGCCGCCGAGGGCGTGCAGGCGGCGCAGGGGCTTTCTTTGTCCATGAACATGGCGGGCGCGCAAGGCGCTGGCATGCCGCTTCTCGCTGGGGGAGAGCGAGGCAGGGCGCCCGAGAGCGTGTCCACATCGGCACAGGGTGGAGCAGTCGTCGCCGCTCGGAAGGAGGATAGTGGTGGCAGTGGCGGTGCCGGCGCCCTAGTAACCGTGAGCACAGACACGGGTGGCAGCGGCACGGTTGCTGAGACGGCGGCGAGGAAGACGGTGGACACGTTCGGCCAGCGCACGTCGATTTACCGCGGCGTGACCAGGTAGGCCTGGGTGCAACGGATGAATCATGTGACTTAGGAGTATTAACTAGCAGAAATCAGCAATAAATCAAGGAATGATCATGAAATTAAACAAACCATTCATTACTAATGCAAGATGCTATAAATCATGATAGATTTGATTGCATCTAACCAAGTTCTCGCTTGATGTCTCTCTTTTTTGTGAATAAAATGAGTAGGCCCAATGCTAGCATTTGATGATTTGGGTGATTAGGACTGTCATCGTGTTGGGCATGATTGTTGTGTGGTGGGAAATTAACAAAAAGCTTCTACTTTTGATTTATTTTAGGCATAGGTGGACAGGGAGGTACGAGGCTCATCTGTGGGACAACAGTTGCAGAAGGGAAGGACAAACTCGCAAGGGTCGTCAAGGTACTAATAATGCCAGATTGCATATTCAAATCTGCTGCCGTACATGCTTGATCTTTCCGCCAATGTTATTAACTGACATTACTACTTCTCTTTGATTGTTTCTGTATTGACTATCATGATTTGCGGGATTGAACTCAACTCTTCAATCTACAGTCTATCTTGGTACGTGATTTCACTTGATTCCGGTTGGACTATTTTTTCATTCCAAATCCAATAGAAGGAAGCATTGTTTTTCCTTGCTATATACTAATAACCCTTTTTTTTCATCTTGTATTATTGATAGGGGGTTATGACAAAGAGGAGAAAGCTGCTAGGGCTTATGATTTGGCTGCTCTTAAGTATTGGGGTCCCACAACGACGACAAATTTTCCAGTATGTATATATAGTATGTACAATGTAGTATCACATTAATTAACAGTTGCTATTTCTATATTCTGTTAATGGTTAGTGATCTGGAGTGAAGGATCTTCCAGTTTTTGTTAATTATGTACATTGCTGGAGCTATACTTAAAGGCATTTGTTTTTGTATTTCTAGGTGAGTAACTACGAAAAGGAGCTGGAGGAAATGAAGCACATGACAAGGCAGGAGTTTGTAGCCTCTCTGAGAAGGTCGGTATATGACAATGTTTTAATTTATTAACAAGAGACAAGAAATTACTCTGTATTAGACGTTGGGCAATATTAAATAGATCGAGATCATATTTGATACAAGCTACCCGGCCATATATGTGACTGCAGGAAGAGCAGTGGCTTCTCCAGAGGTGCATCCATTTACAGAGGAGTAACTAGGTATAACTTCATATAGTGATGTCAGCAAATGTGCCATATACTTTGCAAATGTGAGTGGTGTATAACCACCTTGAACTCCCTGTGTTTTCAGGCATCACCAACATGGGAGATGGCAAGCACGAATTGGACGAGTTGCAGGGAACAAGGATCTCTACTTGGGCACCTTCAGTAAGTAGAGTTTCTTCTTTCAATATGTTAACCACAGAAGCAAACTAGAGTCAACTATAACCATCTCAATGCATGCGCGCAATGAGAAGCAACAAGCAAGTGCTACATAGCTGATGATGGTAGTCACTAAGCAGAGACCTGCTGTACATATGGATTTACATATATGCCAGCTGGCTATTAATTAAATTGTGACCGTCAAGTCATTCCAAGTTGCATTGCATTAGTGTATATGCATTCCTATATATGCGTGCCCCTCAAGTGGCTTTTTTCAAATCTGATCCCATGTCTGGTGCCATTCTTGTCTCCCATTCACCCGTGCATCAGGTCAAAGTAGCACTACACGGCCTTAATAAGAAACAAGCGAGCATGCATCGTCTGCGGTAGACTAATCAAGTTACAGCTTAAATTACAATTAATTAATGAAGCTACAACATTAAAAAATCTGATTAATAAGCTATGTCACATGCATTTTGCTTGCATACCATGCATGAACCGTGCAGCCCAAGTGCACGAGTGTGCTTGGATTCATGAGCTAAGATTATGTGTGTGTACGTGCAGGCACGCAGGAGGAGGCAGCTGAGGCGTATGACATCGCGGCGATCAAGTTCCGCGGCCTCAACGCCGTCACCAACTTCGACATGAGCCGCTACGACGTGAAGAGCATCCTGGACAGCAGCGCGCTTCCCATCGGCAGCGCCGCCAAGCGCCTCAAGGAGGCTGAGGCTGCCGCAACCGCGCAGCACGCCGGAGTGGTGAGCTACGACGTCGGCCGCATCACCTCGCAGCTCGGCGACGGAGGCGCCCTTGCAGCATACGGCGCGCATCACTACCACCACGCCGCCGCCTGGCCGACCATCGCGTTCCAGCCGGGCGCCGCCGCCGCCGGCCTGTACCACCCGTACGCGCAGCAGCCTATGCGCGGGTGGTGCAAGCAGGAGCAGGACCACGCGGTGATCGCGGCGGCGCACAGCCTGCACGAGCTCAACCACCTGAACCTCGGTGCCGCCGCCGGCGCGCACGACTTCTTCTCGACAGGGCAGGCAGCGATGCACGGCCTCGGCAGCATCGACAACGCCTCGCTCGAGCATAGCACCGGCTCCAACTCCGTCGTGTACAACGGTGTAAGCGACAGCAACGGTGGCGCCGTCGGAGGCGGCTACATGATGCCGATGAGTGCTGCCGCGGCGACCACCGCGGCAATGGTGAGTCACGAGCAGGTGCATGCGCGGTCACAGCAAGGGGAGCACGACGAAGCCACAAAGCAGGCGGCCCAGATGGGGTACGAGAGCTACCTGGTGAACGCGGAGACGGCCTACGGCGGTGGGAGGATGCCTTCCTGCTGGACGCCGGTCTCGGCTCCGGCGGCGGCAAGCAGCAACGACAGCATGGCCGGCGTTGGCCATGGCGGCGCGCAGCTCTTCAGCGTCTGGAATGACACATAAGCTGTGTGCGCCGACCTGGCATCGTGGTAAAATCGTACGCTGACATAAGTAACACTTAGGTTTCCTGATGGAGGTGACCATTGAGTTGTTCTTTGTCATATGCTTAAAGTTCTTTGTAGCTGGAAGGGAAGTAGGGTCTCTTCTGAAGGGAGGGTGATGGTTCGTGAAGAGTTCTATGGGGGCCTACCTCCATGGCGATACCTTCACTTGCTTGCTGCCGTTTTGGGGTTCAGGTTCAGAAGATGGATACCAACTAATAGTATTAACCAAGTCATTAGATGGCTAGAAATTAGAAAATGGAGCTAGTAGCAAAGCCTGCTTGTAAATTGGGCAAAACGTGGTAGCTTGGGTGGATGACCTGATATGAGGTGAAGGCTAATGACATCTAAGTTGTCTAGTGTTTCCATTCATCAAACTAAGCAGGGAAATCAAGCAAAGTTCAGTGTTATTGTTCCGCGCGCATTGGTGTTCCTTTGTACCGTACACTGTTTTCAACTTTACATGGGCTTAATAATCCTCTTTCCGTCGGCCCAAGTTCAAGGCACCTTTCAGATTGGCCGAACCAGGTAGCCTGCATTTGGCGGCTGCCACCGACCAAAAGCAAAATGCACTTCCTTCTTTTCGGCACCAAAATGAGCTTCCTGCTACCTCCAAAAGCTATTCTCTCTCTCCCTCTTAGTCTTATGTCATTATGCGGCAAATCAAACTGTCAAGGGATGGGCAGCAGATTTTCAAACAGCATGGGAGGGAAACAAACCAACAGATAAACAATCATTTGTTAGTTAAACCTGCTCAACTCTTGCATGGGGATGGAGCAGGAGGGTTTTGTTAGCCTGAACCATACGAGCTGACCCCGGGCAGGAACCTTTTTGACTTGAGATTTGGTTGGCTGCTATCCTATCATATGGTCAGTGGGCTATGCCTGAGCAGTTGAAGCTACACATGCCGGAGACCTTTTTGCTGGATGAAAATGAGGCCACATGTTATCTTGATCTCTGGTATAATCACCCAGGATAACTACCAGCTGAATTGATGAAAGGGCAGCTGCAAAAGTCCTTTGCAGATTTGCTTTTTCATGTCCCGAAACTGCAGGAATTGCAGTCTGATGACTTGGAACAATACTGGGTTTGCTTAATTCAAATTGTGTGTATTTTTGTATATTACTTGCACGGTAGTAAATAAACATAATCACATTGTGCCATTTTAAAAGAGAAAATTGAAATTTCTTCTGTTTGCTATACATGACAAAAGAAAAAACACAAGGCATTGTATGTGCTCCTTTTAGAATCAAATGGAGCAGAATAATGCTGCCCCATTCACTCATCCCTTACCTGCTCTCTCCCCCTCAAACCTTGTGACCATGGCCATTATAAATAGACATTCATGTCAAAGCCAAAACCATCCACATCTTCTCCTGCTCTCACTTGACAAAGCACTGTCTACCCATGAAAATGAGCATGCCAGGCCAGCCAAAGGGCCACCTATGGCTGGTCTTCACCATGTTGTTTGTCACTTTTGCCATTCACGGTGAGGGAGCAAGCAGCTTTGCACCGCCTTCTCCTGTTATTAAGGTGATAGGGAAGGTGTACTGCTATAGATGCTTCAATGAGGCACATCCAGAAGAATCCCATGGGAAAAAGCACCTGGAAGGTGAAATATTGTCACCACCCCTGCTCTTGATCATAGTCAGCTTGGAAATATATCATTGTTCTTTGTTGCTCATAATTATCCTCCTTAAATATCAGTTGCTGAATTTTTCCACTTATCCCAAATGTCCTCCTGAGTTTCATACTTATGTCTTAATAATCTGGGTGCAGGAGCCATGGTCAAGGTCACTTGTCAGGCAAATGACCAGGCACTTGTGGCATTTGGTTACACCAGAAACAATGGCAAATACAGTGTGATTCTTAAGGGTTTGCCTATTAGCAACACCTATGGAGCCGACTCGTGCAAGGTCGAGCTCCATGGAGCACCAGGAGGATCGGACTGCAATGTGCCAATTGAGTTAAATTTGTCTGGGCTCAGTGTTTACTCCAAGTCAAGCGAGGAGGTGGTTCTCCAAGCGAACCAGATAATGGCATTTGCATCAAAGAATACCATGAAATGTTCGAAACCTCACATGCCACCACCAGCGCATCCCTACAACTCCCCGCAACTCCCTTACCAGTATCACTCGCCTCCGGGAAGCCACAAATCCCAACCATTACTGCCACCACCGACACATCCCTACAATTCCCCACAGCTCCCTTACCAGTATCCGCCACCTCCGGCTAGCCACAAGTCCCAACCATCGCCTTATCAACATTCGCCACCTCCTACTAACCTGTTTCCTCCTCCAGCTTACCAGTACCCATCACCTCCACTAAACAACTATGCTTCACCACCACCTTACCTACAGTCCACACTTCCAAACAGCTACCAATCACCACCACCTCTACAAGGCACCAATTCTCCAGTACCATCCCACAAGTATTTACCACCTCCATACTACTACAACTCTCCACCACCACAATACCAGTACAACTACCTACCTCCACCACTAGCTAACCAGTATCCCCCACCTCCATACATCCACAACGCACCACTTCTGCCACCATCAACAGCAAATACATACCAATATAACTCTCCACCGCCGTACCACTACGCACCACCTCCGTATAGCCATCAATCTTCACCGCCACCTGCCCAGTATTCCCCACAGTTACCTCCAAATGCTCCAAACCATCTGCATCCAAGTGTCCCTCAAGCAAAGTCTCCACCAGTATCTTCAGCATCTCCACAGCCTCTTTACCAACATAACTCTCCACCACCTCCAGTTGAAGCTCTGTCGGCAACAACGCCACCTCTGCACTCCTATCAATCCCCACTGCCAACAAATAAGCTATCTTAAGCATCAACAAGAGGCTCTTCAAGTGTAAGTTTTCTTTAGTTGTGAAATACACCATCTGAAACTTTACACAGTATAATATTGTGCACTGTATCTTCAAAAGAACATCACAGTTTTTAAAAGTTTCAACATTCCAAGTTGCTCTTGTAAAACCCAAAAATACAGAACTAAAATTTCAAGAAATCAATCATATTCCCAAAGTGTGCTGACATGCCATGCTAATGATATGACCCCACTCTCCTTTATTCCAGGCCAAGCGAGAGCCCTATAAACGAAAGAGCTGAAGCCTATTTCAGTTATCAAGAGGAATCATACATAGCTGGAGACTTGTGCTTCCATCTGAGTATTCTAGAGTTGTTTATCGCATTGTCTAGAATCGTTGCAGTTTACATTTCATTGCCTATATAGCTAGTTCAACAATGTAATCATAAGTTCGATGAGCTTTCTTAGTAGCTCTACCAATCAAATATATGGTGTGTACTCGTTGCAGTTAAAAAAAATTCTTGTAGCATTTTGTGTTTCTGCCCTTACTCGTGAAGAAAATGGAACAGATCAGAAATCATCCTGAAAGACTTGTTCCTGATGAAAAACTGAAATCCATCGTTCCCCCCCTCGGGTTCCACTGCGGCATCTAAACCACATTCAGAATCCAGATGGTATATATCTCCTCCTCTCTGCCAGAAGATAAATGGAAGGGGCAAAACACAGGCAACGCAAAATCCTTACGAACTTGAGCACGCTACGATTGCATCTTTTTTGCGCGGATTATCGCGATATTTTGCTCTGCACTCTTCGCCTATGACTATGAGGGCGGACGGACTAGTGGGTAGTGGCTCAGAGAACTCACCGGAGAGAGAGAGTGGCGCGCGAGCCCACGACGCGGCAGTCTACGCGCATGGTCCCCCCGTGGCCCCCGTCGTCGGTTCCGGCGTCGACGACAGCGACGCTTGGTCGGTCGGGATACTCGGATTCGGAAGCGAGCATGGCTGCGGCGCGGCGGGCGGGGGTCCGGCGGCGGCGGATCCGCCCCCAGCGCAAAAGATCCGGACAGTTTGGGTGGGCCTGGGCCATGCTCAACCCGGCGTCTGTTTGGACCTACCCTATATGGGCCGTTGCTAGGCCAGTAACGTCGATTCTCCACGTTTTATATAGCCCAACTGAAAAAAGAAGAATGAATCTTTCAAAAGAAATAAAAAAAGAAGATTAAAAGCTGCCACGCCATCGGTTTCGTAGTCAGTCTTTCGTGAGGAAGAAGTAGAGAGAGAGAGGAGGGAGGGCTCCAGGTGCCATCATTTTCGAGAAGAAAAAAAAAGGTGGCAAGCGGATGAGCCAAAACGGGCGGAAACGAGCAGCCCGGCCTCTCGGGCGGGCGTCTTTTTTGCGAGCCGATGATGATGAGCCTGAGGCTGGCGTTTGAGGAGGGCCACAACTTTGATGCCAACGGAATATGAGTGACATATTCCTTCCCCTCCTGCTGCTGCCGCCGCCTGCTGCTGCTGGAGACCGGAGAGGCTAGGAACAAAAAAAAAACCACACACATGATGCACGTCCACGGCCCAAGTTGTTTTACGACGACACACGAATCACCAACTACCTGAATGCCAATGTTTGTTGCAAAGACTGCAATCGCTGCACGTGCCATTCAAAGCAGGGAGCGAACTGCCCCCATCATCATCATCATTGCTTCGGGTTAGTATGGGGCCAGCGGGCACTATTAAATGCGGAATTTACCTCGAGATCGATGCCCCCACCAACTCCAACCCCGATGATAATCCATTTTCATCTACTCGGCACGAAGGTGAAGCAAATTCAAAAAAAATACCAAACCAAAATCTGTTTTGTTCGTGCTAATCACCCAATTTATTTATTTTTTAATTTATTTTCACCTCCGACAGAGCCTAAACCCTGCGCCGTGGAGGCCTGGAGGGAGAGCAAATTACCAAAAGGGCCCTGCTCCTGCAGTCTTGGTGGCTTCTCACGTCTCGTCAGTCCTCCCTCGGTCCCTCCCGAAAGAGGAAGGGGAAAAAGTGGGGAGAAGAGCGCAGCAGAACAGAACAGAGTCGAGCAAGGGAGAAACTCGCGGCTCGCGCCGCCGTGATCCGTCTCGCCCGGGGGGCTGTTTCCGCCGCGGCTGCCGCCTGGGTTTTGCTCGTTCTCGCCGCCCGCTTCTGCTTGATCCTGCGGTATTCTTCTCGCTCAGGTGTGTGGCGTGGCGGACTGGCGGCCAGCCTTGGGTATCACAAGTGAGTGCCGTTCCCCACACCGAATTCGATTGCGTTTAGCTTAAGCGATGCGGTTGTTCTTGCTGTTCCGCCTGGACCTATCCTCGCGGTTGCGGTCTCGCATCGCAAAGGTGGCGGCGCGCGGAGATGTTTCTGTGCTCGGAGAACAGGGGAGACCGGCCTGCTCCTTGATCACTGCAGCAGCAGCGGTTTCGTATGCGATTCCTCACCGAATGATTCAGTTTCCGTTGGAGAAACCGGTTGGATCGCGCTTTGGTGCTATCATTGGTTTGTTAGAAATGAAGTTTGTACTGTGTTATGTTTGTTAATTGCAACAGCTGCTGTTTGGTAAAAGTGCTTTGATTCCACCAGGGTTTACCGTAACACAATTAGGCTCGCGGAATTAAATATAGCATAACTTGGGTTCGGTTTCCATGTGAATTGGGGAGCGTGAGTGGCAACTTGCACATCCAGAGATCTCTTTTTTTTTTCCTCAGGAATTATATCCCGGTTTCTCTGAATATATAGAACCTCATTATGTTTCACATTGTCCAGCCATTTCCTTCCCCGTTTTACCCCTCCTTATGTACTATTGCGGTTGAGAGAGAACCTAACTTCTCTAGAGGGATGTGTTCATGGACACCTACATTTTTCATCCATTTGATCGATGCATTTCCCCCCTTCTTATATGTTCTGATCTGAGGTGGTATCATTCACCATTCAGCTATATTTGGTTGATAATTAACATAATACTGCATTAGTCGTTTCTTCTCATTTCAAATAAGGCAATTAACATTTTATTCTGTGATTGGTCACTATTTGTTTTGGTATCCCTCTGCTGCTCTACTTTGTTTGAGAATACTTGTGAGCTTTGTTTTATCCTGGTAAATAACAACATATTTTTTATCAAGAGAAATGCCATCTCCGCAGAATCATTCATATTAAGTACATATTTTCCAAAACAAGTATTTATGAAGTACATGTGCCATCATCAGCTGTTAGTCTTTTGGCTTATCAATTCTATTTTACTTTTTCTGAGCAGAATTGATTGTCTCTGCTGGAGTGTAAAATGGCGACAGGAGCCACCGTAAACTGGGTTAAAACACCATGTGACTCACGGAGATTTCATGACTTATCTAGTTTAAGGTCCTCCCAACTCATTTCGAGTACTTTCTCTGAATGCTTTCCTTGCAGTTTAAAACTAACATCTGCAATCATTTCTTGCAGTTTCCGGTGCCGTAACCCTTTTGGCTCAATTCAGCGCTGCTGGTTGACAACTGATCAGGAGTCATCCCTAACCAAGGTTCGTGTGGCTGCTGATTATTCAGACTCAGTGCCAGATTCAAAGTACACAAGAGATCGGGGTTATCACCCTCTTGAAGAAGTTAAAGAGCGTCCAAGGAAGAAGGACCTGCTACTGACAGATGTTGAAACAGCTAGAACAGTAGTAGAGGTAACCTGATTCAAGCAACTAAATTCTCCATTTTAATATTGCATAACAATACCCTAACAGCAGAGTATAAAACTCCCCAAACTAATCCAAATACATTCTGTAAAATCTTGCACAAATTCCTTCAGCTGCATAACAGAAAAAACGATGGTTTATATCTGTTTGAGATATGCTGCTGAGCATCTGAGCGTAGGTAACGATGCAATCTTCCATCTTGTCTAGGCCAATAGCAAGGGCTTGCTTGTATTTCCTGCAAGGGTACACAATGAACCTCATGGAAATGTTGCCTGGTCAGAGTTTCAGTATGTTATTGATGACTATGGAGGTACTGCCTTAATGCATGGTAAAATGTACTATAGAGCCTTAGCAGTGTTCTTCTTGTGCAGCTAACCTGTTGGGAACTTATTTTACAGACATATTCTTCAAAGTACCAGACAACGAGAACCTCTTGGAGGATGATACTGCGAACAATCCTGTGGTAAGATGTTCTGCTGTGTCGAACAGAGCAATACTAGTTAGAAACTAGGTAATAATAAATGCTTTCCTTGTTCATAGTTTTCTTTCCTTGTAGATATGTATTATACTCCATGTATTAGGTATAGCCGGATAAATTTGTGTAGTTCATATATTATTTTTAGGGACGAAGTTGAGTAGTCCTGAATGGGCAACCTTGTATCCATTATGAATGGGGCAAAAATCTAAGCTACTCTTTTCTCTACCAAAAAGTTGCAGGCATACAGTCATAGCAGTCTAGCGGCTATCTGCCTGGCAACTGGCATCATTATTCTTTTGCATGGTAGTTATTCCTTCAAGGACTAATGTTCACAAAGATGCCATTGTCTTGCCCAGCACGGTGGTGTTCCTATGAAGATGAAAATCTTGTGTATCCGTGTGCTTTGATGGGTGATTCACTTACTTGCAATGACGTTTCAATTGCAGACAGTTCTGATTGGAATGGACGGACCCATTATTGGAGAAAGCAGTGTGGCGATTAGTGATTTTAGTGATTACATGGATGGGGAAAATTTTATGGACGTTCCTGATGAGCCCTACAGCAAGGTTTGCTAAGAAAGTTCTTTTTCGGTTTTTCCTGCTTCCAGCAGTTACTCTGGACCATTTCTCTTATTAGCAACAAGCCCTGTCATTATTAATGTCTCTCTTGTGAAATGCCACAGATTGATACAGAAATAACTGATATTCTTATAGAATGGGGGATGCCAACAACAATGCGTGCAATACATCCGATTTACTTTGCCAAATGTTTGACAAAGGTAAGAGATAAACAGCTATTAAAGAATGCAGACACCACAACTCAGCAGCATGAAATAGTGAAAATAGTCTACCTTGCAAATACGCTATAAATGATTAGTATACTTTATCTATCATCGTCCCGGTTAGATTGGTTAGTAATTTTGTTCTGTCATGAAGTTGAAAGTGAACCATCTAGTAGAACCAGTAACAGTACAGACCACTCGGCTCTGCACACATCAAGATCCGAAGGAAAAAAAAGAGAGGCAAACATAGCAAATCAATATGGTCTTACATTAGTTTCAGATTACCTTATATTAAAGAATATTGTGGCTCTTGTAGATATATACCAATCTGAACATTTATTTATTCTCTTATGTATCAGTTTGTTGTAAAAGCTTCAGCAAAGCATGTCTCATAGCACGAAGAGAAATAAGTAATCACATTACCTGCTCTTTTACTATACAGGCTATTCATGACAATCGTGGGGAGAAGATGGATAGTCCATCAAATGGTGTCTCTATTGTTGGATATCTGAGACCTGCTTTTACAGAGGAAGAATCTTACTTGAGGAGCTTGTTTAATGGTGATGACTATTCATCTGATTGGAAAGGTACTTCCATAACAAATTCAGATATGAAGCATCTTCCTTTATTTTTCTCAATGCTATTCTTCGATCCAATTCCATTTCTGATGTAGTGAATGAAACAGATGGATACAACACAGAAACTCAGCCACTTTCTGGAACTAATCGCCTAGTTGGTAATTTAATTTGATTGGTTAAAATCTCGCACCTCAGTTGACAGTTACCCACTTTCCTTCGATTTTTGTTCTACTTACTCGAAGCATATTCAGATGATGATAAGTCAAGATTTGACTTCAATGATACCGGAACTAGCACTGATTCGGTGATCTACAAGCTGGAGATAATGACAATTGAACTGTTTTCCATGTATGGCAAGCAGGTAATGTTGCTTTGGAATATCATACAATTACTTGACCTTGTTCTACAAGAAGGTATGTGGCCATCATAGTTTCTTATGTTCCATGGATTTCTGCAGCTGATGATAGATCCACAAGATTTTCAAGATTCAGAACCAGATATTCTTGCAAACTCTGCTTCAGCGATTATACAGCGGATCAAAGAAACCAGTGATCAGTGTGCAGTAGCTCTCAGGTCACTCTGTCGCAGGAAAAAGAGCCTTGCTGTCGAGGTGCATTTGTTAGCATTGATGCTTTATTTTCATGTTCACAATCTGAAATTATCATTCTTATGCATGGGGTGCTCTTCTTTTAAGAATATGTCCAAATTCATTATTTCATTGCGAAAAAGAATAGCAAGGCACATGCTCTTTTTCTTGTTTAGTTGCTGTGTGCAATGCCAGGACCTTATAAATACCTGCTATATCACCTGTTGTTCAAAAGCACGCCACTGTGAGTATGATATTAGCTGTTCATATGTTGGTTAGGCATGTTGTTGTTACTCACTGTTGCATTGCCAATAGGACGAGTGCTGCTTTCTTGTAAGCTATGTTTTCAATCTGATATATTCTGCAGGAGGCAAGCTTGATTGGCGTTGACAGTCTTGGTATTGATGTAAGAGCCTTTTCTGGCCTGGAAGCTAGGACTGTTCGATTTTCATTTAATGCACAGGTTAGTCATTAGGCTTACAATTTCCGAACCACCTCGGTTCTTTTTAAGTGAACCTAGAACAATCATTTGGAATATTTGGTTTCAGGCGCTCTCTGAACGCTCAGCTGAAAAGAAGATCAGGCGGATGCTTTTCCCCCGCTATCAGCGTAAAAGCGTGAAAACCTCCACTGAAGATGAGTCTCAACCTGTCAGCTGATTTTCCCTAGAAAGCACCTAAACGCCTCAGTCCAGGTACAAGGGCGTCAAGGTAATCGGCAGACGATCTTTTATCTGATCTTATGCGAGCTTGCTAGGAGATAGCGCACAACCTGTCGACTATGAGAATGACCTGAAGCATCAGGGTACCTGATTGAGGTTTTGACTTCACTGGTGAACGATGGTTGGTCATGTATCATGTATGGTCTCTAACATGCCTCCGAGTACAAGGATACAGTTTGTTTTCTGACAAATAAGAGAACAAATAAGGTGCCAGCTCTTGTAAAGGAGTCACTGCAGTCTGATGCTGGCGAAAATCTGCAACTGAGTAGCCGGCCAAGCTTTGTCAGCAGTAAAAGTTCTAGTAATAAACTAGCTGCATGGAGAAAGGGCAGAGTAAAATAAGGTCTCTTTGGACCGAACCAGTTCTTATTCTTAATTTTTTTCATTAAAGGAAGAAAATAGTAGTATCTTGTACTCGAATCAGTTCTTGATGCCCAACTTGTAACTAACTTGTCGTCGTTTTTTTTATGCCTGAATAATAACACAACTGTGACAATGTGTCTTTGTCCACTTTAATGAGCGTGCATGTAGGTTTTTTCCCCAGCTAAACTTACAGAGCAAAGAAACTCTACGGCTATGTGAGCCGTATACATCATGGAGCCCATATGTTCTTCGTTGCGAATACCTTTTCGAAAAAGGCGCGGCCATTTTCTTATGCTGCCGCCTCTGGTGTCTGATAAGACGGTGACTGAGCTGAGCTCGGGGGGCATGGGATAATGTTTTCGCACGCTGAGAGTGGCCGGTCGCCGTCGGCGGTGACGCTCCAGCGAACCACACGACGCGCGCACACGGCCAGTCCGCCCGCACCCGTGGCCAGCCGCCACGCCAGTGCCCACTTTCTCCTCGCCTCGCCGGCCACCACCCCCCTCCGCCGCCGGGCCGGATTGGTCCCCCGTCAAAAGCCGACGCGGAGGAATCGCTCGCGGCCAGGAGAAACAAGTGCAGCAGACGACGCGCGGGCGCAGGCGGCAGAGGACATGGAGGTCGACAGCCTCGTCGTCTCGCTGCAAGTAAACCTGTAACCCGTACGGGCGAGGGAAAAAAAAGGCGACGCGTGCGTTTTGGAAGAGAGTGGCCGGACCATCGCGTCGTCCGAAACCGGGAGCGCGCCGTGCCGCCGCCGTCGCCGTCGCCGCGCGCGTCGACGCCGACCGCACAAGACGCACGGCCGGGGGGGGGCCGGACATGCCGATCGCGTCGTCTCTGGCCGCTCTCGTAAGTCGTAACCTGCCCGGGGGCGCGACGACGAGGAGAACGCGCTCGATCCCGCGACGAGCCGTAGCTGTTGGCGATCGAGCGCGACCGGGGACGGGACGGGGAGGCACTGCACGCGCGTCCTGCTCGATCTTTTGCTTGCAAGCGATGCTACGATCATGACGAGTCGCCGTCGAAAACTACGGTGGCCATGACCATGACCGTGTTGAATTGTTGATCGTAGTGGACAACGTACGGCCCGGAGGGAGCACTACACAGACGCGCGTTGTTTTCAGTTTGTGATTGTGCTCGATGTCGTGGTAAAAAAAGAATATGGGTTAGGTACTATGGGTTGTTCGTGCGGTGCTGGACGAGGGAGTTGTACCACGGCCTCTTTTGGAGTCGTAATGCGTTGCGCGTTAGCTGCGAATTACTATTGTCCTGCTCGTACTACTCTAAACTCCAAAGGCGTTCAGGCATCTCTTTCTGCAGGTACTGATCGATCACCTTTTTGAAGCATTGCAATTTGCTGGTTTTAAATTCGAGGGTGGCAATTTTCAGTCTCCACACTAGCGGCTCGTTGGCGGCTTTATCACCACCAACCGCCAGTATTTTTTTCGCAACAAACCAACCACCAAGCCCAACCAGGCCAGATTTTCTCTGCCGAAACAAATCAAGATCACCACCACCAAACGAACAGGCAGCTTACCGGTCAGGTTTGGAGCTTGGACCGCAGTGTGGTATGCGATTTCCAATTCTCAACGGCTTTTGCACGCAAAATACCTCGTGCTGTTCAGATTTCACATGTGATTGCTATTATATACTCTATCCTTCCAGAAATATATGACGTTGGCTAATTTATTTTTGAACTAACCAACCGCGTATATTTGTGGAAGGAGGGAGTGAAAAAAAATTTCGCATGGGTTGAAGAGCGGAAGAGAACACGTGCCACTGCTCGGCGGGTCCCACAAAACCCGCCAACGTCCCGGGGGACCCGCGCGGCAGCAATCGCTCTCAGCCCTTTGTCTGCTGCCTCTCCCCGTGCTTCCCTTTCAAATACGAACAAGGCGGGGGCGGCCGCGGCGCCACCACCCCACTTTCGCCGCAGGCCGCACTCACGCACTCGGAGCATCCGATACTCGGCAACTGCGTCATACGAGGCGGCGGCGGCGGCGGCGGGGCCATGCCGCTCTCGGCTGCCGTGATCAAGGCGCTGCCGCGGGCGCTCTCCCTCACGGCCGCGGCCGTCGCGGCGGCCACCACGTCCCTCCTCCTCATCTCCGCGGTCGTCTCCCGCACCCACCACCACCACCTCGCCTCGGACCCTCCCCCCTCCCCCGTACGCCAGCGCGGCCACCACCGCACCCCAAGCCCCGGCGCCCGCGCCCGACCCCGACCCCGACCCCGACCACCACCACCACCACCCGCCGCCTCCCCCACCCGTCCCCCCGTGCCCGCCCAACGCCACCCACCTCGTCCCCTGCCACGGCTCCCCCTCCGGGGAGCGCCACTGCCCCCCGCGCCCACCGCCTCCTCCGCACCCGCCCAAGGACCCCCCGCCGCACCCCCCCGCACCCTCCCCCGCCGCACTGCCGCGTCCCGCCGCCGCCCGGGTACCGCCCGCCCCCGCCGTGGCCCGTGCGGCGCGAGCGCGCGCGCTACGCCAACGTGGAGCTCCCGCTGCGGCTGCCCGCGGCCGAGGTGGCGACTGGCCCTGACCCCGTCCGCGGTCGCGGGGAGTGGCTGGTGTTCCCCAAGGACAACGGGGTGCGGAATTACGTCGACCAGCTGGCGCGCGTGGTGCCGCTCCGCGGCGGCGTGGTGCGCACGGCCCTCGACGTCGGCTGCGGGGTGAGCGCATGAGCGAGAGCGTTCCCTTTCCTATTTGCAATCGAGACGCTGCTCGTTTGAAGAGCGGATTGTTACCGTTTGATTACTGTGCCTTCTCGGTGTGATTTCGGGGTTTCTCCCTGTTCATGTGTCACTGCGTGCCAGGTTGCGAGCTTTGGGGACAACCTGCTCAACTATGGCGTACTGACCATGTCCATTGCTCGTGGAGCACAAGTGCAGCTCGCGTTGGAGCGTGGACTGCCTGCCATGATCGGAGCGCTTGTTGCTCACAGGCTGCCATACCCATCGAGGTCCTTCGACATGGTGCACTGTGCGGACTGCCTCGTTCCATGGGCTGCTCATGGTAGGACATGCAAGATATCATGCTGTTGCTGACAAACTAGGCTTCCTGATGCACCGTTTATTTGCCGTATCTACTTTGTTATTGCACTTATCAGACTATCAGTTACTTTCTCGAAAGCTAATATCCTATTGGCTAATGTTGACGTCAGTGAACACTGAACATAACAGAACAACTAAATAATGCCTAATAGTATGTCGATGTCAATAATAAAGTAAAGGGCCCTTCAAAAAATTAATAAAGTAAACCTTTCAAGTGGAGTGCTCTTGTTCTCATTCACCTATAGCTGATTCCAGATGGGCTCTATATGCTGGAAATTGACCGCATCCTCCAACCCGGCGGCTACTGGGTTTTCTCTAGGCCGCCCGTCAGCTGGAAATCTGCTTACAACATTTCAAATCAAGAGACTGAAGATGAGGACAAGCAATCAACCATGGATGATATGGCAAATAAGCTTAATTGGACGAAGCTCTCTGAGAAGGGCACGATTTCTGTTTGGAGAAAGCCTACTTGTCATCTCCACTGTGACCAAGAAGCAAAATTCTTAGGATCGCCATCACTCTGTAGAGAAGACCCAGATAGTGCTTGGTAAGGTTATCATTGTCTCCTTGTCACTTTGCATTTCCAGCCAACTGCAATGAAACATAGTATTTTATATTTTAGCTTCAGATATCCTTTGCACTTAAAAGTTGGTTGAACAGGCTCTGAAATTTAATTGAATATAAAAGGATTGCAATGTTGTTGCCTATTAACAATGGCTGATGGCACCACCTCACCCTTCTTTGCTTTGGCTTCATGATATCCTTGTGATATGACAGTGCACATGATGGTTTGACTGGATAGGTAAGCATTTTTGTGGTTGGTAATGTGACACTGATAAAAAATTAGTAAGTTGTTTCTGTCGTTTCTTCTAAAGATTGCCTTACAGTGCAAACTTATTCTAAGATCATATGATTACCTGCCTATGTTTTGTTCGAACTTCATGTGCAGTGGTAAAGTTATTTAGTCAACTGTAGTTCCAGGAATATTCCGAGATAGTAACAGTACATATAATACAAAGCTAACACGAGTACAATGCTAACTGTATGGCACATCCAATTAATAACACGAGTACAGTAGAACACCAGTGTATTCCAACTTCCAAGGAACTTGCTGCAAAACTGGGGTAAAAACACTTTTGCTAAGCCATGGAATAATCTAACTTGTACTCTTGCATTGAAGTTTTCAGTCATTAAATTCTCCCAACATGAAAATTTCATTAAAGGTAAGTTTTTTTTTCTTGCAGGTATACAAAGATTTCGATGTGTATATCATGTATTCCAACAGCTGAACTTGTTAATGGTTGTGCTGGTGGTGTCATGGAAAAGTGGCCTAAAAGACTTGATGCAGTGCCACCGAGGATAACCAGTGGGGAAATGAAGTGGCTGTCCATTCAGACATATAAGCAGGACAATTTGATTTGGGAGAAAAGGGTTAATTTCTATGTAACGTATCTAAAATATCTATCTAACGGAACTTACAGAAATGTCATGGACATGAGTGCTGGTTTTGGTGGCTTTGCTGCTGCTATGTCCAAGTATCCTGTTTGGGTCATGAATGTCGTTCCTACTAATATAACAGATAATACTCTTGGTGCCATCTATGAGCGTGGACTGATTGGAACATACACTGATTGGTAATGTTAATCAAAACCTCTTTCTCTTGAAATAAATCAGCAATCCCAAATTATGCAGTAAGATATAGGAAATAACTCACCATCTTGATTTTAATATATTTTCAGGTGTGAGGCCTTCTCTACTTATCCACGGACATATGACCTAATTCATGCTAATGGGATCTTCAGTTCACATACTCACAAGTAAGTGATCCACTGACCCCTCATGATTTTTGATGTTCAAGCCTCTGAAAGCAAACTAGAAAGGCATGGGCAATGCAGTTAAATTGAATTTAGCACTGACACCAAGCTATTCTCAGATGTGGGATTATCGACATCCTTGTTGAGATGGACCGCATTCTCCGGCCAGGGGGTGCTGCTATAGTTCGGGACGGAGCTGATGTTGTTCACAAAGTCAAGAAGGATGCCGATCGTCTACGATGGCATAGCCGAATTGTGGACACTGAAAATGGACCCCTGGATCCTGAGAAGCTTCTCATCGTGGACAATGCCCTCCCACTCCCAGGGAGCTAAAGCGAGGAGAGCAAAGAACCAGGGTCAGCAGGCCCTTCATGTCCATGACAACAAGTTCTACGGTCTTCTCATGTTTCAAGAAAAGCGGGCTGAGATCTCACTACCTGTACAGATGAAAGAATATGCATACGACCAGGGTGCTATTACCTGTACAAATGAAGGGGCTATTAATTGTACAGTTAGAGATCCAGGACTGCAATCAGGGTCCGGTATATTTGAGCCACTGACTCCGCTGGGCGCCAATATCCAATATGCAGCTTGATTTCTGAAGCTCTGACGACTAGCTGTGCCTCTGGAACCAAGGAAATCTCCATTATGTATATGAGTGTACTGTATAGCATATGTATAGCAGCCGTACATATCTTGTGAGTGGTGAATTGGTGATGTACATGCGAGATGAGTTAAGACTATTCTGAATTTGCCTTGGTTTGCTCGCTAAGCAACCTACAGGTTGTCCTTGCATCGTGTTGAAAAGGTAGAGCATGCCGCCAAATTTCACCTGGTCCTTGCAAACTTTCCAAGTTCAGAATGGGGGTACCGGACGTGCTGTTTCTGTTTGTGTTTTTGTTTCCGTTTGATTGGGGTGCTGTGCAAGCAAAGTGTCGGGGCCATGATTTTCTCACGGCGTGATCATAATGGCAGTTATTATTGCCGCGTGGAGAACAAGTTCCGCTTCCGCCTGTTAATTCTTTCCGGGCAATGTGTGAGTATGCTGACAGTGCGATTAAGTGGTTGCGGCGAGCTTTAGCAGTTTCCGTAGTTGCCCCAAATGCGACGCGGCTTCGATTTCGTTGTTCCGATTCCCGTTTCGGAGCTATTGTTTTTTTAGCTAACGCCACAGCTGGCAGAATGCGCAATCTCCAGTTCTCCACACGTAAAAAGCTCAGAATTTCTCTGCTGAAATTTCTCCCATGGTTTCATAAAATGAAGGAAAACGGACATGAAGAGTTCCAGAGGCAACCTGTCAACATGAAACACAAACAAGCAAGCCCATACAGGCCAGTCAACATCCCGCATTTCGCAGAATCTTTTCTGATCGTGAGCTCGCGACAGGCTGAAAACATCCGCTACGTTTCTTCTTTTAATATTTGTATAAACAAAAAAAAAAGAAATTTCAGAACCAGCAACGGCAGCAGGGGGAAAAACAAACTCTCCGGCACGGCCCCACCCGCAGCAGTGCAACTGACGCGGAGGCCCCACCTGCGCGTCCTGGGGCCCACGCGCGCAACCGTTCCGTTCCGTTCCGCTCCCTCCGCAGCCCGCTCCCACCACCAGCTGACCAGCATCTTCGGCGCGTCTGAAAAAAAAGGGGGAAAACCGCACAACAAAGTACTCCAGCGCGATGCGCACTAGGCGAACGCGCAGAAAAATTAACAACAAGACTCTTCAAAAAAGGACAGAAAGAAGAAAAAAACACAGAGGAAACGGCCAACGCGCTATAAAATGCGGCCACCGCCCTCCGCCTCCCACCTCTCTCGCGTCCGACTCCGACGACGAGCTCATCCATCAGCAGCGCCGGCGCCGCACCGCACCGCAAACGGCTCGCCCCTCCCTCGAGGTACCACCACTCCCCCAGCTCCGAACCCTCCGTCCCTCCCCCGAGCGTCTGTGCGGCCCTTCCGGCGGAATGCGGGCGATCGGGGCCGCCGGATTCGGCGGGAATTGCAGTGGGGATTGCGGGCGCCGCTTCCGCGTTTCATTTGCCGGGAGCCGCGGTTCGGTTGGATAGTCAGTTTAGTCGTTCCGGTATCGTGGCTTGGATCTCTCGGTGCTTCTATCTATGTGTGCTTGGGATTTTGGGTGCGGTTGAGGTGAGCGATCGTGCGGGTCGACGGGGCTGTGTGTGATGGGGTCGTAGATGATACGGGCCAGGTAGTGAGGTGCTGGCTGTAGAGGTTTATCTGAGATGTTTTTTTTGGGGAATTTATCTGAAGTTATTTTGGTGGCCTATTTTTTAAGTGTATAGTATCTAATATGGCTATGAGAATCCCCATTCGTACTGCTAAGCGTGAATTTGGAATTTGTAAGTCCAGATAACCTGTATCTGGAAGTTGCCTTTGGTGTGTTAACTCTGTCCTTGATTGGAACATCAGCTTTCTCTCACTGTTGCCTGCGTTAACGTGCATGATGTCGGAATGTTTGTACTGACAATGTGATAGTTCTCCTGATAAAATTATCTGTGGTTCGCAGAATAGGTGTAAATTACGGTAAAGTATATAGTGATGTGGCGTCGCTGGGTTTGCTGCAATTGCCAAGTGGATGAATCCGATCAGCGTGGAAATGGGCAATTCAAGGTCACAACGAACAATGCTGACGGTACGTCTGTTTCACTGTGCTGGACTGCTCTATCAAAAATTCACTTCTCAAACATCTAGACTATGCAGAGAGTTTGATGTTATGATGTTATTTTATCCTTTTCTTCAGGGATGACAAAGGGATTCAAAGATTCTGCTACTGGAAAAGTCGAGCCTCCGAATGCTGCTCCCCCTATCAATATCCCCGTTCTATCCTTGGATGAACTGGTGGAAAAAACTGATGATTTTGGGTCATCGGCTTTGATAGGTGAAGGTTCTTACGGGAGAGTATATTATGCCATCCTTGATAATGGAACAAAAATGGCAGTGAAGAAACTTGATTCTACTGAAAATGAACCCACCACTGAATTCTTGACCCAGGTTGGCTTTGCTTCTACTTGTATGATGGGGATTCTGCTTTGGTTATTTGTTGCTGTTAATGTGCTGTTAGTTACTAATCAGACAATGTCACTTACTTTCGGATGCTAGGTTTCATTGGTTTCAAGGCTGAAGCATGAAAACTTCGTAGATATGTTGGGTTACTGCACAGAGCGTAATCTTCGCATTGTAGCCTATGAATTCGCCACCATGGGTTCTCTGCATGATGTTCTACATGGTACGATTCCTCATATCCTCTATAACTTGTTCGATAACTCCTCTTATTTGAATACTGTACTGACAACAGATAAATTCCAATTTCATTTTCTGAACTAATGCCAGGAAGAAAAGGAGTTCAAGGTGCTCAACCTGGCCCAGCTCTTAACTGGATGCAGCGAGCGAAAATTGCTGTTGATGCTGCGAAAGGACTTGAATATCTGCATGAGAAAGTTCAGCCTTCAATTGTCCACAGGGATATTAGATCAAGTAACATCCTCTTATTTGAGGACTTCAAGGCAAAGATAGCAGACTTCAATCTCTCAAATCAGGCTCCAGATATGGCTGCCCGGTTGCATTCTACTCGTGTGCTAGGAACATTTGGATACCATGCTCCAGAGTAAAAATCCTTTGCTTAAAATAACTATATGTTAATATATTTGGATCACAATTTAAATATTGTCATGCTTTCCTGCTTTGTATCTGTATTGTTGTCTGATCAATTTTCCAATAGATAAGCAAGCTAGGTTGTTTTTATTAATCATGGGCGCATTTGGGACGGAGGGAGTATCTTCTAAAATCTAAATATTTTAACTTCTTACTCTGACACGTCTTATTAATATTAACCCCTTCAGCCTTTGTCCACTGATAGAAAACCACTTGCTCACCATGTTGTCAGTTCTCAACTTCTCATTTTCTTCATACTATAGTTCTACCCTAGAATGTTACATGAAGATGATCTTGTAACTTGTCCAGTTGATCATTCCTCAGAAGTATGGTATAGATCTTTCACACCATATTAGACTAGTTCATGACTGTTATTAAGCCTGCCACTGGGGAGGGTATGGACAAATCCACTCTTATTCATACCCAAATCCAAATAATTATTATCCACTTCTTACCCTCCCCATTCCCATCCATACCCAATGGATAACTAGTTTTGTACTAGATTCTACACATACCCAATCGATTATTTGCACCCTCCCCTACCCTACCCTCCCCATTTCTTCAATGGATAATTATTTTCTACCCATACCCTCCCCATTTGAGGTGGGTGTGGATTTGAATATGGACAATGGATAAAAACAACAGGCATAACTGTTATTGACTCAAACCTAGTGTCAGGTTGATAGCTGCTCCCCAATTTCAAATTGATGTTACAAGCGAACACATACATGTTTTAAACCCCATTTGCATAGGGAGAATTGCATAGCACTCATAAGTAGTCAGTCTAATGCGAACACATTATTATTTTTGTGCTAACTGTTATCCTGCTACTGTGCTACCAACCTATTACTTCCTCAACTACAAGCACATATAATATCCCCCACCTAGCAGTAATCAGTTTGATAATCAGTGTTGTTTTTTTAGATTCACAGTTCATTGATGCTGTTGTCTGATCAATCTACAAATTGACTTGTTTTGCATTACATTCTTTAATGCTGTGCACATTCTAAAATTTTTTGCAGGTATGCAATGACCGGTCAGCTAACCCAGAAAAGCGATGTATATAGCTTTGGAGTAGTTCTCTTGGAACTTTTGACCGGTAGAAAGCCTGTAGATCATACAATGCCTAGAGGGCAGCAGAGCCTGGTGACCTGGGTAATGTTCACCTTGCTATCTTCTCATGTTTAATTTTGTGGTTCGATGGACGATTGGTGGATGCGATCGGCACCTTATCTGGTCAAATGAGTTCTTGTGACCCTGCATTAGTCTGTTCATCTAGGTTTTTTTTTGTTGAGATCTAGTCGTTCATCTGTTGTGTGGTGATCATTAGGGGAGGGGTAAAAAATCATTTAGTCCAGCGGGTCCAAGCTAAGCAATGTGTAAGGTAATGTGGGAATTCATCAAGTAGATAATTATATGTTCTCTGTCGATCCCATATCTGGAATTGTTGTCATTTTCTGGGTAAAAATAAATGTCACAATGATGAGCTTGAACTTCATGTGTCAAATATCTTAGAATTGATCAAAACTCCCTGAGAGCATCTGCATCATAACTGTAGTTTCTCCGAAGGAGTTGATCATCTGAGTGCACAATGATGCCCTCAAAACTTGCTAGATAATAAAATAGCACTTTGTATGATCTTGACAATAACATGACACAACCCAATCCAAATGCAGATATTATTTTTCACACAAGTTCTCTGAGAATGCCTTTCTTTGGTTCTGTAGGCTACACCGAGATTAACTGAAGACAAGGTGAAGCAGTGTGTAGATCCTCGGTTGATGGGTGAATATCCAGCAAAAGGACTCGCTAAGGTACCCCTTACTCTCTCTGCTTGTGCTGTGCATAAGCTTGGAACAACTAATATTCTGTCCCCTTTCCGCATTTCCTCATTCGGTCATACCACTGTTTTGTACCAATGCAGCTCGCTGCTGTAGCAGCTTTGTGTGTGCAATACGAAGCTGAGTTCCGGCCTAATATGAGCATTGTGGTCAAGGCTTTATCCCCGCTGCTCGTAAGCAAGCAGACTCCTACCCCTGCACCCCCACCTGCCGTTGACAGTTGATGCATAGAATTAACCAAAGTAAGTTCTTTTCCCTTTGATATCCACGTATATGGGCCAGAAAGTTGCATTTGATGATTTGCAGTCTGCAGAATGCCTGTAACTTACTCTGATTTGGACAGTTTACTCTCTTCATTATTTGTTAGGCTGCAAATATGATAGGAACAACGGCTTGGATGATAGACAAAATGGATGGATTCACCTCTCGGATTCGGACAACTAACTACATGGAGGACATCTGCAGTGATAACCAAACATCTGTGGTTCTGCTTCTGCAGCAATGTTCATATTCATCTTTCAAGAAACATGAATTCTGAATCAAGCCTGCAGTTTGGCTGGCTATAGGAATCGGATTGTGCATGTGCAGAGAATTCATTCGTAATGGAGTAACTCAGATCAGTCATTTGACATATGTAATGTTGACTGGAAAATCAGTGCTATAATTGACTTGCTAAGATTGTGGTGGTGTTACCGAAAGCATGTGGCGCCCTTTGAAATACAACAGTGTAGTGCTACTGCTACTATGATTTTAAGTCAAAACTATACATAAATAAATATATCTACATTTTGACATAAATCAGAATATCAAGACACATCCGACTATCCAATAAATATCGTGTAACAGGCAAAGTCGTTTCCGCTGCAATTCGAAAGACATAGGCAAAGCTAGGGTGGTGTACCAAACACGCCATAACATCACCTCATGCAACTCGCACATAACAAGAACTAACCGCTATTTACATTTATTCCCTCGTATAAATCACTCGATAGAAATCACTCAACTCTTAAGGGAAAATAGTGAACTACGAGACATTTATTCCCTCGTATAAATCTATCACATTAGTGTCACCATCACTAGGCTAAAGGTATTGCTTCATCCATCCATTACTCTTTCATGAGGCTCGTCATTCTGCAGAGTAATATGCATGTTTTTCTTACTCGGTCAACAACACGGCAGCAATGTGGCTTTGGAGAGGTCAAAAACACACTATGATACGTCAGATGCCTGCTGCTCTCGTCAAGGAGACTGCCTGCTGTCACAAATAAGGAGTTAAGAAATTTATGGAGCAAGCAAACTCGTGAGAAAGTTTTAGCGCATCCGTAATTTAAAAAGAGAGAGAGAAAAAGAGGACAACCTCTGCTGCAAAATCATACAGGAAGAAGCGGTTGCCTCTCGTCAGATCCATGACGGTGTTTAGCCTTCATGATGGGTAGAAAGACCATTAGCTACACACTGAAAGAACCAGAAATTATAGGCAGTTCATGTTTACCAATTACCTCACTTGCCACTGAATCAGTCACATTGACGTAAGCAGATTCCTTTACTCTGCTGAGCACCACAAAACAAATTATACTGTTAACAAATTTGAAAATCCACTAGATGACTGTACCGAGTTTTGGTCGACTACAAACGAACACAAGAAATGTCGCCTGAATGCGGAACGGTAGATGACAGAATGGAGCTTCAAAACTGTGCCAAACGGCCAACTAAGGAACTACAGTGCAATCAACAATGTGATAGGACAAACCTGTGATCATGAGCTTCAGCCATTTCAATTTTGCTGCTAGGCACTTCGTCTTTAATTTGGTTAGAAAGATACTGAAATAATAATAGCAAATAAAATGAATTTTAGTAGGAAAACTTCAACACTATTGAATGAATGCAAGGGGGTAAATGAAGTTACCTGATGCATAGATATGATTACTATTGAAATTCCAAGAACAAAATTTATTGTCAATGTGTGTCCAAATAATACAGCAGAGGCTACTCCGGTGAAGATAGTTGCAATTGTTGATGAGTACTTCTTCAAAATTGTATCTGCATTCATCATTGTCTTTCTTAAACATAACTATAGTTTACTTGCAAAAAGCTTGTACATGGCAGTAGCAACCACTGATTTAGCCTATTCCTGTGCATGCACAACCTTTTTATTTCCACGTGACTTTGCATTAAGAAGAAGAATATGATCTGATTACAACCCACACACTAGCTGAATTGCCATAACCACGTGCTTCACAAACAGGTTAATCTGACCAACCCACTAATAAACATGCAACCTTCCAACTCCTAAAATGCACGCTATATTTTATGGGTACGTGCATGCATTATAACAAGTTTTCAGAGATACATGTATGATATATGGTACCATTTTAATAGCATATTGAACAAGAACTAAGTTTTTTCTTTGCCGGTAGTATACCTGCATACTTGAAGAAAAATGATGACAGTATGCCCTGTGCAGCATTGTTGCAGATAAGAAACATTGTGGCCTTTGAATGTCCTTCCAGAATGTTAAAGCTACTGGGCCCTGAAAAATGTACACAATGTCTGATTTCTGACAGCACCATATTGAGTTGCATGCAGCAACCAGTTCAACCCAAGAGAAAATTTAAAAAAACAAAGTTCAACCCTAAAGCATAAGCTAACAGGGAAAAAGTGAGCAATTCACTTATACTCCAACACAGTATTTAATCATTAAAGAAAATACTTGGGCAACAGTTTCAGCAGAATTCTGATATTGAGTCAAGGGTCACTAGTCTTCTACAAGGGTTCTCAAAATAATAAAGCCAATGGTGGTGTCCCAGAAAAATAAGGCCACGGAAGTGAAGATAAGCAAAATGAGTTCAACCAGCCGTAGCTTTTAGATATCTGACAGTTGGATATGTAACGTTCTAGATACTATATTTACTTCTAATAGATGTAAGGATAATATATAAATAATGGACGCCACAAACTTACAAGGGCAAACCAAAATAGTCTGCAACATTGAAAAACTACTAGCATTCAAAGACTTGGCAGCTCTTCTCAGCACAACAGATTAGTTTAAAACCACCTTACATTACAGTATGTAAAAAACATGTTGCTTTCAAGTAGACATGCATTCTCAATAATTACCTTGGATGATGGCAGTGATTACAAGCCCAAAAAAATTGAATATTGCACCATAACCATACAGAAATAAGTTCTGAAAGCATGAGAGAAAAATTCACAATCAAAAGGTAGCTTCACACAGATCATAAAAGCATTAGCAAGATAGCTTAAGAATAGAATGCCAGAGCAAGATAAACATAAAAATGGACACAAACCTGAAGGTAAATACTTGTATCAAACTGGCTTTTAAGAGCCTTTTCATTGTAAACTGAAGCCAACGCAGGAACTGTTACCTGATTGTGAATAAAGTTAGTATGAAATGTCATATGTAGCCTATATTTCTGCTCTTTACAATTTTCAGTGTCAACTAAATGAGCAAAAAGACGCATATTGTTTCTATATGAAGCATATAAACTAGCAAATGAGTCAAAGAGTGCTTAGAGCCTATTGTTTTGCCACAAAGAACTAGTTCTGAATCATTTAGTTGCACATGCTGAAATTCTGAATCATTTTGTTTTGCCACAATGAGTGCTTCCAGGTCGTCTTCCCCATGCAGCGGACCAGGGAGGCTGCGTCCACGACTTCGCGCACGCCTCCTCCTGCGACGTCGGTGGAAGCCGATGCCTGCGTTGAGCCGGTGTCCTTACTCCCGCCCCGCCCCGACACGCCGACCCCTTACCAGGACCCGATGTTGATTGAAGTCCGGGCGCAAACTCCCAAGAAGATCACGCCCCACATCGCTCCAAGCACCCTGACCACTACCACGACACCGCTCAAGACCTACCGACGACGGCCACGCAGCAACGCGGCACGTGCCTCGGCCAGTGCCGCCCTGCACCCTTCCACCCCCGCCGCTGACTCCCCCCCGCCACCTGCGAGTCGGGATCTGGAAGCCGAGATGGGGGCTCTTCAAAGTCGTGATGAGTCCAGTACGTCGAGCGAGTCGGACCCTACTCCCGAGCTGGTCCTTGGACTCGTACCAGGCTTGGCTTCTGGCACGCCTAGGCCGCCAAGGAGAACTCGTCAAGATTAGGTCGCGACCCCATCGAAGCGGGGTAGGATTCAACCCAACGACGACCTCGAAGCCGCCAAGGCCAACACCGCGGCCTTCCTAGCTAGCGTTCGTCAAGCCCCCGCAGTACCGCTCGCAACCCTACCGGCGGCACCACCCCCTTCCCCCCGCCACGGCGACTCGCCGAGTAGCGAGCTAGCCAAGCTGACCGCGAACTCCACCATTCGCGCCTCTAAGAAGGGCGAGGTATTGCTCATGCGCAAGCTGGACAAGCCGAGTATGCGTTCTACGGATGACACCGAGGCGGCGACCGCCGAAGCCACCGCCGGCGACCGGGGCCTTGCCGCGGTTTTCGGCCGGACTCGGACCGATCGACAAGGAGTACTTCGCTGCTTTTCGCGACCTTCTCCCGGCGGCGCGTGCTCTCTCTGACGCGGACTTTATGGCCGCGATCGGGGCGAGTCAACAACACCAGCTCCGTGTGTTGAGTCTAGTGGTTATCTGTGTACGGGTTTAGGTTGTTTGTTTTGCCGTATAGTCCTCTAGTGTTGTAACTCCGTGTGCGTGCGCCCGGTTGGCCCGCGTTGTAACAAACCATTTTAATTCTTCTTAATGCAATGATACGCAGCTCTCCTGCGTATTCCCGAAAAAAAAAATTTGGAGAGAAAGAACCTCAATCTTTATATGACCGAATAGACAATAAAGAGGTGGAATGGTTGCAGAATTTATTATAACTACAGCTAACATTCAAAGCAGATGGTTTGAGAAAAAACGTTCAGCGCAGATGCAACACTATGCTGCAGTCCACTGATTGCAAGAATAACATGCTACTGCTGTATATGCAAGAAAAGGGCTCAGCAGAGAAATCTGAGTGTGTAGAAAAATTAAACTGGTATTCACAACTTCATGGAAGATGTGTTTTGCACTGCTTCAACATGTACATCATCCCAGCTACGAGAAAATCAGAACTTACAAAAAAGAGTGTATAGAGGTAGGCTCCAGCAGCAACAGGAAGACCTAGTGCGCTAGAACCTTCAGGCAATGATTTCAGCTGATTAACAGATATTCCAATTAACAAAAGGGCAAGGGCCTCCCACTGTCAGTATACAAAGCATGATGTCAGCTGCACTGTTTCTTGAAATCACCGAAATATATTGCACTCAGAAACTAGGCTTTGAATCACCTTTTTAAGTAGTCAATAGTACATGCAAAAATTGAGATGAAACTTACCTGAATTGTGGAAAATCGCCTCCTCATTATTATCTTTAGAAGCACAGCGATTACTAGAACCTGCACAGGTCAGTATTCCATATAGCATGAGTACATGATCAGTGCCATGTGCGACCAAACTTTAAACAGATGTTGAACAGGTCAGTACTCCATATATCAAGGCAGTGGCTGATAGATTTTTTAAAAACAGACTGACTAAAGAAAGTTTGCATGCTCAAGTGTATATCTGAGCACATGCAAGCATGGGCAACTTGGACCATGCCTGAACATATGCACATATTTGCAAGCACTCAAGTGTACATATTATACTAATTGTACTAATAATCCTAATTTTGAAGAAAAAGGCTAACATTAACCATAGTATCATACCTTGAGATTACTCAGCATTTTCACACTCGCAGGATTAAAATATAACTGCATAAATCATAGGATTAATAGTTAGAGATGTACCAGATCCAAGTTAGGCTAATATAACTGTAGGAACTTAGAATCCACTATATTGGCTCCTACAGATAAAGAAGGGGAAAATCAGAGAACACCAAGTTCTGAATCCTGGTGTGCGATGCTTTACCTGCATTATGAACTTCAAATAGTTGTTGATAGCATAGAGAAAAGCAGGAACTGCAAGAAGAACATTGTTGCGAGCAGCCTGGCCAGTGAAGAAGGATGGTTAGCGCTGCAGACAAGATTACTGACGTTGTATGAAATATTCTATAGAAATGAAGGGAGACCTATGTGCTGCAGAAAGTAGTAAAATTAATTCACAGTACAGTTTCTGTAGAAGTTTGCATGAGCTTTCTAGTAAGATGTATCAAAATGACAGCACATGACCAAGTAGCCAGGAACAGGATCCTATTATCTTCCGAACTAGCATACACTTCCAGCACTTGGATTTACCAAGACAAAAATCAATTCTCAAAATTAAAATCAGGGAGCAAGTTGACCGCATCCAAAATTATAAGCATGACATAGTTTCAGACTCATAGGTCATATTACCTGCATAAACGTTGACACTGTGAGAAGTGGCTTGTCCCCCACCTTTAGACGTCGAGCCTGCAAAAGGGACAAAACCAACTCATTAAGGACACCCAAGTTATCAGTAAAAGTGAAGTCTACAACACCCAGCACTGAAATGAAATGTGAGAAATTTAAACATAACGTTGATGTGCTAGTTTAGTAGCACACTCAACTGTATGAACAAAAGGCATCTTACCACACACAAAAAAAAACCATTGTTATCACTACAGTCGCATCCAACTAAACACATGGAATGAATCATGGAGAGCAAAGTGCTAAAATGAAATGATAGATGATTTGACATACCTGGATGAATAGCATGATGATGGCGAAGATAATTTTTGTAATCTCCGTCAAGAAATTTACACTTATTGGGCTAAATTTGAATTTCCCATCCACTTTTGACATGTACACAAGTATAGGCTACAGAAAAATGAGGTAAAACTGTGTTAAGCGACTAAAAAATTGCAATGTAGCAAACAAACAAAAAACTGAAAGAGCATGCTTAGTATGCCATATGATTTTGCAACAAATAATAGTGCAGATGTAGTACATCTCAATAATTGGAGCTGGAATGAATTCACTATTAATGATTCATATCGCCTACTGGGCACGATAATTAAATGTTCTCCTAGCAGTTGGCAAAGGCAATCAAGATAGCTGCTAACAGCAGTGCTGGGGGAGAACCTGACCTTATAAATTTTTGCATGTTTACCCTACCAAACTAAGAAAGGAAAAGGGAAAAAACAGGTCTCTAACCTCCAGCATCTGCAGCATCCAGTCTAGTCTAGTACAAACGTTAGCTCAGGAACAGTAATAGGTCCTGAAGCTCTAGTACAGCTAACTAAATTCACCAGGCTACAAACATTTGTGACATTGCGTTTTCACCTTGCCACTCAATTCGCCTCCTCATACACTAATCACAACTCATCAGCTACAGTTCAACAATTCCTATGCAGCACTTGAGCGATTCCGACAGACACTGAGCGCACCGACTAAATGTAGCAGGGATGGCAGCCTTCACCTGGAGGCCCGCAAGGACGCAGTCGCCGGAGACGAGGAGCACGTTGAGCGCGCGCTGCCGCGACGAGACGGTGCTCCGGTGGCTGTCGTACGCCTTGGAGACCGCCGGCGGCACCGGCACCTTCGCGTGGCACACGCTACATTCCACCTCCCCGTTCATCTCCGCCGCCGCCGCCGCCAAAGGCTCGCCGAAACACCGCGGTTCCAATCAGCTGCGCCAAAACGGCAGGAAAAATCAGGGGAAGATCGGCAAAAAAAATCGCGGGAAAATCAGGAGCGAACTTGGACGAACCAGGAGAATGTTGGGAACTGGGAACCCTAGCCTCTGGCGCGCGCGCCCACCATGTGAGCTCGCGGGGGCCGAAGCGATCGCGATTCGAAGCTCCTCGAAGGCGCGGTGGGCGAGGCCGCGACGGGGAGGAGGAGGGCAATGGGGGAGCGGAGGAGGGAGGGGAGCGGAAAATGTAGAAATAATTAAATTATTCCGATGGAATATGCCACTGGGAGGGGAAGGACTTTTGTGTAAGATCCCAGTTTCCACAAAAGCCCTTAACTTTTACAAACTTTCACAAATATCACTGCATCTCATGTAGTATCGAAGTTTTACTTTTGACATCGATGATAAACGCTTTGCATAATACTATATCTACCCCACATATTTTATTGAATACAGTAGTTCGGTTACATTTAAGACGTGCTACCAGCGTTGGACTTGTTACAAAGTCTTATTTACCGATTTTTCAAATTTCCGCGAATGTAGGTTGATTTCTTTTTTTTTTGATAATTCATGAATTGATTTATAGCAATTACTAGTAGTAAAAAGCAGGACTAGTCACTAGTGCCACAACCTAAATCCTGGGCCCACTACACCCTCAAACAAACAGAAAACACAGGGACCAAACTGAAACTTGCCACGGCCGCTTCTACTCGGGCACCGGCGGCCACCATCGCCACCGCGGAGGAGATCGCTGACTTTGCCGAAGATTGAGACGACAAAGTGGAGACCAACCCGACAACGGCTGGAAACGCCGAAATTACCCCGATGCCTTGGCCATATTTGCACGCAACCCCCTCAGGCTATTCGAGGAGAGGAGGGGGCGTTCCCGGTATTTTGACATGGCACTGGTGTGAGCGTACCCGACTGGTTAGGGGGGGAATCAGTTAATTTGCAGGTACGAGGCCGGACGACGAGTCGACGAGGGCGATGGAGTCAAGGCTCCACATGGAAGCTTCTGAATCGTTGGGAGCCGTGCGCGCGGCACGTGTGCTGCGCGTGCAGACCGGCACCCACCATCACCGACAGTTTTTTTTCCACCTTCTATGCAGAAGAGTCCAGCTCGGCAGCAAGTGTAGAAGAGTAACTGCTACGTGAATCAAACAGGGTTTACTTAACTTACTACGAGTTACCAGCAGTAGATCACATGCATTTTCTAGTACAACGCCTAAGCCTAGTGTTGACGTCTTCTCGAAGTCAACAAGCACGGAGAGGAGCTCCTTGGTGCTCCTTTGCGCATGGCGGTCAGACCGCCGTGAGGGGGCGGTCAGACCGGGTTCGCCGGATTCACCGACGAGAAGACCAAGGAACGCTCGCCCGGGAGGGACCCCGTCAGGGCAAACGCACCTTGGGTTGTCCTAGGCTCGGCAGGCCAGCTAGGACATCCTCTCATGCCGCGTAGGTAGTAGAGGAACAGAACATTAGGTTGGAAAAGTAATGGGAAAGAAAGGTAAAAAGATAAAAGTGTAATTGATAGATTCGATTGTGGATGATCCTTTGAATCGGTCGTGGCCCTTTATATTTATAGGGGGAGAGGTCTTACCCCTTTAGGAATCGAAACCATTAAAAAACGTGTAAAAGTAGAACTTCTAACCAGTTTTGGCAGGGTAAGGTGGTCAAACCGTCCTAGGGACGCGGTCTAATCGCGTGCCCGGCGTGCAGTCCTTCCGAAAGCTATATCTCCCTCATCCGGACTCCGATTTGGACGTTCTATATATGAATCTTGATCTACTTGATGAGTCCTATCCAATGGTGAAGTCCAAATTGCCTTTTGAGGACTTTGTCCATGGCGGTCTGACCGCCCCCACAAGGCGGTCTAACCGCGTCGCCCAGACCTGCCAATTTTGGTGTCAACATATGCCCCCCTGTTTTATGGCAAAGCTTGTGTGCCAGAAAACATTCACAATGGTCAAAATTGGCTAAAGACGATGATTAACAGAACATCGCCCATGTTATGGTTCCTAAAGCTTTTATGGATATCATTGTAGTTGAAACAAAATCTTAGTAACTATAGTATACACCAAACTGCTATCTCGGCTTTAGAACAGAAAATCTAACAATTGAAATCCTGATGTGGCCATGGTGGCCAACCGTAACTCATTGGTGCATCACAAGCATAATATTGATAATTGTAAAAAGAAAACCAAGGATTATACTAAAAACATGTACTATAATTAAGCATACCTAAATAAGCACTCCATGGCACATGCACCGATGGAATAAATGATGAAGACAAATGTGATGTCCGTCGATGCTTCTTTGCTTTTGATGATGAAGAGTTCCACCTTTGATCTCCTAACCGATTATTTTGCTTTTTCTCGGCTATCTTTTGATATTTATGCAGCAACTCGTCAAAGCTTGGCTTCTTCCTCATCACCTTGCTTTTTGGCAGGATACTCTCGGCTCTACCAGATTTTCTGACGAGACCGGTTAGAGCGGTGAGGACACCGGTCAGACCAGTGCTTTGAGAAACATCCATCTTAAAATCATGTTGCCCCCCAGCCGAACATGATCGTTGTTCAGCTATATTATTTATGACATGTTCATTATTGGGGACAATTTGATCAGTAGAACTAGCCGGTGATTTTTCAATAGTCGGCTTTTTTCAATAGTCTGAATTTTTATTTAATCTAATGTCCTTTTTGACACGATAGACTTGTTTGATCACCTTGCGCTTATTTTTCTTTGTTGACCGATTTTTATGATTAAAACGGTCATTACACATAGTGATGGCTCATTAATTACCGACTCCCTATGGGTTTGACAAAAATAACTAGGAGACAGCATATATGAACTATAATACCATGAAGGACAAAAATAATACATATTAAAGTAAGTTTCCCATGGCATAGGCATTGATGATCCATACGAAGGAAACAACATTGATTTGTGAGAGTTGCTCTATTGCCGATTCACGTTATGGAACTTCTCTTTAGGAGAAGATTTTGGGCATTTGGAATTTTTAGACCGACTAGCATCATTGACAATCTTTTGTCTTCGAGACTTAGCCGGAAGTTTTTCATTGGGCTTCGACTTTTCTCTTCGATGCTTACAACCTTTAGATTCAATGGTTTTCCAAACACTAATTTCTGGTTTTTTAGGCTTATCCATCTTTGGTTTAGATTTATTACACAAAAGCCTGGGAGAGGCGGTTAGACCGGGTTGCCCCCCGGTTAGACCGGCCTCAGTGCAACCAGTAGCTTCACCTTTGTTTTGTTGCCCCTCGAGCGACAAAACACTAGATGTATTCCTTATGCTCTTGCTAGGGGATTTTGGGATAAGAATTTCGGCTAGAGACGGCCGACTTGTTTCTTGACCAACAACATCACAACTTGGCAAAGCTTTGCAAGGATTAACAATATCATTAGTCGGCTTTTCAACAACCGACTCTAGATTAACAAGAATTGACTATGAACTATCCTCTTTATCAATCAAAGATTTGAGATAATAACTCACAAAATCGGATAGGTCATTAGATAAATTACCTGAGGATTGCATCTGTTTCAATGTGTCGATGGTGGATGGTGGCTGCCACTCCTTGATCTCAACTACACCTTGCTTGGTTTTGAAAAAACAGGAAAGAAGCAATCTTTTCTCCGCCAAGTCACGCTCTCGCAAGTACTCCTCAGATAGATCGATGCTAGGTTTTGATAGATCAGCCATGGTAGTTCAATCCTCGTTTCCCCAGCGGAGTCGCCAATTTGTTGACGTCTTCTCGAAACCAACAAGCACGCGGAGGAGCTCCTTGCTGCTCCTTTGTGCAGGGCGGTCAGACCGCCTTGAGGGGTGTTGGGGGGGTTACCCGAAAAATTCGGATGATTCCCCTAACACGAGAGAGAGAGAGAGAGTTCTTAACACGTTTAAGCACAGAGTGAGAGCGCAGAGTGACTGTGATTCCCTTTATAGATTGCACAAGTTCCCAAAAGTCTGAATCCGTTTACACGTGCCCTCGCGCCCCCTTTTATAGGGAGATGAAGGGACTTTTACATAAAAAACACCCTCAGGCTCAGGGAATATTCCTAGTGTGAACGCATACAAGAATGTCTTTCTCGTCTAACATATTTACAAATCTGCCACTAGTTCACACTCAAAACCCGGACTTTTTGGGACAACAACTTTGACTTTGCTTCTCCGTCGGTTCGCGAATGTCTTCACGTGTGACTCCCGAACCAATCGGCTTTCGCTTCTTCGAAGGTTCATGCATGTCTTCACGCGTGACTCCCGAACTGGGTCCCCGACAGATTCCCGAATCGGCCGTCCTCCAATGTTCGCGCCATCGCCAGCTCGAGGTTCTGGGCTTCCGCATGTTCGCGACCCCACTTCTTCACCGAATCACGATTCCCGAACTTCACGCATTCGCGAATCCGAGGCTTCACAGGTTCCAGGCTTCCGAAAATCGTGAGTTTCCTGTTCCTGAAAAACATGTCTCAAGAACTTTGTCAAACTTAACGTTTCGAGGGTGACGGGTTTTCCTGAATTCCCCAACACTAGCCCCTCGGGGAAGCGGGTTGACTCCGACGATCCGATTCCACGAATATTTCGGAAATTTAGTAAAAAACGTCACCCTCGGAACGTCGGAGGGGACACGCGTCGCCCGGAAACCCTAGAACGGTTAGATCGAGGCAGGTTTCGCGGAACTACCCCTCCCCGCCCCTATAAATAGGAGGCTCCCGCTGTGAAAAAAATTTTACGGCTTTCCTGATTTTTTATGATTCGTGAAACTTTCTTGCTCGCAGAATCTCGTGTTCTACTGAAAAGTTCGCGATCTTCCGGTTTTCTTTGCACCTTCTAAGGTATTATCTTATTTCTCTCTTTCAATTCTTACTTGTCATATTTTGCTGCAATGGTGTCTTTGTTCTATGAACTTCATTCTCGAATGTTGTTCTTATTGCTTCGTATGTGTATCTCTGTTGGTTAGGTGGCTCGAGTTAAAAGCACTGCCAGACCCATGACTACCGAAGAACTCATCGCGGCTGGCAGTTGACCCAGTTGTCGAAGGTGCTGAGAATGCTGCACCAACTGAAGATGTCGGCTCTCCTAGCGGCTCCAGGAGTCGCGAAAACGGGGAAGTTCAATCAGATGACGACGAAGATATCGGGGATGTGGACGCCGGCGTCAGTGATCTGGTTAAAGTAAAGACTATCGGTCCGCTGCCACCCTCTCTTGCCTTCGGAGAGTCCAAAGTCACAACCAATTTGATTCGGGAATATGAAAAAGCCGGGTTCTTCCCTCCAGGCGTTGGGCGAGCCCCACTTGATGAACAAATCCCTACCCCTGAGGACGGAGAGGTTGTCGTCTTTCGTGACTTCTTTATCTGTGGACTCAGATTCCCCTGCGACCCGATCCTGCCGGCTATTTTGGATGCCTTTTCGGTGAAGATCCACAAACTTTTGCCGAAGTCTTTTCTTGAAGTGTCGAAATTCATTTGGATCATGAAGACCTTCGGCTGTAACCCCATTGTCGACGCCTTTGCCAGATTCTACGAACTGGTAATTATTCCCGAGGTTATCAAGGCCAGCAACGGGCAGTTCTATCACACTCAACATGCGTGTTTCACCTTCAACACCCGGCGCCAGAACACCCGAAAAGGGATCACCCGAATTCAGATTGCTCCCTGCTGCAAGACTAACCTCACCGACGACTGGAACTCTCATTGGTTCTACCTGAGGGTCAACATGTCGGAAGTTTCTGGCTACACAGGCTCGGCTCACCCCTTGTCGTGCCCAATTGCGCCCCTGACCGCGGTGAACACTGCCAAATTCAATCACCGGGCAATGGGGATTAGAAACTGCGAGAGTGCATTTCATCTCGCCAGTACTATACTTGGTGGCCGCGACATTATTGAAGAATTCGTTGCTGCCCAGATTTGGCCGATTTCCAGCGGTTGGGCTCCCATCAAGATCGTGTATTTCAACGTTAACTGGGCAGCTCAAGAAGTGCCTTTCCCGAAGTTCGGGATTAACCTGCGTGAAAATCAGAGCGCTGATGCCTTCATGATCGAGATTGAAAAAAGGGTGAATCTCATGATAGGCGAATATACTATGAACGAATACAAGGCGTACAAGGCCCTTGTGAAGCACAAGAAGAGGATCAATCGCGTATTCACCGAGGTCTGTGGAGATAAGTCGTTCAGTTATCGAAGCCCGGGTCCTAAGCTGAAGGTTCCTGCGGTCGCTGTGGCTAGTTGTTCGGCTGCCCCTATTAATGCTCCCCGAAGAAGATCCTCGAAACGAGGTTCATCAGCTGTCAACGAAAGCTCTTCCTCTGGCATCAAGACCTCTAGGACGAGATCCTTGGAGTCGTCGAAGCGCAAGCGCAAGACTTCCGAACGAGTTTCGGACGTCGAGCTTCAGGCGGCTTCCGGCCTAGCCCAGATGAGCCGCAAGAAGTTGAAGAAGGCGGTGAAGAAGATTTCTTCTTCCGGGGTTCGGCGAGTTCCATCTGCCTTTGACGACGACATCTTCGTGGGAGCAGATAGCCAGAAAGGTTTTTGCTTCTGGCCTCTGTTGAGATTTAACTTTCGAGACAACTGTCCGTCGGGTTCTGATAATGAGTTCGTGGATATTGATTCTTTTTCAGATGCTACTCCCGAAGTTCGCAAGGAGGTTGTGCCTGTCACTGCTGCCGAAACCCCTGTTGCTGCTGAGACCCCCGCTGCTGCCGAAACCATTGTTGCTGCTGAAGTCCCCGCTGCTGAAGTCTCTCTGCCTATCACGCCCGTGACGAGGCTTCCCCCGAATTCACTAAGGAACTTGAACTCAGTGTTTAAAGGGGGGAGGACCCTGTCGAACGTGCTCCCTTGGTCGAAGTTCGGGAGGTTGTTCCCGAAGATCAGGCTCCCTCTCCTTCTTTGGCCGCTTTCAACAAGAGTTTTGGTACGTCTCATCGCGGCGAGTTATTAAGTGTTGGTTTCGAGACAGCTGGCGTTGGGAGCAAGAAGTCCAAGATTTTAACACTGTGGAAATCGCCTGTGATTGTTGATGAAACAGGAGGGGAGAGTTCGGAACAACCCGAAGGAGCTGCTCAGGACTTTGATAGGGGGCCTCACCCTACTCCCGAAGCCACCCCTTCATCTCGGGGTAAGGCTTCTCCTAGTTCGACGAAACAGGTCACCATGCAGCACTTCAGCAAGCAAGGTTCGTTTCTCTTCATTACATTTTCGCGTTTTTTCCGATTCTTGAATTTCGATATGAGACATTAATCTTGGATTTTTCAGAATTCAAGGATCTTCTCCACTTTTACTCTCCGTCGAAGCTGGCGCGCTTTCAAGAAGACTACGCACTCAAGCATTCTATGCTCGGGAAAGTTGCCATTGAGCGGCTTGCTGAACAAGAGAAAGCAAACAAGCAACTTTCCCAAGAGTCCAAGAAACTCAAGCGTAGCTTCGCCCTCGCACAGTCCGCGAACATCGATCTTGAGAAGAAGGTGGCTGAACTGGCGGAGGCCTTAAAGACCAGTCAAGACGAAAAAAAAGATCGCGGAGGCAGCATTTGAGCAGTCTAGAAAGGAGCTGGAAAAGGTTCAAAAGGCCCACGAAGATGATCTCAGTTTGATCGAAAATCTTCGAGAGAAACACGAGAGGGTTGCGAAAACTGCCGAAGGTCTTCGCATTAACAACGCCAGTCTCGCCAAATCTCTGAGCGCGAAAGATCAAAAAATCCTGGATCTTGAAAAAGCGTTGGCGGAGCAGGATGCAACCTCGAAGAAGAACACTTCCGAAATTCTGAAAAAGTTGAAACTTCTTTATGAGGAATACAAGAAATCATTGAACGAGTTCGGCGTTCGTCCAGCTCCTCTTCTGGATAATATTGAAATTCCCGAATTCATGGACTGGATGGAGACTGAATTCAAGGCCTTTTCTGAGGTAATCTCCGGCGCCAGCGACTTCGCGGCTGCTTTCTCCGTGGAGAGCATGCTGAAGATTCTTCATGACTTCGACTGGGCTGATCTGGAGAAGTTCCGCGACAAGATCTCCCAATTCCCTAGCACCACGAGCACTTCGATAATTCGAGCCAATGCAGATGTTCAAGCCATCAAGAATAAATTCGCGAGGGAATTCTGGTTCGCCAGCGGGAAGGAGACCGTCAAGCTCATCGCGCGTGCTAAACTTGCTGAGGTAAATTTTTGTACGATTTTTTCACTTGTACCGGCTATCGATGTTTCAGTTTCTCGAGTTCCCTTTTACATTTGCTGTTCTTTCCTTCTCAGCTGAACAAGGAAGAGGATCTCGAGAATATCACTACGTCTCCCGAAGGGTCAACTTCCGGCGAAGATTCTAGTGACTCAGGCGACGGGGGTTCGGGCGGCAGCAGTAGCTGCGATGAGGGCAGCAACGACGGGCAAGCTTCCGGGCGCGATGAAAGTTCTCCGAAGGTGGACGTCATGTATTAGATGTTTTATCCGAACCTTGCACACTCTCAAGGCTGTCTGTATATTTTGTAGATTCACTTAGCTTTTCTGAACAAATGTTTTGTAAACTTTAACCTGCGCAGGTCCTGCAAGCCGTGCCTGCGCAGGACGTGATGCCACTGCGAATTCATCGAGATAGGATGTTCGTTAGCGGCGAAGCGTGGCACCTGTTCAAACAAGTTCATCCCGAACAAGACTTCTCTGATTTTTGGCTCGAAACCTCGCTTAAATTTTCTATGGGCTGTTTCGATCTTTCTTCCTTTTTCTTGTTTTGTAAGAAGGAAAGTTCTGCGTCCGCTGCTTCGTGCTCCGCGAATATTCCGAAGACGGAGCCCCTTAGCCCCTTGGCAGACGCGTCCGATTTCGCTTATGCTAGCGATGTTGCCGAGGACAGTGGCTGTAAACTAGGACATGTTGTGGAGCTTTCATTCTAAATTTTGCACTAACTGCTGTAATCGTTGATGAACTATTTCGAAGGGTTTATGCGAATAAGGCAATGAATACGTTTTTTATTGAAAAAACGTCACCCTCCCCCACCTTGCCGTTTTGCATGAAAACTTGAAGGTAGGTTGACGAAGCTTACTATTCGAGTATTTCGATCGAGCATACTTTTTAGGAGAAGTCTTCGTTAGTTTTCGAAAATTTCAACCGTTATTGCGCAAGTCGACAAAATTTGTTTTCGAATTTTGTGGACTTGATCCGGCTGGCAAACTTGCCTTGGTTGATACTGCAACACTCGGTTGCTTCAACCATGATTTTCTACGATTTTCCGCATGAGCCCCTTGCTCTTTTCTTACAACGATGTTATCACGAAAACTTTTCGCTAAAGAAAAATCTGTAGACAACCCCTTACACATTCACTTTCTCGAAATCATCATGCAAACTTTTTCAGTGGAAATCCCTTCGTGGATGGGATTCTAGGCCACAATTTACTGCTGTCTCGGGCCTTTTTGGTGGGAATCCCTTCGTGGGTGGGATTTGAGGCCACAACTTGTTGTTGTCTCTGGCCCTTTTGGTGGGAATCCCTTCGTGGGTGGGATTTTAGGCCACAACTTATTGTTGTCTCTGGCCTTTTTTCGGTGGGAATCCCTTCGTGGATGGGATTTTTTAGGCCACAACTTGTTGTTGTCTCGGGCCTGTTTCTTCACGATAGAATTCAGGCTATCACGAAGCCTTTCTCGCGAACTTTTTTCTTTTTTCACGATGGGATTCTGGCTATCGCGAAACCTTTCTCACGAACTTTTTTATTTTTTTCACGATGGGATTCTGGCTATCACAAAGCCTTTCTCACGAACTTTTTTATTTTTTTCACGATGGGATTCTGGCTATCACAAAGCCTTTCTCACGAACTTTTTATTTTTTTCACGATGGGATTCTGGCTATCACAAAGCCTTTCTCACGAATTTTTTTTCTTTTTTCACGATGGGATTCTGGCTATCACAAAGTCTTTCTCACAAACTTTTTTCTTTTTTTCACGATGGGATTATGGCTATCACAAAGCCTTTCTCACAAACTTCTTTCTTTTTTTACGATGGAACTCTGGAAATACGCGATTTGGGGGAAGACTCTTTTTATACATATATCACAAAGAGTATTTACATAGGATTCGCCTCGTTAAAAACCTTGCCTCTTGATTTAGAGCCCCCTTTGCGAGGAAAGAGTACGGTCCTTCTTATTCTAATACAACTAGGAAAAGGAAAGCTAATTTTTTCTCCCGAAATCACTTATAGACACGTGATTCGGATTTTTTAGTTTTTTAGAATACAAACTTGCGAAAATTGAAAAACTACTATATATTACATCTAGATACAACTGGGGTTTTCATGGATAATACCTTTTTAGGCTGTCAGCATTCCACGAATACGGCAACTCTTCGCCAGTTTGCTCCATTAAGCGAAAAGCCCCTGGCATGTTTGTTTCCTTGGCGATGTAAGGCCCTTCCCAAGACTCATAAAGTTTTCCTGGGTTCTCCCAATTTTTCTTCCTTTTTAACACAAGATCACCAGTTTTGATGTCCTTTCGGACTACCTTCTTGTCTCTCCAAGACCTTGTTTCTCTTTGGTATTTCTCAATGTTTTCCGCGGCTTCAAGGATCGTCAGCTCGATCATGTCTTTTTCCACCTTCTTATCGATTTCCTCTATCTCTTTTCCTTTCAAGACTCTCATGCTTTCATTCTTGATTTCCTCCGGTGTCATAGCCTCAGTGCCGAAAAGTAGGCGAAAAGGCGTGAAACCTGTTGCTCTCGACACTGTGGTGTTGTGAGACCAGATCACCTTCGGTAGTTCATCTACCCACTTTCCCTTCTTCTGTCGAACAAGTATTTCTTGATTCCCGAAAAAATCAGGCCATTGGCTCTTTCAACTGCCCCATTGGACTGCGGGTGATACACTGACGAAAATTTCGCCTGAGTGCCTAAGGTTTTGCAATATTCTTTGAAGGTGTAGCAGTCGAACTGTTTGCCATTGTCAGCCGTTAGTTCTCTAGGAACCCCGAACCTGCATACTATGTTCTGCCAAAAGAATTTCTGAATTGTTGTTGCTTTGATATTCGCAAGTGGTTTTGCCTCCACCCATTTTGTGAAATAATCGACTGCAACAAACTGCGAATCATAGCTGTTGCCCGAGCTGTTGGCAACAGGCCCACTAGATCCATTCCCCACCTTTGCACAGGCCAAGTCGGTGGAATTAGGTGAACTGGCATTGAAGGCAGATTCTATTGATTTGCCGTTTTCTGGCATGCTTCACACTGCCAAACTAATGTCTTGGCATCAATGTTTATGGTGGGCCAATAGAATCCCTTCTTTATCGCCTTTCCGGCCAAAGCCCTGGTGCCTATGTGCGCCCCACAGAATCCGCTGTGAATTTCCTTTAGAAGTTCCTGACCTTTTTCGGAGGTGATGCACCGCAGCCAAGGTTCAGTGACTCCTGATTTGTATAGTTCTCCATTCACTACTGTATAGCCCTGAACCCTTTGCTTAAATCTTTTCTCCTCTAACTCATCTTGTGGTTCGTAATGTCCTCTCAGATAAGCCATGATTTATTGCTCTCCAATCAGAAGTCTCTACTACATTCACGATTTTGGCCCTCGAATCCTTGATGGGGGGCTCTCTGATGATTTCGAAAAACACATCTGGGGGTAGCTCTTGATTTCTGGTTGCTGCTTTCGCCAGCTTATCTGCCTCATTGTTGTCATCCCTTGGGATATGCTGGAGTGAATAGCCTTTGAAGTGTTTTTCCATTTCCCTTACTTTTTTCTAGATACTTAATGAGAACGGGATTCCTTGCCTCGCTTTCTTTCTCGATATGTTCTTGGATCACTTTCGAATCCGTTCTGATTATGAAGGTCTGTTGCCACAAGGCTCTCATTTTCCTTAATGCCAACAGAAGAGCTTCGTATTCCGTTGTGTTGTTCGTGGAATGTTCGTTGTTCGCGAATACGAGCCGAGCTGTGTATCTTATGACTACGCCTGTTGGGGATGTCACAACAGCTGAAATTCCAACCCCCTTGTAACACCAGGCTCCGTCGCACTGCACTATCCAAGGTTCAGGTGCATTTTCCTCAAAGTTCTGAGTAGGTGAAGTCCAGTCCACGACAAAATCTGCCAAAACTTGCGATTTTATTGCACTTCTTCTCTCAAAGTCCACGACATATTCAGAAAGTTCCGCGCCCCACTTGATGATTCGGGTGGATGCCTCTCTATTTGCGAACAGATCATTCAGTGGCTGGTTTGTGATGACTCTTATCCTGTGACCCTCGAAGTAATGCCTTAGCTTCCTTTCTGCCATAATGACCGCATATGCGATTTTTTCCAGCTCGGAATAGAAGATATTGGATCCAGATTATGCTTCAGAAGCAAAGTATACAGGAATTTGTCTGAGCTTTCCTTCTTCTTCTTTTTCCTGCACTAACACTGTGCTTACTGCCGAATTTGATGCGGACACATATAGCAGGAGTGGCGATTTCGGTTCACGAGGACAGAGTTTGGTCATGGTGGACAAGTAATCCTTCAATTCTTGGAAGGCTCGCTTCTGAGGTTCAGACCACTAGAAGTTCTTAGTACTTCTGAGGACTTGGAAGAACGGTAAGCTTCTTTCTTCGGTTCTGGGAATGAATCTGTTAAGGGCAGCTACTCTCCCTGTCAGCTTCTGCACATCTTTTACTGAGACTGGATCTTGCATTTCCACTAGAGCCTTGATTTTGTCGGGATTTGCCTCTATGCCTTTCGTTGAAACTAGGCGTCCAAGAACTTTCCCCTTGTGAATGCCGAATACACATTTCTCTGGATTCAGCTTCAGATTCGCTGACCTCATGTTCGCAAATGTTTCCGCCAGGTCACTGATGTGGTCTTTCCTCTGAACACTTTTGACGACTATGTCGTCCACATACGCCAAGATGTTTCTCCGAATCTGTGGGTGTAGTACTATTGCTATCATTCTTGAGAATGTACATCCTGCGTTCTTTAGCCCCTCTGGCATTCTTACGAAGCAAAATGTTCCGAAGGGAGTGATGAAACTTGTTTTTTCTTCGTCCTACTTGCGAACCCTGATCTGATGATACACAGAGAACATGTCCAGGAGCGAGAGCATCTCACTGTTGGCTGCATCATCTACGATTTTGTCTACCCTTTCCAAGGGAAAATCGTCTTTCTTGCATGCCTTGTTCAAATCGGTGAAGTCCACACACATTCTCCACTTTCCATTTTTTTTCTTAACTGGTACAGTGTTGGCTAGCCAGATCGGATACTTGACTTCTCTGATTACTTGTGCGTCCTGCAATCTTTGAACTTCTGCTTCGACTGCTTTCACCTTTTCCTCAGACATTTTCCGAAGTTTCTGCTTCTTGGGAGGTATTTTTTCGTTTGTCTGCAGGGCATGTTCGATGATGTCTCTGTCCACACCTTGCAGGTCCTTGGCTGACCATGTAAAAACATCTTTGTTCTTGTTCAGGAATTGTACGAGATTTTTGTCCTCTTCGGCACTTAGGTGTGCCCCTATTGTGACTGCTCTATCAGGTATGTCGTCCAGATACACTTTCTTGGTTTCGCCATCTGCAGCTATTTCAATTTTTTCTTTATCCCACTTAGGTTCTTCGTGAGTTTCCTTCTTCTCGTCAGCTGTTTTCAGCTGGTACACGTTCGTCTGGCCGGGTGTGTGGCCTTTTTCTATGTTTCTGGCCTCTTGCTGATTGCCGAACACTGTGATGACCCCTTTGGGCGCAGGCATTTTCATGCATAAGAACTGCTGCCTTATGACTGCATCAAACTTGTTCATGAAACCTCTACCGAAAATCGCGAGGTATGGGTGGTAAATGTCAACCACGTCGAAAGTGAGAGTCTCCGTTCTGGCATTTTCGAGATCTCCAAAGGAAACCGGGAGTGATATCTTTCCAACCGGCCTGATGGGCTTTCCTTCGAACCCCTGTAGTGGGTACTCTGGGGGGTCCAACATGTGCTGGCTCAGATTCATCTTTTCAAAAGTCTTCAAGAATAAGATATCCGCTGAGCTTCCATTCTCAACTAGGACTTTTCCTGAGATACCCCTTGTTCTTTCATTTCGTCAATTTCTCTCTGTATAACTTCGATTTGCTCTTTTGCTTTGTTTAGCGCTTTAGCTTTTCAGAGATTTTTCTCTTCGCTTGCAATTGACTTGCGAACTTTTCTTTGTCTTTCTGCAGCTGTTGTATCTTTTGCTGAACCATTTCTAGCTCCCTGTCTATGGTGTCAGCATCATCATCGACATTCTCAAATTCTTGCTGTTCAGCCGGTTGTTCTTGGGTATGAGCCGTTTTTTCTGCTCTTGCCTTCATGAGAGCTTCGAGCTTTGCTCTCCGCTCTTGGTGTGTTGTGTTGGAAGGTTCAGGAACGAAAGAGGTTTCATTCCTTTGGGTAGGATGGTGATCGTCTCGATTTGCCTCTGCTGGAACGTTCTTCTTGGATTTCTTCTGAGGTGGCATCGTGAGCTTCTCTTCGTCTGGAACACGGTGGGCGCCAATGTTGGGGGGGTTACCGGAAAAATTCGGATGATTCCCCTAACACGAGAGAGAGAGAGTTCTTAACACGTTTAAGCACAGAATGAGAGCGCAGAGAGACTGTGATTCCCTTTGCAGATTGCACAAGTTCCTAAAAGTCTGAATCCGTTTACACGTGCCCTTACGCCCCTTTTATAGGGAGATGAAGGGACTTTTACATAAAAAACACCCTCAGGCTCAGGGAATATTCCTAGTGTGAACGCATACAAGAATGTCTTTCTCGTCTAACATATTTACAAATCTGCCACTAGTTCACACTCAAACCCCGGACTTTTTGGGACAACAACTTTGACTTTGCTTCTCCGTCGGTTCGCGAATGTCTTCACGTGTGACTCCCGAACCAGGCCCTCGAGAGATTCCCGAATCGGCTTTCGCTTCTTCGAAGGTTCATGCATGTCTTCGCGCGTGACTCCCGAGCTGGGTCCCCGACATATTCCCGAATCGGCCGTCCTCTGAAGTTCGCGCCATCGCCAGCTCGAGGTTCCGGGCTTCCGCATGTTCGCGACCCCACTTCTTCACCGAATCACGATTCCCGAACTTCACGCATTCGCGAATCCGAGGCTTCACAGATTCCAGGCTTCCGAAAATCGTGAGTTTCCTGTTCCTGAAAAACATGTCTCAAGAACTTTGTCAAACTTAACGTTTCGAGGGTGACGGGTTTTCCTGAATTCCCCAACAAGGGGGCGGTCAGACCGGGTTCGCCGGTGAGAAGACCAACAAACACTCGCCCGGGAGGGACCCCGTCAGGGCAAGTGCACCTTGGGTTGTCCTAGGCTCAGCAGGCCAGCTAGGACATCCTCTCATGCCGCGGAGGTAGTAGAGGAACAGAACATGAGGTTGGAAAAGTAATGGGAAATAAAGGTAAAAAGATTAAAGTGTAATTGATAGATTCGATTGTGGATGATCCTTGAATCGGCCGTGGCCCTTTATATTTATAGGGGGGAGAGGTCTTACCCCATAAGGAATCGAAACCATTAAAAACGTGTAAAAATAGAACTCCTAACCAGTTTTGGCATGGTAAGGCGGTCTAACCGCCCTAGGGACGCGGTCTAACCGCGTGCCCGACGTGCAGTCTTTCCGGAAGCCATATCTCCCTCATCCGGACTCCGATTTAGACGTTCTATATATGAATCTTGATCTACTCGACGAGTCCTATCCAATGGTGAAGTCTAAATTGCCTTTTGAGGACTTTGTCCAGGGCGGTCTAACCGCCCCCACAAGGCGGTCTAACCGCGTCGCCCAGACCTGCCAATTTTGGGTGTCAACACAGTGTCAAACAACATATAGATCACTTTAGATAACACATAGTTTCAGAGAGTCTCAATCAGTTAACAATCAGGCTGAACATACAGATCATTTTACACGACTGAACCCTTTGCCTGGCAACCAAACACTTGCTGCACTCTTGTAAATTTCAATTTCTTAATTAACACAGTATAATCTACATTTCCGTCCATGCAAGTAACAACATCTGAGTAGCACAGAACAAATCATTATTGGAAATTTGGAACTAATCAACCCTTGGATTAGTACCCAAAAAACTCCACCTAGTACATTATAACTGGTGAGCAACAATTAGAGCACCTAGCGATCATTACACGGAGAAAAAAGAGGCAAAAAGAAGCAGCAGGTCCTGCATTTTGCAAACGCTGCATTATGCAGACCACCCTGAGGAATGATAAGCTTCCGATTCTTTTCATAGAAGCTCGGACCATGGATCGCATCGAGTCTTGTCGCTGTAATTCCAAGGTCATAATTCCTCCCTCTCCCCCAAAGTTTTTGCAGAAGCAGAGATCACTCATGTTGCTTCGATGCCACGAAGCAGAAGCAGGTCCTGAGGAGTTTCTGCTCCCCATATCCCAAACCCATACAGGCAGATTCCTCAACTTCCCAAGCCAACCATCAGTTCAGCCGTCATAGCATACTCTACCAGAAAACAGCTAGCTGCAGAGCTTGACAGTGCATGCTACTGCTTGAGCCCAATACTTCAACCTCGCCTTCACTTCCTCTGGATCGTCACCTGCCAGAGCCAATACTAATCAGCAAGGAACGGCAGCTCTTTTATAGAAAAAATCAATCACAAACAGAACATAATCTCAGGACTCAAGGGGCAAGACACAGGTCTCACGGAGGTTATAGGCTCCCTACTGTTTTCTCTTGTTTTTCCTTTCACAAAAGTGAGCACTTTTTCGCGCAACTTACAAAAATGAATCTTTGGTAAAGGTAGAATAATGCTTCTTCAAATTTACGCTACTTCTTTTGAGGAGGAAAAGTGTGCCGGAAAGGAGATAGCATAATTCAGTGGAGCCTAGTCTTGCTTTGCTTTGTCGTGAAGATTGTCTTGGAGAAGACAGTTAGCACTTGTAAGAAAAGTGGCATCAATGAAAAAAATGCATGCTCTGACTCGTTGTTTCTATATTGTGGTGTGACCCATAATGCTACTATCGTTTTCCTGCTCCACTATGAATGGAAATGATGAAAATTTTATTTATTTTTCACTTGGTATCAAATTCAGATGTCACCAAAACCATTGAATGGAGGACAACAAAAAAAGTAGGTAGAATCTTGAGGAGTCTATCATCCATATCCCCTTTTTATGAAATGGAGTAGAATAAAATGTTTTTTCTTCTCCGTGACAAAGCTCCTATGGAGTAAATGATACAGTTATCAAAGCAAATTGTGATACAAGTCGTAAAACAATAAGGATGGAATCAGGAGCATCCTCCTTAAAAAAAATCGAGGCCTGACAGTGGCAGTTCTTAAAAGAGATTTAATCCAATCTCCAACACATCTTCAGTTCTTAATTAACATTGTTGCTACAAAGTATTCTTGAAAAAAAACAAGAACTCATTGCAAAGCAAATTATTAAGAGAGATTCAGCACTCCACCGAGCGCATAAACTGAACCGGGAAATTTGTTATAACAGCTAAAAGAGCATTAAGCCCATCAGAAAACATGCTGATATATGCAGGACTGTTGAAATTAGGCATCCAACCAAGTTAGTAATCGACCAAAAGGTGCTTAAGATTCTTGCTATTCTACAAGAAGCTGAGTGATCCTTACAGAAAGAGATGCTGATATATGCAGGACTGTTAAAATACTTTTCTAAGATTCTTTGCTATTCTACAAGAAACTGAGTGATCCTTTACAGAAAGAGATGCTGGACTGCTGTTCATGAATGTCAATTTTTTCCAGGCGCCCATACAGTGATCCTTTCACGGCCAAAAGTTTTTCGTTCATTCACAACATCGCTGGATTAAGTATTTATTTCCACGAAATCGAAGCCTGGGGAGAGAGAGAGAGAGAGAGAGAGAGAGAGAGAAATGATTTACCAGGTCCGGAGATCCTCCAATTCGGGAGAGGCGTCGCCGAAGCCTCCTGCTCGTGGCCCGGCTCCCTCTGCTCGTCGAGGAACCTGCGGGTCATGGAGTAGCATAGCTCGAGCGCGGGCAGCGTGCCGCAGAGCCCGGGGATCTCGCTGTACGCGAAGCCGAAGCCGAGGTCGAGGCAGCCCTTGAGCTCCTCCAGGTCGTCCTCCGTGAGGCTCCTCGTCCGGACCACCCCGTCGTCTCCGCCGGCGCCCGAGGACGCCTCGACCGTCACGAAGCTGCTGCTCCGGCGCGGCTGCCGCGCCAGCCTGCTGGCGCTGGCGGTCGGGGTGGCCGGGTCGCCGCCGGCGGTTGAGGCTGAGTCCGGGAGCTGCGGCTGCGAGGAGAAGTAGGCGGTGGAGGAGACGGGTTCCATTTCTCTGCTCGGTTTGGCTCGGCTGTTGGCGCCGCAGGTAGTAGTAGACTAGTAGTAGTGATCAGTGATCCGGTCGGGGTCGCCGCCTTGGCCTATTTATAAACAGAAAAACGAGTGTTTCTCTTGGTTTAAAATATGTGGGCCATCCTTTTCGGATTATTATTATTTTAGTTGCTCTAACTAGCTATAGATTCATGAATGTTTTTAGTTGGAGCTAATTTAGTTGTTGCGGAAAAAAATAAATCCGTTTCAGTTGGAGCTACTGCGCGAGTTGATTGATCCATAAAAATTAGGACTGCTGGTACATATTGAAATTTCTCTTATTTAGTATTAAAATGGAGCATTTGAACGTTACCCTTTTTTTTTCAAGAAACTCTTGCTCCTGTAACATGACTAGGGTGGGTGGTAATAATGAAATGTGGTCCTCATTAAATCTTCACAGTCCGATTCTAATTATTTTAAACTCAAAGTTGTGTAGTATTACGATCCGAGTTTTGTAAATCTGATCCCCAAATTTGCTAAGTTATTAATTAGCTAGGTTAAATCGGAAAAATCCTTATCACTCATAAGTTATTAATTACTTCGTTGGAGAACGTATCGATCATCCGCTGTGATAATGAGCGTCGGCCGGCATCGTGAATCCGTAATGCGATGTAGAGTACGTTGGCTTTTGGATAAGATGGGCCTGGAAAACCTAATTCTCTTCATCAGTAATATAATATAATAAACCGAAGATGCAGATTGACATGGACATGGACTGAATGCGGCAGCTTCCCCTTGTCAGTCCTGAGCGGCTGAGCTTGAACAAAAAGCCCGCCACGCTGTCCCCCCGTGGCCTCATCAGCCACCAGTAGTGCACTAGTGCTAGTGCAACACACACGCAGAGTAAGTTTTTTTTTACAACAAAAAAAAAATCCAGGGCTTTCCCACTCGATCAACAACAATGTTCAACCTCGACGACGGCAGGATGGACGCAATGCCTTGCCGAAGAAGGGATTTCACTTGCCACTCCACTTGGTGCGTCGTGCGTGTCGCTGTCGTGCATCGCATGAGCACGTAGCACAGATCATCGTGAGATGCGCGCGCGCTCGTGGCACGGTGGTGGTGGGGGCGGACGCCGACGTGGCCGGATAAGCGCGCGGGGCCCGCCGGGGGAAGCTTGTGGCGGAGGAGCGCCGAGCGCGCGAGGGGGCGGGGGCGCCCGCCGGCCCCTCGCGGCGTGGCGAGGCAAGCGCGCCGCGCGCACGGTGCACAGGCCACAGGGGATGCATGCAGGTGTGCCGAGCCGCGCGGCGGGGAATCCGTGGGTGCTCCTGCATGCCTTCCCCACCCCCCCTGGCATGAGCACGGGCCGTGTGGGTTCCATTCTCCTCTTGGCCACGATCTCGATCTCCCCCTGCTGTCGCGCGCGCGACCACGTCACTGTCCCGGCCAGATGGAGCTGCGCTGGACTTGGGCTGCGGGTGCTCGCTCGATCGTGCGCCCACGGCGGCAAGCAAGTGCGTCTCGCTTTCACCCTAGCTACGTGGCATGCATCGTACGCTGCTGTGCTTGCTGATCAAAGGCAGAATTTAAGGAGGCCACGTACGAGAAGCATGCATGCATATGCAACACACGCACGCAGCTGCAGCTGCAGCTGCAGCGATGATGCAAGTAGGGACCACGTCGGATGACCCAGAGAAATCGATCGGTCATGACAACGTTCCAATTCCAACCTGTCGCGAATTGCAATGTGCAACAAGGTACAGCAGTCGTCGGAGAGATTTGCATGCAGCATCACGCGGTGTAGTTTGTGGACGGCAGGAGAGCTGAGGCGTGATCCACCCAATCGCGCCACGTGCATGCCAACATTTTTTTTTTTGGTGAGGTCGTCTCAATCGATCTCGATCCTGAGAATAATAATCTTGCGAGGCCGCGAGCTGCTACAGTTTTTGATCCACATTCCAAATGGATGGACCAGACCACGCATAAAACCAGCTAGTAGCAGCTAGCAGCAGTGTGCATTCGGTTCGGTCCCACCGAAACATTTTCTGTGGTCCAACACGATCTCTCTCCTTTTCATTTTCAAATCAAATAAAAAAGGGAGAGAGAAGTGGATAAACTTTTGGAGCCAAATTTGCCGGGGTCGTTGTCCGTTTGTCCTCCTGCCCACTACCGAATTCAAAGGTGGCGAATTCGGAGGACCACGCCACTAGCTGCCCGCCCGCCCCCCCGGCCCGGGCGCCACACGGAAGGGTCGGATGTCAAACAAATTAGCTAGTAGAGTCGTTTTCGAATGGGGATGGCAAGTTTATGTGTCGTGATGTCCGTGCTTTTGGGGGTCGATTTCCGCATACTTTGTGCTGTTCGATCGCAAACAAATTAAGATCATCCCGTCAGTAAAGGTTGAACCATGAACACGTAGTAGGTGATCGAGTAGCATTCTGAACTTGGAACATCTGTCGGTAAAATGGGTGTAAAAGAAATGGTAGCTACGTTTATTTCCTTGACCACACTAGTCCGGATTTCAAGTAAGAAAAAATGAACTAAAAAAATGAGCTACGAGAGATCAATAACCTTTTTTTTTATAATGAGAGAGAGAGAGATATATATATCAATAACCTTACACGTACCATTGTTTACGCAGCCCTGCAGCGACCACACATGATTATGTGGTAATTAGTGGTAACGATGATCCAAATATTTTGAAGCCCTGTTGTGAGTTGTGTCCAATGACTCATATCCGACGCTAGCGCTCGAATCGTCTGATGAAGATTTTCCTATCGCACGCTCCGTTTGTAACACCGAAATTTTATAGGTGCCAGATCGAAAAATATGCAAAAATAATAATAAAATCATTTGATTCTTGGGTAGAAATTCCAACTACAACATTGTTGTTTCATACAAAAGTGAAATATGTGCACTGGCGGAGCCAAGTTTTGGCCAAGGTGGGTCATGGCCCCCCCCGATCCATACAAATTTATATGCATATATTTATACGTGCAATAGTTCCTTAGTTATAAAAACATATAGAGTTATAAAAACTAACAGTCAAGCCATGTATGTTTAACTCTAGCAAATCCATATCACTACTAAATTCCTTTTCCCCTAGAAAAAACTAACCAGGAGCACTATATCACCATGCAAGCAAGCACTCCAAGCACACAATCCATTGAGAGTCTCCATTCAACTCCCTGTCTACTACTCCCTACGGCCAACGCGTGATTAACACCGGACTTCATCTTTCCACCGCTCTCATGAGCTCACATCGACCTCTGCTCTTTACCGGACAATTAAGCTAACCATGCAATTCTTGTAGCAACCGGCCCCTCCTTAAGTTGGTTCCTGGCTCCGCCACTGATATGTGGAAACAATAGTCGCAACATCGAATATTAACTATTGGAACCATATCTTAAGCTATCGACTTCTTTAATTCCAGCCGTCCAAGTCTTAGCATTACCGACAATATTGAAACCCTCAAGCTTGAACGAACTCCGCACTATAAGATCGAATAGAAGGTCCGGCACCTAGCCACACTAATCATGCACGAGCTAGCGCGATCGACCAAGGGAGGCCTTAAATTTTTTTTAACTAATCCTGCACCATTACCAAATCTAACGACTAATTATGACCCCCCTCGATCATTGCGTTCTTCCCCGCGGCGCACCGCGCCGTTTGCTGGATGCAGGCGCACCTGATGATTGCACGTCGCTCCACGCATCTGATTTCGGCGATAAACAAAAGCTAGCTACCAGACCATGCATCGCGTCGTCTTGTACCTGTTGCACCTGAGAGCTGTTGGCCTTGGCCCCCGTTTTCCTGGCCGATCGAAACGGGACTCGAGGGGGCACCCATCAGCTCAAAAAACTCGTTTGATTTTATTTAATTTAAGCACGCCACCACACTGTCAGATAAATGTGCAGGAAAGGAGCGAATGCCAATGCAATAACCGTTGCACATCCAGATGGTACGACATCACTGTACAGTTGGGTTATTCCAAGGTGCTGGCTCAACTTATTCGCACTGGAATGAGCAAATTTTACATGAATTTCACAATTCACATCATACATTTTCTCTAGAGTTCAAGGGACAGGGCATAACAGTTTACAGTGTCTGAAGTTCAGAATTCACATCAAACAACTCCCAACTCTGAAAGTCAGAAGTAACAGGTAACTGAAATTAAGATCCCGCAGTACAATTTACCAGGTTTTTTTTTGTGCATGTAGAAGTCCAGGAACATATCCCTGCTTGACACCTTTTGCTAGGCATGTGCTCACCGCACCGAGATATAGGCTCAAACAGACTGATGAACTGTTTGAGATTTCCGAGCCAGTTGTGCAGTTCAGAGCACCAGCAAGCTACGGCATTGCTAGAGGTTGGTAGTGATACTGATACGCGTATGCTAAGGCACTTGGGCTTGGTTCGAATCATGTGTCGAGCTCGAGCCAGCTGTGGTTAGGTGTAACGATTGCAAGATAGGCGATTGATGGCGCACTTGCACGATGGCATGCAGTTGATCAGTAGCTGTGATGAGTCTGTGACGTGCAAGCCAAGAGGTTTCCCTGACGAGCATGCAGGATTATAACGACGGACCGGCAGAAAATTGTATCAATTTGTATATTAGCAGTAAGTACAGTGGCAGTTTGTACAGTGACTAGGAGCAGCACTGCATCATTGTGGACAGGGTGTTCTGAAAAGGTGTAGCTGGACTGGATCATGTAGAAGCTCAGAAGGAAAGCCTCCTAACTGGAAACGAAACCCATGGGACAATCATGAGATAGGGATATATACTAAAAGGGAAAAAGTTTATTTGAAAAAGGGGGGAAATAATTCAAACATGGAGTATATTAAATGGAAAAAAGTTCACATACTCACAGCACAGCTGAGAAAAAAAGTAATTTCATGGGGAAAAAAGTAAGATGGGGGCGAAAAAAGGAACCTAATGGACCCATCCGTGTGTACTTTGATAGTCTGGGATAGGTTCGAAGCCAATAATTCGTAGCGTGTACTATGCTTTAGAAAAAGAAAAGGCATCGCAACCTAATATTCTACTAGAACAGGCTCTGCAATTTATCTGCAAACTAGTAGTTAGTTTCCTTTGGAAAGATGGTAATGATAAACAGTCTGGCGTTCTAAGACCAATCAGAGAGTTGGACTGCTGGAACACTCACAGCATACTTTATTTTCAACACGATCAACACATAATTTATAGTCGTTTTTTTTTAGCTCCACATAATTTAATTTATAGTCTAGGATGCATACCCAACCCAATACCATAACATAATTCCACACAGCTAGATAGTCTGGCACGCCAAGGGATTAGATTTTGTCCCATTACATGGCTCCAACTGCTTGTCCCATACTCCCATTACAGGGCTGGCTCATCTTAGACCAATTGGCACGCTCAGGACATGTAATACACACAACTGCTTGTAGTAATCAACACGAATTGCTAAGATGGGATGGGCATGGGCCATGTGCTCTGAAGACCTCATGTTTCATGATTTGCTCTGACCCACATCCAGTTCTATGTTCTGAAGTCTAAGCTTCCTCTCATCAGAGAGGAGCTTTGCAAACTTTGTTAGCATATCAGCATATGTTAGAGTATGCCCGTCTTTTAGCATTGGCTCTATGTAGCTGTTGTTGCAATCGTCCTTGCTTAGTGGCTTATGCAGAAGGTTTTCTCCAATCTTAATCAGCCCTTGAAGATTCTTCTCTGTTGAGAGGTCGGCTGACACAGCCGCTATTGGTATGTTGTGTTCCTGCAAAACAGTATATGAACATTGGCTTCAGCATATATTCGCAGAGCAGGACAAAACTTGGATTATTGACATTGGCTTGTAAACACATGGTTCATCTACCTGAATGCGCAAAAGTTGGTCTGAGCATCCAATTGCTTCGAAAAGGTTTGCAACATGACTATCAGTCATGTCTGAGCTAGCATGTAAGAACATGTGCAGCAAAGGCATGGTATAGTGCCAGCCAAGCCAGCCAAAAATCCCCCACTTAGAAACATTCAATGCATCAAACTTGATGTCTTGCTCTGGAAGACCCGTGCCTAATGATATTACCAGATATCTATTGTAATCCAAGGGCTTGGTTCCAGGGAATTGCTTGCTCCTCATCTGGATCTGCTTTGTTATCTCACTCATTGCCACTAGAGTCTGTCAAATTAGAGGGAAAGGTGATCAGTTAGCAGTACATTCTCTTATGTCCATTTTGGTAACCAAAGGGTTGATGATAGTGGGACTATACTCTGCCTACAAATTTAGTAGTGATAAAAATGTACAGTTAAATCTAGAGCACATATGAATTTGACAGGGAACCCAACCAAAATTGTAACATCAGTATCAACAGCAAAGAATTTAACATACCGGATTGTTTGCGACAAGGCCCCCATCAATGATATTGAAGCTACGTGATGCACCAGTGTGATAATCCACAGTTTCAAAATAGTGCGCAGGGAGAACGGTTGGTGCTGCAGATGTGCCAATACACACATCAGCAAGACGAGCATCCATCAAGGTATTAGATCTTGCCTGCACCATAACAAAAATATTAGTTCACCCTAAAGAATCAATGAAGGCATCAATACACTAAGTTTAGAAATTGAACCTTAAATGTGCTGAATATTGTTGGCTTGACACATTTAACATCATAAGTAGGAATCACGACATTTGTCAATGTTTCTTTCACTCTCGTGTCGCCAAGCAGATCATTGATTATTTTGCGCAGGTACCTCCCGTTGTATTTCGGCCCAACTGTCATCTTAATTATGCGTAGGATCTTGCAGAACCAACCAAAAAATCCAGTCCTGATTGCATGCAATATCAGACAAAGGAATAAGGCAAAGTATTCTCATGCATTCCTCTCCAATAACATATAAATACAAGCCACTTCAGAATTAGCTATTCAAAAGCATTTAAATACCCTCCAAGAAGCAAGAACTATGATTTATAGCAGCCTCTTGAACATACAAACCTGCATGGAAAGATGTGAGGACAATGCTTGAGATAAAATGGCACAATATCCTTGGCCTCACAGCATGGTTGCTTAGCATTGCTCAGCGAAGGAGCTGCTAGCATAGCAGTAATGAGGCCACCTGTGCTTGTGCCAGCAATGATGTCAAAGTAGTTAGCTATACGTGCATTGCTCCCATCAAGCTCCTAGAAATGGCAAAAATACCAACAAATAAATAACCTTCAAATCAAAATGTTGGTCACCAAAACAGACCAAAGTTTAATTTACGCATATCAAAGGCTACAGTTAGAGTCAACATTCAGACATAGTTATGACAATAATAATGATGTAATAAAAGCTGCTAAGCTATATATAACAGAGAAACATAGGATCAACCTGAAGTTTCGACTCAAGGAATGCGAGGAAGGTAGCAGGGATGATACCCTTAACACCACCACCATCAATACTCAAGATTGTAATCAAATTTCCCTTGCTCGGTGGTGGGCATGCGTAATTATTTTCCATTGCAGAGGGAAACAAGTAGTTTAATTGGTCACGCTATGTCTTTTCAATTGTCTGTAAGAGGTACTTAAGGATTCTGACATGAGAAATGCTATTTTTATAGGCATGGGAGGCTAAAGATAACTCATGCTGAAAGGCAAAAAATTTGGATTGTAGTACAGGTAATGGTTGCATCTATTTTGACACGTAAACTGCTGGCAAGCATATCTGAGATGATTTACACATCATGGATTGCTCATATGTTCTGCACCTTTCAGATTATGTTTTTTTCTGTGTTAGCTTTACTTCTAATGTGAATATCATGTGACTACAGGCTTGGTAATCTCACAACTTGGCACACAACTGGTGCAAGCAAATGTTCACACCTTCTGTGAGTTACTACGTCAATTATGCTTTAGATTTGCTACTTTATTGAGCTTTTAGATCCTTTAAGACTTATCTTTTAATTGAGAAAAGACATTGAGGAAGAAAACTAAATAGAGCTCCAAAAGTCACCAACTAAATTTATTGCAGATAAACTCATAACCCTGATGCTTGGAAGTTAATCTAGAGTCCTCTGTTGTCAAGCCAGCTGTTTTCCATGTAGGATGTACCAAAGAAACATGTGTCGGTACGGAAAGTAGTCCCGACACTAACCAGTAATGAGCGCTGAGATCTGCCTCTCGATGGCCGGTGCTAAGCAACTAAGGACACTTGGTTTATCCTGGTTCCGGCCGGGGCCGTACGTCCAGCAGTGGTGTACTCAGGGCACTATATTGCTTGCACCGTGGTGCTCGTAGAGGGGTGGCTACAAGCGAGGCGGGTGTTGACGCAAAATGTGCACCCGGCGCCAAACACACAGCAAGCCGAACAAAGCTGGCTTCACACGCGCAAAGAGTCACGAGACGTGCCAGTCAATTTTTCCTGAAAATTAACAAAAGATAAAGTAGTTAAATACCAAAGCTTGGAACTTGACGGGTGGTACCAGACAGATCCATATTTACGGCTAAGAAGCCAAATAGGATGACACATAGCTATAGGAAGCTATCGCGACAAGAACTGGAAGCCATTCGGGAAACTTATAAAAGAAAAGTAAGACTGCCGAATGGATGACGTAAGCATAACAGCAATCGGTCTTTGTATGAGCAAAGACGCACGTGCACGAGGTCATGACCGATCCCCATGATAACCAACATTAAATAAATGATAAAGTAAAGCACGAACATAAGCATGTAATAAATAAGCATGCATAGATCCAAAGCACTAGTCTACCGCATGTCTAGGTACTTAGAAATCCGTCGGGTACGATACCAAAACAAATCTATCCACCGCATGATACAACTTGCATGAAAATCGTACCACTTTCCACAAATAGATCTATCCACCGCATGATACAATCTAAATATGGAAAGCTAAAAGCACACGTTATTTAAAGCATGAATTGCGCACGTGTTCTACTCGTGAAGAAACATAACCGAATGCGGCTGAACAGCCGATTCGGGGTCCATGAAGAAGGAACGAACATTACCAAGCGAATAAATCTATCAGATTGATTCAAAATCTAATCCACCGGATGACTAGCTCTGAAGCAACCCAAAAACCTGCATCTACCGCATGATACTCAGTTCTTTCAAGATTTATACCAACATTGGCAAGCTTGAACCCGCAACACGTAGCAACCTAGATCGATTCGGTTTCGGCTGTCGAAAGCACAAGATCCACACGTTAAAACATGAAATCTATTCGTACAAGGATCACAAAAGGGATAAAGCCGATCCAAACCCATCTAGATTGGGCAAAGAGTGTTACATGAATCTAAACATAAAGTAAAAACTCGAAGTAACACAGGGTAACTTAATGAATCTATTGGATCTTGCCAAAATCCAATAGAGCCGATAACTAGCTTCGAGCTAGATCTTAGCCTACCGCATGGCTCATGACCTAACAAGAAACCCTCTTGAACCAAGCTTGAATCTACCGCATGACACGAAGCATGGTAACAAGACTACTTGCATCGGATCTAAATCCACCGCATGATACTAGACATGATACAAGGTTGCGGTACTCACGGAGGTCGACGGATCAATGAACCCTCTCGAAGAACTCGACGACACGACAAAGGACTCTAGGGTTTGGTGTAAGGCCGGTTTGTATTGAAGAATGATTGTGTCCATTACATACATTCGGGGCTCATATTTATACCCCCGCCGAGTACAATCTCGAATGGATTCGTTGCCTAACTTATCTCTAAGCTTGATCGCCTATCCATCCATTCGTCCTTCCTGCTTGAGTCACGTCATCGTCTAATCCCGCAAAATCAGCTCTACTGTTCCTTTGCCGAACGGGAGCAGATAGCCGACCGCAGACTTCTTTGCCGAATACATCTGAAAAATCCTTTCCTTCCTCCAGACGGACTCCTCACCGAGCTGGGCCAACAAGTTAGACTCCTTACCAAATTTTGGTGTTAACAGCGGGAGAGAAGGCGTGGCCTCCAAGTCCTAGAGGTGTTGATTGAGGCAAGTGCCAATACCGTGGAGAAGGCGGAGAGCGTGCGAGTGATCGCTATCCGTCGTCCCGTCTGTCCCCGCGGCTGGGGGGCCGCCCCTCCTTTTATAGGCCAAGGAGGGAGCAGTTTACATGTGTGCCGCACTATTTCCCTACGTGTGGAGGTATGGCGAGCAGTGCTGTGGAGCTGACGGCCGTCCTGGCGGATCCCGCTCCTGTTGAGGCGTCGTGGTGCGTCCTGTCCTCGTACAGGAGCGGCTTCGAGGGCGGCGGTGTAGCGGTTGGTTGACCAGCCGCCGTGGTGGGCTGGTTCGAGGGTGCCGTTGACGGGGGGCCGTACGTGGCACAGTGGCGTCGTGGCGATGTCTTGTCCCCGTACGTCCCAACAGCGCCGGGATGTCGCCAGTGTCCGGCGTGGTGCGGCAGTGGCGGGGATGGCCGCACAGGGCTGACTGCGACGGGGATGACCGATCCCGCAGGCCTGACGTCATGGTGTGGCCCTGTATAAGCACGTAGAAGATATTCGAGGGTGCCGCCGACCCCCCTTCGAGGGCGCGATGTGTTAGCCGTACGGGGGTAGGCGGCACAGTGTCACGGAGCTGACACCGGCCTTGCCGCACAGTGCTGAACAGCGGCGGGGATGGGTTCCCTCTAGGGAGTTGGCGGGACAGCGTCGGGGCATGATTCCCAGGCGTGTCAGAGTAGTAGCACAGACCTGCTGTGTCAGAGCATTAAATGCATGTACGCGCGTGCAGGAACAGTCGCGCGCGGGAGTCCTCGAGCGAGGCGGACCTTGCTCGAGGACGCGTCTAACCCTCGAGCGAGGCGGACCTCGCCTGAGGGGCGCTTCGTTGCGTTACCCCGATGGGCCACGGGGGCAACCGCGGTGGCGGTTGCGTTGTGCGCGTGTGTTAGGTGCGTGAGTTGATTCGTGGTTTGCGTTTTTTGCGGGTTTTAAGCGGGTTTCCCCTGGTTATTTAGGGGACCCTTATGGCTGTCCCTGACAGTAGCCCCCGAGCATCTGTGGGTATACCCGTCAGGTTCCCGCAGATGTTGGAGTCTGCTGATAGGACGTTCTTCCCTCCCGGTTGTTAATGCCTTTCCGTGGGGCCGCGTCAGCGGACCCGCGGGTGCTGACGGTTAATAGTTGTATCAAAGTTCGTTTATGACTTGCAAGTGGACAAGTCTCCCATTGTAGTCAAGGGACCCTTCTTCCCTCGAGTGGTGAACCCAAGGTATCGAATCCGTGGAACAAATGTGTGACGCAAAAGTTGATCTAGTAAAGCCAAGTAACTTCAATCTTCGGTAAAAGAAACCCTAATGCATCTAGGTAAAAGACACGAAACTAATCTAATCTACTAAAGACCGGAGAAAACAAAGTAAGATTGGGTAGATAAACCGATCTAGAGGGATCGGGGTAAGCCTTTTTGTTGAAGTTCCAAGCAAGAGAAGAAGTAGCAAATCGAATCTTATAAGAAGCCTCTTTAAATCGTGGTTTACCATCCAAATCCGAAAACATCCACCTTTCGGAACCCCCGTTCTGTCACAACGTATCCCTAATCATGCGGGGAGTCTAGGGCGAGTCAAAAGACAAGTCGAGATTCTTTCGGAAGATCCGGCGTGTACCTCTAGCCATCCAGGCCCAGCCCGAGGCCTCCTTTGCTCTACGTCGGTTCCCTTGCTTCCTGGATGTTTCCCCCTTCTGCATGTAGGTCCATGTCGTCAGTTTCTCTCCAAATTGGGCATAACTCCTTGTCTTGCAAGATTGAGCACTTTTCTGGTCAGGTCCTCGGAGTTTGTCGTCTTCTCGGATCAAGTCCCCGGCTTTATGGAGTTAAGTTTGCTTCATTGCATGACTTGTACGGGGCTTCAAGGTATTGTCATAAGGTGCTTGATGAACTTATCCCGAAAGTCTTGCTTGCAACGCTAAAACCCTGCATAAACACTAAACTCCAAAACCGACATGCACACATGAACTTGTTATACCACGGGGGTTAGTACCAATGGATAAGGTATAAAACTTATGCCAACACCGAAGGTAAACTCATGGCTAGGTTGACGGATTTTCACCGTCAACATCTCCCCCATGCTTAAACCTTGCTCGTCCTCGAGTAAGCCTTCGATGGATATCATCATTGCCAAACAATGTTTAAACCTTGCACTTGATCATACATGGGAAAACATAATGCTCTCAAAATTTTAATTCATTAAAGTTCCATAATGTACTGGCCTTCATCTCTACGGAGGGTAGATTCTTATTAAGCTTATCCCACGAGTATTAACATGCTCACAAAGTTTAAATAGATCTCAGAATTTTTGAAATAAAGAACGAGATAAATAAAAGCTAAACCAAGTTCACAAATTTAAATCATCTTGTATATTGTTCATGAACTCTCAACTCGCTTGTCTCTCAAGCCTATATATTCTACTCCTTTCCCTCTCATAACATATATGTGTGGTAGGCTTTATATGGAGCTTTGGGAAAGTTTAGTCCTAACAAGATTTTATAAATGAGGTGTTGTCAAAACAAGACAAGCTTCTCATGGTCTTACCGAGACTCGTCAAAAAGGTCATTGGAAAATAATGTCATATGAAGGAGGGGAAAGAGAAAAATACGCACACTTTAGATGAGTGGACATGTGCAAATGGCAAAGAGTGATCCCGAGGCACAAAGGAAGTCCTCGTTATCGGATTGCACATGGTTGGAAAATGAGAATGGATCTTTTAAACTTGAAGCCTTTGATGCACTTTTAGAGAACCGGGGAGTTCACTCTACGCATACTCATATTTTTTCTTTTTCTCATATTTCTCCTTCTTTTTTTTCTTTCTTTATTTCTTTCATTCATTCATTATATATTATTTTTTTCTTCTTGTGAGACTTTCACCTTGGAATCCCGTACATCGCCTTTTTTCTTTCATTCATTCTTTTTAAAATATACCCCCTTTGAACTCTAAAATTGCATCGTACCTACCTTCTCCCCCATGCTTAGACGTTGCTCGTCCTCGAGCAAAGAGGCGATAAATAAGGTAGGTACCGGAAATATTTTTCCTTGGAGAGATACTTGAATTCTTCAATGTTGGCACTGTCTTGCGATCTTCCTTGAATTGATGATCCATTCTCAACAATAGGTTGTGGTCAAGGAGGTAGTCATAAAAGATGATATTTGGTTTAAGGGTGGATATCCGGTGAGGTTTGTGAGATCTCCAATGTGGGGATACACAATGCACGGATAAAAGGCTAGCAAAAAGATAGATACGCAAAAATGAAATGACCAGCTTCTTAGTCTCGGGCCAGAGAAATCATGGCCTGCAATAACTCACTCAAAAATAAATCTTGTACACTAAGGTTTATGCACTCAAATATATATTAGGCTTTGGATAGGTTGAGCAACACACAAGTGATATTTATGACAAGGTTAGCGACATTTTTGAGCATAAAAACCATCTTCAATCTATTCATAACTTGAGAGCACGTAAAACACTATGGGTCTTTATTTTAATCATAACCTCCGCTAAAGATTAAGCTAGAATTTAAATAAATTCAGATTCGTAGTTTAAGAGAGCACTAGCTTTAACATGCATAAATCAATTACAAAGATAAACAAAGCAGCAATTATAATCATATATCATCATGGCACAAATTTTTGTAACTTTTCCAATGATATAATCAAGGTGGTGTCTTTATTAATGATGAAATCAAGTTGAAATACAAACTGAAAATAAACAAACACACTTGCTAAAATTTAAATAAAAACAGAAAAATATTACGCAAACACACATAAACAAAAGCTGAAAATTACAGAGAAAGAGAAAAGAAAAGAAAACTAAAGTTCCTAAATCTTCTAGTCCTCCGCCGGTGGTTGGTGTTGATGATCTTGATAGTAATACCCTTGCTCATAATACGGTTGGACATTCCCTCCGACGAATTGATTTGGCTCCACTAGGTGAAGGCGTCCAAGCTCATAGGCAATATTTGCATTGCCCTCACTAAGTTGAGCCGTGTTGGCTTGGATGGCTGCGACGTTTTGGGCGTTTCTTGCAACATACCCTCCAATTATGGTCATGCTTTGTTGTGGTTGGGGGTATTGTGCGTAGGGCTCCGCGAAGTTAGCGTTGGGCACCACATAATTTGGTGGGGGTACCGGTGCACCACCCCCCATGCTTGCTCTTGTGGCCCTCCGTAATAACTTGGCGGAGGAGGGATCCCGCCGAATGGTGGCACATTGGGTTGTGCTCCACTCGCTTGTGCGGATCTACGATTCTTCCTCTTTTGTTCTTCCTTGCCGGGACAAGGAGTCCCTCTTCCAACCAATCTTCCCTCCCTTCGATGAAAAGCCTAAGCCTCGCATCCGGGAGGGGTAGGTTCACCATGGCCAAACGAAAACCTCCTCTCTCATCTCCACTAATGTATTTGCCTTGTCGCAAATATTCAATGCCGAGAGAGGTACCACGCAAAAGATGGTCGGGGTTCTTTGCGATCCCCGGCCGTAGGGAGAAGGCCAACATGGAGAGGTAGCACCCCGAACCAATATGTCCTGCCCCCGATGTTGCTTCACAACACCAACAGTTGATCATAAGGTAAGAGGGGTCCATTGGCTGCCTGGCAATTAAAGCCGAGTAGAGCCAATTCAACTCCGTGTTGGTCACCTTCGTCTCCTTCATCCTCCCCAATACCCTCTTGCACAACCAAGAGTGAAATATCCGGATAATGGGGTTGAGGATGCATTTGCGTTGGGTGGCACGTCAACTTTCTCCGGAGCTCCCTTACGGAATCCAAGTAGCTCCCTAACATGCTCGTAGGGAACCACTTGTTGGACTCCCTCCAAATGGAATGATAAGCTTTGCACCCCATCATCAAGGATAGGTGCAATGGTCATCAAGATTTCCAAGGCGAACCCCTTGTGGGTGTCCGCCGATAATCCGTTGGAGAATTGCACCCATCCAAGGTGCCCCAACATGTAGTATATATGGTGCCAAAACCCAAGGTGTAGAGTGCTTGGTCGTCGAACTCGACGTTGGGCACAAGCCTCTTCTCAAGACGACAGAGCCTCTCCTCCTCCGACGACAAGATGATGAAGCCGTACGAAGAATATATCAAAGTGTAAGGAGGTGGCGCGGTCGAACGGGTCGATCGTCGTGGTGGCGCAGGCTGCTCCTCCGTGTTCCCTTGAGGTTCGGTAAACCTCATGGACGTACTCCTTGCAGCCCTCATACCACCAAGGAGGAGAGCATCGTTCCTCCTTGGTGGCGTCGTATCCGTCTCCATGCTCCGGGGAGACTCGGAAACCAAGTGCTTCCTCGAAGACATCGTTGACGACGGCTTGGATGACGACGAACCCTTCTTCTTGAGAAGAGACTTGTGGTTTTCTTCCACATGGTTGCTGCACTCTTCTCTTCTACTAAAACTCCGGGTTGCAACCGGTAACTAGGCACTTAAACTCTTATTTCGAATGTGGACTTTGAGTGGATTAAGGATGTGGATTTTTTTGAGCTATCAAGCTTGGGAAGGTTGGCTATGTCTACGGAGGTTTTGGGCACACAAACTTGAACACACAAACAAAGGAAGGAGAGGGAAGCTTGCCTGCAGAAAACGGGAGCCGGGGGCTCCTTAAGTAGGGGAGGCCGGCCGGCCTGGGTGGCTCGGTGCTCCTCCCCGCCTCGGCTTTCTTCCAGCATGATCATTTCGCCTCTGCAACTTTCCTGCCCGCGTGCTCCACGAGTTTCACCGCCCAAACACTCTCGTCCACTCCTTTTCTTGCATTATTGGTCCTTCCACTTGATGCTTCATGCTTTGAGTCATGTCCATGCTCCCTAGCTCCACTTGCTTCACATGCCACCATGAAATTCCTGCAAAGTTGATGCTTGCTGCCCACCATGCTTGTCCTTTGCATGTGGATTTGGTGAAAGTTGATGAAAGGGTATCCAATGGTGCATGCATGATTAATTCAAACTAGATTGCCTCCATTTAGGTATGTTTAAGGTTAAGCACTCCTCTAATTCGAAATTTAAAATATTTTTCAGAGCCATGCAAGAGCTCAAACATAATTTTAGAGAAGTTTTTAAACCATTAAAAACAAATGTAAGTCGAAAATATTTTCCGACTACGTTGATATCGGTCTCACCGGTATAGTTTGCCTTCATCGGTTGAGAGCAAACTTTTCCCGGCTTGATCATGGGGGCATAGGTTTAGGTTCTAATTTTGGCTAAATGAGAAAGATTTTGAATAAAACAAATTTACAATAGGCTTAGAAAAATTCTAATCCTAGAGAAACCAAGGATATAGATTTTTAAACCAACCAAAAGTTTTGATTTCTAGGTTCACGCGAGTCCTACCACGTGCTGAATTTTTATTAACACCTAGATATAAGTCGTGGCTCTACTCGTGTGTTTTTAGCATGAAAAAATAAGTCAACCACAGCACCATAATGAGGGTGAAAGGTTGATTTAGGTTCTGAAATTATTTGGTTGTGGTTTCTCGAAAAGAAAAGAACAAACAAGCACATAGGAGGGTTCATGCAAAGGGTTTATGATAAAGCAAAACATTCAATCAAGAATTATGTCTCTAATATTGTTCAACCACTTCTAAGTCTAATGTCTTTGCGTAATAAAACTCAAAAACTAAATTATTAAAAAGACTCGAAAAACCTGGAATCGGGTTGTCCTCCCGGTAGCTTATTCTTGACTCGACGAAACGGGTTGCCTCCCGCCTAGCGCTTCGTTTATAGTCTATAGCTAGACTTCTTCACTTGATTACTTCGGATCAACGCTCTTTGCGGGCGTTGCAATCTTGGGTACCCACTTCCGCACCATCTTGGGCACGGGTTTGTCTTCCGGCTTAGTCATTTTTTTGGTCTTCATAGGCGGCTTCTCTTCCTTTGTCTTGACGGATGCAACACCTTCTTTGATTTTCTTTATGTTCATTTTTTTCGGCTCCTTCTTCTTTTTCAGCCCCTCCTTTTGCTTTGGTTCTCCCTTCACTCCAATCATGTTGCATGCCTCGATTCTTGGACGGAACTTGAAGGAACTCCTTTCTCCGTTGATATCGAACATGATCTCCCCCTTGCCAACATCAATAGTAGCTCCCACGGTCTTGAGGAAAGGCCTCCCAAGGATGAGCGGCGGCTTTTCTCTCTCCCCCATCTCCACTAGTAGAAAACCTCACATCCATGACCATTTCCCCGTGACCATTTATGTATTGGTCATAGAAGTGTAGTCTTCAGTGACGATTTACATAATTTGGTCACAGATGAGGTGTTACGCCGCCAGGCCACTAAGGAATAATGACGAATAGGAAAAAATGGTCACAGAATAATAATCCTATTGGTCACAGTTGCCTGGCCTTTCTCCACACCTGCCTGGCCTTTCTCCCCCGCAGCCCGCTCGGCCTGCTCGGCCCACCAGCCGGCCACCTAGGCTGGTGCGCGAGCGGGAGAAGGTAGTCTGGGCCGGTGGAGGCGGGCCGGCTGGGGGTTATGGGCTTCTTTCTCTTTTCCTTTTCTTCTTTTCTTTCCTTTCTATTTTCTTTATTTTGTAAACATTTGAATTCAAATTTCATTTACAATTTTGATTTTTCCACTCTTTCTTTCTTTTTGAATTTGATTTACAAATTCAATTTTCAAAACTAGTACGTGGAAGTTTAGGGTAAGAAAGGGTGGTGAGCATGATAATTTTAGGCCGATACTTTTTCCTAATTTTTTCTAAAATCTCTCGTGCCAACTTTTCTAAAAAAAGTATATTTGTTAAATACAAAAAAAATTTGCCGCCCAGCCGTCCGAAGCCGTGCCGGCCGGTCATGCTCCAAATACCTTTTGTGAAGCAACCACCAAGTTTCGGATTTTTTGGAATTCGTTTGGTATTTTTTTTTCCGGATTAATTGAATTTCCACGCGACTTTGCTCGGTAATTCTGTGTTGAACTAGGCCCACCCTCGAAAAGATCAGGAATGGCGCCAAACTTCGCCACAAGGTCCCTTGTGTCCTAGGAAACAAATACATGTGGAGGTCACTACATAATTATAGAGTTTTCAATGTATAATTCACCATATTTTGTCTCACACAACATGAAAAAAATTATAAAAATTAAAATAATTGTCCAAAAAATGTAAGTTATTCTGAGGGACCGTATTTTTGCTACAAATGACTACAAAAAAAATCTCAAGTCATTTCGAAAAAGTTGAGTGCTATGTAGTCCAAATATAACAAGTCACTCACATAGTTCCTTAAACTATGTGAGTGGCTTGTTATATTTGAACTACATAATATCACCACTTCCTCAAATGGAAATTTGACCGACACAAAGTTTGTTAGTCTCGACAAGTTACGAAACTTTTGTGTTCAAAAGATTTTCATCCGAGTTCAATTCGTGTTTCGTTTGACTGAGTTTTGACCGAGTCAAACTTGGATTTTAAAATTTGAATTTCTCATGTTTTGTTGCATGAAGAAATGATTGAATCCAATACCATAACTTGATAAATCATGATTTTAAAAAATTTTGGGAAGAAGAATCACCTCATTTCGAGTTCGTATGAGGGAGAACGACTAGTTACAAGTTTTAATCCGAGGAAAAAAAAAGAAAAATCGATCGGTTCATTCCGGTTCGTCACGTATTCATGAAGAAGGACCGATTTATCTTTTTTTTTTCCTCGGATTAAAAATTGTAACTAGTATTTCTCCCTCATACGAACTCCAAATCGGTTGATTCTTTTTTCTCATTTTTTCTAAAATCGAGATGTTTTACTCAAAGTGCCATTTGTTTGTATCTTAATTACTATTTATTGATTGCTTTTCATACAACATATCTTTTCCAACTAAAAAGAGAATATAAAAACATGTTTTTCATAATAATTGCTAATATAACTTAATATTCTCTAATGTTATGGTCAACACAAGGTTGTATTCAAATTTGAGGTGCCCATGAGTAAAAAAGTATTTGAGTGTGTACAAACTTTGAAGTTTAAGTTGAGTTATATGAAACAATGTGATGATCTAGCTAGTTTATGAACAATGTATACTCCAATTTTCACAAAATCTTATGAAACTTTTTTGTCAAGCTTGTAAATTGACAAAATGATCCTATTCCAATTTACATGATTTTTTGAGAAGTTTTATTTATTATTATCATTATTTTATAACAAGGTGGATAATAGAAGTTTGAACTTTCCTACAAACCAATTGAATTTTTCGTCAATCTCCTAGATGTGGCCTACAATGGACCATAGGCGCCTAAATATAACTTTTTTGAATTTTTTAAACTTATTAGATGCACATATAGGTCAATTTTGAATTACTTTCAAGTAAACACGTAGAAATTCATTTAAATAATATAAAATAGCAAATCCACTCGAAAAATCTTGAAACTCCTAGATGAAAACTTGTATCCATACCGTTATATGTAAAAAATATATTTGTACATATAACATAATTATTTTTTAGTGTTACTTCACAATGGTGCAATAAAAAGGAAAAAAGAAAAAGAAAAACAAGAAGCGCATTAAGAAAAAGAAAAAGGAAAAAACAAAATTCTCTGTTTGAACCTCGGATCGCCAAGAAGCGCATGGAGCATCCGAAGAGGAGGTCGATGACGGATTGGTTGCTCTATCTCATGGTCCTCATCTTCAAGTGAGGTTTTGTTATATTGCACACACCGCATGATTATGTAAATATTGTATGTAAAAATTATTAAGGATATAGTAGACAAATATTTATATATTTTCTATTTAGTTTTCTTTCTTCATTTGTAGTTATCGAATAAATGTTAAATTTCGTTAAAACGAACGAAAGACCGGATTTGGGCCATCTATTCGACTTGATCCGCACGGTCCAATTGTCCGTGACCGTCCATCTTGATCCGATGGTTAGGATCGCATTCACGGTATATAAAACTTTCCTCGGCCCGAGTCCCCCGTAACGCTAGCCGTTGTTCCCGCTTCCTTCCTCGGCATCGACCCCCGAGCGGCGCGCCCCGCTCCCGACCTCCCCCAAACCTCGCCTCCCCTCCCCTCCCCTCCCCGACCGGCGTAGACCCGGATCCGGGCTCCCGGCCATGCACGACGAGCCGGGTAGTGAGGCCAAGCCTTGCACCGCCGCAACCCGCTCCGTGTCCGGCCTCCTCCACCTCCTCCTCTCGCGCTTCGGTAGATTTGAAACTAGACCTCGTCGGCCTCTAACCCCCTCTCCATCTCTTTGTGCGGAGCGAAGGAGGCTTAAAGCATGCGACGCGACCGCCAAGGATGGATTTGCCGTGGAAGGCAAGCGGATCCGGCGTCCTCAACGCCGGCGGGGAGGCCGCACGCAACGTCAAGGTGAGCCGAAGACCCCGCCCCCACTAATTCCCACCCCCGATTCGGCCGCCATTCATCCGAATCGTTGCCCACAACAGCTTGCATCTCTCGCGGTTAGCTCTTCGATGCGCTTCCCCGGCCGTGGGGGTTGCATCCGCAGGCCATTCGCCGCTACGTTTTGAGTCACCGCGCATCGTGTGCATCTCCGATTCGCTATTCGATGCGTTTCTCTCGCTCCCCCGATACTCCCGCAGTAGTATAGGTACATGCCCGCATCTGTTTATACAATATTTAGTTGTCATGCTAAGATATGTTTTAGCCGCCGGTGAAATGAATCTACGTAGGGAACGAGTGTTAGTAGAAACAAGAGAACACACGTCCGTTTGAGTTTATCATCGATCGTCCGCATGTGGGTGGAATGCCACACCGTGATAAGCGCTAAGCCGGTTCCGGGCTTTTTAAGTAAAGCGGGGCTTTTGGCCTTCTATCTAAAAAACCGATAAGCCGGCCGTTTGTCGAAAGATATGATGCCGACATGAGAATTTCCACCAATCGGTTAGCGGATCGAATAGTTCTTGCTATTATTCATTCGGATGTAGTATACGGATTGAATAGCATTTTTTCCCCTTTTGGAAAAGATATGTACAATGAGAATATGAGATCGAAGTAGGATCCGGCTTTGTTTGTTTCCCTACGGTTATATTTCGCTTTTTTCGATTCCGTTTCGTGCATTTGATATCGGTATAAACTAGCATGACCATTAAGGTTCTATTTAGAAGAATACTAGCATGACTGTGAAGTGAGATGAAGCAACATAGCACAAGTATACTAAGGAGAGATCCAATGAGAGCCATCACAAGACCTGCAATAAGTGAGATGTCGTTTTCGTTATTTAGGCGTGAAATACACGTGCGTTCTTTTAAAATGTGTTTGAAATGCACATACATATTTTCTACACGTGCACTCGAAATTCATTGGAAGAAAGAAAACCCTTATGGGGCGAGGCACTAATTCTTGAGGCTCGTAAATGATAAAGTTTGAAACCCTTCAATTGGCACCAAAGAAGCGCAATGTATCTAAAAGGTTGACAATGCAATTTGTTCGGAAGGTCCGTGAATGGTGTAGAAGGAAAAAAACCCATCGGTTGTTCAACCGGATGATACGGCTATATGTTGAATTGTCGCTACGCTTGCCTTACATTTTCCCCTCTTTTCTTTGTTTAATGCTTAGTAGGGCCTAGCTTAGCCTTTGATTAAGCCTCAAGTTTCATTATCTTCAAACTTGCATGTCCGGCGTGATGAGACTTGTTTACTATTGTACACCATGTGTGAAAAGGTGTAAAAAATCATCGGTTGCTCAACCAAGCACGGATGCTAAGCTATGATAAAAAATGTTGTTACATACGCTCGCGTTGCAAATTTTTTATATTGCTTGGCCTCGATAAGAGTAAGTAGATAGCGGCTCGTGATTTTTTTGTGTTGATTTTTTTGTGTCTGTCAAATCTCGGATGTTGCTTCGATTGCCCTCGTAGGATGGCACGTGGTTTCGGTCACGGGGAGGGTGGGCGTGCCCATGGAGGTCAAGCGGACCGGCAGTACCGACGATATTGTGAGTGGATCTGTGATGCATTTTTTTGCCTTTTCTCCTTTCTAAATTTACTGGTTCATATTTAGTGATTGATTTGCTTGTACTGGTTGATAACATTGGTTAGGCTCATGCCCTTGAACTGCTCTGAAGTCCAGACGTGTTATTCCTTGTTTTGATTAAGGAGTTGTTTTGCGGGTAGTGCAGAATAATTTTGAAAGTATCACTTGTATCATAGCTCCCCTTTGAACTGCTGCAAATGAAACTGACTTGATCCATATGATCTCCTTGCTTGCTTTCATTTCTTCAATATTTGGATCTTTATGCATCGACTATAGGATATGCCTACCAGTAGAGGCAGCCATATGTTGAGTGCAAGAAAGCAACAACACTATATGCACATGCCTATGTTATGCTAAGTATTGTCTAATTCTCGAATCACAAGTGCTATTCTCGAATCACAAGTGCTAATGCAAAATACATTGTTGGAGGGTGACTAACAACTTAGATCTTGTCTTTCGGGGATGTGTAAGGGTGCTTTGATTTACATACTTTTGCACATGCCATTAACTTGTTATCACTTTTTTTTTGCAATGATCCAAGTTCGGGTACCGCATCTATTCGCCTCTTTTTGTCTTTGTTGTATTGCTCCTTGAACATTGTATACTACTATCCGAATACAAATGAGGCACAATTAGTACCGCTCGTTGTTTTGGTATACTACTATCCGAATACAAATGAGGCACAATTAGTATTGTTGTTGTTTTGCTCCTTGAACAAGTATGCTACTATGCGAATACAAATGAGGCACAATTAATAATTTTCTCGGTGTTGTTTTTTAAATATGGTGTTGTCAAAGTAAAATTTTTCATGTATAGTTGATGTTACTTTAATCGTTAGCACCGAGTACTATATACATACAATGGTGCTAATGCATATTTTTATTTTGATTGCAGGTTATTGACGAAGAGGTCTAGTGGATGCAAGATGAAAGCATAATGTAATCAATCGTATGGTGATGTGATTCTAAATATAACATGAGATGTCGAATCTCTATTTTTTGAGATTTATCGGATATTATATTGTCTTGTTGTGAGCATGTATGTGATCCGGGCTATGTAATTTGTTGAAATAAGTGGGTTTAAATTTGGTGATTTTGAATTTTTATTATTTACGGATGAGCTCGAATAAAAAAGTGAATCGGTGAAATAATTGGCCATTTAGGCTCATCTATGAATTGTGTATGTGGTGGTGACGTCATCATTGCCACATCAAGCGCCATGTCATCGTCTATGTAGGTAGCCACGTCATTGTACATGTAGGCAGCCACGCCATCGTCCATGTAGATAGCCGGCGTGGTATCGAGCCATGTCAAAACGTGGACAAACCGCGGCGCGACACATGGACAAACCGAGTGTGACATGTGGACCATTCGAGCTCGACACGTGGACAAACCGCGGCGTGACACGTGGCGATGTGTCAAAGAGCCACGTCATCATATCCATGTCGGCACGCGCCTTGCCACGTCGGCGGCCGGCATGGGCCCTACCACGTGGCATCCCCTTCCGTGACCAATTTCGTGACCATTTGGCTTGGTCATAGAAGAAATACACTTCTATGACGAAAAACATGTTGGTCATGGAAAAGTTCCACTTCTATGACCAAAATGATCGATTGGTCATGGTAGACCAAATGTGACGGAGCTTCGTGACCAATTCAATTTGGTCATAAGTTGGTCATAAAAAAATGTTCCGTGACCAAATTTGCATGTACCGTGACCAAACCGTTTGGTCATTGATGTTGAGTACCGTACTAGAGGGGATGAAATGGTGTCCGACTTTCACGGGTACGTCTTCAGCAATGCCCAAGGGATAGCGAATGGAGTTATCTCCCAACTCCAAACATATACCCGTAGGCTCCATTGGTAGGCGTAGCTTCTCGAACACATCCCTCGGCATGACGCTCACACTTGCTCCAAGGTCGCATAACGCCTTATTGAAGTTGAAAGAACCAACCGAACATGGAATAGTAGGGCACCCGGGGTCCTTTTGCTTCTCTAGCCCATTAGCAATAGCGGCACTACACTCCTCAGACATCTTGACATGATCTACCTCGAGTGTTGCTATCTCATATTTATTTGCAAGTATGTCTTTAAAGTAACGAGAATACGTAGGTACTTGTAGGGCATCTAGTAATGGCATGTTGATGCTAAGTCTACGCACAACCTCCACAAACTTCTCAAAGTGGTTGTCAAGTTTACCTCGGAAGTAGCGTGGCTTGAGTTGCGGTATCCTCGTGTCTTCCTCCGGCATATCAAATTCGGGTTCCTCGGTGACGATCCCCGTAACCTTCTATTTAGTAACTCCTTCCACCTCGGTGGATGGTTTAAGCTTCCTTACTCTCGCGGAACGTTTCGGATCTTCGGTCTCCTTCCCCGAACGTGTTTGAATGGCCTTCGCCGATTCGGGACTTTTGGGTTGTCCCGGAAGCTTCCCTTCATCATTAGTGAGGCGCCCCGCAAGTTGTCCAACTTGCGTCTCGAGCATCTTCATCATGTTGAGCACTTGATGATTGAAACTTCCGACCTCCGTCACTTTGGTATCGATGTTCTCCAACACCTTGTCTATAGTCTTGAACTTGGTGATGGTGTCCTTGTTGATCTTAGCTTGCTCATCCATGAACTCCTTCAATTGTATACGAAGCGGAACCGCATTAGGAATAGATGAGCTTGCATTAAATTGAGGTCTACCTTGCCCGTAGCGGAAGTTCGGCAATTCTCCCTTCCTCATGTAGTCGAGCGTTTTGGCTTCCTCCGGACAATCTTTGCGGACATGGCCATATTCTCCACATTCTTCGCATGTGGACCTTGCTTCGGCGGCCTTCAAGTCTTGAGCCTCTTTCTTTTCCATCTCCATCTTCTCCAACCTCCTCATGAGCGAGTCGATCTTGCCTTCAAGTATGTTCTCCTTCTCCACTTGCAAGACTCCTTTGACGTTCCCCGTGGGTTGAACCGGATGTAGGCGCCCGGATGACGCCCATGTGTCATTATCCGCGACCTTCTTGAATAGCGTGAAAGCTTCCGTCGGTGTAAGTTCGATGATGGATCCTCCCGTCGATGCATCGATGATCGTCCTTGACGCCATGGTGAGTCCTTGATAGAACTTTTGCATGAGGTCTTCCTTCAGTAACTTGTGATGTGGAACCGCCCGGGTGTACTCGTTGAAGCGCTCGAATGCCTCCGAGATAGTTTCCGTAGGATATTGAACAAAGGTGGCAATCTTATTACGCAAGCTTTGAGTTTTACCCAGCGAGTAGTATTCCTTCATGAAAGCCGTCATCAACGTGTTCCAATTTTGCACCGTCTCCGCCGGTTGAGAGTGGAACCATTGCAAAGCCTTCCCGAGTAGTGAGAACGGAAAAAGCCTTGCCCTCATTTGATCTTGAGTCACCCCATCCATGTTGAAAGTCTGACATAGTTGAATGAATGCTTGGAGGTGAAGGTTCGGATCCTCTTTACCGGTGAAGGGTGAATGTTGCACCATGCGGATTGTTGAGGTCTTGATCTCGAACGGTCTTCCGATCTCCTCAAGGTTCAAGATTGGTAGGTCGATGATGTCTGGGGTGCATAGCTCCCCAATCTTGCGTTCTTGCGGTGGTTGGTCACCCATCAGTGGAAGTCGATTCTCCCGAGGACTTTGAGGTGGTGAATTCTTCGGAGATTCCTGCGATCCTTTGTCTTCCGACTCCGAATCTACAAAATCCAACTTTTTAGCTTGATGTGCTTCGCGTCTCTTTAGCCTGTAAAGTTTTTCTGGATCATCCACAAAATTATCGGGTTTGTTAGAGATGTAGCCGTCCATCTCTAGTTAGGGTTAGCAATAAACAAAGTATGCAAAAACTAGAAAGTAAAAACAAATCTATAATAACTAGGGTTAGACAAACTAGATTAGATGTAATTTTGAGGATGATCAAAGTTTAGTAGATGCAAAAAGAAAAACTAAAAGAAAACTGAAAATTACAAGAAAAGGCAATAAAAAATCAAATCTTGATCACTTGCTCCCCGGCAACGGCGCCAGAAAAAGGGGGTGTTGACGGTTAATAGTTGTATCAAAGTTCGTTTATGACTTGCAAGCGGACAAGTCTCCTGTCGTAGTCAAGGGACCCTTCTTCCCTCGAGTGGTGAACCCAAGGTATCGAATCCGTGGAACAAATGTGTGACGCAAAAGTTGATCTAGTAAAGCCAAGTAACTTCAATCTTCGGTAAAAGAAACCCTAATGCATCTAGGTAAAAGACACGAAACTAATCTAATCTACTAAAGACCAGAGAAAACAAAGTAAGATTGGGTAGATAAACCGATCTAGAGGGATCGGGGTAAGCCTTTTTGTTGAAGTTCCAAGCAAGAGAAGAAGTAGCAAATCGAATCTTATTAGAAGCCTCTTTAAATCGTGGTTTCCCGTCCAAATCCGAAAACATCCGCCATTCGGAACCCCCGTTCTTTCACAACGTATTCCTACTCATGCGGGGAATTTAGGGCGAGTCAAAAGACAAGTCGAGATTCTTTCGGAAGATTCGGCGTGTACCTCTAGCCACCGCGGCTACAAGAACACCCTATGTAATCTATCTCGAGAATAGAATTGGAATAAGCAAAGCCGATGGAAAAACGAAATCTTCGAGGAAACACTTGATCGCTAGGAAAAGATTCAACTTGATAATTCAACTATAACAATGATACATACACAAGATCACCACCGGGATCCTTCCTTGATCTTGCTTCTAGCTCCAGGAACTCCGACGTGGTCTTCTGTGCAAGGTTCCCACGTCAGCTAGGGAAACCCTAGTCAACTAGCACGACCCTCTCCTCTCTGAGATGGTGTCCCTCTCTTCTTTGCTCCTCGGCGGCCGATGACGAATTCGATCATGCGTGGCTCTCGGTCAGGGGGCTATAAATAGCCTGAATGGCGGCTAAGGCAAAGGAGGGGGCAAACGGGCCCTGGAATGGGCTGGGCCGACCGGCCTGGGCCCATCCAGGCCCAGCCCGAGGGCTCCTTTGCTCTACGTCGGTTCCCTTGCTTCCTGGATGTTCCCCCTTCTGCATGTAGTTCCATGTCGTCAGTTTCTCTCCGAATTGGGCATAACTCCTTGTCTTGCAAGATTGAGCACTTTTCTGGTCAGGTCCTCGGAGTTTGTCGTCTTCTCGGATCAAGTCCCTGGCTTCTTGGAGTTAAGTTTGCTTCAATGCATGACTTGTACGGGGCTTCAAGGTCTTGTCATAAGGTTCTTGATGAACTTATCCCGAAAGTCTTGCTTTCAACGCTAAAACCCAGCATAAACACTAAACTCCAAGACCGACATGCACACGTGAACATGTTATACCACGGGGGTTAGTACCAATGGATAAGGTATAAAACTTATGCCAACACTGAAGGTAAACTCATGGCTAGGTTGACGGATTTTCACCGTCAACAGCGGGTCTAGGCCCCGAAGCCCTGCAGGAGCATGGGTGCTCCTGCAGGGGTTTTTTCGCGAATTTTTACCAGTGGGCGTGGTATTTGTTTTAACCGGCATCGATGATGTTTCAGCCGGCTTCGGTCACGTGCGCGCGACTGGTACCTTTCGCGTTCGGTGCACCCCAGGAGGTGTAGCCGTGCGTCGAGCCCCCGAGCCTGGGCCCGTTTGAGGCGATCGGGGCGAGCTCTCCGTCTTGTTTTAAATGCGCCCTCGCCGTCCCTCCGCGGGACGGAGGGTGAGGTTGCCACAACCCCCATCGGTCGGGTCGCGGATTGCGGATTCCTCGTCGAGCTGCTAGCGGGTGGTTCAAGTGGATGCCCATGCCCCGTTCGATAAGGGTAGGCTCGTGGTCCGGAGACTCGTCCATAAAAGCGCTTGCGCGGGTTTGCTAGGTGGGGCTCGGTCCCGTTCGCTAGGGACCGAGGGCGCGGAAGCTCTCCCTCGATGGGCTCTCCCCGACTAGCTGCCCTCGCAGGCTGTTGAACACGACATGTGGGGTGCCCTCGAGCCGGTGGGCTCGAGGAAAGGCTCGAACGCGCGCGCCCTCGTCGTCCCGGACTCTGATGATCTGGGGCACCTGTTCGAACCCTTCGAGGGTCAGGTTTGGAACCCCTGATCAGTAGGGCCGTTGCGGGGTGGCAGTTGAGTGCCCCCGTCTTTTCGCATCTGCAGGTTTCGAGGGTTCTCAGCCGGGCCGGCCCTCGAACCGCTGATCAGTAATTTTCTGTAGACCGAGGGCACCTGTGGCGCTGGTTCGCGCTGAGCGGGCTTCGAGGCCACTGGTCGGTAATTGCACTCTTTGAGAGTCAGGTTTTTTCGAGCCCGGGGCTCGGGCCGCTCGAGGGTCATCCTTACTGGGTAAGGGACCAGGCCATTTAATGCACGCAGTCGCGGCCACAGCCCTGCGCCGCGGGCGTGCCTTTTCAGGCGCCGCGGGCGCGCGCGTAGTGGGCGACGTGGGCATGCGGGCGTGACGGCCCGCCGCTGCTCTTCGGTTGCCGCGCCGTAATAATAGCGCGCGTGCGTGCGCGCGGCCGCCTCGGTCGTGGTGGGTCCCGCCCGTCAGTGACCGAGGTTTTCACCTGCAGTTAATGCACGCAGGGCGTGCGTTCCGGGGAGCACAGCTCCGTGGATCTATAAATCCAAAGGAGGGAGGCGAGGCGAATCTTTACCTCCACACTTAGCGTTTGCCGTCCTCGCCCCTTGTGCTTTCGCCCCGGAGCCGCACTTGCTTTCTCGCCATTGCACAGCTCTCGCTCCACGCTCCTTCGCCAATCCGCATGGCTCCTCCTCAGCGCATCACCATCATCGACCTGTTGCCATGGTCGCGCTCGACGGCGACGAGGCTTTCCCTGAGCGAGCTGGTGACCGCCAGCCAGCTCGCGGCGAACGAGGATGGGCGTCCCGCGGCGTGGATTGTGCCGCAGGCGAGTGACCGGGAGCCCAACCCGCCGTACGGCTACGTCGTCAGCTTCATCCATTTCCACGAGCGCGGCTTCGCGGCGCCGGCGAGTCGCTTCATGCGCGCGCTGTGCTACCACTACGGCTTGGAGTTGCACAACTTCACGCCGAACGCGATTTCGCAGGCGGCGACGTTCGTTGGCGTGTGCGAAGGCTTCCTGATCTTTGGGTTCATCTCTTCCGCGCGGAGCTGCACACGCTCGCTACACCGGAGCCGAAGATACGCCGCGCTGTGCGAGCTGGCGGCATGACGATCGCGTTGTGGAACACGCGCAAGGAGCTCTACGTCCCCTACACGATGACTTCCAACAACGCGGAGTGGGAGCGGTGGTGGTTCTACCTCCGCAACGACGGCGCCGGCCTTCCCCCCTACTCCGGCAAGGTGCTGATGGAGAAGGCCGACTCCTGGCACCATGGGGTGTCCCCGTCTTCGCACCAGACGCGGCTGGATTCGCTCCTGACCGCGTTGAAGGCCCTGGCGGACGACGGCTTGACCGTGGGGTGCGTCCTCGCGAATCTCCATCACCGGTGGATCGTTCCCCTAATGGAGAGGCCGCTCCGCATCTTCGAGATGCACGAGGACGCGGACCCCGTCGCGCTGGTGCAGTCACGGTTGATGCCGGATCTCCTCCCGCGGGAGTACGCGGCCACACGGGCGCGGCGCGCCATCGACCTCAGGGCCGGCCGGAACGACGACGCGGCCCTCTAGGCGTTCACTATGCTCCCAGTCGGCCCGTTGGTGAGTGGACTTCCGCCTCCCCATGTTCTGCCAGTTCGCGGGATGTCGGCGTGTCTTGAAGTTTTGCTTGTTCCCTGCAGATAAGGGCCGTGAACGCCGCGCAGTCCGACCCGCCCACGCCCCGAGCCCGAACGCGCGCGCGGCGCGGCGCGGCGAGAACAGGAGCGGGCGACGCGCAAGAGGGAGCGGGCGCCGGGAACGGTGGAGTGAGGAGTTCCGGCTGCACGAGCAGAAGGGGCTCTCCTCACCCGGGACCGAAGAGTACTCTTCGTCGGGCGAGGAGGAGGAGGAGGAGGAAAGCGACCGGGGCCGGGCTCCCCCCGAGAGGTCGGAGCCTTCAACCCCCTCGCCCAGAGCCGCAGAGGCGGCGGAGGGAGACGACACACGGGGCGGGCGCGGGGAGCGCCCGCCACCGAGCAACCTACGAGAGAGGGCGACGCGCGCCGCGGAGACGGCTGGGGGTGCGACGGCGTCCACACCGGTGGCGGCAACAACGTCCGCCGAGTCCCCGAGGAAAAGGAAAAGGGGGTTTTCCACCCTGAGGTAAGCGATTGCTTCCCCTCAACCGCGTTTTTAGATCGGCCAGGGCCAAAGTTTATTGCCTTCGTGTTCGCAGGGTGGCGCCCACCGTGCCCCCTCTCGCGCCTGCCAAGGTGCTGAGGACGGATACGACCGTCCCCACCAGGCGGCGCTCGTCGAGGGTGTCGCAGGCGGACGCAAGCACGGCGACGGCGGCGGCGGCGGCTCGCACGGCGCGGGCCGAGGCCACGGAGCCTCGGCCGGAGGCGATGACTATGGAGCCGCCGCCGGTGGCCGTGGAGGCGCGAGGAGGCGACGACGGTTGCGGAGCCGCATCGGCCGGCGACGGAGGTGGAGCCGCGGCCGGCGGCGACCGCGGCCGTGGCGTTGCCGCGCCGCCAACTTCGCCGGCGCCCGCCACGGTCGGCGGCCGAGAGCGGCGGTGGTGGAGATCCCCGACGACGACGGCGTACCGCCGCCGGGGCCGGGACCGGTGGGCGAGCGCGCCCATGTCGGCCCCCGAGGCCTCGGCGGTGGCTCTCGTGGCCCGGGCGACGTTGGCGCGACGTTGGAGCGCCCAGTGGACGGCGCCAGGGCCTCATCATCACCTGCTGGACCCGCGGTGCGCCTGGAGCAGGGGCGGGAGGATGCTGATGCCCCGCCGGCCCACTTCATCGAGGCTCAGGCGGAGCAAGGGCTCTGGCAGGAGCTCAAGGACCACGGTGCCTCGTTCAACCGGGCGCTGAACGAGGCGTTGCGGATCCACAACGGTCCGGCGTGGCGCGTCTTCCAGGTTAGCTGGGCTTCGTGGGGTTTCGAGATTCCTTCTCTTGCTTTTTCCGCGTTCGTGTTTTTTCTGACGCTCGCTCTTCTCGCCTCACTTGTTGGTGGCAGGAGCTGGAGCGCCGGGGCGACCTTCAATGGTACCGGGGGCAGTACGAGGCCCTGGACGCCCTCGTCGAGGCCCTGAGGTCACCTGATAGGTGGTTGGCGTATAGGGCTGAGACCTTGCTGGACCTGCCCCTGGAGCAAGGCGCCCAGGCCGTGGAAGGCGCCTCTGCGGTCGAGAGGGTGCGGACGGCGTTGCTGGAGTGGGACGACGCACTGCGCCGGGCTCGCGAGGACCTGGAGGGGGCGCGCTCCCTTGCGTCAACATAGGAGGCGAAGGTCGTCACCGCCCGCGCCCAGCTCCAACAGGGCCGCGCGGCGCTCGAGGAGGCTGAGGGGCTGAAGACAGCCCTGGCGGACAAGGCTGTCACGCTCACCGCGGCGGAGGAGCAACTCCGACAGGAGCGAGCCGCACGCCAAGGGGCGGAAAGGCCAGCTTCAGCAGGAGCGGGCCGCACTCGTCGAGGCCCGGGCCGCGCTCGAGCAGGGGCGCATGGCGCGCGAGGAAGCGCTAGGCCAACTCCGGCGGGGAGTGTGCCACGCTCGAGGAGGCGCGGGCCACGCTCAAGAAGCAGGAGGAGGAGGTGTCACGCCTCACCGGGGAGCTGGTGCAGCTCAGCATCTCGCACGAGGACCAGCGCCAGTCCCTCGAGGAGCAGGAGGCCACATACCTCAAGCTGCAGCGCGAGGCTGAGGAGACGCGCCAGTCCCTCGAGGTGGAGAAGAAGCAGGTTGAAGGTAAGTTTGCTTTCGTCCGGTTTTCGTTTGTTGATTCGTTGTTTGTTTTGTTGATCTTCCCTTCGGGGATTCGCTCCCGTCTTGATCTTCCTTGTTCGTGGTCTCCAGGCCTGCGGACCGCCCTGGGGCATGCGACCACCCAAGCCGAGACTGTGAGCGCGACCTACAACTCCTCGGAACAGGAGTTGGGGGAGCTGCAGGCCGCTGCCCTCGAGACCTGCCAGGCGGTCGAGGAAGGCGAAGCGCAAGCCGGGAGCTCGCTGGCGAGTCGCCTGCGTGCCCTCGGCGGGCATGTCTCGAGGCGCATGCGCCGCGCCCTTCACCTGGGCATCCAGAAGGCCCTCGGCGTGGTGGGGTCCCACTACCAGGTGGACTTCGAGGCCGTGGCGTCGGGCTACGTTGTCCCAGTCGGCGTTGAAGACGAAGTGGCGATGGAGCGCGCGGACGCGCTTGCCGCCGCTGCTGCCGAGACGCTCGTTGAAGACTTCGTGGACTTCTTGTTCCCCGACGCTCTCGACGCCGACGAGCCCCAAGCCTAAAGACCAATGGGCGCCGAGCCCTTTTTTGTTTGAGTGTTAGAATCCGAGCCGTGTGGCCATGTAAATAAACAAGTACTCTTTTGAGATGTTTGAACACTTGTAAATGTAAGTGGCATTTTTATTTCGCTTGTCGTGTTGTTCCTCTTTTCCTCTGCCTGGGTGAATTAGGGTTGGGAAGGTTCGATTTCACGAGTAGCCCGCTGGGCCGGAGGCGAGAGAGAAGGGCCATATCCTCGCGGAGGCGTAGGCTATCTCTGGCTCGCGCGTCTTTTCCGCTTGGCCACCCGCACCCTGCCTGAACTCGCTCGGGGCTAAGGTCGAATCGTACTTAGCACGCTTGCGAACTTTTTGCGAAAAATTGGGACCATTTTGGGGGGGGTGCCACCCGCAGTAGTCCCCGAGGGTGACTTGGTTTTCTAGGGAAAGTCGAGTTGCCCTTTAACTTTATCGACTTGTTGGTTTTACATCTAGGCTGCCAACTGGGGTGTTGGGCATGTAATTTACAACAAAAAACTTGGAAATCCTCGCTAAGGGTAGAAGAGACGTAGCTGCTGGATGTTCCAAGCGTTGGTGAGTTTCTCGCCGTTCTCGTTAGCCAGCTTGTACGTGCCGCGCTTGAGCACCTTCACCACGATGTAGGGTCCCTCCCACGGGGGCGACAGCTTGTGGCGGCCTCGATTGTCTTGGCGTAGCCTTAGGACCAGGTCCCCCTCGCTGAAGTCTCGTCGCCGCACCTTCCGGGCTTGGTAGCGCCTCACAGCCTGCTGATATCTTGCAGAGTGCATCAGGGCCACGATTCGGGCCTCATCCAGTTGGTCCAGTGAGTCCTCGTGGGCTCGCTGGTTGGCACCCTCATCGTAGCCTCGAACTTTGGGCGACCCGTATTCCAAATCTGTAGGGACGATAGCCTCCGCGTCGTAGACCAGGAAGAACGGGGTGAACCCGGTGGCCCTGCTTGGGGTGGTCCTGAGGCTCCACACAACCGCTCGAGGCTCTTGGAGCCATTTTCGACCAGACTTGTTCAGTCGGTCGAAAATTCTAGGTTTGAGGCCTTGTAGGATCATGCCGTTGGCACGTTCCACTTGGCCATTGGTCTGCGGATGTGCCACGGCTGCCCAGTCCACGCATATGTGGAACTTGTCGCAGAACTCTAGGAATTTCCTGCCCGTGAATTGGGACCCGTTGTCGGTGATGATGGAGTTGGGCACTCCGAAGCGGTAGACGATGTCGGTGAAGAACGTCACCGCCTGCTCCGCCCTGAGATTTGTGATGGGGCGCACCTCCACCCACTTGGAGAACTTGTCGATAGCGACCAAAAGGTGGGTGTAGCCCCCGGGCGCCTTTCGCAAGGGCCCGACGATGTCCAGTCCCCACACGGTGAAAGGCCACGTGACAGGGATGGTCTGGAGGACGTGCGCAGGGAGATTGGACTTGCGGGCGTAGAACTAGCACCCTTCGCAGGTGCGCACGATATCGCTGGCGTCGGCGACCGCAGTGGGCCAGTAGAAGCCCTGGCGGAACGCATTGCCCACGAGGGTGCGTGGTGCTGCGTGATGGCCGCATACGCCCGCATGTATATCCCGGAGGAGCTCGCGCCCTGAGGGATGGGTACGCACCACTGCAGGACGCCAGATGTAGCGCGCTTGTACAGCTCGCCATCGACGAGAGCGAACGACTTGGCCATCCTGGCGATGCGCCTAGCCTCGGATCGGTCCGAGGGGAGTTCTCGATCAATCCAAGTGATGTACTTGTCGCTCCAGTCCCCCTCATTGGGGGCTGGCTCTATGTCCATGGCCTCGGCCTCGTCGGCGTCGTACCCTTCGAGTAGGGAGAGCACGTACGCCTCGTTCAAGGGGTCCTCGTCCATGGGCACTGCGCCTATTGGACTCGAGGGAGCCCCCGAGGGTTCTTCGCGGCTCGAGGGGCATGGCTCGAGGTTGACGGATGGCTGGGAAATGTCTCGCGCAAAAACGTTCGGGGGAACAGTGATTCGCCCCGACGCGATTTTGGCAAGCTCATCCGCCTCCTCGTTGTACCAGCGAGGCACGTGGTTAAGTTCTAGGCCATAGAACTTGTCCTCGAGGGCTCGCACAACTTTGCAGTACGCCTCCATCTTGTCATCATGACAGCTCGCATTCTTCATGACCTGGTCGATCACAAGCTGTGAGTCTCCCCTCACGTCGAGGCGCTTGATGTCTGTCTCAATGGCGATTTTGAGGCCGCAAAGGAGGGCCTTGTATTCGGTCATGTTGTTTGACGCGGGGGAGTGGAGACACACGGCGTATCTCATGTGTTCCCCGAGGGGTGAGACGAAAAGCAGGCCCACGCCTGCGCCTGTCTTCATCACCGACCCGTCGAAGTACAGAGCCCAGCACTCAGCCTGGATCTGTGGCGGCGGCAACTGCGTGTCCGTCCACTCGGCAACAAAATCTGCCAAGATTTGGGACTTAATGGCCTTGCGCGGCGCGTAGGCGAGCGTTTCGCCCATCAGCTCCACTGACCACTTGGCGATCCTGCCTGCTGCATCCGGGTTCCGGATGATTTCTCCTAACGGAAAGAAGGAAACCACCGTGACCGGGTGAGCCTCGAAGTAGTGGCGGAGTTTGCGCCGCGTGAGGACCACTGCGTAAAGCAGCTTCTGGACTTGTGGGTAGTGCGCCTTGGTCTCGGACAAGACTTCACTAATGTAGTACACCAGCCGCTGGACCGGCAGGGCGTGCCCCTCCTCCGTGCGCTCTACCACAATAACGGCGCTGACCACCTAGGTGCTCGTGGCTACGTAGAGGTACAGAGGCTCGCCGTCCTGAGGCGGTGTAAGGATTGGAGCGCGGGCGAGGGTCGCGTTCAGCTTGTCAAGTGCCCCCTGGGCCTCGACGGTCCAGGAGAACCGCTCGTGCTTCTTCAGGAGCCGGTAGAAGGGCAAGCCTTTCTCATCGAGCCGTGAGATGAAGCGGCTCAAGGCGGCAAGGCACCCCAACACCTTTTGGACCCCCTTGAGGTCTCGAATCGGACCCATTTGTTCGAGGGTTGCAACCTTTTCGGGGTTGGCCTCGATGCCTCGCTGGGAGACGATGTATCCTAGCAGCATGCCCCGCGGCACGCCGAAGACACATTTTTCGGGGTTTAATTTTACCCCGTTGGCCCGTATGCAGCTGTTGACGGTGAAAATCCGTCAACCTAGCCATGAGTTTACCTTCGGTGTTGGCATAAGTTTTGTACCTTATCCATTGGTACTAACCCCCGTGGTATAACAAGTTCACATGTGCATGTCGGTTTTGGAGTTTAGTGTTTATGCAGGATTTTAGCGTTGAATGCAAGACTTTAGGGATAAGTTCATCAAGCACCTTGTGACAAGACCTTGAAGCCCTGTACAAGTCATGCAATGAAGCAAACTTGACTCCAAGAAGCCAGGGACTTGATCCGAGAAGATGACAAACTCCGAGGACCTAACCAGAAAAGTGCTGAATCTTGCAAGACAAGGAGTTATGTCCAATTCGAAGAGAAACTGACAATATGGACCTACATGTAGAAGGGGGAAGCATCTAGAAGACACGAGAATCGACATAGAGCAAAGGAGGCCACGGGCTGGGCCTGGATGGGCCCAGGCCGGCTGGCCCAACCCTGTCCAGTGCCCGTTCGCCCCCTCCTTTGCCCTAGCCGCCATTCGGGCTATTTATAGCCCCGGGGTCGAGAGCCGCGCAGGATCCAATTCGTCATCGGCCGCCGATGAGCAAAGAAGAGAGGGACACCATCCCGGAGAGGAGAGGGTCAAGCTAGTTGACTAGGGTTTCCCTAGCCGACGTGGGAACCTTGCACGGAAGACCACGTCGGAGTTCCAGGAGCTAGAAGCAAGATCAAGGAAGGATCCCGGTGGTGATCTTGTGTATGTATCATTGTCATAGCTGAATTATCAAGTTGAATCTATTCTTAGCGATCAAGTGTTTCCTCGAAGATTTCGTTTTTCGATCGGTTTGCTTATTCTAAATCTATTCTCGAGATAGATTATATAGGGTGTTCTTGTAGCTGCGATGGCTAGAGGTACATGCCGGATCTTCCGAAAGAATCTCGACTTGTCTTTTGACTCGCCCTAGACTCCCCGCATGAGTAGGAATACGTTGTGACAGAACGGGGGTCCCGAAAGGCGGATGTTTTCGGATTTGGACGGGAAACCACGGTTTAAACAGGCTTCTTATAAGATTCGATTTGCTACTTCTTCTCTTGCTTGGAACTTCAACAAAAGGCTTAACCCGATCTCTCTAAATCGGTTTATCTACCCAATCTTACTTTGTTATCTCCGGTCTTTAGTAGATTAGACTAGTTTCGTGTCTTTTATCTAGATGCATTAGGGTTTCTTTTACCGAAGATTGAAGTTGCTTAGCTTTATTAGATCATCTTTTGCGTCACACATTTGTTCCACGAATTCGATACCTTGGGTTCACCACTTGAGGGAAGAAGGGTCCCTTGACTATGACGGGAGACTTGTCCGCTTGCAAGTCTAAACGAACTTTGATACAACTATTAACCGTCAACAGCAGCCGAACGCGATGCGAAGGTCGCTAACCAGGTCGTCCGCCTTCCTGGTTTTCACGACTATATCGTCTACGTATGCCTCAACGGTTCGCCCGATGTGATCTCCGAAAACGTGCTGCATACATCGCTGGTATGTAGCGCCCGCGTTTCGGAGACCGAACGGCATTGTTACGTAGCAATACGTCCCGAACGGCGTGATGAATGAAGTCGCGAGCTGGTCGGACTCCTTCATTTTTATTTGGTGGTACCCGGAATAGGCATCAAGGAAACATAGAAATTCACACCCGACGGTCGAATCAACGATTTGATTGATCCGTGGAAAAGGAAAAGGAACTTTGGGACATACTCTATTCAAACTGGTATAGTCTACACACATTCGCCACTTCCTATTCCTTTTCTTAACTAAGACAGGGTTATCTATCCACGTAGGGTGGAACACTTCCTTGATGAATCCGGCCTCAAGGAGCTTTCGCAGCTCTACTCCGATCGCCTGGCGCCGCTCCTCGTCGAAGCGGCGCAGCCGTTGCTGTACGACGCGAGAGTGAGGTAGGATGTCAAGGGAGTGCTCGACGACCCACGCAAAGATGTCGGTGTTGGCGCGGAGGAAGTCGACGAGCACCACTTCCTATTTCGGGTCGAGGGTGGAACTGACCCTCAACGCCTTGCCCTCGGGGGCAGCAGGGTCGAGGGGCACCTCTTTGGTCTACTCAGCAGCCTCGAAGCTGCCGGCGTGCTTGGCAGCGGAGTCAAGGTCCTCGTTGACCAGCTTCTCCAAGTTCGCCACGAGCGCTTCATCCAGCGCTAGAGCTTCCGCGTGCTCCACGCACTCGACATCGCAGTCGAATGCGTGCTCGATCGATGAGCCGACGGTGATGACACCCTTCGGCCCCGACATCTTCATCTTGAGGTAGGTGTAATTGGGGACCGCCATGAACTTGGCGTAGCACGGCCGCCCAAGGATGGTGTGGCACGCGCCCCGGAATCCCACCACCTCGAAGGTGAGCATTTCCTTGAGGAAATTGTCTGGCGTGCCAAACCAGACTGGCAGGTCGATCTGCCCGAGGGGCTGGACGCGCTTGCCCGGCACGACGCCATGGAACGGCGTCGTGCTGGGCCGCAGCTGGTCCAACCCGATCCCCAACAGGAGCAGGGTGTGCGCGTAGAGGATGTTGAGGCTCCTACCTTCGTCCATCAGCACCTTCGAGAACCGCGCGTTTCCGATGACCGGGTCGACCACCAGCGGGTACTGACCTTGGTTGGAAATGCGGTTTGGGTGATCCTCGCGGCTGAACGTGATGGCGTCCTCCGGCCAGTCGAGGAAGGAGGGAGGCGCCTTCTCCGCGGCGAGGACCTCGTGCCGCTCCCGCTTGCGTTGGCGGCTGGACATGTCGACGGTTGGCCCCCCGAAGATGAGGAAGACGTTTTCCACATCGGGGAAGCCACCGGCGTCACCGTCACCTCCATCCTTCTTGGCCTCGCCGTCCTTCGCGGCGGCACGGCCGTAGAACCGCTTGAGCATGTCGCACTGCTCGAGGGTGTGGTTGACCAGCGTCTTGTGGTAGGGACATGGCTTCTTCAGCATCTCATCGAAAACCCCAGGGCCTCGAGGGGTCGGTCGAGGGCCCCGTCGAGCTGGATCAACAGCAAGAGCTTCGTCGCCGCCGTCGTCGTCGTCGCGCCCCTGCTCGCGCGCCTCGCGGCGTGGCTTCTTTCCTTTCTTGCCCCGCTTGTTCTTCTAGTGGGGATCCTTGGACTTGCTGCCCTCTGCGGGCGCGTCGTCCACGCGCTTGCCTTTCTTCCCGTCGAAGATCGCCCCACTGCATCTTCGCCTGAGGCGAAGCTGGTGGCGATGTCGAACAGTTCGTTCGAATCGACCGGCGGGCTGCGCCCGAGCTCGCGCACAAGGTCCCGGCACGTGGTGCCCTCGAGGAAGGCGTGCACAATCTCGGACTGAGCTATGCTCGAGAGCTCCGTGCAGCGCTTGGAGAAGCGCCTTATAAAGTCCCGAAGTGACTCGCCGGGCTTCTGGGTGCATGCGCGCAGATCCCAGGAGTTTCCAGGGCGCATGTACATGCCCTGGAAGTTCCCCACGAAGGTGCGGACCAGATCGTCCCAGTTGTGGATGCGGGCGGCCGGCGAGTGCTCGAGCCACGTCTGCGCCGAGTCGGTGAGGTGCAGGGGGAGGTTACGGATGATAACCTCGTCGGTGGTGGCCCCGCCCAGCTGACACGCTAGGCGGTAGTCGTTGAGCCACACACGGGGGTCCGTCTCCCCGTTGTATTTGTCGATCGACGTGGGCTGGCGGAAGCGCTGGGGGAAGCTCACCGTGCGGATCTCCCGGCTGAACACACGGGTTCCCGGGGCTCCGGTGTCGGTGAGCGGTCCTCCCGGCTATCATAGCGCCCGCCCCGTCGAGGGTGGTAGCCAGCCGTTGCCCGCGTCTCCGCGTTGCCCGTCCGCCGGGCGTTGATGATGTTGCAGGCGTCGCCATCTTGGGCTTGCCCGCGTGTGTCAAGGAGCCGCTCCTTGGCCGGCGTGCGCCCCGGGTTGGCGGGATGCCCCGCCGCGCCGCCCCGTGTGCACCGAGGCTCGGGGCCTTGCGCACCCCCCGTCGTCCCGCGCGCTCCCCTGCTGGCGGATGCGGGATGCCGAGCTTTCGGCCTGTTGGACGGCCGCTTTCTCGATAAGCGCCTACGCCTCGCGGTGCAGGTTCCGCGCCTCGGGCGTCGAGGGGGCGGGCATGGCCCGTAGCAGCGTTGCGGCGGCAATGAGCTTCTAGCTTGCTCGCGGGGGCGTGCTCGGATCGTCGACGTTGAAGTCGGCGTTGATGCGATCGTGGGCCTGTCGGCCCAACTCCCGTGCGCGTTCGCTGCGCGCGGAGGCTTCCCCGGCGATGGAGGCTCGAAGAAGCCGCACCGCACGGTACTCCTCCGCGAGCTTGGCCTCAAGCTCGCGCGCTTGGGCCAACTGTGTGTTGACGTCGGCCCCCCTCGGTGGTGAGGAGGGAGGGGCGCTTGGCCCCGCACCCTGGCGTGTTCCAGTTCCCGGACCGGGGGGAACCTCTCTGTCGCCAGCTTCTGCCGCATTAGCGGCGTTCGCCTGATCGTTGGTGATCACGACGCAGCACTCCCGCGCGGGGTCGTAGCTCCCGACGCTGGAGTCGTCGGAGTAGCCGAACCAGTAGTCCGTGGCGTCAAGGAACCGCCGGAACATCACCGGGTCGGGCACACCAGAAAAGTCCCACTCCGCATATTCGTGCGAAGTGGCCGGTGGCAGCTCGCCGGCGGGGCCTTGGGACGACTCGTCGCCAGCGGAGGCGCTGGGATCCCTGGTGGACGGGACATGGCGGCCAGGGCGAACCCCGCGTGTCACCGTGTTGGCGTTGGAGGAGGCAACGTACGTCGTTGTAGCGCCGCGCAGACCGATGGGAAAGCGCGGTCCTGAGACCGAGCGCTCCCCCATCGGAACGGCTGTCGTCTCGCCGGAGAGCGCGTCGCGTTGCGAGGCGACGCGCGCGGCATGTTGGCGCTCCGTCCGCGCGTGTCGCGAGCGCCGGCCGGAGCGTCGGCGGCGCCGTGGCGCCGAGGGACCCGCGGCGCCCGTGCGGCGGGCGTTGGCGTCGAGGCGACGCGTGCGGCGGCGACCAGGACTCCCCCGGCTTGGCGCCGCGCACGGAGTTCCTCACGGTTGGTGAGGCGCATGAGGTAGTCGTTCCCCGTAGCCTGGAAGTTAAGGCTTCCGAACCGGATTTCGAATCCAGCCGGGAGGGGGTCCGAGCTGCCCATGGAATACCTCTGGCCGCGGCACTCGGTGTGAATCACCATCGAGAGGGCTGGTGACGAACCGATCTTCAGCGTGAGGCCCCTACCTGGCGCGCCAACTATCGGTGCGGAAAGTAGTCCCGACACTAACTAGTAATGAGCGCTGAGATCTGCCTCTCGATGGTCGGTGCTAAGCAACTAAGGACACTTGGTTTATCCTGATTCCGGCCGGGGCCGTACGTCCAGCAGTGGTGTGCTCGGGGCACTATATTGCTTGCACCGTGGTGCTCGTAGAGGGGTGGCTACAAGCGAGGCGGGAGAGAAGGCGTGGCCTCCAAGTCCCAGAGTGTTGATTGAGGCAAGTGCCAATACCGTGGAGAAGGCGGAGAGCGTGCGAGTGATCGCTATTCGTCGTCCCGTCTGTCCCCGCGGCTGGGGGGCTGCCCCTCCTTTTATAGGCCAAGGAGGGAGCAATTTACATGCGTGCCGCACTATTTCCCTACGCGTGGAGGTATGGCGAGCAGTGCTGTGGAGCTGACGGCCGTCCTGGAGGATCCCGCTCCTGTTGAGGCGTCGTGGTGCGTCCTGTGCTCGTACAGGAGCGGCTTCGAGGGCGGCAGTGTAGCGGTTGGTTGACCGGCCGCCGTGGTGGGCTGGTTCGAGGGTGCCGTTGACGGGGGCCCGTAGGTGGCACAGTGGCCGTTGTGGCGATGTCTTGTCCCTATACGTCCCAACAGCGTCGGGATGTCGCCACAGTGTCCGGCGTGGTGCGGTAGTGGCGGGGATGGCCGCACAAGGCTGACAGCGACGGGGATGACCGATCTCGCCGGCCTGACGTCACGGCGTGGCCCTGTATAAGCACGTAGAAGATATTCGAGGGTGCCGCCGGCCCCCTTCGAGGGCGCGGCGTGTTAGCCGTACGGGGGCAGGCGGCACAGTGTCACGGAGCTGACACCGGCCTTGCCGCATAGTGCTGAACAGCGTCGGGGATGGGTTCCCTCTAGGGAGTTGGCGGGACAGCGCCGGGGCGTGATTCCCAGGCGTGTCAGAGTAGTGGCACGACCCTGCTGTGTCCGAGCATTAAATGCCCGTACGCGCGTGCAGGAACAGGCACGCGCGGGAGTCCTCGAGCGAGGCGGACCTTGCTCGAGGACGCGTCTAACCCTCGAGCGAGGCGGACCTCGCCCGAGTGGCGCTTCGTTGCGTTAACCCGGTGGGCCACAGGGGGCCACCGCGGTGGCGGTTGCGTTGTGCGCGTGTGTTAGGTGCGTTAGTTGATTCGTGATTTGCCTTTTTTGCGGGTTTTAAGCGAGTTTCCCCTGGTTATTTAGGGGACTCTTATGGCTGTCCCCGACAACATGACATGCCGCGTAACATAAAGGAACTTCAGATAATAATTATCTGCACACGCAAAGGGTGCCAGGACTTGTATAAAACAATTCAAATTTTTTTAGTCAACATGAAGTTTGTGATGGTGAGTGAAACAGAAAATTCTTATCATAAGATACAACAAAAGTCAAACAAGATGTGTAAAAATTCCTAAAATAGACATCTTTAAAGTCATTAACATGTAGGTGAGGACCTGCAGATCATTGGTTCCTTAATCTAATAATATCATAACACCATATAGCATAGCAGTGTGCCATACTGGTGCAGTGGCACGTCATCAAGTAGCTAGCCTATAAGTAAACCATCAGATACCAGAGCAACTCGAAATCTTTGTATGTTCCTTCAGGTTTCATAAGTTTCTTCATGAAGTAGCGTTCGTGATCTGGTGCTTTACAAATCGTGCTGAGATCCCCTTTTGCCGCCCGGTCATCTGTGTAGACCAGCCATCAACGCCTTCACAGCAACAAGCAGCCTGTTCGGTTGGCTGGTGGCTGATGGGCGAGTCATTTGTTTCGAGAGAATAGTCTTCTTGGTCTAGTTCTTTGGTGGCATTTGGTTTGTTCTGAGAGAAAAGGACGCCGCAACAGATTGGCGCACATGATCTTCAGTTCTTCACCCCAAGGATGCAAGGACAAAGGACTCACCGTAATTCTCCATACCTCCAACGATCGGAGAGTCCTCGGTTTGAATGATGATGGGAGCCCGCGATTGGATTCATCCGAAACCACCTTGCAAAACAAAAGGAAAATAGCTAAAAGTTCAACGATTTTGCTAATTGCTACGTTATCAGCAGAGTTCCAATAAAAAAAACCCAAATTACTGGTTAATTTCGAATCCAAATGTGGGAGTGAAAATGCCGCATTAATTAAAACAAGATAGCCATCACTCACTCACTCAGCCGTTAGCACGCGAACCAGTTCGTGGAAGCTGTTGCGATGCAGAGCGACTGGATCTTGCAGCCGGCGCCACCCTCTCGTTTGGTACCTCCACATCGTCTGGGGGTGGAAAACGAGCGAGTCCTCTGGTCAGCGTGGCATGGATGCGGCCTGGCCGACGAAGCGCATTCGCGACGATGCATCTTCTTTCATCTTGCGTGTCGCCCTCTCTTGCCGTTCTGTACAGTAGTGATTTCAGTACCCTGCATGCTTTGACGATGACATTTCAGTTGCTGATTGATCCCAGCATCCATCGAGGTCGCTAAGCTGAAGTGAACGGAAGCCAAGCACATGTCTTCAGTAAAAAAAAAATCCAAACAAAAATATGAATGGACAGTTCATGTTCTCTTCTACCATCATGCAAATTTTGAGATGCAACGAGAACTCTTGTACAAAATGCAACAAAAAAAAATCCGACAGGATTCCTGATTACACATTCATTCTTCGACGGCAACGCAGGAAGAATTTGGGTAAAAATATTAATTTATTCCTTTCACGACAAACATATGAACAAATACTGTACGATCCAGAAAGGATCGCGCCAGTGATTACCTATACATTTCCACTTTTATTACTCAACAGTAACAGAAATTTGTACACCTTATCGAGGACTGTAAATGTACACATGAAAGAATAAACTCCAAGAACGCGGAGTAAGAAAGGGCGCCAAGGAATAACTTTGGAAAATTGGTAAACTCTCTTGTATACAGACTTGAAGAATGAAGCGTCAAGCTTCAAGCAGCTGCCGCACCAAGCTACCGTCCAGCCGCTTTCAGGAACTTGTCGTATGGGCTTGCAGGTGGCAGCCTGAACGAACAGTCAGAATCACTGGATGCTGAATCGCTGCGGCGCATGCGTCCTTTCCTAGCTGATTGCAACTCATGCTCGGACCGCAGAGATGACTGCAACACATGACAAGAAATAAGGGTCAAGTTAGGATCTTAACAGAACTTTCCTTGGGAGAGAAACACAAGTCAGAAATCTGAATGATACATGTAATATCCAGATTTTGCAGATAAGATATACATGCCTCGTTTGTTTCAAACCCATTTACCCCGGTTGAACCATGGGAGTCAGTCCTCGAATGCTTGAAGCTCAAGAGAACAGACATCTTCTGTTGCTTTTCCATAACCAGGGCTTCACATTGGCTCTTCATTTGGTCGTAAGGTACAGGGTTGGCAGAGACTGGAACGTTAGCAACTTGCCTTGCTGTCTCATGAACCTTCATGACAAACAGCTATGCATGAAAATGATGTCTCATGAACCTTCATGACACTAACAAGCAAACTAACAGGTGCGAAGCAGCAAAGATTAGCAAAGATGGCACATACAGATTCTATTAATTGGTTGACAGTTAGAACATCTGATGAAGCCATAGAACCAGATGTTTTCCTGTCAGATTGAGATCCACTGTGTTCGAAAATGATGTCATCAGCATCATCTAGCTCAGAAGGAACACCATCCTGAGGGCAGAAGACAAGTAGACGAAAAGGGGAAAGTTAACACAGCAAAAATGCAGTGGTCAGTATTAACATTGTAATGCAGCAACAACAACAACAACAACAACAACTTAGCCTTTTGTCCCAAGCAAGTCGGGGTAGGCTAACATTGTAATGCAAGATTAACTAATTTGTGAAGGGTCACTAGGAACCTCATCAAAACAGTGGTCATCCTTTTCAGCATACATCGAACAAGAGTGTGGTGTCTCCATGAATAGAGGAGCACCAAGAGGAAATGAATCATCCAGGGAAAACTCTTGAAGAAGTTGTTCTTCTATCCCATTAAACTTCTGCAGATCACCAGTAAAGACACTAAATTATGTATCATGTTCTTTGTTCAATATCAATAAATAAAATACTGAATAAATCTATACATACCTCTGGTAAATTTTCAAACTTCTTCTTAAAATGGGACATCACGATTTCTATTAACTCCCCATCATCCTTGTTTATGGTTGAAAGAAAGGCCTGTGCATTACTTTCATCTTCCTCAGAACCATAAACCATCTCATTGTTCGCAGAGGTATTAATGAGTTGGCAGTCATCCATCACACAAAGATGAGGATCAACCTACAAAATTGAAAAGAGAGTAAATGCAACTTGAACAAAATATTAAAATCACATTAAATTGCTTAGGAATATATAAGGCTACAAGGGCTATAAAACACACATGTAATATTCACATGGTCAAAACCAACGAACCATTTTCTCTGGTGCTGCTGCTTTGATAAGAGTTATTATCTGGTGAAGATCAGCCATTTTCGCTGAAAAGATTAGCATTGCTGATGCCATTGTGAACAAACACCTTCTACGAGATGGCTGCAAATCATCTTTATTGCAGTGAAAAGGTTAAGAGAGGAAATCAAACCATACATTGATGTATTCAACTGCTATAAATATGACATGATATGGTAAAAGAAAATAAGAGAACATTCCTCTTTGGTGAAATCCTAGCAGGCTGTAAGTTCTTGAAACATCAGTTATGTGAAAGTAGAGAAGGGAACGGAGCAGGAAATGGTTGATGAACTTACTTTCTTGGCTAAGAGACTTTTTCCTGAGAGAGAATCCCAACTGGAAACAGCGGACTAGTGCCACATGACTGGAGCTCTGCCATGAAAATATGTCAGTCACACAAGTGGTACACAGTACATTACTTCATGTCTTAAGAACATAATGATGCCGCTGGACCCAATTAGCCTGGGAATTTAAAAGGGCACTCCATGCTTTCTTGCTAATAACATTTGCAAAAGAGAATGTAATAAATAAATTTAAATGGACACATTAGCACGAACAGGGAGAATATTTCTATTTCCCTGCTCCATAATTCTTTCAGGGCCTTCCTTCAGAACAGAAGTGTAGCATCTAAGCTCACAAATCTTAGTAGCATATGTTTTATCTAATTAAAGCAAATTATGTTTGATATTACAAAACAGTAGCCTTGGCTATAGGATAACATTAGTAAGACATACAGAACCTTGACTTACTTTTGATTTCGAACAAAATAAAGCAATGTTGTAGGTATGTCCCATTGCTTCAAAATTCGCAGGTGAGTTATCCTCCAGAGCTGCTTGACTCCAAATAGATGAAAGAAGAAGATCAATCTGGTGGTTGTTCAACTTCATGAACTTTAGGTTCTGCTTGTGTGGAAGAGAATAAGATGATACATCAGTTGGACACTAACAAGCAATGCCAGAAAAAGGAGAACAAGGCAGTACTACATATATGCCAGCTGGATTTCATACTTCATCGTTAAATGTTGTAAGATGTTCATTCAGACATGGGCTCCCTAGATACTGCCTTGTATTTGGTTCTGTCTGTGTGTATCCATTTTCAGGACCAACTATAGCTTCTGATTCGTCGTTTTTCTGCATGGATTCTTGGGTCTTGTTTTTGGTCCTCATTTCATTGATTATGGCTTCAGAAGAGAAAGCTGAGAGAGCCAACAGGCGTAAGTTCTGCAAATCACCGCCCTTCGCTGGGATAGGAAAGCTCATGGCTGACCATGGACACAGCAGTGAAGGTGCGACAATGGTGGATAGAACACGATGTGAACCGATCCTTGTCTTATTATCTGGATGCAACATTGCTAAGAGAAGCTGGTGAAATAAAGCTTCAGGAAATGCCTGAGATATGCACAACAAATTCACGTTATAATTCTAAAGAAAAAAAAAACTTCTCATGCAGTACAGTAGGGAGAGAGCATGCCCAGAACTTGCCTTCTGATGGTATGATGACTTGTAGACAGAAGCTGCTATTTGTGATGTGCGATAAACAGATGAAATAGTTGATCTTGCGATGGTAGCAGTATGAGAGAGATTCTCAAGCATTACCCCAACCATGTCAAGAATAGGACTAACATCCCCAACCTATGAAGTGAGATGAACAGGTTAAATATCTCTATGATGAGAGCAAGGGGCAGTTAGTAATAAGGAACCAAAACAATATGGTAACCTTTTCTGTCAACTGCACGAGGCAATCCTCCAAGGCCACATGGAGTGCACTATTCCACTTGTCATCATCAGCATGAGCATTAGATGCTTCGATAGCAAAATGCATACATTTGCGCAAGTGCTTTATTAAGTCGCTGATTGCAGTTGCTATTGTCACCGATGCCTTCAACTTTGCATGCCTTGCAAGATTCGAAGCAACTTTTACAATGTTGATTTGCTTGGCGGGTTTCTTGGCAATGACCTTATGATCTATGTGCTTTATAGTGAAAGATAACAACAAATGGCCATGTTGCCCTGGCAATATTGGGAAGAAGAGGAAGTTAACAGAGTGGCCATGTGCTTTATAGTGAAATATAAACTGTCTGCTGTTGAACAATAGCGATCGGAAGGCATAATTAAATGGGGGGAAGGAGAAAAAGAAATTACATGGGTGGAAATTGCTGCACCTGATTTGTCCATCAGTTTCTGCATTTCTTGCAGAACAGATAGGGCGATCCCATTTTCAGGAGACCAATAGTCATGGTTGTCAAAAAGGCGGAAGAGAGGATCAAGAACACGCCGCACTGTTGTTGCCTCCTTTGCAATATTAGCCATATTATGCAAGCAAACCCTAGCCCAATGTGCTGGATTTTCAGACACAGACCTGCTGACACATTAAGCCATTTAGGAATGAAAGATGCAAAAGATCTGGAAATATGGAAGTGACACATTACAGTGGCAGGAAAACTCACATTGTATCAGATGCCACTTTCGCACTATTTTGTCCAGATACTGGTATCCCAGCCAAGTGCCCATTGATGACCAAATCATCATCATCTTGAAGTCTGACAACCTCTTTTATTGAAAGAGTTTGATTAACCTCATAACAGCTTATGATCACTGAGACAACCTGTGTTCAAGAATGAATACAGAATTTAGACAAAGAGCTCCTGATTTCATTAATGCTACTTTTTTTGTTTCATGAAGTGTTGTTTCTCAGTAGTTACCAATTAAAATTAATGTTGAACTCCTTTCAATAAGAAGTAGTCTATATCTACAATTTTAAGAAGTCCCTGATTCTGATTGTATATTTTGCATGATTCTGGTTGTCCTATTTCTTATACAAAATGAATCCATTTAATATGATTAAACTTCCTTCATGAAGTTCGTTTAAATTATGAAAGTGATAACCATGTACAAATTAATTATGCACCTTGTAACAATATAAAAGCAACAAAGACTTACTTCATCAAGTTCCATTGAAATGTGAGAGTGATCACCCATGTATTGGACCTGATTATAAGATGGCAGTCAGGTACACACCACAAAAGGTAAAATATTAGAAAAAAACAAGTCATAACAGGGTAAAGCCAAGAATAATATTTGCATGATTACAAGCCATACTACATTGATATATTTTTTTTGGCTAAGGGAATAAGAAAAATCTGCAATGCAAAGCAACCAGAAAACTTAAACTTAGAGACCGAGTGTAATATACACGTGGGACCTAAAATTATCTGAGGTATATCAATGTAGTAGATACAATATATTTGACAATTGTAGACTTATACTATTCATAGGAACAATTTAGTCAGAAAACTGTTACCATAGAAGCAAGAGCCTGAAGTGCAGCAGATCGAAGACGGAGGCCTTTATCATCTTCCCTTAGCTCTTGACCGATTTTGCAAAGTTTGGGTATGAGGCCTTCCAAATTAAACATATGTGTGCTGTCAACCTATAATAAAACATATATAATTAAGTTAAATAGATGGCAACATCTCTCAGAAAATGCAAATTGTTGCAAGTTATGTGAACAACCTGGCCATTGAGAAAGTCAATGAGCATTAGACAACCCAGAACCTGTAGATCGTCATGCGCTTTCTGATCAAGAAGAGTGCGAATGGTGCTTAATGAGCTTGTGGCTAGCAATGGCCTGAATCAAGAATGATATGATAAGCATGAGAGCAAGGAACTGTTATGAATGCGTCATGGTAGAACAGAACCTAACACATACCTGTTCTCCTTGCATGAGCAGAGAAGTTTTCTATAGATGCACGGCACAACTTTGGCCAAAGTGAAATTCTCATGCCTCAGATCCTTATAGAATCTCTGCTCAAGATACTCCGTTATCTGAACAAAAAAAGGTTGCATCAAGCTAATTCGTTCATTTCTTGACATTACGATGTATTAGTATTAAGTGCAGAAAAAATGCATCAGCTTTAGAAAATGCATCAACTCAAAAGCATTTTCCAATTTTTTTTCATTTTGCTTGCACCATGGCATTCGATTTTCTCACAATCCTCAGTTCAGTCTTAATTCTTGGGGAAATCTAAAATGATTGTGTCTCCGTTCTGTGAAAAGGAGGGAGAATGTTGCGTGTGTTACCTTTGGTATGCGTGTTGGATTTCTCGAGACATAATCACAGAGTTTCCCAATCCTTCTATCATTTGGTTCTCCATCCTATATAGCACCAAAAAATTCAGTTTTCACCAAAAATTCCCTCAGAATTTTGACCACACACACCCAATTGCAGAAATACAATTGCGACCAGAAACGGCTAGAATCTAAAAGCAACGCAGGATTCGACATACCGGTGGCAGCTGGTAGATATCTGAGATGATCTTCTTGTAACGCTTGACAGGCTGACGGGAGCGTGCCCGCAGAGAGGGGCAGAAGTAGCAGAGGCTGCTGCAGGCGGGCAGCACCCGCCGGGACATCACCCCCATTTTCCTCCTGTTCTAATCTCCCTCCGATCCCACCAACAAAAGGACGAGGTGAGCAATTCTTCTTCCTGAAGCACCAGCGCGTCCTGATGCCTCGGAACAGTCCCGTGGCCCCCCAAAAAAAATCCAAATTTTGGATACGATTGAGCTCAAATCAACACTTACAGCAGAGCTCCCACGGTAACCGGGTATCCCTCTTGTTCTGCTGCTCTCGGGACGGCACAGCGAACTCCTCTTCGATCCAACTGGTATCACAGCAGCAGCGAGTTGAGCAGCGGCGGTTTAATGACCAACCAGGCAACCACCTGCCGGCTTCCGCTTCGACCCCCTCTTTTGGCGAAGCCAAATCCAAAGCAAACCAGGAAAATTCCCCTCACGTCGGCCTGACTTTGACCAAATCCGCCTTGACGCGAGATGAAGAAAACCAAAATTCCTCCAGTCAAATCCCACGCGAGGAGCCGCCAAGCGGGGGGGACAGGAAAAGAGCGCGGCCGTCGCGCAAACCGAATCAGGATCCTGGAATCCGACCAAACTCCCGCGGAAGATCACGCGGCTTTCTCAGCGCCCGCGCCGCAGATCACACCGGGAACGAGAGCGCAAGCGGAAGCGGCAGCGAGCAGTTCCGGCAAGAGGACGGATCCACACACCTGGAGGCCGTAGCAGCCGGCGCGATCGCCCGCCGCCGCCCGGCTCAGCTCGCCCCGGCGGACCGGACGCCGTGCCACCGCCGGTCCGTCCCGTGCGCGGCGTGGAGCGGTGGTGGTGGTGGGGTGGGCGGTGGGGGGCGCGGCGGCAGCTGTCCCGGGCGGCAGGGACCCGTAGTTTAATGCGATGCGCCGCAACGGTCGCCTCACTCCGCTGTAACTCACCGGCTCGGCTGCTCTGCTCTGCTGGATACTCGTAGCCGGCCGGCGTGCGGCGCGATTTGCCGCAAGCGCGTGGGCGTGTGGCAGCTGGCAACGGGGAGAGGAATATTTCCGGGGGTCTTTTTGGGAAAAAAAAGGCACGTTCTGTTGCCTCTTTCTCTTGGGCCCTTTCTTCTTTCCTGGGCTTCTGACAGATCGGCCTCCCTCTCGACTCCTCGTCGGATGGGATGGGATGGGCTGCCAGCTCGGGTTTCTAGCGTGGAAAGACCTTTGTGCCCTCCGGGCGCTCGGTTTCCTCGGCTAGCGACAAGCGGGGAGACGGAGGGCAGTGTGGGAACTCCGCCGCTCCTCCCGCGCCGTGCCCGTGCTGACGTGCTGTCCACTCTCCTCCCGATTGCTGCCGCGCCGGGCTCCAAAAGCTGTGTCGCGCGATCCGAGCTCCGACCGGACGGACCGGCGGCTGCGGGGGGTGGAGGACAGCAGCGTCCGTCGAGATTAGAATGTCGCGCGATCCATACGGTTGGGAGCTGGTCCACCAGCCCACCAACACCTGTCCAGCACACGGCACATCACCAACCATTGCCGTTTTGGCGACCGCGTCCTCGTCGATCCTTCGTGGAGTGATTGATTATTGCTGTGTTGGTGGTTGGCGATCGATTAGCCGGCGTGTGACGGTGTGAGCTTCTCAATCACCGCATCGTACAGCGATTAGTACTGTAATTAGCCGCATTCTTTGTTTTTTTTTAGAGACAATAGCTGCATTCGTTTCTTTGTTGTGAACCAAGGATTAGCAGGGTGCTTGTATACTGCGGCTGTGTTACTACTGGCTATATGGCTATAGCCTGTCAAATGTTTGCTAATGGTGACAGCTGAAACGCTGGACTGTGTCACTCGAGGCCATCCCTTGCCGATGAGGAGAACGGTAGTACAGTAGTAGGTCGACACTCGAGGGACAGATAGGGGCCACAGGGCAAAGCTCTCGTGTCTTTTCCTGTGTGTGTGTTGGGGCCCTGGGGGGTGGGGGTGGGGGGGGCGACAGCCGTAGAAAGAGATGTTTCACAACAACGCACCCAGGGCTGCATGCCGCAGTGCGAACATGTGTGACGATTCCGCTGCGTGTGCTACTGCTACCTGCATGGTTGCCCACAGCGCAAATATGCCGGAGGAATATCTGTCCTGACTGAACCTGAAAACGTGCAGCCCAGTTTTGTTTTTGCTTTTCCGTTTTTTTGTCTCTCGAAGTGAACGTGGGCGCGTGTGTGCGGTTTGCTCCTTGACCTCTAGAGAATTGAAGCGCACGTTAGGTGAACAATGCAGCCTGTACATGTGCCTCGCTCAGTCCGTAGCTAGGTTTTCTTTTTTTGGGACACTTTTTTTCGAATCATTGTTTTTGGGACATGAATACGTATGGATGTACTACACTACACCTACGCCTTGCAACTATAGATGGCCAAACGTACGCGGCACGACACGGGCTAGGCACGCGTGCTGCCGTCGTGCCGCGCCGCGTGCCGAGCATCCCGGCCCGAGCACAAGACTAAGCAAGCTGGAACGTGTCGTGTCGTGTTATTCAAAGCACGGCAACCCAGGCGGTGCCGTGCCGGCTCAGGCACGATGCCGGTGCCCAGCCCCAGATATTACACACAGCACACAAATTCACTAAGTGTTTAAAACACACAAGATTCACTAAATGTTCAACCATTCAAAGTCAAAACATAGAAAGAAAACACAAAATAGACAGAGATAACAAAAGATTGGAGCTGTGCAATGGCTGCCTCATTAAAACCCTCTCTAGGTAAAACTCACCCTTGTGAGAAACCCTAGAGAGGGAAAAAATGCAAGCCGGCTCCATAAAATAAATTGTTCATGAGTTCATTACCTTACATCCAAAGTCCATCACCATCCAAGTCTTACATCCAAAGTCCATCACCATCCAAGTCCCCGAAAGTCCAATTAAGATTACGGATCCATTACATAAATGACTAATCAATCCATAATTGTTCAAAGGACTCAACCGGCTCCTTGTCCTCCACCATGTGTTGTAGCCTTGACTGCGGCTTCCCGAGTCTTTGATGCATGTGAGAGCCTCCACGATCTCGGGGTTGAGCCTCCGCCGTCGTTCTTCAATGTTCCCGCCGGTGGTCTTGAAAGTAGCTTCGAAGAAATGGTTGAAACAGGCACACTAAAAACATCTTTAGCAAGGGTAGAAAGAACTGGATAAGTTAGTTTATGCCGATGCCACCGATTCAAGATGTTGAAGTCATCATCTAATTGACCGACCGTGTTACGATCCGGGTAGGCGATCGATTCGGAACCATTGTAACGAGAAAAAACCTTATGCGGTATTCCATAATCATTAAGCACATTACCAACACGTTCAAAGAATGTTCTCGGCATTATGTGACACATCAATAAGCCTTAACCCAAGCACCCTCTTTTCAAGTTGCCAATCGGCATTAATGTAATGACCAACAACACTCAAGTAGTCTTCGTTAGCATTTCCGGACCAAATATCGAAGTAACAACAACGAGAGGTAATTACATTGCTCTTGAAAGACTCTATCGATTATCACGCTTATCGGTGAAGTACTTAAGCGGATCTCTAGTTGCGGTTGCCTAGAAACAGCTTTTATATCTAGGGTTATGAGCAGTTTTAATGTATTCCTCACAGGCCTCAGTTTCACTAAGAATTAGAGGAAGATCTAGCCTAGCAAGCAAACGAACAAGCTGAACACGAGCTACCTCAGCAGAGTACTCCCAATTACGAGCAGTACCCTCCTTATTGAAAGTAATGTGAGACTGGGACAAGTGAGTTTTCTCACGCTTTTTGGGGCACGCTTCCTGGTGCGGAGGAGAGTTCCGGTGCCACATTTGGAGTATGCAGAGTACTCCTTACTGCAATGAATACAACGAGCACCATACCTGACCTGGCGAACGTTCACCGTTTTGATGAGCTTCTCGAAATCGTCCCAGCAAGCAGAGGTAGCGGGGCGGTTAGAAGAAGGCTTGATGGAGCCTCCATCGGCGGCCGCACCGACGGAAGGAGCGGCCGTGCCGGCGGAATGAGCGGCCTCGCCGGCGGAAGTAGCGACCTCGCCGGCGGCGCCCAAGATCTCCTCTCGCCGCAAAGTGGCCAAGGAGAGCCTCGCATCCCCAAGAAGATCCTCCTCGTCATCTCCGCTCATCCCAAAGAGGCGGAGCTCGTCGTTCGCGGTCATAGAATGACCGATCTCCTCCACCTCGTCGTCCGACATCTCGGCGCCACCGGCCTCCGGTCCCTCAACGGTTGCACAAAACAGAAGCTCGAGTTAGTTCAAGATCTAGAGGTTAGGGTTCAAGATCAAGAAGAAGCAGTAGGGTTAGGGTTACAACTTACCTCTTTCACCGGAGCACCAGAGATGCCGGCGACATCGGCGACAGCATCAACGCCCAGATCTGGCACCCTGGTACCTCAACGTGTGGGATCGGTCGCGGAGCCCCAAGGTTCCTGGATCTGGATCCTGGCGAGCACGTCGACGAGGCGGAGACGAGGAGGATGAGTGAAAGGTGGAGAGGATGCGGCTACATCGCCGGCGAGGAGCGAGAATGAGTGGTTCAAGATGCCAATCCACAGCGGTGCCGGCGGTGGAGGACAGTGGAGAGAGGCAGAGAGCAGCCGCCGCGAGAGAGGAGAGAGACGAGGGGGCGTGCAAATGAAATAGGGTTAGGGTTGGGGGCTCAGTCGGGCGGCGCTGGCCTTTACATAGGAAGGGAGGGGAGGCCGGATCCAACGGTCACGGGGAGGGGTGGCCGGGATCCAACGGCTATTGTGCCTGGGGCGTGCCGGCCGTTGGAGCGGGCCGTGCCCGTGTCGGGCTGGCGTGTAGAGAATTCAGTCCAACACGGGCATGGGGGCCGGGCTGTTCCTGGCACGAGCACGGGCAGGCCGGGCCGTTTCGTTCTCAGGCCGTGTTCGTGCCGGCCCAACGGGGCCGAGCCCGTTTGAACATCTATACTTGCAACTTCTTGTCGTCGTCGTCTTCTTCTTATAATTATCTCGTTTTCTTCCAAATTTGGGGAGCTATCCACTTAATGCTAAATGGAGAGCGCCCTTTCTTAAGGATTTGTGTTTCCTTTTCCCCCCAAGATGGACGCGGGCATGCATATGGGTGCGGTTTGCCACCTGACCTAAAGATAATTGAAACGCATGTTAGGTGAATAACACAACAAGTACATGATTACCTAAAGTGACACAAATTTGATTTTACTTCAGGTGCCTGTAACCACGGAAGTAGTGTTAAATTAGCTTCTTCCTCCTCTCCCATGTGTCTAAAGTTATTTTTAGTGAAAGTTTTATGTATATGATTACCTAGAATGATTACCTAGAGTGACATATCATATTTAAATATTTGAAACTAAGTTACATGCAAAACACAAACATTTTACACAAGATTTCTCCTCATAAAAACTTATTTCACCTCTCTCTTAGTCTCTTCATTGATATTGTCGCACCATAAAAAAATATTGACATGACCATCTATTCAATGCCCCACAAAACTCCCACTGATAATGGTCCAACTCAATTGACACGTTTTTACATGAATACTATCGATGTACTACGCCTTGCAAATAAAATCAATACCTTCTATAAAATTTGGCCTGCCTACGTCTAGAAAGCAAAGGTGTTATCCATAAAAAAGGAAAAGTCAAATTTTCAACCTCCAACTATAGCAAAAGTTTGACTTTCAACCCCGCCACTGTTCGGTTGGCCGGTGGCCGATGGCCAGTGCTTTGGTTTGTTCCGAGATAACGATCTTCTTTGTCCAGTTCTTTGGTGGCCGGTTTGTTATGAGAGAAAAATACGTCGGTGGTGGCCGATAAGCCGAGCGAACAAAGCCGTGCAACTGCAAAACCGGATAGGTATAGGTAGTGCCACTGAACTGTCAAAAGTCCAATTAGCCCTTTGGGTGGTTTTGCGTTTTCTTTAATTTTTTTTTTGAAAAGTTTAGATTTAATGTTTCCATAACTAATTCATTTCAAATCAGAAAAATATCAAATTAGTGCCAATTTTTTTCTATAAATGTAACCTACCTATTGGTATTCTATTTAGCATTATTTGAAACACTTAGTTGTTTGTCCTGCTTGTGTTTTATCACAAGCAATAAAATACTAGGAATAGCAACAAATATTATGTAAATAACACTAAATAGAGTACCAACAAATATCCTACATTTTCAGAAAACTTGTGGTATCAACTTCATATTTTTTTGGATTTGAAATGAATTATTTATGGATTTTGACCAAACAAAAAAGAATTGAAATTTCTAGAAACTGTAAAACTACCTTCAAAACGACTCAAAAGGCCAAATTTGTTCGATTTTTACAATTTGATGGCCCTTATTGTCCGGTTTCTTAGTTGTGGGTAGAAAAACAAACTTTTGCATAGTTGGAGGTCGAAAATTAGACTTTTCCCTTAAAAAGAAAAGGAAAATATATAAAAAAAGGAAAAAGTTGGTATTAGCAATAAAGGGAAAAGGGAAAAGAAGTGAAAAGGAGAAATGAAGCTAAAACAGGGGAAATTAAATAAAAAGACAAAATAGTACCGGTGATGAAAGAGCAAAACAACTGTTTGGTATAAAAGAGAAAAATATGTTAAATTAAGAAAAGAAATAAAGAGAAACAAAAATGGAAAAGGAAAATGCTATTGAAAAAAGGAAAACAAAAGGAGAAATCTATCACAATATTGGGCTGAACCAATAAAATAGATTACATTGTAGGCCAAACAAGGAAAGAGAAAGAAAAAGAAAAAAGGAAAAATCATGGCAATTAAGATTGTGCTACTACTGGGCTGCTAACGGGCCACGCGTGTGCAGTTTTACAGTGTGAGCTGCCGCCAAGGAGCTCCTCCCGAGATGGAAGAACCCCTTGTCTCTCCTCCTCCCGAGTCAGATGACGTAGAGAGGCTGATGCGAGCGTCGGATTTGGCCGACCGCGCAGCCACGCTAGTGAGACATGCCAAGAAGCTGGCCTGGTTGGCCGTGCGCCCGTACATGCCGCGGTCGCAGTTCTTGGAGGCCGCGGCGGAGTCCGTCGACCACGCCGCTACGGTTCTTCAGGCCTCCGACATCGTCACGAGGCCCCAGGCAGCGGGGGCGCTCGTTCGTGCTAGCGTGAAGTTGGCGGTCGCAGCAGGCGGAGCCGGCTTGGAGCAGCTCGCCGAGGAGAGCAGGGACACGGCCGACGAGGCCGCCGAGGTGATGCGTGTCGCGTCGGAGTTCAAGCAGTGTCTCTCTTCCCAGTTACGGCGTGGCTGGTTACGACGGTTCTGGTCGCGGTGCGTCTCCCAGACCCCGCCGCCCCAGAGGACTTCCGGCGAGTGCCAGGTACGTTAACAAGATCTTTTCCCCGAGAAGTCAAGAACAATGAGTTAGTAGAGTCACCGAGCCTGTTCTTGCTTCCGGATTCCGGAAGATAGCAATTTCAATGGGGTGCGAGCAGGCGGAGGGGGAAGGGGTTGCAATGGGTTGGATGGCAATTTCGATTCGGAACACTAGCATTTTTGCACTTTTCAATTGCCCGTGGAATCCCGTTTATTCTGAGTGAAGTCTCAACTCTGAACTGAATCTAATATTACCCGTTTATTCGTGAAGTCTGAACTTTGAACTAAATGCAACCATCACAGGTTGATTCAGTAGTCTTCGCTCTGTCCGGTGCCATCAATCTGTTGCCTTACATGGGACGGGCCGGTGTGCTGAAGAATGCCACTGTTTACACGAACAGCTATCTGTGGTGGGTCAGCGTCCTCTTCTCGTCCGTGTGGGGTGCAATTGGAGTTGGCCTGCACGCACAAGAGGAGGGACGCTTCAGTTTAGTGGCGGGCTACGGCAGGCTATGCCGACATGCCGCGACACTAGGTGCGTTATATCTGAACCATCCATCTGAATATCTGAATTCTGAAACATGAGTACCAGGCAGTTTCCTTGGTTTGTTTCGATCGTATACAAAGGAATATACTAACAATTTATTGTGATAATCAAGTTGCAGGGCTCACAATTCTGGTATGCTTCTTTTGTTCTTGGATGCTAACTCCAGCATCCTCTGGGATGCTAACTGTTGACGCAAAATGTGCACTCGGCGCCAATCACACAAAGCCGAAAAGCTTAGCTTCGCACGCGCGAGAGAGAAAGTGACGTGCCGGTCAATTTTTCCCGAAAATTAACAAAAGATGAAACAGTTAGATACCAAAACTTGGAACCTGTAGCGGGTGGTACCAGGCAGTTCCATATTTACGGCTAAGAAGCCAAGCAAGACGACATGTAGCTATGCGAAGCTACCTGTCAAAGAACCACAACCATTCGGGTAACCGCGAAGGAAAAAAGAACATTGCCGAATGGATGACGTAAGCATGACAACGATCGATCTTTGAATAAACGTGGGTGCATGTGCCAAGCCATAACCGATCCTCACGAAGATTAACATTAAATGAAGTAAAGCACGAACATGATCATGTATTAAAATAAGCATGCATAGATCCAAAGCGTTAGTCTACCGCATGTCTAATCACTTTAAGATCCGTCGGGCACGATATCAGCAAATCTATCCACCGCATGATACAACTTGCATGAAAGAACGCACCACTTTCCACAAATAGGTCTATCCACCGCATGATACAACCTAAATATGGAAAGCTAGAAGCATACGTCTTTAAAAACACAAATAACGCACGTGATCTACTCGTGAAGATATAACCGAATGCGGCCGAACAACCGATTCGGGGTCCATGAAGAAGGAACAAACATTACCACGTGAATAAATCTATCGGGAATTTGAATTGGAAATCTAATCCACCGGATGACTAGCTCCAAGGCAACCCAAAAACCTGCATCTACCGCATGATACCCGGCTCTTTCAAGATTTATGCTAACAAAGCAAGCTTGAACCCGCAACATGTAACAACCTAGATCGATTCGGTTTCGGCTATCGGAGAGCACGAGATCCACGCGTCAAAATACGAAACACGCTCATGCACGGATCTTAAAAGAAAAAGAGCCGATCCAAACCCATCTAGGTTGGGCAAGGTGTATTACATGAATTAAAACATAAAGCAAAACTCATGATAACACGGGATAACTTAATGAATCTACTTGGATCTTGCCAAAATCCAATAGAGCCGATAACTAGCTTCGAGCTAGACCTTAGCCTACCGCATGGCTCATGATCTAACAAGAAACCCTCTTGAACCAAGCTTGAATCTACCGCATGACACGAAGCATGGTAACAAGACTACTTGCATCAGATCTAAATCCACCGCATGATACTAGACATGATACAAGGTTGCGGTACTCACGGAGGTCGACGGATCGATTGGCCCTCTCGAAGAACTCGACGACACGACAAGGGACTCTAGGGTTTGGCGTAAGGCCGGTGTGTATTGAGGAATGAACGTCCGTTTTACATACATCCAGGGATCATATTTATACCCTGCTCGATTACAATTGCGAATGGATTCATTGCCTAACTAAACTTGATCGCTTGTCCATCCATTCGCTTCCCCGATCGAGCCACGTCACCGTCCAATCCCGCAAAATCGGCTCTCTTGTTCCTTTGCCGAACCGGGAGCAGATAGCCGACCGCGGATCCTTCGCCGAAAATCTCTCGAAGATACCTTTCCTTCCACCGGACGGACTCTTTTCCGAATCGGACCCACATGTCATACTCCTTACCAAATTTTGGTGTTAACACATGCCCCTTCAATTGTGGGATAAAAGTAATTTTGTTCCACAATTGACTCCGCCCACGAATCCTTGAGCCAAACCTCGTCAACACCTGTTCTTCGCAATCCGCCGGATTCTTCGTTCAGATCCAACCCTAGATCCCCTTTGTTCCGAGCTCGAATCTCCAATGGCAACTCGGCACCAAGGCGCTCGGGTAACTTCACCCCTCCAAACCTTGTTCGGCATTAGGTTTTCAATTTTACCCGAGATTTTCTTCTTCCGCTCTCTTCCAGAACCGTCTATCGCCCTTCCGACTCCTATTGAGGCCAATTCGCAGCCTTATTATCTTGGTCCCGAAGGGAATCCCGACCCTCGAGATTTCATTGCCGCCGAATCTCGAGAGAATCCCTTTCAAAGCAGCTTTATCTCCACCTCCTCAATGGCAAGATGCGTTCAAGAAGCGGCCTTTGCCCCCAATCGCAGGCCGGAAGACTTGGTACCGTAGGATTCTTGCGGATAAGAGTGGATTGACCAATCTCGGATACTCTCCGCATTGCTCAATGTTTGGAGTTATCCGTAGCCGAGACGCCCAAGAATGAAGACCTTCGATAGCCGCGTGCCACTTCGGTCCAATGGCGTCAATGCCTTCCTTTTTGGGCATGGCCCAATGTCTCCAACTTTGGCCGATGTGTACATGATCACCGGCCTTGACATCACCGGTCTGTTCGGCCTTGGAATTTCAAGAACTCCTCACGCCAAACAGGGGTAAAGCCAGGGAATGGCTACAAGAATTATATTTTGAAACATATGAGAGATAATCCCCTTGGCGAAGTTGAATACAGAGCCTTCTTGAACATGTGGTTATGCAGGTTTGTCTTCTGTGGCAAGGCCAATGAACCCACTCTGAATCATATCGCAATGGCGATCCATCTGGCCAGCGGCAACCGCCTTCCTCTGGGAAAATTCCTCTTGGGCAGTGTATACCATATGCTTCATCAGACAGTTACCCAAATGTATACCAGCCAGAGGATAACGTGCGTCAATGGCCCTTGGTGGTTTGTTCAGATTTGGCTGCAGCTTCACATGCACCAGATCGTAGGCGTCGACTTGAGCTCCAGGTTCTTCCCCTGGTCCAATCCCCCTGAAGGAGAGCTTCAAGTCACCAGAGGATGCCAAAGCTATGGAGAAGCAGCTTCAACTCGTTATCGTTCGGCAGACATCACCCAACTCTTTGAGTTGTTCTTCAAAGGCTTCCCCAATCCTCTTTGGCTTCCTTATATAGGCTATGACACTCTGACCTTCCCTGTCGAGTTCTCCTTTGAGCCCGGCCATCAAGATGGGAGATTCCTGGAAATCTTTAATATCATAATCCGCCCATGTATATTACCGGCCGAGTTCAATGGAGGGAGGCAGAATGCCAGTACTTATGAGTACTACCAGCCTAACATAATGGCCAGGCAACTTGGATGTGGCCAGCTGCCCCCAAGATTGTTTCTGCATGAATTCCTCAAGCCCAGGGAGGAAATCAAAGAATCGATGCAGTGCAGCAGAGTTTTCAACTATGTGTGCAGTCCCACTGTCTACACATGTCCTTTTGTGCCTGCAATCATAGCTCACCCTACCTTCAACTCATGGTGGCAAGAATTCCACGACCACATCTTCAGTGAACCCGTTCATGTGTTCCCGTGCGAAGCGGGTGCCCGATTTTCTCGCCGAATTCGGAGGTAACACACCGAGCCCCTTGATCGGATTTTTTACTCATGGTCCCGACCTCCATCTTCCGTCCACTGAGAACACGCTCCCGCCCCTCGAGCCGGGGTAATAACTTATAATGCCGAAGGCCCAATTTCAAGATCGGGGTTTAAATCTACAACCCCGCGCCAACCGATGGACAGTACGCTACCACCGATCCCGGCCTTTCCGGCCTTGCTATTGACGGGGAGGCAAGGATTGCATCCGGTTCCCCCTCCGAGCGCTAAAAGGAGGAGAACCGTCAAGAAAGTACTAGTTGAGGTAAATTCCTTTACCTTCTTGATTACTCGGGCCACTCTGTTCTTGATGGATCATATCATTGTGTATTTCGGACAGAGCCCAACATTCTTCGAACCAATACCCGCCGATGCCCCATCCTTTCGGTATGGCTTTTGCCGTTCTTTCTCAAGGATGAGCACCGGCACTTATCCCTTCAATTGAACATTTGCGGAAGAAAGCCGTTGGAGAACCACTTGTAGATGTCCCGGTGGTTCAACAAAGCGAGCCCTTCCAGGGGTTGAATTACCCATCCCAAGAGAGGTTTCATCTTCATCACCTTCTGCGGAAGCAGTACGCTCTCCAGAGATGAATCCCCCAACTCAACTGGAGCCACCAAGTTCTCCCAGGATGCCATCGCCCATTAGCCAAGCAGCAACGGCCAACCTAACGAAGAAGATCCAATTCTTCCCCGGCCCAGAAACTCACGAGTCGGCCGATTGGTGCACCAAAGCATCTCCCGACTTGGACGTTTCGGCTCTACTCGGGACGCCTCCTCCGTCCGCAATTGCTCCCGCTCAAGATACCATTCATGAGGTACTTGATTCCGCCTTTAATCTTGATACCTTGATGCTAGCATTCTCACCTCGGCAGTGTTGTTTTCAGGATCACGCCCCGTCATCACCGAACTTGCCGTCGAGGGCCCATCACCGCCGATGTGATGAAAGAAGTAAACCGAGCCGTTGCCGACGAGGTATTGCTCAAGCTCAAAGAAATTGCAGCCTGGCTAGAAAAAGACGTCCGGGATCGGCTCAATGATCTTCGCCGTTTTGAAGAGATGTTTGAGCCCATCGCCCGCAAACTCCCCGATGACGTCGAGCTTTTCGTCGTCCGTCTACGACTTAGAGCCCTTTTATGTTCCCTTGAGGCGCACTTGGAGGAAATTGCGCTCCCGTTCGGCCATTGAAAAGGAGAAAACTGATGCTGAACAGGCCATGAACGGGATACAATCCCAAGCAAAAAGCCATAAGGATACCTTGGCTGACCTGCAAGCTTCTTACGATCTGAAAGTCGCCAGAAAGGTTGCTCTAGAGGCGGAATTGAAAAGCCTGTCAGCGGAGATGGAAATTGACCAGAAGAAAATAGCCGATCTTCCTGGATTAATAGCAAAGACCGAAGCGGAGGCAGAATCGGCTGTCACCAGAGTAAAGCAGTGCGATGCAGAGCTTATTGACTTATCTGATGCCCAAAAGGACTATCAGGAGATCTTGGACAACTCCCACTTGATAGTATCCAATGTTCGTCACGCACTTGCAAAACTCCTCAACGCTTGAATGTTCTTATTGATGTATACCTGACCGGTCGTTCTTGTAATATCTCCTTTGCAATTTGTTTCCTTTCCTTGGCGTACTTTGAGATGTGATGCCGAACGACCCATTCGGTAGTGAAACGCTAACTGCCGAACGACACCTTGAATTCCTTTAGCCGAAACCATCGACCCACACGCGTTTCAGCTTAGAGCTCCAAACGACCCACCGGCGGGTTGGTCAAGGAAATCTCTCCGCCTTCCGATTTTATTGGGACGTGCGCCACGATCCACGGACCATGATTCGAAGCCACAATTACCCCCGCCGGGCCTATAAATGTTGCCGTAGGTGCCCCTAGCTCTCCACCAGGCCTTCTAGCTCTCGAATCTTTGCCAATCTCTGGCCTTCTTGCAAACAGTGCACATCTCCAAACCGCAATGGTGCGCCGCCTCAACCGCCGCCGCGCCTCCGACGAGGCTGAGGGAAGCAGCGCTAATGCGCGCAGGCGGTAATGATCGTCAATTTCTCCCTGTCGATCTTCCTTTTGATCTTCCTTTGCCTTGACAATCATCTCCCCTTTTTCAGTTTGATTCAGTGGAATCCGCCCCGCGCGCCGGCCAATCAGCCCCTTCCTGATGACTCTTCGGAGTCCGATGGCCACTCCCGGTGCCGTACGGGGGAAGCGAGACGCTATTCGCTTCAAGGAGGAGCTAGAAGCGTCTCGTCTTGAGCTGGAGGCCGTCTCCAAAAAAGCGGGCGTGGCTGAACTAGAGTGGGAGGACCGGCGGAAAGCTGCCGGAAGCCATTGATGGTATGGTTCGATTCTTGATTCGGTCCCGGCCTTTGGTGCTAACCCCTTCTTGTTTGTCTCGTGCGGCCCGTGATGCCGAGCTCAACCGATTAAAAGCGCCGGTAGAGCGGTGGCGGAGAAGGTGAACGCTCACGGCGACACGCCGGCGGAGCGCCCGGCCGCGGTGGAGCGCCGCATTGACGAGGTGGCCGTCCATGGTGTTCGTCCGGGCACCACCTTGGGCCTCGGCCGCGATGGCGACGCATACGGACGTCGACTATTCCACCGGGCCGCGTGGCTTCCGGGGCGGCGCGCGGAGGATATCGACGAGATCGAGCTCATCCGGAGCGCCTCGACGGCCACGGCGACGCCATTGCCGAAATTACCCATCCCCGGTCCGTGGCTGAACAGACTCTTTGATTAGATTGTACTAGGGATGTGTAAATGTCGGCAATATATGATGAACTTTTGGAATCTGCATTTGTTCCGTGATATTTCCCCTCGCATTTGCATCTGTGAACTTGTCCTCTTCGAATGCATCTGGGAACTGTCTGTAGCCGAACGCTCGCAAACAACTGCCCCTTGGCGCAAGATCCACAAAGGATCCCAATTCGGCAATCCGCGAATACTGTTCAAAAGAAACCCTTCGCACTTGGTGGAAACCCCCCGCCGCTTGGTATTCCCACGGTGTGTACCGGCCGATCATCACTCCCAATGCGCCCCCTTGGTCAATAAAATAGCCCGTGGGGTGCTCGCAAATCCACTCGCACACTCATCCATCACTTCTCGTCTCTTCTTCGCTCGCTAGAAGAAAAAACCCCAACGCCATGGACAAGGGTAAACAACCTCGGGGGGCGGCTCGTCAAGGAAGCGTACGATTCGGAAGTGAGTTCTTTCTTGATCTCGCTCCTTGTCCTCTCGCTTGATCTTGCGCTTCATGTTTTCCTCCGCCTCTTTCGGCCTTGATTTGCTTCTCGAAGAAATCATCGGAACCGAAGATGTTCCCGAGTACATCTCCTCCGATTCTTCTCCCCGAGGCGGAGGATGCCACGCCCGAGCAAAAGGTCGTCCATCGACCGCGCCGCCGTGTTCGGCACACCGGAGCGTGACCTCGGGGACATGTCCGTCCGCTGTCAAGCCGAACGCGAGCGTCGTATGGCGCCGGGAAGCGCTAGTAGGGGGTAAACGCCTCTCGCCCCCCTTCGTGTTTGCATCCGGATTTCTTGCCCCTAACCTTGATTCTTCCCGCTCCGGATGTCTCGACGGTACGGCAACCCGAAGGCGGCACGGGATAGCTTGGTAGAGGCCGCCAATCGTGGTCATCCTCGTGCGTTCCAAGTCGCCGTCACGGTGGTCCTGGAACAACCGAAGAGGGAGCAACGCACTCGAAGAAGCAAAGAAAAGATTGAACCATGCTTTCGCTTCTTACTCCACGCCTTCGCTTCCCTCCCTTAGGGGACTTGGCCTTCGGGGCCGCTATGTGTAATCCCGCAAGAAACCGAGTTGTAGTGTAGTATTGAGCTAAGGGCAATGCATCGCACCGGCCATTTTCTTTTGTTCATGGATTTTTGTTCTAAAGGCGGCCTCATCCCCGAGCGCCGGCCGTTTTCGTGTCGATGTGTATAATCATCGATCGATTTCAATGCTAGGATAATACTTCTTCGAGATATCTTCCATTTATTGCGGCGGAAAACTCCTCTCCTAGCAAAGTTTTCAATATGTATGCATTACCGGGAACGCATCCGACCACACGAAAAGGCCCCTCCCGGTTAGGGGACCATTTGCCGAATTCATCGTATTTAGTTCCAATCGGCGGTAGCGCTTTCCAAACTAGATCGCCTCCCGTGAATTGCTTTACTTTTACTTTCTTGTTATAGTATTTGGCGACCCGCGGCTTGTTTTTCTCGATGTTTTCCGGGGCCCCGAGGCGGATCATATGCAAATCTTCTAACTCATCCATCATTAGGCCGCCGTAATCCTTGGAGCTCAAATCGTTTTGTAAGCACTACTCTCCTTGACTCGATTGCATTTCCCGGGGCAAGATCGCGTGATGCCCGTAGACCAACTCGTAAGGAGAAGTCTTTGTAGCTCCATGGGGGGCCATTCGGTAAGCCCACAGTGCTTCACTGAGTACCGAATGCCATTTCTTCGGCTTCTGGTCGATCTTCTTCTGTATGAGCTTGATCATGATCTTGTTGGAAGCCTCTGCTTGACCATTAGCTTGGGCGTAATATGGTGAGGAGTTAAATAATTTGATTCCCATGCTTTCGGCAAAATCTCTGAATTCCAATGACACGAATTGTGCCCCTTGGTCAGTGGTAATTGTCTGAGGAATCCCAAATCGATAGATGATGTGCTCCCTGACGAACTCAATCATGTTTTTCGACGTCACCTTCTTGAGTGGGATTGCCTCGACCCATTTGGTGAAGTAATCTGTAGCCAAAAGCACGAACTTATGCCCCTTGCTAGATGGTGGATTAATTTGGCCGATCGGGTCTATGCCCTGACCCCCGAATGGCCATGGCTTGATGATGGGATTTAATGCCGATGCGGGGACTCTTTGAATATTCCCGAACCTCTGGCAATCTTGACACCCCTTGTAATACTCAAAGCAGTCCTCTAATATCGTCGGCCAAAAGCATCCAACTCGCCTAATAACCCATTTCATGCGATAGGCCGATTGGTGCGCTCCACATATCCCATCGTGCACCTCGCTCATCATGTTCTTGGCTTCTTCGGACCCGTGCATCGTAGCGATACTCCATCTAATGACTTATAGAATAAATTGTCATCCGGAAGAACGAACTTGATTGCCTTATACCGAGCTTCCTAGAGACTTTTCGGGATGGATCTCTCAAATATTCAACGATCTCTTTCCTCCAATCATTTCTCGTAAGATCCGTTCCCGGTGCGCTTACTTCGCAGCAAATGCTTCTTGATTTTCTTTATAACCGGAGGCGCTCCGAGCTAGCTCGTTTGCTTCCTCGTTATGCTCTCTAGGAATGTGCCGTAAGGTTACCGTGGAAAGCCCTTCAAGATTTCTCTCGCATTCCTCGTAGTAACTCCTCGGCGCCTCGCTTCGCACTCGTACTGGCCGTTCAATTGCTTGATGACCAACTCTGAATCTCCATAAATTTCAACTGAAACGGCCCCGGCTTCTCTCAAATATTGAAGCCCTCGAAGCAGTGCCTCGTACTCAGCCTGGTTATTTGTGACGGTGGGTTGTATAGGAATGGCGAATTCGAACATCTCACCTCTGGGAGAAATTAGTAGGATCCCTACTCCTCCACCTTTGCCACATGATGACCCGTCAAAGAATAGAGCCCATGGGGTAATTTCAAGCAGATCAATCGAAGGGTCACGGTGTTCAGTTATAAAATCGGCAATGACCTGACCTTTGATGGCTTTTGCCGATTCGAACTTCAACTCGAACTCTGATAGAGCTAAAATCCATTTGCCAACCCGACCATTCAAAATTGGCATAGATAACATATGTTTTATCACATCAAACTTCGAGTACACAGTGCATTCGGCATTCAACAAGTAGTGCCGAAACTTTGTACACGAGTAGTATACGCAAAGACATAACCTTTCTATAGCCGAATACCCGGTTTCGGGATCAAGTAGTTTTCGGCTAAGATAGGCTACTATCCGCTCCTTCCCTTCGAATTCTTGAATAAGGGCCGATCCAATAGTTTGGGTATCGGCCGCCACGTACAACTTGAAAGGCTTGTTCACCGAGGAGGAACCAAAGACCGGTGGCTCCTTCATGTATTGCTTGATTTCCTCGAAAGCCTTTTGTTGTTCGTCACCCCATGTGAACTTCTCGATCCTTCTTTAGCTTCAAGCAACGGAGAGAACGGCAACACCTTCTCGTGATGAATTTGAGATGAACCTTCTCACAAAGTTGATCTTGCCGAGCAGTTGATTGCAACTCCTTGAGGTTGGTTGGAGGAACGACTTCATCAATGGCTTTCATGCTCTTTTTGCCAACTTCAATCCCTCCTTCGTGGACCAAAAACCCCAAAAACTCTCCAGGTCGACACCCCAAATGCACACTTGTTTGGATTCATCTTCGACCATGCTTCCGGTGCATTCCAGGGTTTTCTTCACATCTTCCAGATGGGAGTCATGGCTTAAGGACTTGATCACCACGTCGTCAATGTAGATTTCCACGGTCTTGCCGATCAACTCATGAAAAATGTAATTCATGGCCCGCTGGTAGGTTGCACCGGCATTTTTCAACCCAAATGTCATGACGATCCATTCAAATAGGCCTATATGACCGGGACACCTAAAGGCCGTCTTCGAGATGTCTTCTATTGCCATAAAGATTTGATTGTATCCCGCGTTGCCATCCATGAAGCTAATCACCTTGTGTCCCGTAGCCGGCGTCAATTAGCAAATCGGCAATAGGCATTGGGTATCCGTCCATGGGAGTAGCTCTGTTTAGGTCCCCGAAGTCTATGCAAACTCTCATTTTTCCATTTTTCTTATACACGGGGACGATGTTGGAAATCCACTCCGCATATCGCGCAGGGCCGAACGAAGTTTGCGTCAAGTAATCTTTCGATTTCCTTCTTCACATCGGCCAATACTTCATCCTTGTAGATTTTCCGGGCGGTTGCTTATATGGCTTGAAACCGGGCTTGATTGGCAACCGGTGCTCGACGATGGATCGATCCAATCCGGGCATCTCCGAGTAATCCCGGGCGAAGCAATCTTTATATTCTTTGAGAAGCTTGATTAAGTTCCCCCGAAGTCCGGTTGCAAACCCGCACCGATGAACGTCGGCCTTGGTTTATCACCGTTTCCAATGTCAACTTCCTCCAGGCTTATCGGCCGACATGAATCCTCGTCCCGGCTTGCCATCGGTGCCATCCACGGGGTTCTCCATTAGAAATTATCGTAAGAGCCGACCGCTTGAATCGGCCGTTGGTCACCGCCGACGGAGTTCAACAGACCTTCTCCCCGGTCCTTCCCCGAGAAGCAATCGATGCCTTGGTATTCCCGTAAGGCCGGTTCCATGTTAGCCACGCTCACGGAGTCGTCCGCCCGTACGACCTCAATTTCATCGTCCACCCACCGGATCGACCGTTGATGCATAGTGGATGGGACGCAAGCAGCTTGGCGTGGATCCGGTCCCGCCCAAGCAAAGCAGCCGTAGGCTCCCTTCCCTTCGATGACGAAGAAGGTGGTGAGCGGCGTCTTGGACCCGATCATCAAGTCCACGTGAGCGCATCCTTTGGTGTCTGAGGGGTTCCCGGCGAAGTCGTTCAGGATGATGCTTGTTGGTGTCAAATCGCTCGGGGTCATGCCAAGCTTCCTGAAGGTGGTGTACGGCATCACGTTAACTGCCGCGCCACCGTCGACGAACATCTTGGTCAATGGCTTGCCATTGACGTACCCCCCTCAAGTACAGCGGCCTCATGTGGCGATTCTTGGCCGGCTTGTCCAAGATGGCCGCTTGGCAAGCACCGGCCGCGCCATCATCTCCTCGGCCGCTCGTCGTCAAAGGAAGCTTCCTCCCTGCATCACCCGGTTAGCGGGAGCCATGAACTCGTTTGGCGGGAAATATACCATGCATGCGGGGGCTTGACGCTTTGATCCTTCCGGCGGGTCCTTGGGGCGCCACTTCGTCTCGTCCGGACCCCGCTTGCTTCATCTCGCGGTTCCTCAAGCGTTGGACCCGCCTCTTCGGCTCTTGCGTAGACCGGGTGGGCACCATTGCCCCTTCTACCGACGTAGACCTCCTCGTCCTCCTCGTGGTCGCCCCACCCGAGATCGGCTCGGCGCTTCCCGGGATGATCAATGATTTCAATTTTTTGCCGCCGATCCCCATTCGGGTGGATCCTTCCAAGTCTTTCGTGGACGGATCGGCGATTGCGCTTTCCCGCCCGTACTCGGCATATCCGTCGCCGCATTCGGGACGGTTCCTTAATGTGGGCGGTTTCGGGCCTTCATTCCAGGCGGTGCTCGAAAAAGGCGCACCCCCAGTGGGCGCGCTCCTGCTCGCGCGCGTGCTGTTCCTGATTCCATCTGCGCGCTTCCTCCTCAGCCCTGCGTTGCTCCTCCTCGTGACGACGCTCCTGGTAGCGTTCCTTCTCCATTTGGCGCTGCCATTTATTAAGGAGGATGCGTGACGTCACCTTGGGTTTGGGCTTGGACGATTCCCCGATCTCGATATGGCTCTTGAGAACGCGGGGGGCGTCGCCCTGTACTTGCTCTATGGTCACCTGGCGCTTCGGGTCAACTGATCCATCTTGCTTGGACCTGGCCGAGGTCAGGACCTTGACTTTCCCTTTCTCTTCGGCTGTTATCGCATTGACAGAAAAGCCGAGCATGTTCTGCGGGAAGGGGTGGCCGTCCAGCTTCATCTTGTTGTCGAACTTGAGATGCCCTTCCGGATAGCCTTCGGATCCTCATCCCGAAGACCCCGCAATCGTTGATGGAGTGCGAGTCCCCGTCATGGAAGCCGCAAGTAACGTTTCGTTTTGACTCCATCGAGCCGAAGCATAGAGTGCCCTTCGGGCGGCCTTGATTCGGCCTTCCTTTACCAAGAGCTCAAACAACTTGTCGGCCTTTGTGATGTCGAAGTCGTAGGTTCCTTTGGTCCGTCCGACCCAACGCCGATTCATTGTGAGAGGCTCTTTACCCCACATGATTTCCGCCGCAGCCTATCTCCGGTTCGTCGTCGAATCCTCGAACAAATCGGCTTTGTCCAAGAATTGATTGTAGATATCGGCGATGTCGTGTCGCTTGCCAAACTTGGGGTCCTTCTTGAGGCCATATGCCACGATTGCTCATCAAGGATAATTTCTCGCGACAGGTTGGCCCAAGTTTTCAAACTCCATCCCAAATAGCTTCTCGCGCACGGCTGGCAACATCCCGGCGACGGCCATATCAGCTAGCTGATCGTCTGGCAAGTTCAATGAGAAGCACATGCCCTTGACTTCTCTGAACCTTCTGAGGAACTCCAGCGGTGTTTCACTATGCCTTTGCTTTAGGGTGGCGAGATCAATCAACTTCTTCTCAGCACTGCCGCTGAAGTAATGAGCGTGGAATTTACGCTCCAAATCTTTCCACCTGGCCACAGATTCAGGCGGCAAGGACGAGAACCACTGAAAAGCTGGACCCGTCGCCGAGGCGGGGAAGTAGCGAACCCCGAACGTCTCTTCGCCGAACACTCCCCAAGCCGCATGAGATAACGAGCGATATGCTCGACCGTGCTTGTCTCGTCCCCGCCCGCAGAACTTTGTGAATTCCGTCGGCGGTTTCACCCTTGGTGGCGGGAGCACGTTATAATACCATTCTCGGGAACGGCGGCCCGTAGGTGGGGCCCCGCATCCTTGGCTTGAGGCCGAACCGATTCTCGCATCAATTCGGCCATCTTGCGTGCTAGGGCATCTTCCTCCCGAGCGCCCGTAGCCGCGCGTACCCCGGGTGCGGGAAGGCATCGAACGCTCCGTAATTCCCCACTTCATGATAGCCACCGCCGTATAAATTCCTCCGGGAGCCGTTGGTGGACGGAGCTATTCTTCGACCGGGGTCGAGTGGGGCCCCGGATGAGCCGAACGCTAGGTCTCCGTACGTGGGCCGGTACGGATTCGGCCGTTGCACGGAGCCGACCCGTGCCGCTTTGTGGTGGCGGCGAGGATTGGTTGACTTCCCGAAGCTTGCAACGACGGCCGAACCGGCCGCCCCCCCGGCTCCCCGTGGAGGAGGTTGGAACGTTTGGCTCCCGGAGCTGCGAGGAGGAGGCCGCCGCACCGGCCCCGTGGTGGCGGCCGAGAGCTTGATTCGCCCGGCTCCACGGTGCTCTTTCCGGCGTACGCCTTCCGAACGCCCGCCCCGCGCCCGACCAAAGAGGGCCACCATCATCCGTTGGAGCGACCCAAGGAAAGCTTGATTGTGCTTGGTGAGCACGTCGTCCATTGACTCTTGGAAGATCCGCGCGCACTCTTCCTTTTCTTGTTGGGTCGTAGCGTCGGTTTCTCCCGCAACAGGCACTCCGGGCGGTGCCATTCTTCGATATGGTACACCGCTTCGATTCTTCTTGAATGACATGAGACACTTTTGTTGAAACCGATTCACGGCGTCCACGAGCCGCCGATGCCGCTCCGGAGAAAGCTCCTCAATGCCGACATCCGGAGGAGGTCCGTGATCTCGGTGCATCCCGAACCAATTCGGCCGTATGTCCCACCGGCGTGCCAAAAAGTGTGTTGACGCAAAATGTGCACTCGCCGCCAATCACACAGGCAAGCCGAAAAGCTTAGCTTCGCACGCGCGAGAGAGAAAGTGACGTGCCGCTCAATTTTTCCCGAAAATTAACAAAAGATGAAACAGATTAGATACCAAAACTTGGAACTGCCGGTGGTACCAAAGGGCGGTTCCATATTTACGGCTAAGAAGCCAAGCAAGACGACATGTAGCTATGCGAAGCTACCTGTCAAAGAACCACGACCATTCGGGTAACCGCAAAGGAAAAAAGAACATTGCCGAATGGATGACGTGAGCATGACAACGATCGATCTTTGAATAAACGTGGGTGCATGTGCCAAGCCATAACCGATCCTCACGAAGATTAACATTAAATGAAGTAAAGCACGAACATGATCATGTATTAAAATAAGCATGCATAGATCCAAAGCGTTAGTCTACCGCATGTCTAATCACTTTAAGATCCGTCGGGCACGATATCAGCAAATCTATCCACCGCATGATACAACTTGCATGAAAGAACGCACCACTTTCCACAAATAGATCTATCCACCGCATGATACAACCTAAATATGGAAAGCTAGAAGCATACGTCTTTAAAAACACAAATAACGCACGTGATCTACTCGTGAAGATATAACCGAATGCGGCCGAACAACCGATTCGGGGTCCATGAAGAAGGAACAAACATTACCACGTGAATAAATCTATCGAGCTGAATTGGAAATCTAATCCACCGGATGACTAGCTCCAAGGCAACCCAAAAACCTGCATCTACCGCATGATACCCGGCTCTTTCAAGATTTATGCTAACAAAGCAAGCTTGAACCCGCAACATGTAACAACCTAGATCGATTCGGTTTCGGCTATCGGAGAGCACGAGATCCACGCGTCAAAATACGAAACACGCTCATGCACGGATCTTAAAAGAAAAAGAGCCGATCCAAACCCATCTAGGTTGGGCAAGGTGTATTACATGAATTAAAACATAAAGCAAAACTCATGATAACACAGATAACTTAATGAATCTACCGGATCTTGCCAAAATCCAATAGAGCCGATAACTAGCTTCGAGCTAGACCTTAGCCTACCGCATGGCTCATGATCTAACAAGAAACCCTCTTGAACCAAGCTTGAATCTACCGCATGACACGAAGCATGGTAACAAGACTACTTGCATCAGATCTAAATCCACCGCATGATACTAGACATGATACAAGGTTGCCGGTACTCACGGAGGTCGACGGATCGATTGGCCCTCTCGAAGAACTCGACGACACGACAAGGGACTCTAGGGTTTGGCGTAAGGCCGGTGTGTATTGAGGAATGAACGTCTGTTTTACATACATCCAGGGATCGTATTTATACCCCGCTGATTACAACTGCGAATGGATTCATTGCCTAACTAAACTTGATCGCCCGTCCATCCATTCGCTTCCCCCGATCGAGCCACGTCACCGTCCAATCCCGCAAAATCAGCTCTCTTGTTCCTTTGCCGAACCGGGAGCGGATAGCCGACCGCGGATCCTTCGCCGAAAATCTCTCGAAGATACCTTTCCTTCCACCGGACGGACTCTTTTCCGAATCGGACCCACATGTCATACTCCTTACCAAATTTTGGTGTTAACACTAACAGCTATGTGCGTCGTTTTTGCTATTGCACACGTGCTACTATGGATCGGGGTATGCCTTCTTTCATCTCCTTATACTTGTTACTTATCTCTCAAAATTGGAAGTTCTACTTAGAATTTCATTACTTATCCCCTTTCTGCCGTTTTTCACTTCAGTCCTGGACGCGTGGCCACTGATGCCTCATGAGCACTGATACATGTCCCGGTGAAGATTTCTTGGGATTCTGATTCTTAGGAAAGAAAGCAGCACACAAACAGCAATGAGTGTGCCTGCTTTCAGTGTGCATTTAGTAAGAGGATTTGGATAGTACATTTGAATACTGATTTTGTGAAAACGGAAACGAGACGGAATGCAGCACTTTGTATGAACTCTTTACTTGGTGTGAATGGTCTTTTGAATGAACTCTTTACTCTTCATTCAGTCGACTTCAATTAAACATAGTAGTGCTCTGGATGAGAACCGACAGTCTCATCTTTTTTCGCATATAAAGAGCACTCACAGGGTGTATGTGAGATGATAGGATGAAATATAAAGAACACAGCAAAGGTTTTGATCTTTTTCACAATAGATGAGAGCTAAAGTTGTAACAATTTCCCTTTTTATAGTGATGAACCCAAAGTACAAAAATACTTCCACCAAAGTGCACAGCAGTGTCACTCTGCCTTGCATGATCAAACTGATCTGCTATAAGAGAGTCGGTCTACAACAATCATATAACCTACCATATGAATTTTGCACAAATTGAAAAACTTTATTCTCCTTTTGCTTCTCCTATAGGCAGAGTGTGAAAAAATACACCAGTTTTTTTGTACACTGCCTACATATTTCCTATAGGCATATTGATACAAATTTCACTACATGTCTCCAGCTTGCTCAACTTGTTGTAGTTTGAAAACCGTGTATGTAATCCCCATCACCAAAAGAACCACGGCGACAAGATATGCCGATTGGTAGGGGTTCAGCTGTTCAGGCCTTGTCGGCGACAATGATGTCATCATAATAATATAAGAAATCAGTACAATTGTAGCTACGATTATAAATCCCTGCATAAATATGAGGACAAAAAATGTGTTCCAATGAGCAACATATTAACCAAAAGAAAAAAATTATTGATTGTGTACGTGGGAGTGACATGTGGTATCTTTGGGAACACAAGATTTTTCTGAAAGGTATTTGCACAATTGCACAGGGTGTTTCAGTTTCTTGTAACAACTTTATTCACCCACAAGTTGATAAATACTCAGACTCCGTTAATTTATTCTAGGAAAAAGTCTATTTTACTCCTCTCACATATTTGTCCACTTGCCCCCCTATCCAAGATATGGGGTCACTCTACTTCTCCAAATTATTTCATTTGACTCAATCTGCCCCAGACTAGATTTCTCTGTTTTGTTTCTTCGCATACAAGTTGTGTTTTAATTTTAGATTTTGTTAGTTGATTTATAACATGGCGGTGATCTATGTTAGAAAAATACACTAGAAATATTTCATTATTACTTTTCATACATATATATATATAAGATCAATTTTGTATTAAATATTTCCAAGTATGAACATAACCATGGAAAACTTTCGCTATAATTCGTAACATAAGGCATCATGTTTTGTATATGCTCACAAATTTGAGCAACTCAACACATACACGCCCCCCCCCCCCCCCCCCCCCCCCCCCCAAAAAAAACACATACACAAAGAAAGGGAATGTAGCCTGTAGGTTTAATCAGGTTTTCAACGTAGAGTTCGGTTGGTGATGGTTTTAGTCTTGGTTTGTTCGGAGAGAAAGATCTTCTTCTTTGGTTCTTTACCGATTTGTTACGAGAGAAAGATGGGCCTACTTGTTGGCCGAGCGAACAGGCTGAGCGCTAACTTTTGCAGTTATAATTTCCCCACAGAATTAGTCAATTAGAGAATAACACGTCGTACGACGATTCCTGCACTGACGAAATCAGGAGAGAGAATGGTAGGGACCTCACCCTGCACAAGAGGTTGATGGCCTCCCGGGCGGCGTCGCTCACCAGCGGCTGTTCCTGCTGTTGTTGGGTCGGCGGCCGTGGCGTACTCAAATAACGGGCTTCTTCTACCCCCAGGTAGAGGTCGTCGATCGCTACGGCTTCCGCGTACAGTCTCACCAGTTTTGCGTGAGGGTCCTCCTCGCGGCGGCCGCGGGTCGACCAGAGGAAGGGAGGAAAGACCCCCATGGAGACCGGTGGGCAGGGCAGCCATGCAGCGGCGGTCCGCCGATTCCTGAACAGACGGCGAGCAGATTGTTTTTCACAACCCTACCGATGAGAGTCCGACAGGTGAACTGGAGACGGATCCGATCGCGATCGTGTCAGATTACGTGACAATTCTGGAGAGGATTGCACGGGCCCACCACCGCATGCAAGTTTCCTGCACGAGCAGTAGTCAACTTCTTGGTCTCTCTCCGGTCTCCTTATATAATCTCACATCCGATCCCCCTCCGTCTCGCCCGTTCGTAACACACACAATCCAAGAGACCAAATCGAGAAAAAGAAGAAAAAGATCGGGAGATGGAGGAGGAAGAGCTTGCGGACGCCCTCATCGTGCTCAGCAGATTCATGGGCGGCGATGCCCTCAAGAAGAGGGCCGCCGACCTGCTGCCGCTGGCTAAAGACGTCATGCTCGCCGCCGACGAGCACGGCGTGCCCCACGACGAGCTGACGCGGGCCGCGGCCGCGCTGCGCCTGCACAACGCCGACAGCGAGAGGAGGCTACGCGCCGTCGTGCAGCTCGGCAACGCGGCCGCCGCGCTGGAGCGGGCACCACCCGGCGGCGACGACGGGACGCAGCACAACGCCCTCCGCGCCGCGGCGGGGCGGCTGGAGCGCGCGTGCGGGGAGCACCGGCGAGGTGCGGAAGCCATGCGGGTGATGCATCGCGGCGCGGCGGAGCTGGCTGCGTGGAGGGAGGGGCGTCTTGCTGATTGGCTGCGCTTGAGGATCTCGAGATTCTGTGGTGCCACCGGGTGTTTCAGTTTCTTCTTCTCCAACAACTGATTCGATAAAGAAAAACAGCTTTTGTGTTATCCAGACTCACCGGTTAATAATTTTGTTCGAACTTTCTATTTGTGGTTTTAGTTCGGGATCTTATTCAAGCATATTGTGATCATACGAAACTATATAGGAGCTTCCTACTAAGGAGTTCTCTCAAACCTCAACACGCCACGTCACCATCCACTGTGTCTTTTCTCAACATGCAAAGTGTCCACATCACTATCCACTAAAATCATCAATTTATTTCTTCTATCGATTTTCTACAGCTAACAGTATCTATGTATGCAATGTGTTGTTTGCAGTAGAATGTTGCGAAACAATTAATTTAGTTTTTACTTTCAAATTTTATCTTTAAAATTTGTTAAAATTCCCGCAGCAACGTGCGGGGTATCACCTAGTAATATGATGTCCATATACGCACAGGTTAATTAATCTACAAGGAAAGGTAGCATGCAGGTTCAATTGCGTGAAGTCTCCGAAGATAATATACCAACTGAAAACATGTAGCCATCAAGCATTCTAATTATCAACACGTGACCACACGTACTAGGTTGATAGTCCTCTAGGTTCCAAAAATTTACGGTATCTGTCAAATGATCAAGAAGTAAGCCAATAATAGGGTCATCTATCATAAATTCATAAAAAAATTAAAATAAAATGCAATAATGTAACAAGGGATTGGATAGGGATTACTTTTGTCGACGTTTTGCTCTTTTTTCTCTCTTCATGAGATTCTCGTCTCCAACGCCAAACAACAAAAGGTTGATACAAACTCCGTTCTTAAATATATGACACCATTTACTTTTTTTATTCATTTAAGTATTCATTTTTTCTACAAATATTTTTGCAAATCGATAAACTTACAAGTTGAATCTAAAGCACTTGTGACAATAGACATAATGATACATATTTTACTTTAGCTAACTAACTTGACCAATAGATATTTGTGGTCAAAGTTGAAGTAAAAAGTCAACGGTGTCATATATTTAAGAACGGAAGGAGTACGCACATAATGGAATGTGGTCGTAAAAGGGCTAAACCAGACTCCAGTTTGCTGCTGTAGAAGAGGTATATTGTTTGGTAGCGACTTTTGATGATTTGTTATGAGAGAAAAACACCGTGTAACTAAAATCCGTTTGTTTGAGCTTCACAACAGCTTCTCAACGTTGAAAGTTAGAAGCTCAAACTAATAAACAGCAAACTTTAATGTGAAGCGTATGTGAAACACATCATCTAAAAGTTAGTATTGAATTTTCATGAAAAAATAGGAACCTTTTAAGAAAAACCCTCAAAAGCTGTTGTGAAGCTCAAACAAATAAACCTTTAGGTAGTTACTACAAAGACCGACGCGGTGTTACCGCGCCATGACATGTAGCCTAGTGATGGGTAGGAAGGTTGGAGATATTTTGCAGATTTTAGGTGGCAGATTACTTCCATAAGACTTTAGAATATTTCTTAGTTAAAAAGCATAGACTGTGAGTTCATTGTGATGGAGTTAGGAGACTTTTTCGCAAAATTTTGAGTTGTGGGTAGATTTGTAGAAAGTTTAGAGTCTTTTTCTGTAGAAGTCTTTGGACCATGTATTGTGGGAGATGCATGGATCGTGGGTTGATTATTATAATATAATTACATGAGAGGTGGCTCAATCGAGGTAGATGTTGTCAAATTGTCTGAAAGGTGGCTTATGTAAATGGTAGTTTTGTAAAGCTTGAGGGGACTCCATTAAAATATATAAGCAGTGGTTGGGCTACTATTTATTTTTGATAAAGCTTGAGAAGTTTTTTATATATTGGCAACCCTCTTGACATTCACCCAACGCTCGAGGGGGGGGGGGTTGTAACGCTGTCTGAGAAGCGGCTCGAATAAAATTATATTATGCAAAGTTTGAGGGTGTTTCCATGAAATTATCTCTATGGGTTGGACTTATAGAATTCCAAATGGGCCGGGCACGATAGGTGGCACGAGGCACGACCCTAAAAAGCACGACCCTAGCCCGGCCCTAGGCACGATCAATAGGGCTTAGTGCCGGCCCGGCCCGATGGCCTTTTAGTGCCTGGGTGTTGACGGCGAAAATCCGTCAACCTAGCCATGAGTTTACCTTCGGTGTTGGCATGAGTTTTATACCTTATCCATTGGTACTAACCCCCGTGGTATAACAAGTTCACGTGTGCATGTCGGTTTTGGAGTTTAATGTTTATGCAGGGTTTTAGCGTTGAATGCAAGACTTTCGGGATAAGTTCATCAAGAACCTCATGACAAGACCTTGAAGCCCCGTACAAGTCATGCAATGAAGCAAACTTAACTCCAAGAGGCCAGGGACTTGATCCGAGAAGACAACAAACTCCGAGGACCTGACCAGAAAAGTGCTGAATCTTGCAAGACAAGAAGTTGTGTCCAATTCGGAGAGAAACTGACGACATGGACCTACATGCAGAAGGGGGAAACATCCAGGAAGCAAGGGAACCGACGTAGAGCAAAGGAGGCCTCGGGGCCGGGCTCCGGATGGGCCCGGGCCGGCCGGCCCAGGCCGGTCGGCCCAGGCCTGTCCAGGGTCCAGTGAGGCTCCCCTTTGCCCTAGCCGCCAATCAGGCTATTTATAGCCCCCTGACCGAGAGCCACGCATCATACAATTCGTCATCGGTCGCCGAGGAGCAGAGAAGAGAGGGACACCATCTCGGAGAGGAGAGGGTCGAACTAGTTGACTAGGGTTTCCCTAGCCGACGTGGGAACCTTGCACGGAAGACCACGTCGGAGTTCCCGGAGCTAGAAGCAAGATCAAGGAAGGATCCCGGTGGTGATCTTGTGTATGTATCATTGTTATAGTTGAATTATCAAGTTGAATCTTTTCCTAGCGATGAAGTGTTTCCTCGAAGATTTCGTTTTTCGATCGGCTTTGCTTATTCCAATTCTATTCTCGAGATAGATTACATAGGGTGTTCTTGTAGCCGCGGTGGCTAGAGGTACACGCCGGATCTTCCGAAAGAATCTCGACTTGTCTTTTGACTCGCCCTAGACTCCCCGAATGAGTAGGGATACGTTGTGACAGAACGGGGGTTCAAAAAGGCAGATGTTTTCGTATTTGGACGGGAAACCACGGTTTAAAGAGGCTTCTTATAAGATTCGATTTGCTACCTCTTCTCTTGCTTGGAACTTCAACAAAAGGCTTGTCCCGATCTCTCTAGATCAGTTTATCTACCCAATCTTACTTTGTTTTCTCCGGTCTTTAGTAGATTAGATTAGTTTCGTGTCTTTTACTTAGATGCATTAGGGTTTCTTTTATCGAAGATTGGAGTTACTTGGCTTTATTAGATTAAGTTTTGCGTCACACATTTGTTCCACGGATTCGATACCTTGGGTTCACCACTCGAGGGAAGAAGGGTCCCTTGACTACGACGGGAGACTTGTCCGCTTGCAAGTCACAAACGTACTTTGATATAACTATTAACCGTCAACACTGGGCCGCTACCTCGGCACGGCGGGCCGGCCCGAAGCACGACCCGAAATTAGGTGGCCCGATAACAAATTCCCCTGTCATATAAATAGCTATGAAACCCTAATTTTTCATCCCAATCTCCACAGATCCAGCCACTCTGCTCCTCCCGATCCGCTGTGCCGCACTTCCCCTGCTCGGCTGATCCTGAGCTCCCCCTCCCGATCCACTGTACCGCCCCTCCCCCGAGCCTCCACTGCCGCCCAACCTCCATCATTTCGCCACCGCCGTCCGCGCGGGGGGGAGCCCCCCGTCTTGGTGGCTAGCGCCGCCCCGCGCGGCCCGCACGGCGCCGGCCTGCCCTCCACGGGCGGGGGCGCGCCGCGCCGGCTTCCGCCGCGGCCGAGGCCGGCCGCCGGGGCGCATCGGCCTCCGCCTCCACGCTCGGGGGCGGTCCCCGCCGGATTCCGCCGCGGCCGAGGCCGGCCGCCGGGGCGCGTCGCCCGTCCGCCTCCACGCGCGCTCAACGCCGGACTCCGCCGCGTCGGCATTCGCCGCCGCCCACCGGGCGCGCCGCGTCCCCGCGACAGGCGATAGTGCCGGCCGAGCCGCGACCCATCGGCCGTCCTCGGCGTCGTGCCCGCCCCGCCCGAAAAATAGGCCATAGGGCCGGCCTCGGGCCGTCGGCTGGGCACGACGCCGACACGGCCCGCACGAAACCGCCTCGGGCCTACATAGGGTCGGGCCGCATAGGGCCGGGCCAGATCGGGCTAGGGCCGGGCCAGGCACGGACGACCCATTTGGAATCCTATAGTTGGACTATATATTATTTTGGATAAAATTTGAGAGAGATTTTGTAAAATTGGCCGCCCTCTCGGCATTCCACAAAATCTAAGAGGTGGTTTGAGCGAATACTATTTCTGCAAAGTTCGAGAGGGTCTTTGTAGAATTACGGTATCAACTACATATTAATTTCAACAACGTACGAGTGGTACCACTGAGCCTGATGGATGATCCGAGCCATCCAAGTGCGATCGAACGACTCTCCTTTTCTTGATGGTGTAGCTCAATGGGGTTGCAAAAATCCTATCCACTTTAGTTCTTTTAAAGAAACCTGAGAGATGTTTTGAGTAAATACAATTTCTACAAAGTTGAAGGGGGTCTTTGTAAAATTACTTGAGTGAGGACTGTACTGCAGGTCTTTTCCGCTTACAGAACGAGAAAACATAAATTTTTAATCATGAATTCAATAGAATTGTGGGTCCCACAACTAATATATGTGGGTCCCACCTGATGTGGGTCCCACACAAACATCACTTGAATTCACATGGGTCCCGCATGTGGGTCCCACCTAAACAGACTGGGTCCCGCATGAACATTACTCAATGGTGGGGCAAAATATATGTGGGTCCCACACAAACAGACTGGAGTACCTGTGGATCATGCGAGCCATCAACGTTTGATCCGACGACTATGGATTTCTTGATGATGTGGCGCAATGGTGGGGCAAACTGTCCCCCCATTTTAGATCTTGCAAAGATAAAGTAGATTTTTGGATAATTTTTGAAAGCCACTAGCGGATCCTAGATCTTTGTGTGGTATTTTTAGAAAATTTCTAGGAACTTTATGGGACTAAAATGGATGAAAGACAATGTCATACGTACATAATTTTTTAATACCTAAAATCAAAATATTAAGTTTTGGAATTTTCTGAATTGGAAATGACCGACCGAGAAATTTATATGTGCAGTTGACTTTATACTTTCTATTTTTGGGATTTTTATACGGCAATAAGTTTTTTATATTAGCATAAATATAGGAGTAAATATGTAACTGGAAGATCATGTGTGTACTCATTTTATGATGTTTAGGTCTTTAGCGAGCTCATGCCGGTTTATAGTTCATAGTCAAATATAGTCAAAGGTGCGCCATTATAAATACCATTTTAATGGGATGAAGTGGCACATAATAAGCCAATTTGGGGTTGGATTAGCTTTTGGTTTAGAGGAGATTTGTGTAATGAAGTTGTAGCCTTGCAGGGCATTTTTTTGTTTTGAGATGGGTTGTTATTTTTTTTCATGAAATCCGGGCCTGTTTGATTCAAAGCATGTCAATGTCACGTCTAAGATTAGAGCAACTCCAAGAGTCTCTTTAAAAGTCACTAGCTAAAATACTGATTTAGCTAGTATGTAAAATAAAATAACTAACAAAAAGTTGTTGACAGCCAACAACCTCTCTAAACTGAACTCTCTATATACTCCACCGCATGTGGGTCCCGCCTTGTCATACTCATGAAAATCAGGATAGCTAGTCACTAGCCACTAGCCAAAGATAGCTAGCGGAACAACGGATTTAGCTAGTTAGAGCAACTCCAAGAGACTAGCTATCTTGACTTAACTAGCTAAAAATAGAAAATTTGTCCAAAAACTCAATGCAACAGACTAGCTAAACTTGTCCTAGCTATCCTCCACTAGCTAAACCGGGGGCTCCGCTAGCCATCATTGGCTAGCCAATCCCGCTAGCTATCGCCATGTACATGAGTATGACAGGCGGGACCCACTAGCGGTGGAGCATATGGAGAGTTGATTTTAGCTAGTCTGTTGGATTTCATCAACTTTTTACTATCTATTTCATTTTGCATACTAGCCAAATCAGTAATTTAGCTAGTGATATTTAGAGAGACTCTTGGAGTTGCTCTTAGGATAGCTAGTTAGGTAGATAGCTAGTCTGTTGGAAGAGTGTTTTTAAGATTTTTTCTAAAATTTAGCCAGTGAAGTCATTTTAGCTAGTCTCTTGGAGTTGCTCTAGGCATTTATATGGCTGGTAATCAAAGTGGTGGCAACATGCGGCATGTTGGTTTGGCTGGTGGCTGATGGTCAGACTTGGTTTGTTCGAGAGAAAATATCTACCTACTTGCGGTTGGCTGGTTTGTTGTGAGAGAAAAGTAAGCTAACACGGTGATGAGCGCGTAGTAGCTTGGCAAAGCGTTTGCCTGCGCGACCTAGGCGGCTCGCTGACTTGTGGACCTCGGCGCTGAGCGGGGTTGGACGTTGTGGACCGGTGGACCAGGACTTGTGTTTCATTGGTCCAGTGCACCGCGTGTAGGGAAGACGTGGCTGCGGCGTCCTGCGGCTGGCGGACGGCGCCGCGGCCACCGGTGCCGCAGTGCGGCAGGTCCCTCCTTAACCGCCGTCGACGACTCCATAGCCCACACATTCTCCCAATCTATTCCCCTCTCCCGCTCGGCCGCTCCGCTCAATCGGAGATGGCCGACGAATTCATTCAATCGGCTGCCCGCGCGATCTCCATCTTGGGGGAGGGTGCTCTGAAGAGTAGCGCCGCTGAGCTGGTGAAGCTCGCCCTGGGCCTCGAGCTCGTCGTCGGAGACGGCGTGCCTGGCGACAACTTGGTGGCGGCCGCGAGAGCGTTGACGGCAGCCGCGGGAGCGTTGTCTCACGCGGACAGCGAGAGCAGATCGCACGCCGTACTCGACCTCCTCACCACAGCCACCGCGCTAGAGGCCACGCTTGGAGTCAAGGTGGATGACCTTCGAGGCGGCGCGTCGGCCTTGGCGGTGGCGTGTCGTGAGCACCTCAAGGTCGCGGAGAATGCCGAACAAGTGCGGCACGCCGCGGCGGCGCTGGAGGAGCAGAGGGAGGAGCGGTCTGCGCGTCCATGGTGGTGGCGGCTCCTCCGGAGGAAGGGGACGGTCCAGCACCGCCAGGAGAACGGCTTCGAGACCCCCCTTCTCGCCCAGGAGGATCCGCCTCCGCCTCAGCGCGCGGAGATTGCCGTGGACTTGCTTCGGGAGGAGTGGCGCAGGCACGTGCGCGTTGAGATCGTACAGCGAGCCCGCATCATCCAGCAGCTCGCCGTCGATGTCAATGTGCCCCATCACCACCTCGAGCGGGCCACGTACACATTGATGGGTGCAGACAACTCAAGCGCCGACGTCGCTGAGCTTAGCGCCGCGGCGACGGAACTGGAGCAAGAGGCCACCGCGCTGCTCTGCGCTCTACGCGCTCCAGTGGCGCAGTTGTCGGAGGCGTGCCGGAAGCACCAACAAGCGGCAATGGTCTTGGAGGAGGTGCAGCGCGCCGCCGAGCAGAGAGCGCGGCTGGGAGGAAATGCTGCTGCCAGCGTACATAACTCGCCGCCGCCGCCTCGCCCTGGTCCCGTTCAGGTATGCGTGTCTGTTTTGGGAAGGCTTTATTTGGGAAGTAGTATGTTTGTTTGTAGGCAGCCTTCTCTCCAATTGTGTGTTTGCCTCTCAAACACCTGATGGCACACCTTGGTTTGCGTTTTAGATTTCAACTTAAACTTGAATCACAAACTGATAGGAATGTTCAGAAGAATATTAGACCACTAGAAGCTTCCGGAAATATTCAGCACAACTGAAAGTTCACTTGGAGAGTATTTGGCGAGATCAATCTGCAGTATGAGGGTGGATTGGTCTCCACTATCCATATGACGGTGTGGAAAGTTTGTTCATAGAAAATGCAAATTCTTCATGTAGTAGTTTACTTCTGCAAAATTGGGTCTGGACAGCTTGACAGGCTCATGCAAGGGAAGGGAATGGCCCGTTCAGGTATGCCTGATTGATGGGAACACATGATTGGACTATTGGAGTCGAATTGCTGTTATTCACTGGAATTTTGCTGTCCAATTGCATCTGTACTAGTCGAATTTTTGTCCAATTGCAGTGAACTAGTTGAATTTCTGTGCACTTTCGGGCACCAATTGCTCAGTCTGATTATTTCGATTCCTGCAGGGAGATCAGAGGGGGGCAGACATGCAGACTTATGCTCTGTGTGGTTGGTTCAGTTTAGTGCCGTACCTGGCAGCCAGCACTGGTGAATTGCCGAAGAAACTAAGTCCCGAGGATAGATGGAAAATTAATCTGGCACTCTCCTCATGGCTTACTGTCGTGTCCACGAGCATTCTGTTGAGTTCATTTGCACGGTCTCGGTTTTGGAACTTGCTTGCAACTATATCATCTCGACTTGGATTGTTCGGTATGCTTTTATTTTGTTTTTGAAGAAATGCTTTTACATCTATTACTATATATCTGTCATGTTTTGCTCAACCAGCAGTGCTAAGTCTCACCTGCTTCTCCACATCTGTTGTATTGTAGGTGTGAATGTCTTTGCCATATTGTTCATGTATTGGATCCTGCACATCGATGCCCCAGTCTCACTTTACTTCTTCTTGGGCACTTCCTTGGTTATTCATTTTGGTTTCTTGATACCTATGTTCTTGAACAGTGAACATGCCATACTATCTACGACATTATTTTTCCTCCTTTGTGTAAACTTAACAATTGATGTTTTACAATGCAGGCATGTCGACGAGCACTAGAGGTTTAGGTCAGAAGATGCAAGGAGCTTTTTTCCTTGATCGGTCTATCAGAGCCAAGACACTGCTTGCACTTGTCGTTCTCTTTAGCGTCTTTTGCATGTGATGCTGAGCCACCGTATACCCTTTTAAAGACCATATTGCTTGTTATGCAGGCTTGCATAGATAATCAACTAGAGTGGACAATCCTAGAACTGTGAGTGTATAGTGTTATTTGGCAAAATTGTATATGTTGACTTCTCTGTTACGTGATATATGGAATGTAACTGTGTATCCTATTGGATGTTCTTAGCCTGTTGATAGAATTGACTGAGAAGTAGTTCACTATTCGTGCTCATTCTTTTTGGCAAAAGGATGTATAAAATGCAAGAGATCCTCACAATGTTAATCTGATCTGTTCTGAAATGAAATGCTATTAACTTATTATCACCTACTAGTTTACTCTTAACATTTTTGGAGCCTGTGATATATAATTGAATTTACTGACATATATAAACTCAACTGCTCTTCAGCAATTTTTAAAGTGTAAATGCGTTCAGAAATCAAAACAGAAAACCAAGTTGGGACACTTGTGCTCAATTGCAAAAACAGGGTGAGAAGGGGGAGCTTTAGTCAATCTGGAATCAAGAACAAGAGATGCCCGGTGGAACGGTCATGCCCACTCTTGAAACAGAAGATGACTCCTTCATTCAGGTGGTGGCGCCATTCATTGATATCAGAATTTTATCCGATCAAAAGCTTGAGAAACCTAGAAAGATACGAGTGCAGCAGATTCTGCTGGAATAATAAGGACTGTGGGGACATATATTTGCAGTGAAGATTCATGAAGCTAGCAGAATGCATCAGATGGGCAATGCCAGAGGACAAGTCAAAATATAGAAACAGTATATATATATGCTTAATGAGTAAACGTTAACATGTCTCCAACCAGAGCGCAGATGGAAGAATAATACTCCTATAGTATAAGCTCTAGCTTCCAAAAATCCGAAATACTAGTACCAGCTAAAAAATTATCGGCTTCTCTAGATCTCTAGGTGGCCGTCTTCATCATGTGCAAGGAGGAAACATAATCCGACCATGAAGAGAACCATAATTGAGCACCAGATCATTGTGAGGTTGTCCTCAAACTCAGGATCGTGGTATGCATACCGCAGCACAAAGAAGGTTGCCAACATCACAATACCAAAAGTAGCTGCAAAACACTAGAAAGAGCACAAGACATGGTGAGAGACAGTGTTGGGGATTGGGATCCGCAAGCATTGCATTGATCCTACTGGCAGTGACGATGGAAGTGGAAGGGAGATCTGGTATGAGAGTACCCTCATGAAGACTCCGCAGAAGTTGCTGGTGGCCTGGCTCGCCTTGGGGTATAATGGCCGGTGGCCTTCTTCCAGTTGCACGTACGCGGGGTCCCTGAGCGACCTGGCGAATAAGGCCGTGAAGGCCATCGTCGTGGCCGCCGCCGGCCGGCCGGACCAGGATCGGAGCTTGTTTCACAGGCACGGCGAGGGCAGAGTCCAGGAGGCAGGATGGAGGACAAAGGGATGGCGGATGGCTGGGTCCACCAATATCGCAGGATCGAGATCGATCAACCGATGGGAAAACGCCTTGGGTTTTATCCCTGCTGTTTCGTCGGAGTCCGATTACAACTTAGTACTCATCTAATTTGCCGATCCTCCACGAAAACGTAACACAAGTGATCCCGGACAGGCGCGTCTGTGTCTGTGCCGCTGCTTACCAACACCGTCACGCCGCCGGCAAGTGCAAGCGCAACCTGAACTGAACGCTGGCTGCTCTTGTACGAACCTGTAATCGGACTCCGACGAGAGCGTGGCTGCTCTTGTACGAACCTGTAATCGGACTCCGAACCTGCTCTTGTACAACCCAAGACTAACTCTAGCTCTAGGGTGTTTGGACGAAAGGGATAGTTTTTTAGGTGGGTTAGATGCAAACTAGCTCAATCTAACCCTCATGTTTGGATACTTTGTGGCTAATTGAGCTCAAACTAGCCAAAACTAACTCTATCCCATGGATCCAAACAGGACCAATGACGGTCGGACAAGCGGCTGCGGAACCAAAGGAGGACGAGGCAATGTGCGACCGGGAGAGGAAAGCAAGAGATGTGTCGTCGTCGTCGTCGTGGTGCGGCACGACATCCGCTCCTCGACCTCCTCGGCTTCCACGCCATCTATGCTGCCTAGTGCGCTGCCACCGCCGTGCTCCCCTAGTCTCTGCACGCAGTGCGATCGCAGGCCGCTCCTGCTCATTGCCCGCGCGCGTCGAGGGCGTCCAAGTCCACCACCGCGGTGGCGGCGGCTCCCTTGCTGACACCCCGAGGGCGTCTCCAATCGTATGAGCTAGCACTAGCTCTAAGCTGATGAATTTAAACGAGAAAAGAGTGCAACAACTAGCTTTGAATATTGTGCAGTGAGAGAACAGTGTATTGGGAATTGAGCGAGCTTATCTCTTCTCTCCTAGTTAGTCTCTTGTCTTTTGCAATGTTTAATGATTAAAAAATTAGTTTCACTAACTCTAAGCTAGATTGTTGGAGACGCCCCCGTCCATAAGGCCGCCTGCGTGCCCCACGCCGGCATTGATGCTCGTGTTCGCGACGGGCGCCGTGGCCGCGTCAACCGCGGAGTGTGGACCTCGCAGGCAAGGCAAGCAAGAGATCGAGGTCGTGAAGGACCTCCCCAACTCCCAACTGCGGACGGTTATCAAGAAGCCTCCTCTACCACTACACCACACACTCATACACCACACACTCATAGGCATCCATATCTAGTTTTCATTCTACTCATATTATACTGCTCTGAGTGTAAGTCGTTTTAGGTTCTAAACTGATTCAAATTAAAACTTGTCAACTACAAAGTTTCATACCTTCTCAAGATCTACAACTTTCATGTTGGAGTTTCTCCATTTGAGACCGTTTGTGAAATTTAACTTCAAATTTCAGAAATTCTCCATTTGAAGTCGTTTGTAAAATTCATATTTTCAAATTTGAAAAATTCAGACGCACTTTAACTTGACAAAAATAATTCAAATAAAAAATCAGTTCTAAGTTTTGACAGTCACGATTCCCTTAAAAATCAGTTCTGAACTGATTCATCGTGGGTCCGTGCATTCAGCTATTGCAGACTTGCAGTTCGCTACTGCTCCTTTTAGATCCTCCCAGTGATCCGCAGCTTGATCTCCTTCCTGTCACCACCAGAGAAGAGCAGATTTTCTCGGGGGCCGGGGCCGGCGGCGGCGCCCTGGGGCTCTTGCCCACGCTCTGGTGGCCATGCTGGGGCGGCACAAGCACAGCCGGGCCCTCATGGCTGACCACGCGCCGACGCCCGACGGTGATGCTGTTTGGGCACCGGCGCGGGCGGCTGAGTCTGGCCATCAATGAGGGCACGCGGTCCCCGCCGGCGTTCCTCATCGAGCTTCCCATGTTGTCCGCCGCGCTGCACCGGAAGATGGCCACGGGCACCGTCAGGCTGGCACTCGAGAGCGGCACGACGCGCGGCTGCGCGGGGTCGCCGCCGCCGCGCGCCGCAGGCGGCCGCTGCTGGAGGAGTACGTCTGGGTCGTGTACTGCAACGGGTGCGAGGCCGGGTACGCCATCCGACACAAGGACACGTCCGACGACGAGTGACACGTCCTCCGCCTGCTCCTCTGCGTGTCCATGGGCATCGGGGTGGTGTCGCCGCCCGCGCTTCGCGTCGTCGGGTCCAAGGACGAGGGCAACCGTGCGGCCATCAGCGTCCTCGGCGTCGTACAGCCGCTCCCTGCCGTCTTCGCGTGCCGCGACGGTGACCTCGTCCCGCGCGTGCGCCGGGCGCTGTACCACCTCTCCCTCGCCGCCGTGAACCAGTCGAAGCTCGCGCTCGTCGACGTGAGGGAGAGGACCGGCGACGTGAGAGAGAAGAGAGTAATTACCATAATACCATTTTCTCAATTAGTTTAATTTTTTAATTAATGAGATGGTAGGAAAGTAAAAACGGCGTGTTTGGAGGGCTCTGGCTCCATCAAACCCACTATGGAGCTGCTGCTCCACCAATTTGCAGCTCCACCATGGAGTTGGACTCTCCCTTTGAAGTTAAAGATATGTGTTTGGCAGAAATAACAACTTCAACTTTGAAAATTGAGGATTTGAATGAATTGCCCTCTTTTGTCCTCAAGGCTTTGGCCATTTTTTCCGTTCCTGTACGCACACAGTGATAGTGCATGGTATTGGTTTTGTTTTTTTCATTCATGTACGCTACACAGAGTGCTGACTGCTCACCTTCGGTGGGCGCTCGAGCTTGCACACCATGGCCTCCATTTAAAAGCAACGAAGCTGTGACGAAAATAATAGAGTAGTGATGGATAAGAATAGAAAAGGAGCGATCACAAAGTGCTAAAATCCGAAAAAAAACAAAAGGATCCGCTCTTAAATTTTGCACACAGTATCACAACGGAGATGGAAAGCTATTTTCAAGAAATCATCGCTCAATTTAAATCCAATCTACGGGAAACTCAGATTTCGCCCAAGAACACAAACTTTTCCCCAAAACGAAATTCGTCGATTTCTACGGCCTCGTGTGGAATTGATTCTCTTCACATGGTAGATAAGCTCAACACATATCCTTGCATGAATCAATGCAGAAACAACGAACCAAATCGTTCTCAAATTGATGATGCGACCTCTTGACTGCCGGTTCGGCTCCGCAGGCCGCGGCCCTCCTGCTCGTTCCCTGCCTTTCCCTTGCGTGGACCAACACAGCACGAAGAACCATGCAGAATCGGGGGAGGAGCAGGCAGACGCGACATCTCGTCGTTTCCCAGCGGGCAGGAGGCGGCGTCGGGGACTACATGCAACGGCGGCGATGCAGTTTGACGAGGCGAGTGGTGCGCGATGGGAAAGGTCGCGAGGGAAAGGGGGAAAAGAAAATCGGATGAACCAGTACGATGTGTAATGGGTGGCAAAGGTGGGTAATTTCCACCCAACTCCATGAGTGAGTACGAAACCAGCCTTCGCAGAGTACCCCTTGAGGCACTCCATGGATTTGGTGGAGTTGGGAGCTAGATCCATGGATTTGGTGAATCTGGAGTTCTTGGAGCTGGGGTGTTTGGCAGGAAAAAAATGAAGTGGAGCTATTTTATTGAATCTGGAGCTGCTTGGAGCCCTCCCAAACACGCTCAGCTCCAAAAATAAAGCTCACCATTAATAACAATATCATTCATTAGCTTGTTTGTTTTTTACATGACCCAAATTAATAGCAAAATGAGCACAACTTGCTAGGAGGGTAGGTCGTAGTGCAGGATAGCACAACCAAGCAACGAGCTGTGTTGCCCTCTTTACCCGAAAAAAAGAGCAAAATTGCACGACAAATATTTCCATTATGCAATGCGCGCTTAAGCATTTCTGGAACTAAATGACCGCTCCAAAAATTCTTATAGCTGGAATTTTAGTCCCTCATCATCTCCTCGTCGCATTGGTCTAAAGCGGTTATGTATCCTGTTCCCGCTAAAATGAGAGCTAAGACAACATGCGCTACCATCTTGAAGGGATCTTGCAACAAAGGGTCCTTGTACACGAACCGTGACACGAAAAAGTTAATCAGTACCCCGATGCCCAGAACAGTCGTGCAGCTCTGCAAAACACACATGCAGAACAGTTTAGTTTCCAAAAATTTCTCCATGCACTTGTCACATCTAATGAACTGATATTAATTAGTTAAGAGTATTAATTGTGGGTTAATAGCATAATTCATTCTGTAACCCTTACCTCAAAGTTTGAGAAAACCTAATTATGTCATGGTTAGATAATATAATGACGTGCTAGAGTAAAAAATCAATGATCAATTAGACTTAATGAATTCGTCGTGATTTTCCGTATATCCGTGTACTCCCTCCATACCCATAAAACATGTCGTTTTGGACAAGATTTCATTCAAATATTGAGAACATAAATCATGAATAACTTCTAAATTGTTAGGTTTGAAAATGTGAAAATTACATGAATAAACTTATCTTGCAAATTACTTTCATAAAAGTACACATATGTCATTTTTTAATAAATATTATTATAAAAATAAGAAGTCAAAGTTGTACTTTGAAGACCGTGTCGCTGTCCTAAACGACATGTTTTATGAGTATGGAGAGAGTAATTAGTTCTATAAATAATATATATTTAGTCCTCTTAATATGTCTCTTGAAAGAGGTACAAAAAATTATCTTCAAATTTTTTGAAACTAAATGGGCTGTTGCGAGAGAGATAGGAGAGGGAGCTAGGTTTGGTACCCTGATGACGATTTTGATGAAGTTATACGTAGCGACGAGGCTCATCACCCGGGCTCCACTTCGTTTCGGCGGTGGTGGGACGTGCAGTCCTTCCTCCACCTTGCGGTACGCGATGTCCTCGTCCGGCGGCGCATAGGACCGGCCGGTGACGAAGGGGATGGCCGCCATGGAGCAGGCGCACGGTCTACGTACGTGGCCGGAGTCTCCGGTTTAGGAGTCACTGATGGATTAATTGGGCCTTGGGCCATTTAGTCTCAATTAATATTAAGAATTGAAAGGTCCACAAAATAAATGCTAGGATTCAATCCCGCATTGAAAGCCAATGAGAATCTTAACTAACTTAAAGAGTGGACCAATGGTGGACCACTTGTGAAGTTGGTAAAAGGAGAAGGGCGTGCCGCGCGCGCGCGCGCGCTCGCTCGCCGCGCCGTGGGCGTGGCGTGTCGAGACCGTGACCGACTGTCGTTTAATGAGAATTATGGTGGTCAGAAGCGTCCAGGTTCATTCCCTCCTCCTCTCCTCTGCGCCTATATAGGAGGACTCATTCCTCTGGCACAGACACACATTCTCACACTCAGGTACTCCTGCTTAGGAGACCTCTCTCTTCTCCCTCTGTGTTGCTGCTCTCTGCCATTCCCAACGCAAGCTTTGCGCGCACACTGTTTGCGTGAGCAGTTGCCTCCGAACCTCGTCCACCTAGCGATCCTGCTCGGGATAGGCGGGCGATAAGGTTTTTGGGGAGCGTACCCGTTCGCGCCCTCGCTCGCTCTTCCGTACGTTGATAAGGTTTTTGGGGAGCGTACCCGTACGCGCCTGCTCGCTCTTCTGTACGTCTTCGTCCCTGTCCGCGAGAACGACTACTTCCAGTACGTCTACGTCCTCCGCAAGAACGACTACTTCCAGTACGACTACGTCCTCCGCGAGAACGACCACATCAGCGTGAACGACTACTTCCCGGAGGCCGTTCGTGGGACTTCACTGCAACGACTCGCCACTGCATCACCTCAGTACGACTACACCGAACAAGGTCCCTCCACGACTAGCATGTCTAGTCCAAGGGATAACGGCGCACCGGTCGCCTTTGGGTACACACTAAACCTTTTCTGTGTATTTTTGTTCGAGTTTTATTTGAGATTTAACTTGAACACAAGCACATGCTTTGCTCTCACGGGATCACTTATATTTGTCATGAACATGTTAATAATTTCTGGAATTAAAATGTACCGAAAATTGCCTAGTTTTCTAACAATCCAAAAACCTTATATTGTTGATAGGCTTTCGGTAACTAATTTCGTTGCAACGCTCAAACCAAATGTTTTCGATGGTTCAAATTACAAGCGTTGGAAGCAAAGGGTTACGTATTGGTTGACAGCGATGAGCATCATGCATGTCATACGGGGGAAGCCCGAACAGTTTTCTCCGCAGGAGGAGAAGGCTTTCGAGGCGGCCGATAACCCTCGTTTCGCGGTGCCATCTTGAGTGTTCTCGCCGAAAACCTTGTGGACACGTACCTTCTGCGTCGCCAAGTGGCAAAGATATTTGGGATGCGCTTGAGGCTAAATTTGGGGTTTCGATGCCGGTGGTGAGTCGTATGTCATGGAACAGCTCTATGACTACAAAATGGTTGAAGACCGTTCGTGGTAGAGCGAGGCCCATGAGATTCGAGCGCTAGCTAGAGATCTTGAGAATTATAGCAAGGATGCACCATGTAAGTTGCCCGACAAGTTTGTGGCCGGAGGTATTATCTCCAAGTTACCACCTTCTTGGAAGGACTTTGGAACCTCTCTAAAACACAAGAGGCAAGAGTTTGCTGTTGTCGATCTTATCGGCACTCTTGATGTTGAAGAGAAGGCGAGAGCAAAGGATAAGACACATGGTAAAGGGATTGTTGGGTCTTCTAGTGCTAATTTGGTGCAGAAGAAGAACAATAATGCATTCAAAAAGAAAAACAAGCAGCATCAAAACCAACCAAAGGCTAAGCAGACGGCTCAGTTCGAGCAGAAAAAGCCGCCAACTGGAAAGTGCTACTGCGGTGGTAGCACGGAACACTTTGCTGCAAAGTGTCCGGATCGCAAGGATAAGAAAGATGGCAAAAGTGCCAACATGGTTATTGGTGAAACTGGTGGAACGTCGGGGTACGGTAATCTTTTACCTACAGTTCTTTCAAGATGTCGACCACCGATTGGTGGATTGATACGGGTGCTAATATTCATGTTTGTGCTGACATTTCCTTGTTTTCCTCTTACCAGGCGGGCGGAATTTCCTCCTTGTTGATGGGAAACGGATCACATGCGCGTGTTCTTGGTGTTGGTTCGGTCGATCTGAAGCTTACTTCGGGAAAGATCGTTCGATTGAAGAACGTGCAGCATGTCCCTACTATCAAGAAGAACTTAGTCAGCGGGTCTCTACTGTGTAGAGACGGTTTTAAATTAGTCTTTGAATCCAATAAATGTGTAATTTCTAAGTTTGGAAGTTTTATTGGAAAAGGTTATGATAGCGGAGGCCTGTTCCGCTTTTCTTTGTCATATGATTGTAATAAAGTTGTGAACCATGTCTCGAATGTTAATGATGAGTCAAATGTTTGGCATTCGCGACTTTGTCATGTTAATTTTGATTGTATGATGCGTCTTGCAAACTTGAGTTTAATTCCGAAATTTATCTTAGTCAAAAATTCTAAGTGCCATGTGTGCGTTGAATCAAAACAACCTCGCAAGCCTCATTTTTCGGCTGAGGCGAGAGACTTGGCACCTCTAGAACTAATTCATTCTGACTTATGCGAGATGAATGGTGTGTTGACAAAAGGTGGTAAAAAGTTTTTCATGACTCTTATAGACGATTGTACTAGATTTTGCTATATCTATTTGTTGAAGTCTAAAGATAAAGCATTACAATACTTTAAAATCTATAAAGCTGAAGTAGAAAACCAACTTGAGAGAAAGATCAAAAGAATTAGGTCTGATCGTGGTGGAGAGTATTTTTCTAATGTTTTCACTGCGTTCGTGAGGAACACGAGAATAATTCATGAGAGGACGCCTCCCTATTCACCTCAATCAAACGGGGTAGCCGAAAGAAAGAACCGCACTCTAACCGTTTTGGTTAACGCCATGTTAGACACGGCGGGACTTTCCAAGGAATGGTGGGGTGAGGCTATATTGATCGCATGTCATGTCCCGAATCGTGTTCCCGTAAAGAACAAAGAGATAACACCATTCGAGGAATGGGAAAAGAAAAGGCTAACACTTTCATACTTACGGACTTGGGGATGTTTGGCCAAAGTGAATGTGCCTATAACCAAGAAACGTAAACTAGGACCTAAAACTCGTTGATTGTATCTTTCTTGGTTATGCTCTACACAGGTGTGGGTTATAGGTTTTTAATATTGAAGTCTGGAGTACCTGATATGCATGTTGGCACCATCATGGAATCCAGAGACGCTACATTTTTTGAGGACATTTTTCCTATGAAAGAGATAGATAGCACATTTAGTCATGAATTGTCTATTAATAATGAACTCAAAGAACCTACTGTTTTGATAGAACACAATGAACAATCACATGAGAAAAATCCTGAGGAGGATGGCAATGAAGCTCTTAGAAAGAGCAAGAGACAGAGGATTGCAAAGTCCTTTGGTGATGATTTCATTGTGTACCTCGTGGATGACACTCCTAGAACCATTGAAGAGGCATATTCCTCTCCGGATGCTGACTATTGGAAGGAAGCGGTTCGGAGTGAGATGGACTCTATTATATCTAATGGTACTTGGGAGGTTGTGGAGCGTCCCTATGGGTGCAAACCTGTAGGATGCAAGTGGGTGTTCAAGAAAAAGCTTAGGCCTGATGGTACTATTGATAAGTACAAAGCAAGGCTGGTGGCTAAAGGCTATACTCAGAAAGAAGGAGAAGATTTTTTCGATACTTACTCACCAGTTGCCCGATTGACCACTATTCGAGTACTACTTTCTTTGGCAGCTTCCCATGGTCTTATCGTTCACTAGATGGACGTTAAGACAGCTTTCCTAAATGGAGAGTTGGAGGAGGAGATCTATATGGATCAGCCAGATGGATTCGTAGTAAAAGGTCAAGAAGGGATGGTGTGTAAATTGGTAAAATCTTTGTATGGTCTTAAGCAAGCTCCTAAACAATGGCATGAGAAGTTTGACAAAACTTTAACGTCAGTTGGCTTTGTTGTGAACGAAGCTGACAAATGTGTGTACTATCGCTATGGTGGGGGCGAAGGAGTGATCCTATGTTTGTATGTAGATGACATACTGATATTTGGGACAAGCCTTAATGCGATTAAGGAAGTGAAAGAATTCTTGTCTCAAAGCTTCGAGATGAAAGATTTGGGGGAGGCTGATGTGATTCTAAACATTAAACTAGTGAGAGAAGGTGATGGTGGGGTTGTTCTTACACAATCTCATTATGTGGAGAAAATCTTGAGTCGTTTTGGTTACAGCGACTGCAAGCCAGCTCCAACACCTTATGATGCTAGTAAAATGTTAAGGAAAAACATAAGAATAATGAGAGATCAGCTGAGATACTCCCAAATCATTTGTTCACTAATGTACCTAGCTAGCGCTACTAGACCCGACATCGCATATGCTGTGAGCAAACTGAGTCGATTCGTGTCGAACCCGGGAGATGCTCATTGGGAAACTCTTGAACGGGTAATGCGCTATCTGAAAGGAACAATGAACTACGCGATTCACTATACTGGGTATCCTAGGGTACTAGAGGGTTATAGTGATTCGAATTGGATCTCTGATGCAGATGAGATTAAAGCCACAAGTGGATATGTGTTTACGCTTGGAGGTGGCGCTGTCTCCTGGAAGTCTTGCAAGCAGACCATCTTAACGAGGTCAACTATGGAGGCAGAACTCACTGCATTGGACACCGCCACAGTTGAGGCTTAAAGGCTTCGTGAACTCCTTATGGATTTACCGGTAGTTGAAAAACCGATACCGGCAGTCCTCATGAACTGTGATAATCAAACGGTGATTGTCAAGGTGAATAGTTCAAATGACAACATGAAGTCATCTAGGCATGTAAAGAGGCGGCTCAAATCTGTCAGGAAAATGAGAAACTCCGGAGTGATAGTCTTGGACTACATCCAAACGGCTAAGAATCTGGCAGATCAATTCACAAAGGGTCTTTCACGTAATGTGATAGACAATGCATCCAGGGAATTGGGCTTGAGACCCGTCAGCGTTATTCAGTAGTGGTAACCTGTCATATGTGATCGGAGATCCCGTAAATTAGGATAGTGCAACAAACTACTATTTAACAGAGAGAAGGGATCATGGTCTATAAAGATAATGGTGTCATCTGCATATTGTAGTATTGATAAACCAACATTTTTTCGTCAACATTTTTCGGAAGTGTTGTCAACATTTTTTCGGAAGTGGTGCCAACATTTGTTACAAAAATGTTCCAACATTTTTTGAACCAACATTTTTAATCAACATTTCTTTTGGAGATTTCTTCCAAAATTTTTCAAAAAGGTTCCAACATTTTAAGAAATGTTGATTTTGTCAACTATTTTTTGTCAACATTTTGTAAAATGTTGCAACATTTTTTAAAAATGTTGGACAACTTTTTTCTCCATTTTTAGGCTTCTTTCAACATTTTCCAGAAATGTTATAACATTTTTACAAAATGTTGGTTTCGTTGGCTATTTTTTGTCAACATTTTGCTAAATGCTGCAACATTTTTCAGAAAATGTTGGAACAACATTTTTGTCCGTCTTCAACCTCTAGTCGCTGTTGTACAAAATAAATCCACCCGCGTGCAGGGCCGGCGCGCGGCCCACGGCGCGGCGGGCGCGTGACCCGTGGGCGCGGTGTGCAAGGCGCGCACGGCCGACGGCGTGGAGCTCCACGCGGGCGCGGCCGGCGGCGCAGAGCTCAGGCACAGGGAAGGAGGCACGGGGTTCATGGGTAGGAAGGCGTGGGGGAGAAGAGAGAGTGTTAGGCTTAGGTGTGGGATCCGTTGGCTACGAATCTTGAAGAAGTGGAAGATGGTTAACAAAAAATCTTCCGAAAGATATACAGGATTTCCGGTCCCTCGGCGGCGTGTAAGGGAAGGCCATCGCGGTGGACGCCGGCCGGACCGGGTTGGATGGCCCTGCTGCCATGCTGCAAGTATTCAAATGAGTCGGGCACCGGTAGCAACACGAGTCACGAGCCTAAAAAGTACGACCCTAACCCGATCTGAGGCATGATCAATAGTATTTAGTGTCGGTCTGGCCCAATAGTCTTTTAGTGCTTAGGCCGCCACCCCGACCCATAATGTCGGCCCGAGGCACGGATCCAGCCTGCCAATGACCTGCTAGGAGCCCACCTTAATAGAGGTATATAAACTAACTCTTCCCAATCTCCCCTACCTCTGGAGCAGCTGCTGCTGCCGGCCGCGTCCAGTGCAGCGTGGGGTGGGCGGGCGCTGACCGCACCACCGGAGGTGCTCCCCTTCCTCTCCCTCCTCTTCTTCCCCGCTTTCTCTTCCACCTCCCTGGGGCAGGCGCTACCGCCGCCGACTGCTGCCCCCGCAACTGATGGGGCAAGGCGGGCACCATGGCCACGACAAAGAGCTGCAATCGCGCCTTCCCTCCGGTGTTGTGGGGCTGCTACCGCCGGCCACCACCATGCCTTCGTGAGTGTTTGGCCGCAGCTGCCGTCATTGAGCACTCTAGTGTCACCACCTCCGCGCCACTGTTGTTCCGCTGGCCATCACCGCCGTCCCGCCGGTCGTCGGTAGGGACGCACCGCATCGACCTCTTCAGTCTGCAACAGATAGTGTCGGGCCGGACGTGACCCAAATCACGGCCCATTCGTGTCGCCGTGCCGACCTGACCCAAGAAAAGGGGCCATAGGGCTATGCCTGGGGCGTCAGTGCGGTACGGCGCCAGACACGAAAATGTCATTAAGCCTAATAGTGTCGGGCCGCATCAGACCAGGCCAGATCATGCTCGGGTCATGGTCCGACGTGGCTGTCAACGTGGTGCAAGGCTCAACGCGGTGATCTACGGTGTTGAGCTCAGCGCATGAGACCGTACGGTTGGCCGGTGCATGGCGGCACGGCTGCAAAGCTGCTTACTGCACGCATGCAAAACCGGTTCGTGGTGCGCATTTTTTAACTAATTATTGAGATATTGGGCATGTTTGGATGGGGGTGTTAGTGTTAGTTTGAAGCAAACTAACACCAAAACTAACACTTTTCGTCCAAACATATGTGTTAGTTTGGTGTTAGTTGGAACTAACACCCCCAAAAAACTAACACCTCCAAGAGGTGGTAATTGGTGTTAGTTTGGTGGACCCCACCCCTTTTCTCTCTCCCTCTCCTTTTTCAAATGATTGGAAAAGTTACTTTAAATGCAAACTAACACCTTCATCCAAACATCCAAGGTGTTAGTTTTTTATGTGTTAATTTGGAGGTGTTAAAAACTACCACTACCACTAACACTAACCTATACCATCCAAACATGGCCATTGAGAATTGTTGCAAGATAGGTTTTTCTCTGCTACAGACAATGCTCGCCACGAATTTTAAAGCTAATCAGTAAGTAGTTAATTATTTTGTTATTGGGTTTCGTCCGGGCCGTGCTCATCCCATGTCCGGCCCATATGATATCTCCTCAGCTCTCGATCGCTCTTGACCTCTGTGTCTGACACGTGTGGAGTGTGGACAACTCTGGACCGAATCTTCTATCTATCTATCTACCTATGATTCTTGGCCAATACCGAGGCCAGGGAACGCATCCACGTCGCTTGGCGATCCCGGCCATCGGTTCGGGCGCATGGATGGTCAGGATCGGTCGAGTAGCGACTTTTTTGCAAAGAGTCCCTTGATTTTTCTCGGAATTCTCTTGCAGTCCGAGGAAAGGGCTCGGGGCCACGGGCGCCCGAGCACTGGCGACGTGCTGGAGCAAGACCGAGGAGGCCGCCGCGACGGGCGAGGATGAGAGGGGCTATGACAGAAATCAGATCGAGAAGTCGAAAATGGAGAAGAGAACTAGAGGGCAGCACCGGAGGACGCCTACCTCCCAGTTGACCTCGATACGGCTCCAGCTCTACCTCGACCTTGAGGACGGCAAGCTCAGGAACGCCGCGGTCGGCGAGGTGGAAGACAACCCCACCACCGTCGCCTGAGGAAAACATCCAAGCCGTCGGGCCCAACACGGGGAGGTCGCGCGCCATCGGGTCGCAGCGTCCTCTCAGGACATGGCTGCAGCGCGCCAGCGCCCCCGCATGAGAGGCATGTCCGTCGATGCGTCATCACCAGAGAAGCACATGCCGCTGGCCTAGGAAGGGTAGCCATGCCAGTGCCCCATTCGGGGAGCCGCACGACAAAGAAGGGGTGAGGAAGAAGAAGGGAGGGAGCAGATCGGCGCGCCACCAGGTCGTCGGGCTCCCGCCAGGGAAGCCGCGCCCCGTCGCAATGCTCGTGCGCTGCCCGAGCCAGAGAGAGGGAGCGGAGAAAGAAGAAGATAAGGTTTGACCTGCTAAATAGATAAGAATACATATGTTTGCACAAAACTCCCTGAGAAATAATGAAATCACATAAAAAGTATGTCTCCCGACAAAATTATGTTCCCAAAGAACACACATAAGCACTTAAAATTAAGTCCAGACCTTTTTTATTAAACTAGTCTGGAGTTTACCTACTCGCGACACAGGATGTTGACTGAGTCCAGACTCTAGAGAGACATATCCCTGCTAGCGGCTCAAGTTCAATACTACCTCCGCTTTTATAAATATAACACCATTGACTTTTTTCATTCATTTGACTATTCGTATTTTATGTAAATATTATCACAAATCGATAAACTTACAAGTTGAATCTAAAGTACATGTCACAATAGACATAATGATACATATTTTACTTTAGTTAACTATAACTTGTTCAATAGATATTGATGGTCAAAATTGATATAAAAAAGCAACAATGTCATATATTTAATATTTAAGAACGGAGGGAGTAATAATTAACTATAAGCTCAAACCTCTAATTCTTCACTATTCTTCCATTTTAACTTCAAAAGAAGTGATTCCTTTCCTTAAAATCATATAAAATCATGTTGTCCTACAATACTTATTGTAAAACTTTAGTAGAACAATACCCGACTACACTAGCCGGTAGCGTGCTCACCTAGCCCTACCTCTCTTGCGACACGCTGACCACTCTGTCTACGCTCTCTTCTCCTGCACCTCTAATAATCAATTCTTCTTGCCGTGCAGTTCACACGCTCACATTAAAAACCTAATCATTCCATGATTACTCTCACACATACTCTCATTTACGAGTTTCAAATATACAAGTTTCAACCATAGTACTCTCATTTACAACCAAATATACAAGTTCCAAATATGAAATGTTCTAGAAACATGACAATGACTGGGAATTCTATATGGAAAAAAATATGAATGCACTACAACAGAAGCACATGAACCGCACAAACACAGAGCAGATGAATCATAGGTTTTGTATTAATTTTGTAGAAACCTAACAAAGAACATTTAACCAAAATTAAATCAAAATTATTTTCGTACTGAATTAGTATTGAATAGAGTTCACATGGTTTTCAATTCAACACATCATTTTATATCAGATTGATAATCATTGCGCTCCAGAGTCAAATCCTTAAATGCAACATTTCTTTCGAACATACAACCACATATACAATTCATCATATTAAGTGGCACAAAATTATATCATTTTCTCTCACAACACGCAACACAAACGAAAAGAATCCAAGTAAAAACATGCCATAAGCGGAGACAAGAAAGGTCAAAACATGAAACTTACCTACACATATGCAACAAAATTACATTGTAGTTTCACTCTTAAAAAAACAGGCTCCACCGGTGGCCATTCGCGGCAAGGGCGCGAGGCTTTCTAATGAAATCTAAAAGTAGGAAGAGCACAGTGCCGAAGATTCGGAGAACACAAACCAATTCCTGTCATTTCTAGGAAATAATAAAGTGCAGAACAGCACTGAAGATCTGTGGTCAGATGTATAAGACTTTGGGTGTGAGTACGAAATGCCGTTCCAGCAACGGAAAAGAAAAGAACAGTGAGGGCCATCTTTTGATAGACATCCAGATGCTCTTGTTTGCCATCATCAACATCCAGGCCACCAACACACTATGTGATTTTTTATTTTAACCCTTTTTAATCTAAAATTTTAATAATATACTTATCCTAAACTAAAATCCAAAGAACTAGTCTTTTTGTTGCGTCATTATTCGTGGCACGACTAATACTTAAGTCACGTCATATGATGTGGCTACGTGACACGACTCGTGAAGGACGAGGCGTGGCGTCAGCTTGAGGTGCGACTTCCGCTTTCATTTAGCTATGTTTTGTTCTTCATTTTAATTAAATTAATAAATGAATTTATTTTGTGAAACTCAAGATGTATGATCTATAGAGCACATACATTCCACTTTAATTATTTGCACTCCAAACCATGGTGGATAAAAATGAGAAATCTAATTTTGAAGTAGCCTAAGTATTGTTGAATCGACACATCGAATTTGATTAAGTCTGAAAATAGAGCCAACTAGTCAATTTACCCACTATGATAACATCACTAGGTCAGTGCTACTATAATAAAATAATTATCTAAATAAAAAAGATAAGCATGATTCCATAATTTTTAATGAGATCCATAGTATGGAGTTCCAAAAAATAACTAAAAGTAACACAATAGGCATAAAAAATAAGTAAGGAACAGAAGATGAATTTTTAAATAAATTTCTCCATAGTCATGTTACCATATATTCAATTCACATTTTATCCTATACAATGCATATTGGTAAACATAAGTTTTCCTTGTTGGGTTGGGCAAGGTTAGCTCGCTCGTAGAGAAGAATAGGAGAGCATGAGGTGCGACAAATACGAGTTTGTCGTCGCTAAATCGAGTACGCTGGCGCCGAAATCAAGCTTTGTTGCAGCCGAATTAGACCCGACGTTACGAATCAAACTCAGCAGCTACCAAATTGAATCCTACTGTCGATGAATCGAATCTTGCCGCGGTCGAATCACGCTCCTTCGGATATGACAGAGATCAAGGGGAGTGTGTCACGCGTGAGGGTTGCGGCGCGCCGCCGCCAACAGATGAACATGACCTGGTTGAGGAGTGGTTTCACGACGAGGGACCCTTGAAACATCACTGGTTAGGGAACGAGACACGAAGTCGATAAGTGATGGATGGTATATTAAACATGGTTAGCTATACTCCACCTGTTTATTCAACGTGGTAGCTAGTGGCGAATCTAGGATTAGGTGGTAGGGGGCTCTCCTTCATCTTCTCCCTCCTACATCCTTCTTCTTCCTCTTCCTCCTTCTTCCTCCTCAAAATTTCTATGGAAAACTTGGAGGATTATTATTGGATCCAGGGTGGTAGGGGGCTGGAGCCCCCCTCACGACCCACCGCTAGATACACTGCTGGTGGTAGCTCTCTCCAGAGCTCGTGTCGAGGAGCATGCCAATCAGCCATGTCCGGCGGCGGAGCCTCGTGGCAGCTCTACTACTCTAGAGCTCACGATGACGAGGAGGGGAGCCCACGCGACCGTCGAAACTTGTTTTGTGAATCATGCGAGGCATGCGACCGAGATATTCATGGCAAGCCACGCTAGTTAGTGTGGCGCAGCTCATCAGCATATTGTGCGAGAGGCATCATCATCATCATCGCTCAGCAGCAGCACATATAGGTAGGGAAGGCATCCATGGGTCACTCGGGAGTCATGGAAAACACGTCACACGACGTAAAAAAATCATTGTCATGTCTCCTCGAGAGACAGGAGTTCGGGGGGGGGAGATTTTGAGGATTCATGACACGATGGGCCTGATGCGGGTATACAGGGTGGGTAAGACGATGTTGGATGACAAAAAACATTACGATTTTGGCATAAACACTCCCCAAATTGCGATTTTTAGGCGTGCAAGACAAGACACAAGTGGCGGCTCGACGGTGCTCACCAGTCTGGATATTACGGGATATCTATTGTAATCCATAAAAATTGCTTTCCTTGTTGTAACCGACCAGGACTCTAGGTGCATCGACCTCGGAAACCCTAGTCCATCGGCCAATATAAGGCGTCCTAGGGTGCCCTTCTGAGAGATCTCATCTTTTTCATCTCCCGCACAAGCAATACAACACTAACTGGATGTAGGGTTTTACTCTTTGGAGGCCTGAACCAGTATAAACCCTCGTGTCCCATGTGCTTCATCAAGTTCTACGTGCAATCCTGCACAACCATCTCCGCTCTTAGTCTCTATCTCCGTTAACCTGCAAACTGCTCGAGTAGCCCCGTGTTGACGGTGAAAATCCGTCAATCTAGCCATGAGTTTACCTTCGGTGTTGGCATGACTTTTGTATCTTATCCATTGGTACTAACCCCCGTGGTATAACAAGTTCACTTGTGCATGTCGGTTTTGGAGTTAAGTGTTTACGCAGGGTTTTAACGTTGAAAGCAAGACTTTCATGATAAGTTCATTAAGCACCTCATGACAAGACTTTGAAGCCCGATACAAGTCAAGCAATGAAGTGAACATGACTCCAAGAGCCCAAGGACCAAGCCCGAGAAGATGACAAACTCCGAGGACCTAGCCAGAAAAGTGATGAATCTTGCAAGACAAGGAGCTTCGTCCAATTTGGAGAGAAACCGACGACAAAGGCCCACATGCAAAAGGGGAGAGGATCTAGAAGACTCGGGAAGCAATACCAGACGAAGGAGGACACGGGCTGGGCCTGGATGGGCCCAGGCCGGTCGGCCCAACCTGATCCAGGGCCCAGTCGGCCTCCCCTTTGACCTAATTGCATCTCTGGTTATTTATAGCCCCCTGACCGAGAGCCACGCATCAATCAATTCGTCATCTGCCGCCGAGGAGCAGAGAAGCTTGAGAGACACCATCTCGGAGATGAGGGTCGTGCTAGTTGTCTAGGGTCTCCCTAGCCGACGTGGGAACCTTGCATGGAAGACCACGTCGGAGCTCCGGAGCGAGGATCAAGATCGAGGTAGGGCCCCGGTGGTGATCTTGTTCATGCAATCATTTATGGTGAAGTCTTTAAGTGAATTCAATTTCTAGCGATCAAGTGCCTTCTCGATGATTTTGTTTTCTTCTTGGTTTTGCTTCTTCTACGATCTATACTTAAGATAGATTACATAGGGTGCTCTTGTAGCCGTGGTGGCTAGAGGTGCATACCGGACCGGCCAAGTGATTTAAACTTGTTCTCATCGAACTCGCCCTAGACTACCCGCATGAGTAGGGATATGTTGTGACAGAACGGGGGTGCCGAAAGGCGGGCGTTTTCGAAGTCGGATGGAAGGCCACGATTTAAAGATGCTTTTAATGAGATTCGCTTTTCTATCTTCATCTATCTTGTTTGGAGCTACAACATAAGCATGATCTAGACTCCCTAGATCGGTTATCTCTTGCTTTCTCTTGTTACCTCTTTAGTAGATTAGATTAGATTAGTTTTCTTGATGATATCTTAGATTAGATGCAACTTAGTTCTTCATTAGATGGCTTTCCTTACTTTACTAGATTGAATCCTTGCGTTGCACATTGTTCCACGGATTCGATACCTTGGGTTCACCACTCGAGGGAAGAAGGGTCCCTTGACTACGACGGGATACTTGTCCGCTTGCGAGTCTAAACGAACTTTGATACAACTATTAACCGTCAATAGCCCCTTTTTCTGGCGCCGTTGCCGGGGAACAAGCAATCAAGATCCGATCTAGTATCGCTTATTTTTCAGTTTTTCTTTCGATTTTTCTTTTGCATCTCTTAAGTTTGATCATCCTCAAAAAGAAAAAAATCAATCTAATCTAGTTTTGATTAAGCCTAATTTTCTTTTGTTAGATTTTTGTTTTATTGCTAACTCTAAGGAGATGGTTGGCTACCTCTCCAAGAAACCCAAAACTTTTTTTTGTGGATGATCCAGGAAAACTTTACAGGCAAAGGTGACATGCAACACAAGCTAAAGGGTTGGAAACCCTAGATTCAAAAGTCAAACTCGAAAGACCATCAAAATCTCCAAGGGAATCACCACCTCCAAGTCAAGACGCCGGAAGGCCTTCAAATCAAGAGGAGGATGGAGAATATGGAGATAGAGAAAGAAGCTCAACACCTAAAGGATGCCAAGGCAAGATCCACATGCGAGGAGAAGTGTTCATCATGATGAAGATGCTAGAGACGCAAGTGGGACAACTTGTCGGGCGCCCGATGGGTAACAAAGAAGAATTTCCGAGACAACTCCAAGGTCCCAAGATGGCAAAGGCTACTCAAACTCATTCGGGAGCGATGGAGAATCACACTAAGGAGACCACGAAGATCACGACTGAAGGACCGAAGTTCGAGATGCCGAGCCACAAGGAAGGTGTTGCATCCGTCAAGACCAAAGGACAATGCCAGCCTGTGAAGACCAAAAAAATGACTAAGCCAAAGTGGGTACGCAAGATTGCAACGCCCGCAAAGAGCGTTGATCTGAAGTAATCAAGTGAAGAAGTCTAGCCATGGACTATAAACGAAGCGCTAGGCGGGAGGCAACCCGTTTCGTCGAGTCAAGAATAAGCTACCGGGAGGACAACCCAATTCCAGGTTTTTCAAGTCTTTTTAAATATAATTCAGTTTTGAATTTTACTATGCAAAACATTAGACTTAGAATGGTTGAACAATATTAGAGACATAATTCTTGGTTGATTATTTTGCTTGATCATAAACGCTTTACATGAACCATCCTATGTTGTTTACTTCTTTTTCGAGAAACCAAAACCAAAAAAAAATTAGAACCTAACTCAACCTTTCATCCTCTTTATGATGTTGCGGTTGACTTGTTTTACGTGCTAAAAACACACGAGTAGAGCCACGACTTGTATCTACATGTTATTTAAATTTCAGCACATGGTAGGACTCGCGTGAACCTAGAAACTTGATTTTTGGTTGGTTTAAAAATCCATATCCTTGGTTTCTCTAGAGTTAGAATTTTTTTAGTCTCATTTAATTTAATTTTATTCAAAGTCGCTCTCATCTAATCAAAATTAGAACCTAAACCTATGCCCCCATGATCAAACCGGGAAAAGTTCGCTCTCAACCAATGAAGGCAAACTATACCGGTGAGACCGATATCAACGTAGTCGGAAAATATTTTCGACTTACATTTGTTTTTAATGGTTTATTCTTGAGCTCTTGCATGGCTCTGAAAAATATTTTTAAATTTCGAAATTAGAGGGGTGCTTAGTATTAAAACATGCTTAGAGGGAGGCAATCTAGTTAACCTAACCATACATGCACCATGATACATCACGGGATGCCCCTCCAACATATTTTATCAAACCACATGCAAAGTACAAGCATGGGGGGCAGCCAAGGCTTTGTTTTGTAGGAATATCATGGAGGCATGTGAGGCAAGGGAGTATGGAAGTGAGTCAAAGCGAATACATCAAGTGGAAGGAATAATAATACAAGCGAAGGAGTGGACGGGAACGTTTGGAAGGTGCACGCAGTCACAAAGCAACAAGCATGAATGCACTAGAGAAGAACCGAGCCAAGAGGAGGAGAGAGGTAAGTCCCCCATCCAGCTCTTTGTTCGTGTGCTCTAGTTTGTAGGCCGGAACCACCTTAGACTTAGCCATCCACCGCGTTTGCTTCGTGCAACAAATCACATCCTTAATCCACTCAAAGTCCAGACTCCAAAATAATATTTGTGTACCTTGTTACTAGGTGAAAACCCCGGATATATATTTGTGAGGGAGAGTGCTGCAATCATGGAAGAAAACTACAAGCCTTTTCACCGAAGAAGAGGGATCATCGTCGTCTAAGCCATCAACCTCTTCGAGGAGGTACTCGGTTTCCGAGTTTCCTTGGAGTATGGAGGAGGACACGACACCGCCGAGGAGGAACCACACTCTTCTCCTCGGTGGCATGAGGGGCACACGAAACTCGTCTATGAGGTTCACCAAACCTCAAGGACATATGGAGGAGCCGCCTGTCCAACCTCACCACTTGACACGATCATCCGCTCCACCTCCATGCGCTCTGTGGTATTCCAATGGGTTTATCATCACGACGGAGGAGGAGAAGAAGAAGCTCGCTCGCCTTGAGTAGAGGCTTGTAGCGAACGTCGACTTCGACGACCAAGCTCTCCACACATTGGGTTTTCGTACGGGACACCGGTGCAGTTCTCTAACGGAGTGTCGGCAAACACCCACAAGGAATTCGCCTAGGAAATTCTCACGACCATGGCGCATACCCTTGATGAAGGAGTGCTGAGTCTCTCATTCCGTTTGGAGGGAGCCCACAAGTGGAGAAGAAGGAAGACACCGTCGGAAGGGTAACCTTGATCAACGATGCTATTTCTAGCACCTTGATGGGGTAATCTCCTTTCATCGACGGGTTGCAATCGATCTTGAGATGTAATCACACTTTGTTGGATTATCTATCTATCATCTTGTGTTGGAAATACTTTAATGCTTAAGGTTAGCTACCATGCCGTAAAGGGAGTAAAGGGCTCAATGCTTCCTTGGATCCATTCAACACAATCCCCGATAGATTAGATTGGTTTTCATGTTCGAAACGATTGCATGTTCTAGTATCGTAGACCCATGGGCGAGTGTCTCCTATTTTCAAAAGGGAGCTCCGGAACAAGTGGATGTGCATGAAGGCACATGGGAAGGTTTTTGGAGTATGATCACGGGAGGAGACCATCAACGAAGAAATACTATCCGGAACCCCATCGTCCAAGTGTGTCACTTTTGTGCAAGTGGATTTTTGGGAGAATGAGAGAGACAAAGATAACCAACACGGAGTTGAATTGGTTTTGCTTGGCTTTGATTGCCAAGAAGCCAATCAACCCCACTCACCTATGATCAACCGGTGGTGTTGTGAGCAACATCGGATTCGGGAGATCGGGTTGTTACCTCTCCATGTTGACTATCTCTTTAAAGACCGGGTATTACAAGGAACCCGAATCATCTCTTACCCGGGACTTCCCTAGGATTTGAGTATATGAAGAAAGACAAATATATAAGTGGAGATGAGAGAGGAGGCTTCAAAGTGGCCAAAGTAAACTTATCCCTTCCGGATTGAAGATTAAGACTTTTTCTTGAGGGAAAGAAGATTGGTTAGAGGAAGGACTTCTTGTGCCGGCGAAGGAAATGAAGGATTATAGGAGAAGGATATTCTATGGCCCAAGAAGGAAGTGCACAACAAAATTATGTGCCACCATTTGGACGAATTCCGGCACCGCCAAGTTACTACGGTGGTGTACCAATGCAAGCACGGGGGAGTGGTGCAGCCATACCCCCACCAATTTTTGCGGTGCCAAACATAGCCTTTGTGGAGCCATATGCACATCTTCCTCAACCACAACAAAATGTGGCCATCATAGGAGGATACGCTGCAAGAAACATTCAAATTATTGCAGCCATCCAAACCAATGCAAACTAAATGGGTGAAGGAGATGCAAACATCTCTTATGAGCTTTGATACCTTCACCTAGCACCGTCGGACAACTCATAGGAGGAGTAGTGCATTCTTATTATGAGCAAGGGTGCAACAACCATGATTATTAATATCAACCACCGGCGGAAGATTAGAGAGAGGAGGAACTTTAGCTATCTTTCCTTTACCCCCTTTTCTTTAATTTTCAGCTTGTTTGCGCCTATGTATGCGTAGTATTTTCAGTTTTACTTTAATTTTTAATTTTTACTTTAATTTTCAGCATGTGTGTTAGTGTTTATTTTCATCATGAATAATGTCACCACCAAGTTTTTACCATTAGTAAAGTTACAAAGTTTATGCCATGATGATAAATGATTAAAATCGCCGCTTTGTGTATCTTTGTAATTGATTTATGCATGTTTAACCTAGTGCTCTCTTAAAAATACAAATCTGAAATTATCTAAATGCTAGCTTAATCTTTAGCGGAGGTTATGATAAAAATAAAGACCCATAATGTTTTATGTGCTCTCAAGTCTTAGATGGATTAAAGATGATTTATTTTTGTTCTTAAATGTAACGCTAACCTTATCATAAATACCACTTGCGTGTTGCTCTACCTATCCAGAGCCATATAAATATTTGAGTGCAAAAACTTAGTATACAAGATTTATTTTTGGGTGGGTTATTTCAGGCATTGATTTCTCTGGCCCGAGACTAAGAAGCTGGTCATTCCGTTTTTGCGTATCTATCTTTTTGCTAGCCTTTTATCCGTGCATTGTGTATCCCCGCACCGGAGATCTCACAAACCTCGCCAGATATCCACCCTTAAAACCAAATATCATCTTTTGTGTTTACCTCCTTGACCACAACCTATCGTTGAGAATGGATCATCAATTCAAGGAAGATCGCAAGACGGTGCCAATATTGAAGAATTCAAGTATCTCTCCAAGGAAAAATATTTCCAGTACCTACCTTATTCATCGCCTCTTTGCTCGAGGACGAGCAACGTCTAAGCATGGGGGAGGAGGTAGGTACGATGCAATTTTAGAGTTCAAAGGGGAGTAAATAAAAAAATTCAAAGGGCTGCAAATGAAAAAAAAATCAAAACTTCGATGTGAAAGTCTCGTGACCGAATGTATGACAAGAAAAAAATGAATGAATGAGAAAAAGAATGAAAGAAAGAAAAGAAGGAGATATATGAGAAGAAGAAAGAAAAAATATGAGTGTGCGTAAAGTGAACTCCCCGGTTCTCTAAAGTGCATTAGGAAATTCAAGGCTTCAAGATTAAAAGATCCATTCTCATTTTCCAACCATGTGCAATCCGATAACAAGGACTTCCTTTGTGCCTCGGGATCACCCTTTGCCCTTTTGCACATGTTCACTCATCTAAAGTGTGCGTATTTTTCTCTTTCCCCTCCTTGATTTAACATTATTTTCCAATGACCTTTTTGACGAGTCTCGGTAAGACCATGAGAAGCTTGTCTTGTTTTGACAACATCTCATTTATAATATCTTGGTAGGACTAAACTTTCCCAAAAAGCTCCATATAAAGCCTACCACATATATGTGTGTTATGAGAGGGAAAGGAGTAGAATAAATAGGCTTAAGAGACAAAGATGAGATGAGAGTTCATGAGCAAGATGCAAGGTGGTTTAAATTTGTGAACTTGGTTTAGCTCTTTTTCATCTTGTTCTTTATTTCAAAATTTCTGAGATCCATTTGAATTTTGGGAGCGTGTTAATACTTGTGGGATAAGCTTAATTAAATATCTACCCTCCGTAGGGATGAAGGCTAGTACATTCTGGAACTTTAACGAATTAAACTTTTGAAAGCATTATGTTTTTTTCATGTATGATCAAGTGCAAGGTTTAAACGATGAAGGGCAACGATGATATCCATCGAAGGCTTACTCGAGGACGAGCAAGGTTTAAGCATGGGGGAGCTGTTGACGGTGAAAATTCGTCAACCGAGCCATGAGTTTACCTTCGGTGTTGGCATGACTTTTGTATCTTATCCATTTGTACTAACCCCCGTGGTATAACAAGTTCACTTGTGCATGTCGGTTTTGGAGTTAAGTGTTTACGCAGGGTTTTAACGTTGAAAGTAAGACTTCCGGGATAAGTTCATTAAGCACCTCATAACAAGACTTTGAAGCCCGATACAAGTCAAGCAATGAAGTGAACATGACTTCAAGAGCCCAAGGACCAAGCCCGAGAAGATGACAAACTCCGAGGACCTAGCCAGAAAAGTGCTGAATCTTGCAAGACAAGGAGCTTCGTCCAATTCGGAGAGAAACCGACAACAAGGGCCCACATGCAAAAGGGGAGAGGATTTAGAAGACTCGGGAAGCAATACCAGACGAAGGAGGACACGGGCCAGGCCGGCCGGCCCAGGCCGGTCGGCCCAGCCTGATCCAGGGACCAATCGGCCTCCCCTTTGACCTAATTGCATCTCTGGTTATTTATAGCCCCCTGACCGAGAGCCACGCATCAATCAATTTGTCATCCGCCGCCGAGGAGCAGAGAAGCTTGAGGGACACCATCTCGGAGATGAGGGTCGTGCTAGTTGTCTAGGGTCTCCTTAGCCGACGTGGGAACCTTGCATGGAAGACCACATCGGAGCTCCGGAGCGAGGATCAAGATCGAGGTAGGGGCCCGGTGGTGATCTTGTTCATGTAATCATTTATGGTGAAGTCTTTAAGTGAATTCGATTTCTAGCGATCAAGTGCCTTCTCGATGACTTTGTTTTCTTCTTGGTTTTGCTTCTTCTGCGATCTATACTTAAGATAGATTACATAGGGTGCTCTTGTAGCCGCGGTGGCTAGAGGTGCATACCGGACCGGCCAAGTGATTTCAACTTGTTCTCATCGAACTCGCCCTAGACTACCCGCATGAGTAGGGATACGTTGTGACAGAACGGGGGTTCCGAAAGGCGGGCATTTTCGGAGTCGGATGGAAGGCCACGATTTAAAGATGCTTTTAATGAGATTCGCTTTTCTATCTTCATCTATCTTGTTTGGAGCTACAACATAAGCATGATCTAGACTCCCTAGATCGGTTATCTCTTGCTTTCTCTTGTTACTTCTATAGTAGATTAGATTAGATTAGTTTTCTTGATGATATCTTATATTAGATGCAACTTAGTTCTTCAATAGATGGCTTTCCTTACTTTACTAGATTGAATCCTTGCGTTGCACATTGTTCCACGGATTCGATACCTTGGGTTCACCACTCGAGGGAAGAAGGGTCCTTTGACTACGATGGGAGACTTGTCCGCTTGCGAGTCTAAACGAACTTGGATACAACTATTAACCGTCAACACCCCCATAACGGGTCTGTCCATGTCTCACCCTTGACAAGCGCCGCGGGCGAGCTCTACCGCGAGCGCTGTCCACACTGTTGCTGCTCTCCATGGATGGGAGGAGGAAAGAGAGGAGGGAGGTTGAAGAAGCAGTGGGCCTCACGTGTTAGGGACCTGTGGAGCAAGGCACGAAGGTCTTTTTTTCAGATCTGTTAGACTTCCCCGTTCAAAATGGCACACACGTAGAACAAAGTTTGCGCAATGGCATATATGTGTGAAGCAACTTTCCAGTGGCACACGGGTCGCCATCATCTTTTATAATGACATATAAAGGTAAAAGGCTCTCGAATGAAGGAGGAAATTTATAACCGCAAAAAAGAGAGGAAATTTTGACAAACGGACACATAGTTCTGAGGCACAATCATGGAAAGATTGCAAGAAAAAAATATAGTACTAATTTATCTTGATACAGTATCTGCCAGCAGTTCCATACATAATAAACTGCCTGGTTAAACACTAGGACAATGAGTATGGTCACACACATGACCACCTCTTTCCTTATTTAAACAGTACAGCTTAAAACAAACAATACTATTAATTGACTATCTACTCTTTTTTTTTAGAACCCGACTATCCACTCTTTTAACTATCCATAGATAAAACACTCTGTCTAGTAGTCCAGAAGCCTAACACAGTACTCCCTTGGTTCCTTTAGAAGTCGTTTTGGACAATGTTTGAGTTAAACATTGGGAATATAAATCATGAATAACTTTTAAGACGTTGAGTTTGAAAATGTGAAAATCACATAAATAGAGTTGTCTTGAAAATTACTTCATAATAACATGCATATATAACTTTCCAATAAATATTTTAATAGAAAAGAGAAGTCAAAGTTGTGCTTTGGTGACGGTGTCGCTGTCCTAAACGACTTCTAATATGAAACCGGAGGGAGTAGCTCACTACGAGGGATGGATTAATTGTTGCATCTTCATCGCGGCGACAGTTTGCCCTTAGCAAGTTCTGCAAAGATACAAGGCAGAAAATTATAACCATGGCACAACTCTATTATTAATCAACATGTTTGCACATGTTTGGGATGGATGATAATAAGTTTGGCACTTGTGCACACGAAGTATAAAAGAATAATACGGTATCATTACATTCCTATAGATATCTAGCAAATTTGAAAAATAAAATTTTTGAGCAACAGAAATTTCAAGAATTTTCCTTAACAGTTTGAACTAAGAAAAATGAAACCATACTTAGTGCCTATATGTTTGAATAGACTCATTCAGATCACAACAATGCAAGGAAGAGAGGACATGCATGCATGTGTGTAAGTTAGAGAAAAGTCACAATTAAGTGGTACCTGGAATGTAGAAGCTCACATACGGTAAGATGTCACCGCAACCTCTTTTGTTAAAGTCGTTGACCTTCCGCAGCTGCCTTGAGTTGAGGTCGAGTGCGCAGACTCCTAAGCTATTCAAGTCTAACAGGACAGTATTTGTTCCCTCCGCAAAGTAAATAGTGTCATCTGGGTTTCGTGAAGTGTACATGTAATCGATTTGGGCGATCAATGGCTGGAGCTGTACAACATCACGTCGCACCCATTCTCCAAGCCCGTACGCATCAACTCGCCACGACCACGTATAGATGCAATTGTTCCAGTCAGTGTGGGCGAACCCTAGCCCTCCATCAATATACGTGGGAACAGCCTTGCAAAGAACTTGGGGAGGTGCGTCGATCATGGACAACCCACCATGGCCTCCTAAGCCATACTTGAGGATCCTTATCACATGACAAGCAATGGTGAAGTAGAGCGTGTCTCCGATAAGCAGAGTGGATCTCGTCCAGCCCCCACCAATGCCATAATTTCTGTCAGTGCTGCAGGTATTGGCATTCCACGATCCGGTCTCTGACGAGTACTCGCTCGCCCACGTGCGCACGGGAAGACGATGCTCCGGGTCGCTGACATTCTCCGGGTAGGGATCGTGCATCGCCACAAGGACCACGAGGAACGGCCCGTCATGGCAGTCGAGGTGGTCGCAGCCATGCCGATGCCGGGCGCACAGCACAGCCCCAGTGAAGGTGCAGAAGCCCTGCTGGCGTGGATAAGCGGGAAAGCTCAGGTGCTGCCTGCTGCCGGTGGCGAGGGACCAGACGATGAGGCCTTCTGGTGAGTCGTCTTCGTCTTCGCTATTTTCTTGGATCAGCAGCACACGGCCGTGGCGACAGTCGATGGCGCTGTAGTAGCAGCTGGTAGGCAGCGGCGGCGGCGAGAAATAGCTGGTGGTTTGAACGAACTGGGGCCCGCCCATGAAGACTCCGCAGACGTAGCCCAGCACGGTAGGCGGCGTCGCTCGGTGGAAGCGGCGGTAGCGGCGGCGGAACCCGCCGTCGGAGAGGATGCGGCGCCAGGCCTTGCAGACCATGGCGGAACGGACGAGATGCGCCGGCTCCTCCGGTGGGAGGCGAAGGAGGATCTCTTCGACGAGCTCCTCCATCAACGCCGGCAGCGCGCACGATCGGTTTGGTTGCTGCATTGAGAAAATCGGCATCGATCGAGGAGCCGGATGACGATGAGTCGGTTCGGTTCCGCACGGGCCAGTACGTTTTCTTTTAGAACGTTTATACAGTACGTGTTTTTAAAACAACTTCCATGTATGTATGTATGCATGCATGCACGATATACATACAAGGAACCAAGTCCAAGCCCATGTATTTTCTCCAAGTTTGCGAGCTTAGCCCAGTCGCGAGGCCAGCACTCCTGGGCCCACATAAACCTCCCAATCTGAAGTGGATTCGGCCCAGCCCACCTCTAGCCGTTCATGACCAGTTTCTGTAAACGCCTAGCAGAGTCCGTGAAATATATATGAAAAATATATAGAAGGGATAAATGAAAACTGAAAAGCGTGAAATGGCTGTAATTTGGTGGCGGCACTGGCTTGGAACTCGCAGAGAGCTCATATCCTCTCACAATTTTCAGTTTTGAAATATATGTACATAAATTCAATGCATAATTTTTTATGATAACTTAGGTGTATAATTTTTTTAACAATAATGTATGCACATAAATTCTTTTCCAGCAATGAGTTGTGCGCATAACTTTTTCCTTGACGACAAGTTATGTGGATAACTTTTTCTCCAACGACGAGTTATGCAGATAAATTTTTTTACTAAAGAAAATTTATGCACATAATTTTTTTTCTCTGGAAAAGTTATGTGCATAACTTTGTCCCTAACATCGAGTTATACGCATAACTTTTTCTAACAACGAGTTATGTGCATAATGTTTGCCTAGCGACGAGTTTTGCATATGATTTTCCCTAACGATGAGTTATGCACACAATATTTTTCCTAAAAATAATTTATGTACATAATTTTTTTCTACAACAAATTGTGTGCATGCCTTATACATTTATATAATATTTACTTGGCATGGAAAAAACTGAAAAATGAAGCAAAAACAAAAATCGGACCACAAGCACATGTACAAAACTTGTATATATAATTTTCCAAATAAAAAATTATATATATAATTTATACGACAAAAGCAAAATGTATACATATAAATTTTCCTATACAAAAATTATATATATATATATATATATATATATATATATATATATATATATATATATATATATATATATATATATATAATTCTACAGAGTACAGAAGCAAAACTTGTACGTAATAAGATGGAAGAGAGTGTGTGAGCGTCGCAGGTAGCTAGGAAATGAAAGCCAGTTAAATGGACGATAATGATAGTTGTGGGCCCCTACGTACTTGGTGGCATGAGGTTTATGGGGGTTCTTGATGGAAGGAAACGCACTCGGTAGTGGACGAGTAAAAAAAGAACGAACGGCTTGTGGGGCCCGCACTTGTAGGAAGGCTCGCTGGATGGGTAGAAAAGAGAGAGGTTTAAAAAACAGCTACAATGGCGGTTATCAAATTCAACAAAACCGGACCGGTAAACCGACCGGTTAGCCGAAAAGCTCAGTTTCGTAGATACGGTTAGGGGGCGGTTACCGGACGGTTTTAGTAACCGAGCCGGCTCGGTTAGGCCGGTTACCGCGGTAACCGACTTGTTTACCGCGGTTTTGTGAACCCGCCTGCGCGGACAGAGCCGGTCAGATCGCGCGACCGCTGAATTGGTTTTTCGCCTCCTCCTGCCACCATCGAGGCCTCGTCCCAAACGTAAGAAGTCTCACAAAAATATTCACAAGAAGAACACTCAAGAACAGGGATAGATTTAGATATAGATAGTTGGGTTTCAATTTTATTCAGCAGAAGCATATATTAGAAGGTCTATATTACTCCACTCTACTGATAATTAGGGTTCACATCATACTTAAACATGCTTTATCTAAACGAAGACTGAATTCCGCTTACAGTCTGAAAAGTAGCAATCGAGGACCCGTAGGAGGGATAATGAACGTCATTCCCTGCATGGTTTCTGAACTTTCTGAATCAGCAGGCTGAAGAACATCACCTTGCCCGTGGTGTTTTGTCTGCAGCGACCTCGACCTCAATTCTGAAGCTCCATTATTTCAAAATAAAATAAAACTAAAATGACAAGCTCAGTCACACGGTAGCATTTATTTGTTGAGAAAAAGAATCTCCCGAAGGGAAACGGGGGTGGCTACGCTAGCGCAAAACAAAATTTCCCCACAAAACATGAGCTGGCCGTCGTCGAGAGATCACGGGATTACCACTAGACGCGCGGATGCGGCGGAACCGTCTTGATGTAGACGAACGCGTCGAGGGTAGCGAGCGGTGCGGTTGCTCACGTCCTTCTTGACTTGCATGTGCGGCTCGTCCGATCCAAGTGCTCCGGATGCGGCACCTCCAAGGTATCCACACGTACGGAGAAGGAAGCGACGCACGCCGGACGCTAGGTCCGCGAGTGCGACGAGGAGAGAGCGTTGGCGGCGCGGCCGCTACTTGAGAAAGTTGTGTCTTTTTAGGAGGGGTGTGGTCCATATTTATTGGGAGGAAAACCCCCCACACCATCATCCATTAGCAATACGGGACTAATAGATGGTGTACCCCTTCCAATACTAATGGGCTTTACAACATTTGTGGCCCATTAGGACTTTTACACCATAATGGATCAAATCCATCTGAGCCCACTAGTGGGTCAAATCCGATTGACTCTAGGGCATAGTTCCAACGAGTCTCCCACTTGCACTAGAGTCAACTATGCAAGTATATTCATCCTCATTCGGCTTCCAACCCCTTAAGTGTGTGACCCTATAGGTTCACATACACATAGACTTGACCCGAGTACATTACTCGATCAATAGTTGATAGCGGCCTCTAGCAAAACGTGTCAACTCCTATGCATACGTAAAGATCTTATCAGACAAACCATCACAACAATTCATACATGCTATTCCCTTTGCCTCACGATATTTGGTCTAGCTCCAAGGCGACCTCTCTTTCTCGATACCGTGATTCGGATCATCAAAAGGGGGTTAACCTTTAACCCAAAGCACGGCCATGCATTTCTTGATCCGATCACTCGAGGGGCCCGAGAGATATCTCTCTCAAGTAGAGGGGCAAATTCTATCTTGATTGACCATGCCTCACAAAGATGCTTCCCGACAAACCCGAAAGCCATCTTTATGACTACCCGGATTTACGGAGTAGCGGTTGATGGCCCCTAAGTAGGTCAATTCACATCTTGAGTACATGCGACAATCTCAAGTCTAAGGACATAGCGTATACGTTGTGTAAACAGAGAACAAGGTCTCAAATTGGGTCGGTCCCGGCCCCATGTCATACATGTGCCCACATTATTAGTTATACATCTCCATGTTCATGACTTGTGAAACATAGTCATCAACTAATTCATGTGCTAGTCATTAACTCATACTAGGGACAACTTTCGAATAACCATACAAGTAAAAGAGTTTCACAAACAATTCACATAATTGCCAATCAAATACAAGTCGCCTTTCATGGATATTCAATAAAAGAACCAAGTGACATGGATATAATGAAATATAATCATCTCTATAATTCCTTATAGGACATATTTCTAACATTCTTCCACTTGCACTTGAGCTAATCTAGAATATATCTAATACCCATAGCTCTCATGTGCACCTCATGCTTAGTCCGTGGAAGGGGTTTTGTCAAAGGATCCGCAACATTCAAATCCGTGTGTACTTTGCATATCTTGATATCACATCGTCTAACGATCTCTCGTATCGGATGAAATTTCCGCAAGTACATGTTTATTCTTTTGGTGGTTCCTTGGCTCCTTTGCTTGCGCAATAGCCCCATTGTTGTCACAATAAAGATCCAACGGGCTAGAGACACTCGGAAACACACCAAGTTCGAAAGGAACTTCCTTATCCAAACACCCTCCTTTGCGGCTTCCGAAGCCGCGATGTACTCGGTTTCGCTTCGTTGTAGAATCGCCCACCGTCTCGCTTAGAACTCTTCCACTCACGGCTCCACCATTTATCGTAAATACGTATCCGATTGCGACTTTGAATCGTCTTGGTCGGTTTGGAAACTAGCATCGGTGTAACCCGTTACAACGAGCTCCTCCTCACCACCATAGACTAGGAACATGCCTTTAGTCCTTCTCAAGTACTTAAAAACATTTTTAACCGCCGTCCGGTGACCCTCACCGGATCGGATTGGTATCCGCTTGTAACACCGTGTGCATACGAAATATCCGGACGTGTACATATCATTGCATACATAATATATCCGATGGCCGAAGCATACGGTATTCTACTCATGCGTTCCCGCTCATCGGTTGTCGAAGGACACCGAGTCTTGCTAAGATGTATGCCATGTGACATAGGCAAGAACCCTTTCTTCGCCTCTTCCATATTGAACCTTTTCAACACTTTATCAATGTAAGTGTCTTGGCTTAATCCTATAAGCCTTTTTGATCTATCTCTATAGATTTTGATGCCCAAAATGTATGCCGCCTCACCTAAGTCCTTCATTGAAAAACTATTTTTAATGAGGTCTTAGCGGCCTCAAGCATAGGAATGTCATTTCCAATCGGTAATATGTCATCCACATATAAGATTAGAAATACTACGAGCTCCCACTTGCCTTCTTGTAAACACAAGGCTCTTCTTCACTCTGAATGAAGCCAAACCCTTTTACCACCTCATCAAAGCGAAGGTTCCAACTCCGAGATGCTTGCTTCAATCCATAAATGGATTTTTGAAGTTTGCACACCTTCCCAAAGCATTGGTTGGATCAACAAATCCCTCAGGTTGTGTCATATACACATCCTCAGTCAGATTTCCATTTAGGAAAGTTGTTTTGACATCCATCTGCCATATCTCATAATCGAAATATGCAGCTATAGCTAGAATGATCCGAATAGATTTAAGCATCGCTACGGGTGAGAATGTCTCGTCGTAGTCAACTCCTTGAACTTGTCGAAAACCTTTTGCAACAAGTCGAGCTTTATGGATGTGAACATTTCCATCCATGTCTCTCTTCTTCTTATATATCCATTTGCACTCTATGGGTTTAACACCATCGGCGGGTCAACCAAGTTCCAAACTTGATTGTTATCCATGGAATCTATTTCGGATCTCATGGCACTTTGCCATTTCTCGGAATACGGGTCCATCATTGCTTCCGCATATGTCATAGGTTCATCATTGTCTAACAACAATATGTCGCACTCTCCCGCGATCATGAGATTGAGCTTATCAGTTGCGCGACGTGCCCTTTCAGACCTTCGTGGTTGTGGTGGTGCTTCTCTTGCCACGGGCATCTCAACTCGTTCAGCTACATTAGCATCAATTGTGAAATCTTGCCCTCATCTTGAACTTCTTCAAGATACACCTTCTGTCTACATTTTTCTCTTTTAAGAAACTCTTTCTCTAAGAAAACGCCGTTCCGAGCGACAAACACTTTGCTTTCTGACCGGTTGTAGAAATAATATCCCAAGGTTTCCTTTGGATATCCCACGAATATGCACTTGTCCGATTTAGGTGTTAATTTATCTGATTGAAGTTTCTTCACATAAACCTCACAACCCCAAATTTTCAGAAAAGACAAGCGGGAGTCTTACCGGTCCACATCTTATATGGTGTCTTAACTACGGACTTAGAAGGTACCCTATTTAAAGTGAAAGCTGCGGTTTCTAGAGCATAACCCCAAAATGACAATGGTAGGTCCGGCTGGCTCATCATTGATCGGACCAAGTCCAACAAGGTTCGATTACGTCGCTCGGATACACCGTTTCTTTGAGGTGTTCCAGGTGGCGTAAGTTGTGGAACAATTCCGCAACTCTTTAGATGACTGCTAAACTCATGGCTCAAATACTCACCTCCACGATCAGAACGCAAGGTCTTGATTTTCTTGCCACGTTGATTTTCTACTTCACTCTGAAATTCCTTGAACTTTTCAAAAGTTTCAGACTTGTGCTTCATTAAATAGACATAACCATATCTACTTAAATCATCAGTGAACGTTATGAAGTATTGGTATCCACTGTCACACCCGATTTTCCGTAGAAAACCGAATGCATCTCATATGTGTGCCGGGATCACAATTTCACACATATGATAGACTCATGAGTGTAATATCACAAAAACATTGCTCAAAACGTACGAGAAAAGGTTTATTAACTTTTATTACACTCACGATGGTAGACACGAAGGTCTTTACACGAACACCGATAACTATGAAGACGCGACTCCATCTTCATCTTCCACGAGCATCGGCGGTTGATCGCATCCTCGGAACTCCTCGTAGTCGGTGAAGTACTCCACTCGGGATTCTTCTGCGAACGGCGTAAGCAAGGATGAGTACACTTATGGTTGGTACTCGGCAAGGCCACGAAATAACCGGAAAGCAATATAAATCCATCTTTAAGTTCAATTAATCATGTGAGGGTCCGGGCCGCTCTTGACCGTGAGCACGGCCGATCGATCGGTTTAACACTGCGAGAGGTTGCACACTTTTCCCACGGTTCGCGTAAAAGTTCCAAAGAACTTTGAACCCAACCACGCATGTCGTCGATCAGGCACAATACCACACTTCCGAGGTGTGATTGCATAGGGACGCTACGAAGCCTTTACAAAGATATGCAAAAGACTAACGACCCGCATAGTTACAGATCAGGGCGGACCATAACCCTCCCTAGTGGTCAGCACCTTAGCAAAGGCTGCTACCCCAAAAGGACCGGGCTATACCCCTGCAACCCGGATCCCCCTCTGCTCCTTTCGGAAAAGGGCCATCAGATCAATCGCACACCTAATTAATTGGCTAAGCCAGAGCCATATGGACTGTGGTTGCACTGTTTTCCTGGGTGGTTCTCCATGTTCCGATTAATTTATAGTGTTCTTGATTAAAGCATAGGTAGAAGGGTGGTTAGGGTCACTTGCCTTTCTCCAACGATAAGCTACTTTCCTTATCTGCAAAGCTCTGCACTTGAACTTCCTCGAACGGCGCGTTGGCTACGATCATGCAAGAAAACATACAATAAATAAAACAATACATCAAACATTACCAAAAGACTAAAACAAGCTTTTAGAAATGACGGGCTCGGAGAGACGATCGCGTGGACACCAAGAACGCGTAAAACGGAGCTAGGATGGAAAAGTTATGGGCCGAAACAAGGTTCGGGGACTAAATTGTAAAAGAACCGGAAGTTTAGGGGGTTTTACGGAAGATTTCAGGGACCTAAACATAAATATGTGTATAAGCCCAAGGTTTATGGTGTAAAAGGGAAAGGATGGACTAAGGGACATAAAACTAAGGAGTTAAAGGGTTAAAACAAAAGAAAAAGGCCTTAGTCGTAAGGATCTTTAAGGGTGGAAGGATACTTATGTGATATTGAAAACTACGAGGGCTTCTTTGCAAAATCGCCAAGGCAGCCGGCGGGTGAGCCCGGGGGAGCGACACGTGGCGGCTTGCTGCGGCCGTGCCGACGCGGTGGTGACGCGGCGCCGACGCGAGCGTGTGGACCGGCGCCCGTGGACTCGGTCCCCGGTCCACCGTGGACCGGGTGAAGGGTTATGAATCCTTTTAATCCGGGCCGTCCCGCCGGATCGGACGGCTGCGGTAGCATGTGGGCGTCGGCGGCGGCGGCGGCGGGCGGCGGCGGCGGCGCGCGGCGGCGCGGGCGGCGGGGCTCGCCGGCGATGGCCATACGGGGCTCCCGGGCACCATTCGCGGCGGGGGAAAGCACTAGGACGAAGAGGAGGAGGCGGGGATCTTTACCACGGGCTCGAAGGGGTGGGAGCGGCGCCGGAGGAGGAGATCGGCGGCGCTCGGCGGCGGTCGTGCTCGGTGTGGCGGGTACGCGTGCCGCGGTGAGGGAGGAGGAGAGGGGAGAGGTGCGGGATGAAGAGGAGGTGGCGCCCCTTTTATAGCCGGGGAGGGGGAAAGGGGAGGAGGCGCGGTTGAGGCGGTGGCGGAGCTCGGTGGCGGCGGCATTAATGGCGGCGGCGGTTTCGGAAGGGGAAGGGGGAGGGGCGGGGCGGTGGAGGTGGGGGGTGGCGTGAATGCGGCGGCGCACTAAAGGGGGAGGGCCGACGGGCGCGGGGGACGGGGAAGGCGGCGCGGGGATGGGGACACCGGCGGCGGCGCGGGCAAGAAGGGGGGGGGGGGCGGCGGCCGGGCCGAAGGTGGAAGATGGCCCCCGAGGGGGGGGGGGCCCCCGTCGGTGGCGAGAGAGAGAGAGGAGGGAGGCGGCGGGGTGGGCGCGGCCGTGGGCCGAAAGAGGATGGGCCGCGGGTGCTTTGTAGGTTAGGTTTTGTTCTTTTTTTTTTTTTCTTTTTTTTTTTTTCCTTTTCTTTTCAAATCCTTCAAACCAAATTCAAATATTTTCAAATCAAATTTTAACACAAATTCACCAATTATTTTAAGACTTTTTAGAAAACCTTTTAAACAAGTTTTCAAGCATTTTTAAATTCAAACTTTCACACCAATTTTACAAACTTTTTCACAATTATTTTTAAGGACTTTCTCTCAAAATTTTTTTTAAATTTTTTTTTAAGACTTTTAAAACCACACCACAATCAAAAACTCATGCATTTCAACATGATGCACAAACACTTGTTTGATTCTAATTATTAATTGTTGTTTAATTTAATTAAAGGCAAATTTATTTATTCAAATTTATTAAATCCTTAGAAAATAAAACTAAACCATGTTGCTAACAATATTTTATTGTGATGGAATTTTCGGGTGTTACAAATCCTACCCCCTTAAAAAGAATCTCGTCCGAGATTCGGAGGGATCGGGAAACAAGAGCGAGATACAAGATGTCTTGAAAGATGACGGTTTACTATCACGAGAGCTTGTTCACTTCTCCTTCTTCTTCGGGCTTGTAGCAACAAACTCAATCCTATCTCCTTGCGGGGTAGTTAAGAGCACCGACTTCTTGGCACACAAAATGATTCCATCATGCTTGCTTAACCAATCCATACCAAGGATCACATCTATTCCACTGGATGTTAGAATCACTAAGTACGCTTCAAAATCTATCTCTCCGATCTTAAGATTGACCTGTGGGCATACATAGGTGGATTTCATTTCACCGTTTGGAGAACTAATTAGCAAATGTGTCTTCATGGAACTCTTGGGTACATCATGCTTTGTCACGAATCGTTCAGTAATAAATGAATGCGATGCCCGGAATCAAATAAAGCTGTTGCGGGTACGAGTTAATAAGAAACGTACCCGACACAACATCTTTGTCTCCTTGAGCTTCTTCGACCGTCACATGGTTCACCCTACCATGCATATTGTTCGTTGACCTCTGTTATCTCTGCGGGGTGTACGCATATTACGGCGAGGGCAAATGCGGCATAGTGTCCCAATTCTCCGCGGTTGAAGCATCCTTTGGGGTGAAGCGGAGTAGTGTTCCTTGCTCGGTGCACCGAGCGATTCCGATGAGGATTTGGAGCCCGAGGTGTCATTGGGTTGGATTCTTCGGGTTCATCAAACGAACGATACGCCGACTCTGTCCATGGCCTCTGCCCGGTGTGCTAGAACGAAACCGAGAGTCTTGCGATGAGTTGTAACGAGGGCGGGTGTTCTTGCTAGATTGACCTTGAGGTTGAAACTTGCGCTTCGATCATGAAGTTCCTTGCGTTTATTCTCCAAGCCTATAGCCTTATTGAGTAACATCTCGAAAGTTAAGAAATGTGTGGCTCGCAAGCGATAGTTAAGTGGACCTATCAAACCATCGAGAAAGCGTTCTTGTCTCTTGGCATCCGTGTTGACTTCATCGGTGCATAGCGGGACAAATGAGTAAGGCGATCCGGATACTCACTAACGGTCATGTTGCCTTGCTTTAGAGCTAGAAATTCCTTCTTCTTCGACTTCTTCACACCGAATTTGGGATGTGATGTGTACGAAAACTCTCCTGGAACTCCTGCCGGGTAATGGTGTCGGCGGCGGCATGTGCGACGGTGTAAGCATCCCACCAATCGGCGGGCGCACCTTCCGGACGTCCCGAGGCATACAAAACCTTCTCACGATCATTGCATTGGGTGATATTCGGCATCTTGTTGATGGTCTTGAGCCAATCATCGGCATCGAGGGGATCTACGAGAATGAGAGTAAGTGGGCGGGTTGTGGCTCATGAATTCTCTATGCTTGTTCACCGGTGGTGGAGGTGGTGGAGGTCCTTGTGGTGGTGGGCGGTTCTGCTTGTGCTTGTAGATTACGAACGGTGGCGGTGAGGTTCGAATTAATTGCATACGTTCCGTAAAGAAGCTGCTGCATCGCGGGATCCATTGCTAATTCTTGTGAAGGAGGGAACTTGATTCGACTGATTGATGACGAACGGAATATCTGTCCGGCTCCGACACGATGTTTACCATTTGATTGTTAGAGAGAGAAGTTTTCCGATAGGAAGTTGAATTGATAAAGATGAATCGAGAGAAAAGGGGCTAAGATTCAAATTTTAACTTTAATTATTTTATTGATGTATTTGTGGCCATCACTCCACAAAAACATTTCAATCAAGTCAAAGATCCAAATCATGCATGTTTACAATCAACAAGCATTAACATCGCACGTCCTCACAAGAACGGCTCTATCGAAACGAAAGCGGTAGAAAGGTAGGCAACCTAAGAATCTATCCTATAAAGCACGTGTGGTAGTTCAAGGTGGAAGAACAAGAATCGGTCTCGGTGTAGAAGAAAAACAAAAGATTTGATTTTGATAAAGAATAAAGAATAAAATATTTTTTTTAAGCGTAAATAAGATATTTTGAATGCTGGAAAGGCTTTCTAGATAAGAGTCCTTAATATCGACCATTTCTATCTGAGGCTGCGTCCTACAGTCAGCAATGCTACGATACCACTGTCACACCCGATTTTCCGTAGAAAACCGAATGCATCTCATATGTGTGCCAGGATCACAATTTCACACATATGATAGACTCATGAGTGTAATATCACAAAAACATTGCTCAAAACGTACGAGAAAAGGTTTATTAACTTTTATTACACTCACGATGGTAGACACGAAGGTCTTTACACGAACACCGATAACTATGAAGACGCGACTCCATCTTCATCTTCCACGGGCATCCGATCGGTTGATCGCATCCTCGAACTCCTCGTAGTCGGTGAAGTACTCCACTCGGGATTCTTCTCTCGAACGGCGTAAGCAAGGATGAGTACACTTATGGTTGGTACTCGGCAAGGCCACGAAATAACCGGAAAGCAATATAAATCCATCTTTAAGTTCAATTAATCATGTGAGGGTCCGAGCCGCTCTTGACCGTGAGCACGGGCGATCGATCGGTTTAACACTGCGAGAGGTTGCACACTTTTCCCACGGTTCGCGTAAAAGTTCCAAAGAACTTTGAACCCAACCACGCATGTGCTTGATCGGAGCACAATACCACACTTCCGAGGTGTGATTGCATAGGGACGCTACGAAGCCTTTACAAAGATATGCAAAAGACTAACGACCCGCATAGTTACGGATCGGGGCGGACCATAACCCTCCCTAGTGGTCGGCACCTTAGCAAAGGTCGCTACCCCAAAAGGACCGGGCTATACCCCCGCAACCCGGATCCCCCTCTGCTCCTTTCGGAAAAGGGCCATCGGATCAATCGCACACCTAATTAATTGGCTAAGCCGAGCCATATGGACCGTGGTTGCACTTTGTTTTCTGGGTGGTTCTCCATGTTCCGATTAATTTATAGTGTTCTTGATTAAAGCATAGGTAGAAGGGTGGTTAGGGTCACTTGCCTTTCTCCAACGATAAGCTACTTTCCTTATCTGCAAAGCTCTGCACTTGAACTTCCTCGAACGGCGCGTTGGCTACGATCATGCAAGAAAACATACAATAAATAAAACAATACATCAAACATTACCAAAAGGCTAAAACAAGCTTTTAGAAATGACGGGCTCGGAGAGACGATCGCGTGGACACCAAGAACGCGTAAAACGGAGCTAGGATGGAAAAGTTATGGCTGAAACAAGGTTCAGGGACTAAATTGTAAAAGAACTGGAAGTTTAGGGGGTTTTACGGAAGATTTCGGGGACCTAAACATAAATATGTGTATAAGCCCAAGGTTTATGGTGTAAAAGGGAAAGGATGGACTAAGGGACATAAAACTAAGGAGTTAAAGGGTTAAAACAAAAGAAAAAGGCCTTAGGCCGTAAGGATCTTTAAGGGTGGAAGGATACTTATGTGATATTGAAAACTACGGGGGCTTCTTTGCAAAATCGCCAAGGCAGCCGGCGGGTGAGCCCGGGGAGCGACACGTGGCGGCTTGCTGCGGCCGTGCGCGCGGGGTGGTGACGCGGCGCGCGCGAGCGTGTGGACCGGCGCCCGTGGACTGGTCCACGGTCCACGCGTGGACCGGGTGAAGGGTTATGAATCCTTTTAATACGGGCCGTCCGCCGGATCGGACGGCTGCGGTAGCATGTGGGCGTCGGGCGGCGGCGGCCGGCCCGGCGGCGGCGGCGCGCGGCGCGGCGGGCGGCGGGGGCTCGCCGGCGATGGCCATACGGGGCTCCGGGCACCATTCACGGCGGGGAAAGCACTAGGACGAAGAGGAGGAGGCGGGGATCTTTACCACGGGCTCGAAGGGGGGTGGGAGCGGCGCCGGAGGAGGAGATCGGCGGCGCTCCGGCGGCGGTCGTGCTCGGTGTGGCGGGTACCGTGCCGCGGTGAGGGAGGAGGAGAGGGGAGAGGTGCGGGATGAAGAGGAGGTGGCGGCGCCGCTTTTATAGCCGGAGGGGGAAAGGGGAGGAGGCGCGGTTGAGGCGGTGGCGGAGCTCGGTGGCGGCGGCATTAATGGCGGCGGCGGTTTCGGAAGGGGAAGGGGAGGGGCGGGGCGGTGGAGGTGGGGGGTGGCGTGAATGCGGCGGCGCACTAAAGGGAAGGAGACCGACGGGCGCGGGGACGGGGAAGGCGGCGCGGGGGATGGGGACACGGCGGCGGCGCGGGCAAGAAGGGGGGGGGGGGGGGGGCGGGAAGGTGGAAGATGGCCCCGACGGGGGGGGCCCCCTGTCGGTGGCGAGAGAGAGAGAGAGAGGAGGGAGGCGGCGGGGTGGGCGGGCTGTGGGCCGAAAGAGGATGGGCCGCGGGTGCTGTAGGTTAGGTTTTGTTTTGTTTTTTTTTCTCTTTTTTTTCCTTTTCTTTTCAAATCCTTTTCAAACCAAATTCAAATATTTTCAAATCAAATTTTAACACAAATTCACCAACTATTTTAAGACTTTTTAGAAAACCTTTTAAACAAGTTTTCAAACATTTTTTAATTCAAACTTTCACACCAATTTTACAAACTTTTTCACAATTATTTTTAAGGACTTTCTCTCAAAAATTTTTTTAAATTTTTTTTAAGACTTTTAAAACCACACCACAATCAAAAACTCATGCATTTCAACATGATGCACAAACACTTGTTTGATTCTAATTATTAATTGTTGTTTAATTTAATTAAAGGCAAATTTATTTATTCAAATTTATTAAATCCTTAGAAAATAAAACTAAACCATGTTGCTAACAATATTTTATTGTGATGGAATTTTCGGGTGTTACACCACCTCTAGTTGTCGTACTCATTGGTCCACACACATCCGTATGTATGAGTTCCGGTAAGTACGAGGCTCTCTCGGGAAAATGCGAGAAAGGCATCTTGGTCATCTTGCCTAGCAAACAAGCTTCACATGTCTCGTAGGATTCAAAATCAAACGAAGTTAAAAGTCCATCGTTATGGAGCTTCTTCATGCGCTTTTCATCGATGTGACCCAAACGACAATGCCATATGTAGGTAGGACTTAAATCATTAGGTCGAGACCTTTTAGCACTTATGTTACAGATAGGTGAATCATCAAGATTTAAAACAAATAAGCCATTCACAATGGATGTACAAGCCACAAACATATTATCCTTAGAGATCACACAACCATTGTTTTCACTCGCAAATGAATAACCATCCTTCATCAAACATGAAGGGGATAAAATGTTTCGACTCAAACTAGGAACAAAATAACAATTATTCATTTCCAATATAAATCCTGACGGGAGGTGTAGTTGCATCGTTCCGACGCTCAATGCAGCAACTCTTGCATTATTGCCTACGCGGAAATCAACTTCTCCTCGTTCCACGCTTCTACTTCTTATCATTCCTTGCATCGAGTTGCAAATATGAGCAACCGATCCGGTATCAAATACCCAAGAATTAGTATAAGAATCAGCGAGGAAAATATCTGTAACATAAACATTAAGTGTACCTAAAGTGGAAGTACCCTTACTTCCCTTGCTTTTCATAGAAGCTAAGTACATCCTACAATTTCTTTTCCGGTGACCGATTTTCTTACAATGAAAATATTCGGCCTTGGCGAAATTTGGACTAGCCTTGGGCGCCTGGTTTGGCATTGGGATCTTATCCTTGGCCTTACCTTTCTTCTTCCAAGAATTGCCCTTCCTTTTAAAGATCGGCTTGTTTTGGATCGCCATCACATGACTACCGTCCGTGCTTTTCTTAACGTTATCATCTATTGGTAAGGGGGTGCCTAGAACTCCTTCCCTTTTCTCGGCTACGAGAACAATTCTCGGATTACGAATCCAATTCGTAAAGTTTGTTCCGATCAACTTGTCCTTCTCAAGGAGCGAATGCAAGGTAAACGATGTGGTGTTGCTAGGTGCCTTTAATCTACAACGAGAATAATAAATGCAAAACACTAAGACAATATATCCATGACAGAGTAAAATAAAAGAATTTACTCCCACTAAAATCAATATCCCCACATTGATACTTAGTGATTGGGAATCCACAACTAACAAGTTTACTAGTGAGCTTTTGCGTCACCGCTAGTAAACAAGATAGATCGGTAAGCAACTCTTTGCTAATCATATCACATATGACTTCGTTGTTGGGTGACATCTCTATGTCTAGGCTCCCAACCTTTATGCCCCAAAATCCTTAACCGTTAAGATGACTTTGATAAGTAAACCAACACTTATGCGTGTAAGTATCCGATACAAACCCGTCTAGTCAAGGAAAACTAGTGGCACCCTAATTTCATAGACCCACCACTAATTGTACGAGACGTGGGACGGTGGCAAGTGTTGGGAGGGCATGTTAACTTAAAATTCCAAAGGGATCGTTCTACTCGTAACATCACACGCAAGAAAATAACATTGTCGCATGTAAAAGTAGAACGGTAAGAACGACATTCACACGGTTGTAACACGGTATGACCTATTGTCGCATGGTGATCTCCATCTCCATTGACCGTACATCATGTTGATCTCCATCTCCATGATCCGTGTGTGCCATCCTCCATGTGATGAGTCCTCCGAGAACTATCTAACGCGTGCTAATAATGAAAGTTACACAATCGCGTATTAGATCATCACAAATTTGGTACGCGAGACCATTACATTAATTTTGACAATACATGTGGCTCCAGCCGTATTGCCTTATGCGTGACACGCGAGTCACGAAAAAAATTACACACATGCATCACATACACATATAGGCCATACCGATTACAAAACCCGCAAAACAGATTATCACAATTCCGACGTCCAAACTTAAAACGCCCGAAAACCTATCTTACAAGCCGAATTTCGCAAAACTAATTTCGCCGCGACCAGCAAAGCTGGTTTCTCACATGTGTAAAATTTTCTGTAGATCAATTTTCGTATAGAAAACGTTTTCATCCGAGTTAACCACGAAAAGTTATGACTGTTTTACCGAACTGTATATTTTACGGTTTTTCCCGGCTGGTAGAGATCCAATCCGCCACCGCCACGCATCCCATGCGCCCGGCACTTGACCTAGCTTCGATTCGACCAATCCAATTGATCTCCTTCTCGTTGTGGGCGGGTTTACGTGTATCACTTAACTCCGATGGCGGAATTCCGACCGGTAGGAGTAATTCGTTACACGACCATCACGTCAAGAACACGAAGCCGATCAAAACTTTGATCTACATCTGCATATCTCTATATGCACACATCCCGAATCTAAAACTTAGCAGCTACGGCTCTGATACCACTGAAGGGAAACGGGGTGGCTACGCTAGCGCAAAACAAAATTTTCCCCACAAAACATGAGCCGCCTTCGTCGGAGATCACGGGATTACCACTAGACGCGCGGATGCGGCGGAACCGTCTTGATGTAGACGAACGCGTCGAGGGTAGCGAGCGGTGCGGTTGCTCACGTCCTTCTTGACTTGCATGTGCGGCTCGTCCGATCCAAGTGCTCCGGATGCGGCACCTCCAAGGTATCCACACGTACGGAGAAGGAAGCGACGCACGCCGGACGCTAGGTCCGCGAGTGCGACGAGGAGAGAGCGTTGGCGGGCGCGGGCGCTACTTGAGAAAATTGTGTCTTTTTAGGAGGGGTGTGAACCATATTTATTGGGAGGAAAACCCCCCACACCATCATCCATTAGCAATACGGGACTAATAGATGGTGTACCCCTTCCAATACTAATGGGCTTTACAACATTTGTGGCCCATTAGGACTTTTACACCATAATGAATCAAATCCATCCGAGCCCACTAGTGGGTCAAATCCGATTGACTCTAGGGCATAGTTCCAACATCTCCATACATTATCATTCACAGGCTTGTTTGTTTCTTTTACATATGCGCTTAAAACCAAATTAAAATAGTGAAATTGCACGACCAAGTATTTCCATTATGCAAGTAGCTCTATAACTATTAAGAAAGCAAGAATTTTTGGCTCTAGCTGGAATTTTAGTCCCTCGTCATCTCCTCGTCGCATTGGTCCACAGCGGTTATGTATCCTGTTCCCTGGATCTTGCAACGAACCGTGACAAAGGCCAAAAAACACACGGCAAACCCTTTGCCGTGCGTTTTCGTCGGGGCGCACGGCAAAGGGCGCACGGTAGCATTTTGCACGGCGAAGCCCCTTTGCCGTGCGCCGCGCCGGCAACGCACGGTAGACAAAGTTTGCCGTGCGTTTTCCCACGACGCACGGCAAACAAAAGCAACTAACGGCACCGGTTCCAAACGGCGTGGAACAACCTTTGCCGTGCGCGGGAGCAAAACGCACGGCAAACGGGGGGCTGTTTGCCGTGCGCGCGCCCGAAAACGCACGGCAAACAACCCCCGTTTGCCGTGCGCCGGCCCGTAAAACGCACGGCAAACGGGGGCGTTTGCCGTGCGCCTCCATAAACGCACGGCAAACGCATTGTTTTGGTTTGTTGGTTTTGGTCACTTTGCCGTGCGTCTTCCGAAAGACGCACGGCAAATTGACCATTGCAATTTATTTTTTTTGGTTTTCATGTTTAAAAATACCCAAAAATCACGGTAATGTCATATATATCATAATATTCATCACGGGCATCATATATATCATAATATTCATCACGGGCATCATGTATGTCACAATAACCATCACATACATCATATATATCACAATAAGACATCACATATAGATAAATTCACACGTTACTCATCGACAAGTCCACTAGTACATCCAAGTTCATCGGAAACATATTTTCCTCTCGAAGATAAATTCTGAGATACCCGTCCCTGTGCAAACCATTTTGAGTTACATATAAGATGATCCAAGAAAAACATTAAGGAAAATATTGTAATAGAAAACAACTACAATCTAACATTGGAGTATGGGAGAGCAAAGTTTGCATAGAACTAATAGCCTACTACCATCTAAGAAGTGTAAAGGATAAATAAACAAATGGAAATGGAAAAAAACTAAGGCACCATCAGAGTAACATTAGTTCACTTATAAATGATGTCATCAACGACCACAATGTAGCAATGTTGATTCTATGCGCAACACTCGCAATCTAGAACCCGATTAGCTGCATCTTCTTCAATTACAACATTATTTACAAGGACATTATGAGAGCCGTAAACTAACCTTGGGAATGGATTCTTGAAGAACAGATTCAACAACAACTACCATTGATTGGACAAAATCATCACCTCCGGTACCAATTGCCGTAAATCCTCTATCCGTGGGGTACGAATTTACCCGTAACGCGAATAGCATACCACATTAAGGAATACCTAAAATTAAGTATAAATTTTACGGTTTACGAGGTTCTTCAAACTTCTTATTAAAAAACTAGAAGGATTTACCGAGAGATGAACTTTGTTGCACACAGATTGATGAGCGTAGCAAAAATGATCATGATAAAAGCATTTTGAAAATGAAATCTACCATGAATCTCCACGGGGTTGAGATGTTCTCAATCACTATTACGTTTACCGAAAAACAGATTTTAAAATTATTTTCAGTACATAGAAAGAATACCACAACCGACTTTGTGATAAAGTCACAAGTCATGCTATCTAGCTTTCCAATGATCAACCATTGCACGAAATCGAACACGGGATAAATCTTGCATTTTGAATGAACACGAAACTATGTAACATTACCAAGCCATTTTTTTCCACAAGGAATGTTGGTACCAAAAAACACTTTCAAATATGTATAAAGGGTTTTTTATTGAATTCATCAAAACAATCACCCCCGAGTGTCCGTTTGTAGGTCCATACTGATGTAGTGTAAGTTCGAGCGCAAATTGGACAAAGTAGGACATTTAGACACACCTTCGATCCGAACAAGCCACTCATCACTTTTGTCATCCGTCACGGTACCACCCATGACCATATTTGTTGTGAGTGCAACCCTTCCTTTCGACCTCGCTACCTGCGGTTTCGAGAAAATTAAAAGCTACTTGTCAAGTAAAGCATCGATAAAAAAAAACTCTAGCAAAACTTCCGGCTTGGTGAAAACGGGTATCATTCCTCACATGAAGCAAACTTCAAAAGTAGGTGCATATAACCAATATCTAAACATAGACTAATAACAAAACGTGTAAGTGTGTAACTTTACATCATACATCATACATTGATTAATACCGTGTAAGTGTCGCGGTGGGCGGGGGGGCGCCGGAGGAGGGGGGGGCGGCGCCGGGACGGGGGGGGGGGGGGGGCACGCGCCGGCGGCGGACGGGGGGCGGCGGAGAGGGACGCGGCGCGGCGGCGGACGCGGGGCGCGGCGGCGGGCGGGCGGACCGGGCGGCGGCCGGCGGGCGCGGCGGCGGGCGGGCGGCGGCGGGCGCGGCGGCGGGATCCGGAGGGCGGGCGGGCGGGCGGCGCCGGAGATGTGGTCCCGCGCCGGGAGATGCGGGCGGCGGGATGCGGAGGGTTGGGATGATGCGGTCCGTTTTTTTTTTTGGCCGTTGATTCGAACTCGGCGGTGGGGGAGTGGGGCCGGGGGGTGTTTGCCGTGCGCGCGCGGAATTAACGCACGGCAATATATGCCCTTTGTCGTGCGTTATTTGCGAAGCGCACGACAAAGAGATGTAAATTTATACTTTCTTCATTCCTATAAATGGAAATTTCAAATTCTTGTGAATGCGGTATTTTGTGAATGCGGTATTCAAAATTAGATGAAGCTTTTCATTATAGTAAAAAATATGAATGTCTTTTTTACAACTAGGTTAAGTTATTACTCAAATTCAATATATGTCTATTTAATTTATTTAGTTACAGTTATTTAGTCACAGTTAATATATGAAAATTAGCAAATGGATGCGAAAAAAGACCATGATCTAACATGAGTCAATGTAAGTTTTATGTTCACTAGAGAAAAGTTTTCAAGTCAAAAACCAAGTTCAAAATTTACTAAGACTACGTACCAAGTGAGATGACTATAAACATTATGAAACTACGAGTTAGATGCTTCGGTTTTTAAACACTATACGTGACGGATCGTTCCAAACCTCTTTGTACTATTTTTCACACCCTTCCCACGGTATATCACGAGCTCTCGACAAATCTCTTCACTTTCAAACTTCATTTGCAATTAATAGAATAAAAAACATTTCACATACATATATTTTCTCATTCCCCGCGAAAAAATTGTTTAAAATTCCAAGTACTTTCATGCATAAGGTCCTAAAAAGGTATCAATTAAACAAATAACATTTTTCTAGAAACTATACTTTATTATTTTATGCACTTGCGGTTCAAATTTGGTTAACACAAAAAAAATCCCATCAATCAAAACAATTCCTTAAAATTAGCAAAATTAAAGATATGAGTATATAATTGAAATGTAGAGTGCAAAATAATATACTTGTGGAGGAAAAATTGAAATAAGGTGTGAAAACTCAATTTTTAAAAATACATTGCCGTGCGCCAAAGCAAAACGCACGGCAATGCGAAGCTTTGCCGTGCGCCTTGGAAAAACGCACGGCAAACTTCTTGTCTTTGCCGTGCGTTTTTCCAAGGCGCACGGCAAAGCTTCACGCCCGTCGGCGGCCGTTCGGGTGGGGCGCCCGGCCGTTAGTGTGCAACAATTGCCGTGCGTCCATGGGAAAACGCACGGCAAAGAATTGTGATTGCCGTGCGCCCCCATAAAAACGCACGGCAAAGTATTTAGGTACCGTGCGTTTTTTGTTGTCGTGCGTCTTCTAGAAAACGCACGGTAAAGTCGATGTTTGCCGTGCGCCGATGAAAAGCGCACGGCAAACATTTTGACGCGCGGCAATTAGCCGTTTTCCGTAGTGTGGGGGCCGCCCATGAAGACTCCGCGGACGTAGCCCAGCACGGTAGGCGGCGTCGCTCGGTGGAAGCGGCGGTAGCGGCGGCGGAACCCGCCGTCGGAGAGGATGCGGCGCCAGGCCTTGCAGACCATGGCGGAACGGACGAGATGCGCCGGCTCCTCCGGTGGGAGGCGAAGGAGGATCTCTTCGACGAGCTCCTCCATCAACGCCGGCAGCGCGCACGATCGGTTTGGTTGCTGCATTGAGAAAATCATATCGGCATCGATCGAGGAGCCGGATGACGATGAGTCTGTTCGGTTCCGCACGGGATTGCACGTTTTCTTTTAGAACGTTTACGCAGTACGTTTTTTTAAAACAACTTCCATGTTTGTATGTACGATATACATACAAGGAACCAAGTCAAGCCCATGTATTTTCTCCAAGTTTGCGAGCTTAGCCCAGTCGCGAGGCCAGCACTCCTGGGCCCACATAAACCTCCCAATCTGAAGTGGATTCGGCCCAGCCCACCTCTAGCCGTTCATGACCAGTTTCTGTAAACGCCTAGCAGAGTCCGTGAAATATATATGAAAAATATATAGAAGGGATAAATGAAAACTGAAAAGCGTGAAATGGCTGTAATTTGGTGGCGGCACTGGCTTGGAACTCGCAGAGAGCTCATATCCTCTCACAATTTTCAGTTTTGAAATATATGTACATAAATTCAATGCATAATTTTTATGATAACTTAGGTGTATAATTTTTTTAACAATAATGTATGCACATAAATTCTTTTCCAGCAATGAGTTGTGCGCATAACTTTTTCCTTGACGACAAGTTATGTGGATAACTTTTTCTCCAACGACGAGTTATGCAGATAAATTTTTTTACTAAAGAAAATTTATGCACATAATTTTTTTTCTCTGGAAAAGTTATGTGCATAACTTTGTCCCTAACAACGAGTTATGTGCATAATGTTTGCCTAGCGACGAGTTTTGCATATGATTTTCCCTAACGATGAGTTATGCACACAATATTTTTCCTAAAAATAATTTATGTACATAATTTTTTTCTACAACAAATTGTGTGCATGCCTTATACATTTATATAATATTTACTTGGCATGGAAAAAACTAAAAAATGAAGCAAAAACAAAAATCAGACCACAAGCACATGTACAAAACTTGTATATATAATTTTCCAAATAAAAAATTATATATATAATTTATACGACAAAAGCAAAATGTATACATATAAATTTTCCTATACAAAAATTATATATATATATATATATATATATATATATATATATATATATATATATATATATATATATATATATATATATATATATATATATATGATTCTACGAGTACGAAGCAAAACTTGTACGTAATAAGATGGAAGAGAGTGTGTGAGCGTCGCAGGTAGCTAGGAAATGAAAGCCAGTTAAATGGACGATAATGATAGTTGTGGGCCCCTACGTACTTGGTGGCATGAGGTTTATGGGGGTTCTTGATGGAAGGAAACGCACTCGGTAGTGGACGAGTAAAAAAAGAACGAACGGCTTGTGGGGCCCGCACTTGTAGGAAGGCTCGCTGGATGGGTAGAAAAGAGAGAGGTTTAAAAAACAGCTACAATGGCGGTTATCAAATTCAACAAAACCGGACCGGTAAACCGACCGGTTAGCCGAAAAGCTCAGTTTCGTAGATACGGTTAGGGGGCGGTTACCGGACGGTTTTAGTAACCGAGCCGGCTCGGTTAGGCCGGTTACCGCGGTAACCGACTTGTTTACCGCGGTTTTGTGAGCTGCTCCTGGCCATGGACATACGCACATCGTCCACGGGTTCAAGAACTGTATAGTCCATGTCTGACGGATCACCCTCCCTGATGACGAGTTTGATGAAGTTACACGTAGCGAGGCTCATCAACCGGAATTTTTTTTAAAAAAAAAGGCTCATCACCCGGCCCCTGTTTGTTTCGGCTGTGGTGGGACGTGCAATCCTTCCTCCACCTTGCCGTACGCGACGTCCGCAGCTACCCGGCGGCGCAAACCGCAAAGCACCGGCCGCGGTGACGAAGGGGATGCCCGCCAATCCGGCATAGAGTATAGGCGCATGCGGTCTACGAGTCTCCGGTTACGAGTCAGCAAGAAGCAAGCGATATATCAACGTCCTCGAGAAACCTAATCACGGGGAGAGCAAAATTAAATCTCTCTCTGCGCGATGGCCGACTATAGCTGCTGCATTTGGCGTGGCGTGTCCGGATATACCCCGTGCATGAGAGGGTGTCCGGCTGGCCGCCGTGAGCTGCTCCTGGCCAGGGCTCCCTTTGTTTAATTCCACAAATTTGCTACGATCGTGATAAATGAACAGTAACAATTTGCTACATTAACTGCGTGTATCTTTCGATGTGACGAGAGGGCCTCACATTAATCTGTTCCCCTCGCGGCAGAGTAAGCACAAAGCTCTGTGGTAACGGTGGCGTGTGTCCAAAGACTACTGTAGCATATAAACAAATCGGTATAAGGGTATAGACTCCGTATGGTTGATTTGGAAGGAACGCAATGCAAGGTTCTTCGACAGTCACCGTGGAAGGAGTTAAGCCCCAACGACCTGACTTACGCATGCAGTTTTGAGGGAAGAAGAATTATGGGTCCTGACTGCAGCAAAATGGATGGCGGTTTTGGGCTGGCTGTCATCAGCTTCGAGAGTTGTAGAGTAGGGTCTCTCTTTTCTTAGCCTCAAGCCTCGGTTGTCTGTCTTGCCGTATAAGTTCATCACAGTTGTAAAACACCGTGTGCGAGTGTGCATGTGCCCGGATGACCCGCGTTATAAAAATCATAACTGTAATTTTCTTTTTAATACAAAGACGCGCAGCTCTCTTGCGTTTCTGGAAAAAAAATGGTGGTATGTGTCCAAAGACTACTAAATGATGAGTATGATGATCTGGTACTAAAGGCTGATTTTCCAGTAGTGTGTTACTGATGTGCTACTCGATTTTATTTGCGTCAGCCTTCTTTAGTTGGGAAGAAACTTGTCGAAAATGTCACGTCGAGTTTACCGATGCTAATTAGGAAGATTAATGATGATCTACTTATAAAACTAGTTACACACATGGACTGCAAATCACCAGACGAATCTATAAAGTCTAATTAAATCACCATTAAAGGATTGCTAATACCACCACATTATCTAATCATGACCTAATTAGATTTATAGGTCCGTTTCGCGAATTTACCTAGGGTTATCAAATGGATTTTGTCATTAATTTAAATTTAATACTTCTAATTAGAATATGTTGTGTGAATAATAAAAACTTACCGTTCTAACCAAGGCACAACTGTAGATGACTGACGTGGAATTTGGATTTTTGACGGCGTGTACATTTGGATTATGTCGTGGGTGTAGGCATGTTGTAATTTTAACGGCAAAAAATAAGTTAATTTATGATGAAGGATATCTGCTTGATTTATTTGTCGGTCACGTGCTCAAAACTCGTATAAACCTGTTGTTTACGCAAAGCCACTGTTCTGAAATTGCTCATCGATGTAACTTGATTGTGTAATCACTTGTCTGTGTTCATTTCAGTGCGAGAGTTCATTGGTCGTGGAATTTTTTTGTTATGTGATTTAGACGAATAAGCATTTTTTTAGTTTTTACATGCAACTCTTCAATGGACACAATTGATTGCAGACATGTGTTTTTTAATCTGTTTACATGGAACCTGAATACCTGATTCCCCTAAGAATGCATGCATGAGACTTGTAGCAAAGGCAGAAAAAACAATGAGTGCACATCTCATTTATCGAGGAGTCAAATTCTTTTGAAATTTGACTAAGTATAGACAAAATAATATAATATTTGAATCTCTAAATAAGTTTATTTTATAAAAATATATCCCACAACTAATCTAGTGACACATATTAGGGCACTCCCAACCCAGACTATATGGTAGAGTCCATAGTCATTAAATACACTGTCACCTAGGCAAATTGCTGATGTGGCAAGCAATTTAATGATGAGAGAGGGGTGAAAACTTAGAAACTAAGTCTAAGTTAGACTCCAAGTCTACACGCAAAACGAGCTCCGTGCGGATCCCGTGTGGCTGCCCACATACGCGATGTGTCCTCTTATTTAATAAAGCGGGAGTAGAAGATCCGAGAGGAATATTAGATAGACTCCATGGTAGAAAATTTGCGTTGGAGAATATAGTTTCTTGTGATAGAGTCTTCAAGATATAGACTCCATGGGTAGAGTCTGGGTTGGGAGTGCCCTTACACGTCATAGGCATTAGTATTTTTAGGTATGTTTGGTCAAATTTATAAAAAAAATGACTTCTCGATAAAAAACTCGACATGCGGGGAGTAGATCACCCACAGTATTATATTAAGCAGAATAATGAAGGTCGAGAAAATCTCTGAACCCCTAGCCCACTCATATGCAGCAGCACCACAACACACGTAAGATGAGACTGACCTTAGACCTGCGCTTTAGTGTGGGACATACGAGAAAGTTTTTTTTTACAACGCGCACTAAGGGCCTGTTTGGAACACAGGAATACGAAACATAGGAATTGAAAAAATGGAGGAAGTGAGTTGAGCGAAAAGCAGAAAACTACAGGATTCCAAAACACTGGAATGGAAAACTTTGGCTGTTTGGATCGTGGGATTTTTTTTATCTTCACATGTCCAATTAAACAAAAAAATACAGTGCCCACTTAATCGAGATGTTTTGTGCTAAGTTTCCAAGCTAATTAACAATTATGCTAGAATTCAAACACTAAAAAAATTCAAGCACCAGACTCAGTGTTTAGTTCTGCTAGCCTTTTGGAAGAGAAAAAATTTGGATGCCTAATTCATAAGCAGTACAGCTACCATTTATGAAATGCCTAGCTGACTAAAGATCTGTGAGGGCACATAACAATGTTAGAAGAAAAGACTAAACACACAATGGAGGAAGAGCCCGAGAAAGTTTTCCTTGGCTTTTGGTGGATGCTTTTTTTCCTTTGAAATGTGCATGGATGGTTCCCTTTCCTTTGGAATGGAATTCTACAATCCTTTGTTCCAAACACTACCACACAATTCATTTCCAAAGGAATGAAAAACTCCAAAGTTCCTTTTAAAAACCTTTGATCCAAACAAGACCTAAATGTGCACAACTTGCGGCCACAAATTCACCCCGAAAGGGTTCGAACCGTGGCAGGCGGCATACCACGCTAGTGCCCTGTTTGATTTCTCGATAAAGAAGATGTGCACCTATTTTTGGAAAGAGGGGGCATGTATTCGCTTTGACATCATAGACGGAGCTGCCTGGGCCAATGACTAAGGCCTACATTAGGTACAAAGTAGAAAATGGGCTGAATACTAAGCTACAACAGTGCGCTGTGAATTTTTTATATTTATTTTATCACGATTTTGCAAAAATATATAGCCCGTTACAAATTTAGCAAAAATATACATCTGCCGCCGTGGGCCACGGCGTCAGGGACTAAACGTCGTGGCCCACGGCGGTAGGAACCGCCAGAAGTGGGCCCTTAGCGTGGCCTAGACTTAGCGCCCAACGACACAGCGTTAGAGGCCTAGCGCCGTGGGCCACGGCGTCAGGCCCTAGCGTCGTGGCCCACGGCGGCAGTAGGCCCCCTAGCGCCGTGGCCCACGGCGCTAGGGTTCCCACGCCTGTATAACACCGAAATTCAGCCGAAAATGTCATAATAATTCGGAAAAAAGAAAAAGAGAGGAAGAAGAGGAAAAGGGAGTGAGGAGGAGGGGGTGAAGGTGCGAAGCTCTGCCGGTTTTTCGTCTCGTTAGAGGTAATACTCTGAAACTTAATAGTTTTAGTGTAGATGTGCTTAATAGATACACAGTTTTAGTGTAGGTCTGCGCAGTTAATACATAGTTTTAGTGTAGATCTGCTTAGTAAAATTATAGTTTTAGTGTAGATCTGTTTAGTTAAATTATAGTTTTAGTGAAATGCTCCAAATATTGAACACATAGGGTGTGTTTTCTGTGAGTCACTGCACCAAACAGTGTACCTACTACTAGGGTGTGTTTCCTCTGAGTCACTGGTCGTTTTCTTGCCCCGGATCGAATGGCCTACCACCCAGTCTGCGCCTACATATATGTGAGCACTCTTCTCAGGTCTCACTTCACAACACAACTAGCAACAATGAGTTCCTGAACTGGGGCTTATGATGATGACTCCCTCGGTCCAGCATTGTGGAGCCGGCAAGATCCAGAGTTCAACACCAACTTTCCAGTCTTAGACAAGAGAGATTTCAAATCCATGTGTCATGTTAGAAAGTACGCATCAAATCAAACGGTGAATTGGCCAAGGTGTGCACACGGTGAGTTCTGTGTGATGCAGGTTTATCAGGGATGGGACAACTCTGGTCGCCGCTTCTGGCATTGCTCACGAGCATGGGTAGGCAAAACTCCATGGCCTCTGTCCTTCATCATTTTATTTATGATTTACTAATGTAATCACAGTTTCTGCAGTACTCTGAAAACCCAGATAACTGCGGTTTAATGCAATGGGTGGATCCCCCAGCTATTCACCCGTAACAAGAGTACATCAACTACCTCGAGGTTGTTGTCATCTTCAACCTGAGGCAAGAACTCGCGTCGGCATTGGCTTCTCCAGATCCGGCATCTACCAACGGTGATGACGGACCGGTGACCGGACCAATGGTGGTGAAGATGAACACCGGCTGTGAGGACGAGTACTGTTGTTGTCTGTGCCACAAAAAGAATGACAACACTCCACCAGCAACTCCACCGCCGTCGGGGGTACTACATGCCCTCCCACAACTCCGGCGGGTCTATGATGTCCGGGTTCTCCGGGCATTATTCGTACAACTAGATTACAATTGTTGTAATCATTTATCTAAACTCCCTAAGGCACGTTAGGACTAGCAGCAGCGACACAAAGTTAGGGTAATTGTGTCGCACGTGGCATTGCAAATGTTGTAATCGTTTATCTAAATTCGTCGTTAAGTATTAATGGTTCATCATCTTATCAATCCTTCAACAATTCAATTTTTTTTAAAAAAAATTCTAGCGTCGCAGCCCATGGCGGCAAGGAAATGATACCGCCGTCGGCCACGGCGTTACCCCAGCGCCATGCTGACGCCAGGTGTTAGGCCCCTGACACCACGGCCCACTACGTCAGGGACATAACACCGTGACCCGTTGAAGCGTCCCCTCATCAGAGGTGACAAAATGTGGCACAAATATCAGTCCCAGGAGGTTGGTAACATATTTATTACAACAGGTGGATCAGTCTTTTACATCACGGCGACACCGAGGGAACGGAAGTGCCGACGCTACAAGGAACAACACAAACGCTAACGACCACACTACGATAGCAAAGGCTTCCTGTGACAACCCGCCCAGGAAAATACCGTACTATCGCCTAAGACCGATCCACTTTGGTCACTAAGCAATAGTAAAGTATCATCCTATCGTTAGTTGCCGGGTTAACGCCCGGTGAATCACTTGACATCGAACAGAGGATCGACACATGCATTAAAACTCACGCGAAGGCGAGTCCAGAGTACAACATGAATTAAACATTTTATTACAAACCATTGTTCCGGACATGGAGTAAAGATTCAGAGTTCGAAAAACAGCGGAAATAGATTAAACTAGCGCAACGGTAGACATCACAGGAGGCCATCCGTGATGTCATCACTTGTCGTCACCCATCCGGTTAATCACACCTGCAACAACAATTTTAAAGCAAGGCTGAGTATACTAATACTCAGCAAGACTTAACCGTCGGGTGATAACTACATCACCAAATTCTAGACATGAAAGGCTTTTGGCTGGTGGAGTTTCTTTTGCTAAACAGCTACTAAGGGTAGATCCTTACTTTCAAAATTTTAGCACAAGTTCTAGTTGATTACCATTTCTAAGTTTGCCATCTAATTCAATCAGAATTGGACAAGCAATTAATTCATACAACAATATTCCTCGAGTTCCATCATTATGGGATATCATGGCCAGTTGATTAAGCAGTCTCGGATAACGGTGAGAGGCCGACAATCGATTGATTTAAACCTTGCAAGGTAGATCTAAACACACGGAGCGGTGCACCAACAGAGCTGACACCGAACAGGCGGTTCCCAAAAATCCTCGGGTTGGGAGCGAATCTTACAGTCCCGGGTACAAGGCTATCTGGCATGTCCCACCCAGTACACCCAGCTTCACACATGTACCCACCTCCCGGTTGCAAAGCGGTAGGTGATTACTCAAGAGTAGTAATAGTAAGTTCCCGCACCATCTCATTAAGGTACTAGGCTTACCGGTCCCATACCCGGCAAATGCTTAGTACGTTCAAAAGCTTAGCCCACGAAAGCCACTGGACCGGAGCCCAAATCCCATGCTCTTACCACATGAGCAATCCATTTAAGGATATTATGATTCCTATCTAGGAACCTATTCTCGCGAGTGACGAACATCACTCGACTTCTAACGGGTCCTATAGCATAGCAGCTATCGACCTAGCATACTAGTGATAGAGCATAGGTACCTAGGGATCATGCATCAAGGGTTTCAATTCAACTCCTCAAACGTAAATGCACAATCATAGCAAACATAATTGCATAATTTAAAAGACGGGGTTAATGATCCGAGGCTTGCCTTCGCTGGCAAGGTTGGCCTTGGGCCCTTCTGGACTTTGGTCCAGGTCTTGAGCTACGAACACGTGCTGCAGCTCTTCGTCGGCACCTTCGTCTTCTCCTTCCGGCACGAGCGTATATCTACCGTCGGGAAGATCTACACGAAAGTTGGAAACGCAAGATTTATTTGACGATTTTAATTTAATTAATCACAAACAATAGATGACAACCATAGGGTGCATTAGTTGGACACATTCACCTAGATAAGAATACATTTAGCATACTCTTCCAAAAAGGAACAATTTGGCCAAGGGTTGACTACCGTGCCAGGCTCAGCCAGAGGAGAGGGAGGTGGGGGCGCAGGGGGGGAATCGCGGCCTGGAGGCGCGAAGGGGTCACAGCCTGGTTCGACCGAAGGAGGAAGAAATGTGAGGAAAAAGAAGGGAAAAAGAAAAAAAGAGAAAAGGGAAAAGAAAACGAAGAAAAGAAAACAGAAAATAGAAAAAGGAAAATAAGGGAAGGAAAAATAGAAAAGGGATTTATAAAATTAGGAGAATTTCTAGGATAATTAGGGGAAGGGGTTTTGCGGATTTTTCTGGGTTTCTCGGATACTAGCGCCAATTCCGGGACGGCGGTGATGGCGAGGCGGACCGGTCGGCGGGACCGCGGCGGTGCGGGATTCCCGTCGTAGTGACCGACCGCGACGCTGGGGCGGCACGCGTGGGTGATGGCCCGAGTGCAGGTGGTGCCGGCGGGATTCGCGGCACGCGCGCCAAAGGGGAGAAGAATCGACCGGGGTTTCGAAAAGGGGTTAAATGTGCTCAGCGGAAAAGTTTTGAAAACACGCGTGATTTATTAGGTGGTTTATTAGGAGCTAAAACGCGAGCGTTACAAACCTACGCCACTTAAAATGAATCTCGCCCTCGAGATTCGGCTAGGTTTCGAACAGGTGGGGAAACTCTTTCTTAAACGCGCCTCTCGTTCCCACGTGGTTTTTTCTACTCCGTGTTTGCTCCATTGAACTTTGCACACCCGTACTTCTGATGTTCTTGTTCTTTTGACCACTGTGTCCAAAATCTTGACGGGCACTTCCTGGTACCTAAGGTCTGGCTGTAGATCGATGGTCTCTACCGGTACTCGCTTTTCTTCGAGGACCTTCAAACACCTTCGTAACTGGGAGACATGAAACACTGGGTGTATGTCTGACATCTCTTCTGGTAGCTCCAACCAGTATGCTACTGCTCCGACCCTCTTCAGTACCTTATACGGTCCAATGTACCGAGGGGCCAACTTTCCGTGCACCTGAAATCTCTGAGTCCCTCGGATCAGTGAAACTTTAAGGTAAGCAAAATCTCCAGGATTGAAGCTTGCCTCTCGCCTTTTCTTGTCTGCGTAGCTCTTCTGTCGGGATTGGGCGGCTTTCAACTTTTCTCGGATGTGGGCTACTCGCTCTTCGGCTTCCTTTATAAGTGCGGGCCCAACCAGGGCACGTTCTCCCACTTCTGACCACATCAGGGGCGTCCCACATTTCCTCCCATATAAGGCTTCAAACGGCGACATTCCTAGGCTTGCTTGATAGCCGTTATTATAGGAGAATTCTGCATATGGTAGACTCTGCTCCCAGTCTTTTCCATAGGTGAGGACACACGCTCTCAACATGTCTTCTAGAATTTGGTTTACCCTCTCGGTTTGTCCATCTGTCTGCGGGTGATATGCTGAGCTGAAATCCAGCTTGGTACCCATGGCTTTATGCAGGCTTTTCCAAAACCTAGAGGTGAACTGGGTCCCTCTATCTGAGACTATCCTGCTAGGCACTCCATGCAACTTCACTATGTTCTCTATGTAGAGTTTTGCCAACTTCTCTCCACCATAAGTGGTCCGTACGGGTAGAAAGTGAGCGACCTTGGTGAGTCGGTCCACTATCACCCATATGGAATCATGTCCTTTCTGAGTCTTTGGCAAACCTACTACAAAGTCCATGCCTATTTCATCCCACTTCCACACTGGGATCGGTGGGGGCTGCAACAGTCCTGCGGGTTTCTAGTGCTCAGCTTTAATCCTCTGACAAGTATCACAGTGGGCGACGAACCGTGCAATGTCTGCTGTCATTCCGTTCCACCAATACTTCTGTTTTAAATCCATATACATCTTGGTGGATCCCGAGTGAATGTAATATGCCGAGTTGTGGGCCTCATCCATGATGGTCTGTCGGAAATCTCCGCCTTCAGGCACGCATATTTTATTCTTATACCATAGTGTGCCTTGATCATCCACTCTAAAGTCAGGGGCCTTATTCTCTCATGTATGCTTGCGGATCTTCGTCAGATTCTCATCGGTCTCCTGGGCCTTCCGGATCTTCTCCTCTAGGGTAGTCTGAACACTCAGTTGGCAGAAGTAGCCTTGGGGAACAATGTGCACGTTGAGTCGTGCCATTTCCTCTTGCAGCTAGGCACTCTTAGGTACTGCCTTCTCGTAGGATTTCCGGCTTAGGGCATCTACTACTACATTGGCTTTCCCTGGGTGGTAGTGAATCTCTAGGTTATAATCTTTGACTAACTCTAACCACCTTCTTTGCCTTAGGTTCAGGTCGGGCTGGGTGAAGATGTACTTTAGGCTCTTGTGGTCGGTATAGATCTCGCACTTATTCCCAATCAGGTAGTGTCTCCAAATCTTAAGGGCATGCAGTACGGCTGCAAACTCCAAATCATGGGTGGGATAATTCTGCTCGTGGGGTTTGAGCTGGCGGGAAGCATATGCCACTACTTTCCCATCTTGCATGAGAACACATCCCAACCCTTGTCGGGACGCGTCGCAATATACGACAAAATCCCGTTGAATGTCTGGCAGGGTCAGCACTGGGGTTGTGGTCAATCTTCTCTTCAACTCCTGGAAACTTCTTTCGCACGACTCAGTCCAGTTGAACTTCTTTTCCTTCTTAAGCAACTCCATCATGGGTCGGGTAATCTTGGAAAATCCTTCAATAAACCTTCGGTAATACCCTGCTAAACCAAGAAAGCTCCTGATCTCGCTCACATTGGTCGGTTGTTGCCAGTTGGAGACTGTTTCATCTTTCCCGGGGTCTACTGCTACTCCTTCCGCAGTCAGAATATGCCCAAGGAAACATATTTTCTCCAGCCAGAACTCACACTTACTGAACTTAGCGTACAACTTGTGTGCCCTCAATTTCCCCAGCACTTCTCAAAGATGCTGCTCATGTTCCTCCACACTCTTGGAGTAAACAAGTATGTCGTCAATGAAGACTACGACAAACTTGTCCAGCTCTTCCATGAACACCTTATTCATGAGGCTCATAAAATACGCTGGTGCGTTGGTGAGTCCAAAGGACATCACTGTGAACTCATACAGCCCGTAACGGGTGACAAAGGCGGTCTTGGGGATGTCGCTTTCCCTAATCTTGAGTTGGTGGTACCCTGACCTTAGATCCACCTTTGAAAAATACTTGGCTCCTTTCAGCTGGTCGAATAGATCATCTATTCTGGGGAGGGGTACTTGTTTTTGATAGTAACCTCGTTCAGCGAGCGGTAGTCCACGCACATCCTCATGCTCTTATCCTTCTTTTCCACGAAAAGCACTGGGGCTCCCCATGATGATGAGCTTGGTCTGATGAACCCACTTCGCTGGAGTTCTCCTAGCTGCTTCTTCAACTCTGTCGACTCAGGGGCTGCCATCCTATAGGGTCTCTTGGCTATGGGAGAGGTTCCGGGAATAAGGTCGATGATGAACTCTATATCCCTATCTGGTGGCATTCCGGGGAGTTCTTCGGGGAACACATCTGGGTACTCTCGCACTACTGGGACATCTTCTATGGACTTGGCTTCCATGTTGAAAACCATTATGTCTGGCCTATGTCCTCGGGTGTGGCAGGTCACTTGTATCCTGTCTGGGTTGGTTAGGTGCACTACTTTATCGGCGCAACTTATAAGGCCATGGTGTTGGCTTAACCAATCCATCCCAAGGATCACATCTATTCCCTTGGACTTCAGTACTACCAGGTCTGCTAGGAACTCTACCCCACTTAAAATGATCCTTACCCGGGGGCATCCCAGTTGACACTTAATGTCACCTCCGAGTGTTCGAGTTAAAAGGAGTGCTTTTTGTAGTACTGTAGGTATGCTATGCTTTTCCACAAAACTTGAGGATATGAATGAGTGCGATGCTCCTGAATCAAATAATATGGTTGCCAAGACTGAGCTAACCAGGAACTCACCGAGCACTACGCCTTGTGCTTCTTGAGCATTCTGTGCATTGATGTGGTTGACGTGGGCTCGTCCATAAGACTGCTGGGGCTGCCTTATCTGCTGGTTGATGTTGTTGTTGCCGAAGTTGTTGTTGCTGCGCACCGGCATGCGGTTGGCTCCAGACACGAGTGGCCTTGGCCCATTCACCGAGTTGGAGTAGGTGGAAGCGGTTGGCTTCTTGGCATATGGGCAGTTGGCAATGAAGTGTCCGGTCTCGCGGCAGTTGAAACACACCCGGGAGTTGTTGTTGTTGTTGGCGGTGACCTGGCTAGTGTTGCTCTGTGGGGGCTTCATGGTGTTCTGGTTGTTGTAGGGTTTGAATTGGGTTCTGGGGCCTTGCGAGCTCGTGGCTTGGACTGGGTGCGGTACTGCATGGGGGCTTGGAATCTGGACATGGGGTGTCCGAAGTTTCTCAGCCTCTGGGATCGCTCTTGCTGTTTGGCCTTGTGCTCCATGAACTTGCGCTTGTTCTCTTTCTTTTCTTCTGCCCTCCCTCTCTCTGTGAGTATGGCCATGTTCATGAGGGTGTTGAAGTCCAGGTAGATCTGAGGGGTAAGCAGGGTCCTCAGCTCCGGAGTCAGTCCCTTCTTAAACATCTTCTGCTTCTTGGAGTCTTTGTCCACTTCTTCTGGGGCACAACGAGCCGGCTCTATGAACTGGTAAGTGTACTCCTCCACGGACATGTTGCCCTGGCGGAGTTCACGAAACTCGTCTGCCTTTTGCTTCAATGTGGCTTCTGGGATGTGGTAGCGGTGAAACTCTTCCACGAACTCATCCCAGGTGATGGCAGAGGGATCCTTGGCTGCTGCACAGTAGTTCTCCCACCAAGCTAGGGCTGTCCCGGTGAGCTGGTGAGCGGCCAGGAGAACCTTGTCTCGGTCCTCACAATTGAAGGGCTCCAGTTCCCTTAGAATGGCTCTCAGCCAGTCATCAGCATCCAAGAGATTCACCGACCCGCCAAAAGTGGGTGGCTTCGTCCTGAGGAACTCTATCAGCTTCTCATTCATGCCCAAAACTCGGGGCCTTGGGCGGTTGACGGTGTTGAATATGGCCTCCATCAGTACAGTCTGATTGGCCAAAACTTGTGCCGGTTCTATGGGAGGGGGTGGCGGTGGCAGGACAACGTTCTCTCCTCCATCTTCACCCTGGTTCACTTCTTGGTCGTTAAGGCGCTCCCTTCGATCGGCTTGCAATCCTTCAGCATCCATACGGCCGGAACCTTGGTGGGTCCTAACAGGGCGCCTGGAAACCATCTGTGAAGGAGCGGGTTTTCTAAGAGATCTAGCTTTTATGTGATGTTTAAGTGGATTATAACGAATTTATTTTTGAAAAGGGCAGGGTCTATTCCTGCCGGCAAGCACACAACAAGCACATAGCAAACAAACAAGCACAGACAAGTTTTTATTACAAACCAGTGAGGAGGATTCATCCCGACTACGCGACTGACACTACGCGGACACACTACACGACTCAGTACTTACGACAAAAGCTAAGGGTGAGACTCTAAGCTTGGACCAGTACAGCTTCATTCCCCGGGTCAAGGTAACTGAGGTACGCTACTCGCGAGAAGAGCCATCTTTCGGGGTTGAGTGCACTTCCAGCGGAATGAGCAGCTCATCATCGTTCTCGCCTTCGGGGCTTCCATTTTCCTGGGGCTGTGCTGCGGCTTCGGCGGTCGCCGTTGGTTGTTCGGTGACTACCGGCGGTGCTGGCGGGGCTTCATGTCACACCCTGAAATTTCCAATTTCAGGATGTGAATAGAAAGAATAATTAAATAACGATTTTCTCATAATTTTAAAATTTTTCCAACATTTATTTTTTCTTTGCAGGAAGTATAGTATAGGAAAAATCCTTTGTTTGATTTTCCGAATTAAAAACAAAGTTGAGAGTGTTGCATTCATGCCGATGCATCTAGTGGTTTTGAGTGCTAAAGGTTTCAAAAATGCGTTTAGGAGTCGTCCTAACTCTTCCGAGAATTTTCCGGATTTTTCCGAATTTATTCTCATTTTCTTTGAGCTACTTCTATTTATTAAAAGGCTCTAAAATCTTTTTCATGAGATCCAAATATTTTATTTGGGTTGTTCGTGTCCCAATCGTCTCGGGAATTTTCCTGGAATTTTCAGAATTTTCTAAGTATTTTTCATGCCTTTAAAACAATTTCTAGATTTTCTGGAATTGTTTTCGCATTTAAAATAATTTCGGAAAATAAAAATACACTATCCTATCCTTTCACTTTGGACTGAGCCCGTGGGCCCGACCGGCTCTGACACAGCCGTTCTGGCCTAGTGCAGGCTCGCTGGAGCCCATCCGAGCCAGCAGCCAAGCTGCTGCTCCGGTGTCCAGGCTGGGCACGCCATCGCCGCCCTCGGCGTGTGCGCCATGCCTAAGACTAGGGTTTGACGCCTTATAAAGGCACAGCTTGAGCCCGCGCGCCCCGCCCCTACCTCCGCCGTCCGCGCGCCGCCGGCCCGAATCGGCCACCTCCTGCATCCCTGCATCCCTGCCGTCGGTGAGCACCTCCCCGGGACCTCCTCGTTTTTTTTTTCTCTCCGTTCGGCGGCTCGGTCGAGCCTCGGGAGCCCCAGACCGCCGGCGATTGGAACGGCCTGGCCCCTGTTCGTCCATCCGCCCGAGGTAGAAGAAAGCCCGGTTCTTTTGTGTTTTGGTCCCCGTGATCACTTCCTTCCGGAGCCAAAGTTAAACTACATATGATCTTTGCCGTGCACATCAACGGAAGAAACATTTACCAAGTTGGTTTTTCGGTGTGGCGCGTACGTACGCATACTTGATGAAACTGAACCAGGACTCCCATCTAGACGTGTGCATGCAAACAGGTCCACCGAATCTGACCCTGACGGGTGGCCTATAAATAGCAATTATGCTACATCGATATCATCTTGATCTCAATTCTCAAATCCATGTGTGTTCCATCGTGTATGCCCTAGCTCCTTGTCAAGCCGCCGCCGCCGCTGCCGTCGATCTATCTCTCCTCCACGCCCTAGCACGTGCTGCTGCGGTGCATCTTCCGGGCGAGCGGTTTGGTCGCCGCCGTCCGGAGCAAAGACACCCGTGGCAACAGGATGCCGTCCGTAATGTGACGTCGTCGTGGATCCATCTGCGCCCGGCCGGCCGTCCCCACCGCCGTCCCGTGATCTTCGGCCGCCGCTCGTCATCCTCATTTTACCACCGGATCGAGTCGCCCGTCGCCACCATCCCATCGTCAAAGATATATAGTTCAAGCCGAACCATCACCGTGCGCCGACCCGATCCATTGCCGGGTGTTTCGGCCTCATCCATGACCTTCGATGTATGACCCGCCGTCGCTTGAGGCGACCAAGCCCTAACCTAATCCTTCGGTGCTCAAGCACCACCGTCTCCTTGTCCGGTTCGTAGGCGTTGCACCCCGGCCTCGTCATGGGTCATCACCTTGCCGTGTGACGTCATCGTCGGTGATGCCGGCCGCGGCATGAGTCTTGCCGTCTTCGTCAATCACCACGGTGGCCGGCCATCCCTTGGATGTAGTCTTCTCCGCGCGATCGGGCCGGCGATAGATCATCGTCGTCCTCTTTGCTTTGCGATCACAATCCAATTCACGCATCCCGACCTTCCCGAGTTTCTCTCTTTACCTCTCTCGTACGTATAGTAGGATCGAAAGTTTGTTCTTATCATCGCCTACCAATGGACGCACTTGTTCTATCATTCATCTAATTTGTCTCTAATCCATGCTCTATTGATCCTTTGATGCCTCAATGCCGAAGCCACCTCTCTTTGCGGTGGTTGCTACCTATCCGGTAATTAAGCGGATGCATGGGAAAGCTCCAAAGCAACAAGATATTAGCGCCCGGGAGGAAGCGGATAGAAGTCATTTGCCCATGCATGGATGACATCATGGTGAGGTCACACGCATGCACAAATCACTAGGATTTTCTCCTCGAGCAAAATAATCGGAATGTTTGTTGCTTCATAGATCTTTTGGCCTTGTATGAAACTCCGGCGACCTTTAGGTCTATCTTTTGTTTATAGAATAATCATTTATTTATCTATAAAATCCTTACTCACATCAACCAATCTATCTATCATTTAATTTTTTTCTTGATTAATGCTCATGGTGACGTCATCCGCATGTCTTAGTCAAACAACTATCCTTATTTTCTTGTGAAATCCATATCTTATCCAATTCAATTTCGATCTCAGTAATTCTTTCACTGACATGTTTCTCCTAACGTGTAGATTAGTTTTGTACCTTTATAGTGCGTTTGTGCCGTTGTATAGTTCGTTTCACCATAACTTGTGCGTTAGCATGTGTATCACTTGTTACTTGTTTTAACATTAAAGTTGCATGTTAATCTTGACTAATATTTATTCCCTTACTTTTCAATAAAAGTAACTAGGTTCTACTCCGGTTTTCATAAGCTAGGATCTAATTTGGTTGATTCCTATTTATAACTAGCTTTCTTTAAATAAAAGATGCTTAGCGTTAAACATCGGTTTCCATAATAAAGTTAATGTGCCTAATTACATCATAAATGTTTTTTTCAATATTAAATATGTTTAGTTGAACACGTGACATAAAGTTACTCGTCTAGATATCTTATACTTGCTTTATCTTTCTAAAGTAATTGTTAATTTGACATAACTTCCACTCAAATGTTATAAATAAAATATGATTACGTTTATCGCGATTTCTTTAATTAAATGTAACTTGTTTAATGGTAACATAGAGTATTTCTCGAAATATTCTTTCACATGATTTCTTAATTAAAATATGCTAAGCGTAGTCTCTTGTTGTTTGATAATGATCTCACGATAGTTTCGAGCTTAGTTCGTTTCGGCCGTTTCTTGCGCTTGCGTAACCAATAGAATCGAGCTCTATTTCGGTGTGATCTTTCCGGTCCTTGCTCAATCTTTCGCGACCATCTCTTCAAAGTTAACCAAGCCTTTCCAAGCACCCTTTGTGTTCTTTAGTGATCCATAGAATCGAGTCTATCCTTTAGTGCGCTCTTTTAAAGTTTTCTTTTGATTGGTGCTTTGTTCTTAGTGTGCTTGTTTGTTTGCTTTATGTATGTTGTGCCCGATGATTGATGCGCTTAGAGTGCACGCCGTTCGAGAAGTTTGGAAGAGCTTGAAGTTGAAGACTCGAGCAACTACTCTCCGGTTAAAGGCAAGTGTGTCCTTGATCTTTTGTCCTAAGAATTATAATTAATCACTCATTGCATATGCTTGCATTAATATGATGGGACCCATGTTTAAGGTTTGACTAGTGTTATTTATCCTGTGCCTTGATCAAATGGGTTTATCTTTATGTTGGGTAGCTATGCTTAGTTGCTATACCCGGGTTATGGTGGTTTAAATGAACATTAATGAGGAATCTATATCTTGGGACGTTTAATTCAAGATCATATGATTAATCGGAACATGGAGAACCACCCGGGAAAACAGGTGCTACCACAAGACATATGGCTCTGTCTTGGCTTATTAATTAGTGAACTAGGTGTTAGGTATGCTTTACCCGATAAGGGTTGGGGGCCGCGGGTAGTGGCGTATGGACACTGCTCGGGCGTAGGTGTGGGCTTAGCTAAGACACGGTACTCGTCCGGGAGCTTTATACGTTGCACCGACCGGGTAACCTAGCGGGCGACCTACATCCGGGGATCTTTGTAACGGCCTCGTAGCGTCCCTATGCAATCACACCTCGGTAGTGTGGTATGATGCTTGGCCGGCATCGCATGGTTGGGTTTAAAGTTCTTCGGGACTTTTACGCGACTTGTGGGTAAAGATGTACAACCTCTCGCAGAGTGTAAAACTAATCGATTAGCCGTGCCCACGGTCACGGGCGGCCTGGACCCTCACATGATAATTGAACTTGAAGATGGACTTAAATCGCTCTCTCTGTGGTTATGCTTGTCATATGCTTATGGCGTTTCTCTTACCCTTATGCTTAATTGTGGGTTGGTATAAACTTATACTTTATTAGTAATCAGGTGCTAATAAAACTTGACCAACTAAAATTGCTTAAATGCTTATAGCCCAGTCCAATATAAAGCCTTTGCATTCATTCTTTTTCTCCACACTTGCTGAGTACGACAAGTGCTCACCCTTGCTATAACCATTGTTGCTCAGAAGGAGGAAGCTGCTCTAAAGTGTTGTGAAGATGTTGCTGGTGCTAGGCGTACGCAACCCCCAGTCGATTGCCTGTGAAGTTTGGAGCCTTCGTTTCCAGGATTAAGCGTAAATCTCTGATAATCTTTCTTTTTCTTACGTGATATCGTTTCGTATTCACTTTTATGTCACTATATGCATGAAACTTGATCCCGGCATGCATATAGGTATGCACTTGGTTTTCTTCGGAAAGTCGGGTGTGACGAGTGGTATCGTAGCCGTATCGACCGTAGGACGTAAGCCTAGTTAGTATTGGCCGTTTCCCGTGCCTCTTTTGTTATACAATCCCTCCTTACCTTATCCTTGACCTCTCTGATGAATTATCTCACATTTTAGCCATCTTCTTATCTCCATACAATGAATTCTTATATATTTATCTTCACTCTCCTTGAACATTTCTTCGATATCGCCTGTCCATTTTCTCAAGCAATAACACCCCCTTGATTTATTGGTAGAACTCGTTACCCTTAACATTCTATCTCGTTCGCGCAGCTCTCTCGACACATCAGCGCTGTTTTAATTTTATCTCGAGCTACCGAACTCCGATTGACATGAAATTAGTTGGGTTAGCTCCAGAATTTCATGTGTTAATTTCTATCCAAAATTCAGCGGTATTCGTTTTGTATCCAGGGAGATACATACGAATTAGTGGAGCATTCAGAATCTGCCAACACTGCTGACATAGCCATCTTGTTTAATTCATATCTCGAGTTTCGAACCTCCGATTGAGCTGATTCCAGTTGGGATGAACTCATAATTTTGGCCTCCTTGATCTTGGAAAAATCCATTATTTATGGATATCCTTGCTAGGAGATGCATCTGATCTATTAGGAGGATACCCCTGACTATATTAACAACGTGTAGTATCGTTCCCTTAACCATGTCTTGTTTGGTGAAGTTGTGTGCTTGCATGATGATGCTTGGTATTATGATAATGCTTGTGTTGGTTCTTTGAAGTGAGTGTTGATGTATTGTGGGTCTTACACCTGCAATAACATCAGTTGCCTAGTTGGGTTTCTCTTTTGTACCTCCCACATCCTTGCCAACTTTCTTTGTTTCAACTCACTAGAGGTGTTACCGGAAGGAAGTCAAAGGCGGATGCAAGAAAAGAAGACATCACTCTACCTTCCTTCCCACCTTGTGCTTGCTTTTGTCCCACCTAGCTCATTCGATGAAGACTCCAACAATCATCGAAGAAAAAGATCGAAGGTTTCACACCGATCAACAAAAGAGAATGACCGCCCGCCTTCTTCGATCGCAATGTTCGTGTTTATCTCCCTCCTCCTTGCTTCTTCTTTCTTCGAATCTTGGGACGAGATTCCGTTTAAGGGGGGTAGATTTGTCACACCCTGAAATTTCCAATTTCAGGATGTGAATAGAAAGAATAATTAAATAACGATTTTCTCATAATTTTAAAATTTTTCCAACATTTATTTTTTCTTTGCAGGAAGTATAGTATAGGAAAAATCCTTTGTTTGATTTTCCGAATTAAAAACAAAGTTGAGAGTGTTGCATTCATGCCGATGCATCTAGTGGTTTTGAGTGCTAAAGGTTTCAAAAATGCGTTTAGGGAGCTGTCCTAACTCTTCCGAGAATTTTCTGGATTTTTCCGGAATTTATTCTCATTTTCTTTGAGCTACTTCTATTTATTAAAAGGCTCTAAAATCTTTTTCATGAGCTCCAAATATTTTATTTGGGTTGTTCGTGTCCCAATCTGTCTCTGGGAATTTTCCTGGAATTTTCGAATTTTCTAAGTATTTTTCATGCCTTTAAAACAATTTCTAGATTTTCTGGAATTGTTTTCGCATTTAAAATAATTTCGGAAAATAAAAATACACTATCCTATCCTTTCACTTTGGACCGAGCCCGTGGGCCCGACCGGCTCGACACGGCCGTTCCGGCCTAGTGGCTCGCCGGAGCCCATCCGAGCCGGCGCCCAAGGCCGCCGCTCCGTGTCCGGAGCCGGGCACGCCATCGCCGCCCTCGGCGTGTGCGCCATGCCTAAGACTAGGGTTTGACGCCTTATAAAGGCACGGCTTGAGCCCGCGCGCCCGCCCTACCTCCGCCGTCCGCGCCCGCCGGCCCGAATCGGCCACCTCCTCGCATCCCCGCATCCCCGCGTCGGTGAGCACCTCCCCCGGGACCTCCTCGTTTTTTTTTTCTCTCCGTTCGGCGGCTCGGTCGAGCCTCGGGAGCCCCGGACCGCCGGCGATTGGAACGGCCCGGCCCCCGTTCGTCCATCCGCCCGAGGTAGAAGAAAGCCCGGTTCTTTTGTGTTTTGGTCCCCGTGATCACTTCCTTCGGAGCCAAAGTTAAACTACATATGATCTTTGCCGTGCACATCAACGGAAGAAACATTTACCAAGCTGGTTTTTCGGTGGTCCGCGGACGTACGCATACTTGATGAAACCGAACCAGGACTCCCATCTAGACGTGTGCATGCAAACAAAGTCCACCGAATCGACCCCGACGGGTGGCCTATAAATAGCAATTATGCTACATCGATATCATCTTGATCTCAATTCTCAAATCCATGTGTGTTCCATCGTGTATGCCCTAGCTCCTTGTCAAGCCGCCGCCGCCGCCGCCGTCGATCTATCTCTCCTCCACGCCCTAGCACGTGCCGCCGCGGTGCATCTTCCGGGCGAGCGAGTTTGGTCGCCGCCGTCCGGAGCAAAGACACCCGTGGCAACAGGATGCCGTCCGTAACGGGTACGTCGTCGTGGATCCATCTCGCGCCCTGGCCGGCCGTCCCCACCGCCGTCCCGTGATCTTCGGCCGCCGCTCGTCATCCTCATTTTACCACCGGATCGAGTCGCCCGTCGCCACCATCCCATCGTCAAAGATATATAGTTCAAGCCGAACCATCACCGTGCGCCGACCCGATCCATTGCCGGGTGTTTCGGCCTCATCCATGACCTTCGATGTATGACCTGCCGTCGCTTGAGGCGACCAAGCCCTAACCTAATCCTTCGGTGCTCAAGCACCACCGTCTCCTTGTCCGGTTCGTAGGCGTTGCACCCGGCCTCGTCATGGGTCATCACCTTGCCGTGTGACGTCATCGTCGGTGATGCCGGCCGCGGCATGAGTCTTGCCGTCTTCGTCAATCACCACGGTGGCCGGCCATCCCTTGGATGTAGTCTTCTCCGCGCGATCGGGCCGGCGATAGATCATCGTCGTCCTCTTTGCTGTGCGATCACAATCCAATTCACGCATCCCGACCTTCCCGAGTTTCTCTCTTTACCTCTCTCGTACGTATAGTAGGATCGAAAGTTTGTTCTTATCATCGGCCTACCAATGGACGCACTTGTTCTATCGTTCATCTAATTTGTCTCTAATCCATGCTCTATTGATCCTTTGATGCCTCAATGCCGAAGCCACCTCTCTTTGCAGGTGGTTGCTACCTATCCGGTAATTAAGCGGATGCATGGGAAAGCTCCAAAGCAACAAGATATTAGCGCCCGGGAGGAAGCCGGATAGAAGTCATTTGCCCATGCATGGATGACATCATGGTGAGGTCACACGCATGCACAAATCACTAGGATTTTCTCCTCGAGCAAAATAATCGAATGTTTGTTGCTTCATAGATCTTTTGGCCTTGTATGAAACTCCGGCGACCTTTAGGTCTATCTTTTGTTTATAGAATAATCATTTATTTATCTATAAAATCCTTACTCACATCAACCAATCTATCTATCATTTAATTTTTTCTTGATTAATGCTCATGGTGACGTCATCCGCATGTCTTAGTCAAACAACTATCCTTATTTTCTTGTGAAATCCATATCTTATCCAATTCAATTTCGATCTCAGTAATTCTTTCACTGACATGTTTCTCCTAACGTGTAGATTAGTTTTGTACCTTTATAGTGCGTTTGTGCCGTTGTATAGTTCGTTTCACCATAACTTGTGCGTTAGCATGTGTATCACTTGTTACTTGTTTTAACATTAAAGTTGCATGTTAATCTTGACTAATATTTATTCCCTTACTTTTCAATAAAAGTAACTAGGTTCTACTCCGGTTTTCATAAGCTAGGATCTAATTTGGTTGATTCCTATTTATAACTAGCTTTCTTTAAATAAAAGATGCTTAGCGTTAAACATCGGTTTCCATAATAAAGTTAATGTGCCTAATTACATCATAAATGTTTTTTTCAATATTAAATATGTTTAGTTGAACACGTGACATAAAGTTACTCGTCTAGATATCTTATACTTGCTTTATCTTTCTAAAGTAATTGTTAATTTGACATAACTTCCACTCAAATGTTATAAATAAAATATGATTACGTTTATCGCGATTTCTTTAATTAAATGTAACTTGTTTAATGGTAACATAGAGTATTTCTCTCGAAATATTCTTTCACATGATTTCTTAATTAAAATATGCTAAGCGTAGTCTCTTGTTGTTTGATAATGATCTCACGATAGTTTCGAGCTTAGTTCTGTTTCAGCGTTTCTTGCGCTTGCGTAACCAATAGAATCGAGCTCTATTTCAGTGTGATCTTTCCGGTCCTTGCTCAATCTTTCGCGACCATCTCTTCAAAGTTAACCAAGCCTTTCCAAGCACCCTTTGTGTTCTTTAGTGATCCATAGAATCGAGTCTATCCTTTAGTGCGCTCTTTTAAAGTTTTCTTTTGATTGGTGCTTTGTTCTTAGTGTGCTTGTTTGTTTGCTTTGTGTATGTTTGTGCCCGATGATTGATGCGCTTAGAGTGAACGCTGTTCGAGAAGTTTGGAAGAGCTTGAAGTTGAAGACTCGAGCAACTACTCTCTCGGTTAAAGGCAAGTGTGTCCTTGATCTTTTGTCCTAAGAATTATAATTAATCACTCATTGCATATGCTTGCATTAATATGATGGGACCCATGTTTAAGGTTTGACTAGTGTTATTTATCCCGTGCCTTGATCAAATGGGTTTATCTTTATGTTGGGTAGCTATGCTTAGTTGCTATACCGGGTTATGGTGGTTTAAATGAACATTAATGAGGAATCTATATCTTGGGACGTTTAATTCAAGATCATATGATTAATCGGAACATGGAGAACCACCCGGAAAACAGGTGCTACCACAAGACATATGGCTCTGTCTTGGCTTATTAATTAGTGAACTAGGTGTTAGGTATGCTTTACCCGATAAGGGTTGGGGGCCGGCGGGTAGTGGCGTATGGACTGCTCGGGCGTAGGTGTGGGCTTAGCTAAGACACGGTACTCGTCCGGGAGCTTTATACGTTGCACCGACCGGGTAACCTAGCGGGCGACCTACATCCGGGGATCTTTGTAACGGCCTCGTAGCGTCCCTATGCAATCACACCTCGGTAGTGTGGTATGATGCTTGGCCGGCATCGCATGGTTGGGTTTAAAGTTCTTCGGGACTTTTACGCGACTTGTGGGTAAAGATGTACAACCTCTCGCAGTGTAAAACTAATCGATTAGCCGTGCCCACGGTCACGGGCGGCCTGGACCCTCACATGATAATTGAACTTGAAGATGGACTTAAATCGCTCTCTCTGTGGTTATGCTTGTCATATGCTTATGGCGTTTCTCTTACCCTTATGCTTAATTGTGGGTTGGTATAAACCTATACTTTATTAGTAATCGAGTGCTAATAAAACTTGACCAACTAAAATTGCTTAAATGCTTATAGCCCAGGTCCAATATAAAGCCTTTGCATTCATTCTTTTTCTCCACACTTGCTGAGTACGACAAGTGCTCACCCTTGCTATAACCATTGTTGCTCAGAAGGAGGAAGCTGCTCTAAAGTGTTGTGAAGATGTTGCTGGTGCTAGGCGTACGCAACCCCCAGTCGATTGCCTGTGAAGTTTGGAGCCTTCGTTTCCAGGATTAAGCGTAAATCTCTGATAATCTTTCTTTTTCTTACGTGATACTGTTTCTGTATTCACTTTTATGTCACTATATGCATGAAACTTGATCCTGGCATGCATATAGGTATGCACTTGGTTTTCTTCGGAAAGTCGGGTGTGACACTTCAATACTTCCTCCCTATCCTACAAGGGGTGTTCCCAGCAGGACTTGTGCTTCTCCAATGGCTGGAACGGGTGTTCCGCTGTTGGTCCATTCTTGCATGCGCTGGTCTTGGATTCGCCTGAGGCTTTCATGGGCAACGGCTTCACTACTTATGGCGGCTGCGGTCCTTGCTTCGGCTTGAGCCACTCGGACTTGGTGCATCCACACTGTGACTTCAGCTTGCTGGGCTGGGCTGATTTGCTCCCTCAAGAGCTTGGCTTGGTCATCAAAGAGTTTGTCCAGGGAGACGAGGTAGGCAACTATGTAGTACAATAGGTCTTCTTGGTGGCGGCGTCGCTCCAGGTTTCTCATGCGGGCCTGCCAAACTGGGGTTCTGATGGCGGGAGGAAAATACCTCATAAGTGTGGGGACGAGGTGTTCCTCGTAGATCCGACACAGGTAGCGGAGGGCTTTTATGAGGGCCAAAGGGTAGGTGTCTCGGTGTCGAAACCCTGTGGCGGTCACGCGCCACAGCTCGATGTTGGTGTGGCAGTTGCTTCTAGCGACGGAGAGGACCACCCTACAACGAAGAGTGCCGAGTTGCTCGTACTCTCTGCTGTAGTACCTAGGGCGCTCAGTGATACCGAGGCGCTCCAGGGAGTTGATAAGAAGGCGAGCAAAACCAGGCTCCTCCTGGCACACGCCTTGGGTCCATCCATCTTCCGCCATCTGAAAACAAGGGTAGAGTTGAATAGGTTGTGGTAGGGTCCAAAAGGTAGATAGCTTTATTTAGTAACAAGGTTGGGGTACACTCCTCGGTTCCATTCCGGGTTAGCCATCTGCAATCAGGCAATGATCAAGGTAAGGATTTAGGAAAAGATGAGCTCAGCAAAGAAAAGGTTAGAAAGGGGCCAGAGGAGGTCTCGTATCCTAGGGGTCGCGTCCTACGATCAACTTACGGCTCTGATACCACCTGAAGCGTCCCCTCATCAAAGGTGACTAAATGTGACACAAATACCAGTCCCAGGAGACTGGTAACACATTTATTACAACAAGTGGATCAGTCTTTTACATCACGGCGACACAGAGGGCACGGAAGTGCCAACGCTACAAGGAACAACGCAAACGCTAACGACCACACTACGATAGCAAAGGCTTCCAAAGCCTCATCAGAGTACCACACCATGGAAGCTCTCTGTGGAGGCCCTGGGTACACATGCACGGTTGGGTGTAGGGCAGCCACCTACTCGACGTCTTCGGGAACGAAATCGGGATCCTCCTTTGAAAAACAGTTAGTTAAACAAGGGTGAGCACATACGTACTCAGCAAGTCCAACCCCACCCACGGAGGGGCTTATAAGCAGATCATGCACATGATATAAATAACAAGGAACATGTTAAGGTTTGTTTGCAAACTCATTTACTCATGCAGGGGTTCATTTTCAAAAAGGTTTTCGCAAACCAGTTTTATAGCCAAAGTGACTTAGTTGTTTTTGAAAAACCACTGTGGAACTACCGGACTCCCCGTTCGCAGTAGCCCAGGCACACAGCCACACACTTAACCCGAAAGACAACTCACGCCAAGAGGCTTCCCAAACCCAAACACTAGTTTTTGTGACCACACCGTGACTCGTCCAATACCGTGGACACGGCTATTCGAATAGGTTTGACACTCTGCAGAGGTTGTACATCTTTACCCACAAGTAGGGTACTGCCACACGAACACCTTAGTGCCGTTGCGGATCCTATCAAAGCCATTACCCACCTTAGCTAACCCTACGAGGCACCACGGGAACAACCAAGGGATTATCACACATAACCAGGGCGTACCTCACACAGAGCGTACCCCTACTCCTTGGTCTCCCGCCGCTCACCCGCACACCAAATGACAAGTAGATTAACTAGTGGGGTTTATGCTAAGCCATTGCCACATACAACGGTCGAGTGGTTGTACGATGATTTGGGTCAGGTGAGATGTCACGCAGCCCGGTCCTTAATTGACAAGATGGACAACTCCCAACACGCTCAACCACACAGGTACGAGCTCACCCATACTCCTGACACACACGTCCATCCCGTCTACCCAATTCTTTACTCATTTTCCAAACATATCCCATTTCCATTTTTAAAGCACTCACACATTTTTAAAGCAATCATTTAGGCCAAACCAAGGTTCAATCATAGCAATCAAGGGTGGCTATCCTACCATGTTTCTGCAGCAAAACAATATGCAATTTATAAAACGGGTATAGGGTTATATTTATAAAACTGGGACCAAAGTATGCATCAAAGGATGAGATTGAACTTACCGTCTTCGAAGTCCTCGGGGAGTTCCGGCTCGGCGTTCGGGTATAGGGTTATATTTATAAAACTGGGACCAAAGTATGCATCAATTATAAAACGGGTATAGGGTTATATTTATAAAACTGGGACCAAAGTATGCATCAAAGGATGAGATTGAACTTACCGTCTTCGAAGTCCTCGGGGAGTTCCGGCTCGGCGTTCGGGATCTCGGGCTCCTGCTCGCAGTAGTCGGCTCCAAACTCCGGCTCGGGGTACCTTCCTTCATTTACTTCATCGGCTATAGCGCACACACAGGCAAGCATGCAATCAATATAAGCACACACAATTTATCCGGCTGAGCTCGAGGAAGGTAATTAAATAAAATAGGGAAATAAATATTATGTAGGGGTTTTGGGTGACAGATTGGTGGTGGCATACCCGGTATGGGTGTGAGGAAGTTTGGGCATGATTTGGATTAAAATCGCGCATGAAATGACAGGTTAAAGGAGGTGTTTAGGGTTAAATAGGGGCCTGTTAGTATTTTTTTATAAGAAAAGGACCTAATTATAATATTTAAACCTAGCGGGGTTTAATTATAATAGTCTAGGGGTTTAACTAAAAAGGACAGGGTTGTCTTGGTGAAATATCCTAAGGGTTAGGGTCTGATTTGAGAAAAGGAAACAGAGAATAGAGGGGGGGTCGGTTTTGGAGAAGTGGAAAAAGGGCAGGGGGTATGGGCAAAACAACCATCTTCTTCCTCCCTCCCTCACGATACAGAACAGAGGAGACAATATGACCGGCCGGTGGAGGGGGGAGGGGCGCCGGCGACCTGGTGCACGGCGACGGCTGGGAAGTGGGGCAAAACGAAGAGGAGGTCGAGGGCAACTCATTCCACTTCTCACCTTGGTCGGGGACGGACTGTGGAGGGAGATCGACGGCGACGGGCGGTCTGCAACCCGGAACGGCACGGAAGGCGCTGGTGGTGGCGATGGATAGCTCGGGGAGGAGGGGGAATTGGTCGTGGAGGTGCGGGACGAGGTGGGGAGCCGGTCCGGCCCTTTTATAGGCGCGGGAAGGTCGGTTCGGTGAAGATATTTGAGCTCCAGGAGCTTCAATGGCCGTCAATGGTGGTGGGGGGAAAATATCCTGGCATTGACCTTGGGCCGACGAGCTTCCGGGCGGCGCGGCGCTGTGGGACGTGACTCTTCATGCAGGCGGCCGCTGTGGTTGTAGGGGAGGAGACCGACCGGAAGGATTAATGGCGGAGGTGACAGGCTGGTCGTCGCTTGTCAGAGCAAGGGAGGGGGAGGGGCGATGCGGCCCGGGCAGCCGGCGCGGGCCGCCTTGGCGTGCCGCGCCGGCGAGTCCGCCGGCCGGGCTCGGCCGCAGGAGAGGGAGGTGGCGGGGCGCGGGGGGGGGAATCGCGGCCGCGGGTCGCGGCCTGGAGGCGCGAGGGGGTCGCGGCCTGGTTCGGCCGAAGGAGGAAGAAAGGTGAGGAAAAAGAAGGGAAAAAGAAAAAAAGATAAAAGGGAAAAGAAAACGAAGAAAAGAAAAGGGAAAATAGAAAAGGAAATAAGGGAAGAAAAAATAGAAAAGGGATTTAGAAAATTAGGAGAATTTCTAGGAAAATTAGGGAAAGGGTTTTTGCGGATTTTTCTGGGTTTCTCGGATACCGGCGTCAATTCCATGACGGCGGTGATGGCGAGGCGGACCGGCCGGCGGGACCGTGGCGGTGCGGGATTCCCGTCGTAGTGGCCGACCGCGGCGGCGGGGCGGCACGCGTGGTGATGACCCGGGTGCAGGCGGTGCCGGCGGGATTCGCGGCACGCGCGCCGAAGGGGAGAAGAATCGACCGGGGTTTCGAAAAGGGGTTAAATGAGCTCAGCGGGAAAGTTTTGAAAACACACGTGATTTATTAGGTGGTTTATTAGGAACTAAAAACGCGGGCGTTACACCCGTGGCGTTAGGGCTACGGGCCCACTCCTGGCGGCTCCTACCGCCGTGGGCCACGACGTTTAGTCCCTGACGCCGTGACCCACGGCGGCAGATGTATATTTTTGATAAATTTGTAACAGACAATATATTTTTGCAAAATCGTGATAAAATAAATATATAAAAAAAATTCGTGTGCTGCGGTGTGTAAAAAATGGGTCAGCGACTAATGGCTGCAGCTCCACCACTGTTTGACATACTACATGGTAGTGCAAAAGAATAACAAAATAGATTTGTTTTTAAAAATAAAACTAGTAGAGCCGAGAACAAATAATCAACGAATTTCACATGAGTTCGCTCGCTCGCAAGTCGCAACTGTGCTGGGCAGCTGGCGGACGGGTTGCGCGGACGGTTCGGCTCACTGACGTGTGAACCTGATCTTTCGCGCCCGTAGCGTCGAAACTTTCCCCTTTCTCGCTCCTCTCCGGATGAGTCTCCTCTGCAGTACTGCAGAGGGACTACTATCACTTACATGTAAGACCGGACCCACATGTAAGTGACAGTGAGTGCCTCCGAGGATCGGGTTCCGCTCCTCTCCGGTTCCCACCCGTGCAGCCGTCCCCGCTTTTCGAATCCCCACCACCGAATCCCCCACCTCCCCTCCTCCCCGCCCCGCTCAACCAGCCATGGCGGACGAAGTCATCGAAGCTGCTGCGCGCGCAATCCGCATTCTGGGGGAGGGGGCTCTCCGGAGCAGTGCCGCGGAGCTCGCGAGGCTCGCCCTCGAGCTGGCCGCCGTTGATGTCGGCGTCGGCGGCGTGCCCCGCGACAACCTGAAGGCGGCCGCGGACGCATTGCCCCAGGCGGGCAGCGCGGGAAGGTCCGAGGCCGTCCTCGCCCTCCTCCACGCGGCCACCATGCTGGAGGGCACTCTGGGAGTCGAGGTGGAATTGCTTCGAGGCCGCGCGTCGCTCTTGGCGCTCAAGTGCGGCGAGCTTCGGCAAGCCGCGGAGGACATCGGAGAGGTGCGGCGCGCCACGGCGGTGAGGGCGGAGCAGGCGGTGCGGGAGGAGCGGCGCCCTGCGGATCAGTGGTGGTGGATGCTGTTTCGGGGATGGCTTCCGGGCCGCCCCGGGAGCGACAATCTGGAGGCAGCTCTTCCCGTCAACGATCAGGTGCGCATGTAGGAATGTGATTGTGATTAGAGGCCTCGATTGCGGGTTCGGGTTTAACTTGGCGGGTGGATGTTTGCAGGACGCGCTGATCGCGGTCGAATTCATGTCTAAACAGTCCGCACAACTCGAAAACTTGCTCGAGGTGGAGAAGATAGCACACGAGATACAGCAACTCGCCGACCATCTCGATTTTTCGCACCACAACCTGGACCAGGCCACGGCTGCAGTCATGGTGGCGGACAACGCGAGCGCTGCTTTCGTTGCTGCCATCGTCGAGCTCGGCACCGCAGCTACTCAGCTCGAGCGGGAGGCCACTGTACAGCTCCACACTCTCCGCGCTCCGATGGTGCAGCTGGCTGACGCTTGCCGGGAGCACGGGGAAGGGGCTAAGGCAATGCAGGCGGTGCAGCTCGCTGCTGATGAGAGAGCGCGCCAAAGGGGTGCTGCTGCTGGCACATCACAGAATGAGCGGCCGCAGGTGCCTGGTCCCGTTCAGGTATGTCTGTCTATGGATTTTGCTTATATTTGCATATTGCTATTCGATCCATTTCTAATTGCGTCAATTATGAATTATTGTGGGGATGGGAACACATAGCTTAAATTCTACAAAGAAATTGGGTGGGACTGGATATTTGGTAGAAGATTGTTTTGACCTTCTGTCAGAATTACCAACCTCTGGTAGTTCTGAGTTAATTTATCTGTTTTGGGAAGGCTTAATTTGGGGAAGTATGGTTGTAGCCTTCTCTCCAATTGTGTGTTTGCCTCTCAAACACTTGATGTCACAACATGGGTTTGCCTCATAAGAACATTAGACCACTAGAAGCTTCTAGAAATATTCAGCATAACCGAAAGTTCACTTGGAACAATGCTAGAGAAAATCCAATGTTCGTGAGATGGATAGGGTTTTATGATCACATAAAGATTAAAGAGAACGAGAGAAATTTCAGAACACTTCAAAGGTACCTTGGGGTATGATGGAGTGTGCTCTTCCTCCTTCATTTGCGAGGAGTTACACCTAATCAAGGTTGATGACTTCAGCCTTGATTGACCCTTCACGAAGCTGAGATTCGGACTGCCATCTCACAAAACAGATGTGGTCAAATGTCTTCTCATGCATATATTCCCAAAACACTGGCCCACTACACAAGTTAAACTCACAATCACACTACTACCAAAAAATGAGGTGGCGGAGATGGTGAAGGATTTTTGGTCAATCGTCAATTTGATACACTTTGCCAAGATTGTGTCCGAAAGATTTACGATAGGGCTGGCCAGACAAATTGAGTATCCCAAAGTGCCTTCATAAAGAATCATTACATTCAAAATAATGCCCTCTATGTGCGCAATTTGGCCAGAGCCTATCATCGGACTCACATGTGGCATGCCTTCCATGTTGCTCAAATTGGACATTTCACGGCCCGTTTGGCACGGCTCGCCTTCACTTGTAGAGCTGTTTTTTAGAAAACAACTCCATGAGCAACTTCATGAGCGGGGGAGAGAGTCATGTTTTGGCGGCTTCACCATGTGCTTAACTCGTGAGAGTGAGTTTTCGAGAGAAGCCGGCCGAGAGAGTTGGACAAAGAGTTGGGCCGTTTGGCTATTGAAGTTGTGAAGTCGCTCGTGAAGCCGTACCAAATGGGCCTTTCATATGCTTTTGACCTGGCAGTACCTCCTTGAACTACTGGAGCAGAGGCTTCCCTCTTGCCGAGGAACTGACTTGCTCTGCTCTTCACCTCTTCATCATCCTCAATTCTCCTTAATGGGGTCTCAGGACCAAGCATCGCTCATGAGCGCAGACTCTGACAGGGTAATGCTGTCTCTCCATATCTGTTCATGTTGGCCATTGGCACCCCTTCAACAAAATTTTGAGTTGGCGATTGACAAGATCAGATTTACTAAGGAGCAGGCAAGCCAGCTAAGACTCTCTTTGCCGATAACATAGTGATCTTAATCTTTGTGAATTCGGTAAAAGATGATGTGTACTTGGTGCTCAGAATCATGCAGCTCTTTGTAGATGCTGCCGGCCTGCGAATCAACCTGGGAAAAAGCTACAGTGGTGAAGCCAGAGCAAACTGAAGGGGGGTTCACTTGCTTTGTGGGTGCATAGAGATGAGCCGCAGGGAGTGCATATATGGTGAAAATTTTGACCTAGCCACTGTTTCTGTAAATTTTTGTGGGTGCATTATGTTAGAAATAATCCTAGCTCATTCTCTTAGGCAGTTAGGTGCATGTTTACCATTTCCTACTTGCATATGCACGAGCTCTAATTCTGTGGACTAGCCGTGCGCGTAGAATGGGCATGCCGAGGATAGCTCGCATGACCCTGGGTGTGCCGGGGTTATAGGTGGCCAAACGGGCCGTGCGGCACGGCACGGCACTAGCACGACTTGGCACGGCACTAAGCGGCACGGCGCTAATCGGCACGACGGATTAGTCGTGCCGTGCCACCTAGTGCCGCCGTGCCGAAGTCCAGGCACGGGCACGACACTATGGCCAAGAGGTAGTGCCGTGCCGTGCCAAAGGCACTATAGTGCCCGTGCGGCCCTAGCACTAAGAGGCACTAACATGTCAAACATACATCAAAATTAACGAATTTCATGCACAATATTTCAAAGACAACCACGGTTTCAAAAGAGCAATCACAGACACAAACACAAGGGAGTTAACAAAATAGCACTTAATTAGGAGCTTGTGCAATGGCTGCCTCATTAAAAACCTATCTAGGTAAAACTCACCCTTGTGAGAAACCCTAGACAGGAAAAGAGTATAGCCAAGCCCCCCATAAAGAGTTCATTGTCTTCTCTTACATCAACCAAGTCCAGGTCCAGCACATCAGGACCATAAGTCTCTAAATATTACAGACCCATTACATAAATGATACTTAACTACTGAACTAATCTAGGAAAAGGCCTTCAAATGCTTCTTCAAGCTCCTTGTCCTCCACGACCGTTGAAGTCTTGCTTCGCCGCCTCCCGATCCTTGATGCGAGTCGGCATCTCCACCATGTCGGGCCCGAGCTTCCTCCGCCGCTCCTCAATGATCCCGCCATTCATACTAAAGGTAGATTCGATGATATTGTAGAGACAGGGGACGAGTCAAGATATCTTTAGCCATGATAGAGAGAACTGGATATGTAAGTTTATGTTGATGCCACCGAGTCCAAGATGTTGAAGTCATCGGTGTCACGGTCAAGTAGGAAACAAGTTCGAAGTAGTGGAGGCCGAGGATGAGGACCTTACCGCATGCGGCGAGAGAAGTTGCAGATGTATCAACAGACATGTTAACAATACCAGGCAAAACACCACAAGGCAAAGAAGAACTAGAAGAAGCAGGACCATCATCATATATTTCATCCCAAGCAGATCTTGACTTACCAGACAGGTTTGGAGGGTCAGCCCTCTTCAACCTAACAGCACCATATTTAGCATCATACTTGTTATAGACATCAGTCAGCTTAGCTCTAGTGGTAATCAAATAAGTATTGTAATCTGTACCAGTGAGAACACCCAACCTTCTAAGCACCCTAGTAAAACCTTTCATTTTAGCTCTAGGGTCCAAGATGAATGCAAAAGCATAAAGTAAAGGTATGTCCCTCCAGTACTTGTTATATTTGTCAATCATGGGTTGAACCACAGATCTAATGTGACAATCATTAGCATAAGTTTGCAGGTGCAGAGCAATCTTAACAAGATAATGAATCATAAGTGGTGATGTAGGATAATACACACCAGACAATGCAACTGTGGCATCATAAAACAGTTCAAGAAATGATAACACTTTTTTTGCCACAGCCCAATGCTCATCAGTTAACAAGAATGACTCACCTTCACCCCTAGGATACTGAGCCTGCATAAAAGTACTGAAACTTTGCTTGTGAGGATAAATATGCTTAAGCATTAGATAGGTAGAATTCCACCTAACATCCATGTCAAGCTGAAACTTTCTAGGCCTAACACCAGTTGCAATGCAGTAACTTTTATATGCAGCAATTCTCTGATTAGATGAATTTAACCAAGATATTGCAGTTCTAAAGGTTTCTATCAAAGGTTTAAGAGCAACAAGAGCCTCTTTAACAATCAGGTTGATAATATGACATGCACAACGCTGATGCAAGAACATGGAATTAATAGCATTAGATGAATAGTTCTCCTCAGTAGATGCCGAAGTTTGAGGATCATCAATAACCTCAAAACCAAGGTATTTAGACAAGATAGGTCTCGGCTTTTGCATTGCGAAGCATTAGATGAAGCATTGTCTAAAGTAACAACAAACACTTTTTCAGACAAACCATAATCAGCAAGCACAGATGCAACACGATCAGCAATGTTTTGTCCACTATGGGACTCATCAATAAGAACAAGACCTAGAACCCTCTTCTCTAGTTGCCAATCAGAATTAATGTAGTGAGCAACAACACTAAGATAGTCCTCTTTGGCATTACCGGACCAAATGTCGAGGTGAGACACACACAATTAACGGATGAACCACCAAGGGTCTCAACAAGCTTAGTCTTACACTCGGTGAAGTGTTTAGCAATGTCTCTAGTGGTGGTTTGCCTAGACACTCTAGAAAATCTAGGATTATGGGCAATTTTTATGTATTCTTCAAAAGCATCAGTTTCACCAATGGAGATAGGAATATCAAGTCTAGCAATCAATCGAACAAGTTGAGAACGAGCAACAAGAGGACAGTAGTCCCAACTACGCATACTACCATCAGGATTAAAAGATATCTGAGACTGAGTCATGCGAGACTTTTCACGCTTCTTAACACAAGTCTTAAGGTGGCGGGAAAGATGACCAGTGCCACTAGTATAAAGGGCAGAGTACTCCTTAGAGCAATGAAGACAGCGGGCACCATACCTGACCTCCCTACCATTCACAACCTTGGTGAGCTTCTGGAAATCATCCCAGACAGGAGAAGTAGAGGGACGTTTGCGCTTCGCACCTGGCTCCTCCGAGCCAGGCTCATCGCCATCTGGCTCAGCGCCATTTGGCTCGGCGCCATCGCCGTCGATGTCGATGGGATCATCAACGCGATGGCCGAACAGCGCCTCGCGGTCCTCCAGCAGGTCATCATCGTCATCATCTCCGGCTAGTCCGCACAACCGCCGCTCCTCGTTCATCCTGATCTCAACTGTTTCGTCGTCGGAGCCGTCCATCGTCGCTAGCCGGTGACCTAGTCCCTCAACAGCTGCACAAGCAAGGCAACAAACAAGATCTTGGGTTAAAAGCACATCAAATACAGGAAAATAGGACAGATCTAGAAATCTTGGGTAGGGTTTTCAGTTTTCTCGTACCTTTGCGGCTGGAGCACTAGGTATACCGGCGACGACGGGTGGATCCAGCCCCCTGGTTCCTCGACGGACCTGGATCCGGAGCACCAGAGTGGCCGGAGACCGGCGACGGCGAGGTAGACGATGGCGGAGACAAGGAGAGGATGATGCTACATCGTCTGCCCGAGATCGAAATCACGGGGCGAGACGGCCGTGCCGTGTGCCAGTGCCGAGCCGCCAACGGCGCAAGGCCACCAGATGCGAGAGATGAGAGGAGATCGAGAGAGGAGAGGAGAGGAGAGGAGGAGATCGAGAGAGGGGAGACCGGAGGCGATAGCGGCTGAGCGAGACGAACAGGACGACGAGTGCGGCGGCGAGCGTCGAGCGAGACGGGGGGAAATGAATTAGGGTTAGGTTTTCTGTACCGGCCGGGGGGGAGGCGGCTTATATAGCCCAGGCGCTGAGGAGCTCCAACGGTCGGATGGCAACGGTAGGATGGATGGACGGTCGCCGTGCCGCACCGGCGGCCCATTAGCCGTGCCGTGCTTCGGGCGGTGCCGCGGGCCGACTTTGAGGCCCGGGGCACTAGCACGGGGCCGGGCACGACACTAGCACTAAGGCCGTCGGGCCGGGCCGTGCTAGTGTCGTGCCATATCGGGCCGTGCTAGTGTCGGCCCGGCGGGCCGGGCCCGTTTGGCCACCTATAGCCGGGGGTTTTAGCAACGTCGTGGGCGTGGGGGTGGACGCGCTAATCACGCAACGTGCAGTTGAGACCAGGGCGTCCTCTGCATTTTGTACTTCTATATATGTTCAAGCAACAGAACAAGAAAAGGCTGCTAAGTCGTTCGCAACACAAAAGCTTTCGCGTTCCAAGTGGTCTCGCGTGTGTGAGTTGTGTTTGTGAATTCCGGTGAGGAACACTCGCTGCCGGTCTGGCATTTGGCATCAGAGCCGGGCCGGTGGGAAGACGCGGCGGGCGCCATGGTCTCACCCAAACCGACGGGCACCACGCCGCCGCCACTGAAGAAGAAGAAGGGGGACTCGTCCGGCGATCCCGATGGGAACAAGGACTCTGGACGCAAGTTGTCCAACCCCAAGCCAACCAAGAGTCGCTCTCCTTCCCGTCGCCGCAGTTCGCGCCGCGACACCGATAAGCCCCGGGAGCGCGTCGTCGAGCGCGTCGTGCGCGACTCCGGCAGCTCCGGGAACTGGCCTCAACTCACCGAGACTAACTATGTTGAGTGGTCGTTGAGGATGAAACTGAAATTGCAGGACCGAGATCTCTGGGACGTCGTCGAGTTCGGTGACGGCGACTACCGGGACGACCGCACCGCGCTCGAGGCCATATGCAGTGTGGTGCCATCAGAGATGATCCCCGCGCTCGCTGTCAAGGAGACGATGATACGCCCACGCCGGCGTCATCGACCACTTCAACCACATTGCCGACCTCTACACCAACACCTACGGGACCAATCACATGTAGCCGAGCTAAAAAGATACAACAAGAGGTGCACGCGCTACTTTGTGAACTTAAACTCAATTCTAATGACAATTTTGTGCTACCTAAGTCTTGTATGTTGATATTACTTAGGTTTACACAAGAGGCTACACCATCGAGCTACATGAAGAACACAACGGATCGGTCGGCGGACAAGGGCGGTAAAAACGGACCGGTTGAATAAACGGCCATAACTTTTGATTCCCAAAAGCTATGAAGGCATATGAGTACTCGTTGGAACCGTCCGGAAGTCTAGTTTCCAAAGAGTCTAGCCTCGACCAGTTTGGAGTTTCGAGCTAAGAGTTATTTCTGGTCGAATGCACACTGGTCAAGAGGTCGACAGACCTACATGAAGTTCAAGTTCCCATGTTAAACTGTACCATTCTACAATAATTCGTGGTGCATGGTATACATGGTTGGAACGGGGATCGAGTTAGCTTTCAAACGCATCCGGCCATTCGTCATTTGGAGTTCCCTAGAAGAAGTTATGGTCAAAACATTGAAGACTACTCGAAGCCAAACAGCCACGCGGGAAAACCTCAAAAGACCATTTCGAGGAGCCCTTTCACATTGACGAACCAAACACTTTGTTTTCATGTTTTCACCCATCCTAGAGGCTTGTTCCATGTATAAATAGACCCCTACACCTCATATGTAAACAACTTTGAATGATTTGAGATTAATCCGGTGAGATTGCGTCGAGCCGCCGCAGTGCTTACTCAACCCTTGTTCTTCCTTGTTCTTCTTGGACTTGTGAAGAGATTCCTCCTGGGATCCACTAGTTCGTGCTCCGAGAGTTCCAAGACGGCCGCCTCTCTTTGTGTGGATTAGCTCGGTTGTGGTTCGTGGTCGTTCGGAGATCGAGTCGAAGTCTTCGCGGTTTCGGTGCCTCTCTCCCCGTCGCTTGGTCGCATCCAACCTTGGCCAGGTATAAAGCTAGTTGCATTGCTTTGCAGCAAGTTATCTTGATCCGTTGTTACTTTACATCTATTACCTTGTTCGTGACCTACTCGCCGTGAAGATCGGGCCATCCCTTGTGCTAATCCTAGATTAGTACTCATCAGACGAGACGGAGGCGTGGCAGGCAATCAAGACCCTTCGTCTCGGTGATGAACGCAGGAGGGCAGTGACGGCGCAAACACTCCGCACCAAGTACGAAACCATCAAGATCAGCGGCGGCGAGGCAATCGAGGATTTTACACTTCGGTTCACGGGTGTTCTTCAGCGCCTTGCCGATCTTGGTGTCAAGAAATTCCTTTGTGTAGTTCGGTGGCGCTACAAGCAACTCGTGGTGTCCATGGAGGCATTCGTGGACCTCTCAAAACTGTCAATCGAGGAGATCGCCGGGACACTGAAGTCTTCCGACGATGTCGAAGTAGAAGCGCCGCCGCCGTCTGGGTCCACCACCGGCAAACTGCTCCTCACCCACGAAGAGTGACTGGAGAAGTACAAGTCGCAGAAGCAGGAAGGCGGGCGCGGCAGATCTAGCTCCGGCGGCCGCGGCATGCCGCGCGAGCGCGGTGGCGGCAGCTCCTCGTCTCAAGCTCTGGCCGGGCTGGGCCTGAGGACATCTGCAAGCGTTGTGGCAAGAGATGCCATTGGGCTCAATATTGCCGCGGGAAACTGAAGGCGCAGGAGACGGCCCATGTGGCCCAAGAAGAGGAGGAGTAGGCCCTTCTTCTCGCCGTGTGCGTTGACCAGGAGGAGGGGATTCATCCCCAAATCGAGCTACAGCCGCCATTCACCCCACCGTCGTTTCCGGCGATCGACGCCAACGACGAGCTCCACTTCCTCGAGAACAAGGTGTTCGCTTCCTTCAACGACTCCGATGACCGCGATCCGAAGCAATGGGTCCTGGACACCGGGGCCTCCAACCACATGACGGGCTCGAAGGCGGCCTTCTCCAGCATCGACGGTGGCGTCACGAGATCCGTGCGGTTCGGGGACGACTCAGTCGCCCGGATCGAGGGGATCGGAACCGTGCTGCTTGCCTGCAAGTCAGGGGAGCACCGAGCTCTCCACCACGTCTACTACCTGCCAAGACTGACGACGAACATCATCTCCGTCGGTCAGCTGGATGAGCGGGGCTACCAGGTGCTCGTGGAGGATGGAGTGATGCGGGTACGCGACGAGGAGCGTCGCTTGCTTGCCAAGATCAACTGCAATGCAGGACGACTTTATGTGCTCGACGTCGACATTGCACAGCCGGCCTGCCTGGCGGCACGAGGAGATGAGGAGGCCTGGATCTGGCATCTACACTTTGTGGCACTGCGCAAGATGGGGCGCGACGGCCTCGTCAGAGGGATGCCCCTGCTCACTCAGGTGGAGCATGTGTGCGATGCCTGCCTTGCCGGCAAGCACCGACGGGCGCCCTTCCCACATCAAGCAAAACGACGCTTGATGGAACCTCTCCAGCTTCTCCACGGCGACATCTGCGGCCCCATCACCCCGGCCACTCCGAGCGGGAATCGATACTTCCTTCTGCTCGTTGATGATTACTCTCGATGCATGTGGATCGCCTTGCAGCCATCCAAGGACGCAGCTGCCACTGCCATCAAGCATGTCCAAGCCGCGGTGGAGAGGAAGAGTGGGAAGAAGCTGTTGGCTCTGCGCACCGACCGTGGCGGCGAGTTCGCGGCGGCTGACTTCGTCCAGTACTGCGCCGAGCTCGGGATACAGCGTCAACTCACGACACCATACTCGCCACAGCAAAATGGAGTCGTTGAGCGGCAGAATCAAACCGTCGTCGGGACGGCGAGGAGCATGCTGAAGGCCAAGCACCTCCTCGGCATGTTCTGGGAGGAGGCAGTCACCATTGCGGTGTACTTGCTCAACCGCTCCTCCTCAAATAGCGTTGGAGGGAAGATCCCGTACGAGCTCTGGACTGGGAGCACGCCGGGCGTCCAGCACCTCAGGACGTTTGGTTGTGTCGCCCATGTCAGGACGACGATGCCGCACCTCAAGAAGCTCGACGACCGTAGTCGGCGCATGATCTCTGTCGGCTATGAACCTGGCTCCAAGGCGTACCGAGCGTATGATCCAACGACAGGGCAGGTGATCATCAGCCGCGACATCATCTTCGACGAATCAGCGGAGTGGGGTTGGTCGGCGGACGGCGCCGCCAACACTGACCCTCCGGACTTCACCATCGAGGGCTTCCCCTGCTCCGCCCCTGAGATCGTCACCACGACAACGTCGCGCTCCGCAACGCCTGAGCCGTCATCGCCCGCACCAACACTCTCGCCAGGACCTGTTCCTGGGAGCGCCACACCGTGCATGCCCACGGCTCAGAGCGCGGCGTTATCAACGACACCTGCGACACCCGCCTTCGTCTCTCCACCGAGCTCTGGCGTCTCCGAGCGCCTGGATGCGGCTCACGATGATGATGTCCCGCTCCGCTTTCGACCGATCGACCATGTGCTGGGCTCTGCCACTCCGCCGGGGCTGATTGAGCGGGTGCTTGCTGATCAACTCCTGCTGGCCAGTGAAGCTGAACCCGCGACGTTCGAAGAAGCTCTGAGGTTTGAAAACTGGAGACTTGCAATGCCCGATGAATTTACTTCTATTGAGGATAACAATACTTGGGTGTTGGTTGATCGACCGAGTGGAGTTCAAGCAATTGGCCTGAAGTGGGTATTCAATACCAAAAGAGATGAAGCTGGTTTGATCTCCAAATACAAGGGCAGACTTGTGGCAAAAGGTTATGTCCAGTGCCAGGGAGTGGATTTTGATGAATTCTTCGCACCTGTGGCTAGATTAGAATCTGTAAGGCTTCTGCTGGCCTATGCTGCAAGCGAAGGGTGGAAGTTCATCACATGGATGTGAAATCAGCTTTCCTAAATGGTAAGTTGTTGGAAGATGTCTATGTGGAGCTGCCCCCTGGATTTGTGGTGAAAGGGCAAGAATACAAGGTGCTACACTTGATCAAGGCTCTGTATGGCCTTAGGCAAGCCCCAAGAGCCTGGTACTCCAAGCTGGATGAATCATTGATCAAACTAGGCTTTACCAGAAGCACTTCTGAGCATGCAGTATACCTGCGTGGAAAAGGCTCAAGAAAACTGGACCCGCGGGGGGTATGACGGCCCCCGGGCGTTGTTTTAAGAAGAAAACGATCTTCTCACGCAGATCCAGAAAATCTCCGAACCCCTACCCTACCCGTACATGGCGGCACCTACGCCCATGTGAGCTTGGGCCGGGCCTTGCAGCATGCTTTGGCGTAGGATAGGCGAGGAGATTTTTTTCAACACGCACATTAGTGCGCCACCTCCGGCCAACAAATTCGCCCAACCTGGGACTCGAACCGTGGCCGGCAGGGTGCGAGCCGAAGCCCCTGACCAACCGGTCTAGGAGACTCATTGTTGGTGTATATGTTGATGACCTGGTTATCACAGGAGGGAATCAGGGGGACATTGACAACTTCAAACAACAGATGAAAAGCACCTTCAAGATGAGTGACCTGGGATTGTTGAAATACTACCTTGGACTGGAGGTGACACAATCAACAGAGGGAATCACAGTCTGTCAGAGAGCTTATGCAGCCAAGATTCTGGAAAGTACAGGTCTGTCTGACTGCAATCCAAGTGATACTCCAATGGAATCAAGGCTGAAACTGAGCAAGATAAGCACTTCCGCTGCAGTTGATGCTACACAGTATAGATCAATTGTTGGCTCTTTGAGGTACTTGGTGAAGTCAAGGCCAGACTTGAGTTTTTCAGTGGGATATGTGAATAGGTTCATGGAGAAACCAACCACTGAACACATGACAGCAGTAAAGAGAATTCTGAGGTACACAGCAGGAACTCTCCATTATGGCTGTGTGTATAAGAGGAAGAGTGAAGCAAGGCCTAGGAGGTTGTAGTGACAGTGATCTAGGGGGAGACATTGACACGAGGAAAAGCACCTCTGGCATTTTATACTTCCTCGGCGACAATGTCATCACCTGGCAATTTCAGAAGCCGATGGTAGTGGCCCTATCTTCATGTGAGGCTGAATATATAGCTGCTACCACAGCAGCATGCCAGGGTGTGGCTGGCAAGGCTACTTGCAGAGTTCAAAGGAGAAAAGCCAGCCACTGTCATTTTGAAGATAGACAGCCAGTCAGCAATCCAATTGAGTAAGAACCCCGTTTTTCATTATAGCAAGCACATAGATATAAGGCATCACTTTATTTGTGACTGCATTGAGGAGAACAGGGTTGCACTTGAGTTCATTGGAACTAACGATCAGCTGGCTGATATTTTGACAAAGGCTTTGGGTCGGGATCAATTCTGTGAGTTGCGTTCTAGACTTGGAGTCATTGATGTACAGAAGATGAGCAAGGCTTAGGGGGAGATCTGTTAGAAATAATCCTAGCTCATTCTGTTAGGCAGTTAGGTGCATGTTTACCATTTCCTACTTGCATGTGCACGAGCTCCAGTTCTGTGGACCAGCCGTGCGCGTAGAACGGGCATGCCGAGGATAGCTCGCATGACCCTGGGTGTGCCGGGGTTTTAGCAATGTCGTGGGCGTGGGGATGGATGCGCCAATCACGCGACGTGCAGTTGAGACCTGGGTGTCCTCTGCATTTTGTACTTCTATATATGTTCAAGCAATAGAACAAGAAAAGGCTGCTAAGTCGTTCGCAGCACAAAAGCTTTCACGTTCCAAGTGTTGTCGCGTGTGTCAGTTGTGTTTGTGAATTCCGGCGAGCGCCAGACGTGCTCTCCGGTGTGGAACACTCGCCGCCGGTCTGACACATTAGCACCATCTAATTTGACTATACATTTCCCACAGAGTGGCAACCATCAGATAGCAGTATCTCGACATGGATGAAATCCTTGCTTCCTTTCTAGGACAATGGTCCAGCTTCCCTTTAACATACCTGGGACTTTCAATTGTACTTGGCCGATTACGTCTCTTGTACCTCCAACCGATCCAAGATAAAGCTTGTGCAAACTACTCAACCCAGGTGGCCAACGGGTGCTGGACTACCGGTTTACTTGCTCCCTATAATCAAACCACTGAAGCAATTCATCAAGGTTTTTGAGTTTTGACAAAACCTGACGGAGATTTCTTTGGGCCGTCAACCAACCTGTACATGGAGGTAAGTGCAATGTTAGCTGTGGCCGCTTGCAGCGGCAAAAAAATTGTGGAGGCCTGGGCGTTACAAATTTGGAGTTCTTCAGTCGTGCGCTCAGGCTTCAATGGCTCTGATTGCAAAGGAAATACCCAAACTGTTTTTTGTTTTTTTTGAGATGGGGTGGATGTCACCCCTTTTGCGGCTGCAACCAGAGTTACAGTTTAATCATGGGAAAACTGGAAATTTCTGGGCATCTAGCTGGATCTATGGTTCATCGCCGGCTCTGCTCTTCCTGAACATGTACAAGCATAGAAAGAGAAAAAAATAGGTCTGGCACAGGCTATGCACCATGATCAATGGATAAGAGACATCGCTCACTATCTCAGTGGACCTCATCATTGTTATGTTGAGCTCTCGGCATTGGTGGGTGAAGCAAACTCCAGCCATGAAATACATAGGACACCATTAGATGGGCGAGAACAGTGCCAGGAGAGTATTTGGCGAGATCAACATACAGTCTGCAGTATGAGGGTGGATTGGTCTCCAGTTTCCATAAGACGGTGTGGAAAGTTTGTTCATAAAAAATGCAAATTCTTCATGTTGCTACTTCTGCAAAATTGGGTCTGGACAGCTGACAGGATCATGCAAGGGAAGGGAATGGCCAAGCTGCTACTTTTGCCCCCATTGCTGCCGAAATCATGAGACTGCAGTTCACCTGTTCAGAGACTGCACAGAATCTAGGATTTAGTTTGGCAGGCGATTGGTGGGCTTGTTGCACTGGTCTCAACCCATCCAACTTGTAGGGGCCCTTGACTGGTTCCAGAATCTAGCTGGTCAGTCCAATGCCAGCTTGGCAAATGGGGTGTGCTCGCTCCAATCCTAATTACATGGGTATGTGTCATTTGTCGGGAGCTAAATGTGTGTTTTCAACGATCAAAAAAGATCGCTGCAGCTTGTAAAGATTGATCATGAGATCCAATTAGATGAAGCACATTTGTGGTCTGCTGCTAGTGCCAAAGACCTAGCTGCCTTAGCCGTTACAAATAATAGTGTTTAATAGATCTTTTGCTTTTCTCCTGTTCTTTGTTGTCTGGGAGCTCGGATGTTGTGCTCCTCCTGACTAACATCCACTTGAGCAGGTCTCCCTTGGCACCTCTAGTGCCTATAAATTACTTTCTACTCACTTGGTGTTTCAAAAAGTCTGGGAGTACTTATTAATTCACAAGCTGGCATAAAAAACAAAACAGATAGTTTGACCATTTCTTCTTTCAATGTAAACAGGGCGATGAGCTGAGCTCTGAATGCTCAGCCATGCAGGGCACAGCCTTGCTTGGCGCTCTGACCATGCTTCCCTACATGGGTGGACCGAAATCCAGTGGTCTACTTGACCCCGAGCTCTACAGAGTATTGGTATTGGGTTTGCATGGGTTTGGTGCATTGTTGGCGCGGGTGTGCCGTGTCTGTTGTCAAAGCGTCCTCTTCTGCAGCGGATTGCTCGCCTCCTTGGACGCGTTGGCATGCTAGGTACTTGAGCAATCCTACATGTTCTGGCATTATAGCATCCTTGATTGGCATGCACCGCATGCTAGGTACTTGAGCAATCCTACATGTTCTGGCATTATAGCATCCTTGATTGGCATGCACCGCATGCTAGGTACTTGAGCAATCCTACATGTTCTGGCATTATAGCATCCTTGATTGGCAGCGCGGATAGCAACTTGCATGCTTCCTCTTTGCAGCTGTAACTCTGCTAGTGATATTCTATTGCTACTGGTCGCTGGTCCCGGACCGGGCAGAAGGATGGCTTTGGGGGTTGGTCACCTCTGCAGCGCTTGTGCACGTTATCCTTTTCGGCTTGGTACGTTTTGTAGCCAGCATATTCTTTCTGTCTTCTTTCATCAAAAAATATTCTTGCTCTTTTTGTTGTTTCTATATAGTTTTCATACGAACTGAAGGTTGCCGTTGTTTTACAGGCGTGGTCTGACGGCGATCTCTGATTGATTGAATGAGAGTGATGATCTAATGGCTGGTCGGCGTGTCAGTGTTATTTTGAGTAAATCATATTAGTCTAGTACTTCAAAAATATGATTGAATGATATGATGGTGCAACTGTAAATGGTTAACTGCATACATGTTACTCCCTTGGTTCCAAATTGTAGATCCTTTTGGCTTTTCTAGGTACATACTCCCTCCATTTTTCTTTACATGACATCCCCGACAATTTTTTTTTTTGTGAACAGAGGTAGTAGTGTTTCTACGCACCTAGATATCTATACACAACTATGAATTTAAAAATGTCAAAACAACCTGCAATTTTGAAAGGAGAGAGTACTGCACACCAGCAATGTGTTTGCTATTCCAAAATAAGTACACTGAACCCACCCATCAATGCAATGTTCCATACGCTGATGCAGGAGCTTTAATGGGGTCAAGAAAAGTAATTTACATCAGCTGTGCCAAATAACGTGTGAAAAACTACAGATTGCTGACTTGTCAAAGAAAGCAGCCCTTTTTCTTGATCAACCGACACCACTGACGAACAATAATAAATCTATTTTTTTTTCTAACACCAGTGTTGATGTTTCAACCTGTACACGCCAACATAAACAGTGAATTTGTACAAAGCTTTTGCTGTAGTAAAAACGGACGTTCTGTTGAAAGACATGTGTACACCATGTTTCAACTCTCTATATAAAAAGAGATATACTACTAGAGAACATGATAAGCTGCTTGGAAAATCTGGGAAACTAGTAATAGTTCCCTCCAAAATTACACATATGCTCCTCTCCTTATAACATAATTGTTGACATTATTCTTAGGTAGCTATTACGTCTCTGGGTCTTGTGAATACGCAATTAAGAAACCGAGTCCGATCAGCATGAGAGCTGAAATCGAACACAGTATCATTGAGAGGTTGTCCACAGGGTCCGGAGCGTGTGGTGCGAATCGGCACACGAAAGTCCAGACCAGCAGTGCAACGCCGGCACCAATTGCGAAAGACTGCAACAGGCACAGAGTTGTTATGGGTGTGAGGCTGTGAGCACGATCCTAGTAATAAACTTAAGACACGAACATTGGAAAGTCAAGGACGGTTTCAGAAGAACAGACGGCGAGGGATCGAGTTGCTAGATGCATGAACATCCGGGGTCTATCGCCAGAGGGAGGGGCAAACGAATTCCTTACCACCATGAAGGGTTTGCAGAACTTCCTGGTGGCCTCGCTCGGCCTCGCGATCGCTGATCGGCGCGCGCCGCCTTCTTCCAGCCAGGCGAGGTCCTTGGCCGGCCAGGACTTCATGAAAGGGAAGGCCATGGTGTGGAGGGCCGGCGCACGGGGTGGGCGAACCGGCGGAGGACCTGGATCGAAACGTAACCACGGCGAGGGCGCAGATCCCCAGCGTTCAAAGCGACGAGATCGATCTGAAAACGCCTTCAGTTTTATGCGTACGGCGATCGGCGGGTTCGATTGCAACTTTGATTTGCCGACCGATTCGAGTAGGAGTAGGCGTGACACAAGTGTACTCGTTGGTTTGTGCACTTGTGCGTGGAGCCGTGGAGGTGTAGGCGCCCGTGGCGGTGTGCCCGGCGAGCTGACCACCACCGTACCGCGCCGCCGGCTCCTTCCTTCGCCGTGCTCGGCCGGTCGTGTGGGCATGAACGGCGTCCTGGTGATCTTGTGCGGCTCTTGAAACGGGGGTTGCGCTACCGCCAGTTCAGTCGGGAGCAAACACTAACAGCCGGCGGCTGCCCCCAACCGCCGTTTCAAATGACGTTCAGCTGCGACCCCTTTTGAAATGGCGGTGGAGGCAGTCGCCGTTGGAAATTACAGTTTCGGTGTTGTTTCGAAAATGTTCATCCGGTTATTTATTTTGAAAAATCGAGAGAAAAAAATATAAAAAGAATTGGCAACGCCAAAGGACAAGACGAAATGTCTAGATGCTCAACTTGGGCAAGGCGCCTAATTGCGCCAAAGCCTAACTCGAGTAAAGCGCTAAAACGCCCCGCCTAGGCATGCTCCTGGTTACATGCTTCTAACCAGAGCAGAGCACAGATGGGAAAAATAATATAGTATCACTTGTAAAGCACTACAGTAGCTTGCAAAAATCTGAAAATCTAAGCAGGCAGTTACCCAGGCTACATATGGCCCTCCTTAAAATTATGGACACTCTTCTAGTACGTCTCTAGGTCGCCGTCTTCATGTGTCATGAGGAAATAGAATCCGACCATAAAGAGAACAATAACAGAGCACCATATCATTGCGAAGTTGTTCTCCAATGTGGGATCGTGGTATGCATAGCGCAGCACAAAAAGGTAGGCCATCATCACAATGCCAACGGTAGCTGCAAAACACTAGAAAGAGAAGTCTCTTGTGTGAGATCCAGCAAGACGTACATTGATCCTACTGGAAGTGATGGAGGGAGGGAGATCTGGTATGTACGTACCCTCAAGAAGACTCTGCAGAAGTTGGTGGTGGCCTGGCTCGCCCTCGGCCTCGGGAGTAGTGGCCGTGGTTCCGCCTCCACGTACGCCGGGTTCATCGGCGGCATGTAACAGAGATACATCGCGGTGGACTGGCCGTCGGCGGCGAGGGCAGGGTCCCGGGCGCGCGGCAGGATGATCAGGATTGAGGAGGCAACTCGCGGACGAATATGAGGAGATTGATCCGAAAACGTTTTATCCGTACGTACGTGCTCGACGACCGGCGAGTTCGATTCGAGTAGGCGTGACAGAAGTGGACTCGTTGGTCGCACCCCCTCGCTAGGCCCGTAGACCCCAATGTTGAGGGCACGGGCGGCGCGCACCGTCAGATCATCCAAGCGTGCCCAGCTTTCCAAGGAAGCGCCTCCTGGTGGTTCAACCTCTCTCGCGTGCGGGACGCGCCGCCCCGCCCGCAGACCACCCCCGTCGCCCTCGCGCACGACCCCTGGTTCGCCGCCGCTGGCGTCGGCGTGCCGGGACGCCTCGGAGCGGGCCGGCAGGGCGCCGACGCCGAGCGCGCCCAAGCCGCCGTCGACCTCGACAGGGAGGCCGCCGCGCTGGCGCACGCGGAGCCAAGAAGTGGGCCCTGTCGTGCCAGGAGTTCAGGCGGGTCGCGGATGCGATCACCACCGTGGTGCGACGCGCCGCGGAGGCTGCGCGGGCGGGGCAAGAAGACGGGCGGCGCGCTGCTGACGGGCGGTGCGGCGGGAACGACGCCAGGGCGCCGCCGCAAGGGGACGGGCGCCCCAGCAGCGCATGGTGGTCTTGGTTGAAGCGTGGCAAGGTGGCGGCTCCCCGTCTTGCCGATCTTGAGGGCCACCTGCTCGATAAGGCGGGTTCTTCGACGCCGTCCGCAGCCAGCAGCAGCGAGCCCAGCAAAGACTCAGGCACGGTGGAATTTTCTTGGATCAATTTGGGGGCGCCCTCTAGTGTGGTCGATACCATTTGGCTTCACGAAGGATTTCATTGCCGTTTTGGCTGCGTTGCAGGCATAAACGTCCTGGTGATATGATCTTGTACGGCTCCTGGATGATCGCGCCAAGTACGTGCTACCACTGTGTTGAACTTGCTGTTGGCTGCGACAATCAGACTTAGCCGGATGGGTACCCAAAATCTCCTCTCCTTGTTTATGGTGTTGAGTTGTGTGTTTCTTCATTTTGTTGTGGACAGAATTGACATCCGTGGCTTTGGTTCGATATGCAGCACTTCTGCAATGCCCCAGGGAGCGGTTGACACAGGCAGCGCGGCTTGGGCTGAACGCTGAACTGATGCTTGGTCTAGGTCTCTAGGACGTGTTGTTTCATCTGCCACACAAGCTTCAAAGACAGATCACAAATGTGTTTGCGCGTGTACAATAGTAACACATAAACAGTAACACATCAACGTGCAGTTTGTTGTTGATGTTTCGTTCGCACTCATATGCGTGTTCTAGCAAGTCATACTTGTATGAATCATTGGTACATCCACACCAGAACTGAGTAAACCTCGGGCTGGGCTTGAGCTGGCTTGACAAAAGGCCTAGCTTCTTTGGAGCCTACAATCTCCGTTCAAGCCCGCCCATTAACCCCATCGGGCCAACAAAACCAGACTAATTCGGGTCGGGCTTGTGCTTGTTTATGTGTTACTGTCTTGCCGCGCGCGGACGACGGATAGCTGCTCACTTGCATGTTTCCGTCTTCACCACGATATTTACACTTCGTCTCAATCAAACCTCAGGGACCTGGAGGCTTCTCCTCCTCTCCCGCCTTGCTTGTAGCCCCCTCTGCAAGCACTACGGTGCAACGCAATACAGCGTCCCGAGCGCACTTATGCTGGACGTACGGCCCGCGGCCGGAACCAGGATAAACTCGTGTCATTGTGTTGCTTAGCACCGACCATCGAGAGATAGATCTCCGTGCTCTTACTAGTTAGTGTCGGGACTACTTTCCGCACCGACAATAATAAAAAGTGTCATCTGTTGATATATATCCAGATGCTATTGTTTTGGCCATCATCAACATCCATGCGACTAACACAAAAGATATCGTGACCCCAAAACACTGCAGATAAAAAAGCACATGAGCACATGACTAATGAGTCTTGTTTTGAAAGAGTACTAAAATAAATACTACGACATATAGCAAACCCCATTTTAATCAAACATGCTAGTACTAGTAGCTAGTAGGAGTATCTTTTACAGGGGCAAATTTGGATATAGGTCAATGCATGCTCATCATCCTATAAATAAGTAAATATTTTGAGGTTGTTTGAAGTTATTTGTACCAAACTTCGTCTAAGGAATACATGTTGAGTTTGGATGTTTGAAACAGGTAGGAGGCTAGGAGCAGATTTAGCTTGAAAACAAAACTGATATGACATGTATTTTTAGACAAATTTTGAATTCTAGAATAATATAATTCTTTTTTGACGGATGGAGTATGTGTTAGTTACATTACAACGACAAAAAATAATAATAATCAAAGCGTAGAGTTGTTTGACTTTAGACCACTCCAAGATTTAGAGCTGGAGATATATGCAATGATAATTTTGTTTTCTACAGATAAAGTTAGCTGTATGAATACCCATACCCTTATGAAAATCCTCATGCTTTTCCATGTGCTCGGGCTGATCCGTGGAGTGGGCGATGTTGGTTGTGCTTGGAGCAGCGGCTGCTGGGCGTCGACGCCGCCGCGCGTCTGCATCCAGCTGAACTCCTCGGCCGCAGCGCCGAGTGGCACTTGTTGGCCGCCTCCTGCTCCTCCTGCCGCCGGAGGTGGGTTTTCCAACCGCAACCGGCGCATGCCAGAATCAAAGATTTGGAAGGGAAAGCCGGCATTAGCCATGGCGTGCGTGCGATCCGAGGCCGTGAGCCGTGAGCCCGTGAGCGACGGTGGCGCACAAAAAGCCGGTGGAGGACCCTGCCGCGAGCTTTTTCAAGGGATGCCGAAGACTTCCTTCATATGTCCGATGACTCGGACTACGCAACTAGGCGACGAGATTTCCTGGCGAAATCAGAAGCACCACACGGATCGGATCGGATCGGATCCAGGCGTCCGGCCCAACAAAGTAGGAGTCGTTGTAGCCGGATCGGGCACAGGCCAGCTGAACCATCGGTGTTCGTAGAATTACCAGTTAGAGAATGATAGAAATTTGCATGGGCTTGGAGAAATATTCTATCTGAGTCGATACCATTAGGCTTGTTTATTCCTCTACAAATTTACTTTGAAACATACGAAAAAATAAAGACATGCTTCTCTGTCCATTAACACCGAGCGAGGTTATGGCCTAACAAACACGAAAGGGACAAAAAAAAAAGCATGGCCTACCCTACATATCTGGTTCTTCATCTTGCGTTATTAAGAAACCAAATGCAATGGCACCAAGAGCTACAATGGTTAGTACAACCACGGGGGTTTGCGGCTCAGGATCATGGTATTTATGGTACAACCGCCACACAATAAGGCAGGCCACCATTTCCAATGCTAGCAACAGTTGCAATACACTGCGCAAAACAGCAAAATCACGGCAAGTGAGTTAGGGCGCGAAAGCAACTTTTTTTTTTTTTTGGTTCGTGCATGTGTGGACTTGTGGAGAAGACTAGGGAAATTCCCAGCAGGGGCTCGGGTAGATCGTCCAGGAACATACCCTGAGGGCATGTACAGCGTCGGCTGGTTGGCAAAATTGCATATGCCCCCCTGGCACCTCCGGACGACGGCCTGCGCGTCGCTAGATGAGGCGACGGGGTCGTCCCGTTCCCCGACGCGAGGCGACGCTGCGACGCCGCGCTGTGTGGAAGGCGTCTACAGCGAGCAACGCCGGGCGGGAATCGCGGGATCCCGAGCTCTGCCCCCTCCCCTGCTAAATCCTTCGCGCCATCTGCTGTGACCCACGAGATCCCGAGCTCGAGGGCGCGGCGTGGAGGCGGCCGGCGGCGGGCTCGGGGACGCGGGTGGATGTGGCCGCGGGTGGGCTTCGGGCCGGGGCCGGAGGCCGGCTCCGGGCGTCGGTAGAGGTGGTGCCGGCTGGCTCTCAAGCGCGGGTGGAGGTGGACTCCGGTGGTCTTCGGGGTGGGGGTGGAAGCGGCCGCCGGCGGGCTCTCAAGCGCGGGTCCCCTGGGAGGTCGCCACCATGCTGGCGCTGCAAATCCCGTGGAGAAGCTCGCCCACCAGCCTGCCGCGCTGCTCCTCGACGGGGGAGCTCGCACACCCACGTGCCCGGAGCTCGAATCGGTGGCGTCGAGGCTCGATTCAGCTACGGCAAGGTCCGATTCGGTGGTGGTGGTTTTGATTTGGCTGATGCGGACCTCGAAGCCGTGCTTGTCTTGCTAGTTTCGTGATTCGGCAGTGGCGGTTTTGATTTGTTCCTGTGTTGATTTAGTTTCAGGTTCAGAGCTTTAGTTTCAGCCATATGCTTCCTCTGCTCAAAGCTGTAATCTGAAAAAAAAATAGTCTTGACTTGATAACTTGGGATTGTTGGATGGTATAGGTGGAGTACAATCCATTTTATCAATTTGGGGCCATTGGCCACATGAAAAATTCTCGAGAAATCCTTTCTGAAAACAGCTAGATGAAACTGTACTTCACTTTCAGACTTACCATTTGGAGCTGTTGTTTCAGACTTAACAGCACTGTCAAATAGAACCTTTATTATGGAAATCTGAGTGTAATTATGCTGGAAGTGCCATGAATCATAGACAGTAGTCAGTTTGAACCTTGTGATTATGTCATTTGATAAGTAAACTAAGTTTGGAAATTTGTGTCTGTTGCATAGACAGCTAGTATCTTTATTATGGTCTTTTCTGAATGTGAACAGAGCCATCAAGTGGCCTGCTAGTTCTTCTAAAATCTGGCATAGTGCATGTTGAATTATCTTGTGAGTGAATGTTGAAACTGCAATTACATTGTTGTTTTTGGCTGGCCATGATACGGAACCTGTGAGTGTAAAACAATGAACCTGTCGAGAGTGTGAATCTGTGAACCTCTTATCCTTTATCTTATATGAAGTTCCTCTCTAGTAAAATGGGATGCATACATCTTAATATGAACCTGTGAATGCTACCTGCATGTGAATCTGTCTGAATGTGAATGGTGTTGAATGTGAAAGGTGAATTCTGCTGAATGTACTGATGTGAATGGTGAATGGTACTGAATTGTAACTATATATAATATAATCATTTTATTAATGGATTCTAAAAATAATTGTGATCATGTTCTTATTTATGTTTGATATTATTTTATCAAATAGCCACACAATGATATACATGAATACATTTGTACTTGATAAGCTCCATGCAAATGAACAAAAAAAATTCTGATATGTAAATTGCTACAGAGATCAAAGTGAGCATCAAAATAGCTACAAAGGTCAAAATGGCCATACAATGGTATACACAAATGATATGTAGTTGATCTAAAACTACATGCAAAGCATTAAACAGCTTACAGACGCTTTCTCTGTCTATGGGCTGTACGACCTGTCTATACATTTGTCTATACGTTAAGTTCGAGGCTCTACAGACGGCGGGTCGTCTAAGGACTGTACATGCCCTGATGAAGATTTTGCAAAAGTTCCTGGTGGCATAGCTCCTCTGGATCGTTGGTTGTTTCCGTGGAAGCGGGATGTGCGAGCCTTCTTCAAGCCTGAGGTACGCGAGGTCGTCGTCGTCGACTTCTTCAGACGTGCGACGCAATGGCTGCAGACGTATGACGTGAGCAAACACGCAGAAGGGCGGGATGAAGGGGGGTGTCGTCATGTTCGGATTACGCGGTGGCCAGAGGCCGACCGTTGTGGGGCGCTGGCGGCGGCGGATTGATGGATCGCCGTGAGACCTAGCGTGCGTAACTTTCCAGCGATCTGAGGTCAGAGTCCCAGCGTGGGACGAGAGCCGGATATCCGTCCTCTATGGTCAATGCGCTATCCTGGTAATCCTCTTTCAAGTTTCTATTTATAGATCAACTAGGATCGCGCCCGTGCGTTGCTACTAGCATCACATAGAGGTGGATAACTGAAATTCCCATCCAAGAAAAAATATTGTTCTTTTTAAATTTTCTAAAGAACCAGAGTACATAAAACCAGTAAGTTTCTTTGTCTTGCTAAACAATCTAAAAACAAATACTAAATCATTTGACAAGAACACATATGTCAGCACATAACAAGTTGTAGGTGCAATAAACACTTTTATATGGTGGACCATTCCTTAATCCATCAAAAGAAAGAAAAAAACAACGATGTAATGTCAAAAAACAATGGTGTGATACTGTGATGTCAACAACTATTAACAGAATAATCTCCAGGTGCACAGCCTAAAAACTTTTCAGTTCAACCAAGTTCACTATTTCAAAAAATTAAAAAACTTAATTACAGAGAGTGTTGCATTGGTACCGTCAGATCGCAAGAGGATTAAAGTTTTGAAAATGAGACAACATCATGCAAAGTTCTTGTAATGGTTTCATGTTGCTTTCTAGAAGACCTACTATGGGAGACCGGATCCCTCACGCAATACAACAATACAGGAGAATTTGTGTAATCAGTAATAATCAGTAACACATTAACACTATGGAATCAAGACCAAATATATAATAAAAAATAATTAGTTCAAGAATGTATTTATTGAAAGACATCTCAAATCATACCTTAAGCAACACTTTCATGTTTCATCTAGGAATTTTAAAAACAAATTAAACTGAACCAGAACTCTGGAGTATGAATTACATAGACATGCAAAGTGTATTTCACCAGATCCAGAGCTTTCCCCTAGTACAACACATTCTAAAACCACAATGTTTGTTCAAAACCATCATAGCTGACTAAGTCATCTGAGCATAGTTGAATCTTCCACTACTTGTTGGGGCGTCAGTATACAAGTGATAAGGATGCAAGAGATAGAAGCTGTTAGAGAACTCACGTTAAATCTTCTGGACCCAATACATGACCCCATCTAATAATTTAAAAAACTTCATGTTGCATTGCAATTAACATTGGTGGAATGACTTAAAAAATCAACCCACTCTTCCTCTTATATTTCAGAAAGCCACCAAACATCATAGCCACAAATAGCACTGCCAGCTCATCCCAAACAAACTTCAACTTTGAAATCCTGCAAAACTATATATTTAAATGGTTACTGAGCAATACTATATATTAGTATAATAAGCTATCGCATTTTTCCTCCATGAACTCAATTTAGAAGCACCCTAAACTGTAACAAGGAGCACCTATATACGCAAGACATGATGGATCACCCCAAATAAACAGGAGGCTCTGAGCACCACCCAGAACTCCAATCCTTGGAAGGCGGTGGCCTAGGGAGAAGTCGATGGATCCGACGGCGGCCTGGGGTGGTATGGTGGTGGCGCTCGGGGCGTGTAACGCCTGCGTTTTTAGCTCCTAATAAATCACCAAATAAATCACGTGTGTTTTCAAAACGGTCCAGCTGAGCTCATTTGCCCCCTTTCGGAACCCTGGGTCACCGTCTCCCTCTCCCACCCTCGGCGCGCGTGCCGCGAATCCCGCCGGCACCGCCTGCGCGCGGGCCGCCGCCCGTCGCGTGCCGCCCCCAAAGACCGCGGTCGGCCACCACGCCGGGAATCCCGCGCACGCCGCGGTCCCGCCGGCCGGTCCGCCTCGCCATCACCGCCGTTCCGAAATTGACGCCGGTATCCGAGAAACCCAGAAAAAAATCTGCAAAATCCCTTCTCCTAATTTTTCTAGGAATCCTCCTAATTTTCTAAATCGCTTTTCTATTTTTCTCCCCTGAATTTTTTTCCTTTTTCCTATTTTTCTTTTTCTTTTCTTCTTTTTCTTTTCCCTTTTCTCCTTTTTCTTTTCCCTTCTCTTTTTTTTCCCACCTTTCTTCCTCCCGCGGCCGGGGCCGAGCCTGACCGCGGCTTCTCCCCCCGCGCGGCCCCCCCTTCCCCCTCGCGCGTGAACACCGGGGCCGGGACCCTTCCTCCCGCGCGCCCCCGGCGGTGCCCCCCTCCGACGGCGCCCCCCGCAGTCGGCCACCGCCCCTCGGCCCGTGCTCGCGGCAGAGCGGCAAAGACGCCTCCCTGGCAACCGGCGACCGCCATTAAGGCTTGCTCGCCCGGACACGCCACCGTGCCGCCTTCCCCCTCCGCGAGCGCCTGCACGAAGTGTCCAATCACACAGTACGCAGCCCCACCGCGGTCGTCGTCCACAGCCCCGCCGGAAATCGTCAACGGTGAGATTTTTTCCCCACCACCATTGATGACCCTAGAAGCTCCTCGAGCTCGGCCGCCGAACCGCCATTCGCCGCCTATAAAAGGAGCCGGCCGCCCACCGGCCGCCGCACTTCACCACGGCCACCTCCCTCCCCTTGCCTGAGCACTAGAGCGCCGCCGCCACTAACACATCACCACCGGTCCGCCGCCGCCCGTGGAGCCGTCCCCTCGCGCCGCCTAGACCCAAGGTGAGCACGGGAATGGGTCCCCCTCGCCCTCCTCTCTTTTTTCCCCTCATCCCCGGCCGTCCCCGTGGCCGGAGCCGCCGGCGAGCACCCCCACCGGCCGGCCTTCCCCGCACGGGCCGCCCCCCCCCCTTTTTCTTCGTCTCGGTTCTGAATCGCAAGGAAGAAGGAGGCCGTTAGGCCAAAAACCCCCCTGCCCCCTTTCTTTTTCCTAAGAGAGCCCCTGCCTCTATTCCCCCTCCCTTTACTCTTTTCAAATAGCCCCTGGATCAGTAATTAATTGTAGATTGAATGCTGCCAAACCCTAAATAATTTACAAACCAGGCCCTAACCAAGTTTATGTTATCATAATCACCCCTTCCCCTATTAATAAAAATTACTAATAGGTCCTTAGCCTCTATAATCTCTCTTTAACCTAACATCTCATGCACAATTTTATTTCCGATTAAATCCAAATTTCACCACAGTACCCCCGCCGAACCAACCCCTCTCCTAGGGCCTATTTATACCCCTCCTCCGCTCACTCCCCCCTCCCCGAGCTCGGCCGGAAACATGTGTGCTAATATTGCTTGCCTGCTTGTGTGAATACCATAGCCGACGGAATAGACGGAGGAAGGTACCCCGAGCCGGAGATCGAAGCCGACTACCGCGAGCGGGGAGCCCGAGGTCCCGAACACCGAGCCGCACTCCCCGAAGACTTCGAAGACGGCAAGTTCAACCTCCCCCTTTGATGCATGCTTCTGTCCTAGTTTTTAAAATATATCCTATACCCGTTTTATAAATTGCATATTGTTTTATTGCAAAACATGGTAGGATAGCCACCCTTGATTGCTATGATTGAACCTTGTTTTGGCCTAAATGAGTGCTTTAAAAATGTGGGTGTGCGCTTTCAAAATGTGTGAGTGCTTTAAAAACAAAAAGGGGATATGTTTGGAAAATGAGTAAAGAGCGGGTAGACGGGATGGACGTGTGTGTCGGGAGTATGGGTGAGCTCGTACCGTGTGGTTGAGCGTGTTGGGAGTTGTCCATCTTGTCGGTTAAGGACCGGGTTGCGTGACATCTCACCCGACCCAAATCATCGTACAACCACTCGACCGTTGTATGTGGCAACGCTTAGCATAAATCCCACTAGTTAATCTACTTGCCATCCGGGTGTGCGGGAGAGCAGCGGGAGACCAAGGAGTAGGGGTACGCTCGTGTGAGGTACGCCCCGGTTATGTGGGATAACCCCTTGGGTGCTTCCGTGGTGGCTCGTAGTGTTAGCTAAGGTGGGTAATGGCTTTGATAGGATCCGTACCTAAGCACCGAGGTGTCCGTGTGACTCGTACCCTACTTGTGGGTAAAGATGTACAACCTCCGCAGAGTGTCAAACCTATTCGAATAGCCGTGTCCACGGTATTGGACGAGTCACGGTGTGGTCACAAAAACTAGTGTTTGGGATGGGATGATTTCTGGCGTGAGTTGTTTTCTGGGTGAAGAGTGTGGCTGTGTGCCTGGGCTACGACGGACGGGAAGTCCGGTAGATCCACAGTGGTTTTCCTAAAACAAGTGAGTTACTTGGGTTATGAAAATGATTTGCGAAATTTTTTTTTTTTGAAATGAACCCCTGCATGTGTAAGTTTGCAAAATGAACCTTAACCTGATCCTTGTTATACCTTATGCATGATACTGCTTATAAGCCCCTCCGTGGGTGGGGTTGGATTTGCTGAGTACGTATGTACTCACTCTTGTTTTACTAATTATTTTACAGAGGAGGATCCCGATTACATTCCCGAAGTCGTTGAGTAGGTTGTGCCCTACACCCAACCGTGCTTGTGTACCAGGGCCCTACCGAAAGCTTCCATGGTGTGGTACTCCGAGGAGGCTATGGAAGCCTTTGCTATTGTAGTGTGGTCGTTAGCGTTTGTGTTGTTCCTTGTAGCGTTGGCACTACCGTGCCCTTTGTGTCGCCGTGATGTAAAAGACTGATTTCCACCTGTTGTAATAAATGTGTTACCAGCCTCCTGGGACTGGTATTTGTGGCACATTTGGTCACCTCTGATGAGGGGACGCTTCAGGTGGTATCAGAGCCGTAGGTTGGCCGTAGGACATGACCCCTAGGATACGAGACCTCCTCTGGCCCTCTCTAACCTTTCCTTTGCTAAGCTCACCTTTTCCCAAATCCTTACCTTGATTCTTGCCTGTTTCCAGATGCCTAACCCCGAGTGGAACGGTGGAATTTGCCCCGTCCGGCTCGGCCTCCCTAACTTTGTTGCTACTCAGCCTAGAGCGCGTCGGAGTAAGGGATCCGCCAGAGTTCGTCTACCGGGAGTACGAACGCTTCGGCACCCTTCGGTGTAAGCTGCTGATCTTTGTGGGAAGGAGCACGCTGTACCCCGACATAGAGCCATGGTTCGTCAACGCCACGGGTTTTCGCTTTGCCGACACCTACCCCAAGGTCGCTCGGAAGGCCCCGCGACGCCTACGAGTGGTTTACAGACAACACCTCCGAAGGACTCCTATGGGATTCTTTCCACCCTCCGGAGGAAGAGGACGCTCGTGGATTGATCGCATGAGAGGTTTGGAACGAGAGGAAGAAGAATTAGAAGAGGCAGTTTCCCACCTATCCACATACCTCAGAGGCCTAGACCACCTTTATCGGGGAGCAAGCCCGGCGGTCGAAGCGAGCGGATCGACGGGCGGAAAGAGCAGTAACGAGAGGATAGAACTAGAAAGGGTAAAGACAACCATAGCAGAAGTTGAACTACACAACACCAAGCAAGAATACCTCAGGGAAAGAGAGCGCACGCTGTTGGCCCATAAAGCCCTATGGGATGAACTGAAGGAGCGTAGAAGCAGAGATGAAGGAGCCAGAGCAGAAGAGAATGAACCCTAAGAAACCCACTGGGACAAAGGAACTCAGACGGAGGATGAGATACTGGAGCAAGATCTCCCACTGAAGAAGCGTCGTATCCAGTTAGAGGAAGAATCACCATGAGGATAAGACTAGGGTGTGTTAGGCTAGAAGTTGAGTCCTAGTAATAATAAGTGTACCCCGAAGGATGTACCCCAACCTTCCTACTAAATAAAGTTATCCATCTTTTGTACCCCACCACAACCTGTTCAACCCTATCTTTGTTTTCAGATGGCGGAAGATGGATGGACCCAAGGCGTGTGCCGGGGAGGAGCCTCGGTTTTGCTCGCTCGCTCATCCACTCCCCGGAGCGCCTCGGTATCACCGAGCGCCCTAGGTACTACGAGCGAGAGAGTACGAGCAACTCGGCACTCTTCGCCGTAGAGTGGTCCTCTCCGTCGCTAGAAGCAACCGCCACACCAACATCGAGCCGTGGCGCGTGACCGCCACGGGGTTCCGACACCGGGATACCTATCCTTTGGCCCTCGAAAAGCCCTCCGCTACCTCGTGTCGAATCTACGAAGAGCACCTCGTCCCCACACCGATGAGGTACTTCCCTCCCGCCATCGGGACCCCGGTTTGGCAGGGCCCGCATGAGGAACTTGGAGCGACGCCGCCACCAAGAAGACCCGCTATACCACGTAGTCGCCTACCTTGTCTCCCCGGACAAGCTCTTTGATGACCCGAGCCGGACACTTGAGGGAACAGATCCGCCGGCCGAGCAAGTCGAAGTCACGGTGCGGATGCACCAAGTCCGAGTGGCTCAAGCCGAAGCGAGGACCGCGGCAGCCCATAAGCAAGGGAAGCCGTTGCCCCAGAAAGCCTCGAAGGATCCGGGACCAACGCATGCAAGAATGGACCCACGGCGGAACGCCGGTTCCGGCCATTGGAGAACCTCAAGTCCCGCCGGGGAACACCCCTTGTAGGATGGGGAGGAGCCATAGAAGTCCCACCAGCACCACCAGCAGTCACCGAACCCCCAACAGCTACCACTGAAGCCGCAGCACAGCCCCAGGAAAACGGAGACCCCGAAGGCGGAAACGATGACGAGTTGCTCATCCCACTGGAAGAACACTCGACCCCAGAAGACAGCTCCCCTCGCGAGTAGTGTGCCCCAAGACCCAGGGAATGAAGCCGTACCGGTCCAAGTCGCGCCCTTAGCCTTTAGCTGTGTAGTGTGTCCGCGTAGTCGGGATGTATCCTCCTCACTGGTTTGTAATAAAAACTTGTTTGTGCTTGCTTGTTTGCTATGTGCTTGTTGTGTGCTTACCGGCAGAATAAACCCTGCCTTTTCAAAAGAAATCCGTTATAATCCACTTAAACATCACATAAAACTAGATCTCTTAGAAACCCGCTTCTTTACAGATGGTTTCCGAGCACCTGTCGAGACCCACCGGTCGGATGCTGAGGGATCACAAGCCGATCGGAGGGAGCGCCTCCACGAACGAGGAGGTTAACCAAAATGAAGATGGAGGGAGAGAATGTGGTCCCGCCACCACCACCCCCTCCTATTGACTTGGCTCAAGTCTTAGCCAACCAGATCGTCTTGATGGAGGCTATCTTCAATGCCATCAACCGCCCAAGACCCCGCGCCATGAGCATGAATGAGAAGCCGATCGAGTTCCTCGGGACTAAGCCGCCAACCTTTAGCGGGTCGGTGAATCCTTTGGACGCCGACGATTGGCCGAGAGCCATCCCGAGGGAACCGGAGCCCCCTCCACCGCGAGGACCATGACAAGGTTCTCTTGGCGGCTCACCGACTCACCGGGACGAGCCCTAGCTTGGTGGGAGAATTATCGCGCCGCGCCCAAGGATCCCTCCGCCATCACATGGGATGAATTCGTGGAGGAGTTCCGCCGCTACCACATCCCGGAGGCCACACCGAAGCGGAAGGCGTACGAGTTCCGCGAACTCCGCCAAGGCAACATGTCCGTGGAGGAATACACGTACCGTTCATAGAGCCGGCACGCTATGCCCCCGAGGAGGTGGATAAAGACTCCAAAAAGCAAGAGATGTTCAAGAAGGGGCCGACTCCGAACCGAGGACACCGCCGACTCCTCGCATTTACCCGGACTATAATACCCTTATGAACATGGCAATCCTCACGGAAAGAGCAAAGGCCGAGGAAAAGAAGGAAAACAAGCGCAAGTTCATGGAACACAAGGCCAAGCAGCAAGAGCGGTCCCAGAGGCCGAGAAACTTTGGACACCCCATGTCCAGGTTCCAAGCTCCGATGCAGTACAGAACCCAAACCCAAGCCACAAGCTCACAAGCCCCCAGAGCCCAGTTCAAGCCCTCCTACAACCAGAATACCATGAAGCCCCCACAGAACAACACTAGCAAGATCACTACCAACAACAACAACAGCAGCTCCCGAGTGTGTTTCAACTGCCGGGAAACCGGGCACTTCATCGCCAACTGCCCCTATGCTAAAAAGCCAGCCACCACCACCTACTCCAACTCTGTGAATGGGCCAAGGCCACTTGCGTCAGGAGCCAACCGCATGCCGGTGCGCGGCAACAACAACTTCGGCAACAACACCAACAACCGGCCAGATGAGGCAGCCCCGGCTAGCCGTATGGACGCGCTCGGGTAAATCACATCAATGCGCAGGAGGCACAAGAAGCACAAGGAGTGGTACTCGGTGAGTTCCTGGTCGCCTCGCTTTGGCTACCATACCGTTCGATTCGGGAGCATCACACTCATTCATATCCTCAAGCTTTGTGGAAAAGCATAGCATACCCACAAAGTACTACTAAAAGCACCCCTAATAACTCGAACGCCCGGAGGTGACATTAACTGTCAACCGGGATGCCCCCGGTAAGGATTATTTTAAGTGGGGTAGAGTTCCTAGCAGACTCGGTAGTACCGAAATCCAAGGGGATAGATGTGATCCTTGGTATGGACCGGTTAAGCCAACACCATGGCCTCATAAGCCGCGCCGATAAAGTAGTGCACCCGACCAACCCGGACGGGATACAAGTGACCGCCACACCGGGGACACAGCTCGGATATAATGGTTTTCAACATAGAAGCCAAGTCCATAGAAGATGTCCCGAGTAGTACGAGAATACCCGGATGTGTTCCCCGAAGGACTCCCCGGAATGCCACCGGACGAGGATATAGAGTTCGTGATCGATCTTATCCCCGGAACCTCTCCCATAGCCAAGAGGCCCTATAGGATGGCGGCCCCGAGTTGGCGTAACTAAAGAAGCAGCTAGCGAGCTCCGGCGAAGTGGGTTCATCGACCAAGTTCATCACCTTGGGGAGCCCCGGTGCTTTTCGTGGAGAAGAAGGATAAGAGCATGAGGATGTGTGTGGACTATCGCTCGCCGAACGAGGTCACTATTAAGAACAAGTACCCTCTTCCCGTAATAGATGACCCGTTTGACCAACCGAAGGGAGCCAAGTATTTCTCGAAGGTGGATCTAAGATCGGGATACCACCAGCCTCAAGATCGTGGAAAGTGACATCCCCAAGATCGCCTTTGTCACTCGCTACGGGCAATATGAGTTCACGGTGATGTCCTTTGGACTAACCAATGCCCCAAAGATACTTCATGAACCTCATGAATAAGGTGTTCATGGAGGAATTGGACAAGTTTGTCGTGGTCTTCATTGACGACATACTTGTTTACTCCAAGAGCGTGGAGGAGCATGAACAACATCTTCGAGTAGTGCTGGGAAAGTTAAGGGCACACAAGCTATACGCCAAGTTCAGCAAATGCGAATTTTGGTTAAAAAAGATATCCTTCCTTGGGCACATTCTAACTGCAGAAGGAGTAGCCGTAGACCCCGGGAAAGTTGAGACAGTCTCCAACTGGCAGCAACCAACCAACGTGAGTGAGATCAGGAGTTTCCTAGGTTTAGCCGGATACTACCGGAGATTTATCGAGGGATTCTCCAAGATCGCCCGCCCATGACAGCCGTAGCCGCTTAAGAAAGAGAAGAAGTTTAACCGGACCGAGGCCTCGTGAAAGAAGTTTCCAAGAGTTGAAGAAGAGGCCGACCACGGCCCCGCGTCGACCCCCGCCGGATATTCAACGAGACTTTGTCGTGTATTGCGACGCCTCCCGACAAGGGTTGGGATGTGTTCTCATGCAAGATGGGAAGGTAGTGGCATATGCCTCCCGTCGGCCCTCAAACCCCATGAGCAGAACTATCCCACCCATGATCCGGAGTTTGCGGCGGTACCGTAGTGCATGCCCTGAAGATCTGGAGACACTATCTGATCGGGAACAAGTGTGAAATCTACACAGACCACAAGAGTCTGAAGTACATCTTCACTCAGCCCGACCTGAACCTAAGGCAGAGAAGGTGGCTAGAGCTAGTCAAGGACTATAACCTAGAGATTCACTACCACCCGGGAAAGGCCAATGTAGTAGAAGATGCCCTAAGCCGGAAGACCTATGAGAAGGTGGCACCCAAGAATGCCCAGTTGCAAGAGGAGATGGCCCGACTCAATGTGCACATCGTCCCCCAAGGTTACGTCCGCCAGCTGAGTGTTCAGCCTACCCTAGAAGAGAAGATCCGGAAGGCCCAAGAAGCCGACGAGGATCTGATGAGGATCCGCAAGCATACCGGAGAGAACAAGGCCCCCGACTTCAGGGTAGATGACCAAGGCACCCTGTGGTACAAGAACAGGATATGCGTGCCCGAAGGTGGAGATTTTCGACAGACCATCATGGATGAGGCACACAACTCAGCGTACTCCATACACCCGGGATCCACCAAGATGTACATGGACTTAAAGCAGAAGTACTGGTGGAATGGGATGAAGGCAGACATTGCACGGTTCGTCGCCCATTGTGACACTTGTCAGAGGATCAAAGCTGAACATCAGAAGCCAGCAGGACTGTTGCAACCTTTACCAATCCCAGTATGGAAGTGGGACGAGATAGGTATGGACTTCATAGTAGGGTTGCCAAGGACTCAGAAGGGACATGACTCCATATGGGTGATCGTGGACCGACTCACTAAAGTCGCTCACTTTCTACCCGTACGGACCACTTATGGTGGAGAGAAGTTGGCAAAACTCTACATAGAAAATATAGTGAAGCTGCATGGAGTGCCTAGCGAATAGTCTCGTACGAGAGGGACCCAGTTCACCTCTAGGTTTCGGAAAAGCCCGCACAAAGCCATGGGCACCAAGCTAGACTTCGACTCAAAGATACCACCCACGTACGGACGGACGGCACCGAAAGGGTGAATCAAATTTTGGAAGATATGTTGAGAGCATGCGTCCTCACCTACGGCAAAGATTGGGAGCAGAGCCCGCCATATGCGTAATTTTCCTACAACAACGGCTACCAAGCAAGTCCGGGAATGTCGCCATTCGAAGCACTATACGGGAGAAAATGCGAGAACACCCCCGATGTGGTCGAAGTAGGAGAGCGTGCCCGGTTGGGCCCGCACTCATAAAGGAAGCCGAGGAGCGCGTAGGCCGATATTCGAGAAAAGTTGAAAGCCGCCCGGCCCCGACGGAAGAGCTACGCGGACAAGAAGAGGCGTGAAGCGAGCTTCAACCCAGAGACTTCGTCTATCTCAAGGTTTCACCCATCCGAGGGACTCGAAGATTTCAAGTACACGGGAAGTTGGCCCCTCGGTACATCGGCCCGTATAAAGTGCTCAAGAGAGTCGGAGCGAAGAGCATATCGACCGGAGCTACCCGAGGAGATGGCGGATATACACCCGCATTCCACATCTCTCGGCCTACGCCGATGTTTGAAGGTTCCGGAAGAAAAGCGAGTACCGAGGAGAGTCCATCGATCTACGCCCGGACCTTAGGTACCAGGAGGTGCCCGTCAAGATCTTAGACACTGTGGTCAAGCGGACAAGAACGACCGAAGTACGGGTATGCAGAGTCCAATGGAGTAGACACGGGGTGGAAGAAGCTACGTGGGAACGAGAGGATGCATTGAGGAAAGAATTTCCCCACCTATTCGAGACTTAGCCGAATCTCGAGGACGAGATTCATTTTAAGTGGGGTAGGTTTGTAACGCCCGCGTTTTTAGCTCCTAATAAATCACCAAATAAATCACGCGTGTTTTCAAAACGGTCCAGCTGAGCTCATTTGCCCCCTTTCGGAACCCTGGGTCACCGTCTCCCTCTCCCACCCTCGGCGCGCGTGCCGCGAATCCCGCCGGCACCGCCTGCGCCGGCCGCCGCCCGTCGCGTGCCGCCCCAAGACCGCGGTCGGCCACCACGCCGGGAATCCCGCGCACGCCGCGGTCCCGCCGGCCGGTCCGCCTCGCCATCACCGCCGTTCCGAAATTGACGCCGTATCCGAGAAACCCGGAAAAAAAATCTCGCAAAATCCCTTCTCCTAATTTTTCTAGGAATCCTCCTAATTTTCTAAATCGCTTTTCTATTTTTCTCCCCTGAATTTTTTTCCTTTTTCCTATTTTTCTTTTTCTTTTCTTCTTTTTCTTTTCCCTTTTCTCCTTTTTCTTTTCCCTTCTCTTTTTTTTCCCACCTTTCTTCCTCCCGCGGCCAGGCCGAGCCTGACCGCGGCTTCTCCCCCGCGCGGCCCCCCCTTCCCCCTCGCGCATGAACACCAGGGGCCGGGACCCTTCCTCCCCGCGCGCCCCGGCCGGTGCCCCCCTCCGCACGCGCGCCCCCCCGCAGTCGGCACCGCCCTCCGGCCCGTGCTCGCGGCGGGCAGAGCGGCGGCGCACGCCTCCCTCGGCAACCGGCGACCGCCATTAAGGCTTGCTCGCCCGGACACGCCACCGTGCCGCCTTCCCCCTCCGCGAGCGCCCGCACGAAGTGTCCAATCACACAGACGCAGCCCCCACCGCGGTCGTCGTCCCGCGCCCCCGCCGGAAATCGTCAACGGTGAGATTTTTTCCCCACCACCATTGATGACCCTAGAAGCTCCTCGAGCTCGGCCGCCGAACCGCCATTCGCCGCCTATAAAAGGAGCCGGCCGCCCACCGGGCCGCCGCACTTCACCACGGCCACCTCCCTCCCCTTGCCTGAGCACTAGAGCGCCGCCGCCACTAACACATCACCACCGGTCCGCCGCCGCCCGTGGAGCCGTCCCCTCGCGCCGCCTAGACCCAAGGTGAGCACGGGAATGGGTCCCCCTCGCCCTCCTCTCTTTTTTCCCCTCATCCCCGGCTGTCCCCGTGGCCGGAGCCGCCGGCGAGCACCCCCACCGGCCGGCCTTCCTGCACGGGCCGCCCCCCCCCCCCCCCCTTTTTCTTCCGTCTCGGTTCCGAATCGCAAGGAAGAAGGAGGCCGTTAGGCCAAAAACCCCCCCCCCCCCTTTCTTTTTCCTAAGAGAGCCCCCGCTCTATTCCCCCTCCCTTTACTCTTTTCAAATAGCCCCCGGATCGGCAATTAATTGTAGATTGAATGCCGCCAAACCCTAAATAATTTACAAACCAGGCCCTAACCAAGTTTATGTTATCATAATCACCCCTTCCCCTATTAATAAAAATTACTAATAGGTCCTTAGCCTCTATAATCTCTCTTTAACCTAACATCTCATGCACAATTTTATTTCCGATTAAATCCAAATTTCACCACAAGTACCCCCCGCCGAACCAACCCCTCTCCTAGGGCCTATTTATACCCCTCCTCCGCTCACTCCCCCCTCCCCGAGCTCGGCCGGAAACATGTGTGCTAATATTGCTTGCCTGCTTGTGTGAATACCATAGCCGACGGAATAGACGGAGGAAGGTACCCCGAGCCGGAGATCGAAGCCGACTACTGCGAGCAGGAGCCCGAGGTCCCGAACACCGAGCCGGCACTCCCCGAAGACTTCGAAGACGGCAAGTTCAACCTCCCCCTTTGATGCATGCTTCTGTCCTAGTTTTTAAAATATATCCTATACCCGTTTTATAAATTGCATATTGTTTTACTGCAAAACATGGTAGGATAGCCACCCTTGATTGCTATGATTGAACCTTGTTTTGGCCTAAATGAGTGCTTTAAAAATGTGGGTGTGCGCTTTCAAAATGTGTGAGTGCTTTAAAAACAAAAAGGGGATATGTTTGGAAAATGAGTAAAGAACTGGGTAGACGGGATGGACGTGTGTGTCAGGAGTATGGGTGAGCTCGTACCTGTGTGGTTGAGCGTGTTGGGAGTTGTCCATCTTGTCGGTTAAGGACCGGGTTGCGTGACATCTCACCTGACCCAAATCATCGTACAACCACTCGACCGTTGTATGTGGCAACGGCTTAGCATAAATCCCACTAGTTAATCTACTTGCCATCTGGTGTGCGGGAGAGCAGCGGGAGACCAAGGAGTAGGGGTACGCTCCGTGTGAGGTACGCCCCGGTTATGTGGGATAACCCCTTGGGTGCTTCCGTGGTGGCTCGTAGTGTTAGCTAAGGTGGGTAATGGCTTTGATAGGATCCGTACCGCACCGAGGTGTCCGTGTGACGGTACCCTACTTGTGGGTAAAGATGTACAACCTCTCGCAGTGTCAAACCTATTCGAATAGCCGTGTCCACGGTATTGGACGAGTCACGGTGTGGTCACAAAAACTAGTGTTTGGGATGGGATGATTTCTGGCGTGAGTTGTTTTCTGGGTGAAGAGTGTGGCTGTGTGCCTGGGCTACGACGGACGGGAAGTCCGGTAGATCCACAGTGGTTTTCCTAAAACAAGTGAGTTACTTGGGTTATGAAAATGATTTGCGAAAACTTTTTTTTTGAAATGAACCCCTGCATGTGTAAGTTTGCAAAATGAACCTTAACCTGATCCTTGTTATACCTTATGCATGATACTGCTTATAAGCCCCTCCGTGGGTGGGGTTGGATTTGCTGAGTACGTATGTACTCACTCTTGTTTTACTAATTATTTTACAGAGGAGGATCCCGATTACATTCCCGAAGACGTTGAGTAGGTTGTGCCCTACACCCAACCGTGCCTGTGTACCAGGGCCCTACCGAAAGCTTCCATGGTGTGGTACTCCGAGGAGGCTATGGAAGCCTTTGCTATTGTAGTGTGGTCGTTAGCGTTTGTGTTGTTCCTTGTAGCGTTGGCACTACCGTGCCCTTTGTGTCGCCGTGATGTAAAAGACTGATTTCCACCTGTTGTAATAAATGTGTTACCAGCCTCCTGGGACTGGTATTTGTGGCACATTTGGTCACCTCTGATGAGGGGACGCTTCAGGGCGTGGTACGATAGTGGATGGCGATGGGGAGGGCAACGGTTTTTTTGTGTGTACGACGGCAGACGGCGATGTGGGCTGCATGTCGTCCAAATTGCGTGGGGAACTCAGGTCCTCCAAACGTCCAGGCATAAGAACTAAACAAACAACCTTAGTATCTCTGCACTAATTTAGGCTGCGTTTGGAAGTCTGTATTGAGGCCATGATATTGGCATTGGAATTAGCATACCTCAATTCCACGCGTTTGGATGGTCACGGCATTGGAGACGGGAAACTCGACTCGTTTCCGTGCAGCATTGCCTTCACCTGGTCCGAAACAATACCGAGGCAACACCCTCTGTATTGTCTGTTAAGGCATCGAGCCCTCCTCTACCCCCGCATCTCTCCCTCTCCCGCACACCATCGTCGTCTTCAACACAAGCAGAGCAGCGTGGGCCCACCCTTCCTCAACCGACGAGCGCACCGCCCCTACATGGCGCTGAGCCGTCCCTCCTGAGCCCCTCCGCCAGCTACGTGCCGTCCCTCCTGGGCTCATCCGCCAGCGCGCGCCGTTCCTCCCAGTCTCCCTCTCCGGCGGCAAGCGAACCACCCCTCCCGGGCTCCTTCTCTGCCAGCGAGTGCGCCGCCCTGCCACACCTACCTGGCTACCTCTCTATCGACGAAGGCGTCGTACCACCACACCTTCCTCCGCCTACTAGCGGGACACCCCCTCTCGGTCTCCCTACGCCGATGGGCTCACCGCAGCAAACCTTGTAATATGATGACATAGGAGTAAAGAATAGTTTAGTTAATATAAGGAAACGTAGCATGTAGGTTCGGTTGCGGGATGTCTTCGAAGATAATATACCAACTGAAAACATGTGGCAATCAAGCATTATAAATATCAACAGGTGACCAATCCTCTAGTCTAGGTTCCAAAGATTAATGGTATGCATCAAATAATCAAGAAGTAGGTCAAGTATATAAAAAAGGTCAGTTTAGTCCATTAAATAGGATTAGATATCATGATTCATATAAAAATTTGAAAACAAAATGCAATAATGTAACAAGGGATTGGGTAGGGCTTGCCTTTGTCGACGATTTGCTTTTTTTGCTTTTCATGTGATTCTTGTCTCTCCAACGTAACCAATAATATATTTATGTCTAGGTGCATACAAAATGAATGTACCAAGAAAAGTCAAAAACGATAAGTACTTTGGAACGAAGGGAGCACATGCCAACTAAGGCCTCATTCGTTTCCACGGGATCAATTCCGATCGGAATGGATAAATACAACAAGAAAATCATGGTAGTTACTATAAGATATCCGGATTTATTCCGGGTCGAAAATTAATTTGCTCATGATAGGTACACCAAAAGGCTCGGAATCAATCCACTAGTCAAGAGGTGTGGAACCAATCCGGCTCTGCGGTCTCTTGTTCTACCTATCATGATCGGTAAATTAATTTTTGATCCGGAATAAATCCGAGTCCATATCATAATTTTCTTCATACATTTATTATTCCGTCCGGATTGAATCCCACCGAAGCGAACAAGCCCTAAAAATATGTGGCAATCAAGCATTATAAATATCAACAGGAGGTTGATAATCCTCTAGGTTCCAAAGATTAACGGTAACATCAAATAATCAAGAAGTAGGGCAATTTAGTCGGGGGGAAAAGAAGTAGGTCAGTGTAGTCCATTAAATAGGAGTAGCTATCACCAGTCTGTTCGGTTGGTGGTGGTGGCCGATGACTACTTAGTCTTTGGTTTGTTCGAGAGAATAATCTTCTTGGTACGGTTCTTTGATGGTGGTTTGTTCTGAGAGGAAAGTACTGCTGCTGGTGGCTGATAAGCCAACCGAACAGGGTGCACGATTCATATACAATTTTGAAAACAAAATGCAGTAATGTAATTTGATAAAATTTAACAACGGTTGTTTGGATAGGGCTCTTCATGAGATTCTTGTCAACAATTTGCTTTTTTTTGGGGGGGGGGGGCTCTTCATGATATTCTTGTCTCCAACGTCTTTGTTGTGTGTAGCTGAGGTGGACCACCTAAGCTACGGTTTGAGAAAGAAAATAATTCAAACAAACAACAAAAGGTTTATATGGGGATGATCGAGTGTGGCTGTAAAAGGCTAAACCAGGCTCCAGTTTTGGGCAGGTTGGACTTTTAGTGATTTGTTGCGAGAGAAAAACAATGTGCAACTAAAATCTGTTTATTTAAGCTTCACAACGTTGACAGTTAGGCTGCGTTTGTATGTCTGAATTGAAGATTGGAATTTGGTATTGGAATTTAGTATCTTCAATACCTGACGTTTGGATGTGCTAGGTATTGGAATTAGAAATCTCCTCCAATACCGAGCTCGGCATTAGCCTTCAGCCGCACCCCTCCCTCAATTCGGACCGCTTAACCTCCGTATTCATCGGCATTGGCTACCCCCTCGCATCCCCCGTCTGCCCCGCGCCTCGCGCCTCCTCGCCAGTCCGCCGGCCAGCTTCCCTTCCCTCCACGGCGTCTCTCCCGGCGGCTCCGACCCATCCACTCCGGCGGCATCCCTCCACGGCGGTTGTGCCCTGCCTCCTCTTCCCCATCTCCAATGATTTGGCCGCGCCCCACCTATCTTCCCCATCTCCGGTGAGCTTGGCCGCGGCACCGCGATGCGCCCCGCCTCCCCTTTCCCATCTCCATCGGTCTGGAGGTGAGCGCGCAGGGGGAACTCTATTCCGGATGTGGGCGCGCGAGGGAGAGGTCCGGCCTGGAAGCGAGCGCATTGGGTAGCTCCGGCGCGGAGGCAGGTGTGCGCAGGCGAGCTCCGGCCCGGAGGCGGGCGGGCGTGGGTGAGCTCCGTCCTGGAGGAAGGCAAACTCCTGTCCGGAGGCGCGCGCTAGGGAGCTCCGGCCCGGAGGCACTACCTTCTCCAGCGAGGCATGGGGCGCCGCAGATGAGCTCCTAGTGAGGTCCGCCGTCAGCATGGCGGGGTGTTGTCTGCAGAGGAGTAGGAGATGTAGTTCTCAATGCCAAGGTATGGACACTCCAAACAAGAATTGGATTTTATCAGCTCCTTGGATTCCAACTAACAATTTCAGCTACATCCAAACTATAGATTTGGTATTGTAACTCATTACCAAAATCACTCTGATTTGGCATTGGAGCCAATTCAATGTCAAGACTTGCAATGTCAACATCCAAACTGAGCATTATAGAAGCTCAAGTAAATGGCAAGCTTCATGTGCAGCTTATGTGAAACACATCTTCTAAAAGTTAGTATTGGATTTTCATGAAAAATACCAGCAATTGTTTTTTTAAAAAAACTCAAATGCTGCAGCCCAAACAAATAAACCTTTATAAAGTAGAATTTCAGATAATTTTTGGAAGCCACCGTATACCCTACCGAACCGGACCGGACCGGCGCTCTCGCCTCTCCCTCTCCCCTTTTCGGACCCCGCGCGCCCTCGCCTCCCTCCCAAATCGGCCACCAATCACCGAGCCCTGCCAATCCCCGGAGGAGATGGACGACGCCACGGCGACCGCGTTGGTGGTCGCGTGCGCGGAGTTCTCCCTACCGGCGAGGGAGAAAGAGCTTTTCGCCATGGCGAAGAAGCTCGGCACCGCCGCCAAGCGCTGCAAAATCGCGAACAAGAAGCTTGAGGACGCCACCGCCAGGCTTTCGGAAGCCGACGAAGCGGGGCGCCTCGATGCGGTGCTCGGCCTGCGCGCAGCCGCCACCGCGCTGGGGGACGCGGCGGCCATTCTGGAGCGCGCGTGCGACCGCTTCACCAGCCTGGTTGCCGCGGTCGGGGCAGCGCGGCCGGGCGCGGAGGAGGAGGCAGCGCGGCCGAGCGCCGAGGCCAACGAAGCGGGGCAGCACGACGCTGTCCTCGACCCGCGCGCAGCTGCCACCGAGCTGGGGAACGCGGCGGCCACTCTGGCGCGGGCGTGCGACGACTTCGCCCAGCTGGTGGCCGCCATCGGGGCGGTGCGGGCGGGCACGGAGGAGGAGGCCGCGCGGCCGAAGGGGTGCTGGGCGCGCATCAAGGCGTGGTGGAGGGACTGGAGGCGGGGCACGAGCGGCGGGGTGGTGGACCCGGAGGCAGCGGCACCTCTGCTCGCCAGGGACCTGAGCGCGCCCCTCTGGCACAAGGGGGCGACGGTCGCCCACCTTCCTGCTGCTGCTGCTGGTGGTGGTCAGGTACGGACCCGTTCAGCCGTTCTCGCCATCTTCTTGGGCTTCTTGGCTCACTGCGCTCTCGGGGTTTGCTTGCGGCCGGTGGCGTGGGGGTGCGTGGCGTGCGGAGACGCACGCCAGGTGTTCGACCTCGCGCCCGTGGGGGGCGTAGAGTGTTTCTTGATGGCATCTTGGACACATTTTCATAGATGGTAATCTCAGAGTCACGCTGTCTTGCTGTTGTGAGTTGTGACGTCCAACAACCAATTGTGAGACTAACTCTTTGGCATTTTTCTTGGATAAATATTTTCGGCTTTGCTTTCTGCTCAAAGAATGATTTGATTCTGTCTTTAGTGCTAGTATCTGTATCTTGCTTTCTACTATATAATATAATTCAAGCCGGCAAATGTCCAGGTTTTTATAAAAAAACCTGAGTCTTACCATTTCTTTTATGCAAACAGGGCAATGATCTGAGCTACTGTTCAGCCATGCAGGCCACGGCCCTACTTGGCGCTCTTACTGTCCTCCCCTACATGGGTGGATCGGGTGGCATACTCAAGGACATGGTAGCCTGCTACCGTCGGTGGATCGGTATCACATTTGCATGGTTATGGGGCATTCTCGGTGTAGGTGTGCCTTGCCTGGTGGCCAGAAGTTCTTTCCTGCACCTGGTTGCCCGGGTCCTCACTCCTCAGACCTCAGTTGCATTGGCATGCTTAGGTACAACCTCTCTGACTCTGTTCTAAACACTAGTTAACATCCGCTGATCAGTATCTGACAATAACTTGCATGCTTCCTGTTTCAGCCGTAACTGTGCTAGTGATTTTTTACTGTCAATGGTCGCTGGCCCCGGATTGGACCACAGACATCTGGTTGTTAGTCATCATTACGATTGCTGCGCACGTTGGCCTTCTCTGCCGGGTACGTTGTACACTTGTACTGAGCATATTCTTGCTTTGCTCCCTTGTTTTTGTGCAAACCTAAGTCCATCGTCCACCTTTGTTATGCAGGCTTGGCACAGGGGTGATCTGTAAATGGGAGTGATCTCCACCAAATGAAAAGTGTGGACAGAGCCTCCGAAGGCCCGAAGTACGAGTCCTAGGTACATAGGCGTTCTTTACTATCGTTGGCTGCTGCTGATGTATGAGTGCATTGTGGTGATTCATATATTCGTATCAGTCTAGGACTTCAAAATATATGATTGGATACTGTAATTCTGCAACTTAACAGATGGAGTGAACACAGGAGCCCAACTGATAATTGTAAATAGTATAAAGTCTTGAAGTTCTGGTGAAGAAATGCTACACTACACCATCGACGTGTTTGCTATTCCAAAATGAACTGAACCTAGTTGCACGTATCCATGCAATGTTTCATATGCTAATGCAGGAGCTTTCATGGGTTTACAAAATGTAGTTTCAGGAACGAAATCCAAATTGACATAATTCCAAAAACCAATGCATCTGCCGCGAGAAATATAAGAAATATAATTTTTTTCAGCATAAATCAACATGTTAACTTGTTTGCAACTTGACGCAAGGAACATCAGTTAGAATTTGTGAACAATTAGAATTACGATGACTCATAAGGGTGCCTTTGGGGTGTGGGTGGGGTGGGGTGGGGTTGGGGGCGATCCTATCCTATATACCTTTCGGGAATTTTTCGTTATGCATCTATAACCCACCAGAAGCCCAAATAACAACACATCTAGCCCAACAACAACAAACCCTAACTCCATCCTTCTTCCACCTCTAGCAGTCCTGCCGCGTGCGCCGCCCGTGCCCGCACCGCCGCTCGGTTTCGCGCCCGCCGCGGAGCTCCCCCACCTCCGACGCCGTGCGCGACGGCCGCGGCCGACCCGACCTCCATGGTCAGCGCGGCTCCCTCGGTTCGAGCTTGTCGGCCCGCATGACCGCGCGCCGGCCGGTGGTACCCGAGTGGAAGAAATGTGGTTCCAGCATTTCTAAAAAATTTTGCAACATTTTGTAAATGTTGACAAAAATAGTTGACGAAAACCAACATTTGTTAAAAATGTTTGAATACAAGAAATTGTTGTCCAACATTTTTAAAAAAATGATGACACAAAATAGTTGACGAAACCAACATTTCTTAAAAATGTTAGAACAATAACATTTTTTAATTAATAGCTATGAGTGGGCCAATGGGAAAATAAAAAACTTACATTTAGATGGACTTTGGTGGGATGGAAGTTTGTTACCCAAGATAGGCTAAACAAAGATAGGCTTTGGGCTCCTCCACCAAGATTTAAATGTAACAAACTTACACAAATCTTGGTGCTCCTCCCTAGTTTGTTTAGGCCTCGTTCGTTTCCAGCGGATTAGATTCCGACCGGAATTGGTGAATATAACAAGAAAATCATGGTATCTAGTATAAAAGATCCGGATTTATTCCGTGCCAACAATAAATTTGTTCATGATATATACACCAAAAGGCTCGGAAGCAATCCACTAGTCAAGAGATGTGGAACCAATCCGACTCTTCGTGTCTCTTGTTCTACCTCTCATGATGAGTAAATTAATTCTTGATCCAGAATAAATCCGAGTCTCTATCATAATTTTCTTCACACATCTATTATTCTGGTCGGATTGAATCACATGGAAGCGAACGAGCCCTTAGCCATCTTTGTTGCGGACTCGGTGGGTAGTTGATCAGACCCAAGACTATGCTGAATTTTAGCCCACCGAATTTTAAGGAAGAATTGGCGCAGCAGGTCACAACAGTGGCGAAACGATGTCAGCGTTTGATAAAAAAATGTTTCCGTTATGCTCTAGTTGTTTCAGCTCGGTTGGATTCTGCTCTAGTTGTTTCACCTCGATCCATTATCAACAATGCTGCGTATATTTTTACGAGGTAGAAAATGCACAGGAACGCTTTAAAGTGAACAGGGAATTTATCCTACAGCTCCTAACCCAAACGATGAGGATTCACAATGATTTATAAGGATGTTTCGCTGGCAAGTGTGTGATGACAAAATTCAATCTACTGAACAACTTGCTGAAATTGAAAGTACTGAACATATCTTTGTACAGTGTGTGTTGGCAAAATTTGGTTGGAGTATTTTGAGAGATGTGTTAGACTGGTCAGTGGTCATCTATACCTTCAAATTTAGAGTTACATGGAAAATTGGCATAGGGGTCCATTATAATCAACAGATTCTTTGTTTTCTTATTTGGCTGCTTAGCATGGAGTCTCTGCCTTATTAGAAATGATCTAGTCTTCAACAATGTTTTAGTAGCATCTCCTCATGTGAGTATATTCTGAACAATCTCTTCTATGTAGAAATGGAGAATATTATATTGCACAAGGAGGTGATACATACACAAGCTAAAACTTCAACTGTCTTTGTTAAGATCTGAAGGGTGATTAGTACCTACCCGCAAAATAAAAGGGTGATTAGTACCGAAGGAGCTGCAAGTGTTCTTTTCCTTTTATTTTCTAGTAGTTTGAACCATTTGTTGGGCTTCTGCTTGTCTATGGTATGTTGGCGTCTTACGTTTCTAGAGTGAGTTCGGAGGAGGAATTTGCGAGTATGTTTTTCATTTCCTAGTCTGATGGCTTGTAAATCCACACAACGTGCTGCACTGTAAACTGGTGTCCCGGTACATTATACTATGCTTTTTCAGTAAAGCCGGGTCAATAGTGATCTTTTAGCCAGCTGGATTAAAAATGTAAAAAGCATTTCAACGAAGCAGACACAGTCGAAACTTTTTTTCCAACCAGACAAGTCAAAGTAAAAAAAAGGCATTTCAACGAAGCACTCAGGGTCGAAACTACTTCAGCCACAAACGAAGCAAATAGTGAAAGATGAGATTTGAAATCTGACCCAAAATATAAAATGAGAGCTGCAATCATCTCTTTAATATTGCTGATATTGCTCTCCATCCGTCTCTGGGTCATCTTCACAGTATGCAAATGATAGACCAAACCCAATCACCATGAAAGCTGCAATCAAATGAAAAATCATCGCGAAGTTGCCCTCAAAGTCCGGGCTGTGGAACACGTATCGGTACACAAAAATGCTGCCCAGGAATAGCATGCCCAATGCAGCCATGAAGCTCTGCAAAAGGGCAAGCAAGTTAAGGTATAAAACCTGCACATGAACTATATATGAGTGAAGCATGCACCGTTTCTAATTAAGTTGTAACCTACTAGTACTATATGGATTTCAAAAAGAGAGAGAGAGAGAGAGAGAGAGACGGCAAGAGACTTGCTGCATGATGATCATCTAGATTACGTGTAGAGCAACGGATTTGATCAGTACCACCGCGAAGGGTTTGCAGAACCTCCTAGTTGCCTCGCTAGGTCTCGGGATTATCGATCGTTCTTCTAGCCTGCGGTACGCGAGGTCCGCGGCCGGCCGTGGCCGCGCGATGAAAGGGAGGGCCATCGCGTGGAGTGGAGCGCAACGAAACAGGGTGGCCGGACTGGAGGGATGCAGGCTCCTGGATGGAAACCTGAAACGACACAGCAGGAAGCCGGGAAGAGCAGGCAAAACCACAGGGGCCTAGGCGAGTGTCGTAGAAGAAGCATCTTCGCCTCCGTGGCATGTCCGGGCCCGGCCGGCTCGTGACTGCTTACAACTCTGCTAGCTGCTCAATCCGATTGCATTGGACTCTTGTTGCCCGATCGATGCTCAGATGGAGAGCCAAGTCGTATCACGCCTTCTCGCGTCGCCAAGATGGAAATTAAAGAAGGCAACACCTCGCCGGCCGGTTTTTTTTTAAGTCTGGATCCTAAGTATAGGCCGTTTTTTTTAAGTCTGGATCCTAAGTATACAAGTTGTAGAATCTATACTCACACAATACACTCACACCACCGCACACCCCTTAGAAACTACAACCTATACACCGTAACAAGCGCTCCTTCTGTAGATCACCGAAGCCTCCACGAGCCTCGTAAACGACGGGCACATCGTAATCCCAACTGCAGCGCCACGCAAGTGTCCAGGACCTACATGAAACAATTCTGGGAAAAATTCCATTGGGGACTAAGCCCCGGTGCGAGACCAGGAGTCGAACTCCCGACCGACCGCTTCGCACACCAACGAGCGGACCACTGCGCTACAAGCGCGTTCGCCACCTCGCCGGCCGGTTACAGGCCACGGCATGGAACGCGGTGGCCGGAGCCTGTCTGTGAGCCAGCGCGGACGGTTGGACATTGATCATATCCGGTGAGATGAGGGCGCGAGGCCTGGGACTCCGGAAGTGGAAGCGGGCGATGGCCTGCAACTCCGGCAGCCGCGCGTGTGATATCCTACACCTACACGGAGCAGATCGCAGCGCAGATGGTGGGAAAATTCGTGCTCTTGGACGTGCATGCGATGCACAACACTCGATCGGTCGATCCTGCGCAGCTGCGGGGGCTGGGATGCAGGTATCCTAAACGGTCTAAACAGGCAGTTTAAACGGGTCTAAATGCTAAACTTGATAACACTGTTTATGTCGTTTAGCCTGTTTAAACACCGTTTAACCCATTTAAGCACCATTTAAGTCCGTTTAAACAAGCGTTTAAACACATTAAAAGCTAAACGATGGTCGACCGACTTGTCTACCGTTTCCGTCTAGGAAAATATGGGACCAACTTGTCTACCGTTTCCGTCTAGGAAAATACTGTGATGACACGACGCACAAAACGACTGCCACATCCTTGTCATGCATTCCCGTGACGCACGAAGCTACTCCGCCCCGGCCATCACCGGTCCGCCCTCCCCGCGGCAGGAGTGGAAGCGCGCTAGGTGCCGCTTTCCCACGGCGAGGAGGCGTGCGAGCCTCGCGGAGCTGTTGTGTGCGCGTGTTACTGTTTTATCAACTCGAATATGTATATGACTACATTGGTGGAAAATTCCAACAAAAATATGAATCGGTACCTCGTATCATCTCCTATCATTATGCAAAATGTGAGATACAACAAAAAATTATGCAAGATGCAACTGAAAAGTGAAATCATCACACGAACAATGTTACTTGTAACTGTTCATCACAGACACGCAACTCATTACTATTCATTGCTGATTTCACTTTTTCGTATTTTTGTTGGAATTTTTCTACCAATGTAGACGTACGGATTTGAGTTGGTAACATGGTAACACCGTAAGAGTCGGTAACACCGGACATGTTCTCATAACCAAGTAACTTTTACACCTTATTTAATTATTATCTTTAAAATATGTATTTATGAGGGCCTTGATATTTAGCAATATGTTTTTAAAAATAATGTTGTATGTGAACAAAAAAACAAAACATAAAATTATCATTTCCTTTTAGAGAAAAACATGTTTTAGAATACTTCTAATTGTCTATTTACATTTGAGAGAAAAACACATTTTCCATTTTTAGCATATGTTCTGCACCACCTTTTCTTTTTCAAGTAACTTTTTTCATAGCACCACATAACTTTTATTCCAAAAAAATATACACAAAGAACATTTTTAAAAAAAACTTATAAAAGTATATATTTTGAAATATAAATATTCAAGTTGTTTTAAAATGTCACCCTTGTGAATTTCCTCCAAGTATTTATTCAATTTAACATGAAAAGGTTTGAAAAGGTTCTCGTGCAAAAGTTATTTTTATAACTTCTCCAGAAAAAATTGTTTGGACAACTTATCAAAAAATTATCCATGAGGTATATATGAACAGGGAGAACAAAACAAAATTATGAGATTCACTGTTTTGTCGAGCATATTCTTGTGGATTTGATTGCACACTTACATGTAAACCTCACCGGACCCGCTTGCTAGAGGAAGGAGCTTGATAGGGAACATTTATGAGTGGATGATCTAGAGTCTCCACCTCCTGCGCACAGAGGGTGCAGTCATGATTATCTCGAAGATCGTGGCGCTGCAGCCAAATCGAGGTCCAACAACACCCATGAACGACCAACCGGCCAAAGAACTTCCATCTGCTAGGCGCTTGGACTTTCCAAAGCTGCTTTGCTCCCCTGAGCATAGGCATGTTGTGGAAAAGAGCCATGTAGCTTGAAGCGACCAAAAATTGTCCATTAGGCAACCATTTCCAAATGAACGTGTCGGTCGAGTCTAAAAGCCGGCAGTCACGGACAAGGTCCCAAATCCTGCCAGAACCTTCACCGTGAGTGCAAGTCTAATATCCTTTACCCACTTTCTTTGCATGATGGCCTCGGCGACCGTGCGTTTGTTTCTTATCCTTGTCGGTACCGCCGCCAACAAGTTGGGTGTGAGCGTTTTGACGGAGGCACCGTTGATCCAGCGATCCGACCAAAAGAGGGATCGCATGCCATCTCCAATAACGACCAAAACCAAAGTTTCAAAGAAATCGTTCGCCGGCGAAGAGGAGGGCACGCGAAAGGTGGTCCAAGTCCTTGTGGGGTCAGTACACGCTATCTAGAGCCATCTCAGGCGTAGCACAAAGCCCATAAGGTGGAGGTTTGGGATACCAAGGCCGCCATAGACATTGGGGCAAGCCACCCTGACCCGCGACTGCACATTTGCCGCCAAAAGCGACCTCAGTCCCACACCAAAGGAAACCACAAATCAAAGTATTGATGGTCTAAATAACCCAAGGGTAAACTGTGATAGCCATCAAAATGTGAACCAGAATAGCAGACGGGGTGGAGTTAACAAGAGTTAGTCTCCCGTTCCTATTCAACAAACGACCTTTCTACACATGGATGTGTTTAGCGACCTTATCTACCAAAGGCTGGAGCACATCCTTCGACAAACTTGAAATGGACATCAGAACTCCCAAATAAGTGCAAGGGAATGAAGTCTGCGACATGACACCGCAACATAGAAGTCGCAAGCCTGATCTTCGCTTCTAAGCAGTTAACGGGGAAGCTCTGGCTCTTGGAGAAGTTAGTAGACGGCCCCATGGCACATTCAAAAAGGTTCAAAATCCCCTTAACGACCAAGATCTCCCTGGCGCCCGGCATGAAGAGTAAGACTACATTGTTCGCATAGAGCGAGGTCCTGCGCTTAAAGCGATGCCCTAGAGGTAGGGGAGGCCTCTTTCTTCAGCCAACTTAATCATGGATTTAAAACATTCCATGACCAGCACAAACAACATAGGGGAAAGAGGATCTCCCTGCCGTAGATCGCGACCGTGCTAGGTCTTGCGACAGGGGAGCTCCCGCTAAGCTTGTAGTCACATGTGTTAGCATGACGGAATGGAGGAAGCTCGTGCTGCTACCGAGCTTGGTTGGAGGTCAAAGTGAAATAAAAGAGAAGAAAAGACGTGGATTCGCACTTCGTGAATCGTGACAAAAAAGAAGAAATGGAACAGAAAAAATGGAGAAAGGGGAAAAAGCTATTGCTAGTGAAAAGAGAGAGAAAATAAGTGATATAAGATTTATGTATACCGGAGGTTCATTTTATGACTAGTAAAGTGCACGTGTGATACACACATGGCTGCGAGAAAAACCTATTAATATATGTTTTATTTTTACTAAATACACTGTTGACGGTTAATAATTGTATCAAAGTTCGTTCGTGACTCGCAAGCGTACAAGTCTCCCGTCGTAGTCAAGGGACCCTTCTTCCCTCGAGTGGTGAACCCAAGGTATCGAATCCGTGGAACAAATGTGTGACGCAAGACTTAATCTATTAAAGCCAAATAACTTCAACCTTCAATAAAGAACCTAATGCATCTAAGTAAAAGACACAAAACAGATCTAATCTACTAAAAACCGGAGAAAACAAAGTAAGATTGGGTAGATAAACCGATCTAGAGGGATCGGGGTAAGCCTTTTATTGAAGTTCCAAGCAAGAGAAGAAGTAGCAAATCGAATCTTAATAGAAGCCTCTTTAAATCGTGGTTTCCCGTCCAAATCCGAAAACATCCACCTTTCGAGACCCCATTTCGTCACAACGTATCCCTATTCATGCGGGGAGCTTAGGGCGAGTCAAAAGACAAGTCGAGATTCTTTCGGAAGATCCGGCGTGTACCTCTAGCCACCGCGGCTACAAGAACACCCTATGTAATCTATCGCGCGAATAGAATTGGAATAAGCAAAGCCGATCGAAAAACGAAATCTTCGAGGAAACACTTGATCGCTAGGAAAAGATTCAACTCGATAATTCAACTATAACAATGATACATACACAAGATCACCACCGGGATCCTTCCTTGATCTTGCTTCTAGCTCCGAGAACTCCGACGTGGTCTTCCGTGCAAGGTTCCCACGTCGGCTAGGGAAACCCTAGTCAACTAGCTCGACCCTCTCCTCTCCGAGATGGTGTCCCTCTCTTCTCTCGCTTCTCGGCGGCCGAAGACGAAATCTTCTCTCGCGTGGCTCTCGGTCGGGGGACTATAAATAGCCCGATTGGCGGCTAGGGCAAAGGAGAGCGAGTTTGGGCCCAAAATGGGCCCGGGCCGACCGGACCGGGCCGGCCGGCCCGGGCCCATTTAGGCCCGGCCCCGTGGGCTCCTTTGCCCCACGTCGGTTCCCTTGCTTCCCGGATGTTTCCCCCTTCGCATGTAGGTCCATGTCGTCGGTTTCGTCGGTGTTTTGGACCGGCAACCTACTACGGGGAGTACCCGAAGTAGATGAATGTGACTCGCCGAGATCGGTAACTCGAAGGAAGAGGCACGCGACACACAATTTAGACGAGGTTCGGGCCGCGAGGCGCGTAATACCCTACGTCCCGTATGCCGCGTAGCTCGGATTGATAGGGCACGATTACACGATGGTGCAATGGTGCGCCGTGAGTTGGATGAGGTAAGGTTAGGTCGAGGTGATCCGGGATCGGTCCCCGCCCCGCCTTATATAGTCCGGGAGGCGGGGTTACAAGTCGGAGTAGGGAAAGAGTACTAGTCGAGTACGTCTAGGAGACTTCTACACGGGCGGAACATGTACAGAGTCCTATCCGAGTACTACTCCTTTTTGTCGTCCTTGTGCTCCACGCCTTCGGGTGCCGTGTAGCGCAAGTCGGGTAGTCCCGGGGGCCCACCGAGTAGTCGGTCCCGGTACCCACCGAGGTAGTGGGCCCGGGGAGGTCCATACGACAAGCCCCCGAGTACTTTGTAGTCGAGAAGGATAGCTTCCGGTAGTCTTGACGGCCTTAACGAGTAGCCCTCAAGCGTCCCCGAGTGCTACAAGTCAAAAGTCCTTAAGAGTAGTCGAAGCATCCCGAGGGCCGGAATGTACTCCACCGATGTTTGAGCAATCTTGAAGTCTTCTTGAGTAGTCCCAAGCGTCCTTGAAATCGCCTTCGAAGGTCTTCAAAAATGCCTCGCCTTGTCTTGAAGCCGGAGCCGTCAAGAAGATGCGATTTGTCGAACCGTAATCCACGTGGAGTAGCCCCCGAGCCTCGAGCCGCGGCTGCGGGCCGAGGATCTATCCGAAGTCTTGGAGAGAAAATCCCAAAAAATCCGGAGAGAAAAACCGAAGGACACGTGGCACGGAGCCCCCGAGCCTTGAGTCGAGTACTTCCTCTCGAATTGAAGGGTCTTCTTTGGAGAATGTGTCCCGAGATGCTCTTGAAACTAGCCGCGTCCCGGTAGTCGAGTAGAAGTAGCCGAGCCCCCCGAGGTGAAGCGCGTCGACTAGTAGAATACGAAGAGTCACGCGCGACCGCCGAGTCGGCCGCGCGCGGACTTATCCGGCCGCCCGTTACGGAGGCGGTTTGGCTTATAAATTCAAGCCGAAACCCTTAGGGTTTTCACCCAAGTGAGCCGCGGTCATTCGCGCACTTGAATCTTGAAGTAGATCCACTCCAACGAGCGCCGCCGCCGCGGTAGATCCAAGCGCATCGCCACCCGAAAGCCGTAGGGTAGCCCCCGAGCGGATGCGAGTGAAGACTTCCCCGTTCTTGGAGAATGAAGCCGTCCCCGTCGAAGACGTTGAAGGCCGGCGGGGAAGAAGAGAAGCCACGCGAAGCCGCCGCGGCCCGGCACCGGAGCGGCGCCGCCCACATCTCCACCGCGCGCCGATCCAAGCCGCGAGTGGAAAAGGTCGAAGGTGAAGACCGAGGACTCCGTCGACCCCCGTTGAACTCCGGGTTCATCGGGGAGAAGGAGATCGACATGTGGAGATCCGCGCGCAGAGATCCCTATCCAATGGAGAAGGCGCGGGACGAGATCCCGATGTTCTCGCGCTTCGTGGAGCGCGGGCTTGCGCTCCCGGCCGAGCGACTTCTTCAAAGGACTTCTCGGGTACTACGGCATCGAGTACCTCAACCTCGAACCCCAACGGAATCTTCCACACCTCTGTCTTCGTCCATTTCTCGCGAAGCATTCTTGGGGATCAAGCCGCATTGGATTCTATTCCGCAAGTTCTTCCGCGTGAAGCCGCAGCCCGGCGCCTCCAACCCTAGAGTAGTCGGCGGGGCGGGATCCGCTTGAGAGAAGATGCCGCCGAGCGCACTCGGCGTACAAGCTCGTGGACTCCAACACGGATTGGAAGACGAGGTGGTTCTATACCACGAACCACCATCCGGGCCGCCGAAGCCGAGCGGACGGCGGCCCAAGCACCGGGAGTGGTGGAACACGGAGCCCACCATGCAAGAGGGGATCCGGCTCCCGGAGTTGCCGGGAAGAATCAAGGCCCGCGAGATGCGGGACCGAGGGCCGAGCATGTGGCCTTCGGTTTCATGAAGCGTCGGATCCGGCCGCCGGCCGGCGCGGGATACGATGGGCTTCGAGTACACCGGCGACGACGACACGTCGCGGATGCCGGGGGTGAGATTGAAGACAACGACATCGTCGAGAGGTTGTCGAAGATCTTCAAGGACATGCCGGAGTACACGGCGTGCCCCGTCGAGGAGTTCTCCGCCGCGCGCCCGCCCAACGAGGTAAGTAGCCGTACCCGCCTCGTCGAGTAGTAGGCACTTGTAGCGTAGTTGCCGACGCCTTTGTGTCTTTTTGATGCGGGACGATGTGAAGCGGTTTGTCTCCGAGCCGCGGCCACCACCGAGCGGAATTGAGATTCCGGCGGTGGAGAAGGTGAAGGAGCGCCGAGTAGTCGGTGGCGACGACGATCCCGTCATCGTGGAGGATACCTCCGATGACGAAGAGGACGAGGAGACGCTGCGGCAGATCGCTTCCGGTCGGCGGTCGAGGTTTAGCCGTCCGAGGCTTGCCTCATGTGCCTCTCGTCCAAGACCCTCGGCCGGCTCCGGGAGGCTAGCCTTGCCGCGCCGCCGAAGAAGCCGCGCAACCCCGCCAAGAAGCGGGTAGCCAAGAAGATGAAGGTCTCGGAGACCACGCCTCTTGAGGTAAGTCGTCTTGAGCGAGAAGACGTCGAGTACCCAATGATCGAGTACGGTGCCGACGAGTAGTTATCCCCATGTGCGGGAGAGGCCGCCGGCGGGAGCCCGTGGAGGAGGGCGATGAGGGCACGTGGCCCACGGTTGGGGGAACCGGGCCGGAAGCCGAGTCCGGCCTCCCACCGTCGAAGAGCTCGGCGCGGCCGGAGCGCCGGCCCCCCCGCCCCAGAGGGAGCGAGTACCCGCGGCCGCCGCCGTTGGAGAGATGGAAGCCGCAGGGGCGCGGCGAAGACGCCCGCGCCGGCCGCCGCCACCGTGGAGGAGGCGTAGCCGAAGAGGCGGAAGAAGAGACGCCCGCCGAGGGTGGACCGGTCGATATCGCCGCATCCTCGGTGCTCCGGCCGTGACTATCGTCCGGTCGAACTTGTAAGTACCACACTTCGTGAGTAGTACTCATTGTAGTAGCCGATGTTGTCGATGAACCTTTGTGGATACTTGTGCGTAAAATCCACCGACTTGAGCCGGGACGGAGAGGAGCCCGCGGCGGAGGGCAGAGAGAGGCCGGGCCGCCCGTCGAGGAACCCGCTCCGGAGAGGCCCAAGCCGCGACCGAGCCCCCCGGCCGCCGGAAGCGGCGCCGCCGCAGGCGGTCATGGTCGAAGGTGAGTACTCTTCCCGAAGCCGTAGAGCCCCAAAAAGAGTAGTCGTAGATGCCGATGCGCGTGCTATTTGTCGACAAGGCGCCGAAGGTGGTGACATCCCCCGCAGGGGTACCCGTGCGGAGTTGACACCGAGAGGCCCCGAGGCCGCGGCGAGAGCCCCCGAGCCCGTGAGGGAAACCGTCGAGAAGGCCGCCGAGGAGGAGGCGACCGCCACGTCGCCAGGGGTTGCCCCGGAGGTGGCGATCCGGTCCCCGGGAGATCCAAGACGCGGAGCCTATCCGCTCGGCGCCGATGGCGGAGGCTACGTCAGGTAGCCGCGGCGGGGATCGAGCTGGCCGGCCGACGATCTCGTCGAGCCGCAACCGGTGGCCCAAGACCCGGAGGCGATCCGGCGGGCTGAGCAGTGGATGAAGGTACGTAGTCGTAGCCTTCCGAGTAGTCTATCCTTTGCGTAGAGTACTCTGCTTGACTTGAGCTTGTATTGTGCAGGACGTCGCGGAGCGATCCCGCGAGAAGTCCAACATCTTTGCGGGGCTACGGCGACACCGTGCTCAGAGCCGAAGCCTTGGAGGAGCAGCTCATGAAGTCGAAGAAGCACGCGGCCGCCATGCGATCGAGGCTTGACGCCGCCTTCGCCAAGTACCACAACGACGTGATGGACTTGCAGGCGAAGAGCGACGATCTGGTGCGGAAGAATAAAGGCCTCCGCAACAAGAATAAAGGTATGTCTCTTGACTTGTCGGGTACTTGTGGGGAGTCCTCAAGCTCGACCCGTTGTTGTGTTCCCGTGTTGTAGAACTCGAAGACCGGGTGGAGCGTCCGAAGGGCTCGGAGATCGGCATGAAGAATCTCTTCTACGGGAGCGAGGAAGCCCGCCGGGTACTTGAACTCGACTACAAGGAGGGCGGCCTTCGAGTGCGAGAAGCACATGGAATTAAGAATTGCATCGGCGACCGGATCTCGTCAACCTGCTACAAATCCTTGCGAAGTTGAACGAAGACCGCGAGGCACTCCGAGCCCGACCGAAGGACCCGGAAGAGGCCGCCCTCCCGATCGCGAGGCTCCCGGTGCCGCACCGGGCGGCCCCAAGATTGCTCCGTTGGCGGATCGACTTCGTGAGGCGCCAAGCCGGCCGGCCGCCTACGTGAAGCACATGGCCAAGTCGATCCCGAAGCAGGTGCCGGCCTTCATGAAGTCGTACTTCCCGAAGGCCCCGGTGGAGGTAGTCGCGGCGGAGTAGCCGCCAACCGCTCGGACGAGCGAGACGCGCAGTTGCCGGAGCGAGATGGCTCCCATCGCGGAGCGGTAGCCGATAAGTTGAATCTCCGGTAGCTCGCATAGATAGCTAGTAGCCATAGTTGTATAGGAAACGCTTGTAATGAACTATCTCATATATCAATGAAATGTAAAGTTCCATCAATGAGTACTCGTAGCCGCGATCTCAGAGTGCGGAGCGCCCATCGTGGAGTAGGTGCGAGTAGTGGTACTCGGCTTAGTAGTCCCGTCGCGGGGGAGTAGGCGGTAAAGAAGTTGATGAACAATCAAACTTTATTACCGGAGAAGTACACACGGATGGCCGGGGCCGTAGTTACAAGTAGTCGCCGGGACCGGAGGCCGCTTTACGGCGAGTAGTACCGGGAGCGGGTAGCCGCTTACAAGTGAGTGATCCGTAGGTAGCCGTGTGGGCCGGATCGCGCATCCGTAAGTAGCCGCGCGGCCGGATCTTAGAGTGTGGTCTTCTTGGTAGACCGCTGCTAGAGTCCTTGACGCTCGTTGCAGCCCGTGTCCGTAGGTAGCCGCACGGGCCGGACTCCGGAGGAGAGTAGTCCGAGACTTGAAGCCGGGACCGGAGGGTCGCATGCGGCTAGGGGTGTTGATGCGTCGTGTAGACTTGAACCCCGGAGTAGTCGAGTAGACTAGGCGTAGAACCGACGGAGCCGGTCGACGTTCCACGAGTTGTTGACTTCTTCGCCTTCGAGTGTTTGGAGGCGGTAGGAGCCCGGCCCGGTCACCTTAGCCACGGTGAAGGGGCCTTCCCGTGGGGAGCCGAGCTTGTGAAGTCCTTCCGTGTTCGGGATACGACGGAGGACAAGATCTCCAACGTTGAAGGAGCGTTCCTTGACGTTGCGATCGTGGTAGCGTCGGATACCCTCCGAGTACCTTGCTCGATTGGACGAGGGCGGCACGGCGAGCTTCTTCGAGGGCCGTCGATGTCAACTCGTCCGTCGTCTTCGAGACGCCTTCGTCGTAGTGCTCCACCGCCGGCGAGTTCCACATGACATCGGCAGGGAGGATGGCTTCGAGCCGTAGACCGAGAAGTAGGGGGATTGCCCCGTTGGCTTGGATGGTTGAGTCCGCGGCCCCCGAGTGCGTTGGGTAGTTCCTTGATCCACTTGCCCCCTTTTGAGTTAGCGGCGTCGTGTAGCCGCTTCTTGAGGGCGTCGAGCACCATCCCGTTGGCGCGCTCGACTTGTCCGTTGGCCCGTGGATGGGCGACGGAGACGTATCCGACGTCGATTCCGCCGTTCTCGCGGTACTCCCGGAACGCGGTGGTTGTTGAAGTTGGACCCCGGTGTCCGTGATGATGCGGTGGGGGTAGCCCGTAGCGGTGTACGAGTTCATCCGGAAGTCGAGTACTCGTCGGCCTTGGGGCATGTGACCGGCTTGACCTCGATCCACTTGGTGAACTTGTCGATAGCCACCGCACCCGGTTGAATCCTCCGGCGCGGTTGGCGGTGGCCCAATCATGTCGAGCCCCCGGCGAGCAAAGGGCCGGGTTGGTGGTATGGTGACTAGCTTGTAGGCGGGGACATGTTGTCGCTTGGCGAAGAACCGACATCCTTGGCACCGTCCGACGAGTTCTTCGGCATCGCCCGGGGCCGTGGGGCCGCAGAAGGCTCGCCGAAGGCCTTGCCGACCGCCGTGCGGGAGGACGCGTGGTTGCCGCACACCCTTGTGGATCTCCTCCAAGATGTCCTTGCCTTCTTCGCGAGGGACGCATTTCATGAGTACTCCGAGAAGATGCGCCTCGCTTGTAAAGCTTGTCGCCGACGAGGACGTAAGACTTGGCGCGGCGGACGAGTTGTTCGGCCGCGTTCTTGTCGGAGGGGACCTTCGCTCGCCGAGGTAGTCGATGAAGGGTTGCCTCCGGTCCACGTCGATCATCATGACCTCCCCGCCCGGTGGTTGGTTAGCCGGGGCCGGTGGTCGGTGGCGCCGGCTCCGGGATGGATGGCGCGTGAAGCTCATGGACGAAGACGCCTGCGGGTACTTGGGCGCGGGTGGATCCGAGCTTCGAGAGGACGTCCGCGGCAACGTTGTTGTCGCGAACGATGTGGTGGAACTCGAGACCATAGAATTTGTTCTCGAGCTTGCGGACTTCTAGGCGTAGGCGTCCATGTTCTCCTTGTTGCGGTCCCGGGACTTGTTGACTTGGTTGATGACCACCGCGGAGTCGCCGTAGACTAGTAGCCGCTTGATGCCAAGTGAAGCCGCGAGGCGGAGCCCGTGTAGGAGGGCTTCGTACTCGGCTTCGTTGTTTGAGACCTTCCGAGAAGATCCGCAGGACGTACTTGAGTTGTTCGCCCGTTGGGGAGATCGGGGGAGTACCCCCGCGCTCGCGCCCTCGAGGTTGAGTGAGCCGTCGAAGTACATCACCCAATGCTCGGTCGCACGGTGGGAGTAGGTAGGCGGTTCTCCCGCCACTCGCCATGAAGTCGACTAGAGCCCGTGACTTGATGGCCGTGCGTGGCTTGAAGTCGATGGTGAGGGCGCCGAGCTCGACGGCCCCATTTGGAGATCCTTCCGGTGGCGTGCGGGTTCCTCGGGATGTCGCCGAGCGGGTAGTCGGTGACGACGGAGACCGAGTACTCCCCGGAAGTAGTGTCGTAGCTTCCGCGAGGTGATGAGTAGAGCGTACGGGAGCTTCGCACGGGGCCGGTAGCGAGCCTTGGACTCGATAGAACCTCGCCGACGAAGTAGGCCGGGCGGCCCGGACCGGGTAGGCGTGGCCGTCTTCCCCGCCGCTCGACAACGATGGCGATGCCGACCACGTGAGTAGTCGCGGCGAGGTAGAGCGAAGCACTGCTCGCCCTTGTAGGGAGCCGTGAGGAGCGGGGGCTTCGACAAGAAGTCCTTGAGCTGGGCAAGGGCTTGGTCCGCCTCTGCGGTCCACACGAACTTCTCGTGGTGCTTGAGTAGTTTGAAGAAGGGGAGACCCCGTTCTCCTAGCTTCGAGATGAATCTGTTCAATGCCGCCATGCACCCCGTCAGCTTCTGGACGTCCTTGATGCTCGTGGGAGCTTTCATGCTGGTGATGGCGGAGATCTTCTCGGGGTTGGCTTCGATGCCGCGTTGGCTGATGATGAAGCCGAGTAGTTTGCCCGAAGGTACGCCGAAGACGCACTTGTTCGGGTTGAGCTTCCGGCGGTACTCGCGCGCCGATGCGAAGGTCTCTTCAAGGTCGTTGATGAGGGTACCGGAGTCCCCGGTTTTGACAACCACGTCATCCACGTAGGCCTCGACGTTCTTGTTGAGTTGCCGCTTGAAGCGAGCCCGGATGGCCCGTTGGTAAGTAGCGCCGGCGTTCTTCAACCCGAAAGACATGGTCGTGTAGCGAAGACGCGCCAAACGGGGTGATGAACGCGGTCTTCTCCGGTCTTCCTCCTTGATTGCGATCCGGTGGTACCGGAGTAGCGGTCGAGGAAGCAGAGCAGGTCGCGGCCCCGCCGTGGAGTCGATGACTTGATCAATCCGTGGCAACCCGAAGGGGTCCTTGGGGCGTGCTTGTTGAGATCGGTGTAGTCGACGCACATCCTCCACTCGTTCGAGTTCTTCTTGCGGACGAGGACGGGGTTGGCGAGCCACTCGGGATGGAAGACTCTCTCGATGAAGCCGGCGAGCGAGTAGCTTGGCGAGTTCCTTCTTGATGGCGTCCCGTCCGTCGTCGGCGAAGCGTCGGAGGTGTTGTCGCTTGGGGGTGGCCTTTGGGTCGACGTTGAGGCGAGTGCTCGATCGGCTCCCCGGGCACTCCCGGCATGTCCGTCGGCTTCCACGCGAAGATGTCGCGGTTAGCCCGAAGGAAGCTGATGAGCGCGTCTTCCTATTTGGGGTCGAGGCCGGCCCCGATGGTGGTAGTCTTGGTGGGGTCGCCTGTTCCGAGGTCGACCGTCTTGGTGAGCACCTCCTCGGGTGGCCGAGGCTTGTTGGTGCTGTCAGACTTCTCTGGGATGTCGAGTTCGCTTGTGGCAAGCTTCTTTGACGCGGCGTAGACCTCCATCATTGGGGTGGGTACTTGATTTGTCGAAGCAATCACCACGGCCTCTGTATCGCAGTCGTGAGAGATCTTCAAGTCCCCCCGGAGGGAGAGTACGCGGCCGGACTTGGCATTTTGAGTACCAAGTATGTGTAGTGGGGCACCGCCATGAACTTGGCGATGGCCGGTCCGCCGAGGATGGCATGGTAGGAAGTCTCGATATCCGCGACCTCGAACTTGATGTACTCGGTGCGGTAGTTGTCGCGAGACGCCCCGAAGGTAGCGCGCACCACCGAGCCCGGTGGGATAGCCGCGTTGCACGGGACAATGCCGTAGAAAGGCATCTTGCTCTTGTTGAGCATGGGGGTGACGTCAAGGTTCATCTTCCCGAGAGTCTTGGTGAAGAGGACGTTGAGCCCGCTTCCGCCATCGATGAGCACCTTGTTGAGCTTAGAGCCCGCCACCGTTGGTTGCGGGACGAGAGGGAAGCGTCCTGGTTCGGAGAAAGGCGGTCCATTGGTCCGCGCGGGAGAAGGTGATGGGCGTCTCGACCACCCGAGAGGGGTCATAACCGCCGGTTCAATGGACATCACTTCACGGCGGGTAGCCTTCGCTCCCGCCTGCGGGGTAGTCCGCCGAAGAGGACGTTGACGGTCTTCTCGGGTTCTTGGAAGTCGTCGCCGTCCTTCTTCTTGTTCTTCGATCGTGAGGGTGCGGTGGCTCCGGCGTATCCTTGAGCGCATGCAGCCGGTAGCTTGCTCGGTGGTGTGGTTGCCGTTTGGATGCCACGGGCACTTCTCCTTCAGCAGGTCTTTAAACCCGCCGGAGTTCTTCTTCGAGTTCCCTTTCGGAGGGCGCTGGATAGCCGCGACGGTGTTGTCTGGCTTGCGCTTGCGGTTGGAACCCGAGAAGTTGTTGTTGTTATTGTTGTTGTTGCGGCCGCCTTGGTTTGGGTTGCCGCGCCGCCGCCGCCTTGGTTCTCGCTTGGACTTGGCGCGGATGGCGTCGTACTTGGCGTTGGCCTTGTCCTCTTCATCCGCCCGGAGACGTGATCATGTCCTTGAGGTGGGGAATGGACTGGGACGGCGCCGGCCGAAGTCCTCAAAGGTGCGGCGATGGTAGAGCCCGTCCGGAAGAGGTCGATGACCTCCTTGTCGGTGACGTCCACGACGGTAGCGCGCTTGTCGAAAAAGCGGCGCATGTATTTGCGGAGGGTCTCGCCTTGTTCCGCTTGATCATGGCCGGGTCCATGCGAGTACCCGAACGGCCCATGGCGCCCGCGAAGTTGCTTGTGAATTGCTCCTTCGGTGGTCCCACTTGTCGATTGAGTGCTTGTCCGGGCGACTCAAGCCACATGAGTGGGGCTTGGTCCGGCGAGAAAGGGAAGTAGAGGCACTTGGTGTCGCCGTTGCCGCCGGCGTTCTCGATGGAGAGAGCGTAGCATCGGAGCCACCGGATGGGATCCGCTCGCGTCGTATTTGGTGATCCCCAAAGGCTTGAACTTGTCGGGGGAGGAGCGAGGTTGCGGCCGGGGTGAGAAGGCGGGGAAGCCGTCGCCTTCGGCGGCGGTCGTCGACTTCTTCTGCCGCAACTCTTCGATTCTGCGGCGAGCATCGTACCCGCCGTGAGAGGCGCCGGAGGCGTGGCTATGCGCGTGGCCGCGGCCGCCGCGGCGCCGCCGCCTCCGGCTTTCTTGTTGGCTCCGTGGTTGGAGGCGCCGCCGTCGCCGCCGCCGCCGTCGGGGTCGTCGCCGCCACCACCGGCCGGAGCACGGTGGGGGACGACTTCTCGGTTGACGTTGTCTTGTCGTGAGGGTCCGCCCGGCGGTGGAGCGTCGACGGTTTGGTTCGAGCCGGGATGTCGCCTCGAGTACGGTTAGGACCGAGGTCAACACTGGCGACTAGTAGCCTCGTTGTCGCGAGGCTTGGCTTGGAGAGGTTGGGCGACTCTCTTGTCGACCCGCATGAAGTAAGCTTCCTCGGCCGAGCTTGGCGATGACTTCTCCGGCCCGTATGCCCCGAGCTCGCCGTGCGATCGCCGTGATCGACATAAGGCACTTGCTCGGGAGTGGTGTGAACTCTGCTCTCGAGCGCCGAGAGCTTCCGCAAGGTTGCGGATGGGGAGGTTGTCTCCGAGCCGCCGGCGTCGTTCGTTGCGCTTCCTGTTACGTTCGCGCCGGGCGTCCCTCGCCGGCGTCGGTCTCGTCCGCGGGGGCATCGGCGGACGGCCTCGTCCGTGGAGATGTCCTCCAAGTACTTGTCCGCGGCCGTGCTCGAGGTTCCGGGGTGTCGCGGCGGCCATGAAGACTTGACGATCAGGGGTACCCAAGCTTGGCTCAGAAGGTGCCACCTCAGTTGGTGTGCTTGAGTCAGCTTGGGCTAGTGGTGTTCCCTCCGGAACGGTAGCGAGTCGATGTAGGCGACGTAGCGTGAGTCCTTTGTCGGCTCGGCGGGTTTGCGGTCCGGCCGCAGACGTATCTCCCGGCCGGCGTTGATCTTATAACCGGCCCGGAGGCCGGCCCCGACAAGGGAAGCTCAGAGGAGCTGTCTTCGGACTCAGGCTCCTCAGGGTCCGACCCGAAGTCGAACTCGTAGTCCGGGTTCGAGAAGAACTCGGAGAGAGGGCTGGAGTCCAAGACGCGATTGGAGACGGCGTCGGAGTCCGAGTTGTACTCGGTTGCGGGCTCCTTGCCGGCCCGTCGTGGCGTAGAAGCCTCCGTGCGGGCCCGGCTGGGAACGCGAGGGCCACGCACAGAGCGCTGACGTGGAGAGGGGACCGCCTGCGATGGCTGAGGAGCCGGCTCGCATGCGATGGCCCATGGCGACGTCGGGTTCGAGTTGGAGACGGACTCGAGCTCGAAGTCAGCGTGGAGGTTGGAGAGCGAAATTTCGCCGAACTTGCCGGCGAGCTTGCCCGTGACAACTTCGGGGAAGCGTCACAAGGCTCCGTCCTCGAGTCGGGTTGCATGATCAAGCGGCGGCCGGAAAGAGCCCGCGCCATCGGCGTGCGGACCCAAGCCCCGAAGACGAAGGTGTCGCCACGGTTGAAGGCGACGGTTGGCTTGATGTGAACGAAGCCGTCGAGTTCGCCATGTGATCTCGAGCGAGATCCCCTACCGGCGCGCCGGTGTCGGTGTTTTGGACCGGCAACCTACTACGGGGAGTACCCGAAGTAGATGAATGTGACTCGCCGAGATCGGTAACTCGAAGGAAGAGGCACGCGACACACAATTTAGACGAGGTTCGGGCCGCGAGGCGCGTAATACCCTACGTCCCGTATGCTTTGCGTAGCTCGGATTGATAGGGCACGATTACACGATGGTGCAATGGTGCGCCGTGAGTTGGATGAGGTAAGGTTAGGTCGAGGTGATCCGGGATCGGTCCCCGCCCCGCCTTATATAGTCGGGAGGCGGGGTTACAAGTCGGAGTAGGGAAAGAGTACTAGTCGAGTACGTCTAGGAGACTTCTACACGGTGCGGAACATGTACGAGTCCTATCCGAGTACTACTCCTTTCGTTGTCCTTGTGCTCCACGCCTTCGGTGTGCCGTGTAGCGCAAGTCGGGTAGTCCCGGGGGCCCACCGAGTAGTCGGTCCCGGTACCCACCGAGGTAGTGGGCCCGGGGAGGTCCATACGACAGTTTCTCTCCGAATTGGACTCAACTCCTTGTCTTGCAAGATTCGGCACTTTTCCGGTCGGGTCCCCGGAGTCCGTCGTCTTCTCGGATCAAGTCCCCGGCTTCTTGGAGTTAAGTTTGCTTCATTGCATGACTTGTACGGGGGCTTCAAGGTCTTGTCATGAGGTGCTTGATGAACTTATCCCGAAAGTCTTGCATTCAACACTAAAACCCCGCATAAACATTAAACTCCAAAACCGACATGCACACGTGAACTTGTTATACCACGGGGGTTAGTACCAATGGATAAGGTATAAAACTCATGCCAACACCGAAGGTAAACTCATGGCTAGGTTGACGGATTTTCACCGTCAACATCTCCCCCATGCTTAAACTTTGCTCGTCCTCGAGTAAGCCTTCGATGGATATCATCATTGCTAAACAATGTTTAAACTTTGCACTTGATTACACATGAGAAAACATAATGCTCTCAAAATTTTAATTCATTAAAGTTCCATAATGTACTAGCCTTCATCTCTACGGAGGGTAGATTCTTATTAAGCTTATCCCACAAGTATTAACATGCTCACAAAGTTTTAAATAGATCTCGAATTTTTTGAAATAAAGAACGAGATAAAGAAAAGCTAAACCAAATTCACAAATTTAAATCATCTCGTATATTGCTCATGAACTCTCATCTCACTTGTCTCTCAAGCCTATATATTCTACTCCTTTCCCTCTCATATATATGTGGTAGGCTTTATATGGAGCTTTGGGAAAGTTTAGTCCTAACAAGATTTTATAAATGAGGTGTTGTCAAAACAAGACAAGCTTCTCATGGTCTTACCGAGACTCGTCAAAAAGGTCATTGGAAAATAATGTTAAATCAAGGAGGAGAAAGAGAAAAATACACACACTTTTAGATAGGTGGACATGTGCAAATGGCAAAGAGTGATCCCAAGGCACAAAGGAAGTCCTCGTTATCGGATTGCACATGGTTGGAAAAATGAGAATGGATCTTTTTAACTTGAAGCCTTGAATGCACTTTTAGAGAGCCGGGGAGTTTACTTTACGCACATTTTTTCCTTTCTCATATTTCTCATTTTCTTTCTTTCTTTCTTTCTTTCATATATATATATATATTTATTTATTTACCTTGAAAGTCATGAATATCGCTGGATTTTTTTTTCTTTCATCATCATTTTTTTAAAATATTCCCCTTTGAACTCTAAAACTGCACCGTACCTACCTCCTCCCCCATGCTTAGACGTTGCTCGTCCTCGAGCAAAGAGGCGAAAAAATAAGGTAGGTACCGGAGATATTTTTCCTTGGAGAGATACTTGAAATCTTCAATGTTGGCACCGTCTTGCGATCTTCCTTGAATTGATGACCCATTCTCAACAATAGGTTGTGGTCAAGGAGGTAATCACAAAAGATGATATTTGGTTTAAGGGTGGATATCCGGCGAAGTTTGTGAGATCACCGATGCGGGGATACACAATGCACGGATAAAAGGCTAGCAAAAAGATAGATACGCAAAAATGGAATGACCAGCTTCTTAGTCTCGGGCCAGAGAAATCATGGCCTGCAATAACTCACTCAAAAATAAATCTTGTACACTAAGGTTTATGCACTCAAATATATATAAGGCTTTGGATAGGTTGAGCAACACACAAGTGATATTTGTGACAAGGTTAGCAATATTTTTGAGCATAAAAGACATCTTTAATCTATTCATAACTTGAGAGCACATAAAACACTATGGGTCTTTATTTTAATCATAACCTCCGCTGAAAATTAAGCTAGCATTTAAATAAATTCAGATCTGTATTTTTAAGAGAGCACTAGCTTAAACATGCATAAATCGATTACAAAGATGAACAAAGCTGCAATTTTAATCATATATCATCATGGCACGAATTTTGTAACTTTTCCAATGATATAATCAAGGTGGTGTCTTTATTAATGGTGACATCAAGTTGAAATACAAACTGAAAATAAACAAACATGCTTGCTGAAATTTAAATAAAAACAGAAAATACTACGCAAACACACATAAGCAAAAGCTGAAAATTACAGAGAAAAAGAAAAGAAAAGAAAACTGAAGTTCCTAAATCTTCTAGTCCTCCGCCGGTGGTTGATGTTGATAATCTTGATAATAATACCCTTGCTCATAATACGATTGAACATTTCCTCCGACGAATTGATTTGGCTCCACAAGGTGAAGGCGTCCAAGTTCAAAGGCGATATTTGCGTTGCCTTCACCGAGTTCAGCTGCGTTAGCTTGGATGGCTGCGATGTTTTGAGCATTTCTTGCAGCATACCCTCCAATAATGTCCATGCTTTGTTGTGGTTGGGGATGATGAGCGTAGGACTCCGCGAAGTTAGCGTTGGGCACAACATAATTTTGTGGGGGTACCGGTGCACCACCCCCCCATGCTTGTCCTTGTGACCCTCCGTAATAACTTGGCGGAGGAGGGACCCCGCCGAATGGTTGCACATTGGGTTGTGCTCCACTCGCTTGTGCGGAGGATGTTCCCTCCTCTACGATTCTTCCTCTTTTGTTCTTCCTTGCGGGGACAAGTAGTCCCTCTTCCAACCAATCTTCCCTTCCTTCGGTGAAAAGCCTAAGCCTCTCATTCGGAAGGGGTAGGTTCACTATGGCCAACCGATAACCTCCTCTCTCATCTCCACTAATGTATTTGCCTTGCCGCAAATACTCAAAACCGAGAGAGGTACCACGCAAAAGGTGAGCGGGGTTTCTTGCGATCCCCGGCCGCAAGGAAAAGGCCAACATGGAGAGGTAACACCCCGAACCAATATTACCCGCCCCCGATGTTGCTTCACAACACCAACGGTTGATCATGAGGTAAGAGGGGTCTATTGGCTGCCCGGCAATTAAAGCCGAGTATAGCCAATTCAACTCCGTGTCGGTCACCTTTGTTTCCTTCATCCTCCCCAATACCCTCTTGCACATCCAAGAGTGAAATATCCGGATAATGGGGTTGCGGATGCAATTGCGTTGTTGATGGGCTTCTCCGGAGATCATGTTCCAAAATCCCGCCAACATGCCGGGTGGCACGTCAACTTTCTCCGGAGCTCCCTTGTGGAATCCAAGTAGCTCCCTAACGTGCTCGTAGGGAACCACTTGTTCGATTCCCTCCAAACGGAATGACAAGCTTTGCACCCCATCATCATCAACGATGGGTGCAATAGTCATCAAAATTTCCAAGGCGTAACCCAAATGGGTGTCCACCGATATTCCGTTGGAGAACTGCACCCATTCGAGGTGCCCCAACATATAGTATATGTCGGTGCAAAAACCCAAGGTGTAGAGTGCTTGGTCGTCGAACTCGACATTCGGCACAAGCCTCTTCTCAAGATTGGCGAGCCTCTCCTCCTCCTCCGCCGACAAGATGATGAAGCCATATGAAGAGTGTGTCGGGGTGTAAGGAGGTGGTGCGGTTGAGCGAGTCGATCGTCGTGGTGGCGCGGGCTGCTCCTCCGTGCCCACGAGGTTCGGTGAACCTCATGGAAGTGCTTCTCGCGGCCCTCATACCACCAAGGAGGAGAGCATCGTTCCTCCTCGGTGGTGCCGTATCCGTCTCCATGCTCCGGGGAGACTCGGAAACCGAGTGCCTCCTTGAAGACGTGGTTGATGATGGCTTGGACGACGAAGAACTCTTCTTCTTGGAGAAGAGACTTGTGGTCTTCTTCCACATGGTTGCTGCACTCTTTCTTCAACTAAAATTCCGGGTTGCAACCTGTAAACTAGGAACTTAAACTCTTTGCTTCGGATGTGGACTTTGAGTGGATTAAGGATGTGGATTTTTCTTGAGCTATCAAGCTTGGGATGGTTGGCTAAGTCTACGGAGGTTCTGAGCACACAAACTTGAACACACAAACAAGGGAAGGAGAGGGAAGCTTGCTGCAGAAAACGGGAGCCGGGGGGCTCCTTAATAGGTCGGGCCGGCCGGCCGGGGCCGGCCGGCCCGGGGGTCCTCTCGGCTCCTCCCCGCCGCGTCTTTCTCCCAAAGCACGATCATTTCGCCTCCGCAACTTTCCCCGCCCGCGTGCTCCACGAGTTGCACCGCCCAAACGCTCTCGTCCACTCCTTTTCTTGAATTATTGGCCCTCCCACTTGATGCTCCATGCTTTGGGTCATGTCCATGCTCCCTAGCTCCACTTGCTTCACATGCCACCATGAAAATCCTGCAAAGTTGATGCTTGCTGCCCACCATGCTTGTCCTTTGCATGTGGAATTGGTGAAAGTTGATAAAAGGGAATCCAATGGTGCATGCATGATTAATTCAAACTAGATTGCCTCCATTTAGGTGTGTTTAAGGTTAAGCACTCCTCTAATTCGAAATTTAAAATATTTTTCAGAGCCATGCAAGAGCTCAAGCATAATTTTAGAGAAGTTTTTAAACCATTAAAAACAAATGTAAGTCGAAAATATTTTTCGACTACGTCGATTTCGGTCTCACCGGTATAGTTTGCTTTCATCGGTTGAGAGCGAACGTTTTCCGGCTTGATCATGGGGGCATAGGTTTAGGTTCTAATTTTGGCTAAATAAGAAAGATTTTGAATAAAACAAAATTAGAATAGGCTTAGAAAAATTCAAATCCTAGAGAAACCAAGGATAAAGATTTTTAGAACCAACCAAAAGCTTTGATTTCTAGGTTCACGCGAGTCCTACCACGTGCTGAATTTTATTAACACTTAAACATAAATCGTGGCTCTACTCATGTGGTTTTAGCATGAAAAATAAGTCAACCTCAGCACCATAATGAGGGTGAAAGGTTGAGTTAAGGTTCTGAAATTATTTGGTTGAGGGTTTCTCGAAAAGAAAAGAATCAAACAAGCACATAGGAGGGTTCATGCAAAGGGTTTATGATAAAGCAAACATTCAATCAAGAATTATGTCTCTAATATTGTTCAACCACTTCTAAGTCTAATGTCTTTGCGTAATAAAACTCAAAAACTAAATTATTAAAAATACTCGAAAAACCTGGAATCCGGTTGTCCTCCCGGTAGCTTATTCTTGACTCGACGAAACGGGTTGCCTCCCGCCTAGCGCTTCGTTTATAGTCTATAGCTAGACTTCTTCACTTGATTACTCCGGATCAACGCTCTTTGCGGGCGTTGCAATCTTGGGAACCCACATCCGCACCATCTTGGGCGCGGGCTTGTCTTCCGGCTTAGTTGGCTTGGTCATTTTTTTGGTCTTCACAGGCGGCTTCTCTTCCTTTGTCTTGACGGATGCAACACCTTCTTTGATTTTCGTTACATTCATTTTTTTCGGCTCCTTCTTCTTTTTCAGCCCCTCCGTTTGTTTTGGTTCTCCCTTCACTCCAATCATGTTGCATGCCTCAATCCTTGGACGGAACTTGAAGGAACTCTTTTCTCCGTTGATATCGAACATGATCTCCCCCTTGCCAACATCAATAGTAGCTCCCACGGTCTTGAGGAACGGCCTCCCTAGGATGAGCGGCGGCTTCTCCCTCTCTCCCATCTCGAGCACAACGAAGTCGACGGGGATGAAGTGGTGTCCAATCTTCACGGGTACATCTTCGGCAATGCCCAAGGGATAGCGAATGGAGTTGTCGCCCAACTCCAAACATATTCCCGTAGGCTCCATCGGTAGGCGTAGCTTCTCGAACACATCCCTCGGCATGACACTCACACTAGCTCCAAGGTCGCATAACGCCTTCTCGAAGTTGAAAGAACCAACCGAACATGGAATTGTAGGGCACCGGGGTCTTTTTGCTTCTCTAGCCCATAAGCAATAGCTGCACTACACTCCTCGGACATCTTGACATGATCTACCCCGAGTGTTGCTATCTCATATTTATTTGCAAGTATGTCTTTAAAATAACGAGAATATGTAGGCACTTGTAGGGCATCTAGTAATGGCATGTTGATGCTAAGTCTACGCACAACTTCCACAAACTTCTCGAAGTGGTTGTCGAGTTTACCTCGGAAGTAGCGTGGCTTGAGTTGCGGTATCCTCGTGTCTTCCTCCGGCATCTCGAATTCGGGTTCCTCGGTGACGATCCCCGTAACCTTCTCTTTAGCAATTCCTTCCACCTCGGTGGACGGTTTAAGCTTCCTTGCTCCCGCGGAACGTTCGGATCTTCGGTCTCCTTCCCCGAACGTGTTTGAATGGCCTTCGCCGATTCGGGACATTTGGGTTGTCCGGAAGCTTCCCTTCATCATTAGTGAGGCGCCCCGCAGTTGTCCAACTTGCGTCTCGAGCATCTTCATCATGTTGAGCACTTGATGATTGGAACTTCCGACCTCCGTCACTTTGCTATCGATGTTCTCCAACACCTTGTCTATGGTCTTGAACTTGGTGACGGTGTCCTTGTTGATCTTAGCTTGCTCATCCATGAACTCCTTCAATTGTATCCGAAGCGGAACCGCGTTAGGAATAGATGAGCTTGCATTAAATTGAGGCCTACCTTGCCCGTAGCGGAAGTTCGGCAATTCTCCCTTCCTCATGTAGTCGAGCACTTTGGCTTCCTCGGACAATCTTTGCGGACATGGCCATACTCTCCACATTCTTCGCATGTGGACCTTGCTTCGGCGGCCTTCAAGTCTTGAGCCTCTTTCTTTTCCATCTCCATCTTCTCCAACCTCCTCATGAGCGAGTCGATCTTGCCCTCAAGTATGTCTTCCTTCTCCACTTGCAAGACTCCTTTGACGTTCCCCATGGGTTGAACCGGATGTAGGCGCCCGGATGACGCCCACGTGTCATTATCCGCGACCTTCTTGAATAGCGTGAAAGCTTCCGTCGGTGTGAGCTCGATGATAGATCCTCCCGCTGATGCATCGATGATCGTCCTTGACGCCATGGTGAGTCCTTGATAGAACTTTTGCACGAGGTCTTCTTTCGGGAACTTGTGATGTGGAACCGCCCATGTGTACTCGTTGAAGCGCTCGAATGCCTCCGAGATAGTTTCGTAGGATATTGAACAAAGGTGGCAATCTTATTACGCAAGCTTTGAGTTTTACCCGGTGAGTAGTATTCCTTCATGAAAGCCTTCATCAACGTGTTCCAATTTTGCACCGTCTCCGCCGGTTGAGAGTGGAACCATTGCAAAGCTTTCCCGAGTAGTGAAAACGGAAAAAGCCTTGCCCTCATTTGATCTTGAGTCACCCCATCCATGTTGAAAGTCTGACATAGTTGAATGAATGCTTGGAGGTGAAGGTTCAGATCCTCTTTGCCGGTGAAGGGTGAATGTTGCACCATGCGGATTGTTGAGGTCTTGATCTCGAACGGTCTTCCGATCTCCTCGAGGTTCAAGATTGGTAGGTCGATGATGTCTGGGGTGCATAGCTCCCCAATCTTGCGTTCTTCCGGTGGTTGGTCACCCATTGGTGGAGGTCGATTCTCCCGCGGACTTTGAGGTGGTGAATTCTTCGGAGATTCTGCGATCCTTTGTCTTCGGACTCCGAATCTACAAAATCCGGCTTTTTAGCTTGATGTGCTTCGCGTCTCCTTAGCCTCGTAAAGTTTTTTCCGGATCATCCACAAAATTATTGGGTTTGTTGGAGAGGTAGCCGTCCATCTCCTGTTAGGGTTAGCAATAAACAAAGTATGCAAAAAAAACTAGAAAACAAAACAAATCTATAAAGACTAGAGTTAGACAAACTAGATTAGATGTATTTTGAGGATGATCAAAATTTAGTAGATGCAAAAATAAAACAAAAAGAATACTGAAAATTACAAAAAAAAGCAATAAAAAAATCAAATCTTGATCACTTGTTCCCCGGCAACGGCGCCAGAAAAAGGGGGCTTGTTGACGGTTAATAATTGTATCAAAGTTCGTTCGTGACTCGCAAGCGTACAAGTCTCCCGTCGTAGTCAAGGGACCCTTCTTCCCTCGAGTGGTGAACCCAAGGTATCGAATCCGTGGAACAAATGTGTGACGCAAGACTTAATCTATTAAAGCCAAATAACTTCAACCTTCAATAAATAACCTAATGCATCTAAGTAAAAGACACAAAACAGATCTAATCTACTAAAAACCGGAGAAAACAAAGTAAGATTGGGTAGATAAACCGATCTAGAGGGATCGGGGTAAGCCTTTTGTTGAAGTTCCAAGCAAGAGAAGAAGTAGCAAATCGAATCTTAATAGAAGCCTCTTTAAATCGTGGTTTCCCGTCCAAATCCGAAAACACCCGCCTTTCGAGACCCCCGTTCTGTCACAACGTATCCCTATTCATGCGGGGAGCTTAGGGCGAGTCAAAAGACAAGTCGAGATTCTTTCGGAAGATCCGGCGTGTACCTCTAGCCACCGCGGCTACAAGAACACCCTATGTAATCTATCGCGCGAATAGAATTGGAATAAGCAAAGCCGATCGAAAAACGAAATCTTTGAGGAAACACTTGATCGCTAGGAAAAGATTCAACTCGATAATTCAACTATAACAATGATACATACACAAGATCACCACCGGGATCCTTCCTTGATCTTGCTTCTAGCTCGGGAACTCCGACGTGGTCTTCCGTGCAAGGTTCCCACGTCGGCTAGGGAAACCCTAGTCAACTAGCTCGACCCTCTCCTCTCCGAGATGGTGTCCCTCTCTTCTCTGCTTCTCGGCGGCCGAAGACGAAATCTTCTCTGCGTGGCTCTCGGTCAGGGGACTATAAATAGCCCGATTGGCGGCTAGGGCAAAGGAGAGCGAGTTTGGGCCCAAAATGGGCTGGGCCGACCGGGCCCGGGCCGGCGGCCCGGGCCCATTTAGGCCCGGCCCGTGGGCTCCTTTGCCCCACGTCGGTTCCCTTGCTTCCGGATGTTTCCCCCTTCGCATGTAGGTCCATGTCGTCGGTTTCTCTCCGAATTGGACTCAACTCCTTGTCTTGCAAGATTCAAGCACTTTTCCGGTCGGGTCCCCGGAGTCCGTCGTCTTCTCGGATCAAGTCCCCGGCTTCTTGGAGTTAAGTTTGCTTCATTGCATGACTTGTACGGGGCTTCAAGGTCTTGTCATGAGGTGCTTGATGAACTTATCCCGAAAGTCTTGCATTCAACACTAAAACCCTGCATAAACATTAAACTCCAAAACCGACATGCACACGTGAACTTGTTATACCACGGGGGTTAGTACCAATGGATAAGGTATAAAACTCATGCCAACACCGAAGGTAAACTCATGGCTAGGTTGACGGATTTTCACCGTCAACATCTCCCCCATGCTTAAACTTTGCTCGTCCTCGAGTAAGCCTTCGATGGATATCATCATTGCTAAACAATGTTTAAACTTTGCACTTGATTACACATGAGAAAACATAATGCTCTCAAAATTTTAATTCATTAAAGTTCCATAATGTACTAGCCTTCATCTCTACGGAGGGTAGATTCTTATTAAGCTTATCCCACAAGTATTAACATGCTCACAAAGTTTTAAATAGATCTCAGAATTTTTTGAAATAAAGAACGAGATAAAGAAAAGCTAAACCAAATTCACAAATTTAAATCATCTCGTATATTGCTCATGAACTCTCATCTCACTTGTCTCTCAAGCCTATATATTCTACTCCTTTCCCTCTCATATATATGTGGTAGGCTTTATATGGAGCTTTGGGAAAGTTTAGTCCTAACAAGATTTTATAAATGAGGTGTTGTCAAAACAAGACAAGCTTCTCATGGTCTTACCGAGACTCGTCAAAAAGGTCATTGGAAAATAATGTTAAATCAAGGAGGGGAAAGAGAAAAATACACACACTTTTAGATAAGTGGACATGTGCAAATGGCAAAGAGTGATCCCAAGGCACAAAGGAAGTCCTCGTTATCGGATTGCACATGGTTGGAAAATGAGAATGGATCTTTTTAACTTGAAGCCTTGAATGCACTTTTAGAGAGCTGGGGAGTTTACTTTACGCACATTTTTTCCTTTCTCATATTTCTCATTTTTTTCTTTCTTTCTTTCTTTCTTTCATATATATATATATATTTATTTATTTACCTTGAAAGTCATGAGTATCGCTGGATTTTTTTTCTTTCATCATCATTTTTTTAAAATATTCCCCTCTGAACTCTAAAACTGCACCGTACCTACCTCCTCCCCCATGCTTAGACGTTGCTCGTCCTCGAGCAAAGAGGTGAAAAATAAGGTAGGTACCGGAGATATTTTTCCTTGGAGAGATACTTGAAATCTTCAATGTTGGCACCGTCTTGCGATCTTCCTTGAATTGATGACCCATTCTCAACAATAGGTTGTGGTCAAGGAGGTAATCACAAAAGATGATATTTGGTTTAAGGGTGGATATCCGGCGAAGTTTGTGAGATCACCGATGCGGGGATACACAATGCACGGATAAAAGGCTAGCAAAAAGATAGATACGCAAAAATGGAATGACCACTTCTTAGTCTCGGGCCGAGAGAAATCATGGCCTGCAATAACTCACTCAAAAATAAATCTTGTACACTAAGGTTTATGCACTCAAATATATATAAGGCTTTGGATAGGTTGAGCAACACACAAGTGATATTTGTGACAAGGTTAGCAATATTTTTGAGCATAAAAGACATCTTTAATCTATTCATAACTTGAGAGCACATAAAACACTATGGGTCTTTATTTTAATCATAACCTCCGCTGAAAATTAAGCTAGCATTTAAATAAATTCAGATCTGTATTTTTAAGAGAGCACTAGCTTAAACATGCATAAATCGATTACAAAGATGAACAAAGCTGCAATTTTAATCATATATCATCATGGCACGAATTTTGTAACTTTTCCAATGATATAATCAAGGTGGTGTCTTTATTAATGGTGACATCAAGTTGAAATACAAACTGAAAATAAACAAACATGCTTGCTGAAATTTAAATAAAAACAGAAAATACTACGCAAACACACATAAGCAAAAGCTGAAAATTACGAGAGAAAAAGAAAAGAAAAGAAAACTGAAGTTCCTAAATCTTCTAGTCCTCCGCCGGTGGTTGATGTTGATAATCTTGATAATAATACCCTTGCTCATAATACGATTGGACATTTCCTCCGACGAATTGATTTGGCTCCACAAGGTGAAGGCGTCCAAGTTCAAAGGCGATATTTGCGTTGCCTTCACCGAGTTGAGCTGCGTTAGCTTGGATGGCTGCGATGTTTTGAGCATTTCTTGCAGCATACCCTCCAATAATGGCCATGCTTTGTTGTGGTTGGGGATGATGAGCGTAGGACTCCGCGAAGTTAGCGTTGGGCACAACATAATTTTGTGGGGGTACCGGTGCACCACCCCCCCATGCTTGTCCTTGTGACCCTCCGTAATAACTTGGCGGAGGAGGGACCCCGCCGAATGGTTGCACATTGGGTTGTGCTCCACTCGCTTGTGCGGAGGATGTTCCCTCCTCTACGATTCTTCCTCTTTTGTTCTTCCTTGCGGGGACAAGTAGTCCCTCTTCCAACCAATCTTCCCTTCCTTCGGTGAAAAGCCTAAGCCTCTCATTCGGAAGGGGTAGGTTCACTATGGCCAACCGATAACCTCCTCTCTCATCTCCACTAATGTATTTGCCTTGCCGCAAATACTCAAAACCGAGAGAGGTACCACGCAAAAGGTGAGCGGGGTTTCTTGCGATCCCCGGCCGCAAGGAAAAGGCCAACATGGAGAGGTAACACCCCGAACCAATATTACCCGCCCCCGATGTTGCTTCACAACACCAACGGTTGATCATGAGGTAAGAGGGGTCTATTGGCTGCCCGGCAATTAAAGCCGAGTATAGCCAATTCAACTCCGTGTCGGTCACCTTTGTTTCCTTCATCCTCCCCAATACCCTCTTGCACATCCAAGAGTGAAATATCCGGATAATGGGGTTGCGGATGCAATTGCGTTGTTGATGGGCTTCTCCGGAGATCATGTTCCAAAATCCCGCCAACATGCGGGTGGCACGTCAACTTTCTCGCGGAGCTCCCTTGTGGAATCCAAGTAGCTCCCTAACGTGCTCGTAGGGAACCACTTGTTCGATTCCCTCCAAACGGAATGACAAGCTTTGCACCCCATCATCATCAACGATGGGTGCAATAGTCATCAAAATTTCCAAGGCGTAACCCAAATGGGTGTCCACCGATATTCCGTTGGAGAACTGCACCCATCCGAGGTGCCCCAACATATAGTATATGTCGGTGCAAAAACCCAAGGTGTAGAGTGCTTGGTCATCGAACTCGACATTCGGCACAAGCCTCTTCTCAAGATTGGCGAGCCTCTCCTCCTCCTCCGCCGACAAGATGATGAAGCCATACGAAGAGTGTGTCGGGGTGTAAGGAGGTGGTGCGGTTGAGCGAGTCGATCGTCGTGGTGGCGCGGGCTGCTCCTCCATGCCCACGAGGTTCGGTGAACCTCATGGAAGTGCTTCTCGCAGCCCTCATACCACCAAGGAGGAGAGCATCGTTCCTCCTCGGTGGTGCCGTATCCGTCTCCATGCTCCGGGGAGACTCGGAAACCGAGTGCCTCCTTGAAGACGTGGTTGATGATGGCTTGGACGACGAAGAACTCTTCTTCTTGGAGAAGAGACTTGTGGTCTTCTTACACATGGTTGCTGCACTCTTTCTTCAACTAAAATTCCGGGTTGCAACCGGTAAACTAGGCACTTAAACTCTTTGCTTCGGATGTGGACTTTGAGTGGATTAAGGATGTGGATTTTTTTCTTGAGCTATCAAGCTTGGGATGGTTGGCTAAGTCTACGGAGGTTCTGAGCACACAAACTTGAACACACAAACAAGGGAAGGAGAGGGAAGCTTGCCTACGGAAAACGGGAGCCGGGGGCTCCTTAATAGGTCAGCCGGCCGGCTCGGGGCCGGCCGCCCGGGGGTCCTCGGCTCCTCCCCGCCGCGTCTTTCTCCCAAAGCACGATCATTTCGCCTCGCAACTTTCCCTGCCCGCGTGCTCCACGAGTTGCACCGCCCAAACGCTCTCGTCCACTCCTTTTCTTGAATTATTGGCCCTCCCACTTGATGCTCCATGCTTTGGGTCATGTCCATGCTCCCTAGCTCCACTTGCTTCACATGCCACCATGAAAATCCTGCAAAGTTGATGCTTGCTGCCCACCATGCTTGTCCTTTGTATGTGGAATTGGTGAAAGTTGATAAAAGGGAATCCAATGGTGCATGCATGATTAATTCAAACTAGATTGCCTCCATTTAGGTGTGTTTAAGGTTAAGCACTCCTCTAATTCGAAATTTAAAATATTTTTCAGAGCCATGCAAGAGCTCAAGCATAATTTTAGAGAAGTTTTTAAACCATTAAAAACAAATGTAAGTCGAAAATATTTTTCGACTACGTCGATTTCGGTCTCACCGGTATAGTTTGCTTTCATCGGTTGAGAGCGAACGTTTTCCGGCTTGATCATGGGGGCATAGGTTTAGGTTCTAATTTTGGCTAAATAAGAAAGATTTTGAATAAAACAAAATTAGAATAGGCTTAGAAAAATTCAAATCCTAGAGAAACCAAGGATAAAGATTTTTAGAACCAACCAAAAGCTTTGATTTCTAGGTTCACGCGAGTCCTACCACGTGCTGAATTTTATTAACACTTAAACATAAATCGTGGCTCTACTCGTGTGGTTTTAGCATGAAAAATAAGTCAACCTCAGCACCATAATGAGGGTGAAAGGTTGAGTTAAGGTTCTGAAATTATTTGGTTGAGGGTTTCTCGAAAAGAAAAGAATCAAACAAGCACATAGGAGGGTTCATGCAAAGGGTTTATGATAAAGCAAACATTCAATCAAGAATTATGTCTCTAATATTGTTCAACCACTTCTAAGTCTAATGTCTTTGCGTAATAAAACTCAAAAACTAAATTATTAAAAATACTCGAAAAACCTGGAATCGGGTTGTCCTCCCGTAGCTTATTCTTGACTCGACGAAACGGGTTGCCTCCCCGCCTAGCGCTTCGTTTATAGTCTATAGCTAGACTTCTTCACTTGATTACTCCGGATCAACGCTCTTTGCGGGCGTTGCAATCTTGGGTACCCACTTCCGCACCATCTTGGGCGCGGGCTTGTCTTCCGGCTTAGTTGGCTTGGTCATTTTTTTGGTCTTCACGGGCGGCTTCTCTTCCTTTGTCTTGACGGATGCAACACCTTCTTTGATTTTCGTTACGTTCATTTTTTTCGGCTCCTTCTTCTTTTTCAGCCCCTCCGTTTGTTTTGGTTCTCCCTTCACTCCAATCATGTTGCATGCCTCAATCCTTGGACGGAACTTGAAGGAACTCTTTTCTCCGTTGATATCGAACATGATCTCCCCCTTGCCAACATCAATAGTAGCTCCCACGGTCTTGAGGAACGGCCTCCCTAGGATGAGCGGCGGCTTCTCCCTCTCTCCCATCTCGAGCACAACGAAGTCGACGGGGATGAAGTGGTGTCCAATCTTCACGGGTACATCTTCAAGCAATGCCCAAGGGATAGCGAATGGAGTTGTCGCCCAACTCCAAACATATTCCCGTAGGCTCCATCGGTAGGCGTAGCTTCTCGAACACATCCCTCGGCATGACACTCACACTAGCTCCAAGGTCGCATAACGCCTTCTCGAAGTTGAAAGAACCAACTGAACATGGAATTGTAGGGCACCCGGGGTCTTTTTTGCTTCTCTAGCCCATAAGCAATAGCCGCACTACACTCCTCGGACATCTTGACATGATCTACCCCGAGTGTTGCTATCTCATATTTATTTGCAAGTATGTCTTTAAAATAACGAGAATATGTAGGCACTTGTAGGGCATCTAGTAATGGCATGTTGATGCTAAGTCTACGCACAACTTCCACAAACTTCTCGAAGTGGTTGTCGAGTTTACCTCGGAAGTAGCGTGGCTTGAGTTGCGGTATCCTCCTGTCTTCCTCCGGCATCTCGAATTCGGGTTCCTCGGTGACGATCCCCGTAACCTTCTCTTTAGCAATTCCTTCCACCTCGGTGGACGGTTTAAGCTTCCTTGCTCCCGCGGAACGTTCCGGATCTTCGGTCTCCTTCCCCGAACGTGTTTGAATGGCCTTCGCCGATTCGGGACATTTGGGTTGTCCGGAAGCTTCCCTTCATCATTAGTGAGGCGCCCCGCAAGTTGTCCAACTTGCGTCTCGAGCATCTTCATCATGTTGAGCACTTGATGATTGGAACTTCCGACCTCCGTCACTTTGCTATCGATGTTCTCCAACACCTTGTCTATGGTCTTGAACTTGGTGACGGTGTCCTTGTTGATCTTAGCTTGCTCATCCATGAACTCTTTCAATTGTATCCGAAGCGGAACCGCGTTAGGAATAGATGAGCTTGCATTAAATTGAGACCTACCTTGCCGTAGCGGAAGTTCGGCAATTCTCCCTTCCTCATGTAGTCGAGCACTTTGGCTTCCTCCGGACAATCTTTGCGGACATGGCCATACTCTCCACATTCTTCGCATGTGGACCTTGCTTCGGCGGCCTTCAAGTCTTGAGCCTCTTTCTTTTCCATCTCCATCTTCTCCAACCTCCTCATGAGCGAGTCGATCTTGCCCTCAAGTATGTCTTCCTTCTCCACTTGCAAGACTCCTTTGACGTTCCCCATGGGTTGAACCGGATGTAGGCGCCCGGATGACGCCCACGTGTCATTATCCGCGACCTTCTTGAATAGCGTGAAAGCTTCCGTCGGTGTGAGCTCGATGATAGATCCTCCCGCTGATGCATCGATGATCGTCCTTGACGCCATGGTGAGTCCTTGATAGAACTTTTGCACGAGGTCTTCTTTCGGGAACTTGTGATGTGGAACCGCCCGGGTGTACTCGTTGAAGCGCTCGAATGCCTCCGAGATAGTTTCGTAGGATATTGAACAAAGGTGGCAATCTTATTACGCAAGCTTTGAGTTTTACCGGTGAGTAGTATTCCTTCATGAAAGCCTTCATCAACGTGTTCCAATTTTGCACCGTCTCCGCCGGTTGAGAGTGGAACCATTGCAAAGCTTTCCCGAGTAGTGAAAACGGAAAAAGCCTTGCCCTCATTTGATCTTGAGTCACCCCATCCATGTTGAAAGTCGACATAGTTGAATGAATGCTTGGAGGTGAAGGTTCGGATCCTCTTTGCCGGTGAAGGGTGAATGTTGCACCATGCGGATTGTTGAGGTCTTGATCTCGAACGGTCTTCCGATCTCCTCGAGGTTCAAGATTGGTAGGTCGATGATGTCTGGGGTGCATAGCTCCCCAATCTTGCGTTCTTCCGGTGGTTGGTCACCCATTGGTGGAGGTCGATTCTCCCGCGGACTTTGAGGTGGTGAATTCTTCGGAGATTCCTGCGATCCTTTGTCTTCCGACTCCGAATCTACAAAATCCGGCTTTTTAGCTTGATGTGCTTCGCGTCTCCTTAGCTTTCGTAAAGTTTTTCCGGATCATCCACAAAATTATTGGGTTTGTTGGAGAGGTAGCCGTCCATCTCTCGTTAGGGTTAGCAATAAACAAAGTATGCAAAAAAAACTAGAAAACAAAACAAATCTATAAAGACTAGAGTTAGACAAACTAGATTAGATGTATTTTGAGGATGATCAAAATTTAGTAGATGCAAAAATAAAACAAAAAGAATACTGAAAATTACAAAAAAAAGCAATAAAAAATCAAATCTTGATCACTTGTTCCCCGCAACGCGCGCCGGAAAAAGGGGCTTGTTGACGGTTAATAATTGTATCAAAGTTCGTTCGTGACTCGCAAGCGTACAAGTCTCCCGTCGTTGTCAAGGGACCCTTCTTCCCTCGAGTGGTGAACCCAAGGTATCGAATCCGTGGAACAAATGTGTGACGCAAGACTTAATCTATTAAAGCCAAATAACTTCAACCTTCAATAAAGAACCTAATGCATCTAAGTAAAAGACACAAAACAGATCTAATCTACTAAAAACCAGAGAAAACAAAGTAAGATTGGGTAGATAAACCGATCTAGAGGGATTGGGGTAAGCCTTTTGTTGAAGTTCCAAGCAAGAGAAGAAGTAGCAAATCGAATCTTAATAGAAGCCTCTTTAAATTGTGGTTTCCCGTCCAAATCCGAAAACACCCGCCTTTCGAGACCCCGTTCGTCACAACGTATCCCTATTCATGCGGGGAGCTTAGGGCGAGTCAAAAGACAAGTCGAGATTCTTTCGGAAGATCCGGCGTGTACCTCTAGCCACCGCGGCTACAAGAACACCCTATGTAATCTATCGCGCGAATAGAATTGGAATAAGCAAAGCCGATCGAAAAACGAAATCTTTGAGGAAACACTTGATCGCTAGGAAAAGATTCAACTCGATAATTCAACTATAACAATGATACATACACAAGATCACCACCGGGATCCTTCCTTGATCTTGCTTCTAGCTCGGGAACTCCGACGTGGTCTTCCGTGCAAGGTTCCCACGTCGGCTAGGGAAACCCTAGTCAACTAGCTCGACCCTCTCCTCTCCGAGATGGTGTCCCTCTCTTCTCTGCTTCTCGGCGGCCGAAGACGAAATCTTCTCGCGTGGCTCTCGGTCGGGGGACTATAAATAGCCCGATTGGCGGCTAGGGCAAAGGAGAGCGAGTTTGGGCCCAAAATGGGCACGGGCCGACCGGATCGGGGCCGGCCGGCCGGGCCCATTTAGGCCCGGCCCCCGTGGGCTCCTTTGCCCCACGTCGGTTCCCTTGCTTCCCGGATGTTTCCCCCTTCGCATGTAGGTCCATGTCGTCGGTTTCTCTCCGAATTGGACTCAACTCCTTGTCTTGCAAGATTCGGTACTTTTCCGGTCGGGGTCCCCGGAGTCCGTCGTCTTCTCGGATCAAGTCCCCGGCTTCTTGGAGTTAAGTTTGCTTCATTGCATGACTTGTACGGGGCTTCAAGGTCTTGTCATGAGGTGCTTGATGAACTTATCCCGAAAGTCTTGCATTCAACACTAAAACCCTGCATAAACATTAAACTCCAAAACCGACATGCACACGTGAACTTGTTATACCACGGGGGTTAGTACCAATGGATAAGGTATAAAACTCATGCCAACACCGAAGGTAAACTCATGGCTAGGTTGACGGATTTTCACCGTCAACATACACACGATAGTACTGATTTTTTTATTGGATCAGAACCACATAAATTGCAACGTCGTAGAATTAATTGATCAAAGTTTAAACTCGGTAGCCATCACACATTTGAACCCGATTACACCACCATGCTTGGTGTTTTCATACATTTTAAAAAGGATTCATTGTACATCTCTCTACCTCTCTATTTTCTTATAGCATCTCACTCTGAAGAGTATCTTGGCCCCTAAGTAGGTTTTGGTGATTTAATGACACACACCTAAGTAGCTAATGATTTACCTAGTCCACGAGCAGGTATTAAAATTATGTATGGCATCAAGCACAGTTCGTTGACCATGCAAAAAGGAAAGTGGTGCTCTAAAGGATTCCTAAGAAGGCTTATTTATTTTACAATTTTGAATTTGAGTCCTAGGAATGCCGTACTATCAAGAGGGACATGAATTATGTCTTCCAAGAGTCTAACAGGTGCTCTAGTTGCTAAAACAAAACTATGAGAGACACCTTTGCACCAACACGTTCACGGGGATCTTTTCTTGGGTGCTGACCTTGGAAGGCCGGAGTATCCGGGTTTACCCCGGAATCTCCGGACTTCCCGGAGTTTCCGGGTATACCCGGATACTCCGGTCTTAAAGCCTCAACGGCTATATTGTGGGTGAGGGGGTATAAAAACCCCCTCCACCCCTTCATTTACTCTTCTTCCCCGCCATTTCGTGCCGAACAAGAATGAGACCTCATTTACTCCCCCTCTTCTCCCTTTGGCTCAAGTTTGGTGAGATTTGTTGTGGGATTTAAGAGGGTTTGAGAGCAAGGGCTTGGAGAGTGCTAGTGAGCTGATTTCCCCATCTCTAGAGCACCTCGTTCTTCGCTTGGTTGGCAAAATTCGTGTTTGTTACTCTTGGAGCCTTGAGCTCCTAGCCGGCTAGGCGTTGCCTTGGAGCATCCAAAGATTGTGGCTGCCCAAGGAAGTTTGTATCACCCCGACATTGAGTAAGTAACTCTAGCTTGATCTTTGTGGTCGCTAGAGGGAGGAAAGTGACCTAGGTGTAAAGGTCCACCCTTCGTGGGTACCTCAACGGAGACGTAGACCTGAAGGTGTGAGGTTGAACTCCGGTAACAAATCCTTGTGTCTCTTGTGCTTGTTCATCTTATTGCATTCTTGTTTCTTTCTTGAGCACACATCTAGGGTTTGGTGCCGATCTACTTCGTGTTGAGGTTCCTACAAGATTTGAGTGGATAAACAGGCTTGTCTCATCTCAGTGCATAACCTATTTTCACAGATTTACTTTTGAGCAAGTTTAATTTCTGTCGAATTTAATCTCTCCCTAGCAGGCCGGAATATCCGGACATTTTCCCGGATTCTCCGGATTTCCCGGAGTATCCGGAAAAATATCCGGACTCTCTGGACCTGCATTTGACAGCTGTGAAAAAGTTTGTGATTTTCAGGTTTGACTATTCACCTCCCTCTAGTCGACATCTTGATCCTTTCAATTGGTATCAGAGCCAAGTGCTCCACATTTGAAGCTTAACCGCTTGGAGTTAAGAAGATGTCGAATCCAAATGATCAAGCCCTACCTCTCGCCGAAGGTGATCCCGTCAACAATGTTGTTGGCATGCCTCCCATTCCTCAAGTAGGCAACACCCATGGCGCAAGCACGAGTCATCAAGCGCATGGACGAGGTGATGAGTCCTCCGATAGTGAGGACGAGGAGTTCGATGATGCAAGGTCCAACCGCTCCGCTCGACGACCATCAAGGGACTATACTCAAACCTCTTTCGATTACTCTCGCTTATCCTTTAACCATCCATCGGGTTCTAGCCACATTGGGAAGTTACCCAATTTGATGGAACCAGCTATTCCAAGTGGAAGAACTCGATGGAGGAGTATTTGATGGCGGTGAATCCCGCACTTTGGACTATTGTGAACAGGGGCATTACATTTCCTAGTGGTGATGCGACGCTAACTCAAGATCAAGCAAATGAGATACAAAGAAAGTATCAAGCCATACGCATCATCAAGAGCTCACTCACGTTCGAAGAATATGATAAGGTAGATGGATTGAAGTCCGCCAAGGAAGTGTGGGACACCTTGTTCATCAACCATGAAGGAACAAAGCAAGTAAGAGAAGGAAGGATTCAAGCCTTGGAAAGTGAGCTCAATCGATTTGTCATCAAAGATGATGAGTCCCCTCAAGATATGTACAACCGGTTGAACAAGATCATCAACAAAATCAAATCTCTAGGAAGTACAAGATGGGGAAGAAGAGAAGTGGTTGACAAGATTCTATCCGCTTACATGGCAAGGGACGTTCAACTCCCAACTCTCATAAGGGAGAAGAGAGGCTTCAACAAATTCACTCCGGCGGATATGATTGGAAGAATGGAAGAACACCTCATCACCGTCAAGAAGTCCAAGCTCTCACAAGAAATGTCAAAGATGCATGAACAACTTGAGAAGAACAAGGGAGTAGCCCTCAAGGCATCTAGCAAGGAGAAAAAGTCAAGCTCATCAACTTCAAGGACCGTGGTCGAGGAAGATGGTGATGAAGATAGTGACATGGACATGACTCCCGAGCAAATGGCTCTCTTTGTGAGAAAGTTCAACAAAATGTTCAAGAAGAGTGGATTCTTCAACAAGAACAAGGATAAGGACAAGATCAAGACGAAGAGGACTTCCAAGAGACCATGCTTTGGGTGTGGCAAGGAGGGTCATTTCATTGCGGAGTGCCCTAATATAAAAGTAAGAAGAAGAGGCACCAACAAGTTTGACAAGAACCAGAAGAAAGAAGTTGGTGAAGCTCATTTGGGTGAAGAATGGGATTCAAATGATGATAGCTCCGACTCCGACATTGAAGCCGGTCTTTCTACCATATCCATTGGGAAATCAATCAACAAGTCATCACTCTTTGAAGATCTCACCGATGATGAAGATGACTTCAACCACACTTGCTTCATGGCTAGGGGCTCCAAGGTAGACACTCCCACCCCGCCCCTAGATGATGGTAGTGAAAATGATTTTGATTTTGAGAAAATGATCACTAGCTTTGGTAGAAAGGCAACTAAGAAAATTATGTTTTTAATGAAAGAAATCGAGAATAGAGATGGGACCTTAGAGGTGCAAGAAGAACTCTTTAGACTTGAGCGGGAGAAAACCATTGCCCTTGAGATGCCCTTGTAATTGAAAAGAAGGGTTTCAAGGTGCAAGAGGACTCACTCAAGGAAAAGGAGATAGAAATTCTTAGCCTCAAGAAATCCCTAGCTAAAGATGAGTTGATAGTGGATGAATTAACTAGGGAATCCTCCCTAGCTAAGGATGCTTGCAAGAAACTTGAGGATGAAAGGATTGAACTTCAAAAGAGCTTTGATAGCTTAAAGACTAGTCACATAGCATTAGAAGTTCAACTTGACAACCTCAAGAACAATGCCACAACTTCATCTAATGATGCTTTCTCTAACTCTCAAACATCAACAAGCAATGGTTGTTCTAGATGTTATAAGATTGATATAAATGCTTGTGCTACTAACGTTGCCGAGATGAATGCCATGAAGAAGGAAATTGTTAGGTTGTCAAACTCTCTCATTAATGAAAAGAAGAAAGAACCCAAGAGAGGTGAGTTTGAAAACCACACCAAAGGGTTTGGGTCAAGCTACATGAAGAAGTTTGGCTTTGTGGATGGGAAGGGGCTTGGTAAGCAAGAACAAGGTACAAAAGACCCCATCCTATTCATCAAGAACCACCACACCAAAGGTATGGGAACAAGAAATGTGGTGCACAGCATGAAGCAAATGGGTGCCAAGAACTATGACAACCAAGTTAGATACAAAACTCCTATCAAGTTCAAGAGCACCCAAACTACAACACAAGCTCCACCATCAAAGACAAACAAGTCAAGAAAAAGGCCCAAACCACATGCTTCACAAGATAGCTTTTATGCCGATTATGTGTTGACTTGGAACCACAAGGGTAAGGTGGTTGCCAAGTATGTGGGACCCCGCACAAAAGAGACAATAATCAAAAGGAATGTGTGGGTGCCCAAGATTCTTGTGACTAACACTCTAGGACCCAAATCCATTTGGGTACCTAAAACACAAGCATAATTTGTTTTGTAGGCATACTCCTCCGGTGGAACAAAATGGGTGATTGATAGTGGATGCACAAATCATATGACCGGGGAGAAGAAAATGTTTACATCTTGTGATATGATTGAAAATCCTACGGAAAAGATTGCCTTTGGAGGCAATGGTGGAGGAACGGTTGTTGGTCTTGGTAAAATTGTTATCTCAATCAATCATTCAATTTCCAATGTTTATTTGGTTGAATCTTTGGACTACAACTTGTTGTCCGTTTCACAACTTTGTGAGATGGGCTACAATTGTTTGTTCACCAATGAGGGTGTGACCGTCTTTAGAAGGGGCGATGACTCCGTTGCCTCTAAGGGTGAACTCAAGGGAAGGCTTTACTTGGTGGATTTTTCATCGGATAAAGCCCAACTTGATACATGCTTATTGGCAAAGTCTAGCTTGAGTTGGCTTTGGCATCGCCGACTAGCTCACGTTGGGATGAATAATCTCAATAAGCTTCTAAAGGGGGAACACATCCTAGGACTAACAAACGTTCACTTTGAGAAAAATAGAATTTGTAGTGCTTGCCAAGCCGGAAAGCAAGTTGGTGCTCCTCATCCCGCCAAGAATGTAGTCACTACCATAAGGCCATTGGAACTACTCCACATGGATATCTTTGGTCCGGTGGCTTATGTTAGTATTGGAGGGAACAAGTATGGATTTGTCATTGTTGACAATTACTCTCGGTACACTTGGGTATTCTTTATGAAAGACAAGAGCAAAGTTCATGAAATATTCAAGAAATTTGCCACAAGATCCCAAAATGAATTTGATATGAAGATCAAAAGAGTAAGAAGTGACAATGGCACCGAGTTCAAGAACACCAACATTGAAGAGTATCTTGATGAAGAAGGCATTGGTCATGAGCTCTCCGTCCCATACACTCTACAATAAAATGGGATAGTAGAGAGGAAGAATAGAACTCTCATTGAAGCCGCAAGAACCATGCTTGATGAGTACAAGACTTCGGATAGTTTTTGGGCGGAAGCAATCAACACGGCTTGTCATGCTATCAACCCGTTTGTATCTTCACAAGCTTCGCCATAAGACCGCTTATGAGCTCCTAATCGGTAAAAAGCCTAATGTCTCTTACTTTAGAGTTTTTGGTTGTAAGTGCTTCATTCTCAACAAGAAGCCCAAAAGCTCTAAGTTTGCATCTAAAGTTTATGAAGGTATCTTTCTTGGTTACACCTCAAACGCTCATGGCTATCGTGTCCTCAACAAAACCAGCGGTTGTGTTGAAGTCACGTGTGACTTGACGTTTGATGAATCTAATAACTCTCAAGAGGAGCAAGTTGATGAGTTGTGTGTAGGTAAGGATGTACCTGCTGAAAAGGCTACAAGGAGGATGGCTATTGGAGAAATCAAGCCTCAGGAAGAAGATGATGAGGACTGCGAAACTGAAGAAGCAGCAGCTCTACCTCCCGCTGCGAACCCCGGAGAATCCGGAGAAAAACCCGGAGAGTACGGATTTTCCGGAAACTCCGGAGAAAAGTCCGGACATTCCGGACCTATTGCTGAAACTTCGCAAAGTAGTCAAGAAACTGAGGATTTGATCCAGGAAGAAGATTCTGACCCACATCCAAGAGTTCGACAAAGTGTTCAACGAGATCATCCCGTTGACAACATTCTTGGGAGCATCCGTAGAGGGGTAACAACTCGTTCAAGATTAGCAAATTTTTGTGAACATTAGTCGTTTGTTTCCATGTTGGAACCTCTTAGGGTTGAAGATGCTCTTGGAGATGCCGATTGGGTGATGGCCATGCAAGAAGAGCTCAACAACTTCACTAGGAATGAAGTCTGGTCCTTGGTGGAACGCCCCAAACAAAATGTGATTGGAACCAAGTGGGTGTTTCGCAACAAACAAGATGAAGATGGCGTGGTGACAAAGAACAAAGCTAGATTGGTGGCAAAGGGATACACTCAAGTGGAAGGCTTAGACTTTGGAGAAACTTATGCAACGGTGGCAAGACTTGAAGCAATTCGTATACTCTTAGCTTTTGCCACCCATCACAACTTCAAGCTACATCAAATGGATGTCAAGAGTGCTTTCTTGAATGGTCCAATCTCCGAAGAAGTCTACGTTGAGCAACCACCAGGCTTTGAAGATCCTCAATTTCCTAACCACATCTACAAGCTCCATAAGGTGCTCTATGGGCTCAAGCAAGCCCCTAGAGCATGGTATGAATGCCTTAGGGAATTTCTCTTAAAGAAAGGCTTTGAAATAGGCAAAGCCGATCCTACTCTCTTCACTCGTAAACAAGGCAATGATTTGTTTGTATGTCAAATATATGTTGATGACATCATATTTGGGTCTACTAATCAATCTTGGGTTGATGAGTTTAGTAGGATCATGACCAAAAGATTTGAGATGTCTATGATGGGCGAGTTGAAGTTCTTTCTCGATTTTCAAATCAAGCAACTCAAGGATGGCACGTTCATAAGTCAAACCAAGTACACCAATGACATGCTCAAGAAGTTTGACATGAACAATGCCAAGCCCATCAAGACACCTATGCCATCAAATGGACATCTTGATCTAAATGAGGAAGGCAAAAGCATCAACTAAAAGGTATATCGCTCCATGATTGGTTCTTTGCTTTACCTTTGTGCATCTAGGCCCGATATTATGCTTAGTGTGTGCATGTGTGCAAGGTTTCAAGCTAATCCTAAGGAGTGCCATCTAATGGCCGTTAAGAGAATTTTTAGATATTTGGTTCATACTCCTAACCTTGGTTTATGGTATCCTAAGGGCTCCACTTTCGATCTACTTGGCTACTCCGATTCAGACTATGTCGGTTGCAAAGTAGATAGAAAGAGTACATCAGGGACTTGCCAATTTCTTGAAGGTCCTTGGTGTCTTGGAGTTCCAAGAAACGAAACTCTGTTGCCCTTTCCACCGCCGAGGCCAAGTATGTTGCAGCCGGCGCTTGTTGTGCTCAACTACTTTGGATGAGGCTCACTTTGAGAGACTTTGGTTGCAAGTTTAGCAAGGTGCCACTCTTGTGTGACAACGAGAGTGCCATCAAGCTAGCTAACAACCCCGTAAACCACTCAAGAACAAAGCATATAGACATAAGACACCATTTCTTGAGAGACCACGAAGCCAAAGGAGATATCGCTTTGAGCCATGTGAGCACCGATAAGCAACTAGCCGATATCTTCACAAAGCCTCTTGATGAACTAAGGTTTTGTGCTTTGAGGAGTGAGCTAAATATCTTGGATTCTCGTAACTTTGCTTGAGATCATGCACATGTTTGAGTGACCTAGTATAGAATTTTTGAAAGCAAAAGATTTGTGACTACAAGGACTTGTGTTGAATTTGTTTTTGAAAAATTTGGATCTTTTGAGTACAACACTTGGACTATTGTTCCTATTGTTTGTTTGTGACTAGTCCAAAGTGTTAATACTGCTCAGGCTCACATATATTACATATACAATCCTCCAAATCTTTCCACAATCAAATTCCTTGAAAATCTGCTCGCTGGATTCAGGGGGAGCGGAATCTCCGGGGTCTGTCCGGAAAGTCCGGGTTTCCCGGATATTCCGGACCTGACCCGGAGACTCCGGGTTGTAAAGGTATAAATACCTTTGACCGCGGTGAAAAAGATTCCCTTTATCCTTTCACAGTTTAACTGTGCCCTCTCTCTCCCTCGTCGCCTCCCTCTCCCCCTCACTTAAGCCCTTGGGTGATTTCCGCTCTCCACCGGACAAATCCAGTGAAAGTAAGGGATTGAAGGCTCCAAGGTGTGAAGGTCAATGATCTACTCAAGATTCAAAGGATTCAAGTCTTCTCCCCTCTCTCCCAAGGTATATTCAAAGGAGTTTTTCCCGATCTACTTCCCTAGAGTAGTCCTTGTAGTATCCTCTTAGGGAATAGGTAGGAAATACTCCATAGACTCTAGATCTGCAATATGTCTCAGTTTGGTTGGAAGAATCTTGCTACATTGTGAGTTAGGGTTTCGGCTGTGAAACCCGGAAACTCTGGGGTTGAAAAGCCCGGACTCTCCGGAATGTTCGGAGTCTCCGGACTTTTTCCCGGAGTATCCGGGGTTCACATTGAAAACCCTAAGTCACAAGTCTAGTGTGTCTCCTCTATTGATAACCTCTCACTCTCATATCCTTTTACCTATCCAGATGGTGAGAGTGAAGGTCAGTCGCGGAAACGAGGAGCCCTCCACCCAAAGGAGGACCAAGGCTAGGCACGACCCCGCCGCTTTGCGGGCCGTGCAAGAGGCCTTAGGGCAAGAAGGATCTCAGCGCAGTTCTAGGCCAAGAAGAGGTGACCATCCTCCCTCCTATGCCTAAGGGAGTGAAGAAGAGATAGAGGAGGAGGAGGAGGAGGAGGAGAGGACCGAAAGTGATGATGGTGATGAGGAAGACGAAACATATGAGCAGTCACCCAAGCCTCCTCGTCGCCATGGAAAGGGGCCAGCAAAAGAAAAACCTCGCTACAAGCCCCATCCCAAAAAGAGCCATCAAGCCCCATATGTCCATCAAAGCCGACCCGCTACTCGTGTCCCTCCTAAACATAAGCAAGGAGTAGCAGCTCACATCTGCCCCAAAACCCCTCCTAGGCTCATTCCTACCCTCCCACAAAATGTCCGGGTAGTTGATACTCCCATCAAGCTAAGGGATCTTGGTTCCGTTCTTGGTTTTGCTGAACATATGATTAGGGATTACTCCAAGAACTCTCTAGCGGTGAGGGAGCAAAGAGAGGAAAATGTGTACTTGTATCTCAAGGGAGAAGGGCTAGAGGCAAGGTTTTGGTGTGACTTTCATAGGGACTTTTATCAATCTGTTATCCGGAACCCCAAGCTAGCTGCAAAGAACATGGCTCCAATTGTGCAAATGAGGTACATTGATTGGAAATACTATGAAGAGCTAAACAACACTGTGTTCAACTCCGTCATTGACAAGTTCAAGGAAGTCGGTCTCTATGATATCATGGGATTTAGGTATAACTGGAACAAAGAAATTCTTGCTCAATTCCATTGCTCCTACTACTACAATCCCCATGACAATACCATCACTTGGACGACTCAAGGAAACAAATGCACCATTGATTACATGACTTTCTCTAGGCTCTTGGGACTTGGCTCTAAGGATGAGAGGCGCTCTCCTGTGCACAATGAGGACAAGTACAAGCCCAAAGGGCTCCCTTTCATGTTTCCTAGCCGAGATTTGGCTATTGAGGGCAAGGCGGATCAACTCAATCCTTACTATTATTATCTCAATCAGTTCTTTCGTGCCACTAATTATCCCAAGATAGGAGATGCTACAGCCTTGAGATACTATGCTCCAAATCTCCTTAATAGGATGGCACCGGATGAGGAAGGATTTTGTATATTCGACTTCATATGGAATGAGTTGAGAAGGGCCATGAATGATCCTATGAAGCATCTTCCATATGCCCCCTACCTCATGTACATGATTGAGAGAGTCACAAATATCCGCTATCCCAAGGATGTTGTCCATGAGCCGCTTCGTCACCTCCGTGATCGAGCCAAGAGGCCTCCCAAAGGTCGCAAGTATGTTGGCTCATCTAGTGCAGCTCCTCGCCATGATGATTTGCCCGCTGCACGTTCTTCTCCTAGGCCTCCCCGTCGGCACCGTGGCTCCATGATCAAGAGGGTGCTTAAGAGCATCTTTAGCATGTGCAAGACAATAGCCACGGAGACTAATGAGAATCGCCGGGACATCATCGAGATCAAATCCCATCTTGGCCTTCCTACCGATCCCTACCGTGAGCTTCCCGAGTTTGATGATCCTTTTGCGGAGTGGGACACCCAAGATGTTCAAGAGGAGGAGGAGGACAATGAAGAAGAGGAAGAGGAGGACGACGATGACTCCGAGTGATCCAGCTGCTCCACACTTCCTCTTTGGCGCTTGATGCCAAAGGGGGAGTGAACTTATCTATTTATGTGTGTGGACAATGAACTTCTTGTATTTGAATTTGGAACTTGGCTTGTAATAACTCTAAGTTCGTATGTGTGAGACTATGTGAGCTTGAGAAATTTGGTTGTGTGCTTGTGATGACCTTCTCTGCTTTTTACCTTCTAAGGACAGTTTATGCTAGATTGAAATACTGTATGAAGTCTGTTTTTTCTCTCCTGTGCTGAAGCCCGGAGAGTCCAGAGATTTTCCCGGAATTTCTGGATTTTCCGGACATTCCGGACCTGGCCCGGAGTCTCCGGACCTCTCAGTACCAGAATTCTCTTTCTTACTTGTTGAGTGCATAATATGTCATGAGCATCTCACTTTTATCTGTTGCACGTCACAAGCACCCCACTGATGTAATACTCTCTTGTTTCTCTTGTTGTGCAAAATTTTGGCCCTAATAGGACCATTGATATTCAAGATCAAAATGCACATATTAAGGGGGAGTATTACGAAAGCTTTTAATATTCATTGTTTATCTCTTGTATGACTTAAGTGTGTTGTCATCAATCACCAAAAAGGGGGATATTGAAGAGTATCTTGCCCCCCTAAGTGGGTTTTGGTGATTTAATGACACACACCTAAGTAGCTAATGATTCACCTAGTCCATGAGCAGGTATTAAAATTATGTATGGCGTCAAGCACAGTTCGTTGACCATGCAAAAAGGAAAGTGGTGCTCTAAAGGATTCCTAAGAAGGCTTATTTATTTTACAATTTTGAATTTGAGTCCTAGGAATGCAGTACTATCAAGAGGGACCGAAATTATGTCTTCTAAGAGTCTAACAGGTGCTCTAGTTGCTAAAACAAAACCTATGAGAGACACCTTTGCACCAACACGTTCACGGGGATCTTTTCTTGGGTGCTGACCTTGGAAGGCCGGAGTATCCGGGTTTACCCCGGAATCTCCGGACTTCCCGGAGTTTCCGGGTTTACCCCGGATACTCCGGGTCTTAAAGCCTCAACGGCTATATTCTGGGTGAGGGGGTATAAAAGCCCCCTCCACCCCTTCATTTACTCTTCTTCCCTGCCATTTCGTGCTGAACAGTAACAGACCTCATTTACTCCCCCTCTTCTCCCTTTGGCTCAAGTTTGGTGAGATTTGTTGTGGGATTTAAGAGGGTTTGAGAGCAAGGGCTTGGAGAGTGCTAGTGAGCTGATTTCCCATCTCTAGAGCACCTCGTTCTTCGCTTGGTTGGCAAAATTCGTGTTTGTTACTCTTGGAGCCTTGAGCTCCTAGCCGGCTAGGCGTTGCCTTGGAGCATCCAAAGATTGTGGCTGCCCAAGGAAGTTTGTATCACCCCGACATTGAGTAAGTAACTCTAGCTTGATCTTTGTGGTCGCTAGAGGGAGGAAAGTGACCTAGGTGTAAAGGTCCACCCTTCGTGGGTACCTCAACGGAGACGTAGACCTGAAGGTGTGAGGTTGAACTCCGGTAACAAATCCTTGTGTCTCTTGTGCTTGTTCATCTTGTTGCATGCTTGTTTCTATCTTGAGCACACATCTAGGGTTTGGTGCCGATCTACTTCGTGTTGAGGCTCCTACAAGATTTGAGTGGATAAACAGGCTTGTCTCATCTCAGTGCATAACCTATTTTCACAGATTTACTTTTGAGCAAGTTTAATTTCTGTCGAATTTAATCTCTCCCTAGCAGGACGGAATATCCGGACATTTTCCCGGATTCTTCGGATTTCCCGGAGTATCCGGAAAAATATCCGGACTCTCCGGACCTGCATTTGACAGCTGTGAAAAAGTTTGTGATTTTCAGGTTCGACTATTCACCCCCCCTCTAGTCGACATCTTGATCCTTTCACACTCTCATCTTACAAACTCAAGGAAATGACCGGTCCATAAGGTAACCTTTATGATAACTTAAGCAACAATTACTTACTCCATTATTTTAAAAGCCAAGACAGAATGAATGAAATCCTAGTACTTATTTTGTTAAGTATACTTCTCCAAATACTTCTGTATAAACTAAAGGACTATAGAATGAAACTTTTGATATGAAGTAACATGAAGCCGCAGAAAAAGGGAGTGAAAATCATTGTAAATAAATGGAACTCATAAAATGAGTTGTCTAATGAACTCATAGCTTTTGAGGAGAGGAGGTTGGGCAGGGGTAGGAAATGGGGACAAAGGTATCTATACCTAATATTAAAGCAAGGATTGTTTCTACCCTGTTTTTGCGTCCGTCAACAGGAATTAGAAAAAACCTGTGTGAATCGGCCAAAAGGATACGAAACCGAGTAGAAAAACACATGAACCAGCGTAAGAGTCGTAGAGCCAACGAAAACCGCGTGAACCTAACTGAAACCGAATCCGCCCCCTTAAAAAACCGGAAGCGAACTCCCTCCTGGCGGGATGTTCTTAACTGGGCCAAGCCTATTTAGCCCAACAAAAAGCTCACGTTAACTAGGCAGGCTGCACTCATTTCGGTTGCTTTCTCTATCTTTTTCTTATTTTTTCTCCTTTCTGTTAGCTGCCATCTCATAACAGTGGCACTTGGTCTAAAACAGTTGTATTATTATTTAGGAGCATTATAGTGGTTGGCTTAGGGCACGTGACAAGAGCAGGATATAAACATTATATCAAACTATCTCCATTTTTAGTGTATTTCAAATGGAAACCTCATACAGACTCCCGCAGCACACCATTCATCACAATGATTAAAGACTATAGGCAGCCACCAACCAACAGTACACCAGCTAATAGTATTTTTCTCTCAGTACAAACCAACCACCAGCAACCAACCAGCAGTATTTTTCTCTTAGAACAAATCAGCCACAAGCCACCAGCCAAACGAATAGGCTGTTTGTAAAGAATATGCATGTATCCATACAAGTTTTATTTAAAAAGATCTATTTAAGAAATATTTTGTTGCTTAAAAAATTGATATTCACGAGCAATCCAATAAATGCTGTAACAATACAAGTTTTTTTAAAATATATATTTAGTTTCAAAATTAAAGAAATATTTTGTTGCTTAAAAAGAATATGATATTCACAAGGAATCCACTAGGTGCTAAAGTAGAAAAATTACACAAGACAAAAAAATATGGGATGTTGACTAGCATCGATGTAGGTTGGTTATGTGCAATATACAGAAACGGTTCCACGTGTACCAACATGTGAAATGTGATCGATTTATATGATAAAATATGGTTAAACATTTATTTTTCTCTAACAAACTCTCATGCTTAGATAAATGGTACAAACTTAATAAGTATTTCATTGAAAGAAATAATTAAGTCAAAATAATTTTGTTTTCTAGCAAATATATAACTATCCAAAGTTTAGTGATAAAAAAAAGTTTCACGAGTTTTAAGAACAAAAATTGCTATTTACCGTGGCAACGCATGGGCATGTTGCTAGTAAAGTAAAAGTATGACCTATGTGCTACTAAAAAGTTCGCTCGTACTCAAGTAGCCAAGTATCATTGGTCGGAACTTTTTTCCCCATTTACGCCACTATGTCCACATTCGTAGGTAACAACGTCAACATAGTTGCGAAATGTGAAAAGTGCCCTCAATCTGAAGTTGTATTTCCCCTGTTCCACATGTGATAAACTTAACATGTTTTACACCTCTTCAAGCCTCTTTGAGTCAATCAGGTAACAAACTATCTCCAAATTTAATTTTTAGAGATTAGTTATTGTGGACATTCTTACCTTTCATGGACAAGTGAAGTTATGTACAACCTTTGTGTTCAACATCACATTGCCACAATATCATGAATATCATCTTCATAATTTCTTTCGACAATGTATCTATTTTATCAACTAAACATTTTACCGTCCTCAATTATCTATCGAGTAAAATATAATTTACCTTCATGTAAAAAATCAAATATTCACTCTTTCCCAAGTGCGTCAAATAATCATTACAAATTCTAAAAAAAATCACTCTTTCTCAAGTGCATAAAATAGTTAGACAAAATTAAGCAACATATCTCGCGGCAACCAGTGGTGTAGCTAGCAGTGGGGCGGGAGGGGCTGAAGCCCCTCCTACCCCCTACAGCTCCATGGGAGCCCCGTAAGCCCCTCGTACAAATTTCAGAGCAAGAAGAAGAAAAGAAGGGGCTCAAGCTAGAGGAAGAAAAAAGAGTCCCCCCTGATCCTAATTCCTAGCTTCGCCACTGGTGGAAACACGTGGGGAATTCACCTAGTCAAACCACTAAACCACTATGCTATGGTGATCTTTTTTAACAAAAAATGCATGAACCTTAAGTTACCAAACAACCAATAAGGTAATAATTTCGCTCTTAGTGGCGATTTTGTGACCTTTCTTTCATGCATGCGGCTGGCGACCTGGTGTGATCCTATTTTTGTGAAGAACCCTTCGTGAATCACATCCTAGCTATATGGACATGAAAATTGAATCATTTATTTTTTGTGAAGAACCCTTAGGAGCTACTAATTTTAAACGGGGGATGAAGTTTGAACTTTGAACATCAACCATTCAAATAACAATGATATTCTTGAAAAAATAATTTGAAAGAATATGCAAAACCAAAATTCCAGATCTATGTAAGATTCATGTTGTTGGAACTTTGAGACTCTTAAATCAAGCTTCAGTTGAGTTTAATATGTGTCTTCAGTTGTCTCAATCGGTATGCTTGCTCTAGCATACACTACATCAATCACAATAACACACCAGCAACAAAGCATACTTCCATCACGAGAACAACACACGGACACAGAGAACTTAATTTCACCAAGTGTCATGAAGCATTGGCAGTCATCACCTCATCATTGTCATCCTAGCCCTTCAGCACCACATCCTTCCCTTGATCCTCTTCATCCTGTCCATCACCCTGTCCATGGTGATGTCGAAGGCGTCCCTCATCCCCCCTCCAACCTCACCCTCGGATCCAAACCTCGAGATCATCCAGACCACCTCCTCCCTTATGGCTGCCACCTCCTTGTTGTTGTACTTGCTCAACTCCTCCTCAATGTTCACCCTCCCTTCAAGCACATCGTCGGCGTTCAGCAGCATGTAGTACTTGCGTCGGCCACCGCCGTTTCTGCTCGACTCCAACACGTGCCACCGGTACTGCTCCTCGAGGGTGGACGCCCGGTGGAAGAGGGCATGATGCACCTGAACATGACGAAGTCGATGGAGGACCGCCGCATGAACGAGTCCCCCCGCGGATGCAGACAGAACCACACATAGACAAAGAGGGTGACGAGCTTCACCGCCATCCGGTAGGTGATGCTACCCTCGAGGTCGTGGTTGCAATCCACAAGCCCACACAGCCCGTGCGCCACCGCGTACTCTCACACGTCGAACACATGGTTGTAGATGGCCAACTACCCCTTGATTTGCACGCGCCGGTGAATGCGACCAGGAACAACCGCGACGCCCAGATGTTGGACTCGTAGATGAGCACTATCATGTTGCCGGACTTCGGCTGGTCGAGGAAGTTGTTGCCGCACCCGCCGTCCCCGCCATCGGGCTCGCGCTGGAACATCCACGTCGTCTTAGAAGCCACCATGAAGTGGTCGCGCCCGCCGAGCGCCGCCCACGTCGGCTAGGACGACAACCACCGCAAGAACGCCTCTGATGGCCCGTCGCGCGCCGTCGTGTTGTACCTAGTCGTCACGAGCACGTGTGTGGGGTACCTGTACCTCAAGTCGAGCTTCTGCTGGGAATAACCACGTGCATATGCCGCGCGCGACCGCACACTGCGATGGTACACTACCGCCAAGGGCTGCGGGAAATAACCTAGCTAGCGGATGTGGGCCCGGTCGGTGGGTATAGGTGTGGTTGGTAACAAAATAACTAACTTTTTGACATAAATGCTCTTCAAATTGCGATTTCTATGGGTCTACCTTGTAATCGGTTCTCCAATTAGATGACGGGTGGACCGACGTGAGGGGTAAGATGGGTTTGATCCAGGTGAGAAACATTTTCATTTATTTTTTATCTTTATATAGTATAACATATATAGAATAGATAGATAAAATGTAAATTGAAGGTTTGGATGCACATGAAGCTTCACGAAAACTAGGAATAACATGGGTACATCAAAATTCTTAAATCCCCCCTGTTTGCTCTCTCGGGAGCGCGCTACCGCGGCGCCCGGGACGCGTGTCGCCCCGTCCCGCCCCGTCCTCCCGCGCCGCGGTTACTTTTGCAAAAACCCCCTGTGAAACTGGTATTTGCATCCTGCACCCCCACCAAACCCTAACCCTATCCTCTCTCTCACGCGAGTCACGCCCCATTCGTCCTCCCTCTCTCACGCCCATCCGTACCCAGCGCCGTCGCCGCTCCCCTCCCTTCTCTCTCCCCGCACTGTCGCCTCGCCCCCATCGCCGCTCCTGCAGCCCGTCCTCGCTGCCCTGCAACGCCCGACCTCCATCCTCTCTCCCCCGTGACATCGCCCCGAGACGGCCGTGGGCGGATTCGATTCGAGTCCGGCCGGCGCACCGACGGATGGGAGTCCGCGGCCGCACCACGGCTCCTCCGTGGCCGTGCGCCGGACGCTCCTATCGGCGAGGCTGCCGTGGGCGTGGTGGGCCCGCTCTTTCCAGATCCGGTCGTCGACGCCATCATTACCACAACCCGGCCGTCCGGCGACCTGGCGGCGAGGTGGCGCTTCTGGCAGCGCATCGTCGTGTGTCAGAGGGGCGGCTCACGCGGCGGCCGTCTGCCTTCCTCCTCTTTCTGTGCGATGGACCTGGTTGTGTGCTGGTCCCACTGGCAGCCGAACAGCGGTGATTTGGTGGGGTGCGACGGGAGGGAGGCAAAGGAGATCCCGGTATTCCTGCGCTTAGCGCCCTTGCCACCATCATTACCTCGACGACCCGGCGGCCCGACGTGTCGCGTCGAAACAGTGCGCCGCGCCCCGGTCCCGCACTGTACACGCCGGAACAGTTCCCCAGCAGGGTCACGCGCGCTGCTGGTACAGGCATGGCCTCCCGGATCTGCGCCCTTCTGCGTCAGATTTTGAGATAAGCACACCCCCCTCCTCCCTTCCCCTCGCGCCCCTCTTCCACTGTGCGAAACCCTAGCGTTATTCAGGCTCCCTCTCTCCACCACCCTCGTCTCCATTGCTCCCGACTCCCCTACCGTCAAAGTGTAGATGCACTTTCTCCTCTAACTGTTGGCTCGACTATTGCTTATGCTGCGAATCACCTTCCTTTGATTCACGTTCCTCTTCTCTGGATGTGCAGCTGGGCGTCCGAACATGGCGTCAGTGACCTGAGATTTGGGGGTGGTTGCCATTGCTGAGAGGTACGATGCACTGAGCATCCGCTCGTCCTTTGCTTGTGCTTTGCCTTCGCTGCCAGTGGTGGATGAGATTGGCTCTGTTGTAGTTTCAGACAGAAATTTCAGACTGTTGTTATTGTGCATATCCAGGCAGCCTTGTGTTTCTTGTGCCTGTAGCCAAGCTTGTAATCACAGACTATTGTTCTTGTGCATGTAGGCAACCTTGTGTTTCTTGTGCCTGTAGCCAATCTTGTGATTTCAGACGCTAAGGTTGTTGTTGGGAGGTGTGTTACCGCTCCCTCTTTGTTCTTCCTGCGTGAACTCATTGTTTGGTCCTCTTTGCTTTGCCTTGTCCTGACAATGGTGCATTTGCTATTTATCCTTGTGCCTGCAGTTGGACTCGTGGTTTTGGACACCAGGATTGTGTGCCGACTTGGCCTCCTGATTTCGGTGGTTTCGGACTTGCTTTACAGAGGTACGTAGCCTTGACCCTCTGTTGGGTGCGACTGCCTTCGCCTTCGTTCGTGAATCTGTGCGTTATGGCACTTGCTTTACAGAGGTACGTGCGGTTTTGGTTTGCGGTTTAGAGAGCTGTGCTCGTGATTTGTGATTATGAGAATGTGATTCTTAAGTTCGGTTGGAGATCCTAGCTTCTAATGGTACTGGTTCCGTGTCCTCTGTGATTTGTGATTATGAGAATGGGATTCTTAAGTTCGGTTGGAGATCCTAGCCTCTGATGGTACTGGTGTTGTGTCCTCTGTGATTTCTGAGGATGCATTTTAGCATCCCGTTGGCTAAACTGATGTGTTTTCTCATGTTGCGTTTGTAATATTGTACAAACACAGCATCTCTAATATGCTTCTTTCCTTATCTTTCTATAGGCTTCTTTCCTTATATTTCTACATGCTGACTGATGTAGTTTCTCATGTTTCTTTCCTTATCTTTCTATAGGCTTCTTTCCTTATATTTCTACATGCTAACTGATGTAGTTTCTCATGTTGCGTTTGTAATGTTGTACAAACACAACATGTCTAATATGGTTCTTTCCTTATCTTTCTATAGGCTTCTTTCCTTATATTTCTACATGCTAACTGATGTAGTTTCTCATGTTGCGTTTGTAATATTGTACAAACACAACATGTGCTTTGGCTTTTTCTTTATCACATTGTCTTGCTTTGTTGCTTAGCTTTCAATACAGCTAGCTGTTTGGGGTCAGTGAGCAGAGGGGACAACATTGCACCGCCCGACATGTTCCGGCGAGTTGCTCCCCCTCAGCACCACCAGACCACCTTGTGATCTGGAGGGGGCCTCTGGTCTATGCCCCCTGGTGTCAAAAGCTTGCTTGGACGGTCCATGGGGGGGAAGAGGTTTTTTCGTTTCTTTGATTTTCTTTCTTGCATATGTGATTGGTTCTCTTGGCTGACCATTGCCGCTTTTTTATCACCAAGTACATCGGATTGATTGCCAGGGTCTCTCTTTCCTGTTGTGTTTTCCGTAGGTGTTGTCCATAGATTTTCTATACCTTTCTGTAGATCTTATTTGTAGGTAGTCGTTTTCTTATTTAATATGCTTATTCTATCTTTGTGGACACAAACATCCCTTGTTTTAAGATCTGTAAAATCCCTTATCTGAATTGGATGTGAGGTGATCCTTTTCTGTGTCATTTTGTGTTCGTCCGCAGGTTGTTAGATATGGTAGGTGTTGACGTAAAATCTGCACCTCACGCCAAGCACACAGCAAGCCGAACAAGCTAGCTTCACACGCGAAGAGATCACAAGACGTGCCAGTCAATTTTCCCTGAAAATTAACAAAAGACAAAGTAGTTAAATTCCAAAGCTTGGAACTTGACGGGTGGTAACAGACAGTTCCATATTTACGGCCAGAAAGCCAAGTGAGATGACATATAGCTATAAGGAGCTATCTGCCAGCAAACTGGAAACCATTCGGGAGCTTTAAAGTGCAAAAGTAACATAGCCGAATAGATGACATAAGCATGACGACAGATCGATCTCTATTTAGATAAAATTACACGCGCACAAAGTCATGATCGATCCTCGCACATAAATAACATTAAGCAATAAATGAAGTAAAGCATGATCATAAATATGTAATAAACAAGCATGCATAGGTCCAAAGAACTAGTCTACCGCATGTCTAGGTACTTTAAAAACCCGTCAAGCATGATACCAAACAAATCTATCCACCGCATGATACAACTTGTTGGAAATCATACCACCATCCACAAATAGATCTATCCACCGCATGATACGGTCTAAGTATGGAAAGCTAAAAGCATACGATATTTAAAGCATAACTTATGAACACGTTTTACTCGTGAAAGCATAACCGAATACGGCCGAACAGTACCCGAATCGGGGTCCATGAAGAAGGAACAAACATTACCAAAGGAGATAAATCTATCAGATTGAATCAGAATCTAATCCACCGGATGACTAGCTCCAAAACAACCCTAAAACCTGCATCTACCGCATGATACCCGGTTCTTTCAAGATTTATACAAGATTTGGCAAGCTTGAACCCGCAACACGTAACAACCTAGATCGATTCGGTTTCGGCTATTAGGGAACATGTGATCCACGTGCTATTAAAGCTATGGGTACGAACTCGAATCGCATAAGGATCATCCAAGGAGATAAAGCCGATCCAAACCAATCTAGATTGGGCAAAAAGGTGTTACATGAATTTAAACATAAAGTAAAACTCAAAGCAACACGGGGTAACTTAATGAATCTATTGGATCTTGCCAAAATCCAATAGAGCCGATAACTAGCTTCGAGCTAGATCTTAGCCTACCGCATGGCTCATGATCTAACAAGAAACCCTCTTGAACCAAGCTTGAATCTACCGCATGACACTAAGCATGGTAACAAGACTACTTGCATCAGATCTAAATCCACCGCATGATACTAGACTACTTACGGAGGTCGACGGATCGATGAACCCTCTCGAAGAACTCGACGACACAACAAAGGACTCAAGGGTTTGGCGTAAAGCTGGTTTGTATTGAGAATGTTTCGAATGTTCATTACATACATTCAGGGTCCATATTTATACCCTGTCAGGCATGACCTCGAATGGATTTGATACCTAATTTATCTCTAAGTGCGATTGCTTATCCATCCATTCACCTCTTCCGCTCGGGCCACGTCATCACGCAAATCCCAAAAAATCAGCGCAATAGTTTTCTTGCCGAACGGAAGCGAATTGCCGACCGCGGACTCTTCTGCCGAATTCATCTGAAGAAACCTTCCTTCTGCCGGACGGATTCCTCACCAAGTTGGACCCACAGGTCAGACTCCTTACCTTACCAAATTTTGGTGTTAACATATGCCCCTTCAATTACGGGATAAAGTGATTTTATTCTGGAATTGACTCCAGCCACCAACGTCTTCAAATCGAATCTGTTCAACACCTATTCTCTCTCTTCGCAATCCGTCGGATTCTTCGCCTAGATCCAAACCCTAGATCACCTTTTCCTGAGCTCAAATCCTCAATGGCAGGTCAAAATCAAGCTGCTCAGGTAAATTCCTTCCCCATAAGCTTCATTCGGCACTTAGCTTTTTTTCAATTTTTACCTGAGATTTCTTCTCCGCCTTCCCTCGGCAGGAGCTTTCCACTGAGCTTTTGATTCGCACTGAGGCCAATTCGATGTCCTACTTCCTTGGTCCCGTGGGAATTTCTGATCCTCGCGAATTCATCGCAGCCGAATCCCAAAGGATCCCCTTCAAAGCGGCTTTAACTAAGCCTCCTTTGTGGCAGGACGCCTTCAAGAACTGGCCCTTGCCCCCAATTGCGGGCTGGAGGAATTGGTCAAAAAGGGTCCTTGCGGATAAGAGTGTTAGGACCCAAAACTGGGACACCCTCCGTATTGCTCAATGCTTGGAGCTTTCTTTGGCCGAGACCCCCAAGAATGAAGACCTATTGATAGCAGCTTGTCACTTCTGGTCAAATGGCGTCAATGCCTTCCTTTTTGGTCATGGCCCAATGTCCCCAACTCTGGCCGATGTATACATGATTACCGGCCTTGATATTTTAGGATCCGTACACCCCTGGGACTTCAGAGGTTCCACAAGACAAACAGGAGTGAAGCCAGGGAGTGGATATAAACATTATATTCAGAATCACATGAAAGATGGCCCCCTTGGTGAAGTTGAATATAGGGCATTCCTGAACATGTGGTTGTGCAGGTTCATCTTCTGTGGTAAAGCCAATGAGCCCACTCTGAATCATATTGTCATGGCTACGCAATTGGCTGGTGGTAAGCGCCTTCCCCTTGGAAAATACCTTCTAGGAAGTGTGTACCATATGCTTCATCAAACCATCACCCAAATGCATACCAGCCAGAAGATATCATGTGTCAACGGCCCTTGGTGGTTTGTACAGATGTGGCTGCAACTGCACATGCACCAGATCGTCGGCATTGACCTTAACAACCGGGTTTTCCTTCATCCAACTATCATGAAGGGGAAAATCAAGTTACTAGAGGATGTCAAACCTATGGAGAAGCTGCTTCAACTGTTTCCATCGATCAGAATATCAGCCAGCTTTTTGAGCTCTTCTTCAAAGGCTTCCCCAATCCTCTCTGGCTTCCTTATTTGGACAATGATAATTTAACTCTCCCCTGTGAGTTCTCCTTTGAAGCTGGACGCCAAGATGGAAGGTTTCTGGAAATCTTCAATATCCTCATCCATCCATGCCTCCTGCCAGCTGAATTTTGTGGGGGAAGGTTAAATAATAGCACTTATGAATACTATCAGCCAAATATGGTGGCCCGACAGCTCGGATGTGGCCAGATGCCTCCAAGACTATTTCTGCATGAATTCCTCAAACCCCGAGAGGTAATCAAAGAGCTCACTCAATCCAGCAGGGTCTTTCAGTATGAATACAGTCCAACCATTTATACCTAGCCTTCCACACCTACAATAGTAGCTCATCCCACCTTCAATTCTTGGTGGCAAGAATTCCATGACCATATCTTCAGTGAGCCTGTGCACTCATTTTGCATAGAGCTGATGCCTGATTTTCAGCCAACTTCAGAGGTAACATGATTGTCCTTTTCTCCAAATCAGACACTTCTTTCTCTGACCATGATCTTGATTTTACCTGCAGAATATAGTGCCTGCCCCTCGAGCCAGGGCAATTGCTTACAATGCAGTATGCCCAATCTCAGCATTGGGATTTAGATCCCCGACCTTGGCTCAACTGATGGCTAGGTATGCCACAACAGACCCAATTCTCTTCAGCGCCACCGCTGACAAGAGAAAAGGCTTGTCTGTGATCGCACCTCCAACTGCCAAGAAGAGAAGAACCATCAAGAAAGTCCTTATTGAGGCAAAATTTCCTTTCTCTTGATCACAAGATTACTCTTTACTGACAAATCTCATCTTGTGCGATTTCAGACTAGAATTCAGCAGCCTCCAGCTTCAGAACCTACCAATGCTCCATCCACTGGTATGACCTTTATCACTTTTTCCTCAAAGATCAACACTGGAATTTACCCTTAATCTGGCACTTGCAGAAGAAACAATGGTGGATCAACTTGTGGATGTTCCTGTCCCTCAACATGCAAGTCCACCAAGGGCTGAGTTACCTGCTCAAATGGAGATCTCATCCTCATCAGGGACTCAATCACCCCCTGCTCAGACAGAGACACCAACCTCACCAGAGATGAACTCTCCCCAAGCAAAAACTCCAAGTCCTTCAAGGGTTCAATCCCCTATTGGCCGGCGAAACCCCAACTTTAGCGGAGGTAAATCCATCTCCTCTCCGGCCGAAGCTTCGAGTTGCCGAAAGCGTACAAAGCACCCTTCCAAATAGAAGCCTCAGCTTTGCCAAGGGCTCCCCCTTCACCAGTGGCTCAAGAAATCACCCCTGAAACCGAACAAAACCTTGCCCCGGTTCAAGAAGTCAGGCATGAGGTAAACACCTGCACTTAACTCTGCTATCTTCTTCATTTTCCAATGCACCACTCCTGACTCGGCAATGTTACTCTTTTAGGACCAAACTCCATCATCATCATCAAGCCCATTAGTGGAGAATAATCCAACTGCCGAAACAAGAGAAGGAGGGACTCAAGCCTTGTCAGAGGAAGTACAAGAAAGGCTCAAGGAAATTTTTGCCTGGCTGCAGAAAGATGCACGAGATTAAATCAGAGATCTCGATTATTTCGAGGAAATGCTTGGACCCATCAACCAAGAACTCCCTGAGGACATCAAGACCTCACTTGAACCCATCTCTGGTTTGGATGTTCATTATGTGGCCATAAGGCGAGCTCTGAGAAATGTATCCTCCCGATCAGCTGTTGAACAAAAGAAAGCTAAAGCTGAACAAGCTGTGAAAGGAGCACAATCTCAAGCTGAGAATCATAAGGGAGTATTGGCCAATCTGCAAGCTGCTCATGAATCAAAGATCGCCAGAAAGGCCGCACTGGAGGCAGAACTGAGAAGCATGTCAGCTGAAATAGAAGACGATTACAAGAAAATAGCCGAACTTCCCAGATTGATAGAGAAAACCCAAGAGGAAGCGTCATCGGCCATAGCTGAGGTGAATCAATGTGATGCAGAACTCACCATCCTTTCCAACGCTCAGAAAGATTACCACGAACGGATGGAGAACATTCACCAAACAACATCGAACGCCTCCAATGTGATTGCAAAGTATTTGAACATTTAGCTGTATTGATCGATGTGTAACCAAACCTGACCGCTCTTGCAACATTTGCTTCTGTAAATTTACTCTCCCTTTTCTTTGCATGACTTTGATTGCAACGCTGAACGATCCATTCGGTAATCAGTAGTCAAATAGTGCCATACCCGATCGACACCTTAACTTCCATTTAGCCAAGCCAGTCAACCGAATACGACTCAGCCTTGAACTCCAAACGACCCGACGGCGGATTGGTCAAGGAAACCTCCCCACCTTCCAAGTTTGTTGGGATACGCACCACGATCCAAGGCCACGATCTGAGGCCACGATCTGCTCCACCATGCCTATAAATAAAACCGTAGGTGCCCCCAGCTCTTTACCAAGCCTTTAGCCTTCAAATCTTCGCCAACCTCAGGCTTTCTTTTCCCAATCAGCGCAAACCCAAGAATCATGGCGAGCAACAACAACAGGCGCCGCGCCGCGCCGCCGACGAGGCAGAAGGGAGTCGCGCCAGTGCGCGTCGGAGGTAACAATCGTCAACCTTTCCTTTACGATTTGTCTTTGATCCCCTTTTGTTTCTGGCGATTACTTCTGTTTCAGGCTTATTCAATGGAATCCATCTTCTGCACCGCCGGCCGGTCGGCCCTCGCCGGGACGACTCCTCGGAGTCAGACCACTACTCCCCTGTGCCCTACGGGGAACTTGATGCTCTCCGCTTCAAGGCGGAGCTCGAGGTGCCCCGCCGCGAGCTGGAGGACGTCTCCAAAAAGGCTGGCATAGCCGAACTGGAGTGGGAGGACCAGCGCAAGCAGCTGCTGGCGACCATCGATGGTACGACTCTGGAACCGCTCCCTGTTCCAACCTGGCTTTTGATGCTGATCACCTTTAATTTGTACTTTGCGGCCGTGACGTCGAGCTCAACCACCGAAAATGCCGGTGGAGCAATTGACTGATAAGGTGAACGCCCGCGGAGACACACCGGCGGAACACCTCGCCGCGGTGGAAAATCGCGTGGACGAGGTGGCCACCCACGGCATCCGCCTGGGCACCACCTTGGGCCTGGCCGCCATGGCGACGCACACCGGTGTCGACTACTCCACCAGGTCGCGCGGCTTCCAGGGCAGCGCACCAGAAGACATCGACGAGATCGAGGTCATCTTGGAGCGCCTCGACGGCCACGGCGACGCCATTGCCGAACTCACTCATCCCCAGTCTGTGCTAAATAGGCTCTTTGATTAGATTGTACTAGGGATGTTTGATTATCAGCAATGAATAAAGAACTTTTAATTCCTGTGCTTGTATTGCGATGATTCCTCTGCGTTTGCAACGAACTGTATTTTTCCTTAAATGCATTCGGGACTACTTAAGCCGAACACGTGAAAACAGATACCCCTTTGACGTAGAAAACCGCAGAAAATCCTGGATTCGGCAGTCCATAAGCACTGTTCAATGAAAACCCTTCGCATCCGGGAGGAAAACCCTGCCGCTTGGTATTCCAATAATGCACGCCAGCCAGTCATCACTCCCAATGTACTCTCTCAGCCAATAAAATAGCCTGTCAAGATGCCCTGCAAATCCACGGTTAATATTTGTATCAAAGTTCGTTTGTGACTTGCAAGCGGACAAGTCTCCCGTCGTAGTCAAGGGACCCTTCTTCCCTCGAGTGGTGAACCCAAGGTATCGAATCCGTGGAACAATGTGCAACGCAAGGATTCAATCTAGTAAAGCAAGGTAAAGCTATCTTATGAAGGTAAGTTGCAACTAATCTACTAACTCATAAAGAAAACGAATCTAATCTAATCTACTAAAGAGGTAGCAAGAGAAAGCAAGAGATAACCAATCTAGAGAATCTAGATCATGCTTATGTTGTTGCTCCAAACAAGATAGATGAAGATAGAAAAGCGAATCTCATTAAAAGCATCTTTAAATCGTGGCCTTCCCATCCGACTCCGAAAACATCCGCCTTTCGAGACCCCCGTTCTGTCACAACGTATCCCTATTCATGCGGGGAGCTTAGGGCGAGTTCGATAGAACAAGTTGAAATCACTTGGCCGGTCCGCATGCACCTCTAGCCACCGCGGCTACAAGAGCACCCTATGTAATCTAGCTATAGACTAGATCGTAGAAGAAGCAAAACCAAGAAGAAATCAAAATCATCGAGAAGGCACTTAATCGCTAGAAATCGGATTCACTTACAAACTTCACCATGAATGATTACATGAACAAGATCACCACGGGGCCCTCCCTCGATCTTGATCCTCGCTCCGAGCTCCGACGTGGTCTTCCATGCAAGGTTCCCACGTCGGCCGGGGAAACCCTAGACAACTAGCACGACCCTCATCTCCGAGATGGTGTCCCTCAAGCTTCTCTCTGCTCCTCGGCGGCGGATTACGACTTCCGTTCTCCGTGGCTCTCGGTCGGGGGGCTATTTATAGCCCGAGAAGCAATTAGGTCAAAGGAGAGGCCGATTGGGCCCCGAATTGGGCTGGGCCGGCCGGCCGGGCCGGCCGGCCCGGGCCCAGTCGGCCCATCCCGCGGCTCGCTTCGCCCGTGTTGCTTCCCACGTCTTCTAGATGTTCTCCCCTTTTGCATGTGGGCCCTTGACGTCGGTTTCTCTCCGAATTGGACTCAATTCCTTGTCTTGCAAGATTCAAGACTTTTTCGGTTCGGTCCTCGGAGTTTATCATCTTCTCGGGCTTGGTCCTTGGGCTCTTGGAGTCATGTTCACTTCATTGCTTGACTTGTATCGGGCTTCAAGGTCTTGTCATGAGGTGCTTAATGAACTTATCCCGGAAGTCTTGCTTTCAACGTTAAAACCCTGCGTAAACACATAACTCCAAAACCGACATGCACAAGTGAACTTGTTATACCACAGGGGTTAGTACCAATGAATAAGATACAAAAGTTATGCCAACACCGAAGGTAAACTCATGGCTAGGTTGACGGATTTTCACCGTCAACATCTTCCCCATGCTTAAACCTTGCTCGTCCTCGAGTAAGCCTTCGATGGATATCATCATTGCCAAACAATGTCTAAACCTTGCACTTGATCATACATGAAAAAAAACATAACGCTCTCAAAAGTTTAATTCGTTAAAGTTCTATAATGTACTAGCCTTCACCTCTACGGAGGGTAGATTCTTATTAAGCTTATCCCACAAGTATTAACATGCTCACAAAGTTTAAATAGATCTCAGAATTTTTGAAATAAAGAACGAGATAAAGAAAAGAGCTAAACCAAGTTCACAAATTTAAATCATCTTGTATATTGCTCATGAACTCTCATCTCACTTGTCTCTCAAGCCTATATATTCTACTCCTTTCCCTCTCATAACATATATGTGTGGTAGGCTTTATATGGAGCTTTGGGAAAGTTTAGTCCTAACAAGATTTTATAAATGAGGTGTTGTTAAAACAAGACAAGCTTCTCATGGTCTTACCGAGACTCGTCAAAAAGGTCATTGGAAAATAATGTTAATTCAAGGAGGGGAAAGAGAAAAATACACACGCTTTTAGATGAGTGGACATGTGCAAATGGCAAAGAGTGATCCCGAGGCACAAAGGAAGTCCTCGTTATCGGATTGCACATGGTTGGAAAATGAGAATGGATCTTTTTAACTTAAAGCCTTGAATGCACTCTTAGAGAACCGGGGAGTTTACTTTACGCATATTTTTTTCCTTTCTTATATTTCTCATTCTTTTCTTTCTTTCTTTCTTTCTTTCTTTCTTTCTTTCTTTCTTTCATTCATTATATTTTTTTTCTTTACCTTGAAAGTCATGAGTATCGCTGGATTTTTTTTCTTTCATCATCATTTTTTTAAAATACTCCCTTTTGAACTCTAAAACTGCACCGTACCTACCTCCTCCCCCATGCTTAGACGTTGCTCGTCCTCGAGCAAAGAGGCGAAAAATAAGGTAGGTATCGGGGTATTTTTCCTTGGAGAGATACTTGAAATCTTCAATGTTGGCACCGTCTTGCGATCTTCCTTGAATTGATGATCCATTCTCAACGATAGGTTGTGGTCAAGGAGGTAATCACAAAAGATGATATTTGGTTTAAGGGTGGATATCCGGCGAGGTTTGTGAGATCTCCGATGCGGGGATACACAATGCACGGATAAAAGGCTAGCAAAAAGATAGATACGCAAAAACGAAATGACCAAAGCTTCTTAGTCTCGGGCCAGAGAAATCATGGCCTGCAATAACTCACTCAAAAATAAATCTTGTACACTAAAGTTTATGCACTCAAATATATATAAGGCTCTGGATAGGTTGAGCAACACACAAGTGATATTTGTGACAAGGTTAGCAATATTTTTGAGCATAAAAGACATCTTTAATCTATTCATAACTTGAGAGCACATAAAACACTATGGGTCTTTATTTTAATCATAACCTCCGCTGAAGATTGAGCTAGCATTTAGATAATTTCAGATTTGTATTTTTAAGAGAGCACTAGTTCAAACATGCATAAATCAATTACAAAGATAAACAAAGCGGCAATTATAATCATATATCATCATGGCACAAACTTTGTAACTTTACCAAAGGTAAAAACTTGGTGGCGTCATTATTCATGATGAAAATAAACACTAAGATACACGCTGAAAAATTAAACTAACACTAAAAATTAAAGTAAAACTGAAAATACTACGCAAACATAGGTGCAAACAAGCTGAAAATTAAAGAAAAGGGGGTAAAGGAAAGATAGCTAAAGCTCCTCCTCTCTCTAATCTTCCGCCGGTGGTTGATATTGATAGTCTTGGTTGTTGTACCCTTACTCGTAATAGGAATGCACCACTCCTCCTATGAATTGTCCAATGGTACTAGGTGAAGGTGTCCAAGCACATAAGCGACGTTTGCATTTCCTTCACCCATTTGGTTTGCATTGGTTAGGATGGCTGCAATAATTTGCACGTTCCTTGCAGCGTATCCTCCAATGGTGGCCACATTTTGTTGTGGTTGAGGAAGGTGTGCAAATGGCTCCGCAAAGGCTACGTTGGGCACCGCAAAAATGGTAGGGGTATGGCTGCACCACTCCCCCATGCTTGCATTGGTACACCACCGTAGTAATTTGGCGATGCCGGAATTTCTCCGAATGGTGGAACATAATTTTGTTGTGCACCTCCTTCTTGGGCCATAGAAGATCCTTCTCCTATAATTCTTTTCTTTTATTTTTCTTCGCCGGCACAAGAAGTCCTTCCTCTAACCGATCTTCTTCCCCTCAAGAAAAGTCTTAATCTTCAATCCGGAAGGGGAAAATTCACCTAGGCCACTTGGAAGCCTCCTCTCTCATCTTCACTCTTATATTTTTCTTTCTTCATATATTCCTAGGGAAGTCCCGGGTAGGAGATGATTTGGGTTCCTTGTAATACCCGGTTTTAAAGAGATAGCCAATATGGAGAAGCAACACCCCGAACCAATATCTTCCGAACTCGATGTTGCTTAACAACACCACCGGTTGATCATAGGTGAGTGGGGTCTATTGGCCACTTGGCAATCAAAGCCGAGTACAGCCAATTCAACTCCGTGTTGGTTATCTTTGTCTCTCTTATTCTCCCAAAAATCCACTGACACACTTGGATGATGGGGTTCCGGATAGTATTTCTTCGTTGATGGTCTCTTCCCGTGATCATACTCCAAAAGCCTTCCCATGTGCCTTCATGCACATACTTGTTCAGGAGCTCCCTTTTGAAAATAGGGGACACTCGCCCATGGGTCTATGATACTAGAACATGTAATCGTTTCGAACATGAAAGTCAATCTAATCTATCAGGGATTGTGTTGAATGGATCCAAGGAAGGATAGAGCCCTTACTCCCTTTACGGCATGGTAGCTAACCTTAAGCATTAAAGTATTTCCAACACAAGATGATAGATAGATAATCAAACAAAGTATGATTACATCTCAAGATCGATTGCAACCCATGGATGAAACGAGATTACCCCATCAAGGTGCTAGAAATAGCATCATTGATCAAGGTTACCCTTCTGACGGTGTCTTCCTTCTTCTCCTCTTGTGAGCTCCCTCCAACGGAATGAGAGACTCAGTAGTCCTTCATCAAGGTTATGCGCCATGGTCATGAAAATTTCCTAGGCGAATTCCTTGTGGGTGTTTGCCGACACTCCGTTAGAGAATTGCACCGGTGTCCCGTATGAAACCCAATATGTGGAGAGCTTGTTCGTCGATGTTGACGTTCGCTACAAGCCTCTACTTAAGGCGAGCGAGCTTCTTCTCCTCCTCCTCCGTCATGATGACATACCCCTCGGAATACCGCGGAGCGTATGGAGGTGGAGCGGATGATCGTGTCAAGTGGCGAGGTTGGACAGGCGGCTCCTCCATATGTTATTGAAGTTTGGTAAACCTAATAAACGAGTTTTGTGTGGCCCTCATGCCACCGAGGAGAAAAGTGTGGTTCCTCCTCGGCGGTGCCGTGTCCTCCTCCATACTCCGAGGAAACTCGGAAACCGAGTGCCTCCTCGAAGGGGTTGATGGCTTAGACGATGATGATCCCTTTTTCTTCGGTGAAAAGGCTTGTAGTTTTCTTCCATGATTGCAGCACTCTCCCTCACAAATATATATCCGGGGTTTTCACCCGGTAACAAGGTACACAAATATTATTTTGGAGTCTGGACTTTGAGTGGATTAAGGATGTGATTTGTTGCACGAAACAAACGCGGTGGATGGCTAAGTCTAAGGTGATTCCGGCCTACAAACTAGAGCACACGAACAAAGAGTTGGATGAAAGACTTACCTCTCTCCTCCTCTTGGATCGGTTCTTTTCTAGTGCATTCATGTTGCTTCGTGATCGCGTACACCTTCCAAACGTTCCCGTCCACTCCTTCGCTTGCAATATTGCTCCTTCCACTTGATGCTTTCGCTTTGACTCACTTCCATACTCCCTTGCCTCACATGCATCCATGATATTCCTACAAAACAAAGCCTTGGCTGCCCCCCCATGCTTGTACTTTGCATGTGGTTTAAATATGTTGGAAGGGCATCCCGTGATGTATCATGGTGCATGCATGGTTAGGTTAACTAGATTGCCTCCCGTTAAGTGTGTTTAAGGCTAAGCACTTCTCTAATTTCGAAATTTAAAAATATTTTTCAGAGCCATGCAAGAGCTCAAGCATAAATTTAGAGAAGTTTTTAGACCATTAAAAACAAATGTAAGTCGAAAATATTTTTCGACTACGTCGATTTCGGTCTCACCGGTATAGTTTGCCTTCATTAGTTGAGAGCAAGCTTTTCCCGGCTTGATCATGGGGGCATAGGTTTAGGTCCTAATTTTGATTAGATGAGAGAGATTTTGAATGAAATAAAATTAAGTGAGGCTTAGAAAAATTCTAATCTTAGAGAAACCAAGGATATGGATTTTTAAACCAACCAAAAATCAAGATTCTAGGTTCACGCGAGTCCTACCACATGCTGAAATTTAAATAACATCTAGATACAAGTCGTGGCTCTACTCGAGTGTTTTTAGCATAAAAAACAAGTCAACCACAGCACCATAATGAGGGCGAAGGGTTGAGTTAGGTTCTGAAATTTTTCTTTTTGGTTGTGGTTTCTCAAAAAAGAAGCAAACAATCACATAGGATGGTTCATGTAAGGGGTTTATGATCAAGCAAAATATTCAACCAAGAATTATGTCTCTAATATTGTTCAACCATTCTAAGTCTAATGTTTTGCGTAGTAAAATTCAAAACTGAATTATATTTAAAAAGACTTGAAAAACCTGGAATCGGGTTGTCCTCCCTGTAGCTTATTCTTGACTCGACGAAACGGGTTGCCTCCCCGCCTAGCGCTTCGTTTATAGTCCATGGCTAGACTTCTTCACTTGATTACTCCGGATCAACGCTCTTTGCGGGCGTTGCAATCTTGGGTACCCACTTTGGCTTAGTCATTTTTTTTTGGTCTTCACAGGCTGGCTTTGTCCTTTGGTCTTGACGGATGCAACAACTTCCTTGTGGCTCGGCATCTCGAACTCCGGTCCTTCGGTCGTGATCTTCATGGTCTCTAGCGTGATCCTTCATCTCTCCCGAACGAGTTTGAGTAGCCTTCGCCGTCTTGGGACCTTGGAGTTGTCTCGGATATCCTTCTTTGTCACCCATCGGTTGTCCGGCAAGTTGTCCCACTTGCATCTCTAACATCTTCATCACGATGAACACTTCACACTCCTTGCATGTGGATCTTGCTTTGGCGGCCTTTAGGTGTTGAGCTTCTTTCTCCATCTCCATCTTCTCCATCCTCGTTGATCTTGAACGGCCTTCCGACGTCTTGACTTGGAGGTGGTGATTCCCTTGGAGATTTTGATGGTCCTTCGAGCTTGTGTTGCACGTCACCTTTGCCTGTAAAGTTTTCCTGGATCATCCACAAAAAAGTTTTGGGTTTCTTGGAGAGGTAGCCAACCATCTCCGGTTAGGGTTAGTGATAAAACAAAAATCTAACAAAAGAAAAATTAGGGTTAATCAAAACTAGATTAGATTGATTTTTTTTCTTTTTGAGGATGATCAAACATAAGAGATGCAAAAGAAAATCAAAAGAAAAACTGAAAGATAAGCGATACTAGATCGGATCTTGATTGCTTGCTCCCGGCAACGGCGCCTGAAAAAAGGGGCTTGTTGACGGTTAATATTTGTATCAAAGTTCGTTTGTGACTTGCAAGCGGACAAGTCTCCCGTCGTAGTCAAGGGACCCTTCTTCCCTCGAGTGGTGAACCCAAGGTATCGAATCCGTGGAACAATGTGCAACGCAAGGATTCAATCTAGTAAAGCAAGGTAAAGCTATCTTATGAAGGTAAGTTGCAACTAATCTACTAACTCATAAAGAAAACGAATCTAATTTAATCTACTAAAGAGGTAGCAAGAGAAAGCAAGAGATAACCAATCTAGAGAATCTAGATCATGCTTATGTTGTTGCTCCAAACAAGATAGATGAAGATAGAAAAGCGAATCTCATTAAAAGCATCTTTAAATCGTGGCCTTCCCATCCGACTCCGAAAACATCCACCTTTCGAGACCCCCGTTCTGTCACAATGTATCCCTATTCATGCGGGGAGCTTAGGGCGAGTTCGATAGAACAAGTTGAAATCACTTGGCCGGTCCGGCATGCACCTCTAGCCACTGCGGCTACAAGAGCACCCTATGTAATCTAGCTATAGACTAGATCGTAGAAGAAGCAAAACCAAGAAGAAATCAAAATCATCGAGAAGGCACTTAATCGCTAGAAATCGGATTCACTTACAAACTTCACCATGAATGATTACATGAACAAGATCACCACCGGGGCCCTCCCTCGATCTTGATCCTCGCTCCGAGCTCCGACGTGGTCTTCCATGCAAGGTTCCCACGTCGGCCGGGAAACCCTAGACAACTAGCACGACCCTCATCTCCGAGATGGTGTCCCTCAAGCTTCTCTCGCTCCTCGGCGGCGGATTACGACTTCCGTTCTCCGTGGCTCTCGGTCGGGGGGCTATTTATAGCCCGAGAAGCAATTAGGTCAAAGGAGAGGCCGATTGGGCCCCGAATTGGGCCGGGCCGGCCGGCCCTGGGCCCACTCGGCCCATCCCGCGGCTGCTTCGCCGGTGTTGCTTCCCACGTCTTCTAGATGTTCTCCCCTTTTGCATGTGGGCCCTTGACGTCGGTTTCTCTCCGAATTGGACTCAATTCCTTGTCTTGCAAGATTCAAGACTTTTCGGTTCGGTCCTCGGAGTTTATCATCTTCTCGGGCTTGGTCCTTGGGCTCTTGGAGTCATGTTCACTTCATTGCTTGACTTGTATCGGGCTTCAAGGTCTTGTCATGAGGTGCTTAATGAACTTATCCCGGAAGTCTTGCTTTCAACGTTAAAACCCTGCGTAAACACATAACTCCAAAACCGACATGCACAAGTGAACTTGTTATACCACGGGGGTTAGTACCAATGAATAAGATACAAAAGTTATGCCAACACCGAAGGTAAACTCATGGCTAGGTTGACGGATTTTCACCGTCAACACCCGCTGATAAGTTGCACCAGCATTTTTCAACCCAAATGTCATGACTATCCATTCAAACAGGCCTATATGACCAGGACATCCGAAGGTTGTCTTTGATATATCTTCTATTGCCATAAAGATCTGGTTGTATCCCGCATTACCATCCATGAAACTGATAACCTTGTGCCCAGCAGCGGCATCAACCAACAAATCGGCAACAGGCATGGGGTAACCATCCATAGGAGTAGCTCTGTTTAAATCCCTGAAATCTATGCAGACCCTCATCTTTCCATTCTTCTTGTAGACAGGGACAATATTAGAGATCCACTCCGCGTATCTGCATGGCCGAATGATGTTTGCATCAAGTAATCTTTCCAGGTCTTTCTTCACATCGGCCAATACCTCGTCCTTGTAGATTTTCTGGGGAGGTTGCTTACATGGTTTAAAACCAGATTTGATTGGCAACCGATGCTCGACGATGGAACGATCTAGATCGGGCATCTCGGAATAATCCCAGGCGAAGCAATCCTTATATTCCCTTAACAACTTAATCAATTCCTCCCTGAAATCTGACTCCAAGTTTGCGCTGATAAATGTCGACCTTGGCTTATCACCGTTTCCAATATCAACTTCCTCCAACTTGTCGGCCAACATGAATCCTCGCCCCAACTTGCCGTCAGTGCCATCAACGGGATTATCCATTAAAAATTGTTATAAGAGCCGACTGCTTGAATCGGCTGTTGATCGCTGCTGACAGGCTCAACAGGACCTTCTCCCCAGTCTTTCCCTGAGAAACAATCAATACCCTGATATTGCCAGAAAGCTGGTTCCACATTTGCGACGCTCACAGAGTCATCTGCTTGGACCACCTCAATATCGTCATCTACCCATTGGATGAGCTGCTGATGCATGGTAGATGGGACGCAGCAGTTGGCGTGAATCCAGTCCTGCCCAAGCAGTAGGCTGTAGCCTCCTTTACCTTCGATGACAAAGAAGGTTGTGAGCAGCGTTTTGGACCCAGTCATCAGATCTACGTGGACGCACCCCTTGGTATCTGAAGGATTCCCAGCGAAATCCTTCAGAATTATGCTTGTAGGTGTCAAGTCGCCAGGGCCCATGCCAAGTTTCCTGAAAGTGGTGTATGGCATCACGTTGATTGCCGCTCCACCGTCGACAAACATCTTGGTCAATGGCTTGCCATTGACGTATCCTTTCAAGTACAGCGGCCTCATGTGTCGATTTCTGGCTGGTTTGTCGAAGGTGGCTTGCTTGGCTAGCACCAGTTGCGCCATCAGTCCCCCAAGCTGTTCATCATCGTTGATTTCCAGGGACGTCTCCTCCTGCACAACCTGATTAGCTGGAGCCATAAACTCATTCGGCAGAAAATATACCATACATGCCGGAGCCGAACGATTTGATCCTTCATGTTTGTCCTTTGGACGCCACACCTGTCTCTTCTGGATCCCCGCCTGCCTCAATTCGTGGTTCCTCAAGCGCTGAACCCTCCTTTTCTGACTCTTTCTCAAACCAGGCGGGCACCACTGTCCCTTTTGCCAGATGTACTCATCCTCGTCTTCTTCCTGATCAGCCCACCTCAAATCAGCTTGCCTTTTCCTGGGGTGATCAATGAATTCAATTTTTTAACGCCGATCGTCACTGGGATGTATCCTTCCAATTCTTTCATGGACGGATCGGCGATTGGCAGTTTCCTGCCTATACTCAAAGTATCTGTCGCTGCACTCGGGGCAGTTTCTCAGCGTGGGAAGCTTCAACCGTTCGTTCCAGCAGTGCCTGAAGAATGCGCACCCCCAATGTGCGCGCTCCTGCTCACGCGTGTACTGCTCCAAATCTCTCCTGTGCGCTTCTTCTTCGGCCCCGCGTCTCTCCTCTCTTCGTGCTTTCGTTTCTGGTAGCGCTCTTTCTCTAGCTGGCGCTGCCACTTGTTGAGGAGGATGCGCGTAGTGACCCTGGGTTTGGCCCTGGACGACTCCCCAATCTCGACATGGCTCTTGATAACACGAGGGGCTTCTCCATGAACCTGCTCCAAGGTTACTTGACATTCTGGGTCTACTGCTCCATATTGCCTTGCCCTAGCTGAAGTCAGGACCTTAACCTTGCCCTTTTCCTCGGCAGTCACCATGTTGACAGAAAAGCTTATCATGTTCTGGGGAAAAGGGTGGCCGTCCAGTTTCATCTTGTTGTCGAACTTGAGATGACCCTCCTGGATAGCCTTCTGGATCCTCATCCTGAAGACCCTGCAGTCGTTGATAGAGTGAGAATTCCTGTCATGGAAGCCACAGTAACGTTTCTCCCTTACTCCATCAGGCCGAAGCATGGAATGCCCCTCAGGAAATTTGATTCGGCCTTCCTTCACCAGGAAGTCAAACAGCTTATCAGCTTTAGTGATGTCGAAGTCGTATGTGCCTTTAGTCTGCTTGATCTAGCGTTGATTCATGGTCAATGGTTCCTTCCCCCACATGATCTCAGCAGCAGCCACTTCCTGATCATCGTCAGAGTCTTCCATTTGATCGGCCTTCTCCAGGAATTGATTGTAGATATCGGCTATATCGTGCTGTTTGTTGAACCTGGTGTCCTTCTTAAACCCATAGGCCTGGTTGCTCATTAAAGACAACTTCTGAGACAACTGGCCCAGGTTCTCAAACTCCATGCCAAACAATTTTTCTCGGACGGCCGGCAGCATCCCTGCAACGGCCATATCGGCCAACTGGTCATCTGGCAAATTCAACGAAAAACACATGCCTTTCATGTCCCTGAACCTCCTGAGGAACTCTAAAGGCGTCTCGCTGTGCCTCTGCTTCAATGTGGTGAGATCGATGAGCTTCTTTTCTGTGGTGCCACTGAAGTAATGAGCGTGGAATTTTCGCTCCAGTTCCCTCCACGTACCAACTGACTGGGGTGGTAAAGAAGTAAACCACTGGAAGGCAGATCCCGTCAATGACATAGGGAAATACCTAACCCTGAATGCCTCATCAGATGAGGCCTCTCCAAGCTGCATCAGGTAACGAGCAATGTGCTCTGTTGTGCTTGTGTCATCTTGCCCGGAGAACTTGGTAAACTCCGTGGGGGGCTTTACTCTGGGAGGCAGGATCACTCTATAATACCACTCCGGGAAGGGAGGCGTGTAGGCTGGTCCCTGCATTTTAGGTTTGAGGCCGAATTGATTCTGCATCAAATCGGCCATCTTCTGAACCAGGATGTCATCTTCTTGCACGCCTGCGGCTGTGCCGTACCCTGGATTTGGGAGAGCATCAATGGCACCGTAGTCCATAACTTCATGGTATCCTCCACCGTACAAGTTCCTTTGCAATCTGTTGTTAGCTGGGGCAATCTTGTAGGTGGAAGCGAGCGGAACCCCAGCCGAACCAAACGCTAATTCCCCATACGTGGGCTGATATGGGTTCGGCTGTTGATTAGGTTGAACTGTGCTGCCTTGCGGAGGTGGCTGGACCGGCTGTCCTCCTGCGGCCTGCAGAGGGGGTTGAACCGGTTGACCTCCAGCGCCTTGTGGGGGAGGCTGAACGGCTTGGCTTCCAACGCTCTGCGGAGGAGGTTGGACTGGCTGGCTTCGCAATGGCGGCTGAGAACTGGACTCTCCAACCTCCACGTTGCCTCCCTGAAAGGGTGCTCGACTGAATACTTGCTCCATGCCCGGGCCGAAGACAGCCACCATCATCCGCTGGAACGCACCCGGGGAAAGCCCCGTGATGCCTACCCAGCGCGTCTTCCGCGGCGTCTCGAAACGCTTGTATGCATTCCTCCTTCTCCTACTGAGTTGTAGCGTCGCTCTCTCCTGACAGTAGAACTCTGGGCATCTCATTCTTGAGGTATGGGACGTCACTCCTGTTCTTTTTAAATGACATCAAGCATTTTTGTTGGAACTGATCCGTAGCATCCTTCAGCTGTTGCAACTGCTCAGGAGAGAGGTCCTCAATGGCGACGTCCATAATGTCGCTAATGTCAGGCATCTTGATTTTCGGCTGTGGTCCCACTGGGCGTGCCAAAAAAGTGTGTTGACGTAAAATCTGCACCTCACGCCAAGCACACAGCAAGCCGAACAAGCTAGCTTCACACGCGAAGAGATCACAAGACGTGCCAGTCAATTTTCCCTGAAAATTAACAAAAGACAAAGTAGTTAAATTCCAAAGCTTGGAACTTGCCGGGTGGTACCAGACAGTTCCATATTTACGGCCAGAAAGCCAAGTGAGATGACATATAGCTATAAGGAGCTATCTTCCAGCAAACTGGAAACCATTCGGGAGCTTTAAAGTGCAAAAGTAACATAGCCGAATAGATGACATAAGCATGACGACAGATCGATCTCTATTTAGATAAAATTACACGCGCACAAAGTCATGATCGATCCTCGCACATAAATAACATTAAGCAATAAATGAAGTAAAGCATGATCATAAATATGTAATAAACAAGCATGCATAGGTCCAAAGCACTAGTCTACCGCATGTCTAGGTACTTTAAAAACCCGTCAAGCATGATACCAAACAAATCTATCCACCGCATGATACAACTTGTTGGAAATCATACCACCATCCACAAATAGATCTATCCACCGCATGATACGGTCTAAGTATGGAAAGCTAAAAGCATACGATATTTAAAGCATAACTTATGAACACGTTTTACTCGTGAAAGCATAACCGAATACGGCTGAACAGCCGAATCGGGGTCCATGAAGAAGGAACAAACATTACCAAAGAAGGTAAATCTATCAGATTGAATCAGAATCTAATCCACCGGATGACTAGCTCCAAAACAACCCTAAAACCTGCATCTACCGCATGATACCCGGTTCTTTCAAGATTTATACAAGATTTGGCAAGCTTGAACCCGCAACACGTAACAACCTAGATCGATTCGGTTTCGGCTATTAGGGAACATGTGATCCACGTGCTATTAAAGCTATGGGTACGAACTCGAATCGCATAAGGATCGTCCAAGGAGATAAAGCCGATCCAAACCAATCTAGATTGGGCAAAAAGGTGTTACATGAATTTAAACATAAAGTAAAACTCAAAGCAACACGGGGTAACTTAATGAATCTATTGGATCTTGCCAAAATCCAATAGAGCCGATAACTAGCTTCGAGCTAGATCTTAGCCTACCGCATGGCTCATGATCTAACAAGAAACCCTCTTGAACCAAGCTTGAATCTACCGCATGACACTAAGCATGGTAACAAGACTACTTGCATCAGATCTAAATCCACCGCATGATACTAGACATGATACAAGGTTGCCGGTACTTACGGAGGTCGACGGATCGATGAACCCTCTCGAAGAACTCGACGACACGACAAAGGACTCAAGGGTTTGGCGTAAAGCCGGTTTGTATTGAGAATGTTTCAAATGTTCGTTACATACATTCAGGGTCCATATTTATACCCTGTCAGGCATGACCTCGAATGGATTTGATACCTAATTTATCTCTAAGTGTGATTGCTTATCCATCCATTCACCTCTTCTGCTCGGGCCACGTCATCACGCAAATCCCACAAAATCAGCGCAATAGTTTTCTTGCCGAACGGAAGCGAATTGCCGACCGCGGACTCTTCTGCCGAATTCATCTGAAGAAACCTTCCTTCTGCCGGACGGATTCCTCACCGAGTTGGACCCACAGGTCAGACTCCTTACCTTACCAAATTTTGGTGTTAACATATGCCCCTTCAATTACGGGATAAAAGTGATTTTATTCTGGAATTGACTCCAGCCACCAACGTCTTCAAATCGAATCTGTTCAACACCTATTCTCTCTCTTCGCAATCCGTTGGAGTCTTCGCCTAGATCCAAACCCTAGATCACCTTTTCCTGAGCTCAAATCCTCAATGGCAGGTCAAAATCAAGCTGCTCAGGTAAATTCCTTCCCCATAAGCTTCATTTGGCACTTAGCTTTTTTTCAATTTTTACCTGAGATTTCTTCTCCGCCTTCCCTCGGCAGGAGCTTTCCACTGAGCTTTTGATTCGCACTGAGGCCAATTCGACGTCCTACTTCCTTGGTCCCATGGGAATTTCTGATCCTCGCGAATTCATCGCAGCCGAATCCCAAAGGATCCCCTTCAAAGCGGCTTTAACTAAGCCTCCCCTGTGGCAGGACGCCTTCAAGAACTGGCCCTTGCCCCCAATTGCGGGCTGGAGGAATTGGTCCAAAAGGGTCCTTGCGGATAAGAGTGTTAGGACCCAAAACTGGGACACCCTCCGTATTGCTCAATGCTTGGAGCTTTCTTTGGCCGAGACCCCAAGAATGAAGACCTATTGATAGCAGCTTGTCACTTCTGGTCAAATGGCGTCAATGCCTTCCTTTTTGGTCATGGCCCAATGTCCCCAACTCTGGCCTATGTATACATGATTACCGGCCTTGATATTTTAGGATCCGTACACCCCTGGGACTTCAGAGGTTCCACAAGACAAACAGGAGTGAAGCCAGGGAGTGGATATAAACATTATATTCAGAATCACATGAAAGATGGCCCCCTTGGTGAAGTTGAATATAGGGCATTCCTGAACATGTGGTTGTGCAGGTTCATCTTCTGTGGTAAAGCCAATGAGCCCACTCTGAATCATATTGTCATGGCTACGCAATTGGCTGGTGGTAAGCGCCTTCCCCTTGGAAAATACCTTCTAGGAAGTGTGTACCATATGCTTCATCAAACCATCACCCAAATGCATACCAGCCAGAAGATATCATGTGTCAACGGCCCTTGGTGGTTTGTACAGATGTGGCTGCAACTGCACATGCACCAGATCGTCGGCATTGACCTTAACAACCGGTTTTTTCCTTCATCCAACTATCATGAAGGGGAAAATCAAGTTACTAGAGGATGTCAAACCTATGGAGAAGCTGCTTCAACTGTTTCCATCGATCAGAATATCAGTCAGCTTTTTGAGCTCTTCTTCAAAGGCTTCCCCAATCCTCTCTGGCTTCCTTATTTGGACAATGATAATTTAACTCTCCCCTGTGAGTTCTCCTTTGAAGCTGGACGCCAAGATGGAAGGTTTCTGGAAATCTTCAATATCCTCATCCATCCATGCGTCCTGCCAGCTAAATTTTGTGGGGGGAGGTTAAATAACAGCACTTATGAATACTATCAGCCAAATATGGTGGCCCGACAGCTCGGATGTGGCCAGATGCCTCCAAGACTATTTCTGCATGAATTCCTCAAACCCCGAGAGGTAATCAAAGAGCACACTCAATCCAGCAGGGTCTTTCAGTATGAATACAGTCCAACCATTTATACCTGGCCTTTCACACCTACAATAGTAGCTCATCCCACCTTCAATTCTTGGTGGCAAGAATTCCATGACCATATCTTCAGTGAGCCTGTGCACTCATTTTGCATAGAGCTGATGCCTGATTTTTAGCCAACTTCAGAGGTAACATGATTGTCCTTTTCTCCAAATCAGACACTTCTTTCTCTGACCATGATCTTGATTTTACCTGCAGAATATAGTGCCTGCCCCTCGAGCCAGGGCAATTGCTTACAATGCAGTATGCCCAATCTCAGCATTGGGATTTAGATCCCCGACCTTGGCTCAACTGATGGCTAGGTATGCCACAACAGACCCAATTCTCTTCAGTGCCACCGCTGACAAGAGAAAAGGCTTGTCTCTGATCGCACCTCCAACTGCCAAGAAGAGAAGAACCGTCAAGAAAGTCCTTATTGAGGCAAAATTTCCTTTCTCTTGATCACAAGATTACTCTTTACTGATAAATCTCATTTTGTGCGATTTCAGACTAGAATTCAGCAGCCTCCAGCTTCAGAACCTACCAATGCTCCATCCACTGGTATGACCTTTATCACTTTTTCCTCAAAGATCAACACTGGCATTTACCCTTAATCTGGCACTTGCAGAAGAAACAATGGCGGATCAACTTGTGGATGTTCCTGTCCCTCAACATGCAAGTCCATCAAGGGCTGAGTTACCTGCTCAAATGGAGATCTCATCCTCATCAGGGACTCAATCACCCCCTGCTCAGACAGAGACACCAACCTCACCAGAGATGAACTCTCCCCAAGCAAAAACTCCAAGTCCTTCAAGGGTTCAATCCCCTATTGGCCAGGCAGAAACCCCAACTTTAGCGGAGGTAAATCCATCTCCTCTCCAGCCAGAAGCTTCAGAGTTGCCAGAAACTGTACCAGCACCCTTCCAAATAGAAGCCTCAGCTTTGCCAAGGGCTCCCCCTTCACCAGTGGCTCAAGAAATCACCCCTGAAACCGAACAAAACCTTGCCCCGGTTCAAGAAGTCAGGCATGAGGTAAACAGCTGCACTTAACTCTGCTATCTTCTTCATTTTCCAATGCACCACTCCTGACTCGGCAATGTTACTCTTTTAGGACCAAACTCCATCATCATCATCAAGCCCATTAGTGGAGAATAATCCAACTGCCGAAACAAGAGGAGGGACTCAAGCCTTGTCAGAGGAAGTACAAGAAAGGCTCAAGGAAATTTTTGCCTGGCTGCAGAAAGATGCACGAGATTAAATCAGAGATCTCGATTATTTCGAGGAAATGCTTGGACCCATCAACCATGAACTCCCTGAGGACATCAAGACCTCACTTGAACCCATCTCTGGTTTGGATGTTCATTATGTGGCCATAAGGCGAGCTCTGAGAAATGTATCCTCCCGATCAGCTGTTGAACAAAAGAAAGCTAAAGCTGAACAAGCTGTGAAAGGAGCACAATCTCAAGCTGAGAATCATAAGGGAGTATTGGCCAATCTGCAAGCTGCTCGTGAATCAAAGATCGCCAGAAAGGCCGCACTGGAGGCAGAACTGAGAAGCATGTCAGCTGAAATAGAAGACGATGACAAGAAAATAGCCGAACTTCCCAGATTGATAGAGAAAACCCAAGAGGAAGCGTCATCGGCCATAGCTGAGGTGAATCAATGTGATGCAGAACTCACCATCCTGTCCAACGCTCAGAAAGATTACCACAAACGGATGGAGAACATTCACCAAACAACATCGAACGCCTCCAATGTGATTGCAAAGTATTTGAACATTTAGCTGTACTGATCGATGTGTAACCAAACCTGACCGCTCTTGCAACATTTGCTTCTGTAAATTTACTCTCCCTTTTCTTTGCATGACTTTGATTGCAACACTGAACGATCCATTCGGTAATCAGTAGTCAAATAGTGCCATACCCGATCGACACCTTAACTTCCATTTAGCCAAGCCAGTCAACCGAATACGACTCAGCCTTGAACTCCAAACGACCCGACGGCGGATTGGTCAAGGAAACCTCCCCACCTTCCAAGTTTGTTGGGATACGCACCACGATCTGAGGCCACGATCTGCTCCACCATGCCTATAAATAAAACCGTAGGTGCCCCCAGCTCTTTACCAAGCCTTTAGCCTTCAAATCTTCGCCAACCTCAGGCTTTCTTTTCCCAATCAGCGCAAACCCAAGAATCATGGCGAGCAACAACAACAGGCGCCGCGCCGCCGACGAGGCAGAAGGGAGTCGCGCCAGTGTGCGTCGGAGGTAACAATCGTCAACCTTTCCTTTACGATTTGTCTTTGATCCCCTTTTGTTTCTGGCGATTACTTCTGTTTCAGGCTTATTCAATGGAATCCATCTTCTGCATCGGCCGGTCAGCCCCTGCCGGACGACTCCTCGGAGTCAGACCACTACTCCCCTGTGCCCTACGGGGAACTTGATGCTCTCCGCTTCAAGGCGGAGCTCGAGGTGCCCCAGCGCGAGCTGGAGGACGTCTCCAAAAAGGTTGGCATAGCCGAACTGGAGTGGGAGGACCAGCGCAAGCAGCTGCTGGCGACCATCGATGGTACGGCTCTGGAACCGCTCCCTGTTCCAACCTGGCTTTTGATGCTGATCACCTTTAATTTGTACTTTGCAGCCCGTGATGCCGAGCTCAACCAGCTGAAAATGCTGGTGGAGCAATTGACTGATAAGGTGAACGCCCGCGGAGACACACCGGCGGAACACCTCGCCGCGGTGGAAAATCGCGTGGACGAGGTGGCCACCCACGGCATCCGCCTGGGCACCACCTTGGGCCTGGCCGCCATGGCGACGCACACCGGTGTCGACTACTCCACCAGGCCGCGCGGCTTCCAGGGCGGCGCACCAGAAGACATCGACGAGATCGAGGTCATCTTGGAGCGCCTCGACGGCCACGGCAAGGCCATTGCCGAACTCACTCATCCCCAGTCTGTGCTAAACAGGCTCTTCGATTAGATTGTACTAGGGATGTCTGATTATCGGCAATGAATAAAGAACTTTTAATTCCTGTGCTTGTATTGCGATGATTCCTCTGCGTTTGCAACGAACTGTATTTTTCCTTAAATGCATTCGGGACTACTTGAGCCGAACACGTGAAAACAGATACCCCTTTGACGCAGAAAACCGCAGAAAATCCTGGATTCGGCAGTCCATAAACACTGTTCAATGAAAACCCTTCGCATCCGGGAGGAAAACCCTGCCGCTTGGTATTCCAATAATGCACGCCAGCCAGTCATCACTCCCAATGTACTCTCTCAGCCAATAAAATAGCCTGCCAAGATGCCCTGCAAATCCACTCGCACACTCATCCATCACTTCTCATCTTCTCCCCTGCTCCAGAAGAGAAAACCCCAAAGCCATGGACAAAGGCAAGCAACCCAAGGAAGACAGCGCTCCAAAGAAACGCACGATTCGAGAGTAAGTTTTCCTTCAACTTGCTTCTCGCTTTCCTGTGTGATCTCGCGCTTCACCTCTTCTTTGTTTTTCCTTTTAGCCTTGATCTGCTTCCCGAAGAAATCATTGGGACCGAAGCAGCGCCTGAATAAATCTCCTCTGACTCCTCCCTCGAAGTAGAGGATGCCATGCCCGAGCAGAGGATCAACCATCAATTGCGCCGCCGCGTTCGGCACCTGGAGCATGATCTCCGGGATATCACCGCTCATTGCCAGGCCGAACGCGAGCGTCGCATGACTCTGGAGGCACTAGTAGGAGGTAAATACTTCAACTTCTTCCTGACTCCATGTTCACACTCGGATCTCTGTCTCTAACAACTGTTCCTTTGTCCCAGATGTCTCCGATAGGTACAATAACCTGAAAGCGGCTTGGGACAGCTTGGCGGAGGCGGCAAACCGTGGTCATCCCCACAGCTTGCAAGTCGCCGTCACGGTGGTCCTGGAACAACTGAAGAGGGAGCAGCTGAAGAAGCAAAGAAAAGATTGAACCATACTTTCGCTTCTTCGCCGCCGGCCTCTTGCTTTCCACCCCCTCGTAGTCCTGATCACCAGGGTTGTTAGATGTAAACCTGCAAGAAGCATTTGCAATGTAGTTTTGTGCTAAGGGCAATACATCTAAGTATTGGCCATTTCCTCTGTTTAGGAATTTTTGTTCTGAAGGCGGCTTCGTTCTCGAACGCCGGCTGTTTTCTGTATCAGATGCATGTAATCCCAATGCTGGTGATCAACGATCGACTTCAATACTAGGATAATATTTCTTTAAATATCTTCCATTTATTGCAGCGGAAAATTCTTCTCCTAGTAAAGTTTTCAACATGTAGGCATTGCCAGGCACGCATCTGACCACTCGAAAAGGTCCTTCCCAGTTGGGGGACCATTTGTTGAATTCACTGTATTTGGTTCCAATCGGCAGTAAAGCTTTCCAAACCAAATCCCCTTCTGCAAATTGCCTAACTTTTACTTTCTTGTTGTAATATTTGGCAACCCGCAGCTTGTTCTTTTCGATATTTTCCAGGGCCCTAAGACGGATCATATGCAAATCCTCTAGTTCTTCCATCATTAAGCCACTGTAATCTTTGGAGCTTAAATCTTTTTGCAAAACCACTCTTCTAGAATCTGATTGTACTTCCCAAGGTAAAACCGCATGGTGCCCATAAACCAATTCGTAAGGAGATGTTTTTGTAGCTCCACGAGGGGCCATTCGGTAAGCCCATAAAGCCTCACTGAGTACCGAATGCCACCTTCTTGGCTTCTGGTCGATCTTCTTTTGTATAAGCTTGATCATGATCTTATTAGAAGCCTCTGCCTGACCGTTAGCTTGGGCATAATAGGGAGAAGAATTGAATAATTTGATCCCCATGCTTTCGGCAAACTCTCTGAACTCTAAGGACACAAACTGGGCTCCTTGATCAGTTGTGATTGTTTGAGGGATTCCAAACCGATAGATAATATGTTCTTTAACAAACTCAACCAAGTTTTCTGATGTTACCTTCTTCAGTGGAATTGCCTCAACCCATTTGGTAAAGTAATCTGTTTCCAAAAGCACAAACTTATGCCCATTGCTCGATGGTGTATTAATCTGGCCAATCAGGTCTATACCCCAGCCCCTGAATGGCCATGGCTTGATAATGGGATTTAATGCTGATGCAGGAACTCTCTGAATATTTCCAAACCTCTGACAATCTTGACATCCCTTGTAATACTCAAAGCAGTCCTCCAATATCGTCGGCCAAAAACATCCAGCTTGCCTGATAACCCATTTCATACGGTAGGCCGATTGGTGAGCTCCACATATCCCATCATGCACCTCACTCATCATTCTTTTTGCTTCTTCTGGACCCAGGCATCGCAGCAATATCCCATCTAATGATTTGTAAAATAGACTATCATCCAGAAAAACAAATTTTATGGCTTTGTACCTGAGCTTCCTAGAGACTTTTCGGGATGGATCCTTCAAATAATCAACAATCTCTTTTCTCTAATCATCCTCTGCAAGATCCATTCCGAGCGCACATATCTCTGTGGCAAACGCTTCTTGACTTTCTTTATAACCGAAAGCGCTTTGAGCCAACATGTTTGCTTCTTCATTGTGTTCTCTAGGAATATGCTGTAGAATTACCAACTGAAAACTCTTCAAGATTTCCCTGCATTCTTCATAGTAACTCCTTAGCGCATCACTTTTGCATTCGTACTGGCCGTTCAATTGCTTTATAACCAACTCCGAATCTCCATAAACCTCAACTGAAATAGCCCCAGCTTCTCTCAAAAACTGAAGCCCCCGAAGCAATGCCTCGTACTCAGCCTGATTGTTTGTAACAGTGGGCTGAATAGGGATACCGAACTCAAACATCTCACCTCTGGGCGAAATTAACAGAATCCCTACTCCCCCACCTTTATCGCATGACGATCCATCGAAAAACAAAGCCCAAGGAGTAATTTCAAGCAAATCAACCGATGGATCACGGTGTTCAGTTATAAAATCGGCAATGATCTGACCTTTTATAGCTTTTGCCGATTCGAACTTCAATTCAAACTCCGATAAAGCCAAGATCCACTTGCCAATCCAGCCATTCAAAATTGGCATAGATAACATGTGTTTTATTACATCAAACTTGGAGTATACAACGCATTCGGCATTCAACAAGTAGTGCCGAAATTTTGTACACGAGTAGTACACACATAGGCACAATTTCTCTACAGCCGAATACGTGGTCTCAGGATCAAGTAATTTTCGGCTAAGATATGCTACTACCCGCTCCTTTCCTTCGAATTCTTGAATAAGGGCCGATCCAATGGTTTGGGTATCGGCCGCCACGTACAACTTGAAAGGCTTGTCTAACTGCGGAGGGACCAGCACTGGTGGTTCCTTCATATATTGCTTGATCTCATCAAAAGCCTTTTGTGGTTCGTCACCCCACATGAACTTCTGATCCTTCTTAAGCTTCAGCAATCGAGAAAATGGCAAAACCTTTTGCGACAGATTTGAAATGAACCTCCTTACAAAATTGATCTTGCCAAGCAGTGACTGCAATTCCTTGAGATTGGTTGGAGGGACAACCTCATCAATAACTTTCATACTTTTCTTGCCAACTTCAATCCCCCCTTCGTGTACCAGAAATCCCAAGAACTCTCTAGCTGATACTCCCAAAGCACATTTGTTTGGATTCATCTTTAAACCATGCTTCCGGGTGCATTCCAAGGTTCTTTTCACATCCTCCAAATGTGTGTCATGATTAAAAGACTTGATCAAGACATCATCAATGTAAATTTCAACAATTTTGCCGATCAACTCATGAAAGATGTAATTCATGGCCCGCTGATAAGTTGCACCGGCATTTTTCAACCCAAATGTCATGACTATCCATTCAAACAGGCCTATATGACCAGGACATCGAAGGTTGTCTTTGATATATCTTCTATTGCCATAAAGATCCGGTTGTATCCCGCATTACCATCCATGAAATCGATAACCTTGTGCCCAAGCAGCGGCATCAACCAACAAATCGGCAACGGTGCATGGGGTAACCATCCATAGGAGTAGCTCTGTTTAAATCCCTGAAATCTATGCAGACCCTCATCTTTCCATTCTTCTTGTAGACAGGGACAATATTAGAGATCCACTCCGCGTATCTGCATGGCCGAATGAAGTTTGCATCAAGTAATCTTTCTAGGTCTTTCTTCACATCGGCCAATACCTCGTCCTTGTAGATTTTCTGGGGAGGTTGCTTATATGGTTTAAAACCAGATTTGATTGGCAACCGATGCTCGACGATGGAACGATCTAGACCGGGCATCTCGGAATAATCCTACGCGAAGCAATCCTTATATTCTCTTAACAACTTAATCAATTCCTCCCTGAAATCTGACTCCAAGTTTGCGCTGATAGATGTCGGCCTTGGCTTATCACCGTTTCCAATATCAACTTTCTCCAACTTGTCGGCCGACATGAATCCTCGCCCCAACTTGCCGTCAGTGCCATCAACGGGATTATCCATTAAAAATTGCTATAAGAGCCGACTGCTTGAATCGGCTGTTGATCACTGCTGACAGGCTCAACAGGACCTTCTCCCCACTCTTTCCCTGAGAAACAATCAATACCCTGATATTGCCAGAAAGCTGGTTCCACATTTGCGACGCTCACGGAGTCATCTGCTTGGACCACCTCAATATCGTCATCTACCCATTGGATGAGCTGCTGATGCATGGTAGATGGGACGCAGCAGTTGGCGTGAATCCGTCCCCCGCCCAAGCGATGAGGGTCGTAGGCTCCTTTACCTTCGATGACAAAGAAGGTTGTGAGCAGCGTTTTGGACCCGATCATCAGATCTACATGGACGCACCCCTTGGTATCTGAAGGATTCCCCGGCGAAATCGTTCGTAATTATGCTTGTAGGTGTCAAGTCGCCGGTGGCCCATGCCAAGTTTCCCGAAAGTGGTGTATGGCATCACGTTGACCGCCGCTCCACCGTCGACAAACATCTTGGTCAATGGCTTGCCATTGACGTATCCTTTCAAGTACAGCGGCCTCATGTGTCGATTTCTGGCCGGTTTGTCGAAGGTGGCTTGCTTGGCTAGCACCAGTTGCGCCATCAGTCCCCCAAGCTGTTCATCATCGTTGATTTCCAGGGACGTCTCCTCCTGCACAACCTGATTAGCTGGAGCCATAAACTCATTCGGCAGAAAATATACCATACATGCCGGAGCCGAACGATTTGATCCTTCATGTTTGTCCTTTGGACGCCACACCTGTCTCTTCTAGATCCCCGCCTGCCTCAATTCGTGGTTCCTCAAGCGCTGAACCCTCCTTTTCTGACTCTTTCTCAAACCAGGCGGGCACCACTGTCCCTTTTGCCAGATGTACTCATCCTCGTCTTCTTCCTGATCAGCCCACCTCAAATCAGCTTGCCTTTTCCTGGGGTGATTAATGATTTCAATTTTTTGACGCCGATCGTCACTGGGATGTATCCTTCCAATTCTTTCATGGACGGATCGGCGATTGGCAGTTTCCTGCCTATACTCAAAGTATTTGTCGCTGCACTCGGGGCAGTTTCTCAGCGTGGGAAGCTTCAACCGTTCGTTCCAGTAGTGCCTGAAGAATGCGCACCCCCAATGTGTGCGCTCCTACTCACGCGTGTACTGCTCCAAATCTCTCCTGTGCGCTTCTTCTTCGGCCCCGCGTCTCTCCTCTCTTCGTGCTTTCATTTCTGGTAGCGCTCTTTCTCTAGCTGGCGCTGCCACTTGTTGAGGAGGATGCGCGTAGTGACCCTGGGTTTGGCCCTGGACGACTCCCCAATCTCGACATGGCCTGGTTGCTCATTAAAGACAACTTCTGAGACAACTGGCCCAGGTTCTCAAACTCCATGCCAAACAGTTTTTCTCGGACGGCCGGCAGCATCCCTGCAACAGCCATATCGGCCAACTGGTCATCTGGCAAGTTCAACGAAAAACACATGCCTTTCATGTCCCTGAACCTCCTGAGGAACTCTAAAGGCGTCTCGCTGTGCCTCTGCTTCAATGTGGTGAGATCGATGAGCTTCTTTTCTGTGGTGCCACTGAAGTAATGAGCGTGGAATTTTCGCTCCAGTTCCCTCCACGTACCAACTGACTGGGGTGGTAAAGAAGTAAACCACTGGAAGGCAGATCCCGTCAATGACATGGGGAAATACCTAACCCTGAATGCCTCATCAGATGAGGCCTCTCCAAGCTGCATCAGGTAACGAGCAATGTGCTCTGTTGTGCTTGTGTCATCTTGCCCGGAGAACTTGGTAAACTCCGTGGGGGGCTTTACTCTGGGAGGCAGGATCACTCTATAATACCACTCCGGGAAGGGAGGCGTGTAGGCTGGTCCCTGCATTTTAGGTTTGAAGCCGAATTGATTCTGCATCAAATCGGCCATCTTCTGAACCAGGATGTCATCTTCTTGCACGCCTGCGGCTGTGCCGTACCCTGGATTTGGGAGAGCATCAATGGCACCGTAGTCCATAACTTCATGGTATCCTCCACCGTACAAGTTCCTTTGCAACCGTTGTTGGCCGGGGCAATCTTGTAGGTGGAAGCGACGGAACCCCGACCGAACCAAACGCTAATTCCCCATGCGTGGGCGATATGGGTTCGACCGTTGATTAGGTTGAACCGTGCCGCCTTGCGGAGGTGGCGGACCGGCTGTCCTCCCCGCGGCCTGCGAGAGGGGGTTGAACCGGTTGACCCCCGCCGCCTTGTGGGGGAGGCTGAACGGCTTGGCTTCCAAAGCTCTGCGGAGGAGGTTGGACCGGGCCGGCTTCGCAATGGCGGCTGAGAACTGGACTCTCCAACCTCCACGTTGCCTCCCTGAAAGGGTGCTCGACTGAATACTTGCTCCATGCCCGGGCCGAAGACAGCCACCATCATCTGCTTGAACGCACCCAGGAAAGCCCTGTGATGCCTACCCAGCGCGTCTTCCGCGGCGTCTCGAAACGCTTGTATGCATTCCTCCTTCTCCTGCTGAGTTGTAGCGTCGCTCTCTCCTGACAGTAGAACTCCGGGCATCTCATTCTTGAGGTATGGGACGTCACTCCTATTCTTTTTAAATGACATCAAGCATTTTTGTTGGAACTGATCCGTAGCATCCTTCAGCTGTTGCAACTGCTCAGGAGAGAGGTCCTCTATGGCGACGTCCATAATGTCGCTAATGTCAGGCATCTTGATTTTCGGTTGTGGTCTCACTGGGCGTGCCAAAAAAGTGTGTTGACGTAAAATCTGCACCTCACGCCAAGCACACAGCAAGCCGAACAAGCTAGCTTCACACGCGAAGAGATCACAAGACGTGCCAGTCAATTTTCCCTGAAAATTAACAAAAGACAAAGTAGTTAAATTCCAAAGCTTGGAACTTGCCGGGTGGTACCAGACAGTTCCATATTTACGGCCAGAAAGCCAAGTGAGATGACATATAGCTATAAGGAGCTATCTGCCAGCAAACTGGAAACCATTAGGGAGCTTTAAAGTGCAAAAGTAACATAGCCGAATAGATGACATAAGCATGACGAGAAATCGATCTCTATTTAGATAAAATTACACGCGCACAAAGTCACGATCGATCCTCACACATAAATAACATTAAGCGATAAATGAAGTAAAGCATGATCATAAATATGTAATAAACAAGCATGCATAGGTCCAAAGCACTAGTCTACCGCATGTCTAGGTACTTTAAAAACCCGTCAAGCATGATACCAAACAAATCTATCCACCGCATGATACAACTTGTTGGAAATCATACCACCATCCACAAATAGATCTATCCACCGCATGATACGATCTAAGTATGGAAAGCTAAAAGCATACGATATTTAAAGCATAACTTATGAACACGTTTTACTCGTGAAAGCATAACCGAATACGGCTGAATAGCCGAATCGGGGTCCATGAAGAAGGAACAAACATTACCAAAGGAGATAAATCTATCGATTGAATCGAATCTAATCCACCGCCGACTAGCTCCAAAACAACCCTAAAACCTCGCATCTATCGCATGATACCCGGTTCTTTCAAGATTTATACAAGATTTGGCAAGCTTGAACCCGCAACACGTAACAACCTAGATCGATTCGGTTTCGGCTATTAGGGAACATGTGATCCACGTGCTATTAAAGCTATGGGTACGAACTCAAATCGCATAAGGATCGTCCAAGGAGATAAAGCCGATCCAAACCAATCTAGATTGGGAAAAAAGGTGTTACATGAATTTAAACATAAAGTAAAACTCAAAGCAACACGGGGTAACTTAATGAATCTATTGGATCTTGCCAAAATCCAATAGAGCCGATAACTAGTTTCGAGCTAGATCTTAGCCTACCGCATGGCTCATGATCTAACAAGAAACCCTCTTGAACCAAGCTTGAATCTACCGCATGACACTAAGCATGGTAACAAGACTACTTGCATCAGATCTAAATCCACCGCATGATACTAGACATGATACAAGGTTGCCGGTACTTACGGAGGTCGACGGATCGATGAACCCTCTCGAAGAACTCGACGACACGACAAAGGACTCAAGGGTTTGGCGTAAAGCCGGTTTGTATTGAGAATGTTTCGAATGTTCGTTACATACATTCAGGGTCCATATTTATACCCTGTCAGGCATGACCTCGAATGGATTTGATACCTAATTTATCTCTAAGTGCGATTGCTTATCCATCCATTCACCTCTTCCGCTCGGGCCACGTCATCACGCAAATCCCACAAAATCAGCGCAACAGTTTTCTTGCCAAACGGAAGCGAATTGCCGACCGCGGACTCTTCTGCCGAATTCATCTAAAGAAACCTTCCTTCTGCCGGACGGATTCCTCACCGAGTTGGACCCACAGGTCAGACTCCTTACCTTACCAAATTTTGGTGTTAACAGTAGGTACTTCATTTTAGAGAGTCTTTCGTTGTCGTGAGAAGAGTCGCAGGAGAAAGTTTGCACTTGCGCGGTGATTACCAAGCCCATCCAACCAAACAAGTTCGCCTGAGACCTTGAATGAGTTGCCAGACCCGTCCGAACAGGCATGTCCATCCGACCTCATAGACAATTGTGCCCCCATGGCGGCTGCTAGGAAACGGGTGAGGTCCCTAATGGATTTCCCTGCGGACGTTGCGAGGGATAATCAGCGCCGTTGCCTCTCTAGGATGCGCTGCAAGAGGTCCTTTGCTGCAGGTATTTCGTTGCCTGCAGTAATTCCTCTTGATAAGACGCGTGTAGATGAAATGAAAGGTGCGTGAACAGACTTTTCTATGACTAGATGGTAGTTTCATTGCTGCTGGGGTCCATCTAATTCGCCTGTTATGCATCTGTAGATTGCTACCCGGACAGGTCATACTATGGTGGCCCAACGTATGAGTGTCCATACTGTGGTGCAATGTTTTGGTTTCAAGAACGAACGAAAAGTGTTTCTGCTATATCGAAGAGGAAAATCCTGTACAACCTTTGTTGTAGGGAATCTAAGATTAGTTTAAGACCTTATAAGAAACCACCCGCTCCTCTTGCGGGCTTGCTCAATTTTGATGGTGATTCACGTTCCAAGCGATTTCTTAGACAGATCTGATCATACAATTCCCTATTTGCATTCACTTCTTTGGGTGCAGCTGTTGATAAGACAATAAACAATGGAACTGCTCCTTATGTATTTAAAATAAACGGGGTTGTCCACCATTGTATTGGATCTCTCCTACCCAAGCCTGGCTTACGACCGAAATTTGCTCAACTTTACATATACGATACTGGACATGAGGAGAGTAATAGGCTCGGTGTGTTCGAGTTCGACGATCGTGCTTCTAACCAAGCAGACCCAGAGATAGCACAGTCCCTGATAGAGATGTTAAATGAGCATAACAGCCTTGTCAAAGCATTCAGGCTCGCTAGAGAACGTTTAGAACAAGAGGGTGATAAGAAGGTACGCTGCGATTGTTGGGCTGCAACACAAGACATGATGTTCGGTACAATTTGCCTACAAGTGGTGAGATTGCTGCAATAATAGTGGGTGATTACTCAGCTGATGAGTACACCTATGATGTTCTTGTGCATGATAGAAACAGCGGGCTAAAGCGAGTTTCATGTCTGCATCCATGTTACATGGCCCTGCAGTACCCCCTACTATTTCCCTATGGGGATCACGGCTTCCACCTTGGTATCAGGTATTCAGATGCTGATGAGGAAGGTATCACACGTAAATATGTCATTATGCTCGAATTCGGTAGATTTCACATGCACTACAGATTGAATGAAGCAAACCCGTTCACCTGCTATGGCAGATAAAGCGACCAATTAGTTGTAGATTTCTACTCCACAGTTGAAGGATCTAGGTTGAAATGGCTAGCTGACCACCAGAAAGAGCTGAGGTGCGAGTCAGTCCAAGGGATAGCAGATGCAATAGGTAGAGGTCTTACTGATGCGAACTCTGTTGGTGAAAGGGTGGTTATGCCTGCCAGTTTTACTGGTGGAAGGAGGTACCATGTTATGAACTATCAAGACGCCATGGCCATATGCAGGGTGTTCGGCCCTCCTGACTTATTTGTGATGTTTACATGCAATTCTAAGTGGAGTGAAATTGCAGATGCTCTTCGATTTGAGCCTGGACAGCAGCCTTTTGATCGGTCTGATCTGGTGGTGCAGGTGTTCCATATGAAAGTTGACGAATTCATTGACGATATTAGGGAGGGGGAGACGTTCGACCCAATACGTGCAGGTAGACCTTGTTTCAACTTCAGTACAGATACCCTTACCTGCCCATAATTTCTTTGTTAGCACTATATATGATGTGCGCTGTTACTTCTGCAGTTCTATACATTGTTGAGTTCCAAAAGCGTGGCCTACCACATATCCACTGCCTTGTGTGGTTGGCTAATTCCCAAACTCAGATCAGCGCTACCGCTGTTGATGAATTCATTTGCGCAGAAATACCTGACAAAGATACGGACCCATTAGGATATGTTTTAGTTGATGAATTTATGATACACGGGCCTTGCGGCAATGATAACAAAAAATGCCCTTGCATGAAAGACGACAAATGCTCGAAACATTTCCCAAAATCATTTCAGGATGAAACAATTGTAGATGATTTCGGCTTTACCATCTACAAGCGTAGGAATGATGGTAGGCATGTTTGGAAAAATGGTGTCAAATTAGATTACAGAAATGTAGTTCCGTACAAGATGAAACTTCTCAAGAAGTATAACGCGCACATAAATGTAGAGTGGTGTAACAAGTCCAACATGATCAAATACTTGTTCAAATATGTGACAAAAGGGAGTGATAGAGCCAAAATATACTTTGAGGTTACTGCAAGGACGGCGAATGCGTCTCCTGAACCTCATGTACCTCCAAGAAATGAAATTCAGGAATACATCGATGCTAGGTTTCTAAGTGTCTGCGAAGCCCTTTGGCGTGCCTTCGAATATGACATTCACTATAGAGTGCCTGCAGTTGAGCGGCTCTTGGTTCACCTTCCAGGCATGAATCATGTTCGGTATGAACCAGGAGCAGACCTAAGAGCGTTAGCTGATAGCTCTGTTGCAAAATGCACGATGCTTACTGAGTGGTTTGAGGCTAATGCAAAACATGAGGACGCTAGGCACTTAACATCCTGCAATTTCCCAAAAGACTGGACCTGGGTTGCTTCTGATAGGTATTGGCGAAAGAGAGTGCCTTGCGCTAAGATTGGACGCATGTACTATGTACACCCAACTGCTGGTGAGCTTTATTACTTGCGAATGTTGTTGATGATAGTTAAAGGCGCGACAAACTATGCTGATGTCCGGACCTTCAACGGTAGAGTATATGAGACATTTCGCGGTGCTTGCGAGGCAAGAGGCTTGCTTGAGAGCGACAACGAGTGGAACCTTTTGTTTGATGAGGCTATTGTGTCTGCGTCAGCTAACCAGCTTAGGCAACTGTTTGTGACTGTAGTACTGTTCTGTTCGATCAGCAATGTCCGTGCTTTGTTTGATAAGTACTGGGTTTATTTTACGGATGATATACACAGGCGGCTGAGGGATGCAATTGGAAACCTGAATTACATTGTTCCACAAGAACAACTACTGAACCTGCTTATACATATGCTGACAGAATGTTTGCTAACAGCGGCGGCAACATAAATACATATGACCTACCGAAACCAACAGTTCAGGGTTTAAGTATGGGTGAGAACAGATTGATCAATGATGAACTTGATACTGAACCATTAATGTTGTCTATGTATGCATCATCTTTAGTGTCTCAGTTGAATGCTGATCAGAAAAGCATTTTCGACACGATAACTGAGCGTGTGCTAGGTGGTTTTGCTGGATTTTTCTTTGTGTGTGGGCATGGTGGCACGGGCAAGACGTTTTTATGGAATGCAATAATCGCTAAATTACGTTCAAACAAGAAGATAGTGCTTGCGGTCGTGTCGTCAGGAGTAGCGTCGCTGCTGCTACCTAGAGGATGGACCGCCCATTCTAGGTTCAAAATACCTTTCGACATTAATGAAGCTGCTACATGTGGTGTAAAGAGAGGTACTATGCTTGCTGAGTTAATACAAATGGCTGCTCTGATTATATGGGATGAGGCTCCAATGACTCACCGTCGTTGTTTTGAAGCGTTAGATAGAACTATGAGGGACATTCTCTCTGAGAAAAAGCCTAGCAATGCCATGCTTCCGTTTGGAGGCAAGCCTGTTGTTCTTGGCGGAGATTTTAGGCAGATTCTACCGGTAGTTCGCAAGGGCTCACGGTCTGCAGTGGTTGAGCGTCTATCACGAACTCTAAACTATGGCAGCATGTCGTTCTCTTGAAGCTGCATACTAACATGCGCCTCCAAAATCCAATGCTGCAAGGAAAACAACGAGATGAACTTGAAGAGTTTGGCAATTGGCTCTTGGCTGTCGGCTATGGCATTGTGCCTACTGAAAGAAAAGAGGATGAACAACAAGCGTCGTGGATAACTATCCCTTATGATCTGCTTATCCATACAGATGGTGACAAGATTGCTGCCCTGGTGTTTGAGGTCTACCCAGATTTACTAGAACGCTACCAGGATCCCACGTATTTATCTTCTCGAGCCATTGTCTGCCCAAACAATTCGACTGTTGATGAGATAAATGGATACATTGTTTCAATGCTCCCTGGTGAGACCGTCCAGTACATAAGCTGCGACACAATATCAAAAACATCCGAACCCATTCCTGATTTTGATGCCCTTTACCCTACTGAGTTCCTTAACTCTATAGAACCAGCGAGCTTCCCTTGCCATAAACTTGTGCTAAAAAAGGTGTTGTGGTGATGCTTTTATGGAATCTAAATTGAAGGATGGGCCTCTGTAATGGAACGAGGCTGCTGATCTGTGAGCTTGGGCAACGTGTGTTGCAGTGTGTGATCCTAACTGTTAACACCAAAATTTGGTAAGGAGTCTGACTTGTGGGTCCGGTTCGATAAAGAGTCCGTCTGGTGGAAGGAAGGATATCTTCAGAGATATTCGGCAAAGAGATCTGCGGTCGGCTATCTGCTCCGGTTCGGCAAAGGAACGAAGAGGGCGATTTTGCGGGATTGGACGGTGACGTGGCTCAATCAGGGGAGACGAATGGATGGATAGGCGATCAAGCTTAGAGATAAGTTAGGCAACGAATCCATTCGAAGTTGTACTCAACAGGGTATAAATATGACCCCTGAATGTATGTAACAAACACAATCATTCTTCAATACACACCGGCCTTACGCCAAACCCTAGAGTCCTTGTCGTGTCGTCGAGTTCTTCGAGAGGGCCAATCGATCCGTCGACCTCCGTGAGTACCGGCAACCTTGTATCATGTCTAGTATCATGCGGTGGATTTATATCTGATGCAAGTAGTCTTGTTACCATGCTTCGTGTCATGCGGTAGATTCAAGCTTGGTTCAAGAAGGTTTCTTGTTAGATCATGAGCCATGCGGTGGGCTAAGATCTAGCTTGAAGCTAGTTATCGGCTCTATTGGATCTTGGCAAGATCTGATAGATTCATTAAGTTACCCCGTGTTATCTTGAGTTTTTTACTTTATGTTTTAATTCATGTAACACACCTTTGCCCAATCTAGATGGGTTTGGATCGGCTCTATCTCTTTTATGATCCTTGTTCGAGTAGACTTCATGTTTCAACACGTGGATCTTGTGTTTTCCGATAGCCGAAACTGAATCGATCTAGGTTGTTACGTGTTGCGGGTTCAAGCTTGCTAATGTTCGTATAAATCTTGAAAGAGCCGGGTATCATGCGGTAGATGCAGGTTTTTGGGTTGCTTTGGAGCTAGTCATCCGGTGGATTAGATTCCCAAATCAATCTGATAGATTTATTCACTTGGTAATGTTTGTTCCTTCTTCACGGACCCCGAATCGGCTGTTCAGCCGTATTCGGTTATGTTTCTCCACGAGTAGAACATGTGCGTTATCCATGCTTTAAATGATGTATGCTTTTAGCTTTCCATATTTAGATTGTATCATGCGGTGGATAGATCTATTTGTGGAAAGTGGTACGGTTTTTCAGGCAAGTTGTATCATGCGGTGGATAGATTTGTTTGACATCGTACTTGACGGGTTTCAAAGTAACTAGACATGCGGTAGACTAGTGCTTTGGATCTATGCATACTTGTTTAATACATGATCATGTCCGTGCTTTACTTTATTTATTTAGTTAACACTAATCTTCATGGGGATCGGTCATGACTTCGTGTACGTGTATCCTCGTTCAAACAAAGACCGATCGCTGTCATGCTCACGTCATCCATTCGGCAGTGTTACTTTTTCCCCTTTGCGGTTTCCCGAATGGTTGTAGTTCGTTGGCAGATAGCTTTCTATAGCTATGTGTCATCTCATTTGGCTTCTTAGCCGTAAATATGGAAGCGTACGGTACCACCGGCAAGTTCCAAGCTTTGGTATTTAACTGCTTTGTCTTTTGTTAATTTTCAGGAAAATTGACTGGCACGTCTTTCGCTCTCTGCGCGTGTGAAGCCAGCTTTGTTTCGGCTTGCTGTGTGTTTGGCGTTGAGTGCACTTTTCGCGTCAACACACTTTTTGGCACGCCTGGTGGGACAACAGCCGAATAGATTCAAGATGCCTGAAATCGCAGACCTCATGGATGTCAACCTTGAAGATCTTTCTCCAGAGCAGCGGCAGCAACTCCAAGACGTCGTGGACCAATTTCAGCAGAAGTGTCTGCTGTCGTTCAAGAAGAATAGAAGCGGCGTCCCGTATCTGAAGAACGAGATGCCCAGGGGTATTGCTTTGCCGGGGGGAGAGCGATACCACATCCCGACGGAGAAAAGAGGAGTGCATGCGGGTGTTCCGGAGAATCCGCCAGATTACATGTTAAGCAAGCACAACAAGGCTTTCCTCGGTGCGCTCCGGCGGATGATGGTGGCCGTCTTCGGCCACGGCATGGAACAAGCGTTCAGCAAAGCGCCCGTCCGGGGGGGGCACGCGTGGCCCCGGGCGAATCAAGCTCTCGGCCGCCACTTCGGAGCCCGCCAGGTGCGGCCTCCTCCCCAAAGCGGCCGGAAGTCAAGCTTTCCGGCCTCCGTCACGAGCCGGCCGGGAAACGGCGGTTCGGCCTCCACCTTGCGAGCCTCGGGCGGCCAATCCGGCCACCACCGCGGGCGGCACGGGTCAACTCCGTGCAACGCCCGAATCCGTGCCGGCCCACGTACGGAGACTTAGCATTCGGCTAGACCGGCGCCCCGCTCACTTCGGTCGGAGGATTGCTCCGGCGACCAGCGGGGCGCGAGAGAAACTTGTACGGCGGTGGCTATCATGAGGTGGGGAACTACGGGGCGTTTGATGCTTTCCCACATCCGGGATACGCGCCGGAGCCGCGGGCGCGCGGAGAGGACGACGCCCGGCGCGGAAAATGGCCGAATTGATGCAAAATCAGTTCGGCCTCAAGCCAAAAATGCAAGGACCCGCCTATAAGCCGCCGTTCCCGGAATGGTACTACAATGTGCTCTTGCCGCCAAGGGTGAAGCCGCCAACGGAGTTCACTAAGTTTTCAGGACAAGACGACACGAGCACGGTCGAGCACATCGATCGTTACCTCATGCAGCTCGGGGAGTGCTCGGCTGAGGAGACATTCAGGGTCCGCTACTTCGCCGCCTCGCTGACAGGTCCAGCGTTTCAGTGGTTCTCGTCCCTGCCCCCTGAATCAGTTGCCTGATGGAAGGACTTAGAGCGGAAATTCCACGCTCATTACTTCAGCGGCAGCTCGGAGAAGAAGCTGATTGACCTTGCGACCATGAAGCAGAGGCATAGCGAGACGCCGCTAGAGTTTCTCCGGAGGTTCAGGGAGGTCAAGGGCATGTGCTTCTCGCTTAACTTGCCAGATGACCAGTTGGCTGACATGGCTGTCGCCGGGATGCTACCGGCCGTACGCGAAAAGTTGTTCGGGATGGAGTTTGAGAATCTGGGCCAGCTATCACAAAAGCTATCACTGATGAGCAATCAGGCGTATGGCTTTAAGAAGGACGCCAAATTTGGCAAGCAGCATGACGTCGCTGATGTCTACAACCAGTTCTTGGACAAGGCTGATCTGTTCGAGGACTCTAATGATGAATTGGATGTAGCCGCAGCAGAGATCTTGTGGGGGAAGGAGCTTTTGACAATGAATCAGCGCTGGGTCAAGCAGACCAATGGCACTTATGACTTTGATATTACAAAAGCTGATAAATTGTTCAAGCTGCCCGAGGGGCATTCCATGCTTCGGCCCGATGGAGTTAAAGCAAAACGTTACTGTGGCTTCCACGACAGGGATTCACACTCCATCAATGATTGCAGGGTCTTCAGGATGAGGATCCAGAAGGCCATCCAAGAGGGTCACCTTAAGTTCGACAACAAAATGAAGCTGGATGGCCACCCCTTTCCTCAGAACATGGTGGGCTTTTCTGTTAATGTGATAATAGCCGAGGAGAAGGGAAAAGTCAAGGTCTTGACCTCAGCTAGGTCTAGGCAAGGTGGAGCAGTGGACCCAGAGCGCCAAGTGACTCTGGAACAGGTGCAAGGTGACGCCCCCCGCATTCTTAAGAGTCACATCGAAATTGGGGAATCATCCAGAGTTAAGCCCAGGGTGACATCGCGCATCCTCCTCAACAAATGGCAGCGCCGGATAGAGAAAGAGCGCTACCAGAAGCGGCGCTACGAGGAGGAGCAACGCAGAGCCGAAGAAGAGGCGCGCGAAGGGACCGGGGAGCGGACACGCGCGGCGGGGGAGCGCGCACGGCGGGGATGCGCCTTCTTCGGGCATTGGCCGGAATGAGGGTTTAAAGCCGCCCACGTTGAAGAAGCGTCCCGAATGCGGTGACGGGTATGTTGAGTACGGGCGAGGAAAGCGCCAATCGCCGATCCGTCCACGAGAGAATTGGAAGGATCCACCCTAACGGGGATCGGCGCCAAAAAATTGAAGTCATCGATCATCCCGGGAAGCGCCAAGGCGATCTCGGTGGGCCGATCAAGAAGAGGACGAGGATGACTACATCCGGCGAGAAGGGGCGGTGGTGCCCGCCCGGCCTACGCAAGAGTCGGAAGAGACGGGTCCGGCGCTTGAGGAACCGTGAGCGGGCGGCGGGCCGGGATCCGGACGAGGCGGGGTGTGGCGCCCCAAAGACCAACCGGAGGGATCGAAGTGTTCGGCTCCGAGATGCATGGTATACTTTCCGCCGCACGAGTTCATGGCTCCCGCTAACCGGGTTATGCGGGGAGGAAGCTTCCTTCGATGATGAGCGAGACCGAGGGGATGATGGCCATGGCCGGTGCCGGCCAAGCGAGGCCATCTTCGACAAGCCGGCCAAGAATCGTCATATGAGGCCGCCGTACTTGAGGGGGATACGTCAATGGCAAGCCATTGACCAAGATGTTCGTCGACGGTGGGGCGGCGGTCAACGTAATGCCGTACACCACCTTCGGGAAGCTTGGCATGGGCCCGAGCGATTTGACGCCTACAAGCATCATCTTGAATGATTTCGCGGGAACCCCTCGGACACCAAGGGATGCGCTCACGTGGACTTGATGATCGGGTCCAAGACGCCGCTCACCACCTTCTTCGTCATCGAAGGCAAAGGAGCCTACGCCTTGTCGCTTGGGCGGGGACCGGATTCATGCTAAGCGTTGCGTCCCATCCACCATGCATCAACGGCTTATCCGGTGGGTGGACGATGAGATCGAGGTCGTCCAAGCAAATGACTCCGTGAGTGTGGCCAACATGGAACCGGCCTTTCCGGGAATACCAAGGCATCGATTGTTTCTCGGGAAAGAGGCGGGGAGAAGGTCCTGTTGAACCCGTCGGCGGTGATCACAACCGATTCAAGCGATCGGCTCTTATAGCAATTTTTAATGGAGAACCCCGTAGATGGCACTGATGGCAAATTAGGGTGAGGATTCATGTCGGCTGATAAACTGGAAGAAGTTGACATTGGAAGCGGTGATAAGCCAAGGCCGACGTTCATCAGTGCAAATTTGCAACCAGACTTCAGGGGGAATTTGATTGAGCTTCTCAAAGAATACAAGGATTGCTTCGCCTGGGATTATTCGGAGATTCCTGGATTGGATCGTTCCATCGTCGAGCATCGGTTGCCAATCAAGCCTGGTTTACCATATAAGCAACCACCCCGGAAAATCTACAAGGATGAGGTATTGGCCGATGTGAAGAAGAAAGTTGAAAGATTACTTGATGCAAACTTCGTTCGGCCATGCAGATATGCGGAGTGGATTTCTAACATCGTCCCTGTATACAAGAAGAATGGAAAAATGAGGGTTTGCATAGATTTCAGGGACCTAAACAGAGCTACTCCGATGGATGGATACCCGATGCCTATTGCCGATTTGTTGATTGACGCCGCCGCTGGACACAAGGTGATCAGCTTCATGGATGGTAATGCGGGATACAATCAGATCTTCATGGCAATAGAAGACATTTCAAAGACGGCCTTTAGATGTCCTGGTCATATAGGCCTGTTCGAGTGGATAGTCATGACATTTGGGTTGAAAAATGCCGGTGCAACCTATCAACGGGCCATGAATTACATTTTTCATGAGTTGATCGGCAAGATTGTGGAGATCTACATTGATGACGTGGTGATCAAATCCCTAAGTCATGACACCCATTTGGAAGACGTGAAGAAGACCTTGGAGTGCACCCGGAAACATGGTTTGAAGATGAATCCAAACAAGTGCGCTTTTGGGGTATCAGCTGGAGAATTCTTGGGGTTTTTGGTCCACGAAGGGGGAATTGAAGTTGGCAAGAAGAGCATGAAGGCCATTGATGAAGTAGTTCCTCCAACTAACCTCAAGGAGTTGCAATCGCTGCTCGGCAAAATCAACTTCGTGAGAAGATTCATTTCAAATTTATCACGAGAAGGTGTTGCCATTCTCTCCATTACCGAAGTCGAAGAAAGATCGAAGTTCACATGGGGCGACGAACAACGAAAGCTTTTGATGAGATCAAGCAAGTACATGAAGGAGCCGCCGGTGTTGGTTCCTCCTCGCCTAAACAAGCCTTTCAAGTTGTACGTGGCGGCCGATACCCAAACCATTGGATCGGCCCTTATTCAAGAATTTGAAGGAAAGGAGCGGGTAGTAGCTTATCTTAGCCGAAAACTACTTGATCCCGAAACCGAGGTATTCACCGTAGAGAAATTATGTCTTTGCGTGTACTACTCGTGTACAAAGTTTCGGCACTACCTGTTGAATGCCGAATGCACTGTATATTCCAAGTTTGATGTGATAAAACATATGTTATCTATGCCAATTTTGAACGGCAGGATTGGCAAGTGGATTTTAGCTTTATCAGAGTTTGAGTTGAAGTTCGAATCGGCAAAAGCCATCAAAGGTCAGGTCATTGCCGATTTTATAACTGAACATCATGATCCGTCAATTGATCTGCTTGAAATTACCCCTTGGGCTTTATTTTTTGATGGGTCATCGTGTGGTAAAGGTGGGGGAGTAGGGATCCTACTGATTTCACCCAGAGGTGAGATGTTTGAATTTGCCATTCCTATACAACCCATCGTCACAAATAACAGCCGAGTACGAGGCATTACTTCGAGGGCTTCAATATTTGAGAGAAGTCGGGGCCGTTTCGGTTGAAGTCTATGGAGATTCGAGTTGGTAATCAAGCAATTGAACGGCCAATACGAGTGCAAAAGTGAAGCGCTGAGAAGTTACTACGAAGAATGCAGGGAAATCTTGAAGAGCTTCCCATTGGTAACTCTACAACATATTCCTAGAGAACATAACGAGGAAGCAAACAAGCTGGCTCGGAGCGCCTCCGGTTACAAAGAGAGTCAAGAAACGTTTCTTTGCGAAGTGTGTGCACTAGGGGCGGATCTTGCGGAAGATGATTGGAGGAAAGAGATCGTTGATTACTTGAAGGATCCATCCCGAAAGGTCTCTAGGAAGCTAAGTTACAAGGCCATAAAGTTCGTTCTTCTGGATGATAATTTATTCTATAAGTCGTTAGATGGGGTATTACTAAGATGCCTGGGTCCAGAAGAAGCCAAGAACATGATGAGCGAAGTGCACGATGGGATATGTGGAGCACACCAATCGGCCTACCGTATGAAGTGGGTTATTAGACAAGCTGGATGCTTTTGGCCGACGATATTAGAGGACTCGCTTTGAGTATTACAAGGGATGTCGGGATTGCCAAAGGTTTGGGAATATTCAAAGGGTCCCCGCATCGGCATTGAATCCCATCATCAAGCCATGGCCATTCGGGGGGCGGGGTATAGACTTGATTGGCCAAATTAATCCACCGTCTAGCAAGGGGCATAAGTTCGTGCTTTTGGCTACAGATTATTTCACTAAATGGGTTGAGGCGATCCCACTGAAGAAGGTGACGTCAGAAAACATGATTGAATTCGTCAAGGAGCACATCATCTACCGGTTTGGAATCCCTCAGACAATTACCACTGATCAAGGGGCACAATTCGTGTCACTGGAGTTCAGAGAGTTCGCCGAAAGCATGGGGATCAAATTGTTTAAATCTTCTCCTTATTATGCCCAAGCTAATGGTCAAGCAGAGGCTTCTAATAAGATCATGATCAAATTGATACAGAAGAAGATCGACCAGAAGCCAAGAAGGTGGCATTCGGTACTCAGTGAAGCACTGTGGTCTTACCGAATGGCCCCCCATGGAGCTACAAAGACTTCTCCTTACGAGTTGGTTTACGGGCATCACGCAATTCTGCCTTGGGAGATGCAATCAGATTCAAGAAGAGTGGTGCTACAAAAGGAGTTGAGCTCCAAGGATTACAGTGGCCTAATGATGGATGAGCTAGAGGATTTACATATGATCCGTCTTAGGGCCTTGGAAAACATCGAGAAAAACAAACTGCGGGTCGCCAAGTACTACAATAAGAAGGTAAAAGTAAGGCAATTTGCAGAAGGCGACCTAGTATGGAAAGCATTATTGCCGATTGGAACTAAATACAGTGAATTCGGCAAATGGTCCCCTAACTGGGAAGGACCTTTTCGTGTGGTCGATGCGTCCCCGGTAATGCATATATATTGAAAACTTTGCTAGGAGAAGAATTTTCCGCGGCAATAAATGGAAGATATCTGAAGAAATATTATCCTAGCATTGAGATCGATCGATGATTACACACATCTGGCACAGAGATAGCCGGCGCTCAAGAATGAGGCCGCCTTCAGAACAAAAAATCCTTGAACAGAAGAAATGTCCAGTGCCTAGATGCATTGCCCTTAGCACAAAAACTACATTACAACTGCTTCTTGCAAGATTACATCGAACAACCCTGGTGGTCAGATCTCCGAGGAGGTGGGAAGCAGAAGGCATGAAGAAAGAAGCGAAAGTATGATTCGATCTTTTCTTTACTTCTTCGGCTGCTCCCTCTTCAGTTGTTCCAGGACCACCGTGACGGCAACTTGGAACGCATGGGGGTGACCATGGTTGGCGGCCTCCACCAAGCTATCCCGTGCCGCCTTCGGGTTGTCGTACCGTCGAGAGACATCGCGCGAGAGGAATCAAGGTTAGGGGCAAGAAATCCAAGTGCAAGCACGAGGTCAAGAAGGAGTCAGAAACGTTTACCCCCTACTAGAGCTTCCAGAGCCATGCGAAGTTCGCGCTCGGCTTGGCAACGGGCGGTGATGTCCCTGAGGCCGTGCTCCAGATGCCGAACGCGGCGGCGCAGCTGATGGTTGGTCCTCTGTTTAGGCGTGGCATCCTCTGCTTCGAGGGAGGAATCGGAGGAGATGTACTCAGGCACATCTTCGGTCCCGATGATTTCTTCGGGGAGCAAATCAAGGCTGGAAGAGGACAAGAAGAAAACATGAAGCACGAGATCATGCGGAAGAACGAGGAGTAGATCAAGGGAGAACTCACTTCCGAATCGTGCGCTTCTTTGATGAGCTGCTCTCCGGGGTTGCTTGCCCTTGTCCATGGCTTTGGGGTTTTCTCCTCTAAGGACGGGGGAGGAGATGAGAAATGATGGATGAGTGCGCGAGTGGATTTGCGGGGGCATCCCGGCGGGCTATTTTATTGACCAAGGGGGTGCATTGGGAGTGATGACCGGCCGGACACACCTGTTGGAATACCAAACGGCGGGGGTTTTCTCCCAAGTGCGAAGGGTTTTTTCTTGAACAAGTGTTTATGGATTGCCGAATCGGGATCCTCTCGTGGATTTTGTGCCAAGGGGCGAGTTGTTCTCGCGCGTTCGGCTCAAGATAGCTCCCGAATGCATTCAAAGAAAACAAAATTCGCAGATGCAAAATGCAAAGGGAGTCATCACAAAACAAGCACAGAATTCAAAAGTTCTTCATCTATTGCCGATATTTACACATCCCTAGTACAATCTAGTCGAAAAGCCTATTCAACACAGATTGGGGATGAGTAATTTCGGCAATGGCATCGCCATGGCCATCAAGGCGCTCCAGGATGAGCTCGATCTCCTCAATGTCCTCTGGCGCGCCGCCTCGGAAGCCGCGCGGCCTGGTGGAGTAATCGACGTCCGTGTGCGTCGCCATGGCAGCCAGGCCCAAGGTAGTGCCCAGACGGACGCCATGGGTGGCCACCTCATCGACGCGGTGCTCCACCACGGCAAGGCGCTCCACCGGCGTGTCGCCGCGGGCGTTCACCTTCTCGGCCAGTTGCTCTACCAGCGCCTTCAGCTGGTTGAGCTCAGCATCGCGGGCTGCAAGAAGCAAGAAGAAAAAGATTAGCATCAAAAGCCGGGTTGGATCAAGAATTAATCTCAGAGCCGTACCGTCGATGGCTTCCAGCAGCTGTTTGCGCTGGTCCTCCCATTCCAGCTCGGCTATGCCCGCCTTCTTGGAGACGTCCTCTAGCTCACGCCGGGACGCCTCCAGCTCCTCCCTAAAGTGGAGAGCGTCTTCTTCCCCGTACGACACCGGGGAGTGGCCGTCGGACTCCGAGGAGTCGTCTGGGAGGGGTTGATTGGCCGGCGCAGGAGACGGATTCCACTGAATCAATCTGAAAAAGGGGATGATCGTCAAGGCAAGAAGAAGATCAAAAGTTGAATCAAAGAGGAGGAATTGACGATCATTGCCTCCGGCGCGCGTTGGCGCTGCTCCCCTCTGCCTCGTCGGAGGCGCGGCGGCGGTTGAGGCGGCGCACCATAATGGTTTGGGATGAGCACTGTTTGCAGAAGGGCTAAGATTGGCAAAGATTCGAGAGCTAGAAGGCCTGGTGGAGAGCTAGAGGCACCTATGGTTGCATTTATAGGCCTGGCAGGATGAATCGTGGCTTCGAGTCGTGGCTTTGGATCGTGGCGCATATCCCAAGAAAATCGGAAGGTGGAAAAGTTTCCTTGGCCAGCCCGCCGACGGGTCGCTTGGAGTTCTAGGCTGAGCCGCGTTCAGTTGATTGGTTCGGCTAAAGAAAATCAAAGTGCCATTCGGGAGTTGGCGTTTCTTTGCCGACTGGGTCGTTCAGCATTATATTTGAAGGTGCGCAGAAGAAAGGAAACAAATTGCAAGAAAATATTACAAGAACGACCAATTCGGTTATACATCAATAGGGGCATTCAAATGTTCAGATGTTTCGCAATCACACCACGAGCATTGGATGTTGTTAGACGGAAATTGTCCGGCGGCTCCGGCAATCTTTTTGAGTACCGGACAAGTCGGTGAGTTCGCATCGCATTGCTCTATCTTGGTGATAGCCGATTTTGCTTCCGCTTGGGTCTTTTCTATCAATCCAGGGAGCTCGGCTATTTTCTCCTTGTCGGCCCTCTATCTCCGCCGACGAGCTTCTCGGCTCGCTTCTAGAGCGCCTTTCCCGGCAATTTTCAGATCATAAGAAGCCTGCAGGTTAGCCAATGTATCCTTGTGGCTCTCTGCTCGGGATTGTGCCCCAGTCATGGCATGTTCAGCATCGGCTTTCTTCTTTTCAATAGCCGGGCGGGAGCGCAATTTCCTCAAAGCATGCTTTATGGGTGCATAAAGGGTGTCTAAGCCATAGACAGATGATAGAGAAGTTCTGATGTCTTCAGGAAGTTCTTGGCTGATGGATTCAAACATCTCCTCGAAGTGATCAAGATCTTTGAACTGATCTTGTGCATCCCTTTCTAGCCAGGCAACAATTTCTTTAAGCTTTGATAACACTTCATCTGACAGAGGCTGGTATGCTCTTTCCATCACCTCAGCAGCTGGATTGCTCTCTGACGGCAGGCTTGATGGTAATGGAGCCTGATCCTGAGAAGCAGTATTGCCGAGTTAAGAGTGCTAAACGTGGAGGTAGCAGAGTTAAGTACAGATGGATACCTCATGGCCGGTTTCTTGAGCGGGGGCAATCACGGGTGAAGGAGGTGCTCCGGTGTAGAGCCGAAGCTTCCGAGCCGGGAGGTGTCGATGCGACCGCCGGTAGCTCGTGGGCTTCGGCCGATGAGGAGTAGGGTCTACCTCTGTTGGGACTGTTGTCTCTGCATGACCAACAGGTGATTGTGCCCTTGGAGGACTTGATGGCTCCGGCTGGATTGGGAGATTCATCTCTGGAGAATTTATTGCTTCTGCAGAAGGTGATGAAGATGAGATCTCCACTGGGATAGGTAATTCAACCCCGGGTGGACTTGCTTGTTGGACCACTGGGACATTTACAAGTTGTTCTTCCATTGTTTCTTCTGCAAATGTCAAATTGAAAGAGTAAATGCCAGTGTTCATCCTTAAGAAAGGACAGTAAAGATCATACCAGTGGATGGGGCATTGGCAGGTACTGGTTCTGAAGGCTGCGGGGCTCTGGTCTGAAAATGCACAAAGATATGATTTATCAAGAATAGAGTAATCTTGTAATCAAGAAGGTAAAGGATTTTTACCTCAACAAGCACTTTCTTGACAGTTCTTCTCCTCTTGGCATTTGGAGGAGCAATCAGATGCAGACCTTGCCTCCTGTCAGCAGCAAGGCTAGAGAGGCTGGGATCTGTTGTAGCATACCTGGCCATTAGTTGAGCCAGAGTTATGGATTTGAATCCCAGTGCTGAGATTGGGCCTTCAGCATTGTAAGCAATATCCCTGGCTTGAGGGGCAGGCACCGTGTTCTGTGGACAAGAAGATGAAGGTCAGAATCATGAATAGAGAGGACATGTCTGATCCAAAGGTTCATTGTATTACCTCTGAAGTTGGCAGGAAATCAGGCATCAACTCTGCACAGAACACGTGGACAGGCTCACTGAAGATGTGATCATGGAATTCTTGCCACCGGGGAGTTAAAGGTGGGATGAGCTATGGTTGTGGGCATGAAAGGACGGTGTAGATAGTAGGACTACACACATATTGGAAGACCCTACCGCTCGTGCATACTCTCTTTGATTTCCTCCCTAGGCTTAAGGAATTCATGCGAGAAATAGCCTTGGGGGCATCCGTCCACATCCAATTTGCCCGGCCATTACATTGGGCCGATAATATTCATAAGTGCTAGCATTCGTCCTTCCTCCATTGAACTCACCCTAGGCAGTATGCATGGGCGGATTATGATGTTGAGGATCTCTAAGAATCTCCCATCTTGACGGCGGGCTCAAAGGAAAATTCAACGGGGAAAGTCAAGGTGTCATTGTCCGGATAAGGAAGCCGGAGAGGATTGGGGAAACCTTTGAAGAATAGCTCGAAAAGCTGGCTGATTGTCCCGCCAAACAGGAACGATGAAAGCCGCTTCCCGGTAATCCGGCATCCTCTGGTAGCTTGAGGCTCTCCTTCAGGGTGATTGGACAAGGGGAAGAACCTGGAGTTCAAGTCAACACCAATGATCTGATGCATGTGGAGCTGCAGCCACATTTGAACGAACCACCAAGGGCCGTTGACACATGCTATCCTTTGGCTGGTATACATCCGGGTGACGATACCGGTGAAGCATATGGTATACGCCGCCCAAGAAGAATTTTCCCGGGGGGGAGGCGGTTGCCACCGGCCGATGAGACGCCATTGCGATGTGGTTCGAGGGTAGGCTCGTTGGCTTTACCACAGAAGACAAATCTGCACATCCACATATTCAGAAATGCCCTGTATTCAACAGCACCAAGGGGATTGTCTTTCATGTGTTTCAAGATGTAATTCTTGTATCCGTTCCCTGGCTTCACCCCCGTTTGCCGTGAGGAATTTTTGAAGTTCCAAGGCCGAACGGACCCGTGATGTCAAGGCCGGTGATCATATATACATCGGCCAAAGTTGGAGACATTGGGCCATGGCCAAAAAGGAAGGCGTTGACGCCATTTGACCGAAGGGGCGGTCGCTATCGGGGAGGTCTTCGTTCTTGGGGGTCTCGGCCACGGATAACTCCAAGCACCGGGCGATACGGAGGGTGTCCGGGTTGGTCAATCCACTCTTGTCCGCAAGAATCCTCCGATACCAAGTTTTCCGCCTCGCAATACGGGGGATGACGAGTAGAACACGTGCGTTATCCATGCTTTAAATGATGTATGCTTTTAGCTTTCCATATTTAGATTGTATCATGCGGTGGATAGATCTATTTGTGGAAAGTGGTACGGTTTTTCATGCAAGTTGTATCATGCGGTGGATAGATTTGTTTGACATCGTACTTGACGGGTTTCAAAGTAACTAGACATGCGGTAGACTAGTGCTTTGGATCTATGCATACTTGTTTAATACATGATCATGTCCGTGCTTTACTTTATTTATTTATTTAACACTAATCTTCATGGGGATCGATCATGACTTCGTGTACGTGTATCCTCGTTCAAACAAAGACCGATCGCTGTCATGCTCACGTCATCCATTCGGCAGTGTTACTTTTTCCCCTTTGCGGTTTCCCGAATGGTTGTAGTTCGTTGGCAGATAGCTTTCTATAGCTATGTGTCATCTCATTTGGCTTCTTAGCCGTAAATATGGAACTGTCTGGTACCACCGGCAAGTTCCAAGCTTTGGTATTTAACTGCTTTGTCTTTTGTTAATTTTCAGGAAAAATTGACTGGCACGTCTTTCGCTCTCTGCGCGTGTGAAGCCAGCTTTGTTTCGACTTGCTGTGTGTTTGGCGTTGAGTGCACTTTTCACGTCAATACTAACAGGATCTAATATTGGTGCGAGTGTATACATACCCAGAACTGCTCTTACAACTACAGATGTGAAGTGGCCTTTCACACTGCAAAGAAGACAATTTCCTATGCGAGTGTGTTATGCGATGACAATAAATAAAAGCCAGGGCCAAACCTTATAAAGTGTAGGCCTCTACCTCAACAAACCTATCTTTACTCACGGGCAACTTTATGTTGCTGTTTCTAGAGCTACCTCTAGAAGTGGGCTTAGGATACTGATTGAGGATGACGATGGTTCATGTGGAACAAAAACAAGGAACATAGTGTATAAGGAGGTCCTGCATGCCGCTAATGCGGCATCGTCTATTTATTGCATCCGCCGCCGTCGGCTGCCACATTGAACAAATCATCCTACTGACGCCATTGACCAGAACACCGCCGCCGCAAGATAAGGGAGAGAGTTAGATGAGCTCATCGCAAGGATCAACGCCGGCGGAGAGAAGGAAGCAAGAGGAGGACTCCAAGCTGCTGCCCTAGGGGTGTTCCCAAGCTCCATCGCCGCCATCTTCATCGACGACGTTCTCCGGAGTCTCCATCACCCCTATGTGCTTCAATCCGTGTAAGATGATGGGGTAATGTCTCCGTTCATCCCTAGGGTTAGATGGATGCATGCTATGTGATCGCTACTTGATTCGTGATTTCAATCTATTGTTTTCATGTTGATGATGCTTTGATGATTAAGGTTAGCTACCGTGTTTTTCGGGCATATGATATCCGCTACTCCCATAGATTCCATCAACATACCGTGTCCATCATAGGTCTAGTCACGATTACTTTCGCGTAGTGACAATACGAGAGGAGGGAAAGGGCGAAACCGTGGTCACAACCCCCGGTAGATTGGTTTACCACTCTCGTGTAGTAGATGCATACCATGTTATCCTAGGTCCTAGGGAGGGAACGCTTATCTTTCTTAATCACTCTCTTGTGTTCACCCTTTACCATCTAGTTTAACCCTAGATTTGTTTGATCAACTTAGCTTAGATTAACTTAGGTTAGATTGTTTTACCTTTAGATTGATACTCTTTCAAAAGTTTTCCATTCAACTAGATTAGTACTTGGTTAAGCGCTAGTAATCCCCTTGCTCCGCGGATTGACAAGAACCTTGGGAATCCCGTGGTGAAAAAGGTGTAGGTCCGTATGCTTGCGGATCGTAGGTGGATACAAGTTTTATCCGTCAACATCCACTCAAGATCATGCTTTGGGGGGAAAGAGCCACTTCATTCCCAGCTGAGGAGGTGCACAAGGATGGTCAGAGTTCGCCTTAGATAGTGATATTCGTTGGTACTCTTGTGAAACGTTTCAGTGGGGTGTCGCTCTCGGGTGGCGCGTCATGCAAATGGTACATAAATCCTCAGGTGCCTGAAGCTGAAGTGCTAATGAATAGGTATGGAGTCAGCTGCAGCTACCTTATTATATTTGTTGCACTTGTTGATTGGCTTGATTTTTATGATACGATAGTATAACTTCAACACATTTTCATGGACAGTGCAAGGGCCATGCATCAGCCAATAAGCTGGGCTGATGATACCTGTCCCTCTCAGGCAAAGGTTGCTGCTCAGGAAAATAGCATTTCTGATATCAAGAACCTGAACCCCTTTGAATGCAAGGTACAAATTCATCCCTATTGCTACCTTTTTGCTGCCTTGACCCTTGAGCTTTACTATTCTGTTATCTAAATTTATATAAGCATGCAGATGCTAACGCTACCAGAAATTCAGTAGTGCACAAATTCAGATAACAAGTAGTTGTGTTACTGCCTCATAGCCAAACAATAAAAAAGGAGAGATGTATTCTGTTATCTGCTAATACCCAAACCATAAACATCTGAATCTGCATGCTTATATATACTTGTGTATGGCGATCTTGAGTACCTACACACTTATTTGTGTGTTTGGATGTATAGAAACAAGAGTTTCTGGTCACTAGAGATGGCAACGGGGAATTCCCCGCTGGGGAATAGCTCTCCATCCCCGCCCCCGCGGGGAGAAGAATTCCTCGTCCCCGTCCCCGCCAATGCTCACGGGGGACATCTTCGTACCATCCCCGTCCCCACGCACTCCCCGCGGGGTCCCCAAATCCCCGTCCCCGCATATAAATTCGACTGTTATGGTCACTGAACATCAGTAAAACATGCAGATATCTCTTTTTTAAAGTACAACAAAGATTAGATTTCCAAACGATACTTAAATTTATTTGCGCACACATCATTGGTTCTCATCTCATAAAGTTCAAACAAAATGAAGAGGAAAAGAAAGAATAAAAAATCTGGCGGCCACGAAGGAAAACTAATCCATTAGCATCTTGACCGCTTGCATCGAGTTCCAGACCGCATGTATCTTCTGTGCACTTACCAACTCTTTTGGCTACTATTCGTTCATGTTCGCTACATGCTCTCTCGTCCTCGCGAATCTCGATTTGAAGCCTGTTGCGCCTGCGTGGGTGGAGGGGGGAGCGACATACGGGGGTTCAGGATGGGTCGGGAGCACAGCACACGAGGATGCGGCAAGGCGGCAGCTAAGCTCCAGGCTCGTGGCTTGCGGCGGCGGCGGCGACAGGAAGAGGAGCCGCACAGTCCGGTCATGGGGAGAGGAAGGAGAAGTGAGTGGATAAGGTTAGGGTTTTTCTCTTATATATATACTCTAAGCTGGGGTTGTAATGGGCCTGCTGGGCCGAATTTCTCTTGGTCGAGCAGAAACTAGTTTACGCGGGGGGAACTCGCGGGGATCGGGGACGGGGAGAGCTAAATCGTACCCGCCCCCGCCAGACCCGACGGGGACCAAATTCGCCCCGCTTTCATCCTCGTGGGGATAAAATTACTCCCATCCCCGTCCCCTAATAGGTGAATTCCCCGCGGGGAATCAGGGACCGGGTCCCCGTTGCCATCCCTACTGGTCACCGTGACTATAAGGAAAATCGACGGTTCCTGGTGGTACAATGCGTGCAAGAAGTGTGTGAAAACAGCAAAGCGTCACGGTGACTTGTACAAGTGCACTAATCCCACCTGTGCCGCTGTTGGAACACCCGTACAAAGGTAAGCTGCCAGTCATTCTGCTCAAACGTTAATTTGTACAGTGCAACCATAATTAGTTGCTTTGTGAAGGTACAAGTTGTGCATCATTGCTGGAGATGAAACTGGTGACACTGATTTCATTGCCTTTGGACGGATTGCTCAGCAACTCACAAAGAAAACAGCTGATACCCTCCTTGCCTCCAACTTGCCTGGCTTTATCCCTAATGCAATCACAAAACTACTTGAGAGGACTTACATATGGAATGTCAGCTTCACTGATAGCACAATAGAGTCGGGAACCATTACCCTACAAGTTAACTCAATAGTGGCAGCGATAGATGATGGGAGCTATTACACCAGCGACACCGACAGGATCACAATCTTCTTCTTTCATGCTTTCAAAGGGCGCAAGCCCCAGCATGCAGAGCGCTCCTGGGATAAGCAAGCCATTATCGCTACCTGCTGCTTCTGATGTTAGCCTTGCCTCAAGCTGTACACCAACAAAACCTGCTTTGCTTGCTCCGGAATTACTGGAAACACCTGAGAAGAATGCTACAGTTGATAATGTGAGATACTTGGGTATCCAAACTGATTACTACTTCATCCATGTTCATTTTTGCAACGCACATTGTTGTGAAGTCAGAAATTTGACATTCTGCCCTCTTGCATAAATGCTTTCTGCCATAGGACGACACAATTACGTCCGCTGCTGGTATGCCTGCTGATGCGCCTGATCGTTCTTCTACAAAGAACCAGAAAAGTTCTTCAAAGAAAAGGTTGGTTTTATCAGCGTTCTACCACACTACTTGTGGTGTTGGACTGTTAGGCGTGGACCTTACTTACAATATTTGCTTCCAGGACCCGCGGTTCCCGTGACAAGAAGATTGCCAAGGCACTGTTTCCTGCAAGTGATGTTGCTGATGACCTTGGTAGTGGGGCCGATGTTGCTACGACAATCAGGTAGTATAGTGGACCCTACAGATTAGTTTCAGTTTGTTTGTAGGACATGTTGCCTTAGATGCAGTGACATGGTTTCAATTTATGTTTTCATGCTTTTAAGAATAAATGAACATGCCATCCTTTGCTTCCAGGACCTGCAGTTCCCCTGACAAGAAGGTTCCAAAGGCTGGGAAAGAAGATGGTGATGACGCTGATGACCAGGGTAGTGGACCGGATGCTGCTGCTGGGGTCAGGTAATATAGTCATCTTTTGCTTCTTTTATATCGCTATATTGGTTCCGCAATTCAATTTTACTAGAAACCTCACTGCCTGTGTGATTCCGGTGCGCGCTATATACAATGCTAAACAAAGTTATCATCAACAATACTTGTTCTATCCATCTCATGAAGAAACCACTCGATCGTCAATATTACAAAACATCTAATGACGAAACTATCTATCAGTAGCATCTAACCCTCTTCTTTGTAGTTTTTGTTGCAAGACCATTACGTGGATCCATGTTGATTTCAGGATTAGCAACCTACAGTGAAATGTGCCAAAGAACAGAATTAGCAAACAAATACGACATACTAAAAAGTAAAATGTGCCAAAGAAAAGAATTAGTAACCAATATGCGATGGATTCAGTAATTATGTCTATGCGTTAGTAGGTGTGGCTGATTACCTTGCCTTCTAAGATTTTTGTAAGCTGCAGAAATAGGAGGTTATAGTTTCAGATCAATGCATTCAGAGACTGATTAGATTGACAAGTCCATTATGTAAAGAAATCATGAATATAACCATTGCTTTTTTTAATGACACCACTTGCATGCTGAAACAAATTTTCCTTTTGCAACCCCAACGCCGGTCCATGAGCTGTAGAAGTTGTGTTCCTTTTGCCGCTCCGTCTTGCAGTCGATTGAGTCGACATGTCACATGCGTCGACACCCAGCTTCAAAACGTGTAGCATTTCCGTTAGTAGTTGTTGTCCATGTTGGATGCTTTTAGTATCAAAAGCTGCCACCAATACTAGCTGGCCGCTATGGATACTTGTTGTGCCAGCTGTGGTGCTCGGATATGCAATGGTCATTGAAATTGGTGATTGAACCTATTGTATTCCGGATAAGCACCTAAGATTTGATGCATAGGGTAGCATGGTCGTCGGATGTGCTGTAATATTTGCCATGTTAATGTCGGACATAAACCTTATTCACTATCCTTTTCAAGCCAGATTATGATGAACAAACTTCATGTGCTTATTATGTCTTGGTTCGTTCGCATATGGATAGGGCGCGCAACCCGCACCAACTTGTCTAGTGCAAATTGACTTGGCACTAGTAGGGCTCCGACCTCGCGAGCTCAGATAACAATTTTTCCATTTATATATAATATCATTCGCGGGTAACAACGTCAACATAGTTGCGAAAAGTGAAAAGTGTCCTCAATCTGAAGTTGTATTTCCCCTGTTCCACATGTGATAAACTTAACATGTTTTACACCTCTTCAAGCTTCTTTGAGTCAATCAGGTAACAAACTATCTCCAAATTTAATTTTTACAGATTAGTTATTGTGGACATTCTTACCTTTCATGGACAAGTGAAGTTATGTACAACCTTTGTGTTCAACATCACATTGCCACAATATCATGAATATCATCTTCATAATTTCTTTCGACAATGTATCTATTTTATCAACTAAACATTTTACCGTCCTCAGTTATCTATCGAGTAAAATATAATTTACCTTCATGTAAAAAAATCAAATCTTTACTCTTTTCTAAGAGCGTCAAATAATCATTACAAATTCTAAAAAATCACTCTTTCTCAAGTGCATAAAATAGTTAGACAAAATTAAGCAACATATCCCGCGGCAACCAGTGGTGTAGCTAGCAGTGGGGCGGGAGGGGCTGAAGCCCCTCCTACCCCCTACAACTCCATGGGAGTAGACGTGAGCATTTTTCGGCCCGGGCCGGGTTCGGGCTGGGCTGAAAAAAATTTCTGTTATTGCGGGCCGAAAAAATCCTGCCCATGCCCATCCCACTGGCCGCATCGGGCCTCAATTTTCGGGTCGGGCTCGGGCGGGCCGGCCGGCTGGGCGGGCCGCCCGCGCATTTTATAGTGTAAAACAACTAAAAACAAGATTTCGGGCGGGCTCGGGCAAAAAAAAAGTTTTCGCGGGCTTCAAGATCTCCGCCCACGCCCGTCCAAGAAGGTTCGTGGGCGGGCCCGCGCGGCCGGGCCGGGCTCAAAATGCTCAGGTATACATGGGAGCCCCCCTAAGCGGCTAAGCCCCTCGTACAAATCTCAGAGCAAGAAGAAGAAAAGAAGGGGCTCAAGCTAGAGGAAGAAAAAGGAGTCCCCCTATCCTAATTCCTAGCTTCGCCACTAGTGGCAACACGTGGGGAATTCACCTAGTCAAACCACTGAACCACTATGCTACGGTGATCTTTTTTAACAAAAAATGCATGAACCTTAAGTTACCAAACAACCAATAAGGTAATAATTTCGCTCTTAGTGGCGATTTTGTGACCTTTCTTTCATGCATGCGGCTGGCGACCTGGTGTGACTCACGAATCCATTCACCAACTCATTCAGTTTTGTCGTATCCCTCCAAATTTTTACATTTTGGTACAAAAATTGAACCCTTCGGGTCTTTATATATCGGGACAGGGAGTAGAGTAAAGAGGTTAAACACAAACAAGTGCAAAGAGGTTAAACACGAACTATGCATTCACACTCGATCGTTGTCGGCTGTGTGTCACTCACACCACTGATTGTATCTCACTCATCACACACCCGAAATACAGAGTGGCTCTCCACCATGTGCACCGATGGTTGTGCACTTGTGCGGTGTGCCTCTCCATGACACGATACAGTTGCAGAGACACAGAATCGAACGGCCCAGATTGCTGTGTAGGCCAACACATTTCGATCCAGCGGGTATCTCTCTCTGGTTCCACAACCACACCCGGTCCTTGCACGGTTTGTCGCGACATTTAGATGTTTAACTCTGATTTATTTTGACTTATTTCATTCACACAATACTAGTTTTGAAACATCCAATATCCTGTTCGTTCTACAGGCCTAAGTTTTCTCCGCAGCCCCCACGGTCACTCACTCATCACACACTGTCACGGGCTCACGGCTCAAAGAGCAATTTGCGTACTTTATGCATTAAACCCCAACTAGTATCACGTAGTACGTTGATACGACTCACAATATACGCAGAGCGGCAGAGCGTTCAGTGCGAGGGCTTATAGGGGATTCCACAGAATTATAAGGGTAGGATCACGAAACGTGTTGCACTTGTCTTCGACTTCCGCAGCTCGTCGCAAGGCCCAAAGCAAAGTCGCTGCTGCGAGCGCGAGTGAGAGTCCACAGACTGCCAGGTCCCCAAAAAAGATCCCATTTTTTTCTCTCCCAATTCGACCTCAGTTTCGAACACCTCGAAATTCCTCGCGCCCGACTCGTCAGATCCCGCCACCCCGCGCCAATTCCATGCGGTTCTAGGGTTTCCGCCCTGGACTCGCGTGGAGAGGAGATCCATTCCCGCCAGGCTCGAGTTCCCCTTTTGCTGGTAAGGAAACCCTAGCTTGCTGTGGGGGTAGGTTGCTTGTTTTCTGCTGCAAAAGTCTCTTCTTTGCTCTTGGGAGTTCTAACCTTTCTCCCGCTCCTTACCGTGCAATTCGTGGTGAAGCACCTAACAGCGGCTTGTTTTTCGAAATTTCTAGGGTTCAGCGTAAGGAGGGGAGGCGGAAATGTTCTACTCGCAGTTCATCTTGGCCAAGAAGGGCCCCCTCGGGACTATATGGATTGCCGCGCACTTGGAGCGGAAGCTGCGAAAGAATCAGGTCGCGGACACGGACATTGGCGTCTCCGTAGGTTGGTGGTCGTCTTGCCTGCTGTTTCAACTATTTCAATCTAGGGTTTGCACTCTGCTGTTAAGTCTGCACATACTATGACCTGACCTGTAGTATGGTACAGGTCTGCTTTGCTGTTGCTCGTTAGCTCCACAACTGAACAAAAATGCTAACTTTGGCTCCACAAGTACCACAATAAAAATGCTAACTTTAGCCCATTTATGGGTTTTCTGTATTTATCCCCTCAACCTGTCTGAATCGTCATGTTTACATGGCTGGAGTTGTGAGTAGTTTTTTAGCCCTTTATGTGTTTAGGGTTATTGGAGGCATAAAAAGGATATATTTTTTTTTTGAGCTGGCTGTTCTTGCTGTTTACTTTGTGCTGCTTCATGAACATAGTGGTAGAAAATCACTGCTCGTTAGATTTGACAAGAAATTTATCGCGGCGCATTTAAAAGTTTCCATATCACGGTTTTATGGACTGCTCTTTTATTGCCAGCTAGGGTTAAATAGCACTAACGGCTCTTTTGCTCAGTTATGTTGGTCGTAGCTGCTCACTAGAATACTATAAGTCTAAAAATTTACTAGCTTTTTTGCATTGCGACAGAAAATTGGCCTCAAACTGAAATTTAAAGATTTCCCTGGTAGGAGTTTTTTCAGGTAAAGCTTTTTAGAACAGTATAGAATTTTTGCATGCGCTGTTGTGCCTATGGCATGTGGGAAATAACTCATCATTCGAACTTGAGTTGACTACCGTGATCTTCTTACCTACGGAATTATAGTTCATCATTCTAATTAGACTACCATGTGACATATTTTTCTTTATCTTTGTATATGGTTTTCAGTTTGTCTCTTCCATATTGGGAGAGGGAGTTTTTAGTTATTAATGCTTTTATACATACGGTTACTCTGGGTCTGGAGAAACCCAGATATGTTATCTGTACACTTAGTGTAGCCTGACAATCACAACTGCAACATTTTTTAGGATCTCTTTGTATCCCTATAAATATGAAGGCTTTAGCTGTTGTGGTCTTATTTTTTGTGACCATGATTGATTTTCCCATCTTATTTTCTCGTTGCACATGTGAGAATGCTTATGACCTCATATGATCACTTTTGATTGTGTCAATCGGTGCACCAGGCGTATTCATATGTTTCACCAGAAATAGTTGTATATACAGCATGAACAAGGATGCAGCTGCCGGTATGATTATGTGGGCCACAATCCAGCCTTCTAAATTGAAAACCCCTGGCTAACATGAAGATTTGAGTTACTGGAGTATTTCTTGTTAACAAATTAGCATACACGGGCAGGGGGACAGTGGTAGCAGAGAAATTAATATTTGTTGCATTTTAAGAAATGGAAATGAAGAACACACTAAATTAATATTTATATACAATCAACAATCTATTATGCTGTATGCTGCCATACCGGAAAGTTTTATTTACTGCATACTCAATATTTAAAACCCTTGGTATGTTACACTTTCTGTAAGGAGCCAGTAGAGCATATTTTACCTTACAATGCTGCCAGCCTCTCTTGGTAAATCTCCATCCAGTACAGCTGACACGGCAGTGTGTAGAATTTAATGCTACTATTGGTGTATAGCCCAAGAATTCTGCACTGTACATTTTCTATGGTTCTGGTTTTGAAAATTGACAGCTACTATTCTTGCAGATTCAATCATATTCCCTGATGTTCCAATTGCACTTCGGTTATCAAGTCATCTTATGTTAGGTGTGGTTAGAATATATTCTCGGAAGGTGAACTACCTATTCCACGACTGCAGTGAAGCTTTGCTGAAGATAAAACAAGCTTTCAGGTCCACTGCTGTTGATCTACCCCCTGAGGAGTCAACTGCTCCTTATCATTCTATAACACTGCCTGAGACATTTCATCTTGATGATTTTGAACTGCCAGAAGCTGCGTTTCAAGGGTAAAGCTGTGTCATCTGTTTTGATATGTTCACTGTTTAATAATGCTTTCATCAGTTTTCTGAACACTTCCACTATGATCCAGTGACACTGATCATCATGTGAGCGCAAAAGAACAGATCACTTTGCAAGACAACCCAGAGAAAACAGGGTATTCAACATCCCAGTTTGGCCTAGATGGTTGGTCCTGACTCTGTCCACATCTTGTCTGGATTCATTTGTTATATAGCATTTTGATCATGTAAAGCATTAAATGTGCAGAAAGATTTGGTGATGGCAGTTCTTCACATATTGGCTTGGACTTGGAGGAGGTGCGTATTTTTCTTTTCTCCATTTTTTGTGCATGTTAAGCGCTGAAGGCATGTTGGTGCTCTGGTCCATCTAATCGTAGACTTAGCAGTTTATTTTAAGTTGAGGTTGTGGTGGTTTTTATTTGTTGCAGATTAGAATAAATGAATAAGGCACAATCTTTATTGATAGTGTTATTGATCTCTTATATTTTGATAAAAGAGCAGCCTGACTATGATTTGATACTTTCTCTTTAAGAGCTGATTATATTTATTTGTTATCAGGAACTAATGCTGAACAAGGATCACTCAATTCATCTTGAGTCTGATGACGGGTAAAATTGCCTCCTTCATTATAATCTCATTTAATTTATGTTTTTTGGGGGGGTCAAAGATCTGTCTTTTTTCACATTCAAATTTTTGATATTTGTGGTTTTCCAGAATATTATAAGTTTCTAATGCTGCAACAGTAGGATTGTAAAGTTTGATGATATTGTCAGAGACCAGCTATCTGATTGTATTTGAAATAGTATCATGACATTTCAAATTTGGTGACGTTGCATTTTTACCCTATTAATCATATTTCGCTCGAGTTACACTGCTTATATCTTTCTTGTTTTGCCTCTCCGCAGCATTATCATTCAAGGTCGACCATCAGTTCCTTCTACCGATATGGACATTGATAATAACCAAAGTAAAGACGAAACAGCTGACAGATACAACAACATGGATGATGGGCCTTCTAGTCAAGGAAAGCTAAGTCCACTGAATGCAGATGATCTAGGAGGGAACAGTATTCCTAACTGGACTGGTTACAATGCACAGACACCCGATTTGAATGATATGCTATTGCATAATGAAGATATTGCAGGACCATCAGCTTCATACTATCAACCCAGTCCCTTCCCTTGTGATGAACCTGCATCACCAGAGTTTATTAGTGCTCAGGCCCCAGCTACACCTGGTTTAATTGGAGAAACAGTTCCTTCCAGAGTCCATGAAAGTCCTGTTCTGAGTCCACAGAGAAAAGCTTCACCGTCAAGCAATGATGAAACTGTGAAGGCCGGCACTCCTGCTGCTCCAGGCTCGGATTCTCTCCATTCAGCCGCAGCAAATGCCACGGATGTTGTGGGTGCTGAGGCTGCTGAACTTGGATTGGCGAAGCCTGTGCAAGTTGAGTCTTCTGCTGTTGTGCAGGATGATGTTGCATTGATGCAACAAGGCACAAGTGAGGATTTAGCATCCCATGATCAAACATCAAACCTGGAAGCGGCTGGTGATAAGTTGATCTATCCTGATGACATAGCTGCATCTGGTGAAACTGTAACTGTTAATGCAACCATTGAAGCTGTACCGTTGGTTGTAAATGGTTCTGAGCTATGTGTTGATGGTTATACTGAGCCATCTGTGATGGAGAACCCAGCACAAATTGATGGGCCATTGGCTGATGCACAAGGTAATCAGTTGACATCCATTTGTTGGTTTTTATTTTTTCCCATGCTATGATCACTAACAGAGCTGGAGTACCATTTTGGTTTAGAGAATAATGTGCATGTAACTAATGCAATTGTGCGAAGTGCAGATTTTCAACATGAAGTCCAGGCAGTGCAACAAGAGGTGGCATCTAATGATAGACCAAATGAACTAACATCAGAATTTGCTGAGCCTGAGAAGATGCTGTCAGCTCCAGATGCTGAATTCAATGATGCAAATGACTTGGGGCAGATAACTGCAGAAAAAGGAACAACTGAATCTGATGGAAGTAACAAAATAGGCAGTCTTACTAGCAGAAAAAGACACCTGGAAGATAGCCTACCAGCTCTGGCGAGTGAGACTACTGAAAGGTTGTCTAGTCGACCACGTGGTAAAAGAACTGCTGATTTTGTTCCTGACGATGATGATTTACTGGCATCTATTTTAGGTATGCATGGCTTATCAACTGCATTTCTGTTGCCTATATTTTCTGCATTTACCTAATCTCTTAACCTTGTATTAGTCGGTAGAAGGACCCCTGGATTGATACTTGGTTCAACACCACTACCCCCAAGGGCATCATCTTTGAAACGCCCGAGGTTGGGATCCAAGGCGGGTATACTCAAGAGAAAAGTTCAAATGGATGATGCCATGGTTCTGCATGCTGAGTACGTATATCTATGACCATCAAATGAGCTTCTTGTTGTGAAAAAGTTACTGCTTATTTTTTTGTTACTGCCTCTTTATCCTGACCAGATATGAAATTCCTATCTCCTTGGTCGCTGGACTTGGTTCTTGTTCTATGTGATCATATTTCCAAAATAAAAACCTTTCACTGTCAAAACATGGCTTTTACTTGTGCAGAACTACTGTCCCATCTTTGATGCTTTCACTTTTAAGTATTTTACACCATCGCATGTTATTCTTGTGCACTTTAGTACAGTTGCAACAATCTTGCTTGTAGAAGCTATTGTCTTACTCATGGTAAGGAAGAGTTTATCCAGCTTGCTTGAAATTTTGGTCTCGAATATTTCTTTGATCCCACATTCCACTGTTTGGTTACGTTTTCCGTATGCACCTGCTGAACCTGTCTCCACAAATCCAATTATATAGATTATTTTCCAAATTAACTTGTAACTTGAGCTAACTTACTGACCATCGCTTTACTTTTCCAGTACTATACGACAACAGTTGATCAATACTGAGGATATACGGCGCATTCGTAAAAAGGCTCCATGTACTCGTTCTGAAATATGGATGATTGAGAAAGGTTCACTGGAAGATGATATATTCCACGAGCCCATCTTTTCCTGTAAGTTTCTTGCGATATATTTGATTTTCAGTTTTCTTTTCCGTAAGGCATGATAATTTGAAGTAGGAAAAGATGGAAGCATCTTTAGAGACCAATTAGCTTTGAAGTCTGACAGATTATTATTTAGTTCCGATCGCTAAAACCATACCTTTGGTTGTGTGTGTGTGTGTGTGTGTGTGTGTGTTTGTATCTCTACTAGGCCTATCTGAGGAGCTAAACAACTTACACAATCGGACCTATGAGACTATTGCACACCCCACTGTTCAGAACGTGGAACTACAAGGTCAGCTAGACTGCCTAGACATGTCTGAAACAGCTGCAGAAGATAGCAACATTGCTGGGACCTCTGGTGGTGCTACTACTGGTGACCCACTCCACATGCCAGATATAATTCATTCAGATGCTCTGCTGCCAAATGCAAATGATGCAGGTGGTGCTACAGCTGCTTTTGGTTTGCAAATACCTCCTGACAACCAGGTTAATGGCGTATCTAATGATTTTATTGACGACACTGTGTTTCAAGGGGCAGTTGAACCTTTAATTGATAATGAAAAAGAAGTGGGAGTTTCTGACAGAGAGCATGCTCAAGTTGATACGCTGGATAATGACCGTGTTCAAGATGTTCCATCTGATTTGCAGAGTACTGATGCAAAAGGTTCACACCCAGATGTTGTTCTCAATAGCTCTTCTGGCCAAACTTATGCTCAAGCAGGGGATGACATGACACAGGAGTTTAATCATTTTGTTCATAGTGATGCTAATGTTTTTGAGAACAATGATGTTCCTACTTCTGAGATTACTGGGGTGGAATATAATCAAGAGACCTCAGGTTTTCTTCAACCAACAGAGGATGAAAATGCTGTGTCTGCTATGGGAGATAATTCTGGCTTCCAAGAAAACAACATGGATTCTCTTATGGATCTGGATATGGTGAATGACTTTGGACTAAAGGACTGCAATGTGAGTCCATTAGATCCCCCCTCCACCCCCACCCACCTCTCTGTAGATGTTCAAACTTTTCTAAATGCTTTGAGAATCTTTTAGTTTCTTACTACGACTTGCTTTTCCTGGTGGCTTTGTTCCAATATCTTGCTGTAGTAGTTGCACTTTTTTGTTTAGTTATATCAAGACCATATGATAACTGTTCCTGTTGGTTTACAGGATTTCGGAAGTGCGATTCATGGTGTTGACACAGGTAATTTTTCTATTCTGATTAAAGCATAGTGTACTGTGTTGCCACATGCATGGAGATTCCCTTCTGCAGACATAGGAGTCTAGGACCTTTATTTATCTTTTACTTTTCTACTTGGTGGGGGTTTCACTCAGACTCAGGGAATTCAATCTCTAGCTTATTGTAATATGGGAAGTAGTTTCTCAACCATGCATGTGCTAGTCTTTGTTGGACTGGTGCTGTCAGACCTAGTAAAGTTTTTCTTCTTCTCATTGTTTTACCTTATGTTGTTCCAGATTTTCTGAACTATGATGATGATGGTGGGGACTTTGATGACGCAAATAATGACGAGCCAAATCCTGATGAATTCCAGTCTCTTGACAACAGTGGTTGGTCTTCTCGCACCAGGTACAGTTGAGCTAATTGTATTTCCTTTGGACATCATTCCATGCCTTGTTCAACATTTTCATGGTTTGTATATGATGGCTGTGCAGGGGTGTTGCAAGATATCTCAAGACTTTATTCGATGAAGAATCTGGTCTTGGGAGAAAGAGTGTCGCCATTGACCATCTTGTACGTGGAAAGACTCGGAAGGAAGCATCGAGAATGTTCTTTGAGACCTTGGTATGCCAATTACCTGCTGAGCCTCCCCTGTGTCGATCAGTACTGATTTGTTCTATGTTACATCTGACAGGTCCTGACGACCAAGGACTACATCAGTGTGGATCAACCAAACCCCTTCGACTTCGTGAGCGTAAAGCCGGGACCAAAGCTCCTGAAGTCAGAATTCTAGCTTATCAAAGTCAGCTCAGCCTGGCGCGATACATACGTCTCACCATGTCCATCACACCACCAACAAACATTGCAGATGCCCCCCACACAGCGCTGTGACCCCCTCAGAATCCATTTTTGTTTGTTGTTAAGTTTATTATCCTCCCCCGCTGTAGCATTCTCCCGCGCTGATCTGTTGTTGCTAGGGTTTCGGTAGGATCGATGCCGTGTTGTACCGTTGGCTATTCTTTGTATATATGTGGCTTTAGCGGCTCCTGTAAAGTCCGCCATGTAATCTGATAGCTTCGGCGCTCTCCTAAGTTATTGCATATTGTTTTTTTCCGCTTGGTCAAGCATCTAGGAATTGTATAACTTACAACCTGAGATGATGATGATGTACTTGTTGCTTATGACAGGCTTGTTGCACAGTAATTTTCAATTGACCATCAAAGTACCTCTGTTTTCTCTCTGCTGGATCTGCATTAATCCAACGGTTCGAATTTCGTTCCATTTCCGTTCGTGACAACCTCTATATATTCAGCAGGAAGGGAGCTGCGATTTTCATTTGATAAAAAGGGCCCGGCCCTGCCCTGTAAAGCGACTTTCGATCCGTGTCTGTCGTGATAAAAGTGGCAGGTAGCAGCTAGGTATGTTTTCATTACAACAATGGGGCCATGGGGAACCCAAAAAAAAAAAAGAAATGGAGCAACGCGAAAGAAATGGGCAGAGGGGCATGGTGGAGGATGACGAGCAACAAGATCATGTCACGTTGGACGGCGATGGATGGGATGGCTCGGCGAGCGAAAAGGAAGGCGAGGAAAGCGAGCCACAAAGGCCCGGATCGCAGCGGGGAAGTCGGTGCCGGAATCATTCGGCCGTCTCACGATGCTCTCTCGTCCCGGACCGACGGAGGAGGCTTTGGATTATTTTTTTATCGCTACTACTGCCATGGTCGAGTCGACAGCATTTCGTGAGGAGCTTTGAAGGAAGAAAGTTGCGTCTTTTTTTGAGCGGATGCACTGTGGTTGCTCGTGCGTTTGTTCTCCTGCTACTCCAATAATCCTCCCATGATCTGACGGCTACGTCGTACACTGAAACCACTCTGATGTACAGTGCTCATTCGGTACAATTGAGTGACAAAGCCATCCGCAGCAACAGGCAAATCTTGGCTCTGAAACCTGACTGAAGCCTAACCGGGGGTCTCCACACATCCAGTGTCGGTGGCGTGTATCCTCAGTCCTCACTGTGCTGGCACATCCCGTCACTTTCGCAGAAGATGGTCTAACCGGGTTTTTTTGTCTTTTTTTTTTGAGGAAAGATGGTTTAACCAAATTGATGATGTAGTAAACTTGGCTGTGTGCAGAAGCTGGATATTCATCTTTTTCTTAAAATCGATACTAGGAAACAATTCTAGTTCATGTGATTCATTCGAGTTGGAGTACATAAAAAAATATAAGTGCCACGTTTCTGTAACGAATCTTGATGCCTTTTTTATTTCCTTGATTTGCAAGCGTGTACTGCTGTACTTGAAGGACATACTGGTGGACGATCCGAATCCGATGCAGAAAAAGCTGAAGCGTGAGAGGTTGGTGTGTGCGCGCGCGCGGCCCGTATATTCTTTTCAAATTCGGCGCATAATGCTCACACGTTGGAATATTAGTCAATTTCCAGATTAAAACCAGAATATAAATCATGACGGACTGAGCAACTAGATTAAGCATGTGTAGAAAACTCAAATCACAGATCAAAGCAACTAGTGTAAGCACGATTCGTATACTAGACAGATAAGCCAGATTGATCATGATGAACAAATAAAACCATAGCAAGATGAGAGTGTACCCAAAGGCGGGGCGGTTGCCGGAGGCAACCGATGCGCCGTTATCCTCTGGATTAGCCATACTAATCGTGGGAGGACCTCAGTCGATGTAGTCGTACAAAGTCGATGCAGGAAGATGTACGCAGTGTAGTCCCTCGAATAACCGCTAGAAGTAGTACAAAGAGGCCACCAATAAGCGGATGAAGTAGTCATTTGGGAGCGAGTCGCGCGGAGAGCGCTTCCCAAAAACCTTATTCGCCTTCTCCGGTGCGGGATCGCAAAGACGACGGTTCGGAGACCCGCTCGCCGGCCGCCGGTGCACGCCAACGATCGGGGCCGGAGTCTTGGCGGCAGCGGCACAACAATGAGAAGAGGCAAAATCTAACTCGTATAGATCACCTTAGGGATACCCTTACTTGGGGCCTTTCGTGTGGCGCCTATAATGCGTTCCTTTCATGAGGGGTTCGTCCATATTTATTAGGAGAAAAACTCCCAACACTCTTGTCTATTAAGAATGTGGGCCCAATAGATGGTGTACTTTTAACGCTAATAGACATTTGAGATTTATTCGAATTATTTATATGGGCCAGGTCGATATATATCTAACATCACATGCCATGTGGTTCTGTACTGCCCTGCTGCCGGGCTAGACGCTCGCCTGCTGTCTGCTCTGCTGATGCGTACACTATGCGATGGTGGCACTGTCCTAGCTCATCAATTCCTCAATCATGGATGGGGCATGGCTTCTTCTCACAATGATTGGAGAAGAATAAGCCTACTCCACATCAGTACTGGGGGGTGCAGAAGGGTGGATGGGCTGACGAGTCTGCTGGGTTTGATCGTTGGCCTGGGACTAATTAGCAGTTTCAAGCAGCTGGATTACCATTTTGGACGAAGCTGCTATATATAGCTAGATTGGTGAGAGGGGTCACTCAGGCCAAGCATCCATCGAATGTCACCAAAAGAGGCTGCGGTTATCTATCTATGCTGGTCCTTGCGCTTTTGAGAAAAGCGAGCTGATATGTGGTGGCTACTTGTCAACATCACTCACAAAAAACCCAATCAACCCTAGGGTGATGCCACACTTTGGCATTGCTATTTACCTTCTGTCGCCATGAGCTTGTTATCTCAGCTAGTCAGTGGCGGCCCGACGTACGGGTGGTGACGGGCTATCAGCACGGCATTTTTGCGAGCCGTCACCCTGAAAACGACAGAGAAACAAGAGTTAATGGCTAAGCGTCACACATGCATGCACGCACGAACATTAGCATATATACATATATATAATATAGATATATAACTAGCAGCGGTTAATGTCTAAGCGTGACCAACCTAATGGAACAAACGGATGAGACACGAAAAGCTTATATGTCGCAACTGCTACATGCTCCGTTTCGCTTTTTTGCTTCCGAAGCAAGCTAAGGGAGAGAGGAAGGCTGGAGCTGGCCGGGACGTGGTGGTTTCGGTTTGGCAGTCGACATCAGTGATCAGTGCACCCCGCAAAATCTCTCCATTGCATCCACTAGTAGACCCAAAAGGAGATGGTGATTCTAATTTTGGTTGGTGTGGTAAGGTGAAGCTTAGGGGGGCCGAGACCCAGAACCCCAGAGCAGAGAGCAAAAGGTTTGGGGGTCTGCGAAATAAAGCTGGCCCAGAAAGTGCTGGAGATAGATTCTGCTGTCAGCACAGCAGCAGTGTTACAGATCGCCAGTATCATCCCCCCATCTCTCGTGATTGCAGCGCAGAGCAGTGCTGCTGCTGGCCTGCTGCGTGCTAACTCCTAGATCGGTCGGTGCACCCAGGGTGACGTACGCTTCTCTGGAGTCCGGCCGGCTCGTCCGTTTCTCGTTGGAACCTGCTGCCTCGATTCTCCTCATTTCAGCTAGGAACTGAGACAAGAATAGCTGAGGATGCACGCGACGTGTGGAGTCAAACAAAGGTCGATGGGAGCCCTGCCCTGCCCTGCCTCTCGTGGCCCTAGGACCGCGAATCCGCGATCGAAGAAGGAGGGGGTTCGAAGCTTCGGCGCGTAGTACCTGTTGGGTCACGCTTCCGCGCGCACTCCCACGTCCCCTGGGCTTGTTTGGGAATTAGTGGAATGAAGGGGAATGAAGGGCGTTGGGGTGGAGGAATTTCCATTATAACTCAAAATTTCCCAAAATCCCCTTCAATCCTCTTCCATCCACTTCAATCCTCCGTTTCCCAAACAACCCCCGAACGAGATCGATCTCGCTATCTCAGGGGGGCCCGGGAGACCAACGCAGCCAGCAGGCTCAGGGCTCCGCAGAATTTTCAGTGTCCGGAGCCCGGAGAGCGGCGGCCGCCGGTGACAGATCGACGCGTGTCACCGCCCCCAATCCCTGCTGGTCGGGTTCGGCGCACCAACTCGCCGACGCCACGCACCGTGTGCATGCCCGTGGCCTGCTCGGTGCGGTGGTGCTCGGGCGTTCTGTCCGCCGCCGACGCCGAGGCGGCGGAGTGTGTGCTGCTCTCTCTCTCTCTCTCGGCTGCTGCGCTCACGCTCTCTGCGACGACTGCGAGCCAGCACGGACGAGCACTTGGGCAGCGTTGATCTTTTCAACGTGGTTGCCGGTGGTTGACCCTGCCACAGCACGGCTACGCTACCCACTGCATCCGTCGAGATGGCTAGTACTGTAGTATGTTCTTTGCTAGTAGCTGCCCCAACAAACACACGAGTACGGATGGATCGATCGGCGACGACACGGAGCCGTCAATAGTTGGACGTCTGGGACTTCAACACGTACGTACTAGCAGTAGTATATGGTACGCATACATCGACTGTCAGATCGCGTTTACGGGAGTATTTTGCTTATTACCAACTTCAACTACTCTTTCTCCCAGCTTGTACTAGTGTCCAAACTGGAGTAATTAACATACTAAGCGATCGACGAGCAGCAGTATAATTCTCCGTTCTATCGTGAGTTGTCGTAGAGAACCTTGTTGTACAAAATCTATTAGCACGGGCAAAGGATCCTTTGCTTGATCTTGATCGTCCTTGGAATTTTTATTTACTTGGGTGAACTAGCTCCACGGCTCGATTCCATCCGCCGAGTCAGCCGCATGCTGCCTGCGTATGTACGTTTTGGGGGAAGGAGTCATGGAAATGCCACTCCTACGCGTCGTCGGACACACACACACACACGTGCCTGACTGCCCGGCCTCTCGTCATCCATATCCACCACTACCGAAAAGGAATCCTTTTGTGGTCTCTGCAAAGTGGGGCCAAAAGCAAAAGGCGGTTGCTGCTGCTGCTGTGTGAAAGGTGGTGGTGGCCCCCGGAAAGCGCTGGAGCAGATTCTCCTCGTCATCGTCAGCAGACTGCAGACGAGCAGCAGCACCACCGGCCTCATCGAACACAGTGCCAAGCAATGAGCACTGTAGGAGTACGTGTACGTGCCATGTCGGTGCAGACTTTTGTCGATCTGCTCAGTCGTCAGTCGCTCCATCCTCATCCTGTGCTACGCTACGTAGTACGCTGCTACAAACAATTCAGGCGAGACAAGGTTCAACGCACGCACGCGACGGGATCCTCTCCCTCCCGGCTCCCGCTGCAGAAACCCGGGGTTCCGCGCAAGAGCGCATAGTAGTTGGAAGCTTCCGCTGCTTCCTCAGTCCATCCCCGGCACACGATGTTGAGTCTCGCGCACTCCCACACTGTACCCGCACAGCCGTGGCCGAGGCACACGATGCCGAGACGAATTAAAATGTCACGGAAAGCCAAGTGAAAGCTCTCGGCCCTCGGCACTGGCAAGGATAGTTTTCAGTCGCCGGCCGGGAGCCCTGAAACCGGCGGGGGCGTAAAACCTGGCAGAAAATTACGGGGAGACGCCTGCGGGGTGCCGGTGCTTCCTCCCCGACCCCGAGCGGCGCGGCCGCCCAGCCACGAGCCCACGAGGCGGCCGCTTGTTGCTGCTGCGTGCGTGCTGTGTGCGCGCGCTGGGCTCTGCCATCCTGATCGGCTCCGGCCTTATGCCGGATCCGGATCGGACGCCGCCCTTGCACGCACGACGCTCGCTGGGGCGGTGCTTTTCCGATGATGGTAGGCATCACTTCGGTGGATTGGCAATCCATCACTGAAAGCTCGATAACAACCAACGGTCCCATCCAGGGTTCGCAAAACCGGTCCGGTTCGACCGGTTCACGGTGGAACCGGTCCGGCCCGGTACATGAACCGGTCCGGTTCCCACCCCAAAACTGTGTCTACAAATTCGTGAGAACGGTAAACCGCTCGGTTTTTTTGATTCGTGGGAACCGCTCGCTGGCGGTTTTGTTAACCCTCGTCCCATCGGCTTGAAACTGCAACCTTATCTCCCCCTCCCCCTACACCTCTCGTCTTCCACCTCCCTCCCGCTCACCCCCGCCTCCCGCCGCAGGATCCGGCGGCCGCCTCGTGCACCGTCCGTCTCCTTCCTCCTCGTGCCTCCTCTCCGATGCTCACCCCCCCGCCTCCATCATCCACTGCCGCCTCGCCGCCCACCACCACGGCCGCCTACCGCGCCCGTGGCGGCCTCCTTCCTCCCCTTCCCACGCCATTGCCCCCTACCGCCAGAACCCTAACCGCTCGCCGTCGGCGAGCTACTCCCCCACCCCGACCTGGCCCGGCCGCCGCTTCCGCCGCCAGGGCCCTAAGCTGCCCCACGACCATCCCCACTGCCTGGCCTGCCTGCTTGCCCCAGTCGGCCGCTTCTTCTAAGGTCGTAGGAGTAGAGGAGAGGAAGGAGATGAATCTGACACATGAAACCCCCGCGAGTGATGGTTTGTCAAACAGTAGCTGAAGCGGCATATACAATTCCCGTGCTTTTCCTCCCCCGAGCGGCGACTCCCGGCCTTGCGGCGGATCGGACGCCGCGCCGTCCTTGCACGCACGACGCTCGCCGTCCGCGTGTCAACTGCCGAGCGGCCAGTACCGGTACGGCGCTTGGACCTCGGCAACATGCCTGCTGCTCACCTGCTTCGCTTCCGTGCTTTCGCTGCCGTTGGAGTTGGATGGATGGTTGGGTGCTTTCGCTACGATTTCCATGGAGATCGATCGACCAGCATAAACGATCACTTTTGTAGTTAAGTACGTACACTGAAGTATGCGGACGGGCTGCAGAGAGGTTGGGCACGGGCATCCCGCATCCGTCCACGTTTACCCAGCCGATGCGGTTTACGAGTCGTCGTCAGTCGTCGTCGTCGTCTGACAGGGCATTACAGTAGTTTACCAATCTCAAGGTGGCGTGTGGGGAGAAGCAGGGAAAGAGCGATTAGTTAATCTACCGACCCACTAATGAATGATGAATCTGCTGCTGCATGGCGTCATTGTCATCAGGCCCGGACAAAAACAAAAGCCCCAACGATCAGGGACCAGCAGTGATCGCCGCTTGCCGGTGATCATCGAGGTTAAAATCGATCGACCAGTCCAGTGATCAGAGTGTCCCCGTGCACGCAGGCTAGCTCACTGTTCCGGTCTGCACACTCGACAAGCTGGCGTTTGTTAGCTGACTGTGTGAGCCGGCCGACACGGGCATGTTGCGCAGCCTGAACGAAGGAGGGATGCATGATGGAACGTTCGTTCGACGTCCGATCCTGGGGACGCTGGCTCCCTCTGTAGCTTGAGCGCAAATACCCATGCCCCATCGATCGGCTACGACTGTACTACGTGACGTGTTGCAACGGGCGAAACCCACCCCTGGTAGCAAAAGTTCTTTACCGCGTCGCTTTTCTGGGCCCACGTGTCGGTGGCAAGAGGGCGCGTGGCAAAGCCAAAGCCCCAACGGTCGCTAGTCCTGCTCAAAGTGTTTAATACTACTGTTAGATAAAGTGTTTAAATAAAGCACCAAGGGATCGGATGCCAGCGAGTTTAGCAGACCAGGACGACTGCACGCTGGCTCGATTCCCATTTTCCTGCTCAGTCCCACTCGTAAATAATCTACCTCCTCCGCCCAAAACCAAGCTATACGTTAATGCATGTCGCTGTACATTATTCTTGGCAGATAATTAAAAGGGGGGGGTGGGGGAAATTACGTGTCACTGTCGTCATCATAATCACCGTGCTTTTCCACCACTAGCAGAGGTGCAGAGCAGAGCAGCAGCTGTCGTAGCTGAGCCCCGCGGTAGGTCAGCAGTCGAGACATCCCCACTGCAGAGCAGAGCCCGTGTGGGGCTGCCTGCTATAGATGGTCAAATGGGCCAGACACGACGGGCGGCACGACACACGACACTAGAAAACACGACACGAACACGAACACAATTGCATAGTGTCAGTGTCGACACGACACGATGACCGTGCCGTGTTGTGTTTCAAAATCGACACGTAGTGTTGAACACGGACACGACACGAAAAGTACCCTGACACGATTAAAACACGACTAATATAGCCCACAGGAAATATAGCCGTTATATCTCCAAAAACGGCCCAACCCAGCAAGGCCCAGCCGGCCGGCCCGGCCTGCCAGCCGACCGCAGCTATATAAGCGGCGCGCCTAACGGCTAACCCTAACCCTATCTTATCCTCCCCCCAGCCCCCGCTCCCCCACTCCAGCCGCAACGAATCGTCTCCTCCTCTCCTGTCTCCTCCGCCACGCCTCCCCCTGCACCGCCTCCCCCTCTCTTCTCTCCCGGTCAGCGGTGGTCCGCCGCCGCGGCCATGGCGGCGCAGCACGGCGCGAGGCGACATGATAGCTCTCCCCTAATCGCTCCCTCCTCCGTCCTCTCCCGTCTCTCTCTCGGTCTCCTCGATTCGTCCCCTAACCCTAGATCTCGTCGCCCTCTCGTCCTCTCCCCGACTCGTGCTCGCCGTCTCTCGTCTCCTCGACCTCGTCGGCGACTGCGGTGCTCGGACCGGCCGGGTAAGCTTCTCCTCGAATCCGTCCCCATACCCTAACCCTAGATCTCGTCTGGTGATTAATGCTTTTCTTCTTTGGCTCTTTGGTCTTTGCGCAGGTGATGGCTAGTTCGTCGAGGAACCAGAGGCTGACGGCGGTCGTCGACGACGACGAGCACGAAGAAGTGCAAGTTGGCTTCGATGAGGAGCTTCGGTTCTTTCGGGACATGCGGAGAGGACGAAGATGACTTGATGGGTGGACGGGAAGAACCCTTTGGCCGCGCGGCACCACCGATGCACCCATCGATGTTGATGCGGGTGATGGTGCCGGTGCCGCCGCCACCGAAGAAACGGAGACCCAAAGCACGGAGCAAAGAGGGTGCGCCCCTCCACCTCCGACGCCTGGGAAGACTTTGACCCGATCTTCAAGGTAATAAACGGTAAGAAAATCCGCATCAAAGCTAAGTGCATACATTGTGGAAGAATATATGCTGCTACATCTAGGATTGGCACTGGATCTCTTTTGCGTCATATCCCAAAATGTGGTCCTAGGAAGCAAAAATATCGCACTTCTCAGTCTCAGATCCAGTTTAGTAAAGATGGTAGTGTTGCTTTGTGGGAATACAGTAATGATGTTGCACGTACACAGCTCTGTCGCTTGATTGCTAGACTTGATATGCCTCTTTCTTTTGGTGAGTTTGATGCTTTTGAAGACTACATTAGGATTGCTCATAATCCTCGGTTCAGTGGTGTTTCTAGACAAACCACCACTAGAGATTTCATCAAGTACTACTCTGATTGTCGTGCTAAGCTTGTTGATTCTTTGTCCTCTGTTACCTCTGTTGCGCTTACATCTGATATATGGTCTGGCAATGCTAAGGAAGACTACCTTTCTGTTGTTGCTCATTACGTTAATTCTGATTGGGAATTGGAGAAGCGTGTCATAGGGATGAGGCTCATTGATGAGTCTCATTCTGGTAATAACATTGTTGATCGTGTGGTTGCTGTGTTAGAAGATTTTGGATTGACTGATAAAGTATTCTCTGTTACTTTGGATAATGCATCATCTAATTCTTCTGCTATGGCATGTTTGTCTCCTCAAATTTCTGGTTATATGGGCACTTTGTTCTTGCATCAGAGATGTGCTTGTCACATAATTAATCTTATTGTCAAGTGTGGTTTGAAGAGGCTTAAACCTTACATTGAGGCATTTAGAACTGCTATATCATTCTTAAACTCTTCTAACCGCAGAGAATTGCCGCATATAAAAGTTATTGCATAGCGAGTTGGTGAGCGACCTAGAAAATTTGGACTTGACATGGATGTGAGGTGGAACTCAACCTACCTCATGCTTAAGCATGTGGTAGGTCATAAGAACTGCCTTCTCCGTGTTCATCCAAACTCATTACCCCGGGGGAGCGAGATGTTCCTCCGCTTTTGACTGATGCTCACTGGTATGTTGCTGAACACATCTTGTCATTTCTTGAGCTATTCTATGACTCAACTGTTGCACTGTCTGGTGTGTACTATCCCACATCTCCTTTGATACAGCATCTTGTACTTGAGATAGCTGGACATTTAAGCTCGTATGAGAATGATAACTTGCTTAGATCTGTGGTTGTCCCTATGAAAGACAAATTCTTTAAGTACTAGAGGGACATACCTATGCTTTACTCAATTGCATTTATCATGGACCCTAGAGCTAAGATGAGGGGTTTAACCAATGCCCTTCTTCTGTTGTCTAATCTGTCTGGTACTGATTATGCCCCTTATTTAACTGAAGTAAGAGCTGAACTTAATACCATGTTTAACAAGTATGATGAGAAGTTTGGTGCAGTGAGAATGCAGAGACCTTCACATCCCGTGAGTGCTGGTAAGAAAAAAGCACAATGGGGTAAGATATTTGGTTCTAATGCTTCTGAATCCTCCCGCTTTGGTTCAGGTTTGCATTCTTCTGTCTCCACCCCACCCTCTCTGAGTAGAAGAACTTCTGCAAGTGCATTGCTGCAAGCAGCAATAGGGATGGCAATGGGCAGGGTAGGGTAAGGGTAAAGCATTTACCCGCCCGTTGGCATACCCGTCTATCTCTTTTGTACCCTTACCCGCCAAACGTAACGGGTAAAAATCCTTACCCTTACCCTTACCCGCATGGTACCCGCAGGGTAAAAGGTACCCGATGGGTATTACCATAAACATGTCATTAAGTTCATATATAAGAGTACAATAATCATTTGATAGTTAAATAAGTCTCAAACTTCACAATCACACACTTATTGATACATAAAAAAGTCAAATATGAAATTACAACATCCCAACATAAGAAATAAGATCAAATTGTGATGTATTCTTGCGAGTCAATGAGTCATGGATCAATGATGTCAGACTCAACATCACCCCGAGAACACAAAATAATAGACATTAGATCAATTCAAGTTATACTTTGGAAAAAAGTGGAACATGTGAAGTCAGTACATACCAATGGTGGAAGGGATGTGCTGTTAGGGTTAGGATATATGGCCTACTTGGGTCAAATATTTCTACGGGTTTCTTTAGTGCGGGTACCCTTGGGTAACCCATGGGTAGAGTTTCATACCCTTACCCTTGCCCGCGGGTAGAGTTCTATACCCGTATCCTTACCCGCGGGTAGAATTCTATACCCGTACCCTTACCCAACAGGGTAGGGTACCCGCGGGTTCCCTTACCCGTGGGTAAAACTGCCATCCTTAAGCAGCAACCACTGGTGCTGTTGCTATTGGTTCTGAACTGTCTGCTTACTTGGATAGTGACACTGTGGACCAATTTGATGATGATTTCAACATCATAAATTGGTGGCATGAGCACATACTAACCTATACAGTACTTTCAATCTTTGCTAAAGATGTTTTATCTGTGCCTGTGTCTACCATATCTTCAGAATCTGCATTTAGTCTTACTGGCAGGATCATTGAGGAGCGTCGGCGACGACTGAACTCAGAAATGGTGGAAATGCTCATCTGCATCAAGGATTGGGAGGCTGGGGAAGCAAGATTGCGGCATTCGGTGGAGGACAAGGAAGCGGAAGCTTCCTTTGAGGAGATGTTCCTGGATGTTGAGTGACCAATGTATCGTAATCTGTCTTTAAGTTTCGTTGTGTGTGTCGTGTTGAACTTGAACATTTGAATTTGTAATATTTGAACCTTTGAACTTGATTGAGCCGGTTTGTACTCTTTTTTCCTATCTAGGGTTTCTCACAAGGGTGAGTTTTACCTAGATAGGTTTTTAATGAGGCAGCCATTGCACCAGCTCAAACTTGAAAAAAATGTCTCTGTGATGTTCTGTGTTGTCTCTGTGATGTTCTGTGATTGTGAATTTGTGAATTGTGATTGAATCTGTGTTGTTGAATGTTGTATACTTGAAAAAATTGTCTCTGATGAAATTTTTTTCTGTGAATCGTGTTCGTGTTGACACGGCACGGTGGGCCGGTCGTGTTGTCGTGCCAGCACGACACGACACGATGCCCTTCGTGTCGTGTTCGTGTCGAGATTTTTGCACGCCTGCGAACACGACACGACACGAAAGGTAGTCGTGTCCAACCGTGTTCGTGTCGAATCGTGTCGTGTTTAGTCGTGTTCGTGTCGTGCAACACGATTGGCCATGTATACTGCCTGCCTGCGTTCCTGCTGCATCTCGTCTCTCGGTCAGCTGATGATGGTTCGACGCGATCGAGCGGACGGCGACCGGCATCGATCAGGAATCGCGTCGTCGTGTTTACAACAAACAATGAACGGAATCCTTATTAGAATCAGGTGGGGGGGGGGGGGGGGGGGGGGGGCGACGGGACAGAGCAATGCTACTAAGCTACCGGTCAGGGTGGCAGTTAGTTGAGCTCTCTGCTTCACTCTCTCGTTTCTCGCCAATGTGATTGGATGCGTATACACGCACCCACTCAATCAAATACACAAGTGTCATCAGTCGGCCGGTGATCGGTGGATAGGTTACACGCGGCTTGATGCGTCACGTAGTACTGGGCTCGTGGGCTGGGCACGATCGACGCTTAGCTAATCGGCGGCGCAATCTTTGGAAGGCTCGATCGGTTTTGTCCGAGACCAGACCACACCGCGCATGCAGCGCCCGCGCAGTAGTGTACAATCACCGGAGATCCTTGATTATATATTCCGGGCTGCGGGCTACGCGCCACGCCAGAGGTATCGTTACATACAGCTACGCATGCATGATGATACGTACGTACAGGACCACGTCCGCGCGCCACAAGGACTACGTGACCACTTGCATACACGCCGCGCACGCACGCACGCACGCGCGCGCGCAGTGGCTAGCTAGTATGGAGTGGAGATTATTGCTACTACGACTCCTCGTCGATATCCCCTCCCGTAGCCCCTACAGATGGGTTGCAGCACGGTGGTAGGTAGCAGTAATCCAATCGTCGCCGTGCGTGTGAGATCGCAGAAGCAAGTCGGTTTGGTTGGCCCGTGTATAGTACCAGCCGCGCGCATGGAACCTGCGGTCAGCACGGCCAAGCCGGGAGGCGAGGTCGCGAGGGAGGAGCCCACGGGGGCGGAGAGGGCAGTTGGTATTGGTAAGCTGAGCTGAGCTCCACGGCGCGCGCGCGTGTCCGATGTCCGTCCGCGGCGGGGGCAGCAGGCGCCGCGCATGCACCGGCCTCCACAGCATCCCCTCTCACCCGCGCGCGCCGCGGTAAGAGCTAGCGGCTGCGGAAGAGCCGAGCGCGTGCGGGGTGCCCACGGGCCACGGGACGGGACCGCCCCCGGCCGCCGGCGACCGCCCATCACCCGATCATGGAGCTGGAGCGCGCGCTTTCCTCGCCACGCGCCGCACGTTATCCAGGGCGCTGCGCCGCGGCACGCCGGACGGCGGCAACACCACCTCACCTGCACTCGCGAGCGTGTCCAGACTCCAGAGGGGGCAAAGCATGCAGGGGCAAGTGACGACACCGTAAAAAAAACCCCACGAGCCTGGCATGGAAAGCAAGCATACCATTGCCGGCACGCAGAGACAGGCCATGCATGTGGACCCCGATCGAGGCATGCCTTGTTCGCTTCCGTGTGGAACTCACGGGCTCGCGCGCGGCGGTCAAACTTGTCGTCGGCCCTGCTTCTTCGTTCGTGCGCTAATCCGGTTCGTTAAGCAATCAGCACTCAGCAGCAGCATAGAGCAAAACAGAGCATACCACTACTTGCGTCGTCCTTGACACTCCTTGCCGATTTGTGGTGTCTTGTGCAACTCGAATGTTTGGAGGGGACGACGATCGACATGCATCCATCCAAGTATCGAACCGACACTAGTAAGGCTTAGGTCACCCACTGCCTGATGCTTTTCATTCCGGCACCACCTGTCTGTTTGTAACGCGTGCTATTAACTCAGAACCTAAGTAAGGTTGCGCTAACTAACTCCAGCTGCAGATGATCTCAAAAAAAAAAAAAAACTCCAGCTGCTTAGACATCAACGCCATATATGTGTTTCATCATTCACATGTTTTTGTTTTTGGAAGAAAATAATCATTCACATGTTTTCGACTCGACCTGGATAATTCACATGTCCAACAATACAATACAGCTGCGGCATCTCCATTGCCATCGTCGCTATATCTTTATTCTAGCCTGCCAACTAACCAATGTGCATCACCAACCTTGGTTTTTCCCTATCCTCGTCGTCCCACGTACGTACGTAATGTGCCTTATATCAGCGCCGCACGCCAGAGAGAGACGTGACAATTGTTGCCTCATCTTTCCACAAGATGTACACATTTTCAGCATCCAGTGAATACACGCAATACAGCCACCGAGTGCCCCCAGTACACATATACAAGTATAGAACTCGTGCTTGTTCTTCCACACCGTACCCACCCCTTTGCTCTCCTGCACTCTTCTGCAGCAACAACCTCCCATTTGTTTATTCGAGCAGGCGAAAATGGCCAAAGAATGAGAACAAACCAAGCAAGCTTCAAGCTTTCAACCACCACCGTTCCTGTTCCTCCCACAAAACTAATCCAGCACTAGTGGCCAACCCCCCACGCTTTATATACGCACTACGGCACTAGTAGACGCAAAAGAGAGAAAAGAAAAGGGGAAAACTACTAATCAAAAGCGAAGTAAGAGGAGCACAGCAACAAGAGGAGGAGGAGTGTGAGGGAGAGGAGCACAGCACATCCAAAATACTCCTCCTCCTCCTCCTCCATGTAAAGAGCTGTATCCTCCTCACCTCACTTCCCCTTCCTCCCTCCCTCCCCTCTCTCCTCCTCTCTCTCTTCCAAGATCTGTCGATCACACGCACCACGCCATACACACGCAGCTTTTGCTCTCTGCTTCCTCTTCTACAGTTCTACTTGCTTCTTCCTCCATCACAATGCCATCTCCCCGCCAGTTCTTGCCGCAGCTGCTGCTACCCATCCTGCTCGCCACTTGCTGCTTCGTCGATGGCGCCAACGGGCCCGACGCGCTCGCCACCGCCAGGACCAGGAGGCAGCTCCACCAGCCCTTCTTCGTCCCCAACCAGCCCGCGCAGCCGGCAGCGCCGCCGCCGTTCTTCCCGACGCTGCCGGTGCCGCCCCCGCCGCAGATGCCGGCGGGGCAGGACCAGCCGACGTACCCTGCCCTCGTCCTGCCCAACACCGCCGGCGCCGCGCCTCCGGCCACCGGCGCGTCGCACGGGTCCAAGAAGGCGTCCAAGCTCGTACCGGCCATACTGCTGCCGCTGCTCACCGTGGCGGTGCTCGGCCTGTCCATCGCCTTCTTCTTCTCGCACCGGCGGAGCAATGCGGCGCGCGGGGGTGGAGGCGGGTGTGTCGGTGGCGGGGAGCCCAAGTTCTTGCAACCGGAGAGGACGAGCCTCTTCGCGCGCGACGAGTTCGGCGGCAGTGGCCGCGCCGGCGCCGGGGCCGCGCCGGCGCCCGCCACGTCGGCTGAGTTCCTGTACGTGGGGACGCTGGCGAGCAGGGCGGACGAGAGGAGCAGCGACACGACGTCGTCCGGCGACGAGGAGTCCCGGAGCTCAGGCGGATCGCCCGAGCTCCGCCCGCTGCCGCCTCTGGCGCGGCAATGCGCGCCGGTGCCGTCTAGGAGCCCCGGCGGGACGTCCCCGTCGTCCGGGGATGAAGAATTCTACTCGCCGCGTGGATCGTCGACCAAGACCTCGAGCTCGCGCAGGACGCTGGCGACGGCAGTTCAGGCGGCCCTTGAAGCGCGCGACCGCTCCAGGACCCCGTCCCCTGGTTCGGCCCTGAGCACGCCGTCGTACCCGTCGTCACCTGGCGCGACGCTGTCCCCGGCGCCCGCCTCGCCGCCTGCCTTCTCCAGCCCAGGCGAGTCCGGCCGCCGCTCCGTCAAGTCGAGATCGGACAGCGCGCGCGTCGTCGTCCTCCCGCCGGTCCCTCCGACTCCGCCGCCTCCTCCTCCCTTCGCACCGACACTGCCACCACCGCCACCTCCTCGCCGGAAACCACCGTCCCCGTCGCCACCGTGCTCTCCCCTAAACGACAAATCGGCTCTCAGATCCAGCACCGACGCCATCCCAAAAAATCCATTCGCCCACCCAGCACCCGCACCGACAAGCACACACCCGCCAGCTCCGCCTGCAGGCGGCCCACCACCACCACCTCCTCCTCCACCGCCGCCGGTGGGCTACTGGGAGAGCCGTGTACGGAAGCCAGACACGTCCAAAGAGACCCGCTCGCCGGCGCTTTCGCCGCCACCCCAAGCTGCCACTTTCAGGAGCGTTCCCGCAACCACCGACGCGTTCCCGAGCCGGCTGCCGGAGAGCTCGGACCAGGGCGACAAGTCCGAGGACACGACGCCGCGGCCGAAGTTGAAGCCGCTGCACTGGGACAAGGTCCGGGCGAGCTCCGACCGCGTCATGGTGTGGGATCAGCTCAAATCAAGCTCATTCCAGTGAGAACTCTGCCATACATTTTTTTTTCTTCAGATGCATCAGCTGTTCTTGGTCGGTGTTCTGATCAGTTTCACTGAATTCTTTGCAGGGTTAACGAGGAGATGATCGAGACGCTGTTCATCTGCAACCCGGCGAACGCGGCGGCGAAGGAGGCGACGAGGAGGCCAGTGCTGCCGACGCCCAAGCCCGAGAACAAGGTGCTGGATCCGAAAAAGGCGCAGAACATCGCCATCCTGCTGCGCGCGCTGAATGTGACCAAGGAGGAGGTCTGCGACGCGCTCTGCGAAGGTGAGCAGGAATGCAGGATCCTCTCTGACTCTGACACTAGTAGTTCTTAAAAATTCAGCCACCGTTTTTATTCGCTGCATCTGCATACATGCCGCATCGGATCGAGAGCTGCGGGTGTTCACTAACCTTTCGATCGCGTAGGATTTTTTCGCTCGTGAGCCGTGTTTGACCACATTTAGCTTGTGGCTGACTGCAGCAATGCTTGTCCGTATGGTATGGTTGGGCTTTTAATAAACTTGTCTGAAAGAAGTGACTGCCACCATAGAGCAGTTGCGAGTCGTTGCTGAAATAGCTGGCCAATTATGCTGAAAATCACGGGATGCTTCAGGTCTGTTGGATAGGTGCAGGGAGTTATATTGATTGCAGTGAGCGTGTGAAGAATGTGCTCTTATCACTGCCTTTTGTAGAAATCACAGGAAGCATGTTGGATCAATGATTCATTGTAGAAGATTTTGTAACTAGTCGTTCTGAGAAGAAAAAAAAAATTGCTAATAAACTTAACATGCCTGTTCCTCAGGTAACACAGATAGCTTCGGAGCAGAATTACTGGAGACCTTGCTAAAGATGGCTCCTACAAAGGAAGAGGAGATCAAACTGAGAGAATTCAAAGAGGAGAACTCCCCAATCAAACTTAATCACGCTGAGAAGTTCCTCAAGGAAGTCCTTGATGTGCCTTTTGCCTTCAAAAGAGTGGACGCAATGCTTTACATAGCCAACTTTGATTCAGAGGTCAATTACCTGAAGAATTCGTTTGAGACCCTCGAGGTGAGCATTGTACCTATGCCATTGTTGTTTCATTGTGTTCTTACGCCCCCTCAACCTAATTTTCTTTGTTCTCTTATTCGTTCACAGGCTGCTTGCGAGGAGCTTAGAAGCAGCCGGCTCTTCCTTAAGCTACTTGAAGCAGTTCTGAAGACTGGCAACAGGATGAATGTTGGCACGAACCGTGGCGATGCACACGCGTTCAAGCTTGACACTCTGCTCAAATTGGTTGATGTCAAAGGCACCGATGGACACACGACACTTCTGCATTTTGTCGTTCAGGAGATCATCCGAACAGAGGGCGCCCGCCTCTCTGCCAGCACCCAGACAACTCCGAGAACCCAAGCAAATCCTCTACGGGAGGAGCACGAGTGCAAGAAGCTCGGCCTCCAGGTAGTGGCCGGGCTTGCGAACGAGCTCAGCAATGTCAAGAAGGCAGCCGCCATGGACTCCGACGTGCTTAGCAGCTACGTTACCAAGCTCGCCGGAGGGATAGAAAAGATCACCGAGGTACTGCGGCTGAACGAAGAGGTGAAGTCGAGGGACGATGCGTGGCAGTTCCACGACCGAATGCAGAAGTTCTTGAAGAAGGCAGACGACGAGATCATCAGGGTCCAGGCTCAGGAGAGCGTGGCGCTTTCGCTCGTGAAGGAGATCACCGAGTACTTCCATGGCGACTCCGCAAAGGAGGAGGCTCACCCTTTCAGGATCTTCATGGTCGTCAGGGACTTCCTCTCGGTTCTTGACCAGGTCTGCAAGGAAGTCGGCAGGATCAACGACCGCACCATCGCCAGCTCCGTGCGCCATTTCCCGGTGCCGGTGAACCCAATGATGCCGCAGTTGTTCCCACGGATCCATGCGTTGAGAGCCGGATTCTCGGACGACGAGAGTTCAGCGGCTTCAGTGTCATCGCCATGATCACTGGTAGTCTGCCAATATAATTTTTCGCGGACCATCAGTAGAACGAGGGATACAAATGGTAGCGAGACGTCCTCTCTGTTTTTTTTAACTTTTTGTACCTGTAGATTATATAGTGTACAAGATTTTTGCAAATATTTATTTATATATATATATAAGAAGGGATAAAATCTAGATCAGAGGAGGAAGATAGGCAGTTCATACATGTATCCATGCGGCCTTGGCTCTTCAGTTCAGTCTGTAGTCTGTACATGCCTTCAAGTATAGATTTACCCATCTCAGAACAAAATACAGTGTGACATTTTTTTAAAGGAAAAAAAAAGGATATGCAGGATTGTAAAGCTGCTGCGCTCTGCGCCTGTACTTGGAAAGGAAACAAAATCTGACAGTGCCAAAGGAAGAAAACATCATTTTGGGCCATCCATGATCCATCCAACAGTGCTTTGTCATCATATTCTTTTCGAAATAATTTTTGTCACCATCTCTGCAATTTCACAAATGGTCCATACATAGGAGTACCTCATGCATGCCCTACACCAGTTGGAGTACCTGGTAAATTTACCTGCAGTAGTACAGCAGAATAATCCTTCCTGTTACAGTAGCACCAGACTCCAGATACTGCCCCCAAGAGGTGAAACCATGGATGAATGGAGTAAAAGCTGCAACAGGCTTCCGATTGGAGCATCTGAATCTGATGAAGAAGCAAGTGCCTGCAGGTTGCAACAGAGCAGTAGCAGTCAGAACCAAAGGTCTGCTTCCATCCATGGCCGTGAGAACATGGGGAGGGAGAAACCAAGCGGGCTGGCGGTGGTTCGGGTGGGCGCCATCGCTGGGTCCCCATCACCATGACCCCCATGTGAGCGTGACAACCATGCGCGGTGGTTCGGGTCTTGGATGCACGCCCACAAAACGTTTGCGGCCGGCATGGCGTGGCTGCCCTTTCCTACCAAACTCTTTTGCTCTCCATCCTGCAGGATCGGCAGCCCCACATGCGGTCTCTTGTCCCCGCGCGTCCCCCTCCTGCAGCTGCAGGGCTGCTGCCGTGCACCGACCGTATGGGTGCTTTGGCCGGGTGACTCTAATCTAATGGCCTCAATCATTGGGCCCCTTTGGCCTCCAAAACACATGCGTCCACCATTTGGTTTGCTAATGCAAGTGTCAAGGGTCAAGAACACCAAGTTTAACAAGTGTGATCTTTATATTATTATTTTTGAGAAGGGGAGTGGAATTGAAATGATACTAGAGGTTTATATGGTAGTAGTTGGTGTTGGACATATGGAAGGTAGGGAGAGGACCCAGACCCAGCCATGGCCAATGACAAAAAAAGGGCACATGCCCATGGAGTTAGGCGGTTAGCTAGCAAGATTCCGAATCCGGGATGAGAGCACAAGTGAAAGACTGGGGCATGAATACATGAATGGTAGGGCAGAGCTCTCAAATACTAGCATCATGATTTGTGAATGACCAGCACCGGCAGATAATTGTGGGGAGGAGCCAGCAGCAGCAACAAAGGCACCTGAACCACTCACTGCCCAATCTTGCAATTGCAATCACGCCAAACCTTTCGCTCCCTCAGCATTTCCATCATAGTCCCCGTGAGATGCACATGCAAACTACTCCGATCCCCGGCTCAGTGATACCTTCCTCCTCCTTCCCCTTGCTTGTCCATCTTCAGGGTACAGGTACCTTTCAAGTGACATTTTCAGTCAATTTCCAACGAATCAACTCGCTAACAAACTCTCGCTCAATTTTCTCAATTGGGCTTCGCAACATATGCCCGGGAAAAGAACTGAATAAAGATGTAACAGCACAGGTACAATGGTACATGAGCATAAATGAAGCCAGTGACGTGCTCCAAACTTTTTGCCATTTCAGACCTAGCACAGCACACAGGTGAAGCGAAAGAGAGCAAGTCACCGATTCACCCCCATGAACGAAGCCGATGGAATCCAATGCTTGATGTGGCAGCTTTGTTTGGAATTGCCTTTGACAGGCACATAGAAAGCTAGGCAGATTCGCCCGGCTTTGGGAAACACCTGGCGTTTTCCGATCGAGGAGGCCATTAGGCTAGCTTAGCACCTAATCATCGTCATCATGGTTTGGTTAATGGGACTCCAACACTCCACAGTCCACTCCACTCTATGGACTGTAGGCGCTCCTAGCACCGAGCACGCACACGCCGTCACGTGAGGTCGGAGATGCCTACGAATCGGCTGGCTTTTACGCGCCGTGCCTTTCTTTTTTGCGCAAAGATCCCCGTGTGGCTTTAGCTAACGTTCAGTCGTGATAAAAGCTCCAAAGTAACCCTTGTTTACGTTATCGTTAGTAAAGTGCCCTACTAGATTGGTATATAGTCACGAGGATAAATTCTGCGTGTCTGACAATACAGGCAGCAGGCAATTCAACAGCAGATCAAATTAACAGCCTGTTCGTTTGGCTGATGGCTGATGCTGGTTTGTCCTGAGAGAAAAGTATTGCTGGCTGGTTGCTGATGACCGGTTTGTTCTGAGAGAAAAGTGCTGTTGGCTGGTGGCTGATAAGCCAAGCGAACAGGCTGTAAGCCTGCTGAGAACTCGACACGGGTCAAGGACTCGAACCAGATCTTGAGTAGCATCAGACAATTGGCAACACGAAACACGCAGGAGAAAAGGGGACCAATACCTGAGCAAGGGGTTTGCATGCAGCTGCCGGGGCGCCAAGGGAAGAACACCAAAAGGCCCCAAAGGCGGAGCACAGAACCAATCAGTAGGTGTAGGACATCATCACCTCCGTTCTCTCAAGAACCCCTCTCAACGGCCTGATTCCTTCCCTCCTGGCCCGGCGCTGCATCAACATCCGGAGCCCCGGACGCAACGGCACCATCGGCAGCAAAGCAAAGCGTGTAACCAAATAGACCGGTCACCTGAAAGCGGGCAGAATGCCATTGCCCGGCCGGCGTGTGCCGACGCATGCAACGGAATAAAGCGCCGTCACGCGAACCCTAGAGCAGCGATAGGCACCCTGGCCTGGACAGAAAAGAAACTGGGCTGGTAGGTTCCATTTCCCCCCTTTCACCAGCCCTTTGTTTCTGTACGAGTTTCAAGGGGGGCAATGATCACATGCCACTAGTCCTTCAACACTGACCCAACAGAGGACATCTCCTCCCTACCAGGCTACCACCACCAGCAAAAGATAAAGAAAGGGTCTTGAGACTACACTGCTAAAAGTTCCCTAAAGAAAAACGCCAATGAAATACAGATGAACTTCGGAACTGGTAATGACGATAATGCGACCTCACAGATCAATGACGCAACAATTACTGCACAGCAATGCCGAATGCATGGGGGTGTTCAGATGACAAGTGGCAGTAATATGCAACTCCAGTGCAGCCTGGCACGATTTTGAAACTTATTGGTGAAGAGTTCTGAACCTTAGAGGCTACATCTGAACTAGTGTCGTGTCCAACCAAATGACAAGCTACACAACACATGTGAGATTATTACGATGAGTACATACATTGGTAACATTGGTGGTCACTGTAAGATACAACAACTGGAGAAACGTATACTGACTGTATGTGTAAATTGTTCCTTTACTTGATACGGATTGTGTTTGCTCAGTTTGTATCAGCTTTGTTTTCGGCAGACTCACCCTTCAGGAAGCGCGAGAACCACAGGGCCGATGCTTTAGGGTGCCTCGACAGCCCATTCTTGTAATCCACATAAACAATGCCGAACCTCTTAGTGTAGCCCATAGCCCACTCAAAGTTGTCCAAGAATGACCATGCAAAGTACGCACGGACATCAACTCCGTCCCTGAGCCAAACCCAAACAATTAGTTACATCAGTGATTTTGTTGGCTGAATGTTTGTAGTAGTCGATGAAGGATGAACTGCAGAATCAGCTTACTTGATTGCTTGTGCAACTGAAGCGAGGTATCCTTTGAAGTAACCGACTCTCGTCGTGTCATTTAAAGCCTGCTCTAGTGTTACAGACTGATCATCTTCCTCATCCATGCCTACAGGAAAAAAACTAGGTAAGAGCATCTCTTTTTTTCTCTCGAGGTAAGGGCATCTCTCAAGCACACACATACTGTGCTTTATTCAGATGAGAAAATATTCACTAGCACCAAATACAATCACTTGTGCAAGAAAAAAATCCATCGTTTGTAATGCGATAACAAACAATGCATCGCAATGGTACATTTCAGCTGTGATTTCGGAAATTCTGAACTCACACTCTAGTTTATTCCTAAGAGTGATCCATTTAATATACTTTGGACAATGGAAAAGTAGCTGTCAAAACAAGACATTTGTAACCGTTCAAATTTTTCCAGGGTAGCACGAAAGTTTTCAAATACACAGACATTTGTAAATCTGTATTAGCCAGTTCAGCTAAGAGTGCATATAGGATGCAAGTTGAAACTCTATTTCCAAATATGAACAAATAAGACCATACATACTCTTGCTACAAGTGTCAGACATTAGCCTAGAGCCCTCCCTCCCTCTCTGCCCTACAGGCTATGTATGTGGACCATTTTCTTCTACCTTTTAATACAAGATACACAGCTTTCCTGCGTATAAAAGAAAAAATACAGTACATAGAACCTACAAACTTGCATATTCAGCAATACACCAGATGTTGCATCTTGCAACAGGCATTCCCAATTTAAGTTTGTTCATTCAGTACTTCAGTTTCCACTAAAATAATAAACCAGTCAGTCACATTCAACTACAGCCTACAGGAAATTGAAATCATAAAGGATAAATAAGGGCATAAAAGATTCTATATTCAACCCTGTTCATGGAAAGGAATGAAAAAAACAGTAATGGAATTGACTTCAGCAATTAAAGATTCGAATCGCAACACATTTGTAGATATTCCTGTCATAATTTATTCTGTACCATGCCACCAGTATTAGATACCTCACGTTGTTTTAATTTCATTACGGAAGTATGTAAGCCTTACCATTCTCAGTAACATAAATTGCTGGATTATTATATTTCTTCGCTATATAATTAAGTAATTTATGAAGGCCCCAAGGAACGATGAAAAGCCATTCAGATGCAGCCTGCATAAATATTGAGATTATGTGTTAGGAGAGGCACATATAATTTACATATATGGAGAAAGAAGTTTAGTTCTGAGTTCTAACCCTTTCACCAATTTTTTCACCACTATTCCATTTTTCTGCGAAAAGAACAAATGTCAGAATAATGATACATACCAATTTGCAGGCATGATCATGGATACATCTTAAGTTAATTAAAGATAACTCAGGCAGACTGCATCTGCATGGTATCGTACCTAGTCTCTCCACTTGCTGTACTTGATAGAAATAAATATCTTTTGGATTCTGATGATGAGCAATGAATCTTGAAGTATAATGGTTCAGCCCAACAAAATCAATTTTGTTCCTGATGAATTCTTTGTCTGTCTCTGAGAAGGTCGGAAGATCACTGCCCAGTCGCTGACGCATGCTTTCTGGGTAATCACCAAAGTATATTGGGTCTAGGTACCTAAGGGAAACTAGTCAGCGGACATCATACATCTTAGGAACACAGAACCAAATAAATGTGGGTACATTATGTAGGACAGAGCCAAATACATCATGCATTCTGTGTTATTCCTTATATTTGAGAAAAAAAACTCTAGTAAGTGCAAAAGGTAAACAATGTTGGATAGGTTTTCACATGTGGCATTAGGAATATGAACAGCAACATACCATCCAAGTTGAAAGTCAATCCTCCGTTGTGCAGCAATTTGGTCTTCGACTTTGTCAGAAAATGGCTCTGCCCATTCACAATCGACAACCAGCCCTACTTCACCACCTTGTGCAGCCTGTTTTTGTAGCATGTGAAACCATCAGACAAACAAAAACATACTGACAGGAAACAGGTGGAATGATCTCCAGGTTAACAAATACCAGTATTTACAATGCTGATAGGAAAAAAGATTAATCCTACTCTGTTCCAGATTTCCAATTCCCATTATATGAAAGGAAATTAGTGTTTAAGCATGATACGAAAGGTGCAGAAACATGGGAGAATGCAAAGGAAGAGGAGGGGGGTAAAAAATAGCCCATACTGACAAAGAACTAATGGGACCGAGAACCAGCTGCTTTCAGGATGTACAACCCTAAAAATAAGAACCCTCAAACTACCAATTCATATAAGAATCTAAAACAGACCTTGAATTTTCTTCTGTAAACATCAACAGCAGCAGCATGAGCCAAGATTTGGTGATGGGCTGCCAAGTAACATCTAGCAGTTTCACCTTGGCATCCTCCAGGAGCAAAAACTCCAATCCCATAAGCATTAACTGCAGTTTGGAGAGGCTCATTGATTGTTATCCAACGCTTTACTCTGTCTCCAAAATTTGCAAAGCAAGCTTCTGCATACAATGCAAAGTAATCCCTGGGATATTTTGATGGTGAGAAACTCATAAAATACAGCAAATGAAGCCGCAACCGCTCTTGAAAGTTAAAAAAAATGTCTTAAAAAACGCCTATGCAATCATCCACTTAAGAGTTAAGAAATCTTTGTAAACCATACTGCATACTTAAGATGCTGCAATGACTTACACAATCTTGTCAGAAATCCAGCCCCCTATAGTCTTTTGAAGATTGTTTGGAAGATCCCAGTGATACAGAGTTGCATAAGGCTCAATTCCTATTGACAGGCAGATGAGTGGTTGATAAGGTTGATAAGGCAGATGAGTTGCAACCATTACATTTATCAGGTAAAACATCTGCCACCTTTTGCAATCATAAAGTTGATAAGGTCGTTGTAGAAGGCAACCCCTTGCTCATTGACCTTCTCCCCCAAGCCATCTGCAGGCATAATGAACTCTTATGTGTACGAAATGGTATGAAGCATTAGCATTGGCAAACAATAGAAAACGCAGACATTTATCTTGTGGTCAGTTATAAATGTTACAACTATCTGTTAAGTTCAACATACCAGGAAATATACGTGCCCAAGATATAGAAAATCTGTATGCACCAAAACCTAAACTTGCCATGAGCTCAATGTCTTCCTGAAAAATTCACAGCAGACAGTTCAAAAACGAAACCACTTCCTCTAGGAAGCACTGCAGTGTAAACATTGTAGAAACTGAGGAACAAGCCAGTTTCCAAATTTGTTGATAGTACCTAAGTAATAAGAAGACGGTGTTTCCCCCTGCTTTTTCTACTCTTTTCCTTTAGAAAACTGAGACAGAGACGATAGGCAATACCTTGTATCGATGGTAATGATCTACCGCAACATCCCCATTGCTTCCATCTAAGATACGTTCTGAAAGAAGCATTTGAACACAACAGTTAAATATATGCATTTCAATATCATAAAGGAACCAGACGAGAAACCTTTGTCCTCTGTGAAGACATCCCATATGCTGTCTCCTTTGCCTCCCTCCCTTCTCGCTCCCTCAATCTACAGAGGTGAGAATTCAGACAACACGACCTTCAGTTTTGGAGGAAGGATTAGAAAAGAAGCCAGTTTGCTCTCTAATTTTTCATTTTTAGGCACCTGTTTTTTTTATTGCTGCTTTGCTGCGCTGTATGGTCCATCATACAAGCAGCATCAGGACTTTATAAACTTCATAGTGTGTCGAATATGTTTGGGACTAGGCTATGGGGTATCAGTAAGGATCTTAAGCCGCTAGTTTTGCTAAGGGTGGCAGCTACTTGTTGGTCATTGTGGCTTTGTAGAATTGATTTAGTTTTTGAAAAGAAAAATCTACAATCCCAAACTCTTGTTATTCCATCACTCTTCTCATCTTTACCCGGGCACATAGGTGGGCAGTCTAATCATCGAATTGTCGTTGGTGTGCCAGATTCTTTGTCTCTTTTGTAAGACTGTGTGCATCGTAGATATGCAGAGGTGAGTATTCAGAGGTGAGTATTTCAAGGTTTTCTATCAACTCGATGTAATAATCTTGTGAAATCAATAAAACTTCCTTATCGAAAAAATATTTTCGTTTTTGTGTTTCTAGTGTTTAGAGCTCTAGGTGCCAAATTTTTGTCCAGGAAAAACTATGCACCTTCGAATCAACTAATAATCCACCTTGAGGTTTATACACCCGACTTGAATACCAAACTCTTATTATTCCATCACCCTCCTGATCCACAACCTGGACTTGGTGATATTGACAACAATAATACCACAATCTTTACCTCCTCATCCTAGTCAGGGGCTACCGCCGCCCACCTCCAGTGCACCGCTAGCCTGGTGAAAGCTAGAGCGATAAGGTTTCGTGCATAAATTTATCCTAAATAATCCAAGGTCTGTAAGCCCTGTTCCTACTTTGTTTAGCAACAGAAGGCAACAGTTGTGTGAATAAACTACTTTCACGAATAATTAGTGAAATTAATGGCTGGGGATTCCTCTATCAGGTCCACTATTTCAGCTTCCACTCCGATTATCTTCGTCCATCCCCATCCAAGAGGCACAGGGGGGAAATTCACAAGAAGTTGCACTTGAAACTAATTTGACGGGGGAGTTCTAGTGCCCTGCACGCGGAATGATTGATAATCCGCGCTCTGCACGTTAAGGACAAACTGAATCAACCCTATGCGTCGATTCCAAAGTCAAGCTGAGGCGGTGACCACCAATCGTAAGTGCGTAATAACAAGCTTAAAAAGCAATGACGGCGTCGGTGCTCTGGACGAGTACTACAGCCAAAACAGGGACCAAACAGTGGAACCCACCCACACACACACACACCAAATTCGAATCTCGGAACTAAGTACGGTCGTGCACTAGCTGCCGCGCGGAAGCGAAGGCGGCCGCGCGGATGAGATGGCAGATGGGGTGTGGGGACGAGCGGGACGAGGAGGGGGCGGTACCTGGTATGCGGAGGTGGCGACGCCGAAGATGAAGCGGTCGGGGAAGTCGGCGCGGGACACCTCCGCCTCGCTCCCCGTGCTCCCCATTGCTCCGGCGGGTCGGGGGCTGGGGCTTGGTGGTGGGGTTGCTTGAGGTGGAAGGCGAGAGCGATCTCGGCGAAGCGTGGGGGAGTGGGCGAACTTGGAAGCGTGGGCTTGTGGGGGGTGGTGCGGGTTGGGGGAGTTGAATATATAGCGGCTGGCATTTAATCGGCAGCCGGCGCTTGCTGCCCAGTTGCCCCGGCCCCGGCCCCGGCCGGCGCGAGCGCTGCTGGCACTGGGAGTGGTGGGAGAGAACATGTATGTGAGCCGAGCAGGCCACGGCGGCGCGGCGTGCGTGGCGTGGGTGTGTGTGTCCCTCTCCGCGCCAGTGGGGGTGGCGTCACGCGACGCGAGCGAGACGGGGGAAGAGGAGCGGGGGCGCGGCAGAAGGGGATGGCTTTCGGCCACCTGACACCTGTCACCTCTCACCAAGTCACTAGTGGTTTACTATAATGATTTCAAGTCAAAAACAACCGGGGCAGTTTGGGGATCTACCGGGAGTTGTTGCAAGGAAAAGTTGAAAGAGAAAGAGCACTAGTTCAAAGTTCAACTAGGAAATGAACATACGATTGGCCACCGTCCATCTGCGATGCCGTGGCCATTTTTTAAAACAGTGCAAGGACGGCACAGCCTCAGCCAAAGAAAATCGAGCAAATCCCCAGCCGTCACTTGGCAAAGACCAAACATAAAGACAACCCTATCCTTTGGGATCCTCCTTCGGTTTAGTGCTAAAAAATCAAGAGTTGCGATATGCAAAGTACCAAACAGAAGATAGACATACGGCATTTGCACCGTACAAGGATCTGGTCCTGATCACCACCATGTGTGGCCACCCTTCAATCCAATGATACTACTACTCATTTTAGGCATCATCCATTTGGTAGCCACTGTTCAAACCAATATTTCGACTCCATCTTAGCTACTCCCTCGGCTCCAAATTGAGGGGGTAACCTTGAATAGGGGGTAACCTTGGTGCAAAGCAAATTGAATACATTATCACATCTTTTGATGACTGGACTTGCTTACACCAGTGGGACTAATAGAGATTGCCGACACCAACACCATGTGTTTGGTTTTCTTTCAAGATCAAACAGCAGCAGAATGAGCAAAGTCAGTGCTCAATTATGCATTCACAGTTTGCGGACCAGTAAGCAATGATTGAGGACCAGATTTTTTTTTAAAAAAAAAGGCACGGTATGTTATCTGGCCAAATTCGATTGTGACAAGTGATTTCAAAAGTATCAGCGTGGATCATGCAGCTAAGTGGTGTGATGTGCTGATATTGACATCAATGATGGGAAAAAGAACTCTAGTATCATAGCTACAATGGATAAATTTTTGAACTGTAAAGAAAAAATAAACAATCATCTGTTTTAATGACATATCTCATTAGAAAAATTCTTGTGCAGATCGCAACTACAAAAAAGGGGGATAAACCAAAGGATCTGTCCTCTTCCTTTTAGTTTTTATTCAGTACTCCCATAAACAAAAATAAAAATCACAACAAAATAGTTGACAGGCTCTCTACAAAATTGACCACGCACAAAAAAATCATGGCTGCTTACCCCAAACTTATTGAGTTCACAGTCGCCAGAAGAAAACAAACTATCACATAATGTGCAATAAATCAATAAATAAAGTGTAGTGACAGATGATTAGAATACAACAGTATGTTATGCAATGTTGTGGGTAAGAGTAAGCTGATTGGTAATCTGCGATAAATTAGTTCAAATGAATAAGCATGCAAATAGATTATTCGCAGAGGAATCGATGCCAGAACAACAGCTTTGCTTAACTACAGGTATAACTTATACAGTGCAGTATTCTGAACTACGCACAATCCATTACACTATGCAGTGATCTTTTTCATAAACATTCATGCCAACTTTTCACAGCAATGCTACCAGGGAAGCCACAATTTCTGCAGATGTAGAACAGAATATAAGATAATGAATCGACAGAGAATGCCACTGGAAGATACATGATCTAATACAAAGAACAACTAAAATCTTAACACAGGTGAATCAAGGACCAATACCAAGCAATTACGGCACAAACAACTTGGGGCCAATACATTATAGCATTGTAAGATACCCCCAATACCTGTAGTCATAGATCCTAGCCAATCACCAATTCACCATGTGATCTAAGACAACACTTTTATTTCATCATTTTGAGCCCATTCCAGAATGATGTTGCTACAACCTTCACTCAGCAAAAAACTACCTGGTTTTTAGTAGTCCTATTATCTCATAGTATAAATCAACTGTTATGAAACAGTAAGATTTGAGTTACCATCAGCTTTCCATGATTAAAAAAAGGCAGCCTAGGACACAAATCAAACCCTATGGTATACAGATTGAAATGCAACAATGATTTTTAGCCATGTGATTGAATTTTTTCCTAACTTGAATTCCATTGGCAGGGAAAATCCATTCATGTTCTTAAATAAGGTATAACGAAAAGAAAATCTCTAAATGTAGCACAACATACGGAAATCCTCATACAGTAAATGAGAAGCACCTTCGACCAAAACTAAATGCTCTTCCTTGTCAGTCTAGCATTTAACTAAATGCATAATTATTGTAGTAAATTACAGACACGAGTATGAAAGATGATGTTTCTTGCAAGCTCACCGAAGATGCAAAGCTCAAAAAAAGGAAGAGCTGCCACAAAAATTAATTAGCAGACATATTGCTCCTTGTGTATCCTAGAGAAATTATGTTTCAAGGCTTGCCTTTGACTGCATTTCCTCCCCTTCCAACTCCTTGACTGCAGCTATGAGGCTGCGACTTATTCCCTTAAGGCACAAACCACTATCCTCCATTTCCTCCAGGAGTTTCTCAGCTCTTCTCCAGTCCAAAGACTTGAGACACAATGATTGAATAAGTTTGTCATACTCATCCACATTTGGCAGCAACCCATCTTTCCTCATCTCCTTTAGGCACTCAGTGGCCTTCTCAAACTCCTCCATTTTGCAGTATCCACGGATAAGAATGTGATAACTAACCCTGTTCAATTTCGGATGAATCTTCTTAGCTTCACGAAGTAGAGCATGGGCTTCATCAATCATGCCCCCTTTCGCGTAGCCACTCATGAGCACACTGTAAGTATAGATATCAGGAGTGACCCCTTCACTCTCCATCAATTTCAACAAACCTATAGCATCCTCCATTTCTCCCTGTTTGGACAGTGCTGTGATGACAAAATTAAACACTGTTTTACCAGGAGCTGGGCCAAGATCTACCATCCTCAGCAACAATTTCTTCGCATCCTCCAATTTCTTTTTCCTGCACAGACCGTGTATAACTGTGGCAAATGCCTTGCCTGCATCCTTAAGAGACTCCCCTTGGTACTCTTCAAGCTGCACCATCCTCGTCAACAAATTATTTGCATCCTCCAGTTTGTTTGTCCTACACAAAGCATGTACAACGGTGGCAAACGACTTGCCTGCATGCTTAAGTGACTCCCCTTGGTACTCTTCCAGCAGCTCCAGAGCAGTTCCTATGGTCTCATCATTCCTCGCCGAAGCGCTAACAAGGAAATCCAAGGCTGGTTTTGGGATCTGAATGTTCTTTTCCTTTGCTGCTAGGTATAATGAATGTGCCACCTTCACCTTCTTCCCCTCACAAAGGAAAGTCAAAATCCTGCCAATCTTCTCACCATTAGGGAAACAGCCAGAGCCAATCATCTTCTCGCAAACTTCACAAGCAGAACGGAATAAGGACTTCTTTCGTGCCGCTTCAATAACCAGATAATAGCTGTTACTGTCCGGTGTACAACCGAACTCATCGAACTTGGCAAACACCTCCAGAGCTGCCTTCGACTTCTCAAGCTTCCAAAATATCGCGATCATTTCATTCAACAACGGTGTGCTCAGTGATCCTGGCACAGAGCCCATTTCCTTGACCGAATCCCAAAGCAAGTACGCGTCCATCTTGTCAATCTCATCAGAATCAGCTACCTTGCCCATGAGGATCTCAAGATTCGAGAGGCTTTTGGCCGCAGGGTTGTTCTTCGCAGCATAGTTGAAAAGGGATATCAGCTTCTTACAGGAACATTGCTCGGCAGCAAGAAGGACTGCGGCGAGGAGCGGCTCGTTGAAGTCCACGACCATGTCGGCGAGGGTGGAGGCGATCTTGTCCTCGGGGGTGGACTCCACGACGTCGCGGACGCGGGCGACCTCCTCCTCGTCGGCTACGGCGTCAGCGCCGCCGGGGGGTGCGAAGATGTCGTCGGCGTCCCCAGCATCCTCCCACATGGAGCTCAAGCTGTCTTCTCCGGCCTCGGTGCCATCATTTGGGGCCATGGCGGTCGGAGAGGAGGTTTCGGGGAAGGGATCCGCTGAGGAGGAATGATTGGCATCGGGGATGGGATCCGGGGAGGAGGATAGGAAGCGGGAAAGAAGGCGCGGAGGTGGGCCTCGGGTCAGGGTCCAAGCGGGATACGGTGGTGGCTGCGGCGGAGGGGATCTGGGAATGGAGGAGCGGAGGAGGAGAAGAGCACGAGCTCGCGAACGCCACATCGTCGCCGTCGTCCTCGGCGGCGGCGGAGGCGGCGAGGTGTTCTAGTGGTTGTGTGTGCGTGGACGAGCAGCGGCCGTGGAGGGAGGACTGAGGAGGTTTCTTTCTTTCTAGGGTTTAAGGACTTTTGGGCCAGGGTTGACAATCTCCATCATTTTGGGCCATTGTAACTCTCTTGGGCCGAAAGCATGTTTCCACTAATTTTTAATCGCTCTGATTTTTTTAGTACAGGGTTTTCAGAGGGTTTAGTCCATCAATCTTATGGACACATCTGCTTCATTCGAGATATAAATGTCATTGTAAATTCAAATCTTACAACATGCCAACATGGTGTGTTTTCTGTGAATATTTCGCCCATGCAAGAAAAATTTGCTGCCTGGTACTTTTTCATTGGACAAGAATTCTGATCCCGGAAGTCGACAAAGCAGAAGGGGGCCTTATTCACTCAGATAAAGCAACTGAGTGCCTCGAGACAAGTCTTGAGTTTCATGCTGTGATCAAATACAAAAAAAATCAGAATATGTCAAGCAAACCATGCTCCCAAGGTTCTAGACTTCTAGTGTCTATATTCGACTCAACAAGCTACAAGGTCACAAAAGATACTCCGAAAACATCATCTGGTAGATCTGCAATATGCTACACATCAAAATGTGCCTATGCAGTAGGCTCAGCTTTGGCATTCTTAGCATTTTCTTCCTCCTTGGCTTTGTTTGCCTGCTCTTTTTTCTGGGCTCTTATTAATGCACGCCTTGCACGAGGGCGCATCTCGCGTACTTGCCGGGGCGGCATCACAAAGGGTTCAAGAGGGCGGTCATGGAATGGATGCTCATTTCCAGAAAATATCCTCAGCTTGCGATCCCTGTCCTGAAGGGTCAGAATAACATCTGTTAAACATCGATGACATAAACACATTGATTATACCAGCATGGCAAGGAGAGGTGTGATCTCTCAACATTACAATGTTATGAAATATTCGATCAGCACATTACATTACAATTTTATAGAAATCTCAGCCAAGAAATAAAAATGTTTGGATCATATCTAATGCCAAATTTACTCTCCAATGGACCCCTTTACCACAATATTTTATTTACCACTGGTTACAAGACGGCATTAACAATTTCTGAAAAATCATTAATTAGATCGGCTAGCAGCTAGCTTCAACAATGCAGCAGAGATTTAATAAACCAGGGGTGATAGAATACAGACAAATAGACCTTTCTCCAGCAGTCATTGAATCAACAAACATACATACTGCAATCTCGCGGATTAATACAGCTACATCCAAGTATATAGGGCTAGACCGCTAGAGATGAAACCTAGCGAGAGCCTCAGGAAAAAGCATAAAAAAAGAGAGTAATTGCAGTAACAATGGTAAATGAGACTAAATTGTTTATCAATGCAACATTAAAGCAATCATTAAGCGTTAAACAACAGCAAATGATGCTAGCAGTAACAATCAAGTAACTAGTAAAAGAAAAAAGTTTCACTTACATCACGCAATCTGTTGCGAGGAAGCATGCGCAGGACAGCTTTGCGAATCACTTCAGTTGGGTCCTTTTCCATCTGGTCCTTGAGCCTTCTTTCCTTTAGATGGCCAATATACCTATTCGGGGAGGAAAGTGTGTAACAAGATTAACTTAATAATATCTTAGATATGATGTATTGATAATTTTGCTGGGACTTACTAACCCTGTGTGCCAGTAGTAAATCTTATCAGTCATTTTTCTTCCTGTAACACTGATATCCTTGGCATTAAGCACAATGCACATGTCTCCATTTTCCACATGTGGTGCATATGTTGGTTTATCCTTGCCCTGTAGCACAACAGCTATTTGGGATGCCAACCGTCCAAGCACCTACCACAGAGACGAAGCAACTTACCAAATAAACTTTTCTGATGAATTTTTTATTACCGCTAAAACATGTGAAAGAACTCCAACCTGGCCCTTTGCATCAAATACACGCCAACGCAGACCATCTAAGTTGATTCTCCTTAAGCCTGCAAGTGCTTTCTGCATGTTTTCCAAAGGAAGCATCTGTCACTGCCAGTACTTGAAATTTTGCTAGTATAGGTTCAACAAATAAGGTAATTTAGAGTCAGGAAATGAAAAACATATGGTGGATGTGGAAACAGATTTGTAACACAGAGTTATTTGGTGATCCTGTTTGCATAATTCTTCCCTTCTCACAGGTGAATGAAAGAAACAGAAATACAGTTTCTTTAACTTAATATCACGAATGGGCGAATCTACATAACCACACTACCATCAACAATTATACATAATATGTTTGCACAATACCAAAATGGTCGCAAAGAGGTGCCATCAGCATGTGCCTTAGTAATATGTTCCACAAATTCAGTGGCAGGATGGACACACTTACAAGTAATAATAATGGTAGAAAAATGCCTAACAAAGGCAGCTTAGTATGCATAAATCTAACTAGTGCTGTCAGCATCGCATTTCATTTCCTGATGAACCACAGCCTAACACAAATCACAAGTCTAGACTTCACAACCCAGCATACAGTTGACAGCAAAAGAGTCTTAAGACACAGGTACAACGGGCAGCATGTACCATCTATGTTCAATTCAGTCCACATAAAAAGCATGCCCGATCAAAATCCATATGATTTACTGTCCAAGTTAATCCATGATTCATAGAGACCACCCCCAATAGTCAGCCCCATGTCAGACACGCTCTCGAAGATCCGCCTCCCGGTCACGTGCTGCGGAAGACGAATCGCGCAAACCTAGCTCTGGTACTAGCCGCGGCACTCCCGCAAGATGCACCACGAAAATCCCAAACCCCTACACTCCTAACCTTCCGCGCACAAACAAAGGATCCAGAAGGCACCGGATGCCGAGGCCGTGCCACCGCCGGATTCGGTGTTTGAACCTTGCAGTTTTTAGCGCCGGGTGATGGCAAAATGTATGCGCGTGAGGGAGGTTTTAGCTTGGGCGGAGGAGAGAGAATAGGGAGGAGAAGGATGACGAACTCACCTTCAGGTTACCGGTGAACGCCGGCGCCGCAGCCATTTCAGGTGGGCGCCGGAAGAGGAGGATGCGGCGGCGGCGGCGGTGGGGGAAGAAAGGGATCAGGCGTCGTCGCGTGCCCTTCTGGGTCCGTGAGAGTGAGGCGGGCGGCGGCGCGCCGGCGCTCCTCTGGGTAATCTGGCCCAATTGGGTGGGAGAGACGTCGTCGTCGGCCTTGTCAAAGCCCAAAATCCGAACAGAAGAGGCCGATTTTTGAACAAAACAAAAGGGCCAACAGCCCAGAAAACCCAATAACTAGTTCGAGCCCACGCGCACACATTTTGCCTTTTTTAACACACATTTTGCGTTTTTTTTTGCGAATATAAACATTTTAGGTTCATGTACACGCGCACGCCGTCTCACAAATGAGCATCTACAGGAGTTTGCTAAATTTTACTAAACAAATTTTGTGTTTTGACAACTTCTAAAAAGATATGTCAAGTGAGTTCATCTCCAACATTTTAGCATAATTCACTTGCTAAATTCAGATCTAACTTACATCGGTAAGCTTAAAATAAAATTACATGCTGCTCTCTTGAAAACTTGTATCAAGAATCCTTCTCTATTCTTTATTTTTTTCACCCTCCCACATGGTTTGGCCACGTCGATGCCAACCCGATCGGTGCGTATATTTCCGCGTGCGGAGGTGAGTTTTGCCAACTTTCTATTTTTGCCAAGTTGGTTTGTCAAACTGTTGTAGACCAATTTTTCTTATTTTGCCAAAATTAAACAGATGTCAAGTTAGCTTGACAAAAATGATGTAAGTAGATATAGATATATGATATATGCATCTACGACTGTGAGACGTGACGGAACCTGTCGCTCATCTCGCCGTCGCCGTCAGATGGAGGTCGCGTTCTATGAGCGACGTGATCGTGGCGCTATAGTTGATGTTGGCCTCCTCATCGCGCAGCCTGAACACGAGATGAGCGACCAGGTTATGTCACGTCTCGCAGTCATAGATGCATATATCATATACATAAATATAATTTTGTTCCTCTCTCCGGGTTTGTGATGATGAGCTCTTTTTTTACTTGACATATCTTTTTAGAAGTTGGCAAAACATAAGATTTGCCAAGTAAAATTTGGCAAACTCTTGAAAATGGTCGGTGTTATTTTGCGGACTAAATCGAACAAACTGTTGGAGATGAGCTCTTTTTTACTTGACATGTCTTTCCAGAAGTTGGCAAAATATAAGATTTGTCAAGTAAAATTTGGCAAACTCTTGGAAACGATCAGTGTGATTTTGCAGACTAAATCGAAGCGTCAAGATAGAATTAATGTTTCCCTGAACTACATACAAGACATAAACAGTAGCCTCTAGTTTTTTTAAAAAAAATTTGAGCCGATCTAACTCCAGAAAGATCAGTTAATCTTTGTAGAACCCCTACAAGTACACTTTCTGCACAAAAGTCCTAAGAAAATCACTAAAGATGCTACTGTCAAATGCAGCAAGGGATGATTGGGACCTAAATTATACTACAATCCAGAAAGGCAAAGAAAAGGTCAATGTCACACCCTTGGCCGCCGACGATCGCCGTGGGGTGAGGGACGCAAGGATCGAACACAGGAGTAGGAATTTGGATTGAAGGAGATGTTCCCCTTCACCTTTTTCTATTTCAGAGATAAATCAGTTCATGGTTTGCGTTTACAGGTTCTCAAAGTTTATATCCCAGCTACTTGGCTTCACAGTCGTACATGGACCCACTAGTCATACTCAGAAAATGAACACACCCACTAAACACGTATTACTCCTTTGAAGACGTATTGCCGTGTAGTTGCTTTCCTCAGGAGGTCGTCGGTGTGACATCTCAGACTTAATGAAAGTTTTTTGGCAATAACTACTGATGTCATTTCGCAAAAAGATTGATATGCACAAGCAGAGAAACATAAAAGAAACACATTCGCGCGAATAAAATATTTTATTCGCGTATAATCTCTCTATTTTGATTACCAAGATGTTCGTTTGGCTTATCACCACCAAACAAGTAAGATTTTCTCTCGTGCCAAACAAACCACCACTAAGAAGATCTTTTCTCTGAACAAATCAAGACTACCATGGTACCACCAAACCAAATGAACAGGCTGTACATTTCAAGATGCAAAGCAAAGGTAGAAAGATCGTGGTCCCAAGCGCACGGGTCGATTACAGGAACAGCTACGGCGGTGTGCATTTGGGGTTGCAAGCATTGCAGTTGGCCTGACACTCATCCCTTGTGTCGTAACAGAAAAATGGCTTTGTAGTCATGCAGCAATAGCACGGGTTATTGGGAGGACACGATCTCAACATGCAAAAAATCAGTTCGACCTTGCCCCCGTCTGATAATGCCGTGGAGTTGACCGCCGTAGCATTATCGCTTACACTTTTAACCTCAAATCGATGACCTGCTAAATTCAGACAACACGCACATATATATAAGATGCAGGAGATGCAAAGAGCTACATTGCAGAACTAAATGAAATAAAGGCATGGTTGCAATCTGCACTTACATTGTGCTGGCGATACAAAGAGTATGACGAAAAGGAACACGGCCAACACATGATCCGGGCCTCCACAGCAGCTTCTGGCCCTCATATCGTCGGATCCTTTGCCAATAATACGTACGAGCTAGATTTTTTTCTTCAGATTGTTGAGCTAAGAAAGAATTGGCAATGCACAATGAATATCCAGTTATCGGTAGAAATTGGTCGGTCATCTATGCCATATATTAGAGGGTGTTTAGAACCAAAAGTGGAAACCTTTGTGGAGTCACATCAGATGTTTCATGGGATGTCGGAAGAGGTGTTCAGATACTAAAGAATACTGATTACAGAACTCACCGAGAAACTGCGAGATGAAATTTATTTAGCCTAATTAATCCATCATGGGCACTTACCGCAAATCATGTATTAATTAGGCTTACAAAGTGTCTCGCAAATTTGTCGCAATTAGTTATTTTTCATCTATATTTAATACTTCATACATGTGTTCAAACACCTGATGTGGTAGGTACAAAATTTTTATGGAAGAACTAAATAGGGCCTTAATTTGTCTATATTGCTTGTTGTTGATCCAACTGCAGATCTCAAGGATCGCACTTGCAGAGGATCGGACCAAAAAGCTCATCAGTAATGTTGTCCAAAATCAGTCCATGCCCAATAAATAATTCTACAACCAGTCCATAAGCATTGTGCAAGTGGTTCATACATGATGTCCTTATGGAACAATGTATTAATTAGCTCTCTCTTCTCTCCCTCCTTTCGTATGGACCCCATATAAACCTTAACCATTGTGTATATTTCATAACTAATTAAAAAAAGTCCACTTGACATTGGTCCCACCTACTATTGGTCCAAATACATTGTGGTCACCCTTATGGAATTAATTGACCATATGCTTTAGATTAGCTTGGTTTTTTAACTCTAGCATGAACTGGACCCTCCTGCCTTATTCTATATCAATTTCATTTCTTGTTGTGGATGTATAGATGGGATGGGAGGACTACAATTTGAATGTTGGTGCCAATTTTAGCTATTTATCGCAAAAAGTTAATACAGATAATAATGTAATTGTTTGTCATGTAGTTTTTGTGGTTAACGGTGTGCTATGCTGGTTTAAAAATTCAGAACACATGATGAAATTTAGTAGCTGCCAAAGAAGCACTTATCTGCAACATGATAATTTTATTACGTGTTTACTATAATAGGGTGGGTGTATGTCTGACCTGCTGGTTCTGCCCGTTGCTCTCCAAATAGCAATTGGTGGGGGAGGTCCGTGGCTGGTGAAATCCCCGCTTGGGCTTCTCTTCCACAGGGTAATCTGCCACCAGCTTCCAAAGTAGCTCTGCCTCTTAGGCTGTTAGCACTTCATACTTTACTTTCATCATCTAAAAGAAATATATTTTGTCACAGTTATCGAAATTTTCTCTTCTATACTAATTTCTTCCACGCCCGTGATACTCTATACCAGCTACGCTACCAACAAACATCTGAGTTTTTTTCTTCTTCTTTTCCATATATAGGGCGCAAGCACACACTTACTACATAGGAGCAGCTGGAGCCCCCACAAGTAGAACCTGAAGTTGAAGGAATTCGAAGGCTCCATAGAACCTGTTGCATGTGAAGCACTATCTCCGGTAGCCTTCATGGAGAAGGGAAAGGCAAAGAAGTTGAGGGTTGTCACGTATAAGAAAGAGTAGGGACTGTTGGATCAGTAGCGTGTATAGTTTTGGTCGCATCCAGATAGTCAAATGTTGCTCAAATCTGTGATGACCTTTTGCTAAACCTGTTGTAATATGGATGAACCTGCTATTTGTATTTGTGTACTGCTTGTTGAATACACGGTGAAGAACATGCTGTTATCATGTTCTTGTTCTATCTGAATTGTTCATTTGAACGGACATGGATATACTTGTCTTTTATAAATGTGTTGATACCTCTTTGATGAAGATATGTTATAATATGCGTTATAGTGTCCAGCACCCAATTGCCATAAAATTTTAGTGTGTTTGGGCAAAGACATGTTTTTTCCAGTGTGTTGTACCAAATGCCACATTTTGTTAGTGTCCAGGACCAAATTTTGCCTTCTATATTCAATTCAGTCCACATAAAAAGCATGCCCGATCACAATTCATATGATTTACTGTCCAAGTTAATCCATGATTCATAGAGAACCCCCCAATAGTCAGCCCTATGTGACACACGCTCTGGAAGATCTGTCTCCCGTTCACGTGTTGCGGAAGACGAATCGCGCAAACTTAGCTCTGGTACACGCCGCAGCACTCCGGGAAGATGCACCACCAAAATCCAAAAACCCTATACTCCCAACCTTCCGCACACCAAACAAAGGATCCAGAAGGCATCAGATGTCGCGTCCGTGACACCGCCGGCTTCGGATCTTCAACAGCCTTGCAGTTTTTAGCGCCGGGTGATGGCAAAATGTATGCGCGTGAGGGAGGTTTTAGCTTGGGCGGAGGAGAGAAAAGGGAGGAGGACGATGACGAACTCACCTTCAGGTTACCGGTGAACGCCGGCGCCGCAGTCATTTCAGGTGGGCGCCGGAGGAGGAGGAGGATGCGGCGGCGGAAGAAAGGGGATCAGGCGTCCTCGCGTGCTCTGGGTCCGCCGTGAGTGCCGACAGACAAGCCAAAAAACCAAAACGACTTGGTACGAGCCCACGCGCACACTTTTTTTTTTGGCGAACACACATTTTGCGTTCTTTTTTGTTTTGCGAATATAATCATTTTCTGTTTAGCTTCTCCCCATTAATAAGCAGGTACCAGGTATACATATATATGATATATGCATCTACAACTGCGAGACGTGACGGAAACTTGTCGCTCATCTAGGCGTCGCCGTCAGATGGAGGCCGCGTTCAATGAGCAGCGTGATCGTGGCCCTGTAGCTGACGCTGGCCTCCTCACCCCGCAGCCTGAACACGAAGAAGCGCAGCAGCACGGCCGCCAGCACCTTCATCTGCCTGTACGCGAACTCCTTCCCCAGGCAAATCCTCGGTCCGGCCTGTAAGATTTCGATGGCACAAGCGTCAGGGCGTCTCGATCGTCGCTCTACAATCTGTGTATATGTCGGTAAGAGATCGAACCAGAGGCAGTTTGGTTACCTCACCTGAAAAGCTGTGAACTTGAACGGGCTTTCCTGCCGGAACTCGCCGTTCTCGTCGAGCCACCGCTCGGGGCGGAAGGCCTCGGCGTCCTCGCCCCACAGGTACTCCATCCGGCCCATGGCGTATGGCACGTAGAACACGATGTCACCCTTGCCCACGCTGAACCCGCCCGGCAGGACGTCATCCGCGAAGCACTCCTTGTTGTTCTGGAAAAAGATATGAAATCATATCGATGGTTGATCAGACCACACGAATAACTGATGGTACTTGTTGCTCTGCTCCGACCATCCTCACCAGAGGAAGCGCGGGGTAGAGCCTGAGCGTCTCCGTCAGGGCGGCGTGCAGGTAGTGCATCCTACCCAGCGCCTCGTCGGTGAGGCTCCGCGCGAACTCGTCCACGGACACGGACACGGCCTCGCCGGTGGCCTCACCGATCTCCCGGTGAGCATTCTCCTGCACCCGCGGGTTCTTGCACGCCATGTAGAAGAACCACGCGAGAGCCTCCACGGTCGAGCCTCATCGCCTTCCAGAACGGGTTGACGTAGCGGAGCAGGGTGAACTCGCTCGCGTCGTCCACCGCCGCGGCGAACCGGCTCGCCTCGTCGTCGTCGCCGCCGCCCAGCGTGCTGAGGTCCGAGCCGAATGTGACGGCGAAGATGGAATCCATCGCCGCCTTCTGGAGCAGGCCCTGGAATTCCATGGGCCGCTTCCCCGCGGCGTTGACGGCCACGACGGCTGCGAGCCTGGCGGCGTTCTGCTTGAACACGGTGGCGCTGAACTCGCGCATGGCCCGCGTGGAAAGCTCGTGGGCGGCGATCGCCCGCTGCTGCCTCCACCTGCCGCCGTCGACGGCGAAGATGCCGTCGCCCAGGAGGTCCCGCGTGCAACCGTGGTTGTAATCACCCTTGCCGTAGTTGGCGAATTTGGCCTGGAGGATGTGCTCCACCACCGCCGGGTCGCATGTGTACACCAGCCGCCGCCGGCCGGGCGCCAGCAAGCGGAAGGTCCTGCAGCGGCGGGACAGGTCCACGAGGTAGTCGTGCAGACGCCGGATGTGGTAGAGCTTGTGGAACACCGTGCCCGCCACGGGCGGGTAGCGCCTCGACCCGCCGCCGCCACGGCGCACGGCGGCGAGGTACCAGCAGGCTGCCAGCAGAGCAAGCCCGGCGACGGCCCAGGTCGTCGTAGTGTGCTCCATGGAGCTGTGGATCCTCTCTGGCTGGCCCCGGCTTGCGTCCTGGCTTTCGGCTGGTACAGTGGGTAGTGACATTGGGGTCGCAATGTCCTACAGTTTGCCCGCGTCGCGCTTAGCAGGAGGATTACGACACTTCTGACTCCACGCCCAACTGCTCAATGCCCAACCTCCGACCCCACGTGCGCGCAGGACAATTTTTTAATATTAACCTTTTTAAAAATTATTTTTATAAATAACCTCTTGGCAACATTTTTGCACTTTGGGTAACCCCTTGGCCGCGCGCGCGGCGTGGCGCGGCAAGCCCGCCGCCGCGCCACATGCGTGGCGCGGTAGCCCCGCCACGCCGGCCGGCGCGCGCGCGCGCGCCGGCGTGGGCCGGGTCCCCGCCGCGCCACATGCGCGGCGCGGCGGCGGCCGCCGCGCCACCGCGCCCGGCGCGGCGGGGCCGGGTCAATAGGGCCCGCGCGGCCCCTTCTTCTCCCTCCTCCCTCTCTTCTCTCCCGGCCCGAGCTCTCTCCTGCGCACGCGCGCGCCGCCGGCCGCCGCCCCCCGTGTCCGGCGATTTGTGGCGGGGATAGTGTGGGAAATCGATCCCCGTATCCTTGGAAGGTATTGCCCTTATTTAATCTCGGTTTTAGCACTTATTTTTGCTGTATTTTGCATGTATAGGTGAGCTAGGGTTTGACAATAATTTGAAATTGTGATGTGTTAGATGTTGGATGTGTTGAAAGTTATGTTTTGGGAAAGTTTCATTAGACAATGTGTCATCTATTGATATGTTGAAAATACGTTTCTTTACTACATGCTTTAGTGTAGGTTTGCTTTACTACATGCTTAATACAATGTTGCAAATATGTTGAAAGTGATTGTTTATTTTGATATCATTGGTTGCGGGATTAGTAGACATGAGCCACCAAAACCCACGTTCTCGTGCCATTGTTAGGGGTAAAGGAAGTTTTCCCGAAGAGTGGGATGAAAACGGTCCCGTGCCTCGAGCTCTCCCCGTACCCAATTGTTTATGTGGTGTGCGGGCTTATGTGAAACGGTCTAGGTGTGCCGAGGCTGCGGGTAGAGCATTCTACCGTTGTTGGATTAGGGAAGCACCACCCCCGGCAGCTCATTGTTATTTTTTGCGGTGGATAGACGGGCCCGACAAGTTTGATCCTAGGATACGTCTCTTCCCGTATGCGAGTCATGTGTTGAAGCTATATCATGAGTTTCAACGATGGGTTCTTCCTCCACCTAATCCTCCACCGATGACTTATGAGGAGAAGCGCAGTTGACCGCCATTGAGCGAGTTAACAACCCTCCGGTGTGTGATTGTGGAGTGCGTGCGTATCTTCAACGACCAAACATTGAGGCCCCAAATAAGTTTACACCATTCTTTCGTTGCTCCCTAAAGACTCGTTGTAAGTAAAAAGCATATCCTTGTTATCATTTAAGTTTTATAAATGTCCATGACTCATTGCTATTAATGGTTGTTCCGCATTTCGAGTGGGTGGCCTAGGTGTGACTTCAATGAATACATATATGGACCAAGATCGGAGTGGCCAACCGAATCGGAAGTGAAATAGTTCGAGTCCGGACGAAGGCTTGGCCTTGCCTTAGCTATCCACCTTTACGGTGCAAGTGTGGCATAGTAGCCACGGAAGGTGTTGTGCCATCCGAGCTCGGTTTTGGAATGTTTTATGGCAATGCATATGGAGACTTTTGGGTGAGCATGATGTGAACTTCTTTGATTTAGGTAGCACTACCGTTGTGGTTGTCCTCATTTTGATTTAACTTTGTATGATACGGTCTTATATTTTGCAGGAGGGGCGGACTTGTGATTGGGAGCAATTTCTTGGTCGTCGTGAGTTAATGTTAGAGTTGGGACGAACTTCGAACCCGGGAGGAGGTTTAAAACCGAATCTATTAAAACAAGATAAGAGCAAAATATGGTGTGCCCTTACGGAAGAGGAGGATCTAAGTGGTTCAATTTGTGATGAGATGGTTCGTGAAACCGGAGTGGAGCTAGAATTTGTAGTTGGTTACGCCAACTACGAGAAAGTTGTGGCATATTGGCGTTGTAACGAGGGAGAAGTTCTTAGAACGGGGGGATACGTCCGTTGACCGCAAAGGAGAAGAGTGAGAAGAAGAGGAAAAAGGAAGAGGAGTGGAAGGCATTGATGGATAGGTCCAGGGATAGGTCGAGGGATGAAGCGGCTAGAAAGGCAGAGGCCGACAGAAAAGGTAAGAGGATTGTGGGAGGATGATGAATGGTGGTCAAGTGTCAGTTGCATGTGTTGCATTGTAATATTTTTTTCAATGAACTAGTGTGTTTGGTAGTTTTGTGTTAAGTGAACACTTTGTTATGTGATGTAGTTGATGATGAATGGTCCTTAAGAATCAGTTGTATGTGTTGTATTGAACAATTTTTTCAATGAAAAAATGTGTTTGGTTGTGTTGCATGCAGATTTATTAATGGAGCAGGAGATTAGAAAAATAAAAAATTTAGGAATAATAGTTCCATTATTACAACACATTCAGGATGTAGTTTTCTTGGAACAATATAACACTACCATGGTGTAAACGAAATAGTAGCTCAAATATTACAACACCGCATGGTCGAAGACAACGACCTCATACAAAGTTCCAATATTTAGCCATCCTTGTGATGTGATGACGAAGGTTTATCCTTCTTGGTACCTTTTTTAGTTGGTTGATTAGGAGCGAGACGGGTTTGCTTCGGGGACCGTAAAGACCACCGGAGCATAATGACCATTCCAAGGGGGTCCTCTCCTCTTGCAATGGCATCTCAGCAGTTTTTCCTTGCATATAACGAAGCATGGCTCTTTTAAAAGTGGTCATTTTCTTCGGATCGGTGTTGTATTTGTGTTTTTGCCCTTCGGATCACCACCACCATTACCATCTCGACCCCCTCACGGCGTTGCCACTCGTAGACATCTCTAGTTATTGTTAAAAATTGAACATTATTTTGAAGTAGTTAAACCGATTACATTAAATTAACAAAGAGAGGAACCGTACCTAAGATAGAAGATGAGCCCGTGAGGAGAGGGAGGAGCCTGCAAGGTGTGGCAGTGGTAATCTTGCGGTCGCCGTCCCTCTTTATATAGCCGTGGCGGGGTGTAGGGTGTTTTTTCTTGTACTCACATCACATGTAGTAGGGTAGGGGGTAGGGTGTGTTTTCTCCCACGGATTGAATGGCCCACCACTTCTTTTCTTTCCCTATATATGTCACCCTTCAGGTAAGTTGTTCACAATAACCAAGCAATGGATGACTTGTCGGGTGAGGATAATTCTCTCGGTCCCGACTTGTGGACGAACGAGATCCCGAATGTAAGGAGTACTTCCCACCAAGAGAGAAGAGTTATTTCCGATCTTTGCGGGATGTTAGACCGTACGATTCGAAGAAATCGATAAAGTGGCCAAGATGCATGCACAATGAGTTGTGTGTAATGCAAGTTTATGAGGGAGTTGGACTTTACTACTCCGGTCGTCGCTTTTGGCACCGTCCACGTGCACGGGTAAGGAACACTACCACGAGTATTTCCATCGGTTTATTTAGGTAACTAACATACTATTGTTGCTTGCGTACTCGTATGACCCTAACAACCGTGGTTTCTCGCAATGGGTCGATCCGCCACTATTCATCCATATGAAGAGTACATCACGTACCTAGAAGGACGCATTGAGAAGCCGAAGCATGAGCTCGCGGAGGCACTTACTCCTCCCGCATCCACCATCTAGCGACGACGCGCTATGCACTCCGATGTCACATGAAGAACAAGACACCGTCAAGTCCATCCCCGCCACCTCCACCCCCGTATGGGAACTACTACATGCCTTCCCGGGAATCGAGTGGTTTTGGCTCCATGTTATCCGGACGGTTCTCGTACAAGTAGATTATTAGTGTTGTAATTGTTGTGTAAACTACCTTATGCCATTTGCAGCTTTCAATTCGGAACCCCATGGTGATGGACCCGATATGTCATGTATGTGTGCGAAGAAGTTGGTCCGAGTCCCGAATCACGGCCACCGTTAGAAGCCATCCTAAACAAAAGAATCCTTGTGTGTTCAACACTCTAAGCAATTATGTGCCGAACCTAGAACACCGGTCGATGTACGTGTGCTTTAAAATTTGAATTGACAACACTCGAAAAAGCCTTTGCGGTCATGAAACAAGAGCCTACTTGGATTCCCTAGCCTTTTCAGGTGAGCCATGTTGTCCGTACAACAATTGATTTCACAACACCCCGAAAAAATCTATGCACTCCCGAAACCCTAGGGTCCTTGGAATCCCTAGCCTTTTCGAAGGAGCCATGTTGTCAAGTACAACATTTGATTCGACAACACCCCGAAAAAATCTATGCACCCTAAAACTCTAGGGTCCTTGGAGTCTTTAGCCTTTTCGGTGAGGCATCATTTCAACCGCAAAAACTCGAAAAGTCTAAAGAACTACAAATTGTTTTGTCAACACCGTGGCCATTGCTATTTCATTAGACATTTCTCTTACATAACAAGTTTGCGGTGGCATGCATGGCACATGTGCCACAACTAATCCTACCATGCCTTAGGGAATTTAAGTCACACAAGTTTGCAGTGGCATGCATGGCACATGTGCCAATACTAATCCTAGCACGCCTTAGGTAATTTAAATCACACGAGTTTCCAATGACATGCATGGAACATGTGCCAATACTAATCCTAGCACGTCTTAGGAAATTTAAATCACACAAGCAATGGCACGTGTTACACATAACAACAATCATGCACCACTGATGAAGTCATCGCTCCACTTCTTGAAGTCCTCAAGTTCCTTCTTCACAAGAGCTTCGGTCTTTGGGGTCTCCATCGATTTTCTTCCCCCTCACCGAAATGCGGCATCCGGACCACTAATTAAGTCGTCGATCCACTCGCTCGAAGTGGCACGCCCTCGTCACCTTTGGAGCAACAGAACTCATCGCTTCCCTTCAATATATGCCACGTAGATACAAAGTCGAAATGAACACCACGAAGTAGGTACAATGGTACTTAACGGTATCACTTATCGCCAATGCCGCAAGCTCCTTTTTAGCTTGATCGATGTTTTGACAACACCAAAACCGCCCGCCAAACGTTTCATCTTCACGTGAGACCTTGCATCCCGCATTCATGCCACAATGGCACTGCGGGGGGATCTCGCCTTTCGGCCTCTTGTTTAAACCGAATATGGATCTATTGGGATCATTTGGGTATGCCCCCTCCATGGCTTCCATGGCCCTCCTTACATCCATAAACCCCCACCCCGAGCCCATCTCGGACAACCAACACTCTCAAACGACCGGAGGAATGGAGGTGATGTACGAGTGGAGGTTGCCTGTGAGGATTGGAGGTGAGTGATGAGTGGAGGCTACCCCCCTTTATATAGAGAAGGTGGGTGTGGTGGACCCCATTTCTCTAAATCGGTGTGGGATTGGATTCTTGGAACCCGGCATTCGATTAGGCAACTAGGATGGAAGAGACGGGCATTCGCATTTGCAAGGAAGTCCTCGTGGCTTAAATCTGCCGGGCCACAACGCTTGGCGCGGCAGACTAACGTTGCCGCGCCATGGTGCCTGGCGCGGCAAGACTGCGTTGCCGCACTTACCTTCCACGAAATCCAGTACGCTCCCTCGGCCAAAATTCAAGTTTGGCCGGTGGCGCGGCAACACGAGCCCGCCGCGCCATGGGGGACGGCGCGGCAAAGCGGCCGTGCCGCGCCATGCGGTGTGGCGCGGCGAGCCTCGGCACGCGTAGATGCATAGGTGACGTCGGCGGGCGAGCTCGCCGCGCCACCCTGCATGGCGCGGCATGGCTGCTTTGCCGCGCCGTCCCCCATGGCGCGGCAGGCTCGTGTTGCCGCGCCACCGGCCAAACTTGAACCTTGGCCGAGGGTGCATACTGGGTGTTTCAAAACTTAAGCGCGGCAACGCAGTCTTGCCGCGCCATGCCCGTCGGCGCGGCAGCATGCGCCTGCCGCGCCAAGCCTAGTGGCGCGGCGGCCGCCGGGTGGAGGTGGCCACCGGTGGCACCCAAGTTGCCGGGATCGCCGCGCCCTTGGGGATGGCGCGGCGGGCGCATGCCGCCGCGCCGACGGGCATGGCGCGGCAAGCTCGTTGCCGGCCCGAAACGAAGTTTCTTCGGTTTCGTTGCCCTCTCACCTCGACGCACCCTGCAGGAAATCACCGTAACTCATCCACTCATCGAGAAGCCAATATGGGGACACTTCCCATGCTGGAAACATAGTTTCATACAACGTGCGTACATTCAAACATAGTTCGGCACACAAACATCACACAAAGTGCTTAAGTTCAACATCCTAAGGCCAACACATGCTCCGACAAAGTCCGGCACACACGTTCAACATCCTAAGGCGTAGACATGCCTCCGACATAGTCCGAGCACACACAAACATCACATATCGTCCATACGATCAACGACGGCGGCGGATTTGGTCGTCGGGGCTGAAAATTTGTTTAGGTCGGCGTTCCCTCCCCGGTTCCGTGTCCAAGACGTTGGCACTCCCAACTTCAGCGGGCCCACGTGGACGACGGCCGCGGGCTTTCTTCGCCGGGAGGCGGTGAGGCTGCAAAAATTGGACAAAACACTATAGAAGAGCAAGGTAATTTCAAATGCTGACTTGGATGGAAATTTTTGGATTCATTACCTGACTCGTCGACTCTCCTTGTGTTTGAGTTGCGGGTGGGGCATCAAACAAGACGTCCATCGGAATCTCCGAGACGTACGTGGGGTCTCCACGCTCACTACCACCGCCGGTGAGGAGGAGGAGGAGGAGGAGTCTCCATCGTCCTCGTCACCGGGCTCGGGGGTGGCGATTTCCTTACCACGACCACGGCCGGCACTAGCAACAACACGACCCGCCGATGCCGACGCGGTGCGAGCGTGCTTCGAGATGGGGTCCTTGTCGAGCTTCTAGCCCCGTGGTGAAGCGGGAGTGCGGCGGGATCCCGAAGAAGTGGCCCGAACATTGCCGCCGTGGACAACATCCGGAGCCGCTATGCGGTTCAACTTCATTGCCATACGCCTGCAGCCTCCTCGGACCCTCTGCAACATGCAATTGGTACAAAATGAAGACATGTTCAAAATATGGATAAACCTAAGCATTTAGTTTTTGAAAAGTAATACTACCTCTGCAAAGTTGCGTAGGGCTCCACCTTCGGAAGCACTTGCATGTTCCATAGCCACTCCCGCCTCATTTGCAAGCCTTGCAAGTTGTTGTCCCTACAAAAAAATCTTATTATAGATACAAATTATTAGAAACCGAAGTGATCAAACAACATTGGCTTGGGATAAATTTACCAAGTAATCGTGCAAAGGTGCTCGCTCCGGTCGTGTGCCCACACGTGTCGGGGTGTCGTACTCATCCGCGATGTCGTCGTCGGAGTCCGAGGGGGCATCTTCAATGTGCTCATCCGTCAAAGCCGGCTTGATCTTGGTTCTTGTAGAGGTATGGTACCACCTCATGTACTCTCTATGTGGTCCGGGACGCCAAGGAGGGCCATCTTGATGATCCATCCTCTCGCCGATTGTTCCAAATGTCCAAGTACCTAGCATGCTTCACCGTCCAATCATTCTCCTTGTATCTTTTTTGCTCGTTCACCCCGAAATAACAAAATTGCTTGTCACATAATTTACAAACCAACTTATGCCATATGAGAATAATGAAAAATGCATCGAGTTGGTTTCTTACTTGTGCAAGGCCGGAACGGTGGACGTGTGCTCTAGAGGCGAAGGCCGAAGCCTCCCAAACCGGCGTAGCACCACGTTTGGCAAATGCCACTCGACAACATAGTAGATGATGAGTGGCACCGTCGACCTCCACGAAGCCCGTCTCGTAACACATGGGTGAGAACCGGACGTGCCGAGGAAAGTCGCGGTCGTACGGTAGCCACTCAACCTACAAACATACAACATGTTTAGAGAAAATGTGATGACACAAAATTTACAAATTGAACACGAACTAGTGGACATGGGCTTGTACCGTGCCTCGAGTAAGACAAGTCCAACTCGTTTGTGTAGAACTTGTACCTCCTTCCCGAGGACCACGTACCGCCGCCATTCGTCTTCCACACAAACGCAAAAGTGGGTCGAGAATCCCGCCGATTCCAAGCCTCGCAAAATATAACCAAAATTTGAAAGATTAATAATTCATGAATATAAGTCCGCATGAATAAATAACAAAAGATTTGTATGTACCTCAACCGGCCCACGGTGTGGTCGGCCTACCGGAAGACGCTCCCAAACCCAAATCGCAGGAGGTAAGCGCATCCACCAAGGTTGGCGTCCCGTCCACTCCGCCTACAAGCATCACATAGCCGCCTATACGGCCATGCCAAAACCGTCGAACCCCAACCGTAGCCACGGATATTGTCCCAATCCCGACCCAAAAGTGGCGAGAACCATCCAAGAAACGGTGTTACCCGCAAAGCATTCGGTAGCGGGAACGTGGCAACAAAGTGCCAAAGCCACACACGTGCGTGCCTCTCTACAACGTACCGAGGAGCTCCCCGGGGGCAAACGGTGAAGTGCCGCCTCAACCAAACCGTGTTCACTCCGGAGGTCTTCTTCGACGCATCCCCCTCATCGCATCCGGTGGTCTCACCCCAATGTGCAACTCAACCATGTCTCGCCAACCAAGACTCCGAATGATCCCACTCACCGCCGGCCCCTCAAGTGGAAGACCAAGGATCATGGCGGTATCCCGCAAGGTCACCGTCATCTCTCCGCACGGTAGGTGGAAAGAGTGGGTCTCCGGACGCCATCGATCCACCAAGGCCGACAACAACGGCCCGTCCATCACGGGCAACCCACGAACCACGACCAAAGCAATGTCCAAGAACCCCGCTCTAGCCAAGTACGGGGCGTATCTCTCGTCCCAAGGAAGTGGAAAGTGCTCTCGCACCCTCAACGGGTTCAAGTCCTGAAAAACAATAAAATTCAATAATTACAACATTAGCAATGTCTAGTCCTCAAAATGCAAGAAATATGCTTAGCTCACATATTAAACACAACTAGGAGGTACAATAACTAATAAATTTGGATCTTAAGTTCGTGCTTTTGTAAATACCTCGTGAAGGTCGGCCGAAGGTGTGCACGATGGCCGCCATCATATGCGGCCTCAAGGAGCGGGTACACCGGGTGCGCCATCCGAAAAAAATTTACTTGTAGTTAGTAACAATAATTAAAAATTGAAGGTAAGTATATAGAAATATAAAATTATTTAACTTGCATACAAAATTTCATAATTTTTCACCTACTAACGTACTACCATGACACCTACCCTCGAGTTGGAACCACCCATCCTTCTATTTGTCCCCGTTGCTTTTTTCTTGCCCTTCGATTTTCTTTTCCGACACGTGCGTTTTTAATTTCTTTGTGACATTTTGAGCAAAGATACGTCATCTTGTCCGCATCGCTTCAAAATCACCCATATCATAAGCAGCGGCAAACCTTCCTTGACACGCGTCCATGTCCCCTTTCAAACGCTTCTTTTGCCTCCTACCCTTTTTCAATTTCTTCAAAGACGGCGATGGCACGTACTCCGGGCCATCATATTCGAGCCATTGTGACGGATCAAGGTACGGCTCAAAGTCGGATTCCCAAATCTTAATGGTGTGTTCTCTATAGAACAAAGGAGACATGTACATGGCATTTTCATAGTCTAGACCTCTAGCAAGGGCAAGCCGTCATCAAGTGAGAACAAGGAAGATGCAACAATTGAGGACCGTTACGAGTTCAAGTACGGCCCGAGGTCCACCCTATAGTGTCGACCGCCATGACTCTCCCCTCCAACATTAGTAGTAGAGGAACCTCGAATAGAATAAATCATTCGTCCGGACCATATGGTTCCGCATGTTGGTTCACGGATCTTAAAGCGACTTTATACATTATCTCATCCGCAAAGGATCCAATTCTACCCCCATTATCCAACAAATCACGTGCAATCCGCCATCTGTTCACAAAGTATTCATTGCATTTTTCAAATGAGTATTCAATGATCCCCGCGACGGGTCTACTTCTTATTCCTCTAAATATGTTGTTGTAACTTTCAGAATAGTTTGTTGTCATGATACCCCAACGCATACCCCCGACATCATATGCTTGAGCCCATTTGTCCTTATCCTCCATTTCATACTCCAAACAATCTTTAGCTTCCTCGTTCAAGTTCTTAACTAAGTCCTTGTGCGCTTCCTTAAATTTGTCCTCTCGTATGTACCGATGCCGCAACTTCAACCGTCCTATTACCTCCTTGTTCTTTTGACGACGCCACAAATTGGCGGCAAAGTGCCTAATGCACCACCGATGAACAAGTGGTGGATACCCATCCGGGTGGTCGCTCGCACATTTGATGAGACCATGGTGCCGATCCGAGATCATACATACCGTCGCATTGGACCAAGTACGTTAATGCGAAGGAGCCTCATGAACCATGACCAACCGTCGTCATTCTCACTCTCCGCCAAGGCATAACCTAAAGGCACAAGTTGCCGTTCGTGATCTACAACAACCGCCATCATGAGTGTACCTCCGTACTTGCTCGGTCAAGAAGGTTCCGTCTACAAGTATCACCGGACGACGGTGTTGGAAAGCCACTTTACATTGTGGAAAGCACCAAAAAACACGTAGAAGGACGGGCTTCAAAACACAACCGTCGAGAACACGAGAACCGGTCATGTAAGGGAACCATTTAACCCCGGGATTGAAGTGGTTCATGGCTCTCAAGACCCTTGGAATTTTTGCATATGACTCTTTCCAATCGCCCCATAGCAAGGCAATTGCATGTTGTTTAGCCCGCCATGCCTTAGAATACTTCACACGATATCCAGCAAACATCAATATCTGCTCTATCAAACTGCTGGCCGTCACCTCACTATTCTCACGAACAACGCCTAAGATACACCTTCCAATGTAACTTGCAGTCAATTGTGCGTGAACTCCCTTCACCTGACTCGACCGACATGTGTGAGGTCCCACAACCTTTGTAATCTTCCATTTCCCTGTCCCTCTTTGCAGCCGTGCCCATACACGCCACATGCACCCTTGTTTGCACATTACTTCATACCTAAGATTCCTCGTCCGAATGGACCACGTTGAAAGGCCTATAATGCTTCACTACATAGTCGACAAGAAAAACTTAAGTTCATCCAGGGAGTCAAACATCATTTTCTCATGTATCTCGGTGCTCCCCGGTAAAAATTATTCCTTCGTGAACAACCTAGTAGAATCACAAATGGCTCTATCGATACTACTCAAGTCTCGTCATTGCGAACGAAGGGATTCCAAATTGGTACCGAGCTTGGGTGTAGTGTTCAAGATCGTCACCAATTCTAGTGTTGTCCGGGAACCTAGGCACGTGTTCTTCACTTTCACCATTTCTAATGTTCACCGGCAGACCTACTTATGTGCACTTCCCTTTCAAAGGTTGTATGGTTCACCGAGGGTCCCGCAACATAATCATGTTGAACACCATCCAAGTTAACCTCACTTACACCAAGGAGTGCTTCACCGCATGTGCATTGGCATCATTTTGCTCTTCCGCATGCTCCTCATCGGACTCATCTTCGAATCACCTTCTTCGTAGCCGTCGATATATCATCATCGTCCATGTTTTCTTCCTCCCGCTCAAAACAATCATTGGGAAAATCATCATTCACCATCCCAACATCCCCACTAGGTTCCCTACAACCAAAGTCCTCCTCCAAAATTGTAGACTCTTGTGTACCTTTGAGAGCCTCAAACGGCACCTCCTCATTCATGTAAACATTACCACTAGGCCCACGAGTAATATCTACCACAAACTCCGGACATGACACATTAGCTTGACCAACTACCTTCTTATACCGATTCCAATTTTCTTCACTAGACAAACTCATCAACACATAATGAGCTCTAGCCTTCCCACAATCAAAACGACCTCTAAATGACAACTCATGCATTCCAACTCCATAGTTGACCATTGCACAATCAACTACATCCTTAAAGCTTGGCGGACCATCAAATGTTTCTACCAACTCGTCATATTCTCAAACTCTCCATTTTCTTTAACTACGCCACCATGAAACATGCGAACTAAACAGTCTATCTACAAAATGTATAACTTGTTTAATAACTATATAGTACTAAAATAGATATTTATTAAAAATATACATGAAAAATTAGAATTGTGTTGAACAAAAATTATATCCATCTCGATTTGTTATATATACACACGTGCATTACCCCTAATAAAATTGTTAGGTATTCAACAAAATTGTTAGGTATTACCCCTAATAAACGTGCATCCATATAATAGCTACACCCATTATCAACTACCCTAAACATTGGACATCAATAATATCATTAAATCGATTCATGCAACAAGTTCTACACGTCAATAACACGGGCAGAGAAACTATCGCGTATGAACTAATCATCATTTCCATTAAAACTAATTGCATTTCGTCTAAATTTCAAATTTCTATACCTAACCCTAGGTCACAAACATCTACTCCGATCTACACAATGCAACGGTAAAAGAGGGAGAGAAGTAGGTCAATACCTTCACAACGACGCGGGGAACAAATCCCCCCACTTTTTCCACCCCAAATCCCGTGCCGAATGGGGGGGGGGGGGGCGGCCGGCGGCAAGGGGCGCGGCGGGCGGCTCGGGCCGGAGGAGGAAGAAGGGAGAGGAGGAGGAAGAAGGGGGCCGCGCGGGCCCTCTTGACCGGAGCCGCCGCGCCGGGCGCGGTGGCGCGGCGGCCCCGCCGCGCCGCCGCATGTGGCGCGGCAGACCGGCCCACGCCCGGCGCGCGCGCGCGGCCGGCCGGCCGGCCGTGGCGGGGCCGCGCGCCACCGCGCCGGCGCGGCGGCCGGCCGCTGCCGCGCCACGCCGCGGGCGCGGCCAAAAGGGTTACCCAAAGTGCAAATAAAGTTCCCCAGGGTTATTTATAAAAATAATTTTTAAAAAATGTTAATATTAAAAAATTATCCGTGCGCGCACACATGCAGCCGCGTTCAAGAAGAACGGAGCAAAACACCAAGAACAAAAGTTTTTAGAAAAAGATCTAGAAAACAGTTAGAGAACAAAATTTTGAAATGGAATTTTAAAAGAAAAATTTGGGAACAAACTTTTTTAAAAAATATTTGACAAAAAAATTTGTTAAAATTTTCGAAACAAGAATTTATCACACAAAATCTAGAACAAAATTCGGAGACAAAAAATTGAAGCAAAACTTACAGAAAACAGAAAGTTTCGAGAGAAATATTTTTAAGGAAAAAATGGAGATAAAAAGTTAAAAAAAAACTTTAACAAGAAGAAAAAAATTGAGACAAAAATTTACGAACAAATATTCTGAAAAAATAGAAAAAAAACTTTTGGGGAAAATTTATACCAAAAAATGAAAAGAAAAAGAAAAAAATCTGGGGCTCCCTGGATTTCTAGCGCAGACTCCTCGACCTGGTTGCTTCGAAGTTCGACCTACCTGCGTAGGGGACTGACTGGTCTAGCGCCGGTCGCCGCCCCATTGCGGCTGGAGCTCGCCGAGGGGCCTCCTCCGCCCTGCCACGGCTGGAGCCCGACAGGTCCCTTCCCTACCCGCCGTGGCCGGAGCTTCGCCGGGGGCCGAGTGCGTCGTTGCCTCCCGACGGAGGACAAGTGGCGGCCGTGGCTCTACGGATCCGCCGCGCGCATCCCCAGCGGGTGACGAGCGCCGCCGCCGTAACAACCCTGTGAATTTTGGTGTGTAAATTTTGCGAAAATTTAAAACTTTTTGCTTGAATTTGAGTGCTATCAATTTTTGAACCAAATTGCTAGCCCTTCTCTAAATTCTCCACCAATTTAGCCCATTTATAAAACATATGTTTAAAATATGGTAAATTTATGTGAGTTGGTTTTTCTCTCGGTTTATTTGGAGTTCAAATGTGTGTAGTTTGAATTTGAGTGGGAATCAAATTCAAACTCCTTTTCAAACCCTAGTTCAAAGCATAATTCATTAAATTGTAAAATGTCAAACGGGTGCTTTGGGCCGTCTTCACCTTTCCCTTGCTTTGCGGCGGCCCGGCCCGCAACCTCTTCCGCCCAGGAACCCGCACCGCTCCACCCTCTTCTTTAGTCGCCGACCAGTGGACCCCGCGTGTCGGCCGTCTCTTTCCACCTACCCGGCTAACCCGGCCGGAACACACCCGACCGCGCCGCCGCCGGTCCCGCCGCACCCGCTCGCGCGCGCGCGGGGCGCGGCCGAGCCGCCCGGCCGGCATGCACGCCGAGGGGACCGGCGCCCGCGCGCGAACCGAGCCGGGTCCGGGGGGAGGAAAGGCCTATTCTACCCCCGCGCCTTGCCCCGGTGGCGGCGAGTGCGCGGGAGAGGGGGCGAGCGGCGCCGCCACGGCCGCCGGTCGGGACGCGAGCGAGGGGCAGCCCCGGAACTTCGCCTTGCCCGTGCGGTGCCGTGGATTCAAAAGCGGGAGGAGAGCCGCAGCAATCGTCCACCGCCACCAACCCACATTGGGGTTTTGCCCCTTCCCGGAGCCGGCGCCCGCCGGGAGGGGGAAGAAGAAGGGGGGAAGTTGGGGAAGAGGAGGCGAGGCGGGAGACCGACGCGCGCCGCCGCCGGCGCGTTGTCGCGGAGGCCGGACGAGGCCGCGAGGAGCCGGACGGGGAAGGAGGCGAGCGTGACCGGGGAGGAGCCGGACCGGAGCAGGGCATCACCGTGAATCTCGACGCCGACGCCGCACCGCCGCCCACGTCGAGCCCGCAACGACTCCACCGTCGACCCGCCGTGAGCACCGAAGCCACCTTCCCTTCTTCTTGCACCGCACCTCCTCTTAGCCTCGCCCGTGCGCGTGCCTTCGAGCCGCCGGTGGCCGAGCGCGTCGCGCCGCCGCCTCCCCATGGGCGACGCCGCGTCGCGTCTTGCCGGCCGGGAGCTCGGGGCCGTGGCTACCCCAAGCCGCGTCGTCCCGGTGCTTCCGCCAAGGTTGGGTTCGGGGAAAGTCCGGGCAGAAGGGCCGGGGAACACCCCGCGCCGCGCCGTCGAGCACCACGCCGAACGCGCGTCGCGACGCCGCCGGCCGGTGTGCGAGAACGCCCTTTCCGCCGCGTCGCGTCTATGGGCGAGTCGTCGCGGGGGCATGTGATGCTTTGCCGTGACCCGGCCTTCGTGCCGTGGGTATTCGCGTGTGTGTGCCGGTGAGCGCGGGAGCCGCCGGCCGCACCCACGCGCGCCATGGCCGTGGCCTCGCCACCGGTGGAGCTCCGCGTATAGGCGCTCCACGCCGCGTTCCGTGCCGAGCCGAGCCGCCTTCGAGCCGAGGGCGTGTTTTTGCGGGTGAGCGTGCGCTTGAACCCCTAGCCGGCCGCACCCCGGCGCGCCATGGCTTTGGCCGCACCGTGGAGATGCGGCGCGCCGGGCCTCGATGTCGCGCCGCGCGCCGTGGCGGGCGTGCCGCGGGCCGGCCTTCGAGCCGTGTGGGCGTGCGTGTGAGTCCGAGAGGGGAGAGGAGGGGCGAAGCGCACCCCGCCGCCGTGTCCGGGGCCGAGCCGCCGCGCCGCCGCCGGTGCGTGCGGCCGCGATGTCACCGCCGGGCGCGACGGGCGCCGTAGGGAGGGGCGGACTCCCCGTTTCCCCCCGGCCGCGGTAGAGTAGAAGGCCGTTGGGCCTCAAGTGCAAACCGGGCCTAAAAGAGGCGTCCGGCCTATCGGCCGCCGTAAAAGCCCACCGCGCGAGAGGGTGTCTCCAACCGAGGTGAGATCGGGGGGGGCTTGGGGAACCTTGCCCATCCGGGCCGGTTGGGCCGAGCCCGGTGGGCCATTTTCGGCCCGGAAAACCTTTCGCCCCATCATCGGCCCACGAACACGGAGCGCCGACGTCATGTCGCGACGTCGGAAAGATATTTTCCGAAAAACCCCTTTTCTTTTCTCGTCTAAAATTCCGTAAAATGTATTTAACCTTTAAAAATTCATAATAAATCCTAGGGGGCTCGAGTAAAAATACAAAACTAATTTCTATAAATCCGTATTTGCGAAACCTTGCTCGATTGTAGGTAGTTTGGGTTCATTTGGATCTTCTAAATTGATTCTTATTTGGAGTTATTGCTTAGATGTGCACCGTTATCTTATTTTCGCGTCGAATCTCGTGCGCGGACCCGAGCTTCGACCGGGAGGACGTGGAGGACCCCGAGTACACTTGCTCCCGCAGACGATCGCTTCAACGACAACGAAGGTGTCATGTCACTCCCAACCATATAGACCCTATGTTGCTATGTAGTCGCTAGTGCTTTACTTTAATGCATGGAATTGATGAATGGCATAACCCGTTTAATAGCCATGCCTTGATGCTTTGTTATACCCCGTTTCCTTGTTCTTCTACCTCGCGGGACTAGCTACGGACCCCTAGCAAGTCCCTTACCTCAACTATCCATACTTTTGTTGCTTGATTATGGATGGTACTGCGTGCTTGGGCTGAGATGTGGGTATCTCGGTGTGATTCTAGCGTGCGTTCTGGGTTGCGTACCTCCTTGCCGTGTTTTGGCGGGGAGCGAGCCGCTTGGTTACTTGTGAACGGCCGCCGAGGGAAGATGCGATGCGGCCTCTTACCCGAGGGTCGTGTCGTGTGGGATGGAGATGTTGAGTGCTCGCTCTCGGCCCCTTAAGGACCGATCGTCAGTTGACCTTGTTTCGGATGACTATTTTCGTACAGACCGCCCGCCTTGTATTGGGCGGGGGTGCGGGGTGAGACTTGTAGTGGATAGCACCCCCTCCCGTAGGAGGATCGGTGTGATCGTGTCGGGAGTGGTCTTTCCCTCCTTAGTAGACTTTGCCCTCGGCGAGGCCGGGGAAGGGTTCCACGGCTTCGAGGGACCTCTCGCGGGTAGTATGAGCTGCGCCGCGAGGGCCGGGCCGGGCTCGGAGATGCAGAAGGGTACTATCCACTTACTTGAGCTTCGGCCGTATGGTAGGGTCGGACACGGTGACGGCGGATCCGGACCTATTCGGGCGGGTACGGTTGTACAACCTCTCGCGCAGAGTGTTAAACCTATAGCTATAGTCCGTGTCCACCGGATATGGACGGTCTTTCGATCTCTCACCCGACTAGTTACACTTCTCTTGTGCTTCTTCTCTCCCCCGAGTGTGTGAGCCCGGCTTCGGCCGTTGAGATGTGGGGATAGGAGCGCGGTGGGCCCCACATCGCGGACGAGAGTTGGGTTCTGGATCGTGGTTGAGATCGGTGTTTTGGTGTGGTATTCCTTGAGCGGGGTGTGGTCCCCCGAGGTGTGGACCTCGGAAGCGGAAGCTTCCCCGAGGTGTGGACCCCCTTGCTATATTCTCGCTTTACCTTGTACGTTGCAATGTTTGCTTTGCTTAAGCTTTCTACGACGGAATAGGGTTATCTCATGCATAGTAGAATATACACCACTTTTGCCTCTTTGTTGGGAAGTCGACATGACCTACCCGCTTATCGGGTAGACCACGGCGACTCTAACGCGAGCCGGACTACGACTTCGACAACGACGGTTGGGTGGACTAGAGCTTTCCTACACTTGAGCCGCCCGCGGATATGGAGTTTCCCGCGCTTTCATGGAGCCATCGCTAGACGTTTTATTTATGTTTGATTCGATCATCGATGGACTTGTACCGGCATGTGCCGAAGAGATGTACTCGATTAATGTAATAAAATAAATGTTGTACTCTACTTTACTTGTTTTTATCTTTCTGTATGGATTTTTGGAATCGCTGAGACAGGGATTGCACGTGGTAGCCCTCCTGGGACTACCACCGAGGTGCTAAGATTCGGGGTTCCGTTCGCGGAAATCCGGGTCGTTTCAGTTGGTACCAGAGCCATGCTTGACTGTAGGACGAGCCCCAGGAATGGTCGATAGCATAGGAAGCCGTTTCTGAACCTTGAAACTTTATATAAACCCCTTGGCTTCCGTATGTATATAACTATACTTATATATATATGCATTACCTTGATTAATTTTCACTAACTACCTTACTAACTACGCTCTAACAACGTTGTGCAGATGGCGGAGGAAGCGTGGATCCCTTTGGAGTCGGACGGCAAGAGCTACGGAGGCTTCTGCCGCTTGCTGAGGGAGTGCCTGGAGGCAGCTGGAGTAGGGACCGATCGAGTCAGCTACAAGGGGAGGACCATGGGGCACAGAGAACAGACACCCACTTTCCTGACCGTTACGGTGCCGGCAGACCCACGGGTGCCAGAGTTCAAGGAGGTAAAGGTGTACTGTTTCGAGAGTTCGACCACGGAGGCACACCAGACTGGCGCACGCAGAGCTCTCAAGATGGTTTGTGTTCAGCTCAAGGAGAAGCTCAAGGACACACCGTTCAGCGTACTTCCGTCAGGGATCTACGACCTGGGTCGTTGGGACACGAGCGACCGAGCGCGGTACCTTGAGGTGACTTCTGTGGAGGAGGACAAGAAGATGCACGCAGCCAGACAGTGCATCCTGGCTCAGGACCAGGCGCTTTTCTGGGCAGACAGTGAGATTGCGTACCTTCGGTGGAAGTGGGATGATACCCTGCGGCGGGTTCAGGACCTGGAGATGGAGAGAGAGGATTTGCTCGACCGGTTGGAGGAGTCGCACGAGAGGAACGGAGAGCTGGTACAGCTTGGATCGGCGGCGGCCACGGCCCGACGACCGAGAGGGACGCCGGGGAGGATCGCTACACCGGAGGCACGGCCGAGGACAGAGCGGGGGAGTTGCACCGGCTACCGTGGAGGCCACGCGTGAGGACAGAGTGAGGCTTGCGAGGCGAGGGACCGGTTGGAGTCGGTTGGAGCGGCGCAGCGGTCGACTATCAAGTCAAGGTGTGGGATCTTCAGGAGGCGAGTCGACACAACTACCACCACTTGTGCTACCTCGGTGGACTGGTCTACGAGGAGAGAGACCGAGCGGCCAGGACCCGCACGGCCTGGGAGCGTTCTGACCAGCAGAGGCTGAGAGAGTTGGAGGAGCTCTCCGCGCGCCTACCGCCCAAGAAGAGGCCCCGACCGAGGACGAGAGACCTTCGAGCTACCGCCGACACTCCTACCACGTGTGCACCCGTACCCGAGTGGTTCTCGGGACACAACGGAGAGATGGACCGTGCTCTCCGGGATACCCGGGACTACTACGGAGGACCGGCGATCGGGTGCCGGGATACCCGGGGGCACACTCACCGCCGTTCTACTCGGTTCCACCGGACACCGGCCCCGAGGCACCTCGGTGTACCCCGTGATGGGAGTAGAGACTTCGTTGTAGATTCCGAGTCATTGTAATAAGTTAGATGTGATGCTTGTCACTTATCTTTGTCATGCTTGTAGTGGCTACCCCGATGATGCACCATGCGTTAGCGTGATGTGTTGCCGTGTACCCTCGAAGGTTGTTGGAGTAAACCTCGAGGTGCACCCCTTTTGTATGGTGGCATTGATTGAGTGACATGGATCTTCATGGTTTCTTTCGGATTTCATGCTTCTTTATGTCTGTCTGAAATTTTGTGATTGTTAGCAGGATTACTCCTTTATAGTTAATAACCTTAATAGATACATTCTCCCTACCACTACTAACTCTTGCAATCGGGAACGGATGTCGGGACCAAGGAGGTCCGGCGACTCTTGGCCCGTTTCGAGGAGGTCGCCGGGGACGACGGAGGGGAGGATGCCCCTAACCCGGCGGGAGCGAGAGGCCGCGGACGTCGTGGAGGTCACGCGCCACGAGGCGGGCTCCGCGGAGGCCGGCAGCCGCGTAGGCCGAGGAGGCCGAGTTGGCGGACGAGGAGCCGCGCACGACGACGAGGGAGCTCGGGGAGCGAGGAGCTCGAGCACGAGCGGTACCCCGGCCCCGAGAGAGGAGCGAGGCCGGGCTCGGGGGACACGAGGTGCCACCACCGCCACCTCCCCCGAACTTGGCCGACGTGATGGCAGTGCAGACTCAGCTGATGCAGACGATCACCCAGATGCTAGCTCGGAACAACAACAACAACCGAGGGGGGCGAACCGCAACGCGCCGGAGGGGTTTCCGGAAGAAGGTTGAGAACTTCAACAAGCCGCGACCGCCTACCTTCGACCACTCGACCGACCCGATGGACGCGGACAACCGGCTACGTGAGATTGAGAAGAAGCCGGAGCCGACCGAGCTCACCGAGGAGGAGTGTGTGACCGTGGCCGCGCACCGGTTGGTCGGCACGGCCGGTGCGTGGTGGGACGAGCTACGTGACTCGCACCGGGACCCGTTGCACATCGGGTGGGACGAGTTTGTGGAGGCCTTCAGGAGTCACCACATCCCAGATGCGGTGATGGACGAAAGGCCGACGAGTTCGAGCACCTCAAGATGGGAAACATGTCGGTGCGGGGAGTACGCCAACCGCTACCAGAGGCGATGAGGTACGTGCCAGACGACACCGACACAGAGAAGAAGAAGGTCTACTGGTTCAGAAAAGGGCTGCACAAGGGGATGGCACACCACTTGTCCGCGCACGACTGCCCGACACTTCGCTCCATTATCGACAAGGCACTGATCGTGGAGAGGTCAAGACTTGAGTACATGGAGGTTCGTGGAAGCAAGTCCAAGCGCACGGACCGGGCGGGGACGCTCGGGACCACCACGAGAGGCGAGAGAACGAGGTTACGCTCGGGGCCACCGGTCACGGCGGAGGCACCACGTCTCTCGGTCTCGGCCCGCGAGCGAGAGCCAACCCGGGCGGGAGTGGAGGTCGAACGCGGGGGAAACCGAGACCACCACCGCGGACGACAGACAGATCCAAGGTGACTTGCTTCAGCGCCGACGGATTGGGCACAAGTCGTTTGAGTGTCCACGAGCAGGCGCCACCGAGGAGTCGAACCGCGGCTCTCGGTTCCGGACCCCGGCCAAGCCACCGGCACCGGGAGGACGGCCACCCCGTACACGGCGGGGAGGGACCGCTCGGCCGCCGGCTACACGAGGCCGTCCGAACCACCTCACCGCCGAGGATGCGGCCGGCCGCACCCGACGTCACACTTGGTGAGTTCCTTGTTGACTCGGTTTTTGGCAAGCTGTTTTGTTCGATACTGGAGCTCAGTTTTCATATATTTCTACCAAGTTTGCTAAAGAAAGGTCTTTACCAACTAAGCCTCGACCAAGGCCTATCTTGACTAGCTCTCCGCTAGGAGAGAAGAGGAGTACGTTAGAGTGCAGGGGAGTGAGGATGGTGTTTGAGGGGCTACAGTTCACGGCAGACTTGACAGTATTGGAGTCTACCGGGATCGACGTGATCCTAGGGATGGATTGGTTGGCAAAGCACAACGGGATAGTCTCTTGCAACCCCGCAGTGATACGCCTAGAACACCCTAGTGGAACTACGGTGCGGATCGAACCGCGTAGTCCGAAGGTTGCAACGATGATGTGCAACATGAGTGGGAAAGAGATTGAAGAAATCCCGGTGGTCCGTGAGTTTCCGGACGTGTTCACGAGAGGAGCTTACGGAGTTACCCCCGCACCGGGACGTGGAGTTCGTGATTGAGCTGATGCCAGGGGCGGGGCCCGTTGCAAAGAGTCCGTACAGGATGTCGTCCGACGAGCTGGACGAGTTGAAGAAACAGCTCAAGAAGCTGCTCGAGCAAGGGTTTGTTCGGCCGAGTGCCTCACCGTGGGGTTCCCCAGTACTCTTCGTGGAGAAGAAGGACGGCACCAAGAGAATGTGCATTGACTACCGCACGCTCAACTCGATGACAATCAAGAACAAGTACCCGCTACCCAGAATCGAGGATCCGCCGGATAGGCTCAAAAAGGCAAGGTTCTTCTCCAAGATCGACTTGAGGTCGGGCTACCACCGGATGAAGATCCGAGAGCGAGGATATACCCAAGACGGCCTTCACCACACGTTACGGCTTGTACGAGTTCGTGGTGGTTTCTTTCGGGCTGACCAACGCCCCAGCTTACTTCATGAACTTGATGAACAAGGTCTTCATGGAAGAGTTGGACAGGTTTGTAGTGGTGTTTATCGATGATATCTTGATCTACTCTGAGACCACTGAGGAGCACGAGGAGCACCTGAGGGTCGTGCTAGAGAGGCTGAGGCAGCAGAAACTGTACGCCAAGTTCAGCAAGTGCGAGTTCTGGATGGAGAAAGTCGCGTTCTTGGGACACGTGTTGTCGGCGAGAGGGGATAGCCGTGGACCCGTCCAAGGTTGAGTCGGTGACCAAGTGGGAGCGGCCGTTAAACGTGACGGATGTCGAAGCTTCCTTGGGTTGGCAGGGTTACTACGGAGGTTCATTGAGAACTTTTCCAAGATCGCCAAGCCAATGACAGAGTTGCTCAAGAACAACACAAAATTCGAGTGGTCGAAGCGTGTGAGAAGAGCTTCCGGGAGCCGAAGAAGAGACTCACCACAACCCCAGTGCTCACCTTGCCAGATATCAAGAAAGACTTTGTGGTCTACCGTGACGCTTCAAGGCAAGGGCTCGGATGTGTGCGATGCGGAGAAGGGAAAGTTGTGGCTTATGCTTCCGGGCGGCACCGAAGAAACACGAGGAAAACTACCCGACACACGACTTGGAGCCGGGCACCGTTGTGCATGCGCTCAAGATCCGGAGACACTACCGATAGGGAACAAGTGTGAACCTGTTTTCCGACCACAAGAGCCCGAAGTACTTCTTTACACGGACGAGAGTTGAACATGAGGCAGAGACGATGGTTAGAGCCGATCAAGGACTACGACGTCGAGATCAACTACCACCCGAGGCAAAGCTAACGTCGTGGCGGATGCACCGAGCCGGAAAACATATTGCAACAACCTCATGGTAAAAGAAGAGCAACCGCTCGCATAAAGAGCTAGAGAAGCGAGAATCGAAATTGTAGACCAAGGCCAAGTCAACGTGATGCAAGTGACCTATGACTTGGAGGAACGAATCCGTACGGCCCGGAGGGAGTGTGCGAGAAATCAAAGCTTTGCCGAACTAATGAAGCGAGGGCAAAGCAGAGGACTACCGGGTAGATGAACAGGGCACCGTGTGGTTGAAAGAACGGATCTGTGTACCACAAGACAAGGCACTCCGGGAGCGGATCATGAGAGAAGCTCACGACTCGAGGTACTCGATTCACCCGGCAGCACCAAGATGTACGAGAGATCCGAAGACCAGTGTACCGGTGGAAGGACATGAAGAAGGATATAACACACTACGTGGCTCGTTGCGACACCGTAGCAGAGTAAAGATTGAACATCGAAACCCGTCGGGTTGTTGAAGCCGTTGGCTATTCCCGTATGGAAGTGGGAGGACATTTCCATGGACTTTGTGGTGGGACTTCCTCGAACACCAAAAGGAAATGACTCGGTTTGGGTCATAGTGGACCGACCGACCAAAGTGGCTCAATTTGTGCGGTGAAGACTCGGTATGCAACCGAGAAGTTAGCGGAAGCGTACGTAGAGCACATACTCGGCCGCACGGGGCACCCAGAAGTATTGTATCTGATCGAGGACCCCAGTTTGTCTCCAAGTTTTGGCAGAGCTTCCACAAGCTTATGGGCACCACTCTCAGCTACAGCACAGCTTTTCACCCACAGACAGATGGTCAGACAGAGAGGGTCAACCAGGTGTTGGAGGATATGCTACGAGCGTGTGCACTCACTTATGGCACCGATTGGGAGAGCAGTTTGCCGTTTGCAGAGTTCTCGTACAACAACAGCTTTCAAGCAAGTCTCCGGATGGCACCCTTCGAGGCCCTTTACGGGCGAAAGTGCGAACCCCGCTAGCTTGGTCAAAGGTGGGAGAGCGGACACTTGTTTGGGCCGGCAATCATTGAGGAAGCGAGAGGAGAAAGTTGAGAAAGTTCGTGAGAACTCGTAGATCGCTCAAAGTCGTCAGAAGAGCTATGCCGACAAAAGAAGAAGAGAGTTGACTTTTGCAGTTGGCGACCGGGTGTACTTGAAGGTCTCACCGCTCCGAGGAACCAAGAGGTTCTTGGTGAAGGGAAAGCTTGCACCGAGGTACGTGGGGCCGTACCCGATTACCCGCAGGATTGGGAGTTTGGCTTACCAGCTTGCACTACCCGAGACTATGACAGGAGTTCACCCAGTGTTTCACGTGTCACAGCTGAAGAAGAGCGAGAAGGCAGTGGAGGCTAAGCAAGTGCCCATGGAGTTGCTCGACTTGCAAGACAACCTCGGAGTATACGAATATCCCGAGAAAATCTTGGACAGAGCCGTCAAGGAAACAAGGAGAACCACCATTCCTTTTCGTAAAGTGTTGTGGAGCAACCATACGGAGCGAGAAGCAACATGGGAGAAGGAGGCCGATCTTAGGAAAGAGTACCCTCACTTGTTCACGAGAGGAGGTCGAGGACTAAATCTCGAGGACGAGATTCTCGGTGGTGGGGGAGAATGTAACAACCCAAGAATTTAGGTGTGTAAAATTTTGCGAAAATTTAAAACTTTTTGCTTGAATTTGAGTGCTGTCAATTTTTGAACCAAATTGCTAGCCCTTCTCTAAATCCTCCACCAATTTAGCCCATTTATCAAACATATGTTTAAAATATGGTAAAATATGTGAGTTGGTTTTTCTCTGATTTATTTGGAGTTCAAATGTGTGTAGTTTGAATTTGAGTGGGAATCAAATTCAAACTCCTTTTCAAACCCTAGTTCAAAGCATAATTCATTAAATTGTAAAATGTCAAACGGGTGCTTTGGGCCGTCTTCACCTTTCCCTTGCTCGCGGCGGCCCGCCCCGCAACCTCTTCCGGCCCGCAACCCGCACCGCTCCACCCTCTTCTTTAGTCGCCGACCGCGTGGACCCCGCGTGTCGCCCGTCTCTTTCCACCTACCCGGCCTAACCCGGCCGAAGACACCCGACCGCGCCGCCGCCGGTCCCGTCGCACCCGCTCGCTCGGCGCGGGGCGCGGGCCGAGCCGCCCGCCGGCACACACGCCGAGGGACCGCGCGCCCGCGCGCGAACCGAGCCGGGGCCGGGGGGAGGAAAGGCCTATTCTACCCCCCGCGCCTTGCCCCGGTGGCGGCGAGTGCGCGGAGAGGGGCGAGCGGCGCCGCCACGGCCGCCGGTCGGACCGAGCGAGGGCAGCCCCGGAACTTCGCCTTGCCCGGGCGGTGCCGTGGATTCAAAAGCGGGAGGAGAGCCAGTAGCAATCGTCCACCGCCACCAACCCACATTGGGGTTTTGCCCCTTCCGGAGCCGCCCGCCGGGAGGGGGAAGAAGAAGGGGGGAAGTTGGGGAAGAGGAGGCGAGGCGGGAGACCGACGCGCGCCGCGCGCCGCGCGTTCTTCGCGGAGGCCGGACGAGGCCGCGAGGAGCCGGACGGGGGAAGGAGGCGAGCGTGACCGAGGAGGAGCCGGACCGGAGCGAGGGCATCACCGTGAATCTCGACGCCGACGCCGCACCGCCTCCCACGTCGAGCCCGCAACGACTCCACCGTCGACCCGCCGCGAGCACCGAAGCCACCTTCCCTTCTTCTTGCACCGCACCTCCTCTTAGCCTCGCCTGTGTGCGTGCCTTAGAGCCGCCGGTGGCCGAGCGCGTCGCGCCGCCGCCTCCCCATGGGCGACGACGCGTCGCGTCTTGCCGGCCGGGAGCCCGGGGCCGTGGCTACCCCAAGCCGCGTCGTCCCGGTGCCTCCGCCAAGGTTGGGTTCGGGGAAAGTACGCGCAGAAGGGCCGGGGAACACCCCGCGCCGCGCGCGTCGAGCACCGCGCCGAACGCGCGTCGCGCGCGCCGCCCGGTGTGCGAGAACGCCCTTTCCGCCGCGTCGCGTCTCTCGGGCGAGTCGCCGCGGGGGCATGTGATGCTTTGCCGTGACCCGGCCCTTCGTGCCGTGGGTATTCTGTTGCGAGTGTGCCGGTGAGCGCGGGGAGCCGGCCGGCCGCACCCACTTGCGCCATGGCCGTGGCCTTGCCACCGGTGGAGCTCCGCGTACGGGCGCTCCATGCCGCGTTCGTGTTGAGCCGAGCCGGCCTTCGAGCCGAGGGCGTGTTTTTGCAGGTGAGCGTGCGCTTGAACCCTAGCCGGCCGCACCCCGGCGCGCCATGGCTTTGGCCGCACCGTGGAGATGCACGCGCGTCGGGCCTCGATGTCGCGCCGCGCGCCGTGGCGGGCGTGCCGCGGGCCGGCCTTCGAGCCGTGTGGGCGTGCGTGTGAGTCCGAGAGGGGAGAGGAGGGGGCGAAAGCGCACCCCGGCGCCGTGTCCGGGGGCCGCGCCGCGCGCGCCGCCGCCGGTGCGTGCGGCCGCGATGTCACCGCCGGGCGCGACGGGCGCCGTAGGGAGGGGCGGACTCCCTGTTTCCCCGGGCCGTGGTAGAGTAGAAGGCCGTTGGGCCTCAAGTGCAAACCGGGCCTAAAGGAGCTGTCCGGCCTATCGGGCCGCTGTAAAAGCCCACCGCGCAGAGGGTGTCTGCAACCAGTGAGATCAGGGGGGCTTGGGGAACCTTGCCCATCTGGGCCAGTTGGGCCAAGCCCAGTGGGCCATTTTCGGCCCAGTAAACCTTTCAGCCCATCATCAGCCCACGAACCCTGGAGCGCTGACGTCATGCTGACGTCAGCAGCATATTTTTCTGAAAAACCCTTTTCTCTTCTGTTTAAAATTCCAGAAAATGTATTTAACCTTTAAAAATTCATAATAAATTCTAGGGAGCTCATAAAAATACAAAACTAATTTCTATAAATCCGTATTTGCGAAACCTTGCCGATTGTAGGTAGTTTGGGTTCATTTGGATCTTCTAAATTGATTCTTATTTGGAGTTATTGCTTAGATGTGCACCGTTATCTTATTTTCGCGTCGAATCTCGTGCCGCGGTCACCCGAGCTTCGACCGAGAGGACGTGGAGGACCCCAAGTACCTTGCTCCGGACGGCGGCCGCTTCAACGGCAACGAAGGTGTCATGTCACTCCCAACCATATAGACCCTATGTTGCTATGTAGTCGCTAGTGCTTTACTTTAATGCATGGAATTGATGAATGGCATAACCCGTTTAATAGCCATGCCTTGATGCTTTGTTATACCCTCGTTTCCTTGTTCTTCTACTCGCGGGACTAGCTACAGACCCCTAGCTAGTCCCTTACCTCAACTATCCATACTTTTGTTGCTTGATTATGGATGGTACTCTGGGCTTGGACTGAGATGTGGATATCTCGGTGTGATTCTAGCGTGCGTTCTGGGTTGCGTACCTCCTTGCTGTGTTTTGGCGGGAGCGAGCCGCTTGGTTACTTGTGAACGGCTGCCGAGGGAAGATGCGATCTGGCCTCTTACCCGAGGGTCGTGTCGTGTGGGATGGAGATGTTGAGTGCTCGCTCTCGGCCCCTTAAGGACCGATCGTCAGTTGACCTTGTTTCGGATGACTATTTTCGTACAGACCGCCCGCCTTGTATTGGGCGGGGGTGCGGGGTGAGACTTGTAGTGGATAGCACCCCTCCCGTAGGAGGATCGGTGTGATCGTGTCGGGGAGTGGTCTTTCCCTCCTTAGTAGACTTTGCCCTGGCGAGGCCGGGGGAAGGGTTCCACGGCTTCGAGGGACCTCTCGCGGGTAGTATGAGCTCGCCGCGGAGGCCGGGGCCGGAGCTCGGAGATGCGAAGGGTACTATCCACTTACTTGAGCTTCGACCGTATGGTAGGGTCGGACACGGTGACGGCGGATCCGGACCTATTCGGGCGGGTACGGTTGTACAACCTCTCGTAGAGTGTTAAACCTATAGCTATAGTCCGTGTCCACTGGATATGGACGGTCTTTCGATCTCTCACCCGACTAGTTACACTTCTCTTGTGCTTCTTCTCTCTCCCGAGTGTGTGAGCCGGCTTCGGCCGTTGAGATGCGGGGATAGGAGCGGGTGGGCCCCACATCGCGGACGAGAGTTGGGTTCCGGATCGTGGTTGAGATCCGGTGTTTTGGTGTGGTATTCCTTGAGCGGGGTGTGGTCCCCTCGAGGTGTGGACCTCGGAAGCGGAAGCTTCCCCGAGGTGTGGACCTCCTTGCTATATTCTGCTTACCTTGTACGTTGCAATGTTTGCTTTGCTTAAGCTTTCTACAGCCAGATTAGGGATATCTCATGCATAGTAGAATATACACCGCTTTTGCCTCTTTTGTTGGGAAGTTGACATGACCTACCCGCTTATCGGGTAGACCCTGGTGACTCTGACGCAGAGCCGGACTACGACTTCGACAACGACGGTTGGGTGGACTAGAGCTTTCCTACACTTGAGCCGCCCTGCGGATATGGAGTTTCCCGCGCTTTCATGGAGCCGCTGCTAGACGTTTTATTTATGTTTGATTCAGTCCCGATGGACTTGTACCGCATGTGCCGAAGAGATGTACTACGATTAATGTAATAAAATAAATGTTGTACTCTACTTTCTTGTTTTTATCTTTACGTATGGATTTTTGGAATCGCCGAGACGGGGATTGCACGTGGTAGCCCTCACGGGACTACCACCGAGGTGCTAAGATTCGGGGGTTCCGTTCGCGGAAATCCGGGTCGTTTCGGCCCGCAGCCTCGAGTTCAGCTAGTGAAGAGCCGCCGCCGAAGGAGGTGAGGAAGAGAGGAAGGGGCAGCGGGAAGAAGGAAAGAAAAAACATGTTGGACTGCGGGGCCCACAGTCCATGTGCTGCTGGGAGTGAATCGATCGCGTGGATGGAAAATCACGGTCACATGCAAACTCAACATTGTGCAGGAAAGTGCTCCCCATGCCCATTGGGCCGTGGCAGGTCGTGAGCTCGTGGCTTCATAGTTTATGGCACTTCTAGAATAGACAGGAGGCAAGAGTCCCCCTAATCCCCGCCGCCCCCAAACAAATTCCTACGCCGCCTCTTCCCGTCTCGCCGCCGCCTAGCGGTTGAACCAAATCCAGGCGTGAAGCTCCGGCTCTTCTCCGATGTGACCGATCAGACCTCATGGCGAGCTCTGAGGTCAAGGGTCGCCGCAATGTCCCAAGCTTCGTCCTGTTCGACACCGGAGCTACATCACCGGCCCACCCAACTCCACCACCGCCACTTCCAAGACGAGCACAGACCTGCCCATTGAGGTGACATTCTACACCGCTCACCCGCCAGATCTCTCCCACAGTCCCACTTATTCGTCCACTGCCCGGGTCTAGAAGTGGATCCCACAGATTTGCACCTGGCGCCCAAAATTATCAGCACTGATGCCGACCTCGTCCTCATGCGCGTCCCGCGCGATCCCATGGCCAGAATGTCCCCGAATCACAGCGACTGCTTCGTCTACAAGTTGGACCCTGCTGGACAATCAAAGTTGTACCTGCTCTCGAACCTGTATCCCGAGCACTTCAATGGCAACAAGATTGCCATACTGAGCTACGGTAACAGATTCGTTGTTGCCACTCTCCGAATTAGGCCGCTTAGTGATTTTTCATTCAAGCTCCACCTATACCGCTCCGGACCCGACAACCAGCCAGGGAGCTAGACCTCCCAGCCGGTGTCCGTGGAGGAGCCCCAGAAGGACATGGTGTGCCCGATTCCTGACTCAGCACAGAGGCTCTTGTACCATGTGACGACGAAGGTGATCACGCTCGGGGGTCCTAAAGGTATAGTAGACTTCATCGATCTCTAGCGAGGCATACTTCTCTGCGACTTGCTGGAAGAGAGTCCCAAGCTTCGTGACATGTCGCTGCCCCTCCCAGCCAAGGGCAATTGGAGTAAATTCCTAAATAGCTACCCTTACTATTGCCGTGACATTACTGTCAGTCAGAGCAAAGACACTATCAAGTACGTCGAGATCGAGATCACTGGACCAACTAAGGTGGCCACCACTTCTGATTCTAATTCCTACTACGAATGGCTGAGACACCAAAAGCTTCCGCCATCGCCGTACTCCTTGGCCCCTGGTAGCCGGAAGATGACTACATGAAGTATGCCTATCCCAACCACATCATGGGAGAGTTGGCATCGTCGATGCACAATTCGTTCGGAGGACATCAACCTCCCTGCTGACAGCACAAGGGAGTATGAGCTGCTGCATGAGCTCATGAGCAGCAGCGCCAACGATGAGGAGAAGGCCACACTGGCAACGACCTTGTCCCTGTGATGTCTTCGCATGTCTTACTCCACCATGAGCATGGCTGATGATGACGATGTGGTTTATTTGTTGGCCAAAGGCATCAGCATCCGATCGGTGGAGATGGGAGTCACTGTTGATGCAAGTGTGGGGTCTCTGCAAGAAGTGGTGAAGCTTGATACCAAGAGGCACATTGGTTTTATGTGCTGCTGCTTTGCCAGTGGGGTCTCCAAACATCTCAAAGCTACATGTACTTGCACTGTTTTAAGTTTTATGTTATGTTGAGCTGAAACCAAAACTCAAGATTGTAGTTCTTAGTCGAGAAAATGGTGTGGATTTTTGTTGCATGTAGGTCGTGACTGATTTTTTTTGTTTCTATGAAAGAACAATATAACTTATCTGAAATTTATAGGCAAAACCATGTCTGCCAGTCTCATTTATTCGTACTTATGATCTGATGTCCAAGAGTTCAAATTGCACGTTTGTTCATCCAGTAAATGGTGTTTTGCCAAACCAATTGGTCTTCAAAATACTGTGTAAAGATCTAATGGCCTGATCAAGTGATCATAATAATTGTTGGTTTAAGATGGTCTGAAACTAAAAATTAACTTAGCAACTTAGTGCACAATTTAGGATGAACAGCTTGATAGTGAACTTAGAGCTGGCTTCTTGTAATGGTTGGAGACAAACTTTAATTTAGCTGAGTTGAATGTGATGCAAGTGTTTTTTTCAAGAAAACAACAAAAGTGTTGTAGTAAAAGGTAACACAACTTACAATTTTCTTTTAGTTTGATGGATGGTTATTAAGTTATTGCAAAAGTTTTGCCTTTACAATTTATTAGTGGTAGAGGATATGCTTCTTGAGTGAGTAATAATGTATTGGTGAGTTCCAATTTGAATGTGTAGATACATTGCTAGAAGTTTTGTTTGCCCTACTGTTTCACTGTTGACTACATGAATGTTCATTTGGGTATTTTGTCAAACTATAATCTATTTAATTTGATGTAGGTACATGTACACATGAAATTAATTAATCGACAAGAAGACAAGTAGAAGGAGGCAGCGGAAAGCTACATATGTACTATTCTTTGCCCACCAGCTGCAGCCTCTGCTTAAATGAGTAAGCATTGGCTGAAGGGTGTTAAGATTGTAGTTGGGAAAGTTTTGTAGTTTGTTCTACTAAAAAATCAGAAGATATATTTGTGTTGTGATGGTGCACTTTGGAAGGTTTGCTCGAGAGGAATATGTTGAAAGGGGGCAATACAAGCTTCTAGAACTTTCCCCACGATCCATGATATTTTTCATGAAGGCAATAGATGTTGTTCATGAAGAATTTAGAATAATGTAGAACCTAGATGTTTATCTAGGAACTCTCTAGAAAGGGGGGTATTAAAAGTGCATCTAGGCCCCTAAGTGGATTTTGGTGAATTGAATGACGAAACGATTAAAGGACTAATGTATTTGTCTAAGTTTGTGAGCAGGTTTACTTATATATTCATGAGCAATTATTGGAGTATTTATTTATGAATGAATATTATATGGCTCACATTGGAGAAGACAAATGTATGGATGATCCGCAGGCACATTGGTTAATGTCAAGTAATAAGTGGAACTATATTTTGGGGATGTTTTGTGAAGATGAATTACATGTCTCCAAAGAAAGTGGTAGCTTGAATAAGAATAAAAAGGGGACCATACAAAGAGAAGTTGGTAATTCTCTCAAGCTAAAGTGCAATGCTTCATGTGATTATTGAAAGAGCACATAAGGATGAGTGTAAATTTAATGGTCCTTAAAAGTAAGCTTGCATATTTGTTGTCAATCAAGAACAAGCATTTGAAGCGGAATTTTCAAATGGAACTTAATTAAGGATGAAGCAAAGTGGAACTCAAAGTGGATTGCGTAAGTGATGAAGAGATCAACTGAGGTGTCTAGGGTGAGGGACTAAGCAATCTTTGGGGTCTTGGCCCAGCCGCCATTAGCGTTTTGCTAAGGTGAAGTTCTAGCATCCGTAGGGTCTCCAAGTATCATATCCAAGCCATAACCAAGGGAAGCAATGCAACACATCAAAATGTTATGATTGGCAATATGGAGTGACTTAAGGATTAAAAGTGTGCACTATCATGCAAAAAGGGAAAAATCGTAAGTCACTAGCTCAAGTATGGATTTGCTCAAGACATCGGCTATGTTAAAAGTCCTCAAATTGGAATTGCAAAAGTATGGCAAGATTGAAGATCTACAAGCTCAAGTGATCAACTCGGCTTTATATTTATTCTTGAATTTAGGTACGTCGTACTATCAAGAGGGATGCAACATTAGCTCTAAGACAAAAGATCAAAAGTGCTCATTAGTTGACCTAAGTGAGAAGTAGCCTTGAGAGAGTCCCTGAGTAGTCTAACAAACCTCTAACCCATTCTTTGGCACTTCAACACATGTTGGAGTGCTTGTAAGAAGAGACAAGGGTTTTTGAGCTCTCTCTGCCCAGGGCGGTCTAACCGCCCCTGGCAGGCCAACGACTAGTTTTTCAAACTGGCCGAAGGCAGGCGGTCTAACCACCCCTTGCAGGACAACGACTAGTTTTCCTTGTGAGGGGTATAAGTACCGCACGAGCTCTACTTGTTGGGGCTGCTGCTTCCAGGGTTGCTGAGGTGCTTCCCCTGCTGTTTTTCATAAGCCAAAGCCAAAGAAACACTCCCCAACCCTCTCTTTGTGAGATTTGATATTCAAGCCATATCCTAGTGTTGGGTTGAGAATTTAAGGCTTTGTCAACTTGTGTGAGCTGAGCAAGAGCATCCCATAGCTTGAGCATGTGTGATTCGCGTCGGAAAGCCTTTGAAGCATTTGTTACTCTTGGAGGTTCACCTCCTAGACGGCTAGGCGTCGTCGGCTAGCTCCCAAGGTTGTGGTGAGCAATGACAAGTTTGTGAGGGCTGTGATCTTGCCTCTTCGTGGACAAGATCGCCTTAGTGGAAAGGAGGAAAGCGGTTGAAAGAAACCCGACTTGTTGTGGGAGATTTCCATTACAAGCTCCTCAACGAAGACGTAGTCGTTCCATTGTGGGTGGTGAACTTCGGGAATCAAATCTTCATCTCCCCTTTATGGTTTGCCTCACTCGCTTTGATTTCTAGCATATTTACTTTGCTTCCGCTCGATCTACTTGGGTGTGCTTGTCTTTGAGTGCAGGGATCATTACTCTGCTTGTGATCATCCCCAGGAGCCACTCAAGAACTTAGGTTCTTGCTAGAAGTCAAAAGAATACTTGAGTTGTGTTTTGCAGGTTTACTGGGCATGGCAGTCTAACCGCCCCAAACCCGGTCTAATCGCCCCCTTTGGTTCAGTACACTAGTGGTAGTCTAACCGCCTGGTAGGAGCGGTCTAACCGCCTGTGCCAGAGACGCTCAAGTTTTCGGGGGAAAAGTTTTATTTGGTCGTCTCGCCTATTCACCCCCCTCCAGGCGGCATCAAGGTCCTCTCACATACCTGTCTCAACCTCATGACCGCTCTTGGCCTATAAATAGAACCCCCCTCCCTTGCCAAGCCATCCAACCCATGAGCATGGTAGATGAGTGGAGCATAGGGTGAGTGCTAGGCTAGCAACTAAAGAGAGAGTGTTGCATACTCTTGTGTAATATTGTTGTGTTGTAATAAAGTTTTGTTCTTGTAAGTATTAGTTTGGGTCATATAGTTTCTAAGTGCTTAATGCATAAGTTGTGAGCCATTGAAGGTTGGCTCTGTCACTCGGGATCACAAGGGTTCGGACTTCATCTGTTGGTAGGCTCTGCCACCCGGAAGTCAACTTTATCTGTTGGTAGGCACTGCCACCCAGAAGCATGACCCATCGCACTAAGTAACTTGGAATTAAAAGGTTGGCCGACTCTAGAGCGAGTTGGTGTCCTTGGTGTAGGTCCTCAGCTTAGTGGGTATTCGGGTGTCCACAAAATCCAACTTGGTATCAGAGCTAGGTGGTATGGGACTGCTTGAAGGAGGCGTTCTTGTGAGCACAGGGTGCTTGCTGCATTCGGTGCAATATCAAGGCGCAGGGGGAGACTCTGCCGGTGCACAGTTAGGGACTGTGAAGCTCATTGGTCCGAGACCAAGAAAGCTAACTTGACGCCGGACGTCAGTTGTTATGGCAGATCTTTCTAGCGCAAGTGGTGGGATTCAGAAGCTCAATAACCATAACTATGGCTATTGGAAGATCTACATGGAGTCCTACCTACAAGGTCAGGACTTATGGGAGGTCGTTGCAGGCACCAAAATAGTGCCTCCAAAGGAGAGTGGTGACAATTTTTCGAAGAAGGAGGGAGTCGAGGCCTTGCGGAAATGGCGCATCAAAGCAGAAAAGGTCGTGTTCGTGTTGAAGACAACTATTGAGGAGGACCTACTGGAGTATATCTGTGATGCGAAGACCTCGAAGGAAGCCTGGGAGACTCTTGGGAAATTATTCTGCAAGAAGAATGAAGCATGCCTCCAAATCTTGGAAAAGGAGCTGTTAGGTATCTCTCAAGCAACCTTGACTATTAGTCAGTATTTCACAAAGGTAAAATCCATATGTCGAGAGATATCTGAGATTGCACTAGAGGAGAAGGTTGGTGAGGCCCGTATGAGGAGAATCATCATTAATGGCCTTGAACCTAAATATCAAGGGTTTATAGTCGTAGTGAGCAGATGGCCTACTCAACCATCATTGGTGGAGCTAGAAAATTTGTTGGCTAATCAGGAAGAGTTAGCAAAGAAGATGGGAGGCATTGTTGTGAAAGAAGAAGAGGATGAACTCTTCACAAGAAAAAAAAGAAGGGATCACCTCGTGGGCAAGGAAGACCAGTTGAGCACCAAACTATTTTGGCAATGATGGCCCACCTTGGTTTCCTCGAAAGATGGATAGTTTGGATCACAGACATCCTCAACTCTAGCTCTCCTGCCATCCTTTTGAATGGTGTCCTAGGAAAATTCTTCAAGTGTAAGAGGGGAGTCAGACAGGGAGATCCACTCTCCCCCCTTCTTTTTTGTGCTAGCTGCAGAAATTCTCCAAGTGCTGACCAACCAAGCTGCCTCCTTGAACCTGCTGAAAGCACCAATGCCACAACCCTGTGAGGATTACCCAATCATACAATATGCAGATGATACTCTACTCATCATGCAGGCTGATGCTAGGCAACTTTTCTTCCTCAAATCATTGCTCATTACCTTTGCAGAGGCAACAAACCTCCATGTGAATTATAAGAAATCTCAGATGCTACCTATCAACATATCAGAAGAGAAATTACAAAACCTAGCCCAAACTTTTGGTTGTGTAGTTGGTTCCCTACCATTCACATACCTTGGCTTACCCATGGGTACAACCAAACCAAAAATGGAGGATCTAACTCCTATGATGGATAGGGTGGAAAGGTGCCTTTCAGGGTGCTCCACCTGGTTATCTTACTCAGGAAGATTGCAGATGATTAGCTCGGCATTAACTCCTATTGTCACATATTCCATGTGCATCATCAGGCTACCAAGAGGGGTCATTGAGAATATTGTTAGGGTGAGAAAACAATGTTTGTGGAGAGGAAACACAGATAAGAAGAGGGGGGCAACTTGGTTTCCTAGGAAATTGCTCAAAAACCAAAAGAGAAGGGTGGTTTGGGAGTGATCAACCTGAGATTGCAAAATGATGCCCTTCTCCTCAAACAACTGCACAAATTCTACAACAAAGAGGACATCCCTTGGGTAAACCTCATCTGGTTTAAATACTATCAACATGCAGTGCCACATGTGGCCAGAGAAAAGGGGTCGTTCTGGTCGAAAGACACTTGGAGGCTTAACAACATCTACAGGTCAATCTCATAATGCATCATTGGGGATGGTACATCTGTATTGTGACAACCCGCCCAGAAAAATACCGTACTACCGCCTAAACCAATCCACTTTGGTCATTAAGCAGTAATGAAGTATCATCCTGTCGTTGGTCGTCGGGTTAACGCCCGGTAAATCACTTATATAGCAACGAGGATCCACATATATGCATTAAAACTCACACGAAGGCGAGTCCAGAGATACAACATAAGTAACATCCGAAATTTACCCCGAAGGGTTTAATCATTACAAAACGAAGTCTTTGGCACGACAACGCAGTTCAGAGTTTTTAAAACAGCGGAATTAAACTAAGCGGAAAGCGAGAACACCACGGGAGGCCAGCCATGATACCCTCATTCGTCATCCTCCACCCACTCCAGCTCCCAGCCGGGTGGGATCTCTCCGGGCCACACATCACCAAAGGCATTACCTAGAGCAACAGATTATAGCAAGACTGAGTATACTAATACTCAGCAAGACTTACCCGTCGGTGATAACTACTTCACCAACTCTAGACATGAAAGGCTTTTGACCACTGGGTTTCTTTTGCTGAAAAGTAACAAAGAGTATGTCCTTACTTTCAAGATTTTAGCACAAGTTCTAGTGGGTTAATTCTTTTCTAAATTAGCCATCTAATACAGACAAGGTTGTACCATATAATTAATCAAGCATAAACTTCATCAACTTCCATCATTAGGGATCTCATGGCTAGTGGAGTAAGTAGTCTCAGATAACGGTGAGAGACCGATAATCGATTGATTCAAACCTTGCAAGGTAGACCTAAACACACGGTAGGATGCCCCTGCGAGGACAACCACCAAGTGGTTCTCAAAACTCTTTGGGTGAGGATCGAATCTTACAGTCTTTGGTGCAGGCTATCCGGAATACCCCGCGAGGCACCCGGACTCACCATACATCACCGGTAGCTAGCCGTGAGACGCATCCCAAGATGAGTAATAGTAAGATCCCTTGCCGCCTCATTAAGGTACTAGGCTTACCGGTCCCATTCCCGACAAGTGCTTAGTACATTCAAACACTTAACCCACAATGGCCATTGGACCGGAGCCCACATCCCATGCTCTTACCACATGAGCAATCCATTTAAGGAGATCTTATGATTTCTATCTAGGAACCTATTCTCGCGGGTGACGTCATCACCTGACTTGTAACGGTCCTATAGCTTAGCAGCTATCGACCTAACATACTAGTAAGGACACAGGTACCTAGGGATCATGCATCTAAGGTTCCATACAACTCCTGAACTTAAATGCACAAGCATCCATAGATAATTGTATATCAATTTGAAAAACCGGGTCAGATGCACCGGGGCTTGCCTTCGTCAACAAAGTTAGCCTGAGCACCCTTGGTGTCTTCGAGTACTTCCACGTACTGCAGTGCAGCTTCCGCTTCTCCTTCCTCGGTTTCCGGAACAAGCGAGTAGTCACCGTCAGGAAGATCTACACGGAATGCAATGCAGGGTTCAGGTGAAGTGATAGGTTATTTATCTTATCCAACTCTTGTTGGCCATATTCACCTTAACAAATAATTAATAATTAATTTCTTTTCACGAAGGTTATTATTGATATATGTTTCATTCTTTTAATTAATCACTCAATTAATGCTTCCTTTTATAGTTTTTATTTCATGTGAAGATTTAATACTTCACCTTTCACTAGTAAAGGTGTGTACACAAGATAATTAATTACATTTAATTCTTTAAACAACAAGGATGCATTCTTAGATCTTAAGTAAGTTTGCAACATTTCACAAAAGGGTAAAAGAATTAAAAAGGCATTTTCCTAATTTAATCAAAACATTAATCTATAAAAGGCCTCCAAAGCTTTTATTTAACAATAAATCATTCAAAATTTCAGTGGTGCTTCTTAGGCAACAACACACCTATACTAAGCCACTGAACACACATGCATGCTTGGGAGTGCAAGAAATTAATTATACCAATAATTACAAAAGGTTAAACACATAAATAAGATAAAAGCATATAAAAAATAAATAGCCATCCAATTGCTCCAAACATCCTCACACATGTTTTTTGGTCCTAAACCATCCTAGAAAAACAGCAAGGACACCTAGAACTACTATTGATCTTGCATTAATCAATTACAAAAGAAAACATGCATATATTAAGAATAAATACTTCTGATCATTAAAACATTGTGATTAATTCACCAGAGGTGTAACTTGGCATAACAAGACAGTATGCAGAAGTTGGGCTCAAGAACATAATTATTTTTAGCTACAAAAATCATCTAGGCAGATTCTGCATAAATGGAAAACAATTCATATAAAAAGATTTACATCATAACTTTGTGCAATTTTTTGGTACAGGAGCTAGTCATAACATAACACACAACATATCCAAAAATTGGATACAGAGGATCTATGGATTTTGAGATATCACAGATATAGGTTTTTCACATTTCTATTTTTCATGCCAAGAATGTTAGGAAACAACCCAGGTGAGTATAACAAAAGTTGTAGTAATCCTCACCGGAAATCTAGAAAAATTGAGTTTGAAATTTTCCGTTTTTTTACGATTTTCTAGAGATTTTCTAACGCACTAGACTAACTGGTAATGAAACTAAGATAATTTTCGTTGCAATCGAGTCCCTGGTTTACAAATGGGTCCCTGGACTTCACATCCATACCCTTGCGGCGGCGGGGAGGTTCGCCGGCGGGGAGGTGGGGCCGGATCAGGGCAACAAGTGACACGGGTGGACGATTGAGCTCACCCCTAGCTGATTGGTGGCGGTGGCGTGGTCGGGGAGACCTCCGCTGTGACGCCCCAGGTTTTAATTAACCCTAATTGTCGGTCAACCTGTCGACCCGGGTCAATTAATGGTCAACCTGGGTCATCACCTTGCAAGTCTCACCGACACTCACCCATTAGCATCTTAAATAAGTCAAATACACTTTCCATGGTCAAAACCCTAGCTAAGGGGGGCAAACCCCTTTGATGTCGTGGAGTGATCCTGGAATCTTGGCCACGTTCTCCGAATTTTGCCTAAACACTTAAAAATCTACCAATACAAAAGTTGTGCAGAATCACCAGGGGCATATTTCATCTTCAGGATGCCACTGCTAGTTTTGAGTGGAAAAGGTGCTAAATTGCTAAGGAAGCTCATAATCACTATTCACCCGAGGCATAAAAATCTGCAAGTTGGCATTTGAATTTCTCTCTCAATTGGAATCTAATTCACATTCGGCATGGGAACTTTGGAAGGCAAGGAATGACCTCATCTTCCAAAGGCATTCACCCACTGTTGCTCGGTGGTTTTGTAACTTTAGAAATCAATGCTATTTACAAGCAGTGAGGTTTAACACCGACCTGCGGGCTAGCTTTTGCTTTTGGTTAGATGCTTTTAGTTAATCTCCCTGTAAGAACTCTGTAACCCTTGTTTTGCCTTTCGTTTATAAAAAAGTTTTTACATTGTGGGGATCTCCCCCACAGTTTCCCTTTCAAAAAAAGGAAGGCCAAACCCAAGGTGGGTAGAAGGTGGCAAGCATCATCCAAAGGAAAGAAGTAGCTCTTCAGGGGGAGCCCGTGGACAAGAATACCAACAACAGCAACCAAGAAAGGATGGATGCTTCAATTGTGGTAAGAAGGATCATTTGCTCGAGAATGTCGATTTCCAAGGAGGCGCTTTGGAGGAAATGAGAAGCGTTTTGGAGGGAATGTGGCCACTACAACACGATAGAAAAAGGAAGCATACGCCAGTGAAGAAGAGTGGGATGTTGAAGCTGGGTTTTCTCAGGAAATTGAAGAAAATGAGTTGGAGGAGGACATGGAGGCACCTGCTTTTGCAACAACAACTGATCCAACAGTAAACTACAAGGAGGATTGGATCATCGATTCCGGGTGCTCTAATCATATGACCAGTGATGACAAAAAGTTGGAAGGAATGGCCGATTACAAAGGAAGGAGAGTTGTGCTTATGGCAGACAACTCGAGATTATCCATCTTGCATGTTGGGAAGGCGGTCGTTCCAAGGTATGGTCCTCAACAACTCCAACTCAATAAGATTTATCATGTTCCTGGTTTAAATAATAATTTACTGTCAGTTCCACAATTGACAGCAGAAGGAAAACACATGTGTTATTTGGGCCAGAAGGTGTGGCAATTTTTAGAAAATTAAAAGTGATTGGCACAACAATCATGGAAGGAAGGAGGAGACAATCAGTCTATGTCCTGTCCGCTGAGTCTGCTTATGTGGACAAAACTCGAAGGAATGAGACTGGTGATCTTTGGCATGCACGTCTCGGACATGTCAACTATGGTAAATTGAAGGAGATGATGCAGAAGCAAGTATTGAAGGGGCTTCCTCAAGTGGACATCCGGACAGACACAATTTGTGCTGGTTGTCAGTATGGCAAGGCTCATCAATTGCCATATAAGGAATCAGAGTATCGGTTCAAGACACCACTTGAGCTCATACACTCAGATGTTTTTAGCCCAGTGAGGCAAATATCTATTGGACTAATGAGGTATATGGTGACCTTCATTGATGACTTTTCAAGGTACGTTTGGGTTTACTTTATGAAAGAGAAGTCTGAAGTTTTTGCAAAGTTCAAGGAGTTTAAGAAGAAGATAGAAAGTGAACTCAACATGAAAATTAAATGCCTCTGTACTGATAATGGGAGAGAGTACTTGTCAAATGAGTTCACTATGTATCTTACAGAGCACAAAATAAGAAGGCAATTAACATGCCCCAATACCCCACAACAAAATGGAGTAGCAAAGCGAAAGAATCACCATCTTGTGGAAACTTGTTGAAGTATGCTCCATGCTAAGGATGTACCTGAAAGGTTTTGGGTCGAGTGTATGAGGACAACAACCTATGTAATTAATAGGGTACCTCAACCCAAGTTGGGATTCAGGTCACCTCATGAGCTACTATGGAAGGTGAAGCTGGTGGTTAGCCATCTAAAGATATTTGGTTGTGTTTGCTACTGTGTTTGTGCTTGTCACTTAAGAAGTAAATTCGAAAAAGAAGGCCATTCAATGCATCTTTGTTGGTTATGATGATGCACGAAAAGGTTGGAGGTGTTGTGATCCAACCACGGGAAAGTGCCACACCTCAAGAAATGTGGTATGTGATGAAGCCTCTGCATGGTGGTCATCCGAGAAGGTTGAGCTACCATAATCACATGGTTTTGAGGAGGCGTCTTGAAGAAATCCAAGACGAAGAGGAGCAGGCACCAACCCCAAGTGAAGATAAAGAGACTTCTCCAAGCAAAGTCAAGAGCCCTTGGAAGACCGGTGTACATGAGATGATCTCAAAGGAGTCTCAGCTACCACAAATGGAGCTTGATGAGCCTATTCAAGGACCTAGGAGAATAACAAGGCAGAGCAAGCCTAATCCCAGGTATGCTAATGCCACTCTAGCTGATGAGTCTATACCTATCGAACCATCTTCATATGAGGAGGCATTAAAAGGCCCAGAGTGGCGTAAGGCGATGGAGGAAGAGATTAAGGCACTAAATGAGAATCAAACATGGGATTTAGTTCCAAGACCAAATGAAGTAAAACCTATATCTTGCAAATGTTTTCACAAAGTAAAAACTCGTCCTGATGGCTCGATTGAGAGGTACAAGGCTCGACTTGTGGCTCGGGGTTTCTCTCAGCAATACGGGCTGGACTATGAAGAAACATTTAGTCAGGTAGCAAAAATCACAATTGTTCGAATCTTGCTAGCACTAGCTGCTTGCAAGTCTTGGAAGTTGTGGCAGATGGATGCTAAGAATGCATTCTTACATGGTGAACTTGACAAGGATATCTACATAGAGCAACCAAGAGGCTTTGAGAGCAAGATGCACCCTGAGTATGTTTGTAAATTGAAGAAAGCTCTCTACGGTTTGAAGCAAGCTCCACGAGCCTGGTATGGGAAAATTGGTGAGTTTCTCATACAAAGTGGTTTCAAAGTTGCTCCATCAGACTCTAGCTTATTTGTGAAGGCCAAGGATAGTAGACTAGCAATAGTCCTAGTCTATGTTGATGATTTGATCATCATTGGAGACTACTCCGAGGAGATATAGAGGACGAGAGAAAATCTTTCGGTCCAGTTTCAAATGAAGGAGCTTGGAGAATTGAATCACTTCCTTGGATTTGAGGTGGATCGCACCAAGCAGGGTATATTTCTAGGTCAACAGAAATATGCCAAGGACCTTCTACAAAGGTATGGGATGCTTGACTGCAAGCCTATTTCTACCCCTATGGATTCAAATGTGAGGCTGCAAGAAGATGAAGGGAAGGAATTGGAGGATGTGACTATGTATCGGCAACTGGTCGGGAGTCTTATCTATCTCACATTGACTCGAACAAATATCTCTAATCTGGTTGGAGTGGTTAGCCGATACATGAGTGATCCAAAGAAGCCTCACCTTGATGCAGTCAGGTGTATCCTCAGGTACATTAAAGGCACCATCAACTTTGGTATTCTATACAAGAAGACAAAGGATTGCCAGGTGATGGGATACTGCGATGCCGACTACGCTGGAGATTGTGGCACATGACGATCAACCTCAGGATACTTCTTCAGTCTTGGATCAGGTGCCATATCATGGTGCAGTAAAAGACAACCTATTGTGGCATTGTCTAGTACTGAAGCAGAGTATCGGTCAGCGGAAATGGCAGTGCAAGAAAGCACCTAGCTTAAACAATTGATGGAGGATCTTCATCAACCAACAGACTATCAAGTAAGGATTTTTTGTGACAACTTATCCTCTATACGTCTAGCAGAAAATCCAGTTTTCCATGCAAGGACCAAGCATATAGAAGTTCATTACCACTATATAAGAGAAAATGTCCTTGAGGGAAAGATTGAGATGGTGCCTACAAAGATGGATGATCAGATTACCGACATCTTCACGAAGGGACTAAACAAGGTAAAGTTTGAGAAGTTTCGAGAAGCTCTTGGCATGGTTTGCAAGATAAGTCTAGAGAGAAGTTTTCACTGAGGGGGAGTGTTGAAAGGGACCAATACAAACTTCTAAAACCTTCCCCACAACTCAAGATCCATGATATTTTTCATGAAGGCACTAGATGTTGTTTATGAAGAATTTAGAATAACGTAGAACCTAGGTATTTATCTAGGAACTCTCTAGAAAGGGTGACACTTGTCTCAACCTCATGATCCCTCTTGGCCTATAAATAGAACTCCCCTCCCTTGCCATGCCATCCAACCCATGAGCATGGTAGATAAGTGGAGCATAGGGTGAGTGCTAGGCTAGCCACTAAAGAGAGAGTGTTGTATACTCTCGTGTAATATTGTTTTGTTGTAATAAAGTTTTGTTCTTGTAAGTTTCAGTTTCCCGGTTGGGTCATATAATTTCTAAGTGCTTAATGCATAAGTTGTGATCCATCGAAGGTTGGCTCTGTCACTCGGGATCACAAGGGTTCGGACTTCATCTGTTGGTAGGCTCTGCCACCCGGAAGTCAGCTTTATATGTTGGTAGGCACCGCCACCCGGAAGCAAGACTCATCGCACTAAGTAACTTGGAATTAAAAGGCTGGCCGACTCTAGAGCGAGTTGGTGTCCTAGGTGTAGGTCCTCAGCTTAGTGGTTATTCGGGCCTCCACAAAATCCAACATAATAGTTGGTCAATAAATTTTATAAAGTATAAGACCCTAATATTATGTTACTTGGGTAGTTGGGTTCTGTTATGAACTATTATGTATATCTTTGCCCACCCAAAAATTATTTAACTTGCTTATCAAACTCAAACGTGTTACACCGGGTGTTATCTATAGAAATCTATTTCTATATCTCCTTTTGTGATGCATTGTCATAGCAAAACCACTTGAAATCTAGCAAGTCTAATCGTTATATGCAATTTGCAAGTTTTGGCAGGTGTCGACTGACCTCTTTTCTTCAACCTCCATCTAGTACTGTTCTTGCACAACTGTGTATTCAGTGTACCTACGATGCCATGCCGCACTGAGGATATATGTGTAGGAGTATAATTGAAATGTCCATGGTTCTTACCAACTTCTGATGCATGCAACTCGATACCATTGACCAGAATCCCTTCATCAGGTTCAAATATAAATCTTACATGTGGAGATTCTCGGTTTATATTTGGGCTCTCGAACTAGCCGGTCGCAAGTCTATCATTTTAATTTAGTTATCTATCATACTGACATATACTAGATTAATCTATCATATACAACTATATAATTGATATCCATTTAAAGTCCCACATCTATTTCTTTTAACATGCAATCATTCCACATTATAACCAACTACATGTCATGTCATCATCCACCAACACATCTATTTATGTATTCAACCGATTTTTTGTGGCTGATAATATGTATTTATGAGTAGCACACCACAAAATTTTTGAAGTTGAAATATATGCAGATCAATCATTTTAGAATGGTTCAATCTCAACAAAATAACATGCTTTCATATATAATGTTGTTTACAAATGAATGTTGCCATGTAATCACTTTGGTGTTTCCACTTCTACATATTAACTTAAAAATTTATGTAAACATTCCTGCAACAACACGCGGAGTATCCGTCGATGTTTTAGACCGGCAAACCTACCAAGGGGGTACCCGAGGTAGTAGATTGTGCGGTGAGGATCGTGATCGGTTGACCGAGAACTCGAAGGTCCGCGCGAGGACACGGGACACAAGATTTATACGGGTTCGGGTCGCCAAGACGGCGAGCCCTACGTCTGTTTGGGGAACAAGTATGGCGCCCGCGCTTGGTGTTGTCCCCGGAGGGATGGGGGTGTGCGGCTAGGTACCCGGCCCTCCTTTATATAGTCCGGGGGGCGGGTTCCTAGTCGGTTACAAGGCAGGAGTCCTAGTAGGAGTACACGAGCGAGTCCTAGTAGGAGTACATGGGAATTCTACTAGGAGTCCGTCTTCTACTAATCTTCCTTCCTTGCATGAGTACCCGGGGTGTATGCCCGACAAGCCCCCGAGCACGTTGGAGTCGAGAGTAGTAGTTCGAGTAGTCTTGAAGCCTCTTCGAGTAGTCCTTGAACGTCCTCGAGTACTGCTTGGAGAGGCCTTCAATAGTACTTGAACTGCCGCGAGGCTGGAAGGTGGTCCAGCTCATCAGTCTTGAAAAAATTTGAATGATGGGTGTAGCATAGCAGCCCCCGAGCCTTGAAATGATTAGGTAATCAATCAAAGGGTCTTCAGTGTCCGCGAAGCCATCGTCCGAGTACTCTTGCAGCGTGTAGCCCCCGAGATAAGAGAGCCGTGTGAGCCACGTCGAGTAGTGATCGGTGAGGAGCCCCCGAGCTTGAGAGCGAGCGAAGCATGCTGAAGTTATCTTCAAGTAGCCCCCGAGCTGGAGAGATTCCAAGTAGCAGTTTGGCGTCGAGCCGAGGAGCTTGAGAAGTAGTCGTGCCGTCAGAGCGGACTTTAGAATGCGACTTAAAAACCGAAGTCGACTTTGTGCCGCGCGGAGCGGACTTTGAGATGCGACTTGAAATCCGAAGTCGACTTTAGTTGCCGCGCGGAGCGGACTTTGAGTTGCGACTTGAAAACCGAAGTCGACTTTAGGGTGCCGCACGGAGCGGACTTTGATATGCGAATTTAGAAGTCGACTTTAGAATGCCGCGCAAACGGACTTTGAGATGCGACTGAAGAAGTCGACTTTGTGCCACGCAGGGTGGACTTAAGATGCAAAAAACGAAAAGCACTTTCCGGAAAGCCAAAGCGAATGAAAAATCAGAGAAAACGAGTAGTTTTGCCGCCGGAGCGGGCTTAAGATTGCGACCGGAGTCGGCTTGTGCCATCGGAGTGGGCTTAAGTACCTGAGCCATGGATTTCAGACCCAAGGTACAGTTGCCGCCGGAGCGGGCTTGTGCCACCGGAGTGGGCTTGGATGCGACCGTTAGCGTCGACTTGTGCCACCGGAGTGGGCTTAAGTACCTGAGCCATGGATTTCAGACCCAAGGTACAGTTGCCGCCAGAGCGGGCTTGAAGGTGCGACCGAGTCGACTTGTGCCACCGGAGTGGGCTTAAGTACCTGAGCCATGGATTTCAGACCCAAGGTACGATTGCCGCGGAGCGGGCTTGAAGGTGCGACCGGAGTCGGCTTGTGTACCTAGGCCATGGATTTCAGACCCAAGGTACGGGTGCCACCGTAGTGGACTTGAAGGTGCGACCGGAGTCGACTTGCGTACCTGGGCCATGGATTTCAGACCCAAGGTACGGGTGCCACCGTAGTGGACTTGAAGGTGCGACCGGAGTCGACTTGCGTACCTGGGGCATGGATTTCAGACCCAAGGTACGGAGCGCGAGTACTTAGGGCACTTGGACCCATGGTACAGAGCGTGAAGACCACGTGCAGCTAGGTTCCATCGTCGGCGGGCCCGAGGGCCGCTTACGCCTAGGTTCCATCGAAGCTTACACACGTAGTATGCCACCGAAGTAGGCGAAGATGCGACCGGAGTCGACTTTAAGATGCCGCACGGAGCGGACTTTAGAATGCGACTTTAGAAGTCGAATTTAGATTGCCGCGCGTAGCGGACTTTAGAAACGCCTCCTAGGGATAGCCCCCGAGTTGATGAAGTAGACTCGCGGCGACTTGATTGATATGCCCCAAGAGTAGTCGGCGAGTGTAGCTCCCGTGAAAACCCGCCGAGAAGCATACACAAATAGTAGTCGGCAAGCGGTCCTACATGATAAGGAGAACAAGCCAAGAAAACAGTAATCATTTAGATAAATGACTTAGCCGTTGTCGCACAGGCGTACTTGTAGATGAAGCCGTGGCGATCGGCGATGGAGCCGCGACGGTTGTTGTTGAAGTCGACTAGTCGAGTTGATTCCGACTAGTTGTTGGGGGCGTGATCGCCGTTCTCGACTAGTTTGGAAAACTAGTCGAGATGAATGGTCGACGCGATGCGGCCGGGGAAGATGACGTCGTGGCGGCGCGGGGCGTACTCGAAGTAGAGCCGGTGTTGCCGCAAGACAAGTAGTCGCACCCCACGGCGTGGGCCGAAGTAGAGCCGGCGTGGCCGCAAGACGAAGTCGCGGCGCACGGAGTAGTCGACGACGAGACCGCGCGACGTGGAGTAGTCGACGACGAGTGGCGCGACGAGCCGCGCGACGTGCCGAGGCACCGGACGCGCGCGGCAGAGACGAAGTAGTCGACGACGAGTAGTCGACGACGAGCGGCGCGACAAGCCGCGGGACGAGCCGCGCGACGTGCCGAGGCACCCGGACGCGCGGCGGAGACGAAGTAGTCGACGACGAGCCCGGAGTAGTCGACGATGAGCGGAGCGACGAGCCGCAAGACGAGCCGCGCGACGTGCCAAGGCACCCGGGCGCGCGGCGTGCCGAAGTAGTCGACGACGAGCACGGAGTAGTCGACGATGAGCGGCGCGACGAGCCGCAAGACGGGCCGCGCGACGTGCCGAGGCACCCCGGACGCGCGGCGGAGGCAAAGTAGTCGACGACGGGCGGCGCGACGAGCCGCGCGACGAGCCGCGCGACGTGCCGAGGCACCCCGGACGCGCGGCGTAGGCGAAGTAGTCGACGACGAGCGGCGCGACGAGCCGCAAGACGAGCCTCGCGATGTTGCCGAAGCAACCGGAAGTGCGGCGTAGGAAAATTGATTCCGCTTTGACAAGAGCAAGGCGACTTGCTTCAATGGATCTCGGCGAGTCGACGAGTAGGTTGATCTTGTTGAGGGTCCTTCGAATTCGCCCGTGGTGATGATCACCCCTACCTGGCGCGCCAGCTGTCGGTGTTTTAGACCGGCAAACCTACCAAGGGGGTACCCGAGGTAGTAGATTGTGCGGTGAGGATCGTGATCGGTTGACCGAGAACTCGAAGGTCAGCGAGAGGACACGGGACACAAGATTTATACAGGTTCGGGTCGCCAAGGCGGCGAGCCCTACGTCCTGTTTGGGGAACAAGTATGGCGCCCTGCGCTTGGTGTTGTCCCCGGAGGGATTGGGGGTGTGCGGCTAGGTACCCGCCCTCCTTTATATAGTCAAGGGGGCGGGTTCCTAGTCGGTTACAAGGCGGGAGTCCTAGTAGGAGTACACGGAGCGAGTCCTAGTAGGAGTACATGGGAATTCTACTAGGAGTCCGTCTTCTACTAATCTTCCTTTCTTGCATGAGTACCGGGTGTATGCCCGACGGTATCACCTACTCCCTCTAGTTTGGTAAAAGAAGTCGTTTTGGACAAGGTTTGAGTCAAACATTAGGAATATACTTTTAAGTTTTTGAGTGAAATGTGAAAACTACATGAGTAGATTTGCCTTGTAAAATACTTTCATAAAAGTATACATATGTTACTTTTCAATAATTATTTTTATAAAAATAGGAAGTCAAAATTGTACTTTGGAGACCGTGTCGCTGTCATGAATGACTTCCTTTACCAAACCGGAGGGAGTAGTTTATTTTAGTGAATGGATCAACCCAATCATCTTAAATGAAGTGGAACTTGCACCCAGTGGCGAAGCAAGACTCAAAGTCATGAAGAGCTCACCCACCCTTCTTTCTTGTTTCCCCACCTCTTCTTCCTCTTTCCCTTCTTCCTCGTTTCGTCCATTTTTTCACCTTAGAATTTGCACATGTGGTGCGCAAAACACGGGAGATTAAATTCACTCGAGGAATAGGTTGTTCCCATTCCTACCACCCAATAAACAGAAGGTGTTAAATCCATTGCTGAGGAGGTCGTTGGAGTTGGAACGTGAGGGGCGCACTAGCGACGTGAGCGGAGCCATAATAATAAAGAAAGACACGAGAGTCATTCCTATGTCCGATCCCAGCCTCAACAAACGATTTTTGTAAACCACGTGTATTGGCAGGGTTTGGAGGGGTTTGTTACCATCAGGGTTTACCTTACCGAACCGGTGCACCGAACCGCCGGCCACCGATTTCGGTAAACCGGTCGGTAAGCCGCGGAAACCGGTCAAAACCGAACAAATTCAAAATCCAAATTGAAACGCCAGTTCAATCGGTTTCGATTGGTAAACCGCTCGGTAAGGACCGGTTACCGGTCGGTTTGGACGGTAAACCGACGTGAAAGGCAGAAAAACCGAACATGTTTTTGTGGTTCTCCGGTGGTAAATTAATGAAAATCTTAGCATGATCTATGCATAAATTAATGTAAAGGACCTCACAAAACCTCACCAAAGGAATAATATCATAGTTTTGCATACAAACAATGTCATAGTAATAATTGTGCATACAATACCATAGTGATAGTGATAATTGTGCATACAATACCATAGTCACAGTAATAAAAGATCAATGCTGTAGTAATACCATAGTCTACCAAAATCCTACATTTATGGTCTACATATCTACATTTACAAACCTAAATCATGTAAACACCTGAATCGAATCATATCTGCATCCTAAATCAAAATGTTCTACACTTCTATATCAAAACATATTTAGAAACTAGATAAATCAAACATTTATGAAGGGGGGAGACTTACCGCGCCGGTGCGGTTAACCGCGCCCCTAACCGCGGCTTACCGCTTGTCCGAGGTGGTGAACCGCTAGATCCGGCAATGGCCGGCCGGCTAACCGCGCCGTCCGAGCGGTAAACCGCGCTCGTAGGCCGGTTAGGCGTCGTCGGCGGCCGGACGGCGACCCGGGGAGGCGGAGAGGGGGCGGACCGGCACGGGAGGCCGAGCGCTCGGCCGGATGGGGTGGGGAGCATCGGTGGGGATATTTTGACCGCCCCCAATGGTTGGGCCTAAGTGGGCCATGCTGGGCCGGCGGGTTTTTTTTCTTTTCTTTTTTTGGTTTAACTTCGTTTGGTCGGAATTTATACTAAATGAACGAAGTTTGCAGCAAATTTGATACTATTAGACTCAATAAATCACAAAGTATTTTTAGGGATTTTTTTCCACATTTTTCAATTTTCGGAATTCAAATTCAAAAAAAATTCTACCCACCGGGTTGGTGTGCGGCGATGCATCGCAACCGGTCCGGGCGCGGCCTAATTCTTTGCGGTAGCAATCGGCCGGTTACCAACGGTAACGGTAAGGTAAACCCTGGTTACCATCGACGACTTCCCAAATATGCTCTTTTACTCAACTCAGTCTTTCCTCCCCGACGTGGATGTGATTCTACGGTTGGCGTGGATTGAGCCCTCATCCCCACCAATACCGGTGTTGCCAAACGAAGCCTTAGAGGGTGTTTGGATCCCACCTGAGTAGAGACTACTGACTAATTTTAGTCACCTTTAGTCACTAAACCTCCAAACACCCCTGACTAGGCGACTAAAAGTAGTTTAATCCCTAGTCACCCATACCCCAACTTTTACCGACTAAAATCCATTCTCTCACCTAATTAAGTGCTCCTCCCATTAGCTTGGTGGGCCCAACACACCAAATCCCCTCCCTCCTCTCGTCATCCTGTGCGGCGCCTCCCTCCCTCATCTGCATCCTGCGCGGGAGGTCAGGTCACGCGCCGCCGCTCCTCCGCTGACCCGCAGAACCCCGACGCCCCCGCAGCTCTCACACCCGTCGCCCACCCCCCTCTCGCGAGACCCGTCCCGCCACCGCCCTCCCCTCGATTCGCGAAGGAAGGGGCCGCGCGCGAGCCGCCTGAAGATGGTCGCCAACAGAAGCAGGGGAGCCTCCATCGTCCATCACCACACAAGAGGAGGAGAGGGACGAGCTCGGCCACGCAAATCGACGAGGCCCTGCTCTTCCGCCACCGGCGTCGCAGCCGCACAGGAGGTCCTGCTCCTCACTTCTCGGCGCCACTCCACAGCATGCCTGTGGCATCGCTGTGACGGCCTATGCGCGCCTCGGGGAGGACAAAGGCCGAGCGCGAGCAGCAGGCGGCGGAGGGCGCATGGAGGAGGGCCTGCTTCCGTCGCCGTCGGATGCCGAGCTCCTGGATCCCGGAGCTCCGCCCGCCGCCGCCGGATCCCGGAGCACCGCCCGCCACCATCGCCGCCTCGCCCCGCATCAGGAGCAACAGCTCGGGCCGCCATGGCCACAGCCCGCCGCCGGAGAGGCCAGCTCCCGCGGCAGCCCCACCCGTGCGCGCGCCTCCTGCGATGGCCGTGATGGGTTGATCTTTTCTCTTTTGTTTAGAATAGCGATGGGTCTGTACTTGGTACCGATGGGGAGGGAGAGGAGTGGAGAGAGAAAGAAGGGAGATAACAATTTAATGTTGACTAATTTTAGTCACCCTCCAAACAGGGGCTGACCAAACTTTAGTCTGGCTAAACTTTAGTCTGGTGAAGGGATCCAAACACCCTCTTAGTCACCCTTTATCACCCGTGTCAATCATCACCATGAAAAAGTTGCTTGTGTCGAATTAAAAAAAATAATCTTGTGTCGTTCTTACTGAGCTTAACTTGCTGCCACGGTTTTGGTATGCCCGACATTTGCATCCTCCGCAGAGGGAGGCAAACGGAAAGGGAAACCCAAAGGACGAGTGCTCGTAGCTGCCGTAGCTTCGCCTAGTGTGTGTAGTGTATGCTTCACGAGCACATCAAGCCATCATCGATCCGCAAGCAAAAACTAATCTTCCCACGGAGGATTTACCCGATGCGAAATCATATTAAAATGCAAACTAATCGATCTCATTTCTGATATCTGGCATGTTCCCCAAGCCACTCCATCCATCCCCACCGTTTCAAGTCGCGATCTTGCAGCAGTTGATGGATTTGCTGCAGTATACATAGGCAGATCCAGGCGCGCGCCACGAGGTCTCGATTCGTTCGGTAGGCGACGGCAGCCCCGGGGTGATGGAGACGCGGCGGCACCGGCGCGGGAGGAAGCGCCTCCTCTTCCTCCCGCTCTCGCTGCTCTGCCTCGCCGTGCTGCTTCTGAGCGCGCTGCTGGCGCCGTCAGCCTCGGCGTCTTCGCCGGAGGCGGCGGCGGCGGCGGGCGGTAGCAGGAAACGGCGGTGGGTGGGGTTCGACTACTACGTGCTGGCGCTGCAGTGGCCGGGCACCATCTGCCGTCAGACCAGCAACTGCTGCGACTCCAATGGCTGCTGCAGGTACCATTTCGCCTGCCATCTATCTTCGCATTGTCACAGCTGGAACTCGATTGAGAGCGAGCTCATTTGGTTTTCCTTGACACTTTCTGCAGATCGAAGCCTCTTAAATGGTTTACGATTCGTAAGTCCACGCAAATCATTTGCTTTTTCTCCCATTGCCACTGAACAATATATTGTGAATTCCTTAAGAATTTTGGCACTCGAACACATTGTTTACTAGTTTGATCTGAAATGCTGAAAAGAAAGGAAGCAATTATTAGATTCTCCCACCAGCTCATTTGATTTAGGTACGTGAACTATAGATGATTTTCCAAGCTTTTGTTTCATATCTGTCCTGGAGTCAAGACTAAAAAAAACATGCTGCGTGTTTTGAATAAAATTGTCATGTTAAGAAAGGACACAATGCACTCAGCAACAGTGACATTTTTTTAATCTCTGAGCAGGAACAGTGAACGTCCTCCAAATAATTTGAGCTCCTTTCTGGTGCCCTATACTAGGTTATATTAACATTGAAAAGGGACTAGTATACAGACATCCAACGGTTCAGAATAATTGTATACTTCGTAAAACTCAACAGTAGTATGGGGTGATATGATTGGGTAGTATAGGGTGGTATGGGGTATTATCGGAAAAACAAATAAAACAGCTTTTACAATTAATACCTCCTATAATTTGTTAATTAGAATCCCATATAGTACAAACAAAATTGTAATCACACACGATTCATTTGGAACTGTATGTTTCTCATCTTCCGGACCCATGTATTTTCTCACTCTCCTCTCTCTCATCTCTTCCTCTTGCAATGTTCCTCCGCCGGACTGCCTGCCGCCGGCCGGAGGTCAGCGACTGCTCCTGGGCCAACACAAGCAGTGACAGGGGCGCGTGCGGGGAAAGGGTCCGTGAGAGCTGCAGGGCAGGGGCGCGTGCGGAGTCGGCGGCTTTTCCTGCGAGCAGCGGCCACCGGCGGCGAAGGCAAGGCCGCGCGAGCCGCGGGGGCATGTGCGGCGCGCGGAGTGCCATTCACCTAACCCAATTCGCGTGGCTGCAGATTCGTGCTCTTCGGCGGCGGCTTCGAGCATGAGGGGCGGGCGTCCCCTTGTTCCTCATCCTCGGCACTTCAATCTCGTTCCAACCGCGGGGCGCCGTTCCCGGCTTCCCGTTGTTCCACCGGCCGTGTTCTACAGTGCGGTCTGCGGTGGCGCACACCTTTGATTAATCGTCTTGCTATCTGTTGACTACTGTAAATTAATCGTCTATCATAATTTTCATCTTGTGAACCGAAAAAGATCCTCTCATTACAAATCTGTGTACTCATGTTTGCTCTCTGCTGTCAATTACCATTGATGATTTGAGCTCGTTTGGTGTTTGCTTCAAGCGCTTGGGATGAATGTGTACTGAGGTGTTATACGAGCATACACATGAACAATCATGGTTGCAGACTTACAGTTGCAGTGGAATGCTCCCAACTGATTGGACCTGTTCTGATTTGTGAACTTGTGATATAGTACTAAAAAAGAATTCAAATAGAGACATCTCCACGGATCACAGTTGCGATTCGAGTTAACGTATTTTGGTTGGATAAGCAATGTCATATGCTACAGTCTACCAAATGGAAGTCTGAATATAGATTTTTGATCTATGACGGAAACTGAGGATTCAGAAATGATCTCATTACATATGTTACACAGAGCACAAAGCTTTTTTTTGAACCAATGTCACGGACACACTAGCTTAGTTTGTTATCAGACGACAATAAACAAGAATCTTATATTCCTTCATACTGCCCTCCTGTATGTATGCCTCCAGCCTCTTGACATATAATGCTTAACTACCATTCCGATGACATTGCCATCAAGGTCAACCACTGGTCCTCCACTGCCAACCTGCATCAAAGAAGTATTATTGAGTAACAAGATATAACAAAGCAAGAATACATTATGAGAACACAATCATATAATCACTACCGAAGGGGTCGAACAACTAAGAAACATGTGGTAGTTGCGCCCTAAATAATCTGATTCTTCCAAAAATTCGATTGTCCCATGCCTAGCCATCAGGTATGAGTCAATGTCTTTTGCTAGCACAAAAAATCTCATGACCATAGTTTGGGTTAGATCCAAACGCAGGGACCTGTAATAGTAGATCTGACTCTGACAAAACCTCCAATAAAGCAATATCATAATGCACATTGAAGAACAACAGTTGTCCCTCTAAGACAGTCTTATTTGGCAACGGAACTTGTAGCTGAAAAGAAAGAAGAAAGATTTGATTAGATATAGACAAAAATGTTCAAAGGTCATAGGATTATCCGCAAGTTGTGCTAACAATTATGCTATGCGGTGCATAGGAACACGAAGGCATTGAGGGCAACAGGACTTGATTGTACCGAAAAAATAAGTGCAAAATGTAACTAACAAGTCAGAAAATGTTTTTTTAGAAAACTCAAGACAGACATGCAAGCACAATTAATTAAGCAGGCATCCTAGTGTCTGCGACATTTGATTAGAATCCCATATAGTAGGCAGCGATGAAATCCGTGGTTAACTGACCTATAGGCATTGATGACGGCAACACTACTGCTCTTCAATTCACCTTCAAGGGATGCCCTCCGAGCTTACTCGACCGCAGCCAGCTGTGGTCCGCCCTTCGCCGCCGCCAGGAAGACACCCTGCATAAGTCTGAACGCTAGATGGGATAACAGACTGATGTATTGATTGCTCAATTTCCTCTTGAAAGTAATATAGCCAGCCAGCTTACAATCCAACTAAAACCCAACTCTAATTGTAATCTACACAGATTCTAGATCTCCTTTTCGAACTCTGGACTCTGATTCTATTTCTTAACTTCTGAACTTTTCTAACTCTGAATTTTCCTTATCCATACTTCTGACCACCAAATTGACTGTAACACATCTATTTCATTAAGAAGGTGGTCCATGCATTTGGCCCTTAATTTCTTACAGTTTTCCTATCTTTGAGAATAAAGATACTGATGATGACTAGGCTTTATCATTATAACACTTGCCCAATAAATTAGAGAAAATATAGGTTACATTTTTAAAAAAATAGAATTGGAATTTAATTGTCCTACCACTACAACAACACCTTCAAATGCCTTGAGTTCTATATGCTCGAGGGGTACGGGGAGGAAGACCCGGACCAGGATGGTGCATAATCATTGTCGTTGGCCGGCCTGGACGGATAGCTCCCTGGTGGGAATGGAGGCGCACGGGAGATCGAGAGGGAGGCGGACAGGGGATATTGGGTTCACTCACCGTAGATCAGGCGGTGGGGGAGGCCGGGGACGACGGCGCGCTGCCGCAGCCTCGACAACGGCGAGGGGCAGCAGGCTGCACTAGCGGAGGCAAATGCGGCGCGACGTAGGGTGTGACGGGGAAAATGAGGGAGGAGGCGACCGGTGGATGAGGAGGCGGACGACGGTGCCGCGACCTCGACCACGGCGAGCGGCAGCAGGGCTGCGCCAGCGGTAGGCGGAGGTAGGCAGAGGCGGCACCGCGTCTGCCGTCAGGGTGCGGCGGGCCAAACGAAACAGGGGTCACGAGAGAAGATGGGGAATAAAAGAGGTGTCACAGAAGTAGATGGAAAAAATCAAGGGGTCCAATTAAAAAAACATGAAAATAAACACAAGTACTAAATTACCCATGTCTATACTTCATACCACTGATTGGTGGTATAAGGCACCGGAAAAAGACCCAATAATTTACCTGCCTGATTTGTGCTCAGCCATTGTTTGATTTGGTTCCTGTCAGACATAAACTTCTGCTGAACTTTTTGACACCGAAATGCATTGGTGACAGTGACAATGATAGCTTCGGTTGAAAGTTTAATGATGCCTGTACGCATTGAGGTTGCACATTCAAGTGCCATAAGATCATTTATTCCAAGTACTAAATATCTCATGTATAAAAATGGACTTGTTGTATTTAGAAAAGGACTGAATTGATGCGCAAAGCCTCAATTTAACAAATGGCTATCATGTTTGATCAGTTGTTGATTTGAAGTGGTCGATGCCTCTAAATAGTTTACCTGCCCGATTTGTTGTTTTGATCAGCCATTTGTTGATTTGGTTTCCGTCAGACATAAACTGCTGCTGAACCCTTTTTTAACACCGAAATGCATTTATTAATAGTGATACCTTCCGTGCAAGTTTGAAGCATGTGTATGCATTGAGGTCGCACACCGGCACTAAAGTAGCATTTAGACTACTGTAGCCATTTCACTATCATCATTTTGTCTGAACAGATGGTCTCTGGCCACAGTACAACTATGGGGGATGGCCATCATGCTGCAGACCCTCCAGATTCAACATCAATAAGGTGCCAACTTTGCAAAATCTTTTTTAGAACAAAATGTCTGCACTCCTGCAAGCTTGCCATGTCAGTGTGCTTGATTTGCTTTGCCACAGATCTTAATGCTGATGCCGATACTAGAGAAGTACTGGCCATCCCTGTACTGTGGCTCTTCATCGACCTGCTTTGGTGGAAGGGGGCCATTTTGGGTGCATGAGGTGATTGGGATTTTTTGAGATCTGACTATGGAGAAGAATGCATATGCTGAGTGCTGACCAATGGTTTCTTTTGTTTGTGTGCATGTGCTGATGGTTTGCCGGATCTTCTCCAGTGGGGTATGCAATTTCCGAATTTGTTGGCAGAAAAAAAATGTTGTGCTCAATTACTTCTTAATTTCATCAAGTAGTCTGGTCATATCTTGTTGTTTTGCACACACAGTGTCATTCAAGATCTGTTCCTAACTTTCTACTCTATTTTCTTTGTTCTGGCAGAAACTCATGGAACTTGTGCTTATCCTGAAATACAGGACGAATATGACTACTTCTCCACAGCACTTTATCTCTACAGCAAATACAATGTTACGGTCGGTCAGCTCTCATCAGCACACCATGCTATTTGCACAAGGACTGAGATTTTTAAGATTTGTGGCATGTTTTACTATAGTTTTTGCTCCTTTCTTGCAGAAAGCCCTGAGGAAAGCACATATCCGGCCTGCAAGTGGCAGAAGATACGCAGTTGGACATATTGTTGCTGTGATTGAGTATGCATTTGGGGCAATGCCATCACTTGTTTGCAAGAATGGCTCAGTCCAAGAACTGAGGCTCTGCTTCCACAAGGACTACCAGGTAGGCAGTTTCTTTTCAGTTATAGCTATGATGTCAAAGGCTGTTTTCCCCTTTTTTTGAGATGGTACATGAAAGTTTCCTGTTCCAACATTATCCAATGTTTCTGGAAAATGCTAGTCCTCACACACAAGTCTATGAATTTAAGTCATGTTAGTTGAAGCAGGAAGATAATCTTATGCGGCTATGGTGTTAAGAGAAGACCTCAGCTTCTTATAAAGAGAATTGTAGTAGGTTTTAGTGTAAGAAATAATTAACAAAGGGCCATCATAAGTTCATAACTAAGAGAAACATAAACATAAGCTTTGAAGTGGACGTATGAACGCCCCAGCTTCTAAGCCGTTGATGCTCACTGGTATGATTACATCTCTTGTGTGGCAGCCTCGTGATTGCACGTTCGAGACCGACAAGGCAGCGAACAGCAGAAGCTACTGCCCCCGCTACGTCACCTTCCCGTCGTACAGACCATCCTGTGAGCTCTCATTCTGTGCCCGTTACTGCCGTTCCCTGAAACCAGTGCTGAAATCCCGCATAGACACAAGGGAGATTTCCCCCCAAATTAAAACTTTACACTGTTTTCGCATTGGGATGGTACACTAGAACTAACTGAACGATGTGGTTACGGTTGCAGTGATGGCCAATGCTACGGAGGGGATCACCGGCCAAGCCAGTGGCGAGCTGCACGCGTCCGGCTGAGAAGAGTTCAGACTCTTCAGGGTTCTGAACTCCGACGAGCACCGAGTCGTGCGGAGCGACGCTACGTTGATTGTGTGTAAAGAAACCTCCAGCCCTTCCTGGTTCTGAATGATGTCCATTCATGATTCATGAACCTATACAATCTCGTATGATAGGTCATTGAGATCTGGAATGTGATTTGTGAATAAATATCTGAAGAGAGCCCCAGACGTTTTCTCCACGAGAAGTATCTGCCATTTGCGTGTGTGTTTATTATACTCTTGAGTCTTTGAAGATCTGATCGTAGACTCGCAAGGGGCGTTTCCCTCCATATTTTGCTTTGCTGATGAGTACATTCCTTTTTATTTCTTTCGGAAAACTGCTTCAACTTTGCTATATCGGGTACGGGCTTCCGGTGGTTGAGATCGACGATGCCCTTTGATGGCAATGGCAAAGGATAGAAGACCCCGGTATCAAACTCATGTGTCCGGTTGCTTGTCACGCAGACGCAGGGATCTCATCTTCAGCCGCCTGCAGATTCCACGAGATGATCACGATAAGTATAGAGAAAACGACGAATTTGTACAGATGGACATCTCGGTGAACTACTATTCTGAATTCCGAATTGGTACCTGACTTGGCGGCGCGGGCCCGGTTGCCAGCGAGACGGGTGCCCCCACACACCCGCCCAGCCATTGATAGCCGCAGTCGTACTGAGCTGCCAGGGAGAGGAGGCGATGGCGACAACGACGGCGAGGAAGGCTGCGTGGATACTGGCGGCGGTCTGGGCGCTGGCAGCCGCCGGCCTGGGCTCCGTCTCCGCGCGCGCGCCGCTGGGAGGCACGGCGCAGGCGCAGGCGCAGGCGCAGCGCGAGTTCGACTACTTGAAGCTCTCCCTGCAGTGGCCCGGCACCATCTGCGCCTCCACCCGCCACTGCTGCGCCAGCAACGGGTGCTGCCGGTACGTGCGCAACCGCCGCGCTTCCCACCAGAGCGGCTTCCCCTCGCGCCCCTTCTTGCTCCATCTCAACATCGCATCCTCTCCTCCGACCGCCCGGAGCTTCACCGTAGATTGGTTTTTTGCTAGTACGTATTTCGTTTCGGTTGATGCAAGACCTGACGCGATCTCTTGGTTTTCTTCTCGCTCACGGTGGATTTCTTATCGATTCGGTGTGAATTTCGCGATTGTTTACTGTGATCGACTGTCTCTGGCCCGCCTGGTTCTGAATGATGTCCATTCGCGAACCATGATCTCGTATGATTAAATATCTGAGATCTGGAATGTGAAGTCTATGCCATCAAAGGGCGTCTCCCATCTTGCTTGCTGCGAGTATGGTTCTTTTCATTTCCTTCGGAAACTACTTGATGTTTGCTATCGGCTACGGTGGTTGAGATGCCCTTTGATGGCGATGGATAGGAGATCCCGTATCAAACTCATGTCCATGTGCGTGCGCCAAAAATGGATTCCAGTTCCACAGGATGATCGCGATAAGCAATAGCATTAGTTAAATCTCGGTGAATTAATTATACTGAAGTGGGTCCCTGAATTAGCGGCGCAGGCCCGCTTGCCAGTGAGACGGCCCGCGCCATTGATAGTGTCCCATCTGGGTGGGCCTCGTCGCCGCGCAGAAAGCAGTTGTACTGAGCTGCCGGCGCAACCGCCCCCACCGCTGCAAAGGGAGAGGAGGAGGAGGAGACCGAGGCGATGGCGACGGCGAGGAAGGAGGCGTGGGTGCTGGTGGTTGTCTGGGCGCTTGCGGTCGCCGGCGTCGTGGGCTCCGTCTCCGCGCGCGCGCCGCTGGGCCGCAGCACGGCGCAGCCGCAGCGGGAGTTCGACTACTTCATGTTCACCCTGCTGTGGCCCGGCACCACCTGCGCCTCCACCCGCTACTGCTGCCCCAGCAACGGGTGCTGCCGGTACGTGCGCCACCGCCGCGCTCTACCTAGCAGCCTCCAACCGCCGGGAGCTTCACCGTAGATTAGTTTCTTTTTGTCCGTAGATTAGTTTCTTTTTGCTGCTCGTATTTCGTTTCGTTTGATGCGAGACCTGACGCGATTCTCTTTCTCCCCCCTGCTCGGCCTGCAGCTCGGAGCCGCTCCAGACGTTCACGATCCGTAGGCGCTCGCTCCGATCGTTCGATTTGGTTTTCTTCTCAGGGTGAATTTCTTATCGATTCGGTGTGAATTCCGCGGTTGTTGCTGGAGCAGATGGCCTGTGGCCGGACTACGATGACGGGACCTGGCCGGCGTGCTGCCGTCGCACACAGTTCGACATGGACAAGGTGCGTGTTCGATTGGTTGCAGAGCGTTGCTGCTTCCGTTTAATCCCTCTTGTTGCAGAAGCTCTCAATGACCGTGCTGATTGATAGTCTGCTGATCTGCTTGCATAATCTCGTGTAGATACTGCCATTGAAGGAGACGCTTGACAAGTACTGGCCGTCCTTGTCCTGCTCCTCCACCTCGACTTGCTTCAGCGGCAAAGGACTCTTCTGGGCGCACGAGGTGTGCGATTCAGAGCTGACTCCTTATTGTAACTCCGAAATATGACTCTGCTTAATCTTTCCTTTGCATGTTGTCTGGCGGCATTTCTCCTCGATCTTCCGTTGCTTATTATCTTCAGTGGGGTAATGTTCTTTTCTAGGCCTTGCTATACAAACGTTGTTTGCAAAGCAGCGTCTGACATTGTGCTCTGATTGCTCAGACATTTCTGAGCATTGCAATACTGGATAGCCAATATATTAGGAAATGTATCACTGATTGTAGCCTTCCATGTATAGCTGATAGGCCTTCCTTGTATTAGGATTGACTAGGATTGATTCCTTGTAACTCCAGCCATATTGGCTATATATATGAGAGGTCACCCCCCTGATTTGGGTGTGGTGTTTCCCCCTAATCTCTCTCTCTCTACATGGTATCACGAGTCCAGGACCCCCCTGGCTCCCTAACCTTCCACTAAGACCCCCACCCCCTCCCTGTGATTTGGGTGTGGTGTTTCCCCCTAATCTCTCTCTCTCTACATGGTATCACGAGTCCAGGACCCCCCTGGCTCCCTAACCTTCCACTAAGACCCCCACCCCCCTCCCCCGCCGCGCGCGCGCGGCCGCCGGCCCCTTCCTCCCCTGCCGCCGCCATCTTGTTGGCCGTCGCACCTCTTCCCCAACCCACCAGCCGCCGCCATGACCGGCACCGGCTCCACCCTTGCGGCGAACAGCAGCCCCACATCCTCTGGCACCCAGGGCGACTCCGCCGGCCCCCTCTTCGTGCATCCATTCGCCGCCATCAACGTGAAGCATCACGTGCCGACGACCCTGGAGCTCAAGGGTGGGAACTACGCTCGCTGGTCGTCCCATTTCCTCGCCATGTGCGGCAAGTTCGGTGTGCTCCACCACGTCGACGGCTCTGTTCCGCCGCCCCCAACGATTCCTCCTGGCAGCAGGCCGATTGCTGTGTTAGGAGTTGGATTTTCGGCTCCGTCGCCGAGGTCGTCCCCGACATGGCCACCACCAACACCAACACCACCCAGACGGCTCGCCAACTCTGGGTCGCCATCGACGGCCTCTTCCAGGCGAACAAGGCGCAACGGGCCATATTCCTGAGTCATGAGTTTCACTCCATGACCCAAGGCGACTCCTCCATCGACGACTACTGCCTCCGCGTCAAGACCACCGCCGACAAGCTCCACGACGTCGGCCATCCCGTCGACGAGGTGCAGCTCGTCCTCAACCCTCCTCCGCGGCCGAACGAGGAGTACTCCGCACCGCCGATCACATCGCCGCCACGAGCCTCACCCTCACCTACGCGCGCGACCCGGCTCTCCCTCAAGGAGCTCCGCCTCGCCAACGGCAAGAAGGTCGCCGCCGCCACCGCCCTCGTCGCCTCTGCGGCGGCGGCTCGCTCGTCCGGACAGGCCACCGGCCCGCCCGGCCGCCGCCGCCCCGGCGAAGCCGGCGGCGGCACCACCGCGGCGACTCCCCGCCGCCACTCCAAGAAGGGCGGCAAGAAGACCTTCGGCGGCGGCGCCGGCGGTCCAACGGCGGCGGATCCGGCGGCGGCGGGCATGGCCGGCCGCGCGCGCCCCCCGCCGGCCCCCCGATTTTGTTTTAACCCGGCGGGCCCTTCCCCGGACCGCGCAAGGCGGCCGGCGGAGGCCGCCGGTGGCCCACCGGGGCGCCGGGCGGGCGGCCCGCGGTGGCGTGGCGGCCACGGCCGCCGGGCGCGGCCCACGCGAGCCCACACCGCATTTGCGCCCCTACAGTACTCCGCTGGGCCTTTCGCCGCCCCTCCCGCCCCGGCGGCACAGCGGTGGGATCGGGGCCTGGACTTATTGCGGCCCTCCAGCAGATGTCGGTTCAGGGGACTTCCCCCTGGGTCATGGATTCTGGCGCCACCTCCCACATGACTTCCTCGGACGATATACTCCTCCGCCGCCGCCCCACCCCTATTTCTTCTATTTTAGTAGGCAATGGTACTAGTATCCCAGTTACATCTCACGGTCACTCGTCCCCGCCCACCACCGCGTCTAATTTTGCACTCAATAACGTCCTTGTCGTTCCCTCGATAGTTCAGAATTTACTTTCTGTTCGTCAATTCACTCGCGACAACCACGTCTCCATTGAGTTTGACGCTTTCGGTTTTTCTGTTAAGGAACTTCCGACGGGGCGTGTGATTCATCGCTGCAATAGTATTGAGGACCTCTACACATGGCAGCCTTCATCACCCACTGCATCTGCACTCGTTGCCGCCTCTAGCACCCTTTGGCACCAGCCGCCTTGGCCACCCCGCTCCGGTTCGTTTTAGCTCGTTTAAATAAAGGCAATTTATTATCTTGTAATAAAGCGAGTCGCTCGCTTTGCCACTCATGTCGACTTGGCAAACATTTTCGCTTACCCTTTACTTCATCTAGCTCCCATACTACGGACCTTTTGAGCTTGTTCATTGCGATGTCCGGACCTCACCGATCCTCGGCGTTTCGGTTTTTCTTATTACCCGGCTAATTTGGATGATTACTCTCATTTTCGCCGGACATTCCCCCTCGGACGCAAGTCCGACGTCCACCAGACCATTGTCACTTTCGTTGCTTATGTACGCACTTAGTTTGGTCTACCCGTTAAGTGCTTTCAGGCTGATAACGGCACAGAATTCGTCAACACTGCCACGTCCACCTTCCTGGCGGACCATGGCACCCTGCTCCGCCTCTCGTGTCCGTATACCTGTCACACCCGGATTTAAGGACAAACCCGAATGCAAGAATACATGTGCGCCAGGATCAAGTTACACACATGCATCGACGCAGTGAATACCAAAACACAGTGTAAAGCGTGAAGAGAGTATTAAACAGTTATTACATGACCGAATGTCTCAACTAAACAATCGTTCGAGTAGCTAACAGCGGAAAAAAACACACGTAGAAGTCCTCCACGGGCGGTACCGACCGGAGAACGAACGCCTAGAACCCATCGAACTCATCATAGTAGTCTTCAAAACGCCCATCCGAGCGAGCGGCGGGTAGTGTAGATGCAATAAATGAACAACAAGCATGAGCACATGTCGCACTCAACAAGGGAAAAGTTCTATAACAACATGCAAGGCTTTATGGTGGAAGTCGTTGGCTCATAAGCAAGTCAAGCATTTTAGTTGGTCAAGTTTTATTAAGCAAACGTTACTAGCAAGTGTAAGTATATACCAAACCCAGATAATAAAATGCAACAGATCCATAAAATGTAATGCACAAGTTTAAAAGTTCCATCTTCCATAGAATTAATCATGTGAGGGTCCAGGCCGCTCTTGACCGTGAGCACGGCTAACTAGTTAGTTTTACACTCTGCAGAGGTTGTACATCTTTACCCACAAGTCGCGTAAAAACCCAAAAGAGTTTTAGACCCAACCATGCGATGCTAGCTAGGCACCATACCACACTACCAAGGTGTGATTGCATAGGGACGCTACGAGGCCGTTACAAAGATCCCTAGATGTAGGTTGCCCGCTAGGTTACTTGACAGCGCAATGCATAAACCTCTCTCACCGCGAAGCTACCACAAAGCGAGATCGTCCGAGGGCCGAGTTATACACCAACTACCGGCAACCCCCAACCCTTATCGGGTAAAGCATACCTAACATCTAGTTCACTAATTAATAAGCCAAGACAAAGCCATATGTCTTGTGGTAGTACTTCGTTTTCCGGGTGGTTCTCCATGTTCCGATTAACAAAGTAAAGTGTTCTTGCATTACATGAATGATAGCATAAATAAAGCCATATTAACAAGTGTTCATTAAACCATCCAAAACCACATAAAGCGCTAGCATGTGCTACCAAACATAAAGTAAACCCGAGTTGATCAAGGCATAGGATAACAAAGCTAGTCGAACCTTAACAATAGGACCCATCAATTTAATGCATAGCAATAATAAACAACTGTGTAATTGAAATGCATGTTGTAATAGGAATGTAACGGGAATGCAGCAAGGACTTGCCTTCTACCAAAGACCGAAAGCGCTCGGGGTCTTGATACCGAAAGTGCATCTAGGCTCCTAATTATTTTGGTGATAATGACAATGCAATTAGGGAGGATTAATGCTTTGAATGAGATGTGTGCAGGCTTTAAAGTGAAATAAATATGAATTCTCAAAGGAAGGCCCTCATTTTCTTTCTTATGGTGTTGAAGCTCAATTGGAGATTTAATTTTAATTTTCGGTTTGAATTTGAGTTTAGGAAACACCGTACTATAAAGAGGGATACGGTCGATTAATTAAGGTTTGCTACAAGTGCTTCTTGTGATCTTTTCTCATCTTTTCTAAGAGTGAAAAACCTAGAAAAACCTTTAGAAAAATCAAAATCAGCCCATTCTTTTTAAATCCCTTCCCCTCCAGGCCTACCGGGTCAACCGGCACGAGTGGCCGGGCCACCCGGAACCGTGCTGGAGGGAGGCGGGTGACCCGGCCACCCGTGCCGGTGACCCGCCGGTGTCGCCGATCGCCTCCAACGGTCAAGTCGGGGGAAGCGGGTATATATACCCCTTTTTCCTCCTCTTTAGGGTTCCGCCTTCTCCTCCATTGCTACACCCCCCAAGCTTCATCTCCTCTCTTCTAACTCATTCCCAAGCACTCTAATCAAGATTTCCTCCTAGGGTTTGAGTGTGAAAGCATTTGAGGTGTAGGATTTAGCCCCTTTGTGAGAGCTCTTCATTTCCTCCTCTCAAGAAGCACTTGTGGTGGCTTTGGTTGATTGATTCGTGTTTATTACTCTTGAAGCTTGCTTCTAGACGGTTAGGCGTCGCCCGTTGAGTGCCCTCTCCGTGTGGAGCACCCGAGATCGTTTGTATTGCCCCTCCTTTGTGGAGTACCTCTTAGTGAGCACCAATTTGCCTTTGTGGTGAATTGGAGAGGCAAGAGGCTCTTCGTGATAGCCCTCCCTTTGTGGGAACCTCAACGGAGACGTAGCCTTCTTAATGGAGGTGAACTTCGGTAAACAAATCGATTGTCTCTTGCTTGCTTGTGTTCATCTCATCAACCCTAACCCTAGAAGTTATATTTGAATCGATCTCTATATTTGTGTTGTTGTGTGTAATATCCTTTGTTGCGGGTCTTCTTCACTTCATTTACACCAAGTTGGTTCACATATTTGCTGCAAATTCACTTTCCCTTTAAGTTATTGAGTTTTACTCCCGCGTATCTTGGTTGATCGGCACAAGTGCCGGGGTGACCCGAGACCCGGATCATCCGGTCGGTCGTGCGGGTCATCCGGTCCCCGATCCGCCGCTCGGATTTTGCGGATTTTTAAAGTGATCCTATTCACCCCCCCCCCCCTAGGCATCACAAGATCCTTTCGGTATACTCTTCAACAAACGGCGAAGTCCCCGAATTGCTCGTACGCTACGCTCCACACATCACATACAAGCAAACAATGGAAACAAATAAGAAACAGTACACCAATCATCTCAAACAGTAGCAAAAGCAACATAAAACTATTCTACTCGTCGAGACGATCGCGTGGACATAAAGAACGCTAAAAACGGAGCTAAAACGACCAAGTTATGATTAAAACAAGTTTTAGGGCTAATTTGTAAAGAATCTTAAGCTTTCGGGCTAAAACAGAAGAAAACAGGGCTTAATCGTAAGGGTTTTCTAAGGTGGGAGGATATTTTTGTGAAACCGGGAAAACTCGGGGGTTTTTAAGCAAAACGGCACGGCTGAGGATAAGGGGCTGAATCAGATCCGTCGGATCGAAATCCTACGGCCCAGATCTAAAGTGGGCGCGGGTTAAAGGGTTGACCGGCAGGCTTGTTGACCGGTGAGGTTTCAATCTAATCCGAGTCGTTGGCTTAGGATCTAGCGGTCGCGGACGAAAACGAGCGGCAGGGGCGGCGCATGGCGGCGGCGGCGCGGAGCGCGCGGCGGCGGCGCGGCGGTGGCGGCGGCGCACGACGAAAAAAAAGCACCGGGGTGCACCAACCGACGCGAGAACCGCACCGGGACGACGGCGAGCGGCGGCGAACACGACGATGGGCTTCGGGCGACGGGGGGCGGCTCGACGCGACGGGCGGCGAGAAGGCGCGGCGGCGGCGCTCCGGCGAGGCCGGCTCGACGACGCGGTGCACGGGAAGTCCAACAAGCCGCACCAAGAGGTCCCCTACCTCACGGTGAAGCTTTGAAGCGCACCACCGGAACCGGCGGCGGCGACGCGCGGCTCCACGGCGCGCGCACGGGATTGGCGACGGCGCGGAGGGGACTTAGGGTTTGGGCGACGGGCGAAGACGGCTAGGGTTTTTGGGGGGCGCGGGCGCGCGGTGGGTCTTTAAATAGGCCGGGCGGCGCGGCCGCATCGGCGTGCGGGCCCGCGGGCGGTGCGTGCGCGCGGGGGGGGTCCGGCTCGGGGTCGGGTCCCGCCCCCAATCCGTCTCTGACCTGAGGTCGGGGATGACGGGCGGGGCCTTCCCGTCGGCGACTGCGGCCGGGCGGCCGCGGGTTGGGCTAAGCTGGGCCAAAACAGGCTGGACTGGGCTGCAAGCGAGCGGTGGCAAGCGGACGCGGAGGGAGAGTTGGAGGGCCTCAGGTGGACTTCGCGCGCTGGGCCGCGGCAAACAGGGCTGGGAGGCTGGTTTCCTCTATTCTTCTTCTTGTTTTCAAATTCTAAACAAACAAGCAACCAAGTTTTGAATTCAGACCAAGGTTTGAATTCAACACCCAAAAATAATGCGCCAGCATGAATGCAACAGTAAACTCCTATATTTCTTTAATTAATTAATAAAAATGATTAAATGCCTAGAAGCGCACAACACCCTTATATTCCTTAAGCGAAATCGAAATGTTGCTAAGCAAATTTTAATAAAAATCAGGAAGTGGAATTTAGGGTGTTACAATACCTCTGCACAAAACGGCAAGGCTGAGCGTGTTCTTCGCACTCTCAACAACTCCGTGCGCACGCTGCTCCTCCACGCATCCATGCCAGCCGCTTACTGGGCCGAGGCCCTAGCGACTGCCTGTTACCTCCTCAACAGGCGTCCCTCATCCGCCATTCGCAGTGAGATTCCCTACACGCGTCTGTACCGAGAGCCGCCTAGCTATGCCCACCTGCGCGTCTTCGGGTGCCTCTGCTACCCGAACCTCCAGGCCACTACCGCGCATAAGCTCGCACCACGTTCTACAGCCTGTGTCTTCCTTGGGTATCCCTCTGCTCACAAAGGGTACCGCTGCCTCGACCTGGCCACCCGACGTGTCTACATCTCTCGCCACGTCATCTTCGACGAGACGCACTTTCCCTTCGCAGACATCCCGGCCCCCTCACCGGCTTCCTCCCTTGATTTCTTGACCGACGATGACACTGTGGATACTATACTTTGCTCTACTAACCCTGCAGCTCGCTCCTTGTCGACGATCGCGGCGGCTCCGTTCCCGGGGAACGTCGAGCGGCCCGCCCTCTCCTCCGAGTCCGCCGTGCACGGGCGGGCATGGGCGCGCCGCCCCCACCGGACGCGCTCCTGCCGGCGCACCTGGACTTGCGCCACTGCCAGGTTCACCGCCGGCGCCGCCTGCGCCACCACGGATCCTCGTCTACTCCCGTCGACACCGTGCGCCCCCAACACTCGCGCCGCCGCCCGTACCGCGCTCGCCTCCTCCCGGACACCGTGACCCGAACACAGTCTGGCGTCATTTCGCGCGTCCAGTACAAGGGGCTGGCCGCCATCGTCCCCTCGCCGGTTCCGTCGAACTACCGCAGCGGGCTTGCTGACCCGAACTGGCGTGCGGCGATGGCAGAAGAGTTTCAGGCCCTCATCGACAACGGCACCTGGCGCCTCGTTCCACGCCCGTCCGGTGCCAACGTCGTCTCCGGGAAGTGGATCTTCAAGCACAAATACCACTCCGACGGTACTCTCGCTCGCCACAAGGCCCGGTGGGTCGTTCGTGGGTTCTCACAGCAGCACGGCGTCGACTACGATGAGACGTTCAGCCCGGTGGTCAAGCCGGCGACCATCTGGGCTGTCCTCAGCATCGCTGTCTCCCGTACCTGGCCTATCCACCAGCTTGATGTGAAGAACGCCTTCCTTCACGGACACCTCAACGAAACGATCCACGCGCGCCGGCCGCCCGCTTCGTCGACCCCCGCCCACCCCCGACTACGTCCGCCACCCCGCGAAGTCCTTGTACGGACTTAAGCAGGCGCCACGAGCTTGGTACCAGTGGTTCGCCACGTTCCTTCGTCGGCTTGGCTTTGTCGCCTCGACCTCCGACACGTCCCTCTTTGAGAACAAAGAGGGCACCAACATCGCCTACCTGCTCCTCTACGTCGACGACATCGTCCTCACCGCCTCATCGTCGACCCTGCTTCAGCACATCATGGCTACACTCTCTTCCGAGTTTGCCATGACCGACCTCGGCGACCTCCACCACTTCCTCGGCATCTCCGTCACGCGCTCACCTGATGGGCTTTTTCTGTCTCAGCGACAGTACGCCGTGGATCTCCTTCAGCGCGCCGGCATGTCTGAGTGTCACTCTACGTCGACTCCTGTTGACACTCAGGCTAAGCTCTCGGCCTCGGTTGGCGCTCCGCTGTCAGCCTTTGACAGCTCTGACTACAGGAGCTTAGTGGGTGCTCTACAGTACCTCACCCTCACTCGTCCCGACTTGGCGTATGCTGTACAGCAGGTGTGCCTCTTCATGCACGACCCTCGCGAGCCTCATCTCGCTTTGGTCAAGCGCATTCTGCGCTACGTGAAGGGCACACTCTCCTCCGGTCTCCACATCGGCACCGGCCCCGTCGACAGCCTGACTGCCTACTCCGACGCCGACTGGGCAGGCTGTTCGGACTCTCGCCGTTCGACCTCGGGCTTCTGCGTCTACCTTGGCGACAACCTGATTTCGTGGTCTTCAAAGCGACAGACCACCGTCTCCAGGTCCAGCGCCGAGGTCGAGTACCGTGCGGTCGCCCACGCCGTCGCCGAGTGCTGTTGGATGCGCCAGTTGCTTCAGGAGCTCCATGTTTCCCTGACCTCCGCCACCATTGTCTACTGTGATAACGTGAGTGCCGTCAATATGACGGCCAACCCTGTCCACCACCGACGCACGAAGCACATCGAGATCGACATTCACTTCGTTCGCGAGAAGGTGGCGCTTGGACAGGTCCGGGTTCTTCATGTTCCCTCTGCTCACCAGTTTGCTGACATCATGACAAAGGGCCTCCCTGTACAGCTCTTCACAGAGTTTAGGTCCAGTCTTTGCGTTCGCACTCCTCCCGCTGCGACTGCGGGCGGGTATTAGGAAATGTATCACTGATTGTAGCCTTCCATGTATAGCTGATAGGCCTTCCTTGTATTAGGATTGACTAGGATTGATTCCTTGTAACTCCAGCCATATTGGCTATATATATGAGAGGTCACCCCCCTGATTTGGGTGTGGTGTTTCCCCCTAATCTCTCTCTCTCTCTCTCTCTCTACACTTTAATATGAAGTTTAATTTTTTCCAGAGAAGCATGGAACGTGCTCTGCCCCTGTGGTTCAGGATGAACTACAATATTTCACCACTGCCCTTGACCTCTACTTCAAATATAACGTTACGGTTAGTACCCAGGCTGTTGACAGATTAATCATACCATAACATTGGTTTCTCGTTAGTCATTAGGCTAGAGCACCTTAACGTTACCAACATGGCTTTGACAAAGTAGTGATTGCAATGAGACTACCCATTTCTCAGTTTAACTTTTATAGCAAGTGTGTCACAGGGCTCTTTCTCTATAATAAATTTGGATTGCAGGAAATGCTGTCAAGTGGAGGTATCCAGATTTCAAATGGTAAGGAATACGCGCTGAGCGATGTCATCGATACCATCAAACATGCTTTTGGGGGGTCACCACAAATTGTTTGCAAAAGGGGTTCAGTTGAAGAACTCAGGTTATGCTTCGACAAAGAACTGAAGGTGAGTTCCCCATTTCCCCTTGAATGTCTCCCTAGAATTTGTTGCTATGAAATATTATGGTCATGGGTAGAATAGAACCATCAACTCTAAATATCATTCCTACATGATTGAAAGTCTCACTTGCTAAATTTTAAAGTGTTTCTCAATAATGTCACATCCAATTCATATATCCTCAACAACCGCTAGTGCTCTGGATCCTGTGGAAACAAAACATGATAGATCCACCATCTAGAATCAGATGACATGATTATCTGAATCATATGGATATTCTGTACCCAGTTTAGTTACGTTTTGTTGTGTCTGAACCTGGACATGCTCACTGCTTTCTCCTAGTTTCTGGTCTAAATTTCACTTTTAAATACTGAACGTTCTGTTCCCGCATGTCGGATGCATATTTATTTTCAAATTTGAAGTGACACGTGTTGCTCGGCAATTCTGATCTCAATTTATGTTTCCAGCCTCGTGATTGTCTTACTACTTCGACAAATGGAGGTGTGTTAAGAACAAAGCATTGCCCACGGTACATAACTCTGCCAACATACGACCCACTTGGTAAGTTGGCTCAATATAAACATCTAAAGCTAGCTTTAATTCCAGATCAAACTGTGCTGGTGTATATGCTAATTGCTTCTCTTGGAATGACTGTAGTGCTTGCCAATTCAACTAGAGAGGTCATGACACAGTTCAACAATTTCGAGGTGTCTGCAGCTCTTTACACATCTTAAGATGCAATTGTTGCAGCCAACTATTCCATGGATGTGACAAAACAAACATCTTTAGGGCCATGGACACATCTCTTGCGCAATTATGATAGCAAAAGGTGGTCGAAGGAGAACCTAGATCCAGGGAAACTAACGTCTGGGGTTTTCGATCATTAGTACACTTGAAAGAGAACTGTACCCTTTCAAATCCAGGGGAATTGGTCTCTGGGACTTTCGATCATTTGTACACTTAAAAGATAATCATACCTTTTTTTTAGTCTGGAAATTTACATGTAACCATGAAGTTCAGATGTCATTGTATATACACATTCAGTAGCTGGACGGTGTCGTTGTTCTTGTTTTCTCGTGCAGGTTTTAATGTTCAAACAATCAGTGCTAGTTTCAGCACACTGTCACTGTCGAATGAATTGCCAAATTGCAAAATCAAATCGTATTATGAGGTAAGATTTTTTTTCCGAGTGACAAAACAGATGGAGAAACTCAGGACGATGCTGTGTCATCTTCACTTCAGTCATCTCGCTTGCAGCATGTCACGAATAGTTTAACGCCCGACATCTCTGGTGATACATACAACTATACAAGGAGAGAATGCCTGAATTCTTGGGGACTGCAAGCAGTGCAGATAATAAAGCCGTAAAATGCCCAAAGTACCATGAAGTGCAGGCAATGCAGATTCCCAGCTCTACTGGAGAAGCAAATAGAGTTATAGCTGTAAAAGCGTGTAATAATCCCAGTAGGGTGGTAAAATTCACAGCAACAATCCAGCTCATATCCATGTATAAAAGGTGTAGTTGAAATTTCATGGAAGTCACTAGGATTGTACAGTACAATTACAGACTATTTTTGTTTCCAGTAGTCAATATCTGGAATCTTAGCAACCACCTCCAAAGTCCAAGCGGGTTTCAAGAAAATGCCTGGATCCTTCATGTTACACAGCCAAAAATCTTCTATTGGTGTCAATCAACCTAATAAGCCGAATTAAAGAGAGTTGGTACACTCTGCAACTCTTAGAATGCAAGAATCTGCAAAAAAAATAAAAGAGCATACTTTAAACTGAAGTAAAAAGAGCAGATGCATCTGTTGTTGTAACATGACAGCAAAAAAGATGACAAAAAGGCACCATTGAAAAAACACTGCATAGGAAATGAATTCATGGTATGTAACATCAAAGGATAGAAATTAACACTCACCATCAGAATGCATCACCAAAATATTGCAGACTTGATGTAGAAATGCCTGGTGCCTGCTACACAACTCCATGCTCCAATATGTCGCCGCGTGAAAAGGTAGCAGGATTGCCAGACTACCCTTGATGTGATGAGAATCATCTAAAGCAAGCCCACTTTATCCATGTTGTGAAATAAAACATAGAAAGGTGATCTGGTATGTCTGCCTGCAGGAGCACATAATGTAAAAAATAAAAGTTAAAGAGAGTAATTCAATGACTCTACTGATACGGCATTCAGCAACAAAGAAGGTAACATAATTAATTTCAAAAAAAGAAGGTAACATACAATGTCCCAAGAAGCAGAGAAGCCATCAGTTGAGAGGTGCCAGCTTCCACGCTGTGATTCAACACTGTTCTTTACAATGGAAGATTCAAGTTCAAGCAGTTCATCAAGCTTGTCCTCATCAGACTCGTATCTAGGCCGCTTCCTCCTCCTATTCTTCTTTCTCCTTTTATGACCGCTCCCAACAAGATCCTCATCAGCAGTACCAGGCATGTGTGAAATTGAGAATGCATCGTTCTGAACCAATGAGTACTCATCATCCTTGCGAAATTGTATTTTGTTATCAGAGAACAAAGATTCGCAAGAACTTCCGGACTTGCATTCTTTTGATAAATCACAGAAAATTACCCAGGACTGAATACCTATCCACTTCAGTACATCAGGAAATTCTGTCTCCAGGAATTCCTTCATGAGAGCAAAATGATCAGCATCAGTTAAATGATTTACACCCTTCAAAAGCTCTTCCATTTGTCCCCGTTCTTCATCTTGTTCTTCATCGTTCATGAGGCGCCAAAGTTGTCTACTCTTGGCAATGACACAGTTCAATAAGACAAGATCATCAAGAGAGATGTGATCACAATGTGCTGATAAAAGAATCTCAAGCCAACAGCATGGGAACTTCAATTCCTTGCACTGCAAAGTAGGTCTGATGAGCTTCCCTAAAGATTTTAAGAAATCAAGAAGCCTTTGCTCGTCCAGATGAATGAGAAGATGTTGGGAGAGAGAAGAAAACTGCTCATCCATCAAAAATTCTTCAACTAAATGCCATGCATCTTTAGAATTCTCCTCGTACATCAAGTATAAAATTTGATCTACAAAAAATTCTGCATCAATTTGAAGTATTTCACCATCTTTAATAGAATCAGAAAGCTCATCAGAGGACCAGAAGTCTGGGACATACTCCAAGAAGTTCTCCACTGTCTTCAGAACATCAAGATCGCGGAAATAATGAGGCTTAGTAGCAACAACAGCAGGAGACTGCCCGTGCTTTCCCTTCCACTCAAGTTCTTCCCAGCACATATCACGATTTATAAATGCAAACTGAGAAATTGCCTTAGCACCCTTTTTATGTGTGGATTCACCAGTAACAGCAAAATGACCAAACCAATGCATTATCCGCTTTGGGTTTCCTGCAGATATTAAAAGAGGGCATGTAAGCAATGAAAGCAGTTCCAACTAGTATACGAACCTAGCATATGAACCAATTCTTACTACATTGCAACAGTTCAACAGAGGAAAAAATGTAGCGCTTATTTTGCTTATAACTTGACTGAGAGGGGCTTCTTAAGTGGCCAGGGAAAAGGGGCACACCGCACGCAGCATCCCTTTTAGTGAAGCGTATTCACAACAAAAGGACAATACTAATTTTTCTGCGGACTGACATTAAGCAGATGTAATAGTCAATGTAAGTAATTGAAAGAAGTTTCATGACAAGCTCCAGCTCTACACCACATTCAGAGATGTAGATTGTATCTAAAGATGAAAGAATATGATGCAGTGGAAATTGAAATACCATTTCAATCCTTCTAGTACATGGAAGTGTGTTACTAATTTCTATAGCACGATGCTATCCTATTTACATGACAGAAACACTGAAGTAACATTAAATGGTAGTATATGATTTACAACATAACAAATCAGAGAGTGAGGCGATGTTATACTCCTTAGAACTAGCACAAGTTTAAATTGAGATGCACATCTTGCATTACAATGTAAAGCTGATCAGATAATTTAGCCGCTTTTATGCAACTAATGAATTAGGGACATATTCTGTAGACTTTTTAACAATTTTGTGCCAGGTAGAACAATTGGTGGGCTGCAGAAATCAAAAGAAAGAAAACCCAAACCAATGTGAGTAACAGAAAATTATTTCGAATTCCTAGTGAAATTACCTCGGAAGAACTCCTCCAGTATATGGCCATTTTTTGCTAGAATAGACCCGGCCATCTTGGGCTTCTTATCAAAAATCATCCGCAGCAGGCGGGCAGCAACATCTCGCCTGGAATTCTTCATCTCCAAGAGATCAAGAAACAGATCCCGCTGGTCATGACGACTGAGGGAATGGACCGACGAGACAGTGCTGCACAGCCACAACCGAGCTTCATACCTGCCTGCTGACTTTATAATTGACTTGATTATGGACTCAACATTGCTAAGAAGAGATCTCCTCGCCTCCACAGCAGCTGTATTAACACTACCACCTTCTGCCGGCACATGCAAAAAGAGCTGAACCATCTTCAATTGTGAAATTCGACACCAGACGGGTGTACACTGTTGCAAAAAGATTGAAATAAGTAGTAGGTTAAATCATGGTTCAGATCCGAATACAAATGCCATAAGTTAGGGTTTGAGTGTTTGATTTCGCGCAGCAGGTTGGGAAAAGAGGGTACAGGCGGGCATACCCCTGTAGGATGTTCGCCGCCGGCTAAGCGCCCGTCGTCGACGAGCAACGGCCAGCGCAACTCGCCCTGTCGTCGCCGCTAGGAAAGGAAAGGAAGACCGAGGCCGAGAGAAGTCGCGGGAAAGGGAAGGGTGCTGCCGCACCAGCCGTACTCGAGTTGCAGCTGGGGCAGGTGAGCGTGGAGGGCGGCGCACGGGCCGAGCGCGTGGAGAGCGGCGGGCGCTGGGGGAGCGAAGGGAAGGGAGGAGGCGCTGGGTCGCGCGGACTCGCGGGGACCGGACGGGGGGAGGAAGAACCGGGCGCTTTAAAAAAAAAAAAGAAAAGAAAAGAAAACGAACCGGGCGCAGAGGGGTGAAAGACTCGGTTTGAACCGTGGAATTGAATTCCATTCTAAATTTCTAATACTTATGATTTAAACATAAATTAATTAAGCCAATTGAAATATATTTTTATATTATTGTTGACCATACAAGTGGTACTCCTTCAAAATTGTAGGTGTCATTTGACTATTTTCATCCCAGTTTGACCACACGTCTCATTCAAAAAATATTGCAAAATATCGTAATTTTTGTTGTGGCTTATTAATGAAAGTTCGACTTAAATTTAACTAAGTTTAGATAAACTTTTTGAATAAGACAAGCGGTCAAATTTGAGATTGAAAAAAGGGAGTACTTATTTGTTGTACTTGTACTTGAAGAGCATGCTTATATGGGGTGTTTTATTCCTAAAACCTTGTAAATAAATCCTGTCATTTAGAAGGATAATTAAACAAAAAATAATTATAAAACTAACTGCATAATTCTAAAGTTTTTTCAGAAGATGAATCTATTAAGCCCAATTAATTCTTAACTAGCACATATTTAGTATAGCATCGTATGACTAATCATGGCATAACTAGGTTTAATGGATTCGTTTTGTGAAAAAGAATATAAGAGTTATGACATTTGTTCTGTTATTGATCTACATCTAGTTAGCATCCAAACATCCGATGGGACGGATAAACTCTGCAGACCAAATAGAACCTAAGGCTAATTAGAAACATAACATAAGGATCTATAGAACCAATTGCCATCTCCTACCTCCATGGATTTAAGATAAGCTTATATCCAAACTTCGAAACTTGTGCAATGCCATTCTACCAATTCCTTCAAAATGAAAGGATTCAAACAGGACCTCAGCTTTGTTACGGTACTTGTAAAGTAGCAAAAAGTACTTGGGAGTAGCTAGCGTCATGATTTTTTAACCAACGGATTTCATGAAAAGGTACAAAATAAATAAATAAAATTGGTTGTTGGTCACAAATTGGTACTTCCTATTACTTCTACCATTAGATATCATGGAATGAACATTGTCACTAATTTCAAACAGTATTTTTCATAAATTAATATTTCAATGTAACAAATTTAGTAACTTTAAAAAATAGATTAAAATTCAAAAATAATATAATCCATACTTTTAACATGCATCAATATTTTATAAAATGTAGCACAAGCAACAATTTCCGTAATTTATGTACAAGTAGATCATATTCAACACTTTTCAAATTAAAGACTATCATTTTTAAGATACTTGTTGTTGTTGTATTTCACCCCAAAGTTGATAGTTGAAGGGCTGTTGTGGAAAGAACTAGCAGCACACGATGGAGATAGATGACATTGATGGACCATAGTGGTGCACTCGAGGGGATGAGCGGTCGCAACAAGCACGGAAAGCCATGGCAGAACGATTGTGAACAAAGCTCCGCAACAAGCTAGGGTGATGCATGGCAGAGGCGGCACCACCAGACGGCAACAAGGGCTGCAGCGAGCGCGAGCAGTCCAAATCCGATAGAAATATTTAGCTTTTTATTTTGTTCTAAAGTATTACCTCCTCTAAAACTTATTACCTTGTAAAGAACCCTTTAAAAACCTCGTTGAAATAAACAGTAATATTTGTTTTTCATCATGGATAGTTTGTTTTTCTACTGGATAGAGCACAGTAATTCTTGTTTTGATTCGGGTGCTTTATTCAGTCAGTGTCGGCAGGCCTTGGAGAACCAAATTATGTCAGAAAAAATTGAGAGAGGGATAGTTGGCCTGTATGCTTTTGCGAATCTGTGATTTCATTCGGCCTGTTCGCTTGCTTTATCACCACCAAACAAGAAGATTTTCTCTCACAACAAACCAAAGAATTGAAGAACCAACCAAGAAGATTCTTCTCTCGTAACAAACAAAGACTACCATCACCACCAAAGCCAACCGAACAGGCTGCAAGTTGCTGTTGCACAAGGTAATATAATTCAACAAATACATAGGAGTGCTAGTTTGTGATCAAGGTAAAACAGGCTACGTACGTACGGTTGTTACACCCAGAATGCGGCATGAGAAAACATAATGGTATTCTTGGTCACCCGATAGGACCTGGTGGTGCGGTGCGTCCTAGTTTTCAACTCTCTCTTGTGGTCGTACTTGAGGCCAAACACGGTGACATGGAGCACGGCCTCGAGGGCGTTCTCTCTACCCATGACGCACTCGACGAGGCAAAATTTGCTACCACCCATGTACGTGAGAGTGGCACTCAGGTACCGGCCGCAGGGAAACCTCTCCTCGCCACGGCGGCGGAACAGCCTCTCCTCGAGCATCTTGCACTCGGGTTGCTGGGCCGTGGTGGCGCTGCGTGAGGCGACTGGGCAGCAGCAAATGTATCCTTCCTCCTCGGGATGGAGGCCGACCCAAGCATCAAGCTGGCGGTCGAAGTAGGCTCGGCCTCGGAAAGGCAGCTTCCATTGTCCAAGGTGCCGCCACACACCATTGCTGGTGTCGAACGAGTGGGTACCCAACCGTCTAGTGGACATGAAGATGGTGCGGCCGTCCGGATGCATCGCGTACGAGGTGATCACATCCTCCAAGATGAACGGGGTCGGCGCCAGGGTGTCCCAGCGCCACGCCATGGTCGGATCCCATGCCACATCGGCGGCGGTGGGTCGCCACGACAACACGTGCATGGAGGCAAACCGATCGAAATCGTCCCCGATGAAGAATGTTGGGGTATACAGCTTTCCACCCACAGCCACGGCGTCCCCGAGGTCACGGAGGTAGCCGTCCGGAGGAGGCGGGCCGACGGTGAGAGCTGCGGTCTCCGTGTTGTAGACGAGGAATGGGGGAGCCCGGTCGGGGCTGCAGTGCAGGTTGGTGGCGATGAAGATGTTGGTGCCCAGAACGCCCAAAGACAATGGCACGCGCTCCGGGGACGCCAACCGGAGGGCGCCGTGCTCGGGGAGGTGGTCCTCCATGTCGTCGGCGTCGAGCTTGTGGATGCTGTAGCCGCCCTCCCAGTCATCCACCACAAGATACAGGTGCTTCTTCTTCGCGCTATGGCAGCTGCAGCTGCATCGCTCGCAATCCCCGTCGTTCCGCCGCCGCCGCTTGGATGGAGACGACATCGAGACCGAACGGGTCAAGACTAAAGAGAGGAAATTTATTTTTGCAAGGAAGCGAAGGGTCTGGGGACACAGAGCCTCAAGGTTTAATTTATAGATCGAGCGGACCCAAATCTGAGTCGTAATCGACGAGGATAAGTGTTGGACTCCGAAACTCACTAGTCATCATCAGGATCACTGAACCGAAGGAAAATACAAGCAAATCATCGAATTCGAACAAAAAATCTCGCAAAAACCATCTCGCAAAATCTTCGATAAAGGGACAGAAGTAGGTCTGTGCGGCTGCGCCATACAACAAGCGAATGCAAGAATAACAATAACACACAAATTGATAAAATAAAATTAGGACTGAATGAGCTATGCAAGCAAAAAAAAAAAGAAAACGACAGAATATTAAATACGCACAGGCAAACACAACAGGATTCAGAAGAATCCTGTCCAATTGGTAGCATCTTAATTTTAAGATAAGGGTAAATATCCAGAAACTCCAGCTCAAAACCAACAGGAACAACTTTGTTCTCATCACCAAACTTGAAACAAAAATGCCTCTCTTGCAGTAACGACAGGTGCCGCAGCACAAGTTCAGGTTGCCACATAAGATAGAACCACTACGATGGGACTACACTTCACTCGTCATCCTCATCGTCGTCATCAGCACCACCTGAGGAGTTGAGGGCGTTGAGCCTTTGGACGAGGCTGGCCTTCCTCTGCTCATAGGTCAGCTTCTTGGGGTTGTACCTGGAGAAAAAAGAAGCGTCAGAGATAAGCAGTTTATTGAGTTAATGTATGCAAAGGCGTCAAGATGAAGACAACAGTTAGCTATGTAGGTTGTACCTCTTGTGCTCCTTCGGTGGCTGCTTGGTTGACTTGGCCATGGTAGGATCAGCACGGATAGCTGCATGGACCTTCTTGTACAGAGCTTCCATGTCATCAGCCTCAATCCCCTTTTTGATGTACTCGCTGAAATGAGACTGGTACTTCTCCGGCTCCTCCTCAGCCAGACTCTGGAACAATTACATAAAAATAACAGCAGTGAGATAAACCACTTCCAAGTACATAGATATCACAATAATCACAAGAGAACAAAAGGGTTACAATTGACAATCAACATGCACAACTCACCCTCATGTACTCAGCAACATGGCCACCATAGATGTACTTGCGGTGGATCTCAGCATCCAGCTGCTTCTCATCCTTCTTGAAACCAGCAAACCTCTTGTCACTGTGAGGAATATCCAAACCACCATCCAAAGCACCCTGCAGCAACAGTATGCAACTATTGTTTTATTTCACTCAAGACACAGTCTTAATTAAAATATTTGACACAACACAATAGCATAATGAAAATTATGTAAATGGAAATGTGAAATTCTTTCATGGCAAAAAAGTTCATATAACACAATAGAATATTGATAAGCCCAACAAGAAAATTCATATTTATCGAAACTAGGATAGATTTCAGCACATTTCCCTGTTCACAACAACCAAATTGCCAAGCAGACATCTCACAAGTATACAAAAGAATTGTTACCTTCAGGGCACCAAAGACGCGGTTTCCAGTGGTGGTCCTAACAAGGCCAACATCCAAGAGAGCACGGAAAGGCCTCCTCTCATCAGCTGGCTCAACAGAGAAGTCCTCACCAGTTGCCTAAGTGAAGAAAAATCAGGCCAAACACATACAAGGCAACAACAGCAGACAACAGAACAAAAACAAGGTCTTCATTTGAATTACCTCAACATTGCCCTCATACTCCTGATCCAAATCACGAATCTTGAGCACACGACGAGCCAAAAGAAGCCCAGTGCAGTAGGCTGCAAGGTGCAAGGACTAATCAGACCACATAAACAGACTCGAGGTACACTTTGTAGTATAGAAATTCTCAAAACAAAAGTACCTGCAGCATAGTTGGTCAGACCAACTTCAAGACCATATCGTGGCAGCTCATGGGAATAGGCAGCAGCAAGTACCATATCACCCGCAATGCTTGCAGACACGATTTGTGCAGTGATGTCCTTGTTGGTCTAAGGTGATTAGGTTAAGAGATACAATGCCTCTAATTCTTGGAAGTATCATAATAACAAGCCGAAAGAAGATCAATGCACAAAATGCATAAATTTAAAAAAGGATACAAATCGCACAACAAATCTGTATTTGGGTGTATTGTACTTGTTCTTGTCTTGGTTAATCAACCTGATCCTGGCCCGGTAATCAGTCTTACCAGCTGCAAGCAAAAACAAATACATGCTGTCAAACGCATAGCCAATAACAGAAATAAACTAACAGCTGAACAGACTAAGCATACCGCGCCTTCTCTTGAACTTGACTTGGAAACGCTTGAAGTATGCATTGGTCTTCTGGGTCTTGACAAAACCACCCTACAAAAACCATGAAAAGTGAAAGTGAATACACACTTGAGGGCTGACAAATTGACAATCATTCATTTGTATTTGTCAATCAAAAATGTGAGCCAAGAAGCAAATTATTATTGTCTGCAGAAGTGATGACAGTGCCCACTATTAATCTGTCATTGAAGCAGTAACAGCAGATGAAGATACTGATAACCTATTGCAGGCATATCACAGAGATGCACACAAGTGTAGATTTAGAGACCCAATCAATATTGCAGTTCCCAAACGCTTACCGAGATTTTAGACTAAGTAGCTTTGATGAACAAGCAAAGAATCCAAAATGCCATAGCACATTCTTCTACTAAATAAACATGGAAGAAGAAAGACCTTTTACCGTTTAAGCACTAATAACAAATCCAAGCCACTACTAATCCATTCCACCAAAACAATTTGTGCACATCAAGCCAATTCCCGTCTTTCCCACTAAACAGAAGTCCATCTCAGACGCAAATACTGCAGTTTGTGGGTCTACAATAACATAAGTTAAAAAGCATGACACATCAATCTTTATACTTCTGCCTAACACACGATCTCAGTTAAACAAGAACAGCAGGAACTCAACAGCCACCACAAGGTTCAACTCGCCACCACGCACACCTACCTCAGCTCTAAGCAACCTTTTTTTTCAATCAAAGAAATCTGCCGAGCTTTATAAGAAAGCTCAGATGCTCAGGGTGGTGGGGTTTCCACTTACAATGAAGATCTCTATTTTGTGCGAACTCTAGCAAACAATATTAACTCTAATAAACAACTCCCCACAGAGCCCACCGCCACCTACCATACCCCCCCCCCACACACACAGTGTAGACTCACCTCCAGCGGAGAAGACGAACACACTGCAGAGCGGACCAGAAAAGAAGTAGAAAGGGAACAAGTACGACGCCCCCAACGGGGTTACGGCGCCCACAGGCGTCACCGTCGCCAAGGCTTTCGCCCAATTTCCCTAACAACCCAAACGTCGAGCCAAGATGTAGACGGCCGGTGGAAGCATCGCCGCCGCCGCAGCGAGCCATCCCACGCGCGGCTGGCCGCAGCTACCGACACCGCCGCAGGCCCCATGCCCGCGCGCGGCCGTTGCGGATCGCCGGCCACCGCTGCCGCAGGCCCTCCCATAGTAGACTGGAAAAGCACAAAGGAGCAAGGGCACGGGATCTTACCATCTCGGTCGCCTGCGGTGACTGTCGAAGCGGCGGCGGCGGATCCTGGCGGGCGAGAGGGTGGGAGCGGAGGGAGAAGGGTGGGGTTTATAACTCCGGGAGAAAACCCTAGCCCTTGGGTGGACGGATGGATCCCGTGACCACGCTGAAGTGGGCGGCCAGGATCGTCGGTTCGAGAGCGTTCCTTAGTTTACATGGGCCTTCGTCGGTGTTAGTGGACTAGGGGATAGATATTAGATGGGCCTATAAAGCCCATATCCGCACAGACTACGCATTTTTTTTTGGTCCAAGCCCACTTCTTTTACGGTCTCATCTAGGTTCGAGGTTTTCCCTCTACGTGATGCCGTACGCTGGATTATTACGAATTTACGCCGGATCCCTGAGGATCGAAGCTTCTGCTCATAGACCGGGGAAGAGGAAGATGGAAGAAAGGGGGGAGAAGAGGAAGATGGAAGAAAGAGAGCAGGTTGCCCCGGCAGAGGTGTCGGTCGTGTCCCGCCAGGAAGACAACCCTGTTCGCTTCGTTTGCGCAGTGGTGGCGATGGTGGCTTGATTTGTTACGACAGAAAGATCTTAGTGGGCGATTGTTGGTGGCTGGTTTGTTCTGAGAGAAAAAGTAGTGCTGGCTGGTGGCTGATAAGCCAAACGAACAGGGCGAGAATCAGCCCGCAGAGGCGTCGGCTACAACGGTAGGCGAAGGTTCCAGGGCCTCACCTGCTGCACGCCTTGCTCGATACCCGCCATACCCGACGAGTGACAAGACTAAGGATGTGCGGAAGTGGCTCAAGGAGCGCGACAGGGTCAGTGAGATAATCAAGAAAGGTTTTCTTCTAAATTTCGCGATGACATTTTGCTTTTCAGTTTCGCTCATATCAATCGTCTGAGATTTTGCAAATCGGTAAGTCACTTATGTTACTGCAGGGTTTGGAATTCGGGTTGGGCTTGGGGGTTTAGAAATTTGGGTTCCGGGGAGTACGTCTGCTCGACGCTCACAATGGCACACAGTGTCAGGTTGAAGCAAAGAAATCAGTGGTGCTTTGCGCGCATGTGTATGAACTAACATTGGTTTAGTGTAGACGCGTGTGCCTGCCGATTTGTGTTTGAGTAAAAATAGTTCTTATAGATCGAGCCGACCCATAACTACACTTTGTTTTCAGCTACGGATTTTGACATCCCTACCATGAGCGCGAGCCCAAGGACCCAGACACCACTCAGCATTGTCAGTGTGTCGTACATCAAGGATGGTATGATTAGTGACAAAATTAGCAAGCTTCATCCAATTTGTCCTTCCTAGCTGAATATGACATAATACCTGAGTTTGCAGGTGGCCGGAGGTTACAGTATGTACTGACTGCGGGCCGTAGGTAGTTTTTCATTATGTTGTACCTATGATTAGCAGCCCCTTGATATGCATGGTTCAGCCACATAGAGCTTGCTGCATTTTAGTCGAAATGTTTTCCTGGGATGTTTTATACGAAGATATATTGTGGCTTTTATTGTGCAAGTGTGCTTTGATAGATCCAAATATTTTCATGTTTCACTAAGTTTGAAGATGCCGTTGCTACCACCCCCCCCCCCCCCTCCTCATGTTTAGTGGTAATCTTGCTCATTGCTGAATTTTCCTTCTCACAGAGCCTGTGCACCTTTTGACTACACATGTTACTGCATGCATATTCTCATTTTTCTTTTGTGTTACTTGATTATTTGCATCTCTGTTTTCATGATGGTAACCTCTTATGGCGCTCTTAGGGCCTGATTGGATTGAGGCCAAAGTTGTCTGGCCAAAGTTTTGGCCATTTTAAATTTTGACCACCAATTCAAAATTTTGACCAATTTTGACAATGCAAATTAACTAAGGTGCACAAGATGAACCTTTTTAGCCACCCATTCATTTATTTTATTGAAATTGGTTAAGATTTTGAATAAGCGGACAAAATTTAAAATGGCCAAAATTTGGGTTGGGCAACTTTGGTCTCAATCTAATCAGGCTCTTTTAGTTCCTTATTGTGATATCTCAACATGTATTGCTGCCTTTGCCACATTAGAACATCATCAGCTCAGCTTGACCATAGGGTTATTATCCTGCCTATTTTGTGGCCTGCTATTACCCCCTCCCCTCCCCATCTTGAATGGTGTGCGGCCATGCTATTTAACGATGCATGACTAACACCCATCTTTTCAGATATCTGTTACCTTGCCGGACAAGAAGACTGCCTTGGATGCGGAGCTTATCTACTTCAATGATCATTATGACATGGCCTTATTGTGTGTCCATCTAGACTATCCCTTGGAGTACCCATCTATTGGATGTGGCCCAGAGTATGGTCAAGATGTTTTTGTGTTAGCTAGGGATGGAGAGGTATCCTTGGGGGTTAGGTGTGGAAATATCAAATGGCAAGAAGAACCAGGTCTTTTGGGGCGCGACTATCACATGTTTCTCAGTTGTGACCTCCCTGAGGTAATTTGTATAATTTTTTTATGTTGCATGTTGTATCTTATTGGTGTTTATTTAATTGTTTATTTAATTTTGCAGTATTTCTTTGATGCAGGGTGGCAATGGAGGAATGGTGATTGACCATGATGGGCGAGTCAGAGGGACGGCGGTCCATTGGAAGTTTCCTGCTGTTATATCAGTTATTATTATCGAAAAACTGGTTGACATGTTTATGCAGTTCAAGTAAGTCATCATATTTATGATCCTCACATTATAACTTTGTTAACCTCTACCTAATGAAATAAATGGCATTATGCTTAGTGAATTCTAGAATTTGTGTGTAATCGATGGCAGCACTGCTGCCATCCCTTGCATGCTAGCTTGGGTAAGTTTCAGAATTTGGTGTATTTATTTACCTGTAAGTCAATTGTTGAGTTTAGTGTAAGGCCGTGTTTGGATCCTGCTAATTTAAAAGGAATAAACATTGATTAATTACAAAACAAACTGCACAAGTGATGGCTAATTGTGAGTAGATTCCATTAGTCCTAATTAGCCCATTCTGTTTCGAACAATAATTAGCCCATGTGAGCATCGCACGGGCTAATCATTGGCTAATTAGAACTAATGGGTTCTACTCAGCAGTCAGCCTTGACTTATGCTATTGGTTTTTCAATTAGCCCATGTTTTAGTCCTTCTAATTGGCATCCAAACATTGCACTAACTTTTAGTTCGTGGGATCCCAATGAGGCTGAAGAATAATTGTTGAGATTTAAGTTATCTTGGGGGACTAGTTTCTTGTAATGAAATCTAACACGTGAGCGATTTTTTATTAGAATTAAATCCAGATTCGTATGGCATCACTTGGACAGCAGCTTGAATCTTAGGATAATCTAATATATCTAGTCAATGTGTCATTCAACCTTGTCCACCTTTGGCTTGGCATGAAAAATGATTGCAGTACCATTTTTTATTGCTGGTTTACTAAAGCTAACTTATTTCAGTCGGGTTGCTCGCCCTATTCTTGGTATTAGCTTCAGAACAATAGCGTCTGGAGGATATCTCTGAACAGGTAAGGTTGATCAGTCTATATATATGCATTGTTGATGATGTTGTAACCTTTTTTTTGTGTATCTTTAGGTATATAGCCTTAATGCTGAGGATCTTCGGATTAAACGTGTTAACATGATTATTTCGATAAATGGGCAGGGTGCTCTAACATTACCTGAGGTGAATAGAAACTGCAGTATGATCTTAATGGATAATTTCAATTTTGATGCTGATGCGACTAAATGTAAAACTTTTTTTTCGCAGCTGGAAGTTTATTTTCTATCACTTGGATGGGACTATTTAAATGACAAATCAATTTGCATGAAAGATGCCAAGGTATGCCCAGGAAGGTGATTAGAGTATAGGACAGCCCTTTGGATCCATTGCTCTGACTAAACAATAGAAATATTTATTACAAGTTAGAAGTTTGGCATCTGTAATTGAAATTAAGAAATAAATTACTCATACATTCTTTTGTACCAGCTTAAAGTTTTTGATCTAAAAAGTGGTGTGGAAAGAGATGTCACACTGCCTTTCAGGTTCTATGATAAAGCTGAGCGGGTAAGTTCAGTATTGCAGAACTAATTTTCTTTTATGCAAGCTTCCACAAAGAGTGCACTTTTTTAAAGTATTGTACATCTTTCGGCACAACAATTTTTATAAAAATACATTTCCATCAGGATAAAGAGTTTTACAACACGGACTAAGATGACACCGCTTAGCATCACAGCCACTGCTTCCGGTAACATTGCAAGCTCTTCTTCCTCTTTCATATTTTTCCAGGGCTCTTACAAGGCTATTAGGGTTAGTATTTCCACTCTTTTGTTGCAAGAAAATTGACCACTTAACCTTAGGCATTAGACAAAATAAAAGTGGGCCCTGTGGCTAGTAAGTTTGGTGGTGTTAGTGGAAGCAACTAAAAACTAACAAGGAAAATTGTGTCTGCCTTGTGGCAATCTTAGGATGAATACAAACTGGTCGTGAAGTTTACTTATGGTGTTTATAATTTGTGAAAAAAATTATTTTTGTAATTTATACATATTCACATTGTATCAATCAAAATGACTTATCTTCATTTAATTGCAGGGCAACTCAGGATGTTTTGCTTTCTTTGTGTCATGCGGCTGATACCGATTGCAAGGTGGAGATTGCAGTGGATTTGTGCTTAGCCTGTGTGCATATCCTTTGGTTTTGTAGTCAGCTTAATTTAATGTGGTGCACTCTGGTCACTTTATAACCTGTTAATTTGAAGACAAAGGTGTTGTGCTTTCTTCTGGACCAAACTGGATCAGCTTGGTGATCCATCTATGATCTATATGTGTTTATTACGAAGCATTGCGGGCTTGTGCCTATGAATGAAAACGATAACCTTTGTATAGTTTTAATCTGTTTTTTTGTTAATGACGAAACTTGGGTTATCCCCCGGGCGATAGGACCAGGACAGCAGGTTTTCCATGTGCTGCAACATTAGTTATATATGTAGGTTGAATATCTCTCGTTAGCATTCCTACATTAGTTATATGTGTAGATTGTATAAATAATTCAGTGTAGATTCCAAATATAAATTACAAATCTAATTGCATATATTGTTTTACTCAGGACATGAGTATTACTTTTTTTAAAATGCGAAATAGTTGCATTTCTCTCTTAATATTATATTTCTTGATTTCACCTGCACAGATCAAGGTAATCAGACCATGTGAAACCATTGGTTCTGTTGGGATTGTGTCGAATATTGTGTACTAGTTGGTTACGTTTTACTTAGATTTGTATTAGCGGTATTGTAAGAAATTAGCCCACCGTGGCGACGAGCCACAAGCTAATCTAATCTCCACGCAGCGGAACGAATATTGGATCTACCAAGACGAACCTACACGATCACAAATGACAACGGAGACACGATCTTTGTTAACGAGGTTCAGCCGAAGCCTACATCCCCGAGGCATGACTACGGGCGCTCCTCCCCAACCGCAACACCGGTCGCTTTAGGATCTCGGCATCGTGTCGTCTTCCCCTGCGAGTTTGTCGCTATGTCGTCATGGTTACAACAGCAGCCCCCCTCTCATATTTATGAGGATGCTCGGGTTACAGAATATGACACAGACTCTACCATATACTACTAACTGTAAGGAATCAGATGCTCGCTAGCCTACGAGGGGGAGGGGGTGAATTAGACAATTTAAAAACTTAACTTATGGCTTCACTAATTTTGCACAAAGGTAAACTAGAACATACTACCTAGATGTGCAACTAGGGTTGTTCTAGTGTGAAACTCCCATCCCAAAACAAGGTTTGCAACATATAGCCAATCCTATCATGATACTACTCTAGGAAAGTAAAGGCAAGCAAAGATTGCAATAGAGTAAATGTAGAAACGTAAAGGGAATGAGAGAAAGCAAACTCTTGACACGCGATTTATCTCGTGGTATCAGTAGGCACTAACTAAGCCACCCCTAGTCCACGTTGTTGAAGCACTCACACAAGAGTATTGTTTCCCGGTCACCAAGTCTCTCCCAAGAGCACCACTTGACTCGCCACAAAGGCTAGCCACTTAGGCACTTGCCAAGCTCCCTTGGTCACCTTGATACCGCCTCCCCTAAGGAGCTTCTCCACCAAGGAAGGGGGTCTCCACGTCCTTCACACAAAGTGTCCTCGCCGCTCCACACCAAGCCGGAGGGTCGATGACGATTGCCAGTGAGCCACTTAGGCACCAAGGCTTCCGGCGAACCTTGTACAACTTGATCCACTCAAGAATCACCTCACAAGGTTGGCACAACCTTGCACTCACTCAACTCTAAGCTAAGCCTAGCACTAAGCACATACACAAAGCATATGCAAGTCTAAGGATGAGCAATTAAGCACTTGGATGGATTGGATATGATCGTCAATGTGTCTTGAACTCCTCTGCACTTCGACACAATCCAGCGACCTCAAATGGGTGAGTGGACGAGGTATAAATAGCCCAAGGCATCCAAAGAGTCGTTGGCTAACGGACACTGAAAAAGGTAGCGTCGGATGAACCGATGCTGTCTTTTTCAAGGCGTCGGTTCATCCGATGCCCCTCCCACGTCACTTAGCCGTTGAGATTCTCTGACACAACTGCTCCGATGCTATACACCGACAGTGCGTCGGATCATCCGGTGCTGAAGACCCCGCGACCAAGTCGTTTATGTTAGCTTTCACGCGACCGTCGGATAGACCGGCGCTTCCCCTTGACCAAGGCGTCGGGTCATCCGGTGTTGCAGACTTTGTCTTGGCACGTCTCTGTCTTGATTTAAACTGAGCGTCAGATAGACCGACGGTGTCCACACTCAGACCGTCAGATCATCCGGTGCTACTATCTTCGCTGCTCTTCCTCTGCAATTCATCTGGCGCATCTAGAAACTTGACCGTCGGATCATCCGACGGTGTCATCTTCATTTTACCTCCCGCGCAGTGTACCAACTACACCGATGCTATGCACCGATGGTGCCGTCGGTTCATCCGACGATGTCTTTTCTTCTCCTTTTCTTCGCGTTTTCAACTTGGATCTTTGCTTCAACTTAACATACTTGACATACTTAACATGCCATCACTTGTCCATGGTATGTTAACTTGTGGTATGACATGTTAGCTTGGGCATGGTATGTTAACTTGTGCATGGTATGTTAACATGTGATAACATCCATGGGACCTAGGAATGCCTACAAAGACATGCTAGACAATGTGGTTAGTCCCATTACTTGTGTTAGCATGAATCACCAAAATCAAATCGAACAAATGGCAAATGGGGCCATGTTCGCTACACTAATACAACTCAAGTCCCATTGTAACCGGACTATACAAATATTCGACACAATATCTAACAAACTCTACCTTGGCGAATATTCCACCACCTTGAATTTGTATTGCGCGAACCTTCATGTACACAGACTTGAGTCACCTTTGCCGCTCTATCAAGAGCTGCCCAAACAACATAGACCGGTGAAGAAGAAGATGGAAGAAAGAGAGCAGGTTGCCATGGCAGAGGTGTCAGTCATGTCCCAGCAGAAGAATCAGCCTGGAGAGGCGTCGGCTACAACGGCAGGCGAAGGTTCCAGGGCCTCACCTGCTGCAAGCCTTCCTCGATACCAGCCATACCCGACGAGTGGCAAGACTAAGGATGTGCGGAAGTGGTTCGAGGAGCGCGACAGGGTCAATGAGATATCAAGTTTTCTATGTCAAGGATATGACTAGCAAACTGAAGAATAAAAATCCCGAAGAAGGACCACAAGAGCCAAAGCGGCACATTGTTCTTCCAGGTAAAAGAGTAATCGTGGGAGTCGAGGACAGAACAGACAAATCAGATGACTAGATGACACACCTCCATTCGCTGTCGAAGTTGACCCAAGCATACCGCTTGGAAATGAAGAGACACCGTACTTACGTCACGACCATGACCAAGGAACTTTCGTCAAGAAAAGGAACTTCAATACTGTATTGTAATGATTAATGTTAAAATCATTTGTGTAATGTTGTATGAGTGTATTCCATTATTTATTTAAACTAAAACTTGTTAAAGCCTTTCAGATGCCCTGTGAGAAGTAACCACAAACTTTGAGATTTTTCTGAATTAGTTGAGCATTTTTCCTATGTCTTAGGAGACAAATATTGTCGAGTCCGAAAAGAAAGTAATTATTTCAACTATTAAATTATTTTTATATTGGAAAGTTAAGGTTGTTAACACTTAACAAAATATAATTTTGCATGGTTCAAATATTAAACTTACCATTTTTAAAAAATGTTGCAAAGAGAAAGAATGAGAAAATAAGGAGAGAAATGGGAAAATAATTAAAGTCCTGCGCAAAATAGCCTTTTAGTCTCGAGTGGTGTTACAACCCGAGACAAAAGGGGGCCTTTTGTCTCGGGTGATAACATCACCCAGGACTAAAGAGGGAATTTTTCCTTTTGGGGGCTCCCGCGCGAAATCACCCTTTAGTCCCGGGTCGTCTCACCAACCGTGACAAAAGGCCCCTCTTTTGTCACGGTTCGCTACACGAGCCGGGACTAAAGGGGTGTCTATATATAAAAAGTTGTGACCCTCCCCCTCCAGCACTTGGCCACCTTTTCGTCCCCGATCCGTCGCCATCGTCGTCGTGTCCTGCTCTTCCGCCGCCGCCGTCATCCTCCCCGACCGCCGCCTTTCGCGGTGCCCCCCGTCCTCTGCCCCCCGGGATTCTCCGCTGCCGACGACCTCCCGGAATCCGCTGTCCACCGACCCGCTGACGCCCTCGCCTCCCGCCACACCGCCGGTCCGCCTAGAGATGGCAACGGGGACCCGATCCCCGATTCCCCGCGGGGAATTCCTCCATTAGGGGACGGGGATGGTACAAATTGGATCCCCGCGGGGATCTAATCGGGGGAAAATCTGTCCCCATCGGGGATCGCGGGGGCGGGGGCGGTACACTACCCCCCGTTCCCGTTTCCCCGCTTCCCCGCTTCGAATAGAAAAACTAGTTCATTTTGGCCCAACAGCCCATGTAATTGAGGCCCAACAACATACGTATATAACGTCGCTCAAATCCTAAGTCCACAGTACCACTTTCGTCACCCCCTCACCCGGTCACCCCTCCTCCCCAGACCCCAGCCCCCAGGCCGGCCGCCACCCCCGCCGGGCGCCGGGCCCCCGGGCGCGCGCGCGCGCGTCCCCGGACCCCGGGCCGGTCGGCCGGCCGCCCACCCCGCCGGAGCCGGGGCCCCGGGCGCGCGCGCGCGTGCGTCCCCGGACGGCCGGGCCCCGGGCCGGCCGCCACCCCCGCCGGGGCTGCCCCGGCGCGCGCGCGCGGCCACGGGGGGACAGGCCGACGGAGCCCGCCGCCGGCCGCCCGCACCTGCGGGACCGCCGGGGGGCGCATCGCGCACGCGCACGACCGGCCGCACGCCGCTCGGTGCCGCACGGCCGACGCGGCCTTCTTGCGCAGCGCCCGCCGCCCGCGGCACCGCGCCCTCGTCGAGCTTCAGATCTGGCGCCCCCTGAGGTGGATCTGCAACCTGCAACGGCGTACATTGTTAGCGGGGACGGGGACCCCGTTGGGGATGTAATCCCCGACGGGGACGGGGGCGGGGTAAATTTGTCCCCGCGGGGACGGGGATGGGCGGTCGATCCCCGACGGGGAATTCCCTGTTGCCATCCCTAGGTCCGCCGCCGTCGGCCCCCGGAACGCGGCCGGCTTCCTCCACGACCTTCCCCGGCCTCCGGGGCTCCTCCTCCCCATCCTCCTCCTCTGCGTCGTCCTCCCCGGCCTCCGGCGGCGCCGCCGCCACCGCGCACCGCGCGCCTTGCCACCCGGCCGGCCTGCGTCGTCGCCTCCACCCGCGCATCAACATTGTCACCTCGTCCTGCTGCCTCAGCCTTCAGCCTCACGGTTGTCCTCCCCAACGCCGGTAGGGGCGCGCTCTCCTCCCCGGCTGCCGGCGTACACCAGCCCTGCCCGGTTGCCCCAAAATTTTAATTGGGCTTGCTGACGCAAACAAATTAATTGTTTGCGTCAGTAATTTTTTAATTTCATTTGAAGAATATGTATAAAATTGTACTAAATATGTGTATAATAATTCTAATTAAATATGTTTCTCCCCAGCATCGCTGACCACCATCTCTCCCCGGCTCCACATTGCCTCCCTCGACGCACCCAGGATCCCGACGCCGTCTCGCCCTGGCTCCCCACTGCCTCCCTCGACGCACCCCAGGATCCCGCCGCCGTCTCTCCCCTTCTCCTCGTCGACTGCGGTAGGCGACAAATAAATAGAAATTATTGTATATTCTCATAAATTTGTGTCGATTCATAGAAAATTATTGTTTATTTTAGATGGATACTAGAAATACATAGAAATTATTGTATATTCTCATAAATTCGTGTCGATTCATAGAAAATTATTGTTTATTCTAGATGGACACTAGAAATACATAGAAATTATTGTATATTCTCAAAAATTTGTGTCGATTTATAGAAAATTACTACTTATTCTTGTTTATTCCAGAAACAGATAGAGATTCTTGTATATTCTCATAAATTCATGTTGATTCATAGAAAATTGCTGTTAATTCTTGTTGATTCCAGAAATAAAAAAATATTGTACATTCTCATAAATTCGTGTCGATTCATAGAAAATTCCTGTTTATTCTAGATGGATACTAGAAGTACATAGAAATTATTGTATATTCTCATATCGATTCATAGAAAATTGCTGTTTATTCTTGTTTATACCAGAAATAGATAGAAATTCTTGTATATTCTCATAAATTCATGTTGATTCATAGAAAATTACTGTTTATTCTTGATGGATAACAGTGACAACGATGAATGGATTATGGAGGACATTATTGCTCGTGGTGCAAATGCCTTTGCAACCTACACGGACGAGGACATTATTCTAAATATGATCGGTGAAGGAGGCGTCGCCGCTGATGACTTTGCAAATAACGAGGAAGACATAGCCGCCGATTCAGAAAGTAATGAGGACCTTGAGGATGCTAATGCAGAAGGTTCCAATGAGGTATACATATCGTGCATTAAGTTCATTAGTATTAATTCGATAACCTCATTTCTTACATTAACAAATATCGAATAAAAAATCGCCCAGCCACCAATGCACATCAGAAAAACCGCGCAGCCACCAAAGCACATCACAAAAAATCGCGAAACCACCGCAGAAAAACCACCTAGCCACGAAAGCATAACTGAAAAAACCGTCAGAGCACAGTCTTCCAAACCAGTACAACCACCAAAGCTGAAAAAACCACCAACGATAATGAAAATGGTTGAGCCCATCAGCAAAAGGAAGCTAGCATGGGAGACGACAGAAGAAGAAGGAAAAACGACAATCAGTGCCCTACATGTGCATGATTTTTTCAACAATCTGAATACAAAACTGTCACACCCGATTTTCTGAAGAAAACCAAGTCTTAACTATATGTATGCCAGGATCACGTTTCATACATATAGTGACATCATAGTGTATAACAGAAACAATATCACGTAAAGAAAGAGATTATCAGAGATTTACAGCGGAATCCTGGGGAAGCAAAGGCTCCAATCTTCACAGGCAATCGACTGGGGGTTGCGTACGCCTAGCACCATCTTTTGGACTTCGTACACCTTCTTCTTTTTTCTCTGAGCAGCGGTTAGCAAGGATGAGTACACTTATGGTTGGTACTCAGCAAGGCCACAAAAATAACCAGAATGCAAATTAAATTCCATCTTTAAGTATATTAATCATGTGAGGGTCCAGGCCGCTCTTGACCGTGAGCACAGCTGTTATAACAGTTTAACACTCTGCAGAGGTTGTACACTTTCACCACAAGTCGCGTAAAAGTTTTGAAGAACTTTGAACCCAACCATGCTGTGCAAAAGTAGGCACAATACCACACTTCCGAGGTGTGGTTGCATAGGGACGCTACGAGACCTTTACAAAGAGTCCTCCCATGTGTATTAGTCCATAGTAGCACGTCCTAGAGGCTATCTTTCGTACCCTCCTTCTACCCTCGGACCAGGTTAGCCTAGAAGAGCACTTCCATTCCAAAACCTGTCCAGAGTAGAAGAGTCATAAAAGCATTCCTCCGTACCCCAAGCTACTAAGGCTAATAGCCACACAAGACTTCCCTAATTAATTGGCCAAGACAGAGCCATATGTCTTGTGGTTGTACTGTTTTCCTGGGTGGTTCTCCATGTTCCGATTAATTTACAGTGTTCTTGTATTAAAGCATAGGTAGAAGGATGGTTATGGTCACTTGCCTTTCTCAACAAAAAGTTACTCTTGCTCTTCTGATCTTGCTCTTTGAAACTCTTGATCTTCAGGACTTCAGATCAGCAGCTCGATCTTCTACTCGAAGCAAACATCGAGCACAACATGCAGAGCAGACAAACAAGAACAACTAAGAACAATACACCAAGCATGAAAAGCTTTTAAAAGAGGACAAGGTTTGGTTTTAGGACCGCGAACGCAAAAGACTCGGAACTATCATAAGATTTGGATTATAACACACAAGGCTATGTGCTTGGTAAATTTTAATTCAAAATGATGTGCATAGGTTATTCCCCATTTAATAATTAAGCAAGTTATATTTATATAAAAAGGAACGGTGTATAACTTATTCCAATTTTTATTTATAAATATTCAAGTATTATTTTATGCAAATTAAACATTTTAATTTAAAAGAAGCATGTAAAGCATCTAAACGAATATCTTTACATTTCGAATTGTACTAAGCAAATTATAATTTAGAATCATATTTATGTTCATATTAATCAATTTAATATTTAATTGTGAAAACTCGGGATAGACCTATGTTGCTTTTATTAGAAAGAAAATTGAATATATATTAATTAATTTAAGTTTGATTATGAAAACCGAGATATATCACTAATTAGATTTTAATTGAAAATATTGTTTAAATAAATATTAATCAAATTATATTTCTTATAAAAACACGTGTTGATCTCTAATTAAATTTTAATTAGAAAAGCATGTATATAAGTATTTAATCATATTTAAATATTAAATAAATTATAAAGCAAGGAACATGTTCAACATTGTCTCTATTGCGTACTTTGAGTTGTTATGAACCTGACGCAATTTGAAACGCTTGAAACGGAGCTAAAACGTGAAAACTACGCGCTAAACAAGGTTACAAGGGCTAAACTGTGAAAAACTAGGGTTCCAGGGGCTTAACTGCAAGAAATCAGGGGCCTAAACATAATTACACATATAAACTCAAGGTTTATAGTGTAAAAGAACAAATGTGGACTTCGAGTGGAAAACTAGAGAAGCTTGGGGGCTTAAACGCGAAAACCTGAACTTGATTATAAGGATCTTATAATGTGGAAGGGTCTTTTTGTGATATTTGAAACAGCAGGGGTGTTTCTGTAAGATGGCAGCGAAGACCTAGGGTTGACCGGTATGTGGCTGTTGACCAGGGAGCTTGACTCGATCCAGGCCGTCCGTGCCTGATCAGATGGCGGGCGGCAGCGGTAAGCGGCAGGGGCGGCGGGTTGCCTTCCGGGCGGCGGCGCGCGGTGGCGGGCGGCGCGCCCGCCGGGGGAAGTTCGCCGGCGTCGACCAAAACGACGCTACCGAGCACTAGAAAACGGGGAAAAGGCACCAAAATAAAGAGGAGAGGGGGGGGGTTTCACCGAGGCGCTCGAAGAGGAAGGAGAAGCGCGGCGGAGGAGATCGACGACGAGGGGCGGAGCTCGGTTCGGCCTCCTTGGGGGCGGCGGTGTAGAGGAGAGGGGGAGCTCGAGTGAGCGGTGCAGGTTGAAGAGATGCTCGGGGGGCGGCTTTTATAGGTGGAGAGGGGAGGAGAGGGGACGCGACCGAGGCGGTGGAGCGGCACACCGGTGGACCGCCATTGATGGCTTGGTGGCTCGGTGCGCAGCCGTTTTGGGGGGGAAAGAGGAAGGGGAAGGGTTGGGCGGCGCGGTTGAGTGCATGGCGCACTAGAGGGGGAAGGGGAGGAGGCGCGGGAAGGGGAAGAGGCGTCGGGGTCGGCGGCCGGCGCGGGGAAGAAAGGGGGGGCGACCGGCTGGAGGTAGATGACAGGGCTGACGGGTGGGCCCCGATTGTCGGTGAGAGGGAGAGAGAGGAAGTTGAGGTGGGCCGCAGAGGCCGGCTGGGCCGAGCAGGAAGTGAAACGGGCCGATGTTAGATTGGGTTGGCGGGGGGGATTGAAAGGGGATGAGAGGGATGGTGGGCCGCGGCTGGGCCTAATGGAGTAACGAAGCCGGGTTGGGCTAGAAGGAAAGAGAGGAAGGGAGAAAAGGTTTTGGGGCTTTGGTTTTTTTTTTGTTTTTTCAACACACAACAAACAAAAACAAAACCAAATAAAAGCAACACACATACATTTATTTTATTTAATTTATAAAAACAGTCAATTGATTTTTCTTATTCTGAATTTCCTGTAAAGAAGATAAATCTTGGGCAAAATTTTAAAATTAGGAAAAATCGTTGTTTAATTATTTTTCCTATTAACATCCTGAAACTTCCAAATTTCAGGGTGTTACAAAAACATCAACGGAGGGAGCTCAAGAAGGCCAAACAAGTAGATCCGGCCAAACTTGGGTTTTTTAAACTAATGAGTGAAAACAGAAACGGATACCCATACTGGCGCCGATGTCGTCTAAAGAAGATGTGTCGATGAGCAAACAGACTTACGTTGCCTCCGGCCTCAATGCACATAAACGAGCTCTAGCAAAAATGCCTACACAAGAATTAGTACAGCTCCTTGATTTCATGGAACAAACAAGGATGCCTTTAGGTGTTGCACTCGGCCATGAAGAACCACCCCAGGATCCAAGTTTCGAGTATAGATGGCCCTTTTAGCTAGGAAAACCTCTCATCAGGACAGAACTAGTACTTAAGGTCTCACCTAAGATGTACAAATTTCATGAGTGGTACATGCGGCAATCACTGAAAGGCGTACATAGCATAGGTATGCTTGCTGCACCCGAAGATTTTGCCACTGAAGGCAACAAGGTGATCTGGCTGGAACTTAAAGATATTTATGAAGTTTACCATGTGGACGCCATGAGTACCGATCTTATCGTCGCTTGGTGTCTGTAAGTGGCGTCTTTTTGTATGTTTATTAATTAATTTATTATGTATGTCGATTTACTAATTCACTTTGTATTTCATTTTTGGCAGCTTGAAAAACAAGAGATGCAAAAAAAGAATATTGCCAGTATTGCCGTATTGGTGTTGACGGATAAAACTCGTATCCACCTACGATCCGCAAGCGTACGCACCTACACCGTTTTCACCACGGGATTCCCAAGGTTCTTGTCAATCCGCGGAGCAAGGGGATTACTAGCGCTTAACCAAGTACTAATCTAGTTGAATGGAAAACCTTTGAAAGAGTATTAATTTAAAGGTAAAGACAATCTAACCTAAGTTGATCAAACTAATCTAGGGTTAAACTAGATGGTAAAGGGTGGACACAAGAGAGTGATTAAGAAAGATAAGCGTTCCCTCCCTAGGATCTAGGAAATCATAGATATACATCTACTACACGAGAGTGGTAAGCCAATCTATCGGGGGTTGTGACCGAAGGACCGATACGGCGAACCAGAGAGGGGGGGAGTGAATGGGAGCCGATAAAAAATCTTCTCGAAGGAGATGAAAACTCCAACAAGACGAACACGGCTTCCAACACACGTCTCCGACTCACTACCCAAGTTGGCCAAGCCCACGTAGCCACTGGAGTGCCACTGGACCTAGGAACCAACACACACAGCCTTCCGACTCGAGAACGCGGCGGAACAACAAACCTCGAGTCTACGAGACCCACACCGGTCGGACCGGTGAGCACCACCGGTCGAGGCCGGTCCCCGCTGGTGAACCGAGCAACTTTCACTAAGTGGCTCTACACCGGTCGGACCGGTGAGACACACCGGTCGGACCGATGGCGGCTCGAAAGCTCCCAAGGCACCAAACGGGCCAACCGACCACCAAACGGACCCAAACTCGAAACAGCAGCAACACGGGGCAACAACGAACACACCAAGTCGTTCACCCGAGCAAAAACCCACAAGGGCTCGCACCGGTCGACCGGTCAAGAGCACCGGTCGACCGGTGTAGCCATGGGCGCTCGGGATGAACAAGACCCGCGGTCAACTCCCCCAAATCCAAATCTCGATCTCCCGAATCGCTCCACGGACTTGAACAAGACTTTGGGGATATCAAGAACACCTCATGAGGAGTCCATAGCCAAGTTTAATCCCACAAAAACTCGTCCAAAAAGGAGGAATCGAAGAAATCCCGCCGAGAGCACTTCCACCCCAAGAACTCAAGAAACCCCAAAATCGAGCACCTTTACTCACGGATTTGGGAGGGGGAATCACGGTCCAAAGAACCACGAAGGGTTCCCACAAATTTCCCCCATCAAATCCCCAAGAGAAAGGCCCCGAAAACAACCCAAAGAAATCACCAAGAGAGGGCTCCGAAAATCACCACCAAGAACAACCGGGGAAAACACATCCAAACCTTGAGGAATCACGCCGAATCATCTATACATGAAACAAAGGTTCGTACAAGGTCTAGCAAGCCGCCCGATCATCCATCCCTCTCTACAAGATCTCTCCGTGAAGCTCTCTTGCTAGTCCTAGAGAAAACCTAAGGAAAATAGGTGGAAAAAATAGGAAAACTAATGAGCTAGGGTTCCAAGAGTTGGCTGCCATCCTCTCACCTCTTATGTTATATGGAGGCAACCAAATGTCTAAAATGCCCTTCTCTACTAACTAGGGATACAAGCCCCTCAAGGGCGGATTTGGAATTCTTGATGTCTTCACCATCGGACGGATGCCCGGCGACCGCACCCTGCGTAGCCTCGACGCAAGCCATGCGATCCCGACGCGTGTCCTCCGCTTCGAAGATTCGGACCGCGTCGTCGCACACGGTCGGACCGGTGCTCCTCACCGGTCGAGCCGGTCCCCACCGGTCAGACCGGTCGGACCCACCGGTCGACCGGCCGTGCGGTGCCGTCGCACCTCCGTCTTCGGTTCTCGGTCTTGGCTTTGTGGATCAACCAAGGAACCCGGTGGTTTTACGGTGAACCACCGGAAACCCCGCGAACTCGGTGTAGCCTCCGCCAATCTCCACTCATGACTTGGCTCCCACGTAGTTCCGGCTCGACCTTGGTTTTGAGGCTCAACCAAGAAACCGTCCACGACTTCATCTTCTTGTTCATGCCACCATGCGGCCCGCACTTGACCCCCGCTGGCCACCGGGTCCCTCGAACGAAGCCTACTTGTCTTCTCCACACGGAGGCCTCACCGCAACGACCTTTCGCGCTTGTTCTTCACCCGCACCAACACGAGTCAAGCCGCAACCCGCACCCGCAATACTTAGCCAAGAATCGGTCCACACAACGTTGTCAATCACTCATCACACAAGGAAGCGACCATCCACCGGTCCTTGAACCACACATGGTCCTCAATCTCCCCCTTGATGAGTGCATTGACAACACCCACACGAAAGTAACAAGAGAGAAAAGAAAAAGAAAAGAAACGAACAAAAAGAAACTCCAACAAGCGATCGAAAGCCAAACAAAGGCAAAGAGCAAGATCACTTGAAGAAGACAAGTCTCGGACCCCTTAGGCAAGGGCAACGGCTCGACACATCCGAGACAAAACAAAGCTTAAGCAAAGAGCTCAAACCACCGAAACAAAGCTCGAAAAACCACAAAGAGCTCCCCCTGCACACATGCAAGCTCCCCCTGAACCAATGCAACTCCCCCGGACGAATGCATGCAAGAAACCACATGAAACGGGACAATTCGCATCACTTTCGGCTCACACCGGTCGACCGGTCATCACCACCGGTCGGACCGGTGCCCAACATATGTACGGGACCAGCACTCACACCGGTCGGACGGTGACCATGACCGGTCGACCGGTGCACAACGTGAGCCCGAAATGGCTCGAAACCACCCGAAAACCTTCCAAACACGTCCAAGAAGCCATTTCAAGCTCAAACTTCTCCCCCTTGTTGGCAATGCATGAATCAAGCCAAAAATGCAAAACTTTCAACCTAGAGCTTCTCAAATATACAAAATTCAACATAGGATGCTACACACGTCCAAATGAGCAAGTTAGGTACTCTACGGCTTCGTATCGATCTCAACTACATGATCACCAAGTTTCACAACCATTGGACGAAGCTAAGATAGATTGGGGCAATTTTGCGAAAAACTTGCCTCTCATGAGCAAAGTCCTAAACATGATCAAAGCATATCAAAATGGCAAAGCCACACAAACTTCATGCTAGGACAGACCATTCTAACCATAAGACCATCACAAACACCCACAAGCACCTCATGTCATGTCAAAGCCACCGAGCCATGTGCCTACTTCTATGTATGAGACTTCTCGGTGGTAGGCATCATGCAACGGTTTAGCACCCAAAGCAAATTAAATTCAAGCACATATGACATGGGAGCATATTTTCCAAGCATTTTTCATTTCATTTTCAGATTTGTAAATGGTACATGAAATGTCTTTGCGACAAAAAGGAACTTATGCTCCTCCACAAGATAAATCAAGAGGGCTAAACATTCATGATGGCAAATGAGCCTTTGGCCCCATATGATCAATAAACTAGCCATCCAACCACAAATTAAGCATAGCAAGGCCACAAAAACATGTCAAGAGCATGTAAAGGCATTTACACATGAGAGAGCATACATGTGACATTTTTCAAAAGCATAGCTATCAACCATGGATTCTTCATCAAGATCATCAAGAGCTAAGCCAAACTAACCGTAGCATACCAAACAAGCTCACAAAGACATATATCTCATTCCATGGTGAACAATGTATATGAGAGAAGCTTTCCTAACCAATGCATATGATACAAAATGTATGCAATCTAAGATACAAGGATGCCTATACATCATGTTACATATGCAATGCCAAAAGCAAGAAATGCACAAAGGAAAGCTATACATATGCTACAAACCGGCTCCTCGAGGGGAGGCAAAACGGGTTCGACACCACCGGCAAAAGAAAGCTCCCACACACCCAACTCAGGAAATCAAACACACACCAAGTTCCCCCCGCAAACGAGTGAAAGTTGCTTGATCTAGGGGTTTGGTGAAAATATCGGCTAGTTGATGATGTGTGGGTACATGGATCAACGCTATCTTTCCTTTCTCAACGTTGTCTCTCAGGAAATGATACCTCACTTCTATGTGCTTGGTTTTAGAATGGAGCACTGGGTTCTTTGCAACGCTTATGGCACTGGTGCTATCACATTGAAGTGGGACATGGGTATACTCCTCACCAAAGTCACTCATGGTGTAGGTGATCCAAAGGAGCCGAGAGCAACAACTAGCGGCGGCAACATACTCGGCTTCGGTCGTGGATTGAGCAACACTCGACCGCTTACGAGAAGACCAAGACACCAACGAAGAACCCAAAAGCGGCAAGTCCCGGAAGTGGACTTCCTATCCAACCGACACCCGGCAAAATTCGCGTACGAAAAGCCATGAAGCGCCAAAGAAGAGGACGCGGAGTACCAAAGGCCGAAGTCGGGAGTGTGACGCAAGTACCGAAAATTCTCTTCACTCGCTTGCCGATGCGAAGTCCTCGGAGACGCTTGAAAACGAGCGCACGGACACACCGAGAACCGTATGTCCGGCCTCGTCGCCGTCAAGTAGAGGAGTGACCCGATCATGCTTCGGTACTCCTTCTCGGTCCACGTGTTCACCTTCCTCGTCCGCATCAAGAGCCGTAGTCGTACTCATCGGCGTCGTCATAGCCTTGGAGTCCTCCATCTTGAACTTTCTCACAATGTCCTTGGTGTACTTAGCCTCGGTGCACAAATGTACCTTCCTCGATTGCTTGATTTGTAGCCCGAGGAAGAACCGCAACTCGCCCATCATGCTCATCTCAAACTCCCCGCTCATATCATCCGCAAACCTCGCAACAAGAGAGTTAGACGAGCCACCAAAGACAATATCATCCACGTACACCCGCACAATCGGGATATCTCTCGCCCGCCTCACGCAAAAACAAGGTCCGATCGACCTTCCCCATCTCAAAACCTCTCTCAAACAAGAACCCCCTCAACCTCGCCATACCAAGCTCTAGGCGCCCGCTTCAACCCATACGGCGCCTTCCTCAACTTGTACACCGGTGGGGGTACTTCTCACTCTCAAACCCCGAGGTCGCCTCACATACACTTCTTCCTCCGGCACACCATTCGAGAAAAGCACTCTTCACATCCATTTGGTGCAACTTGAACCCTTTAGCCACGAGAAAAGGCTAGAAGGATCCTAATCGCCTCCAAACGGGCTACGGGAGCAAAGGTCTCCTCGTAGTCGATCCCCTCCTTCGACCGAACCCCCGGGCAACAAGTCTCGACTTGTTCCTCACAACCTCACCCTTCTCTCCCTCTTTGTTTTTCCACACCCACTTGGTACCAATCGGCTTACACCCCGGGGGGAGGGTCAACCAACTCCCACACTCCGATTCCTCTCAAAATTCTCCAACTCCTCATGCATCGAGTTAACCCAATTGTGATCGAGATAGTGCGTGTCCAATGTCTTTGGGCTCGAAAGAAGCAACAAATGCAGCATGAGCAAAATGGGAATTGTTTCGAACCCTCGACCGTGTAGTGCGTTCATTCATGTCGCCGATGATCCTCGAAGCCGGGTGATCCACCCGAACTCGCCGGGGAGGTTCTCGCCTCGAAGCTACCTCCCCCTCAACATCGGCTTCTCCTCGTTCTTGATTTGTCGTCGTAGGTGTAGCAGAGGGTCCATCCATCATCGTAGTCGAAGTAGTGGGTACATGTTCGGTCGGGGGCACCACACCGCCATCTTCATCATCACCATGTTCATGCTCCTCCCTCCGAAATATCTCCTCGCCGAGCTCATCATCACCGCACACTCAAAGACAAGCCGACTACGTGGCTCGTCTCGTCGAAGGTTACCTCGCAAGTCTCCACGATTTGGTTAGTTTCAAGATTGAGCACACGATATGCTCTAGAATGAGATGCATAACCAAAGAAAATGCCATCGACAGACCTAGCCTCAAACTTATCCGGCCTTCCTCGCCTTTCTTCGAATGAAACACTTGCAACCAAAGACATGGAAGTGACTCACCTTGGGTGTGCGACCATGCATCAACTCATAGCATGTCTTCTTCTTGTGCACTCGAGGTATATCCCGTTCGACACATAGCACGCGGTATTCACCGCCTCACCCCAATACCTCCTCGGAGTCCTATGCTCATCAAGCATCGTCCGAGCCATCTCGCACAAGGTCCCGTTCTTCCTTTCCACAACACCATTCCGGGGAGACGTATACGGACTCGAAAAGCGGGTGCTCAAGACCCAAGTCATGACAAAAGGTTTCAAAACGAGAGTTCCCGAATTCCGAGCCATTATCACCGCGGATAGCTCGTATGGCATCTCCGTGCCTCTCGTTCCTCAACCTCAAGACTAGATCTCGAACAAAACCAAACGTCTCCCCCTTATCCTCCGTAAAGAACACCCACGCATACCGAGAATAGTCATCCACCACAACAAGGACATACCACTTCCCACCCGCGGATCGCACACGAGCCGGGCCAACAAGGTCCATATGGAGCAGCTCGCATGGACGCTCGGTCATCACATCGGTGAGAGGCGGGTGAGAAGAGGCCACCATCTTGGCATGCCTACACGGAGCACAAACCAACTCTTTCTCAAGCTTCAACCGTGGCAATCCTCGGACCAAATTGAGTTTACTCAAGCGAGACAAAAGGTCAAAGCTCAAGTGACCCAACTTCCTATGCCACTTCCACAACTCACTCGAAGAACCGCCCAAGAAACAACGCTCAACACCCGAAGACCGAGAAAAATCAGCACGAAACCCGACCCTCGGGAACGACCATACAAACAAGGTCCCCTCGAGAGTCCACAATCCGAGAACCACCAGGCCGAAACAACACCTCAAAACCCTCATCCAACAACTGAGACACAGAAAGCAAATTGTACCCCGGCGATTGAACAAGAGCAACACGCCTCGCAGTGATCTTGTCACTCACTTTTATCTCACCTTATGAAAGCACACACCCACGCCCATTGTCCCCAAAGGTGATGTACCTCTTCGTCACCACGGGACGAGACTTGAGAACCACCCCCTGTCTCCGGTCATATGCCTCGAACAACCGGAGTCAATCAACCAAATGTTCTTCAAGTCTCCCACCTGAAAATCAAAAATAGGCACGTGAGCGAACAAACGACTCAGCACTGGGGTTAGTACCAAAGGAGGAAAACCGAGTGCCGAGCCATTTGCTCGAAAGTGGGGTTAGCACCAACCAAAGCATCTCTCCTACCAAAGCTACCTCCACGAACACCACCACGGTAACCACCCCGAGGGAACCACCCCTCTCTCGCCCGGAGGAGGACCAAAACCACGCAAGAAAGCCCGTGGAACGTCCTTCCTCTCCAACTCAACGCCACGACTCCTCCAATCCCCGTATTGAGCACGAGGAGGAGAACGCCTAGCAACCGACCACCCGCACTCTTTCCGGCCCAACCACCGAACCACGACCACCGAAACAACCCTCGCACCGTACGAGCTCGAAACCCGAACCTCCGTCCGTCCGAGGCCGCACCGGTCCGACCGGTGCCCCACACCGGTCCGACCGGTGTAGACAAGCAACACCACTGCAGCCTTCTTCTCTCCCCAAGCTCGAACCGTCCTCACAATCGCCTTGCCCCCGGGCATCCGCATACGAGGCTCAAGTACACCATCGGAAGGGTGGTACTTGTCCTTGTTTGCCCACTCCTTCCTCATTCTCTCCTCTCGCTTCCTCTTGAAGCAAAACTCCTCCTTATGGCCATCTCTTCCACAATAGCCACAATGGAACCTCACAAGCTTAGGCTTTGGCTTGGGATGTGGTCGCTCACTCGGTTTCTCTCCACTCAAACCCTCCACCGGTTTCTCACCACTTGCCTTCTCACTCTACTTCCCAAAGAACACTTTCCCGAAGTGCTCACAAACTTGATAGGCTTTTGTAGGTCATTTGTGGGTGTAGGAAACACGGGTGGAGCTGGGGTTGTGTCTAGTCGATTCCTTAGATGGTTAGGTTTTGGTGGGAACTCATTCTTGTGGTGGGTTTTTGGTGGCTCCGGGATATTCTCTCCACTTCCCTCACCAACCTTGTTTGCTCCAAGCCCCTCACCATCTTGCCTCTTAAAGGCCTCGATCATCATCCTCAAGCGAGGCTCGTGGACCGGACAACCACCCCATCAACTTCCTCAAATCATCATTCTCATCCCGCAAACGGTCAACATAATGTGCAAGCTCCAAATTTTTCAATGCATGCATTTCACGAGTAGAGCAAGATGTAGGCATGGGTTCCTTCAATTTAGCCTCGAGAGAACTAGTGTAAGCATGCATCTCATCAATCTTAGCATGCAAAACGGGGCATGAAGTGCAAGCACCTAGCAAAGCAGGTCTAGACTTAAGCTCGGCCACCTCAACCCTAAGCACATCTAGTTCCTCACACTTGGAGGCATGCTTCTCCTTAAACAAAGCAAGATCGGCAAGGAATATGGAGCAATCAAGACAATCATTCTCATCGAAACAACAGGGCTAGCCTTAAGCGAATCAATCTCAAGCTTGCTATCAAGAACCCGTGTCTCTAGCTCGGCCCACTCCGGTCCTAGCATCCTCGAGTGAAGCCCTAAGCTCTTTCCTCATTTTCTTAGCCTCTCTAAGCATGTCATCACGGTTATCAAGCAAAGAGCCAAGCCTCTCATTCTCCTGGCGCAAGAAGGGAAGTTCATCACGCACCTCGTCGTCGGACTCGCAGTCCGAGTCGCTCCGTGTGCTCTTCTTCTGCCGCCGGAGCTCAATGCCATGGTGCGAAGCCATCTCTCGCGAAGCGGCTCACCCCGCTCGGGTTCTTGGACGACTTCTTGCTCTTGCCGCGATCTCCCTCGTCTTCGCCGCTCGCTCGAGCTCGAGGTGGAGTACGCGGACCCGGAGTCGACGTCGCTCGCTCCAACCATCGCCGGGCCTTTCCTCGGCCCTCCTTCTTCCTCGATCGTCGCTCGTCCTTGTACTTGTTCTTGTGCTTGCTCTTGTGGTCACGCCTCGAACGGTACTTGCCATCGTTCATCCTCGGCTTGTGCTTGTAGCCGTCCTTGCTCTCGGCCTTCTCCGGCGGTCGGCGACGAAGTGTCCCGGCTTGCCGCATCGGGAAGCGAGTCCTCGTGTTCCTCCTCATGTTCACACGGTTCTCGTGCAGCCTCTCGAACCGCCTCGTCAACAGCGCCAGCTCGTCCTCTCCAAGGTCATCAAACTCCTCATCTGGCATAGACATCAAAGAGGAAAACGAGAACATCCTGGTGGATGGGTTAGAGTTAGTCTTTCCTTTGGAACTACCAACGAGGGCAAGACTATGGGAGTCAGTCGGTCCCTCGAGCTTGGCGTCATGCCCCTATCCACCTCGGCCCGACTTGAGCTTCGAGAACGGCTCGTTCACCGTCGAGTATCATACCTCTCCGACTCGACTATGGCCTCGAACTTTCCGCCCCATATCGTACGATCCAAAGAGTGTAAGAGTTTGACGGCTCTATCATGATCATCGTACGGGAGCACGTCCACATTGGCCCTCATGTTGTTCACCACCACCGTGAACCTCTCGAAACAAGGCATCGATGGACTCACCGGGGAGATGAGTGAAGTTCTCGTACTCTCTCCGTAGGTCGCATACAACCGTGCTCGAACACGGGCGTTCCCAACATGAGCCTCCTTCAACACCGCCCAAATCCTACAAGCCAAGTGCTCGGTGTGCACCCGATCGAACTCGGCCGACACAAAGCACGAAACAAGTAGTCGACCGCCTTATTGTTGGCGTCGAATGCGTCCCCTCGACCCCGGAGCAAGGAAATCCATCGGTGGACATAGCCTGTGTCCACCGTGACATCCCAAAGCGGTGACCCTTTCCGCGGAGGAACGCACCCATCCGCTTGCTCCACATCCGGTAGTTCTTGCCATCGAAGTGTGGAGGACCCGAACCCCGTTCTGCGCCATCCTTGGATCTTGGGCGGTTAGAGTCAACAAAGACCCGAACCGGCTCTGATACCACTTGAAGGACCGATACGGCGAACCAGAGAGGGGGGGGTGAATGGGAGCCGATAAAAATTCTTCTCGAAGGAGATGAAAACTCCAACAAGACGAACACAGCTTCCAACACACGTCTCCGACTCGCTACCCAAGTTGGCCAAGCCCACGTAGCCACTGGAGTGCCACTGGACCTAGGAACCAACACACACAGCCTTCCGACTCGAGAACGCGGCGGAACAACAAACCTCGAGTCTACGGACCCACACGGGTCGACCGGTGAGCACCACCGGTCGACCGGTCCCCTGGCCGGGTGAAACCGAGCAACTTTCACTAAGTGGCTCTACACCGGTCGACCGGTGAGACACACCGGTCGGACCGATGGCGACCGAAAGCTCCCAAGGCACCAAACAAGCCAACCGACCACCAAACGGACCCAAACTCGAAACAAGCGAAGCAACACGGGGCAACAACGAACACACCAAGTCGTTCACCCGAGCAAAAACCCACAAGGGCTCGCACCGGTCGGACCGGTCAAGAGCACCGGTCGACCGGTGTAGCATCGGGCGGCTCGGGATGAAAACGCACCCGCGGGTCCAACTCCCCCAAATCCAAATCTCGATCTCCCGAATCGCTCCACGGACTTGAACAAGACTTTGGGGATATCAAGAGCACCTCATGAGGAGTCCATAGCCAAGTTTAATCCCACAAAAACTCGTCCAAAAAGGAGGAATCGAAGAAATCCCGCCGAGAGCACTTCCACCCCAAGAACTCAAGAAACCCCAAAATCGAGCACCTTTACTCACCGATTTGGGAGGGGAATCACGGTCCAAAGAACCACGAAGGGTTCCCACAAATTTCCCCCATCAAATCCCCAAGAGAAAGGCCCCGAAAACAACCCAAAGAAATCACCAAGAGAGGGCTCCGAAAATCACCACCAAGAACAACCGGGGAAAACACATCCAAACCTTGAGGAATCACGCCGAATCATCTATACATGAAACAAAGGTTCGTACAAGGTCTAGCAAGCCGCCCGATCATCCATCCCTCTCTACAAGATCTCTCCGTGAAGCTCTCTTGCTAGTCCTAGAGAAAACCTAAGGAAAATAGGTGGAAAAAATAGGAAAACTAATGAGCTAGGGTTCCAAGAGTTGGCTGCCATCCTCTCACCTCTTGGGTTATATGGAGGCAACCGAATGTCTAAAATGCCCTTTGTTAACACCAAAATTTGGTAAGGAGTATGACATGTGGGTCCGATTCGGAAAAGAGTCCGTCCGGTGGAAGGAAAGGTATCTTCGAGAGATTTTCGGCGGAGAAGGATCCGCGGTCGGCTATCCGCTCCCGGTTCGGCAAAGGAACAAGAGAGCGATTTTGCGGGATTGGACGGTGACGTGGCTCGATCGGGGGGAAGCGAATGGATGGACGAGCGATCAAGTTTAGTTAGGCAATGAATCCATTCGCAATTGTAATCGGCGGGGTATAAATATGATCCCTGGATGTATGTAAAACGGACGTTCATTCCTCAATACACACCGGCCTTACGCCAAACCCTAGAGTCCCTTGTCGTGTCGTCGAGTTCTTCGAGAGGACCAATCGATCCGTCGACCTCCGTGAGTACCGGCAACCTTGTATCATGTCTAGTATCATGCGGTGGATTTAGATCCGATGCAAGTAGTCTTGTTACCATGCTTCGTGTCATGCGGTAGATTCAAGCTTGGTTCAAGAGGGTTTCTTGTTAGATCATGAGCCATGCGGTAGGCTAAGGTCTAGCTCGAAGCTAGTTATCGGCTCTATTGGATTTTGGCAAGATCCAAAGTAGATTCATTAAGTTACCCCGTGTTATCATGAGTTTTGCTTTATGTTTTAATTCATGTAATACACACTTTGCCCAATCTAGATGGGTTTGGATCGGTTCTTTTTCTTTTAAGATCCGTGCACGAGCGTGTTTCGTATTTTGACGCGTGGATCTCGTGCTCTCCGATAGCCGAAACCGAATCGATCTAGGTTGTTACATGTTGTGGGTTCAAGCTTGCTTTGTTAGCATAAATCTTGAAAGAGCGGGTATCATGCGGTAGATGCGGGTTTTTGGGTTGCCTTGGAGCTAGTCATCGGTGGATTAGATTTCCAATTCGGCTCGATAGATTTATTCACGTGGTAATGTTTGTTCCTTCTTCATGGACCCCGAATCGGTTGTTTAGCCGCATTCGGTTATATCTTCACGAGTAGATCACGTGCGTTATTTATGTTTTAAAAGACGTATCTTCGTTAGCTTTCCATATTTAGGTTGTATCATGCGGTGGATAGATCTATTTGTGGAAAGTGGTGCGTTCTTTCATGCAAGTTGTATCATGCGGTGGATAGATTTGCTGATATCGTGCCCGACGGATCTTAAAGTGATTAGACATGCGGTAGACTAACGCTTTGGATCTATGCATGCTTATTTTAATACATGATCATGTTCGTGCTTTACTTCATTTAATGTTAATCTTCGTGAGGATCGGTTATGGCTTTGCGCAAGCATCCATGTTTATTCAAAGACCGATCGTTGTCATGCTTACGTCATCCATTTGGCAATGTTCTTTTTTCCTTCACGATTACCCGAATGGTTGTGGTTCTTTGACGGGGTAGCTTCGCATAGCTACATGTCGTCTTGCTTGGCTTCTTAGCCGTAAATATGGAATCGCTCGGTGTCACCCGTAGGTTCCAAGTTTTGGTATCTAACTGTTTTCTCTTTTGTTAATTTTCAGGAAAAATTGACTGGCACGTCACTTTCTCTCTGCGCGTGCGAAGCTAAGCTTTTCGGCTTGCTGTGTGATTGGCGCTGAGTGCACATTTTGCGTCAACACACTTTTTGGCACGCCCAGTGGGACCAACAGCCGAATTGGTTCAGGATGCCTGAGATCACAGACCTCCTGGATGTCAGCATTGAGGAGCTTTCTCCGCAGCAAGCATCGGCGGCTCGTAGACGCCGTGAATCGGTTTCAACGAAGTGTCTCATGTCATTCAAGAAGAATCGAAGTGGTGTACCATATTTGAAGAATGGCACCGCCGGGAGTGCCGTTGCCGGGAGAAACCGACGCTACGACCCAACAAGAAAAGGAAGAATGCGCGCGGATCTTCCGGAGAGTCAATGGACGACGTGCTCACCAAGCACAACCAAGCTTTCCTTGGGTCGCTCCAACGGATGATGGTGGCCCTCTTCGGCCGGGCGCGGGGCGGGCGTTCGGAAAGGCGTACGCGGAAAGAGCACCGTGGAGCCGGGTGAATCAAGCTCTCGCCCGCCACCACGGGGCCGGTGCGGCAGCCCCCCTCCTCAAAGCTCCGGGAGCCAAGCGTTCCAACCTCCTCCACGGGGCGGGGGCGGCCCGGTTCGGCCCTCCGCCGCGGGCTTCGGGGAAGTCAACCAATCCCGCCGCCACCACGGGAGCAAGCACGGGTCGCCCCGCGCAACGGCCGAATCCGTGCCGGCCCACGTACGGAGACCTAGCGTTCGGCTCATGCGGGGCCCCACTCGATCCCGGTCGAAGAATAGCTCCGTCCACCAAGCGGCTCCCGAGAGGAATTTATACGGCGGCGGCTATCATGAAGTGGGGAATTACGGAGCGTTCGATGCCTTCCCGCACCCGGGGTACGCGCGGCCGCGGGCGCTCGGGGAGGAGGATGCCCTAGCACGCAAGATGGCCGAATTGATGCGAGAATCGGTTCGGCCTCAAGCCAAGGATGCGGGGGCCCCACCTACAGAGCCGCCGTTCCCGCAGTGGTACTATAACGTGCTCCCCGCCGCCAAGGGTAAAACCGCCGACGGAATTCACAAAGTTCTCGGGGCGAGACGAGACAAGCACGGTCGAGCATATCGCTCGTTATCTCATGCGAGCGGGGGAATGTTCGGACCGAAGAAACGTTCGGGGTTCGCTACTTCCCCCGCCTCACCGACGGGTCCGGCTTTTCGGTGGTTCTCGTCTTTGCCGCCCGAGTCGGTGGCCGGTGGAAAGATTTGGAGCGTAAATTCCACGCTCATTACTTCGACGGCAGATTACGAAAAAGAAGTTGATTGATCTCGCCACCCCGAAACAAAGGCACGGTGAAACACCGCCGGAGTTTCTCGGAAGATTCGAGAGAAGTCAAGGGCATGTGCTTCTCATTGAACTTGCCGGACGATCGGCTAGCCGATATGGCCGTCGCCGGGATGTTGCCGGCCGTGCGCGAAAAGTTATTTGGGATGGAGTTCGAAAACATGGGCCGAGTTTGTCGCAAAAGTTATCCCTGATGAGCAATCAGGCATATGGCCTCAAGAAAGATCCCAAGTTTGGCAAGCAGCACGACATCGCCGATATCTACAATCAATTCTTGGACAAAGCTGATTTGTTCGAGGATTCTGACGACGAACTGGAGATAGCTGCGGCAGAAATCATGTGGGGTAAAGAGCCTCTCACAATGAATCAGCGCTGGGTCAGACAGACCAAAGGAACCTACGACTTCGACATCACAAAGGCTGACAAGTTGTTTGAGCTCTTGGTAAAGGAAGGCCGAATCAAGGCGCTCGAAGGGCACTCCATGCTTCGGCCTGATGGAGTCAAAACGAAACGTTCTTCGCGGCTTCCATGACGGGGACTCGCACTCCATCAACGATTGCGGTGGTCTTCGGGATGAGGATCCGAAGGCTATCCGGGAAGGGCATCTCAAGTTCGACAACAAGATGAAGGTGGACGGCCACCCCTTCCCGAGAACATGCTCGGCTTTTCCGTCAATGCGATAACGGACCGAAGAGAAAGGGAAAGTCAAGGTCCCGACCTCGGCCGAGGTCCAAGCAAGATGGGTCGGTTGACCGAAGCGCCAAGTGACCATAGAGCAAGTCCGGGCGACGCCCCCGCGTTCTCAAGAGCCACATCGAGATCGGGGAGTCGTCCAAGCCCGGACCCAAGGTGACGTCGCGCATCCTCCTTAATAAATGGCGGCGCCGGATGGAGAAGGAACGCTACCGGGAGCGTCGTCACGAGGAGGAGCAACGCGGGGGCGAGGAGGAAGCGCGCGGATGGAATCGGGAACAAGCACGCGCGCGAGCGGGAGCGCGCCCCGCGGGGGTGCGCCTTTTTCGTGCACCGCCGGAATGAAGGCCCGAAACTACCCACATTAAGGAACCGTCCCGAATGCGGCGACGGATATGCCGAGTACGGGCGAGAAAGCGCCAATCGCCGATCCGTCCACGAAAGACTTGGAAGGATCCACCCGAATGGGGATCGGCGGCAAAAAATTGAAATCATTGATCATCCCGAGAAGCGCCGAGCCGATCTCGGGTGGGCCGACCACGAGGAGGACGAGGAGGTCTACGTCCGGCGAGAAGGGGCAATGGTGCCCACCCGGTCTACGCAAGAGCCGAAGAGGCGGGTCCAACGCTTGAGGAACCGCGAGATGAAGCAAGCGGGGTCCGGACGAGACGAAGTGGCGCCCCAAGGACCGGCGGAAGGATCAAAGCGTCAAGCCCCCGCATGCATGGTATACTTCCCCGCCAAACGAGTTCATGGCTCCCGCTAACCGGGTGATGCGGGGAGGAAGCTTCCTTTGACGACGAGCGGCCCGAGGAGATGATGGCGCAGCTCGGTGCTTGCCAAGCGGTGCCATCTTCGACAAACCGGCCAAGAATCGCCACATGAGGCCGCCGTACTTGAGGGGGTACGTCAATGGCAAGCCATTGACCAAGATGTTCGTCGACGGTGGCGCGGCGGTTAACGTGATGCCGTACACCACCTTCGGGAAGCTTGGCATGACCCCGAGCGATTTGACACCAACAAGCATCATCCCGAACGACTTCGCGGGAACCCCTCGGACACCAAAGGATGCGCTCACGTGGACTTGATGATCGGGTCCAAGACGCTCGCTCACCACCTTCTTCGTCATCGAAGGGAAGGGAGCCTACGGCCGCCGCTTGGGCGGGACCGGATCCACGCCAACTGCTGCGTCCCATCCACCATGCATCAACAGCCGATCCGGTGGGTGGACGATGAAATTGAGGTCGTACGGGCGGACGACTCCGTGAGCGTGGCTAACATGGAACCGGCCTTGCGGGGAATACCAAGGCATCGATTGCTTCTCGGGGAAGGATCGGGGAGAAGGTCCTGTTGAACCCGTCGGCGGTGACCAACGGCCCGATTCAAGCGTCGGCTCTTACGGTAATTTTTAATGGAGGACCCCGTGGATGGCACCGATGGCAAGCCGGGACGAGGATTCATGTCGGCCGATAAGCTGGAGGAAGTTGACATTGGAAATGGTGATAAACCAAGGCCGACGTTCATCGGTGCGGGTTTGCAACCGGACTTCGGGGGGAACTTAATCAAGCTTCTCAAAGAATATAAAGATTGCTTCGCACGGGATTACTCGGAGATGCCGGATTGGATCGATCCATCGTCGAGCACCGGTTGCCAATCAAGCCTCGGTTTCAAGCCATATAAGCAACCGCCCGGAAAATCTACAAGGATGAAGTATTGGCCGATGTGAAGAAGGAAATCGAAAGATTACTTGACGCAAACTTCGTTCGGCCCCTGAGATATGCGGAGTGGATTTCCAACATCGTCCCCGTGTATAAGAAAAATGGAAAAATGAGAGTTTGCATAGACTTCGGGGACCTAAACGGAGCTACTCCCATGGACGGATACCCAATGCCTATTGCCGATTTGCTAATTGACGCGGCTGTGGGACACAAGGTGATTAGCTTCATGGATGGCAACGCGGGATACAATCAAATCTTTATGGCAATAGAAGACATCTCGAAGACGGCCTTTAGGTGTCCTGGTCATATAGGCCTATTTGAATGGATCGTCATGACATTTGGGTTGAAAAATGCCGGTGCAACCTACCGGCGGGCCATGAATTACATTTTTCATGAGTTGATCGGCAAGACCGTGGAAATCTACATTGACGACGTGGTGATCAAGTCCTTAAGCCATGACTCCCATCCGGAAGATGTGAAGAAAACCCCGGAATGCACCGGAAGCATGGTCGAAGATGAATCCAAACAAGTGTGCATTTGGGGTGTCGGTGGAGAGTTCTTGGGGTTTTTGGTCCACGAAAGAGGGATTGAAGTTGGCAAAAAGAGCATGAAAGCCATTGATGAAGTCGTTCCTCCAACCAACCTCAAGGAGTTGCAATCAACGCTCGGCAAGATCAACTTTGTGAGAAGGTTCATCTCAAATTTATCACGAAGGTGTTGCCGTTCTCTCCGTTGCCGAAGCTAAAGAAGGATCGAAGTTCACATGGGGTGACGAACAACAAAAGGCTTTCGAGGAAATCAAGCAATACATGAAGGAGCCACCGGTGCTTGGTTCCTCCTCGAATTTCGAACAAGCCTTTCAAGTTGTACGTGGCGGCCGATACCCAAACTATTGGATCGGCCCTTATTCAAGAATTCGAAGGGAAGGAGCGGATAGTAGCCTATCTTAGCCAAAAACTACTTGATCCCGAAACCGAGGTATTCGGCTATAGAAAGGTTATGTCTTTGCGTATACTACTCGTGTACAAAGTTTCGGCACTACTTGTTGAATGCCGAATGCACCGTGTACTCGAAGTTTGATGTGATAAAACATATGTTATCTATGCCAATTTTGAATGGTCGGGTTGGCAAATGGATTTTAGCTCTATCGAATTCGAGTTGAAGTTCGAATCGGCAAAAGCCATCAAGGGTCGGTCATTGCCGATTTTATAACCGAACACCGTGACCCTTCGATTGATCTCGCTTGAAATTACCCCATGGGCTCTATTCTTTGACGGGTCATCATGTGGCAAAGGTGGGGGAGTAGGGATTCTACTAATTTCTCCCGCAGGTGAGATGTTCGAATTTGCCATTCCTATACAACCCACCGTCACAAATAACCAGCCGAGTACGAGGCGCGCTTCGAGGGCTTCAATATTTGAGAGAAGCGGGGCCGTTTCGGTTGAAATTTATGGAGATTCGAGTTGGTCATCAAGCAATTGAACGGCCGGTACGAGTGCGAAGCGAGGGCCGAGGAGTTACTACGAGGAATGCGAGAGAAATCTTGAAGGGCTTTCCACCGGTAACCCTACAAGACATTCCTAGAGAGCATAACGAGGAAGCAAACGAGGCTAGCTCGGAGCGCCTCCGGTTATAAAGAGAGTCAAGAAGCATTTGCTGAGAGGTGAGCGCACGGGGACGGATCTTACGGAAGATGATTGGAGGAAAGAGATCGTTGAATATTTGAGAGATCCATCCCGAAAAGTCTCTAGGAAGCTCGGGGTATAAGGCAATCAAGTTCGTTCTTCCGGATGACAATTTATTCTATAAGTCATTAGATGGAGTCTTCGCTACGATGCCGGGTCCCGAGAAGAAGCCAAGAACATGATGAGCGAGGTGCACGATGGGATATGTGGAGCGCACCAATCGGCCTATCGCATGAAATGGGTTATTAGGCGAGCCGGATGCTTTTGGCCGACGATATTAGAGGATTGCTTTGAGTATTACAAGGGGTGTCAAGATTGCCGAAGTTCGGGAATATTCAAAGAGTCCCTGCATCAGCATTAAATCCCATCATCAAGCCATGGCCATTCGGGGGGTGGGGCATAGACCTGATCGGCCAAATTAATCCACCATCTAGCAAGGGGCATAAGTTCGTGCTTTTGGCTACAGATTACTTCACCAAATGGGTTGAGGCAATCCCACTCAAGAAGGTGACATCAGAAAACATGATCGAATTCGTCAAGGAACACATCATCTATCGATTTGGGATTCCTCAGACGATTACCACTGACCAAGGGGCACAATTCGTGTCATTGGAATTCAGAGATTTTGCCGAAGGCATGGGGAATCAAACTCGTTTAATTCTTCTCCATACTATGCCCAAGCTAATGGTCAAGCGAGAGGCTTCTAACAAGATCATGATCAAGCTTATACAAAAGAAGATCGACCGGAAGCCGAGGAGATGGCATTCGGTACTCGGTGAAGCGCCGTGGGCTTACCGAATGGCCCCCCATGGAGCTACAAAGACTTCTCCTTACGAGTTGGTTTACGGGCATCACGCGATCTTGCCCCGGGAAATGCAATCGGAATCAAGGAGAGTAGTGCCGCAAAACGATTTGAGCTCCAAGGATTACGGCGGCCTAATGATGGATGAGTTAGAAGATTTGCATATGATCCGCCTCGGGCCCCGGAAAACATCGAGAAAAACAAGCCGCGGGTCGCTAAATACTATAACAAGAAAGTAAAAGTAAAGCAATTCACGAAGGCGATCTAGTTTGGAAAGCGCTACCGCCGATTGGAACTAAATACGATGAATTCGGCAAATGGTCCCCTAACCGGGAGGGGCCTTTTCGTGTGGTCGATGCGTTCTCGGTAATGCATACATATTGAAAACTTTGCTAGGAGAGGAGTTTTCCGCCGCAATAAATGGAAGATATCCGAAGAAGTATTATCCTAGCATTGAAATCGATCGATGATTATACACATCGACACGAAACGGCCCGGCGCTCGGGGATGAGGCCGCCTTTAGAACAAAAATCCATGAACAAAAGAAAATGGCCGAGGCTCGATGCATTGCCCTTAGCTCAATACTACACTACAACCGGTTTCTTGCGAGATTACACATAGCAGCCACGAAGGCCAAGTCCCCTAAGGGAGGGAAGCGAGAAGGCGTGGAGTAAGAAGCGAAAGTATGGTTCAATCTTTTCTTTGCTTCTTCGGGCCGTCGCTCCCTCTTCGTTGTTCCGGGACCACCGTGACGGCGACTTGGAACGCACGAGGATGACCACGATTGGCGGCCTCTACCAAGCTATCCCAGGCCGCCTTCAGGTTGCCGTACCTGTCAGAGACATCTGGAGCAAAGGAATCAAGGTTAGGGGCAAGAAATCCAGATGCAAACATGAAGGGGGACAGAAGCGTTTACCCCCTACTAGCGCTTCCAGCGCCATACGACGCTCGCGTTCGGCTTGACAGCGGACGGACATGTCCCTAAGGTCACGCTCCAGGTGCCGAGCACGGCGGCGCAGCTGATGGATGACCTTTTGCTCAGGCGTGGCATCCTCCGCCTCAGGAGAAGAATCGGAGGAGATGTACTCAGGAACATCTTCGGTTCCGATGATTTCTTCGGGAAGCAAATCAAGGCTGAAAGAGGTAGAGGAAAACATGAAGCGCAAGATCAAGCAGAAAGACAAGGAGCAGATCAAGAAAGAACTCACTTCCGAATCGTACGCTTCCTTGACGAGCCGCTCCCCACGAGGTTGTTTACCCTTGTCCATGGCGTTGGGGTTTTTTCTTCTAGCGGCAGAAGAAGAGACGAGAAGTGATGGAGGAGTGTGCGAGTGGATTTGCAGAGCACCCCACGGGCTATTTTATTGACCAAGGGGGCGCATTGGGGTGATGATCTGGCCAGTACACACTGTGGGAATACCAAGCGGCAGGGGTTTCCACCGAGTGCGAAGGGTTTCTTTTGAACAGTATTCGCGGATTGCCGAATTGGGATCCTTTGTGGATCTTGCGCCAAGGGGCAGTTGTTTGCGAGCGTTCGGCTACAGACAGTTCCCAGATGCATTCGAAGAGGACAAGTTCACAGATGCAAATGCGAGGGGAAATATCACGGAACAAATGCGAGATTCCAAAAGTTCATCATATATATTGCCGACATTTACACATCCCTAGTACAATCTAATCAAAGAGTCCGTTCGGCACGGAGCGGGGATGGGTAATTTCGGCAATGGCGTCGCCGTGGCCGTCGAGGCGCTCCGGGGATGAGCTCGATCTCGTCGATATCCTCCGGCGCGCCGCCACGGAAGCCACGCGGCTCGGTGGAATAGTCGACGTCCGTATGCGTCGCCATCGCGGCCGGCCCAAGGTGGTGCCCGGACGAACACCATGGACGGCCACCTCGTCAATGCGGCGCTCCACCGCGGCCGGGCGCTCCGCCGGCGTGTCGCCGTGAGCGTTCACCTTCTCCCGCCGCGTGCCCTACCGGCGCTTTTAAGCGGTTGAGCTCGGCATCACGGGGGCGCACAAGACAAACAAGAAGGGGTTAGCACCAAAGGCGGGACCGAATCAAGAATCGAACCATACCATCAATGGCTTCCGGCGAGTTCGTTTCCGCCGGTCCTTCCACTCTAGTTCGGCCACGCCCCGCCTTTTTGGAGACGGCCTCCCGGCTCAAGACGAGACGCCTCTAGCTCCTCCTTGAAGCGAATAGCGTGCGCTTCCCCGTACGGCACCGGGGGAGTGGCCATCGGACTCCGAAGAGTCATCGGGGGGAGGGGCGATTGGCCGGCGCGCGGGGCGAATTCCACCGAATCAAGGCGAAAGGGGGAGATGATTGTCAAGGAAAAGGAAGATCAAAAGGAAGATCGACGGGGAGAAATTGACGATCATTACCGCCCGCGCGCATTAGCGCCGCTTCCCTCGGCCTCGTCGGAGGCGCGGCGGCGGTTGAGGGCGGCGCACCATTGCGGTTTGGGGATGTGCCTTGTTTGCAAGAAGGCCGAGAGATTGGCAAAGATTCGAGAGCTAGAAGGCCCGGTGGAGAGCTAGGGGCACCTACGGCAACATTTATAGGCACGGCGGGGGTAATTGTGGCTTCGAATCGTGGGCGTGGATCGTGGCGCACGTCCCAATAAAATCGGAAGGCGGAGAGATTTCCTTGACCAACCCGCCGGTGGGTCGTTTGGAGTTCTAAGCTGAAACGCGTGTGGGTCGATGGTTTCGGTTAAAGGAATTCAAAGTGTCGTTCGGCAGTTAGCGTTTCACTACCGAATGGGTCGTTCGGCATCACATCTCAAAGTACGCCAAGGAAAGGAAACAAATTGCAAAGGAGATATTACAAGAACGACCGGTCCGGGTATACATCAATAAGAACATTCAAGCGTTAAGGAGTTTTGCAAGTGCGTGACGAACATTGGATACTATCAAGTGGGAGTTGTCCAAGATCTCCGATAGTCCTTTTGGGCATCGGATAAGTCAATAAGCTCGCATCGCACTTTGCTTTACTGCGGTGACGACCGATTCTCGCCTCCGCATCGGTCTTTGCTATTAATCCGGGAAGATCGGCTATTTTCTTACGGTCAATTTCCATCTCCGGCGACGGGCTTTTCAATTCCGCCTCTAGAGCAACCTTTACGGCGACTTTCGGATCGTAAGAAGCTTGCGGTGTCGGCCAAGGTATCCTTATGGCTTTTTGCTTGGGATTGAATCCCGTTCATGGCCTGTTCAGCATCAGTTTTCTCCTTTTCAATGGCTGAACGGGAGCGCAATTTCCTCCAAGTGCGCCTCAAGGGAACATAAAAGGGCTCTGAGTCGTAGACGGACGACAGAAAAGCTCTGATGTCATCGGGGAGTTTGCGGCTAATGGGCTCAAACATCTCTTCAAAATGGCGAAGATCATTGAGCTGATCCTGGACGTCTTTTTCTAGCCAGCCGCAATTTCTTTGAGCTTGAGCAATACCTCGTCTGGCAACGGTTGGCTCACTTCTTTCATCACATCGGCAGCTGATGGGCCCTCTGACGGCAAGCTCGATGATGACGGGGCGTGATCCTGAAAACAACACTGCCGAGATGAGAATGCTAGCATCAAGGTATCAAGATTAAGGGCGGAATCAAGTACCTCGTGAATGGTATCTTGAGCGGGAGCAATCGCAGACGGAGGAGGCGTCCCGAGTAGAGCCGAAACGTCCAAGTCGGGAGATGCTGGTGCACCAATCAGCGACTCGTGAGTTTCTGGCTGGGGAAGAATTGGATCTTCCTCTCGTTGGGTTGGCCGTTGTCGCTTGGGCGATGGGCGATGGCATCCTGGGAGAACTTGGTGGCTCCGGTTGAGTTGGGGGATTCACCTGCGGAGAGCGTCTTGCTTCCGCGAGAAGGTGATGAAGATGAAACCTCTCTCGGGATGGGCAATTCAACCCCGGAAGGGCTCCTTTGTTGAACCACTGGGACATCTACAAGTGGTTCTCCAACAGTTTCTTCTGCAAATGTTCAATTGAAGGGATAAGTGCCAGTGCTCATCCTTGAGAAAGAACAGCAAAAGCCATACCAGTGGATGGGGCATCGGCAGGTATTGGTTCTGAAGAATGTTGGGCTCTGGTCTGAAATACACAATGATATGATCCATCAAGAACAGAGTGGCCCAGTAATCAAGAAGGTAAAGGAGTTTACCTCAACTAGTACTTTCTTGACAGTTCTCCTCCTTTTAGCGCTCGGAGGGGGAACCAGATGCAATCCTTGCCTCCTGTCAATAGCAAGGCTGGAAAGGCTGGGATCGGTGGTAGCGTACCGTCCATCGGTTGGCGCGGGGTTGTAGATTTAAACCCCGGTCTTTGAAATTGGGCCTTCGGCATTATAAGTTATTACAACGGCTCGAGGGGCGAGGAAGCGTGTTCTCGTGGACGGAAGATGGAGGTCGGGACCATGAGTAAAAGTCCGATCAAGGGGCTCGGTGTGTTACCTGCGAATTCGGCGAGAAAATCGGGCACCGTTCTGCACGAGAACACATGAACGGGTTCACCGAAGATGTGGTCGTGGAATTCTTGCCACCATGAGTTGAAGGTAGGGTGAGCTATGATTGCGAGGCACAAAAGGACATGTGTAGACGAGTGGGACCGCACACATAGTTGAAAACTTCGTTTGCATTGCATCGATTCTTTGATTTCCTCCCCGGGCTTGAGGAATTCATGCGGAAACAATCTTGGGGGCGGCTGGCCACATCCAAGTTGTCCGGCCATGATGTTAGGCCGGTAGTACTCATAAGTATCGGCATTCCGCCTCCCTCCATTAAACTCGGCCGGTAATATACATGGGCGGATTATGATATTAAAGATTTCCGGGAATCTCCCATCTTGATGGCCGGGCTCAAAGGAGAACTCGACGGGAAAGGTCGAGTGTCATAGCCTATATAAGGAAGCCAAAGAGGATTGGGGAAGCCTTTGAAGAACAACTCGAAGAGTTGGGTGATGTCCCGCCGAACGATAACGAGTTGAAGTCGCTTCTCCATAGCTTTGGCATCCTCTCGGTGACTTGAAGCTCTCCTTCGGGGGGATTGGGCCAGGGGAAGAACCTGGAGCTCAAGTCGACGCCTACGATCTGGTGCATGTGAAGCTGCAGCCAAATCTGAACAAACCACCAAGGGCCATTGACGCACGTTATCCTGCGGTCGGTATACATTTGGGTAAGCGTCTGATGAAGCATATGGTATACACTGCCCAAGAGGAATTTTCCCAGAGGAAGGCGGTTGCCGCTGGCCAGATGGATCGCCATTGCGATATGATTCGAGTGGGTTCATTGGCCTTGCCACGGAAGACAAACCCGCATAACCACATGTTCAAGAAGGCTCGTATTCAACTTCGCCAAGGGGATTATCTCTCATATGTTTCAAAATATAATTCTTGTAGCCATTCCCCGGCTTTACCCCCGTTTGGCGTGAGGAGTTCTTGAAATTCCAAGGCTGAACAGACCGGTGATGTCAAGGCCGGTGATCATGTACACATCGGCCAAAGTTGGAGACATTGGGCCATGCCCAAAAAGGAAGGCATTGACGCCATTGGACCAGAAGTGGCACGCGGCTATCAGAAGATCTTCATTCTTGGGCGTCTCAGCTACAGATAACTCCAAACATTGAGCAATGCGGAGAGTATCCAGATTGGTCAATCCACTCTTATCCGCAAGAATCCTACGGTACCAAGTCTTCCAGCCTGCGATTGGGGGCAAAGGCCAGTTCTTGAACGCATCTTGCCATTGAGGAGGTGGAGATAAAGTCGCTTTGAAAGGGATTCTGCGAGATTCGGCGGCAATGAAATCTCGAGGGTCGGGATTCCCTTCGGGACCAAGATAATAAGACCGCGAATTGGCCTCAATAGGAATCAAAAGGGCGAGTAGACGGTTCCCGGAAGAGAGCGGAAGAAGAAAATCTCGGGTAAAATTGAAAACCTAATGCCGAACAAGGTTTGGAGGGGTGAAGTTACCCGAGCGGCCTTGGTTCCGAGTTGCCATTGGAGATTCGAGCTCGGAACAAAGGGGATCTAGGGTTGGATCTCGAACGAAGAATCCGGCGGATTGCGAAGAACAGGTGTTGACGAGGTTTGGCTCAAGGATTCGTGGCCGGAGTCAATTGTGGAACAAAATTACTTTTATCCCACAATTGAAGGGGCATGTGTTAACACCAAAATTTGGTAAGGAGTATGACATGTGGGTCCGATTCGGAAAAGAGTCCGTCCGGTGGAAGGAAAGGTATCTTCGAGAGATTTTCGGCGGAAGGATCCGCGGTCGGCTATCCGCTCCCGGTTCGGCAAAGGAACAAGAGAGCCGATTTTGCGGGATTGGACGGTGACGTGGCTCGATCGGGGGAAGCGAATGGATGGACGAGCGATCAAGTTTAGTTAGGCAATGAATCCATTCGCAATTGTAATCAACGGGGTATAAATATGATCCCTGGATGTATGTAAAACGTACGTTCATTCCTCAATACACACCGGCCTTACGCCAAACCCTAGAGTCCCTTGTCGTGTCGTCGAGTTCTTCGAGAGGACCAATCGATCCGTCGACCTCCGTGAGTACCGCAACCTTGTATCATGTCTAGTATCATGCGGTGGATTTAGATCGATGCAAGTAGTCTTGTTACCATGCTTCGTGTCATGCGGTAGATTCAAGCTTGGTTCAAGAGGGTTTCTTGTTAGATCATGAGCCATGCGGTAGGCTAAGGTCTAGCTCGAAGCTAGTTATCGGCTCTATTGGATTTTGGCAAGATCCGGTAGATTCATTAAGTTACCCCGTGTTATCATGAGTTTTGCTTTATGTTTTAATTCATGTAATACACACTTTGCCCAATCTAGATGGGTTTGGATCGGTTCTTTTTCTTTTAAGATCCGTGCACGAGCGTGTTTCGTATTTTTGACGCGTGGATCTCGTGCTCTCCGATAGCCGAAACCGAATCGATCTAGGTTGTTACATGTTGTGGGTTCAAGCTTGCTTTGTTAGCATAAATCTTGAAAGAGCCGGGTATCATGCGGTAGATGCGGGTTTTTGGGTTGCCTTGGAGCTAGTCATCGGTGGATTAGATTTCCAATTCAGCCTCGATAGATTTATTCACGTGGTAATGTTTGTTCCTTCTTCATGGACCCCGAATCGGTTGTTTAGCCGCATTCGGTTATATCTTCACGAGTAGATCACGTGCGTTATTTATGTTTTAAAAGACGTATCGTTAGCTTTCCATATTTAGGTTGTATCATGCGGTGGATAGATCTATTTGTGGAAAGTGGTGCGTTCTTTCATGCAAGTTGTATCATGCGGTGGATAGATTTGTCGATATCGTGCCCGACGGATCTTAAAGTGATTAGACATGCGGTAGACTAACGCTTTGGATCTATGCATGCTTATTTTAATACATGATCATGTTCGTGCTTTACTTCATTTAATGTTAATCTTCGTGAGGATCGGTTATGGCTTTGCACAAGCATCCATGTTTATTCAAAGACCGATCGTTGTCATGCTTACGTCATCCATTCGGCAATGTTCTTTTTTCCTTCACGATTACCCGAATGGTTGTGGTTCTTTGACGGGTAGCTTCGCATAGCTACATGTCGTCTTGCTTGGCTTCTTAGCCGTAAATATGGAATCGCTCGGTGTCACCCGTAGGTTCCAAGTTTTGGTATCTAACTCGTTTTCTCTTTTGTTAATTTTCGGGAAAAATTGATCGGCACGTCACTTTCTCTCTCGCGCGTGCGAAGCTAAGCTTTTCGGCTTGCTGTGTGATTGGCGCCGAGTGCACATTTTGCGTCAACACCCTTCTCTACTAACTAGGGATACAAGCCCCTCAAGGGCGGATTTGGAATTCTTGATGTCTTCACCATGGGACGGATGCCCGGCGACCGCACCCGCGTAGCCTCGACGCAAGCCATGCGATCCCGACGCGTGTCCTCCGCTTCGAAGATTCCGGACCGCGTCGTCGCACACGGTCGACCGGTGCTCCTCACCGGCCGACGGACGGTCGGACCCACCGGTCGGACCGGTCCGGTGCCGCTCGCACCTCCGTCTTCGGTTCTCCGGTCTTGGCTTTGTGGATCAACCAAGGAACCCGGTGGTTTTTCGGTGAACCACCGGAAACCCCGCGAACTCGGTGTAGCCTCCGCCAATCTCCACTCATGACTTGGCTCCCACGTAGTTCCGGCTCGACCTTGGTTTTGAGGCTCAACCAAGAAACCGTCCACGACTTCATCTTGTCGTTCATGCCACCATGCGGCCCGCACTTGACCCCCGCCGGCCACCGGGTCCCTCGAACGAAGCCTACTTGTCTTCTCCACACCGGAGGCCTCACCGCAACGACCTTTCGCGCTTGTTCTTCACCCGCACCAACACGAGTCAAGCCGCAACCCCGCACCCGCAATACTTAGCCAAGAATCGGTCCACACAACGTTGTCAATCACTCATCACACAAGGAAGCGACCATCCACCGGTCCTTGAACCACACATGGTCCTCGGTGACCACGGTTTTGCCCTTTTCCTCCCCTCGTACTGTCACTACGCGGATGTAATCGTGACTAGACCTATGATGGACACAGTATGTTGATGGAATCTATGGGCCGGGAGTAGCAGATATCATACGCCCGAAAAACACGGTAGCTAACCTTAATCATCAAAGCATCATCAACATGAAAGCAATAGATTGAAACCACGAATCAAGTAGCGATCACATAGCATGCATCCATCTAACCCTAGGGACGAACGGAGACATTACCCCATCATCTTACACGGATTGAAGCACATAGAGGTTATGGAGACTCCGGAGAACGTCGTCGATGAAGATGGCGGCGATGAAGCTTAGGAACACCCCTAGGCTAGCTGCTTGGAGTCCTCCTCTTGCTTGCTTCTCTCCGCCGGCGTTGATCCTTACGATGAGCTCATCTAACTCTCTCCCTCATCTTGCGGCTGCGGTTTTCTGGTGAATGGCGTCGGTAGAATGATTTGTTTGATGTGGCGGCCGACGGCGGCGGAGGCAATAAATAGACGAACACCTAGGGCAAAGGGCGTCGCGAACCAGGCCAAAAGGCCCCTGGGCCGATCCGAACAAGCCGACCGTCCCAGGCCCTTTCTGGGCCGGTTCGGGCCCGTGTTCCTCCCCGGTTGCTTCTTGCACGATTCCTTATTTGTGTGCACTTGCATGTGGGCCTTTGACGTCGTTTTCTTCACGGTTAAGGCTTGAATCCTTGCTATGCAAGCTTCGCTGTTTTCTGGCTGAGTCCCTGAAGACTTGCACGTTGACACTTCGGTCCTCGGGTCATTTGGAGTCATGTTCATCTCGTGTCTTGACTTGTGACAGGCTTCATGATCTTCTCTTGAAGTGCTTGATGAACGTATCCCGAAAGTCTCCTCTTTAACGTTAATTTCCTGCGTAAACAACAAACTCCAAAATCGACATGCAAGTGTGAACTTGTTACATCATTAGTATGCCTAGTTGCGGGTTAATTGCAAATCATAATCGAAACCAATGTATAACAAGTACTCTAGGTTGACGGAAATTCACCGTCAACAATTGATTTCATGGACCCATCAAAAGTCAACGAGTTTGAGGTCAAGCATCAACCAGACACAACAATCGCGACAATCTATATGACCTTGTCTAAGTTTCACGACAAGGATCTCATACTACTACCTTACACCCGCGAGTATGTGCGATTACCATCTAATTGTCTTTGCTAATTCTATTTAGTTCTAATTTGTATGACTATTATGACCATCTATGTACAGTTTCCACTGTATTCTTATGATCATTCAAGTCGATAATAGCAGCGTCATGGTGTGGGATTCATTGAGAAAAAACCCCGCAAGTTACCAAAACTTTCAAAATATGTTTCAAGCGTAATAATTCTATCTAAGACGCTCTTTTAAATGCAATATTTATTTATATATATAGATTGCTTTTACTAACACATTATCTCTCATTAATTTTCCTCAAAGCTTGGGAAAAATTCATTGCAAAGAAAGAAGGTGAATTTAAACTAACAATTACATTCCATACTGATTATCTGGTACGTAATCCAAATAACAACTTCAGATTCGAGAAAATTTGAATTTTATCACACATATATTTCATAACAGTTTCTCCTATCCACTTTAGTGTTTGAGACAGGAACAAGGAAATAATTTATGTGGATACTATGTCTGTGAGCACATACGATGTTTGGCAAGTGCAAAGTCCGGAAATTATGATGTAAGTTAATTAAATGAACCTATTAACAATACATCATTTCCTAATTGCTTCTATATTTAATTGTTGGGTGTAATATATTAACATATTTGCACATTATACATATGGATATGGTTAGGGACGAGGTCATTCAGAAGGATCGTCTTTCGGCGATTCCAGAAAGTCTCTCGGGATTCATTCATGAGGAGCTGGTTATGTCAGCAGGAAAACATCATTATGATGGATCTAAAAAATCCAATAGAGACTAGAAATTTGAAGTGAACAATATTTTGATGTATAAATACTATCTATTTTGATGTATATATTTCTAAGTTTATGTAAGTTTATATATATACCATAACTGCGTATATGATATATATACAAGTTCAAATACGTATACGTGCATATACAGGTTAGACAACAATTAGAATATACGCTCAAATCGAAAACTGAAAAAAGAGAAACATGACCCTTTACTCTCGGTTGGTATTACCAACCAATACTAAAGGGGTGGGCACAGGTGCTGACGTGCCCCCCTTAGTGATTAAAGGATCATTAGTCCCGGTTGGACTAAAGACCCTCTCCCTACCAGTGAGTAGATAAGGCGGAAGGAGAGAAAAATCGTAATTCGGAGAGCATTTCTGCCAAAAATAAAAAGATTTTGTCACTAAAAGCAGACTTACGCACCGCTTGTACCCACGATCCTCTAATTTGAACTTTTTCCTCCTAGGACTCCTATTTCCCCGCGAGACAGACACGATCCTATCTGTTCTTTTGCTAAACAGCCGCGCAGGAGCCGCAAGAGGAGGGCTGTAGATCGCCGGTCGGACCGACTCAACGCCACTACTAGACACGGCGCTCCAGCGCGTGTTTCGTGTCACCGATGTCGACGACTACCGGAGTGTCTGCGACCTGAACAAGTTTAGCAACTGCTTTTTGCTCCTCCGCGAGCCATTGCCACTCCACGAGGTCGAGTTGGCCAGTTGGGTGTGAAGGCTCTGATGGTGATGACGAGTCGTTGCAGTAATGCATGGAGTTGTGGGTTTGTCAATAGAAGCTGGGGGTGCTTCGTGTCTACAACAATTATAGTGGGTAACTCGAAATTATAGTTGTGGGTTTGCCTGCAAAGGCTTCTGAACCCCAAATTTACAGTTTTTCGCGTCTGAGAAGTGCCGCAGCGGTAACCGGTAAAGCGGCCTGAAAAATTCAGGGTGTCCGTCGCCTCCTCCAAATGTCCAGGCCCCCGAATCCTCCCCAAATGTTCTGCTTTGAGCTGTGCGGTCGCTGGAACTCCTCCTGCCGAGGAGGCTCCGGCGGAGGGAGCTTCCGAGGCCGCCCGCCACATCGCCGTCCTCGTTCCCATCTCCATCGCATCCACCACCAACTCCGTCCTCTGCTCCACCAACACAACTTCGGACACCGAGGACGCGTGCTCCCCGACGAGCTCCTCCTCGAGTGCCTGGCCTGCGTGCCCCGCGCCTCGCTCCCTGCCGTCTGCCGCCGCTTCGCCAACCTCCTCGCCTCTGAGGTCTTCCTCCACCTCCGTCGTGCCCACGACCGCCTCCACCCCTGCCTCCTCGCCATCTCCGTCTCCTCCGCCCACGGCGCCGCCACCTTCGTCCGCGGGCGCGCGTGCGCACCCACGCCGTTCGCGCGCACGAAGTTCGCGGCGGCGGCGGTCGTGGCACACCGGACCTACGTAGCCGGAGGATTGGCCGGACCGCGGTGGTTGAGGAGTACGACTCGACCACGGGAGCGTGGCGCGTCTTCGCGGAGGCGCGCGGCGGGTGCACCGCCGCCGTGTTCTACGTCGCCGATGGGAAGGCCGTGTCCCGGCACCCCGGGGCCGGGGGGCGGCGCGCGCGCGAGTGCCGGAGGCACACGTGTGCGTCGGGTCGGTGGACGCGCCGCACGTGGCGTCGGGCGCGCCGCACGTGGCGTCGGGCGCGCGGGCGTGTGCGGCAAGGCCGGAGCGTCATGGAGCACGGGTGGCGGCAGCAATGCTGGGAGAAGAGGACGACGACGTCGCGGGGAGGAAGTGCTGGCGCGGAGTGGCGGCGTCCTCTGGGGAGGAAGTGCTTGCATGCTGGCAGCGTCGGGTCGTGGAGAGAGGAGAGGCAGTGAAGGAGAGTAAGCGGTCGCGCGCATCGCGGGTCCGGACACTGACCCGCGGTGCAGATGCGGCGGCGGCGCCCCTATGCGGCCCCGTGCCGACCCGCGCGTTGCGGGTGCAGTGGCGCCCCTGTCCGCGTGGAGCGGCTGTTCGAGACGTTGGCGGTGCCCCAGTGGTGGGCACTAACGATGTCAGTGAAGGTCGGGGCGAGAGCGCGGTCGTCGGGATTTTGGTTGGAGCCAGATGGGCTCGAGTCTTTGAGCCGCTGCCGTAGTGCGGTTGGGCAGCTTCTTCGTCTCGCCGTCGGCGGCTGCGGCCGCGGACTGTGCCTGCGGGGGCAGGTAGAGGCAGACGGAGCAGGGGTGGCGGCAGTAGCACATCGCCGAAGGGGAGGGGCATGCCGGGAGACGGCGGCGCGGGGAGAGGAGGGATTGCCGGCGTGGCGGTGTTGTGGAGCTGTGGTGGATGAGATGGGATGGATCAGGTGGGACCCAATGAATAGAGGGTGCAAATGGAGGGTACCGCTGCAGTAAAATGTGATTTAGGGGGTAAGACTTTGTAAAGGACCCTCCAAATTCTCTTTTACAGGGTGATTTTTAGGGGACACCATTGCGGTCACCCTAAAGACTTGATGGTGCTGGAGCTACACCATGTGGATTTCGATAGTCTTCTTCTAGATTTTTGGAGCCGCGCCCAGTATTGGAGGATCTAAGGATCATGTCCCCATTAGTGAAACATCTGAGTATGTATCACAGTCTGATTTCGAAATCCGCTCCCAAATCTCTGCTTCAAATCTCATTCTCTAGAAGTTGGAACTAGCTGACTGTTCTTGCCGGGACTCCGTAGCTTGAGAACATGTCGTTCTTAACCTCAGCATGTGTCAGGCTTTGCCGTGATATGGATGGCTATCATAATAATTATGAAACCGATGATTGTGGTTCATGTGAAGGGTGTTGTCATAGCAATATTGGAAGCAACAGCACTGTGCTTCTTGAAGCTTTGTGAGGCTCTATGCATTTAGAGTTAACATCTCTAGCCAACAAGGTATCATTGAACTTTAATCTTCATATTTGTTTGGCCACTGTTTGCTCTCCCTGTGTTCATGCCCAGAGCTAGATATATGAAAATTCACACCTCACACTTGCAACATGTCTCTATAGTCTACATGCATGTTAAAATGCATGCTACCGTACCTTTAGCACAACTTAAGTTGTGGTAGTTGTTTTACTTTGCAAAAAGAGTTATCCAAATCTTATCATTGATTTATATTGTCTCCTCTACTTTCTCCTAATTATTAGTTTTGTGATGCCAAATACATAAAGACTAGTCCAATTAACTTTGCTATCATCGTCTCGTTGTGTATGCCCTGTAATAAGTTGCCACGTTGAGTTAAGGGACAATTGCAAGGCTGCCCTCGTTTTGGGATTCAATTCCGCGTTTGTCCCTCTTTTTTTAACTTTGCACGTTTGCCCCCGTTTTTCAAAAGTGAAGCTTCCGTTTGCCCTCGTTTTGCAATTCCGTCATGTCCTAAAAAAATTAAGGAAAAACAATTGTTTGAGAAAAAGAACAAAGGGGAAAAGACGCAGGTACCCTTATCCAACCAAACTCCCACCGACGTCATCTGTTCATCTGTTCGCGCAAAGACCGACACTTGCTCTTATTCTGTCGTCTAGATGCAGAAGCACCCTCCTCCGCCGCCGCCGCCGCCGTAGTGCTTGCCGTCCTTCCCCTTCATCCGCCGGCCGACCTTCCTCACCGCCGCCGCCGGGCGCACGGCGTCCACTCCGCCGCCATCCGCACCCTCGACCACCACCACCACCACCCGCCGCCGCCTCCTTTCCCCTTGCGCCGCGCCGCCGCGGCCGCGGCCGCCGCCGCCGCCGCGGCCTCCTCCGCGAGGCGCCCGTTGTCCCGCGCGCCGCCCTGCGGATCTCGGCGGCGGCGCCGCCTCCCCGCCTTGCCGCGGCCACGGCCTCGAGGCGCCCCCGGTTGCGGAGCTCCGGCCGCGCGCACCGCGCCCGCGCCGCCTCGACGATGGGCGGTGGGGAGGCCGGTCGACGGCGACGTGCGGTAGGAGGCGACCCCGATCCGCGGCCTCGGGGCACACCCGGTGCCCGGCTCGTCCGAGCGGGCGTCCCCGCGCGTCGGGCGGCGGCCGGCGGCATCCCCGCGCGTCGGGCGGCGGCCCCGCACCGTCGGGTGTCCCAAAACGAGGGCGGCCTTGCAAGGCATCCCCGCGCGTAGGGCGGCGGGCGGCGGCGGGGCGGCATCCCCGCGCGTCGGGCGGCGGCCCTGCGCCGTCGGGTGGAGTAGCGCGGTTCCGACGACTTCGGGAGGGAGGGCGTCCAGCATTGTGAAGGTTCCCGAGCGTGGTTGGACATGCAGCAGCTTGGGTAATTTTCTTCGTTTTCCTCCTCAGTGCAGTAGACTGTCAACTAACATAGGATGTCAGGCTTATCGAATCGAATTAATATGGTTTGTAGGCCGAGTTGCAATCGTATTAAACTTGTTGTCCTAGTTCGGTCACATTGGAGCTTGCCCGATGGGGGTCCAAAAACCTATAGAAGGAGGGAAACCTTGATCACATTTGTTGACAGTCATGATTACAGCTTGCTGCAGTTAGTAGATTTCATTGGTGAAAGCTTTGTGTGGGGTTCTAAGCAATATATTTCTCTGTGGCGGGCATTGGAGTATGATTGTATTGAGATTGCAACTGACGAACAGCTGCTAGAGTGGTTTGAGCTCAACAAAGACAAGGGAGAAGTCAATATTGTTGGTCAAATCAATGACTTCGAAGGGCCATTGCAGTTCTCACCCACCAAGCGCAGGCTTCACCCTACTGTTCGGGTTCTTCCAAGTACTGCACCCATTGATTTGGATCCTTTCATAGATCCAACGCAATCTCACTCTACAAAGCAGCCTGCTAAAGAAGACAAGAAGGTCCACACGAAAGTCTCAGATGAAGTACTGAGTGATAGCAGTTATGACTCAGAATTGGCTGCCTCTTCTGACTCTGAATTAGATGCAAATGCAGCTTCTGACTCTGATTGCTCTGACCCTGATTTTGAACCTGACAATGAAATATTTGATGATGACGACAATGATGATGTTCATATTTGCTCTTATGATGTTGATGCTCCATGTGTTGATGTTGGCTGTGTGTTTCCCGATGTGAATCAGTGCAAATCGGCGTTGACCCACCATGCAATCTTGAATGACTATGCTTTTTATACTGTGAAGAAAGATAACAAGCGATTTCGAGCCAAGTGCTTGAGAGCTGAACAAGGCTGCAAGTGGACATTCTTTGCTTCTACTAGCAAGAAGAAATATATTGGCTGCAAGGTATATTATTTTATTCCTTTATTTTGTTTGGCAATTTTTTCCTCAAATCGTGATGTTTTGGTACAAAGTCATATATTGTACATGCTTTATTTCCTTGCAGGTTAAGCTGAACGGTCCGAAGCACAAGGTGGATTGCAGTTCAGTGAACCAGAGTGGTCAAACAATGGCATCAAACAATTGGGTTGCTGAAAGGGTGGTTGAATACTTGGAGAAGGCCCCAACCATGGGACCTACAGAGTTACAACAGAGGCTGAAGAAGAAGTATGGTTTCGAAGTCCCTTACAACAAGGTTTTTAGGGGTAAGGAAAAGGCTGAAGACATGATATTTGGTAAGTGGGATGACAATTATGACTTGCTGCCCACATATCGAGCAGAGGTACTCAAATCAGCCCCAGGAAGCGTTGTTGAGTTGGATACTGAAGTTCATCAAGGGGATGTCTGTTTTAGGAGATTCTTTATGGCCCTCAAACCATGCATTGATGGTTTCTTGCAAGGATGTAGGCCCTATATTGCTATAGATGCTACACACCTGACAGGGAGGTCTAGGGGTCAGTTGGCAACTGCTGTTGCTATAGATGGATTGTGTCGCCTTTTTCCAGTTGCTTATGGAGTAATTGAAAGTGAGTCAGCAGAGAATTGGACATGGTTCATTCAGAATGTGAAGGCTGCTATTGGTACACCTACAGGGTTGGCTATCAGCACAGATGCATGCAAAGGACTAGGTGAGGCTGTAAATGTTGTGTATCCTAGTGTCGAACATAGGGAATGCATGAGGCATTTGTGGAAGAATTTCAAGAAGCTTTATTCTGGTGATGTGTTCACTTATAACATGTGGCCAGCTGCCAAGGCTTGCACTACTGAGAAATTCAACTGGCATATTGGAAGAATACAGGAAAAGTGTCCTGCAGTAATTACATACTTAAATGGGCATCATCCTTACTTGTGGAGTAGAAGCAAATTCTCTGATCAATGCAAGGTTGACTACATCAACAACAACATCTCTGAGTCTTTCAACAACTGGGTGAGAAAATGTAAGGACTTGCAAATTCTGGAGATGCATGATATGATAAGGCAGTTGATCATATCCACATTTGATAAGAGAAGGAAAAATGCTATGTCAATGGAGGGCAACATCATTCCTTGTATCATAGAGACTCTAACTGGTCAAAGCAAAGCTATCAAGGATTATGAAGTTTTGAGATGTGGCAACAACACCGTGAAGTAACCGCACCTACATCCTCGGGAGCATCTTTTAGGTATGCGGTTAATTTGGAGGACAAGACATGCGGTTGTAGGCTATGGCAAGTGAGTGGACAGACCATGTAAACATGCTTTAGCATTCATAGCAAAGCTAAGTAGAGAGGTGAAAATGGATGACTTTGTCCATAATTATTTCTCTGTTGAGAACCTGAGGAAGGCATATTCAGGTGTGTTTACTCCTATGACATCAAAGCATTTCTGGCCACGTGTTGATCTTGGATACAAAATCAATAAGCCAAAATTGAGAAGGAAGCCTGGGAGGCCAAGGAAAACTAGAATTAAGGCATCAGATGAACCAGGTGCTAGAAAAAGAAAGAGGTGTTCTGAATGTGGTGAACTAGGCCATATTGCAAAGAAGTGCCAAGGGGGGCTGACTGCTAAGGAGAAAAAGATGTTTGCATCTCATGATAATGCATCTGAGGTGGAGAGCAATGACCCTCCTATAGGAACCCACTCATCCACTACCGGTTCGGCAAAGTATGTCCTTCATCATATACTTCTTTCCGTTTTTTTTGTGCGTTGAACATACCACCTGATGACTTTGTTCTTATCTGAAAAAGTGATGGTGCAAGTAATATTGGAGGAGAATCACAAATTGGGGGAGGTGGACATACATATACTGAAACAAGCAAGTATGTTACTTTTCACTTTACTTTGAAAATGTCCATGCTCACATCCTAATTGTACATGTACTGAACATGGTCACTACTTTTTTTCAAGTGCTGCTGCCACTCAAGTTAGAGGAGGAAGACCACCAACTGGAAGGGGCAGGGGGAGGGGCGCCACTCAAGTTAGAGGAGGAAGACCACCAACTGGAAGGGGCAGAGGAGGACGAAGAGGAAGAGGAAAAAGTGCTTCAAGGCTTGCTGCTTTGCTCAATGTGTACAATTGAGCACAAGTTGGGTTATGTAATAATTAGTTATGTATTTGTAAGTCCATCCATGATCTGGACATGAGAACTTAGCATGTGGTGCCTTTATTTTGGTATGTTTAGCTGTGATCGAGACATGAAAACTTAATGTGGTTATTTGTCAACTCTTGCAAGATGGCACATTCTATGAATTATATGAATTTCTATTCATGTGTTGTCATTTGTGATAATATATTGCGCAAAAATATATTTACCAAGATATATTGTATTTAATCCAATTTATATTGTCATTTGTCCAAAATGAGTACCCAATAAGTCTATAAAAAATTGACGTTGATTCTTATGTCATTTGTGTCAAGGGCATTTCTGTCTTTTCAGCTCGAACTTAACACCGTTACGGGCACTTCACAGATTAGGGGCAACTGAAAGCTTCACTTTTGAAAAACGAGGGCAAACGTGCAAAGTTAAAAAAAGAGGGGCAAACGCGGAATTGAATCCCAAAACGAGGGCAGCCTTGCAATTGACCCTTGAGTTAACCATACTCCTTTTCATATATGCAGTTCATGTTCAGAAAGGATTTGACACGGTGTCCAGTTTTGAGCAAGCTGAAGACTTTGTTACTCAGTGGGTGGAGTATGACTGCAAAGCTCGGTGCACTTATCTGTTTTCTCTAGCACTCCCCAGTTCTAGAGAAGCTCACTCTTCAATTACTTGAGGTGAGTGTTTCCACTGTGTAATAGCCTGGTGCATTTTAAGTTAGTTTTTTATGACAAGTTTGATTTTGTGTACATGTTCTGAAAATTTCTTGAAGATTTAGTGGGAACAGGAGCAAAGTTATGGTATAGTGAAGGAACCTTTTTCTTTGGAGCATCTTACTGTTGAAGATAAATGTCAAAATGCTGATGACGAGCGAATCCGCAAGGTTTTAGAGCTTCTTCATTTCTATGGCGTACCTTCTGAGCAAATTAAAATCCAACAACCACCAAAGCTAATTGAGTTAGAAGATGTTTATAAGAACAAACAGCCTTTTCTTTAAGTAAGTTTAGTCTAGAATCATTTGGTGGTTCTATATTAAGATGGGCAGATTAGATGGCGCGTGCAGTGCCGGCAACCTCGTCTCCTCGCCGTTGATCATCTACTCCTCGCCTACGTGCGATGGCCGCCGGCGCTCACGGCGGAATCCTCAGCGAGCTCCTGCACATCATCAGCGCAAGCAGAGAACTACCAGATTCACAGCTATTGATGATGGTCTAATGTTCCTGTCGATCCTTTATTCATCAACGAAGATGCTAACCTTTTTGTTTGGAAAATATAGACTCATGAAGTAATATAATTATTGAATATTTGAAAAAATATATGTCACACCCTGAAATTTCCAATTTCAGGATGTGAATAGAAAGAATAATTAAATAACGATTTTCTCATAATTTTAAAAATTTTCCCAACATTTATTTTTCTTTGCAGGGAATATAGTATAGGAAAAAATCCTTTGTTTGATTTTCTAAATTAAATAAAAAGCTATGAGTGTTGCATTCATGCCGATGCATCTAGTGGTTCTTGAGTGCAAAAAGGTTTCAAAAATGCGTTTAGAAGCTGTCCAAACTCTCCCGAGAATTTTCCGGATTTTTCTGGAATTTATTCTCATTTTCCTTGAGCTATTTCTATTTATTAGGAGGCTCTAAAATCTTTTTCATGAGCACCAAATGCTTCATTTGGATTGTTCATGCCTTAATCTATCCCTAGGAATTTTCCTGGATTTTTTGTGATTTTCTGGGTATTTTTCGTGCCTCTAAACATTTTCTAGGCATTTCCTGGATTTGTTTTTGCACTGAAAAAAAATATTTCGAAAAAAAAGAAAAGCTACCCTACCGGATTGGGCCGAGCCGAGGCCCGACCCAACCCGCTCCGCCGCCGCAGGCCCGCGCGGGGCCCATGCGGGCCCGCAACCCGCGCCGCCGCCCGGGAGCCCCGCGCGCGCGCCCCCATAAAGCGGCGCGCGCCCCCGCGTCGCCGCCCCGCCGCCCCTAGCCCCCGCGCGCCGCCGCCCCGCGCCCGAGCCGCACGCCGCCGCCGCCCGCGCAGCGAGGTCCGCCGCCGTGCCTGCTGAAGCCTGAGCCGAACCGCAAAGACCCGCCGGAGTTGACCGCAAAATCCGGCCTGTGCCGTCGTCCTCCGCCCGAGGTGAGCACACCATCGCGATCCTCTCGATCTCCTCTCTCCGTTTTGCATCTTCCCCAAACCCCTAGCTGCCTGGAAGCCCGCGGATTGGAAGCGCCCGAGTTAAGTTCGTGTGCGTGGAGTTCCCGTCCGTCCCAGGCTGGAGGTTGAAGATAAGGCCGGTTTGCATCTAAGCCCCTGTCCTTTTTAGTAATCCTTATACTCTTTCATGTGTCTTGCAACCTTTGCTCATAACCCCTTGGAAAAATCCCACCCTTCGCACATAGATCCAACAGAGCACTTTTTTAGATCTAACCCTGGGTTTTATCCTTTTCCCGAGCGCTGTTTATTGTGTCTTGCAAATCTTTTCTGCTACCCCTCCAAATCTATAGTTAATCACGACTAGGTCCTTTCGATCTTGTTTTGCTCATATCTTTTTCGTTTTAGCTCCGATTTCATCCGTTCAAGTTGCGTTAGGTCCATAATAATGTAAAGCACGCGTTAGCGGAATGTTTTCACCATGTTTTGTTTCTGAAAATAAAATTAATATTAATTTTGATTAGTGACTAGATATACATGTCTTTTCCAAATAAAAGCTATATAGATCTATATATCGTTTTTCATAATCAAATTTAATTTGATTAATGATTACTTTACATGCTTTTATGAATAAAATCTAATTAGATCTTTTACTCGGTTTTCCATAAGTCAAATATTAATTTGCTTAATGATTAATTAACTTTTATAATTAAAAGTTGATTAGGCTTTTACTCCGGCTTTATAAATAAATGTTAATCTTGATTAATACCAATTTAATACTGTTTTTGATAATAATATGATGAACTCGAATTACAAAGTTTCGTTTAGATTGTTCATATAGTTTAGTTTTTCTAAATTAAATGTTTAATCGGTTAAATTCATATATGAATTTTTATTAATAAAACTTGACTAGTTCTTTACACCGGTTTCATAAATAAAGTTTAATATTGCATTAATATCAACATAGGGTATTTTATTTCTGAAATATCCTTTACAATTGTTTTGTTAATTAAAATTAATCTAGCTCATAGCCTTGTTCTCTCCTATGTGCAAAACATTCGTTAGACGTTCTTTTCTTAGCTCAATCTAAGTGTGATCTTTCCGGTCCTTGCTCAATCTTCTACAACCATCTCTTTAAAGCTAACCAAGCCTTTCCAAGCACCCTTTGTGTTCTTTAGTGATCCATCTAATCAAGCCTATCCTTTAGTGCGTTCTTTTAAAGCTTTCTTATGATTGCTGCTTTGTTCTTAGTATATGTGTTTGTTTGCTTTGTGTATGTTTGTGCCCGATGATTGATGCGCTTAGAGTGAACGCCGTTCGAGAAGTTTGGAAGAGATTGAAGTTGAAGATATTCTGAGCAACGACATTACTTTGGTTAAAGGCAAGTGTGTCCTTGATTTTGTCCTAAGAACTATATTTAATCACTCATTGCTTTGCTTGCATTAATTTTGATGGGTTCCTATTAAGGTTTATCCTAGTCTTTGATTGTCATTCCTTGTTAACCTGGGTTTACATTTATGTTGGGTAGTTATGCTTAGTTGCTATACCTGGGTTATGGTGGTTTTAATGAACAACAATGATGAACTTGTTTTACCTTTATGTTATATCTTTGGATGTTAATACAAGACCATATGTTTAATCGGAACATGGAGCGACCACCCAGGACAACAGTGCAACCACAAGGACTATATGGCTCTGGTCTTGGCCGAGTAATTAGGGAAGTCTTTGTGTGGTTATTATTCGCATAGTAGGTTGGGGACGGAGGAATGCTTTTATGGCTCTTCTATTCCGGAGCGGTGATGGAACGGAAGACTCTATGGCTTACCGTCCGTAATAGAAGTGTGGTACGAAAGATAGCCTCTATGACATACTACTATGGACTAATACGCACGGGAGGACTCTTTGTAAAGGCCTCGTAGCGTCCCTATGCAATCACACCTTGGTAGTGTGGTATTGTGCCTACTTTTGCACAGCGTGGTTGGGTGCAAAACTCTTCGGAGTTTTTACGCGACTTGTGGGTAAAGATGTACAACCTCTGCAGAGTGTAAAACTAATCGATTAGCCGTGCTCACGGTCAAGAGCGGCCTGGACCCTCACATGATAATTGAACTTGAAGATGGACTTAAATCGTGTTCTCTGGTTGTGTTTGCCATGTGCTTATGGCGTATCTCTTATCTTATGCTTAATGTGGGTTGGTATAAACTTATACTTTATTAGTAATCGGTGCTAATAAAATTTGACCAACTAAAATTGCTTAAATGCTTATAGCCCAGTCCACTATAAAGCCTTTGCATTCATTCTTTTTCTCCACACTTGCTGAGTACGACAAGTGCTCACCCTTGCTATAACCATTATTGCTCGAAAAAGGAAGTCGCTATGAAGATGTTCCTGGTGCTAGGCGTACGCAACCCCCAGTCGATTGCCTGTGATGTTTGGTGCCTTCGTTTCCAGGGTTAAGCGTAAATCTCTGATAATCTTTCTTCTTCTTACGTGATACTGTTTCTGTATTCACTTATATGTCACTATATGCATGAAACTTGATCCTGGCATGCATATAGGTTTGCACTTGGTTTTCTTCGGAAACTCGGGTGTGACAATATAATAACAAGAATGACAGGTGGATGGATCCACAAGCCTCTTAAATTTTTTCTAAAACACGTGCGAACGTGTGGCATGTGCACTTTACTATACAGCAGGAAAAAAAGCTAAAACAAACTGGACCGTATACCGAGCGTCTTCTCAGGTCCAACACAAGAAGAAGACTCATACACCTATGCCCAGTTCTTTACTGTCTCTCTGTAGGCCCAGTCCAGTCGAAGTCCAACACAGTAATCCCCATCGGCCCACTTCTTTACGATCTTCCATCATCTTCTTCTAGGTTTGAGGTTTCCACGCCGCAGAGAACAGAGAGCAACGACGTCTCGAGCTCTAGAGCTCCTCCTCCCTCTAGATCCCGGATCCGCAACGAGTAAGGGCTTGTTCGCTTCTGTGGGATTCAATCCGGCCGGAATAATAAATGTATGCAGAAAATTATGATATGGACTCGGATTTATTCCGGATAAAAATTAATTTAACAATAATGATAGGTAGAACAAGAGACTGCAGAGCCGGATTGGTTCCACACCTCTTGACTAGAGGATTGATTCCGAGCCTTTTGGTATACCTATCGAGAGCAAATTAATTTTCGACCCGGAATAAACCCGGATCTCTTATAGTAACTATCATGATTTTTTTTTATTTATTCATTCCGATCAGAATTAATCTGCGGAAACGAATGAGGCCTAAGGCCTCGGTCGGTTCGGCCGGATTGGCCCGGAACAAGACGCAGTCCAGCGGATTAAAATGGCCTGTTTTCAATCTTGGCCCCGACCGGATTGGCTGTTCGGTACGGCCTGCCCCGAACGGAATTCGACCCGGTTTGGATTTCCCTCTTCTCATTTTGCCCAGAAACGATCCGCACCTCCAGACATCCGGATCGAAATCCCTCCGCACGCGACGCCCTCGTCTCCCCCGAGGCCCCGACCCCACACGCGACGGCTCGAGGAGGGCAAGGCTAGCGGCGCGCGAGGCGGCGGCGTGCGAGGCGGCGGTGACTGCTAGCTTCTCTCTGGTACTCCACGGCCTTCCCCTCTTCTCTCCCAAACCCTAGGTTTCTTGCCGTCGCCGCCGCCGGGAGCCATCCATGCCCCTGGCACACTGGCTTTTGAAGAGGACTGGGTGGGAGTGGGCTACGGCATTCTCGCGGTCAAAGAAGCTGGGGGACTTTGCGATAGAAAAATGCAGCGGCAAATCTAGGCACCTGCAGCGTGCGTTTCACATATCATTTGGGGTTTCAGTTTCATGTCCCGTGAAAGGACTTGTTTGATTTTGATTTTCTTTTGGCTTGCTAAAATTAGTGTCCTAGAATTGACACTGAGATGTGGTGTTTTTAATTTGGTGGAATATGGATTGCGTTGGAGAGAAAGGAGTTAATTTGGTGGAATATGGATTGCGTTGGAGAGAAAAGAGTTGTACCTAGAATATGAATAGACAGGGAGGATACGTTTGGTAGTGGCAAGATACAGCGGATATTTGGCAAATAAAACTTTAGACATGCATGATCAAAACTGCATGCTTGTCTTCAGTTACTATTTAATCATGCAGATTGGGTCAGATTCTTGGCATGTTTACTTCTTTTTCTCTGATTGAAACTTTGGCTGAGCTAATTCTGCTTCAAAAGCTCTAGATCGATTTTCCCTACACAAGTTTCTGCATGCCAGGTATGTATCTCAGTATCTGGCTAAGTATATCTGCTTATATCTGGTCTGCTCAGTTAACTGTACATTCATTAACTATATATGATTTTTCATTGTCTAGACTGTAAGTATAGTATGTCAGTTAGCAATAAAAACCTGCATGTTAATTCTCAAGAAACAGCATTGATGGCAACGTGGTTACTTTTGGATCTGTATAACTGTAAAGTTGGCATTTTATCTTTCAGCTCAGGTCTTTGTAGTCTGTACATTGTTGTCTGATTGTCTCTACTGGCTTAAGGGCAAAGGTACCATCATCTTTGCTGATGTATTTTTTTATTGTATTTTGCATTTCTGCAGTAATTGATGTGGCTTCTACAACTGAGGAGCCAAGATACAAGTGAGGAGCGAAGAGAGGGTGCTTAGTGCTGACAAAATCTGAAGTTGCTGATGCAAGGGCTAGTGGGCTACTGAATCAGGCAGTGTCTCTGGGATTCTTCACTGGTGACTGGTGTCACAACTCTTTGGGCTCGTAATTTTCTGGTGGACAGCTAGTTTCAGTTTGTTGCATTACGCTATGAGATGATTTTTCACATGCAAGTTGTTGCCGTTTAAGTGAAGGTGAATGTCACATATGTTGTTCTCAATTCACTTTTGTTTAGCTCCGTTCATGATTCCTGCAGCATGTGTTTGGATATATTCCGGGCCAATCATTTGTATCTGTTTGTTTAGGTCGGATTGGTCGGATTGAATCTTAGCCGGACTGAGTGACACGGGTGGATTCACTCAAATCGGCTCCGGAAGTAATCCGGGCCGGAATTTCATCCGACGGAAACGAACGAGGCCTAAAGGGTAGGTACCTTCTTGTGGATCCCGAGCTGCCGGATCCGTGAGGATCGAAGCTTCTGTTAACAGATGCCGAGGAAGAGGAAGATTGGAGGAAGGGGGCAGAAGAGGAAGGTGGAAGAAAGGGGGCAGATCGCCTCGGCAGAGGCGTCGGTCGTGACCCAGCAGAAGAATAAGCCCGGAGAGGTGTCGTCTGCAACAGCAGGCGAAGGTTCCGGGGCCTCACCTGCTGCACGCCTTCCTCGATACCCGCCATTCCCCAAGGGTGGCACTGCTGATGATGTGCGTAAGTGGGACGAGGAGTGCTCCAGGATCAGTGGGATAATCGAGAAAGGTTTGTTTCTGAATTTCGCGATGACCTTTCGTTCTTCAGTTTCGGTCCTATGAATGAATCGTCTGAGATTTTGCAAATCCGTCCGTCAGTTTAGCTGTTAGAGTTTACAGGGTTGCGAATTTGGGTTCCGGGGAGTACTATGTTAGGTTGAAGCAAATAAATCAGTGCGCATTTGTATGAAGTAACATTGGTTTAGTGTAGATGTGTGTGCCTGCATTTTTTTTAGAAAGACAGGCGAACTCGCCCTGCCCCATTTACTAATAAGGCAAAACAGCGTTATAGGTGTTTACAGCATTCAGATGACAGATCACCAGGGCCGTGGCCACAATCAGCACCTACAGCGACCCAGGAGGACACGGCTCGGAAAGCAGTTCTAGCACAGCCAAAGAAACGAAAACTAAGAGATAGGACCGACGAAACTTAACAAAACAGTCTGAATTTTTTCTGTTCCAGCTTTCTGCGCTCTTTTGTAGTTCAGGGTCTTGCAGACATAGTCCTCCTCCACGCAGCGCCCAACTTGAAGCCCTTCAGCTGACCTTGATCGCCAAAGGGGTCCTGAGGGCTTCCCCCAAGAAGTTGCACCATTTGATTACTTTCTCCAGGAGCTCCTCCTTGAATGGCTTCCATGAAGCCGTGCACTTCCAGATCATTAGCAGAACCATTTTCACATCCCGCCACACCTGCCTACGGAAAATCATATTGTTCCTGGTTAGCCACAAGCCCCAGCACACTCCAGCAGAGATGCTATTGAGCAGATCACGTTTTTTCCACAAAATCCACTTATTGGCCATATCCCCATAGTTGTCAATCAAAGTGTTAGTAAACAGCCTGACATAGTCCCAGCAAGCTTTAGCAACAACACACTCTAAAAAACAGGTGGTAGATAGTTTCATTCTCCTCACATAATTGGCATTTAAGAGGTTTAGTTATATTTCTTTTCAACAAGTTGTCTGTAGCCATCAGCTTATCATGTGACACGATCCCTGAGCCTCATAATCATCCCATAGGCAGTTTGCCATATGAGAGTTAATAATGTCCAAAGCCCACTTAGGGAACTTGAAGAAGGACATGAGATACACAGGGATGGTATAAGAGTGCCTGCATATTTGTGTTTGCTTAAAAATAGTTCTTATAGAATCGACCCATAACCCCACCTTTTTTCTGTTTCAGCTACTGATTACGACATCACCACCATGATCGGTCCCAAGGACCCATACACCACAAAAGCTGTACAGAGCTCAAGAGACAAGATGGTGGTTCGACGTGCCGCGCGCAGCATTGTCAGTGTGTCCTACATCATGGATGGTAGGATTACTGACAAAATTAGCAAGCTTCGTCCAATCTGTTCCTCTCTGAATATGACATCATATCTGAGTTTGCAGATGGGCGGAGGTTACCACGATGCACTGGCATCGTCATTAAACAATTATCTGATCCTGGGCAACATCGTGCTATTATAGTGACTTATTCTAGAGTTGTATGCAAGGAGGGTCGAAAACTTGATCCCTTACCCAAGGTACAAACCTTTGCTTTCACTTCAGTGCTTGCTGGCTGTAGCAGCTTTTCATTCTGTTGTACCTATGATTTACTGCCTGTGGAGACATAATGTGGCATCTGTTTGTGTGGCCTTCATTGTGCAAGCTGTTTTGATGATGGTTTGAGATCCAAATCTTTTTATGTTTCACTAAGTTTGAATTTACCCTGTTTGTTTTTTCCCTTCATGTTTAGTGGTAATCTTGTTCATTTCTGAATTTTCCTTCAAACATAGCATATGCTCCTTTTGACAATGCCTGCAACTGCATGCGGATTCTCCTTTTTCTTTTGCGTTTCTGTTTTCATAATGATAAAATCCTATCGTGCTACTAAACTCTTTTTAGGTCCTTATTGTGATATTTCAACAGTACCAGGTATTGTTGCCTCGCCACATTAGAACATCATCAGCTCAGCTTGGCCATAGGATCATTACCCTTTTCTTATTTGTCTATGTATCTGGAGTCCTCGTTTTGTGGTGTTTTTTGTTTTGCTGGTGAACTGTTGATCATTGAATTCTATTTTAACGATATATGATTAACACCCATCTTTTCAGTTATCTGTTACCTTGCCGGACAAGAAGACAGTCTTGGATGCGGAGCTTATCTACTTCAATGATCATTACGACATTGCCCTATTATGTGTCCGTCTTGACTATCCCTTGGAGCTCCCATCTATTAGATGTGGCCCAGAGTATGGTCAAGAGGTTTTTGTGTTGGCTAGGGACGGAGAGGTATCTTTGAGGGTTAGGTGTGGACACATCAAATGGTTGGAAGAATCAGATATTTTAGGACGTGACTACTACACATTTCTCAGTTGTGACATCCCTGAGGTCATAAATTGTATATTTTTATGCTGTATGTTATATCTTATTGTTATTTAATTGATTATTTAATTCTGCGGTATTTCAATAAATTGTATATTTTTTATGCTGTATGTTACATCTTATTGTTATTTAATTGATTTTTTTAATTGTGCAGTATTTCTTTGATGCAGGGTGGCAATGGAGGAATGGTGATTGACCATGATGGGGGAGTAAGAGGGATGGCAGTCTATTGGAGCCCGTATCCTGCTGTTATATCAGTTTCTATTATTGAAAAATGTGTTGACATGTTCATGCATTTCAAGTAAGTCATCCTATCTATGATCCTCATGTTATAACTTAGTTAATCTCTAACTAGTGAAATAAATGGCATTATGTTAGCTTGGATAAGTTTCAGAATTAGGTGTATTAACCTGTTATGATGAGCTTCTAGTAAATGTTGAGTTTAGTGTAAAGTCATGTTTGGATCCTCCGGACTAAAAATTGGTCTGATGTTTGTATGCGAATTATAAGGACTAAGCATTGACTAATTACAAAACTAATTGTATAAGGGGCTAATTGGTGAGTAGAATGCATTACTCCTAATTAGCCCCTGCATGCTGCTTCAAAAATAATTAGCCCATCTGTACTGTAGCATCACATGGGCTAATTAGTACTAATGGGTTCTACTCACCAATTAGCCATGACTTATGCTATTGTTTTTTCAATCAACCCATGTTCAGTCTTCTAATTGGCATCCAAAACATCAGACTAGTTTTTAGTTCTGGGGATCCAAATGGGGCCTTAAGTGTTGAGATTTAAATTCTCTTGGGGGACTGGTTCTTCTTGTAATGAAATCTAACACGTGGATCAATTTTGTATTATAATTAAATCTGTATTCGTATGACAACACTTGGACTGCAGTTTGAATCTTAGGATAACCTAATATATCTAATAAATGTGCCATTTTAGAAAATAAAAAATGATTACAGTGCCATTTTTCTATTGTTGGTTGACTAACACTAACTTATTTCAGTCGGGTTGCTCGCCCTGTTCTTGGTATTTGCTTCAGAACAATAGCAATGTTGGACGTCCAGTGTCAGGAGGATATCTCTGACTTTGGCATCAATGCTGGCTTCCTTGTAGATGAAGTAAGGTTGTTCAGTCTATATATGCATTGGTGATGCTGTTGTAACCTTTTTTTTTGGTTTGTGTGTCTTTAGGTGTATAACCCTGTTGCTGAGGATCTTGGGATTAAATGTGGTAACGTGATTATTTCAATAAATGGACAGGGTGCTCTAACATTACCTGAGGTGAAAAGAAACACTAGTATGATCTTGATGGGTAATTTCAGTTTTGATGCAAATGCAGCTAAATGTAAAACATTTTTTTGCAGCTGGAAGATTATCTTTTATCACTTGGCTTGGACTATTTAAAGGACGAATCAATTTGCATGAAAGATGCCAAGGTATGCCCAGGACGATTAGAGTATAGGACAGCCCTTTGGATCCATTACTTTCTATCTAAACATAGAAAAACTTATAAGTCAAAACTTTGGCATCTGTAATTGAAAATAAGAAAGAAAAATGCTCACACTTATTCTTTTGTATCAGCTTAGAGTTTTTGATCTTAAAAGTGGCGTGGAAAGAGATGTCACACTGCCTGTCAGATTCTACGATAAAGCTGAGCGGGTAAGTCCTTAACCTATTATTGAGGTTTTGAGTAAGTGCTACGAAATCTAATTTCTTTTATGCAAACTTCTACAAAGAGCACACTATTTTGAAGTACTGCACTTCTTTTGGCACAAAAGTTTTCATAAAAATGCATTCCCATCAGGATGAAGAGTTTTACAGGATTGGCTCAGATGACACCTCTTAGCATCATTGCTTCTGGTAACATCAAGCTCTTCTCCCCTCATATTTTTCCAGGGCCCTATGTTTTCTTGTACTCATGTGTTTAAGGCTATTAAAGTTAGTCTTTCCACACTTTTCTAGCAAGAAAACTGACCACCTAACCTTAGGCTATGTTAGACGAAATAAAAGTACCCTGATAAGTGGGCCATGTGGCTAATAAGTTTGGTGGTGTAACTTGCGGAAGCAACTAAAAACTGACAAGGAGAATTGTGTCTGCCTAAGGTTAGTCGTCGCAGTCTTTGGCTGAATACAAACTGGTCCTGAAGTTTATCAATGGTGTTTATAATTTGCCAAGAAAAATATGAAAGTATTAGTGTATTTCTGAACTTTCTTGATATTCACATCGCACCAATCAATGATGACTTCTCTACATGTAATTGCAGGGCAACTCAGGATGTTGCTGCTGATACCAGTTGAAAGGTGGAGATTTCAGTGGATTTGTGCTTTAGCCCGTGTGCTGATTATCCTTTGGTTTGCGCACAGCAAGCGATATAGTTTGTTTATGTTAGTCAGCTTAATGTAAAAATGTCTGAAGACAAAGAAGGTGCTGACTAGCTTTCTTCTGGACCAAACTGGATCAGCTTGTGTATCCATCTATGTGCTTCCGAATCGTTGTGACAAGTAACCCTTATATATTTTTAATTAGTGGATGGAATTTCGACCTGATGCATGTATATACACTAGGCAGTAGTGAAAGATTATCCACTCTAGCTGTTAATCGCAGTAGTATTGTAGTACTCCCTCCATCTCAAATTATACTAAGTTGTTTTGGTTTTTTAATTCATACGCTTTGATATGCACCTTGATATATATATTATATATATAGATGCATAATAAAGGGTGTGAAGAAAATCCAAAACGATTCATAATTTAGGATGGTGAATTCTTTGTGTTTCTTTTGTGCTGGTCGGTATCTTTCAATCCACGTGTCTTCGGAATGTACTATATAAAGTTGCTGGCCTGGCCGATCTCTCTGGGCCTCGAGATAGCCGAGCTGGCTTATGATTCCCGGAGCCATTTAACTGGATGCATATGATAGACAAAATTAATGTTCTCCGCGAGGTTTGTTCAATAACTGGAAGCAGCGCCTCAATTGAAGTGGAGATTTGTTCAGCTGTCAAAAGTTTTTTTTTTCTGAATCACACGGTATAGAAGCATACGTTCATATAAAGAAACGACACACCATCTGTTTTCTATGTGGTCAAACATGTCATCTTAAACAGAAACAGGTCATCATAAACAGAAGCAGATCATCTCGAAACATGTCATCTTAAACAGAAACAGGTTATCATAAACAGAAGCAGATCATCTCGAAAAGTTGGATCGTCTGCGTGTTTCCTTCACATAAGCTGATGGATCAGCAAGTACAAATTGCTTGTGCGACAGCACAGTACACGACGGCACGACGCGGCGTGTGTTTTGGCCTCTGCTTCACCCGTGAGAAGAAATAATAATAATAATAATAATAATAATAATAATAATAATAATAATAATAATAATAATAATAATAATAATAATAATAATAATAATAATAATTCGCCACCTGCAACAAGAACAACAACACCTCGTCAAGAACACCGGAAGAAAATTGGCAATGCAATTGGGATTTTCTCATCGTTTTAGCACAACACAACACTAGATGATTGGCAAGAACTAAGAAGAGGATGAGAGGTAGAAGATAACAGGTAGGCCCGCGGACACACTGCTTGCTGCGTTGCGAGCGGTGGCGCCGCCGCCGCCTCTACCTCTACCTCCGTCGCCGCTGCGGCATTCGCAAGTACTGCGGCCACCGATCTCTCCGCACCGAGGGAACCCCACGTGCTTCTCATACGCCAGCAAGTTCGCCGCATCATCCGCACCCTCGCAGGACGCACACGCAAGATCGCCCGCATCCTCCGCACCCTCACAGGACGCGGGAAGAGGACGCCGACGCCTGCTTGGTATGGTCGGTCATACACATTTCTTACCTGTTTGGATAAATACTGCAAATAAGTGCCCTGTTACTGGATCTGTGTTTAGATGGTATTAAGGGTTTCGCTGGATCTGATTGTTTTTTTAAACAGATACTATGGCTGAACAACCGAACCATGGGATCCAAGATTACAGGAAGCTTGCCGAGGATTCTCTACACTCCTTTTTCAGTGCAGAAGTGACCTTGAGGCACCAGTTGGATAAGAAGCAGTCCCGGTCCAAGTTGGAATATTATCAGAGGACTGCTTTGGTTGACCCGAGACTACCCAAGACCCCATATTAAGGAATGGCAAGCACAAAAGGAACAAGGGAAACAGATCGTCACTGAAGGATCAGCAGTTCCAACAGAACCAGAGAAACCCCCTGGGTCAACATCAAACCGTAATGATGGTACAAGGAATTCTACAGGGTTTGCCATTGCTGCAAGTGATAATGGGGGAATCCTTACATGTGCCCACACCATGGATGAATGCTATGCGTTGCATGTTGACCAAGAGCTTACTGTAGCTGAAGCCAACCTGTTTTTTTTTTCAGTTTGAGGTGACATGTTCACATCAAGAACTTGAGATCCATGCAAACCTAGGGAATAGAGAAATCAGTGAGCAGAGAAGGGCAAAGACGAGAGCTGTTTGCATTGCCATTGATGCAAGGAAAGATCTGATGGTACTTGAAGTTCTCACCAACCGGATCTGTCTTGGATTTATCAGCGAGGATGAAGATGTTGTTTGCGGACAACAGCACCCTGTACTCACCATGGCCAATGATGATCCTCCCAAGCTACAGCCATGCATTTTGCAAGGATGGCCAACCCAATGCATTGAATGTCATTGTGTTGGCCATTTGTCCTTCAACAACAGAAGTTATCCAACCATTACAGAATCAAATCCAAAAGGGTAGCGGATTTCAGCGGTATGATTGCCCTTGAAGGATGTTCAGGAGGGCCAGTTGTTGCTTTCAGTCAGCAATGTATGGGTGTTTTTCATGGTGTACTTGAGAAGGTGAGAGGATATGCTGTGAATGCCGGGGACGAGATCTAGTTCTTGCAGCAATTTGGTGTGGTAAGACAGATATGCTTGCAAATAACATAAAAAATCCTTAAAGCATATGTGCTCATACTAATCAACTTGCTTTCTCTCTGTTTCAGCTTACTGATTGGCCTGGACAGGTTGTTCTCGCAACAGCTGTGGATGCTAGTGGTGGTGCAGCAGCACCATCCGGACAGGTTGTTCCCGCAGGTGCTGAGGATGCTGGTGGTGATGCAGCGGTTGGGAGGTGGGAAAGTTATTCACCAACGCAAACGGAAGAAAAGGACTGTTAGTGCCCAGCCTACGCAAAGTTTGACCAGTGAAGATGGGCCGGCAGAGGAAGCAACTGGCCTTCGGAAGAGCACACGGACCAGGAAGGCAAACTCTCGCATTCATGGTGCGGAGTGGAAGTAGTGTGTGCTTGCGGCGTGTGCGAGAAATGTGAGATGCAAGGAGAGGAGGGGATAACAAACATACTAAATCCCAATCATTCCTCTATTCTACTTCTGACTTCCCCTGTTGTTCATCTCTTCATGTCCCTGTTACCAGGCTGCTAACAAAGACAGCATGAGTCATAATGAAGCTGTGATTCCTTAGAAGTTTTCTTTTGCTAACTACCAAAATGGATGGGACCATGGAAATATGAAATAACATCAAATTGGTGGTAGAGATCTAGTATGAATCATTTGTAACTCTGGCAGTGTATGATTAGTTGTATCGTTTCATGTGTACCTAAGCAAGAATGATCTATGTCATCATGGGGAAAGAGACAGTGGTACTTGCTAGCTTGCTATGACTTATTTGAGGTTTTTTGTTATGACGATTTAGTTCTGTTAATCTTGAGCACAATGGACCTGTATTTTTGTTTCCTCTGACCACTTGCATCAACCCTAATTATACTCAATGATTCATTTTGAAACATGTGATTTTGATATGTGATTATCTGAAACTTCTTTCAGAACCAATTTCAACAACGATATACTTGTTTGGTTGCTTCCACACCTGACATTTTGTTTTCTTGTTCCACCCGTGGCATGCTGCTACACTCCAACCATAGAAAGAATGCATGTGAACCAATTTTAACACGGCTGCAGGGGAGACATCGCTTCAACTTGTGGCAGAACTGAAGAATGCAGGATGGTGAAAACACACTTTTTCTTGCGTCAGCTTTCATGTGAAATTTTGAAGATTTTATCTAGAATCAAACTTGCACCAGTGCACCATTGCATTAGTGAATTCTGTAATCAGTTAATTGAGAAATAGCAAAACGAGATATGAACTAACAACATAGATTAGAGCAATATATGGGAACTTGTCTACAAGTTGGAAACTTGATAACTCTCAAAAACATATCTACAAGTGCACAAAAGATTTTGAAAAATTATTACTCAAACATAAGATCAACTATAGATGGCAAATTTTCAAGGAAAAAAGAGAACCCTTTTTCAGGTATGGTTTTTATGGAGCTTTCAAATTTTCATCCATGGATTTTAAAAATGGCATACCTAGAGTTGTCCTCGATATTAGTTTCAAATTGTTACACATTTGCATGGGGAATGTAAGATTGTGTTACTGTATGAAATGAAAACTATTTCAAAATTAGAGGGAGTAGGGTTTTTTTATTAGATGACAGAATCAAGTACCCCTCCATCCTACAATACAAGACATCCAAGCATTCAAATTTTGTCTATAATACAAGGCATAGAAGAACATTTGGATGATTTTCATTTAATTATTTCTATGATTAACAAGATAATGGTGACTAATGGATTGTTACTAAAAATAAGTTCCTTATTATCTGCAACTACCATTGACTTGGGGGTAGGTGCATCTTTTTTACTTTGCTAATATGTCCTAAAATCTATAGGGTGGCTTGTATTTTAGGGCGGAGGTGGCTTTCCAAAGACATAAGGCCATTCCCAATAAAAGAAAAACTCTCAAACAGTCGCCGTCGCTGCCAGCCGCATCACCCTAAGGGTGACAGGGGCGACGCACCCCCTGCCACCGGCGCGGGTTCTCTCCGCTCCTCCACCGCTGGTCCCCTCCCTTCCCACCTCTATCATCTCGTCTGAGGTCGGAGAGAGTGGGGATCCATCTCTCTCAATAGTCTCTAATAGATTGAGATTAGATTAGAGTTATAGTTTTCTCCATGCCGCGTTTGGTGGTATGAGAGATTTGTTTCCTCCTCTCCGGCAACAACAAAGAGATAGGGTGGCTTTGATCTCTCCATGGCGGTTTCGATGAAAGAGGTGGTGGCATCTATGACATCAACAACTTTTTTGGAGTGACGACATGGAGAATTAGGTTTATGAATGGCGGGGATGGTGTCATCGTCATGGAATAACTTTCTCTAGCCACTTCTCCGTTTTGTCATGGTTAGATCCAACCATGATGAAAGGCTCATGAGAATAAATTTGTCCTCAACTGATGTCGATCAATCTTGGATCAGATAGATTGGGATTATTCTCTCTTCTCCATCAGTGGCAGAAAGAGGAAGTAGAAAGACACAAGAAGGAAGAAGGAGATTGTGCTCGTTCTAGCCTACAGAGATGTTGGTCGCCGTTGTTTGGCCGCTTGTTCTCAACCTTTTTTGATGAGTGCATGCCTATGCGGCTTTCTATTTTATTTTTTTACATAGGTTTGGCATTGAGATTTGGAATTGCTTAGAGTGTGAGTACTTTGAGAGTGTTGTTTGTAACTTGATGTACTCAACTTTGATATAATACAATTCGTTCTTTGATCTAAAAAAGGTCATTCCTGATACAAGTAGCCATTAGATATTTGAATTGGTAAAATAAAACTAGACCTTTCAATGCAAAGTTTCATTTTATGCTTTCATAGGCTAGCATATCTTTTAAGGATGTGTTCGGTTTGGAGATCATGTCGGTTGGGTTGGCTCCATCCCACTTTTTTGGGATGGGTTGAACCCATCTCATGTTTGGTTGAGAGGATTGGGTTCGACCCGGTTTTTTGTTTAATTGGAGGGCTGAAAGATGTGGGATGGAAACCAATCTAACACAGTTAGCAATATATTGTTTCCTTCTTCTTCCATGGTTCTCCTTCCTCAGACTCGATCTAGCATCCCTCGCTCAAGCTGTCGCCATCGTCCTCACCCACCATGCTCTTTCTTGCGACGCCTTCCTCATGGCCTCGGCGGCTGTCGTCGGCTTCACGCTTCACCGCCCCTATCGCCGGCCTTGCCGCCCCACAGAGCATGCTCAAGCTCGAGCCGACCAATGGTGATCCCCAAGGCGGAACTCATGCTTATTCGGCAAGCAGCAAATCTTCCCCAAGGGGATCCCAAGCTCTCATTGATGCCATCCTCCATGTCGTGCTAGAGCTCTCAGCCCCGAGCTCGCATAGCCATGCTTCGCCCCTGCTGCTCGCTTCTCCTGTGGTGGCCGCCTGAGCCCCCGCCACCTGCTTCTTCTTCCATGGCCACCCAAGCCTCACCTCCTGCTCCTACCCGCCATGGTTGCACAAGCCCCCACAGCGGAGAGGAGACATGGAAACGGAGAGGCAGATAGGAGACACCATTCAAGTGGGTCGAGTCCATTCCTTCATTTCAGAGGATGGACAGGACCCAGACCTAAGTTGAATATTCCTTTTTAAGTATGGACTCAACCCACTCCACTTTCAACCAAACACGAGTCCATCTTGGACCCTTAAACCAAACACACCCTACATGATAGACACAAACAGAGTTTCAAACAGATAGCGTAGTTTGATCTTGATGAAATTGATCTCATCTTTATCTTCATAAACGTGTTACCAATGTCACCTATCACTATATTAGCTGAAAATATATATTGGGCCCCTAAGTGGATCTTGGTGAATAATGATACAAACTGAAGTGTTTAATTGAACTCTTAAGTGTATGAGTAGGTTTAAGATGGTTGGCAAACTCATAGCACCTATGGACGATCCTCTAAAAGAAAATGAATAAACATTAGGCATACATTGCAAAGGCTAAATTTACTTTTGAATTGAATAAGTATAAGAATAATGTACTATTAAGAGGGATGTGTGATCTTTGATCTTTTCATTGGAAAAAGGTGCTCAAGACAATTTAACAAACCTATGAGAGACACATTGCACCACACATCACTTGCGGAACTCGTTAAAAGGTGTTGATATCAAAGTTCCCAGAAACTCTGGAAGTTTCAAAAAATTTGGAGAAAGCTCCGAAGTTCTGGGAACATTAAGCCCAACGACTTGTTTCGGGGTGAAGGAGTATAAATACCCCCTCACCCCTCCCATTGAAGTTCTCTTGACCTAATTTCATGTTGAGCCTCCAAAAGAATTTACTTCTCCCTCTTCACCCCCTTTGCCTTTCTTGTTGAGATTTGGTGGAGATTGAAGAAGTGATTCGTGGGAAGGGGAAGAGAGAGTGCGCTAGTGAGCTAACTTCCCATCTTTTGAGCACATTGTTCTTCGTCAGGTTGGTGGTTTCATGTTTGTTACTCTTGGAGCTTTAAGATCCTAGCCGACTATGTGTTGTCTGTGGAGCATCCATGGTTATGGATACCTACTCAAAATTTGTATTAACCCGACGATTGAGTAAGAGACCAACTCGATCTTTGTGATCGTTAGAGGGAGGAAAGTGGCTTGTTGTAAAAGCTCACCCTTTGTGGGTTCCTCAACGGAGACATAAGCTTCAACAATTGAGGCTGAACTTCGGTAACAAATCCTTATGTCTCTTATGCTTGTTCATAGTCAAATGTATAACACGATTCTAGCGTTTGTGGCCGATCTACTTTTCTAGAAGTCGTGCTACTCTAACTAGCTTAAGGGGATTGGCATGACCTTAGACCTCACACGATCTATTTTCAACGATTTACTTTCTAGCAAGTTTATCTTGAGTTTGTAGTTAAATATCATAATACTCTGAAACAATCTATTTTCAGCGATTTATTTTCTAGCAAGATTTTTTTCGAATTATCCGAAACAATCTCCGAAAACTTCAAAATTTGTTGACAAAAGTGTTTGAAGTAGTGTAAAATACAGGAGCGACTATTAACCTCTTCCCCCTCTAGTTGACATCCAATATCCTTTCATTAGCTGATATGGCACCTTATTTAATTAGGATATAAAACGCCCATGGAAATAACCTAAGCAAGAGACAATACCCGCCAGAAATAAGTATGCTATGATTCTCAAAAAAAAGTATGCTATGGTGCTTAATACTCAATTTAAATATAGATAATATATTAGCAGAAACTAAAATAATACAACCACTTTTCTTCTTTTAATCATTTAATTAGGAGAATGAGTGAAAATTACTATAACTCTATATATAGTTTATGGACACAGGACACGCATAGCTGAAAGCATGAAGTGTATGCTATATAACATGGTGTTTGATTTAAGGAGGGCTAACCAAGATAAGGAGATTTGTACTATTTTTTGAGATGGGAGATCCCATCACTTATTTGTTTAGAGGGATCTATTCTTATTTTTTGTTTGGTTTAAATGATAAGGAGAGTTGAGATGGATGGTCTTTCTAACACTGTTTCAGAAGAACAATCACCAGTCTTTTAAATAAGGAAAAAGTCTATTTTTGACCATCCAACTTTTGCCTCAGTTTGGTTTTGGCCATCGAACTTCAAAACTAGATATCTTTGGCCATCCAACTCATAAAACCATTCACAATTGGCCATCGGGAGGTTTTGATGTGTGGTTTTAACTTTTTTTATTTACAATTTAGTCATTAGAACTTGAAATTATTATTACTTTTTTCTCGTAACTCCGATTTAGGTGATCCCTGCGGTCACGTGTTCATAACGGTGAGTTTATCATTTTAGAATGTTTTATACAACTTTATAACTATTTGTTATATTATTTTTTCTGTTGTTGTGTAAAAATAATAATATAAGAAACGTAAAACAAATAGTTAAAAAATAATGTGAGCAACATTTTAAATGATAAAGTTAATCTTATGAACACATGACCGTAAGAATAACTTAAATTGGAGATACGAGAAAAAATATTAATCATTTTAAGGTTCAAGGATTATTTTTAACCATTTTATTTACAATTTAGTCCTTTTATCTTAAAATGGTTACTATTTTTTCCTTGTATCTCTAATTTAAGTGATTCTTGTAATCATACGTTAATAACGATGAGCTTTATCTTTAAAAATGTGTTCATATTATTCTGTAACTGTTTGTTTTACTTTTCTTATATTATTGTTTTTATACAACAACATAAGAATAATATAAAAAAGTGATAAAATAGTGTAAAGAATATTTTAAAGATGAAGCTCATTGTTATGAACACATGACGGCAAGAATCACCTAAATCGGAGCTACAAGCAAAAAGGAATGATCATTTCAAGTTCTAAGGACTAAATTGTAAATATAAAAATTAAAACCACCCATCAAAACCACTCGATGGTCAATTGTGAACGATTTTAAGAGTTGGATGGTCACAGATATCTGGTTTTGAAGTTCGATAGCCAAAACCAAACTAAGGCAAAAGTTGGATGGTCAAAAATGGACTTTTTCCTTCAAATAAAGATACTATCACGAAATGTAATTGCAAACGAGGCAACCAACCTTTTTCCGATCTTCCGTGCAGACAGTACAGGTATGAAGAAAAACCCATAAGTTGTTCCTTGGTTCATTTAGCATTGGTAGCACCACAACACGAAGCTTCTTCTTTTTTTCTCCAATGAATGAAAAAGACATCCACTATCTTCAATCAAACAACTATCGTCAGTCGGGGCCTCGGGGGGTCAAGCATCGAAAAAATGGAGGGAATCTGATCGATATGATACATGCAAAAGAGGGGGGAAATAGCAGATCAGTACACAGTTGATTTAGAAAAGATATTAGTAGCCGCCACAAAGAAAAAAGATTTGGTTTCGGAGGTATACCATGCCCGGGCGCAGGAGATTCCTTTCCTCTTGGCTCCGCCAGCGACTGAGACAGTGAGGAGAGAGGCATACCATGATACAAGCTCGTGAGAGAGTGGGCGTCCTATTAGTATTAGTATTAGATGAGCGCCCTGTTCGTTTGTCTTATCACCACCAAGATTTTCTCTCGGAACAAACCAAACCACATCGCCACCAGCCAAACGAACCGACCGAAAAGGACATACGGGCCGAAAAGGACATGACGTTTGGAAAATAAAAGTGACCCAACTAAAGTTAAATATACTAGGTTATGCGCTACTCACGATACTTTTAGTTTTTTTTATCGTACGACGACGTATAGGACTATAGGACTTGTAGTTCGTCTCCACTGCGGGTGGATTCTGCTACACGTGACAGTTATAAACATTTTAGCCTTTTAGGCCTTGTCCAGTTGGGTGATAAAGAAATTTGATCAACATGTTATTGAAATTATTGATACTAATTAGGAGGACCAAATATGATCTAGTTACAAAATTAATTACGCGGATAGAAATCACAAGACAAATTATTAGGAGATGTTTAATATAGCACAACATCATCTAATCATGATGTAATGAGGCACGATAGATTCATCTCGTGAATTTAAAATGATATGTTTTTTTGACAAATTTTGAATTCTAAAATGACAAACTTTTTGTGACGAAGGGAGTCTAGGTCATTCTTCACTGTAGTTGGTGGTTGGTGTTTGATTTGTTCTTGAGAACAATACCATTGGTTAGCCGGTGGCTGATGACTAATTGCTGATTTATTATGAAATGAAAGTACCGCAGAATGATGGCTAATAATCTTAACGAACAAACAATTTGTCCATATACTTGGGTGCCACAAACTTATGGGGGCGAGAGTGCTAAAAAAACTTAGGATAGTACGTGTAAGCTCGGTATCATGACCCATTAAGCTGAGGTCAGTTTTTTTAGAAAAAGGAACTTTCAAAAAGAGAGAGAGAAAACAACAAAGACGAGACTAGGCAGAGGTTAGTAAATGCATGAACTCGGATGCGCGTGTTCGAGCACTAAACCTGGACTGAGCAGTCCCTCCGCCGCTGGATTGCCGCGCGGCGGTGTGTGCTGTGCTAATCAACGGTGGCAGTGAATTTTTCGAGAGAGAAAAAACGGTGGCGGTGGCATTGACAAACTTTTGCGCTGTTCACGTTGACACCTGACAGGAGTAGAAAAGGAGTCGCACTCGTCAACCAGTCCAGTGTTGGAGCTGCAGGAAGGAACCCGAAAACGACCGCGAGAAAGAACATGTGGCGCGCGTAGCTGCTGGGACGCCGCGACTCTCAGGCTCAGCAGCGCCGGCAACGGCAAGCCACACCACAAGCCGAATGAATCTCTGAACACCAATCCGCGCAATCCCCACCCCCGCTCGCCGTCGCACCGGCTCCACTCGTCCCGGATCAACCACCTCCTCCTCCGAGAGACACGTGGCCGTCCCGAGTCATCTCCGACCTCCAACCCACCCCAGCTCGCCCCCGGCCGTCCCACCCACCCCACCACGAGGCAACGAAAAGCGGATGGGAGCGGCGGCCTGACGCCATGCTGCTGCCCGTCGTCTGCTCCGCCGCGCCCAGCTGCTCCCCGCTCTGCCCGGTGCGGCCTCGAGACCTCCCAACCCCCCTCGCAGCGGTTTCGCTTGCTGGTCATCACGCACGAGCGCTGATTGCATTTGCCGCTGTTGCTTGGCAGGTGACGGCGTCGCACGTCGTCGCGCGGGTGCCGCGGAGGGTGGACGTGGGCGCCGCGCTAAGGTCCTACGCCGACCCGCTCGTCGCGCAGCAGGTGCCCCCCGACCGCCCGCCGCTCGCCGACTCCTCCATCCTCTCCCCCTACCCCGCCGCGCCGGACGACATCGTCCGGAGCTTTGCCGGCGGCGCGCCCGCCGAGCTCACCAGCGCCGACGACGCGCTATGCTGCGCGGGGACCGACGACCAGCCGCTGGCGTTCGTCGCGGGCCTGGCCGCGCCCGACCAGACCATTGCCGCCGCCGCCTCCGCCTCGGCCCCCAGCGACGCCGCGGAGCGGGCCCTGTCGGACGCGCCGTTCCCCACCACGTTCCCGTCCGACGCGTCCGAGGTCGAGGACTCCGTCGCCAGGCTCATCGACAGGCTCGGCAAGCAGGTGTTCCAGGCCGAGGACGCGCTCACCGAGGCCTACGACAAGCTCAGGCTGTCGGCGTACGACGCGCTCGGCGCGTGGAGGAAGACGGTGCGAGACGCGGTCGGCGGGATCAAGGCCTCCGTCGATGCCAGTAAGGAGCAGGCCGCCGGAGGCGTCACGGACGCTTCCGGGGCGTTCCAGGAGAAGGTGGCCGGAGCTGGCGCCGTGGCTGCTGATGCTCTTAGGAAGGCGATTGTTGCCGCGGAGGATTCACTGGGCAGTGCGGCAACATTCGTTGTGAATTCTTACGGATCCGCCAAGGAGTCTCTGCCACCGAATGTTAGAGATTTGTTGAGCTCGTCTGAGGAGAAAGCTAGTATAGTTTTGAGACCAGTCGGAAATGCTCTTCAACAGGTATGTTGCCCAAGCATGAACGGGCTGCTAGATATCCCATTTGCATGAACATTCCACAAAGAAGTTCATTGTTAACTAGCAACTGATCGATTTTGCTGCACCTCCAATGATTCAGGCATATGTGGTTGTTGAAGGTTTTGAAAAGAGTGTTGGTTTGGATCCAAGTGATCCTATTGCTCAATTGGCACTTGTGCTTGGAGGTTCAGTGACAATAGGGTAAAGGGAGGCTTCTTAACTTTGCCTACCTCACCTCTAGATGCATCAAAGTTACATCTAATTTGGCTACATTGTAGGGCATCATACTGGCTCTTTGTATATGGTGGTTACTCAGGAGACCTATCACCTGAATCAGCATTGGAGCTACTGAAAAGTGATGGCAATGCCGTACTTATCGATGTTCGGCCTGAGGCAAGATATTGTAAATCTCATTGGCCTTTTCTTTATTTCATGTCCTTTTTCATCTAAGCTCTCTTCTGAATCCTTTTCATATTACATTTTAAACCCTTTTCATCTTATTTATTGCTTACTAATTGTTATTAGTCACAGTTTACTGCCAAACTTTTGGAGCCAAGAAATTATAGATCTCACTGGCCTTTCTTTCTTGCAAGTCCTGTTTTATCTGGGCCCTTGGCCTTCTTTGGATCCAGTTAATAATTGATATCGTTTCAAAATGCTAGAAAGGAATATTTAGTAGTCAGTAGTCACCTTCTGTCGTGTTCCTACAGTACATTTGTTTTGGCTGCCAAGTTATGTATCCCTGTCATGCTATTTCTTGCCACAAATTTATTTAGTGCAACTATAGTTACTGAAGGTTTTTGAAATGTTTTCTGTAGTGTAGGATGCAATCAAGCTCACTATCAGATTATGTTATGTAGGATTTGAGGGAAAAAGATGGTGTTCCTGATCTACGCCGTGGGGCTAGGTCTAAATATGCAAGTGTAACTTCACCTGAGGTATGTCTTATCTCAGTTAAAAAATTTCCATTGGTGCTTGATTACTCTCTTAATCACTCAGTGATTGCTGGACATTTCATATGTATGCTTACACTGAATGTCGATTAAATGTTTCATCGTTATGAGTGTCTTTCATGTCACGTTAGCAGGGGGCTGTTTTCATAGCTCATCTGATATTTATTTCATTTGATTACCTTATTTAGATCAAAGGCCCAATAAAGAATATGCTTAAAGGTGGAAGAGATATTGATGATGCCTTACTTGCAGTTGTCATCCGAAACTTGAAATTGGTTAAGGTACACTCTGAGAACTGAGGCATAAACTTTGTATCTGCCTTCTGATATTTCTTCACAGTAAGTTACAGTGTGTGTTTCTCTACCACCGTAGGGTGATTCAAAGGTCATAGTTATGGATGCTAATGGAGCCCGATCAAAATCCATTGCTAGGTTACTGAAGAAGCTTGGTGTGCAGGCAAATTTCAAATGCTTTTTGTGTTTACTTTTAGTTTGGTGACACGCATCCTCGCCCCTGTCTGAATTTGAATATTTTGTTGCAGCGACCTTACCTGGTTAAAGGTGGTTTCCAAGCATGGTCAAAGAACCTTCGTGTCAAAGAGCTGAAACCTGAAACCGCGTTAACAGCAATAAATGAGGTAAAAAGAATCAGAACCAGAAACTCACCTGTTAAGCAGAAGGATCGTGCTAGTCAAGGCAATCTTGTCGTACCCCAGATCATGTTCTTATTTTCTTTCAAGATCATATTTGGTACTATTTATCACTCTGACATATCATTTAAATAGTTCATCTAGACTTAGACATTTAAAATGTTTCATAAATTAATAATCTACATAGTTGTACTTTTTTATTGTTGATCACTCACATTATTGTCTTGAACATATGCAGGACGTTGAAGAAATCATTGAACAAATAAAGCCCACCCCAACTCTTGTGTTCGGATCTCTTCTGGTAGGTCACCAGTCTTCTCATTTTTCTTCCATTTGCTCATGTTGGCATGCTGACATGCTGTTCCTGAATATCTTGCATTGCATTGTCTGAGCTAGTGCCATTACAAGTTCAAGAGTACATACAACATAGAACACCTTCAATTTGTCTTTGTAGCTCTTAGATGCATTATTCTTTTTTTTATCCTGAAATAGTTGATGCTTTTTTTAACAAATTTGTCTCTCTTTTTTTTACAGGGCCTCTCAGCACTTTCCTATGCTATACTAGGTAAGCCTACCACCAAATTATGTTGTTGATGATTCGTACTTCATACATTGCCTGATTAAGACACGCATGACGTGATACCATAATAGTTTTAGCCGCTTGTGTTCATGAGAGTTAAAGACCAGATAACCTAAACACTTCCATTTATCTTCTTTTGGCTCGTCCATGATGTATACTTGTTGTTCGGTCTTTTAAAACCTGATTGGAGTATTTTTTAAAAAAAAATCTGATTGGAAGAAACTTGTGTGCTGGAGCTGAATTCGAATATCGATGTTGATTAACTGACCATTGATCGCTGTGCCTGCAGAATGGGAGATGACTCTGCAATACATTGCGGTTCTAAGCATTGGCCTGGTATGTAGTACGCTTGACACACGACCTATTTGCGGAAGACAATACAATAGGTCACTGCTTGCTTCTACTTATTTGTAGCTGTTCTAAGCAGAAGCAAGCAGAGATATTGTATTGTCTTCCATAACTCTGCACCTGTATATCACTGTTAACTGCAAATAAATATCCACTTGAAAAATGTAGCAGCAACACAGTTTGCCTGAAAGTTTCTATTATTTGTGGTAGACTATCTACTCGCGGTTCTCTACATACGAGACCTCCGAGGATTTGGAACAAGACCTGAAGTAAGTTATCCTGAACTTTGTGCCAATTTTTGCATCAAAATACCATTTTCTTAGTTGATTTGGAAGCCTTAGATTACAAGTCCAAGAAGAAAAGGATCATTGGTTGTTCTCTCTCTGCCTAGGCTGTTGCTGTCTCCGGTACAAGTAGGAGCAGGAGCGTTATCGTGGGCAGCTAAGAAGATAGAGCCTAACAAGGTGGGCCTGCCAACGTCCCCCTCCACGACGGCGGTGAAAGACCGGGTTCTCCAGGCGGCGGCGAAGCACGAGTCGCAGCCATCTGACGCCGACGAGTCGTCGGCCCAAACAGCCGAAGCTTGAGGTCGGCGTGGTGTTCAGCTCCAATCCGTGCAGAGTTTGATGGTGTTCCCTTCTGAGTTTGATGGTGTTTCTGTGCAGTATCGTGTAGTCATGTGTTACTCGGTCGGTAGACACTCCGGTAACCTGTGAGTTTGATGGTGTTTCCGAGTTGTAAAGTAATCGATTTGAGTCGGAGCAGCTGTAAATTAACGTGTAAGCAGCATTTGTGCCTACTACTGCCCGTCTGCTTGGCAGCTGGCAGCCTGGCACGCGACGCAATGGTACCAAAAAAAATTCAATGTTGGAGAACTTGATGGAGCTTGGGCTCGGTAAAACAAGCATGAGGATCTCTCTTAATTCCGGGTCACCTGGTGAAATGCTGCTCACTGAACAATTTTTTTTCAGGGGAAATTCATCCGCAGGACATTGAACTTTTGTGATGTCGTCTCTGAAAATTTGGTTGCCTCCATGACGTTAACACTAGTGTGATACCAGTTCACTTTTTTTAAAAAAAAAAAAGTGCCCTGTAGACAAGACAATTGACCATCTTTCTGTTGAAGAAACAAAGCGCTGCTCCCAGCCGTCCATTCTCCGACCAACGGCTCTACAGGCGAATGGAAGCCAACCGCAGGCAGGCACGCATAGGATTCCACCCCCCTGAAAGAAAAGGTCAACTAGTCAAGCAACGTCTCTCTTCTCTTCCCGGTGGACCCCCCAACGCTCCCCTCCCTCCGCCCTCCGGACCCCACCCACCAGACTAGCCGTTGCCCCCCACCTCTCGCTCGCCGCCGCCGCCGCGCCCCCAACGGCCAGTTCCGCCGCGCCGCCCGCCGCACTGGCATATAAACCCACCACTCCCCCGCTCCTACTCCACAATACCACCACTCCAAACTTCTTTCTCTCCCTCGACCTCGATCCCCTCGCTCGCAGTCGCAGGCCACCACCTCTCCGGCGCTCTCCCTCGGCTCCAAGGCAAGCGGCCGGCGACCCAACCAACCGGATCCGCCGGCAGCGACGACGATGGCGGGGAAGTCGCACACGCACAAGGCGTTCCTCCTCTGCAACTACGTGCTCCTCGGCGCGGCCTCCAGCTGCATCTTCCTCACGCTGTCCCTGCGCCTGCTCCCGTCCACGTGCGGCCTGCTCCTGATCTTCCTCCACGCGCTCACCGCCGTCTTCTCCGCCGCGGGCTGCTCGGGCTCCTTCACGGCGCCCGCCACGCCCGCCCAGTGGCACAACACGCACACCGCGGGCGCCGCGCTCACCGCCATCTTCCAGGGCGCCGTCGCGCTGCTCGCCTTCACCCGCACCTCCGACTTCCTCGCCGAGCTCCAGTCCTACGTCCGCGACGAGGACGGCGCCGTCATCCTCAAGATGGTCGGGGGGCTCGGCACCGCCATCTTCGTCCTCGAGTGGGCCGCGCTCGCGCTCGCCTTCTCACTCCGCCTCGACGACGAGGACGACGACGACCTCCATGCCAAGACCTGGCAGTCCTACAACGTCTGATTGGTGATGGTGCCTGATGCGGTGCTGCCTGCCACAGCAGACGCCGCCGACCGAGGTCGGATTTGAAATGAACAGTTGTTGATTCTTTGCGTCATGCCCTACATGTATTGTTGCTCTCATTTTTTTGTACTATTCCTGTCGATTGAAGATGTCAAAGCAAATATATATTGCTTTTGCTGCCTTTGCAACAAGTCCATTGTATTACATTGTTCAGATCTCCTGCAAACATGTCGCAGAAACCATTTCTGCGGTTTATTGTCATTTGAGCAGTCGCATGTAAAAAAAATTGCTCATCCATCACTATCACGCGGAATTAACAAGTTCCAGTCTCAGATAAACAAAAGTTACAGCAATGAGCAATTTCAGAACAATGGCTTGGCTTGTTAAACAATAGATAGTTACATGTTTTGGAACATGTGAAGGCCAAATAAATCAAGTGTCCTTCATAAATGAAACTTATTTTCTAGCTAAATTACAACATGTCGACACCCAGAAACACAATCCAGATCTACATGCTGTCAAAAACCCAAGTCCCACTTGGGTCGTCTTCAGTCAGCCAAGATGCGAAATCAAGTTGCGCTTCCGTAGGCTTTGTACAAACACCACTGTTACTCAAGAGCTGGGTGCTCATCTAGGTGCACAGCTGCATTGAATCTTGATGCAATTTGAGGAAGGCTTCAGGATACCCTCTTGTCGGAATTCTACTGGGACGAGGGGAACAGATTAATCTGAGGAGCTTCAGTGCCTCCATTGCCATTTTGAATGGTTTTAGATTTCAAGCGCAGCTCAGGTGAAGACGCTAGAGCGTTGACAGCCTCTTCCGGAGGTAAACACCGCTTGGAGAAATACATGGATATGTTTTTGTTCTTCTTGGATTTAACTGGAACAAGTAATATGATAAGCAAGAATGTTTTTTGGAAAAATATTCCTATGTACAGCCAAAAGAACAGGAGGACAAGAGTTACCTGGTGAAGAATCTAAGCCTAGTTTGTCAAGAATTTCTTTCTTTACCTGCAGAGAAACAAAGATATTTTAGTGCAAAACAAATTAATTCATGTCACCCTTGCAGGTGTAATCAATATGTAATCATGATATTGACAAACAATTAAGTATGGAGCCTTTTAATTTGAAAGCATTCTAACCTTCCAATGATTATCAACAAAGTCAGATATCTCCCTCACTTTACGATTCAGTTGAGACTTTGAAACATTTGGAAACTTCTGCTGCAGCAATTCAACCACCTTGTAGATACCCTCTCGACATGATCGAATCACCTGAACCTGCATTTGAATTGAAGCAAAATGAGATCACAGCAGTATGTTTGATGCAAACAGATACACACTGCTACTTTTTACTCAATACTTACAATTTCTGGCAGGTCAGTTTCTGGTATAGCAGATGCAGATGCAGGAGAGCCATTTTTCACATTGCACTGGTTAATTTCCTCAGCACTTGTAGAGGAGTTGTCAATTGTAGACACGTCAACAACTGCACCTCCCGGACAGATGCGCATTGAAAGCACTTGCAGACATAGTTGCTCAACCTTTGCTGTTCCCTTGAGGTCTTCAGCAGTGAGTAATTCCAGTTTTTCATGATTTAGGTTGCATATAACAAGAGGTTGGCTCTTCCGAAGAGCCTGCTCGGTCAAAGTGTTCAGGACTTTTTGCTGGCGCAGCACAGACCTGAATTCCTCAACTTCTGTGCACTGACCAGTTGGTGAGCTACTGGCTTCCTCATCCTTATCATCCAATAGACTTTCAATCTGTATCCCCTGCAGAAACAAAACTACAATGGTGAAACAAAGAATATTGCTCGTGTAATTTAGGTACTTTAACACACTTCAAAGGTGAGACTTCAGATATGGTATAAAATATTTGATGCACTATAAATTGAGAAAAGCACAAGGGATGGAATAGAAACAAAATTGCTAACTCATGCATAGAATTTGCATATTCCTACTTTCTACTCATATTAGCGCATAACTTTTGTGAAATGTAACATTTATCTATCTAGTGTTCAAGATGACAAAGAAATGGAAAAGAATTGCTTATTTGACTTGCCCTATTGTCAATGAAAAGGAAGGCAGTCTGTTGATTTAAAGCATCATTAAAAACTGAACCACACCAAAATTAGCAAGAGACATCACTTGTTTAATGTTATACCTCATTGTCCGAGAGATATCCATCAGGCACAACAAAGCTATCTTCATCCTCTTCATCTGTTATTTTGGAATCTTCTTCCATAACTTCATCACCGTCCTTCTCACAGTCAGAAAGACTCTCACCAGGATCCTCCTATGTAGAAAATAAAGCATGAATATCTCTTAAGAGCAAGGACAAAAACAACACATAGGTATCAATAAGTACCTCTTCCCATTCATCATCACTATCAACCTCATAGTCAAGATCAGGATCCATCTTAAGTGGACACCTTGGGCCAACAACAGCACTGCACATAATAGTAGAATGAATCATGATATTGCACTAGAATGGAAAGCAATGATAAAGTAAATATGACATGTGTATTTGAAGCCAACCTTTTCTTCCTCCAGGTCCCATAATACGCTGGCCTGTTACTTTTGTCAAATTGCAGAAGTTTCCTCCTAATCAATCTAGTTTGCAGAGGTTTAACATTGCTGGTGACATGACACTGGGTCTCATTAGCTGGCAGCATGTCAAAGTCACTTTCAAGCTTATCATGTTCATTCTCCTGACTTGAGTGTCGGCAATTATCTTCATTTGAAGTGCAAAATATTTCATCAACCATATCATCCGAAGATTTCTGAAGCTTGAGCTCTTTAAAAGCTTCCACCTTGGGTTTGTGTCTGATACCCCATCTGGAGGACCTATTGTGCCTTGATAGCTTCTTCCAACCAGCGACCTGCAACCTGTGAAAAATGTTCATTAAATCACTTTCTCTTTCGCTAAGTGTGGATGAAAGAAACAGAGTTGAGGAAATGTCGTCAACCTCCAAAGATCCTCTAAAACCCAGCTCCCTTGCTGAGATAAGGAAGAATCAATCTTTGATGTGGTAGCTGGTACTGCCCCTTTGTCATCAATGGGACCATCAGCTGAGTCATCCTCTTGAGATTTTTGAAGTTTTCCACTGTCTTTCTTAGTTTTGAAAAAGCGCTCCATCATAGAAGCTTGCTTTTGAATGGCTAGTTGCTTCTTGAGCTGTGCAGCTTCCTTCTCACGGCGCTTTTGTTCCTTCTCAGCTTCCTCTTGCTGCTTTTTCTGTTGTTTCTTCATTTCAGCCTCTTCCTTTTCACGACGCTTCTGTTCTTTCAATGCTTCCTCTTCCTGCTTCTTTTGTTGTTTCTTAGCTTCAGCTTCTTCCTTTTCACGTTTCTTCTGTTCCCTTAAAGCCTCTTCTTGCTGTTTCTTTTGCAGTTTCCTCATCTGAGCTTCTTCTTTCTCCTGGCGCTTTATTTCCCTCTCAACTTGTTTTTGCACTTTTTGAATCTCCTTTTCCTAGAAGCAAATGATAAAACATAGCTGCATTAGTGAAAAGGAAACTGTGCAGTTCCAAAGATACACTGATTGTAATATTATACCAAACTCTCACAGCAAAAAGGAAAAAGAGATAGAACAAACCAAGCATGCAAACATTATATAAACTGAAGATATTCCTAGTTCAAACTGTAAATTGCCATCCCAGAATAGCAGGCCTGTAATAAACACTAGTTTATTTCATCATTTATTGTATCTGAATATCCTAAAGTTGAGATGTAGTACCTCTGGATTAAGGTGCCTAGCTAGAGAATAAACTGAAATACTACTGATGCACGATAACAGCAGCTCAAGAATCAAAAGTTCACTTTAAATTGAACAAACCTAACATGAGAACTTGGAAGGAGAGACATCAAAAAACAGTTCAGAATGCCATTAAAATGTCTCGAGCACAGTGCAATCAAGTGCTTACATTAGCCGGCAAGTTTCCATTCTGCAGCTCAGAGACACTCACATCATCATGTCTGCTAGCACTTAGGTCATCTTTCTCAGTGCCTTGCATAATTTCCTTAGCTGTAGACCCAGCATCTCTGGCACCCCTTTAGTGACAAAAGCACACATTAGAACTTTTGGAACCTCAAGGTATAAAAGAAATTTTGCATGTGAATCCATAGAAATACAAGAGGATACACACCTTTCTGTGTTGTTCTTCTGCATCACTCGTTCCACCATGGATCTGATCCCTTCCAGATTCAGTGACTTATTCAACTTTAATGAAGCTTTTCTGAGATCATTTACTTGGGTTCCAACTCCTGGGTTTTCCAGGACTGACAAAGTTGCTGCCAATGATGCATCCACTTAGTGAATGAACAGTTAAAAAGTATAGGGAGTAGGGAAATCACACATTTACAGGTTCTACTTATAAGTTCATTTAGCATCAGAACATTTTGAAAGTAAGCAGCAGTAAGAATGGCATTGAAAACACATCATGTATTGAAACTAAGAGACAGACTCTTGTTACCCATTTTCAGCAGCAAATGCAATATACAAACAATACTACTGGCAGGGACCAAAAAAATGGCTTGGTGTGACTTGTAAGTGAGAACAAGGTTTTCCTTACAATAAATGGCAGTGATCCTCTCATGGATTTTCTTTCTGACGGATCTCCGTGTACTCAGAATGCTTCGTGCTTTCACAGGCATCAGCTTCAGATCTCTTATCTGCATGTGCATTAAAAGATTAAGTTTGTTAGAGACAGAGACAAGCAAATCGAATGAAAAGAACATCAATTTGGAAAGGAACACCCAACATACCTCCCAGCACCAAAGAGCTGAATCCGATTCATCTTCCAGCACATCAGCATCTGGGGAAGAATTCCCGTACATCATCCTCTGCCCAACGAGCAGAACAGAGCTACGGACTGAAGCCGTCGACACACCCTCCAACCCCTTCATCTTCTCGAATATCTCGTCCACCAACTTGGTCAGCCCAAGACTGCTCTCCTCAAGCAAGCAGCCAACCAACGCGTTGCCGGACAGGTTCCCACCATCGAACCGCACCTTGCGGTCAGAAACCTCCTTGTAATACTGGAAGAGCCCCTCCAGCTCCTGCCGGCATCCGGCAACAAGAGCGTCCTTATCGGCCGTAGCAATCGCCGGACCGCTCGAGGCCCTCTTCCTCTTCAGCTGCTTCTGCACCTCCACGATGGCGTCCGTCAGCGTAGCAGGAGCCTGTTGTGTCGCTGGCACCGGCTGGCTTGACGGCGCTTGGGCCGGGGCGTCGTCGACGGCCATCGAGTCGATCGACTCGAGCTCGGCGGCTCGGTTGAGGACAACGGGGCCGTCGACTTGCATCTGCGATTGCCCCAAGTCGTCGCGTGTCACCGCGTCATTGCAGTCAGGGGCTTCTTCGGGGCGAGCGACACCGAGAACCATGCCGCCGCTCTCCATCGTGGGACGGTTTGGATCTTGCAACTGCTACTCCAGAAACAAACAGCGCATTCCTCTATATAATCTTTGTTCTGGTCTACTCCACCTGGTACAAAGCGGAAAAAAACGGAGGCATGGCGTTAGAAATTCAGCAATACTGGGATTTGCACAAACGATAAACCGCGATAGATGCCTTTCGAAGAAGGGGAAAAACAAAGAAATCGCTACATTTCTACAAGAACTGAGACAGGTACGGTACCTGCGGATCCGCAGAGTCGAAGCGCTAGAGGAGGGCGCGAATCGTGTGGCCGGAGAAAGGCGGGGCGGCGGCCGCCGCGTTGGCCTCGTGGTGGTGGTGGGCGGCGGCGGCGGCGGTGGATCTGGATTGGGGGGGACGTGAATGGGCGCGAGGAGGGAACTGGATGAAATTGGAGGAGAGGAGAGGCGCCGAACCGGGAAGAGAGTATTTGTAAAGAGAGGAGCGCGCGCTCGGGGGGCGGGGAGGAAGAGCAAGAGGGGGGGCGCGGCGGGCGAAATGTTTCCCGCGGCCGGCGATTTGGAGAATTTCGTTTCGTGGATTTGGCTTCCCGCGGGGACGGCCGCCGCCGTCGCGCCCCGCGCGGATGGGTGTGGACACGTGTTTGTTTCTTCCGTTAAATGAGCCCATAAACGCCCACCATTTCGCTCCAGCCAGGCCTGGGCCATGTTTACACGGTCCGGTTCAAGCTATATTTTCTCTTTTTTTCCCCTTGATATTGAAAGCAATATATAGTCTTTTTCCTTTTTTTTTGATGAGACGATCATGCCTCTTGTTTGGTTAAGTTCCCTCGCGGAAATTATATGTTGCTCCCTCCGACTCATAATAAACTTTTAACTCACCAGCGTAGTTGGATATCTTCAGTAGCGAATAAATACAGTTTCTATTAATTGAGCATTAGCGTGTTATAAATCTCAAGCACTAATACCTAGCTAAATTTTAGACGAGTGATCCAAACAGAACCAAATAGAACACCCGCAAACCGCACGATCGTTCCGCAAACACAACAACGGGTATTGAGATAACCATGAGTTACTATTTATGACTTTCTTAAGTAATTTGAAACTTGATTATACATCAGTGATAAGAAAATATTCAAATCCGCAAGTGTTAGTGCAATCTGTACCCAATTTTCTACTTGGAGCATACACACAACATTCATTCACATTTCATTTTGTAGTTTCTCCATTTACTTGCTATCTACATGCATGATCTTCCTTCTCTTTTCAACCACCATTTCAGAACTCATTAATTTTCTTCGATGAGAGGATCATGCCTCTTATTATTTTGTTTGGTTCGTTCCCTCGCTTCGATTCATCATAACAACCTTTAACTAAGCAACATTAAAGAAAAATGATATGATGATAGTAGTCCGTTAAGATGATAGAATTGGATATTTTTAGTACTTAATAAATAAAATATTTGTTAATTAAGTTGATGAGCGCTAGCACATCACAATCATCAAACATCGATAGAGCGTTAGGGCGTTACGAGTATCGAGCACTAATAACCAGCTCAATTTTAGACGAGTGATCCAAATAACGATCGTTCAATTAACACAACAGACGTGTTGAGATAATCATGAGTTACTATTTATGACTTTCTTAAATGATTTTAAACTTAATAGATCTCAGTGATCGGAACATTTTTAAATTCCCACATGCCTAATTTTCTATCCGGAGCATACACAAAACCTTCATCCATTTTATCATTTTTTTATTTTCTCAATTTAACTATTTGTACCATGTTATTCTCTCTGTTCGACTATCCATTTCAAATGTCATTCATTTCTTCTTGAATTTGACAATGCATTTCTTCTCTCTTTTTCCTCCCTCCAACAATTTGAGATGTTTCGAATTTTATTGTAAGATATAAGGACCACACAACACATTTCTCTCATGTTTATTTGTTTTTGCCTTTTGCCAAAAAAGATTCTGTCTATATTTCCTTTCATCCTGAAAGACATGCTATGTTTTTATATTTTATAATGAACAAAAAAGAGAGGTGCTCACACCCTGAACACCCATAAAGCCACATAACAACTGAATTAACAAGAATAAGGCTTGTTACTTGCTCATGTGTCATTCCATTGTGACTTTTTTTTAAAAAAATGGAAACAAACGGTAATGGCCAAATGTAGTATTTACAAAAGTGATTTACCTTTCCATTAGAAAAAGCTTGACAAAAACCATTTTGTAAAACTTTCTCTATGGAAATCTGGGGAAATTGTGTGCGAATTGTTACTTCTAAGTCTGTGATAAGTTTTGATCAATATTAATAAATAAATGCTGCAAATTTAGAAGCCCTTGCAAAATTTCACGATATTCGCAACGAATCTTTTCTACAAGTTTTCTTCAACTCAAAAAAAAAAGACTGCAAACTTTTATGATAAACTTTATCAAAAAAAAACCTGCAAACTATTGATTTAGTATGGATAAATATGTCCTTGTAATATTTGTCATGCACTGCATTATGCCGACAAATGAATATTTTTAAGAGTAAGTAGGGGTGAAAGTAGAGCAGGTCAGATAAAGGTGTGCTTGACTTGTAGGTAAGTGAAGTTGAACGATGGGGTTGCATTTTTTAGATGATGGATGAAACATCCACGCCGTGTTCGTTTGGCTTATCGGCCACCAACCAACAAGATCTTTTCTCTCGAACAAACAAAGACCGACCATCGGCCACCGGCCAACCAACCGAACAGCTGTGCCTCTACGTCCGTAGACGTACACAATCTACAATTACAGTGTTTGCATAAGAAACAAAAGAGCGAAGTGAGTCTCAAATAGATCACAAGACTACAGCAGACTGTAGATATACTTCCACCCCTCCCTTGACATGCTACATAGCAACCATCTCTATGTTTCTGCTTACCAATGAAAGTGCATTCTTGGCTTGTTCAAAACGATGCAACTGCGTCCAGAAATGTAACCAGTACGCTTCCTGAAGATAACCTACAAAATTGAGTTAAACTTGATTTGTGAAAAATTGGTATCGCTTGGGCATCGCTAGATTGCCCAGCACAAAACAGCAACCCCCACCCAAATCAAATTCTTAATATTTTTAGATTAATCATAAAAGCCCGAAACCAAACATATGCCCAATCGATCTAGGTGAAGCCAAACCTGTAGCATAAGAAATTATCCTCCAAACAATTATCGCATAAGGACAGTTTAAAAAAGATGTTTTATAGTCTCATTACTATTACAACCACAACATGTTTTATTTCCTGTCCAGGGTTTTTTAGCGAGATTGTCTTTGGTTAAAACCATCCCTTTATAGGAAAATCTTAAGTTTTAGAGGAATCTTTAATTTCCAAATCATCTTATGTTGAAAAGAAGCATATATGGATGTTTTTTTTGCGATAAGAAGTGTGTATGAATGTACTTGACGCATGGAACGCTTGTTCGATGGATTTTCACTGAGTTTACACACCACGGCTCACTGGCCCCTCAAAAAACCGGAACGGGCTCGAGACAAAGGAGCCAGCAACCAGAGGTGGTAGAGCAAAGCACAGCGAAAAATAGCAAATCACCAAACGCATTTGAAACCCACACCAAATCACACCACCAATCACGTACAAATCCCAAGTTCAAAGAAGATGGAGAGGAACAAGGATGCCACCACCGCGCGCGCGAGTCGACACGACACGTATCTACTTGAAGGGTCTCCTGCCGAGCCCGGCCGGCATGGACACGGTGGAGTCCACGCTGAGCCCGCTGATCGACCGCCGGTGCCGCCCGCCGCCGGCGACCGACGCCGCCGGCGTGCCCACCCGCGACGACGACGGCGCCTTCCAGAACGGGCTCTTGGCCCAGCTCCCGATGCTCTGGCCGAGGCCGAAGGAGAACCTGGGCTTCTCCTGGGCCGCCTTCTGCTGTTGCTGCTGCTGCTGCAGCAGCAGCTGCGCCCGCGCCCGCGCCTTGGCGGAGGCCGACAGCGTCGGCGTCATGTAGTTGGGCACGCCGCCGACGCCGAACGCCGGGCAGCTCGTCAGGCTCTCGTCGTCGCGGATGCTCATGCTCCCCGCGTGGCTCAGCGGCGGCGGGGCCGTCCCCTTGGCGGGCCTCGTGGCCCTCGGCTTCGAGTAGGCCGAGACCACCGACCGGGCTGGCGTCGTCGCCGCCGTCATCGTCATCGTCGGCGTCGACATCTCGCGGTGGGCGATGGAGAAAGCCGGACGCGGCTTGCTGGAAGGCTCGATCGGGCGGTAACCCCCCTCGGGGTCGTGGCGGCGCTCGATGGGCGTCCACCACCAGGGGTTCCGCCCCGACTGCAGGTCCGCCAGGATCGCGTGGGCCGCCATCGGCGTCGCCTTCAGCAGCTGCCGCCGCCGACACGACAAGGCAACAACAAACAAACAGCGCGTCAGTCTCCGTCAGTTCGTGCGAGGTGAGATGACAAAGTGGAGGAGCGACGATCTCAACCCCAACACCAGCCGAACAGCGACGGCGCACCATTTTTTGCTTCTTTTAGGTGGCCGATCGAGCTCGCGGCTTTTCGATCCATGGCTGAGATGAGAATGAGAGTGGGCTACGTGCTTGGGTCGAAGGTACCTGATGCGAGTAGGCGTAGGCGAGGGCCCTCTCGCGTTTGATCACGGCCTCCACCTTCCGCTTCGTCCGCGCGTCCGCCTCGTCCCGTGTCAGGCGGCTGTCGTCCCAGATGCCGCCGTCCGGTGAGCCGGCGCGCCACCTGCCGCCGTCCCTGAGCATGGCGCTGTGGTGCTGCCGGTTGCGCCGCTCCATGGCGTCGACGCGGCTGGCGCGCACCTGCGCCTGCACGCGCACCAGCGTCTGCATGCACCGCATCGCCTGCGCCGTCTGCCGCCGCACGCTGGCGCCCCGCATCACGCCCTGCAGCCGGATCAACCCGCGCAGCGACCGGTAGTTCCGCCGCGCCTGCACCCACCGCCATCACCGGAAAAAGGAAAACACAAATCAGACACGACGCGATGTCGCGCACCGCCGGCGGCGAGCGAACGCGTGCGAGAAGCAAAGCTAGGTGGTGAAAGAAATGGACTTGCCATGTAGCCCCGGAACGCGGCCTGGATCGCCACGGCCGCGGCGCGCGCGCGGTCCGGCGGCGCGGCACGCTGCCTCGCCGCGCGCTGCCTCCGCGGCTGCGGCTGGCGCCACTCCGTCTCGGCCCGGCTCTGCTGCTGCAGCTGCTGGAGCTTTTGCTGCTGGTGCTGGAGCTTCTGTTGCTGCTCCCGGTCATGGTCGAATCGCCTGATCAGCGGCGGTGGGGACGGCGGGGGCAGCGGGAGCACCACGGCGGCCGGCTTGTCCTCTCTGACGCGCTCGCGCTCCCGATCGCGCGCTGCTGCCACCGGCTGTGGCAACGGTGCCGCGGCGCTAGCGGTGACGGCGGTGGTGGTGGGCCTGGCCGGCGTGATCTGGTACTGCGCCCTGGTGGTGGCGGCATAGTACTGGCGCTGCTGGTCCATCTCCGCGTCGCCGAGGATCTTCTCGATGCTGCTTGGCTCGCGGTACAGCGGGATGTTGATCAGCGCGCCCGCCGCCGGCGACGCCGGCTCCGCGTGCGGTCGCGGCCGCCCGAAGCCGCCCCATCGCTTCTTCTCCCTCCCGTGCCCGTGCGCCGGCAGGTACTGCGCTACCAGCTGGTGCACCGGCACGCCATAGAACGCGTCAGCACATCACTATTCACCACCCACCGTAGTACAGTACTTTTTTGTGCTCCTTTAATCCCATTTTTTAGTTGAAATTTAAGCACACGGCCAAACACTTTTATTGGTGATCTGGTGTTAGCCAGGGATGTGGCGACGAATTTGCTTTGAAGTATAACCTAAGCAATCGGTAAAAGTGTTCATGTAATGAGGATTTCTGAGTAGCAACTTACATTTGTTGGCTTCTCCTTGGGGTTGGGGGTAAAGGCCTTCTTGAGTGCAGTAAACCAGCTTCCTTTCTTGCCCATCTCATTAACATTTCTCCTTGTCAATACCCTTTAACATTTCACCCTTCCAGAAGCCTGTGTAATTCCATTAACAGCGGCAAGAGTGAAGAAGATAGTTGGTTCTGAATTCTGATGAAATGTTGTTGTTTAAGTAAGAAAAACCTCTGTTTGCGACAAAGGTTTTTCTCTGAAGATGTAGGAAGAAGTAGAGCGCTGTAGAATTTTGAACGCGTGGCTAACTTTCTCGTGAACCTTTAACTAAAGTTCTAGAATGACTAGAAATGCAGCAACTTAATTAAAAGCAGTAGTACTACTGCTAACAGCATTACCCACTTTGGTTTTGGCAAAATGTTAACTTAGAAATATTATGTAATGTGCAGAAAGAAACATCATGATTTGCATATAGACAGCGCAGCACGGCAGGGGCCATCTTATGACCAAAACTGCAAAATGGGATAAAAATAGGAACCACAGGTGACAGGTGCATACCTTGTGTTCACAATTACAGATCGTCTCCACGATCCAACTCGCGCTGCAACTGAGTTGCAGTGCACCCCTCCTAGCAATATAATTCCCTGATGCTACCTGAAATCTTCACAAGCTCATGACATTCCTGCACCCATTCTCGCTCTAGCCTTTGGCTGTTCAGCTCATGCAGGCATCGGCGGACCGCACCTCGCCATCGCCTTTTTTCCTCCGAACTCTCTGCAGGCCGCGAGAGCCCCGTCTTATAGATATCTTTGCGGATTTGTGGTGGATGGGAGTGCCCACTTTGCCACTCGATGACACCCGACCAACCTTGCTTGATTGCCAAGACTCAAAAGGCAGCAATTTTCTGCAACTGCAGGGAGGACTTGAGGGGCACTGTTCTGTTTTTGCCTTGCCTTGCCTTTGTGGTACTTCAAACATGTCCTCTTGGGACCCTCTGCCATGTGTGATGTATACTTGTAGTTGTACAACATGGCTTGTGCAGTTGTACACAGGCCTGGAAGGCTGCAACCTGATTGGTTGAAAGAATATCCAAATGTATTCTGGGAGTCTACAAGAAGTTGTGATATTGATAGGTTAGAGTAGCAGGTATGTTTCACTGTCATTGGTCTACTGAACTACCTGAAAACGTACCTGGATTTCTTTTGCTAATTTCTTTGTTTGTTTGGTTCATGAATATCAGTCTGTGCTTTGAAATTCAGATTAAATTCATGGCTAGTCTGACTCTGACAGATGTGCTTCAGTGCTTGTCTTTCTCTAACAGTCCCTGTTCAGCTGTTACAGTGCATCACACTCAACTGCAGAATTTAGAAAAAACATGCTTTTCGACAAATAAAATTTATGGTGGTGGTTCAATTTTGTAAGGTTTTGACGTGGGGCAATGATGCTGTCATGATCGTGCTGGTTGTTGGTTAAATCGGAAGCTTATCTGTAACTACCCTACACTACAGTATCCTACATATATAGCAGCGAGTCATCTGGTAATAACTTGATGTCTATGTCATTGCTCACGCACTTGCTTGAGGATGAATCCTCTGGATCGGCATGATGATTCACTTACAACTGTCATCCTGACAAACAGCATTTTGTCAATGAAGTTACCATCAACAACCACCGAGCATCTCCAGTGGGCCAGCAACATTCTTGCCCGTGCAAGCTTCTATCCATGCACTGAACGTTAGTACAATACTCCATCCAGTTATAAAACACTTGCTTTTTTTTTTACTTTTCTGATAAACTTTTAAAATTGTGGTTGCCATTTGCCAATAATCTCCAAGTTTCAGACCACCAAACTCGATCATATGCAGTTTGTCTTGCAAAGTAATGTTGTAACCGTGTACAAATCCGTTAGATGTTTTTTTTAAATACAATAGATAAACGAAAATAGAGGTAAAAATCCCAGCTCATCAAGATATTACAGCAATAATAATGCCCCGGATGGTTTAACAGTATTAACTGCTCGCCTCAGCATCCAGTAACTGTGTAGGTAAAACTAACCAGATTGCAGAAGCAGCTACATCTGTAATCTACTCCATCCATGGATGGTTGCCATGATCTCTCCCTATTATTCCAATACGCCAATATATGAGTGGAACGTGTTGTAAAAGAAGGGGGAATGAATGGGATTGAGTGGCTTAAGCGCCGAGGGGACTGCAGGCAATGGAGTCTTGCTTGCAAGGTACTCCAGAGAAGAGATCAAGCGCAACTTAAACACACACACGTCTCATAAGATAGAGGCCTAGCGAGCTAGTTGGGTCCCTGGTCGAGATCAGGGCCCGGCTTAGTGCTGGGAGTTGCTCCTAACAACACACGTCCGTCCATGGCCCTACTCGATCATTGTCATTTCTGTGTCCTCTCATCTCGATCGGCGACTATTTGGCTCCTGTTTGAGCCGGAGCTGTCACCTCCGACGTTGCTTCTAGGGCATACATCCATCGCCCACTAGTTTTGTTTTGTTTTGGATTAAGTTGGGCACCTTTTCTGCTTGCTTCTGAAAATTGATTATTTGGAAAGGGCTACCACTTGCTGAATTAAATTCGACATCTGTGATCTTGTTTGATACTGTACCAATAGGTTTTAATTAAGCGTACTTGTTTTTGAATGAAGAAGATGCTGTACCAACTGTTAAAACAACTTGTACACAAATGTTACCACATACCAACAACCTTGGAGATTAGTTGTAGTGTACCCTATCTAACCCTTGTAAATAGGAGATCTCCATAGGTTGTTGAGATGTGGCTTGTAATCCACGGTGGAGGAGGTTTCCACCCTATATTAACACGCAGGGCGGCCCTAGAAGGGTTCAACGCCTTCCACCACGTTTTACATGGTATCAGAGCCAACCTCTACTAAGATTCGTCTAGATGTCGAGTTCTACCTCCTTCTCTGCGACCCTAGCATCCATGGCGACGCCCCTTGGACTTCCCATCTCCGAGAAGCTCTCCAAGAATAATCTGCAGCTGTGGAAGCTCCAAGTCCTTCCAGCTATCCGAGGTGCTCAATTGGAGGAGCATCTTGCGAGCCCGGCGTCACCTCCACCGAAGGAGATCGTGGTCAAGCAAGGCGACACAGAGACGAAGGAGGTCAACCCAGAATTCACCAGATGGATGGCGCTTGATCAGCAGGTTCTGAGCTACCTGTTGAGCACGATGACGCGCGACGTCATGCTTCAAGTCGCCACGGCGACAACCGCGGCCGAGCTTTGGGCGGCGGTAGAGGAGATCTTCTCCTCTCAATCTCGTGCGAGGGCCATGAACACTCGCATCGCGCTGGCTACCCTAAAAAAGGGGAACATGTCAGCCAATGACTACGTCGCCAAGATGAAAGCGGCGCGGATGAGATGGGCGGTGCCGGGGAAGCCGATCAGCGACGACGAGCTCGTTGGGTACATCCTGATGGGCCTTGATGAAGAGTACAACCCGTTGGTGTCTGCAATCATCACCAGGGTCGAACCAATCGGCTACGGTGATCTTCTGGCTCAGATCTTGAGCTTCGAGAGCCGCCTCAATTTGTCCCGTGGAGAAAACTCCAACCAATCCTCGGCGAACGTTGCATCTCGCGGGCGTGGTGGTTTTAGCCCCAAGAATCGCGGCGGCGGTCGTGGTCCATCCGGCGGCCGTGGCCGTGGCAATGGTGGGCGAGGCGGCCGCAACAGCAACTCCAAGCCGCGGTTCAATGGAAGGTGCCAAGTACGCTTCAAGGAAGGGCACGGCGGCGCTCGGTCTTGGCATCGTTTTGATGAAGATTTTGTTCCCGATGAGAAGAATGTCAACGCGCTACCTATGCGTACGGTGTTGACACGAATTGGTACACCGACACGGGGGCCACCGACCACATCACCAGCAATCTAGAGAAGCTCTCCATCCATGATAAGTACAATGGTGGGGACAAGATCCGTACTGCTAGCGGCACAGGTATGAACATTGATCATATCGGTCATGCTACAATTAAAACCCCTAGTCGAGATTTACATCTTAGAAACATTCTTCATGCTCCTCAAGCCACGAAAAATCTTGTTTCCGTTCATCGTTTAGCCGCCGATAACCATGCCTTTCTTGAATTTCATCCCAACTTTTTCTTGGTCAAGGATCAGGAAACGAAGAAGACGCTTTTGGAAGGCAGATGTAGAGGAGGCCTCTACCCTCTTCCTGAGTTGAATAAAGAAGCTCTCAGCGCCATACGGCCTTCGTTTTCCCGATGGCATAGTAGATTGGGTCATCCATCCTTTCCAATTGTTCACAAAGTTGTTAATGAGAATAATCTACCTTGTGCTAGGGAGGCCACTGTTGGTTCGGTCTGTGATGCCTGCCAACAAGCCAAAAGTCATCAATTACCCTATCCCAAGTCCTCTAGTATCTCCAAATTTCCCTTAGATTTGATTTTTTCGGATGTGTGGGGACCCGCTCCTGACTCTGTTGGGAGGAACAAATATTATGTGAGCTTCATTGATGATCATAGCAAATTTGTGTGGATTTACTTGCTTCGTTATAAATCTGAAGTTTTTGCAAAGTTCACTGAGTTTCAGCAGCTTGTAGAACGGCGCTTTGGTAGAAAAATTGTCTCCATTCAAACGGATTGGGGAGGGGAGTACGAACGGCTAAATTCCTTCTTCAAAAACGTTGGCATCACTCACCTTGTGTCTTGTCCCCATGCTCATCAACAAAATGGTGCTGCTGAGAGAAAACATAGACACATTGTTGAGGTAGGATTATCTCTTCTTGCTCATGCATCCATGCCTTTGAAATTTTGGGATGAAGCCTTTTTAGCCGCAACATATCTTATAAACCGGACCCCAACCAAGCTTCTCCAATACTCTACACCACTGGCCAGTTTGTTCAATGAACAACCTGATTACTCCTCCCTTCGAGTGTTTGGATGTGCGTGTTGGCCCCATCTCCGTCCATATAACTCTAAAAAGCTTGCTTTTCGGTCCATAAGGTGTGTGTTTTTGGGCTATAGCAACATGCACAAAGGGTATAAATGCCTTGATCCATCCAGTGGTCGAGTATATATTTCCCGTGATGTGATTTTTGATGAGGCCGTGTTTCCTTTCTCTGATCTTCATGAGAATGCTGGGGCTCGGCTACGAAAAGATGTTGAACTCCTCCCTGATCTCTTTTACTTGCCTAGGGGTACAATGGTGCATGATTCGAGCATGATTAATAGTTCTCATATGCCTGCTAACCCATCGCATTCCAGTACTGATCAAAATTTGGAGCAAAATGGTGTCCAAGTGCCCATATTGCATGCTGTTTCCCAGGATCCGACCGGCGCAGCTCCCGGAGCTGATTCACCTGCACCGCCTGCCCTGCCTGCAGCATCATCATCTTCGGGATCCGCGCCACTGCAACCGCTTCTCGCGTCTCCGACAGCAGCTCCGACAGCCACCTCCACAGCGCCGCAGTCCGCCTCTCCGCCGTCTCCACGCGTCCTCGCTCCGGCGACACCGCCGCGCCGCTCGGGATCCGGTGCGGGCGACGGATCCGGTGCGGCGCCGTCATCTGCTGCCTCTCCTGCTCCTCGGCCTCGCACACGAGCTCAAGATGGAATCCGGAAACCGAAGGTGTACACGGATGGTACAGTAAGGTATGGCATGTCTGCAGTTTCATCCGAACCGTGTCTTGTTCTTTGAAGCCTTGAGCGATAGCAATTGGAAAAAGGCAATGGATGTGGAGTACGCGGCGCTTATGAAGAACAAAACATGGCACTTGGTTCCTCCCGAGCGTGGGAGGAATGTTATTGATTGCAAATGGGTCTACAAAATTAAGCGTAAAGGCGATGGCTCTATTGATCGGTACAAAGCTCGCCTTGTGGCTAAAGGGTTTAAGCGAGAGATATGGTATTGATTACGAGGACACCTTTAGTCTGTTGTGAAAGCGACAACCATTCGTCTTGTGCTATCCATCGCAGTTTCCTGCGGTTGGAATCTTCGACAACTAGATGTTCGAATGCGTTTCTTCATGGCTTTCTTGAAGAAGAAGTATTCATGAGGCAACCTCCACGGGTATACACACTCACGCTTTCCTCATTATGTGTGCAAGTTGGATAAGGCCCTTTACGGTCTCAAGCAAGCTCCACGGGCCTGGTATTCCCGTCTCAGTACGAAGCTTATCACACTTGGTTTTCGCCCATCTAAAGCAGATGTGTCTTTATTCTTTTACAACAAGGGAGGAATCACCATCTTCTTACTTGTATATGTTGATGACATCATTGTTGCCAGCTCTTCTAGCAAGGCCACGGATGCACTACTTAAAGACCTCAACAAAGAGTTCGCCCTCAAGGATCTTGGTGAGTTGCATTACTTCCTTGGCATAGAAGTTAAGAAGATGGATAATGGTATTTTGTTGACACAAGAAAAATACACATCGATTTCTGAGTCGTGTTGGGATGGTGATTGTAAACCAATGAATACACCTATGTCTAGCACAGAAAAACTCTCCTTGCATGAAGGAGTCCCGCTTGGTCCAGTTGACTCAACTCGGTACAGGAGTATAGTTGGTGCTCTGCAGTACTTAACATTGACACGGCCAGATATTTCGTTCTCTGTTAATAAAGTCTGTCAATTCTTGCATAAGCCAACCACTATACATTGGAGTGCAGTTAAAAGGATCCTACGTTATCTGCAGAACACCTCCAACTTTGGGCTGCGGATTCAAAGGTCCTTGTCAACATTAGTCAGTGCCTTTTCGGATGCGGTAGGTGGGGAATGCGATGACGGAAGATCAGCGGTGGTTTTGCCGTGTTTCTAGGTTCCAACCTTGTTTCATGGAGCGCTAGGAAACAGGCCACGGTGTCAAGGTCCGGTACGGAGGTCGAATACAAGTCTTTAGCAAATGCTACTTTGCAGAAATGATGTGGGTGCAAACATTGCTCAAGGAACTTGGAGTTCGAGCACCTCGATATGCTAAGCTTTGGTGTGATAATTTAGGAGCAACATATCTATCAGCTAATCCAATTTTTCATGCCAGAACGAAGCATATAGAAGTTGATTTTCACTTCGTTCGCGAAAGAGTGACGCAAGGATTATTGAAGATACAATTTGTGTCTACCGGTGATCAAGTGGCAGACGGCTTCACCAAGGCTCTACCGGTTAAGCTACTAGAAAAATTTAGATACAATCTTAACTTAGATAAGTTATGATTGAGGAAGGGTGTTAAAACAACTTGTACACAAATGTTACCACATACCAACAACCTTGGAGATTAGTTGTAGTGTACCCTATCTAACCCTTGTAAATAGGAGATCTCCATAGGTTGTTGAGATGTGGCTTGTAATCCACGGTGGAGGAGGTTTCCACCCTATATTAACACGCAGGGCGGCCCTAGAAGGGTTCAACGCCTTCCACCACGTTTTACACCAACTACATGCCTCATGCAGATATATGTCGTTTTTAAATTTTATATCCGAGCACTGGAAAAGCTGAAAAGCGACCATTTTGAATTTTAGTTCCTTTAGGTAGTAGGGTTCATGCGATTCAAGCCACCACACATGTCGTCTGGTAAGTTTTCATCTCACCTAACGTTGAGGTCTATAAGCTAGGATTGCGTATTTGCGTGCTGTTTCAGGTGGCCGATCGACTGAACTTTTTGCCTTCCCAGACTCCTAAGCCTTTTTTCTAAGACCTGTCGGTGAGCAGGGTTCAGACTTGAGAATCCCAACCGCGCGGCGGTTTCAACAGCAGGTGTTGCAAGCCCCCCTATTGCAGGAACAACCGTGTGGATGTTGTGCGCGCCAGGCTGGGACAATCGAAGGCGATGAGCAGATGAACGTAGTAGCACGAGGGATTCGAGCTCAGGCTCCCCCCATGTGGCATGTGCACAGCACGCAGCCGCGCACATGAAGTGATCCGGAGGACGAGATGACTGGCCGCCGGCCTTTCAGGCAGCCTTCCACTGATTCAGCTGCGGGCGACAGATCAATGGCCGAATCGGAAGCAAAGCTCCTATTCCCTCGGCTTCTCTCTCGCTCGTGCAATCGGAAACCATGGCTCCGTGCAGGCAGCTGCGCGAAGTTTTTCCTCTCTGAAACTGGTGGAACTCAACTTTGCCTCTCCATCCAGCAGAAAAGAGGCATCCAGTGATCGATCTGGGCCAGCAGTACTGCTTTCAAAGGGCCTTTGGTTCACAAGCCTATCTAATGATTTTTCTGGGCCATATTCCATTATTTTGGGAAAGTCCTTTTGACATCCCTCATCTGTTACCAAAGTCTATCTTTCATCCTTCACGTGCAAAACCGGATATTTCAGGTCCCTCAACTATCAAATCCGATTATTTTTGGTCCCGCGGCTGTTTTGGAGGGTGGTTTTCGCATGACGTTGCCGCAACTGAGTATATAAGGTCCCTCAACTCAAATATGTTTATTTTTTGTCCATCAACTATCAAATCTATTTATTTTTTCCATTGACTCTTTTGGAAGGTGATATTCGCATGACGTGGTGCTGGGTCAACATGCCAGGTACATGTGGAGGTGGACCCATGTCACGTGGCTATCTTCTCCCCTTTTCTCATTCTTCCTTCCGGCTCCATAACACTTCTTTCTCTATATCTCCTCATCCCTATCCAAAACGACAGGGCTCTAGGGTCGTCGATTCCAATGGCGGCAAGCTCGTGAGGTGGAGAAAGACGAGAGAAACTACGACGGGCTCCTGTGATGGAGCATGCAGAGTGATACGACACAAAGGGCTCGTGTGGCAGAGCCAGAACGACTCGTGTGGTAGAGCAAGAGGAGAGAGAAAGAAGGAAGACACAGAGCACGTGGGACCCACCATCACATGTACCTAGCATGTGGGATTCATCATCACATTATGCGAAAAACACCCTCTAAAACAATCAAGGGACCTAAAATAAATCGATTTCATAGTTGAGGGACCTCATATATCTAGTTGCGGCTAAATCATGTGAATACCACCTTCCAAAACAGCTAAGGGACAAAAAATAAACGGGTTTGATAGTTGAGGGACCTCAGATATCCGATTTTGCGGATGAGGGACCAAAATCAGACTTCGATAATAGATAAGGGACGTGAGAAGGACTTTTTCCCATTATTTTTCTAGGCCGTAGCTCATTGATTATCTTTACGAGTCAGGAGATTAAATTTTCCTTCTCATTATCTCATATCTATATAATTTATATAATTGGTACCCACTAACTATCATTAACTTCATTTCTTTCTTCATGCAAGCTACCCATATCATCTCCCATCAAACTAAGGGTTATTAACTCTATCTCTTTTTCTCTTCATTACACCTATATAACTTATATAATTGGTACCCACTAACTATCATTAACTTCATTTCTCTCTTCATGCAAGCTACCCACATCAACTCCGTCAAACTAAGGGTTATTAACTCTATCTCTTTTTCTCTTCATTACACCAATTCTTTCTTCATACAAACTACCCACATCAACTAAGGGTTATTGCATAAACTGGTTGTGGTAGCAAATTGGTTCATAATTTATCAAAAAATTTTCTCATATCTCGCAGCAACGCGAGGGGAATTACCTAGTATATATATAAAGAGGAGTTTTCGTCTAAGAAAACATACAGGAGTAAAATCAAAGTTTGCTTCTCATATTCAAATTAGAGATGCGATTCGATTCACATTACCATTAGCGTCTGTCCCCATCCGCCGGCTTTGAGAGACGCTTTAGGGCTTGTTTGGGAATCGGTGGAATGAAGGGCATTGGGGTGGAGGAATTTCCATTATAAGTCAAAATTTTCCAAAATTACCTTCAATCCTCTTCCATTCACTTGAATCCTTCATTTCCCAAACAAGCCCTTAGAATTTTCCCACTATGCCATCACGGAGTGGTCAACTCGTCCGACTTTTTTGTTTTTTGGCCCTTTTTGCGAAAGAATCTCACAATTAGACCCCTGCTGGAAAGAATTCGGAAAATGGACCCTAAGCTCGGCGCGCGTGCCTCGCGGCGCGCGAGGTAACACGTCTCGGCGCCGTGGATCTTGGCGCCTAGGTGGGAGTCACGGCGCCGGCGTGGCACGACGTGGCGGCGGACGTGGCGGCGAGCTCGGCGCCACGATGCCGTGGCGCCGAGCTCGGCGCCGATCCACGGCGCCGACCTCGGCGCCCGATCCGTGGCGCCGAGCGTCTGTCCACCTGGGCCCACCCCTTTCTCCCATCCCAGCGTTCTCATTCGAAACGCCTTCGTCCCGGCTCCCCCGTGCCCCGCCTCCCTCGCCGCACCGCCCGGCCCGCCGGCCCCGACCCTCCGCCGCCCCCGCGGCCGCCGCCGCCGCCCCGCGGTCCGCCGGAGCCGCCGCCGCCCGGCCCGCTCGGCCCCGCCCGGTCGCCGCCTCCGGCCGCGGCGCTCCCCCGCGGGCCGCCGCCGCGCCCGCGGTCCGCGAGCCGCCCCCCGCCCCGCCCGCTCGGCCCCTGCCCCGGCCGCCCGAGCCGCCCCGCCCCCGCCCCGCTCCTTGGCGGCGGGGCGCGTCCCGCGGCCCGGCGCGGGCTCCTCCCGCGGCCGGCGCGGGCGCCTATGCGGGGCGGCGGCTCGGGCGGCCTCTCGCGGCGCGGTTCTGCCGTCCCTCTCCTCCAATAGCAAGGTAAACACTAAAATCTTAATATTTGCATTTGTATTTAGATATTTAACCTAGTTACATAATTCATAGACTTAGGAAATAGAAAAATTACTTAGACATATAACTTGTCTATATAGACATAGAGATATACATTTGTAGAATTAGAGACATAGAGATATACATATGTATTTATAGACTTAGAGATACACATATGTATTTATAGACTTAGGGAAATTAGTCACGGACAAAATAAATTTACTTCCAACTTACTTTTGTGAATTTTTGGTTGCAATTATAGATGGACAACCTAGTGACCATATATCATGGAGGTAGTGTGGAAAGAGACCGTTATGGAAATGTTGAGTTTCTTGAGATGCAATGTGTGCCTGTGCTATTCGATGATAGACCAAGTTTGAATGAGGTGATTTCAAGGGCTCGTGAGGAGTTACATTGTCCTAGACGTGATGTTGACATTGTAGTGGAGGGTGTAATTCACTTAGGTGCTCCACCTAATAATCTGAGGCGCCTCATCCCAATTGGGTCTGAGAATCAATGGGATAATTATGTGAGATCGGCACGCGAAGAGCCGGTTGCAATGTTTGGATGTGGTAGTGCGCCCATTGCTTAATGCTCACACCAAAGCGCCACGCACTTGTCTCTCGTGTTGGTAATGAGATTGTGCGAAGTTTGGTTGATGCTGAATCAGCACCAAAAGAGGTGAATATTTCTAAGGCACCGGGTCATGATGGTGGGGTTTGCTCCGCCCGAAGAGATTCCTTTGACACAGAACTATCCAAGTAAGTATTGGGAGCTCAAATTTCTTCGAATCTTAGGGTTTTCCCACCAATCATTACTCTCATTGAGTATTTATATTTTGTGGTTTGCCATGTGTTGTAGGAAATGTTCTGAAAAAGCACGTGCACCTCCCATTCCCCCAAGTGAGTATCTTGATGATGGATTTCGCGCTTCGAATAGTGTCGAAGTTGAACCTCAAGCTATGAATGCGAGAGGAGGCTCATGACATGGATGATGATGAGCCTTATTACATGAATGAGGAGGAGCCTTATGACATTGCTATGGCCGAGTGATTCGGATGATGACCGCCCGGTTCGGGAGCTTACGGAGAGTGATGTTGAGCTCATGAGGCGTGTTCTCCCCGGTGTTGACATTAGGGTACACGAATTTAGCAATCTTGAATTATATGGTATGGCAATTGCAGAAGGGCGGGATGCTGACCTTCTAGATGCTCCTGAGGCCAGTCACGGCATGGTTATTGAGAAAGGCATAGTTTTCAATGACCTTCCTGCTTTGAAGAGGTGGTTGCAGCATTATGCAGTGATACGAAAGAGGCCATACAAGGTCTTACATTCGTATGCGGAGCGGCGATACACAGTTGTGTGCGACAAGGAAGGTTGTAATTGGAGGGTTTGTGGAAGGAAGCAAAAGCACACCGGTAAGTGGAAGATCACAAAGGTTGTTGGCCCACACACATGTGTTGAACTTGAGCTTAGAAGAAGGCACCGCCAGTTAACCTCCACACTGATTGCCAAGCGCATGTTGGAGATCTTGAAGGGACAACCCAATATGAAGGTGTCGACAATTATTAGCACAGTTAAGCAGATTTATGATGGTTATCAGATTACCTATGGTAAGGCTTGGAGGGCGAAGCAGGCGGCATGGAAAATGATTTATGGGGATTGGGAGACCGCGTATGAGAGGTTGCCTGAAGTTTTGAATGCAATCAAAGCGGTTAATCCCGGCATGCATTATGAGTACATGGCAAATCCAAACAAGACTAAGGGTGGAAGACAAATTTTCTTTCGTGCATTTTGGTGCTTCCCTCAGTGTGTCGAGGCATTTAAGTATTGTCGTCCAGTGTTTTCGATTGACGGCACATTTCTTACAGGCAAGTACCTAGGCACACTGCTTATAGCCATATCATGTGATGCAAACAATATGTTGGTTCCTTTGGCTTTTGCTCTTGTTGAAAAGGAGAACAATGACAGTCGGGGGGTGGTTCTTGAGGCTTGTCCAGGATACATGTGGTTGGGCCTGGTAGGGAGGTGGGTGTCATATCTGATAGGCACGGGGGCATACTTAATGCTGTGCGTGAGCAGATGGAGGGATATCCACCTATACACCATCGGTGGTGTAATCGCCACCTTGCAGAGAATCTACTTCGAAAGGATGGTGTTAAGGATAATTTTGATCGCTTTATGATAGCATGCCGACAACTTGAGGATAAGCACTTTCTTGAGATTTTGGAAAAAATCAGAACAGCATCAAATGCAGAAGGTAGACAGTGGTTGTCCGGATTGATGAAAGATGTGCACAAATGGACTAGGGCTCATGATAAGGGTGGTTGGAGGTACGAGTTTCAATGCGGCAACATGGGCGAGTCATTCAATAAGTTGTTGTTGGGGATACGTGCTATGCCCGTGAATGCTATTGTAATCTTCGGCTTCTACAAGCTTAATGAGTTTTTCAATGCTAGACATAAAGCCGCACGGCGGAGCGAGTGCTGGACATAGATGGGGTTGGAAGTCTAGAGACCATATCGAAAAAGCAGTAGAAAGAGCAAACACACATGAAGTTACATGTTTCGATCATGAACGAGGTTCCTACGAGGTAGTACAAAGGGGTGGCACAACGTCAGATGGTGAGGTCCGAGAGTCGAGGCGACATGTTGTGGTCATCGAGGATTTTTCATGCACTTGTGGTGGACCAAGGCAATACCACTTTCCATGTTCTCATATGGTGGCGGCGTGCAACCATCGCAACTTTAGTTGGCGAGCTTGATACCTCCGAGTTTAGTGTTGAGAACCTAATTCGTACTTGGAGTCCTAGATTTGTGCCAATTCGTGATTACGGGAGAGTGGCCTCCATATGACGGTCCTAGGTACATTGCTGATGAAGATTATAAATGGCGAAGCGCGGCTCAAGGAAGAGGTCGAGACACAAGATGGTCATGGATCGGGTTTACGGAAGATCTAGGCGGGGGAGAGCAACTCCTTTTCTTGCGACCCCGAGCTATATGAATGCGGGAAGTGTGGTAGATTGGGCCACAATTCACGCACTTGTCGTTGGCAAATTGCCCAGGTGCAATTACATTAAATTCACAAAGTTTTCTTTGCACAGCTCTACTTTGATGTTCGTTTCAAATTTTGTATTATTTTCATTCAGGTACTCATGTTCATTTCAATTTTTTTGCGGGGATGGCGCGGTTCCATCTGCTTGGATCGAGTGTACGACCGGCACCACCGAGGACGTCTAGTGGCGGAGGGGGCGGTATGGGTCGGTTTTTTCAATTAGTTTCTATTTCCACATGTTGTACGTATGATGAAATTACTCCATTCTAATTTGTAAGCTCGTTACACGAGTCCCTCCCGTCCTTCGTCCTAGAACCCACCATGGGTTCTTGGAGATGCGATACGACGAGCGTTACACTCCCCTCCTTCGGAGAGCGAGGCCCGGATGTGATCTCTTACTCGGTTCGACGTGGTTTGCCTAAGTTAAACCCGCCGGCTCTCACACGCACCGATTGATAGGTACATATTTATCACCGCATGTCACACTTCTTTAAATAACATTAATTCCTTTTCCATAACACTGCGACTAACTCTACTTTCCCAATCTTGCGGATGGCGACACGAGACACACACGTTTCATCTACCGTTTGGGGAGATGACGAGTTACACTTGAGGATTGCCGAGAAGATACTTGGCTTGCCGTTGGGCCGGGATGGGCGTGACGGGGCCTTGTAGGTCCGATGGTTGGAGAGACCGAGTACAGGCCTTCCTTGGGCGCGACCTACCTCCTGCTGAGGAAGGGTCTCGTACGAGTGGGGTGCAAATCACTTGGCTACGTCAAGCTTTCGGACATTGCCCGGCAAATGCGGACTTGGAGACGGTTGTGTACTATTGCGAGGCATGGATTCTTCACTGTTTGGTTGCATTCTCTTCCCCGACGCGACGGGTGATGCGGCCTCATGGATGTACATTCACCGCCTCACCGGCGGGATCGGGCCGGACGGTATAGTTGGGGCTGCGGTGTTGGCTTTCCTCTACCAAGCCGGTTGTGCGGGCGTGTGGGCGCACTTCGACCCTTTGCCTCACTTGGTGGTTGCACGTACCTACTTGCGGCTTTGGATGTGGTCTCGTGTCCGGTTGGTCGTCCACGGAGTTTTCCCTCGTCGCCCTTGGTTCCCCAATGTCGACCCTCGACGTCGGCCCACGGTTGCTTACTTGCGGGACCGGGTCGGTGTACCTCACGAAAGGAAACCTCGAGCGTATGTTGAGTACTCGAACGAGATGGATTCTCTCACCGCCGGCGGTGTACCGATTTATTTTGAACTTGTTACATTGCTTTGATGTTCATTTCAACTTGTTACATTTTTTCCGTTAGTACTTAAAATTCCTCTTTTTTTCGGAGTTAATTGGGAGCCGTACGAGGGTCGGCAAGGTACTTCCTTTGCGTTGAGCACTATGTGTGTCATGGACGAGGACATGTACGGGATGATTTGCCCTCGATATGTTTCTATGCTTTGTGGAGTACCACTTGCCCCATAGAGTTGCACGACAATTTGGTATGCGACGGCTGACTTTGGCCGATCCAACGGGTATCTACTTCGGTCGAGTTGCACAAGTAAGATTGTCTTTCCTAGTTCTCTTACCAAACATTTGCGTTAAAGATATCTAAGCGGCCTTATGAAATGAAATGCGGGGTGGATCGTCGGAGGAAGAAGAAGGTTTTTGATTGGGGTGAGGAACACAAGAGTTATGTTCTTGAATGGGACTTGCGGGGTGATAATCTCGATGATAATGAGGAACCACACACAAACGGAGAGTACGGACGGTACCAAGCTTGGTACCGGCGGGCTACTAGATGCGGGTTGAAGACACGGTGGACGCATGAAGATTATGCCGACATAGAGTCTGCGACGACGAAGCAACGACATACGACGAAGCTACTCGTGTTGGAACCCAAGTCGAGATAGCACCGATATTGGACCGAGTGGTAATTTCGTACATTTTACTTCTTTAGCTTTGTACTGTAGAGGCCTTTAGTTTCTAATGTTGCGTTGTTTTCTTTGTGCAGGGCAACACCCTCAGACGCTCAGTAGATGACATTGAGGCCTTCAGTGTGACAGTTGGCGACCAGAGGACCCGTTCCTTCCTACAGGTAAGCTTGTTGAACACATCTTCAATACTTGTGGTAATCGTTATCAACTAACTTGGATTTTGGGTTTACAGAGGTTGAAAAAGCGTCTACGTCTTGCAGCTGGTCGTTGCGGTTGTAGGTCTGCCACGATGGATGACGTTCACGAGCCATCGACAGGTACAGGCTCCGGAGGACACGACACGCCGTTGCAGGTTGCCGACGACATTCGCCGGGACGAGATTGGACCATCTCAGCTACATGATGCCCCTTCGACTCAGGCTTCACCACGTCGATTGATCCACCCGCCAAACAGATACACTCCAGGCACCGATGCTCTAGGGAAGGGCAAGGGTAAGACTAAGAGGAGGACTTGAGTTGACGCTCGTTGTATTGCATGTATCATGTATTGTACTATGGACTGTTTTATGTATTGTACTATGGATAGAATTGTATTATGGATTGTGGTATGGACGGGGTCGTATTATGTATTGTGGTATGGACTATATTATGGAGGAATGTGTGTTGCTAAATTTGGTTGTGTATGGATGACTATATTCATAATTATCTCGTCATGCTATGTATGAAAATACAGGGGAGATGCTGCCAAAATTTTCTCATACAACAAACGAAATTGCAAGTTTCACAACTTAACGCATGAGACTACCCTATTGCAATGGCATGTACGACGCTTCTACTACCCTAACCATGTGCCTTACCTAGTCATAACATGCCTTAGGGAATTTAGAAATTTGATTACAACATTCCTAATTAATCTAGTTGTACGAGAAGCGCCCCGACAACATAGAGCCTCCGGAGTGTTGGGACCGCATATAGTAGTACCCGAGGTGGGGGTGGCGGTGGAGGTGAAGGTGGAGGGGACCAATCTTTAGTTGGTGAGTTGATCTTGTTGTGGCATTCACAAGTGCGGGTGGAACATTTGCAACACCGATCGTCTCTGCGGTAGACGATGGATCCGGAGAAGCCGGTGCCTCCGAGCGCTCCCGCTTCAAGTTGTAGATGACGACGTCCTCCAAGTAGTCGATGTCTTGTTGATAGGGATCAATAGGCCGGTGGATCCACCCATTGCGAGAAGCCGCAATTCTGCGGGCCGGGTGGAGTAGCGCAAAAGGTAAGAAAACATTAGCGAACCAAAGAAACATGATGAACAAATTTGTCTACATTGCTTACCCACGCATATGGACGGTGCCGAAGCGGCGACCGAGTTGTTCCATCCCTCGTAGACTTGCATCACGCATAACTCACCGTGTGAACACCTAGGCCACAACACAGATTGCTTGGGTGCGTAACTTCTAACTTCACGCATGGAAGTGAAGTCACTCTTTCCTTTTAGTGGAAAATTGGCTACAAAATCTGGAGATTACTGTTGCCACAACTCAGGACCGAAATCGTTTTCATCCCCACTCCTGGAAGTCATTGTTGAATGATGTGAGAAGCAAATGAGTGAAGGGTGGTTCATATAGGTCGAAGTAGAATGGTGGGCCATTCGATCCGTGGGAAGGGAAACACAACAGTGACTCAGTGAAAACACACCCTACTACTAAGGCACTGTTGCGGTGAAAACACACTCTACTACTAGGGTATTCTTTGCGTTGTGGGCCGGTCGATCCGTGGGAGGGGAACGCGTCGGTGATCGAAAGGAAACCCGAGCAAGTATCTATATTGCAGCAATCTAACGAAGCACAAAAGACGCGAGAAAACACACTCTAATACAGTTCGATTAAAAGTCTAAAGGTTACATAACATGCAATCTAGAATTATTTGATACACTGGGACTCCAGAATTAATAATACTCTAGGTCTACTGAGTACAACGGGGGTATTTCCCCTTCCTGATGGCATCCGGCCCAGCTGCCTTGGCCCGACGAGCCCTCTCCCTCTTCCTCTCTCTATCGGTTTCACGAGCCTGGGCCGCTTCACGTTCTCTCATCTCCTGACGCTGGCGCATTTCCTTCTGCTCCTCCTTCTTTTTCTCCTCTCTATTTTCGCACTCAACCATGCGTAACCACCTCTCCCTTGCATCACGGGCTTCTCCATCGACGTAGCTCTTGTCGAAGTCGGACTGCTCAGTATCTAGCCACTGCATGAAATCACAAAGAGGAGGTGGGGTCTTTTTCCAAAGACATGTCAGCAAATATTAAATCATAAATTACCAATGAATAATTGAGAAATGAACGTAAGTCTTTACTTTTGCTCTAAGGTTGCGGTCGAATGGCTGGATCGGATCGTGCGCATAGTTTGCGCACATGAAGAACCTCATCCCGTACGCGTACCCCAGAACCTTGCACCTAACAACCTTGCAACTGTCACCGCAGAAGCACATAGGAGTGTGGATCCCGTTTGGCACCTCTACATTGACCTTCGTTTTGGTGAGGAGTTCTAAGTCCAACTCGGGACTCGAGGTAGCCATTGCAACCGCAAAACAAGATGATAATTAATTCTAAAAAAAGTTTCGATTTTAGTTAGTTTCGATTTTAGTTTTACATTTTAGTTAATCACTTTAGTTTTACATTTTCCAAATATAAACTACACAATTTTTCACTCTTAACAATCTTAGTGAACATACTTTTTCAAATTTTAAGGTGATGTTTCAAATTTCAAGATGATATTTCAAATTTTAATGTGTTGATTCAAATATTTCAACAATTTACATTGCCAATAAGTTTCATACAACTCATATTTCAGCAAATCACAATGCCAACAAAATAAATAATACAACTCATAGCAAACTTATATTTCTTCAAACCCTAACTAACAAAGTGAATGTGTATGACCTAATACAACTTATAAACAACAAATCAATGAGTTAAAATTGAGGAGGAATGAGGAAATACTTGCCTTGTCACAATCTACGGATCAAATCGAAGTTTTTATGGTCAAATCTTAGGAATCGAAATGTGGAGACGAAGAAGGGGAGGAAGAGGAGGTAGAGAAAAACCGAGGAAGGTTCGGCTGCGAGGGGGACGGGCTATGAAGGCCCCTCGGCGCCACAGATCAGGGCGCCGAGGGTAGGCGCCGTGGATCGGGGCGCCGAGGGTAGGCGCCGTGGATCAGGGCGCCGACCCTCGGCGCCACAGATCAGGGCGCCGAGCTTGGCGCCACGTCCGCCGCCACGTCGTGCCACGAGGGCAGCGCAGCCTCCCACCTAGGCGCCGTGATCCGTGGCGCCGATTCGTCTAACCTCGGCGCCGCTGTCCATGGCGCCGAGCTGAGGGTCCATTTTCTGAATTCTTTCCAGCAGGGGTCTAATTGTGAGATTCTTTCGCAAAAAGGGCCAAAAAACAAAAAAGTCGGTCAACTCGTGGCCGCGAAGACGGACCCTATTCTATCGGAATGCATGGCTCCATTCAGGCAGCTGCGCGAAATTTTTCCTCTCTGAAACTGGTGGAAGTGCCTCTCTCCAACCAGCAGAAACGACATCAAAGTTTTTATATTTTTTTATTTATTTGGAAAAATATATGATCATTTCAAAATTTATCAAATTTGGCTATCAACTGTTGTTTTGGAACTGAATTTATTCCAGCAACGGGGTATCTCGAGACCTGTTGCATGCATGGATGGTATAATTTGTGATGTCCCTACTGTTTTGGAACTGAAGGTACCTGATGCTTGTATGCTCTTGATGTCCCTACTGTTTTGGAACTGAAGGTACCTGATGCTTGTAGGCCAAGAGCAGCTCCGGCATGCGTTTTTGAGAGGCTGCTACAAGCATCAGAGTAGAGTAAGGGGGCCTTTGGTACCCTGCATCCGCCTCAACCAGGTCGGCGGGATGCAGGCTGACCGTGTTCAGTTGCCTGGTCCTGGCATCGGGCCAGGCTTTGACCATGCAGCAAGCAGCGACCAGCCAGGCGCTGGAGAAACGGCCGAATCGGCCGTTTTTTCCGAGCCAGGCTGTGCGGGTGCAGCTGTTTAGCTGTCTAATGATGTATTAGCATTTGATTAGTAAATATTAAGTGGTATTAATATATTTTAAAGCGGATTAAGATATAATTAGATAAAATAAGAACTTTAAGAGTGTATTTGTATAAAATAAAAATCATAAGCATAATCTTATAATAATTTTAATCTCATGCAACATATCTTCGTACAGCCAACCAAACAACATTTTTTCTCACCCAAGTTGAGTAGATGTAACTAATCAAACACAACACGTTGCATGCACTAAGACTGTCTCAGGTGAGCCAGGCTCCACTGCTACGCGAACCAAACAGACCCTAAGATTCCGCACTGCCACAGCCCGTGGAGAGGGGGTTGCCGCAGACGCAGAGCACCACCCTAGCGCCCGACTTTTTTAATTTTTAGCCCTTTTTGCGAAAGATTTTCACAAATAGACCCTTTTTGGAAAGATTTCAAAAAATGGACCCTGAGCTCGGCGCCGTGAATCACGGCGCCGAGCTTACATGCCTCGGCGCCACAGATCATGGCGCCGAGGTCTTAAGCCTGAAAACAATATCAGTTACCCTACTTTGAAATTCTTTTGTGAAGAAATTTGTATGTTTTCATGGTCAACAACATACACAAAGTGTTTATTAAACATCATACTACATTTGGGATCCAAATTCTTTCAATGTATATATGAAAACTTTTTCAGAATAGAATTTCAAAGTTGCATGCCTGTTAATGTTTTAAGGGTTCTCAGCACTTAGAATTTTTCAGCGCATGAGTAAATGTTGACAACAATACTTTCAATTTTGGAATGTCATTTTAAATATGTAAACTCACTTAGTTTTTATCCACAAATGTTGTAAGATGTTAAACAAAGTTCATAGATTCCATTTTGCATGTTATTGGCCACATTTTACATACAAATTTCTTCACAAAAGAATTTCAAAGTAGAGTAACTGATATTGTTTTTAGGCCTAAGACCTCGGCGCCATGATCTGTGGCGCCGAGGCATGTAACCTCGGCGCCATGATCCACGGCGCCGAGCTCAGGGTCCATTTTTTGAAATCTTTCCAAAAAGGGTCTACTTGTGAAAATCTTTCGCAAAAAGGGCTAAAAACCAAAAAAGACGGCCCTAGCGCCACCGCAGAGTAAAGTACCTTTTTTTTTGCCTCATGGCTGTTTCCACGGAAGCGGGCAGTGGAAAGATTTACAAATGCTTTTTTCATTAAACAGGAGGCCACCGCTAAATGCCTGGGATTCTATCAACCTCGCGCCGCGTCCATGCACGTCGCCGCCCAGTCACTCGGCGCTGCCGGACCTCCCTACGCCGGCGCCAGATGCCAAGGACCCGGCCACGCCAGCGGCCAGCCCCACTACTAGTCCCTCTGTCCCTAAATATAATTATTTATTGACTTTTTCTGATAACATTTAATTACTCGTCTTATTCGAAAAAAATATGAAAATATTATTTATTTTGTTTTGACATGTTTTATCATCATATGTATTTTAAGTATATCATAATTATTTTACCATTTTCACAATTTTTTTCAATAAGACGAATGGTCAAACGTGCATAACGAAAATCGAAGAATGCTTATGTTTAGGGACGGAGGGAGTAGCTAGTAGCATCTTCGGCTACCACCCAGTCGTCGCCACTATTGAGCTCCCTCCACTGCTGCGCCACATCCGCGTTCACATCCCGCCGGATTATTCTTCGCCCGCCGCTACACCTCCACTCACCTTAAGTCACCTCAAATTAGTAGCGGAGCCGAGAGAGAGGCCGAGGGCCTGCTCGGTTAGTCGACCACTATCACACCCGTTTTCCGAAGAAAACCGAATGCATCTCATACGTGTGCCATAATCACAATTTCACACATATGATAGACAAATGAGTGTAATATCATAGTACAATGCTCAAAACGTACAAAGAGAGGTTTATTAATTTATTACACTCATCGATAGACTCGAAGGTCTAAACACGAACATCGATAGCTAGACGATGGAACACCGCCTCCAACTTCACAAGCTCCGACGGCGGGGGTAACGCGAGTCTCGGAATCCATCGAACTCGTCGAAGAACTCTGCTCCGCATCCTCCTCCGAACACATATGGCAAGGGTGAGTACACTTATGGTTGGTACTCGGCCCGTGGGGGAAAATGCAAAGCTATCAAGGGTAGGCTAGGGTTTTCGGCGGTAAGCATTTTAAGTTGGTCAAATTTTATTAGCAAGCACCTATTTACTAAGTGTAAGTATATACCAACCCAAAACTTAGCTTTTTCAAGACCATTCCTCCATATTATAAGTAAACCACAATTTGAAATCCATTTCTAATTTAACTATCATGTGAGGGTCCAAGCCGCTCTTAACCGTGAGCACGGCCGATCGATCGTTTTCACTCTGCGAGAGGTTGTACACTTTACCCACGGTTCGTGTTCCCCATCCTGCCCGGGTTTGCAAAGCCCTTAAACACTTCCGAGGTGAGTGGCAAGGGGTTCGCTACGAAGCCTTTACAAAGGCGTGCAAAACACCAATATCCCATGACGATTCTGCTCAGGGCGGACCATAACCCTCCCTAGTGGTCAGCACCTTAGCAAAGGCTACTACCCCAAAAGGACCGGGCTATACCCCTGCAACCCGGAGCCCCCTGTGTTCCTTCCGGACAAGGGCTATTAGATAATTTACACTCCTAATTAATTGGCTAAGCCAGAGCCATGTGGACTGTGGTTGCACTGTTTTCCTGGGTGGTTCTCCATGTTTTAAGTTATATGCTCTTGAATTATCATAAACACAAATTCCATTTAAATTCAACATTTTAAAAGTTAACTTCCATTCCCAAAGTATAGCATCTAAGCATTTATCTACCCAAACATTTATTTAAAACAAGGTATGCAAGGTATAAGGATTAAAATCTAGTCATTTCCTTAATAGGCATTTCCCATCAAAATTTATGCATAACGATTAAAATTTAAAGTGTGATAATATGCATGTTATTAGGACAAAAAGAGTATGCAGGGGGGGAAGTCCACTTGCCTTCTTCTCCTAAAAGCTCGGGGCTCAATCTCTTCAAAAGATGGCTCCGCTCAACCTCGAACGGCACGTCCTCTACGATCACACAAGAAAAACAAAAAATAATAAAAACAGTACATCAGACATTGCTAAAAGTCTAATACAAGCTTCTAAAACTATCGTGCTTGTTGAGACGATCGCGTGGACACCAAAAACGCCTAAATCGGAGCTAGGACGGAAAAGTTATGATTTAAACAGATTCTAGGGACTATTTTGTAAAAGAAAATGATCCTTAGGGGTTTTTCCATAAAAATCCAGGGGCTAAAACATATTTATAAGTATAAATTAGAGGTCCTAGGTGCAAAAGAGGGGCTTTTGGACTGAGGTTGTGTATTTTTGAAAGGCTAGGGACTTATCTATAAAAAACCAGGGGCTAAACTGCAAGGATTTTATATGGTGGGAGGACCGGCTTGCAAATTGTAAAAAGGACAGGGGCTCTTTAGAATATTTGCCGGCGCAACCCTAGTTGACCGGTATGACTTGTGTTGACCGGCGGCTGGATTGGATCTGGGCCGTCGGTTTAGATCTAAGGGCTGTGGTTGTTTGCAGCTAAGGAGCGGCGGCGGCGGCGCTGTCCGGCGGTGGTGGCTCGCCGGCCGGCTCGCCGGAGAAAGCCAAAACCATGCTACGGTGCACTAATCAACAAGGTGAAGGTACCAAAATAAAGAGGAGAAGCGAGGGGGGATTTCACCGGGCCGCTCGAAGGGGAAGAAGAGGCGGCGGTGGAGTGGATCGGCGACGAGGTGCGGCCGGTGTACCCTTGCTCCGGCGGGCTTCCTTGGGGCGGCGGTGTAGAGGAGGAGAAGGGCTCGGGTGAGCGAGTGCGATGTGGAGAGGTGCTCGGGGCGGCTTTTATAGGTGGTGAGGGGAGTGGAGGAGGCGCGGGCAAGGCGGTGGACGGCGGTCACGCCGGCGGCCGCCATTAATGCCGGTGGCTCGGTGCGTGGCCGTTTCGGGGAGAGGAAGGGCGCGGGGCGGCTTGAGGCGGCGTCGATTGAGTGCTCCGCGCACCGGAGGGAAGGGGAGGCGGCGCGGGGAGGCGAGGGGGCGCGGGGCGGTGGGCGGCGGGCGCGGCGGGGAGGTGGGACGGCGCCCGGAGGTGGGAGACGGCCCCGACGGGTAGGCCCCCCCGTCGGCCGCGCGTGAGAGTGAGAGGGAGGTAGCGGGCCGGTTTGTGAAGTGGGCCGGCTGCTGGTTTGGGCCGCACGCAAAAGAAAAAAAAAAAAGCGGGTGGGGTGGCAAGAGAGTTGGGTGAGGCTCAACTGTTTTGTTTTTTAAAATTCCTTTTCTTTTATTTCTTTTTGAAGCTTTTACTCAAAACCTTTTCAAAAATTTTAAACAAACTTTTGACCACACAATCAAACAAAGCCCATGCATTCAACATGATGCACAAACACTTGGTTTCTCTAAATTAATTAATTATCATTGCATATATTTAAAGGCAAATTTAATTATTCAAATTCATTAATCCTTAGAAATAAAAAAATTCTAATTGTTGCTAGCATTTTTAAGTGATGGAATTTTGGGTGTTACAAATCCTACCCCCTTAAAGAGAATCTCGTCCTCGAGATTCGGGAAGATTGGGAAACAACCGAGGAAATTCTCGCCATAAGCTCATCTTCTCTTTCCCAAGTAGCTTCTTCCTCTGAGTGGTGACTCCATTGGACTTTGCACATTTTAATGACTTTGCTTCGGGTAATTCTTTGTGATGTGTCTAGAATTTTGATAGGGTGTTCCTTATAGGTTAGATCATCCTTCACATCAAGATCTTCCAAAGGTAGGTGGTCTACCTTAGTCTCACTTGAACACTTCTTGGCTGAGATACATGAAACACATCATGTACATCTGACAATCGAGCTGGGAGTTCTAATTGATAGGCAACTTCTCCCTTTCTTTCTAAGATCTTAAAAGGTCCAATGAATCGTGGTGACAACTTCCCTCTAATCTTGAATCTTCGTAGACCTCTAATGGGTGATACTCTGAGATACACATAATCTCCTATTTCAAACACAACTTCTCTCCTTTTGGGATCAGCGTAACTCTTTTGTCGTGGATCGAGCGAGTCTTGAGATTTTCCCGAATTATCTCAACTTGTCTTTCAGCTTCTTTTATAATGTCTGGTCCAAAAAGTTGACTCTCCCCTGTTTGATCCCAGTACAATGGTGTTCTGCACTTTCTCCCGTATAAGGCTTCAAAAGGGGCCATCTTAAGGCTGGTTTGGTAGCTGTTATTGTAGGCAAACTCTGCATATGGCAAACTTTTATCCCAGCTACCTCCATGCTTTAAGGCACATGCCCTAAGCATATCCTCTAGGATTTGATTTGTCCTTTCGGTTTGACCATCTGTTTGTGGATGATACGCAGAACTAAAGTTAAGCTTTGTATCCATTGATTCATGTAGCTTTCCCCAGAAACGTGATGTAACCGTGTCCCACGGTCCGATACTATCCTCTTTGGAACTCCATGTAAGCATACAATTCCGGACATATACGGTTCTGCCGACTTGGCTCGGTGTAAGTAGTTTTGACGGGTATAAAGTGAGCAACCTTGGTTAACCTATCCACAATGACCCATATGGAGTCATATCCATCACGGGTACGTGGCAATCCCACAATAAAATCCATGCCTATTTCTTCCCATTTCCACTCGGGTACTTTCAATGGTTGAAGCAAACCTCTTTGGTCTCTCGGTATTCGCTTTTACTTTCGGCATATGTCACATAGAGCTACATAAGCAAGCAACATCCTTTTTCATTCCATACCACCAATATTTTCGCTTCAAATCTTGATACATCTTGGTGCTTCGGGATGAATTGAATAGGCGAGTCATGTGCCTCCTTAAGTATAGTCTCTCGAAGATGATCAATTTCGGGCACACAGATTCTATTCCGAACCAAATAGTTCCTTGGTCATCTCTTTTGAAATGCGAAACCTTGCCGGCATCAATCAACCGTCCATACTCCTTAATCTTCTCATCCGTCATTTGACCCTTCCCGATTTCTTGTTCAAGTGTAGATTCTACTTCCAATGTCATAGCTTCACTGCGGGTGACAATTCCAAGATTGAGACGTGCCATCTCCCAACACAACTCTTGAGGCATCACATGAGCTATCGGTGCGTTTGCTCGACTTTTCCGACTCAAGGCATCCGCCACAACGTTTGCCTTGCGGGGTGATACCGTATGTCCGGATCATAGTCTTTGATTAATTCCAACCATCTACGCCGTCCGAGATTTAGATCCTTCGGGTGAAGATGTACTTCAAGCTCTTATGGTCGGTGAAAATGCAACACCTATTTCCGATCATATATTGCCTCCAAATTTTTAGAGTGTGCACAATGGCGCCAACTCCAAATCGTGAGTGGGGTAATTCTGCTCATGTTTTCTCAATTGCCTAGAAGCATAAGCAATTACTTTTCCCTCTTGCATCGGTACACGCCCAAGACCTTGAAGTGAAGCGTCACAATACACATCAAAGCCCTTGTGAATATCCGGCATTATTAGTACGGAGAGCCGTGGTTAATCTCTTCTTTAGTTCCTCAAAACTATCCTCGCACTTGGCATCCCACTTAAATTCCTTTCCCTTTTCTAACAATGAGGTGAGAGGTTTTACAATCTTCGAGAATCCTTCGATGAATCGACGGTAATAACTCGCCAATCCAAGGAAACTTCGATCTCGGCCACATTCTTAGGCGGATTCCAATCCAAGTACAACCTTCACCTTACTCGGGTCTCTTGCTATTCCACCCTCTCGTGATAATATGCCCAAGGAAGGAAACTTCTTTTAGCCAAAAATCACATTTGCTAAATTTGGCATATAAGCGATGTTCTCGTAGTTTCGCAAAGACGAGTCTCAGGTGTTCTTCATACTCTTCTTCATTCTGGGAGAACACCAGAATGTCATCGATGAAAACTACCACAAACCTATCAAGGTACTCCATGAATACTTTATTCATCAGATACATGAAGTATGCTGGTGCATTTGTCAAACCAAAGGGCATAACCGTGAACTCGTATAAGCCATATCTAGATGTGAAAGCAGTTTTGGGAATGTCCTCTAATCGGATTTTCGATTGATGATACCGGATCGTAGATCGATCTTGGAGAATATTTTAGCACCTTTCATCTGATCGAACAAATCTCCAATCCTGGGTAAGGGGTATTTATTCTTGATGGTAACATCGTTAAGGGGACGATAATCTATGCACATTCTTCTAGTACCATCCTTCTTATCAACAAAGAGAATGGGAGACCCCCAAGGTGACGAACTAGGTCGGATGTAACCTTTACTAAGCAACTCATCTATTTGTTTCTTTAATTCGGCCAAGTCCTTAACATTCATTCCATATGGTCTTTTATAAATAGGAGCGATACCGGGTAAAAGTTCAATGCTGAATTCAATGTCGCGGTCAGGCGGCATACCTGGTAACTCATCTGGAAATACGTCGGGATACTCGTTCACAACTTTGATCTCTTCTAAGGATTTGCCCTTTGCTGAATTCACTGTTCCTTGTTCTTCGGATGAGTTATCCACTTTGAACTCAATTTTGTCTCCTTGTGGGCTAGTCAAAACCACTGATCTCTTGCGACAACCGAATCACCCCGTCATGTTTGCGCAACCAATCCATTCCAAGTATAACATCTATCCCCCAGGATTTTAAAACTACTAGGTCGGCTAGAAATTCTATCTCATTAAATTTAAGGTTCACCCATGGACATATGTGTCTGGCTTTCATTTCACCGCCCGTGGAGCTAACTAGTAATGGTGTCTTCATAAGACTCATGGGCAAGCTATATTTTTCCACAAATTGATTGGTAACAAATGAATGTGATGCTCCGGAATCGAATAAAACGGATGCGGGTTCGAATTGACAAGGAACGTACCAAGCACGACCTCGGGGAGCTTCCTATGCTCGCTCAATCGTCACGTGGTTTACTTTCCCACGCACAAAGTTTTGTTGAGCCCCCGCCGCCCCGAGGAGTAGAATTCCCGGTGCGAACTCGAGAGGAGGGCCGCCCGGGCTTCGACCATTGCCCTTCCGTGGAGTTTGCATTCCACGCTTGGGACGATTATTGGCATAATGCCCTAACTCTCCGCACTTGAAGCATCCACTTGGCCGAACCGGTGCGGTGTTTCTCACCGGAGCACACGGGGAATTGTTCGGGCGACTCTGCTTGTTGAATTGGGGCATGAGGAGTCCGCCGATGGAAGCGCCGGGGCCGCTTGAGCCGAACGCTGGAATGACCGGTTTCGCTAAAAATTTCCACTATATCCTCCGAGCGGAACCGAGGATTCGTGGTGCATTGTAGCGGGGACGTGTGTTGCGCTAGGCGCCCTTGGTTTTGGAACTTGCGTTTACGGTCTCCAAGTTCTCTACGCTTGCTTTCAAGACCGATAACCTTGTCTAATAGGGTCCGGAAATTGGGGAAAGTGTGGCTGCGGAGCCGATAGTTTAGTGGCCCTATGAGACCATCCGAAATCGTTCTCGCCTCTTCGGGTCGGTATCCACTTCATCCGGAGCATACCGAGACAGTTGGGTGAACTTGTCTCGATACTCGCCGACGGACATCGTTGCCTTGCTTCGGAGCGAGAAACTCCTTCTCGCTCCAATTTTATTATTTCGGACGGGATGTGGTGAGTACGGAAAGCTTCCCGGAACTCCCGCCGGGTGATAGTGTCGGCGGCGGCATGTGCTACGGTGTAGGCATCCCACCAATCGGCCGCGGCACCCTCTAAGCGTCCCGAGGCATACAGGACTTTCTCTCGGTCATTGCACTGAGTGATGTTCAACTTCTTATTGATAGTCTTGAGCCAATCATCCGCGTCAAGAGGATCCACCGAGTGGGAGTAGGTGGGTGGATGGTGGCTCATAAACTCTCTCGTGTTTGTTGGTCGGTGGAGGTGGTGGAGGTCCTTGTGGTGGCGGATTGTTTTGCGTGCTGCCGAGTTACGGGACGGTGGCGGTAAGATCTGAATCAACCGCATCCGTGCCGTGAAGAAGCTGCTGCATGGTTGGATCCATTGCTAATCCCCGAGGTGGAGGCGGGGCGGGATTACGGGCGATTGGCGATGTGAGCACGTATCACGGGCGGTACGTCCCGTCCACCTCCGGACTCGGTGTTTACCATCCGATTGTTAGAGAAAGTCATTTCGGATAAGAGCGTATCGATAAACATGAGTAAGAGAGAAAGGGGGCTAAGATTAAATTTAAACTTAATTGTTTTATTAATGCATATGCGGCCATCACACCACAAAGCATTTCAATCAAACAAAGACCCAAATCAAACATGTTTTCAATCAACAAGCATTATTACATCGATTACGTCCTCGCAGGGACGGGTCTAACGATCTCAACTCAAGGTGGCATCCTAACCCAGAAGACCCGTGGTAGCGGACGAAGAGCCGTAACGAAGACTCTTGCGGGGTGGTGACTCGCGCGGGAAAGGGGTCTCGTCGGGGGCCGGACGGGTGGCTCCCTACCGTCACGCTCGGCCTCCGACCGAGCAATCTCGGCGTGGCGTCCTTCGGCTCACCGTGGGTGCGCTCCCGGCTCGGACGTAGCACCCTCCGGGTCGGTGTTGAGTGCCGCCGTGACACGGGCAAGAGTGTGGAGGCGTGGGTCCTCGGAGCCGGTCGGTGGTACCACCGTGCCGCTCGGTGCCACCGGTACGACGAGGGATGTGGCGGTAGTCGGCCGAGGCTCAACTCCTGGTCATGCCACGAAACGAAGAGAGAACAAGGCCCTCCCGGTGGCATTGTCGACAGATGCCTGGTAGGTAGAGTGAGGTGTAGTAGAATCATGGGTTGTGCGCGAGATATAACCTCCTCCGGCATGGTTGCGCACCCTGATGTGGACCCTGGTCAGGTAGTAGGTGCCCGGTGGCGGTTCGTTCCGTTTGTGGGTGACGTACATGGGGTACACGGTGTTCCCCGGCTCCGAGAGTGTTCCGCGGCCGCCCAAGGGAAGTAGCCAAGTGCCACCTCGGACGAGTGCATGATGCAGTACGGGTCTCCCTCGCGAGGTCCCTCGTAGTAAGCGTCATCCCTCTCCTCGTTGTCATCCTCCGTCGCCTCACTATCCTCGGTGTCGTCGCCGAGTCGTTTGGATATCCTTCCGCGGCAAGCGGGTGCGGGATCCTCGGGAGCGATGGGAGCCGCCGGTGAGCGAGGGCGGCCGGTGGCGGCACCTCTACCGGCGGCGGGGAAGGCGAGCTCGCGGAGATCCCGGCTCTCCATCGAGTACACCTCCGGGATCGCTCCATCCTCGGCCTCAACGAAGAAGTAGGGGTCCTCCGGTTCCTCCTCGAGCCGGGACGGGGAGGGGGCGGTGTGCTCCGAACGGCCGAGTCCCGGCCATCTATGAAAAGAAAAGCCGAACTCGGAGCGAGAATAAAACAATAAAGGGGACAAGGTTTTAACAAAAGCAAATAAGATAGATTTTTAGGTGTATTTAGGGGATTTTTTTTTGAATGAGAGAGCTGAAATGTCTTTCTAGATAATGTCCTTATTTCGACCATTTCTATCTAAGGCTGCGTCCTACGATCGACATTGCTGCGATACCACTCTGTCACACCCGTTTTCCGAAGAAAACCGAATGCATCTCATACGTGTGCAATAATCACAATTTCACACATATGATAGAAAAATGAGTGTAATATCATAGTACAATGCTCAAAACGTACAAAGAGAGGTTTATTAATTTATTACACTCATCGATAGACTTGAAGGTCTAAACACGAACATCGATAGCTAGACGATGGAACACCGCCTCCAACTTCACAAGCTCCCGATCGGGGGTAACGCGAGCCTCGGAATCCATCGAACTCGTCGAAGAACTCGCTCCGGCATCCTCCTGCGAACACATATGGCAAGGGTGAGTACACTTATGGTTGGCACTCGGCCGTGGGGGAAAATGCAAAGCTATCAAGGGTAGGTCGGGGTTTTCGGCGGTAAGCATTTTAAGTTGGTCAAATTTTATTAGCAAGCACCTATTTACTAAGTGTAAGTATATACCAACCCAAAACTTAGCTTTTTCAAGACCATTCCTCCATATTATAAGTAAACCACAATTTGAAATCCATTTCTAGTTTAACTATCATGTGAGGGTCCAAGACGCTCTTGACCGTGAGCACGGCCGATCGATCGGTTTTCACTGCGAGAGGTTGTACACTTTACCCACGGTTCGTGTTCCCCATCCTGCCCGGGTTTGCAAAGCCCTTAAACACTTCCGAGGTGAGTGGCAAGGGGTTCACTACGAAGCCTTTACAAAGGCGTGCAAAACACCAATATCCCACGACGATTCTGACTCGGGGCGGACCATAACCCTCCCTAGTGGTCGGCACCTTTGCAAAGGCTACTACCCCAAAAGGACCGGACTATACCCCCGCAACCGGAGCCCCCCGTGTTCCTTGGGACAAGGGCTATTAGATAATTTACACTCCTAATTAATTGGCTAAGCCGAGCCATGTGGGTTGTGGTTGCCTTGTTTTCCGGGTGGTTCTCCATGTTTTAAGTTATATGCTCTTGAATTATCATAAACACAAATTCCATTTAAATTCAACATTTTAAAAGTTAACTTCCATTCCCAAAGTATAGCATCTAAGCATTTATCTATCCAAACATTTATTTAAAACAAGGTATGCAAGGTATAAGGATTAAAATCTAGTCATTTCCTTAATAGGCATTTCCCATCAAAATTTATGCATAACGATTAAAATTTAAAGTGTGATAATATGCATGTTATTAGGACAAAAAGAGTATGCGGGGGGGGGAGTCCACTTGCCTTCTTCTCCTAAAAGCGGGGCTCAATCTCTTCAAAAGATGGCTCTGCTCAACCTCGAACGGCACGTCCTCTACGATCACACATGAAAAACAAACAATAAATAAAACAGTACATCAGACATTGCTAAAAGTCTAATACAAGCTTCTAAAACTATCGTGCTTGTTGAGACGATCGCGTGGACACCAAAAGCGCCTAAATCGGAGCTAGGACGGAAAAGTTATGATTAAAACAAATTCTAGGGACTATTTTGTAAAAGAAAATGATCCCTAGGGGGTTTTCCATAAAAATTCAGGGGCTAAAACATAATTATAAGTATAAACTAGAGGTCCTTGGTGCAAAAGAGGGGCTTTTGGACTGCGGTTGTGTATTTTTGAAAGGCTAGGGACTTATCTATAAAAACCGGGGGCTAAAGCGCAAGGATTTTATATGGTGGGAGGACCGGCTTGCAAATTGTAAAAAGGACAGGGGCTCTTTAGAATATTTGCCGGCGCAACCCTAGTTGACCGGTATGACTTGTGTTGACCGGCGGCTGGATTGGATCTGGGCCGTCGGTTTAGATCTAAGGCCGTGGCCGCATGTCTGCGGCTAAGGGGCGGCGGCGGGGCGGCTACGGGCGGCGGCGGCGGCGCGTCCGGCGGCGGCGGCTCGCCGGCCGGCTCGCCGGAGAAAGCCAAAACCATGCTACGGTGCACTAATCAACAAGGTGAAGGTACCAAAATAAAGAGGAGAAGCGGGGGGATTTCACCGGGGCGCTCGAAGGGGAAGAAGAGGCGGCGGTGGAGTGGATCGGCGACGAGGTGCGGCCGGTGTACCCTTGCTCCGGCGGGCTTCCTTGGGGCGGCGGTGTAGAGGAGGAGAAGGGCTCGGGTGAGCGGTGCGATGTGGAGAGGTGCTCGGGGCGGCTTTTATAGGTGGTGAGGGGGAGTAGAGGAGGCGCGGGCAAGGCGGTGGACGGCGGTCACGCGGCGGCCGCCATTAATGTCGGTGGCTCGGTGCGTGGCCGTTTCGGGGGAGAGGAAGGGCGCGGGGCGGCTTGAGGCGGCGTCGATTGAGTGCTCCGCGCACCGGAGGGAAGGGGAGGCGGCGCGGGGAGGCGAGGGGGCGCGGGGCGGTGGGCGGCGGCGCGGCAAGGAGGTGGGACGGCGCACGGAGGTGGGAGACGGCCACGACGGGTAGGCCCCACCTGTCGGCGGCGCGTGAGAGTGAGAGGGAGGTAGCGGGCCGGTTTGTGAAGTGGGCCGACCGCTGGTTTGGGCCGCGCGCAAAAGAAAAAAAAAACAAGCTGGGCTGGGTTGGCAAGAGAGTTGGGTGAGGCTCGAATTTGTTTTGTTTTTTTTAATTCCTCTTCTTTTATTTATTTTTCAAGCTTTTACTCAAAACCTTTTCAAAAATTTTAAACAAACTTTTGACCACACAATCAATCAAAACCCATGCAATCAACATGATGCACAAACACTTGGTTTCTCTAAATTAATTAATTATCATTGCATATATTTAAAGGCAAATTTAATTATTCAAATTCATTAACCTTAGAAATAAAAAAATTCTAATTGTTGCTAGCATTTTTAAGTGATGGAATTTTGGGTGTTACAACCACGACCGCCACGACTGCAACCCGTGCCTTAGCGGCACGAGAGAAAAATAAAATATTGGATACTCTTTAAGATGCAGTTATGCAGAATATAATGACTTTCCCAAATTCTATTAAATTAATGATACATTAGGAGTTATTGTAGAATATTTTCTCTCAAAGATCAAGCATTAGACTGATCCCAGTTAAACATGCATTTGCATTTTTGCTTCACGAATTGATATTGTGCATTGTGGTTTCTGTCTCCAACAGGATAGGCAAACTGCTGATGTATTTTGCCTCCGAGGAGAGAGGAGAGGTAAAAATGCATCCCCTCTCTACTCAGATGCATTTGGGTGCGCAGGTCCGCGGGGGCGGCGCGGAGCGAGCGCGGCGGAGGAGCGTCGACGATCTTTTTGCTCAGAGCGCGGCCACCTCCGCATCGAACGACGAGGCCGGCAGAGGAAGGCGAGGCCCGCACGACGGTGGAAGACCAACTCCCAGAACGACGGTGACTCCGCCAGAGGAGTAGGGGACGCAGAGGAGTATGGGAGCCCGGGGCTTCGTCCCTTCCGGTGGATCCCGGCGACCACGAGCCTCCTTCCCTTCTCTCCCTCCTCGTCGACTCGTCGTTGCGGATGGGCCGCGCAGGGAGCAGCCGCTCGATCATGACGAGCCCATGCGCCCTCGAATCGAGCAACCCCGGCCGGCCCCTCCATGGCGGCTACCAGCGCTTCACCCCCAAGTCGCCTTCCACCCCTCCCTTGCTCGAGGAAGCCGTCGGGGAAGGAAGAAGGCTGGAGGCGCGGACGAGGTCCCGAAAGTAGTGGAGCTCCGTTGCCGCATCGACGACACCGCGTGCCGCAGCTTCCCGTCCACGATGCTCTCTGATGCGCGCCCGAAAAATTCCCCACTCAATTGCTGCTCGCCGTTCCCCTCCCACCCGCTCACGCTGCGCGCCCAAATCCACGCCCGTGCGACAGCTTCGGACCTCCTCCGACTCCTGGCGACGACGAGCAGAGTCTCCCGACACGGGCGACCTCCATCATGCGACCGCGCCGTCTCAAGACGCGTCCTAGAACGCGGTGGCGGGGGTAAGGCGCGGATCCTACGCGTGGGGCGAGCGGCAGCAGCATACGGCGCGTCGAGGGCGAAGCAGCGGTGCGCGGTGGCGCGGGACGAGCAACACGACGAGCAGGAGGCGGGATGAGCTTTACCTTCATTTGCCTCTCCAACAGTTGGAGACATCACAAAAAATGACCTCTTTCAACCACTATACACACAAGACAATTTCCATTTGCCTCTCCGATTTGCCTCTTTGCTGTTGAAGTCAGCCTTAGGTGGTGAATTTTAGAGTCGGCTTGGTTGCTCACATGTGTAGCCTAGTCCGTATCCATGGGCCTGGACGACTCGAACCAGGTTAAGCAGATGCATGCTCTTTTGTTTGGTTTGTTGCATGTATGTAGCCTGGTTGGTCATATGAGTATGAATTAACAAGAATGTGTCAAAATAAATATTAAACTATTAATTATTCCTAATATTATGTCATAATAAAACTTAATTTACCTCATACAATCTTAATCTACCTTGAAATAAATGTGTTAATAAGATCATTAAGGAGTTGGCCGAACGATCGACTTCCGCGTTTCTTTGGAGCCAGGCCCGGCGATGCCTTCTGCATCCGGCCAACCTGGCTCACGAGCTAAAGCATGTAAGCAAACAGGTGCACCCTGCATGCGGTCAGTCTGATTGAACTCGGCGCAGGATACCAAACAACCCCTTAGGGCAAGTACATTGGTGTTGTCTAATAGGTTGTCTCATGCATTGACACGTAATCTTGGGTCGACTCAACAAAAACATGTACAATAAGTTGTCTGGTGGAGCTATATAATTCCTTAATTTGTGTATATAAAAAAGGAATATTATGAGTTGCATGGCAACAACAACTCATACAATAGTTGTGAAGTTGTCTCATGAGGTGGTTGTTTCACTCACGAGGCGGTTGTTTCGCGAGACAACGTCCTCTTTCTCTCTCCTTTCTCTCTCTCCTCCACATCATCAAAAATCCTACGTGGCACTGCATGCGACGACCTATGGGACTGCTGACGTGTATCAATGTACTTGCTCTTAAAAACTCTGGAAGATGTTGTTATAATCCCAACAGCTAGAAGAGACAAAAGAGGAAAGAAGATCCACTGCAACAACTCCTTCCAACAACTTTTAAAAAAGGAAAAAGTCCAAATTACTAGTACCCTTGATTGTAACTAGAGTTTGGAGAACCCTAAAGTATTTCTTGGTTCATTTCACCCCAAAATTATACTATTTCGTTCAATTTACTCCTTAACACAATTTGTCTTTTTAATTTCTCCATGCACAAGTGGACTTTAAAGTTCAAATTTTGCAAGGTGATACCAGATAACATAAGGAATGTTAAAAAATATAACAAAATTGTTTGTCACTATTTTGATAGGTAGAATATTTAAGAATACAATTTATCATTGAGATACGAAATTATATAAAAACTAATGATGAAAAATCATAAAATATTTTCTAATATAGATTATGATGTCCACTACAATCTTGCAAAATCTTAAATTAAAATTCAACTTGTGTAGTTGTGTATGGAGAAACAAAAATGACAAATTGCATGGTGGGGTAAGTTGAATCAAGTAGCTAACTTTAGGGACTAAATTGAACCAAAACATAGTTTAGGCACTCGAGGGTAGATTTGGACTTTTCTTTTTTTTTAAAAAAAGGAAAAGATGGTTCCCCGACCTATAACAATAAAAAATGGGAAAGGGAGAGGAAGCTCAATCTGTGTGTTGGAGATGCTTTGAGTCTACACTGGATCTATATGAAAGCAAGGTGGTGATGAGGTGCCATATAGCCGGCCGACACCGTGTCTCGCCGTCATCGTCGTGATAATCTAGCTGCGGTGAGTTGGTGAGGTTCGTTATTCTATTCCCAACAACAAAATAGTCTCAACTAGGCTTTTGATCGAATAGAGTGGACTTTTATCTTACCTGCTTTAAAAAGAGTAGGTTTCAATGACAAGTTCATTAACCTTGTTCAAGCTTGTATTGCTTCATCCTCTCTTGCTATACTTGTTAATGATGAACCCACCCACTATTTCTTCCCTGAGAGGGGTTTGAGACAAGGCTGTCCTCTTTCCCCTTATCTCTTTGTGCTGACCATCAATGAACTTTCCATTAGACTCCAGGAAGCTCTTCTTTGCAACAGCTTGATAGGTATTGTGTTAGGACCCACTGCTCCTATTCATTCTTTACTCTTTGCAGATGATCTCATACTTTGTGGTAAAGCTTCTCTAGAGGAAGCCCAGTAGCTCAAGGATATCTTATACCACTTTTGTAATCTATCTGGTTAGACTCCAAACATGCAAAAATCTTCCATTCTCTTTAGTAAAAATGTTCCTACTCATATCAGAACTCAAATTAGAAATATCTTCCCGGTTACTACTTTATCTCCTAACACTATGCATCTTGGTCATCCCCTCATTTTCTCTCATAAAGACAAGAGCAAGGCATATCTTTTCATCCATAACAAGTTCTTTGCCAAGTTTGCCAATCTGAAAGCCAACAAGCTCAACCATGCTGGTCGTCTGGAGTATATTAAATCTGTGCTTTCCTCCATACCGGTTTATTACATGTCAACCATTCTTTTCTCTAAGACCTTCATTGATCAGATCACTACTATTATAAAAAGATTTTGGTGGGCTGGAGTGCAAGAAGAAAATGAAACTAACCCCATTGCTTTCAGATCTTGGAATGACATCTGTCAGCCAACAAGCAATGGAGGTTTGGGGATAAGAAACATGGAACTCATTAACAAAAGTCTTCTCATCCATTCTGCTTGGAATATTGCTACTAATAAAGATCCTTTACTAACATCTATTATGAAATCCAAGTACTTTCCAGACTCATCTTTCTGGACAGCTCCTTCTAATATGCCCAGATCAGTTTTTTGGTCATCTGTTTTGCAGGTCAAGCATTACCTTAATGAAAATACAACCATGCAGATCAATCAGGGGAACTCTTCTATTTGGTTCACTCCTTGGATGGATCATTGGTCCACAATTCATGATAGTCTTATCATGCCTATTACTAACCTACCTCTGCCAGCAAATATTTCAGATCTTTGGTTGCAGGGAACGAAGGAATGGAGCCACCAATTCTTATCGACAACCTTTGAGCCACAAGTGGTACAAGCTATTTCTGCTTTGCAGGTACATCAGTCTCAACAGGAGGATATCCTCAGATGGAAGCCGGCTCAAAATGGAAAGTGCTCATCAAAATCAGCATACAATCACCTCCACAATCTACAAGAACATACCCTTCCTCAGCAAGGTGCAAGAAGCATTTCCTCCTCGACACTTTGTATTCTAGCAAAGGTTTGGAAAGGTAAGACCATCCCTCCTTTTCTTAAAACTTTTGCTTGGAGACTTCTAAGAAGAGCATTAGCTACAGCTGATAGGGTTGTCCGCTTCTCCAATCACATAAATAAATATTGCTCTCGCTGTGGAAACACTGAAAAATGATATTCATCTTTTCTTTCTTTGTGACCTTCCCATCAACATTTGGTCTGATCAAAATATTAACTTGCATGCTCATTTGATTCAACTGAATGATGACATTCAACATGTTGTTGTCACTTTACTTTCTAATAATCATTCTGAAGCAAACCTATGCAGATTCTTTTTTCTTACATGGTACATTTGGAAGGTTAGGAATGATGAGAGTTTCCAAAGGAAAAAGTGGAGTTATATGCAGGTTATTAAGGTGGCTGAAGCTCACATGAACAACCACCTTTCGGCTTTGGAAAAACTTCAACCTTCAAACTCCAGCCACCAGCAAACAAAACCCTCGCAGCAACCTACAACACAGCCAAATAATGTTCCCACTCATGCTTCTCTTTCGCCTAATCAACAACATTACAATGATCAGGGGTCTTCTCCACATCCTTATATGCTAGCCAATTTAGTTAACCCAATCTTCAATGTTCCAACTATAAATCAACCTTGGCAGGCCTCTTCTAGAACCTATTGTTACATTGATGCCTCTACCACACGTCCACACCTGACCTGGGACTCTCATGTTCCAGGGCAGCAGGATTGGGTATTTACATTGTTGATATGCAGGTACAGCCCATGACAGGGCTGCTATTCAAGACATCCACAGTGTGGTGGCTGTAGAATCTGCAGCTCTTGCTCTTGCTGTTGTTGTGCTTCACAGGATGAACCACCATGGTGTTTTCTTTTTCTCCGACTGTGCCAACCTGGTGGACTTGCTCCACTCTCCTTTGCAGGAAGAACTCCCAGATTGGAGGATGAATAAGAGCTTGTAGATCATACAAGACTACACAAGAGACCGGATGCCTCACTTCTTCAAAATAGATAGAGAATTAAATTCAACAACAGATAATTTAGCTAAGTTAGCTTTCAATTCTCCTGCTGTGCAATATGGAAACTATGTTCCTTCTTGCTCTCATGAGCTCCATGTACCATAGCGCAAGTTGATTGCTGCACTGTCTTCTCTACCCTTTGTAAACACAAGGGTTCTTGCAGCCTCTTGCTGCTGATTAATGAAGCTTGTTGTCAAAAAAAAAAACTACAAATGAAGCTCTCAACTCCATTGGAGCAGCCAAGGTTGGCCCACGCCCATGTATAACAAAGAAGAAAGAAAGAAGTGAGAGGGAAAAAATAATCGATTACTCACTATCTCAAAGAGTATCTACTATTTGTTGCTTAAAAAAAGAGTATATACTATTTTCTTTCTAAAAATATTATGTTTCACACCTTTTTAAAAATATTAGATGGAACAAAACAAGAAAAACTTCAAAAGTTTCTAACAATTTAGTTCAAAAAATATAGAACATACTATTTCTAAATGTTCCTAACCACTTTTATATATTCCTTGTCTCTTTACATTAGCATTAGGAACCTTATTCCTTGCATCCTCTTCCATTTCCATATTATTCTTTCTCATTTACATTTGCATCTCCATGCGACTTGGAGATGCTCTTGAGCGAAACAAAATGACTTTTCACAAATTCTAAAAGATTAATGAATACATTTGGAGTTGTTGGAGAGTTTTTTTTCTCATCTTGCTAAAGATCAAGAATTAGATGGCGATTTAGGAAGTTCTTGGAGATGCTCTTACATATCCCAACAATTATAAGAGGTAAAAGGGGAAAGAAGATCCGTTGCAGCAACTCCTTCTAACAACTAGAAAAAAGTAAAGATGATTCCGGGGCCTATAGTGAGAAAAAGGGGAAGGGAGAGGATATCAAGGGGTTGATCGAGTACTAACTAGTTGTAGATGGTTTTGGAAAGTAGAGAAGCTTATCGACAGCTTTGCATTATGGAAACTAAATTAAAGGAGGACGATGCATCCTGTTTTGGGACTGCATATCAGCAAGCATGGGAATATATCAATCGATCGGCACCGTGCACAGCGCCATCGGAAAGCTGACTGAACTTTTTTTTTTGAAGTTAAAAGCTGACTGAACTTCTTCTCTTCAGAGTTCAGACTTCCGTTGGAAGAAGTAAGTTGTCGTCAGTATGGAATGACCACCATTAATTACCAGCCGTAGGACAGGGTTGGTCTCGGTCCCTAGTCTCCATCACATCTGTAGGAGCAGAGGTCCTGCATCCTGCAGCCGGTGCCAACTGCCAAGCAGTAAGCAGTTTGAGTGGAAGCAACGTGGCTGGCTGATCCCTTGAAAGCTTCATGCCTTCATAGGCCTGGCAATATTTTGCAGCTGATCGCAATCGATCGGTGTACACTATATGTATATATCATTCGATTCTGCAGCCGCTCATCACCTTCCATGATCCTGATCGAGCTCCGAGCTCGTCGTCCTCAGCTCTCGGCTGGCTGCATCCAAACCAGGTGACCACGCACGCTAGCCTTGCATCTATCCATGCTCGCTATGCGCGACTCGATCTTTCATATACTCATATTCATTCATGTTCATATTAAGGTTGATATTTTTTTCATATCTCTATTAATTATGACCACTCGCGTGTCTATATGCCTTTCTTTTGCATGCAAGAAGCTGGGCTTGCCATTTCCTATTGCCTCTTTTGACATGCATGTACTGTATATATGTATGCTAGAGCACGTCCTCTCTGTGTCTCTTATTCGGACCCTATCTTTTCATTGTTCGCTCCGTACGTGGTTTACTTGTGTCCTGCCGTCACGTCCGAGCCCTCGCGGCACGCTTGGGTATCCATGCTCCCTATGCGCGTCTCTGTCAAAATTCGACTGGTTTATGCTCACACGTATGGATGAATTTGGTATTTTTATGCTCACTACTGTAAGGTTGATATGGTTTTCACATCTCTAGTATGTGACGATACGGAGTGGTGAATTTATGATTGGGAGGTAGGGGGCTATCCTTCAACTTCTTCCTCCTCCCACCTTCTTCATCTTCCTCTCAAAATTTTTATGGAAAACTTGGAGGATTACCATTGGATCTATGGTGGTAGGGGGGCTGGACCCCCCTATGCTCACACGTATGGATGAATTTGATATTTCTATGCTCACTACTGTAAAGTTGATATGGTTTTCACATCTCTAGTATGTGACGACACGGAGTGGTGAATTTATGATTGGGAGGTAGGAGCCTCTCCTTCATCTTCCTTCTTCTCCCTCCTTCTCATCTTCCTCTCAAAATCGACCCGCCGCTGGAGCTGCTGATGACGACACTCGTGTCTGCGTTTATTACTGCATATGTAAAAATAATACATGAGAAGCTGAAAGTTGATATATTTGGTTTGTAAACTTAAAACTTGCATGTTTAATTGTCCAGTACCCTTCTTGAGTTAAATAGCTGCGTGCATCAGTTAGCACTAAGACTTCTTCACATGCATGGAGGAAGATCTCTGTAGAGCTCTTTCTGGAAACCCCATAGATTGCACTTTACAGAATGGAAAAATATATTTATATGTATCAGCAAGTCATTTTGAAGATTAATTATGAATACAAGTACTATTATTGTAGATTTTTCATACCATTTGTGTTAATTTCCTATTGCTTTTAAAATGCATGTAGGAGTAGGACTATGTGTCTATGTCTATATGCTAGCTAGAGCACGTACGTCCTTTGTTTGTTGTTTCTTGAACTCTACGACTACTTGCATATATCCGACCTGCTACCTTTTTGCCTCCATATACTGAGAACTCTACATATGTATTTGGCACATGTATTTTACTCCGAGTCTAGCTTAATTTCTTCATGAAGGTAGGCGAGATCTCATCACCAAGGCAGCATGAACAGGCGATACACACAACGACGGGGACTGATTCTAAATTTCTCGTGTGGAGTTCACTTTTCATATATTTTTAAAAACTTAATTTCTCAACATATTTCGATTGAACTTTGAGCAAAGAGGGGCTTGCCACTTTAATTACTTATTACAGGTAACATAGCATGTAAAATTGGCATTTTGAATTATCAAGTGTGCCCTACAGATACGCTTTATTTTCTTCTTAGCTACTCTTTAATTCATCTCCAGTAGGGTAGGTAGTTTTAGTAAAGCGTATCTGGAGTGTCTCCGCATGGACCATGTCAGGATACATAGGTACATTTTTTAAGTGTGTATAAAAAAAAGCGCTTTGTAAATATACTAGATGCGTGCCTAATATACATATAAACACGCTTTATTAGACACATTTACATTACACATCTACCAATGTAGACACATCACTGTATTGTGACGTTTTCTTTCGTATGCAGTACATAGATACGCTTACAATTACATCTATATACATGTCTACTCTGTAAAGATGTTGTTTTGGATTGTTTAGAAACAGGAAATATATTCCATTGTACACACTGTAATCTGGTCATGTAAAAAATTCGGAGGGACCTCTTGCACAAATTAAATTTGACAAACATAGAGATTTATAGTAAAATATTTCTGTACATATCAACAAAGAAAATAAGGCCTTTTAAACAACTCAGTAGAAGCAACAAACATATATCATGGGTTTGCATCCATAAAAAGAAGTTTATACATAGTGCAAATTCAATACATGTTTGCATGAATTTTTAATTTCTATCAAGTAGCATAAATCTATCTAGAAGCTATCCCTCGGTATGCATACGCTTTCTTGACATATAAAGTAATAGATTTTGGCTATGAGAACCCATTTTGATTGCAAAATAATATTTTTAAAAAGGAGGTGATGGCAATGATATGAAAAATCAAGCATATATAGCAAATTTTGTTGGAACAATTGAAGAATGTCTCACCAAGTTGTTATGGACTTTTGGGTGCTGAATCCTTATAGGCTTTTCGCCTAAAACATGGGGATCCAGCTTAAATCAGTAAAATGTTTTTGAAATTGTGACAATTGGAATGTACATTGTCAGTATGGAGATAAACTTATATGTGATCAAGGCCAAACAATAACATAGCCTGTGGCATCTCTTATTGTGTAAATATTGTCATATGGTCTATGCAAATCCTCATCCCCATTGTCACTAACAATATGAATATCAACAAAGGCATTCATATTGTCCAATCATGTTGAGGTTTTTTACGATACACAGTACGACCCAACGTTCGTACGGTCGTATTATCGGTTTTTCTCTATGGGAAAATGGTAATTTGATAGATTATATATTATTTGGAAAAAATTCCCCGCTGCCCCCTTATGATATCTAAAACATTTCATATATTTCATTTCCTATATTACAACAATACCATTTTACATTTTCGATAATACCCTTATACTACCCATACGACCTTTGAATACTACCGTACGACAGCTAAAAAAACCAGTCGTATAGAATTAATCTCAACCATCAGATCCTTACATATAGGTCATTTTCTATTACATACGAGTCCCTTTTCAACCGGTCGTACATGTCGTATTGTGTACCGTAAAAAACCTCATCATGTTTCCTCCGACCACATGTGTGGTATCAGTAGTGACTAAGTTTCCTTTGGCCATAAGTTTGTTTTCGTGCCTGACATCAAATAGACTTGCTTTTGATCCTACCATTGAAAGAAATTGTGTACTTATTATACCCGAACATGTAACCATGTTTATTTCAGATAATACCAGTGTAAAGTAAAATATACAGATATTGGATGGCTATAGCTATGACCCGCTACTTTTTGTTTTGTTTTGATCAAGGTCCCTGTTATATAAATAGTTCTAATCAACAACAAAATTTGCTCAAGTAATCTCAATCATACTGTCGATAGGAAGCAGTGTTGCCACATTAAGTAATTTCAAGCCATGGGTTGGACCTGTCTTAATTTTGTTAGTTACTCACGTGGTAAAGCTACACCTGCACAACCCTTGTTCCCTTGCTTATGATTCTCAATATGCACTCACCGCAATTAAAGTTAATATAAATTTCATTATTTTATAACAAATGTTATAAAAAATTATTAATTGGCATTGTCTATACCATGGCAGAATATTTTGCAACATACCTTTGCATTCAGGTTCTCATGGCAAAGATGAATTGGCATAACCCTATCGTTAGTTTTAGTGGCTTAATTTAGAATTACTCTGCATACATTGTGGTTGCATCTTACAATTAATAGTAGTTTCAAGGTCGTACATTTTAATGCTTGATGATGACTATAAATGACGAGGGCCCGGATTAGGACCCCCTTTGACGGCGAGATTATCTCCCCTAAAACATAAGACAATCCAACACCATTGACAATGTGAAGACCAAGATTGACAACGTCAAGGCAAAGATTCAGGACAAGTAGGAGAAAAAGACCCTGGTCAAGACCCACACTGGCAAGACGTCCAGTCTTCGGCCAGTTGGCTGCATCTCCGACCAGTTCGCCACTAGAGGGACCCCCACGACAAGTCTCCACCTCGCACGACAAGCCCGTCCCCGACCGGCACGTGGGCCCAGACGCGTGGCGCGAGCACCGCCACCGACGTGCGTGGAGGAACGATTCTCCACGCCATGCGGGCACAACAGCTGGCGGCCATGCAGGCAGTCCGCCCCAACAAGAGCTTTAATGCTGGTCTGACTGGCTGCGCGGCCATCACATCGCCATCATCTCCCACTCTGCCACAACCAAACTCAGCCCGAGGCACTCAAGTGCCCTCTACGACGCGCACAAGCCTAGACTTAGGCTCGGGCGTGGCAGGCTAGGTGAGTGCTCGGGCAGACTAAGACAAACGCAAACTACTCGGAGAAGAAGCCAAGCGTCCCGAAATGAACAGTCAAGCCCGGCCATGTGACGGCTCCCACGACAAAGCATCGCGACTCAGCTTCAATGCGCCCCGACGGACAATGACGAACGACGGGACGTGCCAGCTGCCAAGCATTGTCTCTCTTTTTTACTTCCCCCTTGTGCCCCTCCCCTTGTGACTATAAAAGGGAGAGGAGGGCAACGGTTACAAGGGTTAGACCTTCGAAAGACCGAACACCATCTCAAGGGACTTGGGCTCAGCACCCTATCTCGGTCAGCTTGTAACCCCTACTACAAGCACTCCTAGCTCGGGAACACGGCCGCAGCACACTGGACGTAGGGTATTACTCCTCGGAGGCCCGAACCAGTCTAAATCTCGTTGTCTCCTATGCTAACCATCCGAGCCCGACGCACGATCGATACAAATTTACTGGCGGCGGTAGAGAACCCCGACAATAAATGAAGTAAACACCGCGTCACACCCAAGGACTTATCCTGTTGAAATGAACATATGCAGGTATTGACATTACAAAATTGATTTTAGATTCAATGCAAACCATAAGAAAAGAAAAGTACAATTATTATCTGCATATTGTGATTAGCATCTCAGCCATATTCTTTTTCATATGCTTTATCCCATAGTTCAATCCTGTGGACCATTCCCTTCTTCTATTCTTCCTGCAGAACAAGTTAAATTAGTAAATTAGAAGTTCCAATAATTTGTCACTTAGAAGACCCTCTTGAGTTGTCATATAACAAAATGTACAACAGAGCATGCATCAACATCAACATCTCCTTTTTCAGTTTAGCATGGTTTTTTCTTCTTGTTGCGTGTGGATTCTTCTGTTCATTTCCACACTGAGAATTTGTTCTACACAATTGCTGCAAATGAAGTATGCTTGCTACACACCTACTTAATTTCTTCATTAATGCAGGCAAGTAGCCAATCAAGATGGAGATCTCATCACCAAGGCAGCAGGAACAGAGACGACGGCGACGGTGCAAACTTCCGCTCCATCATCTGCGACGGCGCGAGGGCAAACCATGGCGCCGTCCGCGGTGGGTCAAAAGCCTAGGGCGGTGGCACGGGCGTTTCCAGCTGACCAACTTCTTCTCTACTCGAATGGGGTTTGCTTCATTGTGGCTACCATCGCACTGATTCTCTACGCTGGTAATGCCACTGGCCGCGTCTACTACAGAGCCTTCTGGCAAATTATTTCTCTCTCTCTCTCTCTCACACACACACACAAATGCATCATCGTCCTGTTAATTACTTTCCTTTATGCAATTTTTCAGTCATTGCTTAATTACTCGCGGCCTTTGCTTTGGGGGTCGCTGGTCAATTACTGAGTAGACATTTTGGATCAGCGACTCTAGTGCCCGACTGGCCCTTGCTCTGCGTGGGCATACAAGAAGTAGAATGAATCGATCTCCAGTGGAAAACCCTAACGCGGTTATATGACCCATACCGTACCGCGGGGGGCTCCGCCCCCCATCGCGACCTGACCAAAACGATGTACGTTATGCTTCGTTAGAAGTTGGTTTCTATCTTCTGCACAATGAATTTGGATCAACAATTAATATATGCATTTTTGTGTTCAGTTCCTAGACTTTTGGACGGCGGGCACCGAATGTGCCTCTACTGGACTGATACACTTCTTAATCGTCAGTGAAATGTTCTCCGGTGTTGTGAACGTCAGAGCCGTCATCTTCTGCGTGCTATCCCTGGCGGTGGGAGCGCCGTCCACACTTGCGGCATGTGCCACATCACATCTCGTCGTAAGGTGCTGGCTCCGTCGTAGGGCGCAGAACTAGTAGACAAGCACCGGACGAAGAGGTGCCAGGATCGATTAGTCAGAAGAGAAAAGCGCGTCAAGCGCCTTATTTCTATTACAATTTTTAAACTTTCGGTCTCCACTTCTCTAAAATTCAAAATTCTCAAACACCAAAAAGACCGAATAGACAAATGCCCACCACTAGGCGCGCTAGCGTGGGGGTGAGCATATGCATGTAAAGGGTCGCGTGGAGTAAATACTATGTCAAGGGCGTGAGGTCATCATTGTGTGATGTGTTGTTTAGAGGGATGGACAAAGGAGGATGGGTGACTTGTGTGTTGTTTAGAGGGATGGACAAAGAAGGATGGGTGACTTGTTAGAATTCACTTAGTCTAACCATTAATCTTAAAACAGGATCTTAGCTTAGCATAATCATGATTACTAATTAACTTAATGTGTAATACTTAGATTAGACTAACCATAGCCTGAAGACGCTATTTGTATTGCTGATGTAGATGATGAGGTAGAGCTTAATCTTCACCAGAGAGCTTTTACTCCTGCCTGATGAAGACTTAGTTGTTGACGACAAACAACACCCTCCTGGACGTCACCTTCAGTTGATCTCGATGAAGAATATGGGGATCGAGCTTCCAACCCACCTTGTGCCCTAATTGATTGGTGTTGTGCTAATTTTGAGATTGGGTTAATTTTGTGCACAGGCACCCCAAACTCATATATATGAGGCAATGTAGGGTCGGGGCTGACCCCAACCACGATCGACCGCGCACTGCGTGGAGATAGTAGGCTGGGCCGCGGGGAATAACGAGCTGCGCGCGTGCCACGGGCCGCTGCGGGCCGAATTAAGTCACGTGCTTGTTTTTTATGTTTCTTGGCCTCGAAGCTGTTCTTTGACAATCGCAGGAGCCGCCATGACGCACTCACGCACGCGGAAGTCGGAATTCGCCATAAACCTGCGCGGGCGCAAGGATTTGCAAGGACGCCTGTCCCACCCAGAGCTCTGCTCGCCAATACGCAACCACTGCACATTTTACTGCGCGGCATGCTTGTAACCGCCTCCCCTTGGCCTATAAAAGGAGGAAGCAGACGCCCCACCGCGGACAACACATAGTCAAGCACGCTCAACTCATCCCACCGCGACATCACACCACTCTCACATCCCCCACATTAGCACTTGCCTCAATCACACTAGCAGGGACTCGGGAGGATTCGCCTCCTCTCCTGCCTTGCTTGTAGCCCCCTCCACGAGCACTCTGGTGTGAATTAATACAGTGCGCACACACACTCTGCTGGACGTAAGGCCCCGCGCGGTTGGAATCAGGATAAATCCGTGTCCCTGTGTTAGCATTTGCACCAACCATCAACCATCGAGAGGCTTATCATAGCGTAACTCACTATTTAGTGTCGCGACTAATCCTAACACCGACAGTTATAGATGGCTAAGAAAAAAAATCTTCGGACAGGTATATAGAATTTCCTATTTTCTGGGATGTAGTTCATTTGATTAGCAAAGAGTTTCAATTTGTGAGTCTCTATGAAGGAAGATTAAAATTTCCTTCTCAATAAAGGGGAGTGGTCTAAAAAATATATATAATAAAGGGGAGTTTTCGTCTAAGAAAACATACAAATTTCCTTCTCCTTTCACGATTCACATTAGCGCCCCCCCCCCCCCCCCCCCCCCCCCCCATTTGGCTTTGAGAGACGCTTTAGAATTTTCCCACCCTGCCTCCGCGGCGTGTTCAAAGAGTCTGGCCTCGAAGAACTCGTGCCAAGAAATTCGGAGCACAGAGCACACGCACGCATAGTACCACCGTGCTTGTTCTTCAAGTTTTCAACCACAGGGTAGGTTACTTGGAGTCAAATGTCCAGATAAGCCAGCACCTTATGACTTTGAGCCCCATGCGCGAGCTGCGACTTGTTCGGACCAGATGGCCTTTGACTTGTGTTGCATTAAGCGCTCGCTTTTTTTTTTTCATCATGCCCATCGGCATCATCCACCACGTCTTGCAGATTCGCACGGCCTCAAGTCAAAAAGAAAGACTAGTGGTGGTGCGGCGACCCATCTACCCCTGCAGATCCTAACGCCGTGTTCGGCGAAATATGAGCTGATTTGGTCGTGGAGAAATGGGGCTTGGTTGTGAGATTTCTTCAGTAACCCTGTTTGCAGAGGACTATCTGAAACTCAAGCCAAAGTCCAGGCCTACCTAATACCACAAACAAAAATATCTCGTCCATCGTCGAAGAGACGAAGCCGGTAAAAATATGGTCAAAACTAACCATGCACAAGAGCAGCAGCTAGGCATATGTAGGACAAAACTGAAGCATGCATTGACAAGAAGTAGCTTTTGTGTGTAATTATATAGTATATACATCTCTTGAGAGTTGAGAACCAACCAGAGGAGGTTATTAGTTCAAAGCAAGAAAGCAAAAATGGTGCTGTGTGAAAAGGAAACCAAAGAACTTGAAGAATTTCCGTGGAACCCACAGAGGCTACTACAGTCTAGCTAGTCCCTAACTACAGAGCAAAGCAGCTGCAGCCTGCAGGCTCTTCACCCTTTCGTGAAAAAACCGTAGGCGGTTAATTATGCTGCTGCGGCTGTGCGCACGCCGACGGGCGGCGGCGGCTCAGTGGCCGGCGCCTCCGCCGCTGGGGCCCTGGGGAAGCATCTCCATGAGCGCCGACACCACCGCGTCGTACGCCGACGCCCCCGCCGCCGGGCTCGGCGGCACGGGCCTCGCCGCGTCCGCGCACCGCGCCGCAAGGCTCAGCGCCACGACCGCCGCGAGCACCACGACGGCGACGAGCGACAGCCCGCTACGGTGGCCCATGGCTAGCCTCTGCTGCCGCCTCGCTCTTCACGTGTTCCTCAGGCTCCGATCCTTCGTTCACGACGCCGAACAAGCTACAGCGTGTGCCGCGCTCTGCTCTGCTCTGCTCTGTTGTTTCTCTGCTGTGGGTGGACACACACAGCGGGGAGAGGCCGTCGCGCGTTTATATAGAGCGTGTGTCACAGTGCCACTCCGGCCGGGGGCACGTACGCGGCTGGTAAGTGGTATGTGCCGGGTCGCCGCACGGCACCACGTCTCTCCGGCTCCGGTTTGCAGCCAACTAGGTTGAATTCTTCGTTCAAGGAATGCTGACCCGTTTATTTTTAGTACTCTGCTGCTGCTGCTGCCGCCGCCGCCGGGAACCAAGAACTGGTCAAGAAATCAACAACTCCACGATGAGATCGAGCTGATTTTTTTTTCTCGCCACGGCCAGCAGTGCACTGGACCACTGGTGCCGTGGTGCGTGCGTTGGACCAGGGAAACGGTCAATAATGGTTCGCCACGCTCGCTCGCTGCCACGGAGGCCGCCGCCCCGGATTTTCGTTCGGCGATCCTCTCACGGGCGGCACGGGAGGGGGGGGGGGGGGGGGGTGGGTTCCGAGGCCGGTGCACCGGCCGGCCGGCCAGGTTGGTGCGCCAGCGCCGCCACGTCCGCCGGACCGCCAGCCCCTGATGGGATGGGAACCCGACGGTGCAGTGGAGACGGTTGGGGGTGGTGGCGCCGTGGTGGAGAGCTGATGAGACCGCGGCGTCGGCGTCTCAAAGTCCAACACGATCGCGCGCGCGCGCGCACGCACGCACGCAAACGTGCTCCCGGTTTCCAACGCGGGCACGGGCGGGGGCAGTAGGCAGCGTTGGAAAGTCAAGGCGGTTGAATTCACAGGCAGCCGAGCCGGAGGAGCTCGGTGTTGGGTTGACACGCCAGCGTCCAGCTTTCCCACACCTGTGCTGACTCTCCTCTTTAATTCCTTCCCAAGTCGTGTACAGTGGCAAAAGGCACCAACTGTGCAACTAGTACGGGTCAGCAAAACGTCATCGCTTCTCAAGCCTCTTTTGACAATACTAGATTAGTTCGGCAAATTAACTTGGATGTGACCGATGAATAGTGACAATAACTTACCGCGTTGAACCGGAAGCAGTACGTTTCGATAGGATGGGTGCATAGTTACAATTTGCCAAACTCGTCAACTAAACAAGGCAAGGGCAGCAACGCGGAAGCGCAAGGGCGCACGAATAGCACGTACCACGGATGCACCGTTCAAAGTCCATGTGATGCAGAATCTTGTCCTGCGAAAGTACGAACCAAGATGCTAATTTGAAGACAAAAGAGTACGACCGGCACGACCAGCACAGCAAAGTTTGATACACATACGTACAGCGCTTTCTGACCATCTTCCGCCTTCCGGTCATGACACCGAAGCATCAGAAATAGCACTGAAACCATCGTTTAACATGAACAGCGGACCAGTCGCACCCGAGTACTGACTTAGACTTGGACCCGGCGACTGCTGCCACTGCAACGAAACTTCGATGAGCTTCATTCAAGTATGAACACTTGTCCCAGTCTCAACACACGCCAAGAGAGGGGGTCAAAACCACGAGGGTGGTGGAAACTTCAGACTTTCCGAATATATATTGTGTGCAAAAAGGGCTCTAGGGCGAGCAGTGAGGGATTTACAACAATTTATGGCTAACTGTACAAATGTCACTCGCGGGGTAGGTAGGTAGATAGGGGAAATGTCGAGAATTTTGCAACATTCCGCACTTGTTAACAAACAAGGTGCGCTGGAGTTCCAATGGCGCATTAGCGAAATCTGCGGCTATACTATCTTCTGGGGGATGAGATTTCATCGGGCCTGCTGGATCAACAAGGGTGGTGCAATCTAGTACTCTTTGGCCTTCCTCCGCAGCTCATTTAGCTCGCTCTCGATCTCTAGGTCGGGGAAAGGGCGTGCTGCACCTGAGTTGCTCACTGCTGCTCTACCGGGAGGAAGCTCCCCTTTCTGCAGTTGACACAAATTAATGTTTGTAAGAAAGAAAATAAAAAACATACAGAAATAAGTTGGTGATGCAGGGTTACAAATTAGTCACTTGACTTGTTCAAGCTGACGAGAAGAATGTCAGGATGCAGGTTTGTTCAAAAGTATGGATTTATGTCAGTATGATGAACACGACAGAAACAACTTTTAAAGCTGAAGTTCACCATGCATAGCTTGACCACAGCTGGCGTGGAAGATGAAATGAGAAAAGGCCAATAATTTTCAGAGGGGTGCATAGGTATGCTAAATAACAACTTTTGTATGTCCTATGTCTCATGTACATCAAAGTAGTTCACATTTTGTTATCTTTTGCATGACAAAACACAAACATTAATGGAAAAATAAATCATTAGCTTCAATTTCAGTCACCAAAGATGATCTGAGCATCTGAAAAACAATACGTACCAATGAACTTCCGGAAAGTTCTTTTTTCATTTGTGCAAGGTCGTCGTCAACAGATGAAGTCTCCAGCAATGCAAACTGTGTACAAGTAAACAGTGATATTCAGATATGATTACTTACTACTACAGCAGAGTTAACAATGATCAGCTCAACAGCTCATGACATGCAATTTTACCTTTCCTTCTAGATCATCTGTTGCTAACTGACCAAGTGCCTCTGCTTGGGACTCCATCGCCATAACTGACAGCAACAAATTTGCAATCATTTTAATGAACCAAAGATTCAATGATTTCTTATGGAGTATCACTCGTTGCAAATTAACTTGGCCAGGAAGAAAAGGTAGAGGTCAATGTCATTCTTCAACTTAAAGAAGGTTACACATGCAATGCAAGAAGATGAGATAGTCGTACTTTTCCAATGTTACACATAGTGACATATTCTGGAATATACCAATAAAAAAGCTTGCTATGGAAAATAAGTGTGTTCAAATGGTTTCAGTGATTGGACAAGAGGCTCAAAAACATACACACATGCCATCTTAGTGAACTGTACATTGGATATGCTCCAAAACCACTACAGGGTATTGATGTTAAATACTTGACAGTATTTTCATTACTTGCACTCTTGCAGCTTTAATCTAGACTGGACACACAGAATATCTCTGGCCTCAACAGGAACCAGTGCCAGCGGCACACCCACAGTGCAAACAGGTTAAGTAATAGTCAATGAGATAATACCTTTTTCCTCCATTTTCTCAAATGCTGAAAGGGCACTGCTTGTATTTACATTACCCAACATTTCACTCACTTTTGTTGCCGTCCTGAAGGGGGGATTTTTCAGTACATCCATATAGCATAGGCACAGGAAAAATAATAATATTCGACAAATGCATACTTGGCTGATTGGGCACGGGCTTTTAGGGTATCCTTTTTCTGCTTGGCCTCGGCTATCTTGCTCTCAAGAAGCTGCCAAATGGCAAACTCAACAGATCAGTAAAGATAATCTCGTGATTTAAAAAAAATGTGAAATAAGCACCTTTCACCATTTGTGCCATGTCAGTCCAATCAAATAGAGAAATAGTATTGACACAAAATAAGGATAGCAATAAAGACTAATAAGCTCACCTTCGTATTTGAAATCAAATTTTCAACAACACCTTTCTGCTGATCAAGCTGGGCCCTTAAGGAGCTCGCATTGTCCTAAGCAAATCATAACAATAGTAATAAAAGTATATCAGGAATTTGATATGTAAAGTTAACATATGGTACTTGTAATATAAGACTATATATTGCAGACTTGTTATTGCCAAACAGAGTGTTGAAATGCAAGCAAAACACTTTGTACCACAAGCATCCGTGTGAGACAATTAAAAGGTAAAAACAAAGTTGCAGATAAACAGTATGATAAGGCAGACATTGGACCAAAACTCTAGACTTGGATGATACATACAGCATATGATTTACGCCGCTTAAGGGCTTCACGAGCAAGATCCTCATCTCCCTTTTGAAGAGCAAGCTGAGCTCTCCGATACCTACATTTTTCACAAAAATGTAAAGCATTTACAGTAGAACCAGATGGCAGAACCCAATGATTGCTTGCAATTAATCATAATATTACCAATCATCAGAAGCTTGCTCAGCAGCTTTGTATTTGTTCTCAAGCCGCTTTTGAGATGCCAAGACCTTCCAAAACCACAATCCATGTCAGCAAGAGAATGCAATAGAACAAGTATTATAGAACCAGATTTTCATTTTGTGAATGCAAAGTGAGCAACACATATAAGAGGCAGCTAAATGACAAAATGTTAGGGAACAAGGACGGCGATAGAACAGAAAGCAGTCGAAAAGAGAGCCTTACGATATCAATGGAAAATTAAGAACATGTGCTGTCAAAGATGAAATTACGATTGACTATAACCACAACAAACCTGAGCAGTGGCTTGACGCATCTTTGTTAAATCGTCATTCATCTCAAGAACTGCCTGATCTAGGATCTTCTCAGGGTCTTCAAATGTACTTAAAACAGCATTTGCATAGGACTAGACAAACCAGAGAGCCAAGTGCTTTAGATAATCATAAGAAAAAAAATCTATTGATAAGATAATAAAGGTAACAATACCACTCACCTTGACAACCCTAGATAGTCTATCAAAGAGGTTGGCATTGCACTTAAATCTGCTGACATTTGATTGCCGTACGTGCACAACTCTAAGTGAAACTGCAGAGCAAAAAATAGGTAAATTTGTTGCCAACCTGGCTTATAGATCATCGCCAATTATTATACTCTAGTGTTTTTTACTATGCTCTCTATTGAAACATAATTTATTTTATCACAAGAGTAATGCAATCACATCCCATCCAAAATCTGTATCAGTATGCATATTTTTTTGAAATACCAAGATGTTTCATAATCGTCAAAGTTTTCACCAAGCAACCACCTCACACAATGAAAGATTATGGGAGTCCATTTCTGTTTTTTTGCAGTACTAGCAATCTAGCATTGGCAGACATGATTAGAGCTAGAATCATCATTCCTCAGCACCTTTGACTGTACAATACATACTTCAATTTGCATCTATAACTACAAATCACCAGGACTCGCTTAGTTCCGCAGATAGAGTCAACATGATACCATTTCATGAAGAAATGATGTTCTTTCAAAGTTTAAACAGAACAAACCGAAACTTACAATCATCATTTCAGGCTTATTTTTTTTCTCATAATGGTGCCAGCAGGTTGGGCTTTATACTGACTTAATATTGCGACCTTAACTAAACCACTACGTAATGGTCTGTTGCAACGAGATACTTAACACCATCATGGAATAGGACGTGAGACACAACAAAGACAGTATTTACAACAGTCCACAACTGCTAGCACTAAATCAACAACAGCATGACGATTGACGAGCTACAAGTCCTCAAGTCTGCCACTGCAAAGTGTGGCTATCGACCAAGCATGCCCCCAAACCCACCAAATAAACATTGGAGCATGCTAATCGATTGCGCAAACGAAAACCTCATGCAGCAACCTCTACCGCGAGCACGGATAAGACGGGGAGGGGGGTACGAATTCCGGGGGACGCACCGCGGCCGTTGAGAAAGGAGGTCTTGAGAGCGGTCGGGCGGAAGCTGGCGGAGGCCGGCGGCGGCGCGAGCCTCAGGCTCGTCGGCGGAGCCCTAATCTCCATCGATTCGGGCGGGGGTCGAGAACGAAACGGGGGGGGGGTGTTTTTTTTTCTCTACCTTCTTTTTTTTTTCTGCTTGGTGTTTCGATTCGCTCTATCTCCGACGCTGAGTTCGTGTGGAGAAGAGAGAAGCGCTGGGATTGTGGGAAGAGAGAGAGCGATCTCGGTCGGGTCGGGTCGAATGGATGGACCGTGGAGGCTTATTACCAGCCCAATCGGCCCATTGAGTATTTATGGACAAGCCCAATAAAAAAGCGAAGGTCTTTTTTCTTTTTGAGGGGAGTATTTATGGACAAGCCCAAATGTACAATTTGTTTTTTGGTTCAAATCGAGCTTACATCCACAAATCTCGTGTATTTTACAAACTTATTTTGCAGATGACGTCAAGATATTGTTTGCAATTATGTTTTCCATCAAAACAGAAATTTTAATGAAGAGTTTCTAAAAAAACTTTAATAAAGAGAGAACTAATGAAATAGCAAGAGTCAAACCCAACCAGAAGCTAACATATTTAATTTGGAGCAGAGAACTAGAAAGCAACATATTCTAGAACACCTTGCACACCAACCCATTTGTAACTCCTCATCCGTGACGCCCCGGGTTTTTAATTAACCTTAATAGCGGTCAAATGGTCAACCGTGGTCAAACCTAGGTCAACCTGGGTCCTCACCTCGAAAAACCCAGTAACCCCACCTTAGTGACCCTAATTGACTAGTAAACACACTTGTGGGGCCAACCCATGGTCCAAGGAGGGTCAAACCCCCTTGCCACTATGGTGTCCCCAAGTGCCTGCCGGAACTTTTGCCGCGTTCTCCGAAATTCACCTAAACACTTAAAATTCTACCTTTATGAAAGTTGTAGATCTTGAGGAGGGACACAACTTTCATGTAGAGTGGCATTTCCAATTTTGAGAGGAAAAACTTGAAAAATCAATTGCAAGCCAGAATTCACTGTTTGCCAAACCCTGCTGACATTCAAAGTTGGCATTCAAATAACTTTTGATCTGGGTATAAAAACCCTATATGGCTTTTGTAGAAATTGTTGTTGGTAGCTAGATCTACAACTTTGGTATTCATCACTTGGTCCAGTTCTATTCAAATTTTTAGAGAAAAATCGGCTTGAACATGACACCAGTGAAACCGCAACCGCCGTAGTGCCGCACGCGCGACGTCGTGCGCACCGCGCGCGCCGCCGTCGCCGGCCGCGCCCGGCGTCCACGCCCGCGCCGCCCGAGGCCCACACCGGCCGAGGCACGCGCCGGGTCCCGAGGCCCCGCGCCCCAACGCGCCCCGTCCCGAGGAGCCCCGAGGCCGGCCGCGGTCGTACGCGCGCGCACGCGCGCGGACCGGCGGTCCGTCGGCGGTGCCGCCGCCGTACGCGCGAGCCTCGAGCCGCCGTAGCACGGCGGGTATCTTCCCCATCACCCCTACGTCACCTTGGTCACGCTGGCAGCATATATAAGCCCTCTTGTTCCCCCTCCGCGCGCCACTCGAACCACCCACCGCCATGGCCGCCGCCGCTCGGTGCTAGCATCTCCCGCTCGTGCTCGTCGCCGGCCAGCTGCTCTAGTAGCTTCCTTAGGTTCTGGTGAAGCTCCAACGCTCGCTTGTTTGCCCGCATTTCGCCTTCCCGCCGCCCTTTCCCGAGCCGTCGCAGTCACCGCCGCCGGCCACCGCCAAACCTCGCCGCCGGTCAACTCACTGCCTCCCCTCCGGTTCCCTGCCACCCCTAGGTGAGCTGTTGGTCCCACCCGGCCGCTTGCCCGGCCGAAAGCGCCGCCGGCTCGCCGGAAGTGGCCGCGCCCGCGCCGCCCTCCCCGGCCGGGGACCCAATTGCGTTGCTTTGAATCTTGTTAGGGTGTTTCGTGTAAAATTGCGGGGGCGGTTTGTGAAGAACCCTATCTAGTTTTTCTTGCGGTTTAGTCCGGTGTCTTGTAAAATGCCTAGAAATTCATAAAAAAATCAGAAAAATCTCAAACAATTTTGTAGGGTTCGGGATGATAAATCCCATCTCTTTTGTTATTTACTCATGGCTGGATTCTAAATAGCCGTAGCATGAAAAATACAAATGTGTTAAACCTAGATCTGTCATAACTTGAAATCCGTAAATCCTCTGTATCTCAATTTTGGATATGTTGTGTGTTAGGATATGACCGGTTGCTGTGCCAAAAATTGCACAAATTTATGCAGTAGATCTTACTAGATGAATTCTTTTCCATTCTTGCGAAACTGCCTAGATGATTTTTCCTACTAAATATATTCATGTTTTTGAGCTCAACTTGTGCACACTTTCTTGTAACACCAAAATACACATCTTGTGAATTAATCATGATTTTTGGCTTACCAGAAATATTTATCCTCTAATTATGCATGTTTTCCTTTGTAAATTAATAAACCTAGATCAGTAGAGTTCTTAGGTGAACATGCTAGTTCTATAGACTTGTTTAGGACCAGAGAGCAAGCATGAGAAAGTTGGGGTCAGTTTGCTTCTTAATTATTTTTGTATGCATTTAATTTGAATCACTAACTAGCCTTTGTTATTTTTGTATAATATTTAATTTCTCAACACTTACATGTGGGTCCAATGGACCAGGATAGGTGCTAATATGCATATGGAACACTCCTTTAATTTTTAGTAATTTAATTGCTTAAGAAAAAGCTTAGAAGCCCTTTTAATATTAAAGAGAAATTAAATAAAGAAAGGCCCTTATATAAATTCTTTTTCCTTTTGGAAGAATTATTTAATGCAATTAAGAGATGATTAATTATCATTTCTGATAAGACATTAATTCATGGATAAAGATATTATTTATACCTTTTGCTTGTGAAAAGAAAAGGAATTAAAGCCTTCCCATGAAATGACAAATATAATAAAAACCTTTATTCAAATGTGCAATAACAAGATAACCCATGTACAACCAATAACCTTCCTAAAAGAGAAACCTTAGATAGATGCTTGTTAAGGTGAATGCGACCAACCAAGAGTTGGATAAGACAACAAACTATCACATCACCTAAATCTTGCATTGCATTCCGTGTAGATCTTCGGACGGAGATTACTCCCTTGTCCGGAAACCGAGGAAGGAGGAGCGGAAGCGTCGCTACGATACGTGGAAGTGCTCGACACCGAGGGTGCCCGGGCTAACCTAGCCGACGAAGGCAAGCTCGGTGCATCTAACCCAGTTTTCAAATTCTTTATTCAATTATCTATGGATGATTGTGCATTTGTTTCCTTGATCGATGCTTAACCTTAAAATTAATTAAGTATTAAAGAGTTTATTTTTTTTGAACCGAGAGAACTTGGGAAGGTTTTGAGGTTTCGGATTTTTGGTTATGAATTTTTATTCACATTTGCCGAACTTCACCATTTGACATGTCGTTCTCTTTGAGATCCGACATGAGTTACATTTGTGTACAGAGGGATTTCCCCGTGTTCCACCGGTTCGACGACGGTACGATCCGTACCAACGGGTTGCACCTTTGGGAGGGTTTTCCGCGCCTTGCGTGGGAAGCACTCCGTGCCGCGAGCTACCTCACCCCACCGACTTACGAGGTGAAGGAGTTTGAGCGCTATGGCGTTCCTCGGCTGCAGTGATCGTTATCGTTCCGCCACACCGGACCACGCGCGACCGGTTTGACTTGAGCTTTATCTACTGGGGATTTATCACTCACGAGTCCATTGAGTCGGCCGCCCTCGAGTGTTGACGGACACGTGACCACAACCCCACCGTGGTAGCTCTCTCTCCGTTTGGAGCGTTTGTCGCTTCGTGAGTCCTCACGACCCAGCATGGTTGGACCGTATGGACCACCTACGGGAGTTACTGACCCTAGCAGAGCCGTTGGATGTTACTCAGACGCTAGCCCGTTGTCTGAACGTGGTCTTCACACTTCAGGGGCTGCGTTATAACACCTCAGCGATTATTGGGCAGCGCTTGGAGGCATCTAGGCGCGATTGGGAGCGGCTTTCGGCGAAGACACCGGCGGTTGAACTTTACTCTTACTCAGGTGCAGCAGGAGAATGATAGGCTGCGTGCTAGGAGGTTTCAGTTAGAGCTTGAGAGAGGCGATCGCTTACAGAGGATTGTAGATTTGGAGGAGGAGAACCATGCACTAGAGGAGAATGCCGATGCGCACGAGATTGAGAGGCTGACACTACTGCAGAACATTGCTGAGATGCGGCGGCGAGTGCGGTAAAGATGGCAATGGGCACGAAATATCCGCGTACCCGCGGATACCAAACCCGATGGGCGCGGATGCGGGTCTGGATCTGTGCCCGCGGGCACGGGCGCGGATACTACCCTAAACCCAACGGATATCTGCTGACGGATTCAAAAATATACTATCCGCACCCGCAAATCCGCTAAACCCGTTAAGACACTACTGACATGTGGATCTAGTAGTTGAAAGTATATATACAAAATTCTAGGGTTTCCACTCATTCCCAATCCCTCCACCAGTTCCTCACCCGGCGCCGCCGCTAGGCCTAGTTCTCGATCCAGAATTTCAGGGTCCCTCTCCCAGTCTCCCTCACGGTCTCACCTGGCGTCCTGGCGGCCGGCCGCGCCGTGAGCCCGTGACCCACGCCGCCGCCACCGGTGCACCGCCCGGCGCCGCCGCCCCGAGCCCCCGACGGCCGACGCACGCCCTCCCCTCCCTCCCTTGCTCGCGCCACCGCCCATCGCCCTCCCTCCCTTGCCGCACCGCCGCCCGCCTCCCTCCCTCCCTTGCCTCGCACCGGCCGCTCGCCGGACGCCGGCCCCGTCGCCCTCCCTCTCCCTTGCCCTCGCACCGCCGGGCGCCGACTGTCGCCCTCCCTCACTACCGAATCCCCCATCCAAGGTATGATTCTCAAATCTCAAATCTCAAATTCTCAATAGTCGGTATGTATATGAAATTGTATTGTAGATGACGGTGATAGGGAAAATAGCTTTTGGTCATGCCTTGAAGACATTCAAGAAGAAATGAAGGAAGAATCTTGCATCACTACGTACCGAAGATTGTGACCGATGGACGTCTCATTTCGTTTGCAATGTATCCGTAGTTTGTTTGTGTTGTTGAACACTTGAACTGTTTGAGTTGGGTAACTTGGGTCATTGGGTGCAACTTTATGTGGTACCGTAATAATTTTAAATTTGTGATGACTATTGGTCGGTTCGTGTTGTGCTCGACTTTATTAGCAAAATAACTTTGGTTTGTAATTTGTTGCATTTGCATCTTTGGCACTTGTTATCTGAAATGTGTGCTGAACACTTCAACTGCTGTTGAAATGTGTGATTTTGCGGGCACACAGGTATGCCCACGGGTATCCGCTATCCGCGGATTGCGGGCGCGGGCGCGGTTACGTGCCAGTTGCGGATAGCGGGCGTGGGCGCGGGTGCGGTTTTCAGCATGCGGGTGCGGATATTTGTAGGCGCATCCGCGCGGACTCGCCCGTTGCCATCTCTAGGTGCGGGAGGCCGAGGTACGGGTGGCGGCTTTGCGGGGTATTGTGGCCTTACGGCCCCATCGCCTCCGATGGGCACACCCGGAGGAGCGAGCGGGCCTTGTCGGTCCGGATCGACGAGCCGGGCGAGACCACCGCTATCGACTCCCCCGGCTTCGCCTACGTACAATGGTGCTTCGGTGGGCAACTAGGTTGCCGACGGTAGGGATTAGAAGGATGTTGATCCTATCGATTTATTTGGAGGTGTTTAGAGTAGTTGGCTTGACAAAGCACGTCTTCGTGCCAAGTAACCGCTTGTATCGTGTCATGTCATGTTGTTTCAATTTCGAGTTGTATTGTCCTTGAACCTTGTTCTATCGTGTTGTAATAAAGAATGCTTAAGCATGTATGCTTTAAGAAAAATTCGTTTGTCGTTCAAATTTGATACCTTCTTATGTATGTTACCGGATCCTTGGGTGAACTGTTGCAAATGACCACGCTTGTCAATTTTGCTTTCCCACCCGAAAAACGTTGGTAAACCAAAGCATTTCTAGAGGCATCATTCGTTGCCGGCGAATAAGTGCCCGTTCGTATACCACCTTCGTTGGTATCCGAAATGACAACGATCATCCGAGGGTAATTGTGAGCTGTGCAATTGAGTAATCGCAGTCCTAACCGTGTTGAGAAAAACGATTCTACGAATCTTGTTGGGTATGGAATATTGTGGATTGTTGCTTGTCCCCATCATTTAAGTGAGAATGAGATGTGTTTATGCATGATCATGCTTGTCATCATTTGGAGTAAGCTTTTGGTTCCCTCACTAATAAAGCTCACTTTTCAGATGGTGGGAACCACGCGCAGCTCTCCCAACGGTTTCGAAGCAAGTGGTAGTGGTGACTTACCGCCACCCCCGCCCATGACACCGACGGAGGCATTCATGGCCACCCAAACAGAGGTGTTGCGCCAGATCCTGCAGACGCAGCAGCAGATCGGCCGGCGGATGAACCGAGGGCCGCCACACGGGTCCAATCACGAGGGGCCTAACCGGGTCACTACGTATGCCCGGTTCGTCGCTATGAAGCCACCAACCTTCGCCAAAGCGGAAGACCCTCCGGAAGGCCGAGGCTTGGGTCAAGGCCATAGAGGCAAAATTCTCTCGCCTTTGTGTTGCCTTGCTCCGAGGAGAACAAAGCGAACTTCGCAAAGACCGCAACTGCGAGGGGAAGCTTTGATGTGGTGGGACCACTTCAAGTCAATGCAGCGAGGGCATGCTGTGACTTGGGATGAGTTCAAGCAGGCTTTCAAGAGCCACCACATTCCAAAGGGACTGATGGATAGGAAGATGAGGGAGCTGTTGGCCCTCCGTCAGGGGTCCGACTTAGTGTATCGCTACGCTCAGAAGTTTAATAGCCTGTGCCAGTATGGTGGGCATCACGTTGATACTGATGCCAAGAAGATGGAGAGGTTTCGTGATGGGCTTGATGGCAAGCTGTATGAGCGTCTGAATCGCTCGAGCCCGCAAACTTCCATGAGTTAGTGAACAAACCTATCTCCCAAGAGGATGCTATGAAGAAAGCCCAAGGGGACAACAAGAGGATGTCTCGGTTTCACCCCGCAAGCGGCGGAACGAGCAAGAAGTTTCGCTTTGTGAAGAAGGAAGCTCCGGCCCCATCCCAACAATCTTCAACCGGATGCCGGACGATGAAGCCACCTCGGAGCGAACCCGCGAGGGAACTTCGGCTTCCGCAAAGTGCCCAACGCCAGGCTCCAAAGTCTAATGCACCTCCTCGCGATGTTGGAGATCGTCGTTGCTACAACCGTGGCCAGCCGGGGCACTACATTAATGAGTGTCCCAAGCCCGGCCCGCGGATTGACAAGAACCTTGGGAATCCCGTGGTGAAAAAGGTGTAGGTCCGTACGCTTGCGGATCGTAGGTGTATACGAGTTTTATCCGTCAACACTTTGTCAAAAAGAAAGATGGTAGCTTGAGAATGTGCGTAGATTATCGACCACTCAATGCGGTCACCATCAAAAACAAATACCCGCTTCCCCGAATTGACGTTCTTATTGATCAATTGGCTGGTGCCAAAGTCTTCTCTAAGATCGACCTTCATTCTGGCTACCACCAAATCAAGATTCGACCTTGCGACATTCCTAAAACCGCTTTTCCACTCGTTATGGTCTTTACGAGTTCTTGGTAATGTCTTTCGGACTCACTAATGCCCCCGCCTACTTCATGTACCTCATGAACTCCGTGTTCATGACGGAGCTCGATAAATTTGTCATGGTCTTTATCGATGATATTCTCATCTATTCTAAGAGCGAGAAAGATCACGTCAAACATCTCCGAGTTGTCCTTCAGCGTTTGCGAGATCACAAGCTTTATGCTAAGTTCTCCAAGTGCGAATTCTGGTTGAAAAGTGTGAAATTCTTAGGACACACCATTTCCCAAGATGGTATCTCCGTAGATCCTAGCAAAGTTCAAGAGGTGATGGATTGGAAACCACCCAAGTCCGTGCATCAAATCCGCAGTTTCCTAGGATTGGCGGGATACTACCGTCGATTCATTCCTGACTTTTCCAGAATCGCAAAACCCATGACCGAATTACTCAAGAAAGGAGTGAAATTCGTGTGGAGCGAAGCATGTGAGAAAGCTTTCCACACCCTCAGGCAACATCTAACTTCGGCGCCGGTGCTAGTGCAACCCGATAATTCCAAACCATTTGAAGTCTTCTCGTGACGCATCGGGCACGGGTCTCGGTTGTGTCCTTATGAAAGAAGGCCGAGTCATTGCCTATGCTTCACGAGCACTTCGACCCCATAAGCTCAATTATCCTACCCATGATCTTGAGTTAGCTGCTGTTGTCCATGCCCTCAAGATATGGAGGCATTATCTAATGGGTAATCATTGCAATATCTTCACTGATCACAAGAGCCTCAAATACATCTTCACCCGGTCGAGTTGAATATGAGACGAGAGAAAATGGCTTGAGTTGATTAAAGATTATGATCTAGAAGTGCACTACCACCCCGGCAAGGCAAATGTTGTTGCGGATGCTCTTAGCCGCAAAGATCATTGCAACCACCTAGAGTTGGAGCCAGTCAGTGAACCATTGTGTGAGGAAATGAGGAGGCTCAACTTAGAAGTGGTACCGCAGGGATTCCTTTATGCCTTGACGGCAAAGTCCAATCTTTATGACAAAATTGTTACTGCCCAGCGTGATGATGCAGATATTCAAACCATCAGGCAGAAACTAGCAGAAGGAGACCCCGAATATACTTGTTTCCAGAAGGATCACCAGGATGTGATCTGGTATGGGAAACGTCTAGTGGTCCCCGTTGACCCAGAAATTAAGAAAAGCATTCTAGATGAAGCTCACAGGTCCAAATTCTCTATTCATCCCGGTAGTACCAAAATGTACCAAGATCCGGCGGAACTTTTGGTGGTCCAATATGAAGGTGGATGTAGCCAAGTATGTAGCCGAGTGCGATACTTGCCACCGGATGAAAGCAAGTCATTTGAAATCGGCAGGAGTACTCCAACCCCTGTCAATACCTATGTGGAAGTGGGACGATATTAGTATGGATTTCATTGTGGGTTTACCCCTAACAGCTAGAAAGAAAGACTCTATATGGGTAATTGTGGATAGACTCACCAAGACCGCTCACTTCATTGTCGTGCACACCACTTACTCCGTACAACAATATGCGAGTTGTACGTCGATCACATAGTTCGTCCGCATGGAATCCCAAAGACCATAATCTCCGATAGAGGGACTCGGTTGTAGCTCGTTTTTGGGAACAATTGCATGAGTGTTTGGGAACCCGAGCGATCCGCCAGTTCCGGTTATCATCGCGGACCGATGGTCGGATGGAAAGGATAAATCAGATTTTGGAAGACATGTTGAGAGCAAGCATCTTGCACTTCGACAAGAGTTGGGACAAGTGTTTGTCCTTGGCGAATTCTCCTACAATACCGGCTATCAAGCCGGTTTTAAAATGGCACCGTTCGATGCTCTATACGGACGTAGATGCCGCACTCCACCGAATTGGTCGGAGGCCGGAGAGAGAACACTCTTTGGACCGAGAATTAGTTAAAGAGGCCGAAGAAAGGGTGCAAGTGATAAGAGAGAATTTGAAAACGGCACGGATGAGGCAAAAGAGTTACCACGACAAGGAAACCGCACCTCGACACTTTGAAGTGGGAGATTATGTATATTTGAAAGTGTCCCCCACCAAAGGTGTGCAAAGGTTCGGAGTCAAGGGAAAGTTAGCCCCGCGCTACATTGGACCATACGAAGTTATAGAAGCATGTGGACCCGTGGCTTACCATATCCAATTGCCGAACGATTTTCCGCAGTTCATAATGTGTTCCATGTAACTCAATTGAAGAAGGGAATGCCTCGTGCCGGAGAATGAAATCATCACGGAGGCTAATGCTTGGATTGAGCCGGATTTCTCGCTCATCGAGTACCCATTGAAAGTACTAGACCAAAAAGAGCGGAAGACCCGAAGGCGGACCGTGTGAATGTACAAGATCCAATGGAGCCATCACACGGAGGAAGAAGCAACGTGGGAGACGGAGAACTATCTTAACACCAAGTATCCGGCTTCCTACACTCTCGAACCGTGAGTCTTTCCCCATCTCTTCGTTATCAAATCGAATCTCGGGACGAGATTCCGTTTAAGGGGGGGTAGGTCGTGACGCCCCGGGTTTTTAATTAACCTTAATAGCCGGTCAAATGGTCAACCGTGGTCAAACCTAGGTCAACCTGGGTCCTCACCTCGAAAAACCCACTAACCCCACCCTAGTGACCCTAATTGACTAGTAAACACACTTGTGGGGCCAACCCATGGTCAAAGGAGGGTCAAACCCCCTCGCCACTATGGTGTCCCCAAGTGCCGCCGGGAACTTTTGCCGCGTTCTCCAAAATTCACCTAAACACTTAAAATTCTACCTTTATGAAAGTTGTAGATCTTGAGAAGGGACACCACTTTCATGTAGAGTGGCATTTCCAATTTTGAGAGGAAAAACTTGAAAAATCAATTGCAAGCCAGAATTCACTGTTTGCCAAACCCTGCTGACATTCAAAGTTGGCATTCAAATAACTTTTGATCTGGGCAGAAAAACCCTATATGGCTTTTGTAGAAATTGTTGTTGGTAGCTAGATCTACAACTTTGGTATTCATCACTTGGTCCAGTTCTATTCAAATTTTTAGAGAAAAATCGGCTTGAACATGACACCAGTGAAACAACAACCAGCCAGAGCGCCGGCACGCGCGACGTCGTGCGCACCCGCGCGCCGCCGTCGCCGCCCACCGCCCGCCGCGCCCGGCGTCCACGCCCGCACCGCATGAGGCCCACACCGTGAAGGATCGGATGGCGACTAGAGAGGGGGGAGTGAATAGGAGCCGGTAAAAATTCTTCTCAAAGAACCCGCCTATACCCTAGACAAATCCGGTCACACACAAGCGATGGATCGAATCACACACCAACCGCCAAGACAACAAGGTTATGGATCAACCTCAAGTCTTAGGAACGATTCCTTGAAGCACACGCGGAAGCACGAACGAAGGGGGAAAGGAATCGAATCAAAGAACCACGCTCGTCGGCCCTCGGGCGGACCGTCCGGCCGGGCGGGGCGGACCGTCCGCAAAGGCCGTGCGGACGGTCCGGCCAGAGCCGCCGCGGGCGTCCGCAAGGGACACGCGGACCGTTCGGCCGGGGGCCACGACCGTCCGTTAAAGACAACAGAACCACCGTAACCGACCCGAGAAAAACGGACCGTCCGCGAAGACCGGCGGACCGTCCGCGCGGTCCCGGACCGTCCGCGAACCAGCCGCAACGAAAACCTAAAACCAAACCGGATCGAAAGCGAAGGCGTGCAAGAACACGACGAACACGCGACGAACACGAACCCCGCGGACCGTCCGCCACCTCCCCGCGGACCGCCCGCGCCGCACGGACAGAGCGAGAACCGCTTTCGACCCCGAGGGTCAACTCTCCCAATCCATCACCGGATCTCCCAAACGGTAGAAGGTTGTTGAGGTAAGAGTTTGGGGACAACTTAAGCACCAAACAAGGATGCTATACCCCAAAAATTTCGCCTCCTAACTTCCTAATCACCGGAATCGCGGATCCTTTGAACTCCACCAAAAGCTAGAGCACCGAACGAAAATCCTCGAATCGAAGTGGTTTCCGGCGTTTGAGGGCACAAGATCAATCACAAAGATGCACGAGATATCCATCCATGTTTCCCTCAAAGAAATCCGGGGGAGAAACCCACTCAAATCTGCGGAATCACGCCAAGAACAAAGGCACGAAAACAAGCACAAAAAGACCACGAAAAACACAACTCCGAATCTTCTATACAAACCAGGAAAGATTCACAAGGTCTAGCATGCCGCCCTAGCATCCATCCCTCTCAACAAATCTCACATGAAGCTCTCATGCTAGCCTAGAGAAAATGGAGAAGAAAATAGCTACGAAAATGAGAAATGGGAGGGGGGAAATGAAACCCTAAGTCGCGGAGGGAGAGAGTGTTGACGGTGTATTTTGGTACACCTAGCATGTTCATTACACTTTGGTTTGGATTTGATTATGGAACTAACCCGCCACTAGGCACACTAATCATATAACAAGTTCATCTTTGTGCATGCATTTGGAAGTGTTGTGTTTATGTAGGAAAACATGGACATAAAGGATGGATTCACAACAAGTTCAAAGGAGCATTTACGGAGTCTTGTTCGTGTTCATGAGCTTGATGAAATCACTTCAAAAGATGGCAAGGACCGAAGTGCTACGAGGAACACCCCTGAGGATTGAAGCGTAAAAGATCGAACCTCATGCGAAGAGAACCTCCATCTTGGATGCGAGGATAACATCATCAAAATCATGCAAGTGCAGGGGGCAAAGTACATAAGTGCATAAGGACCCACGGAGCAAAAGCGGCGACCGAACCGGGGCCCGGGCCGGGCCCGGGCCGGTCGGCCCAAGCCGGCCGGCCTAGCCCGGTCCCTCTCGGCACCGGTTCGGTCCCGTTTTCCTTGCCCTCGAAGGATCTTCAATCCTAAAAGCCCCGAGGCGCCGCCAACACCGAAAAGAGGAGTCATTCGCACCAGAAGGCCATCCACAAGCTAGAGAGAGAGGAGGAGGATCTCCGGCGGGAGATCAACCACCTCAAAGGAAGCACCCTCTCGTGGAGAAGAAGGAAGACACCGGCGGAAGGGAAACCATGATCAACGGTGCCATGATCAGCACCTTGATGGGGTAATCTTCTCATTCGTCCATGGGTTGTAATCGATCTTGAGATGTAATCGCACTTTGTCGGATTATCTATCTATCATCTTGTGTTGAATATACTTTCATGCTTAAGGTTAGCTACCATGCCGTAAAGGGAGTATAGGTCTCAATGCTTCCTTGGATCCATTCAATACGTCATGTCCATCAAAGGTCTAGTCATAAATACCTTCGCGTAGTGACGATACGAGAGGAGGGAAAGGGCGAAACCGTGGTCACAACCCCGATAGATTAGATTGGTTTTCATGTCTTTAAGCGATTGCATGCTCTAGTATCGTAGACCCGTGGGCGAGTGTCTTTTATCTTGATATCTTAATCATTCTCTCTAGTGTAGTTTAGTTGTTTTCTAGCATAATATTAGTTAGGGTTTTAGTAGCTAGTGTGTCGTTGTAGATTGAACGCTTGTAATCCCCTTGCTCGCGATTGACAAGAACCTTGGGAATCTCGTGGTGAAAAAGGTGTGGGGTCCGTACGCTTGCGGATCGTAGAGGGATACGTCTTTGATCCGTCAACGGAGAGCCATCCACACACCCTCATGGCTTATATATCGGGTCCCGCCGGAGTGGTAAATGACTCGACTACCCATAACTTAACTACTGGCGATACAACCCACGCAGGGGCATTTAGGTAATGTTTGTGGGTCTTGCCATCGGACGGCCACGCCTTTGCCGCACCCCCGCGTCCTCCCGACGCAAGCCATGCGATCCCGCCGCGTGTCCTCCGCTTCGAAGCTTCCCGACACGCCCGGATCCCGTCTCCGTCGTGTTGGGCCCTCGGACTTGGTTTTGAGGCCCAAACCAAGAAACCGTCCTCCGATGGTTTTTTCGGACAAACCACCAAACCCCGCGTGCTCGGTCCGGCCTCCCGCCAAACCACTTGACTTGACCGCCACCGTGCACCGCTCGCTTGTCCATGACTTCGTCTTGCTTGTGTCGCCACCATGTGGCCCGCACCGGGTCCCGCGCCGTCCACGGGTCCCTCGAACCGAGCCTACTTGTCTCTCCATCTCCCGGAGGCCCCTCAAGGCCGAAGACCTTTCGCGCCCGTTCTTCACCCGCAACAACACGAACCCGGGCCGCGAGCCCTACACCCGCGCACTAAGCCAAGAGTCGGTCCAACACCCGTTGTCAATCACTCATCACCGAGGAGCGGTCATCCACCGACCACCGGACGCTCCCCGGTCCTCAATCTCCCCCTTGATGAGTGGTTGACAACACACAACGCGAAATGAAATTCGAGAGAAAGAAAGAAAGGAAGAAGAAAGAAAAACAAAAAACGCAACTCATGACTAAAACCAAAGAAAGGCAAAGAAATGTCACAAGCCGAGCAAAGCACAAACTCCACACCGAAAACAAGCAAGAAAGCTCCCCCCGAACAAATGCAAGCTCCCCCCGAACATGTGGATGCAAACTTCCAAGATTTAGCTCACCTCTTCGAATTTTCATTAAGCTCACCTCTTCTCCCCCTTGTTGACAATGTATGAATCAAGGTGAAAATGCAGAAATGCAAAGCAAAGCATATAAACATCTACATGAGCTTCTCAAATAGGCCAAATCTAGTGTCAAAGGCTAAAAATGAGACAAAGATCACACATATGAATCATAGCATAGTCAAAGCATTGCCACAAGTAATATATGAAAATACAAGCATGTGACAAAGCAGAAATTTCAGATTTAAGCAATTTTATCAAAAGAAGGCTCGCTTCACATGTAAAAGTCTATCCATGTCACACTTGAGCCACAAACATGCATACCATTCAAAGATCATACAAGGATATCAAATTCTCAGCAAAAGATCATGGCAAACACCCATAAAGCAAAGCATGTCATGTCAAAGCTCATGAGCCATGTGTCCACTTCGGGGAGACTTCTCCACGGTGAACATCATGCAACATGTTTTGCACCCATATGTGAAAGATAAGACATTTTAAGCATAGACATGATGGATGGAGCATATTTCAAGCATTACACACTTATTTTCAAGATTAAATCATTTCATGGTACATGAAGTGCCTTTGCGGCAAAAAGAAGCTTATGCTCCCCCATGAATGCAACATAGGCTAAACATTCACAATGATATCCGGCCTTTGGCCCAAATGCAAGAAAAGGACATCCAAGCATAATCTAAGCGGGGAAAAGCATATTTAGACCAAACCGTGACATGGATACACTACTACACATGAGTGGAGCACATTTCACCAAAATTAGTCAAGATTAGCATTTATTTCAAAAAGAGGCTATCTCACCACACATATATCTCAAATATTCCAAGAGCATAGCCTCACATCACCATTTCTCCACACAAATGACCAATATCTCACAAATAGCCAAAGAGACTCACATATGACATATGAAAGAAGCTCATCATCCTAAAATGCACTATGATACAAATGCAACATGATATATGACAAGATGGCTATCCTACCATGGTTTGTACATCAAGCGAAATATGTATATACATCAAAGTAAAACATGGTATGATACATATGGTACAAAAAGGAAATCCCCCAAGAATCAACTAGAAAGGGCAACAAACCCCAAGTCCCCCCGCAAGCGCACAAATGTAGCTTGGTCGAGAGGCTTTGTGAAAATATCCGCAAGCTGATCTTAGGTAGGGACATGGCTCAACACAATGGTTCCTTTTTCCACATTGTCCCTCAAGAAATGATACCTCACTTCTATGTGTTTAGTTCCGGAGTGAAGCACCGGGTTTTTGGCTACGCTTATGGCATCGGTGCTATCACAAAGAAGTGGGATCCGGGTGCACTCCTCACCAAAGTCTCTCAAAGTGTATGAAATCCACAACAATTTGGGAACAACAACTCGCGGCCGCAACATACTCGCCTCGGTGGTAGACTTAGCTACACTAGACTCGCTTGTGGAAGACCATGAAACCAACGAAGAACCAAGAAACCGACAAGTACCGAAGTAGACTTCCTCTCGACTCGACAACCAAAGCAAAATCCGCATCGGAAAAACCATGAAGAGAAAGAGTCGAGGAGGAAGAATACCAAAGGCCAAGACCAAGGGCGGACCGTAGGTACCCGAAGATCCTCTTGACGGCCCGTCGATGTGATGTCCTCGGTGAAGCTCGAAAACGAGCGCACGGACACACGGCGAACCGTATGTCCGGCCTCATCGCCGTCAAGTAGAGGAGGGAGCCGATCATGCTCCCGTACTCCCGCCGGTCCACTTCGGTTCTCCATCCTCGTCCGCATCCAAAGTGGCCGTACTCCCCATGGGAGTCAACATCGGCTTCACATCTTGCATCTGGAACTTCCTCAGCATGTCTTTTGTGTACTTGGTCTGGTGCACAAATGTTCCGTCCTTCACTTGCTTGATCCGCGGCCCCCGAGAAAGTACCGCAACTCGCCCATCATGCTCATCTCGAACTCCCTGCTCATCTCATCTGCAAACTTGGCAACAAGGTTATGTGACGAGCCACCAAAGACAATATCATCCACGTAGATCCGAACAATCAACAAGTCATTTCCATGCTTGAGGAGAAACGGGGTCCTATCCATGGTACCCATCACAAACCCTCTCGCTCAACAAAAAACCTCTCAATCTCCCATACCAAGCACGGGCGCCCGTTTCAACCCATACGAGCCCTTTTCAACCCGTATACCCCGTGTGGGTACAACTCGCTCTCAAACCCGGGAGGTCGCTTCACATACACCTCCTCCTCTATGACCCCATTCGGAAAAGCACTCTTCACATCCATCCGAAACAACTTGAACCCTTTAGCCACGGCAAAGGCTAGAAGGATCCGAATTGCCTCAAGACGGGCACAGGGAGCAAAGGTCTCCTCATAGTCGATCCCCTCTTTTGACTAAACCCCTAAGCAACAAGTCTGACTTGTTCCTCACAACCATCCCATTTTCACCCTCTTTGTTCTTCCAAACCCACTTGGTTCCTATAGGATGGCAATTTGGAGGTGGTTCAACTAACTCCCACACCTGGTTCCTCTCAAAGTTTTCCAACTCCTCATGCATAGAATTGACCCAGTTTGCATCAGATAAATCATGTCCAATGTCCTTGGGCTCAAAGGTGGCAACAAATGCAAGCATGAGCGAAATGAGAGGAACTCCCGGACCTTGACCGTGTAGTACGTTCGTCGATGTCCCCAATGATATTCGACGGGGGGTGCATTTCTTGAATCCGCCGGGGAGCCTCATGCCTCGAGACTACCTCCCCCTCAACTTCAGCCTTCTCTCGCCTGGTCCTCTTGTCGCACCATCGTTGTCCATGAAGTAGACGGTCCACGCTCCGTAGTGGTCGTAGGGGAAGTAGTGGGTACATACTCGGCTACGGGCGCATGGTTCTCCCCATCAATCATCTCCAGCCTTCATCCTTCTCCTCTTCAAAGAGGTCCTCGGCCATCTCCTCTTCACCCGCACATTCAAAGCCAAGAGAGGTACATGGCATTGTCTCGTCGAAGGTTACCTCGCAAGTCTCCATGATTTTGTTAGTCTCAAGGTTAAGCACCCTATAGGCTCTAGAGTGGTTAGCATATCCAAAGAAAATACCATCACTAGACCTAGCCTCAAACTTGTCGAGCTTTCCCTTCTTAAGAATAAAGCACTTGCGGCCAAAGACTCGGAAATGACTCACCTTGGGTGCCCGACCATGCATCAACTCATAACAGGTCTTCTTTTTGAAAGCTCGCAATAAAATCCCGTTAGAGACATGACAAGCCGTATTGACCGCCTCAGCCCAATACCTCCTAGGAGTCCTGTGCTCATCGAGCATCGTCCTAGCCATCTCACAGAGAGTCCGATTTTTCCTTTCCACGACTCCATTTTGAGGGGGCACATAAGGGGTCGAATACCGATGTTCAAGATCTAGATCACGACAGAAGGCATCAAAACAAGAGTTCTTGAACTCGAGCCATTATCCTTGCGGATGGCTCGAATAGCATTCCCATGCCTCTCGTTTTTCAACCTCACGATCAGATCTCGAACAAAACCAAATGTCTCACTCTTATCCTCCAAGAAAAACACCCAGGCATAGCGAGAGTAATCGTCCACCACAACAAGGACATACCACTTCCCACCCACCGAGCGAACTCGAGCTGGCCCAACAAGGTCCATGTGCAACAGCTCTGTCGGACGCTCGGTCATGACATCGGTCAGGGGTGGATGGGGAGTGGCTACCATCTTGCCATGCCTACACGGAGCACAAACCAAATCGTTCTCAAGCTTCAACCTCGGCAATCCTCGACAAGGTCAAGACCACTCAAGCGGGAAACCGGATCAAAGCTCAAGTGTCCCAACCGCCTATGCCATTTCCACAAATCGAAGAAGGACCGGCCATCAAACGGCGAGCAGGACCCAAAGAACGAGAGAAATCGGCCCGAAAATCCGACCCTCGGGGATGATCATACGGACAAGATCACCTCGAGAATCAAGCAAACGAGACTCGCCGGACTTGAAACGCACCTCAAAACCCTCATCAAGCAAGTGAGAAATTGAAAGCAAATTGAAACCCAAAGACTTCACAAGAGCCACTCTCTTCGACGTTACCTTGTCACTCACATGCACAACACCCTCCGAAATCACCCTTCCTCGTCCATTGTCCCCAAATGTGATGTACATCTTTTCCTTCACCGGGGTGAGGCCGGAGAACCACTTCTTATCTCCGGTCATGTGTCGAGAACACCGGAGTCGATCAACCAAATGTCCTCCAAGCCTCCCCGCCCGTAGTCGAAACAAGAACGAGAATGAGCTAACGACTCGACACCGGGGTTAGCACAAAGAAACTTAAACCGGTGTCGAGCCATCCGCTCAAAAGAGGGGTTAGCAAACATCATTCCCTTGCCACCAAGCTTCCCATGTCCCATGGAAGGAGTACGAGCACCACGAGGGGGAAAACGTGGTCCGTAGTTCCTCCGGAACCCAAAGCTGCGATGATCTCCCCTAAACCCGTATTGAGGACGAGTAGGGGGACGTCCGACAAAACCACCACGAGCCCGACCAAACCTCTTACCAAAGATGCACACCATCATCTCTCCTCTCAAACCTCGCACCACCACCTCTCCGTGGGAACCTACTAACACTCCTCACACTTCCCACACCCCGTGGAAGTGGCACTCTAGGCTCGAAATACCATGAGACCGGCGATATCCGTCCCGGTTTGCTTGCTCCCTAGCAAGCCTCTCATCCCACTCCCTTTTGTAGCAAAACTCGCAAGATGCCTCTCCTTGCCGCAATACTCACACCTGAAGGGGATGGGTTTTGGTTTTGGCTCTGGCTTCTCTCTAGGCTTCTCACCCTTCTCACTCACAAACCTCACCAGTTTCTGGAAGTCATTTGTCTTAGGTGGGAATTTGGGTGGATCTTGGGTTGTGTCAAGCTTGTTGCAAAGGTGGTTGGGCTTTGGTGTGAAAGAGTTCTTGGGTGCTTTTGGAAGTGGGACTTGGATGTCTCCGATCACCTCAAACTCGGGGTTAGACTCAACACACTTCTCATACACACTCTCCCCACTATTCTCTCCCACTTTCTCACCCAACTTCTCAAAACCCAAACCACGACCATCAGCTCTCTTTAACTCCTCAATCATGATTTTCAATTCAGGTTCCTACCTAGACAACCAACCCAACACCTTCCTCAAATAATCATTCTCCTCATAGATGACATCCAAACGGGAAGTAAGTTCAAGATTGCGCAAAGTAACTTCATCACGCCTAGAGCATGCATTTGCAACGGGAGATTTCAAAGATGCTTCCAAAGAACTAATGGTAGAACGAACATCAACAAGCTTAGCATTCATAGTAGGACATGATTTACAAGCACCAAGCAAAGTAGGTCTAGCCTTAAGCTCATCATATTCAGTCCTAAGAGCATCTAGTTTAGCTAAAGTGGAAGCATTCTTCTCATTCAAAGCAACTTGATCTCATTCAACCATGCATCACACTCGAGCATTCAACATCATCGAGAGATAGTAGGAGCAAGTTTCAAAGAGTCATTCTCAAGTTTCAATTAAAGCAACTTAGACTCTAACTCTCCTACTTTCTCACTAGCATTCTCAAGTTGAGCCCTAAGATCTTTCCTCATCTTTTTCGCATCTCTCAACACACTATCACGGTTGTCAATCAAGCCATTCAACCTAGTGATCTCAGCAAGCAAAGAGTCGGGGTCACGATTTACCTCATCCTCCGAGTCGGAGTCGCTGTCTTCCTTCTCGCTCTTCTTGCTGCTTGAGCTATGGCCCATGCCACAAAAGCCTTCAAGCGCCATACAGCTCAACCCACTGAGGTTCCGGCTTGCACTCTTCTTGCCCTTGCGCCTCCCGGCGTCTTCATCTTCACTACTTGAGCTTGACTGTGCGTCGCTTGAGCTCGAATCGACGTCGCTTACACCGGCCACCATGGCTCTTGCCTTGTCCTTCTTGTAGCCGTCCTTACTCGGTCGCCGCTTCTCCTTGTCCTTGCTCTTGGACTTGCTGAAGTGCTTGCCCTTGGAGGAGTACTTGTCTTCACGCCTCGGGAGCGCCTTGTACTCGCTCATCTTGTACTTGTTCTCCTCCGCTTTCGGGCACTCGGCGATGAAGTGGCCATGCTTGCCACACTTGTAGCACGCCCCTGAGCTCTGCCTTGCATTCCTCCGACTCTCGTGTAGTCGATCAAACCTTCTTGAGAGCAAGGCCTGCTCCTCCTTGCCCAGCACATCAAACTCCTCATCCGGAATAGACATAAGAGAAGACAAGGAAAACTCGTCGACGGGAAGGGTTAGATTTGCCCTTTGATCCGCCCACAAGAGCAAGACTATGGTCGGTCGAGCCCTCATGCTTGGATTGCAACTTCCGTCAATCTCGGCCGACTTGAGCTTAGAAAAGAGGTCATCCAACTCAATAGTCAAATATTGCCCAGACTCCTTGATGGCCTCAACCTTAGCACCCCAAACATTTGGGTCCAAGACATGCAAGAGATTCAAAGCCTGATCATGCTCGGTGTAAGGAAAATCTTCAACGTTAGCTTTCATGTTGTTCACGATGGCGGTGAACCTCTGAAACATCGCATCAATGTCCTCACCGGGAAGTGGAGTGAAGTTCTCATATTGCATCCGTTAAGAGACAAAGAGGCGAGCCTTCACATGGTTATCACCACTGTGAGCAACCAACAACTTCTCCCAAATTTGCCAAGCAAGATTCAAATGGCGAACACGCTCAAACTCTGGATCACACAAGCTTCGGACCAAGTGATCAACGGCTTTTGCATTAGCCTCATACTTGGCCTTAGCACGGCATCGGCCACCATAAGAGTATGGATGTTGACCGGAATAGCACGAGTCTTGTCAAGCACAATGAAATCCAACGACTTCCCACGAAGAAAGATCATCATTCGGGCCGCCCACTTGTGGTAACCCTTGCCATCGAAGTGCGGTGGACCGCCCCGCTCAACGTACGCCATCTTAGGATTCGAGACTTGTCAAAGTCGCAAAGAATCCGGCACTAAGCTCTGATACCAATTGAAGGATCAGATGGCGACTAGAGAGGGGGGGAGTGAATAGGAGCCGGTAAAAATTCTTCTCAAAGAACCCGACCTATACCCTAGACAAATCCCGGTCACACACAAGCGATGGATCGAATCACACACCAACCGCCAAGACAACAAGGTTATGGATCAACCTCAAGTCTTAGGAACGATTCCTTGAAGCACACGCGGAAGCACGAAAGAAGGGGGAAAGGAATCGAATCAAAGAACCACGCCGTCGGCCCTCGGGCGACCGTCCGGCCGAGCGGGGCCGTTGACGGTGAAAATCCGTCAACCTAGCCATGAGTTTACCTTCGGTGTTGGCATGAATTTTATACTTTATCCATTGGTACTAACCCCCGTGGTATAACAAGTTCACGTGTGCATGTCGTTTTTGGAGTTTAATGTTTATGCGGGGATTTAGTGTTGAATGCAAGACTTTCGGGATAAGTTCATCAAGCACCTCATGACAAGACTTTGAAGCCCCGAACAAGTCATGCAATGAAGCAAAACTAACTCCAAGAAGCCGGGGACTTGATCCGAGAAGACGACATACTCCGGGGACCCGACCGGAAAAGTCTCGAATCTTCCAAGACAAGGAGTTGAGTCCAATTCGGAGAGAAACCGACGACATGGACCCATATGCGGAAGGGGGAAGCATCCGGGAAGCAAGGGAACCGACCTCGGGCAAAGGAGCCCGCGGGGCCGGGCCTAAATGGGCCCGGCCGGCCGGCCCGGTCCGGTCGGCCCGGTGCCCATTTAGGGCCCAAATGCGACGCCCTTTGCCCTAGCCGCCGATCGGGCTATTTATAGTCCCCCGACCGAGAGCCACGCGAGAGAAGATTTCGTCTTCGGCCGCCGAGAAGCAGAGAGGAGAGGGACACCATCTAGGAGAGGAGAGGGTCGAGCTAGTTGACTAGGGTTTTCCTAGCCGACGTGGGAACCATGCAAGGAAGACCACGTCGGAGTTCCCGGAGCTAGAAGCAAGATCAAGGAAGGATCCCGGTGGTGATCTTGTGTATGTATCATTGTTATAGTTGAATTATCAAGTTGAATCTTTTCCCGGCCGATCAAGTGTTTCCTCGAAGATTTCGTTTTTCGATCGGCTTTGCTTATTCCAATTCTATTCTCGAGATAGATTACATAGGGTGTTCTTGTAGCCGCGGTGGCTAGAGGTACACGCCGGATCCTCCGAAAGAATCTCGACTTGTCTTTTGACTCGCCCTAAGCTCCCCGCATGAATAGGGATACGTTGTGACAGAACGGGGGTCTCGAAAGGCGGATGTTTTCGGATTTGGACGGGAAACCACGATTTAAAGAGGCTTTTATTAAGATTCGATTTGCTACTTCTTCTTTTGCTTGGAACTTCAACGAAAGGCTTACCCCGATCCCTCTAGATCGGTTTATCTACCTAATCTTACTTTGTTTTCTCCGGTTTTTAGTAGATTAGATTCGTTTTGTGTCTTTTACTTAGATGCATTAGGTCTTTTATCGATTATTGAAGATTACTTGGCTTTAATAGATTAATTCTTGCGTCACACATTTGTTCCACGGATTCGATACCTTGGGTTCACCACTCGAGGGAAGAAGGGTCCCTTGACTACGACGGGAGACTTGTACGCTTGCGAGTCACGAACGAACTTTGATACAAACATTAACCGTCAACAAGCCCCTTTTTCTGGCGCCGTTGCCGGGGAACAAGTGATCAAGATTTGATTTTTTATTGCTTTTTTTGTAATTTTCAGTACTGATTTTGTTTTATTTTTGCATCTACTAAGCTTCGATCATCCTCAAAATACATCTAATCTAGTTTGTCTAACTCTAGTCTTTACGATTTGTTTTGTTTTCTAGTTTCTTTTGCATATTTTGTTTATTGCTAACCCTAACGGGAGATGGACGGCTACCTCTCCAACAAACCCGATAATTTTGTGGATGATCCGGAAAAACTTTACGGAGCTAAGGAGACGCGAAGCACATCAAGCTAAAAAGCTGGATTTTGTAGATTCCGAGTCGGAAGACGAAGGATCGCAGAATCTCGGAGAATTCACCACCTCAAAGTCCGCGGGAGAACCGACGTCCACCGATGGGTGACCAACCACCGGAAGAACGCAAGATTGGGGAGCTATGCACCCCAGACATCATCGACCTACCAATCTTGAACCTCGACGAGATCGGAAGACCGTTCGAGATCAAGACCTCAACAATCCGCATGGTGCAACATTCACCCTTCACCGGCAAAGAGGATCCGAACCTTCACCTCCAAGCATTCATTCAACTATGTCAGACTTTCAACATGGATGGGGTGACTCAAGATCAAATGAGGGCAAGGCTTTTTCCGTTTTCACTACTCGGGAAGGCGTTGCAATGGTTCCACTCTCAACCGGCGGAGACGGTGCAAAATTGGAACACGTTGATGAAGGCTTTCATGAAGGAATACTACTCACCGGTAAAACTCAAAGCTTGCGTAATAAGATTGCCACCTTTGTTCAATATCCTACGAAACTATCTCGGAGGCATTCGAGCGCTTCAACGAGTACACCGGGCGGTTCCGCATCACAAGTTCCCGAAAGAAGACCTCGTGCAAAAGTTCTATCAAGGACTCACCATGGCGTCAAGGACGATCATCGATGCATCGGCGGGAGGATCTATCATCGAGCTTACACCGACGGAAGCTTTCACGTTATTCAAGAAGGTCGCGGATAATGACACGTGGGCGTCATCCGGCGCCTACACCCGCTCAACCTATGGGGAACGTCAAAGGAGTCTTGCAAGTGGAGAAGGAAGACATACTCGAAGGCAAGATCGACTCGCTCATGAGGAGGTTGGAGAAGATGGAGATAGAAAAGAAAGAGGCTCAAGACTTGAAGGCCGCCGAAGCAAGGTCCACATGCGAAGAATGTGGAGAGTATGGCCATGTCCGCAAAGATTGTCCCGAGGAAGCCAAAGTGCTCGACTACATGAGGAAGGGAGAATTGCCGAACTTCCGCTACGGCAAGGTAGGCCTCAATTTAATGCAAGCTCATCTATTCCTAACGCGGTTCCACTTCGGATACAATTGAAGGAGTTCATGGATGAGCAAGCTAAGATCAACAAGGACACCGTCACCAAGTTCAAGACCATAGACAAGGTGTTGGAGAACATCGATAGCAAAGTGACGGAGGTCGGAAGTTCCAATCATCAAGTGCTCAACATGATGAAGATGCTCGAGACGCAAGTTGGACAACTTGCGGGCGCCTCACTAATGATGAAGGGAAGCTTCGGGACAACCCAAATGTCCCGAATCGGCGAAGGCCATTCAAACACGTTCGGGGAAGGAGACCGAAGATCCGGAACGTACCGCGGGAGCAAGAAAGCCGAAACCGTCCACCGAGGTGGAAGGAGCCGCTAAAGAGAAGGTTACGGGGATCGTCACCGAGGAACCCGAATTTGAGATGCCGGAAGATGACACGAGGATACCGCAACTCAAGCCACGCTACTTCCGAGGTAAACTTGACAACCACTTTGAGAAGTTTGTGGAAGTTGTGCGTAGACTTAGCATCAACATGCCGTTACTAGATGCCCTACAAGTACCTACATATTCTCGTTACTTTAAAGACATACTTGCAAATAAATATGAGATAGCAACACTCGGGGTAGATCATGTCAAGATGTCCGAGGAGTGTAGTGCGGCTATTGCTTATGGGGCTGGAGAAGCAAAAAGACCCCGGTGCCCTACAATTCCATGTTCGGTTGGTTCTTTCAACTTCGAGAAGGCGTTATGCGACCTTGGAGCTAGTGTGAGTGTCATGCCGAGGGATGTGTTCGAGAAGTTACGCCTACCGATGGAGCCTACGGGAATATGTTTGGAGCCGGGTGACAACTCCATTCGCTATCCCTTGGGCATTGTCGAAGATGTACCCGTGAAGATTGGACACCACTTCATCCCCGTCGACTTCGTTGTGCTCGAGATGGGAGAGAGGGAGAAGCCGCCGCTCATCCTAGGGAGGCCGTTCCTCAAGACAAAGGGGGAGCAACTATTGATGTTGGCAAGGGGGAGATCATGTTCGATATCAACGGAGAAAGGAGTTCCTTCAAGTTCCGTCCAAGGATTGAGGCATGCAACATGATTGGAGTGAAGATAGAACCAAAACAAACGGAGGGGCTGAAAAAGAAGAAGGAGCCGAAAAAAGTGAACGTAACGAAAATTAAAGAAGGTGTTGCATCCGTCAAGACAAAGGAAGAGAAGCCGCCGTGAAGACCAAAAAAATGACTAAGACAAGCCAAGCCAAAAGACAAGCCCGCGCCCAAGATGGTGCGGAAGTGGGTACCCAAGATTGCAGCGCCCGCAAAGAGCGTTGATCCGGAGTAATCAAGTGAAGAAGTCTAGCTATAGACTATAAACGAAGCGCTAGGCGGGAGGCAACCCGTTTCGTCAAGTCAAGTCAAGAATAAGCTACGGGAGGACAACCCGATTCCAGGTTTTTCGAGTATTTTTAATAATTTAGTTTTTGAGTTTTACTACGCAAAGACATTAGACTTAGAAGTGGTTGAACAATATTAGAGACATAATTCTTGATTGAATGTTTGCTTTATCATAAACCCTTTGCATGAACCCTCCTATGTGCTTGTTTGATTCTTTTCTTTTCGAGAAACCCCTCAACCAAATAATTTCAGAACCTTAGCTCAACCTTTCACCCTCATTATGGTGCTGAGGTTGGCTTATTTTTCATGCTAAAACCACACGAGTAGAGCCACGATTTATATTCAAGTGTTATAAAAATTCAGCACGTGGTAGGACTCGCGTGAACCTAGAAATCAAAGCTTTTGGTTGATCTTAAAAATCTTTACCCTTGGTTTCTCTAGGATTAGAATTTTTCTAAGCCCATTCTAATTTTGTTTTATTCAAAATCTTTCTTATTTAGCCAAAATTAGAACCTAAACCTATGCCCCCATGATCAAACCGGGAAAACGTTCGCTCTCAACCGATGAAAGCAAACTATACCGGTAAGACGAAAATCGACGTAGTCGAAAAATATTTTCGACTTACATTTGTTTTTAATGGTTTAAAAACTTCTCTAAAATTATGTTCAAGCTCTTGCATGGCTCTGAAAAATATTTTAAAACTCGAATTAGAGGAGTGCATAACCTTAAACACACCTAAATGGAGGCAATCAAGTTTGAATTAATCATGCATGCACCATTGGATTCCCTTTTATCAACTTTCACCCACTCCACATGCAAAGGACAAGCATGGTGGGCAGCAAGCATCAACTTTGCAGGATTTCAATGGTGGCATGTGAAGCAAGTGGAGCTAGGGAGCATGGACATGACCCAAAGCATGGAGCATCAAGTGGGAGGACCAATAATTCAAGAAAAGGAGTGGACGAGAGCGTTTGGGCGGTGCAACTCGTGGAGCACGCGGGCGGGGAAAGCTGCAGAGGCGAAATAATCGTGCTTTCGGGAGAAAGACGCACCGAGGAGGAGCCGTTGGAGCCCGGGCCGGCCGGCCGGCCTGCCCTATAAATGGTGCCCCCGGCGCCCGTCTTCCGCAGCAAGCTTCCCTCTCCTTCCCTTGTTTGTGTGTTCAAGTTTGTGTGCTCGAACCTCCGTAGACTTAGCCAACCACCCAAGCTTGAGAGCTCAAGAAAAAATCCACCTCCCTAATCCACTCAAAGTCCACATCCGAAGCAAAGAGTTTAAGTGCCTAGTTTACCGGTTGCAACCCGGATTTTTAGTTGAAGAGAGAGTGCAGCAAGCATGTGGAAGAAGACCACAAGTCTCTTCTCTAAGAAGAAGAGTTCGTCGTCGTCCAAGCCGTCATCAACCACGTCTTCGAGGAGGCACTCGGTTTCCGAGTCTCCCCGGAGCATGGAGACGGACACGGCACCACCGAGGAGGAACGACGCTCTCCTCCTTGGTGGGATGAGGGCTGCAAGAAGCACTTCCATGAGGTTCACCGAACCTCGTGGGCACACGGAGGAGCAGCCCGCGCCACCACGACGATCGACTCGCTCAACCGCACCACCTCCTTACACCCCGACACAATCTTCGTACGGCTTCATCATCATGTCGGTGGAGGAGGAGGATAGGCTCGCCAATCTTGAGAAGAGGCTTGTGCCAAACGTCGAGATCGACGACCAAGCACTCCACACCTTGGGTTTTCGCACCGACATAAACTACATGTTGGGGCACCTCGGGTGGATTCAATTCTCCAACGGAATCTCGGTGGACACCCACTTGGGTTACACCTTGGAAATTTTAATGACTATGGCACCCATCGTTGATGATGATGGGGTGCAATGCTTGTCATTCCGTTTGGAGGGAATCCAACAAGTGGTTCCCTACGAGCACGTAAGGGAGCTGCTTGGGTTCCACAAGGGCGCTCCGGAGAAAGTCGACGTGCCTCCCGCATGTTGGCGGAATTTTGGGGCATGATCTCCGGAGATGCCCATCAACAACGCAAAAGCATCCGCAACCCCATTATCCGGATATTTCACTCTTGGATGTGCAAGAGGGTATTGGGGAGGATGAGGGAAACAAAGGTGACCGACACGGAGTTAAATTGGCTATACTCGGCTTTGATTGCCGGGCAGCCAATCGACCCCTCTTACCTCATGATCAACCGTTGGTGTCGTGAAGCAACATCGGGGGCTAGTGATATTGGTTCGGGGTGTTACCTCTCCATGTTGGCCTTTTCCTTGCGACCGGGGATCGCAAGAAACCCCGCTCACCTTTTGCGCGGTACCTCTCTCGGTTTTGAGTACTTGCGGCAAGGCAAGTACATTAGTGGAGATGAGAGAAGAGGTTACCGATTGGCCATTGTGAACCTCCCTCTTCCGGATGAGAGGCTTAGGCTTTTCACCGAAGGAAGGGAAGATTGGTTGGAAGAGGGAATACTTGTCCCCGCAAGGAAGAACAAAAGAGGAAGGATCGTAGAAGAGGGAACATCCTCCGCACAAGAGGGTGGAGCACAACCCAATGTGCAACCATCCGGCGGGGTTCCTCCTCCGCCTAGTTATTACGGAGGGTCTCAACAACAAGCATGGGGGGGTGGTGCACCGGTACCCCCTCAAAATTACGTTGTGCCCAACGTTAACTTCGCGGAGGCCTACGCTCATCATCCCCAACCACAACAAAGCATGGCTATTATTGGAGGATACGCTGCAAGAAATGCTCAAAATATCGCAGCCATCCAATCCAACGCAGCTCAACTCGGTGAAGGCAACGCAAATATTGCCTTTGAACTTGGTCGCCTTCACCTTGTTGAGCCAAATCAATTCGACGGAGGAAGCGTTCATTCATATTATGAGCAAGGCTATTATTATCAAGACTATCAACATCAACCACCGGCGGAGGATTAGAGGACTTAAGGAACTTTAGTTTTCTCTTCTTTTCTATTTCTCTCGTAATTTTCAGCTTTTGCTCTTATGTGTTTGCGTAGTATTTTTCTGTTTTTATTTAAATTTCAGCAAGCTTGTTATGCTTATTTTCAGTGTGTATTTCAGCTTGATATCACCTTTAATAAAGTCACCACCTTGATTTTTATCATTGGAAAAGTTACAAAATCTGTGCCATGTTGATATATGATTAAAATTGCAGCTTTGTTCATCTTTGTAGTTGATTTATGCATGTTTAAGCTAGTGCTCTCTAAAAAAAATACAGATCTGAATTTATTTAAATGCTAGCTTAATTTTCAGCGGAGGTTATGATTAAAATAAAGACCCATAGTGTTTTATGTGCTCTCAAGTTATGAATGGATTGAAGATGTCTTTTATGCTCAAAAATATTGCTAACCTTGTCACAAATATCACTTGTGTGTTGCTCTACCTATCCAAGGCCTTATATATATTTGAGTGCATAAACCTTAGTGTACAAGATTTATTTTTGAGTGAGTTATTGCAGGCCATGATTTCTCCGGCCCGAGACTAAGAAGTCGGTCATTCCGTTTTTGCGTATCTATCTTTTTGCTAGCCTTTTATCCGTGCATTGTGTACCCCCACATCGGTGGTCTCACAAACTTCGCCGGATATCCACCCTTAAAACCAAATATCATTTTTTTGTGATTACCTCCTTGACCACAACCTATCATTGAGAATGGATCATCAATTCAAGGAAGATCGCAAGACGGTGCCAACGTTGAAGATTTCAAGTATCTCTCCAAGGAAAAATATCCGGTACCTACCTTATTTTTCGCCTCTTTGCTCGAGGACGAGCAACGTCTAAGCATGGGGGAGGAGGTAGGTACGGTGCTGCCTTAGAGTTCAAAAGGGAGTATTTTAAAAAAAAATATATATAATGATGAAAGAAAAAAAAAATTCGGCGATGTACATGACTTCCAAGGTGAAGAAAGAAAAAAATATATATATATAAGAAAGAAAGAAAGAAAAGAATGAGAAATATAAGAAAGAGAAGAAAAAGAAAAAAATATATTTGTGCGTAAAATGAACTCCCGGTTCTCTAAGAGTGCATTCAAGGCTTCAAGATAAAAAGATCCATTCTCATTTTCCAACCATGTGCAATCCGATAACGAGGACTTCTTTTGTGCCTCGGGATCACTCTCCGCCATTTGCACATGTCCACCTATCTAAAAGTGTGTGTATTTTTCTCTTTCCCCTCCTTGATTTAACATTATTTTCCAATGACCTTTTTGACGAGTCTCGGTAAGACCATGAGAAGCTTGTCTTGTTATGACAACACCTCACTTATAAATTCTTGTTAGGACTAAACTTTCCCAAAGCTCCATATAAAGCCTTCCACATATATATGAGAGGGAAAGGAGTAGAATATATAGGCTTGAGAGACAAGTGAGATGAGAGTTTATGAGCAATACATGAGATGATTTAAATTTGTGAATTTGGTTTAGCTTTTCTTTATCTCGATCTTCATTTCAAAAATTCGAGATCCATTTAAAACTTTGTGAGCATGTTAATACTTGTGGGATAAGCTTAATAAGAATCCACCCTCCGTGGAGATGAAGGCTAGTACATTATGGAACTTTAATGAATTAATATTTTGAGAGCATTATGTTTTCTCATGTATGGTCAAATGCAAAGTTTAAACATTGTTTAGCAATGATGATATCCATCGAAGGCTTACTCGAGGACGAGCAAGGTTTAAGCATGGGGGAGATGTTGACGGTGAAAATCCGTCAACCTAGCCATGAGTTTACCTTCGGTGTTGGCATGAATTTTATACTTTATCCATTGGTACTAACCCCCGTGGTATAACAAGTTCACGTGTGCATGTCGTTTTTGGAGTTTAATGTTTATGCGGGGATTTAGTGTTGAATGCAAGACTTTCGGGATAAGTTCATCAAGCACCTCATGACAAGACTTTGAAGCCCCGAACAAGTCATGCAATGAAGCAAAACTAACTCCAAGAAGCCGGGGACTTGATCCGAGAAGACGACATACTCCGGGGACCCGACCGTAAAAGTCTTCGAATCTTCCAAGACAAGGAGTTGAGTCCAATTCGGAGAGAAACCGACGACATGGACCCATATGCGAAGGGGGAAGCATCCGGAAGCAAGGGAACCGACCTCGGGCAAAGGAGCCCGCGGGGCCGGGCCTAAATGGGCCCGGGCCGGCCGGCCCGATCCGGTCGGCCCCGTGCCCATTTAGGGCCCAAATGCGACGCCCTTTGCCCTAGCCGCCGATCGGGCTATTTATAGTCCCCCGACCGAGAGCCACGCGAGAGAAGATTTCGTCTTCGGCCGCCGAGAAGCAGAGAGGAGAGGGACACCATCTAGGAGAGGAGAGGGTCGAGCTAGTTGACTAGGGTTTTCCTAGCCGACGTGGGAACCTTGCAAGGAAGACCACGTCGGAGTTCCCGAGCTAGAAGCAAGATCAAGGAAGGATCCGGTGGTGATCTTGTGTATGTATCATTGTTATAGTTGAATTATCAAGTTGAATCTTTTCCCGCCGATCAAGTGTTTCCTCGAAGATTTCGTTTTTCGATCGGCTTTGCTTATTCCAATTCTATTCTCGAGATAGATTACATAGGGTGTTCTTGTAGCCGCGGTGGCTAGAGGTACACGCCGGATCCTCCGAAAGAATCTCGACTTGTCTTTTGACTCGCCCTAAGCTCCCCGCATGAATAGGGATACGTTGTGACAGAACGGGGGTCTCGAAAGGCGGATGTTTTCGGATTTGGACGGGAAACCACGATTTAAAGAGGCTTTTATTAAGATTCGATTTGCTACTTCTTCTTTTGCTTGGAACTTCAACGAAAGGCTTACCCCGATCCCTCTAGATCGGTTTATCTACCTAATCTTACTTTGTTTTCTCCGGTTTTTAGTAGATTAGATTCGTTTTGTGTCTTTTACTTAGATGCATTAGGTCTTTTATCGATTATTGAAGATTACTTGGCTTTAATAGATTAATTCTTGCGTCACACATTTGTTCCACGGATTCGATACCTTGGGTTCACCACTCGAGGGAAGAAGGGTCCCTTGACTACGACGGGAGACTTGTACGCTTGCGAGTCACGAACGAACTTTGATACAAACATTAACCGTCAACGGGGGCGGACCGTCCGCAAAGGCCGCGCGGACGGTCCGGCCGAGAGCCGCGGACGTCCGCAAGGGACACGCGGACCGTCCGGCCGGGGGCCACGGACCGTCCGTTAAAGACAACGGAACCACCAGGACCGACCCAAGAAAAACGGACCGTCCGCGAAGACCGGCGGACCGTCCGCGCGGGTCCCGAACCGTCCGCGCGGGTCCCGACCATCCGCTACCGAAGCTCGGACCGTCCGCGAACCGGACCGCAACGAAAACCTAAAACCAAACCGGATCGAAAGCGAAGGCGCGCAAGAACACGATGAACACGCGACGAACACGAACCCCGTGGACCGTCCGCCACCTCCCCGCGACCGTCTACGCCGCACGGACAGAGCATAAAACCGCTCGACCCCGAGGGTCAACTCTCCCAATCCATCACCGGATCTCCCAAACGGTAGAAGCCGTTGAGGCAAGAGTTTGGGGACAAGTTAAGCACCAAACAAGGATGCTATACCCCAAAAGTTTCACCTCTTAACTTCCTAAATCAACGGGAATCGTGGATCCTTTGAACTCCACCAAAAGCTAGAGCACCGAACGAAAATCCTCGAATCGAAGTGGTTTCCGGCGTTTGAGGGCACAAGATCAATCACAAAGATGCACGAGACATCCATCCATGTTTCCCTCAAAGAAATCTGGGGAGAAACCCACTCAAATCCACGGAATCACGCCAAGAACAAAGGCACGAAAACAAGCACAAAAAGACCACGAAAAACACAACTCCGAATCTTCTATACAAACCAGGAAAGATTCACAAGGTCTAGCATGCCGCCCTAGCATCCATCCCTCTCAACAAATCTCACATGAAGCTCTCATGCTATCCTAGAGAAAATGGAGAAGAAAATAGCTACGAAAATGAGAAATGGGAGGGGGAAATGAAACCCTAAGTCGCGAGTGAGAGAGCCATCCACACACCCTTATGGCTTATATATCGGGTCCCGCGGAGTGGTAAATGACTCGACTACCCCTAACTTAACTAGCGGCGATACAACCCACGCAGGGGCATTTAGGTAATGTTTGTGGGTCTTGCCATTGGACGGCCACGCCTTTGCCGCACCCCCCGCGTCCTCCCGACGCAAGCCATGCGATCCCGCCGCGTGTCCTCCGTTTCGAAGCTTCTCGACACGCCCGATCCCGTCTCCGTCGTGTTGGGCCCTCGGACTTGGTTTTGAGGCCCAAACCAAGAAACCGTCCTCCGATCGTTTTGTGGGCAAACCACCAAACCCCGCGTGCTCGGCCCCGGCCTCCCGCCAAACCACTTTACTTGACCGCCACCGTGCACCGCCGCTTGTCCATGACTTCATCTTGCTTGTGTCGCCACCATGTGGCCCGCACCCGGCCCCGTCGTCCACCGGTCCCTCGAACCGAGCCTACTTGTCTCTCCATCTCCCCGAGGCCCCTCAAGGCCGAAGACCTTTCGCGCCCGTTCTTCACCCGCAACAACACGAACCAGCCGCGGCCACACCCGCGCACTAAGCCAAGAGTCGGTCCAACACCCGTTGTCAATCACTCATCACCGAGGAGCGGTCATCCACCGACCACCGGACGCTCCCCGGTCCTCACACCGGCCGAGGCACGCGCCGTCCCGAGGCCCCGCGCCCCCAACGCGCCCCGTCCCGAGGAGCCCCGAGGCCGGCCGCCGTCATACGCGCGTGCACGCCGCGAACCGGCGGTCCGTCGGTGGTGCCGCCGCCGTACGCGCGAGCCCCCGAGCCGCCGTAGCACGGCGGGTATCTCCCCCGCACCCCTACGTTGCCCGGCCGAAAGCGCCGCCGGCTCGCCGGAATTGGCCGCGCCCGCGCCGCCCTCCCCGGCCGGGGACCCAATTGCGTTGCTTTGAATCTTGTTAGGGTGTTTCGTTTAAAATTGCAGGGCCGGTTTGTGAAGAACCCTATCTAGTTTATCTTGCGTTTAGTCCGGTGTCTTGTAAAAAGCCTAGAAATTCATAGTAAAATCAGAAAAATCTCAAACCAATTTTGTAGGGTTCAGGATGATAAATCCCATCTCTTTTGTTATTTACTCATGGCTGTATTCTAAATAGTTTTAGCATGAAAAATACAAATGTGTTAAACCTAGATCTGTCTTAACTTGAAATCCATAACTCCTCTGTATCTCAATTTTGGATATGTTGTGTGTTAGGATATGACCAGTTGTTGTGCCAAAAATTGCACAAATTTATGCAGTAGATCTTGCTAGATAAATTCTTTTCCATTCTTGCAAAAACTGCCTAGATGATTTTTCCTGCTAAATATATTTATGTTCTTGAGCTCAACTTGTGCACACTGTCTTGTAATGTCAAAATGCACATCTTGTAAATTGATCATGATTTTTGGCTTACCAGAATTAATTATTCTCAATTTATGCATGTTTTCCTTCGTAAATTAATAAACCCAGATCAGTAAAGTTCCTAGATATATATGCTGGTTCTTTAGGCTTGTTTAGGACCAGAGGGCATGCATAAGAAAGTTTGGATCAATTTGATGCTTATTTATTTTTGAATGCATTTAAATGGAATCACTAGCTAGCCTTTGTTATTTTTCCATAATATTTAATTTCCTAGCATCCAACACTTACATGTGGGTCCAATGGACCAGGATAGGTGCTAATATGCATATGGAACACTCCTTTAATTTTTAGTAATTTAATTGCTTAAGAAAAATCTTAGAAGCCCTTTTAATATTAAAGAGGAATTAAATAAAGACAAGCCCTTATATAAATTCTTTTTCCTTTTGGAAGAATTATTTAATGCAATTAAGAGATGATTAATTATCATTTCTGATAAGACATTAATTCATGGATAAAGATATTATTTATACCTTTTGCTTGTGAAAAGAAAAGGAATTAAAGCCTTCCCATGAAATGACAAATATAATAAAAACCTTTATTCAAATGTGCAATAACAGCATAACCCATGTACAACCAATAACCTTCCTAAAAGAGAAACCTTAGATAGATGCTTGTTAAGGTGAATGCGACCAACCAAGAGTTGGATAAGACAACAAACTATCACATCACCTAAATCTTGCATTGCATTCCGTGTAGATCTTCCGGACGGAGATTACTCCCTTGTCCCGGAAACCGAGGAAGGAGGAGCGGAAGCGTCGCTGCAGTACGTGGAAGTGCTCGACACCGAGGGTGCCTGTGCTAACCTAGCCGACGAAGGCAAGCTCGGTGCATCTAACCCGGTTTTCAAATTCTTTATTCAATTATCTATGGATGATTGTGCATTTACGTTCGGGAGTTGAATGAAACCCTAGATGCATGATCCCTAGGTACCTTTTGTCCCTACTAGTATGATAGATCGATAGCCGCTAGCTATAGGACCGTTACAAGTCGGGTGATGACCTCACTCGCGAGAATAGGTTCCTAGATAGGAATCACAAGTGCATCCTTAAATGGATTGCTCACGTGGTAAGAGCATGGGATCTGGGCTCCGGTCTAGTGGTTATGTGGGTTAAGTCTTTGAACGTACTAAGCACATGTCGGGTATGGGACCGATAAGCCTAGTACCTTATTGAGGCGGCAAGGGATCCTACCATTACTACTCTTGGGATTCGCTCTCACGGCTCGCCACCGGTGGTGTATTGTGACTCGGGTATCTCGCGGGGTATGCGGATAGCCCGCACCAAAGACTCGTAAGATTCGATCCCGACCCGAGGATTTTTGGGGACGGCCTGGGAAAGTTGTCCCTCTGTGGGCAGCCTACCGTGTGTTTGGGTTTACCTTGCAAGGTTTAAATCAATCGATTGTCAGCCTCTCACCGTTATCCGGACTACTTACTCCACTAGTCATGAGATCCCTAATGATGGAATATGATGAATATTATGTTTGATTAATTGTATTGTACAACTTTGTTTGTACTATTTGGCTAATGTAGTAAAGATTAAACCCACTAGAACCCGTGCTAAAATCTTGAAAGTAAGGACATACTCTTTGTTACCTTTTAGCAAAAGCAACCCAAAGTAGCCAAAAAGCCTTTCATGGTCTAGAATTGGTGAAGTAGATATCACCGACGGGTAAGACTTGCCGAGTATTAGCATACTCGGCCTTTGCCGTAATGTGTTGATCCGGGTAATGCCTTCGGTGATGTGTGGGCCGGTGAGATCCCGCCTTGCTCGGAGGGCGGAGTGGGTGGAGGACGACTACCGAAAGCATCATGGATGGCCTCCCGTGGTGTCTTCGCTTCCGTTAGTTTATTTCCGCCGCTTTCGAAAACTCGAACTATCTCGTATGGCAAAAACTATGGTTTGTAATAAATAAACCCCTTGGGGTACGAATTTGGATATTAATGTTGTTGTATCTCCGGACTCGCCTTCGAGTGAGTTTTAATGCATATATTCGATCCTTGTGCTTTTCAAGTGATTTACCGGCGTTAACTCGGCAACTAACGACAGGATGATACTTTATTATCGCTTAATGACCAAAGTGGATTGGTTTAGGTGATAGTACGGTATTTTCCGGGCGGGTTGTCACATCATCATCATACAAAGCTATATAAGAGCTCCCCACTAAGGAGTTCTCTTTGTGCAATCACCTAAGTCAATGTTCCTAACACTCGATGGTGAACACCGGGTCCGGTCGGGTGTTGATCAACCTCCGGTGACACGCCAAGGACGAGGCGACGGCTCGGGCAAAGGCACGGCAACCACCAATGGATCCGGTCATGCGCCAGCTTCTTCCAGAATCGCCTACAACTCTTGGAGAACCCGACCCACACCGTGGCCAACCCGCAGCCCAAGCCAACAACCCACCTCGGCCCACCGCCACAGCGCGGCGGCGCCCATGAACAAGCACGGGGAGTTTATGAGCCATCGTCCGCCGTTTTCACTCATGCCGCCGATCCGCTTGATGCCGGTGATTGGTTGAAGACCGTGAGCAAGATGCTCACCACGGCTCGGTGTGATGATAGAGAGAAGGTCCTATTTGCTGCAGACGACTCCGGGGTTCGGCAGAGCATGGTGGGATGCTTACACTACCGCCCATGCTACACCAGACGCCATCACCTGGCAGGAGTTCACTGAGAGCTTCAGGAACCATCACATTCCTGCAGGGTTGATGAGGCTGAAGAAGAAGGAGTTCCTCTCTCTCCAACAGGGGGGAATGTCAGTGACAGAGTACCGGGACAGGTTCATCGAGCTGTCTCGCTATGCACCAGAGGAGGTGGCAGATGACCCAAAGAAGCAGGAGCGTTTTATGGAGGGATTGGCTGGACCACTTCGGTATCAGCTGACATCTCACACTTTTCCATCTTTCCAGCACCTGTTAGACAAGGCCATCACCCTGGAGGCCATGCGCATAGAGTTGAGAGATTTGAAGAGGAAGGCCACTACTTTTGTGCCGTTTGGGAGCAAGACTCGTCCCCGTTTCATTCCACCGCAGGAACAACACCCCATGTTGGAGGTTCGGGTGGTAATTCGCGAGAAACGGTTTCAAAGAAACAATCAACCTTTCAAGCACCCCATTCAAGAGTTGCGCATTCCCCTCCACGTACTCCACGCCCCAACGACCAAAGACACTAGTCAAAACACCCCCGGCGAGAACCCCCGGTGAGACCTAGCGCGCCAAGTGCTCCTGTTGGCAATGCATGTTTCAAGTGTGGAGAGACTGGTCACTATGCTAACAACTGTCCTCAGAGGAGCGTCCCGAATACCCCAGTGCAGAATCAGCAGATGAGGAATGGAAACCAGACTCCGCAAAGCTCTAAGGGACAGCAGAGCTCCGCTCGTGGTAGATTGAACCACATAAATGCAACGACCGTGTTGGGTATGTTCTCTATCAACATTGTTCTCACATCGGCTCTACCATATCGTTCTCAAAATCTTTCTTTATCCTTCCGAATCTCGAGGACGAGATTCCTTTTAAGGGGGTAGATTTGTCACAACTCGAAATTTCCAATTTCGGGATGTGAATAGGAAGAAAAACTTAAACAACGATTTAGTCTAAATTTTAAAATTTTGCCCAAATTTTTATTTTCTTTACAGAAATATAGTATAGGAAAAATCCTTTGATTGATTTTCTAAATTAAATAAAAGTTATGTGTGTTGCATTCATGCCGATGCGTCTAGTGGTTCTTGAGTGCAAAAAGGTTTCAAAAATGCGTTTAGGAGCATTGTCCAACTCTCTCGAGAATTTTACGGATTTTTCTGGGATTTATTCTCATTTTCCTTGAGCTATTTCTATTTATTAGAAGGCTCTAAAATCTTTTTTCATGAGCTCCAAATGCTTTATGTGGATTGTTCATGTCTTAATCTATCTTTAGGAATTTTCCTGGATTTTTTGTGATTTTCGGAGTATTTTGGAGTATTTTTCGTGCCTTTAAGCAATTTCTAGACTTTTCGGAAATTGTTTTCGCATTAAAAATGAATTCTAAAAAAAGAAAAACCCTACCTACCGGATTGGGCCGAGCCCGAGGCTCGACCCAACCCGCGCGCCGCCGCCGCAGCCCGCGCGGGGCCCATCTAGGGCCCGCATTGCGCCGCCGCCCGGGGAGCCGCCGGCCGCGCGCGCGTCCCCATAAAGGCGCGCGCGCCTCCTAGCGCGGCCCCTAGCCGCCGCCCTCCGCGCCTCGCTACCCCGTGGCCGCCGCCTCGCGCCCGCGCGCGCCGCGCGCGCGCGCGCGCACGCGCTCGCTAAGCCCGCCGAGCCGCGAGAGAAAGCAAGGAACCCGCCGGCCGCCGTTGACTTAAATTTCCGCCGATTCCGTCGATTTCCGCCGGCGGTGAGCACGGCTTCGGGTTCCTCTCGTTCTCCTCGTTCGATTCCGGGTCTCCTCCGGCCTCCCTCGTCGCCCGTGCCGCCGCGCGCCGCCGTTGGACGAGAGCCGCCGTCCATGGCCGGTCTCTACTCGTGCGTGAGGAAGAAGATGAGGCCGTTTTGTGTGTAACCCCCGCAAAATCCGGAAATTAATTAGATTCAAGTTGGTGTCTTGCAATCTTTGCTCCAAACCCTCTAGATCTATTAAATCTTCACAACCGCATCCATCCCGAAACTTTTTGCAGATCTAACCCCCGCATTAGATCTATTCGCGAGCACTTGTTTGATGTGTCTCGGGAATCTCCTCTGCTAACCCCTAAAAGCTATAGTTAATTACGAATAGGTCCTCCGATCTTGTTTCCTCCATATCTTCCGCGTTTTAACTCGTTTTTAGCGTTCTTTATATCCACGCGATCGTCTCGACGAGTAGAACGACTTTTTGCCCCTGTTTAGTTCTGTTAGTACTGTTTGGTGATTGTTTCTTATTTTATTCCATTGTATGCTTGTATGTGAATGATGTGGTGCGTAGAAGACGGTTCGTTCGTGGAATACGCCGCAGTTGAAGATTTCCAAGACCTTGAGCAAGAAAGACACGTTGGTAGAAGGCAAGTCATTGCTGCATTCCCGTTGATCCTATTACAACATGCATTTTAATTACACTGTTATTTATTATTGCTTTGCATTAAATCGATGGGTCCTACTATTAAGGTTTGACTAGTTTTGTTTATCCTGTGCCTTGATCAACCTGGGTTTATGTTTATGTTGGGTAGACCGTGCTTAGTTGCTCAACTTGGGTTTATGGTGGTTTTGATGAACAACAATGTTAATCTTGCTTTACTTATGTTGTACCTTTCATTAAACAAGATCACCTGTGTTAATCGGAACATGGAGAACCACCCGGAAAACAGTGCTACCACAAGACATATGGCTCTGTCTTGGCTTATTAATTAGTGAACTAGGTGTTAGGTATGCTTTACCCGATAAGGGTTGGGGGTTGCCGGTAGTTGGTGTATAACCCGGCCCTCGACCGATCTCGGCTCTATGGTAGCTTCGCGTACCGAGAGAGGTTTATGCATTGCGCCGTCAAGTAACCTAGCGAGCGACACTCGCATCCGGGGATCTTTGTAACGGCCTCGTAGCGTCCCTATGCAATCACACCTCGGCGAAGTGTGGTATGATGCCCGATCGGCATCGCGTGGTTGGGTTTAAAGCTCTTCGGAGTTTTTAAGCGACTTGTGGGTAAAGATGTACGACCTCTGCGAGTGTAAAACTAACTAGTTAGTCGTGCCCACGGTCACGGGCGGCCCGGACCCTCACATGATTAAACTATGGAAGATGGATTAACCTTGTTGCATTTACTTTCGTTCATGATGTTGATGCTCATGTTAATCTTTGGGTTGGTATAAACTTACATTTCCTAGTAATTTAGCTTGCTTAATAAAATTTGACCAACTAAAATGTCGATTCGCTATGCAACCACAAGCTTCCACCATAAAGCCTTTGCATGTTGTTATAGATCTTTTCCCTTGTTGAGTACGACATGTGCTCATGCTTGTTCTTTTATATGCATCTACACAACCCGGTTCTTCGCTCGGACGGACGCTTTGAAGACTTTTCCGGAGAGTTCGGTGGTTTCTAGGCGAGCGTGCCACCGCTCACCGCCCGTGGAGACGTCCTTTACCGCCGCTAGTACTCGCTTATGTTACGATTTTGAGACATTCGGTCATGTAATAAAGTTTTAATACTCTCTTTACGCTTTTACACTCGTGTTTTGGTATACACTAAGTCAATGCATGTGTGAAACTTGATCCCGGCGCACATGTGTTCTATGCATTCGGATTTGCCCTTAAATCCGGTGTGACACTTGGCGGGGAGGCCGGACCAAGCACGCGGGGTTTGGTGGTTCGCCCACAAAACCATCGAGAGGACGGTTTCTTGGTTTGGGCCTCAAAACCAAGTCCGAGGGCCCAACACGACGGAGACGGGATCCGGGCGCGTCGGGAAGCTTCGAAGCGAAGGACACGCGGCGGGATCGCATGGCTTGCGTCGGGAGGACGTGGGGTGCGGCAAAGGCGTGGCCGTTCGATGGCAAGACCCACAAACATTACCTAAATGCCCCTGCGTGGGTTGTATCACCAGTAGTTGAGTTAGGGGTAGTCGAGTCATATACCACTCCGGCGGGACCCGATATATAAGCCATGAGTGTGTGTGGATGGCTCTCTCTCTCCGGACTTAGGGTTTCATTCCCCCCCTCCCATTTCTTATTTTCTATAGACATTTTCTTCTCCATTTTCTCTAGGCTAGCATGAGAGCTTCATGTGAGATTTTGTTGAGAGGGATGGATGCTAGGGCGGCATGCTAGACCTTGTGAATCTTTCCTGATTTGTATAGAAGATTCAGAGTTGTGTTTTTCGTGGTCTTTTTCGTGCTTGTTTTCGTGCCTTTGTTTTCGGTGTGATTCCGCGGATTTAAGTGGGTTTCTCCTCAGATTTCCTTGAGGGAAACATGGATGGATGCCTTGTGCACGTTTGTGATTGATCTTGTGCCCTCAAACGCCGGGAAAACACTTAGATTCAAGGATTTTCGGTCGGAGCTCTAGTTTTCGGTGGTGTTCAAAGGATCCGCGATTCCCGGTGATTTATGGAGTTAGGAGGCGAGATTTTTGGGGTATAGCATCCTTGGTTGACGCTTTTCATGTCCCCAAACTCTTGTCTCAATAGCTTCTACCGTTTGGGAGATCCGGTGATGGACTGGAGGTGTTGACTTTCGGGGTCGAGCAGTTTTCTGCTCTGTCCGCACCTCGCGGACTGTCCGCGAGGACCTGTCTGTTCTTCGCGTGTTCTTCGTGTTCTTGCTCGCATTTGTTTTCGATCCGTCGTGGTTTTGAGTTTTTGTTGGGCGAAGTTTCGGACGGTCCGCGTGTACCGGGCGGACAGTCCGCGGGTGCCTGGCGGACAGTTCACGTGCTCCCCGTGGACCGTCCGTTTTTCGAGGGTCGCTTCTGGAGGTTCTGTTTGCATTTTTGGACGGTCCGCGGCAAGGGTGTGGACAGTCCGCGATACCCTGCCGGACAGTCCGCGCGGCCTTCGCGGACGGCCCGCCCCCGCCGGCCGGACGGTCCGCCGGTGCTCGGTCGCTTTGTTCTTTGGTTCGATTCCTTCTTCGTTTCTTTCGTGCTTCCGCTCGTGCTTCAAGGAGTCGTTCCTAAGACTTGAGGTTGATCCATAACCTCGTTGTCTTGGCGATTGGTGTGTGATTCGATCCATCGCTTGTGTGTGACCGGGATTTGACTAGGGTATAGGTCGGGTTCTTTTAGAAGAATTTTTACCGGCTCCTATTCACTCCCCCCTCTCTAGTCGCCATCCGATCCTTCAATTAGTATCGGAGCTTGGTGCCGGATTCTTTGTGATTTTGAGAAGTCGTGAATCCTAAAGATGGCGTACGTTGAGCGGGGCAGTCCGCCGCACTTTGATGGGAAGGGTTACCACAAATGGGCGGCCCGAATGATGATCTTTCTTCGTGGCAAGTTGTTGGATTTCATTGTGCTTGACAAGACCTATGCTATTCCGGCCAACATCCATACTCTTATGGTGACCGATGCCGGTGCTAAGGCCAAGTATGAAGCAAATGCAAAAGCCATTGATCACTTGGTCCGAAGCTTGTGTGATCCGAGTTTGAGCGTGTTCGCCATTTGAATCTTGCTTGGCAAATTTGGGAGAAGTTGTTGGTTGCTCACGGTGGTGATAACCATGTGAAGGCTCGCCTCTTTGTTTCTTACCGGATGCAATATGAGAACTTTACTCAACTTCCGGTGAGGACATTGATGCGATGTTCCAGAGGTTCACCGCCATCGTGAACAACATGAAGGCTAATGTTGAGGATTTTCCCTACACTGAGCATGATCAAGCTCGAAGCTCTTGCATATCTTGGACCCAAATGTTTGGGGTGCTAAGGTTGAGGCCATCAAGGAGTACGGGGCGTATTTGACTATTGAGTTGGATAACCTCTTTTCAAAGCTCAAGTCGGTTGAGGTTGACGGGAAGTTGCAATCCAAGCATGAGGGCTCGGACCGACCATAGTCTTACTCTTGTGGGCGGATCAAAGGGCAAAGCTAACCCTTCCCGTCGACGGTTTCCCTTGTCTTCTATTATGTCTATTCCGGATGAGGAGTTTGATGTCTTGGGCGAGGAGGAGCTGGCCTTGCTCTCAAGAAGGTTTGATCGACTACACGAGAGTCGGAGGAATGCAAGGCGGAGCTCAGGGACGTGCTACAAGTGTGGCAAGCGTGGCCACTTCATCGCCGAGTGCCCGAAAGCGGAGGAGAACAAGTACAAGATGAGCGAGTACAAGGCGCATCCGAGGCGTGAAGACAAGTACTCCTCCAAGGGCAAGCACTTCGACAAGTCCAAGAGCAAGGACAACGAGAAGCGGTGACCAGAGCAAGGGAGGCTAAAAGAAGGACAAGGCAAGAGCCATGGTGGTCGGTGCAAGCGACGTCGATTCGAGCTCAAGCGACGCACGGTCAAGCTCAAGCGGTGAAGATGAAGACGCCGAGAGGCGCAAGGGCAAGAAGAGTGCAAGCGGAACCTCGGTGGGTTGAGTCGTATGACGCTTGAAGGCTTTTGTGGCATGGGCCATAGCTCAAGCAAGCAAGAAGAGCGAGAAGGAAGACGGCGACTCCGACTCGGAGGATGAGGTAAATCGTGACCCCGACTCTTTGCTTGCCGAGATCACTAGGTTGAATGGCTTGATTGACAACCGTGATAGTGTGTTGAGAGATGCGAAAAAGATGAGGAAAGATCTTAGGGCTCAACTTGAGAATGCTAGTGAGAAAGTAGGAGAGTTAGAGTCTAAGTTGCTTGAATTGAAACTTGAGAATGACTCTTTGAAACTTGCTCCTACTATCTCGATGATGTTGAATGCTACGAGTGTGATGCATGGTTGAATGAGATCAAGTTGCTTAATGAGAATAATGCTTCTACTTTGGATAAACTAGATGCTCTTAGGACTGAGTACGATGAGCTTAAGGCTAGACCCACTTTGCTTGGTGCTTGTAAATCATGTCCTATGTTGCATGCTAAGCTTGTTGATGCTCGTTCTACCATTAGTTCTTTGGAAGCATCTTTGAAATCTCCTGTTGCAAATGCATGTTCTAGCTGTGATGAAGTTACTTTGCGCAATCTTGAACTTACTTCCCGTTTGGATGTCATCTATGAGGAGAATGACTATTTGAGGAAGATGTTGGGTTGGTTGTCCGGGCGGGAACCTCAATTGAAAATCATGATTGTGGAGTTCAAGAGAGCGGATGGTCGTGGTTTGGGTTTTGAGAAGGTGGGTGAGAAAGTGGGAGAGAGCAGTGGGGAGAGTGTGTATGAGAAGTGTGTTGAGTCCACCCCCGAGTTTGAGGTGATCGGAGAACAAGTTTGTATGTCATCTCGAACAAAAAAAGTGTCAGAACAAATGTGAACAGCTGTAAGAACAAAATCCGATTATATTTGTGTGTCATCTCGAACAAAAACAAATGTAGTGTCAGTATAAATTAGAACAAGGGTCGGAAGAAATTGTTATTATAACCCGAACAAGACACTTATAGCTAGAACAACTTATTATTCTAACGAGAACAAATTTACATCTCATCTCGAACAATAAAAATATTAATGGAGAGAAAATATTAAAAAGAAAAGAATATAAAAAAAGAAATAAAAAAATACAGTAGAAAGTAAAAAATAAATTAAAAGAAAGAGAAATAAAAGTGAAATAAGAAAAGTAAAAGAAATAGAATAAAAACAAAGAAGAATAACGAAACAGAAAAAATAATGTTAGAAAGGAAATGTAAATAAAAAAACAAGGAAGAAATAAAAAAAGAAATAAGAAAAATAGAAAAGGAAAAAGAAAAGGAAATACAAAAAGAAAAGAAAGAAATAAGAAAAAGAAAGAAAGAAAAACGAGAAAGAAAAAAGCAACCGCAGAATACTGCTGGAAAAGAAAGAAAACACGACGAAGAAAGAAACCCGGAAAAAAGGAAAGAAAAACAACCGAAAAAGAAACAAAGCACGAAGCAAAAAAGAAACCCGAAAAAAAGAACAGCGCAGCCAGTGGCGAAGCCAGCGCCGGCGGCCAGGGGGGCTCCCGCCGCCGGCTTCTTTCTCCAGCCCCCCTTCCCCTCTTCTTCCTCCTCCTCCGGCCTAGGGGGGCTCAGTCAGGGAGGCTTCGGGGGCGCGCCGGCCGTAAGGGGGGCTCCCCCCCCCCCCCCCCCCCACCCGCCCACCGGTGGCTCCGCCACTGAGCGCAGCCGCGCACTAGCGGTCCGCGATAGGTTCCGAAATTGTCACTTAAACGAACGAGACGCGTATGTTTGCCAACCATTGTTGGAATTAGGCAGCAAAATGTTATGTTGCTTGACTGCATGGCACGGTATATTGCACGGAAGTGCTGACAGTTTCCTGGATGTTCACGCTCAACAGATTTTGCAACACAGAAGTACGTACTTCGCGGCAACTGAAGGCAGCCATAGTCCGATTCTAGTTGTTTCGTGTAGCTGCCTTTACAACTGACAGTGCACAAACTTGGCCAGTTGAAACGTCACAAGTTGGAAAAGTACGAGTGTTCTTGTGTGCTGTTCTCCTGATCCTTGTGGCTCTCTGCGTAGCCAGTTCGTACCTGCCCTCGGCGAGCTCGCAGAGCGCGGCCGACTCGTGCAGCAACGGCCTCAGCCTCGTCCTCTTCAACACCACCGGCTGACCGACCGGCCTCGTCTGCTTCCAAGCATGACCCTCGCGAGATTTCATCCGCCGTGGAGTAACGTGTGGAGCTTCGTGCTGTCGGCGCCGGACAACGGCGGGTACATCTCCATCGGCTTCTCGCCGACGGGGCGGATGGTGGGGAGCAGCGCGGTGGTCAGGTGGGTGGCGGCGGAACGAGCTCCAGGTAGTGCCTGCCGGACCATGGGAAGCTGCCGTCGTGTCCCGGCTCTACCTCGCGTTCCAGCTGGCCGGGAAGTCGCTCACGGATGTCGTCTACACCGTGGGGCCTAGCGGCAACTTTGCCGGGGTCCAACGGCCTGCTGCCGCAGCACCAAAACACCCAGCAGACGCGCGCCGTCGGCCCCTTCGTCTCCGGCTATCACACACCACGGACCACGCTAGGCAGGCGCACCGCGCACGAACGTGGACAGATACAAGACGGCAAGGCTGATGCCCTGTCGCGGAAGGAGACAGAGCCAGACACTCTCCCGTCCGGGAACGTATGAGTTAAACAATTGTTACCGACAAACTTATGGTATGAATACGGCATGTATTGCTGCTGGCTGAAACCGCGTAAACCATGGCCCAAAGCTCCAACGGCCCAAACAAGGCCGAACACATGCTGCCGGTCGGTGGGAAATTTCCGGGTCATTGTGCCGTTCAGTGTACGTCCAATGGAAACGACACACTGAACGGCGCCTTTTCAGTCTTTTAATTTTTATTAATAGCGGGTTGCTTGGACTGGAGTATTATCGTTGTTTCCCGTGTTAGAGTTGTTAAAGTCTGACAGGTCCATCTGGTCGTAGTAGTTCACAATTTCTCGCCGTCTACTACGTCGTTCAATATTTCCGTACAACGACAATCCGTGAATATTGCTAGCGCCTGGACATATTAGTCTGTGGGCCATCACCATTGACTTGCATGAGTCTTCCATCTCAACTTCCCGTCACATCGATCTCCGGACGCTAATTATGAGTACTAAATGCAGATTAATGACAAAATCCATTTCACGACCTCGTTGCATTCGTTTGTTTACTTGGTGATACTAGTCTTGATTTGTTACGAGAGAAAAATCTTCTTGTTGAGTTCTTTGGTGGCGGTTTGTTACGAGAGAAAATCTTCTTGTTGGTGGTGACAAGCCGAACGAACAGGCTGCTCTACGTTAATTTTCGAGATGAATCTAACGAGCCTAATTATGCCAAAATTATGTCATAATTAGACAACGTCACGCTACACGAACCAATCTCTAATGACGGATTAATTAAATTTAATGGATTCGTCTCGCATTTTTCGGTCTATTGGTGTAATTATTTTTGTAAATATTATATTCAATACTCCTAAGGTCACTCCCAACCCAGACTTATGGTAAATTCTATAGTCATTAATTATACTGCCACATAAGTAATTTGCTGATGTGACAAGCAATTTATTGATGAGAGAGGGGTAGAATCATAGAAACCAAGTCTAAGGGCACCCGTAGTGGTGCCGATATGCTCTCTACAAGGGTGCCAGCTAGGAGAGAGAATGCATTGTCGGCTTGTCGCTAAACCCAGCGACACTCTACAACACGCACTTCGACTACATTTTTGGGCCTCGCATAGCGTCCCTTCATTTCTCCTTACCTACCTGCCTCAACCCTCAACTCGCCAGGGGCATACGAGCGTCGTCGATGGCCGCTAGGGCCGAGCTCAACCACCGCTGCCCTAGCCAGGACGGAGCACACCGACATCGGCCCCGCGCGTCCACCATGACCGACGAGGGGGTAGCGGGCGCTGGTGTAGGGAATGACGGGCGAGCGCCGTCGCGGCCGGAGGTAGGGGTGCGGCGGCCGTGAGGGCGGCGCCAACATAGGGGAGGACGACTGGCCGCCGATACGCTAGGGGGCAGGGTGCGCGGCGCGGCCGGCACTCTACGCGACCGGGGGGAGGGGTCCTACTGACGACCGACGCTCGAGTTCAACGGGCGACCGCGTGTGTTCGACGATGCCGCTCAACAACGGCCGGTGGAGGAGAGAAGTGGCGCGTCAGTTGCGGCCGTTGCCGGCCGAATTTGTCCCTGCCGCCGCCGGCTGGGAGATGGGAAAGACGGGGAAGGAGGAAGTGCCGCAGGAGGAGAAAGATGATTAAAAAATAAGTGACGTGCGTACCTAGTAAATATAGAAATAAATGCTATAGTTAATTCATTGGGTGAGTTGTCTACAACAACCATCTAAATATGAGTTGTATAACCATTGTTACTGCTCTAAAACGTGCAAAACGAGGCCCGTCGAGGTCCCGTGTGGATGCCTACATGCTCAACGTATGCCCTTATATATCTAATAAAATGAGAGTAGGATATTAGATAGACTCCATAATACGAAATATGTATTGGAAACGACTATGATTTATTGTGATCGAGTCTTCAATTGTTTAGAATGTGTAGAGTCTGGGTTAGAATGCCTCAGCCTTGAAAGAGGATGCAGAAGTTTCAGTTGACGAACTCGGGGCCTATATACTCCCAGGATCTCCACGCCGCCGGCCACCGCAACGCCTGCTAGTGTGCCATTCCGGTCGTGGAGGACGAGATCCAAAAGCAACCACTACGCCGGCGAGTCACGCGTCTTGTTAACCACGTTCTCGACCCCTCCGGAGCACACACAGCCATACCCGTACAGCGGCCAGGGCAAGCAAGGAGCAAGCCGCGCGCGTCGTCTCTACTCTCCGGCCTCCGGCGGGGCCATCGCTTCTTCGTTCTTCCAGCCATACGGTACATAGTACTGCTTCCCTTAACAACAGCTTATAGTTGTAGCCCACGTCACATAAAGCTTGCTGTGTCTGTCTACTTCTCTCCTCGCACAACCGTATGTCAACCTGTTGTCAACTTGGAGCAAAATCATTTCATCCTAGTCCATTTTCCAATTCAGATTTTGTTGAACGGCAGAAGCTTGCAGTGTTGTTGTTTCTCGTACCTCTTGTATTCCTGTCTTATTAATTGGAATTTTTCTCCCCACTAATTTCGGAATTTAAAAGGGGCAGTGCGTACTGAACAGTTAACACCGGAGGGGATAATCTCAGGAGGGCCTCATTTCTTGCCTCTCTTTGTCCATAACTAGCCAGTTCTTCCTCTGTTACTGCGCTCGATCTGTCTACATACAGTCCCATGGAGGATCACCTCGATCGGGCGCAGCAGTTTATTGTAATCTATCATTGCTCGTGCGCCTGCAGTGCTTCTCCCCACTGCCTTTGCTTTCATATTTGGTCTTTGTACTAGTACAATGCACAAATAATCTTTTGCTCCCTTCTTTCTATGTATGTATAAAACATAGCATAAATTTCAATCTTCTCACCCAGGGGTCATGACTCATGTTGACTTTGTACTAACAGAAATTACAGGACTTAATTATGGTGCCAGAGGATCTACCCTTTCAATTCATAAAGGAAATTACTGATGACTTCTCAGAACATCACATACTTGGTGCAGGAACATTCGGAATTGTTTACAAAGTAAGATTTGGGCATGCTCAATTTTCGTATTATGTCTGGCCAACAAAAACCGTGTAGCAGTGTTTTCAAATGAAATGGTATTACTATATCAACGTGGACAGCAACCACCTTCAGGATGTGGTAACAACAAACCAGACGAAACTTGTACCAGATATTTGATAACATACATTTTGCAGGGAGTGACTAAAAACGAGCAGGTTGTTGCCGTGAAGAAGCTGAAGCCTTGTTTTGTCGACCTAGACAACAAGCACTTTCGAAATGAGTTCCATACCCTCGTGAATCTTGACCATCCAAACATTGTAAAGGTTCTTGGCTATTGTTACGAAGCAGAGAAAAAAAATATCATGCTGGATGGAATTAAGGTTTTTGTTGATGAGATACATACAGCTCTCTGCTTTGAATACATGCACAATAGGAGTCTGCAAAAACATCTTTCTGGTACAGCTGCATGCTCCATTTTCAGTATGCCTACAAATAAAAGTCTTGTATATTGCATTTGATTAATATTTCTTTTGTTTACTACTATAGATGAATCTTGTGGACTTAAGCACGATGATTGGCACACGAGGTTCAAAATAATCAAGGGAATTTGTGAGGGTCTAAAGTATATGCATAAGGATCTAGAAAAACCTATTTACCATTTGGACCTAAAACCTGACAACATATTGCTAGATAAGGATATGGATCCAAAGATTGCAGATTTTGGTTTGTCCAGGATCTTTGGTCAAGACATAACATGGACCACACACAATGCTTATGGATCACTGTAAGTCAAATTCCTCTTTACTGAACTTATCCCTTTTATAAGTTACAACCCAACAGACTATATACGTGCATTACAAATTCATTGCATGTGACTCAATGCAGTGGTTATCAGCCACCAGAATACATCGACAGAGGTGAAATCTCAGAAAAGTTTGACATATTCAGCTTGGGTGTCGTAATAATAAGGATAGTGTCAGGACATGCGAGCTACCCCCAATGTCTACACATGCCTTCAGATGAATTTATTTATCAAGTGAGAAATGATAGGTGTTAATATCAGGACCATTTTTTTATCGAATTCTACCTCATATTTACATTGAAATAGTATCTGCTAGCTTGACAATTCCATTTATCAGGTCCGTGAAAACTGGAGCAAAAAGATTCAGGAAAGATGCAGAAGTATTGATTCCCCGCTTGAAGCACACTGCCACCAAATTGAGACATGCACTCGGATAGCATTGAACTGTTTGGATGAAGATAGTCAAAAAAGGCCTGACATAGTGAAAATCACTGAGAGGCTTGAGGAGATTGAAATTGGCATTGGCAAGGTAATTGATATGATTTAATTTGTAAAAGCATATACTAGGTAGCTAGGTCAGGAACTCAGGACATAAATTTACTTTATGTGAAATAATGTAATCAGTTCACTTTGTTATGTTCTCCTAGCATATTTGGAATTTCTTCTCAAAATTTGTCGATCACTCCGCGATTCAAGAGCCTATTACAGTTTCTCGAGCCTCTAAAATTGATATTCATTGTTTTGAACTGTATTGCATTGATAGATAGGGAGAAAGCTGAACTATATGTGTACATTCTCATTTCTCTACAACTGAAAGCTATAAGATACTAAATTATTTAGTGAAAAAACTATACTGACATAAAACGATTTGTTGTGTCAATTTCAACGATCCACAATGCATTAAATATACGAATTGAAGGTCTTTCCATGTGGGAGAAAAACAATCCAATCCACTTTCTTTTCTTTAAGTAATTTCTTTTTCTATAGGTTTTAAGAAGTGGTTTCTACTATACGGAAATTTTGTTTATCACATACTTTGTGTTTGGGCAAACAGAAAGGCTAAATTTTCCATACTAATTAAACATTACATCCTCTGGTCCAAAATATGATTCGTTATATGATTCATGTTTTTCGAACTTCAAATCTCCAATTAATACTTATTGGGACTAACAACAAAATACTGATACTGAATACTGATTAAAAAATCACAAAAATTCTTACATAATATATATTTTTATATGAATTACACATTTCAATCAAATTGTTAGTAAAAAATATTCACCTTGAAAAATGTTTTAGTGAATTTTATAAGTATTATTATTACTTATCGAATTGTCTGGTTTGTTCACAAACTAATTCAAATCTTGCAGCTCCCCGAGGAAGGATGTGGCATAAGTTTTTCTGAAATGACAGCTCAAAATACTGATTTGTCAAGCCCAAGTTGCATTAAGCCAGAAATTATTGATGCACGAGAAACATCAACATATGTACTAGAAGAACTCATAGTAGGGAGGGAAGAAGAAAAAAAGGAAATAATAACTTCATTACTTGAGGGCTCATCAAAAAAGATTTCCATCCTTCCCATCCATGGTATTGGAGGCATCGGCAAGACAACATTGTCAAGATTGATTTATAATGATCCAATGTTCAAAAGTTATTGTAAAGCATGGGTCCATGTGTCAAATAGATTTGACTTGAATAAAATCCGTGACTCTATTATTTCACAACTTATTGAAAAAGAGATTCAGGCTAATGAACTCACAGAACTGCTTCATGGTAATGAGATTATGATTGTTTTGGATGACCTATGGGAGGATAATCCATTTCAGTTGCAAGACTTGAAGGATATGCTATATCATGATGATAGCAAAATAATTATTTTAGTAACAACACGAAGTGAGAGTGTTGCAGAGAGAATATGTATGAACCTTCAACCATACAGGATATTACCCTTGACGGATGATATGTGCTGGGATATAATAAAACACAGAAGTGGTTTTGGTGCTAGAGATGACAAAGAAAAGTTGAGGGGTATAGGACAGGAGATTGCTCAGAAGTGTGCTGGTGTGGCTTTAGCAGCTCAATCTCTTGGATTCACTTTAAAAGACATGAATTTTGACCAATGGGTGAAAGTCAAAGACAATGATATATGGAAAGAACATATTTCAAAGGATCTCTCTTTGCAAAATCATGTTCTCGCATCTTTGATGTTAAGTTATAGCTATATGGATATATGTTTGAAGCCATGCTTCACCTATTGTGCAATCTTCCCAAAAGGTCACCGGATAGTTAAAAATGATCTAATTTACCAATGGATTTCTTTAGGTTTCATAAAGCCAACGCAGTTACTCTCGGTTATGGACCTCTGCAAGAAGTTTTTTAGGCAGCTGCAAGGACTATCCTTTCTTAAAGAGTCGCCCAAGGTTTGTTATTTCTACATATACCAATACTACATTAATGTCTACATACCAATATCTGGAATTTTCGCTCTTCTCCGATCCTTCAATCAATTTGAAAGCAACTGACATATACAAAGTACTGTTCATCTAAACGGTTGTTTAACCCATTTACACACCGTTTATACGCTAGACTGTTTCCATTTAATCAGTTGTTTTGACTGTTTAAATGGCAGTTTATCCCATTTAAGCACCTGTTTTTTTCTGAATAATGGACTAAATGGCAGGTGATTGACTATTTACCTTTTAGCATTTAGGATAACATTGCTACAAAGTATAGTAGTCGTTCATTGGACTAAAACAAGCACACAATGTCATAACTTACCATGTTCCAGGTTTATAAAAGTAAGTGCTGGTCAAGAGCTGATATTTTAGCCATCCAATGAAAATAAAATTTATATTGCCATATGGTCCTTCACAAGAATTTGTACATACTAGCAGGGAGCCCGTGCAAAGCACGGGCGAGGGCTTCTTCTTCTTTTTTCCCTTTTTTTGTTATTTCTAATGGAAGATCGAGGAGCATAAGGGAAAAGGAAATGTTTAAAAGATCAACAGTTGTTTGCAAAAGTGGCGTACCCGGTAATGTGTGTTAACGGGTGTTAGTATAATAGTAGGGATCCGAAACTGCTGCGGTCTGCAATCTTGGTAATGGGTATTTGCTGGTCGTTAACGGGTTAGCTCTTTAAAATGAGTTTAAACTGTTTGTTAACGGGTGGGTACCATTCGAAGCGGACGTGTACTGTTCATGTGATCCGGTACTTCACTGTTTATTGATGGGTTAGCACTGTTTTAAAACATGTTCAAACTGTTTGTTGATGGGGGGTTCCTCTGTCCCAAAAGAAATACAATTCTAGAACAGTGTCATGGTTTAATATATCAAGACCAATTATAGAGAAAAGTATAAGTAATTAAAATATAAAATAAATATAATTAGATTAATTATATATGTATTTTTATAATAAATTAATTTGGAGCCATAAATGTGAATACTATTTACTAGAAATATGAGTACTATTCACGGACACAAGTAGTATCTGAGTACCATAGCATGACATGGGCCTTGCGACCTCCCCCTCCTCGTTGGTGCACAAAGGTCACCCTGTACATGGTCCGGTTTCACCGGTTTTTGGTTTGAACCCGACCGAGACTGTGGTAGAGTCTCCTAGGCGGTTTGGAAACCGACGGGTTGGATGGTTTTCATGGTTTGCTCGTCGGCGGTGACAGTAATGGCCATCACGGACGCGGACTGTCCGAGATACGGATTTGTGGACCTTCCAGCGTTTCCTTCGAAGTGTTCAAAGATGGTGCAGCTTAGCCCCGCGGTGCTGCTGCCGTCTCACTCTGCTCCCTCTCGGCACTGCTGCCGTGGACCGTGGTGCACGGCAGCAAGCTACGGCTCACCAAGCTCTATATGGCGCCGCTCAAGGACGACCTCCCGCTCGTCCTCAACCTCTCCGGCCCACCCAAGCACGCGAGCTTCGAGTGCCACCAGTACCACCACGTGTGCGCGCACGTGCACAACTAGCAGCCTAGCACCCACAGGATTGCCCGCGCACGGGCCACGGCGTCGCCTCTGCCGACGACCGGTTTCGCTGCAAGTGCACGACGCCAGGCAACGAGAGCCATGAGCGGCGGCGAGATGGAGGTGGAGGTCAGAGCCGTCGACGCGGCGGCGCGCGAAGCTGATTCGTCGCACTTCCGCTCCATCTCATCCACACCCTCGAGCACACCTCCACGGCCGGTCATGGCGGCACGCAGGGAGCTTTGCGGCGTGGCCGGAACGTGAACCTCAAGGTCGGAGGCGCTGAGCATCAAGGCACTTGCTTTTCTACTTGCTCTACGGCAGCAGCGAGCACAACACACGTGGTGGCGGGCTCACGAAGAAACGGCGGCGTGCGTGCACCGGGTCACATGGTTCCAAACCTAACTCGAACCAACCCGCAAATCATTTTAAGCAGCGGTTAATATGGGTTGGTTTCATGGGTTGGCCGGGTTCAAACCGGACCATGTACAGGGCTACACAAAGGTACTTGCTCTTGCTTGTCATGATTGAGTGGGGCTGTTTGGATCCCGGCCACTATTTGCCAAGACACACTTGTGGCTGCCACAAAGAATTGTGGCCACTCTTCGGTTGGGAGCTGGGACCGTGGCAACAACAAATTACAAGCACCCAACAACAAATTACAAGCAATTGTGGTGCGGCGAGAGTGGCGGAGAAACGGGTCGTTATAGTCCGTGGCAAGTAGACCTGTGGCGTGGCCGTGTGTGGCTGGCATCCAAGCAGCCTCTTAGTCTACCTTCTCATGCCTGCCATGGACTGCATGAACATTTCCAATGTTGTCGCTAGCGAACGGTTCTATGCACGAGCCGCCCATCATTGTCGAGCCAACTTTGGTTAGCATGTGGCATCAACATTGAGTATCCAACAGGTGCGCGCGAGCGTACACGCCGAGTGTATCCCTCGAGCCCTCGAGTCGGGGGGTTTATTTCGCGTTAAGGGTGTTTACTACCCAACTTGCTTAACCTCATTCTTAGTTACTCAATACTATTATAATAAAATTCGCGGTGAGGATTAATAGATCCATTTATGATAGCTTCACATTAGCTTTCTGATTTTTAACAATTGAGGCCCGTCTTAATTAGGTGATACCCGCGTATTGCTGCGGGAATTTCTATAAAATTTGAAGATGCAATTTGAAAGCAGAAACACTAAAATGATTGCATCACAATACTTTTTTTTTGCAAACAACAATATTGATGAAAACACATTCATTTTATTGAGGGTGAGCTACTTAAAAATTTGTAGCATGGTACTCACAAAGACTAACACAATGCATGCATGGCTACTAAAATTGGTAGAAGACATAAATTCATGATTCTAGTTGATGGCGATGTGTACAACTTGCATGTTGAGAGAAGATATGGCGGATGATGACGTGTACCTATTGCATGTTGAGAGAAGTCTATGTATGATGTGTAGTGAGTCTCACCTATATAGTTGTTATAGATTAGTCCTATCATAACATTATTATAATCAATTTATTATCACAACACGAGTGACAAATGTTAGCCAATCCAGGGACATGGTATGGGCATGGTACGAGTGATCTATCTTGGATATTTTGCTCCATATTTGGAAATTCCCCTAAGAGTGTGCTAAAAAATTCTTCCCCAAAACAATGTATTGGGAGCTCTTCTGAAAATTTCTTACCCCAAAATCACAGCACCCCATAGCAGATCCCCAATAATAAATTCCCTAATATTTTAAACTTGCCACATCACAACACTTTAGACCCCTAACGTAATTTTTTTATATTTCATTTACATCCTTCTCATTAGCATCAAGGGTCTTCCTGCACTTTTCATCTCTACTAAGGACAATGCCATTAAATGTCAAGGATATTTCCACATCACCTCTCATCTCTCCCCCGGTTGATTTGTTTCGGTAGTCTCCCCCGTGAGATCTCGTTTCTCCCGTCTCTAAGGAGGCTCGATGAGCGCGGCACCTCCTCCTATGGTGCTCGGCACGCGCAGTGTCTTGATGGTGCTCGGCGCACGCGGGCATCTCCGCAGCAAGCGCGGCAACACGCGATAGTCATTGTAGGCATGTAGCTAGGGGAAGTCGCTATGAGGCGAGCAGCAGCGATGGATTCGATTTGAGCGGCAGGTGTGGATCGAGCTCGCCGTCCTCCACTTCAGTCCAGGCAAGTTTGCATCTTTGTTATTCAAAATTTTGACGGAGGGCGTTCGATGAACTGGTGGCCGCGGCAAAAAACTCGGGCCGGGGGGGGGGGGGGGGGCGGTGACTCTCGCGCGTCCGCGGAGCGGATTGGGGGAGGATGGAGGACGCGCAAATATACGAGGCGGAGGCCTCCGTTTTCGCGTCGCGAATAGATACGGGAGGGTACTGGGGAACTGTTGGACTACGTTTTTTCTCTTTTTCTCCCCAAAACAGATATTAGGAGTGGGATTAGCAGTCTTTTGGAGTTGCTTTAATATTAATAGACATAGTAACAAAGGAAAGTGAAGTTTCCCTGAAGAAGTTCTTGGTTTAATTAAACCTCAATGCTTTTTAGTCAAATAGAAAAAACCATCAATGCTTATACATCTGTAATACTACGACTTAAATAGTTCGATCTCTTGTTTTTTAATGAATTTTTTTCTGTGGCGTGGTCCCGTATACTCACGGGCTTTAATTTGGTATGTACAGAGATATTATACAAAATTAATTAAGTACAGTTGAGAAAGCTGACACTAGTATGTTACTTATTGACGCAGACTTCTAAAGCGTATAGCGAAAAGGCTGCAATTTTCACAATGCATGATCTAGTGCATGACTTGGCGATTTCACTAGTTGGCGATAAACTTCTGGATGAGACCAAACAAGAAAATACTATGGGGCATTACCAATATGCGTTGCTCGGAGATTGCAGGATGCCTCTGCGGTTGCCAGTCGCAGCACCCAAGTGTATAGCTCAGCTAATAGCACTGCGTTTTCATGACTGTCGCAGCACCCGAGTATGCGGTGATGTATTTGCACCTGCTACGTCCCTTCGAGTACTGGATCTAAGCGAGTGCTACGTACACAAGTTGCCAGATTGCATTGGTGAACTGAAGGAGTTAAGATATCTTAATGCTCCTGGGACGCAGGATGTACAGTTTCCCGAATGTATCACAAAGCTCTCGCGTCTAATTTATCTGAATCTTGAGGGATCTTCTGCCATCTCAGCACTACCAGAGTCAATTGCAGACATGAAAGGTTTGATGCATCTCGATTTATCTGGCTGCGAAAGTCTCAGCCAATTACCTGACTCATTCAAGAGTTTGGGAAAACTGGTGCATCTGGATTTCTCCGGCTGCCTTCTGACGTTGGGAGAATCAAAATCGTTGGGGAGCCTGAGCCAATTGAAGCATTTGAGTTTGTCAAAATGCAGGATCGAAGGAGACCTGGCCAATGCACTGTGTGGCCTAACGGAACTGCAATATTTGGATCTATCTCTAGTCTTTTGTTCGGGAAACCTCTGCAGAGGGATGCAACAAGTCTTTGCCAGGTTCACTAAGCTCAGGTTCTTGAATATGCGTAGACTCCTGGACAAGAACAGAGTTGCCCGAGCTGAAACCGAGAATTTCATTGAGGCCATCAGCAGCCTTTCCAGTCTAGAGTATCTTAATCTTGGTTGGAATGAGAATCTGTATAATATACCTGATTCCATTGGGAAACTGAGCAAGCTATGCACATTAGATCTCACACGTTGCGTCAAGCTAGAGAGCCTGCCACCTGCCATATCTGGAATTGACAGCATGAAGTCTGTACATGTAGAAGGTTGCGACAGATTGGATAAGTCCACTCTAGCTCTGTTAAAGAATGTTGCAACGGTGATACCATATTTTGTGGTCCATGCTGGTGATAATGACTCTAACAGCAACCTATGTCAGCTTGAAAATGAAAATCCCACTGAACTGGAGATAAGCGGACTTGAGAACGTGAAGTCCGTAGCAGAGGCGCAGAGAATAAAGCTGGTGGAAAAGCAAAGGATTATAGAGCTAGGATTAGTATGGAGTCGAGATGCAAAGAGATTTGTGGACGACGAGGATGTTTTGAAACAACTAGTGCCACCACACACTATAGGACAAATGAGACTGCAAGGTTATAGTAGTGCAGGCTTTCCATCCTGGATGATGGACATTGCTTCACATCTTCCTTGTCTTGTAGATGTTACCCTGGAGAACATGCCCAATTGCAGCAGGCTACCACCACTTGGTCTGTTACCGAACCTCAAAGAGCTGCGGATCGGACGAATGGACAGCATCAGGAAGATTGGAAAGGACCTGTACGGGGTCAGGAGCTTCACAAAAATAGCGTTTCCTCGACTTGACAGATTTCATCTACATCAAATGGAATGCCTAGCGGAGTGGAACACGTCAGACCCATATCCCAATGCTTGTGGCGAGGATGGTTCGAACAAGGAGCTCGCGTTCCCCAACCTACAGGAATTTATCATAGCAGATTGCCCCATACTGAGATTCAAATCTTTGTCACCTCTAGCGGAGCAGACGGCAACTCTGGCTCTGTGTAAGAAAATGGTCATAATTCGTTCCAGCCAAGTCATATCGTCTTCATGGGAGTGCATAGGCCGACTCGATGCTTCCTCCTCTGCAGCAACCACCTCGCTTTGTACAGAGGGCTGTGAAGCGCCTCTGCATCAATGCAGCTTGCTTCACCACCTCCCTTCCCTCAAAGATTTAGTCATCGAGGACTGCAGTGATCTCACATGGAGCTCGATAGATTTGCGCCGCTGTCTTCCCTCCCTCGAGACTCTATCTTTTAGAGATTGCAAAAGCATGGCTCAACTACCAGAGAATCTGGGATACCTCAGCTCTCTCAAGAAACTCGACATAAGTAATTGCGAAGGTGTCAAGGCTCTGCCAGAGAGCATGACACAACCGCCAGAGAGCATGAAACCACCCACCGGCCTCCAATGCCTAAAAATTTTTGGCTGCCCTCTGCTAGTTCAGTGGTGCATATCAAAGGAGAATAAGGTGAAGCTCAAATACATCAAAACAAGAGTACGTGCTCTCCGAACCTATCAATTTATAATATTCTTTATCTGTATTGAGTAGCCTTTTTATCATCTTATTATTAGTATTGGTCTATTCTCAATTAATATGTATTCATTTTATTATAATATAAGTAAAAATTATCGTAAATCTGGCTACTGAATATACTCCCTTCTGTCTCCCCGTTACAACAAGAAGGTTGACCATCTTTATCTACTTATTATCCTTATATTCCAAATTGTAAGTTGATTTGTTTTTTTCTAGATAATGTACATATATGGAAAAAGTCAGAACGAGTTATAATCTGTAATTGATAGAATTATAACTAAAATACAAGATGGAATGATAGAATGATAAACAAGTGAAAATGTTTAGCTTTTTTTTAATAAATGTATAGAACACCCGACACCGCTTCACCTTAATTGTTATTTGAACAAAAATGTCACAATAAACTTTTGGTATAAGTTTTGTCTTGGTCGTATTGTGGATAGCATCTCTTCTGCATGTCCATAGGGAATCCCTTTTTTCTAGTTTACGAAGTTTCACTTATTAATCAATGAACACAACAGTAAGAAGATATAGGAAGCTCAGGATTAATAGTAAAAAGATTAATCTATTATATTGCAACAAAATGGCTTCCTCGCATATCTGCTTATTTTCTTTCAATAATTGGCTTTCCAGATATATCAAATGGGTGGTGTTAAAGAGTGATCAACATTCAGGAGTCTCAAGTCTGATAGGGAAGTGGGGGGAGGCAACACCCGAGGTATATATAGTATTTAGTAATGATCAGTTCCGCTAATAATTAATGGCAACTACTTTTTACAAGGTTTTGCTGCACGTTACTGGTTGTAAATACTATATAGTATTTCTCAGTTCCGCTAATTCTATGTATATAGAACATCGCGTGTGAAAAGAAACATGTTTATTCTCCTCCGTAGGTGGTCCATTCTGTTATTCATTGGGTCCGCACTAGGTTATCCTCCAAAGGCAGCTTAACATGCTTTTGTTGCGGTGGCATCGTAACAATCACTGGGCCACAAACGATTTGTGATGACACATGGAAATAGTCTGCCAGCACAAATGTTTTTTTTTGCAATTTTCATGAATGAAAATGGTCAAAAAAATATTTAACTAGTCACATACTCTATCCTATACACCAAATATATTTTGAATATGCATTAGACCACGTATGTGTTGTTGTGTAGGAGTTTTATTTTTTTGAAGTGATTTACTATTTTCTATGGTTTAAATGATTCTATGCAAGTTTATTGAAACCAATTGACATTTGAAATAAAATTTTCACGAATAAGAAAAATTGCAGAAAAATGACAACAAAAAGTATGTTCCATTTTAGCTCAAATCTAGAAAGTATAATGAAAAAATTTAGAAGTTTGTTAATGTATTTCTCACTTGTATTATAACTTCTTTGGTGAGAAATTTTTTAATAATATCTAAGTATGGTCCAAAAATTATGTAAATTTGTCGGACGTCATGTTGTGAGTCTACAACCTTAACATAAAAGTTTGAAGATGTTATGAGAAAGTTAGACTATACATTATTTACAATTGTACATTTTACTTACACTATTTCATATAACTCAAGAGCTGTTTCAATCTCTAATTAAATATGAACCAACATTACAATATTTATGTTATTTGTCAAACTATAATTTTTACATACCATATAAGATATTTCTATTCAAGTGTACAAGTATTAAATTTTTTAAAACTCATTCAACAAATATTTGAAAATATTAAAAACATCGGGGGCCTCGACTCACGGTGTTTGCTTAAAAAATATTTGAAAATGTTAAAAATTTGATAAAACATTTGTGTTGGCGGGCGCTAAAGCCGCTGTAACATCCCTGATGTTTAATTGCGTTAATGACATTAATTACATGAATTAATCAAGGTTATTAACTTCTAAGCATGTTTGACATGATTGGGCACACTTTTGCACAAAAGACCTCGGTCAAAATCTCTAATCACGGTCAAACCCTAGATCTACTTTAATGGCTGAAATGGTTTTCTTGCGCGTTCTCCAAATTTCACTATAGAAGTTCAAAATCGGCCAATACGAAAGTTGTTCGTTATTTCCAGGAACACATTTTTCGTAATTGGCGGACATTCCAATTTTGAGTGCAAATTGGCCAAAAATTGAGTTTACTGCGCTGTGAACAGTAAATCGAGCCGTGGAAAATCTGCAACTTGGCCGACGTTGCCGGCAACCGTTGATCAAAACATATGTCGCCCTTTGGGAAAGTTGTAGATCTATAGCTACTCTACAACTTTGCTTTTGGGAGATTTTGAAGTTAGTTGACACTTTAGGGAGTTATGCATTTTTGAAGTCGTGCAAATGAAATAAAACGGGGCGCCGACGGCGTCCTCGCCGCGCTCCGGCGCGGGCCCGCCCTCGCGGCCACGTGGCGTCGCGCGCGGCCCCCGGCGTACGGAGGCCTCGCACCGTCGCCGTGGACCCGACGTCGCGATGGACTCTCCGCCTCACCCTTGGACCCGTGCGCCGCGCCCATGCACGACTCCACGGCCTGGCCACACGGCCCGGCCGGCCACGCGCCGTGCCGCGCGCGCCCGCGCGAGCCGCCCCGGCCGCGCCATGCTTTATGGCCGGCCGCCGCCTCGCCGCATCGTAGGACACGCGCGCCTCGGCCATCACTCGCGAAACCGCCGCTTGCCGCCACCCCTACTGTCCGCCGCTGCAGGTAGTGGACGTCGCCGCCGTGAACCGTTTCTCGAGCCAAACCAAAGCTGCCTTACCTCTCCTCCCCCTTCCCTAGGCCTCCTCGACGCCCCCAACCCACCGCCCGGCCGTCGGGGGCCGCCGCACGGACGCCGCGCAAGACCGGCGGCCGGCCCGGGCCGGCCGCCGCCGGCGCCCGCGCGACCTCCTCCGACCCGGCCGCCGCCCCCGCGCCCTTGGGCGAGGTCCGGGGAAGCCCGGAACGCCCCCCTCCGGCCAAGCCAGTCAACGCCGGCCGCCGATTTGGCCGCCGCCGATTTGGCCGCAGGCCACCAAGGACCACATTGCTGTGATTGAGTTCTTTCTAGGGTCGTTTCTGAAAAATTCCAGGGACCCGGCTGTAAAAGAAGTTTTAGGGTTACAGCAGTACATTCGAAAAATCATTAAAAACCGTAGAAAAATCAGAAAAATGCAAAACCAATTTTGTTGGGTTCGTGGTGAAGAAATCTACCTTTTCTAGAAAACATGTATAGGGTTTTTCTGTACAGTTTTTGAATTAAAAATTCAAACTCAGTTTGGAGTGTTTTTAGTGTGATTTAAAATATACACATGCTATGAACTTGAATTTTGAATATGTTGCTCGTTATATCATTTCTAGATCTGTGGCAAAAGTTTGCATGATTTTGATGTATATATCTTCAGTTATGATTTATTTAAGCTTTATGCTAGAATAAGTTTGGTGCTTTTTATAGCACCTTTAATGAACTTTTCTTTGAGCACAAGTGCACCCTAGGGCTTTGACTTGATAATTAGTACCCTGGTGTGATGGATGTGAATTTAGGGAATTGTTTACTAGGTGTTTTGGATTTAATCTTGTGTAGGAGCTTAAATTCAAAATCTGAAAAATAAATTGAATTTGCAACCATGCCTTGCTCAGAAACTCATTTTTGGCATACTTGACCTGTAGGAGAAAGTTGAGACCAAAAAGTTTATTAAATCTTTTTATATGAATTAATGTTGTTTTACTAGGCTGAGATTTGTCTTTTTCGTATAAATTAATTTATAAATGATCTTAGGCCAAATTTTGGTGTGAGAGCTTAAACTAAGCATATGTTGCTGTGTGCAAAAGATTAGGTTCTTTGGAAATGTTTTTGATTTAATTTGGATGTATGGTTGAAAGGCTTGTTGTAAATAATTAAAGAAAGAAATGGAAATTAAAAGTGCTAAATTGTAAAATCATGTTTGTTTCTGTTTTTATTAAATTAAACACACCCCTTGCTGTTTGGTGAAGTTAAGTAACTTAAATTGCTTAGATGTGCACACAATCACCATCAAATTAGTGTTTTGTTATTTATCACACACACTAATAATTTCTGTAAGAAAATAATGTTTGGATGAATGTGTCCAACAAGAGTTGGTTTTGTGGTAATTCTCCCACCTTCACCATAATCTAATGCATGTGCATGTAAACGTGTAGATCTTCCCGACGGGACTTACACACTTACCCAGGAGGAGGAGGGAGCAGCCAGCGGAGAGTTGAATAAGTTAGTGTGCAGCAAGACCTGGACCAAAGTCAAGAAGAGCCAAAGGCTTGTTTGGGTGTAGAGTCTGAGGAAGGCAAGCACCGGTGTCATCTAACCCATCTTTTATAAATTAAGATCATATCTTTTACTTTTCAGTACTTTATTGGTTTACTTGTGCATTTAAGTTTCAGGAGTTGTTTTGAAACCTAGTTGCATGATCTTTAGGACTCCTATGCTCTTTTACTAGTATGTCAGGAACGCTAGTGCCATGCTTTAAGGATACGGTAGAAGTCGAGTAATGACTCATTGCTCGCGAGATATAGGATGCTTACGTTGGAATGATAAGTTGGTTAAATTGACTCGCTCATGTGGTAAGAGCAATGTGTTCGGTCTCGACCGAGTAGCATGGTGCTGGTCCTAAGCTATTGAACGTACCAAGTACTTGCCGGGAATGGGACCGGTAAGCCTAGTACCTTCTGAACCGGGGCGGGATCTTTCTAGCTACCCGCTTGGGATGTGTCTCCGGGCTAGCTACCCGTGGTATAGTGTGTGAGTCCGGACTGGTCGGGTTAGATAACCATGTACCAGAGTTTGTAGCGTCTGATCCTAAACTGTGGGATGTTGGGAACCGCCTGGTCGGGGTAGACCCTGCATTTGCTTTTATTTGAATTCTTGGGGTCTACTTCTTCCGTGTATCTTGGGTTTACCTTGCAAGGATATAAATCGATCGATCGTCGGTCACTCGCCGTTATCTGAGTCGGCTTGACCACTGGCTACCCCATGTTTATTTATGGAACATTTTGGCTTAATATTGTTACCTGTTTAATATTGTTTGCACAACCTGCTTGTTTAGTACAGGTGCTCACCTAGACTGATTAACATACTAGAATACGAGCTAAAACTTGAAAATAAGGATTCATTCTTAGTCGCTTTTGGCAAAACAAACCCACAAGCCAAAAAGCCTTGCATGTCTAGTCTTACTTTATTGTTGTCGGGTAAGTCTTGCTGAGTATTAGTACTCAGCCTTGCTTAATTTGTTGTTTTCAGGTAATCCCATCTGGCCCGGTTCTATCCAAGATGGTTGGGAGCTTGAATGGGAAAACAGTGATGAGGAGTGATATGCATGGATGGCCTCCCGTGTGTATCATGCGCTAGTTTTATTTTCCGCTGTTTAAACTCTGAACCATGTTTACTTTTATGTAAAAAATCTGGTTTGTAATAATGTTAAACTTGTGAACCCTTTTATGTAATATAATGTGGTACTCTGGTCCCGCCTTCGTGTGGGCTTAGCGCATATCAGCGATCCTGGTGTATGTGATTTACCGGGCTTTACCCGGCGGAAGCGACTTAATAATTCTTTATTATTGCTTAATGGCAATGTGGACCGGCTTAGGCGATATTACGGAATTATTTTGGGCGGTTATGTCACAGCCACCCGTCAGCACAGAAGAGTTGGTCTGACCGGCAGTATTAGAGCAACTCCAAGAGACTAGCTATCTTGGCTTAACTAGCTAAAAATAGAAAAGTTGTTCAAAAACTCAATCCAACAGACTAGCTAAACTTGCCTTCTCTATCTTGCGCTAGCTAAACCGGGGGCTTCGCTAGCCATCTTTGGCTAGCCAGTTCCGCTAGCTATCCCCTCGTACATGAGTATGGCAGGCGGGTCCCACTAGTGGTGGAGCATATGGAGAGTTGATTTTATCTAATCCCTTGGATTTCATCAACTTTTTGCTAGCTATTTCATTTTACATACTAGCCAAATCAAGATTTTAGCTAGCGATTTTTAGAGAGGCTCTTGAAGTTGCTCTTAGAAGCCCACCAGCACAAATACTATCGGATGTGGCGGGGAAACGAAAATTCGCATCTGTGAAGCCCCAACGAAAGAATTCACCCGCGGTACATCTCTCCGTTTATATCTCCTCGTCTTCTCCTGATCTCACATCCCCTTCAACTCTCTGCCTTATCTTATCCTTTTCCTTCCTCCACGCACGGCACCAACATGGCAACACTTGAGAGAAGTTCAATGGCTCCCAAAAATTATTTCTACTTCGATTTTAAAAATAAAAAACCAGATAATATAATTAGTGTAAATTACAATTTACACATAATATAATACCAGTTATGCTCTATGCCACCATCTAGTGGCTGGTATTGTGCACCGCATATTGATTTAGCACATGTGTCGGGGTTCTGTACCGCCGGCAAGTAAATTTCAAATGATGGTGTGTCAGACTCGAATGGTTAGCACAGGAGACACGGCGATGTATACTGGTTCGGACCTCCGGAGAGTAATACCCTACGTCCAGTTTCTGGTGGTGGTGTTCTTATGCCAAGTAAGTTTGCAGTAGCTGTTACAAACTAGTCGGGAGAGGGTGTTGGGCCCAAGTCCCTGGGGTGTAGCTCGTGCTACGTGTGGCGAGTGAGTGTCGAACCCTTAAAACGGTTGCCTTCCTCCCCTTTTATAGGCGCAAGGGTGAGGGGCAAAAAAAATACAAAGATGCGCTACAGTGCTATAGTGTCGGAGTGTCTTTTCCCATGTCGACGTCTGTCAGAGGGGCATTGAAGGGTGCTGAAAAGTAGCAGAGCTGGTGACGATTGCCGTGCGTGCGGACCTGCACAGTGGATTTCGAGTACTTGCTGCCAGCTTATTTTCTAGGCTCTTCCATGGGTGACTCGGCACCGTTGAGTGTTGACTAGGCCTGCCATGCTACGGTAGGGGTGTAGGTAGGTGCCTTCCGTAGGGGGTCGTTGAGTATCTGCTCTGACGGAGTGGCGTGCTACAGAGCTTGGACAGGACGACGCGTTGGAGGCCGCGTGGGTCGCACTGTTCCGTTTTGTAGCTCCTATCAGAGTCGGCCGCCCACGCGTCCCGCCAACTGTGCGCTTGGCATGGCGTGGAGAACTGGGGCCTTGCGTGGCGTCGTGGGAGAGCTCGAGCGTCGAGGCGGCGCCACATCCGTGGTGGGGCCCCTTGTCCTGTGTTCCAACCTTCACGCGTGGGCCCGGCCTCAGTCGGAGACGGAAACTACTCGTGCGAACGGGTAGTCAGAGGCGGAGACTACTCGTGTGAACGAGTAGTCAGAGGTGAGGTGGAGAAGTAGTCGAGGCGAGGCGGAAACTACTCATGCGAACCGCCAGTGGGTCGGAGACGGGGTGCCTTGTCGGTGAAGGTCTTAACAAAGATCTGTATCCTTCCTTGTCCTGGATCTTAGCCTTGGCGTTGTTATTGGTGTCTGAGGACTCAACCTCAAGGGTGATAGTCTTGCCGTTTAGAGGCCCTAATCCAGGCCCTTGTCAACATGTATTTGAGATTTGGTAACAAATTTATTTGCAAATATAGTCAAGATAAAGTTTGAAATGGTTTTGCTTCAAAAATATAAATAAATGAAAGTTAAAGAGAACTAATGAAACTGAAAGAAATAAACCAACCAGAAGGCATCATATTATATATGAGAGTGGATTTGGTCGAACGGTGGGTACGTGCGCACCCTATATCCACCGTAGGATGCCGCCACTGTTTTGCAATAGATAATTATCTAACCACATCTTAAATCCGAGGAGTCGTACGCCATTCCTGTGCGACCCTCGCTCCGACGTGTGTGGCAAAGGCATATAGCCCGTCAGGTATAGTAGACTGAAACCGACGCAAACAATTAAATATCGTGGAGAGCAGCAGTGGTCCACGCCATGCAGATCCACATGCACACTATGACGCCGATGATCTGATTGATTGCTGAGACATATAACTACCACCGGTTCTTACATGTAGCTGTACTTTTTTTCCTCGCGCGCAAAATTAAAAAACGGCGCGCGGGCGTTGCAAATTTTCTTGGCGCACAACTTGCAGGAAAATTGAACACTGACAGGGCGCCTGAGAAAAAAAGTGGAAGCAGTTGGCCTTGTGAACTATAAATATGCAATGTAAGCGTGAACGGACCTCCCAGACAAACACATCCAGACTGTGTTCTGGTCCATCGGGTTCCCAAGATTATCTTCGAGAGAGAGCAACGTGAGGCTCGGAAGAATGGCCATTAGGTATTCCACGCTACTGGTTTCGTATTTTCATTTTTTTAAATGTCCGGACTTCAAGGATTAATTTCCATTTGCAGCGGTGTGAGGTTGCCGGCCGCCTGGAACTATGGTGCGGTGGAGAGAGCTTTCAGAGATGCAACTACTAGTGGTGCGGGCGGCATGATATTTGAACCTGCTACTGGGAAAAAGTTTGAATCAATTCAGGAGGCTTTCGAATTTTACAATCTTTATTCTTGGGAGATTGGTTTTGGCATTCGGCTAGGCCGATCCCGGGAGAACAAGGGTGGGAAACGTACTATGCAAGATATAGTATGTGCATGCGAGGTATGGTACACGCGCAGATGATAAACAAATTTACGTCAAAAACAAATTTGTTTGATTCTACATATTTAGGACTTACTTTGCTTTTTCTTCTGTATTGCGTCCAGGGGAGGAGGCCTGACCTGTCGGATGCACGGTCTGTTCGTTGTAGCTGTATGGCCATGATTAGGCTATTGAAACAGGACGACGACTCGTGGACTGTAAGCCGTTTCATTAGAGAACACAACCACAAGTTGGCACACACTCACGGTGAGAGGAGGCAATGGAAATCGCACAGTCGTATAGATCAGATGTATAGGGACTTGGTGATGCACCTTAGGAACAATAACGTACAGATTTCTAGAGTATGCTCTATAGTAGGCTCGTTACATGGGCACGCTGGTTATATACCATTTAGCGTACGTTCGTCCGTAGTCTCGCGGCGGGGAGCTTGCTCAGGAGTCGATTGAGGGCGATATGCTTAAAACTGTGGCTGCATTTGAGGAAATTAGGAGTGGAGATCCAAACTTTGTGGTGAAGATTGACTCCGATGACGGTGGTAGAGTAAGGCACATGTTTTGGGCTCACGGCACCAGCCGCGCTAGTTACAAATGTTTTGGCGATGTGGTGACTTTTGACACTACGTACCGAACAAACCTATATAACCTTCCATTTGGTTTGTTTGTTGGCGTCAATCATCATTACCAGACTATCTTGTTTGGCGCTGTCTTGCTCACTGAGGAGACCACCGAAGCATTTAGATGGGCATTTCGTACTTTCGTAGAGTCGATGGGTGCAAAACCGGAGACGATTCTAACAGGTATTGAGTTCCTGACTTTTTCCTAACCCGTCATTAGTTGTAAAATTCCTTCCATTTGTAATAAAAAATTATGCATAATCAACAACAGATCAGTGTCAAGCTATGCGCAATGCATTAATTGAAGAATTGCCCCAGACTCGCCATAGATGGTGCAAGTGGCATGTGTTGAAGAAAGCCAAGGAGAGTTTGGGTTCTGTTTACAGCAAAAGTTCGCAATTCAAGAAGAAGCTGCACGAACTCCTAGATGAAGTTGTACTTGAAGAAGACTTTGAGAGTCGTTGGAGGTCACTGGTGACAGAATACAACTTGGGGGCAATGAATTTATGGTGAGAGCGTTTGACAATCGAGCTATGTGGGCAAAACCTTATTTCCGTGACACTTTCTGTGCGGGAATGACTAGCACGCAAAGAAGTGAGAGCGCTAACCACATGCTTAAGACTTACGTAGCCAGGGCCGCACCTATTCACTTATTTGTGAAGCAGTACAGCCGGCTAGTGGCTGACCGTCTAGAGGATGAGGGCCGCGAGGAGCACGCTACAAAGCAGGTACGTACCGCGAAGTGTTTCATTTTATCGTGGTTGAAAAATGGTTTTTTAAAAAACAACTTCCTGGGAAGAAGATCAGTTTCAGCGGTTCGAGGCGTTTATCTGACAAAAGTGAACTAAATCTTGATACTTTGCTACCTGCAGGTTGACACTCCAATGCGATTCGGGTTGCCGATTGAGGCACACGCAGCTGCTGTCTACACGCGAAACATTTTTCAGAAATTCCAAAAAGAAATGTTCATTGCAGGGTCGTTTGGTTGTCGGCCGGCTGCTTGTAGTGGTGCTTTCTTGGTTCATCAATTCAACGTCCCTGCGAGTAGCACGTGTTTTGCTGAATTCAGAGTGGCTGAAACTGGGGATGAGCGGATGTACGTTTGTGATTGCAAGATGTTTGAGCATACAGGAATACCTTGTAGGCATATTATCAAGGTGCGTATACCCCCCTCTCTCTTATTAAATTCGAATTTTTCGAAACCTGCATTCTTTTTAAAACTTACTTTCCGGCGAAATATCAGGTTTTGATGCAGCAGGAGGTGCGCGAGCTCCCGTCCGGTTTGGTTAGAACCCGTTGGACAGTTAATGCAAGATCTACCTATGGGTCTGAACTTCCGAGCGAAGAACATCTGGGCAAACCTGATGCGGGTGCACTACACGCAGTTCTTTACTCTGCGTGTGTGGAGTTGCTTGCGATGGGGCGTACATCTCGCCAGGCTTTTGAAATCGCACTGAGCCATGTCAGTAGGGCGAAAGCTGAAATATCAAGTATGAAGATAGATGCAGAAGGCAATATTGATGGTCATGGTGGTAGTGTGAATTTTACGAGAGTTGATGCGGGTCATGGTGATAGTGTGAATTTTACGGGAGTTGATGCGGGGTCTGATCGTTCAGATCTAGCGGATGTACAGGCGCCCCCTAGAGTGAGGTCTAGAGGTAGGCCTAGGCAATCCCGTTTCAAGTCCCCAATTGAGAGCCCTGGAGCACGGAAGAAGCCTTCTACGGTGGGCCCTGTTGCTAATTTCCCTAGGAAAAGATCCGCAGCAGATGAAGGAAGTAATGGTGATTGTCATTAGAGAAGGAAGTGCAAGCTTTGTGGTGAGTTTGGCCACTACCGTAGCACTTGCGGTCGCAAATCCTCCTACAAGGCCAATATAACCCTCTGAGGCTCGTTGCTAAATTGTATACTTGACGTTGGTACTAATATAGTATCGTTTGGAGTGTGCTTAATGATTTGTTGATTGGTGTGGAGCTATTTGTGTCACTTATTGTAGCCGATTTTATCCTTTAGTCGGCCATCTTAATACGTCCGGTTCAACGTTTATTTTTGTATACCAAAAAAAGGAGGTTTTACCTGTGACCCATTACGAAAAGTTCACTTTACATGTGTACCATTGACTTCTGCAAAAGTTCTTCCAACCCATCCAACAACATTTTCTTTACCTGTGAGCCACTTCCATCCACTTCGCACTAACACCGTCAATGATCCTGACTACGGGGCCTACGTTTCAGCCTCTTCTCCAGGCTGGACCCATGTGTCCGTCTCTTCTCCCATCTCCCTCCTTGCTAGGCGTCGCCACTCCCCCGTCCCCGCATCCGCGCGCGCCACGCCCCGCCCCCGCCTCCGCGCACGCCGAGCACTTGCTAGTCCGCTCCCCGCCACGCACCTCGCCCCCACCACCGCATGCCTCGTCCCTATCCCGCCTCCGTGCGCCGCTCCCCCCGGGCGTCGTGTCCCCCCGCATCCATGCACCGCGCCCCCGCACCACCACTGCGTGCGCAGCGGCGACGGCAAAGCCCGCCGAGTTTGACCACACCCGCTGGCTATTCAAGACCAAGGGCACCTACGGCTACGGCAACGCGCTCTAGCCCTAGAACGGCGGCCAAGGCGGCGACACCACTGCCTTCGCCGGCTTGGAAGAGCCCCCAAACTTCGGCTCCCCATCGCCGCCGCCCACTCACGAAGAAGACCGGCCGTCTCGCAAGCCATCCTCGGCCCCATACACGTAAGAAAAATCAACAATTTTTCCTTTGCTCGGGTAATTTTTTCTTGCGGTAATTTTTCGTTGCTCTAGTAGTTTTTCCTCATGGCAAATCTTCCTCTCGCTCCGTAATTTGACAGCCCTAGTGGCGCTTGGGTTCTTCCCCGACATGGCGCATCCGCACCCGAACCCGAGCCCGTTTAGTTGTGGGCAATGTCGGTGATGTGCGAGGTGTGGTTCGCCTTCTCCCGGCTCCTCGACGCCCTCCCTAAGCTCGCGGCATCCACCGTGCCGCCGACCAGACATCCGCGCCGAGCGCTTTGAGCTCCACGGTCCCCACCGCGCGCAAACCCAAGGGCCGCTCCGACTTCCCCCGCATAGACGTCTTCGTCACCACCGCCGGCAGCCTTCCGGAGCAAGCGTTGGAGCGAGCGAGGCCGCGGGGGCGGGGGGAGGGGGCGACGCGGCCCCACGGCTCGTCGGCGGTGCGAGTTGGCCACCATGAGTTGGCTGACAGGAGGAGTTCCATCACAAGCGCCACGGGCGCACGAGCTCCCTCCGCCCCGGCTGCGTGGAGAGAGAAAAAAGAGAGGCAAACGGAGAGAGTGGACGGAAGTGGACGGAGTGGCTAAGAGGTAAAGAAAAACTTTGACAATGGTACACAGGATCTTTCTCAAATGCTAATGGTACGTAGGGAAGATGAACTTTTTACAATGCTGCGTAGGTAAAAACCTCAAAAAAAATATGCCTTTAAGGTACTTGGGTTTTCCAAAACTTCTTTGCCACACTAGCCGTTGCCCAACGGTGCTTTGGTAGTTACCGTTTGAAAAAATGAAGCTGAACTCGCACCAAGTATGCCAGGCTATATAAACCCACGAACAAAAGCACTGAACGCCACCCACAGCCCCCCTCACGCACCCCCCCATGTCGACTCACTCCAGTGCTAGCAATGGAGGGTCTTTCCTCGGTTTGTGCAACGAACCGTGCTATTGCGGGCATGATGCGGCTGCTTGGCGTGCTGGTACGTTGGCCAATAATGGCCGCGTGTTCTTGAAGTGTGCATCCGGGCGGGTGAGACATACGTCCTTCCTCAATTTATTTGTTGCTGAAACATGTAATTTTTTCATATTGCGTCTAGTTGCGAGTTCGCTTGTTCTTTGGGAAAAAAGGCTTAGATTTTGTCAAATACGCAATTTGTAGTGTGGATTCTGGCGCTGGATGGACACTCTGCCTGGACACCCCTCCCTTCGGAGGACGCCTAGATCAGTCTCGTCTGCTACGATTCGGGCGAACCAAACTCACATGCAAAGGATGGAGTCTATTGATCATACGCTTGGAACGACACGTGCTGTCGTGCAAACGATGGATGGTGTGCATCATAGGCTTTGGATGCTCCTTGTTGCTGTTCTTGTACAATGTGCTCTGACGTGCATATTGTTAGTTTGGAGCTACTTTGGTTAGGGTAAACTGCAGTATCTGCTGATGATACTGCCTTATCTTCTGTGCTATTTCAGTTGAATTTGCCTCTAGTAATGGCGTGGAATTTTTAGCTAAGGAAATGTTGTACAAGCTGCCTTGGGCAATGAGCAATTAGTCCTGAACGTGGTGAAGTTCAATTCAGGGATTATTACAACTCACGTATCGGTCCGATAAAAAACGTAGTGTTGCAATCATGACCCGATGCCTTCTTTCATTCGTTGCTTCCCGCCGACAGGGTGTTGCTACCCTCGCCTTCATCTTGCCTGCGTTGGGATGTACTCTTTGCTGAGTGCACCATTTGGGGCGCTTGGGGTGATCTCAGTGCTAACCGAAGAACAGGAGTACTTGCGGTGTTTGTTTCCATTGATATTAGTTGGAGAGCCAGATCCTTCCTGGAGTTTATAGCCAAACGCTGTGGCAAAGATAGTAAAAATCAAATTTTAAAAATATGCACATTGTTGCATTTATGTGCTTAATAAATAAGGTTTGGTTGCACTGACTTACATCCTTCGGTGGTGTGCATACACTGTTCCCATTGTACCACCTCATGCAGTTGATTGCCTCCATGCCGGAATTGTTCCTGCGAAATAATATGTTAGATTAGCCAAAATAACATTGCAGGTTTTCATATTACACATGTTTCAAAAAGTGCAGCAATAAGAATGGCTCTTACATTGTGTGGGTTCGACGTCCATGGCCAATAAGAAGTTTTGGCGTCCAGATTGCCCTTCCCAAGGTGTTGTTCCCGGTTACCATGCGCATACAGAACACAACGTGTGTCAGTAGCCTCCCCATGAATTCAGTGTGTAACTGTATCTTCTCTGGTGGCACCGGATGACGGATGTTCGGGTCCATGATCGATACCACACACCGATTGAAGTCAAATGCGTAGCATGACCATTCACCGTTGTGGTATGTCAGTGTGAGTACCTGAAGAAGCAGTTTTGTTTGTCCAAAATGGTATTAAAATCGTATAACTATTTTGTGGTTGGAAACATTGAAGTTTATTTTGTTCTTACAATTGAACATCTCTGGATGTCGTAGCGAGGTGCAGGTGACATAAACTAATGAAGGGATGAATCCATGCATGTGGTCCCTTGAGCAACATTGATCTGCTCAATATAAAAAACTGAAATGGTTCATATCGGTGTTGATGCGTGTTTTGGGCTGAATCGGATGATGCTACTTATCCCCCAAACTGGACTAACAAAATGCCTCCCTGGGTAAGCGTCCCTGACGAAGAGTGTCTGCGCTTCGTGTTCTCTAATCATACGAACAATAGCATCGGCCGTAGTGAGGTCGAGAGCGCTGTTCGCAAGCAATTTGTCACGAATGTCTTGGCCAGTGATCTTGATTTCGTCGCCTCCTTGCAAGTATACCCATACCCTAGTATACCATGATTAGTTGGAACAAACGAGTAAAAAGCATTGACGTACAAAGTCGAAAAGAATACAAGCTTGGTGGTGCTTACAGTTGGAGGAAGTCTTCAGCTTCGTCGCTCAAGATCCATTCGGCCACTCGGTCAGCATCTGCTCTCACGGTGACTTTGTGTCTTCTCGTAGCACAAGAACTATTTTGACATAGTTTGCGCTTCATTCCAGAGACTATAGCATCGCCCAACTCTCCGAAACGACCACCCAATGGTGCGTATTTGCCGCAGCTTGCTCCAATTGCATTTTTGACAATCTCCAGTGGTTCCGTCAGAGGAGTTTCTAGTCTATCAAGGCTTTTTAGCATGGTTGGATCGCTGAGTGTGCGTTGGTAACTGCAACATTACAATGTGGTTTTGAAAAAATGGTAGTTTCTTCGCAAAGCTGAAGATTTGTAGACATGTTTTGCACCTGTGTTTGGAGGGGACGACTGTATGTTTGTGCAGTGGCTTCAGTCCTTTGCATTTCTCCACAAAATCAGCATGTACTGGGTCAAAAATCAAAAAATGGTCAATTGCTGCACGCAGTTTGCCCAGACGGCGAACACACGGGAAAATGAGTTTCCGACGAAGCTGATCAAGCGAGATTATTTGTGTCTAGTTGAAATCACCTTGTAGGAGACGTACAGTGTCGACGAAACGAGCTGATATCATAGTGTTTCTGAAACCTCGATTCTTGTTAGAAATTATCTTGTTATATGCTGATACCATCAAATTGTAAGCTTCTTCAATTGTTTGAAGATCATCCAGTCCAATTTCGGTTGCCTGCAGGAAGTGTTTTGTATGTGGGGCAGGGATCATCAGGGTGTGGTTTGATCGAAAACTGAATCAAGGAAAAGGAAAAATCTCAACAAAAAAAAATAAACTCACCTCATGATTCTCTCCAATTATTTCAGTAATTTCTTCGGTACCATCGTTGCCTTCAGTTGGATGGAGGCCAAGTCGTAGAGCTTCCGCTCCGACGGCCAACTGTTGCAAGTTGGTGCTCCTCTGTCCTGCACCGGTAGTATTTCCTCTAGGTTCAATCGAACTTTGGCCAAGTACGAGGCCGCCGTCTCCATGGTGCATCTGTTAGAAAAAATTTCTTACTACTACAAGAATTCTCAAGAATAGGTGGGTCTCTTTGAGGAGTACAATGATGAATTTACAGAAACAATCTTGCCTGTTCTGATTGTTGAAATCCCTGTGGCCTCCCTTCCATTGTTACCTTGCCATCGAAAACAGCTAACCCAAGACCGAGATCTGAGCTCCCCGCATCCAGCTGTGGCCTCGTATCCATCTGCTGAGAGAAACAAAACTTTTGGTTCATGTATCATTCAATGGGGGGAGCGCGGGAGGGGGGGAGTGGGGGTGGTGGGTAGGGGGTTACCGTATAACAGGTATAAATAGGCAGAAAATGTCAGGAAATGACCACCGGATCCAAGATGCAGCTTATTGAATGGTGTCTACCTTTGGATATGCAGGATCAAACTTGATTTCATCTTTGTGCTTTTTGAGCACAATAGTATCGACCGTGAATCTCAGTGAGTGTTGAGTTGGTTTGCTGAGGGTGCAGCTAAAGTGGTCGTGGATGTGGAGAATGGCTGTGCACTAATTAACTGGCCTGTTGCGAATCGAACGCGTGACTTGGCCTCAGACTGGCTTCAAACATCATGGAACCATGGGTTGTCCATGTCGCGTGCGTGCTGTATTTGACGGTCAGCGCTATTCACCGAAAAGGTAAAAAAAACGTGCACTGGGTCACTGCTTTTTCTGGTCTGCCTGCAGGGGCTGTGAATCGTACCCCCCAGACAGTGTTCCAGGCGATGGGACGTGGAAAAAAAGAAGGGTAAGAACCAAAACAGTTTTCAGTAGTGTGCAAATATGAGATGGTAAAAATGTAGAACAAATATGCGACCATGAATGCACAGTTACGCCGTTCATTGGTGATTTAAAAAAACACGTTACAGATGAGTGCTTTCATTTAGTCATGTACCTCTTCAGTAGTTATAACGCCCGTTTGTGCATCTACCACGGTGGCTGCAAGACCCTTCCCTTTGGTTGGATTGTGATACAAATATTTTGTCATGTTTGTAGCAAGTTCATCTGGCTGCCGGGCTTCCTGGAGAGACACGTGGTTACAGTTGCATGGGGTCCGTCATTCAAAAATATGTATATACGTAAGAGAGCATTTACGAAAATTATAGAGGGGTAATTTGGAAGAACTGATACGTAACATCCAACATATTTTTTATCTAAGGCGTATGGGCCTCGTGTACATAACAAAGTTAGCTGAAGGGGAAAAAAGGTTAATCGTCGACCAGGAAGAGCATACTAAACCAATTCGGTTCGCACCCTACTTTGCTAACCTGTAGTCCATCAACTTTTGCAGAGTTAGGTTGCACTAGCACTTGTGCTGGGTTCCATTGCGCATGCATCACCACCTAGTGCCAGGGGGGACCCGGTGTAAAAAAAAGAAAAAACATTAGAATGTAATTAAGTGGGGGGGGGGGTGGTTACACACCGGTTGACCAGTATGCTGAAAATGTAATTGAGTGTGTCACGAGGTACCTGATCAAGCTCAGTAAAATTATGTTGCAGGGCCGCTTGTGGTGCATTCCATTGCGCATGCATCACCACCTGGGACGGAAATGAAAAAACAGCATTCCGATGCGTTAGATTGAAGCTGGGGGTGGGGTGGGGTGGGGTGGTAGTCACACACGTTGACCACCATACGAACGTGACTGAGAGTATCGCGAGGTACCTGATCTAGCTCTGTAAAATAAAAACTGCCATTGTTGTGGTCTTCTTGCATAGCTATGCCCCCGTATCCAAAAGAGTTTCCTTCCAGTGACCCGGGTATGCTGCCTGGCGTTCCTTCTTGAGCCATGATGTCGTCCATTGGAAAATCAAACGTGAGGTCGTCTTCGAGGTTCCTAAGATCATCACCAAATATGGCGAGCGGTGGCCAGCTTGGAAGCTCAGTCGGGTGGTCTGACCTCGATCCGCTCATGTTGAACACCGTTCCTTAAAATGAATACATCGGTGAACAAACATTTAGAAGATCCATGAAGGAGCGTTCAAGCAGAATGCTACCGTGCAAAAATAAAAAAATAGACCCAGGAACGAATTTGATTAGTTGCGGATGGAGATTGGGTTCTCACCTGAGTTCCGTGCCCACCTAGCTCAAGCTTCGTCCCTTGAACGTCAGACACGGAAGATTGTGGTGACCCGCTAGTTAGCTGAAGTGGATGCTGGAAAAGAGGGAGCGAGGTCACAAGTGGAGCCCTGGACAATGGCTTCTGCCTCCTATAGGGTGTGGCAGGTTTCCAGGGCTAAAAATGGCATTGAAAAAGGTATGCACCGCAGCAATAAAAGGGATCCTTTCAGTACAAGCTTGGGTATGGCTGCGTTGCACTATTGCAAGGCTACGGGGTGGGTGGTGCTGGTGGTGTACGAGCCCGCTAGACCCCTATGATGATCTGTTGGTAACCAGTGTGCGCCGACTCACGCACGTCTGGTTACACACTGGTCCTTGCATGGCCTGCGCTGCTTCTGTCACAGAAAAGACCACACACCCACCTCCGCCTACCCCCCCCCAGTCCGAAGACCGAATCCGGTACGGCCGGCGTTGTTTCTCTGTGTGGCCTCCTGTGCTAGTGTGCGATACACACGATCGTAGCAGGATAAAAAAATTGTCTTGCAGGGCAATAGGTCAGTAACCATTACTCTGACATTAAGTTTTATTAATCAAACGATCCTTACAAAACGAAGCATGCCTTACAAAAATACTACTGTGACATTCTCCCCTTGATCTGTTTACCAGATGTTCTGGTGGCTTAAACAAAGGGGTGTGCCTACGCTCTAGTTTACATGGAATTGCACGTTGCTATTTTAAAACTTTGACGCTGAATGCTCATGAACCATTGCTAGTCGCATGCTTTGTAGTGTTCTCCATCAACAGTGTTGTACACTTCCCCCACTGCTACGAGACCCTCGAGCTCTCTTCTGCTTGTTGTGTCATTGTGTCAATGGAAATGTGTCGAGAAAATGCAGTGAAGCCTTGGTTAGATCAAAAAATTGTAAAAATATCTACATAAGATGAATTTAATCATGCTACACCTTAGCGAAACCGTGCTCCGTCCAGTTGTGTTTGACAGTTCGTTGATGCTAACTCCCACGAGACCGGACCTGCCAGGGGTCCATCAGTATGCAAAAAGGTATGATTAGGAAGGGGGAAAGGCATTTGTGCTCAGCTGTTAAGTACGATCAAAGCCAGCAACATGTGGTTTACCTAATACCATGTTCACGCACAATATTTACCAGGTCTATAGCAGGTGGGGCCACAATCAGCATTGCTGTGGAGTGGCGTGGCACTGCAGTACTGTCCTGTAATGTGTACGTGTATGTGCAGGTTATAATATATAAAGGAAAATTATCCTATACAATATAATTGTCTGTGTCAACGAGTACATACATTTCTGTAGCTACTTTTCTTTCCAACCTTCATGTCCAGGTATGTATGGATTGCATGCAGGAAGTGGTGGGTCACGTGGTTGTAGTCATTTACCTTGCTGCATTGCATAAAAAACAAAAGGTGCGTACGTTATCGTAACCAGACAAAACCCTGGTACTGCCACGTGAATTGAAGCATGATTTTTTATCTGACCTCACACCGAAGCACTGGATGGTGGGGGCACCAGACGCTCTGACGACACGCCCGTGAACTATTACATACTGTCCGTCACTGTATATCGACATTACTTTAGAAGAAAGCCATTGCTCCATAATCAATACATATACGCGTACCTTATTTCCCTTTGGAAGATATCTGCTGCATGATCATCAAAACACCTGATATGGTTTCGAGAAAAAAATATATAACCAATGATAGCGAAAAAGGGAGGCCCAACTTTGGATGAACGGAAATTGCATATGGTGTGACTCTCATGTGTGTATCACTCACCAGTAAATGCATCCGATTGACCCCGTCCCATCGTACCCGTCGAACTCAATCTTAAGATCATCCACCTTGATATTGTTTGCTTTGCCAACAATCTTAACCTGTGTGAGCACCTCCATTATTAGTTTTTTAGTTTCCATCTGCACCTTTTTAGACAACCATAGTGTGTGTGGGGGGGGGGGGGGAGGGGTGGGGCCTGTGTGTTAAGTTTGTTCTTACCGTGGTGATTAAGGTGTTGTTAATGATCAGATCAGGACCAGGTTGTTCTCCCACGTTGTCTATCACCTGTTTGCAAGTGACCGGCATGATGGTGCGCTCGTCGTTCTGCTATGTTAATTATCCGGTAAAATAAAACCTCATGTTTGAGGGGAGAAGATAGGTGTTTCCTGGTTCTATAAATCCTATAAGTAGAATATGTAACTGCACCTGGACGCTAGGCTCTGGATATGTGATAAGCATCGTCTGGGGTGTGCTTGGGTCGGGGACATCCTTCGTCATCGCTGTTGCCTTTTCCTTACTGGTACTGCCACTTCGCACGTCGGCTTGCTCCCCGCCGCCCTCCATGATGCTTGCTAGGTCGGCGACTAGGCTGCGGCTACCTGCTAGCTTTAAATGAGGTGGTGTTTGCCCAAATCCCGCACGAGAGGCCCCCCCGTGCGCGAAGTGGCGATGCTCTACCAAGAGTACCCACTACCCACTACACTGGTGCTTAAATAGGACTTCCAGCCCCCCCTAGAAACCAGGATAGTGGTGTGTGTGATGGTAGATGTGTGTGGGCTGTTCAACTGACATGTTGAGTGTCTTTTAACTCAGAGATGGGGGGTGGCGCATTGCGCGGGAAAATTTGTTGGTACTTATACATCCATAAAAAATAAGAACGGCACCACCCCGCATGGAGAGCGGGTCCCGCTGATATTGTGTTCTTGTGTGGAACATGAGGTACCATAGTTGTTTGATGGAACGATACATGCTGTGCCTTCGGACAAAAAAAACACAAACTTTCCTATCCAACAAGTGAAGCTCATGCAAAGGACTACACTAGTTCTTGGATAAACTGCTTCGGTACATTCCCGCTGTTTTCATTTAGATGCATAATATCGTACATCAATTCCTGTCTGATCTTCGAAGCATGCACTGCTGATGCAGTTACACCGTGGCATGCTCCATCGAAAGTCCTGCAGAACTGCACTGCAAGCACCCCGCTGTCTGATGCCCTGCGCATTTCAACAGTGAAACAAATTGTTACGAGAGGTGTAGCCTTATTCAGACATCGTGCTGGAATTAATGAAGTGGGAACTATCCAACTAAATGGAGTTGCAACGCATCGGGTGTGCGTGTCAGCTTACTTGATGGGCTCTTCCCCGCCGACAGCCTCTTTTGGGCAATCAAGGAAGACATATGTCCAGTTCCCCCAGTCCGGTGCCCAACCCGTGAAGAATTCTGAAATGCACTTTTTCAATCCGTGTTGTAGTGTTCTTGCTATTTCTTTGTGAGAGTCCCAGTACTTCTTTGCTTTGGAGTGATCCCGGTGTGCATCGAAAGTGGTTAGCTGTTTCCTTGCCATGTCGAAAACACATGCAACCCATCTGGTGCCGATGTGTGCAAGGCATATGAACTGTTCCAACAGAGACGATTTAAAAAAATATTATTATTTTAGAATGACGTACAAGGCACATAATAAAACCCCCATGTGTGTGATGGTATTTAGAGATCGGGAGAAGGTCCGTACCAATTGACACCTTGATAAATTGTACGTGATATGGTTACCTAGGAATTGGGCTCGGATTGACCTGGATCTAGTCAATTCCTCGCTTGCAAGCACCATCATCTGGGGCGCGTGCGCGGAAAAAAGCCTGTGTGATTTGCTGCGATTTTCCAGATGATAGAGGAATATCAAGACCATATGTTTAGCAGAAGATCACTTACAACGAAGTCTGTCTCAAGGAAATGCCTCCAGCAGTTCTTGCTTCTTGGTCCGTAGATGACTGCATCATCTTGTTTGAAGCAACGAAAGATTGCATCGCACGTGGCAGGCTGTAATTCAGTTCCAGGCCTGAATTGCCTTACTGCTTCGATCCCCGATAACTCAATGTGCTTGGGAATTTGGTGTATGAGCCACGTTCTAGTTTATTTTTTTGGTCCCCCAAAAAAATGTCAGCGAGACAAATGTAATTTTTAGAAAACGATGTTTGGTTTTAGTAAAAACTAGAAACAATAAAAAAACAGTGACAACGCCAATACATGAAAAATGCACAACTCGAAATTGGTTTGGCTTACTTTTGTAGAACATTTGACGGTGCAGAAAAAGCCCATTTGTGAAAGTCATGTGCTCCAGCGTGGTCCCGCCTAATAGGTCCAGCACCCAACTCCCACAACGATCTGCTCACCGGCCCGGATTGCAGGTGCTTCTTACAGACGGGTGACTGTGAGAATTCTGGCTCCGCTGGGCTTGTATTCAAATTGATGTCTGCCTCTTCAATTGCGCGTTGGGCCATAAGGAAGGTCTCTGAAAATTCTTTTGCATTCTTGAATATATCCTCGGACCGCCTTTGTGTGCGATTGGGTTTCTTGGCAACGTCTGCAGTTTTGACATGGTTGGTGTGGATGCGGGTCGGTGAGTAGGTACCACTAGGAGGTGGTGTTGAGCCATCGTTTGGCGGCGCTGGAAAAAAAAGATAAAAAATGAAAAAACGATGACGTGATGCTAACATAACAGAGGGGTGTGGTTTGATTCAAAGCTATAAAAAGTCTCACAGTATGTGTCGGCCTCTTTTTGTTGCGTGCCGCTAGGGTTCGGTTCCGATTCAGTACCGACAGTAGCAGTCATGCCCATCCTGGCCCTGTGAATAATCTTTTGTACCATGATATCAGCGTCTTTCTCAATCTGCGCTCTAGCGAAGCTTATGTGCTTGATGCACTTGGCTTTGAACTCGTTCGATGCAATCTTGGCGATCAGTTCTAGCTGCAAAACATAAGCGAGGCCGAACAGAAAATAAAAAAGGCGTATGTTATAACTTAGCTAAAAAAACGGAAATAAAAAATAAACCAATTAGTTATAGTACCGTCAAGGGTACATTGCTGGCATTTGGTGATTTGGTGTCATCTTCCCTCGTTCGCTTGCACGCGGTTGTGGTAAAGGCAGCGTTTGTTGCAGGCGTTTCGCTGCACATATTACGACAATATACTACTTCCTCTTGACCGCGTATCTAGATGCATGAAAAAGAAAATGTTTACGGGAAAAAACAGCTGCTAGTAGGTAAAAAAAGTGTATGCTTTCCTGGTAGCAATTACCTTGGCTGCACCAAACACACGGGTTGGGTTGGTTCCGACGAGTCCGCATGTGTCAGCCATCACCATCCTTGGAAATGTATCTGCACCATAAAACTGCATCCTGTGAGTGTGCATTTCTTTGGGTGTGTCGTTTGGAAAGAATTTATTGTCGAAGTAGTACACCTGGTAACAGCAAATAGATACGTTAGTTGGCTGAATTTTTTTTGCGGTAAGTACAAATCGAATATCTGGGGGGAGGGGGGTCATGTGAACTCACATATGCGAACAGCGTAGCTGCGAACGACGGGGAAAATTCAGTCCCGCTTCTTTTTGCACAGTGTGCTTTCAAGACCTCGATCGAAATTTCTTGGAATATGAAAGCAGCCCAGTTGAAGTTGATGAAGTCAGTGGGGGTCTTAAGAGCAGGTATGAAATTGGGGGGGGGGGGGGGGGTGGTCTGAACTTGTATCATCGTCGCCTACGAGAATTAGTAGAGTACATACAGCAAAAGCTGTTATGAACCTACCGCGTGCGTCCTCGCTAGTCAGATCGCTAGCTTCAGTGACCACTTTCATGGCAGCGCTCTCCCACGAATCATCACTTGAGTCAGTCATCAAGCGAGCTCTGATAGACTGCTTTGTTTCAAATGATTTGTCCCTCACACCGTTGATAACTGACTTTCCATTGTTTGAGAAGCCAAAAATTTTGGAGACATCGTCAGGCCCTATGGTGTAAGGCGTCGCGGATTCTACGTGGAACTGATTCATGTGATGGAACCTGGTGAATACCCAGGCTGTGAACCTAGGATCGAAACTAAATGACCTCAACGCTGATATGTAAGGCTGGAGGCCCATCTGGCTAACGAGTACCTTTTGAGTGTTGGTTAAATTGCTTACTGTCTTCATGTAATCTTGCATATGTGCACCGTCTCCACTTTTGTTTTTCATCTGCATGCTCAAAACTGGTGTCGTGCCAGCATGTTGTTTAATGGATCTAGGAGCTCTGGCAGACCAGGAAGCCATGAAATGATCGACTGAGCCTTCCTGATAAAGAGGATAGCATGGAAAGAACAAAAAAAGCGTCAGGATACGAAACAGATAGGATTTTTTGGCAGGGGCGATAAAGTGGTATGAGTGCAAGAGACTGTTACATAGTTGGATGAGATGAACAAAAATGTATACAAATGAAGAAATGAGAACCGTCAAATAATTTACCTGATGTTTTTTGTGTGCCATCAATCCTTCGTAGCACGGCACAAGTGAGGGGGAGGGGAGGAAGAGAAACGTTGGAGAAGTTGAACTCTCAGTGTTTGGTATGAAAAATTGCAGATGCTCGGTAGTGGACAGGATAGTGATATGGTACTCATATTTAATAGGGGCGTTTGCGCGGGACTCCGTAAATTTTAAAATTTGAATTTGAGGCACCAGCATGGGCGTTCTTCGCGCGCCAATGTCGGGCAGTGTATTCTTGGCTGATGATCTTGGACTATCAGTATAGTACATGTGCAACAATATATATATATTGGAGCCTGATGCTGCATTTAACAAAAAGGGTAGGCTGACCGGCTATGCGATGGTCAACTAGAATTGTTAACAGTGCTTATAGCGACCCATCGCCCACACCCCCACCCACCCCCCGCTCCCTCAAACAGGTATAAAAGTGTAACACTACCAACTGCTAACCAACTCTTGCGCTCTTCTACCTCTCACATTAAAAAAAACACTACCAGCCCCGCCGTGTCGCCATGGCGAGTGAGGACGTTACCTTCGAAGACGAAGATGAGGTGTACATGGAGGAGGTCCGTGACTGGTCTGTTCTTCCAGCTGACTTGGTGCTTACGTGCGCCGAGCGGTTGGACTGCAACGTTGATCGCGCGAACATGAGCACCCAGTGTAAGCTCTGGCTTAAAGCACTGGGTATCAGGGTACGTGCCAGGCAACTCCCCTGGATGCTTGTGCCGTATCGGCGTTCTAGCTTGCTTAGTGCTACCGCAATTAGCCGTGCCCACTTCTTTTGTTTCCTCGGCCCACATACCTCACAAGCTGCCCCTGCCTCCCCTAGCCTACACTGTTCGCTACATTGGGTCCATTGAAGGTGGGTGGTTTGTGGTTGCTTTTGGCCAGTCATCTGGTTATGCAATGCTAAACCTCCACAGCGGCGTTCAGGTAGACCTGCCTAGCACAATTTTAGCTGCTCCAATACCATCAGGGGATCCAATGGTGCTGAGAGCGGCTGCTCTGTCTGTCGTGTGCACCTTCTGATGCTGCTAGTTGTGTTGTGGGGGGGATCTGCACAACATTTGAGCCGAATTTCTTGTGCCGCACATTCCTTGCTTTCACCAGGATCGGCGGCTCTGTTTTCACATGTGCTAGTGAAATTGATGTTGATGACTTGACTTACCACGATGGTTCTTTCTATTGCTTGACTAAGATAGAGGATCTGGTCATTTGTAAACCAGAGTTCTGTAAGGGTGCTCCACCAAACTCCTTGAACATTGAGAGAAAATACCTGCACTTCTTGCCAGTCCATCATGCAGGCAATGCGTGCGTCAAAGGCCGGTATCTAGTTGAGAGCCGGGGGCAGCTACTGATGGTGGTGAGGTACAGCCCAATGCTTAGTGACCAGACCTCTTCATTCTCTCTGTTCCGGCCCGGTTCACCTGTCTGGGCCGTATTATGCCTGGGAGCCTGTTGATAGCTTGGATGGGCGCCTGATATTTGTCGGCAAGGGTAATTCGCGGTGCTTTGAAGCTTCTGAATTCACACAATGCAAACCCGCTGTGTACTTCTACGATGATGATGCTTTCAACATGCCAGCCCATGGTGGCCTATGGCTTCCATGGGCGGAAGTACCCGTGCTTTGACAATGGTTGTTGGCCTGGACCGCATCAGCAGGTCAAGAAATGGTACGAGTGGAGACTGTCGTCGTCCTACACTTCACCGACATGGTATCTTCATTGACTCTTACTGCGCATGGATTGAGCGCATGGTAGACAGCCTTGTTGCGAGTGTGTAATTTGTCTTTGGTTCCATCTGCATGTTTGTTGTCGTGTCGACATGCCCATACATAGCTTGCAGTCTGGGTAGGCATATGTAATCTTAAGTTTCATTTGCGTGTTGCTTGTCTTAGTGTATGGTGCATTTCAGTTCGTCGCGTGTGTATTTGTGTAACTAATTTCCCTATGCCAGTGGCAATTGGCTGGTGTATCTGTTGTAACGGGTGTAATTTCCTTAAATCAGCCGGAAAATAAATCATAATTTCTATATTGGCTTGCTTATGTTTTCAAACTGCCCGTGCGTGGATCTGACTTGCTTATGTTTTGAAACGTACTTGGCTCATGTGATCATTGCGGAAAAAGTCAACCTGATGGTAGTTTCGGCGATAAAAATCCGACTGTTCAACTAGAGCGTTGTCCGCCGAGAAATCGACCTGGATTCCTCTAAATATATAACCAGGCCTTGCTGCCTGTTCTGACACAGATCCCTGCCTGTGGAGTCGTGGTATGGTGTTGTGAAGGGCAAGGGGGACACGACTCACGATGGGGGCGTGCTCATGGATGGAGGTTGAGAACTCTACTTGCATCAGACAATGCAGTTTTTCTATATTGAATCAAGATGACGTGACACACACTTATATTGAATCAAAAACACAACTTCTGCAGCATGCGCCGCGAAAAAAACGTACCAACTAATAGCGCATGATACACGTTTATTTATAGCTCCCTTATCGATCGGGCGGTAACTGTCACAAAATAGGCGATCTAGTGGGAGTTCTCTTGCGTGCCCTTCGGCGCTGCGGTGCAGGGGCAGTCGGTTGTGCTACTGCTTGGGCTCCAAGTGCCATGAACACGGACCGCCCTTGAGGTGCTTCAGTGTCGCGGATGCCCAGGTGGTGCAACTGCTGCGTACGAAAAAAGGGAAAAATTCCAAGTAATAAAAAAATGCATAGCGGTGTTGTTTGTGACCAACATTCAGCAACCTACCTTGCATGTTATGGAGCAATACAGGGGCGAACCGATTAGGAACCGGCCGCATGCACTAATACATAAAATCACATGCACTAATACATATAATCCCCCCAACCCCCAACACCCACCTGGTGTAGCAGTACAAAAAAACAGTCACATCAGTGGCGATCTTGTTGGGGGTCTTTTCTGTGCCTTACGCCGGAACGATCCTGGCACCGTGCGACGGGCTTCCGCGGGACTCCCAGCGCCATGATTACGGTGTGCAGCTGGGCTGATTCCATCTTCCGCTGGCCCAGAAAATGCATCTGGATCAACCGAAAAGATCAAGTAACAGTGTGATAACATGGACCCATGGCAAGACACGGTGATAAGGGGGGTCGCGTCTTAAATTCAATAGAAAACTTTTACCTTACAAGCAACAGAACAGTACAAGCACATATCCATTAAAGACCGACCGCATGAATGACATGGCCACACAGGATCGTGTCCAGCTCTCCTGCCAATAGGTCTCGGGTTCAAGAAGACTACTTTGCTGCTGTTGATAACGTATTGTTGGATGCCTTTGATGTCAACAATCCCAACTAGATCTGTGACACGAACCACCTCCTGCCGGGATGCTCTGCGAATCTATACAAATCTGTTCCAAATGAAGATATCAGTATATGCTCGATGATGCACGGGCTTAGTTTAGGAAAAAAGCTCGTTTACCTGGAGAATGCGGTGATCAGTTCTCTCTGCGTGCTTCACAAAACAATAATAGCATAGCCCCTGCCCCAACCTTTCGGGGCAATCCAGACGGAAGTAGGAGGTCGCATTGTCAAACTTTTTTGGGTGATATTTACATGGGACGTAGAAACGAGTGCCTAGGAGATGGTCGAGGCGCTCGAACGGGAGGAAGGGCATGATTTCAAGCTGGGGCGCGGCGAAAAAATGAGTTTGATCGTTGCTTTTTAATGACACCCAATCCATCATGGCGCGCGTACAAATAGGACGGGTGCTGTTCATGTCGCTGATGAAAGGTGGTTCTATAGGGTTGCAGTAATTTTCCAGGCCATGATGCACATCAGCTGGCAGTGTGCTCCGGCGGGGTCGATGGGACATGTGTCCAGCCTTCTCTGACCCACTATTCTTTCTCCAGACGAATCGATCAGACGCGGGGGAGCCAGAGTATCCAGCAGGAGCATCTACTGGGCCGGGGCGATGTCCTGGGTTCCAAGCAAAAGCCATGTGGTGCACCGAACTGATCGGATAAAATAGTGTGCTCTATACACTAGTGGCCCTGGTCTGCTATTCATAGCAATGCTGGACTGAACAATGCAATATTTTACTTTGTGCGACCCAGAGGGAGGTGAACATGGCCAAAGGATCGAACTATAGGACCCGTGAGTGCATCCCTGGAATTGATTTGTAGTTCAGTCCAATCATGTATAGGCCGAGCCCCGCAATGAGTACATCGTTTGTGATGCGTCCTCTTTCGTGGCCGTACCATGGTGAAAGTGCACCCGGTCACGGTACCAATCTGTGTCCTGAGATATGGTGCGCTGAAGATCTGCGTGCCAGCTTCCCTGATCGCGAAATCAATGAACCGGGCGCGATACATTTTGCACACACACGGAAACAAAGGGCACCAGCTACACAATGCGGCGTGGAGAACACCAGAAAAAAAAGTAGTCGATCGATTCTGTACATTAAATTCAGGAATCCAAACTACTGTTGCAGCGGTCCACGCCCTATAGGAAATAAAGTCCACTAATGCTAGATAACAATGATAAATTATACTAGATGTCTAAAATTAGGGTTGGGTGGGGGATGGGTTTACCTGAATTTAGTGGGATTGTAGGAAAAATGGTCAACCCCTTTCACGGTCGCTAAGAGTGCCCCTCGTCAAGATAATTGTATAATTAATGATTGTGGTTTGAAGTCCGCATTAATAGCAGAAATAGCTAGTTTTGCCTACAACAAAAGAATACCAAAAACTAATGGATGGGCATGAATAAAAAAAAGATTATAGGTGGCAATCTAGAAAAGTGCACGCAGTGGTTTACCTGACAAAAAAATTGCTACATTAGAATACAACAAATATCTGTTTTAAAAGGAAAAAAAGGAAAATACGGTGCAATGATGGGGTTCGAAAACATGACCTACAATCCATCAGTCCACCTCGTAACAGCCAACTAACCTACAGGAATCCACTCGTTTCCAATTGTCATTTACGGGCGGCGTGCGCGGGGGAAAAGTGGAGACCAGCTACCCCATCGGGAATCTGAAGCGAAACAAGAAACGGCAGTGCCCCGTCTCGTCTTCACCGGAATCGACGTCCCCGTTTAACCCCCCACCCCCCGCCCCACCCCAATATCCACAAGCTTCTCCACTCAAACTTCCAACAATGACTAATGGTAGGAGCCTATCGAGCAGAGCTCGCAGTCAGCTGCGGGATGCGAAAGGTAGGTTCTGCTGCCTACCGGAGGAGGCATCAGAAGGCAAACGCGGTGGCCGGAAGAACACCAGCTCTCCAAAGCGCAGCCTTAGGTCTGGAAGAGCAAATATGGGGGCATCATCGTCCGCGCTTCGTGGCACCGGAGACAGAGATTCAGGATCTGAAGGAGACCTCGATGACTTCTACAACAATCTACCGAGCGGCGACGGCTACGGGCGATCCAACGATGACCAACTTATCGCCGATGATAAGGCAATGATCCCTGGTGTTAGGGTGGGAAAAGGGAAGGAGCGGGTTAAGGGCCCCGGATGTGCGCGGGCCCTGGAAGATGAACAGGTACACTATCAACTTGTATCCGCTGCGCCCCCAACCACCAGCCCCCCACCACCAATGCATGTTACCAGGTTTAGATGAAGTGAATTCCAATTGAAAAATAACCCCCCCCCATGAACATAGCACAATGTAGGAAGCCGCCGGCAAAAAAAACTACTTTCTTGTTGATTTACTAACGAGCTAAGATTCATTACTGTTTACTGATCTCCTTGGTAATACGCTTTCATGTAGCTCCGTCGCATGACGGTACATGAGTTGCACGACGCCGTGGCAGCGTCCCATGCAAAGATTGAAAGTCTACAAGATGAGCTCTACGAGGAGAAGCAGAGGAAGAATAGACTTCAATGTGCTCTCACTGCTGCAGCTGCGCAGGCGAGAAGGGGGAGGTGTTAGTCGTTCCAAGATGGTAATCGTACGTATACGCAGGTGTAACAATATGGCAAACCTGCTTCTGAGTTCCTAAATAAAACACAACTTTAGTTGTGAATTAGCAATCAGTCAGCTTCTCGGTTTTATTGGTCCAGTTTGCTATCAGGAAATGTAGTTGTTGCGTGGAATAAATTCATGTGTGAAATGGTATGTGCCATCTATGAAGCTTCAGAGAGCCTAGTCTATCCTGTAAAAATATGAACGCTTATGCTAAGCTATGAGATTTTGGGCGTCCACACAGATTCAACATGATGGTACACTTTGAATAAGATATGATTAAATTGAGCGTATTTGGATTTGTGGGTGCATGATAACCAGATTTATGGGGGAAATATACTAATCCCTGCATGTTTATTTGGGATATGTGTCCTTTAAACTGATCACTACTGTAAAAATTTGGGAGCAAGAAAAAATAAAAAAGCTACCACGGAGCTGCGCGTGGGGGCATTGAGAAGTCCTCCAGGCGGTCAGACTGCACCTGTCGGCTCAGTCTGCCATGGGTGCATACGGGTGCATCGTTTCTGCAGGCAGACAAGCTAATCCATCACAACGTTTTAGTGAGTAATGAAACAACCAGATCCATAGATCTGACGGTGCAGCCATCGTGCGCACGTACCCCACTTTGCACCATGTTATTTCCGATATATATATACATGGTAGCGCTAATCTACACCCTAGGTGTAGAATCCTATTCTACACCCAACAGTAATTACTGACCAAACTGCGTAAAAAATTACTGAACCAAATCACGAGATTACTGACTGGTGAGCATGGTTCAGTAATCCCAGGACTTAGTTCAGTTATATATATATATATATATATATATATATATATATATATATATATATATATATATATATATATATATATATATATATATATATATATATATATAAAAGAGAACTAGAAGGCACCATATTCAAGTACACCATGCACACCAACTCATTCCTAATCTCCACATAAACAACGTTTTGTCAAAGGCGCCAATCGCTTATTTAGAACGCACACGGCAAAAGTAGTTGTCGACTCCACTCGATCGCTCCACGCCATCTCATCTCGCAAAACCAATCCCCTTGGGCCTTCGCGTTCACCCCCCGTGCCCGGGCGCCATGGCCAGAACCACGAGAGCTTGTAAACACCTGACCCAACAATGTACGCCACACTCTCTCCTTATCCTCGTGGCTCTCTGCGTCGCCAGTTTGTACCTGCCCTCGGTGAGCTCGCAGAGCGCGGCGGACTCGTGCAGCAACGGTCTCAGCCTCGGTAGCTTCGTCCCCTTCAACACCACCGGCCTCGCCTGCTTCCAAGCATGGCCCTCGCAAGATTTCATCCTAAGAGTAAGCGCTCAGCGTCAATGGATCGATTGTTACTCTCAAATCTTCACGTGTAGCGTTACGTTAATGCTCGTCGGCCGTGCACGACGGCGGTTTCTTGCGTGCGCGCAGTTCGGCAAGGCGGCGGCGCCGGGGAGCAACGTGTGGAGCTTCGTGCTGTCAGCGCCGGACAACGGCGGGTACATCTCCATCGGCTTCTCGCCGACAGGACGGATGGTGGGGAGCAGCGCGGTGGTCGGGTGGGTGGCGGCCGCCGGCGGCGCGAGCTCCGCGAGGCAGTACTACCTCGGCGGGACGAGCTCCAGGTCGTGCCCGCCGGACCAGGGCAAGCTGGCGCTCGCGAGCGGCGCCGCGGCGCCGACCATCGTGGCCAAGGGGTCCCGGCTCTTCCTCGCGTTCCAGCTCACCGGGCCGCCGCTCACGGACGTCGTCTACGCCGTGAGACCCAGCGGCAGCTTGCCCGGGTCCAACGGCCTGCTGCCGCAGCACCAGGACATGGCGTCCGGCACCATCAGCCTCTCCGGCGGATCCAGCGGCGGGGGGAGCCCTGCTACCGGCGGTGGTACGCCGCCAGAACGATTAAATTCACGCGCCGGCCGATCTGTTTCTTGACCGGCATGCATTCTGATCAAATTGTTGCGTGGTTGGATCGCACACGCAGGTGACGGCGACGACGGCGGCGGCGAAGGGAAGGGTAACAAAAAGCGCGCCGGAGATGGCAGCGGTGACGATGGCGACGAAGTCACGAAGGTGACGAGGGGAAGGGAGAGAGGCGAACGTCCCCGAGCTCAGCATCCAGCTCCGGCGCGGGCGGCGGCGGCGTCTTCCTGAGCGCGAAACGTCGCCACGGCGTGCTCGCGGTGATCGGCTGGGGCGTGCTGGTCCCAACGGGCGTGGCGCTCGCGCGCTTCCTCAAGCGCTTCGACCCGTTCTGGTTCTACGCGCACGTCGCCGTGCAGGTCCTCGGGTCCGTGCTCGGCGCGCTGGCCGTCGCCGCGGGGTTCAAGCTCGACGACGACGACGACGAGGAGGGCCCCGTCGCCGCGCACAAGGCCATCGGCATCGCCGTCGTGGTCGGCGCATGCCTTCAGGTGGTGGCGCTGCTGGCGAGGCCGGCGAAGGAGACGAAGGCGAGGAAGTACTGGAACTGGTACCACCACAGCGTGGGCAGAGTCGCCGTCGCTCTCGGCGTCGCCAACGTCTTCGTCGGGCTCTCGCTGGCGAACGAAAGGCAGGAGTGGAGCTACGTGTATGGCGTCTTCGTCGGGATCTTCGCCGTCGTCTACCTCGTGCTCGAGGAGTAGAGGCGCCGCGCAGGCATTGATCCGTGCCGTACGTCCCGCGGGCGGACTCCTCGCCTGCTCTGCTTCTACCCATCTCTCATTAGCATCGACGTGTCCTATTTCGTCTCGTTACATTTTTCTTTTGTGTATTGAGATTCCCTTTGTACAAATGATATGGCATTATTCGTTTCATCTACACCCTTGTATATACTGAACATATGGCGTTGTTCTTGTTCACTTGTTAGGCATTCCGTAAAATGCCCTTCGATTAAAATTTGGATCAGGGATGGCTTGGCTTAGGTAGCCGTAAATTTGCATGGTCGCCGTGAAGTACTACACAGGGTGTGGTTATCTCTATGTATCTTTTGCTAATTGATTTGGTAAACCCCTCACAAATAATTGAGCCATAATTCTACTGCTCATGACCATCATTATAGAATTCCTTATTTGGCCTCCAAAGATGACTCACTTGCTTATTTGGCCCTAGAAGATGAACTATGCCTTATTTGGCCTCTCGATGCAACTTTGATTCCTTAAATGGCCTTCCCGTCACTTCTGTGTTTTTTTACTCCTTTTCGTAACTACAATGACCTCCAAACCACCTCTAAAAATCATATAGCTTTTTATGATGATACAACTGATCGAAAATAATTCATTTTGCGGAAATACACATACATAGCATTTGAGGTCTTAGAATTAAAAAACACAAAATATTATCAAAGAATTGATAAAAATACATAGTATTCCTAATATGAGATGTATTACTATAAAAATTACTTTATATCATATGTTACTTAGAGAAATTTGATGTTCTCTTAAAACTTTATTTTGTGAAAGAAAGTTTAAATTTGTTTTTGTTGAAGAACTTCAAGTTCCTCTAAGTAACATATGATACACAATAATTTTATAAATTAAAACATCCCATATTAGGAATAATAGGTATTTTTAATCAATTTTTATAGCATTTGTGTGCCATAAAAAAATCAGATAATCTTAAAAAGTAGCCTAATTAGGTGAATTTTATTTTTAAGATCATAAATGCACGTTTGTGTATTCCTCAGAAAATGGGTTCATCTCCATCAGTTGTATCATCATAAACAATTATATGATTTTTTGGAGGTGATTTGGACGTCGTTTTAGTCAAGAAAAGAGAGTGGAAAACCATCTGTTATTGTTCATGCTAGATAACTGAAAGAAGTGACGAGAAGGTCACGTTAGGAACCAAAATTGCAAAAGGAGGCCAAATAAGGCATAGTTCATCTTCTAGGGTCAAATAAGCATTTGAGTCATCTTTAGAGGCCAAATAAGGAATTCTCTCTTATAATACAAGAGTACCACCCTTCAATAAAAATTGAATGGCACTAAATTTCTGGACATAAGGTACAAATTCTTACGTTATATCAAAGCTTCAAACAAACCAACTTGCATAAAATTCCAGGGAGTACGTGAATTGCAAGCTGAGTTTCCTATGTAATAATGAAAAAATATATATTTATGCTTCTAAGTTCTAACAAGAGTGTCACATATGCAAGAAAAACATTTAATTGGTGAATGAGATCTTTTTTTGAACGAACGGGCACAAGATAGTGCCTATTTCATTGATAAAGAAGAGAAGCCGGGAAAAAAACACTTGTGCGCTCGGGCTCGACAAACTCTCCCGTCGAACCACACAGTAGGCTTTCCGAACATCAAATCTAACAATTGAAGCTCTGGTTTGACCATGGTGGCCAATTGTAACTCCTTGGTGAATCACAAGCATGTTGATAGTTGTAAAAAGAAAACCAAGGATTATACCAAAAGTATGGACTATAATTATTTATACCTGAATATGCAGTCCATGGCACATGCATCGATGGTATAAATGATGAAGACCAATGTGATGACCGTCGATGCTTCTTTGCTTTTGGCGATGAAGAATTCCACCTTTGCTCTCCTAACTAATTATTTTGCTTTTGTTCAGCTATCCTCTGATATTTATACAACAACTCAGCAAAATTTGGCTTCTTCTTCACCACCTTGCTATTTGGCCGGATACTCTCGTCTCTACCAGATTTTCTGGCGAGACCGGTTAGACCGGTGAGGACACCGGTCAGACCAATGCTTTGAGAAATAGCCACCTTAAGATCATGTTGCCCCCCAGCCGAACATGATTGTTGTTCAACTATATTATATATGGCATGCTCATTGGGACAATTTGATCAGTAGAACTAGCCGATGATTTTTCAATAGTCAGCTTTTCTATATCTAGTGTCAAATCTGGATTTTTATTTAATCTACCATCCTTTTTGACACGATAGACTTGTTTGATCACCTTACGCTTATTTTTCTGTGTTGATTGATTCTTATGATCAAAACAGTCATTACGCATAGGTGATGGTCATTAATTACCGGCTCCCTATGGGTTTGACAAAAATAACTAGGAGACGGCATATATGAACTATAATACCATGGAGGACAAAAATAATGCTTATTAAAGTAAGGTTCCCATGGCATAGGCATTGATGATCCATATGGAGGAAACGACATTGATTTGTGAGAGTTACTCCATTGCCGATTCTCGTTATGGAACTTCTCTTTAGGAGAAGATTTTGGGCATTTGGAATTTTTAGACCGACTAGCATCATTGACAATCTTTTGTCTTCGAGACTTAGCCGGAAGTTTCCCATTGTACTTCAGCTTTTCTCGTTGATGCTTATGACGGCCTTTGGATTCAATTGTTTTCCAAACACCAATCTCGGGTTTTTAGGTTTAATCATCTTTGGTTTAGATTTATTTTGCAAAACCCTAGATGAGGCGGTTAGACAGGGTTGCCCCCCGGTTAGATCGGTTTGGGCACTGGTCAGACCGATCCAAGCACCGGTCAGACCGGTCACAACGCAACCGGCACCGATGCCTTTGTTTTGTTGCCCCCCGAGCGTCGAAGTACTAGATGTAGCCTCTATGCTCTTGTTAGGGGATTTTAGGTCAACAATTTCGGCTAGAGACGGCCGACTTGTTTCTTGACCAACAACATCACAATTTGGCAAGGCTTTGCAAAGATTGATAATATAATTAGTCGGCTTTTCAACAACCGACTCTGGATTAACAAGAATTGATTCTAAACTATCCTCTTTATCAATCAAAGATTTAAGATAATAATTTACAAATTCGGATAAATTCATCAGATAAGTTACCTGAGGATTGCATCTCTTTCAATGTGTCGATGGTGGATGGCGGCCGCCATTCCTTGATCTCAATGATACCTTGCTTGGTCTTGCAAAAACATGAAAGAAACAATCTTTTCTCTGCCAAGTCACGCTCTCACAAGTACTCCTCAGATAGTTTTGATAGATCAGCCATGGTAGCTTGATCCTTGTTTCCCCAGCGGAGTCGCCAATTTGTTGGCACCTTTTCGGGGCCAACAAGCACGCGAAGGAGCTCCTTGCAGCACCTTCACGCTGTACCGGTCAGACCGGTACGGGTCACCGGTCAGACCGGTGTCGCCGGGAAGATCCGGCGAGAGACCAACAAACGTCGCCCGGGCGGGATCCCGTCGGGGCGGCGCACGCAGGGTTGTCCTAGGCTCGGCAGGTCAGCTAGGATGTCTTGAAACATCGCGGAGATGAAGGAAGAACAGCATGGTAGGGTTGGAAAAGTCCTGTGCTGCTGCTTTCAAGCAAAGTCAGATTCTCTTTTTGTTCAGTGTGGTAGTGATCAGCCAGTCAGTTCATCAACCGTACGTATAGTAGACTAGCTGTACGTGAAACTGTGAAAGAATACACGATCACACCCTGAACTTAACGCGTGGCAGGGACTAGTTGCGGATTTTCAAGAGACTGTCATGACGATCTCGATAGCCCCTGCTTCGTGAGGTTCACCTGCCGGCACGAACCCAACCCCTGCTTCTAAAGGTGATGGAGGTTTCCAGCGAATGGCCGGCGATCGTCGTCGTCGTCTAAACTAACGGCAAGGCGCGTGGCCGCCACACGCCGATGCGATTTTTTAAGCCAATCGGGCGGCGTGAGCGTGACTACTCGTGATGAGGACGAATCCGTGCAAGCCACCACAGCCCACAGGAGGAATCCCTGCATCTGCATGCCGCTTCCACGAGAGATTCAGTGTTGGTTGGGTCGTCGTGGACCTGTCTGAAAGAATTCATCACGGCCACGGGGCAGGTTCAGTGCTTCAGGCAGATAAAAAAGGCAGATAGCGGCCCCGAAGTCTTCAGAAAGAGGCTAGCACTAATCAAATGGTAAACGAGTGTATAAATATTGCACGGGCTGGAACCTTCTAGGGTTCAGGTTTATCAAACCAGCAAATAATATACTATCTTGTGCGCTTGCATTGCTTGCCAATCTGTACTCTAGGCGTCCTACTCCTTCAGTCCTTACTCCACTCGCTGTGCGGAGGGCTGAGTTGAACAAGCATAGAAGCAGCACCAGCAGTGTCGGTGCGGAATATGGTCCCGACACTAACCAGGTAGATAACGCCTAAGTCTATCCCTCAATGGTCGATGCCAAGCAACAAATGACACAAGGTTTATCCCGGTTCCGGCCGAGGGGGCCGTACGTCCCGGCGGTGGTGTGCTCGTGGCACTATATTGCTCGGCACCGGGGTGCTTGTAGTGGGGCAAGTACAAGCAAGGTGGGAGAAGAAGCGTGGCTTCCAAGTCCCTGGTGAGTGGCTGGAGATGTTATGGGAGAGTAAGAGAGTGAGTGCACAATGCGTTGTGTTTCTGTGGATCCGTCCCCCCGCGGCTGGGGGCTCGCTTCCCCTTTTATAGGCCAAGGGGGCGGCGAGTTACATGCACGCCGCGCTACCTAGCTACGTGTAGGAGCACGTCGTGCTACGGCGTAGAGCGGGCGATCGTCCGAACGATCCACGCTGCGATCCGGCCATGATGGCCTACTTCGTTCCCGAACAGTGGCGGTTCGAGGGTAGGAGGCGGCAGACGGTGATGGCGTTCTCTCGGTAGGCTTCGAGGGGAGGTGTCGATGATGTCCGGTACGGGGTACGGGGAGCGGGCGAACGGCGTTCCTTCCCAATGAGCTCGCGGTGTCGGAGTGGTTGCTGCGGTGCTCGGGCGTGCGCCTGCGGAGTCGGGCGTGCGCCCGCATGCGTGGGTACGGCGGCCGCGCCGCGCGGTGGCCGGGATGGCCACCCACCGGCCTAGCGCCCCTTACCCAACCCGCAAGGTCACGGGAAAGTGGAATCGAGGGTGCGCCCGGCCCCTTTCGAGGGTCGGGAGCGTTAGCCGTACGGCGGCGTGCGCACGGTGTCACGGGACCGACACCGGCCGTACCGCACGGTCCATCCCACGGTGGCGGGGATGGGCTCCTTCCCCGGGGAGTTGGTGCGGCGGCACCGGGCGTGAGCCCCGGCGCATGATGGCGCCGTCCCGCGGCGTCGGGCGTTAAATGCCCAAGTACGGGGCCGGCGCACGCGTGTGGGGTGCCCGTGATCGTGGCGGGCCCCGGCCGAGGGCGGAGCGGACCCTCGAGCGAGGCGGGACTCGCTCGAGGGGGGAGCGCGCCCTCGAGCGGGGCGGGACCGCTCGAGGGAAGGGCCGCCCCTCGAGCGGGGCGGTACCTGTTCGAGGAGGGAGTTGCCCCTCGAACGGGGCGGAACCCGTTCGAGGAGGAGCATGCCCTCGGGCGAGTCGGAGCCTGCTCGAGGGGTCTTCCTAGGCGGGCCGCCTTGGTGGGCCTCCGAAGTCCTGCTGCATGGGCCGTATCCTGCATGGTTAGCTCCCTGCATGGTTAGGCTTAGCTTATGTTGATGCCGGAATTTAGGTAGGGGTTCCCCCATTGTTTGAGGGGACCCTAAGGGCGGTCCCCGACGGCAGCCCCCGAGCATCTGCGGGTTTGCCATTGAGGCTCCCGCAGATGCTGGAACCTACCGATAGGACGTTCTTCCCTCCTTGTTTGCGAACGCTATCCGTGGGGCCGCGCCGGCCGACCCGCGGGTCTAGCCCCGAAGCCCCTGCGAGAGTGTGGGCTCTCCTGCGAGGGGTTAACCGCGAGCGATTCGGTCGAAAGGCGTGGCACATATGCCAACCGGCATCGGCGGTGTTTCGGCCCGGCATCGGGGGTGCACGCTCCCCCCGTCACCGTTGTCTCGGCGGGTGCAATTCCAAGGAGGTGTAGCCGTGCGTCAAGCCCCCGAGCCTTGGCCTGTTCGAGGCGATCGGGTCGAGCTCGACGACTTGTTTTTTATCGCGCCCTCGCCGTCCCTCCGCGGGTCGGGAGGTGAGGTTTCCACGACTCCCATCGAGCGGGTCGCGAATCGCGGATTCCTCTTCGAGCCGCTAGCGGGTGGTTCAAGTGGACGTCCATGCCCCGTTCGATAAGGGTAGGGCCGCGCGGTCCGGAGACACGTCCATGGAAGCGCTTGCGTGGGTTTGCTAGGTGGGGCTCGGTCCCGTTCGCTAGGGGACCGAGGGCGCGGAAGCTCTCCCTCGGTGGGATCCCCCGCTAGCCGCCCTCGGCGGCTCTCGAACACGACATGTGGGGCACCCTCGAGCCGACGGGCTCGAGGAACGGCTCGAATGCGCGTGCCCTCGTCGTCCCTAACTGCGTGATCCGGGGCGCCGTTCGAACCCGTCGAGGGTCGGGCTTCGAACCTCCGATCCGCAAGGCCGTGCGGGGCCGTGCCTTGGCCACCCCCGTCTTTTCGCGTTTGCGGCCGTCGAGGGGTCCGGGCGTGCCGACCCTCGAGGTGCCGGTTGGTGGCGTGGCGCGGTATGAGTGCTTTCGGTGTCGCTCTATTTCAAGCGTGACACGGGCGATCCTCTCACGCGCATGCCTTCTTTCGGAGGGTTGACATCGTCTCGAGTCGGGGGTCATGCCGCTCGAGGGTCCTACGCGGCATGGGTGCCCGCGGCCGCCTCGCTCTACACCGAGCAGTCCCGGCGACCTTCTCACGCCGATATCCCATCGAGGGTCGCCTTGTTTCGAGTTGAGGGTCATGCCGCTCGAGGGCTTCACGTGGCATGGGTGCCCGCGGCCGCCCGCTCTACACCGAGCAGTCCCGGCGACCTTCTCACGCCGTCACCCATCGAGGGTCACCTTTGTCTCGAGCCGAGGATTCGCCTCGCTCGAGGGCTCTCCTTGCTTGGCAAGGGGCCGGGCATTTAAGTGCCCCGGGGCGTGGCCGCGGGTTTTGCGGCGCGGGCGCGCCTTTTAGGCGCGCGCGCGCGCGCGCGCGCGTAGTGGGCGACGTGGCCGGCGGACGTGACGGTTTTGCCTCGGTCGCCGCCGGTCTCGCCGTAATGATGACCCGCCTGCAGTGTTAGAGTTGCTGCGGCCGTGGTGGGGCCCGCCCGTCGACGCGATGGAAAGATTCCCGCAAGCCGATTCTTGTTGGCGAGGCGTGCGCTCCGGAGAACTCGCCGGTTGCCTATAAAACTGCGGTGAGGAAGGGACGGTGGTTTTTTACCTTGGCTCCTCACCGTTTTCAGTCCTCCGTCCCTTCGCCTTCGTTCGCTCTCGCCACCGCGCGGTTTCGCTCGCTAGAGCTTTTCTTTCTCGCTTCCTTGTCCTCCGACCTCGCACTCGTTCGTCCTCCCTTATGGCGCCGCCTCGCTTCCGATTAGGGTCCCGGGAGCCGTACGCATGGGAGAGGTCGACCGTGACCCGGCTCGCCCGGGCGAGCCGGTCGCCGCCGGCCGCTCTCGGCCAACGAAGAAGGGCGCCGGCGGAGTGGATCGTGCCGCCATCGTCGCACCTTGAGCCCAATCCGCCGGAGGGCTACGTGGTGAGCTTCTCGCGCTACCACGAGCGCGGCTTCAACGCGCCGGCGAGCACATTCATGCGGGCGTTGTGCTACCACTATGGAGTGGAGCCGCACAATTTCGCCCCCAACGCTATCTCGCGAGCGGCCACGTCACGGGGCGGGTGCGTCGGCGCCGCACGCGGGCGTGCGAGAAGGCCCTCGGAGTGGTGCGATCCCACTACGAGGTCAACCTCGAGGCGGTAGCGGAAGGCTACATCGTGCCCGAGGGCGTCGAGGACGAGGTGGCCATGGAGCGTGCGGACGCGCTTGCCGCCGACGCCGCCGAGTCGCTCGCCGAGGCCTTCGAAGAATTCCTCTTCCGGACGCCGCCGATGCCGCGCTCCGGCCCGCCTGAAAGCACCTGGGCGCTAGGCCCGTTTTTTGTTTATGTGTATCAGAATTCTGGCCTCGTGGCCTCTTGTAAACAAACAAGTAGTTTCGTGAACATGGTCAGTTTGTAAATGAAATCACTTGCTTATTGCGCTTTTTGCTTCTTCTTCTTCCTGAGTAGATTCTAGTTAGGGGAGTCCGCCTTTCGCAGGGGCCCGCTGGGTTGGAGGCGAGAGAGACGGGCCATAGCCGCGCGGCGTAGGCCGTCCTCGGCTCGCGCGCTCCTTCCGCTGTGCCGCCTACGCCTGTTCGAATCATGGCTCGAGGTTGAAGTGGGGAACAAACTTAGCGCGTGTTGTTACGTTTTTTGCGCGAAAAAAATGGGGCCATTTTGGGGGGGGGTGCCCCCCCCGCAAGAGCCCCCGAGGGTAACTTGGGTTTCGGGGGGAAAGCCGAGTTGCCCTTTTATTATACTTGGAGTATTTACATAGGTGACACCAAGCGGGGCGTTGGCCGTGTGTTTGTACAACAGAAAATACTTGGAAATCCTAGCTAAGGGTAGAAGCGACGTAGCTGTTGGATGTTCCAAGCGTTGGTGAGTTCTTCGCCGTTCTCGTTGGCCAGCTTGTACGTGCCTGGTTTGAGCACCTTCACCACGACGTAGGGTCCCTCCCATGGGGGCGATAGCTTGTGGCGCCCTCGGTTGTCTTGGCGTAGCCTTAGGACCAAATCCCCCTCGGCCGAAATCCCTCCGACGTATCTTGCGCGCTTGGTAGCGCCGTAGGGACCGTTGATATCTTGCGGAGTGCATCAACGCCACGAGGCGTACTTCATCCGGTCGGTCCGGCGAGTCCTCGCGGGCTCGCCGGTTAGCATCCTCGTTGTAATCTCGAACCTTGGGCGACCCGTATTCCGCATCCGTGGGGAGGACGGCCTCCGCGCCATGGACTAGGAAGAACGGGGTGAACCCGTGGCTCGCTTGGGGTGGTCCTTAGGCTCCACACGACCGCCGGTAGTTCTTGGAGCCATTTCCGCCGCATTTGTTGAGCTGGTCGAAAATTGTGGGTTTGAGGCCTTGTAGGATCATGCCGTTGGCACGTTCTACTTGGCCGTTGGTCTGTGGGTGTGCCACAGCTGCCCAATCCACGCGGATGTGGAACTTGTCGCAGAACTCCAAGAATTTCCGGCCCGTGAACTGGGACCCGTTGTCTGTGATGATGGAGTTTGGCACTCCAAAGCGGTAGACGATGTCCGTGAAGAACGTGACCGCCTGCTCAGCCCTCAAATTCGTAATGGGGCGCACCTCCACCCACTTGGAGAACTTGTCAATTGCAACCAGCAGGTGGGTGAAGCCCCCGGGCGCCTTCCGCAGGGGCCCGACGATGTCCAACCCCCACACAGCGAACGGCCATGTTACGGGGATTGTCTGCAGAGTGTGAGCTGGCAAGTTGGTCTTGCGGGGCGTAGAACTGGCACCCTTCGCAAGTGCGCACGATTTCGTTGGCGTCCGCGACCGCGGTAGGCCAATAGAAGCCTTGGCGGAACGCGTTGCCGACGAGGGTGCGCGGCGCGGCGTGGTGGCCACAGATCCCCGCGTGGATGTCCCGTAGGAGCTCGCGCCCCTCGGGAATGGGTATGCATCGGCCGGAGGATGCCCGACGCGCGGCGCGCTTGTACGGCTCACCGTCGACCGGGGTGAACGACTTGGCCATCCCGGCGATGCGCCCGGGCGCGGCCCGGTCGCGGGGGAGCTCCCCTCGATCAATCCGGGCGATGTACTTCTCCCGCCGGTCCGCACGGGCGGGGAGCCGGCTCGATGTTCATCGCGACGAGCCTCGTGGGAGCCGTACCCCTCGAGAAGGGAGAGCACGTACGCCTCGTTCGAGGGGTCCTCCTCCATGGGTTCCGCACCCGCTGGATTCGAGGGAGCCCCCGAGGGTCCGCTGTCGCCCGAGGGGTAGGGCTCGAAGGTGACCGATGGCTGCGCGATGTCGCGCGCGAAAACGTTCGGGGGAACGGTGATCCGCCCGGACGCGATCTTGGCAAGTTCGTCTGCCTCCTCGTTGTACCGGCGGGGTACATGATTGAGCTCGATGCCGTAGAATTTGTCTTCGAGGGCCCGCACGGCCTTGCAGTAGGCCTCCATCTTGTCGTCGTGGCAACTCGCGTTCTTCATGACTTGGTCGATCACGAGCTGCGAATCCCCTCGCACGTCGAGGCGCTTGATGCCCAACTCAATGGCGATCTTGAGGCCGCAGAGGAGGGCCTCGTATTCCGCCATATTGTTAGACGCGGGGAAGTGGAGGCGCACTGCGTAGCGCATGTGCTCCCCGAGGGGTGACACGAAGAGCGAGCCCGCGCCCGCTCCCCTGTCTTCATCACCGAGCCGTCGAAGAACGAGAGTCCAAGACTCGCTTGAATTTGAGGGGGCGGCGGTGTGTGTCCGTCCACTCGGCGACGAAGTCGGCTAAGATTTGTGATTTGATGGCCTTGCGCGGAGCATAGGCGAGCGTCTCGCCCATCAACTCCACGGACCACTTGGCAATTTGCCGCTCGCCGCGTCGGGGGTTGCGAATGATCTCTCCTAGCGGGAAGGAAGAGACCACCGTAATCGGGTGGGCCTCGAAGTAGTGGCGGAGCTTGCGCCGCGCGAGGACTACCGCGTACAACGCCCTACGGACACGGGGGTAGCGCGTCTTCGTGTCCGATAGGACTTCGCCGACGTAGTAGACCGGCCTCTCGCACGGGTAGGGCATGCCCTTCCTCCGTGCGCTCCACAACGATCACGGCGCTGACCACCTGGGTGGTTGCGGCCACGTAGAGTTGGAGGGGCTCGCCGTCTCGCGGCGGCGTAAGGATTGGGGCGTGCGTCAGAGACGTCTTCAGCTTGTCGAGCGCTTCCTGGGCCTCGGCGGTCCAAGAGAAGCGCTCGTGCTTCTTGAGCAGCCGGTAGAGGGGCAGGCCCTTCTCACCGAGCCTCGAGATGAAGCGGCTCGGGGCGGCAAGGCACCCCAACACCTTCGCACCCCTTTGAGGTCCCGAAGTGGACCCATTCGCTCGAGGGCGGCGACCTTTTCAGGGTTGGCCTCGATTCCCCGCTGGGAGACGATGTATCCTAGGAGCATGCCCCGCGGCACTCCAAAGACACATTTTTCGGGGTTGAGCTTGACCCCGTTGGCCCGCGAGCGCCGAATGCGATGCCAAGATCGGCCGACCGGGTCGTCCGCCTTCCCGGTTTTGACAACGATGTCGTCTACGTAAGCCTCGACCGTCCGCCCGATATGATCCCCAAAAACGTGCCGCATGCGGCGCCGGTACGTTGCGCCCGCGTTTCGAGGCCAAAAGGCATCGTGACGTAACGAACGTCCCGAACGGTGTGATGAACGAAGTCGCGAGCCGGTCGGACTCCTTCATTTTTATTTGATGATATCCCGAATAGGCATCAAGGAAACGAGTAGTTCACACCCGGCGGTGGAATCAATGATCGATCTATGCGTGGTAAAGGAAAGGGAACTTTTGGACATGCTTTATTGAGAGCGGTGTAGTCGATACACATCCTCCACTTCCCATTTTTCTTTTTTACAAGCACGGGATTGGCTAACCACGTAGGGTGGAACACTTCCTTGATGAATCCGGCCTCGAGGAGCTTCCGCAGCTCCACTCCGATCGCCCGTCGCCGTTCCTCGTCGAAACGGCGTAGCCGCTGCTGAACAGCGCGAGCGTTAGGCAGGATATCAAGGGAGTGCTCGGCGACCTCCCTCGGGATGCCTGGCATGTCCGAGGGGCTCCACGCGAAAACGTCGGCGTTGGCGCGGAGGAAGTCGACGAGCACTGCTTCCTATTTAGGATCGAGGGTCGAGCTGACCCTCAAAGCCTTGCCCTCGGGGGCCGATGGGTCGAGGGGGACCCCTTTGGCTTGCTCGGCGGCCTCGAACGTGCCGACGTGCTTGGTGGTGGAGCTGAGGTCGTCGTTGACCATCTTCTCCAGGTGTGTTTACCGGCCGCTTCGTCCGGCGCTAGTGCTTCCGCATGCTCCACGCACTCGACATCGCAGTCGAATGCATGCTCGATCGACGACCCGACGGTGATGACGCCGTTTGGACCCGGCATCTTCATCTTCAGGTACGTGTAGTTGGGGACTGCCATGAACTTGGCATAGCATGGTCGCCCGAGGATGGCGTGGTAGGCCCCTTTGAATCCCACCACTTCGAATGTGAGGGTTTCCTTGCGGAAATTCTTGGGGGTCCCAAACCAGACGGGCAGATCGATCTGCCCGAGGGGTTGAACCTGCTTTCGGGCGCGATGCGGTGAAACGGCTTCGTGCTTCGGGCCGCGGCTGGTCCGAGCCCAATCCCCATCGGGCGCAACGTATGCGCGAAGAGGATATTGAGGCTACCGCCTCCGTCCATAAGGACCTTCGAAAACCGGCGTTCCCAATGATGGGATCGACCACGCGGGGGGTACCGGCCGGGTTCGGGATGCGATTTGGGTGATCATCCCGGCTAAAGGTGATGGCATCCTTCGACCGTTGAGAAAGGCCGGAGGTGCCCCTCTCGCGGCGAGGACTTCGTGCCGCTCCTTCTTGCGCCGCCGGGTTGACATGTCAACGGTAGGTCCCCCAAAGATGAGGAACACATTTTCGACGGCGGGGAAACCACCCGCGTCGCCATCGCCCCCATCCTTCTTGGCCTCTGCCTCCTTCGCGGCGGCACGGCCGTAGAATTTCTTGAGCATGTCGCCTTGCTCAAGAGTATGATTCACGGGGGTCTTGTGGTAGGGGCATGGCTTCTTCATCATGTCATCGAACACCCCGGGCCTCGAGGAGCCGGTCGAGGGCCCCGTCGGGCCGGGTCAACGCCGAGGGCCTCGGCGTTGCCGCCGTTGCGCCCCTCGCTCGCGCGCCTCGCGGCGCGGCTTCTTCCCCTTCTTGCCCCGCTTGTCGTTGCGGCGCGGCTCCTTGGACCCGCCGCCCTCCGCGGCGTGTCCTCGGAGCGCTTGCCCTTCTTGCCGTCGAAGATCGCCCCCACGGCCTCCTCTCCCGGAGGCGAAGCCGGTGGCAATGTCGAACGGCTCGTTCGAGTCCGTGGGCGGGCTACGTCCCGGCTCGCGCACAAGGTCCCGCACGTGGTGCCCTCGAGGAACGCGTGCACGATCTCTCGACCGTGCCACGCCGGGGAGCTGCGTGCGGCGCTTGGAGAAGCGCCGTATGAAGTCCCGCGGCCGACTCGCCCGGCTTCGCGTGCGGGGAGCGCGGGATCCCGAGGAGTTCCGGGGCGCACGTATGTGCCCCGGAAGTTGCCCACGAAAGTGTGGACTAGATCGTCCCGGTTGTGGATCCGGGCCGGCGGGCAAATGCTCGAGCCATGTCCGGCCGCATCGCCCGGATGCGGGGGCAAGTTGCGGATGATTACTTCGTCGTTGGTGGCCCCGCCCACCGACAGAGCTAGGCGGTAATCGTTGAGCCAAACACGAGGGTCCGTTTCCCCGTTGTACTTGATGATCGTCGAGGGTTGACGGAAGCGGCCGGGGGAACGCCGCCGTGCGGATCTCCCGGCCGAACACACGGGTGCCGGGGGCTGCGGTGTCGGGGAGCGATCCTCACCGCCGTCGTAGCGTCCTCCCCTTCGAGGGTGGTAGCCCCCGGCCGCTCGCGCGTCCGCCTTGCCGGTGCGCCGGGCGTTGATGACGTTGCGGGCGTCGCCATCCGGCGCCCGCGTGTGTCGAGGAGCCGTTCCTTGGCCGGCGTGCGTCCCCGGTCGGCCGGGTCGACCCGCATGCACCGAGGGTTCGCCCCCCGGTGCCGGATCATCACCCCGCGCGTCCCCCCGTTGGCGGATGCGTGAGGCCGAGCTTTCGGCTTGCCGGACGGCCGCTTGCTCAAGGAGGGTCCGCACCTCGCGGTGCATGTCTCGAGCCTCGGGGGTCGAGGGTGCCGGCATGGCGCGCGGCGGTGTTGCGGCGGCGATGAGCTTTGGCTCGCCCGCGGCGGAGTATCCGCGTTGTCGACGTTGGGGACGGGGTTGAGGCGGTCGCGGACTTGCCGGCCCCGGCTCCCGCGCGCGTTCGCCGCGCGCGAGGCCTCCCCCCGCCATCGAGGCACGGAGTAGCCGCACGGTCCCGTACTCCTCCGCCGCCTTGGCCTCGAGCTCGCGAGCTTGGGCCACCGCGCGTCGACGTCGGCCCCCGCATGTGCGCTTGGCCCCGCGGCCGGCGTGTAGCGGCTCCCCGGGGCCGGCGTGACTTCCCCGTCTCCCGGCGCCCGCCGCGCCGCCGGCGGCGTTGGCCGGTCGTTGGTGATGACGGCGCAACATTCCCGCGTGGGGTCGTAGCTCCCGATCGTCGGGAGTCGTCGGAGCGCCCGAACCGCAGTCCGTGGCGTCGAGGAAGCGCCCGAACGCGACCGGGTCCCGCACACCGGAGAAGTCCCACTCCGCGTATCCATGACGGTTGGCGGGCGGCATCGTGTCGACGGAGCCCGGGGACGACTCGTCCGTCGCCGAAGTGCCGGGATCCCCGGCGACGAAGACGTGCCGACCGGGCGGAACCCCGCGCATTGTCGTGTTGACGTTGGCGTTGTAGGCCGTAGCGGCGCCACGCGGCCCGATGGGGACGCGTGGTCGGAGACCGCGCGCGGTCCCGCCGGGGCGGTGGCGGCCGTCGTGACGTTGGGCGCACCGCGGCCGGGCGGCGGCACGCTCGCCCCCGCCGCCGCTCGGACCGCGCCCGGCGCGAACGTAGCCGGAGCGGCGGCGGCGTCGCGGCGTCGACGGACCCGCAGCATCCGTGCTCGGCGGTGCCCGCGCCGGCGGACGTGCACGCGGCGGAGACCGAGCGGACCCGGCCTCCCGCCGCGCGCGTAGCTCCTCACGGTTGGTGAGGCGCATGAGATAGCCATTCCCCGTGGCCTGGAAGTTCAAGTCCCCGAAGCGGATCTCGAGCCCGCCGGAAGGGGGGTCTGAGCTACCCATGTTGTAGCGGGTGCTACGGTACTCAGTGCGAATCACCATGAAGGGAGTCAGCGAAATGACCTTAGGCGCTCGTGAGCCCCACGGTGGGCGCCAACCGTCGGTGCGGAATATGGTCCCGACACTAACCGGTAGATAACGCCTAAGTCTATCCCTCAATGGTCGATGCCAAGCAACAAATGACACAAGGTTTATCCCGGGTTCCGCCGAGGGGGCCGTACGTCCGGCGGTGGTGTGCTCGTGGCACTATATTGCTCGGCACCGGGGTGCTTGTAGTGGGGCAAGTACAAGCAAGGTGGGAGAAGAAGCGTGGCTTCCAAGTCCCTGGTGAGTGGCTGGAGATGTTATGGGAGAGTAAGAGAGTGAGTGCACAATGCGTTGTGTTTCTGCGGATCCGTCCCCCCGCGGCCGGGGGGCTCGCTTCCCCTTTTATAGGCCAAGGGGGCGGCGAGTTACATGCACGCCGCGCTACCTAGCTACGTGTAGGAGCACGTCGTGCTACGGCGTAGAGCGGGCGATCGTCCGAACGATCCACGCCGCGATCCGGCCATGATGGCCTACTTCGTTCCCGAACGGTGGCGGTTCGAGGGTAGGAGGCGGCGGACGGTGATGGCGTTCTCTCGGTAGGCTTCGAGGGGAGGTGCCGATGATGTCCCGGACGGGGTACGGGGAGCGGGGGCGAACGGCGTTCCTTCCCAATGAGCTCGCGGTGTCGGAGTGGTTGCTTCGCGGTGCTCGGGCGTGCGCCCGCGGAGTCGGGCGTGCGCCCGCATGCGTGGGTACGGCGGCCGCGCCGTTACGGTGGCCGGGATGGCCACCTACCGGCCTAGCGCCCCTTACCCAACCTGCAAGGTCACGGGAAAGTGGAATCGAGGGTGCGCCCGGCCCCCTTTCGAGGGTCGGGCGCGTTAGCCGTACAGCGGCGTGCGCACGGTGTCACGGGACTGACACCGGCCGTACCGCACGGTCCATCCCACAGTGGCGGGGATGGGCTCCTTCCCTGGGGAGTTGGTGCGGCGGCACGGTCGTGAGCCCCGGCGCATGATGGCGCCGTCCCGCGGCGTCGGGGCGTTAAATGCCCAAGTACGGGGCCGGCGCACGCGTGTGGGGTGCCCGTGATCGTGGCGGGCCCCCGGCCGAGGGCGGAGCGGACCCTCGAGCGAGGCGGGACTCGCTCGAGGGGGAGCGCGCCCTCGAGCGGGCGGGACCGCTCGAGGGAAGGGCCGCCCCTCGAGCGGGGGCGGTACCGTTCGAGGAGGGAGTTGCCCCTCGAACGGGGCGGGAACCCGTTCGAGGAGGTGCATGCCCTCGGGCGAGTCGGAGCCTCGCTCGAGGGGTCTTCCTAGGCGGGCCGCCTTGGTGGGCCTCCGAAGTCCCGCTGCATGGGCCGTATCCTGCGCATGGTTAGCTCACTGCGTGGTTAGGCTTAACTTATGTTGATGCGGGGAATTTAGGTAGGGGTTCCCCCATTGTTTGAGGGGACCCTAAGGGCGGTCCCCCGACAAGCAGCAGTCACGGAGATCTTCAGGGGTCGAGCACGAATGTTCATTGCCTGCCTGAAACCAAAGATTGTCGTGTCATGTGTGCACCTTGCACTGATTTCCTCGTAAAACCATGAAGTGCAGGTCTTGTACAATCCGCAGAACAGAGTGCAAACAATGAAGTGCGGTCTTCCAAATGAAACGATGTTCTACTTAAAAAATGAAGTCTGGTTCAACTACTGCATAGATTGCGAAATGGGCATTACAGATTCGATGTGGTGGAAATTATCCACGTCCAGTCCAGGTTTTTCTTCCACGAAGCACTAGCTAGACAACTCTGTTTTTTTTTATAAAAAAAGTTACCAGCTAGATTTTCTTACACCAATTGCCAATTTGGCACCCTGCTCAACTGCCACGCGTTGTCTACTGAGAACACATTCACATCAAAGCAAAAGCTTACGTTTCGACAGGTCTCACATTCGAATCCAATCAAACGGATCCCTATATAGAGCAACTCTGTTTTCGACAGGAAACCACAGCCCGGGCAGTGCATAAACCTGCCAGCTGCTCACCAAGTCATCACAAGCAGCCAGAGAAGAAATATCAGATACACACAGGTAGGGGAACATGAAGCCGAGGTCATGTTCTTCCAGCTCCAGCATCAGCATTAGCAGAGCGCTGCTCGTGCTGTTGCTGTGCTGCTTCTGCATCTCCGTCGCGAGGTCCCGGACGACCGACTCGTGCGCCTCCAGCTCCTCCGGCCTCGCCGCCGTCAGCCGCCTCATCCCCTTCGACACCTCAAACCTCACCTGCCTCGACGCTTGGCCCTCCCAAGGCTTCATCGTGCGCGTACGTCCATCACACCTACCATGCTCATTTTTCATTCGTTGCTGTGTCGTCCGTGTGTGTGCACTGATCATTCCTTGCCACCGCTCGTGCGTCGCGCGCAGTACGGGAAGAGCGGGCAGGACACGTGGAGCTTCGTGCTGTCGGCGCCGGACGCCGGCGGGTACGTGGCGGTGGGGTTCTCGGCCAACGGCGCCATGGTGGGGAGCAGCGCGGTGGCCGGGTGGACCACCTCCGGCGGCGTCGGAGTGGCGAAGCAGTACCGGCTGGGCGGGACGAGCCCCGGGAGCTGCCCGCCGGACCAGGGCAGCCTGGCGCTTGTCCCGGGCACCACGCTCCTGGCGGCGCGCGCGTCCCGCCTCTACCTCGCGTTCCAGTTCGCCGCCGCCGCGCGGCCGGCGCCGTACCTCATCTACGCCGTCGGCCCCTCGGGTGCCCAGCTCTCAAACAACTACCTGGTGCGCCACCGCAGCTACGCCTCCGCCGCCGTCGACTACGCCACCGGCGTGGCCTCCGCACGCCTCCGTGCAGGGCGTCGCGTTCGTGCTCGGCACGGCCGGAATCGTCGCCGGGTTCAAGCTGAACGACGACGTCCCCGGCGCCGACCGCCACCAGGCGCTCGGCGTCGCCCTGCTCGTCTTCGGCTGCCTCCAGGTGCTGGCGTTCCTGGCGCGGCCGGGGAAGGAGTCCAAGCTGAGGCGGTACTGGAACTGGTACCACCACTACGTCGGCCGCGCCGCCGTGGCCTGCGCCGTCGCCAACGTCTTCGTCGGGCTGTCCGTCTCGCGCGAGGCCGCAGCCGCCGGCGCGTTCTACGGCGTGATCCTCGCGGTCTTGGTCCTCGCCTCGGCTGTCCTCGAGGTCAGGCTCTGGAGAGCTGCTGCTGCTGCTGCTGCTTGAGCCAGCGAACCGATCCATCGGGCTTTATTTGGAGCGTGCACGACACTGCTGCATCGGGTGTATAGTACGAGTCTATGAGATGATTTTTTTAAAAAAATTCGAGTCTATGAGATGATCATGTGCACCTGTTGTATACAGCAGTATGTGTTTACCCTGTCTTTGTACGAGCGTAGATTATTTGTTTAATTCGATATATATTTGTTGATTTAATATAGTGCCATTGCCCATTGCCTCATAACCACCACTGTGTCCAAAATTCCAACCAACAACCACAATATTTTTATGTTTTCCCACAAACCAAACACGAACATTTGAACTTCTTTCCGGTAAGCACCTCCTTGAAGCAGCTTTTGGTTTTCTAGTTTTTGTAGTCCTTCCTAGTACTCCATCAGTTTCAAAATGTAGATCGTTTTAGTTTTTCTGTATACATAAATTTTGCTATATATGCATAACCCTATATGTATAGAAATAAAGCAAAAATTTTGCATCTAACAAAATCAAAATGACTTGCATTTTTTATCTGATGGAGTAAGAGATAAAACAATAGGCAGAGCAGATAATCTCAGTAAGATTTTTTTTTCTTTTTCAAAACATGTATCCAATTAGCCCACAGCAAGTAACCGCATGGGGAACATGGTGAAAAGAAGCGCAGCTTTTTTTTTTTGGAAAATGGTTTGCCCAAAACAAATCTTGGTCAAACGTGAAGGTCGGCAATTAGCCCCAAAGACTTCCATCATCAAATTCAACATATTTGGTTACAGAGCAACCAAAGAACTTTAGAAACCAAACATAAACTTAAACCCAAAACTACAGAAGAGGGTAAATCTGGCACGAAAGAAGAAATCAAATACTTTGGTCCATTGGGTCAAGCGTTTCCTTACTGGAAAACAATTACTATCCCTTGCAAGATGCGTCAAACACTGTGTCCTACGGTCCTTCAGCAGACACGCCACCATATAATTTTCACACGGCTAGCAATCTAGCATACACGTTTCGACAGAACCGAACAAATATACCAACAACATACAAGGCCTGAACCCTGCACTACAAGTCCAGCATAGTTGAAACCATAGTTATTAGGACCGGACCGGTCATTGAACCGGTAAGGTCCTCGGTTCAATGGTTCACTGGTTCAACCGTTGTGAACCGGTTGAACCGCCGGTTCGATAACATTGAACCGTTGAAGCGAACCGGACACAAATATATTGAACCGGTCCGGTATACATAGTTGATCATAGGGAAAATATGCTCATAAACAACACAACTATAGCAATTTTTTAAATTAGTACCAGACCAGCACCTACTAGAAATTGCAAGGGTTCATTATTCATTTATTCAATAGCATATTTAGTATCCTACTCACTGATTCAGTGCTACTGCAACAGTAAGGCTGCTGCTCTATCCATTTAATCAACCTTTTACATTTTAGCATTTGAATAGTAACCCATAATAGTATAAATTCTAACCACTATACAAATAGAATAATTAAAGTATGCATCTCTCGATAGTGGAGGATTTACATATACCGACTGTTTCGTTGCACAGTGATGGCCTTGCTTGTTGCCTGCATGTGCTTGACTGCTTGTGGAGCGCCAGGCAGGGATAATCAAATCGACAACGGATGGACCTAGACTACCAGTCGCTGCAGCCGGTGGCTGGACCGCTGGAGGGTGGAGGCGTGGAGCGCTTCAGGTCGCCGCCCCCCGCGTCCATCGCTTGTGAACTGGTGAAGGGCGGCAAGGCTGAAGGAAGAGTCGTGAGCCGTGAGGGGCCGCCGCCATCCAAGAACGAGCAGGAACGAGCTGACGAGGTGGAGCGGCCTCCTCCGTGAAGAACCAGCAGTGGATCTAGCTAGTGCTCTACACCTAGTTGCCTACCGTCGCCGCTGCCAATGCGCCGCCGCCGGCGATTTCCCTCTCAGGCAACCCATCAGTTTATACCCTCGGGCCCTGGCTGGATAAAGGTTTCAGTGAGCTGACGGAGGGGTAACATGCGTAAAAAACAAAACCGTTCCGGTTCTAATGGAACCGCCCGGTTCACTGGTTTCGTAAAAAACCGGCCGGTTCGTCCGGTTTTTAGCGGTTCGAATTCGTAGACGGTCTTTTAAGCGAACCGGACAGCTAGATGCTCTGGTTTGGTCTTTTTCCGGTCCAACCGCCGGTCCGGTCCTAATAACTATGGTTGAAACTACGGCATCAATCATGATTTGCGTAGTCAAAGGGCCAAGTATCCTTGCTAACCGTTTCCATCATCACGAAACTAACAATTGATGCAGTGATAATAACAAATTAACTCAAAAGGAAAGACCATACCATCACAGTTTCAAACAATTCCACATTCGGAACCAACAATCACTTGAAAATATGTCAACATCAGAAACAGTTTAACCATATTCGGACTGGTACGTGCAGCTCTGATCAGCTCCAACCCAAACATGCCCTTTAAAAAGTCTGGATTCAATTCAGTCGCGAAAGTACAACAAAAACATCCATTTTTCCTTGTTCTAGCATGCCACACTAAGTAAAATACGTAAAATTCTGAATATGACCATTCTGAATATGACTGTTGTCCGAATGTAAGAATGATGATCACTCCTCCATTGCATCGCCACCCTCAGCAACCTCAACCTTCGGCTTCAGCAGTGTTATCTTTGTTGACAGTACCTCTGCAAACAAGAACAGAATCATGCATGACTTTATACTGTTCAGCATGTCATATATTCCGTACCATCATAGCAAGAAACTCACCAGTCTGCCCCTTGGTGAAGCTGTATCCCTTCGAGCTAACATAAGTTCTTGGATTCGGCAACTCGTGGTTTCTCAAGTATTCTGTCTTTCCCTGGTGAAGCCAAAAAGGTTGGGTCAGCCTTTTGAAGCATTTTCAGGAACAAATTTCATGTTCTTCGCGATTTGCTCAAAAGGCATCTATGCCAAATGGTAGCACACATAATGCAGTACTATAGTTTACTCAAATCGATGGTCAGAAGTAATCGAACCATGTGCCAATTAGTTGTCATTCTACTTTTGTTAAGCATGTCTATCTTTGCCCATTTTCTACAAATCCATATAGTTTAACATCACAAGTTTTATCTTTTTTTGATTCACCATGAGAAATAATCTCATAATATAGAATTTGCATGTTGTTAAACTATACCAATTTCTAGGAATTAATGGTAAAAAGATAGAAATGTTTGACCTGGGACAATACTATAATGAGACCTAGTTTCAAACTGAGTACTGTATCAAAGTTGACAAATACAATGCCACACATATACATTCTCCAATAAGTAACAATACATGATGCTTTGATGTATTTTCAAAGTTTGCAGTGTTTTATTAATTTTAGTCATGACACAGAAAATGGAATACATACCTTGGTTATCACACAGACATCCACGTTGCTTCCACTACCCAAGTCGTTGAAGATACCACCACGGATTGCAGCGGTCACAAGTTGTATTCCCTCCTCCCTCTACAAGATAAAAAGGAATTAGTTGATGCAAACATAACAAAAAGGCATTGTACAAGATGAACATACTTTTGTAAATTAAAACAAACACCATCAAATGCAACTTCAGTCACCACAGAAAAACTATATCACCAACATAGTCAAATCAAGGAACTGTTGCACCGGTTCACTTACTGTAAGCCCTTCTCTGTACTGTGATTCAAACACTGACATTGCAGCAAGCGATCCAGAACCCATAGTGGCAAAAGGAAGTGTATCTGTGGAGCCATGTGGATAAACCTGCATTTTCCAAGTTAAGTTAACTACCCTAACTTTTTAATTTGAACCAGCAGCAACCAGTTATAAGTTACTCACAGTGTGTAGGTGCGGTCCAGTACAATCCACTCCACCAAGAACAAGAGCAGCACTAACATGACCTTGATACCTAAACATAATTGCATAAGTAGGTCAGGAGTCACAGAATGGCAGGAAGTTGTAATTGTGCCTGTGAGATAGGAGCTCACTTGAAAAGGTGTGACTTCAGCAGTGTAAGAGCTGTCACGACTCTTGATTCGCGACCAGTTGCATATCTGTGAAGCTGTAGCTGGGAGCTCACCATATCTGAAGTAAAAGAAGAAAACATAGAAAGAATTCAAGGGAAGAAATGGGAGTTGGAAAGGCCAGAATGACATTCTTTTAGTCATTTACCTGTAACAGCCTCTGTGTCAGCAGCAGTTCCTGCTCCACAGCAATATATGTTTGGTGCCATAAAGTGGATTTTTTCACAATTCTTATCAGCAACTATAGGCCCCTCAGTTGCCCTTGTGTCTGCCCCAAGAACAACCCCATCCTAGATATCAAAATATAGTTTAGTACAATGTTAACCTCAACACGTCAATATGAAACAATGCCTGTTTACAGATCACATGAATGTGGTATCTCTCATCTGTTAGCACTGCACTAAGAGCAAGGGGTGCACAAACTAGAGGTTTGCTGCAAAAGTGTCAAGGTAAACTACCATCCCTATTATTCAATCACACATTGCCTCAAGTCAAGATTCAATTACTCCAGAACGTCATTTGCAGAGTATTTCAGGGCTAATACAACTAAAATGCTAAGAAACAAACATTACAAAAGAGGGGGAGGGGTTTCAGAGTTCCACTAGGCTGGTGGTTTGCACTGAAAATTTTCCCAACTCGTATCTTTAACATGTACATAAGAAGGTTAACTTAAAATGTCAAACAGATTTCCCAAAGATGAACCAGCACCCCAAAAATAAGTTTCCAAATCTGCTAAAATTATAGATGACAGTACTTGGTTCATGCCTATCAAATTCGCAAACATGGATAACTCAACCAGCAGAAGACACACTACTAATTCCAGAATAATGAAAAGCACCAACAAGTGAACGCGAGCTGCACCTTAAACACGAGGCCGACGATGGTGGTTCCAGTCTTCAAGAAGCCGGGCATCTTATGCCCCTTCTTCTCCAGAAAGTCATTCCTCCGGCACAGGTCGTAGCTGAACCCGCCCTTCGTTGGGAAATCCATGGAGCCCGCCATCCTGCACCACAACAGCACACCACAGATCAAGATCACGGCAAAATCGCACATGTCACCAACAAATTAACCCTAAACCCCTAGTTTATCCCCCGCGCGGTGGGCCACTTCCGTTGCAGGGCGGCTACACGCAGCCCACGGCAAACACCAGAATAGCCGCCGTCCGCCGAGCCCTCACGACCCATCGGCCACATCGCAAGTGAACGCCGAATAGATCGCAAAACCGGATCTGGAGGAGGGAGACAAGGGAGAGGGGGAAGGGAAGTGTGCTCGGTGGTATGGCTCGGTAAACCCGCCGCCGTCGCCGCTTGCGGACGCAGCGACGGCGACGGGCCAAGGAACGCCGGAGGGAGCGAGGTTTTCGGGCGTAAGGCGGCGTCGCCTCCCGTCCGCCTCCGGGGCGAGGCGCTTCCCTACCCCAATCTACAGCGAGCCCGATTTTGCGATGCGAATACACTGCAGGGGAGGGGGGCACGGTAGGGTTCCGGCCGCGGGCTCACCTGATCTGAGCTCGGGGACGATGCGAGAGCGGCGAGCAGCGGGCGGGCCTTCCCTCCTCTTCCTGCTCGCTGTATTTCTGTTACCCTTTTTCTTTTGTTTTTGGACCGAGGTGGAGGTGGAGTTGGGGTTGGATTGGGGGAGAAGAAAGAAATTATGAGCAAACTTTCTCACACTCGTGTGCCTACGGTGGACAATTCATTCTACGACTGAATTTTTCAAAAGAAAACGAATATTTGAACCACCATGATGTTTTTTAAATCATACATTAACTTAAACCTAAAGCTACAAAAGTATGCAAATTTAGCATGAAAGAAGCACTCAAACATGAACTGAAAAAAAGATTGTTCCAAAAAAAAACGATTGATTGATTGAGTATTGTGAATTCGAGAATTGTTATCTGTTTATTATCCATCGGGCCCAGAAAAGCGGTCCGGTCCGGCCCAATAGGGAAACACAATTGGATGCGGCAATGGCAACAAAAGAAATCAATGGAAATCTAGGGTTCTTATGGAAAATGCAAGCACAAGATCTAGGGAAATGATCGTTTTGCATTCTAGTCCTGGAATAATTGGAAAACGTACATCCTCTTCCTCTCCTCCCTCTCTGCCGAAGCAAAGCAACAGAACTCAAAATTCCCTGCTCGAACAGTCTAGGGCATCGCCGAGAAGCAGCTCGAATCCCCTCCAAAATTCCACGGCGAGAGCCACTGATCCATCGCAGAACCCATCCAATTTCACAATTCAAATCAACCAACCCCACCTCCCGCCACCAATTCGTGCGCACCAAATCGAGCCCCCTATCCCCTCGCTCGCGATCAGCGAGTGTCCCCCCAACCCCAATCCCCACGCGCCTCGCGAATCGCTGGATCATTTGGGCTCCCAATCCCCGAGCCAGGGTCCTAGGGCCTAAATCGCAGGAAGCTTTCTGCTGGAAGAGGAATGGGGAAGCCGCTGATCTACGAGATACTGGAGAAGCCGGCGAGCAGCAGCGTCATCGGCATCTGCTCCCTGATCTGGTGGTTCATCCAGAAGCGGGGCATCGGGTACGGGGACGTCGGGCTGAGCTACGAGGCCGCCGTCGACGGCGGGCAATACTGGCGGCTCATCACCTCCGCCTTCTCGCACATCAGCGTGGTGCACCTGGTGTTCAACATGACCGCGCTGTGGAGCCTCGGCGTCGTCGAGCAGCTGGGCCAGATCGGGCTCGGCGTCGAGTACTACCTGCATTACACGCTCGTGCTCGTCGTGCTGTCCGGGCTGCTCGTCCTCGGCTTCTACCACATGATGATTCAGAGGTTCAAGGTGGAGTACTTCAGGAGGGTCACTGCTGTTGGGTACTCCTGCGTTGTGTTTGGCTGGATGACAATTCTGGCTGCCAAGCAGCCGTCCTCCAAGCTGAACATTTTCGGGGTTCTGTCGCTGCCTATCAGCTTTGCCCCATTTGAGTCTCTGATATTCACATCAATCATGGTACCACAGGCCAGCTTCATCGGCCACTTGTCAGGGATCATTGTCGGGTACTCAATTGCCTGGGGTTTGATTCATGGGATGAACAACTACTGGGCAATCACCATGCTCGGCTGGATTGTGCTTGTATTTGTCCTGAGCCTGAAGCGTACAGGATCTATGGAGCTGAGTTTTATTGAGATAGAACCAGTGACAGACCCCTCACTGCCTTCTGTTGGTGTGGTTGCCACCAGAAATGGTAGAACTCTGCAGATGGATGTGCTGCCCGGAAGAAGAGTTGCAGATATTGTATGATATATGCAGAAATGTTTGGCAAATGTTGTTTTTGTTATAAAAATTCTATCACGTTGACACCCATGCTATGTATTGAGTTTTGAAATTCTGGTGTCACAAATGTCTTTGGTCATCGCTGGTATAAAGGAATTCTTCACCTGGACTTCCAGATGTGTCATGTGCTAGTTACTGTGTGAAGAAAGGAAATCTGATGCTGTTCCACCGCATCAATCAATCAAAACATAAATACTCATCGGCGGGGTAATGTAACAAGAATTGTAGTGCATAAGAGAACTCTGAGACCTGCTTGCAGGCCCAGGGCTTTAGGCCTTTCTTCCATGATCTGACCTGAAAGCACATTTATGCATCGGTGCTGATAATCCAAGGGTATCAGTAACCTTTTGAACATAAAATTATATGAATGTCGAGTGTTTCTCAGAAACAGCACTTTGTACGACTGACTTGGTAGGCAGTAAAATCTGGTATCATCATAATTTTGTATGGTCAACTACATTATTCATATTGGCAAAGGCAATGTTTTGAGACTACAAAGCTAGCAAATTGCTAGCGCTGTGTAAATTACATGCATAACAGAGTCAAATTCCACTATTTCAGTGCCAAAGCCAAGTTCTCGCTGGAATGTCCTTCTGTTGCACTGAATGCAGGAATGATCTTCGGCCTTGTCCATTTCATCTCAATCCTGGAATTTAATAGTTTTTGGCACATTGCGTGGAACACTTCAGTTTGTTTTGGCCTGGCGAATCAATTATTGGTGAAAACTATCTTGCTGTGTCCATGGTGGCTTGAGATTATGTTTTGAAGAACATATCATTTTGGGGTCTTCACAGCTCATCCTGAACATGAAACCAGCATAGTTTGTAAGCTACTTGTCATAATCCAGTTAGGAAGTTCGTAATAATTATTACAAGTGCAATTTTTTCTGTTAAAGAAAAGATGCATTTTGACTTACATGGTAGTCATCCCAGTCCCTGGGACGCTGTAAAAGCAAGGAAGAGAGTTAGTGCACCATGTATGTATATATGTATTTGGAACATGTGCTACTGCATTATATTTTAGGCAATGACATGCGCCTCTAGCAGATAAGCACAGCACAACTGCACAAGTCACAATATATAAATGCAACCCTCTAGCAAGCAGTGCAAATGCAAAATTTATTTTTTGTTTCTGTAATGTGCCCCTTGATGGTATGGTAATAATTCGAAAAAGAAACCAGAGTTGAACCCTTTTATAGTTTGGGTCTTCATGAAAAAGGCAAAAAAGCTAAATGGGCTATGTGACAAGACGAAGAAAACATACTCTTCTCCTTCTGCGTCGGCCTCCTTCATCCTTTCCTTTTTGAGCTTCCTGTGCAACAGTTTAGAAGATAATTTAGCCTCTTAAACAGATTTTAATTATCCTTTTGATTCAAGGACACCAAATGATGATGGACATATAAGTAACTATACTAAGTCCAACTGAAGATAGATCATTCATTAATCACAGTGCTTCATACTAACCCTATCTTCTCTAGCTTTCCTCTCCTTTTCAGCTTCTTCAAAAGCTTCCTTTTCAGCCTGTAAAAATACAGAAAACTAAGATAGAGTTCCCAGGAGGGGACCAATTTTAGCAAAGTTTTATCTGCAGTTACCTCCCTATTCGCACCCACAGTTTCTTCAACAACCTTTCTTGCATAATCAGGGTCATCGCAAATCAGAATGTTGTCGAAAACTGAACCAGCTTTGACCTGCATATGTTTGAGATACAAGTCTACTTCATGCTTACATCGCTCCAGAAATCATAAGGCAGCAGGAAGCTAAAGTTTTAACAAAACAGTTATTCAAAAAAAATTAAACTCATATATGTTACCTGCCAAACTTCAATTCCGACATAGCTCAAAGGTTTAAGCACATAAAGATCCGGATCATCCTCAAACTCTGCAAATTAGACAGCTGATAGCATCAAACTTCACCTTTAAAACTTGGGGTAGAATATTAGATATATCCTGAATGTGCATGGTAGAATTAATTACTTAACTGCGTACACATATGGAACCAATATCTTTATTTGCTTACCTGGATTATCAATCCATGGGGTCTTCCATTTACCCTTGTAGTTAGGGTTCTTAATTCTCTGCAAGCAGGAGCATGTGAAAATGCGAACTCTATAACAATGTGCCTAACACTGATTGCCAAACAAGATAACAGACCTTGCGTTTCCATGGTCCCTTGTATGCTGGATTTGATACCATTCTGGGCTTCCATATGCCATCATCATCGTCATCCCATGTGTCAGGCTGGTTTAGAAGGAAAAATGTCACATGTTTGACATATTCTGTTGTGTCTATTTATTTATTTAAAATAAATTCTTTGCATGTGTGTTCCTTGCATATGTGACTCCATGGCCCACACTTTAAGTTTGACTAATGTTAGAACTCGCGTACCTTTTTGTCCTTTGGATCAGGAATCTGTTTCGGGATAGAATCGTAGCCCTGGCCCACACAAATGAAACGTTACACGAGATGTGAGAATGCATATTCAGAAAAGAATTGTGGAATCACAAACCTCTGGCTTAACCTCATCAGGATCTTCAATATACTCTCTGTCATCCCAATCCTTCGGCTGCAGTGAAGATGTATGCGTTGGGCAATATCAGTTTATACTGCTGTCAATTCTGGGCAAATTATAGCTCTAGTTATAAAATTAATAACCAACCCTTTTAGCGTGAACATCCTTGATTTTACGAGGAGGAAGGATGTCCCAATCGGTGTACATGCTCCCAGTTTCTCTTTCACGGTTATCAACCAGTAGGCTATAAGATGCGTCAGGCCGAAGAATGAAAGTATACATGTGTGTTAATTTGTCTGTCTCACATTCTAGGTCTTTCTTGATGGGATAGTTCTGGCCTTGGTAAGAAAGTATAAGATGGAGCTTCTTTGTTTGAGTACCACATATATCTGGTCCAAGCATCAAGCTGCACAAGAGAAGGTATGGAAGTTAGCAGGCGCCACTTCAGCAGCTAACAACCAGAATAATTGAATAACAATAGAAGCTGCAATCCATATTCAGACACTACATTCAGAAACAATGCCAGGATTATTCATTTGCAAACTGTGAAGCTATATGAACTTCTAGAACACAGCCAGATTATGATAGGTCGAGTGACATTCACCCACACCAACAGTTAGAACATGCTAAGGACATGTTCAGCAAGGAAACGACACATCTTTGGAACAGTGGGAATTTCAAGGGGCAAATGCCGGTAAGAAGTTTACCTGTATGGAGTGTCCCCACTAAATTTTTTCTGGTTGACATAACCCGACATGAGCTTAATATATCCGCCACCACACTCGATATCCTGCTCAAACTTAATGGAGTACTGGACCACCAGTGTCCGGTTCTGGTTACTGAATTTTGGGAACTTGGCTGAAATAGCAAAATGCCTAGCATCCATTGTTGTTTGTATTCCTGGTACGGTATCCACACAGGAAAAAAACACAGGGTTCATTGAACTTGCTGAGCAAGCATTGCATGTTTTATGATAAATTGCTGAATGTATACAGTCGATTGAAACAAAAGTGCGGCAGGGACGAAAAGTAAACCTTTGTCATCAGGATCTCCAGAGTATCTTCCTGCCGTGTGCTTGAACCTTCCAGCTTTCCCTTCACTCCTTTTCCAATCAGATTCCACCCACCGCGACTCCCAGCCATCTGAACATTCAAACCGAAACAGAACAATTTAGTACCAAGTTACTAACACGGCAAAACACCCTGAATTAGGATAACAAGGAACCTATCAGATTGCATCAATATCATCCGTTTTTTTTCACTCCATGGCACAGCACTCAAGCTCAGCATGAGCTAAGCTGCCAAAGCACTACACCCAAATCCTCGAGCGCTTTAGGTGCCAGTAATAATTTCAGTTGGAAACCTTGGCGGTAGCTCACCTCCAAACGGTCCAAACCTTGACGGCGGTCATAGCCCATAGCACAAACTGAAAACGGAAGCATATTTGGCAAGGGCAGCAACCATAGGGGGGGCACTACGATAATACTCACAAAACAAAGGGGTTGACAACGAAAAGTAGCGCACGCCCGTCAATCATCAACACTCAGAACTTGAGCAGTCATCCCAAATTGCCAATTCAGTAGGCTGCCGCTACCAATCCGGCAACGCGAAACGAAAGCCAGGAATGGACGCATCTATCCGTAGATAGCACGGGGCAAGCTAGGATTACTAATCAGGAAGCTGTTTGAGGAGCGGGCGAGGAGGCTGCAATACCTTCGAATCGCTCCTCGAAGAAGACCTCGCCGGACGCGAGGAGCAGAAGCGACGAGAGCACGAGGAGGCGTCCGCGCAGGCCGCCGCCGCCGCTGCGGCGAGGACCCATCGCCGGAAACGAAGCGGGAACTGGGAGGGGAGCTTCGCTGCTGCTGCTGCTGTTGCGGGCGAGCTGTTGGACCAGAGGGGAATATTTGTAGTGCGCGCGGGGGTCGAAGTGCCCCTGGATGTTGGTCTTATTCACAATAATGGTACCCGGCGCTTGGTCAATCGGGTTACTGGCTGGGTGGCACTTTGGTGATTTAGTGGGGAGCCGGAGGCACTTTGGAAGTGTAGCGCAGCAGTAGTAGCAGCCTTGCCAGAATGCCAGTGCCAGCCTTACCCGGTCGTCGTCTCCGATCGGACGGTGACCGGCAGGTGGGCCGGCCGCGACTCGTCAAAGTCAACGTCGCGGATGTCCCTACCTGGGTGGGGCCCGCGGAGGGGATTTGCCCGCAAAGCGGTACAAGATAGATTTGGCCCTGTGACCATCGATTCCGATTACTACTCCTATGTCAGCCAATCCCGGCTTTGTAATTCACCTGCGTAGCCAGTGGCAGGCCGCCGCGTCATCCGTGCGGCGTGTTCGCTGCTGCCTCGCCCTGGGTCTGGCCTCCTGGGCTTCGCGCTCAGCGCTGACTGAAACTCGAAGAAGTCTCTGGGTCGCAATGTGTCACTACTCACTACTCCTACATAATAAACGGTTTTCAGATGCGGTCATATTATATAATCGTATTTCCAAGTGCGGGTGGAAAATCCGTTATTAGTTGTCGCTCTCATACGCTGTAGAAGTTTTCATAAGCCCACACCAGCAAATCCATTTCTAGTCACGACATTTTTCGCGTAAAGTCACGTCGCTACACGGTCAGTGTGGCTCGAACCCGCGACCTCCCCTCACACACACCCCTCTCTTACCACTGCACTACACTCTCACATACGTCCATATCCCGTTTTCACCCTCCTCATATTATAATTAAAAAGTTGTGAACTACAAAGTTTCAGGACTTTCTGAGATCTACAAGTTTCATTTCGGGAGTTTCTCCATTCGAGATCATTTAAAAAATTTGAATTTCGAATTTGAGAGATTCAAACTTACTTTTCGTTAACAATATGATTTCAAATAAAAAAGTTGTAAACAACAAAGTTTCATATCTTTTCAATAGCTACAACTTTTATTTATAATGTTTCTTCGTTCGAGGTCATTTGAAAATTCAAATATCAAATTTGAGAAATTTCAGATGTACTTTTCATGTTTATGAAAGTAGTTCAAATTAAAAATAGTTCAACTACAAAATTATATAACTTCTGAAGATGAACAACTTTTATTTTGGTCATTTGCTCATCCGATATAATGGTGGTAATATTCTTCACAAATGTTATATACATCTCATATGGCTTCATAAAACTATATAAGATATATAGGTTTTGCGAACAATCTCATATAGTATTGAAATGGATATTTTGAAATATTAAACAATCTCAAATGAAAAAGTTGTCAACTACAATTTTTTAGATCTCGTCGAGCTGCACAATCTTACCGCTGACTCTGCCGAGGTAGTGATGACGACACATTGTGCTCAGCGTCATGTGTCTTGTGGAGCACATGCTGTTCAATAACACATGGAAGAGAGGCGGTAACACTGTCGTAGCTCCTGCAGTGATAGCTATCGTGCCTATAAGTTGTTCGACCAAATGCGCCTTGCATGGCCATGGCAAGCTTCCTGTGGTATGTCTCTTACATCTAGACACCCTCCATCTCAACCAACATTGATGAAACATTAGGAAATCTGAAATTCAATTTGGCATTCTTATGCTGATCTGACTACGAGTGTATAGTTATTAGATGGTGGTTAAAATATAGCTGTCATGTGTGAAGTGTCAAACTATAGTGATATTCATGCCATGTTTATTGCTTTGCTTCTGTCAAAATAGAGGTACCTCGCAAAGTCTTATACAATATATGTATGTCTAATCAAGTTAAGTATTTATTGAGTAGCAATACATACCTTTTAATCTTTCTTAAACCTTGTGGAGAATGGAGACCCTGAAGCACTGTACAAATTCTATTGATTTCCATGAGATAAACTTGTCATGAAGCTCAGAACCTATTGATTTCCCGTGATTGAAAGAATATGCCGGTCCATGTAAGCACAAAACAGACAATTTATTAGCTGACAAGTGCTGCTAAGTTAATCGCTATCAAGAATTCAAATCATTGAAGTTCAAATACTCCATTTTAGATATTCAATCTTGTCGATTCTGAAATATTAAATCATGCATCTTCTACAAATGGTCACACAAATGAGTCTGCTAGTAGTGCTTACTGCAGTAGGTCTGCACGATCAAAATAAATAAAGTGGGTTAGTAGGCTCCTTGTCACACCCGTTTTCCGAAGAAAACCGAATGCATCTCATACGTGTGCCATAACCACAATTTCACACATATGATAGACAAATGAGTGTGATATCATAGTACAATGCTCAAAACGTACATAGAGAGGTTTATTAATTTATTACACTCATCGATAGACACGAAGGTCTAAACACGAACATCGATAGCTAGACGATGGAACACCGTCTCCAACTTCACAAGCTCTTGAGTCGGGGGTAACGCGAGCCTCGAATCCATCGAACTCGTCGAAGAACTCGCTCCGGCATCCTCCTCTGAACACATATGGCAAGGGTGAGTACACTTATGGTTGGTACTCAGCCCGTGGGGGAAAATGCAAAGCTATCAAGGATAGGCTAGGGTTTTCAGCGGTAAGCATTTTAAGTTGGTCAAATTTTATTAGCGAGCACCTATTTACTAAGTGTAAGTGTATACCACCCCAAAACTTAGCTTTTCAAGACTAATCCTCCAATCGTAAGTAAACCACAATTTGAAATCCATTTCTAGTTAACTATCATGTGAGGGTCCAAGCCGCTCTTGACCGTGAGCACGGCTGATCGATCAGTTTTCACTCTGCAGAGGTTGTACACTTTACCCACAGTTCGTGTTCCCCATCCTGCCCGGGTTTGCAAAGCCCTTAAACACTTCCGAGGTGAGTGGCAAGGGGTTCACTACGAAGCCTTTACGAAGGCGTGCAAAACACCAATATCCCACGACGATTCTGACTCGGGGCGGACCATAACCCTCCCTAGTGGTCAGCACCTTAGCAAAGGCTACTACCCCAAAAGGACCGGGCTATACCCCTGCAACCCGGAGCCCCCTGTGTTCCTTGGGACAAGGGCTATTAGATATTTTACACTCCTAATTATTTGGCTAAGCCGAGCCATGTGGATTGTGGTTGCACTTGTTTTCTTGGGTGGTTCTCCATGTTTTAAGTTATATGCTCTTGAATTATCATAAACACAAATTCCATTTAAATTCAACGTTTTAAAAGATAACTTCCATTCCCAAAGTATAGCATCTAAGCATTCGTCTACCCAAACATTTATTTAAAACAAGGTATGCAAGGTACAAGGATTAAAATCTAGTCATTTCCTTAATAGGCATTTCCCATCAAATTTATGCATAACGATTGAAATTTAAAGTGTGATAACATGCAAGTTATTAGGACCAAAAAGAGTATGCAGGGGGGGAAATCCACTTGCCTTCTTCTCCTAAAAACTGGGGCTCAAACTCTTCAAGAGATGGCTCCTGCTCAATCTCGAACGGCACGTCCTCTACGATCACACAAGAAAAACAAACAATAAATAAAACAGTACATCAAACATTGCTAAAAGTCTAATACAAGCTTCTAAAACTAATGTGCTTGTTGAGACGATCGCGTGGACACCAAAAACGCCTAAATCGGAGCTAGGACGGAAAAGTTATGATTAAAACAAATTTTAGGGACTATTTTGTAAAAGTAAATGATCCTTAGGGGGTTTTCTATAAAAATTCAGGGGCTAAAACATAATTATAAATATAACCTAGAGGTCCTAGGTGCAAAAAGGGCTTTTGGACTGCGGTTGAATATTTTTGAAAGGGCTAGGGGCTTTTCTATAAAAACCAGGGACTAACTTGCAAGGCTTTTATATGGTGGAAGGACCGGCTTGTAAATAGCGAAAAGGTCAGGGACTCTTTAGCAAATTTGCCGGCAAACCCTAGTTTGACCGGTAAGGCTCGTTGACCGGGGCGACTCGGGCGGTGCGAGCCGTTGGCTCGGATCGGGCGGCGGGGATTGTCCGCAAGCGAAAGGGGTGGCGGCGGCTCACTACGGACGGCGGCGCCTCGCCGGCCGGCTCGCCGGCGGCGGCCAAAAGGGCCTCCGGCCACCAAATACGAAGGTAAAAGCTACCAAAATTAAGAGGAGGACAAGGGGAATTCACATGGGAGCTCGAAAGGGAGGGAAGGGCGCCGGTGGGGCGGATCCAGGCGCGGGCAGAACTCCGGCGGCGGTGCTCCGGCGGTGGTGCGGTGGAGGAGTGGAGGATCTCCAGGGAGCGGTGTGAAATGGAGAGGGAGCTTGGGGCTTCTTATATAGGGCCAAGAGAGGAGTGGAGGGGCGCGGTTGAGGCGGTGGACGGCGGGCACGCCGACGGCCGCCATTAATGGCCGGCTCGGTGGGGGCGGCGGCCGTTTCCGGGAGAGGAAGGGGCGCGGGGCGGCTTGATGCGGTGGCGGGGTAGTGGTCCGCGCACCGGAGGGAGGGGAAGCGGCGCGGGGAGGCGAAGGGGGCGCGGGCGGGGCGGCCGGCGCGGCCATGGTGGGAGGGGGGGGGGGGGGGCGGCGGCGGGAGGTAGGGGAAGACCCGGCGGGTGGGCCCCGCCCGTCAGTGAGAGAGTGTGTGAGAGAGAGAGAGGGAGAGGAGGCGGGCGGCGGGGTGTAAACGGGCCACGAGGTTTAGGTGGGCTGGAAGATAAGGGTTGGGCCGCGTAGGAAAAAAAAGAAAAGGGGCTGCTGGGCTAGATGGAGGGATGTGTCGAGGGTTTGTTTTTCTCATTTTCTTTTCTTTTATTTCTTTTCAACCTTCTACTCAAAACCTTTTCAAGATTTTCAAACAAAACTTTTAAACCACACAATCAATCAAAAGCCCATGCATTCAACATGATGCACAATCACTTGGTAATTCTAAATTAATTAATTATTATTTCATATATTTAAAGGCAAATTTAATTATTCAAATTTATTAACCCTTAGAAATAAAAAAATCTAATTGTTGCTAGCATTTTTTTAAGTGATGGAATTTTGGGTGTTACAAATCCTACCCCCTTAAAGAGAATCTCGTCCTCGAGATTCAGGAATATTGGGAAACAGCTGAGGAAATTCTGCCATAAGCTCATCTTCTCTTTCCCAAGTAGCTTCTTCCTCTGAGTGGTGACTCCATTGGACTTTGCACATTTTAATGACTTTGCTTCGGGTAATTCTTTGTGATGTGTCTAGAATTTTGATAGGGTGTTCCTTATAGGTTAGATCATCCTTCACATCAAGATCTTCCAAAGGTAGGTGGTCTACTTTAGTCTCACTTGAACACTTCTTGAGCTGAGATACATGAAACACATCATGTACATCCGACAATCGAGGCGGGAGTTCTAATTGATAGGCAACTTCTCCCTTTCTTTCTAAGATCTTGAAAGGTCCAATGAATCGTGGTGACAACTTCCCTCTAATCTTGAATCTTCGTAGACCTCTAATGGGTGATACTCCGAGATACACATAATCTCCTACTTCAAACACAACTTCTCTCTTTTTGGGATCGGCGTAACTCTTTTGTCGTGACCGAGCAGGTCTTGAGATTTTCCCGAATTATCTCAACTTGTCTTTCGACTTCTTTTATAATGTCCGGTCCAAAAGTTGACTCTCCCCGTTTGATCCCGGACAATGGTGTTCTGCACTTTCTCCCGTATAAGGCTTCAAAAGGGGCCATCTTAAGGTTTGGTTTGGTAGTCGTTATTGTAGGCAAACTCGCATACGGCAAACTTTTATCCCGGCTACCTCCATGCTTTAAGGCACATGCCCTAAGCATATCCTCTAGGATTTGATTTGTCCTTTCGGTTTGACCATATGTTTGTGGATGATACGCGGGCGAAGTTAAGCTTTGTATCCATTGATTCATGTAGCTTTCCCCAGAAACGTGATGTAAACTGTGTCCCACGGTCAGATACTATCCTCTTTGGAACTCCATGTAAGCATACAATTACGGACATATATAGTTCGCTAGTTTGGCTCCGGTGTAAGTAGTTTTGACAGGTATAAAGTGAGCAACTTTGGTTAACCTATCCACAATGACCCATATGGAGTCATATCCATCACGGGTACGTGGCAATCCCACAATAAAATCCATGCCTATTTCCTCCCATTTCCACTCGGGTACTTTCGGTGGTTGAAGCAATCCTGCCGGTCTACGGTATCTCGCTTTTACTTTACGGCATATGTCACATAGAGCTACATAAGCAAGCAACATCCTTTTTCATTCCATACCACCAATATTTCTGCTTCAAATCTTGATACATCTTGGTGCTTCCGGGATGAATTGAATAGGCAGAGTCATGTGCTTCCTTAAGTATAGTCTCTCGAAGATGATCAATTTCGGGCACACAGATTCTATTCCGAACCAAATAGTTCCTTGGTCATCTCTTTTGAAATACGGAACCTTGCCAAGCATCAATCAACCGTCCATACTCCTTAATCTTCTCATCCGTCATTTGACCCTTCCCGATTTCTTGTTCAAGTGTAGATTCTACTTCCAACGTCATAGCTTCACTGCGGGTGACAATTCCCGCATTAAGACGTGCCATCTCCCAACACAACTCTTGAGGCATCACATGAGCTATCGGTGCGTGTGCTCGACTTTTCCGACTCAAGGCATCCGCCACTACGTTTGCCTTGCCGGGATGATACCGAATGTCCGGATCATAGTCTTTGATTAATTCCAACCATCTACGCCGTCCGAGATTTAGATCCTTCGGGTGAAGATGTACTTCAAGCTCTTATGGTCGGTGAAGATGCGACACCTATTTTCGATCATATATTGCCTCCAAATCTTTAGAGCGTGCACAATGGCGACCAACTCCAAATCGTGAGTGGGGTAATTTTGCTCATGTTTTCTCAATTGCCTAGAAGCATAAGCAATTACTTTTCCCTCTTGCATCAGTACACAGCCAAGTCCCTGAAGTGAAGCGTCACAATACACATCAAAGCTCTTGTGAATATCTGGCATTATTAGTACAGGAGCTGTGGTCAATCTTTTCTTTAGTTCCTCAAAACTATCCTCGCACTTGGCATCCCACTTAAATTCCTTTCCCTTTTCTAACAATGAGGTGAGAGGTTTTACAATCTTCGAGAATCCTTCGATGAATCGACAGTAATAACCTGCCAATCCAAGGAAACTTCTGATCTCAGCCACATTCTTAGGCGGGTTCCAATCTAGTACAACCTTCACCTTACTCGGGTCTACTGCTATTCCACCCTCCGTGATAATATGACCAAGGAAGGAAACTTCCTTTAACCAAAAATCACATTTGCTGAATTTAGCATATAGCCGATGTTCTCGTAACTTCGTAAAGACGAGTCTCAGGTGTTCTTCATGCTCTTCTTCATTTGGGGAGAACACCAGAATGTCATCGATGAAAACTACCACAAACCTATCAAGGTACTCCATGAATACTTTATTCATCAGATACATGAAGTATGCTGGTGCATTTGTCAATCCAAAGGGCATAACCGTGAACTCGTATAAGCCATATCTAGATGTGAAAGCAGTTTTGGGAATGTCCTCTAATCGGATTTTCGAGTTGATGGTACCGGATCTTAGATCGATCTTGGAGAATATTTTAGCACCTTTCATCTGATCGAACAAATCTCCAATCCTGGGTAAGGGGTATTTATTCTTGATGGTAACATCGTTAAGGGGACGATAATCTATGCACATTCTTCTAGTACCATCTTTCTTATCAACAAAGAGAATGGGAGACCCCCATGGTGACGAACTAGGTCGGATGTAACCTTTACTAAGCAACTCATCTATTTGTTTCTTTAATTCGGCCAAATCCTTAACATTCATTCCATATGGTCTTTTATAAATAGGAGCAAGTACCGTGTAAAAGTTCAATGCTGAATTCAATGTCGCGGTCGGGCGGCATACACGGTAACTCATCCGGAAATACGTCGGGATACTCGTTCACAACTTTGATTTCCTCTAAAGATTTGCCCTTTCTTTGAATTCACTGTTCCTTGTTATTCGGATGAGTTATCCACTCGAACTCAATTCTCGTCTCCTTGTGGGCTAGTCAAAACCACTGATCTCTTGCGACACTGAATCACCCCGTCATGCTTGCGCAACCAATCCATTCCAAGTATGACATCTATTCCCCAAGATTTTAAAACTACTAGGTCGGCTAGAAATTCTATCTCATTAAGTTTAAGGTTCACCCGTGGACATATGTGTCTGGCTTTCATTTCACCGCCCGGGGAGCTAACTAGTAATGGTGTCTTCATAAGACTCATGGGCAAGCTATATTTTTCCACAAATTGATTGGTAACAAATGAATGTGATGCTCCGGAATCGAATAAAACGAATGCGGGTTCGAATTGACAAGGAACGTACCAAGCACGACTTCGGGAGCTTCCCGAGCTCGCTCAACCGTCACGTGGTTTACTTTCCCACGCACAAAGTTTTGTTGAGCCCCGTTGCCCCGAGGAGTAGAATTCCCGGTGCGAATCCGAGAGGATGGTCGCCGGGCTTCGACCATTGCCCTTCTGTGGAGTTTGCATTCCACGCTTGGGACAGTTATTGGCATAATGCCCTATCTCTCCGCACTTGAAGCATCCATTAGGCTGAACTGGTGCGGTGTTTCTCACTGGGGCACCTGGGGCATTGTTTGGGCGACTTTGCTGCTGAATTGGGGTACGAGGAGTCTGCGGATGGAAGCGTTGGGGCTGTTGAGCTGATCGCTGGAATGACTGGTTCTGCTGAAAATTTCCATTATATCCTCCTGAGCGGAACTGAGGATTCTGTGGTGCACTATAGCGGGGACGTGTGTTGCTGCTAGACTGCCCTTGGTTTTGGAACTTGCGTTTACGGTCTCCAAGTTCTCTGCGCTTGCTTTCAAGGCCGATAGCTTTGTCTAATAGGGTCTGGAAGTTGGGGAAAGTGTGACTCTAGAGCCGATAGTTCGGTGGCCCTATGAGACCATCCAGAAATCGTTCCGCCTCTTCGGGTCAGTATCTACTTCATCCGGAGCATACCGAGACAGTTGGGTGAACTTGTCCCGATACTCGCTGACGGACATATCGCCCGCTTCGAGCGAGAAACTCCTTCGCTTCGCTTTTATTATTCCGGACGGAATGTGGTGAGTACGGAAAGCTTCCCGGAACTCCCCGCCGGGTGATAGTGTCGCGGCGGCATGTGCTACGGTGTAGGCATCCCACCAATCGGCCGCAAAGACACCCTCTAAGCATCCCGAGGCATACGGGACTTTCTCTCGGTCATTGCACCGAGTGATGTTCGGCTTCTTATTGATAGTCTTGAGCCAATCATCGGCATCAAGAGGATCCACAGAGTGGGAGTAGGTAGGTGGATGGTGGCTCATAAACTCTCTCGTGTCCGTTGACCGGTGGAGGTGGTGGAGGTCCTTGTGGTGGCGGGTTGTTCCTGCCGTGCCTCGCAAGTTACGGACCGTTGCGGTAAGATTCCGAATCAACCGCATTTGAGCCGTAAAGAACCGCCGCATGGTTGGATCCATTGCTAATCCCTGAGGTGGAGGTGGGGCGGGATTCTGCTGATTGGCGATGTGAGCACGTATCACAGGTGGTACGTCCTGTCCACCTCCGGACCTGGTGTTTACCATCTGATTGTTAGAGAAAGTCATTTCAGATAAGAGCAATATCGATAAACATGAGTAAGAGAGAAAGGGGGCTAAGATTAAATTTAAACTTAATTATTTTATTAATGCACATGCGGCCATCACACCACAAGGCATTCCAGTCAAACAAAAACCCAAATCAAACATGTTTGCAATCATCAAGCATTATTACATCGATTACGTCCTCGCAAGGATGAGTCTAGCGATCTCAATCACAGGGTGGCATCCTAACCCAGAAGACCTGTGGTAGCAGACGTAGAACCGTAACGAAGCCTCTTGCGGGGTGGTGACTCCGCAGGGAAAGGGGTCTCGTCAGGCTGGACGGGTGGCTCCCTACCATCACGCTCGGCCTCCAGCTGAGCAATCCTGGCGTAGGCGTCCTTCAGCTCACCGTGGGTCTGCTCCAGCTCGGCCGTAGTACCCTCCAGGTCGGTGTTGAGTGCTGCCGTGACCTGGGCAAGAGTGTGGAGGCGTGGGTCCTCGGAGCCGGTCAGCGGTACCACCGTCTGCTCAGTGCCACTGGTACGACGAGGGATGTGGCGGTAGTCGCTGAGGCTCAACTCCTGGTCATGCCTGAAATGAAGAGAGAACAAGGCCCTCCTGGCGGCATTGCTGACAGATGCCTGGTAGGTAGAGTGAGGTGTGGTAGAATCATGGGTCGTGCGCGAGATATACCCTCCTCCGGCGTGGTTGCGCACCCTGATGTGGACCCTGGTCAAGTAGTAGGTGCCTAGTGGTGGTTCGTTCCAGCTGTGGGTGACGTACATGGGGTACACGGTGTTCCCCAGCTCCGAGAGAGTGTTCCGCAGCAGCTAAGGAAAGTAGACAAGTGCCACCTCGGACGAGTGCATGATGCAGTACGGGTCTCCCTCGCGAGGTCCCTCGTAGTAAGCGTCGTCCCTCTCCTCGTTGTCGTCCTCCGTCGCTTCCTTGTCCTCGGTGTCATCGCCAGAGTCGTTTGGATCTCCTTCCGCGGCAACTGGTGCAGGATCCTCAGGGGCGATGGGAGGCCGCCGGTGAGGCGAGGGCGGTGGTGGCGGGGAAGGCGAGAGGTCGCGGAGATCCTAGCTCTCCATCGAGTACACCTCCGGGATCGCTCCATCCTCGGCCTCTACGAAGAAGTAGGGGTCCTCCGGTTCCTCCCGAGGCCGGACGGAGGGGGCGGTGTGCTCCGATCGGCCGAGTCCCGGCCATCTATGAAAAGAAAAGGCGAACTCGGAGCGAGAATAAAACAATAAAGGGGACAAGGTTTTAACAAAAGCAAATAAGATAGATTTTTAGGTGTATTTAGGGGATTTTTTTTTTGAATGAGAGAGCTGAAATGTCTTTCTAGATAATGTCCTTATTTCGACCATTTCTATCTAAGGTTGCGTCCTACAGTCAGCATTGCTCTGATACCACTCTGTCACACCCGTTTTCCGAAGAAAACCGAATGCATCTCATACGTGTGCCATAACCACAATTTCACACATATGATAGACAAATGAGTGTAATATCATAGTACAATGCTCAAAACGTACATAGAGAGGTTTATTAATTTATTACACTCATCGATAGACACGAAGGTCTAAACACGAACATCGATAGCTAGACGATGGAACACCGTCTCCAACTTCACAAGCTCCGAGTCGGGGGTAACGCGAGCCTCGGAATCCATCGAACTCGTCGAAGAACTCGCTCCGGCATCCTCCTCGAACACATATGGCAAGGGTGAGTACACTTATGGTTGGTACTCGGCCGTGGGGGAAAATGCAAAGCTATCAAGGATAGGCTAGGGTTTTCAGCGGTAAGCATTTTAAGTTGGTCAAATTTTATTAGCGAGCACCTATTTACTAAGTGTAAGTGTATACCACCCCAAAACTTAGCTTTTCAAGACTAATCCTCCAATCGTAAGTAAACCACAATTTGAAATCCATTTCTAGTTAACTATCATGTGAGGGTCCAAGCCGCTCTTGACCGTGAGCACGGCCGATCGATCGTTTTCACTCGCGAGAGGTTGTACACTTTACCCACGGTTCGTGTTCCCCATCCCGCCCGGGTTTGCAAAGCCCTTAAACACTTCCGAGGTGAGTGGCAAGGGGTTCACTACGAAGCCTTTACGAAGGCGTGCAAAACACCAATATCCCACGACGATTCTGACTCGGGGCGGACCATAACCCTCCCTAGTGGTCGGCACCTTAGCAAAGGCTACTACCCCAAAATGACCGGGCTATACCCCCGCAACCCGAGCCCCCGTGTTCCTTGGGACAAGGGCTATTAGATATTTTACACTCCTAATTATTTGGCTAAGCCAGAGCCATGTGGACTGTGGTTGCACTGTTTTCTTGGGTGGTTCTCCATGTTTTAAGTTATATGCTCTTGAATTATCATAAACACAAATTCCATTTAAATTCAACATTTTAAAAGATAACTTCCATTCCCAAAGTATAGCATCTAAGCATTTATCTACCCAAACATTTATTTAAAACAAGGTATGCAAGGTATAAGGATTAAAATCTAGTCATTTCCTTAATAGGCATTCCCCATCAAATTTATGCATAACGATTGAAATTTAAAGTGTGATAATATGCATGTTATTAGGACCAAGAAGAGTATGCAGGGGGGGGGAATCCACTTGCCTTCTTCTCCTAAAAACTGGGGCTCAAACTCTTCAAGAGATGGTTCCTGCTCAATCTCGAACGGCACGTCCTCTACGATCACACAAGAAAAACAAACAATAAATAAAACAGTACATTACACATTGCTAAAAGTCTAATACAAGCTTCTAAAACTAACGTGCTTGTTGAGACGATCGCGTAGACACCAAAAACGCCTAAATGCGAGCTAGGACGGAAAAGTTATGATTAAAACAAATTCTAGGGACTATTTTGTAAAAGTAAATGATCCTTAGGGGGTTTTCTATAAAAATTCAGGGGCTAAAACTTAATTATAAATATAATCTAGAGGTCCTAGGTGCAAAAAGGGCTTTTGGACTGCGGTTGAATATTTTTGAAAGGGCCGGGGGCTTATCTATAAAAACCGGGGACTAACTTGCAAGGCTTTTATATGGTGGAAGGACCGGCTTGTAAATAGTGAAAAGGTCGGGGACTCTTTAGCAAATTTGCCGGCAAACCCTAGTTTGACCGGTAAGGCTCGTTGACCGGGGCGACTCGGGCGTGCGAGCCGTTGGCTCGGATCGGGCGGCGGGGATTGTCCGCAAGCGAAAGGGGTGGCGGCGGCTCACTACGGACGGCGGCGCCTCGGCCGGCCGGCTGCGGCGGCGGCCAAAAGGGCCTCCGGCCACCAAATACGAAGGTAAAAGCTACCAAAATTAAGAGGAGGACAAGGGGAATTCACATGGGAGCTCGAAAGGGAGGGAAGGGCGCCGGTGGGGGCGGATCCAGGCGCGGGCAGAACTCCGGCGGCGGTGCTCCGGCGGTGGTGCGGTGGAGGAGTGGAGGATCTCCAGGGAGCGGTGTGAAATGGAGAGGGAGCTTGGGGCTTCTTATATAGGGCCAAGAGAGGAGTGGAGGGGCGCGGTTGAGGCGGTGGACGGCGGGCACGCCGACGGCCGCCATTAATGGCCGGCTCGGTGGGGGGCGGCCGTTTCGGGAGAGGAAGGGGGGCGCGGGGCGGCTTGATGCGGCGGCGGGGTAGTGGTCCGCGCACCGGGAGGGAGGGGAAGCGGCGCGGGGAGGCGAAGGGGGCGCGGGGCGGAGCGGCCCGGCTCGGCCATGGTGGGAGGGGGGCGGCCGGCGGGAGGTAGGGGAAGACCTGGCGGGTGGGCCCCGCCCGTCAGTGAGAGAGTGTGAGAGAGAGAGAGGTAGGCAGGCCGGCGGGGTGTAAACGGGCCACGAGGTTTAGGTGGGCTGGAAGATAAGGGTTGGGCCGCGTAGGAAAAAAAAGAAAAGGGGCTGCTGGGCTAGATGGAGGGATGTGTCGAGGGTTTGTTTTTCTCATTTTCTTTTCTTTTATTTCTTTTCAACCTTCTACTCAAAACCTTTTCAAGATTTTCAAACAAAACTTTTAAACCACACAATCAATCAAAAGCCCATGCATTCAACATGATGCACAATCACTTGGTAATTCTAAATTAATTAATTATTATTTCATATATTTAAAGGCAAATTTAATTATTCAAATTTATTAACCCTTAGAAATAAAAAAATCTAATTGTTGCTAGCATTTTTTTTAAGTGATGGAATTTTGGGTGTTACACTCTGCTTTATTACTCTTGCTTAATACATAGAACTAGTATATTTAGATGTAAATTGCATTGTTACATATACAAACAAATACCAAATGTACTATTCCCAGTGTTCTGCTGCTACAGAGAAATGACAGTAATGAACTCGATATTTTCCACCGGTCCACCGTAACAATCATATGCATACGAGCCAAATCTTATTCATCGCACTAGCACAATTATGTGTGTTCTTATAATAGCTACCCAGTACAAACAACTGGCTCGCTGAACGGACTGCGCGGCAACAACGCAGGGGCTTCAGGATGCACGACCAACACGGGGTAGGGGGCTCTAGCCCCACCACCCCCCGCCTCCCAGCTGGATCCGCACCTAATGGACCAAGACATTGCAGCTAAGGTATGGTCACAATAATGGAGAATAGCATGAGTGATTTGGACATTCTCCAGCTCTTGGTATATATCAACTTCATCCATCTTTCGCCCATCCAACATCTTCTTCACAATTTTCAAAGGGGCTTCAAGGTGCATGGCCAGCACAGGGTAGGGAGCCCCCCCCCCAACACACAACTGCCCCTAGCTGGATCCGCCCCTAATGGATGATGATCTTCCAGCTAAGGTATGGTTACGATGATGGAGAATAATATGAGTGATTTGGATATTCTCTAGGTCTTGGTATCAACTTCATCCATCTTTCGCCCATCCAACATCTTCTTCACAATTTTCAGAGGGACTTCAGGGTGCACGACCAGCATGGGGTAGGGGGCTCCAGCCTCCCCCCGCCCCCTGTTGGATTTACCCTAATGGATGATAAACTTCCAACCGAGGTATGGTCACGATGATGGAGAATAGCATGAGTGATTTGGACATTCTCCAGGTCTTGGCATCAACTTCATCCATCTTTCGTCCATCCGTTGTGGGGAAAGCCGCAGCTCTCGCACACGAACAATAAGAGAAGACAAAAGCTCAAGAACCAAAACCAGAACTCAGGACAAAGGACAATCAAAAGCTCTTTACTCAACAGTTGATTTCTCAAAAGTCGATCCCCTTTACATGCGCCGGTCCGTCTCCTTTTATAGGGAGGCGAGCGGACTTTTTTACATTCCGATAACACCCTTGTGTAAAACGAATCAAAACAGAATGTACTAGGCTATCTTCGGGTGATCTCCAATCGGGTCTCCACGTAATCGGCGCTTCATGATGTCACGCCGCAAATCGCGGCGCCTTTCCAGCTTTCATCACGTGCGCCTGTCGGGGTGAAAACCCCCGAGCCTTTTGGAGATCCCCCTTCGCCGGCGCTCCTCGTTACCTCGAAACAAAAACTACACTCAAGCTTGAATTCATTAAGTGTTAGGAACGACGAAACCCCCCTGCTCGAATCCCGTGTCGGGGCCCTCTCCGTGTGAATAACATTCGCCCTAGGGGTTTCGTCGTGGAATGTGTTGACAAGCGCTACTTTGCCGCCCGTGTTGAGTTGGATTTGTGCTTGATGGCTTTGGCGGCGACGAAGGGTATTTGCCAAAACGTAATGCCCGGAAGGTGGAAGTGCAATTTTATCGCCTGCGGGGTTTTGCCGCCGGCGTCCTTCGCATAGTTGCTCTCCACTCTTTGGGTATGCGAAGGCTCGATTCCGAATCCCCCCAACACCATCCAACATCTTCTTCACAATTTTTAGAGGGGCTCCGGGGGTGCGCGTCTAGCACGGGGTAGGGGGCTCCACCACCCCCCAGTTGTATCTGCCCCTAATGGATCATGATCTTCCAGCTAATTAAGGATGGTCACGATGATGGAGAATAACATGAGTGATTTGGACATTATCCAGGTCTTGGTATCAACTTCGTAACATCCAGGATGTTTAAAAATCATAATGCCATGTGTTAGCACTACCAAATCATGTTTAGTGCAAATTGACAAAGTCAAACCCTAGTTCCTGGTCAAACTCTTTCTTTAATGGTTTTTCTAGCACATTCTCAAAATTTCATAATAAAACTTCAAAATCGGCTAATATAAAAGTTCTTCGTTGTTTCCGGGAACACAACTTTCATGATTGGCGGATATTCAAATTTTAAGTGCAAATTATCCAAAGACAGTGTTGAATCTATCATGAATAGTAATCCAGGCTGTGGAAAATCTGTAACTTTGTCACGTTTTCTCGTCAAAGGAATTACCAAAACATAGGCCACCCTTTGTACAAGTTGTAGCCTTATAGTTGCTTTACAACTTTTATTTTTGATATTTTCAAGTTTCATTCAATAATTTTGAGTTTCTCAATTTTGAAGAGGGACAAAACGTATAAACATCCTGTTCGTTTGGGTGGTGGCCGATGGCCGGTGCGATTTGTTGTGAGAGAAAAGTATTGTTGGCTGGTTGCATGTGGTGGTTTGTTCCGAGAGAAAAGTACCGCCGGGTTGGTGGTTAATAAGCCAAACGAACGGGGTGAAACCCGGCGCCGAGTGCCAACGTCGCCGCGCCCGTGTCGCGTGCACGCGTCCTGTGCGCCACACATCGACCGCGCAGTGCTACGGCGTACGGACTCCACGACGGCTCCGTGGTGGACCGCACGGACCGTGGGTACTCCGAAGGCCGTAGGCCTTTGCGCCGCGCCCAGGAAAACAGGCTGACGGGCCTGCGCCATGCATGCCGCCACGCACCATGTTCTGCCGTCGACACCGCGCCCTCGCGTCACCCAGCCTCGGTGCCAACTGGTCCACCGCGCGAGCAGGACATCCCCTGGCCGACGCCTCCTAATTCTCCTCTACTCCATTCGCGGCCACGAGCAAAATCGCCAGACTTACCGTCCGTTCCGCCGCTCGTCGTTCTCCATGGCCGCCGCCGCCTAGAGTTCTCCTCCACCGTGCCTTGCACCACCCGTAGCTCCTCCCTCCTCCCTGAGCCTTCCCCGACGCTGAGACACCGCCGCCGCCTCTCCTTACGGTCGCGGCGGCCGGGGCCGCGAGCTCCGGCGGGAGAGTGATCTACTAGATGGACACGGCTATAGAGAGTGTTTTGCCTTTACTGTTGCTGCTGCCCTTAGCCCTTGTATATTTCTCTAGATAAATCTTGTATACGATGGCAATCAAAGAAGATGGGTTTGATTGTTTCATTATGCAACCACAATTCACAAAGCTCTTCACACAAATAACATCGGTTTGAGCGAATGACGCCTAGCAACCACCAACTGGCAAGCTTGAGAAGTTGAAGAAGCAGGACATCATCGGCCAGCACCAAGATCCATGTATTGAAAACTGCCAGAGAAAGTTCATATCTGAATCTTTTATGTTGTTACATCTTTTACAGCACACAACACGACCCTGCAATGTAGAGAAGAAGTTAGAAAAAATTCTTTGTTTTCCTTTTCTTTTGTTAAAAAACGAAAGAAAAAAAAGAGAGTAGAGAAGAAGAGAGAGGTTTCTGTTGTGCCAGTATTGTGTGGTGGCTCGTTTCGACGTCCCAGTCCGACCGAGCGGTGCTTCATGGAAATCCAGGTCGACGTCCCAATCCGACCGGATATATCCTTTCAAGTTTTTAGTGGAATTTTCTCGACCAAGTAGAGTTGTGAGTTCGATTGAGTTCAGCGGTGCGTGTTGATGTCCCAATCCAGAGTTCCAGACCACCGGAGTTGTTTGGTCTGCAGACCTGAGTTGTTGGGATACACCCCTCGGGTTGTGGTGGTCGAGTGCCCGGAGTTGTATGGTTTTCGGTCCGGTTTCCATATAAATAGGATCAACTCTCTTCTTCTAATAAAAATTCAGGAAAGCATATGCTTTCGTTGTCCGTTCAATCGTTGTCCGTTCAAAAAAAAACACGACCCTGCGATAGTACGACAATATTCCCGGTTTTTTACTATTGGTATAAAATGGTAACTTTCCTCACAATATATTATTCGAAAATCCACCCCCCTACCCATTCAGCCGAGACACACCAAATTCGTATATTTTATTTCCTACATTACAATAATATATCATTTTACATTTTCGATAATAGTTTTATACTACCTATACGACCTATGAATACTACCGTACTACAGCTAAAAACCGATAGTATAGAATTAATCTCAACCGTTGGATCCTTACCTATAGGTCATTATCTAGTACATATGAGTCATTTTTCAATCGGTAGTACACGTAACACGTCGTATTATGCACCGTAAAAGACCTTTAGAGCTAAACCAAGCTTGTCCCAGCAAGGACCATCTGACTTCATTATAGGTAACTTTGCTGCAGTTCTGTCTGGTATCTGTCCCATGTTTTGTTCTGAGGGGTTTCGGCATGTTTTGTTTTGACTTTTGAGGGGTTCGGCGGCGAGGCAAGCGAGTCTGGGTGCGAATGGGCGGGGGCTTGGGCCTTAAACTCGTCAGTGGGGTGGCTGGGCTGTTCGTTCAATGGCTTTCTCAATTTGGCTAATAGGTAAGTTCAGAGGAACCTGCAAGTGCAACGCTGAACTTGCTGACCTTCTTTCAGAGTTTCAGGTGTTCCTCTCCTAGCTCTCCTCTCTCCTCTACATCAATGTTGGAGTTGCATGATCTGCACGTATACTGTGAATGTGTATGGTCTGGTAAAAAGTGGTATGCTCTCATGGAGTGGTAACGTGGCTTCACATTGCCAACAAGGGGAATTGGTACCCACCTGATCTCTGTTTTTTTTAAGAAAACCCCAGCTGATCTCTGCTGTCCCTCTAAACACTTCGCTCCTACATAATGGATTATTGAATTCTGCGTCATTGGATTTGTCCGGGGACGCTCAACAATTATTCAATATATAACCAGTAAGGGGTCACCCCTTCCTGTTTCCTTAAAAAAAACAAGCTTAGGAATGAACCAGTGGTTGATGGCATGCATCGGGTGACGTGCATGATGTGTATGTAGCGAACATGACCCTATATGCCATTAGTTCGAGGTTGATTTTGCGATTCATGACAACATGATCAATGAGACTAACCTTATTATTTAGCATGTCTTTGTAGACATTTCTAGGTCCCAAGGATGCCAAAATACCACATGCCAAAATGAGAAGATCAAGGGTCAAAATCAAGTAAGAAAGAAAAAGAAAAGACACCGTCAGATGAACCGACGGTACCCAAATAGCAAGCGTCGGTGCAATCGTCGGACGAGTTGGTTCACTGGGTAAAACCCTAGGCACCGTCGGATGCGTCAGACGAGTTGCAGAGGAAGAGCAGCGAAGGCGGTAGCACCGGATGATCCGACGGTCTAAGTGAGGACACCGTCGGTCTATCCGACGCTCAGTTTGAATCAAGACAGAGACGCGTCAAGAAGAAGTCTTCAACACCGGATGATCCGACGCCTTCAGTGGTGGAGCTGGCGAGTTTCTACGCCTACGACCAACATCAAAGTGCCTAAACTAGGTGAAGCCCCTAACCAAAGCACATAATAGTAGATATAACAATACTAAAGAATAAAATGTATGATTTATAGCACTATTTGTCAATGGTGTAGCTAGGAATTGATTTTTTCATTATTGAGGGGCTAACAATGCTAATTTTTGTAAAAATTCGATCGAAATCAAATATTTTAATGAAGATTTGCAAACTATAAGTAGGGCTGGCTACGCCACTGCTATTCATAGGCACATGCGTCCATACGAGTCACATGTATATCATGTTAACTTATTTTACAAATTTATTGTTGTATTGAAATTTCTAAAGGGAAACTAATGCGGGCACAAATAATAGATTGGGTACTATGGATTCAGTGTTGCTCTCCAAAGGCAATTATATTTTCTCTATCTTGTTACTAATATTACACGGTACTAACACTATTTTATATAAAATAATTTGATCTGGGTAGTTCGTTCTAGTTCTTGACAGAAGTGATTGAAGACAAAAGCAATACAAAGAAATCGCAATAGCAAAGTTACATCTTTAGATGAATCAAGATTAAAAAAAGAAGAAGAATCTGGGCACCACGAGCAGCCAAAGTTGAACACAAATCGTTGCCTGCCCTTGGTGGCGCAGCCGGCTTCTGCTTGGCCTTGGTGGTGCCGCACGCCCGCACTATTGCATCATGCTGGCAAAACGACAACCTGCTGGTGTCTCTTGGCGCGCCTCCGCCAAGGAAAGGATAGGCAGACAACGGATCACAGGGGTGGCCGGTGCAGGGGGCAACGGGTGAGGCCGTGAGGGGGCACCAACCGGTGACATATTGCAGGGGACGGCCGACGGCTCCAACCTGTTAACGAGCGTGGGCCATTAGAAATTGGGCTGCAAGTTTGAAAAAGCGGAGTGTGTGCTCCTTTGCTTTTGCTGGGCCATATTAATCAAGGGCCAGTCCATCCATGGTGACAAACTAGGTCAGGAAAAATCAAAAGGGCTATAAGAGGATTTTGGGCTACGCCTAAGGCCATGGCCCGGGTGGCCTTAGGCCCAGCTCCGCCCCTGGACGCCTTGGTCAAAGGGAAGCATCGGTCTATCTGACGGTCGCGTGAAAGCTAACAGAGACGACTTGGCCGCGGGGTCTTCAGCACTGGATGAACCGACGGTGCGTCGGTGTATAGCGCCGGAGCAGTTGTGTCAGAGAATCTCAACGGCTATGTGACGTGGGAGGGGCACCGGATGAACCGACGCCCTGGAAAATCTAGCATCGGTTCATCCGACGCTACCTTTTTCAGTGGCAGTTAGCCAACAGCTAGTTTGATGTCTTGAGCTATTTATACCCCCTCCACTCACCCATTTGAGGTTGCTGGATTGTGTGGAAGTGCACAGGAGTTCAAGACACCTAGAAGATCCAAGTGCTTAATTGCTCATCCTTAGACTTGCATATGCTTTGTGTATGTGCTTAGTGTTAGGCTTAGCTTAGAGATGAGTGAGTGCAAGGTTGTGCCAACCTTGTGAGGTGATTCTTGAGTGAATCAAGTTTTACAAGGTTCGCCGGAAGCCTGGGGCCTAAGTGGCTCACCGGCAATTGTCATCGACCCTCCGACTTGGTGTGGAGTGGCGAGGACATTTTGTGCGGGGGGACGTGGAGACCCCCTTCCTTGGTGGAGAAGCTCCTTAGTGGAGGCGGTATCAAGGTGACCAAGGGAGCTTGCCAAGTGCCTAAGTGGCTAGCCTTTGTGGCGAGTCAAGTGGTGCTCTTGGAAGAGACTTGGTGACCGGGAATACTCTTATGTGAGTGCTTCAACAACGTGGGCTAGGGGTGGCTTAGTGCCTACCGATACCACGGGATAAATCGCGTGTCAAGAGTTTGCTTCCTCTTATCCCCTTTACATTTCTGCATTTACTCTATTGCAATTTTTGCTTGCCTTTACTTTCCTAGAGTAGTACTATGCTAAAATTGGCTATAGGTTGCAAACCTTGTTTTGGGATGGGAGTTTCACACTAGAACAACCCTAGTGCATATCTAGATAGCATGTTCTAGTTTATCTTTGTGTAAATTTAGTGAAGCCGTAGGTTAAGGTTTTAAGTTGCCTAATTCACCCCTCCCCTCTTAGGCTAACGAGCATCCGATTCCGCACTGCACCCGCACTGCACCGGCGCCGAGGTTGCAACGCAGTCGCGCGCGTAGCGTAGGCAGACCTGCAGCAGATCCGGGACCCTGGCTGGAGCGCGAGGGTCGGCAAGTTTGCTGGAGCACCGAACAATGGATCGAACTAAACTGCTGACCTGCAAAGAGAGCCAAGTCGCCGGCAACTCTAAGCGTTCGGTTCATCCATGCCGCTGCGGCGGCGAACGCCGCGTGCCCATCCCATCGCGCGACGCCCCGTTGACGCCGGAGAAGAGAAGCGTACATCCATGACGGCCACCGGCCACGCTCCCCGACGACGTCCTTCTCGAGTCACGTCCTGGTGACAAACCATGACGCACGCAGCACGCTGCGCCGCGGCGTGTAGGCGCTGGACCCGCGCGCGCCGCCGACATCGCCCACGCCCTGCGCAGTCCCTGCGCTGGATTCCTTGTCCACCTCGCCATCGGCATCGATCCTCCACGGGCCAGACGGCGGCGGCGGTAGCAACACGCGGAACAAGATCGCGGCCGCCATCTCGGGATCGGGCACTCGGGCAGCCGCACGCGGAGCAAGAACACGACGCAGCGCGTCTCGGGATCGGTGTGCCGCGCCGGCACCGCTGACCAACCCCGCCGTGGTCCGCAACTCCGCACTAGCTAGACTCGCGAGCGTGGGCAAGGATCGGAGCCGTGGTCGTGACTCGTGACTCGTGATGCCATGCGAATAGCCTTGAGACGCGGCCGTGATGTACCTAGACTGGTTCATTATATTTACCTCGTGATGTCCAGAGTAGTTTTTTTAGAGATGAACATTTAATTTCTCTTTGCATGTCATGCAAATGAACAAGGATCAAGTGCAGCGAGCTTGCTGCATCCCTGCAGCAGCTAAAAGCTGTGGTAAAAAACAGTATTGGCAAAATGGCACTAGTGCAGTGCTATTATGAAAGGGAGTTGATCAAGACTTAATGTACAAACATTATTTACCCATTTATAGAGAGTAGCACAGCTCACTACTGAACTGGAATTTAACAACATGGAAGACACTACACAATGGAGTGCCCACACACATATTTGTAGGTTTATGCGCGCACACAGATCTGCACACACAAACATACTGTTGTAACTTCTTGCCCCAGTCCTCCCCACTCACTCCTCTTGTTTCCAAACCATACATGGTCAGATGTTCCCAACCGATGCTGAAAGACTCATCATTAGCGGTAGTCCCATTACACACATAAAAGTCGTGGATCCCACCCAAATCCAAATTTTGATGGACTTCTTCAGGCAAATGAGCTTACCGGTACGTAGCTCTACTGCATGGTGGATCACAGTGGCGGATCCACGATTTGGAATAACGGGGTTGATTTTTCCCTCCTCCTCTTCTTTCGTTCTGCTCTTCATACATGGTACGAATTTTCGGAGGGGCTTCATGGTGCACGGAGGCTGGGGGCTCGCGCCCCCGCCCCCCGGCCCGGATCCGTCCCTGATGGATCATGATCTTCTAGCCTGTGAATGTTGTCCCTTTTGAGATTGCCGATAAATGCTGCCAAAATAAGAATCCGAAGATTGGAACTACAAACACCATTTTCATACCAGCAAGTTTGAAAATCATCAATCGGGGAAATCCTGCAAAGATTTACCGTTTCTTGAAAATGTGACTACGTGCTGCCAGTGAAGAGAAAGTAGAATTGGGTGTTGAAGGCCACCGAAGAGAAAGTACAAGCAAGTGTTGATTGTGATGAAACCTCTTAATGGTTGGAAGTCCAAACCAAAAACGTATCGAATCACATCTATTTAAACACAACAACCACTAGATCAGAAACGATTTGTGCTAGCGGCTAAAAGAAGTCTTTGCTGATGGGTGGAGCACCCGCCACCAACCTTGTACCAGCACAAATCGTCTCAATGCAGGTGGGCGACTTAAACACCCGCTAGCATTGGGGGTTTCGGACCAACGCTAACAAATCTCAAATAAATGGAAAAAACAAACCGTTGTTTAGGAAGGGACCCCACTGGTTAGCCACCCACCTGCCCCCATCATTTTTCGCACAAAGTCGTGACGCTACGCAGTCGGTGGGATTCGAACTCGTGACCTCTCCTTCGTTGCAGAATAGCTTGGTATACTTTGCTTCCCTAGCACCTAGTGTCGGTGCGGAAAGTAGTCCCGACACTAACTAGTAATGAGCGCTGAGATCTGCCTCTCGATGGTCGGTGCTAAGCAACTAAAGACACTTGGTTTATCCTGGTTCCGGCCGGGGCCGTACGTCCAGCAGGGGTGTGCTCGAGGCACTGTATTGCTTGCACCGGGGTGCCTGTAGAGGGGTGGCTACAAGCATGGCGGGAGAGGAGGCGTGGCCTCCAAGTCCCAAGCGAGGTGATTGAGGCAAATGCCAATATCGTGGGGAAGCAGAGAGCGTGAGAGTGACTGCTATCCGTTGCCCGATGCCCCTGCGGCGGGGGGATCGCCTCCCTTACAGGCATGCCGCACTATTCTGCTACGTGTGGCGGCGAGGCGTACAATGCTGGGGAGTTGACGACCGTCCTGGCGAATCTCGCTCCAGCCGCGGCGTCGTGGCGCGTCCTGTGCTCGAACAGGAGCGGCTTTGAGGGTAGAGGCGTAGTGGTTGACAGGGGCGTCTTCAGGCGGGCTCGAGGGAGCCGCTGACAGCGTTCCGTACACGGTGCAGTGGCCGGTGTGGCGGCGTCCCGTCTCCGCGTGCTCAACTGCACTGGAGTAGTTGTAATAGTGTGCGGCGTGGCGCAGCAGGGGCGGGGATGGCCGCACAGGACCGACAGCGACGGGGATGGCGCTCCGCCGGCCTGACGTCATGGTTTGACCCTGCGGAGTCACGAGAAGAGAGCTCGAGGGTGCGGCCGACCCCCCTTCGAGGGCGCGGCGCGTTAGCCGTACAGGAGCGGGCAGCACAGTGTCACGGAAGCTGACACCGGCCTCCTCGCACAGTCCCCCACAATGGTGGGGCTCCTCCTATGGAGTTGGCGAAACAGCGTCGGGGTGTGATTCCCAGGCGCGTAGTGGCGTGGCGTGGCTCTGCTGTGTCAGAGCATTTAATGCCTGTACGCGTGCGGGAGCAGGTGCGCTCGTGAGGGAATCTCGAGCGAGGCGGAGCCCGCTCGAGGGGGGCGGGGACCCTCGAGCGAGGCGGACCTGCTCGAGCGGGGTGCCTTGCTGGTCCGCTCTGGTGGGCCTCGGGGGCCACCGTGGCGTGGGCCGTGCTGTGTGTGTGCGTTTTGTGTTGGGCTCGAGGTTTGTTTTTCGTTTTGCGTTTTTACGGGTTTTAAGTAGGATTTCCCCGGTTTTTTAGGGACCCTCAGGGTTGTCCCCAACACCTAGCAGGTCCAATGCTGGCTGGCTTGTTACATTCGTGCTTGCTTGCTTTTGCATGTTCCAATGCAAACCGACAATGCACTATGACTTGTGGCTTTATCACCAACTACAGATTTTCTTTTCAGGGAGTTGACATTTGAATTTAGTCGGAAAAATATAAATTCTGATGTGTTTGATATTTTTCCGACAATTCAAATGTTCTTGCATCACAAACTGACTTGCTGGCTGCTGTCGACCTCCTTTTTCGAATCGAGGGTTCTTCCCCATTTCCATTATCACAACGGAAATAACCAATTCACAGAGTTAGACCATAGGAGAGAAACAAAAGACGAGTGAGCCCCTACCTCCTTTCCTACCCTGGATCAAGCTAGGAAAGCAGGTCTCAACTCTCCCCGGGTACCCCAGAAGAGAACTGAGGGAGCTACAACGTTACAAATTTGCTTATGTTTACAGCACCACAAAACAGTTTTTCTCAAACTGAACGCCAAGGAATGACGAGCCTAATCCTTTCTCTGAGACACATCCTGCTTTCCATTTCAGGCATCATCGTCCTCCATCTGGTCATCAGTTGCTCAGTTGCTGTGCGGTCTCCCGCCGACGGGAGCGAGATGAAGGAAAGGAACCAGCGGGGAAAGGGTTGCGAGTCTGCGATGATTCGTTGCCGAGAGAAGCGGAAGGGGTTACGGCGCGACGATTCATTTGCCACTACGGACCACGGATGATGGATGTGTCGGACGCCGAACAAGAATCCTACTCGCTACGAAGCAAGCTTGTGCATAATTTGGGGGCCAATCATTTTTGGGGCCCCTGTTTGGTCGCTCATGCGGCTCCTGCCCATCGACGGGCCTGTGGTAACCACGTGGGTGCACAACATGCGGGAAACTCTCGGTGAGCGCGACCGAAACGCACGGCCGCGACTTGGTGGCCGCTGCGCACGGGTCCCCGCCCTACAGCGAACCGTGCACGAGCGCCCAACACAGATGCACTCCACGGTTCCACCCTCGCCTTCAGACAGATATCAAAACATGACACTCAATTCGAGCGCCTCACGCGTCTTGACACCCAATTCGAGTGTCATTCAAAAACTGACCGCAGGCTCACGAATTGTTTCAAAGGAAGGGACTCTCCTCGTTTTTCTTCTTTTCCTTTTCATATGTGGCTTTATTCTCAAGTGATGAAACCAAAATACCCCTCACCTTATCCACATATCAGAGGAGACCCAAAACAGAGGCATTCGCATCCCTGGCTTGTCACTGTTGCTTGCTGCTTGCGCCACCGCCGCAGCTAATCCTCCTTGAAGCTGCTCCGGAAGCCCAAAGCGTCACATCCCTTCAGCTTGGCGACCACGGCCTTCAAGCTGCTCCCGGTGTGCTCGACATCCCCACGCTCCCGGGTCCATCTCGTCGATCTCGTGCCTCCGCCCAGTTCGTCGTGATGCTGCTGCACTGCCTCCTCCACCTCTAGGTGGGAGGGATCCGTGTCGCGGCGTCGCGCCAGGATAGGACTGCGACGAAGGTGGCTGGCGATGCATCAGGGAGTGGGGCGACGCGCCAGGGGCAGCCGGCAGCCCGTCGGGGAGACTTTCATGTGAGCAACGCGTCAGCCGGGGACGGCTCGCAACAGGACGCAGCGAAGGAGCGACCGACGGTGCGCGAGGGGCTGGCCGGCAGTCTTTCAGGGAAGAACCGTATGACGAAGACAAGGGCACTATGGTCTTTGCACTAGTGGCTGAAGAGAGAAATGGAGAATAGTCTCTTTGATTGAAGGAATTCGCGTCTCCGATGTCAAGTTTTGAAAGGCATGCGAATCGGGTGTCGAACCGCGTGAGGTTGTCGTATTAATGGTAATTTTTTCCCTATTAAATAGCTCACCAGCTATGCAAAATGGTGATATGACAACCTAATTAATGAGGAAAGAGAGCACAAATCATAGAAATGGTTTCCTCAGGGCACTCCCAACCCAGACTTTACCCATGGAGTCTATACTTCGAAGACTCTACCATAAGAAACTATGATCCCCAGTGCAACTTTGTAATGGTAGTTTCTATAGATAAAAATATTTATTAAGAAGCACAAAATAATCTGATCAACTGTAACATTATGATTATGTGATCCATCCTACACCTCAACTATATCATCGGACCCATACAACAAGATATAGTCCACCACGACTGAACTGCAAACACGCATTGTATCACCACGAGCTGATCATCAAGAATTGTATACGACTGAACTACAAACACAACACATACAATATATCATTGAACAGACAAAGACACTGTGACGCACCAGGTTTTCAGTCGGGTTTATTAACCCTAATGAACTGGTCAACTGTGTTGACTTGGGTCAAACGACGGTCAACCTGGGCCATCACCTCGAAAACTTCACCAACAACCCCTAATGACCCCTTTTGGTCAACCTTGGTCAACCCTTGGTCAAACCCCACTCAAAACCCCTTGAACACCCCTTTACCCTCCAGTGTCAGCCGGTACTTTTGCCGCGTTCTCCAAATTTCACCTAAATACTTCAAAGTCTCCCAATGTAAAAGTTGTGTGTTTTGTCGAGGGACACAACTTTTATGTTGAGTGGCATTTGAGATTTGAAGCCTAAATAGGTGAGAAATTCAAGTCAACGCCCAGGGTTACTATTCACAAGCGCCCAGAAAACAACCAACTTGGCATGCAGTTTGTGCACAAATGGTTGAGAAAAAGGCCATCCACCCTTTACAAAAGTTGTAGAGGATTGAGAGGTCTACAACTTTGGTATACATTGTTTGTATCACCTTAGTTCAAAAATCTGGAGAAAAAGCCGTTCAAACAGGGCCAAGCAAAATTTGAACGGGGCCGACTGCGCCCACGCGTGCGACGCCGGCGTCGTGCACCGACCCGCGCCGCGGTCCGCCGGGTCCGCACGACGAGGCCGGCCCTTGGTCCGTCGGTCCATGCGTCGCTCCCGGAACCGCCATGCCACCGCCCTGCTCTCCCAGTCCGCACGCGCCGCCCAACCAGTGGTCGTGCTGCCGTACTTGGCCTGCGCCCGTGCACGTCGTTGCCGCCCCCACTACCCATGCCGCGACCCGAACTGTTTTTCCTTGCCTTGGTGCGCAAGTCAGCCTCTCCACCTCCTTGAGCTCGCCTATAAAAGGAGCCGAGCTCACCTCCGCGCGCATTGCCCAGACACTGAGCCGCTATTGCCGCCGCCAGTGGTGCCCACGGCGAGCTCCACCCTCCGGCCGCTTGCACCGCCAACGCGTGTTGCTCCTGCCTGTGCTAGGGTCCCCAGTAGCTCCCCCTTTCACTTGTTGCTCAGGCCGAGCCACCAGCTCGCCGGAGTGTTTCCTCCAGCGGTCGCCGTGGCCGGCCTCCGCCGTGGCCGCCCGCCGGTACCCTTTCCGCCGCAGGTGAGCGCTCAAATCGAGCATTTGCGAACACTAGACCACTTTCCCCCACTTACCCGACCATCCCCGCCGCCGGCCTCTCCGGAATCCGGCCAGCCGCGCCACCCCTTGCCCCATTGGACTACATTGTAAGACCCCAAGTAGTTCCAGGGAGTTTGGTGCAAACTAAGGGCCTGTCTATGATTTTTTACAACTTTCCAGGGGGGCACTCGCAAAATGATTCTTCACTGCTTTGTGTGTTTTAGCTGCAACTTTGAAAAATTGTATAAAATCACAGAAAAATCCAAAAATTACAAACCCAATTTTGTTGTACTCTGTGTAACTAGATTTATAACTTTCTCAAAGCATGTATATACTTTTGAGCTTTAGGTTTTTCTTGAAAAATTGAAATGTGAAATACCTAGACCTGTGATTCTGCAAAATCCATGCATGATCTTGAGCTGGATTTTGGATATGTTGTGAGAAATAGGATGTATAGGTTCTGTGCCAAAAATTGCACAAAGTTACTGAAGGAATCGTTTTATATAAATTATCTTGTGAAATTGACAAATATGCCTAGATGATTTTTGTAGCATAAAATATATTTATTTTGGAGCCCCACTTCTGGCTATCATCTTTTACTGTTGGAATGCACCTCTGGTGAATTTACCATGATTTTATCTTTGTTATAAATATTATTTCCTGATTTTTGCTTGTTTTTAATCATAAATGTGTAGATCAAGATCTATAAAGGCTATAGATGTGTTTGTTGGGTCCCTAGGCTTGTTTTGGACCATAGAACCAGTGAGAGAAAGTTTGAGTTCAGAAGTGATTTAATTATTTTATATATGCATTTATCTTGTTTGTGGTAAATAGAAATGCTATATTTAATATATTTCTTTTATTTACTTCAGCAAATGTGCAGGTGTGATCAGTGGCTTATATTAGACTTATTGAGATCAGGGAGCACCACTCTTGGTGTTTTATGAATTGTTTTGTTGAATAAAAGTGAAAGAGCCTTTGTAGGTTTAATATTGAAATTAATTGGAAAATCACAAATCTCACCTAAGGATTATGTGTTGGTGTGGTAAACTTGCTAATTAGTTTATAACCAACACCTTGCTGTTTAGTGAGAGCTAAATCAAATTATTTGTATATATGTACACATTCGCTATTAAAAAAGTCTAGATAATAAAGCAACGCATATTATTCCTTTATAGGGAGAGTATGCTGAATGTATTATTATCTAGGTGAATGTGGTCAATCTTGCACCCCATGGTTGTCATAAGTTGTTTTGAAATTAATTAAATCAAATGGTCACTTAAGTCTTGCATTTGCATCCTCCGTGTAGAAGTTCCCGAAGGTAGCTACACGCTCGTGCCAGTGGACGTGAACGAGGGAGCTGGAGGAGACGTGCACTACGTCACCATAGAGCAAGACCCGGGCCAAAGTCCGGAAGTTTGTCTAACTTCTTGTGCCAACGTAGGCAAGCCCCGGTTTATCATTAACCCATGTTTTATTTAAAATTATGCAACTATCTTTGTTATTCTATGTGCATTTACATTCAGGAATTAAATGAAACCTTAGTTGCATGATCCCTAAGTGCCTATGTTCTTTTACTAGTATGCTAGGTCGTTAGATACTATGCTCTAAGGACCCGGTAAAAGTCCAGTGATGTTCGTCACTCGCGAGAATAGGATTTCCTTTTGGAATCACCTCTTTTATAAATGGATTGCTCATGTGGTAAGAGCATGGGATTTGGGCTCTGGTCCAGTGGCTTTGTGGGCTAAGCTTTTGAACGTACTAAGCACTTGTCGGGAATGGGGCCGGTAAGCCTAGTACCTTAATGAGACGGCACGGGATTTTACTACTACTACTACTACTACTACTCTCGATTCGTCTCCTGCCCGGCTTGCAACCGAGAGGAGGGTACATGTGTGAGGCTGTGTGTACTAGGTGGGGCATGCCAGATAGCCTTGTACCCGGGACTGTAGGCTACTATCCCAACCCGAGAATTTTTGGGAACCGTTTGGTCGGTGTCGGCTCTGTTGGGGCACCACTCCGTGTGTTTAGGTTTACCTTGCAAGGGTTTATGAATCAATCGATTGTCGGCCTCTCACCGTTATCCGAGACCGCTTAATCAACTGGCCATGATATCCCTTAATGATGAAACTATGTGAAATCTCCTGCGTGAATTAATTGTATTGTACAATTCTTGATTGTATTAGTTGCTCATCATAGTAATGATAATCTCACTAGAATTTGAGCTAAAATATTGAAAGTAAGGATCCATGATCCTAGTTGCTTTTTGGCAAAACAAACCCACCAGCCAAAAGCCCTACATGTCTAGAGGCAACTTTTGTCGGGTAAGTCTTGTTGAGTATTAGTATACTCAGCCTTGCTTTAATTGTTGTTTTCAGGTGAAGTTGTTTGGCCCAGTGAGATTCCACTCGGCTGGGAGCTGGAATGGGTGGATGATGACGTCGAGTAATGGCATCATGGATAACCTCCAATGATGTCATATCGTATAGCTATTAGTACTTCCAGTTGTTTCAATAAAACTCGAACCATTTACTTTCTTGTCAAAGTACCATGATTTGTAATAATGACCCCTACGGGGAGTTGGGTATTAATTTGTAAGGCACTCTGGACTCTCCTTCATGGGAGTTTAATGCATACGTTCGATCCTCTCTGTGTTTCCAAGTGATTTACCGGGTGTAAACCCAAGCAACACTCAACGGGATGATCCTTTATTATCTCTTAATGACCAAATGGAGTGGTTTAGGCGATAGTATGGAATTATCTCGGATGGGGTTGTCACGAGATACTCCACACGAACTTCAATGAAATTTTTTTAAAAACTAAGCCGGTGGGGGTAAGACGGCCCCACGGTTTTAATTAAGAATAAGAAGCCTTCTTCCGGCTTAGAAAACCCCCCGAACTCGGTTTCACCGGCGAAGGTTTTTTTAAATTAACCCCATAATTCGCTCCAACGAGGAATCGAACCTAGGTGGTTGCGATCATACCTCGGCTCCACTAGCCAACTAGGACTAGAGGGCTTTGGTTCAATGAAATTTTTAGAAATTAGCTCTCCACGCTTGCTTGCCGTACTCCTCCGGCAAGTTGTTCGGGTCCAAAGGGCTCCCTTTCTTGCCTCCTCGAGTAAGTTCACGCACCATGAAGAGATGAACACACACAAAAGAAGTCAAGTTCTTGGCCAGAAATCGGAAAACATTTCGAATCAAAACTTCTTAGGGTTAAATCAGATCCCAAATATAGAAGCATGGGCGCAGGATCAATCTCATTCTCATCAGAAGAATTGAAGAACACGATGATGCTCATGGGAAAAAAATTAGCACAATCGTAATAGTTCATTGTACAAGAAGGATCTATCTGTAGTCTTGAAAAGCAAAATGATTCGATTCCTTCCCTTTGCACGCCACGGCTCCGGCCTTGCCACCGCAAAGGAAAGTGAGGACAACGTCGGAGCCCATGCGGGCGCGGTTGCGGAGAGAGAGCCGAGCCACATCCCGGCCGACGAGCGCGACGATGTAGATCTAAACGGAGGGGGAGGGCCTCCAATTTTTGGTGGGCGCCAGCGCGGTTCAACCGCGCGCGCGGCAAGCTGCGGGAGGAGGTGCGCACGGGAGATTGGAGAGGGAGTGCGCGGTTCGGAGGGGTCTCGGTGACGCGTGGGTGGGCTCGCCGGAGTACGGGATCCATCGACTCCGTGCGGTTCTCCCTAGCACGAGTCTTCTTGAGTCCCGCTGCATCGAAGGACGCGTCGACGCGAAGTCTAGATAGGAAACGAAGTCTTTTCCCATTCTCTCTACAATAAATAGGGTGCCACATCAGCAAAAATGACTAATAAATGGACTTGGACTCTATGATAGAGTCTGGGTTGGGAGTGCTTTAATTGTCAAGAGTAGACTAATAAATGGACTTGGACTCTTGACCCAATGCACACGAAATCATGAATTTGCCATTGGGAAAAAACCACTAGTTTCTATGAGGTTATTAATATAATGCAATGCTCTCCATTGGTGAAATTGCGAGAGAGAAAGAGAAAACAATTATTACTCGAAGACACTACCACTGTGAAGAATAGTTTCCATAAATGATTTCTTGTGCTATTGAAATAGTGTTAGTTTCCACCATTGGGATTGCCCTCATGTTTTGAAATTTCTCTCGCCTGCATGAGCACACGCCCAAGCATTGGCCGCTGCCTATCGAAGCAAAGTTGCCAAGAGTACACCCGTTCGCATCCCCGATCCCCAGGCAAAACAAATAAACCAAACGCGCACCGCCCCCCTAACCCAACCGATCCCCAACAGAATTCGGCTACCTTCCTTCCTTCTAGCCCCTCCCGTCGGTGTTTAAACCTCTCGACCTCCATGGGAGGTACCCGCAGCAAGGTAGAAGGTGGGGATCGCCATGATCTGGAACCCTAAGGTCTGCGTGAGGACACAAGACACAAGATTTATACAGGTTCGGGTAGCCAGAGTAGCTACCCTACGTCCTGTTTGGAGTAGTATTGTGCCCTTCGCTTGGGTTGTTCCCCGGAGGGATTGTCGATGTCCTCCTAGGTACCCGGCCCTCCTTTATATAGTCCAGTGGGCGGGTGTCTAGTCGGTTACAAGGTAGGAGTCCTAATAGGATTACATGGAGCGAGTCCTAGTAGGAGTACAGGGGAATTCTACTAGGAGTCCGTCTTCTACTCTTCCTCCTTCCTTGCATGAGTACCCGGGAGCATGCCCGACAAGCCCCCGAGCACATTGTAGTCGAGAGTAGTAGTTCGAGTAGTCTTGAAGCCTCTTCGAGTAGTTCTTGAGCGTCCTCGAGTATCGCTTGGAGAAGTCTTCAATAGTACTTGAACTGCCGCGAGGCTGGAAGGTGGTCCAGCTCATCAGTCTTGAAGTCGAGATTATATGGAAGTGCGGTTGCAAAATCGCACGCCATATGGAGTAGCCCTTGAGCCTTAGGTCTAGCTGAGGGTCAATCTTGATTCCAAATCTTCCGTCTTGAAAAATTTGAATGATGGGTGTAGCATAGCAGCCCCCGAGCCTTGAAATGATTAGGTAATCAATCCAAGGGTCTTCAGTGTTCGCGAAAGCCATCATCTGAGTACTCTTGTAGCGTTCAGCCCCCGAGCTCGTCGCCAAGAGAGCCGTAGGAGCCACGTCGAGTAGTTGTTGGTGCTGAGCCCCCGAGCTAGAGAGCTAGCGGAGACTACTCGAGTTGTTGTCGAGTAGTGATTTGGTGCGTAGCCCCCGAGTTTGGGAACTAGCCGCGCGGTGGAGGTACGCAAAGCGTATCGAAAGTCGTCGCCGAAGCTTGACTCGAAAGTAGAGATGCGTACATTATGTAGCATTTTTGTAGAAATTGAATCTACAAATGACAAATACAAATATGAATATAGATGTAAATGTCATGTGTCATGCTCTTGTTGTGGTCGTGAGGCGTCGAGTAGTTAGCTCCGATGCGGTTTAGCGCCCGGTCTCGTGATCGGCTTGTTTAGCCATAGCCGCCGGGGGGCGTGAAGGCATGACGGGAGAGAGCCGGTTTAAGCGCCGGTCTCTCGTGGTCGCCGTTTAGCCATAGCCGCCGGGGGGCGTGGAGGCATGACAGAGAGCCGAGGCTTTGCGCGGATCAAGGCGTGTGCTACCGTAGCGAGACCATTAAGAGGTAGACGAAGGTAGTCGGCATGGCGACAAGAGAGAGAGCGATTGCTCGTTGTTCCGCGTGGCGGAGAGCGAGATTGCGCGAGTGCCTCCTCGGGGGTGTAGTTGTGCGCCTCCGGCACTCGGTACACGAAACGTCGTGGCAAGAGCCTCCTAATTTGGTGCACCAAGCCTGTGGCAGCAGTCAACATCCCCAAGGAATAGGCGGCACGGTGTAGCTCGCCGCGGTGTAGCCGTCGAGAGGCGTACACGAAGTAGTCTTCGGCGTTGGTTCCTGTATGTGGAAAACAAGCCGAAGAAAAAATAATTATTGAAATAAGTGACTTAGCTTGATTCATGGACGAGTGTCGACGAAGTCGTGGCGGTCGGTGATGGAGCCGCGACGGTTGGAGCTGAAGTCGACTAGTTGGAGGTGGATCCGACTAGTTGTTGATGCCGCGAAAGCCGTTCTCGACTAATTTACTAGTCGAGATAGTAGTCGAAGTAGTCGTACGCCCGAGAAAATGACGTCGTGGCGACGTACGGCGTAGTCGATGTAGAGCCGCCGCGGCCGAGAGACGAGTACCCGCGGCGCACGGCAAGGTTGACGTAGAGCGCGTGCGGCCGGAGACGAGTAGTCGCGGCGCACGCCGAGGTCGACGTAGATGTAGAGCCGGTACGACGTAGTTGACATAGTCGTAGGCCGCGTACGTCTTCCGGGTGCATGGAGCAAAGAACTCGGAGAATCCTTGGTAGCTTGGAATCTTCGCCCGGATGCATGACAATTCTTCGGATCGCTCCACTTTGATTCGGATTTGGACGGTGATGTGTCCATCTTGATCTCCAACCCGACGACTTGGGAATCGAGGCGGAAAAAAAGGAATTGACGCCGTTTCCGCTTGGTTCACGTGCTTCTCTCGGATACGGCGAGTTGACGTGGAGAACTTCAAACTCGGCGAATTGGAATCCGTTTGCGCCGAGTAGATTGATCCGGATTTGGTCCTTCGAATTCGCTCGATGATCGTGACGATGGCCCCACGGTGGGCGCCGGTGTCGGTGTTTAAACCACTCGACCTCCATGGGAGGTACCCGCAAAGCAAGGTAGAAGGTGGGGATCGCCATGATCCGGAACCCGAAGGTCCGCGCGAGGACACAAGACACAAGATTTATACGAGTTCGGGTAGCCGGAGTAGCTACCCTACGTCTGTTTGGAGTAGTATTGCGCCCGCGCTTGGGTTGTTCCCGGAGGGATTGTCGATGTCCTCCTAGGTACCCGGCCCTCCTTTATATAGTCCGGGGGGCGGATTCCTAGTCGGTTACAAGGCAGGAGTCCTAGTAGGATTACACGAGAGCGAGTCCTAGTAGGAGTACGGGGGGAATTCTAGTAGGAGTCCGTCTTCTACTCTTCCTCCTTCCTTGCATGAGTACCGGGGAGCATGCCCGACACCTCCCTTCCTCTGCATCTCTTCGTTCCCTTAGCCAAACTCTCCCCTCCAGTCCCCTCCTCGACCTCGTCGTCATGCTCGAGGGAGATATGGAGGCGATGGAAGAGATGGTGGAGGCTGCCCCCATCATGATCAAGTACATGGGCCCGTCGATTCTGGCGGAGAAGTGTGGGTTGCTGGTGGCGAAGGCAACTAACACAGAGCAAGCTGCCAACACCGCCAGCATCATTTGCATTGCCGATCTCAGCAGGGCAGCATGGGAGTTGGAGGATGCGGGGGAGGAGGGCTAGCTCCAGGCAGTCGTCAACTTGCGCGCCGTGTCCATCGCCCTGGTGGGATCCCTGGAGGGAGAAGCCTGCCAACAGCTGCACGTGCTCCACGACACCACTGCCAACCTGGGGCGCTCGTGCGACGAGTACCACGAGGCCGACACTGCCATGGTCAAGGTGCAACGCGCCAAGGAGGAGGGCCCGGATCGACGGGGCCGTGTCTCATGGTGGTGGTGGATTTGGAGATGTTGCCATTTGTTGACATTGCTAACTTCATCGACCAGAAACGGATATAAGATCCATCTCTATCGACGGCTCTAGAAATGCAAAGGTATATCTTAATGTGATGCTAAGTGTATATCAGATGTTGCTTTCAGATTAACTAAAAGGTGAATTCCAACACGATTCATAACACAACTCGATATAGGTTGTCAGCCCTGACAGGTGTGCCTGAAAACACATGGATATGGTACTCTTACATATGCCTTGGATCTCTAGAAAAGAAGATATATATAAACAGGGTATCCACAAGCACACAAATATGAATATACCATTGTAGCATTTTAACCAGGAGTAAAAACCAGGTATCGTATTTATATTCTACCACAGGAAAAGAAGTCTTTATAATCCATAATAGCTAATACATGCTCATCTCTCAGTTTTATAATGTAGAGTGGCCAAAATATATCAATTGCTATAAACAGGGGTAAGTCACATTAAGATAAAGATATTGGTAGCATTGTTCAAGTCATAACATCATGAGCAGCTAGAAAGTGTCATTATAGCAAGAGAAACTTGGCCAAGTCTAGTCCTCGGTAACTCTAAACTATAAGTCAATGCAAACTATGATTAGTGCAAACATTTAGCAATCATAGAAGAAGAACTATTATATTAATGCATGGGGAGACTATCCAGGAGGATCAAGGCCGAAACTTGAAACAACCCAAACAGTATAAGGCTCCTCTAGTCCTATACACAAGAAGTGGACCGCGAAGGACTCAATAGTGCTGTCACCACCACGATCTACCACACGACCCGACATATAGGGTGCAATCACAGATAAATACAATATAAGCACCACACTCACCTTGTCTTTACCGTTCACCCATGTTAACAAATGATCTAGGTGAGGGCTATACGACTCCATGCATGAATATAAAGACAAATCAACTATGCTAAACATGTAATCATAATAAACACCAAAGAATATAATGTTTAATATAATCATTTATAAGAACATATTTAACAAATGTAAAGAACTAGATAAGAACTTACAAGAGCAAAGCTAGATCAGTATCTCGATCAGCCTCTAGACGATCAGGAGCCAAGTAGACACCTTGCCTCCTCCTAGATCTAAACTAGCTAGCTACTCTGCTATATGGTGTTTCTAGGGCGTAGTATCTCTGGCTTGGTGACATGATCTGATGTATGCTCTAGATGCCTCTGCTAGGGGGCAGGGGGCTGCTTATATAGTCCTGAGGGGTAGACATGCGACGTAGGATCAAATCGACCTAAACATGTGGTTTAGATTGATCCTAGGAGGCGGTGGAGGAACATTCCAGGAGCTGGGCCCATTTGGCACAAGGGGGCGGTCGGCCCCACCACCAGGCCGCTCGGGTTGGGGTGGGCCCCCCTCGTGGTCCACTTTGACCAGGTGGGTCCTTGATCCTTAGATGCTTCTTTCTTAGATGCTAAGTCACGTTGAGTTCCGAAGCCTTCTGGAGTCTTATAGAGTGGTTTCTTTGCATATTTTCTGAATAGTCCCTGTAGATTCATAGATTCACCAAAACTCGTGGAAATTGTCAATGTAAACCCTAGTAAGGTGATCTAATTAGACTTTAGTCCTTTTTCCAATAAATGTGAGGGATAAAATTTATAGATAAAATGTGTCAACACCATCATTATTAGGGCCTCCGCGAGCCTCACCTCATCCACGACGTCAAGGCAGTCGCGCGACCAGAGGTACATTGCTCGTGTCTTGGGTTGGATGAATTGGCGGCAGGGATCGCCGAATCGGGTTCACAGGTTCGTCCCCACGTTTAGATTAGTAGTAGTACCTAACAATACTAATTCTTGTAGGACGAGACGGTGGACCGGGTTGACATCAGCCTCAACCTACTCAGCCAAGGCATGTCGCAGCTCTGGCAGAAGGGCGTCGATCTCATTCTGCAGGCTGGAAGCCTTGCCGACACCGCGGAGGTCGCCCGCGTGCCCTGCGACCAGCTGGAGTCCGCCATCGACGCATTTCCGTAGGCAGCCGACCTGGTGGTGCTACTGAGCTGGATCAACGACCTCAACATCGTGGCCACTATGGTGGAGGCGGCTGAGAGGGCCCCACTCAAGGATGTCTGTGACCAAGCGGTGCCTGGAGCTCAAGCAGGCGGCAGACACATTGGGGCAGGTGGAGTGTGGCGTGGCGAGGCTCAGGGAGCACCATATCGTTGTAAGTTGGTGGGCGTGCCTCTGCGGACTGCGACATCATCACGGTGAAGAGAGAGAGGAGATGCCCGAGGATGGTGCGGTGGCGATAGTCCAGTAGCTAGGTCCCAGCTAGGTATGCTGCCATGTTGTTTGCCTTGTTTGTGTGTTCAATCCTCATCAATGGTGGCTAGTGGCAGAGGTTTGAGTGTTCCCCTCACCAATTGCATGATGTAGGAGGGTGACCGAAGGTCAGACATGGCTTCGTTCGTGTTGACTGGATCACTAGTGTTGATCACGTACGTAGGACCTAACACTATTGCAGAGAGGGTGGGGATTCTACCAAAAACCTTTAGGCTCTGCTTTCACGGTGGTCTGTGCATATGGTGGATCCTGCAATCCACCGACATGATCTGTAGTGCCTACGCAGTCTCGTCAAGAGCTGCAGTGTGTCTAGATCATCAGCCACCTTGGGATGTTAGGTTCCGTTCATACCTTGTTGGTCGTGTGTTCTCGTTAATAACCCTTGGGTATTAGTCATTGCTAACTAGTATCCTTATTGCGAAGTTTGTAGGCCCTTTATGAAATGTAAAATGAGAGTCTATATTTATAATTTACTTATTAAGTTTTTAAAGTGTAAGCCTAATTGGTGTTTGTTTTATCCTACCGATTCTCATTGTTATCTACTTACAAGCACCATTTTGAGTTTGAAAAATTTAAGTTTTTTTTTACTTCTTTCACTTTTTGTTAATGAGATTATATTTCCTAATAGTATACAACATAAGAATATAATTAAGCATGCCTTCTTATTTCACCAATTAAAATATTGAAATTAAATCGGAAAAATACCAATCACTTTGAAGGTAACTAATAAATGCTAAAGAAATGCTGGTGGTCAAATCATGGTTTGATGAAGCGGCGATGTGAGTATGTGGGCACGGAAGGAAAGAACCCTTTATTTATAACTCTAGGAAGCCGCAAATATCCATGGTTTTGTACTCTTCCATGGTTCTGCACTCTTTTAAAAGGAAAACTTAGAAATATTCCTAGGATTAAAATCCTAACCCTCTGATTAGCAGCCCACAAAGACAAATGCATAGATGTTTCACCCATGAGCCATTTAGGATTTTGCAATAAATCGTCAAGACATCAAGGATTTGACAAAATGCATACAAATCAGGGAGACACTCAGCCTTAGCCATGTAGTACCCACAAACCAATGTCATGCGCTAGTGTGATGTTGTCTTCTAGGATCATCTGTGTTGCGGCGTGACATTAGGCGGGACACAGGGCTATTCGTGATGAACAACATAAAGGCCAGCATTGGGTGCTCCTAAAATATGGGGGCTGGTAGGGATGCCCCACTTGCACTGTTTCATATACGACCCTGAATTCCCATGTGCCACCAAGAAAAGTTCATGAAACAATATGGTAGAGTATGAATACTTCCTTAATGCATAGTCATCAGCAATACGTAAAAAATCCTCTCCATAAATATAGCAATAAGCCATTCAAGTATTTTGTCTCTCATGCTATCCCTTAGCTTCTTACAAAAAAATTAATTGCAAACAATATCATTAAAATCTTGAGAGGACAAAACATTGGAATCAGAGATGGGTGTCAGGTTCTCTCACAGCCACGCTAGGAAGGTCAATGACATCACTATGGGTATGTATCCTATGTGGTAGGGTCGTTTAGATTATGCTCTATCCGCCATTCCAACGTGTCGGCATGCCTTTTTTTTCAAAATATTCCGCCACCATCGTGAAGCCCTGATACGGACGCCAAAATAAATTAGCATGGGCAACATTCTGTTGGCATGCCAAATATTGGCTCTCATCCAAACAAACTCATTGTGTCGGGTCAATAACCAATTATTTGGTCAAGTAAGCATCGTTTGTGAACCAAACGATCCATATGCAATACTTGTATTCCTCAAGCCAGCAACAAATAATCGTCTATTCGAGCTTAACAAAGAGGGTAAGATCCTACTAAGGAGGAGCTTAGAACACTTTGGAGCAAGCTATTTCTTTTGTTTTGAGCTGACATATACTTAATGTGACCAAAATTTGTTTGTTCGGCCCACTTGCAGGCCGGCAGGTCGTCTGACAAGTCGGACCCACTTGTCAGAGACAGCTGAGACCCTGGTCGGTGGACGCCCTAGGTTTTTAATTAGTGTTATTTAGTGCTAATTACCTCCTTAACCAAGTCAACCATCATTAACATGGTCAAAACTCGTAGTGTCCATACCCTAATTTCACTTAAGCACTCAAATTTTGGCCAATATGAAAGTTGTGCAGGATTTCAAGGGACACATTTCATCTAATAGGCAGACATTCAAAATTTGAGTGTTTGATGCTCAAAAAGTTGGTCAAACGCCAGAATCAACCTGTGATCGTGCTGAGAAAATCGCCAACTTGGCATAACGTTCCCGGCCAAACCAATGTCCAAAACACTTGTCAGCCTTTACCAATCTTGTAGAGGGTTAGTTGATCTACAACTTTGTGAATTCAAAGGTTGGTTCACTTAGTTCAAAATTTTTGAACCAAAGCTTGATCAAATTGCCTAGTTCAAATGGAAACGGGCACCCTCGGCGCCAGAGAGCGTGCCGAGCCGGCAACGTCACGCAGCGCCGCCAGGTGGCAGCTGACATACCGTCGTCGCGATTTGCCCCCCTAACCTCAAGGACGGCGAGGGCGGGAACTAAATGATCACGCACCCTCCTCCCAAGCAAATCGAGCCAGAGATCTCCCGTGTGCCACGCGGTGCCTGCGTGCTCGCCCGTCGTCGCAGCACGCCGCGTCAACCGGCTGACCACCCGCACGCGTCCGCTGTCGCTGCCATGCCTCCTTCGGCGCGGCCAGGCCTTCATGCAGAAGCAAGGCAACCTCTCTCCCCAATCCCTTGGCTATAAAAAGCCCTCCTTGTTCCTCTCATGCGTGAAAGCTCCTCCACTGTGCTACCATTACCGCCGTCACCATGAGCTTGTCCCTCCGCTCGCTCTCGCCGCCGTCCAACGCCACCAACAACCTCCCTAGGACTCCACTGAGCTCCCACCGTCACACATGGACTAGCTCCACCCCCTCTTTCCACTGGATTTCAATCCACAGCGGCTACTGCGGCCCTACCTCGTCGGCGTCGCTCGCCAGAGCCATCTCCGGTCGTGCTGCCGCCACCAACCGACCCCTGGTGAGCTTAATCTCACACTTGTGCCACGGGTTGGTCACCTTCGGCCCTACCAAGCCGGCAGCGAACTCGCCCCACCGTCGAGGGTATGGTTCTGAAGGGAGAATTGTTGTAGGGTCCATTGTGTAAAGCTAGGGGAATTGGTGTAAGAAAAAGATTCTTTCTAGGGGCTTTACTAGAAGTAGATTCTTAAGTTCACATATAGGTCCAGCACCTTAGAAAAATCATATAAAATTCTTTAAAAAATCAGAAAACCGCAAAACCAATTTTGTTGGTTTCACTATGACCACATCTTCAACTTCTGCAAAGCATGATTATCCTTTTATGGCTAGTTTTTGAACTAAAGTTCAAACTCAGTTTGACCAAATTTTGTCATAATTCAAAAACTAGATAAGATCTTGAGTTGAGCTTTGGATATGTTGTTAGAGATAGCATGTGTAGGCTTTACCTAAGTTTTTGCACAAAGTTGCTGAACACATATGTTATCATGATTTATCTTGTATTTAAGCTAGATTTGAGTAAATGATTTTTGTAGTCATATCTAAATATTTTTGTGTCAAACTTCTGGATATTGTTTTGTTATGCTTTGGTTCACCTCGGGTGAATCTCTCATGATTTTAGAACTGTTGGAAATAATTATTGTTGATTTATGCTTAGTTTAAAGTGTAGGTTCATAATTTGAAATATAAATAAGTGCATGAGCTAATTCTTGGGGTATACTCTGGTCTTAGCATAGGAAACATGTGTTAGAAGTTTTGGCTTCAGAAGCCTTATGTTTTTTCCTATAAAAATTAATTATGACTGCTAGGCAAAATTTTGTCATTTTTGTACAAATTAAAATATGAGTGTTCTAGGGCAAAATTTTGGCAGGAGACAATTTTATGATCATATCTTGTTGTGCACCAAAATTTAGGGCCAGAGGAACTATAAATATTATTATATGAATTTATCATGTTTTGGAAGCTAGAATTTGTCATTTTCACATATTTACTTTCTAGCCCAAATGCTTGTGTAATTTTGTTCAGTGGCTTGGAATATGAATAAAGAGCTTAGGAAACACCACCCATTGTTATTTTATGAATAAATATATAAATAAGAACATTGAAGCAAATTAAGCTCAATAATAGGTTTAAATGGAAAACCACCACCTACCAAACCTAGCTAACCCTATGGATGTGATGTGGAGCATGTTTTGGGCTTAGGATCACCTCCCCTTGCTGTTTTGTGAATTCAAACAATTTGTTTATATAGATGTGTACACAATCACAATCAAAGTGAAAAATTAATTCCTGCCAACATCACCACTTATTTTAATAGAAAGCTTATGCTCAATATATTCTTGAATGTGCCCAACCATACACTCCATGTTTGCTAATTGTTGTATAAAACAAACTTACATAAGCTACCAAGTTGATTCTTCCATATGTATCCCTCGTGTAGAACTTATTGACGGTGGCTACGAGCTCGACCCGAAAAAAGGTGAAGAACCGTTCGAGGGAGGAGGGAACATCGTTGGAGCACGACAAGACCCAAACCAAAGTTTGGGAGGGCCCAATTAAGGCCTAGTTAGAACTAACATCTGCTTGAAAGGCAAGCACCGGATCATAACCTAACTTGTTTTTAAAATTTTGCAACTTTCTTGCTATCTATGTGCATTTACGTTTCAAGAGTTGAATGAAACCCTAGATGCATGATCCTTAGGTAACTATGCTCTTTTACTAGTATGCTAGGTCGATAGTTGCCATGCTCTGAGGACACGGTATAAGTCGAGTGATGTTCGTGACTCGCGAGATATAGGTCCTTATGTTGGAATCATAAGACTTAATAAATGGATATGCTTATGTGGTAAGAGCTTGGGATTTAGGCTCCAGTCCAGTGGCTTTTGTGGGTTAAGCGTTTGAACGTATTAAGCACTTGTCGGGAATGGGACCGGTAAGCTTAGTACCTAAATGAACCGGTACGGGAACTTTACGCCACTAATCTTGGGACACGTTTCTGGGCTTGCAACCCATGGCATTCATGTGAGACTGGTGGGTCAGTGTGAGACCTCCAAAGATCCTAATACTAGAGATTGTGGCATCCGATCCTAATCCGAGGAATGACGGGAACCACCTAGTCGGTGCCTTGTTACATAGGGCATTCTTCCGTGTGTTTATGTCTACCTTGCAATGTGATTAATCGATCGATCGTCAGCCTCTCACCATTATCTGAGAGTACTTAATCAATTGGCCAATATTTTTAATATTGATGCTTGATTAATTGTATTGTACCACTTATGCTTGTAATAGTTCACTTACTTAGTAATGGTTAATTCACTAGAACTTGAGCTAAAATATTGTAAGTAAGGATCAATGATATTAGTTGTTTTTTTGGCAAAACAAACCATTAGCCAAAAGCCTTGCATGTCTAGAGGCAACGTTTTATTTTTGGGACGGGTAAGTCTTGCTGAGTATTAGTATACCCAGCCTTGCTTCAATTGTTGTTTTCAGGTAATGTCGTTTGGCCTAGAGAGTTTCCACCTGGCTGGGAGCTGGAATGGGTGGATGATGACAAGTGACTGCATCATGGATGACCTCCTATGATGTTTATCGTATCACTTAGCTAATTTCCGCTGCTTTCAAATTCTGAACCTTTTAACATCATGTCATGAACCATGGTTTATTATTAAACCCTTTTGGGTAGACTTAGATTTAAACTATGTAAGGTACTCTGAACTCGTCTTCGTGTGAGTTTTAATGCATATGTTCAATCTTTTGTTGCTATGTAAGTGATTTCACCGGGCTTGACCCGACAACAACGATGAACTAATCTTGTATTAATGCTTAATGGTCAAAGTGGATTGGTTTAGCCACTAATATGGGATTATCTTGGGCGGGGTTGTCACAGTCGATGGGGACATGGGTACCCATATCTCTCAGCTTGGTTTTGACAAAATCCATACTAGAAAATACCCTCTCAACACTTGTCCAGTAGAAGCAATACCATTTTGAGAAGCAAGTAAACCAAATCGTAAACTTTGTACCTATTTGGCTTAACTGAGAGGTCAACAAGATTTTTTTAGACCATCGAATCTATCATCTTATCTCATGACATCAATATAGGTATCAAGTTGTGGTTCTAGCTTAAGCAAATGCAAATGTATTGGGATCACATAGTTCACAAATCCTACAACCAAATCGTATAGCCCATAAGTAATCAACCATTACATCACTATTTTGGGGGTCAGGACATGTTGTCCATGTAGAAACTCTGCTCAGAATTGCAGGTGTGTTGGTGTTTCCTGCTCTTGATCGCATAATCCCTGCCTCGTATATATTCCCATCCTCTCTTCATCTAGTTGTCTTCTGTTAGGATTTTTGGTGGATTGCAATCCAAGGAGAATCAGATACTTTTCGGTTCAATCTGCACTCTTCAAACCCCATATCTTTTGTTGAGGCAGTTTTAAGAACCAAACGACAAAGCTTAGCATGTGTCTATCCAAATCAATGGAAGAAATAGGTTGTGGTTTTGTTTCTTACAAAAAGAACTACATTACCCAAGTACTTGCATAGGTGGTATTTATCCAGAAGGCGTAACAATGTAGGAATGAACTTTAGGAAATCTGGCTATCCATTGAAGCACAAGGGCTGAAGGCATGTGATGAAGTAATAATCTGCATTAGAATTGATGGAACCGTACAACAAACTTTTGCAATAAACTTAGCCACAATCTCAGTAACCTTTTTTAAGAAAAAAGAGTATACAATACTACTCCCTTCGTCTCAAAAGACATGCCATTTTAGAAATTGTAGGACAAATTATTAGCCATATTTGGTGTTAATTGATTGTGGCATGCAAACATATTGAATGAATTAAGTAAAACGACATGTCTTTTTAAGATGGAAGGAGTAGACAAAAGCAACATCCACACAGTGTGTATTATGTCGGGAAACATATCCCTGAGTTATTTAGACTCGTTCCTGAGCATCGCTGTGCTGACACGTTCTGATCTCCTCCTCTTCATAATATTTGACTAGAGCCGGGATGGATCCAACTCCTAGCACAATAAGAGCCAAAGCAACGAGCGTCGAAAACACGAAGGGGTCCTGCGTATCAGGGTCGTGGTACACGAAACGCAGGACGAAGAGATAAGCCAGCAGCCCTATGCCCATGACCATCATGAAACACTGCAGGAGCACAAATTAAAGAAATCGTTCAAAATTGTTTTTAAAAGAGCGAAATTGTTTTCAGGGGAAAGAGCAAAATTATTCAGAATTAAACAGAAGAATTAGATGCATTGGGGGGAAGGGAGAGGGCTAGTCTCTGGTGGCTAGAGAGTTTAGTTTTCGTACCACGAATGCAATGTCCAGGAAGTCGCAACGCGTTTCCTTGGCAGGTGGTGGGGTAACATACGTACACGCTCCTTCCTCCATCTTGCAGTAGGCGAGGTCTCCGGCCGTCGGCGCTGGTGGCTGGTGAGGGTTGTTGTTGCCATGTCGGCATGTCGCTGCTGCGATCGTCTGCCGTTGTGGTGGACGACGGCGCCGGTGATCGCGCACGACATATATATATATATATATGTATATATATATGTATATATATGTATATATATATGTATATATATATGTATATATGTATATATATATGTATATATGTATATATATATATATAGACACACACACACGGTAGCGCTAATCTACACCCTAGGTGTAGAATCCTATTCTACACCCAACGATAATTACCGACCAAGCTGCGTAAAAAATTACCGAACCAAATCGCGAGATTACCGACCGGTGAGAATGGTTCGGTAATCCCGGGACTTAGTTCGGTAATTGTTAATCGGTTTGCCGATAATTGTTGTTGGGTGTAGAATTTTACTCTACACCCGGGGTGTAGATTAGCACGTGTGTGTGTATATATATATATATATATGACCCCAGCGCAGGGATCGATCGATAGTGGAATTTAAAAGGGCTACCGTACGTGTTGGAGAGTATCTACGTCGTTTGTCGTGTCCGACTACGAAAGAAAGCTCAGGTTTGTCGTGTACTTGTCCGACTATGAAATCTACTAGTAAGGGCACCGGCAATGGTTGTGGTAAGTTGCCCTCTATAATGTTGTACACGTAAGATATAGCAATCTGTATAGATTCTACGCCCAACAATCTATCTATAGCAATAATTACTGTGGTGGGGGGAAGCAAGAATATTTTTACTTCATAGCCCCCCCCCCAGTGCGCTCGGGTCGCCCCGCCTCGGGCGACTCGGGCGGCGGCGACGCCGCGGCGCCAGCTGTCGGTGTTTTAGACCAGCAACCTACTAAGGGGAGTACCCAAAGTAGATGAATGTGACTCGCCGAGATCGGTAACTCGAAGGAAGAGACACGTGGCACACAATTTAGACAGGTTCGGGCCGCGAGGTGCGTAATACCCTACGTCCTGTATGCTGCGTAGCTCTGGATTGATAGGGCACAATTACAAGATGGTGCAATAGTGCGCCGTGAGTTGTATGAGATGAGATGAGATGAGATGCTAGAGATCGGTCCCTGCCTCGCCTTATATAGTCCGGGAGGCAGGGTTACAAGTCGGAGTAGGGAGAGAGTACTAGTCGAGTACGTCTAGGAGTCCTCCATACAGTGCGGAACATGTACAGCTCCCTAACCGAGTACTACTCCTGTGTAGTCCTTGTGCTCCACGCCTTCGGGTGCCGTGTAGCGCAAGCGCGGTAGTCCCGGGGGCCCACCGAGTAGTCGGTCCTAGTACCCACCGAGGTAGTGGGCCCGGGGAGGTCCATACGACAAGCCCCCGAGTACTTTGTAGTCGAGAAGGATAGCTTCAAGTAGTCTTGACGGCCTTAACGAGTAGTCCTCAAGCGTCCCCGAGTGCTACAAGTCAAAAGTCCTCAAGAGTAGTCGAAGCATCCCGAGGCCGGAATGTACTCCACCGATGTTTGAGCAATCTTGAAGTCTTCTCGAGTAGTCCCAAGCGTCCTTGAAAACGCGCCTTCGAAGGTCTTCAAAAAATGGCCGTCTTGTCTTGAAGCCGAAGTTGATATGAAAGTGCGATTGCAAAATCGCACTCCATATGGAGCAGCCCCCCGAGCCTTAGGTTGAGCCGTAGGCTCGGGCCGAGGGTCCATCTGAAGTCTTGGCAAGAAAATCCCAAAAAATCCGGAGAGAAAAAACCGAAGGACACGTGGCACGGAGCCCCCGAGCCTTGAGTCGAGTACTTCCTCTCGAATTGAAGGGTCATCTTGAAGAATGTGTCCTGAGATGCTCTTGAGACTAGCCGCTTCCCAGGTAGTCGAGTAGAAGTAGCCAAGCCCCCGAGGTGAGGCGCGTCGACTAGTGGAATACGAAGGGTCACGCGCAGCCGCTGAGTCAGCCGCGCGTGGACTTATCCAGCTGCCCGTTGCGGAGCCGGTTTGACTTATAAATAGAAGCCAAAACCCTTAGGGTTTTTCACCCATTCGAGCTGCAGCCATTGTGATTCCATTTGAAGTAGATCCACTCCCAGCGCTTGCTGCCGCTGTAGTAGATTCGAGTGCGCCGCCACCTAAAGCTTCTAGGGTAGCCCCCGAGCGGATGCGCGTGAAGACGCCCTGCACTTGGAGGATGAAGCCGTCACCATCCAAGACGTCGAAGGCCGCCGGGAAGAAGAGGGGCCGCGAAGAGGCCGCCGCGGCCGCCACCGGAGTAGCGCCGCCCATGTCTCCACCGCGGGCTGATCCAAGCCGCGAGTGGAAGAAGTCCAAAGTGAAGACAGAAGATCTGTTGACTCTCCTGAACAGTGGGTTCATCCGGGAGAAGGAGGTCGACATGTGGAGGTCCGCTGCTGGAGATCCATATCCGATGGAGAAGGCTGAAGACGAGATCCCCATGTTCGCGCGGTTCGTGGAGCGCGGGCTTGCGCTCCCAGCCAGCGATTTCTTCAAGGGGCTGCTCGGGTACTACGGGATCGAGTACCGGAATCTGAACCCCACCGGCGTCTTCCACACTGCGGTCTTCGTGCACTTCTGCGAAGCCTTCCTTGGGATCAAGCCGCATTGGATCCTATTCCGGAAGTTCTTCCGCGTCAAGCCGCAGCCAAGTGCCACCAACCCAAGGGTAGTCGGAGGAGCCGACATCCGGTTGAGGGAGGATGCCGCGAGCAATATCCGGCGTACAAGCTTGTCGACTCCAACAACGATTGGAAGACACGGTGGTTCTACATCACGAACCACCACCCCGGCCTGCCGAAGCCGAGCGGGCGGCAGCCCAGGCACCGCGAGTGGTGGAACTCGGAGCCCACCATGCAAGAGGGGATCCAGCTTCCCGAGCTGCTGGCACGCATCAAGGTGCTCAGGGAGGCGGGACTGAGGGCCGAGCACGTGGCCTTCAGTTTCATGAAGCGGAGGGTGCAGCCGTTGATGGCTCGAGACACCTTAGGCTTCGAGTACACCGGCGACGACGACACGTCGCGGATGCCGGGAGGCGAGCTGGACGACAGCGACATCATCGAGAGGTTGTCGCGGATCTTCAAAGATATGCCGCCGTACACGGCGTGCCCTGTCCAAGACTACTCCGCCGCGCGCCCGCCCAAGGAGGTGAGTAGTCATGCTCCTCTTAGTCGAGTAGTCATTACTTGGTGTAGACTTGCTAACATCTTCATGTCTTGTAGGATGACTTGAAGAAGTTCATCTCTGAACCGCAGCCGCCTCCAAGCGGAATCGAGATCCCGAGGGAAGGGAAGGCGAAGGAGCGGCGAGAAGTCGGTGAAGGCGATGACACCGTCGTCGTGGAGGATACCACCGACGACGACGACGACGAGACGTTGCAAGACCGCTTCCAATTGCGGTCGAGGTTTAGCCGTCCGGGCTTGCCTCATGTGCCTCTAGTGCAAGACCCCCCCGACTAGCCCACGGAGGCTAGCACGGGCCGCGCCGCCACGGAAGCCGCGCAACCCCCGCCGGGAAGCGGGTGGCGAAGAAGCTTAAGGTCTCGGAGACCACGCCTCGGGAGGTAAGATGTCTTGACTAGAGTAGTCGAGTACCCATCACACGAGCACTTTGTCGATGAGTAGTACGCCTTGAATGCGGGGAGGTGCCGCCGACGGAGCCCGTCGAAGAGGGCGACGAAGGCGTGTGGGACACAGTGGGGGAGCCAGCTGGAAGCCGTAGTCCATCCCCCACTCGTCGAGGAGATCATGGCGCGGCCGGAGCGCCAGCCCCCTGCTCCACAAGGGAGCACGGAACCCGTAGCCGCCGCCGTTGAAGAGGTGGTGGCTTTAGGAGCGCAGGAGAGCACTACGCCGGCCGCCGCTGCTGTGGAGGAAATGGTAGCCGCGGGAGCGTCGGAGGAGGCACCCGCCGAGGGTGGACTGGTCGACATCGCCATCATCCTCGGTGCTCTGGCCGTGACAATAGTCCGGTCGAACTTGTAAGTACTCCATCTTCCTGAGTAGTACTTGTTGTAGTAGTCGATGTTGACTGACGACCAACTGTGAGTGCTTCTGCAGGAAATCCACTGATTTGTCCTGGGAGGGGGATGAGCCCTCTTCAGCGGTGGCGGGAGAAGTCGCGCCGCCCGCCGAGGAGTCCGCTCCCGCTACCCAGGCGGTGCCCGAGCCACCGGCTGCCGAGGCGCCGTTGCCGGAGGCCAGCGTAGTCGAAGGTGAGTATTCTTCTTGAAGCCGTAGGGCTCCTCGAGGAGTAGTCGTGGTTGCTGATGCACTCATCTTCTTTTTGACAGGCGCTGAGGCTGAAGGCGGTGACATCCCTACAGGGGTGCCGATGCAGAAGTCGACACCAGAGGCCCCAGGGGCTGCAGCAGGAGCCCCCGAGCCTGTGGAAGAAGTCGTCGAGGAGGCCGCCGTGGCGGCTGGGGGAGAGGGGGTCACCACGTCGCCAGAGGTTGCTCTGGAGGTTGCCATCCGCTCCCCGGAGATCCAGGATGCAGAGCCCATCCGCTCTGCACCGATGACGGAGGCCACCGTGAGTGGTCGCGGTGGAATAGAGCTGCTCGCAGACGATCTAATCGAGCCGGCGACGGTGGCCAAGCATTTGGAGGCGATCCGTCAGGCCGAGCAGTGGATGAAGGTAAGTAGCCGCGGCCTGCGAGTAGCCAATCCTCTCGTCGTTGAGTACTCGTGTGACTTGGGTTGTCCGTGCGGGACGTTGCGGAGCGGTCCCGCGGCAAGTCGAACATCTTTGCGGGGGCTATGGCGACGCGGTGCTCCGAGCCGAGGCGCTAGAAGAGCAACTTGTGAAGTCGCGGAAGCACGCGGCTGCCATGCAGTCGAAGCTCTACGCCGCCTTCGCCAAGTACCAAAACGATGTCCAAGAGTTGCAGGCGAAGGGCGACGACTTGGTGCGGAAGAACAAGGGCCTCCGCAACAAGAACAAAGGTACGCCGCTGTACTTGTCGGGTACTTGTTAGAGGTCGAGAAGTCCCTAACCCGCTGTGTTGTTGTCGTGTTGCAGAGCTTGAGGGCCAGGTGGAGCAGCTGAAGTCCTCGGAGACGAGCATGAAGAACCTTTTCTACCGGGAGCAAGAAGCCCGCCAGGTACTCGAGCTCGACTACAAAGAACTCGCCTTCTAGTGCGAGAAGCATATGGAGCTCCGGATTGCTTCTGACCGCGATCTCGTCAACTCCTACAAATCCTTGCAGAAGTTGAATGAAGACTGCGAGGCATTGCGGGCCCAACTGAAGGAGATCGAAGAAGCCGCACTGCCGATCGCAAGGCTCCTGGTACCGCACCCGGGCGGCCCCAAGATTGCTCCACTGGTGGATCGCCTCAAGGAAGCTCCAAGCCGGCTGGCGGCCTACGTGAAGCACATGGCGAGATCGATCCCAAGACAAGTCTTGGCCTTCATGAAGTCGTATTTCCCGAAGGCCCCAGTGGAGGTAGTCGCCGGCGCGGGGGTAGCCGCCAACCGCACCGATGAGCAAGATGCGGAGCTGCCGGAGCGAGATGGCTCCCATCGCGGAGCAGGTAGCTGAGAAGCTTAACCTCCAGTAGCCCTGTAATAGATAGCTAGTAGCCAGGGTTGTACAGAAAACAATTGTAATGAATTGTTTAAGTATCAATGAAAGAAAATTTTCCAGCAATGAGTACTCGTAGTCGCGATCTCAGAGTGCGGAGCCCCCATCGTGGAGTGGATGTGAGTAGTCGTACTCGGCTTTAGTGATCCCGTTGTAGGGAGTAGGCAGTAAAGAAGTTGATGAACGATCAAACTTTATTACTGAAGGAGTACACCTGGATGGCCAGGGCCGTAGTTACAGAGTAGTCGCTTGGACCCGGAGGCCGCTTACGGCGAGTAGAGCCGGAGCGGGTAGCCGCTACGGCAAGTAGATCCATAGGTAGCCGCGTAGGCCGGATCGTAGATCCGTAGGTAGCCGCGTAGGTCGGATCTTGGAGTGTGGACTCTTAGTAGACCGTCGCTAGAGTCCTTGACGCTCGTCGCGCCCCGGGTCCGTAGGTAGCCGCACGGGCTGGATCCTGGAGAGGAGAAGTCCGGAGACTGGAGCCAGGACCCGGAGGCCGCTTATGGCAAAGGGTGTTGATGTAGTCGTGTAGACTTGAACCCCGGAGTAGTCGTGTAGACTAGGCGTAGAATCGACAAAGCTGGTCGACGTTCCACGAGTTGTTGATGTCTTCGCCTTCAAGTGTTTGGAGGCGGTAGGAGCCCGGCCCGGTCACCTTTGCCACGGTGAAGGGACCTTCCCAGGGGGAGCTGAGCTTGTGAAGTCCTTCCGTGTTCTGGATACGGCGGAGGACAAGATCTCCAACGTTGAAGGAGCGTTCCTTGACGTTGCAATCATGGTAGCGTCAGATACCCTCCGGTACCTTGCCGATTGGACGAGGGCGGCGCGGCGAGCTTCTTCGAGGCCGTCGATGTCAACTCGTCGCGTGTCTTCCGAGACGCCTTCATCGTAGTGCTCCACCGCCGGCGAGTTCCATATGACGTCGGCGGGGAGGATTGCTTCGGAGGCGTAGACCGGGGAAGTAAGGGGATTGCCCCGTTAGCTTGGATGGTTGAGTCCGCAGCCCCCAGAGTGCGTTGGGTAGTTCCTTGATCCATTTGCCCCCTTTGGAGTTTGCGGCGTCGTGTAGCCGCTTCTTGAGAGCGTCGAGCACCATCCCGTTGGCGCGCTCGACTTGTCCGTTGGCCCGTGGATGGGCAACTGAGACGTATCGGACGTCAATCCCGCTGTTCTCGCAATACTCCCGTAGGCGGTGGTTGTTGAAGTTAGATCCCGGTGTCCGTGATGATGCGGTGGGGTAGCCCGTAGCAAGTGTACGAGTTCATCCGGGAAGTCGAGTACTCGTCGGCCTTGGGACATGTGAGCGGCTTGACCTCGATCCACTTGGTGAACTTGTCGATAGCCACCAATACCCCGTTGAATCCTCCGGCGCGGTTGGCGGTGGCCCAATCATGTCGAGCCCCGGCAAGCAAAGGGCCGAGGTTGGCGGTATGGTGACTAGCTTGTAGGCTGGGACGTGTTCTTGCTTGGCGAAATGCGGCATCCTTGGCGCTTTCGACGAGTTCTTCGGCTTCGCCCAGAGCTGTGGGCCAGTAGAAAGCTCGTCGGAAAGCCTTGCTGACCAGCGTGCGTGAGGACGCGTGGTTGCCGCAGACGCCCTTGTGGATCTCCTCCAAGATGTCCTTGCCTTCTTCATGAGGGACACACTTCATGAGTACTCCAGAAGACGCACTTGTTCGGGTTGAGCTTCCAGCTGTACTCGCGTAGTGATGCGAAGGTCTCTTCAAGGTCGTCGATGAGGGTACTGGAGTCCCTGGTCTTGACAACCAAGTCATCCACGTATGCCTCGACGTTCTTGTTGAGTTGCCTCTTGAAGCAGGCCTGGATAGCTTGTTGGTAGGTGGCGCCAACGTTCTTCAACCCGAAGGACATGGTCGTGTAGCAGTACGCGCCAAATGGGGTGATGAACGCGGTCTTCTCCTGGTCTTCCTCCTTGATTGCGATGCGGTGGTACCCGAAGTAGCGATCGAGGAAGCGAGAGCAGGTCGCGGCCCGCCGTGGAGTCGATGACTTGATCAATCCACGGCAACCCGAAGGGGTCCTTGGGGGGCGTGCTTGTTGAGGTCGGTGTAGTCGACGGACATCCTCCACTCATTCGAGTTCTTCTTGCGGACGAGGACAGGGTTGGCGAGCCACTCAGGATGGAAGACTTCTCTGATGAAGCCAGCTGCGAGTAGCTTGGCGAGTTCCTTCTTGATGGCGTCCCGCCTGTCGTCGGCAAAGCGTCGGAGGTGTTGTCGCTTGGGGGTGGCCTTAGGATCGACGTTGAGGCAGTGCTCAATCAGCTCCATGGGCACTCCTGGCATGTCCGCTGGCTTCCACGCGAAGATGTCGCGGTTAGCCCGAAGAAAGCTGATGAGCGCGTCTTCCTATTTGGGGTCGAGGCCGCCCCCGATGGTGGTGGTCTTGCTTCGGGGTCGCCTGTTCCGAGGTCGACCGTCTTGACGAGTACCTCCTCGGGTGGGCGAGGTTTGTTGGTGCTCGTCGGACTTCTCTCGGAATGTCGAGTTCACTTGTAGCAATCTTCTTCGACGCGGCGTAGACCTCCATCATCACGTTGGGTACTTGGTTTGTAGAGGCGATCTCCACGGCTTTCGTGTCGCAGTCGTGGGAGATCTTCAAGTCCCCCTGGAGGGAGAGTACACCGGCTGGGCTTGGCATTTTGAGTACCAAGTAGGTGTAGTGGGGCACCGCCATGAACTTGGCGATGGCCGGTCTGCCGAGGATGGCGTGGTAAGAGGTCTCGAAGTCCGCGACCTCGAACTTGATGTACTCGGTACCGTAGTTGTCCCGAGACGCCCCGAAGGTAGCGGCGGGACCACCGAGCCCGGTGGAATAGCCGCGTTGCCGGGGACGATGCCGTAGAAGGGCGTGTTGCTCTTGGTGAGCATATGAGTGATGTCGAGCTTCATTTTCTTCAAGGTCTTGGTGAAGAGGACGTTGAGCCCGCTTCCATCGTCGATGAGCACCTTGTTGAGTTTGGAGGCCGCCACCACCGGCTTCGGGACGAGGGGGAACCGTCCCGGTTCGAGAAGCCGGTCCATTGGTCCGCGCGGGAGAAGGTGATGGGTACCTCCGACCACCGAGAGGGATCGGGACCGGCGGGCCGAATGGACATGACTTCACGACGGGTAGCCTTCTGCTCCCGCCTGCTGGGCAATCCGCCGAAGAGGACGTTGACGGTCTTGTCGGGCTCCTGGAAGTCGTTGTTGTCGCCGTCCTTCTTCTTGCCTTTTTGGTCGTGGGGGTGCGGTGGCTCTGGAGTATCCTTGAGTGCATGCCTGAGTTGGTAGCACTGCTCTGTGGTGTGGTTGCCGTTTGGATGCAACGGGCACTTCTCCTTCAGCAGGTCTTTGAAGCCGCCAGAGTTCTTCTTCGAGTTCCCCTTCGCAGGGCGCTGGATAGCCGCGACAGTGTTGTCTGGCTTGCGCTTGCGGTTGGGACCCGAGTAGTTGTTGTTATTGTTGTTGTTGCGGCCGCCTTGGTTTGCGTTGCTGCAGCTGCCGCCGCCCTGGTTCTGCTTGGTCTTGCCACGGATGGCGTCGTACTTGGCATTGGCCTTGTCCTCTTCATCCGCCCAGGATGTGATCATGTCCTTGAGGTGGGGGATGGACCTGGGGCGGCGACGACCGAAGTCTTCAAAGGTGTGACGGTGATAGAGACCATCTTGGAAGAGGTCGATGACCTCCTTGTCGGTGACGTCGACGACGGTAGCGCGCTTGTCAAAGAAGCGGCGCATGTACTTGCGGAGGGTCTCGCCTTGTTCCTGCTTGATCATGGCCAGGTCCATGCGAGTACCCGATCGGCCCATGGCGCCGCGAAGTTGCTTGTGAAGCTGCTCCTTCGGTGGTCCCACTTGTCGATCGAGTGCTTGTCCATCGACTCGAGCCATGTGAGTGGTGCTTGGTCCAGGCAGAAGGGGAAGTAGAGTCACTTGGTGTCGCTGTTGCCGCCAGCGTTCTCGATGGAGAGGGCGTAGCACCGGAGCCACTGGATGGGATCCTGCTTCACATCGTACTTGGTGATCCCCAATGGCTTGAACTTGTCGGGGAGGAGCAAGTTGCGAAGTCGAGGTGAGAAGGCGGGGAAGCCGTCACCTTCGGCTGCGGTGGTCGACTTCTTCCGCCGCTGCTCCTCAATCTTCTGGCGAGCGTCGTACCCGCCATGCGAGGCACCGGAGGCGTGGCTGTTCGTGTGGCCTCGGCCGCCGCGGCCGCCGCCGCCGCCGGCTCTCTGTTGGCTCCATGGTTGGAGCTTCCGCCGCCGCCGCCGCCGCCATCGGGGTCGTTGCCGCCGCCACCGGCCGGAGCGCGGTGGGGAACAACTTCTCGGTTGCCGTGGTCGTGCTGTGAAGGTCCGCCGGCGTTGGAGCGACGACGGTTTGGCTCGGCTGGGAGGTCAGCTCGAGTATGGTTAGGACCGTTGTTGGCGCTGCGGCTTGTGGCTTCGTTGTCGCGGTGTCTGGCTGGAGGAGGTTGGTTGACTCTGTTGTCGACCCGCATGAAGTAAGCGTCTTCAGCGAGCTGGGCGATGACCTCTCCCGGCGCGTATGCCCCGAGCCCGGCGTGCGATCGCCGTGATCGACATGAGGCATTGCTCGGGGGTGGTGTGTACTCGCTCTCGACCGCCTCGAGAGCTTCCGCAAGGTTGCGGACGGGGGAAGTTGTCGCGGAGGCGCCGGCGACGTTCGGCTGCGCTTCCGGTTACGCTCACGTCGAGCGTCTCCGTCTGCGGGGTTCTCGTTGGGTGGAGCATCGGCGAGAGAGCTCGTCGGAGGAGATGTCTTCCGGATATCCGTCCCGGGCCGTCCCCGAGGGCCCCGGGGCGTCGCCGGCGGCCATGAAGACTTGGCGATCGGGGGTGCCAAGGCCGGACTCGAAGCGCCACCTCGGTTGGTGTGCTCGAGTCAGCCCGGGCTAAGGGTGTTCCCTCCTGGAACGGTAGCGAGTCGATGTAGGCAACGTAGCGTGAGTCTCCCTTTATCAGGTCGGCAGGTTTATGGTCTGGCCAGTAGACGTATCTTCCGGCCGGCGTGGATGTTATAACCAGCCCAGAGGCTGGCCCTGACAAGGGAAGCTCGGTGGAGTTGTCCTCGGACTCGGGCTCCTCAGGGTCCGACCCGAAGTCGAACTCGTAGTCCAGGTTCGAGTAGAACTCGGAGAGAGGGCTGGAGTCCGAAGCGCGATCGAGAGTGGCATCGGAGTCCGAGTTGTACTCGGGTACGGGCTCCTTGCCGGCCCGGCGCGAAGTGGGGGCCCCCATGCGGGCCCGGCTGAGGGTGCGGGGGCCGCGCGCGGAGCGCTCGCGAGGTGAGGGGACGCCCGCGATGGCCGAGCGGCCCGGCTCGCATGCGATAGCCCATGGTGACATCGAGTTCGAGTTGGAAGCGGTTTCGAGCTCGAAGTCAGCGTGGTGGTTGAAGAGCGAAATTTCGCCGAACTTGCCGGCGAGTTCGCATGTGACGACTTCAGAAAGTGTCACGAAGCCTGTCTTCGGGTTGGGCTGCATGGTCAGGCGGCGCTGGAAGGAGCCCGCGCCGTCAGCAGTGCAGACCCATGCGCCGAACACGAAGGTGTCGCCGCGGTTGAAGGCGACGGTTGGCTTGAAGTAGACGGGAGCCGTCGAGTTTGCCATGTGATCTCGGGCGAGAGCCCCTACCTGGCGCGCCAGCTGTCGGTGTTTTGGACCGGCAACCTACTAAGGGGAGAACCCGAAGTAGATGAATGTGACTCGCCGAGATCGGTAACTCGAAGGAAGAGACACGTGGCACACAATTTAGACAGGTTCGGGCCGCGAGGTGCGTAATACCCTACGTCCTGTATGCTGCATAGCTCTGGATTGATAGGGCACAATTACAAGATGGTGCAATAGTGCGCCGTGAGTTGTATGAGATGAGATGAGATGAGATGCTAGAGATCGGTCCCTGCCTCGCCTTATATAGTCGGAAGGCGGGGTTACAAGTCGAGTAGGGAGAGAGTACTAGTCGAGTACGTCTAGGAGTCCTCCATACAGTGCGGAACATGTACAGCTCCCTAACCGAGTACTACTCCTGTGTAGTCCTTGTGCTCCACGCCTTCAGGTGTCGTGTAGCGCAAGCCAGGTAGTCTCAGGGGCCCACCGAGTAGTCGGTCCTAGTACCCACCGAGGTAGTGGGCCCAGGGAGGTCCATACGACACCAGCACCCCCTCTTCCCCCTTCTCCATCCCTGCCGCCGCCGGAGGGGTCGACCAGGATCCCGTGCGGGCCCCAAGAACGGTGGCGACGGGGCCCTTTCACGACGGTGGTGCCATCGGGCGGTAGAGCGGCGTGGCGGCGCCGGCGGGCTCGTCCACGACGATGATAGGGGCGACGCATCCGGGGCCCCTGCCGCCGGATCCGGCTCCCCCGGCCGGATCTGCCGCGCGCGGCCATGGGGGCCCGGCGGCGGCGGCGACGACGACGGTGGGGTAGCGCCGGCCGTGGGGGGTGCGGTCCTCGCGCTCTTGGACCCGGACACGCCCCCACCGGCGGGATCCGGACGAGCGGCGACGGGGGGCGCCGGTCGAGGCGGCGGCTCCTCCCGGCGTGACAGGTGTTGGCTCGGCACGTCGGCGGCGACGTCAGCGCGACGGCGGGGCCTCCGACGACTTTCTTGCCAGCCAACGACGACGGTGACGCTTCGGTGCAGCGCCCATGCCCCTCCTGGAGGGCGGTGCGACATCATGGTGGCGTGGACCGGCTCCCCTGGCGCGGCACTATGGTGGTGGTGTGGCCACCCGCCCTTTGGGTGAGCTGCGGCGCCGTGGTGATGCTGCCTCACCTGTGACAGCAGCGGGCGGCGGGATTGGTGGGCTGCTACTGGTTCGCGTTGCTGAGGACGCCTGGAAGGGTCGCGCCCGGCGACTGCGTCGGTGGCGGTCGGTGGATCTGCCGGCTCGGCGCAACGTCGAGGAGTGGGGGCGACGACAGTGAGATGAAGATACGACAACGGATGGTGGAGCGGTACGACAGGGACATTTCCCTATCGGATGTGGTTGCAAGGGTGGTGTTGGCTTGCCGCGACGAATAGTTGCAGCCGGATTTGTTGGTCTGGGTGAAAGCCCTAGCCGGATTCGTTCTGGTAGATGGCGGCGGCGCCCCCGGGCGTTGCTCTCCCTGTTGAGGGCGCCATCTCAAAGCGACAATCCTGCTGCAAGAGGTCTCCAGGTGAAAACCCAGTCCAGCTTCTGGACAAGCGACGGCGGCGCCCGCAGGCGTCGTAACCTCCATGGAGGCGTCGTTTTGGAGGCACCATTTGTTTCGTCGGCATGCCCGGTCTGCTTCGCGTGGTTGCTCCGGCCGGTGGTGGTGATTCTGTCGTACGTCATGTGTTAAGGGGGTTGCCTACCTCAAGCCTCGACGTCGGCTCTCTTGTTGGCGACCGAAGGTCTTCTCTCGGCTGCCGCTTCGACTGCTCACAGCATTCCACAGCGCTCATTTCTTCTTTTTTCAAACCTTTTCAAACTTTAGAAATTAAACTCTTTTTCAAACTTTTAATTCAAACTCTTTTCAAAACACTTCAATCCTTTTCAAAATTTTCAAAACATTTTGAAAACTTTTAAAACTTCACACAAACAAATAAAACCATGCATTTAAATCATGATGCACAAGCACTTATTGCTTCTAAATTATTAAAATGATATTTAAATATTTTAAAGACCAAATTTATTTGATAATTTATTTAATTCGTAGAAAATAAAATCTAAAACACCTTGTTGCTTACATTGTTTTGGTGATGGAATTTTAGGGTGTTACAGCCAGCCCGCAACAGCCGCCGACGCCGTAGAGCCCGAAAAAAAAACAGTTGCGTGTCGTCGCCACCAGACTGAAGGTGAGGGAGTCGAGCGAAAATGTTGTTTAGCACCTTGCAGCCCGGGCTCGGTCTATCTGAACCGTCCAGGTATGTTTGGAACGTGTGTGATCTTATCCTCTCTGCCTGTATGTCGTTGTATTCGAAGTAAATAATTCGCCGTATGAGTGAGATGTCAGACTAAAGCGCCGGGTTGTCAGATAAAGTAGTGTACATTGGCCCACCTCACACGGGCGCGCGATGGGTCATTCTGAACGCGGCCTGTACGTGCTGGTTTCTGCCCCCCTTCTTCACCTCGACCTATCCAGCATGGCCCACCCACACATGACGCGGGTGTGCAATGCATTAGCTAGCGCGGATAAAAAAAGTGTTTCTTCCGTGTGGTTGATCCCCAATATTTCGTAATGACTGTATCAATCCCAAATCCGATTGCGTATTAATGTTCGTTGCAATTTAGTCTACGAAACAAGATATTACTGCACTATGTTTCGTGATAAAATCGCAGTCCCATATAATAGGTTTTTTCACGGGATTTGAGTTGAGTATGCTGTCCAGGATGACCCACCCGGGCATGGGGCAGCGCTTCATGTGCTCCTTCTGCTCATTCAAAATATAGTATATAATGATACTATGATTTATTGAATGTGCTCCCAACTAATACTTCTCACTATATGTTTGGGCAGCTCATGTACCACCATATGTACCACCATCTTACACTCTCGGTACCACGTGAGTACATATACATATACATATACATATACATATACATATACATATGCATATATATGTATATGTATATGTATATATATTCCAATATTTTTAGTACAATTATAAATCTCATTCATTCACGAACAGGATGGGTACCGTGAAGGCTCAGCTCTTGAGAGTCGAGCCGTTCGCTGCCGTCTGCCCGAGTTGCCGCCGCAGATGGTCGGCGCAGAGGAGTCACGGCCTTGTTTAGTTGGCAAAATTTTAGCAAAAATTTTGCTATTTTTTCAACTCTCTTCATCATATCACATTAAATACACCAAAAGACATATGTTCGGAGCAGTAGATGTAGATAAAAAAATTACTAATTACACAGTTTTGATGTACTTTGCGACACAAATCTTTTGAGACTAATTACGTCATGATAGGATAATATTTATCACAACAAATGAAATATGATACACAAGTTCAAAACGCTAAAAAGACAAATTTTTCAGCAACCACGCAGTGTCGAAATCATCCGGTCCAGACAACAACGCGTGCGGCGCGCCTGAGATAGGTGGGCGGCGCGGGCATCCAGGCATCCAGCTGCAGCCGACCTCACACGGGCTCGGCCGGAGACAAGCTCGACAAATCGCACTCGGGTAAGGTCAGAGCGGCGCGCAGACGTCTAGCCGCGGTCGACTTTGCGCCTGCTAGGTAGGCGGCGGCAAGCTGCTTAACAAATGGTGCATGAGAAAGACCGTAGGGACGCCGGCGACCTGGGTGGGTATCAAGTTGTGGCCATCTCTGCTGTTATTTCTTCGGACTTCAAATCGCTTTGGAGCTTCAGTGTGCTGAATCGCTCTTTGGAGCTTCAGTGTGCCGAATCGCTCTTTGGAGATTTGGGTAAGAAACAGCCGGATAAAGTTGGGGAAATCAACAATTTTGGTGAAGTGTAGTTCGATCTCGATCAGCAATATGCTAATTTGAGAGTAGAGCTTGATGTAAGAGCGTGAGTTCGATTTTCCAGCTGCGGCAGCAAGCATACTAGCAGGTTCAGGACATCGTCTTGTCTTTGTTTTTTTTCGGGGAGTCTTGTATTTGTTTTGATAGTATGCGGTGTGAGCTCCAGGACCTGTGGAGCGAAGGAAGGAGGACCGGAAGTTTTACGGAGCACGGTTTGACTTCTTCCTGTGCTCCACCTTGGAACGGCAAGTTAACTGATACAATATCAGCGCGGACAGTACGCGGGCTGCCGCATAGTTCGCAAGAAAATTGCGGTACCGCATCGCCCCGCAAGAAAGTTTGCGGCTCATGCGGACGCGGGGCGGGCAGCCGCGGACCACCCCGCTTGCACCCCTACGAGCAGGCGCACAGATCACCTGGGGAGCCGCAACTAGTTCGGAAGAAGGTCCTTTTAGGAGTATACCGATCGATCGCGAAACCAATCTGGCAACCGGTCGCTCCGAGCGACCGGTGCCACGGTCCGATCGATCGGGGGTGGGGCGGGGCGTCCGTGCTCCCCCGCGCGCCACGGATACTGTTTCTTTTTTTACTTTTTTACTTTTTTCTTTTTTCAACAATTTTTTTTCATAAGTTATGCAACTCGTCTTACGGGAAAAATTATGGACATAACTTGTATACGTAAAATGTTATCCGTACAACTAGTCGTTTTAAAAAATTATGCGCATAACTTGTCGTTGGAGGAAAAATATATACGCATAAGTTATTCTTCAATTAGTTGTGCATACAAGTTGTACGCACAACTTTTGCGCGAATCAAACTTATGTTTAAAAATTATCTGACAAAATTTATAAGTCGAAATTATACACTAAAGTTGTGTGTATAAGTTATGATGTTTCAAAAATAGAAACTCGTGGGAAGAAAAAACTTCCAAACTTTACAAGGGAGGGAACCGATTGCTAGGAGCCCCCAGCGATCGGTCGCTAGTTAGCACTGCCCCCGATCGATCTGTATTTATTTATCCCGTGTCCGGCCGGTTACCGTCCCAGGTCTGTGGCCAGAGTAGGTACACACGCGCACCCTTCCTCGCCGTCAGCGGCTCAGCGCGCAGTGGCCGTCTGGCCGAAGCCCGGTCTTTGTGCAGCGTGGATCCTGGGATGAGTTTGTCGCCTCTGAGCACGAGCAATGGATCGGATTGGGAGTCCTAGTTTTGTGTTTGACCCTGCCTGCGTCTGAGCTTTCTTCATATAGTCGGACACGACACGACAGGATTACTTAATTAAACACGGTGGCCTTCTGAACTCCGGTGGTGTCCCGCCTCGTCTTCTCCGCAGAGATCTTTGCCCTCGCCAACGTCGTCTCACCGTGCATCGTCCTTGCACCGGGGGTCACAGAGGCTCCATGTCCGCCGGGGGCGTCCTGATCGTCCACGCCAGGCGGTTGTTGTCGCAGGAGCAGCGACATGGCAACAACCCTCACCGGCCACTACTCGCCGCCGCGTCGGCCGGGGACGACCTCGCCTGCCGCAAGATGGAGGAAGGAGCGTGCATCCCTCCACCGCACAAGAACCAACCAGTGGTCAAGGACATGAGCAACGACGCCACCTTGGACGTCGGCAGGCTCGCCACAAGGGTACGAAACAGCTAGCTCTTTTTCCCTTTACTTACCGTAAGTACCACAAGCTAGATGATTATAGTACTCTCTCCATTCTAAATTATGTAGATCATTTTCACTTTTCTAGATTTAAAGATCTTTGTATGACTCATAAACAGTGTATGTACAAATGCAAACATACAAACACATGCGAATCCAAAAAAAAATCAAAACAATCTATTATTTGGATTCAATACTTATTTTTTCTATCTCAATTAGAGCATCTCCGTGAGCATTTCTAAATTATAATCTCTAAATCATCATTTGAGAGTCATTTTAGTAAAAATCTTTTTTATATCATTATACTCTTCAACCGTATTTCTATATCCCGTGAGCCGTCTAGAAAGTCATCCTCGTTTACATCTTTGACTAGCAAGAGAAAACAAGAACATAGGCTATATTTAGATATCCAATTGAAGATGTTGTTAAAGGGTGTTTTTCCAAAAACAATTATTCATATAAGTTAGGAACGATATAAATAGACTTGTGAAGATGCTCTTTTGCTCCATAATTAAACGCACACCATCACACACTCCAACGGATATAGTGTGTAATGCAGAAATTCATGATATTAAATTTTACTCATGTGATGATAAGATCAGAAAATGAGAGTTTTACGAGATGTGAGGAGAGTTTCATCTCCATAAAACTCCATCGATACACCAAGACTAGATGATTAGTACCCCCTCCATTCTAAATTATAGATCATTTTCACTTTTAGATTTATTGATCTTTTGTATGACTCATATATAGTGTATGTCCAAATGCATACATACAAACATATGTGAATCTAAAAAATCAAAACAATCTATTATTTGAAACTAAGATAGATAGGAACCAAATGGTCGAATGGTGCTCACGAAGGGTATGGATTCAGTACATTTTCTTTCTCAATTAGAGCATCTCCGAGAGAATTTCTAAATTATAATCTCTAAATCGTCATTTGAGAGTCATTTTAGTAAAAAAAATTTATATCATTATACTCTCCAACGGTTTTTCTGTATCCTGTGAGCCGTCTAGAAAGTCATCCTCGTTTACATCTTTGACTAGCGAGAGAAAAAAAGGAACATAGGCTATATTTGGATATCCAATTGAAGATGTTGTTAGAGGGTGTTTTTCAAAAAAAATTCATAAAGTTAGGAGCGATATAAGGAGACTTGTGAAGATGCTCTTTTGCTCCATAATTAAACGCACACCATCACACACTCCTATGGATATATTCTCAATGGAGTGTAATGCAGAGTTTCACGATATTAAGTTTTGTTGATGTGACGATAAGATCAGAGAATGAGAGTTTCATGAGATGTGAGGGGACTTTCATCTCCATAAAACTCCACCGGTACACCCTAAGAGCATGTAATTCAAGAGGAATTGGCCTGAAGGCCGATCATAATCCGACTAGCTACTCACAGCGTAGACAACCTAAAGTGGCATCCTCCAGTTAGCTTCAATCCATAGCTGGGTTTCCTAATTTAAATTTTGCATGCACTCTTGTAATTGATGACCAGAGCGCAAGGTTTCATTTTTTGTTTATTTTGAGCAATTTCGTTTTCTTTCAGAACAATTCTGAACACTTTTGTTGTGCTCACACCTTTGTTATGCTCCTGCAGTGTTTTACAACTGTCACGGGCCTCGGAATGTTGGCTTATTTTCTTGTGTCACGGTTCGTGTACCACGACCCTGAAATGCAAGATCCCAGCAAAATGGCAGGGTTTTCTGCTATAGCTCTTTTAGTGATGGGAAGTGGATGCTTCTAGTCAAATGTGTCGAGGATATGTAAAGCATATGCTAATAATGCTGAGGGGCTGTTCAGCTGTTGTGTCTTAATATTTACATAGGAAATAGTACGAGTTACAATAGGTGAAGGGGATCTTTTACTGAGCAAACGTTTGCGCATTGCATTGTGTGGCTGCTAATGTTATACTTTTGTGTATACTATAGTTAAACACGTATGAATTGCGATATACTTTCTCTGTTTCAAAATGTAAATTGTAGGTCTTTTGATATTTTTGAGATGCCAAAACGATCGACAATCTGGATATAACGTACATGTTTAGCTTTTACTTCACTTTATGTACCCTTTTCCATTCCACTTAACAAAACGTTTTCTTTAAATGTCGAGAAAAGAAACTCTGAGAGGCACATAGCTGAAACAATTTTCGCACATAGCTGGATCCATCCAACCTTTTCAACTCTACTAGGCATCACGGTGTCCTTGGATTGCTATGCCTGAAAATCCGGGCAGCTTTTTTTTGCGCGTAATTTTGGCAATGCGTCATCTCGTGGCCAATTCCTTCCCATGACATGTACTCAACGGTTCATACTTTCGGTTTTATAGCGTTCTGAGCAAAAAATTAGCAGTTCAACCGGGTATACAGGTTCGATTACACAACTGATTTTTAGCTGAATCGGATCGGTTCCCCATTTTCCAAAAATCAAACCACAGGTCCTAGTACTCTACAAGGCATTGTGTTGCTTATGCAATGGGATGAAGATTCTACACTCACCATAGCTGCAGTAGGAGTTATTCGGTCCATTGAGATGTTGTAGGTGTTGCTCTCGAGATTTGAACCGGGATCAGGTGAACTGGATTATGTCCCATCAACTATGTACAATATGCGCATACAAGTACAACATACATACATGCGAGTGCAGACCTTTTAATGTCACCGCTCCTCCTCCCTTCGTAAGATTTGAAAAATCATTTCATCCACCTCCCCTCTCTCACCTCTCTTGGTCTGTTCATCTCTTCCTCAAATCGGTAGGAGGCAGCGGGGGCGGTGGAGATCCAGTAGCGTTAGCACCTCAGGTCCTAGGTTCGACTCTCCATAGGAGCGAATTTCTTAAGATTTAACGATGTTTGTGCTTTCGGTGGTACGCGACGTATTTACCAAACCGAAGGGAGTACTATATACCTACACCCTGGGCCGGTTTTGCTGCTATAGCTCTTTTTTGATGGGAAGTGGATACTTTGACGACTACTAGTCAAATATTTTGAGGATAATATGTAAAGCATGCGTCGTAAGCACATTTCTCTTGCTGACGAATACGTGTTCCGGAGCTCGCGACGCCTCGTCGATCCGCATTGCAAGCTGCGGGTATACGTCGCCGGCTCGATCGGACGAGGTCACGAGCTGCGGCCACCGACCACCGCCGCGTAGATGATCGGAGGACGAAAGACATCTCATAAACCTTAGGGCACCCGCAATGGGTGCCGTTAAGCCCTCTATAAGCATCCATGTAGGAGGGAGAAATTAGGAGAGAGAAGGAAAGGTCGATAGAGCTGGCGATGTTCGCCAGCACGCGTCCTGGTGCTGAGCGGGTCCCACACTCTTTCATCTCTTCTTGTGCGGGGTGAAGTGGTTGGCGACCGCCACGAGATCCAGAAGGAGGAATCTCAGGCTCCCGGGAGGCCTCCAACGATGGCGGACAGAGCATGGCCACCGCCGCCGCTGCACGCTCTGGGAGCACGACCACTACCTCCGCTGCAGCTGTGAGCGGACAAATGGGGATTGTGGAGTAGGTCGATCGTGCCATTCTGCTTCGCCGATCTAGGCAGGGTGGAGCGTCGCGGGCCGGAGCGGACGGAGGCTGCTCATCCGGACGGCGACGATGACGGCCAGGGGCGGGACCAGAGGAGGTGCCGCTGCGTGGCATGGCTGGATCTGCTGTGCACAGGCGTGGCTAAGGCCGAAGTATGTGTTGGTGGTGATTGGCTCGACCGGCGGCGTGAATGACAACCGCATACATTGGTGCGGGTGAGGCCGCCAGTGGTTTTCGGTGGATCTACCGCTGAGATAGATAGGGCTGGAGCGGGCGGAGGACGCTCGTCCGGATGGCAGAAAGCTCGGCCAGCGGCGTGCAAGCGAGGTCGTCCACCGGTCTCCTCCATCCCTCGTCCGACAGCCTCCTCGTTGCCGCAGCAGGGGCAGAGCTAAAATGGCTGACGAGTGTGAGCACGGAGGCCGGAGGGGAGAGGGCGGGGAGCTGGCGGAGGTGCGGGGTGGCGGGGAACAACTACACCACGACCGAGCGTGGAAGCTGGGGTGGCGGCGGCTGAGCGGGCGCACGGCCCGGCGGTGAGCCTGTGACGGCCATGAGGAAGAATGGTTGGAGAGGAGTGAGAGGATAAGGTTGCACCACAGTAATTATTTTTTTGAATGAACTGCATAAGATAGCACGTGTTTCATTGATATAGCAGAAAAAAGTGCAAGACTATGACCCTAGGAGATCATAAGCAAGAAACAGAAAAGAAAGAAAAAGAAAAACTCACCCGGTTGGATTGGGACGTCAACCCGGGTTACCGCTCGACTAAAAGCTCTGGACGGTTGGATTGGGGCATCAACACGGCCGAAAAAACACTGTACACACACGACAACGGGAGAGACCAAGAAAAACCGCCGCTCCACCCACCCGACCGCATTAGTGCAAGTATCGAGCCTCCTAAGGAGAAAAACCACCACCGATGGAGGAGCCGAGGGGCAGGTAACACCACATCGAAAGGGCCGCCGCCGTGTAGGACCCAACACCGCAGTACTATTGCATCCAAACCGTCCACCCGAAGGCATGAAGACCACCGAGTTCGAAGCCTCTCACTCTCGCGTGCACGGGGACACCAACCCGCCACTCAGCATGCCTCTCTCTCTCGTGCGCAGGGACCTCCAACCCACCGCACGGCTCACGCTCTGGACTTGTCTTGAGAATCACCGTCGAAAGTAGCAAGAAGAGATGCACTGCTCCCGATAGCCTCATCAAGCCGTAGGCCCCTGTCGTGACTCAAAATCGTGTCGTTGCTTCCCCACGCACAAAACACCGCCATCAAGCAGGCGGCCAAAGGTGTTGCCCGCGCCGTCTTCCGACGTTGTACCGCACCAAGAGGTTTCAACCATGCTGAAAGCCCCGCCACGATCCGCTGCCAAGTCCTCTCTGGTTGCCGTTGCTGCAAGCGTCGTCCTTCAACGTTGTCCCACACCGCACAGGAAATTGCAATGCAATACACTCTCCAAAACCCCTAAACCTCTCTCCCCTCTTCTCTCGGCCCAGCCCAGCCTACCCACCTCCCCTCCTCTCTCTTTTTCCCCCGCGGCCCAGCTTTCTCTTCAGGCCCATCTAACCCGCCGGCCCACTCCCACCTCCCCTTCCCCCTCTCTCTCTCTCTCTCCGCCACCCTGGGCCCGCCTGTCAGCTCCTTCTCCCACCTCCGGTTTTCTCCTTTCCCCTCCCCTCCTTCGCATAGCCAGCTGTGCCGCTGTCGGCCATTGCCCCGCGTCCTCCGCTCCCTCCCTTTAATTCTCGCCATAAAGAGCACTAAAACCTCGGCTTCACTCCCCCTCCTTAATCCCCCTTCCGTTTCTCCTAATCAAAGCCTTTCCCTCATGAAGGCAGTAAAGCCGCCGGCCACCTCCATGGCCATTAATGGCCAATGCATCCGACCGTGGCCCTCTCTCCCTCCTCGCTCTATAAAAGTGGAGCACGAGCACCTGCCTCACCCCCTTCCCCCACTCTCTCTCTCGCTATCACTCATTCCCCATCCCCACATGCGCGCCGACGTTCGAGCTCGGCAAACCCTAGCCGCCACCGGTGTCGATCTCCCTCTTCATCACCTCTCCATCGCCGAAAAGCCCTCCCGGAGGTTCGCGGCAAGGTGAGGAAGGCCACCCCTCCTCTTTAAATCGTGCGCCCCGTGTCGTTCCATGCCGTACGCGCTCGCCGGACTTGGGCCGTCCGCCGTGGCCGCCGCGGTGCGTTCTCCGCCGCCTAGCTAGCCGGAGCAAATGGCTCTATGAATCCCTCATGTGCTCCTCTTCATTTTGGTACCCTCTCCGTCGAGTTTGGTGCACGGGAGGCCACGTTCGTATGTTGCCGGCGAAACTCCGGCGAGTCGCCGCCGTCTCCGGTCGAGCGTCGCCGCCTGCCGCTCGCGGGCCACCCCGGCCGATCGATCTGTGACCTACGGTCCAGATTAGATCGGGGGTTAGCCCTTAGCCCCGGTCCACCATGGACCAGTGGACCGAGTCCACCGCCGGTCCTCGGCTGCGCTGAGCTGCCCAGAGCCGTCCCCGAGAAGATCAACGACTGAGATCTCTCGCCCCCTCGAGTCAAATGAAACCATGCCGGTCAACCCCAACCGGCCCTTGTAGTTTTGCAGAAAACCCCCTGAAGTTTTCTAATATCATAACCACACCCTCCCACCTATAAAGATCATCACAAAGAGGTCCTTTCTTTATCGTTTAAGCCCTTGATCTCTCTAGAAATCCCACTCGAGATCCTAGACTTGATCTTTTGCGCTATAGACCTTCGGTTTATACGCATAATTACGTTTTAGCTCCTGGTTTCTTGCAGTTAAGCCCCTGGAAGCTCTGTTTCTTCGTAGAAAAGCCCCTGAACCTTGTTTTAGCCATATCTTTTCCGTCTTTTATCCGTTTTAAGCGTTCGTGGTGTCCACTCGACCGTCTTTTCAAGCCTGTCAGCTTTAGAACCTTGTTTTGGCCGTATCTTGTGCGTTTTAGCTCCGTTTAACCTCGTTCTTGTTGCGTTAGGCTCATATAAACTCAAAGTACGCGTTAGAAGCAATGATGTACATGTTCTTTGTTTTATATTTTATTTAAATATTAAATATGATTAAATCCTATTACACATGTTTTCTAATTAAAATCTAATTAGAGTTCAACACGGGTTTTCATAAGGAAGTTAATATGATTAATACTAATTATATATTTCTTTTAATTAAAAGTTAATTAGATGTATACCTCGGTTTTTATAATCAAACTTAATTTGATTAATGATTATGCAATTTGCTTTCTATTAAAATGTAACATAGGTGAAGAGTATCTTGGCCCCCTAAGTGGGTTTTGGTGATATAATGACACACACCTAAGTAGCTAATGAATTTACCTAGTCCATGAGCAGGTATTAAAATTATGTATGGCATCAAGCACAGCTCGTTGTCTACCCAAAAGGAAGTGGTGCTCTAAAAGGGTTCCTAAGAAGACTTATTTATTTTCTCTTTTGAATTTGAGTCCTAGGAATGTCGTACTATCAAGAGGGACAAAAATTATGTCTTCCAAGAGTCGAACAGGTGCTCTAGTTGCTAAAACAAAACCTATGAGAGACACCATTGCACCAACACGTTCACGGGGATCTTATCTTGGGTGCTGGCCTTGGAAGGTCGGAGTGTCCGGGTTTTTGCCGGAGACTCGGACTTCCCGAGAGTCCGGGTTTATCCCGGATACTCCGGTCATAAAGCCTCAACGGCTATATTCGGGTAAGGGGGTATAAAAGCCCCCTCCACCCCTTCATTTACTTCTCTCCCCGCCTTTTTCGTCCGAATTGTTGCAAACCTCATTTACTCCTCCCCTCTCTCCCTTTGGCTCAAAGTTGGTGAGATTTGTTGTGGGAGTTAAGAGGATTTGAGAGCAAGGGCTTGGAGAGTGCTAGTGAGCTGATTTCCCATCTCTAGAGCACCTAGTTCTTCGCTTGGTTGGCAAAATTCGTGTTTGTTACTCTTGGAGCTTTGAGCTCCTAGCCGGCTAGGCGTTGCCTTGGAGCATCCAAGGGTTGTGGCCGCCCAAGGAAGTTTGTATCACCCCGACATTGAGTAAGTAACTCTAGCTTGATCTTCGTGGTCGCTAGAGGGAGGAAAGTGACCTAGGTGTAAAGGTCCACCCTTCGTGGGTACCTCAATGGAGACGTAGACCTCAAGGTGTGAGGTTGAACTCCGGTAACAAATCCTGTGTCTCTTGTGCTTATTCATCTTGTTGCATGCTTGTTCCGTGCTTGAACACTTATCTAGGGTTTGGTGCCGATCTACTTCGTGTTGAGGTTCCTACAGGTTTTGAGTGGTTAAACAGGCTTGTCTCACTTCAGTGCATAACCTATTTTCACAGATTTACTTTTGAGCAAGTTTAAATCCTGTCGATTTAATTCCCCCCTAGCAGGCCGGACTATCCGGACATTTTCCCGGATTCTCCAGATTTCCCGGAGTATCCGGAAAAGTATCCGAGTCTCCCGACTTGGGTCTAACGATCGCGAAAAAGTTTGTGATTTTCGAGTTCGACTATTCACCCCCCCTAGTCGACATCTTGATCCTTTCAATTGGTATCGAGCCTGGTGCTCCGTGTTTGAAGCCTAACCGCTTGGAGTTGAGAAGATGTCGAATCCAAATGATCAAGCCATACCTCTCGCCGAAGGTGATCCCTCAACAATGTTGTTGGCATGCCTTCTCCCCCTCGAGGAGACAACACCCGTGGTGCAAGCACTAGTCATCAAGCGCACGGATGAGGTGATGAGTCCTCCGATAGTGAGGACGAAGAGTTCGATGATGCAAGATCCACCCGCTCGCTCGACGACCATCAAGGGATTACACTCGAACCTCTTTCGATTATTCTCGCTTATCCTTTAACCATCCATCGGGTTCTAGCCACATTGGGAAGATACCCCAATTTGATGGAACCGGCTATTCCAAGTGGAAGAACTCGATGGAGGAGTATTTGATGGCGGTGAATCCCGCACTTTGGACTATTGTGAACAGGGGTATTACATTTCCAAGTGGTGATGCGACGCTAACTCAAGATCAAGCAAATGAGATACAAAGAAACTATCAAGCCATCCGCATCATCAAGAGTTCACTCACGGTCGAAGAATATGACAAGGTAGATGGATTGAAGTCCGCCAAAGAAGTGTGGGACACCTTGTTCATCAATCATGAAGGGACAAAGCAAGTAAGGGAAGGAAGGATCCGAGCCTTGGAAAGTGAGCTCAACCGGTTTGTCATCAAGGATGATGAATCACCACAAGACATGTACAACCGATTGAACAAGATCATCAACAAGATCAAATCACTTGGAAGTACAAGATGGGGAAGAAGAGAAGTGGTTGACAAGATCCTCTCTCGCTTACATGGCAAGGGATGTTCAACTCCCTACTCTCATAAGGGAAAAGAGAGGATTCAACAAGTTCACTCCGGCGGATGTGATTGGAAGAATGGAAGAACACCTTATCACCGTCAAGGAGTCCAAGCTCTCACAAGAAATGTCAAAGATACATGAACAACTTGAGAAGAACAAGGGAGTGGCCCTCAAGGCATCTAGCAAGGACAAAAGGTCAAGCTCATCAACCTCAAGAACCATGGCCGAGGAAGATGATGATGAAGATAGTGACATGGACATGACTCCCGAACAAATGGCTCTCTTTGTAAGGAAGTTCAACAAAATGTTCAAGAAGAGTGGCTTCTTCAACAAGAACAAGGACAAGGACAAGATCAAGACCAAGAGAACTTCAAAGAGACCATGCTTTGGGTGTGGCAAGGAGGGACACTTCATCGCGGAATGCCCAAACATAAAAGTAAGAAGAAGAGACACCAACAAGTTTGACAAGAACAAGAGAAAGGAAGTTGGTGAAGCTCATTTGGGTGAAGAATGGGATTCAAATGATGATAGCTCCGACTCCGACATAGAAGTCGGTCTTGCTACCATAACCATTAAGGAACCAATCAACAAGTCATCACTATTTGAAGATCTCTCCGATGATGAAGATGACTTCACCCACACTTGCCTCATGGCTAGGGGCTACAAGGCATACTCCTCAGGTGGAACAAAATGGGTGATTGATAGTGGATGCACAAATCATATGAGTCGGGGAGAAGAAAATGTTTACATCTTGTGATATGATTGAAAATCCTACGGAAAGCATTGCCTTTGGAGGCAATGGCGGAGGAACGGTTGTTGGTCTTGGTAAAAGTGCTATCTCAATCAATCATTCAATTTCCGATGTTTACTTGGTTGAATCTTTGGACTACAACTTGTTGTCCGTCTCACAACTTTGTGAGATGGGCTACAATTGTTTGTTCACCAATGAGGGTGTGACCGTCTTTAGAAGGGGTGATGACTCCGTTGCCTTTAAGGGTGAACTCAAGGGAAGGCTTTACTTGGTGGATTTTTCATCGGATAAAGCCCAACTTGATACATGCTTATTGGCAAAGTCTAGCTTGAGTTGGCTTTGGCATCGCCGACTAGCTCACGTTGGGATGAACAATCTCAATAAGCTTCTAAAGGGGGAACACATCCTAGGACTAACAAACGTTCACTTTGAGAAAAATAGAATTTGTAGTGCTTGTCAAGCCGGGAAGCAAGTTGGTGCTCCTCATCCCGCCAAAAATGTTGTATCTACAACAAGACCATTGGAACTACTTCACATGGATATCTTTGGTCCGGTGGCCTATGTTAGCATTGGGGGAACAAGTATGGATTTGTCATTGTTGATGATTACTCTAGGTACACTTGGGTATTCTTCATGAAAGACAAGAGCAAAGTTCATGAAATATTCAAGAAATTTGCAACAAGAGCCCAAAATGAGTTTGATGTGAAGATCAAAAGAGTAAGAAGTGACAATGGCACCAAATTCAAGAACACCAACATTGAAGAGTATCTTGATGAAGAAGGCATTGGTCATGAGCTCTCCGTCCCATACACTCCACAACAAAATGGGATTGTAGAGAGGAAGAATAGAACTCTTATTGAAGCCGCAAGAACCATGCTTGACGAGTACAAGACTTCGGATAGTTTTTGGGCGGAAGCAATCAACACGGCATGTCATGCTATCAACCGTTTGTATCTTCACAAGCTTCGCCACAAGACCGCCTATGAGCTCCTAATTGGTAAAAAGCCTAATGTTTCTTACTTTAGAGTTTTTGGTTGTAAGTGCTTCATTCTCAACAAGAAGCCCAAAAGCTCTAAGTTTGCATCTAAAGTTGATGAAGGTATCTTTCTTGGTTACGCCTCAATCGCTCATGGCTATCGTGTCCTCAACAAAACCACTAGTTGTGTTGAAGTCACGTGTGACTTGACGTTTGATGAATCTAGTGGCTCTCAAGAAGAGCAAGTTGATGAATTGTGTGTAGGCAAGGAAGTACCCGCTGAAAAGGCTATAAGGAGGATGGCCATTGGAGAAATCAAGCCTCAAGAAGAAGATGATGAGGATCGCATAATTGAAGATGCAACAGATCGCCCCCCGCCGCACAACCCGGAGTATTTAGACAAAAACCTAGAGACTCGGGATTTTCCGGAGACTCGGAGAAAAGTCCGGTGACTCGGACTCGTTCGCCGAAGCTTCACAATGCAGTCAAGAAAATGAGGACTTGATTCAACAAGAAGTGTCAGGCCCACATCCAAGAGTTCGACAAAGTGTTCAACGAGACCATCCCGTTGACAACATTCTTGGAAGCATTCGTAGAGGGGTAACAACTCGTTCAAGATTAGCAAATTTTTGTGAACATTACTCGTTTGTTTCCATGTTGGAACCTCTTAAGGTTGAAGATGCTCTTGGAGATGCTGATTGGGTGATGGCCATGCAAGAAGAGCTCAACAACTTCACTAGGAATGAAGTCTGGTCCTTAGTAGAACGCCCCAAACAAAATGTGATTGGAACCAAGTGGGTGTTTCGCAACAAACAAGATGAAGACGGCGTGGTGACCAAGAACAAAGCTAGATTGGTTGCAAAGGGCTATACTCAAGTAGAAGGCTTAGACTTTGGAGAAACTTATGCACCGGTGGCAAGACTTGAAGCAATTCGTATACTCCTAGCCTTTGCCACCCATCACAATTTCAAGCTACATCAAATGGATATCAAGAGTGCCTTCCTAAATGGTCCAATCTCCAAAGAAGTCTATGTTGAGCAACCACTGGGCTTTGAAGATCCACAACTTCCAAACCACGTTTACAAGCTCCATAAGGCGCTCTATGGGCTCAAGCAAGCCCCTAGAGCATGGTATGAATGCCTTAATGATTTTCTCTTAAAGAAAGGCTTTGAAATAGGCAAAGCCGATCCTACTCTCTTCACTCGTAAACAAGGCAATGATTTGTTTGTATGTCAAATATATGTTGATGATATCATATTCGGCTCAACTAATCAAATTTGGGTTGATGAGTTTAGTAGGATCATGACTAAAAATTCGAGATGTCTATGATGGGCGAGTTGAAGTTCTTTCTTGGTTTTCAAATCAAGCAACTCAAGGATGGCACATTCATAAGTCAAACCAAGTACACCCATGACATGCTTAAGAAGTTTGACATGAACAACGCCAAGCCCATCGTAACACCTATGCCATCAAATGGACACCTTGATCTAAATGAGGAAGGCAAAAGCATTGATCAAAAGGTATATCGTTCCATGATTGGTTCTTTGCTTTATCTTTGTGCATCTAGGCCTCGATATTATGCTTAGTGTGTGCATGTGTGCAAGGTTTCAAGCTAATCCTAAGGAGTGCCATCTAATGGCCGTTAAGAGAATTTTTAGATACTTAGTTCATACTCCTAACCTTGGTTTATGGTATCCTAAGGGCTCCACTTTCGATCTACTTGGATACTCCGATTCGGATTATGCGGTTGCAAAGTAGATAGAAAGAGTACATCCGGGACTTGCCAATTTCTTGGAAGGTCCTTGGTGTCTTGGAGTTCCAAGAAACAAAACTTCGTTGCCCTTCCACCGCCGAAGCCGAGTATGTTGCGGCCGGCGCTTGTTGTTCTCAACTACTTTGGACGAGGCTCACTTTGAGAGACTTTGGTTGCAAGTTTAGCAAGGTGCCACTCTTGTGTGACAACGAGAGTGCCATTAAGCTAGCTAACAACCCCGTAAACCACTCAAGAACAAAGCACATAGACATAATACACCACTTCTTGAGAGACCACGAAGCCAAAGGAGATATCGCTTTAAGTCATGTGAGCACCGATAAGCAACTAGCCGATATCTTCACAAAGCCTCTTGATGAACTAAGGTTTTGTGCTTTGAGGAGTGAGCTAAATATCTTGGATTCTCGTAACTTGGCTTGAGATCATGCACATATTTGAGTGACCTAGTTTAGAACCTTTGAAAACAAAAGATTTGTGAAAAGCTTGTATTGCATTTGTTTTGAAAAATTTGGATCTTTAGGTACAACACTTGGACTATTGTTCCCTTTGCTTGCTTGTGGCTAGTCCAAGGTGTTGATACTGCTCAGGCTCACATTTATCACATAAGCAACCTTCCAAATCCATTCAAAATCAAATTCCTTGAAAATCTGCTCACTGGATTCAGGGGGAGCGGAGTATCCGGGGTTGGGGCCGGACTCTCCGGGTTTCCCGGAGACTCCGGACCTGGCCCGGAGACTCCGGGTTTTAAAAAGTATAAAAGGTTTTGACCGCGGTGAAAATACCCTGTTTCACCCCCACTCAGACCTCTAACCGTGCCTCCCTCTCTCCCGTCGCCTACCCTCTCACTCTCTTGGGCGATTTCCACATCCCTCCTCCCAAAATCTCGTGAGAGTGAGGATTTGAAGACTCCAAGGTGTGGATATCAAGGATCTACTCAAGTTTCAAAGGATCCAAGTCCTCTTCCCTCTCCCCCAAGGTATTTTCAAAAGAATCTTTCCCGATCTACTTCCCTAGCGTAGTTCTTGAAGTATCCTCGTAGGGAATAGGTAGGAAACACTCTTTGGACTCGGATCTACGTTTCCTCTCGGTTTGGATGGATGTACCTCGCCGCATTGTGATTTAGGGTTTCGGCTTGCGAAACCCGACTCTCCGGGTCGAAGAACCCGGAGTCTCTCGGAATATCCGGAGTCTCCGGACTTTTTCCGGAGTATCCGGGTTCGCACTCCAACCCTAAACCACAAGTGCAGCGTGTCTCCACCTTTGACAATCTCTCACTTCTATATCATTCTATCTATTCAGATGGTGAGGTTGAAGGTCAGTCGTGGCAATGAGGAGCCCTCAACCCAAAGAAGGACCAAGGCTAGGCATGACCCCGCCGCTTTTCGGGCCGTGCAAGAAGCCTTGGGGCAAGAAAGCTCGCAGCGCAGGTCCAGACCAAGACGGGGTGACCCTCCTCCCTCTTATGCCGAAGGGAGTGAAGAAGAAATTGTGGAGGAGGAGGAGGAAGAGAGGACAGAAAGAGACGATGATGAAATTGAGGATGAAACATATGAGCAGTCCCCTGAGCCTCCTCGTCGCCATGGAAAGGGGCCAGCTAAGGAAAAATCCCGATACAAGCCCCATCCCAAAAGGAGCCATCAAGCCCCCTATATCCACCAAAGCCGCCCAGCTACTCGAGTTCCTCCTAAACATAAGCAAGGAGCAGCTGCTCACATCTGTCCCAAAACCCCTCCTAGACTTATTCCTACCCTTCCATCAAATGTCCGAGTGGTTGAGACTCCTATCAAGCTGAGGGACCCCGGCTCAGTCCTTGGATTTGCTGAACACATGATTAGGGACTACTCAAGGAACTCTCTAGCAGTGAGGGAGCAAAGGGAGGAGAACGTCTACTTGTATCTCAAGGGAGAGGGACTTGAGGCAAGGTTTTGGTGTGACTTTCATAGGGATTTCTACCAATCCGTGATCCGCAATCCCAAATTAGCCTCCAAGAACATGGCTCCCATTGTGCCAATGAAGTACATTGATTGGAAGTACTATGAAGAGCTTAACAACACCGTATTCAACTCGGTCATTGATAAGTGCAAGGAGGTTGGCCTCTATGACATCATGGGCTTTAGATACAATTGGAACAAAGAAATCCTTGCTCAATTCCATTGTTCTTACTACTTCAATCCCCATAACAACACCATCACATGGACAACTCAAGGTCAAAAGTGCACCATTAACTACATGACCTTCTCTAGGCTCTTGGGTCTTGGTTCTAAGAACGAAAGGCGCACCCCCGTGCATAATGATAACAAGTACAAGCCCAAGGAGCTCCCCTTTATGTTTCCTAGCCGAGATTTGGCCATTGAGGGCAAGGCGGACCAACTTAACCCCTACTACTACTATCTCAATCAATTCTTTCGTGCCACTATTGACCCTAAGATTGGAGATGTCATAGCTTTGAGGTACTACGCTCCTAATCTTCTCAATAGGATGGCATCGGATGAAGAAGGCTTTTGTGTCTTTGACTTCATTTGGAATGAGTTGAGGAGGGCAATGAATGACCCCATGAAGCACCTTCCGTATGCCCCCTATCTCATGTATATGATTGAGAGAGTGACAAATGTCCGCTACCCCAAGGATGTTGTCCATGAGCCGCTTCGTCACCTCCGTGATTGTGCAAAGAGGCCTCCCAAAGGCCGTAAGTATGTTGGATCGTCAAGTGCAGCATCCTTCCCATGATGATGTGCCCGCCGCACGTTCCTCCTCTCCACCTCCTCGTCGGCACCATGGCTCTATGATTAAGAGAGTGCTTAAAATCATTTTCGGCGTGTGCAAGACCATTGCCACGGAGACAAATGAGAACCGCCGCGACATCATCGAGATCAAGTCTCACCTTGGCCTTCCCACCGATCCCTACCGCGAGCTTCCCGAGTTTGATGACCCGTTTGCGGAGTGGGACGCCCAAGGTGCCCAAGAAGAAGAAGAAGAGGAGGACAATGAAGAAGAAGAAGAAGAGGAGGAGGAGGACGACTCCGAGTGACTCCGCTGCTCCACACTTCCTTTTTGGCGCTTGATGCCAAAGGGGGAGTGAAGTTATCTATTGTGCCTTTGGAACAATGAACTTGGTTTGTAATAACTCTAATATTCGCTCGTGTGAGACAATGTGAAGCTTGAGACATTTGCTTGTGTGCTTGTGGTGTTTTATATGCTTTTTATCTGCTAAGGACAGCTTATGCTAGATTGAAAAACTGTGTGTTGTCTGTTTTTCTACTGCTGTGCTGAAGCCCGGAGAGTCCGGACTTTTTCCCGGAGTATCCGGATTTTTCGGACACTCCGGACCTAGCCCGGAGACTCCGGACTTCTCAGCACCAGAATTCTTTTTCTCTTCTTGTTGAATGCATAACCTGTCATGAGCATTTCACCTTTGATCTGTTGCACGTCACAAGCACCCCACTGTTGTAATACTCTCTTGTTTCTCTTGTTGTGCAAAATATTGGCCCTAATAGGACCTTTGATATTCAAGATCAAAATGCACATATTAAGGGGGAGTATTACAAAAGTTTTCAATATTCATTGTTTATCTTTTATATGACTTAAATGTGTTGTCATCAATCACCAAAAAGGGGGAGATTGAAGAGTATCTTGGCCCCCTAAGTGGGTTTTGGTGATATAATGACACACACCTAAGTGGCTAATGAATTTACCTAGTCCATGAGCAGGTATTAAAATTATGCATGGCATCAAGCACAACTCGTTGACTACCCAAAAGGAAGTGGTGCTCTAAAAGGGTTCCTAAGAAGACTTATTTATTTTCACTTTTGAATTTGAGTCCTAGGAATGCCGTACTATCAAGAGGGACAGGAATTATGTCTTCCAAGAGTCGAACAGGTGCTCTAGTTGCTAAAACAAAACCTATGAGAGACACCATTGCACCAACACGTTCACGGGGATCTTATCTTGGGTGCTGGCCTTGGAAGGCCGGAGTGTCCGGGTTTTTGCCCGGAGACTCCGGACTTCCCGGAGAGTCCGGGTTTATCCCGGATACTCCGGGTCATAAAGCCTCAACGGCTCTATTCTGGGTAAGGGGATATAAAAGCCCCCTCCACCCCTTCATTTACTTCTCTCCCCGCCTTTTTTGTCCCGAACTCGTTGCAAACCTCATTTACTTCTCCCCTCTCTCCCTTTGGCTCAAAGTTGGTGAGATTTGTTGTGGGAGTTAAGAGGATTTGAGAGCAAGGGCTTGGAGAGTGCTAGTGAGCTGATTTCCCATCTCTAGAGCACCTAGTTCTTCGCTTGGTTGGAAAAATTCGTGTTTGTTACTCTTGGAGCTTTGAGCTCCTAGCCGGCTAGGCGTTGCCTTGGAGCATCCAAAGGTTGTGGCTGCCCAAGGAAGTTTGTATCACCCCGACATTGAGTAAGTAACTCTAGCTTGATCTTCGTGGTCGCTAGAGGGAGGAAAGTGACCTAGGTGTAAAGGTCCACCCTTCGTGGGTACCTCAACGGAGACGTAGACCTCAAGGTGTGAGGTTGAACTCGGTAACAAATCCTGTGTCTCTTGTGCTTATTCATCTTGTTGCATGCTTGTTCCGTGCTTGAACACTTATCTAGGGTTTGGTGCCGATCTACTTCGTGTTGAGGTTCCTACAGGTTTTGAGTGGTTAAACAGGCTTGTCTCACTTCAGTGCATAACCTATTTTCACAGATTTACTTTTGAGCAAGTTTAAATCCTGTCGATTTAATTCCCCCCTAGCAGGTCGGACTATCCAGACATTTTCCCGGATTCTCCGGATTTCCCGGAGTATCCGGAAAAATATCCGGAGTCTCGGACTCGGGTCTAACGCTTGCGAAAAAGTTTGTGATTTTCGGAGTTCGACTATTCACCCCCCCCCCCTCTAGTCGACATCTTGATCCTTTCAATAGGCTATATCCCGAGTTTTTATAATTAAATGTTAATTTGATTAAAATGAATATAAATGTGTTTTTAAATTATAATTTGATTAGAATAACTCAAAATATAAAGATAAACGCCAAGATGCTTTTACACACTTCTTTTAAATTAAATGTTTAATTTGCATAAATCATACTTGAATATTGTTGACGGTGTATTTTGGTGCACCTAGCATGTTCATTACACTTTGGTTTGGATTTGATTATGCAACTAACTCGCCACTAGGCACACTAATCATATAACAAGTTCATCTTTGTGCATGCATTTGGAAGTGTTGTGTTTATGTAGGAAAACATGGACATAAAGGACGGATTCGCAACAAGTTCAAAGGAGCATTCATGGAGTCTTGTTCGTGTTCATGAGCTTGCTGAAATCACTTCCAATGGTGGCGAGGACCGAAGTGCTACGAGGAACACCCGGGGATTGAAGCGTAAAAGATCAAACTTCACGCAAAGAGTGCCTCCATCTTGGACGCGAGGATAACAGCATCAAAATCATGCAAGTGGAGGGGGCAAAGTACATAAGTGCATGAGGACCCGGGGAGCAAAAGGGGCGACCGAACCGGCCGGGTGGGCCTGGGGCCGGCCGGCCCAGCTGGCCGGCCCAGCCCCACTTCCGCACCGGTTCGGTCCCGTTTTCCTTGCCCTCGAAGGATCTTCAACCCTAAAACCCCCGAGGCGCCGCCAACACGGAAGAGGAGTCTTTCGCACCGAAGGCCATCCACAAGCTAGAGAGAGAGGAGGAGGATCTCCAGCTGGAGATCAACCACCTCGAAGGAAGCACCCTCTCGTGGAGAAGAAGGAAGACACCGGCGGAAGGGAAACCATGATCAACGGTGCCATGATCAGCACCTTGATGGGGTAATCTTCTCATTCGTCCATGGGTTGTAATCGATATTGAGATGTAATGTCACTTTGTCGGATTATCTATCTATCATCTTGTGTTGAATATACTTTAATGCTTAAGGTTTGCGGCCATGCCGTAAAGGGAGTATAGGCCTCAATGCTTCCTTGGATCCATTCAATACGCCGTGTCCATCAAAGGTCTAGTCATGAATACCTTCGCGTAGTGACAAGACGAGAGTAGGGAAAGGGCGAAACCGTGGTCACAACCCCGATAGATTAGATTGGTTTTCATGTCTTTAAGCGATTGCATGCTCTAGTATCCTAGACCTGTGGGCGAGTGTCTTCTACCTTGATCGTTTATCATTCTCTCTAGTGTAGTTTAGTTGTTTTCTAGTATAATATTAGTTAGCGTTTTAGTAGCTAGTGTGTCGTTGTTGATCGAACGCTTGTAATCCACTTGCTCCGCGGATTGACAAGAACCTTGGGAATCCCATGGTGAAAAAGGTGTGGGGTCCGTACGCTTGCGGATCGTAGAGGGATACATCTTTTATCCGTCAACAAGCCCCTTTTTCTGGCGCCGTTGCCGGGGAGCAAGTTAGTTTACATCGTTTGATTTGCATCTAACTTAGTTTTATATTTTAGTTTATCTTTTATTTGCTATATCTAACATATATTATCTAGAAAAACACTTGTTTCGTTTTTGTTTTTGTTTTTATCTTATTGTCTAGATGGAGTTCGTTAATCAACCCGTGGAAGAACCGGAGAAATCACTAAGGGATTATGCTAGCCCTCGATGTGAAGACATAAAAGTACAAGAGTCGGATTCGAAGCTCGAAACGACCAAGTATAAAATTAAATCCAAGATCATCAAGATGGTGGCGGAAAACCCATTTGAAGGGATGGTTACGGAGAACCCATATAGACACATAAGGGATTTCACGACAATATGCAACACGATGCGTCAAGAAGGAGTTCCCGATGAATGGTTCAAATGGAATCTCTTTCCCTACTCACTTGCCGGCAAAGCAAAGACATGGTATTCGGTTGCGTCCTTTGAAGTTGAAGGCAATTGGAACAAGTTGACAAAGAAGTTTTGCGAGAAGTTCTTTCCAATTAGCAAGGTTCAACATCTAAGGAGGCAAGTGATCACTTTCATGCAAGGAGAAGAGGAAGGGATAGACCAAGCCTCGGGATAGGTTTAATGAATTAATCGAACAAGGACCAAAACTCGGCTTCACCGGTGACGTACTCTTGCATACATTTTTCTTTTCCCTAACCCCTAGTTGCATGCGACACGTCGAAATGTGTGCGAGGTGGGGATCTCATGGAGAAAACACTCACGGAAGCCGCCCAACTTCTACAAAAAGTTAGTAAAGCGGCTGCCATGCGAAGAGATTGGGAAACAAGACTTGCGGAAGAGCCGGAATTCAATTCAAGGAAGAAGAAGCTTGCTGATTTTTCTAAAGAGGCAACCCCGAAGTCACAAAAGAGGAGCCAATCGTGGAAAAGCTTGAACAAGAACACATCAAGTCAAGAACTACACCAAACATCGACTTCGCCGCACCAAATGAGACGAACAAGAGAAGCATGTCGAGCGCGAAGCCACTAAGGGAGTTCGAACCAATGGATTGGGTTCCTATTGATTACGGAGAAGTATTCGACAAGAGAAGACCGTTCCCTAATCAAAAGGGGATGGCAAGAGCATTGGAAGTGGATTTCCCACCGGAGAAGAAAGCTGAAAATTCATACGACCTCGAAACCACCGGTGAGATTTTTGAAAAGCTCTTTGGAGATGACGTGGTGGATCCGGAACATATTGCCGAGGTGAAGAGAATCATGGGGATCAAGCCCGAAGCATCACCATATGCTCACCTCGCTGAAATTTACTCGATAGGATCCGAAGAAGAAGAGAAGATGACGCCGCACTTGAGTTGCGAGATCAACGGAGTTCAATGCAAAGCTTTATGCGACATCGGAGCCCAAGTAAGTGTTCTATCTTCTAAAATTTACGATAAAGTTCAATACCACAACCTAGACTTAGCTCCAACATCAACGAAATTAATTATGGGAGATGGTAGAACTATCAAACCTCTAGGTATTGCTTGCAACGTGAAAGTAAAAATCTCTAGAAACTATATACCAACCGATTTCTTTGTTATTGATGCTTACCATAGTAATTCTGATCATATAATCTTAGGTAGGCCTTTTCTTAAGTTGGTTGATGCCGTGTTAGATGCCGGAGAAGGCAAAGTAACAATGAACCTTAACGGAACAAAGTACACATATAACTTTCTTCGTGCTTCTAAACACCTTACACCTTTTCCTCCCGAAGATGAAGAAGTAGAAGAGATAGATAGTCTTTGTTTTGTTGAAACCCTTAGAGACCCGCTGCAAAGAGCGATGGAAAATCAAATTAGTAATCAACAAGATGAAGAACTAGAAGAAGCAACAAAAGGCTTAGAGCCGCATGATGGTAGTGTGGAGGAAGAGAAGTTCGAAGACATAGGAGAAATCAAACCCGAGGAGCCACAAGTGCCCGAGGTAGACCTTAAACCTTTGCCCAAGGGATTAAAATATGAATTTTTGGGCCCAGACAAAACTTATCCAGTCATTGTGAGCGACGAGTTGAGTCCCGAAGAAAATGAAGCGTTGCTGATTTTATTAAAAAACATAGGAAGGTGATTGGATATTCAATTAATGATCTCAAAGGTATTAGCCCAGCCTTTTGCACTCATCGTATACCAATGGAAGACCAATGTAAGCCTGTAGTGGACCATCAAAGGAGGCTAACCCATGCCATGCGAGAGGTAGTAAAGAAAGAGGTTATCAAGTTACTTGATGCCGGAATCATCTACCCGGTTCCGCATAGCGAATGGGTGAGCCCGTACATTGTGTACCGAAGAAAGGAGGTTTGACCGTGGTGAAGAATGAGAAGAACGAGTTGATACCGCAAAGAACCGTGACCGGGTGGCGGATGTGTATCGATTATCGTAAGCTTAACAAAGCGACGAAGAAAGATCACTTCCCCCTACCGTTCATAGACGAGATGCTCGAGAGGTTAGCAAACCACGCTTATTTTTGCTTTCTAGATGGATACTCGGGGTTCATGCAAATTCCCATTCACGCGGAAGATCAACATAAGACAACGTTTACGTGTCTTTACGGAACGTTTGCATATAGGAGGATGCCCTTCGGCCTATGCAACGCTCCGGCCTCTTTTCAACGTTGCATGATGGCCGTGTTTTCGGAATTCATCGAAGAAATTGTTGAAGTGTTTATGGATGATTTTTCCGTTTACGGGAAGACGTTCATGGATTGCTTAGCAAATTTAGAAAAGGTCCTTACAAGGTGTGCGGAGGTAGATTTGGTTTTAAATTGGGAAAAGTGCCACTTCATGGTTAAGCAAGGCATAGTGCTCGGACATGTTATATCCGAGAGAGGAATTGAAGTGGACAAGGCTAAGGTAGAGACGGTTGAGCAACTCCCACCTCCTACGGATATTAAGTCCTTAAGGAGCTTTCTAGGTCATGCCGGATTTTATAGGAGATTTATAAAGGACTTCTCAAAGATCACTAAGCCTTTAACGCACCTTCTTCAAAACGATGTGGCTTTCGACTTTGACGAGAAGTGCCTAGCGGCATTCCGGACCTTGAAAAATGCGTTGGTGAGTGCTCCCATCATCCAACCTCCGGATTGGAGCCAACCTTTCGAGATCATGTGTGACGCAAGTGACTACGCCGTAGGCGCGGTCTTGGGTCAAAGAAAGGAAGGCCGAGTTCACGCCGTTTACTACGCTAGCAAAACTCTTAGTGGGGCACAATTAAATTACGCCACTATGGAAAAAGAGTTGCTAGCGGTGGTATTCGCTTTCGAAAAATTCAGATCTTACATCGTGAACTCGAAAGTCATTGTTTACACCGATCACGCAGCCATCAAGTATCTCTTGGCTAAGAAGGAAGCTAAACCACGTTTGATTCGTTGGATCCTTCTTCTCCAAGAGTTTGATGTTGAAATTCGTGATAAAAAGGGGGTGGAGAATGTTGTGGCCGATCATTTGTCTAGGATGAATCGTGGACAAGATGATAAAGAGCCCATAGAAGATAAGATGAGAGATGACCACCTCTATAGAGTGCTTGATAAAGATACTTGGATGATCGACATCATTCGAGCAATTCGAAAGATGCCCCTCGATCATCTAGATAAAAACACTCAAAGGAAGGTAATCTCCGAAAGTAAGAAATATTTTTGGGATGCACCATACCTCTTCAAGCTTGGCAATGATGGAGTGATGAGAAGATGTGTGCCAAGGGAAGAGAGGGTTGAGATTCTAAGGAAGTGCCACTCGGCGGAGTACGGTGGACACTATAGCCATTTTCGAACCGAAGCAAAAGTATGGTCAAGCGGATTCTATTGGCCGGAGATGCATGAAGATACTAAAAGATATGTTGCGTCATGCCCCGAATGCCAAAGAACCGGAAACATCTCTCAAAGAAATTCTATGCCTTTGAAATACAACTTACAAATCGACATATTCGATGTATGGGGCATAGACTTCATGGGGCCTTTTAAAAACTCATCTAGATTCGAGTATATCCTTGTTATGGTTGATTATGTATCCAAGTGGGTAGAGGCTATACCATGTCGTAAAGCTTCCACAGAGGAGTCCATCACTATGATCAAGAACGTGATTTTTCCCCGTTTCGGTACACCGAGAATCTTGATAAGTGATGGAGGAACTCATTTCACCGGGAAGAACTTCAAAAAGTGCTTGTCCAAGTTGGGAATTGAGCATAGGGTCTCCACGGCCTATCACCCACAAACCAACGGACAAGCGGAGACGTCAAATAGGCAATTAAAAAGCATACTCAACAAGACCATAGAGAAGGGAGGCAAGGATTGGTCAAAGAAATTAGACGGAGCTTTATGGGCTTATCGAACGGCGTTTAAAACACCGATAGGTATGACCCCTTTAAGCTTTCATGCTTGGTGTATTATTTTGTTTATTGAATGTATTCTTGTGTGCTCGTAGACATCGTGCCAGTTTCAAGCGAGTAGCCAGTTGAAGCATATCAAGAGCAAGTGTTTGAAAAAGAAGAACCTCAGTGTTTAAGCAAGGAAGGCAAGTGGTCTTCTCCCCCTGCATGATTCTATTTTATCTTATGTAATTGCATGACAACTAAGTTTAAATTTATTATGTTACTGCATTAAATTGATGGGAACACCCTTTTTAAGGACTTACCTAGACTTTTTATCCACAATCCTTGGATCAACCCGGTTTAATAAATGTTTTTGGGTAGAATATGCTAGTTGCTCAACTTGGGTTGGATAAAATGTTTTTTCATGTCAAAGGCTTGTATGTTTAACGATGATGCTTTTGGTAATACAAGATCATATGATTTAATCGGAACATGGAGAACCACCCAAGAAAACATGTACAACCACAGTGTCATATGGCTATGACCTTAGCTAATTAATTAGGTGTGTGATTGATCTGATGGCCCTTTTCCGAAAGGAGCAGAGGGGGATCCGGGTTGCAGGGGTATAGCCCGGCCCTTTTGGGATAGCAGCCTTTGCTAAGGTGCTGACCACTAGGGAGGGTTATGGTCCACCCTGATCCGTAACTATGCGGGTCGTTAGTCTTTTGTATGCCTTTGTAAAGGCTTCGTAGCGTCCCTATGCAATCACACCTCGAAAGTGTGGTATGATGCCTGATCAGCATCGCATGGTTGGGTCCAAGGTTCTTCGGGACTTTTACGTGAGCTGTGGGTAAAGTGTGCAAACCTCTGCAGAGTGTAAAACTGATCGATCAGCCGTGTTCACGGTTATGTGTGGCTTGGACCCTCACATGATTAATAAACTTAAAAGATGAGATAAATCGTGGTTCGATGAGCTTTGGGTTGTTTTGCTTAAAAGTTTCATAAGTGGGTTGGTATATACTTACATCTAGTTGTTGACGTAAAATCTGCACCTCACGCCAAGCACACAAGAAGCCGAAAAAAGTTGGCTTCACATGCTAAGAGATCACAAGACTTGCCTACCAATTTTCCCCGAAAATTAACAAAAGACAAAGTAGTTAAATTCCAAAGCTTGGAACTTGTCGGGTGGTACCGGCAGTTCCATATTTACGGCTAGAAAGCCAAGTGGGATGACATATAGCTATAAAGAGCTATCGCGACAGACTAGAAACCATTCGGGAGCTTTAAAGTGCAAAAAGTAACACAACCGAATAGATGATGTAAGCATAACGACAGATCGGTCTTTATTTGGATAAAGATGCACATGCGCAAGGCCATGACCGATCCTCGCAGCAAACAACATTAAATAATAAATGAAGTAAAGCATGGTCATAAATATGTAACAAACAAGCATGCATAGATCCAAAGCACTAGTCTACCGCATGTCTAGGTACTTTAAAACCCGTCAAGCATGATACCAAACAAATCTATCCACCGCATGATACAACTTGTTTGAGATCATACCACCTTTCACAAATAGATCTATCCACCGCATGATACAATATGAATATGGAAAGCTAAAAGCATACAATATTTAAACCATAAATTATGATCACGTTTTACTCGTGAAAAAGCATAACCGAACACGGCCGAGCAAATGTACCGATTCGGGGTCCATGAAGAAGGAACGAACATTACCAAACAAGATAAATCTATCGATTGGATTGAAATCTAATCCACCGGATGACTAGCTCCAAAACAACCCAAAAACTCGCATCTACCGCTTGATACCTAGTTCTTTCAAGATTTATACAAGATTTGGTAAGCTTGAACCCGCAACACGTGGCAACCTAGATCGATTCGGTTTCGGCTATCGGGGAGCATGTGATCCACGTGCTATTTAAGCCAAGAATACGAACTCAATTCGCATAAGGATCATCAAAAAGATAAAGCCGATCCAAACCCATCTAGATTGGGCAAAGAAGTGTTACATGAATTTAAACATAAAGCATAAACTAAAAGCAACACGGGTAAGTTAATGAATCTATTGAATCTTGCCAAAATCCAATAGAGCCGATAACTAGCCTCAAGCTAGATCTTAGCCTACCGCATGGCTCATGACCTAACAAGAAACCCTCTTGAACCAAGCTTGAATCTACCGCATGACACTAAGCATGGTAACAAGACTACTTGCATCAGATCTAAATCCACCGCATGATACTAGATATGATACAAGGTTGCCGGTACTCACGGAGGTCGACGGATCGATGAACCCTCTCGAAGAACTCGACGACACGACAAGGGACTCAAAGGTTTGGCGTAAGGCCGCTTTGTATTGAGAATGTTTTCGAATGTCCGTTACATACAATCGTAGTTCATATTTATACCCTGCCAAGCATGACCTTGAATGGATTCGATACCTAATTTATCTCTAAATGCGATCGCTTATCCATCCATTCATCCCTTCCACTAGGGCAACGTCACCACGCAATCCCGCAAAATCAGCGCAACAGTTTCCTTGCCGAACGGAAGCAAATTGCCGACTACGGACTCTTCTGCCGATTTCATCTGAAGAAACCTTCCTTCCGCCGGACGGATTTCTCACCGAGTTGGAGCCACAAATCAGACTCCTTACCAAATTTTGGTGTTAACATATGCCCCTTCAATTACGGGATAAAGTGATTTTATTCCGGAATTGACTCCACCACCAACGTCTTCAAATTGAATATGTTCAACACCCGTTCTCTTTCTTCGCAATTCGTCGGAGTCTTCGCCCGGATCCAAACCCTAGATCACCTTTTCTGAACTTCAAATCCTCAATGGCGGCTCAAAATCAAGCTGCTCAGGTAAATTCCTCCACCATAAGCTTCATTCGGCACTTAGATTTTCAATTTTTACCTGAGATTTCTTTTCCGCCTTCCCTCAGGAGCTTTCCACTGAGCTTTTGATTCGCACTGAGGCCAATTCGACGTCCTACTTCCTTGGTCCTGTGGGAGTTTCGATCCTCGCGAATTCATCGCGCGCCGAATCCCAAAGGATCCCCTTCAAAGCGGCTTTAACTAAAGCCTCCCCTGTGGCAGGACGCCTTCAAGAACTGGCCCTTACCCCCAATTACGGGCTGGAGGAATTGGTACAAAAGAGTCCTTGTGGATAAAAGCGTCACGACCCAAAACTGGGATACCCTCCGTATTGCTCAATGCTTGGAGCTTTCTTTGGCCGAGACCCCCAAAAACGAAGACCTTTTGATAGCGGCTTGCCACTTCGGTCAAATGGCATCAACGCCTTCCTTTTTGGTCATGGTCCGATGTCCCCAACTCGGCCGATGTATACATGATTACCGGCCTTGACATTTCGGGATCCGTTCACCCCTGGGATTTCAAATGTTCCACAAGACAAACAGGAGTGAAACCAGGGAGCGGATATAAAAATTATATCCAGAATCATATGAAAGATGGCCCCCTTGGTGAAGTTGAATATAGGGCATTCCTGAACATGTGGCTGTGCAGGTTCATCTTCTGTGGTAAAGCCAATGAGCCTACTCTGAATCATATTGCAATGGCTACACAATTGGCTAGTGGTAAGCGCCTTCCCCTTGGAAAATACCTCCTGGGCAGTGTATACCACATGCTTCATCAAACTGTCACCCAAATGTACACCAGCCAGAAGATAGCATGTGTCAATGGCCCTTGGTGGTTTGTACAAATGTGGCTGCAACTGCACATGCACCAGATTGTTGGTGTTGACCTCAACACCCGGTTTTTTCCTTCATCCAACTATCATGAAGGGGAAACCCAAGTCACCAGAGGATGCCACACCTATGGGGAAGCTGCTTCAACCATTCTCATCAAGCGAGAATATCGGCCCGCCTTTTCGAGCTCTTCTTCAAAGGCTTCCCAAACCCTCTCTCGGCTTCCTTATTTGGACAATGATAATTTAACTCTCCCTTGTGAGTTCTCCTTTGAAGCCGGACGCCAAGATGGAAGATTTCGGAAATCCTCAATATCCTCATCCATCCATGCATTCTGCCGCCTGAATTTAGTGGAGGGAGGCTAAACCACAGCACTTATGAATACTACCGGCCCAACATGATGGCTCGACAACTCGGATGCGGCCAGATGCCCCCAAGGCTGTTTCGCATGAATTCCTCAAACCCGGAGAGGAAATCAAAGAACTTACTCAAACCAGCAGGTTTTTCGGTATGTATGCGGTCCAACCGTTTACACCGGCCCTTCACACCTACAATGATAGCTCACCCCACCTTCAACTCCCGGTGGCAAGAATTCCATGATCACATTTTCGGTGAGCCCGTACACTTATTTTGCATAGAGCCGATGTCCGATTTTCAGCCAACTTCGGAGGTAACATGATTATCCCTTTCTTCAAATCGACATTTCTTCCTCTAACCATGATCTTGATGTTTACCCACGTAACACAAGGCTCGCCCTCTAGCCGGGGAGATTGCTTACAATGCAGTAGGCCCAATCTCAGCATTGGGATTTAGATCACCAACCCTGGCTCAACTGATGGCTAGGTATGCTACAACAGACCCAACTTTGTCCAGTATTACTGCCGACAAGAGGCAAGGCCTGTCTCTGATCGCACCTCCAAATGCTAAGAGGAGAAGAACCATCAAGAAAGTCCTTATCGAGGTAAAATTTCTTCTCTCTTGATCACAGGATTACTCTTTTCTGATAAATCTCGTCTTGTGCGATTTCAGACTAGAATTCAAAGCAATCCTCGGCTTCGTAACTTGCCAATGCTCCATCCACTCGGTATGACCTTTATTACTTCTTCCTCAAAGATCAACACCGGCATTCATCCTTAATCCGGTATTTGCAGAGGAAACAATGGTGGATCAACTTGTGGATGTCCCCGTCTCCCAACATGCAAGTCCACCCGGGGGCCGAGCCACCGTCCAAGTAGAGATCTCATCTTCATCGAGACTCAATCACCCCCTGCTCAGACAGAAACACCGACCTCGCCAGAGATGAACTTCTCCATCCAACCAGAGCCTTCAAGCCCTCCAAGGGTTCAATCACCCATTGGCCAGGCAGAAACATCAACCTTAGCAGAGGTGAATCCATCTCCTCTCCAGCCAGAAGCTCCAGAGTTGCCAGAGACTGTATCAGCACCTTCTCACACAGAAGCTTCAGCTTTGCCACGAGCACCTCCTTCACCAGGGATCGAACAAAACCCTGTTCCAGTTTAGGAAGTTAGGCATGAGGTAAGCATTTGCACTTAATCCTGTTATCTTTTATTTCCCAACACCCCTGACTCGGCAATAGTATTCTTTCGAATCGGGCTACGTCATCATCAAACCCATCAATGGGGAATAATCCAATTGCCGAGACAAGGGAAGGAGTGCCTCAAGCCTTGTCGAGGAAGTGCAAGAAAAGCTCAAGGAGATTTTTGCATGGCCGCAAAGAGAGGCTCGAGATCGATCGTAGATCTTGATTATTTCGAGGATATGCTTAGACCCATCGCCCAAGAACTTCCCGAGGATATCAAGACCTCACTTGAACCCATCTCTCGATCCGGATGTTCATTACGTAGCCATAAGACGAGCTGCGAGAAATGTGTCTTCCCGCCCGCCGTTGAACGAAGAAAACCAAAGCCGAACAAGCCGTGAAGGGAGCACAATCTCAAACCGAGAGTCACAAAGGGACAACGGCCAATGCGCGGCAGTCGCTCGCGAGTTGAAAATCGCCGTAAAGGCCGCACCGGAGGTAGAGCTGAAAACCTTATCAGCCGAAATAGAGGCCGACGACGAGAAGATAGCCGAACTTCCGGACCGATAGAGAAGATCCAAGAGGAAGCAACATCGGCCATAGCCGAGGTGAATCAATGTAATGCGAACTCACCATCCGTCCGACGCCCAAAAAGATTATCAAGAACGGATGGAGAACATTCACCAAACAACATCGAACGCCTCCAATGTAATTGCAAAGCATTTAAACATTTAGATGTCCCGATCGATGTGTAACCAAACCGACCGTCCTTGCAACATTTGCTTCGTAATTTTATTTTCCTCTTCCTTGCATGACTTTGATTGCCATGTCGAACGATCCATTCGGTAATCGGTAACCAAATAGTGCCATACCCGAACGGCACCTTAACTCCAATTTAGCCGAGCTACCAACCGAATATGACTCAGCCTTGAACTCCAAACGACCCGACGGCGGATCGGTCAAGGAAAACCTCTCCACCTTCCAAGTTTCTTGGGATATGCGCCACGATCTAGAGCCATGATCTGAGGCCACGATCTATTTCGCCAGGCCTATAAATGACAACCGTAGGTGCCCAAAGCTCTTTACCAAGCCTTTAGCCCTCAAATCTTCGCAAACCTCAAATCTTCTTTTCCAAATCACCGCAAATCCTAGAAGCATGTCGAGCAGCAACAACAGGCGCCGTGCCGCTGATGAGGCGGAGGGGAGTCGCGCCAGTGCCCGTCGGAGGCAATAACCATCAACTTCTCTCTTTACGATTCATCTTCGATTCCCTTTTGTTTTTGACGATCATCTCTGTTTCGAGGCTTATTCAATGGAATCCATCTTTCGCGCGCCGCCGGTCGGCCCTCTGGGACGATTCCTCGGAGTCGACCATTACTCCCCCATGCCCTACGGGGAACTTGATGCTCTCCACTTCAAGGCGGAGCCGGAGGTGGCCCGGCCGAGCCGGAAGATGTCTCCAAAAAGGCCGGCATAGCCGAACCGGGAGTGGGAAGACCGGCGCAAGCGGCCATCGGTGACCATCGACGGTACGGCTCTGAAACCGCTCCTTAATCCAATCCGGCTTTTGATACTGATCAACTTTATTTTGCATTTTGCAGCCCGTGACGCCGAGCTCAACCAGCTAAAGATGCTGGTGGAGCAATTGGCCGACAAGGTGAACGCCCGCGGAGACACGCCGGTGGAGCGCCTTGCCGCGGTGGAGCACCGCGTGGACGAAGTGGCCACCCACGGCATCCGCTTGGGCACCACTTTGGGCCTGGCCGCCATGGCGACGCACACCGACGTCGACTACTCCACCGGTCGCACGGCTTCGGGCGGCGCACCGAAGACATCGAGGAGATCGAGATCATCTTGGAGCGCCTCGACGGCCACGGCGATGCCATTGCCGAACTCACTCATCCCCGGTCCGTGTTAAACGGGCTCTTTGATTAGATTGTATCGGGGACGTTTGATATCGGCAATAAATAAAGAACTTTTAATTCCCGTGCTTGTCTTGCGATGATTTTTTCTCGTGTTTGCATCCGTGAATCTTGTTTCCCCTCGGACGTATTCGGGAACCCACTTGAGCCGAACACACGAAAACAGATGCCCCTTGGCGCAAAATCCGCGAGAAAATCCTTGAATCGGCAATCCGTAAGCACCGTTCAAACGAAAACCCTTCGCATCCGAGAAGAAAAACTCGCCGCTTGGTATTCCACTAATGCACACCGGCCGGTCATCACTCCCAACGCACTCTCTCGGTCAATAAAATAGTCCGCCGAGATGCCCCCGCAAATCCACTCGCACACTCATCCATCACTTCTCATCTTCTCCCCCGTCCTCGAAGAAAAAACCCCAAGGCCATGGACAAAGGCAAGCGGCCCCGGGAGGGCGGCATCCCGAAGAAACGCACAATCCGAGAGTGAGTTTTCCTTTGATTTGCTTCTTGTTTCCTCATGTGGTCTCGCGTTTTACCTCCTCTCTACCCTTCCTCTTTCAGCCTTGATCGCTTCCCGAGGAAATCATCGGGACCGAAGACACGCCCGAGTACATCTCCTCCGATTCTTCCATTGAAGCGAGAGGACGCCACGCCCGAGCGAGAGAACCGGCCATCAAGCCGCGCCGCCGCGTTCGGCACCGGAGCATGACCTCGGGGACATCACCGCTCGTTGCCAGGCCGAGCGTGAGCGTCGCATGGCTTTGGAGGCATTAGTAGGAGGTAAATGTCTCTAACTCCTTCTTGACTCCGTGTTCACATCTGGATCTTTGCCCCTAATGACCACTCATTTGTCTCAGATGTCTCTGATAGGTACAATAACCTGAAATCGGCTTGGGACAGCTTGGTGGAGGCGGCAAATCGTGGTCACCCCCACGCATTCCAAGTTGCCGTCACGGTGGTCCCGGGAGCAACTGAAGAGGGAGCAGCCGAAGAAGCAAAGAAAAGATTGAATCATACTTTCGCTTCTTTTGCCAGGCCTTCTGCTTCCCGCCTCCTCGAAATCCTGATCACCAGGGTTGTTGGATGTAAACCTGCAAGAAGCAGTTGTAATGTAGTTTCGTGCTAAGGGCAATGCATCTAGGCACTGGCCATCCCCTCTCGTTTGGGGATTTTGTTCTGAAGGCGGCCTCGTTCTTGAGCGCCGGCTATTCCTGTATCAGGTGCATGTAATCCCAATGCTGGTGATCACCGATCGATTTCAATACTAGGATAATATTTCTTCAAATATCTTCTATTTATTGCAGCGGAAAATTCCTCTCCTAGTAAAGTTTTCAACATGTAGGCATTACCAGGGACGCATCTAACCACTCGAAAGGGTCCTTCCCAGTTAGGAGACCATTTGCCGAATTCACTGTATTTGGTTCCAATCGGCAGTAACACTTTCCAAACCAAATCTCCTTCTGCAAACTGCCTAACTTTTACTTTCTTGTTATAATACTTGGCAACCCGCAACTTGTTCTTTTCGATATTTTCCAGGGCCCTAAGACAGATCATGTGCAAATCTTCCAGCTCATTCATCATTAAGCCACTGTAATCTTTGGAGCTTAATTCTTTCTCGCAAAACCACTCTACTAGAATCCGATTGTACTTCCCAAGGTAAAACCTCATGGTGTCCATAAACCAATTCATAAGGAGATGTTTTCGTGGCTCCATGAGGGGCCATCCGGTAAGCCCATAACGCTTCACCGAGTACCGAATGCCACCTCCTAGGCTTCGGTCGATCTTCTTTTGTATAAGCTTGATCATGATCTTATTAGAAGCCTCTCGCTCGACCATTAGCTTGGGCATAATAAGGAGAAGAATTAAACAATTTGATCCCCATGCTTTCGGCAAACTCCCCGAACTCCAAGGACACGAATTGGGCTCCTTGATCGGTCGTGATTGTTTGAGGGATTCCAAACCGATAGATGATGTGTTCCTTGACAAACTCAACCATGTTTTTCGACGTCACCTTCTTTAGTGGAATTGCCTCAACCCATTTGGTAAAGTAATCTGTGGCCAAAAGCATAAACTTATGCCCCTTGTTAGATGGTGGATTAATCGGCCAATCAAGTCTATACCCCGCCCCCGAATGGCCATGGCTTGATAATGGGATTTAATGCGATGCGGGAACTCTTTGAATATTTCCAAACCTCCGGGCAGTCTTGACATCCCTTGTAATATTCAAAGCGGTCCTCCAATATCGTCGGCCAAAAGCACCCAAGGCTTGCTCGATAACCCATTTCATGCGGTAGGCCGATTGGTGTGCTCCACATATTCCATCATGTACGTCACTCATCATCCTTTTAGCTTCCTCGGGACCCGTGCATTGTAACAACACCCCATCTAATGATTTGTAAAACAAATTATCATCCGTAAGAACAAATTTTATGGCCTTGTACCGAGCTTCCTAGAGACCTTTCGGGATGGATCTTTCAAATAGTCAACGATCTCTTTTCTCTAATCATCCTCCGCAAGATCCATTCCCGCCGCACATATGTCCGTGGCAAACGCTTCTAGATTCTCTATATAGCCGAAGCGCTCCGAGCCAACCTTTGTTCGCTTCTTCATTATGTTCCCTAGGAATATGTCGGAGAGTCACCAACGGAAAGCCCTTCAAGATTTCCCCGCATTCTTCGTAGTAACTCCTCGCCGCATCACTTTTGCATTCGTATTGGCCGTTCAATTGCTTTATTACCAATTCGAATCTCCATAAACTTCAACCGAAACGGCCCCGCTTCTCTCAATTATTGAAGCCCCCGAAGCAATGCATCGTACTCACTCGATTGTTTGTGACAATGGGCCGTATAGAGATAGCAAACTCAAACATCTCACCTCTGGGCGAAATCAACAGAATCCCTATTCCCCCACCTTTACCACATGATGATCCATCAAATAATAAAGCCCAAGGAGTAATCTCAAGTAAATCAATTGATGGATCTTGGTGTTCAGTTATAAAATCGGCAATGATCTGACCTTTGATAGCTTTTGCCGATTCGAACTTTAACTCAAACTCCGATAAAGCCAAGATCCACTTGCCAATCCTGCCATTCAAAATTGGCATAGACAACATGTGTTTTATTACATCGAACTTAGAATATACAACACATTCGGCATTCAACAAGTAGTGCCGAAACTTTGTACACGAGTAGTACACACGAGCACGCTTTCTCTGCACCGAATACCGGCTTTGGGATCAAGTAATTTTTGGCTAAGATACGCTACTACCCGCTCCTTTCCTTCGAATTCTTGAATAAGGGCCGATCCAATGGTTTGGGTATCGGCCGCCACGTACAACTTGAAAGGCTTATCCAACCGAGGAGGGACCGATCGGTGGCTCCTTCATATATCGCTTGATCTCGTCAAAAGCCTTTTGTTGTTCGTCGCCCCCACGTGAACTTCGATCTTTCTTAAGCTTCGGTAATGGAGAAAACGGCAACACCTTTTATGACGGATTTGAGATGAATCTCCTTACGAAATTAATCTTGCCAAGCGGTGATTGCAACTCCTTGAGATTAGTTGGAGGGACAACTTCATCAATGGCCTTCATGCTTTTCTTGCCAACTTCAATCCCCCCTTCGTGGACCAAGAATCCCAAGAACTCTCCAGTCGATACCCCAAAAGCGCATTAGTTTGGATTCATCTTCAAACCATGCTTCCGGTGCACTCCAAGGTTCTCTTCACGTCTTCCAAATGTGTGTCATGATTCAAAGACTTGACCACGACGTCATCAATGTAAATTTCGACAATTTTGCCGATCAACTTGTGAAAAATGTAGTTCATGGCTCGCCGATAAGTTGCACCGGCATTCTTCAACTCAAATGTCATGACTATCCATTCAAATAGGCCTATATGACCGGGACATCCGAAGGTCGTCTTTGATATATCCTCTATTGCCATGAAAATTTGGTTATATCCCGCATTACCATCCATGAAACCGATGACTTTGTGTCCAACAACGGAGTCAACCAACAAATCGGCAACGGGCATGGGGTAACCATCCATAGGAGTAGCTCGTTTAAATCCCCGAAATCTATGCGAGACCCTCATCTTTCCATTCTTCTTGTAGACGGGGACAATATTAGAGATCCACTCCGCATATCCGCATGGCCGAACGAAGTTTGCATCAAGTAATCTTTCAACTTCTTTCTTCACATCGGCCAATACTTCATCTTTGTAGATTTTCCGGAAGGTTGCTTGTATGGTTTAAAACCAGATTTGATTGTCAACCGATGCTCAACAATGGAACGGTCCGGTCCGGTCATCTCCGAATAATCCCAAGCGAAGCAATCTTTACATTCCTTGAGTAACTTGATCAATTCCTCCCCGAAGTCCGATTGCAAGTTTGCGCTCGATAAATGTCGGCCTTGGTTTGTCACCGCTTCCAATGTCAACTTCCTCCAATTTATCGGCCGATATGAATCCTCGTCCCAACTTGCCGTCAATGCCATCGACGGGGTTATCCATTAAAAATTGCTATAAGAGCCGACTGCTTGAATCGGCTGTTGATCGCTGCTGACAGGCTCAACAGGACCTTCTCCCTAGTCTTTTCCTGAGAAACAATCAATACCTTGGTATTCCCAGAAAGCTGGTTCCACACTTGCGACGCTCACGGAGTCATGCTCGCTTGGACCACCTCAATGTCGTCGTCTACCCATTGGATGAGCCGCCGATGCATGGTAGATGGGACGCAGCAGTTGGCATGAATCCAGTCCCGTCCAAGCAGTAGGCTGTAGGCTCCTTTACCTTCGATGACAAAGAAGGTTGTGAGCAGTGTCTTGGACCCGATCATCCGATCCACATGGGCGCACCCCTTGGTATCGAAGGATTCCCGCGAAATCGTTCGTAATTATGCTTGTAGGAGTCAAGTCGCCGGGGCCCATGCCAAGTTTTCTCGAAAGTGGTGTACCGCATTACGTTGACTTGTCGCTCCACCGTCGACAAACATCTTGGTCAATGGCTTGCCATTGACATATCCTTTCAAGTATAGCGGCCTCATGTGTCGATTTTTGGCCGGTTTGTCGAAGATGGCTTGCTTAGCTAGCACCGAGTGCGCCATCGGTCCCTCAAGTCGCTCATCATCCGGGGACGCTTCTTCCCGCACAACCCGATTAGCGGGAGCCATAAATTCATTCGGCGAGAAAATATACCATACATGCGGCGCCGAGCGGTTTGACCCTTCGGGTTTATCTTTTGGACGCCACACCTTCCTTGTCCGGATCCCTCGCCGCCTCGGTTCGCGGTTCCTCAAGCGCCGAACCCTTCTTTTCTCGACTCTTTCTTAGGCCGGGCGGGCACCATTACCCCTTTTGCCGGACGTACTCGTCCTCGTCTTCCTCTCCGATCGGCCCCATCTCACATCGGCTTGTCTCTTCCCGGGATGATCAATGATTTCAATTTTTTGACGCCGATCCTCGCTAGGGTGTATCCTTCCAATTCTTTCATGGACGGATCGGCGATTGGCGATTTCTCGCCTATACTCAAAGTACCTATCGCCGCACTCGGGGCGGTTTCTCGGCGTGGGAAGCTTCAACCCTTCGTTCCGGCGGTGCTCGAAGAATGCGCACCCCCGGTGTGCGCGCTCGCTCGGCGCGCGTATCGCTCCCGGATCTCTCCCCGCGCGCTTCCTCTTCGGCCCGCGCCTCTCCTCCTCGTGCTTTCGTTTCTCGGTAGCGCTCTTTCTCCAGTGGCGCCGCCACTTGTTGAGGAGGATGCGAGTAGTCACCCCGGGTCCGGCCCCGGACGATTCCCCCGATCTCGATATGGCTTTTGAGAACGCGGGGGCTTCACCATGCACTCGCTCCAAGGTCACTTGACGTTCGGGTCTCTTGCTCCATCCCGCCTTGCCCGGGTCGAAGTCAAAACCTTGACCTTGCCCTTCTCCTCGGTTGTCACCATGTTGACGGAAAAGCTTATCATGTTTCGGGGAAAAGGGTGGCCGTCCGGTTTCATCTTGTTATCAAACTTGAGATGTCCCTCCCGGATAGCCCTGCGGATCCTCATCCCGAAGACCCCGCAGTCGTTGATGGAGTGAGAATTCCGTCGTGGAAGCCGCATTAACGTTTCTCCTTTACTCCATCGGGCCGAAGCATGGAATGCCCTTCGGGCAACTTGAATCGGCCTTCCTTCACCAGGAACTCAAACAGCTTATCGCCTTTAGTGACGTCGAAATCGTAGGTGCCTTTAGTCCGTTTGACCCGGCCGATTCATGGTCGGTGGTTCCTTCCCCCACATGATTTCGGCCGCGGCCACGTCCGGTCATCATCGAGTCCTCCATTTGATCGGCCTTTTCCAGAACCGATTGTAGATATCGGCTACGTCGTGGCGCTTGCCGAACATGGCGTCTTTCTTAAAACCGTAGGCTCCGGTTGCTCATTAATGACATCTTCTGGGGACGGTTGACCCGGTGTTATCGAACTCCATGCCAAACGACTTTTCACGTACGACCGTAGCATCCCGGCGACGGCCATGTCTTCCAACCGATCATCCGGCGTATTTAACGAAAAACACATGCCTTTGATTTCCCTGAACCTCCTGAGGAACTCCAAGGGCGTCTCACTGTGTCTCTGCTTCAGAGTGGTGAGGTCGATGAGCTTCTTTTCCGTGGAGCCGCTGAAGTAGTGGGCGTGGAATTTTCGTTCCAGCTCCCTCCATGTGCTAACTGATTGGGGAGGCAAAGATGAGAACCACCGGAACGTCGCGCCCGTCGGTGACATGGGGAAGTACCCCCGACCCCCGAACGCCTCTTCGGATGAGCACTCTCCAAGCCGCATCGGGTAGCGAGCAATATGCTCCACCGTGCTCGTGTCATCCTTCCCGAAAACTTTGTAAATTCCGTCGGAGGCTTTACTCTTGGCGGCGGGATCACGTTGTAATACCACTCGGGAACGGAGGCATGTAGGTAGGTCCCCGCATTTTAGGTTTGAGGCCGAATTGATTCCGCATCAAGTCGGCCATCTTCTCGAGCCGAGGATATCATCCTCCCCGCACGCCCGTAGCTAGTCCGTAACCCGGATTCGGGAGAGCATCGATGGCGCCGTAGTTCATCACTTCGTGGTAGCCTCCACCGTACAAATTCTTCGTCGTACCGTTGCTGGGCCGGGGCAATCCCGTAACCGGAAGCAAGTGGGGCTCCGACGAGCCGAATGCCAACTCCCCCGTACGTAGGCCGATACGGGTTCGGTTGTTGCACAGGGTGGACTCGCGCCGCCCGTGGAGGTGGCCGGACCGGTTGCCCTCCCCGTGGCCTGCGCAAGAGGGGTTGAACCGGGCCGACCTCCAGCGCCTTGTGGAGGAGGCTGGAAGGCTTGGCTTCCAACGCTCTGCGGAGGAGGCTGGGCTGGCTGGCTCCGCAATGGCGGCTGAGAACTGGACTCACCCATCTCCACGGTGCCTCCTTGAAAGGGTGTTCGATTGGACACTTACTCCATGTCCGGCCGAAGACGACCACCATCATCCGTTTGAACGTACCCGGGAAAGCTCTATGATGCCCGCCTAGGATGTCATCGCAGCGTCTCGAAACGCCCGCATGCATTCCTCCCTCTCCCGCCGGGTTGCGGCATCGCTCTCTCCCGGCAATAGAACCCTAAGCATCTCATTCTTGAGGTATGGGACGCCACTCCCGTTCTTTTTAAATGACAAGAAGCATTTCGTTGGAACCGATCCGCGCATCCTTTAGTCGTTGCCGTTCCGAGAGAGATCCTCGATGTTGACATCCATAACGTCTCCGATGTCGGGCATCTTAATTTTCGGCTATGGTCCCACCGGGCGTGCCAAAAAGTGTGTTGACGTAAAATTTGCACCTCACGCCAAGCACACAGAAGCCGAAAAGGTCTGGCTTCACACGCTAAGAGATCACAAGACGTGCCGATCAATTTTCCCCCGAAAATTAACAAAAGACAAAGTAGTTAAATTCCAAAGCTTGGAACTTGCCGGGTGGTACCAGACAGTTCCATATTTACGGCTAGAAAGCCAAGTGAGATGACATATAGCTATAAAGAGCTATCTGCCAGCAGACTAGAAACCATTCGGGAGCTTTAAAGTGCAAAAAGTAACACAGCCGAATAGATGACATAAGCATGACGACAGATCGGTCTTTATTTGGATAACGATGCACATGCGCAAGGCCATGACCGATCCTCGCAGCAAACAACATTAAATATTAAATGAAGTAAAGCACGGTCATAAATATGTAACAAACAAGCATGCATAGATCCAAAGCACTAGTCTACCGCATGTCTAGGTACTTTAAAACCCGTCAAGCATGATACCAAACAAATCTATCCACCGCATGATACAACTTGTTTGAGACCATACCACCTTCCACAAATAGATCTATCCACCGCATGATACAATCTGAATATGGAAAGCTAAAAGCATACAATATTTAAAGCATAAATTATGATCACGTTTTACTCGTGAAAAAGCATAACCGAACACGGCCGAACAGCCGATTCGAGGTTCATGAAGAAGGAACGAACATTACCAAACAAGATAAATCTATCGTATTGGATTGAAATCTAATCCACCGATGACTAGCTCCAAAACAACCCAAAAACCCGCATCTACCGCGTGATACCTAGTTCTTTCAAGATTTATACAAGATTTGGTAAGCTTGAACCCGCAACACGTGGCAACCTAGATTGATTCGGTTTCGGCTATCGGGGAGCATGTGATCCACGTGCTATTTAAGCCAAGAATACGAACTCAATTCGCATAAGGATCATCAAAAAGATAAAGCCGATCCAAACCCATCTATATTGGGCAAAGAAGTGTTACATGAATTTAAACATAAAGCATAAACTAAAAGCAACACGGGTAACTTTATGAATCTATTGAATCTTGCCAAAATCCAATAGAGCCGATAACTAGCCTCAAGCTAGATCTTAGCCTACCGCATCGATGAACCCTCTCGAAGAACTCGACGACACGACAAGGGACTCAAAGGTTTGGCGTAAGGCCGGTTTGTATTGAGAATGTTTTCGAATGTCTCCGTTACATACAATCGGGGTTCATATTTATACCCTGCTAAGCATGACCTCGAATGGATTCGATACCTAATTTATCTCTAAATGCGATCGCTTATCCATCCATTCGCCCCTTCCATTCGGGCCACGTCACCACACAATCCCGCAAAATCAGCACAACAGTTTCCTTGCCGAACGGAAGCATATTGCCGATCGCGGACTCTTCTGCCGAATTCATCTAAAGAAATCTTCCTTCCACCAGACGGATTCCTCACCGAGTTGGACCCACAAGTCAGACTCCAAATTTTGGTGTTAACACTAGTAACTAGGTGTTCTTTCATTAAAAGTTTGACCAACATTAAAATGCTAACCTCTGCAAAACCATAGCCTATCCTTGATAGCCTTGCATCTTCCCCCACTTGTTGAGTACCAACCATAAGTGTACTCAACCTTACTTACCGCCGTTCAGAAGAGAACAATGGTGAAGAGTTCTACAACGACTTTGAGGAGTTCTGAGGTTTGCATCTCCCCCAGTCAAGTGCCTGTGGAAGCGGAAGAAGAAGACTCGTCGTGTAGTTATTGTTTTCCGATGTTAAAGACCTTCATGTCTTCCGAATGAGTGTAGTAAGTTGTTAAACCCCCTTGTTACGTTTTTACTGTCTATGATATTACACTCATTTCGTCTATCATATGTGTGGAACTAGATCCTAGCACACATATGAGATGCATCGGGTGTGACATGGCCGCTTATGCCCACTTCACCAACGCGGGCTATGCGGCGCGGGTTTGCCCAGCGGGTTGGCGGTGAAACCCGCGCTGCTTGCATCCACAGTTAGCATCGATCAGACGATCACAGCAGGCTCCATCGCCGTGATGCACAGCAGCAACCCCAAACGATGGCAGCAACCATCGGCCGGGGACTACGCTTACCACAAGATGGAGGAAGGTGTTGGATATTTTGGTTTGACCTCGTTCAACCGCAAACTGAGGATGTGGGGGAGCGATCCGCTTCAACTCAGACTCGGATTCGGCCCAACATAATTAAAGCTCGTTTGTCGTGATTGGGTGGCAAACCTTAAGTCTAATCGGGCTCGGCCCCGGGCCTACAACGCTATCTATATAAGAAAGGGGACCCCTCAAGGAACGTCTACGCTACAAGCTCGACGTCGCTCTCGCGGTCGACTTCGTCACCGCTGAATTGGCCAACACCAACGTGATGGAGAACACCGCTGCTGGTATTAAGCTGAACCTACCCTTTATTTCCGCATTAGATTAATGTGCTAGATGCGATCTACGGTTGTCTATTAGATCCTGATGATGTTCATGTTTTAAGTAATTGTTAGTTAATTTGATCTAACAGAAGGAGCGCACGCCGTTAGCGTTGCTTCATGACCACCGCCTTCAAGAAATGAAGGTATACTCAGGATTTATTTGTGGATCGAGTGTTTTTTGGAAAATTATGGGGTGGGCGCGGTGCGCACAGCGCCCTGGGTGCGCGCCCCCTCGCGATGCCGCCCGTCCGCGATCGGACGCCGGCCCACTCGCGCTCCGCAGTCCACGTCTCAGCTCGCCCAGCTCGCGGATCCCGCGCGCTCGACTCCTGTCACTTGCGTCCCGGCTCCCGGAAGCCACCGTTGTTTGGCTCGTTTGCTCGACTCCAAACTGTCCAGTGCTGAAATCAATTTTGGGAGTTCCCTTAAAATTACTTAACTCCAAAATTTAGGTTAACAAAGAAGAGTACAGGTTCACCAATGCTCATAGATTCCATTTTGCTAATGTGGAGCCAAAGTTTAGATGTAAAGTTGCTCAGAAATAAATCTGAAAAACAACTAACTGATATTGTTTCAAACATAAATGATAGCCATCATAATTAATGTTTGCTCTGGTAACAGCAACGTAAATTCATGTTTACAAAATAATATGATTCATATCATGAGAACATGTCTATCTTGATTCATCAAAATGTAACTTCCTAACAACATCTTGCGTTGTAGCAGCTTGATCAACTCCCATTAAGAGACTTGTGTACCCTCCTGGTATGTATGCAGGAGCCATTGCGTACGAATTTGCAAATGAACTGAACTAGGAAATTGTGACATTAGTATATTGTAACATCCCTCAAAATTTGTTGAGGAATGTTAATTAATAAAATTGTGATCTTAAAATTTTCGATGAATTGTTTGGGTGATTAACAAATCATTTAAGGATGTCTTCCTTTCCTCTCCCTTGATTCCTAGATTTATTTTGAGCTAAATGAAATCCCTAGGAAATATAAGAAATGCTAGTGTGAGAAACTTGGAGTTCTTTGGGATTTTTGTTGGATTTTAGTTGGGTGAATTCAAATTTGGGTTGGAATTCAAATTTGAATCTATTTTGAGGCCTAAGGAAAATTGACAAGCTACACTATTGCACACGGGCCGCAACTTCACTTCTGGCCCAGCTCCGAATTCAGCCCAGTGGCGGCCCAGCCAGCCGCGCCCGCGCCGTCCACCAACCCCCGCCGCGCCCGAGCCGCCGCCGGGTGGGACCCACATGCGTCCCGCCGACGTCGGCGTCGTCACCTTCCTCCTTTCCCCCGTTGCCGGCGTCGAAAGGGAACGGGGCGGGGCGCGCGGTCATGGCGCCGTCGCGACGCGCCCCCGCGGCCACCCGGCGCCTCGCCGCCGTCCACGTGCCCCCGCGCCTCGCCGCTATAAGAAGCCCCGCGCCGCCGCCCGGAAAGCCCCAAACCCTAGCCGCCCGAGGGGATCGATCCCCTACCCGCCTACCCGCGGCCGGAGGAGGAGAGAAGGGAGAAGGGGGAGGAGAAGAAGCCGGGAGCGGCGCCGCCACCGCGGAGCCGTACCCGCGACGCCGGAGCCGCTCGCGAGGAGGAGCCGGACCCGCAGGGCGCGCGCGCCTACGTCCCTCTCGCTTCCTCTTCCTCCTCGACGCCGCGCCGCCGCACCGCACCGCCACCTCTACCCGCCGCCTCCTTCCTCGTCTCCCGCACCACCATCCTTCATCGACGCGACTCCGCTTCGGCCCGTGGCCACCTAGGTGAGGGCACCCATCTACCGTCGCTCGTGGATGCCCCCGACCTTCGCGCCGGGGTGGAACGTGTCGTGCCCCGCGCCGCCGCGCCGTCGCCAGGGAGGGCTGGCCTTCGAGCCAAGCTGGGATTTTTCGTGCAGGTGCCGCTGCCTTCACCGACGCGCGCCGCATTCTAGGCCTAGCCATCCCGTGTCGCCGTTGGCCGCCGCGTGCTCCGAGCCGTTCGCGTTCGCGATCGTGTTCGTGCCCGCGTTCGTGCTCGCGTTCGTGCTTGCGTTCGCGCGTGACGCCTCAGACCCGACGCACCGCGTCGCTGTGCACCCCAGCACGCGCACGCGTCGATCTCGGGTGCCGCATGAGCCTTAGCTTTTCCTCTCTCGTAGGACGCCGCCGCCGCGTTAGGCCGGTTCACGCCGCCGCGGCCTCATTGTGGCCAAGGGCCCCGTGTGCTGTCGCGTAGGGGGGAGAGGCACGCCCGATCCCTTGGCTGCCGCGGACGCCCGTACCCGACCGCCCCCCGACCACGCGCACGCGCACACTCATAAGCCGGCCGCGGACGCCGCCCCTCGCCGCCGCCCATGGCGCCGAGCCGAGCTCCGCCGTACACCACCACGTCGCCTCGTCGCTCGTTCCAACCCCCGCGCCCCGGCCGGAGGTAACCGGGCGCGCGTGCACACCCCGCGCACGCCGTCCCCCTCACACCGCCGCGCCCCGCCCGAGCCGGGCTCGGGGCCGCCGTCACCGCGCCGCCGCCGCACACCACGCCGGCGACGACCGCGCGCGACGCCCCTAGGCCGACCTCGACGCCCACCGAGCCCATCGCCTCGAGGAAGAACCGTAGGCACCTTGCCGACCCGCCCGCCCTAGCCGCCGTGGAGCACACCGCCGGCGACGCCGCACCGCGCCGCCGCGTCCCTCTCCCGTGCCTTCCGTCGAACACTTAGGGAGGGGGGGCGGATTTAGATCCCCCGGCCGGTGGGTTGCACCGGAGGCCACACGCCGGCGTGGCCGCAGCCCTACACGCCGGGATCCGCCGTGGCCGGACCAACCCGGCCGCGACCCCACACGCCGGCCACATCGCGCGGAGCCGCACGATCCCCTCACGGGATCGAGTGCGGCGCCCACTGGGAGCGCAGCCACATGCGGGCCGCAGGGAGCCGGCCGCAGCGGATCCGGTTTCGGGGGATCCGGTGTGGCTGGGGTGTTTTAAAGGGAAAAACGTATTTCTAATTACTGAAAATGCATTTTCTCTTGGAAAAATCATAGTAAATCCATTTTATCTCCAAAAATTACGAAACCTTTTCCGTAAAAACTTCTAAAATCTCAAACTACGGGTTGGGATAGTGTTTGTTCCCGCTTTGGATCTTAATTGCTCTTATTTGGATTTAAGTTGCAATAGGACCGCCGTTTATTTTCTTTTTCACGCTAATAGGAGCAAGGAGGAGCCGGGAGAGCCGAGTCGGGAGTACGACTACGTCGACGACTTCGCCGCGGAGGACTACCCGACCCCGGGTTCACGCCCGACCGAATCCGAACTACCCATTAGGCATTGTCGAGTAGTATTGCTAGCGCTTTACTTTATGTATGCATGTTGATGAACCTTGCACCGCCTCTTTATTTACCCCCGTCCTTGATTGTCCTACTACTACTATATATGTTTATATGGGCGTGTATGTGCGCCGAGCTTCGCGATGCATGTGTGGGGATGGGAGTAGTGGTTCTTGGCGTGTGTGGGGAAAAAAAAATTGGCGGGAGAAGGCGTTTTGGGTACTTTGGCGGGGGGTGAGCTCGAAACAACCGATCCGGGATCGGGGATAGGGGTGTACTCCTCGGTGCATCCCTCTTGTTACGCTTTTCGAGCCTAGGTGTTGGGGTTTTCGTGCGCTTGGAGGACATGAGCTCGCCCCGTCCGAAATCGAGTGGATCAACTTGTTTATAGGACATCGTACACACCACCCCGCCGAGAGTGGGGATAGGGCCGTGTTGAGCTCGGCAAGTGCGGAACCATACCGCCTAGGAAGGATAGAGGGTATCCGTGGGGGAGCGGTGGAGGTGAGACCACCCTCTCGTAGCGTCTCCCGTGTGGCCACACGGGAGCATTTCGCGCTCCGGTGCTCGTCTTCACCGCGGAGAGGACCGCTTTGAGGGCCGGATGCGGTGGTGGGTACGTAACTACCGAGAGTTCGCCGGTAGGATGGGCCTCGGTCGGCCGTACACCGGCCGGTACCATTCCGGATGGGTATCGTGTGTACACGCCTCGCGCAGTTGTTCGATCTATAGCTATAGCCGCGTCCTCGGTTATGGACACCGCCTAGAAGACATGTTCGTTCCTCATGTTTTGGGATTTCTACCTCCCCCCTTATAGCCGAGAGTGTGGTGAGCCGTGGTTACAGCCGGCTAGAGGTGAGAGGCTCCATCTACCTTGTCGATCCGGTTGTAATCATTGAGATGCGAGGAGAGGAAGTTCTCGCATCGCCCCTAGACAAGAGTAGGAACCGGTGACGGTCTTCCGGGTAACCCGCTGGATCCGGGTTGTGTTGAGAGACTTGGGTTTTGGGATATTGATGGAGAATCCTTGTTTATACTCTCCGTCGTCGTCGCATAGGAAACCCCGGCCCGTTTCCTTGTCTACTCTCTTTTCCCTTTAGAATTTAGGCCACTTAAAGCCGCATACGGTTGGTGACGTGGACCTATCCCACTCCTTGGGGATAGACTTTGGGTGTGCGGGGGTACGAGTCCGACTTCGACCGCAACGCCGACGGATGGTACGACCGAGGGATACGTCGCTTCGCTCGAGTTGCTCGTGGCGGGAAGAATAAAGATGGAGACCCTTCGAGAAGATAGCTACCGTTGCGTAGAATTTTCACTCGATTCAGCTAAGAGGCTTGTAATGATGTACTCCATAATGGACATGTAATAAATTAATGTACTATTAACTTTATGTGATGCGATGTATGACTTTGTGTATCATTTTGTGAGACGTTCTGTACGCGATAGCCACTGATCCAGGGACTATCGCGATGGTACAGGATTCGGGTTTTCTATGAAAATCCGGGTTTTACGTGTGGTACCGAGCCATGCTTGACCGTAGCACGTATCCCTAGGCAAGGTCGATAGAGATAGGACTCTATACGCTCTACCTTTATAGTTATACCCTTGAGCTATGTTATAAAACTCGTTCCCTCTTTGAAAATTTCTTACTCACCTACGCTGACAGAAATTTCTTGCGTTTCACAGAGATGGAGCACCGGTCGCGGAGATCACCCCCGAGACGTGCGGGGCGATCCGCCACCGGATGGAGAGGGCCCTTCTCGGTGCTTGGAGTCCCTCTCGACCTACGTCACGTACCGCGCCGAGTACGTACCCGCCGTGACCGGGCGGATGGTGCTCGCACGGCCGCCGTGCTCCCTCACCCGAGTCTCCCCGGGTTTAAGGGAGAGGTCCCGCGCGCCGCCGCCCTCACCGTCGCGACCGCGCTCGACGTCGCCCGCCGCCGTGCCCCGGGCTGCCCGCTCGCACGCACCGCGCCTCCTTCGAGACCGGGACTCTTCGGCCGCCGCCCCGGGACTACCGGCGCCTCGCACCGCTCGTGGACCCGAGTTCCTTCGTACGAGGGGATCCGGGACGACGTCGACGCCGCTCCCTTCCGCGAGACCGACGAGACTCGGTGGAGACCGCGCCTACTTGGTCGACCTCGACAAGTACGCGCGCCGACCGGAGGACGAGTCACGTACCCTCTACGGCCGGGTCGGGGACGCCACCATCGACGCGCTCCGGGCACCGCCCCGCCGCGTCGAGCCGGAGAGGGAGAACACCGCTCTACGCCACCGTGTTCGCCGGCTCGAGTTGAGCCTCGACCGCGCGACCACCGTCCCGCTGCGCCGTCCGAGAGGGAGAGGGTGGACACTAGGGAGGAGATGCCGCACGCCAAGGAGGACCTACGCAGCCGACCGCGAGTCGAACGAGCCGAAGGACAAGCTCGAGCGCAAGGACGACCTCGCTCACGGTGCGCGCTCACCTGCTCGGGTGTGAGCGGCTCAAGGTGGAGAAGCTGGAGAAGAGCCGAGCGGACAACGTCGCCAACATCGCGTGGCTCACGCGCACGGCCGTCTACCTGAGGGACAAGGCCAAGAGACTGAGGAGGACTTGGGAGGACGCCGACTCACTTCGCGTGGACGAGCTCTTCGAGCTCAACGGAGAGCTACCCCCCGAGTCCCAGCGTGAGATTCGCACCGAGACCTTCGAGCCGCACCCGCTCACGCCTCAAGCTCCACCCGTGCCCGATGGCCCGTCCGCCGACCCCCGTCGAGACCGAGGAGGTTCGAGAGGCTCACGCCTTGGTGTCCCGGATCTTTCCGCCGGACTACCCCACCGAGGGACCGCTACCCCCGTCACGTACCGGGGGCCGGCACGCACGGAGTAGAGAGCTGAGCAGGAGGCATGACCTAGAGTAGTGTTCTATGCTAGTAGTTTCCATGAGATGTTCCATGCAGTCGCGAGCATGTTCCGGTGCATGAAGAGAGTCATGCCACACCATGTAGACACTACCCTTTTGAAATTGTACCGATGTATTAGATCGTTGACTTGTTGCTGCTACCCCAAGGTCTGAGTCAGCCTCAGGGGAGCAAGTGTAATAATCATGTTTGATGTGTGCTTGGATCTTAATGGTGTTATTTGTGTCTTAATGCTTCTTCTCGCTTGAGTGTAGGTTATAATTAGAACTATTTTCTTGAATGCTTAAGACTCATGTGTGAGTTGGTGAGTGACGTGCGTAAACTCCTTTCTTTTCCCTTATGTTTTCGTAAGGATGTCGATCCGCCGCTCCAACCGGCTGATAGCTCGCCTCGAGGAGGCAAGCGCCGAGGAAGAAGCCCAGCAGGGGCGTGGACGCGGTCGTGGCCGTGGCCGTCCACCCCTGCGTGGAGGAGCCTTGGGGGCTAGGACCCGAGGTGATGGAGCACCACCACCCTCGCCCGAGAACCCCGGGGGCCGAGGTTGAACAAGGAGCAGGCCGCGCAAGGCCGGCCCCGAGCCGGAGCGCCCACCACCACCCCCACCTAACTTGGTGGAAGTGATGGCACTCCGTACTCGCCCGATGCGGAGGATGGCAGAGGCCATGGAGCATCGTGGCAACGGTGGGAACCGCGTCGCTCCGCAGACGAGGACCTCACGCGGAAGATCGAGAGGTTCATCCGCCCGAAGGCCCCCACCTTCGCCTACTCGGATGACCCACTCGAGGCCGACGACCGGGCCGAGGGTGATCGAGACCAAGCTCAACCTCACCGTCTCGCTCCGACGAGGAGTGTGTCGCTATCGCCGCGCACCCGCCCGGAGGGTCCCGCCAAGGCATGGTGGGACAACTACACCGCCACCCACCCGAACCCGGCATTCATCACCGGGCCGGAGTTCCGCGAGGCGTTCCGCGAGCGCACCTTCCCGACGAGCCGCCGGTCCGAAGGCGCAGGAGTTCCGCACCATGACTCAGGGTGCGATGAGGGTCGAGGAGTACGAGCGTCACTTCATGAAGATGATGCGGTACGCCCCCGACGACACCAACACCGACCGAAGAAGCGCTTCGGTTCCTGCGAGGCCTTCACCACGGCCTTCGCCAGGCGCTGAAGGCAAGTGAGCACAAGTCCCTGCGCCATCTTGTCAACCGCGCCATCGCGGTCGAGGACGAGAGGAGGGGCCACGAGGAACGCATGAGGGGCAAGAAGAGGATGGGAGATCGGGATCGCCCCGACCGATCCTTCCAGAAGCCGAGAAGCGGACAGAGCAACATGCTGAGGGGGAGCTACCGCCCGGGGCACAACCGGCTCGGGCGTGGCTTCGGGAGGTAGTGGACGTAGCCCGTTCCCCCGAGGGAGGAACCCCGGCTACCCCCGGCAGACCGGGAGGCTACACCCGTGCTCCACCGAGCACCGCGCGGCCTGCCGCCGGAGGTTTCACCGTCACCTGCTTCGCGTGTGGCAAGCCGGGCCACAAGTCCTTCGAGTGCCCCGACAAGAAGGCCGCCGCTACTCCCCGCGAGGGCACCCGCTCCAGAAGCCGACCTCCTCAGCCGCACCGCCCCCGACCGCCGCCGTGGGAGGCCGAACCACCTCACCGAGGAGGAGGCCGCCGATGCCCCCGACGTCGTGATCGGTAAGTTTTTGGTTTGTGGTACTTCTCGCTTCCGGTTCTCTTTGACACCGGTGCAACCGGGTCTTATATCACCTCTCGGTTCGTGAGTAAGCTCTCCCTCCCTACAACCACCCGAACGATGCCCATCATCACGAGCTCTCCGCTCGGGGATATCCGATGCACCCCCGCCGTGCAAAGGAGTGGAAGTGGTCATCCAAGGTCACACATTCTATGGGGATCTCACCGTGCTGCCTTCCCATGGTATCGACGTGATACTGGGAATGGATTGGATCACTGCCCACAAGGGTGTCATCTCCACTTCACCGAGGCTGGTGACACTACTGCACCCCTGACGGGACAAGGGTGACCTTCGAGCCAATGAAGTCTCGAGACATACCGGCCGTATACGGCCCTTCACACGAAGGCCATATCGGACGTGCCGTAGTATGTGAGTATGAGGATGTGTTTCCGAGGAGTTGCCGGGTTGCCTCCCCGATCGTGATGTGGAGTTCGTGATTAACCCGGTGCCGGGAACGGCGCCGATAGCCCAGAGTCCGTACCGTATGGCGGAGGTTGAGCTGAAACTGCTGAAAGCAGAGCTGGACTCGCTACTCGAGAAAGGGTTCATTCGGCCGAGTGCCTCACCCTGGGGTTCACCGGCACTATTCGTACCAAAGAAGGATGGGACGCAACGTCTGTGCGTCGACTACCGCGCCTTGAACGCGGTGACCATCAAGAACAAGTACCCACTGCCCAGGATTGATGATTTGATGGATCAGCTGAGGCAAGCCAAGTACTTCAGCAAGATTGATCTCCGGTCGGGTTATCACCAGATGAAGATCCGCCCGGAGGACATCCACAAGACGGCATTCGTAACCCGGTATGGGCAGTATGAGTACACAGTCGTGTCGTTTGGCTCCGACCAATGCCCCTAAGATACTTCATGAACATGATGAACAAGGTCTTCATGGATGAGTTAGACAAGTGTGTCGTCGTCTTCATTGACGATATACTGGTCTACTCCCAGGCAGCAGGAGAGCACGAAGAGCACCTAAGGATCGTACTGGGGAAGCTCAGACAGCATCAGTTGTACGCCAAGTTCAGCAAGTGTGAGTTCTGGATGGAGGAAGTCGCGTTTCTGGGTCATGTGTTGTCAGCTAAAGGAGTTGCTGTAGATCCGAGCAAGATTGAGGCCGTATCGAAGTGGCAGTCCCCGAAGTCCGTGACAGAGATCCGCAGTTTTCTCGGTTTGGCCGGGTACTACCGCCGGTTTATCGAGAACTTCTCCAAGATCGCCAAGCCCATGACAGAGCTGTTGAAGAGCAACACGCCGTATGTGTGGTCGGACAAGTGTGAGGCTAGTTTCCAAGAGCTCAAAACCCGTCTCACCACTACCCCGGTCCTGACCCTGCCCGACGCGAGCAAGGATTTCGTGGTGTACTGTGACGCGTCGAGGCAAGGACTTGGCTGCGTGTTGATGCAAGGAGGCAAGGTAGTGGCATACGCTTCACGACGCCTAAGGAAGCACAAGGAAAACCGCCCTACGCACGACCTCGAGCTAGCCGTCGTCATTCATGCGTTGAAGATATGGAGGCACTATCTCGATGGGAAACAAGTGCGACATCTACACGGATCACAAGAGTCCGAAGTATATCTTCACCCGGCCGGAGTTGAATCCGAGGCAAAGGAGATGGCTAGAGCCGATTAAGGACTACGACCCGAGCATTCACTACCACCCCGGTAAGGCAAACGTCGTGGCCGACGCTCCGAGCCGCAAGCACTACCGCAACAACCCGATGGTGCGAGAGGAACACCCGGCCCTTGCATGAAGAGCCGGAAAAGCCGAGCTTAGAAATTGTGGAGGAGGGGCAGACGAACCGGTTGCGGGTAAAATACACACTTGAGGACCAGATCCGCCAAGCTCGAAGGAGTGCCCCGAGGTCCAAGAGGTGAAGCGCCCGATGGAGAATGGCAAAGCGGTACCGACTATCGCCTCGACGAGCGGTGGTACACCGTGGCCGAAGGACCGCATCCGCGTGCCTCGGGACAAGGAGATTCGGGACTCGATCCTTAAAGAGGCCCACGATTCTCGGTACTCGATCCACCCCGGTTGTACCAAGATGTACAAAGACCCGAAGGTACGATTTTGGTGGGAAAAGATGAGGGAAGACATTGCCGAATACGTCGCTCGATGCGACACGTGCCGCCGAGTGAAGGCCGAACACCGGAGGCCCGCCGGCCGCTACAACCGCTCGAGATACCCACGTGGAAGTGGGATGATATCGTATGGACTTCATTGTGGGGTTGCCACGCACGCGTAAAGGAAATGACTCCATTTGGGTGATAGTTGATCGATTAACCATGGTCGCACATTTCTTGCCGGTGAAGACGAACTACGGTGTAAGCCGACTTGCGTAACCGTATGTGGACAACATCCCGAAGCTTCATGGGGCTCCGAGGAGCATTGTGTCGACCGAGGGCCCCGGTTCACCGCCGTCGCCCGGAAGAGCTTACACGCCTCTATGGGCACCCGCCTGAACTACGGCACGGCGTTCCACCCACGGACGGACGGACGGACGAGAGAGGGTAAATCGGGTACTAGAAGACTTGCCGAGAGCTTGTGTGCCGACCTATGGATCGGACCGGGGAAAAGAGCCCGTCATATGCCGAGTTCTCTTACAACAACGGCTACCGGGCCGCCTTGAAGATGGCTCCGTTCGAAGCCCCGTATGGCAGAAGTGTCGGACACCGTTGATGTGGTCCGAGGTGGGGGAGCGAACCTTTTTCGGTCCCGCCACTATTGTTGAGGCCGAGGAAAATGTCGCCAAGGTACGGGAAAACCCGAAGATAGCTCGGAAGCGGTGCGAGAAGAGCTATGCCGACGCAAAACGGAAGGACGTCTCGTTTGAAGTAGGGGATCACGTCTACTTGAAGGTGTCACCCCTCCGAGGTACGAAGAGGTTCCACATCAGGGGGAAGCTGTCCCCTAGGTACGTTGGGCCCTACCCTATTGTGAGTAAGGTCGGAAAGGTGGCTTACAAACTCGAGCTACCTCCGGAGCTTGCGGGAGTTCACCCGGTGTTCCATGTTTCCCAACTTCGGAAGTGTGTGGTCGTCGAGAAGAGAGTGCTCGCTCGGGCGCTCGACGTCCAGAAACCCCCGGAGTACTTGGAGTACCCGGTTCGGATCCCGGACTCGGGCGGAGAAGTCGACCAGAACACCACCACGCGCTTTCGCAAGGTGCTGCGGAGTAACCACTCCGAGCGCGAAGCCACGTGGGAGAAGGAGTCGCATTGAGGGAGAAATACCCTCATCTCTTCGAAACGGAGGTAACTTCTTAATCTCGAGGACGAGATTCTTGTGAGGGGGGGAGTTCCGTAACATCCCTCAAATTTGCTGAGGGATGTTAATTAATAAAATTGTGGTCTTAAAATTTTCGATGAATTGTTTGGGTGATTAACAAATCATTTAAGGATGTCTTCCTTTCCTCTCCCTTAATTCCTAGATTTCTTTTGAGCTAAATGAAATCCCTAGGAAATATAAGAAATGTTAGTGTGAGAAACTTGGAGTTCTTTGGGATTTTGGTTGGATTTTATTTGGGTGAATTCAAATTTGGGTTGGAATTCAAATTTGAACCTATTTTGAGGCCTAAGGAAAATTTACAAGCTACACTATTGCACAGGGGCCGCAACCTCACTTCCGGCCCGGCCTCCGAATTCAGCCCGGTGGCGGCCCGGCCCGGCCGCGCCCGCGCCGTCCACCAACCCCCGCCGCGCCCGAGCCGCGCCGGGGTGGGACCCACATGCGTCACGCCGACGTCGGCGTCGTCACCTTCCTCCTTTCCCCTTTTGCCGGCGTCGAAAGGGAACGGGGCGGGGCGCGCCGGTCATGGCGCCGCGCCGCGACGCGCCCCCGCGGCCACCCGCCGCCCCCGCCGTCCACGTGCCCCCGCGCCTCGCCGCTATAAGAAGCCTGCGCCGCCGCCCCTGGAAACCCCCAAACCCTAGCCGCCCGAGGGGATCGATCCCCTACCCGCCTACCCGCAGCCGGAGGAGAGAAGGGAGAAGGGGGAGAAGAAGAAGCTGGGAGCGGCGCCGCCACCGCGGAGCCGTACCCGCGACGCCGGAGCTGCCTGCGAGGAGGAGCCGGACCTGCAGGGCGCGCGCGCCTACGTCCTCTGCTTCCTCTTCCTCCTCGACGCCGCGCCGCCGCACCGCACCGCCACCTCTACCAGCGCCGCCTCCTTCCTCGTCTCTGCACCACCATCCTTCACCGACGCGACTCCGCTTCGGCCCGTGGCCACCTAGGTGAGGGCACCCATCTCCCGTCGCTCGTGGATGCCCCCGACCTTCGCGCCGGGGTGGAACGTGTCGTGCTCTGCGCCGCCGCGCCGTCGCCTGTGAGGCTGGCCTTCGAGCCAAGCTGGGATTTTTCGTGCAGGTGCCGCTGCCTTCACCGACGCGCGCCGCATTCTAGGCCTAGCCATCCCGTGTCGCCGTTGGCCGCCGCGTGCTCCGAGCCGTTCGCGTTCGCGATCGTGTTCGTGCCCGCGTTCGTGCTCGCGTTCGTGCTTGCGTTCGCGCGTGACGCCGCGGCACCCGACGCACCGCGTCGCTGTGCACCCCAGCACGCGCACGCGTCGATCTCGGGTGCCGCTTGAGCCTTGGCTCTTCCTCTCTCGTAGGACGCCGCCGCCGCGTTAGGCCGGTTCACGCCGTCGCGGCCTCGTTGTGGCCGAGGGCCCCGTGTGCCGTCGCGTAGGGGGGAGAGGCACGCCCGATCCCTTGGCCGCCGCGGACGCCCGTACCGACCGCCCCCGACCACGCGCACGCGCACACTCGTAAGCCGGCCGCGGACGCCGCCCTCGCCGCCGCCCATGGCGCCGAGCCGAGCTCCGCCGTACACCACCACGTCGCCTCGTCGTCGTTCCAACCCCCGCGCCCCGGCCGGAGGTAACCGGCGCGCGTGCACACCCCGCGCACGCCGTCCCCCTCACACCGCCGCGCCCGCCCGAGCCGGGGCTTTCCGCCGCCGCCACCGCGCCGCCGCCGCACACCACGCCGGCGACGACCGCGCGCGACGCCCCTAGGCCGACCTAACGCCCACCGAGCCCATCGCCTCGAGGAAGAACCGTAGGCACCTTGCCGACCGGCCCGCCCTAGCCGCCGTGGAGCACACCGCCGGCGACGCCGTACCGCGCCGCCGCGTCCCTCTCCCGTGCCTTCCGTCGAACACTTAGGGAGGGGGGGCGGATTTAGATCCCCGGCCGGTGGGTTGCACCGGAGGCCACACACGGCGGCGTGGCCGCAGCCCACACGCCGGGATCCGCCGTGGCCGGACCAACCCGGCCGCGCCCACATGCCGGCCACATCGCGCGGAGCCGCACGATCCCCTCACGGGATCGCGTGCGGCGCCCACCGGGAGCGAGCGCGGCCACATGCGGGCCGCAGGGGAGCCGGCCGCGGCGGATACGGTTTCGGGGGATCCGGTGTGGCCGGGGTGTTTTAAAGGGAAAAACGTATTTCTAATTACTAAAAATGCATTTTCTCTTGGAAAAATCATGGTAAATCCATTTTATCTCCAAAAATTACGAAACCTTTTCCGTAAAACTTCTAAAATCTCAAACTACGGGTTGGGATAGTGTTTGTTCCCGTTTTGGATCTTAATTACTCTTATTTGGATTTAAGTTGCAATAGGACCGCTGTTTATTTTCTTTTTCACGCTACTAGGAGCAGGAGGAGCCGGAGAGCTGAGTCAGGAGTACGACTACGCCGACGACTTCGCCGCGGAGGACTACCCGACCCCAGGTTCACGCCCGACCGAATCTGAACTACCCATTAGGCATTGCTGAGTAGTATTGCTAGCGCTTTACTTTATGTATGCATGTTGATGAACCTTGCACTGCCTCTTTATTTACCCTGTCCTTGATTGTCCTACTACTACTATATATGTTTATATGGGCGTGTATGTGCGCCGAGCTTCGCGATGCATGTGTGGGGATGGGAGTAGTGGTTCTTGGCGTGTGTGGGGTAAAAATTGGCAGGAGAAGGCGTTTTGGGTACTTTGGCGGGGGTGAGCTCGAAACAACCGATCTGGGATCGGGGATAGGGGTGTACTCCTCAGTGCATCCCTCCTGTTACGGTTTTCGGAGCCTAGGTGTTGGGGTTTTCGTGCGCTTGGAGGACATGAGCTCGCCCCGGTCTGAAATCGAGTGGATCAACTTGTTTATAGGACATCGTACACACCACCCCGCCGAGAGTGGGGATAGGGCCGTGTTGAGCTCGGCAAGTGCGGAACCATACCTACCTAGGAAGGATAGAGGGTATCTGTGGGGGAGCGGTGGAGGTGAGACCACCCTCTCAGAGCGTCTCCCGTGTGGCCACACGGGAGCATTTCACAGCTCCGGTCTTGTCTTCACCGCGGAGAGGACCGCTTTGAGGGCCGGATGCGGGGGTGGGTACGTAACTACCGAGAGTTCGCCGGTAGGATGGGCTCGGTCGGCCGTACACCTACGGGTACCATTCCGGGATGGGTACAGGTGTACACGCTCGCGCAGTTGTTCGATCTATAGCTATAGCCGCGTCCTCGGTTATGGACACCGCCTAGAAGACATGTTCGTTCCTCATGTTTTGGGATTTCTACCTCCCCCCTTATAGCCGAGAGTGTGGTGAGCCGTGGTTACGCCCGGCTAGAGGAGAGAGAGGCTCCATCTACCTCGTCGATCCGGTTGTAATCATTGAGATGCGAGGAGAGGAAGTTCTCGCATCGCCCCTAGACGAGAGTAGGAACCGGTGACGGGTCTTCCGGGGTAACCGGTTGGATCCGGTTGTGTTGAGAGACTTGGGTTTTGGGATATTGATGGAGAATCCTTGTTTATACTCGTCGTCGCCGCATAGGAAACCCCGGCCGTTTCCTTGTCTACTCTCTTTTCCCTTTAGAATTTAGGCCACTTAAAGCCGCATACGGTTGGTGACGTGGACCTATCCCACTCCTTGGGGATAGACTTTGGGTGTGCGGGGTACGAGTCCGACTTCGACTGCAACGCCGACGGATGGTACGACTGAGGGATACGTCGCTTCGCTCGAGTTGCCTGTGGCGGGAAGAATAAAGATGGAGACCCTTCTGAGAAGATAGCTACCGTTGCGTAGAATTTTCACTCTGATTCAGCCAAGAGGCTTGTAATGATGTACTCCATAATGGACATGTAATAAATTAATGTACTATTAACTTTATGTGATGCGATGTATGACTTTGTGTATCATTCTGTGAGACGTTCTGTACGCGATAGCCACTGATCCAGGGACTATCGCGATGGTACGAGGATTCGGGTTTTCTATGAAAATCCGGGGTTTTACATATATTCACCTTGGATGAAAGGAGCATTCATGGTTGAAGATGCCCCGACATTAAATTTCTGTATATACGACAAGAAAGTGTTCATAAATCATGTTTGCAATGGAATAAATTTTGAAAATAGGTTATGTCTTACAATTATTTGGTTTGTCTCAATGCGTTTGCCTCTTGTTTGGATATCAACTTGTTCCATATTGTCACCTGGAATGCAATAAATATGAAAAATAAATAATTAGAATAAATTTTACACTAGAACAAAAGCTATCGGAATGGTCACTACCTTCCTTCTGGGCAGCCTTCTTCCACTTCTTCCCTAGGATCTTCTCAAGAACATTTTTAAAACGTGTCTCCTTTGGACCTTTTATGACTGGAAGGATTCTGAATGATATTACACCATTTATTGGATCTAGGACACATTCATTTGGAGTAAGGGAAATCTCATTGGATTTTTCATAATGCCTCTCACTTAGATAAGTATCTGCCTCTGAGTTCAAATCATGCATGGCATTCTGGATTTTATCAAGTAATTCTTTTGATGATGAACACTTCAATGCAAGAGATGTGGCTTGTCGAGATATAAGTGTTGCCTGTGCATTCAAATCTCCCTCATCTGATCCTTGTTTTGTTTCAATATAAAATCCACTTTTAGCATATTTTGTCCATATAGACAATATATTGTGAAGGCAAATTATATACTCCATTCATATTGTAGACTCTAAGAGAATGTTTGCATAATAAACCTGAAACATATAACTCTCAATTTAGTCAAACAATATTTCAGGATACAAAATGCATTTTAAACAGCCTGAAATGTAATACTTAACATACCTATGCATTCAAACATCCGACAAGAGCATGTAATAGTTGAATCTTCAGTGTTCAATACTACTGTTGCTCCACGTTCAGATTGCATATACTTAACAAAGAATATTGAGTTTGTCCCATTAGTTTCCAACAATTCACAAGTCAATGTAAATTGTTTTTTTGAACTCTTCCTCAAACTCTGCATACATTCTCCTTGTATATGTTTCAGCTGCAGTTTTCAACATTGTCAGATTTTGAATGCAGCAAACTAGTATCTTCCGACGTGACTCAAAATCAGCATCCTTCTCATTTGACCTTAGATCAACTATAATATTTTCACATTCTACAAGTAGTTCTGAAAGACCGAGTTTCTTGCGAAATCTTTTCTTGAAGACATTGTCCATACCTTCGCTTCTTTGGGTCGAGTGCATGTCCGCTGTGAATGAGTCACGGTATACCGAAGTCCACTTTGCCCTCAAAGCATATAGATTTGACATCCATGAGTTTTTCTTAAGGTTGTATTTAGCCAACAATTCATCCAATTTCTCTGTGAAGTAACTCTCAGCTCTGTCCTCGTAGATACAACTTTTGAAAGCTGCCCAAAACTTACTACTTGGCTTGTCCTCTGCCTCATCTTCGGCCTCTTTAATAATAGGACTCAGATTCTTGACAGCATTTTGGCCAATGCCACAAACATAGGCGGTGGGTTGTGTTCGAAAATACATGAGCAATTGTTGTTGCCATTGCCGCGTCTTGATCTGCGAAAATTGTGCTTGGGTGCTTGCCAGACATTGCTTTAAGAAAGGACTCAAAGAGCCAAACAAATGATGGAATAGTCTCATTGAATATAAGTGCACACCCAAAAATTATTGTTTGCTTGTGATGGTTAGTGCCAAGAATTGGAGCAAAAGGCATTTCAAACTTGTGGTGGCAAAGGAAACAACATCACCAAAGCATTTATAATCCATGATAGACTGCCCATCTGCCCAAAAGAAATTTGCTATCTCACCAGTTTTCCTGTCCACCTCAACTGCATAAAAAATGTAGGTCCTGGACTTGTTTATTTCTCAAATATTCAGATAGTGTTTGTGCATCATTAGCTTCTAAGTACTGTCTGCGCTCGCGACCAATCTCATTATAGCAATCCATCTTAGTAAATGGTACTTTATCTTCCCCTCCATAGTGCTCCTTCACGAAATTGTAAACTTGGGATGGCTTCATTCCAGACCGTCGTGCCTGCCCAATTAATTTTCTATCTGCCTCTATAATGTGCCGTTGGGACCTGAACTTATGTGTCTTATTTGGACTGGCAAGATAATGATTGTGCTCTACTACGACCTTTTGCACAGTCCATACATTCTCCTTGCTGATACTAAAATGAACATGAGCACCACAACCAGGCCTTGTAATATCTTTTTGTGATGCCACATTTTTCGGACGTCCTTCGCCACTGCAAACAAAATACATCTGACATAAACTATCATCTTTGCGGTGCTTTGACCTGCTCTTTCTAACGCTGAAGACAACAAGTCCAGCATAAGTATTGTACACCTCATAAGCTTTTTTCTCACAATCAAAACTCGTTCCAACTTTATGTGCCATCTCAGCATATTTATCGACCATAAGCTGTGCAAATAACTGTCAATTGAAGTTGCACTATAAAAAAACATTAAATATAGTCTGCCCAAATTGTCATTTTATTTTTTACCTCAATAGGTACTTCAGTCTCCGCTGACCCATCATGTGTTTCTTGTTGTTCATGATCTTCTTCGTGATCAGGAGCATGTAAAGGTCTACTAAGAAACAAACAAGACGTTACATGAATTGATGACCAACACATAAACAAGGGACCATGATCACGAGCAGCCGCATCAGTTACCTGAGGACCGAAGGCGACGGAAAAACTTCCTCGCGATCCAACAGGGACGTTGTCGCCACCACGTCGTGGCCGTCGCCGGGTAGGGCTTCGCCGTGCAACCCTTCTTCCATAGTTGAATCAACGAGACTCCCTTCTGCCATGGCGCAAGACCTGAACGGGCACCGTTTCATACACGTTCACAGGCAAACACACGCAAAGACAAGCAGATGGCAACTGGTTTGTATCTTGAGCAGGCGAGGCGTACGGAGGATAGGTTCTACTGGCGACGAGGCCACAGAGCCCACGAGGTGCGCGGCTCCCTCCGAGGCGTGGCGTCGCCGGGCGAAGACGAGTGGCGCCGACCAGATGGTTGTGTGCGGCAGCAATTAGGGTTCCTGGGGAAGACGATTAGACGAGCCGCGCGCGGGAGCCGCGAGCCGGCGAGCCGAGACGCGGACCGCGGAGCGCGAGTGGGCCGGCGTCCGATCGTGAATGGGCGGCATCGCGAGGGGGCGCGCACCCGGGGGCGCGGTGCGCACCGCGCTCACCCCATAAGGGCGCGGTGCGCACCGCGCTCACCCCATAATTTTCCGTTTTTTACTCTCGTATTAGCATAGACATGGAAAGTCCACATATAGGATGATTAGTAGATGAATCCATGACATATTTATTTTGCTGGCTCCTGCAGTGTTATACAACCGTCTTGGGTATGGCTATGCTGGCTTATATTTGTGTCTTGCGGTTCGTGTACCATGACCCTGAAGTGCAAGAACACTCGTCATGTTACTTTTTGCTGGTATAGCTCTTTTTATCGTGGGAACTGGATAATTACCCAATTATTTTTGTGATGATACGTAGAACTGCATACTTAGCAGCTCCAATCGGATGTTTTGAGGACTCAGAAAATGTAGGCCGTAGCAGGAATGATCAAGGGATTCTTGTATCCTTGACTGTTAGGGATGGGCTGATCCTAGCAGCCGAGCAGGAGGCAACAAGGGTGATCCTAGAGACAGCGATAATGCAACGGTGGCTACCCTTGTTCGCTCAGATGATGGATTCCGTAGTGTTATTGCTGACGTTTGGCATGAAATTAGAGAGCTTAGCACTTCTTTTGCTTTTTTTAATTTATCTGTTATCATGTTAACCGGGAAGGTACGAGGCAGCACACTTGTGTGGACGCATGCCATCAGTGTCTTCGCCGGTGATGTCCTGGGTTGGTGATCTTCCGATTTGGCTGTTGCAGGTTGCCAACAAGGATCCTAATGTTGATTCAATTTAATGAAGCTCTCTGATTTGCCTAAAAAATGTAGACCACTGTTGTCGGTCGAATTCCGTCAACTAAGAACACTTGTTATGTTATGATTTGAACTTCATTTTGGACTAACCCTCCACTAGGCATACTAATGATATAACAAGTTCACCATTTAATGTGCATTTTGGAGTGTAGTGTTTTTTAATGAATTCAATGTATTAAATGAGGGAAGATGCAACTAGTTCGGATGACAATTTGCAAGTCAATCTAAGGAGCTCCGACCGTGTGCAAACATGCCTCCAAAGGTGGCAAGGACCAATGTGCTTCAATGAATAATTCCCGAGGACCGAGATGAAAAAACCGGAAGTTCATGCGTGAAGACCCCTTAACTTGGTGGCGGGGATAACAACGTCCAAAGTCCACATATGAAGGAGAAAACAACCAAAATGCAAAAGATGAAGCCTGGAGCAAGACGGGTCGGAACTGGGCCGAGGAGGGCCCAGGTCGATCGACCCAGGCCGGTCAGCCCACCCTCGTCTGGCGTCGGTTCGCCGCCCCCTTTCTTCGGTGTTATATAGGTGGAACCCTAAGTGCCTGAAGGAGCCACCATTCGCGAAAGACGAACAGAGAAGCCATGAAGACCCCTTAACTTGGTCGCGGGGATAACGACGCCCAAAGTCCACATATGAAGGAGCAAAAAAACCAAAATGCAAAAGATGAAGCCTAGAGCAAGACGGGCCGGAACTGGGCCGAGGAGGGCCCAGGTCGATCGACCCAGGCCGACCGACCCACTTTCTTCTGATGTCGGTTCGCCGCCCCTTTCTTCGGTATTAAGTACGTGGAACCCTAAGTGCCTGAGGGAGCCACCATTCGCGAAAGACGAACAGAGAAGCCTCGGAGATGAACCACAAGGGAGCGAGTCGATCGAGGGAGCGAGCATTCAATAGAAATCATCGCCGAGGTCAAGGGAGGCCACCATGAGGAAGGAGGACGCTGAGGCCCTGCCACAACACCACCGGAGTTGAAGGACAACAAAGACCGAACTTCATCGGAGGCATCCACCATGCTCAACCATGCCATGCTTAGCATCTTGATAGGGTAAAGTTTATCGTTTGTCCATGGAGTAGTAACGGAACTTGAAGTGTAGTCACTTATCTTGTTTGTATCATATGTCTATCGTACCTTTGTTGATGATGCTTAATGTTTAAGGCTAGCTACCATGCTTTCGGGGTTGCTCCCGTTGATCGCGTCAACATAACGTGTTCATCAGGTTTACCGATTACCTTCGCGTAGTGACATGTACGAGGGAAGGGGAATGTCTAATCCTCGACCACAAGCTTAGATAGATTGGATCGTGCATCTTCTAGTACCTAGACTCCATGGGCACACGTTCTTCATATTTGTAGGGTTAGTTTGTCTTTACTTTATAGATTAGTCTTTCTATCATAAGTCTTCAATCAACTAGATTAGTGTTAGGTTAAACGCTAGTAATGCCATTGCTCCTTGGATTGACAAAACCTTGGGTTCTCCCATAGGTGAAAAAAGGCATAGAAGGTCCGTACGCTTGTAGATTGAAACTTTATACGAGTTTTAACCATCACAGCCACATCAGGAATGATCAAGAGATTCTGGTACGCAAAAGAGACAATAGATTAGTCTAATAAATGAGTGAGGGTATTTTTCAGGTAGCGGACGTAGTGTGTGATTATTGATTATATGTCCTCCGTCCTAGATTACTGTTCATTTTGGTTTTTTAAGATACATGTACATGTGTATGGTATCTAGAAAATCCAAAATGAATGCTCCATCCGTCTCACATCATATTGTTTGACTTTTTTTATTCAAATTTGACTGTTCATCTTATTTAAAAAATTGTACACATATCCTTCGTTATTTAAACTCCTTAAGAAGTTCTCAAGCTTCTGATTGGCTGTTGTGAGTGGTAACTGAAACATAGGACGTACCACCCATCCTGTCCCCTGCAGCAGTGCTGCACCCGACTCCCTGCCTTCCCACCGCACGCCATCGCGCGCCTACCTCTTCCGCTTCTTCACAGCAGATCAATCAGCTCCATCAATGTCCGTCGCATGCCCTCGCCTCTTCCCCTTCTCCATGGTGATTACAGCCCTCCACCTCCCTGCCTCTTAGGATGACTAATATGGTACACTCCAAGACGGTGCAGAGGCCCTTCCCGACAGTGCAACCCCAGCTGGCGGTGCGGAAGCCCTCCCCGATGCGGCGGTGTTTGCCCAGGCAACCGTCCGTGACGCGGCGGCGCAGAGGCCCTCCCCGATGCGGCGCTATTGCCCAGGGGGGCCTCCCCGTTGCGGCCGGCGCAGAGACCCTCCCCCGACGTGGTGCTATTGCCCAGGCACCCGTCTGCGACGCGACAGCGCAGAGGCCTTCCCCGACGCGGCGCTGTTGGCCATGCGCCCCACCCCGACGCGGCCGGCGTAGAGACCCTCCCCGACGTGGCGCTCCCTCCTCGACGCAGTCGGCACAGAGGCCCTCCCCGGCGGCGCTGTTGGCCATGCGCTCCACCCCGGCGCGGCCGGCGTAGAGGCCCTCCCTGACGCAGCCGACGCAAAGGCCCTCCCCGGCGGCACAAATACGGACTAGTGGCGTAGAGGCCCTCCCCGGTGAAGCTCCGTGGTGTGGAGCCCTCCCCGACGTGGTGCTGCTGGCCATGCGCTCCTCCTCGACGCGACCGGCGCAAAGGCCCTCCACGATGCGGCGCTCCCTCCCCCGACGCAGCTGTTGAGGTGTTCGCTCTTCAAATCAGGTTCCTATCCAAAACATATACCATTCGTTCCCATTGGTATGTCGTGTCGTTCAATGGTAGCTTATGTGTTTTTTTATTCAAACAGTTTAGCCTGCTCAGTAAATTGATGATTCTGTCGGTGACTTTTGGACACAGATCAGATTCAAGGATCCTGAGCCTGCACCATGTTTCTAATCTTCAGTTTGGATCTTCTCCTAATCAAATTGTGATTAAACTTATTGGTGATTAAAATTCAGATCTCTTAAAATCGTTCCTAAATACCCGCGACAATTGTCATGCTACCAAGGACTCACTCTAATAAATAATTACATGTTCTTTTTTCGAGATACACCATGTAATCGTTATGAATATTTGTGTATACTCGGATAAGAAACTTCAGTTCAAATAGCTTGCCACTTTGGTTTAAATAAATAGTGATGCTCATTACCCGAGTATTTCAACTTTACATAATATGCTCATGTTCTTATCGTCAAGAGATGATATCACGGTAAATTTTCCTTAAAATTATTGAATTTTCTTAATTCCCGCAGCAACGCGCGGGTGAGATTCCCCTAGTTTCCTAGTCCCTAAGCATTATGCTGACATGTACTGATCTCCTCCTCTCCATAATATATATGTGTGTGTTATATATATATATATATATATATATATATATATATATATATATATATATATATATATATATTAGAGTGGATGGATTTTGTACCACCGGTGCTAGATGTCCCCCCGTGTGTGGTAGCTACCCATTCCTCACATGCAACGACGCGTGGCTGTTTGGTGCAGACGAAGCCGTTTCTCCTCCGTTATAGTGATGACGGTCCACCAACAGAGACCAACCGCTTCGCTTCAACACAGCACCGCACGCATGGCCCATTCTCGAACCGTCGCTACCCCACCGTCTCCGCCAGCTCCCTTCCTGCGCCGCTACACTGAGACCCCGCGCGACGGCAGACGGCGGATCTCAGACTCCGCTCCCTTCCTGCGCCGCCCCCGATAGGTCAACCTTGCCCCCCCCCCCCCCCCCCGACCGCTTGATCGAGACCCCGCGCGCGGCGGCCGCCCGCGGATTTAGCTGCCGAGCTAGGTCAATCTTTGCTCCCCCCGACCGCTTCAATGAGCCACCGCGAGTGCACCCGCGGATCTAGCTGCCAAGCTAGGTCAACCTTGGCTCCCGCTGTAACCTGGAGCGAGTTGTAGGAGCCTCCGCCTTGGGTCTGCAGGCCGGTATGGTTTGGCGCGGTGGGGAGATCCGCCGTCGCCAAGCAAGCACCTACTCCACCGCCCACTCCTCCCGCATTTTTCCTACCGGGGAAAAATCAGGTTTTCCAGATCTCGCGATTCCTCTGCTTTTTTTACTGTCTTCACTTATTTTTTTTTGTATTAGTTAGTTTTTTGTTTGATTAATTTTTACCTTGCTCAATTTTTTCAATTTTTCATTATTTTAACCTCTGGAATTGTTTTATTAATAAAAAAGTTAACTGGGCCATAAACAACATATGGTTTTAGTCAAGGTAGAAATTACTGCCCGCGCCCACGGCCCAATGGGCCTATGAGTAGCCTAAAAACGGAACAATGGGCTCTTTTTCGCCTGGTTCCACCATAGCCTTTACTGCGCATCAGCCTCTGCGTCCAAACTCCACATGCTTCCTGCTATACATACAAAGCCATCCCCTACCGCTTTGCACCCACGTAGTTGCAAAAAAACATGTCGTACATACCCCTTTTTCAGCGCGTGTGGTGGGGGAGAGTGATTACCATGGGGTGTGTCCAATCTAGAGTATGTTTCTCTTCCTGTTAATATTAGCTTCTACACGCTTTTCGCTTCAGCAGTTTTAATTTTTTTCTGGTTTGTTCCTTTTGCAAGGAGGAGCTGAGGTGTGAAGCTGGCTTCCTACCGCAGTACCACTTGTTGAGACTTGAAGAGGGTGATTTGAGAAGACTTGTGAGTTTTTAGCCTTACTACGACCCCACTACCTTGCAGGCTTGCTAGTAGCATTACCTCAATGTCCCCTCAACCCCCGGGTGTTATTTTCCTTATGTGTTTTTTCAGTTTATCCCATCCAATTTGGTGGAAAGGTGTTCCCTGTCACCCGGGCAAGATGTAGCTTTGTTGGACTATATGGGGCGCACTAGTACAGCTTTCGTGGAGAGTTGTGTTGATGTCTTCTATCTAGGAAGAGGTTGGAAGGAGTTCCTGGAAGTTATCGATGCGTCGAAGGGAGACCACATCCTTTTTGAGTTCACAGCAGCTAGAACTTGCAAGGTTGCTGTTTTCAATGGAAAGTTTGGTTGGCAAAAGTACCCATATGTGGATGCACGGCACGAATACACTGTGCTGAATCCTAGGGAACCAAGTAAGTCGTTTTTGTCTAACTACGTAAAAAAACAGATTTGCACACCTTCAATCTATCTTGTAGATGTGTTGCTTTTAAATCTGCATTTTTGATGAATGTAGGGTGTTTCTTCAATTCCTCGTGGCCTACCCCATCTTCACCTACGCGTGCTTTGAATGCCGGCCCTTGTACTATGGCCTCCGCCTCTTCGTCTGCTGGTTAGCATCCTTGACAATTCTTTTCTTCCTCAAAGTTTTGCCTTTTTTTGGTTGCCGTCTAGTTCTTACTCAAAGTTTTACTTGCCCCGTTTCTCTCTCAACTGATTTTGAATGTCGTCGTGTTGGGCAGGCACCCCGAATGATATGAGCTACGACGAAGGTGATTGGCACCCCGCATTTTTAAATGATTTTGCGAAAACTGTTAACTAAATATCATTCCCCCCCACCCACCGTGCCCTCCACACCCCCACTCTACAGTGTGTGACGGCAATGTCTGCAACGCATCTGGAGCTGCGGTCGATGCAGTGATGCTTGATTTTCTTGAGGAGCTGGTTGGTGGGCGGAAGTTAGATATACCGTTGTACTACTACAAACTCGGAGTAATTGAGCTAGAAGCAGGATTCCTGGTGCAGAACTATCTACCCTATCCTTTTTTCGTATGCATAGCTTTATTGTTTTGATAGTTAGTGTTTCTTGCACGTATATTTGTGTTAATTTTTCACTTTTCTTTCTTATGTGCAGAGTTTGGATAGGGGGTTTAGCCTTACCCACATCCCTAGTTTGATGGGTGGTACTCACAGCAAGACGATCACCATTTCCCGGGCTAGAGACGCAGAAGTGCATGCTCGTTTGTTCGTGGATTTCCAAGGCGTAGCACATATCGCGGATGGCTGGATGAACTTTGTTCGCCAGCAAGGGGTGTTAACACTAACTGAGTGTGTGTTAGAGTTTAGGAAGGTTAACAACAGTGTCAATGTTTGTGTTCGCATTGTTCACTCAGGTTAAAAAGAATGATAAAAGCATGTGGTCTAGGAGCGGCAGGACTAGGAGCGGTACCCCCTACTGGGTGAATGGTGATGTTTTATTTAGGCGGTGTGCGTGTAATGTTGGCAAGTGTCGGTGTCTCTGTCTTGTTCTAATTAGATTTGTTGAACTGCACCAAAATTTGCAATGGTTACGGCGGAAAAAAAGGAGTTGTGTCTCTGATGCATCGCACCATTTTTTTGTTGCCCCTGTTTAATTTTAACCATGGAAAATCACTGCGTTCTTTCACCAAAATTTTGATCCGCTGAAAATGTTTGAACAAGGATACCATGGATCTCTCGAGCACCGCGCTAATTGTATCACGTTTAGGGTTGTGTTAATTATTTATTATCCATGGAGGCAGATCGACGACCACGCGGTCCCTACCACCACGCGCAACGACCTGCTCTCGTGTATATATAACAAAGGCTGAAGCTCTAGCATGTCGCACACAAACATACCATCTCGCTCCCAAAAAACATACGTTTGATGGCAACAATTTTTTCCGCCGCCGCCATAACCTGCTCCGCGCTGCTCACGGTGGTTGCGATCCTACATATCATGAAGATATCTACAGGAGGTTTCATCTTGGCGTGTGCGTCCATATCGTTTATCTTCTTGCTCTTCTACTATGCAAGAGCTTTGTTGCGTTGGTTCACAGGTGGTGTTGGCGTGCAGTCCGTTTTTGCTTCTGTTTTTGCAGCAGGGGCCTTGCTGTTGGTTGTATCATGTGGAATTATTTGGGTTGTGGCAGGACCCGCGAGTGGCGTTGTGTCAATATTGTTATCATTACCAACTGAGATGGCATTGTTATGGTGGTGCGTGTTCAGGGCTAGAGGCTGCGGCAACAATGAAAATGTGGATTTGGTTTGATTTTCCCCCCAATTTCTTGATACTAAAGTAGCTGGACATCGAAAGTTTGTATTCAGAACTTGTGTCTATATAGAATGTTATTCTGTTTTTTTGTTGATTTCCTCAATGATGCCACTATACGGACAGGTTAGCCCGGTGACATAGCCCGGCAGGATTTTCGTTCTACAAACTTTTCCCCACATGGATCCGTGAAAAGACTCCAAAAGTCTTAAAAAATTAGCAATTTTTTTTCTCGTATTGAAGTATTACTCTTCTCACAGAAAAAAAAAGTTTCTTTTCTCCTGAAAACTATAAGTTTTCTTAATCAAAATCCCACTGTTCCGACGGGGGGAAGAAACACCAGCGCTGCACATAGTTCCATACGCGCTTTAAAAAATACTGCATAATAGGGTCCCACGCGGGGTGCTCAACTAACGAACTTTAGTTTTTGTCCGTATCCACCACCTGGCACCGACGAATAGGTGGAAAAAAATAAAGGCAATTATAAAAAATAACTACGTTTTTTGTCTTACTTGAGTGGCGGGGAAAAAGGCATAAAAAGGTAGACGCGCCTGCCCCCGGACGACTGCAGCATGCAAATTATCGCAGAAAAAAAAGAACCCACGGCTAAAAGTACTGCCGTAGCTGACCTGATTTTGAAAAGAAATCTGTTTAGTGTTGATGATTAGTAGATGAGAAATAATTATTGATATTACGTTGTCTTATCAAAGTTTTATTTTTTAAAATGTTGTTTTAAAAACAATTTCTAAAAGTTATTAAGTTCGAGAAGACTACTTGCAAGTACGTCTCTTCGAGCTGTGCAGGGGGCGGTCAGTCCCGCACGCGACCCCGCTTTGCCCCACTTGTTTAATTGCAAAAAAGCCGCGAGCAGCGGGCACGCTTACAACGTACAGACAGGAAAATTAAAACCAGGGTCTCCGGCTAGAAGCCAAAAAAACTATTTTTGGCAAACTACAACCCATGCTGCCATTGTCTGTGTGATAGGATACAATTCGGTTTAAGTAAGTTGACCTCTGATCCCGACCACCCCAAAAAACAAATCTTGTTCGCGAGTTTTTCTGGGCCCTCTTGTAGGACTAGGGTTGGGCAAAGTAAGGTCAGGTACATGTCTCCGCCAACAGTTTATTTTAATGGACCGAACAGTATAAAAGGAAGTAGCTCATAGGCCGATCCATTCTGTCGCATCCTGTCTCCGAGATCACGAGTGCGGGCAGTCGAGCACCGCGTCCTCGTGACCGCTGGGGCATCACCTGTGCCCGGCACCTGCGAACTTTTGGAAGACGAGAATAACCAAAGAAGCTCAGGTACTCAGAGTTGTCCGCGTGGGAGAAAACGGCCGAAGCACTGCTGCAGTACTTTTTAAAATTTTATCCTTGCACACAAGGCTAAACACGCCACTGCGCCCACGCCACCCCGCCCACGCCCCCCGCACCCCACATACACAACTCAAACCTCACCATTCCACGGCGTACTACCAGAGGTATATAAACGGTATTTCACGAACCACCCCTCGCACCACCACCCCCCCCCCCCCCCCCACCCCCACCGCCCCCGCCCCACAGCCTCGCCGCCCTCTTGTCTTGCTACCATCAACCCACCACCCAGGCCCCCCCACCCGTTCAAGGTTCATGGCAGGGGGCAAGGTACGGCGTCGGAAAATTAATGTGTCTTTTTTTGGGGCCGCATTGATTTCTATGATCTCTTTTATTGCATCTTCTCTTTGTTCCGCACGGTCTTTATACTCGATCTACACACCTAAATTTTTCTATATGTTCTCAGTATTTATTGAGTGGGAAATTTTCGTCTGCATTCGCTTGAGCCAAAATTAATGTAGTCCCACCTGGAGAAAGCCAAAAAAAGTAGATGTTCATCCGTTAGTGTTTGCCTTCAAAAAAAAATATTTTGTTGGTAGAAACTTGTGAATAACCGAATTCTCAACATGTCAAACCTAAAAAAGAATCGAATCCCTGCTTATGGACATGCCGCTTGAAAGAGTTATCTGTATCTGGAGATAGCTTCCGAGGAGGGATGCCTGCATCAAAAAAAAATACGAGTGAGGTGAAAAAAAACAGGAAAAAAGGTGCAACAGATCTAAATAAAACTGAGCAATCGCGGCAAGAAGGATTGTGACTTTGAGTCTTTGACTAACAAATTCCATGAATACTAATTGAGCAACACGCATGGACAAAACACAAGAAACAGAAATACCCCCCAGTGAGATCAGTGCAAAAACTAACAAAATTTGTGCCTTTGAATCTTTGCCTAGCAAATTGAAGAAGAAGTAGTTTGTTGCAAAAACAAATAATAACATAATAATGGTCTCCGACCTGTGATCCCGCCGATCTGATTCGTTGGGCAGGGCGCTGTGTTCTTCTTTGGGGCTGCAAATGCAAGCAGATTAGACCCCAGCCACATAAATTCGACAAAAAAGGTGAAGGGGGAACAAAAAACAATCTCGCATACAGAGTGGGAGCTACACACCTGTGAGCACGAACAAGAACACTATGGACCGTCGGTCTACTGCTGCATGGAAGATGGGGAGACAGGTCAGGGAAGGGATAGCGAAAAAGATGGCCGCTAACCGCCTTGTCCGAGCAGGAGCCGCGAAGGCGACGGCGGATCTCCAAAACGCGCCTCCGCCGTGCTGGGTTGGCGACGGGGGATCTCCCCACCGAGCCAAACCATGGGGGCCTCCAGACTAGTCCTAGCGTCCGGCAGGATACCACCAGAGCCTCCAGGATAATCACCGGCAGTAGATCCACTGGCGGGCGGCGCGGAGTATTAGTGAAGCACTGCTCGGGAAAGGTGGCTTCGGCACCGTGTACCTCGGATACCTGTCGACGGGCATGGAGGTGGCCGTGAAGCTGAAGCGAGTGATGGCAAGCGTTGGCCGATCCAGCCGAGGGGAGCAAGAGTTCGTGGCGGAGGTGAACTCGATAAGCAAGCTCTCGCACCGCAACCTCGTGAAGCTGGTCGGGTGGTGCCACGAGCGGGGCGAGTTGATGCTGCATCGGGAGGGGGGAGCCATGGTGGATCTAAGCTGGAAGGGAAGCACTGCGGTGGCTGTAGGGAGGAAGGTGCGGCAGGGAGTGAGAGGCAGCGGTGAGCTGACGCCGTTGACGGAGAGGTTGTTGTCGTTAAGTGTTCGGTGGGATTCCGCAAATGGCTGGATGGGGATCGGACAGTTGAAAACAGGTAGGGTAGCTATCACTGGTGGTGGGTATCTAGCACCGGTTGTATCTATATATATATATATACATATATACACGTGCTAATCTACACCCTGGTTGTAGAGTAAAATTCTACACCCGAGCAGTAATTGCGGCCACAAACCGATTAACAATTACCGAACTAAGTCCGGGATTACCGAACCATGCTCACCGGTCGGTAATCTCGCGATTTGGTTCAGTAATTTTTTACGCAGTTTGGTCGATAATTACTTGTTGGGTGTAGACAGGGGATTCTACACCTAGGGTGTAGATTAGCGCTACCGTATATATATGTGTATATATATATATATATATATATATATATCCGCTATTTGGTACCCATGGTACTAAATAACTTATTCAGTACCCGACCCAACCTCAGGCCCCCGGCCCCTTTCCTACGCACGCGCCGCACCTTTGATTTTTTTTCTCCCTAGTACGTGCGCGTTTTTTCTTCCGGTTCCAGGCGTAGTGGGCAGCCTTGCCGTTGCAGATTTTTTCAGAGAAGTGACGAGGTTGCCTCCTGCGGAAATTGGAGTGCGACCTACGTAGTGTCTCTCAGGTTGCTTTTTTGCACGGATCGCCATTTGCAAAGTTAGTTGAGAAAAGGAATGCCATGATTGGCAACAAAAATGAAATCTGTTTTTAGATTTATTAAAGGGTGTGTCATAGGGTGACATAACAATAGAAATGCATAGATTTGAACGGAACTGTTTTTGGCATTAAATAATTTCTCGTCCGTGATGATGAATAAAAAGAATACAAGTGACGTTCATTGCCCATCATCATAACTTGGATTCAACATGAATGTATGATTTTTTTCCATAAGTCCAATCAAAACAAAATCATACATACGGTTTTCAGCCACATGAACCAAAGGGCTAGTACCACATATATAACAGCTAACACTACCAGGAACCAATATCTGGATCCTAATCCAGCTTTGCCTGTGCTGCTTGCAATCATTTCATTTCACCAATTTCTATGACTCTTGCATCTTCACTTCTAAATCTGCAGCAGTTGTGCCATATCCAACCCCTCAAAATTCTTGGCACGGATTGCAATCTGCTTCACATGAACAAGTCATCACTCAGATTAGCGAAAAGTGAAAATAAAACCCCCCAAAAAATCCCACAGTGCTCCTTCATACGTATACTAAACATGAGAAAAGGACTGCTAAACTTGTCAATATATGATTTAAATTTTAATAGAACACATATCTACAAAAGTTGGAATCAGGAATTAATCCGACAAATTAAAAAAGCTCTGAAAAACATGCACCAGTGGAGTTTCATAGAAAAGAATACAATGCTAGTCAATGATAAAGGGACAAGTAACCTGAAAGCACGAACTCAACGCGTCGGATTGAAACAGCAACTAATCGGATCAAACCACATCAAATAGTTGAGGATATAAAGGCTCAGATAAAGAGGCAGCTCATCAATAGAAAACGCATCCAGTCAATGAGGGATGTAAAAGGGTGTGCGAGTGAATGGATTGACAAGGAACTCGGAGCTGCATGCCCTGTCAGCAACATAAATTAACTGTTTTCCCTTCTCAATTAGTACCTTTTAAGAAAGGTAACACATATATCAAGCATACAATCGAAGCATTTCCATGGCCCGAGGCCTATGCAAGCGCCAGGATTGCCCATGACATGTACATCAATTTGCAAGCATCAGGCAGAATTGAAAATCTTAATCAAGTCATCATATTCAGAAAATTAAGGGATTAGTTGCTGTTGCAGGCTCATTTCTGGCCCCATTATTGTCCTATTAGTGACGAATTGGCAGCTTCATACATAGAACTATAAGCCTGTATGCTTCTGCATCTACAAAAATCTAGAGAAAGGTGCATAACCTATCTCAATGAAAAGAATGCAAATTATTGTAGAAAAAATAAAGTTCAATCAGCCATAGAATTCCACCATCAAAAGCAGCATAACCTAGAACAAATAGAATAGGGTGGCAACTAAAAGAAAAATGGAGTGTTTTCAATCTAGACAAAAAAATCATGTCTAATGTTTGCCAAATCAATGATGTACGGCTCCGTAACTCAAGCTTTAGATCTTACACATACTACCTCGTATACTTCTGAAAGGTCACCAAATCTGGCACGCTAAATTGGGCGTCCTTTACGACTGAAAACATGTTTTATTTAGCTGTACAGAAGAGAAGAGACTTCCATACTTCTCAGAGTTGTACATCGTGTTTAACTACCTTTTCTAAAGGAAACAAACAATTAACTTTTAGGGTCTTACATGTTTGACCAGGCATTCTCCCTATCTCTATCTGTTCTGAGTTTTTGTTATCAGCACTATGCAGCGGCTCAATATCTCCTTATTATCAGTTATTTTCTCATTGTCAATAGTTTCCATCTTATAAGCCAGATCAGCTTTACACCTGACTTTGCTTAACCTTAATCCATTCTCAACCAAACTCCAGAGCACAAATCCACTTGAGGACCATTTTGCAGGCAATGATTCGGTATCACAAAGTCACAAATGCAGGAACAAGATGGCTTCGGAATGATACCTTCGAAAGGGCGGAGATGTTATGCTGGTGGCCGCAAGTCAATGGGACTACTGCAGCGGCTTGAAAGCGTGTGCAGGGAGCCCAACTACAGGGGATTTTGTTTGAAGCCTTGAGCGCATGTGACCCAGGGCCTTTCATGGTGCCACCGTTGCCTGCGGAGGGCAGAGAGCCCGGCGAGCATCGTCGCCGGCAGCGGCACGAGAATGGAATAACACCATGGGAGCTTGCCTGGCCTCCATAGATTGGAACCAAATCATGGGCGCTTGATCTGCACAGAGGACAGGAAAATCGAATTTCGTATTAATTAATTACCAGCACAGTAGGTAGGGGGATTGACCTTCACAGATCACGGGCACGGCGAGAAACAGATCAGCTTGATCCAGCTGCCAACGGAGGGTGGCTCAGAGGCATCTCACTGGGCCATGGAGACCTGACGCACCCAGCTCTGCGATGTCACAGTCTTCATCACCGCCCAGCTTCCGCGGCAAGGTGCGGCCGTGGAAGCCCTCGACGACCGCACGGATGGACCAATCTCCGTCGGGCAACGAGAGCGGTAGGGTCCGATGCCTTGCGAGGGAGGTCCGCGCGCGATGGAGACCCTCATGGACAGTGTTTATGTGCTTGGAATCGGGGGTCGATGCAAAGGGGTGCAGCTCCGGCGGGCGCCGACCTAGCTCCGGCGCGCAGGAACGAGCTGCGGAGACGGGATCGGTGAGCGGGCGGCGACGCCAGCGGAACAGGGGTAGGGGGGACGAAACTGGACAGACGGAGGTGCGCCACGATCTAATCGGTTCCGCAGGTTAAAAACCGGGAAAAAATCAGATGAGAAAACAAATCAGCGAGTTGCGGTGGGACGCAAGCCCGATGATGGGCTCGGGAACTCAATAGTATTCGGTACCCAGGTACCATATAATATTACTCTATATATATATATATATATATATATATATATATATATATATATATATATATATATATATATATATATAGGAAACGTATCACGTGGAAACTAACCCTTTCATGCAAACTATGAAAACTTCAATCTGAGTCACACGATGTTGATCCAAAGGAGGGCTCATGGGAGGTGGGAGGGGTGATTTGCAAAAGTGCCTTTGCAAATCATCTCTCCCACCTCTCATGAGTTTTGCACATCACCCCTTCCACCTTCTATAAGTCTCCCCTTGGATCAACATCATGTGGCTCCGATTGAAGTTTCCATAGTTTGCACGGATGGATTGGTTTCCACCTGATATGTTCCCATATATATATATATACATACACGGCAAAAGCATTTCTTGCGTAAAAAATTACTAAACTAAATCGCGAGATTACTGACCGGTGAGCATGCTTCAGTAATCCCAGGACTTAGTTCAGTAATTGTTAATCAGTTTGGCCAGTAATTACTGTGGGTGTAGAATTTTACTATACACTCAGGGTGTAGATTAGCACGTATATATGGATCTGGGCAGCTTTTTTACGTAATTTGGGAAGCGCGTCATCGCGTGGCCAATTCCTTCACATGACACGTCCTTAGCGGTTCATACTTCCGGTTTCATAGCAGTTCACCAGATATTACCGGTTCAATTACACAACCAATTATTTAGCTGGATCGAATCAGTTCCCAATTTTCCGACCAAAACCACAGGTCCGATCAGGTCCTAAACGAGATAATCCATCCAAACCCTATACTGACTGGGTTTTCCTTGAAAGAGAACAACAGGGGAGGTCCCTACTGGAACTTTTCATTTTTTTAATTATAATATATGTACATGTTACACAGCCTTAGGTCCAAAGGAAAAAAAGAGGAAGAGTACTAATTGAAATTACAAAACCAGGTTTCTAACTCTACCCCTAGAGTCGGTTTGGCTCTGTGTAACAGTAACCTGAACTCATCCTTGAAGATGATCTTCCATCTGGTCAGGGAGACACACTTGACACACCATTTTTTGGTAATAGTGAAAAAAACCCTCCCTTCAATTGCATGTTTATACGTCGATTTGGCTGAGTACTCTCTTGATGCGGCTGTGGTCCACATAATGGTCTGTGTTGTTCTGGGTTTGTAGACTGATAAACAATCTCATCAACAAGTTTCCAAAGTTGAACATATTATGTAAGCAAGCTGAGAACGCTTAGAGTTACACAATGCCGAAGAAACGCAATCAAGTAGCGCATCATTCGAACCACAAGGATAACAAAAAAGTATGCTTACAGAGTATGATCAGACACATCTGACCACAACCATTCCATAGTCCATACAATTCGAACGGTTTTAGAATCGCAAGAAGAAGGAAGCCCATCAGATCCTTTGCACTTTTGCACCTGTGCCCTCCCAGCCCATCAGTTCGGTAGTTTGTGCTGCTAGTCGCCTCCTCCCTCCCATGCAAATCTACTTGGTCAGATCACCTCGGCAGCAAGCCTGCATTGCAAATTATTAGTTATAGTGATGTAGTTACAAACAAATCAGAAACAATTATCTGCCTCACAAGTATAACCGCGTGACTTAAGAGGCATACCCCAAGGAAAGAGGCAAAGTGAATAAGCGAAGCACATATCAACAACACCATGAGAACAACATTATCTTTGACGTCGAGTGCCAGGTTGACGAAGAATATGACGAATAAGTTGACACCTGCAAGGACAAGATCGAAGGAAGATCATTTAGGAATGGCCAACACCAAGACATGAACAACCAAAATCATGTTCGAAACGCACCTAGCACCCCAAGCCGAAAGAGGATCTGCAAAAGCCATAGCTCCAGGAGAGATCGCGCATATGCGCTGAAAGGCACACCGGCAGCCTGCAAGGTCCACCACGAGCAGAGGCCAAGGTTGGACCACCATCGGAAGCTTTTCGACAAGTTCTTCACGCTCTCTGCAACTATATTCGGACCCAGGTAGGTGATCATGGTCAACGAGCCTTGCAACGCGAGCGAGGCCATGGCATACCTCCTCCCGTCTCCCTGCAACATTGGTAAAACTTATATCACACAACAGACACGGATAAGTCTGCGAATGGGTTGGTTTAAAACTGGTTTTAATGGTTTGGTTTTCCTAATTGGTGTTGGTTGGTTTGGTGAATAATGTCGTGACATACATAATGAATGGGTTTGGTTCGGTTTAACAATCTTAATTGTTTGGATCTGTTTGAAATGATTTGAATTGGTTATATGTGTCACATAGATCAAAAGTTAAACTCAAACTAAAAACTCGCGTTCACATCTTAAAATTTTAGCGAATTTGAATAGAAATTGTTGGAGATGTCTTCGAGTGACAGTCCGCTACTTTGTGCAAATTATCATACCTAGATCCACAAGTGGGCCTCATATTGAGAGTCGGACCCTATAACTTAAAGCTCGCGTTCACACTTTAAAATTTCAACGAATTTGACTGAAATTTGTTGGAAATGACTTTGAGTGAGAGTCCGCTACTTTGTGCAAATTATCATAGCTAGATCCACATGTGGGCCCCACATCGAGAGTCGGACCCTAAAACTAAAAGCTCGCGTGCACACTTTTAAAATTTCAACGAATTTGACTGAAATTTGTTGGAGATGTCTTAGAGTGACAGTCCGATACTTTGTGTAAATTATCATACCTAGATCCACGCGTGCCCCCCCCGCGAGAGTCGGACCCTAAAACTAAAAACTCGCGTTCACACCTTAAAATATCAACGAATTTGACTAAAATTTGTTGGAGATATATTAAAATGACAGTCCACTACTTTGTGCAAATTATCATACGTAGATCCACATGTGGGCCCTAAGTCGAGAGTCGGACCCTAAAACTAAAAACTCGCATTCACACCTTAAAATTTAACGAATTTGACTTGCATTTGTTGAAAATGTCTTAAATGGCAGTCCGCTACTTGGTGCAAATTATCATACCTAGATCCACACGTGGGCCTCACGTCGAGAGCTGGACTCTAAAACTAAAAGCTCACGTTCGCACTTTAAAATTTTAACGAATTTGTCTGAAATTTATTAGAAATGTCTTTAGAATGACAATCCGCTATTTTGTGCAAATTGGTACATCTAGATCTACACGTGGGCCCATCTATGGAAAATGAATTTTATGTGACAAAGCATCACTTTGAGATATAAGTTTGGTTTGATTTGTGGTCTTCTACACTACTTAGATACATAAGAGAAATGTGTTGGACGGTGTGGTTTCAAATTAATTTCGTTTTATGTATATGTATGGTTTGGCTTGGTTATTGGGGTGATTCTAAGACCATTGGCAGCCACCGTTGAACACGAAGTGCGGCAAAGACCAGACATACCTGACCAATGCCTCGCTCGACAGCCTCCTCCACCGCGGCTTCGTCCTGGACCACCTCCTCGCTTGGCTCATCGCGACGGCGCCGCCTTCCGCATAGGCGTGACAACCAACAGCGAGACGCGCGACGGCGCTCGCTGAGCCTTGCCGCGCCGCGTTCCACCCGCCTCATCGCGTCGGCGGCCCGCTTGAGCTCCAGGCACGCACGCGACAGGCGCACCGCTTGGTCGCGGACATCCATGAGGGGGGCGCTCTCGGCCGCCTCCACCGCGGTAGCCGCGGCGCTGAGCTCGCCGATGCAGTTCAGCAGCGCCGCCAGGTCGGCTGGCTGCTGGAACGCCTCGATGGCGGACTGGAGTTGCGTGCACGGCACGCGGGCGACCTTCGCGGCGTCAGCGACGCCGCGAGCCCGCGCGACGAGCTCGGCGGCAGTCTGCCGGAGCTGCGGCATGCCTTCGCTCAGCAGGTCGAGGGTGACCGCGACGTCAAACCGGTCCACTGCCTCCTCCTGCAGGAATTATTGTCAGGTATACTACTACTTCGAACATGGGGACGAATCCGTGAACCGGATTCCCCGCCGCCCGCCGCCAATTCATCCAGCAAGACGCGAGCAAGAGCAATGTACCTCTGATCCTGATCGCACGGCTGCCTCGACGTCGTCGACGAGGAGGAGAGGCTCGCGGAGGCCCTGCTGACGCCGGCCGCATCTCCAAAAGGACCGCCACCACGAGCCACGCACCCGGCGATCCGGGCCCTCCTCCTTGGCGCTCTGCACCTTCACCATGGCAAGGGCGGCGGCGCGGTACTCTTCGCACGAGCGCCCCAGGCTGGCGGCGGCGTCGCGGGGCGCGCGCAGCTGCTCGCGGGCTGCTTCCCCCAGCGAACCCACCAGGGCGACGGCCGCGGCGCGCAGGTTGACAACCGCCTGAAGCCTGCCCTCCTCCCCCGCCTCCTCCAACTCCCCTGCCGCCCGTCTGAGATCGGCGGCGCGGTTGACACCGGTGGCAGCGGCGGCTTTCTCCGCGCGGCTCGCCTTCGCCACCAGCTCTCTGCATTTCTCCTCCAGGATTGATGCGCCGATGAACTTGATTAGGGTGGCGGCGGCCTCCACCGTCTCCTCCATCTCCTCCATCTCTCCCTCGAGCGCGACGACGAGGGGACGGGAGGGGAGAGTTCGGCCGAGTAGGCAGGGCAGGAGCTGGAAGCAAAGGACGCAGCCGGATTCGGTTGGGGGAGGCGGCGCGGCCGTTTGTTCTCTGTTGGGGATTGGGGGAGCAGCCTGCCCGAGCGAAGGCGGTGGGGGCTTATAAGAGGGAGGAGTTGCCGGGGAGGGGATTCGCGTCGTGCGAGCCTGGCTGTCTGCCGCCTCCAAATCCACTGCCCGGGCGCCAAGCGGTGGTGCGGGCAGGGCAGGTTGTTGTTGGAATGGCAAGGCGGTGCCCGACCGATGCGATTGTGTCGGCCCGGCAGAAATTGGCTGCGGCGCGGCGTCCAGGTCACCGGAGTCACACGAATCACCGGAGTCGCGCAAGCGCCTTGGCCGTGATGGCCACCAAGTCGCGGCGGTGAACTGCTGGGCGTTGTGCGCGCGGAGCAAACGCGCCTTGTCCGCGGACGGAGGCCTAGGTGAAGAAGACCGCGGCCGTGTTGGCAAGCCTCACCGCGGCGTCAGGTGGAGGCGCACGCCAGCAGTGGCAGCTCTGAAGCAAGGGACATAAATGGAGGCTCCACACGGATGATCAAGAGCTGCCGGCACCTCAGCATCGTAGAAGCTCCAGATGACAGTGAAATTACTGGTGATCCTCCCACGGATCATGCTTCTGATTCTGCACCCATTTTTTAGTTGGTCACACACACAAGCAAAGTTACGATGGTTGTTGAAGATGCACAAGATAATCACCTGTTGTGAGATTGCTACTAAGTCATGGGATGGTTGTGCATGATACAGATAGATTCCACCTGAGCAATGAGCATTTGCTTCTGAATCAAAATGAGAAGATGAACGGGAACATGGTGACCACAGCATGGAGAACATTCCTGTGAGAGGTGAGCAGCTCCTGCTAAGTCATAGTGCTAGTGCGATTGGACATCATGTCAATAATCACCAAATGGAATCAGAGGTCATGCATTTATCTACAGGTGTCCATGATTTGCATGGCTATGATCTGAACAGTGAGCAAATGCTTCTACATGATGGTGCAGAGAAACATGCACTATATCTTCATTTTATTTTATGGTAGCCTCAAGAGGGAGACAAGAATTCATCACGTTTGAACGTTTCACTGTGAATAAGCATCATCTTGCATAAACACCGCAGCAGCAAAGTTTTCCTGACAATCCTCAGTCTTTGTTGGACCCGAAAGTATGAACCGTTGAGTACGTGGCATGCGAAGGAATTGGCCACGGGATGACGCCCTGCCCAAATTACGCAAAAAAAAAAACAGCTGCCTGGATGTGCGAAAATTGTTTCAGCTATGTGCCTCTGGGGGTTTCTTTTCTCGACATTTTAAAGTAAACATTTTGTTAAGTGGAACGGAAAAGAGTACATACAGTGAAGGAGAAGCTAAACATGTACGTTATACTTCGTCCATTCCAAATTGTAGATCGTTTTGGCATCCAAAAATATCAAAAAATCTACAATTTGAAACGAAAAAAGTGGTGTGTTTCACGATTAGTGGCGGACCCAATATTGATGCATGGGTATTCAGCTGAATACCCAAACAAATTTGGCAAAACAAAAGTATACACATAGTACATAGTATGTATATGTGTCAAAAAGAGTTAACCTCACATAAGATGCTTACCAATCTCATATTGTCTTTTGGGCTCAAATTGCTCACTTCCCAATCTTATTTTGGTATTTAATTATGTGCTATAAATCATTACTTTAAGCTGGTAAAGATTTTTTTCGTCTTTCAAAAATTTTGAATACCCAAACCTCAAATCCAGGGCCCGCTCATAATCCGGGTCCCCTCAGCATTATTAGCATATGCTTTACATATCCTCGACACATTTGACTAGAGAATTGTAAAGCATCCACTTCCCATCACAAAAGGAGCTATAGCAGCAAACCCTGCCATTTTGCTAGGATCTTGCATTTTAGGGTCGTGGTACACGAACCGTAACACAAGAAAATAAGCCAGCATTCCGAGGCCCACGACAGTTGTAAAACACTGCAGGAGCATAACAAAGGTGTGTGAGCACAACTGTTAACATCAAAAATTGGTACAGGGAATAGACTGACATGTGAGCCGAATTTGGCAGAAGAGTGTTGGGGAATTCGGGAAAACCCGTCACCCTCGAAACGTTAAGTCCGACAAAGTTCTTTAGACATGTTTTTCGGGGCGGGGGAAACTCACGATTTTCGGAAGCCCGGAACTGCGAAGCCTCGAATTCGCGAATGTGAGAAGTTCGGGAATCTTGATTCGGCGAAGAAATTGGGTCACGAACATGCGAAAGCCCGAACCTCGAGCCGGCAATGGCGCGAACTTCGGAGGACGGCCGATTCGGGAATCCGTCGAGGACCAAGTTCGGGGGTCACGCGCGAAGACATGTACGAACCGATGAAGAAGCGAAGGCCGAGTCGGGAATCTGTCGAGAACCCTGTTCGGGAGTCACGCGTGAAGACATTCACGAACTGGTGGAGAAGCAAAGTCAAAGTTGTTGTCCCAAAAAGTCCGGGTTTAGAGTGTGAACTAGTGGCAGATTTGTAAATATGTTAGGCGGAAAAGACATTCTTGTATGCGTTCACATTAGGAATATTCTCTGAGCCTGAGGGTGTCTTCGGTATGTAAAAGTCCCTTCATCTCCCTATAAAAGGGGGCGCGAGGGCACGTGTAAACGGACTCAAACTTTTTGGAACTTTTGCTACTTGCAGAGGGAATCACAGTCTCTTTGCGCTCTTACTCAGTGCTTGAACGTGTTAAGAACTCTCTCTCTCGTGTTAGGGTTGTCATCCGAATTTTCGGGTAACCCCCCAACATTGGCGCTCACCGTGTTCCAGTCGAAAAGAAACTCACGATGCCACCTCGAAGAAATCCAAGAAGAACGTTCGGCACGGTGCAAACCGAGACGATCACCATCCTACCCAAGGGAATGAAACCTCTCTTTTTCCTGAATCTTCTAACACAACATACCAAGAACGGAGAGAAAAGCTCGAAGCTCTCATGAAGGCAAGAGCAGAAAAAACGGCTCATACCCAAGAACAACCCGCTGAACAGCAAGAGTTTGAGAATGAAGATGATGATGATGACACCATAGACAGGGAGTTAGCGATGGTTCAAAGAAAAGATACAAAGAACTACAGAAAGACAAAGAAAAGTTCGCACCTAGTTGCAAGCAAAGAGGAAAATCTCTGAAAAGCTAGAGCGGTAGTTCGAACAAAGCAAAAGATCAAATAGAAGCAATACAGAAAGAAATTGATGAAATGAAAGAACAAGAGAACAGCTTCACGTGGCGGGAGTCACCACATCGAACCCTAGGCCGCAAGAGAATCCCCCGAAAGAAAACTTCTTCGCGGGAAACGGAGTCTCACACTTCGTGGATTCGAATCGCCGTCGTCAATCGGCCGCAAACAAGCACCTTGGCCGCCGAAGTTTAAGCCTGTCACTCTCCCCAAATACAACGGCTTCGGAAACTCCGGGCGGTTTCTCATGAGATACGAATCACCGTGAATTCGGCGGGAGAGGGAATGATGTTGCACCGGCCAAATCCTTCATCATAGCTTGCGAAGGACCGATCGAATTGGTACTCACCGCCGCCTCCACATTCGGCCTACGACTGGGTAGATCTCAAGACAAAGTTCATGCAAGCGTTTCAGATGTTCCACGACACAAAAGCCGAAGCCTCGCATTTGTATAATTGTAAGCAGAAGGACGAGAGAACCATCGCGGAACTTCGTGAGAAGGTTCATGCAACAAAGGTCTCAAATCCCCGAAGCTGATGACAAAACAACGATCAACGCACTGATCAAGGGTCTCACCTCGGGGCCTACGGCTTCGCATCTCACAAGAAAGAAACCCAAGACAAGCTTGAGGAACTCTTTCACGAATTGGAGGAGTACATTTTGTCGATGATGACCATCACGAAGAGTGGCCGAGCGGAACGAGGCAAGACAAGGCAACGAGAGAGATGACGTGGAGAGCACCACCCCAACATCCGCGAAATATCAATAACGTCGGAAACTCGCAACCCGAACAGAGCAAGGAAAGCCAAGCACCGCAGGAGGGTTCAACCCCGGAGGAAGGGGGAGAGGCGAGAGGACCCCCAAGACTCACGAACCACAACCCGAAAGATCCTTACTTCTATTGCCGGTATCATGGAAGGGGCCACAAGACCGAAGGGTGCCCGTAAAACAAAGAAGAACATGGCAAGAATTCAAGCAAGAGAAAGCACCGATGAGCATCGCATCCTCAATGCCGTGCCGTTTCGCCCGAATTTTTGGCGGCCTCAATTTGCGAACCCACACCAAGTTCTATCCCGGTTCAAAGAATTCCAAAGAACCACGGTCGGCGTGGCGGCCATCGCAATAGCTTTTTCCTCGGCCACAAGTGATCCGGGCAATCCAAGAACCGCAACCCATTCGGGAAATCCTTCCGCCACCTCCAGAAAGTTCGTCAAGGCCTCAGTCAAGTTCGGGACCCCAGAACTCCAAAGCCTTGCCATCGTTTGGAACCATCATGCCAATTACGGGCGGGTCAGCCATGGAATTCGAGACCAAGAAGCAAAGAAGCAATTACTTCAGGTCTGTGAACATTATCATCAATGACGGCCCAACTGCACGGCCGGAGTGGGCAAAAGTGCCAATCACCATTACAGAAGAAGATTTCAGGCTGAAATCCGCGATTCACAATGACGCCATGGTCATTGAAGTGAACATAGCTGGATGGGTCATAGGAAAAGTCCTAGTTGACAATGGGAGCTCGGCAGATATCCTGTTCTTGAAAACTTTCGAAAAGATGAATCTGAGCCAGCACATGTTAGACCCACCAGAGTACCCGCTTCAGGGGTTCGGAGGAAAGCCCATCAAGCCGGTTGGAAAAATATCACTCCCAGTTTCTTTCAGAGATCTTGAGAATGCCAGAACGGAGAGTCTCACCTTCGATGTAGTTGACATTTACCACCCATACCTCGCGATTTTCGGCAGAGGTTTCATGAACAAGTTTGATGCTGTCATAAGGCGGCCAGTTCTTATGCATGAAGATGCCTGCGCCCAAAGGGGTCATCACGGTGTTCGGCAATCAGCAAGAGGCCAGAAACATAGAAAAAGGCCACACGCCCGGCCAAACGAACGTGTACCAGCTGAAAGCAGCTGACGAGAGGAAGGAAACCTACGAAGAGCCCAAACGAGACAAGGAAAAAAATGAGATAGCCGCCGAGGGTGAAACAAAGAAAGTGTATCTGGATGACATGCCCGATAGAGCAGTCATAATAGGGGCCAATCTCAGCGCCGAAGAGGACAAGGAACTTGTACAATTTCGAACGTAAATAAAGATGTTTTCGCATGGTCGCCTAAGGACCCGCAAGGTGTTGATAGGGATATCTTCGAACATGCCCCGGAAACGGATGAAAAAATACCACCCAAGAAGCAAAAACTTCGAAAGATGTCCGAGGAAAAGGTCAAAGCGATCGAAGCGAGAAGTTCAGAGATTACAGGATGCACAGGTAATCAGAGAAGTCAAGTACCCGGTCGGCTAGGCAACACTGTGCCAGTCAAAAAAAATGGAAAGTGGAGAATGTGTGTGGACTTCACCGATTTGAACAAGGCATGCAAGAAAGACGATTTTCCCTTGGAAAGGGTAGACAAAATCGTGGATGATGCAGCCAATAGTGAGATGCTCTCGCTCCTGGACATGTTCTCTGGGTATCATCAGATCAGGGTTCGTAGAGAGGACGAGGAGAAAACAAGTTTCATCACTCCCTTCGGAACATTTTGCTTCGTAAGAATGCCAGAGGGGCTGAAGAACGCCGGATGTACATTTTCGAGAATGATAGCAATAGTACTGCACCAGCAGATTCGGAGAAACATCTTGGCATATGTGGACGACATAGTTGTCAAAAGTGTTCAGAGGAAAGACCATATCAGTGACCTGGCGGAAACATTTGCGAACATGAGGGCAGCGAATTTGAAGCTGAATCCAGAAAAATGTGTGTTCGGCATTCACAAGGGGAAAGTTCTGGGATGCCTAGTTTCAACGAAAGGCATAAAGGCAAATCCTGACAAAATTAAGGCTCTAGTGGAAATGCAAGATCCAGTTTCAGTGAAAGGTGTCCAGAAGCTGACAGGGAGAGTAGCGGCCCTCAACAGATTCATTCCCAGAGCCGAGGAAAGAAGCTTACCGTTCTTCCAAGTCCTCAGAAGTGCTAAGAATTTCCAGTGGTCTGAACCTCAGAAGCGGGCCTTTCGCGAACTGAAGGATTACTTGTCCACCATGACCAAACTTTGTCCTCCTGAACCAAAATCGCCACTTCTGTTGTATGTGTCCGCATCAAATTCGGCAGTAAGCGCAGTGCTAGTGCAGGAAAAGGAGGAAGAAGGAAAGCTCAGACAAATTCCTGTATACTTTGCTTCCGAAGCATTGTCTGGTTCCAAGATCTTCTATTCCGAGCTGGAAAAAATCGCATATGCGGTCATCATGGCAGCAAGGAAGCTAAGGCATTACTTTGAGGGTCACAGAATAAGAGTCATCACCAACCAGCCGCTGAATGACTTGTTCGCAAATAGAGAGGCATCCACCCGAATCATCAAGTGGGGTGCTGAGCTTTCTGAGTACGTGGTAGACTTCGAGAGAAGAAGTGCAATAAAATCGCAAGTTCGCGCAGATTTTGTCGTGGACTGGACTTCACCCACTCAGAATCTCGAGGAAGATGCACCCGAACCTTGGATAGTACGGTGTGACGGGGTCCGGTGTTACAAGGGAGTTGGAATTTCGGCCGTTGTGACGTCCCCGACGGGCGTGATCATAAGATACGCAGCGCGGCTCGTATTCGCGAACAATGAGCATTCCACGAACAACACAACGGAGTACGAAGCTCTTCTGTTGGCATTAAGGAAAATGAGGGCCTTGGGGCAGCAGACCTTCATAATCAGAACAGATTCGAAAGTGATCCAAGAACATATCGAGAAAGAAAGCGAGGCAAGGAATCCTGTTCTCATGAAATATCTCGAAAAAGTCAGAGAAATGGAAAAACACTTCAAAGGGTATTCAGTCCAGCATATCCCAAGGGATGACAACAATGAGGCAGACAAACTGGCGAAAGCGGCGGCCGTAAATCAAGAGCTACCCCGGATGTGTTTTTCGAAATCATCAGAGAGCCCTCCATCAAGGATTCGAGGGCCAAAATCGTGAATGTAGTAGAGACTCCTTATTGGAGAGCAGAAATCATGGCTTATCTGAGAGGACACTACGAACCACAAGATGAGTTAGAGGAGAAGAGATTGAAGCAAAGGGTTCGGGGCTATACAAAGAGTGAATGGAGAACTATACAAATCGGGAGTCACCGAGCACCGGCCGCGGTGCATCACCTCCGAAAAAGGTCGGGAACTCCTAAAGGAAATTCACAAAGCAGATTCGTGGGGCGCACATAGGCACCGCAGTTTTGGCCGGAAAGGCGATAAAGCGAGGGATTTTATTGGCCCGCCATAAACATCGATGCCAAGACATTAGTTCGGCAATGTGAAGCATGTCAAAAAACGGTAAATCAACGAATCCGCCTTCAATGCCAGTTCACCTAATTCCACCAACTTGGCCTCTGCAAAGGTGGGGAATGGATCTAGTGGGCCCGTTGCCAACAGCTCAAGGCAACTGCCGATTCGCAGCTGTTGCAGTCGATTATTTCACAAAGTGGGTGGAGGCAAAACCGCTCGCGAATATCACAGCAGCAACAATTCAGAAATTCTTTTGGCAGAACATAGTCTGCAGGTTCGGGGTTCCTAGAGAACTAACTGTTGACAATGGCAAACAGTTCGACTGCTACACCTTTAAAGAATATTGCAAAACCTTGGGCACCCAGGCGAAATTTTCGTCAGTATATCACCCACGGTGCAATGGTGCGGTTGAAAGAGCCAATGGCCCGATTTTTTCGGGAATCAAGAAATACTTGTTCGATCGAAAAAGGGAAAGTGGGTGGATGAACTTCCAAAAGTGATCCGGTCTCACAACACCACGGTATCAAGGGCAACGAGTTTCACGCCTTTTCGCCTACTTTTCGGAACCGAGGCTATGACACCGAAGAAATCAAGAATGAAAGCATGAGGGTCCCGAAAGGAAAAGATATAGAAGAAATTGATAAAAAGGTGGAAAAGGACATGATCGAGCCGACAATCCTTGAAGTCGCGAGAAAACATTGAGAAATACCAGAGAGAAACAAGGGCATGGAGAGACAAGAAGGTGGTCCGAAAGGACATCAAAACTGGTGATCTTGTCTTGAAAAGAAAGAAAAATTGGGAGAACCCAGGAAAACTTCATGAGTCATGGGAAGGGCCTTACATCGCCAGGGAAACAGATATGCCAGGGGCTTTCCGCTTGATGGAGCAAACTGGCGAAGAGTTGCCGTATTCGTGGAATGCTGACAGTCTAAAAAGGTATTATCCATGAAAACCCTAGTTGTAGATACATGTAACATATAGTAGTTTTTCGATTATCGTAAGTTCGTACTCTAGAAAACTAAAAAATCCGAATCACGTGTCTATAAGTGATTTCGGGAGAAAAATTAGTTTCACTTTTTCTAGTCGCATTAGAATAAGAAGGACCGTACTCTTTTCCTTGCAAAGGGGGCTCTAAATCAAGAGGCAAGGTTTTTAACGAGGCGGATCCTATGTAAATACTCTTTGTGATATATATATATATATATATATATATAAAGTGTCTTCTCCCAAATCGCGTATTTCCGTAATTCCATCGTGAAAAAAGAAGAAAAGTTCGTGAGAAAGGCTTCGTGATAGCCGTAATTCCATCGTGAAAAAAGAAGAAAAGTTTGTGAGAAAGGCTTCGTGATAGCCGAATTCCATCGTGAAAAAAAGAAAAATGTTCGTGAGAAAGGCTTCGTGATAGCGTAATTCCATCGTGAAAAAAGAAGAAAAGTTAGTGAGAAAGGCTTCGTGATAGCCGAATTCCATCGTGCAAAAAAGAAAAATGTTCGTGAGAAAGGCTTCGTGGTAGCCGGAATTCCATCGTGAAAAAAGAAGAAAAGTTCGTGAGAAAGGCTTCGTGATAGCCGAATTCCATCCCGAAAAAAAAGAAAAATGTTCGTGAGAAAGGCTCCGTGATAGCCAGAATTCCATCGTGAAAAAAGAAAAAGTTCGTGAGAAAGGCTCCGTGATAGCCAGAATTCCATCGTAAAAAAAGAAAAAGTTCGTGAGAAAGGCTTCGTGACAGCTAGAATTCCATCATGAAAAAAGAAACAGTTCTTGAGAAAGGCCTCGTGGTAGCCTGAATTTCACCGTGAAAAAAGGCCTGAGACAACAACAAGTTGTGGCCTAGAAAAATCCCATCCACGAAGGGATTCCCACCAAAAAGGCCTGAGACAACAACAAGTTGTGGCCTAGAAAAATCCCATCCACGAAGGGATTCCCATCAAAAAGGCCCGAGACAAACAGAAGTCGTGGCCTAAAATCCCATCCACAAAGGGATTCCCACCAAAAAGTTTGCATGATGATTTCGAGAAAGTGAATGCCTAAGAGGTTGCCTGCAGATTTTCACTTACCGTAGATTGTTGAAAATTTTTTAGATATCATCATTGTAAGAAAAGGGCAAGGGGCTCGTTCGGAGAATTGTAGAAAATCTTGGTTGAAGCAACCGGCGGTTGCAGTATCAACCGAGGCAAGTCTGCCGGTCGGGTCAAGTCCACAAAATTCGAAAACAAATTTTGTCGACTTGTGCAATGACGGTTGAAGTTTTCAAAAACTAACGAAGATTTCTCCTAAAGATATGCTCGAAATCCGTGAATAGTAAGCTTCGTCAACTCCGCCTTCAAGTTTTCATGCAAAACGGCAAGGTGGGGGAGGGTGACGTTTTTTCAAGGAAAAATGTATTTATTGCCTTATTCGCATAAAAACTTCCGAATAGTTCCTCAATAATTACGAAGAGTCACACGGGAAAATTTAAAATGAAAGCTCTACAACATGTCCTGGTTTACAAACATTGTTTTCAGCCATATCGCTAGCATAAGCGAAGTTAGACGCGCCTGCTAAGGGGCTAAGGGGCTCCGTCTTCGGAATCTTTGCGGAGCGTGAAGTAGAGGATGCAGAACGTCTCTTCTTACGAAACAAGAAAAATGAAGAGAGATCAAAACAGCCCATAGAAAATTTAAGCGAGGCCTCCAGCCAGAAATCGGAGAAGTCTTGTTCAGGATGTGCCCGCTTGAATAGGCGCCACGCTTCGCCACTAACAAACATCCTATCTCGATGAATTCGTAGCGGCAACACGTCCTGCGCAGGACCAGCTTGCAGGACCTGCGCAGGTTAAAGTATACAAAACATCTGTTCAGAACAACTAACTGAATCTACACAAGTGTACAAGCAGCCTTGAATATGTGCAAGGTTCGGACATAGCATCTAATTCATGACATCCACCTTTAGAGAATTGTCCTCGTGCTCGAAGATTGCCCGTCGTCGCCGCTCGCATCACTACTACCGCCGCGCTCGCCGCCGCCCGAACCCCCTTCGCCCGAGTTGCTCGAATCTTCGCCGAATTTGACCCTTCGGGGGACGCAAGCAATGTTTTCGCGATTCTCTTCCTCGTTCGACCGAGAAAGAAAGAAAGGCAAATGTGAAGGGAATTCGAGAGACTAAAACATCGGTGGCGTGTACAAGTTACGAAATCGAACAAAAATTTACCTCAAGCAAGTTTGTCTCGCGCAATGAGCTTAACGGTCTCCTTCCCACCGGTCAACCGGAATTCCCTTGCAAACTTATTCTTACCGGCTCCGAACATCGGCATTAGCTCGAAGTATCGCGGTGCTTGTGGCGCCGGGGAATTGGGAGATCTTCTCGCGAAACTTCTCCAAGTCGGCGCGCGTCGAAGTCATGAAGAATTTTCAAAATGCTCTCCACGGAGAAAGCGTACCGCGAAGTCACCGGCGCCGAGAGATCACCTCGGAGAGAGCTTGGAACTTAGTCTCCATCCAATCCATGAATTCGGGAATCTCAATGTTATCTGGAAGAGGAGCTGGACGAACGCCGAACTCGTTCAGTGACTTCTTGTATTCCTCATAAAGAAGTTTCAATTTTTCCAGAATTTCAGAAGTACTCCTCTTCGAGGCTTCACTCTGATCCGCAAGCGCTTTCTCAAGATCCTGGATTTTGCGATCTTTCGCGCTCAGAGACTTTGCGAGGCTGGCGTTGTTAATACGAAGATCTTCAAGCAATTTTCATAGCCCTTTCATGCTTCCCCCGAAGATTCTCGATCACACCGAGGTCATCTTCGTGGGACTTTTGAACTTTTTCTAGTTCCTTCTTGGATCGCTCAAGAGCCGACTCCACGAGCCTCTTTCCATCCCGACTTGTCTTCGCAGCCTCCGCCAACTCGCCCACCTTCTTCTCAAGTTCAATGTTCGCGGATTGTGCGAGGGCGAAGCTCCGCTTGAGTTCCTTCGATTCCCGGGAAAGCCGCTTGTTCGCCTTCTCTTGTTCAACGAGACGCTCGACGGCAACTTTCCCAAGCATAGAGTGTTTGAGCGCATAATCCTCCCGAAAGCGCGCTAGCTTCGAAGGAGAGTAAGAGTGCGAAGGTCCTTGAATTCCGAAAAATTCGGGAATAAAGTCTCGGATCAAAATTCAATAATCGAAAAGGCATGAAAAAGTAATGAGAAGGAACGAACCTTGCTTACCGAAGTGCCGCATGGTGACTTTTTTAGCCGAACCGAAGAAGTTTCCCTCGAGACGAAGGAGTGGTTTCGGAGGTAGAGTGAGGCCCCTTCTCGGAGTCCTGAGCAGCTCCTTCGGGTCGTTCTGAGGCCTCCCCTCCTGTTTCATCAACAATTGCGGACGATTTCCACAGAGTTAAAAACTTGGACGTCTTGCTCCCAACGCCAGTTGTCTCGAAACCAACACGCAATAGCTTGCCGCGATGACACGTACCAAAGCTTTTATTAAAAGCGGCCAAGGAAGGAGAGGGATCCTAATCCTCGGGAACAATTTCCCAAACTTCGACCAAGGGAGCGTGTTCGGTAGGATTCTCCCCCCTTTGAATGGTGAGCTCAAGTTCCTTGGTGAATTCGGAGGAGGCTTGGTCAGCAGCAGGGGCTTCAGCAGCAGGAGCTTCGGCAGCAGCGGGGGACTCAGAGGGGGCAGTAACATCAGCAGCAACAATGGACTCATCAGCAGCAGCAGGTTCAGCCTCCTTGCGAACTTCGGGAGCAGCATCTGAAAAGGAATCAACATCTACGAATTCATTCTCAGAACCCGACGGATAGTTGTCTCGAAAGTTAAACAGAGGCCAGAAGCAAACACCTTTCCGGATGTCTGCTTCCACGAAGTCATCGTCGTCGAACGCGGAGGGAACTCGCCGAACGCCGACGGAGGAAATTTTCTTCATCGCTTTCTTCAACTTTTTGCGGCTCAACTGGGCAAGGCTCGAAGCTGCCTGGAGCTCTGCATCCGAAGTTCGTTCAGAAGTCTTGCGCTTGCGCTTCGACGATTGTAAGGATCTTGTTCTGGAAGGCTTAACTCCAGAGGAAGTGCCTTCGCTAACAGACGATGAGCCTCGCTTCGAAGACCTTATTCGCGGAGCGTTGATGGGGGCGGCCGAGCAACTGGCCATGGCAACTGCAGGAACCTTCAGTTTGGCACCCGGGCCTCGAGAACTGAAAGATTTGTGCCCGCAAACTTCGGAGAACACGCGGTTGATTCTCTTCTTGTGCTTCACAAGAGCCTTGTACGCCTTGTACTCGTTCATGGTGTATTCGCCAATCATGACGTTTACCCTTTTCTCTATCTCAACCATGAAGGCGTCAGCACTCTGATCTTCACGAAGTTTAATCCCGAACTTCGGGAAAGGCACCTCCTGAGCGGCCCAATTGACATTGAAGTACACGATCTCGGTGGGAGACCAACCACTCGAAATAGGCCACACTCGAGCAGCCACGAATTCTTCAATGATATCGCGACCACCAAGTATGGTAATGGCAAGGTGAAATGCACTTTCGTAGTTCCTGATCCCCAAGGCCCGCTGATTGAATTCGGCTGTGTTCACCGCCGCCAAGGGCGCAATCGGGCAAGACAAGGGATGAGCCGGGCCGGTGTAGCCGGGAACTTCTGACATGTTGACCTTCAAATAAAACCAATGAGAGTTCCAGTCCTCGGTGAGGTTAGACTTGCAGCACGGAGCAATCTGAATTCGAGTAATCCCCTTTCGGGTGTTCTGGCGACGGGTGTTGAAGGTACAACACGCGTGCTGGGTGTGATAGAATTGCCCATCGCTGCCCTTAATAACTTGGGGAATAATCACCAGTTCGTAGAATCTGGCGAAGGCATGGACATTAAGATTGCAGCCAAAGGTCTTCATGATCCAAATGAATTTTGATATCTCAAGAAAAGAAGTCGGCGAAAGCTGATGGATTTTCAACGAAAAGGCATCCGTAATTGCCGATAGAAATGGGGTCGCGGGGGAATGCGAGCCCACAGATGAAGAAGTCGCGAAAAACAACGCATTCTCCATCCCTAGGAGTAGAGATTTGCTCATCAAGCGGGGCCCGCCCAAGACCCGGAGGGAAGAATCCGGCCTTCTCGTATTCATGAATCATGTTAGCCGTGACCTTGGATTCTCCGAAGACAAGTGAGGGCGGCAATGGACGGCAGTCTTTGTCTTAACCAAATCACTGACGTCGGCGTCCACATCTCCGATATCTTCGCCGTCATCAGATTGAACTTCCCCGTCTTCGCGACTCCTGGAGCCGCTAGGAGAGCCGACATCTTCGGTAGGTGCAGCATGTTCAGCACCTTCAACAATAGGGTCAATTGGGAGACCAGCTGCGATGAGCTCTTCGGTAGTCATGGGTCTAGAGGTACTTTTAGTTCGAGCCACCTAACCAATAAATACACATGCGAAGCAATAAGAATAATATTCGAGAATAACGTTCATGGAACAGAGATACCACCGCAAAAATGTGAAAACCAAGAATTGAAAGAGAGAAATAAGAAAGTACCTTAGAGAGATGCGAAGAAAGCTAGAAGATCGCGAACAATTCAAGAGAAGGCGAGACTCGCGAGCAAGACAGATTCACGAATCGTAAAGAGCGAGGAGAGCCGTAAAATTTTTTAACGGCGACGGCCTTCTATTTATAGGGCCGGGGAGGGGTAGTTCCGCGAGACCCACCTCGATCTAACCGTTCTAGGGTTTCGGGGCGACGCGTGTCCCCTCCGACGTTCCGAGGGTGACATTTTTTACTAAATTTCCGAAGGATTCGTGGAATCGGATCGTCGGAGTCAACCCGCTTCCCCGAGGGGCTAGTGTTGGGGAATTCGGGAAAACCCGTCACCCTCGAAACGTTAAGTCCGACAAAGTTCTTGAGACATGTTTTTCGGGGGCGGTGTTACTCACGATTTTCGGAAGCCCGGAACTCGCGAAGCCTCAAATTCGCGAATGTGAGAAGTTCGGGAATCTTGATTCGGCGGAGAAATTGGGTCACGAACATGCGAAAGCCCGGAACCTCGAGCTGGCAATGGCGCGAACTTCGGAGGACGGCCGATTCGGGAATCTGTCGAGGACCAAGTTCGGGGGTCACGCGCGAAGACATGTACGAACCGATGAAGAAGCGAAGGCCGAGTCGGGAATCTGTCGAGAACCCTGTTCGGGAGTCACGCGTGAAGACATTCACGAACTGGTGGAGAAGCAAAGTCAAAGTTGTTGTCCCAAAAAGTCCGGGTTTAGAGTGTGAACTAGTGGCAGATTTGTAAATATGTTAGGCGGAAAAGACATTCTTGTATGCGTTCATATTAGGAATATTCTCTCGAGCCTAAGGGTGTTTTCGGTATGTAAAAGTCCCTTCATCTCCCTATAAAAGGGGGCGCGAGGGCACGTGTAAACGGATTCGGACTTTTTGGAACTTGTCTTGTTTGCGAGAGGGAATCACGTCTCTTTGCGCTCTCACTTTGTACTTGAACGTGTTAAGAACTCTCTCTCGTGTTAGGGTTGTCATCCGAATTTTTCGGGTAACCCCCCAACAAAGAGCACCATTCGGCAGAAGGTTTTCCTCACAGCATTCGGTAGAGGCGTCTGCGGTCGGGAGTACATCGTCATTCGGCAGAAGAACTGTTCCACGGGTGAAAGTGGAAAGCATTCGGGAATGCGTGATGACGTGGATTGGATATAAAGAAGGGGATGAATTGATGATGGATATGAGACGGACATGACGTCATGATGTTAATTTTAGGTAATAAATGTTGTAATCGTGGTCGACTAGGAGTCGTGTTAGAACCAAGGTATAAATATAAACCCTTAGTGTTTGTAATAGGCATCGAGCAATTTCACAACAAACCGGCCCCGTGCCAACCTTCGAGTCCTTCTAGTCGTGTCGTCGAGTTCTTCGAGAGAAGCCATCGATCCGTCGACCTCCGTAAATACCGGCAACCTTGTATCATGTATAGTATCATGCGATGGATTTAGACCGTGATACAAGTAGTCTTGTTACCATGCTTAGTATCATGTGGTGGATTTAAGCTTGGTTCAAGAAGGTTTCCTTGTTGGATCATGAGTCATGCGGTAGGCTAAGATCTAGCTTGGAGCTAGTTATCGACTCTATTAGATTTGGCAAGATCTAATAGATTCATTAAGTTACCATGTGTTGCTTTGGATTCTACTTTTTTTGTGTTTAATTCATGTAACACTCTTATTGCCCAATCTAGATTGATTAGATTTCGGCTCTATCTTGTTTGTGATCCACGTGTTGCACGCTCAAGTCTTTGGCTTAACGTGGCAAGCGGTTCACGTGTTCTCTATAGCCGAATTCGAATCAATCTAGATTGTCACATGTTGCGGGTTCAAGCTTGTTAATCTTGCATGGTTTGTTCCTTCTCCACGGAACCTGATTCGGCTGTACAGCTGTATTTGGTAATCCCATCACGAGTGAAACATGTTTATGAGCTTTCTTTAAATAATGTATGCTTTTAGCCTTCCATGTTTAGATTGTATCATGCGGTGGATTGATCTATTCTTGGTTGGTGGTGTGATTTCAAATAAGTTGTATCATGCGGTGGATTAACTTGTTTGATGTCATGCTTGACGGGTTTGAAAGTACCTAGACACGCGGTAGACTAGTGCTTTTGGTCTATGCATGCTCGTTTACTGCAAATTTATGATCATGCTTCGCTTTTATTTATTTTATCATGATCTATCCTTGATAATCGGTCATGGTTACGTGCTGTAACATTGTTTAAATAAAGACCGATTTTTCATCATGCTTACGTCATACATTCGGCAGTGCCCTGTTTACGCGCTTTATCAATTCCTGAATGATGATTAAATTGCTGACAGATAGCTTGTTTGTAGCTATATGTCGTTCTAACCAGCTTTATAGCCGTAAATACGGAACTGTCTGGTACTACCCGGCAAGTTCCAGGTTTTATCTAACCGTTTTCATCCTTTGTCAGTTTTAGGGAAAATTGACTGGCACGCTTCTAGATTCTGACGCCCGGGCCACGTGTGTGAAGCCAGCTAATCCGGCTTGCTGTGTGCTTGGCGTGAGGTGCTGATTTTACGTCAACAACAACAAAAGTGTTCAGAATTGTTTTGAAAGAAAACGAAATTGCTCAATATAAACAAAAAGGAAGTTGTGTGCTCTAGTCATCAATTACAAGAGTGCATGCAAAATTTAAAGTAGGAAACCCAGCTATGGATTGAAGCTAGCTGGAGGATGCCACTTTAGGTTGTCTACCTTATGAGTAGTCAGATTATATGATCGGCCTTCAGGCCAATTTATGACTGTTGTTTTTATCCATTGTCCATATTCAAATCCACACCCACCTCAAATGGGGAGGGTATGGGTAGAAAATAATTATCCATTGAAGAAATGGAGAGGGTAGGGTGTGGGGAGGGTGCAAATAATCGATTGGGTATGTGTAGAATCTAGTACAAAACTAGTTATCCATTGGGTATGGGTGAGAATGGGGAGGGTAAGAAGTGGATAATAATTATTTGGATTTGGGTATGAACAAGAGTGGATTTGTCCATACCTTCCCCAGTGGCAGGCTTAGGCCAATTCCTCTTGAATTACATGCTCTTAGGTCAGTCAGTGTATCCGTGGAGTTTTACGGAGGTGAAACTCCTCTCACATCTAATGAAACTATCTCGTTATATGATCTTATATATCGTCACATCAGCACAATTTAATATCATGAAACTCTGCATTACATTCCATTGAAACTATATCCTTAGGAGTGTGTGATGGTGTGCATTTAATTATGGAGCAAAAGAGCATCTTCAAGAATCTCTTTATATCGTTCCTAACTTGTAGGAATGAAGTTTTTTTTTTTTTGAAAAACACCCTCTAGCAACATCTTCAATTGGATATCCAAATATAGCCTCTATTCAGGTTCTTTTTCTCGCTAGTCAGAGATGTAGAACGAGGATGACTTTCCAGACGGCTCACAAGATATGGAAAAACGGTTGGAGAGTATAAAGATATAGAAAGGGATTTTACTAAAAATGACTCTCAAATGATGATTTAGATATTATATTTTACAAAGGCTCTTGGAGATGTTCTAATTGAGATAGAAAAAATTAAGTATTGAATCCATACGCTTCGTGAGCACCACTCGACAATTTGGTTCTTACTCTCTTAGTTTCAAATAATAGATTGTTTTGATTTTTTTTTTTTTGGATTCACATGTGTTTGTATGTTTGCATTTGTACATACACTACATATGAGTCATACAAAGATCTTTAAATCTAGAAAAGTGAAAATGATCTATATAATTTAGAATGGAGAGAGTACCAATCATCTATAAATAAAGGGAAAAAGATCTAGCTACTTCGTACCCTTATGGCGATCTGCCGAAGTCCAAGGTGGCGTCGTTGCTCATGTGCGGTGGAGGGATGCACGCTCCTTCCTCCATCTCGCGGCAGGCGAGGTCGTCCCCGGCCGACGCGGCGGCGAGCAGTGGCCGGTGAGGGTTGTTGCCATGTCGTCGCTGCTCCTGCGACAACAACCGTCTGGCGTGGACGATCAGGACGCCCCCGGCGGACATGGAGCCTCTGTTACCCCCGGTGCAAGGACGACGCACGGTGAGACGACGTTGTTGGCGAGGGCAAGATCTCTGCGGAGAAGACGAGGCGGGACACCACCGGGGTTCAGAAGCCCACCGTGTTTGAGTAATCCTGTCGTGTCGTGTCCGACTATATGAAGAAAGCTCAGACGCAGGCAGGGTCAAACAAAACTACTAGGACTCACAATCTGATCCATCCCCGCAACCCCCGACCGCGACCCAAACCGGCAAACCCTGAGAAGGCGCCTCGACATATCACAACTTTGCTAGAGAGGTAGATAAAAAGGAATTAACAAAATGCATTTGGGTGCTGCAGCATGTATCTATCTGCCTCACATGGCCTCACATACATTTATCAGCTTCACATGGCCTCACAGTTTTAGTAATGGATTATGAAATTAAATACAACTTTTGCATTTAGTTAGATGTCCATGAACAAATTTACTTCTAATTAACTGGACTACCACTATAATTTTGTCTATTGCTCAGGAGGGCAGCTAGCAGCAGTTCTTTTAGGAAGTATGCTTAAAGATAAGACAACATTGTATTTATTAAAGCCTTTGGCACGTCTGGTGGTGAGGACCAGGTAATTTGAAGTTCCTTTTGTCGTTCATGTGTCTTTTGTGGAACCATTTCTTGTTACATTACATTATACATTACCTCTTTGTCGGATTCGGATGAAGCATTTCAATTCTAAAGGGTCATGACTTACCACACTGGTGTAAGCTTAGGGTAAGAATATTTTAGATTATATATTTTCTTCGGAATTCATGACATTAGGAAGGGCATATTTGTCATTGTTGGTCAGATCCCGTTTATACTTCTAATTTTTCATTTCACTTGCCTTTCTTTATATTGAGTTTCTGGAGCATAATCTTATTATCATAAAACTACAGTGGCATAATTAGTGATGCAAGGGCCTAATTAGTATCATTAAAAGATTCAGTTTTATGTAAGAGCAATTTGGCCTAATTAGTATCATTATTAGTCAAGTGTATATATCTCACTAACACAGTCCAATGAAACTTGCTTAGAAGTGTTGGATTTACTTATCCTAATATCTTCCAAGGAATAGATTTCTTAGAATTGGACAAGGTTCAGTGACCTCTATGTCTTTGGACTTTTCGATATCTGATGTATATCTTTTATACTCAGATATTTGGAATCTCAAGCTGTTGATACAATATGATAAATAACTGTGCATGGCTCAAGTGCTTAGCTGTTCTGGTCTGGGCATTTTCCTCCTCGCATTTGGATTTTTAATAGCTCTTCCTTTTGAGTTCTTGTTCATCAGGACTATCTGTGCGGAGGAGATGGACATCACTAATCAGCACCTCAATCCATGCAAATACAGATATATATATATATATGATGTATATATATCAATAATTCTCATATACAAGGAACTACCATTTAATCAATTCTTATCTACTGCAGATTGCAGCCGTGCTCCACCACATCATAGACAGCATGCCTCACTTGCTATGACAAGGAGGATTGCCAAGATGGTTGTCACATTATGAGAGGTCTGTCACAAACTTTCAGCAGTAATGTCGCCATGCCAACGTTTTCTTACCAATCAATTTGTGTTTAACTGTTATGGACTACAACATTTGGGATTATCCTTTTACCGTAGGAAACATGCGAGTATCAAACAATTCGACTTTTATTTCAATTCAGTAAACTACAAACCTGACCCACTTGGGAAAAAGTCTACTTCACCCCCCAACCTATGGGGGTCGGAACACATCACCCCTCAACCTATGAAAATGGATTTTTTACCCCTTGAACTTTTTAAAACGGGACAAATCACCCCCTCAAACAGTTTTGAAAAATCATAGTAAATCACAAAAAAATCACAAAATGGAAAATCCAATCGTGTTCACTGTGAGTATTCCATATGATTTTTCAAAAAATATGTACTAAAGTATTCCATATTGTATGCTCACTGTGAAATATGTATTGTGATGACAAGTCCCAAGTTTATTTTCTTGGACAAAGGATGATACTACATGGTTTATCTCGGTCGATGGCCGAACTCGTCGTCGCCTTACCAACAGTTTAGTCGCTTGTTTCTCTGTTTGCTTTTTCTAGCTAAAGTTCCTTTTCCCGGATTTTAATTCTTATTCATGTTGGTTGACAAAGTGAGTTCTACAATAGCATATTCCCAATCTAAGACACTTTAAGACAAGTAGTATGTCTTGCCGCACTTTCTTTTCTCGCACAATGTTTTATACTCTAATATATAATCCCGATGACATTTTGTTATTGATATTCCAATTAAGATTTTATATTTTAGGTATTTGAGCATTATTGCACATTCAATTGGAAGTTGGCAATCGTATTCCGGTGAACAACATCATTGACTCGCAGATTCTGATGGCTACCAATGGAAGTTCCCATGTTCGTTGTTTTGCTTGAGAAGACAACCATTTTTATATACACTGATTGGTGCATGATTCGTCCATATAAAGATAATTTGTTCTGACTACCAACACATTATTATTTGGTATTACTTATTTTTCACACTATTAGTCTTGTTGAACCTTCGTATGTTCCGTTATAACCGTTTTGTTGCTCGTATGCTCACTGTGAAATATGTATTGTGATGACAAGTCCCAAGTTTATTTTCTTGGACAAAGGATGATACTACATGGTTTATCTCGGTCAGTAGCTGAACTCTGTCGTCAGCTTACCAACAGTTTAGTCGCTTGTTTCTCTGTTTGCTTTTTCTAGCTAAAGTTCCTTTTCCTGGATTTTAATTCTTATTCGTGTTGGTTGACAGTGAGTTCTACAATAGCATATTCCCAATTTAAGACACTTTAAGACAAGTAGTATGTCTTGCTACACTTTCTTTTCTGCACAATGTTTTATACTCTGATATATAATCCTGATGACATTTTTTTATTGATATTCCAATTAAGATCTTATATTTTAGGTATTTGAGCATTATTGCACATTCAATTGGAAGTTGGCAACTGTATTCCAGTGAACAACATCATTGACTCGCAGATTCTGATGGCTACCAATGGAAGTTCCCATGTTCGTTGTTTTGCTTGAGAAGACAACCATTTTTATATACACTGATTGGTGCATGATTCGTCCATATAAAGATAATTTGTTCTGACTACCAACACATTATTATTTGGTATTACTTATTTTTCACACTATTAGTCTTGTTTTAGTCTTGTTGAACCTTCGTATGTTCCGTTATAACCGTTTTGTTGCCCGTAGCAACGCACGGGCATGATTCTAGTCTTTTCTTAATGACAGAATTCACCTGAACACAGTGAGCACACAACAGAGACGACTGTCTGACGGCACGCGCGCGGTGTTCTTACCATATACTACTATACTATGCAGGTACTTCGTGGTGGCGAACGCGATGGTGTGCGCCTTCTCGGCGCTGGCGCTGGCGGCGTGCCGGCGGCGCGGCTCGGTGGTGCCGGTGATGCCGTGATGGTGGGGGACCTGCTGGCGCTGGCGCTGCTCTTCTCCGCCGTCGGGGCGGCCGCGGAGTTCGGCATCCTCGGGGAACGCGGCAACTCGCACGTGCGCTGGGCCAAGGTCTGCAACGTCTACGGCGCCTTCTGCGAGCGCGCCAATGACCGCCGTCATCGTCTCCCTGCTCGCCGCCTTTGCCAACCTCGTCATGCTCATGCTCACCATCCTCGCATTCCACAAGAGCTCATCCTACTACTAGTAGGACGACAAGGCGTGGAGCTGCAGCTCGTGAGCGATCGATTCAAGATATAGCTGCCAATTACTGGTGTAAATATATTGGAGGCGGTAATTAATTAGATGGACACAGAGTATATCGCTTGGAACTTTCGAGGCTAGTCATCGATCAGTAGTAATAATTAAAAAAAATAACTGTGTTGAGAGTGGGATTTGAACCCACGCCCTTTCGGACCAGAACCTTAATCTGGCGCCTTAGACCAACTCGGCCATCTCAACGCTTTAGTCTTACGCATTTTGAATATTCTATTTAAACTGTTTCGTTATGTCCCCACCACTTATGGCAGCAGCGACTATCAAACAGAACACGCATCCGATGATACATTTTCGTTTTATTACCTATCAGGAACAAACTTCCTCACATGTCAGCAGCAACAAATAAACTGAACAGCATCAAGTGATATTGTATTCTACTAAAACCCTGGAGCTTAAGCACAAAATATGGCCACCCCAACTCTCCCCAGGATCACAAGAGTGTTTATATGTTTTACATGGACGAGCAACGACCAATTGACTGATTTGCTTCATATCACAGATTCATGGTTTGTAAAGACAGAAAACAAACTCAACCTGAGCATTATTCCAACAACTCTGCGTTTACCTAGTGGTACCCATGTCCGGTGTGTATATCATGGTCGTAGAGCAATCTTGACTCGAGAGGTAACTGTCTCCTCATCCAGGCAGTAGAGAGCGTCAATGAGGTGCATCCTGAGAGAGGCAGGGCCCTTGGATGACTCCATCCCAATCTCTCCTGCCAGGCCAAAGATGGCAAGAGCGCATGCTGCCGCAACAAGGGCGTCTGAAGGTTCGATGGCAACAAAAGCTGCAATAAGGGCGGTCACAGTGCAACCTGTCGCAGTGATCTTCTGCAACATGGGTACACCGTTGCTTGCTCCAACAACACGCTCCCCATCGGTGATGAAATCAACAGCTCCAGATACTGCAACTACAGAACCACTGGACAGTGCTAATGCTTTTGCAGCTTCAAGGGCGTCCACGGACTCATGTGAACTGTCGGCACCCTGCAATTTGATCAGAAATTGGTTCCAATGGAAACAAGATGGAAAATATACTGATAATGGTATGTATGTTGCTAATCTCCACAAAACAGAGTGAAAAGATATACGTATATTCCTGGGATCCTACAAAGGATCTAAACTAAGATTGGTAACGACTCAAGTTAGGATATAAAAATGATACTGAATTACTGAAATGTGTCATAACAATCAGCAGACTAAACAAGCACACATGCTTAGTGTAGGCCACTTCAGATAGCATTCTAAATAAGAAAAGTTGTGAAAAACAACGAATAAACAACAATGTGGATCGGATCAGTCAATGGAATAGTAGGAGGGAGCAAAGGTTGATAGTTTTATATTTTGGAGCGTGATGAATAAGCAAAAGTCTAATTTCAGTTAATACTGGTGATCTATTATCTACTGGCTACCCAGTCCAAGACAGTGGCATTCACAATCAAAGCAAGCAGTCCATCCATCTAATTTAGCTGGGACTTTTGTTCCTCCATGCTTGGATCGGACATAGGAGCACACGGATCAAATAAATACAGAGAAAAGGAGGGCATTAACAAAGGTTTATGCAGGTTTTTAACTAAAAGTGCGGCGAGATTCCATCATCTTTCCCTTATCCTTGATTGAGTTGGATACTGAACTGAAGAAAGAACACGAGAATGGTACAAGTAGCGAAGATACCTTGAAGTTTGACGAGGCGGCTACCGAGCGGTCGGTGAGCGCGAGGATTTCGGAGGCGTTCCCCCTGACGACCGCGGGGCGGAGAGCGAGGAGCTCGAGGCAGGCCTCCATCCGGAACACGGAGGCGGCGGCGGCGACGGGGTCGAGTACCCATGGCCGGCCGGCCGAGGCCGCGGCGCGCATGGAGGGGAGCCAGTCCTCAGAGAGCGTGCCGACGTTGACGTAGACGGCGTCGCAGCGCGGCGTGAAGTCGGGCACCTCGCGGAGGGAGTGGACCATGGCTGGGGACGCCCCCGCGGCAAGGAGCGCGTTGGCGGTGATGTCCATGGAGACGAGGTTGGTGATGCACTGCACCAGCGGCGCCCGCGCGCGCACAGCCGAGAGGAGCGACCACGCGCGGCGGCTCCACCACGCAGGGTCCCTCTCTGCCTTCGAGCCGTCGTCCATGGCGGCGGTCGCCGGCGGCAGGGTCGGCCTTCTTTTTTTCCTTTTGGCTTTTTTTTAATAAATTCTCCTTTTGCTTTCGAGTTCGGGCGGATCGTCTTCTCTAGGAGCTGGCACAATTAGGATTTTTTACTGACGTGGCAAGACCTCCCCCATCCAGCGTGGAATCAGAGGGGAAATGACCATGTGCCCTCGCCTTATCCTTTACACTTGCACCGCCCGTTGCTGCCTCGTGCTTGCTAGGTTTTACTTGCTTCTTCCCCTCTCGCTTCCCCTTCAACGCCGCCGCTGCTCGCCGTCGTGGCAGAGGACCGCACCCCGCAAGCAAGCAATGGCGCAGGAAGGTACCTCAAGGAGGCAGGGATCCGCATTGTCAGGGGGATGGAGGCAGGATCCCTATCCTCTATTTGGTCAAAAAACAGTGCCTTTGATCCAATGTCCGTACTGCAAGAGGGCAAGGCTCGTTGAGCGTCGCACGCAACGAGATTCGCCGCAAAACTATGGGCGGATTTACATTGAGTGTCCAAGAAATGAAAAATGGTGAGTTTGACTTTGCTTTTTGATTTTTGGTTGTTTTGATTTTGCCAAAGATTGGTTTTTTTTTTCTCTTGTTATTCAGCTCCCAGAGAAATCTGACTACTACAGATGGCAAAAGGCCTATCTGGTGGAGTTGATTGACGTCGCCCTGATTCAGGTGCAGCAATCGGAAGGAGGAAGAGGTGAAGACGAGGCTGAGTCTGGAGGTATGGCACCTACAGTTCCCGCAAAGAACCTGCAGCAGAAGCATCCTATGGAGAACCAAATGGCAGATGGTGTGTGCAGTGATGTTATTGGCTGTGTTGGTTGTAGGATTAGTTGGTGTTGTTTTAGGCTACATGTTGAAGCAGTAGGAAGGTGATCCCATCTCAGCAATGTGTGCTAGGGATATCTATGTTTCATGAACTACTGTGATGTGTGCTAAGAGCCTAAGATTAGTGGGTGTTGTAGGCTATCTATGTTTCATGAACTATGTAAGATGTAAGGCATGATGTTTGTGATCCCATGATGTTTAATGTATTAGCTCTGTTTTTGGATCCCATGATGCTTAATGTATTAGCTCTTTTTTTGTTTTGCATCCTTTCTAGCGCAAGTACTTCTCATGACAATTTCTTCATACACAATCAACTCTCCGTACAAACCCATACATCTTAGTGTTTGATTCACAGTATCACCTACTCTAACATGATTCCTACAGACTTTGTGTGTGCTTTATAAGCACTTCGTGAAAAGGTTATCGTGGGACAGTTAGAGTTTACGACTCATTGATTTTGACTAAAATCGGGTGTTATGGTTGGATTGATCGGAAAGGAGGAGGACAAAATTGAGTGTCTTCATTTTGGGTACTCATTTCTCGACTCCAGAGAAAATCTCTAGGTCCGACCTTAGTTGGTTGTGCCTGACAATTGCTTCGTTGAAGACATTGGGTCGATGATTTGTGTTGACGCAAAATCCGCACCCTGCGCCAAGCACACAGCAAGCCGAACAAAGCTGGCTTAACACACGAACAGATTCCAAAGCGTGCCAGTCAATTTTTCCTGAAATTAACAAAGGATAACGCAGTTAAATAACAAAGCTTGGAACTTGCCGGGTGGTACCAGACGTTCCATATTTGCGGCTAGAAAGCCATGTAAAGTGACATATAGCTATGAGAAGCTATCTGTCAACAGATTTGAAAATCATTCGGGATCGTTAGAATATAAAACAGAGCATAGCCGAATGGATGTCGTGAGCATGACAAAAGATCGGTCTTTGTTTAAATACCGCTGCACGTGCATGATCATGACCGATTTTTGATGATAAACAACAAATAAAAATAAATAAAGTAAAGCATACTCATAAATATGAGGTAAACAAGCATGCATAGGCCAAAAGCACTAGTCTACCGCATGTCTAGGTACTTTAGAACCCGTCAAGCATGAATCCAAACAAGTTAATCCACTGCATGATACAACTTGTTTGAAATCACGCCACCAACCATAGAAAGATTAATCCACCGCATGATACAATCTAAATATGGAAGGCTAAAAGCACACATTATTTAAAACAAAACTTATAAGCACGTTTTACTCGGGAAGGCATAACCGAATACAGCTGTACAGCCGAATCGGGATCCATGAAGAAGGAACAAATATTGCCAAGGATGATAAATCTATCAGATTGAATCGAAATCTAATCCACCGGATGATTAGCTCTAAAACAATCCAAAAACCTGCATCTACCGCATGATACCCGGTTCTTTCAAGATTCACGCAAGATTAACAAGCTTGAACCCACAACACGTGACAACTTAGATTGATTCGGGTTCGGCTATTAAAGAACACGTGATCCACGTGCCGTATTGAGCCAAAGATATGAACGTGTAACATAAAGATCACCAAACGAGATAAAGCCGATTAAAATCAATCTAAATTGGGCAAAAGAGTGTTACATGAATTTAAACATAAAGTAGAAACTCAAAGCAACACGTGGTAACTTAATAAATCTATTAGATCTTGCCAAATCTAATAGAGTCGATAACTAGCTCCAAGCTAGATCTTAGCCTATTGCATGGCTCGTGATCTAACAAGAAACCCTCTAGAATCAAGCCTAAATCTGCCGCATGATACTAAGCATGGTAACAAGACTACTTGCATCACAATCTAAATCCACCACATGATACTAGACATGATACAAGGTTGCCGGTACTTACGGAGGTCGACGGATCGATGAACCCTCTCGAAGAACTCGACGACACGACTAGAGGACTCGAAAGTTTGGCGTAAAGCCGGTTTGTTATGAGAATGTTCGATTGCGATTACATACACCCAGGGTTCATATTTATACACTGTCCTAACACGACTCCTGGTGCACTACGAGCACAATATTTAATACCTAATTTAATGCCCAAGTGCGAATGCCTAGCCATTCATCCCTTCCTTCCGTTCGGGCCACGTCACCACGCGATCCCGCAAATCCAGCGCAAACAGTCCTTTAGCCGAACGAGAACATACTGCCGACCGCAGGTATTTCTGCCGAATCCTCTGAAGAAATCTTTCCCTACCGAAAGGGATTTGTTACCAAGTTCAGCCCACAAATCAGCCTCCTTCTTGTACCAATCTTTGGTGTTAATAATTTGATCTCTTTCACCGGATGATTTGGCTTTTATTAATTGGATTATGGCAATGATGATGTGCACTTGCATGCCAACTTTGGTGTGTGTTTGCATATTATTTCCTGGTTGAAGGCGTTGCTTTTAGAGAGTTTTTTCGTAGTCCAGGTGTTGCTAGAGGTGGTGGTTGGATTTGAAGATTAAGTTGTGTATTGTAGTTCGCTACGACATGATATGTATTGTCATGTCGTTTTTCTTCTGGGACAACAGAGCCCTACCGCGCTGCAAGCACTTCCTATGGCTAGTCCACCAGGATCGCCTACGAACAACCGACTTGCTCAGTTACAGGAACATGGTCAAGTCCCCAGTCTGCGCCTTTTGCGGGCAAACTAAGACTCGGCATCACCTCCTCCTGAGTTGTCCCCTCACCGTCATGGTATGGAGGGAGGCTGGTTGATCAGTCGCGCCGCGGCTCAGCAGCTTCAAGGATCTGTGGACCATGCCAGAGCTGCCCGATAGCGCCTCCACAAAGGTTCACACTACCATCGTCACCACCCTGCTCTAGAACATCTGAAAGGCCAGGAACTCCCGGGTCTTCCAATCTCTACGCCTCTCCCCTCCCGTGGTGGTTTACAACGTGGTGCTCGACCTCAACTTGTGGCTCCACAATTTAGCTCCCAGGGATCGACACTCCCTACACCTGTGGCTCTCACTCTTCCATGTAAATTAGTCTATTTTGAGTAGCTCCCCCATCCCCTTCACAAAATACTCTGTACTTGTATTTGTGCAGTTAATACAACCGTTCAGGTCGCTTCTTGTCGTCCGTAGCCCCTTCAAAAAATTGTCATGTCATTTTTCTCTTGTTTTCTTTTATAGGTTGTGTGCATCTTAGCTACGCAGAGCTCGAGAATGGTCTTAGTTCAATTGTATCATTTTGATGTAATGGTCTAAGATTAATAAAGCTTTCAAAAAACGCATGATGAAATTTTGTGGGTCTAATTTCTCTCCATGGGTGGGCCTCAGGCTGCAGCTGCAACCGCTCCCAAGTGTCGTTGTTGCCACAGCTCTAACACGTGTCCATTTTCAGCTGCCTTGACCTTGTTAATTAGAAATTCTAAGAATTGTGCTAGCCATAGGCATCGGTAAACTCATCAATGTATATTCTGATGTTACGTGATCGACCTGGTTCGTTTCCACGTTCCACCAAAACGAACGAGCCAATCTAAAGAAAAAAACCTTCAGCGCCTGGAAGTGCTTGATAAATGATACTCGACGTGGCTCTGGTTTGTCACTTTCAGACATTCAGACTGTGAAAGTAACACTTCGCAAAAAAAAGACTGAAAGTAACAGAGTCTGAATTGTGCAGTTTTTTTAATAAGGTATTACTAAATCCGACTTCTACGTCTAGGGATGTACACAGCCAATTATTACAAATCGTTCTTGGTGAAAAATAAGCAAACCAAAGTCTTTAAAAGATAAACGGACTAAAGCAAACGATATAAGTGCTTCCACCCACTATTTGATATCTCTAAAGCAATAATTCTAATTTCTTGCTCATCAGAGTGAGGGCGTCCTTGGCTTGCTCATCACGTTGTAGTTAGGCCCAGGAGCGTAGCCAGTATGCTTCCCTGGTCAGTAAAATTTGAGCCAGATGAGAATTTGACAAGAGTTCTGGCCTCATATTTGAAGAACATCAAGCTGGAGCACAACCTGACAGAAGAGCTGCTTGCACAGTTTTTGGTTGAACAGATGAACTTTGATTCAGTGTCTGCTATGGAAGATCAGATATACTGGACCGGAACGGCAAATGGGAGAAAACACAGCCAAATCGTCCTGTACATTGACATCGTGCACTGGCAGCACACAGTTCTCTCTTGATTTCCCCAAAGATCCGAGCAGGGCATCACAACAGCTGCGGCACACCATTAGCTGAGCACCACCGAGTTCCTTCGAATCACAAATTACTATTCGTTTTGGTTTTCTTTAAAACATACGTACTCACATTAGGATATGCAACTAGATGTATAAGAAAAAAAGTGATGTATCTAGACAGCTCTCTTCAGAGTGGTTACTCTTTGGGCTATATAAAAAAAATGGAAGAAAATTCCCCCGTGGCTCGTCAGTTTCAGAAATTCAGTTTCCATGTTTTTGTTCACAACCTGCTTGTTTCCAACTTTCCATTACAATGGCGCCGCCTGTAGGATCAGATGAACTGAAAGCTCTGCAACGTACTATCAGATGGAACTCTACCAAACATGCCAGCAGACGGACAATCTCTAATCGTCGGCCGACTCCGACGCGGTTGGCCGCCGGGCTTCTGCTCACCGTGCCTCTGCTCCGGGCGTACAAAGCCGAGCGGCCGCGGCTCTCGTGGACCGCCAGCACGGCCGCGACCCGGCCGTCATGGCCAAGGAGCTCGCCGACTCCGCTCGCGCTTTCGCGGAATCGTCGGCCGACTCCGACGCGGCCGCCAGGCTCGTCGACGCGGCTGCCTTCTTCACCAAGGCTTCCGCCGGGAACGCGCCTCTGCTCCGGCCCCACAACGCCGCCGAGCAGCTCGCCGCCGCGGCCGCGGCCCTCGCGGCCGACAAGAACGGCCGCGACCTGGTGGCGGCCACGGCCAAGGCGCTCTGCGTCTCGGCTCGCGCGTTCGCCGACTCGGGGCACCGGGACGCCGCAGCGATGCTTGCGGACGCAGCCGCCGTCTTCACCGAGGTCTCCGCCTACCACGCGCCGCGGTCCTCCCAAGTCATCGCCGCAGCCCAAGTTCCGCCGGGCCGACATGATCGGGTACCTGCTCCCCCTTTCAGCGGCTACGACCCGCCCGCGCCGCTCAGCGCCCGGGCGCTCGCCACCGCGGCCGCGCTTCTCGTGCTGGAGCTTCAGGGCACGGACTTGGCCGCTACTGCCGAGGCGTTCGCGGACACCGCTCGCGAGTTCGCCGAGAGGCCAGCGGACTTGGAGGCTGCAGCCAGGCTCGCCAACGCGTCCCACGATCTGGCCGCGGCGGCGGCGGGCACCCTTCACGCTGCAAGGGTATCTGACCTTCTCCTACCTGTGCACATTGTTCTCTCGTGCTACCACCCTCCGCAGCCCGGTTGCTTCGAGATAGCGTGCTCTTGCTTTCACTGTGGCGATAACCAGTCGACGGATGAAGAATTGGGGCCTACGCCGGCTATCTTGGCTGATCAAGCGCGCAGGTTCCTTGAGTCAGCAGCATACACATCCATGGCCGAGGCCGCAGTCGCCTTCTCGAAAGCTGCTGAGAATTTTCTTTCCGGGTCCGGGGAAGACAAGCACAGGGAGATCAGATATTCAGAGTTGAGCAACGCAGGAAACATGCTGTGCAATGTTGCCATAAGGGCCCCAGAATCTGAGTTCGAGGTCGCTGTCGCAGCTGCGGGGTTGACTGAAATTGCCCAGATTGTTTGGATCTCAGAGTATCATCGGACTGGACCCCGCCGCGTCGGATGCTGGAGTTCGTGGCTGGGGAGGTTGCGGGCGGCCATCTCAGGCCCGGATACAGAGCTTCCTATCCATGTGGCTGAACGCCAGGTGACGAATTTTTTCAGTTCTTTGTTAGTTATTACTGATGTCTCTGCATTTGTCTGAATCGATAACATGTTTATGTTCTATAAGTATTTGTCTGAATCGATGACATGTTTACTCCTAGTCGATTCAGTAAATCTATCACATGACTGTTGCAGGCAAAGTTGATCGCGAAGAGACAGGTTTTGTTCGGGATTGCCCTCGGGACACCCGTTGCATTGCTGATCTCAGCTGTAGCCGCCAAAATCTTCCCATCTGAATATGCTCCGTGGATAGGAGGTGTCACCGTGCTGATATGGGTTGCTGTTAGCGCTGGCATGGTGGTGGCCAACCAGTTCGGCATGACAAGCGTTGAGTTGCAGGTCGCCAGCCATTTGAGCCGTCTCGGCATGCTGGGGCTTTCGGTGCTACTAGTCATCTATGCTTATTGGGCGTTCTTTCCTTCTTCCAAGTTACTGTTCTGGGCTATCGTGGTAGTTCCTTTGCTCTTGCACGGGTGCCTATGGATCGCGGTAAGATTTCTCTCAATGTTTTGTTTGTTCGACGTGCCTGAGATCTTTGGAACTGATTGCTAACTTGTACTGTATTTCCATACGATGACTATCACTGCAGAGTTGCATTCGAGGTGATGACAGAAGCTTGGATTAGCTGAGAACACGGATGGAACGTCCTGACATCAGTGTTAAGCGCTGTAGCATTCAGGAGTGCTGCCCAGAGAGCTAATGCTAATGCTAATGGTGTGGTGTACGGATATGAGACGGTCTGGTCTGATTGTTAGAGGTGTAAAGGACTAGTTGTAGTTGTCCCGTGCTCCAAGAGAAATATACAGCTGAAATTCGCATGTTCCTGCTGTGTTTGTGGCAAGTTCGGCCTTCACTATTCTTCTACTGGCTAAAAGTTTTTCGGCGGGCAAAATTAATCTACGATGTGAAATGTTTAAATACTATGCTTGAAGTGATGCACACGCACATCATAAACGCAGGAAAAAACTACTGTACAATTTACAATGCCTAAAAACCTACAAAAAAATTGCTACTTCTCAACCCCTGTTGCATCCTTAGGTGAGGGCAATCCAGAGGAATAGACCTCATATCGACACGTTTCTTGCTTCCACAGTTCTGTGTGTGTGTGTGGAAGTACAGTGCACTGGCAGCACAAAGCTCAAGCTCTCTCTTGGTTTCTCGTTTGTTTCCCCAATTTCAGAGCAGGGCATAACAATTCACAAACAAACAGCAATGGCGCACCATTAGCTCACGCAGAAGAGAGTGAGTCGCCGATGAAATTGCTAGTCCAAGCGACACTAGTATTAGTGATGCCCTTTCTCACACACTAGCAAAGTACTGTAGGAAGCAGCAGATCAAAGGAGAGCAGAGTAGGCAGCATAACACGAATTTCCTTCCGGGCAGAGCGGCAACTCCAAGGATCAAAGAGACGTTAAGCCCACCCACCGGGGCACGTGTGGCTGGGTCAAATTTACAGCCGAAGCCTATAGATGTTCATTAGGGCTGCCCGGCCCAGCCCGGCCCTGGCCCGGGCTCGGCATGGCCCGGTGAAGTTCGTGTCGGGCCAGCCCGGTCCCGTCGTGCCATTTCGTGCCGGGCTGGCCCGGAGAAGTCGGCCTGCACGCGCCCACAGGCGGCCTCTAGACCTAGCATTCCATGGGTCGGGCTGAAAAAATCTAGGTTTTTCAGGCTGAGAAAATCATGCCCATGACCATCCCATGGGACGCGTCGGACCGCAACTTTCGGGCCGGGCTTGCGCGGGCCGCCCGCGCATTTTATAGTGTAAAATAACTAAAAACAGCATTTTGGGACGAGCTCAGGCCAAAAAAAAAATTCACGGGCTTCAAGATCTCTGCCTACGCCCGTCCAGTAGGGGTGGGTCGGGTCGGGTCGGGCCGGGCCAAAAATGCTCAGGTATAGCGGCCTCAAGCCTACACCAGCCGCGACGGCAGAGGGAGAGGAGAGGGCGCGACACCGGATCCACGCCGCTGCAGCATAGGGACAGGGAGGAAGGCGTAGGGGAGGCGGTCGAGCTGTCGAGATCTGGGAGGAGAGGATGGGGAGCAGCGTGCGTGGTGGAGGAGAGGAAGCGTGCCGGCCTCCACGCGGGCAGGTGCCCAGGCGGCTGCGCTGGCTTCGTCGTGGGCATGGCCGGCGGCGGCGCCGGGAGACCCCGCCGTGGACAGGGGTGGCCGCGCTGGACTCCCTACGCGCCTCCGTCGTGGGCAGGGCAGGCCGCCCCGGGCCTCCCTATACGCCACGGATGAGACAGGCAGTCGTGGGGGCGTGGGGAGGGCGACGTCTGTCGAGGGAGGCGGCGGGGAGATTGGGATTTGGGAAAGGGAACCGAGAGGGGGGTACGAGGAAGAGACGGAGGGGAGGATAGTTAGGGTTAGGATTTTTTTCTTCATTATATACGGAGGAGATGAGGATGTGGGCTGGTACGGGCCGCACTGTATTTTTCGTGCTGGGTGGGGGCGTCCCCGCCGTGCCGGCCTGGTGCATCGTGTCAGGCTAGCCCGAGTCGATGGTTAACGGGTCGTGTTGGGTTCGGACCGGGCCAAAAAGACGTGCTTTCGGACGAGCTCTTGGGCTGTGAGCTTTTTGGACATCTATACCGAAGCCCACGCTGCCACGCACACGTGGTTGGGCTTCATCCCAAGTTTGTGGACGGGTCGATGCAAAATCGGTACATTTTTTTCTAATAGCATAGATGTTGTCACACCCGATTTTCCGTAGAAAACCGAATGCATCTCATATGTGTGCCAGGATCACAATTTCACACATATGATAGACTCATGAGTGTAATATCACAAGACATTGCTCAAAACGTACAGAAAAGGTTTATTAACTTTTATTACACTCACGATGGTAGACACGAAGGTCTTTACACGAACAACGATAACTATGAAGACGCGACTCCATCTTCCTCTTCCACAGGCTTCGATCGGTTGATCGCATCCTCGAACTCCTCGTAGTCGGTGAAGTACTCCACTCCGGATTCTTCTCTCGAACGGCGTAAGCAAGGATGAGTACACTTATGGTTGGTACTCGGCAAGGCCACGGGAATAACGGAAAGCAATATTAATCCATCTTTAAGTTCAATTAATCATGTGAGGGTCCGGAGCCGCTCTTGACCGTGAGCACGGCCGATCGATCGGTTTTACACTCGCGGAGGTTGCACACTTTTCCCACGGTTCGCGTAAAAGTTCCAAAGAACTTTGAACCCAACCACGCATGTGCGATCGTGCACAATACCACACTTCCGAGGTGTGATTGCATAGGGACGCTACGAAGCCTTTACAAAGATATGCAAAAGCATCAACAACCCACGACGATTCTGACTCGGGGCGGACCATAACCCTCCCTAGTGGTCGCACCTTAGCAAAGGTCGCTACCCCAAAAGAACCGGGCTATACCCCCGCAACCGGAGCCCCCCGTGTTCCTTTCGGATAGGGTCGTCAACACAATCACACACCTAATTAATTGGCTAAGCCGAGCCATATGGACCGTGGTTGCACCGTTTTCCGGGTGGTTCTCCATGTTCCGATTAATTTATAGTATTCTTGATTAAAGCATAGGTAGAAGGGTGGTTAGGGTCACTTGCCTTTCTCCAACGATAAGCTACTCTCCTTTACTGCAAAGCTCTGCACTTGTTCTTCCTCGAACGGCGCGTTGGCTACGATCATGCAAGAAAACATACAATAAATAAAACAACACATCAAACATTACTAAAATACTGAAACAAGTTTTTAGAAATGACGGGCTCGGAGAGACGATCGCGTAGACACCAAGAACGCGTAAAACGGAGCTAGGATGGAAAAGATATGGCTGAAACAAGGTTCAGGAACTAAATTGTGATTATAACAAACTTCCAGGGGGTTTTCAGCAAGATTTCAGGGACCTAAACATAATTATGTGTGAAACTAGGAGGTCTAACATGTAAAAGGTCAAAGGGTAGGCTATTAAACAGAAAACCTAAGAGATCAGGGGCCTAGACATAAAGGAAAGGACCTAGTTGTAAGGCTTTTATATAGGTGGAAGGGTATATGTGTAATTTTCAGAAATGGGGTGGGGGCTTATTTGCAAAGTTGTCTGGGCGACCGGCGGATGAGCTGTGGTGGCGCCACGTGGCGGGCTGTGGTTGGCTGGCGCTGACGCAATCATGACGCGGTGCTGACGCAAGCTATGACGCAGCTGCTGACGCCAGCGGTGGACCGCGCCCGTGGACCCGGTCCATTGGTCCACCGTGGACCGCCGAAGGGTTACGCAGCCCCTTTTAATGCGGGGGCCGTCGGCTTAGATCCGATGGACACGGTCGCGTGTGAGCGGTCGGGCGGCGGCGGACGGCCGGCCGCGGCGCCGGGCGGCGGCGGGCTTGCTCGGTCGGCTCGCCGGCGACGGCCAACAAAGCTTCCCGTGCACCAAATGCGGCGGGGAAAACACCAAATTGAAGAGGAGAGCAAGGGAAACTCACCGGGTAACTTGAACAGGAGGAAGGAGCGCCGAGGAGGTAGATCGGGGCGGCGCGGCTTAGCTCCGGCGACCCTTCGGTGCGGCGGTCTTTGCGCTCGAGAGGAATGGTGGGGGAGTGGTGCGGGGGTGAAGGGGAGGTGGTGCGCGCCCTTTTATAGCCGGAAAGGACCGGGGGAAGGGGCGTGGAGGCGGTGGGCGGCGAGGTCGGTGGGCGGCCGCCATTAATGGCTAGGGCGGCGCGGTTTGGTGCGGTGGCGGCGGGTAGGGGGGGAAGAGGAAGGGGCGGGGAGGTGGTGGGTGAGTGGGGCGGCGCCTTGATAGCGTAGTGGAGGAGGCGGACGGGCGCGGGGGCGGCCGGGAACGGCGAGGGCGGCGCGGGGAGGCGGCGTCGGTGCGGGGAAGGGGCGCGGGCGGAGGTAGAAGACGGCCCCGACAAGTGGGCCCCACGCGTCGGCGGGCGTGAGAGAGAGAGGAGGAGTAGAGCGGGCCGGCGGATAAATGGGCCAAGAATGTTAAGTGGGCCGCTGATGAAAGAAAGGAGGGGGGTGAGGTGGGCCGCGGGGTGGGCTGGTCTGTTTTGTTGTTTTTTCTTCTTCTTTTTTTTCAAATCCTTTTTCAAACCAATTTTTCCAACCATTTTCAAATCAAATCTTTTCCATATTTTAACACAAATTTATCCAACTATTTTAAGACTTTTAGAAAATCTTTTAAACAACTTTTCAAACATTTTTAAATTCAAACTTTCATTTTTTTAGAATTCAAACTTTTACACCAATTTTCACAATTATTTTGAAGGACTTTTAAAATCACACCACAACCAAAACTCATGCATTTCAATATGATGCACAAACACTTGGGTGATTCTAATTATTAAATGATGTTTAATTTAATTAAAGGCAAATTTATTTATTCAAATTTATTAAATCCTTAGAAAATAAAACTAAACCATGTTGCTAACAATATTTTATTGTGATGGAATTTTCGGGTGTTACAAATCCTACCCCCTTAAAAAGAATCTCGTCCCGAGATTCGGAGGGATCGGGAAACAAGAGGAGATACAAGATGTTCTTGATAGATGATGGATTACTACCACGAGCTTATTCACTTCTCCTTCTTCTTCGGGCTTGCGGCGGCAAACTCAATCCTATCTCCTTGCGGTGTAGTTAAGAGCACCGACTTCTTGGCACACAAAATGATTCCATCATGCTTGCTTAACCAATCCATACCAAGGATCACATCTATTCCCTTTGGATGTTAGGATCACTAAGTCCGCTTCAAAATCTATCTCTCCGATCTTAAGATTGACTGTGGGCATACATAGGTGGATTTCATTTCACCGTTTGGGGAACTAATTAGCAAATGTGTCTTCATGGAACTCTTGGGTACATCATGCTTTGTCACGAATCGTTCGGTAACAAATGAATGCGATGCCCGGAATCAAATAAAGCTGTTGCGGGTACAGAGTTGATAAGGAACGTACCAAGCACAACATCTTTGTCTCCTTGAGCTTCTTCGACTGTCACATGGTTCACTCTACCATGCATATAGTTCGTTGACCTCTCGTTATCTCTGCGGGGTGTCTGCATATTACGCTGAGGGCAAATACTGGCATAGTGTCCCAATTCTCCGCAGTTGAAGCATCCACTAGGGTGAACTGGAGTAGTGTTCCTTACTGGTGCACATGAGCGGTTCTGATGAGGATTTGGAGCCTGTGGTGTCGTAGGGTTGGATTCTTCGGGTTCATCAAACGAACGATAGAATGGTTGATTCTGTCCATGGCTTCTGCCATGTCCTCTAGAATGAAACTGAGAGCCTTGTGATGAGTCGTAACGAGGGCGGGTGTTCTTGCTAGGCGGCCCTGAGATTGAATCTTGCGCTTCTGTTCACGAAGTTCCTTGCGTTTATTCTCCAAGCCTATAGCCTTATTCGAGCAACATCCGAAAGTTAAGAAATGTGTGGCTCGCAGGCGATAGTTAAGTGGCCCTATCAAACCATCGAGAAAACGTTCTTGTCTCTTAGCATCCGTGTTGACTTCATCTGGTGCATAGCGGGACAAATGAGTAAACTGATCCAGATACTCACTAACTGTCATGTTGCCTTGCTTTAGAGCGAGAAATTCTCTCTTCTTCAGCTTCTTCACACCAGCTGGGATGTGATGTGTACGAAAATTCTCCTGGAACTCCTGCCAAGTAATGGTGTCGGCAGCAGCATGTGCGACGGTGTAAGCATCCCACCAATCAGAGGCTGCACCTTCCAAACGGCCTGAAGCATACAAAACCTTCTCACGATCATTACATTGGGTGATATTCAGCATCTTGTTGATGGTCTTGAGCCAATCATCGGCATCGAGGGGATCTACAGAATGAGAGTAAGTGGGCGGGTTGTGGCTCATGAATTCTCTATGCTTGTTCACTGGTGGTGGAGGTGGTGGGGGTCCTTGTGGTGGCGGCTGGTTCTGCTGTGCCTGTAGATTCTGGACAGTGGCGGTGAGGTTCTGAATTAATTGCATCTGTTCCGTAAAGAACTGCTGCATCGTGGGATCCATTGCTAATTCTTGTGGAGGAGGGAACTTGATTCAGCTGATTGGCGATGTGAGCACGAATGGAATATCCTGTCCAGCTCCTGACCTGGTGTTTACCATTTGTTAGGGAAAAGGTATTTTAGATAAGATATTGAGTTGATAAAGATGAAGAGAAAGGGGCTAAGATTCAAATTTTAACTTTAATTATTTTATTGATGTATTTGTGGCCATCACTCCACAAAAACATTTCAATCATGTCAAAGATCCAAATCATGCATGTTTACAATAAACAAGCATTAACATCGCACGTCCTCACAAGAACGGCTCTATCGAAACGAAACTGATAGAAGGGGTAGGCAACCTAAGAATCTATCCTATAAAACACGTGTGGTAGTTCAAGGTGGAAGAACAAGAATCAGACTTAGTGTAGAAGAAAACAAAAGATATGATTTTGATAAAGAATAAAGAATGAAATATTTTTTTAAGCATAAATAAGATATTTTGAATGCTGGAAAGGCTTTCTAGATAAAGAGTCCTTAATCTCGACCATTTCTATCTTAGGCTCGCGTCCTACGATCGGCATTGCTCGATACCACTCTGTCACACCCGATTTTCCGTAGAAAACCGAATGCATCTCATATGTGTGTCGGGATCACAATTTCACACATATGATAGACTCATGAGTGTAATATCACAAGACATTGCTCAAAACGTACGAAAAGGTTTATTAACTTTTATTACACTCACGATGGTAGACACGAAGGTCTTTACACGAACAACGATAACTATGAAGACGCGACTCCATCTTCCTCTTCCACGGGCTTCGGCGGTTGATCGCATCCTCGAACTCCTCGTAGTCGGTGAAGTACTCCACTCACGGGATTCTTCTGCGAACGGCGTAAGCAAGGATGAGTACACTTATGGTTGGTACTCGGCAAGGCCACGGGAATAACCGAAAAGCAATATTAATCCATCTTTAAGTTCAATTAATCATGTGAGGGTCCAGGCCGCTCTTGACCGTGAGCACGGCCGATCGATCGGTTTTACACTGCGAGAGGTTGCACACTTTTCCCACGGTTCGCGTAAAAGTTCCAAAGAACTTTGAACCCAACCACGCATGTGCTGATCAGGCACAATACCACACTTCAGAGGTGTGATTGCATAGGGACGCTACGAAGCCTTTACAAAGATATGCAAAAGCATCAACAACCCACGACGATTCTGACTCGGGGCGGACCATAACCCTCCCTAGTGGTCGGCACCTTAGCAAAGGCCGCTACCCCGAAAGAACCGGGCTATACCCCCGCAACCGGAGCCCCCGTGTTCCTTTCGGATAGGGTCGTCAACACAATCACACACCTAATTAATTGGCTAAGCCAGAGCCATATGGACTGTGGTTGCACTGTTTTCCTGGGTGGTTCTCCATGTTCCGATTAATTTATAGTATTCTTGATTAAAGCATAAGTAGTAGGGTGGTTAGGGTCACTTGCCTTTCTCCAACGATAAGCTACTCTCCTTTACAGCAAAGCTCTGCACTTGTTCTTCCTCGAACGGCGCGTTGGCTATGATCATGCAAGAAAACATACAATAAATAAAACAATACATCAAACATTACCAAAATACTAAAACAAGCTTTTAGAAATGACGGGCTCGGAGAGACGATCGCGTGGACACCAAGAACGCGTAAAACGGAGCTAGGATGGAAAAGATATGGCTGAAACAAGGTTCAGGGACTAAATTGTGATTATGACAAACTTCCAGGGGGTTTTCAGCAAGATTTCAGGGACCTAAACATAATTATGTGTGAAACTAGGAGGTCTAACATGTAAAAGGTCAAAGGGTAGGCTATTAAACAGAAAACCTAAGAGATCAGGGGCCTAGACATAAAGGAAAGGACCTAGTTGTAAGGCTTTTATATAGGTGGAAGGGTATATGTGTAATTTTCAAAAATGGGGGGGCTTATTTGCAAAGTTGTCTGGGCGACCGGCGGATGAGCTGTGGTGGCGCCACGTGGCGGGCAGTGGTTGGCTGGCGCTGACGCAAGCATGACGCGGTGCTGACGCAAGCGATGACGCAGCTGCTGACGCCAGCGGTGGACCGCGCCCGTGGACCGCCTAAGGGTTACGCAGCCCCTTTTAATCTGGGCCGTCGGCTTAGATCTGATGGCCACGATCGTGTGTGAGCGGTCGGGCGGCAGCGGACGGCCGGCCGAGGCGCCGGGCGGCGGCGGGCTTGCCGGTCGGCTCGCCGACGACGGCCAACAAAGCTTCCCGTGCACCAAACGCGGCGGGGAAAACACCAAATTGAAGAGGAGAGCAAGGGAAACTCACCAGGGAACTTGAACAGGAGGAAGGAGCGCCGAGGAGGTAGATTGGGGCGGCGCGGCTTAGCTCCGGCGACCCTTCGGTGCGGCGGTGCTACGCTCGAGAGGAATGGTGGGGGAGTGGTGCGGGGTGAAGGGGAGGTGGTGCCGCCCTTTTATAGCCCGGAAAGGACCAAGGGAAGGGGCGTGGAGGCGGTGGGCGGCGAGGTCGGTGGGCGGCCGCCATTAATGGCTAGGGCGGCGCGGTTTGGTGCGGTGGCGGCGGGTAGGGGAAGAGGAAGGGGCGGGGGAGGTGGTGGGTGAGTGGGGGCGGCACCTTGATAGCGTAGTGGAGGAGGCGGACGGGCGCGGGGCGGCGAGAACGGCGGCGGCGCGGGAGGGCCGGCGGCCGGTGCGGGGAAGGGGCGCGGGCGGAGGTAGAAGACGGCCCCGACATGTGGGCCCCACCTGTCGGCGACTGTGAGAGGGAGAGGAGGAGTAGAGCGGGCCGGCGGATAAATGGGCCAAGAACGTTAAGTGGGCCGCTGATGAAAGAAAGGAGGGGGGTGAGGTGGGCCGCGGGGTGGGCTGGTCTGTTTTGTTGTTTTTTCTTCTTTTTTTTTCAAATCCTTTTTCAAACCAATTTTTCCAGCCATTTTCAAATCAAATCTTTTCCATATTTTAACACAAATTTATCCAACTATTTTAAGACTTTTAGAAAACCTTTTAAACAACTTTTCAAACATTTTTAAATTCAAAGTTTCATTTTTTTTAAATTCAAACTTTTACACCAATTTTTACAATTATTTTTAAGGACTTTTAAAATCACACCACAACCAAAACTCATGCATTTCAATATGATGCGCAAACACTTGGGTGATTCTAATTATTAAATGATGTTTAATTTAATTAAAGGCCAATTTATTTATTCAAATTTATTAAATCCTTAGAAAATAAAACTAAACCATGTTGCTAACAATATTTTATTGTGATGGAATTTTCGGGTGTTACAGATGCACGTGCGAACGAACGTGTTTCTGTAAGCATATAAAAATATTTTTTGCTATGAATTATTTTATAGCAGAAATACATCATTAAGAATGTATTTTCAAAATAAAAGAAACAATAGTTTTTTATTCAATTATGCACATTAAAGTTTTAAGGAAGGAATTTTGTGAAGGCTTCCCTTCACAAGATTTTTAAGTATTCACAGTTGAATTTTTTTCCATCTATTATCTAAACATTATAATTTCTTCATTGAGCCCAGCCTTGAGTCCTGTCTCTCCGAAAGAGCTGAAAAAACATTATCTTCTTGTTAGCTGAAATTCAAAGCTATTCCTTTTTATGTGTGCTAGCAAAATACTCGTATGTTTCTACGGTGATATGCTAATTATACTTTTAAAAGAAGTCACTACCACCCGAGAGGCCCCTCACATTGATAGTAATGCGAGAGCCCCCACCTTTGCCCTGGTACATCAAATGAACCTTATCCATCTACCACTCTCTCCTGTAGTCCATCATCTTCTTCCTCTGTGACTATGAGTCTCCATCCTACACGTGCTCATCCGGTCATCTCGGACCCTACCCCTGCCCCAACGCTAGCCGGCTCGAGTTGCCGCCCTCTTGTATCCCCTCCTCCCCCCCTCCTCTCATCACCCCCTTCGTCTGGATATCACCCATCATATTGTTCGCCTGCCAACTTCAGCTTCTTCCTTTCCACGCACGCACCACCGCCACCGTCCTCTCCACAACCACCCGCGTTTGGCCGCGACCTTGCAACTGTGTCGTCTCCCACAATGACCACATACAAATTGTACCCCCTTATCAAAGTTGACAAGAACCATATTTGACTTATGATCCAACCTCAAAATCCGGGCAAGTTGTAAACAAAATGAAGTCGGCTGTTCTTTTCAGTACGAACACAGGGGAGAGGGAGAAGCAAGATGTGAAGGCTGTGCTGCAAGTGGAACGTGAAACCATGAGTGAGAAGTACCTGGGCTTGCCGGTATATGTTGGGAGAGACAAGGCAAAAATATTTGCATATTTGAAAGATAAAGTTTGGCGGCGAATACAAGGATGGAAGGAGAAGGCACTTTCTTGGGCAGGGAAGGAGATCTTGATCAAGGCAATAGCACAGGCCATCCCAACTTTTGCCATGGGCTGCTTTGACTTGACAAAAAATATATGCGATCAGATAAGTACCTTAATCTGCCGATATTGGTGGAACCAACAAGAAGGGAAACACAAAATCCATTGGCTCAGTTGGAATAAAATGGTGTTGTCGAAAAGTCAAGGCGGCTTGGGGTTTCGAGATATTCACGGATTCAATATGGCGATGCTAGCAAAACAGGGGTGGAGGTTGCTAACCAATCCAGATTCCTTATGTGCGCGGATTTTAAAGGCCAAGTACTACCCGAACACAAGCTGTCTGGAGGCCCGTCCAAGACATGGCATATCATACACTTGGAGGAGCATTTTGCAAGGCATTGATCTGTTAAAGAAGGGAATTATATGGAGGTTAGGGGATGGTGATCAGATCAACATGTGGCATGACCCTTGGATCCCGAGAGATCACTCGAGAAGGCCGGTCACACCTAGAAACAGAACAATTCTGCGGTATGTTTCTGAACTTATTGATCCAGCGACTGGAATGTGGGATGAGGAGCTTGTTAAGGATATTTTTTGGGAAGCGGATGCACGTTTGATTCTGGCCTTAACAGTCCACGAGGGACAAAATAATTCTCTTGCATGGCATTATGATAGAAAGGGGAATTTTACTGTGCGTAGTGCATACAAGTTATTCAGATATCATGAGCTAAACTCTAGGAGAAAGCAGGTTGGAAGCTCATCAAATGCTGATACAAGTGACAAGGAGAAATTATGGAAACAGATATGGAAGTTGCCGATCCCGGGGAAATTGAGGCACTACTTATGGAGGTTCGCACATAATAGCCACGCACTGAAGATTAATCTGAAAATGCGTGGAATGGATATCCCTACGAAGTGTGTGCTGTGTAATCGAGTAGATGAGGATGGAGGCCACCTATATTTCAAATGCAAGGAAGTCAAGTTGCTTTGGCGGTGCTTGGGGCTGGAGGATCAAAGAGTTCAATTGTCTGTCAAAAATACGGCAATAGAGGTGATACAACATATACTGTCGTGTTCAGAGGACAAGAGCCTGTTAATGATAATAGCCCTGTGGTCTTGGTGGAAGGAACGAAATAAGGGGCGAGAAGGGGAAGGAAGGAGGCAAGCTGAAGCTCTAGCTCATGGCATTCAGGTGTATGCAGCAGAAGTACAGAAAATTTTCAAGAAGGAAAGAGTAGGGACTGCAAGGTCTGTCAGAAAATGGGAGAAGCCACCGAATGGTACTCTGAAGTTGAATTGTGATGCCACCTTTGATACTGCATCGAAGACAGGAGGGTGGGGGTTTATCATTCGGGATGAGGATGGAGATGTGGTACTAGCAGGTAGTGGCCGAGTTGATCATTTGCTGGATTCATTTCAGGCAGAAGTGGTCGGATGCCTTCAGGGAATTCAGTCGGCCATTGATCTGGGCATCAGCAGAATAGTGGTGGAGCTCGGCCTTGCTTGCTGGTTGTACAAGCAATCTCATCAACAGCATACGATCGGTCGGCGGCGGGTAACTTGATCAAGGAGCTTCGTGGCTTAGTCCAGAGTAATTTTAGCTCGTTTAAATGTGTTTATGTCCCTCGCAGCTGTAATGCAGTAGCTGATGCCTTAGCAATTCACGGATGTAATCAGGTAATGGGGGCGGCAACTGTGTTGAGCAGCCTGCCATCTTGTATCCAGACGTTGGTTGCCAAAGACTTGGCACCGGTTTAGCTAATGGAATGCATGTTCCGTCCAAAAAAAAATTGTCATTGTCTATCTCATTTTGTAACTTTTGTACCGGAGTATATTAAATTTCCTAAACATGTTTGAAAAGTAAAACATCTGGCAAAATTTTTTTTTACAAATTTATTTCTAACTGTCAGGTAGGAGATATTTCGATTTGTTTTAGTATTTGCTTTTGGCCTCGGTAAGGACGGACAAGTCGCCTCCTCCTCCGGATCGACTTCTTGAGCGAGTCCAAGTCGGTATACACGAGGCATACCTGAACTCACAAAAGGGCGCAGGCCGAAGGGGTGACACAGGCCGGCGGTCGTGCTGTACATTTTTCGTCGTACCTGCCGCCTCGTCGTGCCGGCGACTAGTAGATCGCCATGGCTGATTTCCTGGTGCTGAACCTCACGGCCTGCGACTACGGCACGGGCGTCGGGCACCCACCGAGCCCGAGCAGCCACAGCTACGAGCCACCGCCTCAAGGGAGACCCATGAGCCCGGCCGGCAAGTTCGCCATGAGGGTAATTAACTACTTCATCACCTACTTCCTCCTTACTATAGTAGCTACATACTTCTTACGACAAAAGGACGAGCTTGCATTTCGTTCCCAGGTCACCTCAATTGTTCTCGCCATAGTGATGGCTATCGCTATCGTTATCGCGGGAGATGCAGACGTTGTCACCAAGACGGTGTGCGTGGTCGCGACTCCGTGTCTCCCGTTGTTCGTGTTTGGGATCACGCAGGACCCTGTGATTTTAATCTGATGCTTATTACCCACCTCGTCATCTTATCAGCTTGTTCGGATGGCTGGTGGTGATATTTTAGTCTTGGTTTGTTCACGAGAGAAAAAATCTTGTTGGCTGGTTGATGGTGGCTGGTTTGTTCTGAGAGAAAAGTACTCCTGACTGGTGGCTGATAAGCCAAACGAATAGGGCGTATATTTGGGAGCTGGGCTCACATATAAAGACTTATCTACGCTCGGTATGATGTTGAACTATTTGCTAGAAGGGCATCCAGCCCTTTTTCCAATGCCGAATCGACGACCTATGTATAAAAGAGAAATTTTTTGGATTTGAAGAAAAAATAAAAGGAATTGTATCAATTTGGATTTTCCATTTATTTAGTTTGTTTTTCTTAATGAAATTGAAATTATTAACTAACTGAGCAAACACAAATAAAGAAACAACTTTGCTGACCATGATAGATTTTTTTTCTAGTTGGAAGAGTCCTCTTATCTTAATATTCATCTAGTCTTATATAAGTTTGGGCCCTTTGTTGCAGCACAACTGATTTTTCAATCACGCAGATAGACGCTCATGTACACACACGCACGCACAGTCATCCTCACGAACATAAACGTGCACCTTCGAAAAAACTAAGCTGCCAAATTGCCATCGAAACAATAACGTCAATTAAATTGAAATAAATTTAGGAAAATACGAGCACAGAGTCAAGAATTCCACGTCTTTAGACCAAGTCATGAATTACAAGTTATTGGTCAGGAAGTTCGATATATGCAAAAATGTCCACGTTAAAGAATGCGACCCATTTGAAGAAGAAAAGGCAGCCCAGATAGGAACCCATGATGGAATTTGTTATCGTACCAGTTATGCGTATAACCAAACTTATGCACATAAGTTCTGACTAGGCAAACATGCTTGTGCGTTGCTATGGACTAATACCATATACGATATGTTCGTAGTTGTTTTTACAACTGAAAACAATAAGAGATCTTAGGAATCACATCTATTTTTTATTTATTAATAAATAATTTATAGCTAAGTTGTCATGGTGTGCCATAGCTATTTAGCCATTTAACAGAGATTCATGGATTGTAGTTTATCTATTCTCAATAATATGCCATCACAACGACGGAAACTCTCTAAAAGCCTAGCTTCACTTTCATCCCCTAAACTTTTGCATGTGAGGGAGAATGACGACAATGAAGCCAACGTTTACATGAGGGGACAATGAAGCCGCAGCTGCAAGGCGCTGCAACCCTCGAAAACTGGTGGCTTCAAGCTAGACAACTTTGGATAGGCGAGAGGTGAAAAGGGTTGGACACCCTCATAGCGTTCATCTCCTGGGAGATATGGAAGGAAAGAAACGCTCGAGTTGTCAGGTCGATCAGCTCTTGCAACATATCAGAGCGGTGGGGCAGCTTTGGATTGAGAGCGGCGCCACAAATTTAGGTTGTCTTGTTCATGAGTAATCCCGCGCCATGAGGTGATGTTTCGGTTGCTGTCTAGTGTGTAATAGCTGCTCAAATCCACCTCGGACGCCCTCGATGCGCGTTGTCATAACTCAATTTGCTATCTTTCTTAATACAAATACAAAGATGCACAACTCTCTTGTGTATTCGATAAAAAAACCATCACATAAAGTCAAATCTTCTCTCACAACACACGCTCCAATGCACACTTTTGCCGTGCAAATGCAGTATTCGTCCGCGCAAATTTGGACATCTAAAAAGGCCCTAAGTTGTATATACAAAATGTATTCCCCGTCCTTAAAGTCCGTATTTCAAAAATATATTCAGTGGGTCTCAAATCATGTATAGAAATTCAATCCATCCAGCGGTAACAATCTTTAGTGAATTGGATGTTTGAGTGAAGAATTATCTTGAACGAATAGAAAAGTTTTCGTTATCCAGATCTGGACAATATATCAATTGTTTGAGTCCCAAGATGACTTCAAATGAAAAAAGTTTGAACTACTAAGTTGTAGATCTCGTCGAAAGATACAAGTTTCGCGTAAAGTTTATCTCCATCCGAACTCATACAAAAGTTACCATTTTTTAAAAACAGACCGACCCTAACCGCCGTGGCCCATAGCGGTTTGCCCGTACCGTCATGGGCTATGGCGCTGGTAGGTTAGTTTTGCTAAATTTTGAAATGATAGTATATTTTTTGTAAAATGAAAAAAGATAAAATTCGTGAAGGGAACTGTAATTGGGCTCTGGAATCTAGCCCAGCTATGGCAACATGTCGTGCGGCCTAGTTTAAGCAGAAAACGCGGCCCAGACCAAAATTACGACACAGCTCTCGTTGCAGTTGCAGATAATTGTGGATGGCGTTTTATGGCTTCAAGTTCTCCGTCGTCTTCCTAAGCTCCGCAGCAGCCTCCCCAGCTCCGGCCGGCCGAAACTGGACGGGCGGCGGGACTGCGTGCCGGAGTCACCTCCATGGCCTCTGCTGTAACCCTCCCCAAGCTTCAGTCGAGGCCAAGATGCCGCAGCTATTTTCAGGTCCAATTCTCGCACTCTCCCTCGTGAAGCTTCAGTTGCCCTGTAATCGCTTCCAACAAACAATCGCTCTAGCCCTAGGCCGCGGGCACTCATCTCTGCATCCTCAAACCTCAGGTGATCGATCCAGTTTGTGCGCATATCAGAGTATGCGGCGCTTCCAAGTGCCGGATACCTGCACAGGGGTAAACCGAAACCCCTTTACCCCCCTTTTGGCGTGTCACCTTCAGAGTTTCAGTCTTCAGTGTTCAGGCTTGCTTTCACAGGTTGCTTGTTTCCAGCGGAGGAACAAGTTCGAGGCACGCATTCCATCCGGTGTCTGCAGTTGGACCAGGTTAGTAGAAGCATATAGTATTCAAAGGTCGTACAGGTAGTATAAAGGTATTATCGAAAATGTAAAATAATATTGTTGTAATACAGGAAATGAAATATATGAAATGTCTTAGATAGTAAAAGGGGCAGCGGGGAATTTTTTTTCCAAATAATAGATATGTGTCAAATTACCATTTTACCCAGAGAGAAAAACCGATAATACGACCGTACGACCGTTGGGTCGTATTGTGTACCATAAAAAACCTCATCGACCTATCCTATCGACGCACAATGTTCAAAGATAATAGTACGAGCCGCCCTTGATGTTCAGAATTTCAGACATCGCTAACGTCTCCAAGAAACGCACGCAGGTCGTGGCTCGTCGATCACTGAGGCCGAGAGGAAGAGCGACCTGTCGCTGGAGAACGTCAAGACCACCATTGCGTCCCGCGACGGCGACAAGATCAATGTGAGCTCGCCAACTCGGTAGCCGTCCGTTTCTGCAAGTCTGCAACTGAATCTTTCAGTTTGATCCGGTCACGCCAATCCTTTGTTTCTGTTCAGGTACGAGTGCAGTTGCCTGGGAAGGCAACACAAAAGGTGTTTGATGAAGCCCTGACGATCTTGGCTCGTGATGCACCACCGGTTCCCGGTTTCAGAAAGTCCAAGGGAGGTACGGATCCTCATCAGTGCGTCGTAACCTCTCCCCTTCGTATTATTGACATTCTTGCTTCACATTTGGGCTTCTCCATGTTTTCTTACAAGAATCGTTTTACATTTGCTTTCACCGAGTAATTCAAACTTCTAACATTTCGTTGCTTCCTCTGCATGGATATTCGTTGGCCATTTGAAGGGAAAACGTCAAATGTAAGTGCCTGCAAACCTCAGTTTTTCCTGTACCGGACCCTTTTAATTGCACGGTTTCCCTTTTGTCTCACGCATGCATTCACTTGAAGTTCCCCCACGGTGCGAAACTATTCAAGGCCGTTTTATCAATCTTCAAAGCATGGCCTGTTCTTTAACATGTTCCGTCCTATGTTTCTGAAACAAAAGCACACACTAACGTTTCAATCAGCCTATCAATCAAGCACGGGTACACGCAGCTGTTGGCAACTAGATTTCAACTGCTAGTGTCGGCTACTAATTGAGATCAACTACTGATACGGCCTGGCAAAAGTGCAATCGCAAGCTTGCACTGCAGAATCTTGTTGTCTCTTGTCCTTCAGCAACCACCGAACACGGCTAATGATGTTGCTGTCTTCAGATACCCAGCAGCATCCTCCTGCAGATGCTCGGCAAAAGCCGGGTCACCAAGTTCGTCCTTCAGGAGATACTGAGCATCACCATCGAAGAATTTGTTAAGAAGGTTAGTGCCAATTCGGATAACACTTCGCAAAATTTATCATGTGTATATTTGTTAGCCTGGCATGACACTTGGTACTGATTCAGGAAAACCTCAAGGTGAACCCAGAGATCACGACAACCCAGACCGAAAGCGAGATGGAGTCGGCGTTCAAGCCGGGTTCAGCGTTCGGGTTCAATGTTATCCTGCAGCTAGAGAATTCTGATCCTGACGAGGGTTCAGAGGAGCAATCTGATTCTGTTGAAGGTTCAGAGGAGCAATCTGACTCCTCAGAGTAGAAAGAACAGGCTATCCCCTGCATGCATTTATCACGCTCATGTGCTCTCTCTTATGAATGTACTGATTGGAAAGTCGTTGCAACTGTTTTGATTTTGCAAGTTGCAACTGGAACATTTCTGAAGATATGTGAATAGCCGCACTGGACATGAACACACAGAGCACATATGCTTCAGAGCCTGTTGCAGATACCATTAGAACTGAAGAAAAATGTGCATAGGGAGGCCCATGCCAACAATGAGACACTGCAGCTCCAGCTTGCTGCACACTACAACGAAATCTTATCCACTTTGTCTGGAGTATCATCCGTTGACACCTTGGCTTCCAACTACCCGATCAATCATTCGGGGTGCACCCCCCGCCCCCACATCCCAAGGTTCACACTCCCCCACATCGCCAGTGACCTGCCAACTTCACATATTATTCCTTTTTTTTCGGAGAAAATCAGCTGATATATTGTAGGTGAAGAAAAAGACCCTAAAACGTCTGCACTCTGATTCCATGGTCCATAAAAATTCCCTGTCATGACAGTGTTTTGCAACTTCCTGACACTAATCTTGCAGTGCTGAAATGTTCACTTCATGGATAGTAGCCATATCATTATACCGGAAAGAAGTCATTTCATTAACAGATATGATTGGACTCAGGACCTGGGATGATTTGGACTACCACCTTACTCCCTATATTCCTGTTACGATTTCAGTATAATTTTTTTTAATAATAGTGACACCTTCAATGCTTAACTCCCAACTAACAGAATTTCTAGAACACAGATAGTTGCTACAATGTTTGAAAATATAATACACAGCATGTACCATCTTTCCTTTCTGGTCTGCAGGGCACACCAGCCCAGCTGTCAGGAATTATATATAGTACAGTTTTTTAAGCATTGTGAATGCAGACACTTTGGTTATTAGAGGATGATTCCGGCATGCATTGGGTTCTCAACCCCCCTAATCTGTGCCCTTTCTTCTGGTTTATATCATTTTTTCTGCAAAGAATTATTTTGATAGTTTGGCAGACAAATCAGCCAAGGGAGATTAGGTACCAACTTACTATATGTAATCATTGATTCAGAAGAATGATTATAAGAGTAGCTGCATTGTTTCCTCAAAATAAAAAAAAAAGTAGGTGCACTGTTGTGAATCAGAAATATCTGCACAAAAATTGTGACATACAAGCTGGCTTAAATCAATGACAATGGTGTTTAGTTGTAGAGGGTGACCAGTCGCAGTCCAACCTCTCGTTGAAAATTGAAATCGAACGCCAGGGTGGTTTAACCACCCAAGTACACACATCAAATCTTGCCAACACAAAAGCCCAGAGAAGAAGGAAGGCACTAACATTGACTGATGATTCTGCGATGCATAGGAGTAGCCTTTTTAGAGGCAGATGATTCTTTTTTTTAGAAACATATAATATGTAAATATGGTGTTTCGTTCTGACTTATCCAGCATTGCGTGAAATATAGTTTTCTTTTTAAAAAAAGAAGAAAAAAAAAGAAAAGTGAGCTCCAGATGCGAATAAAATTTGAAAAAATGAACCATTTAGTATGATAGAATCATATGTTTCCACGATAAAAGGTATCCAATGAGTACACCCCTATCCTTTGCTGTACTTGATATGCAACACGATTTGTCTTAAGCACCATTTATTTTGCTTCAGGGATCAACCTACCGTGCTCTAGAAGCATTTGTACCATTATATTTACAATAATCCCATCTTCCCAACAAAAAAAATCCAACTTCGGTAAACAAAAAGTTTGCATGGTTCTAATCAAGTTTACATGTATGTGCAGATGATGTTTAACAAAACTCACAAGCAAAACGGCGACCCCTTCCTCACCAAACCACACGGCATGGGTGTTTAGTGATGAAACCAGTCAAAAAAAGGAAAAAAATAAACAAAACAGAAAGGCAATCATACTGTACAATCATGACATCAGGGAGAACAAAGCAAAAGGCGTTTTAATCACACCCCTGCCTAGTGCCTGCCCAGAGTTAACAGTCACCTACGGAGAAGAAGGAACGGAAAGCTTGCAATGAATTGCTCACACTTTTTTCGTCGCACGAGAGAAAAACACAACGCCGTATCAGTGTTCTCTACGGAATAAAGAAAAAAATACTTTCAGTATTGAAGAAAAAGATTTCCCAGTATTAGCGTGTCAGTATCAACTCACCCCCCACTAGCAGAGCAGTAGCCATGAGTGGAAGCTATCCATTGCCCACTAACCCCACAAACCCAATCACTCACCCATCATTGGACCCCATAAATAAACAAACGAACTGCAAAAGCATGGAGCAGAAAGAACTGCAGAAATTGGTGACATACTAGCTCGGAATATTAGGATGATATAAAAAAGTGCAAAGGCTATCTCATTTTAGTATAATATTTATTTTTAGTATAGTAGTATTTCTTCTCCCCTCTTCCCTCCTCTTGTTCTTGGAGTTGTTGGGTGTCCCCAGAGCTAAAAAGGCCCCGCCTTTTGGCTCGTTCCCAGACTCACCACCTGCTCCAAGAAAAGCTTCCTGGGAAGATGGCGCGCGCCGAGAAGGTTGCCGGCGATGGCTTCTCCGCCGGCGAAGGGCACGTGGAGGTGGAGCTCGGCGTAGGGGCGGACGTCAAGGGGGTGATTGAGTGCCGGATATGCCAGGAGGAGGGGGAAGAGAACGCCATGGACTCACCCTGCGCCTGCACTGGCACGCTCAAGGTGAGCGCTCTCCTCTGTTTCTCCGCTATCCCTCTGTGCGGCAAGGTTCCTTGCCTGGATGTTGAGGGACTGACGCTAAATTTAGTGTTTGGTAAAAATTCGAAGTAGAAATACGATGATTGTTTGTTATAATCTTTGTGGAGCTGGATAGATTTCAAGATGCGAGCTCCGCTCTGCTTGAATTTCTATTTACACTTCCTTCTGCTCTTCTGTCCATTACGTTTTTCTTTGGAAATTTTGTTTATGTTGATGTTATATATGCTCATCCTGCTCCTTTTTGTTTAATTGTCTCATAATTTTTTACTGTGGACATCTCTGATAGCTCTAGGATCATCTAAGCCGTCAACTAAAGTTAAGACAGTGATGCCATGTTTCATCTGTTCACTGCGTGCTGTTGCGGAGGCAGGAAACAATTTCCTTTCTCTAAAAAAATGTTTCGTCTATTCATTTCATTGCATGGTTGTTGACGGGGAATTTGATTGCAAGGTGCTCTGCCATTGTTTGGTTTGTCTAAACAGTATCCTCAGAGGATTCAATGAATTCTAGAAAGAGCGTTTTAGTTGACATATACAATCATCCATTTTTTTCAATCACTGGATCATCATTATTCTAATGTACTGCACACCATTTTCAGTTGTCCAATAAGATTTTTCCTCCTCCTTGTTGTTGTACACGTGACTTTAAGGAGTACCTGTTGGAGAAAATGCTAATAGTAGGACTTATTGTTGACTTGTTGCTGTTGGTTGCATGCAGTTCGCCCACAGGAAATGCATACAGAGATGGTGCAACAAGAAGGGGAACATTACATGTGAAATCTGCAACCAGGTGGGTGTTTCTGTTATCCTGTTACAAGATCGACCTTTGCATTTTTTATTTTATTTTCTGTTTGTGCTGTGTGGCGTGTCATCTCTAGATATGCTACTTTGACCTTTGCAGCCAATTCAGTTGCTGAAGAAGTTTTCATATCTGTTTTTATAATCTGCCTGCAGGTTTACTCACCAAATTATGTCCTCCCTCCACCCAAATGCTGTTCAGATGAAATGGACATGGATCTTAGGTACTCATGAGATATAATTCTTTATCCTTCGATGAATTTGGACAAATCAATTAATTCAAAATAAAAAATGATGTCAAAAACATCTATTTCTGTGAGTGGCTTTGAATGTGATCCTACCATTTCATATGCAGTTAAAGCAGCATATTTTTTAATGACCAGTTAAAGCAGCATAGTTGTTTTCCCTCATTTTTCTGGATATCATTGTATTTATTCTGAATGCATGGTCTTTATTTATTGACAGGCAAAACTGGGTTGGAAGAATGGATACTCATGATTCTCATTTTTTAGCCATTGCTATTGCAGAGCAGCAGCTGCTGCAAGCTGAATTTGAGGATTGTGTATCCACAAATTCTAGTGGTGTCACATGTTGCCGAACCATTGCTTTAATTGTATGTCAATGAAGTCCTCTCTGTGTAAACTTATTATTATTTGTGGTGGAAGGTGGAATCTAATATCGGCTCTACTGCAGTTGATGTTCCTCTTACTTGTGCGCCATGTAATTGTCATTGTAAGGGATGTTAGCATGCTACAGGATGCAACAGTGCTGTTCAGTGTGAGTTCAACATGCCTACTTTGTATTTTGCTATTAATATGTCCGCTAACATAATGTGGTCAGGTTCTGGTGTGTCATAGTACTGCATCATTATATTATAATGTCCTGCTAAGATGATGTGATCTGTTTCCCTTGTAGTGTCGTAATGCTGAAAACTAATTAATATCATAATGCTGCTTTATACTAGAGATCAATTGCTGTGCAAAGGAATAGCAAATACTCCTGCTTGGCATTTTATTATGCATTTGTTGGAAGTCTGAGACTCTGATTCAGCTTGAAATGCACTTATAATTAACTGATTACAATCCGCTTCTGCATTTGTTTCTCAGTCCATACTGGGAATGAATTTTCATTGTCCATGTACACTACTTATACAGCACACTAAATCTTTCATTTATTTCAGGCAACTCTTCAGTTTGCAGGATTCTTTCTTCCTTGTTATGTAATAGCACGTTCTTGTTACGCTTTGCAACATCGGAGACGAAGACAGGTATACTTCCTTAACCACCATATACAAGAGAAACTTATGGCCAGCCTGTTCCAAGTAAAAGCTGCTGGGCTTGTGACTTGGGCTTTTATGGCTTAGGGTAGTGGGTATATAAACATTTGCGTATCTAAAATGTGAGCCATATTATATATCATGATCATGTAACCATCTCATATACTCCCTCTGTAAAACAAATGTAGGTCATTTCAGTTTTGTCATAAGTCGAACTTCCTTGACTTTGACCAAATTTATAGAAAAATACATCAACATACACAATACCTAGTAGTAGTGAATACAATATCATGACATTTCTTGATGGATTAATGAAACAGCTTTTATGTTTGATATTGGTGCATTATTCGATAAACTTGGTCAAAGTTCAAATTTTTTACTTGGGTCGAAATTAAAACGATTTATGTATCTGTCAAATACAAATAAGAGGAAGCAGGAACCACATTGTATTTATCGAGCTACCACTCATCATTCTTGTGTCAGTTAGATCTATTTGCGTGAATAATTCTCTCTGAGTTGTACCTGTAACCCTCGCTCAAAACAGCCCTATAATTTCCCTACTAGGATAGTATTCGGTTGAACCCCTCTAGTACCATTCAAATTGCCATCACTGCTTTCTGATGGATGTAAAGATGTGTGTTACTGTCAGTAGACATATATACATGTCAATATATTAAAAAAGGAAGACTATCTAACCTGTTGTATTGGTTATGTCACAACAGGTGTAGGGACTTGTCTGAGGCTTGAAGAACATCAAGATGTACCAACAAAAACACCAGGCTACCAAGTACCCTGAAGAAAGATGGAAGCTTGCAAAAAAGTAATGCTTCCCGTTGCTTGGAGCATTTGGTTTCTTTCCTGAAAATGTAGGTGGTTTAGGTCACGGAGGAGCGAGAACAGCCCTCGTGAAGCTCAACTGTACATATGAGAATTAAGGCCTTTTTACAGCTGCACAAGATGTAACCTCACACATTTCTATTCGATTATCGATTATACAAATAAAAAGAACAAGCAACGATCATCCACCAGTTCAGACGTAGAAAATGTAGGGAGTGCTTCTCTTCTCTGAAGTTTATGCTTGTACCATTGCTCAGATTTGTGATAATGGCTTGCAATTTCCATGTTTAGGAGTCCAGCAGGTTCCTGAAACGGTTCAGATTGGAACAGTTGATTTAATGTGAAAATTGTCGTGGGAAAATTGATTTAATGTGAAGATTGTCGTGGAACAGTTCAGATTTAAGCATGAGATATTAAGATCTCTGAGCCTTTGTATTAATAGAGAGGACCAAAGCTTTCTTGTGCCCGCTTCATTTAGTTAATGCTCTGGGAAACAATCAGTACTACATCAACCAATCACAATGCCAGGCCAGCAAACTGACTGTAAATAGGAACAAGGATACAAGTATGCCAGAAATAATACTACAGAAGCTCCTTGTACAAACATTTTGATGTCTACAGATTTCACAAGAATTTGATGCACATCTCATATCAGCTGAGATTTTGCTTGCAAAGCACCGAACTCCATAGGGTTTAAGCTCAGCTGTCTGACTTCACCAGCTTCACTTTCTCCTTGAGAAACTGCCGAATGTGCTCCCGCTTCCAGTTGTCGATCCTGCAAGTTTCAGTTATTTTAGATTTCCAGCAAATGCACCCATGAACAAATGGGGACACTGTGTCAGTGTTTCTACTATACATTACGTATGCTTGGTGCACATAAAGAAAGATGCAAAAATATTCAGTACAACAGCAACATCCATCATCTATGAATGAATGGTGCGCCAGGATAATGCAAGCTGCGTTAGCAATGACCTAAACATACTACCACAGCTCTATGAAGCACTCTAATACCAGTAACTAAGCATTTTCCCCTGGAACTGTATTCAAATAGAAAGTGGCATGCAAGCAGAAAGGCATCCAGTATATAGTGCCTATTGTATCTGCCATCAGATACATTGCATGAACTATATGACATGACTGCATGAGGAAGATGAGGAGCAGACAACTTACAAGTGCCACTATGTAATGGACTAGGTTAGGGCCGGTGCGTTGCAACGGACTGAAATCATGATTAAATAAATAAACATCATATTATCATGTAAGAAATTACATTAGTACTTCACATTTTCATAAGTCTATTAGTTCGAGGCTGTTTGGTTCACAGCTACACTTTGTCGCACCACACATGTGATGACCACAAAAGATCGGCTGGTGTTTGGTAGTTAAAAAGCTGCTCATGCAAGAAAATGAACTTTATCAAACAATTTCTTAAATCCTGCAAGTATGGATGAAAATGGTCGAAAATGTTCAGTAAAATTTATCATCATCGTAATCATTTCTTGGAAATGAAATCGAAAACATTAGAATTGAATCGTCCGATCAAAAAACTTGCTGATATCGTATTATACTGAATTACGGATCCATCAATCTTGGTTAGGCTGATTAGCACCTCGAATAAACAATTACTATGTCTAGATACATACACAACCAATAAAAATATTATCAATTGTTGTGTAGGTTTATGAGTTCTTCCAATAACATAGTTCAACTCCACCAAGCTGTAATTCAGAATAATTTATCCACTAACAATTCATCAGTTATAATCTTACTTGCTAATCGCACTAACTAATGTTTGGAGCTGAAGCCATCATTTCACTGCTTCCTCCCTCTCCCTCCTCTGCATAATGCAGTCACCCACGCGTTCGGATCAGGAACCCCCATGGCTCTTCTGCTGCTGAGGGCTGACGCAACCCACGAGCAAACCCTTCTTTTTTCTTTTTCCCCCACTCTTTTTTTCTTCTTTTTTCTTTTTCCCCCACTCTTCTCCGGCGTTCCGGGGATGGGGGCGCGGTTATAGATTTCCGGATGGGCCGGGCCCGGCCGGGCCGGCACGGGCACGGCCCGAAAAAACACGGCCCTAGAACGGCCGGCACGGCCAATATCGTGCCACGGGCCGGCCCGACACGAGGGTCGGACCGGGCCCGGGCCGCATCCTCGGCACGGCGGCCGGCACGGGCACGGCCGAGAACCCCCCGCCCGACGCCGGCCCGACATCCCCCCCCCCCCCCCCCGCTCCGGAGCCGTTGGATCGGGTCACCGCCGACCGTTGGATCCGACGGAGTATATAACCGCCCCCCCCCCGGCCACCCTAACCCTAGCCGCTCCCCCATTCCTCTCCCCGCTCCCGCCGCCTCTCGCTCGCTCCCCGCTCCTCACCCTCTCCCGACGCCCCCCCCCCCCCCCGGGCTCCTCCCTCTCCGACGGGGCGACGCCGCCGGTGCCCCTCTTCCTCCCTCTCGCCTCCGCCGCCGCCCGTGCCCCTCTTCCTCCTTCTCGCCTCCGCCGCCGCCGGCGCGGCCGGCCACCCCTCCTCCTCGCGCCTCCCGACGCCGAGCGCGCGGCGCGGGTCGCCGGTACAAGGCCGCGCGCGCGGCTCCTCGGCCGCGGCCGGGAGGTGTCGCGCCGGCCGCCCGCGTGCCCCTCTTCCTCCCTCTCGCCTCCGCCGCCGCCCGTGCCCCTCTTCCTCCTTCTCGCCTCCGCCGCCGCCCGGCACGGCGCCACCCCCCCCTCCTCCTCGCGCCTCCGACGCCGACGGCGGCGCGGGTCGCCGTACAAGGCCGCGCGCGCGGCTCCTCGGCCGCGGCCGGGAGGTGTCGCGCCGGCCGCGGGCGCCACGGCCGGGACTCGAGCACGGGTGCCGCCGCCCGTGTGGCCTCGCCGCCGGAGCCGCGGCCGCCGCCGGGAGCTTCATTCTTGGCCGGGAGTTGCGGGGACGCGGTCGTTGGGGGACGGGAGGATATCCCGTCCCCGTGCGGATGGTCCGAGGGAGAGAAAGGGTGGTGGGACCCACCGTCGGCGCATGTGTGTAGTGGTTCCGCCGGCGAGAACGGGGGGCGAGAACCGGGGGGTTGTGTTGCCCTTACGGTTTTTATATAGGGGTATGGATTAAGAAGTTAAGACAGAATGATATGAAAATGGTCCAGTCAGACAGCTATTATAGCATTTCTACGAGAAATCCAAGAATCTATATCACTTCGCAAGATAACTAGATACTGTCTTTAGTTAAGTGGAACCTGCCTTATGGACTCCTTATGTTCGCCATTGTCATCAAGCATTATGAGCTTCGGTGGAGAACCATACGAATAACGGGCTTCCACATAAGGGAAGTCATCTTTATCCTCTTCGAGGAAGCCAACAACTTCTGGATAAAACACCAACTTTCTCATGCACACCTCAATAATTGCACCGGAGAATGTGAGCTGCATAGGCAAGAGCAAACACCAGTCAGATTTTACATCAGATGAAATAAAAACTAGTACTTATGGAACTTCTAACATATGCTCATCCTAAAAGGAACATCTATGACATCTGGTTACCAGCTATTCAGGACCTGTAACCTTAAAGTTGCCTCAATAAGTCTCTTGATTCTAGCCTAAATAGCTATACAGCCCTTTTAGGAGAATGGTACATAGCTAGCCATTCCTTTAATATCTATAAGTGTCATCCTCATAAATCAACTGATACAAATTATGAAACTCTTATAGCTGTCTATAAAAGCAGGGTTAATCCTTTGTCAAAAAAACTAATACAAATTATGCAAAAAGATAAACTATATAAAACAAAGATTAAGAAAGGCCATCATAGCAGACTGCAGGCAAAACAGTCGTCTTCCTTACAGAGTTACAGTGATCCATGGGAATTCATAGTTTATACCTTGCTGATTGAATCATCTGAATCCTCAGTGCAACATTTACGACAATCCTCCACCAGCTCTGCAGACAGACGAAAATGCTATCTCAGACTGAAAACAATCAAACAATCATATGGCCTGCCGCATGTGAAAAAAGAAATCCACCCTTTGTTGATTTGCCAATACAGCAAGCAATGGACAAACCTCCAAATTAAGGGTTGTTTTGGCGAAATGAAATTTCTTTCCAATGCAGCTAGTTTCACAAAGAATTGAGATAAAACATTTGTAGTATTTTGTAGAAAAGTAAATTATGGTTCACCAGCATATGTGAGTAACGCCAGTTCAGAGACTCCCTAGATATAGACAAACCAAAGCAAATGATCCAAACAATGAGGCTCCATTTCCCAACACCAAACTGATCATCATTAGAGCAATTAAGGGGCAACTCCAGTCCAATTGGAGCAGAAACCATTTCTTCAACTCATACAGCCTCACACTAACCCCAGGTACCAAATCGGTGCACAGTTTAATAACCAGTGACGATCCTAACAAAGTGAACTTATCCTCAGATTCAATGAACAAATAATTAATCATGTGGAAACCTTGCATGTATAATACTTTTTAGTACCCATCACAATGTCTTCTCGTGCTTTCAGATTCTCTATTGAGTTGCCATTGGTCTAGAATCAAAGTCCTCTTTTAATTCCTAATTAGGTTTCCCCTGGATTAGTGCTCAACGGCAGCAGGCAACGCAGGGAGCATCCTGGTCCAGATCACTATAATATCAGATTTGACACTTGTAGTAAGCGAAACTGGGATAAAATCACATCCGAACAGCTCCTCGATCATTCCTACGCCTAGCCCGGTTCAGATCGGGGATCTCATGAGCCGCGTCGCGTGAAAAGTAGGCGAAGGGCAAAGGCCAAAGAACGACACGTGAGTACCTTGGTCCTTGACGAACTCAGAGAGCGCGTTGCAGTCGGAGCAGAGGGCGAGGCCAGTGAATCCCAGGTCCTCGCACTGCCGCGCCCCGAGCCGCTCACCGTGGCAGGGGCCGGAGAAGCAGACGAGCGCCACAGCGGCGACGGCCGCCGCCGCCGCGTAGAGAGATCGACCCATATACTCGTCCCCGCCCGACCAACGTATGGCTTGGGCTTTGTAGCTGCAGCGAGCACCACCAAGGCACCAACGCCGCCGCGACGAGTCGACGATGACGACGACTAGCGGCAGGCCGGCACTGCGCTTTCCGGCTTCCTCCCCTCTCTTTCCTGTTTTCTGAAAGCGGACCGCCTATGTGGGCCATTTCTGCAAGGAGAGAAAGTGCGGGAGTTGGAGGCCCAATTTAGCAAGGTCGTTGCTTGTACATAGCCCAGCCCAGTAGTTTACAGCTTCTGAAAGTCTGCAACTCTGAAGCCCCTGAATCAAGCAAGGCATGTCTTTCAGTGCTATCCAAAATCCGCTTGTACATTGCACAAATCTGAGAAACCCGATGCTACCTTCACCCGTTCATTTCTTCTTGTAGTTGTAGCTGAGCCGTGTTGGTATTGCAACAACAACAACAACAACAACAACTTAGCCTTTTGTCCCAAGCAAGTCGGGGTAGAGTTAGATATGAAACCCAAAGGTACCATCAACATAAAGACACGTAGAAGAAGTCGTGGCTCGGGAACGTTGATGGCTAGTCTCCAAGCGCCCCTATCCAAAGCTAAGTCCTTGGAGATATTCCACTCCCTAAGGTCTCTCTTAACCGACTCATCCCGAGGTCGGTTTAGGTCGACCTCTAACTTTCTTCACATTGTCGTCCCGCTCTAGGACCCCACTACGCACCGGAGCCTCGGGAGGCCTTCGTTGGTATTGCCAGCGCAAAAATTCGCAATTACAGGTTACAGGCTGCCACCCACAGGAACGGGAATTGGCAGCGTCAGAGCAAAGGAATGCCCTGTGTTCTGCAGTACCGCAATGCCCGGAATAGGCATTTGCCATGTGACAATCGTGAGACCCTCTTCTATATGTATGGGCCGCTAGTATTTAGGTCCATTATCGGGCTTTTTATGATTGGGCCTAAGGCCGAGAACTACTTCGGGCCGAGCCCGGATTTGGCCACCGCGTCGGCCCGTGACGCGAGGTTAAAGGGTGAACTCGATGAACAGAGAGGCATCAATGAAGAATATCCCTAAGAACGACACGTTCGTTCCTCTTCCTCCTCTAGTCGCCGCCGCCGGCCGCGCGGCTCGCCCAACGCTCGCCGGCGATCCGCCGCGCCGCGTAGGGTCGTTACATTTGGTATTCGAGCAAGGTCTTCGTGGTCACGGCGACGGATCGGGAAATTTTTCCTTGATTGCTCCGTGCCTCGTCCGATCCGGCGACGAACGCCCTTACCTTGTCCACTAGCCGGATCCCACCTCCACCACAACCACAATCCCACACAACTACCACCGTCGTCGCCGCCACCACCGCACCTGTTCCCTCTACACGAGCCAAGCAAAAGCCACCACACTCACGACCAGGATGTCGCAAGTCGAGAAGCGGATCGACGACCTCACGACGAAGATCGAGAACACCGGCGCAACGTCGACTCTATCACTACCGGCGTCGACAAACTCGCCACAAGTGTCGGCAAGCTCACCGACACGGTCTCCTCTCGTCCTCGACAAGGTGAACGTCGTCAACAAGTGGCGCATCGATGTTGATCGGCTCGCCGTCAATCTCGAGTCGACGATGACGAATCTCACGTCGCGCGTACCGGCGTTAGAGTAGGCACCCAAGGCCGCTCCGCCAATTGTCCCATTGCGCGAGGAAGGGGGACGGGCCGGTGGCCACGGCTTGACAAGCAACATCCGGGGTGTGCACTTGGGGAATTCCAATCCTCATGCCACCCTGGTCAAGGGTGAGCACAAATATTCGCAATCCCAACCCTACATGCTTAAAACCGATTATAGTGCTAGTGGGAGTGCCGCAATGTATGATGCGGCGACAAAGGGTATTCGTCTAAGAGTGTCAACAGAGAGTTTAGGATGCCTAGGATCGATTTTCCCCGATTTGATGGTGAACACCCTAGGGTTTGGAAAGAGAAATGTGAGAAATATTTCATGATGTGTAGTGTTCCTCCGGATATGTGGGCACCTTTTGCTACTTTACACTTTCATAGTCATGCCGCATACTAGATTCAAACCTTTGAAGCACGGCATTCCAATTATACATGGGTAGAATTATGTGTAGTTGTTGAGGCCAAATTTGGTAAAGAAATGTATCATAATTATATGAGGGGTCTCTTAGCTATTAAACAAACCAGTGATGTGCTAGAGTATCACACTAGGTTTATAGATGCTATGCATAAGGTCATGTTGCATCATCGGGGCCATGATCAAGTGTTGTTTGTTCAAAAGTTCATTGATGGATTAAAACACGAAATTAGCCATGCCATAATGCCGCATAAACCAAGAACAGCTTGATGCCGCTATGTCATTGGCCATTATGCATGAAGAAGTATTGGAGTCCTCCCGAAGAGGTACTCATCACGACCAACCAAGGATTATGCAAGATTCAACAAGTATGACCGAGATTTCACAAAGACATCTTCATCGGCCGACAAAGGAATTGGGGGTCCCGTTGTCACTACGGTTGATGGGAAATGCGAAGGCAAATCCGACGCCTACGCCAAAGTACATGACAAATTCTCTTCTCTCAAGGCTGCCGGGAGGGCCAAAGGAGAATGTTTCAAATGTGGTACAAAGTGGGCACCGGGCCACAAATGTGCTCGAGTATTCCACTTCACCTTATGGAGGAAGTTCTGGAGCTATTCACGGAGCAACAAGAGCAGGATCATCATGTTTCGATCCGTCGGATAGTGATAGTGAGTTGTTGTCCCTGTCATTATGTGCGGCAGCGGGGGCATGTGGAAAGAAAAGTATTAGGTTACATGGCTTGGGCGGCAAACGAGGAATTGCCGATTTCGATTGACTCGGGAAGTTCGACAAGCTTTATCGGCAAGTCGGTAGTGGACGGAATGAGCTTACCAACACAGTCTACCCTACCCGTTCGGTGTCGCCGTAGCCGTAGAGCTAAAATGCCGAGTATTGAAATTGTGGAGCATTTCTCTTGGCTTACACAAGGGCGGACATTCGGCACTTCACTTAGATTCTTACCTCTGCAGTGCTATGATATAGTCCTCGGAATGGGCGGTTGGAAACATTTAGTCCCATGTGGATTTATTGGAAGAGAAAAATTCCGAGATTTACTCACAAGGGCAACGAGTTCAATTGCATGGAGTGAAACCTACATCATCCTCTTGCTACAAGATTTCGGTTAAGCAACCGCACGGCCTAGTGAGGAAAGGCGGGGTATCCCAAGCTGTGCGGTTATCACCGGTTCCGGAGGCACCTGTCCTTGAGAACACTCCTCCTCCTATCCAACCGTCGGTGCGGAATATGGTCCCGACACTAACCAAGAGAAAGCGTCGAGGTCTATCCCTCAATGGTCGATGCTAAGCAATAAGAGACACGGGATTTATCCCGGTTCCGCCGAGGGGCCGTACGTCCGGCAGGTGGTGTGCTCAATGCACTATATTGCTCGGCACCGGGGGTGCTCGTAGTGGGGGTGCTACAAGCAAGGCGGGAGAGGAAGCGTGGCTTCCAAGTCCCCTGGAGGAGTGGTGAAGATATTGTGGGAGAATTGGAGAATGAGTACGTGGTGCGTCGTGTGCTATCGTTGTTCTATGTCTCGTGTGCTCCTGTCTCTGTGTGTCTCCCCTGCGGCCGGGGGTTCGCCCGCCCCCCTTTTATAGATCAAGGGGGAGGCGGATTACATGCGCGCCGCGCTATCTAGCTACACGGGGAAGCACGACGTGCTATGTCAGAGAGTGGGCGGCCGTTCGGACGATCCTTGCGGCGATCCGGCCATCATGGCCTACATTGTACCCGAACGCGTGGCGGTTCGAGGGTTGAAGGGCGGCGGATGGTGGTAACGCCTTCGATAGGCTTCGAGGGAGGGTGCGACGTTGGCCGTACGGGGCACGGGGAGTAGGTAAAACGGCGCCCCTTCCCGACGCGCTTCACGGTCTGGGAGTTGTTGCTACGGCGCACGGCGTGCGCCCGCACGCGCGGGGGACGGTGGCCACGCTGTTGCGCGGCGGGGATGGTGTTCCACCGGCCTAGCGCCTCCACCTAACCCCCGTAGGGTCACAAGAAAGTAGATCGAGGGTGCAACCGGCCCCCCTTCGAGGACTCGGCGCGTTAGCCGTACTAGAGCAGGCACGTGGTGTCACGGGACTGGCACCGGCCGCGCTGCACGGTCCCTCCCCACAGTGATGGGGATGGGCTCCTCCCGGGGAGTTGGTGCGGCGGCACGGGGGGCGCGAGCCCCGTCCCGCCGGTGTCAAGGCGTTAAATGCCCGTGTACGGGGGCCGGCGCACGCGTGAGGGGGCGCCCTCGAGCGTGGCGGACCCCGATCGAGGGCGGGACGGACCCTCGAGCGAGGCGGAACCTCGCTCGAGGGGGAGCGGGCCCTCGAGCGAGGCGGAGCCCGCTCGAGGGAAGCACACCCCCCTCGAACGGGGCGAGCCCGCTCGAGGGGGGACGCGCATCCTCGAGCGAGGCGGAGCCTCGCTCGAGGGGATCTTCAAGAGGGCCGCCTTGGTGGGCCGTCGGGGTCCCCTGCGGCATGGGCCATATCCCGCATGGTTAGGCACACCGTGTTTTGGTTTTGTTGTGGGTTTTAAGTGAGGATTTCCCCCATTGTTTAAGGGGACCCCTAGGGTCGTCCCCGACGCAGCCCCCGAGCATCCGCGGGTTTGCCATTGAGGCTCCCGCGGATGCCGGAGCCTACCGATAGGACGTTCTTCCCTCCTTGTTTTGCGAACGCTTTCCGTGGGGCCGCGTCAGCGGACCCGCGGGTCTAGCCCCCGAAGCCCTGCAGGAGTGTGGATGCTCCTGTAGGGGTTAACCGCGAGAACTGGTCAGAGGGCGTGGCACATGTTTCAACCGGCATCGGCAATGTCTCAGCCGGCTTCGGTGACGCACGCGCTGCCGGCGCTGTCTTCGGCGGGTGCAAACCAAGGAGGTGTAGCCGTGCGCTAAGCCCCCGAGCACGGGCCCGTTCGAGGCGATCGGGTAGAGCTTTACGACTTGTTTCTTAACGTGCTCTCGCCGTCCCTCCGCGGGACGGAGGGTGAGGTTCCCGCAACCCCCATCGAGCGGGTCGCGAATTGCGGATTCCTCTTTGAGCCGCTAGTGGGTGGTTCGAGTGGACGCCCATGCCCCGTTCGATAAGGGTAGGCCGCGTGGTCCGGAGACACGTCCATGGAAGCGCTTGCGTGGGTTTGCTAGGTGGGGCTCGGCTCCCGTTCGATAGGGACCGAGGGCGCGGAAGCTCTCCCTCGGTGGGATCCCCCGCTAGCCGCCCTCGCCGGCTCTCGAACACGACATGTGGGGCACCCTCGAGCCGACGGGCTCGAGGAACGGCTCGAATGCGCGTGCCCTCGTCGTCCCCGACTCGCGATGCGGGGCGCCCGTTCGAACCCGTCGAGGGTCGGGCTTCGAACCTCGATCGTAGGGGCCGTGCGGGGCGGCGCCGGGCGGCCCCGTCTTTTGCGTTTGCGGCCGTCGAGGGGTGCGGGCGAGCCGCCCCCGAGGTGTGGTCGGTAGCGTAGCGTGGCATGGGTGCTTGCGGTGCCTGCTTTACTTCAAGCGGGCCCGGGCGACCTTCCCACACATGCGCCCTTTTTAGAGAGTTGATATTGTCTCGAGCCGGGGGCTCGTGCCGCTCGAGAGTTTTGCATGGAATGGGTGCCCGCGGTGCCTCGCTTTACTTCAAGCGAGGCCCCGGGCAACCTTCTCACGCCGATGTCCCTTCGAGGGCTGACATCATCTTGAGCCAGGGGCTCGTGTCGCTCGAGGGTTTTGCGTGGCATGGGTGCTCGTGGTGCCCGCTTTACTTCAAGCGGGGCCCGGGCGACCTTCTCACGCCGATGTCCCTTCGAGTGCCGACATTGTCTAGAGCTAGGGGCTCGCCCCACTCGAGGGTTTTGCGTGGCATGGGTGCTCGTGGTGCCTGCTTTACTTCAAGCAGGCCCCGGGCGACCTTCTCACGCCGATGTCCCTTCGAGGGCTGACATTGTCTCGAGCCAGGGGCTCGCCCCGCTCGAGGGTTCTCCTTGCTTGGCAAGGGACCGGGTCATTAAATGCCCCACAGTCGAGGCTGCGGGTTCGCAACGCGGGCGCGCCTTTTTAGGCGTAGTGGCCGCGCGCGCGCGCGTAGTGGGCGGCGTGGCAGGCGGACGTGACCGCCTGCCTCGGTCCCCTCGCTAGTCTTCGCCGTGATGATGGCCCGTCCGCGGTGATGTGGCCGCTGCGGTCGTGGTGGGGCCCGTTCGTCGGCGTGAAGAGAAGATTCCCTGGGTTAATGCGCGCGGGACATCCGCCCCGGAGAGCTCGCCCGCGGCTTATAAATCCGAGGGGAGGGGGAGACGACGGTTTTTTACCTTAGCGCTCCGCCATTTCAGCCCCCCCGTGCCTTCGTCTTCGCCTTGCCTTCGCCACCGTGCGGCTTTTCCATTTGAGTTCTTCTTCCTCTTCTCGTCCCCCGCTCTCGCATTCCTTTGCCCTCTTCTCATGGCGCCGCCTCCACCCGTCACGATTCTTGACCCGTACGCACGGGAGAGGTCGTCGGTGACCCCGCCGGCTCTCAACGAGTTGGTCACCACCGGCCGGCCTAGCGGCAAATGAGGAGGGGCCGCCGGCGGAGTGGATAGTGCCGCCGGCGGGGGACCGCGCGCCCAACCCGCCGGAAGGCTATGTGGTCAGCTTCGTCCGCTTCCACGAGCGGGGCTTCAACGCGCCAGCGAGCCGCTTCATGCGGGCGTTGTGCCACTACTACGGCATGGAGCTGCACAACTTCGCGCCCAACGCGATATCGCAGGCGGCCACGTTCGTGGGCGTCCGCGAGGGGTACTCCGGGGATCCCGGCACAACCGGGAGCTGCGGGTGCACCTCTTCCGCGCGGAGCTCTTCACGCGGCCCCACGACGGAGCCGAGGACCCGCCGCGCGGTGCGCGCCGGCGGGATGTCGCTTGCCCCGCGGGGGCGGTTCAAGGACGACTACATCCCCCGCACCATGACGACGAACAACGCCGCCGGGAGCGGGGATGGTTCTACTTGCGCAACGCCAAGCCCGGCCTCCCTCCCTACACCGGTCGGGTGTTCAAGGAGAAGCCCGGCTCCCGGGGCTACGGGGTGTCCACGGCCCAGGCACGGAGGCGGCGAGGACTCGGTCCGGGCGCCCGAGGAGCCTGTCGCGGCGAGGGGCCGACCGCGATGGGCGTCCTCGCCTTCCTCCATCACCGGCGGGTCGTGCCCTCGATGGAGAGGCCGCTCCGCATCTTTGAGATGACGAGAGGAGGCGGACCCCATCGCGTTGGCGAGGTCACGGATGCCGACGCACCGGACCGGACCCCATGGGATCTCGAGATGCTCCCCACCGGCCCGCCGGTGAGCATGATTCTTGGCCCCGTTTTAGTTCTTGGTGTTGCTTCGCTCTCCGACGTGTCCTTGATGTTCCCGTATGCGGTACCGGTGAGCTTTACCGCCTCGGAGTCCGTTCCGCCTGTCGTATGGACCTCCCCGGGCCCACTACCTCGGTGGGTACCGGGACCGACTACTCGGTGGGCCCCCGGGACTACCGGCTTGCGCTACACGGCACCCGAAGGCGTGGAGCACAAGGACTACACGGGAGTAGTACTCGGTTAGGAAGCCGTGCATGTTCCGCACCGCGCGAGAGGACTCCTAGACGTACTCGACTAGTACTCTCTTCCTACTCCGACTTGTAACCCCGCCTCCCGACTATATAAGGCGAGGCGGGGACCGATCTCCCTCATCCAATCTCGGCTCATACAACCCACGGCGCACTATTGCACCATCCCGTAATCGTGCCCTATCAATCCGTAGCTACGCGGCAAATACGAGACGTAGGGTATTACGCACCTCGCGGCCCGAACCCGTATAAATTGTGTGTCGCGTGTCTCTTCCTTCGAGTTACCGATCTCGGCGAGTCACATTCATCTACTTCGGGTACTCCCCGTAGTAGGTTGCCGGTCTAAAACACCGACACCGCCCACCCCCGACTCCCGCGCGCTTGGTCGGGCGGCGCGGCGGCGGGAGCGAGGAGCGGGCGGCGCGCATGAGGGAGCGCGCGAGGCGGCACAACGAGCGCCGTGAGCGGCGGAACGCGGAGGGCCGGCGGCGCGAGGAGCCGGGGCTCTCCTCCCCGGGGACCGAGGGAGTACTCGTCCTCGGAGGAGGACGAAGAGGAAGAGGCCGAGGGGCGGGGCCCCTCGATGGGTGGGAGCCCTCGCCCCCGTCGCCGGAGCCCGCTCCGGCGGCAAGGGCGGCATCGCCGGGGCGGGCGCAACGGCGCCGCGGCTAGGCAATCGACATCGGGGCGCGCGCGCGCCGCGGGGGCGCCGCGCGCGCACCACGGGGGGGGCGCGCGCGGCGAGCGCGCTCGCGCGCGACGCGGGGCCGCGCGCGCGTGGTGGCGACGTCGGGGAGGCGCGGCGGCGGGCGCGGCGGCCGCGCCCGGCCTCATCCGTCGAGGCTTCGAGGAAAAGGAAGCGCGCCTTTTCCTCCTCGAGGTAAGGGGTTCGATCCTCTACTTGGTTTGATTTTTTGATGATCGGGGCGTTCTAACCCTCCGTTTGTGCCTCGCGCGGAGGTGGTGCCAACCGTGCCTCCCCCTCGCACCGGCCAAGGTGCCGAGGGCGGACGCGTCTATCCCCCACCCGGCGGCGCTCGTCGAGGGCGTCACGGGCGGGGGCAAGCACGGCGGCGGCGGGCGAGAGCTCGCAGGCGCGGGCCGGAGCCCCCGAGGCCTCGACCGGCGGATCGGCGGAGCCACGGCGCGGCCCGGTGGTTGCCGAGGAGCGGCCGGTGCCGGCCGTGGCGAGGGCGCGGCCCACGGCGGCGGTCGTGGCGGAGGTGCAGCCCGCGGAGGTCGTTGCTACGGAGGCGCGGTCCGTGGCGCCGGAGCGGGCGAGGAGTCGGAGCGGGTGCAACCCGTGGCGGCGCCCGTGGTCGCAGGCGCAGCCGGAGGCGGTGACCGCGGCGCCGCGTCGGCGCCCGCGGCCACGGAGGCGCAAGTGGAGGCGCCGGTGGAGGCGGCACAAGGGCGGTGCCCGCCGGCGGTTCCTGGGCGGAGGTGGTGGAGGTCCCGGATGACGACTCCCCGCCGCCCGGGTGGGATCAGTGAGCTAGCTTCCCCACACGCTCCCCCCGAGCCCCAGGAGGGGCCCTCGTGAGGCGGCACGAGGGGCACATGGTGGAGGGGGACCGAGGACACGGTGCCGAGGCCTCGTCCCTCCCCGCGCGGCCACCCCCGCCCGAGGTGGAGGGGGCCGTTGACGATCCCCCCCCCCGCGTTTGCCGACGCCCGGGGGGGAGCGAGGAGCTGCGGGGCGAGCTCCGGAGCCACCGGCGCCACGCTCGACCGCGCGCTAAACGAGGCGCCGCGGGTCCATGGTGGTCCCGCATGGCGCGTCTTCCGGGTAGGGCGTGGTTGCTCGTTCTCTTATTTTCTCTCGTTTTTGTGCGCCCGCCTCCGTGCCGTAGCGTTTACGGGTTTTGATGTGTGGGTGCCGGGAGCTCGAGCGCCGCGCCCACGACAAGCACGACGCCTTCGACCGGTGAACGCCGAGGTCCACCGGCCTCCGGGAGCGGTGCGGCGCTTTCGACGCGCTTGCCGACGCCCTCGTGTCCCCCGGACAACCGGGCCGGCGTACGGCCATGGCCCCGGCGCGACGAACTCCCCGAGAGCTCGAGGCGGGACCCGCCGCGCCGCTCGAGCCTCGAGCGGGTCCGCACGGCCCTCATCGATCATGATGAGGCGCCGTGGCGGCGCGCGCTCGGACTTGGAGAAGATGCGGACGCCGGCAACCAATTGGGAGGCGGAGGTGGCCAACGTCCGCGGCGAGAACCGGGGGCTTCGCTCGTCGCTCGAGGGGGCGCGAGCGGCGCCGCCGGCCGAGGAGCGGGCGCGCGGCCGGGAGGGCGGCGGGCCAAGGAGGCCGACGACTTGAAGGCCGCCCACGACGCCGAAGGCCGCGGCGCTCGTCGTCGCGGAGGAGCGCCTTCGTAGGAGTGCACCGCCCGCCAAGGGGCCGAGGGGCGGCTCCGGCAGAGCAGGCCGCCCTCGTCGACGCCCGGGACGGCGCCGGGAGCAGAGCGCGTCGCTCGCGAGGCGCGCGCGGGGTCATTGGCGGAGCGGGACGACAAGCTCTCCAAGACCGAGGGCGAGCTCATTGTGCTCATCATTGCGAGCGCAAACCAAGAGCCGGCCCTCCGGGAGAGGGGGCGAGACCGTCAAGCGCCTCGAGGCGGCGGTCGAGGCCGAGCGCCGCGCTCTCGAGGTGGGAGAGGAAACAAGTCGAAGGTGAGCCACCGTTTGACTTTTGCCTTGTTGGTTTTTCTCGTTAGAGGGCTCGCTTCCCCCTTTCGATTTCTTTCTTGTCTTGGCGATTCCGGGCTTGCGCACCGCCCGGGGGCATGCACCGGAGCGGGCCGAGGCGCCGCAGAGCTTCCTATAACTCCTCCCGGGCGAGCCGTGGGAGCCGCGTGGTGCGGCCCTCGAGACCGCCGCGCCGTGGAGGTGGGCGAAGCACGGCCGGCGGCTCGCCCGGCCGGCCGCCTGCGTGCCCTTGGCGGTCACGTCACCGAGCGGATGCGCCGGCGCCGCATCCGGGGCGTCGCGGAAGGCCCTCGGAGTGGTGCGGTCCCACTACGAGGTCAACTTCGAGGCGCCGGGAGGGCTACATCGTTCCGAGGGCGTCGAGGACGAGGTAGCGATGGAGCGTGTGGATGCGCTCGCCGCCGACGCCGCCGGTCGCTCGCCGAAGCCTTCGAGGAGTTCCTCTTCTCGGACGCCGCCGACGCCGCCGCCCCACCCACCCGAAGACAATTGGGCGCTAGGCCCGTTTTTGTTCGTGCATCGTATTCCGGCCATGCGGCATTGTAAATAAGCACACTATCTCGCCGTAAACATTTTGTTGATACGAAATGAAATCTTTTGCTTATTGCGCTTTTTTGTTTATCCTTCTTCCTAAGTAGATTTTACTTAGGGGAGTTCGATTTTCGCGGGGGGGGGGGGGCTCGCCGGGTTGGAGGCGAGAGAGAAGGGCCGTATCCTCGCGGCGTAGGCTATCTCTGGCTCGCACGCTCCTTCCGCTAGGCCGCCTGCGCCCTGTTCGAATCGTTGCTCGAGGTTGAAGTAGGAAACAAACTCAGCGCGCGTGAGTTGTTTTTGTTTTGCGCCAAAATAGGACCATTTTGGGGGGGTGCCCCCCGCAGTAGCCCCCGAGGGTAACTTGGGTTTCAGGGGAAAGCCGAGTTGCCCTTTCCATTAGACTTGAGGCGTTTACATAGTTGTCACCAACTAGGGCGTTGGCCATATGATTTTTACAACAAAAAAAATGCTTGGGAATCCTAACTAGGGGTAGAAACGACGTAGTTGTTGGATGTTCCAAGCGTTGGTGAGCTCTTCACCGTCCTCGTTGGCCAGCTTGTATGTGCCGGGCTTGAGTACCTTTACCATGACGTAGGGTCCCTCCCCGGGGGCGATAGCTTGTGGCGCCCTCGGTTGTCTTGGCGTAGCCTTAGGACCGCATCCCCTTCGCCGAAATCCCGCCGCGTATCTTGCGTGCTTGGTAGCGCCTGAGGGACTGTTGGTACCTCGCGGAATGCATCAAGGCCACGAGGCGTGCCTCGTCCGTACCGATCCGAGCGAGTCCTCGCGAGCTCGCTGGTTGGCATCCTCGTCATAGCCTCGAACCCTGGGCGAACCATATTCTAAGTCCGTGGGGAGGATGGCCTCCGCGCCATGGACTAGGAAAAACGGGGGTGAACCCGGTGGCTCGCTCGGGGGTGGTCCTTAGGCTCCACACAACCGCCGGTAACTCTTGGAGCCATTTTCGCCCGCATTTGTTCGGTGGTCGAAAATTCGGGCTTTAAGCCTTGCAAGATCATGCCATTGGCACGCTCTACTTGGCCGTTGGTCCGTGGGTGCGCCACCGGTGCCCAATCCACACGGATGTGGAACTTGTCGCGAACTCCAAGAACTTCCCGCCCGTGAACCGGGACCCATTGTCGGTGATGATGGAGTTTGGCACTCCAAAGCGGTAGACGATGTCGGTGAAGAATGTTACCGCCTGCTCGCGCCCGAGGTTCGTGATGGGGCACACCTCCACCCACTTGGAGAACTTGTCGATCGCGACCAACAAGTGGGTGAAGCCCCCGGCGCCTTCCGTAGGGGCCCGACGATGTCCGGCCCCCACACGGCAAATGGCCATGTCACGGAGATGGTTTGCGGGGGCATGGGCGGGCAAGTTGGACTTGCGGGCGTAGAAGCGGCACCCTTCGCGGTGCGCACAATCTCGGCGGCGTCCGCGACCGCGGTAGGCCGATAAAAGCCCCGGCGGAACGCGTTGCCGACGAGGGTGCGGGGCGCGGCGTGGTGGCCGCGGATCCCCGCATGGATGTCCCGCGAGAGCTCGCGCCCCTCGGGGATGGGCACGCGCCGCCGCAAGTATGCCGAGGCGGCGCGCTTGTACGGCCCTCGCCGTCAACGAGGGCAAAAGACTTGGCCATCCCGGCGATGCGCCTAGCCGCGGCCCGGTCCGCGGGGAGTTCCCCTCGGGCGATCCAGGCGATGTATTTTTCGCGCCAGTCCGCTTTGACAGGAGCTGGCTCGATATCCATCACGTCGGCCTCATGGGAGCCATACCCCTCAAGGAGGGAGAGCACGTACGCCTCGTTCGAGGGGTCCTCGTCCATGGGTTCCGCACCCGCTGGATTCGAGGGAGCCCCCGAGGGTTCGTCGTGACTCGAGGGGTGGGGCTCGAAGATGACCGAGGGCCGAGCGACGTCGCGCGCGAAAACGTTCGGGGGGACGGTGATCCCCCCGACGCGATCTTGGCTAGCTCGTCCGCCTCCTCGTTGTACCGGCGAGGCACATGGTTGAGCTCGATGTCGTATAACTTGTCCTCGAGGGCTCGCACGGCTTTGCAGTAGGCCTCCATCTTGTCGTCATGGCAGCTCGCGTTCTTCATGACCTGATCGATTACGAGCTGCGAGTCCCCCCGCACGTCGAGGCGCTTGACGCCTAACTCGATGGCGATTTTGAGGCCGCAGAGGAGGGCCTCGTATTTGGCCATATTGTTAGACGCGGGGAAGTGGAGGCGTACCGCGTACCGCATGTGTTCCCCGAGGGGTGACACGAAGAGCGAGGGCCCGCGCCCGCCCTCGTTTTCATCACCGAGCCGTCGAAGAACGAGTCCAGGACTCCGCTTGGACTGCGGCGGCGGTAGGCGCGTATCCGTCCACTCGGCCGACGAAATCGGCCAAAATTTGGGATTTGACGACCTTGCGCGGGCGTAGGCGAGCGTCTCGCCCATCGGTTCTACGGACCACTTGGCGATCCCCGCCCGCGGCGTCGGGGTTGCGGATGATCTCTCCCGGTGGGAAGGAGGAAACCACCGTGACGGGGTGGGCCTCGAAGTAGTGGCGGAGCTTGCGCCACGCAAGGACTACCGCGTACAGCAACTTCTGGACCTGGGGGTAGCGTGTCTTCGTGTCTGACAGGACCTCGCTGATGTAGTAGACCGGCCGCTGTACAGGCAAGGCGTGCCCTTCCTCCGTGCGCTCCACGACGATCACGGCGCTGACCACCTGGGTGGTTGCGGCTACGTAGAGCTGCAGGGGTTCGCCGTCTTGCGGCGGCGTGAGGATCGGGGCGTGCGTTAGAGACGCCTTCAGCTTGTCGAGCGCATCCTGGGCCTCGGTGGTCCAGGAGAAGCGCTCGTGCTTCTTGAGTAGGCGGTAGAGGGCGAGGCCCTTCTCACCGAGCCGCGAGATGAAGCGGCTCAAGGCGGCGAGGCACCCCAACACCTTCTGCACCCCTTTGAGGTCCGGATCGGACCCATTCGTTCGAGGGCCGCAACCTTTTTAGGGTTGGCCTCGATTCCCCGCCGGGAGACAATGTATCCCGAGAGCATGCCCCCGCGGCACTCCAAAGACACACTTTTCGGGGTTTAACTTGACCCCATTGGCCCGTAGGCGGCCGAACGCGACGCCAAGGTCGCCAACCGGGTCGTCCGCCTTCCCGGTTTTTACGACGATGTCGTCCACGTACGCCTCGACCGTCCGCCCGATGTGATCCCCAAAAAACGTGCCGCATGCAACGCCGGTATGTTGCACCCGCGTTTCGAGGCCAAACGGCATCGTGACGTAGCGAACGTCCCGAACGGTGTGATGAACGAAGTCGCGAGGCCGGTCGGACTCCTTCATCTTTATTTGGTGGTACCCGGAGTAAGCATCAAGGAAGCAAAGCAATTCACACCCGTACCGTTGAATCAACGATTTGATCAATGCGTGGCAAAGGAAAAGGAACTTTAGGACATGCCTTATTAAGACTAGTGTAGTCTATACACATCCGCCACTTCCCATTCTTTTTCTTTACAAGCACGGGGTTTGCTAACCACGTTGGGTGGAACACCTCCTTGATGAATCCGGCCTCGAGAAGCTTCCGCAGCCTCCGCTCCGATTACCCGTCGCCGCTCCTCGTCGAAGCGGCGCGGCCGTTCGTCGCACGGCACGGGCGTGAGGCAGGATGTCAAGGGAGTGCTCGGCGACCTCCCTCGGGATGCCCGGCATATCCGAGGGGCTCCCACGCGAAGATGTCGGCGTTGGCGCGGAGGAAGTCGACGAGCACCACTTCCTATTTGGGATCGAGGGCGGAGCCGACCCTCAACGCCTTGCCCTCGGGGCCGAAGGGTCGAGGGGGACCCCCTTGGTCCGCTCCGCGGCCTCGAAGGTGCGGCGTGCTTGGCGGCGGAGTCGAGGTCTTCGTTGACCATCTTCTCCAAAGTGTTCACCAGCGCTTCATCCAGCGCCAGTGCCTCTGCGTGTTCTACGCACTCGACGTCGCAGTCGAATGCGTGCTCGATGGATGAGCCGATGGTGATGACGCCGTTTGGTCCCGGCATCTTCATCTTCAAGTAGGTGTAATTGGGGACCGCCATGAATTTGGCATAACAAGGTCGCCCAAGTATGGCGTGGTAGGCCCCCTTGAACCCCACCACCTCGAAGGTGAGGATCTCCTTGCGGAAATTCTTCGGGGTGCCAAACCAAACTGGCAGGTCGATCTGCCCGAGGGGCTGGACCTGCTTGCCGGGCGCGATGCCGTGGAACGGCTTCGTGCTGGGCCGCACCTCGGTCCAACCGATCCCCATCGGGCGCAACGTATGCGCGTAGAGGATGTTGAGGCTGCTGCCCCCGTCCATGAGGACCTTCGAGAACCGTGCGTTCCCGATGATGGGGTCGACCACCGCCGGCGGACCGGCCCGGGTTGGGGACGCGGTTCGGGTGGTCTTCCCGGCTGAAGGTGATGGCGTCTTCCGACCAATTGAGGAAGGACGGAGGCGCCCTCTCCGCGGCAAGGACCTCGTGCCGCTCCTTCTTGCGCTGGCGGGTCGACATGTCGACGGTTGCCCCCCCAAAGATGAGGAACACATTTTCGACGGCGGGGAAGCCGCCTGCGTCGCCATCGCCTCCGTCTTTCTTGGCCTCTGCCTCCTTCGCGGCGGCACGGCCATAGAACTTCTTGAGCATATCGCACTGCTCAAGGGTGTGGTTCACCGGGGTCTTGTGGTAGGGACATGGCTTTTTTAGCATGTCGTCAAATACCCCCGGCCTCGAGGGGCCGGCCGAGGGCCCCGTCGAGCCGGTCAACGGCAAGGGCCTCGGCATTACCGCCGTCTCGCCCCTCGCTCGCGCGCCGCGCGCGCGGCTTCTTCCCCTTCTTGCCCCGCTTGTCGTTGCGGTGGGGCTCATTGGACTTGCCGCCCCCGCGGCGCGCGTCCTCCGAGCGCTTGCCCTTCTTGCCGTCGAAGATCGCCCCCACGGCCTCTTCTCCGAGGCGAAGCCGGTGGCGATGTCGAACGGCCTCGTTGGAGTCCGGCGGGCGGGCCGCGTCCCGGCCTCCCGCACGAGGTCCCGCACGTGGTGCCCTCGAGGAAGGCGTGCACGATCTCGGATCGCGCCACGCCGGGGAGCTCCGTGCGCCGCTTGGAGAAGCGCCGTATGAAGTCCCGCAGCCGATTCGCCCGGCTTCTCGCGTGGGGAGCGCAGTCCCATGAATTTCCGTGGTGCACGTACGTGCCCCGGAAGTTGCCCACGAACGTGCGGACCAGATCATCCCAGTTGTGGATTTGGCTGGCGGGCAAGTGCTCGAGCCATGTCCGGCCGCGTCGCCGAGGTGCAGGGGCAAGTTGCGGATGATGACCTCGTCGCTGGTGGCCCCGCCCAGCTGGCAAGCCAAGCGGTAGTCGTTGAGCCACACACGGGGGTCCGTCTCCCCGTTGTACTTGACGATGGTCGAGGGTTGGCGGAAGCGTTGGGGGAACGCCGCCGCGCGGATCTCCCGCCGAACACGCGGGTCCCGGGGGCTCCGCGCGTCGGGGAGCGGTCCTCGCCGCCGTCGTAGCGTCCACCCCCGTCGAGGGTGGTAGCCCACCGCCGCCGTGCGTCCGCCCGCCGGTGCGCCCGGCGTTGATGACATTGCGGTCATCGCCATCCGGCCCCGCGTGTGTTAAGGAGCCGCTCCTTGGCGGCGTGCGTCCTTGGTCGGCGGGTCGCCCCCGCCGGTCCTCCCCGCGTCGACCGAGGGTTCACCTCCCGGTGCGGCCCTCGTCGTCCCGCGCATCCCCCCCGTTGGCGGATGCGTGAGGCCGAGCTCTCGGCCGCCGGGACCCGCCGCTTGCTCGATGAGAGTTTGCACCTCGCGGTGCGGGTCTCGAGCCTCGGGGGTTGAGGGTGCCGCATGGCCCGCGCAGCGCCGCGACGGCGATGAGCTTTTGGCTCGCCCGCGGGGCGCGTCCGCGTTGTCGATGTTGGGGACGGTGTTGATGCGGTCGCGGACCGCCGGCCCGGCCCCGTGCGCGTTCGCCGCGCGCGGAGACTTCCCCCCGCCATCGAGGCGCGGGAGCGCCGCACCGTCCGCATTCCTCCGCCGCCTGGCCTCGAGCTCGCGGGCTTGGGCCGCCGCGCGTCGACGCCGGCCCCGGCGAGAGCGCTTGGCCCCGCGGCCGGCGCGCGTGGCGACCCCCCCGGGGCGGTGCGTGACTTCCCCGTCTCCCGGCGCCTCACCGCGCCGGCGGCATTGGCCGGGTCGTTGGTGATGACGGCATAGCATTCCCGCGCGGGATCGTAGCTCCCGTGCCGGAGTCGTCGGAGCCGCCGAACCGCAGTCCGTAGCGTCGAGGAAACGCCGAACACGACCGGGTCCGGCACGCCGGAGAAGTCCCACTCCGCGTATCCGTGGCGGTTGGTGGGTGGCAACGCGTCGAGGGAACCCGGGACGACTCGTCCCTCGCCGAGGCGCGGGGTCCCCGGCGACGAAGACGTGACGGCCGGGCGGAACCCTCGCGCATCGTGGTGTTGACGTTGGCGTTGTAGGCCGACGTAGCGCCACGCGGCCGATGGGGATGCGCGGACCGAGACCGTGCGCCGCCCCGCCGGGTGGTGGCGGTCGTGATGGCGGCGCGCGCCGCGCCGAGTGGCGGCGCGCTCGGCCCGCCGCCGCTCGGACCGCGCCCGGCGCGAACGCCGCCCGCAGCGACGGCGGCGTCGTGGCGTCGACGGGCCCGCGCATCCGTGCCCGCGCGGCGCTTGCGCCGTGGTGGTGCGTGCGGCGGGGACCGGAGCGGACCCCGGCTCGGCGCGCGCGCGCGGAGCTCCTCACGGTTGGTGAGGCGCATGAGATAGCCGTTCCCGTGGCCTCGAAAGTTCGTGTCCCCGAAGCGAACTTCGAACCCGCCGGGAGGGGGGTCCGAGCTACCCATGCGGTAGCGTGTACCACGGTACTCGGTGCGGATCACCATGGAGGGAGTTGACGGAATGACCTTAGGCGCTCGATGCCCCACGGTGGGCGCCAACTGTCGGTGCGGAATATGGTCCCGACACTAACCGAGAGAAAGCGCCGAGGTCTATCCCTCAATGGTCGATGCTAAGCAATAAGAGACACGAGATTTATCCCGGTTCCCGCCGAGGGGGCGTACGTCCGCCAGCGGTGGTGTGCTCAATGCACTATATTGCTCGAAGCACGGGGGTGCTCGTAGTGGGGTGCTACAAGCAAGGGCGGGAGAGGAAGCGTGGCTTCCAAGTCCCCGGAGGAGTGGCTAAAGATATTGTGGGAGAATTGGAGAATGAGTACGTGGTGCGTCGTGTGCTATCCGTTGTTCTATGTCTCGTGTGCTCCGTCTCTCGTGTGTCTCCCCCCGCGGCGTGGGGTTCGCCCCCTTTTATAGATCAAGGGGGAGGCGGATTACATGCGCGCCGCGCTATCTAGCTACACGGGGAAGCACGACGTGCTATGTCGGAGAGTGGGCGGCCGTTCGGACGATCCTTGCGGCGATCCGGCCATCATGGCCTACCTTGTACCCGAACAGGGGGCGGTTCGAGGGTTGAAGGGCGGCGGATGGTGGTAACGCCTTCGATAGGCTTCGAGGGGAGGTGTCGACGTTGGCCCGCACGGGGCACGGGGAGTAGGTAAAACGGCGCCCCTTCCCCGACGCGCTTCACGCTTCGGGAGTTGTTGCTACGGCGCCGGCGTGCGCCCTCGCACGCGCGGGGACGGTGGCCACGCCGTTACGGTGGCGGCAATGGTGTTCCACCGGCCTAGCGCCTCCACCTAACCCCCGTAGGGTCACAAGAAAGTAGATCGAGGGTGCAACCGACCCCCCTTCGAGGGGTCGGCGCGTTAGCCGTCTTCGGAGCGGCGCGCGTGGTGTCACGGGACCGGCACCGCCGCGCCGCACGGTCCCTCCCCACGGTGATGGGGATGGGCTCCTCCCCGGGGAGTTGGTGCGGCGGCACGGGCGCGAGCCTCGGGCGCATGATGGCGCCGTCCCCACCGGTGTCGGGCGTTAAATGCCCGTGTACGGGGGCCGGCGCACGCGTGAGGGGCGCCCTCGAGCGTGGCGGACCCCGGTCGAGGGCGGGACGGACCCTCGAGCGAGGCGAACCCCGCTCGAGGGGGGAGCGGGCCCTCGAGCGAGGCGGAGCCCGCTCGAGGGAAGCACACCCCCTCGAACGGGGCGGAGCCCGCTCGAGGGGGACGCGCATCCTCGAGCGAGGCGGAGCCTCGCTCGAGGGGGATCTTCAAGAGGGCCGCCTTGGTGGGCCGTCGGGGTCCCCGCGGCATGGGCCACATCCCGCATGGTTAGGCACACCGTGTTTTGGTTTTGTTGTGGGTTTTAAGTGGGGATTTCCCCGTTGTTTAAGGGGACCCCTAGGGCTGTCCCCGACACCAACAAACTCGGTTGATAAATTTGCAGATCCGTTCCAAGAACCAACGGAGCTCCCTCCTTCCGGACCAATGGATCATCATATTCCATTGATAGCCGGTGCTACACCCGTTAATGTGAAGCCTTACCGTTATAGCCCGGCATAAAAAGATGAGATTGAGCGACAGTTAAGGGACATGTTGAACAATGGAATTATACGGCCCAAGTGTCGCCCCATTTGCCTCCCCCTGTCCTCCTAGTCAAGAAAAAGGATGGTTCATGGCGTTTCCGTGTAGATTACGGGAGATTGAATGCCTTGACAATCAAGAACAAATACCCTATGCCCGTGGTTGAGGAACTCCTAGATGAGCTTCATGGTGCTTGTTGGTTTACAAAGCTAGACCTCCACTCGGCTACCATCAAGTTAGAGTGGTTGAAGAGGATGTGCACAAGACAGCCTTTTAAAACTCATGATGGGCACCGGGAGTTTAAAGTCGTACCATTTGGGCTGATCAATGCCCCAAAGCAACCTTCCGGGCCCTTATGAATAGCATCTTTGCACCAATGCTCGAAAGTCCGTGTTAGTGTTTATGGATGACATACTCATATACGGTAAGTCTTTGGAAGACCATAGTCAACACTTGACAAGCCGGTTTTCTGACCTCTCAAGGAACACAAGTTGCTTATCAAGAAATCCAAATGTTCTTTTGCTCAAGCAACAACCGGAGTACTTGGGCCATGTGATTGGAGTTCATGGAGTGGCCACCGATCCCGCCAAAATACAAGCCGTCGAGACTCGGCCTACTCCATCTTCTCGTGAAACACCTTAGAAGTTTCCTTGGCTTAGCCGGATATTACAAGAGATTCATCAAGCAATATGGGGTCCTCGGTAGACCTTTAGCGGATTTGTTGAAGAAAAATGTGCTTTTTCGGTGGACTTATGTTCACCAACAAGCCTTTGAAGCACCGAAATAGGCTTTGGTCTCTCGCACCCGTTCTAGCTCTTCCCGATTTTTCCAAGGCCTTCACGGTTGAGACGGATGCATCCGATAAAGGAGTAGGAGCTGTCTTGATGCGGCAGGGCCACCCAATTGCATACCTTAGTAAAGGCCTTGGAGCCAAGAATGCCGCACTCTCAACTTATGAGAAAGTGTCCGGCAAGATTGATGGTCGTTGATAAATGGAGATCATATTTACAACATAAGGAATTCACTATTGTTATCGACCACGTAAATCTCCTACATCTTGGGGATCGAAACTATCAACCGGAATGCAGCACAAAGCTTTTCTCAAGTTGATGGGCTTCCAATACAAGATTATATATAGAAAAGGTGTGAATAATTCAGGTTGTTGTTGCTTTATCTAGGCAAGATCAACCGAACGTATGCGAAGGCGATGTCTACTTGCGGACCCAAGTGGTCGGAAATTATTGTGGAAGGGTATCGTAAAGACCCCGATGCCAAACGATTCTTGCCGACGAACTCGGTATCACCGGATCCAATGACAAAGGCTTTCGATTCAGGATGGTGTTATCAAATACAAAGACAGGGGTATGGCTTAGTAATCATAAGGAGGCCCATTCCGCAATACCGTTAGCACTCCATGATAGTGGCTTGGGGGGACACAATGGGTTCGAGCAACCTATAACAAGATCAAAGACTTATTTTCATGGCCGGGGATGAAAAAAGACATACAAGTCTATGTGGTTGCTTGTGAGGTATGTAAACAAGCTAAGTCCGAGCACTCCGGATTGCCGGGTACCTTACAACCTTTAACCGTACCCGATCATGCCGGGCTATCATTAGCATGGATTTTATTGAAGGTCCGCCTAAGTCTAAATAGTACAACACCACCCTTGTTGTTATAGACAAATTCTCTAAGTATGGGCATTTCATACCACCGACTCACCCATTCACAGGCTCGATCCGTAGCACGGTGTTTATGAATCACATCTATAAATTGCATGGGCTCCCACGAAATTATCATCTCGGATAGGGACAGAATCTTTACTAGCAGTTTTTCGCAAGAATTATTCAAACCGTCGAAACTACACCGAATTTGAGCAGCTCCTACCACCCTCAAACCGATGGCCGCACGGAAAGGCTAAATCGGTGTTTAGAAACATACCGAGATGTATGGTCCAAGCTTGTCCCACTAAATGGTCTCAATGGCCGCCATTAGCAGAATTTTGGTACAATACAACATATCATTCTCGCTTTGGGGATATCTCCATTTCAAGCTTTGTATGGGTACCCTCCTAGGCATTTTGGGTTGAAGGAAGGCATTGTTCCGGCTCGAGAAGAAGTCAAGGATTGGGTGGAGGAAAGGAATCAAATGAACATGTTAATCAAAGACCATTTACATCGTGCTCGGCGGCGGATGAAGCATCGAGCAGATAAACATCGAGTGGAAAGGGAGTTCTTGGTAGGTAACGGGTATATCGAAGCTTCAACCGTATACTCAAATGTCGGTGGCCCCTCGTTCGAATCGAAGCTCTCTTATAAGTTCTTTGGACCCTACTTGATTACACGAGAAAGTGGGCAATGTGGCGTATAAGCCGCGGCTTCCGGATCATAGCAAGATTCATCCGGTGATTCATGTTTCACGGCTTAAGAAAGCATTACCACCATCTAGTGAGGTCGGTCCGGATGAATCTCTCCTTTCAATTCATTCGACGTCGTGCTTGTACCGAAAAGGTCCCGGACTCCAAGTTGAGCCGCATTGGGGCTTCGGCTTCACCACCGGTGTGCTTGGTCAAATGGCGTGGCCTGCCACCACACCGGGCCACCCGGGAAAGTAAGACTCGCTATGGAAGATGCGTTGCTCTGCTCTATCGGCTTCGGCTTGAGGGCAAGCTGTTCTTAAGGGAGGGGGAATGTGAGACCCTCTTCTATATGTATGGGCCGCTAGTATTTAGGTCCATTATCGGGCTTTTTATGATTGGGCCTAAGGCCGAGAACTACTTCGGGCTGAGCCCAGATTTGGCCACCGCGTCGGCCTGTGACGCGGGTTAAAGGGTGAACTCGATGAACAGAGAGGCATCAATGAAGAACATCCCTTGTGTTCCTCTTCCTCCTCTAGTCGCCGCCGCCGGCGACGCAGCTTCGCCCAACGCTCGCTGGCGATCCGCCGCGCCGCTTAGGGTCGTTACATGACAATCCACATGGCGGCTTCGCTTATGCCGTCGGCGGTCGCAGGCACCGGCCTCCTGATTTCTCTGATGCCTGCTCTGAACTGCACACTGAAAACTAACCACCCGCCTGCTGGCTCTGGCAGGCAGCCGTGTGGGCAGGCTCCCGGTCCCGGGTTGTGAATATTGGCCGTGCAGGCCCACTGGTTTGTGTGGAACATGCGGCGGGGTGACGGCTAGAATAATACTGTGATCGCCGGTGGCTTTACGCACGCATGCGCATTAGTTTAGTTTAATGTCTGTCGCCTGTCGGCTAACCATTGATTATTGCCGGTGATTGCATCTGCTCACCGGTGATGGTGATGGTGATGATGAGGTAGTGGACGAAGGAAACAGCAGGGAATGAGCTGAGCTGAGTTCAGCTTTCGGTTTCAGCAATATGGTGTCGGTGCATGCAGGCCAAGTCAGAGTTCCCGGCCCTCGAGATCCAAAATCTCTCAAGATTCAGCACCCCGGCTCGGCTGCTTTTTCAGCAGCCGCCCGCTAGCTGTTTAAAGTGTTTCCTGGTGTCGTCGTCACTCGTCAGGCAAATCGGCCGGCCCTGAAAACAACGGAACGGGACCCCCGGTTGGTCAAAGAAAGTGACGAAGCGAGCGAAGCCGCCTCCCTGGCCGTCAGGGTCAGGCTGCTGAAGCTGAACGCACGAAGAAGCCAAGTCCATGCGCGCCTGCTCGGTCGGTCGGCTTCCCCCTCGAATCGAACATACTGCAATTTGATCCTCGCAGATGATACAAATACTCTCCAGGCCGTTGGATGGCAAATTAGCTGCTGCCTCGCTCGTAGGATCGATCAGCAATTTGGCAAATCGGCCTGCATGTTCTGTCCTCACACTTCTTCTCTGCAGGCTGCATGTCTGAGTCAGGTAACTGACCTTTCTGTTCTGAATGAAAGAGCAGGTAATAACTGACCTTTCATTACGCAGATGCGTGGTGGGTGCAGGATGTAGCAGCCCTCTAGTAGTTTCTGAAAGTTGAAACTGAAAACTCTGCCTCACACTTGGCAAAAAACTAAAAGCAGGAACTGATGATAGAATGGAGCACGGTAGAGATCGTAGAGACCAGTCGTTTGTTGGAGGAGATTGGTGGAATAATCGTATCCGTGGATGGGCCTTGGGGCAAAAAAAAGCATCGATCCCCGCCGTGCCCAACTCCAACTCGATCGGCTCACTTGCAAGTCCAAAGCCGTGCTCTTTGGCGGCCGCCGGTCAGTGTCGACTGTCGACTCGTCGTCGCCCACCCATGGATAAGCTCCTGCAGAAAAAGCATCTCGAGAGAACACGACCTGGAGACTCTCAAGAGACAGGCATCCATAGAGGTGACTGAGATTTTGACGCAAATCCTCATCACTTCATCAGCTTTCAGCTGGCGTATTTGCCCAGCCCAGCTAATTAATTGAACCGTGCACACAGGAGGTTGCACTTGCACATACTGTATGCGTGGTCGTGTCCTCAAGTATTTCTTTTCTCCTGCGATAGATCGATCCCTTGCTCAGCATGTTAAGCAACGCTAGCTAATTGATGACTAATGCCTTGCGATTGGCACCATATCGTCGACCTGTCTTGTAGATTTGCCAAACGGCTAGCTGCGCCCCTTTTGCGCTTTTGATCGCACTGACCTGTCTTGACTCCTGAGCACGTTACGAACAGCCTGTGAGGGTTGAATAATCAGCAAGCACCGACCGTATTGGACCGCTAGCTAGGCAGAGATTAATATCGGAATAGTTTGTGATCTAGATTTTCTGAAAAATCTGCGTGCTCTCTAGATCTCTGTTTTTTTTGGGCGGGTATTGCTCTCTAGATCTCGACAACCAAACTTAACAAAGGGTGCCAAAATTCATGTAAGTTCACTTTACAAATGCATACTACAACCAAACAAACAAAATACACGAAGATTGTAAATCCACTTGGTAATTGAATTTGCATTGGAGGGGCAGATGGATAGTGAGATTAAAGAGATAAGAGATAGTGTAGTTGTTTTATCCACACGTGCTGTTTTAGCTAAAACAGATAAGAACAATAATTAATACGCTCTTCCACTCGTGTGTAGATTTGTTTTATCCATAAGAGTTTGTAGATAGGGTTGACATACACATAACCACAAACATCATTAGCTGATCCAGATGAGATCCCCCCCTAACTTGTTGGTCACGTAGATCCAATTGCGGAACAACGGTGGAGATTCACATGAGTGGACCGTGACGAGCCTTAGTGGCTTCTTTGTCCCCACGGCGTATGTTGTGTACTAAAATAGTCCATACAACATAGTTAGCCTCGTTAGATTTATCCCGCAAATTAAAGGGAGGGTTATGGAATAAGTTTAGTAATTAACCCACATTTAATACTTCTAACTAGTGTTTGAAGATTGATGTGACGGGTAGTCGGGGAAAATTTTGGGAACTAAACCGAGCCAAGAATCACATGATTTGGGAATACAAAACGGCCCTTGGATGAACAAATTTTTTGTTGCCGGTTTTCTTATTTACCGTTTTCTTGTAAATTGCAATCCTTGAAAAATAAACCTCATCCACTTCAGTTTCCTAATTAGTAGCTCCTCAATATAGGGAAAGAATCTCCATTCAACTTTTTATATATAGCAAATAGGATTCACACACCATTTTCATTGTACGGTAAGGAATGGTATGGTTCCTTCCATCCAAACTTTTTTGAAAAGCCCTAAATTAGCCGATCCAAGGAGGGCAGGGCAGGCCGCAGCAACTCCTGGTCGCCCCCTCCCGACGCTACCCCACAAAGCCCAGCACGGCTGCGGCTGCTGCGCACCACCAGCACCACCACCACACCGTCTCGTGTTCTCCTCCCCTTCCTTCCGCCTCCACCCCGAGCCAGCCAAGCAACCAACCCTCTCCTCCTCTATATAACACGCCGCCTCGCCACCTCACCAGAAAATTCCCCACACGCGCCCTCCCATCCATTCCCCTCGCTCCTCCCCTCTCTCTCTCTCTCCCATCTCTTTCCACCACCCCCCCTGCGTCCGTGCGCTGCGTTGTTGGGGGGCAAACTGCCGGGGGCAATGGCGGGCGGGCGGGAGCTGGTGGTGAGTTTCGGGGAGATGCTGATAGACTTCGTGCCGACGGTGGCGGGGGTGTCGCTGGCGGAGGCGCCGGCCTTCCTCAAGGCCCCCGGCGGCGCGCCGGCCAACGTCGCCATCGCGGTCTCCCGCCTCGGCGGCGAGGCCGCCTTCGTCGGCAAGCTCGGGGACGACGAGTTCGGCCGCATGCTCGCGGCCATCCTCCGCGACAACGGCGTCGACGCCGGCGGCGTCGTCTTCGACGCCGGCGCGCGCACCGCGCTCGCCTTCGTCACCCTGCGCGCCGACGGGGAGCGCGAGTTCATGTTCTACCGCAACCCCAGCGCCGACATGCTCCTCACCGCCGACGAGCTCAACGTCGAGGTCATCAAGAGGGTGAGTATGGCCTGGCTCGCTCCCCCTGCTGATCCCGGATACCCTTCGCGCTCCGTGATCTGCGGACATACCATCGAGGGTGGTTACGATCTCTCCGCCCATCCATTCATTGAGTGGTTTTCGATCCTTGGATCTGGGATCCTTCTTGCGCTGATTTCGCGTGCGGCTTTAGGTTGCGGCGCCTGTAATTTTTTCCTGGGCATCTTCTTGTTTACCACGTCAAAGGCAACCCTTTTTCCCGTGGTGGCGTGGTCTAATTCGGGTGTTGAATCTTCCCGTGGAATCCAAAGATTCCTTGGCGAAAGTGGGCGCCCCCCGTTGCTGGTTTTGGTCGGATCTTGTTGTGCGTTCTAGTTGGCGAATTGTTCTTTTCTGGATCTGGTCATGTGGCTTCTGTGATTCATCCTAAAAATTGGGGGGAGACAAATAGGTAATCCAAAAGAGAGCCGTTATGAAACTAGTCAAATCCTTGGTTCTTGGATCCATCGGCGTGAGCTGGCCGTCTAGAAATCATTAGACTTGCCGTGTATTAACGGATCCTACTTGGAATTTTGTTTCTTTCTAGTGGGTCAATAATTGTGGGCATTGCACCTGATGTCACGTACTCCACCTTTTGCCCGTATTCATTGAACCTTTTGGAAACGTTCGTGTGATGGTTCTAAGACATAAATGCAGAACTGTACGTTGCCAGACAGCTTGTTTCATCAAGTCGATTTGTTGGATATAATTCCAATTTTTTTGTCCCTGGTTGAATTAAATAAAGAATTATCATTTATCAGGTGCTTTTCAGATGGTTCAATTCAATTCATTCATGCTTATTTCAAATATGGTTGAAAATGTGCACATTTTGTAAACATACCAATATATCTGCACTCATGCATCTCCCAGAATCCAACAATTCAAACTTTGCAAACAAACTTGCATCATCAGTGTCCTTTCTGCATCCCGTGTTCTGATAAATTCTCATATGGTGTAATGCATTCAGGCTGCAGTCTTTCACTACGGATCAATAAGCTTGATTGCTGAGCCTTGCCGGTCAGCACATCTCCGTGCCATGGAGATTGCTAAAGAGGCTGGTGCGCTGCTCTCTTATGACCCGAACCTGAGGGAGGCATTGTGGCCATCCCGTGAGGAGGCCCGCACCAAGATCTTGAGTATCTGGGATCAGGCAGACATTGTCAAGGTCAGCGAGGTCGAGCTTGAGTTCTTGACTGGCATCGACTCAGTGGAGGATGATGTTGTCATGAAGCTGTGGCGGCCTACCATGAAGCTGCTCCTGGTTACTCTCGGAGATCAAGGGTGCAAATACTATACCAGGGTATGCTTTTTTATTTCTTTGTGCCCAATGGACATGGTTATATGCTGAATAATACTTTGCATTTGAATAATTTTTCAAATGCAAAGTATACACTTTTTGCACATTGTAATTTGAGGACTTCTGCAGCTAAGACTCACAGGTTTGCTATACTTGATTGCAGGATTTCCATGGAGCTGTCCCTTCCTTCAAAGTACAACAAGTTGATACAACAGGCGCAGGTGATGCGTTCGTTGGTGCTCTGCTCCGAAAGATTGTCCAAGATCCATCCTCGCTACAAGTAAGTTGCCTGAAATGTGTTTGTTGATCTGAAAGAGCTTCGTTTCTACATGTTGAGTTGGTCATCAGTTTTGAGTTCTGTGTCACTGAAATTTGGTGTATGTTGGTTGTACAGGATCAGAAGAAGCTTGTGGAGGCGATTAAATTCGCCAATGCATGTGGAGCAATCACCGCCACGAAGAAAGGGGCGATCCCGTCACTGCCCACTGCAGCAGAGGTCTTGCAGCTAATGGAGAAGGCATAGATGACACAATTTTTCAATGGTTTTCAGTAGCTTCGACTTCTGCAAATTGTATTGTATGCTGATCTGGATGAGAAGAAGCGGATGCTCCATGACAGCAGCCCTTTTTGTTTGCCCTACTTCCCTTGGTGAAAGGGTGTTTTGTTCTTGGAAATCTACTTGCAATAATGCATTTGATACGGTCAAATAATCGATCCATAATTGTAGCATTTTTTTTGTTGAATTCTTGTTCCAGTGGTGTATGAATTGCCTCTTTGGGGTTCGATTTGAATTGTGATATGTGCTCCTGATAAAGAGATTGTAATGTGCCCGCTAAATGGTTACTACTTATTATGGAGGCAACTGGCTTCTTGCTTGGTTGATCAGCTTTCTTTGTAGGAGATCTGTAAATGGTGTTCGGTTTGAGGTTTCAGAGAAATTAATCACAACATGTGATCAACTGGAGGCATTGAGTTGTTTTATTGGTGCTTAACTGTTTTGTTGCATGATGTACATCTGTGGAACATATCCCCCATTTGCATTGCTGTTCCTATATGGTGCTGATGTGATTTTCGGAGTGAAGTGTGGAGTATATGTGACATGAACAGACTGTCTGTTTTCTCCTATGGTGGCTGTTGTCTATGCAAATGTGTGGAGTATGCAAAGTGTGTGCTGTAAATAAAGAGCCTTGAGCTGAAACTGAAACACCTCATTGTCGTGCATCTAGGCCTGCTTTAGTCGGTTTCAAGGAAGAAGACGCTGGTGGTGCCCAAGCCTGATTCGTCTTGCTCCACTTGTAACAAACGCCACAGAATATGTACAAACTGTGCGGCAACATCCACCGATCCAACACCCCAGAAGATGTTAAAACATTCCGCAAGGAAAGCCAAATTCTTCGTACAGGACAGCGTCGACATCTCCGTCAGCAAGCGTGCAGGCAAGCCGGAATGGTCGCTGTCAGCTGTCTCACACACGAATGATCAGCGACGAGACAAGAGAAACAAAAAACAGCACCCGCTGCTTTCATTTCAAGAACCCAATAACCTAACATCTGTTGGTAAAATGGTGATCGCAGCAGGCCGTGCTGCCGCGGCCAAGTCTCGTCAGCCGCTCCAAGTGAGCCTTCGTCATTGGCGCGAGGTCCACGTCACTTTCTGTAACCCATTGGCGCTAGGCTTGCGATTGTGAGGAGAATTTTCTGTAACCCGTCGGCATCACGCCGTTGCTTCTACATACTGAACTGTGAGAGCTCCATCTTGTCATCAGGCAGTTTGGCATTTGCGGGAGGCAGACGCGCCTGTCACGAGTCCTCGCGCAATCAGGCCTCCTCCAGACCAGGATTTCGTTACCCTACAGGCCCAGGATGCGGGTGGAGTGCCCCCTACAAATCGGACAGAAAGTGATGGATCAATCATTCATGAGTGCCAAGTGCCAACAACATGACAGTAGGGAGGAGGTATGCTGTATTACCTAAACAAGTGCGCACCAACAATACGATCTTCAGACTTTGCTTTCTCTCCAATTAGGTTAAGATCAATTGTACATGTGTTAGTAGCAAGGACACAGTGGGAAGGACAGTACAATACTTCTCCAAACCAGAAACTATTTGCTGCTTCAACTTCACATTCTCAATAACTGCCTGAAATGAATAAGGATAACCTGCCTGACTAAAAATAAGCAAGTAAAGTTTCCTGCATGATAAGTCGGTAAGTTACAAAGGTAAAGACTTGCCTCAGTAATTAGGTCCACATCTTTGAATTGTTTATAATCAAGGATTCCTGTGACAAGAGACAGACTTCTCATATCTCACATCAGTCATTCTGCCCGCTTATTGCAGCAGGTCCTGTAAAGAAGTTTCTTCCTGCATTTTCAAGTGTACGCAGAATTTCATAAATGCTGTTTCAGTCAACGGAAATTTCAAAATAAGCAGGAAAAATCAGTATTCACCAAATATGTCATTGAGCAAGTGGCCTCCTAAGTTCATATATGTCTAAAACCCATTGACGAGCAGTATTAACCAAATTGCCAGGAAAAACTAAGGCATCAACCAAACCCAATTCATGGGCCTCACCACCCTTGATTGGCTTAGATATACTTTTCTAAAAAAATAACTGGAGTAGCTGGACAAATGTAAAATAAAACAGAAATTCGAAAACTCAAGGAGCAGCCAAAAAAAAAAAAACTGGTGCAGCTTACCAACATCATTTCCAGAGATTTTATCTGTCCAATAAGATAAAGGAGTCGTTGTGTTCCTAAAAGTAAATAGAGAAAGCATGCACTCAAACAAATTCCTTGGTACCTAGGACGTAAAACAATTGTATTATAAACAGAAAACATGAAACTAAAATTACCTCCAAATCCTGGATTCCAAGTTGAAGTTCGGGAACACCTCATTGAGCTATTGGAATTGCAATCCGCATGCCTAATAGAATACATAAAATTATAATGTGTCCACCTCTGGAATAATGTCATTTAATGTTCAAATGACAGTGACAAGGATAACATGATAAAGTACCACGGCAACTTCTAATTCACCCCCAAGAGCAAGACCATCTAATGCTGCTGCCACCGATGGCTTTGCCGCAGCTATTTAGGACAATACATAGGAAATTTGAACAAAACCATTCTTCAATAGAAAATTAGTAGCTGATTGAGAAAGGTGAACGAATCAAATACCTTCTAGGGTATCAATGAGAATATCAATTCATATATAACCAACCTTTGGTTGCACCAGTGTTAAAACTTAAAAATAATAAATCAGATAACTTAGTGATGAGTTCTGTAGAGTAGATCATGCAACAATTATAAGATGAGATAGTGTAGCAAGAGATGGAAAGCATAATGTACTTTGTCCTCCCTGAACACCACCAATGGAACTAATATCAAGCCCTCCAGAAAATTTTCCTCTATTCCCTGTCATAGGTTATACAAGAAATATTGTTGTCTGTCAAATAGATGGAGGGAATGAGAGTTGCTCTGTTTGGGACTTCGCCTAAAAAAGAAGCAAAATGTATTGCTTGAAAGAATGAACTGCTCTATACGTGTAATAACATTGGCTTTTACATCGCTTCTCTGAAGGGCTTCTTCATAGCTTTCCTTTAAGCTATACAAGACTGGTAGGGGAAACAAAAGCAATTGCGGAAAAACATAATTGGCAGATAATGCAATCTATCAAAGCACAGTATAATACTAAATTAATACATGGAATCTACTGATTGATACTTATTCTGGAGGGCTGGTATACAGATGCAGAGGGTTGTCCTCCACATGTATGTCTGTGCACAATGGAACATCAACGATAGTGAATTGCTTTTGGTGCATAAGCTATCTAGTCATGGAAGACACAGATGCATTGCATCGATGCCATACATTCTTTGTACAATATTACGCTTTTCCCCAAATGGAACTATATCACACTTTCTAATGATTCTATAATCTTACAGTTTTGACAGTGCATATACACCATACACTACAAGAATATTGTTCAAGTTCATGTATTTAACGAGGCAATTGTGCAATGTGCAAACCAAGGACATGTTTTGATGGAGGGATTTGGACCAACTCAATTCTCAAGATTCCAGGGCAGTCTACTCATAAAAACTGGGAGCAAGTAAAAAATATGAAAATTGTACGAGTTACAAAATAGGTCTTTTGCTCAAAATGGTGCTTTCCTACTCAAATATTCATGTTACGAGATAGCTCAATACGGTAACATATCTATTCACTCAAGTAATTTTCACAAGTAAAATTTACAAGGCACTGGGTTAAGTAGTTCAACAATGCTATGCTGTGAAGTGAAGCGAAGCCTCCCAGCTTAGCATGGTTTCTTTGTTACAATTTGCAGCAAGTGATTGGCAACATTTTCATCGAAAGTGATAGGAAAATTAAGCAACAATTACATGGGAAATCATGTGGAGAACTTACTAGATGGGGGAAAACAAGCACTCACAGGCATAAATTTAATGGTATTTTCAGAGATTATAGGCATGAGAAACAAAGGAAAACAACCAAGCACATTTTAGCAAAAGAACAGTTTGCTCTATCCTCCAACTTTCTGGTTAGGACTATAGGCTAACGTAATGGATTTGGAAATTTGTACCAGTTACTGTTTATTATTTTATTGACAGCAATAAATAAAAAGTATGCTACTTGCAGAAATCTGCATACTGAACAACAGGACCTAAACCCCAGAATAACAATGGATGCCTGTTTGGATGAGGGCAGTTGCTCTAGAAACTTCTAGATGCAGTTCAAATTTGTTCTAAAACAAAGTATTTTCCAAACAGATTGCAAGACCACCCAGCAGCGACAAAAAAAATCACATGGCTTAATTACACAATTGTTACGTCAGTATGGGCTAAACCTTCACCAAAAGTGAACCAGTTATTGAGCTAGAAACGACATGCAATCTGATCTCAACCGAAGATCTCCACATGACGTCAAAACTGTCGAAAGCACAAACTCATCAACATCATAACCTTCTTGCTGCATTAGGTACATATATTTGAAAGCCTCTTCACAGAGCCCATTCTGGGTAAATCCTGTAATCATCACTTTCCATGTTACTAAATTGTGCTCTGGCATGGCATCAAAGACTCTTCTAGCTTCATCAACTTTCCCACACCGCATATACATATCGATCAGTGAGCATCCCACAAATACATTTGAGAATGCTTGAGTCTTGTTAACGACGCCATGGATCCTCCTTCCATCTCGCAGATCCTCCAGTCTAGCACAAGCTTTCAAAGCTGAGGAATAAGTGTAAGTATTTGGTGTCACACCATCCCATAGCATCTCATCTAATGATTTAAGTGCTTCAACATTATGGCCAAGATTGTTGTAGCCTGAAATCATAGCTGTCCATGCGACAGCATCACGGTCAGGCATTGCTTCTAGAATTCTTGCAGCATAACTATGCTCCCCACATTTGGAGTAGAACCAAACAAGTGTAGTCCCAATTTGAAGATTATCTCCCATACAGTTCTTTATTATCTGTGCATGCAGTTCCTTTCCAAGATAAATTGACTGCATAGAGCCACAAGCACCAATGAGACCAACAATAGTGAGGTTGTTAACAAATACTCTGCGCATCTTCATCTTACGGAACAACAAGACAGCTTTTTCACCATAGCCACTTTGCACATACCCAGAGATCATTGAAGTCCATGTAATTGTGTTTCTTCTTGGCATCTTATCAAATACTGCCTGAGCATCAAACACCTCACCACATCTGGCATACATAGTGACAAGAGCACTCCCAACATGTATATCATATTTGTACAGCTTTTTCACAACAGCACCATGCAACTGCCTCCCAAATCTTAGAGCCTTTTCCTCTGCGCAAGCCTTGAGGACACTGCACACAGTGAACTCATTGGGGTGAAATCCCTCGGCCACCATCGTTGGGAACATCTGAAGAGCTTTGTCACCGTGCCCATGCTGCACATAAGCCGTGATCATTGTTGTCCATGAGACAACATCGCGGGAGGCCATCCTATCGAACACAGTTGAAGTGGCGGCAACATCTCCACATTGAGCATAGAAGTGCGCAACCGCACTGTCAACTATCACATTGCTCCATCCACCCTTCACAATGCAACAGTGCACCTGTTGCCCCAGCTTAGCATCGCACTGCTCCCCACAAGATTTCAACAGGCAGACAAAAGTCAAGCTGTTACCTTTTACTCCAGTGGCGAGCATATCCAAGAAAAGCCTCACAACCTCACTGAAGTGGCCGAGCTTCTGATACCCATTCATTATCGCAGTCCACGATACCACACTCCTTTCTAGCATTTCGTCAAACACCTTCCTCGCATCCTCAACCTCATCGAACTTCACATAAGCGCTAATCAGATTGTTGGATACGAACACCCCCAGGCTGTCGAGCGACCGCAGGGCAACGGCGTGTGCTCTCCGGACGGCGGCTGTGCTTCGGCAGGAACGCAGCCAGAACGCGACCGCTTCAGCGTCCGGCAGCGACGGCACCGCCGAGTCCGGAAAATCCCCTGCCGGGTCTTCATCCGCAGGGTGCCCGTGGCCACCATCACTCCGGTGGGGTTGGTAGAGCAAACATTGGTTGTTGGACTTGAAACCTTGCGCCCTGACGCGATGGGACTTGCTCCTCCCCTGCTCACCGGAGCTGAGCAGGCTTCGAGGCAAGCTTCCCGGGTGAAGCGGCGGGGGAGGCGAACAGGTATGGATTCGAGGGGGTGATGGAGAGCAGCAGAGTAGCATCAGGATTGCTTCCCCGACCGGGGCGGGCGCGCCTAGAGTCCGACAGAGAGAAGAGGCAAGAGCAGAGCGAAGGGGCCACCAAGCCGGAGGCGGCAGAGGTTGGAGGGAAGGCGACCGCGGTGCGGGTGCTGGACTGCTGGTGGTAACGGCGGGAGAGAAGGCGGCCGGCGGCGGCTACTGCCGGCGAGGCGGTGCGGAACTGCGGATGGGAGGCTGAGCGGGTGAGCTGGTTTTGATTTTGTGGGGAGAGTTTGGATTTTTTCGGGTGAGTGGTCACCCACACTTTCGTACGTGAGGGTTTAAGGCTCCATTTTCCCTTTTGTTTTCGTTCTTATAATTGCTACTATATAAATTTTAGTATGTGGTCCCATATGTCATATTGTGCGCATAAGGAAAAAATAAAAATGAGCTGCGTTTGTTTTAATAATCAATTTAGACGACATTAACCAAATAACCAATTTAGCTGACATTTTTCTAAACGTACATACGTACGTTATAAATTTCGAAACAGACGTACAGGCTCGTATATATCATATATGCACACTAACCCACCATGAATACACTCATATTCGAGATCTACAAAGTCACACCTAAATTTAGTAACACCTTTCTATTGAAAAGGGGCATGTCGCCTACCGTGGGAAGAATAATGTTTTTAAAATCTTGAAATAAATTCAAAAAAAATGCGAACATGAGTGCAGCCTATTCGTTTAGTTTATTTGCATGATTTAGTCTTGATTTGTTCCGAGAGAAAAGTATTGTTGGTAGTTCTTAGTATTTGGTTTGTTTCGAGAGAAAATCTTTGGCATTTGGTGGTGATAAGCCAAACGAACGAGGGCATAAGCACGTTTTCCATGAAATGAGAGAAAAAATGAATATTAACACGGTCAATTATTCAAATTTAGAAGCTGTCAATTTGGCATCATCGCTCGAATCGTTGATTAAAAAAAAGGTGTTGAGAAATCAGAATAGCTCCCAAAGAGGCAGTAGACGATTAGGGTCAAAATGGCCAGAACAGTTTAAGCGCACTCCACCTTTGTATTTTACTTAAAAATGAAATCGAATTAGAAAAGCTGGCTACAAAACAATAAGAATCAAGAACTAATAATTGGCATTACCAAGTAGGTTTGAGTTTACAGTTCAACCAAACGCCTCCACATACGAGTTTTTTTTTTGTTGACACTGTCACTCGTAAAATATAATGTATTCGGCGTAAGAGCGCAGCTAATAAAATGACCACGTAACTGCACACACACAGAAAGAAATAATACGGAGATGGGTCTGTTTTCACGTGTACAGCCAAAATCTACTGCTGAACCGTGGTGGGCTGCTTCATATTTATTCTTTTTTCGAAGTTCAACACCGGACAGGCCCAAAGAGCCCACTATGGCACTACCTACCCAAATATTTAGAATTTATTTTATTTTATATTATTTTTTCCAATTTCCCAAAAATATATCACTGGTTTCAAATTTTGCAAAATTATACTCCTACCGCCGTATCACATGGTGTTTGGAAGTGCTACAGTGTTCCAACCGCCGTTTGGTTCGGCGTTTGTGAACAGTGCTATAGTAGCACCTCCAACCGCCGTACCACACACCGGTAGGGTTTGGTTTGTTTTCAAAATCGTAACTTTTTTTATGAACTTAGATGAAGATAAAATTTATATGAAAATTGCAGCTTTTACGAGTTTGAACTACAAAGTTATAGATATCGTCGAAAGCTACAATTTTTATATAAATTTAATCTCCATCTGAGTTCATACAATAAAGTTACGATTTTTGAAAACGAACAGATGCTTACTGTTGTATCACACGACGTTTGGAGGTGCTACAGTACCCAGTGTGGGTACTTTTCACAAGCGTCGTGTGGTATGGCGTTTTGGTCCAAACGTCATACCACATTGCAGTTTTGGTATAGTTTTGCAAAATTTGAGATGACACATATATTTTTCAAAAATCGAAGAAAAGAAATAAAAGGATTCTACTATTTACCGTGGTAGAAGGGAAGGAAGTAAACTCGTGAAATGGAAAAGGAACTGTGATGCCATGTTTCTTAAGAAGGAGGGAGTACACATCAAATGGAACTAAAAATACACTAAGAACAAGTCATACAAACTTGTAGAAAAAAATGAGGACAAGGACCAAATTATAGGACATAATGAAAAAAACATATGTATACAAATCTGAGGTAGTACTGATATATATGATGACAATGTGGCATGAGGTTATGTGAAAGTGAAACTCTTGGCAAAAAAATTCTCCAGGCCATGGGAATGGGATCACAAGCTCAGAGAAATCGACTAACATACTCAAGAGCGTAAGGCTCGGGAGGGAATGCTCGTATGAGCTACATCCTTCACACCTAGGTTGACCGTTTAGCAAGTGGTAGCATGAATGTGTTCTTATGTCCACCCCAGGTCACACTTTCTTGTAATATCTAGTGGGTGAGTTTGGCGTGCGTCTAGTCGACCACGCGCTGTTGTAACGAACTATTTTTATCTCCTCAATATAATGATACACATCTCTCATATGTATTCAAGAGAAAAAAAATCGACTGACAACAGGGTCGTACCTGAGATTTAGTGGCCCTGGTGCAAAATATAAAATGAGGCCTTATATGTAGGAAATATCAACAACTAAAATGTATTTTGATTTGATTATAAAACCATCATGAATGGGTGCTTTGCTATCATGATCACTATCGTGATCAATGGAACAGTAGAAGTCAGTGCAAGGGGGTAATTTTATAAGTTGCGTCATAATTGGAAGGAGGATTACTTGATGGGAAAAAAAATAAGCAGTGACCGTCGCAGAACGTGATAAAGGAAAGAGAGAAGCCGTCATCAAAGTTAGATTAGTGTGACCCTGTTTTGGTGGATTAGTGATTGGTGCTAAACTGCTAATTATTGATAGGAAAAGTTGACACCTCCAATTCCTTAAACCTGAATTTATTTGGCTGGATTTTGAGTTTAAGTCATCTTTTGCACTAAATGAAAAATAGCTAGATCAAAACCAAAGGTAGAGAAAAATAGCATATTACCGTTGGAGTTTATGTGTGAAGGAAAAAAAGAGCAAAAGAGAGGATCTTTTTTCCAAAGTGAGGGCTGCCAGCGATGCATGTTAATCTGGTGCATGCAGGTCGCATACGCACCCTAATGAGCACTAGCGAATCTAGGATTGAGTGGTAGGGGCTCTCCTTCCTCTTCTTCTTCCTCCCTCCTCCTTTCTCCTCATAATTTGTGTAGAAAACTTGGAGTGATTACCATGAGATCCAAGGTGGCAGGGGGCTGGACCCCCACTCCCCCGACACACCGCTGGATCTGCCGCTGCTGGTGCATGTATGTGGGGTTTGATTTCTCTTTCTCCTTTAATCACTTAATCTATGTGCGTTTCCTATAGCTTGTTTGAACCTAAATGAGAGAAACGGTGGACAACAAATAATTCTCACTATATAACCTAGACAACTTATATTATCTTAAAACTGCGGAATTCAAGGTGTTTGATTTGTTATATCCATCTCATCAGAGCACTGTTACGCCGTCCCTCACGAAAAAGCTTCTCCAGACTGTTGCAGCAACAGCAACAACCTAAGGTGCTCGAGAGTGAATGCAAGTGTACAAGATCGAAGCTACATACAGCTCGATAAGCACACATCTTGGGGCATGCAAAATTTCATCCAAAACTCAGTTACATGTGGAGAGAGTGGCGAACAAGAGAGGGGGAAATGAATGGAAGCTGATAAAAATTCTTTTGGAAGGAGATGAAGACTCCAACAAGACGAACACGGCTTCCAACACACGTCTTCGACTCACTACCCAAGTTGGCAAGCCCACGTAGCCACTGGAGTGCCACTGGACCTAGGAACCAACAAACCACCTTCCGAGTCAAAACACACCAACATGCACAGTGGAAACTTGCACGGCTTGCTCGTCTTTGCCGCACCGGTTAGGGACCGATGGCCCGCGCCGGTCACACCGGTGGGCGAGCCGGTCGGGCCGGTGGCTACAACGGTCGCATAACAAGTGTTGCGAGAGAGCCTCGGTGACTTCTCTAGACCGGAACAAAAACACCCCTAAAACACAACCCGCACGAAGGAAAACCCTACACAAAACCTAGCAAAACAACTCCAAACGAGACAAGAACCGACCAACAAGCACCAAGACCCAAAGACACATGAGTCAAGCAGTTCACCCGAGGCAAATCCCACAAGTGGCTTGCACCGGTCGGACCGGTCAAGAGCACCGGTCGACCGGTGTAACACAGGCGACTCGGGATGAACGAAGACCCGCAGGCAGTCAACTCCCCTAAATCCAAACTTCGATCTCCCGAATCACTCCACAGACTTGAACAAGACTTTGGGGATAGTAGGAACACCTCATGAGGAGTCCATAGCCAAGTTTAATCCCACCAAAACTTGTCAAATCAAGAGGAATCGAAGAAATCCCGCCAAGAACTCCTCTAACCCTAGAACACCAAAAACCCCAAAATCGAGTCCCGTAACTCACGGATTTGGGAGGGGAATCAAAGACAAAAGAACCACGAAGGGTTCCCACATATTCCCCCATCAAATCCCCAAGAGCAAGGTCCCGAAAACACACCAAGAAGACCACCAAGAGAGGGCCCCGAAAATTACCACCATCAACAACCGGGAACAACACAACAAAGCCTTGAGGAACCACGTCGAATCATCTATACGTACCAAGGAAATTCATACAAGGTCTAGCTTGCCACCCGATCATACAACTCTCTCACAAAATCTCACCATGAAGCTCTCAAGCTACTCTTATGGAAATCCTAAGAAAATAGGAAGGGAAAATAGGAAAGCAAATGAACTAGGGTTCCAAGAGATGGCTGCCATCCTCTCACCACTTGGGTTATATGGAGGCAAGCCTAAAGTCTAAAATGCCCTTACTTAATAACTAGGGATACAAGCCCCTCAAGGGCGGTTTTGGAAGTCTTCAGATTTTCTCCATCGGACGGATGCCTGGCGACCGCACCCTGCTTAGCCTCGACGCAAGCCATGCGATCCCGACGCGTGTCCTCCGCTTCGAAATCTTCGGACCGCGTCGTCGCACACCGGTCAGACCGGTGCTCCTCACCGGTCAGACCGGTACCCACCGGTCGAGCCGGTCCGGAGCTGCGGCGAAGCCGGCCGTCTTCGGTTCTTCGATCTTGGATTTGTGGATCAACCAAGGAACCCGGTGGTTTTCTGGTGAACCACCGGAAACCCCGCGAACTCTGTGTAGCCTTCGCCAATCACCACTCATGACTCGGCTCCCACATAGTCCCGGCTCGACCTTGGTTTTGTGGCTCAACCAAGAAACCGTCCTTGACTTCATCTTATTGTTCTTTCCACCATGCGGCCCGCACTTGACCCCGCTGGCCACCGGGTCCCTCGAACGAAGCCTACTTGTCTCCTCCACACCCGGAGGCCTCACCGGCGACAACCTTTCGCGCTTGTTCTTCACACCGCACCAACACTAGTCAAGCGCGAACTCCGCACCTCGCAATACTTAGCCAAGAATCAGTCCACACAACGTTGTCAATCACTCATCACACCAGGAAGCGACCATCCACCGGTCCTTGAACCACACATGGTCCTCATGTACCTCTTTCAACATTTTCTCTACTTTATTCATCACATCACATTAAATACGTCAAAAGACATATGATGTTCGGAGTATATATTAAGTATAGGTTTTTAATTAATTACACAGTTTGGATATCCTTTGCGACACGAATCTTTTAAGCCTAGTTAGGTCACGGTAGGATAATATTTACTATAAACAAACGAAATGTGCTATAGGAGTTCCAGCAGTTAAATTTGCTAAAGTTTCAACCAACTAAACAAGGTCAAGAGTAAGCGCTTCACCAGATTAGGCGTGAGTTGGGATGGAAGGAACCTTTCGCCAAGAGTCAGGGTTTTTTTAGCCTGCTGAGTTTTGGGCAGCATTGAAAATTCACTTGCATCTCCAGCTGCACACAAGTTCCGCGAAAGGTTAGGGTATATGTGACACATAGAGTGCATGTGTATTAAGACAAACTGCATGCCAAAAAGGATTATTAGCGGGGCCAAAATCATGTGGCATAGTAAAAATACCATTTTCCTCAATTAGTTTAATTTTTAATTAACCAGGTGGTGGAAAAATAAAAACCACTGTAAAAAAAACTCTAATTTCAATCACGAAGGATACATTTTCCATCAACCTGAGGACACGTACCAATGCAACTGAAACGGCCGGATGATGTCTCACGCGTGAACGAAACGACCCGGCCCATCGGTATAGTGAAAAAGGAGAGCGAGAGGGCGCGGTGACGGAGGGCGGCGCCGGCGATCTCCCGACTCACTTGACTATATCGAGATCCAAGAGGGGGGATCGATAGAGCGGATCCCGAGCTTCATCGTCTCCTACTTTTCTCCCGAGATTGTCTCGGGGAAAACGGGTGGAGAGTGAGATTCCGGCAACCGAAGGGATACCTTCGGGGAGTCCCGAGTTGAGAGGGTTATTTTGAGTGCCTTGAATCCGATGAGTAGAGGGGATATGACGCCTGCGGGGAGGATCCGCGTGGGGAGGGATGCGAAATCGGCTCCGGGGAGAGGGTACGGGGAGGATTCCGCCATGAGAGATTGCGAGAGATAAGCGGGATGGGGAACCAATCAAATTTGGTTCGTTCTCTCTTGGTGATGTTTTCGATAGCGAGATCGAAAAATTGGGGCGATTCGCATTCCGTGAGAGAAATTCAACGGGCGATGCGGCGGCAAAATTCGTGGAAAATTCGTCGGCTTACGGCGGGATTTGAGGGAGAATGCGAGTCAAGCGGGGGGGATGTGTGGACTTCGAGCCGAGAAGGAGAAGGAAGCTGGAGGGGCTAAGTGAAAATTTCCAACAAAATCGGGCCGACCCGGCCAACCCATCAAAGCCCGGCTATCCATACGAGACATGTATAAATCACATCTTCTCGCACTCACGGTCGACCCCATCGGTCGGCCGGGTGTGGGTAAGAAAGGGGGCGGCGTTGGAGACGGCCGAACTAGGGTTAGGGTTCCCGGCGAGAAGAAAAGAGGTTCAAAGATTTGGTAACAAAAGCGGGAGAGTGATTCGGGTGAGGCCGGGGAATCATTGACGAGAGATCTTTTGCGGAGGTAGCGGCCATGGATCCGGGGTGCGGGCGTGGTCGGGCGAAGAGAGGTGGGGGCGGCGCCGCACCGGGGTGGTAGAGGGGGGCCCGGGCGGCCGGGCGAGGATCGAAGCTATGAAGAATTTGAGAGAGATGCGTGGAATAGAGAGTGGAGCTCCCGGGAAGCCGAGAATGAAAAGCAATATGGCTTCAACCCCAACAATCCAAGCTTCCGGGGTGGATACGGAGATGACAGGGCCAAGGTATGAGCAGCACGAGAATCAATCCCAACAAAAGAGCGTATGATGATAGAGAGAGGACCGATTGGGACGAGCAAGATTTGAGGGCCAAATTAAAGAGAGGTTTCGATGAACGTCGAGTCAATGAACAAGGTCATTGGAACAGGCGAGAAAGAGGATGCACGGGACCCAAGGAAGGGCAAGATAAGTCGGAATCAAGCGGGAGCCTGTGTCACAACTTTAACCTCCTTTGGTCATCTAAGAAAAGATTGCAGGAACCCACCTTTTTGTTACTGCTGCAAAAAATCTGGGCACAGATCCTCAGCTTGTCCAGAGAAGAGGGGTCTGAAGATGTGTGGCTATGGTATACCTGGCCAAGGATTTTACAGCATACACTTGCCTGTAGAGAGAGAGGAGAAAACTAAAGAGGTTCTTGGCTTAATGCACATCTTGAGTGGGCAAACATCTTTGAACATTGTAGAGAGAGAACTTAAGCATTTGTTTAGAGAGGTCACCAAGTGGACTATAAAACAAGCGAAAGGAGAGGATAAATATATGATCACCTTTCCCAATGAGGATATGAGATATCAAGTGGCTAAATTTAGAAGTTTTGAATTTGAGACAGCAAATGTTAAAGCCAAGGTGATCCCTACGATTTATCCGTGGGTGCGATGATAAATTGGAGACGATCCGGGTGAAAGCATATAATTTCCCACCAATTTCCGGGAAAGAGGAGGTGGTCGGGGAGGTAGCATACCTGGTTGGAGAGCCGAAGAGGTGGATCTCAAGACTCTAGAGGGTTTTGGTCCAATAAAAATCAAGTTGTCTTGTAGAGATGCAAAGCGAGGTGAGAGGGGAGACTTAGGTGTACTTCAACAAAGAGAGCAGAGGGATAAGATGGGAAGTGATCGAGGGAGACAGAGAGACAACCGGAAACACCTCCAAATTTGACGAGGCTAAGGGATGAAGAGGAAGAGGATGATGAAAACGAAGATGGAGAGTTTCTTGAGGAATTTGACAAACATACTAGTGACAAGAGGAAAGGTCCCTCGACTAACGTTTTCAACCAAGGAGACAAAGGAGGTCTTTGGTTCACGAAACACAAGGAGCGAGAAGACCGGGCTAGATGAGATCCCACCCCGGAGATGGCGGGGAGATGGTTGAAGAAGGAACAATGGTGAATAACATAGTCAACGAGACGGACACAACTCGGGGTAAGCTAGACGTGTTAGCGGGGGCGGGCGATAAGGGGCTAAATATGACAGAGGAGGATGATGGTTGCGTGCAAACTCAACGGAAGCGACATTGCGGCGGTGAGAAAAAAGATGATGGAGAAGATATGTGTGAAGAAGAACTTGTGGACTACGATGAAGACCACTGCTATTGCCGAGAAGATAGAGATGGCGAAGCTGGAAAAGAAAATCGAGAGTAGAGCTCGGACTTTCTTGAACAAGGCTGCTATTAACATCCCGGTTGAGGTTCCCGTGAGTGTGGGAGGAGAAGAAAGCTGAAAAAATTAACTCAACTCCAAGTATCGATGAAGAGATTGATTGGGACAATGTTTGGTCTAACCTTCGCAAGCGGAGATTCCAACAATCCCAAAGGAAAGGAAGAGCGAGACAATGTCCGTCCGTAGGAGTGAGAGAAACAAGTTTGGTACGGGGAAGATACAAGACAAGGCGGAAGCAATCAAGAAGAAAAACAATGAAATAGCGGGTAACACCTCGTCTTTTGCTATTTTGAATTTGATTGATTACGCGTTACTAGAAAAGTGTGCTACGCTAGCAACATTAACTTAGGCAATGCCCCTGAAAAAATCACTGCTGCTATTACAACTATTCAGGCCAAAGAGCTGGCAAAAGCTGCTCTGATGGCAACCAAAAAGAGGTTGGCGGTTCAAGGCGATCGAAGGGGAAATCGAGAGGGTGATTTAGAGGAGAGCGAATCGCATTCTACGGATACACGAGAGAAATATAGAAGACACGGCGGCCCATCGACCTCCAAAAAAGCCACCAAAAAAAAAGAGGGAGGGGCGGAGGACCGGCTGTCACAACGCAACGTGATCAATGAAGATTCTCTTTTGGAATATCGAGGCTTGGGTGCGGAAGGGAGGCGAAGACAATTGAGTGAACTTAGACAACTACATAGAGTGGATGTAATATGCTTACAGGTAACTATCAAGAGTAACTTCAGTCTGGGAGAGTTGTCTGCTTTGAGTGAAGGTTCTAACTACGAGTGGGTATGGACTGCGGCGCAAGGTCATTCGGGAGGGACCCGATGGGGTCGAACGGATGATATTGTAGTGGTGGATAAAGAGGCTGTGGTGAATTTTTCTCAAGCATGAAAATAGTGCTTTGCGACAAGATGACTTTAAGTGGGAAATTGTGAATATTTATGGGCCAGTTCAGATGGAAAGGAAAGCCAGCTTTCTAGAGGAGCTCAACCAGAAAATTTCTAGAATGGAGGATCCCTTTATCATTGGAGGAGATTTTAACTTAATCAGGTTCAGTTGGGAAAAATCCACAGGGAATGTGAATCAGTTTTGGATGTCTGCCTTTAATGACTTTATCAGGGATAATGGGATCAAAGAAATGGACAGGAAAGGTTGCAAGTACACTTGGTCAAATAAACAAGAAAATCCAATAATGAGTGTGTTAGATAGAGTTTTTACCGCACCCCGGATGGGACCATTTTTACAAGAAAGCTTCTTGTGAAACTTTAACTAGAGTGGGTTCGGACCACTTTGCCCAAATGTTGTTAATAGCGATGATCATAGGTTTCGGCGAGCGGCGTGGATTCCGCTTTGAGATGGCCATGGCTAACTCAAAGAGGATTCGAGGAAACAGGTGGTGGAAAGTGGCCACATAGAGGGGGAGTAAAATACAAGACTTCAAGGGAGATCAAATCTTATACAAGGAGGTTTTGCAAAGGTTGGGGGGCTAATATAAACGGTCAAATTAAAAAGAAGAAGTGGGATCTTCTTGAGAAGCTTAAGAATCTAGACGGCGAAATGGAGAGAAACGGGTTAAATGTTCTACGGTGGCAACGAGAGATTCGGGTGGGAATGTGAACTGGAAGGAGTATATCAATTTGAGGAGATCCAATGGCAACGTAGAGGTGGAGTTAAATGGATTACGGAAGGTGACCCCAATAGTAGATACTTCCATGGTAAAGCTAATGGGAGAAAGAAAAAATGCACAATTTTTGCCCCGGACGATGGAGAGAGGGTGATCGGAGAGCCTAAGGAGATAAGAGACCATGTAGAATCTTACTACAAAACGCCGTTTGGGAAAGAACAAGTGGGAGCTATTACCCCGGGGGGAATTTTTGGAATGAAAGAGGAAAGCCGACTAATGAAGAAGCTCAAGATGCGATAAGACCCTTTTACGTAAAGGAGATAGAGGAAGCCCTCAAAGACATGGAAGTTAACTCGGCTCCTGGACCGGATGGGCTCCTAGTTGGTTTTTATAGAGAGTTTTGGGCGGAAGCGAAACCTTTTGTTTTAGAGATGTTCAATGACGTTTTTAGAGGTGAGTTAAATCTCGGCAGATCGAACTATGGCATTATCTCCTTGATACCCAAGATCAAGGAAGCGAACAATATTAAACAATACAAACCTATCTCGCCTTTTGAATGTGGATTACAAATGGTTCACAAAAACCTTAACTCTAAGACTAACTCCGTGGGCGGCGAAACCGATTAGCGAGACCCAAACCGGTTTTATCCGGGCGTGATATATATCTGGAGGGAGTGGTGATACTACATGAAGTGTTGCATGAGCTACGAGTGAATAACTTGCATGGGATCATTTTGAAATTGGACTTTGAAAAAGCGTATGACAAGGTTCGGTGGGGCTTCGTGATGGAAGTGCTTAGGGGAAAAACTTTCCTCCGAAATGGTTAGAGTGGATGAAACAGATAATAGAAGGTGGAAAGGTTGGTATAAACATAAATGGAGAAGATGGGCAGTTCTTTAACACATATAAAGGATTGAGACAAGGCGATCCCCTTTCACCGCTTCGTTCAATTTGGTGAGTGATGCATTAGCCACCATGTTTGATAATGCCAAACCGACGGAGCCAAATTAGAGGACCGGTGCCCAATCCGATAGAGGGAGGTCTATCTCACCTTCAATACGCGAGATGATACTATTGTCTTCTTGAATCATGATGATCAATCTTTATACAATGCAAAATTTCTACTTTTCTTGCTTTGAGAACATGTCCGGACTCAAGATTAACTACGAGAAGAGTGAAGTGTTTGTTCTAGGCCGTTCGATGAGGAACAAAATAGAGTGGCTGCAATGTTTGATTGTAATAATGGAAGCCTCCCATTGAAATATCTCGGGTATCATGGTTGATAACAAACATATGTCGGCTTCGACCGAGCTATATTCACCTTAAAGTGGAAAAAAGAATCCCAACTTGGCGAGTGTGGGTCCGTCATCCGGAGGAAAAATGATACCGATAGAATCCCGCCTTAGCTCTATACCAACTTATACAATGGGTATCTATCATTTGCAAGAGGAGATCCACCAAAAGATGGACACGACCGGAGCTAACTTTTTTTGGCACGGGCCGCATCGAAAAGAAAATATCATATGGCAAAGTGGAGAGTAATGGCTTCTCAAAAAAAAGCTGGAGGGGCTGGATTCACGGACACTAGAGTGATGAACAAGTGTCTTTTAGCCAAGTGGCTGGTAAAAGCTGGAAAGAGGAGATGCCACTTTGTGTTGCAATTTATTAAGACAGAAATATTTTGGGGAAAACAGCATTTATAGCTACAAAAAGAAGAGTGGTTCCCAATTCTGGAGGGGTATTCGTTAATCGGGGATGAGGTTGCTAGAGGGCTTGTTTATACTATTGGAAATGGTAAAAAAGCAAGGTTCGGTTGGATGTGTGGATTGGAAGGCTGTGCTCTTTGTTGACGCAAAAAGTGCACTCGGCGCCAAACACACGGCAAGCGGAAAGGCAGGCTTCGCACGCGCGAGAGAGCAAATGACGTGCCAGTCAATTTTTCCTGAAAATTAACAAAAGATAGGACAGTTAAATACCAAAGCTTGGAACTTGCCGGGTGGTACCAGACAGTTCCATATTTACGGCTAAAGAGCCAAACAAGATGACACATAGCTATGCAAAGCTATCTGTCAAAGAACCACGACCATTCGGGTAACCACAAAGGGAAAAAGAACATTGCCGAATGGATGACGTAAGCATGACAACGATCGGTCTTCGGATAAACATAGATGCATGTGCAAAGTTATGACCGATCGTCATGAAAATTAACATTAAACAAATAAAGTAAAACACGGGCATGATCATGTATTAAAATAAGCATGCATAGATCCAAAGCATTAGTCTACCGCGTGTCTAATTACTTTAAGATCCGTCGGGCACGATATCAAGCAAATCTATCCACCGCATGATACGACTTGCAAGGAAAAACCGCACCACTTTCCACAAATAGATCTATCCACCGCATGATATAATCTAAATATGGAAAGCTAAAAGTACACGTCATTTAAAACATAAATAATGCACGTGATGCGCTCGTGAAGACATAACCGAATACGGCTGAACAACCGATCCGGGGTCCATGAAGAAGGAACAAACATTACCACGTGAATAAATCTATCGAGTGAATTGGAAATCTATTCCACCGGATGACTAGCTCCAAAGCAACCCAAAAACCGCATCTACCGCATGACACCGGCTCTTTCAAGATTTATACGAACAAAGCAAGCTTGAACCCGCAACACGTGACAACCTAGATCGATTCGGTTTCGGCTATCGGAGAGCATAAGATCCACGCGTCAAAACAAGAAACACCTTCGAATAAGGATCTTAAAAGAAATATAGCCGATCCAAATCCATCTAGATTGGGCAAGGGTGTGTCACATGAATTAAAACATAAAGTAAAACTCACGATAACACGGGGTAACTTAATGAATCTATTGGGTTTTGCCAAAATCCAATAGAGCCGATAACTAGCCTCAAGCCGGATCTTAGCCTCTCGCATGGCTCGTGACCTAACAAGAAACCCTCTTGAACCAAGCTTGAATCTACCGCATGACACGAAGCATGGTAACAAGACTACTTGCATCAGATCTAAATCCACCGCATGATACTAGACATGATACAAGGTTGCCGGTACTCACGGAGGTCGACGGATCGATTGGCCCTCTCGAAGAACTCGACGACACGACAAGGACTCTAGGGTTTGGCGTAAGGCCGGTGTGTATTGAGGAATGAACGTGTTTTTTACATACATCCGGGGATCGTATTTATACCCTGCGATTACAATCGCGAATGGATTCATTGCCTAACTAAACTCGATTGCTGTCCATCCATTCGTCTCTCCGATTTGAGCCACGTCACGCGTCCAATTCCGCAAAATCGGCTCTCTCGTTCCTTTGCCGAACCGGAGCGGATAGCCGACCATGAGATCTCTTTGCCGAAAATCTGCGAAAATATCCTTCCTTCCATCGGACGGATTCTTTTTCGACCGGACCCACGAGTCGGATTCCTTACCAAATTTTGGTGTTAACACATGCCCCTTCAATTGTGGGATAAAAGTAATTTTGTTCCACAATTGACTCCGACCACGAATCCTTGAGTCAAATCGTCAACACCTGCTCTTCGCAATCGCTGGAATCTTCATCCGGATCCAACCCTAGATCCCCTTGTTCGAGCTCGAACCTCCAATGGCAGCTCGGAGCAACCGAGATGCTCACGTAAATTCACCCCTTCAAACCTTTGTTCGGCATTAGGTTTTCAATTTTACCGAGATTTTCCTCTTCCGCTTTCCTCCGGGAGCCTTCTCTTGCTCTTCGATTCCTATCGAGGCCAATTCGCGGTCTTATTACCTTGGTCCGAAGGGAATCACGACCCTCGAGATTTTATTGCCGCCGAATCTCGGAGAATCCCTTTCAAGGCGGCTTTATCTCCACCTCCCCGGTGGCAAGATGCGTTCAAGAAGCGGCCTTTGCCCCCAATTGCGGTGGAAGACTTGGTATCGGAGGATTCTTGCGGATAAGAGCGGATTGACCAATACGGATGCTCTCCGTATCGCTCAATGTCCGGAATTATCCGTAGCCGAGACACCCAAGAATGAAGATCTTCGATAGCCGCATGCCACTTTTGGTCAAATGGCGTCAATGCCTTCCTTTTTGGGCATGGCCCAATGTCTCCAACCTTGGCCGACGTATATATGATCACCGGCCTTGACATTGCGGGATCTGTTCGGCCTTGGAATTTCAAAAATTCTTCACGCCGGACGGGGGTAAAGCCGGGGGAACGGCTACAAGAATTATATCCCGAAGCACATGAAAGACAATCCCCTGGGTGATATTGAATACGAGCTTTTCGAACATGTGGCTATGCGGATTCGTCTTCGTGGCAAGGCCAATGAGCCCACTTTGAACCATATCGCAATGGCGAGTCATCTGGCTAGTGGTAATCGCCTCCCTCTGGGAAAATTCTTCTTGGGCAGTGTGTATCATATGCTTCATCAGACTGTCACCCAAATGTACACCAGCCAGAGGATAACATGCGTCAATGGCCCTTGGTGGTTTGTTCAAATGTGGCTGCAACTCCACATGCATCAGATTGTCGGCGTTGATTTGAACTCCAGATTCTTCCCTTTGTCCAATCACCCCGAAGGAGAGCCTCAAGCTACCAGAGGATGCCAAAACTACGGAGAAGCGGCTTCAACTGTTCTCATCCAGCAGGACATCAGTCAACTCTTCGAATTGTTCTTCAAAGGTTTCTCCAATCCTCTGTGGCTTCCTTATCTAGGCAATGACACTTTGACCTTTCCTGTTGAATTCTCCTTTGAGCCCGGCCATCAAGACAGGGGATTCTTGGAGATCTTTAATATCATAATCCGCCCCTGCATATTGCGGCCGAGTTCAATGGAGGGAGACAAAATGTCGGCACTTATGAATATTACCGGCCTAATGTAACGGCCGGACAACTTGGATGCGGCCGGATGCCCCCAAGATTGTTCCCGCATGAATTCCTCAAACCCGGGGAGGAAATTAAAGAGCGATGCGGGGCGCAGCGAGTTTTCAACTATGTGTGCGGTCCCACGGTCTACACATGTCCTTTTGCGCCCACAACCGTAGTTCACCCTACCTTCGGCTCCTGGTGGCAAGAATTTCATGACCACATCTTCGGTGAACCGTTCATGTATTACGTGCGAGTTGGTATCGACTTTTTGCCAACTTCAGAGGTAATACAATGAGCCCCTTGATCAGACTTTTTCCTCTTTTATTCATGGTCCCGACCTTCATTTTACGTCCACGAGAACACGATTACTGCCCCTCGAGCCGGGAGTAATTACTTATAATGCCGAAGGCCCAATTTCCAGACTTCGGGGTTTAAATCCACAACCCTGCATCAACTAATGGCCAGGTATGCTACCACCGATCCCGGCCTTTCTAGCCTTGCTGTCGACGGGAGGCAAGGTGCGCATCCGATTGCCCCTCCAAGTGCTAAAAGGAGGAGAAGCGTCAAGAAAGTGTCTTGGTTGAGGTAAACTCCTTTACCTTCTTGATTCTTGGGTCACTCTGTTCTTGATGGATCATATCATTGTGTATTTTCGGACCGAGCCCGGCGGCCTTGAGAACCGGTACTCCGCCGATGCTCCATCCTTCGGTATGACCTTTCTTGTTCTTTCTCAAGGATGAGCACGGCACTTATCCCTTCAATTGGACATTTGCGGAAGAAGCCGTGGGAGAACCGCTTGTAGATGTTCCAGTGGTTCAACAAGCGAGCCCATCCAGGGTTGAATTGCCCATCCCAGTGGAGATCTCATCTTCATCACCTTCTGCAGAAGCAATACCCTCTCCAGAGATGAATCTCCCAACTCAACTGGAGCCACCAAATTCCCCCAGGATGCCATCGCCTATCAGTCAAGCAGCAACGATCAACCCAACAGAGGAGGCACCAATTCTTCATCAGCCAGAAACTCACGAGTCGCTGATGGCCGCATCGGCATCCCCCGACTTGGGAGTTTCGGCTCTACCGGGGCACCTCTTCCGTCTGCGATCGTCCCCGCTCAAGAAACCATTCATGAGGTACCCAATTCCACGCTTAATTTCGGTACTTCGATGTTAGCATTCTCACCTCGGCAATGTTACTTTTCGGGGTCATGCCCCGCCGTCATCGAGCTTGCCATCGGAGGTCCCATCAGCCGAGGTGATGAAAGAAATAAACCGGCCCATTTGCCCGGATGAAGTGTTGCCCAAACTCAAAGAAATTGCGGCACGGCTAGAAAAAGATGTTCGGGGATCAGCTCAATGATCTTCATCATTTTGAAGAGATGTTTGAACCCATTAGTCAAGAACTCCCTGAGGACATCAGAGCTTCCCTATCAGCCGTCTACGACTTAGAGCCCTTTTATGTTCCCTTGAGGCGCACTTGGAGGAAATTGCGCTCCCGTCCGGCCATTGAAAAGAAGAAAACTGATGCTGAACATGCCATGAGCGGGGCACAATCCCAAGCAGAGAGCCATAAAGATGCATTGGCTAACCTGCAAGCTTCTTACGATCTGAAAGTCGCCAGGAAGGCTGCTTTAGAGGCAGAATTGAGAAGCCTGTCAGCGGAGATGGAGATTGACCAAAAGAAAATAGCCGAACTTCCTGGATTGATAGCAAAGACCCAAGCGGAAGTAGAATCGGTCGTCACCGAGTAAAGCAATGCGATGCGAGCTCACCGACTTATACGGTGCCCAAAAAGACCGCCAGGAGATCTTTGGACAATTCCCATTTGATAATATCTAATGTTCGTCATGTACTTGCAAAACTCCCGAATGCCGAATCCTCATTGATGTATAATCGAGCCGGTCGTTCCCGTGATACCTTCCTACGACTTGTTTCCTTTCTCTTGCGTACTTTGAGATGTAATGCTGAACGACCCATTCGGTAGTGAAACGCCAACTCCCGAACGTCACTTTGATTTCCTTTAGCCGAAACAATCGATCCGCACGCGTTTCAGCCTAGAACTCCAAACGACCCGTCGGCGGGTTGGTCAAGGAAATCTTTCCACCTTCCGATTTTATTGGGACGTGCGCCACGATCCACAGCCACGACTCGAAGCCACGATTCATCCTGCCAGGCCTATAAATGTTAACATAGGTGCCCCTAGCTCTCCACCAGGCCTTCTAGCTCTCGAATCTTTGCCAATCTTTGGTCTTCTTGCAAACAGTGCACATCCCAAACCACAATGGTGCACCGCCTCAACCGCCGCCGCGCCTCCGACGAGGCCGAGGGGAGCAGCGCCAATGCGCGCGGCGGTGACGATCGTCAACTTTGTCCTCTCCGTGATTCTGTTCTTGATCTCCTCTTGCCTTGACGATCATCTCTCCCTTTTCAGGCTGATTCAGTGGAATCCGCCCCGTGCGCCGGCCAATCAGCCCCTTCCAGATGACTCCTCGGAGTCCGACGGCCACTCCCCGGTACCGTACGGGGAAGCAGACGCCATCCGCTTCAAGGAGGAGCTAGAGGCGTCCCGTCGCGAACTGGAGGACGTCTCCAAGAAAGCGGGCGTGGCCGAGTTAGAATGGGAGGACCAGCGCAAACAGTGGCGCCGGAGGCCGTCGACGGTATGGCCCCGAGATTGATTCTTAATCCGGCTCGGCCTTTGATGCTAATCCTTTCGTTTGTTTGTTTTTTGCGGCCGCGATGCGAGCTCAACCGGCTAAAGGCGGCGGTAGAGCAATTGGCCGAGAAGGTGAATGCCCACGGCGACACGCCGGCGGAGCGCCCGGCCGCGGTGGAGCGCCGCATCGATGAGGTGGCCGTCCATGGCGTTCGTTTGGGCACCACCTTGGGCACCGGGCCGCGATGGCGACGCATACGGACGTCGACTATTCCACCGGGCCGCGTGGCTTTCGGGGCGGCGCGCCGGGAGGACATCGACGAGATCGAGCTCATCCCGAGAGCGCCTTGACGGCCACGGCGACGCCATTGCCGAAATTACCCATCCCCAATCTGTGTTGAATAGGCTCTTCGACTAGATTGTACTAGGGATGTGTAAATATCGGCAATTAGATGAAGAACTTTTGAATTCTGCACCTGTTCTGTGATGACTTCCCTTTGCATTCTGCATCTGCGACCTTTTCTTTGAATGCATCCCGGAACTATCCTTAGCCGAACGCGTGAGAACAAATGCCCCTTGGCGCAAAATCCACAGAGGATCCCAATTCGGCAATCCGCAAACACTGTTCAAGAGAAAACCCTTTGTACTTGGTAAAAAACCCTGCCGCTTGGTATTCCAACAGTGTGTACTTGGCCAGTCGTCACTCCCAATGCACCTCTCCGGTCAATAAAATAGCCTGCGGGGTGCTCTGCAAATCCACTCGCGCACTCCTCCATCATTTCTCGTCTCTTCCCCGCTCGCTAGAGGAAAAAAACCCCAACGCCATGGACAAGGGTAAGCAACCTCAGGGGAGCGGTTCATCGAGGAAGCGTACGATTCGGAGGTGAGTTCTTTCTTGATCTGCTCTCCGTTTTTCCCGCTTGATCTTGCGCTTCATGCTTTCCTCTCGTCCTTTTCAGCCTTGATTTGCTCCCCGAAGAGGTCATCGGGACAGAAGATGTGCCTGAGTACATCTCCTCCGATTCCTCTTTCGAAGCAGAGGATGCCACGCCCGAACAGAGGACCAATCATCAGCTGCGCCGCCGCATCCGGCACCTGGAGCATGGCCTCAGGGATATGTCCGCCCGTTGCCGGCCGAGCGCGAGCGTCGCATGGCTCTGGAAGCGCTAGTGGGAGGTAAATGTTCCTGACTCCTTCATGCTTGCCTCTGGATTTCTTGCCTCTAACCCTGATTCTTTTGCTTCAGATGTCTCTGATAGGTACAGCAACCTGAAGGCGGCCTGGGATAGCTTGGTAGAGGCCGCCAATCATGGTCATCCTCGCGCGTTCCAAGTTGCCGTCACGGTGGTCCTGGAACAACTGAAGAGGGGGCAGCAGCCGAAGAAGTAAAGAAAAGATTGTATCATACTTTCGCTTCTTCCGCCACGCCTTCTGCTTCCCACCTCCTTGGGGACTCGACCATCAGGGTTATTAGATGTGATCCTGCAAGAAGCAGTTGTAATGTAGTATTGAGCTAAGGGCAATGCGTCTAGGCACTGGCCATTTTCTCTTGTTCATGGATTTTGGTTCTAAAGGCGGCCTCATCCTTGAGCGCCGGCTATTTTTGTGTCAGATGTGTGTAATCATCGATCGATTTCAATGCTAGGATAATACTTCTTCAAATATCTTCCATTTATTGCGGCGGAAAATTCCTCTCCTAGCAAAGTTTTCAATATGTATGCATTACCGGGAACGCATCTGACCACACGAAAAGGCCCTTCCCAGTTAGGGGACCATTTGCCGAATTCACTGTATTTAGTTCCAATCGGCAATAGCGCTTTCCACACCAGGTCGCCTTCTGCAAATTGCCTTACTTTTACTTTCTTGTTATAGTATTTGGCGACCCGCAGTTTGTTCTTCTCGATGTTCTCCAGGGCCCTGAGACGGATCATGTGCAAATCTTCTAACTCATCCATCATTAGGCCGCTGTAATCCTTGGAGCTCAACTCGTTTTGCAGCGCAACTCTCCTTGACTCTGACTGTATTTCCCAAGGTAGGATTGCATGGTGCCCGTAAACCAATTCGTAAGGAGAGGTCTTTGTAGCTCCATGGGGGGCCATTCGGTAAGCCCACAGCGCTTCACTGAGTACCGAATGCCACCTCCTTGGCTTCTGATCGATCTTCTTCTGTATCAGCTTGATCATGATCTTGTTAGAAGCCTCTGCTTGACCATTAGCTTGGGCATAATATGGAGAGGAATTAAACAATTTGATTCCCATGCTTTCGGCAAAGTCTCTGAATTCCAATGACACGAATTGTGCCCCCTGGTCAGTGGTAATCGTCTGAGGGATCCCAAATCGATAGATGATGTGTTCCTTGACGAATTCGATCATGTTTTCTGACGTCACCTTCTTCAGTGGGATTGCCTCGACCCATTTGGTGAAGTAATCTGTAGCCAAAAGCACGAACTTATGCCCCTTGCTAGACGGCGGATTAATTTGGCCAATCAAGTCTATACCCCAGCCCCTGAATGGCCATGGCTTGATGATGGGATTCAATGCTGATGCAGGGACCCTTTGAATATTCCCGAACTTCTGGCAATCTTGGCATCCCTTGTAATACTCAAAGCAATCCTCTAGTATCGTCGGCCAAAAGCATCCAACTTGTCTAATAACCCATTTCATCCGATAGGCCGATTGGTGCGCTCCACATATCCCATCGTGCACATCGCTCATCATGTTCTTAGCTTCTTCTGGACCCAGGCATCGTAGCAACACTCCATCTAATGATTTATAGAATAAATTATCATCCAGAAGAACGAACTTAATTGCCTTGTACCTGAGCTTCCTAGAGACTTTTCGGGATGGATCTTTCAAGTAATCAACGATTTCTTTCCTCCAATCATCTTCTGGGAGATCCGCCCCTAGTGCAAACACTTCTGCAGCACACGCTTCTTGACTCTCCTTGTAACCAGAAGCGCTCTGAGCTAGCCTGTTTGCTTCTTCGTTATGCTCTCTAGGAATGTGCTGTAGGATTACTAATGGGAAGCTTTTCAAGATTTCCCCCGCACTCCTCGTAGTAACTCCTCAGCGCTTCGCTCCTGCACTCGTATTGGCCGTTCAATTGTTTGATTACCAATTCTGAATCTCCATAGATCTCAACCGAGACGGCCCCAGCTTCTCTCAGATATTGAAGCCCCCGAAGTAGTGCCTCGTACTCAGCCTGGTTATTTGTGACGGTGGGTTGTATAGGAATGGCGAATTCAAACATCTCACCTCTGGGCGAAATCAGTAGGATCCCTACTCCCCCACCTTTGCCACATGATGACCCATCAAAAAATAAAGCCCAAGGGGTAATTTCAAGCAGATCAATTGAAGGGTCACGATGTTCAGTTATAAAATTGGCAATGACTTGACCTTTGATGGCTTTTGCCGATTCGAACTTCAACTCGAATTCTGATAAAGCTAAAATCCATTTGCCAATCCGACCATTCAAAATCGGCATGGATAACATATGTTTTATCACATCAAACTTCGAGTATACAGTGCATTCGGCATTCAACAAGTAGTGCCGAAACTTTGTACACGAGTAGTATACGCAAAGACACGGTTTCTCTATAGCCGAATACCGGTTTCGGGATCAAGTAGTTTTCGGCTAAGATAAGCTACTACCCGCTCCTTTCCTTCGAATTCTTGAATAAGGGCCGATCCAATAGTTTGGGTATCGGCCGCCACGTACAACTTGAAAGGCTTGTTCGAGGTGGGGAGGAACCAAGCACCGGCGGCTCCTTCATGTACCGCTTGATCTCATCAAAAGCCTTTTGTTGTTCGTCGCCCCATGTGAATTTTCGATCTTTCTTTAGCTTCGGAGCAGTGGAGAGAATGGCAACACCTTCGCGATAAGTTTGAGATGAATCTTCTCACGAAGTTGATCTTGCCGAGCAGTGATTGCAATTCCTTGAGGTTGGTTGGAGGAACGACTTCATCAATGGCTTTCATGCTCTTTTTGCCAACTTCGATTCCCCCTTCGTGGACCAAAAACCCCAAGAACTCTCCAGTTGATACCCCAAATGCACACTTGTTTGGATTCATCTTTAGACCATGCTTCCGGTGCATTCTAAGGTCTTCCTTACATCTTCCGGATGGGTGTCATGACTTAAGGACTTGATCACCACGTCGTCGATGTAGATTTCCACGGCTTTGCCGATCAACTCATGAAAAATGTAATTCATAGCCCGTTGATAGGTTGCACCGGCATTTTTCAACCCAAATGTCATGACTATCCATTCAAATAGGCCTATATGCCGGGACATCTAAAGGCCGTTTTGGAGATGTCTTCTATTGCCATGAAGATTTGATTGTATCCCGCGTTGCCATCCATGAAGCTAATCACTTTGTGTCCAGCAGCGGCGTCGATTAACAAATCGGCAATAGGCATCGGGTATCCGTCCATGGGAGTAGCTCTGTTCAGGTCCCTGAAGTCTATGCAAACTCTCATTTTCCCATTCTTCTTATACACAGGGACGATGTTAGAAATCCACTCCGCATATCTGCACGGCCGAACGAAGTTTGCGTCAAGTAATCTCTCGATTTCCTTCTTCACATCGGCCAATACCTCATCCTTGTAGATTTTTCGGGGCGGTTGCTTATATGGTTTGAAACCAGACTTGATTGGCAACCTGTGCTCGACGATGGAACGATCCAATCCAGGCATCTCCGAGTAATCCCAGGCGAAGCAATCCTTATATTCTCTGAGAAGCTCAATTAGGTTCCCCTTGAAACCTGGTTGCAAATTCGCACCGATGAACGTCGACCTTGGCTTATCACCGCTTCCGATGTCAACTTCTTCCGGCTTATCGGCCGACATGAATCCTCGCCCTAGTTTGCCATCGGTGCCATCCACGGGGTTCTCCATCAAAAATTACTATAAGAGCCGATCGCTTGAATCGGCCGTTGGTCACCGCCGACGGGTTCAACGAGACCTTCTCCCCGATCCTTTCCCGAGAAGCAATCGATGCCTTGGTACTCCCGGAAGGCTGGTTCCATGTTGGCCACGCTCACGGAGTCATCCGCCCGGACGACCTCGATCTCATCATCCACCCACTTGGATAAGTTGTTGATGCATGGTGGATGGGACGCAACGAGTTGGCGTGAATCCAGTCCCGCCCAAGCAGCAGGCTGTAGGCTCCCTTGCCTTCGATGACAAAGAAGGTGGTGAGCAGCGTCTTGGATCCGATCATCAAATCCACGTGAGCGCATCCTTTGGTGTCTGAGGGGTTCCCGGCGAAGTCGTTCAGGATGATGCTTGTAGGTGTCAGATCGCTCGGGCCCATGCCAAGCTTCCTGAAGGTGGTGTATGGCATCACGTTGACTGCTGCTTCGCCGTCGACGAACATCTTGGTCAATGGCTTGCCATTGACGTACCCCCTCAAGTACAGTGGCCTCATATGGCGATTCTTGGCCGGCTTGTCGAAGACGGCACCGCTTGGCAAGCGCTAGTTGTGCCATCATCTCCTCGGCGTGCTCGTCGTCGAAAGAAACTTCCTCCCCGCATAACCTCGGTTAGCGAAGCCATGAACTCGTTCGGCGGGAAGTATACCATGCATGTAGGAGCCGAACGCTTCGATCCTTCCGGGCTGATCCTTGGGGCGCCACTTCTGCCTCGTCTGGATCCCGACTTGTTTCATCTCGCGGTTCCTCAGGCGTTGGACCCGCCTCTTCTGGCTCTTGCGTAGACCGGGTGGGCACCACTGCCCCTTCTGCCAGACGTAGCCATCCTCGTCTTCTTCCTGATCAGCCCACCTGAGATCAGCTTGGCGCTTCCTGGGGTGATCTATAACCTCAATTTTTTGCCGCCGATCCCCATTCGGGTGGATCCTTCCAAGTCTCTCGTGGACGGATCGGCGATTGGCAGTTTCCTGCCTGTACTCAACATATCTGTCGCTGCATTCAGGACAGTTCTTCAATGTGGGCAGCTTTAGGCCCTCGTTCCAGCAATGCCTGAAGAAGGCGCACCCCCAGTGGGCGCGCTCCTGCTCGCGCGTGTACTGTTCTCGGTCCCTTCTGCGCGCTTCCTCTTCAGCCCGGCGCTGCTCCTCCTCGTGACGACGCTTCTGGTAGCGCTCCTTCTCCATCTGGCGCTGCCATTTGTTAAGGAGAATGCGTGACGTCACCTTGGGTTTAGGCCTGGACGATTCCCCAATCTCGATGTGGCTCTTGAGAACGCGGGGGCGTCGCCCGTACTTGCTCCGGGATCACCGGCGCTGCGGGTCCACCGATCCCGGCTTGCTTGGACTGGGCCGAGGTTAGGACCTTGACCTTCCCCTTCTCTTCGGCTGTTATCGTGTTGACGGAAAAGCCGAGCATGTTCGAGGAAAGGGGTGGCCATCCGGCTTCATCTTGTTATCGAACTTGAGGTGTCCTTCCTGGATAGCCTTACGGATCCTCATCACGAAGACCCCGCAATCATTGATGGAGTGCGAGTCCCTATCATGGAAGCCGCAAGGAACGCTTCGCTTTAACTCCATCGAGCCGAAGCATAGAATGCCCCTCGGGCGACTTAATTCGGCCTTCTTTTACCAAGAGCTCGAACAACTTATTAGCCTTTGTGATGTCGAAGTCGTAAGTCCCTTTGGTCCGCCCGACCCAACGCCGATTCATTGTTAGAGGCTCTTTACCCCACATGATTTCCGGCTAGCCTACCTCCAATTCATCGTCGGAATCCTCGAACGGATCGGCTTTGTCCGGAACCGGTTGTAGATGTCGCCGACGTCGTCTTCGCTTGCCAAACTTGGGGTCTTTCTTGAGGCCATATGCCCGATTGCTCATCAAAGATAACTTTTGTGAAAGGCGGCCCCGGGTTCTCAAACTCCATCCCAAATAGCTTCTCGCGCACGGCCGGTAACATCCCGGCGACGGCCATATCGCCCATCGATCGTCCGGCAAGTTCGGCCGAGAAGCACATGCCTTTGACTTCCCCGAATCTCCTAAGAAACTCCAACGGTGTTTCGTCGTGTCTTTGCTTCGGGGTGGCGAGATCAATCGCCTTTTTCTCGGAACCGCCGTCGAAGTAATGAGCGTGGAATTTACGCTCCAAATCCTTCCATCCGGCCACCGATTCGGGCGGCGGGGATGAGAACCACCGAAAAGCCGGGCCCGTCGGCCGAAGCGGGGAAGTAGCGAACTGCGAACGCCTCCTCGGCCGAGCATTCCCCAAGTTGCATGAGGTAACGGGCGATGTGCTCGACCGTGCTTGTTTCGTCCTGCCCAGAGAACTTTGTGAATTCCGTCGGCGCCTTCACCCTCGGCGGCGCAGGAGCACGTTATAGTACCACTCCGGGAACGGCGGCCTATAAGTGGGGCCCTGCATCTTTGGCTTGAGGCCGAACTGATTCTGCATCAACTCGGCCATCTTGCGCGCTAGGGCGTCATCTTCTTGCGCGCCTGCAGCTGGCGCGTACCCTGGGTGCGGGAAGGCGTCGAACGCCCCGTAATTTCCCACTTCATGATAACCACCGCCGTACAAATTCTTCTGGAGCCAGTTGGTCGACGGAGCTATCCTTCGGCGGGGTCAAGTGGGGCCCCGGATGAGCCGAACGCTAGGTCTCCATACGTAGGCCGGTACGGATTCGGGCCGTTGCACGGGCGACCCGTCTTTGCTCCGTGGTGGCGGCGAGGATTGGTTGACTTCCGAAGCTTGCAACGGAGGCCGAACCGGCGCGCCCCCCCGGCGCCCGCGGAGGAGGGTTGGAACGTTTGGCTCCGGAACTGCGAGGAGGAGGCCGCCGCACACGGCTCCGTAGCGGCGGCCGAGAGCTTGATTCACCCCGGCTCCACGGTGCTCTTTCCGGCGTGCGCCTTCCCGAACGCTTGCCCCGCGCCTGGGCCAAAGAGGGCCACCATCATCTGTTGGAGCGACCGAGGAAAGCCTGGTTGTGCTTGGTGAGCATGTTGTCTACCGACTCTTGGAAGATCCGCGCGCATTCCTCCTTTTCTTGTTGGGTTGTGGCGTCGGTCTCTCCCGGCAGCAGCACTCTGGGCAGGCCATTCTTCAGATACGGTACACCACTTCGATTCTTCTTAAATGACATGAGACACTTTTGCTGAAACTGGTTCACGGCGTCTAGGAGCTGCTGATGCTGCTCTGGAGAAAGCTCTTCGATGTTGACATCCAGGAGGTCTGTGATTTCAGGCATCTTGAACCAATTCGGCTGTGGTCCCACTGGGCGTGCCAAAAAGTGTGTTGACGCAAAAAGTGCACTCGGCGCCAAACACACAGCAAGCCGGAAAGCTGGCTTCGCACGCGCAGAGAGCAAATGACGTGCCAGTCAATTTTTCCTGAAAATTAACAAAAGATAAGACAGTTAAATACCAAAGCTTGGAACTTGCGGGTGATACCGCAGTTCCATATTTACGGCTAAAGAGCCAAACAAGATGACACATAGCTATGCAAAGCTATCCGTCAAAGAACCACGACCATTCGGGTAACCACAAAGGGAAAAAGAAAATTGCCGAATGGATGACGTAAGCATGACAACGATCGGTCTTCGGATAAACATAGATGCATGTGCAAAGTTATGACCGATCGTCATGAAAATTAACATTAAACAAATAAAGTAAAACACGGGCATGATCATGTATTAAAATAAGCATGCATAGATCCAAAGCATTAGTCTACCGCGTGTCTAATTACTTTAAGATCCGTCGGGCACGATATCAAGCAAATCTATCCACCGCATGATACGACTTGCAAGGAAAAACCGCACCACTTTCCACAAATAGATCTATCCACCGCATGATATAATCTAAATATGGAAAGCTAAAAGCACACGTCATTTAAAACATAAATAATGCACGTGATCTGCTCGTGAAGATATAACCGAATACGGCTGAACAACCGATCCGGGGTCCATGAAGAAGGAACAAACATTACCACGTGAATAAATCTATCAGACTGAATTGGAAATCTAATCCACCGGATGACTAGCTCCAAAGCAACCCAAAAACCTGCATCTACCGCATGACGCCCGGCTCTTTCAAGATTTATACGAACAAAGCAAGCTTGAACCCGCAACACGTGACAACCTAGATTGATTCGGTTTCGGCTATCGGAGAGCATAAGATCCACGCGTCAAAACAAGAAACCTGCTCGAATAAGGATCTTAAAAGAAATATAGCCGATCCAAATCCATCTAGATTGGGCAAGGGTGTGTCACATGAATTAAAACATAAAGTAAAACTCACGATAACACGGGGTAACTTAATGAATCTATTGGGTTTTGCCAAAATCCAATAGAGCCGATAACTAGCCTCAAGCCGGATCTTAGCCTACTCGCATGGCTCGTGACCTAACAAGAAACCCTCTTGAACCAAGCTTGAATCTACCGCATGACACGAAGCATGGTAACAAGACTACTTGCATCGAGATCTAAATCCACCGCATGATACTAGACATGATACAAGGTTGCCGGTACTCACGGAGGTCGACGGATCGATTGGCCCTCTCGAAGAACTCGACGACACGACAAGGACTCTAGGGTTTGGCGTAAGGCCGGTGTGTATTGAGGAATGAACGTGTTTTTTACATACATCCGGGGATCGTATTTATACCCTGCTCGATTACAACTGCGAATGGATTCATTGCCTAACTAAACTCGATTGCTGTCCATCCATTCGTCTCTCCCGATTTGAGCCACGTCACCGTCCAATTCCGCAAAATCGGCTCTCTCGTTCCTTTGCCGAACCGGAGCGGATAGCCGACCGCGCATCTCTTTGCCGAAAATCTCTCGAAAATATCCTTCCTTCCATCGGACGGATTCTTTTTCGACCGGACCCACGGAGTCGGATTCCTTACCAAATTTTGGTGTTAACACTCTTTGTATATTATTTCCAAATATATTTGACATTTGTAATCGAAAGAGTGGTCGGTGTTTAAAACCCCGAGGAATGGGAGCATCAATCTTACCTTCGGGCGTAATTTCGGAGATAAACATAATCAAGAGTGGGCTGCTCTCTCCGGTCCGATAGAGGAGACTTCTTTAACTAATATACCCGATTCAGTCACATGGTGCCCGGAGAGGAAAGGCATTTTCACTACCTGCATCACTCTACAATGCGATGTTTTTAACTAATATACCGATTCGGTCACATGGTGCCCGGAGAGGAAAGGCATTTTCACTACCGCATCACTCTACAATGCGATGTTTTTCTCGGGCTACAAAAACAAATGGATGATGTGCATTTGGGAAGCCAAGATCCCATTGAAAATTAAGATTTTCTTGTGGCAGGTATGCAACGATAAGATCCGATCTGCGGAACAACTTAAAAAACGAAAGCGGGACGGTCCTATAGAATGTAAAATGTGTGGACAAGTGGAAAGTACGGAACATATTTTTGTAGAATGTGTCTTGGCCAAATACGGATGGAGTGTGTTCGAGAGATGCCCTTGAATGGCCGGACACACCAAACAATTTAGAGGAGTTGAGCTGCAAACTAGCGAGAGGGGTCTGATAGGGAGAACGCAAATTTTGCCTTCATTTTTGGTTGCCTTGCCGGTCTTTGTGGTTGATCGAAATGATATGATCTTCAACAACTATGTAGTTACCTCACCGATGTTTGTATTTTCCGCACAATTTCATATATGCGGGGGTGGAGAATTCGAGCAGGGAGCGGGCGCAACGCCGGATCGATTTGGCGATACACAAGCTCGGACGTCGACTTTATTTGTTAAGCTCGAAGACCGAACACCCTTGACGCCGAGTTGGTTGTGTTGCTTCTTTTGTGCTGTCCTTAGCCTTTTTGTTTAGCTGTTTGTCTTGCCCAGTCTTGTAATTTTAAGACAATAGTCTCTGTCGAGGGTGCTAGAGAGAGTGGAGGCTGGCAAGCTCTTGTTTCCTAGGTGGTGATTCTCGCTTTTGCTGTCTGGAGCTTCACCTCCTGTTTTGGGTTTCATTGTAAAAGCTGGTGTCCCCAGTGAAAAATACTCTAGCTTTCAATAAAGCTGGGTTATCCGACCTTTTGTCTAAAAAGATGTCTCACTCACCATCACCAGTGACTCCATGTTCTTGAGCAAAGGTATCCTCCCACCAGTACGTAGCCAATTTGCAGTCCATTTAATTTCTCTCAGCTTGGAAATAGTAGAATTTTTTTTTAACAGGCGGCAAAAATTTACCGAATTTTTATTAGAAGAAGAAAATAAAAAGGTTTTAATCACAATACAGCTGGTGGCGTAGGCACCCAACTGTAGAAGAAAAAAAAACAACAACAACTTAGAAACTACTGTACAAGAAAGATTAAAACAGAGGATGACGATACAACATGATCTAAATGCTTGGGTGGAGTTCCTGGTGCGCCGTTTTGCCAGTTGAAATTAGAACCATTTCTAGGTGATCTGCTGCTCTGGTCGATCGAGATCAGGCCGGGATAATATGTCCATTATTCATCGAATCATTTGCATGCAATTTGCCACGCGACGCACGAGCGCTTGTGTCGGCGAGCGTCCCCATCTCGGTTACGCGGCGCGCATGCATGGCCTTCGAAGCATTTGCCTCGTCACCGGCTGGTGGATGACATTATTGGAACCTATCCTAATCCTACGCTAGCTAGCATCGTGTGTCTCGTCTGCTGGTAGATCGATCCGCTCTAAACTATCGGATACGTCGCCGTTTAAACTATAGATATATGGTTCGTGTGTGTATCACAAGCTCGCTGCTCTGCTCTGTTCTGTTCTACCGTGGCGCCTCTGCAAATCTCTCGGAGTTCAAAACTTCAAATTGATCTAATAAACTTGCCTGCTTGCAGCAAATAGAAAACCAAATGCTACGTACCTCCAGCGAATCACATAAGGAGATCGATATGGAACGTAACTAAGCCGGCTTCAGAAGTTCAGATCCATACCCAGCTCGTGATACATGATCGATTTGTTTGGGGATCGGAAGGCCAATCAGAAGTACATATACCCTGTTCCGCATGGTACGCGTGTTCTGGACTGGTATCCTGCCGGCAAGTTAATAAACCCAATCTCCGCGCCACTAAAATCTCTCGGGATTCTGTCAAAGATCATAGGGTCATGTGTTAAGTATACTCCGATGCCTTTCTTCATGATGGACGACATTTGGGGATTTTCAAGTATTGTACTATTGTGGCGGCATTTCGATGTAATTTTTTTTAAAAAAATAAACAAAGCTTTCCATACATGCATTTTGTCCACATAGTCTCAGGGATTATTTTTTTAGTGTTCTTTTTAAGTTGATGTGGTGTGGGCAGTGGGCGTGTGTGGCCATACCACCCTTTTTTGGCTTCGCGTGTATACTATCAGTCTCGATTGGATCGGCCTCTGCAACAAGTTGGCGCTTAATTAAACTGCATCGTTATGATGCCATGCATGTGCATGTGATAATCACAAGATATATGCATGTAGCCATGGCACGGCGTGGAACTGTGGACAGAACAAAATCGCGCATATCTGGGTGGTTGCTGCTTGGTATGGGCGCGCGCGTCTGTAGCATTATTGAGATCAATCAGAAGAGAGGGGGAAAAAAGGACACAAGATATTTTGATGCATCATACATGCATCCATCATTGTTGAAATTTTTTGGAAAAGAGCACTAGCTAGAAAGGTATTCCCTCCGTCCAAAAAGAATGACGTTTTAGGATTCAAAATTTGTCCCAAAAAATGACGTTTTACTTAATTTGGTATGTGTGCATGTGTATGTAGGATGCATCAACCAATTAGCACCTAATATGACAAATAAATAGGGGCAATCGAGGTCATTTGACCTCTTGATAATTCTAAAATTCCTAAAATGACATTCTTTTTTGGGACAGAGGGAGGGAGTAAGAAAAAGAAATGACAGTAGAGCTTCGGCCGCTGATGAAAGAAGTTAAAGTTACTATTAATGCTCTGGTCATGTTGCCTGCCTGACCAGGAATCTGTTTCCGTGCTACCAAGCATCTCGAGAGCAAGATGAGAAAAAAAATATATTTCCAACAAATTCCAATCTATCCTCTAATCTTTTGTGATTTGGAAAAAATCACCTTGTTTTGTGTAAAATTGGACGTTTTTGAGTCACGCGTATCTTATTACGTCATTCTGATTAGTGAACGGATATGTTCGTGCAATACTATTTCCGTTGCAAAAATATATATTCTCTCGAAAAGTACGATATTACTGAATCGGTTAGGCAAGAACACGTACCAAATGTGCTAATATAATAAGCTCATTCGCATCATGCATGACGACGAGTTGATCCACCATATATGCCACCGCAGAGACCGGAGATGAGAGGACGTCTCCACGTTATTATTATCGGAAGTGCTATTAGTCAGACGTGCGACGCGTCAGCAAAATTCGGACGCTTCCACAAGCACGACCCGGGCTGCCATTTCCTTTCTTCAAGTGAGCGGGCCCACCACTATCCGTATCCTTTCCACTGATTTCCCCCAACAACAACAGGACATCGTCGCTGGGAGTGCCGATGGTCGCCGGGGCCCTGAGCTCGACCAGCCGGCCATCAAGGGCGTCGCGTGCCAGAGGTTCACCCTCCTCCGGCCATGGAGTTCGTCGTGCCCGTTGCTCGCGCATGTCCCGCCGGCTATGAAGGCACCTCGCCCCGCCGGTCATGGAGGCCACCACATCCGGAGCTCGGCCAACCCGTCATGGTTCCCGCCGTCGTTCCCGAAGCTCGTCCCCGCACCGCCCGCCAAGGAGGCAGATCGCCATCCGCATCCTCCTGGCGTTGTCCCAACCTCGACCTCGTCCTCGCCCCTGCCGCCCCTGGAGGGCCCGTCCCGAAACTCGTCCTCGTGTCACGCAAGCCATGGACACCGAGGCGAGGAGCTCTACCGCGGCCCTGCGCCGACCTCCGCCGCCGCTGCTCCTTTGCAGTTGGAGGGCAGGTGAGCTCTGCCGGTCCTCGCGGCTGGGAGCAGGGCATGTGTCAAAATTAGATCTAAATTTTTTGATGGTGCAAACATTAGTTTTGATGTTGTGGATGTTGAATCTTGATGTTGCAGACATGTGTTGTTCGGTATTGCAAATATTAATTTTTTTTTGAAATAAGGGCAGGAGCACTGCCATGTCATATAAGAAGAATAAGCAGTTTTACATCTAACGCCACTACACACGAACAACACACACGGACAACGCACCCGACAAGACACCACACCACCACCACCTGGGAGAAGAGCCAAAGGAGCCGGCTCAACCAGCGCTGTTGCCACCAACGTTGTGCCACGGCCAAAGCCGCAGCCCGCTGCAAGCTGAACAAGCCACCTGAACCCCTCCACCATGGGCTATCGCCAACAAGCCGCATAGACATGGTCGCCGAGCCCCTAACTCCAACAAAGCTTCGGCAGAAACCTCTGGTCGCAGCGCAAACGAAGACCGCCGAACCTGGCCACTCTGCGTGGGGGCCTCGCCTCATCCACCGCCTCACTCCTCTGCCAAGGCTCGTATAACTGAAACTGCTCAGAAAGCACCACCTCCGCCCCGCCGCCGCTGAGAACACCACCACACCGCAGCATGCCAACCCGAGGTTACACCTCCATGGCCCCTCTGCACCTCCCTGCCAACGCGGAACAAGCGCAACACCACAACCGCAACGCACAAGGCAACACCACCAGCTGACCGCCTCCACTGCCACTAGCTGAGATGGGTCTCCATATGCGGCACCTTCAAGAAGAGCACGACGCCAATGGCGCCGCCGCCGCACGTCCAAAAAGGACTGGGTTTTCACCCTGGAAACCCGTGCTACTAGGAGATGTTAGTCCTCAAAGGTGCCCTCAGCAGGGAGAGCGACGCCGCAGGGCGCCACCACCAATGCCACCGACGGTAGAGGCTTTCGCCCGGAAAAAACCACTCCTGCAACACACTCTCCACCAAAGAGAGAGCCCGCCATCCAAACAACCCCGACAGGACCACCAGGAGAAGTCTGGCACCGCCCAAAGCACCACCACGGCACCGCCAGCAAGCATCTGCCGACCCCCGACCCCACCACCAAAGCGGCGCCGGACCAACGACACTGCCGAGGGGAGAAGGAGAGCACCACCAACCAGCCGAAGAAGCCCGTTGCTTGCACGCAGGACACCACCGGCCCCCAGCAACTAGCCGCAAGGCACAGAAGCCAGCAGGCCGAGGGGGTCCCGGCCACCGCCGCCAATGCCACCACACCAGCCTAAGCCGCCGGCGGAACACCCTGCGCCCCCCAAGACGACCGCCGCCGCCGCCGCAAACACGCCGACCGCCGCCGCCACCGGGGACCCGCGCCGCCCACGGCCGCCGGTCCCCGGCGAGACGCGCCGCCGCCGCCCCCGCCACCCACTAGCGCGCGCCCCCACGTGCAACCTCCCGCATCCGGCGGGACGACGCCGGATCTAGAGGCCCAATCCTCCGCCACCGCCCGTGCGCCGGCGAGAGAGAGGCGGCCGCGCCCGCCCCGAGCTCCATGCCGAGCCGTCGAGGCCACCGAAGACGAAGCCGACGAAGCCTCCGCCACCGGAGCCCGCGCCGCGCCGCCGCCGCCGTCAAGCCCGGGAGCGCCATCGCCGCAAAGCTCGCGGGCCTCGCCACCCGCGCGAGCCCCGCGAGCCGCCGGGGGAGAGGGCCTCGCCGCCGCCTTCACCGGGGTCCGTGCGGAATCCGGGCGGCCGCCCCTCTGGCAGCGGCGAGGTTGAAGGTGGTGGAAGGGAGGTTGGGGTGGCGGCTAGGGTTTCCCCGAGTCGCCTGCGGGGGGCGACGCGGGGAGGATTGACTCCCAATGTTCTTTCTCTCTCTTCTCAACGCGGGTTTCGCCGCAAATATTAAATTTTAATGTTGCGGATGTTGAGTTTCAATGTTGCAGACATGTGATGTTGGGTGTTGTGTTGAGAGAGGAGGAAGGAACCTGATGTTAGATGTTGCAAACATTAAGTTTCAATGTCGCGGATGTTGAGTTTTGATGTTGCAGACATGTGATGTTGGGGCTCCTGATGTTGGATGTTGCACGCAACACAGATCGCAACATGGATCGTTTCGGTGTTGTGCCAGGGGGAGGAGGGAGGAGGCCCCTGGAGCTCGCAACATGCTAGTAACACAATTGCAACATGCTCGCGACATTTCTTACTTGACTTTAGATCCAACGGTTGATGGCTGAGCATCTTTAAGATCCAACGGTTGGAGACCCGTCCGATGCTAGCGCCCGGAACAGTTCCTATTATTATTACATCCCACGGTAACATTGGACGGAAGTTACGTTTGAGGCAAAAATTTGTGTGTAACACGTACACGGGCCGGGCTGTCCCAGTCACGATGGTACTCATGCTGCGTGTAACACGACGGAGATCTGCCAGGCAGATTAAACGTAACTACTCGCGCATGGGCACTGCGCGTCCACACTGCGTGGATCTGACTCCATCCGTTTTAGAGGCTGTTTATTACTTCACCAAATTTGCACTTCAGTCCGTTGTTCGTACCATCACATCCTCAACACCTTTTTTTCAAATCAAACACATTCAATTCAAATTTTTACTATTCACTATTCTTTTATGCGCATCACATCTTTTCTCTGTGCACATAAACCAGTGCACTATTCTCCCATCGCATCCCCACCATTTTTTTTCTAAAACCGAACACCTCCATCCAAATTATCACGATACACCCACGGTTCATTCCCACCACATTTTGTGAAGTAAGCAACCCCTTAAATTACATATCATTTTAGTATTTTGAGAATCAAACTATTTTATATTTCATGAAAATTGTAGAGAAGTTTGCAAAAATTCACGACGCTCGATAGATGTACTGTGAAAACACATTTAATGAAGCATCGTTGGTAATTTACTGTATAAATTTGGGTAACTTATAATTGGCACGTAGCACACGTAGTGGTACATCACATGTGCGAAAGGGCATAGGACGCGAGGGAGGAGGCAGAGACGTGCAGTGATCTGCACTTCTGCAGGGGCCATCATCGCCCACGTTATCCACGGCTCGTCAATAATTGTACCACATCTGCTAGCTCTGAATGCATGGTCTCACTCTCGCATTGTTAGTTGCACGGTAAATTAACGGCACACTGCACGTTGTCCTTGTCATGTTTCGAACCAATTTCCGCTTCACACACTCCATGAACCCCATCCCCCCATGCCGCCAGCCAGCTCTATAAATAGCCCGCTTGGCCCAGCGGTCTCTCACACACCAAGCGCCATACCCACAGCTATCTCAAGAGGAACCGTGTAGCAGCCACCTCCGATCCGGCGAGAAGCCAAGATGTTCGGAGGAGTGAGCATCCCCATCATCGGCGACCTGAGCGGCGGCGAGCATGGCCAACTCAAGGGCAACGTGGTGCTCATGCGCAAGAACGTCCTCGACGTCACCAGCATCGCCGGCTCCCTCATCGACGGCGTCTCCGAGTTCCTCGGCCGCGGCGTCACCTGCCAGCTCATCAGCTCCACCGTCGTCGACCCCAGTACGATCGATCTATCGATCCACTTCTAATGTCTTGCTGGTTTTAGTTCCTCCTTTTGGAAGTGATGAAACGTACACAGATTTTTAAAACGAAACCTTGGCATTAACAACGCTGACCGGCCGGCCGTGTGTGTGGTGCGACGCGCAGACAACGGGAACCGCGGCAAGGTGGGCTCGGAGGCGAGCCTGGAGCAGTGGCTGCTGAACCCGCCGCCGCTTCTCGCCGGCGAGAACCAGTTCGGCGTCACCTTCGACTGGGAGGTGGAGAAGCACGGCATCCCCGGCGCCATCATCGTCAGCAACAACCACGCCACCGAGTTCTTCCTCAAGACCATCACCCTCGACAACGTCCCCGGCAAGGGCACCGTCGTCTTCGTCGCCAACTCCTGGGTCTACCCGCAGTCCAACTACCGCTACAACCGCGTCTTCTTCGCCAACGACGTGAGTAGCTAGTAGCGACGCCGCCGCCGGTGCTTCCGGCCACTCTCTCCGGCCAACTTAACAAAACTCATGGCCCCTTCCGTTGTTGCATTGCACAGACGTACCTGCCGAGCCAGATGCCGGCGGCGCTCAAGCCCTACCGCGACGACGAGCTCCGGAACCTCCGGGGCGACGACCAGCAGGGCCCGTACCAGGCGCACGACCGCGTCTACCGCTACGACGTCTACAACGACCTCGGCAACCCCGACGGCGGCGACCCGCGCCCCACCCTGGGGGGCTCCAAGCTCTACCCCTACCCTCGCCGCGGCCGCACCGGCCGGGGTCCCACGGAGACGGACCCCGACTGCGAGAGCAGGCTCACGATTCTGGACGTCGGCCAAAGCAACTACGTGCCGCGGGACGAGCGCTTCGGCCACATCAAGTCGGCCGACTTCCTCGGCTACTCCATCAAGGCGCTCGTCGGCGGCATCGTGCCGGCGCTCAAGGGCTACGTCGGCGTCGAGTTCAACTCCTTCAACGATATTATCCGGCTGTACGAGGGGGGCATCAAGGTCCCCGACGTCCCCGCGCTCAGGGAGATCCGCAAGCAGTTCCCGCTCCAGCTCATCAAGGACATCATGCCCGTCGGCGGCGACTTCCTTCTCAAGCTCCCCATGCCCAAGATCATCAAAGGTTTATTGCCTTACTTGACCCTCATCGTGTTCCAATAAAAATCCAATATAATGCAGAAATAATGTTGCTTTACAATTAACGCTATGTCTCGATCGATCGGTTGTCGCGTGCAGAGGACAGGAAAGCTTGGATGAGCGACGAAGAGTTCGCCAGGGAGCTCCTCGCCGGCGTGAACCCCATGATCATCAAGCGTCTCACGGTGAGTTGCTAGTGATGGATCGAGCGCGCACGGCCTCGAATGTCTCGGTCAGTTGGAGTAATAAGTGGAGTACACTTTAATAATCATCGATGATGCGTGCAGGAGTTCCCTCCGAAAAGCACGCTGGACCCGAGCAAGTTCGGCGACCACACGAGCACCATCACGGCGGCGCACATCGAGAAGAACCTGGAGGGCCTCACCGTGCAGCAGGCGCTCGACGGCAACCGGCTCTACATCCTGGACCACCACGACCACTACATGCCGTACCTGGTCAAGATCAACAGCCTGGAGGACAACTTCATCTACGCCACCCGGACGCTGCTCTTCCTCCGCGGCGACGGCACGCTGGCGCCGGTCGCCATCGAGCTCAGCCTCCCCGAGCTCCGCGGCGGCATCACCGCCGCCCAGAGCACGGTGTACACGCCGACATCGAACACGACCGGCGCCGAGGCCTGGGTGTGGCACCTCGCCAAGGCCTACGTCAACGTCAACGACTACTGCTGGCACGAGGGCATCAGCCACTGGCTCAACACCCACGCCGTCATGGAACCCTTCATCATCGCCACCAACCGGCAGCTCAGCGTGACGCACCCCGTCCACAAGCTCCTCCTCCCGCACTACCGCGACACCATGAACATCAACGCCCTCGCGCGCCAGATGCTCATCAACGGCGGCGGCATCTTCGAGATGACCATCTTCCCGCGCAAGTACGCCATGGAGATCTCGTCCAAGGTCTACGGGAGCTGGAGCTTCGCCGACCAGGCCCTCCCCAACGACCTCGTCAAGAGAGGCATGGCCGTCGAGGACCCCTCGAGCCCGTACAAGGTGCGGCTGCTGATCGAGGACTACCCGTACGCGTCCGACGGGCTGGCGATCTGGCACGCCATCGAGCAGTGGGTGGCGGAGTACCTGGCCATCTACTACCCCAACGACGGCGTGCTCCAGGCCGACGCCGAGGTGCAGGCGTGGTGGAAGGAGGCGCGCGAGGTCGGGCACGCGGACCTCAAGGACGAGCCATGGTGGCCCAAGATGCAGACGGTGGCGGAGCTGACCAGGGCCTGCACCACCATCATCTGGATCGCGTCGGCGCTCCACGCCGCCGTGAACTTCGGGCAGTACCCCTACTGCGGGTACCACCCGAACCGGCCGTCGGTGAGCCGGAGGCGGATGCCGGCGCCGGGCACGGCGGAGTACGCGGAGCTGGAGCGCGACCCGGAGGGGTTCTTCGTGCGCTCCATCACCTGCCAGTTCGAGGCCGTGGTGGGCATCTCGCTGCTGGAGATCCTGTCCAGCCACACCTCCGACGAGGTGTACCTGGGCCAGCGGGACACGCCGGGGTGGACGTCGTGCGCCAAGGCGCAGGAGGCGTTCAACAGGTTCGGGGCGCGGCTGGCCGAGATCGAGAAGCGCGTCGAGGCCATGAACGCGGATCCCCGGCTCAAGAACCGCAACAGCCCGGCCAAGTTCCCGTACACGCTGCTCGCCCCCAACGTCTCCGACCGCGAGAACGCCGGCGTCACCGCCAGGGGCATCCCCAACAGCATATCCATCTGATGAGTCGGCTTGTAATATCCACGAGGAAGTCGTTGCGGTGATTCCCATTGTATTTTGTTAATTTCTCATCTCATCCAAGAAAGAGAAGTGTGTGGAGTGGTGTGACAATAAAGGCTTTGTAGCCTTGGGCGTGTGCCAATAATGATGTATGGAGTGCTTGCATTGCTCATTGTAAACTAGGGTCGTGGCTGTGCGTTGCTACGTGCTATGAAAAAATTGTAACATGAAAAATAATTCTTAATAACCACTTGCAATATATAATTTCAAAACCAACACTTTCAGTTTTTTTTACCGTGTACAATAGAAAAAAGGTCAAATGCTTCTCATAGATGACATCAACTAGTACACTTATTTTCCCGCTTGACGGTTCACAAAACCTTAAAAATCTCTTCTACTACACCTCTGGTTAAAGTAACCGTCTTGGTGAATGTCTTTCTCTTGGATAATTCCAGCCACAATGTAAATCCTCCATCACAATTTGCCTCAATTTGAATGATTCTTCCACATTAGAAGTGTGTGAAAAAATAAATGAAATCCTTTAATTGTCAATTCCACTCATAAAGAACAAACACTTATGCAAAGCATATGGCACTAGCAGAGAAACACAACAGTTACTGAATGCTGGACAATATTGGATACTCCATAAAAAGGACAACAATCGTGAGAACCTTCAAGATGCAATAACCATGAGCTAACAATCACACTCTACTCAATTTCACAGTCACATCTCATTGTTCTATGTGTATCCTTGGACATGTCCAAATTAACCTTTGAAAATGGACATTTCAGAAACTGCTCATCAGGCAATGCTAGAAGAGATGCAGGTCGACCACTATGATCATTGATCAAATCAAGCTATGAAATTGAATAGCAAAGCATCACCCATTAAGCGTATATCAGTACCTCTACAATCACAAAACAAAAAAATTAACAACTTCTGTATTCACACAGCTAACGACAACATTGCGGATCATGAGAATTTCTAATGGGAGTGCTGATGTCTGCTGACTGACCTGTGTCTGGATGCGTTTGCACGAGCATTAGTTTGCTTTATTCTTTTACCTGCACAATAGTGTTGATAGTATTAGTTTACATAAATATTAACCCGAATATGGATTAAAGTCTATCCGGCTCATGGAACATTGCTCAGTTTATCCACCACATTCTACATTCAAAATCACCACAAAGAGGAGAAATCCAAAACTGTCAAGGAAGCGTCTATCAAATTGTTTCCTAATTTCGTCATATATACTAACAGAACCTAGGCTTTCTTACCAAAATGATTAATCAGGAAACCTATGCTAATAGGATGATAGAGTGAACAAACATACATTATTACAAAGAACTAACTATACAACATTGTAGTGCAGAATGTCATCTTACTGGTGCCAAAAATAAAAAGCTCATATATACCTTGTTGATATTTGGTCAGAACTTAATCATTGATTGAAATGCTTAAATGTTGTTAGAACCGGAGTATAAAGCATCTGTCAAAGTTGAAAGATATGTGCATGCCATCACCAGGTAAGCTCGATCCTATTCATGTACCATTCAACCTTTCTTCCTTGGCCAGCAACATCAGGATGGTGGTGAGTGAAGTTGTTCACCCATTACCCTCCCATCCACAAGCCATTTTATTGATGAACTTTGTTGCAAGAACACCTGCTACTGGCATAGAGGAGGAAGAAGAAATGACATCAAATAAAAGCTTTGTTTGCATGTGCTAAACACTCCATATTTCATTGTACAGAAAAGAGAAACATACCAAATCACACCATTGAATATCCTAATGGCTGTAAGATTGTAGTCAACCAAAGAATATTTAGACCTCCCACACGCCACAATTTGGAAATCATTAGTGTGCAAACAATATTTCACAGCGATCAAGCATTACTGGAAATGAATTGAATATAGGAAAGTGGTTCGAGCTGAAACTAATATATACATAAACAACAAATTCTCATAACATCACAAACTTGTATATACCTCTGAATTTCTGATAGCATCTATCTCTTCTAGTCTTGAAGCAATTGCCCATGTGGTCTTACAGTCTGCTTTATTACCAAAATTAACTAAAACAAGCAGTCCTATTGTGCACCAAATTGCCACTGCTATCTGACATGAAAGGTGAAAAGAGAAAGCTTAGATAAGGCAGATAAATAGCTACGGGCTAATCAAATCCACTCATCATGGTATAAACATATATCATTATATCCAATGATATATGTAACAGAGGCATACACACATTCAAGTCAAGAAATTAACTTGGAGCAACAAAAGTAGAACAAATAATTACTATCAAACTTTGCTATGTACGTGTCTATGATGTAATGTACTGGTGTCGAGCTTATAAAGTATTGAATATTATACAAAATGCAACAAGATTGTCTCCCATAACAAAAAAGCCTAGGAATTTTTAACCTTGCTAAAGGGGCAAGAGGAGAAAATATCTCACATTTTTTAGGGACAAACAATATTACCTGTATAAATATTTGAATTAAAGACCGATCAGTATAATAAGAAATATGGGAAAATATTACACGATTTACACCAACCAATCAAGGGATAGTTAACAATCAGGTACTTCCGACTCAGTACCAGTGTAGCACACATAGTTAGCAAAAATTTATTTTTTACATAAAAATAAAGAAAAACTACTATATTTTACTCAAGCAAGGGTTCCTTGTACACACTTGTGTAGCACCTGATTTGCACACATTAAAGTTTTGGTGGTCTAATGAGGATGCCATACATTACAAGAAATACTCGAAACTCTGACCTTGAGGGTACAATACATGGGGACATCGACACTGCAGAAGCTGCCATTGCATCTCCACGTAGGCACACACCATCTATTCCCTGCTTTCACCTGCGTCAATTATCAATGGTAAGGTGAATGGCCTAGTTGCCCTTGTGCAGATGCAACATAGAACAGAGTGACACGAGTAGAGATTTAATTTTTATTACTCATAGAACAAAGTGATTTTACCTAGGCCTTTTGTCGAACACTTGATCAACAATCCAAGTTTAGGAAGATAGAAATCAAATTACAGCCACTTGTTATGATGATTAACTCGCATACCTAAGATTTGTTTATTGTGGATTGGAAACAACAAAGAAGAGAAAGAAAAAAATAGTCAAGAATGAGATTGATCGAGTGGAAAGAACATACCAGTGGCTCATAGTTGCCTACTTGGAATGGCTCATACTCACAAGGCTGATTGAACCTCTTCCGGCAGCGGCGAGGATGTTGACGGTGACGCAGAGGAGCGTGGTGGAAGTCGCCGCTACTTCTGAAACAACCGCAGATGTTAAGGAACGGATCAGCACCAGCACGGCAGGCGACGACTCTACCGTCGCGGAGGAGGAGCCTGGCCGCCACCGCCGACGATGCGGGGGCTACATTCGCCATGGGTCTTCAGGCTTGCAAAGTATCGAGCAGTGGTGGCGGCGCGTGGTGATATCGACCGTGCGGGATTGAGGCGACAGTGGTGCGGGCGTGGGGGTGGGAGACGGCATCCACGGGTGACGACGTTCACTGGTAGGGGCAGGAACGGGCGGTGAAGGGCAGCGGACGCATGGCGGAGAGGAGGAAGAGGAGGATCGAAGGGGAGGCGGAGGTGGAGGGCCAAAGAGAGAGGGCTGCGGCATGGAGCGGGAGAGGGTGGCTAGGGTTTGGGCGCGGAGAGGAGTTGTGGTGGAGCCGCAAGGGGAGGCGCGGTGGGACCGGGCGGGCGTCTAGGGAGCGAAGCGAAGGCGCGGAGCGGAGCCACGGGAGGGCGGGCAGAGCCACGGGTGGGTGAAGCCACGAGAGCGGATGGTTTTACCTACCAGTTTTTTTTCTCCACTTCATACTTTTGAGGACCATGTGTGGTTCGAGGACCGGTGGATGGTCGCTTCCTTGTGTGATGAGTGATTGACAACGTTGTGTGGACTGATTCTTGGCTAAGTATTGCAGGTGCAAGTTGCGGCTTGACTGGTGTTGATGCAGGTGAAGAACAAGCGTGAAAGGTCGTCGTCGGTGAGGCCTCCAGGTGTAGAGAAGACAAGTAGGCTTCGTTCGAGGGACCCGGTGGCCAACGGGGTCAAGTGCAGGCTGCATGGTGGCATGAACAACAAGATGAAGTCATGGACGGTTTCTTGGTTGAGCCTCAAAACCAAGGTAGAGCCGGGACTACGTGGGAGCCGAGTCATGAGTGGAGATTGGCGGAGGCTACACCGAGTTCGTGGGGTTTCCGGTGGTTCACCAGAAAACCATTGGGTTCCTTGGCTGATCCACAAAGCCAAGACCGAAGAACCGAAGACGGAGCTGCAGCAGCGCCAGACCGGTCTGACCGGTGGGTACCGGTATGACCGGTGGGGAGAACCGCTGTCTGACCGGTGTGCGACGACGCAGTCTGAAGACTTCAAAGCAGAGGACACGCGTCGGGGTCGCATGGCTTGCGTCGAGGCTACGCAGGGTGCGGTTGCCGGGCATCCGTCCGATGGAGAAGACATGAAGACTTCCAAATCCGCCCTTGAGGGGCTTGTATCCCTAGTTATTAGGAAAGGGCATTTTAGACTTTCGGTTGCCTCCATATAACCCAAGAGGTGAGAGGATGGTAGCCAAGCCTTGAAACCCTAGTTCATTTGCTTTCCTATTTTCCCTTCCTATTTTCCTTAGGATTTCCATAGGACTAGCTTGAGAGCTTCATGGTGAGATCTTGTGAGAGTGTTGGATGATTGGGCGGCAAGCTAGACCTTGTATGAACCTTTGTTGCATGTATAGATGATTCGGCGTGGTTCCTCAGGGTTTGGATGTCTTGTTCCCGGTTGTTCTTGGTGGTGATTTTCGGAGCCCTCTCTTGGTGATTTCCTTGGGTTGTTTTCGGGACCTTTCTCTTGGGAATTTGATGGGGTAAATTTGTGGGAACCCTTCATGGTTCTTTGGGCTGTGATTCCCCTCCCAAATCCGTGAGTAAAGGGGCTCGATTTTGGGGTTTTCCGAGTTCTAGGGTTTGTGGTGTTCTTGGCGGGTTTTCTTCGATTCCTCCTTTTTGGACAAGTTTTGGTGGGATTAAACTTGGCTATGGACTCCTCATGAGGTGTTCCTAATATCCCCAAAGTCTTGTTCAAGTCCGTGGAGCGATTCGGGAGATCGAGGTTTGGATTGGGGGAGTTGACCCGCGGGTGTTGTTCATCCCGAGCTGCCCAAGCTACACCGGTTTGACTGGTGCTCTTGACCGGTCTGACCAGTGCAACCCTCGGTGGGCTTTTGCTCGGGTGAACGTCTGGGTGTGTTCGCTGTTGTTCTGTGTTGCAGCTGTTTCAAGTTTGGGTCAGTTTGGAGGTCGGTTGGCCTGTTTGGTGCTTTGGGGGCTTTCGAGCTATGACCGGTCCTAACCGGTGTGTCTCACCGGTCGACCGGTGTAGAGCCACTTAGTGAAAGTTGCCCGGTTTCACAAGCGAGGGACCGGTCCGACCGGTGGTGTCGGTGCGGAATATGGTCCCGACACTAACCAAGAGATAACGCCTAAGTCTATCCCTCAATGGTCGATGCCAAGCAACAAATGACACAAGGTTTATCCCGGTTCCGCCGAGGGGGCCGTACGTCCAGGAAGTGGTGTGCTCGTGGCACTATATTGCTCGGCAGGGGTGCTTGTAGTGGGGCAAGTACAAGCAAGGTGGGAGAAGAAGCGTGGCTTCCAAGTCCCCGGTGAGTGGCCGGAGATGTTATGGGAGAGTAAGAGAGTGAGTGCACAATGCGTTGTGTTCCTGCGGATCCGTCCCCCCGCGGGCCGGGGGCTCGCTTCCCCTTTTATAGGCCAAGGGGGCGGCGAGTTACATGCACGCCGCGCTACCTAGCTACGTGTAGGAGCACGTCGTGCTACGGCGTAGAGCGGGCGATCGTCCGAACGATCCACGCCGCGATCCGGCCATGATGGCCTACTTCGTTCCCGAACGGTGGCGGTTCGAGGGTAGGAGGCGGCGGACGGTGATGGCGTTCTCTCGGTAGGCTTCGAGGGAGGTGCGATGATGTCCGGTACGGGGTACGGGGAGCGGGCGAACGGCGTTCCTTCCCAATGAGCTCGCGGTGGCGGAGTGGTCTGCTGCGGTGCTCGGGCGTGCGCTCGCGGAGTCGGGCGTGCGCCCGCATGCGTGGGTACGGCGGCCGCGCGCGTTACGGTGGCGGGATGGCCACCCACCGGCCTAGCGCCCCTTACCTAACCCGCAAGGTCACGGGGAAAGTGGAATCGAGGGTGCGCCCGGCCCCCTTTCGAGGGTCGGGCGCGTTAGCCGTACGGCGGCGTGCGCACGGTGTCACGGGACCGACACCGGCCGTACCGCACGGTCCATCCCACGGTGGCGGGGATGGGCTCCTTCCCCGGGGAGTTGGTGCGGCGGCACCGGGCGTGAGCCCCGGCGCATGATGGCGCCGTCCCGCGGCGTCGGGGCGTTAAATGCCCAAGTACGGGGCCGGCGCACGCGTGTGGGGTGCCCGTGATCGTGGCGGGCCCCGGCCGAGGGCGGAGCGGACCCTCGAGCGAGGCGGGACTCGCTCGAGGGGGAGCGCGCCCTCGAGCGGGGCGGGACCGCTCGAGGGAAGGGCCGCCCCTCGAGCGGGGCGGTACTGTTCGAGGAGGGAGTTGCCCCTCGAACGGGGCGGAACCCGTTCGAGGAGGAGCATGCCCTCGGGCGAGTCGGAGCCTCGCTCGAGGGGTCTTCCTAGGCGGGCCGCCTTGGTGGGCCTCCGAAGTCCCGCTGCATGGGCCGTATCCGCATGGTTAGCTCCCCGCATGGTTAGGCTTAGCTTATGTTGATGCGGGAATTTAGGTAGGGGTTCCCCCATTGTTTGAGGGGACCCTAAGGGCGGTCCCCGACGCAGCCCCCGAGCATCCGCGGGTTTGCCATTGAGGCTCCCGCATGCCGGAACCTACCGATAGGACGTTCTTCCCTCCTTGTTTGCGAACGCTATCCGTGGGGCCGCGCCGGCGACCCGCGGGTCTAGCCCTCGAAGCCCCGGGCAGAGTGTGGGCTCTCCTGCGAGGGGGTTAACCGCGAGCGATTCGGTCGAAAGGCGTGGCACATATGCCAACCGGCATCGGCGGTGTTTCGGCCCGGCATCGGGGGTGCACGCTCCCCTGTCACTGTCTCCGGCGGGTGCAATTCCAAGGAGGTGTAGCCGTGCGTCAAGCCCCCCGAGCCTTGGCCCGTTCGAGGCGATCGGGTCGAGCCCGACGACTTGTTTTTTATCGCGCCCTCGCCGTCCCTCCGCGGGTCGGGAGGTGAGGTTTCCACGACTCCCATCGAGCGGGTCGCGAATCGCGGATTCCTCTTCGAGCCGCTAGCGGGTGGTTCAAGTGGACGTCCATGCCCCGTTCGATAAGGGTAGGCCGCGCGGTCGGAGACACGTCCATGGAAGCGCTTGCGTGGGTTTGCTAGGTGGGGCTCGGTCCCGTTCGCTAGGGACCGAGGGCGCGGAAGCTCTCCCTCGGTGGGATCCCCCCGCTAGCCGCCCTCGCCGGCTCTCGAACACGACATGTGGGGCACCCTCGAGCCGACGGGCTCGAGGAACGGCTCGAATGCGCGTGCCCTCGTCGTCCCTAACTCGTGATGCGGGGCGCCCGTTCGAACCCGTCGAGGGTCGGGCTTCGAACCTCGATCGCAAGGCCGTGCGGGGCCGTGCCTTGGCCAGCCCCGTCTTTTCGCGTTTGCGGCCGTCGAGGGGTCCGGGGCGTGCCGATCCTCGAGGTGCTGGTTGGTGGCGTGGCGCGGTATGAGTGCTTTCGGTGTCGCTCTATTTCAAGCGTGACACGGGCGATCCTCTCACGCGCATGCCTTCTTTCGGAGGGTTGACATCGTCTCGAGTCGGGGGTCATGCCGCTCGAGGGTCCTACGCGGCATGGGTGCCCGCGGCTGCTCGCTCTACACCGAGCAGTCCGGGCGACCTTCTCACGCTGATATCCCATCGAGGGTCGCCTTGTTTCGAGTTGAGGGTCATGCCGCTCGAGGGCTTCACGTGGCATGGGTGCCCGCGGCCGCCTCGCTCTACACCGAGCAGGTCCCGGGCGACCTTCTCACGCTGTCACCAATCGAGGGTCACCTTTGTCTCGAGCCGAGGATTCGCCTCGCTCGAGGGCTCTCCTTGCTTGGCAAGGGGCCGGGCATTTGGTGCCCCGCGGGCGTGGCCGCGGGTTTTGCGGCGCGGGCGCGCCTTTTTAGGCGCGCGCGCGCGCGCGCGCGCGTAGTGGGCGACGTGGCCGGCGGACGTGACGGTTTTGCCTCGGTCGCCGCCGGTCTCGCCGTAATGATGACCCGCCTGCAGTGTTAGAGTTGCTGCAGTCGTGGTGGGGCCCGCCCGTCGACGCGATGGAAAGATTCCTGCAGTTACTGTTGGCGAGGCGTGCGCTCCGGAGAACTCGCCGGTTGCCTATAAAACTGCGGTGAGGAAGGGACGGTGGTTTTTTACCTTGGCTCCTCACCGTTTTCAGTCCTCCGTCCCTTCGCCTTCGTTCTGCTCTCGCCACCGCGCGGTTTCGCTGCTTAGAGCTTTTCTTTCTCGCTTCCTTGTCCTCCGACCTCGCACCTGTTCGTCCTCCCTTATGGCGCCGCCTCAGCTTCCGATTAGGGTCCTGGAGCCGTACGCATGGGAGAGGTCGACCGTGACCCGGCTCGCCCTGGGCGAGCTGGTCGCCGCCGGCCAGCTCTCGGCCAACGAAGAAGGGCGCCGGCGGAGTGGATCGTGCCGCCATCGTCGCACCTTGAGCCCAATCCGCCGAGGGCTACGTGGTGAGCTTCTGCGCTACCACGAGCGCGGCTTCAACGCGCGGCGAGCACATTCATGCGGGCGTTGTGCTACCACTATGGAGTAGAGCCGCACAATTTCGCCCCCAACGCTATCTCGCGGGCGGCCACGTTCGTGGGCGTCCGCGAAGGGTACCGGGGATCCCGGTCAGCGGGAGCTGCGGGTACACCTCTTCCGCGCGGAGCTCATCACGCGCCCCCACGTCGGAGCCGAGGACCCCGCGCGCGGTGCGCGCGGCGGGATGTCGCTCGCCCGCGGGGGCGGCTCAAGGAGTTCTACATCCCCCGCACCATGACGACGAACAACGCCGGCCGGGGAGCGGGGATGGTTTTACCGCGCAACGCCGAGCCCGGCCTCCCCTCCCTACACCGGTCGGGTGTTCAAGAAGAGGCCGGACTGCTGGGGCTACGGGTTGCCCACGGCCAACCATCGGGGCGCGCCGGGGGGTCCGTCCTCGCCGCCTTGCGGCGGCCGGGCGAGGGGAAGGGCTCAACGCGATGGGCGTCCTCGCCTTTCTTCATCACCGGCGAGTCGTGCCGTTGATGGAGAGGCCCCTCTGCATCTTCGAGATGACGGAGGCGGCCAACCCCGTCGACCTGGCGAGGTCGCGGATGCTCCCGACGCCGCTGGAGCGGCCGTACGCGCTCACCCGGGCGCGGAGTGCCGTCGACACCAGGACGCCTCTACCTGCGGGTCGGACCCCGTGGGATATCGAGATGCTCCCCACGGGCCCGCTGGTGAGTAGAGTTCCTGATTTCGCTTCCATCCTTGGTCTTGTTTTTGATTTCTGACGCGCCATTGTTACTCTTGTGCGCGGTAGCGGTGCGGTTCAACGCCGCCAAGTCCGTTCCGCCCACCCCCCGACTCCCGCGCGCTCGGCGGGCGGCGCGGCGGGAGCGAGCGGGAGCGGGCGGCGCGCGAGCGGGAACACGCAAGGCGGCGCCAAGCGCGCCGCGACGCACGGTCCGCGGAGTACCGGCGGCGGGAGGAGCCGGGGGCTCTCCTCCCCGACATCGAGGAGCCCTCGTCCTCGGACCGGGACGAGGAGGAAGAGTCCGAGGGGGAGGGCCCTTCGGACGGATGGCGGCCCGCGCCCCCGTCGCCGGATCTCGCGCGGCGTCGGGGGGTGGCTTTGCACGGGGCGGGCGCGCGCGGCGCCCGCCGCCGGCGGTCATCGTCGGGGGCGGCACGCGCCGCGGAGGTGCCGGCGCGCGCCACGGAGGCGCGCGCGCGCGGACGTGCGCGCGCGCGCGTCAAGCGTGCCCGCGCGTGGTGGGGAGCGCGTTCGCGCGCGCGGCGTCCTCGTCGAGGGGCGCGTCGGTGGGCGCGCGCGCGCGCGGGGCTAGCGTGCCCCCGCGCGTGGTGGCGGCGTCGGGCGCGCCCACGCGCGAGGCGGGCGTGCCCGCGCGTGCGGCGGCACCGTCGGGGAGGCGGCGCGGCAGGCGCGGCCCCCGCGCCGGCCTCGTCGGAGGCCTCGAGGAAAAGGAAGCGGGCCTTTTCCTCCGCAAGGTAAGGAACCCGTTCTTCCTTTGCTTGGCCTTAATTTGCTTGGTTATTAGACGCACTAATCCTCCGTTCGTGTTTGCGCAGGGCGGTGCCAACCGTCCCTCCTCTTGCGCCGGCTAAGGTGCTGAGGACGGACGCGTCGATCCCCACCCGGCGGCGTTCGTCGAGGGGGTCGCGCCTAGGAACGAGGCGCGGCGGCGGGCACGAGCGCGCAAGGCCCGGCCGGGGCTTCGAGGCCCCGGCCGGTGGATCAACCCACCGCGCCGCGGCCCGAGAGGTCGTCGGGGGGCGGGCGGGCGCCGGTCGCCATGGAGGCGCGGGCCGCGGCGGCGGCTACGGTGGAGGCGCCGCCGTGGTGGCGGCCCCGCGGAGGAGGCGGAGCGGGCGCAACCTCGCGGGAGCGCCCGCGGACGTGGCGGCGCGGACGGAGGTGGCGGCGACGGCGCCACGACGGGCGCCCGCGGCCGCGGAGGCGCGGTGGAGGTGCCGGCGGAGGCGGAGCGGGCGGCTCCGCCCTCGCCGGCGGTCCCCGGGGGCGGAGGTGGTGGAGCTCTCGGATGACTCCTCGCCGCCCGGGTGGAACCGGTGGGCCGGCCTGGCCCACGAACTCTCCCCGAGCCCCGGGGAGAGGGCCCTCGTGAGGCGACACGAGGGTCACATGATAGTGGGGGGCCGAGGGCACGACGCCGAGGCCTCGTCCTCCCATGCCGGTCGCCCCCGCCCGGGGGGGGGGGGGCCGTGGAGGATCCCCCGGCGTTTGCTGACGCCCGGAGGGAGCGGGGAGCTGCGGGGGCGAGCTCTCGAGCCATGGCGCCACGCTCAACCGCGCGTTGAACGAAGCGCTGCGGGTTCACAGCGGCCCGGCCTGGATCGTCTTCCAGGTGAGCCACGGTTGCTCGTCTCCCTTCCTTATTTCGTTTTCGCGCGCTGTATTCAAGACTTGGCGCTTACGGGGCTCGATGCGTGGATGCCAGGAGCTTGAGCGCCGCGCCCGCGAGAAGTACAGCGCGTTCGACCAGGTGAACGCCGAGGCCCGCCAGCTCCGGGAGCGATGCAGCGCTTTCGACGCGCTTGCGGAAGCTCTTAGGACGCCGGACGGTGGGCCCGGTCTGCGGGCGATGGCGTGGTGCGACGTGCTCCCCGAGAGCTCGGGGGCGGGGACGCGGCGCGTGACTCGAGTCTCGGGCGGATCCGCGCAGCCCTCGTCGATCGTGACGAGGCGCTGTGGAATGCGCGCGAGGACCTGGAGAAGACGCGGACGCCGGCCGCCACACGGGAGGCGGAGGTGGCCACCGCTCGCGCCGAGGCCGGGAGCTCCGCGCGTCGCTCGAGGGGGCGCGGGCGCGGCGGCGCCGGGCCGAGGAGCGGGCGCGCGGGCCGGAGCGGCCGCGCCGGGGGAGGGCGGATGACCCGAAGGCCGCCCTCGACGTCAAGGTTGCGGCTCTCGTCGCCGGCGAAGGGCGGCTCCGGCGAGAGCGCATCGCCCGCCGGGGGCCGAGGGGCGGCTCCCGGCGAGGAGCGAGGGCGCCCTTGGCGACGCCGGGACGGCGCCGGAGCGGGAGCGCGTTGCTCGCGAGGGCGGCGGAGAAGTCGCTGGAGGAGCGGAACGCCGCATTCTCCGAGGTTGAGGATGAGGCGTTGACGCTCAGCATCGCAATGCCGCCCAAGAGATGGCCCTCGTCGAGCAAGGCGAGACCGTCCGGAGCCTCGAGGCGGCGCTTGAGTCCGCGCGCCGCGACCTCGATCTGGGGAGGAAACAAATCGAAGGTAAGCTACCGTCCGATTCTCGCTTGTTAGTTCTTGCTTTAGAGGGTTCGTTTCCCTTTTTCGATTTCTTGTCGTCTTGTCGCTTCCGAGCTTGCGCACCGCCCCGGGACACGGCTCGCCGGGCGGCCGAGGCCCGCAAGCCTCCTACAACTCCTCCGAGCGAGGAGGCTGCCGGGGGAGGCGCGGGACGCGGCCCTCGAGACCCGTCGCGTCGTCGAGGAAGGCGATGCCCGGGCCGGCGGCTCGGCCGGCCGGCCGCCTACGCGCCCTTGGCGGCCACGTCACGGGGCGGGTGCGTCGGGCGCGCGCACCGGGCGTGCGAAGGCCCTCGGAGTGGTGCGATCCCACTACGAGGTCAACCTCGAGGCGGTAGCGGAAGGCTACATCGTGCCCGAGGGCGTCGAGGACGAGGTGGCCATGGAGCGTGCGGACGCGCTTGCCGCCGACGCCGCCGAGTCGCTCGCCGAGGCCTTCGAAGAATTCCTCTTCCGGACGGCTGGCGATGCCGCCGCTCCGCCCCGCCCCGAAAGCACACCGGGCGCTAGGCCCGTTTTTTGTTTATGTGTATCGAATTCGGCCTCGTGGCCTCTTGTAAACAAACAAGTAGTTTCGTGAACATGGTCGGTTTGTAAATGAAATCACTTGCTTATTGCGCTTTTTGCTTCTTCTTCTTCCTGAGTAGATTCTAGTTAGGGGAGTCCGCCTTTCGCGAGGGGCCCGCCGGGTTGGAGGCGAGAGAGACGGGCCATAGCCGCGCGGCGTAGGGTGTCTGCGGCTCGCGCGCTCCTTCCGCCGTGCCGCCTACGCCTGTTCGAATCATGGCTCGAGGTTGAAGTGGGGAACAAACTTAGCGCGTGTTGTTACGTTTTTTGCGCGAAAAAATGGGGCCATTTTGGGGGGGGGGGGGTGCCCCCCCGCAGGGCCCCCGAGGGTAACTTGGGTTTCGGGGGAAAGCCGAGTTGCCCTTTTATTATACTTGGAGTATTTACATAGGTGACACCAGCGGGGCGTTGGCCGTGTGTTTGTACAACGAGAAAATACTTGGAAATCCTAGCTAAGGGTAGAAGCGACGTAGCTGTTGGATGTTCCAAGCGTTGGTGAGTTCTTCGCCGTCCTCGTTGGCAAGCTTGTACGTGCCTGGTTTGAGCACCTTCACCACGACGTAGGGTCCCTCCCATGGGGGCGATAGCTTGTGGCGCCCTCGGTTGTCTTGGCGTAGCCTTAGGACCAAATCCCCCTCGCTGAAATCCCTCCGACGTATCTTGCGCGCTTGGTAGCGCCGTAGGGACTGTTGATATCTTGCGGAGTGCATCAACGCCACGAGGCGTACTTCATCCAGCTGGTCCAGCGAGTCCTCGCGGGCTCGCTGGTTAGCATCCTCGTTGTAATCTCGAACCTTGGGCGACCCGTATTCCAGATCCGTGGGGAGGACGGCCTCCGCGCCATGGACTAGGAAGAACGGGGTGAACCCGGTGGCTCTGCTTGGGGTGGTCCTTAGGCTCCACACGACTGCTGGTAGTTCTTGGAGCCATTTCCGGCCAGATTTGTTGAGCTGGTCGAAAATTCTGGGTTTGAGGCCTTGTAGGATCATGCCGTTGGCACGTTCTACTTGGCCGTTGGTCTGTGGGTGTGCCACAGCTGCCCAATCCACGCGGATGTGGAACTTGTCGCGAACTCCAAGAATTTCCGGCCCGTGAAGCGGGACCCGTTGTACGTGATGATGGAGTTTGGCACTCCAAAGCGGTAGACGATGTCCGTGAAGAACGTGACCGCCTGCTCAGCCCTCAAATTCGTAATGGGGCGCACCTCCACCCACTTGGAGAACTTGTCAATTGCAACCAGCGGGTGGGTGAAGCCCCCGGCGCCTTCCGCGGGGGCCCGACGATGTCCAACCCCCACACGGCGAACGGCCATGTTACGGGGATTGTCTGCAGAGTGTGAGCTGGCAAGTTGGTCTTGCGGGCGTAGAACTGGCACCCTTCGCAAGTGCGCACGATTTCGTTGGCGTCCGCGACCGCGGTAGGCCAATAGAAGCCTTGGCGGAACGCGTTGCCGACGAGGGTGCGCGGCGCGGCGTGGTGGCCACAGATCCCCGCGTGGATGTCCCGTAGGAGCTCGCGCCCCTCGGGAATGGGTATGCATCGGCCGGAGGATGCCCGACGCGGCGCGCTTGTACGGCTCACCGTCGACCGGGGTGAACGACTTGGCCATCCGGCGATGCGCCCGGCCGCGGCCCGGTCCGCGGGGAGCTCCCCTCGATCAATCCGGGCGATGTACTTCTCCCGCCGGTCCGCACGGGCGGGAGCCGGCTCGATGTTCATCGCGACGGCCTCGTGGGAGCCGTACCCCTCGAGAAGGGAGAGCACGTACGCCTCGTTCGAGGGGTCCTCCTCCATGGGTTCCGCACCCGCCGGATTCGAGGGAGCCCCCGAGGGTCCGCCTCGTCGCCCGAGGGGTAGGGCTCGAAGGTGACCGATGGCCGCGCGATGTCGCGCGCGAAACGTTCGGGGGAACGGTGATCCGCCGGACGCGATCTTGGCAAGTTCGTCCGCACTCCTCGTTGTACCGGCGGGGTACATGACCGAGCTCGATGCCGTAGAATTTGTCTTCGAGGGCCCGCACGGCCTTGCGGTAGGCCTCCATCTTGTCGTCGTGGCGGCTCGCGTTCTTCATGACTTGGTCGATCACGAGGCTGCGAATCCCCTCGCACGTCGAGGCGCTTGATGCCCAACTCAATGGCGATCTTGAGGCCGCGAGAGGAGGGCCTCGTATTCCGCCATATTGTTAGACGCGGGGAAGTGGAGGGCGCACTTTGCGTAGCGCATGTGCTCCCCGAGGGGTGACACGAAGAGCGGCCCGCGCCCGCTCCTCGTCTTCATCACCGAGCCGTCGAAGAACGAGTCCGGCACTCGCTTGAATTTGAGGGGGCGGCGGTGTGTGTCCGTCCACTCGGCGACGAAGTCGGCTAAGATTTGTGATTTGATGGCCTTGCGCGGAGCATAGGCGAGCGTCTCGCCCATCAACTCCACGGACCACTTGGCAGTTCCGCCGCCGCGTCGGGGTTGCGAATGATCTCTCCTAGCGGGAAGGAAGAGACCACCGAATCGGGTGGGCCTCGAAGTAGTGGCGGAGCTTGCGCCGCGCGAGGACTACCGCGTACAACGGCTTCACGGACACCGGGGGTAGCGCGTCTTTGTGTCCGATAGGACTTCGCCGACGTAGTAGACCGGCCTCGCACGGGTAGGGCATGCCCTTCCTCCGTGCGCTCCACAACGATCACGGGGCCGACCACCCGGGTGGTTGCGGCCACGTAGAGTTGGAGGGGCTCGCCGTCTCGCGGCGGCGTAAGGATTGGGGCGTGCGTCGAGACGTCTTCGGCTTGTCGAGCGCTTCCCGGGCCTCGGCGGTCCAAGAGAAGCGCTCGTGCTTCTTGAGCGGCCGTAGAGGGGCGAGGCCCTTCTCACCGAGCCTCGAGATGAAGCGGCTCGGGCGGCAAGGCACCCCAACACCTTCGCACCCCTTTGAGGTCCCGAATTGGACCCATTCGTTCGAGGGCGGCGACCTTTTCGGGGGTTGGCCTCGATTCCCCGCCGGGAGACGATGTATCCTAGGAGCATGCCCCGCGGCACTCCAAAGACACATTTTTCGGGGTTGAGCTTGACCCCGTTGGCCCGCGAGCACCGAATGCGATGCCAAGATCGGCCGACCGGGTCGTCCGCCTTCCCTGGTTTTGACAACGATGTCGTCTACGTAAGCCTCGACCGTCCGCCCGATATGATCCCCAAAAACGTGCTGCATGCAGCGCTGGTACGTTGCGCCCGCGTTCCCGAGGCCAAAAGGCATTGTGACGTAACGAACGTCCCGAACGGTGTGATGAACGAAGTCGCGAGCTGGTCGGACTCCTTCATTTTTATTTGATGATATCCCGAATAGGCATCAAGGAAACAGAGTAGTTCACACCCAGCTGTGGAATCAATGATCTGATCTATGCGTGGTAAAGGAAAGGGAACTTTTGGACATGCTTTATTGAGACTCGGTGTAGTCGATACACATCCTCCACTTCCCATTTTTCTTTTTTTACAAGCACGAGATTGGCTAACCACGTAGGGTGGAACACTTCCTTGATGAATCCGGCCTCGAGGAGCTTCCGCAGCCTCCACTCCGATCGCCCGTCGCCGTTCCTCGTCGAAACGGCGTAGCCGGCCGCCGAACGGCGCGAGCGTTAGGCGAGGATATCAAGGGAGTGCTCGGCGACCTCCCTCGGGATGCCCGGCATGTCCGAGGGGCTCCACGCGAAAACGTCGGCGTTGGCGCGGAGGAAGTCGACGAGCACCGCTTCCTATTTAGGATCGAGGGTCGAGCCGACCCTCAAAGCCTTGCCCTCGGGGGCCGATGGGTCGAGGGGGACCCCTTTGGCTTGCTCGGCGGCGGAGTATCCGCGTTGTCGACGTTGGGGACGGGGTTGAGGCGGTCGCGGACTTGCCGGCCCGGCTCCCGCGCGCGTTCGCCGCGCGCGAGGCCTCCCCCGCCATCGAGGCACGGAGTAGCCGCACGGTCCGTACTCCTCCGCCGGCTTGGCCTCGAGCTCGCGAGCTTGGGCCGGCCGCGCGTCGACGTCGGCCCCCGCATGTGCGCTTGGCCCCGCGGCCGGGGGCGTGTAGCGGCTCCCCGGGGCCGGCGTGACTTCCCGTCTCCGGCGCCCGCCGCGCCGGCGCCGGCGTTGGCCGGGTCGTTGGTGATGACGGCGCAACATTCCCGCGTGGGGTCGTAGCTCCCAGTGCTGGAGTCGTCGGAGCAGCCGAACCAGTAGTCCGTGGCGTCGAGGAAGCGCCTGAACGCGACTGGGTCCGGCACACCGGAGAAGTCCCACTCCGCGTATCCATGACGGTTGGCGGGCGGCATCGTGTCGACGGAGCCCAGGGACGACTCGTCCGCTGCTGAAGTGCCGGGATCCCTGGCGACGAAGACGTGCCGACCGGGCGGAACCCCGCGCATTGTCGTGTTGACGTTGGCGTTGTAGGCCGTAGCGGCGCCACGCGGCCGATGGGGACGCGTGGTCGGAGACCGCGCGCGGTCCCGCCGGGGCGGTGGCGGCCGTCGTGACGTTGGGCGCACCGCGCCGGGCGGCGGCACGCTCGGCCCCGCCGCCGCTCGGACCGCGCCCGGCGCGAACGTAGCCCGGAGCGGCGGCGGCGGTCGCGGCGTCGACGGACCCGCGCATCCGTGCTGCGGGTGCCCGCGCGGTGACGTGCGCGCGGCGGAGACCGGAGCGGACCCCGGCCTCCCGCGCGCGCGTAGCTCCTCACGGTTGTTGAGGCGCATGAGATAGCCATTCCCCGTGGCCCGGAAGTTCAAGTCCCCGAAGCGGATCTCGAGCCCGGCGGAAGGGGGTCCGAGCTACCCATGTTGTAGCGGGTGCTACGGTACTCGGTGCGAATCACCATGAAGGGAGTCGGCGAAATGACCTTAGGCGCTCGTGAGCCCCACGGTGGGCGCCAAGCGTCGGTGCGGAATATGGTCCCGACACTAACCGGTAGATAACGCCTAAGTCTATCCCTCAATGGTCGATGCCAAGCAACAAATGACACAAGGTTTATCCCGGTTCGGCCGAGGGGGCCGTACGTCCCGGCGGTGGTGTGCTCGTGGCACTATATTGCTCGGCACCGGGGTGCTTGTAGTGGGGCAAGTACAAGCAAGGTGGGAGAAGAAGCGTGGCTTCCAAGTCCCCGGTGAGTGGCCGGAGATGTTATGGGAGAGTAAGAGAGTGAGTGCACAATGCGTTGTGTTCCTCTCGGATCCGTCCCCCCGCGGCCGGGGGGCTCGCTTCCCCCTTTTATAGGCCAAGGGGGCGGCGAGTTACATGCACGCCGCGCTACCTAGCTACGTGTAGGAGCACGTCGTGCTACGGCGTAGAGCGGGCGATCGTCCGAACGATCCACGCCGCGATCCGGCCATGATGGCCTACTTCGTTCCCGAACGGTGGCGGTTCGAGGGTAGGAGGCGGCGGACGGTGATGGCGTTCTCTCGGTAGGCTTCGAGGGAGGTGTCGATGATGTCGGTACGGGGTACGGGGGAGCGGGCGAACGGCGTTCCTTCCCAATGAGCGCCGCGGTGGCGGAGTGGTTGCCTGCGGTGCTCGGGCGTGCGCCGCGGAGTCGGGGCGTGCGCCCGCATGCGTGGGTACGGCGGCCGCGCCGCGCGGTGGCCGGGATGGCCACCCACCGGCCTAGCGCCCCTTACCTAACCCGCAAGGTCACGGGAAAGTGGAATCGAGGGTGCGCCCGGCCCCCTTTCGAGGGTCGGGCGCGTTAGCCGTACGGCGGCGTGCGCACGGTGTCACGGGACGACACCGGCCGTGCGCACGGTCCATCCCACGGTGGCGGGGATGGGCTCCTTCCCCGGGGAGTTGGTGCGGCGGCACGGGGCGTGAGCCCCCGGGCGCATGATGGCGCCGTCCGCGGCGTCGGGGCGTTAAATGCCCAAGTACGGGGCCGGCGCACGCGTGTGGGGTGCCCGTGATCGTGGCGGGCCCCGGCCGAGGGCGGAGCGGACCCTCGAGCGAGGCGGGACTCGCTCGAGGGGGAGCGCGCCCTCGAGCGGGGCGGGACCGCTCGAGGGAAGGGCCGCCCCTCGAGCGGGGCGGTACCTGTTCGAGGAGGGAGTTGCCCCTCGAACGGGGGCGGAACCCGTTCGAGGAGGAGCATGCCCTCGGGCGAGTCGGAGCCTGCTCGAGGGGTCTTCCTAGGCGGGCCGCCTTGGTGGGCCTCCGAAGTCCTGCTGCATGGGCCGTATCCTGCATGGTTAGCTCCCTGCATGGTTAGGCTTAGCTTATGTTGATGCAGGAATTTAGGTAGGGGTTCCCCCATTGTTTGAGGGGACCCTAAGGGCGGTCCCCGACGGTGGTGCTCACCGGTCTGGCCGGTGTTGGTCTGTAGACTCGAGGTTTGGTGTTCCGCTGCGTTCTCGGGTCAAAAGGTTGTGTGTTCGTTCCTAGGTCCATTGGCACTCCAGTGGCTACGTGGGCTTGGCCAACTTGAGTAGTGAGTCGGAGACGTGTGTTGGAAGCCGTGTTCATCTTGTTGGAGTTTCCATCTTCTTCAAGAAGAATTTTTATCGGCTCTCATTCACTCCCCCCCCTCTCTGGTTCGCCGTATCGGTCCTTCAAGTGGTATCAGAGCCAGTTCGGGTCTTTGTTGACTCTAACCAGTCTAAGATCCAAGGATGGCGTACCAGGAACGGGGTTCGGGTCCTCCACACTTCGATTGCAAGAACTACCAGATGTGGAGTAAGCGGATGGGTGCGTTTCTCCGCGGAAAGGGTCAGATCCTTTGGGATGTCACGGTGGACACAGGCTATGTCCAGCCGATGGACTTCCTCGCTCCGGGATCGAGGGACGGATTCGACGCCAACAATAAGGCGGTCGACTACTTGTTTCGTGCTTTGTGTCGGCCGAGTTCGATCGGGTGCACACCGAGCACTTGGCTTGTAGAATTTGGACGATCTTGAAGGAGGCTCATGTTGGGAATGCCCGGGTTCGAGGGCACGGATGTATGCGAGCTACCGGAGAGAGTACGAGAACTTCACTCATCTCCCGGTGAGTCCATCGATGCCTTGTTTCAGAGGTTCACGGTGGTTGTGAACAACATGAGGGCCAATGTGGACGTGCTCCCGTACGATGATCATGATAGAGCGGTCAAGCTCTTACACTCTTTGGATCGTACGATTTGGGGCGGAAAGTTCGAGGCCATTGTGGAGTCGGAGAAGTATGATACTCTAACGGTGAACGAGCTGTTCTCGAAGCTCAAGTCGATTGAGGTGGATAGGGGCATGACTGCCACGCCCGAGGGACCGACTGATTCCCATAGTCTTGCCCTCGTTGGTGGTTCAAAAGGAAAGGCTAACACTAACCCATCCACCAGGATGTTCCCTTTGTCCTCGTTGATGTCTATGCCAGATGAGGAGTTTGATGTGCTTGGAGAGGACGAGCTGGCACTCCTGACGAGGCGGTTCGAGAGGCTGCACGAGAACCGAGTGAACATGAGGAGGAACACGAGGACATGCTTCCAGTGCGGCAAGCCGGGACACTTCGTCGCCGACTGCCCGGAGAAGGTCGAGAACAAGGATGGCTACAAGCACAAGTCGAGGATGGATGGCAAGTACCGGTCGAGGCGTGACCACAAGAGCAAGCACAAGAACAAGTACAAGGACGAGCGACGATCGAGGAAGAAGGAGAGCCGAGGCATGGCCCGAGCGATGGTTGGAGCGAGTGACGTCGACTCCAGTTTCGCGTACTCCACCTCGAGCTCGAGCAGCAGTGAGGATGAAGGTGATCGTCGCAAGAGCAAGAAGTCGTCCAAGAACCTGAGCGGGCCGAGCTGCTTCGCGAGAGACGGCTTCTGCACCATGGCGCTGAGCTCCGGCAGCAAGAAGAGGACACAGAGCGACTCGGACTCCGATTCCAACGACGAGGTGCGTGATGAACTTCCCTTCTTGCGCCAGGAGAATGAGAGGCTTGGCACTTTGCTTGATAACCGTGATGACATGCTTAGAGAGGCCAAGAAAATGAGAAAAGAGCTTAGGGCTTCACTCGAGGATGCTAGGACTAGAGTGGCCGAGCTAGAGACACGGGTGCTTGATAGCAAGCTTGAGATTGATTCCCTTAAGGCTAGCCCCGTTGTTTCGGATGAGGTTGATTGTGTCTTGATTGCTCCATCTTTCTTGCCGATCTTGCTTTGTTTAAGGAGAAGCATGCCTCCAAGTGTGAGAAACTAGATGTGCTTAGTGTTGAAGTGGCTGAGCTTAAGTCTAGACTCGCTTTGCTAGGTGCTTGCACTTCTTGCCCCTGTTTTGCATGCTAAGATTGATGAGATGCATGCTTACACTAGTTCTCTTGAGGCTAAGCCGAAAGAACCCATGCCTACATCATGCTCTACTTGTGAAATGCATGCTTTGAAAAATACGGAACTTGCACATTATGTTGATCGTTTGCGGGATGAGAATGATGAGCCGAGAAAGTTGATGGGTTGGTTGTCGGTCATGAGCCTCGGTTGAGGATGATGATCGAGGCATTTAAGAGGCAGGATGGTGAGGGACTTGGGGCAAACAAGGTTGGTGAGGGAAGTGGAGAGAATACCCCAGAGCCACCAAAAACCCACCACAAAAATGATTTCCCCCCAAAACCTAACCATCTTAGGAACCAACTAGACACAACCCCAGCTCCACCCGTGTTTCCTACACCCATAAATGATCTCCAAAAGCATATCAAGTTTGTGAGCACTTCGGGGAGAGTGTTCTTTGGCAAGGAAAGTGAGAAGGCTAGTGAAGGGAAACCGGTGGAGGAGTTGAGTGGAGAGAAACCTAGTGAGCAGCCACATCCCAAGCCTAAGCCTAAGCTTGTGAGGTTCCATTGTGGCTATTGTGGGAGAGATGGCCATAAGGATGAGTTTTGCTTCAAGAGGAAGCGAGAGGAGAGAATGGCAGAGGAGTGCACTAACAAGGACAAGTACCACCCTTCCGATGGTGTACTTGAGCCTCGTGTGCAGATGCCCAGGGCCAAGGCGAGTGTGAGGACAGTTCTGGCTTGGGGAGAGCGGAAGGGCGTTGGAGGTGCTTGCGTTGTCCGGGTCACACGGTCGGGCCGGTGTGGAGCACGGTCGGACCGGTGCGGGCCCGGACGAGGGCGGCGTTTTGGGTTTCGTGCTCGTACAGGTGCGAGGGTTGTTTCTGGAGGTCGTGGTTCGGTGGTTGAGTGGAGAGTTTGCAGGTGGTCAGGTTGCTAGGCGTTCTCCCCCTCGAGTTCACTACGGGGATGGGAGGAGTCGTAGCTTTGAGAAGGAGAGGAGGGACGTTCCACGGGCTTTCTTTCGTGGTTTTGGTCCTCCTCCAGGCAGAGAGGGGTGGTTCCCTCAGGGTGGTTACCGTGGTGGTGATCGTGGAGGTAGCTTTGGTAGGAGAGATGCTTTGGTTGGTGCTAACCCCACTTTCGAGCAAATGGCTCGGCACTGGTTTTACTCTTTTGGTACTAACCCCGATCTTGCCGAGTCATTTGTTCGCTCACGTGCTCGTTTTTGAATTTCAGGTGGGAGACTTGAAGAACATTTGGTTGATTGACTCCGGTTGCTCGAGGCATATGACCGGAGACAGGGGGTGGTTCTCAAGTCTCGTCCCGTGGTGACAAGGAGGTACATCACTTTTGGGGACAATGGGCGTGGGCGTGTGCTTTCGAAGGTGAGATCAAAGTGAGTGACAAGATCACTGCGAGGCGTGTTGCTCTTGTTCAATCGCCGGGATACAATCTACTTTCGTGTCCCCGGTTGTTGGATGAGGGCTTTGAGGTGTTGTTTCGGCCGGTGGTTCTCGGATTTTGGACTCTCAAGGGGACCTTGTCCGTATGGTCGTTCCCGAGGGTCGGGTGTTTCGTGCTGATTTTTCCGAGTCTTCGGGTGTGGAGCGTTGTTTCTTGGCTGGTTCTTCGAGTGAGTTGTGGAAGTGGCATAAGAAGTTGGGTCACTTGGGCTTTGACCTTTTTTTCTCGCTTGAGTAAACTCAATTTGGTCCGAGGATTGCCACGGTTGAGGCTTGAGAAAGAGTTGGTTTGTGCGCCATGTAGGCATGCCAAGATGGTAGCCTCTTCTCACCCGCCTCTCATCGATGTGATGAGCGAGCGTCCATGCGAGGCTGCTCCATATGGACCTTGTTGGCCCAGCTCGTGTGCGATCTGCAGGTGGGAAGTGGTATGTCCTTGTTGTGGTGGACGACTATTCTCGGTATGCGTGGGTGTTCTTTCTCGAGGATAAGGGGGAGACGTTTGGTTTTGTTCGAGATCTAGTCTTGAGGTTGAGGAACGAGAGGCACGGAGATGCCATTCGAGCAATCCGTAGTGATAATGGCTCGGAATTCAGAAACTCTCGTTTTGAAACCTTTTGTCATGACTTGGGTCTTGAGCACCAGTTTTCGAGTCCGTATACGCCTCCCCAGAATGGTGTTGTGGAAAGGAAGAACAGGACCTTGTGTGAGATGGCTCGAACGATGCTTGATGAGCATAGGACTCCGAGGAGGTATTGGGCTGAGGCGGTGAATACCACGTGCTATGTGTCGAATAGGATCTACCTTAGAGTGCACAAGAAGAAGACATGCTATGAGTTGATGCATGGTCGCACACCTAAGGTGAGTCACTTCCATGTCTTTGGTTGCAAGTGTTTCATTCTGAAGAAAGGCGGGAAGTTGGATAAGTTTGAGGCTAGGTCTGTCGATGGTATTTTCTTTGGTTATGCATCTCATTCTAGAGCATATCGTGTGCTCAATCTTGAAACTAACCAAATCGTGGAGACTTGCGAGGTAACCTTCGACGAGACAGAGCCACGTAGTCAGCTTGTCTTTGAGTGTGCAGGTGATGATGAGCTTGGCGAGGAGATCTTTCAGGAGGAGGAGCATGAACATGGAGACGATGAAGATGGCGGTGTGGTGCCCCCGGCTGAACATGTACCCACTACTTCGACTACGGTGGTGGACGGACCCTCTCCTACACCTACGATGACAAATCAAGAACGAGGAGAAGCTGATGTTGAGGGGGAGGTAGCATCGAGGCGAGAACCTCCCTGGCGAGTACAAGTGGATCACCCAGCTTCGAGGATCATCGGCGACATGAATGAACGCACTACACGGTCGAGGGTTCGAAACAATTCACATTTCGCTCATGCTGCATTTGTTGCTACTTTTGAGCCCAAAGACATTGGACACACACTATCTGATCACAATTGGGTTAATTCGATGCATGAGGAGTTGGAGAACTTTGAGAGGAATCAGGTTTGGGAGTTGGTTGACCCTCCCCCAGGGTGTAAGATGATTGGTACAAAGTGGGTGTGGAAGAACAAAGAGGGAGAGAAAGGTGAGGTTGTGAGGAACAAGTCGAGGCTTGTTGCTCAAGGGTTCAGTCAGAAGGAGGGGATCGACTACAAGGAGACCTTTGCTCCTGTAGCCCGTTTGGAGGCGACTAGGATCCTTCTAGCCTTTTCCGTGGCTAAAGGGTTCAAGTTGTACCAAATGAATGTGAAGAGTGCTTTTCTGAATGGTGTGTTGGAGGAAGAAGTGTATGTGAGGCAACCTCCGGGGTTTGAGAGTGAGAAGTACCCCCCTCGGGTGTACAAGTTGAGGAAGGCGCTGTATGGATTGAAGCAGGCGCCTAGAGCTTGGTATGGTAGGTTGAGGGGGTTCTTGTTTGAGAGATGTTTTGAGATGGGGAAGGTCGATCAGACCTTGTTTTTGCTGAGGCGGGGCAGAGATATCCTGATTGTGCAGGTGTACGTGGATGATATTGTCTTTGGTGGCTCGTCTAACTCTCTTGTTGCAAGGTTTGCAGAGGATATGAGCAGGGAATTTGAGATGAGCATGATGGGTGAGTTGCAGTTCTTCCTCGGGCTACAAATCAAACAATCAAAGGAAGGAACATTTGTGCACCAAGCTAAGTACACCAAGGACATTGTGCGGAAGTTCAAGATGGAGGACTCCAAGGCTATGACAACGCCGATGAGTATGACTACGACTCTTGATGCGGACGAGGAAGGTGAACATGTGGACCAGAAGGAGTACCGGAGCATGATCGGGTCACTCCTCTACTTGACGGCGACGAGGCCGGACATCCAGTTCTCGGTATGTCTGTGCGCTCGTTTTCAAGCATCTCCGAGGACTTCGCATCGGTAAGCGGTGAAGCGAATTTTCAGGTACTTGCGTCACACTCCCGACTTCGACCTTTGATACTCCGCGTCCTCTTCTTTGGCGCTTCATGGTTTTTCAGACGCGGATTTTGCCGGTGTCGGTTGGATAGGAAGTCCACTTCTAGGACTTGCCAGTTTTGGGGTTCTTCTTTGGTGTCTTGGTCTTCCCGCAAACAGTCGAGTGTTGCTCAGTTCACTACCGAGGCAGAGTATGTTGCCGCTGCTAGTTGTTGCTCTCAGCTCCTTTGGATTTCATACACCATGAGTGACTTTGGTGAGGAGTATACCCATGTCCCACTTCAATGTGATAGCACCAGTGCCATAAGCGTTGCAAAGAACCCAGTGCTCCATTCCAAAACCAAGCACATAGAAGTGAGGTACCGTTTTCCGAGAGACAACGTAGAGAAAGGAAAGATAGCTTTGATCCATGTACCCACACATGACCAACTAGCCGATATTTTCACCAAACCCCTAGATCAAGCTACTTTCACTCGTTTGCGGGGAGAACTTGGTGTGTGTTTGATTTCTTGAGTTGGGTGTGTGGGAGCTCCTTTGTAGCATATGTATAGTTTCCTTTGTGCATTTCCTGCATTTGGCATGGCATATGTAACATGATGTATAGGCATCCTTGTATCTTAGATTGCATGCATTTTGTATCATATGCATTGGATAGGAAAAGCCTCTCCTATATACATTGTTCATCATGGGATGCTATATATGTCTTTGTGAGCTTGTTTGGTATGCTATGGTTAGTTTGGCTTAGCTCTTGATGATCTTGATGAATGATCCATGGTTGATGGCTATGTTTTTTGAAAAATGTCACATATATGCTCTCTCATGTGTAAATGCCTCTATATGATCTTGACATGTTTTAGTGGCTTTGCTATGCTTAATTTGTGGTTGGATAGCTAGTTTATTGATCATATGGGGCCAAAGGCTCATTTGCCAGTTTAGCCCTCTTGCTTCATCTTGTGGAGGGGCATAAGTTCCTTTTTGTCGCAAAGACATTTCATGTACCATTTATAAATCTGAAAATGATATGAAAAATGCTTGGAAAATATGCTCCTATGTCATTTGTGCTGAACTTAATTTGCTTTGGGTGCTAAACCGTTGCATGATGCCTACCAATGAGAAGTCTCATACATAGAAGTAGGCACATGGCTCGGTGGCTTTGACATGACATGAGGTGCTTGTGGGTGTTTGTGATGGTCTTATGATTAGAATGGCTGTCCTAGCATGAAGTTTGTGTGGCTTTGCCATTTTGACATGTTTTGCTCATGTTTAGGTATTTGCTTATGAGAGAGTAACTTTTCGCAAAATTACTCAAATCCTTTTTAGCCTTGTCCAATGGTTGTGAATCTTGGTGATCTTGTAGTTAAGGTCATTACGAACCTGTAGAGTATCTAACTTGCTCATTTGGACCTGTGTAGCTCCTTGTGATGAATTTTGTATATTTGAGAAGCTATATGTTGAAACTTTTCGCATTTTGCCTTGATTCATGCATTGCCAACAAGGGGGAGAAGTTTGAGCTTGAAATGGCTTGCTGGATGCATTTAGAAGGTTTTCAGGTGGTTTCGAGCCATTTACGGGCTTTCGTTGTGCACCGGTCCGACGGGTGGGGAGAACCGGTCCGACCGGTGTGCGACGACGCGGTCCGGAGACTTCGAAGCAGAGGACACGCGTCGGGATCGCATGGCTTGCGTCGAGGCTACGGCGGGTGCGGTCGCGGGCATCCGTCCGATGGAGAAGACATGAAGACTTCCAAATCCGCCCTTGAGGGGCTTGTATCCCTAGTTATTAGGAAAGGGCATTTTAGACTTTCGGTTGCCTCCATATAACCCAAGAGGTGAGAGGATGGTAGCCAAGCCTTGAAACCCTAGTTCATTTGCTTTCCTATTTTCCCTTCCTATTTTCCTTAGGATTTCCATAGGACTAGCTTGAGAGCTTCATGGTGAGATCTTGTGATAGGGTTGGATGATTGGGCGGCAAGCTAGACCTTGTATGAACCTTTGTTGCATGTATAGATGATTCGGCGTGGTTCCTCAAGGTTTGGATGTGTTGTTCCCGGTTGTTCTTGGTGGTGATTTTCGGAGCCCTCTCTTGGTGATTTCCTTGGGTTGTTTTCGGGATCTTTCTCTTGGGGATTTGATGGGAGAAATTTGTGGGAACCCTTCGTGGTTCTTTGGGCTGTGATTCCCCTCCCAAATCCGTGAGTAAAGGGGCTCGATTTTGGGGTTTTCCGAGTTCTAGGGTTTGTGGTGTTCTTGGAGGCTTTTCTTCGATTCCTCCTTTTTGGACAAGTTTTGGTGGGATTAAACTTGGCTATGGACTCCTCATGAGGTGTTCCTAATATCCCCAAAGTCTTGTTCAAGTCCGTGGAGCGATTCGGGAGATCGAGGTTTGGATTTGGGGGAGTTGACCCGCGGGTGCTGTTCATCCCGAGCTGCCCAGGCTACACCGGTACCGACCGGTGCTCTTGACGGGGCGAGGCCGGTGCAACCCTCGGTGGGTTTTTGCTCGGGTGAACGTCTGGGTGTGTTCGCTATTGTCCTGTGTTGCTGTTGTTTCGAGTTTGGGTTAGTTTGGTGGTCGGTTGGCCTGTTTGGTGCTTTGGGGGCTTTCAGGCTGTGACCGGTCTAACCGGTGTGTCTCACCGGTCTGACCGGTGTGGAGCCACTTAGTGAAAGTTGCCCAGTTTCACAAGCAGGGACCGGTCTGACCGGTGGTGCTCACCGGTCTGACCGGTGTTGGTCTGTAGACTCGAGGTTTGGTATCCCGCTGCATTCTCGGGTCGGAAGGTTGTGTATTGGTTCCTAGGTCCAGTGACACTCCAGTGGCTACGTGGGCTTGGCCAACTTGAGTAGTGAGTCGGAGACGTGTGTTGGAAGCCGTGTTCATCTTGTTGGAGTTTCCATCTCCTTCGAGAAGAATTTTTATCGGCTCCCATTCACTCCCCCCTCTCTGGTTCGCCGTATCGGTCCTTCAACTTTTTAGGAGTAGAGATTGCAATGTGTAAGGTATTATCACAATCTTACTCTTACTAATTCGAGGCTCCTTTGAAGCCTCCACGTGAAGCCACCTAGGAATCCTAAGTAGACAGTCTAAAAAAATAGAAGCCTCCACATGAAGTCACATATGATCCTATGTGGACACTCTAAAAAATATCATTGATTTCAATAGCCGCTGGATGTATTTTGTTTCTAAAATTACACACATATGCAATTATAAAGAATTAACAAAAATAACACTGCTATATTTTTGTCTAAATTATCCACATGTGACACTATAAAAAATTAAATCTAAACCATCTCTCGGTCACATCTAACACAGTAAATCGCTTTGCTTCAATTGAAAAATTGTCTAACTATCCTATTGTGCCTGCCATTTTGAAGAATTACAAAAACAATTCTCTTATATCTTTGTCTAAATTATCCACACTTGACACTATAGAAAAATTGTATCTAAACCATCTCCCAGTCACATCTAACACAATAATTTCATTTGCTTCAAATAAAAAACTCTCCAACTATCATATGGTTCCTGTCACATGTAATGTAATGTAACGTAATTAGTTTCTTACCTTTTATCTCTTTCCCATATTTAAATCATAAAAAAATCTATTCTGAAAGTATCTTTAGATAATACAACAAAAAAACTAGAACGTACGTGTATATACATGTCGATTAGATTTTTCTTGTGTTCAATCTCTCTTTCATATTTTAATCATAAAAACAATCTATCCTAATAGATTATTAGCTAATACAACAAATTATATACTTTATCCGTGCATATATAAAATTATAAAATGAGAGGTGACATCTTTGGAGAAACATCGCTTTTGTGTACTCCTTCCATCAACTAAAGATTGTTGCTACTTTCACCCATGGAACTAGATCCCCTACTGCTGTTCAACAGAAATGCACGATCAACCTAAGGATTCTTCTATGACTGCACAAAACCTTTTACACCCATTGGTTACACTAGAATACCAGAGATCCATCCCCGACGAGACATTGTTTTTCGAGTTTATTTGATTTCTCTTCTACAATTAGATAATTTTTAAATTATTTGTTATTGTTCAGTTTATTGTGTGCTATAGTTAGATTAATTTTTCATGGCATACGTTACTGAAAGGATCTTGATGTCGTCTAGAGGGGGGTGAATAGACGAATCTGCACTGATTAAAAACTTCAACCCTCTGTTAGTACCAAAACTGGTTAGACCGGTTTCCAAAACCGGTCAGACCGCTTTTGCTAGGCAACAAACCAACAATATAGGTACAAAGCCCTCTACGAGTTCTAGCTCAAACCAAACTTGGTGTAGGACTTCCACAGGTGTTTCCAAGATTGTCAATGAAGTCCCTGCACACAATAGCACACCAAGGTAGATCAAAGCGGAAGCACAAGGATTAAGCTAGAAACAACTTAAGGTAAAGCAAGTGAATGTAAAGCAAGTAAGAGCATAAAGACACCAGATCTATCCCATGGTTCAGCTCACCACTAAGGCTGGCCTACGTCCACGTTGTTGAGGTAACCCACAAGGGCTTTTGGATCTCTTTCAATCCGCTCCTCCCTCACACCTATCACCAAGGCAATAGATGGAGTGTTCCACTATCTTTGATTTGCAATTACAAACTTCTTGGAGCTGCCACAACACGATTGGGAGCTTCCAAGCGACCTCTAGCCATCTAGGAGCCAAGGGCTCCAAGAGTAAAAGATGCTTCAAAAGATCTTCAATGAAATCAGCAAGTGCTCAAGTGTGGGATGCTCACTAGGCTTCTCTAAGCTCTCTAAAGCCCTCACACAAGTCACTCTCTCAACCCAACTCAAGGATATGGAACTAAAGGCTTGAATCTCACTTAGAGAGGTTGGGGAGAGCTTAGCTGGGGTTCTGGAAGGTGTCATTCCGGTTTTGGCCAGAGAGCTCTACTAAGGTTTTGATCTCACGGGTTAGTCTCTCTTGGTTTCACTTGAGCACTTTTTGATGATTGTTGTTGAAGGATCGGATGGCGACTAGAGAGGGGGGGGAGTGAATAGGAGCCGGTAAAAATTCTTCCAAAAGAATCCGGCCTATATCCTAGACAACCCCGGTCACACACAAGCGATGGATCGAATCACGCACCAACCGCCAAGACCACTAGGTTATGGATCAACCTCTAGCCTTAGGAACGATTCCTAGAAGCACACGCGGAAGCACTAGAAAGGGAAGGAAGGAATCGAAACAAACAACACCGCTCACGGCTCTCGGCGGATCGTCCGCCGGGCGGTGCGGACCGTCCGCGATGAATCGCGCGGACCGTCCGACCTCGCTCCCGCGGACCGTCCGCGCCGACGTCGCGGACCGTCCGGCCCTTCCCGCGGACCGTCCGTTAAATCACACGGAACGAACCAAAGCCACTCACGAACCACGGACCGTCCGAGGGGAGCACGCGGACCGTCCGCCAAGCACCCGCGGACCGTCCGCCCGACACCGCGGACCGTCCGAAACTCCGTCCAACCAAAAACCAAAATCGTGACGGATCGAAACGAAGGACGAGCAAGAACGCGAAGAACACGGGACGAACTCGACCCACGCGGACCGTCCGCGACCTCCCCGCGGACCGTCTCGCCGGTGCGGACAGAGCGAGAAACGGCCCGACCCCGAAAGTCAACTCCCCCAAATCATCATCGGATTTCCCAAACGGTTTAAGCTATGGAGACAAGGGTTTGGGGACTTGAAAAGCGTCACACAAGGATACTATAGCCCAAAAATCTTGCCTCCTAACTCCCTAAATCACCGGGAATCGCGAATCCTTTGAGCACTACCAAAAGCTAGAGCACCGCACAAAAACTCACGAATCGAAGTGGTTTCCGGCGTTTGAGGGCACAAGATCAAGCACAAAGATGCACAAGACATCTATCCATGTTTCCCTCAAAGAAATCCGGGGAGAAACCCACTCAAATCCGCGGAATCACACCGGGAACAAAGGCACGAAAACAAGCACAAAAAGCCACACAAAAAACAACCCCCGAATCTTCTATACAAACCGGGAAAGATTCACAAGGTCTAGCATGCCGCCCTAGCATCCATCCCTCTCAACAAATCTCTCATGAAGCTCTCATGCTAGCCTAGAGAAAGTAGGAAGGAAAATAGCTACGAAAAAGAGAAAGAGGAGGGAGCAAATGAAACCCTAAGTCACGGAGAGAGAGAGCCATCAACACACACTCATGGCTTATATATCGAGTCCGCAGCGAGTGGTAAATGACTCGACTACCCCTAACTAAACTATCGGCGATACAACCCACGTAGGGGCATTTTGGTAATGTTTGTGGGTCTTGCCATCGGACGGCCACGCCTTTGCCGCACCCCCGCATCCTCCCGACGCAAGCCATGCGATCCCGCCGCGTGTCCTCCGCCTCGAAGCTTCCCGACACGCCCGGATCCCGTCTCCGTCGTGTTGGGCCCTCGGACTTGGTTTTGAGGCCCAAACCAAGAAACCGTCCGCCGATGGTTTTGTGGGCAAACCACCAAACCCCGCGTGCTCGGTCCGGCCTCCCGCCAAACCACTTGACTTGACCGCCACCGTGCACCGGCTCACTTGTCCATGACTTCGTCTTGCTTGTGTCGCCACCATGTGACCCGCACCCGGGCCCCGCCGTCCACCGGTCCCTCGAACCGAGCCTACTTGTCTCTCCATCTCCCGGGAGGCCCCTCAAGGCCGAAGACCTTTCGCGCCCGTTCTTCACCCGCAACAACACGAACTAGGCCGCAGCCTACACCCGCGCACTAAGCCAAGAGTCGGTCCAACACCCGTTGTCAATCACTCATCACCGAGGAGCGGTCATCCATCGACCACCGGGACGCTCCCGGTCCTCAATCTCCCCCTTGATGAGTGCATTGACAACACACAACGCGAAATGAAATTCGAGTAAAAGAGAAAAGAAAGAAGAAAGAAAAACAAAGAAGCTCAACTCATGACCAAAACCGAAGAAAGGCGAAGAAAGGTCACAAGCCAAGCAAAGCACAAAATCCACACCGAAAACAAGCAAGAAAGCTCCCCCTGAACAAATGCAAGCTCCCCCTGAACATGTGGATGCAAACTTCCAATTTTCAGCTCACCTCTTCGAATTTTCATTAAGCTCACCTTTTCTCCCCCTTGTTGACAATGTATGAATCAAGGTGAAAATGCGAGAAATGCAAAACAAAGCATATAAACAACTACATGAGCTTCTCAAATAGGCCAAATCTAGTGTCAAAGGCTAAAAAATGAGACAAAGATCACACACATGAATCATAGCATAGTCAAAGCATTGCCACAAGTAATATATGAAAATACAAGCATGTGACAAAGCAAAATTTTCAGATTTAAGCGGCTTTTACCAAAAGAAGGCTCGCTTCACATGTAAAAGCCTATCCATGTCACACTTGAGCCACAAACATGCATACCATTTAAAGATCATACAAGGATATCAAATTCTCAAGCAAAAGATCATGGCAAACACCCATAAAGCAAAGCATGTCATGTCAAAGCTCATGAGCCATGTGTCCACTTCGGGGAGACTTCTCCACTTGTGAACATCATGCAACATGTTTTGCACCCATATGTGAAAGATAAGACATTTTAAACATAGACATGATGGATGGAGCATTTTTCAAGAATTATGCACTTCTTTGCAAGATTAATTCATTACATGGTACATGAAGTGCCTTTGCGGCAAAAAGAAGCTTATGCTCCCCCATGAATGCAACATAGGCTAAACATTCACAACGATATCCGGCCTTTGGCCCAAATGCAAGAACAAGGCATCCAAGCACAATCTAAGCATGAAAAGCATATTTAGACCAAACCGTGACATGGATACACAACTACACACGAGTGGAGCAAAATTTCATCAAAAATTAGTCAAGTTTAGCATTTATTTCAAAAGGGGCTATCTCACCACACATATATCTCAAATATTCCAAGAGCATAGCCTCACATCACCATTTCTCCACACATATAACCAATATCTCACAAATAGCCAAAGAGACTCAAATATGGCATATGAAAGAAGCTCATCATCCTAAAATGCAATATGACACAAATGCAACATGATATATGACAAGGTGGCTATCCTACCATGGTTTATACATCAAGCAAAGCACGTATATACATCAAGGTAAACATGGTATGATACATATGGTACAAAAGGAAATCCCCCAAGAATCAACTAGAAAGGGCAACAAATCCCAAGTTCCCCCCGCAAGCGCACAAATGTAGCTTGGTCGAGAGGCTTTGTAAAGATGTCGGCTAGCCGATCTTGGGTAGGGACATGGCTCAAAACAATGGTTCCTTTCTCCACATTGTCCCCTCAGAAATGATACCTCACCTCTATGTGTTTGGTTCCTGGAGTGAAGCACCGGGTTTTTAGCTACGCTTATGGCACCGGTGCTATCACAAAGAAGTGGGATCTCGGGTGCACTCCTCACCAAAGTCTCTCAAAGTGTATGAAATCCACGGCGGTGGGAACAACAACTCGCGGCGCCGACATACTCCGCCTCCGTGGTAGACCGAGCTACACTAGAGCGCTTGCGGGAAGACCATGAGACCAACGAAGAACCAAGAAACCGACAAGTACCGAAGTAGACTTCCTCTCGACTCGTCAACCGGACAAAATCCGCATCGGAAAAACCATGAAGGGAAAGAGTCGAGGAGGAAGAATACCAAAGGCCAAGACCAGGGGCAGACTGTAGGTACCTGAAAATCCTCTTGACGGCCTGTCGATGTGATGTCCTTGGCGAAGCTTGAAAACGAGCGCACAGACACACGCTGAACTGTATGTCTGGCCTCGTCGCCGTCAAGTAGAGGAGGGAGCCGATCATGCTCCTGTACTCCCGCTGGTCCACTGGTTCTCCGTCCTCATCCGCATCCAAAGTGGTCGTACTCCCCATGGGAGTCGACATCGGCTTCACATCTTGCATCTGGAACTTCCTCAGCATGTCTTTCGTGTACTTGGTTTGGTGCACAAATGTACCGTCCTTCACTTGCTTGATCTGCGGCCCGAGAAAATACCGCAACTCGCCCATCATGCTCATCTCGAACTCCCCGCTCATCTCATCCGCAAACTTGGCAACAAGGTTATGTGACGAGCCACCAAAGACAATATCATTCACGTATATCCGAACAATCGGCAAGTCATTTCCATGCTTGAGGAGAAACAAGGTTCTATCCACGGTACCCATCACAAACCCTCTCGCTCAAAAGAAAACCTCTCAATCTCCCATACCAAGCACGGGCGCCTGTTTCAACCCATACGAGCCCTTTTCAACCTGTATACCCTGTGTGGGTACAACTCGCTCTCAAACCCAGGTGGCTGCTTCACATACACCTCCTCCTCTATGACCCCATTCAGAAAAGCACTCTTCACATCCATCTGAAACAACTTGAACCCTTTAGCCACAGCAAAGGCTAGAAGGATCCGAATTGCCTCAAGACGGGCCACAGGAGCAAAGGTCTCCTCATAGTCGATCCCCTCCTTCTGACTAAACCCCTGAGCAACAAGTCTGGACTTGTTCCTCACAACCATCCCATTCTCTCCCTCTTTGTTCTTCCAGACCCACTTGGTTCCTATGGGATGGCAATTTGGAGGTGGTTCAACTAACTCCCACACTCGGTTCCTCTCAAAGTTTTCCAACTCCTCATGCATAGAATTGACCCAGTTTGCATCGATAAAGCATGTCCAATGTCCTTGGGCTCAAAAGTAGCAACAAAAGCAAGATGAGCAAAATGAGAGGAATTCCCGGACCTCGACCGTGTAGTGCGTTCATCGATGTTCCCAATGATCTTCGACGGAGGATGCACTTCTTGAATCCGCCGGGAGCCTCACGCCTCGAAACTACCTCCCCCTCAACTTCAGCCTTCTCTCGCCTCGGTCCTCTTGTTGCACCGTCGTTGTCCATGAAGTAGACGGTCCATGCTCCAAAGTGGTCGTAGGGGAAGTAGTGGGTACATGCTCGGCTTCGGGCGCATGGTTCTCCCCATCATCATCTCCGCCTTCATCTTTCTCCTCTTCAAAGAGGTCCTCGGCCATCTCTTCATCACCCGCACATTCAAAACCAAGAGAGGTACATGGCATTGTCTCGTCGAAGGTCACCTCGCAAGTCTCCATGATTTTGTTAGTCTCAAGGTTAAGCACCCTATAGGCTCTATAGTGGTTAGCATATCCAAAGAAAATACCATCACTAGACCTAGCCTCAAACTTGTCGAGTTTTCCCTTTTTCGAATAAAGCATTTGCAGCCAAAAACTCGGAAATGACTCACTTTGGGTGCCCGACCATGCATAAGCTCATAACAGTCTTCTTCTTGAAAGCTCTCAATAAAATCCGGTTGGAAACATGACAAGCCGTATTGACCGCCTCGGCCCAATACCTCCTAGGAGTCCCGTGCTCATCGAGCATCGTCCTAGCCATCTCACAAAGAGTCCGATTTTTCCTTTCCACAACTCCATTTTGAGGGGGCACATAAGGGGTCGAATACCGATGTTCAAGACCTAGATCACGACAAAAGGCATCAAAACGAGAGTTCTTGAACTCGGAGCCATTATCACCGCGGATAGCTCGAATAGCATTCCCATGCCTCTCATTTTTCAACCTCACGATCGGATCTCGAACAAAGCTAAAAGTCTCACTCTTATCCTCCAAGAAGAACACCCGGGCATAGCGAGAGTAATCGTCCACCACAACAAGGACATACCACTTCCCACCCACCGAGCGAACTCGAGCCGGCCCAACAAGGTCCATATGCAACGGCTCCGTCGGACGCTCGGTCATGACATCGGTCGGGGGTGGATGGGGAGTGGCTACCATCTTACCATGCCTACAAGGAGCACAAACCAAATCCTTCTCAAACTTCAACTTCGGCAATCCTCGGACAAGGTCAAGACCACTCAAGCGGGAAACCAAATCAAAGCTCAAGTGTCCCAACCGCCTATGCCATTTCCACAAATCGAAGAAGGACCAGCCATCAAACAAAGGCGAGCAGGACCCAAAGAACGAGAGAAATCAGCCCCGAAAATCGACCCTCGGGGATGATCATACGTACAAGATCACCTCGAGAATCAAGCAAACGAGACTCGCCGACTTGAAACGCACCTCAAAACCCTCATCAAGCAACCGAGAAACCGAAAGCAAATTGAAACCCAAAGACTTCACAAGAGCCACTCTCTTCAACGTTACCTTGTCACTCACATGCACAACACCCTCCGAAAGCACCCTACCTCGTCCATTGTCCCCAAATGTGATGTACTTCTTTTCCTTCACTGGGGTGAGGTTGGAGAACCACTTCTTATCTCCGGTCATGTGTCGAGAACACCGGAGTCGATCAACCAAATGTCCTCCAAGCCTCCCCGCCCGCAATGTCGAAACAAGAACGAGAGTGAGCTAGCGACTCGACACTTGGGTTAGCACAGAGAAAGTTAAACCAAGGTGTCGAGCCATCTCGCTCAAAAGAGGGGTTAGCAAACATCACTCCCTTGCCACCAAACTTCCCATGTCCCATGGGAGGAGTACGAGCACCACGAGGGGGAAAACGTGGTCCGTAGTTCCCCCGGAACCCAAAGCCGCGATCATCTCCCCTAAACCCGTACCGAGGACGAGTAGGAGGACGTCCAAAGCAAAACCACCACGAGCCCGACCAAACCTCTCACCACCCCGCACACCATCATCTCTCCCCGACAAACCTCTCACCACCACCTCTCCGTGGGAACCTCGCCAATACTCCTCACACTTCCCACACCCCGTGGAAGTGGCACTCTAGGCTCGGGAATACCATGAGGCCGGCGATACCGTCCCGGTTTGCTTGCTCCCTAGCAAGCCTCTCATCTCTCTTCCTCTTGTAGCAAAACTCGCAAGATGCCTCTCCTTGCTACAATACTCACACCGAAGGGGATGGGTTTTGGTTTTGGCTCGGCTTCTCTCTAGGCTTCTCACCCTTCTCACCCACAAACTTCACCGGTTTCTCGGAAATCATTTGTCTTAGGTGGGAATTTGGGTGGATCTTGGGTTGTGTCAAGCTTGTTGCAAAGGTGGTTGGGCTTTGGTGTGAAAGAGTTCTTGGGTGCTTTTGGGAGTGGGACTTGGATCTCTCCGATCACCTCAAACTCGGGGTTAGACTCAACACACTTCTCATACACACTCTCCCCACTCGTTCTCTCCCACTTTCTCACCCAACTTCTCAAAACCCAAACCACGACCATCGCTCTCTTGAACTCCTCAATCATGATTTTCAATTGAGGTTCCCGCCCGTACAACCAACCCAACACTTTCCTCAAATAGTCATTCTCCTCATAGATGACATCCAACCGGGAAGTAAGCTCAAGATTACGCAAAGTGACTTCATCACAGCCTAGAACATGCATTTGCAACGGGGAGATTTCAAAGATGCTTCCAAAGAACTAATGGTAGAACGAGCATCGACAAGCTTAGCATGCATAGTAGGACATGATTTGCAAGCACCAAGCGAGTAGGTCTAGCCTTAAGCTCATCATGTTCACCCTAAGAGCATCTAGTTGAGCCAAAATAGAAGCATTCTTCTCATTAAGCAAGTTTGATCTCATTCAACCAAGCATCACATTCAACACATTCAACATCATCGGGGAGGAGTAGGAGCAAGTTTCAAAGAGTCATTCTCAAGTTTCAATTCAAGCAATTTTGACTCTAACTCTCCTACTTTCTCGCTAGCATTCTCAAGCCGAGCCCTAAGATCTTTCCTCATCTTTTTGGCATCTCTCAAGACACTATCACGGTTATCAAGCAAACCATTCAACCTAGCAATCTCAAAGCAAGCAAAGAGTCGGGATCACGGTTTACCTCATCCTCCGAGTCGGAGTCGCCGTCTTCCTTCACACTCTTCTTGATGCTCGAGCTATGGGCCATGCCACAAAAGCCCTCGAGCGCCACACACGCCTCGGTCCGCCGAGGTTCCGCTTGCACTCTTCTTGCCATTGCGCCTCCCGGCGTCTTCATCTTCGCCGCTTGAGCTTGACCGCTCCTCGCTTGAGCTTGAGTCGATGTCGCTCGCACCGGCCACCATCGCTCTTGCCTTGTTCTTCTTGTAGGCGCTCTTGCTCGGCCACCGCTTGTCCTTGTCCTTGCTCTTGGACTTGTTGAAGTGCTTGCCCTTGGAGGAGTACTTGTCTTCACGCCTCGTGTGCGCCTTGTACTCGTTCACCTTGTACTTGTTCTCCTCCGCTTCCGGCACTCGGCGATGAAGTGGCCAAGCTTGCCACACTTGTAGCACGTCCCCGAGCTCCGCCTTGCGTTCCTCCGACTCTCGTGTAGTCGTTCAAACCTTCTTGAAAGCAAGGCCGCCTCCTCCTCGCCCAAAGACATCAAACTCCTCATCCGGAATGGACATAAGAGAGGACAAAGAAAACTCGTCGACAGGAAGGGTTAGATTTGCCCTTTGATCCTCCCACAAGAGCAAGACTATGGTCGGTCAAGCCCTCATGCTTGGATAGCAACTTCCCGTCAACCTCAGCCGACTTGAGCTTAGAAAAGAGGTCATCCAACTCAATAGTCAAATAATGTCCAGACTCCTTGATGGCCTCAACCTTAGCACCCCAAACATTTGGGTCCAAGACATGCAAGAGCTTCAAAGCCTGATCATGCTCGGAGTACGGAAAATCCTCAACATTAGCCTTCATGTTGTTCACGATGGCGGTGGCATCAATGTCCTCACCGGGAAGTGGAGTGAAATTCTCATATTGCATCCGGTAAGAGACAAAGAGGCGAGCCTTCACATGGTTATCACCACCGTGAGCAACCAACAACTTTTCCCAAATTTGCCAAGCAAGATTCAAATGGCGAACACGCTCAAACTCTGGATCACACAAGCTCCGCACAGGTGATCAACGGCTTTTGCATTAGCCTCATACTTGGCCTTGGCATCGGCATCGGTCACCATAAGAGTATGGATGTTGACCGGAATAGCATAGGTCTTGTCAAGCACAATAAAATCCAACAGCTTTCCTCGAAGAAAAATCATCATACGAGCCGCCCACTTGTGGTAACCCTTGCCATCGAAGTGAGGCGGACCGCCCCGCTCAACGTACGCCATCTTAGGATTCGAGACTTGTCAAAGTCGCAAAGAATCCGCACCAAGCTCGATACCAATTGAAGGATCGGATGGCGACTAGAGGGGGGGGGGGGGGGAGTGAATAGGAGCCGGTAAAAATTCTTCCAAAAGAATCCGGCCTATATCCTAGACAAACCCCGGTCACACACAAGCGATGGATCGAATCACGCACCAACCGCCAAGACCACTAGGTTATGGATTAACCTCTAGCCTTAGGAACGATTCCTAGAAGCACACGCGGAAGCACTAGAAAGGGAAGGAAGGAATCGAAACAAACAAAGACCGCTCACGGCTCCCGGGACCGTCCGGCCGGGTGCGGACCGTCCGCGATGAACCGCGCGGATCGTCCGACTCGCTCCCGCGGACCGTCCGCGCCGACGCCGCGGACCGTCCGGCCCTTCCCGCGGACCGTCCGTTAAATCACACACGAACGAACCAAAGCCACTCACGAACCACGGACCGTCCGAGGGGAGCACGCGGACCGTCCGCCAAGCACCCGCGGACCGTCCGCCCGACACCGCGGACCGTCCGAAACTCCGTCCAACCAAAAACCAAAATCACGACGGATCGAAACGAAGGACGAGCAAGAACGCGAAGAACACGGGACGAACTCGACCCACGCGGACCGTCCGCGACCTCCCCCGCGGACTATCCGCTGTGTGACGGACAGAAGGAAAACGACGACCCCCGAAAGTCAACTCCCCCCAAATCATCATCGGATTTCCCAAACGGTTTAAGCTATGGAGACAAGGGTTTGGGGACTTGAAAAGCGTCACACAAGGATACTATAGCCCAAAAATCTTGCCTCCTAACTCCCTAAATCACCGGGAATCGCGAATCCTTTGAGCACCACCAAAAGCTAGAGCACCGCACAAAAACTCACGAATCGAAGTGGTTTCCGGCGTTTGAGGGCACAAGATCAAGCACAAAGATGCACAAGAAATCTATCCATGTTTCCCTCAAAGAAATCCGGGGAGAAACCCACTCAAATCCGCGGAATCACACCGGGAACAAAGGCACGAACACAAGCACAAAAAGCCACGAAAAACAACCCCGAATCTTCTATACAAACCAGGAAAGATTCACAAGGTCTAGCATGCCGCCCTAGCATCCATCCCTCTCAACAAATCTCTCATGTAGCTCTCATGCTAGCCTAGAGAAAACAGGAAGGAAAATAGCTACGAAAAAGAGAAAGAGGAGGGAGCAAATGAAACCCTAAGTCACGGAGAGATAGAGCCATCAACACACACTCATGGCTTATATATCAGGTCCCGCCGGAGTGGTAAATGACTCGACTACCCCTAACTAAACTACTGGCGATACAACCCACGTAGGGGCATTTTGGTAATGTTTGTGGGTCTTGCCATCGGACGGCCACGCCTTTGCCGCACCCCCGCGTCCTCCCGACGCAAGCCATGCGATCCCGCCGCGTGTCCTCCGCCTCGAAGCTTCCCGACACGCCCGGATCCCGTCTCCGTCGTGTTGGGCCCTCGGACTTGGTTTTGAGGCCCAAACCAAGAAACCGTCCGCCGATGGTTTTGTGGGCAAACCACCAAACCCCGCGTGCTCGGTCCGGCCTCCCGCCAAACCACTTGACTTGACCGCCACCGTGCACCGGCTCACTTGTCCATGACTTCGTCTTGCTTGTGTCGCCACCATGTGACCCGCACCCGGCCCCGCCGTCCACCGGTCCCTCGAACCGAGCCTACTTGTCTCTCCATCTCCCGAGGCCCCTCAAGGCCGAAGACCTTTCGCGCCCGTTCTTCACCCGCAACAACACGAACTAGGCCGCAGCCTACACCTCGCGCACTAAGCCAAGAGTCAGTCCAACACCCGTTGTCAATCACTCATCACCGAGGAGCGGTCATCCATCGACCACCGGGACGCTCCCGGTCCTCGTTGTCCAACCAATGATTCATCCCTCTTGATAGTACGACATACCTAAACTCAAGATAAAAGATAAACCCTAATTACTCCACTTGAGCTTGAACCACAAAGGTATGCCGGTAATTGATCTTCAATGATCCGAGGTCTTCCAATAATGTATACCAACTGACATATGCATGTGCTTAAGCATGTCCACCTTGAGCTAGTGACTTAAAATTCTTCCATAGAGTAGAGATCAACCACTTTGAATTCTTAAGCCACTCCAATTTATCAATCATGACACTAGATGCAATTTATCACTTTCCTCGATAGGCTTGGATATGATACTTCAAAATCCTTGACGCTCTCAACTTCACCCTAGCCACTTTGCTTATGGTCGCTATCCATAGCCTTTGCTTAGTTCCTCATTTTAGCCATCTTGATCTCTTCATCACTTATCCTTGCCACAATTGAGTCAAGCCTTGCACCATAGAGAGAATTCCATTTGAGATGACACTCAATTAGTTTGTCCTTTGATTGATATCATTTATTCTTGCTTTTGCAAACTTTTATTTGTAGGTCCATCACAATAGAGATAACCACATGCCTTTGTCAAAGTTATATACTTGAAGTCTTGCAAATAACTTCTTTGTACAAGTAAATATCCTTCATAAGACGTAAGAGTGAGATCCACTTGATATTGTACTTTGTAAACTCATTGTCTAGGTTATCAAGTTCCATCTTGTATCAAAAGTGAAATCCCTTGATGTTTTACTCGGTATACTCATAATATTGGTCATCAAGTTCCATCATGTGTCAATAATGAAATCCCTTGATGCCATACTCAACTTTGACTTAGTTCTCTCATTTTTTATACCACAAGCTTCTTCTTTATTCACAATGTGCTTTGCTCAACATAGAGAGGCCAACCAAGTACCGTATATCTAATCATGCCTCTAAAAATCGCTCTTCTTTAGCTTAAGATCACTTGTTGTATGCCTTATGTAAAGTCCAATGGGAAGAACATCCTATCCCCATCATGACATTCATTTTTAGCATGCTTGTAAACATTCCATGTATATTTCCATGATCCACTCTTGTCTTATTAGCCAAATATATGATCTTACACATAAATATCATTTATCAATAATCAACAACCTGCTCACATGCTTTACAAGAGTGTTAGTGTTTTAATCAAGTTGTCACTTAATTCACCAAAACCCACTTAGGACTTGATTGCACTTATAGTTACAAATACTAAATTATTTGTTTATAATTTGTCCTGTTGCATGCTACAGTTAGATTAATTTTTCATGGCATATGTTATGAGTACTAAATTATTTGTTTATTGTTAGGTCTATTGCATGCTAGGTATAAATGACTTGCTTCTCAAAATTGTTCTCAAACTGCTATTATTTTCAATTCTTTCTATCGAATTGTATTTTACTTAATTGTTATTTGTGTACCATAACTTAATGTACATAAATTTTTAAAATTGGTATATTATGTCTTTTGTATGGAAAAATAAAACAATTAGATCCATCACCATCTTTTGCTAATACAGTTGAACAAGTTGCAATGGCGAACTTTTTACAAAACAAGAAGTCGCAATGGTGAATAAAAACTTAAGTGAAATTAGATCGGGAAATGTGGAACATCAAGGAAAGGGTAATCAAATTGTGAATATGTTCCGTTTGATTGCCTTTTTGTATTATTTTCGGTTTACAAATTAATAATGATGATGAAAGAAGGAACCATAATGCACGGTGTCATTAATAAGACCTATATGGAAAAGTGTAAACCACTAATTTAAGAATGAAATGTGTACATAATTGCAAATGTCAGAGTCACACCAACAACATAGAAGTATCGACTAATGAAAAATGTCAGGATCGTACGTTAATTTCTTACCCAAAACTACCCTGAAAAGGTTCAAAGATAATGAAAACATTCCAAAGTATAGTTTCAAGTTCATGAGCAAAGATATGCTTTCAACAAGAATAAATGTGGACACGTGCCTATCAGGTAAAATATTGTTGACTTTACAATTTCTACACTTTCACTCATTTTACGACCATTAAATAATAATTCATATTTATGTTTCATAGAGTTTATAGGAGTCACAACACACATTGGACCCGTAGAAGAAACAAAGACAAATTTCGGATTTATCAAAATCCATGATATTTGGCTCTTGATTGAGTAATTGTCCTTTTTAGTAGAAAGCTGCTACAAAACTTTCAACACTTACATGCATACTACAAAACCTACATTGAATTAAAAATATCTTCCATAATGTTCATCAAAATAATTTACCAGACATCAACCGTAACATGGTCTAAGAAAATGAAGTAAAATCATGAAACACATAAAAAAATAATACACTGGTGGAACCGTTACATATAATGGTCTAAACAACTCTTAGTTATTAATTATTCATTTATAAATCATAAACTAACCGGCCTCCGACATACCCATATACTCAAATTAAATTATCTATTGATTAATGCTACATGGGGAGCAAAATGTAATAAGAAGAAGATAAGAAATACCGAGATTTGTGTCTTATTATTGTGGTGGATCTTTCAATAAAACAAAGTTAATTATACTTATTTTTTTTCAAGCATATTATGCAATACAATCTAATAATTACAAGGATCTTGATCAAATTATGCTGATAAAATGCTAATTAATATATTATATTCACAATCTACGGTGCAAAATTGTGTGAACCTAATTATGATGCTCCTAATAAAAGTAAACGATAATTACTAATAATAATTAAAGTAAAGTGCTAGCCCGTGCGGAGTCACGGGTTGATGGACTAGTTACTCCAATAATGAAGCGAACCTTCTGGTGTTGGCTTTGCAAAATGCAATGCGAAGGAGTGGGTGGGAATTTTTTTTAAAAAAAAACTATGGCCGGACGGTGAGAATTTCAGGTACGGAATTTGATATTGACCGTTCTTTCCACACCTTGCTAGTATACTGCATATATCATATCAACTCACGGATCCACTTTGTATGAAATCCGGGTCGAATTTGGATGTGCCCTGAGCCATTAGTTGTATGAAATCCGGGTCGAATTTGGATATGCCCTGAGCCATTAGAGTAGGTGCCCATGTTAACCATCACCTTACTAGTTGAGTAAAGATAAAACCAACTTATAAGCTTTCGTCCATCCTTCATAACATATATGGTTAACCTTTGTCTACTGAGGACAAAAATGTAAATCGAGTGCTATGTGCACATGTGCCCACCTCTCGGAAAGGCTGGACGTGCAGTTCGGATGTGGAGGGCGAGGTGTTGCACTATGTCCGGTTAACCCCAGCAAAACTTAGATTTCTTTTTTCTTTGTACAGAAGTTGAATTTCATTTCTGATTTTGCTAGTTGACTTATAACATGACGTGTTATGTTACAAAAATATATTAAAAAAATTCACGCAGTTTATATTGCGAGTTAAATGTTCGTAGCATATGAAAATGACTTTAAGAAAATTGTTGTGTATTTTTTTGAAAAGTCAGAGGAATTATAACTTTTTGTGTGGATGTGAGGAGATTCTGAACTCCTGACGAGGGTGTTCGTAATCTCGTCTTCTATGCAAGTTCGATATATCGGGCCGCATTCACGTCTTGAGAGCTAATGAGCAGTCGTCCCTCCCAACGACCCGAGGCACTTCGGTGGCCCAGCCTGTTCGTTTGGCTGGTGACTGGTGGTTGGTGCTGATTTGTTCTGGGAGAAAAGTATTGCTGGCTGGTTGCTGGTGGCTGGTTTATTCTGAGAGAAAAGTACTGCTGGCTAGTGGCTGATAAGCCAAGCGAACAGAGCAGGCCCAACAGGGCCTTGGGATCCGCCTCGCTCGCACGACGAATGCTGGCAAGCTATGGCTCGTGATGGCGAAGCGAAGTTCCCCGCATGTAGGATTACGTCCGGATTATTTTAAAAAAAAACTGGAAAAATTTGCGTCCGGATGTTAGTGTCGTAGCTGATGGTGGCGCTACTGGTGTCGGCACGACTGTGCTGTGCAGTGGTAGCTGGTGTCCGCAACATGCAGACGACGATTGACGAGGGTCCGGATTAGGCCCCCCTTTGACGGCGAGATTACCTCCCTTAAAGACAACAAGACATTCCAACACCATTGACAACAAGATCGACAACGTCAAGGCAAAGATTCAGGACAAGGAGGAGAGAAAAACCTGGTCAAGACCCACACTGGCAAGACATCCAGTCTTTGGCCAGTTGGCTGCATCTCCGACCAGTTTCCCACTAGAGGAACCCCCACGACGTGTCTCCGCCTCGCACGACGAATCTCCGCCTCACACGATGAGTCTCCGCCTTGCACGAGAAGTCTCCGCCTCGCACGAGAAGTCCGGTCCCGACTGGCGTGTGGGCCCAGACGCACGGCACTAGCACCACCACCGACGCGTGTGGAGGAACGAATCTCCACGTAATGCAAGTGCAACAGCTGGCGGCCATGCAGGCGGCCCGCCCCGCCAAGAGCCTTAATGCTGAACTGACCAGTTGCGCGGCCATCACATCACCATCATCTCCTGCTTTGCCACACGCAAGCTCAGCCCGAGGCACTGAAGCACCCTCTACAACGCGCACAAGCCCAGACTTAGGCTCGAGCGTGGCATGCTAGGCAAGTACTCGGGCATACCGAGACGAGCCCAAACTACTCGGGGAGGAGGCCAAGCGTCCCGGAGTGAACAGTCCAACCCGGCCACGCGGAGGCTCCCCCGACAAGGCATCACAACTTGGCTTCAATGCACCCCGACGGACAGTGACGTACGACGGGATGTGCCAACTGCCAAGCACTGTAACTCTTTTTTACTTCCCCTTGTGCCCCTCCCCTTGAGACTATAAAAAGGAGAGGAGAGCAACTGTTACAAGGGTTAGACCTTCATAGGATCGAACTCCATCTTTCGGGACTTGAGCTCGACACCCTCTCCCGACCAGCTTGTAACTCCTACTACGAGCACACCTAGCTCAGGAACACGATAGCAGCACACTAGACGTAGGGTATTACTCATCGGAGGCCCGAACCAGTATAAACCCCGTTGTCTCCTGCGCTAACCATCTGAGCCCGATGCACGATCGATATAAATTTACTGCCGGCGGTAGAAAACCCTGACAGTTGGCGCGCCAGGTAGGGGGACATCGTGTGTCTCGATGAACTCCAGTGGATCGGATGGACGGTCGTAGGGTCACACTGACTCCTGGGACCACCCTATGCTTCGGCTCCCTCGGCTTCATCTACACCGGGCCGGTAGAGCCCGTCGCTGGGCGCACCTTCACCCGGCCGCCTCGTCCCAATGTCCTCACAGGGGCTGCGGGACGCGAGGCTTTCATCCGGGGCTTCTCGGACGATGTCATACTCGGAATGTTGGGGCCACACCCAACACAGGAGCGTTTTAGGCTCACCGCCTACTACCTCACCGACCTCGCCTTCTAGGCCAGCGGAGACAAACTGTTGGGCTGGGGGGAGTTCATGGAGCGGTACACCGCAATGTACCCTCGTGGACAGCCCGGCCTCCTGAACGACCCGGTGATGGCCTACGTCGACAGCCTCCACGCGACCGGCACTGTCTCTGGGTCTACGACGACTCGGAGGGAATGGACCGCGCGACGCCACGACCCCACGCGGGAGTGCAACGTCTGCGTGGCCTCAGCGTCGAGCAGCTCTGAACCGGAGCCGGCTCCCCGCCACCGCAACATCGACGCCCAGCGGCGGGCTCGACGAGCTCGCGGAGGCGAGACGCCATCTCGACGAGGAGCTAGCCCTTCTAAACCAAGTTCACCTTGTCAGCCAATTGCTCCACCAGCGTTTTTAGCTGGTCAAGTTCGGCATCACGGGTTGTAAAGTTACGAAACAATGGTGATCGGTATCAAAAGCTGAACTGGATTGAGGGGGAATCTAAGGACAATACCATCGATGGTTGCCAGCAATTGTTTGCGCTGGTCCTCCCACTCCAGTTCGGCGATGCCAGCTTTCTTGGAGACATCTTCCAGCTCGCCCTGGGCCACCTCAAGCTCCGCCTTGAAGCGGAGGGCGTCAAGTTCCCCGTAGGGCATGGGAGAGTAGTGGTCCGACTCCGAGGAGTCGTCCGGCAGAGGTTGATTCATGGCCGGCGCAGAGGACGGGTTCCATTGAATGAACCTGCAACAGAGAGGATCGTAAGAAACAGAGGAAAAATCTAAGACAGATCGTGGAGAAAGTTGGCAGTCATTGCCTCCGACGCGCACCGGCGCGGCTCCCTTCCGCCTCGTCGGCGGCACGGTGCCTGTTGTTGCTACCCGCCATGGTTTTTGGGGCTGCGCTGGTGATTGGGGGAAGAAAGCTTGAGGCTGGCAAAGATTTGAAGGCTAAAAGACTTGGTAAAGAGCTGGGGGTACCTACGATTTTATTTATAGGACTAGTGAAAAGGGATCGTGGCCTTAGATCGTGGTGCATATCCCGAGGAACTTGGAAGGTGGAAAGCTCCTGTCGAAGAAAGGCGGAGGGAGAAATCTGAGGTAAAAAATTGAAAAGATAATGCCGAATGAAGCTTACGGAGATAAAATTTACCTGAGCAGCTTGATTTTGACACGCCATTGGAGATTTGAGCTTGGGGAAAAGATGACCTAGGGTTTGGATCTGGATGGAGGCTCTGACGGATTGCAAGGAAAGAGAATAGGTGTTGAACAGATTTAACCTGGAGACGTTGGCAATTGGAGTCAATTTCGGAATAAAATCACTTTTTATCCCGTAATTGAAGGGGCATGTGTTAACACAAAAATTTGGCACAGGAAGTAGTCTGATTTGTGGGCCCAGCTTGATGAAAAAATCCGTCCAGAAGAAGGAAGGCTTCTTCAAAAGGATTTGGCAGAAGAGTTTGCGGTCGGCAGTTTGCTTCCGTTCGGCAAAAGGGCTGTTCGCACTGATTTTGCGGGATTGCGTGGTGACGTGGCCAGAGCGGAAGGGACGAATGGATGTATAAGCATTCGCACTTGGAGATAAATTAGGTATCAAATATTGTGCTCGTAGTCCATCCGGAGTCATGCCATGACAGGGTATAAATATAGACTCTGGATGTATGTAATTGTAATCGAAACATTCTGAATACCAACCGGCTTTACGCCAAACTCTTGAGTCCTTTAGTCGTGTCGTCGAGTTCTTCGAGAGGGTTTATCGATCCGTCGACCTTCGTAAGTACCGGCAATCTTGTATCATGTCTAGTATCATGCGGTAGATTTAGATCGTGATGCAAGTAGTCTTGTTACCATGCTTAGTATCATGCGGTAGATTTAAGCTTGGTTCAAGAGGGTTTCTTGTTAGATCATGAGCCATGCGGTGGGCTAAGATCTAGCTTGGAGCTAGTTATCGGCTCTATTGGATTTTGGCAAAATTCAATAGATTCATTAAGTTACCCCATGTTGCTTTGAGTTTTACTTTATGTTTAAATTCATGTAACACTCTTTTGCCCAATTTAGATTGATTTGGATCGGCTTTATCTCGTTTAGTGATCCTTACACCGCACTTTCATATCTTGCTTCAAAAGGCACGTGGATCACGTGTTTCTTAAATAGCCGAAACCGAACCAATCTAGGTTGTTACGTGTTGCGGGTTCAAATTTGTCAGTTTTTGTGTAAATCTTGACAGAACCAAGTATCATGCGGTAGATGCAGGTTTTTGGGTTGTCTTAGAGCTAATCATCCGGTGGATTAGATTCTTAATTCAATCTGATAGATTTATCATCTTTGGTGATGTTTGTTCCTTCTTCATGGACCCCGATTCGGTTGTTTAGCCGTATTCGGTTATGCTTTCACGAGTAAAACGTGTTTATAAGTCATGTCTTAAATAATGTGTGCTTTTAGCTTTCCATATTTAGATTGTATCATGTGGTAGATAGATCTATTTGTGGTTGGTGGTGTGATTTTCAAACAAGTCGTATCATGCGGTGGATAAAGTTGTTTGGCTTCATGCTTGACGGGTTTTGAAGTACCTAGACATGCAGTAGACTAGTGCTTTGGGCCTATGCATGCTTGTTTATTATATGTTTGTAATCATGCTTTACTTCATTTATTGTTTATTGTTATTTATTCTCGAGGATCGGTCGTGGTCTTGTGCACGTGCAGTTTTATCCAAATAAAGACCGATCTATCGTCATGCTTGCGTCATCCGTTCGGCTATGTCCTGCTTTACACTTTAAAGTTCCCGAATGGTTTCTAATTTGCTGGTAGATAGCTTTTCATAGCTATATGTCATCTTACATGGCTTTCTAGCCGTAAATATGGAACTGTCTGGTACCATCCAGCAAGTTCCAAGCTTTGGTATTTAACTACTTTGTCTTTTGTTAATTTTCAGGGAAAATTGACTGGCACGCTTTGGAATCTGCTCTTGTGTGAAGCTAGCTTGTTCGGCTTGCTGTGTGCTTGACGTAGGGTGCGAATTTTGCGTCAACACACTTTTTGGCACGCCCAGTGGGACCATCAGTTCAAGATCAAGATGCCTGAAATCGGTGACATTCTGGACGTCACCATTAAGGACCTTTCTCCAGAGCAACTACAACAGCTGAAAGATGCTACAGATCAATTCCAGCAAAAGTGCTTGATGTCGTTCAAGAAGAACAGAAGTGGCATTCCGTATCTCAAAAACGAAATGCCCAGGGTTCTACTGTCAGGAGAAACTGACGCCACAACTCTTCAAGAGAAGGAAGAGTGTATACAAGCGTTTCGGGATGCTGCAGAAGCTGTGCTGGGTAGGCATCATAAGGCTTTCCTGGGCGTGTTCAAGCAAATGATGGTGGGCGTGTTTGGCCCGGGCATGGAACAGGTATTCCGTCGAGTATCCCCTCAGGGATATTATGCGGAGATTGGGGAGTCCAGCTTTGCTCAACCAGCAGGAACTCAACCACCATTACGAAGCTAGCCAGCCCAGCCTCCTCCGCAAAGCGTCGGGAGCCAGCCAGTCCAGCCTCCTCCACAAAGCGCTGGAAGTCAGCCAATGCAACCTCCTCTGCGAGCTGCAGGGGGACATCCAGTCCAGCCACCTCCACAAGGCAATGCAAGTCAACCGGTTCAACAGCCAAATCCATATCAGCCTACGTATGGGGAGATGGCGTTCGGCTCGTCTGGAGTTCCGCCCAATTCCACCTACAAAATAGCCCCAGCTAGCAACAGGTTGCAGAAGAACTTGTACGGTGGAGGTTACCACGAAGTCATGGACTATGGCGCTATTGACGCTCTCCCGAATCCAGGGTATGGCACAGCTGCAGGAGTGCAGGAGGATGATATTCTGGTTCAGAAGATGGCCGATCTGATGCAAAATCAATTCGGCCTCAAGCCTAAAATGCAAGGACCAACCTACACGCCTCCCTTCCCGGAGTGGTACTACAGAGTGATCCTGCCGCCAAGGGTGAAGCCTCCTACGAAGTTTACGAAGTTTTCTGGGCAGGACGGTACGAGCATAGTGGAGCACATTGCTCGTTATCTAATGCAGCTTGGAGAGGCCTCAGCTGATGAGGCGTTCAGGGTTAGGTATTTTCCCCTGTCATTGACGGGCCCGGCGTTCCAATGGTTTACTTCTTTGCCTCCCCAGTCAGTTGGCACATGGAGGGAGCTGGAGCAAAAGTTCCACGCCCATTACTTCAGTGGTAGCACAGAAAAGAAGCTCATTGACCAGACCACTTTAAAACAAAGACACAATGAGACGCCTCTGGAGTTCCTCATGAGGTTCAGGGAGGTCAAGGGCATGTGCTTTTCGTTAACTTTACCAGATGATCAGTTGGCTGATATGGCCGTTGCAGGGATGTTGCCGGCCGTGCGGGAGAAGTTGTTTGGTATGGAGTTTGACAATCTGGGCCAATTGTCTCAAAAGTTGTCACTGATGAGCAACCAGGCCTATGGGTTCAAGAAGGACACCAGATCCAACAAGCATCACGACATAGTTGACATCTATAATCAGTTCCTTGAAAGGGCCGACCAAATGGAATATTCTGATGACGATCAGGAAGTGGCTGCCGCTGAGATCATGTGGGGTAAGGAACCTTTGACTATGAACCAATGTTGGATCAAGCAGACCAAGGGCACATATGACTTCGACGTCACCAAAGCTGACAAACTTTTTGAGTTCTTGGTAAAGTAAGGCCGAATCAAGTTGCCTGAAGGGCATTCTATGCTTCGGCCCGATGGGGTTAAAGAGAAACGTTATTGTGGCTTCCATGATAGAAACTCTCACTCCATCAATGACTGCAGGGTCTTCAGGATGAGGATCCAAAAGTCTATCCAGGAGGGGCACCTGAAGTTTGATAATAAGATGAAACTGGATCGCCATCCTTTCCCTCAGAACATGATTGGCTTTTCTGTTAACATGGTGACTGCTGAGGAGAAGGGGAAGGTCAAGGTCCTGACGTCACCGCAGCAAAACAAGATGGAACAAAGTGGATCCAAAGACGACAAGTTACGTTGGAACAGGTCCACGGAGAAGCCCCTCGTGTCCTTAAAAGCCATATTGAAGTTGGGGAGTCGTCCAGGACCAAGCCCAGGGTCACCACGCGCATCCTCCTCAACAAATGGCAGCGTCAGCAGGAGAAAGAACGCTACCAGAAGCAGAGACACGAGGAGGAGAGGCGCAGGTTTGAGGAAGAAGCGCGCAGGAAGGAACTGGAGCATTACACGCGGGAACAAGAGCGTGCGCATTGGGGGTGCGCATTCTTCAGACACTGCTGGAATGAGGGCTTAAAGCTTCCTACATTGAGAAATTGCCCTGAGTGCAGTGACAAGTACTTTGAGTATAGGCAGGAGACTGTCAATCACCGATCCGTCCATGAAAGAATTGGAAGGATACATCCTAGTGACGATCGGCGTCAAAAAATAATTGAGGTCATTGATCACCCCAAGAAGAGGCAAGCTGACCAGAGATGGGCTGATCAAGCCGAGGAGGGACACGAATACATCTGGCAAGAAGGACAGTGGTGCCCGCCTGGCTTGAGGAAAAGCCAAAAGAGAAGGGTTCAGCGCTTGAGGAACCGGGAATTGAAGCAGGCGGGTATCCAGAGGAAGCAAGTGTGGCGCCCAAAGGACAAGCCTGAAGGATCGGGTCGTTCGGCTCCGGCGTGCATGGTATACTTACCAAACGAATTCATGGCTCCCGTTAATCAAGTTGTGCAGGTGGAAACGTCCCTAGATATCAATGGTGATGAACAGCTTGGGGGATTGATGGCGCAACTGGTATTAGCCAAACAGGCCACCTTCGACAAACCGGCCAAGAATCGACACATGAGGCCGCTATACTTGAAGGGATACGTCAATGGCAAGCCATTGACAAAAATGTTTGTTGATGGCGGGGCTGCAGTCAATGTGATGCCGTACACTACCTTCAGGAAGCTTGGTATGGGCCCCGGGGATTTGACGCCTACGAGCATAATTCTGAATGATTTTGCTGGAAATCCTTCGGATACCAAGGGTTGCGTACACGTGGACTTAATGATTGGGTCCAAGACATTGCTCACGACCTTCTTTGTTATCGACGGCAAAGGAGCCTATAGCTTGCTGCTTGGGCGGGACTGGATCCCCGCCAACTGCTGCATCCCATCTACTATGCATCAACAGCTCATTCAGTGGGTAGATGACGATATTGAAGTAGTCCAAGCGGATGATTCAGTGAGCGTTGCAAACGTCGAACCAGCTTTCTGGGAATATCAAGGCATCGATTGTTTCTCAGGAAAAGACTGGGGTGAAGGTCCTATTGAACCTGTTAGCAGTGATCAACAGCCGATTCAAGCAGTCGGCTCTTATAGTAATTTTTAATGGACAATCCCATTGATGGAACTGATGGCAAGTTGGGGCGAGGATTCATGTCGGCTGACAAATTGGAGGAAGTTGATATTGGAAACGGTGACAAGCCAAGGCCGACATTTATCAGCGCTAACTTGGAATCAGATTTCAGAGATGAGTTAATCAAGCTGTTAAAGGAATATAAGGATTGCTTCGCTTGGGATTATTCGGAGATGCCTGGTTTGGATCGTTCCATTGTTGAGCATCAGTTGCCAATCAAGCCTGGTTTTAGACCCTATAAGCAACCTCCCTGGAAAATCTACAAGGATGAAGTATTGGCCAATGTGAAGAAGGAAGTTGAAAGATTACTTGATGCAAACTTTATTCGGTCGTGCAGGTATGCGGAGTGGATTTCTAACATCGTCCCTGTCTACAAGAAAAATGGGAAGATGAGGGTTTGTATAGATTTCAGAGATTTAAACAGAGATACTCCTATGGCTGGATATCCAATGCCTGTTGCTGATCTGTTAGTTGATGCTGCTGCTGGGCATAAAGTTATTAGCTTCATGGATGGTAATGCAGGGTACAACCAAATTTTCATGGCAGTAGAGGATATATCGAAGACAGCCTTCAGATGTCCTGGCCACATAGGCCTGTTTGAGTGGATAGTCATGACATTTGGGTTGAAAAATGCCGGTGCAACTTATCAATGAGCCATGAATTATATCTTTCATGAGTTGATCGGCAGAATTGTTGAAATTTACATTGATGATGTCGTGATTAAATCTTTGAATCGTGACTCACACTTGGAAGACGTGAAGAGAACCTTGGAATGCACCCGAAAGCATGGGTTGAAGATGAATCCAAACAAGTGTGCTTTCGGAGTATCAGCTGGAGAATTCTTGGGATTTCTGGTACAAGAAGGGGGGATTGAGGTTGGCAAGAAAAGCATGAAAGCTATTGATGAAGTTGTCCCTCCAACTAATCTCAAGGAGTTGCAATCATTGCTTGGCAAGATCAATTTTGTGAGGAGGTTCATTTCAAATCTGTCGCAAAAGGTTTTGCCCTTTTCTCTATTATTAAAGCTCAAGAAAGACCAGAAGTTCATATGGGGTGACGAACAACAAAAGGCTTTTGATGAGATCAAGCAATATATGAAGGAACCACCGGTGTTGGTCCCTCCGCAATTGAACAAGCCTTTCAAGTTGTACGTGGCGGCCGATACCCAAACCATTGGACCGGCCCTTATTCAAGAATTTGAAGGAAAGGAGCGGGTAGTAGCGTACCTTAGCCGAAAATTACTTGATCCTGAAACCAGGTATTCGGCTGCAGAGAAACTATGTTTATGCATGTACTACTCGTGTACAAAATTTCGGCACTATTTGTTGAATGTCGAATGCGTTGTATACTCCAAATTTGATGTAATAAAACATATGCTATTGATGCCAATTTTGAATGGAAGGATTGGCAAATGGATCTTGGCCTTGTCTGAGTTTGAGTTGAAGTTCGAATCGGCAAAAGCTATAAAAGGTCAGATTATTGCCGATTTTATAACTGAGCATCGTGATCCATCGGTTGATTTGCTTGAAATTACTCCTTGGGCTTTGTTTTTTGATGGATCATCATGTGGTAAAGGTGGGAGAGTAGGGATTCTGTTAATCTCACCCAGGGGCGAGATGTTTGAGTTTGCTATCCCTATTCAGCCCACTGTTACAAACAATCAAGCTGAGTACGAGGCATTACTTGGAGGGCTTCAATATTTGAAAGAGGTCGGGGCTATTTCAGTTGAGGTTTATGGAGATTTAGAGTTAGTTATAAAGCAATTGAACGGCCAATATGAGTGCAAGAGTGATGCCCTGAGGAATTACTACGAGGAATGCAGGGAAATCTTAAAGAGTTTTCAGCTAGTAGTTCTACAGCATATTCCTAGAGAACACAATGAAGAGGCAAACAGGTTGGCTCAAAGTGCTTCAGGATATAGAGAAAATCAAGAAGCGTTTGCCATGGAGGTGTGTGCTTTCGGAGGGGATCTTGCAGCGGATGATTGGAGAAAGGAAATCATTGATTATTTGGAAGGTCCATCCCGAAAAGTTTCTAGGAAGCTCAGGTATAAAGCCATTAAATTTGTTCTTCTGGATGGAAGTCTATTCTATAAATCATCGGATGGGGTATTGCTACGATGCCTGGGTCCAGAAGAAGCAAAGAAGATGATGAGTGAAGTGCATGATGGGATTTGTGGAGCACATCAATCGGCCCATCGTATGAAGTGGGTTATTAGGCCAGTTGGATGCTTTTGGCCGATGATGTTGGAAGATTGCTTTGAGTATTACAAAGGATGTCAAGATTGTCAGAAGTTTGGAAATATTCAAAGGGTTCCAGCGTCAGCACTGAATCCCATTATCAAGCCTTTGCCATTCAGAGGCTAGGGTATAGACCTGATTGGCCAAATTAACCCACTATCTAGCAAGGGGCATAAGTTTGTGCTTTTGGCAACGGATTATTTTACCAAATGGGTTGAGGCAATTCCACTGAAGAAGGCTAATGGACAGGCAAAGGCTTCTAACAAGATCATGATCAAACTTATACAAAAGAAGATCGACCAGAAGCCGAAGAGGTGGCATTCGGTACTCAATGAGGCTTTGTGGGCTTACTGAATGGCTCCTCATGGAGCTACAAAGACTTCTCCTTATGAATTGGTTTATGGGCATCATGCTGTTTTACCTTGGGAAACACAGTCAGATTCCAGGAGAGTGGTTTTGCAAAAGGACTTAAGCTCCAAAGATTATAGTGGCTTAATGATGGATGAGTTAGAAGACTTGCATATGATCCGTCTTAGAGCCTTGGAAAACATTGAAAAGAACAAGCTGCGAGTTGCTAAATATTACAACAAGAAAGTAAAGGTCAGGCAATTTGCAGAAGGGGATTTGGTGTGGAAAGCATTACTGCCGATTGGAACCAAATACAGTGCATTCGGCAAATGGTCCCCAAACTGGGAAGGACCCTTTCGGGTAGTCAAGTGTGTGCCTGGTAACGCTTATATGTTAAAGACTTTATTAGGAGAAGAATTTTCTGCTGCAATAAATGGAAGATATTTGAAGAAATACTATCCTAGTGTTGAAATTGATCGTTAATCACAAGCATCAGGCTCACAAGCATTTGACACAGAGGCAGCCGGCGTTCAAGGAAGAAGCCGCCTTTAGAGCAAAAGATCCTAAACAGGGGGAATGGCCAATACTCAGGTGTATTGCCCTTAGCACAAAACTACATTACAGATGCTTCTTGCAGGTTCTTTATTTAACGGCCCAGTTGCTCAAGATTACAAGGGAGTGGGAAGCAGAGGGCCTGGCGTAAGAAGCGAAAGTATGCTTCAATTCTTTTTTCTTTGCTTCTTCAGCTCCTCCCTCTTCAATTGTTCCAGGTAAGGATGAAAATGGTCGAACTCGGTCGAAAAACATCTCAACCGTTTTCTACTTCTACATTTGGATACGAAAACGAAAACGAATACGGTAAATCCGGACACGAACACGAACACGAACTTACGGAATGTCGAAAATGGACCAATTCGAGCGAACTTATGTCGAACATGGTCGGTATACGAAATTTTATACGAAATACCATCTCACACTTCATTACTTTAAACAAGTGCATGAACAAACTAACAAGTGCATGGTTTAGTTCAAGTACATATGATAGTTAACGAGCAAATATATGTCTAGAACAAGCATTTAACAAGACATGAACTTCTAGAGTTCATCAGCATCATCCATGGCATCAGGATCAGTTTCCATGTCATTTGCTTCCTCAGTGCCAGGATTAAGGAAGGAGATGAAGGCGAGGAGGCGACGCAGGAATTACGGCGCTCGGGTCTCGGGAGTCGACGCCTGGAATCACGGACGGGAGGCGAGGCATGAGGCGTCAAGGACTCAAGGGTTCTCATTTTAATTGGGCTAGGCTGTACACTACGGCTGTACCTGTACTTGTGGGCTTTGAGGCTTTGAGCCATGGTCTAAATTCGGTTCGACCGAATTTGAAATACGAAACCAGTCCGAATATAAAATATAAATGAGGAAATCAGTCGAATAAGGCCCAAACCGAATTCGCTCCGAGTTCGAATTTTTTGTTCGAATTTCGAACCGAATTCGAATTTGTCCGAAAAATACGAAATCGATCGGGTCAAAAGTAGAAAACGGCACGGTCGAACTCGGAATTTTCCGTTCCGTTTTCAACCTTAGTTCCAGGACCACCGTGACGGCAACTTGGAAGCTTTGGGGGTGACCATGACTCGCAGCCTCCATTAAGCTGTTCCAAGCAGCTTTCAGGTTACTGTACCTGTCGGAAACATCTGAGACAGAGGAACAGTTGTTAGAGACAGAGATCTGAGCGTGAAGTCAAAGATGGAAGTTTTACCTCCTACCAATGCCTCCAAGGCCATGCGACGTTCGTGTTCGGCCTGGCAACGAGCGGTGATGTCTCGGAGATCGTGCTCCAGATGCCGAACGCGGCGGCGTAACTGGTGGTTGATCCTCTGTTCTTGTGTGGCGTCCTCTGCTTCAAGGGAGGAATCAGAGGAGATGTACTCGGGCATTTCTTCGGTCGCAAAGATTTCTTCAGGAAGCAGATCAAGGCTGGAGAAAACAAAAGGGGGGTAAAACGTGAGATCACACACGAAAGCAAGAAGCAGGTTGAAGAAAACCTCACTCTCGAATGGTGCGCTTCTTTGGGGTGATGTCCTCCCTGATGGGTTGCTTGCCTTTGTCCATGGCCTTGGGGTTTTCTCTTCTGGAGCAGGGGAGAAGATGTGAAGTGATGGATGAGTGTGCGAGTGGATTTGCAGGGCATCCCAGGGGGCTATTTTATTGACTGAGAGAGCGCATTGGGAGTGATGACTGGTTGGCGTGCGTTATTGGAATACCAAGCGGCAGGGTTTTTCTTCCGAATGCGAGGGGTTTTCATTGAACAGTGCTTATGGATTCCCGAATTGAGGATTTTCTGCGGGTTTTGCGCCAAGGGGCATTTGTTTTGCGTGTTCGGCTCGAGCAAAGTTCCCGAATATGTTTAAGAAGAATAAGGCTCACAGTTGCAAACACAAAGGAATCATCACAATACAAGCATGGAGATTGAAATTCTTTATTTATTGCCGAAAATCAGACATCCCTAGTACAATTTAATCAAAAAGCCTGTTTAGCACAGACTGGGGATGAGTGAGTTCGGCAATGGCGTTGCCGTGGCCATCGAGGCACTCCAGGATGATCTCGATCTCGTCGATGTCTTCTGGTGCACCGCCCTGGAAGCCACGCGGCTGGATGGAGTAGTCAACGCCGGTGTGCGTCGCCATGGCGGCCAAGCCAAGGTGGTACCCAGGCGGATACCGTGAGTCGCTACCTCGTCCACGCGGTTTTCCACCGCAGCAAGGCGCTCCACCGGCGTGACTCCGCGGGCGTTCACCTTGTCAGCCAATTGCTCCACCAGCGTTTTTAGCTGGTCAAGTTCGGCGTCACGGGCTGTAAAGTTGTGAAACAATGGTGATCAGTATCAAAAGCTGAATTGGATTGAGGGGGAATCTAAGGACAATACCATCGATGGTTGCCAGCAATTGTTTGCGTTGGTCCTCCCACTCCAGTTCGGCGATGCCAGCTTTCTTGGAGACATCTTCCAGCTCACGCTGGGCCACCTCAAGCTCCGCCTTGAAGCAGAGGGCGTCAAGTTCCCCGTAGGGCACGGGGGAGTAGTGGTCCGACTCCGAGGAGTCGTCCGGCAGAGGTTGATTCATGGCCGGCGCAGAGGACGGGTTCCATTGAATGAGCCTGCAACAGAGAGGATTGTAAGAAATAGAGGAAAAATCTAAGACAGATCGTGGAGAAAGTTGGCGGTCATTGCCTCCGACGCGCGCCGGCGCGGCTCCCTTCCGCCTCGGCGGCGGCACGACGCCTGTTGTTGCTACCCGCCATGGTTTTTTGGGCTGCGTTGGTGGTTGGGGGAAGAAAGCTTGAGGCTGGCAAAGATTTGAAGGCTAAAAGACTTGGTAAAGAGCTGGGGGCACCTACAGTTTTATTTATAGGACTGGTGAAAAGGGATCGTGGCCTTAGATCGTGGTGCATATCCCGAGAAACTTGGAAGGTGGAAATCTCCTGTCGAAGTAAGGCGGAGGGAGAAATCTGAGGTAAAAAATCGAAAAGATAATGCCGAATGAAGCTTACGGGGATAAAATTTACCTGAGCATCTTGATTTTGACCCGCCATTGGAGATTTGAGCTTGGGGAAAAGATGACCTAGGGTTTGGGTCTGGACGGAGGCTCCGACGGATTGCGAGGAAAGAGAACAGGTGTTGAACAGATTTAACCTGGAGACGTTGGCAATTGGAGTCAATTTCGGAATAAAATCACTTTTTATCCCGTAATTGAAGGGGCATATGTTAACACCAAAATTTGGCACAGGAAGGAGTCTGATTTGTGGGCCCAGCTTGATGAAAAAATCCGTCCAGAAGAAGGAAGGCTTCTTCAAAAGGATTCGGCAGAAGAGTTTGCGGTCGGCAGTTTGCTTCCGTTCGGCAAAAGGGCTGTTCGCGCTGATTTTGCGGGATTGCGTGGTGACGTGGCCCGAGCGGAAGGGACGAATGGATGGATAAGCATTCGCACTTGGAGATAAATTAGGTATCAAATATTGTGCTCGTAGTCCATCCGGAGTCATGCCATGACAGGGTATAAATATAGACCCTGGATGTATGTAATTGTAATCGAAACATTCTCAATACAAACCGGCTTTACGCCAAACTCTTGAGTCCTTTAGTCGTGTCGTAGAGTTCTCCGAGAGGGTTCATCGATCCGTCGACCTCCGTAAGTACCGGCAACCTTGTATCATGTCTAGTATCATGCGGTAGATTTAGATCGTGATGCAAGTAGTCTTGTTACCATGCTTAGTATCATGCGGTAGATTTAAGCTTGGTTCAAGAGGGTTTCTTGTTAGATCATGAGCCATGCTGTGGGCTAAGATCTAGCTTGGAGCTAGTTATCGGCTCTATTGGATTTTGGCAAAATTCAATAGATTCATTAAGTTACCCTGTGTTGCTTTGAGTTTTACTTTATGTTTAAATTCATGTAACACTCTTTTGCCCAATTTAGATTGATTTGGATCGGCTTTATCTCGTTTATTGATCCTTACACCGCACTTTCATATCTTGCTTCAAAAGGCACGTGGATCACGTGTTTCTTAAATAGCCGAAACCGAACTAATCTAGGTTGTTACGTGTTGCGGGTTCAAATTTGTCAGTTTTTGTGTAAATCTTGACAGACTCAAGTATCATGCGGTTGATGCAGGTTTTTGGGTTGTCTTAGAGCTAATCATCCGGTGGATTAGATTCTTAATTCAATCTGATAGATTTAACATCTTTGGCGATGTTTGTTCCTTCTTCATGGACCCCGATTCGGTTGTTTAGCCGTATTTGGTTATGCTTTCACGAGTAAAACGTGTTTATAAGTCATGTCTTAAATAATGTGTGCTTTTAGCTTTCCATATTTAGATTGTATCATGCGGTAGATAGATCTATTTGTGGTTGGTGGTGTGATTTTCAAACAAGTCGTATCATGCGGTGGATAAAGTTGTTTGGCTTCATGCTTGACGGGTTTTGAAGTACCTAGTCATGCGGTAGACTAGTGCTTTGGGCATATGCATACTTGTTTATTATATGTTTGTAATCATGCTTTACTTCATTTATTGTTTATTGTTATTTATTCTCGAGGATCGGTCGTGGTCTTGTGCACGTGCAGTTTTATCCAAATAAAGACCGATCTATCGTCATGCTTGCGTCATCCGTTCGGCTATGTCCTGCTTTACACTTTAAAGTTCCCGAATGGTTTCTAATTTGCTGGCAGATAGATTTTCATAGCTATATGTCATCTTACATGGATTTCTAGCCGTAAATATGGAACTGTCTGGTACCATCTAGCAAGTTCCAAGCTTTGGTATTTAACTACTTTGTCTTTTGTTAATTTTCAGGGAAAATTGACTGGCACGCTTTGGAATCTACTCATGTCTGAAGCTAGCTTGTTCGTCTTGCTGTGTGCTTGACGTAGGGTGCGAATTTTGCGTCAACAACGCGAACGCCGATGCACCGCCACTTTTTCGGCGGGCGTCCCAGAACCTTGCCGCTGCGGCCATGCTGCTGCGCGGCTGCCCGGAGCCTGCGACCTCTGAGGGGGGACGAGTGCGCTAGCAGCTGAAGGCGCTGCTCGAGGCTGCGGCGACATAGCAAGCGGAGAGCTCCACCTCGCGCCAGCGCTTGGAGCGTGGGCGGGCTGGAGCACCATCCGCCTACGGCCTGAATCCGCTTCCTTCTAGCACCAAGCGTGCGGGAAGGGAGCCGGAGCCGCGGCATCTGTGGTCAAGAGTCGTCTCGGGCCCCACCACGACGTCCGGAACACCATCGAGGCCCGACGACGAGCTGAGAGCGTCGACAACAACCGCGACAATCGCTCGTGCCAACACGACGACCGTGGACGCGGACGGCTCCACGACAGCGACGACGACCGCGAGCACAGCTGAAGCGTCCCCTCATCAGAGGTGACTAAATGTGACACAAATACCAGTCCTAGAAGGCTGGTATCACATTTATTACAACAGGTGGATCAGTCTTTTACATCACGGCGACACAAAGGGCACGGAAGTGCCAACGCAACAAGGAACAACACAAACGCTAACGACCACACTACGATAGCAAAGGCTTCCAAAGCCTCATCAGAGTACCACACCATGGAAGCTCTCTGTGGAGGCCCTAAGTTCACAGGCACGGTTGGGTCTAGGGCAGCGACCTACTCGACGTCTTCGGGAACAAAATTGGGATCCTCCTCTGAAAAATAGTTAGTTAAACAAGGGTGAGTACATACGTACTCAGCAAGTCCAACCCCACCCACGGAGGGGCTTATAAGCAGATCATGCACATGATATATATAACAAGGAACAGGTTAAGGTTTATTTGCAAACTCATTTACTCATGCAGGGGTTCATTTTCGAAAAGGTTTTCGCAAACCAATTTTATAACCAAAGTGACTCAGTTGTTTTAAGAAAACCACTGTGGAACTACCGGACTCCCCGTCCGCAGTAGCCCAGGCACACAGCCACACACTTCACCCGGAAAACAACTCACACCAGAAAAACATCCCAAACCCAAACACTAGTTTTTGTGACCACACAGTGACTCGTCCAATACCGTGGACACGGCTATTCGAATAGGTTTGACACTCTGCAGAGGTTGTACATCTTTACCCACAAGTAGGGTACCGTCACACGGACACCTTAGTGCCGGTGCGGATCCTATCAAAGCCATTACCCACCTTAGCTAACCCTACGAGCCACCACGGAAGCAACCAAGGGGTTATCCCACATAACCAGGGCGTACCTCACACAGAGCGTACCCCTACTCCTTGGTCTCCCGCCGCTCACCCGCACACCAGATGGCAAGTAGATTAACTAGTGGGATTTATGCTAAGCCGGTGCCACATACAACGGTTGAGTGGTTGTACGATGATTTGGGTCAGGTGAGATGTCACGCAACCCGGTCCTTAACCGACAAGATGGACAACTCCCAACACGCTCAACCACACAGGTACGAGCTCACCCATACTCCTGACGCACACGTCCATCCCGTCTACCCAGTTCTTTACTCATTTTCCAAACATATCCCATTTCCAATTTTAAAGCACTCACACATTTTGAAAGCACTCACACATTTTTAAAGCACTCATTTAGGACAAAACAAGGTTCAATCATAGCAATCAAGGGTGGCTATCCTACCATGTTTTTGCAGTAAAACAATATGCAATTTATAAAACGGGTATAGGGGTGTATTTATAAAACTAGGAACAAAGCATGCATCAAAGGATGAGATTGAACTTGCCGTCTTCGAAGTCTTCGGGGAGTTCCGGCTAAGCGTTCGGGATCTCGGGCTCCTGCTCGCAGTAGTCGGCTCCAAACTCCGGCTCGGGGTACCTTCCTTCGTTTACTCCGTCAGCTATAGCGCACACACAAGCATGCAATCAATATAAGCACACACAATTTCTCCGGCTGAGCTCGAGGAAGGGAATTAGATAAAATAGGGGAATAAATATCACACGGGGGGTTTTGGGTGACGGATGGGTGGCGGTATACCCGGTACGGGTGTGAGGAAGTTTGGGCGCGATTTGGATTAAAATCGCGCATGAAATGACGGGTTAAATGAGGTGTTTTGGGTTAATTAGGGGCCTGATAGTATTTTATTATAAAAGAAAAGGACCTAATTATAATATTTAAACCTAGCGGGGGTGTTACTAAATAGTCCAGGAGCATAATTGTAAAGGGACAGGGTTGTTTTTGTGGTTTAATTTAAAGCATAGGGTCTGTTTTGAAAGAAAAGAGTGAGAGAATAGAGGGGGGTTCGGTTTTGGCAAAGGGGGAAAAGGGCAGGGGGTATGGGCAAAACAACCATCTTCTTCCTCCCCCCCTCACGATACAGAACGCAGGAGACAGGGAGGCCGGTCGTGGAAGGGGGGAGGGGCGCCGGCGACCCAGGCCATGGGGGCGGCCGGGAAGTGGGGCAAAACGAAGAGGAGGTCGAGGGCAACTCATTCCGCTCCTCACCTTGGTCGGGGACAAACCGTGGAGGGAGATCGACAGCGGCGGGCGGTCTGCAACCCGGAATGGCACGGCGGCACTGGTGGTGGCGATGGAGAGCTCGGGGAGGAGGGGGAATTGGTCGTGGAGGTGCGGGACGAGGTGGGGAGCCGGTCCGGCCCTTTTATAGGCGCGGAAAGGCGGTTCGGGCGAAGATTTTTGAGCTCCAGGAGCTTCGATGGCCGTCAATGGCGGTGGGGAGAAAATATCATGGCATTGACCTCGGGCTGACGAGGCTTCGGGGGACCGGATGCTGTTGAATGTGATGCGTCGTGCAGGTTCGCCGTGGGGGAGGAAAGGCAGCGACGCCGCGCTGTGGTGGAGGTGACCGGTCGGAGTAATGGTGGTCTTCGTTTGTCAGGGAAGAGGGGGGCGATGCTGCCTGCTGCAGGCGTGGGGCCGTCCCTGGCGTGCTGCCTTGGAGAGGGGGGCGCCGTCTGGAGGAGGGGGGCGCCGGCCCACACGAGGGGCGCGCAGGGGGTGGTCGCGGCCCCCGGGTCGCGCGCGCGAGGGGGAGGGGCGTCGCGGCCTGGGGGTCGCGGCTTGGACGCGGGAGGAAGAAGGAGGGAAAAAGAAAAGAAAGGAAGAAAAGAAAAGAAGAAAAGAAAAAGGAGAAAAAGGAAGAAAAGAAAAGGAGAAATTGGAAGATAAAAAGAAGTAGAAAAATGGGAAAAGAAATAGGAAAGAGTTTTAGAAAAATTAGGAGAATTTCTCAGAAAATTAGAGGAAGAGTTTTTGTGGATTTTTCTGGGTTTCTCGGATACCGGCGTCAATTCCGGGACGGCGGTGATGGCGAGGCGGACCGACCGGCGGGACCGCGGCGTGCGTGGGATTCCCGGCGTGGTGGCCGACCGCGGTGGCCGGGGCGACACGCGACGGGCGACGCGCCCGAGCGCGAGCAAGTGCTCGGCGGGGATTCGCGGCACGCGCGCCAAGGGGAAAAGAATCGACCGGGGTTTCCAAAAGGGGTAAATGAGCTCAGCTGGAAAGTTTTGAAAACACGCGTGATTTATTAGGTGGTTTATTAGGAGCTAAAAACGCGGGCGTTACAAACCTACCCCACTTAAAATGAATCTCGCCCTCGAGATTCGGCTAGGTTTCGAACAGGTGGGGAAACTTTTTCTTCAACGCGTCCTCTCGTTCACACGTGGCTTCTTCTACTCCGTGTCTACTCCATTGAACTCTGCACACCCGTACTTCTGATGTTCTTATTCTTTTGACCACCGTGTCCAAAATCTTGATGGGCACTTCCTGGTACCTAAGGTCTGGCTGTAGATCGATGGTCTCTACCGGTACTCGCTTTTCTTTGAGGACCTTCAAACATCTGCGTAGCTGGGAGACATGAAACACTGGGTGTATGTTTGACATCTCTTCTGGTAGCTCCAACCGGTATGCTACTGCTCCGACCCTCTTTAGTACTTTATACGGTCCAATGTAGCGAGGGGCCAACTTTCCGTGCACCTGAAATCTCCGAGTCCCTCGGATAGGTGAAACCTTGAGGTAAGTGAAATCTCCAGGATTGAAGCTTGCTTCACGCCTCTTCTTGTCTGCGTAGCTTTTCTGTCGGGATTGGGCGGCTTTCAACTTTTCTCGAATGTCGGCTACTCTCTCTTCGGCTTCCTTTATAAGTGCGGGCCCAACCAGGGCACGTTCTCCTACTTCCGACCACATCAAGGGTGTCCTACATTTCCTCCCGTATAAGGCTTCAAACGGCGACATTCCCAGGCTTGCCTGGTAGCCGTTGTTGTAGGAGAACTCCGCATATGGTAGACTCTGCTCCCAGTCTTTGCCATAGGTGAGGACGCATGCTCTCAACATGTCTTCTAGAATTTGGTTTACCCTCTCGGTCTGTCCATCTGTCTGCGGGTGATACGCTGAGCTAAAGTCCAGCTTGGTACCCATGGATTTATGCAAACTTTTCCAAAATCTAGAGGTGAACTGGGTCCCTCTATCTGAGACTATCCTGCTAGGCACTCTACCGAAGAAGGGAATCAAGTCGCGCTCGAGGACGCGATCGACCAACTCGACGAAGCGCGCGATGTGGTGTTGCTGTGGAGCGTCAAGTACCAGCAGGCGTTGCGGCGCTACCACGAGCGTAACATGCGCCCACGCGAGTTCCACGTCGGAGACCTCGTTCTCCGACGAGTACAAGGCAGCAAGGACAGGCACAAGCTATCGCCACCTTGGTAGGGGCCGTTCATCATCCATGAAGTGCTCCGACCAGGGACGTACAAGATCCAGTACAAGGATGGGAGGGTCGTCACCACCTCGTGGAACATTAAACACCTGTGCCCGTTTTATCCTTGAGTAAATGTTCAAAACTCATATGTCAATAAATAGATACTGCATGCCTTGTTCACATGTCTCTGAGTTCTGAACTTATCTTCAATTGTGTTCATTTCTTTGCGGCAATGTTTCAACTTGAGCAGAGAGTGTCTTTGCACCCAAGCAAATACGCTCCCTGCTCGGGGGCTACCAAGGGCACGATGCCCTCATCATTTTTTCAAATGTTTCAAAAAATTCTAACAACTTTGTCGAGACCGATCACACGGGCGAAAGGTTTTTTTATGGAAACTCAAACTCACGAAAAGTAAAGATAACGGCTTGTGTGGGATGACGGGTTGCTATTCGTTCAAAGCTCCTAGTGCTAACGCCCCCCCGGCTACGGCACGAAGACTTGTGAGTACTCCTCTAGTTCCCAGCCTTCATCCGATCTCTTTTCAAGAGCACCCGAGTGACCGCTAGGACTCTGGTCTGGAAAAGTGTTTTCACAAGCAAAATCTTGGCAAGTTATCTCTCGAACCTTTCGAGTTCTCGGGGGCTACGAACGAACGGTTGCGCTTAGTGGATTGAAGAGGCCAGGCCTTCCGACTCCTACGCCTCCGCGGCTCCAGAGTACGGCCCGACCGTTTCGATTCTCTAAGTTCGACTGCGCGTTGCTACAATCGTCCTTGAGCACTTTGAAGAAATCGGGGGATAACGCAAGATAAAAAGCTTAGCTACACGCTTGGTAGCCTTGCAACTTGTTCAAGTTGTTACAACAAAATAGTTCATGGCATGTTTAATTTGGGGGCCCAAGAACTCCTGGGGCTTCTGATTCGTCTTGTGGCAGCAGCTCCAGGTCCTTTAGAGCGGTGTCGGCCATGTCGCAAGCAAAGGCGGCGTAGTCCTCCTCCAGCTCATCGCATTGGTCATCACAGATACTCGGGGCCCAGCTGCCGCTCAGCACTGTGCGGTCCAGCCCTTGGTAATGCGACTCGAACATGGCAAGGACCCGGTGCACCGCATGACGAGTCGTCGAAAACTCAAGTTCTCACACCACACCAGGAAGGCACCCGACCTCTTCGATCAGCGTCTCAGGCGTTCTTGGACCAAGCGACATGCCGAGCCCGGCCATGGCCGAACTCATCGCCCACCCGAGCTTGGCGATGTCCCTGATGGCCTTCTCGCTGATGGCCTCTGACTTGCGCCGGGCGTCGCGGGCCTGGCTTAGGGCAGCTGCGTCCTGCTCCCGGGACGCTGGAGATTGCTCCAGCTCGGTCTGAACCTCTGAAAAACAAACAAGGACGAGAAGTCACGACAGCTCGCGAAGAAGAAGAAGACGGAACCAAAGTTCGACACTCACTCTGGAGCTGCTCCGACAAGCGCCCGATGGCACCCTCCTTCTCGATGACCTTGAGCACAGCGGCGTTCCGCTCCTACTTGACCGCCGCCAGCTTCGCCACCATTTCGGTGCAGATCACGCGCATTCCTGCAACCACGGCCAATGAATCAGAGTTTGATAAGGAGCAAGCGACGAACCGAACAAGGAGAGGAGGGGACCGTACGACTTACCATCAAGGTCCAGCGACAACTTGGCGCTGGTGTCGCGAAGTTGTGCCGCCTCCTCGGTGACCACCTGGAGTTGGTTCGTAACCTGGGAGAATTGGCAGCTCGTCGTCGCCAAGTCCGTCGTGGTCGTGCCCAGGTCATGCTCCAGCTCCGACACCCTTGCTTAAAGCGTCGCCTTCTCGCAAATGGCGGCCTGGGCGGCGGTCTCGGTTGCGGTCGCAGTGGTCTTGGCCCTCTCGGCGGCCTCCTCAGCAGACGCTGAGGTTGCTCGGAGCTTCTCGACCTCGGCCTCGGCGAGCACCAGCCTCGACGCCAGCGAGTCCCGCTCGGTGGCAGCCGCGGTGGCGGCGGTCTCGGCAGTGGTGGCGCGATCCTCCGCCGACTAGCGGGTAGCCTCAAGGGACGTCCACGCAGACGCCTCGCTCGCCACGGCGGCACCCGCCGCGACCCGGGCCACGACGAGCTGCATCTCCAGCTGAGTCCGTTCCGCACGGAGCTCTCGCACCTCACGGGCACATCTCTGACCCGATGACTCGAGATTCTGCCGCCAGCAAAGTAAAAATAAATGATGCACTTCGAGAAGACCAAAGAAGGGCATGACCTTCAAACAAGAAAGCTTATCGAGGTCGCTGGGAGGATCAGCTCGTCGAAAGCGTGGCGCGCCCAGTTCAACCCGCGCTCCAAGGTGTTGCACGCGGCAGCTTCCTCATCGTCCTCGGTGTCGTCACCCGACCCGGAAGTGGCCGCCCACGAGGTGCAGGCGAGGTCGAGGACCAAGGCCTCACCGCTTGGCACGCCCTGCAGCAAAGCCGTCCCCACCGCCTCCTCGACCTCTTGGATCTCCGGTGAAGCAACCCTTGTCGTGTCCTCGGGAGCGACTCGCTCCTGAGCGGCTGCGGCAGGCTCGTCCGGCTCACGAGCATCATCATCACTAGTGGCGATCGGGCGAGGCGGCGACGACTCCGCCTCTCCGACAGCACCCTCTGCCACGCCTGTTGTTGAGGTGGCGCCTGTGGGTCTCGCAGCTTCTACTGGTTGGGGAAGGGGTGTTTCCTCCCCCTCCCTAGTCGGCGGCAGCGCGGACGCATCTGCAGCTGGCTCTATACCGGCCGCGGGCGCCTCGAGAGCCGCATCCGCCACTTCCGTTGTGGCGGCGGGAGCGAAGCCACCGGCGCGCTCGTACTCGTGCAGCGCCTTCGAAACCGACGCGATCGTCTCCATGATTGAAGGCTCGGCGAACATCCACTCCGTCGCCACCTCCAGCACCTTCTCCGGGAGTTGGGGGCTTCGAGGTCAATAACCCTGACGCCGGGGAAGTCGATGTACCGGCACGTCGCCAGCTCCATCACCTCCTCGACGGTTACGACGCCCCGGGCCGAGGAAGTCTCTGCCACCTCCGCGGTCGGGAAAGGACATGGGACCTCAGCCGTTGGGGAAGGCTCCGGCACCTCTGCGGCTGAAAGAGGACCCGCCGTCGCCACCACCGGGGCTGGCTCCATCGCCGAGGTTATCACGCCCCCCAACGATGGGGGAGGTGCTGCGTCTTCATCCAAGACCACCACCACATCCCTGCCGCTCAGGCCGGCCTCGGTCGGCGGCTCCAGGGCCACATGAGGGGCGGTCGCCCCTGCGGCTGCCTGACCCTCCTCCATGACGGCAGCAGGGACTGGGGGAGGAGGCACGCCCGATGCCTCCATCGCGGCGACCGCAGCCGGCTCCTCTTCAGCCCGTGCCGCCAACGACTCGACGCTCGGGGACTGGGGCGGGGCTCAAAAGTCACCACTCAGGCGCTCAGCGCCAGGCGCTTCAAGGGCGCAAGGCTGAGCACCCCGGTGTCGGTGTGCCTACGAGAAGACAAAAGGCGACGTCAGCAAACAAATCAAGTCGGAAGACCTACGATAAAGAAGTTCGAAGTCGGGGAACTTACATCTTGGAGTGCACCCGGGCTTTCTTCACCGGGCGGCCCGACGAGCCCTGCTCGGGGGCTGCGCACTTCGAGCCAGCTAACTCGGGGGCTGCCCCGCTTCGGCCCGCCGCTTCAACGATGACAACACGCTCCCCCCGCTCGCTCGGGGCCGACCCCCCCGTCCTCCGCGACGGCCGGGGTTGGATCGTGGCCCCCGCCGGCGACGAGGGACACGTGAACATCCGGGGGGGCCCACCGCCCGGATAAGCAATGACTGCAAACGTCGCGGGCAGCGCTTGGCTCGGCCATCGGCGGTGCCCTCGGCGTCGACGCCGAGTCCGACAACCCCCCCCCCCCCCCCCCCCCCCCCACACACACACACACACACCCCGCGATCGGTGACTCTGCAGGGAGTTGGAGTCGGGGCAGTCGGAGCCATCATAAAGCTGGCGGGCGAACGCTGGCCGCTCCTCCGACCTCCTCGGGGGTCGGCTTGGAGACTCGGAGAGGGAGATGCTAGGCCGGCAAGCTCGGTGGGTTGCGCGGTGCGATCGGCCGCAAGCGCGCATGCGAGGGAGAGGGAAGGCCGACGGCCTGCTCGGCTGCGGGCCAAGAAAAGATGGGCCGGGGAGAAAAAGTCGGCTGGGCCACACTGGTGCTAGGCCGACAGAGAGAAAAGAAAAGAGGGGGAAAGGGGAAGTGGGCCGGTGAGGAAAAGAGAGAGGGGGTGGCTGGGTTGGGCCGGGAGAGAGAAGAGAGGGAGGGGTTTGGGAAGTTTTCTTTCTTCTTTTTTTCAAACCTTTTCAAAACTTTAAATTTAAATTCTTTTCAAAATTTTCAAAACATTTTAAAAACCTATAAAACTTCACACAAACAAACAATAAAACCATGCATTCAAATCATGATGCACAAACACTTATTGCTTCTAAATTATTAAAATGATATTTAAATATTTTAAAGGCCAAATTTATTTGATAGTTTATTTAATCCTTAGAAAATAAAATCTAAAACACATTGTTGCTTACATTATTTTGGTGATGGAATTTTAGGGTGTTACAACACGGCAGCAGCACACTGGACGTAAGGTATTACTCCTCGGAGGCCTGAACCAGTATAAACCCCGTTGTCTCCTGCGCTAACCATCCGAGCCCGAAGCACGATCGATATAAATTTACTGCCGGCGTTAGAGAACCCCGACAACGATGGTCAGGGTCAAGTAGCTAGCTGGTGGAAACGATCTTGTCTTTTGGCCAATGCGTGAGTTGTTACTGTAAAAAGTGAAAGTGTGCTGCGAGAGAAGATGTGACTCAATATGATTGGTGAACAGTGCATTCGCAGTGCTAATTTACATATCTGAAACAACCCCTAAGTGTCGTCTGAGGTGGTTAGCTCGTTAGAGTGTCGAGGAGCTAGCTAGCCATCTCGTGTCTGATTCCCGCGGGTCACACCCATGTTTGTGTGTGAATGTACTCATTCCAATTTTGAATTATAGTTTGTCTGACGTTTTTAAATTTAAGTTTGAGCTTGTTTTATTAAAAAAATATGCAAAATATCATTTCTTTGATTTGCTTTATTAATATTAAAAATCTTACAAAATAATTTAAAGCACAAACTTAAAAAATGATTTATGTTTGACTATATTTACACAAATTTTGTTAAATAAGACAAACAGTCAAATTTGATGTTAAAAAGTGAAACGATCTATGATTTAAAACGAAATGAGTGCCACATTTGAGCCCCTCTCTCTGTGTACTTTCAATTCCACAGATGCTGGTGCTTATGCTGCATCACGACCCCTGCGTGTTTGTGTGATGCGGGTACCTGGGACCTGGGAGACGGGTGGCTTAGACAGACTGACGTCGCCGCCGCTGACGCAGAGCTGATGATGTCATCGGGCTCTCGTTGACAGAGACCGAGTGGTCTGCATACGTACCCACCCGTACGATGTCCCTGGAGCACGTACTGTACTCAACGGCGACGCTCAAGGTATCTGCGGCGCTTAATTGGACTGTGCAGACATCGAGTTGAATGTGCATCACCCCCACGGCCTCACCACTGTACATCACATGAGAAATGCCGTTGGCGCTGATGGACTCCCAAGTTCCTCCCACCAGCGATTTCGGCCGTAGTTTACAAATTGATTTTTCTTAGGTGACTAGTGAACAGTGATAATTTTCTGATGATCTATGGTATTGGAACCGTGAGAGGAAATTGCAGTTTTGGTAATCTAAACGTTAGGCTTCTCAATTTTGCCACTTCCAACGTTGTCTTCGTAAAAGTGAGTCTTGGAAATCCATGTCCTTAGGTGTATTTCTCCCTATTTTTGAATCAAAATACGTATATGTATTTCCTATCTGATGATATTTCCTCGACAACATCGGCGAGTTCCTCGGCCACGGCGTCACCTGCCAGCTTATCAGCTCCACCGTCGCCGACCCCAGTGAGCTAGCTATCTCCCCTGTTTCTCTCTGTTCTTTGTAGCTAGCACACGTACGTACTCCGTCTTCGTTTTACATTGTGGTTCTGGCGCGCCCAGACAACGGGAACCGTGGCAAGGTGTGCGCCGTGGAGGCGAGCCTGGAGCAGTGGCGGACGAAGCTGCCGTCGCTGACGTCCAGCGAGTCCAGATTCCGCGTGAGGTTCCACTGGGAGGTGGAGGAGCACGGCGTCCCGGGCGCCGTCATCGTCAAGAACAACCACGCCTCCTAGTTCTTCCTCAAGACCATCACCCTCGACCATGTCCCCGGCCGCGGCACCATCGTCTTCGTGGCCAACTCATGGATCTACCCGCAGTCCGGCTACCGTTACAACCGCGTCTTCTTCACCAACGATGTGAGCATCATATCTCACAGTCGCGGCTAGCTAGTGTACGTGCCAGTGCCAGTCCTTTGATTCGCACCATGGTCTTGTGATCCGCAGGCGTACCTGCCGAGCCAGATGCCGGCGGCGCTCAAGCCTTACCGCGACGACGAGCTCCGGAACCTGAGGGGCGACGACGAGCAGGGCCCGTACCAGGCGCACGATCGCGTCTACCGCTACGACGTCTACAACGAAATCAGCCTGCCCCCGACTCCGGCAACCCGCGCCCGATACTCGGCGGCTCGGAGGACCTCCCCTACCCGCGCCGCTGCCGCACCGGCCCTCTCAATAATCCATTTTAATTTGTTTCCTGATAGATCTGTTTGTTTGTTTTAACTTGGCGACGGCCGATGGGCGCAGATGGCGCGACGCAGACCCGAGGTGCGAGAGCACGGTGATGCCGCTCGACACGCGCGACATCTACGTGCCGCGCGACGAGCGGTTCGGCCACATCAAGAAGTCGGACTTCTACGGGTACGCGATCAAGGCGCTGGTGAACGCCGTCGTGCCGGGCATCCGCACCTACGTCGACATCACGTCTGACGAGTACGACTCCTTCAGGGACGTCCTCAAGCTCTACGAGGGCGGGATTGCCAAGATCCCAGGCCTCGAGGAGCTCCGGAAGCAGTTCCCGCTACAGCTCATCAACGATCTCCTCCCTGTCGGTGGCGACTTCCTCCTCAAGCACCCCATGCCCCAAATTCATCAAAGAGGACAGGAAAGCTTGGATGTCTGAAGATGAGTTTGCACGGGAGACTCTCGCCGGCGTGAACCCCATGATCATCAGGCGCCTAATGGTGAGTGAGTGATAGATAAACCTGCTGGCCGGCTGCTGCGTATATAAATTGGACATTGCCTAATGCATGCTGCTTCTGTTCAGGAGTTCCCCCCAAGAAGCCTTGACCCGAGCAAGTACGGTGACCACACGAGCACAATTACGGCGGCGCACATCGAGAAGAACCTCGAGCGCCTCACCGTGCAGCAGACGCTTGACGGCAACTTCATCTACGCCACCAGGACCCTGCTGTGTTCCTGCGCTCCGACGGCACGCTCGCGCCGCTGGCCATCGAGCTCAGGGACGGCGTGACCGCCGCCACGCCAAGAGCACGGTGTATACGCCGACATCGACGACCGGCGCCGAGGCGTGGGTGTGGCAGCTCGCCAAGGCGTACGCCGACGTGAACGACTACTGCTGGCACCAGCTGATCAGCCACTGGCTCAACACCCACGCCGTGATGGAGCCCTTCATCATCGCCACCAACAGGCAGCTCAGCGTGACGCACCCCGTCCATGGTGGCCGGCGATGCAGACGGCGGAGGAGCTGAGCAAGTCCTGCGCCACCATCATCTGGGTCGCGTCGGCGCTGCACGCCGCCGTCAACTTTGGGCAGTACCCGTACTGTGGGTATGTCCCCAGCCGGCCGTCGGTGAGCCGGAAGCCGATGCCAGTGCCAGGCAGCAAGGAGTACGCGGAGCTGGAGTGCAACCCCGAGAAGGTGTTCTTGCGCACAATTACCAGCCAGTTCCAGGCCCTCGTTGGCCTTTCCCTGCTGGAGATCCTGTCCAGCCACTCCTCCGACGAGGTGTACCTGGGCCAGCGCGACACGCCGGAGTGGACGTCGGACGCCAAGGCGCAGGAGGCCTTCATGCGGTTCGGCACGCGGCTGACGGAGATAGAGAAACGTGTGATGACCATGAACGCCGATCCGCGGCTCAAGAATCGCAACGGCCCGGCCAAGTTCCCCTACACTCTGCTCTACCCCAACACCTGAGCTCCAGAAGCCAACGCATGCGTCATGCACCTCTGCATGGAAGCGGGAAGTGGTTTCATCTACTCGTATGTTGTGTGATAGGTGTGGAATCCACTACAATAATACCCTTCAGTTTACCAGTAGTGAAGTTCTGCTTCCAAATACCTGACACCACACACCTTGCCGGCTTGCCCTTTGGATTTGATCGTCTGTGTTGCGGGTTAACCATCTTTGAATTTGGGCAATCGCTGAGTAGGCATCTACCTGCTTCTCTATATTTTCGGAAACAGGTGATGAGTATGCTGAGCAAGATTAGGCTCTACGGCACATCTTGTCTCTTCGTTTCAAATTTGAACCTTGGTATCCGTTAATTTCTAAATCTGGCGAACTCTTGAATCTACAGGATGAAACGCAGACAGGATTGCAATTGCATAGGGTAGTGTAACATTCATTCCTCAAAAGACATTGCTAGTATTTGAGGTGTACATCACCAAGTCTCGCAAGGATTTTTTTGTTGTTGTTGAACAGTCTCACTAAGATAAATGATCTGAAAAAAATCGGTAGACGGAAAAAAAACTTTCTCAAAAGAACTAAAATAACAGTACTGTACGATTTCTTCCTCACTTGGCTCAGTCCTAACTGTTCATTCTAACGAAACGTCGTGTAGTCTATCATTTATATGCAGCGCAATACTGACAACAGCTTTATGTTAGAGAATCTAGCAATCAGATCTCTTAACTTCTTAAGGAGAAAAAGAAAATAGAGGTAGCACACCTTCAGTTGTGAGTTATAAGTCTTTAGTCTTCACAGAAAGAAGCTCCACGTGCAATGGCTACACGGGACACTTTGATGATATATTTGTAGGACAATCTAGTACAGCACAACTTCAGAGCTCCCAAACAGCTAAATGGAAGACGTCTTGTAGATGGCAAACCCCATGAGTGCAGGAATGAAGAAGAAAAGCACAGGCGAGTGGAGCAAAGGGTTCATGGCATAAGCCTTCACAAGAGCTCTGCAAAGCTGCATAAAGAAATGGAATTGTTTGAAATAGAGACAATTGCAGTCACAAAAATTTGCAAGTTTTGCGTTATACCTTCCAATGTTTCCATAGAACCACCAGGCAAAGAAGACACAGAAATTTCCTAATCCAGCGACCATTCCAAAATTTTTCATGTTCTATTTGTCTCCTGCTCTTTTGGTAGTAATCATCTTTCTTCTTTCCTGACTGAGAAAGATAATGCTCTCGATATGCAGTTCTCTCAGCAGCCATGAATGCTAAAATCACAATCGAGGGCAATAACACAAAACAAAAGTGAGGTAGAACAATGACCATAACATCAGGCATCCCAGCATGTACTACTTCGTTGCCACTATTGGGTCTTTTAAGAATCCAGCCTCTACTTGTCATGTATGTGAAATTATCATCCTCAGTAATAGGGTGACCAAACAGCCAAGGTAAGAAAACTAAATAGATAGTGTACACCAAGAGCAAAAACCATACAAGAATCACCCTGGCCAGTTCAACAAAGATCCAGAAGAAACTACCAACTAAAGATGTTAACAATGTCCTCTGACTACCATTTGTATATAGAGACTTATATGTGAACTGATCTTTGAATACCACAGCTGAAACTTGTGGTACAAGAAGCAAGGAAAATATCAGAGAAAGAGCACACCACAGTGCAGGATGATATACTGAAGCCCACTGAATACCCATAACAAAAAACTCCTTCCACGTCCAGTTCACTCTTGCAGTCAAGCCATTAACAGAGAATGGTCTCAAATGGCTGATGCTCACATCACCTGTTATATCCACCACCTCAATTTGAAGCCAATATCGGCTGGGGGAGGGATCTTCAAATGCCCTCCAGTTCCATGGTACTATATACATATGTCCCCTAGTTTCATTGGAATCCACCCTTTTCATTTCAGAGTCAAAGACTACTTCAAGAGTTCCTGGTCTTGAGTCATATATCTTTACAGAAACAGATGCTATCTCATGTTTAGAGAATACAAGAGCCCTCACTGTATCAAAAGTAGATGGGCCCCTGACATGGCATTTGAAATCACGAGAAGCAGAAGCTCTCTGCATGAATCTTGAATCAAGGGGAAAGGTAGGCAGTATAATTATGCTCTTTGAGCCCAATCTGAAATCTATATCAGTATAGGAGACGTAACCATCATCGATTGCTAGTATCCTCATACTTCTGCTCTTTCTCCAATCTCCCATCTCCCACTCCCAGAATTCTTCAATGTGAGCTGCTTCTTCAGAACAGTTTTCCTTATTACTCTGGATTGCATATCCTTGGTGCATATTGAATTGGTAATAATGTTCTGACAATGATGATTCCTGGACTGCTTGATGGTAGTATCGTTTCAAGTTCTTTCCGAACCTTGTATGAAGATGCCCACACAAGTATGCGGACAATGATTGCTTTAGAAAAACATCTTTGATACTTTTTCCTGACTCCGTCAATGCTGAGAAAGACAATGGGAAGTGCCCGTATGCAATTTTCGTCACTGGAGCCTTGTCAAAATCAGTATCCCACTGCGACAATGCTTGATCCAATTCGATAAGCTGCTTGTCAGTTGGATGGCCAAATAGATTGGTTGGGCCTCTAAGACCAACCTCCATTGTGCTATCAAAGCCAACAAATAGATGTTTCCGACCACTATTCTGCAGAGCATTCATAAATACAGCGTCAAGGAAATTCTGAAAAGTGATTGCTAGAATAACCTATGTGCCAAATGACAAATACAATTGAACTATGAGGCGGCAGTGAAATAAGAGGCACCACATCTTTCTTGCTGCAGAAGATAGGTTTCAATCATACATAGTAAACCACTGACCTCCAAAGTAATGCTATGGACACGCCCCTGCCGTCTTAACTTGGCATTGATGCTATACTTCTGATAGAAGTCATAGTCGTCACCAGGTGCCGGTACACCAAAGCTGTCATGATTTCCTCTCAGGTCAAAGAAAATTCTTCTTGGAAGCTTGCTGATTTGAATGATATCATTAATTGTACTTTCATATTCTACCCATTCAACCTCATTCTGCTTCATTGTTAGCAGATCTTTGCTTTTCCCATCTGTAACAAAAAATATGAATTAAAGATTGACATAAATCTCCTTGGTGAGAACATTTCAAGGAACGAACTTTTCCATTTCTTAGAAGGTGCTAACTACTTTCTTTTATGCTGGTTGGAGCAACTCTCTGCTGATCAATATTAACAGACTAGGTGCCTATAATTTTCCAATGCTGAAACATGCAATAGAAAATTGCATGTTCAGTTAGCTCAGTTTTGCATTCGAGTAGAACTTTGAATTTCAATTTTATTTCTTCGGTTATTACTTCATATCAAATCATTTTAAATGTAAGAACTGCACCCTGCATATTAGTAACAAGTCAAATAGAGTGAGTTTGCAGTTGTTAGCAATCAGTGCTTACTATCTAGTATTTCATCCGGAGGAGTCTTACTATGTGCTACTGGCTGTTTGTTGTAATGGTGAAATTGATACCTGCAGTGAGTGGCCTTGGTTCCTGGTGGGCAACTGGAACTTGGTGAAAACTGGCCAGTTGCCCCTAGACTAGAATGGACGGATTGTGCTGCCTTAAAGTGTGCATTTCATCACGAATGTTCTGAACCATCTCACTTATACACAAATTGAGAACTACTGAAAACATCGTTTCATTCGCTCACTGAGTAATTTCATCTCACACTGGATCAGCCCCGACACCGCGGGGAATCAAACAGAGGACGGGGGTGAGGGCCGGAGAGAAGGATCTAGTTACTTACCCGTGAGGTCCCCGGTGATCAGCACGAGGTCGGGGTTGACCATGGCGAGCGCCGGGCCTACATACCGCCGGAAGTCGTAGGCGCGCTCCGGGTGGTGCACGCTGAAGTGGAGATCCGAGAGCTGGGCCACCCACACCACCCCGTCCGGCGCGCCGGACACCTCCACCACCTCCCTCCCGTCACGGGACACCGCGGGCGGAGCGACCGCCGCGGCGACGAGGGCCAGGAGAACGGGGAGGAGCCTCTTGCCGCGCATCTCCATGGCGAAGGCGCGCGCCGGCGCGCGCACACGGGGAGCCGCCGAGGCGAGCAGAACTGCAGAAGGGGGTAACGTATTTCACAGCTTTACGCCGCCGGCCTTAGAAATTTGTGTTTTCTGCACATGTAACGTATTTCGTTGGCAAACAGACAGCGTTGAAGACGTAAAGCGAGGAGAGAACCCGTGTCAGATCTTCCCCAAAATCCCCCGCGCCCCGAGCCCCTCCAAATTCCGTTGAACCTGCTCTTCTTCTTGCAAGTCTTGGCTTCCTCCTTCGGAGACCATGGACGACCGGCCGCTGCTCAGGCAGCCCCTGCCGCCGGAGCCATCGACTTCTCTCCCGACCGCTGATGCGCCGTACAAGCCCCCTTCCCCGCCTCCACCGCCCCTGCTCAGGCAGCCCCTGCCGCCGGACCCGTCGACTTCTCTCCCGACCGCTGATGCGCCGTACAAGCCCTCTTCCCCGCCTCCACCGCCGACGAAGACGACTGCCGGGGCTCGACAAGGAGGCGTAGAGAGAGAGAATGATGATCCGGTTACGAGTCCCCCGCCCGCTCCGTACAATCCCCCGCCCCCACCGCCGACGAAGGCGCCTCCAGGAGCTCGCCGAGTACATGCCGAGAGCGGTGGCCCGGTTTTCGCGGGTACAATCCCCCCCCCCCCCCCCCGCCCGCTTCTGCGCCGTACAAGCCGCCGCCGCCGCCGCCCCCACCCCCCACCCCGGCCGCCGAAGAGGACGGTTACCGGAGCTCGCCAAGAAGACGCGCAAGAGAACGGTATGAGCCAAGGGAGCACCACAAGCGACCAGGACCAGCCCCCCGCAGCAGAAAATCGTCCGGTCATGCCGCCTGCCCCGGCTCCAAGTCCCACGCCGAAGCTGACGACGGTCATCCTGAAACGTATTTTCCATAGGAGGAGCCAGAATCTTCCGGTGACCAATCCACCCCCAAACAAGCAAAGTTTCAAACACTGGTACAGGTCTTGCCAGGGAGATGTGCTGGTGAGTTCTCTTGGGGATTCTTGTTTGTTTCTCATTTATTTTTCCTTTGCAAACTGTGTGGTAAGAACTTGGGGATTCTTGGGCCTAATTTGCCTAAGGGGAATACGGTGAAAGGAAAACTAGGTGTTAATAGCTACATCTGATTTGGATGCAATTCCTACCTCTAATAACATTTAAATTGCTGATAAATAGGTCGCCTTCTTGTTGCCGCGCCCATAAACAACCCAGCAAATCCCCATTTCATCTGTTCAGAATTTGTTCGACCTTCATGTCAACTTTATTGACCTCAAGTCCATCCCATCATGTATCTGATTTTTGCAACACCTTTCCCATAGTACCTCTTGCTTAATGATAGGAGGCCCTGTTTCTTAGTACACTGTCAGCTGCTCATGTGGCCTGCATTTTTTTTATACAAACTGTAGCCTGCAATTGAGAATAGCTTGTTAATTTCTTGCCACATCACCTGTGTTTTTTTGTTCCTTGCAGCCTGATGGTGTCATGCAGGTTAGGATTGCTGTGTGTGGATTCGCAGTTTATGGGATCATGGCCCTCCTCAGTAACACATGGGAACTTGTCAAGGACTTCTCAGAAAACGAAAAGGTCATTGTCCTATTTTGCATCGGTCTCATTTGGACAGTTGCAACAGTCACAGTTCCCGTAACAATGTCAGGAAGAACAAGGGCTGACCATTCATTATCTGATCACGCCACCCGGTTTGTTTTACTTGGGGTCACTTTGCATATGATCTTCAACCTCTCCCTCATGCTACCCACAAATTTTTGGGTAAAAGGTTTGAAAGCTAACAGCTGGTTAATCGTAGCTTTTGTGCTACTGTTGTGTATCGCCATCATTGGACATGGTGTTACATGGATCTTGGTAAATACCAGTTTCCTGCTCTTTTTTCTTTCTGCAGTAGATGTGGCTGCTGTCAATTATTTGTATGATTTCCTTTTCTGCAGTACACAGTTTTTGGTGAGGTGGAGAGAGAGACAACACAGGAGACCAGGACTACCATGGTGGCCTCTTGATTTGCTGCTACCATAGCTTCAAGGTTACAAGGTATATGTTAGTGAAGTCCAACTGTTGTCTTTTTGTCTGTACTGATGATGGGATGTTTACGCATGCTTTGCACTTGCAATCCAGGTAAATTTGGAGCGAAATCACCATTGTGCTGCTGACAAGATGTGAATGGCTGTGGATATTTGAGTTTCAGTTTTGGCGGAAAATGTATAGAGCCAAGCTCCATTGTGAGTTGTGGCATGAGTAAAATGTAGGAGATCACCCACATGAGTAGGAGGTAATGTAGGAGTTCACTTGTGTAGAGCATGGATTCGATAATGTTCCTAATCCCATATGATTGGTTATAGTAATGAACTTTTTTTTGAAAAATCTACTTTCTAATGTGCTTGATATGTGTCGCACCATTGGTGGCACACTTATACTCTGTAAAGAGGCAACATAAATGAAAAATAATTCTAGTACTCGTGCTGTTTAAAGGCATTGTATTCTTTTATAAACCATCCTATTGTTTGGTGTGATAGATATGTGCTCTATGTGAGTTTCTTTCTTGGACATCTAATTATGCAGGAAAGAAAAAAATTGTGCTATAGAGTTTTACTTTTTGGTAAATGAGAAAAGCATCCAAACCAGAAGAACTTGCAAATGTACTCTATTTTATTTCTTAATAAGATAACAGTGTTTAGAGCATATAGTCTTATAAAACTGAAAATTAAGGAAGGGGAAAAGGCTGCATGGTGCTATTGTTTTGTGCTAGGCGAATTGTAAGTTTTGTCTTAGCACCTAAATAAGTTTGGTATAGTTATATCAAAGATGATGCTATGCTGCTGCTTGAAAGTGCATCTGAATGTACTATCTTTTTTGCATGAGTTTTTTTATAATGTCTTGAATTTTCTGTTGACAATGCACTATCATTGTCTCCATCTCAATATCTCATCTCACGGCCCTTGCTCCCCCTACTGAACTATGAAAATCCTCATCCAGATTAGGTGGCGAATGTGAGATGACATTTGGGTAATTTATCACCGCCAACATGTCACTGTGTTTGGTGGAAAACATACCTCTCGACTGTAATTTAAACATAAACATCGTCTCTTGAGCTGAAACTGGCGCTCGATCATTTTTACTAACATGTTGAGTAACTCTTGTTCAAAACTTGTAAACTTTGAATTTCTATAGACAAATAAAAAGAAAATGGGAGGAGGGGGGGACTGCCCTAGCGCTGAATTGAGATCCGCCGGCCGTGTGGGCCCGACGAACGCCAGGGCCCGCTTGCAGTTGACGGCTGCACTCGACTGCCCCCCTAGCGCTTGGTCAATCCAAGGTTGCGCAGAATTCGCAGGATGGCAAAACTCCGGAGCTGCGCGGCTTAAGTACGTGATCCACATGTTTTTGGCAGCACATGTACTTCCTCGATCGATCGACACGTGTTCATCGGTGTCAGGTTGTTTACGAGATCCAAACTCCCAAGAGACCGTCTCCTTTTCCGAATCCATCATGCCCTGAGGCAAGGCTATATAGCTTCTTACCTCGTGCGAGCGCATACGTTTCCAGGAACGGAAATTAACCAGCGCGGCCTGCACCCATGGCTCCGGCCGAGGACGAAGACGACGCCACGGTGCGCAGCATGGAGGCAGGCGACCACAACGACGTCGCGCTGGGATACCCGCTGATCGTAGGCGACGGGGGCCCAGCACACCCGCCGCTGCCGCCGCCATATCTCATCGAGGTGCTCCTCAACTGCTGCGCCTCCTGCAAGAAGTTCCTACTGGTGAGCGTGATCCCGTTTGTATTTGTTTTCCTTCAAGCACACGTGTGCAGACACGACATCAAAACGGCCCTGCTCTGAATTGTAGAGCATTTTAGGTTTTTTTTTTACCAAGCCGGACTCATCTAATTTTGACAAGCTTATAGGTAAATAGATCAACATTTACTATATACTTTGGCTGTGTTCATTCTCTTTTGAATGACGGAGGCCCGATATTTATCCTTAATCTAAAAAACATTTACTATATAGTGTATGTCAGTATTTGTATATGTCAAAATTAGTTTGATGTATGTATTTTATCTATAAACTTGTTCAGAATTGAGATTAAACAAGTTTGACTTAGGAAAAAATATCTTAACTGACTTAGAATTTAATTAGAATAACAAAGCGAGCATACATACTTATTAGCCTAAACCATATTTCGACCTTAGAGTAGAGCACTATTAAATACATTCTTCTTTTACTAAAGATAAGTTTATTTTTTCTGCACTCTTGCCTTTTTCGAACCACGCTAATGTGTTGTATGTATGAACCCGTATTCCGAATATGTATGTATTTCTAGAAGACTTACCATAATATAATAGCCGACCACTGACGCCTCTGCCTGATTGTTCCAGGGCTTTATACTTACCGCTGCGTTTGTATTGCTTACTGAGGTCATCTTGAGCGTGGTTCTTCAGTCCGCGCCGAGCCCCCTCACCTTGCTCATATTTGTGCCTGTCGTGGCGTTGGGATTTACTGTTGGCGTTGTTGGATGTATGGCGATTTCCGTGTTATGCTAAGTCCCAGCATACACATGGGTGGTGGTGGTGGTGGTGGTGGTGGGTGTGTAAGTACCAAGGTTTTAAACCTTTGCATTCTACTAAGACAATTCCCAACTTGCTGATATTTCTACCTGCCGTGGCGTTTTGATTTACTATGGGTGTAGTTGGATGCGTACGTGGAGGTATGGTGATTTCTGTGTTACAAGTATCGTAGAAGAGCCGTTTAATTATAACGTGGTGAAACGTATGCATATATTGGGCATGTTTGGATGGGGGTGTTAGTGTTAGTTTGAAGAAACTAACACCAAAACTAACATTTTTCATCCAAACACATGTGTTAGTTTGGTGTTAGTTGGGAACTAACACCCCCAAAACTAACACCTCCAAGAGGTGGTAATTGGTGTTAGTTTGGTGGACCCCACCCCTTTTCTCTCTCCCTCTCCTTTTTCAAATGATTGGAAAAGTTACCTTAAACGCAAACTAACACCTCCATCCAAACATCCAAGGTGTTAGTTTTTTATGTGTTAATTTGGAGGTGTTAAAAACTACCAATACCACTAACACTAATCTATACCATCCAAACATGGCCATTGTATCTTGTGCTTGGAACACGAGTTTGCTCACGAAGGGAGCTTCCTGTAATACGCAAAAAAGGAGAGGTAGCTTCCTGCAACTAATTTCCGCCTCCAACAAATTGAAAATGCGTCTTCCGCTTTCGAAAGCGGACTCCACGGAGTCGTCGCGCGCAAAGCTCAACGTCCAAACTCGCAAAATTCGCCCACCCCCTCCCTGGGCTGGCTCCCTCCCTCCCTGCCTGCCTCAAAAACAAATCGGCAACGGCAATTCCCCTTTCCGTCTCGTCTCTTGGGGCCTCTTGCGTATCTTGCTGACGAAGATGTTGGAGCCGCTGCTCCACAAGTCCCCGGCGCCGCCTGCTGCGGTCGCGAGCCCTTCCCTTCCCCGCCGCGCCGCTCCCCCGCCTCCCGTGGCGCTCTCGACGCCGCCTCCGCGGTCCTCGCGGCACCAGTCGACCGCGGCGCCATCTCCGCCGCCCCCGACGCCCCCGCGCTCCGCGACGGCTCCTTCCTCCCCGACGCCGACGATCACGGCGCGTTCCGCTTCGCTGCCTCTCGGCCCTGCTCCGCCCCCCCGCTTCCCCGTCTCGGCAGGCCGAAGGGGAGTCGTACACTACTTTGTCGGGCTTGCTTGGAGTCGGAGGGGCGCCACGCCGCCACGACAGCCATGCGGGGGGGAGCGGCGGTTCCAGCGTCTTCGACGACGAGGACCTGCCCATCACGTTCCTCGGTCGTCTTCTCAGGAGTAGGAGGAACACCAACCTTCCCGTCAGACGGCCAGTTTCAGTACCGAGCAATGGCGGTGAAGCGAGCCGACTCAGATCATGGGTTCAGACACTACGCCGCGACTCAGAGGTAGAAATTGCTTGTGAATTTCGTTTCGAGGAGTCAATTAGCTGTGGAATATTCTCTTTGTGACGTGGTCTGGGGTGGAATCGCGCATACGACACATAACCTAGAAGCTGTGATGCTCTGGTGGTGTGATGATCGTAAAGTTCGTGATTAGTGGTCAAAATGTTACTGGGATCATATCACGCGTGTACAGATTGAAGGACAAGTTGATTGGTAAAAGAGGTTTCTGATGGAATTGGTATTGCTATATTTTCATGAACACTTTACACTTCTGCCCTTGCTGTTCTGATTGAAAAATGTGAGTGATGCATTGGTCTCTGTAATGTATGAGCCGACATTCCAGGTTTAAGCTTTGTGAGGAAGGCAATCCAGGATTAGCAGCCCGTCTGGATTCAATGTGGGTGGGTTGGTTTTAAGATTTTGCCATTATTATTCGTGACAGCGCCAAGGGTTTTATTTCGTTTCCGTGTCCATCATGGCATTGATTCACGACTACAAATAAATCTATGGTCTTGCGCCGTGTCCGAACCCACAATACTGTTTTTTTTCCTTACTTACATACAAGTACTCAGAGTCAGACTCCATATATGCACCGCTGCCGCCGGTTCGATACGATAAGATCCGATCCGATCCGGCACAAGTGGCGCCCGTCGTCGGTCGGCCTCTTGCTTTGTCTACTTCGTCACCGCCGCCGCGGTGCGCGACATGGAGGAAGGCGACGACCACGCGGTCGCGGTGGCGCTCGGCTTCCCGCTGATCGTAGGCGACGGCAACGGGAGTCGGGCGTCCGCCGTCTCTTTGCCGCGGCACCACGAGACACGCACGGCGGCGGCAGTCGTCGGCACCTCCTCGCCTCCAGCAGCAGCAGCAGCAGCAGGGGACTGCCCCTGCTCCTGCTCCTGCACAATGTTCTTCGGGGTATAGTAAGCCGGCCTGTGATCCGCAAATCCCCATAGTATACTTGACTTGATGTCATAAACTTTCCGATACGATTTACTCTAGTTTTTGTTGCAGGCCTTCGTCATGACCGCTGCCTTCGTAGCTCTTACTGAAGTCATACTCATGGTGATCCTCCCATCCGCTCCGAGCCCCGCCTTGGTGGTGTTAGTTACACCTGTCGTCGCACTGGTGTTTGCTGCGGCAATGCTCGCAATGTGCTGCTTCTGCAACAGTTCCGACTGTCTGTAACAACAACTCTCTGGTGTAAAATCTGCCGTGCTGGGAGCGGAGCCAGGGATCTGATGGAATTTTCTTGTTCATTTTATTCTCAAAAATGTCCTGTCATTTTCTCATCAACTATCATGATACGGCTGGAAAACATTTTTTTTTTGACTGAAATGGGTTATTCACACATTCAGAGGTAACTTTGACTTCACGATTTCATCTGCTAAAGTAATTCGTATCATGGAAAATCTCTGGAAAAGGTTTCCAGCATAAGAAGACTTGTATGCCCTTTTTCGGTTGGCCGCATGCAACTAAGCAAACTTCCTGACATCATGGCTAATACTTACTTTTAACATGCAAAACAAATTTAGCCGCTTAATTAGTCAAGTAGTTGGGGGGTCCAATTCATAGGATTGCATTTTTCTGCAGAAAAAAAAATCAGGATCACATGTTTTAATTTCTCTAGTTTTCAAATTGTCACGTTTACATGTCATATATTAGGTGTACACACATGCATGTACCGGAAATCATAGAATAAAAAAATGTCCTGCTGAAAACAGCAACAAGTTGTGACACTGCTTGTTTCCTACAGTACTTCTTATGCATTCAGTCTGGGACTCTGGGTTACTCTGATGCTTTAGATCTCGCCATGTAGGGCAGACAACTTCCTCCTTTGAGAGATAAAACTCATGGCTCCTCTGCTCTCCAGCACCTTGCACACCAAGAGGTTCCACTTGGTCTCTTCCTTCCTGTCCAGATGCTTCATCTTCTCCTTGAAATGCCTGCAAATTTATAAAGTAGCAATAAGAGCAGGCAACATTTTCTTTTGTAAAGAAAGGCAGCCAAGGCCATTCTCCACTCAGCTTTTGCTTCGACGGAACAGCAAAGGCAGGGATGTGCTCACCTGCAGAGAGGAACCTTGCAGGTGTCTGGGGTGAAACACATGCGAGAGTGCAGCTCGAGGAGCTGCCACATGCGCTTGCAGTTGGCGCAGCCGCCAGGCACCCGAACGCTGCACCCTGAGAAGTGGCGCACGAGCAGCTCGATGCCCTTGCAGGCACGGAACTTGCAGACACCTGCTCGGCTGCCCTTGAGCGCTTGGTCTCGGGGACCGATCGTCCTGCATCCGTCTCGGCATATGTGAATTAGAGCCTCCATTGCTTCGTACAGTTGCAGATACACTTTCTTTTCCTCCATCTTTTTAGCTCTTTCCTGCCTTTTCTGCATCAGTTCAGATTATCAGAGAAAAGTGCTTCACACCCTGAAAACACGATCACGTTCTGAAATCTGAATTATCTGTGCCTCTGCAAGTCAGGCACCGAGAGGGGCGGAGCAGGCATGCACAACTAATGAGAATTAGTAGATGCATCCGCGAAAAAACATCAAAGATGTGCAGCTAAAGCATTGGGTTTAGAGAACATCATATAAAACCCTGGAAACTCAAACAGGGCTTCAGGGACATAAACAGCCTGAAACTCTGAACTGAACAGATAGAAACTCTGAATGGCCAAGTTTTTTTTTGGCTAAGACTGTCTCCAACAGTCGTAACCCAAATGCGAGATGCATTCCTTCTTTGCATCACGTTACAGTAAAAGGGCGGGTATCAAAAAATGGACTCCTCCAACAGCACGAACCCAAAATACGCGGACCCACCACTGATGCCTTGCTGCTGCCTCAGCGTGGCCCACAACTGTGAGCACCAAAGCTTTGGGTCGTCAGGAAACGACGATGCTTTTATGCCTATCCGGTCGCTACACACGCAAAATGCATCTCTTGTTTGAGTTGCCTGTTGGAGGACGTTTGTAGGATGCAAAATACTGTTGCAGACCTATTTATGAGTTTGGGTATGATTGTTGGAGTCAGCCTAAAGCTTCAGAGTGATTAGATTTATCAAGGAAAAGTATGATACGATCCTGCCATACTAAGATTGTTGCAGAGAACTCACCGTATCATATTCGACAAGAGACTCGAGCAGCTCCTGTTCCAGGCTTGGGTTGACCCGTCTCATTACTTTCCACCCATCTGTCAGAGAGATGGTCTTGAAATCCCCCATGATCATACGGGTACAGATGAGGGAGAGCCGGGGCGCGTCACACAATCCGGCGAGTTGGAGCATGTCTACCACGTTGTCAGGAGCGAGGAAGCTCCTCTCGAGTTGGTCGATGCAGACAGTCTTCAGAGATGGCACTGAGAAAACATGGGAGAGTACGAGCAAGTGCAGAACATGTTTCTTCATCTGTTCCTGCTCAAAACTTTACCAGAAATTCGTCACAAATCAAAGCGTTGTTTTTTACTGAATATTATTGATCATACTGGAAAAAAAAAGCGAACGTGTTGAAATTTTGAGGATGAAAACAATCTGCACTCTGCCAGTTTTCAGTTTCAGGCACTGAAACCTGTTTGACCTGAAAGCTGATCTTGAAAGAACAAAATAGTGTACCAATAAAGAAATACTAATGGATAATTATCACGAAAGGTGGCAAATTATATCGTACCGTGAAGAGTAAAGAAATCTGATAAAGACATGGATTGCTCCAGAAGGTGCGCCAGAAATTCGGATGCACCGAAAACCATTTTTCAGTTCAGCGGCTTCCAACATAGCTCTAAGAACAGGAGATTTGACACCCTGCAGAGAAGGAAAACATTTAACTCTTTGCTACGCTGCAGGAATGCGAGGTTTACCCTATCACATGAAAAGATTCAGAGAAGTGTATGTACTCACAAGAACACAGGAGTGTGACAGAATTTCACCGCCATCATCCGTGGAAACACGGAGATCCGCCTGGTATCCCTCTAAGAATAGCTTGTCCCACGAATTCAGGATCCCTTCAGGGACATGGCTGCGAGTCCTCGCCTTCCTACAACTTCTCCGCGCGCCGTAGGAGGTTCCAGGTAACGGAGGTGGATCAGGGGCACTACTGCAATGAAACTGCGCGTACCGGCGATGATCCGGCACAGCTTTGGTGCTTGCCAAACTATTGGACTCAAGATGGATTTCCAACGGGCTGTCGATCGGATCGCCGTCCAGGAAGAAATCAGAAGAATCCAACTCGACGCATTCCATCAGCTACGCAACCCCCCTGATTCGACTGTGGAATGGGGGAAATGTTAGCTGAAAATTACTATTAGTACATCGCTTACGGAAACTGTACTGTAACTGCTTGGTCAAGTCTGGTTCAGAGAGAATAAGTGGTGATAAATAACTGCCACAAGCGACAGAAAGCGAAACTAGAAGCGAATAAATTCGGCACTAAATATTTGGTATTCCTGGTGCTGTTCTTTAAAGCAGAAAATCTACGAGCATACTATGATTTTCTTTCTTCACGTCTTTTTTTTTTGCCAAGCCAAAAAGAAAAACTGTGATTGTGAGTCTCTGAAGAACGATCAGAGGAATCCTCTGCTTTGAACGAAAGAAATATACAAGCACGATTGCGTTCACCGAAAGTTCGGCAAGGGGGAAACAAAATTCAGGTTCTTTTCTGAGAACCTGAGAATTCTAGTGAGGAAACCTTCACGGCAAACAAAGGAATCAGATGAATCCTCTGCTTTGAACTATGGAAATCCAACCATCAGAGAATCGATCTTCCTCCAAAAAAAAAAATCAGAGAATCGATCAAGGAAGCAGAGGAAAGAATCAAAGAGAAAGCTGTATTCACAAATCGCAGCAGCGTGCTCGCTCACCTGGAAAAATAGAATCAGTCTGGGCTGTTGAGCTCTGGAGTGGAGAACTGCTGTGCTGAGCCTCTCTGCAACTGCAAACAGAAGGAAAGGAAGGGAGGGAGCTTCACCACCGCATCCTCGTCAGCGCTGGAAAGCTTTTAAAAACGCTTCCTTGCTATGGCTGGCTGTGGCCTATGGGGTGACTGACAGACTCACGCGATGGCGCATGACAAGTGGCTGTCCACACCTGTCAGTGGGCGAGAAGTACGATGCTGCATGCCCACCGCGAGCCAGACCCCCATTCAAGGTCAGGCGAGACCGGGCGACGAGAGCCAGGCACGGGAAAACGGCGGCCAGCCGGCCACCGGAGCAGAATCGGCAAGTAGCCGGACGCCGCCGCCGACTCTCGTGTCCTCACGTGGAAAAGAACGCGACGCCCAGCCACTAGCCACGCGCCACGTGGCGAGGTGCCGGCGCCGCCCAGGGAGCTCCCCCGTAGTGTGTGTGTGTGCAAGAACTGGTGATTCTGGTCTACCTGGATTGCTCTATGGACCACCGGAGACGAGAGGAAAGAGGATTAGGCGAGCAGAATCCGATGAATTGACCTGTCCTTTGATCTGCGGCTACAGGAGCCAGTGAAAACAAGCGCTTCACTTATCCAAACCCCTTTCACTCCTTCAGTGGTGGGGGGAAAAGAAAGGCTAAAACCTAAAAAGGGAATACTTTTTTTTTGTTTCAGAGCAATTCACTACGCGGCGCACGCGGCTGCAGCACTTTTCGACACGATGTTCGCCGCGACGGCGAGGTGTCCACGTCCAGGCGCCGGCTTGCCAAAAACACACGAGCTTTTCAGAAAGACGGATGCGTAGTCGTGCCAGCAGGTCGCGTTTCAGTGCTTCTTCCGTGCCCTTTTTTTTAACGATTTCACTTTTTCTGTAAGAGGATAGTTAACATTCTCATGACATATTTTTGTCTCTCGAAATATGATATCTTACTTTATGTCTACTACGAGAATATCGACAACATTTGCATTCTGCTTCACACTGCACTGAAAGAAAAAGGGCGTATAGCCGTATGCGTATCGTCCTGTCCAATTTCACTCTGTTACAATTCGTACCAAAAAGAAGCAATCACGTGGTCCTCCACCTCCTCAAGTCCTTCCTAAACAGGACACTGACTCAAGCTTCCCCCGGGATGCAAGATCGATCGTTCGCAGCGATATGTACACAAAGAAGCCGTGCTGCAGGCCCTGTCATTTCCTGTAAAACACACAGGGCAACGCAGAGCAGATTTTCAGTTCATCGATTTTTGCTTCCAACTAAATGCATGATCCATTTTTGTTTTTGGCTGAACATTACTGTTCACGGTTCAGTGTGGATTCTGCTCCTCACTGAGCGGTGGTACTTAATTCGCTTAGATCGCCGGGATACCAACCAAATCTTGAGCGAGTCCTTCCAGCTCCCTTGCTTGGCGCAGTGCGCGTAGATCTTGTCCAGCCGGATGATGACCTCCGAGAACGTCGGCCGGGCCAGGGCCTGAGGGTGCCAGCACTCCTCGATCAGCCTGCAGAGAGACCCAAGAGCTGTTATTAGATGCAAATTGTGCAACTCTGCATTTTCTGAAACACGTGATACTGAACTGAATATGGCACACATGACATGAGGTGACATGAAAGGGTTCTCTCTCTGGTTTTTTTTTGTTCAGAACTCACGCTTTGAAGTCTGGGGGATAGCCCTTGAGCTTGCCCTTCAGTGATGGCCGCACCCCCTCGAACCGGACCGAGTGTCCTGAATCCTCCGGTGTCCTCACTAATCCTTCGACCATCTGATGTTTTTTTACACCGCAAAGAATGAATGACTGTAGGAACACTACATTCGAAACATTGAGCAAAAACAGTGGGTTCTGTATCTGGAATAGAAATTTACTGACCTCATAGAGGATGAAACCGAATGAGTAAGCATCAACGCTTGAGTCAAATGCGTCATTTCTGTACAGTTCAGGCGCAGTGTGGTAACCTAAACACAGGGATAGAAAGGGCTATCATTTAGAGCATATTCTTGGGGAAATACATAATGGATCAGAAAATGCTATAACCACTTGCTTACTGAAGCTGTCAACAAGATCCTCGTGATGTAACAATCTCATTTTGTCAGAGCCGACCTTCGACATCCTTATCACTCCGAATCCTGCAATTTTGAGGTTGCCTCCACTATCCAGGAAGATATTTCTGGCACCTTACCAAGATTCAAATAGTAAAGTACGGAACCACCGTGAAAGGCGGAATTTGAATCAAATTTGTAGCAAAAGACAGTAACAAGGGAAGAGCAGGCCTAGTTGCTTCATTTCCTCATCTTACTTTGGCTTTAGGTCGCAGTGTATGATGGGGTCCGGCTTGCACTGATGGAGATAGGTCATGCCCCTGCACAGTCAAAGGCAGCAAGAAGAAACGTTACTGTTAGTGCTAATGTGCATTTGACATGGACTGTTATCTTTTTCCTGAGAGTGTAAAGGTGTACTTCTATCAGAACCTAACCTGGCAATATCGAGGCCATATCTTAGCACCTTCTGACCATGTAACTTCCCTTTCTTCTGAATACAGGCAGTTAAGTCTTTCTGAATTTTAGGGTAAAGAAAAAAGAAAAAGAAAAACAGGAGGATGTTAATGCATCTGAAGATAAAACGCTAATGTGCGATAGGCATAGTAGCATGTTCAGAATTACTGAAGATGTTATGATTATAACTTTTTTTTGCCACAAGGATAAAAATGGGATATGCTATCACCTCTTCGTGAAGTTCAGAAACAATCATCATGGGTATGTGCTGTGTCACAGCCCCGACGAACTGAACAACGTTAGGGTGCCGGACCTTCTCCAGCACAGTCAGCTCATGCCTGAAAGAGTTTCTGCAACAAAAAAAGAAGAGGCTATTATTGTAAAAGGAAAAAAAAACTCTTTGGTAACTGATGAGCACAGACATTTGCATCTTACGCGGCATCTTTATCTGAGCAGCCTTCTCTGTCAAGAATTTTTACGGAAACTTTGGTCCCATTCCATTTCGCAATATGATACATGCCCTGCAGTTCGATGTGCCATTAGTCAATTCCCTTCATCTCCCTAGCGTCACATTCTTGACCAAATATTCTAGGAACGAAATTGTACTATAACTGAAAGAGAATTTCACCGGTGTGACATCGTAGCCGCGCCGGAATTGGACCTCGCCGGGGTTCAACTCGTACTCCGGTACCTCGCCGGGAGTCGATACCATCATCGGCGTCCTCTTGGTTTTCTGCAGAAACGGTACAGAGCAGCTAGCAGGTGAACAGAGAATCCACTGATGCGACGTTGGCAGGTTACAGAACATATATAGAAGCATCTAAGTGGATGTGGCTACAAGCATACCGGAATCTTTGCACCATGAGCTTTCAAGAGATCGTAGACCCTCGAGTGGCCATAGAACTTGGCATCAGCAACTGCCTATGATCAGAGAAGCAAAGGAAATCATCAATTCACCGTCAGCTGCCAAATCGATGGAAAAGGGAAGTTTGATCGTAGAACGGGGGAGATCGCCGCCGGTTAACCGGCGCGGGCTCACCGTGCTGCCCCAGCGGTCGCGCGCGTCGATGTTGGCCTTCCAGTTGAGCAGCACCCGGACGACGTCGCGGTTTCCCTCGCATGCGGCGATGTGCAGCGCGGTGCGTCCGTCGAGGTTGATGCTGTTCACGTCGACGCCGCTCCGCAGCAGGCCCTCGACCCCCATGGCGTCGCCGTGGCACGCGAAGAAGAGCAGCTGCATGGTGGCGTCCAGGTTCCCCGGCACGGTCAGCTCCTCCGCCGACGACCCCACGGGGCTCTGGCTCCGGCCGCGCCGCCGGTTCGGGTCCATGGACGACTGCCGCCCGAACAGGAACCGGCTCGTCGCGCGCCCCGTCCGCGGGGACTCCAGCGACGCCTGCCGCCGGAGCTCCGCGTTGTGCTTCATCGAGCCGCCGGAGACCTGCCGGTGCAGCGCCACCTTCATGCCGTTCGCCGCCATATCGATCGATCTCCTAGCGAATCAAGCCTTTGGTGAGGTAACGTTCAGACCCAGTGCGTCTGGGAACGGGATCTCGGCGGCGGATCGGGGTCCCCGAGGCACGAGAAAGTGCACCGGAGAGCCCCGATGGAGATCGAGGCCTTTGGCGCTAGGATTGGGCCTCGTGAACCAGGAGAAGGAGAAGAGGAGAGCGCGAGGGGAGGGGAGTGAAGAGCGGAAGGGCCCGTTTCCCGCGGGGCGAGGGGGAAGCTAAACTTAGCTATATACTCCTGCACGCTATTACGGCGGGTAAAGATGAAATCTTTTGGCGCGTTTTTTTTTTCGAAATACCGTTGGTAACGGTCATAGTCAGGAAAGGTAGCCGAAATAGAGTAGGGAAGTGGGATACATGGCTGTCACCAGTTTGGATGTCTGACAGAAAAAAAGTTCAACGCATATGGAGTTTAGTTTTTTTTCTCTGTATATAAAACGGTTAGTAATTCTCTAGATGATTTTACTAGTCTGCCCAATACTCACTTCGTCCTAAGATACAAGGCATTTTGGTTGTCTTAATTTATTTATAGAAAAATATAATAATATTTAGGATGTCAAACGGGCATACTTATTATGAAATATACCTTTTCCGTACTTTACTTATCTGATGCCCTAGATGCTACTGTTATTCTATATAAATTTGATGGAATTTTGACTAGTTTGATTTAAGATAACCAAAATGCCTTATATTTCGAGATAAAGTGAGTAAGATGATATTGTTTGTCTTTCCAATGGTTATATTTTTTCTTTTCTATGTCGACTAAAACAAATATCTTCGCTCGACGAGAATGTAATAGCTGTTGTTTTCGTGCATTACTTTGAAGCTGAAGTGCGAACGAAGGAACGGGCACATTTCTCTTGAAAATTGGGCACATCTTTTTCGCATAATAACTAGACAATGGTACGTCTACAGGGAAATTAGGACCCGCGTCATTGTCACCGGCAAACACATGAAAAATGCTATACAATCAACGGTTTACACCCTTTTTGTCTATTTAGGGAAAAAAATAATGGCATTTCCATTGTAGAGAAACTCCGGTACTTCCATGTATACTCCATTGTACGTAGAATCTCCGGTCCCTTTCAAAACAAATTTGTTGAACTTCCGGTACAAAATAGGTGTACTTCCTCCCTCCGGCAAAGATGGTTTCTTTGGTCTTGTCCCAAGTCAAACCGTCTTACGTTTGACAATGTTTATATAAAATTATATCAATGTGTTTGATGTCTAACAAGTCTCATTAGATTTGTGAAATACATTTCAGTGTTACAAATGTTGATAATTTTCGTTATAATTTGATCGAAATTCAAACAGTTTGACCAAGATGAAACTAAGAACATGTTCGGTTTATCTAAATTTGACTTATTTCGACTTGTTTCCTCTCACACAAATACTATTCATTCCACCAGCCAAACAAACTCTGAAGTGATATTTTTGGGGGATAAGAAATAAAAAATGGTTGGGCGAGAATAGCTTTCGGGGGATAAGAAATAAAAAATGGTTGGGCGAGAATATTTAATTGGATGGTGACGCCGAAATTAGAATTGGTCGGAACTCCCGGAAGCTACGCCGCATCAGCGCACTCTCGCGAAGACGGCGACGGCTACCTTGTGTCCTTGTACGCGCACGCACACACAAAGCAAGGGGATACATGTCGACGCGTTTTGGTTATGGGCACCGGGCACGAGCACGAATCAGGGCAACGGCGTCGCGCGCCCGCGTGCCCTTCCGATCCGTTTCGGCCTGGTCGCGCTCGCGCAGCAAGACAAGGATGGCATTGGCATGGCGTCGACCGCGATCCTTGTCGAGATGGGCAGATGGCTGCTGATGGGCGCCGCCGGACCCCTGCTTTAATTTCACACAAGCTTTTGGGCGATCGATCGGGCCGGTCCTCGTCGTCGGCGAGACGGCCGGCGACCAGGTCGTGTCTCGATGTCGATGAGTACGGGCGGGGGAGCACCACCATGAATTCGATTCGCACTTTCTCGCAGCCAGGGACGAGACGACGCCCGTGCTCTACGCTTTGGACAGCTCAAAAGCTTTGAGTGTGAATGAGTGATCCCGTCGTGCTCCGACGGGAAGCTTTCGTTCCTTTTCGTGCCTGATGGGGTGGACTGGACACTGGAGTAGGGTATACGTACAGGTACGTCGTCGGAAGGCTCGAAGCGACTGCATGTGCACGCAGGATGTTTCTGCTGTTTTGACCTGGTCATGCTCGTCCTTGATTCCGGGGATGTGCTGCCGGGAAACCTTCGCAGGGAAATGCGCTCGGATCAGGTGACGTGGCGCCATGATCCATGCATGATGGTAGGCGCACCGCACGCACACAGTCGCCAGCGTGGCCGACCTCGCAGTTCCTTTGTGTTTTTCACTCCTTCGCTTAATTTCGTGGTGAAGTGGTGGTGGCAATGGTGGCGAGCAGAGATCAGCGGGCGGGCCGACGCGCTGCTGGCTGCCCGAGCAGACGCGTCGACGACGTTGGCGCACACCGGCGGCGCGTGTCCGGTTCAACGGCTCCGGCACGCCTGGAGCACTGGAACAGAGAGATTCGGAAGCCGACAGGGAGCGCGCCGGCGGCGGCGTCCATCTTGCAACAGCCGCAAGAGCGGTCGGGGCCCACTGCACCAACAAGTTTCGGTGGCGGTCCGCCGGATCTGGATGGACCGCATCGATCACACGAACTGTGCGTTTGGGATGTCACACGAACTGTGCTTATCTAGAGACTAGAGGGCGGGCCGGGTGGGTCACGGCCCACCACAAGATTCAGCTCAAGAGTCACCTATATTTGATTTTTTATTAAAAAAGTCTGTTTCACCTCAACTAAGATCCTCTGACTATGACAACAGAAATATAGCATCTCTGAACTCGCACAAAAGTCCGATTTTACTCCTCCAAAGTGTAGCTACTGCATATGAAGGGAAAAATTGACTCTTGGCCCACCCTACTGTCAAATCCTAAACTCACCACCGGCCCAGACCATACTTGTTGGGTAGTCATGTTCGTCTGACTTATCAGCAACCGGTCAAAATTACTTTTCTCTCAGAATCAACAACCGGTTTGCAGTATTTTTCTCTTAAAATAAATCAACACCAACTGCCAGCCAAACAAACAAGCTGAGCTGAAGTCACAACATGTGCGGAGGGTCTCCTGCTAGCAACTCAATAGGCACCGGGATCAGTGGTTCTTGAAACTGATTGTGCACGAGTAATCAATGCCATGAGAAGCGAGGAGGATAGATCAGTGGCTACCTTCATTGTTACAGAAGCTAGAGAACACACCCGGTTGCTGAATAGATGGCGTGTGGTTCATGTTAAAAGAGGGCAATTCAATTGTTCATGATCTTGCACATTTAGCTAAGCGTTCGGTTCATAGTGCAGTTTGACTGTGCCCGATGGAGGAAAATGACACGGTTTTCATAACATAAGAAAATCATCTATAGAAACTACACTTCACAGTGGTAGCGTGTTCAAGTAATAATTGTTTTTTCTTTCTCTCTCCCGATTTGACCAATGGGTAACGTTGCATTAATTCCATAAAAACTAGTCGTTTCTTCCCAATGGCAAATTGAAGGTTCTTGTGCATTGAGTCAAGAGTATTGTATGATTTGTGCTTTCTTTCCTCATTAAGTAGACTGACACATCATCATTTTACTTAGTTAGCAAGATAATTAATAGACATAGAAACCATATGAATATCCTATTGGGACTGCTCTTATTGACGAGTTAATTCTGATCGTTACTCTACCACCGCCTAGTAGTTAATGAAGCTCATTAAAAAAACAAGCTCAGTCAAAAGGGGCATTTGCATCCCGCTGCAGTCCCTCCTGCGTTTCACTGTCTCCACAGAATGATTTGAAAATATGTCTTTTAGAGTTGTAAAATGAACCGGAACCTGCAGAATTAGTTCTCATTCGTTTCCACGGGATCAATTCCGATCGGAATGGATAAATACAACAAGAAAATCATGATAGTTACTATAAGAGATCCGGATTTATTCCGGGTCGAAAATTAATTTGCTCATGATAGGTACACCAAAAGGCTCGGAATCAATCCACTAGTCAAGAGGTGTGGAACCAATCCGGCTCTACGGTCTCTTGTTCTACCTATCATGATTGGTAAATTAATTTTTGATCCGGAATAAATCCGAGTCCATATCATAATTTTCTTCGTACATTTATTATTCCGGCCAGATTGAATCCCACATAAGCGAACAAGCCCTTATTTTGGAGCGGACGCCTAGGGAGTTCACGGTAAGTGTCCCTTTGGTACCCCTTCGCTTCGTGTGAGGCGCAGGGAGCGGTACCAAGCCGGTCTCCAAAACAGCTTCCGATCAGGAGCTCCCGAAAAAGCCGCTCTGCAGAGCACTCACACGGAGGTATAATTGAGAATAGCCGCTCCCCCCCCCCCCCCCCCCCGCACCATCCCCGTCTGTGTTAGACCTAATACAAAACTACTCCTTAAGTTTATAGTAATTACAGTCAAAACGCCACCATCACAGTGTCATGTGGCACCCCTATCCTCATTTCCCGTGGAGAGCGCGCTCCATCGACGACCTGGGCGGCAGAGTTGGAGGATGTGCCGACCGGCGAGCTCCGCCCGGGCCGCCCCCATGGCCGGTGGGCGACAAGTAACATAAGAGAGAATAGGACAGTGAAAGGAATAGAGAGGGAGGCAGAATAGGACGGTGACAAACGAAGATAAGGACATAGAGTAATAAAAGGAGAGGAAAAGATGAGAAGAAAAAAAAGGAAAAGGAAGGAAATAGAAAACAAATATTATAGACATTTCACACTTTTGTCCACCTTAGAGGTCAAGAAAAGTTGCTTTGCTAAAATAATTTATGACCCCCCCCCCTCCCTCCACAGCAGCACAATAGTAGCTGAAGCTGTATCAACCAAAGCTGTGCCAAACTGAGCATAAAAGACCGACTCGACGGCGAATTCGAGCCTCTTTCGCTGGCCGCCCGAGTCGGACGCCGCACTGAGCTGTAAGATTATTTAATCTTTAAAATGGTCAATGTAAATTAAAGAGTAATTCTAATGTTAAAGATTTAGTATGATGGTTACTAAATATTATTGAATTAGAATTAAGGGGGTTTAATTCCCTCTTCTCTTCCTTAATCAAGTCATGTATGTGTGCATGCGTGTATTTTCGTAAGATCACCTATATGTTTATTGCATGGCGTGTGTGTTAGCACATAAAATGCATTAGAGCAACTCCAAGAGACTAGCTATCTTGGCTTAACTAGCTAAAAAATAGGAAATTTGTCCAAAAACTCAATCCAAAAGACTAACTAAACTTGCCCTCGCTATCCTCCGCTAGCTAAATCAGAGGCTTTGCTAGCCATCTTTGGCTAGCCTGTCCCGCTAGCTATCCCCTCGTACACGAGTATGACAGGCAGGACCCCATTAGCGGTGGAGCATATGGAGAGTTGATTTTAGTGAGTATGTTGGATTTCATCAACAATTTGCTAGCTATTTCATTTTACATACTAACCAAATCAGGATTTTAACTAGCGATTTTTAGAGAGGCTTTTGGAGTTACTCTTAGTGCTAATTGCTCGGTGCATTAACAGGACCGGTGGTGGTTGCATGTACGGTTGCTTGTGGACTTGTGTCAGTTACTGTGACAGGGCGTCAGTTGCTTTTGGCAATAATCGCCAAGTGCTTTTGGCAATAGTCGCCGGTGACATCACTTCATTGGATGCGAACACCATTCTTGGTCCAATCACTAGAGCCCGTGCACGTCAATTGAATTTAGATGTGAGCTCGTTCCTAAAACCTTCCTTTTATACTTTTGAGAATAGATTGCTACCTAATGATTATATTGTGATTAGGAACAAAGGAGAGGACTAGAGTATGCATGGGAAGGGGCTTGGAGGCGTGGAGGTCCAGCAAGAGGGTGCAAAGCATGGTGGAGACCCAAATCAAGTCGACTTTGAGTCCGTCTCGGAGTCCAGGAACAGCCTGTCATAAATCGGACGCACAGGCCACATACGAAGTCGGATTTGGACGTTCTATATATGGATGGAAGGATAATTTCATAAAGCTTCCAATGGCACTGGTCTCACCTTAAAATACGTCCGGAGTCAACGGGAATCATCGAATTATGATGTCGTCCCGAATCTGTCTCAGTGCTGCGTCACCGTATTTTGGCGTTTGGGCCATGTATCGCGTGTGAGCCCATTAGGGGCGCGTCCAGGGGGTCTTGCACGACCCTAGGATCTTCTTAAACAGCAGCCGCCCAACCATTAGGGTTTGGGTTTTGCTTTAGATCAATCTGTCTTTGAACAGTCGTCGTCATTCGGTTTGTGAAACCCCAACTCGAGTGCTTAATCTTTCATCTGCAGACTGTCACCATCTTTGAGAGTTGCGTTTCTTTCGAGTTCTTGCTTGTGTTCTTCGTTTCGCAGGCAGGGATTAGCCTTCTCGGCGAGGTCAACCGGGTCGTGACACAGTTGATAACCAGAGGAGTTGTGGTGCTAAGATTGCAGGGATTCAGGTCTTTGGATCTGAAGCCGGATCGGTGTTTCACGCTCCGCCCAAGACGAAGTTATCATCTTCTGACGGAAGATCGGGCCACCTAGTTCCCATCAAGTGGTAATCAGAGACTCAGGTATTCCTGTCAGGATTATCCCTAGTTTAGATTTTGCCTTCGTCCTATAGTCCACAAAAATCATACAAAAAAAATTTCCGCTGTCCTAGAACCCTTGTACTAGCCTTGCAATTACGTTTCAGTTTCGCATTGTTGAGTTTGTGTCCTTGGTCGAGTCTTGTTGCTGGTTTAGATCGTGTCTTCGTTGTAGTTCAACCACTCCATCGCTTTTTGTTTCCGCCGCTACCCTATCCACCTTCACCCAGATTACAAGTCGTGCCACCACTCTACTCGACTTGCCCTCGCTAGCCGCCTTGTGTGAACTCTCGCCGCGCTAGCCCTAGATAGGTTGCGAGCCGCCTTGTGTTTTTCGCCTTGCATCGCAGACTCCCGTTGATTCATCATCTGGCGAATACCCATTGCAGATACTAGGGACGCTTTGCCCTAGCCGCCGCCGCAATCTTTCTGCCGTGTTGTGCCTTTCGCAAACGTAACTTGAGGTACCTTTCTTAAAACAGGCATAACTTTTCGCTCGGTGCTCTGATTTGGCTGAAAAGTTGCACATACGATTCACCAGCTTTGCCGGTCAGGCCGTTCTCAAAAAATTAAAAAAAAATCGGGAAGATAATTAAAAAAATCAGTTTCTGTTTTAGGCAACTTTCGGTGAATCTGATTCTTTTTCTGTAGGCCACACCCGATCTCTGTTTCAGTTCATACTTGGTGTGGTTCCTATTCTTGTGTTGCTAGTGCTGAGAAAAATATCAAAAAAATAAAAGAAAAAAAGAAAAGTGAGAACAACTAAGATTCGCACTAGTTTTATTGTCAACTTATTTACAGAACTGCCATTGAGTGCCTTTGTGCTTGTTTCTTGAGTTGTCTTCCTTGTTCCTTGTTCCAACTTGTTGTGCTACTTCTAGGAGCACGTCTTAGCCAGCAATTGTGACTTGTGCTTTGGACACTTATTGAACTTTGCTATTCTGCATTCGTAAATTGTTCCACATATACTGCATATTGTGCCTGTCCTAAGCTCCACAAACAGGAACTTCGGATCGTACGGCGAAGGACCCTTGCAATCTTGGTACCACATCCTCACAGGTATCACGAACCAGCCACCGGTTGTACCATCCCGCCTTGCATTGGTAAGAACCTGGTAAGAACTTGGTAAGACGTATGTGAGGCTGTGATTCCATCTTCCACCCACCACATAGTGCATTGGTCTTTACTAATACTTAACCATGCCAGACGACATTCCTGTTTTGTCTAGTCAGTTGCAGGAGATGCAGAACGAGCTAAAGGACTTCTTCATGAAGGAGTTGAGCAAGCTCACTAAGGAGGCTCATGCGAACAATCATATAGTTGAGAGTGTGAACAAGCGAGTCTCCACACTCACCACAATACTTGAGCAGCTTGAAAGGAACCCGCCCAAGAATGATGGCACTAAGGACGAGGAGGACTCCTTCGACGACACTGACCACCCTGAGGATATTGTTTACTTCCCTGATGGCACGGTCGACCACAAGATGACAAGTGAAAATCGTGCACGCCGCATTCTTGCCTTCAATACACGAGGTATGAGAGGTAAAGGGTCTCGATATAATAATGGTAAGGATGACACATATGCTAAAGTTAAATTTACCATACCTGTTTTCTATGGGAGATATGATGTTGAGGAATATCTTGATTGGGAGATGACCGTAGAACAAAAATTTGCTTCACACCTTGTTCCTGATCATCATAAAGTTAGACAAGCCACTAGTGAATTTAAAGATTTTGCTATTATCTGGTGGCAAGAATGTGCTTCATTAAATATACAACCTGATTCATGGGATGCTCTTAAGATAGCCATGCGTGATCGTTTTGTTCCCGCCTCTTATAAGCGTGATTTACGTAAGAAATTACAACGTTTAGAGCGAGGGGAGATATGTCTGTTCAAGATTACTATGCTGAGTTACAAAAGGGTATGATTCGTCGTGGTGTAGTTGAGGATCCCGAGGATAAAGTTTGTCGTTTTTATGCCGGCTTGAAACGTGAAATTCGGGATATTGTTGACTATAAACCTTTCACTACCACCAACCAGTTGTTCCAGCTTGCTATACTTGCAGAGAAAGAATTGCAGGGACGACAACAACAATTTCAGCGGAACAAGAACACCTTCATGCCCAAGACTTTCACACCACCAGCTGCTAGGACTTCTTCTGCAGCGCCTTCAGCTAGCACGCGTTCGCCATCAACAACTACACCTTCCGATGCTAAGCCTCGTTTGCAGGATCAGTTCAAGGGTGTACCTTCATCAGGGCGCTCTTCTTCTTCTTCCATTCAGTGTCATCGCTGCCAGGGATTTGGCAATGTGTTCAAAGACTATCCAAGCAAGCGGACATACATTGCCACTGATGATGGTGGATATATCAGCACATCGGACGTAGAGGACGACATTGAGGATGAACCTTCTTCTCGAGAGGTTCTTTCTTTGAGTTCTAGTGATGCGGGTACACAACGGATTTGCATTGTCAACTGAGTCCTTAGCACACAGATGGAACAAGCCGAGAAAATGTAGCGCCATAATTTGTTTCAGATTTTATTTGTCATTCAAGATCGACGTGCGCGTGTCATTATTGATGGAGGTAGCTGCAACAACTTAGTGAGTGCTGATTTGGTTAAACAACTAGGCTTGTCCACGCGTCCACATAAACATCCATACTATGTTCAGTGGTTGAACGACTCGGGTAAGTGAAAGGATCGAGGCAATATGGCCTAGAGGGGGGGTGAATAGGCCTGCACACAAAATTTAAACTTTTTCTACGAAAACATTGTCAGACTCCGGAACCTCCGAGATTATTCTCGGAACCTCCGAACGAGGCAGACTCCGAGAATAAACTCAGAACTTCCGACAGCTGTTAGAACAGAGCATAAATAACTTGAGCTGAGAATAACTTGATGAAAACCAGATCTACTAAATTCTAGGAGGTACTTAGGACCTAGCAAGAAGATTTCTAAGCAAGGAACAAGCTAGGAAGGTACCACAACATAGATCGAGACCAAACCCTAATAGATCTAGTCAAGAGCAAGCATGAACAAGTAAGTAAAACAAGAGCACGCACGAGACAAAGATTTATCCCGTGGTTCAGCTCACCACAAAGGCTTGCTTACGTCCACGTTGTTGAGGAAGCCACAAAGGCTAGGGACCACAAAGGTCAACTCCTCTCTCACACCTATCACTTTGGGTAATAGGTGGAGGCTTTCCACTAGAATCACAAAGGGTAATACAAACACCTTGGAGCTTCCACAAATCGGTTTGGAGAGCTTCCAAGAACCTCTATCCGTCTAGGAGCAAGGCTCCAAGAGTAATAGATCCACCAAGCTTGCTAGGGTTCTTCCAAGTGCTCAAGTACCAAGGAGAGAGAGATTGGCTCACTAACTCACTTCAAGAAACCACTCTCAATCAATGCTAGGCAAGGATTTGGAAGAGAGTAGGTTAGGAGTGAATGCAAGGTGAGAGAAACAGCTTAGAACGGTGTTCTGTGCAGTGGGAGGGAGAGGATAACCGTTGGGGGACCAAGGGGTATAAATACCCCCAGATCCAGAACAGTAACGGCTATATTCCAGAGTTCGGAACCTTCGAGAAAAATCTCGGAACTTCCGACTTTTGAAAACTCTACAGACTGTAGCCCGTACGGTCGGAACCTCCGAACAACAAACAACAGGGGCAAAACAGCTGCAGGTCACTTCCCTTGGGGTGAGGATTAAGGTTTAAGAAAGATGGAATATGAGCACTTGAAAGCACCCTAACTCACCATTAGTATCCCTCTTGATAGTACAGATTGTCCTAAACTCAAATTCAAAAAGTAAAATAAATAAAACTCCTTCAAGTAGCATAGGCATCCTTCTTTAATCAGTTGAGGGGTCTCCAATCTTTCTTTTGCACCGTGATAATAACTCTATCTTGCACGAAGAGACTCAAAGGCTCATTAGCTCTTTAATTGTGTGGTCAACATCACCAAAACCCTCATAGGGCTTGATTGCACTTACAATCTCCCCCTTTTTGGTAAATGTTGACAACCCAATTAAAGTTTACAATTTAATTTGAAAGATTGAGCTTTTGATGATTTGAGTACAAGTCTCCCCCTCAATGTATGCATGTACCTTTTGAATAGGGTGAAATGTCTTAACTGACAATTAATTTGCATACATTGTGAGTAAAAGTGTCAAGAAAGTTGTACTCAAGCCATCGAGGGGTGCAAAAGAAGTGTAGCAGATAATACGTGATGCATATGCCATGTGAAAACATTCAGAGAGTTATCTGTTAGCAGAGTTCGGAACCTCTGAGAAAGTTTCTGGAACCTCCAGGAGTTGGAGCCTCCGGAAAAATTCTCAGAACTTCCGAGGTCTGCAACAGATACTCCAACAAACAACAATACACAGGCAGAGCAACAATATGACCAGAAATAGCAGCTAGATAAAGATAACAGCATCCAACACATCTAGCCCTAATACATCCATCACAAAGGTTTTAAAGTTTGCAAATCCCACAAATGACCATGACCAGAACCTGCTTGCCAACAGAGGCAAGCTAAAAGCTTTACAGCAGTTCAACATTAACCACCAGAAGTTTATGAGAGAATAGTTAGCACTCTCATCTCACCAAAAGAACAAAAGAATTTCTGTTGTTAGCCAGCCACCAGAAGAAGCTCCAGGTCTTCAGATTCTTCTCAATCTTCATATCTCTCCCCCTTTGTCAACAGTTTAACAAAAAGGAGAGGAAAGAAGAGAGGAAGTTAGAACGGGACCTAGGTAAATCACTCCTCATCACAGAAGTCGAGGCATCCTCCTCCGCTTCGGGGACCGTCTTTGCCGTCGGATCCAAGGTCGAGCCGGATCCGGAGGACAAGTCTATGGGCCTTCGACGGGTCTTCCGACGAGTGGCCTTCCTTCGACCCTACCACCGGATGAAGAACCCATGGCCTTCTTACCGGCAGCCCCTCCCTCCTAAGTCTGGCCATCTTGGCACCGAGTGGCTCAGCATCTTCTTCATCTTCCTCAGAGTGAGCAGCAGGTGTATCTTCAGCCATAGGACTGGCAGGCTCCTTCTCACCCTCCTCCTCACTAGTAGTATACTCTGGAAAATCCGAAAAGAGAGGTGGAGGATGGTGCATGGCATCGAAAGACAGCCCCTGGTGCTTCAGCAACCTGTTCATGTCCTCCCTGAGCTCAAACAGCTGATGTGATGTCCATCTGCAGTACCTCCAGGTGTCCCTCACCATGCCCCTCAGCTTGTGCAGTCCAGCAGACATGGGTGCCTTGCTGGGTCCTTCTTCTCCTCCTTCTGGACCAGACTTGTGCTGCTTGGAGCTGGCCTTCTTCAGAATGTGCTCCTCCACCACATGCCGCTTCTTCTGATGCTGCCACTGTTTGACCTGGTAAGATGCATGCTCAACATCCTTCTTGAAGCTGACACCTGAGACCATCTCTATCATATACATAATGTAAGGAGCATAGGGCAGGTTGCACTTCCCACTTTCTGTCACTTCCACCAAGTTGTACCAGATAAACCTGCTAACAGAAAAGGGTCTTGCCCCTGGCAGCAACCTAGCTAGCAGATTTGGTGCAAATCTCCTAAGGCTGGTTGAGTCACTTCCCCCTTTTGGATAGATGGTTTCCCTAAACATGTTGTTGAGCACATAGTACACAGATTTCAAGGCAGTGGTGGAGCCATCTGCCAGCTCATCATACTCATAGGTAGAAGCAATCTTGTTGGGGTTCATATGAGCCTCAAAGTGGATGATATCAGCCTCCCTGTCCTCCTTGCTGAACCCAAAAAGCCTAGCAAATGTGACAAAGTCAATCTTGTAGTGCACACCTTCAGTCATCCAATGTATGGTCTCCTTGTTGTCTTCATGAAAGAAAGTGGCATGAAACTGAGCTAAGACTTCTATGTTCCAGTCATACTTGAAGCTCATGATATCTCTCATTTTGTACTTGTCCACCAACTCAAGCACATCGTCCTTTACAGGTTCCTCTGCTGCCTCTAGATGTGTAAAGTCAATCCACTTCATTTTGATCAGCTTCATCTTGGTGTTTAGAACTGTCTCATAAAACTTGAAATGAAAAACAAACCAAAACCTATAGTCTATTGCTGCCATCTTGGGGTTCACATATGGATTCTCTTCTCTGGCCTTCTTGACCAAGAACCCTGCTCCATCATAATTGGTGTGCTCAATGTACACAGAATTATCATACTTCGTTGGAGGGTGTCTCTTGAGCAGCCCCTTGTGATACTTCAGGTAGGTGGAGTCTATTTCCCCTAATGGCATGTCATCCTCAAGTTCTATGGGAATGGTCTTTTCCTCTGTGCCTCCATTGTCCTCTACATGTGCAGCTGACCCAGATCCTCTCCCTCCTGACAGACTGCCCCCTTTGCCTCTCCTAGGGGTTGCCTTCCCTCTACTGCCACTGCCACCAACAGTTGCTCTTGCTGCAAGTTTGAAAGCTCTTTCACCAGCAGGTGTCTCAAAAAGTGGCCTCTGCCTCTTGGTATATGTCTTGTCAGCAGGGGTGCCAGACATCTGCCAGGGAGAAACAAGAGTAGCAGATAAGAGTGGGATCAGGACAGATAAGGACTGTGGATCAGGATAGGCATGAACTTCAATTGATTAACCTCCTGTGGAATTTTGAATCATAGACTGTCACTTGTTAGTACAGACTTCGGAACCTCCAAGGAATTTCTCGGAACCTCCGAAGTTAATGTACTGACAGAGGACAGTTTATTGATTCAACTTTCAACTGAATCTTAACCAAAAGGCAGACATGATAGAATTTTGGCTTACGACATATATGAGATAAAGTGTTGCAGGTGAAGAGAAATTCAGTGGAACTTTGAATCAAGGTCCGCCTATAGTAGGTTACAGGGTTCGGAACCTCTGTGAATTTTCTCGGAACCTCCAAGACTCTGTCAACCTTACTGCACTCTGAATTTTGATTCAACTTTCAACTGAACCTAAACTACACTTGCATCACAGGCATTCAGGACAGAGCACAAGGCAGCTTTCTACAATACCAAGATCTAGAATCCTAAGAACAGATGGATCTAGGAACTAGGGTTAGGGTTTTGTCTCAGATTACCTTGATTGGGAAGAAGGAGATGGAGAGTGATAATCTTGAGATCGACAACACAGATGCGTAGAGGCGCATAATGAGGCTGCTTCCTTCTCCTCCTTACAGAACCGAGCGGATCTAGGTCTTCTGGAGCGGTTCCTTCCTTCCCCCTCAGCTGCGACCCATCAACGACGAGAGATGCACGGCCTCGCACGTGTGACCCACGAGGAGCGCGGTCAACGACGGCGAGGGAAGCGGTGGCGGTGGCGCGGTGGAGGAAAGAGGTGCGGTGCGGTTGACGTCGTGAGAGAGAAAGAGAGAGAGGGTAAACTGGATCTGAGAGAAATGACTGCGGTGAAAGGGAACAGCGGGTTTACCCTATGTAAAGGAATATTCTCTTCAGATGCTTTATTCCTTTTAACTCCCCTTCAGTTGAGACTGAGCGCTAAGACTGTAAAGATTGGAACTTCCGATGATTTTCTCAGAGCTTCCGAGGCCCGGAGCCTCCAGATATTTCCTCGGAGCTTCCGAAACTTGAATTCCAGAGACAGTTAACTTTTACTCCTTTGAGATTTTGAACTTTCTATCAACTGAGATCCTTAGGTCATGGTACCCTTGACTCAAGTGGCTAGAAAAACAAGCAATCACACACATAACTATAGCCACTTAAGACAAGTTAGGGACAAGAACATAGATTTTGAAAAACCTTTAAGATAGTGTTTTCACACACACTTTTTCAAACAAATTTTCAAAGAAAACTAACAGTTTGAAGCAAACAATTATGACATGCTAGAGATCAAACCACGCAACGAGAATCAAGAATATTTAGTTCATTCCTTAAGCTACAAAACCTTGACTCATCGAGAGGTTTAGTGAAGATATCAGCTAGTTGTTTGTCGGTGCTCACATGACTTAAAACGATATCTCCTTTGGCTTCATGGTCTCTCAAGAAGTGATGACGGATGTCTATATGTTTTGTGCGAGAGTGGCTTACGGGGTTGTTTGCAAGCTTTATGGCACTTTCATTGTCACACAAAAGTGGGATATGGGAAAAATGACATCCGTAATCTTTTAAGGTTTGCTTCATCCAAAGTAGTTGAGCACAACATGCGCCGGCTGCAACATACTCGGCCTCAGCGGTGGAAAGGGCTACTGAGTTTTGCTTTTTAGAACTCCAAGACACAAGAGACCTACCAAGGAATTGGCAAGTCCCCGATGTACTCTTTCTATCTACTTTGCAACCGGCATAATCGGAATCCGAATAGCCAAGTAGATCGAAAGTGGAGCCCTTAGGATACCACAAGCCAAGGTTAGGGGTATGCACTAGATATCTCAAGATTCTCTTTACGGCCATGAGATGGCACTCTTTCAGAGTTAGCTTGAAATCTAGCACACATGCACACACTAAGCATAATATCCGGCCTAGATGCACATAAGTAAAGAAGAGAGCCGATCATGGAGCGATATACCTTTTGGTCCACGGATTTCCCTTCTTCATTGAGGTCCATGTGTCCATTGGTAGGCATTGGAGTCTTGATAGGCTTTGCCTTGTCCATGTCAAACTTCTTTAACATATCCCTTGTATACTTGGTTTGACATATGAACGTCCCTTCTTTAGCTTGTTTGATTTGAAATCTGAGAAAGAACTTAAGCTCACCCATCATGGACATTTCAAACCTCTTTGTCATCACCCTACTAAACTCTTCACAAAAAGTTTCATTAGTACTACCAAATATTATATCATCGACATATATTTGGCACACAAAAATATGACCATCGACTTTTCTAGTAAAGAGAGTAGCATCGGCTTTGCCTATCTCAAAGCCTTGCTTAAGCAAGAAATCCTTAAGGCATTCATACCATGCTCTTGGTGCTTGCTTTAGCCCATAGAGCGCCTTATGGAGTTTGTAGACATGATTAGGACGCTTGGGATCTTCAAAACCCGGTGGTTGCTTAACATATACTTCTTCGGAGAGTGGTCCATTGAGAAATGCACTCTTGACATCCATTTGATAGAGCTTGAAGTCATGATGGGCAGCGAAAGCTAGTAGAAAATGAATTGCTTCAAGTCTTGCTACCGGTGCATATGTTTCTCCAAAGTCTAGCCCTTCAACTTGGGTGTACCCTTGAGCAACCAATCTTGCTTTGTTCCTAGTCACAATACCAAACTCATCTTGCTTGTTCCGAAAGACCCATTTGGTGCCAATGATGTTTGTGTTTGGTCTCTCCACCAACTCCCACACTTGATTTCTTTCAAAGTTGTTCAACTCCTCTTGCATGGCCACCACCCAATCTGGATCCTCAAGAGCTTGCTCTACCTTGGTTGGTTCAAGAGAGGAAACAAACGAGTAAAATGCACAAAAATTCTTAAGACGAGATCGTGTTGTTACCCCTCTCCTTATGCTCCCAAGAATATTTTCAACGGGATGATCCCGTTGTATGACTTGATGTACACGAGGATGTGATGGTCCAAGAGGTTGGTGTAGAGTTTGATCTTCATCATCTTCATCAGCTTGGGGCTCAGATGTGCTTGCTTGGACATCCCCTTGCTGATCAATTTGCTGGTTCAGGGTGTCCTGTAGTGTTGGACTTCTAGACCCCGGAACCTCCGGAGAATTTCTCGGAGGTTGGATTTCAGTGCCAGTTCCCGGAACCTCCGAGGAATTTCTCGGAACCTCCGAAGTCTGCACAGCTCCTGAACCAGTGGCTTCTGGCCCTTCGAGTGGTGTTGAAGCTTGTGCTTGGTTTTCATCTTCCTCTTGTGCCTCAACTGGTCTAACATCACCTATGGCCAATTGCTTGATTGCTTCACAAGATGGCTTCTCATTACCTACAACATTCAAATTAACTTGCTCCACTTGAGAGCCATTAGATTCATCAAAGGTCAAATCTACCGTGACTTCAATCCTCCCGGTGGTTAGATTGAAGACCCGATAAGCATGCTCATTTGGACCATAACCAAGAAGAAAACCTTCGTCAACCTTTGGTGCAAACTTAGAGGTTCGGGGCCTCTTGTTTAGAATGAAACATTTGCACCCAAACACTCTAAAGTAAGACACCTTGGGCTTTTTACCGGTAATAAGCTCATAGGAGGTCTTCTTGTGAAACTTGTGAAGATAGAGGCGGTTGATTGCATGGCAAGCCGTGTTGATAGCTTCGGCCCAAAAGATGTCTTGAGTCTTGTACTCATCCAACATGGTTCTTGCCATCTCGATAAGAGTTCTATTCTTCCTCTCAACCACCCCATTTTGTTGAGCGGTATAAGGTGCTGAAAATTCATGCTTGATGCCCTCTTCATCAAGAAATTCTTCAACATAGGTGTTCCGGAACTCCGAGCCATTATCACTTCTCACTTTCTTGATTGGTAGCCCGAATTCCCTTTGTGCTCTTCTAATGAAGATCTTCACCTTTCCTTGCACTTCACTCTTGTCAAACACAAAGAACACCCACGTGAAGCGAGAATAATCATCAACAATAACCAAGCCATATTTGTTACCGCCAATGCTTATGTAGGCCACCGGTCCAAATAGATCCATGTGGATGAGCTCCAATGGGCTTGAAGTAGTGAGGATGCTATTTGGTGGGTGAGGTGCTCCTACTTGCTTTCCGGCTTGGCATGCTTTGCAAATCCCATCTTTCTCAAAATGTACATTTGTTAGTCCAAGGATGTGTTCATCTTTCAAAAGTTTGGCCAACTTCCTCATGCCAACATGGACTAGACGGCGATGCCATAGCCAACCCATGCTAGATTTTGCCACTATACAAGTCTTGGGAGAAACTTTACTTTTGTTGAGATCAACTAGGTAAAGCCTCCCCCTCAAGCGACCCGTAAGGACAATAGAGGAATCCTCCCTTCTTATGATGGACACACCCTTATCCGAGAAGTGGCAATCAAAACCAATCTCACTAAGTTGTGAAACCGATAATAGATTGTAACCCAACGGATCAACATGAAGAACATTTGTAATTGAATAATTTTGAGATATAGGGATATCACCTACGCCGATGACTTCTCCTTTTGTATCCCCTCCATATGCAATGGTTTTCTTTGGTCCTTCCAAATGTAGATAGGATGAGAACATACTCTTTTGTCCGGTCATATGATGTGTACATCCTCTATCAAGCACCCAACTTGATCCACCGGAGGAGTATGCCTACAAAACAATTTAGTTCCTTCTTTTAGGTCCCCAATTTGACTTGGGGGCCTCCACGTTAGCAACCAAAACCTTTGGAACCCATAGAGATCTTTTCACATATATATTGGACTCATTTCCAACATACGTGGCAACAACTCTACCAACATTGTTGCGTCTCAACACATATCTAGGAGGTATGTCTCTAGATGCATGGGCCTTGCTCTTGTTGGGACTTAAGTTTCTTCTAGGCATAATTGGATGATTTTGAACCTGCATACAAGTGTTAGATGCCTTGGACACATGCTGCTTCTGAGTCTTGCTCTTTTTCTTTGTCTTGTCTTTACAGACCCCGGAACTTCTGAGAATTTTCTCGGAACCTCCGAGTTTGGCTGTCTGTGTGGCTCGAGGCTTCCAGACTCCGGAACCTCCGGGCTTGGAGGTCGGAACCTCCGGGGTCTGGGAGAACAGAAATCCAGAGCTCTTGAATTCAAGGCATTCTTTTTCTTTGATGATTTTTCTTTTATTGGTCTTGCCACCTTCAACACATCCAAAGCCTGGATTCTTGCTTTTCTCTAACATTTTCCTCTTGGTGAATCTTGCCCTTTTGTTTTCTTCACCCATGCATCCTCTAGCTATGATTGAGTTCAACCTAGCAATTTCTTTCTTTAAAGCTTCCATGTTAGCAAGGTTAGTGGCATGAGATTCAATATCAATTTCTATCACAGCCCTTGCTAGTAGAAGCACTAGAGTCGCCTTTTACCTTCGAAGGATGTGAGGTGCTACTCCAAAGGATACTATATTGCTCCTCAAGCTCTTCATTCCTCAACTTGAGAGAATTACATTGAGCTTGAGAGGCAGCAAGGTCTTCCTTGAGAGTAGCTATGACACTCTCCGCTTGGTTGACTTCCAAACGCAAAGCCTCAATCTCACTTCTATCGGAGATAATAGTATCTTGGCTTTTCTCTAGTTCTACTATTAGCTTAGCCATAAAATCTTTAGATTGCTCATCCATTTCACGAACAAGTTGGTTTGTTTCTTCATCACTAGTATCATCACTAGAGTCCATTTCCGACTCATCACTAGGTTGAGGAAAGGGTTTTGGGTTAGTTTTTACCTTCTCGCCCTTGGCCATGAGACAATGAATGGATGTGCTCTCTTCATCATCGGTTAAATTGTTGAACAACCTTGAGGTAGAGGGAAGCTTCTTGATAGCCACAGTTGCAATTTTCTTCCCTTCCTCTTCACTAAAGCTTTCATCTCCGGAGTTCCATTCATGACCAATGTGGGCTTATCCACCATAGTGTCTTCTTTTGTAGTGTGGTTTTTGGTCTTTCTTGTAGTTCCCTTTACCCTTGTCATTCCTATTTTCTCTTTTCTCATTAGGGCAATCAGCAATGAAGTGCTCGGTGCTTCCACAATTGTAGCAAGTTCTCTTCTTCTTGTTGGGAAACTTCCTCTTGGCAAACTTGTACCCTTGCTTCTTTAATCCTCTCTTGTATGTCTTCATGAACAAGGCCATGTCCCCAATCTCAACATGAGAACCTTCATCTTCATCTTCACTCGAATCACTTGTGGAGCTCTCTACTTCCACCCTTTTGGATTTTGATTTGAGAGACTTGGAAGAAGTAGTGTGCTTGGATGAAGAGGAGGGTTTGCTTGACTTGTGGGAATGGAGAGCAACCTCTTTAACTTTCAAGTTGTTTAACTTAGCTTCCAACTCCCCAATCTTCTTTCTATGTTGGATTTCCTTGTCCATGAGCTCATGTGTAAGAATTCTCCCAAGAACATCATTTGGAGAGAGCTCCTCAAACCTTTTCTTCTCTCTAATCAAGGTGACTAGAGTGGGATTTCTTGGAGCAAAGGCCTCCAACATCACTTTCACAACAAAGTGGTCATCTAGCTCATCACCACCTAGACCCCTTATCTTTCCAACAATGACCATCAACCTATCAAACATCTCTTGTGGCCCTTCTCCATCAAAGATAGTAAATCTATTGAGTTCGGCCATCAATATGTTGATCTTGGATTTCTTGACCTTGTCAACACCCTCATGTGCAATGTGGAGAATGTCCCAAATCTCCTTGGCAATCTCAGCAATGTGGAGAATGTCCCAAATCTCCTTGGCAATCTCAAGTCCACTAACACGGTTGTACTCTTGGGCATTCAAGGCACTAAGGAGTATGCTTGTAGCTTGACCATTCCTCCTAATGTTGCGACGGTCACTTGGAGTGAGGTTCCTAAAATCTTTGGGATCATCAAAACCTACACACACAATATTCCACAATTCCAAACTTAAGCCGATTAGATAAGCTTTCATCATATGCTTCCATTTGGCAAAGTTAGTCCCATCGAATTGGGGTAATTTGCCAACGGGAATAGTCACATCATCCTTGGATTTGACATCCAAGGAGTCATAGTTAAAGGATACGCTTTTGTAGTAATTCTTTTCTTTGAGCTTCGACTTAGGCTTAATTGTTCGCTTGGGAATTCTTGTGCCGTAGTACTTATCATCATCATCTCCATTCTCACTAGATGAGGACGACGATGAGGATGACGAGGATGGTGATGGAGATGGTGAAGGTGTTCTTTTTCTTCTTTTCTTTTCTTCCTTCTTTCTCTTCTTCTTCTTTTCTTGCTTGCTGTCTTCTTTCTTCTTTTCTTCTTCTTTCTTCTTGTTCTCTTTCTTGCTTTTCTTGCTTCCTTCCTTGGAGCTTTCCTTCACAGCCTTTTTGAGCTTTTCGAACTTCTCTTGGGCTGATGTGTTGCCCACTTCTGAGGCATCACTTTCAGCCTCGCTTGGTATGTCCTCAAACTCCTCCTCTTCTTGCTTCTCATCATCACTTGCCATGTCCTCACACGGTTAGGTGTTTACGAGGATAACCCACTCTGATACCAATTGAAAGGATCGAGGCAATATGGCCTAGAGGGGGGGTGAATAGGCCTGCATACAAAATTTAAACTTTTTCTGCGAAAACACTGTCAGACTCCAGAACCTCCGAGATTATTCTAGGAACCTCCGAACGAGGCAGCCTCCGAGAATAAACTTAGAACTTCCGACAGCTGTTAGAACAGAGCATAAATAACTTGAGCTGAGAATAACTTGATGAAAACCAGATCTACTAAATTCTAGGAGGTACTTAGGACCTAGCAAGAAGATTTCTAAGCAAGGAACAAGCTAGGAAGGTACCACAACATAGATCGAGACCAAACCCTAATAGATCTAGTCAAGAGCAAGCATGAACAAGTAAGTAAAACAAGAGCACGCACGAGACAAAGATTTATCCCGTGGTTCAGCTCGCCACAAAGGCTTGCTTACGTCCACGTTGTTGAGGAAGCCACAAAGGCTAGGGACCACAAAGGTCAACTCCTCTCTCACACCTATCACTTTGGGTAATAGGTGGAGGCTTTCCACTAGAATCACAAAGGGTAATACAAACACCTTGGAGCTTCCACAAATCGGTTTGGAGAGCTTCCAAGAACCTCTATCCGTCTAGGAGCAAGGCTCCAAGAGTAATAGATCCACCAAGCTTGCTAGGGTTCTTCCAAGTGCTCAAGTACCAAGGAGAGAGAGATTGGCTCACTAACTCACTTCAAGAAACCACTCTCAATCAATGCTAGGCAAGGATTTGGAAGAGAGTAGGTTAGGAGTGAATGCAAGGTGAGAGAAACAGCTTAGAACGGTGTTCTGTGCAGTGGGAGGGAGAGGATAACCGTTGGGGGACCAAGGGGTATAAATACCCCCAGATCCAGAACAGTAACGGCTATATTCCAAAGTTCGGAACCTTCGAGAAAAATCTCGGAACTTCCGACTTTTGAAAACTCTACAGACTGTAGCCCGTACGGTCGGAACCTCCGAGAAAAACTTCGGAACCTCCGAACAACAAACAAAACGAGGGCAAAACAAGTTCACAGGTCACTTCCCTTGGGGTGAGGATTAAGGTTTAAGAAAGATGGAATATGAGCACTTGAAAGCACCCTAACTCACCATTAGTATCCCTCTTGATAGTACAGATTGTCCTAAACTCAAATTCAAAAAGTAAAATAAATAAAACTCCTTCAAGTAGCATAGGCATCCTTCTTTAATCAGTTGAGGGGTCTCCAATCTTTCTTTTGCACCTGTGATAATGACTCTATGCTGCACAGTAGACTCAAAGGCTCATTAGCTCTTTAATTGTGTGGTCAACATCACCAAAACCCTCATAGGACTTGATTGCACTTACAGTAAGGTTAAGGTAACTCAAACTGCTCGAGTTCATTTTTCTCTTGGTCCATATTCTGATTTTGCAGATTGTGATGTGGTACCCATGGAAGCTTGTTCTCTTTTGTTGGGTCGTCCATGGGAATTTGATAATGATGCTATCCACAAAGGTAGGAGTAACACATATACGCTTATGTATAAGGGCAAAAAAATTACTTTGCAACCCATGACCCCTGCTGAAATTGTGCAAGCTGAGAAAGAGAGACTTGCTACTCATGTTGCTGATACTACAACTAAAAATCAGCAAGTAATTCAATTAAAAAATAATGTTATGCTTGCAACCAAAGTTGATCTTTTTGATATTGATGCTTCTACTGTGTTATGCCTTGATATGAAAAGATGCTTTGTTCTCCATTGATGATATAGCTAGCACTTTGCCACCTGCTGTCACTAACATTTTGCAGGAATATGCGGATGTTTTTCCACATGAGCTACCACCGGGGCTGCCACCTTTGAGAGGTATTGAGCACCAAATTGATTTGATTCCGGGAGCGTCATTGCCAAATCGAGCAGCATACAGGGCCAATCCCGAGGAGACTAAGGAGATTCAACGACAAGTCCAAGAACTTTTGGACCGCGGGTATGTACGGGAGAGTCTTAGTCCTTGTTCTGTGCCTGTGCTTTTGGTTCCTAAGAAAGATGGTACTTGGCGTATGTGCGTAGATTGTAGAGCCACTAACAACATAACTATACGATACCGTCATCCTATACCTCGGTTAGATGATATGCTTGATGAGTTAAGCGGTGCTATAATTTTTACAAAGATTGATTTGCGTAGTGGCTACACCAAATTAGAATGAAGTTGGGAGATGAATGGAAAACTGCTTTTAAAACAAAATTTGGTTTATATGAGTGGTTAGTCATGCCTTTTGGTTTAACTAATGCACCTAGCACTTTCATGTGTTTGATGAATGAGGTTTTACGTGCTTTCATTGGAAAATTCGTGGTGGTTTATTTTGATGATATCTTGATATATAGCAAGTCACATGAGGAACATCTTGATCACCTACGTGCTGTTTTTGACGCTTTGAGAGCGGCGCGTTTGTATGCTAACCTTGAGAAGTGCATCTTTTGCACCGATCGAGTTGCTTTTCTTGGCTATGTTGTGACCCCGCAGGGTATTGCAGTGGATGGCGCAAAGATTGATGCTATTAGGAGCTGGCCTATTCCTCAGACCATTACACAGGTGCGAAGTTTTCTTGGACTTGCAGGGTTCTATCGGTGTTTTGTGAGAGATTTCAGCACCATTGCTGCCCCATTACATGAGTTGACAAAGAAGGATGTTCCTTTACGTTGGGGTCCAGCACAAGATGCGGCCTTTGATGCCTTGAAAGAGAGGCTTACTTCGGCACCTTTGCTTCAACTTTCTGATTTTGGTAAAACTTTTGAACTTGAATGTGATGCTAGTGGAGTTGGTATTGGTGGCTTATTGATGCAAGGAGGTAAACCTGTTGCTTATTTTAGTGAGAAATTGAATGGGCCTACTCTCAATTATTCCACGTATGATAAAGAATTTTATGCTCTTGTTCGTTCTTTAGAGACGTGGCAACATTATTTATGGCCTAAAGAGTTCATTATTCATTCTGATCATGAATCACTTAAATACCTTCGCATGCAAAGTAAGTTAAATCGACGACACGCGAAGTGGGTTGAATTTATTGAATCTTTTCCCTATATCATTAAACATAAAAAAGGGAAAGATAATGTTATTGTTGATGCTTTGTCTCATTGCTACACCATGTTGTCTCAACTTGATTGTAAAATTTTTGGGCTTGAATCAATTAAAGGACAATATGAGTTTGATGCTGATTTTAAAGATGTAATTCTGAATTGCAAAGAGGGTAGAACCTGGAATAAATATGTAAGAAATGATGGATTTTTGTTTAGAGCTAACCGTCTATGCATTCCAGTTGGATCCGTTCGTTTACTTTTGTTGCAGTTAGCACATGGTGGCGGTTTGATGGGACACTTTGGGGTCAAAAAGACGATCGATATATTGGCCAACCACTTCTTTTGGCCACAGATGAAGAGGGATGTTGAGAGGTTTGTGAGTCGCTGTACTACATGTCAAAAGGCTAAGTCACGTTTGAATCCACATGGTTTGTATATGCCTCTTCCTGTGCCTTTTATTTCTTGGGTAGATATTTCTATGGATTTTGTTTTAGGATTGCCTAGGACTAAGAGGGGGGCGATAGCATTTTTGTTGTGGTGGATAGATTCTCTAAGATGGCTCATTTTATACCTTGTCATAAGAGTGATGATGCTACTCATATTGCTGACCTCTTTTTCAAAGAGATTGTACGTTTGCATGGTATGCCTTCTACTATTATTTCAGATCGTGATGCAAAATTTTTGAGTCACTTTTGGCGTACTCTGTGGAACAAGTTGGGTACCAAATTATTGTTTTCTACCACTTGTCATCCTCAAACTGATGGACAAACCGAGGTGGTTAATCGCACATTGGGCACCATGTTACGGGCTGTTTTGAAGACGAATTTGAAGCTGTGGGAAGAATGTTTGCCTCATGTTGAATTCGCTTACAATCGCGCAAAACATTCTACCACCAAGGTAAGCCCTTTTCAGGTAGTGTATGGTTTCAACCCCCGTGCTCCTATTGATATTTTACCTTTGCCTACTAGTGAACGGGTCCATACTGATGCTAAAGAGCGTGCTGATTTTATTTTGCAACTTCATGAAACAACTAAGACCAACATTGAAAAAATGAATGAATTGTATAGAATTGCTGGTAGCAAAGGTAGAAAGGAAGTTAAGCTTGAACCAGGTGATTTGGTGTCGTTGCACTTAAGAAAGGATAGATTTCCAAATTTGTGAAAGTCTAAGTTGATGCCTAGAGCTGATGGTCCATTCAAAATACTTGCAAAGATTAATGATAATGCCTACAAACTAGAATTGCCTCCCGAGTTTGGCATTAGTCCCACCTTTAACATTTCAGATTTGAGACCTTACTTGGGGGAAGATGATGAGCTTGAGTCGAGGACGACTCCGATTCAAGAGGGGGAGGATGATGAGGACATCACTCCATTGGATGCGAACAACATTCCTGGTCCAATCACTAGGGCCCGTGCATGTCAATTGAATTTAGAGGTGAGCTCGTTCCTAAAACCTTCCTTTTATACTTTTGAGAATAGATTGCTACTTAATGATTATATTGTGATTAGGAACAAATGAGAGGACCAGAATATGCATGGGAAGGGGCTTGGAGGCGTGGAGGTCCAGCAAGAGGGTGCAAGGCATGGTGGAGACGCAAATCAAGTCGACTTCGAGTCTGTCTCGGAGTCCAGGAACAGCCTGTCATAAATCGGACGCACGGGCCACATACGAAGTCGGATTTGGACGTTCTATATATGGATGGAAAGATAATTTTCATAAAGCTGCAAATGGCACTGGTCTCACCTCAAAATACGTCCGGAGTCATCGGGAATCATCGAATCATGATGTCGTCCCGAATCTGTCTTGGTGCTGCGTCACCGTATTTTGGCCTTTGGGCCATGTATCGCGTGTCAGCCCATTAGGGGCGCGTCCAGGGGGTCTTGCACGACCCTAGGATCTTCTTAAACAGCAGCCGCCCAACCATTAGGGTTTGGGTTTTGCTTTAGATCAATCTGTCTTTGAACAGTTGCCGTCATTCGGTTTGTGAAACCCCAACTCGAGTGCTTAATCTTTCAGCTGCAGACTGTCACCATCTTTGAGAGATGCGTTTCTTTCGAGTTCTTGCTTGTGTTCTTCGTTTCGCAGGCAGGGATTAGCCTTCTCGGCGAGGTCAACCGGGTCGTGACACGGTTGATAACCAGAGGAGTTGTGGTGCTAAGATTGCAGGTATTCGGGTCTTTGGATCTGAAGCCGGATCAGTGTTTCACGCTCCGCCCAAGACGAAGTTATCATCTTCTGACGGAAGATCGGGCCACCTAGTTCCCATCAATCATGTCCCATGACCAAGTATAAAAGAAGGCATCCAGTTCTTTTGATTGGTTGGGTTAACCATCAACACAAACACAGAACACACATGTACATTTGTTCCTCTGTTCCATCGAGAGGGAACATGATAGTATAAGGCAGAGAGAAGAAAGAACATCGGGCAAACTTTGCGTGATGGATCAAGGTGCGTCTCATAATCATCGTGGATTCTCTTATGATTGTTGAATCAAGTTTTACTGCAAATATCCGCATTATTATGGTCAAATTTCTATCATGATCCGCTTGCCGATCCGTACGTACTCCCTCAGATTTGGTAACACTAGTAGTTTAAGACATGCTTGTGTTTATCAATGAGTGATTAATTAGGGATTACTAGTTTTCCATGCTCGCTCCTGTTAAATAAGCGCGCGAGTACTTTTATACAACAAGCAAAAGCAGCCTCAACTGGTTAGGAGGTCGCTGGATCAAATCCTTGCGGCTTAACTTTTTTTTCTGGTCGCGTTGCAGGCTTGCGGCAGTCGTTTTTTCCACGCACGCGCTACAGATATTTTTTTCCGACGCGTCCTGTTTTTTTTCCGGGCGCGCACGTTTTCGCTAGCGTCGCATATATACGGAGTATAATAACCTCCAGCCTCCAGCGCGTGCGAGGAAGAAGCTGGCGCGCGGGAACAGGATCCTCTAACGCCCCCGCCCAGAACCCCACACACGCTGTTGAATCTACGTAAGGGCCCCTTTGGGAACCCCAATCCACGCCGGAACCAGCGTTTTTCCTGGGCTGCAACCCCACGCGGGAGCTGGACCCGTGCGTCGTTTGGGAGCCCACGAACACAAGGCAGCCGCGCCCGACCCTTCCCCGACCCCCGACTTTTCCTCGGGGTGCCGACGCCCCACCTCTGTACTCCTGGCGCCACAACCCTGGGTGGAAGGTGGAGCGAGCTCCGCCGCACCGCCCCTCCGACCGAGTGCCGCCGCCGTCCGTCCAAGCGATTCCCTTCCTCTGCGTCATCATCTTCATTCACGACCCCCGACTGGCAGCTGCCGCCATCTCCGCGTCCTCTCCGACGACCAAGTGCTGCTGCCCCTTCACGTCCTCCGCGCGTTGTCGCTCCCCTCGGTGTCGCCATTTCTATCTAGGAGCGCTGCCGCCATCCTGATCTGCAACGAGAAGACCCTCTTCCTCCTTGGCCAACGTACATGAGTTTCCCCCTCGCCATCTCCTTCTCATTCCTGTTTCCTTGTAGATCTTGTGTATTAGCTCCAAGATCCACTCCTTCTGTCAATTGCCGCTGCATACAAAGGTTACCTGCACACTCTTGGTTGCAATCATTGCATGACCAAACTTTCAGGCTAAAAATCGTTGCAACTGAAAGAGCTCTCACAACACAAAGCTGCTACGTCTGAGCTCTCACAACACAAAGCTGCTACGTCTTCTGTACAAGTTTTTTTTAGTTTTTTCCTTCAAAATCAAAAGTTATTTTTCCTTTTTGAGATATAAACTGCATGTGTGATGAATATTAATTTATAATCTCCAAAGTTTTCTAGATGATAATATTAATCTTGTTATGATCTTGGGAGCAAAATGAATCTACAAAGCTATGAAGTAAAAAATCTCATAAATATGCAAGTTTAATTCATCATGAAATTGGTTGGCTGATGTATGGACTAGTGCTTATTTATTGAGCTACTGGACAAGTTTGCTCTCTAGATAGGATGTGGATTGCAAGTTAATATCTAGTGCCATCAAGGCGTAGAGCTATGCTGTTCTGTCGAAAAAAACGAAGGATGAAACAATCTGAGTACTTTTGATTTTACTGGATCATTTTCAGAAACTACCAGTTGCATCTATTGGAGCAGGTAAAGCATCAGGCTCAGATTCTTGAAGCTGAAAACTATCCAGAACCAAGATGTGTGGAGAAAGTGGTTGGGGGAAGGTCCTTGGCTTGTTTTACTAGAAAATTCTTTTATCGCATCAACTGTTAAGTTAAAAATCATATCTGGTATTTTAGCACAGAGGCGGCCGCAAGCTCGGGTTCTGTTGATCTCATGTTAGCACAGTGTTGTATGTCTGTATCTGTATGTGCTAGTTTTTGTACCCTTTCCTCAAGCATAAAATTGTTATAGCACATATGGATAGTTCCTTTCCTGCATCCCAATTGTCCACCTTTCCATCAATCTGAAAAGTAGAAACCTTATACCATGTGACATGAAATGTAGAACATTTTTATTGTCATCTTGCAATTGTCTTATTTGACATTGTGATAATCTATTGTGGTTATCTTACCACATTAATTTGGAATTTTTGTTTACTAACTTCAATCTTGATTCTTAATATCCCAGAAAGATTTGGATGTATGTGCACATGATATACTTGCTGCAAGGATTACTTCTGTATCTTATATGTCAATTTCTTATTATGCATCTGGACCGGAGCAAGTTCAGAATCTGCCACTACTTCTGTTAATAACAAATCGTATAGATTAGATGATGTCACAGTGGACACCAGTGATCTGAAAAGTAATTTGTCTCATATTTATCTCATAATTGTGAAATGTAATTTAAATATTGGTCAAATTTGAGCTATTATTTCATAATGTTGGACAGATTGTAACTGCATTTTATATTTCATCACACGCATCGTTTGTATTTTTTTGCTTTCCTTTTGATATTGCACGTACCCAGAGTTAGCTCTGTATGTATGTCATGGGGAGTGCATGCACTATCCTTCTGCAGTGAGGCTGCCAAACAAGGGGGCGGGGCCTTCCTACCCTGTGTCAGGAGGGGGGAAGTGGCGGTCCGGAAAAAAACCCGTGGGATGAATATTTCCCCTGGGCTAATCCACCTCGTGCATCCAAAGGAACCCTAAGAGGGAGGTAAAAGCAGCATCCCCGTTCCTTGGGCATCCGACGGCAGCATCAAAATCCATCATTCGGTTCAAGAAACTTGTTTTTTCCGGCTCTGGAGACCGCTCGCCCATCGCCATGTCCGCTGGATGCTGGCTACTGGCGCGGACGTCCGCCGCTGATATTCTCCGGCCATCCCTCGTCCATGCATCCTTCCTGTCACAGCAGCTCAGCTGACCCCGGCGTGAAGGTCAAGGGTGACAACAATAGGCGTCCTCTGCTTCTGGTTCAAGGCCAACGTCACTGGCTTCCTCGTTGCGCGCGGCTGCCGCCTGCCGCCATTGCGTTCCACCATAAGGCAAGCGTAGCTACCAGCCCACCACACACGGCTAAGCCTGCCACTGGGGAGGGTATGGACAAATCCACTTTTGTTCATACCTAAATCCCATACCCTCCCCATTTGAGGTGAGTATGGATTTGAATATGGATAATAGATAAAAACAACAGGCATACACACGGCAGCGCCGTTATCCCCGGCATGTCATCAGAGGCTCGGAACCAGAGGCCATCTTCTCCGCGATGCTTAGGCACTGATGGCACCATTATATCCACGGTCCATCCTGGAAGGCAGGCCTTCCCTGCCGCGTAGTGCTTGGCGTCGGTGTACATCACTAACGGCTGACACCGCGGTCGCGCCGGCGTCGCGCGTGTTCCTGATGATGCCGCCGCGGAACACCTTGCCGTAGCGTGCGCGACGCGACCTTCCCAGTGACGTTGATGCCGCACTGCCGCAGGCTGCAAGGTAGGCGAAGTCCTCCGCGTGGACGAGTTGGCGTAGTCGACCTCGGAGGCGACCGAGCCGGAGGCTGCGTAGACAAGGAAGGTGGGGTGGGGATGGTCTCCGCGGAGACCGCAGCGTAGGGTCCCTGAGGTAGCTCTCCCGCTCTGGAGCGAAGTGAACGGTGTAGCGGCCCGGCGTGGAGAGAGAAAGGGCGTGTTTGATGTGTGTGCCCTGCGAGACCTGGCCGACGAGCCTGGATCCCCAGGGCTCATCCTCTTGTTTGATTTCTTTGTTCCCAGTGAGCCAGGTCGATTTAGGATTGTGTTTGATTTAGGACAGAAATGGGTAGGATGACCTTGTATCAACACTAGGGTGAAGTTACCCTCAGATTCTTCCTTTTTGACATTGCATCGAACAACTGCTCGGAAGCCAGAGCTCCTGTGCCACCGCCGCCGTGCCATCCTCGCCTCGCCGCTGTGTCTCCGCCTGCCTCCGCAGGTGCCAAGCCGCACCGCTCCTCCGCAGATGCGCTGCCGCGCCGTCCGGTGAAGGGAGTCGGCGCGGGAGGAGAGAGAGCGCCGTGAGTGGGGGAGGTGGCCGCGCGGAGAGGAAGAGGTGGGGCCGCGCGGCGCCGGCCCGCTTGTTGTCGCCGAAGGGGAGGGAGGCGGGAGGTCGCGCCTCGCCTCGCCGTCACCATGGAGCCGCCGCCGTGAGCTCGTCGCCGTCACCATGGAGCTCCCGGCGGCGGCTCGTCGCCGTCGCCCCGCCTTGCTCCCACCGTCGGCGGAGTCTTCAAGGCGCGTCGTGGTTGTGGACCCTGAGGCGGCCGCCGCCCGATCCGCCGGCGCCCCTGCCCCCTGCCTCAATTCGCGGGAGGAGAAGCCGGCGAGGGCACCAAGGAGGCACGCGCGCTCCGAGCTCTGGATCCGGTCGTCCCCTGGATCTCCACCCGTCCGCCATCATCACCCCCGCGCACCCCTGGACAGCACCCGCCACCGGCGCCCCTGCTCTCCGTGCCGGCGGCTCGCCGCGCCCCTGCTCACTCCTATTCCCGCGCGCGCGAGAGGGTGCGAGAGGAAGGGAGCGGGGGCGGCCGCCGGAGCTCCGAAGGATTGGAGAAGCCGGCGACCGACGCGAGGAGCTCCGACTTCGAGCACCGGCGCGCGGCGGGGGCGCGCGGCCGCGCGGCGTCCGCACGTGGTTGCTCCCGCGAAGCTCGACCCGATCATCGGCATGGACGACTCGCCGGCGGCCTCCGTCGCCGTCGCCGCGCGCCGTCCTCGACGTCGCCGAGGTCCCCGTGGTGGGTGAGAGAGAGGGGAGGTATCGCTATCCTCTCCCGCAGCTCGCGCAAGCACGGTCCAAGGTTGGCTCCAGAAAAACGAAATCCAGGAGCGTAGGACGGGAGCCAGGAGAGAGAAGGTTTTTTTGCTTCGTGGGAGCCTCGCCCAGGAACAGTGAATGAGAATCAAACACGCGAAAGTGGCTCCGGTGGGCTTGGCTGGCCAAATTTGGCCCATATCAAACACGCCCAAAGCGAACGGCTTGGCTTGCCGGGAAGGAGAGGAGGACTGAGTATGGGGTGAGGAAGGAGTGGGAGAGCGGTGAGGGAGTTGGCCCTGGTGCCGGCGACGGAAAAATCAGCCCGTCCACGCGCAGAACGACCTGTGGCTGTTTTATGGGGTGTTTGGGACTGCTCTGCTACCGTTTTCCTAGCTCCGCTCCAGCTCCACGGTGCCAAACACATCTAGCTCCACGAACTCTGCTCCAAGAAAAACGTGTAGCTGGAGGCCAACTCCACGTTTTTCTTGGAGTATCTCAAGGGGTACTCCACCAACTCCACGTTTTTTATGGAGTAGCACCTGCTCCACGAACTCCACGGTGGAGCTGCTCCATGGTGGAGTTCGTGGAGCGGAGCTGGAAAAACGGGAGCAGAGTAGTCCCAAACACGCCCTTAACATACCGCCATACCGGAGGGAGTGTACATATCTGTGGCCGCCTCGTGAAGTCGTGACGCGCCCCGCACCGCCTTCCTCCCGCCGTTCCGTTCCGCTCCGTTCCGTTTCCTTCCACCTCCACTCCCGTTCGATTCGACACGACACCAACGCGCACCCAGACCGCCCCGCGGCACCCCGCCGCCCCCCGCGCGCGGCCATGGCGGCGGCGACCGGCGCTGGCGCGGTGGGCGAGGGGATGCGGCGGCTCACGCAGCTTTCGCTCGTCTCCAAGGTCTGCTCGGAGCTCGAGGCCCACCTAGGCGTCGCCGACCGCGTCCTCGCCGAGTTCGTCGTCGACCTCGGCCGCGCCTCCGCCTCCACCGCCGACTTCGCCGCCGCGCTCCGGGACAACGGCGCGGAGCTCCCGGACTACCTCGTCCGCTCCCTTCACGCCGTCATCACCGCCATCCCCGACAACGCCCCCGCCCAGAACCCCACCCCTCGTGTCGCCGGTACGGGGAGGCGCGCGGAGAGTGACGGGGAACCGGGGCTGCACCAGGTGCGCCGCGGGAGGGTCACCCGCGTCGCGGACTCCGGGTGCTTCGTCCGCCTCGACGGCGCGCGCGGCCGCGAGGGGCTCGTCCACGTCTCGCAGATGCCCGGCCGCCGCGTGTCCGTCACGCGCGGTCAGGAGGTGTTCGTCAAGGTCGTCTCGGTGGACGGCACCAAGCTGGGGCTGTCCATGCGAGACGTCGACCAAGATTCGGGTACGGATCTCCGCCGGGGTTGCGGGGAGGACGATGCGCCCAGAGCCAATCCACCAGCTGATTGCGCCGGGAAGAGGAAGGCGGTTTCGGGGATTTTCGTTCCCGGTGACTACGAGGAAAGGCCTGTGCCACGCCGGCCAACTAGGCGGATGAGCTCGCCAGAGAGGTGGGAGATGAAGCAGCTGATTGCGTCGGGGGTGTTGGATGCCAAGGATTATCCAGGGATTGACGAAGACGACGATGGGGTGCTTTACCAGGAGGAGGAACTAGAGGAGGAACTGGAGATTGAGCTCAATGAGGATGAGCCTGCATTCTTGCAGGGGAAGGGGCGTTCCACGGCCGACTTGTCTCCAGTCAGGATTTCCAAGAATCCCGAGGGGTCGATGAGCCGTGCGGCCGCACTGCAGTCTGCACTTGTGAAGGAGAGGCGTGATATTCGCACCCAGGAGCAAAGAGGAATGGTTGATGCAATACCCAAGGACCTTAATCGGTCATGGGAGGACCCCATGTCAGGTGGACGGTACCTGATGCAGGAGCTGATGGGCACGGGACTAACAGCACAGAGTGTGCCGGAATGGAAGGTGACATATGGGAAGGCTGGATCATATGGGCAGCGGTCAAGGCTTTCAATTCAGGAGCAAAGAGAGAGCCTTCCAATATTCAGACTCAAGAAGGAGCTCATCAATGCTGTTCGTGACAACCAAGTTTTGGTGGTTATCGGTGAGACTGGCTCCGGGAAAACAACCCAGGTTACGCAATACCTTGCTGAGGCAGGGTATACTGCAACGGGTAAAATTGCTTGTACTCAGCCACGCAGGGTTGCTGCAGAGTCAATTGCAAAGCGTGTAGCAGAGGAGTTTGGCTGTCGGTTAGGTGAAGAAGTTGGTTACTCTATTCGCTTTGATGACCGCACTGGGCCTGAAACTGTCATCAAGTATATGACAGACGGTATGCTCCTACGAGAGATTTTAGTGGACAAAGATTTGTCATCTTATTCAGTGGTTATGCTCGATGAGGCACATGAGAGAACTATCTACACAGACATTCTCTTTGGTTTGCTAAAGCAGCTAATTAGTTGTAGAAGTGAGCTCAAATTGATAGTCACTTCAGCCACTCTTGATGCTGAGAAGTTCTCTGGTTATTTTTTTGATTGTAATATTTTCACAATTCCCGGAAGAACTTTTCCGGTTGAGATACTGCATACAAAACAGCCAGAGAGTGACTACATGGATGCTGCGTTGATCACGGTGTTGCAGATTCATTTGACCGAACCCGAAGGGGATATACTCTTGTTCCTGACTGGCCAGGAAGAGATTGAACATGCTTGTGAGCGTCTCCATGAGAGGATGAAGGCATTTGGTGGGGACATACCAGAGTTGATAATTTGTCCTGTGTACAGTGCTCTTCCTACTGAGGTTCAGTCAAAGATCTTTGAACCTGCTCCTCCTGGTAAAAGGAAGGTGGTAGTGGCAACCAACATTGCAGAAGCATCTATTACCATAGATGGGATTTACTATGTTGTGGACCCAGGCTTTGCAAAGCTTAATGTCTATAACCCAAAACTAGGGCTGGATTCACTGATTATCACTCCGATCTCTCAGGCTTCAGCTAAGCAAAGAGCAGGGCGTGCTGGACGTACAGGCCCAGGCAAGTGTTACCGTCTATACACCGAGAATGCCTATCGCAATGAAATGGCTCCCACAACAACTCCGGAAATCCAGAGGGCCAACTTAGGGTGGACGGTTCTTAATATGAAGGCAATGGGAATTAACGACATGTTGACATTTGACTTCATGGACCCGCCCGCATCTCAAGCACTTGTGTCAGCTATGGAGCAATTGTACAGTCTTGGCGCCTTGGATGAAGAGGGTCTTCTTACTAGGCTAGGGAGAAAGATGGCTGAATTTCCACAGGAGCCACCCCTTTCTAAGATGCTCCTTGCTAGTGTAGACCTTCGATGCAGTGATGAAATATTGACGATCATTGCCATGATACAAACTGGGAACATATTCTATCGGCCAAGAGAGAAGCAGGCTCAAGCAGATCGGAAGAGATCAATTTTTTTTCAGCCAGAAGGTGATCATCTCACCCTACTTACTGTGTATGAGGCATGGAAGGCAAAGGGGTTTTCAGGACCATGGTGCTTTGAGAATTTTATCCAGGTAAACTCGCTAAGGAGAGCACAGGACGTGCGGAAACAGCTCCTCGAGATCATGGATAAGTATAAGCTTGATGTTGTCTCAGCAGGGAACAATCCCACCAGCATAGGGAAAGCCCTTGCTGCTGGATTCTTCTTTCACGCGGCAAGGAAGGATCCCAGTGGAGGATACCGGACCCTGTCTGATCATCAGCAAGTGTATATCCACCCAAGCAGTGCCCTCTTTCACCAGCAGCCGCAATGGGTGATCTACCATGAAATCGTCATGACGACGAAGGAGTACATGAGGGAGGTCACAGCTGTTGACCCGAGATGGCTTGTAGAGTTGGCACCAAGGTTCTACAGATCAGTGGACCCAACGAAGATCAGTAAGAGGAAGCGCCAGGAGAGGATCGAACCCCTGTATGATAGACACAGTGAGCCGAACTCATGGCGCCTAAGCAAGCGCCGTTGGTGATTTGAGTGTTCTCTCTTGTAGCTCTGCCATGTAACTCTAGTTGTAGATATTAAGCTGTTATGTTAACCCATATGCTCAGATGATGCAGTGCAGTGTTGCATGTATAGTTTTTTGTTCCTTAAAGTTGGAAGCACTGAGGCAAAAAGCACTGTGAGTTGGAAGTTACCACAACAATTTGGTTCAAGTGATGTATGGATTGAAACTGACAGAATTTTTACTCATCTAATCTGAGTATTGTTTCATCTAAGATTATCAAATTTTTTTCTTGGTATAGCTTGTCACTGGATGGCTACCTTGTCACGGTCCACTGGAATTGTGGAGGCCTGGAAACCATGGTATTTGGATCCTTTGTTTGCGAGTTGTATGAGCTTTTAAAGGAAACTTTATTCTTTTGATCCGTGTCAATATGTATTTCCACTGGCTGCGTTGTTGAACTATTCATCAACAATGACCACATTTATGTTGAACCAAAGAGAGGAGAATACAACTTTCAGTACCGCACAAGCAAATTCGGTCTTTAACATCTTACATCTCAGAACCTACAGAGGCATACCGATCTGGTTTCTGTATAAGTTCGTTTAAAAATTTGTCTCATGCTTATCAGCAACATCACAATTATCGTTACAAAAAACTATTACCGCACCAAAAGATTAGCTGCCCAAAAAAGTTAAGGGGGAAAACTAATTGACTAACTATTCAGCTAGAAAAACAATTAACTCAGGCATGATTGTGCGTTTGGTTAGTGCCCATGCCTGCCCTGCGAAATAATTGGGGGGAATCAGCCACCGCCGTTTCGCCAAGCACATTGGCACACCTAAGGTTAGTGTCCATCCAAACGAGGGGGCAATCGGTCAACAACCAAAAAATCGATCATCAGGCATAAGCATAAAACCAAACACGCCCTCAGCCTTCCAATGTATATCCTTCCTCGGCTACTGCGAGCTTCTTTCCCTATATGCAGTTCCTATTATGCCTCTGTTTCCGGGTTATTGATCGGCCCAAACGAACCCGTCGAGTGGTAAGAGCATCCAGCAAGATATCTAATGAGCACTCCACTGCCTCAGCTTGCTTTTCGAACTCTAATGTGCTGAGCTCAGGCCGCAAGTTCAACTCCCAGAGGAGTCCAGCTGCAGCTGCTGCAGTGCAGGTACGATCCCATGCTGGCTGCGGTCTGTTCATATGAAAAGGCATAACATCCTTGGAATAAGAATTTGACAAGGGGAGAAAGTAACTAGAAATGGAGTAACTGATAAGAGTGAGTAAATAATTTTGCTCACCGCAGTTTATGCATCACTGAAGCACTAAGTGCAGATAGTGAGATGCAAGGAATATCTTCATCTCCCCATATTGCAGTCCATCTCTCCTGCATCAAAATAATAGATGTTAGGTCATATAGCTACACTACTTATATTTCTCATAGGTATTTCAAGTTCAAACCTTGAAACTAGACAATAGCAAGTAGCTTGCAACCCAACCCCCTATTCTGGTCTGTTCTTGGTTTTTGTGAATGTACTTGTGTTGAGGTTAGAAGTATACATTTGTATGGTCTAATCAAGAATCATTTGAGAAATTATACAATTTATAAGTACATGATTTTAAGTACAACTTTAGATACGAACCTACTACAAGACTACCATGCCACCCTTCAGGTATGAATTAAAGTATTTAGCATAATAGTCAAGAGACCACCTTTCAAATTGAAGTGCACGAAACTATCGTAAACAAAGCACAATCTAGTAATATGGTTAGACCGAAGGAATTCGACAGGTGGGAACAGTATGTGTAATTGACATGTTGCAGACACCAACCAGCAGAAAAAACATGTGCAATTTTACGTTTACTGGCATTCTAGACAGCCTAAAAATTTTATAATCAAATGCTTGCATTGAACTGTACCTTCAACCTTCTGTACAGTGCAGCAGAATTACTCCAGGTACCATCAAGCAAAACGAAGTTGAAAGGTTCATCCTGTGAGCTCTGCATTGCAGAAATAAAATCATTACCATGTATCAAAATGTTGAAAGCTGATATGCCGTGTTAGTTCCAAAACCAGAATGCACTCAACAAACTAAATTACTCAGTACTTAACGTAATGGATAAAAGGTGCTCATTAAAAAATCCACATGAAATATATGTATATAAGGGAGTACTTCTTACTTTGTTCTGTGCTACAGTATAATTCATAGCTAAAAAAACATAATACATACCATGTCATGAAGGTCGGAAGTCAAGGACCAACCATCGAATTTGAGGTCTTTGACAGACTTGGGAATGGTACTCTTGTTTGGATATAGAAACGAGATCTTCCCCTTTCCTAAAGGAAGACCCCATCAGAATGGAAACTGAGATATTTAGGCCCTGTTTGGATACTAGGGGCTAAACTTTAGCCCGTCACATATGATGTTTGGATAGTAATTAGGACTTTTAAACATAGGCTATTCACAAAACTAATTGCACAAATGGAGGCTAATTCGCGAGACGAATCTACTAAGCCAAATTAGTCCATGATTTAACAATTTGGTGCTACGTAATCATTTGCTAATGATGGATTAATTAGGCTTAATAGATTCCTCTCATGAATTAGCCAAAGGCTTCTGCAAATAGTTTTATAATTAGCTCATGTTCAGTCCTAATTAGCATCCAAACATTCAATGTGACAATGGGCTAAACTTTAGTCCCCAAGGATCCAAACATGCCCTAAACAACGAAAAGCACTGCAAAGCACATGTGCTAGCTAAAGATAACAATGAGTCAGTATATGGGCATACTAAATGATTGATTAATGCAGCAAAGCTTCTGCAGATTATAAAGTAAATGTAGCCCATTCAGCATTTCATTTGTAGTGATCAGTAAAGATATAGATGCATTCTGCTTTTGATCATGTGAAATATCAGCTCATACCATAGACAATCAATGCACCAAAGGATGCAATTTAATGCTATAGGATCCAGGTCGAGCACACAATGCATCAGTAGAACCATTCACCATGATCAAAATAGAACTAAATGCAAACAGAAAAGAAAACCCAACCATGCACAGAATTTGAACGATAAAGTCCTGGATGTCAGTAAACATGGACGGTTACAGGCTCCATTTCTCTTAAACATGTTAACACTTAACACTCATTTTTTTACTTCCATGAAACTATGATATTACCATGTCATACATCAACAATTAAACCTCTCTGTAGTGGTAACAGGTAAACAGCCTCGGAAGCAGGTTAAGTAACATAAATATTTATATGCACAATGTGAGGTAGGAAGAAAGGTCGACAAGTAAACAATCGAGCTTGGAGACTACATCATCTATTGTCTTTAATATCGTAACGAAGACATTTGCTCCTCGCTACCAATGCAACTTCAAAAACTGAAGTGAAGTTAAGAGACCAAGTTTTATGTGACCAAAACTGTAACACCTTTTTTACCTTTTCGGAATTCAAAATATATAACATACGCGTGCACCATACAAAGATGGGGCAATGGCCCCATAGAAGTCTATACTCTTCTCAAATCCACTAAAGCAATAATAACAAGGCTCAAGATGTATCATAACATGGTGATATGTAGCTATTGACCTCATATACTAAAACTGATTTCTGGATTCACAATAGGGCAAGGCAATCAGTCATCAACACTGCCCCATTCCACTGGAAACCACATTCTTATTCCTTCAGCACCAAGCAATCACAACATAAAGAGCAACATCACAAATCTAAAAGTATGTCATGTATTTGTATCCTAAGTAGGATTCAGCATATCAGTTGAGTTTTGTTGACAAAAGAATGCTTTACACACCTAACAAGAAATTTACAACTCTATAAAGGATTAATTGCAGCAAGTGAAAGTTAATCTAAGCTACCAAGCAGAAATGAGTAAATCAACGTAATTACTTGCAATATTATCCAACAATTGAGAAACTACGGATGGTTTTAAGGTCACCTGAATGCTGAAATGCATCCCACATTATGTCTTCATGCTCCCGGATACCAAAGAGGCATAGCTGTGCAGCTTGGATGCCAAATACTTGCCAGAGTAACTTTCCAGTGTTGTTTTGGCGTAGAAAGTCCTGAAAAAAAAAGTGATGCTTATACTCAATATAAGAATGTACGAGTAATACATAAGTAAAAACCGCATGGTGCTATACGGAGAAACCTTTGGATGCATATACAACCAGAATTTCATCCCCCTCCAAAGATTGCAAGGAACAACATTTGCACACATACAATCTTCAGCTGGTAGCCAGCACTGCAATTTCAGAAGTAAATGGATCAGCTAGACAGACTGTTGAAGGTTCAGTCCTATGACCATCAAACCCCAAGATGGTGGGCATCACATTACCTTCTGGCACAAGTACCCTCTGCTCCCTAGCAAACGGCAACCAATCTGCCGCGCCGAGAAATACTGCAGCTTCTGGTCGGAGTTAGCAAGCGTCTCATAGACAGCCCTGTGCTTCTTGTCTTCCACGTCCTTGAAATCGCCCTGCGAAGACCAGATAAAATTAGACCGCGTAGCCATTAGCGCTGCCAGCCATGAGTTCAACTCCTGCATTGCTCTCCCAGAAGCTTCCAAAACACCCAAAATCTGCGAGGAAGTTGAGTAATAATAAAACAAAAAAAAAGAGGGAAGATGATGACGCCACCTTCAGCTTGGAACCGACGCCGCCGAAGCGCATCTTCTCGCCAGCGGCGGCCTCCATCTCGAGCAGCTCGAGGACGACGGCGGACACCGCGGCCGGGAGAGGCGAGGATGTGCCCCACCGCCGCCACTCCTCGTGGCTCACCTCGTCCGCGTCACCGACGGCGCCGCCGGCCGCGGCGGTGGCGGGAAGGGGTTCCTCCTCCGATTCGGCCTTCTCTTCCCCCGATGCAAGCTCGGCGGAGAAGGCCATGAAGGAGCGCGCGGGGGCCGGGCCCAGGCGGGGGATCGTCCGCGGCGGGGGGAGGAGGAGGGGGACTGGGAGGCGGCGGTGGAAGGCGAGGGCACGGATGGAGGAGGCGGGAGGAAGCAGAGCCGGCATTTTTTTTTCCTCTGCTGTCTTTTATTGCTTGGCAGCAGCACTCATCAGCTTGCCGCCTCGGTGCGCTGGTGCGGGGGAAAGGAACGCAGCGCATCCAATATCTGAACACATCATTATTATCTAAAATGAATACAATTCTAAAGTTTAGAATTTGTTCCCACAGGAATATAATTTTTCGGTACCCTCACAAAAGGCAAGAGTATCCGGAAATTTCTCATACAAAAGATAAGTCAATGGCTAGACTTTTCTTTTTACAAAAGACAAGAGGCAATTTCATAAATTTACACCTAATATTGGTTTGTGTGTCTGATAATTGTATTTATTTTTGAACGGAGTGAGTACGATGGATCCACATGGGCTGGCTCGGAACACGACGGAAAGCAGAAACGCGACCGGCAGGATTTTTTTAATCTTCTTGCGATTTTGCAAGCTCAACTTAAAATTCATTAGACGCTATTAGTCTTGCAAATCGTATAAAAAGATAAAATTAAAAAGAAATGGATCCAAAATGGGCTGGCGCAGGTAGAGTTGGTGGAGGGACTTTGGGCTGTGTTGGGCCGCCTCCACGTTTGGACATTGCGACAAAAAGGAAAAGAAGAATTAAAGAGGGGCATTCCGAGAATTGAACTCGGGACCTCTCGCACCCTAAGCGAGAATCATACCACTAGACCAAATGCCCTGTGCTGATAATTTTCGTTACTATGTACTAATAAATGATATTTAATGCAATCGGTTAGGTTTATTATTACATCACACGCAATGTGTTTTGCATTGTTGGCCCTCAACATCAGATAGAGATTGATACTGTAGTAGCCACCATCACTTGTTGCTTGAAATACATTAAAAATTCACTTGTTTCTTTCTCTTGTATTGCTGCATTCGATCCATGGACTACAAATCTCGATCGACGTCCCTCTCGCTCTCCGATCGGATGGGCACATTGATTAATGCACACCATACATCCATCGTCATTTTCTACTGAATGCCATTTGGCAGCCCTTTTTGCGACTCTAGAGGCTCCGTTTGGCCCAATGCTGTGCAACAACGAAGTCACTTTCCTCCCTCCCATCCTTCCTTCTCATAGATGGCGGAGAGGTCGGAGGAGTCAATTTTTAAGATCCTCCGACTTTGTGACAATGCAGAAGTCGGAGCTGGATAGTATGTTCGTTTGACTGGTTATTGATGCTAATTTATTTTGGGAGAAAAAATATTGTTGACTGGTGGTTGGTGGCTGGTTTGTTCGGAGATAAAATGTTGCGGACCGGTGGTTGATAAACCAAGAGCGCGTTTGCGAGGGCGGCTCTGCAGCCCGGCTGCGCTCGCGGCATGCAACTTGCCGTGTTTGCGACGCTGGCCCGCGAGCGAGCTCCGTCCCCCGGCGGCCAAAAAGAGCGCCTCGGCTGGCCCTGGGGGGAAACGACCGAAAAGGTCGTATCCCGGAGCACGGTTGCCCGGGCGCAACTTGGACGGCGGGAGCGAGTTGGCCCACATGTTAGCCGGTGCTTTGGTGCTTTGGCCGGTGGGTGATGCTTACGTACACGAAATCATTTTGGCCCAGCTCGCGAAGTACGTGGAGGCAAACTGTGACGAATCGCACGGCTCGAGACCGCGGGTATGACCCTGGCGCGTGGGCGGACAGGCCGGTGAATGACCACCCTCGCAAACGCGCCCCAAATGAATAGGACGAGCGTCGGAAGGAGCCTGGCCAAATGATGCCTTAACTTAAACAATCTTTTATAAGTTGCTTTGCATGCATTGATGGATGCGATTGATTTTATCCTGATGTGTATTGTAGTACGTACTAATCGATCTGTCCAAACTGCAGGTCTGCAGTAGAGCAAACCAAAGAAAGCAAAGCAGCATGGCCAGATCGGATCGGAACATGCGTGCACACAGATCGGGTCGGATCAGATCTCCCTCCACTCCACACAGTACAACACGCACGTGACTGACATGTGGGTCCAGATTCCTGCTGGCCTGGTGGTGGGCGGGACCCAGGGCACGCCCGTGTAGTATTTTGGTGGCCGTTTCACGTTTGGTACCAATTTGCGGACCTGCAAAACTTCTTCTAGGTTCAAATTCCGAAGGAAATAGTAATAATGATATTCTGAAAGGCTATAAATAAAAAATTACTAGCAATATGACAGACGAGACGATGCATCGTCATCGACATTCGACACGCATCGAGAGCGTTTTTCTGTCGTCTTGCTCATCCTCTGTCCGTTTGCGCTATTTGAGCTGAGCTGTCGGTCGGTCAACAGGGGAGTGAATGGTGAATACGAATATCACCAGGGGCTAAAATGAATAAGAAGCATAAACCTCCTCCTTCTGGCCTCTGCTGATGCTGGCCCGGGGGTGGTGGATGCGTTTAAAACCCAACCCCCACCACACCACACCACACCACTCTTCCTTTCCCATCTGCAGCTGCTGCAGCGGAGGAGGGGGAGGGAGACCACCGCCGGCGCCGGATCCCCTTTCCCCCGTTTCACCAGATCGGAGATTCGTAGCGCTCCCTTGGCCGGCCGCACAGCCTGGTAAGGACGTCCTTCAACCACTATCCGATTCAATTCCTAGATCTGAGCTCTACTGTCTGTATGCATCCTCCCGATTCAGTCTAGTGGTAATAGCTGTGTAGCTGCGTGCTCCCTGTGTCGCAACCCTATCTATCCTTCATTCCCTTCATGGCCTCACGCACAGGCCCCATGACCCTTCCCCCCTGCTGCGACTGCGAGTGCGCGACCTGCTGGTGCTCACTGGAATCCGCTGGTGCTCACTGGAATTTGCTTCTCCGCATGCACGCACACTTTTTTTTTTTTGCGAAAGACAGTTTTTTTTTTTACGTTTGCATTGCAGGGCTGTGCTTATGTTGCAACCCTTTTTGGGCCTCCTTTTGCGCGCACTGCACGCAGGGAGGAGGGTCTGCTCTACTTTTTCCCTTTAATCCGCACTCTACTCGATGAAAAAGGGGAATTTCCTTTCTTTTTGCTGTTAATCTTTGTCAGGGTACTTCTCGCAAAAAAAAAAAACTGTCAGGGTACAAGGGGGCTCAACAAGTACCGCTACCTACATTTCCTTTTTCCGGCGTTTCCTTCATTACTCGAGTAATGAGCTTGGAACTGAATAAAAGATCGCCATTCGTTCTTATATTCAAAATTTGTCAAAAAAAAGAATGATGTTCTAGGATTTAAATCTTTTTGCTGTTAATCTTTGTCAGGGTACAAGGGGGCTCAACAAGTACTGCTACCAGCATTTCCTTTTTCCGGTGTTTTCTGCATTACTCATGAGCTTGGAACCGAATAAAAGATTGCCACTCATTCTGATATTCAAAATTTGTCAAAAAAGAATGATGTTCTAGGATTTAAATCTTGTGCATGCATAATTTGGCACGTTGATCTTTGTGCATGCGTAATTAAATGAACACATATTTTCTCCATTTTTTTATATTCAAACTGAACTAACTAAAGGTACATGCATTTTTACCTTCACAATTAATCTGTATGAAAAATTCCAAAACATTATTCTTTTCGGGACGGTGGGAGTACGTGCATAGTAGAAGTACTCAACTTGCTATCAATCAATTTTGAATTCTGTTGGGAGTTGGGACCATCAATAATTGCTGGATCTGATCCAAACACGACGGGTCATGCCAACCCTATTGCATGGCAAAACATATCACTTGGAATCTAGATTGCCTTATCCAATTATGTGTATCGCTGATGTCCGTCCTGTTTTAGCAAAGTTATCCTCGTACTATTTGCTGCTGCCTTTTAATAGCCACGCCATGTGCATGTAACACCAAATGAATGCCATCTGATCGAATATACTTGTTCTTGTTGGGCTCACTTTTGTTTCTGTAAAAGCGATAGTGGGTTGTTGGTCCTGAACATTGCTTCGGGTTACTTACTGGACATTGCTTACAAATGAAAATTTTTACTTCTGCATGTGAATGTCATGCCTCCTGATAGGCTCTTGTGTTCTGGACCTGTAATTCATCTATCCATTCTGTGTTACAACATCGTTTTTTACTTGTTTCCTGAAATCGTTAGATGGTGAAATTTTAGTGTGGTAGATGTATCCGTATCGTCATGGCTATTGGTGAAGATATGTGTTAGCTCTTGGCTGTTGGTGAAAATACCTGTTAGCAGCTCCAATTGTTTTCTACAGCTAGTGTGGAAGCCCTTCCCTGATATGTATGGTTTGCTGTTACTGGTTATTGCCACTGTTCAACTAACTTTTTTTTTTGCCAACTGTCCTCTTTTCAGACCATGGCAGACGTGCATGAACCATTGGTGCGCCGCAAGAGGAAGAAGGTTTTGGTGGACTATTTGGTGAAGTTCCGATGGATCCTTGTCATCTTTGTGGTCCTTCCGATTTCAGCTCTGATCTACTTCAATATCTATCTGGGCGACATGTGGTCTGCCATGAAGTCAGAGAAGAAGCGCCAGAAGCAACATGATGAGAATGTGCAGAAGGTTGTAAAGCGGCTCAAGCAGAGGAACCCAAAGAAGGATGGCCTTGTTTGCACAGCCAGGAAGCCCTGGATTGCTGTTGGCATGCGCAATGTGGACTACAAGCGTGCCAGGCATTTTGAGGTTGACCTTTCTTCCTTCAGGAATATCCTTGAGATTGACAAAGAGAGGATGGTTGCCAAGGTTGAGCCCCTTGTGAACATGGGCCAGATTACCAGAGCTACCTGCCCCATGAACCTTGCCCTTGCAGTTGTTGCAGAGCTCGATGACCTCACTGTTGGTGGGTTGATCAATGGTTATGGTATCGAGGGGAGCTCTCACCTCTATGGGCTTTTCTCTGACACAGTTGTTGCAATGGAAGTTGTCCTTGCAGATGGCCGGGTTGTTAGAGCCACCAAGGATAACGAGTACTCTGACCTTTTCTATGGCATTCCCTGGTCCCAGGGAACACTTGGGTTCCTTGTCTCTGCTGAGATCAAGCTCATTCCCATCAAGGAATACATGAAGCTCACTTACACTCCAGTCAAAGGGAATCTGAAGGAAATTGCTCAGGCCTATGCTGATTCTTTCGCGCCAAGAGACGGTGACCCTGCAAAGGTCCCTGACTTTGTTGAAGGAATGGTGTACACTGAGAGCGAGGGTGTGATGATGACTGGCGTTTATGCTTCGAAAGAAGAGGCAAAGAAGAAGGGCAACAAAATCAACAGCGTTGGATGGTGGTTTAAGCCTTGGTTCTACCAGCACGCGCAAACGGCGTTGAAGAGGGGCGAGTTTGTGGAGTACATCCCGACAAGAGAGTACTACCACCGTCACACCCGGTGCCTGTACTGGGAGGGGAAGCTGATCTTGCCATTCGGTGACCAGTTCTGGTTCAGGTTCCTGCTGGGTTGGCTGATGCCGCCAAAGGTGTCTCTGCTGAAGGCGACCCAGGGTGAGGCTATCAGGAACTACTACCATGACAACCACGTGATCCAGGACATGCTGGTGCCGCTGTACAAGGTTGGAGATGCCCTAGAGTTTGTCCACCGCGAGATGGAGGTGCGTGGTCTCTTGTTACTGATCACTACTGTTGCATACCCCTACCCTGCATTATAATACTAATCATCCTTCTCTACACATGTTGCAGGTGTATCCGCTGTGGCTGTGCCCTCACCGTCTGTACAAGCTGCCTGTGAAGACTATGGTGTACCCTGAGCCCGGATTCGAGCACCAGCACAGGCAGGGCGACACGAGCTACGCTCAGATGTTCACGGACGTGGGCGTGTACTATGCCCCTGCTGCTGTGCTAAGGGGTGAGGAGTTCAATGGTGCGGAGGCAGTGCACCGGCTGGAGCAGTGGCTGATCGAGAATCACAGCTACCAGCCTCAGTACGCTGTGTCTGAGCTGAATGAGAAGGACTTCTGGAGGATGTTCGACGCGTCGCACTACGAGCACTGCCGGCGCAAGTACGGGGCGGTGGGCACGTTCATGAGCGTGTACTACAAGTCGAAGAAGGGGCGGAAGACCGAGAAGGAGGTGCAGGAGGCCGAGGCGGCCATCCTGGAGCCGGCCTATGCGGATGAAGCCTAGTCCTCGTAGCTGTGTTGATGAAGCAGCAGCGTTTGTGATTTAGATGTCTGGCAGCGGCAGCAGCGTTTGTTTTGTTCAACTGATGATGGGATTTGGAACGAGATGTTGGTCTCCGTTCTGCTTGCTTGCTTAGAATAACTTGTTGATTGTGTAGTGTGTTTGTCTCTGTTGGTCAGTCGTTGTGGCCGTTGGTAACGAACTATGTAGTGAGTGGCTGTGTACCATTTGTAATGGTGGAATTGCTGAACTTAATTCGTGATTTGCATGGATAGCTCTTGTGTGTTTTACTAATTCTTGATGCTCTCTGCTCAGTTAATTGGTGATGGTGACTGGCAATCCCTTGGCCCCTCTGATACTGGGTACACTACTGGAAACAGGTCCTTTGCCGAGCGCTCGAAACCGTCGGCAAAGACGTAGAAACCGTCGGCAAAGCCGCACTCGGCACCGTACTCCCGGAAAATTTTTTCTCGACCAAGGATCTTTGCCGAGAGCCTGAGGTCCAGACCCTCGGCAAAGTCTCTGCCGAGAGCCCACGGCGGGCCGTCGGAGGAAAAAAGTAACCGTTACGAACTGACGGATTTTCAAATCCCCTTTGCCGACGGCCGGCCTCTAGGCCGTCGGCACAGAGTTTTAGGTTTGTTTTTTAAAAAAACCAAACTGCGCCGACGGCTTTCCCCAGGCCCGGATCGGGTGCTCCCAGCTGTGCCGAGTGCCCTGTGCAAGTACACTCGGCACAGCTGGGAACACCCGAGAAGGGGTCAGTTTCCCCAGGTGTGCCGAGCGTACTTGCGCAAAACCCTCGGCAAAGGGGGCTTTGCCGACGGCCGCGCTCGGCAAAGCGGTCATCCTTTGTTTATTTTTTTTACTTCCAAATTGCAACCAAATGCATATCACGTGCAAACACACATATATCACCTGCAAACCCACATGCAGCAGCACATATCACATATATATCACATCCACAAGTTCACACATCACAATAGTTCACACATCCACAAGTTCACACATCCACAAGTCCACAAATCCACATAACATCCACAAGTCCATCGAAAAAAGTCCATGGTAGATCCACAGGCCTACGGTGACTGCTCGGGCGGCGGGAAGGGTGTGAAAGCTGGCATCTGAGTGACGGGCGAGTGGTGGATTTGATCGCCACTTGGAGCCTGCTGATTTGAACCCGTCAAGAAAGGTTGCACAAAGGTTGCTGATTTGCAATGGTGGAATTGCTGAACTTAATTCGTGATTTGCATGGATAGCTCTTGTGTGTTTTACTAATTCTTGATACTCTGCTCAGTTAATTGGTGATGGTGACTGGCAATCCCTTGGCCCCTCTGATACGGGTACTAGGACACGGGCTGCCCGAAGGTGCTGAAGTGTACACATTATTGGCTAACTTTTTTCCCTTCATTCTCATCGCCGCCCTCGCTGTTTTTATCTGTCTGCTCCCATTCGTTGCTGCCCAAATTCGCAGCTCCCGTTCTCTGTTTGCATTGCATATAGATGCAGAGCAAGGGAAGAGGCCTGCCTTGTAGCCAGATAGTAGAATTGAAGCAGCGGAGCCTCTTCTTGGTCACCGTCGTCTTCATCCTCGTGGCTGCCCTTGCTGCTGCTGATCTCCAGGTAAGCTAGTTAGCCTTTGCATATCTCTGGCTGCAGTCTTGGATCACATGACCATCGGATCTGGCTAGTATCATGCAATGCGTCAGTTGAGTTTTTTGTTCCAGAGAGGAAAGCAGCCACCTGCCGTACGTACAAGACACTGCCTTACTTATCCCATATTTTATATTCAAGAAGTTCACATCTGAGGTAGTATGCACGATTAGGTCAATCAGAACTGCAGATAACCTTCTGCAGTTCAGCTCTTGGTGCCGGTGGTTGGTGCAATTCCATCCCATTCCATCCCGGGCGTTGACAAAATAGCAGCGTTGACAAATTGCAGTTTCCGCGACGCCACAACTATCCGGCGTTGTGTGATTGTGTCTGCAGCCAAGCCCCCGCGACAATGGCCATGGCGACCGCGCTACGGTCCTCGCCGCTCGTCCCCCAACGTCGCCCACGCTTCCCCGTCTCGGCGGCGGCGGCGGCGCCATGGTTCATCATGCTCCTGGCCGTGGCAGCCGTTTCCTGCTCATCGCCGGTGGCGGTGGCCGCGGCCTCTCCGGAGCTCGTCGAGCTGACCCTCCTCGCAAACGCTCGGGAGAAGGGCGCGGGTATTCAGCTAACCATGCATTTTTGCTTCCTTGAGATCATCATTTTGTAGCGTGTTCTTGATCGATTGTGTATGGATGCACGTTACAGTTTGCTTGGACGGTAGCCCGCCGGCTTACCACCTGCAGAGAGGCTTCGGCTCCGGAAAACACAGCTGGATCGTCAATCTTGAGGTGACCATTCAATGCTTTTTGCTTTGTGTATGTGTGAAAATTGTTGATTTTTAAAAATGAACCGGAAGGAGAGCTACCTGTTAGGCTGTTATGTAAAATTGTTGAAAAATTGAAACTACTAGTCTGTGGTGAATATTGTGGTTCTTTCTAGCATGTACTTTTTTTTAGTCAATACAGTGTCACTACTGATTGAACATTTGAACATGATTATGAAATAAAACTTAGGGAGGTGCATGGTGCAACACCACAGAAGATTGTTCCGACCGCAGAATGACCGACCTTGGTTCATCTAAATTCATGAAGGCAATAGAGTTTGAGGGGATACTCAGCAGCAACAGCTCACAAAATCCCTGTACGTAAATAAAGGAGATGCCTCTTTAATTTCATGGATGGATATCCTCTGTTGATCGGACAAGGTTTATTTTCATGGATGCCCTGCTCAATGGATTTGGTACTAATTCAATTCAATGGGTTGCGTGATCAGATTTCTACAACTGGAATAGAGTTGACGTAAGGTACTGTGACGGAGGATCATTTGCTGGGGATGCTGAGGGCAAAGACCGGGTGATTATTCTTCTTGGAAATTCTGATTTTAGCTGCCGGCCGGCCTATCTTTCATTACCCAAACTGATGGTGTGTAATGCTGTTTGATGCAGAATGGAACAAAACTTTTCTTCAGAGGATTGCGTATCTGGGAAGCCGTCGTTGACGAACTCATGGGCAAAGGACTGGTCACTGCTAAACAGGTTAAATGTGCTATCAATTTTGTAAAAATCATCCACAAAGATTATTAGCCTCTGTGGCAATAATCTGATGACCACAGCTTGTGAGCAGAGCCATGTCGAACGTCATTTTTTCAGGCCTTGCTTTCAGGCTGTTCTGCTGGTGGCCTTGCTGCTCTTCTGCACTGTGATAATTTCCGTGCACGATTCCCTCGGGAGGTTCTAGTAAAATGCCTTTCAGATTCTGGATTCTTTCTGGATGTGTAAGGCTTCGAAAACTATTCATTACTGGTTGATGTAGTGGCTAGGATACAGAGCTTTTTTTTTAAAAAAAAAAGGATACATAACTTTGAAAACTACTAGTAGTATAGTATTACATTGCACATTTCCTGAATTAAGTATTTGTTTTCTTCCTGTCACAGAATGGATTTCTCTGGGGTAAGGTTTATGCGGTCCATCTTCAGTGGAGTTGTTCACCTTCAGGTTAGCTTAGTAAACTAGTTAATTTCCCCGACATCATGCCTTTTTTTTAACTTTTGGGATGCATGCATGTTTCCTCTTGAGTAAACGTTTCTGAATATTTTCCCAGAATGTTAGAGAAGTTTTGCCCAAGGACTGCATTGCAGAGAAGGAGCCAATAGAGGTATGTGGTTGCTCATTGCCTAGGGAATTCGCTCACTTGTTGATCTATATGCCTGCCAATGCAAGTTCTCTTCGATTTGCTGACATGTACTTTGCTCCAGTGTTTCTTTCCTGCTGAGATTATTAAGAGTATAAGCACTCCAACATTTATCCGGAACTCCGGTTATGATTCATATCAGGTGATTACAGTCTTTATCAATTTTGTCCTTGTACACTTGCCCCATGGCTAAAAATCCTAACTGCTCTAGATGTATACATGCTTCATTCTAGGTAGGAAATATTGTGGCGCCAGGCGGAGCTGATCCTGAACAGTCATGGTCGCGTTGCAAAGCTGATATTCGAAACTGCACTTCGACACAAATCGAGGCAATGAATGGTTAGCCAGCCTACTAGTTTATCAATCTCCTAGCTAAGGTTCAATTTGTACCCTCATCTGGTGTGTGGTGTCTGCCATGTCGATTCTCCTTGTACGTTCTGTAGGATTCAGGAAGGGATTTCTCGAGGCTCTGAAGGTGGCTCAATACAAGAGCAACTGGGGTCTGTTCATCGATTCATGCTTCAACCACTGTCAGACACCATTCAGAATCACATGGCATTCACCCATCTCCCTGAGGCTCAGTAATAAGGTGAGCGAGGTTCAAGACACTTTTAATAATTACCCAATAAAGCTGCATATAAAATTTTAATCGTACCTAGTGCTGCCGTTCCGTCTCTGCAGTCTTCTTTGAATTGGATTGATTTATGTTTTGGTGTTGATTTCTCAGACGATCGCCGAAGCTGTTGCGAACTGGTATGTTGGTGGAGGCCATGGGGTAAGAGAGATTGACTGCGAGTATCCTTGCATTAACCCCACATGTAGCAGTCAGCTCGACCTGTAACGGGAGGAGTTTTCCCCAAAGCTGTTGCTGTTGCAAATAAGAAATGATACAGGAAAATCAGAAAAAAATAACAACTGTAAATTTTTAAAAAATGTTCTTTGTATCACGTGGTAAAGTTCTTCGAAATTAATAAAACTTCCTTTGTCTAAAAGAGAGACACGTTTACCTGAACATTTCTTTTTTTTTTCTTTTCTAGAAACAAAACACGAACATTTTAGATTTCACAGTTGCCACTTGTGATCTCCATTGCGGAACTCAATGAATCACACCACCATTTTTTTTTGCCTTCACAAGACCTGCGCGAAGCTCGGTGCAATTCCAATGGTCCATTGCGTAGCGACAACCTGATAGATGCCATTGGTTAGAAACTACGTTTTCGTTGATCGAATGATCGTTGATTGATGGAGTCTTGTATAGGATTGGAGCCGCTTGGCCTTGTGATATATATGTGCCAACGACTGGTGAGGACAGTAACATGAATCAATCTGGTTTAAAGTGACAAGCACGCAACAAGAACAGGTCTGAAAACGGAGCGTACTTATCCGTAATAAGTCACTCGATACACTTCCAAATGGGAAGGCAACGGGGAGCACATGTGTGTGCAAGTTTGGAGAAAATTCCTTGTATGCCACAGAAAATTGTAGCTCATGTGCTCTTTGCCATTGAAAATCAGAATTTTTTTCTAGCCCATGTGCTCTTTGCCATTGAAAATCAGAATTTGAACTTGATGTCATAGGCTGTGTTTTTGATGTGCTCTATGCCATTTTTGATGGCATAGAACACACCAGAAAAATGCAATTAATGGCATAGAGCATATCAAAAAATGGCATAGAGCACATAAAAAATTACAACCTATGACATAAGACTCAAATTCTAATTATCAATGGTATAGAATACATGAGCTACAATTTTCCGTGACATACAAGAATTTTCTCGCAAGTTTGCCAAACGTTGCTGGTGGATCCTGAACTAGTTTGGTTACACTGTAATCCTGCCGTGATTTAATATAGCTCTTGTGATCTGCTTGTGATCTGCTTGAAAAAGATACATTTCCAACTGGGTGGGTGGAATTTGGAGCGAGTGACGTGGATGCGGAAAATCGATTTTGAGGTGAGCTGCCAAAGTTCACCACGTTCTTCTCCACTCCACGACTCCCACTCCATCCGCTTGAGGTCCGAGAAGATGGCTTGGTGGACGACTGGGCGCTGTCCGCATCGGCGAGGGCGACCCGTCGTATGCCCCGCCACCGCCGGAGCGCCAGAGCACAAGACCGGAGACAGGTTGTTGTTGATGGTGACTGGTGAGCAGCTAGTTTCAACTTGGAACCATGGTCTCCACTCTCCTCCAACCACACATTTGCTCTAGCTACACGCCTACACGCACGGCACCTCACCCGCGCGCGACGGCCATGGCAACCGAGCTGCTGTCCCCGCTCCTCCCGCAGCGTCGACGGGGCCTGGCTGTCGCCGCGGCGGCGCCTCTGCTCGCGCTCCTTCTGGTGGTCGTTGCCGTCTTCTCCCGCTCACGGCTGACGGTGAGCTCCCCAGAGCGTGTCGACCTGACCCTCGTCGCCGGCGCTCGGGAGAAGGGCGCTGGTTGGTACTCCAGTCAGACTGTAGCCTCATTTCGTTTTTAACTTTCCATGTCTGGAACTGGTTATTGATAGACCTGTATCGTGTCGTTGCAGTGTGCTTGGATGGGAGCCCGCCTGGTTACCACCTGCGAAGAGGCTTCGGCTCCGGAACTCACAACTGGCTAATCTATCTTCAGGTGAACGAATGGTCTTTTCCTATTGTATAACGTGCATCTCAGAGAGGGTCCTACACAGATGGTCGTCGCTTGTTCAGTCTGAACAATTTTGGTAACTGAAATTTTGTAAAGAAACACTATCTGTTTTCGGATGAAAAGGTAGCTGAGAACTGAGATAGTAAACCCGGGTGACAAAATGGTTTCTACTTTCCAGCTGACGGGATATGTCTAGTAGGCTTACAGGTTTTCCGTTGATAAAATCCCAGGGAGGAGGTTGGTGCAACAGCACACAAAGTTGCTCAGAGCGCAAAAGGAGCAGCTTTGGTTCATCGAAGTTCATGAGAGCAGTAAAGTTCTCTGGGATACTCAGCAATGACAACCTAGAAAATCCTGGTATACAAAGTTGATTCTGTCATGGGCTTTCTACTGATACATTAGTCTTCGTCAAGATGCTTCTTCTAGGGAGCAATCTGTTATATTAGTCCCCATTATTCAGTTTGGAATTTGGATTAATTCAGATGCAGTATCGCTTTGTGTTAGTCTTTTTCTGATCATAAGTGTTTTGAATTGAGTTGGGAGGATTGCACTAAATGTTGTCTTTCGTGATCAGATTTCTACAATTGGAATATAGTTGTTGTAAGGTACTGCGATGGTGCATCATTTGCTGGGGATGCAGAGGGTGAAGATCTGGTGAATTTCCTAATTCTGATTTCAGCTGCCCATATTAATTCCTCAATCTGAAGGTGTGTTAGCATTTGTATAGGATGGAACCAAACTTTTCTTCAGAGGATTGCGCATATGGGAAGCAGTTGTTGATGAACTCATGGGAAAAGGAATGGACATTGCTGAACAGGTTTTCATTAATTTCGTATGGTTAGTCCAATAATTTCACAAGGCTTGACCAAACAAGTCCCAATCAAGAGCCATGTAGCCATGTCCAACTTTGGTTTCCCTCCACTTTCCAGGCTTTGCTTACAGGCTGTTCTGCTGGTTCTCTAGCTGCATTACTGCACTGTGATAACTTTCGTGGAAGGTTTCCTCAAGAGGTTGGAGTTAAATGCCTTTCTGATGCTGGGTTTTTTATTGACGTGTAAGTATCTAAAAATTAGTACAGCCCATTAGTAGCATTGTAATTGTATAAATGAAGAACATTTCTCTGTCACAGGAAGGATTTATCTGGAGAAAGGTCCATGAGATCATTCATTAGTGGAGTAGTTCACCTTCAGGTTAGCCGCAGAGCATAGTCAATTACTTTCAAGAGATCCTGTTGATTGATTTTTTTTTTTTGAAAAAAAACTTTCAGAATGTTAGAGAAGTTTTACCCAAGGACTGCCTCCATAATAAGGATCCAACTGAGGTATGTTCCCATATCTAATTCAATAGTCTTTATAATGTTTCTGAATCTATTTTTCTGACATCATGTTGCTCCTAGTGTTTCTTTGCTTCTGAACTGATTAAGAGCATCAGCACCCCCACATTTATTCTGAACTCCGATTACGATTCTTGGCAGGTAATTTCAACCTCTATGTTTTTTCCTGCTTGTCAAATGCTTAAAACCTAACTGTTTCTTCTATCTAGATACGAAACGTTCTAGCGCCAAGCTGGTCCTATCCTGGACAGGCATGGTCAGGTTGCAAAGCAGATATTCGGAATTGCAATTGCACACAAGTTGATGCATTACATGGTCAGTCAAGCTTGTCAATCTCTTTGCTTCCTACACTCATCGGTGATCCTGTTTTCCTTGACGCCGCAGGATTTCATTCTTCGTGTTGCAGGATTCAAGAACAAATTAGTCAGTGAATTGAAGGTTGCTGAAGATAACAAGAACTGGGGGCTGTTCATTGATTCATGCTTCACCCACTGTCAAACACCATACAAAATCTCATGGAATTCTCCGATCTCACCAAGACTTGGTGACAAAGTGAGGTTTAAATCATTTGAAACCATAACTGCAATAGCACAGCTGCTGTGGGTTTTCTGTGTTTTTACTCGGACTGATATGTTTCAATTTTCTTCTGTTGTTTGCATAACAGACTATCGCAGAGGCTGTTGGGGATTGGTATTTTGGTAGAAGGCAAGACGTGAAACAGATCGACTGCGAGTATCCATGCAACCCCACATGCAGCAGTCGTCTGCCTACTGCTCGGCTGATCAGAACTGAGTTGAATTCGGCTGAATGTGTACAGTAGCCGAATTCAGCCAACAGTTCTCGGCTGGCAGATTTGAATCAGAGTTGTTGGCTTATTCAAATAAGAGGGTGGTGAGCGCTGCCTAGCTATGGCAGCCAACCGAACGGCTGGGCTAATCCGCCCATCAGCATTCAGCCAATTCCAGACCAGATGTTATCAACCGAACACATCACACTGGACTGCTTTCAGATCACCAGTATTTCCTAATTTCACATTTTTTAAACCTCAATATAACTTTGTTTTGTTGAGGATTCATAAGAAAACTTTTTTTTTGATGAGACCTGCATTAAACTGAACGGGACCTGAAATCCTAGTAGTTGTACTTCACACCAACAGCATTCGTGATTCAGAAATGATACACACTAAAATGATCAGAAATTTCCCATAGTCATTTCCACATTTAAAAGGATCTCGAGCTGCTCTGGTGTGTTCTGAGAGAAAAGTACTGCTGGTTGATGGTTGATAAGCCAAACAAACAGACCGAAATAACTATGGAAGATTAAAAAAATGTTTAATAAAAAAAAGATTCAAAATTGTGTGTCCTCAAAGAGGTGGTACGAATGCAAATCCCCCTTGAAGTACAATCAGCGAACGTTATGGACTTCTCGACTTCTCGTGGACATCACATTCAAAATGAAATTGAAATGGAAGCTAGATAGAGTATGGCGCATATAACAAGATCCCTGAGCACTACTGTAAGGAATCGGATGCTCGTTAGCCTAAGAGGGGGAGGGGGTGAATTAGGCGACTTAAAACCTTAACCTATGGCTTCACTAATTTTGCGCAAAGATAAACTAGAACATACTATCTATATGTGCAACTACGGTTGTTCTAGTGTGAAACTCCCATCCCAAAAGAAGGTTTGCAACCTATAGCCAATCCTAGCATGATACTACTCTAGGAAAGTAAAGGAAAACAAAGATTGCAATATAGTAAATGCGGAAACGTAAAGGGGATGAGAGGAAGCAAACTCTTGACACGCGATTTATCCCGTGGTATCGGTAGGCACTAAGCCACCCCTAGTCCACGTTGTTGAAGCACTCACACAAGAATACTGCTTCCCGGTCACCAAGTCTCTCCCAAGAGCACCAACTTGACTTGCCACAAAGGCTAGCCACTTAGGCACTTGTCAAGCTCCCTTGGTCACCTTGATGCCGCCTCCACTAAGGAGCTTCTCCACCAAGGAAGGGGGTCTCCACGTCCCCCGCACAAAGTGTCCTCGCCGCTCCACACCAAGCCGGAGGGTCGATGACGATTGCCGGTGAGCCACTTAGGCCCCAAGGCTTCCGGCAAACCTTGTACAACAGGATTCACTCAAGGATCACCTCACAAGGTTGGCACAACATTGCACTCACTCAGCTCTAAGCTAAGCCTAGCACTAAGCACATACACAAAGCATATGCAAGTCTAAGGATGAGCAATTAAGCACTTGGATGGATTGGATATGATCTTCAATGTGTCTTAAACTCCTCTGCACTTCCACACAATCCAGCAACCTCAAATGGGTGAGTGGAGGGGGTATAAATAGCCCAAGGCATCAAACTAGCCGTTGGCTAACGTCCACTGAAAAAGGTACCGTTGGATGATCCGACGCTATGCTTTTCCAGGGCGTCGGTTCATCCGGTGCCCTCCCACGTCACATAGCCGTTGAGGTTCTCTGACACAACTGCTCCGACGGATCATCCGGTGCTGAAGGCCTCGCGTCCAAGTCGGTACTGTTAGCTTCCAACAGACCGTCGGATAGACCGACGCTATACCTTGACCAAGGCGTCGGATCATCCGGTGCTAAAGGATTCGTCTTGGCGCGTCTCTGTATGAATTCAAACTGAGCGTCGGATAGACCGACGGGGTCCTCACTCAGACCGTCGGATCATCCGGTGCTACTGTCTTCTTGCTCTTCCTCTGCAACTCGTCCGACGCTACTAAATAATGGACCGTCGGTTCATCTCACGGTACCTAGGGTTTGACCCTGTGCACCAACTCGTCCGACGATTGCACCGACGCTTGTATTTGAGGTACCGTCGGTTCATCCGACGGTGTCTTCTTTTTTCCTTTTCTTGCTCGGTTTTGACCCTTTGTTTTGGCATTTTTGCATGGGGTTTTCTTGCATCCTTGAGACCTAGAAATGTCTACAAAGAGATGCTCAAACAATATGGTTAGTCCCAATGATCATGTTGTCATGAATCACCAAAATCAAACTCCGAACAAATGGCATATGAGGTCATGTTCGCTACAGATACTACTGGACCAAATGAAAGGTTGACCGACCTGTCTGTATGCGGCGGACTGAAGAGGCTTAACTGAATTTTCCCCCTAAAGAACACAAAATCTGACGTACTGTTTGCGATTTGGAGCAAGTCTGCTACTGTACCCTCCTATCCTATCCTGCATAGTTTGACCATGTACATTTTTTACATTTTCCCTCCCAGGAATCGCGTAACTGTTTGACTATGCCATGCTGTGCCAGTTGGCTGGCTGGGAACTGGGAACGGGAGCGAGTGATGTACTGATTGTGACCTGGATTTGGGTTGCAGTTGTTGCAGAGATTTTCACCACGCTGATGTCGTCGATTTTCTACTGCGTGATTCGGTCGGTACGGTCCACATTGGCGAGCTGCGGTTATGGCCCGCAAGTATCCGACGATCGATCAAATAAGTCAAGCCCGGGGGGCCTTTTCACACGATCACACGCGCGACGACCATGGCGATCGAGCTGCTGCTGGCGCCGCTCCTCCCACAGCAACGGCGGAGCCTCGCTGTCGCCGCGGCGGCGCCGCTGCTCTTGCTTCTGGCCGTCGCCACCTTCTCCTGCTCGCCGGTGGCGGGGACAGTGAGCTCTCCGGAGCTCGTCGAGCTGACCCTTCTCGCCGGCGCTCGGGAGAAGGGCGCAGGTATTCTTCGGTCGCCTCACTTCCTTCAGTCGATCGACGGTATGTCTGGAGAAGCTGGTTCCTCATAGACCTGCATCATGTCGTCGTTGCAGTGTGCTTGGATGGGAGCCCGCCTGGTTACCACCTGCAGAGAGGCTCCGGCTCCGGCGCCCACAACTGGCTCGTCTATCTTCAGGTGACCCGGTGTTTTTTTTTTGGCCAAGATGAAAATTGCTTCGTTTTATGCATCTAACATGAATATCAAAGACTCCTGACTGAAATATGCAAGCAAGACGAGAATTGAATGGCTAACCTATGCGCCAACATTGTTCAAGCTGAGAATTGAGATGACTACTATTTTTGTATTACAATCTCAGGGGGGAGGATGGTGCAACACCACAGAAAGTTGCTCCGAGCGCAAAATGACCGAATTCGGTTCATCTAAATTCATGGAAGCAGTAGAGTTCACTGGGATACTCAGCAACCGGCACCGAGAAAATCCTGGTATGAATTTGGATTGAGTTGTGATCTCCACTACCTTTTCAATGTGTCCTTGTACTAATTCCAACGACTCATGATCAGATTTCCACAGCTGGAATATAGTAGTTATAAGGTACTGCGACGGGGCATCATTTGCTGGAGATGCAGAGGGTGAAGATCTGGTGAATTTTCTGAATTCTGAACTTTTGCTGCCCATCTTAATTCATCAAACTGATGGTGTATCGGCATTCATGTAAGGATGGAACCAAACTTTTCTTCAGAGGATTGCGCATCTGGGAAGCAGTTGTTGATGAACTCATGGCAAAAGGATTGGACACTGCTAAACAGGTTTATGTTGGTTCCATAAAATATTCAATAGAATTTTACAAACCTTTAACACAGGTAATCTAACCATAGATACTAATCAAAGACCATGTCCAACTTTGTTTTCTCTCCACACTTTCCAGGCCTTGCTTACAGGTTGTTCTGCTGGTAGTCTGGCTGCACTACTGCACTGTGATAATTTTCGTCAACTATTTCCTCAGGATGTTCCTGTTAAATGCCTTTCTGATGCTGGATATTTTATCGATGAGTAAGTCTCTAAGAATCAGGACAGCCCATTAGCATTGCCTTTGTACTAAATGAAATATTTTTTTTCTGCCACAGAAAAGATTTATCTGGGGAAAGGTCCTTGCGATCGCTCATCAGTGGAATAGTCCACCTTCAGGTTAGCCACGGAAGTAACGGAGTCGTTCCCCTTCCAGAGATCCTGTTCCAGGATGCATCGTAAAACTGTTTCACACACGCAGTTTGCTAGCAGCAGATGTTGACTGAATCACATTTTTTAAATTTCTGCCAGAATGTTAGAGAAGCTTTGCCCAAGGGCTGCCTCGCAAATAAGGATCCAACAACGGTATTTTCCCATATATAATTCATTCAATTCTCTTGTGATGTTCCTAAATTCACTTACTGACATGTTGCTGCTCCAGTGTTTCTTTCCTCCTGAACTGATAAAGAGCATCAGCACCCCCACATTTATTCTGAATTCTGATTACGATTCTTGGCAGGTGATTTCAATCTTTAAGTTTTTTTCCACTTGTCAAAAGGTAAAAACTCCTGACTGCTGCTTCTCTTCAGATACGAAACGCTCTTGCTCCGAATGGATCCTATCCTGGACAGGCATGGTCCAGTTGCAAAGCAGATATTCGGAATTGTAGTTCCACACAAATGGATGTACTGCATGGTCAGCGACTCAGTGTAGCTTTCTAATCTCTTTGCTCTTGATGCTGATTTGGTAGTCATGCTGTTTCTTTGACGCTTTAGATTCCATTCTTCATGCTGCAGGATTCAGGAAGAAGTTAGTCAGTGAATTGAAGGTTGCTGAACATAAGAGTGATTGGGGGCTGTTCATTGATTCATGCTTCACCCACTGTCAAACACCATTCAAAATTTCATGGATCTCACAGATCTCCCCAAGACTTGGTAATAAGGTGAGGTTTAGATCACTGAACTCTACACTATGAAAACACAGATACAGTTGGTTTCCTGTCTCTATTGCCTGGATTAACATATCCTGTTTTCTTTTGCTTTTTCCCCTCTGGTGTGACAGACTATCGCAGAGGCTGTTGGGGATTGGTATTTTGGTAGAAGGGAAGAAGTGAAATATATTGATTGCGAGTATCCATGTAACCCCACATGCAGCAGCCGTCTGCCTACTGCTTAATCCACAAAGGCCACACTGATTACCGGCCTTTGCCCATTTTCACAGTTTTTAACCTCAATTCCAACTTTGTCTTATTGAGGTTTCAAAAAGAAACTTTATTTTGTTGGTAAGATCTGTGTTGAATTGAACATTATTTGAAGTACGACTACATCAACACAGTACTCAGAAGCCAGCAGAACTGATTTGCACCAAATGTTTCTGAGTTCATTCAATCAGTGAATGTTTTGAACTGGTAAAGTGGCCATGCATATCACAGTTAAGTTTTAGCATGGCAAAAGTTTCTGTAAAAAGGGCATGGAAGGTAGATATCCCAAGAGTGAAGAGTCAGCATGTTGCAACATCTTAAGTGAGGAATTCTGAATCTGAGACATATGACATCGGAGGAGACCAGGATCACCGACTAATCCACCAAAAATAGGGAAGTCAAAAGCCACACAGAAGAAAACTATGTACTGTATGACAGCTTGCACAAGCCAGTCTCTAAGTACAGACCCCAAGCTTAAAACTGGCATGACAAAAATGCATATTAACGAAAATCGAGGATAATGACATGAATCAATCTGGTTCTAAGTGGCAAGAATCATTGTATTGTTTTTGCGGGGCGATGGGTACATTAAGATGTGATCAGATAAAACTGAACCTTTTTTTTTTGCGAGAAAATAGAACTGAACCTGGAGTCCAAACAATGTCGAAAACGCAAGTTTGAAAATGAAATTGTTTGTATCCCTAACACGCACTCCGAATCCCTGATTAGTAAACTCGAGTGAAAGCGAAAGATAAACTAATACATTGTGTTGCTTATTTGGGACCACATGATAATTTGAATTACAGCTAATACTCAGCAGTCAGCACTCTGAAGGATCAGATGGCGACTAGAGAGGGGGGGAGTGAATAGGAGCCGGTAAAAATTCTTCCCAAAGAACCCGGCCTATGTCCTACTCAAATCCCGGTCACACACAAGCGATGGATCGAATCACGCACCAATCGCCAAGACCACGAGATTATGGATCAACCTCTAGCCTTAGGAACGATTCCTCAAAGCACACGCGGAAGCACTAGAAAGGGAGGAAGGAATCGAACCAAGAAGCAAAGCACACAGCCCGGCGGACCGTCCGCGCAGAGGGGCGGACCGTCCGCAAGAGCCGCGCGGACCGTCCGGCCGGCATCGCGGACCGTCCGCACCCGGCCGCGGACCGTCCGGCCCTTAGCCGCGGACCGTCCGTTAATTTACACGAACGACCCAAAGACACCCCCGTGCCACGGACCGTCCGCGGGGAGCACGCGGACCGTCCGCCTAGCACCCGCGACCGTCCGCCCGACACCGCGGACCGTCCGAAACTTCGTCCAACCAAAAATCAAAATCACAACGGATCGAAACAAAGGACGAGCAAGAACACGAAGAACACGGGATGAAGCGGAGCCGCGCGGACCGTCCGCCTCGGTCCTCGCGGACCGTCCGCCGTGTGCGGACGAACGTAAAATAGCCCGACCCCCGAAAGTCAACTCCCCCAAATCATCATCGGATTTCCCAAACGGTTGAAGCTGTAGAGACAAGGGTTTGGGGACTTGAAAAGCGTCACGCAAGGATGCTATAGCCCAAAAATCTTGCCTCCTAACTCCCTAAATCACCGGGAATCGCGAATCCTTTGAGCACCTCCAAAAACTAGAGCACCGAACGAAAACTCACGAATCGAAGTGATTTCCGGCGTTTGAGGGCACAAGATCAAGCACAAAGATGCACAAGGCATCTATCCATGTTTCCCTCAAAGAAATCCGGGAAGAAACTCACTCAAATCCGCGGAATCACACCGAGAACAAAGGCACGAAAATAAGCACAAAAAGGCACGAAAAACAACCCCGAATCTTCTATACAAACCAGGAAAGATTCACAAGGTCTAGCATGCCGCCCTAGCATCCATCCCTCTCAACAAATCTCTCATGAAGCTCTCATGCTAGCCTAGAGAAAATAGGAAGGAAAATAGCTACGAAAATGAGAAAGAGAAGGGGGGGAAATGAAACCCTAAGTCGCGGAGAGAGAGAGCCATCAACACACACTCCAGGCTTATATATCAGGTCCCGCCGGAGTGGTAAATGACTCGACTACCCCTAACTACACTACTGGCGATACAACCCACGTAGGGGCATTTTGGTAATGTTTGTGGGTCTTGCCATCGGACGGCCACGCCTTCGCCGCACCCCCGCGTCCTCCCGACGCAAGCCATGCGATCCCGCCGCGTGTCCTCCGCTTCGAAGCTTCCCGACACGCCCGGATTCCGTCTCCGTCGTGTTGGGCCCTCGGACTTGGTTTTGAGGCCCAAACCAAGAAACCGTCCGCCGGTGGTTTTGTGGGCAAACCACCAAACCCCGCGTGCCCGGTCCGGCCTCCCGCCAAACCACTTGACTTGACCGCCACCGTGCACCGCTCAATTGTCCATGACTTCGTCTTGCTTGTGTCGCCACCATGTGGCCCGCACCCGGCCCCGCCGTCCACCGGGTCCCTCGAACCGAGCCTACTTGTCTCTCCATCTCCCGGAGGCCCCTCAAGGCCGAAGACCTTTCGCGCCCGTTCTTCACCCGCAACAACACGAACTAGGCCGCGCCCTACACTCGCGCACTAAGCCAAGAGTCAGTCCAACACCCGTTGTCAATCACTCATCACTAAGGAGCGGTCATCCACCGACCACTGGGACGCTCCTGGTCCTCACACTCAGGTCAGGACTCATTGTGCTATGAAGTATGAACCTGCTACATGTGGGAAAGATATTTGATGGGCCATTGCGGATGTGGATCCACCACTTACTTGACCTCTACCGAAACACATACTTGCATGGAAAACAGCAATTGAAGTTCACAAGGCCTGCTAAATCCGCCAGATTTCTAAAGTTGGCTTCAGTAGTTCATTTCAAACCCTAATTAACCTAACCCCATCCGCCAAATGTGATTAACCAAGGGACTCGGGGACTCACCTCCTGCCGCGCGCAGCGGATCCATGCCATCCTTTTCCCTTGCTTCACCCGTCCTCCAGTTCTCCTCGCCATTGCTGCTCATCTGATCCTCGCTGCGCTACCCGCGGCACCCGCGCTAGGCCGCTAGCCGAGGCGGGCCGTGGGGCGTTGTGTGGATTGAAAGTTTGAAACGGTCCATGGGGACGTTACAGATAGGCTCACCCTTCATCAAGAAGCCCAAGCCCAACTGCTAAGTCAGTCCACATTTGTGAGGGCTTGAATTGGCTAGCAAAAAAAAAATAAGTCAAAAAAAATAAGTCAGCCCCTGTTTGGGCGAACGCCGGACTTCTCAGAAATCGTGTATATCTTGGAAAAAGTCTTTTCACCGTCCCTAACTATCAACGAAGTTTGGTTTCAGTCCTTGATTTGGAAAACCGGGTATCCTACGTCTCTTAACTATCTAAGCCGTCTATTTTCAGTCCCTCACTAGTTTTGATGGTGGTTTTCGATGACGTGGCAGCGGGCCACGCATGTCAGGGGTGGGCCCCACGGTCTTTCTTCTCCCACACATCACATTCAATAACCCCTCTCCCTCCCGCCCAATGCCGCCGGCCTTGTCTAAAAAATGTCGCCGGCCTCCGGCTCCTCGGTCCATCTGTCGGTGCGGAATGTAGTCCCGACACTAACTAGTAATAAGCGTTGAGATCTGTCTCTCGATGGTCGGTGCTAAGCAACTAAGTACACTTGGTTTATCCTGGTTCCGACCGGGGCCGTCATCCAGCAGAGGTGTGCTCGAGGCACTATATTGCTTTGCACCGGGGTGCCTGTAGTGGGGCGGCTACAAGCGGAGCGGGACGGGGGCGTGGCCTCCAAGTCCCAAGAGGAGTGATTGAGGCGAGTGCCAATATCGCCGGAAAGACGGGGAGCGAGCCTTATGTGTCGTATCTTGTCTCTGTCCCCCGCGGCGAGAGGGATCACCTTCCTTTTATAGACCAAGGAGAGGGTGATGTACAGGTATGCCGCACTATTCAGCTACGCGCGGAGGTATAGCGTACAGTCCCGTGGAGATGACGCCCGTCCTGGCGAGTCTTGCTCTGGTCACGGCGTCGTGGCGTGCCCTGTACTTAAACAGGGGCGGCTTCGAGGGTGGAGGCGTAGTGGTTGACCGGGGGTGTCTCCAGGCGGGCCCGAGGAGCCGTTGACGGTGATCCGTACGGGGTACAGTGGCAGGCGTGGCGGCGTCCCGTCCCCGCGTGCCCAACAGCGTCAGAGTAGTTGTAGCAGTGCGCGGTGTGGCGCTGCAGGGGCGGGGATTGCCGCATAGGACTGACACCGACGGGGATGGCACTCCCGCCGGCATGACGTCACGGTTTGACCCTGCAGAGTAACGAGAAGAGGGGTCGAGGGTGCGGCCGGCCCCCCTTCGAGGGCGCGGCGCATTAGCCGTACTAAAGTGGGCGGCACGGTGTCACGGAGCTGACACCGGCCTCGTCGCACAGTCCCCCACTGTGGCGGGGATGGGCATCCCCTAGGGAGTTGGCGGAACAGCGCTGGGGGGTGATTCCCAGGCGCGTGATGGCGCGGCTCTGCTGTGTCAGAGCATTAAATGCTTGTACCTGGGTGCGGGAGCAGGCGCGCCCGTGAGGGAGCCCTCGAGCGAGGCGGAGCCCGCTCGAGGGGGGGTGTGGGCCCTCGAGCGAGGCGGACCTTGCTTGAGGGGGTGCCTTGTTGGGCCGCACTGGTGGGCCGCGGGGGCCGTCGCGGCGTGGGCTGTGTTGTGCGCGTATGTTCTGGGTTATGCTCGAGGAGTGTTTTGTGTTTTTTGCAGGTTTTAAGCAGGATTCCCCTGGTTTTTTAGGGACCCTCGTGGCTGTCCCCGACAGTAGCCCCCGAGCATCTGTGGGCGTACCGGTCAGGTTCCCCCAGATGCAGGATCCTACTGATAGGACGTTCTTCCCTCCCGGTCGCAAACGCCTTTCCGTGGGGCCGCGTCAGCGGACCCGCGGGTCTAGCCCTCGAAGCCCTGCAGGAGCGTGAGTGCTCCTGCAGGGGTTTTTTCGCGGAATTTTGACAGCGGGCGTGGTACATGTCTCAACCGGCATCGGCGATGTCGCAGCCGGCTTCGGTGACGCACACGCAACTGATAACTTCCGCGTTCGGCGCATCCCAAGAGGTGTAGCCGTGCGTCGAGCCCCCGACCTTGGCCCATTCGAGGCGATCGGGGCGAGCTCTTCGTCTTGTTTTAAACGCGCCCTTGCCGTCCTTCCGCGGGACGGAGGGTGAGGTCTCCACAACCCCCATCGATCGGGTCGCGAATTGCGGATTCCTCGTCGAGCTGTTGGCGGGTGGTTCAAGTGGACGCCCATGCCCCGTTCGATAAGGGTAGGCTCGTGGTCCGGAGACTCGTCCATTAAAGCGCTTGCGCGGGTTTTCTAGGTGGGGCTCGGTCCCATTCGCTAGGGATCGAGGGCGCGGAAGCTCTCCCTCGGTCGCATCCCCCTTGCTAGCTGCCCTCGCTGGCTCTTGAACACGACATGTGGGGCGCCCTCGAGCCGGTGGGCTCGAGGAAAGGCTCGAATGCGCGCGCCCTCGTCATCCCTGACTCTGGTGATCTGGGGCACCTGTTCGAACTTGTCGAGGGTCAGGCTTCGAACCCCTGATCAGTAGAGCCGTGCGGGATAGCAGCGGAGTGCTCCCGCCCTTTTGCATCTGCGTACCTCGAGGGTTCTCAGCCGTGCTGGTCCTCGAACCGCTGATCAGTAGATTGAGGGCACCTGTGGCGCCCGTTTACCTTGAACAGGCTTCGAGGCCACTGGTCGGTATTCGCACCCTTCGAGGGTCGGCCTTATTTGAGCCAGGGGCTCAGGCCGCTTGAGGGTCTTCCTTACTTGGTAAGGGACAGGGCCATTTAATGCCCGCAGTCGCGGCTATAGTCACGCGTCGCGGGCGCGCCTTTTCAGGCGCCGTGGCCGCGCGCGTAGTGGGCGGAGTGGGCAGGCGGACGTGACCGCCTGCCGCGGCCCTCCGATTACCGCGCCGTGATGATGGCGCGTGTGCAATCATGCGGCCGCCGCGGTCGTGGTGGGACCGGCTCGTCAGTGAGGGAATATTTTGCGACCAGTTAATGCGCGTGGGGCGTGCGCTCCGGAGAGCACGCCTCGCGGTCTATAAATCCGATAGGCGGAGGAGGGGCGGTTTTTTACCTTTGCACTTAGCATTTGACATCCCTGCCTCTCGCGCTTCAGCCCCCGAGCCGTTCTTGCCTCTGCGCTTCTGCTCTTGGGGCCGTTCTTGCCTCCAGTTCCTCGTTCCCCCGCCCGTTCGTATGGCCCCCCAGCAGCCCATCACCATCATCGACCCGCCGGCGTGGGAGCGCTCGACAGCGGCCAGCTGGCGGCGAATGTGGAGGGGCAGCCTGCGGAGTGGATCGTGCCGTCGGAGAGGGACCGAGTTCCCAACCCCCCGTACGGCTACGTCGTCAGCTTCGTCCGCTTCCACGAGCGCGGCTTCGCGGCGTCTGCGAAGGCTTCCCGGGGATCCCAGTGAATTGGGATCTCTGGGTCCACCTCTTCCGCGCGGAATTGCATACGCTGGCCACGTCGGAGCCGAGGACTCGCCGCGCGGCGCGCGTCGGCGGCTTGGCGCTCGCGGTGCAGAGCTCGCGCAGGGAGGAATACATCCCCAGCACGATGACCTCCAACAACGCGGACTGGGAGCGGGGGTGGTTCTACCTCCGCAACGCCGACCCTAGCCTCCCCCCTACACCGGCAAGGTGCTCAGGGAGAGGGCCGCCTCCTGGTACCACGGGGTGTCTCCGCCCTCGCACCAGGCGCGGCTGGACTCGCTCGTGGCCGCGTTGAAGAGACTGGCGGATCGCGGGCTGACTTCGGGATGCGTCCTCACCAACCTCCACAACCGGCGGATCGTCCCCCTGATGGAGAGGCGGCTCCGCATCTTCGAGATGAGCAAGGACGCGGACCCCGTCGCGTTGGCGGAGTCGCGGCTGCTGTGGGACCCCTTCCCGCGGTCGTACGTGGCGACCCGGGCGCGGCACGCCATCGACCTCAGGCCGAGGCGTTGTGATGACGCATCCTTGTGGGCGTTCGATATGCTCCCAGTCAGCCAATTGGTGAGTGGATTTCTTGACTTCCTTTCTTGTTCTACCGGTTTTTCGGGTTGCCGGCGCGTTTTAAGGCTTCGCTTGACCCCCGCAGATGGTGCGCGTGAATGCCGCGCGGTCTGACCCACGCACGCCTCGGTCCCGCGCGCTCACGCGCGCGGCGCAACGGCAAGAGCGGGAGCGGGAGCGGGTGGATTGCAGGAGGGAGCGCAACGCACGGCGACGGGAGCGCCGGGAGCAGAGGAGCGAGGAGTTCCGGCTGCGCGAGCAGCAGAGACTCTCCTCGCCAGGGACAGAAGAGTACTCGTCGTCGGATGAGGAAGAGGAGGAAAAGGAAGAAGAAGATAGGGGGTAGGTTCTCCCCGATAGGTGGGAGCCTGCACCTCCGTCACCGGAGCCGGCTCCGGTGGCAGGAGAACCATCGCCTGGGGCGGGCGCAGAGGCGCCTGCCACCAGGTAGTCTACGACAGAGGCGGCACGAGCCGCGGAGGCGCTAGCGTGCGCCACGGAGGCACCCCCGCGCGCGGCGAAGCCCGCGCGCGCGGTGGAAGTGGCCGGAGGCGCGGCGGCGGCCGCGGCGGCCGTGCCCACGACGTCGGCGGGGACCTCGAGGAAGAGGAAGCGGGCCTTATCCTCCTTGAGGTAAGGAGTCACCTTTCGAGGGGTCGCGTGCCCGACGGGCGGGGGTCTGAAGATTTGTTTCCATGTCCGCAGGGTGGCACCAACCGTGCCCCCCCCCCTCGCGCCAGCCAAGGTGCTGAGGGCGGACGCATCCGTCCCTACTAGGCGGCGCTCGTCGAGGGCGCCGCGAGCGGCGCAAGCATGGCGGCAACGGCGAGTGGGGCCTCGCGAGGCGCGGCCGGGGACTCGGGGTCGCGGCCGGCGACGACGATCGTGGAGCGCGCGGCGGGCGGCGGCGGAGGCGCGACAAGAGCCGGCCGCGGGCCGAGGCGCGGCCGGTGGCGGGCGCGGCCCGGCGGCGCCGGTCGTAGTGGCATCGCCGGCGTCGTCGGACGCGGAGGCGCGTCGGGGCGCCCGCGGCCGCCGAGGGCGCCGCCGGAGGCGGAGGTTGCCGCGCCGCGGCCGGAGCCCGCCCTCGCCGGCGGCTCCTAGCCGACGGCGGTGGAGATTCCCGACGACGACACCCCGCCGCCGGTGGGGACCGGTGGGGAAGCCTACCCGCACCAGCCCCCGAGCCTCAGGCGGGGGCGCTCGTCAGACGGTGGGACGGCCACATGGTGGTTGAGGGCTCGAGGCATGGCGTCAAGGCCTCTTCGTCTTGCGCCGCCTCTCCTGGTTCGAGCGGTCCAGCGGCAGGCCCGGGGCAGGGGCAGGAGCACGTTGACGTGCCCCCCCTCTTCGTCGATGCCCAAGAGGAGCAACAGCTGTGGGAGGAGCTGTGCGGCCACGGCGCTTCGCTCAACCGAGCGTTGAACGAGGCGCTGCAGATCCACGGTGGCCCTACGTGGCATGTCTTTCAGGTATGATGCCGTTGCTTTTTTCCTTGTTCTGTCGTCTTCGTGTTTGTTTCTCGTGGCGCGACGCTCATTGGTCTCCGTCTGTTGGCGGCAGGAGCTGGAGCACCGCGCCCGCGACAGGTACGACGTTCTTGCCCAGATGAGCGCTGAGCTCCGCCAGCTCCAGGAGCAGCGCGACGCTCTCGATGCCCTCGCTGAGGCCCTGAGGACCCGGGATGGCTGGCTGGCGTACCGGGCGGAGGCCCTGCGTGACCAGCTCTTGGAGCTGGAGGGGCAATCCACGGCGCGCCCCTCTGCCATCGAGCAGATTTGCACGGCCCTCATCGACCGGGATGAGGCGCTGCAGCAGGCGAGAGGGGACCTAGAGAGGGTGCGCACCGTGGCGACTGACTGGGAGGCAGAGGTGGTCTCCGTCCGGACCCAGAACCGGCTGGTCAGCGCGGAGCTCGAGGAGGCACGGTCCTGGCGAGGCCAGGCCGAGGAGAGGGCGAGGGAGGCCGAGCAGAAGGCCAAGGAAGCCGAAGAATTGAAGTCTGCCCTCACCGCTAAGGTCGCCGCGGTTGTCGCAGCAGAGGAGCAGCTCCGGCAGGAGCGTGCTGCCCGCCAGGAGGCCGAAGGTAAGCTCAGCAGGAGCGGGCCGCTCTTGTTGATGCCCGGTCGGCGCTCGAGCGGGAGCATACTGCTCTCGAGAGAGCGCAGACGTCGCTGGAGGAGCGGGAGGCCGAGGTCTCGAAGCTCGACGGGGAGCTGATCGCCCTCAGCATCTCGAACGCGGACCAGCTCCGGACCCTCGAGGAGCAGAGCGCCACGGTCGTCAGCTTGCAGCAGGCGGTCGAGAGCGGACGCCAGGCTCTCGAGGGGGAGAGGAAGCAGGTTAAAGGTGAGTTGCCGCTTCGTTTCTTGTTTTGTTGATCTTCCCTTTGGAGGTCCGTTCCCCTCTTGATTTCTTTTGCTCGTGACATCCAGGCCTGCGCACCGCGCTGGGGCACACGACCAATCGGGCCGAGACGCTGCAGGCCGCCTACGACTCCTCTGAGCGGGAGCTGGTGGAGCTGCGCGCTGCAGTCCTCGAGACCTGCCAGGCGGTCGAAGAGGGCGAGGCGCAAGCCGGAAGCTCACTGACCAGCCGTCTGCGCGCTCTTGGTGGGCACGTCTCGAGGCCCATGCGTCGCGCGCTTCACCTGGGCGTCCAGAAGGCCCTCGGCGTGGTGCGGTCCCACTACGACGTGAACTTCGAGGCTGTGGCGTCGGGCTACGTCGTCTCGGAGGGCGTCGAGGACGAGGTGGTGATGGAGCAAGCGGACGCACTTGCCGCTGATGCTGCCGAGACGCTCACCGAGGCCTTCGCGGAGTTCTTGTTTCCGGACGCTGCTGACGCCGACGTGCCTCAGGCCTGAAGATTGCTGAGCGCTTGGCCCGTTTTTTGTTTGGATGTTAGTATCCGGGCCACGTGGCCTTGTAAATAAACAAGTGATCTCTTGGAATATTTAAGTACTTTTAAATTTAAGTGGTGCCTTTTTTATTTATCGTGTTGTTCTGTGTCTTCCTTTGCGTGGGCGAATTCGGGTTGGGAGAGTTCGTTTTTCGTGGGCAGCCTGCTGGGCCGGAGGCGAGAGAGAAGGGTCGTATCCTCGCGGAGGCGTAGGCTGTCTCTGGCTTGCACATCCTTTCCGCTTGGCCATCCGCGCCCTGCCTTGGTTCGCTCGAGGCTCAGGTCCAAACGTACTTAGCGCGCTTGCGAGTTTAAATTTTTGCGAAAAAATGAGACCATTTTTTTGGGAGGGGATGCCCCCTAGTAGCCCCCGAGGGTGACTTGGTTTTCAGGGGAAAGCCGAGTTGCCCTTTAACTTTATTGCCTTGCTGTCATTTACATTGCGCTGCCAACTTGGGTGTTGGGCATGTAATTTACAACAAAATACTTGGAAATCCTAGCTAAGGGTAGAAGCGACGTAGCTGCTGGATGTTCCAAGCGTTGGTGAGTTCTTCGCCGTCCTCGTTGGACAACTTGTACGTACCGGGCTTGAGAACCTTCACCACGATGTAGGGTCCCTCCCATGGGGGCGACAACTTGTGGCGGCCTCGGTTATCTTGGCGTAGCCTTAGGACCAAGTCCACCTCGCTGAAGTCCCGCCGCCGCACCTTTCAATCTTGGTAGCGCCTTAGGGACTGCTGGTACCTTGCGGAGTGCATCAGGGCCACGAGGCGTGCTTCATCCAACTGGTCCAGCGAGTCCTCGCGGGCTCGCTGGTTGGCCTCTTCGTCGTAGCCCTGTACTCTGGGCGACCCGTATTCCAAGTCCGTGGGGAGGACGGCCTCCGCGCTATGGACTAGAAAAAATGGGGTGAACCCGGTGGCCCTGCTTGGGGTAGTCCTGAGGCTCCACACGACCGCCGGTAGCTCCTGGAGCCATTTCCGACCAGACTTGTTCAGTTGGTCGAAAATTCTGGGCTTGAGGCCTTGTAGAATCATGCCGTTGGCACGCTCCACTTGGCTGTTGGTCTGTGGGTGCGCCACGGCTGCCCAGTCCACACGGATGTGGAACTTGTCGCAAAACTCCAGGAACTTGTTGCCCGTGAATTGAGACCCGTTGTCGGTGATGATGGAGTTGGGTACTCCGAAGCGGTAGACGATGTCGGTGAAGAATGTCACCGCCTGCTCCGCCCTGAGGTTCGTGATGGGGCGCACCTCCACCCACTTGGAGAACTTGTCGATTGCGACCAACAGGTGGGTGTAGCCCCCGGGCGCCTTTCGCAAGGCCCGACGATGTCCAGCCCCCACACGGCGAAAGGCCACGTGATGGGGATGGTCTGTAGGACGTGCGCGGGGAGATTGGACTTGCGGGCGTAGAACTGGCACCCTTCGCAGGTGCGCACAATCTCGCTGGCATCAGCGACCGCGGTGGGCCAGTAAAAGCCCTGGCGGAACGCGTTGCCCACGAGGGTGCGGGGCGCGGCATGGTGGCCGCATACGCCCGCGTGTATATCCCGGAGGAGCTCGCGCCCCTGGGGGATGGGCACGCATCGCTGCAGGATGCTGGAGGCGGCGCGCTTGTACAGCTCACCGTCGACGAGGGTGAAGGACTTGGCCATCCTGGCGATGCGCCTCGCCTCGGATCGATCCGAGGGGAGCTCCCCTCGGTTCATCCAGGCGATGTACTTGTCGCGCCAGTCCACCTCGCTTGGGGCTGGCTCGACGTCCATGGCCTCGGCCTCGCCGGCGCCGTACCCCTCGAGGAGGGAGAGCACGTACGCTTCGTTCGAGGGGTCCTCGTCCATGGGCTCTGTGCCCACTGGATTCGAGGGAGCCCCCGAGGGTTCTGCGCAGTTCGAGGGGTGCGGCCCGAGGGTGACGGACGGTTGGGTGACGTCTCGGGCTAAGACGTTCGGGGGGACGGTGATCTGCCCCGATGCGATCTTGGCGAGCTCGTCCACCTCCTCGTTATACCGGCGGGGCACGTGATTGAGCTCGATGCCGTAGAACTTGTCCTCGAGGGCCCGCACGGCCTTGCAGTATGCCTCCATCTTATCGTCGTGGCAGCTCGCGTTTTTCATGACCTGGTCGATCACGAGCTGCGAGTCCCCCCGCACGTCGAGGCGTTTGATGCCTATCTTGATGGCGATCTTGAGGCCGCAAAGCAGGGCCTCGTACTCAGCCATGTTGTTCGATGCAGGGAAGTGAAGGCGCACAGCGTACCGCATGTGCTCCCCGAGGGGTGAGACGAAGAGCAGGCCCGCGCCTGCCCCTGTCTTCATCACTGAGCCGTCGAAGTACAGGGTCCAGCATTCTGCCTGGATCTGTGGCGGCAGTAATTGTGTATCCGTCCACTAGGCTACGAAGTCTGCCAAGATTTGGGACTTGATGGCCTTGCGCGGGGCATAGGCGAGCGTTTCTCCCATCAGCTCCACCGACCACTTGGCGATCCTGCCCGCCGCGTCCGGGTTACGGATGATTTCTCCTAACGGAAAGGAGGAAACTACCGCGACCGGGTGAGCCTCGAAGTAGTGGCAGAGTTTGCGCCGCGTGAGAACCACTGCGTAAAGTAGCTTCTGGACTTGTGGGTAGCGCGTCTTGGTGTCGGATAAGACTTCGCTGATGTATTACACCGGCCGCTGAACCGGCAAAGTGTGTCCCTCCTCCGTGCGCTCCACCACGATTACGGCGCTGACCACCTGGGTGGTCGCAGCCACGTAGAGGTATAGAGGCTCGCCATCTTGCGGCGGAGTGAGGATCGGGGCGTGGGTAAGGGACGCCTTCAGCTTATCAAGCGCCTCCTGGGCCTCGGTGGTCCAGGAGAAGCACTCGTGCTTCTTGAGGAGCCGATAGAGGGGCAAGCCCTTCTCGCCGAGCCGCGAGATGAAGCGACTCAAGGCGGCAAGGCACCCCCAACACCCTCTGGACCCCCTTGAGGTCCCGAATCGGACCCATCCGTTCGAGGGTTGCAACCTTTTCGGGGTTGGCCTCGATGCCTCGCTGGAAGACGATGTATCCTAAAAGCATGCCCTGCGGCACGCCAAAGACACATTTTTTGGGGTTTAATTTCACCCCGTTGGCCCGTAGGCAGCCGAATGCGATGCGAAGGTCGCTAACCAGGTCGTCCGCCTTCCTGGTTTTTACGACTATATCATCTACGTACGCCTCAACGGTTCGCCCGATGTGGTCTCCGAAGACGTGCTGCATGCATCGCTTGTATGTTGCGCCCACATTTCGGAGGCCGAACGGCATCGTGACGTAGCAGTACATCCCGAACGACGTGATGAACGAAGTCGCGAGCTGGTCGGACACCTTCATTTTTATTTGGTGGTACCCGGAGTAGGCATCAAGAAAACAGAGCAGCTCGCACCCGGCGGTCGAATCAACTATCTGATCGATACACGGCAAAGGAAAAGGAACTTTAGGACATGCTTTATTAAGACTAGTGTAGTCTACACACATCCGCCACTTCCCATTCTTTTTCTTCACTAATACAGGATTAGCTAGCCATGTAGGGTGGAACACTTCCTTGATGAACCCAGCCTCGAGGAGCTTCCGCAGCTCCGCTCCGATCGCCCGCCGCCGCTCCTCGTCGAAGCGGCGGAGCCGTTGCTGCACGGCGCGAGAATAAGGGAGGATGTCAAGGGAGTGCTCGGCGACCTCCCTCGGGATGCCTGGCATGTCCGAGGGGCTCCACGCGAAGATGTCGGCGTTGGCGCGGAGAAAGTCGACGAGCACCACTTCCTATTTCGGGTTGAGGGTAGAACTGACCCTCAACGCATTGCCCTCGGGGGCAGCAGGGTCGAGGGGAACCTCCTTGGTCTGCTCAGCAGCCTCGAAGCTGCCGGCGTGCTTCGCGGTGGAGTCGAGGTCCTCGTTGACCATCTTCTCCATGTTGGCGACGAGCGCTTCGTCCAGCGCCAGCGCCTCGGCATGTTCCACGCACTCGACGTCGCAGTCGAACACGTGCTCGATGGATGAGCCCACGGTGATGACGCCGTTGGGCCCCGACATCTTCATCTTGAGGTAGGTGTAGTTGGTGACCGCCATGAACTTGGCGTAGCAGGGCCGCCCAAGTATGGCGTGGTACGCGCCCCTGAACCCCACCACCTCGAAGGTGAGCGTCTCCTTGCGGTAGTTGTCTGGCGTGCCAAACCAGACCAGCAGGTCGATCTGCCCGAGGGGCTGGACGCACTTTCCTGGCGCGACGCCATGGAACGACGTCGTGCTAGGCCGCAGCTGGTCCAGCCCGATCCCCAACAGGCGCAGCGTGTGCGCGTAGAGGATGTTGAGGCTGCTGCCTCCGTCCATCAGGACCTTCGAGAACCGCGCATTCCCGATGACTGGGTCGACCACCAGCGGGTACTGACCCAGGTTGGGGATGCGGTTCGGGTGATCCTCGCGGCTGAACGTGATGGCGTCCTCCGACCAGTCGAGGAAGGAGGGAGGTGCCTTCTCCGCGGTGAGAACCTCGTGCCGCTCCCGCTTGCGCTGGCGGCTGGACATGTCGACGATTGGCCCCCCGAAGATGAGGAAGACGTTCTCCACGGCGGGGAAGCCACCGGCATCGCCGTCACCCCCGTCCTTCTTGGCCTCGCCGTCCTTCGCGGCGGCGCGGCCGTAGAACCGCTTGAGCATGTCGCACTACTCGAGGGTGTGGTTGACCGGTGTCTTGTGGTAGGGACATGGCTTCTTCAGCATGTCGTCGAACACTCCCGGGCCTCGAGGGCCGGTCGAGGGCCCCGTCGAGCCGGGTCAACAGCAAGAGCTTCGTCGTCATCATCGTCGCGCCTGTGCTCGCGCGCCTCGCGGCGAGGCTTCTTTCCCTTCTTGCCCCGCTTGTTCTTTTGGCGGAGCTCCTTGGACTTGCTGCCCTCCACGGGCGTGTCGTCCACGCGCTTGCCCTTCTTGCCGTCGAAGATTGCCCCCACCGCCTCTTCTGCCTGAGGCGAAGCTGGTGGCGATGTTGAATAGCTCGTTCGAGTCGACCGGCGGGCTGCGCCCGAGCTCGCGCACAAGATCTCGACATGTGGTGCCCTCGAGGAAGGCGTGCACGATCTCGGACTGCGCCACGCTTGGGAGCTCCGTACAACATTTGGAGAAGCGCCGTATGAAGTCCCGGAGTGATTCGCCGGGCTTCTGGGTGCAAGAACGCAGGTCCCAGGAGTTCCCAGGGCGCACGTACGTGCCCTGGAAATTTCCTACGAACGTGTGGACCAGGTCGTCCCAGTTGTGGATCTGACTGGCCGACAGGTGCTCGAGCCACGTCCGCACCGAGTCGGCGAGGTGCAGGGGGAGGTTGCGGATGATGGCCTCGTCGTTGGTGGCTCCGCCCAGCTGACATGCCAGGCGATAGTCGTTGAGCCACACGCGGGGATCCGTCTCCCCGTTGTACTTGACGATCGTTGTGGGCTGGCGGAAGCGCTGGGGAAGGTCGCCGTGCGGATCTCCCGGCTGGACACCCGGGTTCCCGGGGGCTCCGGCGTCGGTGAGCGGTCCTCATCGCTGTCGTAGCGTCCACCCCGTCGAGGGTGGTAGCCTGCTGCCGCACGCGCCTCCACTTTGCTCGTTCGTCGGGCGTTGATGACGTTGCGGGCGTCGCCATCTCGGGCTTGTCTGCGCGTGTCGAGGAGCCGTTCCTTAGCCGGCGTGTGCCCCGGGTTGGCGGGGCGCTCGGCCGCGCCGCCCGCGTGTACCGAGGGCTCGGGGCCTTGCGCGCCCCCGTCGTCCCGCGCGCTCCCCTGGCCGGCGGATGCGGGACGCCGAGCTTTCGGCCCGCCGGGACGGCCGCTTGCTCGATGAGCGCCTGCGCCTCGCGGTGCAGGTTCCGCGCCTCGGGCGTCGAGGGGGCGGGCATGGCCCGCGAGCGGTGTTGCGGCGGCGATGAGCTTTTGGCTCGCTCGCGGGGGCGTGTCCGGATTGTCGATGTTGAAGTCGGCGTTGATGCGATCGCGGGCTTGCCTGCCCAGCTCACGCGCGCGTTCGCCGCGCGCGGAGGCTTCCCCCGCGATAGAGGCGCGAAGCAACCGCACCGTGTGGTACTCCTCTGTCAGCTTGGCCTCGAGCTCACGTGCTTGGGCCAGCTGTGTGTTGATGTCGGTCCCCTCGGTGGTGAGGGGGAGGGGCGCTTGGCCCCGCAGCCGGGCGCGATCCAGTCCCCAGAGCAGGAGGAACCTCTCCATCGCCGGCGCCCGCCATGTCGGCGGCGTTTGCTGGGTCGTTGGCGATGACGACGCAGCACTCCCACGCAGGGTCGTAGCTCCCAACGCTGGAGTCGTTGAAGTAGCCGAACTAGTAGTCCGCGGCGTCGAGGAACCGCCTGAACATCACTGGGTCCGGCACACCGGAGAAGTCCCACTCCGCGTATCCATGCGAGGTGGCGGGTGGCAGCTCGTCGATGGAGCCTAGGGATGACTCGCCACCGGCGGAGGCGCTGGGGTCCCTGGCAACCAAGATGTGGCGGCCAGGGGGAACCCTGCGCATCGTTGTGTTGACGTTGGTGTTGGCGACGTAGGCCGCCATGGCGCCGCGCAGACCGATAGGGAAGCGCGGTCCGGAGACCGAGCGCTCCCCTGCCGGGGTGGCTGTCGTCGTGGCCGGCGGGCGCATCGCGTTGCGAGGTGACGCGTGCCGCATGCCGGCGTTCCGACCGCGCCCGTCGCGAGCGCCGGCCGGAGCGACGGCGGCGCGTGGCGCCGATGGACCCGCGCCGTCCGTGCCGGCGGGTGTTGGTGTCGTGGCGACGCGTGCGGCGGCGACCGGGGCGGACCCGGCCTGGCGCCGCGCGCGGAGTTCCTCACGGTTAGTGAGGCGCATCAGGTAGCCGTTCCCCGTGGCCTGAAAGTTCAGGCCCCCGAACCGGATTTCGAATCCGGTTGGGAGGGGGTCCGAGCTGCCCATGGAGTAACGCTGACCGCGGTACTCGGTGTGAATCACCATCGAGAGAACTAATGACGAGTCGATCTTCAGCGCGTAGAGCCCCACGGTGGGCGCCAATTGTCGGTGCGGAATGTAGTTCCGGCACTAACTAGTAATAAGCGCTGAGATCTGTCTCTCGATGGTCGGTGCTAAGCAACTAAGGACACTTGGTTTATCCTGATTCCGGCCGGGGCCGTACATCCAGCAGAGGTGTGCTCGAGGCACTATATTGCTTTGCACTGGGGTGCCTGTAGTGGGGCGGCTACAAGCGGAGCGGGACGGGGGCGTGGCCTCCAAGTCCCAAGAGGAGTGATTGAGGCGAGTGCCAATATCGCCGGAAAGACGGGGAGCGAGCCTTATGTGTCGTATCTTGTCTCTGTCCCCCACGGCGAGGGGGACCACCTTCCTTTTATAGACCAAGGAGAGGGTGATGTACAGGTATGCCGCACTATTCAGCTACGCGCGGAGGTATGGCGTACAGTCCCGTGGAGATGACGCCCGTCCTGGCGAGTCTTGCTCCGGTCACGGCGTCGTGGCGTGCCCTGTACTTAAACAGGGGCGGCTTCGAGGGTGGAGGCGTAGTGGTTGACCGAGGTGTCTCCAGGCGGGCCCGAGGAGCCGTTGACGGTGATCCGTACGGGGTACAGTGGCAGGCGTGGCAGGCGTCCCGCCCCCGCGTGCCCAACAGCGTCAGAGTAGTTGTAGCAGTGTGCGGTGTGGCGCTGCAGGGGCGGGGATGGCCGCATAGGACTGACACCGACGGGAATGGCACTCCCACCGGCATGACGTCACGGTTTGACCCTGCAGAGTAACGAGAAGAGGGCTCGAGGGTGCGGCCGGCCCCCCTTCGAGGGCGCGGCGCGTTAGCCGTACTAAAGTGGGTGGCACAGTGTCACGGAGCTGACACCGGCCTCGTCGCACAGTCCCCCACTGTGGCGGGGATGGGCTTCCCCTTGGGAGTTGGCAGAACAGCGCCGAGGCGTGATTCCCAGGCGCGTGATGGCGCGGCTCTACTATGTCAGAGCATTAAATGCTTGTACCCGGGTGCGGGAGCAGGAGCGCCCGTGAGGGAGCCCTCGAGCGAGGCGGAGCCCGCTCGAGGGAGGCGTGAGCCCTCGAGCGAGGCGGAACCCACTCGAGGGGGGCGTGAGCCCTCGAGCGAGGTGGAACCCGCTCGAGGGGGCGTGGGCCCTCGAGCGAGGCGGACCTTGCTTGAGGGGGTGCCTTGTTGGGCCGCACTGGTGGGCCGCGGGGGCCATCGCAGCGTGGGTTGTGCTGTGTGCGTATGTTTTGGGTTATGCTCGAGGAGTGTTTTGTGTTTTTTGTAGGTTTTAAGCAGGATTCCCCCGGTTTTTTAGGGGACCTTCGTGGCTGTCCCCGACACCATCCGCCTCCCTCCCACGGCTTGGCGACCTCCCTCCGGCAGCGGAGGCATGCCCAGAGGCCGGTGCGGTGGCGGCCACGCCTCCCCAGCTCCCTTCCCTCTCTCTCCCCGTGGAGGCCAGCCGGGGCAGCGACTCCTCTGCACCATAGGAGGAGCTTCGGCCACGGTGACCTTGAGGGTGCGGACGCGCAGGAAGAGCAGGGTCCCCAGCGGCGCACATGAGGGGATCCGACTTCGGCCGACACCGGAGCGGCGGTGCTTCCTTCCTCCCGCGCCGCTCCGCATCCCGCGCTTGCGTCCGCGAGCACGGGCAGGCCGCGCTAGCCTCCTTCCTCCCGCACGTCGCCCTATCCCTCCCTCGGCGGCGTAGGCGCCACACTTGCTTTCCCATAGGAGGAGGGGAGTTGAAAGACTATGGGGCCTACCATGACATGCGGGCCTGCTACCACATCATCGAAAACCACCCATCCGAACCAGTGAGGGACTAAAAATAGACGGTTTAGATAGTTCAGGGACTAAAAATAAACAATTTAGATAGTCCAGGGACGTAGGATACCCGGTTTTCCGGATCAGGGACTGAAGTCAAACTTCATTGATAGTTGAGGGATGGTGAAAGGACTTTTTCCATATATGTTCCAAAAGGTGGGGACTGGGGAGAGATGGGACCTTCCAGTGTTTGAGATTCGTGCAACTACTCATAGTCGTTGGATCCATGTTCTAACCCTCCTCCATGCTCGCGCCTCCGCATCCTCGCGCACCGTCGGGAGGTCCGCCGCGCCGCTCCTGCGACCCGATGCGCGCGCGGCCCCGTGACCCGCCGCCACCCCGAGCCCCGCCGCATTCGGCGAGGCTGCGCCGCCGTGGCCCTGCGCGCACCCGGTGCGAGCTCGCCGGCCATGATTGGATGTGGGGAGGCGTCGTGCTTAGTCTTCGGCTGTGCTTGGTTTCTTGTTGCCTCTTTGAGTGGAGTGGCGTGACCGTGTTGATAACTCAATCCAACAACCAGTTCGCGTTGTGTAGTTACCCATGTTGATGTCTCAATCCCTCGGGCGAGTTTTAATTTTAATTTTTTATTTTCCTGCCTATGACCATTCAGGATTGTAGTATTGTATTTTCTCGTGCTATATTAATGCAACACACCCTATTTTGTACTGTTCTTGAAAAAAAACACGCACGCAGGCAAAACCAGTGTACGGTGTACTTGCAGGCCTATAGCTGTCCTACTACGATGCCAAGACTTTGCGTAGTGTCATGAGTACCGTTTGGAAGTCATAATTGTTCGTGTCGTCCTTTGTGTAGTTTGTAGTGTGTTACTTGCGTATTATTATTCTTTTCGATTTCGATTGCTTGCCCAACGTCTCAACCGAATGAAAAAGATGTGTCATATGATGGGACATGGGAGGAGAAAAGGGAGCTTGGAAAATCATGTCGAGCTAGTGTAAAGTCAGACATTCCGGGAGGATTTTGCAGTAGTACGTGTTCCTTTGTTTTTTTAAGTGTGGGTATTATCTAATAAGGATACGAAAAAAATTCAATGTTGTACGAGAATAGCTTTGGAAATGTATGTCACTTCCTGTAGAAACTTAGAAACTTTCCCCGCATTTCATATATCACTTCTTGAGAGTTTGATGGGTTGATCCCCCTTCAAAGGGGTTATCTCCCCTCTTTAATCCCCTTTGCCGGAGTCCCTGCTATCAGAGTGTTCGACAGGTCTAAAATGATAAACTGACAGATTAGCTGTGAGAGGACAGTACTGTGTAAGAAGTTGTACGGCAGATTAGTTGTGAGATAAAATCACTGCGCAACAAGTCAAAATGGGCATATAGAACACTTGGGCAATTTTACTTTTTAAAAATTTTCTTACACGATTTTTTATTAAAAGGTGGTTGGAGGCCATCTATGGGGGTAGCCCCCCTGGCCGGCGGGAGCTAGTTCCAACCGGCGTTTCGATCTTTTTATAGTGTTTTTTTACTTTTGTTTGATATTTTTTTTGATACATTTTGACTTTTCAATAATAACTATGTATACTAGTAATGTTTTTTAGGAAAAATATAATACGAATACAAATACGAATGCAAATATCAACAAACAAACAGTTGTCGATGGCACCACAAAACTAGATTGTACAAAATAAAAATCAATTTTGAACAAACAAAACTAAATATTGTCGCCCTTGGACGGTGGTGGCGGCCCTATGCCTCCCCTCCCCCTTTCTGGCTGCCCGTGCTTCTCCCTGTGTTGCTCTCGTGTGGTCCTGGGGCAAGTGAGGGGTCCAGTGGTGGCACACGACGTCGTCCAACGTTGTCGTGAGTGGTGTCGTAAAGGCTTCTCCCGACGGCGGCATAGCTCCAGACGATCCCACCGCCGCTCCGGACGTCTCTACTCGGGATTCGGTCGTTGGCGCCACTCTGGCACTACTGGCGTGATGGCACGGTCGTTCCGAACCACTAGCGCAAACCGATCAATGACATCCTTGCGCCACGTGGAGGGAATGTCAATATGTTCCATCACCCGACCTACACATGATATCCAAGCAAGAGAGCTACGTCCTCAAGAGTGATGGTCATCTCACCCCAGAGGAAGTGGAACGTGTGTCTCAGACCGCCACCAGTCCAGTAGTGCGCAGATCAGGCCATAGTCGAACCCGAAATGTGTGGTGCGATGTCACACCCGATTTTACAAGGAAAATCGAATACATCTCATATGTGCGCCAGGATCAATTTACACACACATGATAGACAAAAGAGTGTAATACCATTACAGTAATAAAACGTATGAGAGTTAAACTGGTACAATATTCTTTATTACACTCAGAAGGGTGGACTCGAAGGTTGTACACTTTACCCACAGTTCGTGTTCCCCATTTTGCCCGGGTTAGCTAGACCCTTAAACACTTCCAAGGTGAGTAGCTATGGGTCCACTACGAAGCCTTTACAAAGGAAAGAAGAGAAACCAACAGCCCGCGACAGTTACAGCTCAGGGCGGACCATAACCCTCCCTAATGGTCAGCACCTTAGCCAAGGCTGCTACCCCAAAAGAACCGGGCTATACCCCTGCAACCCTGAGCCCCCTGTGCCCCTCTCGGAAAAAGGATATCAGCTAACCCACTCTCCTAATTGCTTGGCTAAGCCAGAGCCATGTGGACTGTGGTTGTACTGTTGTCTTGGGTGGTTCTCCATGTTCCATTTAAATTACAAGTTATCTTGTCTTAAACACATACACATTTCATAAACATAACTGAGTTGCATTTCATAACTAAACATAACCATTCCCATGTTAATCAAGTTAAGCATTTATCTACCCAAGCATTTGATAAACATGGTTGGCCAAGGTAACGGGTTAAAACATCTAGTTAAGTCCTTAAAAAGGTGTTTGCCCATCATATTAATACATTGCAACAGGAATAGTAAACATTGTTTTATCATGCAGTGTTATAGGTTCAAAAAGAGATAATGCAGAGGGGGAAAGCCACTTGCCTTCCTCTACAAGCTGGGTATAGTCCTCTTCGAAAGCAGGCTCTTCCTGATCACCTCCAATGGGGAGCTCAGACGAAACATGCACGGTATCTACGTGTCAAACATGAACAACAAACAATAAATAAACAGTACACCAAACAGTAGCAAAACTAGAAAACTTGCTGTCTAAATGATTCTACTCGTTGAGACAATCATTTCGGTATATAGAACGCTAAAATCGAGTTAAAACGAGGTCATGCTAAAAACAAGATACAGGGACCTATCTGCAGTAAAACTAAATTTTTCGGAGCCTTTTTAAATAAAACCAGGGGCTAAAACACAATTTCATATTAAAACCGAAGGGCTAGAGAGCTAAAACTCAAGAAAAGGGTCTCTGGTAAAATTATTCAGGGTAGACAGGGGCTAGTTTGCAAAATCCAGGACCTATCTGCAAGAATCTTACTAGGTGGGAGGACCGGTATGCGAAAATAGGATTACCCAGGGACTCTTAAAGGAAAATGCCGCAGCCGCACCGTGGATCTTGGATCCAACGGCTGCTGGCACGCGCGTGCGCGGTGGACCGCGCCGTGGTCGCGGTCCATGAGCCTACGGTGGACCGGCCCCTTAAACGCGAAAGGGTACGCGATCTCGTCCGTCCATCGCAGATCTCACGACCCAGAACGCGTGCAAGCGAGACACGGCGGCGGCGTCGCCGGAGAGTGGCGGTGCGCGGCGGGGGCTCACCGGCATTGCCCCTGGGCGGCGCTCCCGACCATCATTTCGTCCACGAGCCGGTGCACTTTGAAGCGGGGGCGCTTGCGCACGTGATAGGGAGGTCTAGGGGGTGATCGTGCCTCGTCGGCGGCCGGCACCGGAAGGGGGCGCGCGCGACTGCTCCGGCGAGCTCGTGGAAGCGCCAAAATGCACAAAACGAAGGGATATCGAGCGGGGGTTATCGCTCACCGTTCGAAGGAGAAGAAGGCGAGCTCGAAAGTGAAGTGGATGCGCTGGTGAGGAAGCTCGGCAACGGTGGCGGATCGGCAGCGCTCCGGTGTGGTCGGGGGCGCGGCTCCTACGGGCGCCGGGGACGAGAACCTGCGGCACCACAAGCTTGATGAGCCCCTGGCGAACCCAAGAACCAAGAAAGAAGAGCGGCAGAGCCAATTCTTCACCGGTGGCAAAGAGATCACGACGACGGCGAGGAACCGAGGCGGCGGTGCTGGGAAAAATTGGTGCTCAAGTGCGTGCAGCGGTGTGCTTCGAGTGCAAAGGGGAGGGCGTGAGCTTGAGCTCGAGCTTAAATAGGAACTCAGAGAGAGGGAGGCGAGGGGAGGCGGAGGGATCCCGCGGCGGCGGCGCTTGCCATTGATGGCCGCGGCCATCACGGTTAAGGGCTTAAGGAAGGAGTAACGGCCCTAATTGAACACGCGCGGTTTATTGCCTTAATTGGCCGGCTCGGGTGGGGAGGAAAGGAAGGGGGAAGATTGCGGGGCGCGGCGGGATTCGCGGCGGCGCCGGGCCGGCGAAGCAGAGAAGAGGAAGAAGAAAGGAAAGGGGGAGGGGAGAGGCTGACAGGTGGGGCCCAGTCGTTAGCGTCCGCGGAAATAAAAGACAAAGAAGAAGAGGGAGACGGGCCGCTGCGGGAGGGAGTTGATGGGCCGCTGGGCTGCCGGGCTGAAAAGGTAAGGAGGTAAGTTTTTCTCTTTTTTTTCTTTTATTTTTCAAACTCTTTTCAAATCAATCTTTAAACTCAAATTCAAATCAAATTTCTTTTGAATCTTTCTCAAAATTTTGTAAACTTTTTAAAAGCCACACAAGCAACCAAAACCATGCAAAGTCAAATAATGATGCACAACCACTTGTTGTCTCTATATTAATTAAATGAAGTTTAATATTTTAGAGCTCAATTTAAATGGCAAATTCAATTTAAATTCTTAAGGCTAATTAACAGTTGCTAGGTAATTTTTAGTGATGGAATTTTAGGGTGTCACATGCGATCTGCTGATGATGCGCTGACCACACCAGGTCTCCCTCGACCAACCGCGTGAGCGAAAGAAATACTGCTGCGCGTAGCCGCAAACTACTAAAATAATATTTACATGAATATGTGTTAGTGCAATTAACAATAGAAACTAACATAATATTTACATGAATATGGTTTGGTATTACGTACTTCGTGTTAGTTAAAATAAAACTAACAATACTTAGAAACAAGATACATCAGGATCTACTAGTTCACCGTAGATCACATCTAGCACATTAATCTAATGCGGAAATAAAGTATAGATTCGGCTATGAATACCAGCAGCGGTGTTCTCCATCGCGTTGGTGTTGGCCGATTCAGCGGTGACGGAGTCGATGGCGAGAGCGACGTCAGGCTTGTAGCGTAGACGTTCCTTGAGCGTCTTCTGAGGGTATCGGTGGCCTTCAGGACGCCAACGACACTGCCCAGGACGCGGAGCTCGAGCTTCCAGGCCTTCCAGCGCTCTTAGCGATCGGTGGGTGGATTAGGGTTAAGGTTCACGTGTGAATGCACGTGAAACTCGTGTCAATCCTTAGGGAACCGTGAGGGGTCCCCTTTTCTTATATAGGCAGCGCTGTAGACCCAGGGCCGAGCCCGATTAGACTTAGGGTTTGCCACCCGATCACGGCAAACGGGCTTTGTTAATGTTGGGCCGAATCCGAGTCTAAGGGGAAGTGGACCGCTCCCCCATATCCTCAGTTCGTCGGTTGACCGAGGTCAAACCAAAATATCCAACATTCTCCCCCTGACCGAAAGTCAATACGACTTAAACTAAAACTTATTTATGAACTAAAATCCCTCCTTAGTAAGTCAGCAAGTACCAGACCAATGCGTCGTCAGCAGCACCTCGGCACACTGGGACAACATTACCCATAGTCTTAACTGAAAAACTTTGTTGGGATACTTATTCTTATTTGGGAGATACTAATGGCCCCGAACCGGGACCTTATCAAAGGAATTTGCCAAACCCATATTAAGGACATGTCTCTCATAAAGGGTTGGTGGTAAACCTTTGGTGAGCGGATCCGCTATGTTTAACTTAGTACTTATGTGCTCAATGCCGAGCGTGCGGTCCGGTTTCTTTCTTTTACGATACGATACTTAAGGTCGATGTGCTTGGAGGCACCCGTTAGTTTATCGTTAGCGCAAAAGAACACGCTGTACCGATTGTCGCAAGGTGCATTTTGATAGGTCTCGAGATACTATCAACAATCTTAAATCCCGTAATTAAATTCTTAAGCCACACCGCCCGCCCCGTGGCATCATAACATGACACAAATTCTCGCTTGCATTGTAGATGCGGCAGGTTACTCCTTGCTTATGACTTCTCCAAGAAATAGCCCCCCCTCGCTAGCATGTAGACATATCCGAAGTGGATTTTCTATCGTCTTCATCACCAAGCATAGTCGGCATCCGTGTAACATTCAACCACAAGGTTGTCGTTCTCCTATAAGTGAGCATGTAATCCTTAGTGCCTTGGCAATATCTCATTGATTTCTTAACGCCAATCCGGTGAGCCCAACCCGGGTTTTTCGATATCCGCTAAATACTCGGTTGCAAATGCCAAGTCCGGACGCGTACGGACTTGAGCGTACATCAAGCTTCCAACAGGTCGATGCATAGGGAACGTTCTCCATCCTACTTCTCTCAAAATCATTCTTAGGGCATTGTTCCTCACTAAACTTATCACCCTTCGAATTGGGGCGGGTGATATGCTACTCTTATCCATATTATATCTTATAAGCATTTTCTCAATATATGCTTTACGAGATAATCCTAGTACTCTTTGGGCTCTGTTTCGGTGTATCTCAATGCCTAGTACATACGAGGCTTCACCGAGATCCTTCATATCAAAATGAGATGATAAGAAGTTCTTAGTCTCATGCAACATATTCTTATCATTGCTAGCTAATAGTATGTCATCAACATGCAGTACTAGAATTACTAACTTTCCACCCTTGAACTTAACGTAGATACAACTATCTACCTCATTCTCCCTAAATCCAAACCTCTTAATGACTTGGTCGAATTTAAGGTTCCACTGTCTGGACGCTTGCTTAAGTCCATAAATGGATTTTCTTAACCTGCATCCCATATGTTCTTTACCTCTAATAGCGAAACCTTCCGGTTGTGCCATGTAAATGGTCTCATCTAATTCACCATTAAGGAATGCAGTCTTGACGTCCATCTGATGTAGCTCCATATCAAAATAGGCTACAAGTGCCATGACAATTCTAAATGAATCTTTTGTCGACACAGGAGAGAAAGTCTCATTATAATCTTTTCCCTCTACCTGTGTATATCCTTTTTGCTACGAGTCTAGCCTTGAATTTATCGACATTCCCTTTGGAATCACGCTTAACCTTGTAGACCCACTTACAGCCTATTGGTTTGACTCCATCAGGAATTTCAACTAAATCCCAGACCTTATTAGAACTCATAGACTTTAATTCCTCTTCCATGGCCTCAATCCATTTAGTGGAATGCTCACATTCAGCGCTGTTTAAAATTGGCGGGATCATCGTTTTTCCCCACATCATATAAGTCTTCACTTAAGTATGTCTCATAAATTGAGGTATCGATAGCGGCCTTTCTTACTCGTCGAGGTCTTACTAATGGCTGATTCTGAACTGGTTCTGCCTGATGAGTCACTTGTGGAATTATTTCCGTCTCAACGGCGGCGGTGGCGCCTCGGCCCCGGCAGTGGCGCCGAATCACGGTGCCGGCTCCACGTGTTCTCGCCGAACGGCGGCGGCTTGCGTGGTACTGCTTAACTGAGGAATGATTGGTGGTACAAACTGATATACCTCCGTTGTATCTGGAATTTCCGGATCAGGAAGCTCAACCCGTAGTTCTTCCGGACTTATATCCCTCTTTGGAAAACTTCCACTAGTACCGAGTCCTCTAGGAACACAAGGCATGTCCGGTCTCAACGAACTTAGTGTGACGACCAGGACAATAAAATTTGTACCCCTTAGACTTATCTGGGTAACCTATAAAGTGACAGCTTATCGTTTTAGAGTCTAATTTCTTTTTCTTGTGGATCAAACGGCTTTGCCTCTGCAGGGCAGCCCCATACCTTTAAATAATTTAAAGACGGTTTCCTCCCATTCCACAACTCAAAAGGTGTCTTGGGAACTGACTTAGATGGAACCCGATTTAGTATGTGAGCAGCTGTCTTAAGTGCTTCCATCCACAGTTCCACAGGCAAATTGGAATGACTGAGCATGCTACGTACCATGTCCATAAGTGTACGGTTGCGTCGCTCAGCAACTCCATTTTGCTGTGGATCGCCTGGCATAGCATACTGAGCTCTTATGCCATTCTGTTCTAAGTATTGAGCAAATGGTCCCTTAATTTGACCATACTGCGCATGTTTCCCATAGTATTCACCTCCCCTATCCGATCTTACTATCTTAATAGGCTTGTTGTGTTATTTTTCAACTTCCTTCTTATATATCTTAAAGATTTCTAATGCATCTGAACGCTTACGGATAGGATAGACGTGTCCATAACGGGAATAATCATCAGTAAACGTTATAAACGAGTCATAACCATCTACCGATGTGACAGAGAGCGGACCACAGATATCTGTGTGAATTATTTCTAATACGTCCGTACTCCTAGTAGCACCTTTCTTAATTGTCTTAGCGTATTTCCCCTTAATGCAGTCGATGCACTGCTCTAAGTCTGATAAATCTATGTTCTCAATTATTTCATCTTTAATGAGACGATCCATTCTCCCCCTCGAAATGTGGCATAGACGATAGTGCCATAGTTTCGAAGAAGTCTCATTAAACCGCTTACGCTTATTTGAGACACTAGTTACATTCATTACAGTATTATCACTAAGAGAGAGCATGTAAAGCTTGCCTTGCCTTTCAGCAAAGCCAACACTGATATTATTAAACTGAATCACACACTTGTCTTTATAAAACGAACAAACATGTCCGGAATCTGCTAAAGCCGAAACGAAATCAAGTTTCTCTTAAGACTAGGAACATAAAGTACTTCATCTAAACTAAGCTGGAAGCCGCTCGGCAACTCTAAGAGAAGACTTCCAACTCCTTCGACTTCAACTCCGTTCCCATTAGCCACTCTTAGGCTTCGCTCCCCCCTTCTTATAGTTTGGATCGTCTTGAATGCCCGTAATGAAGTAGAGATGTGCACGTGGCACCCGAGTCAATCCACCAGGTATTAGGGGAATAATCAACTAAGAACAATTCATCAATAAAAGAGACAAAATCATACTGAATGGTACCTTTAGTCTTGCACCACTCCTTAAAGCCTGGACAAGCCTTCTGCAGGTGCTGAGGTGATTTGCAGAAAGAACACAGCATCTTACCGCCCTTTTCCTGATCAGAATGCTTGAACTTAGAGTCGTTTCTGGGACCAGTTGACTTGTGCCCATTCTTCTTAGGATGCTTGCGCTTGCCTTGCTTACTGCTGCCCGACTCATGCTGATTCTTAGACATGCCATTGAGAGAGAGATTGCCAACCATGTGGACCACATCCTTCATTTTCTCCATCTTAAGCCTCTCCTCTTCCTCAACACAGTAGCTGATCAAATCACTGATGGACCAAACAGTCTTGTTGGTGTTGTAGTTTATCTTAAAAGCAGCATATTGTGGCGAGGGGAGTGAGGTCATTATGAAATGCACAAGGAAACCATCGAGAGATCTCCATCCGCATCTCCTTAAGCTTATTCGCCATGTCACACATGTTAAGGATGTGCTCTCTTATGCCATTCGACCATTATACCGAGAGGAGACTAATTTCATGATCAGTGTACTAGCATAAGTCTTAGATGAGCTCTTGAAGTTCTCCTCAATCTTAGCCAAGAGCACCTTAGCACTCGGATCATTACCGTCGGCATCCTTAGTGGGAATAGCACCCTTAATGCCAACACTAATAGTCCGAGTCATGACCATGATGGCCATGCGATTAGACCTCTCCCACTTCTCAAGAGCGGACCGAAGAACCTCCTCCGGTAGGTGCGAGCGAGCTTATCCTCCCTGAACGCCACGTCAAGCTCATTCCATGCCAAGCACGTCATGACCTTGCCCTTCCAGTCCGGGAAGTTCGCTCCATTGAGCGGCTCAATGTTGTTGAGGTAGGAGGCAACAGCGTTGACTTGAGTCACTGAAATCAAAGACAAAGAAAACTTATCTTAGTACTTATATACAATGAAATGCGAATAAAAGCATGATAATAACCCTACGGTGGTCTGATTAAAATCACGCATAAAATTCAACTTGCATCACCGGTGGGGATAACAAACGAACTTTATCTTAGTACTCATGATTAAACAACGGTGGTTAGAAATAATCACAAGTTTACTCTAAACAAATTTCCCGGTGGTTCCATTTATTTAGAGGCATCTCAAGGTATATTGGTGGATTTAAACTTAAATTTCAGTGAATAATCACAACACCAACATCTTAAAATAAATAACTTATGCAGATTCATAACTGAGCTTATAACAGTAATTAAACTTAAAAGCAGTAATTAAAACTGAACTTAAATGCAAAATAACTAAAAATTCGCAAGAAAATACGAAACTTAAATCAAACCCGAAATTAAATCGGCCCAAAACGGCCCACTTATGGCCTGCATGGCGCGCGGCTTAAAGGCCAGCGCGGCCCACTAAAAGGCGCGCAAAATTGCGGCCCAGCACGGCCCGCGGGGAACCGGTCTCGCGGCTCGCTCGGCTCGGCTCGGCTCGCTCGGCGCGGCTTGCTCGGCTCGGCTCGGTGCGAATAGGTGGGTCAGAATCGAAATGGGCCTTAGGCCCAAAAACCTACGGGCCGGGCCGGCGGGCGAAAGCGGCCCGGCTAACGGCCGCGCGCGCCCCGCCGGATCTCGGCCGTCCGCCGGATCCAACGGCGTACGGCGCTCGGGCGGGGGGCGGCGGGTATTTAAGCCGCACGGGGGGTGGGGAGTGAAACCCTAGCTCATTTTCTTCACTCCCTCCCCCTCACCGATGGCTTCCGGGCGGCGGCCGGAGCGCGCCCGCCGGCGCGGTGCGGTGGAGGCCGCGGCGGCCGCCGAGCCGAGCAGGCCCGCCGCGAGCCCCGCGCACCGATGCCGAGCCGCGGGCGCGCGCGCGCCGGCGGCCGGCGGCCCTCCCCTTCCCCCTTTTCTTCTCCACCGTAAAAGCTTAGTTATGGGAGGACTTATGGAGCAGAGGGAGTGGGGGCGTCGGCCGGCCGGCTCGCGGGAGCCAGAGGCTCTACCGCGGCGGCGGACCGGTGCCTCCCTCATGTGCAAACGCCGGAGGCCAAGGGGCTCCTCGCCGGCGCCGCGTGCAACTCATGCGCGCGGCCCCGTCGAGGTCCTCCTTCGGCCTCCCTGATGGCGAGCCACTGTTTTGGGAGGTGGCATGGTTGCGGCGCGGCGTCGGCCGGTGGCGACTCATGCCCCGGTCGGTGCCGTCCCCACGGCCCTTTGCTTATTTTTTTTTGATTCTGAATGTGATGGCGGCTCTGCCGCCGAGGTGGTGACCTCTGCAGAGATGGCGGCTCTGCCGCCTAGGCCAAAGGCCTCTTTTTACTTATGCATTTACTTATTTGCATCTTTTCTTATTGCCGAAACTTAGATCGGGTTAGGATTTCGGGATGTTTGCCGGTGTGAGTAGCAATATTCCCCTCCTTCTAATTGCTTCTGAGATGTATGTAAAGTGCGACATGGTATGAAAAGATATGTAAAGGAAAACGTGTAGATCTAGTACACGCGAAATCCTAACTCGATAACTGAGGCTTAAAACCGAGCTAAAAAGTTGCTTAACTCACTGATGTAAACTTAGAAGAGCTTAATCTAAACATAAAGAACTTAACTAAGCATGAAAACCTTATAGATCCATCTAATCTAAGCATTAAAGGGTACTAATCGTAAAAACTTAGATCTAAAACATATCTAAACTGAAAGTTCTAGTATATAAACTTATGGATCTACTAAAACTTATCTAAAAGCATGACTTTAACATTAAAAACACCTCTGAAAAGGTACTAACCGAACCATAACAGATCTAAAAACTTAGGGTTTGTGCTAGGGATCTAGGGAATCTAGAACTTGGCTCTGATACCAATTGTTAGTTAAAATAAAACTAACAATACTTAGAAACAAGATACATCAGGATCTACTAGTTCACCGTAGATCACATCTAGCACATTAATCTAATGTGGAAATAAAGTATAGATTCGGCTATGAATACCAGCAGCGGTGTTCTCCATCGCGTTGGTGTTGGCCGATTCAGCGGTGACGGAATCGACGGCGAGAGCGACGTCAGGCTTGTAGCGTAGACGTTCCTTGAGCGTCTTCTGAGGGTATCGGTGGCCTTCAGGACGCCAACGACACTGCCCAGGACGCGGAGCTCGAGCTTCCGGAGCCTTCCCGGCGCTCTTAGCGATCGGTGGGTGGATTAGGGTTAAGGTTCACGTGTGAATGCACGTGAAACTCGTGTCAATCCTTAGGGAACCGTGAGGGGTCCCCTTTTCTTATATAGGCAGCGCTGTAGACCCAGGGCCGAGCCCGATTAGACTTAGGGTTTGCCACCCGATCACGGCAAACGGGCTTTGTTAATGTTGGGCCGAATCCGAGTCTAAGGGGAAGTGGACCGCTCCCCCATATCCTCAGTTCGTCGGTTGACCGAGGTCAAACCAAAATATCCAACACTTCGAAATCCAAAGTGGGTGTTGCGGCAACAGGTGCTCCTTGTTGATCCACTCATCGAACACCTCAGGACGCACGTACACAACAGGCTGCTCCACCATAGCCGCAAAAAATAATTTCCAAAGGTACAATATACAATCTAGTAAAAATCGAGTATTTCAAAACTAATTTCTATAATTTCAGGAGGAAATCTAGTATTTCTAAACTAATTTCTATCATTTTATAAAGGAAATCTAGTATTTCTAAACTAATTTCTACAATTTCTATAGAAAATCTAGCATTTCTAAACTATTTTCTACAATTTCTAAACTAATTTATACAAAGAAGTAGTCCGATTATAAAAGTGCCTGAGTCGAAGCGCAAAGCCGATAGAGCTTCGCTGCGTGACTGTGTGTTCCATTATACTGTTTTGTGGTGGGGCGCATCGTGGCGTGGCAAGTTTTGGCTGTGAGCCAAACAGGTCCTAACTTGTTCCTGAATCCGGCAAAAATGCATGTACATTTCCACTTGCAGTTGAGCATCTCTGTATATTCTGCATTTTGTGATGGATCCGTTTAATTGCATGCGTCTGTGTACATGTCTCTCAGCGTCCGTTGCTTTCAAAAAAGAACAGAAACCAAAAAGGAAAAAAAAGAAGCGAGAGATGCCCGCCAACATCGCGTGCTTGGCAGTGTGGGTCTGTGGGGCTGGGGCGTGAACGTTTCGGCAGTGGCACGCGTGGTCACGCTCTTCCACAAACACAAAGCGACCACGCCGACCGTCGTCGTCGCCGCCTCGCCTGCTGTACACGGCGGAGCGACGGAGTCCGCGTCAAGAGTCTCCTCCATCCCGTTCTCTGTACTCTGCAGACTTGTAGTGTCGTTTGGAGTTGAAGGTAGTTGATGTGTCCTACTACTGATCTTTAAATCCATACCGACTTTTGGCGCGGGTTGCATCCGTTTGCGAGCACGATCGATTCCACCACGCGGCTTCAAGAGCTATATAAACTCGACGCCGGCGATATATGCCAGTAACCAACCCGTGGTTCCGGCTCCCAGCGACTAGCTGAAGCTGCGGTGTGAGGCTAGCTGCGAGCGCGACGATGACCATGGCGACCGAGCACATGTCGCCGCTCGTCGTCAGGAAGAACAACCGACCTGCTGGCCACACAGCGGCGGCGCCACTGTTCGTGCTCCTGGCCCTGCTGCTGGCCGCCTTCTCCGGCTCACCGGTGGCGGTGGCGGTGGACTCTTCGCCGGAGCTCGTCGAGCTGACGCTCGTCGCCGGCGCGGAGGAGAAGGGCGCGGGTATATTAAGCTGACGATGTCTCGCCTCCCTGATTTCGTCCATTACGCACGAGCTCGTTCTTGATGCATGGCCATGCGTTGCAGTGTGCTTGGATGGAAGCCCGCCTGCTTACCACTTGCAGAGAGGCTCCGGCTCCGGATCCCAAAGCTGGGTCGTCTTTCTCCAGGTGACTTAACGTTTTTCATTTTTTTTAGCTGGAAATTGCTACGTCTTCATGAACGCAGCTAGGATTTTCGAAACTGGAACTTGTATAATAAGCTAATATAGAGACTGAACTTTATTCGAGAATTATCGATGATGATCCATCGAGCAAAATAAGTGATGGAATTAGTGGCACCATATTTTGCTGATCTTATGGAACACAGGGAGGAGCTTGGTGCAGCACCATCGAAACTTGTTCCTATCGCAAAATGACCGAATACGGTTCGTCCAAGTTAATGAAACCAATAGCATTTGATGGGATATTCAGCAATCAGCAAACACAAAATCCGGGTAAGTATAGCCGTGTATGCTTATTTCATGGATCCCTTAATAGTCACGGAATTATCCTCTTTCTTGCTAGTCAGCTATTATTTGTTTGAGTGAAATTTTCTTCTTTTTTATGGGCGAACAAAAAAGAAGTTTATGCTTCTGCAGTTCTGCCAGAACACTGTGTCTTTTCACTAAGTTTAGCTTCTGTTGAAACTGTGATCAGATTTCTACAACTGGAATAAAGTCTTCGTAAGGTATTGCGACGGGGCATCATTTTCTGGTGATGCAGAGGGTGAAGCAGAGGTGACTTTTTTTTTTCTAGATTATAGTTTGAGTTGCCTATCTGAATTCCTCAAACTGATGCTGGCTTTTTTTTATGTAGGATGGAACCAAATTGTACTTTAGAGGATTGCGCATCTGGGATGCAGTTGTCGATGAACTCATGCAAAAAGGAATGGACACTGCTAACCAGGTTTAACTAACGATCTTTTGTGTTCCGAGCAAGAACCTTTTGGTACTGTAATCAGGAGTAGCTGTGATTAGAGCCATGGCTAACTCCATTTTGTCGAATGCTTTGCAGGCCGTACTCACTGGTTGTTCTGCCGGTGGTCTGGCTACATTCCTGCACTGCGATAATTTTCGGGCAAAATTTCCTCAGGAGGTTTCAGTCAAATGCCTTGCTGATGGTGGATTCTTTCTTGATGCGTGAGTCTCTGAACATTAGCATATTTCACACCCACTAGCTTAGTAACATTGCACTTGTACTAAATCAAGTACGGCATCTTTTCCTCCACAGAAAGGATTTATCAGGAGAAAGATTTATACGGTCGGTATTCAATGGCGTTGTTCAGCTTCAGGTTAGCTGTGGACTGGAGTTGTGTCCGCCTTCAGGCATTTTCCCTTTTATTATGATGCATGAAATGGAACTGTCTCATATGTGTGCAGCTTAGTATTAAAATGGTGATCGAGTTGACTTTTTTGAATTTTGTTGCAGAATGTCAGCGAAGTTTTACCAAAGGAGTGCCTGGCGAGGAAGGACCCAACAGATGTATGTAGTTGTGGTTTCTCATTGCCTATGGAATTCAGATCTCTTTGAATTTGATATGCTGCCATGCTCATTTGCCAATATGTTTTCTTATTTTGACCCCAGTGTTTCTTCCCTGCTGAAATCACCAAGAGCATCAGCACCCCCACGTTTATTGTGAACTCGGAATATGATTCTTGGCAGGTGATTACAATAGTACTAATTGCTCCTTGTACTTGTCAGTCTTGTAACATCCTAACTGCTATAAATGTGCTTGTACTTTCCAGATCCAAAATGTTGTTGCTCCGGTAGGATCCTATCCTGGAGAAACATGGTCGAATTGCAGAGATAATATCGGGAACTGCAGTTCCAAGCAGCTCGATGTGCTGCATGGTTAGCCTAGCTTGTTGACAATCTGAACCTCTTCTGTTTTCGGCTTTCAAATCGGTGGTGCCCATCCTGTTTTCTGTGACTACAAATGTTTCTTCTTTGGCCGTGTTCGCAGGATTCAGAAGGAAACTCATCCATGAGTTGAAGGCTGCTGAAGGTAAAAGGGAGTGGGGGCTGTTCATCGATTCATGCTTCACCCACTGTCAAACTCAATGGAGCGCCTCATGGAATTCGCCGACCTCCCCAAGGCTTGGTAACAAGGTGGGGTCAAAATCACTGAACTGTAGAGTGTACACTGCAGTAGCAAAGCAAGTCCCATGGCCTCATATTTTTTCTACTTTTTTTTTGGGAGCAGACGATTGCAGAGGCTGTTGGAGTTTGGTACTTTGAGAGAAGGAAAGGGGTGAAACAGATCGACTGCAAGTATCCATGCAACCCCACATGTGGTCGTTAGTTCTTAGCTGGCCGCCCCTATAACCAACAATGGACTGAGCCGAGATTTACAGCAGTCTTTCCTCAGTTTTAACTTCCCTGTATCCAAGTTGAAAATAATATAGAAAATAAATAATAAAATCCTGATTTGTGAGCGAAGGAATGTTGGAATGAGATAAGTTTTATAAATTCGTCACGGACACTGTAATATCTCAAATCACTTCACGAAGTGCCAGTGTTGATAACTGCATTGAATTTCTAGCAAAACAACAAGAAAAAAGAAAGATGAATCCCAAACGAAAAATGATATTTGTCAAGTTTCTGCACGTACATACTAGGTGAAAAAGTAAAAACCAATTGCTGCCAACAGGTAAATAACACAAGACATCACAACTCTTCAGGTTAATCGGATGAACACGTGTGCCAAGTTGAAGGCCGCGACGAAACCCACCACGAACCCAGCAGCCGCACCAATAACGGTCGCGTCATGAATCATCAGCCCCCGTTTCGTTTTTCTGCTGGGACACTCATCCAAGGGTGCAGCACAAAGCCCTCGGTTACTACTTACTAGCGAAAGTTGAAGCCGGAAACTTCTGCAGAGCCGAAGGAATAGGCCCTGATAACATGTTGTCTGCAACACTGAACGATGTTAACCCGCCTACCGAATTGCTCAGGAACCTGACCACTGAATTGGTTGTGCTGCAGGTAGAGGTCGTTCAGGTATAGCACATTTGAGATGCCAAGTGGGAGCTCACCTGAAAATTTATCTTTTTCGATAAAGGAAGTTTTACTAATTTCAAAATTGCTGCATCGAGTTTTTTGAAATACTTCTGATATTTGTGTATCTAGATGCACACAATCATACAAAAGAAAAAAAACTAGCACGCCAATGACACTCACCTGAAAAATTGTTGTACGAAAGGTCTAGAGATGACAAATAGGGCAGCTGCCTCGCAATGTCAGGAGGGATGAGCCCTGAAAGATTATTGATTGACAGGTCAAGGCTGACCAGACTTGTGCAATACTCAAGACCCTGAGGAAATCGGCCTTCAAGCCCGAGGTTGTTTAGATTCAGCGAGAGAACCCTGTCTTCATCAGAGTTCCAACATAGCACACCAGTAAAGTCGCATATGGATCTGCTGACGAGCTGCTGGAAAGCAGAAACCAAAGGAGGAACCTGATGCCTCCGACCATCCAGGACACTCGCTCAAACCTGTGAAGGAATACCCAAAACCTTCTTTTGCTTATTATTATTTTTTAAAAAACTTCTCTTGCAGTGAAGAAATAGTGTTCCTACATACTATTCGACCCTTGAGGCACAGAGCTACCTGCATATATAGGTTTGGAAAATTACCAGAACTCAAAATATTAGCATTTTTTCCCATACGTGTAGCACGGCCATCACTAGATGTTCGACAGTCGCGTAAAATCTGAAACATGAGAATTACCGGCTCTTAGTTGATCCAGGCAAAGCAGAATTGCAGAAGGCATCGCCCCGCGGCAGATGAAACTATGAAAGGGATCAGGGACTTAGGGTTAATTATATCTTCCCTTGGCGGATTCTGGTGGAAAGCGAATGATTTGGGCGAATGGGACGTCGCCGCCGTGCCGGTAGTGACGGAAATTGGGCGGACAAGCACTTGACAATTGGCGTCTACCGTGTTTGGCTGACACTGTGCCGGTCGTGACGCTGCTGTCCTCCGCGTTGGCTCGCCACCAACTGTACTAAGCATTAACAGATGCACTAAGCAATTTTCGCCAGTTATTACATTCAAATTCAAGTACTGCACAGTGACTAGTATATATACTTGCTACGTGATCATCTCGGACCGACGAATCATATACACGGAGATGATGTAGGGCCGGAGACTCCCGCAGCACAAGAAGTCAAGAACCAGTGCGGGTCGAGGGGTGTAGCCAGGATTTCAGCATAGGAGGGGCCAATCAGCCATAGAGGGAAGATACCTAATAGACTGATCTCTACCCAACAAAGTGCTTTTATAGGAGGTAGATATATTCTAGAAAGTGTAGTAGTGGCTCATGAAATAGTGCACAGTCTTCATAAAAACAAAACTCTGGGTATTATTCTCAAACTGGACTACAAAAAAGCTTATGATAGAGTAGATCTGAACTCTCTTTGAAATCCTCAAAACTAGAAACTTCAGTAGCAAGTGGATTAATTGGATAGAATGTGTAGTAAAGGGAGGCTTTGTGGGAGTTACCCTTAACGGCCAGGACAGTTCCTTCTTTAAGACAGGCAAAGGTTTGAGACAAGGTGACCCTTTGTCACCCTTGCTCTATAACCTAGCTGGAGATGTGCTAACAAAAATGCTTATAAAAGCAACAAATTTAAATATGATTCGAGGGCTTTCGGCCAACTCAAGAACACAAGTCATTTCGCTGCACTATGCAGATGATACAATCCTGTTTTCAGATATAGACCCCACCCACCTGCAAAACCTGAGATGCACTTTAGCTATATTTGAACAAATCTCAGGTATGAGGATCAATTTTCACAAGAGCGAGCTGATTCCCCTTAACTTAGAGGATCACCAATCTCACCAGATCTCACATATGTTCAGTTGTCCAGTGGGAGTCTTCCCTATTAAGTATCTAGGAGTTCCTCTACATTATGAGAAGCTAAAAAGAGAGGACATTCAACCTCTAGTAGACAAAATTCTGAACAGAATTTCAGGATGGAGAGGCAAGCTCCTTCCTATGCAGCCAGAGTTACCCTTATCCAAACCTGCATTGCCTCAATTCCTGTGTACCTGTTATCCTTCCTTAAATTTCCCAAATGGGAAATCAAAATAATCTCCTCTCAAATGGCAAATTGCTTGTGGAATGATAGTGCAGATAAGCATAGATGGCACCTAGCAAATTGGGAAAGTGTCAGTATGTGTAGAGAGTATGGTGGTGTAGGTATCCCCAACCTAAGAGACCTTAATATGAGCCTCTTAGGATCTTGGATTAGTAGGTATCAAAAAGATCATGGAAAGATGTGGAAGCAAATGATAGATGAGAAGTACAATACTGCAAAGCCAAACTTCCTTTATACCCCTTCTGATGGAGGTTCACACTTCCTGAAGGGTGTTATGTGGGCCGCTAAAGCAGCTAGGATAGGAATCAGATGGAAAATAGGTAATGGCAAGATGGTTAAGTTCTGGGAGGATAACTGGTTAGGAACCTCTAGTTTAGCTATCCAATTTTGGAATCTTTATGTGATCTTAAATGAGAAGAACAAGACCGTGGCTGACCTTTGGGATGGAAACTCTCTAAAATGCGCCTTTAGGAGGATAGCTGATGAAAATTTGATGCGAGACTGGGATGAGGTGGTTCAACTTGCCTCCACTATTACCTTTAGTGAGGATCAGGATGAAATAGTCTGGACCTTTAAGTCCAATGGTAGATACTCCTCCCAAGCCCTCTACAGGGTTATAAATTTTAGAGGTGTGAATCCTGTGCACACTCCTGCTGTGTGGGGATTGAAAATCCCCCCAAGAGTCCACCTTTTCCTTTGGCTCCTTACACAAAATAAGATTTTAACTAGAGACAATGTAAGCAAAAGAAAACATGTGGAGGATAGCAGCCGCCTCTTTTGCTGTGAAACAGAAACAACCCACCACCTCTTCTTTGAATGTGTAGTAGCTAAGCAGATGTGGATTGAAATTTCTGATTGTGTGGAACTGAATGTTGGTAGCTGCTTTGAATCCATAGGGAAACTATGGATCAGTAACAAAAAATTCATTGTTGCCAACATCTTCACCTCTGCAGCCCAGTGGGGGCTTTGGAAGCTAAAAAATTGCTTTTGCTTTCAGGTTGGACAATGGAGAGGTGTGAATTTGCTTTTGCAAAAGATAATAGGTCTGATACACAAATGGAAGATGATGTGCCCTGGCCAACACTTTCTGGAGCTCGAAACAAGGTTGAACAAGCTGCAATGCGCTGCGAGGAAGCCTAGAAGGCTGACAAGGTAATGGGGACACGCAAAGGCAAACTCTTCAGCTTCCTGCTGGAGCACAAGGAAGGCTGGGAAGAGGCACAAGTGCCCTTGGAGCTAAAACCCCTGATGATGGCAGGCAAAATCCCGTAAGCAGAGAGGTCTCTTCTATTTGGAAAAGAGATAGAAGCATCTGGTGTCTGACTTTGTCTTTGTTTTTTCTTCTTTTCCCTTGCGTCCCTAGTTGTGTTCGTGTTCTTTCAGCTACCCTAAGAGGCTCCTCTCTGGTTCTACCTTCGGCCTGCGCGCCAATTTGAAAGGCTATGTCTTTCATGTAATCGAATTCTGAGCTGTAAAACTGCCAAAACCTTGGGTCTTTGCTTCAGTAAAGACAGGGGCTTGGGCTTCAAGCCCTTTAACTCTAAAAAATCAGCCATAGAAGGGGGGGGGGCAAACTACCAATTTGATGCTAAAATATATCAGTTTCACTATTTTTTATTTTGCACTGATTTTTTTGATTTTTTTCATGGTGTTTTCAATGGCTGTTGGAGCGTTAGGGGGCGTGGTGGTGGTTGGGGGTGGGGGTGAGGTGCTGGCTCCGCCCCTGCACCCCGCAGAGCACTTCGATCTTTGCCGGCGAAGTGTTTAGCGGGGAGGAATCTCCGGAGAAGAGAGCCCCGGATGTGAGACGTGACAAGGAGTTATCTGAGAGGTTCACGGTTCTCCTCGTTTAGTTGGTAAAATTTTTAGACCCTCTTTCAAGGCCTATCAGGAGTATTGAACGTAGACCAATTACAAAAATATTTACACGAATGGACCCGAAATTGCGAGACGAATCCATGAAGTCTAATTAATCTGTCATTAGAAATTGGTTAATGTAGCACAACGTTCTTTAATCATAGCATAATTATGCTCGTTAGACTCCTCCCAAAAATTAAGGTCGGGGTTGTGGCATGGTTTTTGTCATTAGTCTACATTTAATACTCCTAAGAGCATTTCCAAGAGTTTGTCTAATTTTACTTGGCAAATCTTGTGTTTTGCCAACTTCTAAAAAGATATACCAAGTAAAAAAAGAGTTCATCTGCAACAGTTTGACATAATTCACTTGACAAATCTAGATAACTTACATTAAGAACCCTGAGAGAGAAACAAAATTATGTTATGCCCATCCACATCTTGAAAACTTATATCAGGAACCCGAGATACAAACAAAATTATTTTTATGTCCTTATACCTGTTCTCTACATAAAATATGCGCGCCCCGAGGGGAGGGATGCCAAGTTGTTATTGATGACAAGTTGTTTTGTCAAACTGTTGGAGGCAAATTTTCATGTTTTGGCTAAATTAGATGGATGTCAAGCTAAGATAGCAAAACTGTTGGAGTTGCTCTAAGCTCTAAAACTGTCGAGCTGCTCTGGCATTTGGCCGGTGAGCCACTACCAAAAATTTCACCAACTACCCGTCACATCAATCTCCGAACACTAATTAGGACTATGAAATATGGATTAATGATAAAATTCATTCCATAACCCCTACCTAATCTAACGAGCCTAATTATACCATTATACAACGTCGTGCTACAATAACTAATCTCTAATCACAGATTAATTAAACTTAATGGATTGATCTCGCAATTTCCGATCCATTCGTGTAATTATTTTTGTAATTGCTCTACGTTCAATACTCCTAATCGATATTGAAAGAGGACACAAAAGTTTCACCTCGTGAACTAAACGGGACGTGAGAAGCTGTTGCTCCAGAGAGAGGTGCATGGACGGCATGAATACATACAACATGATGCATGCGGAGATCCGAAGGCGCACTTGGAACTGACTACTTCTCATGTTTTACAAGTTACCACAGCAAGAGATAGGTGCATGGTTTTGGAAATTTGGAGTGTTGAAATGTGTAGTGCAAACGATACTTCTCATTTGCGAAACTGTTGAGTACACAAATTAACTGAAAACGTAAGTGCTGGTAAATGTTAAAGAAGGAACCAACAAACGAGTTCCATGGATTGATGTTAGAATACGCGGAAGAAGTACGGACGGAGCCTCTGGGAGAAAACGAAGCAGTGGGGAAAGTAGAATGCCACCACGAAGCCCACCACCAACCCGACAGTCGCGCCGATACAGGACTCATCGCTGATCCATTTGCTTCTACGGCGGCGGCCACATGCAGCCAACGGTTCACCGCAAAGCCCAGCAGGTTGAATTATGGGATGATCTCTCTCATACCCAAGACCAAGGAAGCCAAAAACATTAAACAATACAGACCCATTTGTCTATTGAATGTGGACTACAAGTGGTTTACAAAAACCCTAACCCTAAGACTTACTCCACAAGCAAAAAAGTTGATAAGTGAGACTCAATCAACTTTTATTCCAGGTAGATACATTGTGGAGGGGGTTGTGATTTTGCATGAGGTATGAGTTAAGAGTGAGCAATCTAAGAGGGGTGATTCTGAAATTGGACTTTGAGAAGGCTTACGACAAAGTACAGTGGGGTTTTATGATGGATGTGCTTAAGAGGAAAAATTTCCCTCCAAAATGGCTAGAGTGGATGAAACAAATAGTAGAAGGGGGTAAAGTTGGCATTAACATTATTGGGGAGGATGGGCACTTTTTCAACACATATAAAGGTCTCAGGAAAGGAGATCCTCTCTCCCCTTTACTTCTCAATTTAGTGAGTGATGCACTAGCCACTATGTTTGAAAATGCCAAAAGGGCAGGGCAAATCAGAGGTTTGGTACCCAACTTGATAGAGGGAGGCTTAACCCACCTTCAATATGCAGATGACACCATCATCTTTTTGAATTATGATGATCAATCTATTTACAACACCAAATTTCTTCTATACTGCTTTGAGGACATGTCAGGCCTAAAAATTAACTATGAAAAGAGTGAAGTCTTTGCCTTTGGCTATTCTCTTGAGGAACAAAAAAGTGTAGCTGAGATGCATGTTCAACTATAATATTGGGGTTCTTCCACTGAAATATCTAGGGATTTTGGTTAACAACAAACATATGTCAGCAACTGATTTGAGTTATGTTCACATTAAAGTTGAGAAAAAAATTCCAACTTGGCAGAGTATGGGTTTGTCCTCTGGTGGGAAAATGATTTTGACAGAATCTTGCCTCAGTTCTATCCCAACTTATACAATGGGCATTTACCATTCACAAGAGGAGATACATCACAAGATGGACATGGCCAGAGCCAACTTCTTTTGGCATGGGCCACATCAAAAGAGAAAGTACCATATGACTAAATGGAGAGTGATGGCCTCCCCAAAAGAGGCTGGGGAGGCTGGCTTCACCGATACTAGAGTGATGAATATTTGTCTATTGACTAAGTGGCTGGTAAAGCTGGAAAAAAGGAGATGATACTCTATGCTGTAATTTGTTGAGACAAAAGTATCAAGGAGAGAAAAGCATCTATAGTTATAAGAAAAATAGTGGCTCCCAACTCTGGAGAGGCCTACTCTCAATTAGAGGTGAAGCTGCTAGAGGTTTAATCTATATTACTGGAGATGGAAAAAAGGCAAGGTTTTGTATGGATGTGTGGATTGGAAAGTGTGCTCTGTGTGTATCTTTCCCAAACCTGTTTGAAATCTGCAACCAAAAAGAGCAGTCAATTTGCAAAGCTTTAAACAATGGGTGTATCAATTTAACCTTTAGACGTAGTTTTGGTGTTTTACATATGCAGGAGTGGGCAGAGCTCTCTGCTTTGATAGAGGGTGTCTCCCTGACTGATCTACCTGACTCAGTAAGATGGTGTCTAGATAAGAAAAGGAGTTTTTACCACTGCCTCGCTTTATAGAGAAATATTTTATACAGGTTTTAGGAATAGGTGGATGATGAGTATATGGAAAGAGAAAATCCCACTGAAAATCAAGATTTTCTTATGGGAGGTTTGCAATGACAAAATACAGTCAGCGGAACAACTTAAGAAGAGAAATTGGGAGGGTCCTATGGAATGTAAGTTGTGTGGGCAGATAGAAAGCACAGAACACATCTTTGTGGATTGTGCCTTGGCTAGATATGGATGGAGTGTGTTTAGGGATGTGCTGGCATGGTCAAGCACACCAGATAGTCTGGAAGAGCATAGTTACAAACTGGTAGAGAGGAATGAGAGGGAAAATGCAAATTTTGTTTACATTTTTTGCTGTTTAGCTTGGTCGTTATGGTTGTTGAGGAATGATATAATCTTCAATAACCTTGTAGCTCTCTCACCTGATGTTTGTATTTTTCGTACTGTTTCTTTCATGCAGAGGTGGAGAATCCAGAGCAAGGAACAGGCGCAACTCTGGACCGATACGGTGATACACAAGCTCAGACGTCGACTCTGTTTGTTAAGCTCTGAAGGATGAGCTATCTGAAGTCTGATTGTACCTGTTGCTTGGATAGTACCCTGTTCTTTTGCTAAGTCTGAACTTATGCTCTGTAAAACTGTGTGTTTGATGCAGCGATGTAATAAGATAACTATTCAGTAGAGGGGTTTAGAGAGAGTGGTGGTTTGCAAGTCTATGTTATTCCTGTTGCTCTTTTTCTCCCTGCGTGGAGACTTGCTTTCTTGTGTGCTATATCTTGTAAAACTGGCATCCCCAGTGCACATTCTAGCTTTTTCAGTAAAGCTGGGCCGTATGGCCTTCTTTCTAAAAAATGATGATGGCGGCGAGTGAGGACATTACATCAATGAGGTGGCCACAGGGCTTTGAGGAGAGTGACCGAGGTTCCTTGGATCCGGCCGATGGCCATTGGCCACTGGATCTGAATGGAACTAGGCAGTTGGGCGCCGGATCTTGGGGGTGGGGGCTACTCCGAAATGGCTCCGGCTGCGGCTCTTTAGCATTTTTTCGATGGAACTAAATCATTTTGAGAAAACGTTTGGTAAAATAGTTCCTACTGGTTGTGTAAGAGCAACTCCAAGAGTCTCTCCAAATATCACTAGCTAAATTACTGATTTGGCTAGTATGTAAAATGAAATAGCTAGTAAAAAGTTGATGAAATCCAACAAACTATCTAAAATCAACTCTCCATATGCTCCACCGCTAGTGGGTCCCACCTGCCATACTCATGTACAAGGGGATAGCTAGCGGGATTGGCTAGCCAAAGATGGCTAGCGAAACCCCCAGTTTAGCTAGTGGAGGATAGCTAGGACGAGTTTAGCTAGTCTATTGGATTGAGTTTTTGGACAAGTTTTCTATTTTTTAGCTAGTTAAGTCAAGATAGCTAGTCTCTTGGAGTTGCTTTAAGGTGGATGAGATGAAGAAAGGTCTACAATACTCTTCTGTTTTTTATTTGCTGAGGTGTGCGCCGTGCGCCATCTCTGCGTCCACCCCCAACCTGCTGCCGACCTCCTCTCTTCCCATTTTCTCTTTCCTCCTTATCCGCTTCTTCTTTCCTGCTCCCCCCATCCCTCCTCCTGCCGGCGGCGGCCACAGTCGCGGCTCCTTCTTCTGCCGGTGGCGGGCTCGGCCGCGGGTTCTCCTCCCGCCGGTGGTTGCTCCTGGCCCCACCCTTGACGGCGGCCGCTCTGGCCTCCACCCTCGCCTTCCTACTCATGTTCGCCAGCCTCCGAGACTCCTACCGCTAGTTTGCCGGCCTTCAAGGCTCCTACCGTGCCTTGCTGCTCCTCGCAAGGACAAGGACGCGGAGCAGCGCGGAGCAAAAAAAACGTGACTCTGCCTCCCTCTCGGGACTCCAGAGAGCGTATTTTCAAGAGCTCTTCTGGAGAAGCCGCCACCCCCGAACCCCATTTGGCAAGGCTTCACTTGGAGCCGGAGCTGGTTTTGAAGGGGTCTCCCCAAAGAGAGTCTTGGCAGGCGGGCGCGCACCTATGCCTATTGCTATTGGTGGTTGTCCTGTTTGATTGGCACTACACGATCGTGCCGCACTTTGTGCCTACTCTAGTGCTGCAAATACTACATCTGTAGACGGCACGAGATGCGTAATGCCAAATTCATTTATTGATCAAGATATGCAATGAGCTAAGAATTATCACTGATTACATATGGCCCAATTACTATGGATGATCTCCGACGTATCTCAGATGCACATACGGAAGATGTAGGGGCGGAGGCTTTCAGAGAAGACGAACCAGTGCGGAAAGTAGAAGGCCACCACAAACCCCACGACGAATCCGACCGCGACACCGATGCTGGACGCATCGTTGACGCCGGACAGCTTCCTGCTACACTCACGGTCCGCGAGCGGCGGCCCGCAGAGCCCGTCGTTGCCGGCGAAGTATTTGGCCGGGAACTTCTGCAGATCGGTAGGGATGGGACCTGACAGAGAGTTATATGCAACGCTGAAAAAACTTAACCGTGAAAATTCACGTGCCTCTGTCTTCTCGGGGATCCGTCCCGTGAACCTGTTGTGCTCAAGGTTGAGGGAGCTCAGGTACGTCATGTTCCTGACGCTGCGTGGGATTTCGCCTGAGAAGTTGTTGTTGGAGAGGTCCAACGCCGTGATGTACGGTAGCTGCTGGTTGATGTCCGCTGGGAGGGCGCCTGAGAGATTGTTATTTGACAGATCCAGGGATGTCATGCTTCCGCAGAACTGAAGGCCGCGAGGGAAAGAACCTTCAAGGTCCATGCTGCCGATACGCACGGACAGAACGTGGTTCTCGCCGGGGTTCCAGCAGTCGACACTGTTGAATTGGCAGATGTAGCCTTCCGTGGGGTTGCTGATGAAATTCCATGTGGAGAGTGCGCCGTTAGGATCACCCAACGATTCCTTCAGGTCCTTCAAGCACCGGACGTCGCTGCTGGAACCAAAACAAGAGGATAATCTGCATAGGAGCACCAGGAAGATGATGAACTTCATGAATGGGAGCTGTTGTGCCACAGCACCCGGTTTCGTTGGTAGAGACACAGATACACTACTCTAGCAACGAACTTATAAAATAAAAAATGGAAGGTTTGTGAACGGACCACTCGCTGATCCCCTCGACAAAGATCAGCTTGCCGAGAGAGCGACTCTCTTTGGTAGACTTGTCACGCGACTCTGAGCTAGTCAAATCGGCCTTGGTATACACTTGTCACGGTCATGTTGATCTGTCAAAGATGAACAACTATGTTTATCGTGGATGAAAAGAAGAGGAAGGAGAAAACCAACCTCTTTTCAAATCCTGGATCCACCAATGTGAACAACTGCAACCGTTACTAGGAGCCTTGAGCAAGTCCATCAATGGCTGGAACCTGCCTATTTCCCTTTCTGATAGGGCTAAAAGAATCAGTGCGAAGTTTAAAAATCTGAGGAGAGTTTTTAAGGCATGGAAAAATCAATTACCCAACCTGGGCAAAACCATTCAAAACTGTAAGGATGTCATCCTTCTTTTGGACACTATGGAAGAAATTAGGGACCTTACTCTTGAAGAATGGAATTTCAGGAATTGTGTCTCTGAACAGCTGCAATATCTTTTGCATCAGCAAAAGATTTACTGGAAACAAAGGGGCACCATCAAATGGGTAAAGTTTGGAGATGAATGCACTGAATTTTTCCATGCCAATGCCTCTATCAAACTTAATAAAAACTCAATCTCTATGATCAGAGATGATACAGGAAGAGAGCTTCACTCTCATGAGGAAAAAGCCAATTTTATCTGGCTATCTTTTAAGCAAAGGCTTGGAATTTCAGAATTTGAGGGGATGAACATTGATCTTGACTCTCTCATCACCCCGTCAGATAACCTTGACTGGTTACAAGAGGAATTTACCAAAGAGGAAATTGATAATATCATCAAGGAGCTCCCAAATCACAAGTCACCAGGTCCTGATGGCTTCAATGGAGAGTTTCTCAAGAAGTGCTGGCCCTTGATAGCTGAAGAGTTCTATGAACTCTGCAGAGAATTTTTCAATGGGAATGTATGCCTGAACAGTATAGGCCCATCTCTCTGCTCAACTCCTCCATTAAGCTCCTGACTAAGCTTCTTGCTAATAGGCTGCAACAGATCATCATCTCACTAATACATGCCAATCAATATGGTTTCATAAAAACCAGAACCATTCAAGATTGCCTGGCATGGGCATTTGAATATATCCATCTATGCAAATCATCTAAAAAAGAGATGGTCATCCTTAAATTGGACTTTGAAAAGGCTTTTGATAAGCTGGAGCACCAGGCAATAATTGAAATTTTGCAGAGCAAAGGTTTTGGTTCAAGATGGGTCAGTTGGATAAGAGACATTCTTGGCTCAGGCACTTCCTCAGTCCTCCTTAATGGAGTCCCTGGCAAGACCTTCCACTGCAGAAGAGGTGTGAGACAAGGAGACCCCCTTTCTCCTCTTTTATTTGTATTGGCTGCAGATCTCCTCCAATCCATGATCAACAGAGCAAAAGAACAGGGCCTTCTGAACCTTCCAATCCCTAGCAGGGTTGGGAATGATTTCCCAATTGTTCAATATGCTGATGACACACTTTTGATCCTGGAGGCTTGCCCAAGACAACTCTTAGCCCTCAAGGATATCCTAGCCGCATTTGCTTCTGCCACGGGACTTAAAGTGAATTACAACAAATCTGTCATGCTGCCAATCAATGTATCTCAAGACAAACTCCATGAACTTTCCTCCACTTTTGATTGTCAGGAGGGCAACATGCCATTCACATACTTAGGCCTACCATTGGGCACCACAAGGCTTAAAATTGAAGACTTCCTGCCCTTAGTTCAAAGAGTGGAAAGAAGGCTCATTTCCACCTCTGCATTCCTATCCCAAGCTGGCAAGTTGGAGATGGTAAATTCTGTCCTCACCTCAACGGTTATATATCAATGTTGCACCTTGAAACTGCACAAAGGGGTGGTGGACCAAATCGACAAATATAGGAAGCATTGCTTATGGCGAGGTTCAGATGTTAATTCCAGAAAACCTCCAAAAGCTGCTTGGCCATGTGTTTGCCTTCCTAAGAAGGAAGGAGGGCTTGGGGTCCATAATTTGCACACGCATAATGATTCCCTTTTAATGAAATTCCTACACAAATTCTATTCAAAGGCTGACATACCTTGGGTTCATCTTGTATGGGATAATTATTATGCATCAGGAAGGCTACCTGGTCAGCAGAACAAGGGCTCATTTTGGTGGAAAGATATTGTCAAGCTAGTAACTAATTTCAAGGGTATCTCATCAGTCACAGTCCAAGATGGTTCTTCAGTTCTAATCTGGCAGGATCTTTGGAATGGACACCTCTTACAACAAGAATTTCCAGAGCTCTCCTCTTTTGCTAAAAACCCTGACAGCACTTTCAAGAATTTCATGGATTCGCCTCAGCAGGCTGAAATTTTTTTCCTTCCACTCTCGGAAGAAGCACATGCTCAGTTCCGTATTCTGCAATCTCTGTTAGACAGCTTTGTCTTAACACCCAACCCTGATATTTGGACTTATATATGGGGTAACTCATCTTTTTCGGCTAGCAAAGCTTACAAGAAACTCATTAGACATAGGCAAGTGCACCCCGCATTTCAATGGATTTGGAGATCCAAATGCCAAATGAAGCACAAGGTTTTTTTTCTGGTTATTACTAATGGATAGGATCCCCACAAGAGATATCTTACGTCGGAAAAACATGAATCTGGACTCCTACACTTGTGATCTGTGTATCTTGCAAAGACCAGAAACAAGTGCCCACCTCTTTTTGCGATGCAACTTCGCTAAAGCCTGTTGGGCATCCATTGGTGTCACAGTGTCCACCTCAACCTCGGTAATGCGCATCTTCAACAGGATCAGACGAAGATTACAGGTTCCTTTCTTCATGGAAATTATCATCCTGATGACTTAGAGTATTTGGACGACAAGGAATGACTGGATCTTTAGGAACATGAATCCAACAGTGGAGAGATGCAGAGGGAAGTTTATTTCAGAGTTCACCCTTCTGCTTATTAGAGCTAGACCGGAACTCTTGCTTCCTATGGAGAATTGGCTAAACTCCTTGTAAATTTCCGGCTTCCTTTTCTTTCTGTCCCGTCGTTCTGTCTTAATGTTGTTGTAAACCTTTTTAATTTTCATTTTATATATTAATCAGTAGGGGCCCTGGCCCCTCCTGTTTCTTTCAAAAAAACATCAGCAGTCTCACAGGTCGTTCAATGCAATGTCATATATAATTTTTTTAATAATGTGGAGGAGAAAGAGCGTGGACAAAGAAAGAGGTCGTTGGTTCGGGGAAACAACCACCTCATGAGCTAAATTGTAGGATTACGAGACAACTCAACAACCATGGTACAAATTATTAGTGCCATGCAACTCACAACATTTTCGTTTTCTTATACACAAATTAAGAAATTATATAGCTTTAAGACAACTCATTGTACAGGTTATATGTTGAGTCGACTCAAAATTATGTGTCAATGCACAAGTCCACCTATTAAATCGTACTAATGTAATTGCCCTAAAGCTTCCGTTGAGTCACTGGAAGAAAAGGCATTAGCTAACAGGAGCCCCGTATAAGGCTGCCCGACCCGCACCGCTCGAGATTTATTCTGAGATAAAAGTGTTGCACATTAATTTATTGGGAGAGAAAAATACTACGTAAAAAGTGAAAATAAGAGAAGCCGAACAAATCTAAACAAGGTTGTCGTGGATGTGGATCGATCTTGCATAGTTGTCGTCTCTCCGGTGTTTGTTCTTTTTTTTCTTCTATCCAAATTTTCGTTTATATGTAAGTTATGTGCATAAAATTTTTAGTAACGTTCTTTCAAAAGTTATGTGCATAATTTGTTTGAAAAGTATTAAACTTCACAAATTTTCCATATTTGAAATACTATTATTATAACTAATGTATAAAATTTGATGTATGACTTTGTACTGACAATTTTTACGAGAGAATTTTTCAGGACAACTTTGGTAGCATGTACGACTTTTAAATGAATAACTTTGACTTTCATTTTTGGTAATTTGTAACTTATACACATGATTCGTACGTATAATTTTTTTCTAACACCAACTTATGTGATAAATTTTATAATACAACTTTCATAATATATAGAACATATGCGAATAATGTTTGTCACAATATTATTAAGCAACTTATGGATATAATTTATACACATAACAATATTAATTAGTACAAAATTGCATTGAAAAATAATAGAACATATGTATGGACAAAAAATAATAGAACATATTAAGGGGACAAAAAATGGACATCAACAAATGCGGTAGACATATGTATGGAGCCATCAATGGAAGATGAAAATATGCGGGAAGTAGAACGCCACCACAAATCCCACAATGAACCTACTAGCAGCCGAGCCAATAGCGAAGTCATCGTTGATCCTGTGAGATTTGTTTGTATTGCCACAATCATCCAACGGTAGACGTATATGGATGTATATCAACATATGTGGTAGACGTATGGATGTAGCCTTTGGGAGAAGACAAACATGTGCGGGCAGTAGAAGGCCACCACGAATCCTGGCACGAACCCAACAGCCGCGCCAATAAAAATGAACTCGTCGTCGATCATGTCGTTGAGGATGTCTGATATCACACCCGATTTGGTTGTACCGCCCAACGGTGGACCACTAAAGCCCGTGGTTACCAGAAAAGTTGGATGCTGGGAACTTGGGTAAAGATGAAGGAATAAGCCCTGATAACTGGTTGTCTGCAACATTGATGGATGCCAACCGAAGAAGCTTATCAAAGTCCCTTGGAATTGGACCGCTAAGTTGGTTGTGCTGAATGTTTATGACGTTCAAGTCTTTGCAGATGTCAACTGGGATTTCACCTGAAAAATTGTTGTACGAGAGGTCTAGAGGGGTCAAGTATGGCACCTGCTGTGTGATGTTCCAAGGGATGGGTCCTGAAAATTTGTTATTTGACAGGTCCAGAGAAAACAAGCCCGTGCAGTACTCGAGACCTCGAGGAAATTGGCCTTCAAGACCTAAGTTGCTGAGATTCAACGCGTGAACCCTGCTGTCACTGGGGCTCCAGCACTCCACTCCTGTGAACCGGCATATGAAACCGTCCTTGGTGGTGTTGTCGAATTTCCATGACGATTCCAATGCCCCGTTGCTATCAAGCACTGATTATTTTAAAGTCTTGAGGCATATGATGTCAAGGTCGGAACCAAAGCATGATGAAGAGCTGCTCGTGTTCAAGAGTAGCAGCCAAAGGAGGAACTTGGTATTATCAGCCGTTCCAAACATGGTGTAGAAACACAAAGCTTGTCTCAACCGAAAAATGCTCAACTGATTTTGCTTGATAAGAATTTGTTCCTGCAGAAACATAGAGCAAACTATAGCAGACTTAGCAACTCAATAGCCTCAAATTAAAGTCCCAAAAGTAAAATAACATCTCTCTATTTTTTTAGGGCTACAAACATACTTCCAACTTCAACAATAACCCACATGGATAGTTATCCCTACAAACTCTCAGGAATGGAACATGGAGGGGGCCTCTCAAAAAGTAGGGAGCCTAATAGATAGCCTGCTGCAGTGGTTTTTGCTTTTGAGGGATCGAAAGGCCGACCAGAGGTGGAGGGGGGGGGGCTAGGAGCCTTTGAATTTTCTTTCTGAGAAGGAAGCCTATGAGCTGATTGCCACCACAAGGCACTGCTCTACAGACGGTCAAGATGACACTAGTCACAAGTTCATCTTAGGAGCGATTTAAGAGTTTATCAAAGCTATGAGGAAGCCACACAAATAAAATCAATTCATTCAGATTAAGATCAGGTCGGAGAATTAAATAAGCTCAACCATTCAGGTCACTCGGACAAGCAACAACCGGCTAACTGTCGATTCAGAGAAATAAACAATCAATTGTAGTAGAACAGAGTAGCTTGCAGGTAAGTGAAACTGACGAGTGTTAGCAACAGGGTAGCGGGGGTAGAAGAGAAGCACGAGAATCAGGGAAGAACAGCAAGAATCGAGGAAGGGAGAGATAGATACAGCTCCATGGCCGGATGCTTGAGAAGGAAGAAGAACTGTATAGTTTCTGTTACAATCATCGATGCCCCTCTCCTCTCCCTCTCCAGGTATATGTAGTAAAGGATACATGGGCCGAGTTCAGCCCGAGATGGCACGCAGGCCCAACACACCCATCCAATACAGCCCATTAGCAGCCCAAAACAGCTAACCTGGTACTCGATCCTAACATTCCCCCCTTCTTAAAGAGCAGCTTGCCCCCAAGCTGCTTAATCATGTTGAGCACCTTGATGTAGGGGATGATACCGAATTGATATCACAAAATTTAGATAGTTGGCTGAAGTAGCTTCCAATTTGCAACGATTATCTCACGGGTCATCCAAAGCTTGATGGTAGAATTGCATGAGTTGTAGTGTCATCCTGCCCCTTGCTTGCTCCAGGCAGTGCTGAGGCTTCATTGGAATGATCTGCAACTTGATGACATCAAAATAAATTGAAGCACACATCCTTTCTTGAGCACTAGTGCCAGAAGCCAAATAAGCTGATGAGATTGCTTTTGGAGGCAGCCGAACAACCACCCTTGTGTAGGCAGCCAATAAGGATCCATATCCAGAGAAAAAATAAGGATCACCACCTGGATCCCATGACAATGGTTGCTGTAGAGCCATAGTTGCATCTGTTTGTACATGCTTGACCACCATACTTGCAGGGAGCGCCCAACATTGTTTCATCATAAAGAGAAGCCCAGGAAACACAACCAGTGCATAGAACAGATGGCCTGAAATAACTGTACTGACCCCACTGGTATGACAACAATTGCGATCTGCAATTCCCTTCTTCAAAACCACAGAATACCATCCAAGGATATTATCCAATAGTGTGTTAACTGAGCTGTCAACTACTACTATCATCCACAGATTAGAATTAATGGCAGCTTCACCAACACAATATTCAGACAGCAAAAGTAAACTGAGCCAATGCTGAAAATACCACCCAGATATGCCAAATAGAGTACCAACTGATCTGCACTCTATTATTGCCTCATGACAGAAAGATGGCCAAGCAATTTCCCACAGAATTATTCTGCTACTCATGCAATTAAAAGCAAAGGTCTGACCAGCCCAGGATGGCCATGGCAATTGTAGATGATCAGGTCCATTGATTGCACCAGCAAGGTGCACCACTGACAGTACAGCAGCTAGTGTAAACTGATGGACTATGTTCTTCCCTCGATCAAACACACCAGTAAAAGTATAGCCCCTCAACATGAAAGTGTCAGCCATGTACTTAGTTGTATGCTGCCCACTCATTCCAAGTAAACTCATCATGTAGGTGCTCTCTGAAAAACTCAACTCAAGTGACAGTAGGGTATCTAGTAGCACAACAGCTCTAGGACAATCAAAGGATGGCCAGGCTATTGGTCTTAGCTGAATACCATCATTTTGCATTTCCCACCGTGTAGGTGGTGGCCATTGTGGTTTCTGGTGCATACTCACCCATCTTAAGCTGAACTGATCTAGTTGTCTTTTTACCACCAAAGTAACATGCACCGGCTCAATTAACACAGACTCATAGACACTCATTCTATCAGGCAGGTTATGGTCGTCCTTAATTTTGGTGTCCAGAGACAACAACATTCCACTACTCGAAGATGCAGGGGTAGGCTTACTGAAATACCTGATCTGACTGCACTCAAGTGAGCAGGCCATGTTGGATTCAAGTAATGCATCAGGCGAAGGTGAAGAAATCACACGCTGTGCGGTCAGCCACACAGTTGGTGTAGTGGTGGATGCTGGAGTCGGAGCTAGAAATTTCGTCGAACACCTTGTGGGCGTGACGCTGGTATTGTCATCGTCGATTGGCGGCGCCATGGCATGAGGATGAGCACGCCGTAGTGGACGCAGAGGGCGACGCCGTGGACTGCAGAGGCGGATCGGGCGAAGAGGAGCACGCCGCGAAAGTGGACGTCGAAGCCGAGGAACACGCAGACGAGCTCGGCGCGGATGTCGGAGACGAGGCGGACGCGTAGGAACTCGCCGCGGAAGTCGAGGATGAGGCGCACAGAGTGGGGCTTGCCGCCGACGTTGAGGACGAGGCTGGTGTGGTGAAGCTCGACGCTGCCGCAAAACAGCGAAGACATCCTCAGGGACCTCGTCCACCTCCACCTCCTTGAGATCCCCGACGCGCTCCTTGGTACAGACTGAGGACGCCGTGGTGGCCGCAGCGTCAATGGTGAGCACGATGGAACGGCCGTCGAGGTTGACCCGGTGCGGCAGCGCTTGGTCGTGGCCGTCGCAGGGGGAGTCGTGGCAGAAGAACTCCTTGGCGGACTGCTCCTCAGGGACCCGCTCTGCCAGCGCCTCCAAGGCGGCCAGCGACTCGTCGACGCGAGCACGGTTGCGGCCATCGGTGTCGCGCTTGGTGATGTCGGAGCTCACGAACTCGATGGAGATGGCGCACGGCGTGATGGGGGTTGACGCGTCGGGTGGAGGAGCGGTCAAGGCCGGCGCAACTGCAGGAGGCGCGCCCACTAGCGCATCCCCAATAGTGGCGGCAGGAACAGGCACCACAGCTGCGGTCCAGGCGGTAGAAGGCGCGGTAGCGGTGGTCGATGTCGGAGTCGTGTACGAAGCTTGCGTCACCGAGGTCGAGGCCGCAGGTGCAGTCACGACCGAGGCGGAAGGCGCGGCCGTGAGCGCAACTATGGAGTCCTTGCCGTCTGCACCGCGAGCTGCCGGAGTTGGCAACCCCCACTTGATGTGCATCTGACAACAACCATCATATATGCTGCGGCCATGCAATTCTCCATAAGCATCTGCTGCAGCTTCCACCAAATCGAACTCCACACTCGCCATCACAACATCAGTTCCTCCAATCACCAGGATCTGCTCCACCACTCCACCAAACGGACGAAATACAAGATGAAGCACCGATTCAGTGATAGGATAGCAAACCCTGTGAATGACGACCTCCAGGATACGATTTGGCGACCTCCACTCGTCGAGACTGTTGCTAGACATTTCATCGAACAGGTTGCACGCACTCAACAGAAGGTTGCTCTCCTTGGTGAAACTCGAGCCCTCTTTGCAGGAACTCCAGGAATCCGCCATGAGCTGTTCCCGATCGAGGTCCAGGGGACGGAATCGGCCACGACGAATCGCGCTCACCAATCCACCCAAGAACTGAATCGATGGGGAACAAAAGGGTAGGGCTCAGATCGAGGAACACGCGCACGGGATCGGTGTCTCTGATACCAAATGTTAGCAACAGGGTAGCGGGGGTAGAAGAGAAGCACGAGAATCAGGGAAGAACAGCAAGAATCGAGGAAGGGAGAGATAGATACAGCTACATGGCCGGATGCTTGAGAAGGAAGAAGAACTGTATAGTTTCTGTTACAAATCATCGATGCCCCTCTCCTCTCCCTCTCCAGGTATATGTAGTAAAGGATACATGGGCCGAGTTCAGCCCGAGATGGCACGCAGGCCCAACACACCCATCCAGTACAGCCCATTAGCAGCCCAAAACAGCTAACCTGGTACTTGATCCTAACAACGAGCCTACAACTTACTTAAAAGCTACAGACCACCTACTAAACTAAAACCAGCAGTAGACGCCCTGTTCGCTTGGCTTATCGCCACCCACCAAATAAAGCAGATTTTCTCTCACAACAAACCAACACCAAAGAACTACCAAAGAAGATTTTCTCTCGTAACAAACCAAAGACTAGCCATCACCATGGCCAACCGAGCAGGCTGAGAAGTAACTGCAGCCCTACATAAACCAAAGGCACGAGCTTTGAACCACTCAGCATATTCAGACTCAAGTTAACTGCATTAGCACAAACTCCATGGCCAACACTAGATGACAGCAACCCAAGAACTAAGGCAAACAGTTTGATAGGGATCAAACGTGTTGTACTAGTGTGAAGTAATGAGAGAGCTCACTATTGGTTCAAAGTGACATGTCACGATAATAGTTTTGCTAGTGCTCTGAATCGCAAAGAGACAGCCAACTGCAAACCTGAAACCAAAGCCGAGCTGCAGACGTTTCTCTGTACTGAATCTGAAGTGAAGATGTGCAGCTAATGCACCTCTGTTCTTGACCTGCACCGGAAACAAGTGAGCTGCAGAGCAACTGAAACCAAGAACCAGAGAGAGCTCGCACTTCAAATCACAAAAAGCAACTCAGATCAGGAACGATTCACAGGTAACTTAAGCCACGAGATCTTCTCAACAGCACAGATCCAAGAAGAACAACTTCAAAAAGAAAGAGATGCAACACTAAATTAACCCTAAGAAAATATCCAGACTTGCTCAAGCTTCGAAATCGAGTGACTAGAGTGAGGGATTTTATAGGGAATAGCCACAATAAGAATCACAGATGTTTTGGCATAAATCCCCCCAAAGAAATTTCACTTCACTTGCACTAAAATCGAACGAACAGAAAATCGCCCAATACAACAGCAAAAGAGAAAAAACCCGCGACAGATAGGAGAAACGCAACCACTTCAACAGACAGAGGAATTCGACATTAAAGCAACAGATAAGAGTATAGATGTCCATCCGGGTCGCCCGGCCCGGCCCTGGCCCGGGCCAGGTATGGCCTGCTGAACTTCGTGTAGTGCCAGCCCACGGGCTGCGTCGATGGCACAAGCCTGGACCTGTGTGCCTGTTTCGTGCTGGGCCAGCACGGAATGGCCCGGCCCTACGTGTGCACGCAGGCGGCCCGAAGCCCACAGCGCGGCCTAGCTCCCTAGCGCTGCTGCTGCACGCGCTCCCTGTGGTCGTCCACTATCAAGTGTTGGCACGCTGATGATGGCATGTGGTAAAGGAAACAGAGTTACAAAATCTCTTCCCTTCTGCCCCCAAACCAAAACGGTCGCTTTATATAGCTGGAGCTGATGCCAGCTCGTTCAAACTTGTTCGAGGAAGCGAGCTAAGACGAACCTGGTCTCATGGCACGCTTACGCTGAAGTTTAATCAGAGTAATTCCGATTCAGTGTCCACACATGCACACACAGAACAATCAACCGAGATTACACAAGATGATGACGTGTAATTTATGCAGTTAAGCTAAATTACAGACGACATGCATGTTTTGTTTTCGGACAGAGGAAGGAGATGGCAATATCCGGCGGCGTATCAGGCGCACGTACGGAAGATGTAGGGGCGGAAGCTCCCACAGAAGACGAACCAGTGCGGGAAGTAGAAGGCCACCACGAACCCCACGACGAAGCCGACCGCGGCGCCGACGCTGGACGCGCTGTTGATCTTGCGCAGCCTGAGATGTATCCGCAAACGGAACCGCTTCTTGCACTTGCGGTCCAGCGGCGGCCCGCATAGCCCGTCGTTGCCGGCGAAGTTTTCGGCGGCGAACCTCTGGAGAGATCCGGGGATGCGACCTGACAGCGAGTTATCCGCAACGCTGAACGAAACTAGACGTCCAAATTCACCGATCTGCTCCGGAATCTGCCCCGTGAACCGGTTGTGCTGGAGGTTGAGGGTGTGGAGGTAGGACATGTTATTCCCGATGTCCCGCGGGATTTCGCCGGAGAAGCCGTTGTACGAGAGGTCCAGGGCCGCGAGGAACGGTAGCAGCTGGTCGATGCCCGCCGGGAGGGGGCCTGAGAGATTGTTGCCGGAGAGATCCAGGCCTGTGATGCTACTGCAGAACTGAAGGCCGCGAGGGAAAGAACCTTGAAGCCCCATGCTGCCGAGCCGCAGGGACAGGACGCGGTTGTCGTCGGGGTGCCAGCACGCGACGCCGTTGAAGCTGCATAGGTGTGCGTATCCTTCCGAGGGGTCCCTGGAGAAATTCCATGTGGATAGTGCGCCATTAGGATCACCCAGCGATTCCTTGAGGTCCTTCAAGCACTGGACGTCGTCGCTGCTGGAACCAGAACAAGAGGATAGTCTGCCGAGGAGTGGCAGCAAGATGATGAACTTCATGGAGTGGAACATGCTTGCGAGCACACCACCTGATTTTGAAGACTCCGTGTGCAATTACAAGCCTTTCACACTAATCTTGTGCACAGAAAACAGGAGAGAAATATACTAGTCTAGCAAAGATCTTTCCTCGACAGGCATAAGCCTCTCGACGCCACAACCAGAGAGTCCAGATCATAAGGACTAGATAGAGAGCGACTCCGCATGACTGAGTCCACGGCCTTGTTAACACAGTGAGGTGGTCAATGGTCTCTGGCTCTCTGCAACAGGTTGGCCTCGACGAAAAGGAGCTTCTCGGACTTGCAGCCTGTTCGGTTGGTGGCCACTGACGGCCGCGCTTGGTTTGTTCGAGTAGAGAAAGATCTTCCGCCCTGGTTCTTGATGGGCGGTTTGTTGTGAGAGAAAAATACCTATTTGCCATTTGGTGGCTGATAAGCCAAGCGAACAGGGCGTTGGTCGTAGGCAGAAGAGGAAAAAGACAACGCGGATGCCTTAGATATGGGAAGAATGCTGCGCCCTGCAGCTGATGCCTTGCCACGCGTCAAGTGCCAGTGCCACCGGTGAGTCCAGTCTCGTTGACTAGTCAAGAGAACATTGTGACGTCCAGAAGGCCGTCACGGGTAGCGAGAGGAGGTTGCCGGCGATACGCACGACGGTGAGGGTTGGCGGCGCCGCCCCTCAAGCAGAAGGGGGAATCGAGGGAATTTAGGTTTTACTGGTTCATCGATCATTGTTATCCCTTCTCCATCACCTACATACGCATACATAGTGTCACACAGGCCCACCGGCCAGACGACACTTACATGGGCTTTGGGTCCGTTACGGCACGGAGGCCGAGTACTCACACATGGGCCAGGCCCAAGTTGTGACATCCTCCCTTCTTTAAGAGGCCCCATGAGTGTTCATGCTTGACTAGACAAAGATGGTCTGGGTTGAGAGGTCTCCCGGCGGCCGTGGCCACACCATGCGCCCATGGCTGGGGAGGTCTCCCGGCGGCGCCTCACCAACTCCTCCCCACCCACAACACGTTGCGCGGGCCGGCGACCGGCATCCCCGAGGCCTCGACCCCGGCCAGCTACCACCTTGCCGTCTGTCGCCGCCGGCCATCCCCTACGGGCACCGACACACCCTCTCTCCTCCATCCTCCTCAAATCTCAGCGGCTGGCGGTGCAAAGAGCAACAACGCAAGCTCAACGGCTCAGCACTCGCCAGCCAGCTTTCGCCCCGGCCAGTGCCCGCCGTCCGCTCCATGCGCGCCTCTCTTTGGTTCCCTTAGTCAGAATCGAAACTGAACCAAAACCAAACGATTCTCTTTGGTCGTAGGCAGAAAAGGAAAAAGACAATGCGGATGCCTTGGATATGGGAAGAATGTTGCGCCCTGCAGCTGATGCCTTGCCACGCGTCAAGTGCCAGTGCCACCAGTGAGGCAGTGAGTCCAATCTCGTTGACTAGTCAAGGAAACATTGTGACGTCCCGAAGGCCGTCACGGGTAGCGAGAGGAGGTTGCCGGCGATACGCACGATGGTGAGGGTTGGCGGCGCCGCCGCTCAAGCAGGGGAAGGGGGAATCGAAGGAATTTAGGTTTTACTTGTTCATCGATCATGGTTATCCCTTCTCCATCACCTACATACGCATACATAGTGTCACATAGGCCCACCGGCCAGACGACACTTACATAGGCTTTAGGCCCGTTACGGCACGCAGTACTCACACATGGTCCAGACCCAACTTGTGACATCCTCCCTTCCTTAAGATGCCCCACGGGTGTTCAAGCTCGGAAATCCTATATAACTTCCGAAAGTTTTTTCCCTATCAACTTCCAGTGTTTGAGATTCGTGCAGCCACTCGCGATCCTTGGATCTCCAATGCTAATCCTAGCTCCCTCTCGCTTACCCCTGTGCCTCCTTCCCTTCCGAGGCTGACTCACGCTGCCACCACGCCGCGCCGGTCGGCCCCGCCGCGACCGCCACGGCCGGGGGCCGCGAGCTCGCGACCGGTCGCGCGCGCCGGCTTGCGCCTCCTGCCGGCCGGCGCGCCTCTCCTCCTACCGGCGGCGGTCCTAGGTAGAAGAAAGACAAAAAATGTTGATTTCCCCCTGAATAATGTTGTAACATTTTGAGAAAATGTTGATCAACATTTTTATGAAAATGTTGATGAAACGTTCCGTAAAAATGTTGAATCTAACGTTTTCTCTCAAAAAATGTTGATACAACTCTTCTCAGAAAAATGTTGGTTGAAAAATGTTGGCTCAACATTTTCGTTAAAAAATGTTACAACATTTTCTTAAAAATGTTGAAACATTTTCTAATGCACGAGCTGGTGGAAAAATAAAAAGAAGGCTGTTTAGATGGGCTTTGGTGGGCTGGAAGTTCGCATCGTTATTCACCTTCCGGTAGGTAGATAGGATCCCCCGTTCAAGCTTGACTAGACGAAGATGTTCTAGGTTGAGAGGTCTCCCGACGGCCGTGGCCTGACCATGCGACCGTGGCTGGGAGGTCTCCCGACGGCGCCTCCCCAACTCCTCCCCACACATAGCACGTTGCGCAGCCCGGCGGCCGGCATCCCTGAGGCCTCAACCCTGACCGGCTACCCCTTGTCGTTCGCCGCCGCCGGCTACCACTTTGACGTCCGGCACTGCCGCCCATCCCCTGCGGGTGCCAACACTCCCTCTCTCCTCCATCCTCCTCAAATCTCAGTGGCTGGCGGTGCAAGGAGCAACAACACGAGCTCGACGGCTCAGCGCCCGCCGCCCAGCTTTCGCTCCGGTCAATGCCCCCCGTCCGTTTCATGCGCGCCTCTCTTCGGTTCCCTCAGTTAGAACTGAAACTGAATCAAAACCAAATGATCTCTCTTCGGTTTTGACTTTCTGGAAACCGAAATTTCAAGAGTACCGAAGAACCGAACCGATCGGTTCGGTTACAACTGAAAGCCCAGGCCTATCTGGAACAGTGTCGACTTCGTCTTTGGGTACATAAGGATCCCGGATACCGGCAAGGCCGCAACGTTTAAGAACATGTTCTTCACGTATCTGAATTTGATGTTGTTTAGTTCACACATTTACATCATGTCGACGATGACATACCAGGTATATGCTGGTTATGACCATTTCTAGGTTCGTTCAGTAGAGTCCTGAATTGTTTTACTATTGGAGTAAGGGTGCCTTTGGCATAGCTTCGCGAGCAGCTTTGGCAGATGTTTCCCACGAAGTTGTGCCAGAGGGGCTCCCAAAACAGCTTCGGTGGAAAATCCCATCCCCACCTCCCGTGATTCACGCTCTCTAGAGCGGTTCGGCTGGGGTGAAGCTGCAAAAGGGAAACTTCCCCCCGCTTCGCCCTGCCGTTGCCAAGCCTGCCCCCGGTGGGCCCGCGGGGACATGGTGGGCGGCGGTGGCGTGGAGGATGTCGCAATGGAGGAGCTCGGTGGGGACGCGGGGAAGAACCAGCGGGGGAGGCAGCAGGCGCAGCCGACCGGGGGAGCCGAGGTAGGCGGCGGGCGGCGCACCGCCGAGGAGGCGGGGCGGCGGCAAGCCGGTGCATCGGGCCGGGTGGCGGTAGACCGGCGAGCTCACGCTGATGGGCGCAACACGCGCGGTGGATACCTCCATGGCGGGTCGGCGCAGGTGGTGGGGGAAGCGATCGGCGCACCGGCGGGGGAGGCGCCCTGCGTACACCACCGGGGAGGTGGCGGGCCAGCGGGGGAGGCAGGGAGGCCGGTTAGAATAAGGATAAGGATAAGTGAGAGGAAAGAAAAAGGAGGGGGGAAAGAAGGGTAGAGGGAAAAAAGAAGGGGAAAATAATAGGAAAGAAAAAAAGAAAATAGAAAAGGAAATAAAATAAGAAATGAGGGAAGGGTATTATAGGTATTTCACCATGTGACACATCTAGGCGCAATTGTTTTGCCAAACGTTTCTCTAGAAACTGATTTAACTTCACCAACACAGTCACAGCTGAAGCTGCCACAGCCACAGCCACAGTCGTGCCAAACGCACCCTAATTGTGATGAACTTCGCTTGCCTCCAAATAAAGTGTTTCTGGAGTCACTCTAACTATGAGCCTCGCACCAACGGTCTAGCTCAATGTCAAAGTCAATGTTCTCTTCTTGACACTCGGTAGGAAGAACGAGGAGGCGGGGAAGGATTTATGAATATAATTGTCGCACCCTGGTATACATCATAGATCATTTTTAAACATTACACTATTTAAATCTACATTGCAAACGAGACGTTGGGACGGAGAGAGTATCATTTACTATATTGTTGTGTAAGGGCAGTCCCAACCCGCGGGGAACGTCAAAGGAGTCTTGCAAGTGGAGAAGGAAGACATACTCGAAGGCAAGATCGATTCGCTTATGCGGAGGTTGGAGAAGATGGAGATAGAAAAGAAATAGGCTCAAGACTTAAAGGCTGCCGAAGCAAGATCCACATGTGAAGAGTGCGGAGAATATGGCCATGTCCACAAGGATTGTCCGAAGGAAGCCAAGGTGCTCGACTACATGAGGAAGGGAGATTTGCCAAACTTCCACTACGGGCAAGGTAGACCTCAATTTAATGCAAGCTCATCCATTCCGAATTTGGTTTCGCTTCGTATAATATTGAAGGACTTCATGGACGAGCAAGCTAAGATCAACAAGGACATCGTCACCAAGTTCAAAGCCATAGACAAGGTGTTGGAGAACATCGATAGCAAAGTGACGGAGGTCGGAAGCTCCAACCATCAAGTGCTCAATATGATGAAGATGCTCGAAACGCAAGTGGGACAACTTGCCGGGAGCCTATCCGCTAATGAAGGGAAGCTTCCTGGACAACCTAATGGCCCCGAAACGGTAAAGGCTATTCAAACTCGTTCGGGGAAGGAGACCGAAGATTCGGAACGTTCCGCGGGAGCAAGGAAGCCTAAACCATCTGCCGAGACGGAGGAATTTGCTAAGGAGGAAGTTACGAAGATCGTCACCAAAGAGCCCGAGTTTGAGATGCCGGGAGAAGACATGAAGATACCGCAACTCAAGCCACGCTACTTCCGAGGTAAACTTGATAATCACTTTGAGAAGTTTGTGGAGGTTGTGCGTAGACTTAGCATCAACATGCCATTATTGGATGCCCTTCAAGTTCCTACATATTCTCGTTACTTCAAAGATATCTTTGCAAATAAATATGAGATAGCAACACTTGGGGTAGATCATGTCAAGATGTCTGAGCAATGTAGTGCCGCTATTGCAAATAGACTAGAGAAGCAAAAAGACCCCGGATGCCCGACAATTCCATGTTCCGTTGGTTCATTCAAGTTTGAGAAGGCATTCTGCGACCTTGGAGCAAGTGTGAGCGTCATGCCAAGGGATGTGTTCGAGAAGCTACGCCTACCATTGGAGCCTACGGGTATGTGCTTGGAGTTGGGTGATAACTGTAACATACCAGAAATTAGGTGTGAAAAATTTGCGAAAATTTAGAACTTTTTGTTTGAAGTGGAGTGCTACCAATTTTCAACCTAAATTGCTAGCCCTCTCCTAAATTCTCCACTAATTAGACCTATTTATAAAATTATATATTTAAATTATCATAGAACTTATGAGTTGTATTTATTCTAGATTTATTTGGAGCTCAATTGAGTGAAGTTTGAATTTGAATTAGATTCAAATTCAAATAGTATTTCAAAACTCACTTCAAACAATTGCAAAACTCTAACTGCTGATCGGACCTCCTTTTTCCTTTCCCAACCGCCTGCCGGCCCAACCAGCCCAACAGGCCGCCACACTAGCCAGCCCGCCAACCGGTGAGGCTTTCTCTTTTCCTTCCTTCACTGACGGGTGGGACCAGCTTGTCAGCCTCACCTCTTCCTTCTTCCCCATCTTTTCCCCACCGCAGTGCCGCACCGCACCGACCGGCCCGTGCCGCGACCGCGCACGCGTAAATGGGACCGGCCGGCCGCCGAGCCGGCACGAACGCCAAGCTCGCGCGCGCACCCGTGACCCACCCCAGGGGGTTCTGCTAGGGGAAAGCCCCTTTTGCCCCTGCCGGTGACGCGACGGGCACGGTGGCAGCCATTGGGAGCCGGCCACGTCGCCAATCCCGCTCGGGCGCCCAATCCTGGAGCGTCGTGGCTTCTTTTGCCCTCGCGCCGCCTCGACCGAGCGCGTATACCCTGCGGCCGAGCCCGCCCCCCTGCGGGCATTCCACCAACCCGCTTGGGGTTTTCCCCTTTCCAGTGTGCGCCACCGCGGGAGAAGAGTGTAACGACCCGCCTCCCCGAGGCCGGGCCCGCCTACACCTGGCAGCTCTCTAGGACCCCAAGAATATCCCCACAGACCAACACATGTCTTTCCTGCGCACTTTGTCCTCACTCATGCGCACCCGGGAAGGACTTCCCGGTCGGTCACCCATCGCTCCAAGCCAAGCACGCTTAACTTTGGAGTTTTTAGTGATGGGCTTCCGGAAAAGAAGTTGCAACTTGTTGGTATGAGTATCCTTATCAATCCTATTAAGCCTTGGGCTGGGATGTCACAAAGAGGGGATGCGGGAAGGAAGGGCCGGGCGCCGCTGCTAGGAGCCGTCCGTGATCAAGTGGAGCCGGACCTGTCACCGTGTGAGGAGGGGGACGTTCGCGTTGGGCGGAAGACCAGAGCAGCGCAGGAAGCAGAGCGCCGCCGTGTACGTCTACCCGGCGCCACCATCTTCGCCAGGCCGACGATGACTACACCGCCGACACAACGTGAGCCGACCCGCAACCTTGCCTTTCCTTGCACCATCTCTTTCCTTTGAATCCCTGCCTGTGAGCGCGCCGTCGAGCCGCTGTGCGCCGGTTCGTCGGCGCCCCCCCCATGAACGGCCACAGAACCACGCCTTCTCTATTGAAGCCTGGCACCGCGGCGACCCAACGCCATCGCTGCAGGATGTCTTCATGCGGGCGCCCTTGCGTTGCGCTCATTATAGGTCAGGACGAGGAACACCCCACGACGTGCCACCGTGCCGGATGCCGGGCGCCGCGCCGTGCCTCGCGCCTCTGTGCTCCGGCCTTCGCGTTGTGATGGTTTTGTGCAGGGGGGTTTCACACCTGAGCCGCGGCCATGCGCACCCCTGCGCCCAAGGCCACGACTGCTGATGCGGCAAAGGTTGCTGCCGCGGAAAAGGAAAAGAATAAAACTCAAGATGTAGCGTCGCTGGTTATTCTTGAGAAGAGAACTGTTTCAAAAAGAAAAAATATTAGCGTGAGCGAGAAAGATAAAGAGATTGTTAATGAGAATCCTCAACCAGAGGCGGCGAAACGCCAAGCCAAGAAACAAAGAACTGAGAAAGTTTCTGAGGATGATGGAGATGTTGATGTTGTTGCGACACCTCAGATTCGACTCTCCACTTTTTACCCTTTGAAAACACGAGAGACTGAAGAACCAAAAGACCAACCTATTGAGATTCCAGTTGACCCTGTCGAGGCTGTGGCGATCGAAGCCCACAGCGAGCAGGCGGATTGTATTTCTCGTCGATCTATCCTCCAGGTGAACGACTGAAACAGACTCCAGAGGAGGAGGCAAGGGGAAAAAGATACTGGGAGCATTATGAAAAAACTGGTTAGTTTTTGGTGGCTGGTCTCATGCCCACGAAGCGCGTGGCCGGCTTGATGGATGTGATTAACGAGGATGAAGAACTGAACTATATTGACGATGGTACCCCTGTGGAAACCTCGGAGAATGCTTTGAAGACCATCGAGGCCAAAGCCAATCCCGCGACAGATGAAGGTCAAAAATCAGGCCTGGAACCACATGATCCAATTGATTTGGATTCATCTGAGGCTGAGAGACCCACAGCAGACCAGTCCAGATCGCCGCTACCGACGTTGGAATACGCCGAAAGGTCGGTCGTGGAAACCACTGGAGATGACGCTGCCCTGAACGTTAAAGACAACAAGGTTCTTCAGCTTGAAAACGCAGGTGTGCTTTCTTGACTTGTCTTTATGTTTTCCCTTTTTCTTACGAGTCTTGCTGATTAAGGACTGACGCCTCCTGACTCTGTATCACTTTTCAGCAGCTACGACCTTGGTTAACCTGAGCGGTAAAGAGAAAAATTCGCTCAAGCATGAAGCTAGCACTTGTTTTGGATTGGGCATTAACCCTTCGATGCTAGAACCCGGTACGAAATGATTACTGCTAAGTTTGCTCAATAGATTTTACACTGTCGTTTCGTTGTTGAAAATCAGGTGCATTTATTTTGCTTTTTTGACGTGTGCCTCCGTGTTGCTTTGCATTTGCAGATCTTGTTCAATCCCTAGAAAACCTAAAGGGGGGTGAATTGCTGCAGATGATGCAATCCTTTCTTTCGAAAGGCATTGCTGCTTGTCAGAAAGGCTTTGAGCGAGTCGCCAGTGAAGCGAAGGCCTCTCTTGAAGAGAAAAAACTTTTAGAGGAAGAGAACCGCAAGTTGCGTGAGGAAAACGAGAAATTGAAAAACCAGTCTCGTCAGCTCGACAACCAGGTTCTGTCTTTGACCGACTAGTGTACGAAACAAAGAACCGGTATTGATGCTCTTAAACAAGAGTTGGAGAAAAGCTTGCAATGCTATGAGAAATGTCGCACTAAGCTGAAAGATATGGTCACCCAATATGATGCGCAAGAGATTCAGATACAAGCCAACAATAATCTTATTGCCGAACTAAAGAAGGTGAAGGGTGAACTAGAAGATACTTTGGAAAAAACGAGGCTTATTGTCATCAGTGGGGGGCACATCTGGCCACGACCTATCGTCGCGTCCTAGAACTTTTCGGTGCTGAAACCCAAGAGTTCAAAATTACAGATAACATTGGGAGTTTCATCCATTGGCTGAGCAGCGAGCTCAAACTTTTGCCAGATACGATGTCCAAAGTTGGAGATTATGGGGCGGCGACATGCTCTCAAACGATACTGCATCTTTTGGAACATCAAGGTTGCGAGCATTTCAAAACCTTCGGGAGTCGAAGTTTTGAGTTCCCTTGTTTTGAGGACATGCCATCCACAAGCAAAACTGTTGATCTGATCACGAAGATAATTCTTCGCAATTTTTGGGCTAAAAGTGGTCGAGAGTATGCCCAGAAAAAGGATGTTGATCGTTTGACAAAGGTTGGATCATTTGTCTCACTTCCGTGATTCTGATTGATCTTATGCATTTCTTACTCTGATATTTGATACCTTTCCTTTCTCATAGTTTTATTTTGGCCAGGCAAAACAAGCCTTGGAATTGCGTGAGCATCAAGCAATCCATGGACCGGACGCCACTCTTGGACCTTATGGGCCCTATAGGGATTGACCACCGAAGACTGGAGCTGGCGAGGACGATCAAGGAGTCCTCGGAGTCCCTACTCGCGAAGCGACCGACTTCGAAGGTGGGCATGTGGATCCTATCGCTGGCGAGGCCCTCGCTCCTCTGCGGCACGAAGGGTCGCCTCACGATCCGACCGCTAAACCCAACACGGAGGTCTAGGATGATGAAAACTCTTTAGGAAATTGATGTAACACCCGCTCGGGTTCATGAAGACTATGATGTAAATTTGTGCGAATTGTTTTGACAGACGCCAGACGAGGGCGTGGTGTTGGATGTAACACCTAAAACTTTCAATCGTGCCAACACCTACGTCAGCGGGGCATCTTGGAAGGCTTTTCAACACCAATACCCCAGAAAGACTTTTGAAGAATTTTGGGAATTTTGTTGTCAATACCAATCGTTACATAGTTACCCTCTTCGTTGCTTTATGACCATGAATGACAATCGCAAGGTTGCTTTGGTGAATCCGAAGACCTGCGATGCCCCATCAGTGAAAGAGGAACTGCACGAAGAGGACACAAATCATTGCTTTGTGTATGATATGGCTAAGAGTTGCGGGGGACGATACTCAGATGGTAGTTGCATAGAACTGCCTTTCTCGTGAACATTGCGTACTTAGACTGACATTCTCACTGCTTTCGATTAAAGTTTCTGAAAGAAAACGTCTTCCCCCCTTCGGAAGCGGGGAGAATGAAAGTTGAAAACATCAACTTGCACATCGTATTCTTGTACTTTAAACTTTGCTTGACTATTTGTACTAAGCGAATCTTTGTACGAGGATCTCTATGTTGACGAAAGGTATTGCGTGAATTTGTTTACTTTCCGATTGTTTCTTTTTGCCCTGAAATGGCTAGCCTGCAATGCGACGCTTGGGCGTGAAACGCATTGTAGGACTAGAGACTGTTCAAACCACGTCGAATATTACAACTTTTGAGTTGTTTTTCGATAACAAAAGTTTCTCCCTAGTTTAATGTTGGCACCTTGGTGCGACGTTGGGTTTCGCTTGTACGATGAGCTTGAAAAAACTCAACTTGTACTCAACAATTTTCTACGCCTGTTTCAAATCAAAATCGACTTGTTTTTTTGGTACACCCTCGTCGGATGGGCTGTTGCGAAAACAACTCTTCAAAAGCGTTGATTCTTGTGAACCATTCACGCTATTTCGATTCGAAATTGAACCGCTTTTATGCACCCTTTACGGATGGGCTGTTACGAAAACAACTCTTTAAGGCATTGATTCTTGTGAATCATTTTCATTTCACCACTTGCGGATGGGCTACTTTCAAGTAGCACTTTGATGCACTCTCTTTTGGAGTGGGCTATTCGAAGATAGCACTTCAATTCATCCGCTTGCGGGGTGGGCTATCCTTAGACAACACTTTGAATTATGCAAGAAAGTAAAATGCGACAAATGTAGGGAGGAACTTTTTCATTCATTAAAAAAATGAAATTTTACATCAAGACTGTCTCGTTAAAAACCTCACACTCTAGGATGCAGCCCTCCCTATGTAAGGAAAAGAGTACCCGCCTTGTTATTAAATTTCAATTACGCGAAAGTAAAGACTGAAAAGGTAAATCTAATGAGTCCTCCGCATTTATAGTTCCATGCAACGGACTCCTATCAATTTAGGTTATGGAAAGAATTTGCACAAATTATCCACATTGCATGAATGTGGTGACACCGTGCGGATGGCCGGGGCTGGACGGTGCGAGCGTGCGGATGGCCGGCAGCAGGAGAGAGAGATGTCAGGTGATGCGTGTGATTTCGTGCAGGTCAGCAGGGAGACGTGGCAGGAGGCTGACTCGTCCGGCGTGGCGGCGTGGTCAACTCCGCTTGCCGTTGGTCTGCGACACTCCGACTCGGACATGCTCTTCCCTCGCGTTTTGCCGTTTCCGACTCCAAGCTGCTCGCGAAGCGGCTTCCGGCGCGCTCAATAAAAGGCGCCGGCTGGCCAAAACGACGAACACCAACTTATTCGCTACCAGTAGCTCTCAGAAGTCAGAAAAAACAGACTTCACATGACGGCTATGTGTCGCATCCTGCTCGCCGTGTTAATGGCGGTGCTCCTCGTCGCCAGCCCGTGCCACGCCAGGCCGGCGCCGCAACACACTACGGCCAAACCGGCGGCGAGAGCGAAGACGGCGGTGGACGACGGCATCACTGCCATCTACAACTTCGGTGACTCCCTGTCCGACACCGGGAACCTGCTCCTCGAAGGCGGCGCCACCGGCGTGCTGCAGCACACCACGAGCCTCCCCTACGGCTCCGCCATCGGCGGCGCCACTGGTCGGTGCTCCGACGGGTACCTCATGATAGACTTCCTCGCCAAGGATCTCGGCCTGCCGCTGCTCAACCCGTACCTCGACAAGGGCGCCGACTTCACGCACGGCGCCAACTTCGCCGTCGCCGGCGCCACGGCCCTCGACGCGGCGTCGCTCGCGACGAGAGGGGTCACCGTCCCCCACACCAACAGCTCCCTTGCCGTCCAGCTGCAGCGGTTCAGGGACCTCATGAGCGCCACCGCCCGGTCCCCGCAGGAGGTCCGCGACAGGCTGGCCCGCTCGCTGGTCATGGTCGGCGAGATCGGCGGCAACGACTACAACTACGCCTTCGCGGCGAACAAGCCGGCGGCCGGCGGCGCGCGCAACCTCTACAACTTCGGCCGCGTCGCGACCGGCGTGGTCGAGGCGCTGGCGCTGGTCCCCGACGTGGTGCGGTCCGTGACGGGCGCGGCCAGGGAGCTCCTCGACATGGGCGCGACGCGGGTGGTGATCCCGGGCAACTTCCCGCTGGGGTGCGTGCCGAGCTACATGTCCGCGGCGGGCGAGACGGACCCCGCGGCATACGACGCCAACGGCTGCCTCGCGGCGCTCAACCTCTTCTCCCAGATGCACAACGTGCTGCTGCAGCAGCAGATCCGGGAGCTGCGCAGATCCTACCCGGCGGCGACGATCGCCTACGCCGACTATTTCTACGCGTACGTGCGGATGCTGAGGGACGCCGGCAAGACGGGGTTCGACGAGGGGGCGGTGACCAAGGCGTGCTGCGGTGCCGGCGCCGGCGCGTACAACGTCGACATGGACCGGATGTGCGGCGCGCCGGGCACGTCGGTGTGCGCGAGGCCCGACGAGCGCATCAGCTGGGACGGGGTGCACCTGACGCAGCGCGCGTACAGGGTCATGACGGACTTGCTCTACCACAAGGGGTTCGCGTCCCCTGCGCCGGTAGAGTTCCGGCGTTCGTGACGTCCTTCGTTAGAGTCTAGTATTGTTGGTGTTTTCAAAAAAAAAAAAAATTATGTTCTACTTCTACATAGAGCAGATGTGTTTAGAAAAGAAAGGAGAACAGAGTAGAGTGTAGACTGTAGAGTACGTGGAGGTGTAGAGAAAATCATGTGTGGATTTTGTACAAACAATATGATGGACTCTTATATTTCTTTAATTAACAGTATGTGTGGACTATCATATTTATATACTTTTTGATTTATTATTGTCTGAATTAGAGCATTTGAAAAAACCGATTAAAACACTTATTAATTTTGGACTAATAATTTAATTTATCTAATGTTGTGTTCTACAATCTTGAAAAAAATATTGTCGAAATCACCAATCAAACTCAACAGTAAGGAACTATCATCAGTCATGGGGGCATAGAGGTCATTTTACTTCATGACAGATAATCTACTCGAAATAATTTACTTCATATATGATGGTTAGCTAGAACTGAGATCAATTTTTATTGTTTTATTTTATTTTTCTTTGTTTTTATTTGTAGTCTCAGAGACAATGTACTCCCAAGTCCCAAGTCTGAACTCTGGACAAGATCAGGGAAACATACAACAATTGCTCCACTGAATGGAAGTTTTTTATTCCTCTTATTTCTCTCCAACAGAGATTCTGGTATTAGGATGCCTTATTATTTACCAGAGTATACACAGGTTTCAGTCTTGTGACACGCACACAACCTGCTTGCCAACATTTTTACCACTGAACAGGCCAACAAAAGCCGCAGGTCCACTCTCCAGCCCTACGCTCATATCTTCCAAATACACAATCTTGCCATCTCTGTAATGTTTGGTGATGTCATCGACAAACTGTGGGAACAAGTGGAGGTAATCACTCTGGATGAATCCCTTCATCTCTATCCTCTTGCTGATCAGGGAGAACAGGTTGTGGATCCCAGAAGGAGCAGTTACCCCGTGCTGGGAAACCATCCCACACACTGCAATGCGTCCATGTACTCGCATGTTGAGTAGTACCGCGTCAAGCATCGGTCCACCTACGTTCTCAAAGTAGATGTCAATACCTTCTGGAAAGTACCTACACAGGAAAACATTTTCGCATCAAGGTCACATCATAATTTCCCAGTTTAAACAACAAAAGGTAAAATGAGTTTATGTCAATCAGTTGTCTTAAGGAATAGTATGTTCTAGGTAGGTACAGCTTTTTATGTTATCAGTATTTCTGATTCATCAATAGTTCAGAGGTTCATCATCCATCTAAGTTAAATTTATTTTCCGTATTATCCTAGCTTGGCTCATCAGCTGTTCATGTATGCTAAATGAAAGCTGATATTGTTATCGACAGAAGGAGAGATTCTTACCTTTTTAAGGCAGCAGCCAAGTCAGGTTCTTCCTTGTAATTGAAAGCTGCATCAAATCCAAACTTTTCCTTCAGTAGCTCAACCTGAAAGATATTGTGGATACTGGATGATGCAAGTGCATAGGCAAATGAAAACAACTAGTTGGAGTGAGTTTTATTAATAAAAAGAAAAAAGGACTAGTACGCGCCTTCTGATTTGATCCAGCACTTCCCACAACATAGCAGCCATGGAGCTTTGCAAGTTGACCAACGATCTGGCCAACTGCTCCGGATGCAGCAGAAACAAAGACAAATTCCCCTTTCTTTGGTGAACAGATCTCATAGAATCCAACATAAGCTGTAAAACCAGGCATACCTGTGGAGGAATAATAAGAGAGATAAGCTTCTTGGAGTGAAGAATAGACTGGAAGGAAAATTTCAGAAACATCATTTGTGATGATGGCAGTACATTGCAGACAACCTCTGCTTAGCATTATCTCTATGAGATGTGAGGGAAAGTGATTGATCTTTCATTCATTTTACTCATACTCCTACTTCCAATTCTCCTTTTCCTGCCCCTTAGATGCAATGAATCTGTTCGATCAAGTTTAGTCCAAAAACACTATCCAACTGCTGATGCTCAACAGCTCCATCATTTCTGTCGTCTATATATGCTTAGAATGTAACTGATAAACTTTTTTAAAAAAGGAACTAACCAAGTAGGCCTAAGTGATAAGATAGCGGTATGTCGCTTTGCTGAATCTTCCTGAGCTGTTCAGGCTTGGTGATCAGACTGTAGTCCTCCCAACCCGTCATCCCCGAAACGAAGTCACCAGCACTGAATCCTGGATGAGTGGAGTCGATCACCTTCCCCACGCCAAACCCTTCAATAGCCTTCACAGATCAAGAAGTCGTTCAGTCAGTTTGTTCGCAGTTTGCACGAGACCAATGCGCAATTTATTGCTTCAGCAACCAACTAGCAACCTAGCCCAAGCTGAGGAAATAAAAGAAAGCTCACCGATCCAGGCTTGAAGGGTGGGATGTAGGAGCCCTGGAAGTCCCTCATCCTGCCGCGCATGTAGGGGTCGCAGGAGAGGTACAGGTTCTTCAGCAGCACGGCGGGGCCGGCGGCGCCCCCCTCGGGGACGCGCAGCGCCACGGCTCCGCCGTCGACGAGCTCCAGGTCGTCCTCCCTGGGCGCGCGGTCGATGTACCCGCGCAGCACCACCTTCCTGTTCCTCGCCACCGCCTCTGTCTCCATACCGCCGCCGCCGTCGCCGTCCCTGTCCCCGGAGCTGCAGGTTGGGGGAACGGGGGGTTTGGTTTGCCTCGTTTTTCTACCGAGAGTCTCGATTCGCTAGGATTTTGTGCGCGGGGTAGCTGCGCGGCGCGCGATGGGACAGGACACCGACCGCGACACATGCCGGTCGCTGGGCGCCGCCGCTGGTAGTCTATCTATCTATCTTGTATCTATCTATGTACCATCTATCTATCTTCTATCTATCTACCAATATATCAAATACGGTGGTGTCGTTCACCACCCCCTGATCGGTCGCCTCGCCTCTGTGCCTGTACCTCCGGTCCCACCCTACAGCTCTGTCACCGCCCTCGTGTTCCCTTTCGTCAATCCGCCCCAAAAACCGTGCCGCGCCGCCCACCCATCGCGATGCGGCATCGCAATGCCGCCGCTTTGCCGCACCTCCCCCACGTCTCCAGGTCGATGTCGCTCGCCCCTCCACGCCCACCCTTCGCAGCACCCGCCGCCTCCCCTTCACCCAACCCTCACCCCCTCCCTTGATCTGTCGCACGTCTCTCGTCCTCTCTCTCTTCTCCCGGTCTAGGAGGACCACCTCAATCTGCTCCGAGCGCCGTCTGCCGAGAAGGGCGTGAGGCGGAAGGCAAGCTCGTCCTCCACCATTACGATTCACAGATGCCGGCGAGGGCGCAAGATGCCGGCGAGGGTGCGCGGCACGACCTGGTGGAGCGGCGGCCAGCCCCAGGTGAGCAGCGCGGTGGGTACTCAGTGCCTAATCCACACACCCCCTTCAAGGTTGGCACTCGTTCTTCTGGTTTTGGTGTCGTTCACCACCCCTGATCCGTCGCCTCTCCTCTGTGCCTGTACCTCTGGTCCCACCCTACAGCTCTGTCACCGCCCTCGTGTTCCCTTTCGTCGATCCGCCCCCAAAACCGTGCGCCGCCGCCCACCCATCGCGATGCAGCATCGCAATGCCGCCGCTTTGCCGCACCTCCCCCACGTCTCCAGGTCGATGTCGCTCGCCCCTCCACGCCCACCCTTCGCAGCACCCGCCGCCTCCCCTTCACCCAACCCTCCCCCTCCCTTGATTCGTCGCACGTCTCTCGTCCTCTCTCTTCTCCCGGTCTGGGAGGACCACCTCAATCTGCTCCGAGCGCCGTCTGCCGAGAAGGGCGTGAGGCGGAAGCCAAGCTCGTCCTCCACCATTGCGATTCACAGATGCCAGCAAGGGCGCAAGATGCCGGCGAGGGTGCGCGGCACGACCTGGTGGAGCAGCGGCCAGCCCCAGGTGAGCAGCGCGGCGGGTACTCAGTGCCTAATCCACGCATCCCCTTCAAGGTTGGCACTCGTTCTTCTGGTTTTGGGCCTCCAAATTTCTGTTTATCTATGGACGAGGAACAGGAAGTTCCAGTTGTTTCTTTGTGTGAACGTAGATTCCATTGGTGAATGATTTACTTATCTTGCTACTAGATTAACCCAAAATTTCCCCAATATCCACACTATAATGTTTCCCCAACGCATGGCTACCATCCATCATGAGATTGCCACTTGCGAGCCTGCTGGAGTGTTTCGCCTGCTTCACTTTGCATCACCGGTTGGCTATTTTGTTGTGTTAGGAATCACTGATTTGACAGATAATTTATGTACTAAAAATAATGCTCATTATTTTTGTCATCCCATCTTTTTTTGCAACGAGCTCACTTTCTCTGAACACTGTTTGCCATATCCTAATCCATCTCATTCTATTTATTTCATCAAATTCGGTTACTATTGGCTTTGCTTGGAGTAGAAAATTGTTCTGACAGATTTCAATGTAGCATGAAACATTTGTGAGAAATATTGACATATCTCTGGTGTTGGGCAAATAAAATGCATACATACCTATAGCACTATCACATCGAATTCTGCTCTACATTTGAAATGATATGTTCAAATGAGCTCTGTAATGGTATTGTCACGTTATAAGGTTTATTGTCAGGTGATATCATCATTTACTTTATGTAATCTAATAAGAATTATGCTTTACTCTCTGATAGATCCTGATGTCTACTGCATTCACAAATAATGGTAGGAACCGGGAGCAGCACAAGGAGCCAATTGATCAGCCCACAAAAAGTTATGGGGCAACTTGTGTGGTATTTTTTTGACTAGCATGTGTGGGCAGGCTAACATTACTTGCTTGTGTGCTATGGACGGGATAAAATTATACTTCTATATTACTTATGTCTTATGCATTGGCAAATTCTAATAAAGAAGTTTTTGCTTTTGGCACAGTTTACTAAAAAAATATCTCATTTATAGGAAATAATGAATTTGTCCAGGTTATTGAAGGCAGATGTCTTTTGTTTAAGGGCATATATACAAAACACGTGATGTTTTTATTGGCTACTGAAGGTTCCTGTCTGTTCAGTGGATATGGAGCACTGCGTCAGTGAGTCGGCTAACTTTTTTGGTCTCTGGATATGTGAATTAGTGAAGATGTTGCTAGATGCAGTAGTTCACTTCTTTGTTTACTTATTATCGATTATTGATTAAAAATATACCACTTTAGTGACATCTATTATTTACTGTTGAAATAGTGACGTTAGCATCTAATTCTTAACAAAGCTGGGGCACCTGCATAATTTAATTAGCAGTTCCATTTTTTCAAGGAAAAGTGGCTGAGAACCAAGCAAGCCCTATATATATAGCTTGCTTTCATATCTTCTACGCCTTCTTTTTCACTTGAATTAACTCGGATTTTGTAGTCCACCTGAAGTAGACATATGGATACAAATCTACGATCTATATATATGTGGGCTGCAATGGGAGGTTAGATTAATTTGAACTTTGGTGTTAACTCAATGATAGTTTAGCTTGTTAAACTAAGGCATTACTGCATACAAATTTCTTTGGGAAATGTGCAGTATCAATAAATATAAGTAGATATTATAGTTTGTATGTAATTATATTTGTTAGAGAACACTACAGTATGAAATGTAGAGGTCCCTCAATATAAACCATTGCTTGTTAATTATATATTTGTTAGATATTATAGTTTGTATGTAATTTTTTATTTTCTCAAATATGAGTATTCTATTCATAGTTTTAAATTAAGGTATCATGGTAAGCATGTCATTTATTCCACATGATGCACTGAGCTAGGCCACATGACGCTTATGCGCGAATAGTCTCCTTCCCTTACATGTTGGTACAGAGCTACCAGGTTAATCCAGGTTAAATCAAATATTGCATATCCATAGTTTCTTCACCTTTTTACAGGATTTGATGATAAATTTTCCAATTGTAGGATCTGGGATACCGACTAGAGGGGGGTGAATAGGCGGTTTAAAATCTAAAAACACAACACTACAGAAAATTTAATTGGAATCACAAGGAGGATTAAATCTCTACCTATTCTATGCCTATGTTGGAGGTTTGCGTCCTAGGGTGACAAGATATAATTCAATCTCTAGAAAATAAAAGCTCAAAGTAAAGTACTTGAAGATAAAACGAGCAAAGAAATAATCGAGCCCGAGAGACGAATTTTTATCCCGTGGTATCGATGACTTGCCGGTCACTCCTAATCCACGTTGAGGTGGATTCAATGTTCAACCGCTCCTCTATCAAGGCACCACTTGATCTTGAGGCGGTTAGAACCAAAGAACCACTCCACACCTCGATTCCACTAGAGTTGCTCTTTACCGCTCCAGTGATATGAGCACAATACCTCTCACAACACGAAATCCAGAGCCACGCACAATCTTCTTGCGAGCTTCAACGGATTCTTCCACCACCAAGCCGTCGAGGAAGCGGCAACTTCCAAGAGTAACAAATCAACCACTTGCTTGATGATTCCCTAGTGCCACAAAGATCAAAACCTTGTGGCCAATCTCACAAAGAATGCAACCACTAAGCCAAGTGAGTGAGAAAGAGGAGAGGGAGAGCTCTACAAGGGAGTATGGACCTTTCAAAGTGCCAAGAGAGACTCTCCAACCCCGGGCTTAGAGTATTTATACTCCACCTTCCCGTTACTAGCCGTTATCGGTAAAACTCGTACCTCGCGGACTGTTGACGGTGTATTTTGGTGCACCTAGCATGTTCATTACACTTTGGTTTGGATTTGATTATTGAACTAACCCGCCACTAGGCACACTAATCATATAACAAGTTCATCTTTGTGCATGCATTTGGAAGTGTTGTGTTTATGTAGGAAAACATGGACATAAAGGACGGATTCGCAATAAGTTCAAAGGAGCATTCATGGAGTCTTGTTCGTGTTCATGAGCTCGCCGAAATTACTTCCAATGGTGGTGAGGACCGAAGTGCTACGAGGAACACCCCCGGGATTGAAGCGTAAAAGATCAAACTTCATGCAAAGAGAGCCTCCATCTTGATCGCGAGGATAACGGCGTCAAAATCATCCAAGTGGAAGGGGCAAAGTAGATAAGTGCACGAGGACCCACGGAGCAAAAAGGGCGACCGAACCGGGCCGGAAACGGGCCGGCCGGCCCCGGTCGGATCGGCCCGGCCCACTTCGGCACCGGTTCGGTCCCGTCTTCCTTGCCCTCGAAGGATCTTCGACCCTAAAACCCCCGACGCGCCGCCAACACAGGGGGAGGAGTTTATTCGCACCAGAAGGCCATCCACAAGCTAGAGAGAGAGAGGAGGAGGATCTCCGGCTGGAGATCAACCACCTCGAAGGAAGCACCCTCTCGTGGAGAAGGAGGAAGACACCGGCGGAAGGGAAACCATGATCAACGGTGCCATGATCAGCACCTTGATGGGGTAATCTTCTCATTCGTCCATGGGTTGTAATCGATCTTGAGATGTAATCGCACTTTGTCGGATTATCTATCTATCATCTTGTGTTGAATATACTTTAATGCTTAAGGCTTGCAACCGTGCCGTAGAGGGAGTACGAGCTCCAATGCTTCCTTGGATCCATTCAATACGCCGTGGCCATCAAAGGTCTAGTCATGAATACCTTCGCGTAGTGACAGTACGAGAGGAGGGAAAGGGCGAAACCGTGGTCACAACCCCGATAGATTAGATTGGTTTTTCATGTCTTTAAGCGATTGCATGCTCTAGAATCGTAGACCCGTGGGCGAGTGTCTTCTCTCTTGATCGTTTATCATTCTCTCTAGTATAGTTTACTTGCTTTCTAGTATAATAGTAGTTAGGGTTTTAGTAGCTAGTGTGTCGTTGTTGATCGAACGCTTGTAATCCCCTTGCTCCGCGGATTGACAAGAACCTTGGGAATCCCGTGGTGAAAAAGGTGTGGGGTCCGTACGCTTGCGGATCGTAGAGGGATACGCCTTTTATCCGTCAACAAGCCCCTTTTTCTGGCGCCGTTGCCGGGGAGCAAGTTAGTTTACATCGTTTGATTTGCATCTAACGTAGTTTTATATTTTAGCTTATCTTTTATTCGCTATATCTAGCATTTATTATCAGAAAAACACTTGTTTCTTTTTTGTTTTTGTTCTTATCTTATTGTCTAGATGGAGTTCGTTAATCAACCCGTGGAAGAACCGGAGAAATCATTAAGGGATTACGCTAGCCCTCGATGTGAAGACATAAAGGTACAAGAGTCGGATTCGAAGCTCGAAGCGACCAAGTATGAAATTAAATCCAAGATCATGAAGATGGTGGCGGAAAACCCATTTGAAGGGATGGTTACGGAGAACCCATATAGACACATAAGGGATTTCACGACAATATGCAACACGGTGCGTCAAGAAGGAGTTCCCGATGAATGGTTCAAATGGAATCTCTTTCCCTACTCACTTGCCGGCAAAGCAAAGACATGGTATTCGGTTGCGTCCTTTGAAGTTGAAGGCAATTGGAACAAGTTGACAAAGAAGTTTTGCGAGAAGTTCTTTCCAATGAGCAAGGTTCAACATCTAAGGAGGCAAGTGATCAATTTTATGCAAGGAGAAGAGGAAGGGATAGACCAAGCCTGGGATAGGTTTAATGAATTAATCGAACAAGGACCAAAACTCGGCTTCACCGGTGACGTACTCTTGCATACATTTTTCTTTTCCCTAACCCCTAGTTGCATGCGACACGTCGAAATGTGTGCGGTGGGGATCTCATGGAGAAAACACTCACGGAAGCCGCCCAACTTCTACAAAAAGTTAGCAAAGCGGCTGCCATGCGAAGAGATTGGGAAACAAGACTTGCGGAAGAGCCGAATTCAATTCAAGGAAGAAGAAGCTTGCTGATTTTTCTAAAGAGGCAACCCGGAAGTCACAAAAGAGGAGCCAATCATGGAGAAGCTTGAGCAAGAACACATCAAATCAAGAACTACACCAAACGTCGACTTCGCCGCACCAGATGAGACGAACAAGAGAAGCATGTCAAGCGCGAAGCCACTAAGGGAGTTCGAGCCAATGGATTGGGTTCCTATTGATTACGGAGAAGTATTCGACAAGAGAAGACCGTTCCCTAATCAAAAGGGAATGGCAAGAGCATTGGAAGTCGATTTCCCACCGGAGAGGAAGGCTGAAAATTCATACGACCTCGAAACCACCGGTGAGATTTTTGAAAAGCTCTTTGGAGATGACGTGGTGGATCCGAACATATTGCCGAGGTGAAGAGGATCATGGGGATCAAGCCCGAAGCATCACCATACACTCGCCTTGCTGAAATTTATTCGATCGGATCCGAAGAAGAAGAGAAGATGACGCCGCACTTGAGTTGCGAGATCAACGGAGTTCAATGCAAAGCTTTATGCGACATCGGAGCCCAAGTAAGTTTTCTATCTTCTAAAATTTACGATAAAGTTCAATACCACAACCTAGACTTAGCTCCAACATCAACGAAATTAATTATGGGAGATGGTAGAACTATCAAACCTCTAGGTATTGCTTGCAACATGAAAGTAAAAATCTCTAGAAACTACATACCAACCGATTTCTTTGTTATTGATGCTTACCATAGTAATTCTGATCATATAATCTTAGGTAGGCCTTTTCTTAAGTTGGTTGATGCCGTGTTAGATGCCGGAGAAGGCAAAGTAACAATGAACCTTAATGGAACAAAGTACACATATAACTTTCTTCGTGCTTCTAAACACCTTACTCCTTTTCCTCCCGAAGATGAAGAAATAGAAGAGATAGATAGTCTTTGTTTTGTTGAAACCCTTAGAGACCCGCTGCAAAGAACGATGGAAAATCAAATTAGTAATCAACAAGATGAAGAACTAGAGGAAGCAACAAAAGGCTTAGAGCCGCATGATGGTAGCGTGGAGGAAGAGAAGTTCGAAGACATAGGAGAAATCAAACCCGAGGAGCCACAAGTGCCCGAAGTAGACCTTAAACCTTTACCCAAGGGATTAAAATATGAATTTTTGGGCCCGGACAAAACTTATCCGATCATTGTGAGCGACGAGTTGAGCCCCGAAGAAAATGAAGCGTTGCTGATTTTATTAAAAAAACATAGGAAGGTGATTGGATATTCAATCAATGATCTCAAAGGTATTAGCCCAGCCTTTTGCACTCATCGTATACCAATGGAAGACCAATGTAAGCCTGTAGTGGACCATCAAAGGAGGCTAACCCATGCCATGCGAGAGGTAGTAAAGAAAGAGGTTATCAAGTTACTTGATGCCGGAATCATCTACCGGTTCCGCATAGCGAATGGGTGAGCCCAGACATTGTGTGCCGAAGAAAGGAGGTTTAACCGTGGTGAAGAATGAGAAGAACGAATTGATACCGCAAAGAACCGTGACCGGGTGGCGGATGTGTATTGATTACCGTAAGCTTAACAAAGCGACGAAGAAAGATCACTTCCCCCTACCGTTCATAGACGAGATGCTCGAGAGGTTAGCAAACCACGCTTATTTTTGCTTTCTCGATGGATACTCGGGGTTCATGCAAATTCCCATTCACCCGAAGATCAACATAAGACAACGTTTACGTGTCCTTACGGAACGTTTGCATATAGGAGGATGCCCTTCGGCCTATGCAACGCTCCGGCCTCTTTTCAACGTTGCATGATGGCCGTGTTTTCGGAATTCATCGAAGAAATTGTTGAAGTGTTTATGGATGATTTTTCCGTTTACGGGAAGACGTTCATGGATTGCTTAGCAAACTTAGAAAAGGTCCTTACAAGGTGTGCGGAGGTAGATTTGGTTTTAAATTGGGAAAAGTGCCACTTCATGGTTAAGCAAGGCATAGTGCTCGGACATGTTATATCCGAGAGAGGAATTGAAGTGGACAAGGCCAAGGTAGAGACGGTTGAGCAACTCCCACCTCCTACGGATATTAAGTCCTTAAGGAGCTTTCTAGGCCATGCCGGATTCTATAGAAGATTTATAAAGGACTTCTCAAAGATCACTAAGCCTTTAACACACCTTCTTCAAAAAGATGTGGCTTTCGACTTTGATGAGAAGTGTCTAGCGGCATTCGGACCTTGAAAAATGCGTTGGTGAGTGCTCCCATCATCCAACCTCCGGATTGGAGCCAACCTTTCGAGATCATGTGTGACGCAAGTGACTACGCCGTAGGCGCGGTCTTGGGACAAAGAAAGGAAGGCCGAGTTCACGCCGTTTACTACGCTAGCAAAACTCTTAGTGGGGCACAATTAAATTACGCTACTACGGAAAAAGAATTGCTAGCGGTGGTATTCGCTTTCGAAAAATTCAGATCTTACATCGTGAACTCGAAAGTCATTGTTTACACCGATCACGCAGCCATAAAGTATCTCTTGGCTAAGAAGGAAGCTAAACCACGTTTGATTCGTTGGATCCTTCTTCTCCAAGAGTTCGATGTTGAAATTCGTGATAAAAAAGGGGGTGGAAAATGTTGTGGCCGATCATTTGTCTAGGATGAATCGTGGGCAAGATGATAAAGAGCCCATAGAAGATAAGATGAGAGATGACCACCTCTATAGAGTGCTTGATAAAGATACTTGGATGATCGACATCATTCGAGCAATTCGAAAGATGCCCCTCGATCATCTAGACAAAAACACTCAAAGGAAGATAATTTCGAAAGTAAGAAATATTTTTGGGATGCACCATACCTCTTCAAGCTTGGCAATGATGGAGTGATGAGAAGATGTGTGCCAAGAGAAGAGAGGCTTGAGATTCTAAGGAAGTGCCACTCGGCGGAGTACGGTGGGCACTATAGCCATTTTCGAACCGAAGCCAAAGTATGGTCGAGCGGATTCTATTGGCCGGAGATGCATGAAGATACTAAAAGATATGTTGCGTCATGCCCCGAATGCCAAAGAACCGGAAACATCTCTCAAAGAAATTCTATGCCTTTGAAATACAACTTGCAAATCGACATATTCGATGTATGGGGCATAGACTTCATGGGGCCTTTTAAAAACTCATTTGGATTCGAGTATGTACTTGTTATGGTCGATTATGTATCCAAGTGGGTAGAGGCTATACCATGTCGTAAAGCTTCCACGGAGGAGTCCATCACTATGATCAAGAACGTGATTTTTCCTCGTTTCGGTACACCGAGAATCTTGATAAGTGATGGAGGAACTCATTTCACCGGGAAGAACTTCAAAAAGTGCTTGTCCAAGTTGGGAATTGAGCATAGGGTCTCCACGGCCTATCACCCACAAACCAACGGACAAGCGGAGACGTCAAATAGGCAATTAAAAAGCATACTTAACAAGACCATAGAGAAGGGAGGCAAGGATTGGTCAAAGAAATTAGACGGAGCTTTATGGGCTTATCGAACGGCGTTTAAAACACCGATAGGTATGACCCCCTATCAATTCGTCTATGGGAAAGCTTGCCACCTTCCGGTTGAGTTAGAACATAAAGCCTATTGGGCGATTAAAGAGATGAACCTTGATCTCGATGCCGCGGTGGTGAAACGGAGAATTCAAATAAGCGAGCTAGAGGAGTTGAGGTTGAAAGCTTATGAAAATGCAAGCATATACAAGGAGAGAATCAAAAGGTGGTATGATAAAAGATTGAAGAAAAAAGAATTTAAAGAAGGAGATAAGGTCCTCCTCTACAATTCGAGGTTTAAAACCTTCGGAAAGGGGAAATTGCAAAGCAAGTGGGACGGACCTTATGTTGTGCATTCGGTGTTCTCCAACGGAGCGGTAACCATTATGGATATAAACGGCGATCAATTTGTGGTGAATGGACAGCGGCTTAAGGTTTACTACGAACCCGACATCGTGCCCATTCATCATGTTGACGTCTTTACCATGGAGGAAGAGCCCGAACGTCCCGCCTAGGACGAAAAACAAGGCACCAACTTCGTAAATAATTTTTCTTTTAGCTTTCCGGAGTTTTTCGCGAAGATTAGCGGGCCAACTTTTTCCCACGGGCCGAGGACGAAAAATTAGGGCGGTGTGCAAAAAACCGGCCCGGCCGCCCCCGGGCGGGGGTGGGCCGGCCGGCCCGTCGGATCGGCCCGGGGGTGGCCCGATGCCCGATGTCCCCGAATTTCGCCCGAATTGCTCCTTTTTGACTTCCTTGTTTGGTCGGAAAATTTTAAGGGAAGTGTAAAAAAGGAAAATAAGGTTCCCGGTGGCTTTTCTCTCGGGACTATATATTTGGCCGAATTGGGAGCTCGAGAATCAAACCTTTCAAGCAATGTGTTGCACCCTTGTAGCGACCATTGAGCCTCCAAAAAGCTTAGAGTTGAAGGTAGAAGCCAAGAAGCCATCGATGGAGGAGGCGATGCGATGCGAGGTCAAGCTACCCGTCAAGAGGACCGCACGTATCCGTTGCGGAGGACGTGTCCCGACCGGAGCTCTTGCATCTCGCAACCCCGTCAAAGGAGAGAAGGTCCCTACACCCGTTCGAAGGTCGGCACGTCTCCAAGGCATCAAGCGCAAGGATTACAAGGAGATGTCGCCGGAGCCTAAGGATTATGGGGATAGCGACTACTCCGACGATCGTAGCCCGAGCTCGTGGGCGGCCGCCGGTAGAGACGATGACGATTGGGGCGAGCAGCCCTACGAAAGGACTCCCGAGGGCCCCAACGGCGACGGCAACGGCGGTGGCGAAGGCGACAACAATGGAGGTGGCGACGACGGTGGTGACAACGGTGGAGATTATGGCGACGACGACCCCTTCGGATTGCATCCGGTGTGCTGTCGAGTTTGCCGTCAATCCATCGCAGCTCTCTACGCGTCGGCCGACGAATGTCTTCAAACCATGGAGGCGATGAAGCAGCGTATGGAGGACCTGGAGCGCGTAGTTGAAGATGACTACAAGTTCCTTAACCGTAACGTGCGCGAACTTTTCGGCATGGTTGGAAACATGAGAGGCAAGTGGTGCAAAGCTTGCTCGAAGTACCATTAGATCTAGTTTTCCCCTTTGGTTTTTGTAAGATACGACGAGGACGTCGTATGTTTTAAGTGTGGGGGAGAGCTAGCTCGCTAGCCTTAGCTTTTGAACTTCAAGTTTAGGTTCGGTTTAATCTTCGTGTGAGAGTCTTAGTGTTTTAATGAGTCTTTAGTTTTTGAGTCTGTTTTAAAAATTTTTGCAAGTGTCTTAAATTAGTGTTGAGTCAAGAAAACCAAATAAAAAGAGTCTTTATATACATTTTTGTGTTTTATGTATTGTTTATCTTTATTTACTTGTTTGTTTAATCTTCGATTCTTGATATATGAACACAAGTATGTGGTTTGAAAATCGTTTACCGTGGTGCTTAGTGGAATCGCTACTACTTAAAGTACCCATACCGCACTTCGATCTTGAGCTTCACATGCTAGTTGTGCTATGTTCGATGCTAAAAATTGGAGGATTTCAGTTCTGAAAATTATATTAAAACCCTTGTAATAAAGGTTAGCAAAACCTCTTTTTCCAAGTTGAGAGTAAGAAAAAAATTCCTATCCAAAGCCAAGTTTATTTTCGCTCCACCATAAGTGTGATTAGCACGATGAGTTAGGCTAGGACCCTTCTCTCTTGGTGAGTTTTAATTTCGAGCAATGATCATATCCTTGTGCTTATCTTTTGTTGCTAGCCTCGTCATACATTCGGTAACATGACTTTCACAACGGAAGTCACGTACATCGCCGAATTCCATACCCAACCCTATACATCTCTTTTGTACATCGTATTCCTTGAACACAACCTATTTTCAAAGTTTCGTCTCGTTTCTAGCATGATTTATTTAAAAATTTCAGATTGTATGCATGCGAGGGAAGAGAGAATTGAAAGCTTTGAAAAGTTGTCAAGAGAGAGAAAAATAAAGAGAAAAAGTATGTGTATGGAAAAGAAAGAAAGGAAGAAAGAAAAAAATCATATGTGAATGAAAGAAGAAAAAGAAAAGAGAAAGATGAGTTAGCAATGAAGATATGAGAGGGATGGATCAAGTGAAAGAAAAGAAAAAAATAATAAAGTGTAAGGAAGGATGTCACGTTGATTGTGAGACGAAACTTTTACTCTATTTCCAACCATGTGCAATCCGACAACGAGGACATCATTGGTGCCTTGAAGTCACAATTTTCTTTTGCCCTTGCACATGTCCACCATTCTAAATCTTCTCATCCTTGATATCCCTACATATGGTTAATTCTCATGATCATTGGCTTTGAAAGGTAGACGACCATTAGAGGAAGTTCTTAGTTTGACAATACTTGTGTTGATTGCGCTAGCCCTACCTATAGCTCCACTTTTACATGATATATGAGAGATTAATGGGAGGTGAGAGTTTTATAAAATTTGGTTAGGATAGACACTTCATATGAGTGACTTGAGAGAGCTTGGAGAAAGGTTTTTGTCTAACACTTGTTGCAGGAATTTTTGTTTTGAAAACCATAAAAACCCTCCGATGGAAGCAAAGAAGTAAGTATGGCTGAAATTGAAAGCTTCGAGTGAAGAGTTTGAGTTGTGGGGTAAATCTTGACGTGGTAAAAATTCTAAACGCCCATGTTTATGATTGATTATCATTACTTTGTGTTTATGTATTAAAGATGAAGGGATTGACTAACTTGTGAAGAGGGATAAGTGGTACACGATTACACTCCTTGGACGAAGATCTTTTACGAGTACTTGCTCGAGGACGAGCAAGAGCTAAGTGTGGGGGAGATGTTGACGGTGTATTTTGGTGCACCTAGCATGTTCATTACACTTTGGTTTGGATTTGATTATTGAACTAACCCGCCACTAGGCACACTAATCATATAACAAGTTCATCTTTGTGCATGCATTTGGAAGTGTTGTGTTTATGTAGGAAAACATGGACATAAAGGACGGATTCGCAATAAGTTCAAAGGAGCATTCATGGAGTCTTGTTCGTGTTCATGAGCTCGCTGAAATTACTTCCAATGGTGGTGAGGACCGAAGTGCTACGAGGAACACCCCGGGATTGAAGCGTAAAAGATCAAACTTCATGCAAAGAGAGCCTCCATCTTGATCGCGAGGATAACGGCGTCAAAATCATCCAAGTGGAAGGGGCAAAGTAGATAAGTGCACGAGGACCCACGGAGCAAAAAGGGCGACCGAACCGGCCGAACCGGGCTCCGGGCCGGCCGGCCCGGTCGGATCGGCCCGGCCCACTTCGGGCACCGGTTCGGTCCCGTCTTCCTTGCCCTCGAAGGATCTTCGACCCTAAAACCCCCGACGCGCCGCCAACACGGGGGGAGGAGTTTATTCGCACCGAAGGCCATCCACAAGCTAGAGAGAGAGGAGGAGGATCTCGGCCGGAGATCAACCACCTCGAAGGAAGCACCCTCTCGTGGAGAAGGAGGAAGACACGGCGGAAGGGGAAACCATGATCAACGGTGCCATGATCAGCACCTTGATGGGGTAATCTTCTCATTCGTCCATGGGTTGTAATCGATCTTGAGATGTAATCGCACTTTGTCGGATTATCTATCTATCATCTTGTGTTGAATATACTTTAATGCTTAAGGCTTGCAACCGTGCCGTAGAGGGAGTACGAGCTCCAATGCTTCCTTGGATCCATTCAATACGCCGTGGCCATCAAAGGTCTAGTCATGAATACCTTCGCGTAGTGACGAGTACGAGAGGAGGGAAAGGGCGAAACCGTGGTCACAACCCCGATAGATTAGATTGGTTTTTCATGTCTTTAAGCGATTGCATGCTCTAGAATCGTAGACCCGTGGGCGAGTGTCTTCTCTCTTGATCGTTTATCATTCTCTCTAGTATAGTTTACTTGCTTTCTAGTATAATAGTAGTTAGGGTTTTAGTAGCTAGTGTGTCGTTGTTGATCGAACGCTTGTAATCCCCTTGCTCCGCGGATTGACAAGAACCTTGGGAATCCCGTGGTGAAAAAGGTGTGGGGTCCGTACGCTTGCAGATCATAGAGGGATACGTCTTTTATCCGTCAACACGGACTGTCCGCGATGCCCTCGCGGACTGTCCGCATTTGAATTCTAACGGTAAAAACACGAAGTCAACGGCTGGCAGAACTCGCTGCTGGGCCGGGCGGACCGTCCGCCAGGGCCCCGCGACCGTCCGCCGGGGCCCCGCGGACCGTCCGCCGGGGCCCCGCGGACCGTCCGCTGGGCCCGCGGACCGTCCGCGGGCAGGCCGCGGACCGTCCGCACGGTCCACCAAGTTGTACCCTGTTCTGTTAGGTTTCGAGGAGAATAACAGACTGTCCGCATAGGGCCTGTGGACTGTCTGCCTGGAAGCGCATTTTCTCGAAAACTTTTGCCAAAAACCTCAGATATTAAATAAATATCAAAAACCTGCAGACCGTCCGCCCTGAGAGCCCGGACTGCCCGCCCAACACCTGAAAACTTATTTTTCTTAAGATTTTCAACGAAACCCTTTTATCAAGAGAAAACACCACTCATCTAAATGCAATACATGCAAATTTTTGATCTAAGTGGCACTAAGGAAAGTCAAGCCAATGAAATTGATCCCTCTTGATAGTACGGCTATCTATCCTATCAACCCGGTCATTTAACATCCTCTAATCACCTTATGACCGGCAAAAATAAATCTTTTACCTTTGCCTTGAGCTCTTTCCAACACAAGTCATACAAGGCTTTCTCGTTCATACCACATGATATCATCATTTCACCGGACTAACCAATTCTTATAACTCAAATAAAAATGTTAGTTCACAATGATTGTCATTAATTACCAAAACACTAAATAGGGGCCTAGATGCCTTCAATCTCCCCCTTTTTGGTAATTGATGACAACCATTTAAAGGAGTGATATAAGAAAGGTTTTGTGTTTTGGAATACTTACTCTTCTCAAATAAATTCAATAAATAGATAGAGTGAATGTCTCCAGAACAAGAATATAGAGAGAACTCCCCCTACATATGTTCATATAATTTTTATTTGATTTCCACACATATGCATAGATATAGTAATTTTGACGGAGTTTCCCCTACAAAATAGAGATCAAGGCAACAACCACACACACACACACACATATATATATATCCAAAAAGATTAAGCAAGGGTTAGCCTCAAAATCACTACGAGAACTAGAACAAGTCATAAGATAAGCAAAATGAAATCACAACCATAGATCATCACAATATAACCACAAGTTCTAGTTCTCAACCACATCACACACCATAACGTAAGTCTCACAAATTATTACAAGCCAACCAAATTTCATGCATAACCGAAATTTAAACATGCAAGTGCAATGCAAGAGTTCCAAATGCATGCAAAGAAGTGAGCTCCCCCTAAAGATCACACATCACTCCTCCAAATCTCTCCCCCTTTGGCATCAAATACCAAAAGGTCTAGTCATCCTGAGGCGGCGGCGGAGGAGGATAGAATGGCGGAGGGGGACAGAACTGTGGTGGTGGAGCTGGAGCTGGATAGTAATGATAAAAATGATCTCTAAAATCTCCAAAGGCTGTGTTCAAAGCATTGACATTGTTTTGAAGCTGAGTTTGTTGATCATATAGCTGCTGATACTGATCTGAAGTGGGCATCTGAGAGAATCTGTCATTCAAGGCACTGAGGTTATTCTGAAGATCTGTCTGCATATCACCCAACCTTTGCATCATGGGGTCATGCATAGTGTTATAGACATGATGACCAAAATTATTCAGATTAGTGTCAATCTGCTGCTGAAAACCCTGCTGCATAGTCTGAAATGTATCATTTATCTTTTGCCCATATGCCTCAAAGTGAGAGTTGAACCCAGATTGCATCTGCTGAAACTGAGAGTTCATGGACTGCTGAATATTAGCAAAATAAAAGTCAAAGTATCCAGCAAGAGGCTCCCACTGTGGCTGCATGGGATGTACTAGAGGAGGAGGAGGAGGTGGCATAGCATAAGAATCCTCGTCAACATTAGCATAACCCATGTTACCAAAATTTGCATTTTCATCATCACTAGCATGAACCTCAATATTTTCAGCAACATTTTGAGCCTCTGCAGCCTGCCCATAAGGTGTCAATGGCTTGTTGAGAAAAGCTTTAGCATTGTAAAATGGACGATAAATTTCATGCTTCACATCACATAGACCATTGAACCCCGTCTTGGTCTTGATCAAAGACATAATTTAAGGAGCAAAATAAATGCTATCTCTAACAAGACGCTTCTTGCAAATCATTTGATCAAGAATGAGCTTCACAACATAAAATTTAGTTTCATTCATGACATGATTAATCACATTCCAATAATGTTATCAAACCTTGTCCTTATTTCCACTCTTAGGCATAAAGGTATGTCTGATGATGTTGTTTATGGCAGCCGGATGATGTCTAAGTCCTGCAGCTAGCCAGTTAATTATAGTTGCATTTGAAGTGCCAGGCTCATAAAAGACAGTCGTGTTTTCAAGAATATCCTCATTATAACATCAACACCATCACTAAACTACTCATAATTAAGATGATTGGCAGCTGCAAATTCTGCAAAAGTGGCCTCATATACACTTTTACCGGTCATCCACATAATGTTCTTGGCTTCAAAATTCATTTTATATGTTGTCGGGCATACTCCCCGGGTACTCAAGCAAGGAAGGAAGAATAGTAGAAGACGGACTCCTACTAGATTTCCACTGTACTCCTACTAGGACTCGCTCTGTGTAATCCTACTAGGACTCCTGCCTTGTAACCGACTAGGAACCCGCCCCCTGGACTATATAAAGGAGGGCCGGGTACCTAGCCGCACATCCCCAATCCCTCCGGGGACAACCCAACACCAAGCGCAGGGCGCCATACTTGATCCCCCAAACAGGACGTAGGGTTCGCCACCTTGGCAGCCCGAACCTGTATAAATCTTGTGTCCCGTGTCCTTGTGCATACCTTTGAGTTCTCGGTCTCTCGATCACGATCCCCACCACACAATCTACTACCTCGGGTACCCCCTCGGTAGGTTTGCCGGTCTAAAACACCGACAGCTGGCGCGCCAGGTAGGGGTGATCATCACCACCGGGCGAATTCGAAGGACCCTCGTCAACAAGATCAATCTACTCGTCGACTCGCCGAGATCCATTGAAGCAAGTCGCCTTGCTCTTGTCAAAGCAGAATCAATTTTCCTACGCCGCGCTTCCGGTTGCGTCGGCACGTCGCGCGGCTCATCACGCGGCTCGTCGTGCCACTCGTCGTCGACTACTCCGCCTCGCGCAGGCTCGTCGTCGACTACTCCGCCTCGCGCGAGCTTGTCGTCGACTACTTCGTCTTCGCCGCACGTCCGGGTGCCTCGGCACGCCGCGCGCGGCTCGTCACGCGGCTCGTCGTGCCGCTCGTCGTCGACTACTCCACCTCGCGCGGGCTCGTCGTCAACTACTTCGCCTCCGCCGCGCATCCGGGTGCCTCGGCACGCCGCGCGGCTCGTCACGAGGCTTATCGCGCCGCTCGTCGTCGACTACTCCACCTCGCGCGGGCTCGTCGTCGACTACTTCGTCTTCGCGCGCGCGTCCGGGTGCCTCGGCACGTCGCGTGGCTCGTCATGCGGCTCGTCGCGCCGCTCGTCGTCGACTACTCTGCCTCGCGCAGGCTCGTCGTCGACTACTTCACCTCCGCGCGCGCGATCGGGGTGCCTCGGCACGTCGCGCGGCTCGTCACGCGGCTCGTCGCGCCGCTCGTCGTCGACTACTCCGCCTCGCGCAAGCTCGTCGTCGACTACTTCGCCTCCGTCGCGCGTCCGGGTGCCTCGGCACGCCGCGCGGTTCGTCACGCGGCTCGTCGTGCCGCTCGTTGTCGACTACTCGCCCGCCTCGCGCGGCTCGTCGTCGACTACTTCGCCTCCGCCGCGCGTCCGGTGCTCGGGCACGCCGCGCGGCTCGTCCACGCGGCTTGTCGCGCCGCTCGTCGTCGACTACTCCGCCTCGCGCGAGCTCGTCGTCGACTACTTCGCCTCCGCCGCGCACCGGGTGCCTCGGCACGTCGCGCGGCTCGTCGCGCCGCTCGTCGTCGACTACTCCGCCTCGCGCGGGCTCGTCGTCGACTACTTCGCCTCCGCCGCGCGTCGGGGTGCCTTGGCACGTCGCGCGGCTCGTCATGCGGCTCGTCGCGCAGCTCGTCGTCGACTACTCTGCCTCGCGCAGGCTCGTCGTCGACTACTCCGCCTCGCCCAGGCTCGTCTTCGACTACTCCGTGTGCCACGACTTCGTCTTGCGGCCACGCTGGCTCTACTTCAGCCACGCCGTGCGTGGTGACTACTTGCCTTGCGGCAACACTGGCTCTACTTCGAGTGCGCCGTACGCCGCCACGACGTCGTCTTCCGGTCGCATCGCGTCGACCATTCATCTCGATTAGTTTTCCAAACTAGTCGAGAACGGCAGTCACGCCCCCAACAACTAGTCGAAATCAACTCTGACTAGTCAACTTCAGCAACAACCATCGCGGCTCCATCGCCGGTCGCCACGGCTTCATCATCAGTCCGCCCAGGCAGCAACAGCTAAGTCATTTATTTAAATGATTACTACTGTATCGGCTTGTTCTCCTCATCATGTAGGACTACTTGCCGACTACTCATTAGTGTATGCTTCTCGGCGGGTTTTCACAGGAGCTACACTCTGTTGACTGCTCTTGGGGTATATCAATCAAGTCACCACGAGCATACTTCATCAACTCGGGGGCTATCCCTAGGAGGCACCTTCTAAAGTCCGCTACGCACGGCAATCTAAAGTCGACTTCTAAAGTCGCATTCTAAAGTCCGCTCCGTGCGACAACTTAAAGTCGACTTCGGTCGCATCTTCGCCTGCTTCGATGGCATACTACGTGTGTAAGCTTCGATGGAACCTAGCTGTAAGTGGCCCTCGGGTCCTGGCGACGATGGAACCTAGCTGCACGTGGTCTTCATGCTCTGTACCATGGGTCCAAGTACCCTAAGTACTCGCGCTCTGTACCTTGGGTCTGAAATCCATGGCCCAGGTACGCAAGTCGACTCCGGTCGCACTTTCAAGTCCACTACGGTGGCAACCATACCTTGGGTCTGAAATCCATGGCCTAGGTACACAAGCCGACTCCGGTCGCACCCTCAAGCCCGCTCTGGCGGCAACTGTACTTTGGGTCTGAAATCCATGGCTCAGGTACTGAAGCCCACTCCGGTGGCACAAGTCGACGCTAACGGTCGCACTCAAGCTCGCTCCGGTGGCAACTGTACCTTGGGTCTGAAATCCATGGCTCAGGTACTCAAGCCCACTCCGGTGGCACAAGCCGACTCCGGTCGCAATCTTAAGTCCGCTCCGACGGCAAAACTACTCGTTTTTTCTGATTTTTCATTCGCTTTGGCTTTCCGGAAAGTGCTTTTCGTTTTTTTGCATCTTAAGTCCACCTCGCGTGGCATAAAGTCGACTATTGTAGTCGCATCTCAAAGTCCGCTTCGCGCGGCACAAAGTCGACTTCGGTTTTCAAGTCGCATTCTAAAGTTCGCACTGCCGGCATCTAAAGTCGACTTCGGTCGCATTCAAAGTCCGCTCTGACGGCACAACTACTTCTCATGCTCCACGGCTTGATGTCAACTTACTACTCGGAATCTCTCTAGCTCGGGGGCTGCATTTCACATACTACTCGAAGATAACTTCAGCATGCTTCGCTCGCTCTGAAGCTCGGGGGCTCCTCACCAATCACTACTCGACGTGGCTCATATAGCTCTCTTATCTCGAGGGCTACACGCTGCAAGAGTACTCGGATGATGGCTTTCGCGATCACTGAAGACCCTTGGATTGATTACCTAATCATTTCAAGGCTCGGGGGCTGCTATGCTACACCCATCATTCAAATTTTTTCAAGACTGATGAGCTGGACCACCTTCCAGCCTCGCGGCAGTTCAAGTACTATTGAAGACTTCTCCAAGCAGTACTCGAGGACGCTCAAGAACTACTCGAAGAGGCTTCAAGACTACTCGAACTACTACTCTCGACTCCAACGTGCTCGGGGGCTTGTCGGGCATACTCCCCGGGTACTCAAGCAAGGAAGGAGGAATAGTAGAAGACGGACTCCTACTAGAATTCCCCTGTACTCCTACTAGGACTCGCTCTGTGTAATCCTACTAGGACTCCTGCCTTGTAACCGACTAGGAACCCGCCCCCTGGACTATATAAAGGAGGGCCGGGTACCTAGCCGCACATCCCCAATCCCTCACGGGGACAACCCAACACCAAGCGCGGGCGCCATACTTGATCCCCCAAACGGGACGTAGGGTTCGCCACCTTGGCGGCCGAACCCGTATAAATCTTGTGTCCCGTGTCCTTGTGCATACCTTCGAGTTCTCGGTCTCTCGATCACGATCCCCACCGCACAATATACTACCTCGGGTACCCCCTCGGTAGGTTTGCCGGTCTAAAACACCGACAAATGTTGCATAGAATTGTCTAATTATGGTTTCATTCCAATCACATCTGTGCTGAAGAAACGGTTTCAAGCCAAGTTTTCAAGTTTTGTTGCCACATCAGCTAAGACAGGTTTAGACTCTAGATAATCAAAATCAACCCTCTGATGAGCAAATATTGTGCACTCCATCAAACTACTAAAGAAGGCTTGCTCTTGCACAGTGGTATGGAAATACAAATTGTGAGTGTCACGGGGTAGGTTATAAGCATTGTCATTTCTAGCAATAGCAAACTCTCTTTGTGTCCACTGCCTTCTAGGAGTTGTGTAATTAATCACATCAATGATGTGAGCATTGTTACCTCTCCCTTGATTTATCTCATCTTCGTCCACCATGAATGAGGCACTGGCCGTTTCATCGGCCGGATCAAAGTCACTGTCATTAGGATTGTCGGGCTCCTCTTCTTCCTCAGAGGTATCATCCTTTCTACGCCTCTTAGATGTCCCCACATCCTTGCTCTTCTTCTTTGATGTGGCCTTTTTGGTCACCTTCTCGGTGAGCGAAGCGATAGCCTTGCGAGCACTGTCAAAGATCATATATTTGAATGAGTATTAACAATTGGAAGCAATTATGAGAGAGAATGAAACCCCAAACTAGAAGGCTACTAGGCACAGGTGCCGCTGCCGAGGCCGCGCGGACCGTCCATGCAGAGGCGGCGGACAGTCTGCCCGGTCCGGGTCGGCAGGCTCCTGTGAATAGTAGCGTCCGATTTGCCCCATCCTCATAACTTGATCAAAATCCAGTATTTCTTCACCAATTTTTTCCACAACACCACATTGGTATCCCAAACTCATTCACCAAGCCAACCTAATCATCTTCTTGCTCAAAATCCGAGAGATAGAATGAGATATTCGAAAAAATATCCGGATGACATGGTGGAGAACCTCGCGGAGAGTCCGTGGACGTGCTCGGATGGTCCGGGGAGTGCCCCAAACGAAATCCCCAAGGGGGGAGTCTTTTCTTGAGAGAGAGCAAGAGAGAGAGAGGAAAAGGAAGGGCCTTGGTCGGGTTCGAGAAGAGAAGGGGAGCCTGCTTCGCTTACATCCCGCGGCCTGGGACCCACCCGCGGACAGTCCGCGGAGCCCACGCGGACGGTCCGCGAGGTGCGCGGACGGTCTGGCACCCAGGCGCGGACAGTCCGTTATTGGATCCAAGACATCCGGTACTACCCCTCTGTCGGTGTTTTAGACCGGCAACCTACTACGGGGAGTACCCGAAGTAGATGAATGTGACTCGCCGAGATTGGTAACTCGAAGGAAGAGACACGTGGCACACAATTTAGACAGGTTCGGGCCGCGAGGTGCGTAATACCCTACGTCCTGTATGCTGCGTAGCTCTGGATTGATAGGGCACGATTACAGGATGGTGCAATAGTGCGCCGTGGGTTGTATGAGAGGAGATTGGATGAGGGGATCGGTCCCCGCCTCGCCTTATATAGTCCGGGAGGCGAGGGGTTACAAGTCGGAGTAGGGGAGAGAGTACTAGTCGAGTACGTCTAGGAGTCCTCTATACGGTGCGGAACATGTACAGCTCCCTAACCGAGTACTACTCCTGTGTAGTCCTTATGCTCCACGCCTTCAGGTGCCGTGTAGCGCAAGCCGGGTAGTCCCAGGGGCCCACCGAGTAGTCGGTCCTGGTACCCACCGAGGTAGTGGGCCTAGGGAGGTCCATACGACAAGCCCCCGAGTACTTTGTAGTCGAGAAGGATAGCTTCAAGTAGTCTTGACGGCCCTAGCAAGCAGTCCTCAAGCGTCCCCGAGTGCTGCAGGCCAAGGTCCTCAAGAGTAGTCGAAGCATCCTGAGGCTGGAACGTACTCCAGCTGATGTTTGAGCAATCTTGAAGTCTTCTCGAGTAGTCCCAAGCGTCCTCGAAACCTGCCTTCGAAGGTCTTCAAGAAATGCCTGTCTTGTCTTGAAGCCGGAGCTGTCATGGAGGTGCGATTTGCAGAACCGCACTCCACATGGAGTAGCCCCCGAGCCTCGAGCCGCGGGCTCTGGCTGAGGGTCCATCTGAAACCTTGGCAAGAAAATCCCGAAAAATCCGGAGAGAAAAAACCGAAGGACACGTGGCATGGAGCCCCCGAGCCTTGAGTCGAGTACTTCCGCTCGAATTGAAGGGTCTTCTTGGAGAATGTGTCCTGAGATGCTCTTGAGACTAGTCGCGTCCCAGGTAGTCGTGTAGAAGTAGCCGAGCCCCCGAGGTGAGGCGCGTCGACTAGTAGAATACGAAGAGTCACGCGCAGCCGCTGAGTCAGCCGCGCGTGGACTTATCCAGCCGCCCGTTGCGGAGGCGATTTGGCTTATAAATAGAAGCCAAAACCCTTAGGGTTTTTCACCCAAGTGAGCCGCAGTCATTTTCATTTGAATCTTGAAGCAAATCCACTCCCAGCAGCCTGCTGCCGCCGTAGTAGATCTGAGCGCATCGCCACCCGAAGCCTTTAGGGTAGCCCCCGAGCGGATGCGAGTGAAAACTCCTTGCACTTGGAGAATGAAGCCGTCGCCGTCCAAGACGTCCAAGGTCGGCGGGAAGAAGAGGAGCCGTGCAGAGGCCGCCGCGGCCGCCACCGGTGCGGCGCGCGCCTCGTCTCCACCGCGCGCTGATCCAAGCCGCGAGTGGAAAAAATCGAAAGTCAAGACGGAGGACCTGCTGACCCTGCTGAACAGTGGGTTCATTAGGGAGAAGGAAGTCGACATGTGGAGATCCGCCGCAGGAGATCCTTATCCGATGGAGAAGGCCGAAGACGAGATCCCGATGTTCTCGCGCTTCGTGGAGCGCGGTCTTGCGCCCCCAGCAAGCGATTTCTTCAAGGGGCTGCTCGGGTACTACGGCATCGAGTACCTCAACCCGAACCCCAACGACATCTTCCACACGTCGGTCTTCGTCCACTTCTGCGAGGCCTTCCTCGGAATCAAGCCGCACTGGGTGCTCTTCCGGAAGTTCTTCCGCGTCAAGCCGCAGCCCAGTGCCTCCAACCCCAGAGTAGTCGGAGGAGCCGGGATCCAGCTGAGGGAAGACACCGCGGAGCGCACTCGGCGTACAAGCTCGTGGACTCCAACACGGACTGGAAGACCAGGTGGTTCTACATCACCAACCACCACCCTGGCCTGCCGAAGCCAAGCGGACGGCAGCCCAGGCATCGTGAGTGGTGGAACACAGAGCCCACCATGCAAGAGGGGATCCAGCTCCCCGAACTGCTAGCACGCATCAGAGTGCTTAGAGAAGCTGGACTGAGGGCCGAGCATGTGGCCTTCACTTTCATGAAGCGCAGGATCCAGCCGCTGATGGCGCGGGATACGCTGGGCTTCGAGTACACCGGCGACGACGACTCATCGCGGATGCCGGGGGGCGAGCTGGACGACAACGACATCGTCGAAAGGTTGTCGCGCATCTTCAAGGACATGCCGCCGTACACGGCGTGCCCAGTCGAGGAGTACTCCGCCGCGCGCCCACCCAACGAGGTGAGTAGCCGTACCCCCCTCGTCGAGTAGTGAGTACTTGTAGTAGAGTTGCTGACGCCTTGTGTCTTTGCGTAGGATGATGTGAAGCGGTTCGTCTCCGAGCCGCAGCCGCTACCGAGCGGGATCGAGATCCCGGTGGAGGGGAAGGCGAAGGAGCGCCACGAAGTCGATAAAGGCGACGATCCCGTCATCGTGGAGGATTCCTCCGATGACGACGAAGAAGATGAAGAGACTCTTCAAGACCGCTTCCAGCTGCGGTCGAGGTTTAGCCGTCTGGGCTTGCCTCATGTTCCACTTGTTCAAGACCCTCCGGCTAGCCTAGAGGCTAGCCTTGCTGCGCCGCCACGGAAGCCGCGCAACCCCGCCAAGAAGCGGGTGGCAAAGAAGATGAAGATCTCAGAGACCACGCCTCCGGAGGTAGGTTATCTTGAGCAGAGTAGTCGAGTACCCGTTATTCGAGTACATTGCTGACGAGTAGTCTTCCTTTGTGTGCAGGAGGTGCCGCCAGCGGAGCCCGTCGAAGAGGGCGACGAAGGCGTGTGGGACCCGGTGGGGGAACCGGCTGGAAGCCGAAGTCCAGCCCCCACTGTCGAAGAACTCCTGGCGCAGCTGGAGCGCCAGCCCCCTGCTCCAGCAGAGAGCAGAGGACCCGTGGCCGCCACCGTTGAAAAGGTGGTGACCTCTGGAGCGGAAGGTGAAGGAGCGCCGGCCGCCGCCGCCGTGAAGGAGGCAGTAGCCGCAGAGGCGGAGGAGGAGGCGCCCGCCGAGGGTGGACTGGTTGATATTACCAGCATCCTCGGTGCTCCGGCCGTGACCATCATCCGGTCGAGCTTGTAAGTACCATGTCCTCACGAGTAGTACTTACTGCAGTAGTCGATTTTGTCTGACGACCCTCTGTGAATATTTCCGCAGAAAATCCACAGATCTGAGCTGGGACGGGGACGAGCCCTCCTCAGCGGTGGCGGAAGAAGTCGCACCGCCCGTCGAGGAGGCCGCTCCCAAGGCCCAAGCCATGACCGAGCCCCCGGCTACCGGAGCGCCGCTGCCGGAGGCGAGTGTAGTTGAAGGTGAGTACCCTTCTTGAAGCTGTAGAGCTCCAGGATGAGTAGTCGTAGGCGCTGACGTCCATGTCGTGTTGTTGACAGGTACTGAAGGTGGTGACATCCCTGCGGGGGTGCCAATGCAGGAGTTGACACCAGAAGCCCCAGAGGCTGCAGGAGGAGCCCCCGAGCCCGTGGGAGAGGTCGTCGAGAAGTCCACCGGGGGGGAGGCGGCCACCACGTCGCCAGGGATTGCCCTTGAGGTGGCTATCCGATCCCCTGAGATCTAAGACGCGGAGCCCATCTGCTCTGCGCCAATGACGGAGGCTACCTCGAGTAGCCGTGGTGGGATAGAACTTCTGGCGGACAATCTCGTGGAGCCGGCGACGGTAGCCAAGCACATGGAGGCGATCCGTCAAGCCGAACAATGGATGAAGGTACGTGACCGTAGCCTTAGAGTAGTCAATCCTTTATCGTTGAGTACTCTTCTTGACTTGAGCTGTCTTGTGCAGGACGTCGCGGAGCGATCCCGCGAGAAGTCGAACCTGCTGCAGGGTTACGGCGACACCGTGCTCCGAGCCGAGGCCCTGGAGGAGCAGCTCGTGAAGTCGCGGAAGCACGCGGCTGCTATGCAGTCGAAGCTCGACGCCGCCTTCGCCAAGTACCACAACGACATCATGGAGTTGCAGGCGAAGGGCGACGAGTTGGTGCGGAAGAACAAAGGCCTCTCCGCAACAAGAATAAAGGTATGTCCTTTGACTTGTCGGGTACTTGTTGGAAGTCGTGAAGCCTCGACCCGTTGTTGTGTTTACGTGTTGCGCAGCTTGAGGGCCGAGGTGGAGCACCGAAGGCCTCGGAGGTGAGCATGAAGAACCTCTTCTACCGGGAGCGAGGAAGCCCGCCGGGTACTCGAGCTCGACTACAAGGAACTTGCCTTCGAGTGCGAGAAGCACATGGAGCCGCGGATTGCCTCGTCGACAGAGATCTCGTCAAGCGCTACAAATCTTTGCGAAGTTGAATGAAGATTGCGAGGCGCGCGGGCCCGGTCGAAGGATCTTGAAGAGGCCGCTCTCCCGATCGCGAGGCTTCGGTGCCGCACCGGGCGGCCCCAAGATCGCCCCTGCGGTGGATCGACTCCGTGAAGCACCAAGCCGGCTGGCCGCCTACGTCAAGCACATGGCCAAGTCGATCCCGCGACAAGTCTTGGCCTTCATGAAGTCGTACTTCCCGAAGGCTCCGGTGGAGGTGGTCGCCGGCGGGGTAGCCGCCAACCGCTCGGATGAGCGATATGCGCAGCCGGCTCTGGGAGCGAGATGGCTCCCATCGCGGAGCAGGTAGCCGAGAAGCTAAACCTCCAGTAGCCCTGTAATAAGTAGCTAGTAGCCATAGTTGTACAGGAAACAATTGTAAAGAATTGTATCAAGTATCAATGAAATGAAATTTTTCCAGCAATGAGTACTCGTAACCGCGATCTCAGAGTGCGGAGCGCCCATCGTGGAGTAGGTGCGAGTAGTAGTACTCGGCTTTAGTAGTCCCGTCGTAGGGAGTAGATAGTAAAGAAGTTGATGAACAATCAAACTTTATTACTGAAGAAGTACACCTGGGTGGCCAGGGCCGTAGTTACAAAGTAGTCGCCTGGACCCGGAGGCCGCTTACAGCTAAGTGGCGCTGGAGCGGGTAGCCGCTTGCAGCAGGTGATCCGTAGGTAGCCGTGTAGGCTGGATCGTAGATCCGTAGGTAGCCGCGGAGGCTGGATCTTGGTGGGTGGTCTCTTGGTAGACCGCTGCTAGAGTCCTTGACGCTCGTCGCAGCCCATGGTCCGTAAGTAGCCGCACGGGCTGGACCCTGGAGAAGAGTAGTCCGGAGACTGGAGCCAGGACCCGGAGGGTCGCTTGCGGCGAGGGGTGCTGATGTAGTCGATTGGACTTGAACCCCGGAGTAGTCGTGTAGACTAGGCGTAGAATCGACGAGAGTTGGTCGACGTTCCACGAGTTGTTGACGTCTTCGCCTTCAAGTGTTTGGAGGCGGTAGGAGCCCGGCCCGGTCACCTTAGCCACGGTGAAGGGGCCTTCCCGTGGGGAGCCGAGCTTGTGGAGTCCTTCCGTGTTCCGGGATACGGCGGAGGACAAGATCTTCAACGTTGAAGGAGCGTTCCTTGACGTTGCGATCATGGTAGCGTCGGATACCCTCCGGGTACCTTGCCGATTGGACGAGGGCGGCGCATCGAGCTTCTTCGAGGCCGTCGATATCAACTCGTCCGTCGTCTTCCGAGACGCCTTCATCGTAGTGCTCCACCGCTGGCGAGTTCCATATGATGTCGGCGGGGAGGATGGCTTCGCAGCCGTAGACCGAGAAGTAGGGGGATTGCCCCGTTGGCTTGGATGGTTGAGTCCGCGGCCCCCGAGTGCGTTGGGTAGTTCCTTGATCCACTTGCCCCCTTTGGAGTTAGCGCGTCGTGTAGCCGCTTCTTGAGGGCGTCGAGCACCATCCCATTGGCGCGCTCGACTTGTCCGTTGGCCCGTGGATGGGCGACTGAGACGTATCTGACGTCGATCCCGCTGTTCTCGCAATATTCCCAGAACTGGTGGTTGTTGAAGTTGGACCCCAGGTCTGTGATGATGCGGTGGGGTAGCCCGTAGCGGTGTACGAGTTCATCCGGAAGTCGAGTACTCTCGTCGGCCTTGGGGCATGTGACCGGCTTGACCTCGATCCACTTGGTGAACTTGTCGATAGCCACCGCACCCGTTGAATCCTCCCCGGCGCAGCTTGGCGCGTGGCCCAATCATGTCGAGCCCCCGGCAGGCAAAGGGCCGAGGTTGGCGGTATGGTGACTAGCTTGTAGGCTGGGACGTGTTGCCGCTTGGCGAAGAACCGACATCCTTGGCACCTTCGACGAGTTCTTCGGCATCGCCCGTGGCCGTGGGGCCGCAGAAAGCTCGACGAAGGCCTTGCCGACCGGCCGTGCGTGAGGACGCGTGGTTGCCGCAGACGCCCTTGTGGATCTCCTCCAAGATGTCCTTGCCTTCTTCACGAGGGACGCACTTCATGAGTACTCTAGAAGATGCGCCCCGCTTGTAAAGCTTGTCTCCGACGAGGACGTAAGACTTGGCGCGGCGGACGAGTTGCTCGGCCGCGTTCTTGTCGGAGGGGACCTTCTGCTCGCTGAGGTAGTCGATGAAGGGTTGCCTCCAGTCCACGTCGATCATCATGACCTCCCGCCCACCGGTGGATGGGCCGGTACGGTGGTCGGTGGCGCCGCTCCGGATGGATGGCACGTGAAGCTCATGGACGAAGACGCCCGCGGTACTTGGGCGCGGGTGGATCCAAGCTTCGAGAGGACGTCCGCTGCCACGTTGTTGTTGCGGACGATGTGATGGAACTCGAGACCATAGAATTTGTTCTCGAGCTTGCGGACTTCTAGGCGAGGGCGTCCATGTTCTCCTTGTTGCGGTCCCAGGACTTGTTGACTTGGTTGATGACCACTGCGGAGTCGCCGTAGACTAGTAGCCGCTTGATGCCAAGTGAAGCCGCGAGGCGGAGCCCGTGTAGGAGAGCTTCGTACTTGGCTTCATTGTTTGAGACCTTCCAGAAGATCTGCAGGACGTACTTGAGTTGTTCGCCCGTTGGAGAGATCGGGGAGTACCCTCGCGCCTGCGCCCTCGAGGTTGAGTGAGCCATCAAAGTACATCACCCAATGCTCTGGTCGCACGGTGGGAGTAGGTAGCTGGTTCTCCCGCCACTCGCCATGAAGTCGACTAGTGCTTGCGACTTGATGGCCGTGCGTGGCTTGAAGTCGATGGTGAGGGCGCCGAGCTCGACAACCCACTTGGAGATTCTTCCGTGGCATCTTGGTTCCTCGAGATGTCGCCGAGCGGGTAGTCGGTGACGACGGAAACCGAGTACTCCCGGAAGTAGTGTCGTAGCTTCCGCGAGGTGATGAGTAGAGCGTACGGGGAGCTTCGCACGGGGCCGGTAGCGAGCCTTGGACTCGATAGAACCTCGCCGACGAAGTAGACCGGGCGCCGGACCGGGGTAGGCGTGGCCGTCTTCCCCGCCGCTCGACAACGATGGCGATCGACCACGTGGGTAGTCGCAGCCTAGGTAGAGCAAGAGGCCGCTCGCCCTTGTGAGGAGCCGTGAGGATTGGCGGCTTTGACGAGAAGTCCTTGAGCCGGGCAAGGGCTTGATCCGCCTCTGGAGTCCACACGAACTTCTCGTGATGCTTGAGTAGTTTGAAGAAGGGGAGGCCCCGTTCTCCTAGCCTCGAGATGAATCTATTCAACGCCGCCATGCACCCCGTCAGCTTCTGGACGTACTTGATGCTCGTGGGAGCTTTCATGCTGGTGATGGCGGAGATCTTCTCGGGGTTGGCTTCAATGCCGCGCTGGCTGATGATGAAGCCGAGTAGTTTGCCCGAAGGGACGCCGAAGACGCACTTGTTCGGGTTGAGTTTCCAGCGGTACTCGCGTAGCGATGCGAAGGTCTCTTCAAGGTCGTCGATGAGGGTACTGGAGTCCCTGGTTTTGACAACCACGTCATCCACGTAGGCCTCGACGTTCTTGTTGAGTTGCCACTTGAAGCAGGCCTGGATGGCCCGTTGATAGGTAGCGCCGGCGTTCTTCAACCCGAATGACATGGTCGTGTAGCAGTACGCGCCAAACGGGGTGATGAACGCGGTCTTTTCCTGGTCTTCCTCCTTGATTGCGATCTGGTGGTACCCGGAGTAGCAGTCGAGGAAGCAGAGCAGGTCGCAGCCCGCCGTGGAGTCGATGACTTGATCAATCCGCGGCAACCCGAAGGGGTCCTTGGGGCGTGCTTGTTGAGGTCGGTGTAGTCGACGCACATCCTCCACTCGTTCGAGTTCTTCTTGCGGACGAGGACGGGGTTGGCGAGCCACTCGAGATGGAAAACTTCTCCGATGAAGCCACTGCGAGTAGCTTGGCGAGCTCCTTCTTGATGGCGTCCCGTCCGTCGTCGGCGAAACGTCGGAGGTGTTGTCGCTTGGGGGGTGGCCTTTGGGTCGACGTTAAGGCGTGCTCAATCGGCTCCCCCGGGCACTCCCGGCATGTCCGTCGGCTTCCACGCGAAGATGTCGCGGTTAGCCCGAAGAAAGCCGATGAGTGCGTCTTCCTATTTGGGGTCGAGGCCGGCCCCGATGGTGGTGGTCTTGCCGGGGTCGCCCGTTCCGAGGTCGACCGTCCCGGCGAGTACCTCCTCGGTGGCCGAGGCTTGTTGGCGCTGTCGGACTTCTCTGGGATGTCGAGTTCGCTCGTGGCGAGCTTCTTCGACGCGGCGTAGACCTCCATCATCGTGTTGGGTACTTGGTTTGTTGAAGCGATCACCACGGCCTCTGTATCGCAGTCGTGGGAGATCTTCAAGTCCCCTTGGAGGGAGAGTACACCGGCTGGACTTGGCATCTTGAGTACCAAGTAGGTGTAGTGGGGCACCGCTATGAACTTGGCGATGGCCGGTCTGCCGAGGATGGCGTGGTAGGAAGTCTCGAAATCCGCGACCTCGAACTTGATGTACTCGGTGCGGTAGTTATCCCGAGACGCCCCGAAGGTAACTGGCAGTACCACTGAGCCCAGTGGGATAGCCGCGTTGCCTGGGATGATGCTTTAGAAGGGCGTGCTGCTCTTGGTGAGCATGGGGGTGACATCGAGGTTCATCTTCTTTAAGGTTTTGGTGAAGAGGACGTTGAGCCCGCTTCCACCGTCGATGAGCACCTTGTTGAGCTTGGAACCCGCCACCGTTGGCTTCAGGACGAGGGGGAACCGTCCTGGTTCGGAGAAGCTGGTCCATTGGTCCGCGCGGGAGAAGGTGATGGGTACCTCCGACCACCTGAGAGGGGTCGGGACCGCTGGCTCGATGGACATTACTTCACGACGGGTAGCCTCTCGCTCCCGCCGCCGGCGTCCGCCGAAGAGGACGTTGACGGTCTTCTCGGGTTCTTGGAAGTCGTTGTTGTCGCCGTCCTTCTTCTTGCCCTTTTGGTCGTGAGGGTGCGGTGGCTCCGGCGTGTCCTTGAGTGCATGCCTGAGCTGGTAGCACTGCTCGGTAGTGTGGTTGCCGTTTGGATGCCACGGGCACTTCTCCTTCAGCAGGTCCTTGAACCCGCCAGAGTTCTTCTTCGAGTTCCCTTTCGCAGGGCGCTGGATAGCCGCGACGGTGTTGTCTGGCTTGCGCTTGCGGTTGGGACCCGAGTAGTAGTAGTAGTAGTTGTTGTTGTTGCGGCCGCCTTGGTTTGCATTGCTGCCGCTGCCGCCGCCCTGGTTCTGCTTGGACTTGCCGCGGATGGCGTCGTACTTGGCGTTGGCCTTGTCCTCTTCATCCGCCCAGACGTGATCATGTCCTTGAGGTGGGGGGTGGACCTGGGGCGGCGACGACCGAAGTCCTCGAAGGTGCGGCGATGGTAGAGGCCGTCCCGGAAGAGGTCGATGACCTCCTTGTCGGTGACGTCGACGACGGTAGCGCGCTTGTCGAAAAAGCGGCGCATGTACTTGCGGAGGGTCTCGCCCTCGTTCCTCGCTTGATCATGGCAAGGTCCATGCGAGTACCCGAACGGCCCATGGCGCCGCGAAGTTGCTCATGAACCGCTCCTTCGACCGGTCCCACTTGTCGATCGAGTGCTTGTCCGGCGACTCGAGCCATGTGAGTGGAGCTTGGTCCGAGACGAAGGGGAAGTAGAGGCATTTGGTGTCGCCGTTGCCGCCGCCGTTCTCGATGGAGAGGGCGTAGCATCGGAGCCACCGGATGGGATCCGCTTCGCGTCGTACTTGGTGATCCCCAAAGGTTTGAACTTGTCGGGGAGGAGCAGGTTGCGAAGCCGGGGTGAGAAGGCGGGGAAGCCGTCGCCTTCAGCAGCGGTGATCGACTTCTTCCGCCGCAACTCCTCGATCTTCTGGCGAGCGTCGTACCCGCCATGAGAGGCACCGGAGGCGTGGCCGTTCGCGTGGCCTTGGCCGCCGCGACCGCCGCCGCCTCCGCTCTCCGTTGGCCCCGTGGTTGGAGCCGCCGCCGTCACCGCCGCCGCCGTCGGGGGTCGTTGCCGCCGCCACCGGCCGGAGCGCGGTGGGGAACGACTTCTCGGTTGCCTTGGTCTTGCCGCGAAGGTCCACCGGCGTTGGAGCGGCGGCGGTTTGGGTCGGCGGAAGGTCGGCTCGAGTACCGTTGGGGCCGGCGTTGCCGCGACTAGTAGCTTCGTTGTCGCGGGGTTTAGCCGGGAGAGGTTGGTTGACTCTCGTTGTCGACCCGCATGAAGTAGGCTTCTTCGGCCGAGCTTGGCGATGACCTCTCCCGGCGCGTATGCCCCGAGCTCCGGCGTGCGATCGTTGTGATCGACATGAGGCATTGTTCGGGGGTGGTGTGTACTCGCTCTCGACCGCCTCGAGAGCTTCCGCAAGGTTGCGGATGGGGAGGTTGTCCCCCGAGCCGCCGGCGTCGTTCGGCCGCGCTTCTGTTGCGCTCGCGTCGAGCGTCCCCGTTGGCGGCGGTCTCGTCCGCGGTGCGTTGGCGGCACGCCCTCGTCCGCGGAGATGTCCTCCGTGCACCGTCTTCGGCCGTGCCCGAGGGTCCCGGGGTGTCGCGGCGGCCATGAAGACTTGGCGATCGGGTGTGCCAAGGCCGGACTCGGAGGGTGCCACCTCGGTTGGTGTGTTGGAGTCGCCCGGGCCGGTGGTGTTCCCTCCGGAACGGTAGTGAGTCGATGTAGGCGACGTATCGTGAGTCCCCCTTCGCCGAGGTCGGCGAGGCTTGCGGTCCGGCCGATGACGTATCTTCCGGTCGGCGTCGATTTTATGACCAGCCCAGAGGCTGGTCCTGACAAGGGAAGCTCTGTGGAGTCGTCCTCGGACTCAGGCTCCTCAGGGTCCGACCCGAAGTCGAACTCGTAATCCGGGTTCGAGTAGAACTCGAAGAGAGGGCTGGAGTCTGAAACGTGATCGGGGATGGCGTCGGAGTCCGAGTTGCACTCGGTTGCGGGCTCCTTGCCGGCCCGGCGTGGAGTAGGAGCTCCCGTGCGGGCCCGGCTGAGGACGCGGGGGCCACGCGCGGAGCGCCGGCGTGGTGAAGGGGCCGCCGCGATGGCCGAGCGGCCCGCTCGCATGCGATGGCCCATGGCGACGTCGGGTTCGAGTTGGAGACGGACTCGAGCTCGAAGTCAGCGTGGTGGTTGAAGAGCGAAATTTCGCCGAACTTGCCGGCGAGTTCGCCTGTGACGACTTCGGGGAAGCGTCATGAGGCTCTGTCCTCGGGTTGGGCCGCATGGTCGCGCGGCGGAAGGAGCCCGCGCCATCGCCAGCGGTGCGACCCAGGCGCCGAAGACGAAGGTGTCGCCGCGGTTGAAGGCGACAGTTGGCTTGATGTGGACGGAAGCCGGTCGAGTTCGCCATGTGATCTCGAGCGAGACCCCCTACCCGGCGCGCCGGTGTCGGTGTTTTAGACCAAGCAACCTACTACGGGGAGTACCCGAAGTAGATGAATGTGACTCGCCGAGATCGGTAACTCGAAGGAAGAGACACGTGGCACACAATTTAGACAGGTTCGGGCCGCGAGGTGCGTAATACCCTACGTCCCGTATGTCGTGTAGCTCTGGATTGATAGGGCACGATTACAAGATGGTGCAATAGTGCGCCGTGGGTTGTATGAGAGGAGATTGGATGAGGGGATCGGTCCCTCGCCTCGCCTTATATAGTCCGGGAGGCGGGGTTACAAGTCGAGTAGGGAGAGAGTACTAGTCGAGTACGTCTAGGAGTCCTCTATACAGTGCGGAACATGTACAGCTCCCTAACCGAGTACTACTCCTGTGTAGTCCTTATGCTCCACGCCTTCAGGTGCCGTGTAGCGCAAGCCGGGTAGTCCCAGGGGCCCACCGAGTAGTCGGTCCTGGTACCCACCGAGGTAGTGGGCCCAGGGAGGTCCATACGACACCCTCTCCCAACCGAGCCGCGCGGACAGTCCGCGTCGCCCTGGCGGATGGTCCGCCAGGAGCGGACGGACAGTCCGTCCTACCGCCGCGGACAGTCCGACCTTCCTTTTCTTTTTCAGCTTGATAAATTCCAAGATAACGATTTGAAGAAGTATCTTTTGGGATCATTGCTCAAGAATAATAAAGGAATCTTGTCATATGATGCAATGTACCAAACAATGCTAGGAAAATATGCAAAAGCAAGCTTCAAGAGAATTAGAGAACAAAAACAAGAGATAAGCTAGAAATAGATAAGAGAGATATACAAATGCATATGAATAAACACATGTGCTAGCTCTCAAGCCACATTTGAGATGTCAATGACATTTAGCTCATTTCTCAATTTGCAAAACCGAGATTCATCCAAAGGCTTGGTGAATATATCCGCCGATTGATCATCCGTGCTCACTCCATCAATCTTGATATCTCCTTTGCTCACATGATCTCTAAGAAAATGGTGCCGAATATCAATATGCTTGGTTCTAGAGTGTTGAACCGGATTATTGGCAATCTTGATGGCACTCTCATTGTCACATAAGAGATGAATTTTATTGAATTTCACACCATAATCAAGAATTGTTTGCTTCATCCATAGCAATTGAGCACAACAACTTCCCGCCGAGATATATTACGCTTCGGCGGTAGAAAGAGCCACTGAATTTTGCTTCTTAGACGACCAAGAAACAAGTGAACGTCCAAGCAATTGACAACCTCCGGAAGTGCTCTTCCTATCAACCTTGCAACCGGTATAATCCGAGTCCGAGAAACCTACTAACTCAAATTGAGCACCCTTTGGATACCAAAGACCAATGTTAGGAGAATACTTCAAATATCTCATAATTCGCTTTACTGCGGTCAAATAACACTCTTTAGGCGCGGCATGAAATCTAGCACACATGCACACACTAAACATGATGTCGAGCCTAGATGCGGTAAGATAAAGCAAACTACCAATCATAGACCTATAAAGCTTAAGTTCAACCGGTTTACCTCCCTCATCAAGATCAAGATGTCCATTAGTAGCCATAGGAGTTTTGATGGGTTTTGCATCTTCCATGCCAAATTTCTTCAAGATGTCCCTCACATATTTAGATTGGCAAACAAAAGTGCCTTCCTTCAATTGTTTGATTTGAAGACCAAGGAAGAAACTCAATTCACCAATCATAGACATTTCAAATTCCCTAGACATCATTTCTCCAAATTCTTTACAAAAGTCTTCATTTGTTGAACCAAAGATGATATTATCAACATAAATTTGACAAATAAAGATGTCATTTCCAATTTGCTTGGTGAACAATGTAGTATCAACCTTTCCAATTTGGAAGCCCTTTGAAAGAAGAAAATCCCTAAGCCTTTCATACTAAGCACGAGGAGCTTGTTTCAACCCATATAAGGCCTTAGAAAGCTTGTACATATGATTAGGCTTTGTGGGGTCTTCAAAACCAGGAGGTTGCTGAACATATACTAGTTCACTAATTTTCCCATTCAAGAAAGCACTTTTGACATCCATTTGATATAACTTGATGTTGCGAGAACAAGCATAAGCGAGCAAGATCATTATGGCTTCAAGTCTAGCTACGGGAGCAAAGGTTTCATCAAAATCCAATCCCTCCACTTGAGTATAACCTTGAGCTACCAATCTAGACTTGTTCTTTACAACAATACCATCTTCATTTTCTTTATTTCGGAAGACCCATTTGGTACCAATGACATTATGATTCTTGGGTCTTTCAGCCAACTCCCAAACTTCATTTCTAGTGAAATTATTTAGTTCTTCTTGCATGGAGATAACCCAATCCGGATCAACAAGTGCTTCATTTACACGCTTAGGCTCATGAAAAGATACAAAAGAATAATGTTGACAAAATGAAGCAACACGAGATCGAGTTTGAACACCCTTACTAATCTCACCCATGATTTGGTCAATGGGGTGATCTTTGGCGACTTGATGATGAATTCTTGGTTGATCAATTGATTCTTGAGTTGATGTAGAAGGTGTAGTCATAGGGGCCATTTGACCATCTTCTTGAGATGAGTCATTGTTGCTTGAGTCACCTTCTTGTTGATCATGATCATTTGTTGTGGAAGTATATGGATTTGCTTGAATAGAGATTGATGGACCTTCATCATCATCTTCTTCTCTAGGCATGATCCCCGATAGCCATAGTCTCCATTGCTTTACTCAATTCTTCACCTCTCACATCATATAAATTCTCTTTCTCATCTTGAGAGCCTAATGTTTCATCAAATTGCACATCATATGCTTCCTCAATAAATCCCTTGGACTTTTTGTATACTCTATAAGCTTTGGAATTTGAAGAATATCCGAGAAGAAATCCCTCATCACACTTGCTTTGAAATTTAGACAACCGAGAGCCTTTCCTCAAGATATAACACTTGCAACCAAAAATCCGAAAATATGAAATATTTGGCTTCCTTCCATTTATAAGTTCATATGGTGTTTTGTTGAAGAATATATGACAATATAGCCTATTAGAGGCATGGCAAGCGGTGCTGATAGCTTCGGCCCAAAAAGAATCCGAAACTTTGTACTCATCTAGCATTGATCTTACCCCTCATCTAGCATTGATCTTACCATTTCAATTAAGGTCCTTTTTTTCCTCTCAACTACACCATTTTGCTTCGGTTTATATGTAGTTGAGAACTCATGCTTGATTCCTTTCTCATCACAAAACTCTTCAACATTTGTGTTCTTGAATTCACTACCATTGTCACTTCTCACTTTCTTCAACTTTAGCTCAAATTCATTTTCGGCTCTTCTCACAAATGACTTGAAAATGTCACAAGGAATAGCTTTCATGAAGAAAGAATACCCATGTGTATCTTGAATAATCATCCATAATTACAATATAATAGGTATTTCCACCAATGCTTCTATAGGTAGTGGGACCAAATAAATCTATATGTAGTAATTCCAATGGTCTTGTGGTTGACATAGTACACTTGTTAGGATGTGGATTGGCAACTTGCTTTCCAGCTTGACAAGCACTACACAATTTATCTTTCTCAAATTTTACATCTTTCAAGCCAAGAACTAAGTCATGCTTCACTAACCGGTTGAGTTGTTTCATACCAACATGACCAAGTCTTCTATGCCATAACCAACCCATAGAGGCTTTTGAGAATAAGCAAGTAGTCAAATTTGTCTTTTTAGATGAGAAATCCACTAGAAATAAGCTCTCATGACGAAAGCCCTTAAAAATAGAATCTTTCCCATCAAGTGAGGTAACCTCAAAATCATTGCTAGTGAATGTACATTTATAACTATTGTCACAAAGTTGAGCAATATATAGCAAATTGAAATTGAGAGAATCAACTAGCAAGACATTAGAGAGATTATAATCTTTAGAGATAGGAACTTCACCAATGCCTTTTACACCTCCCTTGCTATCATCTCCAAAAGTGATGTTGTCAAAATCGGAAATGTCTTCATCAAGATGAGAGAATATTTTTCTTTCGCCGGTCATGTGGTTTGTACAACCACTATCAATAACCCAATGTCTTCCTCTGACTTTATAGTTCACCTACAAAATAAATTACTTTGTTTTAGGTACCCAAATTTTCTTGGGTCCTTCAATGTTAGTGACCAAAATTTTTGGCACCCAAATAGATTTCTCTTTACTACTACCAAGAGAGCGACCAACATATTTAGCACAAACAACACCCTTAGAATCTTTCTCAAGAATATAGGAAGGATCCAAGGATACAGTCTTCTTGCTCTTGCATTGGTGATTCACATGAACTTTTGCCTTGCACTTATGACACATTTTGACTTCTTCCTCTTCTTCATATGTCACATCTGAAGTCACAAAAATTTTCTCTTTAGGGATGAAAGCCTCTTTCCCTTTCTTAGGCAAATAGCTAAGCCCATTTTTCTCCAAGGTGAATTTTTGATTTGTCCAAAGATGATTAAACCAGACATGACTCCCAAAATACCGTGCAAGATCATATGACAAACACTCAATCTCCTTCTTCAAAGATTCATTTTCTAACAATAAGGAGTCACAAGATATATCCTCACTAATGCAAGAGCTAGTTCTTGTGCTACAAGATGGGTTAGATAAACATGGAGAAGTATTCAATATATTACATTCAACACCCATGCTCATTTTTCCTTTGACTTCTTGTGCAAGGAGAGAGTTGTGAGCTTCCTTAAGATCCTCATGCTTTTCTTTAAGAGTTTCCCAAGAAATGTTGAGTGTTTCATGAGAAGTCTTAAGATTTTCATGTGTAGTCTTTAGCTCCTCAAAAGAATTTTGAAGTGAAACATTTTTGAACTCCAAATCCCTCAACTTTGATCTCTCCATGCGCAATTTGTCATCATACTTAATGACCATGGAAACAAGATCATCATAAGATAAAGCATTATCATCATTATCACTATCACAATCATCATCATCATCGTCGATTATTACCTTTGATTCACCTTTTGCCATGAGACAATATGGCTTGGAGAAGAGTGAAGGAGCTTCCTTGATAGCAACCCCGGCAAGACCCCTTGAAGGCTTGTCATCATCATCTTCATCGGAGCTTGCATCGGAATCCCACTCAACAAAGTAAGCTTGGCCATTTTTCTCCTTGTTGTAATATTTCTTCCTCTTAGGTACACTCTTCTTGTCTTTCTTCTTGCCATATTTGTCTTCTTTCTTGTTTGGATAATTAATTGAGATATGTCCAATTTCACCACAATTGAAGCAATCTTTTCCTTCAAAAGGATTCTTCTTTGATGATTGCCCCATCTTGCCAAACTTCTTCTTCATAATTCTTTTCAGCCCTTTTACAATAAGAGCCTTTTCTTCATCGGAGTCAATGTCTTGGTTCTCATCATCATTTTCTTCTTAAGTAGCCTTGGCCTTGAGAGCAATATTTTTCTTCTCTTCATTCATTGATTAGCCTTGAACTTCCTTTTGTGATTGCTTGAATAAGGCATAAGTTTGCACTTCACCAAGCACCTCCGTAGGAGTCATCTTACTCAGGTCTCTCCTCACAAGAAAAGTCACAATTGTCTCATATTTTTCTGGAAGGCATCTAAGGAACTTGTGAGAGAAGTCTTTGTTTGAGACATCAAAATCAAGACACTTGAGCTCATTCACTATATCATTCAACTGGTTGAACATGGTTGAAACATCTTCATCTTTCTTCATAGTGAACTCATTGAACTTTCCCTTGTATACGTAGAGTTTTGCTTCTTTAACGGTTGATGTTTCCTCGTAGATTTCCATAAGCTTCTCCCATATCTCATTTGCCTTTTCAAGTCCCTTCACTCTATTGAATTCACTAAGAGCAAGAGCATTGTAGAGTACACTCAAGGCCCTATCGTTGAGTTTCTCATTTTTATCATCTTGATCCGTCTTATTTTTAGGATCCAAAATAACATATCCTTCCATCACAATTCTCCATAATTCTCTTCCCAAAGCCTTGAAGTGAACCTCCATTCTTTTCTTCCAACAGTCATAATTGTTTCCATCAAAGACTGGTGGCTTCCCAACATGAAACTTATCTTCCTCTGCCATTTATCCTACTCCGAGATGGTTAAATCTCACAAACAAGGAGTCCTTAGCTCTGATACCACTTGTAGGATCTAGGATACCGACTAGAGGGGGGTGAATAGGCGGTTTAAAATCTAAAAACACGACACTAGAGAAATTTAATTAGAATCACAAGGAGGATTAAATCTCTGCCTATTCTATTCCTATGTTGGAGGTTTGCGTCCTAGGGTGACAAGATATAATTCAATCTCTAGAAAATAAAAGCTCAAAGTAAAGTACTTGAAGATAAAAAGAGCAAAGAAATAACCGAGCCCGAGAGACGAATTTTTATCCCGTGGTATCGATGACTTGCCGGTCACCCCTAATCCATGTTGAAATGGATTCAATGTTCAACCGCTCCTCTATCAAGGCACCGCTTGATCTTGAGCCGGTTAGAACCAAAGAACCACTCCACACCTTGATTCTACTAGAGTTGCTCTTTACCGCTCCGGTGAGATGAGCACAATACCTCTCACAACATGAAATCCGAAGCCACGCACAAACTTCTTGCGAGCTTCAACGGATTCTTCCACCACCAAGCCGTCTAGGAAGCGGCAACTTCCAAGAGTAACAAATCAACCACTTGTTTGATGATTCCCTAGTGCCACAAATATCAAAACCTTGATGCAATGCACTAGAAGCTCTCAATCTCACAAAGAATGCAACCACTAAGCCAAGTGAGTGAGAAAGAGGAGAGGGAGAACTCTACAAGGGAGTATGGACCTTTCAAAGTGCCAAGAGAGACTCTCCACCCCGAGCTTGGAGTATTTATGCTCCCCCTTCCCGTTACTAGCCGTTATGGGTAAAACTCGTACCTCGCGAACTGTCCGCGATGCCCTCGCGGACTGTCCGCATTTGAATTCCAATGGTAAAAATGCGAAGTCAACGGTTGGCAGAACTGACCATTGGGCCGGGCGGACCGTCCGCCAGGACCCCGCGGGTCGTTCGCCTGGGCCCCGCGGACTGTCCGCCCGGTCCACCGAGGTGCACCCTGTTATGTTAGGTTTCGAGGAGAATAACAGATCGTCCGCATAGGGCCCACAGACTGTCGGCCTGGAAGCGCATTTTTCTCGAAAACTTTTGCCAAAAACCTCAAATATTAAATAAATATCAAAAACCCGCGGACCGTCCGCCCCGAGAGCCCGGACTGTCCGCCCAACACCTGAAAACTATTTTTTCTTAAGATTTTCAACGAAACCCTTTTACCAAGAGAAAACGTCACTCATCTAAATGCAATGCATGCAAATTTTTGATCCAAGTGGCACTAAGGAAAGTCAAGCAAATGAAATTGATCCCTCTTGATAGTACGGCTATCTATCCTATCAACCCGGTCATTTAACATCCTCTAATCACCTTATGACCGGCAAAAATAAAACCTTATCTTTTACCTTTGCCTTGAGCTCTTTCCAACACAAGTCATACAAGGCTTTCTCGTTCATACCACGTGATCTCATCATTTCACCGAACTAACCTATTCTTATAACTCAAATAAAAATGTTAGTCCACAATGATTGTCATTAATTACCAAAACACTAAATAGGGGCCTAGATGCCTTCACCAATTAGTATTGGCGGACCATCAGCTTCACCATTTGTGCACCACAACTATTGTGAGCTACATTACAGATTAAGGTGAAATTGACAAACAATCTGCAGGAGCTGCATTCACGAACCCATTCTAGCCCTTTTCATTTTCATCTTTGCTTCCAATGTTTAAACAATATGTCTCTATTATGTTGTAAAACAAAAGATATGGACACCAAAATCTTTTCAGGTTGCCAAAGTATGGGTCTCTTTTTAGAATACATGTTAAATGCCACATCACAGCGGGTTTTTTCGGTTATAGGCCATGTGCTATTTCTGGTTATCTCCATACTTTAACCCAGTATCAGTTAGCTGGATGCTTCTATTGCTATCTTCATACTCCAATATTAGTAATGCTTCCTTTGCTATCTGCATATTCCAATATCAGTATGCTTCCATTGGGTAAAATGGTTTAACTGAAAAGTACTTTTCTGGTCTATTGGGTTCATATCCAAATGAACATGTAATGTTTGAGCATCTGTTTCTACTTTCAGAGGAGCTAATGATATAAATTGATGGTTTTATTAGCCTTTATAATAAATCTATTATTTATGGTGATGCTGTTCACCCCCTCCCTTAATCTGTCACACGACGTACGAACCCCTATTAGCATAAGCGTTTGCACGTGAATCAGGTCTATTCTACTCAACACCGTGGGCTTTAATTGATCAGCGCGAGCTCTAATTGAATCAGGTCTATTCTACTCAACGTTGTGGGCTTTAATTGATCAGCGTGGGCTCTAATTGAATCGGGTCTAAGACTTGAACTCTATCCCTAACCAGACTAGAACTCCAACTATGTGTACATGGACGCACCAGCACGAATATATAATGAAAAATGAAAACCCCAAAACTGAACGTTTGTGAAAGCCCGTGCGAGAGGACAACTTTCTTTATGAGAGCTTCCGTTTGTAGACTTTGTGATTGTCCGCATGTGATTTGCGGCCGCACATCATCTCGAAACAAGTTGCAATCGTCGTTGCTTGTGTGTCTTGGATGCATTAGCCACCAAGATCTTCTGACGTGAAGCAAGATTCATTTGATCTTGAATATAGAACCAAGCTGAGAAGATTGGTTGCTGTGCTGCTGCCTGTTGGAAACTGCTCAGTTCATCAGTGCTGGACGTCATCATCTACGGTTAGCTGGATGCTTCCTTTGCTATCTTCATACTCCAATATCAGTAATGCTTCCTTTGCTATCTTCATACTCCAATATCAGTATGCTTCCATGAGGTAAAACGGTTTAACTAAAAAGTACTTTTCCTGGGTACAGTTGTGGTCTATTGGGTTCATATCCAAATGAATATGTAATGTTTGAGCATCTGTTTCTACTTTCAGAGGAGCTAATGATATAAATTGATGGTTTTATTAGACTTTATAATAAATCTATTATTTACGGTGATGTTGTTCACCCCCCTCCCTTAATCCGTCACACGACGTACGAACCCCTATTAGCGTAAGCGTTTGCACGTGAATCAGGTTTGTTCTACTCAGCACCGTGGGCTTTAATTGATCAGCGCGAGCTCTAATTGAATTAGGTCTATTCTACTCAATGTTGTGGGCTTTAATTGATCAGCGTGGGCTCTAATTGAATCGGGTCTATTCGGTGTGTAACCAGACTTGAACTCTATCCCTAACCAGACTAGAACTCCAACTATGTGTACATGGACGTACCAGCACGAATATATAATGAAAAATGAAAACCCCAATACTGAATGTTTGTGAAAGCCCATGCGAGAGGACAACTTTCGTTTATGAGAGCTTCCGTTTGTAGACTTTGTGATTGTCCGCATGTGATTTGCGGCCGCACATCATCTCGAAACAAGTTGCAATCGTCGTTGCCTGTGTGTCTTGGATGCATTAGCCACCAGGATCTTCTGACATGAAGCAAGATTCATTTGATCTTGAATATATAACCAAGCTAAGAAGATTGGTTGTTGTGCTGCTGCCTGTTGGAAACTGCTTGGTTCATCAGTATTGGACGTCATCATCTACGGTGATAACTGCAATCTGTCGGCTGAATATCCTGATGATCTTGTTGCTAAACTGCCGAAGGAGCATGGTAATTCCTAAGCAAACCGTTCAATATTTCTAAATGTCCATGCGTTTGTTGAATCAAATAGATCAAAGATGTTCAGTGCCCGTGGCAACGCACGGGCACTCCGCTAGTTGAGTTTCAATCTTGGAGGTCGGGACGGTGAGGTGGGCCTGAGTATTGTTGGGCTTCCTTTCGCTTTGCGGGTGGTCGTGGAGGATTGCTGTGGGTCACATCACAGTTTTCGGTATTTAGATCTCAACAGTATATCAATTTTTGAGTCTCAAAATGAATTTAAATGAAAAAAGTTTGAACTACAAGGTTGTAAATCTCGTCGAAAGTTACAAGTTTCGTAAAAGTTTATCTCCATCTGAGTTCATAAAAAACTTACGATTTTTTGAAAACAGACTGACTCTAACCGCCACGGGCCACGGCGGTTGCAATGCTACAGTACTCAACCGCCGTGGGCTACGGTTGTAGGTTACCGTAGCACCTGTAACCGCCATGGCCCATTTCGTCCTACTGCCCCATAGGCCACGGCGGTGATAGGTTATTTTTGCTAAAGTTTGAAATGATGGAATATTTTTCCACAATGAATAAAAAAGAAATTAAAAAAATAAAAACGAAATGGACAAAGTATGCTCCGGTCGCCGAAGTATATTAAATTCCATGATTGAGATGAAATGGACAAGGCCGAAGATCATTCCAGCGTTTCCGCGCAACAGGAGGACATTTCAGTGAAAACTTGGCTTTGGCACTGAAATAGTGGGATGAGACTGTTGTGGATGTAATTTACACGGCGCTGGCGATTTGCTAGCTTTGTAATCTCAAAAACATTGTCTTTTGCCAATATGAATGATGTAAGTTGACCATACAAGATTACGATGATCCCAAATTTACTGCATTATCAAGTCCGTTGTAATCTTAAAACATTGTCTTTGCCAATATGAACAATGTGAGTACAGTAAATTGACCATACGAGAAAATGACGATCCCGGCTTGCTTATTTCGGCATCTTCTACAACATTTTTTCCTCACAACAAATCAGCTGACTTGATTAGTGCGTAGTTTTATTTCTCACAACAAACCTAAGGTATCTTCTCTTAAAGACTTGCTAAACGCAGCCTGTTGCTAAGGAACTCTCGGCATTCATATATTTCTATGTTCGATACGCTTGGTATATCAGCACAGATGCATGTGTGCAGTGTGACTGAAGAAAATGTGTAGACACTGTGCTTGAAGGTTGGAGTTGATGTTTCTTGTAAAAAAAAGGCCCAACATAAAACATTAGGGGTGTGCTTGATTGGGTGGCCTTAGGGCTCGACTGCACCCGGGAGCTCAATCTTGTGTTTGGCTTCCCTGGCTCAACATTGGATTCCGTGCTACATGGGATTTAAAGCAGCCACAGCCAGGTTCATTTGCTACGCCAAAATGTGGTGTAGGACTTTGGCATGGCCGAATCGAGCACCTACCGCGCTCACAGCAGCCATCAGCTCGTATAGAATCACCTCCCTCGCTTCCCTTTCCCTTGCGCCTCGGCTCTCTGCGACGGCGATGGCGGCGTTGCCGCCCCTTCCCCGCGCGTAGGTCTTCGATGAAGGCAGACGCGACAAGGCGGGCAAGACACCAATGGCGGAGGAAGTACAAAGGGGCGCAGCGGCGGCGAGCAGAGAGACGTGGACCGCGCCACCGTCCATCTCTTCGAACTTTATGTTGCCGGCGAAGGCGGCCTCGTCGTCGAGGGCCGGAAGCAGGACCGCGCACATGGCCGTGCTGCAAAAGAGGTCCCGTCGAGCGCCACCACACTAGGCGGCTCCTCGGCGACAGCGGCGCGCGCGCAGGCCGCGCAGCTCCACCGCGAACTGCGCCACCAGCAGAGCTGCAGAGCAGTCGAACTCCACGCCACTACGCGCGCGGACATGGCCCGCCTCGTCGTCAAGCTCTGCAAGGACCACCGCGGAGCATTTTTAGCTCGGCCCGCGCCATGCCCGCCCACGAACCTTACTGGATGGGCGTGGGCAGAGATCTTGAAGCCCGCAAAATTTTTTTTGGACCGAGCCTGACCCAAAATACTGTTTTTAGTTGTTTACACTATAAAATGCGTGGGTGGCCCGCCTAAGACCGGGCCCGACCCGAAAACTGAGACCCGACACGTCCCATGGGACGGGCATGGACAGGATTTTCTCGACCCGGGGTTTTTTTCGGCCCGACACGAACCCGGCCCGGCCCGTGGAATGCTCAGGTCTAACCGCGGACATGGACCGCCTCATCGGAGCTGCAGTGGCTGCGGCACCCGATTAGGGCCTCACCTTGGCTCGATTCATGTTGCTGGTGGTAGGAGGAGGTAGAGCAGGTCGCGACAAAGATGTGGCTATGGTGAAACGGGAAATGGCATAGTGGTGGAGGTGGTGGACGAGCTCGAGCTAGAGCTCAGTGGCAACCATGGCCGCAGTGGAGTATGCTCCTGAAGTGTTCGATGAAATGCCAATAAATGTTGAAAGTGTGGTAATGTTACCGATTCTGAGTCCACCATATTCATGTGTTCAAGAACTTGCCAAACATGATCTCCATGGAGCCGAGCACCAAGGCCAAGTTTCCAAATACGTGAAGGTGCACCATGGCAACCAGGCTTCCGCTGGCTATAGACAGGCTGAGGAGCCGGGCCCACGTGCATGTGAGCAAACACGACCTATAGTTCTATTACTTCAGGAGAAGTGACTGGGCACAGCCCCGGGGCCATGCCCCTCCCCCTACTATTTGAGCGCACATACCGTATATATTTATAACCAATGAAAATCTAGTTATTTATTGAATGATCATGGGTTATATTGATGTATTCGTAACTTGTGAAGTGGATATTAACTATTTTTTGCATAAATAAGTATTACCTTATCAAATTAGTTTTATATTGAAGTTAGGCACTCATACATTGTTCACACGGCATCCTCCATGCCAAAATCTTGGCTACGCCACCGGTACACACCAAGGACAATTGCGCGGCTCGCTCGCCACGCCGCCTGGTCGTCGACGTCCGCACCCCTAGCGTCGGACTCAAGGTCATCGGCGATCGGCATCGCTGAAGTTCCCTCCGTAGGTCACGCTGGAGAAGTCATTGTGCTCTTGTTTTTCACCTCGCCTTGGTCGGAACTCGGACGCCGGTGTAACACAATAGGTGTGCAAAGGAAATGGGTGGGGAGTGCAGGTGCTACTACCCGACAATGGCGTAGCTAGGGGACCCTGCAACTCCGGCCAATGCAAGTATATATATGTATTTTTTAAAGAAAAAATATAAATGTGTTGATGTTACATGACTGATTACTTGAAGTTGAGCTGTGTTACTTTTAGTGGTTAGTGCATATTGTTGGCGCGAAAAGTGCACTCAACGCCAAACACACAGCAAGCCGAACAAAGCTAGCTTCACACGTGCAGAGAGCGAAAGACGTGCCAGTCAATGTTTCCTGAAAATTAACAAAAGACAAAGCAGTTAAATACCAAAGCTTGGAACTTGCCGGGTGGTACCAGACAGTTCCATATTTACGGCTAAGAAGCCAAATGAGATGACACATAGCTATAGAAAGCTATCTGCCAACGAAATACAACCATTCGGGAAACCGCAAAGGGGAAAAAGTAACACTGCCGAATGGATGACGTAAGCATGACGGCGATCGGTCTTTGTTTGAACAAGGATGCACGTACACAAAGTCATGACCGATCCCCATGAAGATTAACATTAAATAAGTGAATAAAGTAAAGCACGAACATGATCATGTATTAAACGAGTATGCATAGACCCACAGCACTAGTCTACCGCATGTCTAGTTACTTTAAAACCCGTCAGGTACGATGCCAGAACAAATCTATCCACCGCATGATACAACTTGCATGAAATCGTACCACTTTCCACAAATAGATCTATCCACCGCATGATACAATCTAAATATGGAAAGCTAAAAGCATACATCATTTAAAGCATGGATAACGCACGTGTTCTACTCGTGGAGAAACATAACCGAATACGGCTGATCAGCCGATTCGGGGTCCATGAAGAAGGAACAAACATTACCAAGTGAATAAATCTATCAGATTGATTTGGGAATCTAATCCACCGGATGACTAGCTCCAAAGCAACCCAAAAACTCGCATCTACCGCATGATACCCGGCTCTTTCAAGATTTATACGAACATCGCAAGCTTGAACCCGCAACACGTAACAACCTAGATCGATTCGGTTTCGGCTATCGGAAAACACAAGATCCACGTGTTAAAACATGAAATCTACTCGAACAAGGATCATAAAAGAGATAGAGCCGATCCAAACCCATCTAGATTGGGCAAAGGTGTGTTACATGAATTAAAACATAAAGTAAAAACTCAAGATAACACGGGGTAACTTAATGAATCTATCAGATCTTGCCAAGATCCAATAGAGCCGATAACTAGCTTCAAGCTAGATCTTAGCCCACCGCATGGCTCATGATCTAACGAGAAACCTTCTTGAACCAAGCTTGAATCTACCGCATGACACGAAGCATGGTAACAAGACTACTTGCATCAGATCTAAATCCACCACATGATACTAGACATGATACAAGGTTGCCGGTACTCACGGAGGTCGACGGATCGATTGGCCCTCTCGAAGAACTCGACGACACGACAAGGGACTCTAGGGTTTGGCGTAAGGCCGGTGTGTATTGAAGAATGATTGTGTCTGTTACATACATTCAGGGGTTATATTTATACCCTGTTGAGTACAACTTTGAATGGATTCGTTGCCTAACTTATCTCTAAGCTTGATCGCCTATCCATCCATTCGTCTTCCCTGATTGAGCCACGTCACCGTCCAATCCCGCAAAATCGGCTCTCTCTTGTTCCTTTGCCGAACCGAGCGGTATAGCCGACCGCAGATCCCTTTGCCGAATATCTCTGAAAATATCCTTCCTTCCACCAGACGGACTCTTTATCGAACCGGACCCACAAGTCAGACTCCTTACCAAATTTTGGTGTTAACACATGCCCCTTCAATTGTGGGATAAAAGTAATTTTTTGTTCCACAATTGACTCCAGCCACGAATACTTCAAATCAAATCTGTCAACACCTGTTCTTCGCAATTCGCCGGAATCTTCATCCAGATCCAACCCTAGATCCCCTCGTTCCGAGCTCAAACCTCAAATGGCAGCTCAGAACCAAGATGCTCAGGTAAATTCATCCCCCGTAAGCCTCGTTCGGCATTTAGGTTTTCAATTTTACCTGAGATTTCCCTTTCCGCTTTTCTTCCAGGAGCCTTCTACTGCGCTTTTGATTCGTACCGAGGCCAATTCGAGGTCTTATTATCTTGACCCTGTGGGGAACTCTGACCCTCGAGATTTCATCGCAGCTGAATCTCAGAGAATCCCCTTCAAAGCAGCTCTGTCTCCACCGCCTCAGTGGCAAGATGCTTTCAAGAACTGGCCTTTACCTCCAATTGCGGCCGGAAAACTTGGTATCGGAGGATTCTTGCAGACAAGAGTGGATTGACCAACCTGGACACCCTCCGTATTGCCCAGTGCTTGGAGTTATCCGTGGCTGAGACTCCCAAGAACGAAGACCTCCTGATAGCAGCCTGCCACTTCTGGTCAAATGGCGTCAACGCCTTCCTTTTTGGCCATGGCCCAATGTCTCCAACTTTGGCCGATGTATATATGATCACCGGCCTTGACATCACAGGGTCTGTCCAGCCCTGGAACTTCAAAGGTTCTTCTCGCCAGACAGGGGTAAAGCCAGGGAACGGATATAAGAATTACATCTTGAAGCACATGAAAGACAATCCCCTTGGCGATGTTGAATACAAAGCGTTTCTGAATATGTGGCTGTGCAGATTTGTCTTCTGTGGCAAAGCCAACGAGCCTACCTTGAACCATATTGCAATGGCGTCTCATTTGGCCAGTGGCAACCGCCTCCCCCTTGGAAAATTCTTCCTCGGCAGTGTATACCACATGCTTCACCAAACTGTTACTCAGATGTATACCAGCCAAAGGATAACATGTGTCAACGGCCCTTGGTGGTTTGTTCAGATATGGCTGCAGCTCCACCTGCATCAAATTGTTGGTGTTGATTTGAACACCAGGCTTTTCCCTTCATCCAATCACCCTGAAGGAGAAAACAATGCTACCAGGGGATGTCAGAGTTATGGAGAAGCGGCTTCAACTGTTATTATTCAGCAAGACATCAGCCAGCTCTTCGAACTGTTCTTCAAAGGTTTCCAGAACCCTCTCTGGCTTCCCTATCTGGACAATGATACATTGACTTTCCCTGTTGAATTCTCCTTTGAGCCTGGTCGTTAAGATGGGAGATTCTTGGAAATTTTCAACATCGTAATTCGCCCATGTATACTGCCGGCCGAATTCAATGGAGGAAGGCAGAATCAAAGCACTTATGAATATTATCAGCCTAACATAATGGCCCGGCAACTGGGATGTGGCCAGATGCCCCCAAGATTGTTCCTGCACGAATTCCTCAAGCCCAGAGAGGAAATCAAAGAGCTGATGCAGGGCAGCAGGGTTTTCAATTATGTGTGCAGTCCCACTGTCTACACATGTCCTTTCGTGCCCACAGTCATAGCTCATCCCACCTTTAACTCTTGGTGGCAAGAACTCCACGATCACATCTTCAGTGAGCCTGTACATGTGTTCTGTGCAGAGTTGATGCCTGATTTCCTGCCAACTTCAGAGGTAATACAATGAACCTTTGGATCAGACATATCCTCTTTATTCATGATTCTGACCTTCATCTTCTTGTCCACAGAACACGGTGCCTGCCCCTCGAGCCAGGGATATTTCTTACAATGCTGAAGGCCCAATCTCAGCACTGGGATTCAAATCCACAACCCTGGCTCAACTAATGGCCAGGTATGCTACAACAGATCCTAGCTTTTCTAGCCTTGCTGCTGACAGGAGGCAAGGTCTGCATCTGATTGCTCCTCCAAATGCCAAGAGGAGAAGAACTGTCAAGAAAGTGCTTGTTGAGGTAAAAAACCTTTACCTTCTTGATTACAAGATTACTCTATTCTTGATAAATCATATCGTTGTGCATTTTCAGACCAGAGCCCAGCAGCCTTCAGAACTAGCACCTGCCAATGCCCCATCCACTGGTACGATCTCTACTGTCCTTTCTTAAGGATGAACACTGGCATTTACCCTTTCAATTTGACATTTGCAGAAGAAACAATGGAAGAACAGCTTGTAGATGTCCCAGTGGTTCAACAAGCAAGTCCACCCAGGGTTGAATTACCTATTCCAGTGGAGATCTCATCTTCATCACCTTCTGCAGAAGCAATAAATTCTCCAGAGATGAATCTCCCAATCCAGTCGGAGCCATCAAGTCCTCCAAGGGCACAATCACCTGTTGGTCATGCAGAGACAACAATCCCAACGAGAGATAGACCCGACTCCTCATCGGCCGGAAGCCCACGAGCTACCAGCAGCTGCATCAACACCTCCCAGCTCGGAAGCTTCAGCTCTACCTGGAGCACCTCCTTCACCTGTGATTGCCCCTGCTCAAGAAACCAGCCATGAGGTATCCATCTGCACATAACTCTGCTACCTCCACGTTTAGCACTCTTAACTCGGCAATACTACTTCTCAGGATCAGGCTCCATCACCATCAAGCCCGCCGTCAGAGAGCAATCCAGCTGCCGAGGTGATGGAAAGAGTATACCAGCCTCTGTCAGATGAAGTGTTAGCAAAGCTTAAAGAAATTGTTGCCTGGCTAGAAAGGGATGCACAAGATCGGTTCAAGGATCTTGATCACTTCGAGGAGATGTTTGAATCCATCGACCAAGAACTTCCCCGAAGACATCGAACTTCTCTATCATCCGTCTATGGCTTAGACACCCTTTACGCACCCATAAAGCATGCTTTGAGGAAATTGCGCTCCGCGCCCGCTATTGAAAAGAAGAAAGCCGATGCTGAACATGCCATGACCGGGGCACAATCCCGAGCAGAGAGCCACAAGGATACATTGGCTAACCTGCAGGCTTCTTATGATCTGAAAATTGCCAGGAAAGCTGCTCTAGAAGCAGAACTGAGAAGCCTGTCAGCGGAGATAGAGGCTGACAAGGAGAAAATAGCCGAGCTCCCTGGATTGATAGAAAAGACCCAAGCGGAAGCAAAATCGGCAATCACCAAGATAGAGCAATGCGATGCAGAACTCATCGACTTGTCTGGTACTCAAAAAGATTGCCAGGAGCTGCTGGACAATTTCCGTCTAACAACATCCAATGCTCGTGGTGTGATTGCGAAACATCTGAACATTTGAATGCCCCCATTGATGTATAACCGAATTGGTCGTTCTTGTAATATTTTCTTGCAATTTGTTCCCTTTCTTCTGCGTACCTTCAAATATAATGCTGAACGACCCATCCGGCAAAGAAACGCCAACTCCCGAATAGCATTTTGATCCTCTTTAGCCGAACCAATCAACTGAACGCGGCTCAGCCTAGAACTCCAAGCGACCCGTCGGCGGGCTGGCCAAGGAAACCTTTCCACCTTCCGATTTTCTTGGGATATGCGCCACGATCCAAAGCCACGACTCGAAGCCACGATTCATCCTGCCAGGCTTATAAATGCAACCATAGGTGCCCCTAGCTCTCCACCAGGCCTTTTAGCTCTCGAATCTTTGCCAATCTTAGCCCTTCTGCAAACAGTGCACATCCCAAACCATTATGGTGCGCCGCCTCAACCGCCGCCGCGCCTCCGACGAGGCAGAGGGGAGCAGCGCCAACGCGCGCCGGAGGCAATGATCGTCAATTCCTCCTCTTTGATTCGACTTTTGACCTTCTTCTTGCCTTGACGATCATCCCTTTTTTCAGATTGATTCAGTGGAATCCGTCTCCTGCGCCGGCCAATCAACCCCTCCCAGACGACTCCTCGGAGTCCGACGACCACTCCCCGGTGCCGTACGGGGAAGAAGACGCTCTCCGCTTTAGGGAGGAGCTGGAGGCGTCCCGGCGTGAGCTAGAGGACGTCTCCAAGAAGGCGGGCCTAGCCGAGCTGGAATGGGAGGACCAGCGCAAACAGCTGCTGGAAGCCATCGACGGTACGGCTCTGAGATTAATTCTTGATCCAACCCGGCTTTTGATGCTAATCTTTTTCTTCTTGCTTCTTGCAGCCCGCGATGCTGAGCTCAACCAGCTGAAGGCGCTGGTAGAGCAACTGGCCGAGAAGGTGAACGCCCGCGGCGACACGCCGGTGGAGCGCCTTGCCGCGGTGGAGCACCGCGTCGATGAGGTGGCTACCCATGGCGTCCGTCTGGGCACTACCTTGGGCCTGGCTGCCATGGCGACGCACACGGACGTCGATTACTCCACCCGGCCGCGCGGCTATCGGGGCGGCGCGCCAGAGGACATTGAGGAGATCGAGCTCATCCTGGAGCGCCTTGATGGCCATGGCGACGCCATCGCCAAAATTACTCATCCCCAATCTGTGTTGAATAGGCTTTTCGACTAGATTGTACTAGGGATGTGTAAATATCGGCAATAGATGAAGAACTTTTGAATTCTGTGCTTGTTTTGTGATGACTCCTTTTGCATTTTGCATCTGCGAATTTTGTTTTCTTTGAATGCATTCGGGAGCTATCTTGAGTCGAACGCGCGAGAACAACTGCCCCTTGGCACAAAATCCACAGAGGATCCCGATTCGGCAATCCATAAACCCTTCGCACTTGGGAGAAAACCCTGCCGTTTGGTATTCCAACAGTGTGTACTGGCCAGTCATCACTCCCAATGCGCCCCTTCGGTCAATAAAATAGCCTGCGGGGAGGTTCTGCAAATCCACTCGCACACTCATCCATCATTTCTCATCTCTTCCCCTGTCTCTAGAGGAAAAAACCTCAAAGCCATGGACAAGGGTAAGCAACCCTAGGAGAGCGGCTCATCAAAGAAGCGTACGATTCGGAAGTGAGTTCTTCCTTGACCTGCTCCTCGTTCTTCCGCATGATCTCGCGCTTCATGTTTTCTTCTTGTCCTCTTCCAGCCTTGATTTGCTCCCCGAAGAAATCATCGGGACCGAAGATGTGCCTGAGTACATCTCCTCCGATTCCTCCCTCGAAGCAGAGGATGCCACGCCTGAACAGAGGACCAACCATCAACTGCGCCGCCGCGTTCGGCATCTGGAGCACGGCCTCAGGGACATCACCGCCCGTTGCCAAGCCGAGTGCGAGCGTCGCATGGCTCTGGAAGCACTAGTAGGGGGTAAACGTTTCTGACTCCTTCATGACCTCGTGCTTGCACTTGGATTTCTTGCCCCTAACCTTGATTCCTCCGTTTCAGATGTCTCTGACAGGTACAACAACCTGAAGGCGGCCTGGGATAGCTTGGTGGAGGCCGCCAATCATGGTCACCCCCATGCGTTCCAAGTTGCCGTCACGGTGGTCCTGGAACAACTAAAGAGGGAGCAGCCGAAGAAGTAAAGAAAAGATCGAATCATACTTTCGCTTCTTTCTCCACGCCTTCTGCTTCCCACCTCCTCGGAGATCTGACCACCAGGGTTGTTTGATGTAATCCTGCAAGAAGCAGTTGTAATGTAGTTTTTGTGCTAAGGGCAATGCATCTAGGCACTAGCCATTTCTCCTGTTCAAGGAATTTTTGTTCTGAAGGCGGCCTCGTTCTTGAGCACCGGCTATCTCCGTGCCAGATGTGTGTAATCATCGATCGATCTCAATGCTAGGATAATATTTCTTCAGATATCTTCCATTTATTGCCGCGGAAAATTCTTCTCCTAGCAAAGTTTTCAATATATATGCATTACCAGGGACGCATCTGACCACACGAAAAGGTCCTTCCCAGTTAGGGGACCATTTGCCGAATTCACTGTATTTAGTTCCAATCGGCAATAATGCTTTCCATACTAGATCGCCTTCTGCAAATTGCCTTGCTTTTACCTTCTTATTGTAGTACTTGGCGACCCGCAGTTTGTTTTTCTCGATGTTTTCCAGGGCCCTAAGACGGGTCATATGTAAATCCTCTAGCTCATCCATCATTAGGCCACTGTAGTCCTTGGAGCTCAACTCCTTTTGTAGCACCACTCTTCTCGAATCTGATTGCATCTCCCAAGGCAGAATTGCGTGATGCCCGTAGACCAACTCGTAAGGAGAAGTCTTTGTAGCTCCGTGGGGGGCCATCCGGTAAGCCCACGGTGCTTCACTGAGTACCGAATGCCACCTTCTTGGCTTCTGGTCGATCTTCTTCTGTATCAACTTGATCATGATCTTATTAGAAGCCTCTGCTTGACCATTAGCCTGGGCATAATAGGGAGAAGAATTAAACAATTTGATCCCCATGCTTTCAGCAAATTCTCTGAACTCCAGTGACACGAATTGTGCCCCTTGATCAGTGGTAATTGTCTGAGGGATTCCAAATCGATAGATGATGTGCTCCTTGACGAATTCAATCATGTTTTCTGACGTCACCTTCTTCAGTGGGATCGCCTCAACCCATTTAGTGAAATAATATGTAGCCAAAAGCACGAACTTATGCCCCTTGCTAGACGGTGGATTAATTTGGCCAATCAAGTCTATACCCCAGCCCCTGAATGGCCATGGCTTGATGATGGGATTCAACGCTGATGCAGGGACCCTTTGAATATTCCCAAACCTTTGGCAATCCTGACATCCCTTGTAATACTCAAAGCAGTCCTCTAATATCGTCGGCCAAAAGCATCCAGCTTGCCTAATAACCCACTTCATACGGTAGGCCGATTGGTGTGCTCCACATATCCCATCGTGCACTTCGCTCATCATGTTCTTGGCCTCTTCTGGACCCAGGCATCGTAGTAATACCCCATCTAATGATTTATAGAATAAATTATCATCCAGAAGAATGAACTTAATTGCCTTGTACCTGAGTTTCCTAGAGACCTTCCGGGATGGATCCTTCAAGTAATCAACGATCTCTTTCCTCCAATCATCTTCTGCAAGATCCGCCCCTAGCGCACACATCTCTGCAGCAAACGCTTCTTGACTCTCTTTGTAACCAGAGGCGCTCTGAGCCAGCCTGTTTGCTTCTTCGTTATGTTCTCTAGGAATATTCTGTAGAGTTACCAATGGGAAGCTCTTCAAGATTTCCGTGCATTCTTCATAGTAACTCCTCAGCGCTTCACTTTTGCACTCGTATTGGCCGTTCAATTGCTTGATTACCAACTCTGAATCTCCATAGACTTCAACTGAAACGGCCCCAGCTTCTCTCAAATATTGAAGCCCTCGAAGTAATGCCTCGTATTCTGCTTGATTATTTGTGACAGTGGGCTGTATAGGGATGGCGAATTCGAACATCTCACCTCTAGGCGAAATCAGTAGGATCCCTACTCCCCCACCTTTACCACATGATGATCCATCAAAAAACAAAGCCCAAGGGGTGATCTCAAGCAAATCAATTGACGGATCGCGATGTTCAGTTATGAAATCGGCAATGATCTGACCTTTGATGGCTTTTGCCGATTCGAACTTCAACTCAAACTCTGATAAAGCTAAAATCCACTTGCCAATCCCGCCGTTCAAAATTGGCATAGATAACATATGTTTTATCACATCAAACTTGGAATATACGGTGCATTCGGCATTCAACGGGTAGTGCCGAAACTTTGTACACGAGTAGTACACGCAAAGACACAGGTTTCTCTGTACGTCGAATACCTGGTTTCAGGATCAAGTAGTTTTCGGCTAAGATAAGCTACTACCCGCTCCTTTCCTTCAAATTCTTGAATAAGGGCCGATCCAATGGTTTGGGTATCGGCCGCCACGTACAACTTGAAAGGCTTGTTTAGCTGAGGAGGAACCAACACCGGCGGCTCCTTCATGTACTGCTTGATCTCATCGAAAGCCTTTTGTTGTTCATCGCCCCACGTGAACTTCTGATCTTTCTTCAGCTTTAGTAATGGAGAGAATGGCAACACCTTCTGTGATAAATTTGAAATGAATCTTCTCACGAAGTTGATTTTGCTGAGCAGCGATTGCAACTCCTTGAGGTTAGTTGGAGGAACTACTTCATCAATGGTCTTCATGCTCTTCTTGCCAACTTCAATTCCCCCTTCGTGGACCAAAAACCCCAAGAATTCTCCAGCTGATACCCCAAAAGCGCACTTGTTTGGATTCATCTTCAAACCGTGTTTCCGGGTGCACTCCAAGGTCTTCTTCACGTCTTTCAAATGGGTGTCATGACTTAGGGATTTGATCATCACGTCATCAATGTAGATCTCCACAATCTTGCCGATCAACTCATGAAAAATGTAATTCATGGCCCGTTGATATGTTGCACCGGCATTTTTCAACCCAAATGTCATGACTATCCACTCGAACAGGCCTATATGACCAGGACATCTAAAGGCCGTCTTTGATATGTCTTCTATTGCCATGAAGATCTGATTGTATCCCGCATTGCCATCCATGAAACTAATCACCTTGTGTCCGGCGGCGGCGTCAATCAACAAATCGGCAATAGGCATCGGGTATCCATCCATCGGAGTAGCTCTGTTCAGGTCCCTGAAATCTATGCAAACCCTCATTTTTCCATTCTTCTTGTACACAGGGACGATGTTAGATATCCACTCCGCATATCCGCATGGCCGAACAAAGTTTGCATCAAGTAATCTTTCAACTTCCTTCTTCACATCGGCCAATACCTCATCCTTGTAGATTTTCCGGGGTGGTTGCTTATATGGTTTGAAACCAGGCTTGATTGGCAACCGATGCTCGACGATGGAACGATCCAATCCAGGCATCTCCGAATAATCCCAGGCGAAGCAATCCTTGTATTCTTTGAGAAGCTCAATCAAATTCCCCCTGAAGTCTGGTTGCAAATTTGCACTGATGAACGTCGTCCTTGGCTTATCACCGCTTCCAATGTCAACTTCTTCCGGTTTATCGCCCGACATGAATCCTCGCCCTAATTTGCCATCGGTGCCATCTACGGGGTTCTCCATTAAAAATTGCTATAAGAGTCGATCGCTTGAATCGGCCGTTGATCACCGCCGACGAGTTCAACAGACCTTCTCCCCGTCTTTCCCCGAGAAACAATCGATGCCTTGGTATTCCCGAAGGCCGGTTCCATGTTGGCCACGCTCACGGAGTCATCTCGCTTGGACGACCTCGATCTCATCGTCCACCCACCGGATAAGCCGTTGATGCATGGTGGATGGGACGCAGCAGATTAGCATGAATCCGGGGCCCCGCCCAAGCAAAGAGGCCGTAGGCTCCTTTGCCTTCGATGACAAAGAAGGTGGTGAGCGGCGTCTTGGACCCGATCATCAAGTCCACGTGAGCGCATCCCTTGGTGTCTGAGGGGTTCCGGCGAAATCATTCAAGATGATGCTTGTAGGCGTCAAATCGCTCGGGCCCATGCCAAGCTTCCTGAAGGTGGTGTACGGCATTACGTTGACTGCCGCCCCACCGTCGACGAACATCTTGGTCAATGGCTTGCCATTGACGTATCCCCTCAAGTACAGCGGCCTCATATGACGATTCTTGGCCGGCTTGTCGAAGATGGCCTGCTTGGCCAGCACCAGTTGTGCCAGCATCCCCTCGGCCTGCTCATCATCGAAGGAAGCTTCCTCCCCGCATAACCCGGTTAGCGGGGAGCCATGAACTCGTTCGGCAGAAAGTATACCATGCATGCTGGAGCCGAACGCTTCGATCCCTCCGGTTGGTCTTTGGGGCGCCACACCTGCCTCGTCTGGATCCCGGCCTGCTTCAGTTCACGGTTCCTCAAGCGCTGGACCCGTCTCTTCTGACTCTTGCGTAGGCCGGGCGGGCACCACTGCCCCTTCTGCCAGATGTAGTCATCCTTGTCCTCTTCTTGATCAGCCCACCTGAGATCAGCTTGGCGCTTCCTGGGATGATCGATGACTTCAATTTTTTGGCGCCAATCCCCGTTAGGGTGGATCCTTCCAATCCTCTCGTGGACGGATCGGCGATTGCGCTTTCTCGCCCGTACTCAACATACCTCGTCACCGCATTCGGGACGGTTCTTCAACGTGGGCGGCTTTAAACCCTCATTCCGGAAGAATGCCTGAAGAAGGCGCATCCCCAGTGTGCGCGCTCCTGCTCGCGTGTGTACTGCTCCTGGTCCCTTCTGCGTGCCTCTTCTTCGGCTCTGCGTTGCTCCTCCTCGTAGCGCCGCTTCTGATAGCGCTCTTTCCCTATCTGGCGCTGCCATTTGTTGAGGAGGATGCGCGATGTCACCCTGGGCTTAGCTCTGGATGATTCCCCAATTTCGATGTGACTCTTAAGAATGCGGGGGGCGTCACCTTGCACCTGTTCCAGAGTCACTTGGCGCTCCGGGTCCATCGCTCCACCTTGTCTAGACTCGGGCCGAGGTCAAGACCTTGACTTTTCCCTTCTCCTCGGCCGTTATCACATTAACGTAAAAGCCCACCATGTTCCGAGGAAAGGGGTGGCCATCCAGCTTCATTTTGTTATCGAACTTGAGGTGACCCTCCTGGATAGCCTTTTGGATCTTCATCCTGAAGACCCTGCAATCATTGATGGAGTGTGAATCCCTGTCATGGAAGCCACAGTAACGTTTTGCTTTAACTCCATCGGGCCGAAGCATGGAATGCCCCTCAGGCAGCTTGATTTGGCCTTCTTTCACTAGGAGCTCGAACAATTTATCGGCCTTCGTGATGTCAAAATCATAAGTACCCTTGGTCTGCTTGACCCAGCGCTGATTCATTGTCAAAGGCTCCTTCCCCCACATGATCTCTCGCCGCGGCTACATCCAATTCGTCATCGAATCCTCGAACGGATCGGCCTTGTCCAAGAAGCGGTTGTAGACGTCGCCGACGTCGTGTCGCTTGCCAAACTTGGCGTCCTTCTTAAAGCCATATGCCCGATTGCTCATCGCTGATAGCTTCGCGATAGCCGGCCCGGATTCTCAAATTCCATCCCGAACAACTTCTCGCGCACGGCCGGCAACATCCCGGCGACGGCCATATCAGCCAACTGGTCGTCTGGCAAGTTCAGCGAGAAGCACATGCCTTTGACTTCCCTGAATCTTCTAAGAAATTCCAGTGGCGTTTCGATGTGCCTTTGCTTCAGGGTGGCGAGGTCGATCAACTTCTTCTCCGAGCTGCCACTGAAATAATGAGCGTGGAATTTTCGCTCCAGGTCCTTCCATGTGGCAACTGATTCAGGGGGCAGGGACGAGAACCACTGGAACGCTAGACCTGTCAGTGATGCGGCGAAGTAGCGGACCCTGAATGTCTCCTCAGCCGAGCACTCCCCGAGCTGCATGAGGTAACGAGCGATGTGCTCGACCGTGCTCATGTCGTCTTGTCCTAAAAACTTAGTGAACTCCGTTGGGGGCTTCACTCTTGGCGGCAAGAGCACATTGTAGTACCATTCTGGGAACGACGGCTTATAGGCGGGTCCTTGCATTTTTGGCTTGAGGCCGAACTGATTTTGCATCAATTCGGCCATCTTCCGCGCCAGGGCGTCATCCTCTTGTGCGCCTGCAGCTGGCGCGTATCCTGGATGTGGGAAAGCATCAAACGCCCCGTAGTTTCCCACCTCATGATAGCCACCGCCGTACAAGTTTCTCTGCAGCCAGTTGGTCGCCGGAGCAATCCTCTGGCCGGAAGTGAGCGGGGCGCCGGCCGAGCCGAATGCTAAGTCTCCGTACGTGGGCCGGTACGGATTCGGGCCGCGTTGCACGGTGTTGACCCGTGCCGCCCCGCGGTGGTGGCCGGATTGGGCGTCCCGAGGCCCGCAGGGGAGGCCGAACCGCCGTTTCCCGGCCGGCTCCGTGGCGGAGGCCGGAAAGCTTGACTTCCGGCCGCTTTGGGGAGGAGGCCGCACCGGCGGGCTCCGAAGTGGCGGCTGAGAGCTTGATTCGCCCAGTTCCACAGTGCCCCCCTGGACGGGCGCTTTGGCGAACGCTTGTTCCATGCCAGGGCCGAAGACGGCCACCATCATCTGCTGGAGCGCGCCGAGGAAAGCCTTGTTGTGCTTGCTCAGCATGTAATCCGCGGATTCCTGGAACACCCGCATGCACTCCTCTTTCTCCTGCTGAGTTGTGGTATCACTCTCCCCTGGTAGCAACACCCTGAGCATCTCGTTCTTCAAATACGGGACGCCACTTCTATTTTTCTTGAATGACAGCAGACATTTCTGCTGAAACTGGTCCATGACATCCTGGAGTTGCTGCCGCTGCTCGGGAGAGAGATCTTCAAGGTTGACATCCATGAGGTCTGCGATTTCAGGCATCTTGAATCTATTCGGCTGTGGTCCCACCGAGCGTGCCAAAACATATATTGCATATATGCTGAATTATATTGTCAATTTTACCATTATTACTGAATTTGTAAAATGGATTTACTATATTGTATATGAATTTTATTGAGTGGCATACCCTAAACTAAATTCACCAGTACCCGATATAAAATGAGGTGCATTTGCTCATCGTCCCACGCCAAAATGTACCACAAGCTCTGCAGATATTCACCGTTAGGATTTCTTTTCCACCCATATGCATGAAACCAATTAATGAATCGATGCAATCTCCATAAGGATAGCGCAACCGAAAGAGGGCCAGGGGTACAAATGCACCCCCCCAAAAAAACAAAAAAGAAATAGTGGTATGTACAAATTTTCCGCATATATGCACCTCTCACAACTCAATTTTACGGACCCACAAGGCAAATTTTATGCAGACACAAAGCACATACACCCTCCTCTATCCTCTAATTTGCTCTAGCTTCGCCACTGGTATGGGGTCAGGTCATGTGAGCGGCGACAATTTTGTAAAAAGAACCTTCGACTTAGCAATTATGTCACCGTCCATCGATTTTATGAAAGGAGCCCCTAACCTTTTGAAAATCCTGATTGTCATCCAACATCTTAATAAAAAACCCCACACATTCCAACAATTCACCGAAAGACCCAAACTTTTCAAGGAAAAATCTCGGATGTTTTCATAAGTAAACACATAGTCAAAACTCAGTCCCCCTAAACTTTTGAAAATTCCAATTGCCATTCAGCATCTTTAAAACCCCAAAACGAGTGCAATGAACGCATCAATGTCACCATCACAGGCTGACCACGATCGTCGAATCGGTCGACAACCAGATCGAGTGAGTACCGATCTTTTTACAAAAGACCTTTTGCATTCAGCAGAAATGTGCCCACGACCACCAATTTTTATGGAAGAAGCCCTTATGTGTTTCAAAAACTCTGATTGAACATTTTACAAAAAAGACCCAAACTTTTCACCAAAAAACCTTCAATTTTTTCATAACTAAACACATAGTCCAAATTCAGCCCACTGATTTTTATGAAAGAAGAACCTAAACTTTATGAAAATTCTAATTGCCATCAAAACAAATTGCAGTCCCATGTTTCTTTCAAAAAGGCCCTCCTACATATTGAAAATAAATCTCACTCCGTACATTTGTACAAAAATACCTAAACTAGTTCTAAAATGCATTTGGTATCCATAATTTCACAAAAAAAAGAACGATGACCGGTTCCCTACATTTGAAATGCTTACCACTGCTTGTAACACCTCCTCGTTAAGTTCAGCATATAAAGGACAAAATTCGTACCTGCTACCAGCAAATCAAAACATAAACTTCAAGATCAAAACCTGCAACTAAGATCTCTGTGACTCCACCATCGCTTTTCAATCCACCCAATTCCCATCTCCATGTCAATCGTGTAATCCTCTAGACAAAGACTATGCTAAAACTTCTCACGTATCATCTACTTTACCAACCCAAACTGGTACATTGCTCATAATACGTATTCACACTGGCCAACCAAAACCTGAAAGCGTGGCAACGCCGCGTGCTATTTCTAGTGATGTCTCTAGTGCTCCTCGATTTACATGCTCAACCAAAGAATCTTACTTCAATAAGTTGCTGCCATTGGATTTGTTTCGGTGTTCGGGACGTTCAACAAGCAGCTAAGGAACCTGTTGCATGGAGGCTATAATACGTGTGGGGCTAAAAACCAAACAATTTGGGAATTTGTTCGGTGATAGTATTTGATACCTGATCCTGGAGAATCTTTTTTTATTAAAAATAGTATATTAAAATATAGAAAAGAGTGAAGGATGACAATAAGAATGGTTCCATCTGGTGCAGCAGAATGCTGTCGACCAGTTCACTTTCATAAGAAGGCAAAAATGTAGAAATAAAATCTGAAAGTGGTGGTGCTGCAGTCACACTCGTGCGAGCGCTTTTATGTGCAGAGTCCAGGTTTTGTCTCCAAATGTTAGAAGTGTTGTCCAGTACTCCAGTGCGATGCAGGTGTTTTCAACCATATTCTCAAAAAAAGTCGTCAAAATCATTACCCCGGTCCCCGGGAGTGGTTTATATTCCTTAAAGTCCACACAAACAGCAAACGGCGAAGTGCATCTTATATGATATCTTACATTGCATCATCAGATCATGTCCTAAAGGATGAGATGCCAGATGGGGGATTATTAGCTCATTTTTATTGTTTAGGGCTTGTTCGGTTACATAGGTTCGTTTGTATTGTATGGGGCTTATTCGGTTACATAGAATTCAATCCGGCTGAGAATGATACATATAACAAAAAGTTCATGATAAATACAACAAAAGACCGAGTTTATTCTGTGTCGACAACTAATTTACTCATGATAGATACAACATGACACCGGGAATTAATCCATGAGTCAGGTCTCGGGAGGTGTGGAATTTATTCCGATCTCTTAGTGTACCTTTCATGAGCAGAATAGTTTCTGGATCGACATAAATCTCAATATCTAATTAATTATATCTATTATAAATCTCTTGATATATTTTTATTTCCGACCCGAAACGAATCCTGTGTAAACGAATGAAACCTTAGAATAAGTGTAATAATAGAAAGAGATGCATATGATTCTCGCTCAATGCATGCATTTTGTGGTCAGAACAGAACTGCAGGACTAATTGTGCAGAAAGGGGGTGACTAGCACCACTAGAATGCACTAGTAAGAACTACTCCGATTCTAAGCAGACATCATAGGCACCCGTGAGCCCTGTGGTCTCGCTCGCATTTGCCGGATTGGGTTTGCTCGATCTGGCTACCTGTGTTGTTCAGGTACTAACGAGAAAACCTCATGACATGCCAAGAGGGGATCTAATGTGTGCACTCCCTTCGCTTTTTAGATGATCCGACTGACTATATTTTGATCCAACACATTAGATATATTGGAGGGGGGGCTGGAGCCCCCCTCTACCCGTGGCACCACGAGAGCCCCCTAGGTTTTTTCTTACAAATACTATATATTATATTAGAGGTGCAAACTTATAACTAGGTCCTTAACAAAAGAGCCAATTATACAATTATATCAAGGTCCCTAGAGGATACAGATCCAAATCCTTCACCGGAGTGCAGCTTGCCGGCGGAGGCCTCCAAAGGCGTCACGAATGTTTGGGCCGGTGCGGAAGGGCCTCACCGAGCGTGGTCTTGAGGTGGTTGAGGGTGATGTCGAGGTGGGACATCGCCGATGAACCAAAGATGTAGTTGCAGAAGTCGTCGGCGGGTAGAAGACCGCCATCCCCAGAGTCGGTGGGTGGCTCACTGCCAAACTGATGTCAGAGGATCTGAAGAAGCCTTGATGTTGATCGATGCAGTGCTACGGGGAGAGCGGATGGAGACGGAGGCGAAGGTGGGGGCGGGGAGTGGTGGAGGCGAGACATTGCAGCGTGGATCTGGCGAGACAGAGGGTGGGAGAGGTAGATTCAAGTCGGGGGGTGCGGGGGCGAGGAGATGAGAGAGCAAGTTTCTTCTAACCTGGGCGACGAGGAAGCCGAGAAGCCCGGCAAAAATGACGACCACAGTGGCATCTCGCAAAGTACCACTTACCACGGTGGGCTAAAAGCCATGTAGGCACCAAGGCACCAAAGAAGAAGAAAAAACTACTGCAAGTAGGTAGATAACTACTGAATCTATCGATTGGGGGAGCCCCCTAGGTTGGAGGTGGAAAAGGAAGAAGGCGACAATAGCCCCCAAGCTCTCAAGTTGGCTTCTCCACTGTGGAACTCTGAACCTGCATACTAGAATGCATGGTGGAGGTGTCTCGCATAAACAATTGAATAGCATTCGGTACCATGTTTGTTTTTATAGTCTTTTACCTGTATATATCATTAAAAAAGATGATTCCGATGCCATAAAAAAAACTCGTTCGCACCCTCATGCCATCCAGTTAACTTTTTTCCCCACACACCACTCCATTCACCATCTGTATGATGTTCACGGTTTAATTAAACTGACATGTGGGCCAACTAGCAGAAATGTCCAAAATATCCCTGCCTCCCATCCTCCTCTTTCTCGACCTCATCTTTGTATTCAAGCTCCACGTTGACTAGGCCTGTGCATCTTCGGCCCGGTTTCCTGTTTGGTGCCCCCGATGACGAGGCCCCTGCTAGCCCAGGTCACCACCGTAGAGCCGAAGGTCGAAAAAATTGGGAAAACATTTCCAGGGTCACACGATGACCGGTGAGCCCGTGAATTGTCTCCGGAGGATCACATTGATGATTATGACTCGATTGTGACTCGAGAGTTGGACTGGACCTAAATAACTTCTTCGGGAGATCACATGGGACTCGATGTGTGGTTGGGCAGATCCTTAGGTTTAGTCATTGTGGGAAGCACAACATGTGCGGGGGCAATTCTCACCCATCAAGTTAGTCTTTCGGGTTGAGTTATGCTTAAGGCCTTTGTTGTTCTGGGTTCTGATTGAACCTAGGTCTGGTGGGGATGCCGACTTGTAAGTATAGTCGACCGATACGGAATCCGCTACGTACGCACTCTAACAATTCGTGCATGAGGAGGTATGATTAATGCTATGATATTACATGAGGAGCTTGACATATAAACATCCAATCATCCAATGCGTTGCTGAACTATTGAGTTTCATAGCGAGTAGCCTTTTCTTGTATGGCTACCTGGCTTTATTAAGGCCCAGTTCACGAAATTTGTTAACGAAAAGCCCGCGGTTGTCGGACAGATTTGTGCGCATTTGCAGTTGTGTTAAGCACTGATGCAACAACAGATCGCATGGTCTTTATTTTGTAAGAGCAACTTCAACAGTTTGGCATCCATATAATTTTGGCAAAACAAGAAAAACCGATCTCCAACAGTTTGGCAAACCAACTTGGCAAAAATAGAAACTTGGCAAAACTCACCTCCCCACGCGCATATATGCGCGTGCGGATCGTGGTTGCCATCGTTGTTTCCCTCTAGGTGGGAGGGTGAAAAAGAAATAAAGAATAGAGAAGGATTCCTAATGTAAGTTTTTCAATAGGTGAAAGGGCACATGCATAATTTTGTTTCTCTCAGGATTCCTGATGTAAGTTAGATCTGGATTTGGCAAGTGAATTATGCCAGTAGAAGTTGGCAAAACACAGGATTTGCCAAGTAAATTTTGGCAAACTGTTGGAGATGCTCTAAGATGAAGTTAGATAATTACACACAGGCTCTGCCAGCTACACTAATCATTTTATGAAGAAAAAGCAAAATCGATAGAACAAAACAACCAAGAGATGTTCTGCTATTCATCTACGGTGGTAATTAAGTGCGTGCCGTCCGTGTAGTAGTCTAAGCACTCGCTGTACACGATACGTTCGACGTCTGCATCTATATACACGTGGCAATGCAATATATGCAGCCACTGACGCTTCTGCTTCGGATCAGAGGCAGCTCGGCGGCAGCACGAAGCCGAGCGTGCTCCCCTGCACGTTCCGGCAGTAGGACTTGGCGGCGGCGGGGCGGCTCCTGTAGGTGAGCGCCACGTCCTGCAGGCGGATGCCGCTGCACGGGTTGCTCCGGCTGCAGTCGAAGTTGACGGCGACCGGCGTCGCCGACGAGCCTCGGATGCCAACGTACCTGACGTCGCTGATCCGGATGCTGGAGCTCCCGCCGGGGCACCCGCTGCCGCTCGGGCAGTAGCGCTGGTCGATGATGATAGGGTTGTCAACGCCGGACATGGTGGCGTCGGCGAAGGTGACTCCTCGGACGAAGCCGCGCTTGGAGCCGCCCCACGTCTTGATCCGGAGCCCGTTGGTCGTGCCGGCGAACCACGTCGTCTTCACCGTCACGTTCTCCACCGCCTCCACCGCCATGCCTTCCTGCTTGCCAAGGCTCCCGATGCTGATCGATTGCACCATGCAAGCCACAGACAAAAATAAAATAAAATTAGAACATGCATTAGGTACAAACCCAAACTGAACCTGAACCGGACTCAGGTAGTCTGGTCCGTTTCCACTTCAAGGTTTCTTTGGTTATGGTAAAGGCCGTTTCAGTCAAACCAGCAGCTATGGTGGATTGATTTCCATACAGTAGCTCAAGCTACCATTCCTATGCTTTGAAGTTTGATTAGTTCCTCGATTTAATTCCTAAAATGAGAGCATTTCTGCGTTATTCATGCACGCAGACGATCGACAAACCACCGCGCGTCACGGCGCCCACTGCCGGCCGGGCGACGTACGGACGGCGAGGTATCGTAGTACCTGATGCCGTGGCCGGGGCCGCAGGCGACGCGCTCGATCCAGAGGTTGGAGTTGCCGGGGCCGACGGAGATGCAGTCGTCGCCGGTGCCGATCCTGGCGTCGTGCACCGACACGTGGCTGGACATGTGGATGTGGATCCCGTCGGTGTTGGGGCTGTTCGCCGGCGCCTCCACCGTCACCCCGCGCACCGTCACGCCCACGCACTGCAGCACCACCACGTGGAACAGCTCGCTGTCCACCGACCGCACGCCGGACACCACCACGTCCCTCGAGTTCGCGATCGTCAGCGACTGCAGCGACCACCCATGCAAGCAAGCAACCAGGGCGAGCCAGAGTTAGCTGTTGATCGTCGATCGGATAGCGAACGCATCACCTCCAGGTTCCGAGTGTTTCGACACGGCGGCGGCGAACGTACCGACGTCGGCGTCGGGCAGTTCCCGCCGCGCGCTCTGCAGGCCCAGAGCGCCCGACCGCGGCCGTCGAAGGTGCCGCCGGAGACGACGAGGCCCTCCATGCTCTCGAACGTGATCCACCTCCCCGACGAGCCGCGCCCGCCGGCGCCCGCGGGGGCGACGATCGTGCCGGCGACGGCGAACGTCACTGCGGCGTGGCCGTGGCACGGGCCGCTGAACGTGGCGCTCGACACTAGGTACCGGCCGGGCGGCACGTAGACGGCGGCGGGGCGGGTGGAGCGGCAGGCGTCGGCCCACGCCCGGAGGAAGGGGCCCGCCGCGTCCACCGCGCCGTCAGGCCGGGCGCCGTAGCGCAGCACGTTGTACATTGCGGCGCCGGCGGCAGGGTCCGCCGGAACGAACAGGAGGGCGGCGTGCAGGTGCGCGAGCAAGCTCAGCACCGACTTCGCCATGGCCATGCGTGCTCCGGCGGCGCGCTCCGGGTGTGTAAGCGAGGCGCGACGAGGGAGTTGGGACGATGCCGCAGGCTTGCAGGTGATGGTTAGGTATGCGTTCGATGATGTGGTGACTTGCACACGTGTACTTATAGTGGTGACATCTAACCGGCTCTGGGTAACATTACTTTTGGAATGAATTAATTAAGTGGGCGAACAAGAAAGAATTCGAGATCTTGCATCCTAGATTTCTAGGGGGGAGAGAGAGAGAGAGAGAGAGAGAGAGAGAGAGAGAGAGAGAGAGAGAGAGAGAGAGAGAGAGAGAGAAGAAGAAGAAGAAGAAATCAGGGTAGAATTTGATAGCCTTGCATGGCATGGTAAGCACCTGAGTGCGAGATTCAGAAACCGAACATTGGAGACGAGACCAGGATGGTTAGTAAGCTTTTACACGCGACACTATTGACCATTAGAGGCTGGGTTTGGTGAGTTCTTGGAAACAACTCATACATGGCAGGCGACGCACTCCCCTCCCATGCGTAAACTGATCTTGCCGGGCGATGGATGATAGTGGCGAGCATACACGTTGTCTTTGACTGACCGGCATTGCTTCGCGTGATGATCTAGAGTTGAAATAATGGGCACTGAATTTGTTGAAGGGCACAGGAAATTCGTAAGCGGCGCAGGGGTTGGAGGCTTGGAGCACACCGATAGAATACACATACACGTCTAGATTCGGGCGTATTTCTGGCACTTCTGGACGAATGCAACTACTCCGATCCCATCCGGACCACCAATATCGCTAGGATGCCGGCCAGCGTCACTGCGTCAGCTTACGCAGCCCATCCGGAGAAAGAGATCCAAAATTCACAAAGAATTGTATAATGGCAGATATTGACATGTGGAGTTCCAAACTTGCTGAACTCTACCGAAATCAAGAAACAGAGCCATCTCAAGACAATTTGTGAATCAGCCGAAACTTCACCCCCCTCGTTTCCAAGAGGCGTCTCCAAGAATAATAGCTTCAACCAACTGAAACCAAAACTCTCCCGTTTCTGAATCTACACCTATTTGGGGAATTATTGGAGCCATTCAGTTGGTGGGACATTCACCAACTTCTCCAATCTGCATTTGGAATCAAGATCGGAGGCTCATGCGATTAGGTTTTTCGTAATTCATACATCGACCTCGCTTTCTACTACCATCGGCTGAAACTGGCTACAAGACGATTAAACTTTTGACCATCTGAAACGGCCCTCGTGGAAACACAGGTGGAACACCAGCTAGGATGTCGTCGAACTAGAAGTCTGAGATTGTTGGGTTGGGCGCGTGTGACTGTTGCGAGAGAGCAAATTTGACTACCACTGCAGTGGTGGGTTGGGTGCGTCTCAACCCAGCCTGGGCAGACCCAGCATGTGTTGTAGTCAACAACTACTTCGTTCAAGCAAACAAGACTAGGTTTGGCTTGCTATTCACCGATCACCATCGCTTGTAACCTTTTGACAGTGATTGATGCAATGACCTGCAGACTACAGTACAAGATAATGTTGTCTGTGTGATCATTTGGCAAAAGCACCTAACCCACAAGAATGTTAGCCACAAGCATGTAACTAGTGATGATGGGCTAAAAATAGCAGTCAGACTGATCATCCAGTCTCCACCAAGGATCTGCAAATTGAGGCCTCCAAACCTTATTTGTATGACCAACTTTAAAAAATAGAGGCCCAAGATAACATCCCAATTTCAGCAGAGAAATGAATCCGGGTCTTTATTTCCTGTGGGTCCCGCGTGCAAGTAAGGTAAAGACTATCCGTTCCCGTGTTCTGCTCCGCTCTTGCCCGCTCGCTGCGAGCAGCCCTGCCGGCTGGCGAGCCCAGACCGCCGCGCCCAAGGCGGGCGAGCTCGGGCAGGTGGACCCCGGCTGCGGGGTCCTCGTCGACCCGGCGCCGGGCTCGTGCGAGCACCAAGGCGGCCGCGGTCATGTGCCCACGCCGGCCCACCCGGAGGTGGGAGGCAGAGAAGGGGCGGCGTTCGCAGCGGCGGACGTGGGGAGCGTGGTGGTGGTGGTGGTGGTGGTGTGCTTCATGCCCCATCTTGGAACGGACCCGGATGCGACGGCGCGTGCCACCTCGCGCTGGCCGAGGACGAGGACTAGGCGGTGGTGGAGGTCCACGAGGACGGCGGGTGGACGGCCTGCGACCCCATGCCCGACGTGCTCAGGGACTCGGCGTCCGCGACGTGGCTCTCGGCGGCAGCCAAGTCGCACGCTTTGGCGGACGAAGCCATTCTCAAGCAGAGGTTGGCGCAGGAGTTCGGTCGCTGGCCGCGGTGTTCCGGCGGCGGCAGAGCCCTGCTAGTGCAGAATTCACTGATTCAGAACAGCGAATTGATGGAATTGTGAATTGGAAATGAAATTTATCACGAATTTCCAGGGAAATTGCAAGTGTGCAGATACTACTAGTGCTTAGTGGGAATTGAAAGCAGTAGATCGATCATAATATACCTACGTTTCGTACTGCAAGCTGGCCTTGCTGAGCTGCCTTGAGCTTTGACACTGAACCCACATTTCATAGACAAAATGTACCCATTTGTCATCCACAAAGCTTTTCAAAATAGCAAACCTCGTTTGTTTGAGTCCTATAATCACAAATTTCTCGTGGCGCCCTGTGCCCTGTGCCCACGCCATCACCGGAGCTAGCAGCGAGCTCGACCGAATCGAGCCACCCAGGCACTCAGCAAAGACAAAAGGAGAAGTGGTGGGGGTGAAGATGAAAAAGAATGAGTCCACGCCCTCGCGGTCGCCGACGGTGGTGTCGGGGACAACCATGAGGTCATAACAGGGGAAGTCACCCCTTTCTAAAAAATAAACGATCAAACCCGCAACTACAAATCACGCTCCGCGTAGCCGCAGCCAAGGCAAAGAAAGGCCCATGGCCCAAAAGCCTCAGCGGCTCATCAAACCACCAGTCCTGGCACCCCTCGGGCGGACCTCCATCTTGCTCGAGGGGCAGACGCCACACCACGAAACCCCGGCCTCGCTCGAGGGTCCCAGCCCCTCGTGCGAGCCTCCGCCTCGCTCGAGGTCTCCCTCGGCCCGCGGTGCGGCACCCGCTCCCCCGACCGGGGCATTAAAAGCCCTGACAACATCGCGGGCGCCCGGGTCAAAGGCGAATCCCCGCCACGCAGGTTGCTTCTGACACTGCCTGGGAATCAGATCCCGACGCTATTCGACCAACCCGCACAGCCATCCCCGGCGCTGTGCGAGCGCTGTGCGGAATGGCCAATGTCATTCCATAACACTGTGCCGCCCACTCACGTACCTCCTCCACATTGAGCCCCTCGAAAGAGGATGGCGATACCCTCGAAAGGCGTACGACCACCAACTCGGCGCCGGCCCAGGACAACACCGTGACACGAGGATGATGGAGCACGTCTCCTCCGTCACCATTGGCCCTGTGCGGCCATCCCCGCCGCTGTGCTGCCATCCCGGTTACTGCAGGGCCATCCCCAACACTGTATGAACCAAAGCCGACGAGATGTTGCCACATCTACCGCTGTGCAACTCAGGAACCTCCGTCAGCCAGACCCTCAAGATGGTGCACGGACGACGATCAAATAAGGACTCCAGCGCGACCACCCTCGAAGCCGTCCCTTGGCAGGCACAGGAGCCTCCATGATGCCTGCCAGGGACAAGATTCGCCAGGACGACCATCAAATCGCCGGCACTGTGCGTCATGCCGCCGCCCCGCACCTAAAGCCCCGCGGCACGACTGTAAACCGCCTCCCCTTGGTCTATAAAAGGAAGAGGTGGCTCCCTAGCCGCGGGGAGACGGATAGCTCACTCACCTACTTTTCCTCCTTCACTCACGATATTGGCATTTGCCTTAATCAATCCTTAGGGATTTGGAGTCATTTCCTCCTCTCCTGCCTTGCTTGTAGCCTCCCTCTACGAGCACCACGGTGCCTTGCAATACAGCGCCATGAGTGCACCACTGCTAGATGTAAGGCCCACGATCGGAACCAGGATAAACCTCGTGTCCCAGTGTTGCTTAGTGCCGGACATCGAGAGATCGATCTCAGCGCATCTACTAGTTAGTGTCGGGACTACTTTCCGCACCGACAGTTGGCACGCCATGTAGGGGCTTCGCGCTGAGATCAACTCCCCACCAGCAGTCTCGATGGTGATTCGCACCGAGATCAGGTCCCAGAGGTACGCCATGGGTAGCTCGGACCCTTTCACAGCCGGATTCGAAATCTGGTTTGGGAGCCTGAACTTTCAGGCCACAGGGAATGACTACCTCATGCGCCTCACCAACTGCGACGAGCTCCATCCGTGGCAGTCAACCGGGCCGGGCCCGATGCCCGCCACGTCTGCGACTGACGCTCCGACACCCACTCAGGCGGCTGCTGTGAGCACCTCGACACCTTGGCGTCGTAGGCGCTTAGGCCAGCGCTCGCGCTAGGCGCGCATGGAGCGGCGCCGGGCCCCACGCGTCGTGACACGAGGCGACGCGACCGCCGACGGACAGGGATGGCAATGGGCAGGGTAGGGTAAGGGTAAAGCATTTACCCGCCCGTTGGCATACCCGTCTATCTCTTTTGTACCCTTACCCGCCAAACGTAACGGGTAAAAATCCTTACCCTTACCCTTACCCGCAGGGTACCCGCAGGGTAAAAGGGTACCCGATGGGTATTAACATAAACATGTCATTAAGTTCATATATAATAGTACAATAATCATTTGATAGTTAAATAAGTCTCAAACTTCACAATCACACACTTATTGATACATAAAAAAGTCAATAAGAAATTACAACATCCCAACATAAGAAATAAGATCAAATTGTGATGTATTCTTGCGAGTCAATGAGTCATGGATCAATGATGTCAGACTCAACATCATCCCGAGAACACAAAATAATAGACATTAGATCAATTCAAGTTATACTTTGGAAAAAAGTGGAACATGTGAAGTCAGTACATACCAATGGTGGAAGGGATGTGCTGCTAGGGTTAGGATATATGGCCTACTTGGGTCAAATATTTCTACGGGTTTCTTTAGTGCGGGTACCCTTGGGTAACCCATGGGTAGAGTTTCATACCCTTACCCTTGCCCGCGGGTAGAATTCTATACCCGTACCCTTACCCGCGGGTAGAATTCTATACCCGTACCCTTACCCAATAGGGTAGGGTACCCGCGTGTACCCTTACCCGTGGGTAAAACTGCCATCCTTACCGACGGAGCAACGACGCCCACGGGGGAGCACGTGGCCGCGGGGCCGCAATTCCCCTACGGGATGTGCAACACTACTGTGATGTATGCCTCATCCGTCGGCACCGACGTGGCTGCATACGAGGACCTGCCAGGCCACCACCTGTTGGCAGTCCGGAACCTCATCAGCACCACCAACGACGAGTCGTACCACGGCTCGGCCAGTGAGCTGCCGCCCGCAACCTCACACGGGTACACCGAGTGGTACTTCTCCGGTGTACCGGACCCGGTGGTGTTCCAGCGGTTCCTCGACGCCGCTGACTACTGGTCTGGCTACTCCGATGACTCCAGCATCAGGAGCTGCGACCCCGTGCGCGAGTGCTTTGTGGTCGTCGTCGACGAACATGCCGACGGCGGAAACGGAGCGGGAGCGGGTGACGGAGACGCGCCCTAGAACCCGGGGCCGAGCGCGCCTCCCACCTCGCCGGCGGGAGGCACCGGCATCGCCGCGCAACTGGCCCAAGCGCGTGAGATAGAGGCCAAGCTCGCGGAAGAGTACGGCGGTGCCGCTCTTGCGCGCCACCATCGTAGGAGAGGCCTCGGCGCGCGGCGAACGCGCACGCGAGCTAGGAAGCCAGGCATGCGGGCGCATTAACGCCGACTTCAACGTCGACAACCCGCACACACCGCCGCGGGCAAGCCAGAAGCTCATCGCAGCGGCGACGCTGCTCCGGGCCATGCTCAAACCCTCGACACCTGAGGCATGCAACCTGCGCCGCGAGGCACAGGCCCTCATCGAGTAGGCGGCCGTGCAGCAGGCTGAGAGCTCGACGTCCTGCATACACCATAAGTCCAGTACGCGGGACGACGGCGACGCACAAGACCAGGAGGCACCATCCACGCAGGCGACTGTTGACGATGCAAAACCGTGCTCAAGTTCACCGCAAGCCTATGGGTGACTGTTGACGGTCGATTTTGGTACACCTACATATGAGTTTACCGTCAACATTTGCACGTATTTGATATTCTAACCAATGGTACTAACCCCTCGGAGGTATCAATTTCACTCTTGCATGTCGATTTTGGAGTTTGTTGTTTACATAGGAAATTAACGTTAAAGAGGAGACTTTCGGGATAAGTTCATCAAGCACTTCAAGAGAAGATCATGAAGCCCGACACAAGTCAAGACACCTCATGAACATGACTCCTGTAACACCCATAATGCATAAAAGGAAAATATGTTTTGTATGATGGAATACATAAAGTGGCCGGCCAAAAACATGACTTTTTGGTACGTCGCTCGGATAGACGAACGGAGGTCATGGTTGCGCAGAGCTCGCCGAATCCTTTCCGTTTGACTACTCACATGCATAAATTCGGGATTCGGATGAAGAAGTTACACATGGCACAAGTTTTAACCTAACTGCTACAGTACGCGTCTACAGTAGCGCGGCTACAGTAACTCGTGCCCGTTTTGTCTGACTTCGTCGGTTCCTTTTCCCAAACCAGATCCCCTTGATAGCCTCCACATCGAGCGCCGTCATCTCCCTTGGTCGTGATCCAAAGGGAGACAGAAGGGGAACAAGAGGGAGAGGGAGATTAGGGTACGCCGCCGTCCGTCGTCGCAACTTCTCTCCATAAAAATTGGTTGGCCTTCCTTCCCTCTCTCCGTTTTCCCCCAATCGGTTTCCTTTTCCTCGCTGTTCATGGTGGTGACGCCATGTGTGGTGCAGCTGAGATGAAATCGAGGGAGCTTTTGTGACGTTTGTCGCTACGGAGAGGAAAACGGTTGGGAGTTGTCGTCGGAATCGCCGCAGTCATCTTTGCCCTTACTGTTTTCAAGAGAAACCCTAGGTGAGGCATGATTCTCCTTCCTCTAATTTTTTTCGGGTGTTCTAGCACATGCTTGTAGTGGCACCCATTACCGTTAAGGGCTAGGGTAAGTGGTACTCTCGTCGTTGCCGTTGTTCTCAGCACGTACTCAATCTGTGTAGTATTCTGTAATGGCTGTTTTGCACCTTTTTACTGGTATCAAAAAATATTAACCCTATATATGAGTTGTAGGAAATCTTGATAGATTTCCATAGCCATAAAGAACACCTCAATTGGATTTAAGATCTGAGAGATATCAATATTTCTTTCTGTCAGTTTTTCAGCATCGTAATTCTGAGCAGTATCTGTTCACATAAATTTTAGGAAACCCAAACGACAGAATTGGTTCTTGGGATGACTAAAGAAGTTTTAGAGAATTTCATAAACTTTCCATATTGGTTAAGTTCACCTTGATAGAAATTTTGGAGCTCTAGATACACCTATTTTGCTAGGACTGTTCTGCAGAGAATTGCCAGATTTTTAGTATGAGATTCATCTCAAGATTAGTCTATGTTCATGATTTTTCCTTTCTTTGTGGATCACTAGAAAGTTGTGACTAGTGATGTTTTCTTTCTGTTGGCACAAGATTGGAATTTTTAGCCATCAGAATTAAAAGATACAAAAAAGAGAAGACTTATCGCTGCTGTCATGTCTAAACTTGTGTGTCTTTTTGTGAGAATGTCGGGTTCGGTCGTAGGAGCGCTGTGATTTAAATTCTTTATGCTTGTGTGTATGTGTTATTGCTGAGATATGTTTGTGGATAGGTGGTGCGCCTTCTGATCGTGCTTAGCTCACGTTCTTGATCTTCGGTGAAGGCAAGTAAACATAGCGATGGGCTACATGCTTTAACTTTGTTGTTTGAATTGCCTCCATTTAATTTCAGTACCTCACACCAGCAAGATAAATCTGAATTTACCTTTATATCGGAGCATTTTGTTCCACGTGTGGCTTTACCTCTGAAGTTAAGAATTATGATGTATATGAAGTTCATGCATTGCAATCTTGCACTTGCATTCTCATGTTTCTATGCATATGAAGAAAACCGTAGCCTGATTGGTGCGGTAAGTACCGGTACAGCAACGCACATTGAGATATAGCGCTTAACCAAGGTTCTTGTCAATCCGCGGAGCAAGGGGATTACTAGCGCTTAACCAAGTACTAATCTAGTTGACTAAGGAAACCTTTAAAGAGAGTATTAATCTAAAAGTAAAGACAATCTAACCTAAGTTAATCTAAGTTAAGTTGATCAAACAAATCTAGGGTTAAACTAGATGGTAAAGGGGTGAACACAAGAGAGTGAGTAAGAAAGATAAGCGTTCCCTCCCTAGGATCTAGGATAACATGGTATGCATCTACTACACGAAAGTGGTAAACCAATCTACCGGGGGTTGTGACCACGGTTTCGCCCTTTCCCTCCTCTCGTACTGTCACTACGCGAAGGTATTCGTGACTAGACCTATGATGGACACGGTATGTTGATGGAATCTATGGGAGTAGCGGATATCATACACCCGAAAAACACGGTGGCCTACCTTAATCATCAAAGCATCATCGACATGAAAACAATAGATTGAAACCACGAATCAAGTAGCGATCACATAGCATGTATCCATCTAATCCTAAAGATGAACAGAGACATTACCCCATCATCTTACACGGATTGAAGCACATAGGGGTGATGGAGACTCTGGAGAACGTCGTCGATGAAGATGGCGGATGGAGCTTGGGAACACCCCTAGGCCAGCAGCTTGGAGTCCTCCTCTTGCTTCCTTCTCTCCGCCGGTGTTGATCCTTGCGACGAGCTCATCTCACTCTCTCCCTCATCTTGCGGCAGCGGTTTTCTGGTGATTGACGTCCGTAGGATGATTTGTTCGATGTGGCGGCCGACGGCGGCGGAGGCAATAAATAGACGAACACCTAGGGCAAAGGGGGGACCGAACCGACCCCGGAGTGGGCTGGGCCGGTCGGCCCAGGCCGGCCGGCCCGAGCCCATTTCGGCCGGTTCGGCCCCGGTTTCCTCCCCGGTTGCTTCTCGCGTGATCTCTTATTTGTGTGCACTTGCATGTGGGCCTTTGACGTCGTTTCCTTCACGGTTAAGGCTTGAATCCTTGCTATGCAAGCTTCGCTGTTTTCTGGTTGAGTCCCTGAGGACTTGCACGTTGACGCTTCGGTCCTCGGGTCATTTGGAGTCATGTTCATCGCGTGTCTTGACTCTTGTCGGGCTTCATGATCTTCTTCCAAAGTGCTTGGTGAACTTATCCCGAAAGTCTCCTCTTTAGCGTAGATTTCCTGCGTAAACAACAAACTCCAAAATCGACATGCAAGTGTGAACTTGTTATATCATTAGTATGCCTAGTGGCGGGTTAGTTGCAAATCATAATCGAAACCAATGTATAACAAGTACTCTATTGAAGGAAATTCACCGTCAACACAGGTCCTTGAGTTTTGGAGTGCGATGGTGGATGAGAGTTGCAGCACGTGTGCACACACCTTCTTTATATATATATTTTGGACACATGTGTTGTAATAAAAATATTTAGTTGGGAAGTCCTTGCTTAGCCTATAATCCCTTTGGACCGGTTTTGAGATGGTTATCTAAATGATTTAATTTGCTTCCGCGTGCTCTATTAATTTATCTCTTTGTTGTTTCTTTCTGTATGTGTGTGCCTGTAATAGCTTGTTGTGGTGTGGTAACGCTCCAGAATGTTGATCCTATTCTGGGGTGTTACAGTTGATAATCAGAGCTTAAGGTTATAGGTTCTTTTTGTTAAAACTTGACTCAATTTAAAACTTGACACACTTGCACACGTAGGATGGGAGTTATTTGGTTATATGTTGTTCTGTCTTTTGTTTTCCCTTGTGGTTGTGTTGTTGTACTGACATTGTTGTGTGGGTTGTAGATGCCTCCTCGTGGTCGCGGCCGTGGTTGCGGCAGTCGTGGTCGTGGTAGGGGTGAACCTGCTCCTGAGGATCCTCTTGCCAATCCAGATCTAGCTGCAATCTTAGCAAAGATGCAAACAATGCGGGCAGAGATGAATGCTTTACGTCAGGCACCTGTGGGTGGTGCTAATCTTGGTCGTGCTCCTGGTGCTCCTGGTGGTGCTCCTGGTAATGCCCTTGGTGCTAATCCGGGTGGAGCGCCGGTAGTCCCTCCTGAGCGTCTGTTGACGGTTAATAGTTGTATCAAAGTTCGTTTATGACTTGCAAGCGGACAAGTCTCCCGTCGTAGTCAAGGGACCCTTCTTCCCTCGAGTGGTGAACCCAAGGTATCGAATCCGTGGAACAATGTGCAACGTAAGGATTCAATCTAGTAAAGCAAGGTAAGCTATCTTATGATGAACTAAGTTGCATCTAATCTACTAACTCATAAAGAAAACGAATTTAATCTAATCTACTAAAGAGGTAACAAGAGAAAGCAAGAGATAACCAATCTAGAGAATCTAGATCATGCTTATGTTGTAGCTCCAAACAAGATAGATGAAGATAGAAAAGCGAATCTCATTAAAAGCATCTTTAAATCGTGGCCTTCCATCCGACTCCGAAAACGCCCGCCTTTCGGAACCCCCGTTCTGTCACAACGTATCCCTATTCATGCGGGTAATCTAGGGCGAGTTCGATAGAACAAGTTGAAATCACTTGGCCGGTCCGGTATGCACCTCTAGCCACCGCGGCTACAAGAGCACCCTATGTAATCTAGCTGCAAACTAGATCGTAGAAGAAGCAAAACCTAGAAGAAAACAAAATCATCGAGAAGGCACTTGATCGCTAGAAATCGGATTCACTTACAAACTTCACCATGAATGATTACATGAACAAGATCACCACCTGGGCCCTCCCTCGATCTTGATCCTCACTCCGCAGCTCTGACGTGGTCTTCCATGCAAGGTTCCCACGTCGGCTAGGGAAACCCTAGACAACTAGCACGACCCTCATCTCCGAGATGGTGTCCCTCAAGCTTCTCTGCTCCTCGGCAGCGGATTACGACTTCCGTTCTGCGTGGCTCTCGGTCAGGGGGCTATTTATAGCCTGAGAAGCAATTAGGTCAAAGGGGAGGCCGATTGGGCCCCGAATTGGGGGCCGGCCGGCCGGCCGGGGGGCCGGCCCGCCCGGGCCCATTCGGCCCATCCCGCGGCCTGCTTCGCCGGTGTTGCTTCCCACGTCTTCTAGATGTTCTCCCCTTTTGCATGTGGGCCCTTGACGTCGGTTTCTCTCCGAATTGGACTCAATTCCTTGTCTTGCAAGATTCAGCACTTTTCTGGTTCAGTCCTCGGAGTTTATTATCTTCTCGGGCTTGGTCCTTGGGCTCTTGGAGTCATGTTCACTTCATTGCTCGACTTGTATCAGGCTTCAAGGTCTTGTCATGAGGTGCTTAATGAACTTATCCCGGAAGTCTTGCTTTCAACGTTAAAACCCTGCATAAACACTTAACTCCAAAACCGACATGCACAAGTGAACTTGTTATACCACGGGGGTTAGTACCAATGAATAAGATACAAAAGTCATGCCAACACCGAAGGTAAACTCATGGCTAGGTTGACGGATTTTCACCGTCAACATCTCCCCCATGCTTAAACCTTGCTCGTCCTCGAGTAAGCCTTTGATGGATATCATCGTTGCCCTTCATTGTTTAAACCTTGCACTTGATCATACATGAAAAAAAAACATAATGCTCTCAAAAGTTTAATTCGTTAAAGTTCCATAATGTACTAGCCTTCACCTCTACGGAGGGTAGATTCTTATTAAGCTTATCCCACAAGTATTAACATGCTCACAAAGTTTAAATAGATCTCAGAATTTTTGAAATAAAGAACGAGATAAAGAAAAGAGCTAAACCAAATTCACAAATTTAAATCATCTTGCATGTTGCTCATGAACTCTCATCTCACTTGTCTCTCAAGCCTATATATTCTACTCCTTTCCCTCTCATCACATATATATGTGGTAGGCTTTATATGGAGCTTTGGGAAAGTTTAGTCCTAACAAGATTTTATAAATGAGGTGTTGTCAAAACAAGACAAGCTTCTCATGGTCTTACCGAGACTCGTCAAAAAGGTCATTGGAAAATAATGTTAAATCAAGGAGGGGAAAGAGAAAAATACACGCACTTTTAGATGAGTGGACACGTGGCAAAGAGTGATCCCGAGGCACAAAGGAAGTCCTCGTTATCGGATTGCACATGGTTGGAAAATGAGAATGGATCTTTTAAACTTGAAGCCTTGATTGCACTCTTAGAGAACCGGGGAGTTCACTTTACGCATACTCATATTTTTTTCTTTCTCATATTTATCATTCTTTTCTTTCTTTCTTTCTTTCTTTCATTCATTCATTATATATATATATATTTTTCTTTCTTCTTGTGAGACCTTCACCTTGGAAGTCACGATCGTCGCCGAATTTTTTTCTTTCATCATTATATATATTTTTTTAAATACTCCCTTTTGAACTCTAAAACTGCACCGTACCTACCTCCTCCCCCATGCTTAGACGTTGCTCGTCCTCGAGCAAAGAGGCGAAAAATAAGGTAGGTACCGGAAATAATTTTCCTTTGGAGAGATACTTGAAATCTTCAATGTCGTCACCGTCTTGCGATCTTCCTTGAATTGATGATCCAATCTCAACAATAGGTTGTGGTCAAGGAGGTAAACACAAAAGATGATATTTGGTTTTAAGGGTGGATATCCGGCGAGGTTTGTGAGATCTCCAATGTGGGGATACACAATGCACGGATAAAAGGCTAGCAAAAAGATAGATACGCAAAAACGGAATGACCAGCTTCTTAGTCTCGGGCCAGAGAAATCATGGCCTGCAATAACTCACTCAAAAATAAATCTTGTACACTAAGGTTTATGCACTCAAATATATATAAGGCTCTAGATAGGTTGAGCAACACACAAGTGATATTTGTGACAAGGTTAGCAATATTTTTGAGCATAAAAGACATCTTTAATCTATTCATAACTTGAGAGCACATAAAACACTATGGGTCTTTATTTTAATCATGACCTCCGCTGAAGATTAAGCTAGCATTTAGATAATTTCAGATTTGTATTTTTAAGAGAGCACTAGTTCAAACATGCATAAATCAATTACAAAGATAAACAAAGCGGCAATTATAATCATATATCATCATGGCACAAACTTTGTAACTTTACCAAAGGTAAAAACTTGGTGGTGACATTATTCATGATGAAAATAAAAACTAAGACACGCTGAAAATTAAACTAAAAACTGAAAATTAAAGCAAAGCTGAAAATACTACGCATACATAGGTGCAAACAAGCTGAAAATTAAAGAAAAGGGGGTAAAGGAAAGATAGCTAAAGCTCCTCCTCTCTCTAATCTTCTGTCGGTGGTTGATATTGAAAGTCCTGGTTGTTGTACCCTTACTCATAATGCACCACTCCTCATATGAATTGTCTGACGGTGCTAGGTGAAGGTGTCCAAGCACATAAGCGACGTTTGCATTTCCTTCACCCATTTGGTTTGCATTGGTTTGGATGGCTGCAATAAATTACATGTTCCTTGCAGCGTATCCTCCAATGGTGGCTCCATTTTGTTGTGGTTGAGGAAGGTGTGCATATGGCTCCGCAAAGGCTACGTTGGGCACCGCAAAAATTGGTGGGGGTATGGCTGCACCACTCCCCCATGCTTGCTTTGGTACATCACCGTAGTAACTTGGCGGCGCCGGGATTCCTCCAAATGGTGGCACATAATTTTGTTGTGCACCTCCTTCTTGGGTCGTGGAAAAACCTTCTCCTAATCCTTCTCTATTATATATTTTTTTCTCTTCGCCGGCACAAGAAGTCATTCCTCTAACCGATCTTCTTCCCCTCAAGAAAAAGTCTTAATCTTCAATCCGGAAGGGGCAAATTCACCTAGGCCACTTGGAAGCCTCCTCTCTCATCTTCACTCTTATATTTTCCTTTCTTCATATATTCCTAGGGAAGTCCCGGGTAGGAGATGATTTGGGTTCCTTGTAATACCCGGTTTTAAAGAGATAGCCAATATGGAGAGGCAACACCCCGAACCAATATCTTCCGAACTCGATGTTGCTTAACAACACCACCGTTTGATCATAGGTGAGTGGGGTCTATTGGCCACTTGGCAATCAAAGCTGAGTAAAGCCAATTCAACTCCGTGTTTGTTATCTTTGTCTCTCTTGTTCTCCCAAAAATCCACTTGCACAAAAGTGACACACTTGGATGATGGGGTCCCGGATAGTATTTCTTCGTTGATGGTCTCCTTCCGTGATCATACTCCAAAAATCTTCCCATGTGCCTTCATGCACATCCACTTGTTCCGGAGCTCCCTTTTGAAAATAGGAGACACTCGCCCATGGGTCTACGATACTATAACATGCAATCGTTTCGAACATGAAAACCAATCTAATCTATCGGGGATTGTGTTGAATGGATCCAAGGAAGCATTGAGGTCTATACCCCCTTTACGGCATGGTATCTAACCTTAAGCATTAAAGTATTTCCAACACAAGATGATAGATAGATAATCCAACAAAGTGTGATTACATCTCAAGATCGATTGCAACCCAAGGATGAAAGGAGATTACCCCATCAAGGTGCTAGAAATAGCATCATTGATCAAGGTTACCCTTCCGACGGTGTCTTCCTTCTTCTCCTCTTGTGGGCTCCCTCCAACGGAATGAGAGACTCATCACTCCTTCATCAAGGGTATGCGCCATGGTCATGAAAATTTCCTAGGCGAATTCCTTGTGGGTGTTTGCCGACACTCCGCTAGAGAATTGCACCGGTGTCCCGTATGAAACCCAATATGTGGAGAGCTTGGTCGTCGATGTCGACGTTCGCTACAAGCCTCTACCCAAGGCGAGCGAGCTTCTTCTCCTCCTCCTCCTCCGTCATGATGACATACCCCTCGGAATACCGCGGAGCGTATGGAGGTGGAGCGGATGATCGTGTCAAGTGGCGAGGTTGGACGAGCGGCTCCTCCATATGTTATTGAAGTTTGGTAAACCTAATAAACGAGTTTCGTGTGGTCCTCATGCCACCGAGGAGAAGAGTGTGGTTCCTCCTCGGCGGTGCCGTGTCCTCCTCCATACTCCGAGGAAACTCGGAATCCGAGTGCCTCCTCGAAGGGGTTGATGGCTTAGCCGACGATGATCCCTTTTTCTTCGGTGAAAAGGCTTGTAGTTTTCTTCCATAATTGCAGCGCTCTCTCTCACAAATAAATATCTGGGGTTTTCACCCGGTAACAAGGTACACAAATATTATTTTGGAGTCTGGACTTTGAGTGGATTAAGGAAGTGATTTGTTGCACAAAACAAACGCGGTGGATGGCTAAGTCTAAGGTGATTCCGGCCTACAAACTAGAGCACACGAACAAAAAGTTGGATGAAAGACTTACCTCTCTCCTCCTCTTGGCTCGGTTCTTCTCTAGTGCATTCATGTTGCTTCGTGATCGCGTACACCTTCCAAACGTTCCCGTCCACTCCTTTGCTTGCGTTATTGCTCCTTCCACTTGATGTTTTCGCTTTGACTCACTTCCGTACTCCCTTGCCTCACATGCATCCATGATATTCCTACAAAACAAAGCCTTGGCTGCCCCCCATGCTTGTACTTTGCATGTGGTTTAAATATGTTGGAGGGGCATCCCGTGATGTATCATGGTGCATGCATGGTTAGGTTAACTAGATTGCCTCCCTTTAAGTGTGTTTAAGGCTAAGCACTCCTCTAATTTCGAAATTTAAAAATATTTTTCAGAGCCATGCAAGATCTCAAGCATAAATTTAGAGAAGTTTTTAAACCATTAAAAACAAATGTAAGTCGAAAATATTTTTCGACTACGTCGATTTCGGTCTCACCGGTATAGTTTGCCTTCATTAGTTGAGAGCAAGCTTTTCCCGGCTTGATCATGGGGGCATAGGTTTAGGTCCTAATTTTGATTAGATGAGAGATATTTTGAATGAAATAAAATTAAGTGAGGCTTAGAAAAATTCTAATCTTAGAGAAACCAAGGATATGGATTTTTAAACCAACCAAAAATCAAGCTTATAGGTTCACGCGAGTCCTACCACATGCTGAAATTTTAATAACATCTAAATACAAGTCGTGGCTCTACTCGTGTGTTTTTAGCATGAAAAACAAGTCAACCACAGCACCGTAATGAGGGTGAAGGGTTGAGTTAGGTTCTGAAATTTTTTTTTGGTTGTGGTTTCTCGAAAAAGAGGCAAACAATATAGGATGGTTCATGTAAAGGGTTTATGATCAAGCAAAATATTCAACCAAGAATTATGTCTCTAATATTGTTCAACCATTCTAAGTCTAAGGTTTTGCGTAGTAAAATTCAAAACTGAATTATATTTAAAAAGACTTGAAAAACCTGGAATCGGGTTGTCCTCCCGGTAGCTTATTCTTGACTCGACGAAATGGGTTGCCTCCCGCCTAGCGCTTCGTTTATAGTCCATGGCTAGACTTCTTCACTTGATTACTTCGGATCAACGCTCTTTGCGGGCGTTGCAATCTTGGGTACCCACTTTGGCTTAGTCATTTTTTTTGGTCTTCACAGGTTGGCTTTGTCCTTTGGTCTTGACGGATGCAACAACTTCCTTGTGGCTCGGCATCTCGAACTCCGGTCCTTCGGTCGTGATCTTCATGGTCTCTAGTGTGATCCTTCATCTCTCCCGAATGAGTTTGAGTAGCCTTCGTCGTCTTGGGACCTTGGAGTTGTCTCGGATATTCTTCTTTGTCACCCATCGGTTGTCCGGCAAGTTGTCCCACTTGCGTCTCTAGCATCTTCATCATGATGAACACTTCGCATGTGGATCTTGCCTTGGCAGCCTTTAGGTGTTGAGCTTCTTTCTCTATCTCCATCTTCTCCATCCTCCTCTTGATTTGAACGGCCTTCCGGCGTCTTGACTCGGAGGTGGTGATTCCCTTGGAGATTTTGATGGTCCTTCGAGTTTGACTTTTGAATCTAGGGTTTCCAACCCTTTAGCTTGTGTTGCACATCACCTTTGCCTGTAAAGTTTTCCTGGATCATCCACAAAAAAGTTTGGGTTTCTTGGAGAGGTAGCCAACCATCTCCGGTTAGGGTTAGCAATAAAACAAAAATCTAAAAAAAGAAAAATTAGGGTTAATCAAAACTAGATTAGATTGAATCTTTTTTTTCTTTTTGGGGATGATCAAACATAAAAGATGCAAAAGAAAATCAAAAGAAAAACTGAAAGATAAGCGATACTAGATCGGATCTTGATTGCTTGTTCCTCGGCAACGGCGCCGGAAAAAGGGGGCTTGTTGACGGTTAATAGTTGTATCAAAGTTCGTTTATGACTTGCAAGCGGACAAGTCTCCCGTCGTAGTCAAGGGACCCTTCTTCCCTCGAGTGGTGAACCCAAGGTATCGAATCCGTGAAACAATGTGCAACGTAAGGATTCAATCTAGTAAAGCAAGGTAAGCTATCTTATGATGAACTAAGTTGCATCTAATCTACTAACTCATAAAGAAAACGAATCTAATCTAATCTACTAAAGAGGTAACAAGAGAAAGCAAGAGATAACCAATCTAGAGAATCTAGATCATGCTTATGTTGTAGCTCCAAACAAGATAGATGAAGATAGAAAAGCGAATCTCATTAAAAGCATCTTTAAATCGTGGCCTTCCATCCGACTCCGAAAACGCCCGCCTTTCGGAACCCCCGTTCTGTCACAACGTATCCCTATTCATGCGGGTAGTCTAGGGAGAGTTCGATAGAACAAGTTGAAATCACTTGGCCAGTCCGGTATGCACCTCTAGCCACCGCGGCTACAAGAGCACCCTATGTAATCTAGCTGCAAACTAGATCGTAGAAGAAGCAAAACCAAGAAGAAAACAAAATCATCGAGAAGGCACTTGATCGCTAGAAATCGGATTCACTTACAAACTTCACCATGAATGATTACATGAACAAGATCACCACCGGGCCCTCCCTCGATCTTGATCCTCGCTCCGGAGCTCCGACGTGGTCTTCCATGCAAGGTTCCCACGTCGGATAGGGAAACCCTAGACAACTAGCACGGCCCTCATCTCCGAGATGGTGTCCCTCAAGCTTCTCTGCTCCTCGGCGGCGGATTACGACTTCCGTTCTGCGTGGCTCTCAGTCAGGGGGCTATTTATAGCCTGAGAAGCAATTAGGTCAAAGGGGAGGCCGATTGGGCCCCGAATTGGCTGGGCCGGCCGGCCTGGGCCGGCCGACCTGGGCCCAATTCGGCCCATCCCGCGGCCTGCTTCGCCCGGTGTTGCTTCCCACGTCTTCTAGATGTTCTCCCCTTTTGCATGTGGGCCCTTGACGTCGGTTTCTCTCCGAATTGGATTCAATTCCTTGTCTTGCAAGATTCAGCACTTTTCTGGTTCAGTCCTCGGAGTTTATTATCTTCTCGGGCTTGGTCCTTGGGCTCTTGGAGTCATGTTCACTTCATTGCTCGACTTGTATCGGGCTTCAAGGTCTTGTCATGAGGTGCTTAATGAACTTATCCCGGAAGTCTTGCTTTCAACGTTAAAACCCTGCGTAAACACTTAACTCCAAAACCGACATGCACAAGTGAACTTGTTAGACCACGGGGGTTAGTACCAATGAATAAGATACAAAAGTCATGCCAACACCGAAGGTAAACTCATGGCTAGGTTGACGGATTTTCACCGTCAACAGCGTCTGTTGGACTTGAGAGATTGGTGTCGTATGGCACTAGAGAAGTTTGATGGTACAGGTGCTCCTATTGAGGCAACAGATTGGATATCTTCAGTGGTTGACAAGCTAGAGTCCTTTTGCTTCAGATTGGGTTCGTTATGCTCATCAGTTGCTGAAGGGTGAGGCTCTGGTATGGTGGAGGGGTGTTCCGTCATCTTATCCTACTGCGCGTGGACCTATCACATGGATGGACTTTGTTGGCCAGTTTGAGAGGAGGTTCTATTTTATTGCTTTCATGGATAAGATGAAGACTCAGCTTGAGAGGTGCCATCAAGGCAAGAGGACTGTTGCAGAATATGAGGTTGAGTTTAACAAAATTGTGCGCTTTGTACCTCATGTGGCCCGTGATGACTATGAGAAGGCATGGATTTTTAGACAGGGTCTAAAGGCTTCCATTCGTCGTGTTTTGGGTGCTTTTGTTGTGGAGGATTTCCGCTCGACTGTTGAGAGAGCTTTGGGAGTTGAGGTGCAGGATGACTTTACTAAGGAGCTTAGAGGTGGAGATCATGCACATGTGCAGAAAAAGCAGAAGGGCCATTCTAGTGGTCCAATTCAGAAGCAGGATAAGCATCATTGTCATCATCCGTACAGCGGTAGTTCTTCTCAGTCTCGAGGTTCTGGAAGTGGTTCTGGAGGTGGTTCTAGAGATGGCTCTATTCGGTATCGAGCTATTGTCAAGCCAGGACTAGGATTGGTCTGTTTCCGTTGCGAGTGATGCTCACCACTGCGCAAACTGTCATTGGACTGGTCGGTGCTCTAGGTGTGGTCATGATCATAAGGAGGATGTGTGTAGGAAGAATCCTAACAGCAAGCTGATCTGGGAGCCATTGACTTCTTCCTCGTCTGGTCAGCGTGGCTCTGCACACATGATGGCTGGAGGTTCTTTTGGGCAGCATCACACTACTCTAGCACAGCAGTTTCTACCAGCACCTGTCGCACAACAGTACTTACTTGCATCCTCTTCGCAGCAGCTCTTGCCTGCGCCTTCAGCGGCACCGATGCTTGGTTCTTCACACACCCCTATTCCTGGTGGTGCATATTGGGTGACTCATGCTCCTACTCGTACTCCATCAGCTCCAACATGGGCACCTACACAGTCTGGGATTCAGAGGCCTTCTCCTTCTAGTGGTGTTCAGGGGGCATACTCTATGCCCTCAATTGACAGTCGAGACCGTAGTGATGTGGTGACAGGTACTATCTTCGTTGATTCATTTGATGCATATGTTCTATTTGATTCTGGAGCTAGCGTCTCGTTTGTTTCCGAGGGTTTTGTGGGTCGTACTGGTATTTCTGTTCAGCATATTGGTGAGGCAGTTACAGTTAGTTCTGCTAAGGGTCCAGTCTCTAGTATGTTTGTTAGTCCAGGTTGTCGTATCTCCCTAGCAGATGAAGATTTTGTGGCCAATCTAGTAATTATTTCATTGGATATATTTGATGTTATTCTGGGGATGGACTGGCTTTCTCGCTATCAGGCTGTTATTTCTTGCATCTGGAAGACAATCTCACTGCAGGCACCTTCAGGACGTGAGGTTGTATTCCAGGGTAGTGCTCTTAAGTTTTCCCTTGCACTGCTATGCTACTTGTTTCCTGGTCGTTGGATGAGGAAGTCAGGTCTTTTGTGGTCCATGGTCGAGGTTCCTGAGACTATCTTACGTGTTGAGGATATTCTAGTTGTTTGCCACTATCCAGATGTGTTTCCCGCTGATCTTCCTAGCTTGCCTCCTGAAAGGGAGTCTATCTTTGAGATTAAGTTGGTCCCTGGAACTCAGCCAATTTTCAGGTTGCCGTATAAGATGGCACCTGTTGAGCAAGTTGAATTGAAGAGGCAGATTGATGAGCTCTTAGCAAAGGGATTTATTAGGCCAAGTGTCACCCCTTGGGCTGCCCCTGTGATTTTTGTGGAGAAGTAAGATGGCACTAAGAGGTTATGTGTTGATTATCGAGGGCTTAATCAAGTGACAATCAAGAACAAGTATCCTTTGCCTCGTATTGACGCGTTATTTGATCAGTTAAAGGGTGCTAAGGTGTTCTCCAAGATTGACTTGCAGTCGTGTTATCACCAGTTGAGGATTAAAAAGGAGGACATTGAGAAGACGACTTTTAGCACGAGGTATGGACATTATGAGTATGTGGTTATGTCTTTTGGTCTTACCAATGCTCCTGCTGTTTTCATGGAAGCCATGAACAGGATGTTGCACCCATACTTAGACATTTTTGTGGTGGTGTTCATTGATGATATCCTAGTTTATTCAAAAACTGTGGAGGAGCATGAGGTGCATCTCAGATTGGTGCTGGATAAGCTGAGGGAGTATAAGTATTATGCAAAGTTGAATAAGTGTGCATTTTGGCTTTCTGAGGTTGCTTTCCTTGGTCATGTTATTAACCAGGATGGTATTACTGTTGATCCAAAGAATGTTGCTTCGGTGGTGAAGTGGCGAGACCGACTCCGTTACGAGAGGTTCGGAGTTTTCTTGGTCTTGCTGGATACTATCGAGTCGGTTTGTTCAGAATTTTTCTTCCATTGCAAAGCCAATGACGAAGCTGACGATGAAGGGTGTCCCATTTGTTTGGACTGAGGATTGTGAGGCGAGCTTTCATACTCTAAAGGAGAGGTTGGTGAGTGCTCCTATTCTGGTATTGCCCGAGAGTGGCAAGAGGTTATACAGTATATACAAATGCCTCTCGTATTGGTCTTGGTTGTGTTCTCATGCAGGAAGGTAGAGTTATTGCCTATGCATCTAGGCAGTTGAGGAAGCATGAGGAGAATTATCCTACACATGACTTAGAGTTAGCAGTTGTGGTTTTGCATTGAAAATTTGGAGGCATTATCTCTATGGTGAATCATGTGACATCTTTACAGATCATCAGAGTCTTAAGTATATTTTCACTCAAAAGGAATTAAACATGAGACAAAGGAGCGAAACTAAATTTTTAACAAACACCCACAACACAATCCCCCTTGAAATTCTTTCACTTCTCTCTTTTTTTAATCCTTTTTATTGACTCTTTTCTTTCCTTTTTTGATCTCTTTTGTTTAATACAACACGAACAGGGTCACAAAAACACAAGGTTACAGTACCACCAAAGGGTTATAGGTAAATTTTTTAAGGCTCTGGACTATAGGACGAAACAAAATATATATGACTAATAATCAAAGGGATAATTATATGACGATGGTAAGACCTACCGTGTCAACGAAAGATCTGATACCAGATGATGAGTACTAATCTAGGATTAGCACTAGGATGTCCCGATCTTCACGGCAGTAGGTCTATGAACAAGGTAATATAGTATGGTGGCAACGGAACTAACAAGATAACTTACTGAAGAACAGCGGTAACAAGATAAGTTGCTGATGAACAGCGGATAACTAGCTTTATACCTGACCAAGGTTGGATGAGACCTAGCGACGGGGAGAGAGGCACCGAAACCGCGAAGACTTCGACTCGATCTCCGAACAACCGCAGAACCACAACCGGAGCTAATCCACACAAGACGGGGCAGCCATACTAGAACCCGTAGAGCACGAATCAGTGGATCTCAGAGAGATCTCTTCACAAGTCCAAGTAGAACAAGGAAGAACAAGGGTGTGAGTAAGGCACTTAGGCAGCTCAGCTGCGAAACCACTTGGATTATCTCAATTCATCCAAAAGTTGTTTTCATCTGAGGCATAGGGGTTCTACTTATACAAGGAACAACCCACCAGGATGGGTGAAAACACGAAAATAAAGAAAACAAGTCGCTAGTGTGAAAGGGCCTCCTCATGAAGAGCTCTGGAGCATTTCCGCGTGACTGTTCGGTTTTTTGAGTAGTCTTCAATGTTTTGACCATAACTCCTTCTAGGAAACTCCAAATAATGAATGAACGGCCAGATGCGTTTGAACGCTGTCTCGAACCCCGTTCCAACCATGTATTCCATGCATCATGAATTATTGTAGAATGGTACGGTTTAATATGGGAACTTGTACTTCGTGCAGGCTATCGACCTCTGGACCAGTGTGCACTCGACCAGAAATAACTCTTAGCTCAAACTCCAAACTGGTCGAGGCTAGACTCATTGGAAACTAGACTTCATGACAGTTCCAACGAGTACTCATACACCTCATAGCTTTTGGAAATCAAAAGTTATGGCTGTTTCTTCAATTGGTCCGTTTTTACTCCGAACTGATCCGCTGTTGCTGCCCTTGTCCGCTCACTGATCCGTTCTTGCTGGTCCTCCGTGTTCTTCATGTGGCTCGATGGTGTAGCCTCTTGTGTAAACCTAAGTAATATCAACATACAAGACTTAGGTAGCACAAAATTGTCATTAGAATTGAGTTTAAGTTCACAAAGTAGCGCGTGCACCTCTTGTTGTATCTTGTTAGCTCGGCTACGTGTGAATGGTCCTGTAGAAGTGGTCGGCGAGGCCGGCAATGTGGTCGATGTGGTCGATGATGCTGACGTGTACATATCACAACCATGACTAGGATATACTCATATCCATGTGAGTTTTTGAAAGGCCCCATGAAGTCTATTCCCCACATATCGAATAAATCGATTTGTAGATTATATCTCAAGGGCATAGAATTTCTTTGAGAAATGTTCCCGATTCTTTGTCATTCGGGGCATGATGCAACATATCTTTTAGTGTCTTCATGCCTCTTCAAAATTTCTAGCCTCTCTTCTCTTGGCACACATCTTCTCATGACTCCATCATTGCCAAGTTTGAAGAGGTACGGTGCATCCCAAAAGTATTTTCGACTTTTGGAGATTATCCTCCTTTGAGAGTTTCTATCTAGATGGTCAAGAGGCATCTTCCGAATTGCTCGAATGACATCAGTCATCCAAGTATCTTTATCGAGCACTCGATAAAGGTGGTCATCTCTCATCTTGTCTTCAATGGGCTCTTTATCATCTTGTCCACGATTCATCCTAGACAAATGATCGGCCACAACATTCTCCACCCCTTTCTTATCATGAATTTCAACATCGAACTCTTGGAGAAGAAGGATCCAACGGATCAATTGTGGTTTAGCATTCTTCTTAGCCAAGAGATACTTGATGGCCGCATGATCAGTGTAAACAATGACCTTCGAGTTCACGATATAAGATCTGAATTTTTCGAAGGCGAATACCACCACAAGCAACTCTTTCTCCGTAGTGGCATAATTTACTTGTGCCTCATTAAGAGTTTTACTAGCGTAGTAAATGGCGTGAACTCGGCCTTCCTTTCTTTGACCCAAAACCGCTCCTACGGCGTAGTCACTTGCATCACACATGATCTCGAAAGGTTGGCTCCAATCCGGAGGTTGAATAGTGGGAGCACTCACCAAAGCGCTTTTCAAGGTCTGGAATGCCGCTAGTGTAAAACCCCGGATTTTCGTAGAAAACCCGAATCCCTATACCTTCAAGATAGTCACTGGATCAGTGGCTATCGTGTACAGAACATTAAAAGCCGCTAGGCACTTCTCATCGAAGTCAAAAGCCACATCCTTTTGAAGGAGATGCGTTAAAGGCTTAGTAATCTTCGAGAAGTCCTTAATAAATCTTCTATAAAATCCGGCATGGCCTAGAAAGCTCCTCAAGGACTTAACATCCGTCGGAGGTGGGAGTTGCTCAACCGTCTCTACCTTAGCCTTGTCCACTTCAATGCCTCTCTCGGATATAACATGTCCGAGCACTATGCCTTGCTTAACCATGAAGTGGCACTTTTCCCAATTTAACACCAAGTCTACCTCCGCATACCTCGTGAGGACCTTATCCAAGTTTGCCAAGCAATCCATGAACGTCTTCCCATAAACGGAAAATCATCCATGAATACCTCGACAATTTCTTCGATGAATTCCGAGAATACGACCATCATGCAACGTTGAAAAGAGGCAAGAGCATTGCATAGACCGAAGGGCATCCTTCTATATGCAAACATTCCATATAGGGCATGTGAACGTTGTTTTGTGTTGATCATCCGGGTGAATGGGAATTTGCATGAACCCCGAGTACCCATTGTCGGTGCGGAAAGTAGTCCCGACACTAACTAGTAGAAGCGCTGAGATCTATCTCTCGATGGCCGGTGCTAAGCAACTAGTGACACTGGGTTTTATCCTGGTTCCGCCCGGGGCCGTACGTCCAGCAGAGGTGTGCTCGGGGCACTATATTGTGTTGCACCGTGGTGCTTGCAGAGGGGGGCTACAAGAAAGGCGGGAGAGGAGGTCGGTCCCCCAGGTCCCAGAGGTACTGATTGAGGCAAGTGCCAATATCGCGGTGAAGGCCGAAAGCGTGCAAGTGAGCGCTGTCTGTCCCCCCCCGGATAGGGGACTGCCCCTCCTTTTATAGGCCAAGGAGGAGGCAGTTTACATCGTGCCACACTATTTTATCTACGTGTGGAGGCATGGCGTACAGTGCCACGGATTAGACGGTCGTCCTGGAGAATCTTGCATCTGGCGGGGCGTCATGGTGTGCCCTGTACCCGTCCAGGAGTGGCTTCGAGGGTGGCGGTGTAGGGGTCGCCCGTTTGGTCGTCGTCTGTACATTGGCTCGAGGGTGCGGCTGACGGGAGGCCGTAGAGCGCATAGCAGCTGGCGTGCGGCGTCTTGTCGCCCCGTCCCTCACAGTGTAGGAGATGGTGATGCAGTGCCCGGGATGGTGTTGGGACGGCGGGGATGGCCGCACAGGACCGATGGCGACGGAGGTGACCGTGTCGGTGTTTTAGACCGGCAACCTACTAAGGGGAGTACCCAAAGTAGATGAATGTGGCCTCGCCGAGATCGGTAACTCGAAGGAAGAGACACGTGGCACACAATTTAGACAGGTTCGGGCCGAGAGGTGCGTAATACCCTACGTCCTGTATGTTGCGTAGCTCTGGATTGATTGGGTACGATTACAAGATGATGCAATCCTACGCCGTGAGATGAGATGTTTTAGAGAGGGGTCCCTGCCTCGCCTTATATAGTCCGGGAGGCAAGGTTACAAGTTGGTTTAGGGAGAGAGTACTAGTCGAGTACGTCTAGGAGTCTTCCATACAGTGCGGGACATGCATAGCTTCCTAACCGAGTACTTCTCCTCTGTAGTCCTTGTGCTTCACGCCATCAGGTACCGTGCAGCGCAAGTCGGGTAGTCCCAGGGGCCCATCGAGTAGTCGGTCCTGGTACCCACCGAGGTAGTGGGCCCAGGGAGGTCCATACGACAAGCCCCTGAGTACTTTGTAGTCGAGAAGGATAGCTTCAAGTAGTCTTGACGGCCTTAACGAGTAGTGCTCAGGCGTCCCCGAGTACTACAAGTCAAAAGTCCTCAAGAGTAGTCGAAGCATCCCGAGGCTGTAATGTACTCCAGCTGATGTTTGAGCAATCCTGAAGTCTTCTTGAGTAGTCCCAAGCGTCCTCGAGTGCTGCCCTTGAAGGTCTTCAAAAATGCCCGTACTGTCTTGAAGCCGAAAATGATATGGAAGTGCGATTGCAAAATCGCACTCCATATGGAGTAGCCCCCGAGGCTTAGGTTGAGTTGTAGACTCTGGCTGAGGGTCCATCTGAAGTGTTGGCAAGAATATCCCGAAAAATCCGGAGAAAAAACCGAAGGACACGTGGCACGGAGCCCCCGAGCCTTGAGTCGAGTACTTCCTCTCGAATTGAAGGGTCATCTTGTAGAATGTGTCCTGAGATGTACAAGCACAAGTGACAGATCACAAAGTTCAAGTCCCCGAAAGCCTGCGGTCGTCGCCTCTGAGGTCGCACCGCCACCGGCGGGATCCCGCAAGATCTTCGAACATCGACGACTGTGGGGGAGATCGGATCCGGAGAAGGAAAAGAGATGGGGCCGCAGGAGACTTGGGAGTGGCGACTAGGGTTCGTCGTACCGGTGCAAACCGGCCGGTATACCGCGGATTCCGTGCTACCAATGGCCGCTGGTACCGGTTTGCACCGGTGCTTACCGACCGGGGTTTAAATATTTTGAATTTGAATTCAAAAAATTGAAAAAGAAAACAAAATTACCTAAAAATACTTCAAGATTTATAGAATCTAATAGTGTCAAAATTTTTGCAAACTTAGTTCATTTAGTATTTTTTCGATCATTACAACATCAGTGAAAATAGAAAAAGAAAAAAATCCCACCGGTCCATAAGGCCCAAACGTCGGGGACCTAAATATCCTGCTGGAAAGTTTATTTTACCCCTGGACATAGCCTCGACTATACAATTCCTCCGTAGACATGAAAAATAGGTGAACTGCCTCCCACAACTTTCAAAATCGTAAAATTTACCTCCCTACCTTGTTTTCAAAGGTGTTTTTGTCATTTTCAATTAAAATTAAATCTTATAAATATTTAATGAGGTTATTAGACCACAAAAATATAATATATTCTTAATTCAACTAATATGGGAATAACATCGGGAATTTTTATGCTCAATTGAACTGCGAATACGGTCGGGAACACCCAAACCGTCTCGTTCCCTCACTACCGCTTTCGCGGATTTTTCCCATTTCCCTGTTTTTCCCTGAAAAACGGGCGCGATCAGTTTACACGAGGTACAGTTCGGTCGTTACTCGTTGCGGGATTTTCCAGCTTTCATCCGTAATCCTCCCACACATGCACCCGACTTCCTCCGGTTACGCGTGTCCAACCCACCTGGTGGGCTTGGCCCCCCAAATTCGAACCCAGGTCCCCCTTTCGCCGGTCGCCGCCTCCCCGCAAATTCAATCGTGAAGCAGCTCAACCTCCCTCTGGCTCCTCCCCTCCGAAATCCCCCCAATCGCATACGTAGTTAGGGTTTCCTACTCTGCCAGCAATGGCGTTAGGGGGTAGCAATCACATTGAGGACGGGGGCGGAGAAGGCGGCGGATCTTCCTGTTCTCGTAAGGACGGGATGAAAGAGTCCATTCGCACCGCCGCGCCGCGTCCTGACGCCTCAATGGGGCAGGCGGCTGGACGTGCCTTCACTTTCGCGAAGGCCACGGGGACCGCCGCGCCGCTTCCGCCGCCTCCTGACGCCTCCGTGAGGTACGCGGCTGGGCGTGCCTCCACTTTGGCGAACGGCGCCGGCGAAGACACAGGAGCAAGTAACCGCGGCGCCGATCTCGCGGAATCGAAGGATGGGGTTGGAGGCACTGGGAGAGCCATGGGCGGCGAGGGGGTCGGAGGAACAGGGAGAGCCATGGGCGACGGGGTCGAGGGAAGGCACCGCATCGCCATCCACCTTAACGGCGCCGGCGGCCGACGCGCTCGCATTGGAAACCTTTTCGAAGGTTTCCGGTTCGTGCTTCTGGGATTTGGAACAAATCCAAAGGTAATAATTATTCAGCTCGCGGTTCGATCCCGTTTGATTAGGAGGGAGATAAATCAGGGGATGTGGGAATACAACCAAGGAAAATAACCGTTTGATTTATGAGGAACACAAATCAGGGGATGTGGGAAAACCGCTATTGGGGAATACATGACAGGAAAGATTTAGTAGTTGATCTAGAAGACTATAACATGACAGGAAAGTAGGAGACCCACTGTAGTAAATTGATTATGATACACATTATTAAATTCTCCAGTCGCATGCATTTCTCTGTAGTACTGAACTGCTGACAGTTGATACTATGATGGTTGTATACTTTTATTTAGGTATAAGAGCAATGTCAAGTTTAGCTAGAAGGATCAGATGATTAACCCATTTTTTATGTGATTGTCTCCTTGTTGTGCATAGAGAGATGTCGGATCAATCCGTGATAGGAGACTTAATATTGTTTGTTACAGTTCTGTTAATGCCGAGGGTTTAGGTTTCAACACACAGTTGTATTCAATAACATTTTACTTGCTGAATGCTGAATACCATAATGTGTGCACTGACATTAATTTGCCTATTTACTTTTCCAGCTACATAACAAAATCATTGAAATGGGAGGAACAGTACTTAATCCTTCTCAATATGAGAACAGTACCCATCTGTGTCTTAGGGATGGAAAGAATTGTACAAATGCTACGCTGGTTTCTGGAATTGCTGGCAGAACACTAGTGACTCAAGAGGGGATTAACAAATGCTGTGCTGTCAATGCCATTTTTGAGCCTGAATCAGAAGCACAAGGAGCGATGGTTGTGTCCACGGGGAAGAAGCCCAGGCCTCTGCCTCGTCTAATTGGAGCTTCTGTAAAAAGGTGCCTCAATTTTGATGATGTTGATGAAGACGAAATCAGACAATACATGCATCAGCTCTTCTTCTGTGACCGTGATCTTACTGATAATGTCATGAGCCTTTCTGAGTACAGTAAAAAGATGAAAGGCAAAGCAGCAATCAAAATTCTATGCCCAGGTTCGGAACATAGTCCAGTATTTTGCACCACAAGTATCATGGAGGTCAAAAATCTGGTTAAAGATGTGTACTTGCTTTTGAGGAAGCTAAATGAAGCTGGATTATCGCTCAAAGGAAATTTCAATGCAAAAATTTTGTGGTTGTAGATGGGCTAAGCCGAAAGAAGGCCATGTTTGGCCAGCTAGAAAAAGGGTCCTTGAAGAGGACCAATCCAAATGCTAAGAAGAGTGACATGAAAAGCTTTAAGCTTATGGTCAGGACAGAAGTGTTCAGCGGTACTCTTCAACCCCATGACCTGACAATGTGGATTTCATTGATAGGATGTCCAGAGCTGCAAGAGTTGATTCCACACCACTTGTTTCTCATGGAAGATGAAGAAGCATGCAACAAGTTCTTAGGGCTGTGTGACACATTCAAAGATGAGATTGAAAAGCACAGGTACTCTCACAAGAGAGACGTTTTCGATCGAATTGTGAAGAACCTACAAGAATATGATGACTGCCATACAATTTTCTCAGATACTAAAGCAAATTCATACCTCTATGAGACTTTTGCGCGCACCAAGCTACCCAACTCCCAGATCACATATGCAAATGATGTGAGCGGTCTGCTGAGGATGCTAAGGAATTCCAGGCACCACGCTTGTCGTAAACTGCATAAGCTGTTTCTCTTAATAGTGGGCCATCACTTCCCAAACTTGGTGCATGATTTCCAGGTAGAAATGTACAAAGAGGGCTATAGAGCCTAAGGAAATGTCAGTGTTTTTGGGCAGTTGCACTGGTAGTTTGCCACTCATGCAGAAGATCGTGTGCCTACAGAGTTAGACAATGAGGAATATATGAAATAGAAATATAGGGTTTCTTCTTCTTTTCATCCCCATTTTGCTTGAGGTACACAATGTTGATGTGACCTGACTGTTTGACGTGGCCTATGAGTAAGCAAACAGATATGAATATGGTGTCAAGTGAATACAGAGAGATATGGATATTTTGCTATACATTCACAAATTTTCATGACCTTTAGGAGTATAACAGAAATAGAGTAAAACTCTTATGAGTCTTGACACTAAATGCTATGACTTACACTACTTCGCCACCTGAAGGTGACCTATATTATATCTTTGAGGTAGCATCAACTACTTGCACATGCTTGATTAAAATATTAAAATCGTCATAAGTACATCACAATAACCTAATGCTAAGCTAAAAACACAAAGGCATTTCAGTATGAAGAATATTTATGTTTAGCAAAGACCTTTCTACTTTCTTTACCGGATTAGATAACACTGTCTGATTTCAATCTCGCAATTAGTGACTGTAATCATAGACTGACAATGCAAGAACATGATTCGGATTTCAGACACTGCTCCCTGTCCACCCGTTGGCATGCAACTGCAGTTTCGTCGACTGGCGGCTTCAAAGACTTGCTGAAGGAGAAGTGCCCGTGGCATCTGGACGGCAACCACACTACCGAGCAGTGCTACCAACTCAGGTGAGAACTCAAGGATACTTCGGAACCACAGCACCCTCATGACAAGAAAGGCAAGAAGAAGAACGACGAAGGCAACGGCGACTTCCAGGAACCCGACAAGACGGTGAACGTCCTCTTCGGCGGACTACCCAGTAGACGGGAACAAAAGGCTACCCGTCGAGAAGTCATGAGCATTGAACCAGCGGTCCCGACCCCTCTCAGGTGGTCGGAGGTACCCATTACCTTCTCCCGCGCGGATCAATGGACCAGCTTCTCCGAACCAGGGTGGTTCCCACTCGTCCTGAAGACAGTGGTCGCGGGCTCCAAGCTCAACAAGGTCCTCATCGATGGGGGAAGCGGGCTCAACGTCCTTTTCACCAAGACCTTGAAGAAGATGAAGCTCGACATCACCCACATGCTCACCAAGAGCACCTCGCCCTTCTACGGCATCGTCCCCGATAACGCGGCTATCCCACTGGGCTCAGTGGTCCTGCAAGTTACCTTTGGGGAATCTCGGGACAACTATCGTACCGAGTACATCAAGTTCGAAGTCGCGGACTTCGAGACGTCCTACCATGCCATCCTCGGCAGACCGGCTAACGCCAAGTTCATGACGGTACCCCACTACACCTACTTGGTACTTAAGATGCCAAGTCCAGCTGGTGTACTCTCTCTGCAAGGGGACTTGAAGATATCGCACGACTGCGACACGGAAGCTGTGGAGATAGCCTCCACAAATCAAGTACCCAATGCAATGATGGAGGTCTACGCCGCATCGAAGAAGCTTGCCCCAAGTGAACTCGATGTCCCAGACAAATCGGACAAAGCTAACAAGCCTCAGCCAGCTGAGGAGGTTCTGGTCAAAACAATTGACCTCGGGACAGGCGACGGCAGCAAGACCACCACCATCAGGGCAAGCCTCGACCCCAAATAGGAAGACGCGCTCATCAACTTCCTCCGGGCTAACCGCGACATCTTTGCGTGGAAGCCAGCGGACATGCCAGGGGTGCCCAGGGAGTTGATCGAGCATTCCCTCAACGTCGATCCTAAAGCTACCCCGAAGCGACAACACCTCTGTCGCTTCGTCGACGACAGGCGGGATGCCATCAAGAAGGAACTCGCCAAACTACTCGCGGCTGGCTTCATCAGAGAAGTCTTCCATCCTGAGTGGCTCGCCAACCCTGTCCTCGTCCGCAAGAAGAACTTGAACGAGTGGAGGATGTGCGTCGACTACACCGACCTCAACAAGCACTGCCCCAAGGACCCCTTCGGGTTGCCGCGGATTGACCAAGTCATCGACTCCACGGCGGGCTGCGACCTGCTCTGCTTCCTCGACTGCTACTCCGGGTACCACCAGATCGCGATCAAGGAAGAAGACCAGGAGAAGACCGTGTTCATCACCCCGTTTGGCGTGTACTGCTACACGACCATGTCCTTCGGGTTGAAAATGCCGGCGCCACATACCAACGAGCTATCCAGGCCTGCTTCAAGAGGAAACTCAACAAGAACGTCGAAGCCTACGTGGATGACGTGGTCGTCAAGACCAGAAACTCCAGCACGCTTATCGACGACCTCAAGGAGACTTTCGCATCCCTGCGCGAGTACCGCTGGAAGCTCAACCCGAACAAGTGCGTCTTCGGCGTACCCTCGGGCAAACTACTCGGCTTCATCATCAGCCACCGCGGCATCGAAGCCAATCCCGAGAAGATCTCCGCCATCACCAGCATGAAAGCTCCCACGTGCATCAAAGACGTCCAGAAGCTGACCGGGTGCATGGCGGCCCTGAACAGATTTATCTCGAAGTTTGGAGAACGGGGGCTCCCCTTCTTCAAACTACTCAAGCATCAAGAGAAGTTCGTGTGGACCCCAGAGGCGGACCAAGCCCTTGCCCAGCTCAAGGACTTCCTATCGAAGCCACCAGTCCTCACGGCTCCTCGCAAAGGCGAGCGCTCATCGCTCTACCTCGCCGCGACTACTCATGTGGTCGATCTGCCATCATCGTCGAGTGGCAGGAAGACGGCCACGCCTACCCAGTCCAGCGCCCAGTCTACTTCGTCAGCGAGGTCCTATCAGAATCCAAGGCACGCTACCAGCCAGTACAGAAGCTTCTGTACGCAGTGCTCATCACCTCGCGGAAGCTACGACACTACTTCTAGGAGTACTCGATCTCCGTCGTCACCGACTACCCGCTCGGCGACATCCTGCGGAACCAAGATGCTACTGGAAGAATCTCTAAGTGGGCAGTCGAACTCGGCGCCCTCAACATCGACTTCAAGCCACACACAGCCATCAAGTCGCAAGCACTAGTCGACTTCATGGCGGAGTGGCAGGAGAATCAGCTACCTACTCCAACTGAGCGCCCAGAGCGCTGGGTGATGTACTTCGATGGCTCGCTCAACCTCGAGGGCGCGGGTGCAGGAGTACTCTTGATCTCTCCAATGGGCGAACAACTCAAGTACGTCCTGCAGATCTTCTGGAAGGTCTCAAACAACGAAGCCGAGTATGAAGCTCTGCTACACGGGCTCCGCCTCGCGGCTTCACTGGGCATCAAGCGGCTACTAGTCTACGGCGACTCCGCAGTGGTCATCAACCAAGTCAACAAGTCCTGGGACCGCAACAAGGAGAACATGGACGCCTACTGCCTAGAAGTCCGCAAGCTCGAGAACAATTTCTATGGTCTCGAGTTCCACCACGTCGTCTGCGACAACGACGATGCAGCAGACGTCCTGTCGAAGCTTGGTTCTACTCGCGCTCAAGTACCAGCGGGTGTCTTCATCCACGAGCTTCATGCGCCATCCATCCCGGAGCAGGCGCCACCGACCACTGACCCAGCCCATCCCCTGGCTGGCCAGGAGGTCATGATGATCGACGTGGACTGGAGGCAACCCTTCATCGACTACCTTAGCGAGCAGAAGGTTCCTTCGGACAAGAACTTGGCTGAGCAACTCATCCACCACGCCAAGTCCTATGTCCTCGTCGGAGACAAGCTCTACAGGCGGGGCACATCTTCTGGAGTACTCATGAAATGCGTTCCCCGACAAGAAGGCAAAGACATCTTAGAGCAGATCCATAAAGGTGTCTGCGGCAACCATGCGTCCTCTCGCACGCTGGTCAGCAAGGCCTTCCGACGAGCCTTTTACTGGCCCACAGCTCTGGGCAATGCCCAAGAACTCGTCAGAAGGTGCCAAGGGTGCCAATACTTCGCCAAGCAACAACACGTCCCAGCCTACAAGCTAGTCACCATACTGCCAACCTGGCGTTTCGCCTGCTGGGGGCTCGACATGATTGGGCCACTCCCAAGCCGCGCCGGGGTGGATTCAACGAGTACTGGTGGCCATCGACAAGTTCACCAAGTGGATCGAGGTCAAGTCGGTCACATGCCCCAAGGCTGACAGAGTACTCGACTTCCTGGATGAACTCGTACATCGCTACGGACTACCCCACCGCATCATCACAGACCTGGGCTCCAACTTCAACAATCACCAGTTCTGGGAGTACTGCGAGAACATCGGGATCGACGTCCGATATGTCTCAATCGCCCATCCTCGAGCCAACGGACAAGTTGAGCGCACCAATGGGATGGTGCTCGACGCTCTCAAGAAGCGGCTACACGACGCTGCTAACACCAAAGGAGGCAAGTGGATCAAAGAACTACCCAATGCTCTTTGGGGGCTGCGTACTCAACCCTCCAAGCCAACGGGACAATCCCCATACTTCCTGGTCTAAGGCTCCGAAGCAATCTCCCTGCTGATGTCATGTGGGATTCACCAGCAGTGGAGCACTACGACGAAGGCGTCTCCGAAGACAGCAGATGAGTTGACATCGACGGACTCTAAGAAGCTCGCTGCGCTGCCCTCGTCCAATCAGCAAGGTACCTAGAGGGTATCCGGCGCTATCATGATCGCAACGTCAAGGAACGCTTCTTCAACGTTGGTGATCTCGTCCTCCGTCGCATCCAGAACACGGAAGGACTACACAAGCTCAGCTCGCCCTGGGAAGGTCCCTTCACAGTTGCAAAGGTGACCGGATCGGGCTCCTACCGCCTCCAGACACTTGAAGGCAAAGACGTCAACAACTCGTGCAACATCGACCAGCTCTGTCGATTCTACGCCTAGTCTACACGACTACTCCGGGGGCTCCAGTCTATACGACTACTCAAAGACCCCTCCACCGTAAGCAGCCTCCGGGTCCAGGCTCCAGTCTCCGGACTACTCCACTCCATGATCCAGCCCGCGCGGCCACTAACGGATCTTGGGCTGCGATGAGCGACAAAGGACTCTAGCAGCGGTCTACTGAGAGACCATGTACTCCTAGATCCAGCCTACACGGCTACTAACGGATCTACTGTTGTAAGCGGCTCTACGCCCTAGCACTACTTAGCCGTAAGCGGCCTCCGGGTCCTGGCGACTACCCTGTACCAACGGCCCTAGCCATCCAGGTGTACTTCTTCAGTAATAAAGTTTGATCATACATCAACTACTTTATTGTCTCCTTCCCTCAACGGGACTACTGGCGAGCACGACTACTCGCAACGACTTCATGATGGGACTCCGCACTCAAAGATCGCGATAACGAGTACTCATTCATGCAAGTTCCTCTCATTCATACTTAAACAATTTCATTACAATTCTTTATGTACAACTACTGCTACGAGCTAACATTACAGGACTACTGGAGGTTGAGCTTCTCGGCGACTTGTTCAGCAATGGGCGCCATCTGCTCCAGCAGCTCTGTGTACTGCTCATCCGTGCAGTTGGCGGCTAGTCCGCCGGCGACTACGTCCACAGGAGCTTATGGGAAGTACGACTTCATGAAGGCCAGCACTTGATTCGGGATCGACTTCGCCAAATGCTTGACGTACGTCGCCAGGCGGCTGGGGGCTTCCTTCAGCCGGTCCACCAGTGGAGCTATCTTCGGAACGCCAGGGTGAGGCACTAGTAGCCTCGCGATGGGGAGCGCGGCTTCCTCGAGTTCCTTGAGCTGAGCCCGCAGCGTCTCGTAGTCCTCGTTCAGCTTCTGCAAGGATTTGTAGCAGTTGACGAGGTCATGATCTGATGCAATACGGAGCTCCATGTGCTTCTTGAGGACCATGTGTGGTTCGAGGACCGGTGGATGGTCGCTTCCTTGTGTGATGAGTGATTGACAACGTTGTGTGGAGTGATTCTTGGCTAAGTATTGCAGGCGCAGGTTGCGTCTTGACTGGTGTTGGTGTAGGTGAAGAACAAGCGTGAAAGGTCGTCGCCGGTGAGGCCTCTAGGTGTGGAGAAGACTAGTAGGCTTCGTTCGAGGGACCCGGTGGCCAGCCGGGTCAAGTGTGGGCCGCATGGTGGCATGAACAGCAAGATGAAGTCGTGGACGGTTTCTTGGTTGAGCCTCAAAACCAAGGTCGAGCCGGGACTACGTGGGAGCCAAGTCATGAGTGGAGATTGGCGAAGGCTACACCGACTTCGCGGGGTTTCCGTTGGTTCACCAGAAAACCATTGGGTTTCTTGGTTGATCCACAAAGTCAAGACCGGAGAACCGAAGACGGTGCTGCAGCAGTGCCAGACCGGTCTGACCGGTGGGTCCCGGTCTGACCGGTGTGCGACGACGCAGTCTGGAGACTTCGAAGCAGAGGACACGCGTCGGGATCGCATGGCTTGCGTCGAGGCTACGCAGGGTGCGGTCGCCGGGCATCCGTCCGATGGTGAAGACATGAAGACTTCCAAATCCACCCTTGAGGGGCTTGTATCCCTAGTTATTAGGAAAGGGCATTTTAGACTTTCGGTTGCCTCCATATAACCCAAGAGGTGAGAGGATGGCAGCCAACTCTTGGAACCCTAGCTCATTTGTTTTCCTATTTTCCTTAGGATTTTCGATAGGACTAGTTTGAGAGCTTCATGGTGAGATCTTGTGAGAGGGTTGGATGATCGGGCGGCAAGCTAGACCTTGTAAGAATCTTTGTTGCATGTATAGATGATTCGGCGTGGTTCGTCAAGGTTTGGATGTGTTGTTCCCGGTTGTTCTTGGTGGTGATTTTCGGAGCCCTCTCTTGGTGATTTCTTTGGGTTGTTTTCAGGACCTTCCTCTTGGGGATTTGATGGGGGAAATTTGTGGGAACCCTTCGTGGTTCTTTGGGCTATGATTCCCCTCCCAAATCCATGAGTAAAGGGGCTCGATTTTGGGGTTTTCCGAGTTCTAGGGTTTGTGGTGTTCTTGGCGGGATTTCTTCGATTCCTAATTTTTGGACGAGTTTTGGTGGGACTAAACTTGGCTATGGACTCCTCATGAGGTGTTCCTAATATCCTCAAAGTCTTCTTCAAGTCCGTGGAGCGATTCGAGAGATCGAGGTTTGGATTTGGGGGAGTTGACCCGCGGGTGTTGTTCATCCCGAGTCGCCGGAGCTACACCGGCCCGACCGGTGCTCTTGACCGGTCCGGACCGGTGCAACCCTCGGTGGGTTTTTGCTCGGGTGAACGTCTGGGTGTGTTCGTTGTTGTCCCGTGTTGCCGCCGTTTCGAGTTTGGGTCGGTTTGGTGGTCGGTTGGCTCGTTTGGTGTTTTGGGGGCTTTCGGCCGTGGACCGGTCTGACCGGTGTGTTTCACCGGTCTGACCGGTGTGGAGCCACTTAGTGAAAGTTGCTCAGTTTCACCAGCAGGGACCGGTCTGACCGGTGGTGCTCACCGGTCTGGCCGGTGTTGGTCTGTAGACTCGAGGTTTGTGTTCCGCTGCGTTCTCGGGTCGGAAGGTTGTGTGTTGGTTCCTAGGTCCAGTGGCACTCCAGTGGCTACGTGGGCTTGGCCAATTTGGGTAGTGAGTCGGAGACGTGTGTTGGAAGTCGTGTTCATCTTGTTGGAGTTTCCATCTCCTTCGAGAAGAATTTTTATCGGCTCCCATTCACTCCCCCTCTCTGGTTCACCGTATCGGTCCTTCAAGTGGTATCAGAGCCGGTTCGGGTCTTTATTGACTCTAACCAGTCTAAGATCCAAGGATGGCGTACCAGGAACGGGGTTCGGTTCCTCCACACTTCGATGGCAAGAACTACCAGATGTGGAGTAAGCGGATGGGTGCGTTCCTCCGCGGAAAGGGTCAGATCCTTTGGGATGTCACGGTGGACACAGGCTATGTCCAGCCGATGGACTTCCTCGTTCCAGGATTGAGGGACAAATTCGACGCCAGCAATAAGGCGGTCGACTACTTGTTTCATGCTTTGTGTCAGCCTGAGTTCGATCGGGTGCACACCGAGCACTTGGCTTGTAGAATTTGGTCGGTGCTGAAGGAGGCTCATGTTGGGAGTGCCCAGGTTCAGGCACGGATGTATGCGACCTACCGGAGAGAGTACGAGAACTTCACTCATCTCCCCGGTGAGTCCATCGATGCCTTGTTTCAGATGTTCACGGTGGTTGTGAACAACATGAGGGCCAATGTGGACGTGCTCCCGTACGATGATCATGATAGAGAGGTCAAGCTCTTTTACTCTTTGGATCGTACGATTTGGGGCGAAAAGTTCGAGGCCATTATGGAGTCGGAGAAGTATGACACTCTGACGGTGAATGAGCTGTTCTCGAAGCTCAAGTCGGCTGAGGTGGATAGGGGCATGACAGCCAAGATCGAGGGCCCGACTGACTCTCATAGTCTCGCCCTCATCGGTGGTTCAAATGGAAAGGCTAACACTAACCCATCCACCAGGATGTTCTCTTTGTCCTCTTTGATGTCTATGCCAGATGAGGAGTTCGATGTGCTTGGAGAGGACGAGCTGGCGCTCCTGACGAGGCGGTTCGAGAGGCTGCACGAGAATCGGGTGAGCATGAGGAGGAACATGAGGACATGCTTCAAGTGCGGCAAGACTGGACACTATTTCGCTGAGTGTCCGAAGGTGAACAACCACGACAAGCACAAGTTCATGGACAAGAGGAAGAAGTCCAAGAAGAAGGATCATGAACATGGGAAGAAGGCTCGGTCTCGAGAAAAGATGAAGAGATCAAGCGACATCGAGTCCGATTCCGAGGACACGTCTTCAAGCTCAACTGATGAAGACGAAGAGGATGAGAAGAAGAACCTCGGCAAGTATCTCAACGGCCTTTGTGTGATGAGCCTAAGCCTCAAGGACGACTTCTGCGACATGGCTCGCAGTTCGAGCAGCAAGAGAAGCCAGAAGGACGCCTCGGACTTGGATTCCGAGGATGAGGTATGTGATAAGCTCTCTTCTTTGCGCAAGGAGAATGAGTAGTTGGTTGACTTGCTTGATAATCGCGATCACATGCTTAGAGAGGCTAAGAAGCTTAGGAAGGAGCTTAGATCTTTGCTCGAGGATGCTAGGACTAGAGTGGCTGAGCTAGAAACACAGGTTCTTGATAGCAAGCTTGAAATTGATTCTCTTAAGGCTAGCCCTGTTGTTTCTGATGAGAACAATTGTGCTGATTGCTCTGCTTTCCTGGCTGACTTGACTGATCTTAGGGAGAAGTATGCCTCCAGGTGTGAGGAACTAGATGTGCTTAGGGTTGAGTTGGCTGAGCTACAATCTATACCCACTTTGCTTGGTGATTGCACTTCTTGCCTTAGTTTGCATGAGAAAATTGTTGAGCTCCGTTCTCGCATTGTTTCGCTTGAGGCTGATTTGAAAGTGCCTATTCCTAATTCTTGCTCTACATGTAAGTTGCATGCTATGAAGAATTTGGATCTTGCAAAATGTGTTGGTCGCTTGCAAGATGAAAATGATAAGTTGCGTGAAGCGCTGCGTTGGTTGTCGAGTCAAGAACCTCAGCTTGGTCTGATGATTGCTAGCTGTAAGCGCTTTGACGGTTGGGCTTTGGGATTGGATAAGGTTGGTGAGGGCAGTGGTGAGAGAGAAAGGAAATTTGGGAATGTTTCAGTTCCACCACAACCTACACCCAAAGACAAGTTTGCATCCAAGCCAAACCAACCAAGAGAAAAACCGAGTGAGAAGGCAAGTGAAATGCCTAGTGAGAAACCAAGTGAGAAGCCTTGTGAAGACCCTCATCCCAAGCCTAAGCCCAGATCGATCCGTTTGCATTGTGAGTTTTGTGGAAAGGATGGTCACAAAAGAGCGTTTTTCTTCAAGAGGAAGCGTGAGGAGAGAATGGTGAAGGAGTGGGCTAACAAGGACAAGTACTACCCTTCCGATGGTGTACTTGAGCCTCGTGCGCAGTTGCCCAGGACCAAGGCGAGTGTGAGGTCAGTTCGGGCTTGGGGAGAGCGGAAGGCTGTTGGAGGGCCGTCGCTGTGCTTTGCCCCGAGCTACCGGTCGGACGGTGCGAGCTCGGACAGCAGCGGTTTGGGTTTCGTGCTCGTACAGGTGCGAGGTTTGGTTCTGGAGTTCGTGGTTCTGGTGGTTGGGCTGGAAAATTTGCAGGAGGTCAGTTTGCTAGGCATTCTCCTCCTCGTGCTCAATACGGGGATGGGAGGATCCGTAGTTTTGAGAAGGAGAGGCGGGATAGTCCACAGGCTTTCTTTCGTGGTTTTGGTCCTCCTCCAGGTAGAAAGGGTTGGTTCCCTCGTGGTGGTGTTCGTGGAGGTAGCTTTGGTAGGAAAGATGGTTTGGTTTTTGCTAACCCCACTTTCGAGCAAATGGCTAGACACTGGTTTTACACTTTTGGAACTAACCCAGTGTTGAGTCGTTTGCTCGCTCTCGCTCTTGGTTTTGAGTTGCAGGTGGATGGCCTGGAGAACATTTGGTTGATATCGGGGGTGGTTCTTCGGCCTCATTGTCGTATGGACCTCCCTGGGCCCACTACCTCGGTGGGTACCAGGACCGACTACTCGGTGGGCCCCTGGGACTACCCGGCTTGCACTACACGGCACCTGAAGGCGTGGAGCACAAGGACTACACAGGAGTAGTACTCGGTTAGGGAGTTGTACATGTTCTGCACTGTATGGAGGACTCCTAGACGTAGTCGACTAGTACTCTCTCCCTACTCCGACTTGTAACCCTGCCTCCCGGGCTATATAAGGCGAGGCAGGGACCGATCCCTAGCATCCAATCTCCTCTCATACAACTCACGGTGCACTATTGCACCATCTTGTAATCGTGCCCTATCAATCCAGAGCTACGCAGCATACAGGACGTAGGGTATTACGCACCTCGCGGCCCGAACCTGTCTAAATTGTGTGTCACGTGTCTCTTCCTTCGAGTTACCGATCTCGGCGAGTCACATTCATCTACTTCGGGTACTCCCCTTAGTAGGTTGCCGGTCTAAAACACCGACAGCTGGCGCGCCAGGTAGGGGCTCTCGCCCGAGATCACATGGCGAACTCGACGGCTTCCGTCCACTTCAAGCCAACCGTCGCCTTCAACCGCGGCGACACCTTCGTGTTCGGCGCATGGGTCTGCACTGCTGATGGCGCGGGCTCCTTCCAGCGCCGCCTGACCATGCAGCCCAACCCGAAGACAGGCTTCGTGACGCTTCCTGAAGTTGTCACAGGTGAACTCGCCGGCAAGTTCAGCGAAATTTCACTCTTCAGCCACCACGCAGGCTTCGAGCTCGAGTCCGTCTCCAACCTGAACTCGACGTCGCCATGGGCCATCGTGTGCGAGCCGGCTGCTCAGCCATCGTAGGCGGTCCCCTCATCTCGCGAGCTGTCACACCCGACTTTCCGAAGAAAACCAAGTGCAAGCCTATATGCATGCCAGGATCAAGTTTCATGCATATAGTGACATAAAAGTGTATACAGAAACAGTATCACGTATGAAAAAGAAAGATTATCAGAGATTTACGCTTAATCCTGGAAACGAAGGCTCCAAACATCACAGGCAATCGACTGGGGGTTGCGTATGCCTAGAACCGGCAACATCTTCACAAGACTTCGAGTAGCATCCTTTTTCCGAGCAACAATGTTTATAGCAAGGGTGAGCACTTGTCGTACTCGGCAAGTGTGGAAAAAGATATGAATGCAAAGGCTTTATAGTGGACTGGGCTATAAGCATTTAAGCAATTTTAGTTGGTCAAATTTTATTAGCACCTGATTACTAATAAAGTATAAGTTTATACCAACCCACATTAAGCATAAGATAAGAGGTATGCCATAAGCACATGGCAAGCATAACCAGAGAGAACGATTTAAGTCCATCTTCAAGTTCAATTATCATGTGAGGGTCCGGGCCGCTCTTTGACCGTGAGCACGGCTAATCGATTAGTTTTACACTCGCGAGAGGTTGTACATCTTTACCCACAAGTCGCGTAAAAGTCCCGAAGAACTTTAGACCCAACCATGCGATGCCGGCCAAGCATCATACCACACTACCGAGGTGTGATTGCATAGGGACGCTACGAGGCCTTTACAAAGAGTCCTCCCGTGCGTATTAGTCCATAGTAGTATGTCATAGAGGCTATCTTTCGTACCACACTTTTATTACGGACGGTAAGCCATAGAGTCTTCCGTTCCATCACCGCTCCGGAATAGAAGAGCCATAAAAGCATTCCTCCGTCCCCAACCTACTATGCGAGTAATAACCACACGAAGACTTCCCTAATTACTCGGCCAAGACCAGAGCCATATAGTCCTTGTGGTTGCACTGTTGTCCTGGGTGGTTCTCCATGTTCCGATTAATCATATGGTCTTGTATTAAGCATCCAAGGATATAGCATAAAGGTATAACATGATTCATCATTAATGTTCATTTAAAACCACCATAACCCATGTATAGCAACTAAGCATAGCTACCCAACATAAAGATAAACCCGTTTGATCAAGGCACAGGATAAATATCACTAGTCAAACCTTAAACATGGGTCCCATCATATTAATGCAAGCATATGCAATGAGTGATTAAATATAGTTCTTAGGACAAAAGATCAAGGACACACTTGCCTTTAACCAAAGTAATGTCGTTGCTCAGAATATCTTCAACTTCAAGCTCTTCCAAACTTCTCGAACGGCGTTCACTCTAAGCGCATCAATCATCGGGCACAAACATACACAAAGCAAACAAACACATATACTCAGAACAAAGCACCAATCAAAAGAAAGCTTTAAAAGAACGCACTAAAGGATAAGCTCGATTAGATGGATCACTAAAGAACGCAAAGGGTACTTGGAAAGGTTTGGTTAGCTTTAAAGAGATAGTTGTGAAAGATTGAGCAAGGACCGGAAAGATCACACTTAGATTGAGCTGAGAATGAACGTCTAACGAACGTTTTGCATAAATGAGAGAGCAAGGCTATGAGCTAGGTTCATTTTAATTATCAAAACAAATATAAAGGATATTTCAGAAATAAAATACCCTATGTTGACATTAATGCAATGTTAAACTTTATTTATGAAACCGGTGTAAAGAACTAGTCAAGTTTTACTAATAAAGATTCATATATGAATTAAACCGATTAAACATTTAATTTAGAAGAACTAAACTATATGAACAATCTAAATGAAACTTTGTAATTCGAGTTCATATTATTATCAAAAACAGGATTAAATTGGTATTAATCAAGGTTAACATTTATTTATAAAGCCGGAGTAAAAGCCTAATCAACTTTTAATTATAAAAGTTAATTAATCATTAAGCAAATTAATATTTGACTTATGGAAAACCGAGTAAAAGATCTAATTAGATTTTATTCATAAAAGCATGTAAAGTAATCATTAATCAAATTAAATTTGGTTATGAAAAACGATATATAGATCTATATTGCTTTTATTTATAAAAGACATGTATAACTAGGCATTAATCAAAATTAATACTAATTTTATTTTCAGAAACAAAACATGGTGAAAACACACCACTAACGCGTGCTTTACATTATTATGGACCTAACGCAACTTGAACGGATTAAATCGGAGCTAAAACGAAAAAGATATGAGAAAAACAAGATTGTAAGGACCTGTTCGCGATTAACCGTAGATTTCAGGGAGTAGCAGAGAAAATTTGCAAGACACAAACAATAGTGCTCGTAAAATTGATAAAACTCAGGGTTAAATCTATGAAAGAGCCTTGGATGGATCTGATCTCAGGAACCTAAAGTATCTAGGGGGTTTTCAAAGAAAGGTACAAGACACATGAATTCGAGTTACTGATTATCACGTCCTATAGGGGGTCATCTGCAAAAAGGGCCTTCTCCTTCCTTGGACAGGGGCGCAGGGGAGACCGGGTATGCCGGCGGTCTGGAGTCCGGCGGCGCCGGCGACCAAGGCCACCTAGGGTTCCGGTGAGGCGCAAAACAGGAAGAGAAGATCGAGGGGGTCTCGAAGACGTGCTTACCGGCGGGGAAGAGGAACGGGAGCGGCCGGAATCTTGCGGTCAACGCCGGCGGCTGGCTTCGGCAGGGCGGCGGTGCTGTTGCGCCAGGGGCGGCGGCGCGCTAGGCGAGGAGGCGGCGGCGCGCTAGGCGAGGAGGCGCGAGGGCGGCTCGCGCTGCGGGGGGGGCGGCGGCTTTTGGGGGGGGCGCGCGTGGTGCGGCCCTCCCCGGGCGGCGGCGGGGGTTAGCGGGCCCAGATGGGCCCCGCACGGGCCCGCGGCGGCGGAGCGGGTTGGGTCGAGCCTCTGGCTCGGCCCAATCCGGTAGGATAGGGTTTTCTTTTTTTTAGAATCTATTTCCAGTGCGAAAAATAATCCAGAAAATTCTGTAAATTATTTTAAAGCACGAAAAATACTCAGAAAATCACAAAAATTCCAGGAAAATTCCTAAAGATAGATTAAGACACGAACAACCCAAATAAAGCATTTGGTGCTCATGAAAAAGATTTTAGAGCCTTCTATTAAATAGAAAATGCTCGGAGAAAATGAGAATAAATTCCGGAAAAATCCGGAAAATTCTCGGAAGAGTTTGGACAGCTCCTACACGCATTTTTGAAACCTTTTGCACTCAAGAACCACTAGATGCATCGGCATGAATGCAACACTCACAACTTTTTATTTAATTTAGAAAATCAAACAAAGGATTTTTCCTATACTATATTTCCTGTAAAGAAAAATAAATGTTGGAAAAATCTTAAAATTATGAGAAAATCATTATTTAATTATTCTTTCTATTCACATCCTGAAATTGGAAATTTCAGGGTGTGACACGAGCACTCCGCGCGCGGCCCCGCACCCTCAGCCGGGCCCGCGTAGGGGCTCCCACTTCGCGCCGGGCCGGCAAGGAGCTCGTACCCGAGTACAACTCGGACTCCGACGCCGCCCCCGATCACGTTTCGGACTCCAGTCCTCTCTCCGAGTTCTACTCGAACCCGGACTACGAGTTCGACTTCGGGTCAGACCCTGAGGAGCCCAAGTCCGAAGACAACTCCACCGAGCTTCCCTTGTCAGGGCCAGCCTCTGGGCTGGTTATAAAATCCACGCCGGCCGGGAGATACGTCTACTGGCCAGACGGCAAGCCTGCTGACCTGATAAAGGGAGACTCACGCTACGTCGCCTACATCGACTCGCTGCCGTTCCAGGAGGGAACACCCCTGGCCCGGGCTGACTAGAGCACACCAACTGAGGTGGCACCTTCTGAGTCCAGCCTTGGCACCCCTGATCGCCAAGTCTTCATGGCTGTCGGCGACACCCCAGGGCCTTCAGGCACGGCTCAGGACAAGTACTTAGAAGACATCTCCTCCGAAGAGCTCTCTGCTGATGCTCCACCGAACGAGAACCCTGCAGACAGAGACGCTCGACGTGAGCGTAACCGGAAGCGCAGCGAACGTCGCCGGCGCCTCCGCGACAACCTCCCCATCCGCAACCTTGCGGAAGCTCTCGAGGCGGTCGAGAGCAGAATACACACCACCCCTGAGCAATGCCTCATGTCGATCACAGCGATCGCACGCCAGGCTCAGGGCATACGCGCTGGAGAGGTCATCGCTAAGCTCGCTGAAGACGCTTACTTCATGCGGGTCGACAACAGAGTCAACCAACCTCCTCCGGCCAGGCACCGCGACAACGAAGCCACAAGTCGCAGCGCCAACAACGGTCCCAACCGTACTCGAGCTGATCTCCAAGCCGAGCCAAACCGTCATCGCTGCAACGCCGGCGGACCTTCACAGCACGACCACGGCAACCGAGGAGTTGTTCCCCACCGCGCTCCGGCCGGTGGCGGCGGCAACGATCTTGACGGCGGCGGCAGCGACGGCGGCGGCTCCAACCATGGGGCCAACGAGAGGGCCGGAGGCGGCGGCGGTCGCGGCGATCGAGGCCACGCGAACAGCCACGCCTCCGGCGCCTCACACGGCGGTACGACGCTCGCCGGGAAGATTGAGGAGCTGCGGCGGAAGAAGTCGACCACTGCCGCTGAAGGCGACGGCTTCCCCGCCTTCTCACCTCGACTTCGCAACTTGCTCCTCCCCGACAAGTTCAAGCCTTTGGGGATCACCAAGTACGACGCGAAGCAGGATCCCATCCAGTGGCTCCGATGCTACGCCCTCTCCATCGAGAACGCTGGCGGCAACAGCGACACCAAGTGCCTCTACTTCCCCTTCTGCCTGGACCAAGCACCACTCACCTGGCTCGTGTCGCTGGATAAGCACTCAATCGACAAGTGGGACCAGCTGAAGGAGCAGTTCACAAGCAACTTCGCGGGCGCCATGGGCCGATCGGGTACTCGCATGGACCTGTCCATGATCAAGTAGGAACAAGGCGAGACCCTCCGCAAGTACATGCGCTGCTTTTTCGACAAGCGCGCTACCATCGTCGACGTCACCGACAAGGAGGTCATCGACCTCTTCCAAGACGGTCTCTATCACCGTCGCACCTTTGAAGACTTCGGTCGCCGTCGCCCTAGGTCCATTCCCCACCTCAAGGACATGATCACGTCCTGGGCGGATGAAGAGGACAAGGCCAATGCCAAGTACGACGCCATCCGTGGCAATAACAAGCAGAACCAGGGCAGCGGCAGCGGCAGCAACGCAAACCAAGGCGGCCGCAACAACAACAACTACTACTACTACTCAGGTCCCAACCGCAAGCGCAAGCCAGACAACACTGTCGCGGCTATCCAGCGCCCTGCGAAGGGGAACTCGAAGAAGAACTCCGGCGGCTTCAAAGACCTGCTGAAGGAGAAGTGCCCGTGGCATCCAAATGGAAACCACACTACCGAGCAGTGCTACCAACTCAGGCATGCACTCAAGGATACGCCAGAGCCACCGCACCCTCACGGTCAAAAGGGCAAGAAGAAGGACGGCGACAACAACGACTTCCAGGAGCCGGACAAGACCGTCAACGTCCTCTTCGGCGGATTGCCCGGCGGGGCGGGAGCGAGAAGGCTACCCGTCGTGAAGTGATGTCCATTGAACCAGCGGTCCCGACCCCTCTCAGGTGGTCGGAGGTACCCATCACCTTCTCCCGCGCAGACCAATGGACCAGCTTCTCTGAACCAAGACGGTTCCCCCTCGTCCTGAAGCCAGTGGTGGCGGGCTCCAAGCTCAACAAGGTGCTCATCGACGGTGGAAGCGGGCTTAACGTCCTTTTCACCAAAACCTTGAAGAAAATGAAGCTCGACATCACCCATATGCTCACCAAGAGCAACACACCCTTCTACGGCATCGTCCCCGGCAACGCGGCTATTCCACTGGGCTCAGTGGTCCTGCCAGTTACCTTCGGGGCGTCTCGGGACAACTACCGTACCGAGTACATCAAGTTCGAGGTCGCGGACTTCGAGACCTCTTACCACGCCATCCTCGGCAGACCGGCCATCGCCAAGTTCATGGCGGTGCCCCACTACACCTACTTGGTACTCAAAATGCCAAGCCCAGCCGGTGTACTCTCCCTCCAAGGGGACTTGAAGATCTCCTACGACTGCGACACAGAAGCCGTGGAGATCGCCTCTACAAACCAAGTACCCAACGCGATGATGGAGGTCTACGCCGCGTCGAAGAAGTTTGCTACAAGTGAACTCGACATCCCAGAGAAGTCTGACAGCACCAACAAGCCTCAGCCACCTGAGGAGGTACTCGTCAAGACGGTCGACCTCGGAACAGGCGACCCCAGCAAGACCACCACCATCGGGGCTGGCCTCGACCCCAAATAGGAAGACGCACTCATCAGCTTTCTTCGGGCTAACCGCGACATCTTCGCGTGGAAGCCGACGGACATGCCAGGAGTGCCCAGGGAGCTGATTGAGCACTGCCTCAACGTCGATCCTAAGGCCACCCCCAAGCGACAACACCTCTGACGCTTTGCCGACGACAGGCGGGACGCCATCAAGAGGGAACTCGCCAAGCTACTCGCAGCTGGCTTCATCAAAGAAGTCTTACATCCTGAGTGGCTCGCCCACCCCGTCCTCGTCCGCAAGAAGAACTCGAACGAGTGGAGGATGTGCGTCGACTACACCGACCTCAACAAGCACTGCCCTAAGGACCCCTTCGGGTTGCCGCGGATTGATCAAGTCATCGACTCCACGGCGGGCTGCGACCGCTCTCGCTTCCTCGGCGCTACTCCGGGTACCACCAGATCGCAATCAAGGAGGAAGATCAGGAGAAGACCGCGTTCATCACCCCGTTTGGCGCGTACTGATACAAGACCATGTCCTTCGGGTTGAAGAATGCCGGCGCCACCTACCAACGAGCTATCCAGGCCTGCTTCAAGCGGCAACTCAACAAGAACGTCGAGGCCTACGTGGATGACGTGGTTGTCAAAACCAGGGACTCCAGTACCCTCATCGACGACCTTGAAGAGACCTTCGCATCACTACGCGAGTACCGCTGGAAGCTCAACCCGAACAAGTGCGTCTTCGGCGTCCCTTCGGGAAAACTACTCGGCTTCATCGTCAGCCAGCGCGGCATCGAAGCCAACCCCGAGAAGATCTCTGCCATCACCAGCATGAAAGCTCCCACGAGCATCAAAGACGTCCGTAAGCCGACGGGGGTGCATGGCGGCGGCCGAACGCATTCATCTCGAGGCTAGGAGAACGGGGCCTCCCCTTCTTCAAACTACTCAAGCATCAAGAGAAGTTCGTGTGGACTCCGAGAGGCGGATCAAGCCCTTGCCCGGCTCAAGGACTTCCTATCAAAGCCACCGATCCTCACGGCTCCTCACAAGGGAGAGCAGCTATTGCTCTACCTCGCTGCGACTACTCACTTGGTCGATCGCCATCGTTGTCGAGCGGCAGGAAGACGGCCACGCCTACCCGGTCCAGCGCCCAGTCTACTTCGTCAGCGAGGTTCTATCAGAGTCCAAGGCCCGCTATCAACCTGTGCAGAAGCTCCTGTACGCTCTACTCATCAACTCACGGAAGCTACGACACTACTTCCAGGAGTACTCGGTCTCCATCGTCACCGACTACCCGCTTGGCGACATCCTGCGGAACCAAGATGCTACTGGAAGAATCTCCAAGTGGGCTGTCGAGCTCGGCGCCCTCACTATCGACTTCAAGCCACGCACAGCCATCAAGTCGCGAGGCACTAGTCGACTTCATGGCGAGTGGCGGGAGAACCAGCTACCTACTCCCACCGTGCGACCAGAGCATTGGGTGATGTACTTCGATGGCTCACTCAACCTCGAGGGCGAAGGTGCAGGGGTACTCCTGATCTCTCCAACGGGCGAACAACTCAAGTACGTCCTGCAGATCTTCTGGAAGGTCTCAAACAACGAAGCCGAGTACGAAGCCCTCCTACACGGGCTCCGCCTCGCGGCTTCACTGGGAATCAAGCGGCTACTAGTCTACGGCGACTCCGCAGTGGTCATCAACCAAGTCAACAAGTCCTGGGACCGCAACAAGGAGAACATGGACGCCTAGTGTCTAGAAGTCCGCAAGATCGAGAACAAGTTCTATGGTCTCGAGTTCCATCACATCGTCCGCGACAACAACGTTGCAGCGGACGTCCTCTCGAAGCTCGGATCCACCCACGCTCAAGTGCCAGCGGGTGTCTTCGTCCACGAGCTTCACGCGCCATCCATCCCGGAGCCGGCGCCACCGACCACTGTCCCAGCCCATCCACCAGCTGGGCAGGAGGTTATGATGATCGACGCGGACTGGAGGCAACCCTTCATCGACTACCTCAGCGAGCAGAAGGTCCCCTTCGACAAGAACGCAGCCGAGCAACTCGTCCGCCGCGCCAAGTCTTACGTCCTCGTCGGAGACAAGCTTTACAAACGGGGCGCGTCTTCTGGAGTACTCATGAAGTGCGTCCCTCGTGAAGAAGGCAAGGACATCTTGGAGGAGATCCACAAGGGCGTCTGCGGCAACCACGCATCCTCACAGACGCTGGTCAGCAAGGCTTTCATGCGAGCTTTATACTGGCCCACAGCTCTGGGCGACGCCGAAGAACTCGTCAGAAAGTGCCAAGGATGCCAGTATTTCGCCAAGCAGCAACACGTCCCAGCCTACAAACTAGTCACCATACCGCCAACCTGGCCCTTTGCTTGCTGGGGGCTCGACATGATTGGGCCACTGCCAACTGCGCCAGAAGGATTCAACAGGGTACTGGTGGCTATCGACAAGTTCACCAAGTGGATCGAGGTCAAGCCAGTCACATGCCCCAAAGCTGACAGAGTACTCGACTTCCTGGATGAACTCGTACACCGCTACGGGCTACCCCACCGCATCATCACAGACCTGGGATCCAACTTCATCAACCACCAGTTCTGGGAGTATTGCGAGAACAGTGGGATCGACGTCCGATACGTCTCAGTTGCCCATCCACGGGCCAACGGACAAGTCGAGCGCGCCAACGGGATGGTGCTCGATGCTCTCAAGAAGCGGTTGCATGACGCTGCTAACTCCAAAGGGGGCAAGTGGATCAAGGAACTACCCAACGCACTCTGGGGGCTACGGACTCAGCCATCCAAGCCAACGGGGCAATCCCCCTACTTCCTGGTCTACGGCTCCGAAGCAATCCTCCCTGCTGACGTCATATGGAACTCGCCAGCAGTGGAGCACTACGACGAAGGCGTCTCAGAAGACAGCAGACGAGTTGATATCGACAGCCTCGAAGAAGCTCGCTGCGCTGCCCTCGTCCAATCAGCAAGGTACCTGGAGGGTATCCGACGCTACCATGATCGCAACGTCAAGGAACACTCCTTCAACGTTGGAGATCTCGTCCTCCGCCGTATCCAGAACACAGAAGGACTTCACAAGCTCAGTTCCCCCTGTGAAGGTCCCTTCACCGTAGCAAAGGTGACCGGGCCGGGCTCCTACCGCCTCCAAACACTTGAAGGTGAAGACATCAACAACTCGTGGAACGTCGACCAGCTCTGTCGATTCTACGCCTAGTCTACACGACTACTCTGGGGTTCAAGTCTACGCGACTACATCAACACCCCCTGGCCGTAAGCGACCCCCCGGGTCCTGGCTCCAGTCTCCGGACTTCTCCTCTCGAGGCTCCAGCCCGTGCGGCTACCTACGGACCCTGGGCTGCGACGAGCGTCAAGGACTCTAGCAGCGGTCTACTAAGAGACCACACTCCAAGATCCAGCCCGCACGGCTACCTACAGATCTACGATCCAGCCTACACGGCTACCTACGGATCAAGCCGCGTAAGCGGCTACCCGCTCCAGCGCTACTCAGCTGTAAGCGGCCTCCGGGTCCAAGCGACTACTCTGTAACTACGGCCCTGGCCATCCAGGTGTACTTCTTCAGTAATAAAGTTTGATCGTTCATCAACTTCTTTACTGCCTACTCCCAACAACGGGACCACTACTTCCGAGTACTACTACTCGCATACACTCCACGATGGGGGCTCCGCACTCTGAGATCACGACTACGAGTACTCACTGCTGGAAAATTTCTTTCATTGATACTTAAGCAATTCATTACAATTGTTTTCCTGTACAACCATGGCTACCAGCTATCTACTACAGGGCTACTGGAGGTTAAGCTTCTCGGCCTACCGCTCCGCGATGGGGAGTCATCTCGCTCCGGCGGCTCTCGCATCTTGCTCATCAGTGCAGTTGGCGGCTACCCCGCCGGCGACTACCTCCACTGGGGCCTTCGGGAAGTATGACTTCATGAAGGCCAAGACTTGTCTTGGGATTGACCTCGCCATGTGCTTCACGTAGGCGGCCAGCCGGCTCAGAGCTTCCTTGAGGCGATCCACCAGAGGAGCAATCTTGGGGTCGCCCGGGTGCGGCACCAGGAGTCTTGCGATCGGCAGTGCGGCTTCTTCGAGCTCCTTCAGTTGGGCCCGCAATGCCTCGCAGTCTTCGTTCAACTTCTGCAAGGATTTGTAGCAGTTGACGAGATCTCGGTCAGAAGCAATCCGGAGCTCCATATGCTTCTCGCACTCGAAGGCGAGTTCTTTGTAGTCGAGCTCGAGTACCTGGCGGGCTTCTTGCTCCCGGTAGAAGAGGTTCTTCATGCTCGTCTCCGAGGACTTCAGCTGCTCCACCTGGCCCTCAAGCTCTGCAACACGACAACAGCACAGCGGGTCAAGGACTTCTCGACCCCCAACAAGTACCCGACCAGTTCAGCGGCGTACCTTTGTTCTTGTTGCGGAGGCCCTTATTCTTCCGCACCAAGTCGTCGCCCTTCGCCTGCAACTCTTGGACGTCGTTGTGGCACTTGGCGAAGGCGGCGTCGAGCTTCGACTGCATGGCAGCCGCGTGCTTCCGCGACTTCACAAGTTGCTCTTCTAGCGCCTCGGCTCGGAGCACCGCGTCGCCATAGCCCTGCAGCAGGTTCGACTTGTCGCGGGACCGCTCCGCAACGTCCTACACAAGACAACTCAAGTCACAAGAGTACTCAACGATAGAGGATTGGTTACTCAAAGGCTACGGCTACTTACCTTCATCCACTGCTCGGCCTGACGGATCGCCTCGAGATGCTTGGCCACCGTCGCCGGTTCGACAAGATTGTCCGCGAGCAGCTCTATCCCGCCACGAGTAGTCGCGGTGGCCTCCATCATCGACGCAGAGCGGATGGGCTCTGCATCCTGGATCTCGGGGGAGCGGATAGCCACCTCCAGAGCAACCTCTGGCGACGTGGTGACCGCCTCTCCCCCGGCGGACTTCTCGACGACCTCCTCCATGGGCTCGGGGGCTCCTTCCTCAGTCTCCGGGGCCTCTGGTGTCAACCTCTGCATCGGCACCCCTGCAGGGATGTCACCACCTTCAGCTTCAGCGCCAGTCAACGAGAAGACAAGTGCATCAGCGACTACTCATCGAGGAGCCCTGTAGTTTCAAGAAGAGCACTCACCTTCGACAACGCTGGCCTCCGGTAATGACGCCTCGGCAGCCGGTGGCTCAGACACCGCCTCGGTAGTGGGAGCGGACTCCTCGGCGGGCGGCGCGACTTCTCCCGCCACCGCTGAAGAGGGCTCATCCCCCCTCCCGGGACGGCATCCGTGGATTTCTGTGAAGCACACATACTTGGTCGTCAGTCAACCTCGACTACTACAACAAGTACTACTCAGGAAGGTGGAGTACTTACAAGTTCGACCGGACTATTGTCACGACCGGAGCACCGAGGATGCTGGCGATATCGACCAGTCCACCCTCGGCGGACGCCTCCTCCGACGCTCCCGCGGCTACCATTTCCTCCACAGCAACGGCGGCCGGCGCAGTACTCTCCTGCGCTCCTGAGGCCACCACCTCTTCAACGGCGGCGGCCACGGGTCCCGTGCTCCCTTGTGGAGCAGGGGGCTGGCGCTCCAGCTGCGCCAAGATCTCCTCAACAGTGGGGGCTGGACTACGACTTCCAGCTGGCTCCCCCACTGTGTCCCAAATGCCTTCGTCGCCCTCTTCGACGGGCTCCGTTGGCGGCACCTCCTGCATACAAGGAAGACTACTCGTCAGCAAACATACTCGTACAACGGGTACTCGACTACTCTGTTCAAGACAACTTACCTCCTGAGGCGTGGTCTCGATTCCGCTCGGAGGTGGCTGCGGCTCGGAGATGAACTTCTTCAAGTCCTCCTGCAAGACACGAAGACATCAGCACGACTACTCCAAGCAATGACTACTCGACTAGGGGAGTACGACTACTCACCTTCTTGGGCGGGCGCGCGGCGGAGTACTCTTGGACAGGGCACGCCGTGTACGGCGGCATATCTTTGAAGATCCGCGACAACCTCTCGATGATGTCGCTGTCGTCCAGTTCGCCTCCCGACATCCGCGACGTGTCGTCGTCGCCGGTATACTCGAAGCCTAGGGTGTCTCGAGCCATCAACGGTTGCACCCTCCGCTTCATGAAACTGAAGGCCACGTGCTCGGCCCTCAGTCCCGCCTCCCTGAGCACCTTGATGCGTGCCAGCAGCTCGGGAAGCTGGATCCCTTCTTGCATGGTGGGATCCGTGTTCCACCATTCTCGGTGCCTGGGCTGCCGTCCGCTCGGCTTCGGCAGGCCGGGGTGGTGGTTCGTGATGTAGAACCACCTGGTCTTCCAATCAGTGTTGGAGTCGACAAGCTTGTACGCCAGATATTGCTCCGCGGCGTCCTCCCTCAACTGGATGCCGGCTCCTCCGACTACCCTGGGGTTGGTGGCACTTGGCTGCGGCCTGACGTGGAAGAACTTCCGGAAAAGCACCCAATCTGGCTTGATCCCGAGGAAGGCTTCGCAGAAGTGCACGAAGACCGCGGTGTGGAAGACGCCGTTGGGGTTCAGGTTCAGGTACTCGATCCCGTAGTACCCGAGCAGCCCCTTGAAGAAATCACTGGCCGGGAGCGCAAGCCCGCGCTCCACGAACCGCGCGAACATTGGGATCTCGTCTTCGGCCTTCTCCATCGGATATGGATCTCCAGCAGCGGATCTCCACATGTCGACCTCCTTCTCCCTGATGAACCCACTGTTCAGGAGGGTCAGCAGATCCTCCGTCTTCACTTTGGACTTCTTCCACTCGCGACTTGGGTCGGCCCGCGGTGGAGACATGGGTGGCGCTGCTCCGGTGGCAGCCGCGGCGGCCTCTTCGCGGCCCCTCTTCTTCTCGGCGGCCTTCGATGTCTTGGATGGTGATGGCTTCATCCTCCAAGTGCAGGGCGTCTTCACGCGCATCCGCTCGGGGGCTACCCTAAAAGCTTTGGGTGGCGGCGCACTTGAATCTACTACGGCGGCAGCAAGCGCTGGGAGTGGATTTGCTTCAGATGGAAACGAAATGGCTGCAGCTCGAATGGGTGAAAACCCCTAAGGGTTTTGGTTTCTATTTATAAGCCAAACCGGCTCCGCAATGGGCGGCTGGATAAGTCCACGCGCGGTTGACTCAGCGGCTGCGCGTGACCCTTCATATTCTACTAGTCGACGCGCCTCACCTGGGGGGCTCGGCTACTTCTACTCGACTACCTGGGAAGCGGCTAGTCTCAAGAGCATCTCAGGACACATTCTTCAAGATGACCCTTCAATTCGAGAGGAAGTACTCGACTCAAGGCTCGGGGGCTCCGTGCCACGTGTCCTTCGGTTTTTTCTCTCCGGATTTTTCGGGGTTTTCTCATCAAGACTTCAGATGGACCCTCAGCCAGAGCCTACGGCTCAACCTAAGGCTCGGGGGCTACTCCATATGAAGTGCGATTTTGCAATCGCACCTCCATATCGGCTCCGGCTTCAAGACAAGACAGGCATTTTTTGAAGAACTTCGAAGGCAGTTTTCGAGGACGCTTGGGACTACTCGAGAAGACTTCAAGATTGCTCAAACATCAGCTGGAGTACATTCCAGCCTCGGGATGCTTCGACTACTCTTGAGGACTTTTGACTTGTAGCACTCAAGGACGCTTGAAGACTACTCGTTAAGGCCGTCAAGACTACTTGAAGCTATCCTTCTCGACTACAAAGTACTCGGGGGCTTGTCGTATGGACCTTCCTGGGCCCACTACCTCGGTGGGTACCAGGACCGACTACTCGGTGGGCCCCTGGGACTACCCGGCTTGCGCTACACGGCACCTGAAGGCGTGGAGCACAAGGACTACACAGGAGTAGTACTCGGTTAGGGAGCTGTACATGTTCCGCACTGTATGGAGGACTCCTAGACGTACTCGACTAGTACTCTCTCCCTACTCCGACTTGTAACCCTGCCTCCCGGGCTATATAAGGCGAGGCAGGGACCGATCCCTAGCATCCAATCTCCTCTCATACAACTCACGGCGCACTATTGCACCATCTTGTAATCGTGCCCTATCAATCCAGAGCTACGCAGCATACGGGACGTAGGGTATTACGCACCTCGCGGCCCGAACCTATCTAAATTGTGTGCCACGTGTCTCTTCCTTCGAGTTACCGATCTCGGCGAGTCACATTCATCTACTTCGGGTACTCCCCTTAGTAGGTTGTCGGTCTAAAACACCGACACTCATACCCTGGTGGTGACATGGAGGTACATCACTTTCGGGGATGGTGGACAAGGATGCGTGACTTCTGAAGAAATGATAAAGGTAATTGAATTTGTGACCTTCAAGTGTGTGGCCTTGGTCAAGCCACTCGGTTCTTTTTGCTCTTTGCCCTATCTCATGTGTGTAAGGTGAGCTTTGTATGCTCTTTGACCTTAATGCATGAGTTTAGGGGGAGCTTGTGATTTTTGTGCTCCTTTGCTCTTTTGCCGGTGGTGTCGAGCCCTTTTTGCCTCCCCTCGAGGAGCCGGTCGTTTGTGAGCTTTGTGTGTGGGAGCTCCTTTGTAGCATATGTATAGCTTTCCTTTGTTCATTTCTTGCATTTGGCATGGCATATGTAACATGATGTATAGGCATCCTTGTATCTTAGATTGCATGCATTTTGTATCATATGCATTGGGTAGGAAAAGCTTCTCTCATATACATTGTTCACCATGGAATGAGATATATGTCTTTGTGAGCTTGTTTGGTATGCTATGGTTAGTTTGGCTGAGCTCTTGATGATCTTGATGAATAATCCATGGTTGATAGCTATGTTTTTGAAAATGTCACATGTATGCTCTCTCATGTGTAAATGCCTTTATATGATCTTGACATGTTTTAGTGGTTTTGCTATGCTTAGTTTGTGGTTGGATGGCTAGTTTATTGATCATATGGGGCCAAAGGCTCATTTGCCATCATGAATGTTTAGCCCTCTTGCTTCATCTTGTGGAGGGGCATAAGTTCCTTTTTGTCGCAAAGACATTTCATGTACCATATATGAATCTGAAAATGAAATGTAAAATGCTTGGAAAATATGCTCCCATGTCATATGTGCTGAATTTAATTTGCTTTGGGTGCTAAACCGTTGCATGATACCTACCAATGAGAAGTCTCATACATAGAAGTAGGCACATGGCTCGGTGGATTTGACATGACATGAGGTGCATGTGGGTGTTTGTGATGGTCTTATGATTAGAATGGCTGTCCTAGCATGAAGTTTGTGTGGCTTTGCCATTTTGCCATGCTTTGATAATGTTTAGGATTTTGCTCATGAGAGGCAAGTTTTTCGCAAAATTGCCCAAATCCATCTTAGCTTCGTCCAATGGTTGTGGAACTTGGTGATCTTGTAGTTGATGTCGATACGAAGCTATAGAGTATCTAACTTGCTCATTTGGACATGTGTAGCATTCTTTGTTGAATTTTGTCTATTTGAGAAGCTCTAGGTTGAAAGTTTTGCATTTTTGGCTTGATTCATGCATTGCCAACAAGGGGGAGAAGTTTGAGCTTGAAAAGGCTTGTTGGACGCATTTAGAAGGTTTTCAGGTGGTTTCGAGCCATTTCTGGGCTCTGTTGTGCACCGGTCTGACCGGTCGAGGTCACCGGTCTGACCGGTGTGAGTGCTGGTCCTGTGCACATCTTAGGCACCGGTCTGACCGGTGGTGATGACCGGTCTGACCGGTGTGAGCTGAAGTTCTTTGCGGCTGCCTTTTGTTTTCGAGTTTGGTTTGCATGCATTCGTCCAGGGGGAGGTGCATTGGTTCAGGGGGAGCTTGCATGTGTGCAGGGGGAGCTCTTTGTGGTGTTTGAGCTTTGGTTCGGTGGTTCGCGCTCTTTGCTTGAGCTTGGTTTTTGTCTCGGATGTGTCGAGCCGTTGCCCTTGCCTAAGGGGTCCGAGACTTGTCTTCTTCAAGTGATCTTGCTCTTTTCCTTTGTTTGGCTTTCGATCGCTTGTTGGAGTTTCTTTTTGTTCGTTTCTTTTCTTTTTCTTTTCTCTCTTGTTACTTTCGTGTGGGTGTTGTCAATGCACTCATCAAGGGGGAGATTGAGGACCATGTGTGGTTCGAGGACCGGTGGATGGTCGCTTCCTTGTGTGATGAGTGATTGAGAACGTTGTGTAGACTGATTCTTGGCTAAGTATTGCAAGTGCAGGTTGCAGCTTGACTGGTGTTGGTGCAGGTGAAGAACAAGCGTGAAAGGTCGTCGTCGGTGAGGCCTCCAGGTGTGGAGAAGACAAGTAGGCTTCGTTCGAGGGACCCAGTGGCCAGCGGGGTCAAGTGCGGGCCGCATGGTGGCATGAACAGCAAGATGAAGTCGTGGACGGTTTCTTGGTTGAGCCTCAAAACCAAGGTCGAGCCGGGACTACGTGGGAGCCGAGTCATGAGTGGAGATTGGCGGAGGCTACACCGAGTTCGCGGGGTTTCCGTTGGTTCACCAGAAAACCATTGGGTTCCTTGGTTGATCCAAAAAGCCAAGACCGAAGAACCGAAGACGGCAGTCTTTGCGGCGGTGCGGACGGCCGGTCGACCGGTGGGTCTGACCGGTCTGACCGGTGGGTACCGGTCTGACCGGTGAGGAGCACCAGTCTGACCGGTGTGCGACCACGCAGTCCGGAGACTTCGAAGCGGAGGACACGCGTCAGTATCGCATGGCTTGTGTCGAGGCTACGCAGGGTGCGGTCGCCGGGCATCCGTCCGATGGTGAAGACATGAAGACTTCCAAATCCGCCCTTGAGGGGCTTGTATCCCTAGTTATTAGGAAAGGGCATTTTAGACTTTCGGTTGCCTCCATATAACCCAAGAGGTGAGAGGATGGCAGCCAACTCTTGGAACCCTAGCTCATTTGTTTTCCTATTTTCCTTCCTATTTTCCTTAGGATTTTCGATAGGACTAGCTTGAGAGCTTCATGGTGAGATCTTGTGAGAGGGTTGGACGATCGGGCGGCAAGCTAGACCTTGTAAGAATCTTTGTTGCATGTATAGATGATTCGGCGTGGTTCGTCAAGGTTTGGATGTGTTGTTCCCGGTTGTTCTTGGTGGTGATTTTCGGAGCCCTCTCTTGGTGATTTCTTTGGGTTGTTTTCGGGACCTTTCTCTTGGGGATTTGATGGGGGAAATTTGTGGGAACCCTTCGTGGTTCTTTGGGCTGTGATTCCCCTCCCAAATCCGTGAGTAAAGGGGCTCGATTTTGGGGTTTTCTGAGTTCTAGTGTTTGTGGTGTTCTTGGCGGGATTTCTTCGATTCCTCCTTTTTGGACGAGTTTTGGTGGGATTAAACTTGGCTATGGACTCCTCATGAGATGTTCCTAATATCCTCAAAGTCTTGTTCAAATCCGTGGAGCGATTCGGGAGATCGAGGTTTGGATTTGGGGGAGTTGACCCGCGGTGTCTTTGTTCATCCCGAGTCGCCGAGCTACACCGTCCCCGACCGGTGCTCTTGACCGGTCCGACCGGTGCTCTTGGCCCGGTCGACCGGTGCAACCCTCGGTGGGTTTTTGCTCGGGTGAACGTCTGGGTGTGTTCGCTGTTGTCCTGTGTTGCTGCTGTTTCGAGTTTGGGTCAGTTTGGTGGTCGGTTGGCCTGTTTGGTGTTTTGGGGGCTTTCAGGCTGTGACCGGTCTGACCGGTGTGTTTCACCGGTCTGACCGGTGTGGAGCCACTTAGTGAAAGTTGCTCAGTTTCACCAGCAGGGACCGGTCTGACCGGTGGTGCTCACCGGTCTGACCGGTGTTGGTCTGTAGACTCGAGGTTTGTGTTCCACTACGTTCTCGGGTCGGAAGGTTGTGTGTTGGTTCCTCGGTCCAGTGGCACTCCAGTGGCTACGTGGGCTTGGCCAATTTGGGTAGTGAGTCGGAGACGTGTGTTGGAAGCCGTGTTCATCTTGTTGGAGTTTCCATCTCCTTCGAGAAGAATTTTTATCGGCTCCCATTCACTCCTCCCTCTCTGGTTCGCCGTATCGGTCCTGCACTTCTCACACTCGTAAGCAAGCTCCTTATAATCATACTCCAGTACCTGGAGGGCCTCTTGCTTTTGGTAAAAGATGTTCTTCAGATCAGTCTCTGAAGCCTTCAGCTGATCGACCTTGGCCTCAAGCTCTGCAACGCAACAAAGGCAAAGTGGGTCAGACTACCTCAAGCTACCATCAACAAGTACTCGACAAGGCGGTCGTGTACCTTTATTCTTGTTGCGGAGAGACTTGTTCTTCCGCACCAGATCGCCGCTCTTCGCCTGGATATCCTGGATGTCATTGTGATACTGGGCGAAGGCGGTATCCAGCTTCGACTGCATCGCAGCGGCGTGCTTCCGGGACTTCACGAGCTGCTCCTCTAAGGCTTCTGCCCGGAGTACTGTGTCGTCGTAACCTTGAAGCATGCTGGACTTCTGGCAGGACCTCTCCGCAACGTCCTGCAACAGACAACACATGTCAAATGGGTACTCAACATAAAAGGATTGACTACTCAAGGGTGTCGACTACTCACCTTCATCCATTGCTCGGCCTGGCGCACCGCCTCCAGGTGCCGAGCTACCGTCACCGGGTCGACAAGTTCATCTGCCAACAACTCGATCCCGCCACGACTACTCGTCGCGGCTTCGGACATTGGCGCCGAGCGGATTGGCTCCGCGTCCTGGATCTCCGGCGAGCGCACGACTACCTCCAGAGCGGGTTCTGGCAGCATGTCGTCGCCCTCTCCTCCAGTCGTCGCGGCGGCTTCTCCGACGACCACCTCCACCGGCTCGGGGGCTCCTCCGGCAGCTCCCTGGGTCTCCGGTGTCACGTCTTCAACGGGCACCGCTGCTGGGATATCACTTCCCTCGGCTTCAGCACCTGTCGTCAAACGACAACTGCATCAGTCATACCTGGCGGCTACGACTACCCTTCGGGGCTACTTGCACCTAGGCAGAGTACTCACCTTCAACGACGCTGGCCTCAGGCAGCATAGCCTCCACAGCCGGCGCCTCGGACTTCTCCTAAGGGGCGGGAGCGGACTCCCCAGCAGGCGGCGCGGCTTCCTCTTCCGCCACCGCTGTGGCGGGTTCATCTCCCTTCCAGGACAAGTCCGTCGATTTCCTGCAGAGTACACAAGCTGGTTGTCAACCCAGTACGACTACCACATCCAACGTACTACTCAGAAGGATGAACACTTACAAGCTCGATCGGACCACCGTAACGGTCGGGGCGCCGAGGATACTGGCGATGTCGACCAGTCCCGCCTCGGCAGGCGCTTCCTCCTGCGCTCCAGTAGCCGCTGTCTCTCCAGTGGCAGCTGCGGCCGGTTCTGTGCTCCCCTGAGCAACAGGGGGCTGGCGCTCCAACTGCGCCAAGATCTCTTCTACAGTGGGGGCTGGGCTGCGACTACCCCCAGCCGGCTCCCCCACTGTGTCCCAATCACCATCATCACCCTGCGCAACGAGGTCCGAAGGCGGCATCTCCTGCAAGCAAGGAAACTTCATCGTCAACACACAACATTGAGACATTAGTACTCGACTACTCTGTTTCAAGACGGCATACCTCCTGGGACGTGGTCTCCGTGACCTTCAACTTCTTGGTCACGCGCTTGCGGGCCACATTGCGCGGCTTCCTTGGCGGCGCGGGCAAGCTAGCCTCCAGGCTAGTCAGTTGATCCTGAATGAGAGGTATATGAGGCAATCCAGGGCGGTTGAACCGCGATCGCAGCTGAAAGCGCTCCTGGAGCGTCTCCTCATCGTCGTCCTCCTCGGACGTGTCTTCGACGACAACTGTGTCGTCTCCTTCGCCAACCTAGCACCGCTCCTTCACCTTGGCCTTCCCTTCCTCTGGACCTCGACAAGTTGCGGAGGCGACGCCGGCTCGGAGACGAACTTCTTCAAGTCATCCTACAAGAAGCACAACTCGTCAGCACGACTACTCTTCAGTAATGAGTACTCAACAATGGGAATGGCTACTGACCTTATTCGGTGGGCGCGCGGCAGAGTACTCGGGCACAGGGCACGGCGTGTACGCCGGCATGTCTTTGAAGATTCTGCTCAGCCTGTCGACGATGTCATCGTCGTCCACTTCATCTCCAGGCATCTGCGACGTGTCGTCGTCGCCGGTGTACTCGTACCCTAGGGTGTCGCGGGCCATCAGCGGCTGCACCCTTCGCTTCATGAAGCTGAAGGCCACATGTTCGGCCCTCAGCCCGGCTTCTCTCAGCGCCTTGACCTTCGCCAGCAGCTCGGGCAATTGGAGACCTTCTTGCATCGTTGGCTCTGAGTTCCACCACGGCCGGTGCTTGGGTTGTTTCCCGCTTGGCTTCGGCAACTCCGGGTGGTGGTTCGTGACGTAGAACCACTTCGCTTTCCAATCCTGGTTGGAATCAATCAACTTGTAGGAGAGGTACTGCTCTACGGCGTCATCCCTCATCTAGATCCCAGCTCCCCCCACTACTCGGGGACTGTTGGTGCTGGGCTGAGGCTTCACCTAGAAGAACTTCCGGAAAAAGATCCAATGGGGCTTGATCCCCAAAAAAGCTTCGCAGAAATGTACGAAGACTGAGGTGTGAAAGATACCGTTGGGGTTGAGGTTGAGGTACTCGATGCCGTAGTACCCCAGCAGCCTCTTGAAGAAGTCGCTCACCGGGAGGGATAGTCCACGCTCCGCGAACCGGGTGAACATCGAAATCTCATCCGGGTTCTTCTCCATGGGGTACGGATCCCCTGCAGTGTCCCTCCACATATCCACCTCCTTCTCCCGCAAGAACCCACTGTTGAGAAGGGCCAGAAGGTCTTCGGTCTTGGCTTTGGACTTTTTCCACTCGCGGTTCGGATCTGGTCACGGCGGAGACACCGGCGGCGATGTCCCCGCAGCAGATCCAGCGGCCTCCTCACGGGCCCTCAACGCTTGGTTCAACGAGATAATCTGAACATCCAAACCGATTGTTCGTGACTATTAACTAGTGCTGATTTGTTCTAATGGGAAAATATTGCTGACCCGTTGTTGGTGGCTGATTTGTTTTGAGAAAAATATTATGCTTGATGGCTGACAAGTCAGAGGAACTGGCGAAACAGCACAAATCAATTAGATCACGCAACGGCAAGCATAGCAACAGCAGCTGTTCCAAGCCTCCAACTTGCTGTATTTTAGCTGAATCCGATTTCTAATTTGGTCCGATTTCTAATTTGGCCTTCTTTTGGGACAGTTTCTGAACTAACTTCTGAAAATAAAAGAATCGTCTAGGGAAACAAATGGTCTGTCAACGCATCAGTTGTAGATTCAAATCTGCCGACTATCTGAAAAAAAGAATCGTCTAGGAAAACAAATGGTCTGTTAACACATCAGTTGTAGATCAAATCTGCCAACTGCTGTTTTAAAGTCCTATGGAAATTACACACTAACATATCATAATCAAATATTTATTTACAGACATGGCCCAAATGCAAGTTCATGGTGTACGGTAATTCAACAAGTCATAGGAGTGCCTGTTGCTGATCAGGGTGAAAAAAATGGACAACTGTTACATCCAGGGTTTTTTTTACCAACCGTTGCATTTCTACCGCTAGGGAGCGGTAACGGTTGGTACCGCGGTATACCGCGGTATACCGCTAAATACCGCTCGAATTCAAATTTCAAACCAAAACCGCTTAAAACCGCTAGTTCAAACGGTATGAAAGGGTATACCGCGGTATAAACTATTTATACCGCGGTATAAACTATTTATACCACTGCAAATAAAAAGACCATCCGACTTCGAATAAATGAAAATTTTGGCATGGTGTTGGCACAAATTAGTGTTAAATAGCACCCCCAATCAATGATTTATAGTTATACATAGAAATACTACACCAAACACAATAATACTAGCCGTGCATAAGTGAGTTGGTAGTTCAAATACAAATAGTTCATACAAATAATTCATACAAATATTTCATACAACACAAGTTCAATGGTAGAAAGGAAAGATCCCTAGCTGGGTTGCGGAGTGGTACTCGGCGATGGACACGACATTCAAGCCTCTCGTCCTAAGCAACTCACCCTTGTACTGTTACAAAACACTTCCTTAATACTATACCTAATGAAAATGTACCTAATTCCGAAACAAATCCTAACTAAAATTGGATCCTACCACAAATCCTACATCATGCCACAAATTATCCCCCTAAACCTAAAAGCTAAAGCAACAATTCTATTTCTACCTAAAGCAACAATTCTATTTCTACCTCTACCTCACATCCTAAATCCTACCAAAAATCGTAAACCAAAGTAAACCTAAATCCTAACACAAATCCTAGATCCTAACACAATTACTAAAGCCTAAATCTACTCAAAAGCAAAAAAAAAATTACCTAACCGCGGTATACCGCGCGTCGCCCGCGGTATACCGCTCGCTCCCGCGCGGTAAGGGGTAGATCCGCCGCGCGCGCGGCCACCGCCGCTACCGCGCGGTAAACCGCGGTCGGGGCGCGGTAAACCGCCGGCGGCGCGCGCGGTAAACCGCCGGCGGCGGCGCGGTAGGGGCGAAGCGGTGGCGGACGGCGCTTGGAAGCTTGCGGAGGGGGAAGAAGGAAGGCTCTGGATGCTCGGGGGAACGCGGTTGGGCACGAGCTAGGTCATCTAGTTCATTTGGGCTTCATGGGCCTTAACGGGCCGACCCATATTTTTTCTTTTTCTTTTTTGTTTTCAACTTCTAAAGCTCCAAATAAATACCAAATGCACTCAAATTTGAAAACTTTCAACACCATAAGACCCTACAAATCATGAACTATTTTTTGGTGATTTTTATTGATTTTTTTCATTTTTTTAATTCAAATTCAAATTTGAATTTTGGGACCGGTTGCTACCGCTGGGTACCGTTACCGTACCCCGGCGGTAGCAGCGGTAACCGCGGTATACCGCGCGGTTACCACCGGTAAAAAAAACCCTGGTTACATCCAGAATGCGGCATGAGAAAACATAATGGTATTCTTGGTCACCCGATAGGACCTGGTTATGCGGTGCGTCCTAGTTTTCAACTCTCTCTTGTGGTCGTACTTGAGGCCAAACACGGTGACATGGAGCACGGCCTCGAGGGCGTTCTCTCTACCCATGACGCACTCGACGAGGCAAAATTTGCTACCACCCATGTACGTGAGAGTGGCACTCAGGTACCGGCCGCAGGGAAACCTCTCCTCGCCACGGCGGCGGAACAACCTCTCCTCGAGCATCTTACACTCGGGTTGCTGGGCCGTGGTGGCGCTGCGTGAGACGACTGGGCAGCAGCAAATGTATCCTTCCTCCTTGTGATGGAGGCCGACCCAAGCATCAAGCTGGCGGTCGAAGTAGGCTCGGCCTCGGAAAGGCAGCTTCCATTGTCCAAGGTGCCGCCACACACCATTGCTGGTTAGTCACCAAGTTCCCGGACGATCGGGTCGAGGAACGGGAACGAGGAACGGGGTACGCTGCTCTGCAAAAGCTTGGAACGAAGGGGGTATACTGCGCTACAACGTTCCTATTGGACATGGGGTCGAGTTCCAAAAACATTTGGGACGACGTCCCAGGAACGACGTCCTCTACACTTCTGCAGTAGAGCGCTAGAGGCCTGCAGATGAGAAGAGCAACTGGGAGCGTGCCCTGAAACCGAAGAGTTGAGCTACTGAAGTACTGACTACTGAACATGGATATATACTCGAAGGCTCGAAGCAATTGAAGCCTGGGAGCTTGGGCTGGAGATTAAGGCGACGATTAATGGTGCAGCTGGCGGGCGCTGGCCTTCCCAATGATATGACTCTTCGAATTTCCGAATTTTCGAATTTAGCCGGGCGCGGGCGCAGGCGCATGCGGCGCGCAAGGTTCCGCCTTCTCTCTGGTACGCGTTCCGGTGACCATCGGCATGGTGAGCGATTCACGTTCCGCTTGCAACAAAGACGTCGATCCCAGCTTCGTTCCTTCAACGTACCATGAATCGTTCCGTCTCGATCCCGTTCCGCGTTTTGGAACGAAGTTCCCGGGACGCGGAACTATAGCTCGTTCCGCGTTCCGTGTGACTAGCTGGTGTCGAACGAGTGGGTACCCAACCGTCTAGTGGACATGAAGATGGTGCGGCCGTCCGGATGCATCGCGTACGAGGTGATCACATCCTCCAAGATGAACGGGGTCGGCGCCAGGGTGTCCCAGCGCCACGCCATGGTCGGATCCCATGCCACATCGGCGGCGGTGGGTCGCCACGACAACACGTGCATGGAGGCAAACCGATCGAAATCGTCCCCGATGAAGAATGTTGGGGTATACAGCTTTCCACCCACAGCCACGGCGTCCCCGAGGTCACGGAGGTAGCCGTCCGGAGGAGGCGGGCCGACGGTGAGAGCTGCGGTCTCCGTGTTGTAGACGAGGAATGGGGGAGCCCGGTCGGGGCTGCAGTGCAGGTTGGTGGCGATGAAGATGTTGGTGCCCAGAACGCCCAAAGACAATGGCACGCGCTCCGGGGACGCCAACCGGAGGGCGCCGTGCTCGGGGAGGTGGTCCTCCATGTCGTCGGCGTCGAGCTTGTGGATGCTGTAGCCGCCCTCCCAGTCATCCACCACAAGATACAGGTGCTTCTTCTTCGCGCTATGGCAGCTGCAGCTGCATCGCTCGCAATCCCCGTCGTTCCGCCGCCGCCGCTTGGATGGAGACGACATCGAGACCGAACGGGTCGAGCGAGAAAGTTTATTTTTTGCAAGAAAACTTAAGATCTGGATCCGCACAACGGCACCTGCGAAGCAGAAAGTTTGATTTATAGATCGAGCAAGCCGAATCTGAGTCGTAATCGATCAGACGAAGAAGATCGATTACAATTCCAGTCGTGATTTATAGATAGAGTAAGCCACGAATCCAGAATCCGAGTCGTAACTGATGAGACGAAGGAAATCGATTAATTCCAATCGGTTTGGCTTATACAAACGAAAGCAAATACGGACAGATCGGTAGGTACCTGGCAAAGGCCGAATCAGCACTGTTGTGATTCAGCGGAGGGAGTCGAGCAGGAGGCGGCAGCGGCGGTGGGAGGAGTCGAGCAAGGAGGAGGCGGCGGCGGCGTCGGTAAGAAAAATAACATGCGGACAGGACACAGGCACATTGATGGCGCACCAGCACGGAGACCTTTCTCTCCCAGCCCGTCGCGATTGCATCCACTCGCAGCCCGCTTCCTCCCCTTGGCTCGTCGCGCCCGGTCGCCGGCCACCGCGCGTAGAAGCTCTCTCCGTCGCACGCTGCGCGCCGCCGCCGGGTCGGAATCGGGAGCGCAGGATTAGGTTGAGGAGGAATCCAGGCTGAATGTGTTCTGTAGTTGTTGTTTCCGTGGGCTGTAGTTGCTGTTCCGTGGGCCGATTGTGGAGATCGGAATTTTATCTGGGCCAGATTAGTCCAGTCCCACTCAACGGCGTGGATAACTCGGCCCAAGTTCATGCCACACAACAACACGTCCACGCCCGTGTCCGTGTGTCACGCACAGCGCGGCGGGCGCAATTATTTCTCTCTTCATCTTAAAGCCGACCACTACCAGCACGCAAATTCCGTGTACCAACTCCTCAAGAATGACTTAACTACGGACGGGTTAGTACTACTGTAGTATCTTCAATCCTGTGCACTGATGTGACATCTCCTAGTCCCACTATTGCAAAGTCACGCACCACCTGAGGAAACAACCAGATACCCCAGATTATCAGCAGGGTATATATATTGTTTGTTCTTGAAAACTTTTTAAATTGTCAGTTAAAAACTAATTGCACTTTTCCTGCATGCAGAGATTAGATAACAGCTTTTGCGATATAATAAAGAGATTAAGCAACAGCAGAGGAAGGCCGACAAGATTAACCAACAGCAGGGGAAGCCGGGAAGGCCAACAAAGCTAGGGAAAAGCTATCTGACACTCGACAGCGCAGCACCGTGACGCTTCGTTGGGCAGTGACAAGCAGGGGCAACAACTTGTGATCAACCTACCAACCGGATCCTTGTCACGCTTTTTTTACTAGCCATAAACCCGCCAGAAGCAGCAATCTGCAAAATAGCCACGAATATATAATCAGTAAATCAGCCCTTGGTGCCTCCGATTCATATTATGTTAAAAAAAATCATATTAGCGCGAATGGCGGAACGAACGTGCAGTTTTAGGCACGTATTTATCACGAAATGTGTGCACAAAATTCGTGTAATATCATATACTGCTAGGCTGCAAAAATATTGGTCAGCATATATGGCCTATAATGGAGCAGGAGCAGTGGAGCTACCAAAATTAGCATCAGTGAGCTGAGCGGATTGCTTGGCCATCCATACCTGTGTCCTGGGTCACCCAAGTGCACCAGACCAGTGCCTGTGCATGCCTTTTCTTCCCTCCGTCTAACCACCCCTTGACCCCAGTCTGCCTGCAATGCCGTGGTGGCCCTCCTCCTCCTCCTCCTCATATACCTCCTCGTCGCTCGTCTTCACCCTAAGATAGGAGTTCAACAGGCTTTCCCCGTTGGTTCTCTTCCAGACAGGTGTATGAAGACTTGAGGATACAGAGAGAAAGGTACTTGCCTTGCGCTTGCAGAGAAAGATGCATTCTTCCTTGCGACTTCTTTTTTCTATCATTTCTTTTTCTCTGAGGTGAGGCTCGCCATCCGAGCTTGCCGAGAAAAGATTGTGTCACCTGCAGTGGTTGCAGGATGTCTGTCAAAAACTCACAACTTATTGTTTCTTCTCTTGCTCTAGGCATTTGCAGTTTCTGTAGAGAAGGGTATGAGCCACTCTGCAAAGATGGCAGCAGCTCTGGGGCTGCTGCTTGCATTTCTGGCCATTGGATCCTGCATCGCCGCCGACAACATTGACCTGTGGCCGATGCCGAAGACGGTGTCCCATGGAACACAGAAGCTCTACGTCAAGAAAGATATCACAATGTCAATGGTGGGAAGTACGTACTCTGACGAGAAATCCATCCTGAAGGACGCCTTCCAGAGGATGGTTGATTTGATCACACTGAACCATGCCATCGACGGAATAAACCCAAGTTCTTCGGTTCTCACCTGTGTTAACATAGTTGTCCATACACCTGACGACGAGGTAACCTGCTCGCTTGATCTGACAAACTGCAAGTCCATCTACAGATTGCATTTTTCATCTTTCAATTGATACTCTGCATTGTTCATCTTCTGCAGCTCAACTTTGGAGCAGATGAGTCATATAACTTAACTGTTCCAACAACAGGAGATCCACTGTATGCACAGATTGAGGCTAGTAAAAAATCCATTGCTCTATGTTGTGAGCCTCATATAGTAGCGTCATCTAGTGCATCCACTGTAGGCAGACACTTGAAGCTTTTTTTGGGCATACACACACCTGAAGTTTACTTTGTAGTTTCCGCAATTCTTTTTTTTCATGATAATGAATTCTGAGAATCCTAGCAGTTCATCCCTTCAGTATATCCTGTAGCATGCATATTGCTGTACAAAACCCTCTGGATAGCCTATGTCTCTGAAATACAAATTAGCATATAATACAGATATACAGAAGATGGACCCTTGCAAGCAAATCACAAGTTAATCCCAAGAATAATTATCATATAAATATAATCTTATCATATAAAAATATAATCAACTCAACAGTGAAGTGCAATATCCCTCCCAATGTGTCTGTTTAAATTTCCATGACATGGGAAATGTTGTTAGGCTAATGGGATCACATCTATCATTCATATGCCAAATGCAAGTCACTTCAAATCGTTTCATGCTAATGCCACCTTGCAATATTTCTGTAGGCTCAAACCGTTTTTGGAGCACTTCATGGCTTACAGGTAAGTACTTTGTACTGTCCGTACTCGTAGACACGGAATACATAAGATGAGTAAGATTTAGGCTCACAACCCTATCCAACAGTAATTTCTCTTTCTATCAATGCAGACATTTGGTCAGTTGTGTTACTTTGATTTCACATCACGACTCATTGGACTCAACTCAGCTCCTTGGATAATTACTGACAGACCAAGATTTCCTTACCGGGGACTGCTTATTGGTTAGATATAATCAGCATTTCCACCATAAAAAATGTTAATAATGTGGATATCCGGTGACTGGCAATTCAAAATTAACTTGTGCTTTATATATGCTGGCAGATACTGCAAGGCACTACCTACCTGTTAAGATAATCAAAGGAGTGATCGATGCAATGACCTACAGTAAATTGGTAGGTTTGATGGCTATTCAATTTTAATTCATCAACTGATAAGTTACAGAAGACTTTAAGTGTTGTCGGGTAATCCGTTTATGTGCTTAAAATACAGTTACAGATACTGTATGTTAATCCTTTGTTATTTCATCATGCAGAATGTTCTCCATTGGCACATCGTAGACGAGCAATCCTTTCCCATTGAAATACCTTCATACCCTAAACTGTGGAATGGTTCATACTCTTATTCAGAGAGATACACCATGTCTGATGCAATTGACATTGTACGGTGCGTTCTATTTCATTGTCAACATTGCAAAATTTTACGATACAAATACTATACCAGCACTGAAAAATTGGAGGTAATTGCCTTCAAAACAGAAGCATCACAAACATATCCAACACAAGGATATTCTTTCTGTAATTGTTCGACAATTATGTGCAAAAAAGGGAGAATTTTGTATTAACAACAAAGCATGAAAATGAACAGTTTGAAAGTTTAGTATACTGATGTTCAACCGCATTTTTGGGTGTTCTAACATAGAGCCCTTAATGGGGCCCAGGCAATGACACATAATGAGCACTAAAGCAGTATGAATGGAAAACAATAAGCATGCACTTCAATGACACCTTCAGAGTTGTGTAAGCACACACAAGCAACCTAATTTGTCGGTGAAAAGCTGAATATCTTTAGTGCATATTCAATGTATCCATAAACTTAGGTAGCTAGACCTCTACCTTTGCAGGTATGCTGAAAGGCGAGGTGTAAATGTGTTGGCTGAGATTGATGTTCCTGGCCATGCCCGTTCATGGTAAGTAACTTCATTATGTTTAAATTTTCATTGATGGGTACTAAAAATCATACCCTAGAGATTACAGGGATCATTCTTTGCACTAGACCGATACCATTTATGCATTGAAGCCATTCAAGATGACTCACTATAGTTATTCAATAAGTAAAATTGTGACATTTGACCTTTTCAGGGGTGTTGGCTACCCATCATTGTGGCCATCAGATAGCTGCAGAGAACCACTCGATGTCAGTAAAAACTTCACATTTGAAGTCATCGATGGCATTCTTTCAGGTGATACATACAGATTTTGTCAACGAAAATGAAGTGGTTCCTGAGCTTGTTATTTGAAAAGATCATTAGTTTGTGGGCATGCTCCAAAAGTGCAAGTTATTCATAAGAATAGGGAACCATGTAAACGAATACATTATGTGCATACAATCACCAGTCCACTGAAAGAAAATAGTAAATATATTAGACAACTTCCTAACAGAGTTCAAACTTTATGTTGTTTTTCAGATTTTAGCAAGGTCTTTAAGTTCAAATTTGCCCACTTAGGCGGTGATGAAGTCAATACAAGTAAGCATAAGTATTGCATCTGCAGTTGTCCGTTGATATATATAGAATAGTATATCTACAAATCATACCCATTCACTCTTTTCTCTGAATTTCAGGCTGCTGGACCACAACACCACACATTGAAGGATGGTATATAACTCATAATTTGATAACTTGGGTGTTTTGATGACTTCCTTTTGTAATAACTATAAATTGTCCATGTTCTTGTATCTCCAATTAATCAAAGATAATCCTTTTACAGGTTGAATAATAACCATATGAACGTATCAGATGCATACAGAGATTTTGTATTAAGATCTCAAAAGATAGCAATATCACATGGCTACGATGTGATTAACTGGTATGCCTATTTGCCAATCTTATTACAGGCACCAAGAAGCGCTACTAACCCTTGACAATTTAACTGATATCTTTCATTTTTACAGGGAAGAAACGTTTAACAACTTTGGAGACAAACTGGATCGTAAAACCGTTGTGCATAACTGGTATTTTACTCACTGTGATTGATTTGCAACATATTGGAAATGCTTAGCTTACAACAGTAGCATAATGACTGCCACTTTGATACAATGTTTTCCTTTTGAGTCTTTAGTAGTAGTTTGCAGCATGCATGCATGTAGTATTTTAGGGTTATACTTATTACAAATTCAACGAAATAAATTTAGATGCTAACATTGCAATTCGTACTCATACTAAGTTCATTCTGGTTATTGCTCCTGCTATCAATAGTTGACAATTCTCAGATTTGCCCACAAATTAACAGGCTTGGAGAAGATGTAGCACCAAAAGTAGTTGCTGCAGGGCTCAGATGCATAGTAAGCAACCAGGATAAGTGGTACCTGGATCACTTGGATGCCTCATGGGAAGGATTTTACATGAATGAACCTTTGAAAGGTATCGATGACACGAAACAGCAACAATTGGTCATTGGAGGTGAGGTATGCATGTGGGGTGAGGAAATTGATGCATCAGATATTGAACAAACAATTTGGCCACGTGCTGCAGCAGCTGCAGGTAAGCGACTGAAAAGGCCTTATCATCCAGGTTAATGCCTTGAAATATTTCGAATGAAATTTAATGCATGCATAATTGCCCTAACTAATCTTATTCTCAAGGCATGACCACCTATATTGTTTTTTTATGAATCTAGGAGAAATAGAGTATGTGACACAGTACTGTAATCACTTGTCATGTGCAGCAACATGGTTTACTTAGAATGATAAATTCCACCCGATATATTCAACATTCATAACCTATTGAGATACAAACACAAAAAACTGAGAATGTTGAAAAAACAAGCAAATAGTCATGTTCCGGTGTAGTACAATACGATATGTCAGCAAAATTCCAAGCAAAAGAAAGTTGCAGATATATGCTCACGCTCAGATCTACTACATAAGGAAAGAAGAACATACTGCATAGTACAAATTCTCAAACGCACACACAATTTACAGGTTGTTGAACAATGATAGATAACAGCTCAAATTATTTTGGTCAATTTAATATTATATAAAAACATCATTTAAGGACATGACTGAGAGTAACATAGCAGAGTTAACATGCAGCCTCAGAATCTATGATAGTATGAAATGCACATGCAACTTAATGGCACATACTCATCTTTTTTTTTTGTGAAAAATGGCACATACTCATCTAATGTACCAAGGAATGCATGAATGCACTACCATATGCATGAGCAATTTCTGACTCATCAATCCTCTTACATTGCATTGGCTTGAAGAGAGACTGTGGACTCCAACTGAGAAGCTTGCAAATGACACAAGATTAGTCACACCGAGATTGGCACGCTTCAGGTGTTTGCTGAACCAAAGAGGAGTAGCTGCTGCACCACTAGCTGGTTATGGTCGTGCATCACCAGCAGAACCTGGTCCCTGTGTAAGGCAATAGAATATCCACAACAAAGGAAACATGTATTCACAGAGGAAAAGGATTCACTTTTACCGCAGTTGTTATGTTCATCATAGCATACGTCAGATAGGTGGTATTTGGTTGTTTAGAATGTTTCGTGTCCTTTATCCTGCTCCTCTTCAATTCCATTTTTCTTCCACAATAATTCGGTGGCTATAAAGTCTAACATGGTATGGTAAGAAAGGATACCAGGTTCCGACAGAGTTCACTGATTCGTTGTCTTGAACAGAAAACTCGTCCAAGAAAACCAATTTGCCATCAAAATAAATTTTAACACACACAATCAATGTCTCTTTTGCACATGAGCATGCTAAAATTGAAAAACACCCTTATGCCAACACAAAGATCAACATACTTTATAGAGAAATCACCAATATAAGACAAAAGTTGACTTTTCCTTGCACACGAGCATGCTTAAATTCACAGACATTTATACTGCCAAGAAAATAATCCACATACTTGTCTACAAATCATTGAAAGAAGGCACAATTTTCATCAAGTGAAAGAATGTGTGAGCGCACATCAATCAGATGAAGAATATTGGCATGCAAGATTCAAACAAATGCTCTATTTATATCCAGCCATGAATTTCCAGTGTTCACAAATATCTAAACTAATACAGGTTGAGACACGCTACCAGACAAGCTAGTACTTGGTGCCCCGTCTTGCTGGCTACATTCATCAGGTTCTTTACCATATACTTTCTGAAAACACTCAAAGCATTTCTCCATTCCTGATACGTACTGCTTCATGCTCTCAAAATGCCGAGCGAGATCTATTCCCATCTTCATCCATTTTCTAGCAACTGAATGTTGCCCAAGCCGTGAAGCTAAATTTGACTTGTTCCATGCAGTCGCTGTAAGCCACTTCCCTTCCTCAAATGGATATTCACCATCTCCAAGTCCAATCACAATCTGGTATGCTTGTCGAAATACGTCATAGACTGCATCACTCATGCTACCACTGAAGTCTTGGAGACCAGCAACGCATACTAGCCTTCTGAGGGCAGCGCTGATTATCCCATAGTTTGGCGAGTGAGAAGCAAGGGCAGTAGTGATGCTGGCCTTCAGGAGAAACTCCGCAACCTGTAGGTTCGGTTGGGTACCTTGAGAAGCTATTTCTTCGAGTTTGAGAAGATGACCTGGTGTACATGCTTTAGATGCCGCAAAATTCTTGACTAATTGGAGCTGCTGGGGGTGTGAACTAGTGTCCATCCTGCTGAGAAGATGGTAGAAATTGAAGGTATGAAGAAAAAGCAAGTTGTTATCCTCCAATTGATCAGAGGTCACTGGAGCCGAAGGCAAAGTCAAGGGTAATAGCTGCAGATCAGTACAACTGAATCAAAAGAATGTCCAACAACATGAAATCACGTAAGAACATGCAGATATCAGTGACTTTTATTAATTGACAAGCTTTGTTTTTACCTTGCCAGCTCTGGTGAGCATCTCAACACCCTTTTTAAGGTCAGAGTCTGATAATGGAGATTTGTTTTGCTCCTCAGCAAGGAGCATGGCACTGACACTCATGATCAATGATTTGCAAGCCAAGAGACGGTTAGAATCATCTTCACCATTACCTGAGCTAAAAAATTCAGCAGCAAGCTCAAAGAACTCAGCACAGTAATCATGCTTCTTCTCCTTTGCCATCTTTACAGCCATATTCCATGTACTGACAGCAAACCAATTCCGTTCCCGCAGACCTACAGCTCCCTTCCCAAAAATAGCTTCCACTCCAAGCTCAGCCATCCGTAGCTTGGCACGTCTTGAGTACTTCAGGATCTCAGCCTCAGATCCTGGCTCACGGAGAAAAAGGGCTATAAGGCTGCGGACGACAGCAGCCTCTGTCATTGGCATTGGCTTTCCAGCAGAATATAGGCCTAGAAGGAAGGTCGATGACGCAATTGCCACACGGACAGATTTGCAGGCAATAGCTTCATGAATTGAGAGTGTCAGGAACTCAGGGTTGAAGTCTACATAACCCACCATGGTTTTCAGCACCTTGATAGCCTCGTCCTCCACCTTCTTCTGAAGAAGGATCTTAAACTAAAAAAAGATATCTGTATATTAGTAAGGAGTGCCGACACAAAATGAGGCCCCTCTAAAACTGAGAACATAGGGGTGCAAATTGAATATGATGTGGTGCACCTCCGAACCTCTTTAGTTCAATTATTTACAATACTTCAGCTCAATTTTGAAGAAGTAGTACAAATAATTGAACTAAGGAGGTTCGGAGGTGCACCTAACGGTTACCCCTTTGCAGCCTTATGAGAACATGTACAGACTGTACCTTCAGAAAAGCACAGCAGATATTGGGTTCCACCTACAGATATATACATTTGGAGCAAAATAAGAATCATCGCACCGGATCATTTAACAAGGAGACAGGGGGAGAGATCAATACCTTTTCGGCCTCAATGATGAACTCATGGGCTCGATCGAGATGCTGAAGTGCCATATGGCAAATGCAAAGTACTCTGAAGCAGCTTGCACGGCGGGATCTGCTTTCCTCGCCACGGGAGACATAAAGCATCGATCTCTCAAACAAATCCGCACCAATTTCATAGTTCTTTGCATGGAAATGCTCAGTGCCACTGTCCCAAATTACAAATGCAAGCTTCAGCAGGTGCACACATTTTCATTCAAAGTACACAATATAAGTTCAGTGATATAAGGGAATGCTAACCAGGTCCAGAGCAGTGCATGCATTGTGCTGCGCTCGTGGGCGTTTGCAGGGCCATCGAACAGCTTGACCACCCTCTCATCCGACACGAGCTCAGCGATAGCTCTTGCACGCCCAGTTCCACTTCCTGCATTTTCAACCACCTTCTTCAACACCCTCACTGCTGCAGCAGCTGCCAAATCGGCACGGCACCGTGCGGCAAGCGCAACGAGCACCTTAAACGCAGCATCGGCCCCCCTGCTGGCAAGGTACATCTCAGCCGCCGACACGCACACAGAGTCCGGCGCTTTGGTGTTCTCCAGGAGCGTCTCGAGCTCCATCTCGGCATCCGCCAATTTCCCGCTGCCGAGGCACGCGCGCATTGCCATGAACCCAATGCTGGGATGCTCCTCCCCCAGCCCCAGCGAGGCTCTCCAGACCCTGATACAGCGGAGGGTGCCCTCGTAGTCGTTGGCTTCGAGACGCTCGACAGCGAGGAAGCGGAGGCATTGATCCTTGATCACTTGGAGGTTCGGAGTTGCAGGAGTGGATGTGAATCCCGGGGTCGGCGGAGTGGCGCGGGAGGGGGAGGCCGCGGCCTTCTCGCAGAGATCAAGCGCCTCGGTCAAGAGGTTGGACGCGTCGAGGGCGGGATCCGGGGGTTTCGTGGCGAGAGCGACCTTGCCGATGCGGAGGTACTCCTCGGCGAGGACCTTGACGCCCTCGGGAGTCGCCGCCGCGAGGGGCTTGGACCGGCTGAGCAGCGCGACGGCGAGGGCATGCTCGCCCGCGCTCGACGCGGCGCGCGCCCGCGCGAGGTTGAGGTCCAGCAGGACGGCCCGATCCCCTTCGGTGCCGGCGGCGGAGACCAGCGGCGTGGCCTTCTCGAAGCAGGCGGAGGCGAGGTCGGCGCGGCCGAGTTCAAGCCACACCAGCCCGGTGCGGTGGAAAAACGACGCCGCCTTCGCTGGGGCGTTGGGGATGTCCTCGGGGAGGCCAGCGACGAGGAGGAGCTCTGGCGCCGCCTGTCGGATCTCCGCCTCCGCCTCCGCGACCCTGGCGGGGAAGCTGTGGTTGGCGCGGTCGACGCACGCGTTCCAGAGGCGGAAGGCGAGGTTCCACACCTTGAGCCTGATCGCCCCGTCGAGGCCCGAGGGGGAGGAGGAGGCGGCGGCGGAGGCGAGCTTGGTGAGGAGGCGGCGGAGATCGGCGGAGAGCTTGTCTGGGGAGGAGGGGTCGGAGGTGTCGAACGCCTCGACGTCGGCGACGACCCTGTTGAGGTCGGTGAGGAGGCCGGCGTACGGCGGCGGCTGCCGGTACTCGGGGGAGAGCTCGGAGATCTTCATGGGGTTGAGGATTGCGGCAGCTTCCGATCGAATTGGGAGATTTTGGGCGACAAGGAAGGCGAGGCGAGGAGTGGCGCGGCAGCGGAGACTTGTGGAGTGGGGATTCGCCGATTTGGGCACGGGAAAGCGGGGAGAGAATTCGAAATTTTGAGAAATTGGCTATAATAGGACTCTCTAAAACGGGACTCCAGACAATTGTTTCTCCCAAATAGGATTCTAATCATGTTTAGTAAGCTCTAATAGGATTTTATATCTTTTTTAATATCATTTGCTCTCTTAAAATACTTGTCTTTTCTATAATGCCCATATTGCCCTTTGCCCTGTACGTGTTTTGTTCCCTGGACACCCTGTACTTGCGTGCGTATGTCCGGCCACCCGTGCGTACTTGCCTTGCATGGTGCTGGTGGCTGGCCGGCCGGGCGTGCTGGTGCCTGCCCATGCTGGCTGGCTGGTCGTGCTGGTTGGCCGTGGTCATGGCTGGCCTGGAATGGCTGGCCGTGACCATGGTTGGCCGGCTGCCATGTACAGCAATGCTTCAAATATAAGTAAACAGCAAAATATTTAGCACAATTTAGTTCATCTTATAAATTGGTAGCATAAACCATGTTTGTACCATAAAATGTTCCAAATGAGATCAAAGTCTAATTTTTAAAAAAGTCATATGAAATAAATAACGAGTTTACATCTCATGATAACTAAAATGGTCTAAATCTCATCACAACTAAAATGCGTGCATCATCCAATATTTAGCCTTCTCTTTGGAGTCATCTTTTTTGGTGGCACCGGGGTAAGCATCCTCACGGGGCTAGCGTTGTTATGTTGTGAAGATGCGCCCTCTCCCAATAGTTGTGCTACCATACTGCAAATAAATACACTCATTAATTAAATGTATGGAAAAACTAGTGTATAGTAAATGTGTTAAAATTTCGTACCTTCTAGTGAGCCTTCCTGGACTATCTCGTAGGATTTCATCCCTGGTTGGCTTCCTTGGGGTGGTAGGTTCTGCCGGTCCTTGTTTTGTGACATTCCTCCTAGGTTGCCTACGCTTCCTACAAGTAATGAAATAAATTAATATTAACATTTTCATTAAAGTGTTTGATAAAGAAAATCATCAATTACCCCTTTTTTGCGGTCCCATTGAATGGACACTTGGAACTAGCTTGTCTGTGACCTTTTTCTCCGCATCTTTTGCAAGTCATAGGTCCTCTGCTTATCTTCTATCCCTTTGCGTTTGTTGGTACACTATTATTATCACGTTCAGCCTCACCCATCCCTTCTCACCTTCACCCTCATTAGTAGATTTACCTCTCTTCTTATGTCCACCTTCGTCCCATCCCTTCATTCTTAGTTTCCTCATTCTTCCAGCAGATAATTTTTCCATAGGTGCACCAACACCAAATGGTAGGTCGACATGTGGCCACTGTGTTTTATCTGTCATTGGCTCAATCTCTTTACCATAAGCAGCTCTGAATCTACTCACAGAGTAGTAGTCATGCACAAATTGTTCTAGATCCACTCCCCTTTGGCGGGTTACATAGGCCAGTACATGTTGACATGGCTTACCAGTGTGCTGCCATTCAAGACAAGTACATGTTCTTTGGCCTAGCTTGACAATATGCCTCACAGAAACCGCGCTGCTATGGTCCCACACCTCGGCACTCCAATTAGAACATGGTACAATCTTCAAGTGTCCCAAACCTCTAGTGTTTGCTCTTAGCTGAACCGTAATAGATGGGAGTATCCTACCTTCAGGTAGCCTATAAGCAATAATCCTTCTCTTGTTCCATAGTATCATAATCTTTTCTCTGATCTTATCAGCAAGGTCAGCAACAGGTAAGTCCTTATGGTCTCTAATCCAGTTATTAAATGACTCAGCAATGTTACTAGTTATGTAGTCACATTTAATTTCTGGATTGAAACCACACCTGTACCATAATAGCTTATGATTGGCCCTTAACCATTGCACTGCATCAGGTGACACACTTATCATTTTTGCTATATTGTCATAGAAAATATCTTCTTTGTAAGCCCTTGCAGCCGGATATATCTGGCCAAACCCTCTATATTTTCTTTTGAAGTTTTTGACCAAATGATAAAAGCATTCCCTTTGCTCTGCGTTGGGGAATACATTCTTCACTGCATTCGCCAAGCCCTTGCAAGCGTCGGAACAAACGGCAAGGACTGGAGGATCACCTATAGCTTTCTTCAATTGCTCCATGAACCAAGTCCAGTTATCTGTTGTTTCTGAAGCCATAAAGCCATAAGCAACTGGATACATCCAATTATGACCATCAACTGCTACTGCTGCAGCCAGATGACCATTCCACCTCCCATTAAGTGCTGTAGCATCTACGCTCAAATGAGGCCTACAACCTTCCAGGAATCCATCAATGCATGGCTTCAGGGCACAAAAAAAACGGTGGAAATATATATCACCATCTTGCTCGAAAACATCAATCTCAACTACACTCCCAGGACTCCGCTTCAACACCTCGGCCTTCCACCTAAACAATAGCTCAAAGCTATCTGACCATTTCCCATAAACCTCTTCAAGAGCTCTTTTTTTACCTCGATGTACAGTGTCATATCCAATAGTACACTTATGAATTGGATTATTCTCCAACCTTGTCTGCAATTCCTTAGTACCAATGTTTGGTTCAACTCTAAGGATATCCACAACCCTGCTAGCTACCCACTTGCAACTTGGAGTTGTAACCTGCATCCTCTCGCTAGACACACATTTATGTTCGCTAACTAGCACGGTTACCTACAAAAACAAAAATGGCATTGATTAAATTAAGTGATACAAAAAAATAACTCCACATTTACCATAATAGTTTATGTTCGCTAGACACACGTTTATGAATGATTGAATTAAGTGATAAAACAAATTACCTCCACAGTAGAGCTACCAAGCAATTTTGAGCCATTTATCCTCCAAGGACAAGGGCCTGTCGATTCATCACCAGACTTGCAAAAACCTCTATATTTCTTTGTAGTTGACTTCTCTACTCCTAAATGGAACTCCTTCTTGATGGCATATGTCCGCACTGCTAGCTTGAACTCTTCCATTGTTGGGTACAATGTCCCAACCTCCATTGATGGGTTGTTCTTATCATATGAAATTATAATCTCACCCGGTACGTCATCATTAGTAGGAATGGCAGCACCATCAACATCGTCACCAAGCTCATTATCATTGCCTTGTTCATGCACTCGACGATCAAATCCTTGTGTAGATATATTTGGTGTGCCCTCATCTGCCAAGCCTAAAAGCGCACACATTTGACTCTCGCTCATAGGTTCAATTCGCCCCTCAGCATCATATGTCTCCACAATTTGTAATGTTGTCCAATCAACTGTTTCCATATTTTGACTGTCATTTTCTAGAGACCTATATATACACAAGAAAAACTAGGTTTAGCAAAGATACAAAATATGCTCTTTTTTCAACATAGATATGCTCGTGTAAATAGATAAAAAATAATTGCAACATAAATACTTTAAATGCTACAAGTATGAAAGTGAACTGTTAATCAGATTAATAATTTATAAAGCAATGCTGAATGAAAGTACTCTAATCATTTGAAGTACTAAATATATGCATCGAATTAATGCCTTTCCACTTAAAAGTACTGAATAAAAAGAATATTGTACTGGTGTGAAATAAGAGATCAAATGCATCAAATTTATACCTTTCCATTTGAAGAACAGGAAGGTCACACTCTATAGCCGGATGAAGAACAGTAGGCAGTAGTTGTCTTGCACGTGATACATCATCTACAAGTTGATCCGCCTGGACATCGTCGGAGGCCAGCTGCGTGGGATCATCCTCTGGTGGCGGCTCTTGTCCATCCATGGAGGGCGACGTCGTGGAGGAGTGCAGGACTGCAAGGTCGGCGGCGACGCGGAGGACTGCAGGGAAGCGGCGGCGCAGAGGACTGCAGGGCGGCGGCGGAGGACCGCGAGAGATGAAACAAGCCACGCGAGAGATGAAACGGTGTCCAAGGATCAACACGTACAGGGCAAAGGGCAATAAGGGCATTATAGAAAAGACAAGTATTTTAAGAGAGCAAATGATATTAAAAAAGATATAAAATCCTATTAGAGCTTACTAAACATGATTAGAGTCCTATTTGGGAGAAACAATTGTTTGGAGTCCCGTTTTAGAGAAGCCAAACGATTGGAGTCCTATTATAGCCAATTTCTCTCGAATTTCGAACGAAGAAAGAAAGAAGAACGTGACGTGGACATGGGTAGGTAAAGAAACAAGATGCTCAAGAAGCTTGAATTTATAAACTGTCACTCTAAGGTCATTAAATCTTGTTGCTAGAGTTTCTTCGGCAAACTTGTATATCAGTTTAGTATCCATCAACAGTTGATACGACATTCAGCCCTTCAAGAACTTTCATGAACAAGAGATTGTACGATGGATCGAACCCATCCAGATCATCACTAGGAAGTTTGCCGAGAAGCATGCATGGCACTGAAAAAATGGGTGCTGTAACCACGTGTGTTGAAGGTTTTCTTGCACGAGGGGGATGGAAGAGATCACCACAGTCACCCGGAGAGGAAGACTACAGGTCAAATTAAAGGCAACTTTCTTTCAGACAAAAACACAATGCATCGTGAAAAGGTCGAAATCTTGAGAGATTAGTTCCTTGACTTGGCTTCATGAACACAATGCTACTCCCTCCTGTTTAGCAGTAAGGTGTGCTGCTATTAGTGAATTTAAAGCATTGGTGTACTTCAACGGAGGACTGAATCCTGAGATTATCGATGCATTTAACTGCAAATATTTTAGCAGCATGCATGATCTTGTGAGTTGTGCTATTAAGCAGCCTGTTCGGTTGGCTGGTGGCTGATGGCTGGTGCTGGTTTGTTCTGAGAGAAGAGTACTGGTGGCTGGTTTGTTCTGAGAGAAAAGTAATGCTGACTGGTGGCTGATAAGCCAAGCGAACAGGGCGAAGGAGGAAAGAATGCAGCGATCAAGGCAGCATGCTTTTGCAGCTATCTTTATTGTTTGACCAAGGCGTGCAACTTCACCAAAAAGAAATTTGCCGAGAAAGAAATGTATCAAAGCCCATGTGAGCATGAGTGTACGTACACACATCCCAAAATTCCACAAATTAAAAAAGTGCTGAAATTAGTAAGTTGAGTGACTCGCTCATACGTGAGGCTGAGAGCAACCAATTTGAGATTATGAAAGGAAATATGATGCTATTTCTGAAACTAATTATTTAATCTCTACTTCAGAAATGGAATGCAAAAACACATGCTGCATTTTAATCTAGAATTAACAATATCCCAAAATTCCACAAATTAAAAAAGTGCTGAAATTAGTAAGTTGAGTGACTCGCTCATACGTGAGGCTGAGAGCAACCAATTTGAGATTATGAAAGGAAATATGATGCTATTTCTGAAACTAATTATTTAATCTCTACTTCAGAAATGGAATGCAAAAACACATGCTGCATTTTAATCTAGAATTAACAATATCCCAAAATTCCACAAATTAAAAAAGTGCTGAAATTAGTAAGTTGAGTGACTCGCTCATACGTGAGGCTGAGAGCAACCAATTTGAGATTATGAAAGGAAATATGATGCTATTTCTGAAACTAATTATTTAATCTCTACTTCAGAAATGGAATGCAAAAACACATGCTGCATTTTAATCTAGAATTAACAATGTGATTTAGAAGTAGGAAGAAAACAGTAGGGGAAGAGGAGTAAGCACTTCCCGAAAAAACACCAGGAAAAAAATTGTCTGAGCCCAGGTTCGAACTGGGGACCTTTAGTGTGTGAGACTAACGTGATAACCAACTACACCACCCAGACATATTGTTTGTGTCTATACAAAGAATTTATTTATCTAATGGTGTTTGAGTTTTCCCTTTTTCTGTTGTGTACTGCTGGGCCTCAGATAACACACCAGTAGAAAGAAGCCCACGTTGACATTTAGCCCAGCCGCACGCGAATCAGTTAGCCACGAGGTAGGTGGGACCGTAGGAGGAAATGAGGAACCGTCTCGTCGGCTCCTGTCCTCCCTCCCGGCTCCCGCGGTCTCCGGCAAGCCGGAACTGCGCCCACTCGTGTGCCTGAAGTAATTCCTATGCACTCACCCCGTCCCCGCCAATGCGGTGCTGCGTCGGTTCTTCACGGGCTCATTCCCCATGCGGTCCTCCGCAGTTCAGCAGCAAAATGCAGCTGTCCCCCGGGTAAACTACCCTAGCCCTTGATGAAATCATGAAATCCGGATCAATGCGCTCGAGTATAGTATGATAGTGTATGATTACGATGTGTTTACTACGGGTTACTGGGGGCATATGTGAGTACATCTTGCAATGGTAAGTATTGAGCTCTGTGTCGCTCTGCGTCGCTCTGCTATTATACATCGGTTGCCATGTTTCAGGAATATTTAACCGGTTGCCACTATGTGGGGGTGAGTGTCAACAGATTTGCCACTCATAGGAGAGGAGTGAATGTGAGAGGGATTAATTTACCATAGCTAAAAGTGGCAAATAGTTAAATATCCCCGCGCGCGCGGTCTACTTAGTTTTGTTAAGCCTAGGTGTGGGAACCATTTGGTATTTCCGTATTTGTTGGATTAGTTTTTAGCCCGGGATGCGTTGATATCCTGCCTCTGCCACTGCCACCCAAGTAGCAGAATTGGCACCAGATTAGATTATTTGGGGCATTTGTTATGTGGTGAACCATCTTGATGAAATCTTGATTGGCTGGCAGCACCCAACCAAGCTGTTGACGACCGAATTTGGCGCCTTTTCAGTTATCTATCACGTCAACAAAAGTGTCTAGGGTGTCTTGTCAGATTACATGCTATTCAAATAAAGGAGTCTGGAACCCATTACAAATGTGAGTGGAAAAAGTAGAAAACAAATGTGCCAACCTTTGATTTATTTTATTTCCCAACTCATCATGAGGGGCTTTACACCTGAACCATCATAGTTACTTACACTATGGAACATATTAATATGCTTATAGAAGAGATGATTTTTTTTTGGTGTCCGGTTCACAGAGCTGGTTCATCGGAAAAGAATTTCACATTCTCTGAACCTTCAGCAAGAACTTCAAGATACCTTGGGACCGGTGGCATTTCAACATCTAACAACCCTTCCAGAATTTTGACAACTTCTCCCATTGTTGGTCTGGAACTTTCACTATCTTGAACACACCAGCAAGCAACCTTGCATGCCCTTTCTAGCTCTACACCCACACCATTGATCAAGTCAGAGCCAAACAATGTCTGCACTTCTCCTTCAAGAAGCTTCCTCGCAACCAACACAGGAAAAAATGTTCCCATGCTTGTCTCCGTATTATCCAGATTCCTCTTTCCTGATATAATCTCAAAAAGCATCATCCCGTAGCTGAAGACATCTGCCTTTGTAGTGATGGCTTCACCACTTATCCATTCTGGTGCAAGATATCCTACAGTGCCTCTCATAGACGTTAAAACTCTGCTAAAGTTCCGACCTAGTAATTTTGCCAATCCAAAGTCTGCAACTTTTGGAACAAATGAATCATCCAACAATATATTTTGTGGCTTGATATCGCAGTGTATGATGCAATCGTGACATTCCTCATGTAGATAAGCCAAACCCTTGGCAATCCCTACAGCGATTTGGTATTTTATTTTCCAACTCAAAGTGATAGAACCACTATCAAATAGATGTTTATCAAGTGAACTATTGGGCATGTACTCATAGACTAGTAATCTCTTTGCTCCTTCAGAAGAAAACCCAAGCAGCCGAATCAAGTGCATATGATGAATATTTCCAATAGTGCTCACCTCTGCCCTGAATTGCTTCTCCCCCTGATGAAAGCCCTCTAGCTTTTTGACTGCCACTGCAGTAGTGTCTGGTAGAACCCCTTTGAAAACAGTGCCAAAAGACCCTGCGCCTAACCTCTCTGAGAAGTTTCTTGTTATAAACTGCAAGTCATTATATTTGAAACTAATCAAAGGTCCATCACCTTGATTTATATTACCAATTCTACTTCCCCTATAGATAAAATATACCATGGTTATCACCAAGCTTAGAATGATAAATCCACCGATGATTATACCAATGATCCACCATTTCTTTGTTCCTGAACTGGGTATTTCTGACGCAGCCAATCTAATAAAGATTCTATCACTTGATCTACCAGCACTGTCTTGTAGATCCATCAAATGATCATACCAAACCAAGCATGTTCCATTATGTGAGTAAGCTGTGCAAGAGCAATTGCTGAGGCAAATTATCTCACAATCTTGAATATTGGCAGCATTGATAATGTGTGCATTATCAGGCAACTTCACACTATTAACCTGGTAGAATCTGTCTTGCTCCTTCACAGAGCTATTATTCTCACATCGCAATGGAATGTTTCTCCTACAGCCAGCTGTAGGAGCATTTAATACCCAGTTATTTGGGTAATTCTCAATGAATCCCTTGATGCAACTGCATGATTGCGCATCATTCTCACTGCACATGCTGTTCTCCCCACACTCCATAGACACTGCACTTTGCTTTTGGTTGGGTGAAAAAAGTCACCCATGCTTGTGCTGCCTCCATCCATACAAAAGCCTGGAACAGACCAGAGACATCAATGGTACCTCTAGTAAATATTTTTGCATCACTCTTAACAGTGTACGTGAAGTATGCTTCCTCATCGTTGTCAACAAACTGAAATGTATATCCGGAGTTTGGATATGAATTGGTAGGTGATAATTCTGGTACACCACTGAATGAATTGCCAGTCCAGTTACCAGAAGCCCAGTAAACTACCGAGTTGTTCCATAGAAGGACATATTGTGGTGAGCCTTTTGGATCCAACTCAATGGAGAACATTCCAGGTGTTGGGTCACCTCGGTTTTTCCAAGGAGTCATCCGTTTGACGATACCGGTTTTCTTGTTGCGGCTGAGCTTGTTTCCTGGGAGCCATGTGTCTGTGATATCATCAAAACTTTGCCATAGCACAACGGAGGTATTGGAGCCATGTCCGATTACAAGGTTCCCGGTGTTGAGGAGCATGGCAACTGTGGAATTGGCAGCCTTGTTGTTTTTAATGTTGGTAGACCATGTTGGAGATCGAGAATGGTTAGGTAGAATGACAAGATTTCCGTCATTTGAGATGATTAGATTTGATGACACTGGATCAGAGACTGGTTTCTCTCTGTTAGCCACCCACACTACAGTTTGTCCTGGGATTTTATTGTACCAAATACCTATGTACCACTTGCCATTTGATCCTTCCACTACAGGTGCATTATAAAAAGGAAATGGGTCATAACTCAATGACACCACACAAGAAAAATAAACTTCTTACATTCTAGTATTGGTAGAGTTGGAAGCAAGGTTGCTAAAATTATGAACTTGAAATGATCAGAGGTGCCACGTAGATCTCATTGTAGGGTTGAACCATGGTGTCTTATTCTATTTTAGTATATCAAATAGTGGCATTTGCAAAGAGTACCACGTCTTCAGTGGTAATGTTAGTGTCATTTGGCACCTTTCTAGAATTATGTTGCATTCATTCATGTGATAGCTATGTAATGGTTAAACATGAATTTGCCAAATAATATATAATTGTATGTGCATATTATAAAACTCCACCCAAGGGGGGAGACATCCTGAAGGCATTGCATTTAAGGAGTTAAGGTCAAGAAAAGGCCCCATAAGTCAGCTGGTACCCTCATGCTATCACCTCTGCGACCATGGGGAATACACAGCAAGGAGCCTTTTTTAAAAAAAATCGGGAGTTCGAGCTCCTGGTTGGCAACCTCACACCTGGAGGTCTTACCACCATGCTTTGATCACGTTCCCTTGTGTGCATATTAACTTATCATTGTTCCAAGCATTCTACTTACAAAAATACGGTGCGGATGCTAGTTATAGCTTCAATATGGATATTGAAGAATCGTATGTAGATCATTATTAATATCACTCTCATTTTTGTCTAGGTCGCTAGGATCTTAAAAGTTCTTAAGCTTGTGCCTAAGATGGGATTGTTTCTCAATTTATGATTGTAATGTTTTTAGCTTATAAGACACCAATCAAGATTCCGATAATCTTGGCTGGAACTGAAGTTCCATACTACGGTAGATCACCTTTATAGTTAGACTTTCTCTCTACAGAGCATTTAAAGAGTTTCACATTTTGTTAAATTGTAGAGCTGTAACACAACACGTGTCATTAATGGAAAGACTCACCTGCAGGCTGAAAGAATCCTAGCGCAAAATTGCCGTCCTGAGAGATCATTGTCTGGTTCCCAGAGAGACGCTGGTTTGCAGTAAGAGTATCAGATGCATGAGATGGAGAACTTTGTATAAAAAGCAGTAGTATGAGTAAGGATATGGTGCATGGAGAAAGCGAGGTCGCCATTTACACAACAAAGCAAAGGAAAGATGGCTTCTGCTTTTGAGGAGAGAAAGAACTCCCTTATAGGTGCAGCTGTGTTGGTCGTAGCATCACTAAAAACAACTTGATATGACTTTCTGCATATTTTGTCGTTGGCATGGAAGTCCACTAGTCCAGTAATCTGCTTCCTTCCTGATGTTGAAGCCATTAGTAAAAAAAAGAGCTTCGTTGGATGTACATTTCTGTCTTGGTGTGTATAGGTGAGAGGAAAATGTTAGTTTCGAATTTTAACAGCCTGTGGTAATTGGTATCTCCATTGCCGTCCAGTTTCATTCAATATCATCTGCCTTTTTCTTAATGAACTGAATGACCATCAGCAACTATTATGCAGGCTGACTTAATATGTCTTTAATCTTTATTGTTGTTGAATTGGTAAAAGGGAAATAGGGAGTAGGAGGACGGACAGGCTGGAGCAACGGCCAACTAAAGGGTTTTTTCTATGCCGTATCTTGTCCTCTGTTTACTTCTTATCATTTATCAAACTTGTTGACTTGCTCTGATCCAAAACTTCTCTGGTTCTTTAATCATTGTTTTCCCCCTTAGCTCTGATCTTTCCATCTTCTTAACCTTGCAGAATTTTCTTGTTGCGGCTGAGCTTGTTTCCTGGGAGCCAAGTGTCTGGAATCATCTAGATTGATGATGCTGCATGTATTCTACTAATTCTGAAATCATCATGGAAAGTGTTGTTGATATTTCCAATACTGATAGATTCGGAAACAAAGTATTCAAACCTGTGATCTTGAAATCATTGGCCCATTAGGATCTCAGTATTTATTCACTCATAATATAATGGCACCCGTTTAGAGTTATAGTTGCAATCATTTGATATGATGGCTGTGCAAATGGTTAAATAAATATTGGCTAAATAATGAATACTTCTGTGTGCATTATATTGTTGTGTTTTAAGTCATACAAAAAAAATCAATAATATAGTGCAAATGCAGTAAATCTGTTTGTTGTAGTTTTAACAAGAATATTGTAGCCACATATAAATTATAATTAAAATTGTACTCATTTTGTCTTGGATCATAATTTCTGTTAAGATTCTACCTAGGATGGGATTGCTCTATTTGGACCTCCTTCTCCTGTCTTAATGCAATGATACACAACTCTCCTACGTATTCGAGAAAATGATGGGATTGCTCTACTCAATCTAGGATCATGATTTTTTCAGCTTATTCGATTCCGGTCAAGATTCTGATAACATTGGTCGGAAGCGTAATTCTATAGTACAGTACTATATCACTTTAACAGTTCTCTCTATTGATCACCATTTGGATATATTTTTTGCTCCCTACAGTTGTGGTTGGTAAAAGAGCTCACCTGCAGGCTGAAAGAATTAATCCTAGTGCGAAATTGTTTTGTCTGGCTTGAATTGTCTTCTAGATTCAGCTTTCAACGGCTGATGTCTCCAGGGCCGTCCAGTTTAGGTCATATTATTCTGTTTGTCAGCTAATTCTGGTCAGTTTATCATTACGAGTGGGACTTGCAATATGTTTTCATTCTAACCGTTGAATCAGTAAGGGCTTGTTTGGGAAATGGAGGAATCAAGTGGACGGAAGAGGATTGAAGAGGATTTTGAGAAATTTTGACTTATAATGGAAATTCCTCCACCCCAATACCCTTCATTCTCATTCATTCCACTAATTGCCAAACAAGCCCTAAAGGGAAAATAGGGCCAGAAAGACGATCAATGACAAGTGGTGGTGTCAGAAATTTCTGTGCATTCAACGGTCGGGCAGCAACAATGGACAAATACGGGTTCTTGGCCGTCGTTACCTAGTCCTCCGTCTAGCTCCGCACCAAATTCCACGCCCCTTCCGTTTGTCATCAAATTTTCTTCACTCATCTTTACATTTCTTTTCCTTCTGGAATTAGTGCCAGTCATGTGAATCTGTGATGTGTATCCATATATAGAGTATTTACATGGTTCAGTGGTTACAACAGGAGGCTCATCTTGCTAAGGTATCTTTACATTTAACCCACCTAAAATTCATCTATGAAGTTAGAGGCCTCCTTGGTATGCTAATTTTCTCAATTCTCAAACCAGCTACGGAAAATGAAAAGTTGCGGCTTTGCCTATCCTCCTAATCCTACAAACAGATATTGCTCATATGGGCCATCTGTATGCGTTTTCGCAAAGGTCGGATATATTTTCATTTTCTAAGAAAATTGGGTTATCTGGATGCATCATAGAAAAATATGTTGAGCTTAGAGTCGAGTGTGAGAAGAGAGAAAAAGAAGCGATGCATTGGAAAGGAACTACGAAATTAAGCAAAAGATACATTTTTTCAAAATATGGAGCAGTGTTCTGTGGATCGAATCCCTTCCCAACCAAAAAGCAGCAGGGCGCCAGCCCATGAAGCCCACACTGATCGTTAGCCCAGTAGGAGGATAGAAGCAACACGGCCCATCAAAAATCGGACGCTCTCATCTCCAACTCCGGCGCACCACTGTGGGTGACCGCCTGACCGTGCCACCGCTGAAATCTCCACTCCCTCTCGTAGACCCACCGGGATTTCTGTATCCCGCCGGCCAGCGAGAGCACTGGAGCAGAATTTGCCTGCACGAGGCACAGGAATTCTCCAAGGTAAGGCACACAAGTACACAACACTTACTCCGCTCCGGAACTGGAAGTAACCAACAATTTCTTCCAAAAAAAAGCACACCAACAAAGGAAATCAAATGTGAATCATCTAGTTTCAGAAAATTCACCAGAATAAGAGTTGGCATTTTCATAATCAACAAAAATTGATCAACAACAATATGTAACATCCAATTATTCCAGGTAACCGTACAACAACACATTATTACAAGCTCAGACATAACACCAAGAGTTGCAGCCCTGCATTATGCGCCCAATTCTTTTACACACGTGCAAAGGGGGGTGGATCTACACAGTCAATTCCGTCCTCGAGACAAGAATGCCATCCGTATCAGCATAGAGCCACTCCCCGTCACAAATCCTAGTTCCCGCAATGGTCACAGGGACGTGCTTCTCACCCATGCCCTTCTTGTTTGCCTTCATGGGGTGGGAGTTGAGAGCTCGAACACCAATGTCGCAGCCATTGATCTCATCAACATCCCTGATGCAACCGTTCACCACAATGCCAGCCCACCCATTGTTCTGTGCCTGCTGGACAGGATTGCCACCCAGTATGGCACACCGCATGCTCCCACCACCATCAACTACAAGGACCCTGCCGTGGCCTTTCTCCTCAAGGAACTCACGGATCAGAACGTTGTCCTCATACACCTTCAGTGTCACAATAGGACCAGCAAAAACTTGGCGCCTTCCGTAGATTTGGAAGATGGGATGAAGAGCACGAAGCTCGCCATTCATAATCAAATGAGAATTAGCATCGCATACTTCAGCGGTGGCCAACGGCAAGGCAGCCATATTAGCTTCACTCCTGCTTGTCATCAGAAGAGAAGAAATAAAACACAGACCCAAAAGAAATCAACATAGCAAACTATTCCTTGCATAAGAGTGACAACAAAATGTCCAAAGAGGAAGATATTTAAATCTACAGAACTTGAAGACTTATAGCATCAGAAGAGAAGAAACAAAACATTGACCCAAAAGAAGTCAACATAGCAAGCTATTACTTGCATAAGAATGACAACAAATTCTCCAAAGAAGAACATCTTTAAATCTATAGAACTTGAACAGCAGTCATGTATAGATCCCTAGCAGAAGATAAATGTAAATGGTTGCACTTAGCTAACATCAAGGTTTTTTTTTTCATTTATTCCATGATTTAACTGTCAATCTGTCTACCATTTAAAACATAAACACCAACATTAGCCTCAACTGAGAAACCCAAACATGTCTCTCTATTTGAAACATTAGTAGGTTGTCTAACATTAACTAGCACTTTCGTCACTACCACATAGGCTCATATTTAGAAGCAGAGCTAAATCCATACAGCTCCAGCCAAAAAGGGAAGAGGCACTGTCCGACTCGGCTTAAAACGGTTCAGCATATGTTACAGGCCATTTACTAATAGGCGAATTAGCTCTTATATATTTTGGTTATGACTTGTGAATCTGAAACTATCCATGGGTATAATTCAGAAAAAAAAATGCCCATGAGAATATGATTGGAGTGAATCGGGAAAGGAACATGTCTCTTCCACGAGCATGAAAACAGCTAGTGTGATTCACTACAATAAAAATCCGTTTTACACCCCCCAAGCAGGGGAGAACCCAGTTGAGGACATGGGTGTACACATTTACACCCGATAAATTACTTGAAATTTATTTGAAGTTTTTGAAGAATAATACATGGTCAGATCAGATCCAAATATAAATAGCATACATCAGGGTTTGGGGGTTCGATTCCGCACCGCAGGAAGGGAAGGGAATAGGTGGGCGTACCTCTCGCCGGCGCCCGACGCCGACCGACAAAAGATCTGAAAGAGGCCGAGAGTGTTGGGTAGATCGGCGAAGGGGAAAATTGGCCTCTGGGAAACGAAAGCCGAAGTCTCGTGTGCGGGGAGGAGGGGCTTCAGCCCCGAGGCGCCACGCGCGAGCTAGAGAGGAGGGAGAGGGCGGCTCGGCCGGTCGGGGTTGGAGAGGATGGTGGACTGCTGATGCGGCGGCGGTGTCGATCGTTTTTCTGCGGAGCCGTTCGCGAGAGAGAGAGGGAGGGATATGAAAATGACAGGTGGGGCCCATGTAAAGGAGAGACAGAACCGTCTTTTCTACACGTGGACACATGATCCAAAGCTAATTATTCCGCCGCCCGCTCCCTCCCCCCTCCCTCTTTCCCCTTTCTCGCCGCCACGACGCTGTAGCGTGCGCCGCTGCCGGCGCCGCGCCGTGCTGCTGCCCACCCCCTGCGGCCCGAGTCCCCCTCCTCTCTTTCTCTCGCGCGCTCTCCTTTTTTTTTTTGTTAGGCTTCGTAAGGCAACAGCGTCGACGGCGAGCTCGTCGGCAGCTGCTACTCCTACGTCAACCTCGATTCAGACGGCAGCGGCTCCTCCACGTGCATATCTTCTTGTTCCTCTTCTCCTCATTCGTATGTCCTTGTTAGATATGTTTAGGGAATATTCTATTCAATATTCACTATTATGTATATGGAAAGTGATGTATGATGTTTGGCAGTGCCTTGCTCAGCAGCAAGCTGATATTAAACATTTCGTATAATATTTAAATAATTATAAGGAATTATTTGGGTTACTACTACAATTAATTATTTATTAAGCAATGGTAATAGTAAAACATATATAGTGCATTCATCAGGTATGTATTTGATTTGAATGAAGATGCTGATCAGAGAAGCCTATCTCTTCTTGGGTAGTAGATTGTCTTGCACTTAGCAATTTCATTCATCACTAAAGCTTCGTTGGATTATTTGTAGATCCTTACTCTGATTTAGCATGTTATAGGATGTAGGTTGGCTCTTTAATTTAGTGTTAACTCTACTGTAACTATTTGGAATTTAGAATATTATGAGCAAATCTGATGATAGGAGCACAAAGTCATTATTAGTATCAGCACAAGCATATCTTCTGTCCTTGTGCTATTCGTTATGCTTGAACATCGGTGATTCTGTAGGAGTCATTTGACAGTATTGGATCACATGATATAATTTCTAGGAATGCTTTATACCTTCAGGGCCTGTGTAATTATTGTAGACCGTGGTCTTAACTTCCCCTGAAGAACCAATAACGCTGTCTTAATCTGTAGCTGTGTCTTTAGTAGGTAAAATAGCATCCAGCTGCATTGTTTACCAACCACAATGTTACTCAAGTTGAATCTGAGATGATTCAGCTTGAAGCTATGCCATTCTTAATATTCATTAATTCCTCTGAGTCAGCTATATATTTTGTAGATTCACACTATAATATATTCTCCACATGGTTTGCTCTATTGTGTGCTGACTTTGTGAATCTTCTGCCCAGGTGTAACCTCGATTTTATCTTTCTTCCTCCCTGCAGAATGGAGGGGCTGGGGCATCCATTCTGCAACCAATACACACTTACCCCAAAGAATGCAAGAGGCAACACACTAGGGATATGAACATGAATCTCTACCAATAAAAAGCCCGTAAGGGCAACGACACCCCGTGGTTCTGCGCCCGCGCGGTTTTGCCGGCAGAACCACGACACCGTGCGCCGACAGGTGGGTCCCACCACCCTTCCTCTCCCTCACGCTCCCACGCCGTCGTTGGAGACCGCCCCACTGGCTGGCCTCCCCTCGCTGCGCCCGCCGCCGGTGGCGGTGGAAGAGGTCGGCCTCCCCTCGAGCGCGGCGGAGCGGGCGAGGAAGCGGCGGCGTCGGAGGCCGGCGGGCGCGGAGACGACCACCGCGCGGGAGAGGCGCCGGCGAGGGGATGTAGGAGGCCGGCGGACGCCGTGGCACGATGGAGGCGGCGCGGCGCGGCGGAGGCGGCGCGGCTCGGCTTGGCGAAGGCCGGCGGCGAGCGCTAGGCGAGCCGGACCGCCGGAGGCCGCCGGTGGAGGATTCGATGGGGGCGCCGGTGGGGGAGCCGACGGTTGTCGATGGGGGCGCCGGTGGGGGAGTTGATGGGGGCGCCGACGGAGGAGATGCCGCCGGCGGCGCGGTGGAGGAGCACAGGCGGAGGAGATGGGGCCGGCGGCGGAGGCGGGCGGTGCGGGTCCGAGCGTGGCGATGCGGCCATGCGGTGGTGGACTGCTGATGAGGATGGATCAGATGGATAAGGTGGGAGAAATAGATAGGGATGGAGAAAAAGAAATAAAGGGAGAAAAGGTGGAAGAAAAAATGAAAATAAAAGAGAAAAGAGAAAAAAGAAAATGAAAAAAGAAAAACAAAAGGGTAGTATGGACATTTCACCATTTCATCTACAGAAGAAGCTGTTTTGCCAAAAGTTTTTATAAAACTGCTTTAGATTCACCGGGAGAATGCGCTTCACCAGCACGGCCCAAAGCGCGAGCCGCGCCCCAGTGCGGCCACGGCCGTGCCACACACACCCAGAATGGGCGTTCGCTCCCTCGAGTCGCCGCCGCGCGCGACCGAGCGACCTCAAACCCTAGCGCCGCCGCCCCGCTCTTCCTCCGCCCTGCGCCCCCCACTCGACCACACGCGCACCCTCCATGGCTTCCCGCGGCCTCGCCGAGAGCCTCCTCCCTGGCGGGGGCGCCGCTACCTCCGCCTCGCACGATGAGTACGAGGAGCGCGCCTACGACTCCGACGACAAGGTCTCCATCTCCATATCAGACTCCGACACCGAAGCCGACGACGGCGGGCGCCCGCCCTTCTCGTGGCGGAAGCTGCGGCGCTTCACGGGCCGGGATTCCTCATGTGCATCGCGTTCTTGGACCGGGGAAATGCGGAGGGGGACCGCAGGCGGGCGCCGCCGCGGGGGTACCGGCCGGCCGCGGCCGCTCCCCGTGGGTGACCGGTCATGGGCGCGCTTGTGCGGCCGCCGTCCACGCGGCTCGGCGTGGCCACGGGGAAGCACCTCACCGAGCTCTGCCGCGAGGAGTACCCACCCTGGGCCACGCACGCGCTCTGGGCCATGACCAAGCTCGCGCTCGTCGGCGCCGACATACAGGAGGTGATTGGCAGCGCGATTGCCATCAAGATCCCGTTGGGGGCACTGTGCCGCTTTGGGGCGGCGTCGTGATCACCGCGCTCGATTGGTAAGTTGCCTACTGTCGTGATCACCGCGCTCGATTGGTAAGTTGCCTACGTTTCTGTACTTTCCACTCTGTGTGTTATGAAAGCTGATGCCTCCTCTTCGCACATTTCAGTGTTTTTGTCCACTGCTTTGTCATCCGATCTCTGCTTTGGATTCTTTTGGTCCCATCTATCTTTAGGTAATAAAGCTTGTGCTCTTTGGTGCAGTGTGATTGGAGTTACGATTACGAGTGGGATCACTCCTCTTGTTGGCTTTCTGGTGTTGCTTTGCTGCTCAAACTTCAGTGCTTTGGGGGCATCGTTTGTGGTTGTTTCTATCAATTAGTGTGTTAACGGCTACCATCTGAAAACAACTTTTGTGCTCCTGAGTGCACTCATATTGGTTGGATGCAGAAAAAGTATGTATAAAAGTATGACTGGTATTAAGAATTGCAGTTTTGGGTATTTTCAATGTGCTTCTTTATCGGCTAAGGGCTGGTGCACTTGGTGAGTTTTGATGTAGCTTCTGGAGATGCTTATGTACTGCTCGCTGGTCAAATTAGGTTGCGTCCTGAAATTGGTGCTCCTTGCGTTCTCTGCTTGCTCTCTACTTTAAAAGCATGTTGTTGGTTTAGTCCATGCCTGCTCTCTACTTTAAAAGCATGCTTCATATGTTGGTTTAGTCCATGCCGGCATGATTGGGGCCAGCAGGCTGTAGAATCTTTATGAGCTATTGGGCAACAGTGGTCGCAATTACTTCATTTTTAAGCCCACTTGGGTCAGAGAAAGTGTCCATCAACCATATTGGTATACCTTCTTTCTGCAGCTCATATTATTACAACATAAGATCCCGGGTGCTATGGTGAGAAGTAAATTAATTAACACCAATTTACTGCTATTATGGACTCTGGTACCTGTTTCTCAGATCAATTTGATCCTATGTACACTGAAATCACCAGCTGTGTAGGTATTATTTTCTTATTATCTATGGTTTTCAGCAGTCCATCTTTCACAAAGATCAATACGCCGAGCATTGTCAATTCGTTTTGTTTGATGAACAATGTCAATTCTTTGGTTTGATGAAACGGAATTAAAACAGCTGATCATTATCTTTATCTGTCTACTGATCGGTGGTAGCCTGTAGTGCTCATATCCTTTAACTTTTTGCTTATGCAGCTCATAGTAATAATGAAATTAAGTGGTTGGCCTTAGCTGTGGCCACTATAAAAATTTGACCATGCATCTTTTTATTTGTTAATTCCTTCCTTTTGAGTACAATGGTGTCTATAAGAATATATTTTGCATGTTTCTTTGTGATATCCTTATGTATCTTTTACAATGTTGTGTTAGGAATCACAAATAGATTCACCATCGTTTCGAGGTGAGTGATATATGCCCACCAAACACTGAATTTTTTCGCAAGTGTTAAACTGCATTGATAATCCTTCATTTTGTCAGGACGATGTTGAATTGATGCACTCTCTCGGCACAAACGCCTACATATTCACCACCGTTTCGAGGTGTGAGTGTTGTGTGAAGAATCTGAACATGAATAAGATGTTTAACTCTCCCCTTGCATGCTCGCCCAATTATTAGGTATCAAACATGTCAATGTAGAATATGTATATCTTCTTTTGCCTAATAACATATTGCAACACAAATATTTTGCTGCCCGTGGCAATGCACGGGCACAATCCTAGTAAATAGTGAAGTTTCAAATTTTTCAGGTGTGTATGAGGGCTGGTGCAAATATTTGGTCATGATTTATTTTCCGGTAGTCCTAATCCAGTTTCATTGTTTAGGGATTCTTTTTTTGTTTTGGTATTATTGGATTCAGTTACTTTAATTTGTGTAGTAGTGTATAGTATGCCTAATGGCTAATACCTTCAATATTTCAAAAGAACATTGTATGCCTGTTCTGTTTTGTGGTGGGATGGGAACTTTATATGCCTCGTATTACTCTAAAAATGATTTGGAACTTTATATGCGTTTGCACACAAATGAGACCTGATACATACCTGAACTTTAGTGTTCATATCCATATGAAAGTTCACTTAATAGGGATCTGCTCTTTATTGCTCATGCCTTGACTGATGTCTGAGGAAAGTTTTTGGAATGCCAATCTTCAAAGTGATTTGATCTCTTGTATAACGTAGGTACGTTCTGCCAATTGATTATCATATACCATTTCTTGAACATCTATTTTGATCATTATCTTATTGGTCAGACTAACCCATACATGAATTTACTCTTTTCTAATGATAAAAAAAAGGACGTACCCAATTCCATGTGTAGAGGCCATCTGGAGGAGGTTATTAGCAGGTCTTTACCACACATCGTGCAGTGTGTAGAGGTCACTGCTCGAACCTACCTGTGGCCTCTCGGTTCACAGGCGGCATGCCGTCAGATCGACCTAAGCAAGCCTATTATCTCTATGGTGATCAACTATAGAGAATGGTTGATAGGACCGCTTTGTGGTGTTTTTGGTACTTTGTTACATGGACATCATTGTCATTCTTGTAAAAAAACGGGAGTGCTTTGCTTATGGGTACTCAAATTTCACACTTTGTGAATCACTGAGTATCGCAATCATGTTTCCTTTTGAAACTGCACATTATTGTGAGTCACCGAAAGTTTCATGCTTCTTTAGAATATATCAACAGATTAAAAAAAGGATGCAGCATGAACCGCCACAAGTAGCAACCTTCTTCATGGAATGAATCTAGAAAGGACAGATGCATGTATCAGTTGCATACGTGACTACGTGTTGCCAACTTGGCATAGAGAACTGATAAACTATGACATGTCTTAAAGTAAACTGATAAACGGAAACAAATGGATGGCAAATTCCCTCACTTCAGTGGGCCTCTATTCTATTGATGAGACAATAAATTCATTAACAAGCACTGCTGTTAGATGTGTTCATCCATTTTGATGCTCCTCTAACACTGATCCTATGTAATTGCGGTTAGAATGATCTCATCAGTGGGCCCAACGGCCCACTGGGCCCCTTAGTCTCGCGCCCTGATCGGGGGCGCCCAACCCTAGATTGGTTGGCGGGCCCCTGTCACACTGCGCTATATAAAGGAGGTGGGGGCCACTGGCTCGAGGTACGAGGTTCGCCGCCAGCCACAACCCCCCACCTACATTCCCTACCCGATCTACAGGGACGCGCAACAGTGACGGGAAGCGCCGCCGCCGCTGCCACTTCCCCAACCGTCGCTGCCCGTGCGCAGATCTGCACTTCGCGTCGCTGCCCTCGCGCAGATCTACTACATGGCAAGCGGTTCGGCGGCGCCCCGCCGGGAGACCGGTACACCCCTCTCCCCTCCTATCTCTCTCTCCGTAACATCCCGGAATTTTTCCCGGAGTGTTAGCAATGCAAAAATGTAGATTTCAAAATTTCGAATTGAGATTGAGTGCATGATTAAAATATAAGGTCTGTCTTCTTCGATCCTTCCCTAATTTCTTAGATTTAATTTGAGCTAAATCATAAAAATTAAGAATTATAAAAATGCTAGTGTGAGAACCTTGGAGTTTGACGGGATTTATTTTGCATCTTAATTGTGTGGGATTCAAATTTGAATTCTAAATTCAAATTCGAATCGTAGTTTAATTAGGAGCTAGGTGTTTAGAAAATAGGAAAACCTTCCCTGCATCTTGGGCCTCAACTCAGTTCGCCAAGTCCTCTGGACCACCCCGAGCATTTCCTCTGGTTCGCCTACGCCGCCCCCCCCGCCCGTGCATTTCAGCCCACCAAAGCGGCCCGGCCCGGCTATTCCCCACCTTTCTTTTTTCTCTCGCCGCCGTGTGGGTCCCGGCCCGTCGCCCACCATCTTATCCCTTTCTCCCGTTTCTCTTCTCCCCACCGTGACGCGAGGCGGGGGCGCCGCCCACGCCGACCCCCTTGGCCGACGCCGGCCATGGCCCCTCCCTCGCCGTGGCCGGCGCGCGGGATGAAGGCCACGCGACCCCCCGAATGTAATCCTCGCCGTCCGCTCTCCCCAAACCCTAGGGCGCCGCCCCCTTTAAAGCCGCCCAATCCCTCTCCCCGTGGCCGCGCCGCCGCCCATGGGGGGATTTACCCCGCCACCGCAAGGAGAGAGGGGGGAGAGAGGGGGAAGGAGGCGCGGGGAGGCGGGGGAGAAGCCGGAGGCCGCCCCCGCCGGCCGCCATGTCGCCGCCCGGCCGCCGGCCCGTGACGGCCGACGGGCCGAGGCGCAAGCCGCGGGCGCCCGCCCGAGCCGCCGTCCGGGAAGAAAAAAAAGAGAGGAGGGGCCGGAAGGAGGAGCGCCGGAGGCCGCCGTGGAGGAGCCGAGGCCGCCGCCGCGCCGCCGGACCGCCGCGTCGCCGCCCGCCCGCACCGCGACGCCACCGACCCTCGCCGCCGCCGCCTGCGGAGCGGGTGAGCCCGTCCTCCTCGCCCGGTGGCCGTTGTGGTGGTCTTCGAACCACGTGTGCACCGACAATGACTAATCTTGTGCCTGCGACCTTGATTCCAATGCGTTCGCCGGGAGCCGGAGCCGCCGGGGAAGGAAGAGGCCGTCCGTGGTCAAGTCGCCACCGCGGAGTAGGAGCCGGGACCGGCGGAGACGACGTCGTGTTGCTCTCGCTTCTCCGCAGCAAGCCGAGCCCCGGTCTTCTTCCACTGCTCGTCACCGCCACCTCGCCGCCGTGTCCGAACGCGAGGTGAGAAACCCCCTTCACCTTGATGTGGACCGGCCTTCGAGCCGAGGGCCGGACGGAGCCGTATGGGCTCGCCGTTTTTGTGTGTTGCCCGTCGTCCCGCATCGCGCCGCCGCGCGGACCCGCCGTCGCTTGAGAGCCGGTCATCGAGCCGAGCCGGTCGCTTTGCGGGTGCCGCCGCCGTCGTCGCCGCGCGCGCTCCCTTGCCTTGCAATCGTGTCGTACCCGTGTTCCGACGAGCGCACGCCGAGTTCCGCTCGCCGTCGGCACCCACACACCGAGCACGCCACCGTCGAGCGAAGGCCCCGCCTTTCTTGGGCCGGGGAGTCGGGTGAGCACGGGCCTTTGTCGGGTGCACTTCCCCGCTCGCCGTCGCCCCGTTTATGTCCCCGGTTGTGCACATGTTGTTGGCGTTGTGCCATCGCCACGGCCGTGCCGCCGACCTTTACCGCAAAGACAAGCCAACACCGGTCGAGGCCCCGTCATTCCCGGCCGAACCCGTGCACGCGCACTCACGCACACGCGAGGTCGTTCGCCGGCGTATGTCCCCAACCAACGCCGCCGGCCGTTCCTCGCCGTTTTCCCCGTTCTCTCGTTCCCTTGCCTAGTGCACGCCGTCAATTTCGTGTCGCTGCCATGGCCGAGCCGTCGGCGATCGGCATGCACACATACGCACGCAACCGAGGGGCCGAGCCCCTGCTTCACCTATCTGTGGCCGCACTCGACATTCCACCGTGTCGTCGCCGCGAACCCCAACGCACCGGCGCACGTGTGTCCGTCAAGCCATAAACCCCAAGTTCGAACCTTTCGGCCACTTCGACCCCGATCACCGCCTCGCCTAAATCGCTCGTTGAGCTCTCGTCTCCGTGTCGTCGTCGTCGTGCACGTGCCTTCGGTTTTGTGTCGCCCCGTGGCCACGCCGCCGACGTTCGCACAAATGCAAACACGTACACTCGGAGGAGTCGAACCCCTCTCGCTCTCCTTGTCCAACCAATGTATGCACGCCCGCCGGGGTGAGGCTCGCCTCCCTAGCCGAACGAGTGCACACGCCCGCACGCACGCGCGCGGGAGAGCGACCACGCCAAAGCATGGACACCCTAGTCCTTGTCGTCGTGACGCTCCACTTCACCGCGCTACACCTAGTCTCACCGGCCGCACAACGCGCGTGTCGCCCGTACCACGCCCTTGTGCTTGTCGGGCGAGCCGTTGATGCTATGATTCGCATGCTGGCACTTTCACCTCTCGTTCTGCCGTCTCGCCTTGTCCACCGCCGGGGATCTCTGTCTCCCGTCCGACCCGCGACCTCGTCGCCGAGGGTTGACGCTGGACAAGACCGCTCTTCTCTCTACCCTATCAGTGCCCTAGCATCTCTTCTCATGCTCAGTGTCTTGCCTTGCCTAACCGTGCGCACACGTGCCCGTGTGAGGGACGTCGACGCTGCGCGAGGAACCGCGCCGCCGAGCCGTCTTCGTCGCCCGGGGCTTTGCCCTTGTCGCGACTGCGTCGCCGTCCTTCTTGCTATCGCCGTCGTGGCCGAGCCACCGGCACTCACCCGCGCCAACCCAGTCGCCGCCTTCTGCACGCCTCGAACGAAACCAAAGCATCCAGATCGCGACCACCTCGTCGCTCTACTTCACCTCGCCGCCGAGAACGTCCTTCCGCCTGGGCGCACGAGCGTCAGGCCAAGTCAGTGCTCGTGTTCGTCCACACGTACGCACGCAGGCGAACACCCCGGTGTGCCACCGAGGAGCTCACCTTTCTGTGCCCCAACCTCGTGTGAACTCAAACCCTCGCCGCCGACCTTCTCATCATTGCCAGGAAAGCCATGTTCTTGACCGTGATCTTCTATTCGCAAGACAACGTCCCCGCCGTGTAGTGCGTTGTCTCTGTCAACCTTCGCCGCGTCGGGCCGCTCTCTTTCGCCGCCGACGTTCTGCTCACATACACCCGCACCCGCGGGGAGTCGAGCCCCCGTTCTTCCTGTCCAAACGGTGCACGCGCATGATCACGCGCACGCACGCCCTCGCAAGCGAGCCTGCCACGCCGCCGCGGACACCCCGGCCGCGACGCCGCGGAGCTCGAGCCGCACCAAGCCGTTTACCTTCGCACCGCCGTGCTCGTCCGGGAGCTTCGTCTCACGGACGCACGCTCGTGCATGAGCTCGACCAAGCCGTCTCCTTTGCTTTCCTTGCTCGAGTCCGGTGAACACGCTCACGCGTGTGAGCCGAACCTTACCGTCGCTCGGCACTGTCGTGACCGAACCCCGTCGTCAAGAGCATCATTTCCACCGAGGCGTGCGAGCGCCGAACCAACTCGTGTACGCGTTCGCTCTCGGGCACGCGAGCGCATACAACCTCATCGACGCCGACCGCCCGAATCTTGTCGCCGAGACCTTCTCGCTTTGCACCGCGCGCCAAGCTCGCTCTCCGTCACCGTCGTGCCGAGTTTCCGACCAAAGCAACCCTTTTCTTTGCCTAGATGAATCCCTAGGTGTACCGGGAACCGCGTCGAGTCGCGTGAGGTCGAGTCACCGACCAACCTCGCCGCCGACGAGCCCCTTTCCACCCGTCGCCCCTGCGGGACTTACCATCGAGCACCCGGCGCCCACGGCGAATCCCGTAGGGGAAAGTTGCACACACGCGCCCACACACCTTCGTTACCGTAGTGGATCCCGTCGGATCTAGTGCGGTCGACCAACCTCAAAAACACCACACCTCGCCGCTCAGCCCGTGAGCCGCGGCAGATCCGACCAAGATCGTTTGTGGGCGGCCACTTGTGCATGGGTCGGCTTATAGCTACCTATGTGGCAGCCATGTGAGCTCGAAGAGCTAGCTTGCGGCCGCCTCCGTAGATAGCTTAGAGCCCTTTTGAGCCCGCAAGTAGTTAGCTTATATTTAAGTGTATTGTGTATGCGTATTTTAATTTCGAAATCTATTTTATCTTTGGAAAATCCCGAAAACTCATTTCAACTCCGAAAATTGTGAAACCTTTTCCAAAGCTCTTCTAAAATTATAAACTCCGTGTTAGGCTAGTGTTCGCTCTCTTTTGGCTCTTTATTTGTTGTTCATTTGGAGTTAATTGCAATAGGACCCGCCTTTATTTTAAATGCGCGATAATAGGAACATTTGGAGCCGGGAGCCGAGCTCGGAGATCGACTACAACGGCGACTACGTCACCGACGGCTACTCGCACACGGGTGTTCACGCCCGACCGATTCTCGATATACCTATTAGGCATTGCTATGTAGAATGCTAGCGCTTTACTTTATATGCATGATGATGAACCTTGCACTGCCTTCTTTTATTATCCTGTCCTTGATTGTCCTACTACTATATATGTGTATATAAGCGTGTATATGCGCTGAGCTTCGCGATGCATGTGTTTGGGATGGGAATAGTGGTTCTTGGCGTGAGTGGGGTAAAACCGGCAGGAGAAGGCGTTTTGGGTACTTTGGCGGGGGTGAGCTCGAGACAACCGATCTGGGATCGGGGATAGGAATGCACTCCTCAGTGTATCCCTACTTTGACGGTTTCGGAGCCTAGGTGTTGGGGTTTTACTTGCGGATGGAGGACATGAGCTTGCCCCGGTCTGAAAGCGAGTGGATCAACCTTGTCGATAGGACTTTCGTACACACCACCTCGCCGAGAGTGGGGATAGGGCCGAGTTGAGCTCGGCAAGTGCGGAACCATACCGCTTAGGAAGGATAGAGGGTATCCGTGGGGGAGCGGTGGAGGTGAGACCACCCTCTCGGAGCGTCTCCCGTGTGGCCACACGGGAGCATTTCACGCTCCGTGCGATTCCTTCCGAGGGGGGATTCGTTTTGAGGGCCGGATGCGGGATGGGGATCGTAACTACCGAGAGTTCGCACGGTAGGATGGGCTCGGTTGGTCGATCACCGTCGGGTACCATCCCGAGTTGGGTACGGGTGTACACGCTGCGCAGTTTCGATCTATACGTATAGCCGCGTCCTCGGTCATGGACAAACCTTGAAGACATGCTTGTTCCTCATGTTTTGGGATTTCTACCTCCCCCCGTAGTTGAGAGTGTGGTGAGCCGTGGTTGCGTCGGTTAGAGGAGAGTGGCTCCCTCTACCTCGTCGATCCGATTGCAATCATTGAGGTGCGAGGAGAGGAAGTTCTCGCATCGACCCTAGATGGAGATAGGTTGTGGAGACGGGACCCCGGGGTACCGTGTGGTTCCGAGCCGTGTTTGAGAGATTGGATTGGGACCTATATGGAGATGATTTCGTTTATGCTTTGTCGCTGCCGCATAGGAAACCCGAGCTTCTACCTTGCCTCTTTTCTTACCCCTTAGAAGATAGGCCACTTAAAGCCGCATACGATCGGTGACGTGAACCTATCCCACTCCTTGGGGATAGACTTTGAGTGTGCGGGATACGAGTTCGACTTCGACAACAACACCGATGGATGGTACGACCGAGGGATGCGTCGCTTCGCTCAAGGATGCTCGTGGGCGTGAAGATCGAAGATGGAGACCCTTCCAAGATGCTAGCTACCGCCGCGTAGAATTTACTTCGATTCAGCCTTGAGGCTTGTAATGTTGTACTCCATTATGGACATGTAATAAATTATGTACTAATATTTGTGTGATGCGATGTACGGTTGTGATTTACCTCGTGATGAGATCCGTACGCGATAGCTACCGATCCCGGGACTATCGCAAAGGTACGGGGACTCGGGTTTTCCTCACCGAAAATCCGGGTCGTTTCGGGTGGTATCGAGCCGTACTTGACCGTAGCACGCATCCCTAGCAATGGCCGATAGTAAATAAGGATTCTATACGCTTTCTTCCTCTATATAAACCCCTTGGATTATTTTATAAAAGCTTGCCCCCTTTGAAAAGCTTCTTTCTTACCTACGAACTTCAACTTTTCTCATGAGGACACGACTTTTGGTCGAGAACCTGTCCTGAACACGATGAAGTGGAGCAGTGTTGAAACACCATACTAGGCACAACCCCCTCGGAGACCTTTTGACGATAGACTAGATCGTTGATGTGCTCGCGACCTCTGAGGCCTGAGTCACCCTCGAGGAAGCTTATATGTGTATCTATCATGTTTGCTGCGTGTTTGGCTCTTAATGGAGTTAATTGTGTTTTAATGCATCTTCTCATTGAGTGATAGGATATATAATTAGTGATATTTTCATGGTTGTGTCTGACTCATTGGTTGGTGAGTGACGTTGTCTAGAGTTATGCTTCCCTGGTCGTGTTTTCCGAAATGTTATCGATCCGAAGGTCGGGTCACCTGCTGGCACGCTTTGAAGAAGCTGCCAAGGAAGAGGAAGCTCCACAGGGTCGTAGCCGTGCCGCCGCCACTGCCACCCGAGGACCCTGAAGTTGATGACGAAGAGGAGGAAGCTGAGCCCGAACTGGAGTAAGGCCAGCCTGAGACAGAGCAGCTGCTACCGCCACCACCCAACTCGGTGGACGTGATGGCCCCGTACTCGGGCCCGATGCGAGAGGATGGCGGAAGCCATGGAGTACCGAGGCAATGGTGGGAACCGCAATGCCCCGCCGGGGAGGACCTCACGAAGAAATCGAGGGATTCATCCGCCCGAAGGCCCCACCATCGCCTACTCGGACAAGCCGCTCGATGTCGACGACCGGGCCGAGGGTAACCGAGACCAAGCTCGACCTCACTGTCTACACCGACGAGGAGTGTGTCGCCATCGCACTCGAGGGCGAGAGAAGGGTCGTGAAGACCACATAAAGGACATGAAGAGGATAGGAGATCAGGACCACTTCGACCGATCGTTCCAGAATTCGAGAGATGGGTCAAGCAACGTGAAGAGAGGGAATTTCCGCTCGGGGATTAACCGACATGGAAGCAACTTCGGAGGAGGCAACAACTACTATTCGGAGAGGAGGGAGTTTCGACTACCGACCGCAAAATGGAGGATATAATCGCCCGTAGCCGAGCACTCCAAGACCCAACATCAGAGAGTTCACCCCGACTTGCTTCGCCTGTGGCAAGCTTGGGAAAGATCTTCCAGTGCCCCGACAAGAAGACCCCAGCTATGCCCGCAAAAGCACCGACTCCAGGAGGAGGACATCCTCGCCTACTCTTCGCATCCGCAAGCCGTGGAATGCGTACCCACCTAAAGAAAGGAAAAGTTACCAACGCTTCTGTCACCGCGATCGGAAAGTTTTAAGTTGGATCGCATCGGCTCTAACCCTTTTTGATGATGGAGCAACTCTTTTCTCTCGTTTTCTCATCTCTTCAAAAAAATCGAGAGTCGCCTCTTAATCTCGGGGACGAGATTCTTGTGAGGGGGGGGAGTCCCGTAACATCCCGGAATTTTTCCCGAGTGTTAGCAATGCAAAAATGTAGATTTCAAAATTTCGAATTGAGATTGAGTGCATGATTAAAATATAAGGTCGTCTTCTTCGATCCTTCCCTAATTTCTTAGATTTAATTTGAGCTAAATCATAAAAATTAGGAATTATAAAAATGCTAGTGTGAGAACCTTGGATTTGACGGGATTTATTTTGCATCTTAATTGTGTGGGATTCAAATTTGAATTCAAATTCAAATTCGAATCGTAGTTTAATTAGGAGCTAGGTGTTTAGGAAATAGGAAAACCTTCCCTGCATCTTGGGCCTCAACTCAGTTCGCCAAGTCCTCTGGACCACCCCGAGCATTTCCTCTGGTTCGCCTACGCCGCAGCCCGCCTGTGCATTTCAGCCCACCAAAGCGGCGCCCGCCCGCCTATTCCCCACCTTTCTTTTTCTCTCGGCCGCCGTGTGGGTCCCGGCCGTCGACCACCATCTTATCCCTTTCTCCCCGTTTCTCTTCTCCCCACCGTGACGCGAGGCGGGGGCGCCGCCCACGCCGACCCCCTTGGCCGACGCCAGCCATGGCCCCTCCCTGCTGTGCTGGCGCGCGGGATGAAGGCCACGCGACCCCCTGAATGGAATCCTCGCCGTCCGCTCTCCCCAAACCCTAGGGCGCCGCCCCCTTTAAAGCCGCCCAATCCCTCTCCCTGTGGCTGCGCCGCCGCCCATGGGGGATTTACCCCTCGCCACCGCAAGGAGAGAGGGGGGAGAGAGGGGGAAGGAGGCGCGAGGAGGCGGGGGGAGAAGCCGGAGGCCGCCCCGCCGGCCGCCATGTCGCCGCCCCCGGCGCCGGCCCGTGACGGCCGACGGGGCCGAGGCGCAAGCCGCAGGGCGCCCGCCCGAGCCGCCGTCCGGAGAAGAAAAAAAGAGAGGAGGGGCCGGAAGGAGGAGCGCCGGGAGGCCGCCGTGGAGGAGCCGAGGCCGCCGCGCCGCCGGACCGCCGCGTCGCCGCCCGCCCGCACCGCGACGCCACCGACCCCGCCGCCGCTCCGGAGCAAGGTGAGCCCGTCCTCCTCGCTCGGTGGCCGTTGTGGTGGTCTTCGAACCACGTGTGCACCGACAATGACTAATCTTGTGCCCGCGACCTTGATTCCAATGTCGTTCGCCCGGGAGCCGAGCCGCCCGGGAAGGAAGAGGCCGTCCGTGGTCAAGTCGCCACCGCGGAGTAGGAGCCGGACTGCGGGAGACGACGTCGTGCCGCTCTCGCTCTCTCCGCAGCAAGCCGAGCCCCGGTCTTCTTCCACCGCTCGTCACCGCCACCTCGCCGCCGTGTCCCCGAACGCGAGGTGAGAAACCCCCTTCACCTTGATGTGGACCCGCCTTCGAGCCGAGGCCGGACGGAGCCGTATGGGCTCGCCGTTTTTGTGTGTTGCCTCGTCGTCCCGCATCGCGCCGCCGCGCGGACCCGCCGTCGCTTGAGAGCCTGGCCATCGAGCCGAGCCGGCCGCTTTGCGGTGTGCCGCCGCCGCCGCCGCGCGCGCTCCCTTGCCTTGCAATCGTGTCGTACCCGTGTTCCGACGAGCGCACGCCGAGTTCCGGCTCGCCGTCGGCACCCACACACCGAGCACGCCACCGTCGAGCGAAGGCCCCGCCTTTCTTGGGCCGGAGAGTCGGGTGAGCACGGTGCCTTTGTCGGGTGCACTTCCCCGCTCGCCGTCGCCCGTTTATGTCCCCGGTTGTGCACATGTTGTTGGCGTTGTGCCATCGCCACGGCCGTGCCGCCGACCTTTACCAAAGACAAGCCAACACCGGTCGAGGCCCCCGTCATTCCCGGCCGAACCCGTGCACGCGCACTCACGCACACGCGAGGTCGTTCGCCGGCGTATGTCCCCAACCAACGCCGCCGGCCGTTCCTCGCCGTTTTCCCCGTTCTCTCGTTCCCTTGCCTAGTGCACGCCGTCAATTTCGTGTCGCCGCCATGGCCGAGCCGTCGGCGATCGGCATGCACACATACGCACGCAACCGAGGGGCCGAGCCCTCGCTTCACCTATCCGTGGCCGCACTCGACATTCCACCGTGTCGTCGCCGCGAACCCCAACGCACCGGCGCACGTGTGTCCGTCAAGCCATCGACCCCAAGTTCGAACCTTTCGGCCACTTCGACCCTGATCACCGCCTCGCCTAAATCGCTCGTTGAGCTCTCGTCTCTGTGTCGTCGTCGTCGTGCACGTGCCTTCGGTTTTGTGTCGCCCCGTGGCCACGCCGCCGACGTTCGCACAAATGCAAACACGTACACCGGAGGAGTCGAACCCCTCTGCTCTCCTTGTCCAACCAATGTATGCACGCCCGCCGGGGGTGAGGCTCTGCCTCCCTAGCCGAACGAGTGCACACGCCCGCACGCACGCGCGCGCGGAGAGCGACCACGCCAAAGCATGGACACCCTAGTCCTTGTCGTCGTGACGCTCCACTTCACCGCGCTACACCTAGTCTCACGGCTGCACAACGCGCGTGTCGCCCGTACCACGCCCTTGTGCTTGTCGGGGCGAGCCGTTGATGCTATGATTCGCATGCTGGCACTTTCACCTCTCGTTCTGCCGTCTCGCCTTGTCCACCGCCGGGGATCTCTGTCTCCCGTCCGACCCGCGACCTCGTCGCCGAGGGTTGACGCTGGACAAGACCGCTCTTCTCTCTACCCTATCAGTGCCCTAGCATCTCTTCTCATGCTCAGTGTCTTGCCTTGCCTAACCGTGCGCACACGTGCCCGTGTGAGGGACGTCGACGCCGCGCGAGGAACCGCGCCGCCGAGCCGTCTTCGTCGCCCGGGGCTTTGCCCCTTGTCGCGAGCGCGTCGCCGTCCTTCTTGCTATCGCCGTCGTGGCCGAGCCACCGGCACTCACCCGCGCCAACCCGGCCGCCGCCTTCGCACGCCTCGAACGAAACCAAAGCATCCGGATCGCGACCACCTCGTCGCTCTACTTCACCTCTCCGCCGAGAACGTCCTTCCGCCCGGGCGCACGAGCGTCGAGGCCAAGTCAGTGCTCGTGTTCGTCCACACGTACGCACGCAGCGAACACCCCGTGTGCCACCGAGGAGCTCACATTTCGTGCCCCGACCTCGTGTGAACTCAAACCCTCGCCGCCGACCTTCTCATCATTGCCAGGAAAGCCATGTTCTTGATCGTGACCTTATGTTCGCAAGACGGCGTTCCCGCCGTGTAGTGCGTTGTCTCTGTCAACCTTCGCTGCGTCGGGCCGCTCTCTTTCGTCGCCGACGTTCTGCTCACATACACCCGCACCCGCGGGAGTCGAGCCCTGCTCTTCCTGTCCAAACGGTGCACTTGCATGTTCACGCGCACGCACGCCCTCGCAAGCGAGCTGCCATGCCGCCGCGAACACCCCGGGGCCGCGACGCCGCGGAGCTCGAGCCGCACCAAGCCGTTTACCTTCGCACCGCCGTGCTCGTCCGGGAGCTTCGTCTCACGTACGCACGCTCGTGCATGAGCTCGACCAAGCCGTCTCCTTTGCTTTCCTTGCTCGAGTCCGGCGGAACACGCTCACGCGTGTGAGCCGAACCTTACCGTCGCTCGCCCGTCGTGACCGAACCCCGTCGTCAAGAGCATCATTTCTACCGAGGCGCGCGAGCGCCGAACCAACTCGTGTACGCGTTCGCTCTCAGGCACGCGAGCGCATACAACCTCATCGACGCCGACCACCCGAATCTCGTCGCCGAAACCTTCTGCTTTGTACCGCACGCCAAGCTGCTCTCCGTCACTGTCGTGCTGAGTTTCCGACCAAAGCAACCCTTCTTTGCCTAGATGAATCCCTAGGTGTACCAGAACCGCGTCGAGTCGCGTGAGGTCGAGTCACCGACCAACCTCGCCGCCGACGAGCCCCTTTCCACCCGTCGCCCCTCTGGGACTTACCATCGAGCACCTGGCGCCCACGGCAGAATCCCGTAGGGGAAAGTTGCACACACGCGCCCACACACCTTTGTTACCGTAGTGGATCCTGCCGGATCTAGTGCGGTCGACCAACCACAAAAGCACCACACCTCTCCGCCGCTCGCCCGTGAGCCGCAAAGCGAGATCCGACCAAGATCGTTTGTGGGCGCCACTTGTGCATGGGTCGCCTTATAGCTACCTATGTGGCAGCCATGTGAGCTCGAAGAGCTAGCTTGCGGCCCGACTCGTAGATAGCTTAGAGCCCTTTTGAGCCCGCCAAATAGTTAGCTTATATTTAAGTGTATTGTGTATGCGTATTTTAATTTCGGAAATCTATTTTATCTTTGGAAAATCCCGTAAAACTCATTTCAACTCCGAAAATTGTGAAACCTTTTCCAAAGCTCTTCTAAAATTATAAACTCCGTGTTAGGCTAGTGTTCGCTCTCTTTTGGCTCTTTATTTGTTGTTCATTTGGAGTTAATTGCAATAGGACCCGCCTTTATTTTAAATGCGCGATAATAGGAACAGCCGGAGCCGGGAGCCGAGCTCGGAGATCGACTACAACGGCGACTACGTCACCGACGGCTACTCGCACACAGGTGTTCACGCCCGACTGATTCTGAAATACCTAATAGGCATTGCTATGTAGAATGCTAGCGCTTTACTTTAAATGCATGATGATGAACCTTGCACTGCCTTCTTTTATTATCCTGTCCTTGATTGTCCTACTACTATATATGTGTATATAAGCGTGTATATGCGCTGAGCTTCGCGATGCATGTGTTTGGGATGGGAATAGTGGTTCTTGGCGTGAGTGGGGTAAAAACCGGCAGGAGAAGGCGTTTTGGGTACTTTGGCGGGGGTGAGCTCGAGACAACCGATCTGGGATCGGGGATAGGAATGCACTCCTCAGTGTATCCCTACTTTGACGGTTTTCGGAGCCTAGGTGTTGGGGTTTTACTTGCGGATGGAGGACATGAGCTTGCCCCGTCCGAAAGCGAGTGGATCAACCTTGTCGATAGGACTTTCGTACACACCACCTCGCCGAGAGTGGGGATAGGGCCGAGTTGAGCTCGGCAAGTGCGGAACCATACCGCTTAGGAAGGATAGAGGGTATCCGTGGGGGAGCGGTGGAGGTGAGACCACCCTCTCAGAGCGTCTCCCGTGTGGCCACACGGGAGCATTTCACGTTCCGTGCGATTCCTTCTGAGGGGGGATTCGTTTTGAGGGCCGGATGCAGGATGGGATCGTAACTACCGAGAGTTCGCACGGTAGGATGGGCTCGGTTGGCTGATCACCGTCGGGTACCATCCCGAGTTGGGTGCAGGTGTACACGCTCTGCAGAGTTTCGATCTATACGTATAGCCGCGTCCTCGGTCATGGACAAACCTTGAAGACATGCTTGTTCCTCATGTTTTGGGATTTCTACCTCCCCCTGTAGTTGAGAGTGTGGTGAGCCGTGGTTGCAGTCGGTTAGAGGAGAGTGGCTCCCTCTACCTCGTCGATCCGATTGCAATCATTGAGGTGCGAGGAGAGGAAGTTCTCGCATCGACCCTAGATGGAGATAGGTTGTGGAGACGGGACCCTGGGGTACCAGGTGGTTCCGAGCCGTGTTTGAGAGATTGGATTGGGACCTATATGGAGATGATTTCGTTTATGCTTTGCGCCGCCGCATAGGAAACCTGAGCTTCTACCTTGCCTCTTTTCTTACCCCTTAGAAGATAGGCCACTTAAAGCTGCATACAGTCGGTGACGTGAACCTATCCCACTCCTTGGGGATAGACTTTGAGTGTGCAGGATACGAGTTCGACTTCGACAACAACACTGATGGATGGTACGACTGAGGGATGCGTCGCTTCGCTCAAGGATGCCTGTGGGCGTGAAGATCGAAGATGGAGACCCTTCCAAGATGCTAGCTACCGCCGCGTAGAATTTACTCTGATTCAGCCTTGAGGCTTGTAATGTTGTACTCCATTATGGACATGTAATAAATTATGTACTAATATTTGTGTGATGCGATGTACGGTTGTGATTTACCTACATCGTGATGAGATCCGTACGCGATAGCTACCGATCCCGGACTATCGCAAAGGTACAGGGACTCGGGTTTTCCTCACCGAAAATCCGGGTCGTTTCACTCTCTCGTTGTTCATGCATCACATGTTCGTACATACACAGCAAAGGTTTTACCCGGCTAGATCCGCACCTAGTAGATCCTAACTCTATCAATGGTACCAGAGCCTCGGTTAGGTTGTAGATCTAGCCTCGGGTAGATGAAAAGAAAACAAAATCGATCTCGAATCGAAAAAGGCAAGTCAAACCGAAACCCTAACCCTAGATCTAAAAAGGAAAAGGACGCGGGAGGGGATCTGTAGGACCCCTACCTCACCGTCACCACCGCCACCGGTGCCGCCTTGGGCGCGCACCGTGCGGACAGAGGCGTCGCGAGGGCGTTGGGCCCCACCGCCGCGCGGGTTTTGGCACCACCGCCGAGCCGCCGACGGCGGCGCGCTCACCCGGGCGGGGGAGCGCGCGCGCCGGCCGAGGGGGCCGGCGGCGGCGCCGCCGCCGTTTCCTCCGGGCCGCCATGGGCGGGCATCTCTCCGATGCTCTCGCTGTTTTGGGGCTACGAAACGGGGAGGAAGAGAGGAACCGCAGGGGAGCGACGGCGGCCTTGGGCCGGCGGCGCCGCTCCGTCGCGGTGGTTGGCAGAGGCCGGCCGCGGGGCCACCCCGCCGCCGCTGCCTGTGTAGAAGCCTCTAGACAGGGAAAGAAATGTTTTAGGGTTTCAAAGGGGTGCTGGCCGCAAGGGGTATTTATACCACCGAAAATCAAGGAGTGCCGTCGGATCTTCACTGCGCAGATCGGACGGCTGTGGATTATTGCGGCCACCAGCGGTTTTTGGGCCGCATTTTGGCCCAGGCGGGCGGCGTGCGCGGGCTGCTTTGGCAGCCCGCCCGTCGGTTTTCGGGCCGCGGGCCCAGGCGGGATGGAAAGGAAGGCCGTGGGCCTGTTTTCGCTTGCGGGCTGAAAAGGGGGTTTGTGAACAGTACATTTTGTCATTTTATTTTGACAATTTTTCAGAAGCATTTATTTGTATTTAAGTATATATTTGATATCTATTCAAATTTGAACCAACGGGATAATTTATTTAGAGGGAAAAAGTGAATTTTAATAGATATATTGCTTCTGAACAGAAAGTTTCATGAATTTTATTCATGTTTCCGCTGCGAATTGTTTAAAGTGATGCTTATTTTTTAAATTTAATTGGAACCAACGGGAAAATTAAATTTAAAGAGCATGTTAAAGTATTTTTTTCTGTTAATTATGGTGCTGTTATTTACTGACCAACGTTGTTAATAACACTATCATGATTAAATGGATGTTTTTTGTGCATTTATTTCTATTTTCTGCCCAACGGTGATATAGATTTAATTGCATAAACAGTTGTATGTTTTAATTTTGACCAACGTTGGATTAATGCATGCAATTGTTGTTATGGATCTCACTTATTGTGGTTTTCAGGAGGGTGCAACTTGATGAGTTTCATCGACAAAGTCCCGATCCTCAATGCTGAAAATCACAAGGAATGGAGCAGGAAAGTGCATCTGGCTTTTGTGTGTGCTGATCTTGACTGGGTGCTGAAGGAACCACTGCCAGAGCAGCCAGAAAAGCCAGTGAGAGAGACAACTGATAATGATGAGGCATGGGCAAACAAAGAGAGGGACTATGCTCCCTTAGAGTTGTCATGGTCCATTTCTAAGGGGAAGTGGGTCACGGCAAACAAAAAGTGCATGGCTTTCATAGAGAACACGATTGAGCCTTCTCTTTTGAGCTCGATTGATGGTTGCACCTCTGCTACAGAGTTACTTGACAGGATAAAGAGTCAGTTTTCTGGCTCTTCAAAGACATATGCCACCATGATGCTTAGACAGTTGGTGAATGAAAAGTACACTGGTAATGGAAAAGGTGTGAGAGAGTACATCCTCAAGATGAGCAACCAGGCATCTAAGCTAAAGCCATTGGATGAGGAACTTGAGATTAGGCCCAAGCTCCTTGTTCTCTTGGTTATGGCTTCGCTGCCAAAGGAGTTTGACACCTTTGTTACCAACTACAACATACATCCGGAAGCGGTGGGATGTGGAAAAGACCATAGCCATGCTTGTTCAGGAAGAGGAAAGGATAAGGGCTCAAAGTGGTGGTTCTTTGAACTTTGCTAAGAAAAAGAACTTCCATCCAGGGGCTTCTTCTTCAAAGCCACATGGAAAAGATAACATGCCGCATCAGCATCAAAAGCAGAAGAATGTTCTTCCAAAGTGGACAAGGATCGTTGTCTCTACCGCAAGAAAAGGGGGCACTACAAGAAAGAGTGTCCCGAATGGTTGAAGTCGATCATGGTCGCTAAAGGTAATAATATAGTATCTTTTGTAAATGAATCCTTGTATACACAGTTTCCAAAATCTACTTGGTGGATTGACTCAGGTGCAACGGTTCATGTTGCAAATTCTTTACAGGGATTCAGTTCGACCCGGAGCACGGAAAGAAAAGAAAGTTCTATTGAAGTTGCAAATGGAGTTCAAGCGGAAGTTGAAGCTGTTGGCGATGTCTCTTTGGAGCTAGTTGATGGTTTTATACTTTTGCTTAGAGATGTTTTTTATGTTCCTTCGTTAAACAGAAATTTGATTAGTATTTCACGTTTGGACAAAGATGGTTTTGAATGTCATTTTGGACATGGCCAGTGTGCCATTTGGTGTAATAATGCTTATGTTGGTACTGCTTACCTTCATGATGAGCTTTATTTATTATCCTTGCGTGAAAAAGTTAATTCCGTGTGTGATGTGAATGTTCATGTTGCAAATGATTCCGAGTCGAATAATGTACAAAAGAAAAGAAAGAGAACTCATGATACGTCGTCGAAATTGTGGCACTATCGTCTCGGCCACATTTCGAGGGGGAGAATAGAGAGCCTCGTTAAAAATGAAATTCTTCCTCCATTAGAGTTCTCTGACTTAGAGCAATGCGTAGATTGCATTAACGGAAAGTATGTAAAGCAAATTAAAAAAGGCGCTAAGCGAAGCACAGGAACTCTAGAGATAGTTCACACCGACATTTGTGGACCGTTTCCTGTGAAAAGTATGGATGGCTATGACTCGTTCATAACATTCACAGATGATTACTCCCGTTATGGTTATATTTATCCAATTAAAGAAAGATCGGAAGCACTGGATAAATTTAAGATATTCAAAGCTGAAGTTGAAAATCAACTTGATAAAAGAATTAAAATAGTAAGATCCGACCGTGGAGGGGAGTACTATGGTCGTCACACCCCATTTGGCCAAGTTCCCGGACCTTTTGCAAAGTTCCTACGGGAAAATGGCATAGTAGCCCAAGATTCAATGCCGGCGAGCCTCAAGCAAAATGGAGTAGCTGAAAGGCGTAACCGTACACTGATGGATATGGTGCGCAGCATGATGAGTTACTCCACTTTGCCATTGAGTTTGTGGATGGAGGCATTGAAAACCGCTATTCACATTCTCAATAGAGTACCAAGCAAGTCGGTGCCGAAAACACCGTACGAGCTGTGGACGGGAAGAGTGCCCTCTCTACACCATTTGCGTGTGTGGGGGAGTCCGGCTGAGGCCAAAGTGTTTAACCCAAACATAGCAAAGTTGGATCCCAAAACAGTTAGCTGTTTCTTCATTGGGTATCCCGAAAAGTCAAAAGGGTTTCGTTTCTACTGTCCAGACAGATATACAAAGTTTGTAGAAACGAGACATGCTGTCTTTCTAGAAGATGAAATGATCAGGGGGAGCACGGTAGTTCGGAAAGTTGATCTTGAGGAGAAAAGGGTGTGTGCACCCAATCCGATGATTCAAGAGCCATATTTTTCACTACCTGTTGTGCCTGCGCCGACAGCCCCTGAGGTTGTGGTGCAAGCACCTGTTGTAACTCCGCCCGTGGTAACAATGGGTGAAGATCTGGAACCTGTCCTTCAGGATCCCATTGAATCCACTGTTGCACATGAGGATGAGAAACAGCAGCCACCTGTCGATGATGTGCCAACAGAAGATGAGGCACAAGATGTGCCGACAGTAGAGGCCCCTCGGAGGTCTCAAAGAGTTAAAAGATCAGCTATTCCTGATGATTATAAAGTTTATAATACAGAAATAGCTCATATGGAGGGTGATCCCGTTTCATATGAAGAGGCCATGAGAAGTGCTCACTCATCGAAGTGGTTGGAGGCCATGGAGAATGAGATGAAATCGATGAGTTCCAACGATGTGTGGGACTTGGTAGAAATTCCTAAAGGAGCCAAAACAGTAGGCTGTAAATGGGTCTATAAGATTAAACGTGACTCCAGAGGGAATATAGAAAAGTATAAGGCACGACTCGTGGCTAAAGGCTATACACAGATAGAAGGAGTAGATTACAATGAGACATTTTCTCCAGGCCTCATGTAAAGATTCCTTCAGAATAATTATGGCATTAGTGGCACATTTTAATTTAGAGTTACATCAGATGGATGTAAAGACAGCTTTTCTAAACGGAGATTTGGAAGAAGACGTTTACATGAAACAACCGAAAGGTTTTGTTGTAAACGGAAAAGAACATATGGGATGCCACTTAAAGAAATCCATTTATGGATTAAAGCAAGCATCCAGACAGTGGAATCTAAAGTTTGATGATACAATTAAAAGATTTGGGTTTGAACCGAATATAGAGGACAACTGCGTTTATGCAAAGTTTAAAAATGGGAAATATGTTTTCCTAATCTTGTATGTGGATGATATTTTGCTCGCTAGCAATGATGTCAACATGCTACGAGAAACAAAGAAGTTTTTGTCCTCGAATTTCGATATGAAAGATCTTGGTGAAGCCTCTTATGTTTTGGGCATAGAAATTCATCGAGATAGAAAGAATGGGGTTTTAGGATTATCTCAAAATGCATATTTGGAAAAGATTCTAAAGAAGTACAATATGCATACGAGTAAAGCAACACCTGCTCCTATAGTAAAGGGCGATAGTTTTGGTGAATTCCAATGTCCCAGGAATCAATATGAGCGCGATCAAATGAAAGCGGTACCGTATGCTTCAGCTGTTGGAAGCTTACAGTATGCACAAGTGTGCACTCGCCCTGATTTAGCGTTTATCACCGGAGTACTCGGTAGATATCAAGATAATCCAGGCATAGAGCACTGGAAGATGGCAAAGAAAGCAATGCGTTATGTGCAAGGCACAAAGCATTACATGCTAACATACAGAAGCTCTGACTGCCTAGAGATAAAGGGGTATTCAGATGCTGACTATGCGGGAGATAAAGATGGAAGAAAATCCACGTCTGGATATTTGTTCACTCTCGCAGGGGGGAGCTATTTCGTGGAGAAGCTCCAAACAAAAGTTAGTTGCATCATCCACAATGCACGCAGAGTTTATAGCATGTCATGATACTATTGGACAGGTGATATGGTTAAAGAAATTTGTACCCGACTTGAGAGTGGTAGATTGTATTCATAAACCACTAAAGATGTACTGCGACAATCAGCCAAAGAAAGATACTATGCTCACAACAACAAGTCGAGTAATGCTTCCAAACCTATTGAGGTAAAGTTTTATGTTGTGAAGGATAGAATCCGGGATAAAACCATAAGTCTCGAGCATATAGGGACAAAGGATATGGTTGCGGATCCGCTTACGAAAGGCTTACCACCCAATGTGTTCCAGAAACACTTAGCCGGCATGGGGTTAAGGGAAAGCCTATAAATCCTGGATTATGAAGTGGCCCAAAGTAAATAGAATTTATTCCAGAACGGAGAAGTATGTTGTGGCTGTTTGAGTCTATCGGCAATCGAGCCGTGACGATGAAGCATGCTCTATGTACCTATCTATGATGGAACGAATAAAGTGGAAAAGTTAAAGTTAAAAGTGTTGGCGCAAAAAGTGCACTCAACGCCAATCACACAGCAAGCCGAACAAAGCTGGCTTCGCACGCGCAGAGAGCAAATGACGTGCCAGTCAATTTTTCCTGAAAATTAACAAAAGATAAAGCAGTTAGATACCAAAGCTTGGAACTTGCCGGGTGGTACCAGACAGTTCCATATTTACGGCTAAAAAGCCAAGCAAGATGACACATAGCTATGTAAAGCTATCTGCCAAAGAACGACAACCATTCGGGTAACCGCAAAGGGAAAAAGAACACTGCCGAATGGATGACGTAAGCATGACAACGACCGGTCTTCATACAAGCAAAGATGTACGTGCAAAGTTATGACCGATCCCCATGAAGATTAAAATTAGAATAAATGAAGTAAAGCACGGACATAAACATGTATTAAATAAGCATGCATAGATCCAAAGCACTAGTCTACCGCATGTCTAGTTACTTTAAAAATCCGTCGAGCACGATGTCAAACAAATCTATCCACCGCATGATACGACTTGCATGAAGAACGTACCACTCTCCACAAATAGATCTATCCACCGCATGATACAATCTAAATATGGAAAGCTAAAAGCATACATCATTTAGAACATAAATAAAGCACGTGATCTACTCGTGAAAACATAACCGAATACGGCTGAACAGCCGATCCAGGGTCCATGAAGAAGGAACAAACATTACCACGTGAATAAATCTATCAGACTGATTTGGGAATCTAATCCACCGGATGACTAGTTCCAAAGCAACCCAAAAACCTGCATCTACCGCGTGATACCCGGTTCTTTCAAGATTTATACGAACATAGCAAGCTTGAACCCACAACACGTAACAACCTAGATCGATTCGGTTTCGGCTATCGGAGAGCACAAGATCCACGCGTCAAAACAAGAAGTCCGCTCAAACAAGGATCATAAAAGAGATATAGCCGATCCAAACCCATCTAGATTGGGCAAAGGTGTGTTACATGAATTAAAACATAAAGTAAAACTCAAAATAACACGGGATAACTTAATGAATCTATTGGATCTTGCCAAAATCCAATAGAGCCGATAACTAGCTTCAAGCCAGATCTTAGCCTACCGCATGACTCATGATCCAACAAGAAACCTTCTTGAACCAAGCTTGAATCTACCGCATGACACGAAGCATGGTAACAAGACTACTTGCATCAGATCTAAATCCACCGCATGATACTAGACATGATACAAGGTTGCCGGTACTCACGGAGGTCGACGGATCGATTGGCCCTCTCGAAGAACTCGACGACACGACAAGGACTCTAGGGTTTGGCGCAAGGCCGGTGTGTATTGAAGAATGATCGTGTTTGTTACATACATCCAGGGATCGTATTTATACCCTGCTGATTACAACTGCGAATGGATTCATTGCCTAACTAAGCTCGATCGCCTGTCCATCCATTCGTCTCCCCTGATTTGAGCCACGTTACCGTCCAATCCCGCAAAATCAGCTCTACTGTTCCTTTGCCGAACTGGAGCAAACAGCCGACCGCGGATCTCTTTGCCGAAAATCTCTGGAAATATCCTTCCTTCCACCAGACGGACTCTTTTTCGAACCGGACCCACAGGTCAGACTCCTTACCAAATTTTGGTGTTAACAAAAAGTATGTGATGAGATCAAGGGGGAGAATGTTAGAATGATCTCATCAGTGGGCCCAACGGCCCACTGGGCCCCTTAGTCTCGCGCCCTGATCGGGGGCGCCCAACCCTAGATTGGTTGGCGGGCCCCTGTCACACTGCGCTATATAAAGGAGGTGGGGGCCACTGGCTCGAGGTACGAGGTTCGCCGCCAGCCACAACCCCCCACCTACATTCCCTACCCGATCTACAGGGACGCGCAGCAGTGACGGGAAGCGCCGCCGCCGCTGCCACTTCCCCAACCGTCGCTGCCCGTGCGCAGATCTGCACTTCGTGTCGCTGCCCTCGCGCAGATCTACTACATGGCAAGCGGTTCCGGCAGCGCCCCTGCCGGAGACGGTACACCCCTCTCCCCTCCTATCTCTCTCTGTTGTTCATGCATCACATGTTCGTACATACACAGCAAAGGTTTTACCCGGCTAGATCCGCACCTAGTAGATCCTAACTCTATCAATTGCCTATTATGTAACCATACAACTCGTCTCAACAATAGCTTATTTATTTTTCTTGACTACTATTTCACATAACAAAAAGGCACACAAACCTTTTCAAAAATTAATGCTCCTGCAACTAGCTAATTAATACTACTGCTCTTTAGTTTGCCCAAAATATAATGTCATGAACACCAGCACATTTTGTTGCAATTGACCACAAATTTTAAATTAAAATCAGTTGCACCCCGGCGCGCCACAATCTCTAGTACAATTTAAACAACACGGACACACAAATCTCTGGGCTGCTGGCTGTATCACAGCTAAACAGTGATTTTGATGTCACCAACATCGGAACTTATAATGGTGACCAGGCGACCTTCATCATAATTGGGTGAAATATGCAAGGTGCAACATTTTCATCACAAATTTGCGGCATGAAAATTGTGGAGCATCTGTTGAAGTTAACTTTAGCATCACCTTCCCAGGTCTCAACTGTCAGTGTTAGAGACGCGTCTATGGGCACAGATATAACACTGCGTCAAAGCTCAAATGATCCATCATCTCTGATATTCATCACAGCACCGGATGATTCACTATCGAACAGTACAATCTCTTCTTGAATGTCAGTAATGAATGCGGTGACTTTTCCATAAGGAGAAAAAATCCCTTTCCTATGAGAACCTTCAAGTGCTTTGATCTGAATGCTGGCTTCAACTGCCCTTCGAACTGGTGCATACATCAATTCTACTGTACTCACCTCGGTTGACAGCTCATCTATGAGAACACAGGATCTATGCTTAATAAGCCAGGAGCTATTTGATACATTGCTATACTCCATGCTCCCTTGACTGAAGTTCATGCCATCCACTACTTGGTCACACCTCATCTTGAGGTCAATCTCAAAGAAGAGATTATCAACTACAACTAATCCGCGTGATGGACCTGTCAAAGCCAATGTTTCTTCCTAGGAGGTGTGTTAAGAAAACATGTAAGCAGTTGAAGTACCAAGACAATGAAAATAACAGTCGTACAACGGAAAACGTTTAAAGATCATCCATATGACCATATCACGAAAAGGAGTACCCACAAATTTCAGAGATCAGAATGGTTGTGGTAGGAAAACAAAACAGTACCACCGATGAGTACAACTATATATACACAGCAAAAATCAACCTACAAAAACTATGTGCACCTTGCATGCACGGATACAGATTCAATGCAAACAACAAGATTTATACAGCTTTAAGCATACTAATTGCGTATTGATGTTCTGTATAACCCAACTATTTATATTTGATACACAGAAGTCCACACGATGCACCAAAAGTAAGTACCGAACAGATCTTCCTGCATGCTCTCAAAAACCAAATGCTCATTGCCAAATGATAAAGGCAGATGCACCTTTATTACTTTCAAGAATACTTTTATGGATTAGAAACATTCAGCTTAATATTAATTGACAGCATTAAAATTAAATAAAAAGTTTACCCCATCTATGTTCTGGGAGAATTTAACTTATCAAGTCAAACTACCTGATGGGAGCTTTATGTACTTATTCGTTACAGTAAGAAAATTCCTCTACGCTCACAGTCCAAAAAACATCATATGTTTCAACTTTTTCAACCACCATCAGAGAAGTAACTTCTTGTGGGGATTAGACCTCCTTCCTAACCCTGAACCACCTATAGTTTCCCGCCCACTTCGCCCACGTCGTCAGCTACACGCGCGGCCGCAACGCTTGAAAAGGCGCGCCCGCGGCGCATGGCTATAGCCGCGACTGCGGGCATTAAATGGTCCGGTCCCTTACCAAGTAAGGAAAACCCTCGAGCGGCCCGGGCCCCGAGCTCAAATAAGACCGACCCTCGAAGGGTTCGAACACCGACCAGTGGCCTCGATGCCCATTCGAAATAAACGGGCGCCATAGGTGCCCTCGATCTACAGAAATCACTGATCAGCAGTTCGAGGGCTGGCACGGCCAAGGACCCTCGAAACCTGCGGATGCGAAGAGACGGGAGCACTCCGTTGCTACCCCGCACGGCCCTACTGATCAGGGGTTTGAAACCTGACCCTCGACGGGTTCGAACAGGTGCCCCAGGTCACCAGAGTCAGGGACGACGAGGGCGCGCGCATTCGAGCCTTTCCTCGAGCCCACCGGCTCGAGGGCGCCCCACACGTCGTGTTCGAGAGCCAGCAAGGGCAGCTAGCCGGGGAGATCCCATTGAGGGAGTGCTTCCGCGCCCTCGGTCCTTAGCGAATGGGACCGAGCCCCATCGAGAAAACCCATGCAAGCGCTTTAATGGACGAGTATCCGGACCACGAGCCTACCCTTATCGAACGGGGCATGGGTGTCCACTTGAACCGCCCGCTAACAGCTCAACGAGGAATCCGCAATCCGCGACCCGATCGATGGGGGTTGCAGAAACCTCACCCTCCGTCCCGCAGAGGGACGGCGAGGACGCGTTTGAAACAAGACGAAGAGCTCGCCCGATCGCCTCGAATGGGCCCAGGCTCGGGGGCTCGACGCATGGCTACACCTCTTGGGATGCACCGGACGGAATGGCGCCAGTCGCGCGTGTGTCACCGAAGCCGGCTGAAACATTGCCGATGCCGGTTGAAACACGTACCACGCCCAGTGACGAGACTCCGCGATAAAACCCCTGCAGGAGCGCCCACGCTCCTGCAGGGCTTCGGGGGCTAGACCCGCGGGTCCGCTGACGCGGCCCCACGGAAGGCATTCGCAACCAGGGGGAAGAACATCCTATCAGTAGGCTTCAGCATCTGCGGAGCCTAGCCGGCACACCCACAGATGCTCGGGGGCTACTGTCGGGGACAGCCCTGAGGGTCCCCTAAAAAACCGGGGGAATCCTGCTTAAAACCTACAAAAAACAAAACAAAACACACCTCTAACCTAAGCACGCACACACAGCGCGGCCCACGCTGCGGTGGCCCCCGCGGCCCACCAGAGTGGCCCAATCAAGCGCCCCCTCGAGCAAGGTCCGCCTCGCTCGAGGGCTCACGCCCCCTCGAGCGGGTTCCGCCTCGCTCGAGGGCTCACGCCCCCTCGAGCGGGTTCCGCCTCGCTCGAGGTTCCCCGCCTCGCTCGAGGCTCCCTCACGAGAGCACCTACTCCCGCACGCGGATACGAGCATTTAATGCTCTGACACAGCAGAGCCGCGCCATCACGCACCTGGGAATCACGCCCCGGTGCTGTTCCGCCAACTCCCAAGGGGAAGCCCATCCCCGCCACTGTGGGGACTGTGCGACGAGGCTGGTGTCATCTCCGTGACACTGTGCCACCCACTCCTGTACGGCTAACGCGCCGCGCCCTCGAAGGGGGGCCGGTCGCACCCTCGAACCCTCCTCTTGTGACTCTGCAGGGTCAGACCGTGACATCAGGGCGGCGGGAGCGCCATCCCCGTCGCTGTCAGTCCTGTGCGGCCATCCCCGCCCCTGCAGCACCACATCGTGCACTGCTGCAACCACTCCAACGCTGTTGAGCATGTGGGGACGGGACGCCGCCACGCCTGCCACTGTACCCCATACGGATCACCGTCAACGGCTTCCTCGAGCCCGCCTGGAGACGCCCCGGTCAACCACTACGCCTTCACCCTCGAAGTTGCCCCTGTTCAAGTACAGGGCACGCCACGACGCCGTGATTGGAGCAAGGTTCGCCAGGACGACCGCCAACTCCCCAGCACTGCACGCCATACCTCCACACACAACTAAACAGTGCGGCACGCCTGTGAATCACCCTCTCCTTGGTCTATAAAAGTAAGGTGACCCCCCTTGCCACGGGGAGAGAGTACATCAAACACGGGACCACGGGCTGCGATCGCTCACACGCTCCTCGTCTTCCCCATGATATTGGCACTCGCCTCAATCACTCCACCTGGGACTTGGAGGCCACACCTCCTCTCCCGCCTCGCTTGTAGCCGCCCCACTACAGGCACCCCAGTGCGAAGCAATACAGTGCCTCGAGCACATCCCTGCTGGACGTACGGCCCCAGCCGGAATCAGGATAAACCAAGTGTCTTTAGTTGCTTAGCACCGACCATCGAGGGACAGATCTCAGCGCTTATTACTAGTTAGTGTCGGGACTACATTCCGCACCGACAGTGAAAACCCTGCTCAGACTTGGGCGAGCGACAGTGGCACCTTTGGTGTCGTGCCCTCCTTGGAGGCGTTGTCTTTAGAGACCGAGCACGGTTTGTTACATTGTCATTCTATTGGCTTCCCAGCTTCTTTAAGTGTTAGTAATTCCGTCTTGTGACATTAGTTCTTCATGAGATTGTTGCACCCTACGTGGTGGTGAGCGTTATCCTAGTGGTGGTCAGGGGTTATCTCATCTTCAACGGTTGACTACTTGTAGCGGACCGCGCCGGCTGATCTTGCTTAGCAATGGTCAATTCTGTGTGGGACTACGTTGGAGGACGACACTTGTGGCATCTGCAATGTGGATGACTAGGCTTGCAGCGGACTGCGACGGATTACCCAACTTGGTTGTGGCCATCCGGTGTGGTACAACGTCAAATGACATCACAAGCAACTGCCTTGGCTTGCTGCTTTGATGGCGGTGGCTACATGAGGTGTAAAGCAACGTCGCGAGGTTGACCCATGGTGGCGGCTGGCTGCTTTGTTTGAGTTCCTTGGGAGCAGGGCTTTATTGCTCATCACCTCGACGGCGACATAAGAAATGGATCCGAGGAAAGACTGGTGAGGTAGTCCCCCGTGAGCGGTTCATCTTCGAGGCGACGAGAGAGTCCAACAATGGATGAGGTGAGGAGGGCCCCGCACGTTGTGTTGGTGTGGTGGAATCTGTGTAGGAGCTAGAGAGTGACTCGGATATGGTGTTTTCACTCCATTAGGTGGTTTGTGGTGTTGCGGTGACACAACAGCGAAGGGACCTGCATGGCGGTGGTCTTCTGAGTGAGGTGGCGTCTTCTTCCTTCGGTTCTCTTTCGACGTAGGGTCACACTCGAGGTTTTTCGACATTTTCATGAGTGCGGTTTGTGGATGGGTGCTGCAGTTGTGCTTCGATTTTGCTGTCGTACTTGAGTTGAGTGGTGAGACCGTGTTGATACCCCAGTCCAACCGATTGGTGTTGAGGGACTACCTGCATTGACGTCCGAATCCAAACGGGTAGATATAGTTTTTGTTTGTTGTTTTTCCTTTTCTTTCCTTTTCCTTTTCTTTCTTTTTCCTAACTATGTTCTTCCAGGATCGTAGTCTTGTATTTTCTGCTATATCAGTGAAATGTGCACTGTCTCGTGCGGTACATTCAAAAAATCTGATTATTGATGCATTTAACTGCAAATATTTGAAAAAAACTCCATTCCCCAACCTGAAAGTGCATCTTGGCCCCTAATTGTTTTGGCGATAGTGACAAACACAATTTGTGGTATTTAATGCTTGATCAAGATGTGTGCATGACTTAAGTGAATAAAAATCATGGTTTTGACCAAAGGATGGCCCCCAACTCCAAGTCGATGTTTTCATCTCGAATTAAGGCTTAATTTTATTTTCATCTTCGAATTTGAGTATAGGAAACACCGTACTATAAAGGGGGTGAGAATTGATAGCCAAGAGATGCTAAAAGTGTTCTAAGAGATGATCCAAGTGAGTGAGAGGAGTTTAGAGCCAACACGTACACGTTTGCTTTTCTTTCCTGAAAAATCAGCCTTTATCAGTAGTACCGATGTCGGGTCGGTACTTCCGATAAGCCTTCTCTGGCGAGTTTTTGCCAGGGGCTCGGTAGTACCGACCCGGGGTCGGAACTACCGATAAGTCCTCACTGTTGGGTTTCTGGGAATCCCCTCGGTAGTACCAACACCGTGTCGGAAGTACCGATTGTATTCGGTTCAGCACAGTGACAACTAGTTTTCAACCTTAGTATAAAAGCCCCCCTTCTCCCTCCTCACTCTTTGCTGACCAACCACGAGACAAACACTCACTTCAGCATTCACTCCACCTCTCCCCTCTCCTCTAGAGCCAATCTTTGATTCCTTCGAGCTAGAGCTTAAGTGGAGAAGTTATTCCTAGTGAGAATTAGAGAAGCTTTGAGAGTCCCTTCAAATCTCCTCATCTCAAGAGCACTTGAAGCATCTTCGGGTTCTTGATTCGCATTTGTTACTCTTGAAGCTTGCTTCTAGACGGTTAGGCGTCACCCGTTGAGTGCCCTCTTTGTGTGGTGCACTTGAGATCGTTTGTATTACCCTCTCCTTGGTGGAGAATTCTTAGTGAGCACCAATCTTCCTTTGTGGAGGTTGGAAGAGAAAATGAGGTTCTTGGTGATAGCCCTCCCTTTGTGGGATCCTCAACGGAGACGTAGCATCCTTTGTGGGTGTGAACTTCGGATTAAATCTTTGTGTCTCCATTTGCTTGATTGATTTCTTTGTCTCTCACTAACCCTAGAACTTGTTTTAGCCTTATCTCTAAATTGGTGGTGTTCCAACTCATATATTTGGTTGCAGGTGGTTCTTAGCATCTAAACTAAGACTTTGGTTCAAATAGAATTGATTTAGAATTCAAATTTCATTTTAGTCAACTCTGCCTTGTCGGTAGTACCGACCTGGTACCGGAAGTACCGAGCCCCTCGGTAGTTCCGGCACCACATCGGTAGTACCGACAGATGTTTTAACCGCTGCTTTTGTTTCAGAAATTTGAAGTGATCCTATTCACCCCCCCTCTAGGCATCACAAGGTCCTTTCACAACCCTCATCTATTGGGGCTGGGTTTCAACCCTCATCTACAAAACCAGGTATTCGCTACCCTCCAACTATTTCAAACTGGACATTTAACACACACAAACCCCTTTGGATTTGTGGGCTATTTTTGGGTGGCTTTCGCTGATGTGGCGTTGGGTCCCACATGTCGGGCCGTTGTGTCGGCTCTCCGGTATCCCTCCCTCTCCATTCTCCACCCTGGTGGCCTCCTTCTCCCCGCACCGACGGCCTCCCTATTCGGCCGAGGAGCTCCCCGCCATACCGCAGAATCCATTGAGTGGCTCCGCGATCGCGGCATCGTCGACCTCCAGTAGCGATGGCTAGTCCCATCTTTCCCTCTCCAAGCCTATCTCTCCTCCGACGATGGAAGTTGGGGCGAAGAGCTACTCACGGTCGGGTCGTGGAGCTGCAGCGGTCGGATACCTACCCAGCCTTCCTCCTTTAGCCCGCAGAGCTCCCTAGGAGGTGCGCCCGGGGCACGACAAAAATGGTGTCAACAACAGTGTTGGGCCTCGTCTCCCTCTTCGTTCTTTCCGCCGTCGACAGTGTCGATAACCTCCTTCCTGCCACCCTTGTTCTCCGATTGTGCCTCCTCCTCAGCCTCCCCTCCCTCCTCTGCTTGGCGGGCAGAGCTCCCTGCACTAGTGGCCGCTCAATTCGGGGCGCGGCAGCCATGGCTGCCTGGCTCGTCGCAGTTGGCTTGCCCTTCTCCTCTGATGCACCATCCGTCGTGCAAAAAGGAAGAGCTGGCAAAGAGATGTTTGAGAAAAAGTCCATCCCTGGTGAAGGAGGTGCAACTTCAGCAAAAAGAAGGAGCTGACAAAGAGATGTCTCAAAACTCGTGTGAGCATATACATCCATTTTAAAAATTCCACAAATTAGATAGTGTCGGTGTTTAAACCACTCGACCTCCATGGGAGGTACCCGCAGCAAGGTAGAAGGTGGGGATCGCCATGATCTGGAACCCGAAGGTATGCGTGAGGACACAAGACACAAGATTTATACAGGTTCAGGTACCTAGTCGGTTACAAGGCAGGAGTCCTAGTAGGATTACACAGAGCGAGTCCTAGTAGGAGTACAGGGGAATTCTAGTAGGAGTTCGTCTTCTACTCTTCTTCCTTCCTTGCATGAGTACCCGGGGTGTATGCCCGACAGATAGTCCTGAAATTAGTGAGTTGTGTGATGAGACCCAGAGCAACCAATTTGAGGTTTATGATAGAAAATGATGGTGAGAGGAAATATGATTCTATTTTTGAAATTATTATTTTTGAATAAATGAAAAGACATATTTAATCTCTACTTTTTTTTGAAGCATCAAGGGGGGCTAAGAAAGCTGACATGAACATTTCCATTACTTCAAAGTGAGATTACAAGGTCAAGCATACATCCTTGTTGCCAAGGATGATGATCAGGATACATTGTTTGAAAGAAAAGGAAAGGGGACCGCAAAAGATTACAAATCGCAACACACTTAATCTATGAAACAACATACTTAATCTCTACTTCATAAATGGAACACAAAACACATGCTGCATTTTAATATACAATTAACAATGTGATTTAAAAGTAGGAAGAAAACATCAGTGGATTTGCTGCAAACAGATGGGGAAGAGGGATAGCACTCATACTCCTGAAAAAAGTATATGGAAAAGCTTATTGTCTGAGCCCAGGTTCGATCCGGGAGACCTTTAGTGTGTGAGACTAGCATAATAACCAATTACACCACCCAAACATTCTTTTTAAGAAAAAGTTTACATCACCCCTCACACTACATAACCCTCAACCTATGAAACGGTATATATCACCTCTAAACTTTTCAAAATCAGTCAACTTACCCCCTGAAGCAGTTTTGAAAAATCATAGTAAATCAAAAAATCATAAAATGGAAAAATCCAAATGTGTTGGACTCCAAATGAGTAGATCTACACAGTGAATATATAATATGGAATGACTTAGTACATTTTTTGTTGTATCTTTACATCTATACTTTTCTTCATACATGTAAAAAATTGTACTAAAGCATACCATATTATATGTTTATTGTGTAGATATACTCATTTGGAGAGGCCAACACAATTGAATTTCCATTTTATAATTTTTGTTATTCAATATATTTTCCAAATTACTTTAGAGTGCAATTTGACCGGTTTTGGAAAGTTCATAGGGTGATATAGACCGTTTCATAAGTTGGGGGATTTTGTGGAACCAGATCCTCTGCCATTGAGTCCCTGTCTTGTGGGCCCAACCTCACACATGAAAGGCAACTACAAGGTTATAAAAGAAGCAACTCAATGCTATATTGTCATCTTTTTGCAGTTTGAGAGGCGAGGCAATGAGTTAAGGCGACCAACAGGGCTGTCTTCATGTGGCCAAGGATTTGTAGAGTTCCAAACGGCAGCATGTACATCAGAATGTGCGGAAACATAGTCTGGGCTACCATCACTTGCAGAATCTTGTCAATTGCAAAATATATGCTTAAAACGACTAAAGGAGGCTATTAACTTTTTTTGTCAATTGCATGATCTAAATGTAATATGTCGAATGTACATCCTACATGCTTTTGTAGTTCTTGGCTAAACCTTGTGAACTGCTGGTATAATATTTGGTTCGAGCTTATTTACATCCAGCATGGTAGATGCCTTTTCGTATGACGTGATAGCTATGTTCATTGCAGCCGTCATTAATTTGTGATGCATCTTGTGGCAATCCAAATAGTAACAGATGCCAACCATCAAGATCGTGCATGGAAATGACAGTTTCCAGGTAGGCCTAGGCAGTTTCCAGGTATCCCCTTCTCCTTGGACCTGGAGTCCCCAAACGGGTCAAGGTTGAGGCAGGCCTTCCCCCCCTCCGTGGGGAGGGATAGGACAGGCGCAGGGATTTCCCTGTGGGGAATCTGCTGCCCAGGGCTTGCCTCCCCTTCTTGCCAAATGAGGCCTTAGGCTTTGTTTGGCAGCAGGGGGGCAGCCCCGTGCAGCAAATACCCCACAAGGAAATCCCTGCGGCATACATTTCCCGCCCCAGTGGAGGAAGGAATGCCCCCTCCCACCGGTTGCTGTTTGGGAGTTGGAACTCAAGGAAAACAAGGCTCTAGGGATATTTTTTTAGGGGAGCTCCAGGGATATACTAATTAGATAATGAAGCTGCAAACTAAAATTATGAGATAATAGCTAAATTTTTCAACAATATCTATATTAAAGTCCACAATTATTATGAGATAATACCACATAGCAAGACAAGGAGTGACCCACCTCCACTTGGAGGGTGCCCTACCTTCGAACGATCTGGCCATAGCAAGACAAGGAGTTTTCGATCTGGTTTCTACCCATGATGTCGCCTTGGTGGCCATGGGTGTTGTCGGTGATTCTCCGTGGTGGTTGCAAGGTGAGCTATGGCCTATGGGCTGTAAGCTTGCTCGTTTTGCCTTGCGATGGCAGTGTCGCTCTTGGCGTCGTTTTCCCGCTGGGGATGTCACCGCAACGACCCTATACCACCTACAAAGCTCTCCGGGTGCCATCTACTTCATCTCGTAAGCTATCGGTTCTCCTTCCTCCCGGGTCATCACCTTTGAAGTGGGTGGCTGCGGACTTCATCCATGTTCGACATGTGCCTGCTTTTGGCGCCTCTATTTTGTTGCCGCTCTCCTTGTTTGTGGTGTCATCAAATCATATGTCAGGTGCACTCATGGTGCCCGACCTTCCCTCCTTCTAGGCTTCCTCCCCTTGTTGGGTGTTGGATGGCGGCCGGTGGGGGCCTAGATGCGCTGTGAATGGTGCCACCATGAGCTCAAAGGGAGATCGGTGTTTCTAGCTAAGCTCGGGCCGGCGTCGCACCTCCACCTTTAGTCCCCTTGTCATTGTTGTGGTCCCTTGCTTCTTCGAGGCTTCCTCCCCTTGTTGGATGCTAGAGGGAGGCAACAACAACACGTAGTTACGAGCGGTGGGGGTTACACAATGGCCTTTGCTGAGTTGGCAAGTATGTTGCTTGGTTGCAGTGCCCTATGGAGATTGATGGATCGTCTTCATCCTATGCATTTCTTGGTTTTTGTCCTCGGGTTGGAAGTTGTGTTTCTATCTTCCTTGCTCTCCATGTTATGGAGTTGTTGTTGTAATATGTGGTTCGCCACACGTTTTAGCCAGATTCTTGCATGTCGTAGTTGTCTAAAAAAACATTCACATTACAAGAAGTTTTTCCCTTTTTTACTTAAGAAAAGTCCGCTCAGTGAACACATCAGCCAATGTTAGGCTGCTTGCTGCATTCACATTACCTAAAAAAATAAGTTTCAGGCTAAACTGAAATAACTGGATTAGCGAGGTAAGACAATTCTTTTTTTTAAGAGTAAATTATGCCCATCATACAACAACTTGTCAGGTGGGTGCGGATTAGTCCAACAAGTTGTAAAATGCACAATTTACTACAATAACTTGTCATGTGGGTGTGGATTAGTCGGACAAGTTGTAAAATGCTCAATTTAGTACAATAACTTATCGGGTTGGTGCATATTGGTCCAAAACCATGTAAAATAATCAAATTAGTATAACAATTTTATAAATATGTGCATATTGATCCAAGAACTTGTGTAAAATACTTGGTTCAATGTAATATCTGGGCAAATTGGTGCACCTATAGTCCAAATTTACAAATGATAATGTATTAGACAAATAAGGTAGCATTCAAATTTTCTTCCAACTAATAGTATTTTTTGTCAATTAAAGTTGTCAATTTTGAATCAAATGTATATACATTACTTATTTTCTATTAGTTAAATTGAATCAAGTTTTCGAATTACGCCATTAGATTACGAGAGACTAAAGTTCATAAGACACCATGTGACCTTTTGTTTCTTCTACACCTTTACTCGTGTATTCAACAACTTCAAAGATGCATGCTCATTTTCATTATTTTAGTTCATTTTGTCTTTCAACTAGTACATGAGACTTTTTTCATTATTTTAGTTCATTTTGTCTTTCAACTAGTACATGAGACTTTAAAAATATTTATGTCAAACTTCTAAAATTTATTAATTGTTAGTACGAGTTACCATATCCTATTACTAGCTGAACAAAAATAATATAATCAAATTTGAAATTATTATTGAATATGAAATTAAAAATATTTCTTATAAAATTTAATATTTGTATAAAATTTGATAATAAAGACATAACATCGAAGGTTCTGGTCCTTAATAATTTTTTACCATCACAACACAAATATCAATCGTCAAATAATGCACAATAACTTGTTCTGAGGCGAGTATACTCTAGTCTGGTATTGGAAAATATGTTATTTGTGATAACATTTAGACTACACATACATCAAGTGTACACTAAGTTAAGCATTTTACAAGTTCATGGACCAATTTGCACCCACCTATCAAGTTATTGTATGAGATCGATCATTTTATAAGTTGTTGGACTAATCCGCACCCACCTGACAAGTTATTGTATTAAATTGAGCATATTGCAAGTTATTGGACTAATTTGCACCCACTTTACAAGTTGTTGTAAGGTGAACGCAATTTACTCTTTTTTTAATGATGACAATTTAGACGGGACCGTGAGCGTGTTTCGAGCTCAACCATGGCTGGCCAGGCTATACCTAAAAGGCTCCAGTTGGGCCACACGCTCCTGTGCATCTTTTTATTAACCAAAATTTAGCTTGCACTGCCTTGACCTGCCCCACAAATGCACTTCGAGTACGCATAAGTGAAAGTCCATGGCCATAGAGCAAACAGCACGTTCCAGGCCATAGAGCAAATATAATAACAATTCAAAAGTACCAAGCCGATCTGCTATACCTCAGCTGCCTCTTTTATCTTCACTTCTTAGAGCAACTCCAACAGACTCGGTAAATGAGTTGGACTAACTAAAAAAAGGAAAAACTTGAGAAAACAACGATCCAACAGCCTCGTTATCTTTGCTCGCTCACAATCGCGCTCGGAATCGGCACCTCCCCGCTCGGTATCTATCCCGAGCCGCGGCAGCTCGCCATCTCGCCCTCTCCGCGGGCCAAGCCTACTTCCCATGTGTTCCCGCCTATTTGCAGTGTCGCCGATCAATTTCCCGCGCTCCCTCACTCCCGCGAATCACCGTTGCCGGATTTCGATTCGGCGTCGCCGGACGCGCGCAGCCCAGATGCAGTGGACAGAGGAATCCTAGCCCGGTTTCGCCACGGCTCTAGGACGAGGACCTCCGCCGCGGCCCCGACGCGGCGCGGGATGACGACTTCCGCCGCAGCCCCGACACGACGCGGGACAAGGAGCTCCGCTCAACCGATGCTCGCCTCCGCCGCCTTGAGCACGAGCTGGAGCTGGGAGCCGCCCTCGCGGCGTCATTGCGTGCCTCCCACCGCCCCGCGCGCGCCGTACCCTACCACAACCTCGGCACGGCGCGGGACGAGGAGCTCCGCTCGCTGATGCTTGCCTCCGCCACCTCGAGCACGAGCTGGAGCCGCCCCTCGCGTGTCGTTGCAGGCCTCCCGCCGTCCCGCGGAGTATGAGATGCCGGCGCTAGTGAGCCCCTGCTTGGAGCTGCGGGCTGCCAGTCCGCCACCGCGCCGCTTGCCGGCGAGCCACCGTGTGGGGCTGCGACCTCCTGCGAGGCGAGGTCCGATGGTTGGAAGAAAATCGATGGAGGATAAGTCGCAGGGGAAAAACTTTAGTAACTGGCGGCGGCGACGGATGGATGGGAGTCGCTGGGGGAAAAAGATGTGGACCCACATTTGGATATGGAGAGGAAAATTGAAGAGGCTCTTGGAAAACTTCATCATTTATCAAGTTTTCTATTTTTTGAAATCCTCTTTAAACTCCAAATTTAGCTAAGAATATACAATAGCTGTTGGAGTTGCTCTTAATGATTGTAACCAGGGTGATTAATTACATTTTTTAATCAAAGATTACAAAATTCGGCCTCTACATCAGAAGCCAATTATTATAAAGTATTCTTGGAGAATTGAAACTGAAACAAAGTCTTTAAAAGATAAAAAGGCTAAAGCAAGCGATAAACATGCTTCCACCCCTATTTGAGATCTCTGAATCAATAATCTCTAATTTCTTGCTCATTAGAGTGAGGACGTCCTTTGCTTGCTCGTCACGTTGTAAGTGGGCCCAAGAGCGTAGCCAATATGCTCCCCTGAAAATAACCTGCATAATATGGTTAGTTTTCATTTTCTTAAAAATCACATCATTCCGGCAACGCCAGATAGCCCAGCACAACGCATTTGTACCAACCCAGATTAAACCTTGTATCTTTTTATGTTGGTTGTGCAGCCATGTACCAAACATATGGTTGATAGATCTAGGTTGGTTCGGATTAGTAGCAAAAAAAGATGGTTCTCCAAATCATTTTAGCAAAGGGGCAGTCAAGGAAGAGGTGTGGATATTCTCATTTCTATTGCAACTAATACATTGCTGACTTTCTTTCCAATTTTTCCTAGCCAGGTTGTCTTTGGTTAGGACAACCCCTTTGTAGGAACCAAAGAAAGATCTTTATTTTAGAGGAATTCTCATCTTCCAGATCCTCCCATGACGAAAAGGTGGATGTGTATCAATGAGATGACGATACAGTGACCGGACAGTATATACTCCAGATTTGGTTAGATTTCATTTAAAATAATCAGAGTCTTCCACCAGTTGAACATGTGAGATCATTACTACTAAATTAAGCCATTCTCTAAGTTTGTTGTCCACCAAAGCCCTTCTGAAAGAGATTGAGAAGGCTTGTGGCCAGTACTTTGGATACAGTTGCGTGAGAATCTCTCACTATATTATATAAGTTTGGATATTTAACTTTGAGAGGCTCATCTCCTACCCAAGTATCCTCCCAGAACCTTGTATTGGTCCCATCTTTGACGTCGAAGGTACCTTTAGTTAGCAACTCATCCTTAATATGCATGAGGCCTCTCCAAAAATGGGAGTCATTAGGTTTGGCTGTCACCTAAGATAAAGATTTAGATCTTAGGTATTTATTCCGTAGCAACGATTGTCATATCCCATTTGTGTTTAGTAAATTAATTAGCCACTTGGCGAGAAGTCATTTATTTTGTAATTGCAAATCCATATCCCATTTGTGTTTAGTAAATTAATTAGCCACTTGGTGAGAAGTCATTTATTTCGTAGTTGCAAATCAAGGATACCTAGACCCCTTCGTCTTTTGGACGACATAAGATGTCCCATTTGGCTAATCGGTATATATGTTTTTCTGAAGATCCTTGCCAAAAGAACCTTAGATCTAAAATGATCTAGGTTTTTGAGAACCCCTTTAGGTAGTTAAAAAAGGACATCATAAACATGGGTAGGCTGCATAAGACAGAGTTGAGTATGAGAAGTTTTCCCCGTAAGATAGGTACTTTGTCCAGCAGGATAATTTATGCTCAAAGCGTTCTTCAACCTTTCTCCATTTAGAGTTCAAGAGTTGTCTATGGTGCATTGGAATCCCTAAATATCTGAATGGGTATTCCCCTGCATTACAACCGAAGAGAGAAGTATTCCTCATCTCTTTAGTTGTACCAAAGCAAAAGATTTCACTCTTATGGAAATTAATCTTAAGCCCTGTAGTTACTCGAAAGCGCATAGCAAAAGTTTTAGATTCTTTACTTGCTCAAGGTCATGATCAATAAAGATAATGGTGTCTTCTGCATATTGTAGTGTAGAATTGACAAACCATCATCAATGAGATGGGGAAGGACTCCTCTTATTTGACCATCGACTTTTGCTCTATTAATAAGGACGAAAGCAGTTCCTAAAGAAAAAAGTACCAAGCCGATCAACTATGCTCCAAATGTTGCGGACTCCCACGTTCTAACAAAGTGATAAGAGGGTGTTTGGATGGAGGGCAAATGGAATAAATATATGTCAAATTTACCCCTAAAGTGCCAAATATGTGAGACAAATGTTTTGCCTCCCTAATTCCATTTACCCTAAAAAGTAGCAAACAAATTAGAGTAAAATTGTGGTGGACCCCAGCCCTCTCTCCCGTCCACATCCACATCCACATTTATCCCCAATCCAAAACCCCAAAGACCAAATATTATTAGAGACAAATGAAAGGAGACAAATATTATTAGAGACAAAAGAAATACAGCCCAACAGTTGCTATTGATGGCAGAGGCAAATACATGACTTCACAAACACACATCACGATGACCATAAAAGAATAGTTCATCTTACGAAGTAGAGTTAACAAGAAATACAACTGCAGAGACTAATGACTTATTAATAAGTTCACAAATAGAAAAACACCCATGACGACCATAATCCAGAAGCTGAGACCATGTAGTTCATCCTACAAATGCAATTTAAACAACACTGACAAACACATCTCTGGGCCGCCGGCTGTATCACAGCTAAACAGTGATTTTGAGGTCACCAAACATCTATAATGGTGGACCAGGCGACCTTCATCATAATTGGGTGAAATATGCAAGGTGCAACATTTTCATCACAGATTTGCGGCATGAAAATTGCAGAGCATCTGTTGAAGTTAACTTTAGCGTCACCTTCCCAGGTCTCAACTGTCAGTGTTAGAGACCCATCTATGGGCACAGATATAACACTGCGCCAAAGCTCAAATGATCCATCATCTCTGATATTCATCACAGCACCAGATGATTCACTATCAAATAGTACAATCTCTTCTTGAATGTCAGTAATGAATGCGGTGACTTTTCCATAAGGAGAGAAAATCCCTTTCCTATGAGAACCTTCAAGTGCTTTGATCTGAATGCTGGCTTCAACTGCCCTTCGAACTGGTGCATACATCAATTCTACTGTACTCACCTCAGTTGACAGCTCATCTGTGAGAACACAGGATCTATGCTTAATAAGCCAGGAGCTATTTGATACATTGCTATACTCCATGCTCCCTTGACTGAAATTCATGTCATCCACTACTTGGTCACACCTCATCTTGAGGTCAATCTCAAAGAAGAGACTATCAACTACAACTAATCCGCGTGATGGACCTGTCAAAGCCAATGTTTCTTCCTACGAGGTGTGTTAAGAAAACATGTAAGCAGTTGAAGTACCAAGACAATGAAAATAACAGTCGTACAACAGAGAACGTTTAAAGCTCATCCATGACCGTATCACGAAAAGGAGTATCCACAAATTTCCGAGATCAGAATGGTTGTGGTTGGAAAACAAAACAGTACCACCGATGAGTCCAGCTATATATACACAGCAAAAATCAACCTACAAAAACTATGTGCACATTGCATGCACGGCAACAGATTCAACGCAAACAGCAAGATTTATACAGCTTCAAGCATACTAATTGCATACTGATGTTCTGTATAACCTATCTATTTATATTTGATACACAGACTATTGGCCAAGAGAAGTCCACACAATGCACCAAAAGTAAGTACCAAACAGATCTTCTTGCATGCTCTCAAAAACCAAATGCTCATTGCCAAATGATAAAGGCAGATGCATCTTTATTACTTTCAAGAATACTTTTATGGATTAGAAACATTCAGCTTAATATTAATTGACAGCATTAAAATTAAATAAAAAGTTTACCCCATCTATGTTCTGGGAGAATTTAACTTATCAAGTCAAACTACCTGATAGGAGCTTTATGTACTTATTATTCGTTAAGAAAATTCCTCTCCGCTCACAGTCCAAAAAACATCATATGTTTCAACTTTTTCAACCACTATCAGAGAAGTAACTTCTTGTGGGGATTAGACCTCCTTCCAGACCCTGAACCACCTATGTTTCCCCATGCAAAACTGAAGCTTTTCCATTCCTTTGGTTGGACATTCAGTATTTGACTATTAGCCACCCAATTGTGTCACTGCCTTGAGGTGACAAAGCATGAAGTGTCGAGAAAATGGAGAGGCAGATAGGCGAAATCTCAAATTCAACTGTCTGTACAAAATCTTAATCAAGATAACTTGAAAGCAATTTTACTTTGCCTACTTAGTTTGGCTACTTAATTTGAAAGAAATTAACTTGCAATTGGCACATGAGATCTAAATGCCAATGCTGGAAGCACGATGTTAATCTATCATGATGAAATAATTATAAACTGAGCTAAGAATATCAAACAATTTGCTACACACTAGTGTGAGCTAGTGCAAGCATGTGCGCGCGCTGCCTTAGGTTGCTTAAGTTTGCTGTATAGCTTATTAATGGTGTACTCGTGTGTTTGATCGGTCCGTGTAGTAAAATTCTTAACGTTATCTTATTAATACAAAGATACACATCTCTCTTGTACTCACGAAAAACAATTTGCTACAAAAGTAATAAAGTAACAAATCCAGTATCATAAAAGTGTAAAAAAGAGATCTTGAAACTGATAACATATGGGTGGGGTGTGCATTAAACTATCATTTGGGGATTAAACTACCAGACACATGGGAAGAACACCATTTAATCCTCATGCAAGAAACGACCTTTGTCTGACTAAACAATATTCAAGCAATCAAATGCACTAGCACATGATAGATTCACAAACTGTTAGAATACAAAACTATCTTTTGAGCAAAATGCACCCTTCTTTTATCATCATACGAAACAATTGAAACTGGCCAAGTATACTATAAAACAATTTCAATGGGCTATGAACCATAATACGGAAAAGAATATTATGCACAATGTAGAAAGTAGAATGCAATGATCATCCATCCGACATGAAAATATATTGGTCAAAGCAAAACAGGAGTCCACAACGACTAATTTAACCATACAATAATCAGTTCATATAATATCTGGATGACTGCAGTAGGTGGGTAAAAGGGATAGATAGAGGTGCTCACTAAAGCTACTGCCAACTATGTTGAAAGATGCAACATAGGAAAATCGACGCTGCAGATGCAGTTAACCTTGTATAAACTACATAATTGGATATTCCCAATTGTAAACTCATAATAGTTATAGGTGTAACATCCTTTTCCTAGGAAAGGGGAAACAAACTAACTAGAGTTTCACACATAAAAAAGAATCGACAGCCCCATGGGTATGGAGACAATTGGAAGATGGATATAGAAAATCATTGTCACCTAAACTAGCTGAATTTTCATGCTTTACTCTTTTAGGTGCTGAACTTTCTTGCCTAACTCTTTAGGTGAGAATGCATATGCACAATGCATGTTATAAACTGAAGGTGGAACAGCATGAATGCTTTGCTTTGACCCAACAAAAGATTGTATCTAAACATAATGTGCAGATTGATTTCACCAGACATTACCGGGGATTTGACTAGTTGGGCATTGTCCTGATCACGTCGAAAGAGGTACACTCGTTTGCGATCCAAGGCATCTCTGGCATAAACAGAACCATACAGACTGACTGGGTAGCCCACACTGGAACAGAGCACCTTGATAGAAAGGATGTTAGCAGACCACTTGAGCACAGATGCTGGTGCAGCTGTGTGACGCAATGGCTGGATAGTTGCTGCAAATCAGAATGCACAATGAGCGAATGGATGCGAACATTAAGAGGACTAACGGTATGTAATGCATCTTGGATCGACAACTATTGGGCAGACATGTAAGCAAATTGGAGAAGGATAAGGACTTACACTCTTCATCAAGGCTGAAAGCCCATAGGTCGTGGTGGAAGATGTGGTGGCACAAAGGCCTTGCATACTCTGGTTTGATCCCTTTGTGAAGGCGGGGGCCGGATCCAACGGGGCGTCTTCGTGCTCCTATCGCTCCATCTGTGCCTCCTCCCCTCATCGAGGATGTAGTAGCCGGGACGAGCTTCTCAAACCCCACCGCTGGATCCACTTCTCCGGTGGAAACGCCTTGTCTCCCACTTGTTCCTATTCTCTTCGATGATGTAGAAGACGGCTTGGGGGTCCCCTCAATCTCCGCCGGATCCTCCTCCGTGTCCGAGTGCACCCAATACTGACGCACCTCGTGGTCCAGGTCCTTCACCATCTTTAGCTTCGGCAGCGCCGGCGTTTTGACCTTGGCAAGGCACAGGGGGACGAAACGGCCGACCGCCTCGTCTGCGTAGAGAGGGAGAGGGAGGGAGGCTGCCACCTCGCCGGCGTTAGCCAACGCCGCCTCCATAGGCTTGCTGCCCTGCCCTCCTAAGGATCTGGATCTGTGTATGACCTAGCTAGAACTTGGCTGTAACTTGCAATGGAAAGAAAACTCGAGGTCGAGCCCGTCCCGTCGGGGGTAGTGTGTCCTCGGCCCGTACAGCCCGAGGGATTCCATATACTAGCCAAACTCCATCCAGGCCAGACGGACGGCAGAAGGGGAGCGAAAGGACAAAGTAGGGTTTGCTTGCTTTTTCTTCCTTGCAAGCGGCGGCGGCGAGATGGCGGACGAGGAAGGCGAGCTCCCTATGTTCATCGAGGATGAAGAGGAAGGGGAGGCTGCGGCGGAGCGGGAGAAGCGGAGAGAGAAGGCGGCCATGTGGGGGCCGGACAAGATCAGGGAGAAGTACTTGGAGAGGATGAGGGAGTATGCTGAAGCCAGGAGCAGTTCCGCCTCCTCCCCGGCCCGCCGTGTCGATCCCGAAGAGGAGTCGCCGGAGCCGCCGATGCGGTACCTGTCCCTTGGTCGTGGGGGGCCGCAGCTGGCCTCGTCGGCCAACATCCTCTCCATCAAGGTCGTCAGGTCCGCATCCGCTCTTGCCTACCCCATCGATGTGTACGGCACCGTTTTCGTCAGGGACGAGCTTGACCGGAAGCGCATCTGTCTCTTCCGGCGTGATCGTGACAACTGCCAACGAATTAAGTCCAAGGTAATAAAAAAAAAGTCTTCTTTATTATTAATCCCCAAGTTGCTGCTATTAGGTTTCTGCATCACATTCCATGCTTCATGTCAGATTTTGATTATATCTCAACTAAAATTCATCAACCTAACCAACTATATACTCCTGCTACAAGCTGGCCGGCCCTACATGTGCAATCTTTTAGTATATGCTACAAACATGTGCCAAACTGCCAATGCTAAAATAAAATGTTTAGTTGTGCTCACGGATTTCAGAGGATTACTGCATATACTGTTTGACAGTGGATACTATATTGCTTGATAGGTTGAATCCTTAACCCTGACGGGCCCATACCGAGGACTCCTGGTTTTCGATAATTCATTGTTCGCTTCGAGCTTTATCACCACCAACAACAAAGATTTTTTCTCGGAACAAACCAGCCACCAAAGGCGTGGCCAAAGAAGATGATTTTCTCTCGTAACAAACTGAAGACTACCATCACCACCAAATAACCGAACAGGCTGATTTACTTTGAGATTGACTTGAGGGGAAAGGATTGTGCAGCAGGGGCTGACATAGAGCTGGGAAAGTGGTGCGTCAAGGACAAGGCACTTTCTTCAACTTCCAAGCCTATCAGAAACAAATTTCTAGGGAAACTCTGTGCCATTGACTTAACTTATGCACCTGCTCATAGAGCAGTAGAAGTTGCAATTCAATTTAAGATTTGCGAGGTCTTAAGAATTAGGGAGAGGCCAAACGGCTCAACTGTTTTCGAGTGGCTTCCGTTCAATAAGAAGCGCAAGGAGCACTCTGAGTTTCATGGCAATATTCGTGCTTCCATCGACGGAATTCATCAAGATATTGTTCTCTATGATAGCCAAGCTGCTGGCTGTGCGATCGTGGTTGGTGATGGGGGTCGTCTTGAACTATCACGTCATGTTTTTGCTGTACCAATTGACCATGAGCTATCAGTCAAGATAGTCTGTCATGATGCTCAGTATGCCTTTAAAGCGCTTCCTAGAATCAGTGGTGGCTCATCCTCGGAGAATATTATTGGTCCCTATAACCTGGAAGTGAAACTTGTTTGGTCAGCATTGTTTTCTCCGAAGGATGATGGTATGCCTCACGGGATGCGCGGCTATAGTGCTGCTGAAGGCTGCAGGGGCAGGTGTTGAGTTGGAAATTGTTGTAAGTTTCGTGAGAGAAGAGAAATGTATGTTTAACAGAGTTTGGCATCTTTTGTAACCAAACGTCGGTTGTTATGAACTGTGATCAGCTGGCTGGCTTCTGGATAGCTTATAATTTCCCTGTCATTGTGATTGAACCGTGAAATTTTGAACTGAATCCAGCAGAAACTAGATTGTTCCCATTATAAACAAGATAGTAAGCTGAATGTGGCTGCAATGAGGCCCTCTATTCCTTTGCATATTTACAGAATCAAAGATACCCGTCAAGCAAGTTGTTGATGGTTCTTTTTAAATTTGTTGTTTATGGAATGGACCAGATCGAGACGACGGAAGAATTGAAGATATTGTATTAGAATAGAATGAACAGCATGATGTATTATACTCCTATGTTGGTGGCAGCATCTCTTTGTTAGAGTTTTGTTAAAGGCATGCTGCTGTTAGTGAATTTAGTTAAAGCAATGTCATACTTCGACGGAGGACTTAATTTTGATCATTGATGCGGCATCGTAACCATGGGCGTGTTTAGAGAAATAGCCTAGAGCTATTTTGAGGGCTAAAGTTTAGCCTAAGAAAATAGCTCTCTAATGAAATAGCCCTTGAGCTGTTTGGATCTAAGGGGTATTTGAGCTATTTCACCTGACCCCTCTCTGTTACCCCTCTCTCTCTCGCCCTTAGAAAAAATAGTCCAATTAGCATGTATTTGAGGGATAATTTTTTGGGGTGAGCTAGTTGCACATAGCCTTAAAATAACCTACCTGTTTGGTTGCTATTTAAGCTATTTGGGCTAAAAAAAGGTGGGCTAAAAAAATAGCTCACGGATTCAAACACCCCATGTCAACACAACACTAGAACTTAAACTACTCTCCCTTTTCAAACCCCCGCGTAGGTGACTCGGGTGGGACCCCGACACCTCACCGCGCCGCCACCCGAGTGGGCTGCCGGATGCCCGCGTGGCTCACAGTGAGGGTGGCGCGCGGGGCCTTTCTTCTTCCTTAGGCGGGACTAGGCGGGCGCGGTCGCCTCAACCGCCGGTGGGGCTCGCCGGGAGAGGGTGGTCTCCGAGGGCCGGGAGCCACAGATTCGGCGCGACGCTGGCCGGATCTGATGACGACGAGCGTGCCGCCGGATCTGGAGCTGGCGCGAGGCAGCGAAGGTCATTGGGGTCGGCGCACGTATGACTACAAGTGTTGCTACGACAACAGCTACTTCCGTGCGTCGGGGTGGTGCCCAGCCCGGGCGAGCACCAACCGCGCGGGGCTTGGCGTCCCGACGGCGTGTTGCGGCTTACCAGCTCCGGCGTGAGGCCGCCACCGGCACGGTGCGCGGCAGGGAGTCTACGGCAAGCTAAGCAGGAGGAGCAACAACAGCTGGGAGTGTGGTGGCGCGGCGGCGGTGCGCCGGACGGGTTGTCGTGTCTGCGGCGCGGCATGACATATCGTGCGTGCGCGACATATGGGTTGGATTGCTCAGGGCGAAAGCCCTCATCGGTGCTCTTGCTGGTGGATGACGGCGGCGTCTTTGGACGTCATTCTCCCTGTCGAGGGCGTCATTTTTCGGAGCTACATTCCTTGACGCACGGGGTTCTCTGGGTGAAAACCCTGCTCGGACTTGGGCGAGCGACGGTGGCACCTTTGGTGTCGTGCCCTCCTTGGAGGCGTTGTCTTTAGAGACCGAGCACGGTTTGTTACATTGTCATTCTATTGGCTTCCCAGCTTCTTTTGGTGTTAGTAATTCCGTCTTGCGACATTAGTTCTTCATGGGGTTGTTGCACCCTACGTGGTGCTGAGCGTTATCCTAGTGGTGGTCAGGGGTCATCTCATCTTCGACGGTTGACTACTTGTAGCGGACCGCGGCGGCTGATCTTGCTTAGCAATGGTCAATTCTGTGTGGGACTACGTTGGAGGACGACACTTGTGGCATCTGCAATGTGGATGACTAGGCTTGCAGCGGACTGCAACGGATTACCCAACTTGGTTGTGGCCATCCGGTGTGGTACAACGTCAAATGGCATCACAAGCAACTGCCTTGGCTTGCTGCTTTGACGGTGGTGGCTACATGAGGTGTGAAGCAACGTCGCGAGGTTGACCCACTATGGCGGCTGGCTGCTTTGTTTGAGTTCCTTGGGAGCAGGGCTTTATTGCTCATCACCTCGACGGCGACATAAGAAATGGATCTGAGGAAAGACCGGTGAGGTAGTCCCCCGTGAGCGGTTCATCTTCGAGGCGACGAGAGAGTCCAACGGCAGATGAGGTGAGGAGGGCCCCGCACGTTGTGTTAGTGTGGTGGCATCTGCGCGGGAGCTAGAGAGTGACTCGGATATGGTGTTTTCACTCCATTAGGTGGTTTGTGGTGCTGCGGCGACACAACAGCGAAGGGACCTGCATGGCGGTGGTCTTCTCGGTGAGGTGGCGTCTTCTTCCTTTGGTTCTCTTTCGACGTAGGGTCACACTCGAGGTTTTTCGACATTTTCATGAGTGCAGTTTGCGGATGGGTGCTGCAGTTGTGCTTCGATTTTGCTGTCATACTTGAGTTGAGTGGTGAGACCGTGTTGATACCCCAGTCCAACCGGTCGGTGTTGAGGGACTACCTGCGTTGACGTCCGAATCCAAACGGGTAGATATAGTTTTTAGTTTGTTGTTTTTCCTTTTCTTTCCTTTTCCTTTTCTTTCTTTTTCCTGACTATGATCTTCCAGGATCGTAGTCTTGTATTTTCTGCTATATCAGTGAAATGTGCACTGTCTCGTGCGGTACATTCAAAAAATCTGATTATTGATGCATTTAACTGCAAATATTTGAAAAAAGTCCATTCCCCAACCTGAAAGTGCATCTTGGCCCCTAATTATTTTGGCGACAGTGACAAACACAATTTGTGATATTTAATGCTTGATCAAGATGTGTGCATGACTTAAGTGAATAAAAATCATGGTTTTGACCAAAGGATGGCCCCCAACTCCAAGTCGATGTTTTCATCTCGAATTAAGGCTTAATTTTATTTTCGTCTTCAAATTTGAGTATAGGAAACACCGTACTATAAAGGGGGGTGAGAATTGATAGCCAAGAGATGCTAAAAGTGTTCTAAGAGATGATCCAAGTGAGTGAGAGGAGTTTAGAGTCAACACGTACACGTTTGCTTTTCTTTCCTGAAAAATCAGCCTTTATCAGTAGTACCGTGTCGGGTCGGTACTTCCGATAAGACTTCTCTGGCAAGTTTTTGCCAGTGGCTCGGTAGTACCGACCCGGGGTCGGAACTACCGATAAGGCCTCACTGTTGGGTTTCTGGGAATCCCCTCGGTAGTACCAACACCGTGTCAGAAGTACCGATTGTATTCGGTTCAGCACAGTAACAGCTAGTTTTCAGCCTTGGTATAAAAGCCCCCCTTCTCCCTCCTCACTCTTTGCTGACTGTAACGCCCGTGTTTGTAGCCCAAATAAATCACGTGTGTTTTCAAAATTGTCCAGCTGAGCTCAATTACCCCCTCTCAAACCCTAGTCGTCACCTCCCCTCTCACCATCAGCGCGCGTGTCGCGAATCCCGTCGGCACCGCCCGCACTCGGGACAGCACCCACGCGTGCTTCCCGCCGCCGCGGTCGGCCACCGTGCCGGGAATCCCGCGCACGCCGCGGTCCCGCCGGCCGGTCCGCCTCACCATCACCGCCGTCCCAAAAATCACGCCGACGCCCCGAAATCGTAAAACCCCGCAAAAACCCTTCCCCCTAATTTCCTAACCATTTTTCTAATTTTTCTAAACCTTTTTCCCTATTTCTTTTCCTTTCCCTATTTTTCTTTTCTTTTGCTTCCTTTTCTTTCTTTTCTTTTCCTTCCTTTTTCCTTTTCCTCCTTTTCTTTTTCCCTCTTCTCTTTCTTCCTTCCCTCTCTCTTCTTTCCTCCTCTTTCCCTCCTCCCTGGCCACGCGCCTGCTCCCTCCCGCGGCAGGCCGCGTCGGCGCGCGTTGACCGCGCCCGGCTACCGGGCCGGCAACACACCTTCCACCACACATCACCGCGGGCTCGCGACCGGCCGACCGGGTCGCCGCGCCGCACGCCATCCGCCCCGCGCCGCCGGCGGGAGCCGGGGCCGAGCCGAACCGCCCCGACAAGCGGCGACCATCACCGCGCCGTCGCATCCACCAAACAGCGCCACCGCGACCGCCGGCCCGCCCCGCACAAAGACCGCGTGGACCAAGACGTGACCCGTCGCTGCCCTAAACGCCGGTGAGCCGTCGCTTCACCTAGGGCAAGCCGTCGCGGCCCCTCTCCCCGCCGGACCGCTACCGGACCGACGAGAGATATTTTCCCCCTCCACGACCTCTGCACGAGCCGTCCCATCGCCGCCCGAGCCGTCCTGCCGCTCTGCGCGAGCTATCCCATCACCGGCAGCCGGGATTCTGGCCGGCCGCCTCGACCTCGCCGGAGCACCGGTGAGCACAAAAATCTCCCCCCGAACCGACCTCGCTCTGACTATAAATAGCCCTGCCCCGTCCTCGCCGCACCACCAAACCACCGCAACCCCTCCATTGCCTCGCCGCACGACCACATCGAGCCACCACCGCAAGCCCATCACCACCGGTCCGCCGCCGCCCACGAGCCGCCTCCACAGCGCGCCCTAGCCCAAGGTGAGTGAGGGAGGTGAATCCCCTCGTCGCCCTCTCCCTTTTCCCCCTCTCGCCGGCCGCGGCCGTGGGCGGGAGGCCGGCGGGCCGCCGCCGCCCAAGCCTCCCCTGCCTCTGGCCGGCTGCGAGCCAGGGAGGAAGAAAGGGGCGTTTTGCCCAAAAGCCCCTATTCTTGTCCCTTTTCCAGACTAAACCCTCCCCTATTCCATCTCTCTCTCTTTTTCTGTTCAAATAGCCCCTAGGTTAATAATTAATTGTAGATTAAATACTGTTAAGCCCTAAACAAATTACAACCAGGCCCTTACCAAATTTATATCATCATAATCACACCCTTAACCACCAGTAGGAATTACTAATAGGTCCTTAGCCCCTATAACCTCTCTTTAACCCAACATTCCATGCATGATTCTATTCACGGTTACTTCCAAAATTTCACCACGCCTTTCTAGTTATATCCCCGCCGAACCCTACACCACCCCCCTAGGGCTTATATATTCCCCTCTCCCTTTATTTCCCCTCCTCGAGCTCGGTCGGTGATATGTGTGCTTAATGATTGCTTGCTTGTGTGTGCGCTATAGCCGACGGAGTAGACGAAGGAAGGTACCTCGAGCCGGAGATCGGAGCCGACTACTGCGAGCAGGAGCCCGAGATCCCGAACGCCGAGCCGGCACTCCCCGAAGACTTCGAAGACGGCAAGTTCAATCTCATCCGTTGATGCATGCTTTGATCCTAGTTTTATAAATATAACCTATACCCGTTTTATAAATTGCATATTGTTTTACTGCAAAACATGGTAGGATAGCCACCCTTGATTGCTATGATTGAACCTTGTTTTGGCTTAAATGCTTGCTTTAAACGGTGTGAGTGCTTTCAAAATGTGTGAGTGCTTTAAAAATGAAAAGGGGATATGTTTGGGAAATGAGTAAAGAACTGGGTAGACGGGATGGACGCGTGTGTCAGGAGTATGGGTGAGCTCGTACCTCTGTGGTTGAGCATGTTGGGAGTTGTCCATCTTGTCGGTTAAGGACCGGGTTGCGTGACATCTCACCTGACCCAAATCATCGTACAACCACTCGACCGTTGTATGTGGCAACGGCTTAGCATAAATCCCACTAGTTAATCTACTTGCCATCTGGTGTGCGGGTGAGCAGCGGGAGACCAAGGAGTAGGGGTACGCTCTGTGTGAGGTACGCCCTGGTTACGTGGGATAACCCCTTGGTTGCTTCCGTGGTGGCTCGTAGCGTTAGCTAAGGTGGGTAATGGCTTTGATAGGATCCGTACCGGCACTAAGGTGTCCGTGTGACGGTACCCTACTTGTGGGTAAATATGTACAACCTTTGCAGAGTGTCAAACCTATTCGAATAGCCGTGTCCACGGTATTGGACGAGTCACGGTGTGGTCACAAAAACTAGTGTTTGGTTTGGGATGTTTTCTGGCGTGAGTTGTTTTCCGGGAGAAGTGTGTGGCAGTGTGCCTGGGCTACGACGGACGGGAAGTCCGGTAGTTCTACAGTGGTTTTCCTAAAACAAGTGAGTCTTTTGGGTTGTGAAAATGTTTGCGAAAACCTTTTTGAAATGAACCCCTGCATGTGTAAGTTTGCTAAAAGAACCTTAACCTGATCCTTGTTATACTCTATGCATGATTCTACTTATAAGCCCCTCCGTGGGTGGGGTTGGATTTGCTGAGTACGTATGTGCTCACCCTTGTTTTACTAACTATTTTACAGAGGAGGATCCCGATTATATTCCCGAAGACGTCGAGTAGGTCGCTGCCCTACACCCAACCGTGCCTGTGTACCCAGGCCCCCGCAGAAAGCTTCCATGGTGTGGTACTCTGAGGAGGCTATGGAAGCCTTTGCTATCGTAGTGTGGTCGTTAGCGTTTGTGTTGTTCCTTATAGCGTTGGCACTTCCGTGCCCTTTGTGTCACCGTGATGTAAAAGACTGATCCACCTGTTGTAATAAATGTGTTACCAGCCTCCTGGGACTGGTATTTGTGTCACATTTAGTCACCTCTGATGAGGGGACGCTTCACTGACCAACCACGAGACAAACACTCACTTGAGCATTCACTCCACCTCTCCCCTCTCTTCTAGAGTCAATCTTTGATTCCTTGAAGCTAGAGCTTAAGTGGAGAAGTGATTCCTAGTGAGAATTAGAGAAGCTTTGAGAGCCCCTTCGAATCTCCTCATCTCAAGAGCACTTGAAGCATCTTCGGGTTCTTGATTCGCATTTGTTACTCTTGAAGCTTGCTTCTAACGGTTAGGCATCGCCCGTTGAGTGCCCTCTTTGTGTGGTGCACTTGGGATCGTTTGTATTACCCTCTCCTTGGTGGAGAATTATTAATGAGCATCAATCTTCCTTTGTGGAGGTTGGAAGAGGAAATGAGGTTCTTGGTGATAGCCCTCCCTTTGTGGGATCCTCAACGGAGACGTAGCATCCTTTGTGGGTTTGAACTTCGGATTAAATCTTTGTGTCTCCCTTTGCTTGATTGATTTCTTTGTCTCTCACTAACCCTAGAACTTGTTTTAGCCCGATCTCTAAATTGGTTGTGTCCCAACTCATATCTTTGGTTGCAGGTGGTTCTTAGCTTCTAAACTAAGACTTTGATTCAAATAGAATTGCAAGAATTGATGTAGAATTCAAATTTCATTTTAGTCAACTCCGCCTTGTCGGTAGTACCGACCTGGTACCGGAAGTACCGAGCCCCTCGGTAGTTCCGGCACCATGTCAGTAGTACCGACAGATGTTTTAACCGCTGCTTTTGTTTCAGAAATTTGAAGTGATCCTATTCACCCCCCCTCTAGGCATCACAAGGTCCTTTCACAACCCTCATCTATTGGGGCTGGGTTTCAACCCTCATCTACAAAACCAGGTATTCGCTACCCTCCAACTATTCAAACCGGACATTTAACACACACAAACCCCTTTGGATTTGTGGGCTATTTTTGGGTGCTTTTCACTGATGTGGCATTGGGTCCCACATGTCGGGTCGTTGTGTCGGCTCTCCGGTATCCCTCCCTCTCCATTCTCCACCCCGGTGGCCTCCTTCTCCCCGCACCAACGGCCTCCCTATTCGGCCGAGGAGCTCCCCGCCATACCGCGGAATCCATTGAGTGGCTCCGCGGTCGCGGCATCGTCGACCTCCAGTAGCGATGGCTAGTCCCATCTTTCCCTCTCCTAGCCTATCTCTCCTCCGACGATGGAAGCCGGGGCGAGGAGCTACTCACGGTCGGGTCGTGGAGCTGCAGCGGTCGGATACCTACCCAGCCTTCCTCCTTTAGCCCGTGGAGCTCCCGAGGAGGTGCGTTCGGGGCACGACAAAAATGGTGTCAACAATAGTGTTGGGCCTCGTCTCCCTCTTCGTTCTGTTCGCTGTCGACAGTGTCGATAGCCTCCTTCCTGCCACCCTTGTTCTCCGATTGTGCCTCCTCCTCAGCCTCCCCTCCCTCCTCTACTTGACGGGCAGAGCTCCCTGCACTAGTGGCCGCTCAATTCGGGGCGCGGCGGCCATGGCTGCTTGGCTCGTCGCGGTTGGCTTGCCCTTCTCCTCTGATGCGCCATCCGTCGTGCAAAAAGGAAGAGCTGGCAAAGAGATGTTTGAGAAAAAGTCCATCCCTGGCGAAGGAGGTGCAACTTCAGCAAAAAGAAAGAGTTGACAAAGAGATGTCTCAAAACTCGTGTGAGCATATACATGCAGTTTAAAAATTCCACAAATTAGATAGTCCTGAAATTAGTGAGTTGTGTGATGAGACCGAGAGCGACCAATTTGAGGTTTATGATAGAAAATGATGGTGAGAGGAAATATGATTCTATTTCTGAAATTATTATTTTTGAATAAATGAAAATACATGTTTAATCTCTACTTTTTTTAAGCATCAAGGGGGGCTAAGAATGCTGACATGAACATTTCCATTACTTCAAAGTGAGATTACAAGGTCAAGCATACATCCTTGTTGCCAAGGATGATGATCAGGATACATTGTTTGAAAGAAAAGGAAAGGGGACCGCAAAAGATTACAAATCGCAACACACTTAATCTATGAAACAACATACTTAATCTCTACTTCATAAATGGAACACAAAACACATGCTGCATTTTAATATGCAATTAACAATGTGATTTAAAAGTAGGAAGAAAACATCAGTGGATTTGCTGCAAACAGATGGGGAAGAGGGATAGCACTCATACTCCTGAAAAAAGTATATGGAAAAGCTTATTGTCTGAGCCCAGGTTCGATCCGGGAGACCTTTAGTGTGTGAGACTAGCATAATAACCAATTACACCACCCAACCATTCTTTTTAAGAAAAAGTTTACATCACCCCTTACACTACATAACTCTCAACCTATGAAACGGTATATATCACCTCTAAACTTTTCAAAATCAGTCAACTTACCCCGTGAAGCAGTTTTGAAAAATCATAGTAAATCAAAAAATCATAAAATGGAAAAATCCAAATGTGTTGGACTCCAAATGAGTAGATCTACGCAGTGAATATATAATATGGAATGACTTAGTACATTTTTTGTTGTATCTTTACATCTGTACTTTTCTTCATACATGTAAAAATGTACTAAAGCATACCATATTATATGTTTATTGTGTAGATATACTCATTTTGAGAGGCCAACACAATTGAATTTCCATTTTATAATTTTTGTTATTTAATATATTTTCCAAATTACTTTAGAGTGCAATTTGACCGGTTTTGGAAAGTTCATAGGGTGATATAGACCGTTTCATAAGTTGGGGGATTTTGTGGAACCAGATCCTCTGCCATTGAGTCCCTGTCTTGTGGGCCCAGCCTCACACATGAGTGTCCCAATGGCAAACACCCAAAAGCAGGCGAGCCTCGTCGGGATTATGTAATCCAACCTTGACTTTTTCCTGCTTTTTAGATACCTACAAATTGTATTTTATCACTCTTTCTCCGTTGTGTACTGCTGGACCTCAAAAAACATGTATGTTCAAAGAAGTCCACGTTGGGATTTAGCCCAGCTGCACGCGACACGAGGTAGGTAGGCGAACATGAGGAACCGTCTTGTCGGCTCACCGCGCCGCCGGTCGCCGCACTCCCCTCCCTCCCGCGGTCTCCGGCGAGCCGGAACTGCGCCCATTCGTGTGTCTGAAGTAATTCCTCTGCGTTCACCCCATCCCCGCCAATGCGATGCTGCGTCGGTTCTTCACGGGCTCATTCACCGTGTCATGCGGTCCTCCGCAGTTAAGCAGCAAAATGCAATATCCCCCGGGTAAGCTACCCTAGCCCGCTCGAGTGAACTGTGATAGTGTCTGATTACGATGTGTTTACTACTACGGGTTACTGGGGGCATATGTGATATACATCTTGCAATGGTTAGTATTAACTTCCGTGTCGCTCTGTCATTATACATCGGTTGCCATGTTTCATCGGTTCTGTTGTACCATTAATCAATGAGTTCAAGTGTTACTTTAATCGTGTTTGTGTTTGCTCTACTTATACTGTTGCTAAGCCTAGGTGTGGGAACCATTTGGTATTTGTTTTCAGCCCGGGATGTGTTGGAATCCTGCCTCTGCACTGCGACCGAAGTAGCAGAAGTGGCACCATATTAGATTATTTGGGGGCATTTCTTATGTGGTGAGCCATCTTGACGAAATCTTTATTGAGGTGGTAGGCTGGCAGCATCCAACCAAGCTGTTGACGACCAGAATTTGATGTCTTTTCGCATCAACACAAGTATCTATAGGGTGTCTTGTCAGATTACATGTGAATATGTGATCCAAATAATGGAGTCGGAACCCATTACAAATGTAGTGGAAAAAATAGAACACAAATTTGCCAGCTTTGATTTATTTTATTTCCCAACTCAACTTAAGGGGCTTTATACCTGAGCCATCATAGTTACTTACACTATACAACATATTAATATGTTTATAGAACAGATATTTTTTGCGACCTGTTCACTTAGTTGGTTCATCGGAAAAGAATTTCATTCTCGGAACCTTCAGCAAGAACTTCAAGATACCTTGGTACTGGTGGCATTTCAACATCTAACAATCCTTCCAGAATTTTGACAACTTCTCCCATTGTTGGTCTGGAACTTTCACTGTCTTGAACTGAAAGGATCAAGATGTCGACTAGAGGGGGGTGAATAGTCGAACCTGAAAATCACAAACTTTTTCGCAGCTGTCAGATGCAGGTCCGGAGACTCCGGATATTTTTCCGGATACTCCGGGAAATCCGGAGAATCCGGGAAAATGTCCGGATAGTCCGACCTGCTAGGGAGAAATTAAAACGACAGAAATTAAATTTGCTCAAAAGTAAATCTGTGAAAATAGGTTATGCACTAGGATGAGACAAGCCTGTTTATCCACTCAAATCCTGTAGGAACCTCAACACGAAGTAGATCGGCACCAAACCCTAGATATGTGTTCAAGCAAGAAACAAGCATACAACAAGATGAACAAGCTCAAGAGACACAGGGATTTGTTACCGGAGTTCAACCTCACACCTTGAGGTCTACGTCTCCGTTGAGGTACCCACGAAGGGTGGACCTTTACACCTAGGTCACTTTCCTCCCTCTAGCAACCACAAAGATCGAGCTAGAGTTACTTACTCAATGTAGGGGTGATACAAACTTCCTTGGGCAGCCACAATCTTTGGATGCTCCAAGGCAACGCCTAGCCGGCTAGGAGCTCAAGGCTCCAAGAGTAACAAACACGAATTTTGCCAACCAAGCGAAGAACTAGGTGCTCTAGAGATGGGAAATCAGCTCACTAGCACTCTCCAAGCTCTTGCTCTCAAATCCTCTTAACTCCCACAACAAATCTCACCAACTTTGAGCCAAAGGGAGAGAGGGGAGGAGTAAATGAGGTTTGCAATAGTTCAGGACGAAAATGGCAGGAGAGGAGTAAATGAATGGGTGGAGGGGCCTTTTATACCCCCTCACCCAGAATATAACCATTGAGGCTTTATGACCCGGAGTATCCGGGATAAACCCGGAGTCTCCGGGAAGTCCGGAGTCTGCGGGGTAAAACCCGGACACTCCGGCCTTCCAAGGCCAGCACCCAAGAAAAGATCCCCGTGTATGTGTTGGTGCAAGGTGTCTCTCATAGGTTTTGTTTTAGCAACTAGAGCACTTGTTCGACTCTTGGAAGACATAATTCATGTCCCTCTTGATAGTACGACATTCCTAGGACTCAAATTCAAAAGTAAAAATAAATAAGACTTCTTAGGAATTCTTTTAGAGCACCACTTTCTTTTTGTGTAGTCAACGAGCTGTGCTTGATGCCATACATAATTTTAATACCTGCTCATGGACTAGGTAAATTCATTAGCCACTTAGGTGTGTGTCATTATATCACCAAAACCCACTTAGGGGGCCAAGATACTCTTCAATCTCCCCCTTTTTGGTGATTGATGACAACACACTTAAGTCATATAAGAGATAAACAATGAATATTGAATACTTTTGTAATACTCTCCCTTAATATGTGCATTTTGATCTTGAATATCAAAGGTCCTATTAGGGCCAATATTTTGCACAACAAGAGAGACAAGAGAGTACTACAACAGTGGGGTGCTTGTGACGTGCAATAGATCAAAAAGGTGAAATGCTCATGACAGGTTATGCATTTAACAAAAGGAGAAAAGAAATCTGGTGCTGAGAAGTCCGGAGTCTCCGGGCCAGGTCCGGAGTGTCCGCAAAATCCGGATACTCCGGGAGAAAGTCCGGACTCTCCGGGCTTCAGCACTGCAGCAGAAAAACAGACAACACACAGTTTTTCAATCTAGCATAAGCTGTCCTTAGCAGATAAAAAGCAGAGAAAAACAGCACAAGCACACAACCAAATGTCTCAAGCTCACATAGTCTCACACGAACGAAATTTAGAGTTATTACAAACCAAGTTCATTGTTCCACAAGCACATAAATAGATAACCTCACTCCCCCTTTGGCATCAAGCGCCAAAAAGGAAATGTGGAGCAGCGGAGTCACTCGGAGTCGTCGTCCTCCTCCTCCTCTTCTTCTTCATTGCCCTCCTCTTCCTCTTCTTCTTGGGCACCTTGGGCGTCCCACTCCGCAAACGGGTCATCAAACTCGGGAAGCTCGCGGTAGGGATCGGTGGGAAGGCCAAGGTGAGACTGGATCTCGATGATGTCGCGGCGGTTTTCATTGGTCTCCGTGGCTATAGTCTTGCACATGTTGAAGATGCTTTTGAGCACCCTCTTTATCATAGAGCCACGGTGCCGGCGAGGAGGTGGAGAAGAGGAACGTGCAGCGGGCAGGTCATCATGGGAGGGAGCTGCACTCGACGATCCAACATACTTACGGCCTTTGGGATGCCTCTTTGCACGATCACAGAGGTGGCGAAGCGGCTCATGGACAACATCCTTGGGGTAGCGGACCTTTGTCACTCTCTCAATCATGTACATGAGATAGGGGGCATACGGAAGATGCTTCATGGGATCATTCATGGCCCTCCTCAACTCATTCCAAATGAAGTTAAAGACACAAAATCCTTCTTCATTCGGTGCCATCCTATGGAGAAGATTTGAAGCATAATATCTCAACGCTGTAACATCTCCAATCTTAGGGTCAATAGTGGCATGAAAGAATTGATTGAGATAGTAGTAGTAGGGGTTAAGTTGGTCCGCCTTTCCCTCAATGACCAAATCTCGGCTAGGAAACATAAAGGGGAGCTCCTTGGGCTTGTACTTGTTCTCATTGTGCACGGGGGAGTGCCTCTCATCCTTAGAGCCAAGACCCAAGAGCCTAGAGAAGGTCATGTAATCAATGGTGCACTTTTGACCTTGAGTTGTCCATGTGATGGTGTTGTCATGTGGATTGAAGTAGTATGAGCAATGGAATTGAGCAAGAATTTCTTTGTTCCAATTGTACCTAAATCCCATGATGTCATAGAGGCCAATTTCCTTGCACTTGTCAATAACCGAGTTGAACACGGTGTTGCTTAGCTCTTCATAATACTTCCAATCAATGTACTTCATTGGCACAATGGGAGCCATGTTCTTGGAAGCTAGCTTGGGATTGCGGATCACGGATTGATAGAAATCCCGGTGGAAGTCACACCAAAACCTTGCCTCAAGTCCCTCTCCCTTAAGATACAAATAGACATTTTCTTCTCTTTGCTCCCTCACTGCCAGAGAGTTCCTTGAGTAGTCCCTAATCATGTGTTCAGCAAATCCAAGGACTGAGCAGGGGTCCCTTAGCTTGATAGGGATGTCGACTACTCGGACATTTGGTGGAAGGGTAGGAATAAGCCTAGGAGGGGTTTTGGGGCAGATGTGAGTAGCTACTCCTTGCTTATGTTTAGGAGGGACTCGAGTAGCTGGGCGGCTTTGATGGACATATGGGGCTTGATGGCTCTTTTTAGGATGGGGCTTGTAGCGGGATTTTTCTTTTGCTGGCCCCTTTCCATGGCGACGAGGAGGCTCAGGGGACTGCTCATACGTCTCATCTTCAACCTCATCATCGTCACTTTCTGTCCTCTCTTCCTCCTCCTCCTCCTCCACTATTTCTTCATCACTTCCTTCGGCATAGGAGGGAGGAGGGTCACCCCGTCTTGGTCTAGAGCTGCGCTGAGAGCTTTCTTGCCCCAAGGCTTCTTGCACGGCCCGAAGAGCGGCGGGGTCATGCCTAGCCTTGGTCCTCCTTTGGGTGGAGGGCTCCTCATTGTCACGGCGGACCTTCACTCTCACCATCTGGATAGGTAAAAGGATGTGGAAGTGAGAGATTATCAAAGATGGAGACACACTACACTTGTGGTTTAGGGTTACAGTGCGAACCCCGGATACTCCGGGAAAAAGTCCGGAGACTCCGGATATTCCGGAGAGTCTGGGTTCTTCGACCCCGGAGAGTTCGGGTTTCGCAGCCGAAACCCTAAATCATAATGCAGCAAAATATATCCATCCAAACTGAGAGGAAACGCAGATCTAGAGTCCAAGGAGTATTTCCTACCTATTCCCTACGAGGATACTACAAGGACTACGCTAGGGAAGTAGATCGGGAAAGATTCCTTTGAAAATACCTTGGGGAGAGAGGGGAGAAGACTTGAATCCTTTGAAGCTTGAGTATATTCTTGATCTCCACGCTTTGGGGCCTTCAAATCCTCACTCTCACGAGATTTTGGGGGTTGGATGTTGAAATCGCCCAAGGGGATAGGAAGAGGCGACAGGGAGAGAAGGGAGCACGGTTAAAAACTGAGTGGAGGTGAAAGATAGGTTTTCACCGCGGTCAAAAGCTTTTATACCCTTATAACCCGGAGTCTTCGGGCTAGGTCCGGAGAGTCCGGAAAACCCGGAGTGTCCGGCCCCAACCCCGGATACTCCGCTCCCCCTGAAACCAGCGAGCAGATTTTCAAGGAATTTGATTTTGAATGGATTTGGAAGGTTGCTTATGTGATAAATGTGAGCCTGAGCAGCATCAACACTTTGGACTAGCCACAAGCAAGCAAAGGGAACAATAGTCAAAGTGTTGTACTTTAAAGATCCAAATTTTTTAAAGCAAAAGCAATACAAGCTTTTCACAAATCTTTTGTTTTCAAAAGTCCTATACTAGGTCACTCAAATATGTGCATGATCTCAAGCCAAGTTACAAGAATCCAAGATATTTAGCTCACTCCTCAAAGCACAAAACCTTAGTTCATCAAGAGGCTTTGTGAAGATATCGGCTAGTTGCTTATCGGTGCTCACATGACTTAAAGCGATATCTCCTTTGGCTTCGTGGTCTCTCAAGAAATGGTGTCTTATGTCTATGTGCTTTGTTCTTGAGTGGTTTACGGGGTTGTTAGCTAGCTTGATGGCACTCTCGTTGTCACACAAGAGTGGCACCTTGCTAAACTTGCAACCAAAGTCTCTCAATGTGAGCCTCATCCAAAGTAGTTGAGCACAACAAGCGCCGGCTGCAACATACTCGGCCTCGGCGGTGGAAAGGGCAACAGAGTTTTATTTCTTGGAACTCCAAGACACCAAGTACCTTCCAAGGAATTGGCAAGTCCCGGATGTACTCTTTCTATCTACTTTGCAACCGGCATAATCCGAATCGGAGTAGCCAAGTAGATCAAAAGTGGAGCCCTTAGGATACCATAAACCAAGGTTAGGTGTATGAACTAAGTATCTAAAAATTCTCTTAACGGCCATTAGATGGCACTCCTTAGGATTAGCTTGAAACCTTGCACACATGCACACACTAAGCATAATATCGGGCCTAGATGCACAAAGATAAAGCAAAGAGTCAATCATGGAACGATATACCTTTTGATCAATGCTTTTTCCTTCCTCATTTAGATCAAGATGTCCATTTGATGGCATAGGTGTTTTGATGGGCTTGGCGTTGTTCATGTCAAACTTCTTAAGCATGTCATGGGTGTACTTGGTTTGACTTATGAATGTGCCATCCTTGAGTTGCTTGATTTGAAAACCGAGAAAGAACTTCAACTCGCCCATCATAGACATCTCGAATCTTTTAGTCATGATCCTACTAAACTCATCAACCCAAATTTGATTAGTAGAGCCAAATATGATATCATCAACATATATTTGACATACAAACAAATCATTGCCTTCTTTACGAGTGAAGAGAGTAGGATCGGCTTTGCCTATTTCAAAGCCTTTCTTTAAGAGAAATTCCTTAAGGCATTCATACCATGCTCTAGGGGCTTGCTTGAGCCCATAGAGCGCCTTATGGAGCTTGTAGACGTGGTTTGGAAGTTGTGGATCTTCAAAGCCTGATGGTTGCTCAACATATACTTCTTTGGAGATTGGACCATTCAATAAGGCACTCTTGACATCCATTTGATGTAGCTTGAAGTTGTGATGGGTGGCAAAGGCTAAGAGTATACGAATTGCTTCAAGTCTTGCCACCGGTGCATAAGTTTCTCCAAAGTCTAAGCCTTCTACTTGAGTATAACCCTTTGCAACCAATCTAGCTTTGTTCTTGGTCACCACGCCGTCTTCATCTTGTTTGTTGCAAAACACCCACTTGGTTCCAATCACATTTTGTTTGGGGCGTTCCACTAAGGACCAGACTTCATTCCTAATGAAGTTGTTGAGCTCTTCTTGCATGGCCATCACCCAATCAGCATCTCCAAGAGCATCTTCAACCCTAAGAGGTTCCAACATGGAAACAAACGAGTAATGTTCACAAAAATTTACTAATCTTGAACGAGTTGTTACCCCTCTACGAATGCTTCCAAGTATGTTGTCAACGGGATGATCCCGTTGAATACTTTGTCGAACTCTTGGATGTGGGCCAGACACTTCTTGTTGGATCAAATCCTCATTTTCTTGATTGCATTGTGAAGCTTCGAAGAAGAAGTTCGGAGTCTCGGACTTATCTCCGAGTCTCGGAAAATCCGGAGTCTCCGGATTTTTGTCCGACTCTCCGGTTTTGCGATAGGAGGGAGGCGTAGCTGCTTCATCTTCAATCATGCAGTCCTCATCATCTTCTTCTTGAGGCTTGATTTCTCCAATGGCTATTCTCTTTATAGCCTTTTCAGCGGGTACTTCCTTGCCTACACACAATTCATCAACTTGCTCCTCTTGAGAGCCATTAGATTCATCAAACGTCAAGTCACACGTGACTTCAACACAACCGATGGTTTTGTTGAGGACACGATAGCCATGAGCGTTTGAGGCGTAACCAAGAAAGATACCTTCATCAACTTTAGATGCAAACTTAGAGCTTCTGGGCTTCTTGTTGAGAATGAAGCACTTACAACCAAAAACTCTAAAGTAAGAGACATTAGGCTTTTTACCAATTAGGAGCTCGTAGGCGGTCTTGTGGCGAAGCTTGTGAAGATACAAACGGTTGATAGCATGACATGCCGTGTTGATTGCTTCCGCCCAAAAACTATCCGAAGTCTTGTACTCGTCAAGCATGGTTCTTGCGGCTTCAATAAGAGTTCTACTCTTCCTCTCTACAATCCCATTTTGTTGTGGAGTGTATGGGACGGAGAGCTCATGGCCAATGCCTTCTTCATCAAGATACTCTTCAATGTTGGTGTTCTTGAACTCGGTGCCATTGTCACTTCTTACTCTTTTGATCTTCACATCAAACTCATTTTGGGCTCTTGTTGCAAATTTCTTGAATATTTCATGAACTTTGCTCTTGTCTTTCATAAAGAATACCCAAGTGTACCGAGAGTAATCATCAACAATGACAAATCCATACTTGTTTCCCCAATACTAACATAGGCTACTGGACCAAAGATATCCATGTGAAGTAGTTCCAGTGGCCTTGTGGTAGATACAACATTCTTGGCGGGATGAGGAGCACCAACTTGCTTTCCGGCTTGACAAGCACTACAAATTCTATTTTTCTCAAAATGAACGTTTGTTAGTCCTAGGATGTGTTCCCCCTTTAGAAGCTTATTGAGATTGTTAATCCCAACGTGAGCTAGTCGGCGATGCCAAAGCCAACTCAAGCTAGACTTTGCCAATAAGCATGTATCAAGTTGGGATTTATCCGATGAAAAATCCACCAAGTAAAGCCTTCCCTTGAGTTCACCCTTAAAGGCAACGGAGTCATCGCCCCTTCTAAAGACGGTCACATCCTCATTTGTGAACAAACAATTGTAGCCCATCTCACAAAGTTGTGAGACGGACAACAAGTTGTGTCCAAAGATTCAACCAAATAAACATCGGAAATTGAATGATTGATTGAGATAGCAATTTTACCAAGACCAACAACCGTTCCTCCACCATTGCCTCCAAAGGCAATGCTTTCCGTAGGATTTTCAATCATATCACAAGATATAAACATTTTCTTCTCCCCGGTCATATGATTTGTGCATCCACTATCAATCACCCATTTTGTTCCACCGGAGGAGTATGCCTACAAAACAAATTATGCTTGTGTTTTAGGTACCCAAGTGGATTTGGGTCCTAGAGTGTTAGTCACAAGAATCTTGGGCACCCACACATTCCTTTTTATCATTGTCCCTTTTGTGCGAGGCCCCACATACTTGGCAACCACCTTACCCTTGTGGTTCCAAGTTAACACATAATCGGCATAAAAACTATCTTGTGATGCATGAGGTTTGGGCTTCTTGCTTGACTTGTTTGGTATTGATTTTGGTGCATGAGTAGTAGCTTGGATGCTTTTGAACTTTATAGGAGTGTTGTATCTAACTTGGTTGTCATGCTTCTTGACACCCATTTACTTCATGCCGTGCACCACATTTCTTGTTCCCATACCTTTGGTGTGGTGGTTCTTGATGAATGGGATGGGGTCTTTTGTACCTTGTTCTTGCTTACCAAGCCCCTTCCCATCCTCAAAGCCAAACTTCTTCGTGTAGCTTGACCCAAACCCTTTGGTGTGGTTTTCAAACTCACCTCTCTTGGGTTCTTTCTTCTTTTCAATTATGAGAGAGTTTGACAACCTAGCAATTTCCTTTTTCATGGCATTCATCTCAGCAACATTAGTAGCACAAGCATTTATATCAAACTTATAACATCTAGAACAACCTTTGCTTGTTGATGTTTGAGAGTTTGAGAAAGCATCATTAGATGAAGTTGTAGCATTGTTCTTGAGGTTGTCAAGTTGAACTTCTAATGCTATGTGACTAGTCTTTAAGCTATCAAAGCTCTTTTGAAGTTCAAGCTTTTCATCCCCAAGTTTCTTGCAAGCATCCTTAGCTAGGAAAGATTCCCTAGTTAATTCATCTACCAACAACTTATCTTTAGCTAGGGATTTCTTGAGGCTAAGAATTTCTATCTCCTTTTCCTTGAGCAAGTCCTCTTGCACCTTGAAACCCTTCTTTTCAATTACAAGGGCATCCTCAAGGACAATGGTTTTCTCCCGCTCAAGTCTAAAGAGTTCTTCTTGCACCTCAAGAGTCCCATCTCTATTCTCAATTTCTTTCATTAAAAACATGATTTTCTTAGTTGCCTTTTTACCAAAGCTAGTGATCATTTTTTCAAAGTCGAAATCATTTTCACTATCATCATCTAGGGGCGGGGTGGGAGTGTCTACCTTGGAGCCCCTAGCCATGAGGCAAGTGTGGGTGAAGTCATCTTCATCATTGGTGAGATCTTCAAATAGTGATGACTTGTTGATTGGTTCCCTAATGGTTATGGTAGCAAGGCCGGCTTCCACATCAGAGTCGGAGCTATCATCATTTGAATCCCACTCTTCACCCAAATGAGCTTCACCAACTTCCTTTTTCTTGTTCTTGTCAAACTTGTTGGTGTCTCTTCTTCTTACTTTTATGTTAGGGCATTCCGCAATGAAATGTCCCTCCTTGCCACACCCAAAGCATGGTCTCTTTGAAGTTCTCTTGGTCTTGATCTTGTCCTTGTCCTTGTTCTTGTTGAAGAATCCACTCTTCTTGAATATTTTGTTGAACTTCCTTACAAAGAGAGCCATTTGTTCGGGAGTCATGTCCATATCACTATCTTCATCATCATCATCCTCAACCATGGTCCTTGAGGTTGATGAGCTTGACCTTTTCTCCTTGATAGATGCCTTGAGGGCCACTCCCTTGTTATTCTCAAGTTGTTCATGCATCTTTGACATTTCTTGTGAGAGCTTGGACTCCTTGATGGTAATAAGATGTTCTTCCATTCTTCCAATCACATCCGCCGGAGTGAACTTGTTGAACCCTCTCTTTTCCCTTATGAGAGTAGGGAGTTGAACATCCCTTGCCATGTAAGCTGAGAGGATCTTGTCAACCACTTCTCTTCTTCCCCATCTTGTACTTCCAAGTGATTTGATTTTGTTGATGATATTGTTCAATCGGTTGTACATGTCTTGTGGTGATTCATCATCCTTGATGACAAACCGGTTGAGCTCACTTTCCAAGGCTTGGATCCTTCCTTCCCTTACTTGCTTTGTCCCTTCATGATTGATGAACAAGGTGTCCCACACTTCTTTGGCGGACTTCAATCCATCTACCTTGTCATATTCTTCGGCCGTGAGTGAACTCTTGATGATGCGTATGGCTTGATAGTTTCTTTGTATCTCATTTGCTTGATCTTGAGTTAGTGTCGCATCACCACTTGGAAATGTAATACCCCTGTTCACAATAGTCCAAAGTGCGGGATTCGCCGCCATCAAATACTCCTCCATCGAGTTCTTCCACTTGGAATAGCCGGTTCCATCAAATTGGGGTATCTTCCCAATGTGGCTAGAACCCGATGGATGGTTAAAGGATAACCGAGAATAATCGAAAGAGGTTCGAGTATAATCCCTTGATGGTCGTCGAGCAGAGCGGGTGGACCTTGCATCATCGAACTCTTCGTCCTCACTATCGGAGGACTCATCACCTCGTCCGTGCGCTTGATGACTAGTGCTTGCACCACGGGTGTTGTCTCCTCGAGGGGGAGGAGGCATGCCAACAACATTGTTGACGGGATCACCTTCGGCGAGAGGTAGGGCTTGATCATTTGGATTCAACATCTTCTTAACTCCAAGCGGTTAGGCTTCAAATACGGAGCACTTGGCTCTAATACCAATTGAAAGGATCAAGATGTCGACTAGAGGGGGGGTGAATAGTCGAACCTGAAAATCACAAACTTTTTCGCAATCGTCGGATGCGTGTGTCCGGAGACTCCGGATATTTTTCCGGATACTCCGGGAAATCCGGAGAATCCGGAAAATGTCCGGATAGTCCGACTTCGCTAGGGAGAAATTAAAACGACAGAAATTAAACTTGCTCAAAAGTAAATCTGTGAAAATAGGTTATGCACTGGGATGAGACAAGCCTGTTTATCCACTCAAATCCTGTAGGAACCTCAACACGAAGTAGATCGGCACCAAACCCTAGATATGTGTTCAAGCAAGAAACAAGCATACAACAAGATGAACAAGCTCAAGAGACACAGGGATTTGTTACCGGAGTTCAACCTCACACCTTGAGGTCTACGTCTCCGTTGAGGTACCCACGAAGGGTGGACCTTTACACCTAGGTCACTTTCCTCCCTCTAGCGACCACAAAGATCGAGCTAGAGTTACTTACTCAATGTAGGGGTGATACAAACTTCCTTGGGCAGCCACAATCTTTGGATGCTCCAAGGCAACGCCTAGCCGGCTAGGAGCTCAAGGCTCCAAGAGTAACAAACACGAATTTTGCCAACCAAGCGAAGAACTAGGTGCTCTAGAGATGGGAAATCAGCTCACTAGCACTCTTCAAGCCCTTGCTCTCAAATCCTCTTAACTCCCACAACAAATCTCACCAACTTTGAGCCAAAGGGAGAGAGGGGAGGAGTAAATGAGGTTTGCAACAGTTCAGGACGAAAATGGCAGGAGAGGAGTAAATGAAGGGGTGGAGGGGCCTTTTATACCCCCTCACCCAGAATATAGCCATTGAGGCTTTATGACCCGGAGTATCCGGGATAAACTCGGAGTCTCCGGGAAGTCCGGAGTTTGCGGGGTAAAACCCGGACACTCCGGCCTTCCAAGGCCAGCACCCAAGAAAAGATTCCCATGTATGTGTTGGTGCAAGGTGTCTCTCATAGGTTTTGTTTTAGCAACTAGAGCACCTGTTCAACTCTTGGAAGACATAATTCCTGTCCCTCTTGATAGTACAGCATTCCTAGGACTCAAATTCAAAAGTAAAAATAAATAAGCCTTCTTAGGAATTCTTTTAGAGCACTAGTTTCTTTTTGTGTAGTCAACGAGCTGTGCTTGATGCCATACATAATTTTAATACCTGCTCATGGACTAGGTAAATTCATTAGCCACTTAGGTGTGTGTCATTATATCACCAAAACCCACTTAGGGGGCCAAGATACTCTTCATGAACACACCAGCAAGCAACCTTGCATGCCCTTTCTAGCTCTACGCCCACACCATTGATCAACTCATATCCAAACATTGTCTGCACTTCTCCTTCAAGAAGCTTCTTACTCTTGGAGTCTTGGGAGTCCTGGAGACTGAGCAGGCGCCCGCGTCACTCCTCCTGGGGGCGGCTCGGGCGAAACCCTAGCCCCAGCGCCGCTGCCCCCAGTGTCGCCGCCTCCCTTCCTCGCCGCCACCCGAGCGGCCGCGGCGACCGCGCGGCCGCAAGGAAGGTGGCGGCGGGGCCCCTCCTCCACCCTCCCTCTCCTTGGAGTCTTGGGAGTCCTGGAGACTGAGCAGGCGCCCGCGTCACTCCTCCTCGGGGGCGGCTCGGGCGAAACCCTAGCCCCGGCGCCGCCGCCTCCCTTCCTCGCCGCCACCCGAGCGGCCGCAGGCGACCGCGCGGCTGCAAGGAAGGTGGCGGCGGGGCCCCTCCCCCACCCTCCCTCTTCCCCCTTCTCCCCCTGTGTTCTCATCAGTGGCGGCCATGGCGGCGACTTGCCTGTCTCTGACGGCCGGATCCGCGCGAGGCCTCTCCGGATCTGCATCCAGGGCCGCCGGATCTACCTCCTCGGGGTCTGAATCGGTCGGGTTGCGGCGGTGACGGTGGGGGTCGGTTCTGGGCGGCGTCGGTGACCTGCACGTGGTTGGGTGGAGGCCTCTGCCTGAGTGCTGCAGCAGCTTGGGAGGCGTGCGCTTCGGATGCGGCGGTGCCGCGGGTGCGGCGGCTTCCCGGCGGCGGCCGCACCGGCCATGGGGGCACGTCTCGCGGGCGGCGCGTGGTTGGTCCCGGTTTGCGGTGCATCCCCGTGTCACCCCCCCCCCCGGCGGCTCGGCGACGGTGATGCGGCGGGTCCGGTTGGATGCGTGGCGCCCTCGATGTGGAGCTCTTGGCGGGCGTGGGCGGTCCTCCCCGCCGGCGTCACGGGTGGCGGCGGAGGACGGCACCTCCGCATCCGGCGCCGTCCCGCTAGTCTTGGAGGTTGCGCGGTGGGGGCGTGCGCCGGTGTTTGGCGGGGGTGGTGGCCGGTGCATCTGTTGGGGCGGCGGTCTTGGCTGGTGGTGTTCCAGTGGCGGCGGTGCCCGGCGTCTGGCGGGTGTCTTCCATGGGTGATGAAGGCGGTGGTCGAGCTTCTCGGTTCTAGGGGGTGGCGAAGGCTTGCTGTTGGGAGTCGGTTCTTGGTAGACCACCTTGCTCAGACTAAGTGCTGGGGATGGAGTTGGTCGCCTGAGGCCTATCCCGATGCGAGTTTGGCGGTGGCCTTTGGCGGTTAGCGACCTCTGCCGACCTTGTGCTCAAGCGTGGACCTATCTCGTGGCCTAAGTGCAACGGGGGTTCGCCGGTGGGTGGACGGTCGGTGGGGCTTTGCGGTTGCTGCGGGCGACTTCCTTCCTTCGGCGCCCGCTGGTGAGGATCTGGGCTCGTTCTGTCGATGTCGGTGATCTTGTTGGCGGGGCGAGGTGTCGCGACTCCCGTGTCGTTGGCCGGTGGTGGGCTGAGGGGAGACTAAGTGCTTGCCCCTCGTGCTTCTGATGGTCGCGGTCGGTGATGTGGTACATCTTTTCACTTGTCTTCGGGTCGACATTGGCGAAGCGTCGGGCGAAAGCCTTCCCGGCCGTGGTGCCGGTGTCAACATCGGCGGCGTCTTCGGGCGTCATTGCCCTCCTTGGAGGCGTTTGTTGGGATGCTTCCTGCTTGGTCTTTGTCTTCCAGGTGGAAACACGCCTTCGGTTCTTAGGAGGAGCGACGACGACGGCATCGACGACGTTTCCTTCTTGAGGGCGTTGCTTTGGAAGTCAAGGGCCTACCTCGCTTGTGGTTGATGGCTTCGCGGACGTTGGAATATTGGTGTTTTGGTCGGCACTTAAGTTAGAAGCTTAGCTTTCTTTTTCTCAGTCGTAGTGGTTGTATTTTCTTGTTTGCTTCCTTACCTCGGTACGAGGTTTTGAGTCTAAGGGCTCTGGTGTAATCGTTGGCCGTATATATCCACCTGTGGATATAGAGGCCGGATTGTGTAATCCTTCATCTAAACAAAGAAGCTTCTTCGCAATCAACACAGGAAAAAATGTTCCCTTGCTTGTCTCCGTGTTTTCCAGATTCCTCTTTCCTGATATGATCTCAAAAAGTATCATTTCGTAGCTGAAGACATCTGCCTTCGTCGTGATGGCTTCACCACTTATCCACTCTGGTGCAAGATATCCTACTGTGCCTCTCATAGATGTTAAAACTCTGCTAAAATTCTGACCTAGTAATTTTGCCAATCCAAAGTCTACCACTTTTGGAACAAATGAATCATCCAATAATATATTTTGTGCCTTGATGTCACAGTGTATGATGCAATCGTGGCATTCCTCATGCAGATAAGCCAAACCCTTGGCAATCCCTACAGCGATTTGATATTTTATTTGCCAACTCAAAGTGATAGAACCACTATCAAAAAGATGTTTATCAAGTGAACCATTGGGCATATACTCATAGACTAGTAATCTCTTTGCTCCTTCAGAACAAAACCAAGCAGCCGAATCAAGTGCATATGATGAATATTTCCAATAGTGCTCACTTCTGCCCTAAATTGCTTCTCCCCATGATGAAAGCCCTCTAGATTTTTATCGCTACTGTAGTTGCATTTGGTAGAACCCCTTTGAACACAGATCCAAAAGACCCTGCACCCAACCCCTCTGAGAAGTTTCTTGTGATGAATTGTAAATCCCTGAATCTGAAACTGATCAAAGACCCATCACCATAATTTATACCACTTACGGGCCTTCGTCTATTATGAGAAAAATATAATATGGCCACTCCAAAACTTAGAACAATAAGCCCACTAATGATGATCACGGGAATCTGCCATTTGTTAGTTCCTGGGTTGGGTAGTTCTGATGCATCTAATCTAATTGAGATACTATACATTGACCCACTAATATTATCTTGCAGATTCATCAAATGATTGTACCAAACCCAACAAGTACCATCGTAAGAGTAAGCAATGCAAGAGCAATTGTTCAAGCAAGTTAGCTCACAGGCGCGAACATCAGCCGCATCTATGCTGCGTGCATCATCTGGCAACTGCACACTATTGATCACATAGAATCTATCTTGCTTCATCTTCACTGAGCCATTGTTCCCACATTTCAGTGGGATGTTTCTCCTACAGCCTGCTGTATGATCGCCCAGTTTCCAATTTTCGGGGTACTTTTGAATGAAGCCCTTGAGGCAGCTGCATGATGATGCAGCATTCTCACTACACTTGTTGTCCCCCCCCCCACACACACACTCCATAGACGGTGCACTTAGCTTTTGGTTGTGTGAAAAAAGTAGTCCATGCCTGTGTTGCATTTGTCCATACAAGAGTTTGGAACAAACCTGACACATCTACAATAGCCCTAGTGAATGTTTGTGCATCATTTTTAACAGTGTATGTGAAGTACATCTCCGTATCACTGTCAACAAACTGGAATGTATACCCTGAGTTGGGATACATATTGGTAGGAGACAACTCTGGCACACCAACGTATGCGTTGTCACTCCAATTACCAGTAGCCCGGTATAGTATTGACTTATTCCATTGGAGAATATATTGGGGTGAGCCATTAGGATCCAACTGAATGGAGAATAGTCCTGGTGTTGGATCACCATGGTCTTTCCAAGAGACCATTCGTTTGATCACACCAGTTTTCTTGTTACGGCTGAGCTTGTTTTCTGGGAGCCATGTGTCTGTGAAATCATCAAAACTTTGCCACAACATAGTTGAGTTATTGGAATCATGTTTGACTACAAGATTCCCTAAGTTGTATAGCACAACCATTGTGGAACTGACAGTTGTGTTGTTCTTAATATTTGTAGACCACATTGGAGATTTAGAATGGTTAGCTAAAAGAACAAGATTTCCGTCATCTGAGATGATTAAGTTTGACGAGACTGGATCAGAGGCTTGTTTCCCTCTGTTAGCCACCCACACTATAGTTTGAGTGGGGATTTTGTTGTACCAAATGCCTATGTACCACTTGTCATTTGACCCTTCTACAAGAGGTATAGAAAGAAACATTAAGGTCAGATAACGAAATCGACGAGGCGACGATGCTGCATGTATTCGACCAATTCTGAAATCATCATGAAAGGTGTCGTTGACAATTCCGATACTGATAAATTTGGAAACAAAGTATTCAAAATTGTGATCCTGGAATCATCAGACCATTAGGATCTCATTGTGGGGTGTTTTCTTAGTGGTGGTGTTAGTATATATTTACTCATTATGGCACCCTTTAGAGCTATAATTGCATTCATTGATATGATGACTGTACAAATAGTTAAATGCAGATTGGCCAAATACTGCATACTTTTGTGTGAATTATAGTTTCATTTTAAATCATACTTTAAAATATTTGTTTGTTGTAGTTTCAACAAGTACTCATGATCATGATTTTTGTTAAGATTCTATCTAGGATGGGATTGCTCTACTCAATATATGATCGTAATGTGTTCAACTTTTTCGACCCCAGTCAAGGTTCTAATAACATTGGTTGGAAAGTGATATTCTAGTGTACAGTACATCACTTTAACAGTTAGCGCTTCTCTGTACTGATCACCTTTAGGATTTTTTGCCCCTACAATTTTGAATCTTGTTCATTTGTGTAGCTATACTATGGCATATTTGTATTGATAAAACAACTCACTTGCAGGCCGAAAGAATCCTAGTGCAAAGTTGTCGTCGTGAGAAATCAGCTTCTGGTTCCCGGAGAGCTGCTGGTTTGCAATGAGGGTATCAGAGGCTTGAGATGGATATTGGAGAGAAAGCAGCAGAAGTAATGATAGGACGTATGAAGGAAGCGAGGTCGCCATTCACAAAATTCAAGGAAAAGAAGGATGGCTTTGGTTTTTTAGGTGGGAAAGAACTTGTTATGAACCCGCAAACACACTGGCTGTTTATATGCGCAGCATCTACTCATGTTAGTCGTAGAACTAATCTGACTAAGTGCGTATTGGTTGTTGTTTTCCGTTGGAAGTACAACGCTACATCGTCGCCTTATTGACTTTTCGTGTTGAAAGCCCCAGCCTTGAAGCCGTTATTTGTGTTGAAAGTGATTGAATTGATTGATGGAGTGGGGGGTGGACCCCACTATTTAAGTACAAGGAAGGGGCACATAGGCACCCTTTGGGGTGGAATAGGCATCTGTACGGGAGAGACACACTCGTACAGTGTGGAGGTGCCTTTTCCCTAATTACATACTAATGAATATGTTAATTACATAATTAGGCTAATGATCACCACTAATTATTTCTTAACACTCCCCCTTGATCAATAGCTTCATTAGATTTGATGTAATTTGACTTCAATCTTCCTTGGATATTATCTTGTAAAACTCCTCCAAAAACCCTATGGGAAAATCTTGAGGAGAAACCAATCCGTGTGTATATGCCACTAAAACTCCTTTAAAACCCAGTGGGAAAATATTAGGAGAAAATGATATAGCATTATTGTCTTTGTTAGATATTTGTATGAGAAAACCTTTGGTAAGGAAAAACTCATATATTAGAATAATGATCTGAGGATCATGTTTGAACATCCTTCTCCAAAACCTAATAGGAAAATATGACAAAGGATTTATATCTTCTTAAAAACTCTTATAGAAAACATAAGATATGACATAGAATATGTCTTGTATATCACCCTTAAAACCTTAATGGAAAAATTAGGTGATATGGTCTTGTATTGTTGTTGCCTCATTAAAACCTTTTTATGAGAAACCTTGTGAGAAAAAACTCATACAGGAAAAAGAGTACACTAATCAGATGATTATTTATATAGGTTATATCAAAGAGAGTCTCCCCCTGATTCTTGCAAATCTTTGAGTTGTCTCATACCAATTCCAAAAACATATTTTGGAATAATGATGTTGGTAATGATTTTGTGAATAAATCTGCAAGATTATCACAAGATTTAGTTTGCAAGATTTCTATCTCTCCTACCTTTTGTAGTTGATGAGGAAAGAATAATTTAGGAGCCATATGTTTTGTAAGATTACTCTTTATATAACCTGCTCTCATTTGTGCAATACAAGCAGCATTATCTTCATACATTATGGTAGGGTTCATGATTGAACTTATACCACATGATCGTTGTATGTGCTTTATCATTCTGCGAAGCCACACACATTCACATGATGCTTCAAATAATGCAATTATTTCAGAATGGTTTGTGGATGTGGCTATTAGAGTCTGTTTTGATGACTTCCATGAAATAGTCGTTCCACCATGTAAGAATACAAAACCTGTCTGAGACCTGGCTTCATGGGGATCAGATAAATAGCCAGCATCTAAGTATCCAATTAATGTTTTATTTTGGTTAATTTTGTAAAATAATCCAAGATCTATTGTGCCAATGAGATATCTGAAGATATTCTTAACTCCCGCCCAATGGCGTTGTGTTGGAGCTGCGCTGTATCTAGCTAGCAAGTTTACCACAAATGCAATATCAGGCCTGGTACAATTTGCGATATACATCAACGCCCCAATGGCACTGGGATATGGAACTTCTGGTCCTAATACCTCTTCATTTTCACCTTTAGGTCTGAATTGATCTTTAACAATTTCAAGAGAGCGTACGACCATAGGTGTTTTGGATGGATATGATTTATCCATATTGAATTTCTGTAGAATCTTTTGGATATAAGCAGACTGGTGTACTAAAATCCCTGTTGGGAGATGCTCAAGTTGTAAACCCAAGCAAAATTTGGTTTTACCCAAATCTTTCATTTCAAATTCCGTCTTAAGATGGTTGCGTGTTTCATCTATATCTCGTTGAGTTCCAATGATATTAAGGTCATCAACATATACAGATATAATACAAAATCCAGTTGAGGATTTCTTGATGAATACACATGGGCAATCATCATTGTTGGAAAAACCCTTCTGAAGAAGGAATTCCTTTAGTCGGTTATACCACATTCTTCCCGACTGTTTTAAGCCGTATAATGACTTTTGAAGTTTTACACAATACATGTTGCGTGAATGATTCTTGTTCGGGATATCAATTCCTTCCGAACTTTCATGTATATATCCGAATCTAGTGACCCATATAGATATCTTGTCACTACATCCATGAGATGCATGGATAGACCTTTTTGTGTCGCCAATGATATTAGATATCGGAATGTTATACCACTCATAACTCGGAGAATATGTTTCATCAAAATCGATGCGGGTTTCGCGTGAACCCTTGTGCTACAAGCCTCGCTTTGTATCTCACCACCTCGTTGTTTTCATTCCTTTTACGGACGAAAATCCATTTTGATCCCACAGGAAAAATATGACGAGGAGTAGGTATCACTGCGGAGAATACCTCTCGTTTCTTGAGCGAGTCTAATTCTGCCTTAATTGCTTCCTTCCATTTGACCCAGTCGGAGCGCTTGATGCACTCTGCCATGGACTTAGGTTTTGGATCAATGCGAAGTTCATTTGCAATCTTAGTGGCAAAGTAAATGTCGACATTTGTAGTCTTTCTATTGTATGATTCTCCGGAATCAATATAATTAATGGAAATTTCTTGTACCCCTTGTGACTCATCATGATTTCCCACAACGATAGGGTCTGGGTCTTCCGATGTCCTAGCATTTATATTATTTTGTGCACTTGTGCTAGGCATGTGATGTATCTGTTGAACATCCATATCATTTGGATTTATAATATCCAATTGGTGTCTTTCAACTTGATGTTGATCTGCATTTACTATTGTGGAAGTGACCCTCCTAGTTTTCCGCGGAGGCTTTTGTATAGCCTTATCCTTCGTTGCAGTACCTCTCCCCCTCTTATTTTGATTTGGGAGTTCTTGAGTAGGAATCTCTACTCTTTCTGGTACATTTGCAGCAAGATTATGTGATTTTGTGACACCCTTATAATCAGTGAATGCTTCTGGCAGATTATTCGCAATGTTTTGCAAATTGATAATTTTCTGAACTTCACGTTCAGATTCTATAGTACGTGGATCATAGGACTGGATACCTATGGTATTCCAATTTATTTCCTGGCATTCTGTTTGGTACTTGTCTCCCCCTAATGCCGGGAAATTGTCCTCATCGAAGATGCAATCAGCATACCGGGCAGTAAATAAATTACCTGTAAGGGGTTTGAGGTACTTAATGATTGACGATGATTTGTACCCTACATATATTCCCAATTTTCGATGGGGGCCCATTGATGTACGCTGCGGTGGTGATATCAGTACGTATACAGCGCAACCGAATTTTCGCAGATGGGAAATACTTGGTTGATTTCCACGTACTAACTGCAACGGGGAAACCGTGTTGTATGCAGTAGGTCTAATTTGAATCAAATCAGCGGCGTGTAATACCGCATGACCCCAACATGATGTTGGTAGTTTGCAATTCTGTAGTAATGTTCTAGCAATTAGCTTTATTCTCTTGATAAGAGATCCGGCTAATCCATTTTGTGTATGTACATATGGAACAGAATGTTCCACATTTATGCCTAGAGCCATACAATAGTCATTGAAGGCATGCGAAGTAAATTCAGCAGCATTGTCCATCCTGATGGTTTTGATAGCATACTCAGGATGATGTGCTCTTAATTTGATAATTTGAGCAATAAACCTTGCAAAAGCATGGTTTCTTGTAGATGATAAACATAAATGGGACCATCTAGTAGATGCATCAATAAGTACCATGAAGTACCTAAATGGTCCAGTTGATGGATGTATAGGACCACAAATATCTCCTTGAATGCGTTCAAGAAATTGTAGTGGTTCAGCCTTTATTTTAAGATAAGAGGGTCTTAAAATTAATTTTCTCGTGGCACATGCGGTGCACACAAAGTCTGATGGCTTGGGAAATTTTGAAGTGTTTAATTTGTGACCAATTGAATTGCCGATAATTTTTCTCATCATCCCTATGCCGGGATGACCAAGGCGATCATGCCAAATCTTGAAGATATCAAGATTTTGAAAAATTACCTTGTATGCAACATGTTGTACGGGTTTGATGTATGTGTAATACAATCCTGATGATAGTGAAGGAATTTTCTCAAGTAGTCGCTTGTTATATCCGTCATGTTTAGTGATGAATAGATATTCATCTTTGTTGTCACTATTTGTTTCTACATGGAAACCATTGCGACGGATGTCTTTGTAACTCAATAAGGTACAAGTTGAATCGGGATACAGGAGTGCATCCTCAATTACTATTTGAGTACCCATAGGGAGAACTATTGTGGCTCGCCCTGAACCAACAATTATAGCACCGCGTCCTGCGATAGTTGTGACATTTCCTTTACTCTTTTTGAGAGTTTGGAAATATTTAAGTTCTCTGAATATGGTGTTAGTTGTGCAACTATCCACCAAAAAAAGTTCTTCCTCCATTTGGATTGTTCCCGTAGGATAATCTAGAATGGGTAAAATAAATTATAAGTTTTGAACTCATAGATTATACAATACATACTTTATTCAATAATATTATAAGTAGTATATGTCTTACAATATTATGTGACAACAATTATTACAACACAATTATTACATAAATATGGCTATAGAACGAAGTTCTTTGAAACTATAGAACGAAGTTCTTGTCGGGGAGCATAAATCTAAGACATGTCTCCGAACACGTCATTGGATGGTCCATCCACAAGCATGTTGTCGGTATCGTCGATGCTATCGATCATCATGTCGTCTGTGCCGAAGAATTCGTCCAACTGCATTGGATCTTTCTCCTTGTTGTGTTCCGCGGGAACATCCTTGGAGCAACCGGCATCCGGAGTGTGAGTAGTGAAGTGTGCTTCAAACTTGTCCCCATGAACTTGCTTTCCAGCGTGCTTTTGGTAGAGATCAACCAAATGCTTAGCAGTATGCCACTTTCTAGTTGTGTGATTGTGACAACCACACCTTTGACAAGCTTGAGAGTTGTCATGAGCATTGTTTTTCTTGAAAGTGTCTTTGTTGTTGCTAGAACCCTTGTCTTTCTTAAAATTCTGCTTTTTCCATTTTCCCTTGAAATTCCTTTTGAATTTCTTGCCACTGAACTTTTTATTATTATTATTATTCTGAGCATTGAAATGTACTTCCGGCAGAGGTGCTGCACCCACAGGGCGCATTTGATGATTCTTTGTTAAGATCTCATCATGCTTTTCTGCTTGGAGTAAATCATATATTAAGTCAGAATATTTAGTATACTTGTGGCGACGGTATTGCTGTTGCAATATCCTGTTAGCAGGGAGAAATGTAGATATAGTCTTTTCTATCATGTCTGCATCATCCAAAGGTTGATTGCAAAATCGAAGCTTGGTACAAATCTTGTGGACAGCAGAATTGTATTCTGCAACCGATTTGAAATCCATGAGACGAAGTAGTGACCACTCCCGTCTTGCTTCGGGCAGAATTACGCCTTGTTGTTGATTATAGCGTTCTTTGAGAGAGTCCCAAAGTTTCTTAGGATCATCTTCCATCATGTATTCTGCTTTGAGGTCATGGTGGAGATGGTGTCGTAGAAAATGCAAGGCTGCAAACTTTTTTTGTCTCTGGGATAAGATTTTGTGGATCAGGTTCATTAATTGTATTAATGCAATCTTTGGCTGTTAGCACAATCTTGACATCCATAGCCCAGGTTAGATAATTACTACCATCGGTAGCAAGTTCAGTGAAGTCTTTATTGATTAATTTAGCCATTTTCCTACATGAAAGAACCATGTATAGAATTAATTTACTGATGTAAATTTGTGTTGTAAAAGTAGGCAAAATATATATATATATATGTAAGATGATTCTTACAAAATTAAGGTATATGATTTTTTTTAAATTCCTGTAATAATAAATTTGACTTGATAGTCATTTATAGGAAATGTTGGATATACACTTTGAAGGTAATCATCATAAAGATGTAGACCTCACAATGATGAGCAAAAGCTGCCTAAAAGCGCGGATCTCAGGGCAAATAAGCTCTTAGTAAGAACTTATCGCAGCCAGCGCCTAGGTCACATCACCTTGTGTTATTCCAAATTATATGTATAAACCTTAATTTTAATTTTGCTTGATATTCTACATGATGTAGAGAATTGAATTTTAAACCATGCAAAATAATTATTGCATAAGAATTGTTCTAATACCTAGAAATGATCTGCGGATCATAAACTTGAATAATTACTGCGGTAATTATAACATTTAAATTACATAGGTACATATACCGGATGGTACAAATAATATTGTTTGTCACAACATAAAAATTACAGAACAATTCGAGGTCTAAAACATAAATATACAGCACTAATAAGTCTGAATATATAAAGGATAAAAGCCTGAGGGCTAAATTTAAATTCAGGGGGTTTTTCTGGACTTTTTGAAAGTTCAGGGGGTCCAACGAACTTCTGAAGACGAAGGAGCTGTGCGGCATGTGGGCCGCTATCTTCCTCCCGTGGGCCGGCCGGCCTGTTAACGGCCCGCCGGGCCTTGTTGGCCCAGCCGGCCTAGGCTGCGACATCGAATAAAAAGGGGGGGAGGGGTGCGGTTAGGGTTTCCCCTAACCCGCAGCCGCCCCCCTGATGCCGATCCAGTGGCGGACCGTTGGCGCCGCCGGTGGCGATGCCGGCGTGCCGGCGCGGCGGTGGCCGGCGGGCCGGCCGGCGGTGACCCCCCGCCGGCGGATCTTGGTGTGCGCCACCGTCTTCTCTCCCCCCCCCTTGCTTGGTGTGGTCCCGCCGCCCCCCGTTCGCCGGCGTGCGCCGGCCGCCGGCCGGCCGTCGGAGGTTGAAGGCGGGGGAGCCCCGGCACGGGCGGGCTCCATGTGCCGCGCCGGATGCCGGGGCGGCGGTCGGCGGCCCCCATGCGGCGGCCGAAGATGTTGGGTGCGGGCCGCGGCCGTCTCCTCGGTCGCCGGTGTCGAAGAAGCCGATGGCGGGCCGCCATCGTCGGTGAAGAACGGCGGAGCACCACGGCAAGCCGCCATGGTTCCGACCGTGAAGCTCGGGTGTGCCGCCGTCGTAGGCCCGGCGAGACCGGGAGTTGAAGTGGAGGCCGTGAATGAAGAGATGGCCGCCGGTCCGGCCTGAGGGCCAAATCCGGCGTTGCCGGTCGCCGTCGTCGTCTGCTCAGGTATGTTTAGGTTGGGGAAGACCCCAACACCTTCCTCTTGCGTTGCAGGGCGGCGTATGCGGACGATGAGGCGGCGGCGAGGTTGCTCCTCTGGAGGTGTCGGCGTCGGAAGACGCTGTGCCGCCGGTGATGGGCTGCAGGAGGCAAGTCCGGCGGTGTACGGCGGCGTGGAGGAGCGGTTGCTGCTAGCAGCCGGCGAAGCACGGCGCGGTGGAGGGGAACGATGTCCACGGCGGCCACGGAAGTGGCGACCTCGACCTCCACGTCGACCACGGCGACGGCCATGGCGTGCACCACGGGCACAGAAGAAGCAGCGACCTTGATTTGTTTTGATGGGGATGACTAGATAGGTAGCAAATGCAGTTTCTACTAGTCCAAATGGGGATTCTGGATCCATTTTGCTAACCTTGGGAGGGATTCCGGCGAGAACGCCGGTGAGGTTTCTGGCCTCGGGGGTGCGTGTGTGCGTGAGTGCTCAGGAGAGCATGCGTGCGTGATAACGTGATGAAAGTGATTGAATTGATTGATGGAGTGGGGGGTGGACCCCACTATTTAAGTACAAGGAAGAGGCACATAGGTACCCTTTGGTGTGGAATAGGCACGGGAGAGACACACCCGTACAGTGTGGAGGTGCCTTTTCCCTAATTACATACTAATGAATATGTTAATTACATAATTAGGCTAATGATCACCACTAATTATTTCTTAACAATTTGTCTGGTTTTGAGGTGTCCTCTAGTTTCAGCTTTCGACGGCCTCTGACGCCTGCACGGCCGTCCAGTTTCAGTCGACATTATTCTGGCTGTCAATATTCTGGCCAGGGATTATTATTGCGCAAGGTGATTTGCAATATGACTTCATTCCAGCCGTGTTGAATCAGTAAAGGGAAAATAGGGCCAGAAAGACGATCAATGACATTGGTCATGTTTGGATGGAGGTGTTAGTGTTAGTTTGTAGCAAACTAACACCAAAACTAACACTATGGAGCCAAACACATGTGTTAGTTTGGTGTTAGTTGGAACTAACACCCCAAAAAAACAAACACCTCCAAGAGGTGGAAATTGGTGTTACTTTGGTGGACCCCACTCTTTTTCTCTCTCCCTCTCCTTTTTCAAATGATTGGAAGAGTTACTTTAAATGCAAACTAACACCTCCATCCAAACATGCAAGGTGTTAGTTTTTTATGTGTTAGTTTGGAGGTGTTAAAAATTACTACTACCACTAACACCAACATCTATCATCCAAACATGGCCAACAGGGCCAGAAAGACGATCAATGGTGGTGGCGTCAAAAGTTTCTGTGCATTCAACGGTCAGGCAGCAACAATGGGCTATGTTCCACAATACAAGTATTTATTGACTTTTACTGATCACGTTTGACCATTCATCTTATTCAAAAAAAATTATGAAAATATTATTTAGACATGTTTTATCATTATATATATTTTAAGCATACTTATTTCTATATTTTCACATTTCTTTAATAAGATGAACGGTCTGTCACGGAAATCGAAAAAGAATTGTACGTTACTCCTTAGACGGGAGGGACTTCATTGTTCTGTGTCACAGAAATCGAAAAATGATTGCACGTTTCTCCGTAGACCGGAGTGACTTCATTGTCCTGCTCGCAATTCCTCTGGTCCCTTTGACATCAAATTTTCTTCGGTTATCTTTCCATTTCTTTCGATTCTAGAAATCGGACTCGACGGCTCCGACTCCGGCGCACCACTGCGGCTGACCGCCTGACCGACCGCGCCACCGCTGAAATCTTCGCTCCCTCCCGTCGACCCGCCCCGGTTCCCGGCCCCGCGCGCGTCCGACGGTCGCGGTCTCGCGGCCTGCCCCTCCTGACCTCTCCTGGCGCTCGCAGGCGCTGCATCGGTTCTTCATGCCTGCATCGTTCCTTGCGAACCATCAGGCGCAACAGGGTAAGTCACCCTAGCCTCTGAAATATGTGATCGAATCTATGTCTGATTGTGACGTGCTTACTAGGGATTACTGTTTGGGATACCAATATGTAGCCAATATGTAGTAGTAGGGTACATCTAGTAACCTTTCTTTGGGTAGCTGCTGTCAAGTTCTAACTTTTATCTGCTCTGTTATGGTAATCAACGAGTTCAAACTTATATTTAACCGCACATTTATGCCCTTTTGTTTAAAGCATTTGCATTTAGCCGGTTAGTTTTCAGCTCGATATGTGTTGGAATCCTGGCTTTGCCACTGCAACCCAAGCTGCAGAACTGGCATTACATTGGAACTTTTTGGGGCGAGAACTGAGCCAGCAGCATCCAACCAGATTACATGCAATTCAAGAAAAATTGTAAACTGGTTGGTAGTTGTAGGTAGTGGTAATGTACGGTTTTTGTGCTTGGTTTTTCTTATAAAATGGGTTAATTCTCTTCTTTATCAATACACGACACACGCCAGACACAATGGCCCAGATCTTTCATGAAAAAATTGTGAAGGAGGTGGAACCAATTTGAGCATTTTAAAAGTAGAAAAAAAGTATGAGTGAGCCAGCCTTTATTTTATTTTATTTCCCAAATCTTTGTCAGACTCAGCACGGGTTCACTTATGGAGGCTTCACACTGCACTCATCAAAATTACAGTATAGGATCACACTCATATGTGTCTAAAAACATATTTTTCCTAAACTATTCACTTAGCCGCTTCATAGGAAAAGAATTTCACATTCTCTGAACCTTCACTGATTACTTCAAGATACCTTGGAACCGGTGGCATTCCAACATCTATCACCCCTTCCAGAATTTTGACAATTTCCCCCATTGTTGGTCTGGAACTTTCGTTACCTTGAACACACCAGCAAGCAATCTTGCATGCTCTTTCTAGCTCTCTTTCATCTACACCATCGATTAATCCTTCGCCCAACAGCGCCTGTACTTCTCCTTCAAGCAGCTTCCTTGCAACTAACATGGGAAAAAATGTCTCCATGGTTGTCTCTTTATGCTCCAGATTCCTCCTTCCAGAAATTATCTCGAAAAGCACCATTCCATAGCTGAAAACATCTGCCTTTGTTGTGATGGCTTCACCACTTATCCATTCGGGTGCAAGGTATCCAACAGTTCCTCTCATAGATGTTAAAACTCTGCTAAAATCCCGACCTAATAACTTTGCCAAACCAAAGTCTGCCACTTTTGGAACGAATGAAGCATCCAACAATATATTTTGTGGCTTGATATCGCAGTGTATAATGCAGTCCCGACATTCCTCATGCAGATATGCCAAACCCTTGGCAATCCCTATGGCAATTTGATATCTTGTTTTCCAATTCAAAGTGATGGTGCTACTACCAAATAAGTGTTTATCAAGTGAACCATTAGGCATATACTCATAGACAAGCAATCTCTTCACTCCTTCAGAACAAAATCCAAGCAGGCGAATCAAGTTAATATGATGAATATTTCCTATCGTGCTCACCTCTGCCCTAAATTGCTTCTCCCCCTGATTAAATCCCTCGAGCTTTTTGACTGCCACTGCAGTGGTGTCTGAAACAACCCCTTTGAACACAGAGCCGAAAGACCCTGCACCCAACCGCATTGAGAAGTTTCTTGTTAGTAGTTGCAAATTACTGTATTTGAATCTGGTCAAAGACCCGTCATCATGATTTAAACTATTAACTATTGCTCCTCTTCTGTGTAGAAAATATAAAATGGCCACTGCAAAACTTAGAACAGTAAATCCACCTATGATGATCCCAATAAGCCACAACTTCTTATTTCCCGAGTTGGATAGCTCTGATGCAGCTACTCTAATAAAGATACTATCACTTGATGTATCACAATTATCTTGAAGATTCATCAAATGGTTGTACCAAACCAAGCACGTGCCATTATGAGAGTAAGCCAAGCAAGAGCAGTTGTTCAGGCAAATCAACTCGCAGTCATGAACATTGGTTGCATCGGTGATGTGTGCATTATCTGGCAACTTCACACTATCAATAGCATAGAATCTATCATGCTTCGCCTTCACTGAGCCATTGTTGGCACACTGTAGCGGTATGTTTCTCCTACAGCCTGCTGTATAGTCATCTAGTTTCCAGTTGTTTGGGTGATTCTCGCTGAAGCCCTTGAGGCAACTGCATGGTGAAGCAGCATTCTCGCTGCACTTACTGTATTCCCCACACACACCATAAACACTGCACTTAGCTTTTGGTTTCATGAAAGAATTTGCCCATGCTTGTTGTGCCTCTGCCCAAACCAAAGTCTGAAACAGGCCTGTCACATCAATAATAGTTCTTGTAAATATTAGTGCATCATTCTTAATATTGTACGTGAAATATGCCTCTTCATCATTGTCAACAAACTGGAACAAAAACCTTGAGCTGGGATAGGGATTGGCAGGTGACATCTCTGGCACACCACTGAATCCAGTGTTATTACTCCAGTTGCCAGTGGTCCAGTACACTTCCGAGCTATTCCATTGGAGAATATATTGATTTGAACCATTAGGATCCAACTGAATGGAGAACATCCCTGGTGCTGGGTCACCTCGGTCTTTCCAAGAGATCATCCGTTTGATCACACCAGTTTTTTTATTGCGACTGAGCTTGTTTCCTGGGAGCCATGTGTCTGTGAAATCATCAAAACTTTGCCATAACACAGCAGAGGTATTAGACTCATGTCTGACTAAAAGGTTGCCATTGTCGAGGAGCACGGCAACTGTTGAACTAGCAACTGTGTTGTTCTTAATATTGGTAGACCAGAGGGGAGATCTAGAGTGGTTAACCAGGAGAACAAAGTTACCATCATCGGAGATGGTTATACTTGACGAGACTGGATCGGAGACTGGTTTCTGCCTGTTCGCCACCCACACTATAGTCTGTTCTGGTATTTTATTGTACCAGATGCCTATGTACCACTCGCCATTAGATTCTTCAGCTACAAATGCAGTGTAGGAGAAAGGTCAGATCATTATTCATAAACCAATGATGCTACGAAAATATTAATTCCTTGCATTCTAATTCAGAGATCGCCATGGGAAGGTCTTATTGTCTTTTCTAGTATTTATAAGATTGGAACTTGAACATGGAATTTTATATTGGCGTGTAAATCACTTTACTGCTTCTCTACTGATCTATATTAAGTGTACAAATCACTTTAGTGCTTCTCCAATATCTATTGTCAATATCTATTGTCGCTTTCTGGGAAGGTTTTTTTTTACGGTACACAATATGACCCGTACGACTGGTTGAAAAGGGACTCGTATGTAATAGAAAAGGACCTATATGTAAGGATCCGAGGGTTGAGATTAATTCTATACGACTGGTTTTTTTAGCTGTCGTACGGTAGTATTCAAAGGTCGTATGGGTAGTATAAGGGTATTATCGAAAATGTACAATGCTATTGCTGTATTATAGGAAATGAAATATATGAAATGTTTTAGATAGTATAAGGGGACAGCGGGGAATTTTTTTTCCAAATAATATATATCTATGAAATTGCCATTTTACCCATAGAGAAAAATCGATAATACGACCGTACGACTGTTGGGTCGTATTGTGTACCGTAAAAAACCTCGCTGGGAAAAGGGATCTCGTAAAATACCTAACAGTTTATTCATCATTATGTCTACCATATACGCATTTTCACTTAAGACTCACCTGCAGGCTGAAAGAATCCCAGTGCAAAATTGCCATCCCGAGAGATCAGCTTCTGGTTCCCGGAGAGATGCTGGTTTGAAGAGAGGGTATCGGAGGCATGCAATGGAAACTGTTGGAGAGAAATTAGAAGTAAAAGCAAGGATAGGGTGCATGAAGAAAGCCAGGTATCCATACAAGAAATCAAAGGGAAGGTCTTCATGAGTCTCCAGATGAGCGATAGGGCTACTCACTACGAACTCACAGTTCAGCAACACATTGGATGTTTATATGTGAAGCTTCTCCTGTTAATCATAGCATTATTAATCTGACTTTTGTATGCATTCCTGTCCTCTTCCTCTCAAAAGAAATCCGTGCTGTGACGCTGCCCTGATGTTGAAGCTGTTAGTTAAAAAAAAGGCCCATTGTTGAATGTACATCTCACTCTCAGTCAACAATGCTATATTCTGAACAACGGTCAGTAATAATTTTGGTTGTGCTATGCAGACTGACTTGTATTGTGTCCTTATTCTAGATCTGAGAATCGTTGAATTGGTAAAGAAATACTTCCTGACTCCCTCCGTTCTAAAACGTATGACACTATTGATTTTTTACTCCAACTTGAATAAATTAGTTAACTAAAGTAAAATGTGGATCCTTATGTCTATTGTTGAATGTATTTTTTTTTAACTTGTAGGTTTATCGATTTGCAGAAATATTTATAGAAAAAATGTATAGTCAAACGAATGAGAAAATATCAATGGTTAGCGAATCATGTACTGGCAAGGCAACACTAAGAACATATTATGTCGCTGAATCTCCACTCCATGAAGCCAGGGATGGTGATAGTTTTTAGAAAATGGAATACATTTTAACATTCTAGCCTCTGCATAATAAAACTATGCATACAACTATTTCTTATTACAATAAAGGACGTCACAAAATAATAGAATGGAAAGGTCAGTCTCTTGAACAAAAAAGGATGATGATATGGTAACCCCAAGATGATTCGATGACATTGCAGTCAACATTCAGGCAGCTGCAATGCAAGGCCCGCTCGACGGGCTCTCCGCGAGGTTTAAAGTCAGCAAGACACATCTGCAATAACCCACTTACTTGTTGACCTGTCTGGTTTTTTGGTCATCTCGTCTTCCCCTGTGGGGTTTGATTATCTTCCCGTCTATGTTCTGAAATTAGACAATCAGCGTAAATTAATCCTATGATGGAAGTTATGAACCCTTGACACCTAGATGGATTTTTGTTGTCGACATTTGGAGCAGACGGTCAAAATGTGGAGCACACAGGCAGACAATGATATGAACCTTTGACACCACCCGTTTGTTTCTCTGCTCAATCATTAGGTAATCGCTTCTACGGAGTAGTACCATTCAGCAAACTTGTCGGTTTGCTCTGGTCATCCTGTGCCAATTTTCCCTTAGGAGTTGGCGCTTTTCGTATGAGCCTCTGATATATTGATTTTTGTGTCCTCTAAAGGTAACAGATGTTTATTTGCCTTTTTCAAGAAATATTTATCTGCCTAGAGCCATCATCGTGGTCGGTTTCAAGCAAATTGTTGTTGGGCCTTTGTTCCAGGGTTCACCTTTTCGCGCTATACCGGCCGGTATACAGCGATTTTGGGGTTACCGGGCCGGTCCGGTAGCTAAAACGGTCGGTATACCACTCACTTACCACACCTGTAAAAGTCTTCTATCGGTATACCGGTCCGGTATTTCCGGTTTAAGAAACCGGCCGGTTCACGGTTTGGTGAACCCTGCTTTGTTCCCTACAAATCGGCCTTCATAGGCGTGGGCTTTGGTACGAGAGCCGTGGGCCTTAAGAAGGTGGTCTTCAGGCGACATAAAAAATATCCAACAGATCTCAAAATTGGCTAAAAATCTCAGCCGCACACCACCGACACGTGTGCATGTAGTTGGGCTCGAATCATTGTCGTTAGCTACGAAGCACCCTGCCTGCGCGCCGATCCTATATATCTTCCGAAAGTTTTTTCCAAGCGACCTTCCACTGTTTGAGATTCGTGCAAACATTTGCATCAGTTGATCTACGCTTCTAAACCCTAGCCCCGGTCTTCTCTCCCCCGTGACTCGCGCCGCCCACCCGCCGCCGCCGCCACGACCGGCCCCGCGGACCTCCCCGCGCTCCACGGCCGGCCTCCCCGCGCGCTACGGCCGGTCCGCCGTGGCCCTCGGGACGCCGCGAGCCCGCGGCCGCCTCCCGCCCTCCCATGGCGCCGCGTACACCATGGCCGGCTCTCCCCGCGCGCGGCCCGCCACAAGCCCCGACCTCCGGGTGTCGTGCGCCGCCACGGCCGGGCCGGCCTCCATGGCTCCCGCGGCCGGAGCTCGCCGGCCCCCGGCCTCGCGTGACCGCACCTTGCGCGCGGCGGCCGGCCCTCCGCACGTGACCGCGCACGCCGCCGACCGGAGGGAGCTCGGCAACCGCCGCGCCCTCGCGCGAGCTTGCCGGCGCACGACAGCGGTGATTGCGCCGCCAACCGCCGCCTCTAACATTTTTCATTTTTTAGAAATTTTTGTCCAACATTTTTGATAAATATTGAAATGTTGATTCAACATTTTATAAATATTTGGTCTACTTTTTTTTAGAAATGTTGGATCAACATTTTTAAGAAAATATTGAAAATTTATTGTTTCAACATTTCAGAAAAATATTGATCAACTTTGGCAACGCTTCTGAAAATCAACATTTCTTAAAAATGTTGGAACATTTATGAAAAATGTTGGAAGAAGCCTCCAGAAAAATGTTGACTAAAATGTTGGAATATTTATAAAATGTTGACAAAAAAATGTGGGCTACACTCTTAAAAATGTTGAAAAAAATGTTGACATCACTTAAAAAATGTTGAAAAAAATGTTCGCAACATTTCTAAAAAATGTTGATGAAAAATACTGACAATAGTTCAAAAAATTATTAATAAGAAAATAAAAAAAGTCAAATCACGTGGGATTTTCTGAGACAAGAATTTGTTAAGTGGGCTGTTTTGGGTTTCACGGACTTTATAGTCCCCTTGCTTATCCACCAGCTTCCGGGAGGTAGTAGATAGGAGCCCCCTGCCTGCGCGGCGCTGCCCAGGAGGCTAGTCGATTGCGCACGGTTCTATCACGTTCGTTATTGTCCAAGTCCTGTACACATCGCCATAATGCCAATAGAGGGAGCATACTAGCGCACTGATCACATGTGATCCGTCCGTGCATCTGCAGTCGGGTGTCATCTTAAACGAGCGACAGTTGAGTAGTTAGGTTCGAACTCGGACACGACGGCGCACAGCACAGTCGTACACTCGTACTGTACTGATGATAACACGAACACGACGGGTTTGTTGTTCACGCGCGCGCGCGCGCGCGCAGGGACGAAAGCAAAAGAGCCCCGGCCCACAACTGGCTGCCACCTCGTGTTTGACGATTCCTTCATTCCACGCCATGCACGCTGGCCCCCGGCGGCGAGGTTGGCCAGCGGGAGAAGCAACCCAACCCGCACCGTCGCGGAGACGACGACGACGAGGAGGAGAAGAGAAAGCAAATTAAAGACGACCCGGCGGGCGGGCGCGCGCGGCGCGAGTCACGCACGGCTCTGTTCTGTTGTCTCAGGTAGCCGTCTCCGGCCGTCGCGGTCGCGCTACCCGTCCGGCATTGATGGCCGGGCCACATCGTCCCACCATGTGACGCCCGCCCGGGCGGAAACCGACCCGCCGACCGGTGCACGCGCGCGACGCGACGAGCGCAGTAGTAGTGTAGTACTGCTCCTAAACGAACTCTCCGTTGCCGCGAGCGCCAGGCCAGCCCACCCGGCCGGGGCGCTGTGCGAGCGCGACACCGTTCGCGTTCGTTCGGTGGCGCATCGCCGTTTTGGCTTGTTAATGCTCCGTGTGTCCTTTTGCCTGCAAAGCCGCCGGTACAGAGGCCCGGCCCCCCAACTCGCGTTAATGTCTTAATGAAGAGCGACCCATCGTCCCATCCAATCGATCAGGCCGTGGCCACCGTCTCTAGATCTCTAATCGATCCCATGGCTGGGCTGGCCTCCTCTAGTGTTTCGGTCCCCTGCTGGCCGGAACTGGTTCGTACAGGAACACATGGTCACGTACGTACCGTGCTACGATGTGAAGCAGCTGCGATTTGGGCACGTGTGGAGGCCCGATGGATCGCGCTGCACATGGGGGCCGCCCGGGCGGGGGTTTCATTAGCTCCGCACCGCCAAGCGTCAAAAGGATGTGGAGACGCGCGAGGTTGAGGGCTTGGGAATGTGTGGAATGAACGGGAACGAAGGGTATTGGGGTGGAGAAATTTCCACTATAAGTCAAAATTTCCCAAAATCCCCTTCAATCCTTTTCCATGCACTTAATCCTTCATTTCCCAGACAAGTCAGGATTACAGGAAGGTGGTGGCGTGCCGCTGCCGCCGGGGCTGGGGGGAGAGGCGGCGGCGCTCGTCGAAAGCGGCAACCGGCCGCCATTAAGAGCCCCCGGCCGCGGTCGCTCGCCGCCGTCGCCCTTCTCCTCCACACAGCAGCAGTGAGCGAGGCGACGGTATGTGACCAGAGAGAGACCACCGGTCGGGCCGGCGAGGGATCGAACCCCCGTCTTTTTCATTCCCTCTCGCTTTCTCCTCTCCCACCCCCGGCCCGTCTCGTCCTCGTCGCACGACTGCCCCGCTGGCTCACTAGCAGCCACCTACTACTACTACTAGTTGCTGCTTGGCGCTGAGACTTCCTTTCCGTGTTTAATTTCTTCTGGGTATTCTCTCGATCGGCTGCTGCTTGGAGTCTTGGCGAGAGGCCGCAGCAGCGGCAATGGCGGCGGCTCCGGCACGTGCTCTTCTGCTCCTCCTCCTCCTCCTCTTCGCCTTGGCGCTTCTGCTGCAGGCAGCTCCGTCGCAAGCCGGCGACACCGTCGCCGCCGGCCGGCCGCTGTCCGGCGGGGACAGCCTGGTGTCCAAGCGTGGCAAGTTCAGGCTCGGCTTCTTCCAGCCAGGTACTAGCAGTTGCTATGGCTTTCTTCCTCCCAGCTGCATGCGTACGACAGCGGGTTTTTGCTCTCTTTTTGGTGTGAAGCTCAGATTCAGCTTGGTACTCTTCTCAGTATCTACTATCTATATCCGTAGAAATTTGTTGCTTCTATCCAAGTGAAAATTTGTGTGTCGGTACGTACGTGAAACACATGCACTGAACGAAAAAAATAGCTAACGAGATCACCCTTTTTATTGTTGATGATCATCACAAATGCATATGAGTACTGCACAACTCTTAGGTCGTAAACTCGTACTATGCAACTCCAACATCCAAATACTTCTTCGCCCGAGCATGAAAAAGCAACTAGGACTCTTTCTTTTTTTTTCCTTTTTTCCTTTTTTGCTTTCAGTGGGTAACTTGTTGCATTATTGGTAATTATGTTTGATATAAGAACCACTGTAGTTTTTCAGCTTGATAATAAATAAATATACATGTAGGCCTAGATACTAACATTTAAACTGTGAAATAAAGTACCAATCACTCGAGAAAGCAAAACGGGGCAACCCATGGTAGAAAAGCATGTTTCTTCCGTCCAGTAGTGTTAGAATAAGATGTAAACATAAGAACATCTGCCAACTTTTCCGAACCTCAAGTCACATCCAGCCGATTGTCACGTATCAGGAAAGAAGATAAAGGTCGGCAAAGAGTGACCAACAGCTAGCTAGCTAGCGTGAAGACCTACTAATCAACTGCTGGTGGAAATTAAGCATCTTCTCTTCTGGAATCACACCTGGCCGTGTTCATATTTTAATTAATGTTTCTTCCCGATCATGCGGATTTAGTGCTTGACTTGTTCGAAGTCGATCTTTTTTGGCACAAAAGTGAGCTCCCACTCATCGCTCCGAGAAAATCGGCCTCAACCAAATCCAAAATACACTCCCTGATGGACAAGTGTGATTGTGATCTTTTTTTTTTGAAAAAAAATTGTGCATGGATCATCATGTAATTGACTCTTTCCTGTACATGTGTGCAACAACAGACAACTCGTCAGATCACTGGTACTTGGGCATCTGGTACAACAAAATCTCGTTGCACACCACGGTGTGGGTGGCGAACCGGGCGGCGCCGATCACCGCCGACCCGTCGTCCTCCCAGCTTTCCATCTCCAGCGACGGCAACATGGTCATCCTGGATCACCGGAGGTCCACCGTCTGGTCAACCAACGTCACCGCCTCCAACTCCAGTACGGTGGTGGGCGTCATCCTCGACACCGGCAACCTCGTGCTGGCGGACGCGTCCAACACCTCCGCCGTGCGGTGGCAGAGCTTCGACCACTTCGGCGACACGTGGCTCCCCGGCGGGAAGCTCGGCCGGAACAAGCGCACCGGCGAGGTCACCCGCCTCGTCGCGTGGAAGGGCTACGCCGACCCGTCGCCGAGCCCGTTCTCGCTCGAGCTCGACCCGGGTGGTTCCAGCCAGTACCTCCTCAACTGGAACGGCGGCCAGCAGTACTGGAGCAGCGGCAACTGGACGGGCCACGCGTTTACCGCCGTGCCGGAGATGACCCCCACCGACGCGTCGCCGCTGTCCAAGTACACCTTCGGCTACGTCGACGGCACCGACGAGAGCTACTTCGTCTACGACGTCACCGACGAGTCCGTCGTCACGCGGTTCCTCGTTGACGTCACCGGGCAGATCAAGTTCCTGACGTGGGTCGAGGCCGCCAGCGAGTGGATGCTCTTCTGGTCAGAGCCCAAGAAGCAGTGCGACGTCTACGCCGTATGCGGGCCCTTCGGCGTCTGCACCGAGAACGCCCTGCCGTCCTGCAGCTGCCCCCGGGGATTCAGCCAGCGGCGGCCCGGCGAGTGGATGCAGAACGACCACACCGCCGGCTGCGCCAGGAACGCCGACCTGGCTTGCAGCGATCGAGACGGGCAGCGGAAGAAGAACAGCAAGAACGACGACGACAGGTTCTACACCATGCCCGACGTGAGGCTGCCGAGCGACGCGCGAAGCGCGGCGGCGGCGAGTGCTCGTGACTGCGAGCTCGCGTGCCTGGGCAACTGCTCCTGCACCGCGTACTCTTACACCGGCGGCGGCGGATGCTCGCTGTGGTACGGGGACCTCATCAACCTCCAAGACACGACGACCAGCGGTGGCGGCAGCAGCATCTCGATCCGGCTGGCAGCGTCCGAGTTCTCCGGCAACGGGAACTCCAGGGAGCTGGTCATCGGGCTCGCCGCCGCGGGGTCTGTCGCCGCGGTCACTGCCATCGTTCTCGCCACAATCCTCATCCTCAGAAGCAGAAGGATCAAGTCGCTGAGGAGGGTCGAAGGATCCCTCATGGCGTTCACGTACCGCGACCTGCAGTTCGTGACCAAGAACTTCTCCGAGAAGCTCGGCGGTGGCGCGTTCGGGTCGGTATTCAAAGGGTCGCTGCCGGACGCGACGCCCGTCGCCGTCAAGAAGCTGGAAGGCGTTCGGCAGGGGGAGAAGCAGTTCCGTGCCGAGGTGAGCACGATCGGCACGATCCAGCATGTGAACCTGATCAGGCTGCTGGGGTTCTGCTCCCAGAGGACGAGGCGGCTGCTCGTCTATGAGCACATGCCCGGGGGCTCCCTGGACAGGCACCTGTTCGGTGCCAGCAGCCAGGGCAGCGGCGTCCTGAACTGGGCGACGAGGTACCAGATCGCCCTGGGGATCGCGAGGGGCCTGGAGTACCTGCACGACAAGTGCCGGGACTGCATCATCCACTGCGACATCAAGCCGGAGAACATCCTTCTGGACGATGCGTTCGTGCCCAAGGTGGCCGACTTCGGGCTCGCCAAGCTCATGGGCCGCGACTTCAGCCGCGTGCTCACCACGGTGCGGGGCACGGTGGGGTACCTGGCGCCGGAGTGGATCGGCGGCGCGGCCGTCACCACCAAGGCCGACGTGTTCAGCTACGGGATGATGCTGTTCGAGATCGTCTCGGGGCGGAGGAACGTCGGGCAGCGCGACGACGGCACCGTGGACTTCTTCCCGGCGACGGCCGTGCGACTTCTCCTCGACGGCGACGTGAGGGGCGCGGTGGACGGCCGGATCGCCGGCGAGGCGGACGTGGCCGAGGTGGAGAGGGCGTGCAAGGTGGCGTGCTGGTGCGTGCAGGACGCCGAGAGCCTGCGGCCGAGCATGGGGATGGTGGTGCAGGTCCTCGAGGGGCTCGTCGACGTCGAGGTCCCGCCCATCCCGAGGTCGCTCAAGGTGCTCGCCGATCCGTCCAAGTACGTCGAGTTCTTCTCGGGTTTGCCGTCCACCTGAGATTCACTCGCTGCTATCGGCACGAACTTAACAGTAGCGTAAGCGCGTGCGTCAAGAAGCTTGTAGAGTTGTAGTGTAGAATATACTCCGTAGTACCGCAATTCTGCAAAGAGCCAAGAAAATTTGTGTGAGAAGTGCTTTAGTATTGTACGATTATTAACCACATAGAATATATTTGCTTGCGTTTTTTTCTCTTTCTTGGACGTTCAGGTGAAATTCTTCATTTTTGTTTATGACTTATGAAAAAAATCAGAGATCACTCTGCTTTTACTGAAAGCAACAACGATTGCATACAACAGGTGAAATCTCAGTTCCTGTTTGCGACGAACCTGCTGCTTTGTGCTTTCTGTCGAAACAAACTGTCAGCCCAACTTCTAACAGAAGCCCGCATGTTGTTACTGGCAGGCCTATTTGCGTTGTGAAAGCCCAACTTCACGCGTTTATGTTTTTTTGCTCCAGGAAAAGAAAAGCGGATAGGGCCTCAAAAAAAAAAAAAAAAAGGAAAAGAAAAGCGGATCAATCGGATAGCTAAGCTGACGACGCTGAAATCGTGGGCAATCCAGCTCGCAGCTCAGAGCCTGAGCTCTGCTATCCTTGCAGTTGCAGAGAGCTCACACCTCGCGCTCCCATGGCTCTCCTCCGACTCCAAGAACAGTGCTCGCTCCTCCGCATCTCCAGCTCCCACCTCCCTAATCTCCTCAAGCCCGCAAGAATTCCTCGGAGGAAGAGGAACCAACTTTTACCGCCTAATGCGACCAAGAATGCCACCCCCTCCGAAATCCCGGTTCCTCGCGCCCGCGCCGCAGCGCCCAAGGCCGCAATCCCAGGGCGCAAGGCGGCTCCTTGGCGGCAAGCCCTCGTCCCCGTCGCCGCCGCGGCGGTCGCGTCCTGGCCGCTCCCTTCCCTCGCGGCGGAGGGCGACGGGAAGGTGAGCCTCGAGTCCATCGTGGTGGCCATCGACGACTTCAACAACCGCAACCCCTTCTTCGTGGCCGGGGTCGTGTTCGTGTGGCTCGTGGTGATCCCGCTGGTGCAGGAGTACGTCTTCAAGAAGTACAAGCCCGTCAGCGCCATCGATGCTTTCCGCACGCTCCGCGACGTGCCGGAGGCGCAGCTGCTGGACATCCGCCGGGCCAAGAGCGTGCGGTTCATGGCGCCGCCGAACCTGAAGCTTGTCGAGAAGAGTACCGTGCAGATTGAGTTCGACGAGGAGGAAGAGAAGGGTTTCATCAAGGAGGTGCTGACGAGGTTCCCAGACCCGGCGAACACCGTCGTCTGCGTCCTTGACAAGTGAGTGCTACATATAAAACCGATTGAATTACTTACCCTGTACCTGTAGTGCTAGTCTGCCAGATGCAGCATCTGATGTGTCCTTGATTAGAAAGGTTTTGCCTCAAATACAATTATGCAAAATCTAGGCAATCATGGATGTGCCCACCACAAATGCACCACACTGTAAAAGGTTAATGTACATAGTGTTAGATGATTATTATTATTAGCATGGAACAACTTAGAATTTGGTGAAAAAAAAGATAGCCACAAGCTTTCTAGTAAAATGCATATAGCTAAACAAACCAAATGCTGTGTTAATTTTACTACTCTGAAATTGGTTCAATTTTTGGTGAATAGGATTGATTTGTGTACCTTCTCAAATCTCAAAGAATGAGGAATGCGTTCACACGAGCACCACTTTGTTATTCTATTCAATAGAAGGAACTTTGTTATTCTGTTTATTATTCACTAAACCTTAATTTGCATAATTATCTTATTAAAAATGGATGTTGTCTAAAATTTTGTCCCTCAGAGTTTGCTACATTAACAGAGTTAATGAATTTTTTGCTGCATTTGTTGTATATTTGCTTCTTGTGAAAGAGATTGTATTTAAATTCCTACAGGCCCTTTGGTCTTTTATCGTGCTGCCATTTTGTTACCAACTTAATTTTATGCTGTGTAAGGTAGCTTTGATGGTAATTCTTTGAGAGTTGCTGAGCTACTGATCGAGAATGGTTTCAAGGAAGCCTATGCAATTCAAGGGGGCTTGAGAGGCCCAGAAGGGTGGCAGGTAAAGTGTCATTCTATTTTGTGGTGCAAAGGATATAATACATTTTTTCTAACTCTTTCCTCTCTGTTAGGCTGTTCAAGAAAACTACCTTCCCCCATCTGTACATGTATTCCCAAGGAAAAAGAAGGGCATGAAGTTATCTCACACTGGTGTGAGCACTGATGGAGGAGATGGTATGCAGGAGGGAAATGGGGAACCACTAGCTCCAAGCGCCACTGTTGTCAACGCAGGCGATGAATCCACAAATGTTTATGAAAATTCCAATGGAAGTACAACTGCTGCAGAACATGCAACTATGAGACCATTATCGCCATATCCAAATGTATGGTTCCTTTTGCCTTTTCACTGCCACACAAGTTATCCTGCTTCTTCATTTTGTTCATACATCCAACTGGTTACCATTTGGTAATATGACCCAAAATGTCAACTGTATTTGCACACATCTTACTGCTTTTCTTTTGCACTGACAATAAATACACGTTTTCTCCAGCTGTCACACAAATATTACAATGCTAGAGTGCCAGACGTACAAAACATCATCTGATTCACAGCTATCTAAAGCGATATACTCCCTCCGTTTTAAATTATAAGTCGTTTTGGTTCTCTAGCTTCATAGATATTATTATGCATGTAGACATAGTGTATATCTAAATGCACAACATCATCTATGAATCTAATAAAGCCAAAACGACTTATAATTTGGAATGGAGAGAGTATAATTTAGGAAGAAGGGGCCTTTGCCTGCTTGTATTTGCTACGCTGCTAGACTAGAGTGTTGAATATGGTATTTCTTTTTAAAGCCATATATGAATAATTTTTTCGCGACCGTGCCTTAGCACGTATTTCATTAAGAGGAGAAGTATTACAACCTACGGCGACGTCATCGGAAGTGATGACGATGCCCAAAACAATCTAAGAGTTAATTACATATCTGTATGTTGGCGACCGGCAACAGGAGCCTCCCCCAACTTGCTGTAAAGGAACTAGACTAACTAGAAAATTTTGCCTGAATCCAAAGCGAAATCTCCTCCAGTATGCTATCGACCAATTGTGTAGTAGTGCGACTTTGCTGCCTGCCTGCCTGTAAGTGTGAGGATTTTGTTCAAGCCAAATGAACCAACTAACTAGGACAATTAGCGAGTCCAAAGCCTTCCTGCTAGTTTTTTTCTAATCCCCTGTACGACGACCACCAGTCAGCCAAGCAGAGCTCATCTCCTGTGGCCTGTGGGTGTTAGTGACTGCCAGCCCCAACGTGCCAACACCGAGTGCCAGGTCTCTCTACTGAATGAGCAGTCCATCAAGAGATGTGATATGGTTTCATAAGATACATTTGTCATCCTCTTGCAAATGATGTTTTTCCTTCGGGCCGCAGTCCAACAACGATCGTGTAGGACCAGCCAAATGAAAAATTTGTATTTCCCTGGTGCTTTAGTCTTCTTAAGCAGCGAACCCCTGGAACAGCCTGCTGACTCATGAAGAAGGCTCAGTAAGCGGACGCCCATGAATAATTTGGAAAAAATAGATCATGATATCACTGCACGAGCTATTTACTGTTTTAGTTTCTGCAAGGACAGTGAATTGCAGTCGAATTGATATTTACTGACATGAACTGGACACAAGACTGAGTTCTCCGTTAAATTAACTCCCCTTGTTCTGCTTGTAAATATCTTCAGTCGTCCATGCTCCTTTGTTTCTTCATTCTTTGTGATGCAAACTGACCACAAAAATCTTTGATACAACTGTACAAGCAGTTACAAGCATTTGAGTTTATTGTGCAGTACCCTGACTTGAAGCCACCGTCATCTCCAACACCATCAAAACCGACAAGTTAATAGCAACATGGGAAAACCACATGTGTGAAACTCGAAGTCAGAAGCAGACTCCTGCACAAACATTTTTGTGAACTTCTAACCATTGATGTCGAGGAGATCGTTGGGAATTTGGATCACATGGAAGAAAACTCATGCACAAAGGAGATTGTTGGGCATTCTTAGTTCTGTAGTTGTTAAGCTCGTCCAAGTTTGTTGTACTGTTGATTGGTTGTGAATTGCATTGAGAGGGTGATATGACCTTGTGTACGTGACTTGAAACTTTTTGCTGTGTTGTAGAGTTTTTCAGTTTGGCAACTGTGGTTAACTCTGCATTTTTGCTGTCACTGGTTCATGGATCTACATTCAGGCCAATCTCGCTACTACAATTGTAAATGGGTTTCAGATTCAGACTTCTTTTCGATCGTCATCCATACATAGAGAGGCTTTCGTCCAAGGAGTAGATGTTGATCCGTGCTGTTTTTGTCTGATGATGAATCTCTGATAGCTGCACTAAACCGAGAAGATACATCATAAAAGCCGGGAGAAAGGAGAATACATTCCACGAATCTTCAAATCAAGAACAGAACTTCAGAACTCCTAGGGCAGAGTTCCTGATCCCAAGAGAGGTTAGAATCAAATTTCAGGTTTCCCCTTCCCATACAAAGAGCCACGCAACATATTGATAAGGAATATGCCTCCAATTGTTTTCTGCTTAACAGGCTGTGTGTTCTGTAGGCCTATGGTTTTGCAGAACTATATGGTAAAAAAAACAATTATTCCAACCACAAGTTTAAGACCAATGCTCATGGCATCATGGTTCCAGGTCAGATTCCTTGTAGGAAAATTTTAAACCAATGTGCTCAGGCCATTTTGAATTCTGGAATTGTTGGACCATCAAAGGGCAGCTTTCAAAAGCAGCAATGCAAAAACTTACTAACAAAAATGGCCCATGCAGGTCTCGAACCTGCGACCTTGGCGTTATTAGCACCACGCTCTAACCAACTGAGCTAATGGGCCGGATGATTATGTTGTTTCCAAAGAGATTTATAAATCCTAATATTGAATACCCATACCCATTTTGATGACCCTTATAACGAAAGAGTTTGCGAGTCAAAACGTTTGACGTCCTTGATCTGGCTAAAAAAATCCATCACTGCCTGTGTCTCCCAGTCCAGTACTAGACACAGGCTACCCGAGTACCAGCACCAACGTTTCACAATTCTCTGACTCTGTGTGCCCAACCTGCCCTCTGCGACCACTGATACCACTCCCGAGGAGTGACGATCACCACGAGTGCTAGCTGCCCTTTCTGTTCATCCCCGGAAGATCAGCAGCAGGTCAAATGCCACGCGATCGACGAAGCGCTCGTCTTGAAGACGCCCGGCGACGACGACAGGATCAGGATGGTAGTACATCAGTACATGCCCTCTGCAATCTCATCTGCTCACTCGCTCACCAGGCATCAGTATCATACTCCCTCCAAGATAATTAGCCTCTCGTTGTCCAGTCTCGATCTCGGTCATCGCCACCGTAATAGTAATCCTGAACAACACCACGTGGACGCGCGGCACTGATCAGCTCGGTTCTTACTGGTGCTGACGCTGCTGATAGCAACGGCGCCCAGCTGCCGCGCGAGCGACGGCGACCGGCGTGATCATGGCTAGCTGCTCGTACGTGTCCGCGCGCATGTCGGCTGGCCACCGGAATTATCCCCTGGTCCCTGCAGGTAAGATAGCTATAAAAACCAGAGGAGAGAGTACGATCATGATTAGACCTCCCTGCAGGTGCTAAGCTCTAAGCTACTAGCGTGCATTTCACCACTCATGATGATTTCACCGCGTCCTTGGCTCATTGTACTTGGATTTCTATCTTTACCCCCGGCTCGTCTACTGAAGCCTGGTTCAATTCTCCAACTTGGACTTCAATTCACTATTCATCATCTGAGTTTCTCTTACATCACACATCTCAACACACACTTTTTTTACAATTTTTTATTTTAATTCACTATTCATCCTCCGCTGCGCCGCCTTCACTCCCCGCCCCTCTCCTGCTTCGCCGCCGCCTGAGCACGCTGCCGGCAAGGCCGCACGGTCGCTGGGATGGCGACGGCGGGGCGCTTTTCCTCCCCGGTGGTGTGGTGGCGTCGTGAGCCCGCGGATCGGCGCGGCATCGCCTCGACCGCGCCCGCGTGGGGCTCGGCGATGGTGAAGGGCCGCGACCGAGGCGGGCCGGTTGGGAGCAGGGTGTCGGCGGCGGCAGGAGGCTTCTTCTTCTACCGTCACCGCCGCTTTTCCGTCGGGCTGTGCGGGCTCTGGGTCCCCGATTTCTCCTCTCTGGATCTGGGGCCAATGGATGTCGCACCCCCTGCTCCAACACTCCAGCGCTTCACCCCTCTTCGGGACCTCTCCGGCGAACTGGCGGCCGACGTGCTTGATCTAGGCCGCCAGGTGCCGGGTCTGCCCCCGATCTTGCCGTTTGTGCTTCGGGAGATCGGTGGCGTCGCCATGGCGGGCAATTTCAGGGTACGTCAGGTGCTGATCCGCCCCCCTCTACTCACCATCCACGCTCGGGAGACAAGCTTCACCGCCATGGCCAAATCCGGGCTACTTGGTGTTGGAGCCACCGCAGCCTCGTCGTCAGTTTTCCCGTGCGATGTCGCTAGGCCGTCCTACCGCCGGCATGGGCCTGTACGTCTCGTTCAATCTATGGACGTCATTGTGCCCTGTTCTAAGGGGGCGTGGGGCCGGCTTTCGATCCAGAAGGTCAGCGACATCCACAAGGTCGTCGTCTATGTCGAGAAGATCGTCCTCTTGAGGCAAGACCTCTTGTGCTTCTTCCAGCGGTGTTGGCGTCTGCGGATGTCAATATCCTTCTTGAAGCCATCGCTGGAGCACCAACTGCCTGCCTGGAGAGGAGAGGATGGGGTCACATATCCCAGTGGCGACCTCCTATCTTCAATGACAAGACGACGATGGCCATTGCTCACGCATTATATTAGTGAGCAATGACTTCTTTTTCATCGGAGAAAGGCCTTATACCACTTTGGCTTCCTGTTGGGGCGCGCTGAGGTGGGGTGTCCATGGCTCTCAATTCTTCAATGCCATGGACGTTAGTGGGTCTAATACACTTATTTCCATGTACTAGAAGTTTTTTTTGTTTTGAACTTAGTTGTTGTAATAAGTTTGGCTGTGTGTGGTCACGCAGAGGCTTTTGCTGTGTGCGTTACTGCATAGGCCGAAATTTAATTCCATTATCTAAAAAATATCAATATTATATACAGAGCTGCTAGCGCCCGGACGTTCGATCCGGGCGCTAGCATCGGACGGGTCCTGAGCCGCACGATTCGGATGAAGGGAGCTTATCAGCCGTCGATCGCGTTGAGAGGCGTAGCAAATGTTGCGAACAACTTTTGCATGGTTGCGAAGAGCTTTTCCCATGTTGCGAACCGTCGTCCTTGCAACATTAAACGAACGATGTTGCGAGCATGTTGCGAACGTGTTCCGAGCATGTTGCGAATAAGGTTACGTGCAACATCCAACATCATACGTCTTTCTTCCCCCTCCCCACATGTTGCGACCATGTTGCGACCCGTGTTGCGTGCAACATCCAACATCAGGAGTGTCGGTGCGGAATGTAGTCCTGACACTAACTAGTAATAAGCGCTGAGATCTGTCCCTCGATGGTCGGTGCTAAGCAATTAAAGACACTTGGTTTATCCTGGTTCCGGCCGGGGCCGTACATCCAGCAGGGGTGTGCTCGAGGCACCGTATTGCTTCGCACCGGGGTGCCTGTAGTGGGGCGGCTACAAGCGAGGCGGGAGAGGAGGTGTGGCCTCCAAGTCCCAAGCGGCGTGATTGAGGCGAGTGCCAATATCGTAGGGAGGGCGGGAAGCGTATGAACGATCGCGACCCGTGATCCCGTGTCTCCTGTCTCTCTCTGCGGCGAGGGGGATCACCTTCCTTTTATAGACCAAGAAGAGGGTGATCTACAGGCGTGCCGCACTGTTTAGCTATGTGTGGAGGTATGGCGTACAGTGCCGGGGAGTTGGTGGTCGTCCTGGCGAACCTTGCCCTGGTCATGGCGTCGTGGCGTGTCCTGTACTTGAACAGGGGCGACTTCGAGGGTGGAGACGTAGTGGTTGACCGAGGCGTCTCCAGGCGGGCTCGAGGAAGCCGTTGACGGTGATCCGTACGGGGTACAGTGGCAGGCGTGGCGGCGTCCCGTCCCCGCGTGCCCAACAACGCCGGAGTTGTTGTAGCAGTGCCCGGCGTGGCGCTGCAGGGGTGGAGATGGCCGCACAGGACTGACAGTGACGGGGATGGCGCTCCCGCCGGCCTGACGTCACGGCTTGGCCCTGCAGAGTCACGAGAGAAGGGTTCGAGGGTGCAACCGGCCCCCCTTCGAGGGCGTGGCGTGTTAGCCATACGGGAGTGGGCGGCACAGTGTCGCGAAGCTGACACCGGCCTCGTCGCATAGTGCCCCACAGTGGCGGGGATGGGCTTCCCTTAGGGAGTTGGCGGAACAGCGTCGGGGCGTGATTCCCAGGCGCGTGATGGCACGACTCTGCTATGTCAGAGCATTGAATGCTCGTACCCACGTGCGAGAGCCGGTGCGCCTATGAGGGAGCCTCGAGCGAGGCGGAGCCCGCTCGAGGGAGGAGGGACCCGCTCGAGGAGGGGTGAGGCCTCGAGCGAGGCGGAACCCGCTCGAGGGAGGTGTCAGCCCTCGAGCGAGGCGGAACCCGCTCGAGGGAGGCATGAGCCCTCGAGCGAGGCGGAACCCGCTCGAGGGAGGTGTCAGCTTTCGAGCGAGGCAGAACCTGCTCGAGGGGGCCTTTGATTGGGCCACTCTGGTGGGCCGTGGGGGCCACTGCGGCGTGGGTCGTGCCGTGTGTGCATGTTTAGATTAGAGGTGTGTTTCGTTTTGTTTTTCGCAGGTTTTAAGCAGGATTCCCTCGGTTTTTTAGGGGACCCTCGGGGCTGTCCCCGACAGTAGCCCCCGAGCATCTGTGGGTGTGTGTTGACGGTGAAAATCCGTCAACCTAGCCATGAGTTTACCTTCGGTGTTGGCATAAGTTTTATACCTTATCCATTGGTACTAACCCCCGTGGTATAACAAGTTCACGTGTGCATGTCGATTTTGGAGTTTAGTGTTTATGCAGGGTTTTAGCGTTGAAAGCAAGACTTTCGGGATAAGTTCATCAAGCACCTTATGACAAGACCTTGAAGCCCCGTACAAGTCATGCAATGAAGCAAACTTAACTCCAAGAAGTCAGGGACTTGATTTAAGAAGACGACAAACTCCGAGGATCTAACCAGAAAAGTGCTGAATCTTGCAAGACAAGGAGTTATGCCCAATTCGGAGAGAAACTGACGACATGGACCTACATGCAGAAGGGGGAAACATCCAGGAAGCAAGGGAACTGACGTAGAGCAAAGGAGGCCTCGGGGCCGGGCACGGATGGGCCCGGGCGGTCGGCCCGGCCCCGTCCGGGGGCCCGTTTGCCCCCTCCTTTGCCCTAGCCGCCATTCAGGCTATTTATAGCCCCCTAACCGAGAGCCACGAATCATACAATTCATCATCGGCCGCCGAGGAGCAGAGAAGAGAGGGACACCATCTCGGAGAGGAGAGGGTCGAGCTAGTTGACTAGGGTTTCCCTAGCCGACGTGGGAACCTTGCACGGAAGACCACGTCGGAGTTCCCGGAGCTAGAAGCAAGATCAAGGAAGGATCCCGGTGGTGATCTTGTGTATGTATCATTGTTATAGTTGAATTATCAAGTTAAATCTTTTCCTAGCGATCAAGTGTTTCCTCGAAGATTTCGTTTTTCGATCGGCTTTGCTTATTCCAATTCTATTCTCGAGATAGATTACATAGGGTGTTCTTGTAGCCGCGGTGGCTAGAGGTACACGCCGGATCTTCCGAAAGAATCTCGACTTGTCTTTTGACTCGCCCTAAGCTCCCCGCATGAGTAGGGATACGTTGTGACAGAACGGGGGTTCTGAAAGGCGGATGTTTTCGGATTTGGACGGGAAACCACGATTTAAAGAGGCTTCTTATAAGATTCGATTTGCTACTTCTTCTCTTACTTGGAACTTCAACAAAAGGCTTACCCCGATCTCTCTAGATCGGTTTATCTACCAAATCTTACTTTGTTATCTCCGGCCTTTAGTAGATTAGATTAGTTTTGTGTCTTTCATCTAGATGCATTAGGGTTTCTTTTACCGAAGATTGGAGTTACTTGGCTTTACTAGATCAACTTTTGCGTCACACATTTTTCCACGGATTCGATACCTTGGGTTCACCACTCGAGGGAAGAAGGGTCCCTTGACTATGACGGGAGACTTGTCCGCTTGCAAGTCATAAACGAACTTTGATATAACTATTAACCGTCAACAAGCCCCTTTTTCTGGCGCCGTTGCCGGGGAACAAGTGATCAAGATTTGATTTTTTATTGCCTTTTTGTAATTTTCAGTTTTCTTTTTGTTTTTCTTTTTGCATCTACTAAATTTTGATCATCCTCAAAATACATCTAATCTAGTTTGTCTAACCCTAGTTTATATAGATTTGTTTTTACTTTCTAGTTTTTGCATATTTTGTTTATTGCTAACCCTAACAGGAGGTGGACGGCTACCTCTCCAACAAACCCGATAATTTTGTGGATGATCCAGAAAAACTTTACAGGCTAAGGAGACGCGAAGCACATCAAGCTAAAAAGCTGGATTTTGTAGATTCGGAGTCGGAAGACAAAGGATCACAGGAATCTCCGAAGAATTCACCACCTCAAAGTCCTCGGGAGAATCGACTTCCACCGATGGGTGACCAACCACCGCAAGAACGCAAGATTGGGGAGCTATGCACCCCGGACATCATCGACCTGCCAATCTTGAACCTTGAGGAGATCGGAAGACCGTTCGAGATCAAGACCTCAACAATCCGCATGGTGCAACATTCACCCTTCACCGATAAAGAGGATCCAAACCTTCACCTCCAAGCATTCATTCAACTATGTCAAACTTTCAACATGGATGGGGTGACTCAAGATCAAATGAGGGCAAGGCTTTTTCCGTTCTCACTACTCGGGAAGGCGTTGCAATGGTTCCACTCTCAACCGGCGGAGACAGTGCAAAATTGGAACACGTTAATGAAGGCTTTCATGAAGGAATACTACTCACCGGGTAAAACTCAAAGTTTGCGTAACAAGATTGCCACCTTTGTTCAATATCCTACGGAAACTATCTCAGAGGCATTCGAGCGCTTCAACGAGTACACCCGGGCAGTTCCACATCACAAGTTCCCGAAGGAAGACCTCGTGCAAAAGTTCTATCAAGGACTCACCATGGCGTCAAGGACGATCATCGATGCATCGACGGGAGGATCCATCATCGAACTTACACCGACGGAAGCTTTCACTCTATTCAAGAAGGTCGCGGATAATGACACATGGGCGTCATCCGGGCGCCTACATCCGGTTCAACCCACGGGGAACGTCAAAGGAGTCTTGCAAGTGGAGAAGGAATACATACTTGAAGGCAAGATCGACTCGCTCATGAGGAGGTTGGAGAAGATGGAGATGGAAAAGAAAGAGGCTCAAGACTTGAAGGCCGCCGAAGCAAGATCCACATGCGAAGAGTGTGGAGAGTATGGCCATGTCCGCAAAGATTGTCCGGATGAAGCCAAAATGCTCGACTACATGAGGAAGGGAGAATTGCCGAACTTCCGCTACGGGTAAGGTAGACCTCAATTTAATGCAAGCTCATCTATTCCTAATGCGGTTCCGCTTCGTATACAATTGAAGGAGTTCATGGATGAGCAAGCTAAGATCAACAAGGACACCGTCACCAAGTCAAGACCATAGACAAGGTGTTGGAGAACATCGATAGCAAAGTGACGGAGGTCGGAAGTTCCAATCATCAAGTGCTCAACATGATGAAGATGCTCGAGATGCAAGTTGGACAACTTGCGGAGCACCTCACTAATGATGAAGGGAAGCTTCCGGGACAACCCAAAAGTCCTGAATCGGCGAAGGCCATTCAAACACGTTCGGGGAAGGAGACCGAAGATCCGGAACGTTCCGCGGGAGCAAGGAAGCTTAAACCACCCACCGAGGTGGAAGGAGTTGCTAAAGAGAAGGTTACGGGGATCGTCACCGAAGAGCCCGAATTTGAGATGCCGGAGGAAGACACGAGGATACCGCAACTCAAGCCACGCTACTTCCGAGGTAAACTTGACAACCACTTTGAGAAGAAGTTTGTGGAAGTTGTGCGTAGACTTAGCATCAACATGCCATTACTAGATGCCCTACAAGTACCTACATATTCTCGTTACTTTAAAGACATACTTGCAAATAAATATGAGATAGCAACACTCAGGGTAGATCATGTTAAGATGTCCGAGGAGTGTAGTGCCGCTATTGCTAATGGGCTAGAGAAGCAAAAGGACCTCGGGTGCCCTACTATTCCATGTTCGGTTGGTTCTTTCAACTTTGAGAAGGTGTTATGCGACCTTGGAGCTAGTGTAAGCGTCATGCCGAGGGATGTGTTCGAGAAGCTACGCCTACCAATGGAGCCTACGGGTATATGTTTGGAGTTGGGAGATAACTCCATTCGCTATCCCTTGGACATTGCTGAAGATGTACCCGTGAAGGTCGAACACCACTTCATCCCCGTCGACTTCGTTGTGCTCGAGATGGGAGAGAGAGAGAAGCCGCCTCTCATCCTTGGGAGGCCTTTCCTCAAGACTGTGGGAGCTACTATTGATGTTGGCAAGGGGGAGATCATGTTCGATATCAACGGAGAAAGGAGTTCCTTCAAGTTCTGTCCAAGAATCGAGGCATGCAACATGATTGGAGTGAAGGGAGAACCAAAGCGAAAGGAGGGGCTGAAAAAGAAGAAGGAGCCGAAAAAATGAACGTAAAGAAAATCAAAGAAGGTGTTGCATCCGTCAAGACAAAGGAAGAGAAGCCGCCTATGAAGACCAAAAAAATGACTAAGCCGGAAGACAAACCCGTGCCCAAGATGGTGCGGAAGTGGGTACCCAAGATTGCAACGCCCGCAAAGAGCGTTGATCCGAAGTAATCAAGTGAAGAAGTCTAGCTATAGACTATAAACGAAGCGCTAGACGGGAGGCAACCCGTTTCGTCGAGTCAAGAATAAGCTACCGTGAGGACAACCCGATTCCAGGTTTTTCGAGTCTTTTTAATAATTTAGTTTTGAGTTTTATTACGCAAAGACATTAGACTTAGAAGTGGTTGAACAATATTAGAGACATAATTCTTGATTGAATGTTTTGCTTTATCATAAACCCTTTGCATGAACCCTCATATGTGCTTGTTTGTTCTTTTCTTTTCGAGAAACCACAACCAAATAATTTCAGAACCTAAATCAACCTTTCACCCTCATTATGGTGCTGAGGTTGACTTATTTTTCATGCTAAAACCACACGAGTAGAGCCACGACTTATATCTAGGTGTTAATAAAATTTCAGCACGTGGTAGGACTCGTGTGAACCTAGAAATCAAAACTTTTGGTTGGTTTAAAAATCTATATCCTTGGTTTCTCTAGGATTAGAATTTTTCTAAGCCTTATCTAATTTTGTTCTATTCAAAATCTCTCTTATTTAGCCAAAATTAGAACCCAAACCTATGCCCCCATGATCAAGCCGGGAAAAGTTTGCTCTCAACCGATGAAGGCAAACTATACCGGTGAGACCGATATCAACGTAGTCGGAAAATATTTTCGACTTACATTTGTTTTTAATGGTTTAGAAACTTCTCTAAATTTATGCTTGAGCTCTTGCATGGCTCTGAAAAATATTGTTAATTTCGAATTAGAGGAGTGCTTAACCTTAAACACACCTAAAGGGAGACAATCTAGTTTGAATTAATCATGCATGCACCATTGAATACCCTTTCATCAACTTTCATCAAGACCACATGTAAAGGACAAGCATGGTGGGCAGCAAGCATCAACTTTGCAGGAATTTCCTGGTGGCATGTGAAGCAAGTGGAGCTAGAGAGCATGGACATGACCCAAAGCATGAAGCATCAAGTGGAAGGACCAATAATGCAAGAAAAGGAGTGGACGAGAGCGTTTGGGCGGTGCAACTCGTGGAGCACGCGGGCAGGAAAGTTGCAGAGGCGAAATGATCGTGCTGGAAGAAAGCCGAGGCGGGGAGGAGCACCGGCACCCCGGGCCGGTTAGCCCGGCCGGCGGCCTCCCCTACTTAAGGAGCCCCCCGGCTCCCGTTTTCTGCAGGCAAGCTTCCCTCTCCTTCCTTAGTTTGTGTGTTCAAGTTTGTGTGCCCAAAACCTCCGTAGACATAGCCAACCTTCCCAAGCTTGATAGCTCAAAAAAAATCCACCACCTTAATCCACTCAAAGTCCACATCCGAAGTAAGATTTTTTAGTGCCTAGTTACCGGTTGCAACCCGGAGTTTTAGTAGAAGAAAAGAGTGCAACAACCATGTGGAAGAAAACCACAAGTCTCTTCTCCAAGAAGAAGGGTTCGTCGTCATCCAAGCCGTCGTCGACGACGTCTTCGAGGAGTCACTCGGTTTCTGAGTCTCCCCGGAGCATGGAGACGGATACGGCGCCACCAAGGAGGAACGATGCTCTCCTCCTTGGTGGTATGAGGGCTACAAGGAGCACGTCCATGAGGTTTACCGAACCTCAAGAGCACACGGAGGAGCAGCCCGCGCCACCACGACGATCGACCCGTTCGACCGCGCCACCTCCTTACACTCCGATATATTCCTCGTACGGCTTCATCATTTTGTCGTCGTTGGAGGAGGAGAGGCTCTCTCGTCTTGAGAAGAGGCTTGTGCCCAACGTCGAGTTCGACGACCAAGCACTCTTCACCTTGGGTTTTGGCACCGACATATACTACATGTTGGGGCACCTTGGATGGGTGCAATTCTCCAACGGAGTATCGGCGGACACCCACAAGGGTTTCGCCTTGGAAATCTTGATGACCATTGCACCTATCCTTGATGATGGGGTGCAAAGCTTATCATTCCGCTTGGAGGGAGTCCAACAAGTGGTTCCCTACGAGCATGTTAGGGAGCTACTTGGATTCCATAAGGGAGCTCCGGAGAAAGTTGACGTGCCACCCGACATGTTAGTGGGATTTTGGAATTTAATCTCTGGAGAAGCCCATCAACAACGCAATTGCATCCGCAACCCCATTATCCGGATATTTCACTCTTGGATGTGCAAGAGGGTATTGGGGAGGATGATGGAGACGAAGGTGACCGACACGAAGTTGAATTGGCTCTACTCGGCTTTAATTGCCAAGCAGCCAATAGACCCCTCTTACCTTATGATCAACCATTGGTGTTGCGAGGCAACATCGGGGGCGGGACATATTGGTTCGGGGTGCTACCTCTCCATGTTGGCCTTCTCCTTACGGACGGGGATCACAAGGAACCCCGACCATCTTTTGTGTGGTACTTCTCTCGGCATTGAATATTTGCGACAAGGCAAATACATTAGTGGAGATGAGAGAGGAGGTTTTCGTTTGGCCATAGTGAACCTACCCCTTCCGGATGCGAGGCTTAGGCTTTTCATCGAAGGGAGGAAAGATTGGTTGGAAGAGGGACTCCTTGTCCCGGCAAGGAAAAACAAAAGAGGAAGAATTGTAGAGGAGGGAACATCCTCCGCACGAGCGAGTGGTGCACAACCCAATGTGCAGTGCCACCATTTGGCGGGATTCCTCCTCCGCCAAGTTATTACGGAGGGCCACAAGAGCAAGCATGGGAGGGGGTGGTGCACCGGTACCCCCACCAAATTATGTGGTGCCCAACGCTAACTTCGCAGAGCCCTACGCACAATATCCCCAACCACAACAAAGCATGGCCATAATTGGAGGGTATGTTGCAAGAAACGCCCAAAACGTCGCAGCCATCCAAGCCAACGCAGCTCAACTTGGTGAGGGCAATGCAAATATTGCCTATGAGCTTGGACGCCTTCACCTAGTGGAGCCGAATCAATTCGTCGGAGGGAATGTCCAACCGTACTATGAGCAAGGGTATTACTATCAAGATCATCAACACCAACCACCGGCGGAGGACTAGGAAGATTAAGGAACTTTAGTTTTCTTTTCTTTTCTCTTTCTCTGTAATTTTCAGCTTTTGTTTGTGTGTGTTTGCGTAATATTTTCTGTTTTTATTTAAATTTCATCAAGTGTGTTTGTTTATTTTCAGTTTGTATTTCAACTTGATTTCATCATCAATAAAGACACCACCTTGATTATATCATTGGAAAAGTTACAAAAATTTGTGCCATGATGATATATGATTATAATTGCTGCTTTGTTTATCTTTGTAATTGATTTATGCATGTTAAAGCTAGTGCTCTCTTAAAATACGAATCTGAATTTATTTAAGTACTAGCTTAATCTTTAGCGGAGGTTATGATTAAAATAAAGACCCATAGTGTTTTATGTGCTCTCAAGTTATGAATAGATTGAAGATGTCTTTTATGCTCAAAAATATCGCTAACCTTGTCATGAATATCACTTGTGTGTTGCTCAACCTATCCAAAGACTAATATATATTTGAGTGCATAAACCTTAGTGTACAAGATTTATTTTTGAGTGAGTTATTGCAGGCCATGATTTCTCTGGCCCGAGACTAAGAAGCTGGTCATTCCGTTTTTGCGTATCTATCTTTTTGCTAGCCTTTTATCCGTGCATTGTGTATCCCCGCATCGGAGATCTCACAAACCTCACCGGATATCCACCCTTAAAACCAAATATCATCTTTTGTGTTTACCTCCTTGACCACAACCTATCGTTGAGAATGGATCATCAATTCAAGGAAGATCGCAAGACGGTACCAACATTGAAGAATTCAAGTATCTCTCCAAGGAAAAATATTTCCGGTACCTACCTTATTTATCGCCTCTTTGCTCGAGGACGAGCAACGTCTAAGCATGGGGGAGGAGGTAGGTACGATGCAATTTTAGAGTTCAAAGGGGAGTATTTTTAAAAAAAAAAGAAGAAGAGAAAGAAAGTTCAAAGGCGATGTACGGGACTTCCACGGTGAAAGTCGCACAAGAAAAAAATGATGAAAGAAAGAAAGAAAGAAAGAAAAGAAGGAGAAATATGAGAAAGAGAAAAAATATGAGTATGCATAAAGTGAACTCCCCGGTTCTCTAAAGTGCATTCAAGGCTTCAAGTTTAAAAGATCCATTCTCATTTTCCAACCATGTGTAATCCGATAACGAGGACTTCCTTTGTGCCTCGGGATCACTCTTTGCCATTTGCACATGTCCACTCATCTAAAGTGTGCGTATTTTTCTCTTTCCCCTCCTTGATTTAACATTATTTTCCAATGACCTTTTTGACGAGTCTCGGTAAGACCATGAGAAGCTTGTCTTGTTTTGACAACACCTCATTTATAAAATCTTGTTAGGACTAAACTTTCCCAAAGCTCCATATAAAGCCTACCACACATATATGTTATGAGAGGGAAAGGAGTAGAATATATAGGTATGAGAGACAAGCGAGTTGAGAGTTCATGAGCAATATACAAGATGATTTAAATTTGTGAACTTGGTTTATCTTTTCTTTATCTCGTTCTTTATTTCAAAAATTCTGAGATCTATTTAAACTTTGTGAGCATGTTAATACTCGTGGGATAAGCTTAATCTACCCTCCGTAGAGATGAAGGCTAGTATATTATGGAACTTTAATGAATTAAAATTTTTAGAGCATTATGTTTTCTCATGTTTGATCAAGTGCAAAGTTTAAACATTGTTTGGCAACGATGATATCCATCGAAGGCTTACTCGAGGACGAGCAAGGTTTAAGCATGGGGGAGATGTTGACGGTAAAAATCCGTCAACCTAGCCATGAGTTTACCTTCGGTGTTGGCATAAGTTTTATACCTTATCCATTGGTACTAACAAGTTCACGTGTGCATGTCGATTTTGGAGTTTAGTGTTTATGCAGGGTTTTAGCGTTGAAAGCAAGACTTTCGGGATAAGTTCATCAAGCACCTTATGACAAGACCTTGAAGACCCGTACAAGTCATGCAATGAAGCAAACTTAACTCCAAGAAGTCAGGGACTTGATCCGAGAAGACGACAAACTCCGAGGACCTAACCAGAAAAGTGTTGAATCTTGCAAGACAAGGAGTTATGCCCAATTCAGAGAGAACCGACGACATGGACCTACATGCGAAGGGGGAAACATCCGGGAAGCAAGGGAACCGACGTAGAGCAAAGGAGACCTCGGGCCGGGCTCGGATGGGCCCGAGCCGGCCGGCCCGGGCCGGTCGGCCCGGCCCCCGTCCGGGGCCCGTTTGCCCCCTCCTTTGCCCTAGCCGCCATTCAGGCTATTTATAGCCCCCTGACCGAGAGCCACGAATCATACAATTCGTCATCGGCCGCCGAGGAGCGAGAGAAGAGAGGGACACCATCTCGGAGAGGAGAGGGTCGAGCTAGTTGACTAGGGTTTCCCTAGCCGACGTGGGAACCTTGCACGGAAGACCACGTCGGAGTTCCCGAGCTAGAAGCAAGATCAAGGAAGGATCCCGGTGGTGATCTTGTGTATGTATCATTGTTATAGTTGAATTATCAAGTTGAATCTTTTCCTAGCGATCAAGTGTTTCCTCGAAGATTTCGTTTTTCGATCGGCTTTGCTTATTCCAATTCTATTCTCGAGATAGATTACATAGGGTGTTCTTGTAGCCGCGGTGGCTAGAGGTACACGCCAGATCTTCCGAAAGAATCTCGACTTGTCTTTTGACTCGCCCTAAGCTCCCCGCATGAGTAGGGATACGTTGTAACAGACTGGGGGTTCCGAAAGGCGGATGTTTTCGGATTTGGACGGGAAACCACGATTTAAAGAGGCTTCTTATAAGATTCGATTTGCTACTTCTTCTCTTGCTTGGAACTTCAACAAAAGGCTTACTCTAGATCGGTTTATCTACCCAATCTTACTTTGTTATCTCCAGTCTTTAGTAGATTAGATTAGTTTCGTGTCTTTCATCTAGATGCATTAGGGTTTCTTTTACCGAAGATTGGAGTTACTTGGCTTTACTAGATCAACTTTTGCATCACACATTTGTTCCACGGATTCGATACCTTGGGTTCACCACTCGAGGGAAGAAGGGTCCCTTGACTACGACGGGAGACTTGTCCGCTTGCAAGTCATTGTCGGGGACCGCCCTAGGGGTCCCCTTAAACAACGGGGAATCCTCACTTAATCCCGGTATCTAAACACGCTAAGCCTAACCATGCAGGAAACTAACCATACAGGACTTAGCCTATGCGGCAGGACTCCGGAAGCCCACCAAGACGGCCCGACCAGAAGACCCCTCGAGCGGGCTCCGCCTCGTTCGAGGGGCGACCCCCTCCTCGAAACGGACTCCGCCCCGTTCGAGGGGGCGACCCCTTCCCTCGGCGGTCCGCCCCCGCTCGAGGGCTCGCTCCCCCTCGAGCGAGTCTCGTCTTGCTCGAGGGTCCGCCCCTCCCTCGGCGGGGCCCGCCACACTCACGGCGCGCGCCGCACGCGTGCGCCGGCCCCGTACTTGGGCATTTAACGCCCTGACGCCGCGGGACGGCGCCATCATGCGCCCGGGCTCACGCCCGGTGCCGCCGCACCAACTCCCCCGGGGAGGAGCCCATCCCCGCCACTGTGGGATGGACTGTGCGGTACGGCCGGTGTCAGTCCCGTGACACCGCGCGCCCACTACCGTACGGCTAACGCGCCCGACCCTCGAAAGAGGGCCGGGCGCACCCTCGATTCACTTTCACGTGACCCCGAGGTTAGGTGAGGGGCGCTAGGCCGGTGGATGGCCATCCCGGCCACTGTAACGGCGCGGCCGCCGTACCCACGCGTGCAGGCGCACGCCCGACTCCGCGAGCGCACGCCGGGCACCGCGGCAACCACTCCACTACCGCGAGCTCATTGGGAAGGAACGCCGTTCTGCCCGCTCCTGTACCCCGTACCAGCCATCATCAGCACCTCCCTCGAAGCCTATCAGAGGACGCCATCGCCATCTGCCGCCTCCTACCCTCGAACCGCCACTGTTCGGGTACGAGGTAGGCCATCATGGCCGGATCGCAGCGAAGATCGTCCGGACGGCCGCCCACTCTACGCCGTAGCGCGACATGCTCCCTCACGTAGCTAGGTAGCGCGGCGTGCGTGTAACCCGTCGCCCCCTTGGCCTATAAAGGGGGAGGCGAGCCCCCAGTCGCGGGGGGGGGGGGGGGGGACGAATTCAGAGGAACACAACACACCGTGCACTCACTCTCTTATTCTCCCACAACATCTTCAACCACTCTCCCAGGGACTTGGAAGCCACGCTTCCTCTCCCGCCTCGCTTGTACTTGCCCCACTACAAGCGCCCCGGTGCCGAGCAATACGGTGCCACGAGCACGCCCTCGCCGGGACGTACGGCCCCCTCGGCCGGAACCAGGATAAAACCTTGTGTCATTTGTAGCTTAGCATCGACCATTGAGGGATAGACCTAGGCGTTATCTACTGGTTAGTGTCGGGACCATATTCCGCACCGACAATTGGCGCCCACCGTGGGGCAAACGAGCGCCTAAGGTCATTTCGCCAACTCCCTCCATGGTGATTCGCACTGAGTACCGTGCTACGCGCTACAACATGGGTAGCTCGGACCCTCTCCCGCCGGGTTCGAGATCCGCTTCGGAGACTTGAACTTCCGGGCCACGGGGAACGGCTATCTCATGCGCCTCACCAATCGTGAGGAGCCGCGCGCGCGGCGCGAGGCAGTGCCGCTCGGCCTCCGCCGCACGCACGACACCGGCGCGGGCACCCGCGCAGGCACGGATGCTGCGGGTCCGTCGACGCCGCGACGCCGTCGACGCTCGGGGGCCGCGCTCCCGCCGGGCGCGGTCCGAGCGGCGGCAAGCCGAGCGCGCCGCCGCCCAACGCGGTGCGCCCACCGTCACAACGGCCGCCACCGCCCCGGTGGGGACCGCGTGCGTCTCGGGACCGCGCATCCCCATCGGCCGCGCGGCGCCACGACGGCCCATAACGCCAACGTGAACACGACGATGCGCCGGTTCCGCCGGCCGCCACGTCTTCGTCGCCGGGGATCCCGCACCTCGGCCAGCAGACGAGTCGTCCCCCGGGCTCCGTCGACACGATGCCACCCGCCAACCGCCACGGGTACGCGGAGTGGGACTTCTCCGGCATGCCGGACCCCGGTCGCGTTCGGGCACTTCCTCGACGCCACGGACTGCGGGTTTGGTCGCTCCGACGACTCCGAAGCACGGGAGCTACGACCCCACGCGGGAGTGTTGCGCCGTCATCACCAACGACCCGGCCAACGCCGCCGTGCGGCGGGCGCCGGGAGACGGGGAAGTCACGCCCGCCCCGGGGATCGCCACGCGCCCGGCCGCGGGGCCGAGCGCTCCCGCCGGGGCCGACGTCGACGCACGGTGGCCCAAGCCCGCGAGCTTGAGGCCAAGGCGGCGGAGGAGTACCGGACGACGGCTACTCCGCGCCTCGATGGCGGGGGAGGCCTCCGCGCGCGGCGAGCGCGCGCGGGAGCCGGGCCGACAGTCCGTGACCGCCCTCAACCCCGTCCCCAACGTCGACAACGCGGATACGCCACCACGGGCGAGCCAAAAGCTCATCGCCGCCGCGACGTTGCTACGCGCCATGCCGGCACCCTCGACCCCCGAGGGCTCGAGACATGCACCGCGAGGTGCGGACTCTCCTTGAGCAAGCGGCCGTCCGGCGGCCGAGAGCTCGGCCTCACGCATCCGCCAACAGGGGGGACGCACGGGGTGATGATCCCGCACGGGGGGGAGAACCCTCGGTGCACGTGGGTCAACCCGCCGACCGGGGGCGAACGCCGGCCAAGGAACGGCTCCTCGACACGCGCGGGCGCCGGATGGCGATGCCCGCAACGTCATCAACGCCGGGCGCACCGGCCAAGGCGGACGCGCGAGCGGCCAGGGGCTACCACCCTCGAAGGGGTGGACGCTACGACAGCGGTGAGGATCGCTCCCCGACACCGGAGCCCCCGGGCACCCGTGTGTTCAGCCGGGAGATCCGCACAGCGGCGTTCCCCCAGCGCTTCCGTCAGCCCTCGACGATCGTCAAATACAACGGGGAGACGGACCCTCGTGTCTGGCTCAACGACTACCGCCTAGCTTGTCAGCTGGGCGGGGCCACTAACGACGAAGTGATTATCCGCAACTTGCCCCTGCATTTGGGCGACGCGGCCCGGACATGGCTCGAGCACCTGCCCGCCAGCCAGATCCATAACTGGGACGATCTAGTCCACACCTTCGTGGGCAACTTCCAGGGCACGTACGTGCGCCACGGGAACTCCTGGGATCTGCGCTCCTGCACGCAGAAGCCGGGCGAATCGCTACGGGACTTCATACGGCGCTTTTCCAAGCGGCGCACGAGCTCCCCGCCGTGGCGCGATCCGAGATCGTGCACGCGTTCCTCGAGGGCACCACGTCTGGGACCTTGTGCGCGGGGCGGGGACGCAGCCCGCCCACGGACTCGAACGAGGCGTTCGACATTGCCACCCGCTTCGCCTCGGAGAGGAGGCCGTGGGAGCAATCTTCGACGGCAAGAAGGGCAAGCGCTCGAGGACACGCCCGCGGAGGGCGGCGGGTCCAAGGAGCCGCGCCGCAACGACAAGCGGGGCAAGAAGGGGAAGAAGCCGCGCCGCGAGGCGCGCGAGCAGGGGCGCAACAGGCGGCAACGCCGAGGCCCTCGCCGTTGACCCGGCCGCCGACGGGGCCCTCGACCGGCTCCTCGAGGCCGGGGGGTGTTCGACGACATGATGAAGAAGCCATGCCCCTACCACAAGACCCCCGTTAACCACACTCTTGAGCGGTGCGACATGCTCAAGAAGTTCTATGGCCGTGCCGCCGCGAAGGAGGGCGGAGGCCAAGAAGGATGGAGGCGATGGCGACGCGGGTGGTTTCCCTGCCGTCGAAAATGTGTTCCTCATCTTTGGGGGACCTACGTCGACATGTCGACCGGCGGCGCAAGAAGGAGCGGCACGAAGTCCTCGCCGTAGAGAGGGCACCTCCGGCCTTTCTCAGCGGTCGAAGGATGCCATCACCTTTAGCCGGGATGATCACCCAAATCGCATCCGAACCGGGCCGGTACCCAGCGGTGGTTGATCCCATCATTGGGAACGCCGGTTTCGAAGGTCCTTATGGACGGAGGCGGTAGCCTCAATATCCTCTTCACGCATACATTGCGCCCGATGGGGATTGGGTGGACCCAGCCGCGGCCCGGCACGAAGCCGTTTCACGGCATCGCGCCGGCAAGCGGGTTCAACCCCTCGGGCGGATCCCGATGCCCGTCCGGTTTGGGACACCCAAGAATTTCCGCAAGGAAACCCTCACCTTCGAGGTGGTGGGATTCAAAGGGGCCTACCATGCCATCCTTGGGCGACCATGCTATGCCAAGTTCATGGCGGTCCCCAACTACACGTACACGAAGATGAAGATGCCAGGTCCAAACGGCGTCATCACCGTCGGGTCGTCGATCGAGCATGCATTCGACGCGACGTCGAGTGCGTGGAACATGCGGAGGCACTAGCGCTGGATGAAGCGCTGGTGAACACACTGGAGAAGATGGTCAACGACGACCTCAGCTCCGCCGCCAAACACATCGGCACCTTCGAGGCCGCCGAGCAAACCAAAGGGGTCCCCCTCGACCCGTCGGCCCCCGAGGGCAAGGCGTTGAGGGTCAGCTCGACCCTCGATCCTAAATAGGAAGCAGTGCTCGTCGACTTCCTCCGCGCCAACGCCGACGTCTTCGCGTGGAGCCCCTCGGACATGCCAGGCATCCCGAGGGAGGTCGCCGAGCACTCCCTTGATATCTGCCCTAACGCTGCGCGCCGTGCGGCGAGCGGCCGCGCCGCTTCGACGAGGAGCGGTGACGGGCGATCGGAGCGGAGGCGCGGAAGCTCCTCGAGGCCGGGTTCATCAAGGAAGTGTTCCACCCTACGTGGCTAGCTAATCCTGTGCTTGTAAAAAAGAAAAATGGGAAGTGGAGGATGTGCATAGACTACACTAGTCTCAATAAAGCGTGTCCAAAAGTTCCCTTTCCTTTGCCACGTATAGATCAAATCATTGATTCTACGGCGGGTGTGAACTACTGCGCTTCCTCGATGCCTACTCGGGATACCACCAAATAAAAATGAAGGAGTCCGACCAGCTCGCGACTTCGTTCATCACACGGTTCGGGACGTTACGCTACGTCACGATGCCTTTTGGCCTCGGAAACGCGGGCGCGACATATCGGCGCGCATGCGGCACGTTTTTGGGGACCATATCGGGCGGACGGTCGAGGCTTACGTAGACGACATCGTCGTCAAGACCGAGAAGGCGGACGACCCGGTTAGCGATCTTGGCATCGCGTTCGGTGCACTGCGGGCCAATCGGGGGTCAAGCTCAACCCCGAAAAATGTGTCTTTGGAGTGCCGCGGGGCATGCTCCTAGGGTACATCGTCTCCCGGCGGGGGATCGAGGCCAACCCCGAAAGGTCGCGGCCCTCGAGCGAATGGGTCCAATTCGGGACCTCAAGGGAGTGCGAAGGTGTTGGGGTGCCTCGCCGCCTTAAGCCGCTTCATCTCGAGGCTCGGTGAGAAGGGCCTGCCCCTCTACGGGCCGCTCAAGAAGCACGAGCGCTTCTCTTGGACCGCCGAGGCCCGGGAAGCGCTCGACAAGCCGAAGGCGTCGGCCGACGCACGCCCCAATCCTTGCGCCGCCGCGAGACGGCGAACCCCTCCGGCTCTACGTGGCCGCGACCACCCGGGTGGTCGGCGCCGCGATTGTCGTGGAGCGCACGGAGGAAGGGCATGCCTTGCCTCGGTGTGCGAGGCCGGTCTACTACATCAGCGAAGTCCTGTCGGACACAAAGACGCGCTACCCCCAGGTCCAGAAGCTGTTGTACGCGGTAGTCCTCGCGCGGCGCAAGCTCCGCCAATACTTCGAGGCCCACCGAGTTACGGTGGTCTCTTCCTTCCCGCTAGGGGAGATCATCCGCAACCCCGACGCGGCAGGCAGAATTGCCAAGTGGTCCGTGGAGTTGATGGGTGAGACGCTCGCCTACGCTCCGCGCAAGGCCATCAAGTCGCAAATCCTAGCCGATTTCGTCGCTGAGTGGACAGACACGCAGCTGCCGCCCCCTCAGATTCAAGCAGAGTGCTGGACTCTGTTCTTCGACGGCTCGGTGATGAAGACAGGAGCGGGCGCGGGCCTGCTCTTCGTGTCACCCCTCGGGGAACACATGCGCTACGCAGTGCGCCTCCACTTCCCCGCATCCAACAATATGGCGGAATACGAGGCCCTTCTCTGCGGCCTCAAAATCGCCATTGAGTTGGGCATCAAGCGCCTCGACGTGCGAGGGGATTCGCAGCTCGTGATCGATCAAGTCATGAAGAACGCGAGGGCGCCACGACGACAAGATGGAGGCTTGCTTGTAAAGCCGTGCGGGCCCTCGAAGACAAATTCTACGGCATCGAGCTTAATCATGTACCCGGCGCGTACAACGAGGAAGCGGACGAGGCCGGCAAAAATAGCGTCGGGCGGATCACCGTTCCCCCGAACGTTTTCGCACGCGACATCGCGCGGCCCTCGGTCACCTTCGAGCCCTACCCCTCGAGCGACGGCGGACCCTCGGGGGCTCCCTCGAACCCGGCGGGTGCGGAACCCATGGAAGAGGACCCCTCGAACGAGGCGTACGTGCTCTCCCCTTCTCGAGGGGTACGGCTCCCACACAAGGCGTCGCGATGGACATCGAACCGGCTCCCGTCCGGGCGGACGCGCGGGAGAAGTACATCGCTCGGATTGCTCGAGGGGAACTCCCCGGAAGACGGGCCGCGGCCGGGCGCATCGCCGGGATGTCCAAGTCATTCACCCTCGTCGACGGCGAGCCGTACAAGCGCGCCGCGTCGGGCATCCTCCGGCGGTGTATACCCATCCCCGAGGGGCGCGAGCTCCGCGGGACATCCACGCGGGGAATCGCGGCCACCACGCCGCGCCGCGCACCCTCGTTGGCAACGCGTTCCGCCGAGGCTTCTGCGGCCTACCGCGGTCGCGGATGCCAGCGAAATTGTGCGCACCTGCGAAGGGTGTCAGTTCTACGCCCGCAAGTCCAATTTGCCCGCTCACGCCCTACAAACAATCCCTGTAACATGGCCGTTCGCCGTGTGGGGGTTGGACATCGTCGGGCCCCTGCGGAAGGCACCCGGAGGCTTCACCCACCTGCTCGTCGCGATTGACAAATTCTCCAAATGGGTGGAGGTGCGCCCCATCACAAATTTGAGGGCTGAGCAGGCGGTCACGTTCTTCACCGACATCGTCTACCGCTTTGGAGTGCCAAACTCCATCATCACGGACAATGGGTCCCAGTTCACGGGCGGAAGTTTTTGGAGTTCTGCGACAAGTTCCACATCCGCGTGGGCCGGGGCGGTCGTGGCACACCCACGGACCAACGGCCGAGTGGAGCGTGCCAACGCATGATTCGCAAGGCCTCAAGCCCCGGGTTCCGGCCCGGCTCAACAAATCGGCGAAAATGGCTCCAAGAGCTACCGAGCGGTCGTGTGGAGCCTAAGGACAACCCCGAGCGAGAGCCACGGGTTCACCCCGTTTTTCCTAGTCCATGGCGCGGAGGCGCGTCCTCCCCACGGACCTGGAATATGGGTCGCCTAGGATTCGAGGGTACGACGAAGAGGCTAACCGGCGAGCCCGCGAGGACTCCCGGACCGCCTAGACGAAGTACGCCTCGTGGCGTTGATGCACTCCGCAAGGTATCAACAGTCCCTACGACGCTACCAAGCACGCAAGATACGTCGCAGGGATTTCAGCGAAGGGGATCTAGTCCTAAGGCTACGCCAAGACAACCGAGGGCGCCACAAGCTATCGCCCCCATGGGAGGGACCCTACGTCGTAGTGAAGGTGCTCAAGCCGGGCACGTACAAGCTGGCCAACGAGGACGGCGAAGAACTTACCAACGCTTGGAACATCCAACAGCTACGTCGCTTCTACCCTTAGCTAGGATTTCCAAGTATTTTTCTGTTGTAAAAACGCATGGCCAACACCCCAGTTGGCGTCACCTATGTAAATACTCCAAGTCTAATAAAAGGGCAACTCGGCTTTCCCCTGAAACCCAAGTTACCCTCGGGGACTGCGCGGGGGGCACCCCCCCCAAATGGTCCCATTTTTTTTTCGCGCAAAAAACGTAACAACACGCGCTAAGTTTGTTTCCTACTTCAACCTCGAGCCATGATTCGAACGGGGCGCGGTGGCACGGCGGAAGGAGCGTGCGAGCCGAACAGCCTACGCCGCGTGGCTATGGCCCGTCTCTCTCGCCTCCAACCCAGCGGGCCCCCTGCGAAAAACGAACTCCCCTAACTAGAATCTACTCAGGAAGAAGGAGAAACAAAAGGCGTAATAAGCAAACAACTTTATTTACAAGCAACTGCCCATGTTCATGAAACGACTTGTTCATTTACAAAGGGCCACGAGGCCAGAATTCTGATACACATAAACAAAAAACGGGCCTAGCGCCCAGATGCTTTCAGGCGAGTGGAGCAGCAGCATCGGCGGCGTCCGGGAAGAGGAATTCTTCGAAGGCCTCGGCGAGCGACCCGGCGGCGTCGGCAGCGAGCGCGTCCGCGCGCTCCATGGCCACCTCGTCCTCGACGCCCTCGGGCACGATGTAGCTCTCCGCCGGCGCCTCGAGGTTGACCTCGTAGTGGGATCGCACCACTCCGAGGGCCTTCGGGGACGCCTAGGTGCAACGCCCCCGGCGCATCCGCCCCGTAACATGGCCGCCCTAGGGCGCGCGGGCGGGCGGCCGGCCCGAGGCGCCGGCCGGGCCTCGCCTTCCTCGACGACGCGGCGGTCTCGAGGGCCGCGTCGCGCGGCTCTGCAGCTCTGCTCAGGAGGAGTTGTGGGAAGCACCGCAGGGCCTCGGCCGCCCGGCGGCGTGCCCCAAGGCAGTGCGCAAGCCCGGAGTCAACGAGACGACAAGAAATCGAAAGGGAGAAACGAACCCTCTAAAGCAAAAAAACCAACAAACGGGAGTCAAAAAGTCTCACCCTCGACTTGCTTCCTCTCCCGGATCGAGGTCACGGCGCGCGGACTCGAGTGCCGGCTCGAGACGCCCGGGACGGCCCTCGCCTTGCTCGCGGAGGGCCGGCTCTGGGCTGGCGTTGCGTGCGAGCGCGAGCGCTTCATCCTCAACCTTGGAGAATGCGGCATTCCGCTCCTCCGGCGACTTCTCCGCCGCTTCGCGAGCAACGCGCTCCCGGCTCCGGCGCGGGTTCGGGCGTCGCCAAGGGCGGCCGCTCTCGCCGGAGCCGCCCCTCGGCCCACGGCGGGCGATGCGCTCTGGCCGGAGCCGCTCCTCGGCGACGACGAGGGCCGCGGCCTTGGCGTCGAGGGCGGCCTTCAGGTCATCGGCCTCCTTGGCGCGGTTGCTCCGGCCGCGCGCCGCTCCTCGGCACGGCGGTGCGGCGCGCCCGCCCCCTCGAGCGACGTGCGGAGCTCCCGAGCTTCGGCGCGAGCGGTGGCCACCTCCGCCTCCCGGTTGGCGGCCGGCGTCCGCGTCTTATCCGGATCCGCGCGCGCATTACATAGCGCCTCGTCACGATCGACGAGGGCCGCGCGGATCCGCTCGAGGCTCGGCCGGCGCGCCGCGTCTGCCCGAGCTCTCGGGAGCTCGTCGCACCCACGCCATCGCCGCACGCTAGCCGGCCGTCCGGTGTCCGAGAGCGTCCGCAAGCGCGTCGAAAGCGCCCGCATCGCTCCCGGGAGCTGGCGGGCCTCGGCGTTCACCCGATCGAACGCGTCGTATTTGTCGTGGGCGCGACGCTCGAGCTCCTGGTGTCCACACATCGAATCTCGTAAGTGCTAAGGCTTGAATGCAGCGCACGAAAACGAAAAAGGAAGAGCGATGAGCAACCGTGGCTCACCTGGAAGACGAGCCAGGCCGGGCCGCCGTGGACCCGCAGCGCCTCGTTCAACGCGCGGTTGAGCGTGGCGCCGTGGCTCGGAGCTCGCCCCAGAAGCTCTCGCTCCCCCCGGCGTCGGCGAACGCGGGGGGATCCTCGACGCCCCCACGGGCGGGGTGGCCGGCGTGGGAGGACGAGGCCTCGGCACCGTGCCCTCGACCCCCCCACCATCGGGTGACCCTCGCGCCGCCTCACGAGGGCCCCCCTCCCCGGGGCTCGGGGGAGTTCGTGGGCCGGGCCCACTGGTTCCACCCGGGCGGCGGGGAGTCATCCGAGAGCTCCACCACCTCCGCCCGGAGACCGCCGGCGGGCGGAGCCGCTTGCGCCGCCTCCGCCGGCACCTCCACCTGCGCCTCCGCGGCCACGGGCGCCGTTGTGGTGCCATGGCCGCCGCCTCCCGCCGTGCCGCCGCATGCGGGCGCTCCCGCAAGTTGCGCCCGCTCCACCTCCTCCGAAGTGGTCGCCACCGCGGGCCGCACCTCCTCCCAGGCCGCCTGCGCGGCCCGTGCCTCCGTGGCGACCGGCGCCGGCCGCCCCCGGCGACCTCCGGGCCGCGTCGCGGCGGGGCCGATCCGCCGGCCGGGGCCCCTCGAGGCCCCGGCGGGCCCTTGCGAACTCGTGCCCGCCGCCGCGCTTGTCCCCGGCGCGACCCCCTCGACGAACGCCGCCGGGTGGGGATCGACGCGCGTCGTCCTCAGCACCTTGGCCGGTGCAAGAGGAGGAACGGTTGGCACCGCCCTGCGCAGACACGAACGGAGGGTTAGAGCATCTAATCACCAGCAAACTAAAACCAAACGAAGGAGGACAGGCTCCTTACCTCGCGGAGGAAAAGGCCCGTTTCCTTTTCCTCGAGGCCTCTGCGGAAGAGGCCGGCACAGCGGCCGCGCCTGTCGCAGCGCCTCCCCCCGACGGCGTGGCCGCACGCACGGCACGCCGCTCGCCCGGGGGGGCGCGCGCGCGCCCGATGCCGCACCCCCGAAGAAGCCACCACGCGCGGGGGCACGCTTGCCCCGCGCACGGCCACGCCCCCGCCGACGCGCCCCGGGACGACGACGCCGCGCGCGCGGACGCGCTCCCTCCGCGCGCGAGCACGCTCGACGCGCGCACGAGCGCGTCCGCCGCGCGTACCTCGCGGCACGCGCCGGCGCCTCCGCGGCGCGCGCCGCCCCCGACGACGAGTGCCGGCGGCGGGCGCCGGCGCCCGCCCCGGACGAGGACACCCCCCGACGCCGGCGCCGGTTCCCGGCGACGGGGCGCGAGCTGCCACTGTGCGAGGGGCCCTCCCCCTCGGACTCCTTCCTCCTCGTCTGCTGCGAGGACGAGGGCTCCCCGATATCGGGGGAGGAGAGCCCCGCCCTCCTCGCGCCGCGGCTCCGCGGGACAGTTGGTCGCGGCGCGCTGGCGACGCTCGGCGTGCCTCCCTCTTGCGCGCGCCGCCCGCTCCCCGCCGCCTCCCCGGCCGCGCCGCCCGCCGAGCGCACGGGGTCGGGGGTGGGTGGAGCGGATTTGGCGATGTTGAACTCCACCAGTCTGCGCACAAGAGTGACAATGGCGAATCAAGAGACGAAAGCAAAACCCAGAACTAACACGAAGTCAGGAACCCAACTCACCCGCGGGCCCGTAGGGAGCATCTCGATGTCCCACGGGGTCCGACCCCGCGGTGGCGGCGTCGGGTGTCGACGCGCGCTCCGCGCGCCGGGTGAGCGCGTACGGCCGCTCCAGCAAGGCGTCGGGGAGCATCCGCGACCTCGCCAGGTCGACGGGGTTGGCCGCCTCCGTCATCTCGAAGATGCAGAGTGGCCTCTGCATCAGAGGCACGACCCGCCGGTGATGGAGGAAGGCGAGGACGCCCATCGCGTGGAGCCCCCTCCGCCGTCGCCGGGCCGCCGCAGGGCGGCGAGGACGGACTCTTGCCGCGCCCGATGTTGGGCCGTAGACACCCCGTAGCCCCAGGAGGCGGGCCTCTCCTTGAACACCCGGCCGGTATGGGGGGAAGGTCGGGCTCGGCGTTGCGCGGAGTAAAACCATCCCCGCTCCCAGCCGGCGTTGTTCGTCGTCATGGTGCAGGGGATGTAGAAATCCTTGAGCTGCCCCCGCAGGGCCGGCGACATCCCGGCGCGCACCGCGCGGCGGGTCCCTCCGCTCCGATGTGGGCTGCGTGACGAGCTCCCCGCGGAAAAGGTGAACCCGCAGATCCCGTTGAGCGGGATCCCCCGAGGCCTCTCGCGAGACGCCCACGAACGTGGCCGCCGCGAGATCGCGTTGGGGGGCGAAGTTGTGCGGCTCCACCCCGTAGTAGTGGCACATTGCCCGCATGAAGGTGCTCGCCGGCGCGTTGAAGCCGCGCTCGTGGTAGCGGAGGAAGCTCACCACGTAGCCCTCCGGCGGGTTGGGCTCGTGGTGCGTCGCCGGCGGCACGATCCACTCCGCCGGGGCGCCCCTTCTTCGTTTGCCGACAGCTGGCCGGCGGCGACCAACTCGCCAAGCGCGAGCCGGGTCACCGTCGACTTCTCCCAGGCGTACGGCTCCAGGATCCTAATGGGAAGCTGAGGCGGCGCCATGAGGGGGGGCGAAGGAGTGCGAAAACGAAGGACAAGGAAACGGGAAAGAGCTCTAAGCAGCGAGACCGCGCGGTGGCGAGAGCGAGGCGAAGGCGAAGGGACGGGGGACTGAAAGTGGTAAGGTGCCAAGGTAAAAAACCGCCGTCCACTCCTCCCCGCAGTTTTATAGGCGACGGGCGAGCTCTCCGGAGCAGACGCCCCGACTAGCATTAACTGCAGGGAATCTTCCCATCGCGTCGACGCGGGCGGACCCCACCACGACCGCGGCGGCTCTAGCCCTTGCAGGCGGGTCATCATTACGGCGAGGACCGGCCGCGACCGAGGCAAAACCGTCACGTCCGCCGCCGCGCCCGCCCACTACGCGCGCGCGCGCGCGAGCGCCTAAAAGGCGCGCCCGCGAGCAAAACCGCGGCCACGACCGCAAAGCGATTAAATGCCCGGCCCCTTGCCAAGCAAGGAGAGCCCTCGAGCGAGGCGAATCCTCGGCACGAAACGGCAGGCGACCCTCGATGGAATATCGGGCGTGAGAAGGTCGCCGGGACCTGCTCGGTGTAGAGCGAGCAACCGCAGGCACCCATGCCACGTGAAACCCTCGAGCGGCATGACCCCTCCGCCGAGACAATGTCAACCCTTCTAAAAGAAGGCACGCGCGTAAGAGGATCGCCCCGAGTCACGCTTGAAAAAGAGCGGCACCGAAAGCACTCATGCCGCGCCATGCCACCAACCGGCACCTCGAGGGTCGGCACGTCCGGACCCCTCGACGGCCGCAAACGCGAAAAGACGGGCCGTCCACGCACGGCCCCCGCACGGCCCACCGATCGAGGTTCGAAGCCCGACCCTCGACGGGTTCGAACGAGCGCCCCAGATCGCGCAGTTAGGGACGACGAGGGCACGCGCATTCGAGCCGTTCCTCGAGCCCGTCGGCTCGAGGGTGCCCCACATGTCGTGTTCGAGAGCCGCCGAGGCGCTAGCCAGTCGGGGGATCCCACCGAGGAGAGCTCCGCGCCCTCGGTCCCTAGCGACCCGGACCGAGCCCCACCTAGCAAACCCACGCAAGCGCTTCCATGGACGTGTCTCCGACCGCGCAGCCTCCCCCCCTATCCGAACGGGGCATGGACGTCCACTTGAACCACCCGCTAGCAGCCTCGACGAGGAAGCCGCGATTCGCGACCCGCTCGATGGGAGTCGTGGAGACCTCACCCTCCGTTCGGCGGAGGGACGGCGAGGGCGCGTTAAAAAACAAGTCGTCAGGCTCGACCCGATCGCCCCGAACGGCCAAGGCTCGGGGGCTTGACGCACGGCTACACCTCCTTGAAATTGCACCCGCCGGAGACAAGGACGGGGGGAGCGTGCACCCCCCGGCCGCGTCGAAACACCGCCGATGCCGGTTGGCATATGTGCCACGCCTTTCTGACCAGAGTTCTCACGGTTAACCCCCGCAGAGAGCCCACACCCCCGCAGGCCGGGGCCAGACCCGCCGGCCGCCCGCCGACGCGGCCCCACGGAAAGCGTTCGCAAACAAGGAGGGAAGAATGTCCTATCGCAGGTTCCGCATTGCGGAGCCTCAATGGCAAACCCGCGGATGCTCGGGAAGCCACCGTTCGGGGACCGCCCTAGGGGTCCCCTTAAACAACGGGAATCCTCACTTAATCCCGGTATCTAAACACGCTAAGCCTAACCATGCGAGGAAACTAACCATCAGACTTAGCCTATGCGGCAGACTCCGAAGCCCACCAAGACGGCCCGACTCGTAAGACCCCTCGAAGCTGTGGCTCCGCTCGTTCGAGGGGCGACCCCCTCCTCGAAACCGACTCCGCCCCGTTCGAGGGGCGACCCTTCCCTCGAGCAGCCCCGCCCCCGCTCGAGGGCTCGCTCCCCCTCGAGCGAGTCTCGTCTTGCTCGAGGGTCCGCCCGCCCTCGGCGCCGGGGCCGCCACGCTCACGGGCGCGCCGCACGCGTGCGCCGGCCCCGTACTTGGGCATTTAACGCCCCGACGCCGCGGGACGGCGCCATCATGCGCCCGGGCTCACGCCCGGGCGTGCCGCCGCACCAACTCCCCGGGGAGGAGCCCATCCCCGCCACCGTGGGGATGGAGCGTGCGGCACGGCCGGTGTCGTCTGGTGACACCGCGCCCACTACCGTACGGCTAACGCGCCCGACCCTCGAAAGAGGGCCAGCGCACCCTCGATTCACTTTCACGTGACCCCGTAGGTTAGGTGAGGGGCGCTAGGCCTGTGGATGGCCATCCCGGCCCGCGCCGCCCCACGGCGCGGCCGCCGTACCCACGCGTGCGGTGCGCACGCCCGACTCGCGAGCGCACGCCCGGCACCGGAACCACTCCACTAGGCCGCAGCTCATTGGGAAGGAACGCCGTTCCGCTTGCTCCCCGTACCCCGTACCACCCATCATCGGCACCTCCCTCGAAGCCTATCGGGAGGACGCCATCGCCATCCGCCGCCTCCTACCCTCGAACCGCCACTTGTTCGGGTACGAGGTAGGCCATCATGGCCGGATCGCAGCCGAAGATCGTCCCGGACGCGCCGCCCACTCTACGCCGTAGCGCGACATGCTCCCTCACGTAGCTAGGTAGGCGCGGCGTGCGTGTAACCCGTCGCCCCCTCGGCCTATAAAAGGGGGAGGCGAGCCCCCGCGCGGGGGGGGGGGGGGGGGGGGACGACGGCGCAGGAACACAACACACCGTGCACTCACTCTCTTATTCTCCCACAACATCTTCAACCACTCTCCCAGGGACTTGGAAGCCACGCTTCCTCTCCCGGCCTCGCTTGTACTTGCCCCACTACAAGCGCCCCGTGCCGAGCAATACGAGGCCACGAGCACGCCCTCGGCGGGACGTACGGCCCCCTCGCCGGAACCGAGATAAAACCTTGTGTCATTTGTAGCTTAGCATCGACCGATTTTACAAGGAAAACCGAATGGCATCTCATATGTGCGCCAGGATCATTTTACACACACATGATAGACAAAACGGAGTAATACCATTGGGTAAGAATAAAACGTACAAGAGTTTAAACCGGTATAATATCCATTATTACATCCATAGGGGTGGACTCGAAGGTCCGAACAAGACGATAACTAAACGACGACGAGCAACTCCATCGCCGACATCCACGGGCATGATGGGCGGGGGATCCGCATGCCTAGAACTCCTTGTAGTTGCTCCAATACTCGTCCTCACCTCCAACGTTCTCCTGCGAACGGCGGTAAGCAAGGGTGAGCACACTTATGGTTGGAGCTCAGCAAGTGGGGGAAACAATGCAAGGCTATCAAGGATAGGCTATGGTTCACAGCGGTAAGCATTTTATAAGTTGGTCAAGTTTTATTAGCAAGCACCTAAATTACTAGATGTAAGTGTATACCAACCCACTTAACCTTAAAAGAAACCTCAAGCCAAACCTCCAACCCATGGTTTGCATTAATCTTCAGGTTTATTAATCATGTGAGGGTCCAAGCCGCTCGTGACCGTGAGCACGGCTGATCGATCAGTTTTACACTCTGCAGAGGTTGTACACTTTACCCACAGTTCATGTTCCCCATCTTGCTCGGGTTAGCTAGACCCTTAAACATTTCCAAGGTGAGTGGCTAGGGGTCCACTATGAAGCCTTTACAAAGGAAAGAAGAGAAACCAACGACGCAACGATTCGGCGGCGGAGCGGACCATAACCCTCCCTAGTGGTCAACACCTTAGCCAAGGCTGCTACCCCAAAAGGACCGGTATATACCCCTTCAACTCCGCCCCCCTGTGCCCCTCTCGGAAAAGAGCTATCAGCTAACCCACTCTCCTAATTAATTGGCTAAGCCAGAGCCATGTGGACTGTGGTTGTACTGTTATCTTGGGTGGTTCTCCATGTTCCGATTATGAATCAAGTTATCTTGTTTAGAGCACAAACACGTTATATAAGCAAAACTGAGATGTATAACATAAACAGAGCATAACCAACTCATGTAAAGAAAACTAAGCATTTATCTACCCCAAGCATGTGTTTAAACAGGGTTGATCAAGGTAAAGTGGTAAAGCATCTAGTCAAGTCCTTAGCTAGGTGTTTGCCCATCAGATTTATGCATAACAACAAGAATAGTAAACATTGTTTAGCTGCAGTGTCATAGGTTCAAAAAGATAATGCAGAGGGGGAAAGCCACTTGCCTTCCTCTACAAGCTGAGTGAAATCCTCCTCGAAGACAGGCTCTTCCTGATCACCTCCGACAGGGAGCTCAGACGAAACAGGCACGATATCTACGAGTCAAACATGAATAACAAACAATAAATAAAACAGTGCACCAAACAGTAACAAAACTGATAAATTTACTGTTTAAAAGATTCTACTCGTCTAGACGATCATTTCGGTATATAGAACGCTAAAAACGGAGTTAAAATGAGAAAGATATGATTAAAACGGTTTACGGGGGCCTATACGCAAGAAAACTAAGTTTACGGGGGCTGTTTATAAATAAAATCAGGGGCTAAAACATTTTTATAAATTAAATCAGAGGGGTCTAGGTGCAAAAAGGAGTGAAAAGGGGCCTAAAACAATATTATCCGGGATAGACGGGGGCTAGATTGCAAAAACCGGGACCTATCCGTAAAGATCCTTAAAGGTGGAAGGACCGGCTTGCTAATATTTGAAAACTCAGGGGCTCTTAAACAAATCCGCCAACTCAGCACCGTGGATCTCAGATCCAACGGCTAAGGATGTCGTGGACCGAGCCGTTGGCGCGGTCCACGGGTCCATGGTGGACCGGCCACTTAAACGAAGGGGTACGCGCCCGGACCGTCCATCGCGGATCGCACGGTCCCCGGACGCGTGCGTGCGGCGGGGCGGCGACGACGACGCCGGAGACGAGGGCGGCGCGGCGGCGCGCGCGGCGGCGCTTCGCCGGCATGAGCTCTGGAGTGAGCTTCGGCCACCGTTTCGTGCACGCGTGGGTGCAACACGCGACGGAGAAGCTTGCGCACGCATCTAGGGGTTCAGGGGAGGGGCTCGGGCATCCACGCCGCCCGGCGCCGGAAGGGGGCGGAACCGCTGCTCCGGCGAGCCCGTGCGGGTGTTGCTGTGCACAAGAAATAGGGGAAAGGGTGGAAGGGTTTTGCTCACCACGCAGAGGCAACAAGAGCGGGCACGCAGTCGACAAGGAAGCGTTGAAGGAGGAGCTCGACGTCGACGGCGAGCTCGGGCAGCGATCCGGCGGATGACGACACGGCGCAGCTCGGTCCCGAGACGACGATGCGTCCCTGGAGCAAAGAGAGAGGGAGAGAGGTAAGCCACGCGTGCAAAGGAGAAGAAGGGAGGGAGACGGAGTACTTCACCGTCGGCGTTTGCTCCGGCGGTGGCGGAAACAGAGGCGGCGACACTGGTGGAATTGGGCTCGGGCACGTGCGTTGGTGAGCTGGGGTTGCAAAGGGAAGGGCAGGAGCTTGAGCGCGAGCTTAAATAGGGCCAGAGGAAAGGTAGGCGAGGGGAGGCGGAAGGATCCCGGGCGGCGGCGCTTGCCATTGATGGCCGCGGCCATCACGGCGCAATTAAGCAATTAGAGAGGGGAAACGGCAAGAAACGGAGGGGAATTTGATTGGTAGAGTCATTGCCTTAATTGGCTTGCCCAAAGAGAAAGGGAAGGTGGAGGGGGCAGTCGGGTTCAGCGGGGATCGCGGCGGCGCCGGATCGGGTTGAGCAGAGGGGAGGGAGAAGAAAAGGAAGGGGGGAAAGGGGAAGGCCGGCCCGGTGGGTCCCGGCCTTCAGCGGCTCAAAGAAAAAAGAAAAGGGGAGGGGGAAGATGGGCTGACGCGGGAGGCCGGCTGGGCCGTCTGGGCCGAAAAGAGCCGGGTTGGTTTTGTTTTTTTTCTTTTTTTCAAACGTCTTTTTCAAACCATTTTTCAACTCTAATTCAATTCAAACCTTTTCAAACTTTTCTCAAGAATTTTATAGACTTTTTAGAAACCACACAAGCAACCAAAAGCCATGCAAGCCAAAAGATGATGCACATATACTTGTTGTCTCTAAGTTTATTAAATTATCTTTAATATTTTTAGAGCTCAATTTATTTAGCAATTTAATCTCCTTAAATCCCTAAAACAAATTTAAGTTGCTAAGTAATTTTAGTGATGGAATTTTAGGGTGTCACAAATCCTACCCCCTTAAAGAGAATCTCGTCCCGAGATTCAGAAGACTTAGAGAACAGCTGAGGAAAGTCTTCCTTGAGTTCATCCTCTCTTTCCCAAGTTGCCTCTTCCTCAGTGTGATGACTCCACTGCACTTTACACATTCTGATGATCTTACTCCTAGTAACTCTTTCTGACACATCCAAGATCTTAATAGGGTATTCTTTGTATGTCAGGTCATTCTTCATTTGAATATCCTCTAACTGTACCGGCTCTATTCTAACCTCACTTGTGCATTTCTTTAGCTGTGATACATGAAACACGTCATGAACTCCTGACAACTGTGCTGGCAACTCTAACTGGTACGCTACTTCTCCTTTCCGTTCCAAAATCTTGAAAGGTCCGATAAATCGAGGTGATAACTTTCCCCTGACATTAAACCTTCGTAACCCCCGAATAGGTGACACCCTGAGGTATGCATAATCACCGACTTCCAAAATCACCTCTCTTCGTCGAGGATCAGCATAACTCTTACTCGTCTTGACCGTGTCTTTGCCTTAAGATTCTCCCTTATGATTTCAACTTGCTTTTCTTCTTCTCGTATCTTTGTCCGGTCCAAAGAATTGCCTTTCACCATCCGATTCCAAAACAACGGTGTTCTACACTTCCTTCCATACGGAGCTTCAAAAGGTGCCATTTTGATCTTTGGATCGATAGCTGTTGTTATAAGCAAACTCGCATAAGGCAAACTCTTATCCCAACTCGCCATTGTTCTTTAATGCACAAGCTCTCAACATATCCTCGAGTATCCGATTTGTTCTCTCTGTCCGCCCATCCGTCCGAGGATGGTATCTTTGAGCTGAAGTTTAACTTTGTATCCATCGATTCATGCAACTTCTGCCAAAACCGTGAAGTGAACTGTGTGCCTCGATCTGACACTATCTTCTTCGGTACTCCGTGCAAACACACTATCCTTGAATTATACAACTCAGCTAGCTTCACTCCTGTATAGGTCGTCTTCACTGGAATGAAGTGTGCTACCTTGGTTAATCTATCCACAATAACCCAAATAGAGTCATACCCGTCACGAGTACGAGGTAATCTCACTATGAAATCCATACCGATTTCCTCCCATTTCCACTCAGGTACCTTCGGAGGTCGAAGCAATCTCGCTGGTCTTTGATACTCGGCCTTCACTCTTTGACACACATCACACAAAACTACATGAGCTGCTACATCTTTCTTCATCCCATACCACCGGTATCTCTCGCTTCAAGTCCCGATACATCTTGGTACTACCGGGGGTGTATAGAGTAAGCCGAATCATGTGCTTCCTTCAAAATAGCTTCTCTCAACTCCTTGATCTCGGTACACGGATTCTCGTTCTTAAACCACACTGCTTGTTCCTTGCTCATCTTCTCCGAATTCGGAACTTTGCCTAACTTAATCAACTTCTTGTATTCTGCAATCTTGTCATCAGTCAACTGTCCCTTCCTGATATCTTGCTCAAGTGTCGACTCAATCTCTAATGTCAAAGTCTCACTTGAAGCAACCATTCCCAAGTTAAGCTGTGCCATCTCCCAACATAGCTCCTGTGGTAACAGGTGTCCTATCAGCATGCTAGTCTGTCCCTTCCGACTCAAAGCATCTGCCACAACATTTGCCTTTCCTGGATGGTACTGGATATCCAAATCATAATTCTTGATCAACTCTAACCATCTTCTTTGCCTCAAATTTAAATCTGAGTAAAGATATACTTCAGACTCTTATGGTCAGTAAAGATCTTACACTTGTTCCCAATCATGTAATGTCTCCAGATCTTCAATGCGTGAACAACCGCAGCTAACTCAAGATCATGAGTAGGATAGTTCTGCTCATGTTTCCTTAACTGTCTTGAAGCATAAGCTACTACCTTTTCTTCTTGCATTAACACACATCCCAAACCTTGCCGAGAAGCATCACAGTATACATCGAACCCTTGGTGTATGTCTGGCATGATCAACACAGGTGCTGTGGTCAGCCTCTTCTTCAACTCCTCAAAACTAGCTTGACACTTCTCATCCCACTTGAATTCTCTTCCTTTCTCGAGTAGAGTGGTAAGTGGCTTCACTATCTTAGAAAATCCTTCAATGAACCTCCGATAGTATCCTGCAAGTCCAAGGAAACTTCTGATCTCTGGCACATTCTTAGGCGGACTCCAGTTCAATACATCCCGAACCTTGCTCGGATCGACTGCTATGCCTCCATCTGTGATGATGTGTCCGAGAAAAGAGACCACCTTCAACCAGAAAGCACACTTGCTGAACTTGGCATACAGCTGATGTTCCCGTAGCTTCTGTAACACAAGCCTCAGATGTTCATCATGTTCTTCCTCACTTCGAGAAAATACTAGTATATCATCAATGAACACCACAACGAACTTATCCAGATACTCCATGAATACCTTGTTCATCAAATACATAAAGTATGCTGGTGCATTGGTCAGGCCAAAGGACATCACAGTGAACTCATATAACCCGTATCTAGATGTGAATGCTGTCTTTGGTATATCCTCCACACGGATTTTTAACGGTGATAACTCGATCTAAGATCTATCTTAGAGAAGGCCTTAGCTCCTCTCATCTGATCAAACAAATCCTCAATCCGAGGTAAAGGGTATTTATTCTTGATAGTAACCTCATTAAGTGATCGATAGTCTATACACAACCTCCTAGATCCATCCTTTTTATCAACGAAGAGTGTGGGGGCTCCCCATGGTGATGAACTAGGACGGATAAACCCTTTACTAAGTAGTTCTTCGATTTGTTTCTTTAATTCAGCTAGATCTTTAACATCCATTCTATATGGCCTTTTAGATATGGGAGCAGTACCGGGTATAAGTTCAATACTAAATTCAATGTCACGATCGGGTGGCATACACGGCAAATCCTCCGGAAACACATCGGGAAATTCATTCACTACCCTTATATCCTCCAAGGCCTTGCCTTCAACGAGTTCACAACTCCTTTCTTTGGATGAGGGTGCACTCACATATTCTACTCTCTCCCCTTGAGGACCGGTTAACAGGACGACCTCTTCCGACACTGAATAACTCCATCACAACTCCTTAACCAATCCATACCAAGAATGACATCTATTCCCCATGATTTTAGAACTACTAGATTAGCAAGAAAGTCTACCCCCATGATATTAATCTTTACTTGTGGGCATATATGGCCAGTTTTCATTTCTCCCCCAGGAGTGCTAACTATCAGTGGGTTCTTCATTGTACTCATAGATAAGTTATATTTTGCCACAAATTAATCAGTTATGAATGAATGTGATGCTCCTGAATCAAATAATACGGTAGCGGGTACGAGTTGACGAAAAACGTGCCCAATACCACGCGGCATCATTCGATCTTGCTCCACCGATACATGATTGACTCGGCCACGCACATGACTCGCTGGCCTCTCTTGCCGGGTGTCCGTGGAGTACGAGCCTTCGAAGATGGCTACCCGATCCTGTTTCCATTGTCTCTGCGGAGTCCGCATCACCCTCTTGGGACAATTGTTAGCATAATGCCCCATCTCTCCACACTTGAAGCATCCACCGGCCGAACGGGGGTTGGTGTTTCGACGAGGTGCCCCGCAGTTGTTGCTAGGACGACTCAGGCGAGGGGTAGGAGCTGCGGGTGTCCGAGGATTGAAGCGCCGTGGCCGAAACGAGCGCCGCGCGGCTCGCATGTTCGTGGGTACCTCCCAGCCTTGTCCACCGAGGATGATATGGAGTCGAGCTCGCCGAGAAGCCGTAACGGGGACGAGTGTTACTGCTAGATGCGCCCATGAGACTGAAACTTGCGTTTCTGCTCACCCATCTCCTTTCTCTTGCTTTCCGGCCCAATAGCTTTGTTCACCGGCGTACGAAAGTACGGGAAGATGTGACCCGCAGATTGATAGTTCAAAGGACCAATCAAGCCATCCGAGAACCTTTCCTGCCTCTTTGGATTAGTGTTGACTTCATTAGGTGCATAGCGTGACAAGTGAGTGAACTTGTCCAGATACTCGGTCACTGACATATTGCCCTGCCTCAGTGACAAGAACTCCCTCTGCTTAAGCTTGAGAACCCCTGAAGGGATGTGGTAAGTACGGAAGTTGTCACGAAACTCCTGCCAAGTGATGTTACGCCCGTTGGGATGAGCGATTGAGTATGCATCCCACCAACTGCGGCCTCGCCCCACAAGTCTTCCGACAGCATATAGGACCATCTCTCTGTCAGTGCATTGCACAATTTCCAGCTTCTTGGTGATAGTTTTCAGCCGGTCGTCGGCCGCATCTAGTGGATCGACCGAGTGAGAAAATGTAGGGGAATGGTGGCTCATGAACTCCTTGTGCTGTCCCTTGGTGGCGGGGGTGGTGGAGGAATCGGTGGTGGTGGCTGGTTCTGTTGGGCTTGCATCTGCTGCACCGTGTTGGTAAGGTTTTCAATCAGTTGCATCTGCGCTGCCAGGAACTGCTGCATGTTTGGGTCCATTGCTTAGTTGATCGGTGGAGGTAGTGCTGGGTTTTGCTGATTTGCAATATGTGCCCGGATCACAGGCGGCACGTCTTGACCTCCTCCGGACCTGGTGTTTACCATCTGACCGTTAGAAAAATCATATCTCAGATAATTGTACTTGAATCATTGCATAAGGGGATAACTCAAAATAAAATGACACCATGTACTTCAGTTAAGACAGATTCTGTTGACCTCAAAGAATTATGCATAACTTTCTGTGTAATTGTCCAATGACCACAAATTTTTACCAGATTATAGTGTATAATATTATGGAACCATCCCAACTGGAATCACCTCATTTGGACATGTATAACTCGAGATATAATTCAAACAGTACAGCTATATCAACAGAGATTTACAGATTCTGACTTGTTCATTACTTCGTGCATAACTCCCAGAATATGTATTGTATACTATTGAATTTTTGACAGAAATTCATCCTCTAAATTTTTGAACTAACCCAACTGGTTTCATGTCATTTGGAGTTCTGTAGCTTGAGTTATAAGCAAAACATTACTATATGTCACATGACTGCAAAAACAGATTTGATCCAATCAAACTTGCATAAGAGATTAAGCAATGACAATCGATAGAACCCAAACCAAACTTTAATTATCTTAAAATTTCAGATTGCATAGTGACCATCACTCCACCATACAATTCACAATCAAGCAAAGATCCAACTCAAGCATGTTTGCAAACAGCATTCATTATTACAAGCAAATACGTTCACGCAGGAGCGGTCTAACGAAAGGGAAATGATAAGGGCGTGCATCCTAGAATCCTAGCCAAGACGAGTGGTAGCTTCATCAGTGCCGTAACGAAGCCTCTTGCGCGGAGGGGAAGCTGTAGTCTGATATGGCATGACTTCCTGAGGAAGTCGCCGTCTGCCACTGTGCTTCCGGACGTGCTATCTTTGCCGAGCGACTCGCAACTCTTCATGATACTTGTTCATCTCCAAAGTTGCTCCCTCCGGATCCGCATTCGAGCAGCAGCCACCCGTGCCAAGACATCAATGCGATCATTGCCTCCTGCCGGCACCACGGTCACTTCGTGCCACTTGCACGTCGAGGCACATGGCGGTACTCCGATTGGAACAACTGCACCCGATTAGCATGGCAGACCGACCAGAGCGCCCTCCTTGCTGCATCATTCACCGCAGCGTCATCCGTAGAGAACTGAGTTGTGCTATGGTGAAATGAGCGATACCTCCATCCTTCAGTATCATTCAGAGGCTTCCTGATGTAAACTCTACAAGTGTAGTAATCCCTCATTCCAGGCTCACTGAAATGCTTGGTCACATAGAGAGGCCTTATGGTATACCCCAGATACCTCAGAGACATTCCACGAGAAGAATGCGAAGCTGTCCATTCTCGGCTTCGGTAGAGTGTTTGTGGTATTTCGCTCCATGGTAGTGGGGATCCTCATCTTCCTTTGGGTTGCCAACAAGCATTGTTACCATCATCCTCACCCACACTGTCATCACTGGAGTCTTCTGGGTCACCTTCTTCACCTTCGGCACGGGATCGGCGAGGTGCGGGGGGTGCTTCCTCATTGGTTGCGGGCGCCGGTGGGATCACGATGTCACCATCTGCGTCGCCTCTAGCATTGTGCCATCGTACAGCTGTGGCTGTTCCAATGGCTCTTCCGGCTCCTCCTCCTCCATCTCGACTTCTTCGGGATCCTCTTCTTCTTCTTCGGTGGACCTCCTGCGGGTCTTCCTCCACCTCAACCTGCGTGTTGGAACTCCTGTTCCTCCTCAACATCTTCAAGACAATGGCGAGGGGCCAGCTGTCCAGAAGGAAAACGCCCGCCAGTGCTCTTACGAGGGGTCATGTATGTCCTGGCCATCTGTCAAATCAAAACTGATCTCAGAGTACAGAATAAATCAAAATGACAATTTAAAAATGATAAACAAAAATTAAATTAGGTTTTTAATGCGTAAATAAGATGATTTGAAGCATGACAAGGCTTTCTAGAACATGAATCCTTAATTTCGTCCATTTCTAACTAAGGCTGCGACCTACAGTCATCACGGCTCTGGTACCACTTTGTCACACCCGATTTTACAAGGAAAACCGAATGCATCTCATATGTGCGCCAGGATCATTTACACACACATGATAGACAAATCGAGAGTAATACCATTGCTGTAATAAAACGTACAAGAGTTTAAACCAGTATAATATCCATTATTACATCCATAGGGGTGGACTCGAAGGTCCGAACAAGACGATAACTAAACGACGACGAGCAACTCCATCGCTGACATCCACAGGCATGATGACTGGGGGATCCGCATGCCTAGAACTCCTTGTAGTCGCTCCAATACTCGTCCTCACCTCCAACGTTCTCCTGCGAACGGCGGTAAGCAAGGGTGAGCACACTTATGGTTGGAGCTCGGCAAGTGGGGGAAACAATGCAAGGCTATCAAGGATAGGCTATGGTTCACGGCGGTAAGCATTTTATAAGTTGGTCAAGTTTTATTAGCAAGCACCTAAAATACTAGATGTAAGTGTATACCAACCCACTTAACCTTAAAAGAAACCTCAAGCCAAACCTCCAACCCATGGTTTGCATTAATCTTCAGGTTTATTAATCATGTGAGGGTCCAAGCCGCTCGTGACCGTGAGCACGGCTGATCGATCAGTTTTACACTCTGCAGAGGTTGTACACTTTACCCACAGTTCGTGTTCCCCATCTTGCCCGGGTTAGCTAGACCCTTAAACACTTCCAAGGTGAGTGGCTAGGGGTCCACTATGAAGCCTTTACAAAGGAAAGAAGAGAAACCAACAGCCCGCAACAGTTACAGCAGCGGAGCGGACCATAACCCTCCCTAGTGGTCAACACCTTAGCCAAGGCTGCTACCCCAAAAGGACCGGGCTATACCCCTTCAACTCCGGCCCCTATGCCCCTCTCGGAAAAGAGCTATCAGCTAACCCACTCTCCTAATTAATTGGCTAAGCCAGAGCCATGTGGACTGTGGTTGTACTGTTATCTTGGGTGGTTCTCCATGTTCCGATTATGAATCAAGTTATCTTGTTTAGAGCACAAACACGTTATATAAGCAAAACTGAGATGTATAACATAAACAGAACATAACCAACTCATGTAAAGCAAACTAAGCATTTATCTACCCCAAGCATGTGTTTAAACAGGGTTGATCAAGGTAAAGTGGTAAAGCATCTAGTCAAGTCCTTAGCTAGGTGTTTGCCCATCAGATTTATGCATAACAACAAGAATAGTAAACATTGTTTAGCATGCAGTGTCATAGGTTCAAAAAGATAATGCAGAGGGGGAAAGCCACTTGCCTTCCTCTACAAGCTGAGTGAAATCCTCCTCGAAGACGGGCTCTTCCCGATCACCTCCGACGGGGAGCTCGGACGAAACGAGCACGATATCTACGAGTCAAACATGAATAACAAACAATAAATAAAACAGTACACCAAACAGTAACAAAACTGATAAATTTACTGTTTAAAAGATTCTACTCGTCGAGACGATCATTTCGGTATATAGAACGCTAAAAACGGAGTTAAAATGAGAAAGATATGATTAAAACAGTTTACAGGGGCCTATCTGCAAGAAAACTAAGTTTACAGGGCTGTTTATAAATAAAATCAGGGGCTAAAACATTTTTATAAATTAAATCAGAGGGGTCTAGGTGCAAAAAGGAGTGAAAAGGGGCCTAAAACAATATTATCCAGGGTAGACAGGGGCTAGATTGCAAAAACCAGGACCTATCCGTAAAGATCCTTAAAGGTGGAAGGACCGGCTTGCTAATATTTGAAAACTCAGGGGCTCTTAAACAAATCCGCCAACTCGGCACCGTGGATCTCAGATCCAACGGCTAAGGATGCCGTGGACCGAGCCGTGGGCACGGTCCACGGGTCTATGGTGGACCGGCCACTTAAACGAAGGGGTACGCGCCCCGGACCGTCCATCGCAGATCGCACTGTCCTAGACGCGTGCGTGCAGCGGGCGGCGGCGACGACGCCGGAGACGGGGGGCGCGCGGCGCGCGCGCGGCGGCGCTTCGCCGGCATGAGCTGCGGAGTGAGCTTCCGGCCACCGTTTCGTGCACGCGTGGGTGCAACACGCGGCGGAGAAGCTTGCGCACGCATCTAGGGGTTCGGGGGGAGGGGCTCGGGCATCCACGCCGCCCGACGCGGAAGGGGCGGAACCGGCCGCTCCGGCGAGCCCGTGCGGGGTGTTCTTGTGCACAAGAAATAGGGGAAAGGGTGGAAGGGTTTTGCTCACCACGCGGAGGCAACAAGAGCGGGCACGCGATCGACAAGGAAGCGTTGAAGGAGGAGCTCGACGTCGACGGCGAGCTCGGGCGACGATCCGACGGATGACGACACGGCGCGGCTCGGTCCCGAGACGACGATGCGTCCCTGGAGCAAAGAGAGAGGGAGAGAGGTAAGCCACGCGTGCAAAGGAGAAGAAGGGAGGGAGACGGAGTACTTCACCGTCGGCGTTTGCTCCGGCGGTGGCGGAAACAGAGGCGGCGACACTGGTGGAATTGGGCTCGGGCACGTGCGTTGGTGAGCTGGGGTTGCAAAGGGAAGGGCGGGGAGCTTGAGCGCGAGCTTAAATAGGGCCGCAGGAAAGGTAGGCGAGGGGAGGCGGAAGGATCCGGGCGGCGGCGCTTGCCATTGATGGCCGCGGCCATCACGGCGCAATTAAGCAATTAGAGAGGGGAAACGGCAAGAAACGGAGGGGAATTTGATTGGTAGAGTCATTGCCTTAATTGGCTTGCCCAGAGAGAAAGGGAAGGTGGAGGGGGCGGTCGGGTTCAGCAGGGATCGCGGCGGCGCCGGATCGGGTTGAGCAGAGGGGAGGGAGAAGAAAAGGAAGGGGGGGAAAGGGGAAGCTGACCAGTGGGTCCCAGCCGTTAGCGGCTCAAAGAAAAAAGAAAAGGGGAGGGGGAAGATGGGCTAACGCGGGAGGCCGGCTGGGCCGAAAAGAGCCGGGTTGGTTTTGTTTTTTTCTTTTTTTCAAACTTCTTTTTCAAACCATTTTTCAACTCTAATTCAATTCAAACCTTTTCAAACTTTTCTCAAGAATTTTATAGACTTTTTAGAAACCACACAAGCAACCAAAAGCCATGCAAGCCAAAAGATGATGCACATATACTTGTTGTCTCTAAGTTTATTAAATTTTCTTTAATATTTTTAGAGCTCAATTTATTTAGCAATTTAATCTCCTTAAATCCCTAAGACAAATTTAAGTTGCTAAGTAATTTTAGTGATGGAATTTTAGGGTGTCACAAAGAGGGAGGAGCTGAAGAAGCAAGACAAGAAAAAGGAATGAAGCATACTTTCGCTTCTTTCGCCAGGCCTTCTGCTTCCCACCCCCTTGTAATCTTGAGCAGCTGGATTGTCAAATAAAAGCCTGCAAGAAACATCTGTAATGTTATGTATTTTTGTGCTAAGGGCAATACATTTTAGTATTGTCCATTTCCCTGTTCAGGATTTTTGTTCTAATGGCGGCTTCTCTCTTGAACGTCGTCTATCTTTCTGTATCTAATGCTTGTAATCCTGGCGCTTGTGATCAACGATCAACTTCAATACTAGGATAATATTTCTTTAAATATCTTCCATTTATTGCAGCAGAAAATTCTTCTCCTAGTAAAGTTTTCAATATGTAAGCATTACCAGGCACACACCAGATTACCAGAAAAGGACCTTCCCAATTCGGGGACCATTTGCCGAACGCACTGTACTTAGTCCCGATCGGCAATAACGCCTTCCAAACTAAATCTCCTTCTGCGAATTGCTTAACCTTCACTTTCTTGTTGTAATACTTAGCAACTCGCATCTTGTTCCTTTCAATGTTTTCCAGGGCTCTAAGACGAATCATATGCAAATCTTCCAACTCGTCCATCATTAAGCCACTGTAGTCTTTGGAGCTCAAATCCTTTTGCAAAACCACTCTCCTTGAACTGATTGCTGTTCCCAGGGCAAAACAGCGTGATGCCCATAAACTAATTCATAAGGAGAAGTTTTTGTAGCTCCATGAGGAGCCATTCGGTAAGCCCATAAAGCCTCATTGAGTACCGAATGCCACCTCCTTGGCTTCTGATCAATCTTCTTTTGTATAAGCTTGATCATGATCTTGTTAGAAGCCTCTGCTTGACCATTAGCTTGAGCATAATAAGGCGAAGAATTAAACAATTTGATTCCCATGCTGTCGGCAAACTCCCTGAACTCCAAAGATACAAACTGAGCTCCTTGATTAGTTGTAATTGTTTGAGGAATTCCAAACCTGTAAATGATGTGTTCTTTAACAAACTCAATCATGTTTTCTGATGTTACTTTCTTCAGTGGAATTGCCTCAACCCATTTGGTGAAGTAATCAGTTGCCAAAAGCACAAATTTATGCCCCTTGCTAGATGGTGGATTTATCTGGCCAATCAAATCTATACCCCATCCTCTGAATGGCCATGGCTTGATAATAGGGTTCAAGGCTGATGCTGTAACTCTCTGGATGTTCCCAAACCTCTGACAATCTTGACAACCTTTGTAATATTCAAAGCAATCTTCTAATATCATTGGCCAATAATATCCAGTGTGCCTGATAACCCATTTCATACGATAGGCTGATTGATGCGCTCCACACAGCCCATCATGCACCTCGCTCATCATTTTCTTTGCTTCTTCTAGACCCAAGCATTGTAGCAACACCCCATCTAACGATTTATAAAATAAGTGTCCATCCAGAAGAACAAATTTTATAGCTTTATACCTGAGCTTCCTAGAAACCTTTCGGGATGGATTTTCCAGATAATCAACAATCTCCTTTCTCCAATCATCCCCTGCAAGATCACTCCTGAAAGCACATACCTCCATGGCAAACGCTTCTTGATTCTCTCTATAACCTGAAGCACTTTGAGCCAACCTGTTTGCCTCCTCATTGTGTTCCCTAGGAATATGCTGCAGAATTACTAACCGAAAACTCTTTAAGATTTCCCTGCATTCTTCGTAATAATTCCTCAGGGCATCACTTTTACATTCATATTGACCATTCACTTGTTTTATAACCAGCTCTGAATCTCCATAAATTTCAACTGAAACGACCCGACTTCTCTCAGGTATTGAAGCCCTCTAAGTAACGCCTCGTACTCAGCTTGATTATTTGTGACAGTAGGCTGAATAAGGATAGCAAACTCAAACATCTTACCCCTAGGTGAAATTAATAAAATCCCTACTCCTCCTCCTTTACCACATGAGGATCCATCAAAGAACAGAGCCCAAGGAGTAATTTCAAGCAAATCAGTTGATGGATCACGATGCTCAGTAATAAAATCAGCAATAATCTGACCTTTTATAGCTTTAGCCGATTCGAACTTCAGCTCAAACTCAGACAAGGCCAAAATCCACTTGCCAATCCTTCCATTCAAAATTGGCATAGATAACATATGTTTTATTACATCAAACTTGGAGTATACAATGCATTCGGCATTCAACAAGTAGTGCCGAAACTTTGTACACGAGTAGTAAACACACAAGCACAGTTTCTCCGCAGCCGAATACCTGGTTTCAGGATCAAGTAATTTTCGGCTAAGGTACGCTACTACCCACTCCTTTCCTTCAAATTCTTGTATAAGTGAGGACCATGTGTGGTTCGAGGACCGGTGGATGGTCGCTTCCTTGTGTGATGAGTGATTGACAACGTTGTGTGGACTGATTCTTGGCTAAGTATTGCGAGGTGCGGGTTGCGGCTTGACCGGGTGTTGGTCTGTGCCGGTGAAGAACAAGCGTGAAAGGTCATCGCGGGGTGAGGCCTCCGGGTGTGGAGAAGACAAGTAGGCTTCGTTCGAGGGACCCGGTGGCCGGGCGGGGGTCAAGTGCGGGCCGCATGGTGGCATGAATAGCAAGATGAAGTCGTGGACGGTTTCTTGGTTGAGCCTCAAAACCAAGGTCGAGCCGGGACTACGTGGGAGCCGAGTCATGAGTGGAGATTGGCGGAGGCTACACCGAGTTCACGGGGTTTTCGGTGGTTCACTAGAAAACCACTGGGTTCCTTGGTTGATCCACAAAGCCAAGACCGAAGAACCGAAGACGGTGCTGCAGCAGTGCCAGACCGGTCTGATCGGTGGGTCCGACCGGTCTGACCGGTGGGTACCGGTCTGACCAGTGAGGAGCACCGGTCTGACCAGTGTGCGACGATGCAGTCCAGAGACTTCGAAGCGGAGGACACACGTCGGGATCGCATGGCTTGCGTCGAGGCTACGCAGGGTGCGGTCGCCAGGCATCCGTCCGATGGAGAAGACATGAAGTCTTCCAAATCCGCCCTTGAGGGGCTTGTATCCCTAGTTATTAGGAAAGGGCATTTTAGACTTTTGGTTACCTCCATATAACCCAAGAGGTGAGAGGATGGCAGCCAACTCTTGGAACCCTAGCTCATTTGTTTTCCCATTTTCCTTCTTATTTTCCTTAGGTTTTCCATAGGACTAGCAATACAGCTTCATGGAGAGATCTTGTTGAGAGGGATGGATGATCGGGCGGCTTGCTAGACCTTGTATGAACCTTTGTTTCATGTATAGATGATTCGGCGTGGTTCATCAAGGTTTGGATGTGTTTTCCCCAGTTGTTCTTGGTGGTGATTTTTGGAGCCCTCTCTTGGTGATTTCTTTGGGTTGTTTTCGGGACTTTTCTCTTGGGGATTTGATGGGGGAAATTTGTGGGAAACCTTCGTGGTTCTTTGGGCTGTGATTCCCCTCCCAAATCCTTGAGTAAAGGTACTCGATTTTGGGGTTTCTTGAGTTCTTGGGTTGGAAGTGCTCTTGGCGGGATTTCCTTGATTCCTCTTTTTTGGACGAGTTTTTGCGGGATTAAAATTGGCTATGGACTCCTTATGAGGTGTTCCTAATATCCCCAAAGTCTTGTTCAAGTCCGTGGAGCGATTCGGGAGATCGAGGTTTGGATTTGGGGGAGTTGACCCGCGGGTGTTGTTCATCCCGAGTTGCCCAGGCTACAGCGGTCTGACCGGTGCTCTTGACCGGTCTGACCGGTGCTCTTGACCGGTCTGACCGGTGCAACCCTCAGTGGGATTTTGCTCGGGTGAACGTCTTGGTGTGTTCGCTGTTGTCCCGTGTTGCTGCTGTTTCGAGTTTGGGTCAGTTTGGTGGTCGGTTGGCCTGTTTGGTGCCTTAGGGGCTTTCAGGCTATGATCGGTCTGACCGGTGTGTCTCACCGGTCTGACCGGTGTAGAGCCACTTAGTGAAAGTTGCTCAGTTTCACCAGCAGGGACCGGTCTGACCGGTGTGGGTCTGTAGACTCGAGGTTTCGTGTTCCGCTGCGTTCTCGGGTCGAAAGGTTGTGTGTTGGTTCCTAGGTCCAGTGGCACTCCAGTGGCTACGTGGGCTTGGCCAACTTGGGTAGTGAGTCGGAGATGTGTGTTGGAAGCCGTATTCATCTTGTTGGAGTTTCCATCTCCTTCGAGAAGAATTTTTATCGGCTCCCATTCACTCCCCCCCTCTCTGGTTCGCCGTATCGGTCCTTCAAGTGGTATCAGAGCTGGTTCGGGTCTTTATTGACTCTAACCAGTCTAAGATCCAAGGATGGCGTACCGGGGAACGGGGTTCGGATCCTCCACACTTCGATGGCGGGAACTACCGGATGTGGAGTGGAGAAGCGGATGGGTGCGTTCCTCCGCGGAAAGGGTCGATTTGTGGTGGGGGGATCCTTTGGGATGTCACTGGTGGACACAAGGTGTTATGTCCAGCCGATGGACTTCCTCGCTCCAGGATCGAGGGACAGGTTCGACGCCAACAATAAGGCGGTCGACTACTTGTTTCGTGCTTTGTGTCAGCCTGAGATCGATCGGGTGCACACTGAGCACTTGGCTTGTAGGATTTGGGCGGTGTTGAAGGAGGCTCATGTTGGGAATGCCCGTGTTCGAGCACGGATGTATGCGACCTACGGAGAGAGTACGAGAACTTCACTCATCTCCCCGGTGAGTCCATCGATGCCTTGTTTAGAGGTTCACGGTGGTTGTGAACAACATGAGGGCCAATGTGGACGTGCTCCCGTACGATGATCATGATAGAGCGGTCAAGCTCTTACACTCTTTGGATCGTACGATTTGGGGCGGAAAGTTCGAGGCCATTGTGGAGTCGGAGAAGTATGACACTCTGACGGTGAACGAGCTGTTCTCAAAGCTCAAGTCGACTGAGGTGGATAGGGGCATGACTGCCAAGCTCGAGGGACCGACTGATTCCCATAGTCTTGCCCTCGTTGGTGGTTCGAAAAGAAAGGCTAACACTAACCCATCCACCAGGATGTTCTCTTTTTCCTCTTTGATGTCTATGCCAGATGAGGAGTTCGACGAGCTTGGAGAGGACGAGCTGGCGCTCTTGACGAGGCAGTTCGAGAGGCTGCACGAGAACCGAGTGAACATGAGGAGGAACACGAGGACATGCTTTCAGTGCGGCAAGACGGGACACTTCGTCGCCGACTGCCCGGAGAAGCTCGAGAACAAGGACGACTACAAGCACAAGCCGAGGAACGATAGCAAGTACCGGTCGAGGCGCGACCACAAGAGCAAGCACAAAAACAAGTACAAGGACGAGCGACGATCGAGGAAGAAGGAGAGCCGAGGCATGGCCCGAGCGATGGTTGGAACGAGCGACGTCGACTCCAGTTCCGCGTACTCCACCTCGAGCTCGAGTAGCAGTGAAGACGAAGGTGATCGTCGCAAGAACAAGAAGTCATCCAAGAACCTGAGCGGGCTGAGCTGCTTCGCGAGAGACGGCTTCTGCACCATGGCGCTGAGCTCCGGCAGCAAGAAGAGCACACAGAGCGACTCGGACTCTTGATTCTGACGACGAGGTGCGTGATGAACTTCCCTTCTTGCACCAGGAGAATGAGAGACTTGGCTCTTTGCTTGATAACTGTGATGACATGCTTAGAGAGGCCAAGAAAATGAGAAAAGAGCTTAGGGCTTCACTCGAGGATGCTAGGACTAGAGTGGCTGAGCTAGAGACACAGGTGCTTGATAGCAAGCTTGAGATTGATTCCCTTAAGGCTAGCCCTGTGGTTTCAGATGATGTTTGATTGTGCTTGATTGCTCCATATTTCTTGCTGATCTTGCTTTGTTTAAGGAGAAGCATGCCTCCAAGTGTGAGGAACTAGATGTGCTTAGGGTTTTTGTGGCTGAGCTTAAATCTAGACTCGCTTTGCTAGGTGCTTGCACTTCTTGCCCTGTTTTGCATGCTAAGATTGATGAGATGCATGCTTAGACTAGTTCACTTGAGGCTAAATTGAAGGAACCAATGCCTACATCATGCTCTACCTGTGAAATGCATGCTTTGAAAAATTTGGAACTTGCACATTATGTTGATCGTTTGCAGGATGAGAATGATGACTTGAGGAAGTTGATGGGTTGGTTGTCTGGTCATGAGCCTCAGTTGAGGATGATGATCGAGGCATTTAAGAGGCAGGATGGTGAGGGACTTGGGGCAAACAAGGTCGGTGAGGGAAGTGGAGAGAATATCCCACCACAAACCCACCACAAAAATGATTTCCCCCCAAAACCTAATCATCTTAGGAACTGACTAGACACAACCCCAGCTCCACCCGTGTTTCCGACACCTACAAATGATCTACAAAAGCCTATCAAGTTTGTGAGCACTTCAGGGAAAGTGTTCTTTGGGAAAGAAAGTGAGAAGGCTAGTGAGGGGAAACCAGTGGAGGAGTTGAGTGGAGAGAAACCTAGTGAGCAGCCACATCCCAAGCCTAAGCCTAAGCTTGGGAGGTTCCATTGTGGCTATTGTGGGAGAGATGGCCATAAGGATGAGTTTTTCTTCAAGAGGAAGCGAGAGGAGAGAATGGCAAAGGAGCGGGCTAACAAGGACAAGTACCACCCTTCCGATGGTGTACTTGAGCCTCGTGTGCAAATGCACAGGGGCAAGGCAAATGTGAGGACAGTTCGAGCTTGGGGAGAGCGGAAGGCTGTTGGAGGTGCTGCTGCCCAGATCACACCGGTCAGACCGGTGTGGGGCACCGGTCGGGACGGTGCGAGCCTGGACAGAGCCAGCGGTTGGGTTTCGTGCTCGTACGGTGCGAGGGTTGTTTCCGGAGGTCGTGGTTCGGTGGTTGGGCTGGAGAGTTTGCGGGTGGTCGGGTTGCTAGGCATTCTCCCCCTCGAGTTCACTACGGGGGATGGGAGGAGTCGTAGCTTTGAGAAGGAGAGGAGGGACGATCCACGAGTTTTCTTTCGTGGTTTTGGTCCTCCTCCGAGCGAGAGAGGGGTGGTTCCCTCGGGGGTGGTTACCGTGGTGGTGTTCGAGGAGGTAGCTTTGGTAGGAGAGATGCTTTGGTTGGTGCTAACCCCACTTTCGAGCAAATGGCTCGGACTCGGTTTTACTCTTTTGGTACTAACCCCAGTGCTGAGTCGTTAGTGCGCTCACGTGCTCGTTTTTGAATTTCAGGTGGGAGACTTGAAGAACATTTGGTTGATTGACTCCGGTTGCTCGAGGCATATGACCGGAGACAGGGGGTGGTTCTCAAGTCTCATCCCGGTGGTGACAAGGAGGTACATCACTTTTGGGGACAATGGGCGTGAGCGTGTGCTTTCAGAAGGTGAGATTAAGGTGAGTGACAAGATCACTCTCAGGCGTGTGGCTCTTGTTCAATCGCTGGGGTACAATCTGCTTTCTGTGTCCCAGCTGTTGGATGAGGGCTTTGAGGTGTTGTTTCGACCTGGTGGTTCTCGGATTTTGGACTCTCGAGGGGACCTTGTCTGTATGGTCGTTCCCGAGGGTCAAGTGTTTCGTGCTGATTTTTCTCAGTCTTCGGGTGTGGAGCGTTGTTTCTTGGCTGGTTCTTTGAGTGAGTTGTGGAAGTGGCATAGGAAGTTGGGTCACTTGAGCTTTGACCTTTTGTCTCGCTTGAGTAAACTCAATTTGGTCCGAGGATTGCCATAGTTGATACTTGAGAAAGAGTTGGTTTGTGCGCCGTGTAGGCATGCCAAGATGGTAGCCTCTTCTCACCCGCCTCTCACCGATGTGATGACCGAGCATCCATGCGAGCTGCTCCATATGGACCTTGTTGGCCCAGCTCGTGTGCGATCTGCGGGTGGGAAGTGGTATGTCCTTGTTGTGGTGGACGACTACTCTCGGTATGCGTGGGTGTTCTTTCTCGAGGATAAGGGGGAGACGTTTGGTTTTGTTCGAGATCTAGTCTTGAGGTTGAGGAATGAGAGGCACTGAGATGCCATACGAGCAATGCAAAGGACAATGGCTCGGAATTCAGAAACTCTCGTTTTGAAACCTTTTGCCATGACTTGGGTCTTGAGCACCAGTTTTCGAGTCCGTATACGCCTCCCCAGAATGGTGTTGTGGAAAGGAAGAACAAGACCTTGTGCGAGATGGCTCGGACGATGCTTGATGAGCATAGGACTCCGAGGAGGTATTGGGCTGAGGCGGTGAATATCGCGTGCTATGTGTCGAACATGATCTACCTCAGGGTGCATAAGAAGAAAACATGCTATGAACTGATGCACGGTCGCACACCCAAGGTGAGTCACTTCCATGTCTTTGGTTGCAAATGCTTTATTCTGAAGAAAGGGAAGAAGTTGGATAAGTTTGAGGCTAGGTCTGTCGATGGTATTTTCTTTGGTTATGCATCTCATTCTAGAGCATATCGTGTGCTCAATCTTGAAACTAACCAAATCGTGGAGACTTGCGAGGTAACCTTCGACGAGACACAACCACGTAGTCAGCTTGTCTTTGAGTGTGCAGGTGATGATGAGCTTGGCGAGGAGATCTTTTTGGAGGAGGAGCATGAACATGGAGACGATGAAGATGGCGGTGTGGTGCCCCCGGCTGAACATGTACCCACTACTTCGACTACGGTGGTGGACGGACCCTCTCCTACACCTACGACGACAAATCAAGATCGAGGAGAAGCTGTTGTTGAGGGGGAGGTAGCATCAAGGCGAGAACCTCCTCGGCGAGTACAAGTGGATCACCCAGCTTCGAGGATCATCGGTGACATGAATGAACGCACTACACGGTCGAGGGTTCGGAACAATTCTCATTTCGCTCATGCTGCATTTGTTGCTACTTTTGAGCCCAAAGACATTGGACACGCACTATCTGATCACAATTGGGTTAATTCGATGCATGAGGAGTTGGAGAACTTTGAGAGGAATTAGGTTTGGTAGTTGGTTGACCCCCCCCCAGGGTGTAAGCCGATTGATACAAAGTGGGTGTGGAAGAACAAAGAGGGAGAGAAAGGTGAGGTTGTGAGAAACAAGTCGAGGCTTGTTGCTCAGGGGTTCAGTCAGAATGAGGGGATCGACTATGAGGAGACCTTTGCTCCCGTAGCCCGTTTGGAGGTGATTAGGATCCTTCTAGCCTTTTCTGTGGCTAAAGGGTTCAAGTTGCACCAAATGGATGTGAAGAGTGCTTTCCTGAATGGTGTGTTGGAGGAAGAAGTGTATGTGAGGCAACCACCGGGGTTTGAGAGCGAGAAGTACCCCCACCGGGTGTACAAGTTGAGGAAGGCGCTTTATGGGTTGAAGCAGGCACCTAGAGCTTGGTATGGCAGGTTGAGGGGGTTCTTGTTTGAGAGAGGTTTTGAGATGGGGAAGGTCGATCAGACCTTGTTTCTACTGAGGCAGGGCAGAGATATCCTGATTGTGCAGGTGTACGTGGATGATATTGTCTTTGGTGGTTTCTTTTTGTTCGTTTCTTTTCTTTTTCTTTTCTCTCTTGTTACTTTGTGTGGGTGTTGTCAATGCACTCATCAAGGGGGAGATTGAGGACCATGTGTGGTTCGAGGACCGGTGGATGGTCGCTTCCTTGTGTGATGAGTGATTGACAACGTTGTGTGGACTGATGCTTGGCTAAGTGTTGCAGGTGCAGTTGCGGCTTGACTGGTGTTGGTGCAGGTGAAGAACAAGCACGAAAGGTCATCGTCGGTGAGGTCTCTAGGTGTGGAGAAGACAAGTAGGCTTCGTTCGAGGGACCCGGTGGCCAGCGGGGTCAAGTGCGGGCCGCATGATGGCATGAACAGCAAGATGAAGTCATGGACGGTTTCTTGGTTGAGCCTCAAAACCAAGGTCGAGCCGGGGCTACGTAGGAGCCAAGTCATGAGTGGAGATTGGCGGAGACTGCACCGAGTTCGCAGGGTTTTCGGTGGTTCACCAGAAAACCACTGGGTTCCTTGGTTGATCCACAAAGCCAAGACCGAAGAACCGATGACGGTGCTGCAAAGAAGGCTGCACCGGCTCGATCGGCGTGAGGAGCACCGGTCTGACCGGTGTGCGACGACGCAGTCCGGAATCTTCGAAGCAGAGGACACGCGTCGGAATCGCAAGGTTTGCGTCAAGGCTAAGCAGGTTGCGGTCGCCGGGCATCCGTCTGATGGAGAAAGCTTGAAGACTTCCAAAACCGCCCTTGAGGGGCTTGTATCCGTAGTTGTTAGGAAAGGGTATTTTAGACTTTCGGTTGCCTCCATATAACCCATGAGGTGAGAGGATGGCAGCCAACCTCTTGGAACCCTAGTTCATTTGCTTTCCTATTTCCCTTCCTATTTTCTTAGGATTTCAATAGGACTAGCTTGAGAGCTTCATGGTGAGATCTTGTGAGAGGGTTGGATGATCGGGCAGCAAGCTAGACCTTGTATGAACCTTTGTGGCATGTATAGATGATTCGGCGTGGTTCCTCAAGGCCTTGTTGTGTTGTTCCCAGTTGTTCTTGGTGGTGATTTTCGGTGCCCTTTCTTGGTGTTTTTTCTTGGGTTGTTTTCGGGACCTTTCTCTTCGGGATTTGATGGGGGAAATTTGTGGGAACCCTTCGTGGTTCTTTGGGCTGTGATTCCCCACCAAATCAGTGAGTAAAGGGGCTCGATTTTGGGGTTTTCCGAGTTCTAGGGTTAGAGGTGTTCTTGGCGGGATTTCTTCGATTCCTCCTTTTTGGACAAGTTTTGGTGGGATTAAACTTGGCTATGGACTCCTCATGAGGTGTTCCTATTATCCCCAAAGTCTTGTTCAAATCCGTGGAGCGATTAGGGAGATCGAAGTTTGGATTTGGGGGGTTGACCCGCGGGTGCTGTTCATCCCGAGCTGCCCAGGCTACACCGGTCTGACCGGTGCTCTTGACCGGTCTGACCGGTGCAACCCTTGGTGGGTTTTTGCTCGGGTGAACGTCTGGGTGTGTTTGCTGTTGTCCTGTGTTGGGGCTGTTTCGAGTTTGGGTCAGTTTGGAGGTCGGTTGGCCTGTTTGGTGATTTGGGGCTTTCTAGCTGTGACCGGTCTGACCGGTGTGTCGCACCGGCCTGACCGGTGTGGAGCCACTTAGTGGAAGTCGCCAAGTTTCACCAGCAGGGACCGGTCTGACCGGTGGTGCTCACCGGTCTGACCGGTGTTGGTCAGTAGACTCGAGGTTTGGTGTTCCACTACGTTCTCGGGTCGGAAGGTTGTGTGTTGGTTCCTAGGTCCAGTGGCCCTCCAGTGGCTACGTGGGCTTGGCCAACTTGGGTAGTGAGTCGGAGACGTGTGTTGGAAGTCGTGTTCATCTTGTTGGAGTTTCCATCTCCTTCGAGAAGAATTTTTATCGGCTCCCATTCACTCCCCCCCTCTTTGGTTCGCCGTTTCGGCCCTTCAGACCCACACATCATACTCTTTCTTTTTTATCTTTCTCCCCACTACCCCCACACTCCTGCGCTCCCCTCCTACCTCGCATCGACCCCCTGCATCCCCTCGCCTCGGCCACTCCGCCGCCCGCATTCCCTCGAGCAGCGGCTCCGGCGGCCGAGCTCGCAGGCACTGCTCCGAAAGCGGATATCGCAGCGCGCCTCCCCGTGGCCACCCTTGCGCACCCGGATCGAGTGACCCAGGTGCCCCCTACGCCGGCTTGGCTGCAGTGGAGGAGCAGGGCTGCGGTCGAGCAGGCGGCTACGGGAGGCCGGCCGACCGGCAGAGATCTTGATTCGCGGTGAGGAGCTGTTGCTCCTGTGCTCGCCGGTCTGCGTTCCAGTCGGTGCGGTGTCAGGCGGCGGGGCCATGGACCGGCTGATTTTGGCGGACTCGAACGACGTTGATGCGTTTCTAGAGGCGGTCGACGACCTCATCGGCGCCGTGCAGGATGTCGACGCCGTGGGGACCAACCACGCCCTGCTCGACTGCGCGGACGTCTTGCTCAACCTCTACATGGCGCGGCTCGAGGACGAGTTCCGGGCGGCAGGTTCGGGTCCGACGGCAGCGATGATGAGGACGACTTCGACACCGGGGACGACTACAGCGACGAGCCCATCCCAATCGCCATGGCCGCTCCCTTCTTCCTCCTTCAGCCTCCCCATGGCCGAGCCGCGGAGCAGTGGGAGTTGGGGATGGCGCGCTCGAGCGCGGGCCCCGCGCCACGTCGGCGTAGCGGTCGCCCCCGGCGGACTCTGGATGTGGCGTTCCTGCGCTCGAACTCCAGGCTTCCGTTTCTTGTCCAGTGCGCCGCTGCGGGTAGGAAAACGGGAAAAGCGACCTAGAGGTCGCTCCCAGGTCATGTTCCAGGCCCCAGTGCGGACAGTCTGAGCGATGGACAGGATAAGGCTGTAGTGCTGGACGGCTAGAAGGAGTACTCCGTAGTAAACTTTGAGGGAAATCAATTGACGAGAATGACATGAGGGACCCACAATTAAGATGATAGATGCAGCCATGGTGATGAGGACATGGCACCCATGCATACGGCCATGATGAGAGCATGGCATGGAGAAGAAGGAGTCCAAAGAGGGTGTCCCAGTCAACGAGGAGGTTCAAGGCTCATCCGGTTCGAGTCCCCAAGGTGGAGACCCAAATCAATTCGACTTCGTTTCAGTTTCGGACTCCAGGAACAGCCCATCGTAAAACGGACGCCCAGGTCTTATACGGAGTTGGATTTGGACGTTCTATATATGGTTGGAAGCAGAATTTCATAGAGCTTCCAATGGCACCGGTCTCATACCAAAATTAGTCCTGAGTCAACGGGAATCGTCGAAACAAGTTGACATCCAAAATCTGCCTCGGTGCTGCGACACCATATTTTGGCCTTTGGGCCGTGTATCTTTGTTGAGCCCATTAGGGGTGCGTCCAGAGAGGGGGTCACACCCCTAACCTCTATTTATCCGTATCCGCCACCCTCATTAGGGTTTCGGGTTTTGCTTAAGTCATTCTGTCAAGAACAGTTCGCCGCTCGATCGGTTTGTGAGACCCCAACTTGTGAGCTTAATCATTCATCTGCAATTTTCCAGATTGTGTTTCTTTCTTGTTCTTACTTGTGTCTTTCGATTCTCAGGCAAGGATTAGCCCTCGTGGCAAGGTCAATCGTGCAATGCATGGTTGATAACCAGAGGAGAAGTGGTGCTGCGATTGCGGGGTTCTAGTCGTGTTGATTGGAAGCCGGATCGTTTGTGTGACATCTCCACCAAATCGATAGCTATCTCCACCTGACGGAAGATCGGGAACCCACGTCCCCATTACATGGATATAGTTTTTTTTAATATGGAGTAACCCACTGTTTGAAGAGTCTGTTGGTTAGTCCACTGTTTTATAAAATTTTCTATATTTTAGAGTTCTTCAAACCTTTAAATTTAGCTAGAATTATACATAAGCTGTTGGAGTTGCTCTAAGACTATTTCTAAAAACGTAAATCCCAGAGGGAGAGCCCTCTCCATTTAGGCTTAAGTGGAGAACCCCTAAATTTGGAAAAAACAAGGCAATTAGAAGGAGAAGAAACCATAAAGGGAAAGAAGAAGAAGGAAGTAACAAATCAAAAACAAAAAAAGTAATTCCACCTATGGCCATCTTCTCCAACTCCGGCGGTTTGTGGATGGGGCGGCCGATGACGGGTCGCCGTCGAGCGTGGGTGGCGGCGGAGGGAGGCGGCCTTAGGGTTATGGTTTGGGTTGGGGTTTGGGTTTCGGGTTCTGGGGCGAGGAGTATTTTCCATGGCCGCCAAAACTAGAGAGAGGTCCGGGGGCAGCTGTCAGACTGACGGTGGTGGCGGAGTGTGGGCGGAACGGCTGGCGGCGGCGCCACCGCGCGCCAGGGTGGTGGAGGATGTCGGTTGGGTAGGGTCGGTGGCGGGGGTGAGGAATCAGCGGCGGGCAGGTCGGTGGAGGCAGATCCGGTAGCGGTGAGTTCCTGGTCGTCGGAGCCGTGATGGATGGGTCGACGACGAGGGAAAGCAAGGAGAGGTCAGGAAGGGCGTGGTTGAGGGGAAGGGCGGTTGGTGGGCAGAGGCGTGGCGGTGAGGTCGCCACCGGCCTCGGGGCGGCGGTGGAAGCCGGTGGTGGTGGGGAGTAGGGAGCACGAGGAGGAAGTTGACACAAGATTGAGGAAGAGACACGAGGAAGACGAAACTGAAAGTATGAGGTCGCTGGCTACTTCTCTGGCCGCGTCCTCCTGACATGTGGGCTGGAGGGGCTCTAGCTCCGCGGAAGCCGAACACCAGAGCTCCCTCGCGGTAGCTGACTCCTTCTAAAAATAGATCAAGAAGATACTAATTTCATACCTGACCATAGACTCCGCGCCAGCCTCTGTGTTGGTCAAGCACACACTAGGAACGTTGGTGCGGATTAGACGAAATGCTCCATGATGTTTGTGCATCTGTTACGAGCCGAGCAACGCAATCGGTCAACCGATCTTGTATTTTTCTCTGCCCCTCCCGCCCCCGTCCCATCCTCTCTTCCTTCCCGTCCTCGCTGATTCCACTCGACACATGACGCCGACCTCCCTCTTCCTCTATCTCTCTTGCGGCTCTAGCCCCGATGACGTCCCCACCCCCGCGCCCGCCACACCTCTCTACCCTTTCCCTTTTTTCCCTCCTCTATTAGATCTAAGGGCACATCGGCGATGCGGCCCCTCCACTGGTCCCATCCACCGGCGAGGTCACACCCCTCCTCACGTGCTCTGACGATCGTGTTGCACTCCACTTCCTCGTCGTTGTCGACCATGGGTGGAGGCGGTGCAGGTACACGACGGGACGAACCCGGTACATGCCATCGGTGGCTCAAGCTCGGTCCATGGCGGCGCTGGCTCGAGTTCGATTTGCCGGTGAGTCGTACGCCCCTCCTCTCGCGCTCTGACAGCCGCGATGCATTCCCCCTCCTCGTCGCCGCCGACCACAAGCGGAGGCGGAGCAGGAACGAGGCAGACAAGCTCGGTCCCTGACAGCGACGACTCGAGTTCGGTCCACCGGTCCTCGTGTCCTCTCCCTCTTTGCCGATGCAGCCATGCCGACGTGCAAGGCGCGACCTCGGTGCCCAGGAGTAGCTCTTGCTGGCTATGGTGAGGAAGACCGGGGCAAGTGGGTGTGGCACCAGGCTTGGGACGCGCGGAGCGGCCCGCCCTCCGCCGACGTGTTCGGATTGGCTACCGATAGGGCTCCTTGCGCTGGTGGAGGAGCTCAGAGGCATCAATTCCATCTTGGATACAGGTTCGCGCTAGAGCTGCAGGCTTGTCCCAGTGGGTCATGATTTTTCGTTTGTTTTCTTACTATGATTTTTCTATATGTGCCTTCTGTTGTTGGGGTTTCTTTAACTTTTTTATTTTTTCTTTTTATTACTGTTTTTGCCATAGTTCATGTGTCGACTTTTCTTTTTTTATTTTTTATCCTTTATGTTTTCCTTTTGCTATTTCACTTTTCTTTAACTATTTTGGGTCTTCTCACTTTGGTCACAAAGCTATTGTCTTGTATTATTTTCCCATGTCATGTAATTTTTTTTCAATTTTTCCTTCCATTTATTTCACTTATTTTATTTATTCATTTCCTTCTCTTGTATATAAGTACCATATGTTTATGATGTTTAATTTTTTCGTATTTCTTCTTCTTTTGCTACTCTTTCATTATCATTTTCTATTTTATACTAATTTTTTTACTTATTTCGTTTTACTTATTCCGAGATAAATCTACTAGCTTTTTATTTTTATATATTAGTATAGGTGTATTTGTTATTTTTCTTTTTGCGTGTTTGTTCGTCTTTTGTGAGTATTTGTTCATCTTGGTTGAATATTTATTCTTGATTTTTTTCTCTTAGTGAATATTTGTTCTAGATCAGTGAATATTTGTTCTCCTTCAATGTATTTTGAACTTAAGCTTTCCCGAGCCTCTCAGTGGATATTTGTTTCACCTCAATGAGTTTTTGCACTTTAGATTGTTCCATTTCAGTGAATATTTGTACCCCTTTATTAAATATGTGTTCTTCCTCAGTGACTATGTGTTCCACATCAGTAATATACAATATTGATTACAATTTATGACTAGAAAAAAGGTTAGGTAAGTATACACAAGTTGTCTTCCTCGGTAAATATTTTTCACATTTGATTAATTTAATGCTTTTTGATTAATTTTCCTGTACATATTTGTTCTTCTCTTAAAATATTTATTTCTCCTTACTTTCTCTCTGTAAATATTTGTTACTCCTTTATAATTTTTTCCATCATCTCATATATTTTGTTCTATTTGTACAAATATTTTGTTCTTTAAGTTTGTAGAATTTGTTCCACAAATACACATATTAGTTCCATTTGTGCATATAATTTGTTCGTGTGTACAATTTTTTTGTTTTGGAACTTTATACAATTTGTTCCAAAAATATACATATTTGTTCTGTCAGTTCATATAATGTGTTTGTATGTACAATTTTTTCGGTAGTTTGTAGAAATTGTTCTGATAGTTTGTAGAATTTATTCCATGGGTATACATATGTATTCCGTCGGTTCATATAATATTTTCGGTGTGTACAATTTTTTCTCCTGGTAGCTTGTAAAATTTGTTCCACGATTATATATTGCATAAAATACATAACTTTAATTAGAAAATACAAATAAAAAATTGGTCGAAACATAGTCTAGTGAAGTTTTTTATTGTCAGAAATGCAATAATGAAATGGGAATTTAATTTTGATGCTCGGTTTAACAATTACAGTTTTTCTAAGTTTCATAAAATTTTGAGTGAGCATGACATGGGTACTTTCAATCTTTTTATGCATGAACCATAGAGACACAAAGGAATTAAAACATTGTAATTAATCCACCCACCCGCATTACCACCCACCCCACACTTGCTTACCGTGCATCTGTTATGTGGTGGTGTGACACTTTGTTTTGTTGTCGTTGTTGCGACATATAGCCGCACCCGAGGTAGGAAGCATGGGTAAGGAGGTCGGGGGCGGGTGAGGGAGTGATATGGCTTACGGGGGTCCAGGGTGACGGCTACGTGAGCAAGGGGGTGGAAGGGCGGCAACGATAGGTTAGGGTTTGTTTGGGAAATGGAGGAATCAAGTGGATGGAAGAGGATTGAAGGGGATTTTGAGAAATTTTGACTTATAATGGAAATTCCTCCACCCCAATACCCTTCATTCCCATTCATTCCACTAATTCCCAAACAAGCCCTTAAGGGATGCATCTTTTACTACAAATCACATGAGCTTCCATTCAAAACAGAGAAGGATCACAGTCTCTGTGAGCACTTTCCTTAAGTCAGTTTGGAAGAGACTAACCCAACTAAAAGAGGGAGAGGATACCAATAGCGACCAGATACTCGCACATCTGTGAGCAACCTCATTTATTTCCCTTGGAACAAAAGAAATAGAAAAATAAAAAGGACAGAGGTGGAGGTGGGGGCAGACGGTTGTCCGTGCTCAAGAGTCCCGCTGACGTCACCGGCCGCAGGGCTGATATCTTCTTGACAGAAGACCATGAGGTAGATTTCAAATGTCGGTCCGTAAAATTGTTTTAATTTTACTTTTTTTAGAAGTAGAGATTATTACAAGCTTCAACTTTCAGCTTTATATAGTTGACATGCTCATGGATTCCAATAAAGCTTCACATTGCAAATGAAAGGAACTATTGTGCACATAGTTTATTGATAGAAATCCATCATGCCTTCTCCGATATAATTTACAACACGTATGATCAAAACCTCGACTATTCTCAGTCATGTATCAGTGACTATGATGTAAACAACTAATTAAACACTGGAGCGTCATACTCGTGTTTGGTTGGTGAGTGTAAAAAATTTCACCCAAGAAATCTTACCTGCATGGAGAACTAAATAAAATCTATTTGCAAAATATTTTCACATGTGAGTGCACCTTTGCGTGATCAATCTAGTAAGATTAATTGTTGACGTAAAATCAGCACCTCACGCAAAGCACACAGCAAGCCGAACAAAGCTGGCTTAACACACGTTGCCGAATCTGAAGCGTGCCAGTCAATTTTCCCTGAAACTGTCAAAGGATAAAAAATAGTTACATAAAACCTGGAACTTGCCGGGTGGTACCAGACAGTTCCGTGTTTACGGCTACAAAGCCAATCAAAACGACATATAGCTACAACAAGCTATCTGTCGGCAAACTGAGCATCATTCGGGAGCTTTAAAACATGTAAACAAGATATAGCCGAATGCATGACATAAGCATGATGAAAGATCGGTCTTTGTTTAAATAACATTGCAGCACATGATCATGACCGATTATCAAGGATAAATTACAATAAAATAAATAAATAAAGGCGAAACATGATTACAAATTTACAGTAAACATGCATGCATAGGCCAAAATCACTAGTCCACCGCATGTCTAGGTACTTTCAAACCCGTCGAGTGTGACACCAAACAAGTTAATCCACCGCATGATACGACTTGTTTAAAACCACACCACCAACCAAAAATAGATCAATCCACCGCATGATACAATCTAAACATGGAAGGCTAAAAGCATACATTATTTAAAACAAGCTTATGAACACGTTTCGCTCGTGACAGAGTTGCCGAATACAGCTGTACAGCCGATTCGAGTTCCGTGGAGAAGGGACAAACTATGCTAGATCAACACGCTTGAACCCGCAACACGTGGCAATCTAGATTGATTCAAATTAGGCTATTTAAAAGCAGTGATCCATGCACCACATCGAGTTAAGGATTTGAGCACGCATCATATGGATCGTGAACAAGATAGAGCTGAATCTAGTCAATCTAAATTGGGCAATAAGAGTGTTACATGAATTAAACATAAAGCAAAAACTAAAAGCAACACAAGGTAACTTAATGAATCTATTAGATCTTGTCAAATCTAATAGAGCCAATAACTAGCTCCAAGTTAGATCTTAGCCTACCGCATGGCTCATGATCTAACAAGAAACCCTCTTGAACCAAGGTTAAATCCACCGCACGATACTAAGCATGGTAACAAGACTACTTGCATCACGGTCTAAATCCACTGCATGATACTAGACATGATACAAGGTTGCCGGTACTTGCGGAGGTCGACGGATCGATGGCTCCTCTCGAAGAACTCGACGACTCGACTAAAGGACTCGAAAGATGGCACGGGGCCGGTTTGTTATGAAATTGTTTGATCCCTATTATAGACATCAAGGGTTCATGTTTATACCCTTGTCCTAACACGACTCCTAGTCGACCACTTGTACAACATTTATTGCCTAAATTAATGCCCCGGCGCCAATGTCCGTCTCGCACCCGTCATCAATTCATTCCTTTCCTATATTCAGGCCATGTCATCACGTATTCCCGAATGCTTCCTCTTCCAAGCGCAAAACAACCCTTCTGCCGAATGATGGCGTGCTCCTGACCGCAGGCATCTTTACCGAACGCTTTGAGGAAAATTTCCTACCGAAGGGTGTTTTCTTACCAAACTCAGCCCACAAGTCAGTCTCTGTCGGGCATACACCCTGGGTACCGCAAGGAAGGAAGTAGACAGACTCCTAGTAGAATTCCCCTGTACTCCTACTAGGACTCGTGCCATGTAATCCTACTAGGACTCCTACCTTGTAACCGACTAGGTTCCCGCCCCCTGGACTATATAAAGGAGGGCCGGGTACCTAGCCGATCATCCTCAATCCCTCCGGGGACAACACCAAGCGCAGGGCGCAATACTACTCTAAACAGGACGTAGGGTAGCTACTCCGGCTACCCGAACCTGTATAAATCTCGTGTCTTGTGTCCTCGCGCATACCTTCGAGTTCCAGGTCTGGCGATCCCCACCTTCTACCTTGTTGTGGGTACCTCCCATGGAGGTCGAGAGGTTTAAACACCGACAGCTGGCGCCCACCATGGGGCCATCGCCACGATCATCAGGTGAATTCGAAGGACTTTCATTAACCAGATCAATCTACTCGCCAGCAGGCAGTGCATCACATGCCTTCGCATCGTCGCCAATTTCCAATTCAAAGCAACTCGACAACTCGACGACGCTACACAAGCTGTGGTCAAGCGATGAGCTGACGACTATCTGCGGTTCCTGGGTTCTCGCGTTGATTCGACGGCATGCAGCTCCATCTCAGATTCGAAGGCCGCAACCTGTGTCGCCTGTTAGAGCTTGCCGCGCATTGGCCAGAACCAACTTTAATCAAGTCATCGAGTCCGCATGCAAATCGAGCTAGCGTGTCCGTATCCGTCCAGGACACACCCCAAATCGAAGTCCTGCTGTCTTACGCAAGAGAAAAAAACAATGTCTGATTGCCCGATTTCTTGCTAAGGGACGCAAAGTATCCACCAAAGCAAGCCGGCACGTGGGCAAGGAATTCACTTTATTGGAAACTTGCCATACGCACCGAAAAGGCTACCAACAAGGCCTAGGATCATGCGGCAATTGGAATTTAATTTTGGTGCAATGGCTCTTTACTACAATTACACGGAGATGCACCCAAAAGGTTCAGGATTTTCACTTGGGATCACACGGCAAGACGTACGCAAGTACAACTGCATCATCAAGCGGCCTCACTAGCCCTACATCAACTTCGTCGTTCGCCGCGACTACTCGTCACCCGGCCGCACGGGCTCTACGTCAACCTCGCTATGTGCCGCGAGTACTCGTCTCCCGGCCGCAGCGGCTCTACATCGACTACGCCGTACGCCGCCGCAACACCGTCTTCTGGGTGTACGACTACCTCGACTACTTACCTCGACTAGTCTCAACCAGAAAACTAGTAGAGGACGGCTCCCGCGACATCAACAACTAGTCGGATCCACCTCCGACTAGTCGACTTCAGCTCCAACCGCCGCGGCTCCATCACCGACCGCCACGGCTTCGTCGACACTCATCCGCGAATTAAGCTAAGTCACTTATTTCAATAATCATTTTTTCTTTGGCTTGTTTTCCACATACAGGAACCAACGCCGAAGACTACTCCGTGTACGCCTCTCAACGGCTACTTGCCAGTAGAGCTATACCGTGCCAATTATTCCTTGGGAACTGTTGATTGACTGTCCAGGCTTGGTACACCAAATTAGGAGGCTCTTGCCACGACGTTTCGTGTGCTGAGTGCTGGAGGCGCACAACGGCTGCACCCTGAGGAGGCACTGCGCAATCCTGCTCTCCGCCATGCGGAACAACGAGCAATCGCGCTCTCTCTTGTCGCCATGTCGACTACTTTCGTCTACCTCTTAATGGTCTCGCTATAGTAGCACACGCCTTGATCCGCGCAAAGCCTCGGCTCTCCTGACATGCCTCCATGCCCCCAGCGGCTATGGCTAAACAGGCTCCTCAGAGACCGGGCGCTTAAACCGGCTCTCCTGTCATGCCTCCACGCCCCCAGCGGCTATGGCTAAACAGCGACCACAGAGACCGGGCGCTAAACCGCATGAGGCTAACTACTCGACGCCTAACGACCACAACAAGAGCATGACACATGAAATTTACATCTATATTCATATTTGTATTTGTCATTTGTAGATTCAATTTCTACAAAAATGCTACATAATGTACGCATCTCTACTTTCAGGTTAAGCTTCGGCGACGACTTCCAGTACGCTCCGCGTACCTGAAGAGTATCTTGGCCCCCTAAGTGGGTTTTGGTGATTTAATGACACACACCTAAGTAGCTATTGAATTTACCTAGTCCATGAGCAGGTATTAAAATTATGTATGGCATCAAGCACAGCTCGTTGACTACACAAAAAGGAAAGTGGTGTTCTAAAGGATTCCTAAGAAGGCTTATTTATTTAAGTTTTGAATTTGAGTCCTAGGAATGCCGTACTATCAAGAGGGACAGGAATTATGTCTTCCAAGAGTCAAACAGGTGCTCTAGTTGCTAAAACAAAACCTATGAGAGACACCTTTGCACCAACACGTTCACGGGGATCTTTTCTTGGGTGCTGGCCTTGGAAGGCCGGAGTATCCGGGTTTACCCCGGAGACTCTGGACTTCCCGGAGTTTCCGGGTTTACCCCGGATACTTTGGGTCATAAAGCCTCAACGGCTATATTCTGGGAGAGGGGGTATAAAAGCCCCCTCCACCCCTTCATTTACTTGCTCCCCTGCCATTTCGTGCTGAACTAGAACAGACCTCATTTACTCCCCCTCTTCTCCCTTTGGCTAAAGGTTGGTGAGATTTGTTGTGGGATTTAAGAGGATTTGAGAGCAAGGGCTTGGAGAGTGCTAGTGAGCTGATTTGCCATCTCTAGAGCACCTCGTTCTTTGCTTGGTTGGCAAAATTCATGTTTGTTACTCTTGGAGCCTTGAGCTCCTAGCCGGCTAGGCGTTGCCTTGGAGCATCCAAAGATTGTGGCTGCCCAAGGAAGTTGTATCACCCCGACATTGAGTAAGTAACTCTAGCTTGATCTTTGTGGTCGCTAGAGGGAGGAAAGTGACCTAGGTGTAAAGGTCCACCCTTCGTGGGTACCTCAACGGAGACGTAGACCTCAAGGTGTGAGGTTGAACTCCGGTAACAAATTCTTGTGTCTCTTGTGCTCGTTCATCTTGTTGCATATTTGTTTCTATCTTGAGTACATATCTAGGGTTTGGTGCCGATCTACTTTGTGTTGAGGTTCCTGCAAGATCTGAGTGGATAAACAGGCTTGTCTCGTCTCAGTGGATAACCTATTTTCACAGATTTACTTTTGAGCAAGTTTAATTTCTGTCGATTTAATCTCTCCCTAGCAGGCCAGAATATCCAGACATTTTCCCGGATTCTCCGGATTTCCGGAGTATCCGGAAAAATATCCGAGTCTCCGGACTCGTATCCGATGTACCGTGAAAAAGTTTGTGACTTTCAGGTTCGACTATTCACCCCCCTCTAGTCGACATCTTGATCCTTTCAGTACCTCCATCGGCGCGGCTAGTTCCCAAACTCGGGGGCTACGCACCAAATTACTACTCGATGACAACTCGAGTAGTCTTTGCTAGCTCTCTAGCTCGGGGGCTCAACCCCAACAACTACTCGACGTGGCTCCTACGGCTCTCCTGGCGATGAGCTCGGGGGCTGAACGCTACAAGAGTACTCAGATGATGACTTCCGCAAGCACTGAAGACCCTTGGATTGATTCATCAATCGTTCCAAGGCTCGGGGGCTACTAGGCTACACCCATCAGTTGATTTTTTCAAGACGGAAGCAGAATCAAGATTGACCCTCAGCCAGAGTCTACAACTCAACCTAAGGCTCGGGGGCTACTCCATATGGAGTGCGATTTTGCAATCGCACTTCCATATAATCTCGACTTCAAGACTAATGAGCTGGACCACCTTCCAGCCTCGCGGGAGTTCAAGTACTATTGAAGGCTTCTCCAAGCAGTACTCGAGGACGCTCAAGAACTACTCGAAGAGGTTTCAAGACTACTCGAACTACTACTCTCGACTCCAACGTGCTCGGGGGCTTGTCGGGCATACACCCCGGGTACTGCAAGGAATGAAGCAGACAGACTCCTAGTAGAATTCCCCTGTACTCCTACTAGGACTCGTGCCATGTAATCCTACTAGGACTCCTACCTTGTAACCGACTAGGTTCCCGCCCCTGGACTATATAAAGGAGGGCCGGGTACCTAGCCGATCATCCACAATCCCTCCGGGGACAACACCAAGCGCAAGGCGCAATACTACTCTAAACAGGACATAGGGTAGCTACTCCGGCTACCCGAACCTGTATAAATCTCGTGTCTTGTGTCCTCGCGCATACCTTCGAGTTCCAGGTCTGGCGATCCCCACCTTCTACCTTGTTGCGGGTACCTCCCATGGAGGTTGAGAGGTTTAAACACCGACAGTCTCTTTCCTGTACCAATTTTTGGTGTTAACATATGCCCCTTCAATTACGGATAAAAAGTGATTTTATTTCAGAATTGACCATAAATGCTCAACGTTTCCAAGCCGAATCCATTCAACACCCGTTCTTTCCTCCTTCAAACCGTTGGAGTTTTCCCCTAGATCCAAACCCTAGCTCATCAATCTTTCAAGCTCAAATCTTCAAATGGCGAACCAAGACCAGGCTCTTTAGGTAAATCTCATCCTCCTAAGGCCCATTCGGTATTACTTTCTCGAATTTCATCTTAGATTTTTTTCCTCTTGCCCTTTATTGTTCTTGATAGGCTCTAGCGGCCGAAATCTTGATCCCCGTCGAGGACCAATCACCATCTTATTTCCTCGGGCCCGTGGGAATCTCCGACCCTTCTGAGTTCATTGCAGCCGAATCTCAGAGGATCCCTTTCAAGGAAGCACTATCGAAACCCCATGATGGCAAGACACTTTCAAGAACTGGCCCCTGCCCCCAATTGCAGGCTGGAGAAACTGGTACAAGAGGATGCTCGATGATGAAATCGTCAAAACAAGCAATTGGGACAGCCTTCGCATTGCCCATTGTTTCGAATTATCTTTAGCTGAAACACCCAAAAATGAAAACCTTTTAATTGCAGCCTGGAATTTTTGGTCGAATGGCGCCAATGCCTTTCTTTTTGGCCATAGGCCAATGTCCCCCATCTTGGCCGATGTATACATGATAACCGGCTTTGAAGTCACAGGATCCGTATACCCACACAAGTACAGAGGCTCCTCCAGGCAGACAGAAGTGAAAACAGGGGTTAGATATAAGAGATATATCCAAAACTGCATGTCTGATGGCCCCTTGTCTGAAGCTGAATACAGAGCTTTTCTGAACATGTGGCTATGCATATTCATCTTTTGTGGCAAAGCCAATGAGCCAACCCTGAACCATATTGTAATGGTTGAGGACCTGGCTGCTGGTAACTCTATTCCTCTCGGGAAGTACTTCCTAGAAAGTGTATACCATATGCTTCATCAGACCACTTATCTGATGCACACCAGCCAAAAGATTTCCTGTGTCAATGGTCCTTGGTGGTTTGTCCAGATGTGGCTGCAGCTATATATACACCAGATTGTTAGCATTGACCTCAACACTCGGCTCTTTCCTTCAGCCAACTACAAGGAAGGGGAAACCCAGATCACCAAAGGTTGCCAAACTTATGGAGAAGTTGCCTCAACCGTGTCTATCAATCAAAGCATTGGCCAACGTTTTGAGCTCTTCTTCAGAGGTTTTGCCAACCCACTCCGGCTTCCATATCTGGACAATGATAACTTGACTCTTCCTTGTGAGTTTAGCTTTGAAGCTGGAAGTAATGATGTACAATCTATAGCAATTTTCAATATCTTCATTCATCCATGCATCCTGCCAGCAGAATTTTGTGGAGGAAGGCAGATTCATAGTACTTTTGAGTACTATCAGCCAAACATGATAGTCAGACAACTAAGATGCGGCCAAGTGCCCCCAAGGCTATTCCTTCATGAATTCCTCAAGCCCACAGAGGACATCAAGGAATCCCTGCAAGCAAAAAGGGTCTTTGAGTATAAGTGCAGCTCAACTGTTTATGCACCCAGGCCTTTTGTGCCAATAACAATAACTCATCCCTCTTTTACTTCTTGGTGGCAAGAACTTCATGATCACATCTTCAATGTGCTAGTACATCCTCTTTGTCTTGAACTAATGCCTGATTTTATCCAATTTCAGAGGTAATAAACTTGTTTTCCCTCTTTTTTCAATCACGCCCCTCTTTATTGATCAGGATTTTTGCCATTTTCTGTAGGATACAGCACCTGCCCCTTTTGCCAGGACAATCTCGTACAACATTGCAGGCCCAATCTCTGCTTTGGGATATCAATCTCCCACTTTGTCCCAACTGATGTCTAGATATGCCACACTGGATCCAACTCTCATCAGTTCAGCCTCTGACAAAAGGAAAGCTCCATCCCTGATTGCTCCTTCAGCTGCCAAGAAGAAAAGAACATCCAAAAGACTTCTTATTCAGGTTAGAATCCTTCCCTCCCTGAGCATAAAACCATTTTTCATCCTGATCATCTTTTATCTTGTGCAATTTCAGATCACAACTCAGCAACCATTGGTCATTACAGAGTCTGCCAACGCTCCATCTACTGGTAAAATTTTCATCATCTTACTTTTTCTAATCATTCTCTTCATTGGCACTTATCCTCTACTTATTAGTTGCAGAGGAAACCTTGGTGAGCCAAACTGTAGAGAGTTCCTCTTCTCAACATGTTTCAAATCCAACTTCACCAAGGATCCAAACATCCTCTCTTCAAGCAGAAGCTTCAGCTTCACCAAGGATAGATCCAGCTTCTCCTCAGCCAGAAGCTTCAGCCTTACCAAGGACTCCACCAGCTTCTCCTCAGCTAGAAGCTTCAGCTTTACCAAGTACCCCTCAAGCTCTTCTTCAATCAGACATCCAAGAGCCCTTCCTCGAGCCTGAAAAACTTCCCTCCCCAACTCAGGAAGCCAGGAACGATGTAAGCATGAACACCTATCTTTCCATTCTTTACATTCAATGAATCACCACTAATTCAGCAAAAAAAATTTCAGGAGGAAATTGTATCATCACCAATCTACTCCTTCGCTGTCGATGACTTGATTGCCGAAGAAGGGGATGAAGCGTCTTCCAGTCAGGATTTATCAGAGAAAAATCAGGCAAAGTTGAAGGAAATCCTTTCCCTGCTGCAAAAGGATGTTCAAGATCAAGTCAAGGATTCTGATCTTCTAAGAGAAGCACTTGCACGGATTGATCAAGATCTCCCAGCCGACATAAAGGCTTCCTTACAACCTGTTTCCAAGCTGGATGATCATTTTGTAGCAGTAAAGCAAGCCTTGAAGAATTTATCTTCTCAACCAGCTCTAGAACAAGAGCAAGCTGCAAACAAGCAATCTATGAAAGATTTGCACACCCAAATGCAAATTCATAAGGAACTGCTAACCAAATTGCAGCCTGAACTTGAACTAAAGAAAATCAGAAAAGCTGAATTGCAAGCTGAGCTGAGAACCCTGACAACTGATATTGAGGCTCATGAAAAGAAGATGGTTGAACTTCCCGAATCAATGGAGAAGATACGAAAAGAAGCCACAACAACCATGATTGCAGGAAAGCAGCTCAAGACAAAGCTCTCGACTTTGTCTAAGACCCAAGAAGTTGACCAAAGGTTGTTGGAGAACATTAATAAGACGATATCAGATGCGTCCATTGTAATCTCAAAATACTTGGGTATATGATTGTAACAAACAATTTGTACCCGAATGCTCCATCATCCCTGTAATTTTTCTCACCATCAATCTTTACTTTCCAATATTTATCTTGCCTTACTTTGACAAGCAATTTCTAGATGATCCATTCGGCAACTCTAGCCAAACAGTGTCAGACCCGAAAAGCAACCCGACCGCAACACAGCCAGATTTCAACCGGTCAAACCGAATATGACTCAGCTTGAATCCCAAACGACCCGACGACGGTTCGGTTGAGGGAATCTCTCCACTTCCCAAATTTCTTAGGATATGCGCCACGATATCCGGTCACAATCTCTTTGCCAGTCCCATAAATAAGAACCTTGGGTGCCCCTAGCCTTTCACCAAGTCCTCTGGTCTCCAAGCCTTTGCCAATCTAAGCTTTCCTTCTTCAGCACTAGTACTCCCAAAAGCTTCATGACAGGCAGCAGCAACAGGCGTCGGGCCAGTGACGAGGCCGAAGGGAGCCGCGCCAGCGCTCCCCGAAGGTGGTGATCATTGGTTTCTTCACAGCTCTCTTTAGATCCCTTTTTGTTTCTAACGATCCCCTTTGTGTTTTCAGGCTCATCCCGTGGAACCCTGCCTCTGCACCAGCCATGACCCCGGCCATGGTGGGCGACTCTTCGGGATCGTCTGGCCGCTCCCACTCCTCCAGCTCGCGCTACGATGATCTTGCCGCCCACAGGTTCAAGGCGGAACGCGATGAAACCCGGCATGAGTTGGAGATCATCTCCAAAAAGTCGGGATCGCCGAGCTCGAGTGGGAGCACCAGCGCAAGCAGCTGCTGGAGGCCATTGACGGTGAATCTTGCAACCTGCTCAATTTCAACTCAATCTTGAACTAACCGCCATTGCTCTGTGATTGCTGCATAACGCGATGCCAAGCTCAATTGGCTGAAGACGCTGGTGAAGAAGCTGGCGGACAAGGTGAACGCTCCCAGAGACACACCGGAAGCTCGCCTTGGCGCGGTGGAAGACCGCATCGACGAGGTGGCCCTTCATGGCATCCGCCTGGGCACCACCTTGGGCCTGGCCGCCATGGCGACGCACACTAGCGTTGACTACTCCACACGGCCGCGCGGCTTCTACTGTGGCGCACCAGAGGACGTCGACGACATCGAGATCACCTTGGAGCGCGTCGACGGCCACGACGATGCCATTGCCGATTCCATTCATCCCCAGTCTGTGCTGAACAGGCTTTTTGACTAGTTTGTATTAGGGATGTTGGAATTTCGGCAATAAATATGAAATTTTATCTTTTGCATTTGTCTTGTGATGATTTACTTTGATTTGTGCATGCGAACCTCCACTATTTTGAACGCATTCGGGAACTTTACTCTTAGCCAAATATGCATAAACTCTTGCCCCTTGGCGTAGAATCCGTAGAAAATCCTCATTCGGGAACCATGAACACTGTTTAATGGAAAAACCCTTCGCATTCGGGGAGAAACCCCCGCCGTTTGGTATTCCCATTAATGCACACCAGCCAGCCATCACTCCCGATGCGCTCTCACGACTAATAAAATAGCCCCCCTGGTGCTCTGCAAATCCATTCGCATACACTTCCATCATTTCACGTCCTCCCGTCCTTCTCCTCCAGAGAAAACCCCCAAGGCCATGGCGGACAAGGGAAAAACAGCCAGTCGAGGAGAACAGCTTCCCACCAAAGAAGCGAACCATTCAAGAGTAATCTTTCCTTCTCACCCCTTTCTCTTGTTCTCGATTGCAATCTTATGATTCACCTTCCTTTGTTTTCAGCCTCGACTTGCTACCAGAGGAAATATTTGGTACCGAAGAGGTCCCTGAGTACATCCTTTCCGATTCCTCTGCTGAAGAAGAAAACGTCACGTCGGAACAGAGGACCAACCATCAACTGCGCTGTCGCATCCGGCATCTAGAACATGACCTGCGGGACATCACCGCCCGCTGCAGTGCCGAACGCGAACGCCGCATGAGCTTGGAGGCGTTGGTAGGGGGTAAGATCCTCATCCTTACTTGATTATCATGCTCAAGTTTCAGATCCCATGTTCAATGAGAATTTGTTTCCCTTCTTCAGACGTTTCTGATAGGTACAACAACCTGAAGGCCTCCTGGGACAGCCTGATGGAAGCTGCAAATCACGGCAATCTTCGAAGCTTCTACGTTGTCGTTACGGTGGTCCTGGAGCAGCTGAAGAGGGAAGAACTGAAGAGGAAAAACGCAGAGCCAAAGAAGTGAAGCATACTTTCGCTTCTTCCTCCAGGCACCCTGCTTCCCGCAGGCTCTCTCTTGTAACCTTAGGTGGTTGTGTTGCCAATAAAAGAACCTGCAAGAAATGTTTGTAACGTAGAACATTTTCGTGCTAAGGGCAATACACTTTAGTATTGGCCATCTCTTTTGTCAAGATTTTTGCTCTGAAGGCGACTTCTTTCCCGAACACCGGTTGTTTCTGTGTTCTTGATGCTTGTAATCGTGATGCTTGTAATCAACGATCAATTTCAATACTAGGATAATATTTCTTCAAGTATCTCCCGTTTATAGCAGCAGTGAACTCTTCTCCTAGTAAAGTTTTCAAGATATACGCATTTCCAGGCGTACACCTAACCACCCAAAAAGGACCTTCCCAATTCGGGGACCATTTGCCGAACGTACTGTACTTAGTCCCAATCGACAGTAACGCTTCCCAAACCAAATCCCCTTCTGCAAATTGCTTGACCTTCACTTTCTTGTTATAGTACTTAGCAACTCGCATCTTGTTTTTCTCAATATTTTCCAAGGCCCTAAGACGAATTGTATGCAAATCATTTAATTCATTCATCGTTAAGTCACTGTAATCCTTGGAACTTAAATCCTTTTGTAAAACTATTCTCCTTGAGTCTGATTGCATCTCCCATGGCAATACAGCATGATGCCCGTAAACCAACTCATAAGGAGATGTTTTTTAGCTCCATGAGGGGCCATTCGGTGAGCCCACAAGGCTTCATTGAGTACCGAATGATACCTTTTTGGCTTCTGATCAATCTTCTTTTGTATAATCTTGATCATAATCTTGTTAGAAGCCTCTGCCTGACCATTAGCTTGGGCATAATAAGGAGAATAATTCAACAATTTGATCCCCATACTTTCAGCAAATTCTCTGAACTCTGAAGACGTAAACTGAGTTCCTTGATCGGTTGTAATTGTTTGAGGAATCCCAAATCTGCAAATGATATGTTCTTTGACAAACTCAACCATATTCTCTGATGTTACTTTCTTTAATGGAATTGCCTCAACCCATTTAGTGAAATAATCTGTTGCTAAAAGCACAAACTTATGCCCCTTGCTAGATGGAGGATTTATTTGGCCAATCAAATCTATACCCCATCCTCTGAATGGCCATGGCTTGATAATAGGATTCAAAGTTGATGCTGGAACTCTCTGAATATTTCCAAACTTTTGATAATCTTGACATCCTTTGTAATACTCAAAGCAATCTTCCAGCATCGTCGGCTAATAACATCCAGTTTGCCTGATAACCCACTTCATTCGATAAGCTGATTGATGTGCTCCACACAGCCCATTATGCACTTCACTCATCATCTTATTTGCTTCTTCTTGACCTAGACATTGTAGCAACACCCCATCCAATGATTTGTAATACAAACGTCCATCAAGAAGAAGAAACTTTATAGCTATATACCTGAGCTTCCTAAAGACTTTTCGGGACGGATTTTCCAGATAATCAACAATTCTTTTCTCCAATCATCTTCTGCTAAATCACCCCCGAAAGAATATATATCATTGGCAAACACTTCTTGATTTTCTCTATAACCCGAAGCACTTTGAGATAATTTGTTTGCCTCTTCATTGTGTTCCCTAGGAATATGTTGTAGAATCACTAACTGAAAACTTTTCAAGATTTCCTTGCACTCCTCGTAGTAATTCCTCAGGATATCATTTCTACATTCATATTGGCCATTCAATTGTTTTATAACTAGCTCTGAATCTTCATAAATTTCAACTGAAATAGCCTTTGCTTCTTTCAAATATTGAAGACCTCTAAGCAATGCTTCATATTCAGCTTGATTATTTGTGACAGTGGGTTGGATAGGGATAGCTGTCACACCTTGAAATTTTCAATTCCAGGATGTGAATAGGAAGAATAATTAAATAACAATTTTCTCATAATTTTAAATTTTTTCCAACATTTATTTTCTTTACACAAAATATAGCATAGGAAAAATCCTTGTTTGATTTTCTGAATCAAATAAAAAGTTGTGAGTGTTGCATTCATGCCAATGCATCTAGTGCTTCTTGAGTGCAAAAGGTTTCAAAAATGCGTTTAGGAGCTGTCCAAACTCTCCCGAGAATTTTCTGGATTTTTCTGGAATTTATTCTCATTTTCCTTGAGCTATTTATATTTATTAGAAGGCTCTCAAATCTTTTTCATGAGCCCCAAATACTTTATTTGGATTGTTCATACTCCAATCTATCTCTGGGAATTTTCCTGGAATTTTTGGAATTTTTTGAGTATTTTTAGTGCTTTAAAACAATTTCTAGATTTTCCTGGAATTGTTTTCGCATTGGAAATTAAATTCGGAAAATGAAAATCTCTCCAATTCTTTTGGACCGAGCCCAAGCAGCACAAGTCCACTCAAGCTCCCTCTTTTCCCTGTACCGGTTTAGTCAGCATCCCTCTTCTCTTTTTATTAGCTCAAGCCCATCTCCTCCTTAAGCCCAAACCTCCAAGTCTCTCTTTTCCCCTCAACTCTCTGTCCCAGTTTGGTTTCAGCAGGCCGCAGCCCGGTCCGCTCCAGCCCAGCATCCCAACCCGCCGGCCCGGCCATGAGCCCGCTCGCGAAAGCCCATCTGGGCCCAGATCCCCAACTTCCCCAGTGTCCATGGAGGACACGGCTTGCGCCGGCCGCCGCCTTTCCCTTGGCGTCTGTGCCGTGCACGCCTGCCCAACCTCGCGCCCTGTGGCCTATATAGCTGCGCCGGCCAAAGCTCCTGTGTGCCCTAGCTCGCCATGCCCTGCGTCTCTGCCTAGCCACGCAGCTCGCCGGAACCGAGAAGCACCGTCGCCGGCCGTCCTCCATCCACCGGCCGTGGAGTCCCGCCGGAGAAACCGCCGTCACCAGCAGCTTTGCGAGGTCGAGCTGGACCTCCGCCGCCCCCGCCCGTCGACTGGGAAGCACCGGAGCGCCGCCCGTGCCTGGAAACCGGCCGCCTCCAATGCCCCACCGCCGGCCGGCCCCACCGAAATCCGACCACCCCCGTTGATCTCCGCCTGTGGAGAGCACGTCTTCGAGAACCTCTTGATCTCCTCTCTCTATTCCTCAACACGGTTGAGCTCCTGGATGGCCGAGGCGCCGGCCATTGGAGCCACCAGGGCCGCCACCGCCCTCCCTCCTGTTGCTCTTGTGCGCCCAGGCCTGAGGAAGAAGGTAAGGTGACGCTTTTGCAAAAAGGCCCCTGCGTTTTCCCCTAATCCCTAGATCCAAATCATGTGTCTAGTTCCTTTTGCAAGAAACCCCCTGAAACTATCAGATTCCCTAGATTCCATCCACCCTGGACCTTTTGCAAGTAAACCATTGGGTTTTAACACATAATTATGTATATGCCCCTGAGATTTCGCAGAAAAAGTCCCTGGAAGTTTCCAATCTTCACATCTAGGTCCTCAGATCTTTAAAGAGCCATATCTTTCTTGTTTTAGCTCCGATTTCAACCGTTCAAATTGCGTCAGGTGCATAATGATGTAAAGCACGTGTTAGAGGTGAGTTTTCATCATGTTTTGTTTTCTGAAAATAAAATTAATATTAATTTTGATTAATGTCTAGTTATACATGCCTTTTATAAATAAAAGCAATATAGATCTATACCCTTTTTCATAATCAAATTTAATTTGATTAATGATTCCTATACATGCTTTTGCAAATAAAATCTAATTAGATCTTTTACTCGGTTTTCCATAAGTCAAATATTAATTTGCTTAATGATTAATTAACTTTCATAATTAAAAATTGATTAGGCTTTTACTCCGGCTTTATGAGTAAATGTTAATTTTGATTAATACCAATGTAAATGCTGTTTTTAATAATAATAATAATATGATCTACTCGAATTACAAAGTTCCGTTTAGGTTATTCATATAGTTTAGTTTTTTCTAAATTAAATGTTTAATTGGAATAATTCTTATATGAATCTTTATAAATAAAACTTGACTAGTTCTTTACACCGGTTTTGCAAATAAAGTTTAATTTACTTTAATTCCAACATGGGGTATTTTATTAATGAAATATCCTTACATATATTTTGTTAATTAAAATAAATCCAGCTCTAGCCTTGATCTCTTGTAAATGCAAACAATTCGTTAGACGTTTGGTGTCAGCTTTATCTCTTTTGATCAAGTCTATCACAAGCTCTAAACCTTTCTAGTGTTAGCCCAAGCCAAATCATGTGCATCCGATCAAGCCTTAGAGTTTCTACTTAACTTAGTAGCTTCATCTGTGTGAGTAGTTTGCACTGCTCATTTGCCTATCAAGTAATCTTATCACTCTTGTTTCATGCTTCTAGTTAGCTGATGTCTATCCCATCTCTGTTAGGATGTCTCTTTATGAATCAGCTATGTTCTTGTACCTAATCTATCGTAGCTACCTTTCTTTAGAGTTTACCCTGTTATCTGCTTCACCTGTCAGATCAGTTCGCCCTTGGTTGGTGTGTCGGCTCTTCATCCGAGCTCTTTTTGTAGATTAGTTTTCCTAAACCTAGCCTAAGGTTTTCTTGTGCGTTGATAGTTCGTTTGTGTCGTTCTAGTTCGTTTCACCATAACTTGTACGTTAGCATGTGTATCACTTGTTATTTATTTTAATACTAAAGATTCATGTTAATCTTGACTAATCTTGACTAATTCTTATTCCAATACTAAAGGTTCTAATCCGGTTTTTCTTTAATCATGGTGTAATTGGTTAATCCCTATTCATAACTAGTTTTTTCTAAATAAAAGATGTTAGAGTTAAACATCGGTTTTCATAATAAAGTTAATATGCCTAATGACATCATAAATGCCTTTTTCAATATTAAATATGTTTAGTTGAACACGTGACATAAAGTTATCTCGCCTAGATGTCTTATACTTGCTTTATCTTTCTAAAGTAATTGTTAATTTGACATAACTTCCACTCGAATGTTATAAATAAAATATGATTAGGGTTATCGTGATTTATTTAATTAAATGTAACTTGTTTAATGGTAACATAGAGTATTTCTCTAAAATATTCTTTCACATGATTTCTTAATTAAAATATGCTGAGCGTAGTCCCTTGTTGTTTGATAATGATCTCACGGTAGTTTCAAGCTTAGTTCTGTTTCAATGTTTCTTGCGTAACCATTAGAATCAAGCTCAATCTTCCGCGACCATCTCTTCAAAGTTAACCAAGCCTTTCCCTTCCAAGCACACTTTGTGTTCTTTAGTGATCCATCTAATCGATCCTATCCTTTAGTGCGTTCTTTTAAAGCTTTCTTTTGATTGGTGCTTTGTTCTTAGTATATGCATGTTTGTTTGCTTTGTGTATGTTTGTGCCCGATGATTGATGCACTTAGAGTGAACGTTGTTCGTGGTTCAAGAGCTTGGAAGAATGTGAAGGTGAAGATATTCTGAGCAACAACTACTTTGGTTAAAGGCAAGTGTGTCCTTGATCTTTTGTCCTAAGAATTATATTTAATCACTCATTGCATTGCTTTGCATTAATTTTGATGGGTTCCTATTAAGGATGACTAGCCTCTTTTGAACATTATCTTAAACCCGGTTTTAATTAATACTGATGGTAGATATTGCTTAGTTTGCTCAACTGGGTTGGTAATAATCAACATGGTTATCATTTTATGCTCTATGTTCCTTTATGATAATTTTAATACAAGATCACTGTGCATTAATCGGAACATGGAGAACCACCCAGAAAACAAGACAACCACAAGAACTAATGGGCAATGGTCTTGGCTGAATAATTAGGAACTTTAGCTTGTGGTGATCTTACCTGATAAGGACAAGGGATCGGCGGTACTGCAGGGTATGGACTCGCTCTAGCAGGGGGTTGGGTGAGTTATTCTTTCTATGGTGGGGTATCGACCTGCTAGGGGACTTTATACCTTGCTAACTGATCCGGACCTTGTGGGTCACAACTTGTTGGAGAACCTTTGTAAAGGACATGTAGCGTCCCTATGCAACCACATCTCGGTAGTGTGGTATGGTGCCTGATCAGCATCGCGTGGTTGGGTCCAAAGTTCTTCGGAGCTTTTACGCTGCTTGTGGTGAAAGTGTACAACCTCTGCAGAGTGTAAAACTAATCGATTAGCCGTGCTCACGGTCAAGAGCGGCTTGGACCCTCACATGATAATTGAACTTGAAGATGGACTTAAATTGTGGTTATGGTTATGCTTACCATATGCTTATGGCGTTTCTCTTATCTTTATGCTTAATTGTGGGTTGGTATATACTTATACTTGCTAGTAAATAGGTGCTAATAGAATTTGACCAACTAAAATGCTAAATGCTTATAGCCAGTCCACTATAAAGCCTTTGCATTGATACTTTCCCCACACTTGCTGAGTACGACAAGTGCTCACCCTTGCTATAAACAATGTTGCTCAGAAGGAGGAAGCTACTCTGAAGTCTTGTGAAGATGTTGCTGGTTCTAAGCGTGCGCAACCCCCAGTCGACTGCCTGTGATGTTTGGTGTCTTCGTTTCCAGGATTAAGCATAAACTCTGATAATCTCCCTTTTTCTTACGTGATATTGTTTCTGTTATTCACTTATGTCAGCTATATGCATGAAACTTGATCCTGGCATGCATATAGGTTTGCACTTGTGTTTTCTTTGGAAAAACAGGTGTGACAATAGCAAATTCAAACATCTCCCCTCTGGGTGAAATTAATAAAATTCCTACTCCATCACCTTTTCCACACGAAGATCCATCAAAGAACAAAGCCCAAGGAGTAATCTCAAGTAAATTAATTGACGGATCATGATGTTCAGTAATGAATTCAGCAATGATCTGTCCTTTAACAGCTTTTGCCAATTCAAACCTTAATTCAAACTCAGACAAAGCTAAAATCCACTTGCCAATCCTTCCATTCAAAATTGGCATAGACAACATGTGTTTAGTTACATCAAACTTTGAATATACAATGCATTCGGCATTCAACAAATAGTGTCGAAACTTTGTACATGAGTAATAAACACACAAGCAAAGCTTCTCCACAACCGAATATCTTGTTTCGGGATCAAGCAATTTTCGGCTAAGATATGCGACTACTCTTTCATTTCCCTCAAATTCTTGTATGAGGACCGATCCAATGGTTTGGGTATCGGCCGCCACGTACAACTTAAAAGGCTTGTTCAATTGTGGAGGTGCCAACACTGGTGGTTCCTTCATGTACTCCTTGATCTCATCGAAAGCCTTTTGTTGTTCGTCACCCCATACAAACTTCTGATCCTTCTTGAGTCTTGACAGTGGAGAGAAAGGCAACACCTTCTGTGATAAATTGGATATGAATCTTCTCACAAAATTGATCTTGCCAAGCAGTGATTGCAATTCCTTAAGATTGGTTGGAGGAACAACTTCATCAATAGCTTTCATACTCTTTTTGCCAACTTCTATTCCTCCTTCATGCACTAAAAATCCCAGGAACTCTCCAGTTGAAACTCCAAAGGCACACTTGTTCAGGTTCATCTTAAGCCCATGTTTTTCGGATGCACTCTAGAGTTTTCCTCACATCATCCAAATGTGCTTCATGATCCAAAGACTTGATCACGACATCATCAATGTATATATCCACAATTTTTCCGATCAACTCGTGAAAGATATAATTCATGGCTCTTTGATAAGTTGAACCGGCATTTTCAACCCAAATGTCATGACAACCCACTCAAACAAGCCTATATGCCCAAGACATCTGAAGGCTGTTTTCGATACATCTTCTATTGCCATAAAAATTTGATTGTACCCTGCATTGCCATCCATGAAGCTAATAACCTTATGTCCAGCAGCGGCATCAACCAACAAGTCAGCAACAGGCATTGGATATCCATCCATGGGCGTAGCTCCGTTTAGATCTCTAAAGTCTATGCAAGCCCTCATCTTCCCGTTCTTCTTGTAAAGAAGAACAATATCAGAGATCCACTCTGCATATCTACATGGCCGAATGAAATTTGCTTCTATTAATCTCTCAACTTCTTTTTTCACGTCGGCCAATACTTCATCCTTGTAGATTTTCCGGGGAGGTTGCTTATAAGGTCTAAAACCAGGCTTGATTGGCAACCGATGCTCAACAATGGAACGATCCAAACCAGGCATCTCCGAATAATCCCAAGCGAAGCAATCTTTGTCTTCTTTTAATAACTTGATCAACTCTTCTCTGAAACTTGAATCCAAGTTAGCACTGATAAATGTCGGCCTTGGCTTGTTACCATCTCCAATATCTATTTCTTCCAATTTGTCAGCCGACATAAATCCACGTCCTAACTTCCCATCAGTTCCATCAAATGGATTCTCCATTAAAAATTGCTATAAGAGCCGACTGCTTGAATCGGCTATTGATCATTGTTGACTGGTTCAACAGGACCTACACCCCAATCCTTGCCTGAGAAGCAATCTATACCTTGATACTCCTAAAAGGCTCGTTCCACATTAGCCACGCTTACTGAATCATCCGCTTGGACAACCTCCACATCATCATCTACCCATTGAACAAGCTGTTGATGCATGGTAGATGGGATGCAACAGTTTGCATGGATCCAGTCCCTTCCAAGCAGCAAGCTGTATGCCCCTCTGCCTTCAATGAAAAAGAAGGTTGTAAGCAAGGTTTTAGACCCAATCATCAAATCCACATGTACACAGCCCTTGGTGTCTGAAGGATTTCCAGCAAAATCATTCAAGACTATACTTGTTGGCATCAAATCTCCAGGGCCCATGCCAAGCTTCCTGAATGTAGTGTACGGCATCACATTGACCGCAGCTCCACCATCAACAAACATCTTGGTTAATGGCTTCCCGTTGACATATCCTCTTAAGTATAGCGGTCTCATGTGCCGATTCTTGGCTGGCTTGTCAAAGGTAGCTTGCTTGGCAATACTAATTGTGCCATTAGCCCAAATTGCTCAGCCTCATCAATGTCTGGCGACGCCTCCTCCTGCACAACCCGATTAGCTGGAGCCATGAATTCATTCGGCAAGAAACATACCATGCACGTAGAGCCGAACGACCAGATCCATCAGGCTTGTCTTTTGGACGCCACACCTGTTTCCTCTTGATTCCTACCTGCTTCAACTCCTGATTCCTCAAACGCTAAACTCTTCTCTTTTGGCTTCTCCTCAAACCAGGTGGGCACCACTGTCCTTTCTGCCAGACATACTCACGATCTTCTTCTTCTTCATGATCAACCCATCTGTGATCAGCATATCTTTTCCTTGGTTGATCATTAACTTCATTTATTTTTATGCGCCGACCGTCACTAGGATGTATCCTTCCAATTCTTTCATGGACGGATCGGCGATTGATAGTATCCTGCCTGTACTCAGTATATTTGTCACTGCATTCGGGACAATTGTTCAGCGTGGGAAGCTTTAAACCTTCGTTCCAGCAGTGCCTGAAGAAATCACATCCCCAATGCGCACGCTCTTGTTCTCGCGCATATTCCTCTCGTTCTTTCTTGTGCATTTCTTCCTCATATCTTCGTTTCTCCTCCTCGTACTTTTGTTTCTGGTAGCGCTCTTTCTCTTGCTGACGCTGCCACTTGTTGAGGAGAATACGCGAAGTCACCCTGGGTTTAGAAGATTCACCCACTTCAATTTGGCTTTTCAGGATGCGGGGCACTTCCTTGTGGACTTGTTCAACTGTCACTTGTCGAGCAGGGTCAACTGATCCATCCTGCTTCGCCCTTGCTGAAGTCAAAACCTTCACTTTTCCTTTCTCCTCAGCAGTCACCATGTTGAATGAGAATCCAATCATGTTCTGAGGAAAAGGATTGCCATCTAATTTCATCTTATTATCAAATTTTAGATGACCTTCTTGGATAGCCTTTTGAATTCTCATCCTGAAGACCCTGCACTCATTGATGGAGTGAGAATTCCTGTCATGAAACCCACAGTATCTCTTTTCTTTGACTCCATCAGGCCGAAGAATAGAATGCCCATCTGGCAACTTGATTCGGCCTTCCTTCACGAGGAACTCAAAGAGCTTATCAGCCTTGGTCACATCAAAATCATAGGTGCCCTTGGCTTGCTTGATCCACCTCTGATTTACCGTTAGTGGCTCTTTGCCCCATACTATTTCAGCTGCAGCTATTTCCTCTTCATCATCAAATTCCTCTCCCTGTTCTACCCTTTCGAGGAATTGATTATAGATGTTAGCTATATCACTGTGTTTGGCGAACCTGGAGTCTTTCTTGAAGCCATAAGCTTGGTTACTCATCAATGACAGTCTGTGAGACAATTGGCCAAGATTATCGAACTCCATGCCGAATAGCTTTTCCCGAATAGCTGGCAACATACCCGCTACAGCCATACCAGCCAATTGATCATCTAGTAGGTTCAAAGAGAAACACATGCTTTTGGTCTCTTTGAACCTCCTGAGGAATTCCATTGGTGTTTCATTGTTCCTCTGTCTCAGGGTAGTTAGATCAATTAGCTTCTTCTCATTGCTGCCAATGAAATAATTAGCATGAAACTTCTGCTCCAACTCCTTCCAGGAGCAGATTGAGTGAGCAGGCAAAGAAGTGAACCATGTAAAGGCTGGGCCTGTCAGTGATAAAGGGAAACATCTGATCCTGAATGCCTCATCAGCAGAAGCTTCCCCAAGCTGCATCAAGTATCGGGCTATGTGTTCCACAGTGCTAGTATCATCTTGCCCAGAAAACTTCGTGAGATCTGCAGGAGCTTTCACCCTGTTCGGTAAAGCCACCCTGTTATACCATTCTGAGAAAGGAGGTGTATACATATGCCCTTGGTTTTTAGGCTTTAGACCGAATTGATTCTGAAGCACATCGGTCATCCTCTGCATCAGGAGATCAATATTGACGTCTTGATTCCATGTTCCTCCAACAGGCATCCCTGTAGTACCACCATATCCAGGATTCAGGAGAGCATCAATAGCACTGTAATCCATGAACTCCGAATACCCGGTGCCGTACATATTCTTCTGCAACCTGTTATTTGCTGGGGCTATCCTGTAAGTAGAATCAGGTTGAACTCCAGGAGTGCCAAACGCCATCTCTCCATATGTACGTGGATTAGGTATTGCTTGACGAGGATTTGGCCGAACTAGTTGGCTATCCACGTGTTGAGTTGGCTGACAACTCATGCTCTGTGGAGGCGGTTGAACACTTGTATCTTGACGAACTGGTTGGTCAGTGACAGGAGCACTTGATTCTCCTTCAAAATGTTTGTCCACACCTGGGCCAAAGACGCCAACCATCATCTGTTGAAAGCTATTCAAAAATGCAGTATTGTGCCTAACCATTATGTCTTCCAAAGCTTTCTGTACCATGCCAAAAACTTCTTGTTTTTCTTCAGCAAATGTGGTATCAGGTTCTTCTGGCAATAGAACTCTTGGCATGTCTGACTTGAGGTATGGTACACCACTCCTATTTTTGGAAAATGACATTAGACACTTCTGTTGAAATTGATCAATAGCTTCCTTCAGTTGCAATTGTTGTTCTGTAGACAGCTCTTCCAAGGTGACATCCATGACATCTTGAATATTAGGCATCTTGATCAACTAGAATGTCCCACTGGGCGTGCCAAAAAGTGTGTTGACGTAAAATCAGCACCTCACGCCAAGCACACAGCAAGCCGAACAAAGCTGGCTTAACACACGTTGCCGAATCCGAAGCGTGCCAGTCAATTTTCCCTGAAACTGACAAAGGATAAAAATAGTTAGATAAAACCTAAAACTTGTCGGGTCGTACCAGACAGTTCCGTATTTGCGGCTACAAAGCCAATCAAAACGACATATAGCTACAATAAGCTATCTGTCGGCAAACTGAGCATCATTCGGGAGCTTTAAAACATGTAAACAAGATATAGCCGAATGCATGACATAAGCACTGGCGGAGCTTAGTGTGGGCCAAAGGTGGCCACAGCCCCCCTTGCTTGTGTAAATTTTCCACTGGTAAAATGTTGCAACACTAGTAGGAACACTATCTGATAAATTTAATGGCCTTGACCTCCAGAAAATCCCAACTATATATGTGTAAATTGGAGTTTTGGAGGCCTACAAACTGCCTTTCGCGTTCACAAGTCAGTAACCCACACCGTCAGCCTGTCGTTGTTCCTTCGAGACTAGTCCTCAACACCGGTATGATGTAATTAGGGATGGCAGTCGGGCGGGTTTAAACCCGAAACCCGCGGGTTTTAGACCCGACGGGGGCGGGGGTGGGTTTGATTTCCCCCCGCGGGTCTGCGGGTTCGGGGACCCGATACTGTAGCGGGGCGGGGGTGGGTTTATATTTCTCCCGCGGGTGACCCGCGGGGCCCCGAAGTTACTGGCAGCCCAACAACATATATGCAAATAGCCCAGCCCAATACGATTTCTCTCAAACCCTAACTATATAACTCTGAAGTCCAACTCAGTCCACAGCACGCACACCATCCACATCCAGGCGACCAGGCCATAGCCGCCGCCCCCCGCCCCCACACAGGCGTGCGCACAGCTCGGCGACCGGGCGGCGGCCGGGGCCGCACGGCGTTGCACGGACGCCCCCCCCCCCCCCCGGACGGCGCCCCTCCCCGTCCGGCCGTCCCCGGCCGGCGTCCCTCCCCGGCCGGCGCCCCCCCGGACCGGCGCCCCTCCCGGCCGGCGCCTCTCCCTGGCCGGCGCCCCCCCTGGCCGGCGCCTCTCCCTATTATGTATTTGTATGTTGTATCTGTCAGTTCGGGTTTCGGGGGGGCCCGTCGGGTTTCGGGGCCCCGCGGGTTTCGGGTGCGGGTGCACATTTGCACCCGAATTGAGTTTCGGGGCCGGGTCGGGTTTTGATCTCGGGTTTCGGGGGCGGGTCCGCGGGAGCTCCACCCAACCCCGACCCGACCCGTTGCCATCTTTAGATGTAATTATTGTAGCAATCGGCCCCCCTCTTGGTTTCATTCCTAGCTCCGCCACTAGACATAAGCATGATGAAAGATCGGTCTTTGTTTAAATAACATTGTAGCGCGTGATCATGACCGATTATCAAGGATAAATTACAATAAAATAAATAAAGGCGAAACATGATTACAAATTTACAGTAAACATGCATGCATAGGCCAAAAGCACTAGTCTACCGCATGTCTAGGTACTTTCAAACCCGTCGAGCGTGACACCAAACAAGTTAATCCACCGCATGATACGACTTTTTTGAAACCACACCACCAACCAAGAATAGATCAATCCACCGCATGATACAATCATGGAAGGCTAAAATCATACATTATTTAAAACAAGCTTATGAACACGTTTCGCTCGTGACAGAGTTGCCGAATACAGCTGTACAGCCGATTCGGGTTCCGTGGAGAAGGGACAAACTATGCTATATCAACACGCTTGAACCCGCAACACGTGGCAATCTAGATTGATTCGAATTAGGCTATTTAAAAGCACGTGATCCATGCACCACATCGAGTTAAGGATTTGAGCACGCATCATATGGATCGTGAACAAGATAGAGCCGAATCTAGTCAATCTAAATTGGGCAATAAGAGTGTTACATGAATTAAACATAAAGCAAAAACTCAAAGCAACACAAGGTAACTTAATGAATCTATTAGATCTTGCCAAATCTAATAGAGCCGATAACTAGCTCCAAGCTAGATCTTAGCCTACCGCATGGCTCATGATCTAACAAGAAACCCTCTTGAACCAAGCTTAAATCCACCGCATGATACTAACATGGTAACAAGACTACTTGCATCACGGTCTAAATCCACCGCATGATACTAGACATGATACAAGGTTGTCGGTACTTACGGAGGTCGACGGATCGATGGCTCCTCTCGAAGAACTCGACGACTCGACTAAAGGACTCGAAAGATGGCACGGGGCCGGTTTGTTGTGAAATTGTTCGATCCCTATTACAGACATCAAGGGTTCATATTTATACCCTTGTCCTAACACGACTCCTAGTCGACCACGAGTACAACATTTATTGCCTAAATTAATGCCCGGCGCCAATGTCCGTCTTGCACCCGTCATCAATTCGTTCCTTCCTTATATTCAGGCCACGTCATCACGTATTCCCGAATGCTTCCTCTTCCAAGCACAAAACAGCCCTTCTACCGAATGATGGCGTGCTCCCGACCGCAGGCATCTTTACCGAACGCTTTGAAGAAAATTTTCTGCCAAATGGTGTTTTCTTACCAAACTCGGCCCACAAGTCAGTCTCTTTCCTGTACCAATTTTTGGTGTTAACATTAATTGATCCATGATTTACTACAGTGATGCTACATTAATCATCTTCTAATCATAGGCAGTCAAATGTGTCATTAGATTCGTCTCACAATGTTTCCCGTGGTCGTGAAGGTAGTTTTGATATCTAATTTTATTTAATACCCCTAATCATCTTCTAACATGAAGTCAAAGTTGGGTGAATTTTTTTCACTCCCAACAAAACAGGTTGGGTGAGCACGACGCAGAATTTTTAATGAGAGCTGCTAGTGCCTGGACGTGTGTTCCTGGCACTAGCATCGGACAGGTCTGCACGTCATATGGCAGATTAGCCCCCACGTGATGCCCCGCGCCAGCATACCGTTTCACGTGTTCACACTGAAGTCTCGCGCCAGCACTCGTTTCACACGTTCAAACGGGTTCACACCAGTCCACACCGCTCAACCAACACGAGAGGATAGCACCCCGCCTCTTGCTTCCCAGGTGCATGGACGCGACACATAGAAGCGGAATCATTGGAACATTGGAATCATGAAGAAATCTTGAAACGTGAACATTAAGATCCTCCAACATCCCAATTTACATTGTGCAAATCAACCATAAACATATATCTAGTCTCACCAGCTGCATTATGTGTGGATGTTGCATGCAACATGAATACACACAGTTGCAACATTCCGAAATAACCAATGCAACAAATGTAGTTTGCAACATCAAGAAACAGGTGCAAAAAATTGAATTCATATGTCATTTTCATGCAACCAAAGAGTATGATGTCATGCAACATCACAAAAATGCTTACTACAACTGCAACATCATCACAACAATAGTGAAACATTTCAAATCACTTCATGCAACATCGAATAGCACCAAATGAAACATCTCAAATCACTTCGTGCAACATCGGATAACACCAGACGAAACATCTCAAATCGCTTCATGAAGCATAAAAAAACACAAACCGGAACATTGCAAAACAACCGACGGCAACGGAGAGAGTGGCGGCCTACACCGCAGGCAAGCTCTGCCGGTGACATAGAGCAGTAAAAGCGGAGTAGGTTGGGGAAAGGAGGGGGTGCAACCGACCGTGGATGTGCCGTCCTCGGAGGTTGCCCTTCCTTGCTCTCCCGCCCTCCAGCCGCGGGGAGACCGCCATCGAGGATGCAGGAGCGGCGGCGCGCTCGTCTGCCCTCCGCATTATTAGGGGGGGCGCTCTCGGCTGCAGGGGAGTGCGCACGCAGCTTGCCTGCCGCCGGGCGCATCATCGACACTGGGCGGCGGCGCACGGGAGCTCCCACGTCGGGGCCCGCGAGTGGAGCAGGGGCTCGCGCCGCTCCGGGTCTGGATGTTGGGAGGGGAAAGGAGGCAAGACGAGGTCACCGGAAGTTGGCCGCGGAGGTGCACCAATCGTCGGAGTGGGCAAGGTGTTGAGGTCAACACGAGGTACGAGGGTGAAGGGAAGGGGGGGAAGGGAAGAGCAGAGGCTGATTTGATGATGTGCAACACGCGGAATGAGTTGGGAGGGGGGGGGTCACCGGAAAAGAGCGGTGGGGGAAGGGCTAAGGTTGGAGGTTGGGTCTGCATCCGGTTTTTTTTTTTGCCACAGCTCCGGACGCATGACGTGAAGCATTACTGTTTTTTAATTCTTTTTTTGTGCTGGAGAGAGAGAGAGAGTGAATCTATATATGCAGTCTTGAATTTCTATCCCGAGGAAAGAAAAACGAAAGTTTTTCAGCTAGTGTATCCTGGCCGAGTTGATATCTCCAAGACTTCAAGCGTACCAGTTTATACGGGTTGGCACTTGACAGACAATCATGATTCACCATCTAAAAAATCGCAGTTCAATGTAAACACGAGTCAGCGTGTGAAAATGGATACCGAGAAAACAAAACTTGTGAGGCAAATATAGCAACATTTGAATTCCACGGCATGGAAATACTAGTCTCCAGATTAGACGGAGTTGTGATTTTTCTACTATGAAACAAAGATTTTTTTTTTTACGTGCCAGCTAACAACAATCAAACTGCCTAGCTAACGCGAAGCTACTGCCTTTTTCTTGACCTCCACTCCCTACAGTCGGCCAATCCTACGTACAGTGCGTACGTTTGCTTAGGCTACATAGGAGTACACTAGATTAGCTAGACGATATCTCCAAAGATTTTCAAACGAAAATTCTGCTTGCCTTCTCTACGCTCACCGTGGGATTAATTGGCGCTGAAATTCCCCGGATATCGCAGGGGGGCGCGCGTATCGGTTTAAACGGGGGAGAGGCGGCCGGCGGGGCGCGTAACAGATCGTCCTGATTTCCTTCCCGAAATCGCACGCGCTCCAGCAGTCGGTTGCTGGGTGGAGTCGTCTCGTCGTCACTCGACTTGCTTGGCGCGCAATCCCCCCGGCCGGGGACGCGCGCGCAGCCTATCTATCTGTTCGGCGCCTCCGCTATTTAAGCCCACTGCCCACCCACAAGCGGAAGCCCACCCAGTACACGCCGATCACCAAGATAGAGAGAGCCCTGCTCCTACTCGATCACCGCCACACTAAACCCTAGTCCCCCCAAATCCCAATGGACTCCTCCCCCCACCGTCCCCTCCGCGATCTGGATGGCGGCGGCGGCGGCGACGACGATGACCTCGAGGAGGGCGAGTACGTCCCTGGCCGCGACGACGAGTCTTCCGATGCCGACGGCTACCGGCTCAAGCGCCGTCTGGAGGTTGAGCTCGGCCGCCGCGTGAGCTGGGAGGAGGTCGCCATGGCGTCGGGCCGGCAGGTCGCGGCGCCGGGGTCGTCGTGCGAATCTGAGGGGACCATCAGCGACGACGACGCCAACGACAACCCCAGTCCGGACTCGTCTGCGGCTGTGATCAGCAGCAGCGACTTGGCGGCGCGGAGGTTCGCGTGCCACGTCTGCGGCAGGGGGTTCAGCAGCCCGAAAGCTGTGGACGGCCACATGAGGGTCCACGGGAACGGGCGAATGCCGCCGGCGGCGGCGGTGGTAGGCGGCGGCTGGACCGCCACCGGGAAGCGAGGCTGGACGGGGGGCAAACCTTCAGTCGCCGCAGCCTCTCTGAATTCTCAATCCACCGACGACCACTCCGTGGTGGCGCAGCCGATGCCCATGGCGATCGCAGTGACCGATCCGTCGTCGACGCCCGTGATGTCCACAGGTACCAATCTGTCCGGTGAGGAGAGCAGCAGCAACGCCACCGCACAGCCGATGGATTTTGAGCCGCCGGTGCTGACGACGACAGAACCTAATCCTTCCACTGGGGCCGTCGTCCACCACCAGCAGGCTGCGCCGCCGCCGACAACTGCAGCAGAGCAAGCTCGTCCAGTCCACCAGCCGCCCGTGCCACCGCCGCAATCTCAGTTCGTACAGCAGCCTCTCGTGCCGCCGCCGGCGGCAAGCCTCGCTGAACCGCCACGGGTGTACAGCTGCAAGCTGTGCGGGAAGTCGTACTCGTCGCACCAGGGCCTGGGCGGCCACGCCGCCGGGCACAGGAACAGGCAGAAGGAAGCCGAGGCCGCGGCGGCGGCTGCAGCCGTGGGGATGATGATGGGCCTGGGCCAGGACGGCGGCGCGCTCCTCGACGCGCTGCGCCGCGGCCGCAGGGCGGAGGAGCCGCACGAGTGCCAGAAGTGCCACAAGGTGTTCGCCACGGGGGTGGCGCTCGGCGGCCACATGAGGATGCACTACACCGGCCCGCCGATCGTGCACAAGAGGACCAAGAGGAGGTGTGTCGTCGCGCTTGCGCCGGCGCCGGCGCCGGCCGTGAGCGAGGCCGACCTCAGGCTTGCGCTATCGACCGTAACGGAAGAGCGGCGGTCGTCGCCTGCGCCGCCGCCGGTGTCTGCTGGCAGAGTGCGTCTCTTTGGCATCGACATCGGCCCCCAGGTACAAGCGACGCCGTCAAAGGAGGAAGAGGAACAACAAGGATCCGGCACGGCGGAGGAAGGCTCGTCGTCTGAAGTCGAGAAGCAGTAGGCGGCCACAGTGTGGAAGGATGTCGCGTTTATTTGGGCTCTCCCGTTTAGGAAGGTTTAGGTTTTGTTAGGATTTGTTTCTTCCAAATTAGGTTGCTCGATTGGTTTGTGATTCGGTACGGGAAGATATATATACTATAGATATACAAAAAGGAAAGATATATACATATACTAGGTATACCTTATACCTAGTATAAGTAAGCGTCACATATGTATACTTAGAATTACAAAACAACATACGGAGTGGTATTTATGCTAAGATTGGTGAATTTTTCAGTACTGTTTGACGGTGGCGGTTTTTTCCTCACTGAATAAGTATTTGTGAAAACTTTCAGGCACGTGTTTCTTACCATTGGCATATGCCTCGTAGTTTCACACAACAAGCCAAGCTGGAGCCAAAATAGCACGTGTTGAAAACTTAATGTTTAGCTTTTTACGCCTGGATTTTTAATTTTTATTGAAAGTTTAATGCTCGACTTTTTATGCCTGGATTTTTAATGTGTAACCATATGTGTCATTCATAAATATTTAGTGACAGCTTGACCTTGATTGGACTTTATACAAATTTGTTTTTCTCGAGGATTAACAGTTACTTGGCCCTTTTTAAAAAAAAGTAGGTTTAAGTAGAATTGGTTGTTTGAGTTTTGTAGTGGTTTTGATGAATGAGGTGACGACATCTACGGTGTCAATAATTTTTTTGAGCAATGATATGAAAAATTAGGTTTCTTGATGATTATATTGAGGTGGGGATAATGCTGTCATCATGGAATAACTTTCTCCGTCCACTCTTCATTTGTCGTGATTACATCCAACTACGATGAAAGACTTGCGAGAAAAAGTCTGTTCTATGAGCTAATGTTGATCAGTTTTGGATATTGATTAGGATAAGTCTCTCTTGTCCATCGGTGACAGAAAGAGGACGAAGACACAAAAAGTAAGAAGAAGATTGTGCTCATTCCAATCTACATGGATGTTGGTCGCCGTTCTTTAAGCGTTTGTTCTCATGATGCTTGTTAAGCGTATGCCTGTGCGGTCTTCTATTTAATTTTTACATAGGTTTGATATTGAAATTTAGAGCTTCTCATAGCGGTAGTATTTTGATAGTGTTATTTTTAACTTGATGATGTACTCAACTTTGATATAATACAATTCTTTCCTTTAATCTTAAAAAAGAAACTCTCGCAAATGCGTCATCTTCGAAAGTCATTTACGCTTGAGTTAGCGAGAAAGAAATTGTAGTGCTGCATGTTATGCTTTAGGATTTGACATGACATTAATTTCGAAAGAGGGTTTCTTTGTTAAAATACATAGTCGGCCATTGAACTTGTGTTTTGGTGTCATTCACGTCTCTAAACTCTCAAAATGCATTTTTATATCACCGAACTTGTTTAAGGTGTCATTTGGGTCTATAAACTCTCAAAGTGCATAGTTAGGCCCCCAAATTTGGCTTGGGTTTCAGTCAGGTCCCTAAATCATAAAAAACATATTTTCAAATCTCAAAATTTGTCACATATCGCTGATGACAATGCTTGCTTCTCGCTTGTCGCCTTCACAACCACCATATGTTAGTGATCGCGAATGTATTTACTGTTGCTTCATTGCGGGTCTTTGTAACGCCCGCGTTTTTAGCTCTAAATAAATCACCTACTAAATCATGCGTAATTTCAAAAACCGATCCGCCGAGCTCAATTACCATTCAAATCCTAGCCACCGTTCTCTCTCTCTCCCTCTCTCTCTCTCTCCCCGACGCGCGTGCCGCGATTCCCGCCGCACCGCACCTCGGCCGCACCCCCGCGCGCCTTCCCAACGTCGCGGTCGGCCACCGGCCGGGAATCCCGCGCACGCCGCGGTCCCGTAGCCGGTCCGCCTCGCCATCACCGCCGTCCCGAAAATGCGCCGACGCCCGAAAAACCGGGAAAAACCCCGCGAAACCTTCCCAAATTTCCCTGACAATTTTCCGGATTTTTCCAAAATCCCTTCTCCTATTTTTCCCTCTCTCTTCTTAATTTTCCTCCCCTTCTTTTCCTTTTCCTTTTCCTTTTTCCTTTTCCTTTTCTTTTTCCTCTTTTTCTTTTTCCCCTTCTCTTCTTCTTTCCTTTTCCTCCCCCTCCCTTCTCCTTCCTCCCCGCGCGGCAAGCACCCCCGCGTCCCCCGACCACCGCCCGACACCGGGTTGACCCCCGGCCCGCAACCCACCGTAGCGCCGAGGGCCGGCCGGGCCGGCAAAGCACGCCGGGCCCGCGCCCGGCCGGCGACGCGCCACCACGCCGGTGACCTCCCCCTTCCTCCTCTCCTCCCATCGGCCGCGCCGCGCCGTTGACCGACAGGCCGGCGGCCGTGCCTTGCCGCCGCACGGGCCCGCGTGGCCGCACGCCGACCACGCCACCCACACAAGCACGCCATCGTTCCCCTCTCTTCACCGCCCGAGCACGGACCGAAAGGACCCTTCCCCGGCGCCGGCGACGAGCCGAGCCGTCACCTCCGCCTACACCGCGGACCACCACCGCCACCCGCCCCGCGCCAAGCACCGTGCACGTTGACCCGTACCGCCCGAGCCGTCGCGTCGCCGGGTCGCCGCCTCGCGAAGCTCCCCGAGCTCGCCGGGAGTGGAGCTCGCCGGAGAAATATCTCCGCTCCCGAACCGCCTCTCGCCGCCTATAAAAGGGGGCCGACGGCCCCCGCTCGCCGCACCACACCATCACGAGCCCTCCCGGCGTCTCCTCCCCTCTTCCCCAAGCACCACCGCGCCGCCGCCCCCTAGCGCCGCCGCCGCGCCTCTCGCTCTCCCGTGGAGCCGCCTCCACCGTGCGCAATAGCTCAAGGTGAGCACGGGATTAGGATCCCCTCTTCCCCCCTCTCCGTTTTCCCCCCGTTTCCAAGCCGCCGCCGCGCGCGGAGCCGCCGGCAGCACCCCCCGCCGCCGACCATGCCGCCCCCCCCCCTCCTCTCTCTCGTTCGTAACGGGTGGGGGGAGAAGAAGGCCGTTTTGCTAATAGGCCCCCGGCCTTTTCCTTTAACCGAGCCCTCCCCCTTATCCTATTTTATTCCTTCCTTTTTCCTTCCAAATTGCCCCTAAGGCTAGTAATTAATTACTGTTGAGCCCTAAATAAATTACAAACAGACCCTAACCCAAATTATGTGGTCATAAACACACTCTCTCTCATTAGTAGAAAATTACCAATAGGTCCTTAATACCTATAACCCCTCCTTGACCCAGCCTTTCATACACGCCCTTCCTTCCCGGTTAAGACCAAACGTTACCGTACCCCCGCCGAACCAACCCCTTCCTAGGGCCTATATATATACCCTTCCTCCGCTCACTTCCCCCTCCCTGAGCTCGGTCGGAAACGTGTGTGCTAATATTGCTGCCTGCTTGTGTGTATGCTATAGCCGACGGAGTAGACGGAGTAAGGTACCCCGAGCCGGAGATCGAAGCCAACTACTGCGAGCGGGGAGCCCGAGGTCCCGAACGCCGAGCCGCACTCCCCGAAGACTTCGAAGACGGCAAGTTCAACCTCCCCCTTTGATGCATGCTTCTGTCCTAGTTTTATAAATATACCCTATACCGTTTTATAAATTGCATATTGTTTTACTGCAAAACATGGTAGGATAGCCACCCTTGATTGCTATGATTGAACCTTGTTTTGGCATAAATGAGTGCTTTAAAAATGTGGGTGTGCTTTCAAAATGTGTGAGTGCTTTAAAAACAAAAAGGGGATATGTTTGGAAAATGAGTAAAGAACTGGGTAGACGGGATGGACGTGTGTGTCGGGAGTATGGGTGAGCTCGTACCGTGTGGTTGAGCGTGTTGGGAGTTGTCCATCTTGTCGGTTAAGGACCGGGTTGCGTGACATCTCACCCGACCCAAATCATCGTACAACCACTCGACCGTTGTATGTGGCAACGGCTTAGCATAAACCCCACTAGTTAATCTACTTGCCATCCGGTGTGCGGGTGAGCGGCGGGAGACCAAGGAGTAGGGGTACGCTCGTGTGAGGTACGCCCCGGTTATGTGGGATAACCCTTTGGGTGCTTCCGTGGTGGCTCGTAGTGTTAGCTAAGGTGGGTAATGGCTTTGATAGGATCCGTACCGCACCGAGGTGTCCGTGTGACGGTACCCTACTTGTGGGTAAAGATGTACAACCTCTGCAGAGTGTCAAACCTATTCGAATAGCCGTGTCCACGGTATTGGACGAGTCACGGTGTGGTCACAAAAACTAGTGTTTGGGATGGGATGATTTCTGGTGTGAGTTGTTTTCCGGTGACGTGTGTGTGGCTGTGTGCCTGGGCTACGACGGACGGGAAGTCCGGTAGTCCCACCGTGGTTTTCCTAAAAGCAATTGAGTTACTTGGGTTATGAAAATGATTTGTGAAAACCTTTTTGAAATGAACCCCTGCATGTGTAAGTTTGCAAAATGAATCTGAACCTGATCCTTGTTATACCTTATGCATGATTACGCTTGTAAGCCCCCTCCGTGGGTGGGGTTGGATTTGCCGAGTACGTATGTGCTCACCCTTGTTTTACTAACTATTTTACGAGAGGAGGATCCCGATTACATTCCCGAAGACGTTGAGTAGGTTGTGCCCTACCCCCAACCGTGCTCGTGTACCCGGGGGCCCTACCGAAAGCTTCCATGGTGTGGTACTGCGAGGAGGCTATGGAAGCCTTTGCTATTGTAGTGTGGTCACTAGCGTTTGTGTTGTTCCTTGTAGCGTTGGCACTACCGTGCCCTTTGTGTCGCCGTGATGTAAAAGACCGATTCCACCGTTGTAATAAATGTGTTACCGCCTCCTGGGACTGGTATTTGTGTCACATTTAGTCACCTCTGATGAGGGGACGCTTCAGGTGGTATCAGAGCCGTAGGTTGGCCGTAGGACATGACCCCTAGGATACGAGACCTCATCTGGCCCTCTCTAACCTTTCCTTTGCTAAGCTCATCTTTTCCCAAATCCTTACCTTGATTCTTGCTCGTTTCCCGGATGCCTAACCCCGAGTGGAACGGAGGAATTTGCCCCGGCCTCGGCCTCCCTAACCCGTTGCTACTCGGCCCTAGAGCGCGTCGGAGTAAGGGATCCGCCGGAGTTCGTCTACCGGGAGTACGAACGCTTTGGCACCCTTCGGTGTAAGCTGCTGATCTTTGTGGGAAGGAGCAAGCTTTACCCCGACATAGAGCCATGGTTCGTCTCTGCCACTGGTTTTCGCTTTGCCGACACCTACCCCAAGGCTGCTCGGAAGGCCCTGCGTCAGCTACGAGTGGTTTATAGACAGCACCTCCGAAGGACTCCAATGGGATTCTTTCCGCCCTCCGGAGGAAGAGGACGCTCGTGGATTGATCGCATGAGAGGTTTGGAACGAGAGGAAGAAGACTTAGAAGAGGCGCTTTCCCACCTATCCATATACCTCGAGGCCTAGACCACCTTTATTAGGAGCAAGCCCCAAGAATCGAAGCGACAGATCGACGGAGCGGAAAGAGCGAGAACAAAGGATAGAACTAGAAAGGGTGAAGACAACCATAGCGAAGTTGAACTACACAACACAAAGCAAGAATACCTCGGGGAAAGAGAGCGCACGTTGTTGGCCCATAAAGCCCTATGGGATGAACTAAAGGAGCGTAGAAGCGAGAGATGAAGGAGCCGAAGCGAGAAGAAGATGAACCCGAAGAAACCCACCGGGACAAAGGGACCCGGATCGAAGATGAGATACCGGAGCAAGATCTTACACCGAAGAAGCGCCGTATCCGGCTAGAGCGCGAATCACCATGAGACTAGGATGTTTAGGCTAGAAATCGAGTCCTAGCAAGTAATAAGTGTACCCCGAAGGATGTACCCCAACCTTCCTACTAAATAAAGTTATCCATCTCTTGTACCCCACTACAACCCGTTCAACCCTATCTTTGTTTTCGGATGGCGGAAGATGGATGGACCCAAGGCGTGTGCCGGGAGGAGCCTCGGTTTTGCTCGCCCGCTCATCCACTCCCCGGAGCGCCTCGGTATCACCGAGCGCCCTAGGTACTACGGCGAGAGAGTACGAGCAACTCGGCACTCTTCGCCGCGAGTGGTCCTCTCCGTCGCTAGAAGCAACCGCCACACAAACATCGAGCCGTGGCGCGTGACCGCCACAGGGGTTTCGACACCGGGATACCTACCCTTTGGCCCTCGGAAAAGCCGCCACTACCACCTACTCCAACTCGGTGAACGGGCCAAGGCCATTTGCGTCGAGAGCCAACCGCATGCCAAGCACGCAAGCAACAACAACTTCGGCAACAACACCAAGCAACCGGCAGATGAGGCAGCCCCGGCGGTCGTATGGACGCGCTCGGGTGAATCACATCAATGCGCGAGGAGGCGCGAGAAGCACAAGGAGTGGTACTCGGTGAGTTCCTGGTCGGCTCGCTTTGGCTACCATATTGTTCGATTCGGGAGCATCGCGATCATTCATATCCTCAAGCTTTGTGGAAAAGCATAGCATACCCACAAGTACTACTCAAAGCACCCCTAATAACTCGAACGCCGGAGGTGACATTAATCGTCAATCGGGATGCCCCCGGTAAGGATTATTTTAAGTGGGGGTAGAATTCCTAGCGGATTCGGTAGTACCGAAATCCAAGGGGATAGATGTGATCCTTGGTATGGACCGGTTAAGCCAACACCATGGCCTCATAAGTTGCGCCGATAAAGTAGTGCACTTGACCAACCCGGACGGGATACAAGTGACTCGCCACACCCGGGGACACGGGCGGATATAATGGTTTTCAACATAGAAGCCAAGTCCATAGAAGATGTCCCAGTAGTACGAGAATACCCGGATGTGTTCCCCCGAAGAACTCCCCGGAATGCCACCGGACGAGGATATAGAGTTCGTAATCGACCTTATCCCCGGAACCTCTCCCATAGCCAAGAGACCCTATAGGATGGCAGCCCCCGAGTTGGCGTAATTGAAGAAGCGGCTAGCGAGCTCCCGGCGAAGTGGGTTTATCGGACCAAGTTCGTCACCATGGGGAGCCCCGGTGCTTTTCGTGGAGAAGAAGGATAAGAGCATGAGGATGTGCGTGGATTATCGCTCGCCGAATGAGGTCACCATTAAAAACAAGTACCCTCTTCCCGGTGATAGATGACCCGTTTGACCACCGAAGGGAGCCAAGTACTTCTCGAAGGTGGATCTAAGATCGTGGTACCACCGGCTTAAGATCGGTGGAAAGTGACATCCCCAAGATCGCCTTTGTCACTCGCTACGGGCAATATGAGTTCACGGTGATGTCCTTTGGACTAACCAATGCACCAGCCTACTTCATGAACCTAATGAATAAGGTGTTCATGGAGGAATTGGACAAGTTTGTCGTGGTCTTCATTGACGACATACTTGTTTACTCCAAGAGCGTGGAGGAGCATGAACAACATCTTCGAGTAGTGCTTTGGGAAAATTGAGGGCACACAAGCTATACGCCAAGTTCAGCAAGTGTGAATTTTGGATAGAGAAAATATCCTTCCTTGGGCACATATTGACCGCGGAAGGAGTATCCGTAGACCCCGGGAAAGTTGAGACAGTCTCCAACCGGCAAGCAACCAACCAACGTGAGTGAGATCGGGGAGTTTCCTAGGTTTAGCGAGGATACTACCGGAGATTCATCGAGGGATTCTCCAAGATCGCCCGCCCATGACGGAGCTGCTCAAGAAAGAGAAGAAGTTTAACCGGACCGAGGCCTCGTGAAAGAAGTTTCCAAGAGTTGAAGAAGAGGTTGACCACGGCCCCGGTGCTAACCCCCGCGGACATTCAACGAGACTTTGTCGTGTATTGCGACGCCTCCCGACAAGAGTTGGGATGTGTTCTCATGCAAGATGGGAAGGTAGTGGCATATGCCTCCCGTCGCCTCAAACCCCATGAGCGAGAACTATCCCACCCATGATCTAGAGTTTGCGGCCGTAGTGCATGCCCCGAAGATCCGGAGACACTATCTCGATCGGGAACAAGTGTGAAATCTACACGGACCACAAGAGTCTAAAGTACATCTTCACTCAACCCGACCCGAACCTAAGGCGAGAGAAGATGGCTAGAGCTAGTCAAGGACTATAACCTAGAAATTCACTACCACCGGGGAAGGCCAATGTAGTAGCAGACGCCCTAAGCCGAAAGCCTATGAGAAGGCGGCACCCAAGAGTGCCCGGTTGCAAGAGGAGATGGCCCGACTCAACGTACACATCGTCCCCCAAGGCTACGTCCGCCGACCGAGTGTTCGGCCTACCCTAGAAGAGAAGATCCGGAAGGCCCAAGAAGCCGACGAGGATCTGATGAGGATCCGCAAGCATACCGGAGAAAACAAGGCCCCCGACTTCGTGGTAGATGACCAAGGCACCGTGGTACAAAAACAGGATATGCGTGCCCGAAGGTGGAGATTTCCGACGGACCATCATGGATGAGGCACACAACTCGGCATACTCCATTCACCCGGGATCCACCAAGATGTACATGGACTTAAAACGAAGTATTGGTGGAATGGGATGAAAGCGGACATTGCACGGTTCGTCGCCCACCGTGACACTTGCTAGAGGATCAAAGCCGAACATCGAAGCCGGAGGATCGTTGCAACCTTTACCAATCCCGGTATGGAAGTGGGACGAGATAGGTATGGACTTCATAGTAGGGTTGCCAAGGACTCAGAAGGGACATGACTCCATATGGGTGATCGTGGACCGACTCACTAAAGTCGCTCACTTTCTACCCGTACGGACCACTTATGGTGGAGAGAAGTTGGCGAAACTCTACATAGAAAATATAGTGAAGCTGCATGGAGTGCCTAGCAGAATAGTCTCAGATAGAGGGACCCAGTTCACCTCTAGATTCCGGGAAAAGCCCGCACAAAGCCATGGGCACCAAGCTAGACTTCGGCTCAAGCATATCACCCACGGACGGACGGTCGGACCGAAAGGGTGAATCAAATTCGGAAGATATGTTGAGAGCATGCGTCCTCACCTATGGCAAAGATTGGGAGCGAGCCCCGCCGTACGCAGAATTTTCCTACAACAACGGCTACCAAGCAAGTCCGGGAATGTCGCCATTCGAAGCACTATACGGGAGAAAATGCGGGACACCCCCGATGTGGTCGGAAGTAGGAGAGTGTGCCCCGGTTGGGCCCGCGCTTATAAAGGAAGCCGAGGAGCGAGTAGCGGACATCCGAGAAAAGTTGAAAGCCGCTCGGTCCCGACGGAAGAGCTACGCGGACAAGAAAAGGCATGAAGCGAGCTTCAATCCGAGAGACTTCGTCTACCTCAAGGTTTCCCCCATCCGAGGGACTCGAAGATTTCAAGTACACGGGAAGTTGGCCCCTCGGTACATCGTACCGTATAAAGTGCTCAAGAGAGTCGGAGCCGTAGCATATCGGCCGGAGCCGCCCGAGGAAATGGCGGATATACACCCGTATTCCACATCTCTCGGCCTACGCCGTGTTTGAAGGTTACGGGAAGAAAAGCGAGTACCGGTGGAGACCATCGATCTACGGCCCGGACCTTAGGTACCGGGAGGTGCCCGTCAAGATCTTAGACACCGTGGTCAAGCGGACAAGAACGTCGAAGTACGGGTGTGCGGAGTCCAATGGAGTAGACACGGGGTGGAAGAAGCTACGTGGGAACGAGAGGATGCACCGAGGAAAGAATTCCCCCACCTATTCGAGACTTAGCCGAATCTCGAGGACGAGGTTCATTTTAAGTGAGGTAGGTTTGTAACGCCCGCATTTTTAGCTCTAAATAAATCACCTACTAAATCATGCGTAATTTCAAAAACCGATCCGCCGAGCTCAATTACCATTCAAATCCTAGCCACCGTTCTCTCTCTCCCTCCCTCTCTCTCTCTCTCTCCCCGACGCGCGTGCCGCGATTCCCGCCGCACCGCACCTCGGCCGCACCCCGCGCGCGCCTTCCCAACGTCGCGGTCGGCCACCGGCCGGGAATCCCGCGCACGCCGCGGTCCCGTAGCCGGTCCGCCTCGCCATCACCGCCGTCCCGAAAATGCGCTAACACCCGAAAACCGGGAAAACCCCGCGAAACCTTCCCAAATTTCCCCGACAATTTTCCGGATTTTTCCAAAATCCCTTCTCCTATTTTTCCTTCTCTCTTCTTAATTTTCCTCCCCTTCTTTTCCTTTTTCTTTTCCTTTTTCCTTTTCCTTTTCTTTTTCCTCTTTTTCTTTTTCCCCTTCTCTTCTTCTTTCCTTTTCCTCCCCCTCCCTTCTCCTTCCCTCCCGCGCGGCCGCACCCCCGCGTCCCCCGACCACCGCTTGACACCGGGTTGACCCCGGCCCGCAACCCGCCGTAGCGCCGAGGGGCCGGCGGGCCGAGCACGCCGGGCCCGCGCCCGGCCGGGGGACGCGCCACCGCGCCGGTGACCTCCCCCTTCCTCCTCTCCTCCCATCGGCCGCGCCGCGCCGTTGACCCGCAGCCGGCGGCGTGCCTTGCCGCCGCACGGCCCGCGTGGCCGCACGCCGACCACGCCACCCACACAAGCACGCCACCGTTCCCCTCTCTTCACCGCCCGAGCACGGACCGAAAGGACCCTTTCCCCGGGAGCCGGCGACGAGCCGAGCCGTCACCTCCGGCCTACACCGCGGACCACCACCGCCACCCGCCCCGCGCCAAGCACCGTGCACGTTGACCCGTACCGCCCGAGCCGCCGCGTCGCCGGTCGCCGCCTCGCGAAGCTCCCCGAGCTCGCCGGAGTGGAGCTCGCCGGAGAAATATCTCCGCTCCCGAACCGCCTCTCGCCGCCTATAAAAGGGGCCGACGGCCTCCCCGGCTCGCCGCACCACACCATCACAGCCTCCCAGCGTCTCCTCCCCTCTTCCCCAAGCACCACCGCGCCGCCGCCCCCTAGCGCCGCCGCCGCGCCTCTGCTCTCCCGTGGAGCCGCCTCCACCGTGCGCAATAGCTCGAGGTGAGCACGGGATTAGGATCCCCTCTTCCCCCTCTCCGTTTTCCCCCTGTTTCCAGGCCGCCGCCGCGCGGAGCCGCCGGCAGCACCCCGTCGGCCGACCATGCCGCCCCCCCCCCTCCTCTCTCGTTCCGTAACGGGTGGGGGAAGAAGAAGGCCGTTTTGCTAATAGGCCCCTGGCCTTTTCCTTTAACCGAGCCCTCCCCCCTTATCCTATTTTATTCCTTCCTTTTTCCTTCCAAATAGCCCCTGAGGCTAGTAATTAATTACTGTTGAGCCCTAAATAAATTACAAACAGACCCTAACCCAAATTATGTGGTCATAAACACACTCTCTCTCATTAGTAGAAAATTACCAATAGGTCCTTAATACCTATAACCCCTCCTTGACCCAGCCTTTCATACACGCCCTTCCTTCCGGTTAAGACCAAACGTTACCGTACCCCCCGCCGAACCAACCCCTTCCTAGGGCCTATATATATACCCTTCCTCCGCTCACTTCCCCCTCCCCGAGCTCGGCCGGAAACGTGTGTGCTAATATTGCTTGCCTCGCTTGTGTGTATGCCATAGCCGACGGAGTAGACGGGAGGAAGGTACCCCGAGCCGGAGATCGAAGCCGACTACGCGAGCGGGAGCCCGAGGTCCCGAACGCCGAGCCGCACTCCCCGAAGACTTCGAAGACGGCAAGTTCAACCTTCCCCTTTGATGCATGCTTCGTCCTAGTTTTATAAATATACCCTATACCCGTTTTATAAATTGCATATTGTTTTACCGCAAAACATGGTAGGATAGCCACCCTTGATTGCTATGATTGAACCTTGTTTTGGCCTAAATGAGTGCTTTAAAAATGTGCGTGTGCTTTCAAAATGTGTGAGTGCTTTAAAAACAAAAAGGGGGTATGTTTGGAAGATGAGTAAAGAACCGGGTAGACGGGATGGACGTGTGTGTCGTGAGTATGGGTGAGCTCGTACCGTGTGGTTGAGCGTGTTGGGAGTTGTCCATCTTGTCGGTTAAGGACCGGGTTGCGTGACATCTCACCCGACCCAAATCATCGTACAACCACTCGACCGTTGTATGTGGCAACGGCTTAGCATAAACCCCACTAGTTAATCTACTTGCCATCCGGGTGTGCGGGTGAGCAGCGGGAGACCAAGGAGCAGGGGTACGCTCTGTGTGAGGTACGCCCTGGTTATGTGGTATAACCCCTTGGGTGCTTCCGTGGTGGCTCGTAGTGTTAGCTAAGGTGGGTAATGGCTTTGATAGGATCCGTACCGGCACTGAGGTGTCCGTGTAACGGTACCCTACTTGTGGGTAAAGATGTACAACCTCTGCAGAGTGTCAAACCTATTCGAATAGCCGTGTCCACGGTATTGGACGAGTCACGGTGTGGTCACAAAAACTAGTGTTTGGGATGGGATGTTTCTGGTGTGAGTTGTTTTCTGGTGGTGTGTGTGTGGCTGTGTGCCCGGGCTACGACGGACGGGAAGTCCGGTAGTCCCACCGTGGTTTTCCTAAAAGCAATTGAGTTACTTGGGTTATGAAAATGATTTGTGAAAACCTTTTTGAAATGAACCCCTGCATGTGTAAGTTTGCAAAATGAATCTGAACCTGATCCTTGTTATACCTTATGCATGATTCTGCTTGTAAGCCCCTCCGTGGGTGGGGTTGGATTTGCTGAGTACGTATGTGCTCACCCTTGTTTTACTAACTATTTTACAGAGGAGGATCCCGATTACATTCCCGAAGACGTTGAGTAGGTTGTGCCCTACCCCCAACCGTGCTCGTGTACCCTGTGGCCCTATCGAAAGCTTTCATGGTGTGGTACTCGAGGAGGCTATGAAAGCCTTTGCTATTGTAGTGTGGTCCCTAGCGTTTGTGTTGTTCCTTGTAGCGTTGGCACTACCGTGCCCTTTGTGTCGCCGTGATGTGTAAAAGATCGATTCCACCTGTTGTAATAAATGTGTTACCACCACTGGGATCGATATTTGTGTCACATTTAGTCACCTCGATGAGGGGACGCTTCGATCTTACAATTCTATTTGAGAGTTGAAGGACTTGCATGATATTGTATGATAAGGTTAGGGGACCTAAAAATGTGTTTTAAGAGTTTAGGGAGCTGAATAGCATCTTGAGACAAGTTCGTAGACCTAAAAATGCATTTTGAGCGTTTAGAGATCTAGATGACACTTCATGACAAGTTTAGAGACCGCTTGTGTATTTTATAAAAACAATAAATTTGGCATGACGATTTCTAGCGAGAAGAAAAAACAAAGGCAAACAAAACACGACGAGTCGTCACCACTCTGTCTGTGGGCCGTGTGGGCTGCCGCACGGCGTAACAACCAACGACGAGTAACGGAGTAATAAACGAGATAACGTTACTCCTCCGTTCCGTTCCCTTCGATGCTTCGGCGGACTTAACCGACTCACAAATCCGGCCGTCGCGGCAGCAGGCCAGCAGGCCTCCGCTCTGGATCCCCATCCCATGCGCCGCCCACACCAGGCTCCAATTAGGCACCCAACCCCACGTATCGACACGTGTCCCTCTCAGCTGTGCTTGCCGTTCTTCTCCTGCAACCATCGCCGCAAAGGATCCTCCTCCTTATCCCGCGCGCCACCCTCGCTGGACCGGTTCCAGGAGACACCACTCGCTGATGCGTGGGCCCGCACCTGCCACTCCACTGTAGGATCGTTCCACCTGTCCTTTTCCTCTCCCTCACAGACGACGCCTCGAAGCAGGAAGCAAGGCAGCACAGCAGTGCAGCCATTTCTGCGGGGAGGGAGAGCTCGAGCTCTTGCATCCGCAGAGCTACCAGGTACGTGCCCTTCTGACTTCTGAGCTGGGGATGGGTTTAGGACTTAGGATTACGTTCCCGAGCTTCGAATTCCCGGCTTCCCCCTGTTGCTTCCTCTCTCTGGTTTTCCTGGCTGTGCAGAGCCCCAAACCAAATCGGAATTCGTGGCTGCAGAGTGAGAAATCAGCTCTCGTGGTTGGTGTTCATGGTCATGGCGAGGACTCGTTGTGTGTGTACAGTGTTTTTTTGTTAGGAGTTGGGTTCTTGGTTGCTTCCTTGCAACTAGTGTCACTAGGTTAAATTTGATTAGGAACAGGCGAACAGCAGTGGTTTGGCTTGGTTTGGGGGAGAGGGTAGACGAGTAATGCATAGATCCTTCGAACGCCTACAGAAACTGTACAGTGGTATGACTATAAAAGGACTCCTGACGATGCGAAGGATGAGAGAATCTAGCTGACACAGAACCGATAGGTTTCCTCATACCGCTAGTGAGACAGAAACGCACATGGGTTCTTCAGGCAAAAAGATACTATATTAGTTAATTACTCATCACTAAGCAAAAGCAAGTGCTTATGCTCTTAATTCTTTATGGCAGATAACCAAAAATGGATGCAGATGGTAGCGCCAAGAGGAGTCGCCCAGTTCGTCGTGCCGTGAAGGTGGTTCACCAATTTTGTTCTCTCTACAATTTTTTTTTTGAAAAAATACAGATTTTCTTCTCTATATGGTTCAGCGAATTGTAAAGAAGGTTATGTATTAACATCCTCGTTTCTTTCCCTTAATTCCATCAGAAGCTCAAGTTCAAGCCGAAAGTGCCACCACCAAAGCCAAAGAAATTGACCCCAGAAAAGTATTTTTTTCCTTTGTCTTTAGCGATGTGTCTTTCAGTCATTTTTGTCTAGCTAGTGTATCGCAGTGACCTTGGTGCAACGCATTATTGTTCTGTTTCAGGCCACAACAGGAAGAACCAAAACCAATTGATGAACATTTGATGAAGATACTGAGGGTAACTGATTATCCAATTGTCTTGTCTTGATGTCAGACAGTATTGTAGTTTGCTTAGGAGGAAAAGAAAAGAAGTAGCACGCTCTTTCCATAACTCAACTTATACATGTTCTTTTCAGACTCGCCAAGTAGCTGCAAACAGTTCGCCAAATACAAAAGGTAATTTACTGCCACACGGGCACTGGGATCCTATTATCAGGATTTTTTTCAAGATTTAGGAGCAACATGTCTTTCTGCCAGATCTGAAAAAATGCACTTTTTTAAATAGACAAAAAAATGCACATATAAAGATCATGTGTTGTACTGCCATGGATTTAGTCAGTAACCTCAAAATAATCAGACACAGCACATATTATTAGCAGATGAGCGCTCAACACAGAAACCTCCCTCGACACCACCTTCAGCAGATGTTGTTAGCTTGTCACAACCACAGTCAGGAGTGCCGAAGCAAAATCAATCGGTGAGTGCCCCTAGAAGGCGAGAACTTCAGAGTTTCAGCTTTGTTGTACTATAAAACATCCTGATTTTCTTGACGGACTTACTGACTAGCTGTGTGTACCTTTTGTTGATTTATTTGCATGTCAAAAGAAGCCAATCCAAATCCCCAGATCATTTGCTGTTACTGTTAATTCAGGTGAATGCGATGATTCATGAGTTTCGTTCTTCTGAACAATTATTTCCACTAAGGATTTTCATGGGAATATTCTACTCTTGACAGGAACATTTGACAGCGAAGATAGTAGTGACGACGACGACAATGATGATGATGATGAATTGCAGGTGACTCAGCCAAGTTCAATTGAATGTGAAGCTTCGACACGCCCAGCAGAGGAGCTTCATTTACTTGTATGAACCTTTGAAGTCTGCAAAATTGTATTCATAGTTTCTGAACACTCACATGCTTCACTTGCAATTGTAGCAGCAAGAACATGATAGCAAAGAAAGAATGTTCCTCTTCCAGCTCCCAAAATCTCTTCCTTTGCCCAGAAGGTCATCCAGTATAGTTGAAAGGAAGGGAAAGGCCACTGGCAAAGAGTTGATGGAAGGGTCCAACCTTCAGCAGTTGCCTCAGGGTTATTTGGGTAAAATGCTGATATACAAAAGCGGCAAGATCAAAATGAAGTTAGGAGATGTCATGTTTGATGTTAGTGCACAACCTTCTTGTCTTTTTGTTAGAGTTTGCAAGATATCGCATGTATTTTATGCTTAATTTCTATCCCCGCAGGTGAACCCAGGAACAGAGAGTAGGATGCCGCAGCATGTAGTAGCTCTGAACACCCAAGAGAAACAGTGTTGCTTACTTGGGGAGATTGAGAATCGGCATGTCATTGTGACTCCGGATGTTGATTCTTTGCTGAATGACAAGTAGAGGTTAGGTTGTGATGTATATCAACTGTAGCAGCTTTGTTACTTATGGTATGTAGGCTTGTAGCTGTGCAGGGGTAGGTTGTGATCTGCAGCAACCGTATTATCTTGTCACTTAGTGTGTAGGCTTTCAGTTGTGCATGATTATGTACATTTATTGTGATTGTGGTTGCAGAGTCGCCGTTGATGAATGTTTGTTAGAATTTACATTTGACCTTAGTAGAATTGACAGAAATAAAAATCAGACCATCTTTCATTTTACCATTCTGCTTCTATGCTAAGCCTTCTGTTCATACTTCATACAGACACAGCTTCATTTGAAGTGTGGTTCCAAATGAAAAGAACACTAAAATCAAAATACTGAAGTAAACTGCTGGATAGAACAAATAAAGAATGGTTACATAAGGCTAGAGAAGAACTTAGCTAACCATTCCTTCCGAAGATCTGGGCTACGCACAAGGAAAATCTTTCCTTCAACCTCATTCTTCAGAAAATACTCAAACGCAGTGATTGACATCCTGTCGTTATAACCGCAAGCTGTAACTGCTTGCCACAAGTCATCAGCGAAGTCTCTGGGCTTTAAGCTTTGTACAGCATCTATTAACTCCCCAATCTTAAGAGCTAAGTAGTGGATGTCCTCACTAGCTATCTTCTGCTCCATGGGATTTTCAGATACCTTACTATCATCAGAGTGGGCATTCTGGCCCCTTTTCAGCTGAATTCCAACTGTTGATGGATCATATTCATCACTAAAGATGGAGGAAAGCTCATCATAATCCTCAATAGGCCTATTCAGCATCCCCGAATCCTTGGGATGATCCTTCATTGCAAACAAACAAAAAGGTTCAGCCATGGCAGTTAATAGTGCCATTGTAGTATTGTACTGCAAGGACCATAAAAGGTAACTTAGAACCTGCAAATATTAAACTAAAAAGGGGCATAATCCCATTACCATGGCATACAGCTGGTAGTCTGCTTCTCGCATGTTTATTGTCCTAGTGGTATGATCCCATGATGCAGGACCAAGGGCCTTCAGGTTCTCTATCCTTCGCCATTTCTCCCTCAGAGCTGTCAACCTCCTCTGTACATCAGCAACACTGCACTCACGCTGAAACCGCTGAGAAACAGCCTCTGCAGCTTCTCCCAGGGTATCCTCCCTGAACAATCCATTTTTTCCCTTGGCATCTGAAGCCTGTTGCGTCAAGTAATTGGTGAGAAACTTGGTCCTGTCTTTGCTCCACTTGAATCGCCTCGAAGAATTCTGGCTGCTGCTGATAATGCATCCTGCCTCATTTTCCATCACTTTCGATTCCACTGACCCTGCTCCCTTGCTGCCCTGCTGAAGGTATGCTCGGTGAGTGAGTGAGTGAGGCACTGAACCTGAAGAAAGCTCTACTTGTAAGGTTTTTAAGATGAATTATACTTAATTGTCTGTCTTGTTTCAAAAGTTAATCTGATAAGGTTTTTTTACGGTACACAATACGACCCAACAGTCGTACGGTTGTATTAGCGGTTTTTTCTCTATGGGTAAAATGGTAATTTGAAAGATATATATTATTTGGAAAAAAAAATCCCCGATACCCCTTATACTATCTAAAACATTTCATATATTTCATTTTCTATATACAACAATATCATTTTACATTTAATCTGATACACTGATGTACATAAGCAATTAAGCACACATGTTTATTTCTGGTCAATTAAATTCCAATTGAACTGGCAGCTTTTCGCAAACTAGCATATCAACTTAACGACCAACCATTTGTGCATAGATTGCACAGAGGATTTAACATTCTACTCGGAAGAAGCACAGCACCCAGCAAGGCAGCAACGAAGCGAAGAGCACAAAGCGATGCCGGACATATAAATATTAAAAAGTTCAGTTAGTACTCGTAGTACCCTTCTGAGATGAAGCGGCGGAGATGAAGCGGCTGTTGAGATGGGCTCGGCGGAGAACGGGGGCCGTGCATTGCCGGCGAATCCAGGAGCGCCGCGGCCGCGAGAGGCTGTTGGCGCAAACCGACAGAGTCAGAAATCAGCAACTCTTCTCTGCAACCGCAAGCAACACGGGAAGGAAGGGGGAAGAGCGGGAGAAGCGCACCGATAAGTCGCCGGTGGAGGGGGAAGCCGGTGGCGAAGGGCGGCGAGGAGGGGAGGTTGAGGATGGAGTCCATTCCCGCATCAGCCCGCTGGCTCTGCGCTCCGTCGTGGGTAGTAGCACTAGTAGGTGTCTTGGACTCTTGGTTCGAGAGTGCGCTTGGGTTTCTTTCTTGTTCAAATTTGAAATGAAATCTATAAAAATGATTTAAATTTGAATATGCACACTTTCGCCGACTGATTCAAATATTGCAAGGCCGATCGAATTCAGAGATCATCTAGGGAAAGTATTAGGTACCCACCCGAAAAAAAAAAAAGTATTAGGTACCCGTCTGCGTCCTAACGCGGCGTCATGCCGTCATGTACCGAAGGTGGCTTCTGACCTGTGTTGGAGCTTTTACACTGGGAGTCTGGGACATCCCATCGCCATTGCAAAAGGAAAGTAAATCAGCGATCCAACCCAAAATTGCTGTTGTAAAAAAAACTCCCCCAAAATTGCATGTCAAGAAGGTAAATGGGCATATCCTTTTTGCATTGTCAGTTTGTTGGTGGTCGGTTCTCAGTTGGTTGTTATTAACCTGTCCTTAGTAATTTGTTAATGTTTATTATGTTTTCTTTCTTCGAGATTCCTTATGGTGTCCTTGGATCAAGATTTTTTTCAGAGCGATGGACATAAGAATAGGTATAGGTTGCCAAGATGGAGTGTGCTCTGCACACGTAAGGACTAAAGCGGGTTAGGAATCTTAGACTAAACTTATAGAATAGATGCTTACTTAGTAAATGGTTGTTTAGACTCATCAATGAGGACGGTATTTGGCAGTGACTTATTAGAAATAAATATTTAAGACATAAAACCATCACTCAGGTTGAATACATGTCGGGGAATCTCACATTTGGTCAAGTCTTATGAAGATATAAACAAATGACTTATTGAGAATGGGCAAATTCATAGTGGGTGATGGGTCACAAACACGTTTCTGTGAGGATGCTTGGCTGGATAACACCCCTTTCAAAAATCAATATTCATCCTTATATAACATTGTACGGAAGAAGAGTGTGACAGTGACAACAGTTCTCAGATCGAATCCTTTGAATGTGGCATTCAGGAGATCCTTAGTTGGCAACAATTTGCAGGTTGGCACCATTTGGTAGCTAAAATTGTAAATGTTCAATTAACCGATCAGAGAGATACTTTTATGTGGTCTCTAAAACAAAATGGAAAAAGTCTACATCACCCCCTCAACTATGATGGGTGAATTACATAACCCCCAACCTATGAAATGGTCTATATCCTCCCCTGAATTTTTCAAAACTGGTCAAATTACCCCCTAAAGTAATTTTTAAAAATCATAGTAAATCACGGAAAATTCATAAAATAGAAAATGCAATTGTGTTGGACTCCAAATGAGTAGATCTACATAATGAACATATAATATGATATGCTTTAGTACATTTTTTACAGCTATGAAGAAAATCATAGATCTCAAGCCACAGCCAAAAAAATAAAGTAAAGCATGCCATATTATATGTTCACTTTGTAGATCTACTCAATTGGAGTCCAATACAATTGGATTTTCCATTTTATGAATTTTCTATGATTTGCTATGATTTTTCAAAAATGCTTCAGGGGTTAATTTGACTGGTTTTGAAAAGTTCAAGCGGTGATTTAGACCGTTTCATAGGTTGGGGGTTATGTAGTCCACACCCCATAATTGAGGGGGTGATGTAGACTTTTTCCAAAACAAAATGGTCGGTTTACTGTTCGACCTATGTATAATGTGCTTATTGCTCAGCTGCCCGCACCGCGAAAAAATATGATATGCAAGTTAAAAGTGCCCTTAAAAATAAAGATTTTTATCTGGTATTTGCAAAAAGGGTAGTTCTAGCCAAATATCTATTTAGCTAGTCGACGATGGAAGGGAAGTTTAAAATGTTGTTTTTAATCTGGATGGGACCATTCAACGCCTTTTCTTTGATTGTCAATTGACTACAATTATGTGGAGGATTGTACAATTTCTTTTAATATAACACCACCTATGAACATTTTTCATATGTTTAATGGGTGGCTGAACAGGAATAACAAGAAGTTTATGTGTAAAATCTTGGTTGGAGCATCTGCTTTATGTTGGGCAATTTGTCTAAGTAGAATCGACATGGTTTTTAACAACAGTCGAGCTGTTACTTCTATGCAGGTTATCTTTCGAGCGACTCATTGGAGCAGGAGGACAAGCGACCTCATATTATTCAGGGGTGTCGCGTGCTTAAAACCACGTCGATGGAGATCTTTGCCACCAATGGATCGTCGTTTGGTTACAGAATTAATGTTGGATAATTTTGAGTTTGTTCTAGAGACCGGTTTTTTACCGTTTCCGTTTGTGGTACTCTCTTGAGTAATAAGAAACAACTATATACATAGTTTCATGTAGAGACTGAAATATTGAAATATATTCCTTTTTCTAAAAAAATTGTCAGTTTGTTGTAACTCTGAATTTTTCTAATCTAAGACCTCGATTTCTTCTTCCTGGATTTGTTGCTAGGCTTTGGCTGGTTAGTGTTTGCTGCCGGAGTCTTTGACGAACTGGAGGTTTGGCTTCCTTTCGAGGAACCACCGGCATTGGTAGCTGATGTCTCTCTAGTCACAGCTCCTTGAGCACCTCTGACCTGAGCCCTCTTGTCCTTCCTCTTTGGACGGTAACTGGATCGCTCTCTCCTGGGCAGCCATCTCTCAGGATCCGGTGGCGGGCCAGGATTTGCAGGATCAAAGCCCTTCGGGTATCTAGGCTTCCGTTTCCTCGTCCTTGCCTTTTGTTTCTTCACTTCCTCTGGTACGTCTACCTTCATGTCTTGGGTCCCTTCAACGTGTCTTGCACCAGATGTCTTCTCCAAGCTCTCAACATTAACTCCTTTGAGGCCCGGCAATGGCTTCAGCTTCTTCTCGTATTGCTCAGCCTTCTCCAGGTTAGTGCGAGCTGCAGTCGCTACTAGCCCAGCCAAAGCCTCAATGCTTCCATGGCTCTTCACAAGTTCCTCATACAACAGACAAGCCTCTTCATCACGTCCATGACTAAGCTTAAATGCAGCAGCCTCCCTTGTGAACATATCTAATTTGTTATCCTCTGTCATGGAATTCTTCCACCACTGGATAGCAGAATCAAGTACAGAAGCTGCAGCATTGGAGTCACCAAGGCGCTCTTTTAGAGCCACTAGTGTCGCAACTGTTGCAGGCATGTGCTGGATGTCAGGTATTTTGGACAGTGAGTCGGCAGCAAGCTGAAAATGGTTGGAATTAGCAGCAATCTGAGCAAGTGCAAGGAGGACCCCTTTAGAATTCTCAGGATGCTTCTCAGCGTACTGGCTAAGAACTTCTTCAGCTTTCTGGATCATTTTTTCTTTCACGTGAACAGCAGATTGAAGTAAAACTGGGAATACACAATCTTGAAACATTCCAAGCAGACCACTGACTAACTCATGTGCCTACAAAAAGGATCAAGAACATAAATGAGCAATCAAAGAGACTCACAGTAGAAAGTTCCCACCAAAACAGATACTGATGATAATAATTCTCCAATGAGGTGATTATATAGATGCATGGACTTGCATGCAAGGGTCATTTTTACAATAAAAAAATTATACTGATCATGGACAAAATGAACTGACCACTATGTTCGTTATACAAAAAAAAATAATAGCGTGTGCAACTAAACTGCTGTAGGGATATCCTTGCTTAAGTGCCAGGGAAGAGGTTCAGGATGTGGTGTAACAAATATAATTTCGTAACAGGCCTTTTCCTTACACTAATTCGCAATCCAATACCCATTAGTCATGCAACTGCTAGGGTTAGAATTATGAGAAATTCTAACTGAAATTAATCTGCAATAGTTTAGTATGCTAGACATTTAGAAATTTCATAAATACAACCGAACGATCTCATTACACCCGATCACTAAAAAAAATTCAAAATAGGTGATTTATTCACAAGAGGGAAGGAGGAGATGAATCAACTTTGCAAAAACAAACCTGATCAATTTGATTTGTATGCAGGAGTAAAAGAACAGGGGCAGAATACAGAGCTTCTTTTTGCCTTGGGAACAACTTGAAGTCAAGGCTTTCAACAAGTTGCAACTGGTTTGGAGCATTAGATTTTCCAATAAGCCAATCAAGCTTCTCCAAGCAAGATGCAGTATCTTTTGTACCTTTAAGTGAAATAAAATTTGTTGTTGCCACAACAAGTGGTGAGGAATCATCTGACTTCCTGTTTATCATATTAATATAGGTTTGCATAGCTTCTTGAGATTGTCCTTGTAGCTGAAAATACGATGAAGAAGACAAGTTAGAAGAACAATGGTTGGACTATGTAAGAAAACTTCTCCACAGTTACCTGCTGCACATAAGCAATCTGAGCAGATACAGTAGCTAGTTCGTTTTCAATTCTATTTTGATCAAAATCTTCCACCATAAGGTCTTCTTTCCGAATCCTGCAAGTGCAAAACAAAAAGGATTATAATCCAGCTGATAGTTTACGCTTAAAGAGCCCATCCACATTGCATAATTGAGTTGAGAGGCATCTCGATACAAAGAATATCTGGGATCACAAAAAAAAATTAGTCTTTCCTTGCAAGACATGAAAGCCTAATTTCGCTATGCAAACAAATAGAAAGAATTAAACTAGTCAAGCATTGAAAAAATAGAGTTTTCTTAAATTATCATGTGATAATATTAAAATGTTGTCATAAAGAATGGATTAGTTTAATCAACTGAAGGAACTTCATTTTAGCAATCACCGCGCCAGGAAATCACCTTTTAGCCAAGTCCAACTGCTCCTTAGCTTCTGAATACTTCTTGTTTTCTATCAAGGAGCAAGCAGAATTGTATGCCAGCTGAAAGCTACGAGTATCCCTGAGTGCTCTCGTGGTAAGATCAACCTTTAGCACCTTCATAGCTGCCTGTACCTCAGAAGCCCTTCCAGCAGCAACCAGAGCAGCAATGATATTTATCTTCAGATCCATTGAGTCAATCTTAAACTTTTTAAGCTTCTCATAGCTATTCAAGCAATCATTCATCCTTCCTAGCTCGTACAAAATCTGGGATTCCAGCTGGAGAATAGCTGCTGTTTCTTCCTGACCTGTTAAAAGACTCAGTGCTTCTTCCAGTTTGTTTTGCCTGTAGTAGCAGTAGGCCTGAATATTAATGATAATAAAACTTAGTTTGATCACACAAATTGTTGTTTTAGTAACAAAAAAAATTATATTCTAGCATCATATTGGCCAAAAAATAGTGTTCCGTTGTCCAGTGCAGTGTCTTAATTCAAACAACTAATTACAAAAAAGAAACAGCACAGAAGTGAGGAATCTCAATGAAAAGGCAAAGATAGATCAGCTACCACTTATGTTTTACCAGCAGAACTATATCAAGATCATAGTTACTAGAGAATACTGGAACGGAATGCGTATTCACTTGTGATCGACCAGCAGGTAGGGACTGTTGAATTCATTCACAGTTGAGTCAAAGTGTTCCGACATAAAATGGAGGTTTCTTCTCCATCAGCAGTTCTCGCCAATATATCACAGATAACTACACACATATGATTTTGCCTTCACGCCCCTCGATATAGTTCTGCCAATATATGAATCACATGTTTTGGCAGATAACGGAATCCTAGCATGCAACTCAACAATTATGCCGAAACGCATGACCTCAACAGAAAAATTCAGAGTGCAAATCAGCAGTTCGCAACATAATATCAGAACTAAACTACATTGGGAGAAGCTGGCCAAGCGAACAATTCAGTTCCAAATACACAAATCATCAGATTGATTTTATCCTAGCACATGAACAAAAACAGATCGGACCACATTTGTATGTTGTATCCTAACCACGGTCTAGTGAGCCAAGCGGGGATCGCAACAAGCCAACAGAGAGACCCACGGGGGCCAAAGAGTTAAACGGCGATCACCTTGTAATAGGTGAAGTCGATGGGGAGGTGCTCGGCGGCGCGCATCGCGGCGAGCGCCTCGTCCATCTTGCGGGCCTTGATGTGCGCCGTCACCTTGCATCGCACCGCGTCCTCGTCCCCCGGAGCCGCCTTGAGAACTGCGGAACCAGTCGCCGGTAAGATCAAATCAGTGAGGGTAGGCCGCTAGGTAGGGAAGGAGACGAGACGCGCTGGGGGGAGGAGGAGGGGTGCTTGACCTTGGTCGGCGACCTCGACGGCCTTGTCGAACTCGTCGGCCTGGATGTGGCGGTGGAGCGAGGTGAAGAGGTCCTCGACGGAGACTGCCTCCGCGGCGAAGGCCCCCGCCGCCTTCGATTTCGGCGGCATCGGGACGTGGATTAGCAGGACACGAGGGCAGCACGCGCGCGGTGCGAGAAAACGGGTTCGGCGCGCTGTCAACGTTTTTCGTCTCTTGTGATAAAAAAAAAAAGAAAAACGTTTTTCGTCTCTTCTTGAGAAAACTGAAAACCGTGCTCCCTTTACTTCCGTGTATTTCTTTTCCAGAGATTACTTCCCTTTTCAGGAGTACTCGAGAAATTTAAAGAGAGTTTGAAACGTGATCGACAATGCTTATAAAACGTGATCGACAATGCATATGGTGGTTTTCTGTAAGCCATAATCACAACATATTCAAAGACATACGGTTTTATTCGTTTGGCTGGTAGGCAGATAATGACCAAAATTTGGTTTGTTTCGAGAGAAAATCTTCTTGGTTATTCTTGATGGCTGATTTGTTACGAGAGAAAATCTTTTGGCGGGTGGCGATAAGCCAAGCGAACATCTTGATAATTTAGATTTTCTTTTACGTGATTTGAGTTTGGAATTCTTTTTTAGAGACAATTGACTTTGGAATTTTGCTCAGGCTTTTTTTCCATGCTCACTTTTATTCGATACTCCCTCCGTCCCAGAAAGACTGTCCGTTTAGAAAATTTAAGACATGCTAGTAGTTGTAACAAATGACCTTGTTACCCCTAATTAATCATGCATTGGAACTTAAAAAGAGTCATCAAATAAGCATTTCATTGGCTACTTGTATTTCTCAATGCAATATTTCCTCGATACTTGGTGTTGTTTAATGAGAAGAAGCATTTAATACGAGTAAAAAAACATTTCTTTGTGGGACAAATTTTGAAAATTTATATGAACAGTCTTTCGGGACGGAGGCAGTAGCACGGAAGCCCGTCGTGAAAATTGTATTATATGGGCCAGGCCTGGCCACACGAGGCAGTAGTGTCTCTTGTTGTTCCTCGGCCTTTTTTCTGTGGGCTAGTGTCTCCTTTTTTTTCAAAACAAAAAATGAGAAAAAAAAACTGACGAAGGGAAGGATTAGGTGAGGTTTATCCAAACATTCTTTGTCAAGACGACGAAAGAGAAACAGTTAGCAGCAACCCCCCATCCATCATGTCGTGTTGAACCAGCTAAGCTACGACGAGTCCCTTCCACCCTGACGCTTTTCCGGCTTGGGCGCACTCGCGAACAGAGGAAACGGCGGCGAAACAACGGCTGCCTGCAGCCGCAGCCGGAGTCCACAGGTTCCCCCCGGCGCCCGGTCAGCATCGATTCGCTTTTTGCTGACCGGACACCCAATGACCCCAACTAATTCCCTTCAAAGAATGACGAAAAGGTGTCAAGAACTCTCGTCAGGGAGTCCAAAGTGTTGTTCCAGAGACATCCTAGTACCAGGGCAGTCAGTCAGAGGATTAAATTTGGACGCGGTTAACAGAACGGTGAAAATGCGCTCTGAATCGCACCTGACAGAGAGCGAAGTTCAGACCATTTCTCTCGCGTCCTAAACGCGTTGCTGCATCGGAAATGGAAGCAAAAAAAAACAAAGAAACGAAGACAATCATCTGCTCAATCAAAGAAACCCTGACGAGTCCGGACTGAGTCACGGAGGAGATAGAAAGCCAGCTGCTTGGGTTTAGGTTAGGTGGCCGGTCTATTATCTCGCAGTGAGTGCTGGCGTGCTGCTGTAGTGCTGTGCCCCAATCCTGTGCTCGTCAACACCACCACCTAAAACTTGAGAACAACGTGTGCCATTATTCTTTTTCAGCACAGGCGCGTGGATTGGAGTTGGAGATCTTGGTCAGCTGGGGGCCATGGAGGACGTCGTCTGCTGTGGATTGCATCGGCAAACTTCCCACTGAAATTCTATTCTGATGAATCCTCGCATGTCTGTTACAAGCTTCCAGCAGCCATCCCAGACTCCCAGTATCCCATCAACTAGGCGACTTCAACAATCAACGGCAAAGCATCTTTTCTCCTCCTTTTTGTAATGAAAGGCTGCATCCAATTTGTTAACGCTATTTTCCTGCGTTATCTGGAAGCTTAAGCTTGATGCCTATCTCTTCCGAGTTCACACACTGTGATCTAGACCTGTAACTGTAAGTTCACTTGGACAGATGATCCCATCATCCTACCTGCTTTGAGTGATGGCGACCACTGATCATGACTGTATTTGAACCGTGGATTTAACTTTTCGTCTATAACAACTGAAACACTGGTGCAGCGACTACAAAGTGGATAGTAGCATTCTTCAAAAGAGCTTGCCGAAAACAAGTATATACAAAACTCACGACGACCATTTTTCCGCTTCTCACTTTGATTGCTACTCCTACCTGTCACTACTCATCTGTCTTCTTGCAATGCTTCACTCGCTTTCCATGTTTTCAGTGTGATAAGTCGCATGGAAGGTGCATGCTACAGTACAGCCTAATCTGATCACATCTCCAGCTCTGCCAGTTACCTGGCTAGCACACGGTTCACAAGAGCATATATATGCTTTTGGGCCCAATGGAAAAATACCAGTTGATAGTGCTATTTGAGAGTTGCAGCTCCGAGACAGATTTTGAAGGATGAACTGTTCAGTATGATCTTTGCCTGACGTTGCCAGGCATTTCCATTTCTATTAGTGTCACTTGATTAGAAGGAACCAAACATTAGCTCCTTGCTTGGCAGTCATTTCCATTGCTATCACAGTCCGTCTAATGGATGGTCTTTCAGCAACAGAATTACTTTTGCGTGATGTTTGACATTGTTCTAGAGACCGGCCTTCTGATTATTCTTTTTGTGACGCTTGTGTCTGTAATAAGAAACAACTATATGCATAGTTTTATACAAAGGCGAGAATACTGAAATATATTCCCTTTCTAAAAAAATTCACAGTGAGTCTATAAAAAAATAACACTAATAACTGATCCGACCGGGGCAACTGGGCAACCTTATATGTTTATAAAAGCACCGGTCGGTCATATGTTCCATTTCAAAACCGGGTTTGGTTCTCGCGACAGGTAAGGGGAGAACCCCACATCTCACGACATGCATCCAGATGAAGTGATAATCTCATTTGTTTACCATATCTTCTTGTACTACATAAATAAAAAAGGCACTATCAGGATGATAGCCTGAAGACTTGGGATCAAGGGAAAGGCATGGACAACCATACTGTTATTTTCAAATGCGGCACACATGCAGCAGTTGAGGACATTTTATTTCGGATCTAAATTAGATAGGTAGGATTATTCTAAACAACAATAAATAAAGAAAAGATGATGATTTGCATTGCTTGAAACTGGAGTTGATCATCACTCTCTATAATTTTGTTATCCAGGCCAAGTCTCGAGCAGAAAAAGGTCAAAGATGCCGTGGCGAATCAAGCTTCCCTCCTGCTCTCGCGACACCGGCAGCACGTCCCTCTCCTTCAACAGCACAGCCTCGGCGTTTCAATTTCAACGCTGTTACTACCAGGCTACCAGGTTGGTAGGCACCAGACCGATTATAAAACCTTATCAGGTTGTGTTCTTCTATTCGAAAATCGAAATGCTTGCTAAATCATGTGGTGGTGTTCGTGTGGGTCGTCGTTGCACGTCATCGGTAGCACGGCATCTCGATCTGTATCCTGCTGCACAAACAAAGCCAGGCATGTAAATTGTATTTTGCAAACGGAATCGAAACATGTTGGGTCGTTGGGTGTGCATGTGTTACCAGGCACCACCAGTTTTACGCATTTCAGAGTTGAGGTGGGGAGTATTCCGTAGTACTGATTTGGTCATCCGAACCAGAACGGAATTCCGGAATGGAATCAGATCATGATTGAGAACCTGTGTGTTGCTCAACTGATGGATGCTTGTCAGACTTGTGTAGCAACCACTGGTCGATTGGTGCAAGGTTGGGGAAATACGCCTACCTCAAATGCACCCCGTTTTTAGCCTCTAGATAGATAGAAAATGGTGGAGAGCGATGGCGTCAGGGGTCAGGGCACCGTTGAGCTGACTTTTTTTCGACCGCATCACAGCCTTGACTTGAGGAAAAAGTCTAGTTAACCCCCTGACCTATTGGACACTGTCTAATTTTTACCATGAACTAAAAAACCAGATAACCAGCACACTAAACTTTCAAAACAGTCTAATTTACCCCCTGGGGTGGTTTTGGAGAGCTGGTTTGGCCACGGTGGACTGGTTTTGGCCACGCTGGACCTGGGGTGCCTTGCCAGCATGGTGAGTGGGCAAAGGCGACGAGGCCCCACCTGTAAGAAATGTGACCCCTCAAATTACGCCTCCCTCTCCCCTGTATCGCCCTGTCTCCTTCGTTCTCCCCTGTCTCGCGAGGTTAGGGTTAGGAGTGTATCGGCGGCGTTGGCGGCGGCGGCGGCTGGGGTGGCGGTGTTGTAGTTGGAGGTCCCGACGCCGTGGAGGCGGTGATGGCGTCCTCTAGCGCACGCAGTTCTCGGGCGTCGGGCTCAATCGGGCATGGCGGGGGAGGCTACGACGGCAAGGGCTCGCCGGTGCCCTACCGCACGCCGCCGCCGGGCTATGAGCCCCCGGTGCTTTCTTCGCTGCAAGGAGAAGCTTAAGGCTTGTAGGTGGATCTCATGGAGTACTACCAATCCAGGCCTCAGGTACTACAGATGTCGGCGAGCTAGGGTAAGTCTACTCTTCATTGTAATTTTCTTCATTTGATTCGATTTGATCCGAATAAGGAATGTGCTATGGACTGCTTGATGTTTGCAGACTCCTGGAGATTGTGGGTATTTTAAATGGCTAGATGAACAGCCATCAGAGTGGTTTAGGGAGTTGTTGGTCGACCTACGTGATGCAGTGTGGAGGTTGAAGGAGGAGCTGAATCCGGAGCTTGTTGATGATGGTTGTGACACTGAAATTGTTCATCAGGATGCCCAGAGGAAGCAGAACCTGCAAGAGGCGCTATTGAAGAAGGATGTCGAACTGGAAGCAAAGGAGAAGGAGTTGCTAGCAAGGGTGGAAGAATTGCAGAGCAAGGATAAGGAGGTTGAAGCTCTGAAAGCAATGTTAAAGAAGAACAATGGATGGCAGACTACTTTAGTGTATTTGTTTGTGTTTGTTCTGGGTATATTTATTGGGTTAGTGTGCAAGACCCAGGTGGAGTGATGTGTGTGTCATGTATGTGCCTTCTAGCAAGAATGTATGCTGTCTATGTAATGAACATGATGATGGTAATGCAAGCGTGGCTGGTTGAATGGTTGATATGAATTGAAATGGTTTACATGTCAATGCATTTTTATATTGCACAAAAAAAATAACATGATACATTAGGAAGATCCAAACCATAGAAAAATTTGTGACCAATATATAGTAAAATTTGGAACTTGGTGACCAATATATAGTAAAATTTGGAACTTGGTGACCAATCTTATACTTAAAATTTGGATTTAATACACATGACTCTAATAATAAAGAGGTAATATGTCTTGTTTGTAGCATTTGTTTGCCCAAGAGCTTGGCAGTTTACATGCCAGAACAGGGGTACTGCAGTCCAGAAGCCTGACTAGCAGTTTACACACAAAAGAGTGGCATTTCTGTCCATATTAGTGCCTAACAGGTTATCATACATATACACAAGTTCACTTCATGAGCTTTTCCTAGTTCAGGAGTTGTCCCCAAACGAGAGGTGCGCAGTCCTCCTCTTCCGTCCTTCCTCCTTTGCCCGACCTTCCTCCTTGTCCTCCTCTTCTTGTCCTTCCTCGTCCTCCTCTTCCCCTTGTTGAAGACCGACTTGCGAAGCTTGAGTACCATGGGTTTGGGTAGGATGGCTTGATCCAGCTTGAGTGTGGGTAGGCTGGCTTGGTCCCAAATGAACTGAGGTTGCAGGGCTTGGATGATACTGTCTTGGTGCAGGCTGTAGTAAAGAGAAAGGTACAACAAAAAATAAGATGAGGATCATATGAAGTAATGGTGGAAGGAACTAAATTTTTACCTCTGGATCGGCACATTTGTGTCTCTGACTGCTTGTAGCAGCATCTGTAGCAGCCTCTGAAAGCTTCCTTTTCCTTGTCTTGTCTCTTTTTATGTGAGCATGAGCTTTCTTCCCAGCTTCTTTATTTTTGGGGCACCTCCTTATATTGTGGTCAGATTTGCCACATAATCTGCATTTCATCTTAATGCCTACCCTGCTGATCTTTTTCCCTTTTGGTTCTTCTCCTGGCTCTCTTCTTCTTTCTGTCTTAGGCCTTCCAGGCTTTTTGACAAAGGCTGGTGGATCTGGTCTTGGCATATTTGAAATAGGCCAGTTTGCAGGACCTTCAATTGGTTGCAGCACATGTTCATAAATCTTGAGGTAATGGCCTATAGAGTAGCATGGAGCAATGTACTCATCAAGTTTCTGTGATGCTTTGTATATGCAACTAATTGCATGGCAGCAAGGGAGGCCTGACAGTTGCCAGTACCTACAGGTACATGTCCTTTGCTGCAAGTTCACTACATACTTCCTGTCCTCTTTCTCTTGTACTTCAAAACCATCTGCTCCATTCCACAGAACCATGCAGCACCCAGACCTCTCAATGTTCAGCTTTAGTTTCCTAAACACATTAGGACAAATAGTCCCTGTCCACTTCTGTACCTTTGTTCTATTCTCTTGAATTCTGACCATGAGCTTCTTCCTTATTGCTTCATTCATGGAGATTACTGGATAGAACCTAGCATCCATGATGCTGTTGTTGAAACTCTCACACATATTGTTATCCACAGAATCACAGTTTGATCCAATCCTGAAGAAAGCCCTGCTCCAATGCTCTGGTGAGGTTGCCATCATGTCCTTTGCACCATCTGGTGTCTGTTGAGCAAGATAGGCTCTGTACAAATTGAATTGTACCGCAAGAAGCCTTTGCACATCTCCACCATTTCTTTTGCGGCTTCTTGTCGGTATACTTCTTCCTCCAATTTGCATATATATGTCTAGCACACATTCGGTGCTCTGCATTGGGTACCAACTCCTTCACAGCCTTCAGCAAGCCCTGCATAATTACATTATCAGGCAGTTACTAAAAGTAACATTAATTTCATAAACCATAGTAACATGACGAAAAGGCATCATTTGTCATACACACCTTCTGCTGGTCTGAAATGATCACCCAATCTGCTCCACCATTGTTGATGTTCAGGTCCTTTTGCAGCAGCCCAATAAACCAGTACCATGTGTCATAACACTCTATTGGCACTGCTGCCCATGCAATTGGATACATCTGGTTGTTAGCATCTCTACCAATAGCACACAGTAGGTTGCCATTGTTGGCACCTTTGAACCAACAACCATCTAATCCAATGACTTTCCTACATCCTGCGAGAAACCCCTTCTTGCATGCATCAAAACAAACATAAAACCTCTCAAAAACTTTCCTGTCCTCAATCTCTGGATCTAAGCAAACTACTACAGTGCTGCCTGGATTGGTTCTAAGCAACTCCATTTGATAGTCATACACTCTGCTGTATTCTCCCCTCATAGCATCTACTGCTTCTTGAAGAACTAACTGCTTTGCCCTCTTGCATTTTGAAATGGAGACATCTGCTATAAAGTCCCTCTGAACTCTGTTCTGGATGTTGACAGGCTTCCAAGTGGGGTTGTCCTTAATTTCATGGTAGTAGTGCTTAGCTATCAATCTAGAGGTTACCAATTTGTTATCCCTCCTGGGTGCACAAGTATGCACATCCTCAAAGGTAACCACCTTGAACCATTCAGACCTGGTGGTCAAAGAGCCATATATCATCCACTGACATCCTGGCCATGTACAAAAAGCCCTCACCTTTTTTGCCTCATCCTTGTCAAATCTAAGGTGTCTGTGTGTCTTCACCCCATACTTGAGTAATGCCTTCTTGAACTGCCTGCTATCTCTGAAACACATGCCAAGAGAGAAAACAGGAACTGATGCCTTACTGTCATACCTATTCTCTAAGCTCTTCCATCTCACAGTCTCACCATCACTGTTTTCTTCATATGAGTACTCATCACTTGAGTTCATATATGGACTGTCAGGTTCATCTAGGTTAGGAACCTCATCAACCAAATCTTCTATCCTAAACTCATTAAGTTCAGCACTATGAATGCCAAGTTTCTTAGCTTTGATCTTCTTCTTAATCTCAAAAGCATAATTTCTCATTTGTTTTGCTTCTTCATCCTCTCTCGCAGCTATCCTCAGATGGAGGTTGCAAATAATCTTCATCTGACTCATCTTCAGAACTTTCATTAGATTCAGAGCACACTCTTTTACCTTTGTCTTCAACATCATTGCCTGCCCATGAATTGTCCTCCTCATCTTCAGCATTGTCCTTTGTTGGCTTCGAAGGAGACTTGTAGAATGCATGGTATGATCTGTAGTCCTTGTCTTCGAACCTCGACCTCTCAGAGCTGCTTGATATTGCTACATTGGCTGCAGATGGTGCTGCTTGTTCATCATCTCCATCATCAGCACCTTCCCAGATATCCTGGTCATCTGCAGTCAGCTGCACACCAACCTCCTCAACATACAAATCCACCATTGAATGCTGCACCCCACCATGACTGTGATACTCCAACATTACCTGACACGACTGATCATCTACCAACAGAACAAGTCCATCTTTCATTTCCAATTCCTTTCCGGGCATCAACCAAAACAACCTCAAGATAGCATCTGTGGGATAATGATCTTGCAGATGGCCCTTGATCTCAAAATATGACAGCTTGTCCACTTCAATCTCTGACTCAGCTACACCTCCACCCAGATAGGTCACATAACCACTAAAATTGTGAAATTTTCCACCAAAGTGAAACCTAATCTCAAGCAAGTTGTTGTCCATCCTGAAATCAACAAAAACAAGCAGCCCTAATAATCAGATAACACCTAAACCACCATTGACGACAAACCCTAACCCCCAAAAAAGAAGAACCTGTGAAGTCGCAAGTACAAAGACACCAATGGACCATCCATTGAACCTAAAATCAGCAATACTGTGACAGCAACACACATTTTATCCAAAACATGGGCTACCAGACCTCCCATTACCCCCAAATGCATTCGAAATCAGACAGCTAACCAACGGTTCCAACAGGGGAAGGCACTAGCGAGGACGCACCTGTCACTTGTTCACGAAGCCGATCACTCCAACCCGCCGCCAATCATCGCGTCGCCGCCGGAGTCGCCGAGGGAGAAGAGGGTTTCGCCGAGACGAGCGGGGAGGGAGAAAGACTGACGGGCGGAGCGATACAGGGGAGAGGGAGGCGTAATTTGAGGGGTCACATTTCTTACAGGTGGGGCCTCGTCGCCTTTGCCCACTCACCATGCTGGCAAGGCACCCCAGGTCCAGCGTGGCCAAAACCAGTCCACCGTGGCCAAACCAGCTCTCCAAAACCACCCCAGGGGGTAAATTAGACTGTTTTGAAAGTTTAGTGTGCTGGTTATCTGGTTTTTTAGTTCATGGTAAAAATTAGACAAGGTGTCCAATAGATCGGGGGTTAACTAGACTTTTTCCCTTGACTTAACAAGCAAACATGACACGAAACCGATCTCTCATCCTAATCCTAATTGTATACTACTGCTCTCTTCTCTCCTTATCTTCTCATTTAGCTTCAATAATTTCCTTTTTGATGACGCACCCAAACCATCGACAAATGGTTGGCAAGATTTCGATATTCTTACCGACAGAGTTGTCATTTTTCCAGGCCAAGTGCTTGCATCTGTACTGTTCTCCCGTGGGATCTATAAGCAGCCTAGCTACGAAAAGAAAACAGGCAACCAACCAAAACCATCACATGGAAAACTACAGCTACCCATGTGGCCGTCTCAATTACTACTAACAAGATTTTTGTTAAAAAAATGAGTGCCACGAGGGGCACAACTACACTACACGACACTGCGGCACTGGGTAGGATTGTAGGAAGTAGGAACAGACCAAAACCATCAGCATCAAGCGCTGTCAGGCACAAGCAACCGGAGCCAAAACACAATCGCGACACCACGAGGCGACGATGCCCGAGCCCGACAGACCACACGCAAGAGAAGAGATGGACTTTAGGAGCGCGAGCTCGAGCCAGCAGCAGCCGCGTCAAGCGACGGCGTCTCTGACTGAACCCGTCTCCTGATGAGGCTTTAAAAACGAGAGAGAACCCACAGAAAACCCCGCACCCGCCGCCTATAAAACTAGAGAACGAAGCGTCTCGCTCACCCGACCAGCCAGGTTAGCTAGCTTCCCACCGAAAGCCAAAGCCAACTACCATTCCGAGTTTCCGACCTCCTGCTCCAGGCCTCCAGCGGAAGCCGCGCGCGCAGCAGCAGCGGTTGGCGTTCGCGTCGTCGTCGTGCAAGCCGTAGCAGCAGCCAGAGTCACCGGAGGCGGAGACATATGGAGGGGCTCATCCCGTTCATCTACAGGGCCATCAAGGAGCGCCGGACGCGGAGCTACTCGCGGTGCAGCTCCACGGGCTCGGCGCACGCCGGCCGGTTCGGGGCCCGCGTCGAGGACAGCGAGCTGTGGGAGGCCGGGGCCGCCGCGCGCGGCGGCGGGGGCAACAAGGTGTCTGGGGAGAGGGAGATGGCGCACCGCCGGCACCGGTCGCTGGAGGAGCTGGCCGGGGAGGTGGGGTCGTCGCCGTCGTGGCGGCAGCCCGGCGCGCTGGCCAGGGGCCGGAGCGTCAGGATCTTCTCCTGCATCGGCGGCATGTGAGGGTCGGTGCGCGATCGGTGCACGCCCATCCGCGCGCGGCATCCCCTGCATCGGCAGGGGCCGCGGCGGGACGGCTTGGGTGCGCGCAAGGTGGAAGAATTTGCTTGTGTTCTTTTACTTTATAGTTCTTGAGGTGGTAGTAAGAAGAAGTAATTGTGCAGTCAGTGTATCCAACCAAATTGTACATACGCCTGGATTTGCGAAGATGCAAATGATGATTTACATATCCCTCTTTCTTTCTTATGCGAGGAATCTCTGTATTTTTTTTTTGTCTATGCAGGAAACTGTGAAATGAAACTTTTATTGAGCTGCTTATAATTCAGAACGAGCATCGTGCATCCATATGTCCGAAGCGAATCGTGGCATTGTAATGTGCTTTGGGTGCATCGAGCTGAGGAATAAATTTTTTACTTTTTCTCTAGCGTATAGATGTAATCCCCATCCTTGTCACTGGCTCCGCAAAATCCATATCAGTTTGAGCTTGTTCGACTTGAAAAGAATTGAAGAGGATCAGAAGAATTGAGAAGGGCTCGTACTTAAAAATTCTTCTCAACCCCTCCAATGTCTTGATTAACCGAACAAGCCGACTTGTACTACAAATGGAGCACAAATCCTGATCTCATCTCTACAACAACCCTTTTCTAGCTTGGTCCAATTCAGTTACATTACAGGTATAAACAAACAAATTTACTTTTGAGGCAGGCCCCGATCAACTTGACACAGCAACAATGACGTCATGCATCAGCTTTTGGCAATGGAAATTAGAAACAGGCCTTATTCGGTCTCATGTTAAGCCAGCAACAACCGGCCCGGCCCAACTACTTGTGGCCGTACGAAGAAGCTCGAGCGATTTCAAAATTCAAATCCCCCTTCACTAGCACACGCCTCCTCTTCCCCCTTCCAGCAGAGGCGGAGAGGCCGGAGCTCGCCCCCCTCCAGTCCTCCTCCTCACCCCGCCAATCAAACCCTTGACCTGCCACGGTCTGCGATGCTCCACCACCAGGGGAACACCGCCGGCGACGCGCAATCCGGCATCATGCGCCTGCGCAAGCGCGCGGCGGCGGGGGCGGCCCGGAGGCAGCCTCCTCCCGCAGGCGCGCAGGATACACCACTCCTGGCAGCGACGGCGGGGGAGGATGACGATGAGGTGAGGCCCGCCGATTTCCCCGGGAGGGGCGACCTGGAGACTCTTCTGGGTGTGGAAGACGGAGAGCGAGACGAACAGGAAGGGTCGCAAGGTGAGTTGTTCGAACTTCTCACCACGAACGGGAGATGCGATTGGCTCTAATTTGTTGCGATTCGCATTCGATTAGTCTGTCCCTGTCGATTGTTTGTCTGGACTTTAGCCTGCTGTATCGATCGGGAGTTCGGGACTTAAATTCGCATACAGCTTGTGAAGCATCTAGCGCACCTGCAGTGTTCCTGCGTAAATTGGACTTTTTCCCCATTCTGACAGCAGTCAGCTCATTTTCCCTGCTTCGATTGGATGAACAGGGGAAGAATGATCAAATTACCAAGTACATCAACAGCATCCGAGCTCGTATCAAATGCTTGATTGCGATAGAAGATTTTTTTTAGAAACTAGTTCAACCGACCTCTGCATCTCCCAGGGAGTGCTTTTGGCCATCAAATACGATACAATCAGCACTAATGTTGTTCCTGGCATAGCCAGTTACTCCAAAACAATTCTCAAACCCAAATTCCAGAAATAAAACAAAAGGAAATTGCAGCTCTCACTTCCAACGCTACCAACCAGAGCTATCAACGAAAGCAGGAGCAAGCAAATCATCCTTGTAATCTTAAGTGATGTCTCCAACCAAAGCCATTGAAAGTTTCCATGACCATCACTTCCAAGTTTCGGCAACAAAGCTTCAGAAATTCTCTCCCTTCATCCTTGGAGAGATTTGCCCATGTTCTTGTCCAATGCGTCCCCCGAACATCACCGCACAAAAGAAAGAGATTTTGTTTTGTTGAATACAACATCATTTCGACTTATCCAAATGGCCCAACACATGGCTGCTATCCCAACTAGGATTTTTTTCCTTATTCCCCTAGACCACCCTCTCAACCATGATCCGAACGGATCACCGAAATTAGTTGGAGTTCTCACTTTAAAGGCTACGAAATAATATTCCAAATAGTTCTAGCTATATGACATTCAAAAAAGAGGTGTTGAACACTCTCTTCTTGGCTGCATGAGCAGCACAAAGTACTCCCTTTCCATCTTCTCTTAGCAAGATTATCCTTAGTCAAAATGACTCCCTTTTTCAAATACCATAAGAAAATTTTAATTTTATTAGGTATTTTAATCCTCCAAAACAGACAATTGTGTGGCAATTTTCCTTCTCTTGTTAGACACTTGTATAAAGAGTTTACTGAGAAGGTTCCCTTTTTCTCTTTATTCCATAGGAATACATCCTGCTGGTCATTCAACCTAAAAGGGAGTACCCTTTCTACTAGCTGAAGCCATTTATGTAAATTTTCCCCTACAAGTGCTCTTCTAAAAGAGATATTATAAGGTGTAGTGCTAATCACACTTGCTATTGTCACATTCTTACTCCTAGTGATGCTATACAAGCCGGGATACCTTTCTTTTAGACTTTTTGTTCCTACCCACACATCCTCCCAGAACCGAGTTTGTAACTCATTATTAATCTTAAAGCTCCCTCTGTCAACGATAAGATCCTTTACATCCATTAAACCCGACCAAAAGTGTGAATCTCCCGGTTTTTTAGCCAATTGTGTAAGTGTTTTTGTCCCTAGGTATTTTTTCCTCAACAGCCTTTGCCACATACCATCTTCATTTAAAAGCTTGAACACCCATTTGCCAAGCAGACATTGGTTCTGAATATCCAAGTCCATTATTCCTAAACCACCCACATTCTTCGGTTGTTGTAAAATGCTCCACTTAGCTAAACGATATTTTTTCTTATGCTCGTCACATTGCCAGAAGAATCTCGATCTAAAGTAGTTCAATCTTTTAAGAACACCCTTAGGAATTCTAAAAAAGGACATCATGTACATTGGCGGGCTATAGAGGACCGAGTTTATTAAAACTAACCGCCCACCTACCGAAAGTAACTTTCCTTTCCAGCTACTGAGCTTTTTTTGGAATCTTTCTTCAACCTGTCTCCAGTCTCTATTTCTAATTTTCCGTGAGTTCATTGGTATTCCCAAATATGTGAAAGGCAAGGTTCCTTCCTTACACCCAAAAATCGTGGTAAAATCTGCAGCCTTCTCCTGGGCTTCGCCAAAGCAAAATAATTCGCTTTTGTGGAAATTTATTTTCAGTCCGGAGAGCTTCTCGAAAGTGTTTAGTATAAGTTTCAAATTCTTTGCTTGCTCTACATCATCTTCCATGAACAAGATTGTATCACCTGCGTCTGGAGAATAGATAATCCTCCATCCACCAGATGTGGCACTAGTCCATTGATTGCGATAGAAGATGCAAGCACGGGTGAATTTGAAACAGTGAAGCTCGGTGGCCTACGTGAAGAATCTGGAGATGAATTGAAGCATCGCTCGACATCTGAAATAGGTACGCACCTTTTTTTTTTGCACACCACCGGTCCTGCTGCGTTGTTCATCGAGCTGACTGAATGTGTGCGACGCCGTCTACTACATGGGTCAGACTCAACCGACGAGGAGATACTGGAACAAGCATCATCTCATTGGACGCCATCAAGGAGCGGCGGGCCCGGAGTTACTCCCGGTGCAGGTGCAGCCCCACCGGCTCGGCGCACGCTGTTTGAATAAGTCCTGAGCTCCTAAACTTAGAAGGTAGCAGGCAGCTAGCGCCATTAGAGGCAGGCCAGTGATTGCGGCATGACCCAGATGGTTGGGATGGCAACTATCAATCACGATTATGCCGGGGTCTATGACCATGTAAAGATGCATGTAATCACTTTTTATAGACATAGCAATCAACACTGAAACGCTGCCACTTTGCAGCATCAATTCCATTGTGTCCACCTTCGTGTCCGTGTGCGTGCGTGTGTTCCATCCCGTCGCCGGGATTACGTCAATTGGCATCGAGCCGAGGTTCCCGCCGTCGCCATGTCATCGAAGTCACCTTCGGCCGAAGCCGAAGGCCGATGACAACGACGACAAGGTCAAGTCGTCGCGCTCGCCGCCACGTCGCCGTGGTCGCTCCCACGGTCGCCGCTCCGGCTCGCGAGTCGTCGAGCGGGTCATTGAGCGGCCATCCGCCAACGTCGCGTGGCCGATGCTCACGCGAACGAACTACCGGAATGGGCGCCGGTGATGGAGGTGAATTTCCGGACGCTCCGCGTACGGGGACGCCGTCGACATCGGCATCGACGAGGACCGGATGAAGATGAGTACCAACGGGACCGCCGAGCAATGGCGGGCCTCCCCGCGCTCGGTCCCCTCCGAGATGTGGGGGACGCTCGGTCGCAAGCGGACCGTGAAGGAGGCTTGGGACGCCGTCAAGGTGCTCGCGTCGGTGGCCGGCCGCGCGCGCGACGCCGGCGCGCGGCGGCAGCCTCCGCCGCGAGTTCGGTGCGCTCGTCTTCAAGGATGGCGAGTCCGTCTCCGAGTTCGGGAACCGGATCACGTCGCTCGCTGTGAACCTGCGCATCCTCGGCGACAACATCACCGACGCCGAAGTGGTAAAGAAACTTCTGCAGGTGGTTCCCGATCGCCTGTCTCAAGCCGCCGTCTCCCTCGAGATGTTTCTCGATCTGAACAACACGTCGATCGAGGACGTCATCGGGCGGCTGCGCGTGTTCGAGGAACGCGGCAAGCCGAAGGAGATCACGGACGGCATGGGGCGACTCCTGCTCTGCGAGGATGACTGAGAGGCGCGTCGCAAGAGCCGTCGCGAGCATGAGAGCTCCGGTGGCAGCGGCGGTTCCAACGGTCGCGGGAAGAACCATGGCCGCGGCCGCGGTCGTGGCGGTCAAGGCGCGACACGCGACGACCACGACGGTCACGGTACGGGCGCTGGCAACGCTGGTGGTGGAAAGCCGCCGCCTGGCACGGCTTGCAAGAAGTGCGGAAATAAGGGCCATTGGGCCCGAGACTGCCGTGGCAAGAAAAAGAAGGCCGCGGCCCATGTGGCCCAGGCCGAGGAGGAGGAGGAACGGGCCTTGATGTATATCGCCGCTGAGACGGAGGTAATCGCGTCGCCTGTTTCCTCTCCCCAATCCACGCCGCCGCCGCCGCCCGCCGTCGATGCACGCGCGCGCGTCCACCTCGCCGAGCCCAAGGTCCTCCTTCATCTCAGGGAGGATGAGAAGGAGGCAGAGGGGCCCCGCCGCTGGGTCCTCGACACCGGAGCGACGAACCACATGTCGGGATCGAGGTCGGTCTTCGCCGAGCTGAACTCGGGCATCACCGGCACCGTCCCGATTCGGCGACGGGTCGGTGGTGAACATCGAGGGCAAGGGCACCGTCCTCTTCGCCTGCAAGAACGGTGAGCACCGCCGGCTGGAGGGCGTGTACTACATCCCGCGGCTCACCACCAACATCGTGAGCATCGGGCAGTTGGATGAGGACGGCTTCAAGGTCCTCATCGAGTCCGGCATCCTGCGCATCTTCGACCTGCACCGTCGCCTGCTCGCCAAGGTGCATCGATCTCCAAGCCGCCTCTACTACCTTGACATGAACATCGCCGCCCCGGTGTGCCTCACTGCGCGAGTCGGCGACGTCGCCTGGATGTGGCACGAGAGGTTCGGGCACCTGAACTTCCGTGCCCTGCGCAAGCTGAGCCGGGGCGAGATGGTGAAGGGGCTGCCGGACATCGACCACGTCGAGCAAGTCTGTGAGGATTGCGTTCTCGCAAAGCAAAAGAGAGCGCCGTTCCCGCAGGCCGCGAAGTTCCGGGCGAAGGAGCAGCTTGAGCTCGTCCACGGTGACCTCTGCGGTCCCATCTCCCCTGCGACGCCGTCCGGAAACGCCTACTTCCTGCTGATGGTCAATGACATGAGCAGGTATATGTGGCTCACCTTGTTGCGTTCCAAAGCAGATGCACCGGCGGCCATCATGACCTTTCAGGCGAAGGTCGAGCGGGAGACCGCAAGAAGTCGAAGGTCCTTCGTGCTGACAACGGAGGAGAATTCACCTCAGTACAATTCGGTGAGTACTGTGCAGGCGAGGGAATCCTTCGTCAACATTCTGCGCCGCACTCTCCTCAACAGAATGGCGTCGTGGAGAGGAGGAACCAGATGGTCGTGAACACGGCGCGCTCCATCCTGCGTGCACGAAGCATGCCGGGCTTCTTCTGGGGAGAGGCGGTGCACACCGCTGTGTACCTCCTCAACCGGTCGCCAACAGCCGCCCTTGACGGCCTCACCCCGTTCCAGGCGTGGTACGGGAAGAAGCCACCCGTGCACTTCCTAAGAGTGTTCGGGTGCGTCGCCTACATCAAGCATCTGCGCCCTCACCCGTCCAAGCTCGAGGACCGTGGTCGGAAGGTGGTCTTCATCGGCTACGAGGAAGGAGCGAAGGCGTACCGCTTCTACGACCCCGCCACAGAGCGCGTCCGGGTCGCGCGCGACGTCGTGTTCGACGAGAACGCGCGCTGGGACTGGGGGAGCGCCGCGCCGAGCGATAGCTTGGTGCCGTTCATCGTCGAGGAGGAGTACGAGCTGCGTCGCCAGGCTCCGGCACCGTCTGCACCTGGCTCCCCGTCGCATGACGCGAGTCCGACACCACGTCGTGCTGGGCACACCGTCGCGCACTGGGGGCACGACGCCATCAGCTTCTGGAGCAGGCTCGCCCGTTCTTGGCTCGACGTCGAGGGAGGAGCCCTCACCTACTACTGCCGCGCCTAACGTCACCAAGGTGCCGCAGGTGGAGCTCGCGACGCCACTGAGCATCGACCCGAACCTCGACGCAGACGACGACGAGGACCTGGAGCACCGCTACAGGACACTCGAGAACGTCCTGGGCACTAACACCGTGCCTGGGCGGGCTAACCGCGACGTCGAGGAGGCTGAGCTGCACAACGTCAGTGTGGAGGAGCCCAAGTCCTTCAAGGACGCCGACGGCGACCCAAACTGGAACGCAGCGATGGAGGAGGAGCTCGAATCGATCCGCGACAACAACACCTGGGTGCTGGCCGAGCTCCCGCGAGGCCAACACGCCATCGGTCTCAAGTGGGTGTATAAGGTCAAGCGGGACGAGAAAGGCGCCATCGTCAAATACAAGGCGCGTCTCGTTGCGAAAGGGTACGTGCAGCGGCCCGGCATCGACTACGAAGAAGCATTCGCTCCCGTCGCGCGTCTGGAGTCGGTGCGCCCGCGCTGCCATTGGCGCACCGCGGGCTGGGGCGTCCACCATATGGATGTCAAGTCGGCGTTTCTAAATGGGGAACTCCAGGAGGAAGTTTACGTACACCAGCCCCCCGGCTTCGTCGATGACAAGAACAAGCACAAGGTACTCCGTCTCCACAAGGCGTTGTACGGACTCCGCCAGGCTCCACGGGCCTGGAACCAGAAGCTGGACGCTTCGCTGATGGGGCTCGGATTCACTCGCTGCATCAACGAGCACGGAATGTACACCCGTGGTGCAGGAGCCACACGCCTGATCGTAGGCGTGTACGTTGATGACCTGATTATTACTGGAGGTGATGCAGGTACGGTGGGCAAGTTCAAGGCCCAAATGATGAGCACGTTTCGCATGAGTGATCTCGGGCTTCTCTCCTACTACCTTGGCCTGGAGGTGACACGGGGAGCGCCGGGATCACGCTTCGCCAAGCTGCGTATGCCGCCAAGATCCTTGAGAAGGCGGGACTGGCAGGTTGCAACGCCAGTGCCACGCCCATGGAGCCGAAGCTGAAGTTGCTCAAGGAGGGGACGACGCCGAGTGTTGACGCTACAGAGTACCGCAGCCTCATCGGAAGTCTCAGGTACCTGTGCAACTCTAGGCCGGATTTGGCGTATCCGGTGGGATACCTTAGCCGGTTCATGGAGGCGCCGCGTCAGGAACACCTTGCTGCAGTCAAGCGTGTTCTTCGGTATGTAGCAGGCACATTGCAGTGGGGCTTGCACTACTATCCGGGCAATAAGAATGGAGGAGTGCCAAAGCTGCTGGGCTACTCCGACAGTGACTTAGCAGGAGATGTCAATGATCGGAAGAGCACCAGCGGACTCATCTTCTTCATGGCTGGAGGTCCGGTTGCGTGGCAATCGGCAAAACAAAAGGTGGTTGCTCTGTCGTCCTGTGAGGCAGAGTACATCGCGGCCGGCGCGCGGCAGCATGTGAGGCGATCGGCTTGCACGCTCGCCGGGCCGAGCTTGTCGGAGGGAAGGTCCTCGCGCCCAAGCTCAAGGTGGACAACAAGTCTGCCATTGCTTTGATGAAGAATCCTGTGCACCATGACCGGAGTAAACATATAGATGTGAAGTTCCACTTCATCCGGGAATGTTGTGACAGAAGCCGATCGACGTCGAGTTCGTCGACGCGAGCCGCAGCTGGGAGATGTCCTCACAAAGGCGCTCGGCCGAACTCGGTTCCGGGAGCTTCGCGGAAGGATCGGCATGGTAAAGTTAGTGTAGTCGCTCTAGGACTTAGGAGGAGATTGTTTGAATAAGTCCCGAGCTCCTAAACTTAGAAGGTAGCGGGCGACTAGGCGCCATTAGAGGCGAGCCGGTGATTGCGGCATGACCCGGATGGTTGGGATGGCAACTATCAATCACGATTATGCCGGGGTCTATGACCATGTAAAGATGCATGTAATCACTTTTTATAGACATAGCAATCAACACCGAAACGCCGCCACTTTGCGGCATCAATTCCATTGTGTCCACCTTCGTGTCCGTGTGCGTGCGTGTGTTCCATCCCGTCGCCGGGATTCCGTCACACGCTCGGTTCGGGCCCCGCGTGGAGAAGGAGAGCGCCCGGGATCAGAGCCAGCGGGAGGCCGTCGACGGCAAGGTGTCCGCGGCGACGGAGATGACGACGCACCGCCGGCACGGGTCACTGCCTCACTGGAGGAGCTGATGGCGGGGGAAGTGGGGGCCTCGCCCGAGTGCCGGCGGCGGTGGTCGGGCACGCAGTCGAGGCGCCGGAGAGGGCTTGTCTTCTCGTGCATCAGCGGCACGTTATTGAAGAGTGTGCACGTGTTTATGTAGCAACTGTAAACCAAATACTACGTAGGAGGATTGATCTCGCGATTTCCCGTCCATCGCCATGTTACTGCTGCTCGCTCGGATGGCAATCCATAGTTTGGGCTTCATTCCCACAGGTGCGTTTGCGAGGGTGGCCGAGGCCGCTCGGTCCGTCCGTCACGACCAAGCCGCCCGCAGCACGACCGCAATGGTACAATGTCGCATGTTTGTCCTCCGGTCCAATCTAGCTGGTTTTGTTGAGATTGTGTTTGCTTTGTAGCAAAAAAAATCGGGTATTCTTCACTGGATACAGGTATGTTTACCTCTACCCACGAACCTTTCTATCTTTATCGGCATTTCATCGAGCACCTGGCATACGTCTCTACAGACCATGGCCGCCGGCGAGCTTAGCCATCGTTGGGCTCGGCTAGACATCTGCACCACCTCGACGACGTCTCAGCCTCGCCCTTCCTCGCGTCGGACGAGTCCCCCGCACCGCCATGGCCGCCGTCGCGGCGTGGGGGCTCGACTTGCGTCGCAACGCCTCCGCGCTCGGGCACCACCCGATGCCGCTCGTCATGGGGAGCGTCGCCGCGCCGCCGGTGGCCGCGGGACTCGGCGTCCGCCTCCCGGACCGCCCCGCGGCGTCGACGTCCCGCACTCCTCCTTGGCCGCCGGCGACCTTCGCGCGCGGAGCCCGAGCTCGAGCTCCACCGCCGTCACGCACCGTGCTCGCGCCGCCGCATCGGTCAAAGCACGGTGGGGAGATGATTTGAACGCGCCCACCGGCCCACGCGAGCGCAAGCGTGCTACGGCCGGTCCGGCTGCGGGAGAAACGCGAAAATTGGCGTTCCCCATGAGCCGGGCTCCGGTGTCGATTTTGGCTTCGAGGGCCGGGCTCGCTCGCGAGCCAAAGCCGCAAACAGGGGAGCCTGCACCCCACGAGCGCATGGCCGGCCGAAGCCACCCTCGCAAACACACCCTAAACAACTCGTCAGTGGAAAAACGTTCTACACATAAACGCATGGGCCGGACTTGTGTTCGTGTACCACAGATCTGGGATTGCGGCTTGCAACTTGCAAGCAAGCATGAGGCAAGCAAAAGAGGCAGAGAACCCAACTCTTGTGATGTCACAGGCAGGCTGCAGGCAGTGTTCACTGCTGGCATGGGGCAGAGGATGAAAGGACCCAGTAGAAAGACGAACGCAAACTTGCCGGCGGGGTCGCTGCTCGGCACCTGCTCGCCGCGGCCACGAGGGGCGCAGAGCCGGACCCCGTCCTCTCCGTCCCCACACCTCCACGGGCGAGCCGCGGGACGGTGGTCGCCCCCAAACGGACCAACGCGCGCGCGCGAACGCGAGCCCGTGAAACCAGGCGTCCCAGCCGCTGGCCACCCGCATCAACCTCGTCGGAGATCACTTGACCCGGCGCTGTGGCGGTCCGCGCGCCATCGCGAGGCAAAGGAACTGGGGAGGGGAGACGGGCAGACGGCCAGGAGCCCAGGACAGGAAGGCATGCAGCAGCGCGGCCGCGGCTTTGTGATCGCACGGTAGGGGGGCGCCCACCGAGGGCCTGACAGACCAGGGCGTCACTGTCGAGGATCTCACGCTGTCACGCATCTCGAGGGGTATCTCGCGGCTAATTAGTACCACCCCGTGCGCTCCGGTGCCGGTGGCCGTTGCCGGAGCCGCCGCGCACCCAGCAGCTGAAAGACGAGCGCGCGGTAGCAGGAAGCCACCACCAACGGCAGTGGAGGGAAACCATTTCACCGTAGGGCCAAAGACTCGAGTCGCTGGCACTGCACGTACTTGATCTAAATGTTGCCGCAAGGCGCGAGCTGAAACGTCGTTTTCCTTTCTCTCCCAGACTAGACTATGTGGGTCAGGGGGGTCGGAGGAATCCACAACACAACACAAAAAGCTCCTTTCCAGTTTGCACAGACACACTCACACTTGACACTCCCTTCTTGCTCCCACACGCTCTCTACTCCCTATCCTCCCACTCCTACACGCTCGCTTGGGGGTTGGGACTTGGGAGCAAGCTAGCTCTCCCCTCCTGTAAAAACCCTAGGAGGCTCTCTCGTCTGGAGCCGCGCGCGCGCGCGGTTGGAACGTGCAGCCCGGCCGGCCGCCGCAGGCAATAATGTCGGCGTTCATGCTGCCCCCACCGCCGCCGGCGCCAACCCCGCCGGCGCTCACGGTGCCGGTGGCGTACGGCGTCGGAGGCGCGGCGCCCGAGGCGGCGGCGGCGGGGAGAGGGTCGTACGGCCCGGTGATCGCCATGCTGGCAGTCGTGGCCGTGCTGGCGGTGGCGGCGCTGGCCGTGGGGCGGCTGTGCTTCGGGCGTCGCGCGCTCGGCGGCGGCCAGGCCGGCGGCGGCTACGACCTGGAAGCCTGGGTGGAGCGCACGTGCGGGCCATGCGTCGGCGCCGCCATGCTCACTCAAGACAAGCAGGAGGATGAAGGCGGCAGTGGGGCCGCGGTGGTGGCGGTCGTCGCCGCGGCGACAGAGGCGGAGCCGCCGCCGCTGGAAGGACCGGAGCGAGAAGAGGGCATCAGCATCGCGTACTGATGACTGGAGGATCGGAGCCGGCCTTGTAAATTGTTCCCTCAAACAGGGAACATGTCTCGGAGTTTTTGCTGTGATTATTCTTGGGATGCTACTGATTGGAGTAGAAATGCATGCCTTTGTTTATCTAGAGGCGAGCTCATGAATCCTGCTGATGCTGTCGGGGGGGGGGGGGGGGGGGGGGGGGGGGGCGGTGCAAAGCGGAGTGGATTTGATGTTTGATTTAACGCGCTCATCAATTGTTCGAGTTCGACCACCCGTCGGTTTGTTTACCCTCCTCCTCGTTTACTGCAGTTACCTCCAGTGTCGAGGGTCCAGTCCCTACGCGGCTACACAGTGCGCTGTTCCAGTGTGCTCGCGTTCTTCTCATCTGGGCGCTCGAGTGAGAGCGGCACTGGCGTCAGTCACTGCAGCAGCTCGAATGAATGAGGTGGCGCTAGCTATGATTTGCTGTGGTCCGTACGCGGTGACACGAGGGAGCAGGGGTGCGTTGTTTGGCATCGGGTGGAGGAGAGGCCAGCAGCCTTTTCGGTGTGGCAGAGCGGCACATGAGAGGAGGTCAGACGACACAGCGTTGACTGTCCTGGCTGTGGCTGCCACAGGAGAACGCTAGCGCATGCACACGGCTAGCACACCCCAACCCGATAGTTCGTTTTACGCTTGCAGTTTGCTGAAACTGTTGGGATTGCCTTCATCATGCATCTCAAAACAAAAGGAGATCTTTTTTAAAAAAATAAAAAGAGATCTTATAATTTCAAAACACACGCACAGACTCTGAGAGAGGGAGGGAGAGAGAGAGGGGCAGAGAGCAATCCAGAAAAATGAAGCAACTCAGTCACTCAGAGGAAGGAGTACCACCTTTATATTGTGGTGCTATCTACCGGTAACCAGTTACAGTATGTTCGGGAAAGGAAACTAGGAATATCAATGTGGGAGGTTAGCAGCAAACAGCATGCTAGACGCCATCAAGCTCGTGACAAAGGCCGGCCGCTGTTACCTTTTCGGAGCTCGGGAAAGCAGCAGCAGCGTCAGTCACCCACCCAGCATCAACAGCTAGTAGTGGCTGGTCTGGTACTTGACTCCAACAGAGTTCGAATTGATTTCGAATGCCGCTCGCTTCACCGGTGGGTGGGACCCTGAGCTTCGTGAAAGAGAGAGTAATTGCTGATTCTCTTCTTTGTTTCGAGAAAAGAGTAATTGCTGATTCAGAGATGCTTGGGCCTACTACTTACGGATACTATTACCATCCTGCAGAGATTTTGCCAGAACTCAGAAGGCAGGCCCATGGAGGCCCCGTAGGTGAAACGATGAGCTCGCAGAGATGGATTGGGTTGTTGGTACCGGCCCGTGACGCCATTCTGTTGTTGGGTCAGGCGGGAGTGTGTGCAGCAGGGACCGCCCACCATTTTTGTCTCGACGTTTCTTGCATTCCAGCCATGCCCACCTGGTCCGGCCTCTGGTGTGTCATTTGCCACCACTCCATGCTTGATTGCTGCTAGGTGTGCCCTCCAGAGCCGGATTATGCGCGTGTGTCAGCATACTTGGCGGCCCGTGTTGCTCGCCTCGGTTCGGGGCCAAGAGCGGCAGTGGTAGCTCTAGGGGCGGACCCATGTTGACACTACCGAGCGACGGCACAGCATGCGCTCACTCGAAAGTTTCCCTCACGTTAGGGTAATGATGGATAAATTTTCACCATGTTCGTACTACTCACGCAATTTTCACCCTGGCTGGGTCCACCACTGGGTAGCTGCCTAGAGCCTGTGCCCAAGTACATGATGTAGTAGTAACAATTAATGTATACAGAGTAGTACGTATTCAGCTGTATATCACGTGGACAAATTCTATTCTTAACGTGCTATGTGTGCAAGCGAGACGTGATATGGTTTTGGTTTTTACGTGTTAGATAGATAGACACACGCCACGCTTGAATGTTTGCATATATCGGGTCCTCCTACCGTTAGGTAACATATACACGTCACAAGTCCGGCACACGGGATCATCACTAATCACTACTTAGATTTGCAAACTTACACTGCGAATCCATCACATATTCACATCAAACTATTCACCATTCACATGGAGACACATCTTCTTCAACAGTACATGTTTCAACGCATATTTTTTTCCATAATTTTTCACCCTAATCAACTACTTGTATTGGCACAAATTTGCGGAGGCACGAGCGACTAGCAACGAGAGATGGTGGCCCATGTCGGGGAAGTTGGTCTTCGGAAGCATCACCCTCGTCGGCTGTTGGGGAATTCGGGAAAACCCGTCACCCTCGAAACGTTGAGTTTAACGAAGTTCTCGAAGCATGTTTTTCGGGAGCGGGGGAATTCGCGATTCTCGGAAGCCCGGAACTCGCGAAGTCGCGAATTCGCGAATGTGCGAATTCGGGAATCTTGATTCGGCGAAGAGACGGAGTCATGAACATGCGGGAGCCCGAGTCTCAACCGTTGATGGTCCGGACTTCGGAGAACCGCCGATTCGGAAATCGATGAAGACTCGTTTGGGACTCGGGCGCACGGACATTCACGAACTCGTTGGAAAGCAAGGGCCACTTCGGGAATCTGCGTCGAAGACCTAGTTCGGGAATCTCGGGCGGAAACATTCACGAACCACGGGAGAAGCAAAGTCAAAGTTGTAGTCCCAAAAAGTCCGGGTTTAGAGTGTGAACTAGTGGCAGATTTGTAAATATGTTGGTGGAAAAAGACATTCTTGTATGTGTTGACACCAGGAATATTCCCTGAGCCCGAGGGTGTTATCGGCATGTAAAAGTCCCTTCGTCTCCCTATAAAAGGGGGCGTGGGGGCACGTGTAAACGGATTGAGACTTCTTTGGGACTTGTGCTACTTACGAGAGAGCTTCGCGGTCTCTTTGCGCCCTAACCTTGTACTTGAATGTGTTGAGAACTCCACTCGTGTTTGGGCATAGCCACGGGCACGAAAAAACCGAGAACCGGGAACCGAACCGAAAGAACCGGGAACCGGAACCGAAAGAACCGGAACCGAGAAAATCGGTTCCTGTTCGGTTCCCAGTTCATAGGAACCGAAATACCTCGGTTATTTTGGTTCGATTCCCGGTTAACCGGAGGGAACCGAGAAAACAGTCCATAGCACTCAGCAGTCAGCACACTACACATATTTGGCCCAAGCCCAACACTCCACCAAAAGCCCAACAAACCACAAACCCTAAGCTGAGTAGCTAACTGCCTGACTCGGTGACTCCCCCCTCTCCCGGTCTCCCCCGCGCAGCCGCTGGGCATTGGCCGCTGCCGCCGCCGGGGTGCGCGGTGCGCCGCCGCTAGCACGGGGACTCGGGGTCGGCCGGTCGGGGAGTCAACCGGAGCCGCAGCCCGCGGCCCCCGAGCACCGGCCAGCGCCCGGGCGGCGCCGGCCACCTCGGCCCCCGGTCCCGGCGGCCGCAGCGCGGTCCCCCACGGCCGACGGCCCCACGGCCGCACGACGCAAGCCACCGAGGCGCGCGGCCCCCCCGCGCGCGCGACCGGCGACCGCGACCCCCGAAGCTCCGCCGCCGCTCGCCGCCTCGCCCTCCACCCGGACCACCACCGCCCACCACGCCGCTCCGAACCGGAAGGCCCACCGACCACCGTGCCACTCACCTTCCTCTGCGGCAGCCGCGGCTCCGCTCGGCCGCGGGCGTCCGGTGTCCGGGCATCTAGCCGTCCCGGGGCCGCTCGCCCTCGCCGGCCGCTGCACGGGGGCATCCGACGCTCCCGACGAGTCTACACTCTACACGACGGCTACATCAATTGCCTCTTGCGATGTAAGTGCTACTGTGCTACTCATCCCGTCAATTTCCTACTAGATAGGATTGAAGTATCTGCTCCTGATCATGGCCATCACGACTCAGGAGATAATGACACCTGAAGTATTTTTTAGGTGTGAGATCCTTAGTTACTTAGTTAGGTACTTAGGTATCGGTTTAAGATGAACATCCACTCGTTTTCACTAAAAATAAATGTTCGATGCCTCTCGTCTAACAATCTAGCATACACTACACCAAAAGAACGGATACAACTGCAGCTTGTTCATTTATTCATGTTGGTCCGTGATATTAGTTCAATTTAGATGTGAGGATTTGCATGTGATAACTTTAAGTCGTGGATGTATTTTTTCGTATGTCCGAGGAGGATTTACGGGGACAAATGAGTGAATGGGCGAGAGATGAATAGCGGGCCCGATGGGGATTGGGTTGAAGACGAGAATGATGGTCTTTGCAAAGAAACGAGAAGGATGTCATTGATCTAGAAGGTGAAGAGGGGAAGAAGAGAAAGAAGATGACATCCGGATCCGAAATGTGGGATCACTTCACAAAAATATTTGATGATGATGGTGAGGTGGCAAAGGGAAAATGCAACTATTGCAATAAAGAGATACAAGCAAGGACATCGAAGAATGGTACATCCGCTATGCGTAAGCATTTTAACCGTTGCCAACGTAATCCTCATGTAGACTCTAAACAAGGTATTATATCAATTAGTCAAGGCTCAGTAGGTACTTGGAAGTTTGATGGTGCATTGCTTAGGTCTGCTTTTGCTGAAATGATCATAGAAGATGAGGAGCCATTTGCAATAAGTGAAAAACCGGTTTTATGAAGTTCATGTCTATTGCTTGCCCTAGGTTTGAATTGCCATCTAGAAGAACATGCACTAGGGATTGTGTGCAATTGTACTTTGAGCAGAAAGCAAAATTAAAAATTTTCTTGCAAGAACATTGCAATAGAGTTTGCCTCACAACTGATGCTTGGACATCACAACAACAAGAGAGTTACATGACCGTGTGACTCATTTTATTGACAAGGATTGGTGCTTGCATAAAAAGATAATTAGTTTTTGCAAGGTAAAAGGGAAAAAGGGGGATGATATTGGGAAACACCGCAAAAAGTCTTGCTTGATTGGGGGTTAGACAAAGTTATGACAGTAACCGTTGATAATGCTAGTGCAAATGACAGTGGTATTAGTTATTTGAGAAGACAACTAAATAGTGCCAAAAGTAGCATTGCAGAGGGCAAGTACCTTCACATTAGATGTGCTGCACATATAGTTAATTTGATTGTTCAAGATGGTTTGAAAGAAGTAGATCAATCTATCAAGCGTGTACGTGCAGCGATTAAATTTGTGAGGAGTGGTACATCAAGATTGGACAAATTTAAAGAGATAGCTCGAATGGAGAAAGTGGACAGCAAGGCATTCTTGAACCTTGATGTGTGTACTAGGTGGAATTCGACATATGATATGCTAAAAGCTGCTCTTGTATATGAGAAGGTGTTTGCAAGGTATCCGAATGAAGATCCATACTACACAATTGAGTTGCTTAGTGACATTAAGCCAGGTGTTCCCGGTCCCAGAGTTCCCGATGAGCATGATTTTGATAATGCAAGGAAGCTAACCGAGTTTCTAGGCCATTTTGCTCATGTAACAACGCGTGTTTCGGCGTCATTAAGTGTGATTGCTCACACTTACTTTGATGAAATAGGAGAGGTGAACCTATTGGTCAATGAATGGCCGAGTAGTTCGATTTAATGCAGCAAGAAATGGGGAAAAGAATGAAAGAAAAGTTTGACAAGTATTGGGGGCAGTGGCATGAAAATTCGTAAATGCAAAATGAGAATGCAAAGGGGAAGGTGAAGGAGACAGTCCACTAGATTTCCAATTTTGTCTACTTTGGCTCGTGATGTTCTCGCTATCCCAATCTCCACGGTTGCTAGTGAATCAGCCTTTAGCACAAGTGGGCGTGTTCTAGATGATTTTAGGAGTTCACTCACTCCATTTATGGTTCAAGCTCTTGTCTGCACTCAAGATTGGCTTAGGAGAAAAACAAGCCAATGTGGTGGAGGATACGGAAGCATTGACCAAACTAGAAGAAGGTAACTATTTAGTGTACTATTTAATTTCGTACCATTTACTTGTTGTTTCTATTTATTTGCTCGAAACTTGACTCCTTGTTTCTATTTTCGAAATTATTCAAGAATTCAAAGACAACGCCATTATTGAGGCACATGCCGCCAAGTCAACCATCCAAGGCAGCAAAAAAAAGATGGTTACATCCACCAACATTAGCTCCCAACCAAAGTCTTCCAAGGCAAACAAATCCTCAAATGAAAGCAAAAACAAGAACTCATCTAAATGACCATGTGAGCTGAATAAATGTATATAATTTTTTCGAGTCATATACTTGTCATAAACTCTACCTATTCTTACTTGTTTCAGTTTGCAAATAATTTTCGGGCTTCGGAGTGTGGTCCGCAGCTCTCCGAGTCCGCGAGCGTGCAGGTGCTTGCTGGAATGCCGGTTGCTTGATTTCTTTGCCCGCCCGGTGCTTGGCCGTTGTCTACTTGGCCGAGTTGGCTCCGTTGCGGCTTGTTGCCTTCCTCGCCTTGCTACTTGCCGTTGCTCGCCGAGTTGCTTGCCGCCTAGTGCCTACCTTGTTGCTTGCTTTAATTTCGTAAACCTATGATGTGTGAATTTGTGATGAACTAAAATATTGTTGTAATGTTGATGGGTGCTAGCGTGCGCCCATGGTGGATTGTTTGCTTTTTTTCCTTCCAATTTGAGAGAACTCGTCGATTTCAATTATGTATTCATGTATCTCTATTGATTGCTTGAATTATCCCGCCGATTGCATGAAAATGCGATCGAAATCTTTGTTGAAATTTTCTAATGAAGGACCGTTTTTCGATTCTCGGGAAAAATTGGTTCCTTCGGTTAGAACCGGAACCGAACCGAAGAACCGGAACCGAAATTCGTCGGTTCTTACCCTAGAACGAACCGAACGGTCCCCGAAAGTTAGGAACCGAAATTTGTGAAGAACCGAGGAACCGAGCGGTTCGGTTAGAACCGAACGCCCGTGGCTATTTGGGCGGTTATCCGAATTTTTCGGGTATCCCCCAACATTGGCGCCCACCGTGTCTCGGCCAGAAAAAGAAATTCACGATGCCACCTCAAAAGAAATCCAAGAAGAATGCTCCAAGATAGGCAAACCGAGATGATCGCCTTCCCACCCAAGGAAATGAAACCTCGTTTGTTCCCGAATCCTCGAACGTAACGGACCAAGAACGAAGAGAAAAGCTCGAGGCCCTCATGAAGGCAAGAGCGAGTAAAAGACGACTCACATCCAAGAACAACTCCGCCGAACAAAGCAAGAGCACGAGAATGTTGATGCCGATGATGATGCCATAGACAGACATGCCTAGCCATGGTCCACCAAAAGATACAACAACTATAGAGGGACAAAGAAAAGTTCGCGGCTCGGTTGCAGGCGAAGAGAAAAATCTCTCGAAAAGCTAGAGCGGTCGAACAAAGCAAACGAGCAAATACAAGCAATACGAGAGAGAAATTGACGAAATGAAAGAACAAGAGAACGGCTCCCCGTGGCGGGAAACACCACAGCGAGAACCCCCTCGCGCCCGCAAGAGAATACCCGAAAGAAAACTTTTTCGCGGGAAACGGAGTCTCACACTTCGTGGATTCCGAATCGCCGTCGTCAATAGGGCCGCAAACAGCACCTTGGCCGCCGAAGTTCAAGCCTCGTCTCTCTTCCCAAGTACAATGGCTTCGGAAACCCCGGACGGTTTCTCATGAGATACGAGTCGACCGTGAACTCGGCGGGAGGAGATGATGTCGCACTCGCCAAATCCTTCATCATAGCTTGCGAAGGACCGATCGAATTGATACTCACTCTGCCGCCTCCACACTCGATCTACAGTCGGGTAGATCTCAAAACAAAATTCATGCAAGCGTTTCGGATGTTCCATGACACAACGTACCGAAGCCTCGGATCCGTAAAACCGCAAGCAAAAGGACGGGGGAACCACCGCGGAACTTCGTGAGAAGGTTCATGCAACAGAGGTCTCAGATCCCCGACACTGATGACAAGACAACAATCAAGGCGCTGATCAAAGGTCTCACCCCAGGGCCAACGGCTTCCCACCTCACAAGAAAGAAGCCCGAGACAGTTGAAGAACTATTTCGGGAATTGGAGTATTACATTCGTCCGATGATGACCACCGCAAGAGAGTAGCCGAACGAAACGAGGCAAGACGGGCGGCGAGAGATATGACTCCGGCGGGCACCACCCCAAAGCATCCACGAAATGTAAATAGTGTTGGAAATTCTCGGCCCCAACAAGACAAGAGGCCAAGTGCCGGGGGGAGGATTCGGTCATAGAGGAAGGGGCGAGAGGAAGAGGAACCCCAAGCCTCCCGAACCATAACCCAAGAGATCCCCACTTCTACCGCCGTACCATGGAAGAGGCCACAACACCGAAGGGTGTCCGGAGACAAAGAAGAACATGGCACGAATCCAGCAAGAGAAAGCACTGATGAGCATTGCATCCTCGATGCCAACCCAGTTTCGGCCGAACTTCGGCAACCGCGGTTCGCGGGTCCGCGATCAAGCTCCGTACCGGTTCAGCAATTTCCACAATCGAATCGGCATGGCGACCTTCACAGCAATTCTTCCCTCAGTCGCAAGCGATACAGTCGATCCAGCAGCCACAGCCCATTCGGGAAATCTTGCCACCGCCTCCAGAAAGCTCATCAAGGCCTCAGTCAAGTTCGGGACCTCAGAACTCCAAAGCATTGCCGTCCTTCGGGACTATCATGCCAATCACAGGCGGATCTGCTATGGAATTCGAAACAAAGAAACAGCGAAGCAATTACTTCGCATCCGTCAATACCATCATCAACGATGGCCCCGGTCCCGCTCGGAGTGGGCGAAGGTGCCAATCACCTTTACGAGAAGAAGATTTCCGGTTGAAATCCGCGATTCACAATGATGCCATGGTGATCGAAGTCAATATTGCCGGGTGGGTCATAGGAAAAATCTGGTTGACAACGGGAGTTCGGCGGACATTCTGTTCCTGAAAACATTCGAGAAAATGAACCTGAGCCAGCACATGTTAGATCCACCAGAGTACCCGCTGCAGGGGTTCGGAGGAAAGCCCATCAAGCCGGTGGGAAAAATTTCACTCCCAGTTTCTTTCAGAGATCTTGAGAATGCCAGAACAGAGAACCTCACCTTTGACGTAGTTGACATATATCACCCGTACCTTGCGATCTTCGGCAGAGGATTCATGAACAAGTTTGATGCAGTCATAAGGCAACAGTTCCTATGCATGAAGATGCCTGCGCCCAAAGGGGTTATCACGGTGTTCGGCAATCTGCAGGAGGCCAGGAACATAGAAAAGGGCCACACGCCTGGCCAAACGAATGTGTACCAGCTGAAAGCAGCTGAAGAGAGGAAGGAAACCTATGAAGAGCCTAAGCGGGACAAAGAGAAAAATAACATAGCCGCAGAAGATGAAACAAAGAAAGTGTATTTGGATGACATGCCCGACAGAGCAGTCATAATAGGGGCGAACCTCAGCGCCGAAGAGGATGATGAACTCATACGATTCCTGAATAGAAACAAGGATGTTTTCGCATGGTCAGCCAAGGACTTGCAAGGTGTTGACAGGGACATAATCGAACATGCCCTCGAAACGGATGACAAGATACCACCCAAGAAGCAAAAACTTAGGAAAATGTCGACGAAAAGGTCAAGGCAGGAGAAGCGAAGTTCGGAGGTTGCGGGACGCCCGGGTAATCGGAGAGGTCAAGTACCCGGTCCGGTTAGCCAACACCGTGCCGCCAAGAAGAAAAATGGCAAGTGGAGAATGTGTGTGGATTTCACGGATCCGAACAAGGCGTGCAAGAAGGACGATTTTCACTTAGAAAGGGTAGAAAAAATCGTGGATGATGCGACCAACGGTGAGATGCTTTCGCTCCCGGACATGTTCTGCGGGTATCATCGGATCGCAGTTCGCAAAGAGGACGAAGAGAAGACGAGTTTCATCACTCCTTTCGGAACGTTTTGTTTCGTAAGAATGCCGCAGGGGCTGAAGAACGCAGGATGCACATTTTCGAGAATGATAGCAATAGTACCGCACCGAGCGGATTCGGAGAAACATTCGGCATATGTGGATGACATAGTTGTCAAAAGTGTCCGAGAGAAGGGACCATATCAGTGATTTGGCAGAAACATTCGCGAACATGAGGGCAGCAAACTTGAAGCTAAATCCAGAAAAATGTGTGTTCGGCATTCACAAGGGGAAAGTTCTTGGATGCCTAGTTTCAACGAAAGGCATTGAAGCGAATCCTGACAAGATAAAGGCTCTGATGGAAATGCAGGAGCCAATCTCAGTAAAAGATGTTCAGAAGTTGACGGGGAGAGTGGCCGCCCTCAACGGATTCATCCCCGAGCCGCGAGAAAGAAGTTTGCCATTCTTCCAAGTTCTCGGAAGTGCCAAGAAATTCCGGTGGTCCGAACCTCGGAAGCGGTGCCTTTCGCGAACCGAAGGACTACCCGTCCAACATGACCAAGCTCGTCCACCCGAGCCAAAATCGCCACTTCTGCTGTACGTGTCTGCATCAAGTTCGGCAGTAAGTGCAGTGCTGGTACAGGAAAAGGAAGAAGAAGGAAAGCTCAGGCAAATTCCTGTATACTTCGCCTCTGAAGCATTATCTGGTTCCAAGGTTTTCTATTCCGAACTGGAGAAGATCGCGTATGCGGTCATCATGGCAGCAAGAAAACTAAGACATTACTTCGAAGGCCACAGAATAAGAGTTATCACCAACCAACCATTAAGTGACTTGTTCGCAAACAGGGAGGCATCCACCCGAATCATCAAGTGGGGTGCCGAACTCTCTGAGTATGTGGTGGATTTCGAGAGAAGAAGTGCAATAAAATCGTAAGTTACGGCGACTTTGTCGTGGACTGGACCTCACCTGCTCAGAATCTTGAGGAAAATACGCCCGAACCTTGGGTAGTGCAGTGTGATGGAGCATGGTGTTACAAGGGGGTCGGAATTTCGGCCGTTGTAACATCCCCGACGGGCGTGGTCATAAGATATGCGGCGAGGCTCGTATTCGCAAACAATGAACACTCCACGAACAACACAACGGAGTACGAAGCACTCCGCCGGCGTTGAGAAAAATGAAAGCCTTGGGGCGGCGAGACCTTCATAATCGAACGGATTCGAAAGTAATCCGGGAACATATCGAGAAGGAAAGCGAGGCCGGGAATCTAGTTCTCATGAAATATCTTGAAAAAGTCGGAGAAATGGAAAGACATTTCAAAGGGTATTCGATCCAAAGCATATCCCAAGGGTGATAACAATGAGGCGGATAAGCGGCGAAGGCGACAGCTCGGAAATCAAGAGCTACCACCGGACGTGTTCTTTGAAATCATCGAGAGAACCCTCCATCAAAGATTCAAGAACTCAAATCGTGAATATGGTGGAAATTCCAGATCGGAGAGCGAGAAATAATGGCCTATCTCGGGGGACATTACGAACCACAAGATGAATTGGAGGAAAAAAGGTTGAAGCAAAGGGCTCGGGGCTATACGGTAGTAAATGGAGAATTATACAAGTCGGGGAGTCACCGAGCCTTGACGGCGTTGCATCACCTCCGAAAAAGGTCGCGAACTTCTGAAAGAAATTCACAGCGGGTTTTGCGGGGCACACATAGGCACCAGGGCTTTGGCTGGTAAGGCGATAAAGCAGGGATTCTATTGGCCCACCATAAACATCGACGCCAAGATGTTAGTTCGGCAATGTGAAGCATGCCAAAAGACGGGAAATCAACAGAACTTGCCTTCAATGCCGTTTTCATAATTCCTCCGACCTCGGCCTCTGCAAAGATGGGGAATGGATCTAGTAGGCCCGTTGCCGGCGGCTCGGGGTAATTGCCGATTTGCGGCCGTAGCGATCGACTATTTCACAAAGTGGGTAGAGGCAAAACCACTCGCGAATATCACGGCGACAACGGTTCGAAGTTCTTTTGGCGAACATAGTCGCGAGGTTCGGGGTTCCTAGAGAGCCGACGGTTGACAATGGCAAGCGGTTGACCGCTACACCTTCAAAGAATACTTGCGAGAACCCCGGGCACACAAGCAAAATTTTCGTCGGTATATCATCCACGATCCAATGGTGCGTCGAAAGAGCCAATGGTTTGATTTTTTTCGGGAATCAAGAAATGTTTATTTGATCGAGAAAAGGGAAAGTGGGTGGATGAACTTCCGAAGGTGATCTGGTCTCATAACACCACGGTTTCAAGGGCAATAGGTTTCACGCCTTTTCGCCTACTCTTCTGGACTGAGGCTATGACGCCAGAGGAGATCAAGAACGAAAGCATGAGAGTCTTGAAGGGAAAAGAGATAGAGGAAATTGACAAGAAGGTGGAGAAAGACATGATAGAGCTGACAATCCTTGAAGCGGCAGAAAACATTGAGAAGTACCAAAGAGAGACAAGGGCATGGAGAGACAAAAAGGTGGTCCGAAAGGACATCAAAACTGGCGATCTTGTCTTGAAAAGAAAGGAAAACGCGGGAGAACCCGGGGAAAACTTCATGAGTCATGGGAAGGGCCTTACATAGCTAGGGGAAACGGATATGCCGGGGGCTTTTCGCTTAATGGAGCGGTCGGCGAAGAATTGCCGTATTCGTGGAATGCCGATAGCCTAAAGAGGTATTATACATGAAAACCCTAGTTGTACACAAATGTAGTAGGTAGCAGTTTTTCAATTTTCGTAAGTTTACACTTTAGGAAGATAAAAACCCGAATCACGTGTCTATAAGTGACTTCGGGGAAAAACTAGTTTTATTTCTTAATCATAGTACTAGAATAAGAAGGACCGTACTCTTTTCCTTGCAAAGGGGGCTCTAAATCAAGAGGCAAGGTTTTTAACGAGGCGGGTCCCATGTAAATACTCTTTCTAATATATATATGAAAAGAGTCTTCCCCCAAATTGCATGTTTCGTATTTTGTGTCTCAAAATTCCATCGTGAAAAAAGAAAAAGTTCGTAAGAAAGGGCTTCCTGATAGCCGAAATTCCATCGTGACAAAAGAAAAAAGTTCGTGAGAAAGGGCTTCCTGATAGCCGAAATTCCATCGTGAAAAAAGAAAAAAAAAGTTCGTGAGAAAGGGCTTCCTGATAGCCGAAATTCCATCGTGAAAAAAGAAAAAAGTTCGTGAGAAAGGGCTTCCTGATAGCCGAAATTCCATCGTGAAAAAAGAAAAAAGTTCGTGAGAAAGGGCTTCCTGATAGCCGAAATTCCATCGTGAAAAAAGAAAAAAGTTCGTGAGAAAGGGCTTCCTGATAGCCGAAATTCCATCGTGAAAAAAGAAAAAAGTTCGTGAGAAAGGGCTTCCTGATAGCCGAAATTCCATCGTGAAAAAAGAAAAAAGTTCGTGAGAAAGGGCTTCCTGATAGCCGAAATTCCATCGTGAAAAAAGAAAAAGTTCGTGAAAAGGGCTTCCTGATAGCCAAAAATCCCATCCATCAAGGGATTCCCACCAGAAGAGGCCCGAGACAACAACAAGTTGTGGCCTAGAAAAATCCCATCCATCGAGGGATTCCCACCGAAAAAGGCCCGAGACAACAACAAGTTGTGGCCTAGAAAAATCCCACCCATGAAGGGATTCCCACCGGAAAGTTCGCATGATAATTCCGAGAAAACGAATGTCTAAGGGTTCGCCTATGTATTCTCACTCAGTTCAGATTGGTCCAAATTTTTCAGGTATCGTCATTATAAGAAAAGGACAAGGGGCTACATTGGATGTTCACAGAAAAAATAGTGGTTGAAGCAACTGAGGGTTGCAACTTCAACCGAGGCAAGTCTGCCGATCGGGCCAAGTCCACAAAATTCGAAAAACAAATTTTGTCGACTTGCACGACGACAGTCGAAATTTTCAAAAATTGATGAAAACATCTCTTAAAGATGCGCTTAAGAAGTTCGTGAATAGTAAGATTCGTGAATCTGCAATCTAGTTTTCATGCGAAACGGCAAGGTGGGGGAGGGTGACGTTTTTTTCAAAGAAAAAAACACATTCATTGCCTTATTCGCATAAAAACTTCCGAACAGTTCTTTGATAATTACAACACTTGGCGTAAAACTCAAAACGAAAGCTCAACAACATGTCCCGGTTTACAAACACTGTCTTCAGCCGTATCGCTAGCGTAGGCGAAATCAGATGCATCGGCTAAGGGGCTAAGGGGCTCCGTCTTGGGAACCTTCGCAGACGGCGGAGTAGGTGACACGGAACGAACCTTCTTACGAAGTAAGAAAAACGAGGAAAGATCAAAGCAACCTATACAAAACTTAAGCGAGGCCTCAAGCCAAAAATCGGAAAAATCTTGTTCAGGATGCGCTTACTTGAACAGCGCCACGCTTCACCACTAACGAACATATTATCCCGATGAAACAGAAGTGGTAGCACGTCTCCCGCGCAGCCCGGCTTGCGGGACTCGCGCAGTTAAAATTTACGGAACATCTGTTCAGGAAAGTTTGATGAATCTACATGAATGTACAACCAGTCTCGAATTCACTCAAAAAAAAGAAAAAAAGAAAGTCTAGACATATCACTCAGTTTGTAATGTCCACCTTCGGCGAATCCTCCTCTCGTTCGGGAACTTGTTCGCCGTCGTTACCGCCATCGCCGCCGCTACTCGCCGCCGCCGCCGCCGCCTGAGCCGTCTTCGCCGGACTCACTCGAACCCTCGCTAGAAGTTGATCCTTCGGGAGACCCGGCGGCTCCTTCTTGATTCTCCTTTTCCCTCAGCTGCGAAAGGAAGAAAAGTGTGAGGAAGGTTCGAGAAACCGGAACACCTGCAACGAACATAAGTCACGAAATCGAGTAAAAGAAACTACCTTGGCAAGCTTTGCCCGCGCAATAGTCTTAACGATATCTGCCCCACCAACCAGCCAAAACTCTTTCGCGAACTTCGCCTTAATAGCCACAACGTCGGGGTTTGCTCGAAGTATCGCGTCGCTGGTAACGCTAGGGAATTGAGAAAGGTTCGCGCGAAACTTCGCCAAGTCCACACAGTTGTAATCGTGAAGGATCTTCAGGATACTCTCCACAGAGAAGGCAACGGCGAAGTCACTGGCACCAGATATCACCTCGGTGAGAGCCTTGAATTCATCCTCCAGCCAATCCATGAAATCAGGAATGTTAATGTCATCCGGCAGGGGGGCTGGGCGAACACCGTACTCATTCAAGGATTTCTCGGTACTCGCATAGAGCAATTTCGGCTTTTCCAGAATCTCCGAAGTGTTTTTCTTTGAAGCTTCACCTTGCTCTGTCAGTGCCTTCTCAAGATCCATGATCTTCCGATCCTTTGTGCTCAGTGACTTGGCGAGGCTGGCGTTGTTGATGCGAAGATCCTCGGCAATTTTCCTAGCCCGCTCGTGTTGTTGTCGAAGCTTTTCGATCACACTCGGATCATCTTCGTGGGATTTCTGAGCTTTCTCCAGCTTCTTTCTTGGATTCCTCGAGTGCGGCCTCTCGCGACTTTCTTCTCGTCATGACTCCTTTTCAAAGCTTCGCCAGCTCTCACCCACCTTCCTTTTGAGTTCAAGGTTCGTAGATTGCGCAAGAGAAAAGTTACGCTCCAGCTCCTTGGACTTCTGAGCAAGTTGTTCGTTAATCTTTTCCTGTTTTGAGAGCCGCTCTATGGCAACTTTTCCAAGCATAGAATACTTGAGGGTATAATCCTCGTGGAAGCGTGCAAGCTTGGAGGGAGAGTAGGAATGCAACAGATCCTTGAATTCTGAAAAATTCAAGAATAAATCTCAGACAAAGATTCAACAATCGTGAATAACACGAAGAGGCAGCAAGGATGAACGAACCTTGCTTGCTAAAGTGTTGCATGGTGACTTGTTTAGTTGAACCCGAAGAGGCCCTCCCTTGAGGTGAAGGAGTAGTTTCGGAGATGGAGAGAGGCCTTTTTTCGGGGCTTTGAGCGGCTTCTTCGGGTCGTTCCGACGCCTCCTCTCCTGTTTCATCAACAATTGTGGACGATTTCCATAGAGTTAAAAATCCGGACGTCTTGCCCCCGACGCCACTTGTCTCGAAACCAACACGCAATATCTTGCCGCGATGAGACGTACCAAAGCTTTTGTTAAAAGCCGCTAAGGAAGGAGAGGGCGCCGGTCTTCGGGGACTACCTCCCGAATTTCGACCAAAGGAACATTTTCGTCAGGGTGGCCCTCCCTTTGAATAGTGCGCTCAAGGTCCCGGCGAGGTCGGAGGAGACTTGATCAGCGGCAGCGACCTCAGCAGCAGGGGGTTTCGCAACGGCGAAGACTCAGTATGAACAACAACTTCAGAGCAACGACTGACTTCTCAGCAGCAGCAGGGGATGCCTCTTTTTGGACTTCGGGAGCAACATCTGAAAAAGAATCGATATCCACGAATTCATTTTCGGAACCAGCAGGACAACTGTCTCGAAAGTTAAATAATGGCCAGAGGAAAACACCTTTAGGGCTATCTGTCTTCATGAGGGCGTCGTCGTCGAAGGCGGATGGGACTCGCCGAACTCCGGTGGAAGAAACTTTCTTCACAGCCTTCTTCAATTTCTTGCGGCTCAACTGGGCAAGCCCCGAAGCAGCCTGGAGCTCAGCTTCCGAAGTCCAGGGTTCGGAGGTCTTTCGTTTCCGCTTCGATGACTCAAGCGATCTAGTCCTTGAAGGTTTCACTCCCGAAGAGGTTCCCTCGGTGGCAGGCGACGAGCTTCGCTTCGACGATCTAATTCGAGGAGCGCTGATGGGGGCGGCTGAGCAGCTGGCCACGGCGACAGCGGGAAGTTTCACCTTGGGACCAGGGCCTCGAGAGCCGAAAAATTTATCACCGCTGACTTCCGAAAAGACGCGATTGATCTTCTTCTTATGCTTCACCGGGGCCTTGTACGCCTTGTACTCATTCATGGTATACTCGCCTACCATGACATTGACCCTTTTTTCCACTTCGTCCATGAAGTCCTTGGCGCTCCGGCCCTCGCGAAGTTTGATCCCGAACTTCGGGAAAGGCACTTTCGGTCTCCGCCCATTTCACATTGTAGTATACGAGTTCGGCGAGGGGACCAACCGTTCGAGATAGGCCGTATTCGCGCGGCGACAAATTCTTCGATAATGTCACGACCGCCAAGTATCGTGCTGGCTAGATGAAATGCACTCTCGCAATTCCTGATTCCTAAGGCGCGCTGGTTGTATCTCTCTACATTCACTGCGGCGAGAGGTGCGATCGGGCCCGACATCTTCGGCTCCTCAACGTTCAAGTAAAACCAGTAAGATCTCCAATCGTCTGCGAGGTTGGTCTTGCAGCAAGGAGCGATCTGGATTCGAGTAATCCCCTGTCGGGTGTTCTGGCGTCGCGTGTTGAAGGTGCAGCACGCGTGCTGACTATGGTAGAATTGCCCATCGTCGCCCTTGATAACTTCGGGGGTGATCACCAGCTCGTAGAACCGAGTGAAACCGTCGACGATAGGATTGCAGCCGAAGGTCTTCAAGATCCAGATAAACTTCGACACCTCGAGGAAGGATGTCGGAGTGAGCTGGTGGATCTTCACCGAAAAAGCGTCGAGAATCGCCGGCAGGACGGGATCACAAGGGAACCTTAGTCCACAGATGAAGAAGTCCCAAAACACCACGATCTCTCCCTCTTTGGGAGTGGGAATCGGTTCGTCGAGAGGGGCACGCCCGGCGCCAGGAGAGAAGAATCCGGCCTTCTCGTACTCGCGAATAATGTTGCTCGTGACCTTCGACTCTCCGAAGGCGAGCGAGGGCGGCAGTGGCCCAGAAGTCCTCAGCATGATGAGATCGTCGACACCGGCGTCCACATCCCCGACGTCTTCACCGCCGTCGGGACCCAACCTCTCCGTCTTCGCGACTTCGAGAACCGCTGGGTGAACCAACATCTTCGGCCGGTGAATCACGATCTGCGCTTTCGGCAGCTGGGTCAAGTGGGAGACCGGCAGCGATCAGCTCTTCAGTAGTCATGGGCCTAGCTGTACTTTTAACGCGAGCCACCTAACAAACACGAACATTCAGACAGTTAAGAGTAATGTTCGAGAATAAAACTCGAAAAATCGTGATGTCACTACACTAAAGTTTAACGAACTAACGAAACAACAAAGCAAACATAAAGGAATACCTTAGAAGAGCGCGAACAAGGCCCGGAATTCGCAAACTTTCTAGCGAGAGAAATCTAGTTCCGCGAAGGAAGAAAAATGCGAGAATCGTGAAAGGCTTGAGAGCAAGAAAAGATTTTTAACGGCGCCGGCCCGCTATTTATAGGGCCGGGGAGGGGTAGTTTCGCAAAGTGTGCCTCGATTTAACCGCCTTTGGCTCCCCGGCGACGCGTGTCCCCTCCGACGTTCCGAGGGTGACGTTTTTTGCTAAATTTCCGAACGGTTCGTGGAATCGGATCGTCGAGTCAACCCGCTTCCCCGAGGGGCTAGTGTTGGGGAATTCGGGAAAACCCGTCACCCTCGAAACGTTGAGTTTAACGAAGTTCTCGAAGCATATTTTTCGGGAGCGAGGGAATTCGCGATTCTCGGAAGCCCGGAACTCGCGAAGTCGCGATTCGCGAATGTGCGGACTCGGGAATCTTGATTCGGCGAAGAGGCGGAGTCATGAACATGCGGGAGCCCGAGTCTCAACCGTTGATGGTTCGGACTTCGGAGAAGCTCGCCGATTCGGAAATCCGATGAAGACTCGTTTGGGACTCGGGCGCACGGACATTCACGAACCTCGTTGGAAAGCAAGGGCCACTTCGGGGAATTCGTCGAAGACCTAGTTCGGGAATCTCGAGCGAAACATTCACGAACCACGGGAGAAGCAAAGTCAAAGTTGTAGTCCCAAAAAGTCCGGGTTTAGAGTGTGAACTAGTGGCAGATTTGTAAATATGTTGGTGGAAAAAGACATTCTTGTATGTGTTCACACCAGGAATATTCCCTGAGCCCGAGGGTGTTATTGGCATGTAAAAGTCCCTTCGTCTCCCTATAAAAGGGGGCGCGAGGGCACGTGTAAACGGATTCAGACTTTTATGGGACTTGTGCTACTTGCAGAGAGCTTCACAGTCTCTTTGCGCCCTAATCTTGTACTTGAACGTGTTGAGAACTCCACTCGTGTTTGGGCGATTATCCGAATTTTTCGGGTATCCCCCAACACCGGCCACGCCGGCGACTTTCGGTCGCGTATGGTTTCGGTCTCGTGGAGAAACCTTCATCGTACGGGTGCTAACAAAACGCCGATGCCGCTTATGCCATGCGAGTTTTGTTATGCAAGGATGATCCCACGTGGCGGCGCCTACCTTCGGTGCCGAAGGTACGGATGGCCGTGCTCCGCCGATGAAGGTCCGAGAGGACCGGGGACGAGGCGCGCCGGCCGGGGACATCGCGTCCGGGGCCGCGTGGCGGCGCGGGCAAGGTGTCCGAAGAGGCGCGACGCCCCCAGTCCAGGATCGCTACTTCGGCGCCGAAGGTGCGGCGATCCTGGACACGTGGCTGCCGCCGACGTGTAAAGTGGGCTCCGGACGGGGCAGAGACAAGGGTGGCCGCGTGTAAAGGCGTTTCGGCCATACGAAGACACGCTGGAGGCCTGTACGACGCGGGGACTTACTGTTATACCCTTGTAAAGTGTTTAAAGCAGTTTGTCAGGAACGGAAAAGGTGTAATTGAGGCAAATGACTATACCCAGGGGTCTCCTATAAATAGTGAACCCCTTGTAATGAAACGGACACACTGTAATGAGAAGAGAGCACCGAAGGCAACCGCTGGTCTTTCGGTCTTCGGTCTGCTGAGTATTTCCTTGTTTCCTTTACTGTATTGTTAAGTTTTAGCGTTTCCTCTCCTTGCGCGAGTAGAAGTAGAAGCCTCGTGGTAGTAAGAAAAGGGAGGGAGAGTACTCAGGGGGCTGTTGTGTCGGCGTCCATCCTTCGGGCCCAATTTCCACCAACAGTTTGGCGCCCACCTCGTGGAAGAACTCAAGACCACATGGCCGAGACACGTTCGGCGGGCGCCGAAGCCGCAACGGCTCAGGCGTCGACCCCTCCACTCGTCTCGGGGCCCGCCAACCCATCTCCTTCGGCCGTCCGGCCTTCGGCGGGGACCGTGCCGGCCGAGTGCCCCGAGGTAGAGCACACCGCTGCGGGGATGTTCGAGGTCGCCTCGAGGGGCTAGGGGCTTCGGCGCAAGACATCAAGGCCCTCCGAAAGATTCGGACCCTCATCGCCGGCAAGTCCGTGCCGGCTCATCCCGAGCGAGGAGACGCGCCCATCCTCGTCGCGCAGTGCGGCCATCCCGGCGCCGGACGCGGCTCCGCCACACGCCGCCTCCGACGCCATCGACTTCAACATCGGGCGAGGCCGAGCGTTACCTCGCCATGCCGCAAAGCCGAGGCAGCGCGCGCGACGCCGCCACAACAAGTCGCTCCGGCGCCGCCCGCACCAACGCCGACGCCCGCCGCGCATGCCGCGCCGGCGGCCCGAAGAAGACGCCCTCGGCTCACCCCCGCAGCCATGCGAGCTCGCCCGGATCAATGGAGGCAGCAGAAGGATGCCTTCGAAGGGCAAAGCATAGGCCACCGCCAAGAGAGGGGGCAGCACACGAGCACTTCGCTCCCGACGGCGCACCACTTCGCAACGTCGTCCCGTGTCCCCGCTCTCGGTCGAGCTCGAGAGCGCGCCGTGGCCCCGTCGATTCAACGCGAACACCTTGCCCCGCACGACGGAGACTACGATCCGAAGGAGTTCCCGATGAAGTTTGAGGCGGCGGTAGAATCCAACGGGGGCGACGCCACTACGAAGGCGAAGGCCCTTGTGCTCGCGCTCAAGGGAGAAGTCCAGATCGGTATGCCAACATACCGAGGGGGCATATAACATCTTGGTTCCAGGCTCGCGGAACAAGCCGCCGTCCGGCCTTCAAAGGCATGCGGGTCGAAGAGCTAGACTCCAACGACCTCGTCAACATGTGTGTCCGGGGGGGACCGTGAGTCACCGCAAGAGTACATGCACGGGGTTGTCAAATTGACAGCCGCGTGCGCCCACAAGTGTCCGAAAGCGCATCATCGATGCCATCGTTGGGGGCCCGAGGGTCGAAACGCGCCAAGATGTGCTCGATAGGGTCAAGCCGAAGTCTCTCGCAAGAGTTATTTGAAGTTATGCAAGAATACTGCAAGTCCGACAAAGGCCGCCGCCGAAGGCTCGACCGGCAAACGCAAAGCAAAGAAGCGAAACAACAAAGGGGCAGTGGGACCACCGAAGGGGTGGCAAAATCAGCCGCCGAAGCAAGCGAACCGTCAGATCAACAACGTGTCCGCGCCCCCCGACCAGAACCAGCACAGGGGCGGCGGGCACAAGGGCGGATACAAGCATAACAGGGGGCCGAAGCCACGGCACAAGAAGATAACCCGGCGCAGCGGGCCGGTGGTGAGCGGTTTTTCTGCTGGCTCCATGGAATTGATGCCCAGCACCACACGCACCAGTGCCCTTCGGCGGTCAAGATGAAACTGGAGTGGGAGGCGGAGGAGAAGGCGAAGGCAGCAGGCATGGCCGTGAACCATGTCATGAAGTACCAAAATGCGGGTCAGTTCAGGGCCCTGCCACCACCATACCATCACCAGCCTTACCAACCTTCGGCACCTGCGCATGCCTTCCACCCACCACAGCCATACACACCTTCCGCGCCGCAGCTGCTTCCGCCCCCTCCCCCACTCGCGCAGCAGCCTTCGGTTTTCGTGCCTTCGTGGCCGAACCCGGCCGCCCACCACCCAGCACACTACACCCATGCCCAACCGCCACCTCCACCCCCACCAAAGCAAGAGGCCCCTGACTCCAGCAGTTCGGGGATGACGGGCATGCTCAACATCATCAATGCGATCTCCGGCGGATCCAATGAGCCGACGCACGAGACAAAGAGGCAACGCCAAGACTACTACCGAAGCGTGTCGCACATCTGCTCCGGCAAGTACTTTCACTTGCCATGGTCCCACGTCCCCATAACTTTCACCGGTACCGACATCCGGCTACAAGCACTACCCTCACAATGATCCGCTCGTTATAAGGGCCAACATCGGCAAGAACACAAAGTACTACTTCGGCAATGACGTGGGAAGGATCTTGGTGGACAACGGCGATTCGAGCAGATATCCTGACCTGGCAATGCTTCACTGGCATGGGGTTCAAAAAGGAAGACTTGAAGAAGGCAGAACACCCGCTGTACGGCTTCGGCAACAAAAAAATCGAAGCCCTGGGCAAGATTGATGTCAATGTATCCTTCGGCCAAGACGCCACCATGAGAACCGAGGTCATAACATTCGATGTTGTCGACTTCGCGTACCCGTACAACGCCATCTTCGGCCGCAACACCATCAACAAGTTCGCGGCGGTCATCCATCAAGGGTACCCGCCGATGAAGATACCAACGGCGGCGGGGGTAATCTCCGTGTACGGAAGCCAGGAGGAGGCCCGAAGAGCCGAGCGCAACACGTCGGTCCACAACAGACAAGTCCATGTCATCAATGAAGACGAGAGCAACGAAGCTGCAGTGGCCGAAGAGCAGAAGGCCGAGGCCCAAATGAGGCAGTCCATGAAGGGGGCCGAAGCCGAGCGCATGAAAGCTGTCGACGTCACGAAGACAGTCCCCCTATGCGCCGACGTGCCCAGCAGGACCGTGATGATAGGTGCCGAAATCAGCACAGAGGACGAAGACCGGCTCCTGAAGTTCCTTCGTAACAATCAAGATGTGTTCGCATGGTCCAAGTCCGATCTGACAGGCGTCCATCGTTCGGTCATAGAGCATGCACTCAACACCGATCCAAGGGTCAAACCGAAGCCGCAGAGCGGCGGCCGATGTCGGCGGACGGGGTCAAATGCGGAGGCCGAAGTACAAAAGTTGCTCGACGCGAGAATCATCAGAGAAGTCCAATACCCCATCTGGGTGGCGAACGTGGTGATGGTGCCGAAGAAGAACGGCAACATGCGAATGTGTATTGACTTCACTGAACTCAACAAGGCATGCCCGAAGGACCCTTACCCGTTGCCAAGGATCGACGTCATTATTGATCAGGCCGCCGGCTGTGACATGTTGAGCCTCCTAGATTGCTTCTCCGGCTATCACCAAGTGTGGATGCGAAGGGAAGATGAAGCAAAAACCGGATTCACAACCCCCTTCGGCATCTTCTGCTTCGTCAGAATGCCCGAAGGCCTACGCAACGCCAGGTCCACCTTCAACCGCATGATGAAGCCGATCCCGGGCGGCCACCGGGGCGCAATGCCTCGGCGTACGTTGATGACATCGTCATCATGAGCGAAAAAGAGGAAGATCACATTGCGGATCCGACCGAAACCTTCGACAACATGAGGCAAAACGACCTCAAGCTCAACCCGAGAGAAATGCATCTTCGGCATCCGAAGGGGCAAGCCGCCGGGCCGTATGGTTTCCAAGCGGGGCATTCGGGCGAACCCTCAAAAGATCGAAGCCCTACGAAGGATGCGGCCTCCAAGCACATGAAAGGAAGTCCAAAGGCTAACGAGAGAATTGCCTCGCCGAACCGTTTCATCTCAAGAGCCGCCGAACGAAGCCTTCCTTTCTTCAAGGTACTCCGAGCAAATTCAACTTTCCAGTGGGGCCCAGAGCAACAACAAGCCTTCGATGACCTCAAGAAATACCTTGAAGACGCGGCAGTCATGACCAAACCGTCACCGAAGGCTGAACTGCTGTTGTACATCGCTGCAACCGACACAGCGGTCAGCGCAGTGCTTGTGGAAGAGCGCAAAGAAGCAGACGTTCTGAGGAAATTCCCCATATATTATGTCTCCGAAGCTCTGAGCGGCTCAAAGCTCCTCTACTCCGAAATGGAGAAGATGGCATATGCTGTTGTGATGGCAAAAAGGAAACTTCGGCATTACTTCCAGAGCCACAGCGTTTCGGTGCCCACAGCTTTCCCCCTCCGGGACATGTTCGAGAACAAGGAGTCAACGGGCAGGATGGGCAAGTGGGCCTCGGAGTTGGCGGAGCACGTCATAAGCTTCGTCGCCCGCAGCGCGATAAAGTCTCAAGTCCTCGCTGACTTCGTAGCTGATTGGACGCCTTCGGCGCCGAAGGGGGAAGCGATGAGTCACAGAGCCAATATGGGAAGTCCAGTGTGATGGTGCATACTGCCACCTTGGGTCGGCGGCCGCAGCAGTCTTAAAGTCCCCTTCGGGCATCAAGCTCCGGTATGCCTTGCGGCTGAACTATGACAACTGCACAAACAACGTCGCGAGTACGAAGGCCCGTCGCTCGCGCTTCGGAAGGCCGGGGCCGTAGGTGCGGGAGGCTCGTCATCCCGACGGACTCCGAACTTGTTGCCTCGGCCACATTGGGAAAACCTACAAGGCAAAGAACCCGGATATGATGAAGTACCGCAGCCGTCCGAAGCATGGAAAAGTTCTTCATCGGCATCACAAGGGAGAAGTTTTCCCAGGAACTACAACAAGGAGGCCGATGCCATCGCAAAGGCAACCGCACTACTCGAGCCCCTGCCACCGGATGTCTTCTATGAAACAACCACCTCGAAGTCCGCAGCCGATGAAGCAGCACCCCCCAAGTTTGTGAACGCCATACAGAGTGAGGACTGGCGCACCCCAATAGTAGCGGCGCTTAAAGGGTACTATGAGGCCGAAGATGGGGTCGTCAGCAAGAGAGTGGCCATCAGAGCGAGAAACTACCACCTCGTCGACGGCAACTTGTACCGAAGAGGAGTGTGTGCCCCATCGCTAAGGTGCATATCGGTCGCCGAGGGCAAGCAGCTGCTCCACGAAATCCATAGCGGCATGTGCTCACACCATCTCGGCACCAGGGCATTGGTGCAGAAAGCTTTCCGACGGGGGTTTCTGCGGCCTTCGGCGGTCGCAGATGCCCATGACATAGTGCGCCATTGCCCAGAGTGCCAGCGCCATGCGCCCTACAGCAAGTTCGCTTCCAACGAGATACAGCTGTTACCACCGGTGTGGCCCTTCGCCCGGTGGGGTATTGACATCGTCGGCCCGCTACCCACGGCACCCGGAAACTACACTCACGCAGTTGTGGCGGTCGAATATTTCTCCAAGTGGGTTGATGCGAAGCCGTTATTGAGCATCACTTCGGCAACCGTTCAGAAGTTCTTTTGGCAGAACATAGTGTGCCGCTTCGGCGTCCCCCACGAGGTCACAAGTGGATAATGGCAAACAGTTTGACAGCGCGGAGTTCAAGGAATTTTGTGCATACTTGGGAACGAAGTTGTGCTTCGTTTCGGTCTATCACCCGCAGTCCAACGGGGCGGTGGAGCGGGCCAATGGGATTATTTTCGCCGGCATCAAGAGGAACATCACCGACTCCGCCCAAGAGCAAATGGGCCGAAGAGCTACCGAGGGTAATCCGGTCCCACAACACCACCACATCCGAACTACTCGGTTCTCCCCCTTCAAGCCGTTATACGGGGAGGAAGCCATGCCGCCCGAAGAGCTATGTCCGGGCACCCGGAGGAGCACACCCTCCGGAGACGAAGACCTCAAGGCGTCGGTTCGTAACATTGAGGAGGTCCGCCTACGGACGACCGAAAACCTCTCGGCCTACCAAGATGAGACCCGAAGGTAGAAAAACAAGAGGATCAAACCAAAGCTCATACGGTCGGGGGGACCCGGTGCTACGCAAGGTGCTGAAGGGCAAACTGAAGGGCAAGATGCATGGGAAATGGGAAGGCCCGTTCATAGCGACAGCGACCGCAAACGAAGCAGCGTTCAAATTGCGCCGGTTGACGGGCGACGAAGAGCCATACACCTGGAATGTGGACATGCTTCAGAAGTACTTCGTCTGAAGCAGTTGCAAGTTTTAGCATAGTCTTTGAGTTTCAATAGTTTCTCTTTCTTTTTAAGTCGCGATGGCGATTCTGTATCTTGTGTACATTAAAGTAGTAGGGGACGTACTCTTTTCCTCACGGGGGAGGCTTCGCGGTTCCCCTCCGGATCCGCGAAGTGTGAGGTTTTTAACGAGGCGGCCCCTTGTACCCCTTCAATTCCTAACATGTAATATAAGTCAGTGTTCCCCCATCCCTTCGTATGCAGTCTACTTTCTGTTCAAAGAATGCTTTCGCCACTCTGTCGAAGCTAGGCCACCGCCTTTGGGGGGGCCTAGTCTCCGAGGTGGCCTTCGGCGAGTAAGTGACAGCCTAGGCGCGGATCGCCTTAGGAGCGCGCGCACCAAGCCTGTCACTTATTGTCGTGACCGAAGAGAAAAACCGCTTGACGCGGAGCGAGGCCACGATTCGGCCGGAGTAAGCGCACGCCTGGAGCGATGCGTCGGTCTCCATTCGACCGAAGAGAAAAGCGCTGACGCGGAGCGAGGCCACGATTCGGCCGGAGTAAGCGCACGCCCGGAGCGATGCGTCGCCTCCATTCGACCGAAGAGAAAAACCGCTTGACGCGGAGCGGGGTCACGATTCTGCTGGAGTAAGCGCACGCCTGGAGCGATGCATCGGTCTCGATTTGACCGAAGAGAAAAACCGCTTGACGCGGAGCGAGGCCACGATTCGGCCGGAGTAAGCACACGCCCGGAGCGATGCGTCGGTCTCCATTCGACCGAAGAGAAAAACCGCTTGACGCGGAGCGAGGCCACGATTCGGCCGGAGTAAGCGCACGCCTGAGCGATGTGTCGGTCTCGATTCGACCGAAGGGAAAGAGCACTTAATGCGCAGCAAGGCCGCGACTCGGCCGAAGTAAACGCACGCCTAAAGCGATGCTTCGGTCTTGATTCGACTTGGCTCGAGCGGAGCGCACTAAAAACGGTCAGCGAGAAACGCACGTCCTAAACATAACGTTGTTTTCTAACCCGAGAGGGCGACCGTTGCAAGTTACGTCCGGAGGGGAAGCGCGGTGCTGCTTCGTCCCAACGCACTCAGGGCATTCTCGATCAAGCAAGTAGCAAACGCAACACTGAAGCACGCAAAAGATGGGCACAGGCACCTCTCGTCCTCTTTCCCTCTCACATTTTCAACATGTAACATCCTTCGTAAAAACAATATAACTTTACAAGGGAAAAACAATGCAGTTACAACACACACCGTCTCGAACGCTAAATTTACAAATCTGTGGTCAGAAGTCCGCTCCGGGCATGCCGCGAACACTTCCGGGGGGGAGTTCCGAAGTCCTGTGCTTCAAGTCTTCGCGCCAGCCCGTAGCCGCACTTAGCAATCAATCTTCGTTTAGCACGTCCTCACAGATCTCGTCGATCAACCGAAGATATGCCATATCTATGATCTCCAGAGCCATCTCCTGAAGCTCGCTGTCGGTAGGCATCCGTCCTGCGCCGAAGTCGGGGTTAGAGTCTATGCGCAGGTGATCACTCCGTCTCCACCTTCACCGCCGCGAAGCTCTCCGACGAGGCGTCAGGAATTAAATATACATACTCGGGCGGCCCAAGGACCCCCTCTTCGATCGGCTCTATTTTTGGAACAACCCCTTCGGTCACGAAGGGGCCCACTAAGTTTCGCTTAGCCGCCCTACGGTGGCCCGCTCTCTAAGAATGGCATCCCGACGCATGGGATCCCTCGAAAAATCCGCAAAAAAGCGTTTAGCGGCTTCATTGTGAAGGCGGTAACGCTCCGCACGATACGACAAAAACTCGGCGTACGAAACATTAGGGTGGCGAATGCTAAACTTCGTCCAAACGTTCGGCGCGACAAAAAGTGAGTTAAGGGGCAGAGTTGAGCTGCTCGCACCTTCGGCCCTCTGCGCAGGAACCACCGAAGGAACTCGCGGAGATACCGTGCATCGGTTTAATTTACAAAAACTCATCCCATCAAGGGGAGATCGGTTCACTCCTTTACAAGTCCCGGACCGACGCGTTTCGTACCTCGGCACCTTCGGCGACAACGGGGGCCTCGCTCGCACGGCGCTCGCTTCGGTGGCCTCGACCGACGCGACGGTCGCGTTGCGGCCGCCTCCGCGGGTCCTTCGCCGCCGAGAGAGCCGGCGGCGGCCGGCCAGCCGCGGCCTCAAGTTCCGCCGCGTGTGCCACCTCCGAAGCATCCGCCGCGGCGTTTTCCCCCGCGGGGACCGCGGCCGCCACCGGCATCGCCAGGGGCGGGCTCGACCTCTTCCTCGGTGGCGGGGAGCGCTTCATGGTCGGCGGGTGCCGAAGGGGGCAGCCCTTGCGGCCGCCTCGGCCCGCTCCCCCCTCAATCGCGGGCCCCCGGCGCGCCTCCCCCGTGCCCTTCTTCGGTGGTGGGAGCCGTCGTGTCTTCGGCGGCGCCGGCTTCGTCCTCGGGAACACCGGGGGCTTCACCTTCCTCCCCGTGCCGTAGCCGCGGGGCCCCCGGCGGTGATAAGTGGAATGCCGGCATGGCGATCCAATCCCCCTCCGTCATGAAGGGGCGCGGGGGTGGAGTGCCGCCGAACCGAACCCGGAGACGGTCGTAGACACGCTCGTTGCGGCCGAGGCCTTATCTCGCGAAACAAGCCGAGGGCAATGTGTTAAAGTACTTACGAGAATGCACTTTTAACGCAACCATAAACAAAAGGAGGAAGTAGCTTCGGCGCACACGGGCACTAAGGCGAGCGGACTCGTCCAAAGTAAGTTGATACCCGCGCCGGGCGAAGAAGGTGTTCGTGAAGTTTTTCGCAAGGTTCTTAGGGAGCACCGGGAGCCGTCCAACACCCGTGTCCGCGTCGCCGTGCCATTCGAAGTTCTCCTTCGTAAGCCGACGAAGGTCGCCCTTGCCGATCGTCTTCTCCGAAGATGGACGATCGGGGGCACCCGCCGAGCACACCGAATACGCCGGCGTGCGAACCCCCACCGCGGCCCCGAGCTCTCCGAAGATCTTCGTGTTCATCGAGATGAGGTCGAAGCGGGGGCATTCACCCACTCATAGTATGACTCGACGGTGCACGCGGGGAACGGGACAGGGCGGCGCGCTCGGATTGCACCGCTCCGGCGGTGCAAAGATGTCGTTGCGAAGGGCTTCCGTGCACCCGTTGACGGTGTATTTTGGTGCACCTAGCATGTTCATTACACTTTGGTTTGGATTTGATTATGGAACTAACCCGCCACTAGGCACACTAATCATATGACAAGTTCATCTTTGTGCATGCATTTGGAAGTGTTGTGTTTATGTAGGAAAACATGGACATAAAGGACGGATTTGCAACAAGTTCAAAGGAGCATTCATGGAGTGTTGTTCGTGTTCATGAGCTTGCTGAAATTACTTCCAATGGTGGCGAGGACCGAAGTGCTACGAGGAACACCCCCGGGATTGAAGCGTAAAAGATCAAACTTCATGCAAAGAGAGCCTCCATCTTGATCGCGAGGATAACGGCGTCAAAATCATGCAAGTGGAGGGGGCAAAGTAGATAAGTGCACGAGGACCCACGGAGCAAAAAGGGCGACCGAACCGGGCCGAAATTGGGCTCGGGCCGGCCGGCCCGTGCGGGCCGGCCCGGCCCCACTTCGGGCACCGGTTCGGTCCCGTCTTCCTTGCCCTCGAAGGATCTTCGACCCTAAAACCCCCCGACGCGCCGCCAACACCGAGGAGAGGAGTTATTCGCACCGAAGGCCATCCACAAGCTAGAGAGAGAGGAGGAGGATCTCCGGTGGGAGATCAACCACCTCGAAGGAAGCACCCTCTCGTGGAGAAGGAGGAAGACACCGGCGGAAGGGAAACCATGATCAACGGTGCCATGATCAGCACCTTGATGGGGTAATCTTCTCATTCGTCCATGGGTTGTAATCGATCTTGAGATGTAATCGCACTTTGTCGGATTATCTATCTATCATCTTGTGTTGAATATACTTTAATGCTTAAGGCTTGCAACCGTGCCGTAAAGGGAGTATAGGCCTCAATGCTTCCTTGGATCCATTCAATACGCCGTGGCCATCAAAGGTCTAGTCATGAATACCTTCGCGTAGTGACAAGTACGAGAGGAGGGAAAGGGCGAAACCGTGGTCACATCCCCGATAGATTAGATTGGTTTTCATGTCTTTAAGCGATTGCATGCTCTAGTATCGTAGACCCGTGGGCGAGTGTCTTCTATCTTGATCGTTTATCATTCTCTCTAGTGTAGTTTAGTTGTTTTCTAGTTTAATAGTAAGTTAGGGTTTTAGTAGCTAGTGTGTCGTTGTTGATCGAACGCTTGTAGTCCCCTTGCTCCGCGGATTGACAAGAACCTTGGGAATCCCGTGGTGAAAAAGGTGTGGGGTCCGTACGCTTGCGGATCGTAGAGGGATACGTCTTTTATCCGTCAACAAGCCCCTTTTTCTGGCGCCGTTGCCGAGGAGCAAGTTAGTTTACATCGTTTGATTTGCATCTAACTTAGTTTTATATTTTAGTTTATCTTTTATTTGCTATATCTAACATATATTATCCGAGAAAAACACTTGTTTCTTTTTTTGTTTTTGTTTTTATCTTATTGTCTAGATGGAGTTCGTTAATCAACCCGTGGAAGAACCGGAGAAATCATTAAGGGATTACGCTAGCCCTCGATGTGAAGACATAAAGGTACAAGAGTCGAATTCGAAGCTCGAAGCGACCAAGTATGAAATTAAATCCAAGATCATCAAGATGGTGGCGGAAAACCCATTTGAAGGGATGGTTACGGAGAACCCATATAGACACATAAGGGATTTCACGACAATATGCAACACGGTGCGTCAAGAAGGAGTTCCCGATGAATGGTTCAAATGGAATCTCTTTCCCTACTCACTTGCCGGCAAAGCAAAGACATGGTATTCGGTTGCGTCCTTTGAAGTTGAAGGCAATTGGAACAAGTTGACAAAGAAGTTTTGCGAGAAGTTCTTTCCAATTAGCAAGGTTCAACATCTAAGGAGGCAAGTGATCACTTTCATGCAAGAAGAGGAGGAAGGGATAGACCAAGCCCGGGATAGGTTTAATGAATTAATCGAACAAGGACCAAAACTCGGCTTCACCGGTGACGTACTCTTGCATACATTTTTCTTTTCCCTAACCCCTAGTTGCATGCGACGCGTCGAAATGTGTGCGGGTGGGGATCTCATGGAGAAAACACTCACGGAAGCCGCCCAACTCCTACAAAAAGTTAGTAAAGCGGCTGCCATGCGAAGAGATTGGGAAACAAGACTTGCGGAAGAGCCGGAATTCAATTCAAGGAAGAAGAAGCTTGATGATTTTTCTAAAGAGGCAACCCCGAAGTCACAAAAGAGGAGCCAATCATGGAAAAGCTTGAACAAGAACACATCAAGTCAAGAACTACACCAAACGTCGACTTTGCCGCGCCAAATGAGACGAACAAGAGAAGCATGTCGGGCGCAAAGCCACTAAGGGAGTTCGAGCCAATGGATTGGGTTCCTATTGATTACGGAGAAGTATTCGACAAGAGAAGACCGTTCCCTAATCAAAAGGGAATGGCAAGAGCATTGGAAGTGGATTTCCCACCGGAGAAGAAAGCTGAAAATTCATACGACCTCGAAACCACCGGTGAGATTTTTGAGAAGCTCTTTGGAGATGACGTGGTGGATCCGGAACATATTGCCGAGGTGAAGAGAATCATGGGGATCAAGCCCGAAGCATCACCATACGCTCGCCTCGCTGAAATTTATTCGATAGGATCCGAAGAAGAAGAGAAGATGACGCCGCACTTGAGTTGCGAGATCAACGGAGTTCAATGCAAAGCTTTATGCGACATCGGAGCCCAAGTAAGTGTTCTATCTTCTAAAATTTACGATAAAGTTCAATACCACAACCTAGACTTAGCTCCAACATCAACAAAATTAATTATGGGAGATGGTAGAACAATCAAACCTCTAGGTATTGCTTGCAACATGAAAGTAAAAATTTCTAGAAACTATATACCAACCGATTTCTTTGTTATTGATGCTTACCATGGTAATTCCGATCATATAATCTTAGGTAGGCCTTTTCTTAAGTTGGTTGATGCCGTGTTAGATGCCGGAGAAGGCAAAGTAACAATGAACCTTAATGGAACAAAGTACACATATAACTTTCTTCGTGCTTCTAAACACCTTACACCTTTTCCTCCCGAAGATGAAGAAATAGAAGAGATAGATAGTCTTTGTTTTGTTGAAACCCTTAGAGACCCGCTGCAAAGAGCGATGGAAAATCAAATTAGTAATCAACAAGATGAAGAACTAGAGGAAGCGACAAAAGGCTTAGAGCCGCATGACGGTAGCATGGAGGAAGAGAAGTTCGAAGACATAGGAGAAATCGGACCCGAGGAGCCACAAGTGCCCGAAGTAGACCTTAAACCTTTGCCCAAGGGATTAAAATATGAATTTTTGGGCCCGCAGACAAAACTTATCCGGTCATTGTGAGCGACGAGTTGAGCCCCGAAGAAAATGAAGCGTTGCTGATTTTATTAAAAAACATAGGAAGGTGATTGGATATTCAATTAATGATCTCAAAGGTATTAGCCCACCTTTTGCACTCATCGTATACCTGTGGAAGACCAATGCAAGCCCATAGTGGACCATCAAAGGAGGCTAACCCATGCCATGCGAGAGGTAGTAAAGAAAGAGGTTATCAAGTTACTTGATGCTGGAATCATCTACCCGGTTCCGCATAGCGAGTGGGTGAGCCCGGTACATTGTGTGCCGAAGAAAGGAGGTTTGACCGTGGTGAAGAATGAGAAGAACGAGTTGATACCGCAAAGAACCGTGACCGGGTGGCGGATGTGTATCGATTACCGTAAGCTTAACAAAGCGACGAAGAAAGATCACTTCCCCCTACCGTTCATAGACGAGATGCTCGAGAGGTTAGCAAACCACGCTTATTTTTGCTTTCTCGATGGATACTCGAGGTTCATGCAAATTCCCATTCACCGGAAGATCAACATAATACAACGTTTACGTGTCCTTACGGAACGTTTGCATATAGGAGGATGCCCTTCGGCCTATGCAACGCTCCGGCCTCTTTTCAACGTTGCATGATGGCCGTGTTCTCGGAATTCATCGAAGAAATTGTTGAAGTGTTTATGGATGATTTTTCCGTTTACGGGAAGACGTTCATAGATTGCTTAGCAAACTTAGAAAAGGTCCTTACAAGGTGTGCGGAGGTAGATTTGGTTTTAAATTGGGAAAAGTGCCACTTCATGGTTAAGCAAGGCATAGTGCTCGGACATGTTATATCCGAGAGAGGAATTGAAGTGGACAAGGCTAAGGTAGAGACGGTTGAGCAACTCCCACCTCCTACGGATGTTAAGTCCTTAAGGAGCTTTCTAGGCCATGCCGGATTCTATAGAAGATTTATAAAGGACTTCTCGAAGATCACTAAGCCTTTAACACACCTTCTTCAAAAGGATGTGGCTTTCGACTTTGATGAGAAGTGTCTAGCGGCATTTCGGACCTTGAAAATGCGTTGGTGAGTGCTCCCATCATCCAACCTCCGGATTGGAGCCAACCTTTCGAGATCATGTGTGACGCAAGTGACAACGCCGTAGGCGCGGTCTTGGGACAAAGAAAGGAAGGCCGAGTTCACGCCGTTTACTACGCTAGCAAAACTCTTAGTGGGGCACAATTAAATTACGCTACTACGGAAAAAGAGTTGTTAGCGGTGGTATTCGCTTTCGAAAAATTCAGATCTTACATCGTGAACTCGAAAGTCATTGTTTACACCGATCACGCAGCCATCAAGTATCTCTTGGCTAAGAAGGAAGCTAAACCACGTTTGATTCGTTGGATCCTTCTTCTCCAAGAGTTTGATGTTGAAATTCGTGATAAAAAGGGGGTGGAGAATGTTGTGGCCGATCATTTGTCTAGGATGAATCGTGGACAAGATGATAAAGAGCCCATAGAAGATAAGATGAGAGATGACCACCTCTATAGAGTGCTTGATAAAGACACTTGGATGATCGACATCATTCGAGCAATTCGAAAGATGCCCCTCGATCATCTAGACAAAAACACTCAAAGGAAGATAATCTCTCGAAAGTAAGAAATACTTTTGGGATGCACCATACCTCTTCAAACTTGGCAATGATGGAGTGATGAGAAGATGTGTGCCAAGAGAAGAGAGGCTTGAGATTCGAGGAAGTGCCACTCGGCGGAGTACGGTGGACACTATAGCCATTTTCGAACCGAAGCAAAAGTATGGTCGAGCGGATTCTATTGGCCGGAGATGCATGAAGATACTAAAAGATATGTTGCGTCATGCCCCGAATGCCAAAGAACCGGAAACATCTCTCAAAGAAATTCTATGCCTTTGAAATACAACTTGCAAATCGACATATTCGATGTATGGGGCATAGACTTCATGGGGCCTTTTAAAAACTCATTTGGATTCGAGTATATACTTGTTATGGTTGATTATGTATCCAAGTGGGTAGAGGCTATACCATGTCGTAAAGCTTCCACGGAGGAGTCCATCACTATGATCAAGAACGTGATTTTTCCCCGTTTCGGTACACCGAGAATCTTGATAAGTGATGGAGGAACTCATTTCACCGGGAAGAACTTCAAAAGGTGCTTGTCCAAGTTGGGAATTGAGCATAGGGTCTCCACGGCCTATCACCCACAAACCAACGGACAAGCGGAGACGTCAAATAGGCAATTAAAAAGCATACTCAACAAGACCATAGAGAAGGGAGGCAAGGATTGGTCAAAGAAATTAGACGGAGCTTTATGGGCTTATCGAACGACGTTTAAAACACCGATAGGTATGACCCCTTATTAATTTGTCTATGGAAAAACTTGCCACCTTCCGGTTGAGTTGGAACATAAAGCCTATTGGGCGATTAAAGCGATGAACCTTGATCTCGATGCCGCGGTGGTGAAACGAAGAATTCAAATAAGCGAGCTAGAGGAGTTGAGGTTGAAAGCATATGAAAACGCAAACATATACAAGGAGAGAATCAAAAGGTGGTATGATAAAAGATTGAAGAAAAAAGAATTTAAAGAAGGAGATAAGGTCCTCCTCTACAATTCGAGGTTTAAAACCTTCGGAAAGGGGAAATTGCAAAGCAAGTGGGATGGACCTTATGTTGTGCATTCGGTGTTCTCCAACGGAGCGGTAACCATTATGGATATAAACGGCGATCAATTTGTGGTGAATGGACAGCGGCTTAAGGTTTACTACGAACCCGATGTCGTGCCCATTCATCATGTTGACGTCTTTACCATGGAGGAAGAGCCCGAACGTCCCGTCTAGGACGAAAAACAAGGCATCAACTTCTGTAAATAATTTTTCTTTTAGCTTTCTGGAGTTTTTCGCGAAGATTTACTGGGCCAACTTTTTCCCATGGGCTGAGGAAGAAAAAAATAGGGCGGTGTGCAAAAAACCGGACCGGCCCGGCCCCCGAGGCAGGGTGGGCCGGCCGGCCCAGGCGGACCGGCCCAGGGGTGGCCCGACGCCCGATGACCCCGAATTTCGCACGAATTGCTCCTTTTTGACTTCCTTGTTTGGTCGGAAAATTTTAAGGGAAGTGTAAAAAAGGAAAATAAGGTTCCCAGGGCTTTTCTCTCAGGACTATATATTTGGCCGAATTGGGAGCTCGAGAATCAAACCTTTCAAGCAATGTGTTGCACCCTTGTAGCAGCCATTGAGCCTCCAAAAAGCTTAGAGTTGAAGCTAGAAGCCAAGAAGCCATCGATGGAGGAGGTGATGCGATGCGAGGTCAAGCTACCCGTCAAGAGGACCGCACGTATCCGTTGCGGAGGACGTGTCCCGACCGGAGCTCTTGCATCTCGCAACCCCGTCGAAGGAGAGAAGGTCCCTACACCCGTTCGAAGGTCGGCACGCCTCCAAGGCATCAAGCGCAAGGATTACAAGGAGGTGTCGCCGGAGCCTAAGGATTATGGGGATAGCGACTACTCCGACGATCGTAGCCCGAGCTCGTGGGCGGGCCGGTAGAGACGATGACGATTGGGATGAGCAACCCAATGAATGGACTCCCGAAGGCCCCAACGGCGACGGCAACGGCGGTGGCGAAGGCAACCACAATGGAGGTGACGACGACGGTGGTGACAACGGTGGAGATTATGGCGACGACGACCCCTTCGGATTGCATCCGGTGTCTTCGTCGAGTTTGCCGTCAATCCATCGCGGATCTCTACACGTCGGCCGACGAATGTCTCCAAGCCATGGAAGCGATGAAGCGGCGTATGGAGGACTTGGAGCGCGTAGTTGAAGATGACTACAAGTTCCTTAACCGCAACGTGCGCAAACTTTTTGGCATGGTTGGAAACATGAGAGGCAAGTGGTGCAAAACTTGCTTGAAGTACCACTAGATCTAGTTTTCCCCCTAGGATTTTTGTAAGATACGACGAGGACGTCGTATGTTTTAAGTGTGGGGGAGAGCTAGCTCGCTAGCCTTAGCTTTTGAACTTCAAATTTAGGTTCGGTTCGGTTTAATCTTCGCGTGAGAGTCTTAGTGTTTTAATGAGTCTTTAGTTTTGGAGTCTCGTTTTTAAAATTTTTGCAATTTTTGCAAGTGTCTTAAATTAGTGTTGAGTCAAGAAAATCAAATAAAAAGAGTCTTTATATATATCTTTGTGTTTTATGTATTGTTTATCTTTATTTACTTGTTTGTTTAATCTTTGATTCTTGATATATGAGCACAAGTATGTGGTCCGAAAAACGTTTACCGTGGTGCTTAGTGGAATCGCTACTACTTAAAGTACCCATACCGCACTTCGATCTTGAGCTTCGCATGTCAGTTGTGCTATGTTCGATGCTAAAAATTGGAGGATTTCAGTTCTGAAAATTATTTTAAAACCCTTGTAATAAAGGTTAGCAAAACCTCTTTTTCCAAGTTGAGAGTAAGAAAAAAAATTCCTATCCAAAGCCAAGTTTATTTTTTTCGCTCCACCATAAGTGTGATTAGCACGATGAGTTAGGCTAGGACCCTTCTCTCTTGGTGAGTTTTAATTTCGAGCAATGATCATGTCCTTGTGCTTATCTTTTGTTGCTAGCCTTGTCATATATTCGGTCCATTACTTTCACAACGAAAGTCATGAATATCGTTGGATTCCATACCCAACCCTATACATCTCTTTTGTACATCATATTCCTTGAACACAACCTATTTTCAAAGTTTCGTCTCGTCTCTAGCATGATTTATTTAAAATTTCAGATTGTATGCATGCGAGGAAAGAGAGAATTGAAAGCTTTGAAAAAGTTGTCAAGAGAGAGAAAAATAAAGAGAAAAAGTATGTGTATGGAAAAGAAAGAAAGAAAGAAAGAAAAATCATATGTGAATGAAAGAAGGAAAAGAAAAAGAGAGAAAGATGAGTTAGCAATGAAGATATGAGAGGGATGGATCAAGTGAAAGAAAAGAAAAAAATAAAGTGTAAGGAAGGATGTCACGTTGATTGTGAGACGAAACTTTTACTCTATTTCCAACCATGTGCAATCCGACAACGAGGACATCATTGGTGCCTTGAAGTCACAATTTTCTTTTGCCCTTGCACATGTCCACCATTCTAAATCTTCTCATCCTTAATATCCCTACATATGGTTAATTCTCATGATCATTGGCTTTGAAAGGTAGACAACCATTAGAGGAAGTTCTTAGTTTGACAATATTTGTGTTGATTGCGCTAGCCCTACCTATAGCTCCACTTTACATGATATATGAGAGATTAATGGGAGGTGAGAGTTTTATAAAATTTGGTTAGGATAGCCACTTCATATGAGTGACTTGAGAGAGCTTGGAGAAAGGTTTTTGTCTAATACTTGTTGCAGGAATTTTTGTTTTGAAAACCGTAAAAAACCCTCCGATGGAAGCAAAGGAGTAAGCATGGCTGAAATTGAAGACTTCAAGTGAAGGGTTTGAGTTGTGGGGTGAATCTTGACGTGGTAAAAATTCTAAACGCCCATGTTTATGTTTGATTATCATTACTTTGTGTTTATGTATTAAAGATGAAGGGATTGACTAACTTGTGAAGAAGGATAAGTGGTACACGATTACACTCCTTGGACGAAGTTCTTTTACGAGTACTTGCTCGAGGACGAGCAAGAGCTAAGTGTGGGGGAGATGTTGACGGTGTATTTTGGTGCACCTAGCATGTTCATTACACTTTGGTTTGGATTTGATTATGGAACTAACCCGCCACTAGGCACACTAATCATATGACAAGTTCATCTTTGTGCATGCATTTGGAAGTGTTGTGTTTATGTAGGAAAACATGGACATAAAGGACGGATTTGCAACAAGTTCAAAGGAGCATTCATGGAGTGTTGTTCGTGTTCATGAGCTTGCTGAAATTACTTCCAATGGTGGCGAGGACCGAAGTGCTACGAGGAACACCCCCGGGGATTGAAGCGTAAAAGATCAAACTTCATGCAAAGAGAGCCTCCATCTTGATCGCGAGGATAACGGCGTCAAAATCATGCAAGTGGAGGGGGCAAAGTAGATAAGTGCACGAGTACCCACGGAGCAAAAAGGGCGACCGAACCGGGCCGAAATTGGGCTCGGGCCGGCCGGCCCGGGCGGGCCGGCCCGGCCCACTTCGGGCACCGGTTCGGTCCCGTCTTCCTTGCCCTCGAAGGATCTTCGACCCTAAAACCCCCGACGCGCCGCCAACACCGAGGAGAGGAGTTATTCGCACCGAAGGCCATCCACAAGCTAGAGAGTGAGGAGGAGGATCTCCGGTGGGAGATCAACCACCTCGAAGGAAGCACCCTCTCGTGGAGAAGGAGGAAGACACCGGCGGAAGGGAAACCATGATCAACGGTGCCATGATCGCACCTTGATGGGGTAATCTTCTCATTCGTCCATGGGTTGTAATCGATCTTGAGATGTAATCGCACTTTGTCGGATTATCTATCTATCATCTTGTGTTGAATATACTTTAATGCTTAAGGCTTGCAACCGTGCCGTAAAGGGAGTATAGGCCTCAATGCTTCCTTGGATCCATTCAATACGCCGTGGCCATCAAAGGTCTAGTCATGAATACCTTCGCGTAGTGACAGTACGAGAGGAGGGAAAGAGCGAAACCGTGGTCACATCCCCGATAGATTAGATTGGTTTTCATGTCTTTAAGCGATTGCATGCTCTAGTATCGTAGACCCGTGGGCGAGTGTCTTCTATCTTGATCGTTTATCATTCTCTCTAGTGTAGTTTAGTTGTTTTCTAGTTTAATAGTAAGTTAGGGTTTTAGTAGCTAGTGTGTCGTTGTTGATCGAACGCTTGTAATCCCCTTGCTCCGCGGATTGACAAGAACCTTGGGAATCCCGTGGTGAAAAAGGTGTGGGGTCCGTACGCTTGCGGATCGTAGAGGGATACGTCTTTTATCCGTCAACAAAGACCGAATGTGATCCGTGCGGTACCGCTCCGCCGCCCGCTCGCCTCGCTCGCCTCTTTTCGCGCTTCGGCCAATTTGGCCTCCCCGTCGGCGAGGCCGAGCGTGCAAGTCCTCCTTAGCGCCGTTCGGGGTCTCCACGTCGTGGCACGGCGTGTTGAGGACGGCTTCGAAGGATTTCGCCGAGTCTTCCTTCTCTGTTGCGTGCCCTCCGAGAGCGCTCTTGCTCCGCGCCCCGTCGTCCCTCCGGCTCCGCCACTTGGTTTTCAAGCGAGGAGACAGCGGCCACCGATCTTTCCTTCGTCTCCTTGCTCTCCTACTCCAGCCTTCGGGCAAGGCATCGCGACGCAACGAAGGCCTTCAGAGACAGGTCCCCGCATGCCGTCGTGAGCTCCGCTGCGGTAAGCTTCCCGAAGTATTCCTCTTCATGAGGTATGGCGAAGCTTGCCCCGGCTTCCTCCAAAAACTGGCGCTCATGCCCGCCACTCGTCAGCCCCAAAAAACGGATCGTCTTCCCGCCAATCAGCTTGGCCTCGGCGGGAACTTGAAGACGGACAGCGGCGGCGCGGGGCTCCTCACGCGTCACCCGATAGCCGCTTCCTCCGCTGCTCTCGGGCTCTCGTCCTCCCCTTCCTCCGCTTCGGCCGACGACAACATCCTTCTCGGCGGCGGGGCCGAAGGGGGAGGCGGATTGCTCGGTGCCACCGGAGGACGTGTCGGACGAGGCCGGAGGCGCAGCCGGAATCATCTTTTTCTTGTGGGGCTTCGGCGCCGAGGGCGACGGGGGCTCGGCTTGCGCGACGCGTCACCAACGGAGGACACGATGCGAACATCGCCGTCGTCGTCGTCGTCGTCTTTTTCTAGTGGGGCGAGGGGGACAAGTAGCGGCCGGCGGCCCCTTGCCCGGCCCTCGCCGAAGGCACGTCCGAAGGTATGTCCGAAGGCGCGGCCGCGCGCGGCGGCACGGCCGGCTATCACATCTTCGACGAGGCTCCGTCTCCACGTCAACGACGCGGGTCCTCTTGGAGGACGGGGGCGAGTCCGCCGGCCGCCCGCCCCGTTTCTTCCGGCCTTCCCTTCGGCGGCAACGGTGGCCGCGGCGAGCGCGCTCCTCCCCGCCGGTCTTCGCGGAGCGGCGCGCGCCGAAGTCGCCGTCTCCTCGCCGTCCGCTTCGGCGGCCGCAACCGCCGCGGCTTTCTTCTCGGGCGCCTCGCGGTGCTTGGCAAAACCGACGCGCTCGGGTGGTGTGATCTTGAAAAATTCGAATACCCGGTTCGTCCGGATCCGTTCGGCTCCGCGACGGTGTCCTTATACTCCTTCGGCGAGACGGGGCCGAGGATGAAGTCCCCGTGCGCCTCCACCTTCCTTCTCCTCGACTGCGGGAAAACAGTCCAGTCGGTCAGCATTTCATTTACCAGGAACGTAGACAAGAAGAACCCTCCTAAGGACGCAAAGTAACTTACACTCGGCTATGAAGCCGAAGACCTTCGTCCAGTCAGGGCAGGGAATGCCCCCGATATCCTCCGCCCACTCGTCTTCGGCCACGAACCGGCCCGTCCACCAACGGGCACACGGGGATGCTGCGGTACTCCTCCACGATGTCGCAAGTGCCGTACTTGCGCGCGAACCGGCGCAACATTATCACGAACTCGTCGCCCTCCGGGCACGAAGGGTTCTTGGCGTAGGACTCGTGGAGGGGCGGGAGCTCCTTCGTCGCCAGCGGGTGAGAACCTCCGGAAGAAGGGGGGCTCAAGGTGTAGTAGAACCGTCTTTCGCCGCCAATCCGAAGGCCACTTGTTCCGTATGCGGTGACCGGCTCACCACGCCGCCCTTGTACGAAAAGTTGAGGCGCCCGAACCGGCGTCCTTCTCCACGCATTGGTCCCCCTCCTCCTCGAAGACCGTCCACCGCTGGTGGTGCACCTGATGCGCCGAAGCGAACCCCTCGGCGGAGGGCTTGATCTTCGTTGTCCGGCATATCCACATGTACACCGACAGCCGCAGGATGGCGTTTGGGGTGAGCTGGTGCAGGTAGATATCGAAGTACCGGAGGATGTTGACGACGACGGGGTGCAGCGGGAACCGAAGCCCTGCGTACAATAGGTCGCGAAAGATGACAACTTCGTTGTCCCGTGGCCGCGGCACGCTCTCCCGCCGGGGGCTCGCCGGCCCCGACCATGCGGTTCTTCACCAGCGACTCCACGTCGGTCTTGTCGATCTGGCTCCGACCGAACGTGTAGGTCTTCGCAATCTCTCTTGCGACAGCATCGCGTCTCCGCTTCGGCGCCATGAATGCTAACTAAGCACGAAGCGAAAACGGAAGCAAGGGGGCCGGAGGAAGTCTTACAATAGACCTTCGAGCTCTCGCGCGTCGTAGCTTTGGGTCGCAAGTGTGGGGCAACCCAAAGGGCGGCCCCCCTTTTATAGTAATGAGTCCCGATAATTGCGCCGACGACGACCGAAATTACCTTTTTACCCGCGAACAACCCCTCACAACGGTAAATTTCCCAAGGGGCGGCGCACGTCTTTTTTCGGGTCGCCGTGTCGGCGTGGGCCGTCCGGGGGGAGTTCCGAAGACCATTCTTCGCCTTGTCGAGGTCAATCGTAAGTTCGGCCCATCGCGAGTTCGGGACGGCCCTCACCGACGAGGGGCTAGTGTTGGGGAAGTTGGTCTTCGGAAGCATCACCCTCGTCCGGGCCACGCCGCGACTTTCGGTCCGCGTACGGTTTCGGTCTCGTGGGGAAACCTTCGCCGTACGGGTGCTAACAAAACGCCGATGCCGTTTATGCCATGCGAGTTTTGTTATGCATGGATGATCCCACGTGGCGGCGCCTACCTTCGGTGCCGAAGGTACGGATGGCCGTGCTCCGGCGATGAAGGTCCGAGAGGACCGGGGACGAGGCGCGCCGGCCGGGGACATCGCGTCCGGGGCCGGGGGCGGCGCGGGCAAGGTGTCCGAAGAGGCGCGACGCCCCCGGCCCGAGATCGCTACTTCGGCGCCGAAGGTGCGGCGATCCCCGGACACGTGGCCGCCGCCGACGTGTAAAGTGGGCTCCGGACGAGGCGAGAGACAAGGGTGGCCGTGTGTAAAGGCGTTTCGGCCGTACGAAGACACGGCCGGAGGCCCGTACGACGCGGGGACTTACCGTTATACCCTTGTAAAGTGTTTAAAGCAGCTTGTCGGGAACGGAAAAGGTGTAATTGAGGCAAATGACTATACCGGGGGTCTCGGATAAATAATGAACCCCTTGTAATGAAACGGACACACCGTAATGAGAAGAGAGCACCGAAGGCAACAACCGGTCTTTCGGTATTCGGTCCGCCGAGTATTCCTTGTCTCCTCTTCTTGTATTGTTAAGTTTTAGCGTTTCCTCTCCTTGCGCGAGTAGAAGTAGAAGCCCCGTGGTAGTAAGAAAAGGGAGGGAGAGAAGCTCGGGGGGGGCTGTTGTGTCGGCGTCCACCCTTCGCCCCGATTTCCACCAACAGCCCACTTACGCGGTTTGGACAAGGAAAAAAACAGAGGCACATTCAAACCCGGAATGCCAAGATACATCCGTACCAAGCAGCAGGTACAGACAGATACTCCTATGTCCTGTATTTCCCTATCGCGGAGAACCTTTTTGGCCCCCGTCGTCCAGCTCAGGTCAAACGCGTGCTCCGACGCATGTACGCAACGCATCGCATCGCATCCCATTCCGGCATCGCCAACCAGCCGTGGACCGGACGTGTCCACAGCAGTGGGGGGGAAAACATGCAACACAGCAGCCGGGGCGCAAGGCGCGTGGGCAGGCAACCTCGACCCGGCGGCGTGCGGCGTGCCACACAGCAGCCAGGAAACTTCGGTGGCTGGATCGGTTGGTGCGGCGCACCGTCGTCAGCAGCAACGCACAGCGCCGACGACGCGCACGCCATCCTGTCTTCATGCTGGGGCCGCGCGCGCGCGCGCGATAGGCGGCGGCTTTGAATCGATCAGTTTGGCGGCGAGCAGCCGAGCACGTCGGCGTCGTCATCCCGTCCGAGAGCCCATGTGACGCAGGTGCGACCTTTTCCGCCGCTCCGGATCGAGACGTACGGAGGGGAGGCCACACGCCGGCCATTGCAAAACGTGAGATGCGTGCATGGATTTTGGTTTATCAGATACTACTACTAGCTCTGAAGAAATTCTACAACAGGACAGAATAAGAATAATTAAAGCAGCTTTATCTCTCAGAATTTCTTTTCGTTGCCAACCCTACCTAAAGAAACACCTTCATCGGAACACGTTCGTGTCGGGGACACGAAACGGCATGGCGTTCGTTCATCTGGCAACCGATCTCACTCCAGCATTGCGATCAAATCCAAGGGATCAATAATAATGGATGATTTTTGGAGAATCCAACTGATCTCATCAGATTACAAGAAAATACAACAACTAATCCAAAATAAAATAATGATCCTGACTAATCTGATCCTAGCAGCCACTTTTATGTACGGGCGAGGCGATATTCTAACTCAAGCCCTCTCTCTCCCCCTCCGATCGGGGCCGCGTATCTCAGCGCGACGATCCGACGACGAGGTGGCTCTGCGCGTCGAGCGGGACGAAGGCGAGCGCGACGAGCACGGCGAGCAGGCCGACGGGCACGAGCAGCAGCAGGAGCGGCGGCGGGGACAGCGGCGGCAGGACCAGCGGCAGGAACGCCAGCGACACGGCCACGAACAGGAACGCCAGCACCAGCTCCGCCGTGAAGTACCCCGGCGGCGGCGGCGGCGGCACCGGTGGCGGTGGCGGTCCGTTGCCGCGGCTTGTCCCCTGCGGCCGCCGGTGCTGCTTCTGCTCGACACCGTGCATTATTATCGTTCCTCCCTTGCTGCGGTGAGGATCGCTTCTCCTCCTCGCCGTCGCCGGCCTCCTCTCCATCGCCAACGGACGACGACGAGGAGGGTACCCTTCGTCTGAGGACGGTGACGGGATCAAGAACCAAAGCTCGGGCTCCGCGCTGCCGACGATCGCAAGGCTCATTCAGATACGCAGTTCCCGCCCTCAAGTTCAGCTCCACGAACAGAGAATTGATCAATCCCGTCGGTAGATGGCTGATGGCTAGTCCTAAGAATAGAAGGCCGAGAAGGAACGGGAGCTCAGGTAAATATACAAGTCGGGACTCGGGCGGGCGGCTGCACAGGGAGAGAGAGAGCAAGCAGCAGGTTCGTTGAACGGCGCGGGGTCCTCTTGGAGCAGGAGCAGAGCATGTGCTTCTGCTCCGTCCGCCCAGGCAGCTGCACGTTTTGACCCGATCTGTACCCCACGGAACCTCGTATTCCATGAACCGTCAGACTCCAGTCGGCTCGTGCCCTTTTGAACGAGATGACAGGGGAGATCAGCGTCGGGATCACGAGCGGTGGCCGGTGCGGCGTATGTGGCCGGGGGCGGCGGTGTGACAAGGCCCCAAGAGGAATCGGAGTCGTCGGGTTGGTTGCGTTGCGGCGCGGCAGGCGTGGGATGCTGGATGGGAGCGCGGTTGTTGGTCGCGTCTTGGCTTGCTTAATTGCTCTCGACTCACTTGGCGCTCCGCGGCCCTCGCGTGCCGCGAGCCGGCCGACAGGGTTCGGCCGGGCGGCAGCGTGCGGTATGATTCTTCCAATCATGTCCCTTTCTACTTCAAGGAAGGATGCGCACGATCATGGCATCATGCGCCCGTTACTGCCTTGTCGAAATTAATGAATCGGCTTAGCGGTGGATGAATTGTTCGCAACACAACCAAATCCTCTTTTCAAGTTATCACTAAAAGAATCATGCGAAGGTGTGAGTTGCAGGCGTTTGAAGAATTCAACCATTTGAAAGGTGCAACCTGTGGAATTCCTTGCGATTCGAAGAACCTGTTGCGGTCAATTTCGGTCTTCCCTGAGGTCATGACACGTTGTTTAGTTTGCTAGAAATTCTAACGTTTTCTTCACCCTCTCTCCATCACATCACAATAAATACACCAAAAAACATATATTCATAGTATTAAATATATGTAAAAAAATAACTAATTACATAGTTTTGATGTACTTTGCGACACGAATATTTTAAACCTAGTTAAGCTATGGTAGGATAATATTTACCACAAATAAACGAAACATGCTACAGTGTGTATGAACCCACTTGTGCAAAACAAGGCGTTAAAAAGACAAATTTTCCTACAACTAAACAAGGCGTAGGAACCCACTTGTGCATGTTCTGCGGAGACTGAATTGCAGCAGTTTTTTTTGGAGAGGACTGAATTGCAGCAGTTGAAACAGAAAAGTGCGAAGAGGCCCATGCAAGTATTTTCCGAACTATGCCCCATCATTGTTTTTTTAATATTTTTATATATTTTAATTATTTTGCAAATTTATACTATCGTTTCAAAATTTATCAAAAATAAACATCAATCGCAGTGGGCCACGGCGGCCACGACGGAAAAGGCCTACCGCCGTAGGCCACGGCGGCCGAACGTCACCGCCAACGGTCGAGTGCAGGGTGTGGGTCCCACGACACCTTACTGCCGTGTGCCACGACGGTTGGAGGTGCGGCCGCCGTGGGCCACGACGGTAGGTCATTTCCGCCATGGCGGCAGCCGCGCCTATATAAAGAGCGACGGCGGCCGCCGGCCCTCCTCCCCTTCGCCCGCCGCTCTCAAGTATGTTCTCTTCTTTTTTTAATTAATTTAATTTGTGTAATTAGTGATTAGATTTAGATATAGAAAAATCAGTTTTTAATTGGAAAATTTAAAAATTAGTTAATTTAATTAGTTTGGATTTAGAAAATAGTTTTTAGTTTAGAAATATGGAAATTAGTTTAGATTTAGAAAAGTAGTTTTTAATTAGTAAATTAGTTTTTAGATTAGAAAATATAGAAATTTGTTATTTTAATTAGTTTAGATTTAGAAATGTAGTTTTTAGGTTAGAAAATTAGTTTTTAGTTAGAAAATTAAGAAATACGATAATTTAATTCATTTAGATTTAGAAAATTAGTTTTTTATTTAGAAAATAGAAATTAATTAATTTAATATGTTTAGATTTAGAAAATTAGTCGTTTAGTTTAGAAAATATAGAAAATTAGTCTATATGTTCATAAATTGTAGAAATTAAATAAATTACTGTAGTTTATTTAGAAAATATAGAAAATAAGTTTATCTGTTTTATATATTGTAGAAATCATTTTAGCATGTGTAGAAATTGTCGAAATTACTTTATTTTATTTAGAATTAATAGAAAATTGGTTTATCTGTTCTAAAAATTTTAGAAATTACTTTAGTATGGGTAGAAATTATATTAATTACTTTATCCTGTTTAGAAATTCTAGAAAATTAGTTTATCTATTCAGGAAATTGTCGAAATTACTTTTATTTGTTTATAAAAGTTATCTTGTTTGGAAAATATATACAATTAGTTTATCTGTATTAGAAAATGCAGAAATTCTAGAAAATTACTTTACCTCGTCTAAAAAATGTAGACATTGTAAATAAATATATTATTTGTTCTAGAAAATTACTTTATCTATTGTAGAAAAATATTTTACTTGTTCAGGTATTGTAGGGGAGTCGAAGGCGAGGCTGAACCTCATGTCACACCAGGAGAACGAGCAAACGTTCGACAGGATGGATGCCATCACCACGAGGTTCCTTGTCGCAGTCAACTAGCGCGACAACCCGTTTCTACCTTGTTTCCATGGTACCCCCAGTCGTCCTCTAGTTCCGCCTTGACTGGTCGTTCCCACACGACACCGTCGTCCTCGTCGCGGCCACCCTACCCTGCGCGCCCTCCGGTGCATCCTCCTTTGAGGATGTCTCATCTAGGGGGTTTCTTCTCTTAGAGGTCCTGCACCTACACCTGCACCAGCACCAGGAGGACCAGGACCAGCACCACGAGGACCTACACCAGTACCAGCACCAGTGGTAGCAGCAGCACGAGCAGTAGCACCGGTTCCTTCCTCGTCCACTAGCGTTGTTCTTCCGTCAGGTAATGACCACAACTCTATCTCGAACCATATACAAATACTAAATTCTATTAATTATGACACGTGATTTAATAATACTATTTGTTTCATCTTACGTCGGCAGCGGCGTCACTCCTAACTCCACCCTAAAGGACCAGGCCGGAGGGTCCGGGTCCAGATTTGACGACTTGGCCTTCGACTTTGACTTTGACTTCTTGCAGGGTTTGCAGTCGCAGGACGAGTTCGTGGGTCGCAGTTAGGAGGCGTGCCACCCACGTGGACTCAGGAGGGAGCAGGGACGCATCCAGGAGCCTCACAAATGCCAGGAGTGAGCGGTGGGACGCAGCCAGGAGGGTCGCAGCTGCCAGGCGCGAGCGGTGGGGCGCAGCCGTCTCCAGGAGGGTTGCCAGGGTCGTCCCACGAGGTTGCAGGGTCGGCGGCGGCGACGCCGACACCGTAGCCGACTGCTGCTGCTAGGCGTCGGCAGATCCACCCACGTGTCCCGTTGACGTACCATTGCGAGCAGACGCACGCCGCAGTCCGAGCTGACATGCTGCTCAAGAAGATCAGACAATGCTAGATTAGGTCGCATATTGTTTATACAAGAGCATCATTATTTGCAAAGAAAAACTGAATATGCCATTGCAAGAGGAGAGGAACCTCCTTATTGTGGTCTTTATGCTCCCCTAGTAGAATCGTGTGTTGCTAATCCACCCGCTAAAAAAGCTATCATGAAAAATAAACCTTCGTCGTCACATAGCAAGAATGACTGAAGTTTGTCATTTCTTAAGATGTTGTAATCTTTCCTGGAGTGCTATAATGTTTTGAACTGGATCATATTCTGATTGTGTTGTAATAATCGAACAAGCAATCCTAAATTTCCCTTGTTTAATTTTCTACTAGATTTAATAAAGTTTTATCAAAAAATTAGATCATAACCGTCGTGGCCCATGACGGTTGGGCCTTGCCGTCGTGGCTCACGGCGGTTAGGTCCAACCACCGTGGAGGTTCCCCAACCGCCGTGGACGGCCACCAATCGCTGTGGGCCACGACTATTGGGGGTGTAAACGCCGTGGCGTACGACGGTTGATATTTTTGATAATTTTCAAAACGGTCTTGTAAATTTGCAAAATGATTAAAAAATATATAAAAATATTTATTGTTTTTCATCCCGTAAAAGCCCACCAAAGAAGAGTAGTGTGTGTGTTTAGCCCAATGGCCCAAATTGGAAAAGCGAAGGCCACGCACTCACTCACGCCGCTCCGTTCCCGGCCGCCCCCCAGGCACCTCCACGCCGTCCTCGCGTCGGTGGGCTCCGTCCGCGTCCCTCCTCGTCGCCGGCCTTGTTGAGGAACTCGGAGGAGGTTGCGTGCCCCGCGACGAATTCCAAGCTCTGATTCAACAGTCGCGCGGACCAGCGCCGAGCAAGAGCTTCCACCCATCGTCGCCACCTCTTCACTGCCCTGTACCTTCAGCAGCAGCAGGAGGACACCATGAAGGTCGACGTCAACGCCCTGCGCTACCTCACCAAGGACGACTTCCGCGTCCTCACCGCAGTTGAGATATGTCAACTATGTTTCCTGTGATGTTCGGATTATTATTTTGAGATGTAACTGTGTAATTGCTTGCTTAGCTTGTGATTGGAGGTAGTACTACTGGTGTTTGGACCTTGTAATTTTTAGTTCTGGAATTGCTTATAACTTGCAATTTGTGGTGCAGAGATAGGCAGATAATATTCTTATTATAACATTAAATCTCCATCCTATATGCCTAACTTTACATTTAGCAAAAATGAAGCTATATGTTGTAGTGCTTCTACATAAACATTTATGTGCTGAAATTGTTTAAGCTGAACATGGAAGCTTCAGAGCAGCTAATGTTTACTCTTGGTGTTTATCAGCAATCTGCCTGTTAACATATGGAACTTTTTGCTGAGCGGAATATGTTATTTATGCTTTGTAAATCTAGGCATGGAGGCACATACAAAGTTCTGAGGAATCTTTTGAAGAACAAGTTGGTGCATCATGACGCTACTAAATGTGAGTCATTGGTAGTTCATCCTGAGTATTGCTTGCTAGTACTTTAGTGGCGTGTTTTTATTGCTTTACCGGTTATGTTCTGTACAGATGATGGATATCGGCTCACCTATCTTGGACATGACTTCCTTGCCATCAAGACTTTGGTTAATCGAGGAGTTTTTGCTTCAGTTGGCCGTCAAATTGGTGTTGGAAAGGAGTCAGGTATGTTGCGGTCTAGTGTTAATTCTCTGTTTCAGTAAGGTATACAGGGGCATATGAAATTAATTCTAAAATCTCTGTGATATCCAGACATATTTGAGGTTGCAACAGAGGATGGTACAGTGCTTGCCAGGAAGCTTCATAGGCTGGGCAGGACATCTTTTAGGGCTGTGAAATCTAAGCGTGACTATCTAAGGCATCGAAGGAGTTTTAATTGGCTGTACCTCTCACGACTTGCAGCCTTGAAGGAATTTGCCTTTATGAAGGTATTTTTCCTTATTACGTTTCTACTAGCTATGTCTGACTATATGCTCTTTTGATTACCTTTTTTTGTTTGGTTATCCTTGACTACTCATATTTGCAGGCTTTAGGAGACCATGATTTTCCTGTTCCTACTGCTGTGGATTGCAATCGACATTGTTTGATCATGTCACTTGTACAGGGATATCCTCTGTAAGCATATGCTTATCATCCGTGGATTCTTATATCAGTTTAAGAGTATGTTCTGTCACAGAGCCTGATACATGTTGCCTTATTGTTTGCAGTGTTCAAGTGAAAGAGTTACAGAATCCAGATGATGTTTTTGACACAATTCTTGGCCTTATCGTTCGTTTGGCAGAGCATGGGCTGATACATTGTGACTTTAATGAGTTCAATATCATGGTATTTCATCCTTTTCCTCTCCCAGTTTGTGTTGATTTATAAATTTTAAATCCTTGACTATTCATAGAACTAAAGCTTATGTGGATAAGATACTATGGTACTTTTTTTTTGTGTGTGTGGCAAACACATGAACTGGATGCATCATTTTGAATAATTGCTAAATGTGGTACACGATAATTTTAAGATACTTAGTTTTGTGATATAGTACACAATAATACTAAATGTGTTACATGTTAGTATATATCAGTGTATTACTTTAATCAATGCCATTGTCGTGCAGATTGATGATGATGAAAAAATAACAGTTATTGACTTCCCACAGATGGTTTCTGTCTCTCATCGTAATGCCCAAATGTACGCAGCTTACTCAGATAACTGATGTGGTAGTGTCTTATTTGTTTTCCACTTTTCTTAAAAAATGGATTTTGCATTTGCAGGTTCTTTGACCGAGACATTGAGTGTATCTACAAGTTCTTTAACAAGAGGTTTGTAATAAATGCAAGAAAGGATTAAATCGTCCTAATTTGGTATTAAGTAAAATAGTAAATTTTCTATTAAGATTTCTTTTCTTCCTGTTAGGTTCAATCTTAAGTCAGAGATAAACGAAGAACAAGATGGATCTGAAGTGACGGTGAAGGGACTAGTAGGCCATCCTTTTAGTCTGTGAAAATGTCTGCTGGTTCCTTGGACAAGGAACTAGCTGCAAGTGGATTTACCAGTAAGGAACAAGTGGAAATGGAGAAGGTAGGGCAGATGTTTGTGCAAACTCATGTGTATGTTTATAGCTTGTATTCCAGCTTAGTTTTCTGATGCTTCTTTTTTGCTATTTTGCTTGCAGTACATTGAGGAAGATGCTGAAGGACAGGATTCCAGCTCAGATGATGATGAAGAGGTTTGCGATGCTGTGCCTATTGATTCCTTGAAGATAGACCAGGTATGCCTATAACAAGCTACTGTGAATGTGAAAAATGGGCATGTAGTCACTAGTGAGTCTAGTTTAGAAGTCACTGTTATTCAAGTATATTTTGGCGTTGTTTCTCAGGATTGTTCTGATGAGCCTGATTGTAATCTTAGCTCAAGGAATTCAGGTGGACCTGGAACTTTTTCTGAAGAGGTTAGTCATCTATCCATCAGACTGAATAAACAAACTTTTTGATTGCCTTGTTTTCACATTTCTTCACTGCACAGTATGGAACAAGTTGCAGTGGTGAGAGCAGATCGGAAGATCCTCCCTCAAGTAGGATTGGGGACACAAAGAATCCGCTTGAATCAGATGGCAAGGTGCTTTCCCAGGAAGATGACGATAATGACGATGAGTCGTCGGACGACGACGATGAGGAGGAAGACGCGGAGCTCACAAAAAAACTAAACAAGCAAAGGAAAAAGGTAATCACAGCTGCCCATGGGCGGAGAAGGCCCGTGTCCTCCAGGAACGCCTACAAGGACAAGGGGAAGGGCACCATGAACTCCAAAATCCAGAGGCAGGCATGCAAGTGGTGATGGTTGAAGCTGAACACCTGCAGCGCTTCGTACTGCAATGCTAAAAGATTAGAACGGATGTGTATGGCTTGTAGAACAGAGGGGCTCCCTGTTGTAGAATCAACTCTGGTGTTGTTGTTTTCTGCCGTGCCTTACACGGTTCCGATGAGATCAGCTGTATGCTGCTTCTGTTTACTTACTGAATATATGATAATGAGAATACATGTTTACCCTCGTCAATGTGTTGGCATTTCCTTTTCCTGTGGAATAGAACCCAGCAGCGTTTGTTCCTTTTCCCGGGCTTTTTAGTTTTTTTAGAAGCATTTCAGATCCCTGCTATGAACGGGAAACGCTCTCCATCACAAGTCACCACAACGCTACACAGAAAAGCACCTCACTCCATAACATTTGCCTTGAGTCAATCCAAAGCATACAAACACCACGTTCATATCACAGCACCCGTTATGGCTGATCAGACACTACTAATCTACTAGCAAGCACTGATGATTGATCAGACACTACTAATCTACTAGCAAGCACCGAATGGTTGTACGAGGACACTTGCATCCTCTGACGGTCTCCCAGACCTTTTGCTATTATAGCTCCGAGAGTTTCTGGAGCGCACTAGACTTCACCGCCACGTCCTCCGGTGCTGCCTTCTTCAAGAGCGGCAGCCCGCCTCATCAGCTCGAGCCTCGCCGGCGGACGTGCCGACCCAGCCGTCCCGCTGCCGCTGCCGCTGCCGCCATCGTTCTTGAGCGCTTTCCTCCTCTTGGCCTTCTGCGCCCAGCCCACGAGGCTCTGCTGCACGTGCTCGTCGAAGATCTCCTTCTTGAAGAAGGTCCCCATCTTCGCAAACAAGAGAACAAATGGTCACAAAAACCACGTTTCTGTTGTTTTTTTCGAGCACCCAAAATGGTAGCCGATCGATGTTGGCATAATGGGGGGTATAGTGGCGCACACCTGGGTGACAATGGCGTACAGAGGCAGGGTGCTGTAGCTGCAGACGAGTTGGATAATGGCCCTGCAAGTGCAAGGTTGACAATTTGACACCATGAAGCTGAAACATATGGATGGCCCCTTGGATTATTCAAAATAAATCGGTTGAGTAGCTAGTTACCCAACGACGAGCCTCGGCACGATGAAGGGGACGTGATCCATGATGCAGGAGTTGAAACCGTAGGTAGTCTTGCAAAGAGGGGAAGGGAAAATAAGTTGCCGTCAGCCTTCAATCTTAGTTCTTCTGTACTCTTATTTTTCGGAGTTTGGTTATACACTTACAAGAATCCAGAAGAAGAAGGCGATCTCGAACGCGTTCTGGAAGAGGATGAAGTGGATCAGGTACAAGACAATCTTTGGCCGTCCGAACCAGAAGTGTTCGTCTGATGGATTGACGACCAAGTCGCCCTCGATTGCGGAGTGCTTCTCGGCAACCTCAATTGCCAGCTGAGTTATGACGTGCTCTAGCTTGGTGCCAACGGCCAGCAGAAGCTGCAAGAAGCAAATAAACAAGTGCCCAGTAAAGTTCGGAATCTCCAATCAAGGGCACAATTCAAGGTTGATCTGAAATTTTGCCAAATTAAGTTTGCAGCTTTCCAAGAAACTCATTTAGTTACAAAGAACCACTTACGAGAAGGGGAATGAAAGAGATCCAAAAGTATGTATGCCAACCTGTAGATTTGGAACAGGTATAAGATCATTAACAAAGAGGCACTGCATAATACTAGTTTACAGTGAATACTAGCAAGGGTACAGTAAACAAGCAGCGGAAAAAGCAGTTCTGTAAACGAATGAAGACTTTGAATCTTTTGGTGAGATTGAACTCACCATTGACATTCAGCAACATGAACACCACAACAAATATCCACAAGTACCAGCTATGTGAGAAGAAAAGGCAAGATAGTTAGGTTCATCAACTGTGCTTTCAACAACTGCTAGTACATGAACTGAGGCTGCATGAATTCGCTGACATGAGTACCTAATGCCAACCACCTTCTTAAAATCAGCCTCCAAAGCTCGTAACATGTATCTGTGGAAATCGAATTTTGGGTTCGCCCGGCAATGTGTCTGAAAAGAAATATTGCCACCTGTGTTATAATCGAGAAGGACCGCATACTGCATCCCTTTATTTTTGTTCAAGAAAAAAATCAAGAAGGAATTATGTTATCCTTACCATGATGAAGCCAAGTCGCATTGTAGTGTAGTCTGATTTAGTAACTGACCCGTAAAACTGCTTAACAAAAGAATGCTGAAAGTAAAAGCTTAATGAGTTGGTCAAACTGACACTTGATAATCAGTTACCATGTAAAATGCATTAATGATACAGTAGTTAAAAAAGTAGCATGTACTATTAAGCATTTGAGTGTATTTCAGTTTGGGAATGTTGCTAAAAAATGATTAAGAAAATAGTAAATTATCCATTATAGTCCAAGTGGAGTAGAACTGTCAACTGTGTAAGAGGGACCAGAAGAAACATCATAGTAGGTTGTGCAAGTTTGTCTAGCCCAAAGTTAACCAGATTGCATGATGAAAGGATAGTGTAAGCTTAAGAAATTAATGCAGTGCAATAAGGAATTAATTCAGCTTCAGTTCATACAAAAAAAATACATTATTTTGACTGAAAGCAGCATGAGATTCATTTCTTACCAGCCAGCTCAATATTGCTGAATCTCTGCCAATACCCTTAAAATGTTCCCTAATAAATTCACATTGATGCACATAGGTCACCTTCCTTTGCCCTGCAGTTCCATAGGATTGTACCAAAAAGGCAGCCTTAATATTTTTTCATTAACATTAGCATTAACTTGTGTACAAAAGGACAATTGCTCTTTGGTTCCAGATCACCATGCATATCATTTAACCAAAACATGAGCAGCAAACAAGATAATACTACCATTTTCTGCAGCATCCTTCTGAAATTCATCCTCCCAGTGTTTCCATTGACGAATCTGAATAAAGACGGAGTTAAAGTTATTTGAAACTAAGGTTAATATACACATGCATTAAATGAAATGTCATCTATACTTTACCCTCGCGCTTCCTAGAAGCATAGTCAAAACACAGAAAATCACATGTGCGATGGCTAGAATGAAAATGAAGATATGCAGTTGATGCAGCGCTTCGACTGACAGCAAAGGAACCTCTCCCTGTTGACAAAGACGCTAGAGTTAGAAAATTTTCTTATTTGGAAAAAAAGAAAAAGAAAAAAGAGAAAAGTTTTAGTCACATAGCAGCTGCATCATAAGGAAATATCATAACCATTGACTATGTCCCATATCCTGTTAATATTCTGTGATTAAGGCAGCACAACTAATCCCAAAATGGGAAAACAAGGAAGCCAAGATCAGTGTTCAGTAGAAAGCACATGAAAACAATTGCAATTTCTAGTGGAAAATCTGTAAGAATATACCACTTAAACTATTTTCTGTATTTTGAGGCAATTTCAGGCTCCCCATAATTTTCATTGGATAATAGCCAATACGACTGCCCCTGGGGAACCCCATTATTTATGTGTGCTTTTGTGATCTTATCTAAACACTAAGATGGAATTTGGAAATAAAGAAAGACCACCCATGTGCAATCTCCAGTTCCGGACCAGCAGCATGCAAGATCAAGCACGATGCATATGAATACAGATACTATCAAATGAATGATGCAAGCTAATAAATTTCAGGATGGTTCGTTAATGATTGAAACCATAAGCTGCTATGACAAGCACTTGAATGGAATAGCATGAAGCAGCAACTGTTGTTCTAACTCATCCACACACACCTTTCGGCAATGCTGAGCCCTTGGCCCACCCTCGGCAAGCAGACGCCGACGGGTGAGGCCTAAAATTCCGGCAGCAAGGCCATGCGCCTCGGAGGGGCTCAGTTCGGCCTGTTCCCTTGCTGTATTGCATGGGAGCATGTGGATGGTCCAGTCTAGAGGAATGCAGATCCTCTGGATCATCCCTTGGGAAACAGTCAGCAGCAGGGAGATGAACCCCAAAAGCATCAGTTCTGCAAAAATCGAATCATAGTCGTCACAGCTTGATGTGAGTTTAGAAATGAGCATTGATATCAAATTTTTGCACTGAAGATGAGTAAATGTCCCCCCTGCTTTCTGAATTCTTAAAGAAGCACATAAACCTCAGCTTCACCTGAAACTGAAAAATGCAAGTTAAATGGCCGAAAAAGAACAGATCAATACCTTCTTTGACCTTGAGTAGAGCCTCGAAGAGCGCCTTCTGATTCTTTCCCTTAAACGTCTGCTCTCACAGTGGACACCAAGGTGCAGCGTTAAATCTTCTTTTAAGTGCTGAGATTTGAGAAACGCAGGGAAACACCAATCGCGGTTACCTTGCCGAGGTGATGCAGGCACCTCTCGGCGGCGAGGGAGATGACGACGATGAGGGAGCAGACTGCCGCCACGATCCACGTCGGCGTGTACTCCAGCGCCGTCGACTCCGATTCCCCGCCGCCACCCTCCATTCCCGCCTCTCCCTCTCCCGCAGCCTACCCCCGGCACCGTACCCTTGTGCAGCGTCTCCTTCCCTGCAGGTGCGCAGCGCGGCGAGCGCCGGGGTGTAGTGGAGTGGTTCGCCTGGAAGCCTGGCACCCGGCAGTGAGTGAGGTTTGGTTTTGGTTTGGCTTCGGAGCGCGGCGCGACGCGTTGTCTTGTCGTTTGCAGTTAGCGCAGCGTACGATGGTTCGAAAATTAACGCGCATCGCTTTACTATTTGCACTAATTAGGCCGCGCTGGCCTGGCGATGGCGAGCGGAACCCGTCGCTCACGGCGCGCGTCCGTCCGGTGAGCACGGCCACTGGCGCCGGCAGTGCGGCGGCGCGCGTACGTGTCAGCAACGCGTCGAACGGAACGGAACGGACTGGAGGCCCAACTGCTCGAGGCCAGTAGCAGCTAGCACGGGTCCCCTTCGATTCATGCCGGAAGATGGCCACGGCTGCTGCTGTTATGGCGTCACGGCGTGTCCCCGTTGCAGTTTTCTTTCCATGGCTGCTCGCTGGCAGGGGACAGGACGTGGCGTCGGTGAAAGTGAAGGGCTGGCTCTGGCTGGCTGGCAGGTGAAACCTCGCCGGTAGAAGAGAAAAGCTGGCCGCCTGGCCCTGGACGAGCAGTGCGAGCACTGCAGGACGGAAACGGGGAAGAAATTCGCTCGTGGTTAGTCGATGGAATGATCAATGATGGATGTGCAGCAGGTTAGAGCAGCTGCAACCTGCAATTAGTCTTGGCAAAAGGCAACGTAGGACAGATGCATTAGTGCCAATCTGATGGGCCATGAATGGATCCAGGAGGTTCAGGAGGCCATGATGATGACATCTCCCAGAGACCCAGACAGATTGAGCAGGATGCAGGAGGCGAGGGCATCTCAACTCGCGCGCTCCATCACCTCAGCCAGGGTCGTCTCGTCTGTCAACTGTTCGGAAGTCTGCACCACCAAGCGACGGTTTCAGTCTTTCAGAAGATGCGTGTATGTGGTTCGGAAGTCCGGGCCGTGTGTTTTGCTTTAGCCGGCTCAGCACTAAATAGGCCCATATGTGGTTCGAATGCTCACGGCCCGCTCCGGTGCAAACTTCTCCTTTATTTTCCCTTTCTTTTTCTGTGATTTTTTAAGCTCGAAGTGTTCTTCTTTCTGCTGCAGTTCTGCTTCCAGCAATGCCGCGTGACGTACCAAACTCGTGAGAAGCAGACGCTGAATACCATGGAGCATCCATCAATGCACGCGGGAGGCCTTTGCGCCGGAACACGTTTTCATCATTGGTGCCTGGGGGTCGCCGGCGGCGAGGACCACGGCCAATTTGACGCGCACCGGTGGTCGGTGGTCCAGGCGACACTGGCTGCAGCCTTGAGGCAAATCAACAGCGCCAAGCAGAAATCGCAACGTGACATTGATCTCACAGGCCGGGTGCCACTGACGAGGTGACGGGTAGTAAAGCCACCCAAGCAAATTCCCGAGGGGCCAGCAGAGAACGCAGGCGATTGGTTAAGGCACGGCGCTGACCTCCCGCTGCCGTCGCGAGCCCGTTTCAACTCGAGAGGAAGAGGAGGTAGGGGCTCGGGGCGGAGGGCCGCAGGCCGCAGCGGCGGCTCAAGACGGAGCCAGGAGGGGATGCGTGCGGGGAAGGAGGGGGGGGGGGGGGGGGGGGCGTCATATTATACACGCGCCAAGAATAAGATTGTATTTTCATGTCTTTTCACAAATACACGCATTAAGTATTTATAGTATGAAAATCAACATTTGCTTGATCTACGGAAGGAAAGAATTCCTATTAGAGACGAGATGACAAACTGACCGTTTTAACAAAATTTGTGAGAACGTCTCCATCCTCATTTTGGGTGACTAGAAAAAATGTAGTTAATAATTTTACCATTCATGAATTAATATTGCAACCTATTTCTTAATGACAATGCATGTACAGCTAAACAAATAGCTTGATTACTAGAATTTGGGGGCATGATTTGGACGTGTGGCAAGTGCTGGCACTGCTTCCCATAACCCTTGTGGGTACTCAGGCTCATGGCCTTGCTGCATGTTGTGAATCGTTGTTACTGCAAAACTGTGAATCTACTCGATCTATTAAAGAAAGGTGGCAACAGCAAGGGGGGCTATGGCCCACCTTGGCCAACACTTGGCTCGGCCAGTGTAGCCGGCGACGGACGGGAAGGCGGAGCCCGAGGAGGATACCGGGGAGGACGCGGGGGGTTTATGTAAATATTTTGGATTGTTATTTACAATATTTATATTAAAACCCTTATTTTGGATCGCGACTATTGATCGCAATCCAATTTAGGGGGGGTTCGATAATCGATAGTTGGGGGCATCCTGATAAATATTGGATCGCGATCGATTCTGGGAGCGCGGCCGTGGCGGCGTGGCGGCTCGGCTTCCGTCTTTACGCTCCGACTCTGGGAGCAGCGGCGGCTGCGAGGGTGGTCATGGACGTCCCCGCGCCGGTGGATTTGAGAAGATCGTGAGGGCCCCCGCGCCCATGATGGCCTCCGGCGTCAGCTTGTGGGATGAGGAGTAAAGATGGCAACGGGCATGACGCCCGCGGATACTTAGTTCCTACGCCCGCGCCCGCCACCTAGAACTCACGCCCGCGCCCGCCACCCGCCACGGGTAGGAAATCACGCCCGCACCCGCAATCCGCGGATATTTCGTGCCCGTGGGCACACCCGTGCCCGCCAGATTAGCATATGCATATATAGCTAGATAGCCTTAGCCACAAGTCCACAAGAGATATTTAGATAAAGATATCACAACAATGGTTTACACTCCACAAGTCCATATCAATAAGATTAAACATAGTCATTCAACATCTCACACATTATTTGTTTCACACGCATACGACTAACGAAATGCAAGCATTCAAGTATGCAACAACTCAAAGTCACAATTCTCAAACATAAATTGTTCAATAACTGAACATCAACAAACAGAACATCAAATAAGTTCATTAGTCGGAATCCGCCATTGTAATGCAAGACTCTTCCTTCATTTCTTCTTCAATATCTTCGAGGCATGACCAGAAGCTATTGAACTTTCCATCAGCATCTACAATCAATAATATGTATTAGTTGCTGCATATACAATCTGAACAAGATTCAATATGAATCTTTCGAATGGCTGAATTGTTTACCTTTGAGAGTGTGTCGAAGCCGACTTTGACCACACATCAAAGCTTCCAACATTTTAGGAGTAAGACGACTACGATGCTCACTTAGAACCCTCCCACTAGTGCTAAAAGCTGCTTCGGATGCAACGAAGTAGTAATTGGAATAGCCAAGATGTCACGAGCAATCAACCTCAAAGTAGGATAACGAGTTCCCTCCAATTTCCACCAACCCAATATATCAAAGTAGTCATTTCGATCATGAGGAAGAGATTCTTCCTCCAAATAGCGATCCAACTCATTCTTACTTCTGACAAAGCTAGTGGTCTTCTTATTTTCATTAAGGGTTTTGAAAATTTCAAACACAAGCAGTCGCATTAAGCGATGATTGTGCACCACTAGATGATGTACTTACAAACTCTTGCTCTCTCACATGGTAGTGTTTCATCAAATCAATAAGCAATTCATGGGCCTCGGTAACATATTTCTCGATTTGCCTCTCGACCAAAAATGGCAATATAACAAGCATGTAACATTGTCATCTTAAGACGTGGATCAAGAATAACAGCAACAGCCATAAGACCATGGATATCAGTCCAATACTTGTCATACTTTTCAATCATGGCATTAGACATATCCCTAATGGTTTCATCTTCATTAAAACTCCATGAGTTCATAGCAAGTTTAATTTCACACACTTTAGGGAAGAAAAGATTAGCTGTCACATATTTTGTCCCAGAAAACAATTCAGTCAGGTCATAGAACAATTTCAGTTTGTCGCAAACAGTAGTAGCAAATTCCCAATCAGCTTCTGATGGACAGACATAGTTCTTATCTAGCTCACCCAAGCGCACAAAAACTTTACGGTAAGGTATAGCAATAGAAAGCATGATATAGGTTGAGTTCCATCATGCTATCATTGGTACTGCAATTGTCAAGGGTCACCGTTGAAACCCTCCGATCAATATCCCAGCTCTGGAGACATTTGTGCAATGCATCACAAATAGCCTCTGCAGTATGTGGGCATGGTACATATATGAACCTACACAAAAATGAGTACACAAATAAATAACCTGGACATCAAAGTAAATAGTTTGGACAACAAGTAGTGAGTTAATGGAAAGCAGCCAAAATAGATAATCACCTCAATATGCGGCTCGTAAGTGTCCATGAATCATCTACAAAATGTCCTGTGTGACCATATATCCTCTTTTCGATTGTCACCGTCCACAAGTCGGTGGCAATAGCAACACGACAATTGGTCCTTTGCAAGAAAATCCTAGCTTTCCTTTTCTCTCCCTCATAAAAACTCGGGATATCCTTTCTAATAGTGTTCCCAGTTCCCATCTTAAATAAAGGCCGCAATGCACTAACAAACTTACGAAAACCATGGTGATCAACAATGGACGAGAGGGTACTCATGCAGTACAATCATGGAATAAAGAGCTCTTCTAGCTACTTCTTGATCAAACACATAGTTCTCTACAGCTACTGTCCCCTTTTCAGTGGTACCAAATCTCAAATTGCTCTGAATTTTGTCACCAGGCTTCTTGTTATTATAGATGCAAGATTTCAAGTGAGTTTTCAAGTGACTCGTACCATTTCTTGATGTGGTCGAAAGCTTCCTGTCGCAGTGGGTGCACTTGGCTTTCCATTTACCTCCATCCCACACCTTGGTGAAGTCATTCCACACCTTTGAAGTGAGCTTCCTTTTGCGCCGGGAGGAGCGACAACTTCTTCATCATCTTCTCCCTCGATACATCCACAATCTCTCTATCTTCGGTATCATCCGGTCGAACAGAGGCACCAATCCCGTGTCCGAAGCTTGCACTCGAGAGCTAACGGGGGTTGCCATTGCAATCGCATGTCAACAAACAACACAAATCAACACACGAAATCGGAATCGGTTGAGCATTGAAGTGAATCTAGATCTTGCACGGACAAAGGAACAAATCGATTCGGGGGAGGGGGAGCACGCGGAGACCGCGCACGCGCGTGCCCGGCCCCGGCCGCCCGCCTTGCGCCGCGGTGCGCCCACCTGCGGCCCTTTGCGCGCGGGCTGCGCAGCTGCGGCGATGCGGCCGGTGCGGGGTGCGGGGGCGGTGCGGGCGCGGTGGCCGGGGGGCGGCGGGGTGCGGCGCGCGCGGCCGGCGCCTAGGGGCCCGGGGGGCGGCGGGGTGCGGGCGCGCGCGGCCCGGCGCCTAGGGGCACGGGGGCGGTGGGGTGCGGGCGCGCGCGCGCGTGTCCGGGGGCCGGGGGCGGGGTGCGGCCCGGCGCGGTGGCGCCTAGGGGCCGGGGGGGGCGGCGGGCGGTCGGGTGGATTTGGGATTGGGAGGTCGCTCGAGGGCCGGGGCGGCGGGGAATTGAGGGCTTGAGGCCGAGGGGAAACCCTAAGTTGTGTGTATATATACATAATTACAGGCGGGTCCCACATGTCATAGCGGGTCCGGCGGGTATGCGGGTGAGGATAGCAATTTTTTTTGCCCGCGAGTAACTATCCGCTGGATTCAAGTTCGTACCCGCGCCCGCGCCCGCGGGCGGGGAATGGTGCCCGTATCCGCGCCGGTTTCCTACCCGCGGGTACGCGGATATTTTGCACCCGTTGCCATCTTTAATGAGGAGCAGGTCAGCGGCGTGTAAGCTGGAGGAGACGGGCAGCGGGCGGAGGTGTATCAGTGGCGGCAAAGAGAACGGCGAGGTCATGACGAGTTTTACGAGGCAGGGTTTGCCACCCATGTGGCCATGTATCGAGAGAGGAGAGGTGATTGAAATGCCTGCAGGATGAAGATGACGCCGAGAATATGTGCAGTGTGCTTTAGCTGAAGAAGATGGCACCCCATCGGTGATGAACACACCACTCTATAGTCATCAGAGCTTGCAGACATCTCATTCACAATTTCATGGAGTATATGACTGACGGTGGCCACTCTGTCTCAAATGGTTTGATTGCTTGTCTGAACTCTGAAGACTGATAATTTATGACCCTTGTAGCTTGTCTGAAGATGCATGTCAGCAGTGAAGCTGGTTGCGCTTGGGGGGCTGCATTTGAGTTATGCTGGTAAGATAGATCAGCATGGTAGATGATTTAATGTTCCTGATTCCTGTTACTTGTAGTTCTTCAGTTAAATGAATAAATTGACATCTCGTCAGAGAGAAAGGCTGTTACTTCCAAAAGATTAGTAGACAAATGGAACATGATTTTTTTTTTCATTTTTGGTATGCTGTTGGAAAAAGGGAACTAGAAATTCTATATTTTCTTTGCCATGTGGTTCAATGGTACTAGCGCTGTAAGGTATGACCACACAGTCACACACACATGCAAGTTTCTGTTCTTTGAATCGTCTCTGGTTCAGGCTTTGAACAACCTCTTGACCCATTTTTGTCACTCAGTGTTTCAGACGGGCCTCCTAGTGTTTGCCATCTTTCCGGAGCTCTGATTGTAGACTGTCTTGAAAGTGGATGCAGATCTATCTATGAACATTGTCAAACATAGCGGAGGTGTACGACCTATGATTTCCCCTCTTCGAGCAGCAGCAGTGTAGTATGAACGACGAAATGAAGCCAGATTCCAGATCAGGGCCAGCGCAGTCTGCATGACTGCAGGTACACTATCTCTGCGAGGTTACTCTGCCCTGATTTGACGATTTCTCGTGTCTTTGTACTAGTTCTTCATTCGTTTAGGGAAATGAATAAATTGGCAACAGCTGACTGTGTCAATTGTCATCTTATGCTTCTTTGCTGCTTTGCACTCTAGCCATGAAAGGCACCTACAGTATTGGTCACACGTTCACCTGGACTACACCGACTTATATAATTATTGAAGACCCACATCTTGTTCCTAGTTTTTTCCCTGGATTTTTTTTTAAATGATAGGTTTACGAGAAGTGGTCAGTTGTGAGCTGGTCAATGGTAGATTCAGATGCTGCAGCTAAATCCTTTTTACTAATGTCGTGGGTCGTAAACTCGTAAGAAATATCTCAGTTCAAGGTGCTGACTGCAGAGGGAAGTGCAGTTATGTGCTAATTGTGAAGCTATAGGATTATAGGATGGTAACATGGGCCTTGGGTTTGATGATTCGGCAATTCGGGCCAACTGGATGAGCCCAACCTACGACAAGGGCTAAAAAAAAGTACATGAGACGGCCGGCCCTACCTAGAATTTTTTTTACATTTTTTCCTCTTTTTTCAAATATATATTGTTCGACTTCTTTTGCAAAACTAAACATCTGACGCCGTGGGTGACGGCGGCAGGGGTCCAGTCTCTTTTCAAAAATTTGTAATTTTTTTGTTTGAACTCGGATGAAGGTAAACTTTATATGAAAATTGTAGCGTTCGACGAGACCTACAACTTTGTAGTTCAAAGTTTTTCCATTTGAAGTCACCTTCATAGTCAAATAATCGATATACTATCTAGATCTCAGTTTTCATATTCAGATCTCATTTTTCAGTTTACGGTCAAAAAATTGTAACTTTTTGCATGAACTCAGATAGATGTAAATTTTATATGAAAATTGTAGCTTTTGACGATATCTACAATTTTGTAGTTCAAAGTTTTTCCATTTGAAATCATCTTCATACTCAAATAATCGATACACTATTTAGATCTGTAGACTGCAAACTGAGATCTGGATATTTATCGATTATTTGATTATGAAGATGGCTTCAAATAAAAAAACTTTAAACTACAAAGTTGTAAATCTCGTCGAAAGATACAATTTTCATATAAAGTTTACCTCCATCGGAGTTCAAACAAAAACACGCCTTCCTACCGCCGTGAGGGACGGCGGCAAATGTATGGTTTTGCAATTTTTTTTTGCGGACCATATTTTTTTTGCAAAATTGATGTGAAAAAATGTAAAAAAAAGAAAAAAATCCCCTTCCTAAGCATTTTGAAGTTGACCTGAAAAAACAGCAGCAGCATTTGGTCTCAGAAATTCCATATCTGCGTACCCACAACACAAGCACGCACCTTACTCGTGTGGAGCAAAAGCATCTACAAAACGTACGGTACGCTTAAATAAAGAATCATGGCGGCGGTGGCGGTGGCGGTGTGCGTGTGGCTGGACTGAATATGGATGGAAATATGAAAATGGTATCAATATTTGTATCCGCTAAAATGTAAATAGATATTTGTATCTACATTCGAATTCAAATGCGGTAGTAAAGTGATATCTGAATTCGTTTTTGTCGATTTTCTCTATTCGATTCCAGATCCATATTCGCAATATCCGTCACTAGGGATGAAAGTGGTACAAATATTATCCGTCTGACCGACCGACCGACCGACCGAAAGGGCCAGACATTTAAATGATAAGACCATATCTGAATCCGGACATTTAATATTTGTAAATATCCATACCACATTAGTATTCGGAAATTCAAAGTTGAATTCCTATGATCCAAATACGATGAATATCACTATTAGACACAAAATATACTATTTGTATCTGAATTCGATTCGAGAATTCAGTTCGAGAAAGAAAAAATTATCTGTATCTGTATTCGCAGTATCGTTTCGATCCGATCCGTTTTCATCCCCATCTGTCACTATCCATATTCGAATATATAAAATTGCTAGTTATATCTATAGATAATGGTAAATTATGTTCAATAGAATACTAATAATAATAATGTATAATTGAAAAAACATTATCCATGACTATTATGAAATTAATTTTAATATTAAAATTATTGCATCCATAAATAATTTAAAATTTACATTTAAATTTAATGATCAATATCATTAATTTTAATAATAAAAATACATTAATATAAAGTCTAATCTTAATTACTCTAGTTTGCTTATGTGTTGATGAAAATATTTTTCATGTATTTTTACTATTTGTTTGATATATATATATATATTAAAAATATGTATTTATTAATAATTTTATTTATTTTATGATTAATTATTAAAAATAAATATAGATGAATGTGATATTCTTAAACGAGCGATCTCTATCTAGACTTATTATGTACTAATAAGATTTTGTAATTTCAAATTATCAATAAAGGAAATTGGTAAATGGTGTCTTCCAAATTGATTAAACATCCGAACGAATGTGTATCCAAATTCGAGATATCCGTGTTGTTTTCGCATTTGAGAACATTCGAATCTGTATTCGTATTCAAATAAAAATGTGGTAAAATGTGTTATCCGAATCCGATTTCACGCGAATCCGATCCGTTTCCCCCCATATGACTGAACCGGCTCGCCATCGCGCGGCTAGCTGCCCGCCGCACTACCGTGCCTGTCGCTTCTCCCCCGCGCGCGGCGGTGTCGCGTTCGTCGCTGGAACAGCGCGCGTCCGCCCGGCCCGATCGACGACGCGCACGCGCTACCTTTCCTCCGATCAGCAGTAGTGTTTGCAGCTAGGTAGCGTTGCAGTGTCGTCCCTGGATCTGGATGTGGATCCCCCCAGAGGACGAGCCATCAGTACCAGATGATCGATGCATGGTCCCTCTGACTATATAGCCAAACAAAAAAGTGCTACATGCCGCAACTCGCCGCACCAGAAAAGAAAAGGAAAAGGTGTATGATGGCACCGCCGGCCGATCGACCGACGATCAAGATGAGCTACTACACTGGTGCGACAGAGTAGCGCTGACATGCAGTTGTTCCAAGCTTTTGTTTCAACGAGCTAATGATGCATGCGCAAGCACGGCCGCACGGGACAGTAACCGCGCGCGTGCGCAAAGGCGCCACCTTTATTACCCCGCAAAAGCTCGCTTTAGTTTCCCCCGCATCCTAAACCTAAACCTAGTTTATAATCAATCATCAGAGACGCTGAATCCGATCCGATTCCCCTCTCCTCTCGCGCACGCGTGGGCGTAGGATCATGGCCAGCGTGGGCCAAAAGCGGCGATCCCAGGCCAGCCGGGCGGGGAAACATCGATCCATCCATCTCGCGCGCGGTTAAGTTGCGCCGGAGGTTGTGGTGCTCGCCTCATCATGGCGCCTGCACTGCTCCGCACGCTCTGTGCCGCCCATGGAGATCCATGGGAGCAGAATTAATGGATCTTTAGTTAGCACGCACACACGGTGCCCTGAGCACGCGCGCGCGTGTGTAAAGCACGTACGGATATGTCACTTGTTGTTGCCATCATCCATGTTCAATTCCCATGTATACAACTTCAGTTTTCGAAACAGAGCTGTCTGAAAATTCTTACTAGTCCCAGTAGTTATACCATTTGGACGTACATTAATTATTGCATCATATATAATTATAAGCATGGTCATACAATGTATACGACGGTGTACGTACTACGCTCCTCCCCGATTAAGCTGCAAATTTAGTTCATGATCGATACTTCCTGCATGATGACACTACGCGTACAATACATATGCGTGTTCAGGTAAGTTGATGTAATCTTCTGTCATCAGTAATTAGTAACGTAGCTTATAGGTAGTCCATTCTATACATACTTTGTCGGCTTGTCGCCTCTCTTTTCGCTTCTCCGTCCGTCTTCGTCTTTCCGGTGTCTGCGCATGCTCTCGAGGGCCCTGCCGATTTGATGTTTTCTCTGAAAGGTCAACAAACCTGCTGACTGCTGCCCGGTACATTTGTGCATGCTATATATAATCAGTTAATGATGTCATCCACCAACGTCGCAATGCAAAACATCAAGTGCTTCAATTCCTATACATCCACAGGGAATCTCTGTAGACAGGATATATATGGAACTTCTGTAGAACAATACAGTATGTGTGTGTACGGCATAATAAACAGTCGGCTGCACAAGTCGACTGAAATTAAAGTGGATTTCAGTTCATATTACGAGTTCTAAGTATTTTTGTGTTGTATATTTATTGTTAGTTTTTGTTGTCGTTGCCGATGTGATACGTACATTTCATTCGATGATAGTAGAAATTCAAATAGATGGTATTCCCTTACATTTTTTAGAGAGTGGATTAAAATCTGAACTCTGCGAAACCTATACAACCACCTTATTACAAATTTAACAAGTTTTCAGCTTGCATTGTTGAACACAATAGGGAACACAAGACGTCAAAGCGATCAAAAGGGCGCAATCTATTATTATGTTTCCATCCATGATTGGCATGTTCCAAGGCAATAACCTCTAGCATCGAGCTCGCCTTCTCCTTTGTGTCGTCTTCAGGCTGTAGTTGCGACCAAAAGCGCAACCAATAAGTTCCCCTGAAAAGAGCCTGCATAAATGAAGTATACTTGGTTTTGTTAAATACAATGTCAATTCGACGTCTCCAAATAGCCCAACATAATGCAGAGAAGCCCACCAAAATCATGTTTTTAGTGTTATTATCTTGGTTAGAAAGTCATCTCCCAAGCATATGTGATATCGATCTAGGCGGGGGTAACTCGGTAGTATAGAAAACTAAGCGCCAAATCTCCCTAGCATGAGGACACTCAGAGAAAAGATGTTGTATCGTCTCACTATATTATTAAAAAACAACACTTTTGATTGCCCTTCCAATTTTTCCTCGCTAGATTATCCTTTGTTAGTACTACTCTTTTATTAAGTAGCCAAAGAAAAAAATGATCTTTAGAGGAATCTTTAATTTCCAAATCCCCTTGTTACGGTAGGACGCAATACTATCCAATCTATGAAGGTACATAGAGCGCACTGAGAAGGTTCCATCACTACGAAGGTTCCAAATAACCTATCATTTCCTTCTTGTAACCTGAAGTTGGAAATCATATTTACCTGGTTATACCAATCTATGAGTTTCTCCTGGGTCAACGCTCTCCTAAAGGAAACGTTGATCGGTACAGTCGACATAACACTTGCCATTGTAGCATGTAGATAATGTGCGAAAATCTCTTTGAAAGACCTAGTGCATGCCCATGTATCCTTCCAAAACCTTGTTTGTGTCCCATCCATTATTTGAAGGACCCACAAGCTAACACTTCATCTTTAACATTCGTCAAACCTCTCAAAAAATGAGAATCAGTTGGTTTTGCTTTAACTTGTGTTAGAGATTTTTTATTTAGATATTTGTTACTAAGCATAGTTTGCCATAAGCCTGTGTATTAAGTAAGTTAACAATCCACTTACTTAACAAACATCTGTTTTGGAGTTGTAGATTGATAATTACTAGTCCACTTTGATCTTTAGGGCCGCACAAGATATCCCATTTTGCAAGATGATATTTTTCTTCTCTTTACCACCTTGCCAGAAGAAATGAGATCGATCTATATTGATCTAGTTTTTCGATAACACCTTTTGGTATCTCAAAAAAGGACATCATGAACATGGGAAGGCTACTTAGCACAAAATTTAGGAGTATTAATCTACCTCTAAGACAAGTAATTAGTTTTCCAACAACTCAATTTCTTTTGGTATCCCTTACATGAAACATACAACTTATAATATGTGGGAGGGCTGTTGTGGTAGCCATCCATTGGGTAGTTTGAAGGTGGGCATCTCATTTGCTTGTGAGAGACTTTGCATGAGAGGTGAGAGATGAGTGGATCTTTGTGTTGATCTTTTTGCCATCCTAGCTTTTGTTTGTGCTAAGGAAAAGCTTGTAACTAGATATGGTGGTGTAATCCAAAGATCAATTTCGCAGCATCCTTTTCTATTATCTTTGAATATAAAATATATTTTTTAGGTGTAAACCTAAGCACACGGTGGGGGTGCCCCCGCAAGGACAACCACCAAGCGGTTCCCGAACTCTTCGGGTCGGGATCGAATCTTACGGTCTTTGGTGCGAGCTATCCGGAATACCCCGCGAGGCACCGGACTCACCATACACCACCGGTAGCTAGCCGTGAGACGCATCCCAAGATGAGTAATAGTAAGATCCCTCGCCGCCTCATTAAGGTACTAGGCTTACCGGTCCCATTCCCGACAAGTGCTTAGTACGTTCAAAAGCTTAGCCCACGAAAGCCACTGGACCGGAGCCCAAATCCCATGCTCTTACCACATGAGCAGTCCATTTATAAAGATCTTATGATTCCAACATAAGAACCTATTCTCGCGAGTGACGAACATCACTCGACTTCTACCGGTCCTATAGCATAGCGAACCTATCGACCTAGCATACTAGTGATAGAGCATAGGTACCTAGGGATCATGCATCTAGGGTTTCAAACAACTCTGAAACGTAAATGCACAAGCATAGCATGGAACAATTGCATAATTTTTAAAAGACGGGGTTAATTATCTTGGGCCCGCCTTCACCGGCAAGGTTGTCCTTGGGCCCTTCCGGACTTGGGTCCGGGCCTTGAGCTACGAACACGTCTTGCTGCTCTTCGTCAACACCTTCATCTCCTCCTTCCGACACGAGCGTATATCTACCGTCGGGGAAGATCTACACGAAGATGCAAATGTAAGATTTATTCAACGATTTTTGATTTAATAAATTACGATCACAAATGGAAACCATGGGGTGCATGGTTGACCACATTCACCTAGATAAGAATACATTCAGCATACTCTTCCAAAAAGGAACAATATGCAGTTCTTATTAGTTATTCTTTTTTATAGTGACTGTGTACATATATATGTAAATAATTTAATTTAACTTCACATACAGCAGTGGGTGGGTATTTATCTTTTTAAAATGATTTTCATCACACACAAAGTCATCAAAGGTGGTTTGGTGATTTTCCCATTTATTTGGCGATTAAGCCTTAAATTGCTCCTATAGCCTTTATTCATAATTTAACTAATTAAAATTCAGTGGAAGTGTGTATTAGGCACTACTCACCTATAACAAGCCACTGGACACACATGCATGCTTAGGATAGCCAAGAAATTAATTATTTTGAAAATAACCAAAGCTAGCTAGAAGAACAAGGTAAATGCATAAAAAAATAAATACTTATCAAATGGATCCAAACTTTCTTAAACATGTTATATGGTCCAAAAGTAACCTAGGGATGCAGCATGCACACCTAGAACTATTATGAATCTAGACTTATGCGATTACCAAGAAAAACAAGCATATTTCAATAATAAATGCTTCGGCAACTATAAAATTGCGATTAATTCACCAGAGGTGCACTTTGACATAACAAGACAACATGCAGGAGTTGGGCACAAAAACATAATTATTTTGTCTACAAAAGTTATCTAGTCGATTCTTAGAAATGGAAAATAATTTTTATAAAAATATTTACAACATAACTTTGTGCAATTTTTGGTACAGAGTCTAAGCATGACCTAATACACAATATATACAAAAATTAGCTACAGAGGATTTATGGATTTTGAGATATAGCAGATCTAGGGTTTTCACATTTCTATTTTTCATGCCAAAAATACTAGGAAACAACTCGAGCAAGAATAACAACGGTTGTAGGATTTTTCACAACAAATCCAACAAAATTGGGTTTGCATTTTTATGGTTTTCCTACAATGTTTTATGGAATTTACAAGATTCAGCCAAAGGTCAAACACTATTTAGGAACCAACTATCACGGGGTCCCCGGAATTTCTCGGTTTTCACGGATACGCGCCTAATTCACAAAAACCACCTTGAAAAGAGCCGGCGGCTTGCAATGTTGTCGTCCTTGGCACGGAGGGCGGCGCGGCCGGCCGGAATTCCCGGCGGCGGCGGCGCTCTCGAACGGGGAAGGAGCGGAGGGGGACTAGGGGCTCACCTAGGACCGGTTGCGGCCAAGGAAGGGAGCGGGGCGGCTCGGTGAGGTGGCTCGGCGACGCCGACCGGCGGCGGCCGCGTGTGGCCGCCGGTCCCGGCGAGGTGGCGGCTCCGTGGGGGAGGCGGGTACGTCGGTGAGCTATAGCGAGGGTGGGATAGAGGGTGGAGAACGCCTTGGGCGGCTAAGCGGCGGGTCGGCGCCGGACCTCGCCGCGGCGGCCTGCGGTGGCGGGGGCGCGGCGGAGCGCGGGGGGCCGAAGGCGCTCGACACGCGAGGCACGGGGGTGGCGGACCCTTTATAGGCGACCCGCGCGCCCGCTCGCGACCAAGGGACCGACGAGCGCGCCTTGGAGATATGCACGTTAGGACGAACGGCGGACGGACCGACGGTCCTTGGCGTGGTGTGCGACCGGCGAATGAGGGCTCTCCACGCGGCGTGCGGGAACTTCAAGGGCGGCCTCGGGGCGCGCGGTGCCTTGGGAAGGCGCGCGGCCTCGGTCCGCGCACGGCCGGACGCCGAGGGTGGCGGGCGGCCGAGGCGCGGCGCGCGCGGCGCGGCGACGTCGCGACGCGGCTCGGTTCCAAAGACAACGGTTTCATACTAGGCTACTTCGAGCACGTTTTTCTCCAAAAATTGGAATAGAAGTGCACAAAGTGGTGAATAGGAAAGTTGTAGATCTCACTACCCTCTACAACTTTTACAAAGGCTCTAGGGTGTTTTTCTCAACGGTTTTTGCATAAATTGCAGCTAAACATAGAATGTCGCCATGTCTTGGTGAACAGGAGGCTGGCGGTTGACCACGTTTTTCGCCAATTTCAACTCAAAATTTGAAATGGCAATCTACATGAAAGTTTTGTTCCCCGACAAACTGGACAACTTCATATTGGTAGATTTTGAAATGTTTAGGTGAAATTTGGAGAATGCGGCAAAAGTTCGGACGACGTTCGCCGACGTCACGGTTTTTAAGCGGGGTTTGACCGTGCCTTTGACCAAGGGTTGACCACAAGGGTGTGTTGACTTGGTCAAGGGGTTCAATGGGGTTTGTCGGTGAGGTTTTTGAGGTGATGACCCGGAGTTGATCTAGGTTTGACCAATGTCGGCTACGGTTCGACTTGGTCGATTCGGTCATTAGCGGTAATAATGCTAATAAAAAACATGGGGCGTCACAATTTTTTTGTTCTTCGTGTTTGACTTCAGAATCTGTGAAATTTCTTGAAAACTTTTATTGCTAGGACCATTGTGAGCATCTCTCATGTGATTCCCTTCTAGTGTGTGTGTGTGTGTTTCATTTGAATAGGCAAACTATGCGGCAGTGAACTCATCAGGGAAAATAAGTAGATGTAGAAGTCGACTGTAAAGTGTATTTCAGTTCACATTATTAATGGGCACATACTGCGCCTATTCATTGATATAGAGGAGAAAAAAGTCGGGACCCGGCAAAACAAAACTAAAAATTTACAGATAGCCGCTTAATTACACTCGTGTAAGAAGGGAGGCCACCCCTTTACAACTTGCTGCGATCCAAGCCGACACCTCACTCTTGATCTTGCCTACGATGGAAGGTATCGACAACTCTATCATTTCTTTCCTTCCAGATCTACCTGTTGACTAAAAGTACGAAGGAACACATAGCTTTGCGTGGAATGTCCTAGGCAGATGTAAGGTTTGTCCACCAGTGTAGCACGGACTCGTTGTGGGGTCATTCATCTGGATTTAGGTAAAGCTGACCCGTCCAATCCGTGATCAAGGTCCAAACTTGTCTTGTGTAGCGGCATGAAGTGAATCGTTGGTGTGATGTTTCCATCGCGGATCTGCAAAGCTGGCAAGAAGGGTTGTGGTCCCAACCCGTGCTCTCTAGCCTATCCGACATCCAGATCCTATTTTGGAAGATGAGCCAAGCAAAGAATTTACAGTTCGAGGGTGCCCAGGTTTTCCAGATGGAAACGATGTTTGTCGCGTTGATGCAGCCATTGAATTGGGCCTTGTATGTTGAAGCTGTCATGTATTGCATTCGGCGTGAGCTTCCAAGAGATGTTGTCCTCACACTAGAGTTGTAGCTCGATGTTCGCAACCACATTCCAGAGTGTGGCAAATTGGGCGAGGTGCGTAGTCGTAAAGTCGGTCCGATTGTTGAGATCGCAAATCCACGTGTTGTCATGAAGTGCCTCCGTCACTGTTTGTTTCTTTTTCCTTGTTTTGAGGAAGAGCAACGGGGCAATATCCTTAGGGCACTGACCATGAAGCCATCCCGAATTCCAAAATGGTGTCTTTTGCATTGGTCGTCCCCCAGTGTGATCGAGGTGCAAGCTGCGAACAAGAGACTATCTTTTTCGTTGTACGGTGTCTCTGTGCCCGCCCATGCCTTCTCCGGTGAAACCCACTCATGCCAAAGCCAACGCAGGCGAAGGGCTGTGGCGAGTTTGTTGAGGTCCAGGATGCCAAGGCCGTCGTGCTCCTTCAGTAGTGTCGTTTTGTTCCAGTTAACGTTGCACTTTCCACCTGAAATCTCCTTGTCCCCTGCCCATTATGAGTTTCAAGTATTCTGTATTGTATACTTGTTTGTATTTGTGTTGCTGGCGTGTTTCATATCTTTCATTATTTGAATATTGACATTCAAATAAAAAGTCATATAAAACTGGATAATAGTACAACCAATTCAGAATGTCAATCAATAAACATTGATCTGTACATTTGTTGAGCCAGGAGTGAAAAATTCTTGGGTTCTTTTTTCCGTTCACCTCTCTAGCGCGTTCGATGTATTGACACACGAACTCAAGTAATAAATATCATAAAACTATAAATTATTTGGTTAATTTAATACAAATCACATATTTAAGAAGTTGCGTAAAAATCTACTATTTCTGATACATTGTCATATGTAGTTTTGCCCTAACTTTAATTTGACAAATAATCCAAAGCTTTTGTCGAAGCTAAATCACAAAGCTTTTGCAGGTTCTTAATAAAGGGGAAATAGATCATGAATGCCAAAGAATCCCTTCCAAGATATCATTCAGCTGTTCCGATCCTAACCTAGATAAATCTGAAGCTTATGGCTGTGGATTCTTCTACGAGACTAGCTAATAGGTATCACAGCTGGCATGACAAGAACAAAATCAAAAGGTACCAAAAACAGGTAAACTATCTCAGCCCTGCCCATAGACTTTCCCATGTCCAATCAGAAGAAAACCTCCTTCCTGATCAGACAGACCAGCAGAGAGTGTCCAAACGACCAATGCAAGCTCGATCCGACCCCTGATCGTGTCATCCCATGACACACACGACAAGTTTACAGCCAGCACGAGCAGCCAAAGAGGAATAATCATCTTTTTCCACAGTTGTAATCCGGTGGCCAGTCGCCTGAGAGCCGGAGACGACGACGAAGACCCTCTGACAGCGCTCAGAGCGAAAAGACAAACGCTGCCAATCACATGATTGTTCCCAAAGGCCCAAACCCCATCGGCGATAGGATCCTCAGCGCGCATCTCTCTGACACGGTCCTGCATCGATCTACGGAGCGCACACCCGACAGGGCCGACACCCACCTCCTGCAGGTCCTCTCCCAATCATTCCGAGGAGGCAATCTCTGCCACGGTCGTCTCCCCCAATCATGCAACCGTCCGGCATTATTTCATGTGCAGACGTGCAGTGCAGTTCAGTGCAGTAGTGGAGTCAGTGCCCAAAGTCAGACAGTTAAAAAAACAGGCGCTTTTGACTGCACAAACATTCCCAAGTAGGAGTAGAGTAGTACTCCGCCTGCGTGTAGTATGCATGCGCATTATTGCCATGTCCTGAATCTTGATGGTTGATGCAGTACTTGACAGGAGTAAAAAAAAAAAAGAATCTGTCCTGAATCGTGAAGCAGAAATTGACTGTCGTGTCGTCGATCGAATTGAAGGAGGTTATTATATGCAATTCAGTAGGAATTACAGCAGCTTACCTATCCTGAACTCTTGATCATACTTACGGAGTACTTATGATCTATAGTCTGATTAAAATGGTATTCTTGTCTACACTGGTTGTTTTCTCAGAATTTACCGTGAACAAATTAACCGGAATATAGCTAGAGAGAGAGAGAGAGAGGCCGAGAGAAATACAGTAAAATCTACATGGCTGTACCATTGGGGCCGTCGGAATGTGCACCGCCGCCATGCACCCCGTGCGCGCGCGGTGCTCTTGGCGCTTGGCGGGGAGGACGCCGCGCCGCTCACTTGAACCCGGCACTGCTGTAATCTCTAGCCACCGCGTCGGGGATCGTGTTCCAGTCCCAGATCTTGTCGGAGATGGTGGCCAGCGACGTCGGCAGCGTCCCGAGCGCCATTGGTTGCGACGACGACGGCGTTGGCAGGGGGAGGAAGCTGCCGCCGGTCTGGTGGTGATTGTAGTACGCCGGCGGGCCGTGCCCGACCAGCGAGCTGAGCTCGTCGATGGCCGCGGCCGCGGAGCCTCCGCCCATGGAGGCCGCGTTCACCAGGCTGAGAAGCGAGTACGTGGACGCGAACGCGTTGGCGTTCCGGGACTGGTCGTACGACGAGGCCGCCGCCATTGCCGCGGTTCCAATTTGCCGCTGATCGCTTCCCCCCGCGGCGGAGCTCGCCGTCGACAGCAGATAGCTTCCGTCGCACGGCTTTGTGAGGAGCTGCCGCTGCGTCGCCTTGTCGTCGTTGTGTGCCGCGGCTTGGTCCCTGTTGGTCGGCGCCGACGTGCACTCGCCGTGGAGGAGCTGCATCATCTTGGATGGGGTCGTGGGCGGCGTGGGCGTGGACGATGACGAGGCCTGCTTGATGTCTTGCTGGGCCGTGGCGCGACGGGAGGGCGTCGAGCGCACCGAGGGATGGCCATGGCCGTCGTCGATGCCGGTGCGCTTGTACACGCGGCAGAGGGAGATTTCGGTCTGCAAATCAATCCATTGTTAAATGACACGCGTGAAGATCCGAGATGCGAATGGTGACTGACTCCACAAGTGCTACCATGAGACTATCTAGAACAAGCAATCTGGGCTAGAATCGGAAAGCAAGAAATAAAGGAGATGCTACTTGCTACGTGATGATGCCTTTCCCCAAAAATTTCGTCCAGATTCCAGTGATTACATCTACAAGATCATGCATGATAGCATCTAGGGGGAGGAGTAATCGACTAGCTAGGCTGCGTTTTTCTATGTATGCGAGCCAGGGAAACCAACTACTGTATGCAAATAAACGCGAGGTGATGAACAAACCCTAACATTAGATTTAGATAGCACCATTCAAGGGAAAATCAAGCTGAAAGCAAAATTGAAACCCCTCCCAAAATCCAACTCCAAGAAAACCTCCCCAAACCTTAGTCCCCGGTCGCCTTTGTGGATTTGCTTGCAAATTAGCTCGCCTCATGTGCTAATTGAAGTTGAGCTGAAGGCCATGGCGCCTGGGCGACAGGGCGAGGTGCGTGCGCGTACCTTTTGGTAGCGGTCGGTGTGGTCGGGCGGGAGGCGGTACTCGTTCATGATCCAGCTGCTGCGCACGCCCTTGGGCGCCTTGCCGGAGTAGAAGACGAGCGTCTTCTTGAGCCCGATGGGGCGGTTGTTCTCGGCCCTGATCATCCGGTCGGCGCCCGTGGCCTTCCAGTACCCCGACGCCGTCACCCGGTTGGGCCGGTCCCCGTTCCGGTACTTGCGGTCCCTCGGCACGTAGAAGAACCACTCCTTCTCCCCAATCGAGGCCATGGCTACGTGCAAGCATCACCCCCAATTAATCCATCCGGCATCCCCTTAATTTTCTTTTCTTGAAGAATTAGTGTTGGTTAATTCGGATTGGAAGGGAGCTAGATTATATATTGGAGGGAGAGAAGATTGAGACCGGATAGCATAAGAGAGAGAGACAGACCAGGGAGCTCCCAGGGATCGTAGCGGTAGAGGTCGAGGAAGGTGATGAGCTCCAGATTGAAGCGCTTGCCCTCCACCTTGCGACGGAGGTAGAACTCGATGAGCTCCTCCTCCGTGGGGTGGAACCGGAACCCCGGCATCACCAGGTCGTCCTCGTGCGCGTCGCCGCTGCTGTCCCCCACCCTGCCACCACCACCTCCCCCTCCTGCCGCCACCGCTGCCACCGCCGCGGCAACAGTGGCGCCTCCATGGCCGTTCTCGTGCCTGCCGCTCATGGTGACCGGCCGGTAGATAGCCGTCTACTGATGCCGCTGCGGTTTCTGCTCCTCCCTCGCCCTCGTCTGCCTCCTCCGCATATCTATGCAGCTCGATCCCTTGCTAGCTAGCTAATAGCTAGGGCAGGCGGCTGTAGCTGGCTAGGCCGCCTAGGCGTAGCAGTAGCTGCTAGAGATGTGTGTGTAGGTAGCTAGCACGAGCGAGCTCGGTGTGGCGGCTTCCTCCAGAAAAAAGCAGGCGTCGCTGCTCGCGGGCGCAAGTGGGGGGAGACGAGAGGAAAGGATAAGAGGGTTAGTGTCCGGGCCAATATATATCAACCAAAACCCAGGCGATTAACCGGCTGATCGATCGGCCGGGTAGTGACTGCTCGGCCGCCCGGCCAGCCGGCCGGTCTCTCTCTAACCACTCGTCTAGCTAGCCTGCGCACCCTCCAGGGTCTGCTGGCACACACGCAAGGCGGTGAGCGAGGCCTGACGCCACGCTACACACAGACATGCGCGCGCGCGGAGCGGGAGGCGGAGGTGGAAATTATGAACCGCGGAGGCGGAGGAAGAGGGGGACCCCGCCGGCCGGAGCGGTGGAGCCGTGGAGGGGGACAGCGACGGCGGAGCGAGTTAAATAGGGGGAAAGGGACGGCTCGGGAAGACGACAGCTGTGGGCGGTTGCCGCCGGCATCAATCCGTCCACGGCCTTTGCTTGTGGGTGTTGGTCCTGCTGCTCGATCGCCGGGGCCCCGCCGGCCGATGGGTTACGATGCATACGGCGGCGACCGGCGGTGATGGCGCTAGATTTCCATTGTTGTCGTTGGCGTACGTGCTCTACACACTCGAGATCAAGCAGCTATAGTGATCCTTGTTGGCAAGCATCTCGTCGTATCTACACAACACAAACACTACTATTAGCAAAGCTTTTTTGCCATGTTTATGCACAATAATGGAAACCGGCCGGTTGTCACAAGGGAATAAATGAGAGAAAAGAAAAGGCCATGCGCGCGTATATGCAGCCATCGTCGTCTGTTCATCTTTCATGGCACACACATCTTTTCGCTAGCATGCAGCAGTAGTGTGGTTGCTGCGTGCTAGCTAACTTTAATTTCGATCATGCATGATAGCATCAGAGGTCGAATTCTCTCTTGGATTCCAATTCTCGCTCCTTGGTGTGCATGAAGGTATAGCCACAGTGTGCGCCTGTTGGGGTGTCTCCTTTGAAATGCGGAATTACGAAGGCGTGTCAGTGCGACGCTTGTGAGACATTCCTTTCGCCCGCCACTTTCGCGCAAAAGGAGATCGAGCTAGCTACAGAGGAAAATAAAGCAGAGATTGATCTCGGAAAAGCACGGGCAGCGGTGAACCAAGCAGATGTCGCGTTTCTTCATCTGCTGATGGTAGTAGCTGCTCGTGGGCATTAATTTGGGCATATGGACCCCGAGCGAATCATGGGCCGATCATGAAGTGGTGACGAGTACCAGATGTTTCCGTTGATTTATGGAGCTATAGGGATGGATGCGTGCCTTGAGACGAGGAAATGGTACAGCGTGGATTAATGATTAGAAGAAGGCTCTATATGTACCATGGTCAGTGTTCCCGTACGAGGTCTTTTACAACGCACAATACAACCCTGAGGTAGTACGGTAGTATTGTCAGTTTTTTACTATGGGTAAGATGATAACTTTCTCAAAATATATTATTTGGAAAACTTTCCCCGCTGCCCATTCATTTGAGACACACCCAATTCATATATTCCATTTCCTATATTACAACAATACCATTTTACATTTTCGATAATACTCTTATACTATCCGATATGACTTATGAATACTATCGTACTACAACTTAAAAAAACAAGTAGTATAGAATTAATCTCAGCCGTCGGATCTTTACATGTAGATCCTTTTCTATTACATATAGGAGTCCGTTTCCAATCGGTAGTACACGTCGTATTGTGCGCCGTAAAAGACCTCTCATGTACACAGTTATTTAGCCTGTTTAATTTGTCGAAACGAATTAATTGAGAGTTGAACTACAGATGATCGACATTTTAGTGTTTGTAACCATCTATGCCCTTTCGCACCTTTGGTAAGGGTGTGTTTCGGTGATAAATGACAACCATATGCTTGTGACTAGTCTTTGTTTTGTAGCGGATTATATATCTTGGGTTATTTTCATAAATAATCAATAAATGATACCCCTCAATTTGAAATTATGGACAATGGACAAATACTACAAGGCTAAGGACTTTGTTAGTTCCAAGTGTCACAAGGAGATAGTGTTTGAACGTACAATTAAGATGGGTTCATGCACTAGTATCTTGACCATGCACCAAAAGCCATGAAAATATGCACACTCAAGTTTCTTGGATGCTAAACAACTCAAAGTACTCATGGAAACACATTGGAAGCAAAAGAATTGACAGAAAACTCAAAGGCACTTGAATTGGATGAGTTGAAATCAAAGTAGTAGCGTCGGATGATCTGACGCCCTTGATTCTAGTTGCGTCGAATGAGTTCTACGGCTGGAAATTCAAAAGTGACTGTCAGATGAACCAATGGTCAAGCATCGGTTCATCCGATGCCTTAGGGTTTGGTAACAGTAAGGATTGGACTTCAGTTGCTTCAGCACCGGATGATCTGACGCCCACGTCAGCGGTTCATCCGACGCCTTCATTTAAATCATACAAAGTGTTGGGGGTACCCGAAAAATTCGGATAACTGCCCAAACACGAGTAAGAGTTCTCAACACGTTTAAATACAGAGTTAGAGCGCAAAGAGACTGTGATTCTCTCCGCAAGTAGCACAAGTTCCAAAAAAGTCTGAATCCGTTTACACGTGCCCTCGCGCCCCCTTTTATAGGGAGACGAAGGGACTTTTACATTCCGATAACACCCTCGGGCTCGGAGAATATTCCTAATGTGAACACACACAAGAATGTCTTTTCCCCCCTTACACATTTACAAGTCCGCCACTAGTTCACACTCTAAACCCGGACTTTTTGGGACTACAACTTTGACTTTGCTTCTCCCGTGATTCGTGAATGTCTTCGCCCGAAATTCCCGAACTAGGTCTTCTCGGATTCCCGAAGTGGCTCTTGCTTCCCGAGCAGGTTTGTGCGTGTCCTTGCGCCCGAGTCCCGAACGAGTTTTCATCGATTCCCGAATCGGCAAATCTCCGAAGTTCGGACCATCAACGATTGAGATTCGGGCTTCCGCATGTTCATGACTCTGCCTCTTCACCGAATCAAGATTCCCGAACTCTGCACATTCGCGAATTCGAGACTCCGCAGGTCCCAGACTTCCGAGAATCGCGAATTCCCTGCTCCTGAAAAACATGCTTTGAGAATTCCGTTAAACTCGACGTTTCGAGGGTGACGGGTTTTCCTGAATTCCCCAACACAAAGACGCACTAAGATCTTTGCTTCAGCACCAGATGAACCGACGTTTCAAGTACTCTACAACGGTTCATTCAACGCCAGTGATTGAGTTATACACTGACACACCGAGTGGATGGCCTTCAGCACCGGATAGACCGACTATGCTCGGATGATAGCATTGGTGTATTGTCTGCGTCAGGGGGTTCAACGGCTATATTGAAGCTTGTGAGTGACCGGATGATCCGACGCTTGTGCAAGGGGGAACCGTCAGTTCATCTGATGGTGCAACTTTTCAGGGGACTTTTCCAACGGCTAGCCACCTCTGCTAGGCCTATATATATGACCCCCTGCGTCTCTTCAGCTGCCTTTGCCACTCTAAAGATCTACAACAGCCAAGGAGAGAAGGAGATAGTGTTCTTGCTCATTTGGGATTCTCTTCCTCTTGTTTGAGGAGCCCTTTCTTAGTGATCAAGGGGTTTAAGGTGCGTATCATGGTTTAGCTGAGTGCTCAGGTCAAGTGAAGGTGTGCGGGCTACCTTGTTACTCCTGGAGATTGACGACTCCTAAACGGTCGTGGTGCTTTGGGGTTTTTGTGAGCTCTTGGAGATTGTGGGAGCCTCAAGAAAGCTTGGTGTACGCGGTTCGAGACCCACCGTTCCGGAGATGGAGAACGGGTACTCTTAGTAAGCACTCGAGTCTTAGTGACTTGAGGGGGAGCAATACTCTTAGTGAATGCTCCAACGTGGATCAGGGGGAAGTGTCAACTTCTCGATACCACGGGAAAAAATCTGGTTATCTCTTGTGCCTCTCTCTCTCTACTTACTCGCATTTATTTTCAGCACTCACATTCCGCACTTAAGTTTCCTTGCTTTAGTTCTTGTTAAGTTGATTGTTTGCCTCTTATCTTGACTAGGGTGCTTCATATGTGTTAGTGTGATATTTACTAAGTAAACTCTTGTTAGTGTGCTTAGTAGTAGAGAAAAACCTTTTTAGATGGGCAACACTAGCTAGTAGGCTAAGGTTTCTTTCTTGCTTTAGAAATTAAAATAAGGCTCACATTCAACCCCTCTTCTACGGGTCATTGATCCTACAACGTTTAGGGTAACATTGATCACTGTAGGTGTACAATTCGAGCAAATTAAGAACTTTGCATACTGCAGATGGTAATAATATATCATAGTTTTCAATAGCGGGCTATAGCGCCGCTATAGCATTTTTATAGGGTCCCCGCTACGCTATTTGTATTTTTGCCGCTATGACAGCTATGGACGCTAAATAGGGCTATAACTGCGCTAAACAGCGTAGCTTTAGCGCCGCTATGCCTTAGCCTTAGCTCAGTGCTGAAATTGTGATCTTTTGGACAACTAAATATTTGATTTATATGAATCTTGTTGTACTGTCAACTTAAGTAATGTTCCAACACCCCTAGACACATATTTATGCTTATGATATTTGCTAATTACTGTATTTTTTCATCTATTACTTGTATTTGTCATAGTTTGATAGTAAATCGCTATTTTCAATAGTCCGTTATAGCCTCCGCTATAGCTTCTTAGCCCCGTAAAAAAAGATGCCGCTATTTGCCATAGCCCGCTATTTAAAACTTTGAAATATATATACATGGATATGTTCATTTTTCAAGTGTTGAAGAGAATGGCCGATCGGTCCGAAACTCGGTCATTTCAGTGTAAGTGATTGTCGCCTATTTGGTTGAAAGTAGAAATGGAAAGATTAGCAAGTTGCAGGAACTCGACAAGGCAGCATGCTGTGCATATAGTACGTGTTCAATGGAGTTGGACCATGGTCATAAGCCATTGCTAGCTAGTACTACGTACTAGTGTGGCTGCTGCAACAAGCCTGTCCCTACAGAAGGCATGTAGCTTTAGGCAGGGGATGCTGAGATGGTTAGGCAGTTTTTATCCTACTGACAGTCTGACACGTCCCATCTAGCCGTGTCCGTGCCTGCCGAGAAAACGCTTCGCAAGAAGTTTGTGCCTCGTGACAGACATATAAGACCCGCCGTTTGATTTGATATCATAAAGGGGGGCATGTAGGGTTCAATGCATCATGGCTGCATATATACTCTTCCTAGCTACTGTCATTTTCTGAAAAACTTCTTTTGTTTTTTTTGGAAGAAAAGAAAACACTGAGTGACTGAACCATCTATATGCTAGAGCTACCAAGTTACATGTACATACCAAAGCTAAGGCTGACTGCAACGGTAGCCTGTAAATGGCCCTGTACCCTATATATGGAGGATATTACAACCAAAACGAACCGCAGCGATGTCCTGTAAACAACCCTCCAAATTTCCAACCGTCCCTTCCATCCTCCAAACCTGGAGGACATCGCAGCCTCCCCCAAACTCATTTTCTCCTTCCATGCGCTTCCTCTGCAGGCTCGCCCCGCGCCCGTCGCGTCCTTCCCGTCGGCGGAGCTCTCCCGGTCGGCCCAGCGCCCGCGTCAGGCAAGGCAGAGGCGCGGCCGCCTGGCCCCTGGGGCAGTTGGAGGCAAGGGTGTCCGGGCCGGCATCTCAGCCAAAACGCCTCCATCCCAGAGCAATCCGGCCGGCCTCCACCAAAACCAAATCGCCATTGGGCATCGCTCCACCACATCCCTAGCTCCGCCCTCGACCTCTTCTCATCCATCCTCATGCCTCGTCACCCAAGGAGCTAAAGTTCTTTTGGCCACCATTGCTGCTGGTCACCACTCACCAAGCTCAACCTTGCCATCGATTCCCACCTTGCAGCTGCCGTCTTCGCTGTCCAACGGCTCAAACAAAATTCGGGTGAGCTCCTCTGTCCCGTTCTTGCCTCATCTGCCTGTGCCCCGCACTGCCGGTCCGACGCAGTGCGGCCTTGCCTTCGCGGTCGGGCTAGTGTAACAACCGACCTCAACCCTGACCCTGAATCGCAGACGTGAATGGGCCTCCGACCGATTTGCTGCACCCACACCATCCCTGTGACACCCCTGCCACTCGCCGATGCTCTTTGTCGCCGGCGATGCACTCGTCGTCGCCGCTACCGCCTCTGATCAAGTAAACCTGACGAAACTGAATGGCCAAGGGCCATTGCCTCTCGGGTTCAGAGACAAGGACGACTGCAGGCCAGATTTCGGGGGCAAAATCCTTGAACTGTGAAGCCCTATGGACCAGCTACAATATTGGGTAACAAAGTTAAGACAGTTGGGATTGCAAATTTGCACCAAAATTGGATCGAACGTAGCACGAGCAGCACGAGCAGCACGAGCAGCAGTATGCTCGCCTAGTTGCCGCCGTTGGAGTCACAGTGGCAGCACCCTGCCACACACACTGGTCGGGCACGCGCCACGCGCTCTGAGCTCCGAAGCAGAAGCTTCTCTCTCTGCTGTCACGCCACGCATCTCCTGATATGGCACAACTCCAGCGGTGAAGAGGACGGATTCCGACCGGAATCGGCAACGGCGGTGGCGAGCGCGACGCGAGGCCGAGGTGCGGCGGGCGCGCGCAGGTGACGGGATGGATCTTGTCGAGGACGCCCACGGCGCTAGCGGGCAGCGCGGCGAGGAAGCGAGCAAACGGCTCGGTTAGGACGCGGGCGGCGCCGACGGGGAGATCGGCGAGGACGGCGGGTGATTCGGGACAGACCGGCAACGGACGGGGGAAAAGATAGAGGTCATCGTTGCAGCAAAATTTATTTTAGGGGATGAAATTGTTTGGGGAGCACCGCAAAAGTCATTTAGAGGGTGGTATTTGGAGGACACCGCTGCAGATAGCCTAGTAATGCAACTAGCTAGAGGTTGGCACTTACTTAGATCATGCAGATATTAGCCTTCCTACTACACATAATTTCAATATATAGTAGGATATACGAATCGAATTGCTGGTGCGATGCAGCAGGGTGTGCCCTGCCCATTATATTGATGGAGGAGTCAAGTGAAGCCCGTGACGACGCGATACATGCCAACCATCCAGAGCTACCTCATCGATCAGAACGAGTAGCCCCCATTCGCGAAGAGCCTTTTATTGTCGAATAGCTTCTCCATATCTCTATCGTTTTCATGGATGGATCTTGGCTAGGTTGGTTGAGAGTTTGAGACCACACACACACTGTGTTTCCAAACAGGACCTTTTTACATTGATTGCACACAAACAAGTATTGGGTGTGCAGGATGAGGCGGAGACGGTGTACATGTCACACCACTCCAGCCTCAGATTTATCTCTGTATCACCGCCACTAGCACACACAAGACGTACAACGACGTTCGTGTCACCGTATGGAATTGCTAGTTATGGTTCCCTATATATACAGCAGCAACTATGTTAATTTTTAGATTAAGGAGTATAATTATTCCCACTTCATTAATTTAATTTACTAATGACAAGTAACAACCCGCTAAATGCCTTTTAAACTGATAATTTTCAATGATAATTGCGAAGAGCAGAGGATCGGAGGGCCCGCTTTGATTCATGAGTATTCAGGTGAATACCCATTATTTTGTACAACTGAATTTTCATATATAGTATATACCTTAGATATGTATTAAAAATTGAAAATGACACAAAAAAAAGTATGGGTGTCAACCTCTCACTTTATCTCATACTGTTATGTTGTCAGATGCCAAATAGGGCTGTCAAAAAATCTCGAGGCTCGTGAATCGGTTGTGTTTGGCTCGTTTTAAGCTTGATTCGAGATCGGCTTGATTTCTTAACGAGTTAAGCTCAAGCTTGACTTAAAGCTCGTGAGATTTTTGAGCTCGAGATCGAAAAGCTCGAGTAAGCTCGTGTACTATGATTAGTCATGATTTTATGAGATGTATACACACATATACTCTAATTTTCTTTCTTAATTGTACTGCGCAAAACTCAATGTCTTACAACTAATGCAATGACACTAATTTAATCAATACATAGACTTTCTAAACTAGATTTATAGATGATATAAATCTTAAAGCTCGTGAATTACTCGTAGTTGACTCGTTGCAAGCTTGACTCGAGATCGGCTCGAATCTTAACAAGCCAAGCTTGAACCTAACTTCAAGCTCGGATGGTTTTGAGACACGACTCGAGCTCAGCTCGATGATGCCTTAACAAGCTCAAGCTGGAGGCGATCGATGAGCTCGCTCGAGCTCGGCTCATTGATAGCCCTAATGCCAAATGCTAAAATTTGGTCAAAATTTCTTCTGCAAAAGCTATATACACCTCTTGATACATGTGAAACTTTATAATTTGTTGAATTCAGGCTCTCAAAAAAATCGACATTTGAAGATTTCGAATACCCTTGCCCAATATCCTGGGCCCGCGCCGAAGAGGAGAGTGCATGCATGCACCTCGACTACTTTGTCCTACTTAGAGCATCTCCAAGAGTTTGCCAAATTTACTTGGCAAATCTTATATTTACCAACTTCTAAAAAACTATGCAAAGTAAAAAAGAGTTCATCTCCAACCGTTTGGCATAATTCACTTGCCAAATCCAGATCTAACTTACACCAGAATCCCGATAGAAACAAAATTATGTTTGTGCCCTTCCACCTCTTGAAAAACTTACATCGGGAATCCTTCTTTATTATTTATTTCTTTTTCACCCTCCCACCTAGAGGGAAACACCGATGGCAACCACGATCCGCGCGCGCATATATGCGCGTGGGGAGGTGAGTTTTGCCAAGTTTCTATTTTTACCAAGTTGGTTTGCCAAACCGTTGGAGGTCAATTTTTTCATGTTTTGCTAAAATTACATGGATGCCAAGTGTTGGGGGGTTACCCGAAAAATTCGGATGACTACCCAAACACGGGTGAGAGTTCTTAACACGTTCAAGTACAATGTAGGAGCGCGGTGAGACCGTGATTCCCACCGCAAGTAGCACAAGTTCCAAAAAAGTCCGAATCCGTTTACACGTGCCCTTGCGCCCCCTTTTATAGGGAGACGAAGGGACTTTTACATGCCGATAACACCCTCGACCTCGCAGAATATTCCTAGTGTGAACGCATACAAGATTGTCTTTTTTATCTTACATATTTACAAATCCGCCACTAGTTCACACTCTAAACCCGGGACTTTTTGGGACTACAACTTTGACTTTGCTTCTCCCCCCGGTTCGTGAACGTCTTTGCATGAAACTCCCGAACCGGGTCTTCAACGGATTCCCGAATTAGCCTTTGCTTCCCCGTCGGTTCGTGCATGTCCACGCGCCCGAGTCCCGAATAGGGTCTTTATCGGATTCCCGAACCGGCGGTTCTCCGAAGTTCGGGCCGCGACGATTGAGATTCGGGCTTCCGCATGTTCGTGACTCCACCTCCTTGCCGAATCAAGATTCCCGAACTCGCACATTCGCGAATTCCGGACTTCACGAGTTCCGAGCTTCCGAGAATCGCGAATTCCCCGCTCCCGAAAAACATACTTTGAGAACTTTGTTAAGCTCAACGTTTCGAGGGTGACGGGTTTTCCCGAATTCCCCAACACTAGCCCCTCGGGGAAGCGGGTTGCCTCCGACGATCCGATTCCACGAATCCTTCGAAAATTTAGTAAAAAACGTCACCCTCGAACGTCGGAGGGGACACGCGTCGCCGGGGAACCAAGGACGGTTAAATCGAGGCGTGTTTCGCGGAACTACCCCTCCCCCGCCCTATAAATAGCGGGCTTCCGCCGTTGAAAAAATTTTACGCCTTTCCAGCTTTTTTCACAGTTCGTGCATCTCTCTTTTTCGCGGAATGCGGTTTTCTCGCCGAAAAGCCCGCGAGTTTCTAGGTGTTGTTCGCGCTTCTCTAAGGTATTACTTCATCTTTCTCTTGTCGATTTGTTACTTGTTAAACTTCGGTATAGCGATGTCGCGATTTCGCGAATTTTACTCTCGAACATTACTTTTAAGCGTCCGTATGTTCGTAACTATTGGTTAGGTGGCTCGCGTTAAAAGCACACCTAGGCCCATGACTACCGAAGAGCTCATCACCGCCGGTCTCCCACTTGACCCAGTTGCCGAAAGCGCTGAGCGTGCTACACCGGCCGAAGATTCTGGTTCGCCCAGTGGCTCCCGAAGTCGCGAAGACGGGGGAGGTTCGATCCGACGGCGGCGAAGACATCGGGGATGTGGATGCCGGTGTCGACGATCTAATCATATTGAGGACCTCCGGTCCACCGGCCGCCCTCACTCGCCTTCGGAGAATCGAAGGTTACAAGCAACACGATTCGCGAGTACGAGAAGGCCGGATTCTTCTCTCTCCGGCGCCGGGCGTGCCCCACTTGATGAGCTGGTTCCAACCCCCAAGGACGGAGAGATTGTGGTTTTTCGGGATTTCTTCATCTGCGGGCTAAGGTTACCTTGTGACCCCGTCCTGCCGGCGATTCTTGATGCATTTTCGGTGAAGATTCACCAGCTTACTCCGACATCCTTCCTCGAAGTGTCGAAGTTTATCCGGATTTTGAAGACCTTTGGCCGCAGTCCTATCGTCGACGGTTTCACCGGGTTCTACGAACCGGTGATCATCCCCCGAAGTTGTCAAAGGCGAAGATGGGCGTTCGCCAAAGTCAGCACGCGTGCTCGCACCTTCAATACGCGACGTTAGAACACCCGACAAGGAATCACTCGAATCCGGATCGCTCCCTCGCGCAAGTCCAACCTTACGGATGATTGGAAATCTTACCTGGTTCTACTTGAAGGTCGATGTGCCGAAGCTGTCATGCCCGATCGCACCTCTTGCCGCGGTGAATGTAGGGAAATACAACCAGCGGGCCTTGGGAATCAGAAGCTGCGAGAGTGCATTTCACCCGGCCGGCACAATACTTGGCGGCCGTGATATTATCGAAGAATTGGTTGCCGCGCGAGTCCGGCCTATCTCGAACGGTTGGTCCCCCGCCGAACTTGTGTACTACAATGTCAAGCTCGGCGACCGAAGGTGCCTTTCCCGAAGTTCGGGATCAAGCTTCGCGAAGGCCGAGCACCGAGGACTTCATGGACGAAGTGGAGAAAAGGGTGAACGTCATGGTGGGCGAATACACGATGAACGAGTACAAGGCGTATAAAGCCCCGGTGAGACATAGGAAGAAGATCAACCACGTCTTTTCGGAAGTACGCGGTGACAAATTTTTCGGCTCTCGAGGCCCTGGTCCCAAATTGAAAGTTCCCGCCGTCGCCGTGGCCGGTGCTCGGCCCGCCCCAATCAACGCTCCCCGAATCAGGTCGTCGAAGCGAAGCTCGTCGCCTGCCACCGAGAGAACCTCTTCGGGAGTGAAGCCTTCGAGGACCAGATCGCTTCAATCGTCGAAGCGGAAACGAAAGACCTCCGAACCTCGGACTTCGGAAGCTGAACTCCAGGCTGCTACGGGGCTTGCCCAGATGAGCCGCAAGAAACTGAAGAAGGTTGTGAAGAAAGTTTCTTCCACCGGCGTTCGGCGAGTCCCATCCACCTTCGACGACGACACCTTCGCAGAGACAGATAGCCTTAAAGGTGCTTTCTTCTGGCCACTGTTTAACTTTCGAGACAGTTGTCCCGCTGGTTCCGAGAATGAATTCGTGGATGTTGATTCCTTTTCGATGCTGCTCCCGAAGTCCGAAAGGAGACATCCCTTGCCGTTGTCGAGAAGTCCGTTGTTGCCGCTTGAAGTTGTTGTTCGCACCGAGTCTCCCGCCGCCGCCGAAACCCCCGTTGCCGAGGTCCCCGCCGCCGACCAAGCCTCCTCCGACCCGCCCGGGACCTTGAGCGCACTATTCAAAGGGGAGGCCATCCTACCGAAAACGTTCCTTTGGTCGAAGTTCGGGAGGTCGTCCCCGAAGACCAGGCGCCCTCTCCTTCCTTAGCTGCTTTTAACAAAATCTTTGGTACGTCTCATCGCGGCAAGCTATTGCGTGTTGGTTTCGAGACAAGTGGCATCGGGGGCAAGACGTCCAAGTTTTTAACTTTGTGGAAATCGTCCGCAATTGTTGATGCAACGGGGAGAGGAGGCGTCGGAACGACCCGAAGAGGCCGCTCAAGGCTCCGAGAAAAGGCCTCTCTCTATCTCCGAAACTACTCCTTCGCCTCAAGGGAAGACCTCTTCGGGTTCGACTAAACAAGTCACCATGCGGCATTTTAGCAAGCAAGGTTCGTTCATCCTTGCTCGCCTCTTCATGTCACTCACGATTGTTGAATCTTGATCCGAGATTTATTCCCGGATTTTTCGAATTCAAGGATCCGTTGCATTCTTACTCTCCCTCAAAGCTTGCACGCTTCCACGAAGATTATACCCTCAAGCATTCTATGCTTGGGAAGGTTGCCATAGAGCGGCTCTCTAAACGAGGAGAAGATTAACGAACAACTTTCCCGAAGTCCAAGGAGCCGGAGCGTAACTATTCTCTCGCGCAATCCACGAACCCGGAACTCGAGAGAAAGGTGGGCCGAGTTGGCGGAGGCTTTGAAAAGGGGTCACTATGAAAAGAAAGTCGCAGAGGCCGCGCTCAAGGAATCCAAGAAAGAGCTTGAGAAAGTTCAAAAATCTCACGAAGATGATCCGAGCGTGATCGAAAAGCTTCGGCAAAAACAAGAGCGAGCTACGAAAATCGCCGAAGATCTTCGCATCAATAACGCCGCCCTCGCCAAGTCACCGAGCACAAAGGATCGGAAAATCGTGGATCTTGAGAAGGCGGCGGAGAACAAGGTGAAGCCTCGAAGAAAAACACTTCGGAAATTCCGGGAAAGCCGAAACCGCTCTATGCGTCGAGTACCGTAAATCCTTGAATGAGTACGGTGTTCGTCGAGCCCCTCTCCGGATGACATTGATATTCCCGATTTCATGGAATGGCCGGAGGATGAGTTCAAGGCTCTTACCGAGGTGATCTCTCGGTGCCGGTGACTCATTTGTTGCTTTCGTTGACGGTGAAAATCCGTCAACCTAGCCATGAGTTTACCTTCGGTGTTGGCATGAGTTTTATACCTTATCCATTGGTACTAACCCCCGTGGTATAACAAGTTCACGTGTGCATGTCGGTTTTGGAGTTTAATGTTTTTGCAGGGTTTTAGTGTTGAATGCAAGACTTTCGGGATAAGTTCATCAAGCACCTCATGACAAGACCTTGAAGCCCCGTACAAGTCATGCAATGAAGCAAACTTAACTCCAAGAAGCCGGGGACTTGATCCGAGAAGACGACAGACTCCAGGGACCTGACCGGAAAAGTGCTGAATCTTGCAAGACAATGAGTTGAGTCCAATTCGGAGAGAAACCGACGACATGGACCTACATGCAGAAGGGGGAAACATCCAGGAAGCAAGGGAACCAACGTGGAGCAAAGGAGCCCGCGGGCCGGGCCTAAATGGGCCCGGGCCGGCCGGCCCGGTCCGGTCGGCCCCCTGTGCCCATTTTGGGCCCAAACACCCTCTTCTTTGCCCTAGCCGCCAATCGGGCTATTTATAGCCCCCCGACCGAGAGCCACGCGAGAGAAGATTTCGTCTTCGGCCGCCGAGAAGCGAGAGAAGAGAGGGACACCATCTCGGAGAGGAGAGGGTCGAGCTAGTTGACTAGGGTTCCCCTAGCCGACGTGGGAACCTTGCACGGAAGACCACATCGGAGTTCCGGAGCTAGAAGCAAGATCAAGGAAGGATCCCGGTGGTGATCTTGTGTATGTATCATTGTTATAGTTGAATTATCAAGTTGAATCTTTTCCTAGCGATCAAGTGTTTCCTCGAAGATTTCGTTTTTCGATCGGTTTTGCTTATTTCAATTCTATTCTCGAGATAGATTACATAGGGTGTTCTTGTAGCCGCGGTGGCTAGAGGTACACGCGGATCTTCCGAAAGAATCTCGACTTGTCTTTTGACTCGCCCCTAAGCTCCCCGCATGAATAGGGATACGTTGTGACGAACGGGGGTCTCGAAAGGCGGATGTTTTCGGATTTGGACGGGAAACCACGATTTAAAGAGGCTTCTATTAAGATTCGATTTGCTACTTCTTCTCTTGCTTGGAACTTCAACAAAAGGCTTACCCCGATCCCTCTAGATCGGTTTATCTACCCAATCTTACTTTGTTTTCTCCGGTCTTTAGTAGATTAGATTCGTTTTGTGTCTTTTACTTAGATGCATTAGGGTTTCTTTTATCGAAGATTGAAGTTACTTGGCTTTATTAGATTAAGTTTTGCGTCACACATTTGTTCCACGGATTCGATACCTTGGGTTCACCACTCGAGGGAAGAAGGGTCCCTTGACTACGACGGGAGACTTGTACGCTTGCGAGTCACGAACGAACTTTGATACAATTATTAACCGTCAACAAGCCCCTTTTTCTGGCGCCGTTGCCGGGGAACAAGTGATCAAGATTTGATTTTTTATTGCCTTTTTGTAATTTTCAGTTTTCTTTTTGTTTTTATTTTTGCATCTACTAAACTTTGATCATCCTCAAAATACATCTAATCTAGTTTGTCTAACTCTAGTTTTTATAGATTTGTTTTTACTTTCTAGTTTTTTTGCATACTTTGTTTATCGCTAACCCTAACAGGAGATGGACGGCTACCTCTCCAACAAACCCAATAATTTTGTGGATGATCCAGAAAAACTTTACAGGCTAAGGAGACGCGAAGCACATCAAGCTAAAAAGCTGGATTTTGTAGATTCGGAGTCGGAACACAAAGGATCGCAGGAATCTCCGAAGAATTCACCACCTCAAAGTCCGCGGGAGAATCGACTTCCACCAATGGGTGACCAACCACCGGAAGAACGCAAGATTGGGGAGCTATGCACCCCAGACATCATCGACCTACCAATCTTGAACCTCGAGGAGATCGGAAGACCGTTCGAGATCAAGACCTCAACAATCCGCATGGTGCAACATTCACCCTTCACCGGCAAAGAGGATCCGAACCTTCATCTCCAAGCATTCATTCAACTATGTCAGACTTTCAACATGGATGGGGTGACTCAAGATCAAATGAGGGCAAGGCTTTTTCGGTTCTCACTACTCGGGAAGGCTTTGCAATGGTTCCACTCTCAACCGGCGGAGACAAAGTGCAAAATTGGAACACGTTGATGAAGGCTTTCATGAAGGAATACTACTCACCGGGTGAAACTCAAAGCTTGCGTAATAAGATTGCCACCTTTGTTCAATATCCTACGAAACTATCTCGGAGGCATTCGAGCGCTTCAACGAGTACACTCGGGCGGTTCCACATCACAAGTTCCCGAAAGAAGACCTCGTGCAAAAGTTCTATCAAGGACTCACCATGGCGTCAAGGACGATCATCGATGCATCAGCGGGAGGATCTATCATCGAGCTTACACCGACGGAAGCTTTCACGCTATTCAAGAAGGTCGCGGATAATGACACGTGGGCGTCGTCCGGGCGCCTACATCCGGTTCAACCCATGGGGAATGTCAAAGGAGTCTTGCAAGTGGAGAAGGAGGACATACTTGAAGGCAAGATCGACTCGCTCATGAGGAGGTTGGAGAAGATGGAGATGGAAAAGAAAGAGGCTCAAGACTTGAAGGCCGCCGAAGCAAGGTCCACATGCGAAGAATGTGGAGAGTATGGCCATGTCCGCAAAGATTGTCCGGAGAAAGCCAAAGTGCTCGACTACATGAGGAAGGGAGAATTGCCGAACTTCCGCTACGGGCAAGGTAGGCCTCAATTTAATGCAAGCTCATCTATTCCTAACGCGGTTCCGCTTCGTATACAATTGAAGGAGTTCATGGATGAGCAAGCTAAGATCAACAAGGACAACCGTCACCAAGTTCAAGACCATAGACAAGGTGTTGGAGAACATCGATAGCAAAGTGACGGAGGTCGGAAGTTTCAATCATCAAGTGCTCAACATGATGAAGATGCTCGAGACGCAAGTTGGACAACTTGCGGGGCGCCTCACTAATGATGAAGGGAAGCTTCCGGGACAACCCAAATGTCCCGAATCGGCGAAGGCCATTCAAACACGTTCGGGGAAGGAGACCGAAGATCCGGAACGTTCCGCGGGAGCAAGGAAGCTTAAACCATCCACCGAGGTGGAAGGAGTTGCTAAAGAGAAGGTTACGGGGATCGTCATCGAGGAACCCGAATTTGAGATGCCGGAGGAAGACACGAGGATACCGCAACTCAAGCCACGCTACTTCCGAGGTAAACTTGACAACCACTTTGAGAAGTTTGTGGAAGTTGTGCGTAGACTTAGCATCAACATGCCGTTACTAGATGCCCTACAAGTACCTACATATTCTCGTTATTTTAAAGACATACTTGCAAATAAATATGAGATAGCAACACTCGGGGTAGATCATGTCAAGATGTCCGAGGAGTGTAGTGCAGCTATTGCTTATGGGCTAGAGAAGCAAAAAGACCCCGGTGCCCTACAATTCCATGTTCAGTTGGTTCTTTCAACTTCGAGAAGGCGTTATGCGACCTTGGAGCTAGTGTGAGCGTCATGCCGAGGGATGTGTTCGAGAAGCTACGCCTACCGATGGAGCCTACGGGAATATGTTTGGAGTTGGGAGACAACTCCATTCGCTATCCCTTAGGCATTGCCGAAGATGTACCCGTGAAGATTGGACACCACTTCGTCCCCGTCGACTTCGTTGTGCTCGAGATGGGAGCGAGGGAGAAGCCGCCGCTCATCCTAGGGAGGTCATTCCTCAAGACCGTGGGAGCTACTATTGATGTTGGCAAGGGGGAGATCATGTTCGATATCAACGGAGAAAGGAGTTCCTTCAAGTTCCGTCCAAGGATTGAGGCATGCAACATGATTGGAGTGAAGGGAGAACCAAAACAAACGGAGGGGCTGAAAAAGAAGAAGGAGCCGAAAAAATGAACGTAACGAAAATCAAAGAAGGTGTTGCATCCGTCAAGACAAAGGAAGAGAAGCGACTGTGAAGACCAAAAAAATGACTAAGCCAACTAAGCCGGAAGACAAGCCCGCGCCCAAGATGGTGCGGAAGTGGGTACCCAAGATTGCAACGTCCGCAAAGAGCGTTGATCCGGAGTGATCAAGTGAAGAAGTCTATCTATAGACTATAAATGAAGCGCTAGGCGGGAGGCAACCCGTTTCGTCAAGTCGAGTCAAGAATAAGCTACCGGGAGGACAACCCGATTCCAGGTTTTTTGAGTATTTTTAATAATTTAGTTTTTGAGTTTTATTACGCAAAGACATTAGACTTAGAAGTGGTTGAACAATATTAGAGACATAATTCTTGATTGAATGTTTGCTTTATCATAAACCCTTTGCATGAACCCTCCTATGTGCTTGTTTGATTCTTTTCTTTTCGAGAAACCCTCAACCAAATAATTTCAGAACCTTAACTCAACCTTTCACCCTCATTATGGTGCTGAGGTTGACTTATTTTTCACGCTAAAACCACACGAGTAGAGCCACGATTTATATTTAAGTGTTAATAAAATTCAGCACGTGGTAGGATTCGCGTGAACCTAGAAATCAAAGCTTTTGGTTGGTTTTAAAAATCTTTATCCTTGGTTTCTCTAGGATTAGAATTTTTCTAAGCCTATTCTAATTTTGTTTTATTCAAAATCTTTCTTATTTAGCCAAAATTAGAACTTAAACCTATGCCCCCATGATCAAGCCGGGAAATGTTTGCTCTCAACCGATGAAGGCAAACTATACCGGTGAGACCGAAATCGACGTAGTCGAAAAATATTTTCGACTTACATTTGTTTTTAATGGTTTAAAAACTTCTCTAAAATTATGTTTGAGCTCTTGCATGGCTCTGAAAAATATTTTAAATTTCGAATTAGAGGAGTGCTTAACCTTAAACACACCTAAATGGAGGCAATCTAGTTTGAATTAATCATGCATGCACCATTGGATTCCCTTTTATCAACTTTCACCAATTCCACATGCAAAGGACAAGCATGGTGGGCAGCAAGCATCAACTTTGCAGGATTTTCATGGTGGCATGTGAAGCAAGTGGAGCTAGGGAGCATGGACATGACCCAAAGCATGGAGCATCAAGTGGGAGGACCAATAATGCAAGAAAAGGAGTGGACGAGAGCGTTTGGGCGGTGCAACTCGTGGAGCACGCGGGCGGGGAAAGTTGCGAGAGGTGAAATGATCATGCTTCGGGAGAAAGACGCGGCGGGGAGGAGCCGGGGAGGCCCCCGGGCCGGCCGGCCCGAGCCGGCCGGCCCGACCTACTTAAGGAGCCCCCCGGCTCTCGTTTTCCGCAGCAAGCTTCCCTCTCCTTCCCTTGTTTGTGTGTTCAAGTTTGTGTGCTCAGAACCTCCGTAGACATAGCCAACCATCCCAAGCTTGATAGCTCAAGAAAAAAATCCACATCCTTAATCCACTCAAAGTCCACATCCGAAGCAAAGAGTTTAAGTGCCTAGTTTACCGGTTGCAACCCGGAGTTTTAGTTGAAGAAAGAGTGCAGCAACCATGTGGAAGAAGATCACAAGTCTATTCTCCAAGAAGAAGAGTTCGTCGTCATCCAAGCCGTCATCAACCACGTCTTCGAGGAGGCACTCGGTTTCCGAGTCTCCCGGAGCATGGAGACGGATACGGCGCCACCGAGGAGGAACGATGCTCTCCTCCTTGGTGGTATGAGGGCTGCGAGAAGCACTTCCATGAGGTTCACCGAACCTCGTGGGCACACGGAGGAGCAGCCCGCGCCACCACGACGATCGACTCGCTCAACCGTGCCACCCCCTTACACCCCGACATACTCTTCGTACGGCTTCATCATCTTGTCGGCGGAGGAGGAGGAGAGGCTCGCCAATCTTGAGAAGAGGCTTGTGCCGAACGTCGAGTTCGACGACCAAGCACTCTACACCTTGGGTTTTTGCACCGACATATACTATATGTTGGGGCACCTTGGATGGGTGCAGTTCTCCAACGGAGTATCGGTGGACACCCACTTGGGGTTCGCCTTGGAAATTTTAATGACTATTGCACCCATCGTTGATGATGATGGGGTGCAAAGCTTGTCATTCCGTTTGGAGGGAGTCCAACAAGTGGTTCCCTACGAGCACGTTAGGGAGCTGCTTGGATTCCACAAGGGAGCTCGGAGAAAGTTGACGTGCCACCGGCATGTTAGCGGGATTTCGGAACATGATCTCTAGAGAAGCCCATCAACAACGCAATTGCATCCGCAACCCCATTATCCGGATATTTCACTCTTGGATGTGCAAGAGGGTATTGGGGAGGATGAAGGAAACAAAGGTGACCGACACGGAGTTGAATTGGCTATACTCGGCTTTAATTGCCAGGCAGCCAATAGACCCCTCTTACCTCATGATCAACCCTTGGTGTTGTGAAGCAACATCGGGGGCGGGTAATATTGGTTCGGGGTGTTACCTCTCCATGTTGGCCTTTTCCTTGCGGCCGGGGATCGCAAGAAACCCCGCTCACCTTTTGCGTGGTACCTCTCTCGGCTTTGAATATTTGCGGCAAGGCAAATACATTAGTGGAGATGAGAGAGGAGGTTATCGGTTGGCCATAGTGAACCTACCCCTTCCCAACGAGAGGCTTAGGCTTTTCAACGAGGGGAGAGAAGATTGGTTGGAAGAGGGACTACTTGTCCCCGCAAGGAAGAACAAGAGAGGCGAGAATCGTAGAGGAGGGATCCTCCGCACAAGCGAGTGGAGCACAACCCAATGTGCAACCATTCGGCGGGGTTCCTCCTCCGCCAAGTTATTACGGAGGGCCACAAGAGCAAGCATGGGGGGGTGGTGCACCGGTACCCCACAAAATTATGTTGTGCCCAACGCTAACTTCGCGGAGTCCTACGCTCATCATCCCCAACCACAACAAAGCATGGCCATTATTGGAGGGTATGCTGCAAGAAACGCTCAAAACATCGCGGACATCCAAGCTAACGCAGCTCAACTTGGTGAAGGCAACGCAAATATTGCCTTTGAACTTGGACGCCTTCACCTTGTGGAGCCAAATCAATTCGTCGGAGGGAATGTCCAATCATATTATGAGCAAGGGTATTATTATCAAGATTATCAACATCAACCACCGGCGGAGGACTAGAAGACTTAGGAACTTTAGTTTTCTTTTCTTTTCTTTTTCTCTGTAGTTTTCAGCTTTTGCTTATGTGTGTTTGCGTAGTATTTTCTGTTTTTTTATTTAAATTTCAGCAAGCATGTTTGTTTATTTTCAGTTTGTATTTCAACTTGATGTCATCATTAATAAAGACACCACCTTGATTATATCATTGGAAAAGTTACAAAATTCGTGTCATGATGATATATGATTATAATTGCAGCTTTGTTCATCTTTGTAATTGATTTATGCATGTTTAAGCTAGTGCTCTCTTAAAAATACAAATCTGAATTTATTTAAATGCTAGCTTAATTTTCAGCGGAGGTTATGATTAAAATAAAGACCCATAGTGTTTTATGTGCTCTCATGTTACGAATAGATTAAAGATGTCTTTTATGCTCAAAAATATTGCTAACCTTGTCACAAATATCACTTGTGTGTTGCTCAACCTATCCAAAGCCTTAGATATATTTGAGTGCATAAACCTTAGTGTACAAGATTTATTTTTGAGTGAGTTATTGCAGGCCATGATTTCTCTGGCCCGAGACTAAGAAGCTGGTCATTCCATTTTTGCGTATCTATCTTTTTGCTAGCCTCTTATCCGTGCATTGTGTATCCCCGCATCGGAGATCTCACAAACTTCGCCAGATATCCACCCTTAAACCAAATATCATTTTTTTTGTGATTACCTCCTTGACCACAACCTATCGTTGAGAATGGATCATCAATTCAAGAAAGATCGCAAGACGGTGCCAACGTTGAAGATTTCAAGTATCTCTCCAAGGAAAAATATTCCGGTACCTACCTTATTTTTCGCCTCTTTGCTCGAGGACGAGCAACGTCTAAGCATGGGGGAGGAGGTAGGTACGGTGCAGTTTTAGAGTTAAAAGGGGAATATTTAAAAAAAATGATGATGATGAAAGAAAAAATTCGGCGATATACGTGACTTTCGAGAAAGAAAAAAAATATATATATAATGAATGAAAGAAAGAAAGAAAGAAAAGAATGAGAAATATGAGAAAGAGAAGAAAAAAATATATGTGCGTAAAGTAAACTCCCTGGTTCTCCGAGAGTGCATTCAAGGCTTCAAGTTAAAAAGATCCATTCTCATTTTCCAACCATGTGCAATCCGATAACGAGGACTTCCTTTGTGCCTCGGGATCACTCTTTGCCATTTGCACATGTCCACTCATCTAAAAGTGTGTGTATTTTTCTCTTTCCCCTCCTTGATTTTACATTATTTTCCAATGACCTTTTTGACGAGTCTCGGTAAGACCATGAGAAGCTTGTCTTGTTTTGACAATACCTCATTTATAAAATCTTGTTAGGACTAAACTTTCCCAAAGCTCCATATAAAGCCTACCACATATATATGAGAGGGAAAGGAGTAGAATATATAGGCTTGAGAGACAAGTGAGATGAGAGTTCGTGAGCAATACACGAGATGATTTAAATTTGTGAATTTGGTTTAGCTTTTCTTTATCTCGTTCTTTATTTCAAAAATTCTGAGATCTATTTAAAACTTTGTGAGCATGTTAATACTTGTGGGATAAGCTTAATAAGAATCTACCCTCCGTAGAGATGAAGGCTAGCACATTATGGAACTTTAATGAATTAAAATTTTGAGAGCATTATGTTTTCTCATGTATGATCAAATGCAAAGTTTTAACATTGTTTGGCAATGATGATATCCATCGAAGGCTTACTCGAGGACGAGCAAGGTTTAAGCATGGGGGAGATGTTGACGGTGAAAATCCGTCAACCTAGCCATGAGTTTACCTTCGGTGTTGGCATGAGTTTTATACCTTATCCATTGGTACTAACCCCCGTGGTATAACAAGTTCACGTGTGCATGTCGGTTTTGGAGTTTAATGTTTTTGCAGGGTTTTAGTGTTGAATGCAAGACTTTCGGGATAAGTTCATCAAGCACCTCATGACAAGACCTTGAAGCCCCGTACAAGTCATGCAATGAAGCAAACTTAACTCCAAGAAGCCGGGGACTTGATCCGAGAAGACGACGGACTCCGGGGACACGACCGGAAAAGTGCTTCGAATCTTGCAAGACAAGGAGTTGGGTCCAATTCGGAGAGAAACCGGCGACATGGACCTACATGCGAAGGGGGAAACATCCGGGAAGCAAGGGAACCGACGTGGAGCAAAGGAGCCCGCGGGGCCGGGCCTAAATGGGCCCGGGCCGGCCGGCCCGTCCGGTCGGCCCCGGGCCCATTTTGGGCCCAAACACCCTCTCCTTTGCCCTAGCCGCCAATCGGGCTATTTATAGCCCCCCGACCGAGAGCCACGCGAGAGAAGATTTCGTCTTCGGCCGCCGAGAAGCGAGAGAAGAGAGGGACACCATCTCGGAGAGGAGAGGGTCGAGCTAGTTGACTAGGGTTCCCCTAGCCGACGTGGGAACCTTGCACGGAAGACCACGTCGGAGTTCCCGAGCTAGAAGCAAGATCAAGGAAGGATCCGGTGGTGATCTTGTGTATGTATCATTGTTATAGTTGAATTATCAAGTTGAATCTTTTCCTAGCGATCAAGTGTTTCCTCGAAGATTTCGTTTTTCGATCGGTTTTGCTTATTTCAATTCTATTCTCGAGATAGATTACATAGGGTGTTCTTGTAGCCGCGGTGGCTAGAGGTACACGCCGGATCTTCCGAAAGAATCTCGACTTGTCTTTTGACTCGCCCTAAGCTCCCCGCATGAATAGGGATACGTTGTGACGAACGGGGGTCTCGAAAGGCGGATGTTTTCGGATTTGGACGAGAAACCACGATTTAAAGAGGCTTCTATTAAGATTCGATTTGCTACTTCTTCTCTTGCTTGGAACTTCAACAAAAGGCTTACCCCGATCCCTCTAGATCGGTTTATCTACCCAATCTTACTTTGTTTTCTCCGGTCTTTAGTAGATTAGATTCGTTTTGTGTCTTTTACTTAGATGCATTAGGGTTTCTTTTATCGAAGATTGAAGTTACTTGGCTTTATTAGATTAAGTTTTGCGTCACACATTTGTTCCACGGATTCGATACCTTGGGCTCACCACTCGAGGGAAGAAGGGTCCCTTGACTACGACGGGAGACTTGTACGCTTGCGAGTCACGAACGAACTTTGATACAATTATTAACCGTCAACACTTTCTCTCGTGGAGAGTATCCCGAAGATCCTTCACGATTATGATTGTGTGGACTTGGCGAAGTTTCGCGCGAACCTCTCTCGATTCCCCGGCGTTACTAGCGACGTGATACTTCGAGCGAACCCCGACGTTGTGGCTATCAAGACGAAGTTCGCGAAGGAGTTCGGGCCGGGCCGGCGGGCGGATATCGTTAAGACCATTGCGCGAGCAAAGCTTGCCGAGGTAGTTTCTTTTGCTAGATTTCGTGACTTATGTTTGTCGCGGATGTTCCGATTTCTTAAACCTTCCTCACTTTGTTTCCTTCCTTTCTCGACCGAGGGAAGAGGAGAACCGAGAGGGCACCGCCGCGTCTCCCGAAGGATCGACCTCCGGCGAGGGTTCGAGCGAGTCCGGCGAAGACGACTCGGGCGGCGGCGGCGGCGGTAGCGAGCGGCAGCAGCGATGATGGCAACGACGGCGGGCGGGGTCCCCGAACGAGAGGAGGATTTGCGCGAGGTGGATGTTACGAACCGAATGATATGTCCGGACTTTTTTTGGGTGAATTCGAGATTGGTTGTATATTCATGTAGATTCATCAAACTTTTACGAACGGATGTTTTGTAAATTTTAACTCCGCGCAGTCCCGCAAGCCGGGCTGCGCGCAGACGTGCTACCACCGCGAATTCATCGGGATAGTATGTTCGTTAGTGGTGAAGCGTGGCGTCCGTTCAAGCGAGCGCATCCCGAACAAGATTTTTCCGATTTTTGGCTTGAGGCCTCGCTTAAGTTTTCTATAGGTTGTTTTGATCTCTCCTCGTTTTTCTTACTTCGTAAGAAGATTCGTTCCGCGTCGTCCCGCTCCGCCATCCGCGAAGGTTCCCAAGATGGAGCCCCTTAGCCCCTTAGCCGATGCAACTGATTTCTCCTATGCCGGTGATACGGTACCGAAGACAATGTTTGTAAACCGGGACATGTTGTTGAGCTTTCGTTTTGAATTTTACACCGAGTGTTGTAATTATCAAAGAAGCTGTTCGGAAGTTTTTATGCGAATAAGGCAGTAAATACGTTTTTACTTTGAAAAAACGTCACCCTCCCCCACCTTGCCGTTTCGCATGAAAACTCGGATTGCGGGTTTACGAATGTTACTATTCACGAACTTCTAGCATATCTTTAGGAGAAGTCTTAGTTTTTGGTGAATCTCGATTGCTATTGCGCAAGTCGACAAAATTTGTTTCGAATTTTGTGGACTTGACCCAATTGGCATACTTGCCTCGGTTGATACAGCAACCCTCAGTTGCTTCAACCACAGGTTCTCGCGACTCCCGAACGAGCCCCTTGCCCTTTTCTTACAACGATGAAGTTTAAATAACTTTCAACAAGGAATCTACAGATAACCCCTTAGGTATTCATTTTCTCGAAATCTTCGTGCAAATTTTCGGTGGGATCCCTTCGTGGATGGGATTTACTGGGCCACAACTTTTTGTTGTCTCAGGCCTCTTTTGGTGGGAATCCCTTGATGGATGGGATTTTCTGGGCCACAACTTGTTGTTGTCTCAGGCCTCTTTGGTGGGAATCCCTTGATGGATGGCATTTTGGCTATCAGGAAGCCTCTTTCACGAACTTTTATTTTTTTCATGATGGAATTCTGGCTATCACGAAGCCTTTTCTCACGAACTTTTTCTTTTTTCACGATGGAATTCTGGCTATCACGAAGCCTTTTCTCACGAACTTTTTCTTTTTTCACGATGGAATTTCGGCTATCATGGAGCCTTTCTCACGAACTTTTTCTTTTTTCACGATGGAATTTCGGCTATCATGGAGCCTTTCTCACGAACTTTTTCTTTTTTCACGATGGAATTTCGGCTATCACGGAGCCTTTCTCATGAACTTTTTCTTTTTTCACGATGGAATTTCGGCTATCACGGAGCCTTTCTCACGAACTTTTTCTTTTTTCACGATGGAATTTCGGCTATCACGGAGCCTTTTTCACGAACTTTTTCCTTTCTCACGATGGAATTCTCGAGACACGCAATTTGGGGGAAGACTCTTTTCATATATATATCAGAAAGAGTATTTACACAGGATCCGCCTCGTTAAAAACCTTGCCTCTTGATTTAGAGCCCCCTTTGCAAGGAAAAGAGTACGGTCCTTCTTATTCTAATATGATTATAAGAAATAAAACTAATTTTCGCTCCGAAATCACTTATAGACACGTGATTCGGGTTTTTGTCTTTCTAAAGTGCACACTTACAAAAACCGAAAAACTACTACACACTACGTCTATCTACAACTAAGGTTTTCATGGATAATACCTTTTTAGGTCATCGGCATTCCACGAATACGGCAACTCTTCGCCCGACCGCTCCATCGGGCGAAAAGCCCCTGGCATATCTGTTTCCCTGGCGATGTAAGGCCCCTCCCATGACTCATGAAGTTTTCCGGGTTCTCCCGCTTTTTCTTTCTTTTCAAGACAAGATCACCGGTTTTGATGTCCTTTCGGACCACCTTTTTGTCCCTCCATGCCCTTGTCTCTCTCTCGGTACTTCTCAATGTTTTTCTGCCGCTTCAAGGACCGTCAGCTCTATCATGTCTTTTTCCACCTTCTTATCAATTTCCTCTATCTCTTTTCCTTTCAAGACTCTCATGCTTTCATTCTTGATCTCCTCCGGTGTCATAGCCTCAGTCCCGAAGAGTAGGCGAAAAGGCGTGAAACCTGTTGCCCTTGAAACTGTGGTGTTGTGAGACCAGATCACCTTCGGAAGTTCATCCACCCACTTTCCCTTTTTCTGATCGAATAAACATTTCTTGATTCCCGAAAAAATCAAACCATTGGCTCTTTCGACTGCACCATTGGACTGTGGATGATATACTGATGAAAATTTCGCTTGTGTGCCTAAGGTTCTGCAGTATTCTTTGAAGGTGTAACAGTCAAACTGTTTGCCATTGTCAACAGTCAGTTCTCTAGGAACTCCGAACCCGCGACTATGTTCTGCCAAAAGAATTTCTGAACTGTTGCCGCTGTGATATTCGCGAGTGGTTTTGCCTCTACCCACTTCGTGAAATAATCGACGCGCTACGACCGCAAATCGACAATTGCCCCGAGCCGTTGGCAACGGGCCTACTAGGTCCATTCCCCATCTTTGCGAGAGGCCAGGTTGGAGGAATTAAATGAACCGGCATTGAAGGTAGATTCCGCTGATTTCCCGTCTTCTGGCATGCTTCACATTGCCGAACCAACATCTTGGCGTCGATGTTTATGGTGGGCCAATAGAATCCCCTGCTTTATCGCCTTACCGGCCAAAGCCCCGGTGCCTATATGTGCCCCACAAAATCCATCGTGAATTTCTTTCGGAAGTTCGCGACCTTTTCGGAGGTGATGCGGCGCGGCCAAGGCTCGGTGACTCTCGATTTGTACAATTCTCCATTTACTACTCGTATAGCCCCGAGCCCTTTGCTTCAATCTTTTTTCCTCCAATTCATCTTGTGGTTCGTAATGTCCCCCCGAGATAGGCCATGATTTCTCGCTCTCCAACTGGAGTTTCCACCATATTCACGATTTGGGCCCTCGAATCTTTGATGGAGGGCTCTCGATGATTTCGAAGAACACGTCGGTGGTAGTTCTTGGTTTACGGCCGCTGCCTTCGCCGCCTTATCCGCCTCATTGTTATCATCCCTTGGGATATGCTTCGGACCGAATACCCTTTGAAGTGCCTTTCCATTTCTCGACTTTTTCAAGATATTTCACGAGAAGCTCGGATTCCGGCTTCGCTTTCCTTCTCAATATGTTCTTGGATCACTTTCGAATCCGTTCGATTATGAAGGTCTCCGTCGCCCCAAGGCTTTCATTTTTCTTAATGCCGGCAGTAGAGCTTCGTACTCCGTTGTGTTATTTGTGGAGTGTTCATTGTTCGAGAATACGAGCCGCGCCGCATATCTTATGACCACGCCGTCGGGGACGTTACAACAACCGAAATTCCGACCCCCTTGTAACACCATGCTCCATCACACCGCAAAGTATCCAAGGTTCGGGTATATTTTCCTCAAGATTCTGAGTGGGTGAGGTCCAGTCCACGACAAAATCTGCCAGAACTTGCGATTTTATTGCACTTCTTCTCTCGAAGTCCACCACATACTCGGAAAGTTCGGCACCCCACTTGATGATTCGGGTGGATGCCTCCCTATTTGCGAACAAGTCACTTAACGGCTGGTTGGTGATAACTCTTATTCTGTGGCCCTCGAAGTAATGTCTCGGCTTTCTTCTTGCCATGATGACCGCATACGCGATCTTCTCCGGTTCGGAATAGAAAACCTTGGAACCGGACAATGCTTCGAGGCGAAGTATACGGGAATTTGCCCGAGCTTTCCTTCTTCTTCCTTTTCTGTACCAACACCGCACTTATCGCCGAATTTGATGCGGACACGGACGAGCGAAGCGGCGATTTTGGTTCGGGGGGACGAGTTTGGTCATGGTGGACAAGTAGTTCTTCGGTTCATGGAAGGCCCCGCTTCGAGGTTCGGACCACCGGAATTTCTTGGCACTTCTGAGAACTTGGAAGAACGGTAGACTTCTTTCGCGGCTGCGGGAATAAATCTGCCGAGGGCAGCCACTCTCCCTGTCAACTTCTGAACATCTTTCACTGAGATTGGCTCTTGCATTTCCATCAGAGCCTTTATTTTGTCAGGGTTTGCCTCAATGCCTTTCGTTGAAACTAGACATCCAAGAACTTTCCCTTTGTGAATGCCGAACACACATTTTTCCGGATTTAGCTTTAAGTTTGCTGCCCTCATGTTCGCGAATGTTTCTGCCAGGTCACTGATATGGTCTCCCCTCTGAACACTTTTGACAACTATGTCATCCACATATGCCAAAATGTTTCTCCGAATCTGCTGGTGCAGTACTATTGCTATCATTCTTGAAAACGTGCATCCTGCATTCTTCAGCCCCTCCGGCATTCTTACGAAACAAAATGTTTCGAAAGGAGTGATGAAACTTGTCTTCTCTTCGTCCTCCTTGCGAACCCCGATCCGATGATACCCGAGAGAACATGTCCAGGAGCGAAAGCATCTCACTGTTGGCTGCATCATCCACGATTTTGTCTACCCTTTCCAAGGGAAAATCGTCCTTCTTGCACGCCTTGTTCAGATCTGTGAAATCCACACACATTCTCCATTTGCCATTTTTCTTCTTGACTGGCACAGTGTTGGCTAACCAGACTGGGTACTTGACCTCTGATTACCTGGGCATCCTGCAACCTCTCGAACTTCTCGCTTCTCTTTCGCTTTGACCTTTTCGTCAGACATTTTCCGAAGTTTTTGCTTCTTGGGTGGTATCTTGTCATCCGTTTCGAGGGCATGTTCGATTATGTCTCTGTCAACACCTTGCAAGTCCTTAGCTGACCATGCGAAAACATCCTTGTTTCTATTCAGGAATCATATGAGTTCGTCATCCTCTTCGGCGCTGAGGTTCGCCCCTATTATGACCGCTTTCTGTCGGGCATGTCATCCGGATACACTTTCTTTGTTTCATCTTCTCGCGGCTATCTCATTTTTCTCTTTGTCCCTCTTAGGCTCTTCATAGGTTTCCTTCCTCTCATCGGTGCTTTCGGGTGGTACACATTTGTTTGGCCGGGCGTGTGGCCTTTTTCTATGTTCCTGGCCTCCTGCTGATTGCCGAACACCGTGATAACCCCTTTGGGCGCGGGCATCTTCATGCATAAGAACTCGTTGTCTTATGACAGGCATCAAACTTATTCATGAAACCTCCGCCGAAGATCGCGAGGTACGGGTGATATATGTCAACTACATCAAAAGTGAGGCTCTCCGTTACGGCATTCTCAAGATCTCTCGAAAGAAACTCGGGAGTGATATTTTTCCCACCGTCTTGATGGGCTTTCCTCCGAACCCCCGCAATGGGTATTCGGTGGGTCCAACATGTCCTGGCTCGGATTCATTTTCTCGAATGTTTTCGGGAACGGGATGTCCGCCGAACTCCCGTTGTCAACCAAGATTTTTCCTATGACCCACCCGGCAATATTGACTTCGATCAACATGGCGTCATTGTGAATCGCGGATTTCAACCTCGAAATCTTCTTCTCGTAAAGGTGATTGGCACCTTTGCCCACTCCGGCGAGCAGTGGGCCATCATTGATGATGGTGTTCACGGATCCGAAGTAATTGTTTCGTTGCTTCTTTGTTTCGAATTCCATAGCGAGCATCCGTTTGTGATTGGCATGATAGTCCCGAACGATGGTAATGCTTTGGAGTTACGGGGTCCCGAACTTGAGCGAGGTCTTGACGAACTTTCCGGGGGTGGAATGGGTTGCGGTTGCTGGATTGACTGAATTGCTTGCGAGTGAGGGAAAAATTGCTGTGATGGCTGCCATGCTGGTTGTGGTTGTGGGAATTGCTTTGGCGGTACGAGCTTGACTGTGGGTTCGCGAACTGCGGTTGCCAGAAGTTCGGCCGAAACTGGCCTGGCATCGAGGATGCAATGCTCATCAGTGCTTTCTCTTGTTGGATTCTTGCCATGTTCTTCTTTGTTTCTGGGCACCCTTCGGTGCTGTGGCCTCTCCCATGATACTGGCAATAGAAGTGAGGGTCTTTCAGGTTGTGGTTCGTGAGTCCCGAGGGTCCTCTCGCCCCTCCCTCGTCCTCCGGAATTGAATCCTCCCCTAGTGCTTGGCTTTGTCTTCTTGCCGTGGTTGAGAATTTCCAACATTGTTTACGTTTCGTGGATGCTTTGGGGTGGTGCTCGCCAGGTCATATCTCTGTTGCCCTGTCTTGCCTCGTTCCGTTCGGCTACCCTCTTGCGGTGGTCATCATCGGACGAATGTAATCTTCCAATTCCCGAAATAGTTCTTCAAGCTGTCTCGGGCTTCTTTCTTGTGAGGTGAGAAGCCGTTGGCCCCGGGGTGAGACCTTTGATCGGTGCCTTGATCGTTGTCTTGTCATCGGCGTCGGGGATCCGAGACCTCTCGTTGCATGAACCTTCTCACGAAGTTCCGCGGTGGTTCTCCGTCCTTCTCGCTTGCGGTTGTACAAATCCGAGGCTTCGGCCGTTGTGTCATGGAACATCCGAAACGCTTGCATGAACTTTGTTTTGAGATCTACCCAGTTTGTAGATCGAGTGTGGAGGCAAGCGGTGAGTACCAATTCGATCGGTCCTTCGCAAGCTATGATGAAGGATTTGGCCGCCGCAACATCATCTCCTCCTGCCGAGTTCACGGGCCGACTCGTATCTCATGAGAAACCGCCCGGAGTTTCCGAAACCGTTGTACTTGGGTAGAGAGACGAGGCTTGAACTTCGGCGGCCAAGGTGTTTGTTTGCAGCCCTATTGACAGCGGCGATTCAGAATCCACGAAGTGTGAGACTCCGTTTCCCACGAAAAAGTTTTCTTTCGGGGATTCTCTTGCAGGCGCAGGGTTCTGCTGCGGTGTTTCTTGCCACAGGGAGCTGTTCTCTTGTTCTTTCATTTCGTCAATTTCTCTCTCGTATTGCTTGTATCTCGCTCTTTTGCTTTGTTCGACCGCTCTAGCTTTTCGTAGATTTTTCTTTTCGCCCGCAACCGAGCCGCGAACTTTTCTTTGTCTTTCCGTAGCCGATGTATCTTTTGGTGGACCATGGCTAGCTCTCGTCTATGGAATCATCGTCACCATCGACATTCTCGAACTCTTGTCGTTCGGCAGGTTGTTCTTGGATGTGAGTCCGTCTTTTCTCGCTCTTGCCTTCATGAGGGCCTCGAGCTTCTCTCTTCGTTGTTGGTCCGTTACATTCGAGGATTCGGGAACAAACGAGTTTTCATTCCCCCGGGTGAGATGGCGATCTTCCTGGTTTGCCGTGGCCGGAACGAGTCTTCTTTGACTTCTTCGAGGTGGCATCGTGAGTTTCTTTTCGGCTGGAACACGGTGGGCGCCAATGTTGGGGGGTTACCCGAAAAATTCGGATGACTACCCAAACACGGGTGAGAGTTCTTAACACGTTCAAGTACAATGTAGGAGCGCGGTGAGACCGTGATTCCCAATGCAAGTAGCACAAGTTCCAAAAAAGTCCGAATCCGTTTACACGTGCCCTTGCGCCCCCTTTTATAGGGAGACGAAGGGACTTTTACATGCCGATAACACCCTCGGCCTCGAGAATATTCCTAGTGTGAACGCATACAAGATTGTCTTTTTATCTTACATATTTACAAATCCGCCACTAGTTCACACTCTAAACCCGGACTTTTTGGGACTACAACTTTGACTTTGCTTCTCCCCCTGGTTCGTGAACGTCTTTGCATGAAACTCCCGAACCGGGTCTTCAACGGATTCCCGAATTAGCCCTCGCTTCCCACTGGTTCGTGCATGTCCACGCGCCCGAGTCCCGAACGGGGTCTTTATCGATTCCCGAACCGGCAGTTCTCCGAAGTTCGGGCCGTCGGCGGTTGAGATTCGGGCTTCCGCATGTTCGTGACTCCACCTCCTTGCCGAATCAAGATTCCCGAACTCGCACATTCGCGAATTCCGGACTTCACAGGTTCCGGGCTTCCGAGAATCGCGAATTCCCTCGCTCCCGAAAAACATACTTTGAGAACTTTGTTAAGCTCAACGTTTCGAGGGTGACGAGTTTTCCGAATTCCCCAACACCAAGTTGATTTGCCAAACTTGTTGGAGTTGCTCTTACTTCTAGGAATTCACCCGTGGAAAAAAAACTGACGGCACTTTGGCATTCTTCAGAGACGACGTGCTTCTTTTTCCAAATGAAAATGACTTGATGATTTGTTTCAACGGGAAAAATTAAGAAGCATCCACATATATGAAAAGATGGTGCGTGATCGAGATTAGACAGATGCCCTTCTAGTAGGCCCTGGATTCATAACTGATAAATAGTTGACAAAATTAATACTCATATATGTTATCCGCACGTGAATGCAGTGTGCACGCGTGTGGGCCTGCCCTGTTCTGTAAATTGACTGCTGCTAGTAACTTGGTGCTTGCACCGCTATCGTTTGATATGAATCCAAATGGTTTTCGCATACTGATCGAAAGCAATAATTAATTCCATTTAACCTCCGATCCATGACGAACACTGAAAACCTACTACCTTCTTCATTGTCGATCGGGTCGATCGATCCATGCCGAAGAAGAATCCAAAGAAGAGACGTACTAGCTGCTCCTGCAAAGCTAGCATGGCGGCAAAAGACATTTCGCGTGCTGACGAAAACAAGCACGTCGATCGTGTACTGCGCAGGTCTGTGTAGTATAGCAATTAAAGAAGCCCCAAACTAATAATTAACTAACGAACAGCGCCGTATCATCTCGCCAGAAGCCCGGCCGTGAGCCCTACGTACCTTTTTTTTTTGAGAATTGGCCCTACGTACCCTGTGGTGGCTCATCAGAGAGATTCCATCTCTCTGTTAAGCTCGCCAGTGTCGACGACTGTACGGCGCTGTTAGGGCAGGCAGGCATGTTGTAGCATGCATTGCACGTACAGTAGCATGGGAGAATTGCATTGGGACCTCATGGACTGTACGTATGATTGGTACGATCTAGCTCCTCGTGAGAGATGGAAACAAACCTGGATAATGGACAAATCTGACGATTAGAGAAAGCATCTGATGCTCTCTCTCGACCTCGTCAGTAATTCTTTGCTGATCTCACCAGCTACCATATCTCTGCTACTACGATGTAGCCAGACGGCAAAAATCCAACAACAATGGGCGTTTCTTTTTGTACAGTCTCGTCATGTGATGGAGCTGCTTGCTGTTTTTCGAGCTGGTACTGGTACTGGTGGTAGTGCTAGCTAGGCTCTCTGTTGGATCGTCCTTCTCTACCTACATATACTCAGCTGCTATGTGTACGGGGGATCTGTTCGAGCTGCATGCAGCTTGTCATATGCTGCGCCCATGGATCCTTTTGGACACGGCTGGACCACGTACGTGTACGGTATTCGCGAACAGCGCGTATACAGCGGGCGGAGTCCACTACACGTTGTCGTATGGAGAGGTGCCTGACAGGTCAATCTATCTATCCATAATGGCATGATACACCGGCAGCGCTTGGCTCCAAAACGTACGATGCTCGCTGTGCCCATGCAGCGCGTGCGGATCGACCGGACACCTTCCGTTCACTGTTCATAGGATCGGATGATGATCAGCCTCTGTCACTGCTTGTTCCTTTTTTTTAAAGAATAAAAATAAATACACCCCATGCGCGTGTGTAGAATAAAAAAAAGTGTCTGTAAATTGTCTTGTAAAATTATTTATTAATGATTTTTTTTTGTTTCAGAAGAACAAACACACACACGAGAGCGCCACGCCGGGTGTGTCCATCGACAGCTGAACTGAATCACCCAGAAGTTATCGTACAATAATCAGTCTCCGTCACAGAATTAAATCCAGTCAGTAGTATAGTCTTCTCTCGACGCCCAGAAGGTTCTGATCGATCCGCGAATTGTTTTTCTCAGTGATATCGCGCGCGCATTGAAACTGAGGCGGCCGATGCGTTTTGGCCACACACGGAAAAGGAAGAATCGTGATCACTGATCAGTGACGAACAATTCTTCAGACGGGTCCAGAGTCGAGCAGCAGGTAGCTAGTTAGCCTGACAGAGTAATGAACTCAGATGGGGCATGTAGTAAACGACTACTGGTCGTCATAGCATGAATAACTTGTGGCTACTTTGTTCTTTTTTCAGTTCGCCTTACTGGCTTACTTGATTTGCTAACCATTATTCATCCTTGATGGGAAGTTAAGCTGACAGACAGTTATTAGTTTGCTGCAACTACTGGTGCTCATTTCAGCATGGTTTCAGTGTATATGGCAGGGCTACAGGTAAATCCGTAAATGCCGAATGCAGACGCACACATCCAGCAGCTTCGCTAATTGTTGTTGTGCGTTCAGATGAGTGAACTTTGTGTCAAGAAAAATGGGAAGACGAAGATATCAGATTCTGCAGGCACTACCAAGTAGGTGTAGTAATGTGCTGTCCGGGAGGAGGAAGAGAGCATTGAATTCCAGCGGTGAGGTAGCTCGCTGGCCGCCGCCTATATCACCCCCAGCCAACTCTCCTTCAACCTTCATGCCTCGCCATGGCCAGTTGCATGGCAGAGTTCAGGCGGTAGCATAGTATTCAGAGGCCGGTGTCGTCGTGAGTGAGGCCATTCGGTCAGACTCAGACCGGACGGGATCCATCAAGATGCTGTCGAGGAGACCGAGGACCCCGTGCGTGGTTTTCTAGATCTGTTGACTGTGGACCTGACCTTGGCTCTTGACTTTTCCTCGGTGGCGCTTGCTGGCGGCTGAATGCAATTCGGGACTCGCATGTTGGCTGGTTGAGCTGGGCCGGGCCGGGACGAGGAGGATGCGTGCGTGTCTTCTGCCTGACCCTTTTTTTCTCTTTTGGAAACTTTGACGAAGTGACGAACGAGCTAGAAGACTTTCACTGTCCAGTTTGACTTTGTGCATGTTGTTGTTCCAGCCTTCCTGTATCGGGTTGGGTGGTAATGCTACTGAGATGGTTGAGTGTTAGCTACAACAAGGGGGATTGAGGTGAAGCAGAGGGGATTGGGGAGGACGAACAACAATTGGGAGTTCGAGGGGAAGGTTGATTTAGGAAGTTCAGAGTTTAGTTGTACAAGTCTGTCTTTCCTTGCTCTCGTCTCACCCTTTTCTACCCTCTCTGGCGTGCTCACACAGCTAAGCTATTACAGGGGCTAAGACTATTCAGGTCCAGTGACGCGGACGTTGGTCTTCTTAGGACGCGAGCTCTTGTGCGGCCCACTGACGCCTTCAGCTTGTCCTTCATTATCCAGATGAGCCGCCGATGTAGCAGTACTAACACCCCCTCCTCCAAAAGAACCTGCATGTACCAGAGCAGGTGCATTCGGGAACTGCTGCTTGAGGTGTTCGAGCTTCTCCCATGTGGCGAGCGACCTGGGCATTCCCGACCATTTCACCAGGACCTCAGTTACCGCGTTGTTTCCAGTCTTCTCGTGGTACTGAAGCAGTTCTTCTGGGACCTGAAAGGCTACCAGTTCATTAGGCAAGTCAGCAGTTACTTGTGTAGTCGAAGACACCACTTTCTTGAGGAGAGACACATGGAACACCGGGTGAATTGATGCAGAAGTTGGCAGTTGCAGCTTATAAGCAGTGGCACCAATCTTATCAATGATCTTGTATGGTCCGAAGAACTTGAAGGAGAACTTCATATTTGCTCGTGGGGCTAGAGAGGCTTGTACATATGGTTGCAACTTCAAATAAACCATCTCTCCAATCTGGAATGTTCTTTCAGATCTCTTTTTATCAGCTTGTGACTTCATACGTTGTTGTGCTTGCAACAGATGTTGACGGATAAGGTTTTCCATTAGGTGGCGTTGCTCCAACCACTCAGCCAAATTAGTCACGGTGCAAGAGTCCTTATCTTGAATTCCAAATTGCCTTAGAGTTTGCCCATATAGGATCTCAAAAGGGGTCCTGTCCACTGCTGAATGATAGCAGGTATTATACCAGTACTCCGCGAGGGGAAGCCAATGGATCCACTGAGATGGACAGGAATGCACAAAGCAACGCAAAAATTTCTCCAAGCATTAGTTCACGCGCTCTGTTTGCCCGTCGGTTTGCGGATGGTAAGTGGAGCTCATTGACAGAGTGACCCCAGCAAGCTTAAATAACTCCTTCCACAAGTTGCTAGTGAAGATGCGGTCTCTGTCAGAAATAATGGTCATTGGCATGCCATGAAGCCTATAGACCTTAGAGAAAAACACCTTAGCAACAGCCAAGGCTGTGAAGGGATGACTCAGAGGCAAGAAGTGACTGAATTTGGAAAATTTATCCACCACAACCAAAATAGCATTCATTTTGCCAGATCTTGGTAACCCTTCAATGAAATCCATTGTTGTCACTTGCCAAGCATTTTGAGGCACAGGTAGGGGTTGAAGCAACCCTGGGTACTTTGCTCTGTCAGGTTTGGCTTGTTAACAGATGGAGCAGCTAGTCACAAAAGAGTGTATCTGTTTCTTCATACCAGTCCATGCAAAATGTTGTTTGATTCTTTTGTATGTAACAGGAAACCCTGAATGACCACCGACAGGGGAAGAATGCAAAGCCTACATCACCTTCAGCTGTAAGGCAGGCACATCTGGAATCCAAATTTTCTGCTTGAATCTCAGAAGTCCATTGTGCAAGGTAAAATTGTCAGTGTTTTAGACCGGTAAACCTACCAAGGGGGTACCCGAGGTAGTACATTGTGCGGTGAGGATCGTGATCGGGAGATCGAGAACTCGAAGGTATGCACAAGGACACGGGACACAAGATTTATACAGGTTCGGGTCGCCAAGGTGGCGAACCCTACGTCCTGTTTGGGGGATCAAGTATGGCGCCCTGCGCTTGGTGTTGGGTTGGATCAGGTTCCCGACCCTCCTTTATATAGTCCAGGGGGCGGGTTCCTAGTCGGTTACAAGGCAGGAGTCCTGGTAGGATTACACGGTACAAGTCCTAGTAGGATTACAGGGGAATTCTAGTAGGAGTTCGTCTTCTCCCTTCCTTGCATGAGTACCCGGGGAGTATGCCCGACAAGCCCCCGAGCACATTGTAGTCGAGAGTAGTAGTTCGAGTAGTCTTGAAGCCTCTGCGAGTAGTTCTTGAGCGTCCTCGAGTACTGCTTGGAGAAGTCTTCAATAGTGCTTGAACTGCCACGAGGCTGGAAGGTGGTCCAGCTCATCAGTCTTGAAGTCGAGATTATATGGAAGTGCGGTTGCAAAATCGCACTCCATATGGAGTAGCCCCCGAGCCTTAGGTTGAGTTGCAGACTCTAGCTGAGGGTCAATCTTGATTCCGAATCTTCCGTCTTGAAAAATTTGAATGATGGGTGTAGCATAGCAGCCCCCGAGCCTTGAAATGATTAGGTAATCAATCCAAGGTCTTCAGTGTTCGTGAAAGCCATCATCCGAGTACTCTTGCAGCGTGTAGCCCCTGAGATAAAAGAGCCATATGAGCCACGTTGAGTAGTTGTTGGTGCGGAGCCCCCGAGCTTGAGAGCGAGCAAAGCCTGCTGGAGTTATCCTCAAGTAGTAATTTGAGTGCAGCCCCCGAGCTGGAGAGATTCTGAATAGTAGTTTGGCGTCGAGCCGTGGAGCTTGAGAAGTAGGCGTGCCGTCAGAGCAGACTTTATACGCGACCAAAGTCGACTTTAGATTGCCGCGTAAAGCGGACTTTAGATGCGACTACAGTAGTCGACTTTGTGCCACGCGGGGTGGACTTAAGATGCAAAAAACGAAAAGCACTTTCCGGAAAGCCAAAGCGAATGAGAAATCAGAGAAAACGAATAGTTTTGCCGCCGGAGCGGGCTTTAGATTGCGACCGAAGTCGGCTTGTGCCACCGGAGTGGGCTTGGGTGCGACCGTTAGCGTCGACTTGTGCCACCGGAGTGGGCTTGGGTGCGACCGTTAGCGTCGACTTGTGCCACCGGAGTGGGCTTGAGTACCTGAGCCATGGATTTCAGACCCAAGGTACGATTGCCGACAGAGCGGGCTTGAAGGTGCGACCAAAGTCGACTTGTGTATCTGAGCCATGGATTTCAGACCCGAGGTACGGGTGCCACCGTAGTGGACTTGAAGGTGCGACAGGAGTCGACTTGTGTACCTGGGCCATGGATTTCAGACCCAAGGTATGGGTGCCACCGTAGTGGACTTGAAGGTGCGACCGGAGTCGACTTGTGTACCTGGGCCATGGATTTCAGACCCAAGGTACGGAGCGCGAGTACTTAGGGTACTTGGACCCATGGTACGGAGCGTGAAGACCACGTGCAGCTAGGTTCCATCGTCGCCAGGACCCGAGGGACACTTACAGCTAGGTTCCATCGAAGCTTACACACGTAGTATGCCATCGAAGCAGGTGAAGATGCGACCGAAGTCGACTTTAAGTTGCCGCACGGAGCGGACTTTAGAATGCGACTTTAGAAGTCGACTTTAGATTGCCGCGCGTAGCGGACTTTAGAAGCTGCCTCCTTGGGATAGCCCCCGAGTTGATGAAGTAGACTCGTGGTGACTTGATTGATATACCCCAAGAGTAGTCAGCAGAGTGTAGCTCCCGTGAAAACCCGCCGAGAAGCGTACACAAATGAGTAACCGGCATGTTATCCTACATGATGAGGAGAACAAGCCAAGAAAGAAAAAAGTAATCATTTAAATAAATGACTTAGTTGTTTCTGCCTGGGCAGACGGTTGATGAAGCCGTGGCGGTCAGCAATGGAGCCACGACGGTTGTTGCTGAAGTTGACTAGTCAGAGTTGATTCCGATTAGTTGTTGGGGGCGTGACTGCCGTTCTCGACTAGTTTGGAAAACTAGTCGAGATGAATGGTCGACGCGATGCGACCAAAAGACGACGTCGCGGCGGCACGCGGCGTAGTTGATGTAGAGCCAGTGTTGCCACGAGACAAGTAGTTGTGACGCACGACGTGGCTGAAGTAGAGCCAGCGTGGCCGCAAGACGAAGTCGCGGCGCACGGAGTAGTCGACGATGAGCCACGTGACGGGCTGCGCGACGTGCCGAGGCACCCGAACGCGCGGCGTAGACGAAGTAGTCGACAACGAGCGGCGCAATGAGCCACGCGACGAGCCGCGAGACGTGCCAAGGCACCCGGTCGCGCGACGTAGGCGAAGTAGTCAACGACAAGCGATGAGCCGCGCGATGTGCCGAGGCACCCAGACGCGCAGCGTAGGCGAAGTAGTCGACGACGAGCCGCGTGACGATCCGCGTGACGAGCCGCGCGACGCAGGCGGGGCACCCGGACGCGCGGCAGAGGCGAAGTAGTCGACGACGAGCCTGCGCGAGGTGGAGTAGTCGACGACGAGCGGCGTGATGAGCCGCGTGATGAGCCGAGGCACCCGGACGCGCGGTGGAGGCGAAGTAGTCGACGATGAGCCTGCGCGAGGCGGAGTAGTCGACGACGACCGGCGCGACGTGGAGTAGTCGACGATGAGCCTGCGCGACACGGAGTAGTCGACGACGAGCGGCGCGACGAGCCGCGTGACGAGCCGCTCAACGTGCCGAGGCACCCGGACGCGCGGCGGAGGCGAAGTAGTCGACGACGAGCCTCGCGCGAGGCGGAGTAGTCGATGACGAGCCCGCGCGACGCAGTAGTCAACGACGAGCGGTGCGACGAGCCGCGTGACGAGCGCGCGCGACGTGCCGAGGCACCCGGACATGCGGCGGAGGCGAAGTAGTCGACGATGAGCCTGCGCGAGGCGGAGTTGTCGATGACGAGCGCGCGACGAGCCGTGCGACGTGCCGAGGCACCCGGACGCGCGACGGAGGCGAAGTAGTCGACGACGAGCTCGCGCGAGGCGAGGCGAAGTAGTCGACGATGAGCCCGCACGAGGCGGAGTTGTCGATGACGAGCGGCGCGACGAGCCGCGCGACGTGCCGAGGCACCCCGGACGCGCGCGTAGGCGAAGTAGTCGACGACGAGCGCGCAACGAGCCACGCGACGAGCCGCGAGACGTGCCGAGGCACCCGGTCGCGCGACGTAGGCGAAGTAATCAACGACAAGCGATGAGCCGCGCGGTGTGCCGAGGCACCCAGACGCGCAGCGTAGGCGAAGTAGTCGAGGACGAGCCGCGCGACGATCCGCGTGACGAGCCGCGCGACGTGCTGAGGCACCCGGATGCGCAGCAGAGGCGAAGTAGTCGACGACGAGCCTGCACGAGGTGGAGTAGTCGACAACGAGCGGTGTGATGAGCCGCGTGACGAGCGGCGTGATGAGCCGCGTGACGAGCCGCGCGATGTGCCGAGGCACCCGGACGCGCGGCGGGGGCGAAGTAGTCGATGATGAGCCTGCGCGAGGCGGAGTAGTCGACGACGACCGGCGCGACGTGGAGTAGTCGACGACGAGCCTGCGAGACGTGGAGTAGTCGACGACGAGCGGCGCGACGAGCCGCGTGACGAGCCGCTAAACATGCCGAGGCACCCGGACGTGCGGCGGAGGCGAAGTAGTCGACGATGAGCCTGCGCGAGGCGGAGTAGTCGACGACGAGCCTGCGCGACGTGGAGTAGTCAACGACGAGCGGCGTGATGAGCCGCGTGACGAGCCGCGCGACGTGCTGAGGCACCCGGACATGCGGCGGAGGCAAAGTAGTCGACGATGAGCTCGCGCGAGGCGGAGTTGTCGACGACGAGCGGCGCGACGAGCCGCGCGACGAGCCACGCGACGTGCCGAGGCACCCCGACGCGCGGCGGAGGCGAAGTAGTCGACGACGAGCCCTCGCGAGGGCGAGGCGAAGTAGTCGACGACGAGACCGCGCGAGGCGGAGTTGTCGATGACGAGCGGCGCGACGAGCCGCGCGACGTGCCGAGGCACCCGGACGCGCGAGGCGAAGCAGTCGACGACGAGCCTGCGCGAGGCGGAGTTGTCGACGACGAGCGGCGCGACGAGCCGCGTGATGAGCTGCGTGACGGCCGAGGTACCCGGGACACACGGCGGAGGCGAAGTAGTCGACGACGAGCCTGCGCGAGGCGGAGTAGTCGACGACGAGCCTGCGCGACGCGGAGTAGTCGACTACGAGCGGCGCGACGTGCCGCGCGACGTGCCGAGGCACCCGCACGCGCGGCGAAGGCGAAGTAGTCGACGACGAGCTCGCGCGAGGCGGAGTAGTCGACGACGAGCGGCACGACGAGCCGCGTGACGAGACGCGCGACGTGCCGAGTCACCCGGACGCGCGGCGGAGGCGAGGTAGTCGACGACGAGCCTGCGCGAGGCGGAGTTGTCGACGACGAGCGGTGCGATGAGCCACGTGACGAGTCGCGCGATGTGCCGAGGCACCCGGACACGCGGCGGAGGCGAAGTAGTCGACGACGAGCCTGCGTGAGGCGGAGTGGTCGATGACGAGCCTGCGCGAGGCGGAGTAGTTGACGACGAGCCTGCGCGAGGCAGAGTAGTCAACGACGAGCGGCGTGACGAGCCGCGTGATGTGCCGAGGCACCCGGACACGCGGCGGAGGCGAAGTAGTCAACGACAAGCCCGCGCGATGCAGAGTAGTCGACGACGAGCGGCGCGAGGAGCCGCGTGACGAGCCGCACGACATGCCGAGGCACCCGGACGTGCGGCAGAGGCAAAGTAGTCGACTACGAGCCTACGCGAGTCGGAGTAGTCGACGACGAGCGGCGCGACGAGCCGCGTGACGAGCCGCGCGACGTGCCAAGGCACCCGGACGTGCGACATAGGAAAATTGATTCCGCTTTGACAAGAGCAAGGCGACTTGCTTCAATGTATCTCAGCGAGTCGACGAGTAGATTGATCTTGTTGATGAGGGTCCTTCGAATTCGCCCGGTGGTGATGATCACCCCTACCTGGCGCGCCAGATGTCGGTGTTTTAGATCGGCAAACCTACCAAGGGGGTACCCGAGGTAGTAGATTGTGCGGTGAGGATCGTGATCGGGAGACCGAGAACTCGAAGGTATGCACAAGGACACGGGACACAAGATTTATACAGGTTCGGGTCGCCAAGGTGGCGAACCCTACGTCCTGTTTGGGGGATCAAGTATGGCGCCCTGCGCTTGGTGTTGGGTTGGATCAGGTGCCCGGCTAGGTACTCGGCCCTCCTTTATATAGTCCAGGGGGTGGGTTCCTTGTCGGTTACAAGGCAGGAGTCCTGGTAGGATTACACGGTACAAGTCCTAGTAGGATTACAGGGGAATTCGGGTAGGACTCCGTCTTCTTCCTTGTACACAATATTCGGTACATCCTCAGGAGCAATTGTGAGTCGAGCCACCAGTTCAGAAGCTAAGGAATCAGTGCTGTATGCAGCAACCACCTCATCAAGCCAATTGGGAACCATAGTGGATAAGGCATAGCTCTGAATATTGTCATGACATCTCCTAGAGAGTGCATCAGCTACACTGTTTTGTGCTCCAACCTTGTACACAATGCGGTACTGGAGTCCAATGAGCTTAGTGAACACCCTTTGTTGCCATGGGGGCCTCTGCTCATTCAAATGGATTAAGCTCTTTTTATCTGTGAAGATGTCAAATTCAGAATGCAACAAGTAAGCTCTCCATTGTTCCACAACAATCAAAATAGCCAAATACTCCTTCTCATAAGTGGACAGACCTTGTGTTTTGGGACCCAAGGGTTTGCTGATATAGGCTAGAGGGTGGCCTTCCTGCATCAGTACAGCCCCTACACCACTCTTGCAAGCATCAGTTTCTATGCAAAATTTCTTAGAGAAATCAGGTACTGCCAGCACTGGTGCTTCAGTCAAGGCTTCTTTAAGGGTCTGGAAGGCAGTTTCATGTTCATCTGTCCAGACAAAAAGAGTATCCTTCTTCAACAGTGCTGTCAAAGTCTTGGCAATGAGTGCAAAATGTCTAACAAATCTTCTATAGTACCCAGCTAGCCCCAGAAAACTCCTCAGCTGCTTTGTATCTGTAGGTGTTGGCCATTCAACTATAGCACTGATTTTGGCAGGGTCAGTGGCAATACCCTGAGCTGATATGATGTGGCCCAAATAATTGATATGAGGTTTGGCAAAAGTACACTTAGAGAGTTTCACACACCATTTATCTTTGAGCAGCAGAGAAAGTACAACATGAATATGTTGGATGTGTTCCTCATAAGAAGCACTGTAAATGAGGATGTCATCAAAGAAGACAATCACACATTTCCTTAACAGTGGCGCCAGGGTAGTGTTCATTGCCCCTTGAAATATTGCTGGAGCACCACACAAGCCAAAAGCCATCACTCTGAACTCTAAGTGGCCAAAATGAGTCTGAAAAGCAGTTTTGAACTCCTCTCCGGGCTTCAGTCTCACTTGGTGATATCCAGCATTCAAGTCCAGAGATGTAAACCACCTAGCTCTTGCTAATTCATCCATGAGCTCATCAAATACAGGTATAGGAAACTTGCTTTTCAATGTGAGGGCATCAAGATATCTATAATCAATGAAAAACCTCCAAGTGCCATCTTTCTTTCTAACCAGCAAAATTGGTGAAGAAGAAGCACTCCACTTGGTTGGATGAGACCTTTAGCTAACATATCAGCCACTTGCTTTTCAATCTCATCTTTTAAGGCTGGAGAGTATCTGTAAGGTCTGACATACACTGGTTTAGCTCCTGGAACTAAGGGTATCACATGGTCACACTCTCTTCTTGGGGGTAATTCAGAGGGAGGCTCAAAAACTAATGCAAACTCTGATAGCAATCTTTCAATTTCAGCAGGTACAACAGGAACACTTGAAGACTCCAGGTCTGAAGACAATGCAGATAAGTGAACTAGCAACTCTGTAGGTGAGTCATCACTCATCAACAATACCCTGAAGAAATGCTTGGGACCCATGGTGAGGAATGGACATCCACTTCTGCTTCCAATGCACATGCATAGGGCTATGTTGTTCCAGCCAATCTATGCCAAGAATCATGTCATAACTGTGTAGGGGAAGAACTCTCAAGTCAGCTGTGAATGTACATTGCCCCATGTTCCACATACCCTGTGGTATGTAACTGGTACAGGCCAGCTTGGACCCATTAGCTACTTGAACTCCAATAGGTGTAGACAGAGGTGCAATACCAGCACATTGTTGGGCAACTTCTCACTGATGAATGTGTGAGAAGTACCAGAGTCAATCATGATAGTAATCTGTGCACCTTGCAATTGACCTTGCATTCTCATTGTTTTAGGACCCTCAGTTCCATTGACGACATGAGCTGAAAGAGCTAGAAACAATTGAGACTTGGAAGATACAGATACAGTGTCCTCTTCATCCTCAATGTTGAATAATTGCAGTATTTCCTGGAGAGCATGCAGTTGGACTGAAGGAGCACACCGATGCTCTCTGCTCCATTTTTCAGCACACTTAATACACAGCCCCATAGCTCTTCTGTATGTCTTCAGAGCAGCCCATTTATCTTCTAGAGATTTGCCTTCACACAACCACTTTCCTTCAGGCAGTACATGAGTTGGCTGCTTGTCAATTCGAGGAGGAGGAGGAGGAAGTGGTAAAGGAGCTCGAGGTGTGAACCTCTGAAAGGACCCTTGTTCATGCTTCCTTGTGCTCGAATGTGAAGGGGTGGACACATCTTCCTGTAAAAGAGCAAGCGAATAGGCAGTATCGAGATATTTGGGGCGCTGAACAAGCACAATTGGCTTAATATCAAACTTCAAACCATCAATGAATCACATAGTAAAGTACAACGGATCTATGGAATGATCATAAGCTGTGAGCTGGTCGACTAGCATAGAGAATTGGTCAACATACTCAGACACAGCTCCTACTTGCCTAATATTGAAAAATTGCCTAAGCATCAACTCCTGTTGTTCTCTACCAAAGCGATCTAACAACATTCTAGCAAACTCATCCCAAGATGCACTCTGCAACCTGACTTCCACAGATTGCAGCCAACGTGCAGCAGCTTTAGTGAAATGCATGGTAGCAAAATTAATCCATCTATGACTCTTCACATTGTGCATCTCAAAATAGTTTTCACTTATAGTTAACCAGAGCTTGGGATTTTCCCCGTCAAATTCAGGGAAATTAACCTTGGGAAGCCTCTCTGTTCCTAGACCTGATTTCGAACCATTGCTAGGTAAAGTAGGGAAAGGAAGAGGAGAATTGCACGCACCCTTGACCGGGGGATGATATGTGGTGACGTACCCACATCCATCCGCCCGGTGGAATGAATCAACGCCGTGCCCGCTGGGCTGATCGACTTGATCTCCGGCAGATGGGTGCGCGGAAGCCGATCCGAGTTGCGGGATGATGCCGGGGTGGCCCATCGCGCTATCACGAATAGATCTCTCCCAGTGCTTGGTGAGTTTGCCGACCTCGAGCTTGATGTCGTTGACCTTTCCTTTGATATCTGGTTTCCAATCTTCCAGATTGATGGCGACCTTCTCCACCTTGGAGACGCTCTCGTTGCCGTGGTTCTCCAGATCGAGGAACCTCTTCTCCCACTTGGAATCATTGTCTGCGAATCGCTTGTCGAGTTTCTGGTTCTATTCCGTGAACTGCTTCTGCATCTCGTCGAGTATCACCTTCGTCTCGGGACTCATCGCGCCTTGACGCCGCTGCAGACACGTGAAGTGGTCGTGCATGGATGCGGAGGGTGGATCCAAGATTCGAAGGAGTCTCTGATACCAGGTATGTTAGCTACAACAAGGGAGATTGAGGTGAAGCAGTGGGATTGGGGAGGACGAACAACAATTAGGAGTTCGAGAGGAAGGTTGATTCTGGAAGTTCAGAGTTTAGTTGTAGAAGTTTGCCTTTCCTTGCTCTCGTCTCACCCTTTTCTACCCTCTCTGGCATGCTCACACAGCTAAGCTATTACATGGGCCGAGACCATTCAGGTCCAGTGACGCAGACGTCGGGCTTCTTAGGACGCGAGCTCTTGCACGGCCCACTGACACCTTCAGCTTGTCCTTCATTATCCAGATGAGTCGCCGATGTAGCAGTACTAACATTGAGACTTGAGAGCTTTTTCCATGGTTGGTCTGTCTCCTCAACGCGGACGTACGAGCCTATACATTCATCGACGGGTGGAGGTCGTCGTCGGCCTCTGCATATGGATGACGCTGGCACTGTAAAGGCTTGGTGCTATGAGACTACCCGCACCGGCGACGCCAGGAGACATGGTGTTTTTTGTCCTGCAGCGAGCGACACCATCAGTCACGAGACAATGGCGTCGGCCAAGATTCCTTCAGTTGGGGGGCTGTGGAGGACCTCCTCTAGCTGTCACATCAAAGCAGTGGCCCACCTTCCCAACCACCGCGCGCCGGCAGATGGAAGCAGAGGAGGCTCTATGCAGTCCGACCTCGTCGCGTTTGCCGCTGGAGAGGAGGAAGGAGCCACCTCGACGACGACGTCCATCTGCTCCGGCGCACGGAGCTCACCTCTGCTATGCGTCTGCGCCGGTCGACAAGGCAGAGCCCACCCTCACCAGTAGAGAGGGAGAGGGCCGCCGCCGCTCCAACGGTTGACACCCCTGCCTCCGAAATTCCACCGGCGTCTTCGCGCATCTGGATCCCCCGCCTCACCTCCTCCATCCCCGCTCCGGCTCCAGGCTTCCCCTACTCGCCGAGAGAGGCCGAGGCCCTACAGCGGCAGCCGATCTTGGAGGAGGCCATGCCAGGGCTCGGTGTCGCACACCGCTGCTCGATGTTGGAGAGGAGGAGAGGGAGAGAGATATCTACCGCTACAGCCTCGCCGTACTCCACCCGCTGCCGCCGTCCGCTCCTCCTCGAGCTCGCCGCCCCGCCGTTCCCCGAGATCCACGTGTCGGTGTTTTAGACCGACAACCTACCAAGGGGGGTACCCGAGGTAGATGAATGTGGCCTCGCCGAGATCGGTAACTTGAAACAAGAGACATGTGGCACACAATTTAGACAGGTTCGGGCCGCGAGGTGCGTAATACCCTACGTCCTGTATGTTGCATAGCTCTAGATTGATTGGGTGTGTTTACAAGATGATGCGTATCAGAGAGAAGGGTCCCTGCTCGCCTTATATAGTCCGGGAGGTAGGGTTACAAGTCGATTCAGGGAGAGAGTACTAATCGGGTACGTCTAGGAGTTCTCTACACAGTACAGGACATGTATAGCTTCTTATCCGAGTACTTCTCCACCGTAGTCCTTGCGCCTCACGCCATCAGGTGCCGTGTGGCACAAGCCGGGTAGTCCCAGGGGCCCACTGAGTAGTCGGTCCTGGTACCCACCGAGGTAGTGGGCCCAGGGAGGTCCATACAACAAGCCCCCGAGTACTTTTTAGTCGAGCAGGATAGTTTCGAGTAGTCTTGATGACCTTGACGAGTAGTCCTCAAGCGTCCCTGTGTACTACAAGCCGAAAGTCCTCAAGAATACTTGAAGCATCCCGAGGCTGGAAGGTACTGCAGCTGATCCTTGAGTAGTCTTGAAGTCTTCTCGAGTAGTTCCCAAGCATCCTTGAATTCCCCTCTTGAAGTTCTTCAACAATACTCGTGTTGTCTTGAAGCCGAAACTTATATGGAAGTGCGATTGCAGAATCGCACTCCATATGGAGTAGCCCCCGAGCCTTAGGTTGAGTCGTAGACTCTAGCTGAGGGTCAATCTGAAGTTCTGGCAAGATTATCCCGCAAAATCCGGAGAAAAAACCGAAGGACACGTGACACGGAGCCCCCGAGCCTTGAGTTGAGTACTTCCTCTCGAATTGAAGGGTCATCTTTAATGTAGAATGTGTCCTGAGTTGCTCTTGAATCTTGTCGCGGCTGAAAGGACCTTGATGTCACCTAGAGGGGGGGGGGGGTGAATAGGCGAGACGACCAGTTTAAACTCTTTTCCCCCCAAACACTTGAGCTGACAGTGCTCCACCGGTCAGACCGGTGGCTGTGGCCGGTCAGACCGGTCAAGCACTGGTCTTCACAGGTGACACCGGTCAGATCGGTGTGCCTCACCGGTCAGACCGGTGTAGCACAGAGAACCTGCAAAAATAACTTCAAGCACCTCTAGGCTTCTAGCACGAACCAAACTCAGGGTGTGGCCTTTGTAGATGATCACAAGCAGAGTAAGAAGCCCTGCACACACAAGTAACACACCCAAGTAGATCGAAGCGGAAGCAAATGTAATATGCTAGAATGAACAACTTAGAGAGTCGAACCACACGAAGAAGCAAGGATTTGTTTTCCGAAGTTCACTACCCACTGAGGAATGACTACGCTCCGTTGAGGAGCTTGTAAGGGACAATTCCCACAACAAGTCGTGTCTCTTTCAACCACTTTCCTCCTATCCACTAAGGTGATCTTTTACATGAAGAGGCAAGATCACAGCCTTAACAAACTTCCCGCTGCTCACCACAACCTTGGGAGCTAGCCGGCGACACCTAGCCGTCTAGGAGGCAAACCTCCAAGAGTAACAAATGCTTCAAAGGTTGTAGACGCGAAACCAAAGTGCTCAAGCTATGGAAATTGCTCTTGTTAGCTCACAAGGTCACTCTTAAGCTCACTTCCTCAGCCCAACACAAATATGATGGCTTGAATCCACAAATCTCACAAAGAGATGGTTGGGGAGAGCCACTAAGGCTTAGAGCTAGTTAGAAATGGCTTGGGACCTCAGCAAATTCACTAGAAGCAGCAACCCTCACTTGAAGAAGGCTTGGGGTACTTATACCCCTCAAAGGAGAAAACTAGTCGTTAGTCCCCGGGCAGCACCGGTCAGACCGGTGCCTCACATCGGTCAGACCGGTGTTCGAAAAACTAGCCGTTGGGCTAGTGGCACCGGTCAGACCGGTTCCTCTAACCGGTCAGACCCGAGTTACCCCCAAAACCTCTTTTAAAGAAACTAGCACTTCACCACCAAGATGAAATGACCCAGGTTAGGTTAGGAGGGTTTGTTAGCACACTCTAAGGCTAATTATCACTTAGGTCAACTAAAGAGCACTTTGACTTGGTCAACTCGCTAAGTTGCATCCCTCTTGATAGTACGGCATACCTATACTCAAGAAAAGAATAAAAGATCTTCGATGACCTCTTGAGCTTGAACAACTTCAATTCTTGCCATACTTGATCAATAACCACTTGAGGGCTTTCAACATAGCCTTTGACTTGAGCACGTCCATACTTGAGCTAGTGACTTAGGATCTTTCCATATAGCATAAGAATGCACACTTGGATCCATGGTCACTCCATGTTGCCAATCTTAACGAGTTGATGACTTGCAAAGCTTCCCTCGGTTAAGGTTTGAATATGATACTTGAAGACCCCACGGATGCTAGACCTTCACCTTAGCAAAACACGAATGGCGGCTTAGCTACGGCCCCAAAGATTGCTTAGTCCCTCACCCCGACCATCTCGGTTGATCTCTTCATCACTTATCCAATCCACTATGAGTTCCACTTTGCTTCACACGCAATTAACCTTCATTTGAAAATCCCGCTTCAAATGCTTGATCTTGATTGACAACGGATACACAAACTTCCATTTTTAGAACCATAGTGTGTATACTCATCATCTTGTTCTCTTTCAATAAACTCATGAAGTCTTGCACCATATACTTGTCTTTGTAAATGTGAGCCATAAAATACATCCATAATTAAAATACTTCAAGGGTTGCTCATGAATATATAATGAAAACCTGCTCACAATCTTAGACAAAATCATTAGTCCTTTAATCGCCTTGTCATTCAATTCACCAAAATCCACTTAGGGGCCTAGATGCACTTTCAGCGGCCCAGGGAGTTAAGTAGAAGTAGTCGAACCCCGAAATGGAGCGGATCGACTACTGGAAGTTGAAGGGTCAGGCGGCCGCTGCTGAGACAGTTGTTGAAACATCCTTCGGTGCTGCCTTCACTCTATTATTTTTTAATGTCCAGAACAGAAAGTATACTCAAGCTCTACTCCATTGCACAGTTCACAAAATTTCCTTTCCAACGAGTCTTTATTTGCTCAAATCGGACTCCGGACAAGAGAGTTACGTCCGTTTTACTTCGGCGATGAAATCTGTCCAGAAATTTCAGAACGCGCAACGCTCAATGGTTCCTCCATAACTCCTTGCACGGGTCTTTAAACTTGTTGGTTCTTGATGCGTTGGAATGGTAATTCGATGGAGCTTCTGAATATCTCATTTTCTTCATTTGTACACCTCTGAACAAGCTCTCAAATTGATGAAGACAGCAGCATCCATCGCGGGATTCGGAGAGGTTGATGATTTATCTTGCAACTCTTTTAGGCATGACTTCTTTTTTTCATTATTCAAGCCTTGTCTACATGGTTAGTGAAAATCGGGCCTTTCCCGACATATGATTCTTTAAGGTCATTAGCTTGACCAAGCGCAAAGCATGATCGAGATTTACAAAACTTATTGTAAACATACGCGTCCATAATTAACACCACATGTGAATTGTAGCAACAAGTCAAGGTGTAAATAAAAGAAGCATATGTTTCATGCATAGCACTTAGCTCATCATTAGGCAAAGGTTGTTTAGGTGTGAGATTAATTGGATCAAAAAGAAAATGTTTCCTCTTTTTCATTCTCAAGAAAATCTAGCCTATCAACATGATCACTATTGGAACAAGGCATAGACATTAAACTATCATTCATACTATTGGTTGAGCATGAGTATTTAAATTTATCAACACCAATACCAATAATATCTTGAGATTTCAGCACGTACCTTGGCCTTAGAGATTTTTCAACAAGAGTGATATTTGGTTCATCAAGCGGTGTTGAAGGCGAACCGATCTCAACAAGTGTAGTTGCCTCTTCATCACCACCTTGCAATTTCTTCAACTCATCATGTGGAACATGTAATCCTTCAACTATGTACGCATTCATCTCTTCTTTGAAGTCTTCTTTATCAACCATATCTTCGTCTTCAAAGACTTGTATGTTGCTTTCTTTATCTTCCATGTACCACATGTCGTCAAGATCGCTCATTGTTGATTCACTCTTTCCTTCATCCTTGAGTATTTCCATGTCTTGATTTGCTAGTGTGTAGGCTTCAATAGCACACAAGCTATCATCTATCTTGAGTCCTATCTCCTCCCATTTATCCTTTGAGTCACTAGGCTCATCACGGTTGTACTCTTCTCTTCCTTCATCATAAATCTTTAAGTTGTCAAACCGGTCGATCCATCCTTCATCTCCTTCTTCTCTTTCTTCTTCAAACATTTTTTGGATCGACTCTCCACTCATCTCTTGATCAAATATATCTTCAACTAGTTTGGCAATGTGTCGGCGTTCCTCCTTCCTTCGGTAGTTAATTAGTGGGGCGAAATCAACTTGAACCCAACCGGATTGAATGAACTCCGCCAATGGTCTAGCATTCCACATACTTCGGCCTACATTCATGTTAGTTTCAACATTTTTAACATCCGAAATGACTTCTCTTACCTTGGGAAGTGGATCTTCACTTTCTTGTATGGTCGGTTCATCTTCCTTGACCTCCAGTTCATCTTTTTTAGAAATTTCAGCAAGCACCTTGGGCTTGCTTTTGTCATTTTGCTCCGCTCGACAACATCTTTGCCAATCTCGTAGTGTTCTTTGTCCATTGCTTATCCTTTGTAAGATTTGTGCGGCTTCACTAATTGTTTTATCCATTATATCACCGCCTGCACACATGCTTACAAAACGAGACGAGTTAGGGGTTAGTGAAAAATAAAAGGTATGCAACATCAAGTCACCGGAAAATCCCAAGTTCGGGGCTCGCTCAAGTAGTTCATTAAAACGGTCCCATGCTTCATCAATTCCTTCATCCTCTCCTTGCTTGAAAGTGAGCACTTGCCTCCTTAAGTCTTGGACCTTGCTTATGGGAAAGAACTTCAAAAGAAACTTCTTCACTAGCTCATCCCAATTTCCTTTTGCTTCAACGGACGCAAGTGTGTAACATCTTCGCGCTTCATCTTCGAGAGAGAATGGAAAAAGATTCCACTTGAACCAAGCGGCCGGAACTCCTTTTTGTTGCACCGTGTTGCATAACATCGTGAATTCCTTAATGTGTCTATATGGGTTGTCATCCTCCAATCCTCTAAATGGTTTTGTCGCCACTAACTTGATAATTGCAGGCTTCACTTCATAGTGGGTTGTAGCAAACGTCAAATCTGATTTTTGCATCTCAATGTCTTCCATTGACGGCATTGCTAGCTCCCTTAGCGACATCTCTTCGTCTTCCAATGGTGAGGTGAACAAATCCATCTAGGCACAAGAAAAGTAGAAAGAAAAACAAAAAAGATTTTTTTTCTTTTTTTAGAAAATAAGGGTTAGGTGTTAGTAATCAACAGAATTAATACTAGATTAAACGTAGCAAACTGGCTTGCTCCCCGGCAACGACGCCAGAAAAAGGGGCTTGTTGATGGATAAAACTAGTATCCACCTACGATCCGCAAGCGTACGGACCTACACCTTTTTCACCACGGGATTCCCAAGGTTCTTGTCAATCCGCGGAGCAAGGGGATTACTAGCGCTTAACCAAGTACTAATCTAGTTGAATGAAAAACCTTTGAAAGAGAGTATTAATCTAAAAATAAAGACAATCTACCTAAGTTAATCTAAGTTAAGTTGATCAAACAAATCTAGGGTTAAACTAGATGGTAAAGGGGTGAACACAAGAGAGTGAGTAAGAAAGATAAGCGTTCCCTCCCTAGGATCTAGGATAACATGGTATGCATCTACCACACGAAATTGGTAAACCAATCTACCGGGGGTTGTGACCACGGTTTCGCCCTTTCCCTCCTCTCGTACTGTCACTACGCGAAGGTATTCGTGACTAGACCTATGATGGACACGGTATGTTGATGGAATCTATGGGAGTAGCGGATATCATACGCCTGAAAACACGGTAGCTAACCTTAATTATCAAAGCATCATCAACATGAAAACAATAGATTGAAACCACGAATCAAGTAGCGATCACATAGCATGTATCCATCTAATCCTAGGGATGAACGGAGACATTACCCCATCATCTTACACGGATTGAAGCACATAGGGATGATGGAGACTTCGGAGAACCTCGTCGATGAAGATGGCGGCGATGGAGCTTGGGAACACCCCTAGGCCAACGGCTTGGAGTCCTCCTCTTGCTTCCTTCTCTCCGCCGGCGTTGATCCTTGCGACGAGCTCATCTAACTCTCTCCCTCATCTTGCGGCGGCGGTTTTCTGGTGATTGGTGTCGGTAGGATGATTTGTTCGATGGGTAACCACCTTGGGGAGCCTAGGGGGTTGTATTTATGTCCTTGGGGTGCCTTTGGGCGTGCTCCACCTTGCCTTGCACGAGATCCTCCTTGGGAGAGAAGCAAACTTGGTTTCCATAAAATCAGCCTCGTCCAGATTTTCCTGATTCGCAGTCCTTCCTTGCCAGCGCAATATCGCCCACGTCTGGACTCCAAATAATGCAAATTCGGTGTCCAGGTTGTGTGCCACGAAATTATCTTCAACTTTGGTATTCATTTCTTTCCTTAAAAACGAAGATAAGATCTCCAAATCGGCCTTGGAAGATAATATGTTCTGATTTCGTACTGACTGTGCAGCAGGGATTTCGGGGGCTATACCTCCTAGCTCCCTTATCCGAATTGGGCCTTCCACATGTCCAAATCGAAGGTATCGTCGAGGCCCACAAATTTGGTAGTCAAACTTTTGCCATTTAAGACCGTTTAAGTCTCCGAATCTGTACCGAAAGATCATGCTGTCCTGAGCTGCGAGAATATCTCTCGGGCTGAGTTGATCCCGTTGGTAAACATCCAAGTCCCCGGAGTTTTGCGTGTTGATGCTTCGGTCCTTGGGTTGTTTGGAGTCTTGTTCACTTCGTGTCTTGACTTGTGACGGGCTTCGTGATCTTCTCTTGAAGTGCTTGATGAACTTATCCCGAAAGTCTTCTCTTTAGCGTAGATTTCCTGCGTAAACAACAAACTCCAAAATCGACATGCAAGTGTGAACTTGTTACATCATTAGTATGCCTAGTGGCGGGTTAGTTGCAAATCATAATCGAAACCAATGTATAACAAGTACTCTAGGTTGACGGAAATTCACCGTCTACATCTCCCCCATGTTTAAACCTTGCTTGTCCTCGAGTAAGTAATCCTTGCTTAAAAGGGAAATCAATGTTGCCTTCCAATGTTGTCCCTGCACTTAGTCAGTCATGACGAGGCAAATTGCTCTCTCTTCAATTTATTTTTAAAGTTCAAGTTGTGACCGACTTCTTTTTCATTATGGAAGATAGACTAACAATAAAGAACAAGCCACATTTAACACAATGCTCTCAAACTTAAGTGAACTTCAAACCATTACCTTGTCACATCGAAGATTTTCAAAAAGATGCATATCCAACATAAGTGAAAATCTCTTGCAAAAGCTCATGGAAACACTCATCTCATCAAGTCACTCAAGCCTATACTAGATTATTTTCAACCTACTCTACTCATATGTGATAGTGGAAGGCTTATGTGGAGCTTGGAAGGTTAAAAACAATCCTAGCAAAACATACATCCGAAATATTGTCAAATTAAGAGAGAGGTCTATTGGAATTATCGAGACTCGTCAAAAAGGCCATGGAAAATAAATGTTGGAAAGAGAGAGGGACGAAACACACACATTTAGATAAGTGGACATGTGCAAGTGGCAAATGGATGATCCCAAGGCACGAGTGAAGTCCTCGTTATCGGATTGCACATGGTTGGAAGATTTGAGTATGGATTTGTCATCAAGGCACTTAGAACTTATGAAGCAAAAAGATCCGAGGAGCATTATTATTATTATTACTTTTATTTTATTTCCTTCTCATTTTTCTCTCTTTCTTTCTTTCTTTCTTTTTTCCTTACTTTTCTTTTCTTCTCATCATAATAATTTTTTTCTTCTTTCATTTTTTTCATTTTTTTCGTTTTTTTCTTTTGCTCCCCTCAAAACTTTTTGCAACATAATACTTACATAGCATTTGTGTCAGAGAATGACTCCTCCCCCATGCTTGAACGATGCTCGTCCTCGAGCATAAAAGAGAGGGGAAATAACTGCTAAAGTAAGTATAAATTCCATAATATTGCGGAATATTTGAATCTCCATCGAGAATTTTACTCCATACTCAAATTGGGTTGTGGACAAGGAGGTGATCACAAAAAGATGTTTTTGGTTTAGGGTGGATGCCCAGCGAAGTTTGTGGAATTTTCGATGTGAAAACCCATAATGCATGGACAAAAAGGCTAGCATGAAAAAGTTACACAAAGGAATGACCAGCTTCTTAGTCTCGAACCATATAAATCAATCCTAATCCAACTCATCAAAACATATGTTTGCAATCTACGGGTTTTGTTATCATAAAACATATATGTATATGGCTTTGGTAGGTAGAACTTTGCAAGAGCATCACAAACATGTAGATAGCATAAAAGTTAAGTTTTCATAAAAACAACAAGTTATCCGGCTATCCATAAACTTAAATCAAAGAGCAAAGATATGTATGTGGGTCTAGAGCATAGTCATTTCACCTCCACAAATAAAAGAGCCGGTATTTAAATTACTTTCAGATCATATTATAGAGAGCAATTAGCCAAGACATGTATAACTTCATGTAGGTAAAACAAAGCGGCAACTTTCATCATCTTTCCGTAAGCATAGGCAATATAGAACATCGAGGTGAACACATGGTCATGCTTATCTATTGAGAGTAAAAAGAAACCTAGGTTGTCCTCCTAGTAGCCATGTTATTGTTTGAAGAGAAAAACAAAAGGTTGCACCTAGTTGAGGTTGAAGGCATACTTACAAGCATTTGTGTTTGGAAAAGAGAAGGTCCATGGAGATGTTACCATCCTTTGTAATCCTTCGTTGCCTTCTTCCGACAACTCCATGTATCGATGTGGCTTTTGCTTTTGTCTTGATTTATTAATGCTCCTAAACTTCTGAATTTGATCTTGTATGCTTAATGGAGTCATTGGTCACCCTTCTCTTCAATGTTGTCATCACCATCTCCTCTTTCTTGTTCTCACCATCTCCTTGCTGTCTCTTTTTCATAGATTTCCCCCTCTGTCCAGAACAGAAAATATATCGAAATATAGCTCTATTGAAAAGTTTATGAAATTACCTTTCCAACGTGTGGTCATTCATCAAAAACGGAGTTCAAACAAGGGGGCTATGTCCGTTTTACTTCAGCGCTGCGTGCTGTCCAAAACTGATTTCAGGACGTGTTGCACTCGGTGATTCGGGCATAACCGCTTGTAGGAACCTCCGATTGTCTTGATTCTTGATTTTTTGGAATCATAACTTCATGGGGCTTCTAAATATCCAAAAATATACAGTGTTTTCCCTTCGAGACCATGCAGAATTTTGATGAGATTGGTGGCTTCTTGCGCATTGATCCGGAGATGTTAACGATCTTTATCATTCTATCTTCTAGAGTGTCATGTTGCACTTCCGTGTTGAAGATTTAGGGTCTCCCCCATGCTTAGCATTTTGCTAGTCATGGAAGAAGAAGACAAAGCACTTCTTAGCCATCCTTCAATTTCCTTGTAGTGAGAGTCTTTATCTTGCCTGTAAGACGTTTTAAACGCACATTCTACCCCCAAGGTGACGGTTGGGAGTAGATAGAATTGCCAACAATCCAACAATGTCTCCTAAGATTCTTAACTTGTGGCATAATTAGTCTAATGAGGAATAAAAACCTAATGAGTGCATGTGGTGCAAGGTGTGTATGCACATGATAGGAAAGTATATAAACAAAGACAATGTTTTCACCTAGTTCTAAACACCATGTTTACAACTAGGTTGCCAAATTTCTCCATAGCCATAAAGGTTTATTTATCAAGGGTGAAAACACCATGTATATCCCTAAATCAATAACTCTTATAGCACAAGAAAAATTAAGCGCATTGCAAAGCTTATAAACTAACCAAAGCAACATGAAAACATATGAAAAGCTAGCTAGGTCTATCGAACCTAATGATGATGGTCCACAATCATGTTTAAACACCACGTTTACACAAGATCACAAAAGGAAAATACCCATAGGGCCCTATGAAGCATTAACATGAAAACTGAAGCATACATCATTAAGTATATAAAACAACCAAGCCAACTATGTGCAAAATATGTATACACAAAGAAACATCACATTGATAACAAAATGCAATGCATACAAATAAATAAATATGAGCATGAACATGATGGTGGTTCTAAAAAGGAAATCTAAACTTAGATTAATAACCACAAGTTGATCATCATAAGATGGTGCCATTCTTTATTCTCTCTAAGAAAGTAGTAAAAATATAAAGAAACGGGTTGCCTCCCGAAAAGCGATTCATTTAAAGTCATAGAGCTCGACTTTCTCACATACCTTCTTTTCGTTGCATAGCCATGGCCCTTCATGCAAGAAGAAAAGGTACCAATGCAGCTTTAATTTACTTCCCATGTTGTGCTTGATCACTTATAGAAGACTTGCCCAAAGTATCCTTTTGTTGCATCGTTATCTCCTTCTCTATCATCCTTCGGTGCTGCCTTCACTCTATTATTTTTTAATGTCCAGAACAGAAAGTATACTCAAGCTCTACTCCATTGCATAGTGCACAAAATTTCCTTTCCAACGAGTCTTTATTTGCTCAAATCGGACTCCGGACAAGAGAGTTACGTCCGTTTTACTTCGGCGATGAAATCTGTCCAGAAATTTCAGAACGCGCAACGCTCAATGTTTCCTCCATAACTCCTTGCACGGGTCTTTAAACTTGTTGGTTCTTGATGCGTTGGAATGGTAATTCGATGGAGCTTCTGAATATCTCATTTTCTTCATTTGTACACCTCTGAACAAGCTCTCAAATTGATGAAGACAGCAGCATCCATCGCGGGATTCGGAGAGGTTGATGATTTATCTTGCAACTCTTTTAGGCATGACTTCTTTTTTTCATTATTCAAGCCTTGTCTACATGGTTAGTGAAAATCGGGCCTTTCCCGACATATGATTCTTTAAGGTCATTAGCTTGACCAAGCGCAAAGCATGATCGAGATTTACAAAACTTATTGTAAACATACGCGTCCATAATTAACACCACATGTGAATTGTAGCAACAAGTCAAGGTGTAAATAAAAGAAGCATATGTTTCATGCATAGCACTTAGCTCATCATTAGGCAAAGGTTGTTTAGGTGTGAGATTAATTGGATCAAAAATAAATGTTTCCTCTTTTTCATTCTCAAGAAAATCTAGCTTATCAACATGATCACTATTGGAACAAGACATAGACATTAAACTATCATTCATACTATTGGTTGAGCATGAGTATTTAAATTTATCAACACCAATACCAATAATATCTTGAGATTTCAGCACGTACCTTGGCCTTAGAGATTTTTCAACAAGAGTGATATTTGGTTCATCAAGCGGTGTTGAAGGCGAACCGATCTCAACAAGTGTAGTTGCCTCTTCATCACCACCTTGCAATTTCTTCAACTCATCATGTGGAACATGTAATCCTTCAACTATGTACGCATTCATCTCTTCTTTGAAGTCTTCTTTATCAACCATATCTTCGTCTTCAAAGACTTGTATGTTGCTTTCTTTATCTTCCATGTACCACATGTCGTCAAGATCGCTCATTGTTGATTCACTCTTTCGTTCATCCTTGAGTACTTCCATGTCTTGATTTGCTAGTGTGTAGGCTTCAATAGCACACAAGCTATCATCTAGCTTGAGTCCTATCTCCTCCCATTTATCCTTTGAGTCACTAGGCTCATCACGGTTGTACTCTTCTCTTCCTTCATCATAAATCTTTAAGTTGTCAAACCGGTCGATCCATCCTTCATCTCCTTCTTCTCTTTCTTCTTCAAACATCTTTTGGATCGACTCTACACTCATCTCTTGATCAAATATATCTTCAACTAGTTTGGCAACGTGTCGGCGTTCCTCCTTCCTTCGGTAGTTAATTAGTGGGGCGAAATCAACTTGAACCTAACCGGATTGAATGAACTCCGCCAATGGTCTAGCATTCCACATACTTCGGCCTACATTCATGTTAGGTTCAACATTTTTAACATCCGAAATGACTTCTCTTACCTTGGGAAGTGGATCTTCACTTTCTTGTATGGTCGGTTCATCTTCCTTGACCTCCAGTTCATCTTTTTTAGAAATTTCAGCAAGCACCTTGGGCTTGCTTTTGTCATTTTGTTCTGCTCGACAACATCTTTGCCAATCTCGTAGTGTTCTTTGTCCATTGCTTATCCTTTGTAAGATTTGTGCGGCTTCACTAATTGTTTTATCCATTATATCACCGCGTGCACACATGCTTACAAAACGAGACGAGTTAGGGGTTAGTGAAAAATAAAAGGTATGCAACATCAAGTCACCGGAAGATCCCAAGTTCGGGGCTCGCTCAAGTAGTTCATTAAAACGGTCCCATGCTTCATCAATTCCTTCATCCTCTCCTTGCTTGAAAGTGAGCACTTGCCTCCTTAAGTCTTGGACCTTGCTTATGGGAAAGAACTTCAAAAGAAACTTCTTCACTAGCTCATCCCAATTTCCTTTTGCTTCAACGGACGCAAGTGTGTAACATCTTCGCGCTTCATCTTCGAGAGAGAATGGAAAAAGATTCCACTTGAACCAAGCGGCCGGAACTCCTTTTTGTTGCACCGTGTTGCATAACATCGTGAATTCCTTAATGTGTCTATATGGGTTGTCATCCTCCAATCCTCTAAATGGTTTTGTCGCCACTAACTTGATAATTGCGGGCTTCACTTCATAGTGGGTTGTAGCAAACGTCAAATCTGATTTTTGCATCTCAATGTCTTCCATTGACGGCATTGCTAGCTCCCTTAGCGACATCTCTTCGTCTTCCAATGGTGAGGTGAACAAATCCATCTAGGCACAAGAAAAGTAGAAAGAAAAACAAAAAAGATTTTTTTCCTTTTTTAGAAAATAAGGGTTAGGTGTTAGTAATCAACATAATTAATACTAGATTAAACGTAGCAAAGGCGGCTTGCTCCCCGGCAACGACGCCAGAAAAAGGGGCTTGTTGATGGATAAAACTAGTATCCACCTACGATCCGCAAGCGTACGGACCTACACCTTTTTCACCACGGGATTCCCAAGGTTCTTGTCAATCCGCGGAGCAAGGGGATTACTAGCGCTTAACCAAGTACTAATCTAGTTGAATGAAAAACCTTTGAAAGAGAGTATTAATCTAAAAATAAAGACAATCTACCTAAGTTAATCTAAGTTAAGTTGATCAAACAAATCTAGGGTTAAACTAGATGGTAAAGGGGTGAACACAAGAGAGTGAGTAAGAAAGATAAGCGTTCCCTCCCTAGGATCTAGGATAACATGGTATGCATCTACCACACGAAATTGGTAAACCAATCTACCGGGGGTTGTGACCACGGTTTCGCCCTTTCCCTCCTCTCGTACTGTCACTACGCGAAGGTATTCGTGACTAGACCTATGATGGACACGGTATGTTGATGGAATCTATGTGAGTAGCGGATATCATACGCCCGAAAAAACGGTAGCTAACCTTAATCATCAAAGCATCATCAACATGAAAACAATAGATTGAAACCACGAATCAAGTAGCGATCACATAGCATGTATCCATCTAATCCTAGGGATGAACGGAGACATTACCCCATCATCTTACACGGATTGAAGCACATAGGGGTGATGGAGACTTCGGAGAACCTCGTCGATGAAGATGGCGGCGATGGAGCTTGGGAACACCCCTAGGCCAACGGCTTGGAGTCCTCCTCTTGCTTCCTTCTCTCCGCCGGCGTTGATCCTTGCGACGAGCTTATCTAACTCTCTCCCTCATCTTGCGGCGGCGGTTTTCTGGTGATTGGCGTCGGTAGGATGATTTGTTCGATTGGTAACCACCTTGGGGCGCCTAGGGGGTTGTATTTATGTCCTTGGGGTGCCTTTGGGCGTGCTCCACCTTGACTTGCACGAGATCCTCCTTGGGAGAGAAGCAAACTTGTTTTCCATAAAATCAGCCTCGTCCAGATTTTCCTGATTCGCAGTCCTTCCTTGCCAGCGCAATATCTCCCACGTCTGGACTCCAAATAATGCAAATTTGGTGTCCAGGTTGTGTGCCACGAAATTATCTTCAACTTTGGTATTCATTTCTTTCCTTAAAAACGAAGATAAGATCTCCAAATCGGCCTTGGAAGATAATCTGTTCTGATTTCGGACTGACTGTGCAGCAGGAATTTCGGGGGCTATATCTCCTAGCTCCCTTATCCGAATTGGGCCTTCCACATGTCCAAATCGAAGGTATCGTCGAGACCCACAAATTTGGTAGTCAAACTTTTGCCATTTAAGACCGTTTAAGTCTCCGAATCTGTACCGAAAGATCATGCTGTCCTGAGCTGCGAGAATATCTCTCGGGCTGAGTTGATCCCGTTGGTAAACATCCAAGTCCCCGGAGTTTTGCGTGTTGATGCTTCGGTCCTTGGGTTGTTTGGAGTCTTGTTCACTTCGGGTCTTGACTTGTGACGGGCTTCATGATCTTCTCTTGAGTGCTTGATGAACTTATCCCGAAAGTCTCCTCTTTAGCGTAGATTTCCTGCGTAAACAACAAACTCCAAAATCGACATGCAAGTGTGAACTTATTACATCATTAGTATGCCTAGTGGCGGGTTAGTTGCAAATCATAATCGAAACCAATGTATAACAAGTACTCTAGGTTGACGGAAATTCACCGTCAACACACAGCCCCCGAGCGAATGCGAGTGAAAACCCGCTGCCTTTGGAGAATGAAGCCATCCCCATCGAAGAGCATGAAAACCGCCGCCGGGAAAAAGAGGTCCCGTGAAGAGGCTGCTGGATCTGCTGAAGGGTCAACGCCGTCGGCGTCTCCCCCGCGCCCGAATCCAAACAAGGAGTGGAAAAAATCCAAGGCGAAGACCGAAGACCTTCTAGCGCTGGTGAACAACGATTTCCTCCGCGAGAAGGAGGTGGATATGTGGCGTGCCGCCGCAGGGGATCCGTATCCGATGGAGAAGAACCTTGACGAGATCCCGATGTTCGCCCAGTTCGTGAAGCGCGGGTTGGCTCTTCCGGCGAGCGACTTCTTCAAAGGTCTTCTCGACTATTACGGTATCGAGTACCTCAACTTGATCCCCAATGGAATCTTCCACGTCTCTGTCTACGTCCACTTCTGCGAAGCATTCTTGGGGATCAAGCCCCACTGGGTGCTGTTCAGAATGTTCTTCCGCGTGAAACCCCAACCAAGCGCCAACGACCCAAGAGTAGTCGGAGGGGCCGACATCCAGATGCGCGAAGACACCGCCGAGTAGTACTTGGTGTACAAGCTGATTGACTCCAACCAAGATTGGAAGTCGAAATGGTTCTACATCACCAACCACCACCCGGAGCTGCCGAAGCCAAGCGGGAAGCAGCCAAAACACTAGGCCTAGTGGAACACGGAGCCGACGATGCAGGAGGATATTGAACTACCCGAGTTGCTGCAGAAGATTAAGGCTTTGAGAGAAGCCGGGCTGAGGGCCGAGCACGTGGCCTTCAGCTTCATGAAGAGGAGGGTGCAGCCACTGATGGCTCGCGACACCCTCGGCTACCAGTACACCGGTGAGGACGACACGTCGCGGATGCCTGGCGGTGAGATCGATGATGACGACATCGTTGAGAGATTGGGCAGGATTTTCAAGGACATGCTGCCGTACACGCCGTGCCCGGTCCCCGAGTACTCCGCAGCTCATCCGCCGAGCAAGGGAAGTAGCCGCACTCAGTGTCCGAGTACTGATTGTATGGTAGTAGTCATGCTCACCCAAGTTATATGTTGGAGGGTGATATTGCAAAGTTTGTCTTTGAGCCAGCTTCGCCTCCTCAACTTGTCAATATCCCGGAGGAGGGGAAAGGCAAGGCCAAGGAGCGCCACGAAGTCGGCGAAGGTGACGACACCGTCATCGTTAAAGATACGTCCGACGAGGAGGACGAGGAGACGCTCTAGGAGCGGTTCCAGTTGCGGTCCAGGTTCAGCCGCCCTGGACTGCCCAACGTGCCCCTCATCAAGGATCCACCGACTAGTCTGGAGGCTAGTCTGCCTGCGCCGCCGAGGCCGTGCAACGTGGCATGCAAGCGTGTCGCCAAAAAGTTGAAAGTCATCGAGACTACATCTCAAGAGATAAACTCCTTGAGTAGAGTAGTCGAGTACTTGTCTTGCAATGTTGTGTATGCTGACAACTGAATTCTGAGTGCTTGCAGGAGATTCCGCCTTCCGACCCCGTAGATCAAGGGGACGAAGGCGATTGGGCGACGGTGGGAGAGCCGGCTGAGAGAAGCCGCAGCCTAGCCCCCACCGTAGAGGAACTTGTGTCACGATTGACACAACGGTCGACTACAGTTGTCGAGCCGCCGGCGCCGGTCGTCGAGGGCAGGACGGAACCGGCCGTGACTGCTGCTGCTGAAGAACCGGCAGCAACTCAAGCCGAAGAAGAGGCGCCCGCCGAAGCCGGGCTTGTCGACATCGCCAGCATACATGGCGCTCCGACCGTGACTATTGTCCGGTCAAGCTTGTAAGTGAAGATCTTTCCCGAGTAGTACATGTAGCTTGGTAGTCGTACTTGGTTGACCACCAATTATGTACTGTGCAGGAAATCGATGGACTTGTCCTGGGAGGGAGATGAACTGAGCACGACAGCGGCTGAAGAAGCTTCCGCGCCTGCTGCCGAGGAGTCCTCTCCCCTCCCCCAAGGCGAGACCGTGGCGCCAGCCGCGAAGGCTACGCTGCCAGAGGCCAGCATGGTAAAAGGTGAGTACGCCACGGAGGCGCAGCCTTCCTCGAGTAGTAGTCATAGCCCCCGGGAAACTGATCCCGTGTGTCTTCTGATGATAGGGGCAGAAGTCGAGGGAAGTACCATCCCCGAGGCTGTGCCCGTGGTGCCAGAAACCGAAGTAGCCGCTGGAGCAACAACTGAGCCGGCAGAGATAGCCAGCGGAGTAGCCCCCGGGGTGGCCGAAGAGGTGTGCAACGATGTATTGCCAGAGTCAAGTCTGGAAGTAGTTGTCCGTTCACCGGAAATTCAGCATGCGGAGCCGATCCGTTCGGCGCCGATGTCCGAGGCTGCCGCGACTAGTCGTGGTGGACTCGAGCTTCTGGCGGACGATCTTGTCAACCCAGCGACAGTAGCGCGCAACTTGGAGGCGATGCGGCGGGCCGAGCAATGGATGAAGGTACACGACTATACCCTTAAGTAGTCGAGTTCCAGTAGAAAGAGATACTCAAGTAATTGCTGCCTTCTGCAGGATGTCGTAGAGAGGTCCCGACAGAAATCCGAGATGCTCTGACACGGTGCTCCGGGCCGAGGCTTTGGAGAAAGAACTCGCCAAGTCCAGGAAGCACTCTGCCATGTTCCAGTCCAAGCTCGACGGCGCCTTTGCCCAGTACCACAATGAGGTGCAAGATATGCAGGCGAAGAGCGATGAACTTGTCCGGAAGAACAAGTCGCTCCGCAATAAGAACAAAGGTATGCCACTGACTTGTCGAGTACTTATTGGAAGTACCCTGTAGTAGTCTGACATCGTCTCCTGTGTTGTTTGCAGAGCTTGAGACCCGAGTTGAGCAATTGAAGGCCTCAGAAGTCGACATAAAGAATCTCTTCTACCAGGAGAAGGATGCCCGCGAGGTACTTGAGTATGATTATAAGCAGCTGGACCATGAGTGCAATATGCATATGGAGCTTCGGATTGCCTCGGATCGTGATCTTGTCAACTGCTATAAATCTCTGCAAAAGCTTGGCGAAGATTGCGAGAAGTTGCGGGGACAGCTCAAGGAACTTGAAGAAGCCGTACTTCCCATTGCAAGGCTGCTGGTGCCTCATCCGGGCGGGCCGAAGATTGCTCCGTTAGTTGACCGGTTGAGAGAAGCTCCCGGCCGTCTGATGACTTATGTCAAGCATCTGGCGAAGTCCATCCCAAATCAGGTCTTGGCGTACATGAAGTCGTACTTCCCCAAGGCTCCGGTGGACGTAGTCGCGGGTGGACTAGCCGCCAATTGCACTGATGAGCAGTACACGGAGCTTTTGGAGCAGATGGCGCCGTTAGCTGAACAAGTCGCCGAGAAGCTGAACCTTCAGTAGTCCTGTAGGGTTAGCTTGTAGCAAAGATTGTATATAAACAAAGTTGTAATGAACTTGTTTAAGTATGTGATGAAAGAAGTTCCATGAAATGAGTACTCGTTGTCGCAATGTATGTATGCGGAGTGCCCATGTTGTGGAGTTGTGTGCGAGTTGTAGTACTCGGCGGTAGACTCGTGGAGAGAGACACAGTAAATGAGTTGATTGATGATCAAACTTTATTACTGAAAAAGTACACCTGGATGGCCAGGGCCGTTTACAAGTGTAGTCGCCAGGACCGGAGGCCGCCTACGGCTAAGTAGTGCTAGGGCGCATGGTCACTTACAGCTGAAGATCCGTCAGTAGCCGTATAGGCTGCATCGAGGAGTACATGGTCTCTTGATAGACCGCTGCTAGAGTCCTCTGATGCTCTGAGCAGCCCGAGATCCGTTAGTAGCCGTTAACGTTGGATCTCAGAACAGAGTAGTCCGGAGACTAGTGCCTGGACAAGGAGGCCGCTTAGAGCGAAGGATTCGGGGGTAGTCGTGTAGACTTGAGCCCCAGGGTAGTCGGGAGACTACGTGTAGAACCGACTTAGCTGGTCGACGTTCCACGAGTTGATGATGTCTTCGCCTTCCAGTGTTTATAGGCGATAGGAGCCTGGTCCAGTCACCTTTGCAACTGTGAAGGGACCTTCCCATGGCGAGCTGAGCATGTGTAGTCCTTCCGTGTTCTGGATGCGACGGAGGACGAGATCACCAACGTTGAAGGAGCGTTCCTTGACGTTGCGATCATGGTAGCGTCGGATACCCTCAAGGTACCTAGCTGATTGGACGAGGGCGGCACAGCGAGCTTCTTCGAGTCCGTCGATATCAACTCGCCTGCTATCTTCAGATATGCCTTCGTCGTATTGCTCTACTGCCGGCGAATCCCACATGATGTCGGCAGGTAGAATAGCTTCGGAGCCGTAGACCAGGAAATATGGCGACTGTCCCGTTGGCTTGGAGGGTTGAGTACGCAGCCCCCAGAGTGCATTGGGTAGTTCCTTGATCCACTTACCTCCTTTTGTGTTAGCAGCATCGTGCAGTCGCTTCTTGAGAGCGTCGAGTACCATCCCGTTGGCGCGCTCGACTTGTCCATTGGCCCGTGGATGGGTGACTGAGACATATCGGACGTCGATCTCGCTTGTTCTCGCGGTACTCCCGGGCGGTGGTTGTTGAAGCTGGAGCCCAGGTCTGTGATGATGCGATGGGGTAGTCCGTAGCGATGCACGAGTTCATCCAATAAGTCGAGTACTCTGTCGGCCTTGGGGCATGTGACCGGCTTGACTTCGTTCCACTTGGTGAATTTGTCGATGGCCACCAAGACTCTGTTGAATCCTCCTGGCGCAGTCGGAAGAGGCCCAATCATGTCGAGCCCCCAACAGGCGAAGGGCCAGGTTGGTGGTATGGTGACAAGCCATTAGGCCGGGATGTGTTGTTGCTTGGCGAAGTATTGGCACCCTTGGCACCTTCTGACGAGTTCTTCGGGATCATCCAGAGCTGTGGGCCCGTAGAAAGCTCATCGTAAAGCCTCGCTGACCAGTGTGCGTGAAGACACGTGGTTGCCGCAGACGCCTTTATGGATCTCCTCCAAGATGCCCTTGCCTTCTTCTCGGGGGACGCACTTCATGAGTACTCCAGAAGATGCACCCCGCCTGTAGAGCTTGTCTCCGACTAGGGCGTAGGACTTGGCGCGGTGGATGAGTTGCTCAGCCAAGTTCTTGTCCTGGGAACCTTCTTCTCGCGGATGTAGTCGATGAAGGGTTGTCGCCAGTCCACATCTATCATCATGACCTCCTGGCCAGCTGGGGAAGGTGCTGGGTCAGTGGTCGTCAGCGTCGGCTCCGGGATGGATGGCGCGTGAAGCTCGTGGACGAAGACACCCGCTGGTACTTGAGCGCGAGTAGAACCAAGCTTCGACAGGACATTCGTTGCAACGTTGTTGTCGTGGACGACGTGATGAAACTCGAGACCATAGAACTTGTTCTCGAGCTTGCAGACTTCTAGGCAGTAGGCGTCCATGTTCTCCTTGTTGCGGTCCCAGGACTTGTTGACTTGGTTGATGACCACTGCGGAGTCGTTGTAGACTAGTAGTCGCTTGATGCCTATTGAAGCCGCGAGACGGAGCCTGTGTAGCAAAGCTTCATACTCGGCTTCGTTGTTTGAGACCTTCCAGAAGATCTGTAGGACGTACATGAGTTGTTCGCCCGTTGGGGAAATCAAGGGTACCCCTGCACCTGCGCCTTCAAGCTTGAGCGAGCCGTCGAAGTACATCACCCAATGCTCTGGGCGCTCGGTTGGAGTAGGTAGCTGATTTTCCCGCCACTCTGCCATGAAGTCGACTAGTGCCTGCGACTTGATGGCTGTTCGTGGCTTGAAGTCGATGTTGAGGGCGCCGAGTTCGACTGCCCACTTGGAGATTCTTCCAGTAGCATCTTGGTTCCGCAGGATGTCGCCGAGCGGGTAGTCGGTGACGACGGAGATCGAGTACTTCTGGAAGTAATGTCGCAGCTTCCGCGAGGTAATGAGCACTGCATACAGTAGCTTCTGTACTAGTTGATAGCATTCCTTAGATTCCGACAGGACCTCGCTGATGAAGTAGACTGGTCTCTGGACTGGGTAGGCATGGTCGTCTTCCTGCCGCTCAACAACGATGGCAGTACTGACCACGTGAGTAGTCGCAACGAGGTAAAGCAGTAGCTGCTCCTTTTTGCGATGAGCCGTGAGGACTGGTGGCTTGGATAAGAAGTCCTTGAGCTGACCAAGGGCTTGGTCTGCCTCTGGAGTCCACGCGAACTTCTCTTGATGCTTGAGTAATTTGAAGAAGGGGAGCCCCCGTTCTCCAAGCTTCGAGATGAATCTGTTCAGGCCGCCATGCACCCGGTGAGCTTCTGTACGTCTTTGATGCACATGGGAGCTTTCATGTTGGTGATGGCGGAGATCTTCTCGGGATTGGCTTCGATGCCGCGATGGCTGATGATGAAGCCGAGTATTTTACCCGACGGTACACCAAAGACGCACTTGTTCGAGTTGAGCTTCCAACGGTACTCTCGCAAGGATGCGAAAGTCTCTTCAAGATCGGCGATGAGCGTGTCGGAGTTTCTGGTCTTGATGACCACGTCATCCACGTAGGCTTCGACGTTCTTGTTGAGCTGTCTCTTGAAACAGGCCTGGATAGCTCGCTGGTAAGTAGCGCTGGCATTCTTCAACCTGAAAGACATGGTCGTGTAGCAGTACGCGCCAAACGGGGTGATGAACGCGGTCTTCTCCTGGCATTCTTCCTTAATAGCGATCTGGTGGTACCCTGAGTAGCAGTCGAGGAAGCAGAGCAGGTCACAACCCGCCGTGGAGTCGATGACTTGGTCTATCCGCGGCAACCCGAAGGGGTCCTTGGGGCAGTGCTTGTTAAGGTCGGTGTAGTCGACGCACATCCTCCACTCGTTCGAGTTCTTCTTGCGGACGAGAACGGGGTTGGCGAGCCACTCAGGATGGAAGACTTCCCTGATGAAGCCAGCCGCGAGTAGTTTGACTAGTTCCTTCTTGATGGCATCCTCTCGGTCGTCGGCGAAACGGCGGAGGTGTTGTCGCTTCGGGGTAGCTTTAGTATCAATGTTGAGTGAGTGCTCGATCAGATTCCTGGGCACCCCTGGCATGTCCGCTGGTTTCCACGCGAAGATGTCTCGGTTAGCCCGTAGGAAGCTGACGAGTGCGTCTTCCTATTTCGGGTCGAGGCCCGCCCCGATGGTGGTGGTCTTGCTGCTGTCGCCTGTCCCGAGGTCAATCGTCTTGACTTGTACCTCCTCAGCTGGCTGAGGCTTGTTGGCGTTGTCCGACTTCTCTGGGATGTCGAGTTCACTTGGGGCAAGCTTCTTGGATGCAGCGTAGATCTCCATCATTACGTTGGGTACTTGATTTGTGGCTGCGAGTTCCACAGCTTCTGTGTTGCAGTCGAAGGATATCTTCAAGTCCCCGTGTAGCGAGAGTACACCAGCCGGACTTGGCATCTTGAGTACCAAGTATGTGTAGTGAGGTACCGCCATGAACTTGGCGATAGCTGGTCTGTCGAGGATGGCATGGATAGGAAGTCTCGAAGTCCACGACTTCGAACTTGATGTACTCGGTGCGGTAGTTTTCCCTTGTCTCCCCGAAGGTAACTGGCAGGACCACTGACCCTAGTGGGATAGCCGCGTTCCCGGGGACGATGCCGTAGAAAGGCGAAGTGCTCTTGGTGAGCATGTGGGTGATGTCGAGCTTCATCTTCTTCAAGGTCTTGGTGAAAAGGACGTTGAGCCCGCTTCCACTGTCGATGAGAACCTTGTTAAGTCTGGAGCCCGCGACTACCGGCTTCAGGACGAGAGGAAAACGCCCTGGTTCAGAGAAGCTTGTCCATTGATCCGCGCGGGAGAAGGTAATGTGTACCTTCGACCACCGGAGAGGGGTCGGAACCGCTGGTTCAATGCTTAGGACTTCTCGTCGGGTGGCCTTCTGAGCCAGTCGGTTGGGTAGTCCACCGAAGAGGACGTTCACCGTCTTGTCGGGTTCTTGGAAGTCGTCGTTGCCTTCGTCAGCCTTTTTCTTGCCTTTCTTGTCGTGAGGGTGTCCTGGTTCTGGAGTGTCCTTGAGTGCTCGCCGGAGTTGGTAGCACTGCTTGGTAGTGTGGTTGCCATCCAGATGCCACGGGCACTTCCATTCAGTAAGTCTTTTAAGCCGCCGAAGGTCTTCTTCGAGTTGTCTTTTGTAGGGCGCTGGATAGCCGCGACTGTGTTGTGTGGCTTGCGCTTGCGATTAGGACCCGAGTAGTTGCTGCTGCGACCGCCTTGATCCCTGTTGTTGTTGTTGTTGTTGTTGTTGTTGTTGTTGTTGTTGTTGTTGTTGTTGTTGTTGTTGCCGCCCATGTTGTGCTTGCTCTTGCCACAAATGGCGTCGTACTTGGCGTTAGCCTTGTCTTCTTCATCAGCCCAGGAGGTGATCATATCCTTGAGGTGGGTGATGGAGCTCAGGCGGCGACGACCGAAGTCTTCAAAGGTGCGACGATGGTAGAGACCGTCTTGGAATAGGTCGATGACCTCCTTGTCGGTGACGTCGACTACGGTGGCACGCTTGTCGAAGTAGTACCGCATGTACTTGCGTAGGGTCTCGCCCTGTTCCTGCTTCACCATTGCCAGGTCCATGCGAGTACCCGAGCGACCCATAGCGCCCGCGAAGTTGCTGGTGAACTGGTCCTTGAGCTGGTCCCACTTGTCGATCGAGTACTTCTCGAGTGACTCGAGCCATGTAAGCGGAGCTTGGTCCAGGAAGAAGGGAAAGTAGAGGCACTTTGTGTCATTATTGCCACCAGCGTTTTCGATGGAGAGGGCGTAGCATCTGAGCCACTGTACTGGATCTTGCTTCGCATCGTACTTGGTGATCCCCAGTGGTTTGAATTTCTCTGAGAGAAGTAGATTGCGAAGCCGTGTAGAGAAGGCGGGGAAGCCGTCGTTCTCGCCTGCGGATTTGTTGCGCCGAATTTCCTCGATTATGCGACGAGCATCGTAGCTGCCGCACGAGACACTGGTGACGTGGCTGTTTGCTTGGCCTCGGCCGCTGCGATCACCCCCGCCACCGGCTCTCCTTCCAGCCCCGTGTGAGGAGCTCCCGCCGTCGCTGCCTCCGCCGCCAGGATCGCGATGAGGGATGACATCGCGGTTACCGCCGGCGCCGCCGGCGCTGTTGCCACCCTGAGAAGGTCCACCGGCCGATGCCCGAGTACAGTTGGGGTTAGCCGGTAGTTCTCCTCGAGTACGGTTGCGTCCGTTGTCAGCTGGACTGCGACTTGTGGCTTCGTTGTCGGGTTGGCGAGTCCTGACGGGAGGCACTTGAGCAACTCTGTTGTCAACTCTCATGAAGTAGGCGTCCTCCACAAGCTTGGCGATGACTTCTCCCGCGCGCATCCCCTGAGCCTGACGTGCTATCGTGGTGATAGACATGAGGCACTACTCTGGGGTGGTGTGCACCCGGTTTTCGACTTGATCGAGAGCCTCTGCGAGATTCCGTATGGGTAGGGTCTCACAGAGACGTCGGCGCCGTTCGTTCCGCCTTTTGTTGCGTTCACGTTGGGCGTTCTTGTTGTCATCGGTTTCGTCTGCGGGTGCATTGGCAGACAATTCGTCTGCTGAGATATCCTCGAGATATTGGTCAGGGCGTGTCCCTGAGGGTCCTGGCGTCTCGTTGGTAGTCATGAAGACTTGACGATCAGGAGAGCCGAGGCTGGAGTCGCTAGTCACCACCTCTGTTGGAGTGTGCTCCTCAGCTGGAGCTAGCGGTGTTCCCTCCTAGAAGGGAAGTGAGTCGAGGTAGGCGACACAGCGTGAGTTCCCATCTGTTAGTTCTGCGAGCTTGCGGTCTGGCCAGTAGACGAATCTTCCGGCAGGTGTAGATGTTATAACCAGGCCGGAAGTTGGTCCTGACAACGGTTGCTCAGTCGTGTGGTTCTCGGACTCGGACTCGGACTCGGACTCGTCAGGGTCCGCCCCGAAGTTGAACTCGTAGGAGGAGTCCGAGTAGTAGCCAGAGACGGGGTTGGAGTCCGAGTTGTAGCCGGGGATGGTGTTGGAGTCCGAGTTGTATTCGGAGACGATCTCCTTCCCGGCCAGGCGCGCAGAGAGAGCCTTTGCATGGGCCTTGTTGGCGTTGCAAAGGCCATATGGGAAGTGCTCATGGAGTGGGGAGTCCGCACACGATGGCTGAGTAGCCGGCTCGCATACGATGGCCCACGGGGATGTCGAGTTCGAGTTGGAGGCGGATCCTAACTCGAAGTCGGCGTGTTGGTTGTAGAGCGAAATTTCGCCGAATTTGCTGGCGAGAACGCCCGTGACTACTTCGGGAAGCGTCACAAGCCCGGTCTTCGGGTTGGGCGTCGTGGTGAGGCGGCGTTGGAAGGATCCAGCGCCGTCAGTAGTGCAAACCCAGGAGCCGAAGACGAAGGTGTCGCCGCGGTTGAAGGCGACGATTGGCTTGATGAAGATTGAAGCCGTCGAGTTCGTCATGAGGTCTTCGGCGAGATCCCCTACCTGGCGCGCCAGCTGTCGGTGGTTTAGACCGGCAACCTACCAAGGGGGGTACCCGAGGTAGATGAATGTGGCCTCGCCGAGATCGGTAACTCGAAGGAAGAGACACATGACACACAATTTAGACAGGTTCGGGTCGCGAGGTGTGTAATACCCTACGTCCTGTATGCTGCGTAGCTCTGGATTGATTGGATGTGTTTACAAGATGATGCGTATCAGAGAGAAGGGTCCCTGCCTCGCCTTATATAGTCCGGGAGGCAGGGTTACAAGTCGGTTCAGAGAGAGAGTACTAATCCGGTACGTCTAGGAGTTCTCTACACAGTACAAGACATGTATAGCTTCCTATCCGAGTACTTCTCCACCGTAGTCCTTGCGCCTCACACCATCAGGTGCCGTGTGGCACAAGCCGGGTAGTCCCAGGGGCCCACCGAGTAGTCGGTCCTGGTATCCACCGAGGTAGTGGGCCCAGGGAGGTCCATACGACACCATGTCGACTCGACCTCCATCCAACCTGAGATTAACGTCGGCGCGAGCTCCACCGTCGGCACCGGCGACGCTACCGCTGCCCCTGCTTGCGCCGGGTGCGCGGGCCGCTCCTCCACCGCCGCCGCCGGGAGGGAGGTCCGGCGGCCGAGGGAGCGCAGGGAGCTCCGCGTGACGAGGGAGGAGGCTGCCCCGCCGCCACCCGCCTTGGCTCCTCGCCGGCCGAGAGCTTCGGATGCGGCGCGCTCGGTGGGTGGAGGGAGGGAAGGGGGAAGAGAGAGGGGGGTGTGGTGGGGATGGGGGTGCGCCGGGGGAGTAAAGGGAGAGAGGTTGACGACAGGGTCCCACACGTGTTGGTTGGTATAGAGGAGAAAAATGAAGGAGGATGGATGCGGGAGAAGGAAATATAAAGTAGAGAATCTTGCTGATTAGGACAACATATTCCGTTTTTTTAGAATAAGCATATTTCGTTTGAAGGAGAAATGAAGGACGACGAGTGTGGATGGTCTGATTGCCGCCGGGCAACGAGCTTCGGCGCCCTCCACGGGGGAGCGCTGGCGTGAGGAAAGAGAGCTGCCGCGCGTCAACTAAGGGAGGAGGGGAAGACTGACAAGCGAACAAACGTATGTCGATGTCGGATTGTATGCCACACTTGTCTTTCGTGTCATCGATTTGAACCCCAAAGAAATAAAAAAAAAGAGTAAAGTGCACCGGCGGTCCCTAAACTTGTTATGGTGTGTCATCCCGGTCCCAAACTCACAAAATGCTCATCTAGGTCCTCAAACTTGCTAATTGTGTCATTAGAGTCCCAAATATACTTAAACAACCTATTAAATCTACTTAGACTGTGGGACCTATGCTCCGCCGCCGCCATGCTATTGATGGCGTTGTTGCTCCCGGAGAACACAGGACGCCGGCTGAAAATCATTGTGCCGCCACACTGCCCTACCCCGCCCAACGCAGCCCCAAGTCCGGGTGCCAGCGAAGTCGTTATGGACTGCTCGTCGTGCCTACCCGCGAGGTCGCGACGGAGCTGCTCCGGCCCGCCCGCCCGCCGGCGTGGCCGCTGCTCGAGCCTCGCCCGTCTGCGAGGCCGGGGCGGAGCGGCTCCTGCCTGCCGGCGGGGCTGCTAGTGCCCACCCGCTCCCACGACGGAGTTGCTCCTGCCAGTCTGCAAGGTCTCGAGGAGGATGGACCGGTCCAGCGGCCTAAGTAGATCTAATGGGTTGTTTAAGTAGAAGACTCATATGACATAATTAGCAAGTTTGAGGATCTAAATGAGCATTTTGCGAGTTTGGGGACCGGGATGACACACCATAACAAGTTTAAGGACCGTTGATGCATTTTACTCATAAAAAAATTGTACAAACAAGGGAATAGGAATAAGACGCTAAAAGATCCTGACCCGTAGCACTGCGGGTTGAAACTGTTGAAAGGTCTCCACCTCCATGGCATGGGAACCTTTCATATCCTGGAGCTCCGCATCATCTGCTTTCATCCACGCCTCAACCTTGTCTAGCTCTGCCATCGCCTCCTCATAGATCCGGTTGAACTCTACTCTTGTCTCGGCTTGCCTCTTATCAATTCCCAGCAGAAAGCTGAGAGCGAGGGCGGCTAGAGGGCGGCTCCGGCTGCTTTCGCTTGGCTCCCGCCGGCGCCACCTTGCGGTGGCGCAGCATCACGCGGTCCAGCCGCTCAATCACCGGGTCCATCGTCTGGACTAGCGCCTCCAGCTTTCGCCTGGCAGCGTTGGCATCCGGCTCCGTCGTCATGGCTACTATCCTGCTGCCCGGCCGTGAGGCCCGACGCCATCCGTGGTGTTGTTTTTGGTAGCGGTCCCCTGTTCTTATAAGCAGCCCAAACCCTGACCTCTTTCTTGCCGACTCCGACAGGAGGAATTTATTTCTGCACACGTACGGCTAAACCTTATGGCTGCCAAGGGAGGCCCTTTTGTGTGTCATTAATTACTGATTAACATTGACGTGTATTATTTACATTACATTATCCGTTGTGTAGTGAGGTTTTTTCTGTACAATACAATTGATATATCGCCTTGTACTATTCTTCACCGACACATTTGTATACATACTACATACATGCCTTGTTCTTGTTCACTTGTTAGGCATTTTCGATTTCATAAAATTCGATTAAAATTTGGATCAGAAAGAGCTTTGCTTAGGTGTAGCTGTAAATTTGCATGGTTTTCGTCGTTAAAAGTTTTAATGTGGTCCTGTGTAGGGTTTGATTATCTCTATGTATCTGGGGAGCGTATCACGTGCAAAACAACCCACTAGTGCATATTATGCAAACTCCTATCCGGGTCACCGGATCTCCATCCAAAAGGGCACGGAGAGAGGTGGGGTCAATTTGCAAAAACCTGCCCGCCACCTACCCTTTTGATCCACATAGTTTTGCAGTTACCCCGGGCCCCCGCCCCCCTCATCCATCCAGGCCCACGTGGGCACATGGGTTTTAGTTTTTTTTAAGACCTGTAAGTGTGCGTTTTAAGATGGTTTTCACATTTCCACAGAGATGATGGTTTCCACGTAGGGAACATATCTAGTGGAAACCGACCTCTTCATACAAACTATGAAAGCGGTGATTTGCAAAATTCATGGGAGGTGAGAGCACGTGATTTGCAAAGGTGATTTTGCAAATCACTCCTTCCACCTCCTCTGAGCGCCCCGTTGGATCAACATCGTGTGACTTAGATTGAAATTTCCATAATTTGCATAGAAAGGTTGATTTCCACGTGATATGTTGCCTTCCACGTGGTATATTCCCAAATAAATCTCCCACATATAACTCTTTTTTTAGAAACACCTCTCACATATAACTCTGCGCGCGTCGTCAAAGAGAAGAAATCCTCCGACCTCAATTTCATCCTGCGCTCGCGAAACCCTAGCCCCCTTTCGTCTGCTGCGGCGGTGGATATCCTGTTCGATCTACGGAGATCAATCTCTTCTCTAGGGTCTACGCGAATTCGTTTTATTCGGTCACGAACAAGGATTGAGAAAAAACCTCGTGTTTCCCTCGGCAAACTGACGGTCGTTCTCTACGTAGGTCAAGCTGGAGCTGATGGAGCAGAATCCGAATCGTAAGACGAACGGGTCTTCTGTTGGCACGCCGTCCTACAACACAGATCCGAGCGGCAATGGGGTTCCTACTGCTGTACGCTACTAGATCCCCTGTTCATCTGATGCGATATATTTTGTGTTGCTCTTATTCGTGTGTTCTTTATGGCGGCGGCGGCATAGATGGGCGACTGCGGACAAACTCCCGAGACCTCGAGGCTCCAGCTTACCTAAACACCAGGAGCTGCGTGATTCCGAAATCTGCCATGCCTTTAACCAAGATGGTGAGTGGACTCCTCAACTATGAAATCAATCATAGATTTTCTTCACATCACCTTTAACTAGCTCGTAGCATATTTTTCTCTCTTGCTGGATTGTGAACCAGAAAAACCATTGGTTTTTTTTTCTTAAAAGCAGTTTGATACAACCTCCTTAAAACGGGATCCCTTAGAATGGGGCTTGTGTAAGTGCAATCCTCAATTAAGAATTACCACAAACGTTTTCCTATTTATCAGCGTCTTAACTCATGGCTTGTTTTGCTTTTTTCTTTTTTTTTTGCTGGATTTCATCCATAAAACTAAAATCTTTCTTCTTTTCAGTTTGTGCTGGTAGCAGAACCACAACCAACAAGTAGTGTCGACATTTTCAATATTGATGTGCAATGTAATGACAGCAGCGACAAGAACCATCAGCTCTCTATGGAGAATGAACATAGTAATGATGTTGCTGGGAAGTTCTTCTCTGCCTTGCCTGAACTCCAAGGGCAGTGTGATTATTCCAGAGTCGGCTTGAATTCCAACCAAGAGTGTGAGTGCATAATCCACTATAATATATATAGCCTTTTTTTTGTCACTCATTTACTCCATGGCATCTGTTTTTTGTTGGATGTGAAATATAATCTAAACATAGTTCTCAGCTTGTGTAGCCTCGGGTGATAAACACACAAGTATCGACGATGGCCGGGAAAAGGGGAACATGGCTGCCGGGAAGACACTACTGCCTTTGAATCCGCAACGGATACCGTGGAAGAAGTTTAGAGTTGATCGTCGGGATCAGGACCTGCTTTTACCAAACCTATCTTGGGAGGAGAAAGTAGTGTTCACTCTCAACATGGTTCGTCGCCGAGGGTTATTTAAGTACAACCCCAAAAAATATAATATTGTACCTACCCGATTTTGTCAATTCAATATAGCCTTTTTTGACCTCGACAAAGAGTGTGAGTACATTCTCGGCATGTCTTATTCATTGCATATTCTTGTTTCATTCATGTCGTGTTACATGCATATCCAAGCACCAGTTGCATGCGTGTATATTTACCTATTTGCTTAGCCTTCTCTTGTCCTTATTTTACAGCGGATTTTAAGCGCGAACCACGGTTTAGCAAAATCCCTGACTCTTATTGGGACCTGGATTCATCCATGAATATCATCTCAATCAAGGTTTCTGAGTCTGATGTGCCTTATCCCATTAACATATATGGCACTGTGGTGGCGAGGGATCAGCTTGACTATAGATGTGTTTACTTATTCAAGCGCGGCAGGGACAATTCCCAACGAATTACCTCAGTGGTATGTATCTACTTAATTTCTTCCTCTGACTAGATTTAATCTATATTTACTGATCAAACTAAATGACATTATTTTTACAGTCAAATGTGGCAATTAAATAATAACATCACTACTTGGTCTGTCACGTGTCAGGGGACTAATGGGCCGGCTCAGTAGGCCCGTTAGGGTTAGGTTTAGGGATAAGATCGAGTCCTTGCTTAGGGGTCAAGTTGTCAGGTGTCAGGGGACTAATGGGCCGGTTCAGTAGGCCCGTTAGGGTTAGGTTTCGGGATAAGATCGAGTCCTTGCTTAGGGTCAAGTAATCCTCTCTATTTAAAGAGAGGAGATGTATCAATCTAATCAACCAAGAGATTAGAAGGAAAACCCTTCTCTCTTGCCGGCCGTGGGCGAAGCCCCGCGGCCGGCGTTCCCTGCGCCCCTCCAACCCTAGCCGCCGCCACAACCCTTGGCTTGAACAATACCCGTGGGTACTGTAGCACCGCGGGTAATGTAGCTCTCAGCCCTAATTCTCCACAAATCAGCCCTCAATCCTCGCAATTCACTTTCCCTCGCATCGCAATTCATAACAATCTGGTATCAGAGACCATGGCTGGATTTTACGCTGCCGGCGCTCATCCCTGGGCTGCATCGACCCTGTTCTCTGTAGCGCCGTCGGACCCGCCTCCGCTCCCACACCCTCTCACCCGAGGAGGTGACGCGGATGCTCATCGACCACGGTGCTGCCATCCGCGGGATTCACGAGGAGTTGTTGTTGTTGCGCAAGCTCCTAACAGGCAGGTTGTCGCCGCTGCGTGTCGCCGCTGCGTGTGTCCCTCCTTGCCTTGTCGGCGGCAGCACTCCTGACATCATCTACAAGACCATTCACAGTGGAGACGGAAGAGAAGATTCTAACCTGTTGACAGTTAATAGTTGTATCAAAGTTCGTTTAGACTTGCAAGCGGACAAGTCTCCTGTCGTAGTCAAGGGACCCTTCTTCCCTCGAGTGGTGAACCCAAGGTATCGAATCCGTGGAACAATGTGCAACGCAATGATTCAATCTAGTAAAGCAAGGAAAGCTATCTAACGAAGAACCAAATTGCATCTAATCTAAGATATCATCAAGAAAACGAATCTAATCTAATCTACTAAAGAGGTAGCAAGAGAAAGCAAAGAGATAACCAATCTAGAGAATCTAGATCATGCTTATGTTGTAGCTCCAAACAAGATAGATGAAGATAGGAAAGAGAATCTCATTAAAAGCATCTTTAAACCGTGGCCTCCGGTCCGATTCCGAAAACGCCCGCCTTTCGGAACCCCCGTTCTGTCACAACGTATCCCTACTCATGCGGGTAGTCTAGGGCGAGTTCGATAAGAACAAGTTGAAATCACTTGGTCGGTCCGGTATGCACCTCTAGCCACCGCCGCTACAAGAGCACCCTAAGCAATCTATCTTAAGTATAGATTGGGGAAGAAGCAAAACCAAGAAGAAAACAAAATCATCGAGAAGGCACTTGATCGCTAGAAATCAGATTCACTATAAAAACTTCACCATGAAGTTTTACATGAACAAGATCACCACCGGGATCCTACCTCGATCTTGATCCTTGCTCCGGAGCTCCGACGTGGTCTTCCATGCAAGGTTCCCACGTCGGCTAGGGAGACCCTAGACAACTAGCACGACCCTCATCTCCGAGATGGTGTCCCTCAAGCTTCTCTGCTCCTCGGCGGCGGATGACGAATTGATTGATGCGTGGCTCTCGGTCAGGGGGCTATAAATAGCCCGAGATGCATCTAGGTCAAAGGGGGGCCGACTGGGCCTCGAAATGGGCTGGGCCGGCCGGCCTGGGCCCACTTCGGCCCAGTTCGTGGCCTCCTTCGCCCGGTGTTGCTTCCCGAGTCTTCTATATCCTCCCCCTTCTGCATGTGGGCCCTTGTCGTCAGTTTCTCTCCGAATTGGACGAAGCTTCTTATCTCGCAAGATTCAACACTTTTCTGGCTAGGTTCTCGGAGTTTTCCATCTTCTCGGGTTGGGTCCTTGGGCTTCTTGGAGTCGTGTTCACTTCATTGCTTGACTTGTACCGGGCTTCAAGGTTTTGTCATGAGGTGCTTAATGAACTTATCCCGAAAGTCTTGCTTTCAACGCTAAAACCCTGCATAAACACTAAACTCCAAAACCGACATGCACAAGTGAACTTGTTATACCACGGGGGTTAGTACCAATGGATAAGATACAAAAGTCATGCCAACGCCGAAGGTAAACTCATGGCTAGGTTGACGGATTTTCACCGTCAACAGCTCCCCCATGCTTAAACCTTGCTCGTCCTCGAGTAAGCCTTCGATGGATATCATCGTTGCCCTTCATTGTTAGGTTGATAGAATTTCACCGTCAACATAACCCGACAGGTGTCTGCGACAGTGCGGTTGCAGGCTATAGAACATGGCCTCCTGGCACGCCGGCGGGTGGGGTGGCTACTCGATCCGCAGCTGATTCAGCCCCGCACCCCGTCGCAGTTCCTTCAGGCTGTTCGTCGCTGCGCAAAGGCGGCGACCACGGCAGCGCAACATCAGGTAGCGTTTGAAAGTGCATCTAGGCCCCTAAGCGGATTTTGGTGAATTGAATGACAAGGTGATTAAAGGACTAATGAATTTGTCTAAGGTTGTGAGTAGGTTTTTTGTATATTCATGAGCAACCATTAAAGTACCTAATTGTGGATGAATATTGTGGCTCACATTGATAAAGACAAGTATGTGGCGCAAGACTTCATGAGTTTATTGGAAGAGAACAAGATAATGAGTAAACACACTATGGTTCTAAATTGGAAGCTTGCACATCCGTTGTTAATCAAGATCAAGCATTTGAAGTGAGATTTTCAAATGAAAGGTTAATTGTGTATGAAGCAAAGTGGAACTCAAAGTGGATTGGATAAGTGATGAAGAGATCAACCGAGATGTCTAGGGTGAGGGACTAAGCAATCTTTGGGGCCGTAGCTAAGCAATCTTTGGTGAAGTTCTAGCATCGGTGGGGTCTTCAAGTATCATATTCAAACCTTAACCGAGGGAAGCATTGCGAGTCTTCAACTTGTTGAGATTGGCAATATGGAGTGACCATGGATCCAAGTGAGCATTCCTATGCTATATGGAAAGATTCTAGGTCACCAGCTCAAGTACGGACGTGCTCAAGTCAAAGGCTATGTTGAAAGCCCTCAAGTGGATAATTGATCAAGTATGGCAAGTTTGAAAGTGTTCAAGCTCAAGAGATCAAAAGTGTTTTCATTCTTTCTTGAGTATAGGTATGCCGTACTATCAAGAGGGATGCGACCTAGCGAGTTGACCAAGTCAAAAGTGCTCATTAGTTGACCTAAGTGAGATCTAGCCTTAGAGTTTGCTAACAAACCTAACCTATCCTGGGTCATTTCAACTTGGTGGTGAAGTGCTAGTTTCTTAGAAAGAGATTTTGGGGGTATCTCGGGCCTGACCAGTCTGACCGGTCGGAGGCACCGGTCTGACCGGTACCACTAGCCCAACGGCTAGTTTTTCAAACACCGGTCTGATCGGTGTGAGGCACGGGTCTGACTGGTGCCATCCGGGGACCAACGACTAGTTTTCTCTTTTGAGGGGTATAAATACCCCAAACCCTCTTCAAGTGGGGATTGCTGTTTCTAGTGAGTTTGCTGAGGTCCCAAGGCATTTCTAACTAGCTCTAAGCCTTAGTGGCTCTCCCCAACCCTCTCTTTGTGAGATTTGTGGATTCAAGCCATCATCTTTGTGTTGGGTTGAGAAAGTGAGCCTAAGAGAGACCTAGTGAGCTAACAAGAGCATTTCCATAGCTTGAGCACTTTGGTTTCATGTCTACAAGCTTTGAAGCATTTGTTACTCTTGGAGGCTTGCCTCCTAGACGGCTAGGTGTCACCGGCTAGCTCCCAAGGTTGTGGTAAGCAGCGGGAAGTTTGTAAGGGCTGCGACCTTGCCTCTTCGTGGAAAAGATCACCTTAGTGGAAAGGAGGAAAGTGGTTGAAAGAGACCTGGCTTGTTGTGGGAATTGTCCCTTACAAGCTCCTCAACGGAGACGTAGCCATTCCTTAGTGGGTGGTGAACTTCGGGAAACAAATCATTGCTTCTTCGTGTGGTTTGACTCTCTAAGTTGTCTTTCTAGCATATTACATTTGCTTCCGCTTCGATCTACTTGGGTGTATTACTTGTGTGTGCAGGGATCATTACCCTGCTTGTGTTCATCTACAAAGGCCACACACCAAGTTCAGTTCGTGCTAGAAGTCAAGAGGTGCTTGAAGTTATTTTTGCAGGTGTTTTGTACTACATCGTCTGACCGGTGAGGCGCACCGGTCTGACCGGTGTCACCTGTGAAGTCCAGTGCCTGATCGGTCTGACCGGTCATCACCACCGGTCTGACCGGTGGAGTACTATCAGCTCAAGTGTTCGGGGGAGAAAGAAATTTGGTCGTCACACCTATTCACCCCCCTCTAGGCGACATCAAGGTCCTTTCAACATTGTGGCTGCAGGCGGCAGCGTGCGGCTTCCTAGCGCGACGACGGCTACAAACGGCGCACAAGCAGATGCGGGATCGGGAGGCAGCCTTGGCGCCAGTCGCCTTCGCCGTCGATGCAGAGGGATGCGACCTCGACTCGCTCGATGGCTACCAGCAGCTGTGTCGATCCGCTGTTGTGTCCAAGGCTGCACATGGTGTTCATCCCGCAGACGGTGTACTCCAACTCTGCGGGGATGGTGGTAGGGGAGGTGTGTTTCTCCTTATCACTGGCAGGGACGCACTGCTTAGCGCCTCAACTTTCCATCTCCGACCACCGCGAGGACGTCTCTGTTGGTCTTCGTCGCGACTGCTTCTAGGTGGTTGTGCCCCTGCGCTCCTCTCGTTCAGATGGTCTCCATGGGATCCAGGTGGTCGTATACATGCAACTTCGTCATGCGGATGGTGCCTACTGTCAGGGAGTTCCACAATAAAAAGTCTGAGTCTATTTCAGATTAAGCATAATCAAATAAGCCGAAATGTAAAAGGCTTATTTTTAGGTCATGGGTTTGTGTGGAGTCGAGTCACTGGCAAGGTGCCCATGCTGCAGCTCGAGGATGAGCTGCTTGGAAAAGGGCGGGGTAATGTCAGGTGTCAGGGGACTAATGGGCCGGGTCCAATGGGCCGGCTCAGTAGGCCTGTTAGGGTTAGGTTTCGGGATAAGATCGAGTCCTTGCTTAGGGGTCAAGTAATCCTCTCTATTTAAAGAGAGGAGATATATCAATCTAATCAAGCAAGAGATTAGAAGGAAAACTCTTCTCTCTTGCCGGCCCTTCGCCCACGGCCGGCTTTCCCTGCGCCCCTCCAACCCTAGCCGCCGCCACAACCCTTGGTGTGAACAGTTCCCGCGAGTACTGTAGCACCGCGGGTACTGTAGCTCTCAGCCCTAATTCTCCACAAATCAGCCCCCAATCCTCGCAATTCACTTCCCCTCGCATCGCAATTCATAAATAGAGAGGATTACTTGACCCCTAAGCAAGAACTCGATCTTATCCCTAAACCTAACCCTAACGGGCCTACTGAGCTGGCCCATTGGACCTGGCCCATTAGTCCCCAGACACCTGACATGGTCACTATTATTAAGTTACTTTCCTAGTATCCTGCTGTAAGATTTTACTAGAGTACTAAACGATATGCGGAAATTCATGTGGAGTCTACAAAAATGCGCTAGCAGTTCTGTTTACACTTTCCTTTTTTGTCACTTGCGTCCTAGGGTTTTTGGTTCCTTTCACTGAAAAAATCACTGGATTTTCCACATCTTGAACCATGCCGATTCACAAAATAATATATTGAAGGGTGAGTTATAATAGCCAGCTTTTTTGTAGATATCAACAATGTTTGTTGGTTTTAGTTGTTATTCCCTGATGTAGGATCAACTAGTTTCTACTGGGTTTTGGTGCTTTAACCTGCTGTATTTCTTTTTTATGTGGTGGTGCTGTTTTTGAATAATCAGGCATCTTAATGTTTCCACGTTTTTGTAGCAGGATGCAAATAGTATTTGTGTTCTGTTCTGCTAGACCTAGTAGTTAGCCATGCCTGTTAGTAGCTAATCACAGGCTTTTCGCATAATTCCCATTGCTTAAGTGATGTTGCCCTTGCTTAAACTTTGAAATAAGATCACGTAACATATGTTTTCTTGTGTGCTGAATGCCTTGCCAGTAGGTCACCCAAGTAGGGTGGGCATTTGGTTTAGATCAACTTTTTTGGTTTGGTTTTTAGGTGTGTTCAAATATTTCGGTTTTCCAAGAATCAACAACCGATCGGTTCCAAAAAAACAAAAACTGACGAGCTTGGTGTCGGTTCGGCTTTTCGGTAGCATCAAACTAACACTGAAGTTTCATCCGAAGCATTTTAGGTAGGCATCAATCGAAAGAGGTCGACGCGCGCCCTGTTCGCTTGGCTTATCAGCCACCAGCCAGCAGTACTTTTCTCTCAGAACAAACCAGCCACCAACAACCAGCCAGCAGTACTTTTCTCTCAGAACAAACCAGCACCAGCCATCAGCCACCAGCCAAACGAACAGGGCGTGACATGTACTGCCGCACGCCGGTCCACTGTCGTACACAGTAGATCAGTCCACATGTCGCCTATATATCCCCCATCGGCCGCTGCACAACTGCACTGAGTGGTGTGGTCCACCAGCCCGCTGCAAATCTGACCGCCAACCGCTGCGCGCCTTCGCTGCGTGGAGGCGTGGTCCCTCCGGCTGATCTGCGCTTGCGCTGCGTGGAGGTGGAGGGGCTGAGGTCAAGCACGAAGCACAACAGCTTGCGGTGGAGCCGCCGCTGCCGCGGCCAGCCGCCTGGTGCTTGGGTTCTGGAAAGTGGAAAGGATAGTGTTAGGGTTTGTTTGCATGTGTGGTGGTTAGTGGATCGTGATATTTACTTGTTTGCTTCTGACCAAAATCATCAAGCTATCGCCCTGCCTAGTTAGTAGTTGCTGTGTTGGTTGTATGTGAATGTTTCGGTTGTTCAGTTTGTTTGGTTCGGTGCACTGCTAAAACCGACATTGATATGGAATACCGAACTTTGCCAAATTGAAACCGAAGTGGAACCGAATAAACCAGAAAACCAACATTTCGGTTTAAATGCGCCCAAACCTAGACCCAATTATTAGTTCGGCTAACTCTCTGATGTTAGATATTAGATGGATTTGAATTTTGATGGTTTTGTATCATAGATCATAACAAGCAACACATTAGTTGTACGATATGCATTTTAAAATAAAAAAAAATCTCCTTTGGGTTGGCGCCCATGTTCTCCAATAGAAATTTCCCGAATCTACCTTTGATCAATCTTGATCACTTTTCAGGTTTGTAATAATGAAGTTACTAACCAATCTTGAATAACATAATGCTTCTCAGTCCGCCCGCCTGCTCGAGGGCTCAACGCCCCCTCGGCGAGGATCGCCTCGGTCGAGGGCACCTGCACGCACATCGCCCACACTCCTGCCCCCATGTATGGGCATTTGATGCTCTGACACCGCAGGATGCATGCCACGACCCTGACATGCCCGGGAATCGCGTCCCGGCTCTGTTCCACCGACTCCCTGGGGGAGGCCATTCCCGCCGCTGTGTAGCACTGTGCGATGAGGCCGGTGTCAGCCCTGTGACACTACGCCACCTACCGCCATACGGTTAACGCGCCGGGCCCTCGAAGGGGCCGGCAGCACCCTCGAATACCTTTTTCGTGATTACACAGGGCCACGCCGTGACGTCAGGTCGACGAGATCGGTCATCCCCGTCGCTGTCAACCCTGTGCAGCCATCCGTACCACTGCAGCGCCACGCTGGGCACTGTGACGACATCCCCGATGCTGTTGGAGTGCGTGGGGACAAGACGTCACCACGACCCCCACTGTGCCGCGTACGGGCCCCCGTCGACGGTACCCTCGAATCGGCCCGCTACGGCGGCCGGACGACCGACCACTACGCCGCCACCCTCGAAGCCGCTCCTGTACGAGCACAGGATGCGCCACGACACCTCGACTGGAGCAGGATTCGCCAGGACGGCCGTCAGCTCCATGGCACTGCTCGCCACACCTCCACACGTAGGGAAATAGTGCGGCACGCATGTAAACTACTCCCTCCTTGGCCTATAAAAGGAGGGGCAGTCCCCCGGCCGCAGGGGACACAGGACGACAGACAACGATCACCCACACGCTCTCCGCCTTCTCCACGATATCGGCACTTACCTCAATCAAAACCTCTGAGACTTGGAGGACCAGCCTCCTCTCCCACCACGCTTGTAGCCCCCTCTACGAGCACCACGGTGCAACGCAATACAGTGCCCCGAGCACACACTGCTGGACGTACGGCCCCGGCCGGAACCAAGATACACTCAGTGTCATTAGTTGCTAGCACCGGCCCATCGAGAGGCAGATCTCAACGCTTATTACTAGTTAGTGTCAGGACTACTTTCCGCACTGACAGTTGGCGTGCCAGGTAGGGAATTCGCGCTGAAGATCGGCTCGCACCAGCCCTCTCGATGGTGATTCGCACCGAGTACCGTGGCCAGAGGTATTCCATGGGAAGCTCGGACGCCCTCCCAGCCGGATTCGAAATCCGGTTCGGGAGCCTGAACATTCAGGCCACAGGGAACGACTACCTCATGCGTATCACCAACCGCGAAGAACTCCGCGCGCGGCGGCATACCGGGGCCGATCCGGCCCCCGTCGCACCCGCTACTCACGCCCCGGCGTCCGCTCGGTGGATGCGCGCGGGCCCCTTAGCGCCTCGACGCCGTCGGACGCTCCCGCCGGCGCTCGCGGCGGGCGTGGACGGAGCGCCGACGCGCTGCGTGCGTCGTTTCACAACGTGACCCGACCACCGGCGAGATGCCGCCACCCCGACGGGGGAGCACTCGGTATCGGGGCCACGCTTCCCCATCGGTCTGCGCGGTGCCATGACAGCGTACGTCGCCTCCGCCAACACCGATGCGGCGACACGCGGGGTTCGCCCTGGCTGCCATGTTCCGGCCGACAGGGATCCCAACGTTTCCGCCGCCGACAAGTCGTCCCACGGCTCCACCAGCGAGCTGCCACCCGCCACCTCGCACGGGTACGCGGAGTGGGACTTCTTCGGCGTGCCCGACCCAGAAATGTTCCGGCAGTTCCTCGACGCCACGGACTACTGGTTTGGCCACTCCGACAACTCCAACGCCAGAAGCTATGATCCCGCACGGGAGTGCTTCGTCGTTTTCGCCAACGACAAAGCAAACGCCGCGAACGCGGCGGAAGCTGGCGACGGAGAAGTTCCCCCGGCCCGGGGGCAGGACTGCACCAGGGTGCGGGGCCGAGTGCTCCTCCCTCCTCACCGCCGAGGGGGGCCGACATCAACGTGCAACTGGCTCAAGCGCGCGAGCTTGAAGCCAAGCTCGCGGAGGAATACCGTGTGGTGCGGCTCCTCCGAGCCTCCATCGCCGAGGAAGCATCCGCACGCGGCGAACGCGCGCGCGAGCTGGGCAGGCAGGCCCGCGAGCGCATCGACATCGACTTCGACGTCGACAACCCGAACACACCCCCGCGAGCGAGCCAGAAGCTCGTTGCCGCTGCGACTCTGCTACGAGCCATGCCCGCTCCGTCAACACCCGAGGCGCGAAACCTGCACCGCGAGGCGCAGGCGCTCATCGAGCAAGCGCCCGTGCAGCAGGCCGAGAGCTCGGCATCCCGCATTCGCCACCAGGGAAGCGCGTGGGACGACGGGGGCGCGCAAGGCCCCGAGGTGTCGGTGCACACCGGCGGCGCGGTCGAGCGGCCCACCAACACAGGGTGCACGCTGGTCAAGGAGCGGATCCTCGACACGCGCGGACAAGCCCAAGATGGCGACGCTCGCAGTGTCATCAACGCCTGGCGGACGGGCAACGCGGAGACGCGGGCGGCGGCGGGCTACCACCCCCGACGGGGTGGGCGCTACGACAGTCGAGAGGACCGCTCGCCGACACCGGAGCCCCCGGGAACCCGCGTGTTCAGCCGGGAGATCCGCACAGCGAGCTTCCCTCAACGCTTCCGCCAACCCACGTCAATCGACAAGTACAACAGGGAGACGGACCCCCGCGTATGGCTCAACAACTACCGCCTGGTGTGCCAGCTGGGCGGAGCCACCACCGACGAGGTCATCATCCGTAACCTACCCCTGCACCTCGCCGACTCGGCACGGACGTGGCTTGAGCACTTGCCGGCCAGCCAGATTCATAACTGGAACGATCTGGTCCGCACCTTCATGGGAAACTTCCAGGGCATGTACGTGCGCCCTGGGAACTCCTGGGATCTGCGCACATGCACCCAGAAGCCCGTCGAGTCACTCCGGGACTTCATACGGCGCTTCTCCAAGCGCTGCACGGAGCTCCCGAGCGTGGCCCAGTCCGAGATCGTGCATGCCTTCCTCGAGGGCACCACGTGCCGGGACCTCGTGCGCGAGCTCGGGCGCAGCCCACCGGTCGACTCGAACGAGTTGTTCGACATTGCCACCAGCTTCGCCTCCGGCGAGGAGGCGGTGGGGGCGATCTTCGACGGGAAGAAAGGCAAGCACGTGGACGACGCGCCCGCGGAGGGCAGCAAGTCCAAGGACCCCAAACAGAAGCACAAGCGGGGCAAGAAAGGGAAGAAGCCGCGCCGTGAGGTGCGCGAGCAGGGGCGTGACGACGATGGCGACGAGGCCCTTGCTGTTGACCCGGCTCGACGGGGCCCTCGAGCGGCCCCTCGAGGCCCTGGGGTGTTTGATGACATGCCGAAGAAGCCCTGTCCCTACCACAAGACGCCGGTCAACCACACCCTCGAGCAGTGCGACATGCTCAAGAGGTTCTATGGCCACGCCACCGCGAAGGACGGCGAGGCCAAGAAGAACGGGGGTGACGACGACGCCGGTGGCTTCCCCGCGGTGGAGAACGTCTTCCTCATCTACGAGGGGCCAACCGTCGACATGTCCAACAGCCAGCGCAAGCGAGAGCGGCACGAGGTCCTCGCCACGGAGAAGGCTCCTCCTTCCTTTCTCGACTGGTCGGAGGACGCCATCACCTTCAGCCGCGAGGATCACCCGAACCGCATCCCCAACCCGGGCCAGTACCCGCTGGTGGTCGACCCGGTCATCAGGAACGCGCAGTTCTCGAAGGTGCTGATGGACGGAGGAAGCAGCCTCAACATCCTCTACGCGCACACCCTGCGCCTGTTGGGGATCGGGTTGGACCAGCTGCGGCCCAGCACGACGCCGTTCCATGGCGTCGCGCCGGGCAAGCGCGTCCAGCCCCTCGGGCAGATCGACCTGCCGGTCTGGTTCGGCACGCCAGACAACTTCCGCAAGAAAACGCTCACCTTTGAGGTGGTGGGGTTCAGGGGCGCGTACCACGCCATCCTTGGGCGGCCATGCTACACCAAGTTCATGACAGTCCCCAACTACGCCTACCTCAAGATGAATATGCCAGGGCCCAAGGGTGTCATCACCGTGGGCTCGTCGATCGAGCATGCATTCGACTGCGACGTCGAGTGCGTGGAGAACGCGGAGGCTCTAGCGTTGGATGAAGTGCTCGTGGCGAACTTGGAGAAGTTGGTCAATGAGGACCTCGACTCCACCGCCAAACACGCCGGCAGCTTCGAGGCTGCTGAACAGACCAAAGAGGTGCCCCTTGACCCTGCTGCCGCTGGGGGCAAGGCGTTGAGGGTCAGTTCCACCCTCGATCCGAAATAGGAAGTGGTGCTCGTCGACTTCCTCCACGCCAACGCCGATATCTTTGCGTGGAGCCCCTCGGATATGCCAGGCATACCGAGGGAGGTCGCCGAGCACTCCCTTGACATCCTACCTCACTCTCGCGCCGTGCAACAACGGCGGCGCCGCTTTGACGAAGAGCGGCGCCGGGCAATCGGAGTGGAGCTGCGGAAGCTCCTCGAGGCCGGATTCATCAAGGAGGTGTTCCACCCTACGTGGCTAGCTAACCCTGTATTAGTGAAGAAAAAAATGGGAAGTGGCGGATGTGTGTAGACTATACTAGTTTAAATAAAGCATGTCCTAAAGTTCCTTTTCCTTTGCCACGGATAGATCGAATCGTTGACTCGACCGCAGGGTGCGAGCTTTTATGCTTCCTTGATGCCTATTCCGGGTACCACCAAATAAAAATGAAGGAGTCCGACCAGCTCGCGACTTCGTTCATCACACCGTTCGGGATGTACTGCTATGTGACAATGCCGTTCGGTCTCCGAAATGCGGGCGCTACATACCAGCGATGTATGCAGCACGTTTTCGGGGATCACATCGGGCGGACCGTTGAGGCGTACGTAGACGATATAGTCGTGAAAACTAGGAAGGCGGACGACCTGGTTGGCGACCTCCGAATCGCATTCGGCTACCTACGGGCCAACGGGGTGAAATTGAACCCCGAAAAGTGTGTTTTCGGCGTGCCGCGAGGCATGTTGTTGGGATACATTGTCTCACAGCGAGGCATCGAGGCCAACCCCGAAAAGGTTGCCGCCCTCGAGCGCATGGGTCCGATTCGAGACCTCAAGGGGGTCCAGAAGGTGTTGGGGTGCCTTGCCGCTTTGAGCCGCTTCATTTCGAGGCTCGGCGAAAAGGGCCTGCCCCTCTACCGGCTCCTAAAGAAACACGAGCGCTTCTCCTAGACCATCGAGGCCCAGGAGGCGCTTGACAAGTTGAAAGCGACGCTCGCCCACACCCCGATCCTAACGGCGCCCCGGGATGGCGAGCCTCTGTACCTCTACGTCGCCGCAACCACCCAGGTGGTCAGCACTGTCATCGTAGTGGAACGCACTGAGGAGGGGCACGCCCTGCCAGTCCAGCGGCCGGTATATTACATCAGCGAGGTTCTGTCCAAGACGAAGGCGCGTTATCCGCAGGTCTCGAATCTGCTCTACGCGGTGGTCCTCGCGCGGCACAAGCTCCGTCACTACTTCGAGGCTCACCCAGTCACGGTGGTCTCCTCCTTTCCGTTGGGAGAGATCATCCGGAACCCAGATGCAGTGGGCAGGATTGCCAAGTGGTCGGTAGAGTTGATGGGCGAAACCTAGTTCTGATTCACTTGATCATCACATTTGACAGAAGGATCATTTTCCTCTCGGCCTGAAGAAGATGAACCCTTCTTTTTCCCTTCATCGGCCTGCTCTTGGGCTGTTTCTGAAGAAGATGGAGCCTTCTCTTTCCCTTCATCGTCCTGCTCTCGGGCTGTTTCTGAAGATTCTTTCCTTTCATCGGTCTTGTCTTTCTTTTTCTTTTGCTACAAAAAATCAAATGTAATGCAAGAAAGTTTATAGAGTAGAGTAATAGGTTTTACATAAAAGATCAAACTAACGTCATCGTCCTTTATATTTTGACGTTTCATTCTTTTCGCCCCTTTCTCTTCATCAGATCTGGCTGGATCTTTCTTTTCCTTTTGCTACAAAAAATCAAATGTAATGGAAATCAAATTTTATAGAGTAAAGTAATAGGTTTTATATAAAAAGATCAAACTAACCTCATCTTCCTTTGAATCATTTATATTTTGACGTTTCGTTCTTTTCATCCCTTTCTCTTCATCAGATCTGGCCGGATCTTTCTTTTACTTTTGCTACAAAAAAATCAAATGTAATGCAAATCAAATGTAATGCAAGAAAGTTTATAGAGGAATAGGTTTTATATGAAAGATTATACTAACCTTGTCGGCATTATTCTTTCTCTAAGTAACTGCCATTTCGTATGGAAAAACACAAGACAATCCTACCATGAAAAAAGAAAATTAGAAATTTGGCAAATACAAAATACTACTCAGGTGAAAACACTATTCGTGTGAAAATACTATGTAGGTGAAAATATGTTTCAGGTGTTTCAGGTATGCACCAAATTTATTCAGGTCCAGGTATGCACCAAATAGTGTCAGGTATTATGCATTATCCAATCTACTCATTGCGAAGTTCGTCAGCCCTAGCTAGACACCTAGCCCTAGTGAAGGTGAAAACACCTAGTTTGTTTCCAACGAGAGAGTGTACATACCCTAAACCGCCGGCGTGATATATAACCTGCAGTTGCCTCTTTCGACCGCCTAGCGGCGCGCCGGCGGCCAGTACCCACCTCTTTCAGTTGGGGCGCGTGGGGATTGCAGGGAGAAAGAGCACCTCCAGGGACGGGGGCGCAGGGGGCGGCACCTTGGTAGGCGTCAAGTCCGGCGACCCCCGGCCGGCGTCCCAGACTCCGGCGGGCCGGTGCCGGCGGTGGGCGGCCACTGGCATAGCACGCTGGAGACGAGGCAGTCGAAGCGGAGCGGTCGAGCGCGCTGGAGACGAGGCAGCGGCAGGCAACTACAACTCGCGGCCTGAGGTTTGATTTGAGGCTGGCTCAGCGATTCCCCAAAAAAGGCTGGCTCAGCAATTCCCCCCCAAAAAAAGGCTGGCTCAGCGGCTGGGCTGGATGGGCCGCAGCAACTCGCGGCCTGCAATGTAGGCTGCCAGGCTAGCACCCCCACTTGGGCCGTGCGCACCGCGCGCCGGCCGGCGGGGATGCGCGCCGCGCGGCGACTTGGGAGAGCGGGAGGGAGACGGTGGCGCGTGGCCTCCGACGGGGGCGGCGGCGGGTCGGCGGGGCCCACGTCGTGTGCGGGGACCTCGTAAAGAGGAGGGGAGATATGAGGCCGATGGAGGGAGGCGGGCGACTCATGCGTCGTGCGTGGGAGACCGGAGCGGAGGGAGCGGCGGGCCGACGGGGGCGAGCGAGGCGGCGGCGGCGAGGGGCAAGGGAGGCGGCGACCGGTGGAGTGGGCGCGGCCCTGCCGGCCGGCGGGGACCGGGGAGGCGGCGGCCGACACTCTGGCGACAAATGAAATGTAAAAAAAATATAATGTGGAGAAAAAGCGCAAAATAAAGAATAGAAGTACCAGAATTGATAAAATGGAAAAAACACTGGCTAAACACTGCACAAAATTATTAAAATGAAAAAAAATTAAACATGGCACATAGGGAAGGTAGAAATTTGCATATGTGGTTGGCTCCATTGTCACATGGCACACGTGGGTACCGAAAACTACTCGTTGCGGCTCTTATAGCTCACCTGGCTCTGATGGCTAGACACCACAAAACTACTCGTGTGATACACATCAACCAACGATTCCCTACTCGGCCCACTGCTGCCAGCTTTATTGTGCGAAGACTGGGCAAACCAAACGACGGCTTAGGGTTTCCACCTCCGATCAGCCGCCAGCAAGCGCTCCCTGGCAAGACCCTACCTCGCCGGGAGGGAGACGGTGTCGCCTAGCCTCCGACGGGGGAGGCGTGGGCAGCGGCGGGTCGGTAGGGCCCACGTCGCGTGCGGGGAGCTCGGGAAGAGGAGGGGAGATGTGAGGCCGATGGAGGGAGGCGGCCGACTCATGCATCGTGCATGGGAGACCAGAGCGGAGGGAGCGGCGGCCGGCGGGGGCAAGGGAGGCGGTGACCAGTGAAGTGGGCGCGGCCCTGTCGGCCGGCGGGGACAGGGGAGGCGGCGGCCGACACTCTGGCAAAAGACAAATGAAATGTAAAAAATAATATAATGTGGAGAAAAAGCACAAAATAAAGAATAGAAGTACCAGAATTGATAAATTGAAAAAAAACTAGCTAAACATTGCACAAAATTATTAAAATGAAAAAAATAAACATGGCACACAGGGAAGGTAGAAATTTGCATATGTGGTTGGCTCCATTCTCACATGGCACACGTGGGTACCCAAAACTACTCGTTGTGGCTCCTATAGCTTACCTGGCGCCAGCTTTCTTGTGCGAAGACTGGGCGAACCGAACGACGGCTTAGGGTTTCCGCCTTCGATCAGCCGCCACTACCTGCATCCGTCACATAGGATGCCACCAGCCAGAAGTCCGCCAGGGGTTCCTGAACTTCTCCTGGGGGCTCACCGCGGGCGCACGACGTGCATGCGCGCTCGCTAGAAGTCTAGATTAGGTCCCTCAACTCTCCTTATGGTCCAAACTGAGCCCAAAACACGAAAGTCCGGTAAAGGTCCCCGGACTTCTCCTTGGGGCTCACCGTTGCAGCTCCGGTGACAGTATATTTCGTTTATCCTGCGCATCCATTTCGTTTATCCAAGCGACGGTTGTATATGAAATACTGAAGGAAAGTATTCAGAGACATCATGTAGGAGCCGACATTGGATATCACTGAAGCCAACATCATGAAATAAAAGAGTGCAACCTCATTAATATCACTGAAGCCAAAGTTCGAATCTAAGCAACTCAAAGTTCATATTAAAAGGCTGAGCGAACCTCAGCATGAGTTTTTAACCACAACCTCAAAGTCCACTACTCCCAAACAACTAATTCGACGCGGTTCAAACTGCAGCAGCAGCAGCTCATAACGACACAATACAAGGTAGTAGCCCTTCAATATCAATTACATCAAAGTAAGCATTTAGACGCCTACATAGAAGCCTACATAGAAGCATCTGCCACCATGGCTGCAACTGTCTGAAGCCTCTGTCGGTGTTTAAACCACTCGACCTCCATGGGAGGTACCCGCAGCAAGGTAGAAGGTGGGGATCGCCATGATCTGGAACCCGAAGGTATGCACGAGGACACAAGACACAAGATTTATACAGGTTCGGGTAGCCGGAGTAGCTACCCTACGTCCTGTTTGGGGTAGTATTACGCCCTGCGCTTGGTGTTGTCCCCGAAGGGATTGTGGATGCTCGGCTAGGTACCCGGCCCTCCTTTATATAGTCCACGGGGTGGGTTCCTAGTCGGTTACAAGGCAGGAGTCCTAGCAAGATTACACGGAACGAGTCTTAGTAGAATTGCAAGGGAATTCTAGTAGGAGTCCGTCTTCTACTCTTCCTCCTTCCTTGCATGAGTACCCGGGGTGTATGCCCGACAAGCCCCCGAGCACGTTGGAGTCGAGAGTAGCAGTTCGAGTAGTCTTGAAGCCTCTTCGAGTAGTTCTTGAGCGTCCTCGAGTACTGCTTGGAGAAATCTTCAATAGTACTTGAACTGCCGCGAGGCTGGAAGGTGGTCCAGCTCATCAGTCTTGAAGTCGAGATTATATGGAAGTGTGGTTGCAAAATCGCACTCCATATGGAGTAGCCCCCGAGCCTTCGGTTGAGTCGCAGACTCTAGCTGAGGGTCAATCTTGATTCCAAATCTTCCGTCTTGAAAAAATTGAACGATGGGTGTAGCATAGTAGCCCCCGAGCCTTGAAATGATTAGGTAATCAATCCAAGGGTCTTCAGTGTTCGCGAAAGCCATCATCTGAGTACTCTTGTAGCATGTAGCCCCCGAGATAAGAGAGCCGTATGAGCCACGTCGAGTAGTGATTGGTGAGGAGCCCCTGAGCTTGAGAGCGAGTGAAGCATGCTGAAGTTATCTTCGAGTAGTATGTTGAGTGCAGCCCCCGAGCTGGAGAGATTCCGAGTATCAAGCCATGGAGCATGAGAAGTAGTCGTGCCGTCAGGGCGGACTTTAGTTGCGACCGAAGTCTACTTTAGATGCCGGCAGAGCGGACTTTAGAATGCGACTTAAAAACCGAAGTCGACTTTGTGCCGCGCGGAGCGGACTTGGAGATGCGACTTGAAAACCGAAGTCGACTTTATGCCGCGTGGAGCGGACTTTGAGATGCAACTACAATAGTCGACGTTGTGCCACGCGGGGTGGACTTAAGATGCAAAAAACGAAAAAGCACTTTCCGGAAAGCCAAAGCGAATAAAAAATCAGAGAAAACGAGTAGTTTTGCCGCCGGAGCGGGCTTAAGATTGCGACCGGAGTCGGCTTGTGCCACCGGAGTGGGCTTGGATGCGACCGCTAGCGTCGACTTGTGCCACCGGAGTGGGCTGAGTACCTGGGCCATGGATTTCAGACCCAAGGTACGATTGCCGCCAGAGCGGGCTTTAAGGTGCGACCGGAGTCGGCTTGTGCCACCGGAGTGGGCTTAAGTACCTGAGACATGGATTTCAGACCCAAGGTATGATTGCCGCCAGAGCGGGCTTTAAGGTGCGACCCGAGTCGGCTTGTGTACCTAGGCCATGGATTTCAGACCCAAGGTACGGAGCGCGAGTACTTAGGGTACTTGGACCCATGGTACAAAGCGTGAAGACCACGTGCAGCTAGGTTCCATCGTCGCCAGGACCCGAGGGCCACTTACAGCTAGGTTCCATCGAAGCTTACACACGTAGTATGCCACCGAAGCAGGCGAAGATGCGACCGGAGTCGACTTTAAGTTGCCGCACGGAGCGGACTTTAGAATGCGACTTTAGAAGTCGACTGTAGATTGTCGCGCGTAGCGGACTATAGAAGCTGCTTCCTAGAGATAGCCCCCGAGTTGATGAAGTAGACTCGTGGCGACTTGATTGATATGCCCCAAGAGTAGTCAGCAGAGTGTAGCTCCCGTGAAAACCCGCCGAGAAGCATACACAAATGAGTAGTCGGCAAGTAGTCCTACATGATGAGGAGAACAAGCCAAGAAAACAGTAATCATTTAGATAAATGACTTAGCTGTTGCTGCCTGGGCAGACTGTTGATGAAGCTGTGGCGGTCGGCGATGGATCCACGACGGTTGTTGTTAAAGTTGACTAGTCAGAGTTGATTCCGACTAGTTGTTGGGGGTGTGACTGCCGCTCTCGACTAGTTTGGAAAACTAGTCGAGATGAATGGTCAACGCGATGCGACCGGAAGACGACGTCGTGGCGGCGTGCGGCGTACTCGAAGTAGAGCCAGTGTTGCCACGAGACAAGTAGTCACCACGCACGGCGTGGCTGAAGTAGAGCCAGCGTGACCGCAAGAGGAAGTCGCGGCGCACGGAGTAGTCGACGATGAGCCGTGTGACGGGACGCGCGACGTGCCGAGGCACCCGGACGCGCGGCGGAGGCGGAGTAGTCGACGACGAGTAGTCGACGACGAGCGGCGCGACGAGCCGTGTGACGAGGCCGCGCGGCGTGCCGAGGCACCGGACGCGCGGCGAGGCGAAGTAGTCGACAACGAGCGGTCGACGACGAGCGGCGCTACGAGCCGCGTGACGAGCCGCGAGGCGTGCCGAGGCACCCCGGACGCGCGGCGTGGGCGAAATAGTCGACGACGAGCCGGCGCGAGGCGGAGTAGTCGACGACGAGCGCGCGCGACGAGCCGCGTGACGAGCCGTGCGACGAGCCGAGGCACCCCGGGACGCGCGGCGTGGGCGAAGTAGTCGACGACGACGAGCTCGCGCGAGGCGGAGTAGTCGACGACGAGCGGTCGACGACGAGCGGCGCTACGAGCCGCGTGGACGAGCCGCGCGACGTGCCGAGGCACCCAGCGCGCGGCGTAGTCGAGGTAGATCGGCTGCGGCCCGTGCGACCTGGCGGCGACGAGTAGTCGCGCGCGCGGCAAGGTTGGCGTAGAGCGCGTGCGGCGGAGACGAGTAGTCGCGGCGCCGGGCGAGGACGACGTAGAGCGCGTGCGGCCGGAGACGAGTATTCGCGGCGCACGGCGAGGTCGACGTAGAGCGCGTGCGGCCGGAGACAAGTAGTCGCGGCGCACGACGTGGTTGATGTAGAGCGCGTGCGGCCGGAGACGAGTAATCGCGGCGCACGGCGAGGTCGATGTAGAGCGCGTGCGGCCGGAGACGAGTAATCGCGGCGCACGGCGAGGTCGATGTAGAGCGCGTGCGGCCGGAGACGCGTAGTTGCGGCGCACGGTGAGGTCGACGTAGAGCGCGTGCGGCCGGAGACGAGTAGTCGCGGCGCACGACGTGGTTGATGTAGAGCGCGTGCGGCGGGAGATGAGTAATCGCGGCACACGGCGAGGTCGTCGTAGAGCGCGTGCGGCCAGAGACGAGTAGTCGCGGCGCACGGCGAAGTTGACGTAGAGCGCGTGCAGCCGGGAGTAGATGAAGCAGTACTCACGTACATCTTCTGTGTGCACCAAGCCAAAGATCTTGGACTTCCCTGGTAGCCTTCCGTGTGGGTCTAGCTTTGCGTGTGCGCGTAGCAAAAATCCTTGAAATTGGTTGCTTGTGAAACCAGCCTGCACATCTCACTGTGTGGCTGCAGTGAGGAGCTAATGTACTCCGTGTGCTTGCCGGCATGCAGCAGGGCACACCTTTTTTTTGAGATGGAGGGAATCCGAGTTGCTGCCAGCCAGGATCGAGTTCTTATCTATGTTGGACTCGAACTTGATGTTGATGCTTGCATGCCTCTGTCAGGTATTGATCAGCACGGAAATTTTTCTCGCCCGCGGTGGCGGTGAAATTTTCTGGTGAGCAGGGACGTCTGCTCTCGAATTTGCCCCGGTGCATGTGCTCAGATGGAATCTTCAGGGCCACCACGTCTGGACTTGTGCAGAAACCGACTTCAACTCGAAATTGAAAACAGCTAGGACTTGACAATTGCAAACACGCCGAGTTGCCGACAAATAGCTCTGGATGAATCTGAACCGGCGAACCGCTCTGGGGTGTTGACTTAGATAGAAGGTCCTTCGAATTCGCCCGGTGGTGATGATCGCCCCACGGTGGGCGCCAGCTGTCGGTGTTTAAACCACTCGACCTCCATGGGAGGTACCCGCAGCAAGGTAGAAGGTGGGGATCGCCATGATCTGGAACCCGAAGGTATGCGCGAGGACACAAGACACAAGATTTATACAGGTTCGGGTAGCCGGAGTAGCTACCCTACGTCCTGTTTGGGGTAGTATTGCGCCCTGCGCTTGGTGTTGTCCCCGGAGGGATTGTGGATGCTCGGCTAGGTACCCGGCCCTCCTTTATATAGTCCAGGGGGCGGGTTCCTAGTCGGTTACAAGGCAGGAGTCCTAGCAGGATTACACGGAACGAGTCTTAGTAGAATTACAAGGGAATTCTAGTAGGAGTCCGTCTTCTACTCTTCCTCCTTCCTTGCATGAGTACCCGGCCCTCCTTTATTTGTTTGCCCGACAGCCTCTGCCAATGTAAGCATTTGTAACACGTGTGGCGCCTTCAGCTGGAATATTTGTAACACGTGTGGCGCCTTGAGCTGGAATATTTGTAACATGTGTGGCGCCTTCAGCTGGAATACATAGATAGCAAACAAATTAGAAGAGGAAGATGAGAATAAATGATACAATTGAAAATTAGCAAACACTATTTTCACCTCCCAAACTATTTTCCCCGACACTTTTTTCACAATAACACTATTTTCACATGGCAAACTATTTTCACAATAACACTATTTTCACCTTCAAACTATTTTCACCCGTCAAACTATTTTCACAATAACACTATTTTCACCAGAAACTATTTTCCCCCTGAACTATTTTCCCCATAACACTATTTTCAACTGCCAAACTATTTTCACCCGAAACTATTTTCACAACAACTATTTTCACCTGTCAAACTATTTGCACCTGTCAAACTATTTTCACAATTTCATGTCCCAAACTATTTTCACAATTTCATGTCCCAAACTATTTTCACCCAAAACTGTTTTCACGATAACACTATTTTCGCCTGTCAAACTATTTTCACACATGTCAAACTATTTTCACATAAACAACCTATTTTCCCAGGGAACTATTTTCACAATAACACTATTTTCACATGTCAAACTATTTTCACAACAACACTATTTTCATGCCCCAAACTATTTTCACCTGTCAAACTATTTTCACAATAACTCTATTTTCACCTGAAACTATTTTCACTCGAAACTATTTTCACCCGAAACTATTTTCACAATAACACTATCTTCACCCGAAACTATTTTCACGTGTCAAACTATTTTCTCCCGAAACTATTTTCACCTGTCAAACTATTTTCACAATAACACTATTTTCACTTGTCAAACTATTTTCACAATAACTCTATTTTCACCCTAAACTATTTTCACTCGAAACTATTTTCACAATAACTCTATTTTCACCTGTCAAACTATTTTCACAAAAACACCATTCTCACCTGTCAAACTATTTTCACAATAACAATATTTTCACCCGAAACTATTTTAACAATAACTCTATTTTCACCCGAAACTATTCACTCGAAACTGTTTTCACAATAACACTATTTTCACGTCCCAAACTATTTTCACTATAACACTATTTTCACCTCCCAAACTATTTTCACTCGAAACTATTTTCACAATAACACTATTCTCACCAGTCAAACTATTTTCACGTCCCAAACTATTTTCACAATAACACTATTTTCACCAGTCAAACTATTTTCACAATAACACTATTTTCACGTCCCAAACTATTTTCACAATAACATTATTTTCACCTGTCTAACTATTTACATATTAACACTATTTTCACTTGTCAAACTATTTTCACAATAACATTATTTTCACATCCTAAACTATTTTCACCCAAAACTATTTTCACAATAACACTATTTTCAACTATCAAAATATTTTCACCTGTCAAACCATTTTCACAATAACATTATTTTCACCAGTCCAACTATTTTCACAAAAACACTATTTTCACCTCTCATACTATTTTCACCCGAAACTAATTTCACCTGTCAAACTATTTTCACAATAACACTATTTTCACCTATCATACTATTTTCACAATAACACTATTTTCACGTCCTAAACTATTTTCACCTGTCAAGCTATTTTCACATTAACACTATTTTCACCTGTCAAACTATTTTCACGATAACATTATTTTCACATGTCAAACTATTTTCACCAGTCCAACTATTTTCACAAAACACTATTTTCACCTGTCAAACTATTTTCACCCGAACCTATTTTCACCTGTCAAACTATTTTCACAATAACACTATTTTCACATGTCAAACTATTTTCACAATAACGCTATTTTCACGTCCAAAAGTATTTTCACCCGAAACTATTTTCACAATAACACTATTTTCACCTATCAAACTATTTTCACCTGTCAAACTATTTTCACAATAACACTATTTTGACCAATCCAACTATTTTCACAAAAACACTATTTTCACTTGTCAAACTTTTTTCACAATAACACTATTTTCACGTCCAAAAACTATTTTCACAATAACAATATTTTCACGTCCAAAAACTATTTTCACCCGAAACTTCACAATAACACTATTTTCACCTCCCAAAGTATTTTCACCACTCAAACTATTTTCACAATAACACTATTTTGACCTATCAAATTATTTTCCCCTGTCAAACTATTTTCGCAATAACACTATTTTCACCAATCCAATTATTTTCACAAAAACACTATTTTCACGTGTCAAACTATTTTCACCTGTCTAACTATTTTCACCGGAACCTATTTTCACCTGTCAAACTGTTTTCACCTGTCAAACTATTTTCACAATAACACTATTTTCACGTCCTAAACTATTTTCACCATAAACTATTTTCACAATAACACTATTTTCACGCCCCAAACTATTTTCACCCGAAACTATTTTCACCTATCAAACTATTTTCACCTGTCAAACTATTTTCACAATAACACTATTTTCACCAGTCCATTTCACCCGTCAAACTATTTTCACCCAAAACTATTTTCACAATAACACTATTTTCACCTGTCAAACTATTTTCCCCATAACACTATTTTCACCTGTCAAACTATTTTCACAAAAACACTATTTTCACCTGTCAAACTATTTTCACCAGTCTAACTATTTTCACCGGAACCTATTTTCACCTGTCAAACTATTTTCACTTGTCAAACTATTTTCACCCGAAACTATTTTCGCAATACCACAATTTTCACCTCCCAAATTATCTTCACATTAACACTATTTTCACCTGTCAAACTATTTTCACAATAACATTATTTTCACATCCTAAACTATTTTCACATTAACACTATTTTCACCTGTCAAATTATTTTCAAAATAACATTATTTTCACGTCCTAAACTATTTTCACCCTAAACTATTTTCAAAATAACACTATTTTCACGTCCCAAAGCTGTTTTTTTCACCCGAAACTATTTTCACCTATCAAACTATTTTCACCTATCAAACTATTTTCACAATAACACTATTTTCACCCGAAACTATTTTCATAATAACACTATTTTCACCTGTCAAACTATTTTCGCCATAACACTATTTTCACCTCACAAACTATTTTCACCTCTCAAACTATTTTCACAATACCACAATTTTTACCTCCCAAACTATCTTCACATTAACACTATTTTGACCTGTCAAACTATTCTCACAATAACATTATTTTCACGTCCTAAACTATTTTCACATTAACACTATTTTCACCTGTCAAATTATTTTCAAAATAACATTATTTTCACGTCCTAAACTATTTTCACCCTAAACTATTTTCAAAATAACACTATTTTCACGTCCCAAACTGTTTTCACCCGAAACTATTTTCACCTATCAAACTATTTTCAACTATCAAACTATTTTCACAATAACACTATTTTCACCCGAAACTATTTTCATAATAACACTATTTTCACCTGTCAAACTATTTTCGCCATAACACTATTTTCACCTCACAAACTATTTTCACCTCTCAAACTATTTTCACAATACCACAATTTTTACCTCCCAAACTATCTTCACATTAACACTATTTTGACCTGTCAAACTATTCTCACAATAACATTATTTTCACGTCCTAAACTATTTTCACATTAACACTATTTTCACTGTCAAATTATTTTCAAAATAACATTATTTTCACGTCCTAAACTATTTTCACCCTAAACTATTTTCAAAATAACACTATTTTCACGTCCCAAACTGTTTTCACCCGAAACTATTTTCACCTATCAAACTATTTTCAACTATCAAACTATTTTCACAATAACACTATTTTCACCCGAAACTATTTTCATAATAACACTATTTTCACCTGTCAAACTATTTTCGCCATAACACTATTTTCACCTCACAAACTATTTTCACCTCTCAAACTATTTTCACAATACCACAATTTTTACCTCCCAAACTATCTTCACATTAACACTATTTTGACCTGTCAAACTATTCTCACAATAACATTATTTTCACGTCCTAAACTATTTTCACCCTAAACTATTTTCACAATACCACAATTTTCACATGTCAAACTATTTTCACATTAACACTATTTTCACCCTAAACTATTTTCACCTGTCAAACTATTTTCACAATAACACTATTTTCACGTCCTAAACTATTTTCACCCTAAACTATTTTCACAATAACACTATTTTCACGTGCCAAACTATTTCACCCGAAACTATTTTCACCTATCAAACTATTTTCACCTGTCAAACTATTTTCACAATAACACTATTTTCACCAGTCCAACTATTTTCAAAAAAACACTATTTTCACCTGTCAAACTATTTTCACCCGAAACTATTTTCACAATAACACTATTTTCACCTGTCAAACTATTTTCCCCATAACACTATTTTCACCTCCCAAACTATTTTCACCTCTTAAACTATTTTCACAATACCACAATTTTCACCTCCCAAACTATTTTCAACTGCCAAACTATTTTCCCCATAACCTTTCACCCCAGAAACTATTTCACATCACAAACTATTTTCACCTGTCACTCTTTTTCACCTGTCACTCTTTTGTGTCTAAGTGGATTCGTAGATGTCTAATTATCAAAGCAGATGTTTAACACTGACGTGGATGTCAAGGTTCCAAAAGGTTGCCACCATAACATTGTTCTACTGATCAACCGACCATCACAAAGGTTCCAAAAGTGAAGGGCTCAGCAAGGCCCCAGCAATTCTACTAACCATTATACCCGGGTTATATCTACAGACCGACCGACAATCACAAAGGTCCATAAGTGAAGGGATCAGCATAGGCCCTAGCAATTCTACTAAACATTGATTTCTCTCTTATTCATTGAGGTCTCCCTTATTGATATGCAGCTTGCTCACCAAGTTGGACAAACCCTCCGCAAGTTCCACATCCCTCTTTTGGTTGGCTTCCTGGGACTCTTTTAGTAGCACACTCAATTTAAGGTTCTCATCCTCCAATCCATCCATTCTTTCATGCAAAGATGCCAGTTCATTTTGCAGTTGTAGGTTTTTGTCCTTAGATTCATGAAGTCGGCGCAGCAATATTCTGTTCCCCTCTAATGCAGCATTGATCGTCGCTACCGGCTCCGGCTCCTGCTTGCCACACGCCCGTTTGCTTTGTTTCAATACACATAATAGGAGATCCACAAATTAAAAATGTGCTACAAGTAGCGATCTACAAATAAAAAAGGGTGAGCGGAGAAACTGACCAATGACTACTTTGGCCCGAACCGCATTGCCCAAAACAGTGCAGCTGCTTTGCATTGTTGTTCTTGCGGCGGTGGCGAGTGGCATTGCGGCTGCTATTCTTTGCTTCGCATCTCTTGTCTGTTTCCATACTCAGAATAGTGAATTCAACCGATTTAGCTAGATAGCAAATGCAAGAAGGGACTTAGAGAGGGAAATGAGGTGTTTGAGAGCATAAGAGCATAATCCTTAAAGAAGCTACAAATATGGATATCCAGTTTGGGGTTCTTGGGAGTAAAAAAGTGCTATTCGTGAACATCCGTTCAAACTCTAATATCCATTTTTAATCCAGAGCCATGTAGTGTTCCGCATTGTGAAAATACTACTACAAATCCAAGCGAGACATTGGCTAAACACTGATTTAAAAATAGAAAACTGTGGGAGCCATGACAGCGAAGGACTCACCTAGAAACCACTATGCCTGTGTCTTGAAAATAATTGTAAGCCGCCAAGGCATCTTCACGCGAGGGAAACCACGAGTGCTTGTTGCCAGAGTGGCCTTCCACTACAACCTTGGCGGCATCCCAATTTTCGTACAGTCCAGGAGCCGAACCTACGAACACCACGTACCAGCGCGTCATGGTGGAGGAGCGTCGTCCGGTGGGGGAGGAGGAGCTCCGGCGGAGCGGCAGAAGGCGGCGGCGGAGCGTCGAGGATAGGGTTAGGGTTTCAGCTGGGAGAGATGGAGACCGACACAGGGTTCGCAGGGCGAACCCTAACCCTATCCTTGACGCTCCGTCGCCGCCTTCTGCCGCTCCGCCGGAGCTCCTCCTCCCCCACCGGACGACGCTCCTCCACCATGACGCGCTGGTACGTGGTGTTCGTAGGTTCGGCTCCTGGACTGTACGAAAATTGGGACGCCGCCAAGGTTGTAGTGGAAGGCCACTCTGGCAACAAGCACTCGTGGTTTCCCTCGCGTGAAGATGCCCTGGCGGCTTACAATTATTTTCAAGACACAGGCATAGTGGTTTCTAGGTGAGTCCTTCGCTGTCATGGCTCCCACAGTTTTCTATTTTTAAATCAGTGTTTAGCCAATGTCTCGCTTGGATTTGTAGTAGTATTTTCACAATGCGGAACGCTACATGGCTCTGGATTAAAAATGGATATTAGAGTTTGAACGGATGTTCACGAATAGCACTTTTTTTACCCCCAAGAACCCCAAACTGGATGTCCATATTTGTAGCTTCTTTAAGGATTATGCTCTTATGCTCTCAAACACCACATTTCCTTCTCTAAGTCCCTTCTTGCATTTGCTATCTAGCTAAATCGGTTGAATTCACTATTCTGAGTATGGAAACAGGCAAGAGATGTGGAAGCCGGCAGCCTCGCAGCCGGCCCGCCACCGCCGCAAGAGCTGCATTTGCAAAGCCGTGGGAACTGCGGGTTTTGGGCAGCGGTTCGGCCAGGCGAGTCATTGGCTGTCTCTCTGCTCACCCTTTTTTATTTGTAGATCGCTACTTGTAGCACATTTTTAATTTGTGGATCTCCTATTATGTGTATTGAAACAGGCTAAACGGGCAGGTGTGGCAGCAGGAGCTGGAGCCGGGTAGCAGTTCGATCAATGCTGCATTAGAGGGGAACAGAATATTGCTGCGCCGACTTCATGAATCTAAGGACAAAAACCTACAACTGCAAAATGAACTGGCATCTTTGCATGAAAGAATGGATGGATTGGAGGATGAGAACCTTAAATTGAGTGTGCTACTAAAAGAGTCCCAAGAAGCCAACCCAAAGAGGGATGCAGAACTTGCGGAGGGTTTGTCCAAGTTGGTGAGCAAGCTGCATATCAATAAGGGAGACCTCAATGAATAAGAGAGAAATCAATGTTTAGTAGAACTGCTAGGGCCTATGCTGATCCCTTCACTTATGGACCTTTGTGATTGTCGGTCGGTCTGTAGATATAACCCGGGTATAATGGTTAGTAGAATTGCTGGGGTCTTGCTGAGCCCTTCACTTTTGGAACCTTTGTGATGGTCGGTTGATCAGTAGAACAATGTTATAGTGGCAACCTTTTCGAACCTTGACATCCACGTTAGTGTTAAACATCTGCTTTGATAATTAGACATCTACAAATCCACTTAGACACAAAAGAGTGACATGTGAAAAGAGTGACAGGTGAAAATAGTTTGTGATGTGAAATAATTTCTGGGGTGAAAGGTTATGGGGAAAATAGTTTGGCAGTTGAAAATAGTTTGGGAGGTGAAAATTGTGGTATTGTGAAAATAATTTGAGAGGTGAAAATAATTTGGCGGGTTAAAATAGTGTTATGGGGAAAATAGTTTGACAGGTGAAAATAGTGTTATTGTGAAAATAGTTTCGGGTGAAAATAGTTTGACAGGTGAAAATAGTGTTTTTGTGAAAATTGTTGGACTTGTGAAAATAGTGTTATTGTGAAAATAGTTTGACAGGTGAAAATAGTTTGATAGGTGAAAATAGTTTCGGGGGAAAATAGTTTGGGAGGTGAAAATAGTGTTATTGTGAAAATAGTTTAGGGTGAAAATAGTTTAGGACATGAAAATGGTGTTATTGTGAAAATAGTTTGACAGGTCAAAATAGTTTAGGGTGAAAATAGTGTTAATGTGAAAATAGTTTGACAGGTGAAAATTGTGGTATTGTGAAAATAGTTTAGGGTGAAGATAGTTTAGGACGTGAAAATAATGTTATTGCGAAAATAGTTTGAAAGGTGAAAATAGTGTTAATGTGAAAATAGTTTGGGAGGTGAAAATTGTGGTATTATGAAAATAGTTTGAGATGTGAAAATAGTTTGGGAGGTGAAAATAGTGTTATGGGGAAAATAGTTTGACAGGTGAACACAGTGTTATTGTGAAAATTGTTTCGGGTGAAAATAGTGTTATTGTGAAAATAGTTTGACAGGTGAAAATAGTTTGATAGGTGAAAATAGTTTCGGGTGAAAATAGTTTGGGACGTGAAAATAGTGTTCTTGTGAAAATAGTTTAGGGTGAAAATAATGTTAGGACGTGAAAATAATGTTATTGTGAAAATAGTTTGACAGGTGAAAATAGTGTTAATGTGAAAATAGTTTGGGAGGTGAAATTTGTGGTATTGTGAAAATAGTTTCGGGTGAAAATAGTTTGACAGGTGAAAATAGGTTCCGGTGAAAATAGTTAAACAGGTGAAAATAGTTTGACAGGTGAAAATAGTGTTTTTGTGAAAATAGTTTGATAGGTGAAAATAGTGTTATGGGGAAAATAGTTTGATCGGTGAAAATAGTGTTATTGTGAAAATAGTTTTGGGTGAAAATAGTTTGACAGATGAAAATAGTTTGACAGGTAAAAATAGTGTTTTTGTGAAAATAGTTTGACAGGTGAAAATAGTGTTATGGGGAAAATAGTTTGACACGTGAAAATAGTGTTATTGTGAAAATAGTTTCGGGTGAAAATAGTTTGACAGGTGAAAATAGTTGGACTGGTGAAAATATTGTTATTGTGAAAATAGTTTGACTGGTGAAAATAGTTTGATAGGTGAAAATAGTTTCGAGTGAAAATAGTTTGGGACGTGAAATAGTATTATTGTGAAAATAGTTTAGGACGTGAAAATAGTGTTATTGTGAAAATAGTTTGACATGTGAAAATAGTGTTATTGTGAAAATTGTTTGACAGGTGAAAATAGTTTGACAGGTGAAAATAGGTTCTGGTGAAAATAGTTAGACATGTGAAATAGTTTGACAGGTGAAAATAGTGTTTTTGTGCAAATAGTTGGACTGGTGAAAATAGTGTTATTGTGAAGATAGTTTGACAGGGGAAAATAATTTGATAGGTGAAAATAGTTTGAGTGGTGAAAATAGTTTGGGAGGTGAAAATAGTGTTATTGTGAAAATAGTTTCGGGTGAAAATAGTTTTTGGACGTGAAAATAGTGTTATTGTGAAAATAGTTTTTGGACGTGAAAATAGTGTTATTGTGAAAATAGTTTAACAGGTGAAAATAATGTTTTTGTGAAAATAGTTGGACTGGTGAAAATAGTGCTATTGTGAAAATAGTTTGACAGGTGAAAATAGTGTTATTGTGAAAATAGTTTCGAGTGAAAATACTTTGAGACGTGAAAATAGCGTTATTGTGAAAATAGTTTGACAGGTGAAAATTGTGTTATTGTGAAAATAGTTTCGAGTGAAAATACTTTGAGACGTGAAAATAGCGTTATTGTGAAAATAGTTTGACAGCTGAAAATAGTGTTATTGTGAAAATAGTTTGACAGGTGAAAAAAGGTTCGGCTGAAAATAGTTTAACAGGTGAAAATAGTGTTTTGTGAAAATAGTTGGACTGGTGAAAATAGTTTGACAGGTGAAAATAATGTTATCGTGAAAATAGTTTGACAGGTGAAAATAGTGTTAATGTGAAAATAGTTTAACAGGTGAAAATAGTTTAGGACGTGAAAATAGTGTTATTGTGAAAATAGTATGACAAGTGAAAATAGTGTTATTGTGAAAATAGTTTGACAGGTGAAAATAGTTTATGGTGAAAATAGTATGACATTTGAAAATAGTGTTTTTGTGAAAATAGTTGGACTGGTGAAAATAGTGTTATTGTGAAAATAGTTTGACAGGTGAAAATAGTGTTATTGTGAAAATAGTTTTGGAATAGTTTAGGACGTGAAAATAATGTTATTGTGAAAATAGTTTGACAGGTGAAAATAGTGTTAATATGAAAATAGTTTGACAGGTGAAAATAGTGTTATTGTGAAAATAGTTTGGGACGTAAAAATAGTGTTATTGTGAAAATAGTTTGACTTGTGAAAATAGTGTTATTGTGAAAATAGTTTGGGACGTGAAAATAGTTTGACTGGTGAAAATAGTGTTATTGTGAAAATAGTGTTATGGTGAAAATTGTTTCCGGTGAAAATAGTTTGGGACGTGAAAATAGTGTTATTGTGAAAATAGTTTCGGGTGAAAATAGTGTTATTGGGAAAATAGTTTGACAGGTGAAAATAGTGTTTTTGTGAAAATAGTTTGACAGGTGAAAATAGAGTTATTGTGAAAATAGTTTCGAGTGAAAATAGTTTAGGGTGAAAATAGAGTTTTGTGAAAATAGTTTGACAGGTGAAAATAGTGTTATTGTGAAAATAGTTTGACAGGTGAAAATAGTTTCGGGTGAAAATATTTTGACACGTGAAAATAGTTTCGGGTGAAGATAGTATTATTGTGAAAATAGTTTGACTGGTGAAAATAGTTTGGGGTGAAAATAGTTTCGAGTGAAAATAGTTTCGTGTGACAATAGAGTTATTGTGAAAATAGTTTGACAGGTGAAAATAATTTAGGGCATGAAAATAGTGTTGTTGTGAAAATAGTTTGACATTTGAAAATAATGTTATTGTGAAAATAGTTCCGTGGGAAAATAGGTTGTTTATGTGAAAATAGTTTGACATGTGTGAAAATAGTTTGACAGGTGAAAATAGTGTTATCGTGAAAACAGTTTCGGGTGAAAATAGTTTGGGACATGAAATTGTGAAAATAGTTTGACAGGTGCAAATAGTTTGACAGGTGAAAATAATTATTGTGAAAATAGTTTCAGGTGAAAATAGTTTGGCAGTTGAAAATAGTGTTATGGGGAAAATAGTTCAGGGGGAAAATAGTTTCTGGTGAAAATAGTGTTATTGTGAAAATAGTTTGACGGGTGAAAATAGTTTGACAGGTGAAAATAATGTTTTTGTGAAAATAGTTTGACATGTGAAATAGTGTTATTGTGAAAAAAGTATCGGGGAAAATAGTTTGGGAGGTGAAAATAGTGTTTGCTAATTTTGAATTGTATCATTTATTCCCATCTTCATCTTCTAATTTGTTTGCTATCTATGTATTCCAGCTGAAGGCACCACACGTGTTACAAATATTCCAGCTCAAGGCGCCACACGTGTTACAAATATTCCAGCTGAAGGCGCCACATGTGTTACAAATGCTTACATTGGAAGAGGCTTCAGACAGTAGCAGCCATGGTGGTAGAGGCTTCTATGTAGGCTTCTATGTAGGCTTCTAAATGCTTACTTTGATGTAATTAATATTGAAGGGCTACTGCCTTGTATTGTGTCGTTATGAGCTGCTGCTGCAGTTTGAACTGCGTCAAATTAGTTGTTTGGGAGTAGTGGACTTTGATGTTGTGGTTAAAAACTCATGCTGAGGTTCGCTCAGCCTTTTAATATGAACTTTGAGTTGCTTAGATTCGAACTTTGGCTTCAGTGATATTAATTAGGTTGCACTCTTTTATTTCATGATGTTGGCTTCAGTGATGTCCAATGTCGGCTCCTACATGATGTCTCTGAATAGTTGCCTTCAGTCTTTCATATACAACCGTCGCTTGGATAAACGAAATGGATGCGCAGGATAAACGAAATATACTGTCGCCGGAGATGCAACGGTGAGCCCCAAGGAGAAGTCCGGGGACCTTTACCGGACTTTCGTGTTTTGGGCTCAGTTTGAACCATAAGGAGAGTTGAGGGACCTAATCTAGACTTCTAGCGAGCGCGCGTGCACGTCGTGCGCCCGCGGTGAGCCCCCGGGAGAAGTTCAGGAACCCCTGGCGGACTTCTGGCTGGTGGCATCCTATGTGACGGAAGCCGTCGTTCGGTTCGCCCAGTCTTCGCACAAGAAAGCTGGCGCCAGGTAAGCTATAGGAGCCACAACGAGTAGTTTTCGGTACCCACGTGTGCCATGTGAGAATGGAGCCAACCACATATGCAAATTTCTACCTTCCCTGTGTGCCATGTTTATTTTTTTCCTTTTAATAATTTTGTGCAATGTTTAGCTAGTTTTTTTTCATTTTATCCATTCTGGTACTTCTATTCTTTATTTTGCGCTTTTTCTCCACATTATATTATTTTTTACATTTCATTTGTCTTTTGCCAGAGTGTCGGCCGTCGCCTCCCCTGTCCCCGCCGGCCGCCGCGCCCACTTCAATGGTCGCCGCCTCCCTTGCCCCCGCCGGTCGCCGCTCCCTCCGCTCTGGTCTCCCATGCACGATGCACGAGTCGGCCTCCCTCCATCGGCCTCACATCTCCCCTCCTCTTCCCGAGCTCCCCACACGCGACGTGGGCCCTGCCGACCCGCCGCCACCCACGCCTCCCCCGTCGGAGGCCAGGCGACACCGTCTCCCTCCCGGCAAGGTAGGGTCTTGCCAGGGAGCGCTCGCTGGCGGCTGATCGGAGGTGGAAACCCTAAGCCATCATTTGGTTTGCCCAGTCTTCGCACAAGAAAGCTGGCAGCAGTGGGCCGAGTAGGGAATCGTTGGTTGATGTGTATCACACGAGTAGTTTTGTGGTGTCTAGCCATCAGAGCCAGGTGAGCTATAGGAGCCGCAACGAGTAGTTTTCGGTACCCATGTGTGCCATGTGACAATGGAGCCAACACATATGCAAATTTCTACCTTCCCTGTGTGCCATTTTAATTTTTTTTCATTTTAATACTTTTGTGCAGTGTTTAGCCAGTGCTTTTTTCATTTTATCAATTCCGGTACTTCTATTGTTTATTTTGCGCTTTTTCTCCACATTATATTGTTTTTTACATTTCATTTGTCTTTTGCCAGAGTGTCGGCTGCCGCCTCCCCTGTCCCCGCCGGCCGGCGGGCCGCGCCCACTCCCGCGGTCGCCGCCTCCCTTGCCCCCCCCGGCCGTCGCCTCGCCTCGCCCCCGTCGGCCGGCGCTCCCTCCGCTGCGGTCTCCCCACGCACGACGCACGAGTCGGCCGCCTCCCTCCATCGGCCTCATATCTCCCCTCCTCTTTACGAGCTCCCCGCACGTGACGTGGGCCCCCGCCGACCCGCCGCCGCCCACGCCTCCCCCGCCGGAGGCCGGTGCCATCGTCTCCCTCCCGCTCTCCCAAGTCGCCGGCGACCGACGCCGTTCCCTTCCCCCGGCGCGGCGGCGCGCATCCCCGCCGGCCGGCGCGGTGCGCACGGCCCAAGTTGGGGCGCTGGCCTGGCAGGCTGCATAGCCGGTCGCGAGTTGCTGCGGCCCATCCAGCCCAGCCGCTGAGCCAGCCTTATTTTGGGGGGGAATCGCTGAGCTAGCCTTTTTTGGGGGAATCGCTGAGCCAGCCTCAAATCAAACCTCAGGCCGCAAGTTGCAGTTGCCTGCCGCTGCCTCGTATCCAGCGCGCTCGACCGCTCCGCTTCAACTGCCTCGTCTCCAGCGCGCTACGCCAGTGGCCGCCCACCGCCGTGCACCACCGCCGGGGTCTAGACGCCGGCTGCGGGCTGCCGGACTTGACGCCTGCCGAGGTGCCGCCCTCGGCGCTCCCGTCCCTGGAGATGCTCCTTCTCCCTGCAATCCCCACGCGCCCCAACTGAAAGAGGCAGGTACTGGCCGCCGGCGCGCCGCTAGGCGGTCGGAAGGAGGCAACTGCAGGTTATATATCACGCCAGCGGTTTAGGGTATGTACACTCTCTTGTTGGAAACAAACTAGGTGTTTTCACCTTCACTAGGGCTAGGTGTATAGCTAGGGCTGACGAACTTCGCAATGAGTATATTGGATAATGCATAATACCTGACAATATTTGGTGCACACCTGGACCTGAATAAATTTGGTGCATACCTGAAACACCTGAAACATATTTTCACCTACATAGTATTTTCACACGAATAGTGTTTTCACCTGAGTAGTATTTTGTATTTGCCAAATTTCTAATTTTCTTTTTTAATGGTAGGATTGTCTTGTGTTTTTCCATACGAAATGGCAGGTACTAAGAGAAAGAACAATGCCGACAAGGTTAGTATAATCTTTCATATAAAACCTATTCCTCTATAAACTTTCTTGCATTACATTTGATTTGCATTACATTTGATTTTTTTGTAGCAAAAGGAAAAGAAAGATCCGGCCAGATTTGATGAAGAGAAAGGGATGAAAAGAACGAAACGTCAAAATATAAATGATTCAAAGGAAGATGAGGTTAGTTTGATCTTTTTATATAAAACCTATTACTTTACTCTATAAAATTTGATTTGCATTACATTTGATTTTTTGTAGCAAAAGGAAAAGAAAGATCAGCCAGATCATGAAGAGAAAGGGGCGAAAAGAATGAAACGTCAAAATATAAAGGACGATGACATTAGTTTGATCTTTTATATAAAACCTATTACTCTACTCTATAAACTTTCTTGCATTACATTTGATTTTTGTATCAAAAGAAAAAGAAAGACAAGACCGATGAAAGGAAAGAATCTTCAGAAACAGCCCGAGAGCAGGATGATGAAGGGAAAGAGAAGGCTCCATCTTCTTCAGAAATAGCCCAAGAGCAGGCCGATGAAGGGAAAGAGAAGGCTTCATCTTCTTCAGGCTGAGAGGAAAATGATCCTTCTGTCAAATGTGATGATCAAGTGAATCAGAACCAGGTTAGTTTTTCTTTAAATAAAACTGATGCTTTTTGTGAATTTAATTTGAACTTTTGATGCTTTGCTTTAAATTTGTTTTTAATGATGTTTCTTATGATATTGTAGAACATCAAGTACAAATTTAGAATGAATCTGCAGAAAGTTATAAATGCAGTTGCGGTGCTAGGTGATGAAGCAAAAACATACATAAAGAAGAAGCTGGAACTTGGTGCCATGCTGGAAATTAGTTTGGATTGGTTTCCGAATAAACCTCTTGTTGATCTTATGGAAAGCTGTGAATTGACATCAGAGTGCATACAGTTAGTAGTGGGTCCGCACAAGATTCCAATCACACCACAAGTGGTGAACGACATTCTTGGACTCCCACTTGGAGAAGATGATACGAATCATACAAATTGGTTGGACAATGTCCAACAAAAAAAGGATATGGTGAAGTATTTCGGTATTTCTAAAATAAAAGGAAATGAAGATGTTTCTGTTTCTGCGATGGACATCATTAAACAGATTACTGGAAAAGACTACTTGATGCAAACCCGAGGTTTCTGTGCTGTTCTCTGGAACAAGCTTATTTGTCCCGACACGAGTCCTTACATTCGTGGATCAGACTTCATTATCACCAATGATATGGAGCATTTTGCTATGAAGAATTGGTGCAAGCATGTGTGCGACAGACTGCTTGACTCCATACAATCGTGGCACAAGCAGAAAGTAAAACTGATAACAAAAGAACGTTTTGTCCCTGGCTGCAGTCTTATCTTGCTGGTATAAGCTCATTTTAGCATTTCTTTCTATGAGTGTTCGTTGCTCATTTTAGCATTTCTTTATATGAGTGTTCGTTGCTCATTTTAGCATTTCTTTCTATGAGTATGGTATGTCTAACACCAATATTTTTCACAACAGCTATCATTACTTGACAAGTTGAAATACAAAGACGGTAAGCCCGAGGACACGGTTCCTGCAATATGCCGCTACAAGAATGATGAAGTCCATAAGATGATATTGGATTTTCAAATTGAAGCCCTTGTATCTGTAAGTTATTTACACAGAAATTATTTACAGTACATAAATATAGTTTGTCGAGGGTGAAAATACTTAAACATAATGCCCTTTATTTTTATTTTCAGGAGAGAGTCAAAAAGGTCGAAAAGCCCCTTGCAACGAAGGTTGCTACAAGGGCGAAGAAAGATTCCACTGCAGTGGTGCCACACAAGTCCCCTATCAAGATAAATCACACGACAATTGTGTCATCCAAGGCCCCTAATCAGCAGGTGACAATCCTTCCTGAAGAGATGGCATCTTTCATGTTGCCCAAAGACCAAAAAGAAGCGATGGCATCTTTTTTGAAACAATACAATTCTAATGTGGCAAGCACAGTTGATTGTCTCCAGCAGAGTAAATCTATGGTAGCCAATCTTATGAAATAGTAGGTGTAAATAATTAAGGGTACTCACATTGCTTTCGTAACCATGTTATTCTTATCACTTGCTTAAATTTCAGGATGTCTGCTGAGACACCCAAGTTTCCAAAACCTTCTAGTCCTTCTGCAGATAATAAGGTGTATAAAAGGAAGAGGAATTGGTACCAGGAGATGGTTGTGGATAGGACCCATATCAACAAACACAATGGGTTGTATATTGTTCTAATGATTGATGGCTGGGTAATAAATGAATATAACTATGTTCAAGAATTCCGACCATCTGGGATGCTGAGCAATTCTATGATGCATCTAATAAGTCGTTTGTGGAATGAAAAGAATCCTAACAATGTCATACTTGAAATGCCGGCTTCTGTAAGTATAGTCACCTGCTATTTTCACCTATATAGTCAATGCACATTGTAATTTCATATTATTAGGTTTTTCATGTAGAATGATTTGATGAACAAGACATCTGGGAAAGTTTTAAAGAGACAGCTTTCGCAAAAAACTTAAAGAATAAAAACAAGGTTCGGGCTTTCTTCTATTTTACTGTTTTGTTAATGTATTTACCTGTAAATACTACCCTAATTTAATGATTTGAGTGTTTCTAAACTTTGTTATCCCTTGTTTCTTTTATAGATTTTTGTCCCTGTCTTAAACAATGGGCATTGGTTTTTGATTGTGGTCGACATCTCTAATAAACTGAAATATGTTCTTGATTCTTTGAAATCGAGAACGGCCACTCAAATATCAATTGATGTGGTAAGTTTAACTCTCATCCCATAATGTTATGCAAAAAAGCAACCTTGAAAGTATCATTTTGATTTGCTTTATGCATTACAGCTGCAGTCATTGGAACATCATTTGAAGACTGTAGGATATGACATCTCTGAGTATGATGCAATCACACCTGATGTTGCAGAACAGGAAAATGAGTAATTATTTGACTTTTCTGACAAACTCTTAGCTGCTTTATATCTCGAGTTGTGCTTATATTATTTACTTTAATGACTCGCAGCTTTGATTGCGGGTTTCATTTGCTTCAGTATATAAATATGGACAAAGATACTCTAGCAACCATAAATCAGGTTTGTGAAATGCCTACTTCTGTTAAATCCTGTAAGTTTCTAAATTACTTGTGCTTCTACAATACAGGATAGAATAATAGAAACCCGCATAGCTACTACACATTATCTTTTTCATCACAAGAAGAACAAGGTCTATCAAGATAGCATTTCTATGGAAAAGGAGATGTTGGAAGACAAGGGCATCTCTTCTTGTCAAGTCATTGACACTCAGCGTTCCCCTTTGCATCAACGTTTGCTTATGGCAAAGAATGCGCGTATGACAAAGAATGCGCATGGACAAGAAAGTCCCCTCTCTGCAGCTAAGATAATAGTAAGGCCTTTCTTTTTCAAATATTTCATCTATTTGTCAATTGTGCATATTTCTACAAGTATTTTACCTTTGGTGTGTTCTTCTAGAAAACAATTAATAAAACGAGGGAACGTGTGTCGAAGATTGCTTGCAATAACTTGGATGAAAAGTTTAATCAGGTCAAGAAGAAATATACCGATGTGCAAACTTTATTAGAAATTCCAGAGCGGCTAAAAAATCCACAATTGCTTGCCCTTACAATTTGCCTCTGCTCAAGGAAGCAGATTCTGCCAAGTCATTACAACTGCTGGAACTTATCAAGGCCAGGCCGCAAACCCCCAACATAGGAATAGAATAGGTAGATAATTAATCCTCCTTGTGGTTCTAATTAAATTTCTCTAGTGTTGTGTTTTTAGATTTTAAACTGCCTATTCACCCCCCCTCTAGTCGGTATCCTAGATCCTACACCGGCACGGGAGCAGACGACCAAGTGGGTAACGTCAGCGTGGATGTTTGTGGGTGCCGCTGGCATAGAGGCAGTGACGGCGTAGGCTTGGAGCTACGGTTTCCAATGGCGGCGGCGCGAGAAGTAGGCAGGCGCGTCACTGGTGAGAGATAGGATGCGCCGGTGGCAGGGCGCAGGAATGGAGAGGGAGGAGCCCGACAGCGTGGCGGCGTGGGGGTCTCGCAAAGGCGCAGAGCGGGGGACGGGTGGGATGGTCAGTGGGATGGGGGGAATTCCAAATAATATATTTCGGGAAATTATTGTTTTACCTGCAGCAAAAAAATCGGAGATACTACCATACTACTGTTGGGTAGTATTGTGGGATGTAAAAGACCTCTTGAAAAAATGTATATAATCAATGCAGGTGGACATGGTGTATGCCCCCTTTGTTGAACGCTTCAAGGATTTCTTCGTGAAGCAGTACGACATCGCACAGGGAAAGCTTATGTTAAATGGAAGGATTTGAAGTCACTAGCTTAAGCAATGTTGGAAGCTCTCAAATGGAAATTGTTCAAGTATGGTAAGATTGAAGATACTCAAGCTCAAAAGGTTGACATGGTAAATTTATTTATTCCTGAGTATAGGAATGTCGTACTATCAAGAGGGATGCAACATTAGCTTGATGATCAAGTCAAAAGTGCTCTTAGAAAACCTTTGTGAGAAATAACCTTGAGAGCCTTAGAGTGTGCTAATAGTCCCAACTAATGTAATCTGGGCCACTTCATTTCTATGGTGAAGTGTCAGAGAGAAAGCAAGGGTTCTGGGCTAACTTTGGCCTGGCCAGTCTGACCAGTCACCCAGGCCAACATCTAATTTTTCAAACATCGGTCTGACTAGTGTGCCCCGTTCTCTAACAACTAGTTTTCCTTTGTGGGGTATTTATACTCCACGACCTCGTCAGTGGAGAGGTGTTGTTCCCAGTGCCATTGCTGAGCATGTAAGCCATTCTTTGACAAGTAAAAGCCTCTGTGGCTCTCTCCAACCTCTGGTGGTGGAGGAGCGGGACAGGGAGGACGAGCCCGCGCAGAAGCTTCTGCTGTTGTCGGCAGTGGGCGGAGATGTTGAGGAAAAGATGCGCCATGCGCGGTGGTACTCGATTTGGGTGGTGGAGGCTGTCGGGGACAGCCATAAGGGTCCCCTAAACAACCAGGGGACAAACCCATCTTATTTCATAAAAAACGGTAACGCAAACTAAACTACAAGCCCAAAACACACCCAGCACAGTCGCAACCCTGGTGGCCCCAATGGCCCACCTAAACACTCGGCCCAGTCACCCCCTCGAGCAAGGTCCGCCTCACTCGACGGCCAGCCGCCCCCTCGGGTGAGGTCCGCCTCGCTCGAGGGCTGTCACACCCGATTTTACAAGGAAAACCGAATACATCTCATATGTGCACCAGGATCAATTTACACACACATGATAGACAAAAGAGTGTAATACCATTACAGTAATAAAACGTACGAGAGTTAAACTGGTACAATATTCTTTATTACACTCAGACGGGTGGACTCGAAGGTCCAAACACAAAATGATAACTAAAGACGAGTAGCTCCTTCTTCAGCTTCCACAGGCATGATAACTGGGGGATCCGCATGCCTTAGAATTCCTCGTAGTCACTCCAGTACTCCTCCTCACCCCCGATGTTCTCCTCTGAACAGCGGTAAGCAAGGGGTGAGCACACTTATGGTTGGAGCTCAGCAAGTGGGGGAAACATGCAAGGCTAACAAGGATAGGCTATGGTTCACAGCGGTAAGCATTTTATAAGTTGGTCAAATTTTACTTAACAGCACCTAGTTACTAAGTGTAAGTTTATACCAACCCTCTTAATTTAAAAGACATCTCAAACCAAAACCCATAAGACCCACGATTTACTTCCATCTTTAAGTTTGATTATCATGTGAGGGTCCAAGCTGTTCTTGACCGTGAGCACGGCTACGTTATAACGGTTTACACTGCGGGAGGTTGTACACTTTACCCACAGTTCGTGTTCCCCATTTTGCCCGGGTTAGCTAGGCCCTTAAACACTTCCAAGGTGAGTGGCTAGGGGTTCACTATGAAGCCTTAACAAAGGAAAGAAGAGAAACCAACAGCCCGCGACAGTTACAGCTTAGGGCGGACCATAACCCTCCCTAATGGTCAGCACCTTAGCAAAGGCTGCTACCCCAGAAGAACCGGGCTATACCCCTGCAACCCCGAGCCCCCTGTGCCCCTCTTGGAAAAAGGCTATCAGCTAATCCACTCTCCTAATTAATTGGCTAAGCCAGAGCCATGTGGATTGTGGTTGTACTGTTGTCTTGGGTGGTTCTCCATGTTCCATTTCAAATATAGGCGTTCTGGTCTTATTCATTATCATATTCCAAACACAGAACTTAGTTGCATTGTATAACCAACATAAAACCATCCCTAAAGTTTAATCAAGCTAAGCAGTTATCTACCCAAGCATTTGGTAAACATGGTTGATCAAGGTACAGGATAAAACATCTAGTCAAGTCCTTAAAAAGGTGTTTGCCCATCATATTAATGCATTGCAACAGAAATAGTAAATATTATTTTATCATCCAGTGTTATAGGTTCAAAAGAGAAAATGCAGAGGGAGAAAGCCACTTGCCTTCCTCTACAAGTTGGGTATACTCTTCTTCAAAAGCAGGCTCTTCCTGATCACCTCCGATGGGGAGCTCAGACGAAACAGGCACGATATCTACGCAAAAAACACATACAACACACAATAAATAAACAGTACACCAAACAGTAACAAAACTTGAAAACTCGCTGTCTAAATGATTCTACTCGCTGAGACGATCATTTCGATATATAGAACGCTAAAAACGGAGTTAAAACAAGAAAATTACGCTTAAAACAAGTTTCAGGGACCTATCTGCAACAAAACTAAATTTTACAGGGCTTTTATAAATAAAACCAGGGGCTAAAACATAGTTTCATATAAAAACAGGAGGGCTAAAATGCTAAAACACAGGAAAGGACCTCTGGTGATATTATCCGGGGTAGACAGGGACTAACTTGCAAAAACTAGGACCTAATTGCATGTTTCTCTTAAGGTGGAAGGACCGGCTTGCAATTCCTCAAAAGCTCAGGGGCTCTTTAAAGAAACTGTCACAGCCGAACCGTGGATCACAGATCCAGCGGTCGTGGACGCGCGCACGCACGGTGAACCGCGCCGTGAACCCGGTGCACGGGTCCACGGTGGACCGCACCGAAGGGGTACGCCCCGAATAGATCACAGCCGCCCGTGCTAGATTCTACAGTCCTGATCGTGCGCGAGCGAGATGCGGCGGCGGGCACGCCAAGGCCGGTTACGCGACGGCTCGTCGGCGTAGCCTCTGGACGGCGCTCCCGGTCACCAAATCGACCACGGGTTGGTGCAATGCGTAGCGAGGCTACACTCGCACGTGACAAGGGAGTCAAGGAGGGTGTCTGTGCCTTGACGACGGCCGGCGCTGGAAGGGGGCGGCGCGGCTGCTCCGGCGAGCTCGCGCATGCGACGGTGAGGCCTTAGGGGAAAAAGAAATGGGCGGGAAGGTTTCTCACCATACGTAGAAGAGTTGGGCGAGCTTGAAGACGAAGAAAATGAGCCGGTGAAGAAAACCGACGACGGTCGCGGATCGGGCGGAGCTCCGGCGGGCAGAGGTGGCGGCGCTCCGTGCTAGGGGAGCTTCGGCCGCGTGTTCTTGCAGTGTGAGGGCAAAGGGGAAAGCGGGAGCTCAGGCTTGACCTTAAATAGCAACCGAGAGAGAGGGAGGAGAGGGGAGGCGGAAAGGGCAAGCGGCGGCCGGCGCTTGCCATTGAAGGCTGCGGGCATCTCGGGTAGGAGTGGGAGAAAGGGGAAACGGCCGGATTTGAATGCGAGGAAATACTGCCTTAATTGGCCGGCTCGGCGAGTAGGAAGGGGAAAGGAAGCGGGCGGGCGCGGCGAGAATCGCGGCGGCGGCGGCGGCTGACCGGGTCGAAGCAGAGGAGGGGGGAAAGAGGAAGGAGAAGGGGAGCGCCGCAGACCGGTGGGGCCGGGACGTCAGCGAGACAAGAAGAAAAAAAAGAGACGGCGGCCGTGGGCTGCCGCGGGGGAAGGGGTTAGCGGGCTGCTGGGCCACCAGGCCGAAAGGTAAGCGAGGTAAGTTGTTTTTTTCTTTTTCCTTTTCAAACTCTTTTCAAAACAAACTTTCAAATTCAAATTCAAATCAAACCTTTTTAAACTTTTCACAGAATTTTTATAATCTTTTTAGAATTCACACAAGCAACCAAAAACCATGCAAAGCCAAATAATGATGCACAATCACTTGTTGTCTCTAGATTAATTAAATTTAATTTAATAATTTAGAGCTCAAATTTGAATGGCATTTCAATTTAAAACCTTAGAACTATATTATCATGTTGCTAGGTGATTTTTAGTGATGGAATTTTAGGGTGTCACAAATCCTACCCCCTTAAAGAGAATCTCGTCCCGAGATTCAGAAGATTTAGAGAACAGCTGAGGAAAGTCTTCCCTAAGTTCATCCTCTCTTTCCCATGTTGCTTCTTCCTCAGTATGGTGACTCCACTGTACTTTACACATCCTGATGATTTTACTTCTGGTAACCCTTTCCGATTTATCCAAGATCTTAACAGGATATTCCTTGTATGTCAAATCATTCTCCATTTTAATATCCTCCAATTGTACCGGTTCTATCTTAACTTCACTTGTACATTTCTTCAATTGTGATACATGGAACACATTATGAACACCTGACAATTGTGCAGGCAACTCCAACTGGTAAGCTACTCCTTTTCGTTCCACTATCTTGAAAGGACCTATGAATCGAGGTGATAACTTCCCTCTGACATTAAACCTCTGTAGACCACTAATAGGTGACACTCTGAGGTATGCATAATCACCGACTTCCAAAACCACCTCTCTTCTTCGAGGATCAGCATAACTCTTCTGACGTGACTGTGCTGCTTTAAGATTTTCTCTAATGATCTCAACTTGCTTTTCTGCTTCTCTTATGCTATCCGGTCCAAAGAGTTGACTCTCTCCAGTCTGGTTCCAAAACAACAGTGTTCTACACTTCCTTCCATACAAAGCCTCAAAAGGTGCCATCTTGATGCTGGACTGATAACTGTTGTTATAAGCAAACTCTGCATATGGAAAACTCTTATCTCAACTACCACTATTCTTCAACGCACAAGCTCTCAACATATCCTCAAGAATCTGATTTGTTCTCTCTGTCTACCCATCTGTTTGAGGATGGTATGCTGAACTGAAATTTAGCTTTGTATCCAACGACTCATGCAACTTCTGCCAAAACCGTGAAGTAAACTGTGTGCCTCGATCTGACACTATCTTCTTCGGTACCCCATACAAACACACTATCCTTGAATTGTACAATTCTGCGAGCTTAACTCCTGTATAAGTCGTCTTCACTGGAATAAAGTGTGCTACTTTGGTTAACCTATCCACAATAACCCATATAGAATCATACCCATCACGAGTACGAGGTAATCCCACTATGAAGTCCATACCAATTTCTTCCCATTTCCACTCAGGTACCTTTAGAGGTTGAAGCAATCCTGCTGGTCTTTGATACTCAGCTTTCACTCTTTGACATACATCACATAAAGCTATATGAGCTGCTACATCCTTTTTCATTCCATACCACCAATACCTCTGTTTCAAGTCCTGATACATCTTAGTGCTTCCAGGATGGATAGAGTAAGCTGAGTCATGTGCTTCCTTCAAGATAGTTTCTCGTAACTCCTTAATCTCAGGTACACAGATTCTGTTCTTGAACCACACGGTTCCTTGCTCGTCCTCCCTGAAATCCGGAACCTTGCCCAACTTTATCAACTTCTTGTACTCTGTAATCTTCTCATCAGTCAACTGCCCTTTCCTAATATCCTGTTCAAGTGTCAACTCAATTTCCAATGTCAAAGTCTCACTCGAAGTGACTATTCCCAAGTTGAGCTATGCCATCTCCCAACATAACTCCTGAGGTAACAAGTGTCCTATCAGCATGTTGGTCTGACTCTTTCGACTCAAAGCGTCTGGTACTACATTTGCCTTTCCAGGATGATACTGAATGTCCAAATCATAATCTTTGATTAACTCCAACCACCTTCTTTGCCTAAGATTCAAATCCTTCTGAGTAAAGATGTATTTCAGACTCTTGTGGTCGGTAAAAATCTGACACTTATTCCCAATCATGTAATGCCTCCAAATCTTCAATGCATGAACAACCGCTGCTAACTCAAGATCATGAGTAGGATAATTCTGCTCATGCTTCCTCAACTGTCTTGAAGCATAAGCTACTACCTTTCCTTCCTGCATCAACACACAACCCAATCCTTGCCGAGAAGCATCACAGTACACATCAAATCCCTTATGTATATCTGGCATAATCAACACAGGGGTTGTGGTTAATCTCTTCTTTAACTCTTCAAAACTAGCCTGACACTTCTCATCCCACTTAAACTCTTTACCTTTCTCTAGCAGAGTGGTAAGAGGCTTCACAATTTTAGAAAATACATCCGGTAATGTGTCCGAAAAAAGAGACCTCCTTCAACCAGAAAGCACACTTGCTGAACTTGGCATACAACTGATGCTCCGAAGCTTCTGCAACACAAGTCTCAGATGTTCTTCATGTTCTTCCTCACTCTGAGAGAATACTAGAATGTCATCAATGAATACCACAACAAACTTATCGAGATACTCCATGAATACCTTATTCATCAAGTACATGAAGTATGCTGGAGCGTTGGTCAAACCAAAAGACATCACAGTGAACTCATATAACTCATATCAAGATGTGAATGCTGTCTTTGGTATATCCTCCACTCGGATTTTCAACTGATGGTAACCTGATCTAAGATCTATCTTGAAGAATACCTTAGCTCCTCTCATCTGATCAAATAAATCCTCAATTTGAGGTAAAGGGTATTTGTTCTTGATAGTAACCTCATTAAGAGATCGATAGTCTATACACAACCTCCTAGATCCATCCTTCTTATCAACGAAGAGTGTGGGGGCTCCCCATGGTGATGAACTAGGACGGATAAACCCTTTACTAAGTACTTCTTCAATTTGTTTCTTTAATTCAGCTAAATCTTTAACATCCATTCTATAAGGCCTTTTAGATATGGGAGCAGTACCAGGTATAAGTTCAATACTAAATTCAATGTCACGATCAGGTGGCATACCTGGCAGATCCTCTGGAAACACATCAGGGAATTCATTCACTACCCTTATATCCTCCAAGGCCTTGCCTTCTACTGAGTTCATAGTTCCACTGTTGGATGAGGGTGTACCCACATACTCTATTCTCTCTCCTTGTGGACTGGTTAACAACACTGACTTCTTCCGACACTGAATAACCCCATCATGTTTTTGTAACCAATCCATTCCTAGGATGATATCTATTCCCCAAGATTTTAAGACTACCAGATTAGCAAGAAAGTCTACTCCCATGATATTAATCTTTACTTGTGGGCATATATAACCAATTTTCATTTCTCCTCCCGTGGAGCTAACTATCAGTGGATTCTTCATTGAGCTCATAGATAAGTTATGTTTTGCCACAAATTGATCAGTTATGAATGAATGTGATGCTCCTGAATCAAATAATACTGTAGCAGGTACAGAGTTGACAGGAAACATACCCAACACCACGCCGGAGTCATTCTGAGCTTGCTCCGCTGATACATGATTAACCCGGCCACACACGTGATTCTGCTGGCCTCTCTTGCTAGGAGTCTGTGGAGTGCGAGCCTGTGAAGATGGCTGCCCAGACCTATTACCACTGTCTCTCTGAGGAGTCTGGATCACTCTCTTGGGACAGTTGTTAGCATAGTGCCCCAGCTCTCCACACTTGAAGCATCCACTAGGCTGAACAGGAGTAGTGTTTCTGACAGGCGCTCCAGAGCCATTGTTGGGACGACTCTGCTGAGGAGTAGGAGCTCTGGGTGTCTGTGGGTTGAAGCGCTGTGGCTGAAACGAACGCTGCAACTGCATGTTCTGTGGGTACCTCCCACTATGACCACCAGGACGGTACTGAGTCAGACTCTGCTGGGAACTGAAATGAGGACGAGTGTTACTGCTGGACTGTCCATGCGACTGAAATTTGCGTTTCTGTTCGCCCATTTCCTTTCTCTTGCTCTCCAGCCCAATCACCTTGTTCACCAGTGTCTGGAAGTTTGGAAAAATGTGGCTCTGCAGTTAATAATTAAGAGGCCCAATCAAGCCATCCAGAAACCTTTTCTGTCTCTTAGGATCAGTGTTCACCTCATCCGGTGCATAACGAGACAGATGAGTGAATTTGTCCAAGTACTCGGTCACAGACATGCTTCCCTGCCTCAGTTATAAGAATTCCCTCTGTGTAAGCTTGATCACCCCTGAAGGAATGTGATGGGTACGGAAATTGTCACGAAATTCCTACCAGGTGATATTCTGCCTGTTGGGATGTGTAGTTAAATATGCATCCCACCAATCTCCAGCTTGTCCCACCAGTCTGCCAGCAGCGTATAAGACCATTTCCCTGTCAGTACACTGAACAATCTCCAGCTTCTTGGTAATTGTCTTCAACCAGTCATCTGCATCCAGTGGATCAGAGGAGTGAGAGAAGGTAGGAGGATGGTGGCTCATGAACTCCTTGTGCCTATCCCTGGGCGGCGGAGGATCTGGATGTGGCGGCTAGTTTTGCTGAGCTTGCATCTGTTGCATAGTGTTGGTGAGGTTTTGGATCAACTGCATCTACGCTTCAAAGAATTGTTGCATAGCTGGATCCATTACTTGATTAACCGGTGGAGGTGGTGCAAGGTTCTGCTGATTTGCAATGTGAGCACGGATCACAGGTGGTACGTCTTGACCTCCTCCGGACCTGGTGTTTACCATCTGACCGTTAGAAAAATATATCAGAAAGATACATTTGAATCGATGCATAAGAAGATAACCAAATTGAATAAGCAACATGTCTTCCAGCTAGGACAGATTCTGTTGACCGCAAAGAATCAAGTATAACTCTCTGTATAATTATCCAAAAATCATGAATTTTTACCAGGTTGTGAAGGATAAAATTATGAAACTACCCCATCTGGAATCACCTCAATTGAATATCTACAACTCGAGATAAAATTCAAACAGTGCAGCTGTATCAACAGAAATTTACAGACTCTGATATGTTCATTACTCTGTGCATAACTTCCAGAATATGTACTGTATAACATTGAATCTTTGCTAGAAAATCATCCTCGAAATTTGTGAACTAATTCAACTGGTTTAATGTCATTTAGAGCTCTGTAGCTCGAGATATAAACAAAACATTATTGCTATGTCAAATGACTGCGAGAACAGATTTGATTCATTCAATCTTGCATGAGAGATTAAACAAAGACAACCGGATTGGAAACCCAAACTAACTTTAATTAACTTAACAATTTTTGATTGTATAGTGGCCATCACTCCACTATACAACTTACACTCAAACAAAAATCCAACTCAAACATGTTTGCAAGCAACATTCATTTATTAGAAGCAATACGTCCTCGCAGGAACGATCTAACGAAACTGTAAATGGTAAAGGCAGGCATCCTAAGATCCTAGCCAAGACGAGTCATTGCTTCAGCAGTGCCGTAGCAGAGTCTCTTGCGCGGGGGAGAGGCTGTAGTATGGTATGACATCGCTTCCTGAGGGGGTCGCTGATCAGCCAGCTGTGCTTCTAGATATGCAATTCTTGCCTGAGCAGCCTGCAACTCCTCATGATACCTATCCATTTTAGTTGTTGCTCCCTCAAGGTCAGTGTTCAGAGCAGCAGTTACTCGAGCCAAGACATCAATGCGATCATCCCCTCCAGCTGGTACTATAGTCTCCTTTGTACCACTCGCGCGACGAGGAACATGACGATACTCAGAACCATGCAGACGTTCCCGCTTTGCATTGCAAAGTGACCAGAGTGCCCTTCTTGCCGCATCATTAACCGCAGCATCATCTGAAGAGAAGTGAGTTGTGTTGTGATGTGACGAGCGATACCTCCAGCCATCAGTGTCATTCAAGGGCATCCGAATGTAGACCCTGCTGGTGTAATAGTCCCTCATGCCTGGTTCACTGAAATGCGTTGTGACATAAAGGTGCCTCATGGTGTACCCCAAGTGCTATAGAACTTCTCGCAGAAGGATACAGAACTGCCCGTTCTCATCCTCAGTGGAGTGCTTGTGATACACCGCTCCATGATAGCGAGGATTCTCATCCTCTTCCTCCACAGGGTTTTCATCAGCATTGTTGTCATCTTCATCCTCATCCCCACTGTCATCTCCTGAATCATCCGGATCACCACCCACAGCATTGGGTGCAGGAGCAACAGGCGCAGGAGGTGCCTCATCAACTGCCATAGGTGCTGGTGGAATCACGACATCCCCATCAGCATCAGCCTCCAGCACAGTGCCATCATACAGCTGTGGCTGCTCCACTGGTTCTTCTTCCATCTCCACTTCTTCTGGATCTTCTTCTTCTACAGGTTCCAGCTGCACTTCCTCCGGATCCTCCTCAGTTTCAGCCTCTGGCTGAATCTCCTCGGGTTCCTCCTCAACATCCTCCAAACGGTGATGAGGAGCCAGCTGTCCAGTGGGAACACGTCAACCGGTGCTCTTGCGAGGAGTCAGGTAAGTTCTGGACATCTGTCAAAGTAAAACTAAAATGATAGAGTTTAGATGATAAATAAGATTAAATTAGATTTTTAAAGCGTAAATAAGATGATTTGAAGCATGACATGGTTTTCTAGAACGTGAATCCTTAATTTCGTCCATTTCTAACTAAGGCTGCGACCTACAGTCATCACGGCTCTGGTACCACTTTGTCACACCCGATTTTACAAGGAAAACCGAATTCATCTCATATGTGTGCCAGGATCAATTTACACACACATGATAGACAAAAGAGTGTAATACCATTGCAGTAATAAAACGTATGAGAGTTAAACTGGTGTTGACGCAAAATCAGCACCTCGCGCCAAACACACAGCAAGCCGAACGAAGCTGGCTTAACACACGTGCCGGATCCGAAGCGTGCCAGTCAATTTTCCTGAAACTGACAAAGGATGAAAAACGAGTTAGATAAAACCTGGAACTTGCCAGGTGGTACCAGACAGTTCCGTATTTATGGCTAAAGAGCCAAGTAAAAAGACATATAGCTACAACAAGCTATCTGTCAGCACGTTAAATATCATTCGGGAACTTTAAAACGTGAAACCAGGATATAGCCGAATGCATGATGTAAGCATGTGTTGACGGTATATTATCGTATCAAAGTTCGTTTAGACTTGCAAGCGGACAAGTCTCCCGTCATAGTCAAGGGACCCTTCTTCCCTTGAGTGGTGAACCCAAGGTATCGAATCCGTGGAACAATGTGCAACGCAAGGATTCAATCTAGTAAAGCAAGAAAAGCTATTTTATGAAGAAGCAAGTTGCATCTAATCTACTAACTCATAAAGAAAATGAATCTAATCTAATCTACTAAAGAGGTAGCAAGAGAAAGCAAGAGATAACTGATCTAGAGAGTCTAGATCATGCTTATGTTGTAGCTCCAAACAAGATGGATGAAGATAGAAAAGCGAATCTCATTAAAAGCATCTTTAAACTGTGGCCTCCCATCCGACTCCGAAAACACCCGCCTTTCGAACCCCTGTTCTGTCACAACGTATCCCTACTCATGCGGGTAGTCTAGGGCGAGTTCGATAAGAACAAGTTGAAATCACTTGGCCGGTCCGATATGCACCTCTAGCCACCACGGCTACAAGAGCACCCTATGCAATCTAGCTATAGACTAGATCGGGGAATAAGCAAAACCAAGAAAAAAACAAAATCATCGAGAAGGCACTTGATCGCTAGAAATCGGATTCACTTAAAGACTTCACCATGAATGATTACATGAACAAGATCACCACCGGGATCCTACCTTGATCTTGATCCTTGCTCTGGAGCTCTGACGTGGTCTTCCATGCAAGGTTCCCACGCCGGCTAGGGAGACCCTAGACAACTAGCACGACCCTCATCTCCGAGATGGTGTCCCACAAGATTCTCTGCTCCTCGGCGGCGGATGACGAATTGATTGATGTGTGGCTCTCGGCCAGGGGGCTATAAATAGCCCGAGATGCAACTAGGTCAAAGGGGAGGCCGATTGGGCCCCGGAACAGGCTGGGCCGGCCGGCCTAGGCCCATCCCGGCCCAGTCTGTCGCCTCCTTTGTCTGGTATTGCTTCTCGAGTCTTCTAGATCCTCTCCTCTTTTGCATGTGGGCCCTTGTCGTCGGTTTCTCTCCGAATTGGACGAAGCTCCTTGTCTTGCAAGATTCAGCACTTTTCTGGCTAGGTCCTCGGAGTTTGTCATCTTCTCGGGCTTGGTCCTTGGGCTCTTGGAGTCATGTTCACTTCATTGCTTGACTTGTACCGGGCTTCAAGGTCTTGTCATGAGGTGCTTAATGAACTTATCCCGGAAGTCTTGCTTTCAACGTTACAACCCTGCGTAAACACTTAACTCCAAAACCGACATGCACAAGTGAACTTGTTATACCACGGGGGTTAGTACCAATGGATAAGATACAAAAGTCATGCCAACACCGAAGGTAAACTCATGGCTAGGTTGACGGAATTTCACCGTCAACAGCATGACAAAAGATCGGTCTTTATTTAAACAATATTGCTCGCACATGGGCATGACTGATTTTTGAAGATAAATAACAATTAAAATAAATAAGGTGAAAGCATGATTATAAATATGAAGTAAACAAGCATGCATAGGCCAAAAGCACTAGTCTACCGCATGTCTAGGTACTTTCAAACCCGTCGAGCGTGACACCAAACAAGTTAATCCACCGCATGATACAACTTGTTTGAAACCATGCCACCAACCACAAATAGATTAATCCACCACATGATACAATCTAAATATGGAAGGCTAAAAGCATACATTATTTAAAACAAACTTATGAACGCGTTTCACTCATGGTAGCATTGCCGAATACGGCTATTCAACCGATTCGGGTTCCGTGGAGAAGGAACAAACATTTGAAAAGTCAAAGATTGAACCCACAACACGTGACAATCTAGATTGATCTAAATTCGGCTACTGAGAGCACTTGATCCCTTATAATAAACAAAGACTTGAAAGTACATCACATGGATCTCAAAGAGATAAAGCCGAAACCAACCGATCTAGATTGGGCAAAAGAGTGTTACAAAATTGAAAGATAAAGCAAAATCCAAAGCAACACGTGGTAACTTAATGAATCTATTAGATCTTGCCAAATCTAATAGAGCTGATAACTAGCTTCGAGCTAGATCTTAGCCTACCGCATGGCTCATGATCTAACAGGAAACCCTCTTGAACCAAGCTTAAATCCACCGCATGATACTAAGCAAGATAACAAGACTACTTGCATCATGGTCTAAATCCACCGCATGATACTATACATGATACAAGGTTGGTGGTACTTACGGAGGTCGACGGATCGATGATTCCTCTCGAAGAACTCGACGACTCGACTAAAGGACTAGAAGTTTGGCACGGGGCCGGTTTTGTTGTGTAGATGTTCGATCCCTATTACAGACATCAAGGGTTTATATTTATACCCTTGTCCTAACACGACTCCTGGTCGACTACGAGTACAACATTTAATATCTAAATTAATGCTCCGGCGCCAATGTCCATCTCGTACCCGTCATCAATTCGTCCCTTCCTTATATCCGGGCCACGTCATCACGCATTCCCGAAAACTTCCTTTTAAAAGCGCAAACAGTCCTTCTGCCGAATGATAGCGTATTGCCGACTTCAAGCATCTTTACCGAATCCTCTGAGGAGATTTTTCCTGCCGAATGGCATTTCGTTACCAAACTCGGCCCACAAGTCAGTCCCTTTCCTGTACCAATTTTTGGTGTTAACATATGCCCCTTCAATTACGGGATAAAAGTGATTTTATTCCGGAATTGACCATAAATGCCCAACGTCACTGAGCTAAATCTGTTCAACACCCATTCTTTCTTCTTTCAATCCGTTGGAGTCTCCGCTCAGATCCAAACCCTAGGTCATCAATCCCCCAAGCTCAAATCTTCAATGGCGGACCAAGATCAAGATCTCCAGGTAAATCTCACTCCCTTAAGGTCCATTCGGTATTACTTTTTCGATTCCCATCTTAGATTTTTTTTCCTCCGCCTTTTCTTTGATAGGCTCTAGCCACCGAGATTTTGATTCCCATCGAGGACAAATCACCATCCTACTTCCTCGGACCTGTGGGAACCTCTGACCCTCTCGAGTTCATTGAAGCCGAATCTCAGAGAATACCCTTTAAAGCAGCTTTATCAAGACCCCATGAGTGGCAAGACACCTTCAAGACCTGGCCCCTGCCCCCAATTGCAGGTTGGAGAAACTAGTATAAGAGGATAATTGATGATGACAGTGCAAAAACTAGCAATTGGGACAGCCTTCGCATTGCCTAGTGTTTGGAATTATCCTTGGCTGAAACTCCCAAGAATGAGAATCTTTTAATTGCAGCCTACCATTTTTGGTCAAATGGTGTCAATGCTTTCCTCTTTGGTCATGGACTAATGTCCCCTACTCTGGCCAATGTATACATGATGACCGGCCTTGATATCACAGGATTCGTGTATCCTTACAAATACAAAGGCTCCACCAGGCAAAGAGGAGTGAAAACAGAAGTTGGATATAAGGTGTATATCCAGAATCATATGTCTGATGGCCCTCTATCTGAAGTTGAGTACAGGGCCTTCCTGAACATGTGGCTATGTAGATTTGTCTTCTACGGCAAAGCTAATGAGCCAACCCTAAACCATATTGCAATGGCTGAAGATTTGGTTGCTGGTCATCTCATTCCCCTTGGAAAGTACCTCCTAGGGAGTGTGTACCATATGCTTCATCAGACCACTTTCTTAATGCACACCAGCCAGAAGATCTCTTGTGTCAATGGCCCCTAGTGGTTTGTTCAAATGTGGCTGCAGCTATACATGCACCAGATCATTGGTATTGATCTCAACAACCGGCATTTTCCTTCATCCAACTATAAGGAAGGGGAAACTCAGATCACCAAAGGTTGCCAAACTTATGGAGAAGCTGCCTCAACCATATCCATTGATCAGAACATCAGCCAAATCTTTGAGCTTTTCTTTAAAGGCTTCACCAATCCCCTTTGGCTTCCTTATCTGAACAATGATAACTTGACCCTCCCTTACGAATTCAATTTTGAAGATCGATATAATGATGTGAGATCCATAGAAATTTTCAATATCTTCATCCATCCATGCATCCTGCCAGCAGAATTTTGTGGAGGAAGGCAAAATCAGAGCACCTTTGAATATTATTAACCAAACATGATGGCCCGACAGCTAGGATGTGGACAAGTGCCTCCAAGGCTATTCCTTCACGAATTCCTCAGGCCCAGAGAGGAAATCAAGGAAAACATGCAAGCCAGAAGAGCCTTTGAGTATCAATGCAGCCCAACTGTTTATACTTGGCCCTTTGTACCAACAGCAATAGCCCATCCTTCTTTTATTTTCTAGTGGCAAGAACTCCATGATCACATCTTCAGTGAACCAGTACATTCTTTGTGTCTTCAGCTAATGCCTGACTTCTAGCCAACTTCAGAGGTAATGCACTTATCTCTTTCTTTTCTCAAGCATGTCCTTCCTTACTAATCATGATTTTTTGCCACCTTTTGCATAATACAGTGCCTGCCCCTCAAGCTAGGACAATTTCTTACAATGCTGCAGGCCCAATTTCTGCCTTGGGATTTAAATCCACAACTTTGGCTCAACTGATGTTCAGATATGCTATATCAGACCCAACTCTTATCAGTTCAGCTTCTGATAAGAGGAAAGCTCCATCCCTGGTTGCTCCTCCAGCTGCCAAGAAGAAAAGAACCTCCAAAAGAGTTCTTATTGTGGTTAGCATCTTTCCCTTCCTTAGCATAAAACCACTCCTTATTCTGATAATTTTATCTCGTATAATTTCAGACCAGAGTTCAGCAACCATCAACTACTACAGAACCTGCCAATGCCCCATCTGCTGGTAAGGCCTCTACCACTTTATTTCTTTTCAAAGACCATTATTTTCATTAGCATTCACCCTCTACTTGTTATTTGCAAAAGAAACATTGGTGAATCAACCTGTGGGGAGTTCTTCTCCTCAACATGCTTCAAATCCAAATTGACCAAGGGTCCAAACATCTTCCCCTCAAGCAGAAACTTCAACTTCGCCAAGGATTCAATCATCCCCTTCTCTAGCAGAAGTTCCAGTTTTACTAGGGATGGATCCATCTTCACCTTAGCCAGAAGCTTCATATCTACCAAGGACTCCACCAGCTTCTCCTCAGTTAGAAGCTTCAGCTTTACCAGGGACTCCTCAAGCTCCTCCTCAGCTGATCACCCAGGAACTTCCTCTTGAGCCTGAAAAAATGCCTTCTCCAATTCAGGAGGCCAGGAATGAAGTATGGGCATTCCATCTTGTTATTCTCTTTCAACAAATCATCCTTAATTCGGCAAACCTTCCTTTTCAGGATCAGGTTGCATCACCACCAAGCTTTTCATTTACTGTGGATGATTTAGCTGCCGAAAAAGGTGATGAGGCATCTTCAAGCCAAGCTCTGTCAGAGGAAAACCATGCAAAACTGAGAGAAATCCTCTCTTTGCTGCAAAGAGATATTCAGGACCAAGTCAGGGATGTGGATCTTCTAGAAGAAGTGCTTGAATCCATCAATCAAGAGCTTCCTGACGATATCAAAGCCTCTTTAGAGCCCATCTCTCAATTGGACAATCACTTTGCAGCAGTGAGGAGAGCCTTGAAGAACTAATCCTCTCGACCAGTCCTGGAATAAAAGAGAGCTAAAGCCAAACAATTCGTGAAAGAGTCACAAGCTCAAATCCAGAGCAACAAGGAATTGCTGGCTGAACTGCAGCCTGCACTTGAATTGAAGGTTGCCAGGAAAGCTGCACTAGAAGCTGAATTGAAGAACTTGACAGCTGAAATCGAGGCTGACAAGAAAAAGATAGCCGAACTTCCTAGATTAACAGAGAAAATCCAAAAGGAAGCTTCAGCAGCCCTGATTGAATAAACCAGCTCAAGACAAAGCTCTCTCCTCTGTCTAACACTCAGGAAGTCGATCAGAAACTGCTGGAGAATATCAGCAAAATGATATCAGATGCTTCTAGTGTAATCTCAAAGTATTTGAACATTTGATTGTGTCAAACAACTTGTAACCGAATGCTTTATCGTCCTTGTAATTTTGTCCACCATAAATTTCACTTTCCATCTCCTGTTTTGCCTTGCGAGTAGCTTTAGACGATTCATTCGGCAACTCTGGTCAAACAGTACTAGACCCGAACAGCGATCCGACCGCAACTCAACTGAGCCAGTTAACCGAATATGACTCAGCTTGAATTCCAAACGATCCGACGACGATTCGGTTAAGGAAGCTCTCCACCTCCCAAATTTCTCGGGATATGCACCACGATCTCTGGCCACGATCTCTTTGCCAGTCCCATAAATAAGAACCGTGGGTGCCCCTAACCTTTCACCAAGTCCTCTATCTTCAAGCCTTTGCCAATCTAAACTTCCCCTCTCCAGCACTAGTACTCCCAAAAACTCGATGGCGGGCAGCAGCAACAGGCGTCGGGCCAGCGACGAGGCTGAAGGAAGCCGCGCTGGCGCTCGTCGGAGGCAGTGATCATCAACTTCCTTTACAGCTTTCTCTAGATTTTCTTCTGTCGCTGACAATTCTCTTCGTGTTTCCAGCCTCATCCAATGGAACTCGGCTCCCGCACCGGCCACAACTCCGGCCATGCCGGGCGACTCCTCGGGATCTTCCAGCTACCCTTTCTCTCCTTCGTGCTACGACGAGCGCGACGCCCTCCGGTTCAAGGCGGAGCGCGACGAAACCCGGCGTGAGCTGGAAGATGTCTCCAAGAAGGTCGGAATCGCCGAGCTCGAATGGGAGCACCAGCGCAAGCAGCTGCTGGAGACCATCGACGGTAAATCTTTTGATTTGTTTTAATTTAACTCAACTTTGAACTAACCGCCATTGCCCCGCAATGCTGCAAACCGCGACGCTGAGCTCAACTGGCTGAAGATGCTGGTGAAGCAACTGGCGGACAAGGTGAACACCCCCGGGGACACGCCGGCAGCCCGCATTGCCGCGGTGGAAGACCGCGTCGATGAGGTAGCCCTCCATGGCGTTCATCAGGGCACCACCCTAGGCCTGTCCGCCATGGCGACGCACACCGGCGTCGATTACTCCACGCAGTCGCGCGGCTTCTAGGGCGGCGCACTGGAAGACGTTGACGAAATCGAGGTCATCCTGGAGCGCCTCGACGGCCACAGCGACGCCATTGCCGACTCCATCCATCCCCAGTCTGTGCCGAACAGGCTTTTTGACTAGTTTGTACTAGGGATGTTTGGAATTTCGGCAATAAATAATGAAATTTTAATTTCTGCGTTTGTATTGTGATGATCCCCTTTTTCTTGTGGATGCGAATCCTTACTGTTTTTTAACAAATTCGGAAACTTTATCTTAGCCGAACACGCAAAAAACTCCTGCCCCTTGGCACAGAATCCGCAGAAAATCCTCAATCCGGGAACCATAAACACTGTTCAATGAAAAGCCTTCGCATTTGGAGAGAAACCCCTTCCGTTTGGTATTCCCATAATGTACGCCAACCAGTTATCACTCCCAATGCGCTCTCACAGCTAATAAAATAGCCCCCTTGGTGCCCTGCAAATCCACTCGCATACACTTCCATCACCTCACATCTTCACTCCCCGCTCCAGAGGAAAAAACCCCAAGGCCATGGCGGACAAGGGAAAGCAACCCATCAAGGAGGGCAGCGCTCCACCAAAGAAGCGCACCATTCGAGAGTAAGTTTTCTGGCAATCCTTTCTCTTGCTCTCGATTGCAATCTCATAGTTCACCCCTCTGTTTTCAGCCTTGATCTGCTCCCTGAGGAAATCTTTGGAACTGAAGAGGTTCCCGAGTACATCCTCTCCGATTCCTCCACTGAAGAAGAAAACGCCACGCCGGAACAGAGGACCAACCACCAATTGCGCCGCCGCATTCGGCATCTAGAACACAACCTGTGAGACATCACCGCCTGCTGCAGTGCTGAACGCGAACGCCGCATGAGCTTGGAGGCGTTGATAGGGGTAAGATCTTCATCTTCATCTGATTCCCACGTCTAAGCTCAGATCTCACATTCAACAACTGCTCCCTTATTCAGATGTTTCTGACAGGTACAACAACTTGAAGACTTCCTGGGATAGCCTAATGGAAGCTGCAAGTCATGGCAACCCCCAAAGCTTCCAGATTGTTGTTACAGTGGTCCTGGAACAGTTGAAGAGGGAAGAGCTGAAGAGGAAAAACGCGGAATCAAAGGAGTGAAGCATACTTTCGCTTCTTCCTCCAGGCCTTCTGCTTCCCACCCTCTTGTAATCTTTAGTAGCTGGGTTGTCAAATAAAAGCCTGCAAGAAACATTTGTAATGTAGAATATTTTTGTGCTAAGGGGAATACACTTCAGTATTGGCCATCTCCTCTGTTAGGATTTTTTTAAAGGTGGCTTCTTTCCCAAACGCCGGCTGTTTCTGTGTTTCTGATGCTTGTAATCCTGGTGCTTGTAATCAACGATTATCTTCAATACTAGGATAATATTTCTTCAAATATCTTCCATTTATAGTAGTAGTAAACTCCTCTCCTAGTAAAGTTTTCAAGATATAAGCATTTCCAGGCGTACATCTAACTACCCGAAAAGGACCCTCCCAATTCGGGGACCATTTGCCGAACGCACTGTACTTAGTCCCGATCGGCAGTAATGCTTTCCAAACCAAATCTCCTTCTGCAAATTGCTTGACTTTTATTTTCTTGTTGTAATATTTAGCAACTCGCATCTTGTTCTTTTCAATATTTTCCAGGGCTTTAAGACCAATCATATGCAAATCTTCGCACTCATCCATCATTAAGCCACTGTAATGTTTGGAACTTAAATCCTTTTGCAAAATTACTCTCCTTGAATCTGATTGTATTTTCCAGGGCAAAACAGCATGATGCCCATAAACCAACTCATAAGGAGATGTTTTTGTAGCCCCATGAGGAGCCATTCGGTAAGCCCACAAGGCCTCATTGAGTACCGAATGCCACCTCTTTGGCTTCTGATCAATCTTCTTTTGTATAATCTTGATCATGATCTTGTTAGAAGCCTCTGCCTGACCATTAGCTTGGGCATAATAAGGAGAAGAATTCAATAACTTGATTCCCATGCTTTCAGCAAATTCCCTAAACTCTGAAGATACAAATTGAGCTCTTTGATCAGTTGTAATTGTTTGAGGAATTCCAAATATGTAAATAATGTGTTCTTTAACAAACTCAACCATGTTTTCTGATGTTACTTTCTTCAATGGAATTGCCTAAACCCATTTGGTGAAATAATCTGTTGCCAAAAGCACAAACTTATGCCCCTTGCTAGATGGAGGATTTACTTGGCCAATCAAATCTATACCCCATCCTCTGAATGGCCATGGTTTGATAATAGGATTCAAAGCTGATGCTGGAACTCTTTGGATATTCCCAAACTTCTGACAATCTTGACAACCTTTGTAATACTCAAAGCAATCCTCCAGCATCGTCGGCCAATAACATCCAGTGTGTCCGATAACCCATTTCGTACGGTAAGCCGATTGATGCGCTCCACACAGCCCATCGTGCACTTCACTCATCATTTTCTTTGCTTCTTCTTGACCCAGGCATTGCAACAACACCCCATCTAATGATTTGTAAAATAAACGCCCATCAAGAAGAACAAATTTTATAGCTTTATACCTGAGCTTCCTAGAAACCTTTCGGGATGGATTTTCCAGATAATCGACAATTTCTTTTCTCCAATCATCTTCTGCTAGATCACTCCCGAAAGAACACACATCGTTGGCAAACACTTCTTGGTTTTCTCTGTAACCCGAAGCACTTTGAGCCAACTTGTTTGCCTCTTCATTGTGTTCCCTAGGAATATGTTGTAGAATTACTAACTGAAAACCTTTTAAGATTTCCTTGCACTCCTCATAGTAATTCCTCAGGATATCATTTCTACATTCATATTGGCCATTCAATTGTTTTATAACTAGTTCTGAATCTCCATAAATTTCAACTGAAATAGCCTTTGCTTCTTTCAAATATTGAAGCCCTCTAAGCAGTGTTTCATACTCAGCTTGATTATTTGTGACAGTAGGTTGAATAGGGATAGCAAACTCAAACATTTCACCTCTGGGTGAAATTAATAAAATTCCTACTCCACCACCTTTGTCACATGAGGATCCATCAAAGAATAAAGCCCAAGGAGTGATTTCAAGCAAATCAATTGATGGATCACGATGTTCAGTAATGAAATTAGCAATAATCTGACCTTTAACAGCTTTTGCCGATTCAAACTTCAATTCAAACTCAGACAAAGCTAAAATCCACTTGCCAATCCTTTCATTCAAAATTGGCATAGATAACATGTGTTTAATTACATCAAAATTTGAATATACAACGCATTCGGCATTCAACAAATAGTGTTGAAACTTCGTACATGAGTAATAAACACACAAGCAAAGCTTCTCCGCAGCCGAATACCTTGTTTCAGGATCAAGTAATTTTCGGCTAAGGTACGCGACTATCCGTTCCTTTCCCTCAAATTCTTGTATAAGGGTCGATCTAATAGTTTGAGTATCGGCCGCCATGTACAACTTGAAAGGCTTGTTCAATTGTGGAAGTACCAACACTGGTGGTTCCTTCATGTACTGCTTGATCTCATCGAAAGCCTTTTGTTGTTCGTCACCCCATACAAACTTCTGATCTTTCTTGATCCTCAACAGCGAAGAGAAAGGCAACACCTTTTGTGACAAATTTGAAATGAATCTTCTCACAAAATTGATCTTTCCAAGCAGTGATTGCAACTCCTTGAGATTGGTTGGAGGAACAACTTCATCAATAGCTTTCATGCTTTTCTTGCCAACTTCTATTCCTCCTTCATGCACCAAAAATCCCAAGAATTCTCCAGCTGAAACCCCAAAGGCACACTTGTTCAGGTTCATCTTTAATCCATGCTTTCTGGTGCACTCTAGAGTTTTCCTCACATCATCCAAGTGTGATTCATGATTCAAAGATTTGATCACGACATCATCAATGTATATTTCAACAATTTTGCCGGCCAACTCATGAAAAATATAATTCATGGCTCTTTGATAAGTTGCACCGGCATATTTCAACCCAAATGTCATAACAATCCACTCAAAAAGGCCTATATGTCCAGGACATCTGAAGGTTGTCTTCGATATATCTTCTATTGCCATAAAAATTTGATTGTACTCTACATTGCCATCCATGAAACTAATAACTTTATGTCCAGCAGCGGCATCAACCAACAAATCAGCAACAGGCATTGGATATCCATCCATGGGAGTAGCTTTGTTTAAATCTCTAAAGTTTATGCAAACTCTCATCTTCCCGTTTTTCTTGTAAACAAGGACAATGTTAGAGATCCACTCCGCATATCTGCATGGCCGAATGAAATTTGCTTCGATCAATCTCTCAACTTCCTTTTTCACGTCGTCCAATACTTCATCCTTGTAGATCTTTCGGGGAGGTTGCTTGTAAGGTTTAAAACCAGGCTTGATTGGCAACCGATGCTCAACAATGGAACGATCCAAACTAGGCATCTCCGAATAATCCCAAGCGAAGCAATCTTTATATTCTTTCAATAACTTGATCAATCCTTCTCTGAAACTTGAATCTAAGTTAGCACTGATAAATGTCGGCCTTGGCTTATCACCATCTTCAATATCAATTTCTTCCAATTTGTCAGCCGACATGAATCCACGTCCTAACTTTCCATCGGTTACATCAATTGAATTATCCATTAAAAATTGCTATAAGAGCCGACTGCTTGAATCGGTACGTTGATCACCGCCGATCGGTTCAACAGGACCTTCACCCCAGTCCTTACCTGAGAAGCAATCTATACCTTGATATTCCCAGAAGGCTGGTTCCACGTTAGCCACGCTCACTGAATCATCTGCCTGGACCACCTTTATATCATCATCTACCCATTGAACAAGTTGTTGGTGCATGGTAGATGGGATGCAGCAATTTGCATGGATCCGATCCCGTCCAAGCAGCAAGCTATATGCCCCTTTGCCCTCAATGACAAAGAAGGTCGTGAGCAAAGTCTTAGACCCGATCATCAAGTCCACATGTACGCATCCCTTGGTGTCCGAAGGATTCCCAGCAAAATCATTCAGAATTATACTTGTTGGCATTAAATCCCCAGGGCCCATGCCAAGCTTCCTGAATGTGGTGTATGGCATCAAATTGACCACAGCTCCACCATCAACAAACATCTTGGTCAATGGCTTGCCATTGACGTATCCTCTCAAGTACAACAGCCTCATATGTCAATTTTTGGTCGGCTTGTCAAAGGTTGCTTGCTTGGCCAACACCAGCTGCGCATCAGCCCAAGTTGCTCATCCTCATTGATGTCTGGGGACGCCTCTTCCTGCACAACCTGATTAGCTGGAGCCATGAACTCATTCGGCAAGAAGCATACCATGCATGTAGGAGCCGAATGACCAGATCCATCAGGCTTATCCTTTGGGCGCCACACTTGTTTCCTCTTGATTCGTGATTGTTTCAACTCTTGATTCCTCAAGCGCTGAACTCTTCTCTTTCGGCTTCTCCTCAAGCCAGGTGGGCACCATTGTCCTTCCTGCCAGACATATTCGCGCTCCTGTTCTTCATGATCGACCCACTTTTGATCAGCATATCTTTTCCTTGGGTGATCATCAACTTCATTTATTTTTACGCGCCAACCGTCACTAGGGTGTACCCTTCCAATTCTCTCATGGACGGATCGGCGATTGACACTATCCTGCCTATACTCAGTGTATTTGTCACTGCATTCAGGACAATTGTTCAACATGGGGAGCTTCAAACCCTCATTCCAGCAGTGCCTGAAGATCGCACATCCCCAATGCGCACGCTCCTACTCTCGTGCATGTTCTTCCCGTTCTCTTCTGTGCGCTTCTTCTTCAAACCTTCGTTTTTCCTCCTCGTACTTTTGTTTCTGGTAGTGTTCCTTCTCTTGTTGATGCTGCCACTTGTTAAGGAGAATACGCGAAGTCACCCTAGGCTTGGATTTAGAAGATTCCCCCACCTCAATTTGGATTTTTAGGATGCGAGGCGCTTCTTTGTGGACTTGTTCCACTGTTATTTGCTGAGTAGGATCAATTGATCCATCCTGCTTTTCCCTTGCCAAAGTTAAGACCTTCACTTTCCCTTTTTCCTCAGCTATCACCATGTTGACTGAAAATCCAATCATATTCTGAGGAAAAGTATTGACATCCAACTTCATTTTATTATCAAACTTCAAATGGCCTTCCTGGATAGCTTTCTGAATCCTCATCCTGAAAACCCTGCAATTGTTGATGGAGTGAGAATTCCTGTCATGAAACCCGCAGTATCTTTTCTCTTTTACTCCATCAGGCCGAAGCATAGAATGCCCTTATGGCAACTTGATTCAGCCTTCTTTTACAAGGAACTCAAAGAGCTTATCAGCCTTGGTCACATCAAAGTCATATGTGCCCTTGGCTTGCTTTATCCACCTCTGGTTCACAGTTAGCGGCTCTTTACCCCACACCATCTCAGCTGCGGCTATCTCCTCATCATCATCAACTTCTTCTCCTTGATCAGCTCTTTCGAGGAATTGGTTGTAGATGTCAGCTATATCATTGTGTTTGGCAAACCTGGAGTCTTTCTTGAATCCATAAGCTTGGTTGCTCATTAATGACAATCTGTGTGACAGTTGGCCAAGATTGTCGAACTCCATGTCGAATAGCTTTTCCCGAATAGCTGGCAACATACCCGCAACAGCCATGTCAGCCAATTGATCATCTGGCAGATTCAAAGAGAAGCACATGCTCTTAGTCTCTATGAACCTCCTGAGGAATTCCATGAGTGTTTCATTGTGCCTCTGTCTCAGGGTGGTTAGATCAATTAGCTTTTTCTCATTACTGCCAATGAAGTAATGAGCATGGAACTTCTGTTCCAAATCCTTCCAAGAACAGATTGATTGAGCAGGCAAAGAAGCAAACCATGTGAAAGCTGGGCCTGTTAGTGACAAGGTAAAGTATCTGATCATGAATGCTTCATCAGCTGAAGCTTCCCCAAGTTGCATCAAATATCTAGCTATATGCTCCACGGTGCTAGTATCATCTTGCCCAGAGAACTTTGTGAAATCTGATGGAGGTTTCACCCTGTGTGGCAAAGCCACCCTGTGGTACCTTTCTGGGAAAGGAGGCGTATAAACTTGCCCTTGCATCTGGTTTCAGGCCGAATTGATTTTGCAAGACATCGGCCATTTTCTGTACCATAAGATCAACATTAGCATCTTGATCCCTTGGCCTTCCAGTAGGTCCAGTAGGCATTCCTGCAGCTGCACCATAACCAGGATTTGGGAAAGCATCAATGGCGCCGTAATCCATGAATTCCGAATACCCCTCTCCATACATATTCTTCTGTAGCCTATTGTTTGCTGGGGCTATTCTATAAGTAGAGTTGGGTGGAACTCTAGAAGAACCGAATGCCAAATCTCCATAAGTAGGCCTGTTAGGCATTGCCTGATAAGGGTTCTGCTGTTGGACCGGACGACCCCCAGTACTTTGTAGGGGCGGCTGGAGTGGTTGACTTCCCATACTTTGTAGAGGAGGTTGGATTGGTTGTCCTCCTGTACTTTGCAAAGGCGGCTCAGCACTTGCATCTCGAGCTGGTTGGCTATTGACAGCAGCACTAGTTTCTCCAATCTCTACAGTAGATGCTTGAGGTGATACTCGACCAAGCGTCCTTTCCATACCTGGGCCAAAGACTCCAACCATCATCTGTTTGAACATAGTCAAGAAAGTAGTATGATGTTTGACCATTATTGCTTTCCATAGTTTGCCGAAAAGCATTCATAGCCTCCTATTTCTCCTCAGCAGATGTGGTGTCAGGTTCCCCTGGTAGTAGAACCCTTGGCATGTCAGATTTGAGATATGGCACACCACTTCTATTTTTGCCAAATGACATTAAGCACTTTTGCTGAAACTGGCCAATGGCATCCTTCAATTGTATCTATTGTTCTGGAGACAGATCATCCATGGTGACATCCATGACATCATGAATATCAGGCATCTTGATCAGCTAGATAGTCCCACCGGGCATGCCAAAAAGTGTGTTGACGCAAAATCAGCACCTCGCGCCAAGCACACAGCAAGCCGAACGAAGCTGGCTTAACACACGTGTCGGATCTGAAGCGTGTCAGTCAATTTTCCTGAAACTGACAAAGGATGAAAAAACAAGTTAGATAAAACCTGGAACTTGCCGGGTGGTACCAGACAGTTCCGTATTTACGGCTAAAGAGCCAAGTAAAAAGACATATAGCTACAACAAGCTATCTGTCAGCAAGTTAAATATCATTCGGGAACCTTAAAACGTGAAACCAGGATATAGCCGAATGCATGATGTAAGCATGACAAAAGATCGGTCTTTATTTAAACAATATTGCTCGCACATGGACATGACCGATTTTTGAAGATAAATAACAATTAAAATAAATAAGGTGAAAGCATGATTATAAATATGAAGTAAACCAGCATGCATAGGCCAAAAGCACTAGTCTACCGCATGTCTAGGTACTTTCAAACCCGTCAAGCGTGACACCAAACAAGTTAATCCACCGCATGATACAACTTGTTTGAAACCATGCCACCAACCACAAATAGATTAATCCACTGCATGATACGATCTAAATATGGAAAGCTAAAAGCATATCTTATTTAAAACAAACTTATGAACGCGTTTCACTCGTGGTAGCATTTCCGAATACGGCTATTCAACTGATTCGGGTTCCGTGGAGAAGGAACAAACATTTGAAAAGTCAAAGCTTGAACCCACAACACATGACAATCTAGATTGATCTAAATTCGGCTATTGAGAGCACTTGATCCCTTATAATAAACAAAGACTTAAAAGTACATCACATGGATCTCAAAGAGATAAAGCCGAAACCAACTGATCTAGATTGGGCAAAAGAGTGTTACATAAATTTAAACATAAAGCAAAATCCAAAGCAACACGTGGTAACTTAATGAATCTATTAGATCTTGCCAAATCTAATAGAGCCAATAACTAGCTTCGAGCTAGATCTTAGCCTACCACATGGCTCATGATCTAACAGGAAACCCTCTTGAACCAAGCTTAAATCCACCGCATGATACTAAGCAAGGTAACAAGACTACTTGCATCACGGTCTAAATCCACCGCATGATACTAGACATGATACAAGGTTGCCGGTACTTATGGAGGTCGATGGATCGATCATTCCTCTCGAAGAACTCGACGACTCGACTAAAGGACTCGAAGTTTGGCATGGGGCCGGTTTTGTTGTGTAGATGTTCGATCCCTTTTACAGACATCAAGGGTTTATATTTATACCCTTGTCCTAACACGACTCCTGGTCGACTACGAGTACAACATTTAATATCTAAATTAATGCTCCGGTGCCAATGTCCATCTCGTACCCGTCATCAATTCGTCCCTTCCTTATATCCGGGCCACGTCATCACGCATTTCCGAAAACTTCCTTTTAAAAGCGCAAACAGTCCTTCTGCCGAATGATAGCATATTGCGGACCGCAAGCATCTTTACCGAATCATCTGAGGAGATTTTTCCTGCCGACTGGCATTTCGTTACCAAACTCGGCCCACAAGTCAGTCCCTTTCCTGTACCAATTTTCGGTGTTAACAACTGGTACAATATTCTTTATTACACTCAGATGGGTGGACTCGAAGGTCCAAACACAAAACGATAACTCAAGATGAGTAGCTCCTTCTTCAGCTTCCACAGGCATGATAACTGGGGGATCTTCATGCCTTAGAATTCCCCGTAGTCACTCCAGTACTCCTCCTCACCCCCGATGTTCTCCTCTGAACAGCGGTAAGCAAGGGGTGAGCACACTTATGGTTGGAGCTCAGCAAGTGGGGGAAACATGCAAGGCTAACAAGGATAGGCTATGGTTCACAGCGGTAAGCATTTTATAAGTTGGTCAAATTTTACTTAACAGCACCTAGTTACTAAGTGTAAGTTTATACCAACCCTCTTAATTTAAAAGACATCTCAAACCAAAACCCATAAGACCCACGATTTACTTCCATCTTTAAGTTTGATTATCATGTGAGGGTCCAAGCCGCTCTTGACCGTGAGCATGGCTGTTATAACAGTTTTACACTCTGTAGAGGTTGTACACTTTACCCACAGTTTGTGTTCCCCAATTTGCCCGGGTTAGCTAGACCCTTAAACACTTCCAAGGTGAGTGGCTAGGGGTTCACTACGAAGCCTTTACAAAGGAAAGAAGAGAAACCAACAGCCCGCGATAGTTATAGCTCAGGGCGGACCATAACCCTCCCTAATGGTCAGCACCTTAGCAAAGGCTGCTACCCCAGAAGAACCGGGCTATACCCCTGCAACCCCGAGCCCCCTGTGCCCCTCTTGGAAAAAGGCTATCAGCTCATCCACTCTCCTAATTAATTGGCTAAGCCAGAGCCATGTGGACTGTGGTTGTACTGTTGTCTTGGGTGGTTCTCCATGTTCCATTTCAAATATTGGTGTTCTGGTCTTATTCGTTATCATATTCCAAACACAGAACTGAGTTGCATTGTATAACCAACATAAACCATCCCAAAAGTTTAAGCAAGCTAAGCAATTATCTACCCAAGCATTTGATAAACATGGTTGATCAAGGTACAAGATAAAACGTCTAGTCAAGTCCTTAAAAAGGTGTTTGCCCATCATATTAATGCATTGCAACAGAAATAGTAAATATTATTTTATCATACAGTGTTATAGGTTCAAAAGAGAAAATGCAGAGGGGGAAAGCCACTCGCCTTCCTCTACAAGCTGGGTATACTCTTCTTCAAAAGCAGGCTCTTCCTGATCACCTCCGATGGGGAGCTCAGACGAAACAGGCACGATATCTACGCAACAAACACATACAACAAACAATAAATAAACAGTACACCAAACAGTAACAAAACTTTAAAACTCGTTGTCTAAATGATTCTACTCGATGAGACGATCATTTCGATATATAGAACGCTAAAAACGGAGTTAAAACAAGAAAATTACGCTTAAAACAATTTTCAGGGACCTATCTGCAATAAAACTAAATTTTACAGGTCTTTTATAAATAAAACCAGGGGCTAAAACATAACTTCATATAAAAACAGGAGGGCTAAAATGCTAAAACACAAGAAAAAGACCTCTGGTGATATTATCCGGGGTAGACAGGGACTAACTTGCAAAAACTAGGACCTAATTGCAAGTTTCTCTTAAGGTGGAAGGACCGGCTTGCAATTCCTCAAAAGCTCAGGGGCTCTTTAAAGAAACCGTCATAGCCGAACCGTGGATCTCAGATCCAGCGGTCGTGGACGCGTGCACGCACGGTGAACCGCGTCGTGAACCCGGTGCACAGGTCCACGGTGGACCGCACCGAAGGGGTACGCCCCGAATAGATCACAGCCGCCCGTGCTAGATCCTACAGTCCTGATCGTGCGCGAGCGAGATGCGGCGGCGGGCACGCCATGGCCAGTTGCGCGGCGGCTCGCCGGCGTAGCCTCTGGACGGCGCTCCCGGCCACCAAATCGACCACGGGTTGGTGCAATGCGTAGCGAGGCTACACGCTCACGTGACAGGAGAGTCAAGGAGGGTGTCCGTGCCTTGACGATGGCTGGCGCCGGAAGGGGGCGGCGCGGCTACTCCGGCGAGCTCGCGCATGCGACGGTGAGGCCTTAGGGGAAAAAGAAATGGGTGGGAAGGTTTCTCACCACACGTAGAAGAGCTAGGCGAGCTTGAAGACTAAGAAAATGAGCCGGTGAAGAAAACCGACAACGGTCGCGGATCGGGCGGAGCTCCGGCGGGCAGAGGCAGCGGCGCTGCGTGCTAGGGGAGCTTCGGGCGCGTGTGCTTGCAGTGTGAGGGCAAAGGGGAAAGCGGGAGCTCGGGCTCGACCTTAAATAGCAATCGAGAGAGAGGGAGGAGAGGAGAGGCGGAAAGGGCAAGCGGTGGCCGGCGCTTGCCATTGAAGGCCGCGGGCATCTCGAGCAGGAGTGGGGGAAAGGGAAACAGTCGGATTTGAATGTGAGGAAATACCACCTTAATTGGCCGGCTCGGCGAGTAGGAAGGGGAAAGGAAGCGGCCGGGCGCGGCGAGAATCGCGGCGGCGGCTGACCGGGGCGAAGCGGAGGAGGGGGAAAGAGGAAGGAGAAGAGGGGGCGCCGCTGACCGGTGGGGCCGGGACGTCAGCGAGACAAGAAGAAAAGAAAAAGAGACGGCGGTCGTGGGCTACCGCGGGGGAAGGGGTTAGCAGGCTGCTGGGCCACCGGGCCGAAAGGTAAGCGAGGTAAGTTGTTTTTTTCCTTTTTCCTTTTCAAACTCTTTTCAAAACAACCTTTCAAATTCAAATTCAAATCAAACCTTTTTAAACTTTTCACAGAATTTTTATAATCTTTTTAGAATTTACACAAGCAACCAAAAACCATGCAAAGCCAAATAATGATGCACAATCACTTGTTGTCTCTAGATTAATTAAATTTAATTTAATAATTTAGAGCTCAAATGTAAATGGCATTTCAATTTAAAACCTTAGAACTATATTATCATGTTGCTAGGTGATTTTTAGTGATGGAATTTTAGGGTGTCACAAGGGCTGAGCGCCCCCTCGGGTGAGGTCCGCCTCACTCGAGGCTCCCACAGGCACGTCGCCCCCGCACCTGCTCCCCCGACCGAGCCATTTAATGCTCTGACATCTGCAGGTCCGCGCCACGTTCCTGACACGCCTGGAAATCACGCCCCAGCGCTGTTCCGCCGACTCCCCCGGTAAGGCCATCCCCGCCACTGTGCGGCGCTGTGCGGTAAGGCTAGTATCAGCTCTGTGACACTGTGCCACCCACTTATGTACGGCTGACGCGCCGCGCCCTCGACGGAGACCGCACCCGCGGGGGGGAGCACATGGTTCCTGAGCCACGTTTCCCCCACGGGATGCGCAACGCTGCGACGGCGTATGCCTCGTCTGCGAGCACCGACGTGGCGGCGTACGAGAACCTTCCCGGCCACCACCTCCTGGCGACCAGGAACCTCATCGCCACCACCAACGACGAGTCCTACCACGGCTCCGCTAGCGAGCTACCACCAGCCACCTCGCATGGGTACGCGGAGTGGGACTTCTCCGGCGTGCCTGACCCGGTGATGTTCCGGCGGTTCCTTGACGCCGCGGACTACTGGTTCGGCTACTCTGACTCCTCGAGCGCCGGCAGCCATGACCCTGCACGCGAGTGCTTTGTGGTCGGCGTCGGTGATGAGGTCGACGACGCAAGCTCGGCGGGAGCGGGCGACGAGGAACCCCCCGAGACCTAGGACCGAGTGCGCCCCGGAACCCGTGGTCGTCCGCGCCCCCACTTCGCCGACGGGTGGCGCCGACATCAACGCGCAGCTGGCTCAAGCGCGCAAGCTCGAGGCAAAGCTCGCGGAGGAGTACCGCGCGATATGACTGCTGCGTGCCTCCATCGCTGGGGAAGCCTCTGATCGCGGCGAACGTGTGCGCGAGCTGGGCAAGCAGGCCCGCGAGCGCATCAACGTCGACTTCAACATTGACGATCCGAACACGCCACCGGCGCGGGCCAAAAGCTCGTTGCGGCCGCAAGGCTGCTACGGGCCATGCCCGCGCTATCCTCGCCCGAGGCCCGAAACCTGCACCGCGAGGCGCGAGGGCGCTCATCGAGCAAGCGGCCGTTCAGCAGGCTGAGAGCTCGGCGTCCCACATGCGCCAGCCGGGCAGTGTGCGGGACAAAGGCGGCGCCCGGGGAAGAGAAGTGTCTGCCCACGTGGACGGCGATGCTAGGCAGCCGGCCAACCAGGGCCGAACGCCGGCCAAGGAGCGAATCCATGACGCGCGCGAACAAGCCCGGGATGGCGACGCCCGCAATGTCATCAACGACCGCCCAGTGGGCAAAACGGAGATGCAGGCGGTGGTAGGCTACAACCCATGGCGCGGCGAACGCTACGACAGCTGTGAGGATCGCTCACCGACACCGGAGCCCCCAAGGACTCGCGTGTTCAGTCAGGAGATCCGCACGGCGAGTTTCCTTCAACGCTTCTGCCAGCCCACCTCGATCGATAAGTACACGGGGAAACGGGCCCTCGTGTGTGGCTCAATGACTATCGCCTGGTGTGCCAGCTGGGCGGGGCCACCACTGACGAGGTCATCATCCGCAACCTGCCGCTGCACCTCACAGACTCGGCGCGGACATGGCTCAAGCACCTGCTGGCCAATCAGATCCATAACTGGGACGACTTGGTCCGCACCTTCGTGGGAAACTTCCAGGGCACGTACGTGCACCCTGGGAACTCCTGGGATCTGCACGCATGCACCCAAAAGCCCGGCGAGTCGCTCCGGGACTTCATACGGTGCTTTCCCAAGTGCTGTACTGAGATCCCGAGCGTGGCTCAGTCCGAGATCGTGCATGCCTTCCTCAAGGGTACGACCTGCCGGGACCGTGTGCGCGAACTTGGGCGTTGTTGACGGTTAATAGTTATATCAAAGTTCATTTAGACTTGCAAGCGGACAAGTCTCCCGTCGTAGTTAAGGGACCCTTCTTCCCTCGAGTGGTGAACTCAAGGTATCGAATCCGTGGAACAATGTGCAACGCAAGGATTCAATCTAGTAAAGCAAGGAAAGCTATCTAATGAAGTACTAAGTTGCATTTAATCTAAGATATCATCAAGAAAACTAATCTAATCTAATCTACTAAAGAGGTAGCAAGAGAAAGCAAAGAGATAACCGATCTAGAGAATCTAGATCATGCTTATGTTGTAGCTCCAAACAAGATAGATGAAGATAGAAAAGCGAATCTCCTTTAAAGCATCTTTAAATCGTGGCCTCCCTTCCGACTCCGAAAACACCCGCCTTTCGGAACCCCCGTTCTGTCACAACGTATCCCTACTCATGTGGGTAGTCTAGGGCGAGTTCGATAAGAACAAGTTGAAATCACTTGGCCGGTCCGGTATGCACCTCTATCCACCGCGGCTACAAGAGCACCCTATGTAATCTATCTTAAGTATAGATCATAGAAGAAGCAAAACCAAGAAGAAAACAAAATCATCGAGAAGGCACTTGATCGCTAGAAATCAGATTCACTATAAAAACTTCACGATGAATGATTACATGAACAAGATCACCATCGGGATCCTACCTCAATCTTGATCCTTGCTCCGGAGCTCCGACGTGGTCTTCCATGCAAGGTTCCCACGTCGGCTAGGGAGACCTTAGACAACTAGCACGACCCTCATCTCTGAGATGGTGTCCCTCAAGCTTCTCTGCTCCTTGGCAGCGGATGATGAATTGATTTATGTGTGGCTCTCGGTCATGGGGCTATAAATAGCCCGAGATGCATCTAGGTCAAAGGGGGGCCGACTGGGCCTCGAAATGGGCTGGGCCGGCCGGCCTGGGCCCATCTCGGCCTAGTCCGTGTCCTCCTTCGTCTGGTATTGCTTCCTGAGTCTTCTAGATCCTCTCCCCTTTTGCATGTGGGCCCTTGTCGTCGGTTTCTCTCCGAATTGGACGAAGCTCCTTAATTCGCAAGATTCGGCACTTTTCTGGCTAGGTCCTCAGAGTTTGTCATCTTGTCGGGTTGGGTCCTTGGGCTTCTTGGAGTCGTGTTCACTTCATTGCTTGACTTCTACCGGGCTTTAAGGTCTTGTCATGAGGTGCTTAATGAACTTATCCCGGAAGTCTTACTTTCAACGCTAAAACCCTGTGTAAACACTTAACTCCAAAACCGACATGCAAGTGAACTTGTTGTACCACGGGGGTTAGTACCAATGGATAAGATATAAAAGTCATGCCAACACCGAAGGTAAACTCATGGCTAGGTTGTCGGATTTTCATCGTCACAGCTCCCCCATGCTTAAACCTTGCTCGTCCTCGAGTAAGCTTTCGATGGATATCATTGTTGCTCTTCATTGTTTAAACCTTGCACTTGATCATACATGAGAAAACATAATGCTCTCAAAAAGTTTAGTTCGTTAAAGTTCCATATTGTACTAGCCTTCCTCCCTACGGAGGGTAGATATTTAATTAAGCTTATCCCACAAGTATTACATGTTCCAAAGTTCAAATGGATCTCAGAAATTTTGAAATAAAGAACAAGATGAAAAAGAGCTAAACCAAGTTCACAAATTTAAACCGCCTTGCACCTTGCTCATGAACTCTCATCTCATCATGTCTCTCAAGCCTATTTATTCTACTCGTTTCCCTCTCATAACATATTTATGTGGTAGGCTTTATATGGAGCTCTTTGGGAAAGTTTAGTCCTGCCAAGATATTATAAATGAGATGTTGTCAAAACAGGACAAGCTTCTCTTGGTCTTACCGAAACTTGTCAAAAAGGTCATTGGAAAATAATGTTATATCAAGGAGGGGAAAGAGAAAAATACACACACTTGAGATGGGTGGACATGTGCAAATGGCAAAGAGTGATCCCGAGGCACAAAGGAAGTCCTCGTTATCGGATTGCACATGGTTGGAAAATGAGTATGGATCTTTTAATCTTGAAGCCTCGCACTTTAGAGAACCGGGGAGCTTATGTTATTTTTACTCATACTCACATTTTTTCTTTTCTTTTTTCCTCATACATATTTTTTTTTCTTTATTTCTTTTTCTTTCTTTCTCTTTCTCATTTTTTTCTCATCAATGTTTTTTATTTGCTCCCCTTTGAACTCTAAAATTGCATTGTACCTACCTCCTCCCCCATGCTTAGACGTTTGCTCGTCCTCGGGCAAAGAGGTGATAAGATAAGGTAGGTACCGGAAATACTTTTCCTTTGGAGAGATACTTGAAGTCTTCAATCTTGGAACCATCGATCTTCCTTGAATTGATGATTCATTCTCAACGATAGGTTGTGGTCAAGGAGATAATCACAAAAGATGATATTTGGTTTTAAGGGTGGATATCCGGCGAGGTTTGTGGGATCTTCGATGTGGGGATACACAATGCACGGATAAGAGGCTAGCAATAAGATAGATACGCAAAAACGGAATGACCAGCTTCTTAGTCTCGGTCCAGAGAAATCACGGCCTGTAATAACTCACCCAAAAATAAACCTTGTATACTAAGTTTTTGCACTCAAATATATATATGGCTCTGGATAGGTAGAGCAACACGCAAGTGGTATTTATGACAAGGTTAGCTTTACATTTAAGAACAAAAATAAATCATCTTTAATTCATCTAAAATTTGAGAGCACATAAAACACTATGTGTCTTTATTTTTATCATAACCTCCGCTAAAGATTAAGCTAGCATTTAGATAATTTCAGATTTGTATTTCAAGAGAGCATTAGCTTAAACATGCATAAAACAATTACAAAGATAAACAAAGCGGCAATTATAATCATATATCATCATGGCACAAACTTTGTAACTTTACCAAAGGTAAAAACTAGGTGGTGACTTTATTCATGATGAAAATAAACACTAACACACATGCTGAAAATAAACTAACACACATGCTGAAAATTTAAATAAAAACTGAAAATACTACAAGCTGAAAATTAAAGAAAAGGGGGTAAAGGAAAGAACTAAAGCTTCTCCTCTTCTCTAATCTTCCGCCGGTGGTTGATATTGATAGTCTTGGTTGTCACACCCTTGCTCATAATAAGATTGCACCACTCCTCCTATGAATTGTATGACGGTGCTAAGTGAAGGCGTCAAAGCTTATAAGCGATGTTTGCATTTCCTTCACCCATTTGGTTTGCATTGGTTTGGATGGATGCAATAATTTGCATGTTTCTTGCAGCGTATCCTCCAATGGTGGCCACATTTTGTTGTGGTTAAGGAAGATGTGCATATGGCTCCGCGAAGGCTACGTTGAGCACCGCAAAATTTGGTGGGGGTATGGCTGTACCACTCCCCCATGCTTGCATTGGTACACCACCGTAGTAACTTGGCGGCGCCGGAATTCCTCCAAATGGTGGCACATAATTTTGTTGTGCACCTCCTTCTTGGGCCATAGAAGATCCTTCTCCTATAATCCTTCTCTTTTATTTTTCTTCGCCGGCACAAGAAGTCCTTTCTCTAACTAATCTTCTTTCCCCTCGAGAAAAAGTCTTAATCTTTGATCCGATAGGGGCAAATTTACTTTGGCCACTTTGAAGCCTCCTCTCTCATCTTCACTTATATATTTGCTTTTCTTCATATAATCAAATCCTAGGGAAGTCCCAGGTAGGAGATGCTCGGGGTTCCTTGTAATACCAAGTCTTAAAGAAATAGCCAACATGGAGAGGTAACACCCCGAACCAATATCTCCCGAACCCGATGTTGCTTCACAACACCACCGGTTGATCATGAGGTGAGAGGGGTCTATTGGCTGCCTGGCAATCAAAGCCGAGTAAAGCCAACTCAACTTCGTGTTGGTCATCTTTGTCTCTCTCATTCTCCCCAAAATCCTTTTGCAAATCCATGAGTGAAACTCTTGGATGATGGGGTTCCGGATAGTATTTCTTCGTTGATGGTCTTCTCCCGCGATCATACTCCAAAAAAACTTCCAATGTGCCTCATGCACATCCACTTGTTCCAGGGTTCCCTTTAGAAAACCGAGCTATTCCCTAATACATAGGGAACCGCTTGTTCAATCAAGATAGGAGACACTCGCCCATGGGTCTACGATACTAGAACATGCAATCATTTTGAACATGAAAACCAATCTAATCTATCGGGGGTTGTTACCACGGTTTCGCCCTTTCCCTCCTCTCGTACTCAGTACGTGAAGGTATTCATGACTAGACCTATGATGGACATGGCGTGTTGAATGGATCCAAGGAAGCATTGGAACCATTACTCCCTTTACGGCATGGTAGCTAACCTTAAGCATTAAAGTATATTCAACACAAGATGATAGATAGATAATCCGACAAAGTATGATTACATCTCAAGATCGATTACAACCCATGGATGAAAGGAGATTACCCCATCAAGGTGCTATAGCACCGTTGATCAAGGTTACCCTTCCGACGGTGTCTTCCTTCTTCTCCACTTGTGGGCTCCCTCCGAACGGAATGAGAGACTCAGCACTCCTTCATCAAGGATATGCGCCATGGTCATGAGAATTTCCTAGGCGAATTCCTTGTGGGTGTTTGCCGACACTCCGTTAGAGAATTGCACCGGTGTCCCGTATGAAAACCCAATATGTGGAGAGCTTGGTCGTTGAAGTCGACGTTCGCTACAAGCCTCTACCTAAGGCGAGCAAGCTTCTTCTCCTCCTCCTCCGTCATGATGACATACCCCTCAGAATACCGCGGAGCGTATGGAGGTGGAGCGGATGATCGTGTCGAGTGGCGAGGTTGGACGGGCGGCTCCTCCATATGTCCTTGAGGTTTGGTGAACCTCATAAACGAGTTTCGTGTAGCCCTCATGCCACCGAGGAGAAGAGTGTGGTTCCTCCTCGGCGGTGCCATGTCCTCCTCCATACTCTGAGGAGACTCGGAAACCGAGTGCCTCCTCGAAGTTGATGATGGCTTAGACGACGATGATCCCTTCTTCTTTGGTGAAAAGGCTTGTAGTTTTCTTCCATGAATGCAGCACTCTCCCTCACAAATATATATCCGGGGTTTTCACCCGGTAACGAGGTACACAAATTATTTTGGAGTCTGGACTTTGAGTGGATTAAGGATGTGATTTGTTGTACAAAACAAGCGGGGTGGATGGCTAAGTCTAAGGTGGTTTCGGACTACAAACTAGAGCACACGAACAAAGAGCTAGATGGGAGACTTACCTCTCTCCTCCTCTTGGCTCGGTTCTTCTCTAGCGCACTCATGTTTGCTTGTTGCTTCGTGACCCTGTGCACCTTCCCAACGTTCTCGTCCACTCCTTTGCTTGCTTTATTGCTCCTTCCACTTGATGTTTTCGCTTTGACTCACTTCCATACTCCCTTGCCTCACATGCCTCCATGATATTCCTACAAAACAAAGCCTTGGCTACCCCCCATGCTTGTACTTTGCATGTGGTTAGATAAAAGATGTTGGAGGGGCATCCCATGATGTATCATGGTGCATGTATGGTTAGGTTAACTAGATTGCCTCCCTCTAAGCATGCTTTAATGCTAAGCACACCCTAATTTAGAAAATAAAAAATCAGAGATATTAATGAGTTAAAATATAAATTTAGAGGAGTTTTTAAAGCATTAAAAACAAATGTAAGTCGACAATATTTCTGACTACTTTTATGTTGGTCCCACCGGTATCGTTTGCCTTCATTAGTTGAGAGCAAACTTTTCCCGGCTTGATCATGGGGCATAGGTTTAGGTTCTAATTTTTATTAGATGAGAGATATTTTGAATGAAATAAAATTAAATGAGGCTTAGAAAAATTCTAATATTAGAGAAACCAAGGATATGGATTTTTAAATCAACCAAAAGTCAAGTTTCTAGGTTCACCCGAGTCCTACCGTGCGCTGAATTTTAAATAACATCTAGATACAAGTCGTGGCTCTACTCGTGTGTTTTTAGCATGTAAAACAAGTCAACCACAACATCATAAAGAGGATGAATGGTTGAGTTAGGTTCTGAATTTTTTTTTTGGTTTTGGTTTCTCGAAAAGAAGCAAACAAACACATAGGATGGTTCATGTAAAGGGTTTATGATCAAAACAAAATATTCAACCAAGAATTATGTCTCTAATATTGTTCAACCATTCTAATTCTAATGTCTTGCATAGTAAAATTTAAAACTAAATTACTTTAAAAGACTCGAAAAACCTGGAATCGGGTTGTCCTCCCGGTAGCTTATTCTTGACTCGACGAAACGGGTTGCCGCCCGCCTAGCGCTTCGTTTATAGTCCATGGCTAGACTTCTTCACTTGATTACTTCGGATCAACGCTCTTTGTGGGCATTGCAATCTTGGGTACCCACTTCCGCACCATCTTGGGCACGGGCTTATTCTTCGGCTTAGTCATATTTTTGGTCTTCACAGGCTGGCATTGTCCTTTGGTCTTGACGGATGCAACATCTTCCTTCATGTAATGGCTCGGCATCTCAAACTCCGGTCCTTCGGTCGTGATCTTCGTTGTCTCCTAGTGTGATCCTCCATCTCTCCCGAACGAGTTTGAGTAGCCTTCGCCGTCTCGGGACCTTGGGGTTGTCTCGGATATTCTCCTTTGTCACCCATCGGTTGTCCGGCAAGTTGTCCCACTTGCATCTCTAGCATCTTCATCACGATGAACACTTCACGTATAGAGTTTCCGACCTCCATCACCTTGCCATCTAAATTCTCCAATATTTTCTCCATATCCTTGAACTTAGTGACGGCGTCCTTGTTGACCTTAGCTTGCTCGTCCATCAAGTCCTTGAATTGTGCACAAAGAAGAACCAAATCTTGAATGGACGTACTTGCATTAAATCGGGGTGTACCTTGGACATGGTCGTACTCCTCACACTCCTTGCATGTGGATCTTTCTTCGGCAGCCTTTAGGTGTTGAGCTTCTTTCTCTATCTCCATCTTCTCCATCCTCCTCTTAAGTAAACCGTTATGCCACTCAAGGAATTCGGCTCGTATGTATTCTTTGAAACGCTCCAAAGCTCTCGCAATCGTCATGCGGATAGTTGAGACCTTGATCTTGAATGGCCTTCCGGCGTCTTGAAGGTTTATGATAGGTAGATCAACGATGTCCTGGGTGCATAGCTCGATCTTGCGCTCCGGTCGTTGAGGTTGATCTTCCTTTGGACTTGGAGGTGGTGATTCCCTTGGAGATTTTGACGGTCCTTCGACTTTGGCTTTTGGATCTAGGGTTTCCAACCCTTTAGCTTGTGTTGCACGTCTCCTTTGCCTGTAAAGTTTTCCTGGATCATCCACAAAAAAGTTTGGGTTTCTTGGAGAGGTAGCCAACCATCTTCGGTTAGGGTTAGCAATAAAACAAAAATATAAAAAGAAAAGAAAAAATAGGGTTAATCAAAACTAGATTAGATTGATTTTTTTTCTTTTCGAGGATGATCAAACTTAAGAGATGCAAAAGAAAATCAAAAGAAAAACTGAAAAATAAGCGATACTAGATCGGATCTTGATTGCTTGTTCCCCGGCAACGGCGCCAGAAAAAGGGGCTTGTTGACGGTTAAAAGTTATATCAAAGTTCGTTTAGACTTGCAAGCGGAGAACGCAAGGATTCAATCTAGTAAAGCAAGGAAAGCTATCTAATGAAGTACTAAGTTGCATCTAATCTAAGATGTCATCAAGAAAACTAATCTAATCTAATCTACTAAAGAGGTAGCAAGAGAAAGCAAAGAGATAACAGATCTAGAGAATCCAGATCATGCTTATGTTGTAGCTCCAAACAAGATAGATGAAGATAGAAAAGCGAATCTCATTAAAAGCATCTTTAAATCGTGGCCTCCCTTCTGACTCCGAAAACGCCCGCCTTTTGGAACCCCCATTCTGTCACAACGTATCCCTACTCATGCGGGTAGTTTAGGGCGAGTTCGATAAGAACAAGTTGAAATCACTTGGTCGGTCCGGTATGCACCTCTAGCCACCGCGGCTACAAGAGCACCCTATGTAATCTATCTTAAGTATAGATCGTAGAAGAAGCAAAACCAAGAAGAAAACAAAATCATCGAGAAGGCACTTGATCGCTAGAAATCGGATTCACTATAAAAACTTCACCATGAATGATTACATGAACAAGATCACCACCGGGATCCTACCTCGATCTTGATCCTTGCTCCGGAGCTCCGACGTGGTCTTCCATGCAAGGTTCCCACGTCGGCTAGGGAGACCCTAGACAACTAGCACGACCCTCATCTCCGAGATGGTGTCCCTCAAGCTTCTCTGCTCCTTGGCGGCGGATAACGAATTGATTGATGTGTGGCTCTCGGTCAGGGGGCTATAAATAGCCCGAGATGCATCTAGGTCAAAGGGGGGCCGACTAGGCCTCGAAATGGGCTGGGCCGGCCGGCCTGGGCTGACTGGCCTGGGCCCATCTCGGCCCAGTCCGTGTCCTCCTTCGTCTGGTATTGCTTCCCGAGTCTTCTAGATCCTCTCCCCTTTTGCATGTGGGCCCTTGTCATCGGTTTCTCTCCGAATTGGACGAAGCTCCTTATCTCGCAAGATTCAGCACTTTTCTGGCTAGGTCCTCGGAGTTTGTCATCTTCTCGGGTTGGGTCCTTGGGCTTCTTGGAGTCGTGTTCACTTCATTGCTTGACTTCTACCGGGATTTAAGGTCTTGTCATGAGGTGCTTCATGAACTTATCCCGGAAGTCTTGCTTTCAACGCTAAAACCCTGCGTAAACACTTAACTCCAAAACCGACATGCACAAGTGAACTTGTTATACCACGGGGGTTAGTTCCAATGGATAAGATATAAAAGTCATGCCAACACTGAAGGTAAACTCATGGCTAGGTTGACGGATTTTCACCGTCAACAGGCGTAGCCCGCCGATCGACTCCAACGAGTTGTTCGACATCGCCACCAGCTTTGCTTCCGGCGAGGAGGCGGTGGGGGCTATCTTCGACAGCAAGAAGGGTAAGCGTGTGGACGACACGCCCGCGGAGGGCAGCAAGTCCAAGGAGCCCCAGCAGAAGCACAAGCAGGGCAAGAAGGGCAAGAAGCCGCGCTGCGAGGCGCGCGCACAGGGACACAACGATGACGGGGACGAGGCCCTCGCAGTCAACCCGGCCCGAAAGGGCCGTCAAGCGGCTCCTCGAGGCCCCGGCGTATTCGACGACATGCTCAAGAAGCCCTACTCGTACCACAATACACCGGTCAACCACACCCTCGAGCAGCGCGACATGCTCAAAAACTACTACAATCGCACCGCCGCGAAGGATGGCGAGGCCAAGAAGGACGGGGGTGATGGAGACGCCGGTGGCTTCCCGGTGGTGGAGAACGTCTTCCTCATCTTCGAGGGACCGACCGTGGACATGTCCAACAGCCAGCGCAAGTAGGAGCGGCACGAGGTCCTCACAGCGGAAAAGGCTCCTCCCTCCTTCCTCGACTGGTCGGAGGACGCCACTACCTTCAGCCGCGAAGATCACCCGAACCGCATCCCTAATGCGGGCCAGTACCCGTTGGTCGTCGACCCGGTAATCGGCAACGCGGGGTTCTCCAAGGTGCTAATGGACGGAGGCAACAGCCTCAACATCCTCTACGCACACACTATGCGCCTGCTGGGGATCGGGTTGGACCAGCTGCGGCCCAGCATGACGCTGTTCCATGGCGTCGCGCCAGGCAGATCGATCTGGTGGTCTGGTTCGGCACACCGGACAACTTCTGCAAGGAGACTCTCACCTTCGAGGTGGTGGGGTTCAAGGGCGCGTACCACGCAATCTTGAGGACCAGGAGCATCCCGGTGGTTGATGGATGACCGCTCCTCAGTGATGAGTGATTGACAGCGGGTGTTGGACTGACTCTTGGCTCAGTGCGCAGGTGTAGGCTGCGGCCTAGTTCGTGTTGTTGCAGGTGAAGAACGGGCGCGAAAGGTCTTCAGCCTTGAGGGGCCTCCGGGAGATGGAGAGACAAGTAGGCTCGGTTCGAGGGACCCGGTGGACGGCGGGACTAGGTGCGGGTCACATGGTGGTGACACGAGCAAGACGAAGCATGGACGATCGAGCCGGTGCACGGTGGCGGTCAAGTCAAGTGGGTTGGCGGGAGGTCGGACCGAGCACGCGGGGTTTGGTGGTTTGCCCACAAAACCATCGGAGGACGGTTTCTTGGTTTGGGCCTCAAAACCAAGTCCGAGGGCCCAACACGACGGATACGGGATCCGGGCGTGTCGGGAAGCTTCGAAGCGGAGGACACGCGGCGGGATCGCATGACTTGCGTCGGGAGGACGCGGGGTGCGGCAAAGGCGTGGCCGTCCGATGGCAAGACCCACAAACATTACCTAAATGCCCCTACATGGGTTGTATCGCCAGTAGTTAACTTAGGGGCACTCAAGTCATTTTCACTCCGGCGGGACCTGATATATAAGCCATGAGTGTGTGTGGATGGCTCTCTGTCTCGGTGACTTAGGGTTTCATTTCCTCCCTCCCTTTTCTCATTTTCGTAGCTATTTTCTTCTCTATTTTCTCTAGGCTAGCATGAGAGCTTCATGAGAGATTTGTTGAGAGGGATGGATGCTAGGGCGGCATGCTAGACCTTGTGAATCTTTCCTGGTTTGTATAGAAGATTCAGAGTTGCGTTTTTCGTGGTCTTTTTGTGCTTGTTTTCGTGCCTTTGTTCTCGGTGTGATTTCGCGGATTTGAGTGGGTTTCTCCCCGAATTTCTTTGAGGGAAACATGGATAGATGTCTCGTGCATCTTCGTGATTGATCTTGTGCCCTCAAACGCCGGGAAACCACTTCGATTCAAGGATTTTCGTTCGGTGCTCTAGCTTTTGGTGGTGCTCAAAGGATTCGCGATTTCCTGTGATTTAGGAAGTGAGGAGGCAAGATTTTTGGGCTATAGCATCCTTGTGGGACGCTTTTCAAGTCCCCAAACCCTTGTCTCCACAGCTTCAACCGTTTGGGAAATCCGATGATGATTTGGGGGAGTTGACCTTCGAGGTCGTTGTTTTTTCCGCTTTCGTCCGTGCCTCGCGGACGGTCCGCGGTGTCCTGGCGGACGGTCCGCGCCGCACGTGTTCGTCAGGTGTTCTTTGTGTTCTTGCTCGCCTTTTGTTTCGATCCGTCGTGATTTTGAGTTTTTGTTGGACGAAGTTTCGGACGGTCCGCAGCAGCGGGCGGACGGTCCGCGGGTGCCTGGCGAACAGTCCGCGTGCTCCCCGCGGACGGTCCGTTTTACGAGGTTCGCTTTCGGTGGTTCGTTGGTTTTAACGGACGGTCCGCGGCCCGGGCCGGACGGCCCGCCGTACGGGCGGACAGTCCGCGGTACATTGGCGGACGGTCCGCGTGGCCCGTGCGGACAGTCCGCCCCTCCTGGCCGGACAGTCCGCCAGAGCCTGTGTGTCTTGCTTCTTGGTTCGATTACTTCCTTCCTTTCTTGTGCTTCCGCGTGTGCTTCAAGGAATTGTTCCTAGGACTAGAGGTTAATCCATAACCTCGTGGTTTTGGCGATTGGAGTGTGATTCGATCCATCGCTTGTGTGTGACCGGGATTTGACTAGGGTATAGGTCGGGTTCTTTGTGAAGAATTTTTACCGGCTCCTATTCACTCCCCCCCTCTCTAGTCGTCATCTGATCCTTCAATTGGTATCAGAGTGTGGTTCCGGATTCTTTGCGACTTTGACAAGTCTTGAATCCTAAGATGGCGTACGTTGAGCGGGGCGGTCCGCCGCACTTCGATGGCAAGGGTTACCACAAGTGGGTGGCTCGTATGATGATCTTTCTTCGTGGAAAGTTGTTGGATTTCATTGTGCTTGGCAAGACCTATGCTATTCCGGTCAACATCCATACTCTTATGGTGACCGATGCCGGTGCTAAGGCCAAGTATGAGGCAAATGCAAAAGCTGTTGATCACTTGGTCCGAAGCTTGTGTGATCCGGAGTTTGAGCGTGTTCGCCACTTGAATCTTGACTGGCAAATTTGGGAGAAGTTGTTGGTTGCTCACGGTGGTGATAACCATGTGAAGGCTCGCCTCTTTGTCTCTTACCGGATGCAATATGAGAACTTCACTCAACTTCCCGGTGAGGACATTGATGCGATGTTTCAGAGGTTCACCGCCATCGTGAACAACATGAAGGCTAATGTTGAGGATTTTCCTTACACCGAGCATGATCAGGCTTTGAAGCTCTTGCATGTCTTGGACCCAAATGTTTGGGGTGCTAAGGTTGAGTCCATCAAGGAGTCTGGGCAATATTTGACGATTGAGTTGGATGATCTCTTTTCTAAGCTCAAGTCGGCTGAGGTTGACAGGAAGTTGCAATCCAAGCATGAGGGCTCGACTGACCATAGTCTTGATCTTGTGGGCGGATCAAAGGGCAAATCTAACCCTTCCTGTCGACAGTTTTCCTTGTCTTCTCTTATGTCTATTCCAGATGAGGAGTTTGATGTGCTGGGCGAGGAGGAGCTGTCCTTGCTCTCAAGAAGGTTTGATCGACTACACGAGAGTCGGAGGAATGCAAGGCGGAGCTCAGGGACGTGCTACAAGTGTGGCAAGCGTGGCCACTTCATCGTTGAGTGCCCGGCAGCGGAGGAGAACAAGTACAAGATGAGCGAGTACAAGGCGCACCCAAGGCGTGAAGACAAGTACTCCTCCAAGGGCAAGCACTTCAGCAAGTCCAAGAGCAAGGACAAGGACAAGCGGCGACCGAGCAAGGGCGGCTACAAGAAGGACAAGGCAAGAGCCATGGTGGCCGGTGCAAGCGACGTCGACTCAAGCTCAAGCGATGCGCAGTCAAGCTCAAGCAGTGAAGATGAAGATGCCGGGAGGCGCAAGGGCAAGAAGAGTGCAAGCTGGAACCTCAGCGGATTGAGCTGTGTGGCGCTTGAAGGCTTTTGTGGCATGGCTCATAGCTCGAGCAGCAAGAACAGCGAGAAGGAAGACAGTGACTCCGACTCGGAGGATGAGGTAAATCGTGCCCTCGACTCTTTGCTTGCTGAGATCACTAGGTTGAATGGCTTGATTGACAACCGTGATACTGTGTTGAGAGATGCTAAGAAGATGAGGAAAGATCTTAGGGCTCAACTTGAGAATGCTAGTGAGAAAGTAGGAGAGTTAGAGTCCAAATTGCTTGAATTGAAACTTGAGAATGACTCTTTAAAACTTGCTCCTACTACTCCTGATGATGTTGAATGTCTTGAGTGTGATGCATGGTTGAATGAGATCAAGTTGCTTAATGAGAAGAATGCTTCCACTTTGGCAAAACTAGATGCTCTTAGGACTGAGTATGATGAGCTTAAGGCTAGACCTACTTTGCTTGGTGCTTGTAAATCATGTCCTACTATGCATGCTAAGCTTGTTGATGCCCGTTCTACCATTAGTTCTTTGGAAGCATCTTTGAAATCTCCTGTTGTCAATGCATGCACTAGCTGTGATGAAGTTACTTTGCGCAGTCTTGAACTTACTTCCCGTTTGGATGTCATCTATGAGGAGAATGACTATTTGAGGAAGGTGTTGGGTTGGTTGTACGGCGGGAACCTCAATTGAAAATCATGATTGAGGAGTTCAAGAGAGCCGATGGTCGTGGTTTGGGTTTTGAGAAGTTGGGTGAGAAAGTGTGAGAGAACAAGTGGGGAGAGTGTGTATGAGAAGTGTGTTGAGTCTAACCCCGAGTTTGAGGTGATCGGAGACATCCAAGTCCCACTTCCAAAAGCACCCAAGAACTCTTTCACACCAAAGCCCAACCACCTTTGCAACAAGCTTGACACAACCCAAGATCCACCCAAATTCCCACCTAAGACAAATGACTTCCGTAAACCAGGTGAGGTTTGTGAGTGAGAAGGGTGAGAAGCCTAGAGAGAAGCCAGAGCCAAAACCAAAACCCATCCCCTTCAGGTGTGAGTATTGTGGCAAGGAGAGGCATCTTGCAGAGTTTTGCTACAAGAGGAAGAGGGATGAGAGGCTTGCTAAGGAGCAAGCAAACCAGGATAGGTATAGCCAGTCTCATGGTATTCCTGAGCCTAGAGTGCCACTTCCACGGGGTGTGGGAAGTGTGAGAAGTGTTGGCATGTTCCCACAGAGAGGTGGTGGTGCGAGGTTTGAGAGGAGAGATGATGGTGTGCGTGCTGGTGAGAGGTTTGGTCGGGCTCGTGGTGGTTTTGCTGGACGTCCCCCTACTCGTCCTCAATACGGGTTTAGGGGAGATGATCGCAACTTTGGGTTCCAGAGGAACTACGGACCACGTTTTCCCCCTCGTGGTGCTCGTACTCCTCCCATGGGACATGGGAAGTTTGGTGGCAAGGGAATGATGTTTCCTAACCCCTCTTTTGAGCAGATGGCTTGACACTGGTTTAACTTTCTTTGTGCTAACCCCAGTGTCGAGTCGCTAGCTCACTCTCGTTCTTGTTTCTGACTACAGGCAGGAGGCTTGGAGAACATTTGGTTGATCGACTCCAGATGTTCTCGACACATGACCGGAGATAAGAAGTGGTTCTCTAGCCTCACCCCAGTGAAGGAAAAGATGTACATCACATTTGGGGACAATGGATGAGGAAGGGTGATTTCTGAGGGTGTTGTGCATGTGAGTGACAAGGTAACATAGAAGAGGGTTGCTCTTGTGAAGTCTTTGGGTTTCAATTTGCTTTCGGTTTCTCAGTTGCTTGATGAGGGTTTTGAGGTGTGTTTCAAGTCTGGCGAGTCTCGTTTGCTGGATTCTCGAGGTGATCTTGTTTGTATGATCATCCCCGAGGGTCGATTTTCGTGGGCGATTTCTCTCGTTCTTTGGGTCCTCGCTCGGTTGTTTGATGGCTGGTCCTTCTACTGATTTGTGGAAATGGCATAGGCGGTTGGGACACTTGAGCTTTGATTTGGTTTCCCACTTGAGTGGTCTTGACCTTGTCCGAGGATTGCCGAGGTTGAAGCTTGAGAAAGATTTGGTTTGTGCTCCGTGTAGGCATGGCAAGATGGTAGCCACTCCCCATCCACCCCTGACCGATGTCATGACCGAGCGTCCGACAGAGCTGTTGCATATGGACCTTGTTGGGCCAGCTCGAGTTCGCTCGGTGGGGGGAAGTGGTATGTCCTTGTTGTGGTGGGCGATTACTCTCGCTATGCCTAGGTGTTTTTCTTGGAAGACAAGAGTGAGACATTTGGTTTTGTTCGAGATCTGATCGTGAGGTTGAAAAACGAGAGGCATGGGAATGCCATCCGAGCTATCCGCAGTGATAATGGCTCAGAGTTCAAGAACTCTCGTTTTGATGCCTTCTGTCGTGATCTAGGTCTTGAACATCAGTATTCGACCCCTTATGTGCCCCCTCAAAATGGAGTTGTGGAAAGGAAAAATCGGACTCTTTGTGAGATGGCTAGGATGATGCTCCATGAGCACAGGACTCCTAGGAGGTATTGGGCTGAGGCGGTCAATACGGCTTGTCATGTCTCTAACAGGATTTTATTGCGAGCTTTCAAGAAGAAGACCTGTTATGAGCTGATGCATGGTCGGGCACCCAAGGTGAGTCATTTCCGGGTCTTTGGCTGCAAGTGCTTTATTCTTAAGAAGGGAAAACTCGACAAGTTTGAGGCTAGGTCTAGTGATGGTATTTTCTTTGGATATGCTAACCACTCTAGAGCCTATAGGGTGCTTAACCTTGAGACTAACAAAATCATGGAGACTTGCGAGGTAACCTTCGACGAGACAATGCCATGTACCTCTCTTGGCTTTGAATGTGCAGGTGAAGAGGAGATGGCCGAGGACCTCTTTGAAGAGGAGAAGGATGAAGCTGGAGATGATGATGGAGAGAACCATGCGCCTGAAGCTGAGTGTGTACCCACTACTTCCCCTACGACCACTATGGAGTGTGGACCATCTACTTCATGGACAACGACGGTGCGACAAGAGGACCAGGCGAGAGAAGCTGAAGTTGAGGGGGAGGTAGTCTCGAGGCGTGAGGCTCCCCGGCGGATTCAAGAAGTGCATCCCCTGTCGAAGATCATTGGGGACATCGACGAACGTACTACACAGTCAAGGTCCAGTAATTCCTCTCATTTTGCTCATGCTGCTTTTGTTGCCACCTTTGAGCCCGAGGACATTGGACACGCTTTATCTGATGCAAACTGGGTCAATTCTATGCATGAGGAGTTGGAAAACTTTGAGAGGAACCAGGTATGGGAGTTAGTTGAACCACCTCCAAATTGCCATCCCATAGGAACCAAGTGGGTTTCGAAGAACAAAGAGGGAGAGAATGGGATGGTTGTGAGGAACAAGTCCAGACTTGTTGCTCAGGGGTTTAGTCAGAAGGAGGGGATCGACTATGAGGAGACCTTTGCTCCTGTGGCCCGTCTTGAGGCAATTCGGATCCTTCTAGCCTTTGTCGTGGCTAAAGGGTTCAAGTTGTTTCAGATGGATGTGAAGAGTGCCTTTCTGAATGGGGTCATAGAGGAGGAGGTGTATGTGAAGCAGCCACTTGGGTTTGAGAGTGAGTTGTACCCCCACAGGGTGTACAGGTTGAAAAGGGCTCTGTATGGGTTGAAACAGGCGCCCCGTGCTTGGTATGGGAGATTGAGAGGTTTTCTATTGAGCAGAGGGTTTGTGATGGGTACCGTGGATAGGACTTTGTTTCTCCTCAACCATGGAAATGACTTGTTGATTGTTCAGATATACGTGGATGATATTGTCTTCGGTGGCTCTTCACATAACCTTGTTGCCAAGTTTGCAGATGAGATGAGCAGGGAGTTCGAGATGAGCATGATGGGCGAGTTGCAGTACTTTCTCGGGCTGCAGATCAAGCAAGTGAAGGACGGGACATTTGTGCACCAGACCAAGTACACGAAAGACATGCTGAGGAAGTTCCAGATGCAAGATGTGAAGCCGATGTCGACTCCCATGGGGAGTACGGCCACTTTGGATGCGGATGAGGACGGAGAACCGGTGGACCGGCGGGAGTACGGGGAGCATGATCGGCTCCCTCCTCTACTTGACGGCGACGAGGCCAGACATACAGTTCAGCGTGTGTCTGTGCGCTCGTTTTCAGGCTTCGCCGAGGACATCACATCGACAGGCCATCAAGAGGATCTTCAGGTACCTACAGTCTGCCCCTGGTCTTGGCCTTTGGTATTCGTCCTCCTCGACTCTTTCTCTTCATGGTTTTTCCGATGCGGATTTTGCTGGTTGTCGAGTCGAGAGGAAGTCTACTTCTGGTACTTGTCAGTTTCTTGGGTCTTCGTTGGTTTCATGGTCTTCCCGCAAGCAGTCTAGTGTAGCTCAGTCTACCACCGAGGCGGAGTATGTTGAAGTCGCGAGTTGTTGTTCCCAGCTATTGTGGATTTCATACACTTTGAGAGACTTTGGTGAGGAGTGCACCCAGATCCCACTTCTTTGTGATAGCACCAGTGCCATAAGCGTAGCTAAAAACCTAGTGCTTCACTCCAGAACCAAACACATAGAAGTGAGGTATCATTTCTTGAGGGACAATGTGGAAAAAGGAACCATTGTGTTGAGTCATGTCCCTACCCAAGATCAGCTAGCCGACATCTTTACAAAGCCTCTCGACCAAGCTACATTTGTGCGCTTGCGGGGGGAACTTGGGGTTTGTTGTCCTTTCTAGTTGATTCTTGGGGATTTCCTTTTTGTATCATATGTATCATACCATGTTTTACTTTGATGTATATACATGCCTTGCTTGATGTATAAACCATGGTAGGATAGCCATCTTGTCATGTATCATGTTGCATTTGTCTCATATTGCATTTTAGGATGATGAGCTTCTTTTATATGCCTTATTTGAGTCTCTTTGGCTATTTGTGAGATTTTGGTCATATGTGTGGAGAAATGGTGATGTGAAGCTATGCTCTTGGAATATTTGAGATATATGTGTGGTGAGATAGCTCTTTTTGAAATAAATGCTAATCTTGACTAACTTTTGGTGAAAGGTGCTCCACTCATGTGTAGTAGTGTATCCATGTCATGTTTTGATCTAAATGTGCTTTTCATGCTTAGATTGTGCTTGGATGTTTTTTTCTTGCATTTGGGCCAAAGGCCGAATATCATTGTGAATGTTTAGCCTATGTTGCATTCATGGGGGAGCATAAGCTTCTTTTTGCCGCAAAGGCACTTCATGTACCATGAAATGTTTTAATCTTGAAAAGAAGTGTACAATGCTTGAAAAATGCTCCATCCATCATGTCTATGCTTAAAATGCCTTATCTTTCACATATGGGTGCAAAACATGTTGCATGATGTTCACCAGTGGAGAAGTCTCCCCGAAGTGGACACATGGCTCATGAGCTTTGACATGACATGCTTTGCTTTATGGGTGTTTGCCATGATCTTTTGCTAAGAAATTGATATCCTTGTATGATCTTTAAATGGTATGCATGTTTGTGGCTCAAGTGTGACATGGATAGGCTTTTACATGTGAAGCGAGCCTTCTTTTGGTAAAATTGCTTAAATCTGAAAATTTTGCTTTGTCACATGCTTGTATTTTCATATATTACCTGTGGCACTGCTTTGACTATGCTATGATTCATATGTGTGATTTTTGTCTCATTTCTAGCCTTTGACACCAGATTTGGCCTATTTGAGAAGCTCATGTAGATTTTTATATGCTTTGTTTTGCATTTCTACATTTTCACCTTGATTCATACATTGTCAACAAGGGGGAGAAGAGGTGAGCTTAATGAAAATTCAGAAGAGGTGAGCTACATGTTCAGGGGGAGCTTGCATTTGTTCAGGGGGAGCTTTCTTGTTGATTTCAGTGTGGAGTTTGTGCTTTGCTTGGCTTGTGACCTTTCTTTGCCTTTCTTTGGTTTTGTTCACGAGTCGAGCTTCTTTGTTTTTCCTTCTTCTTTCTTCCTTTCTTTCTCTGAATTTCATTTCGCGTTGTGTGTTGTCAATGCACTCATCAAGGGGGAGATTGAGGACCAGGAGCGTCCCGGTGGTTGATGGATGACCGCTCCTCAGTGATGAGTGATTGACAACGGGTGTTGGACTGACTCTTGGCTCGGTGCGCGGTGTAGGCCGCGGCCTAGTTCGTGTTGTTGCAGGTGAAGAACGGGCGCGAAAGGTCTTCAGCCTTGAGGGGCCTCCGGGAGATGGAGAGACAAGTAGGCTCGGTTCGAGGGACCCGGTGGACGGCGGGACTAGGTGCGGGTCACATGGTGGCGACACGAGCAAGACGAAGTCATGGACAATCGAGCCGGTGCACGGTGGCGGTCAAGTCAAGTGGGTTGGCGGGAGGCCGGACCGAGCACGCGGGGTTTGGTGGTTTGCCCACAAAACCATCGGAGGACGGTTTCTTGGTTTGGGCCTCAAAACCAAGTCCGAGGGCCCAACATGACGGAGACGGGATCCGGGCGTGTCGGGAAGCTTCGAAGCGGAGGACACGCGACGGGATCGCATGACTTGCGTCGGGAGGACGCGGGGTGCGGCAAAGGCGTGGCCGTCCGATGGCAAGACCCACAAACATTACCTAAACGCCCCTACGTGGGTTGTATCGCCAGTAGTTAACTTAGGGGTAGTCAAGTCATTTACCACTCCGGCGGGACCTGATATATAAGCCATGAGTGTGTGTGGATGGCTCTCTCTCTCGGTGACTTAGGGTTTCATTTCCTCCCTCCCTTTTCTCATTTTCGTAGCTATTTTCTTCTCTATTTTCTCTAGGCTAGCATGAGAGCTTCATGAGAGATTTGTTGAGAGGGATGGATGCTAGGGCGGCATGCTAGACCTTGTGAATCTTTCCTGGTTTGTATAAAAGATTCAGAGTTGCGTTTTTCGTGGTCTTTTTGTGCTTGTTTTCGTGCCTTTGTTCTCGGTGTGATTCCGCGGATTTGAGTGGGTTTCTCCCCGAATTTCTTTGAGGGAAACATGGATAGATGTCTCGTGCATCTTTGTGATTGATCTTGTGCCCTCAAACGCCGGGAAACCACTTCGATTCAAGGATTTTCGTTCGGTGCTCTAGTTTTTGGTGGTGCTCAAAGGATTCGCGATTTCCTATGATTTAGGAAGTTAGGAGGCAAGATTTTTGGGCTATAGCATCCTTGTGGGACGCTTTTCAAGTCCCCAAACCCTTGTCTCCACAGCTTCAACCGTTTGGGAAATCCGATGATGATTTGGGGGAGTTGACCTTCGAGGTCGGGCTGTTTTTCTGCTCTGTCCGTGCCTCGCGGACGGTCCGCGGCGTCCTGGCGGACGGTCCACGCCGCACGTGTTCGTCAGGTGTTCTTCGTGTTCTTGCTCGCCTTTCGTTTCGATCCGTCGTGATTTTGAGTTTTGGTTGGACGAAGTTTCGGACGGTCCGCAGCAGCGGGCGGACGGTCCGCGGGTGCCTGGCGGACAGTCCGCGTGCTCCCCGCGGACGGTCCGTTTTACGGGGTTCGCTTCTGGTGGTTCTGTTGGTTTTAACGGACAGTCCGTGGCCCGGCCGGACGGTCCGCCGTACTGGGCGGACAGTCCGCGGTACATTGGCGGACGGTCCGCGTGGCCGTGCGGACAGTCCGCCCCTCCTGGCCGGACAGTCCGCCAGAGCCTGTGTGCCTTGCTTCTTGGTTCGATTACTTCCTTCCTTTCTTGTGCTTCCGCGTGTGCTTCAAGGAATTGTTCCTAGGACTAGAGGTTGATCCATAACCTCGTGGTCTTGGCGATTGGTGTGTGATTCGATCCATCGCTTGTGTGTGACCGGGATTTGACTAGGGTATAGGCCGGGTTCTTTGTGAAGAATTTTTACCGGCTCCTATTCACTCCCCCCTCTCTAGTCGGCATCTGATCCTTCACATCCTTGAGCGACCGTGCTACGCCAAGTCCATGGCGGTCCCGAACTACACCTACCTCAAGATGAAGATGCCAGGGCCCAAGGGCGTCATCACCGTTGGCTCATCGATCGAGCACGCGTTCGACCGGACGGACCGAACCGGCGGGGTCCGGTACCGGTTTACCGGTCCGTTCGTCCGGAAATCGGTAGAAACCGGGCAAATTCGAATTTCAAACCAAATTACCTAGTGCAAGCGGTTGGAACCGGTATACCGAACCGGTTCGATCGGTTCCGAGTCGTTTAGCCAAAAAACCGAATTAGTGGAGAATTTGACGTGTTTTCAAATTTGAATTAAACATTGAAAAATAAAAGAAAATTTTCTAAAATAATTGTAAGGTGCATATAATCTAATGGTGTCAAAACATTTCAAATATTAGTGTATTTAGTATTTTTTGCGGGGTATTAGAAATTCAACTGGCCAATTTGTTCTCCTTTTTCTTTTTTAGTTGAACTTCTAAAGCACGCAAACTATACTAAACGAACGAATATTTGAAAGTTTTTGACACCATTAAATTCTACACACCTTTAAGTATTTTTGAGAATTTTATGAGATTTTTTCATTTTTTAATTTAGATTCAAATTTTGAATTTGGACCGGTTGAGAACCGACCGACCGGTTCCCACCGATTCAGTTAACCCTGGCCCGCTAGGCCCTGTCCGAGCAAGCACGGGGGCCGTTCCCGGAGAACCTGTGGGTGATGCCACCGGACAAGTCCGTCTCGTGGGCCCCCTACTCCTGCAAGAACTACTCGTGCCTCGTGGACCGCGCTCGCCGTGCCCCGGGGAGCCGCCACGACGAGCACCGCGAGGCCAGCAGTTCGACCTCGCCGGCGAGGAGCAGCGGCGGGACCTCGACTACAACATCGACGTCGTGCTGGCGTCGAAGCCGCGGGCACGGTGCGGGTCGGGCTTGACATCGGCGGCGGCACGGGCACGTTCGCGGCGCGCATGGAGGAGCGCGGCGTGACCGTGGCGACCACGACCCTCGACCACGGCGCGCCGCTCGGCGCGTTCGTGGCGTCGGGCGGGCTCGTCCAGCTCCACCTCGGCGCCGTCGCCCGGCGGCTCCCGTTCTTCGACGGCACGCTCGACATCGTGCACTCGATGCACGCGCTCGGGAACTGGATCCCCGGCGAGGTGGTGCCGGTGGAGGCGGGGCTCTATGACATCTACCGCGTGCTCCGGGCGGGCGGGATATTCTGACTGGACCACTTCGTCTGGCGTCTGCACCCGGAAGGAGATGACCGACTTGTACGTGCTCGAGAAGGTCGGCTTCCGGATTCCGGAAGCTCCGATGGAAGTGGAACACTGGCAAGAAGCTCGACAAGGGGCCTAACGGCGACGAGTGGTACATCTCCGCTCTGTTGGAGAGGCCCCTGGTGTGAAACTTCAGACAGAGCCCGATGACAGTGCTTAACGGAAGAAATAATGGTATTCCTAGATGCGAATTGTGGTGTGACGGATCGTGTAACCGTGTGTTGTTTATTTTCCTCGGTGGCAGGAATCCTCTTTTATGCAAGTTTGGAACCTTAGAAGATTCAGAGCTGCATCAGTGGTATGTGGACACGCTTCTTTAGAGCGAAGTACTTTTCTGAAGTTCGTTGCGTGAGCTCTGGTGTCTTTCCTTTTACGCTCCTGCGTCGTCTTTAGAGCGAGCCTGTATCAGTTCAACAAAGCGAAAACATGCTCGTTGTTTCCGTAACTGAAACTCTGAAAGATGATGCCTTTCGTGTTCTCCCTGTCCCAGCTCGGCAATTGGTCCAGCAAACAGTGGGGAGAACGACAGTGTCAGCAAACATGATCCGAGGAAATCGCGAAGTATATGACCAAATGCAACACATCCGATGGTGGTATCTCTGACTCTGACGGTGAGATGGCCATGCCTGACATGAATGTGAGGTCCAGAAGAGAAACGCAATGGCGGCTGAGCAGGTGAGGTGAGTGGTGACCTGAGCCCGAGGTGTAAAATCCGCCATTACACTGCCTCTCTTGCGCCTCGCCTCTCGTTCCCACTACCAGTCCATCACCGTCCAAATCAATTCTGCACCCAGATTGGGACGCGCGTGCGTATCCAGAATTTCTCTCACACGGTCCGATCGCCGCTCCGCTCGAGCCTCAACTTCAAGAATGCCCCTGGCTCCTTGCCCTTGCAATTCCTGTGTTCAGACCCTGTACTTCTCGTCCGGATCATGACACTCTATCTGCAGGTTTTGCAGTGTCGCCATCAGAAAGTTCAGGGAGTTTGCTAGCATAGGATAGCACATTTAGCACTAGCGGTGTCAATTGTTCAACAACATAAATCAGTCGAACAATCCAGTTCTGTTGGAACACCATCTGCAAATAGAAGATCACCAACTACACCAGTCAATATCATTTGTCACGATTTCTGTTTTTCTCAACGGTTTTGACTTCAAGTTGAATGTCAATCATCTTTTTACTCTTGTAAAAATCTGGTTTTTGATATTATTGTTAAGTGTTTTGATTGGAAATCTAGTTTTGTGTCGGAATGGTAGTATGCTACTACTTGTAACAAGTGAAAAAGGATTCCTCTTTTTAGGTGGTTGAAGTAGGAATTTTCCCGTTATTTTAAAAAGTTTAATACTTAACAACTAAAAAAAATGAATCGTAACCGTAGAAAACCCGAGACCACCGAGAAAACAATAGGAAACCCTCCTGGTCCACCGTGGACCGGTTCTACCGGCCCTAAACGGACACGCCACGACGACGGCGGCGGCAGCGGTTGGGCCCGCGTGCGGAGCACAACGCACGGATCAAAATAAACCGGGCCCAAATCCTCGCCGAAACGCCCACGAATTTCCCCACAAAACAAATATAAACCCACTCCTCCCCTTCCTCCAACTCCTCTCTGCCTCCCTCTCCACCCCTCCCACCCCGTCCGCCACCACCACCACCGGCCTTTGCTCGTCTCGCCGCGACCCGAGCGAGGCCGCTCTCCCCCGCGCGCCGGAACCCTAGCGGCCGCCATTGCCCCCGCGCCGCGAACCCGATGGACGGAGGGGGCTCTGGGGCGGCGCCGAACGCAGCGCGCACCGCGGAGGAGGTCTTCCGCGACTACCGCTCCCGCCGCGCCGGCATGATCAAGGCCCTCACCACCGGTACGCCTGCGCTCGCGCTAGACTGGGCTCCCGCGCGGCTGCGTGGATTCGTGTGATTGATGCGGTGTCTTTTCGTGTGCTGTGCAGATGTGGACAAGTTCTTCAAGCTCTGCGACCCTGGTGAGTGCGCTCGATCTCTTCGGGTTCCTCTTCCGGGATGGGGATCGGTAGCCGAGGAGCTTTGGGGGGAGATTGGAAGCTAAATTTGGAGAAAATTCCCCTTTCTCCATCTCATCTGTCCTCTGTCTCTCTACACTCCTGGGATTTCGAATTATTGGTGGTCTTGTAGCTTTCATTAACGCTGTGCGAGATTGTAGCTGTTGGATTTTGGTGACAGATTACGGACCGATATGACAGTTTTGTGGAGAGAAAAAATGCTTTTTGGTTGGTTGGAACTGTGGAACTAGTGGTTGGCCTTCGTTTTCTGTTAGGTTGTTAGCACTATGTGTGTTGCGACCAATGATATACTGGTAGCTCATAGGAATGACGCTGCAGAAAATTGATAGAGATTTTAGGCTCGTTAGTGCCATGGGATTATCGACTAATTGTCTACAGTGTGCTTGGATTTCTATATGACTGCTTGCTAGTGTGTGATGTCTGCTGTTTCTTATACTATCCTGTAGTTGTTGGGAAGAGTCAATATAGTGGCGTCAGTGATATAATTGGATAGGTATACTGAATCAGCATATCTTTTTCATTCAGTGCATTGATTAGCACTGTCTGTCTGGCTGAAATATGTGGTTGCTCTTGCTGCTTGCCCTAGTCATGTAACTATTGTGGGGTTTGGTTGCTTCTCATTATTAAATATTATGACTTGGTCTGCAGCGTTCTCTGCTTGGGCCTTGCACCCTGGTCAGCAGCAGTGCACAGTTAGTGTAGACCTGCTACTAAATTTTGAATGCTGCGGGAGTGCTATTCAGTATCTTGATATGGCTACTAATTCCATTGATTTTGAACAGAAAAGGAGAACTTGTGCCTTTATGGGTATCCCAATGAGACGTGGGAGGTGACCTTGCCAGCTGAGGAAGTGCCCCCAGAGATCCCTGAACCAGCATTAGGAATCAACTTTGCTAGGGATGGAATGAACGAGAAGGACTGGCTGGCACTAGTTGCAGTTCACAGTGATTCCTGGCTACTGTCTGTAGCATTCTACTTTGGTGCCCGATTTGGGTTTGACAAAGAAGCTAGGTAATTGTTCTGCTATGATTGAACTATGCAGTTTTCATAATCAATTAATGTTGTATGTCCTTTTCTTCCTAGGAATGTGTTTCAGTTTGGCAAATAAAGTACAGAATCTACTGATGCATGTTAATCTGCAGATTTTCTAGGTTGCCATTTTCTAGATGCACCTTTCGATTCAATTGTTGCGGAATTGACATCCAACTAAGTTTGGGAGTTAATTCTTTTACTCTAGATTTATTCAGTTTCTTGTTGCCTCCATACAGTTGTTTCTACATTCTGAATTCTGAACAGTGTGGATAATATTTTGTTGAATGTTGGGATTGTAAAATGAATATTCTGTACATAATGCTGAACAGTGAAAGAAAATGGGATTGCGTTTTTGTGGCTAGTTAAGCTAGGGAAAGTTAACAAAATGGGATTTAATGAATATTTCTTATCTTCCTCCTTCTCTTTTGGTGTTGTTTTACATTCATTTTGCTTCTTTTTTAAAAAAAAGAAACCTCTCATTCTACAATTTCTCCTCTCATTCTACAATTTCTCCTCTTCAGCTAGATTTAGAATATGAACTCCCCTGCTCTAATGTGGATAGGAGGGCCTTGAGACTCTTGAAATACCATTTCACTTTAGGATATGAAAATCAGGTCTTCTATCATACAGTTTGTTTCATGTGAAACCATTTCACCTACTTTTGGCTTTTGAATAACCGGATAAATGATGTAATGTAGATAGCAATGTGTACCTTCTGTATTCTTGAACTTATATCCAGTTCTGTCTTTCATGTATAATGCAAGACCACTGATGTTTAGAAGGCTAAATGTATCCATTACTGAGAATCCCCACTAGCAGAATTTGTGTTTTGATGGTTGTTTCTAAAGTCATCTTGGTAGGATTCCTAGCCCTACCGGGGATCTCTCGCAGGGAATACGCGTGAGAGGGAGGTGGAGGCGGTGGGCGACGACGGCGCTGGTGCGCCGTGGTCGCTGGAAGGGCGGCGGCGGCGTGCTACAGTACCCTCGCGGTACTGTTCACGCGCGGTACTGTTCACGCGCTACAGTACCCGCGCGGTACTGTTCACGCGAACAGGAGGCGGCGGCAGGAGGATTAGGGTTGGCCCTTGAGGCCGGCAATCTTTGATTGATTGCCAAACTGATTATTCTCCTAACAATCCCAAAGTATTTATTACAAATATGAAAACCCTAACGACGAGTACGAATCCGACGGCGGTAGACGATCGGCGGCTTGGGCGCCTGAGGCACCAGGGGCTGCGCCTCCCCCTGGGCCTGCGCCCCCTCCTGGCGGGCCGCCCGCTGGGCCATAACACATCTCATAGACAACATATATTTACTACATTGCATTATGACCATAGGAAGTATGTCAAGCTTTATCCTGTTGTTAAGTGTCGAAAGGAGAAAAAAGCTACTACTGAATGTATATGCTGAATGGCTGCATGGACGAATGATGCTAATACATTGATTCACATGCTATTAATATTGGACCATTTACTCTTTTGGACTATCCTGGTAAACCAACTATAGGCATGCACCTGTTTAAAATGTGGATTTCATTTGTTAAATGAATTTGTTACTACTCAAGAGTAAACACTAATGTAATTTTCCTTACTTTGTAACTGAAATGATGTCATCTGGGCACGATATGGTGTACATTTAAAGATACCCAAAACTACATTTTGCAAACTAAACTGTGGAACTGAGTATAGGACATAGAAAGTATACACTGTATTGTAGGAATGTGTTACAGAATTAATGTAGTTGACTGAACTAACTTTCCTGTTTAGAACCATTGAAATTTCGACACATTGCAGTTCCCAGCTAGAATTATCTGCTTCTGAGCATACGGTTAAGAGCTAGGTATGGATACTGGATTATCTAACCTTTTACTCTGATTAATAAATTTAGTATCTGATCCATTGCACTTCATTTGTTCTCTCATCTTCATTCATGAATGTTCACTCCAACTAGCTCTGTGTGCACCGTGCAGATCTCATATGGTGATAGTATGTACCTTTTGAGGATAGCAATGTTAGTTTTAAATATGATAACATAAGAACAATAGGACACAAAGAATATCCTAGTCGGTGTCCGAAGTCTAAGTTGTCAGAAACTGGCTGCAATTTCAGGCAGTGGTATGAAAATGGGTCATATGTGAAATTTGCTACAGTATGATGGAAAAACCTACTTACTTGTGTGTATCATGTAAAAAACCTTGTTTCTTTGGTGCTCTTGGGAGATATCCGGATCTTTACAAAAAAAAACTTTTTTTTTGGCAATGGTTACTGTTAGTTGCATTTCTTATAATGCTTGTTTGTTCCAATGCAGGAGGCGACTCTTTAGCATGATAAACAACATGCCTACAATATTTGAGGTAGTGACAGGATCGGCCAAGAAACAGACGAAGGAGAAGACACCTAACAGTAGCAGCAAGAGCAACAAGCCTAGCTCAAAAGTGGTAAATGCAGTGCCCTTTTTCTGTTTCCATCCATCCTTCCATTCCTGCTGACAACACGACTTTGCATCTGCAGCAGTCAAGAGCCGAGGCTCGTTCGAAGGCCAAGGTCCCCAAAGATGAAGGAGAGAGCGGCGACGACGAGGGGAATGAGGAGGCGGAGCACGACAACACCCTGTGCGGGACCTGCGGAACCAACGACGGCAAGGACCAGTTCTGGATCTGCTGCGATAACTGCGAGAAGTGGTACCACGGCAAGTGCGTCAAGATCACGCCCGCCCGTGCCGAGCACATCAAGCAGTACAAGTGCCCGGATTGCACCAACAAGAGGGCCAGGGCGTGAGCAACCTAGCAAGCACCGGCGACCTTTTCAGGAGGGGGAAGAAACCATCTCCTGGCGCCGGGATGATCATCCCCTAGAATATGGCGTAGCTTCCTAGCCTGTAAAACCTGTGTTTCTATTTATGGTTACGTATCTGTTGGTTAGTTGTTCGACCTAGCTGTGTGTCTCTAAAACGTGGCATGTTCCTTGTGTTGAGTGTTGACGTGAGTCGCCTTTCTCTTCTTCTAGTAGTATGTAAAGACTGGAGGTACCTCTCAACTGACCATTTCTTCATTATTCGTGCAGTGCACTTGGTAGTAGTGACTAGTGACTGTAGTCTCTGTTCCCAGTTCCCAGCATGTCTGCTTGTGGGTGGCTAGCTAGGATTTGAACTGGTTATGAATTGCTGAAATACGGAGTACGTGTGTATCTTACTGTGCAATATGTTGGTCGTACATGAATGTTCTACAGATAGCATTGCCGGTGGTGGAAATATGATGTGATGATCTGAAACCACTTTTTTCCCCTCTTGCGTCTGCACTCTGCGTTTTTTCCTGGTTCAAACGGTATAAGCAGCGAAGTTGGTGAAATCCCTAGGATCGAGGCGGCGGCGGCCGGCTGATCGGAGGCCCGGAGGTTCGCGCCACGCGCATCCCAGCGCGCAGGCAGTCTCCTCTCTGTCTCTGGGGATCCTGCAGGGTCGGCGGCGCCGCGGCGGGGAGGCCAGCGCGCTCCCTCCACCACAGAGGCGGTGTCCGGTAACGGGGCCATGGATGATGCTGTAGTGGAGCCGGAGGATTCGGAGGTGGACGAGGAAGCCATGTGTGCGAGGTTCGAGGTCTGGATGGAGGAGTACGGCCGGGCGTACACGAGCATGGAGGAGAAGGCTCGGCGGTACGAGATCTTCAAGAGGAGGCAAATTGATAGAAGCCGAATGGAGCCCGTTTCGGCACTACTGAATTTTCAGACTAGACAGAGGAAGAGTGCAACAGCCGGAGGAGCGGCTGTTCTGGTCCCTTAATTTGACTGGGTGGCGCACTTTGATCACAGGAAGGCCGAACCGCCGAAGGCTGTGGTTCTTGAGGGGAGGGCGTGAGGATCGCATAGATCTTTTATGACGGAGTGGAGGGGAAGAATACCAAAGATGTGTCCCATAAGCTGGCAATCAAGAACTGACTAGCATGCATGTTGGTTCCCTGATCTTGGCTAATGGACATGGAGTACGCTGGGTTTTTCTTTTTTGGTTCGGAAAGTTGTTCGCATATTCATCGGAGAAAATACGAATGTTCTAAAATGACCATATGTTTTTTGCTTGCACGTGTCTCGCAATGGTGTTGCTTAGGCGTACTGATACTATATTACTATGTGCGTGAATGGGATGATAATTGCATGATTGTGAAGACCATGATGGATATCATTAGTGATTACTGGATAGTACACACAGGCAGCATTTTTTTTCAATTTTCAAAATCTACAATGATCTTTGGCGCAGAAATATGATAATTTGTTGAGAACTTGCCAAAAACAACAAAACAAAAATATGCTGAGATCTTTCCAAAAAAAACACACAATTATCTTTTTTTCTCCTGAGATCTGTGCCGCGGGCCGTGTGGCTTCCGGGCCGCACCTATTATTATTATTATTATGCCTAAACACGGCCCAGGATATCTAGGCCCACGCAAAAACAGGTCGCTTCCGCCACGATCACATCTCCCATTCTCCCATCCGCACGCACCTCCGGTGACCCTGCCGCTCGGCTCGCTCACCGCCGCCCGCCCCCAGAAAATGGCTCGAGCGCTGCTCTTGCGAATAGCCCGCTGCTACCCGCCTCCCCCGACCTCATCCGCGGTCACCCGGCCGCGGCTGCTTCCGCCGCCGCCGCCTCCGCCGCTCCGCAGCCACGCCCCCTCCCCGCTCCGCTTCGTCCCGTTCTCACTCCCCGCCTCGTCCGTGTCCACCAGCTCGGATGCTCCCAGCGACGGCGGAGGCGGCCGCAAGGGGGAAGAGGATGGCGCGGAGGCCGGCGGCTACGTCGACTACTTGGGGATGAGCGACGAGGAGCTCATGGACCAGTGCGAGATGGGCACCTTCAAGGCGTCCGGCCCCGGCGGCCAGCACCGCAACAAGCGCGAGTCCGCCGTCCGGCTAAAGCACCGCCCCACCGGCATCATCGCCCAGGTCGGAGAAGTTTCTGAATTCACTGCCATTCTCAGTTAACATGGTCGCTTCATTGGCAATTTCATAGTTCATACAGTGCCTCCTGTCTGTTCTTTAGAGTTGGATAAATGCAATCACAATTCACAAATCCATTGAACTTCGGATGAGCTAAAATGTTTACGTTTTGGCACGAATTTTTGTAGCTCCTTCGTGCACGGTTGTCGTTCCTTGTTTTGCGATAGAACTGTAGAACTACGTAACCCTTTCCTTTTGCATGTTAATTTGTTACCATTGTGATTTCCCACAGGCTGTGGAGGATCGGTCGCAGCATAAGAATCGAGCATCTGCTTTGTCTCGGCTTCGAACCCTGATTGCTCTTAAAGGTAAACTTTGGTCTGCTCCAAGTTACGCTTTTAGCATTGAACAAATAAGTTTTTATTAGTTCAAGTAATTCAACATCCTAGATTGCCCAGCTGCATTAGAGCTTAAGTGCCAGTAGCTAGGTGGCGTTAAGACACTTCACTTCTATTTTCAGTTCTCATGCTGCCTGACCACCATAATACTCCATGACCATTAATGGCTTGATTCTACCAGTTAGGAGGCCGATAAACCTTGAGGACTACACTCCACCAGTTGAGCTTCTTCAGATATTGCCCCTGAAGTCCACCATACGAAGAAAAGATGTTGGGTCCCAAATTGGTCCAAATAACTCAAAATTTTCTCCAGTATGCATCTGTTGTTTTGTTAATATGCTTGCTGGATATGTTTTGTTGTCCTCGAGATCGCATATTTAAACATCTCCCTTTGCCCTTCGTTTTCCACTGGGCAGGGAATGCAAGCTTTATTAGATCTGCTGTTTGCTGTTGAAGGTTCTGTATCAGATGCAGCAAAGATTTTAGGGTAATGCATCATTTCCGAATTCTAGGCGGCAAACAGATGCTGTACGGCAATTGGCAGCATGTATATTAGTTTTACATTGAAGCCTCATAGATATTTCGCTAAACTATTGACTTCAATGCAGCCTAAGTACTGGTGCTTTGTCAAGATTGATTCTGTCAGACGACTCTCTCCGGACAGCTGCAAATGAACTGCGAGCTTCAAAGGTAACCCTGCAAGCATGTGGCCATAAATATATACTCATGGACTAGAGAATATCCTAAACATTACAGTGACCTAGGCTAACAATCTGAGATGTTACGTTGTCACCACGAGCTCCTTGTCTAAACAGACTACTGTTGATAGCCAGGTCCATTACAGTGTTTTACCCTAAAATAAGTTAATACTTTAGTAAAGCAATTTCAAGCGCATCAGAACGCTAATAATCACCACAATGTGATGCTTCCTGATTTCTACTTGAGCACTTTACATGCAAGTACAATGTGCAAGCATGATCTAGCCATATCCAGGTGGCAATTCAACCCATTTTAGAAATACAAGAAGAGTATCTGGGATGGAATTGTCAGAGTATGTTCACTAAAACTGTTCATCTCTCTGTGCAGGGACTGAAGCCTCTAAGATGAAATCTGTAAAATTGTTACCTTCAAATGCACCATAGCCCAAGTGCTAAGTTGCTCAGAAGTCAGGAGCCATAATTTCAAGGGAAACATTTGGGACTTATATTAGTTCTGTTGGTTTAAGGAATGTTCATATATTAGTTAAGATTGCCCCGAATATGGTCAATAGGCAGTTAGTATTCCGTCAGAATGTCTCGCTACATTATTTCTCCAACATCACTGTACTATTTTTCGGAGGAAACTCTTGAAAATGTTGTGGATGTGCGGAATTGATGTTTGGGTTGGCTGTAACTACCACACAGGTATAGAAGTCTGATTTTGTTTTGTATCATTGTTTGACGATGCTTTTAACAAACTGAAGCCCTTACATTTACATGCACAATAAACTTATTTCTAAGTTATACTGCCATTGCATGAAAAAAATGGTAATTAGAGCTGCATTTGTTCTATCAAAGCATGAATTCAGCAGAAAACCTTACCCCATTTCTCACATATAAAGAATGTTTACAAAGAGGTTAGCTATCTCGTGTACTGGCTCCATAATGATTCTGGCTTTCAAAAGTGTCGATGAATGCTGTACTACAAAATCAAGATTGTCTGTAAACAAGTCAGGCAAACAGCTAGTTTTGCCTATCATTTCTCACTCATCAGGCGCTCAGCCAGAAGCAAGTCATCTGGAGTGGTCACCTGCAATAAATTCATATTCGGACAGTTATCTTTTCAAATTAAGTAACTCAGAACATTTTAGTTCAATTTTTTTGTAGATAAGTTCAAATGTTATTGTGTGATACCTTAATGTTTGTGTAAGAGCCTTCCGTAATATAGACAGGGTGCTTGAGATATTCTACAATGGATACATCATCGGTGACTTCAAGACCATCCCTGTGATGGTAAAATTGAATCAACACAGAGCTCAGGAGTAGTATTCTGTTATTTTGATTTGCTAAGCTAAAAATTAAGGCTAACCGTTTAACAAGCTCAAAACCGGCTTTGAGTAAATCGGGCTTCATAACCTACAATCGGAAAAATGTTGCGGGAACAGGATATATATAAACAAGAAACATAAAAGGCATACCGGAGTTGGTATGATTACCTGTGGAGTTTGCATTTCCCATAGAGTTTTCCGGTCAAGGGTTTTTACGACAAAAGAATTACTATTAGCCTGTAGGGAATATGAGTGGAAAGGAATGTTATGCCCCATGATAATACTATTATGTGGATGATAGTTGCAGTTGCAGCATGAAAAAAAGCATAAAATTTATTAGGCAACACTGCAAGGCTGTTGCACATGAAGTTGTCAAAGCTATTTGTAAGACCATATTGACAATCATCTGGATGGTATAAACACTCACCTCTTTTATTGTAGCTTTCACAGGCACACCAAGAACAGCTGCCCCATGCACAGCGGCATCTTCAAAGACCTAGTCAGTAAAATCAAAATCAATATTCCTAATTGAAAAGAACTGCAAAGTGATTGTAGGTATAAACACCAAGAAGGCACAAAACAACCTGCAGATTTGGGTAAACACACTTCCTCTAAAACATAATAAAGCAGCAAAATTAAAGAAGTAACTCTTAAACTACTCTAAGGGCGGCACAAATAATATCAAAGCTGGATCAATTAGTTGGCAATAATTCCAAGCAACCACACATATAGTGAATCTGCAGTAGATTTAAGTTGCAACGTACAGGATGAGTTATTTGCAGGTCCATTGCTGGGAAATATATATTTCTATACTTCCAAAGAAAGAACAAGCTAAAGCAAAACATTTAAGCAGAGACTCTATGAAGTAGCTCATAGTAGATAATGGACAGTAGGCCTGACCTTTTTTACATCTTCAGGAGAAACTAAGGGCCTTGCAGAATCATGGACGCAAACAATTTCCGAATCCGCATCAATTTCCTGCAAACAAACGATGCACAAGATCCCTATGATATTTATCCACATGAACAGAAAAAGGAAATACACTAGTGGGTTATCACTGACCTGAAGTCCATTAAAAACAGAGTCCTGTCTCTCTTTTCCTGGTCGTGCAAATTTAAGAGGTATTTGCAAGTTCTCAATAGAACCTGAAGAAGTAGATAACGATTTTTGAAAACTTTAGATAAATGCACAGCTAAGTCAGTGAAAATGGAATGAGCATGGACAACTTTGCAACCTTCAAATACATCACTATAGTCTGGGTCACACACTACCACGACTTCTTTGACTTCCTTCAGTTGACAGAATGTTTTTAAACTGTGGACAAAATGTAAGATTCATGTGTCCACATCACCTTGCCGACATGAGGAAATTGAAATGTCTGTGCTAGAGAAATAAACCTGTGCAGTGCAATTGGTAGTCCTAGTAGTGGCAGATACTGCTTTGGCATACTTGCCTGTTAAAAAAGATGGGTAGAATTTAGACAAAACGATCAAGCATTGGAAGGACACACTAATTTCACAGTCTCACAGCATAAATGTAACACTTCACTGCGATTCATCATCATTGATAGCATCAAGAATGACTGTAATTTGTTCATTCTTGCTTAACCTGTTCATTTCCCTGCAGTTTTTCAGTAGAGCGCAGAGCCTTGATGCATTATGTTTCTTCTACACTAGTAGATGAATTGTTGCCTAAAGGCCCCAATAGGCAATAGCAATGTCTGAGACAGCTATAATGGCCTTATTGTCCCCAGATTAGAATCACCGAACTGATGAATAACCTGAAACCTGAAGACAAGTTCAAAGGAGAAGAGATGTAGTACCCCCATTCTCTTTCCCTGGCCTCCGGACAAGAGGATCACCGAGACGCTCCTCTCCTTCACAACCACACCCTGGCGAAACAAAAGCACCGCTGTCAGTGCTTCCCCTCTCAGTCAACAGCGCTCGCATCCCCGCGGCTTCTGACAGCCACCTTACCGGCGCGCCGTCGGCTTTGGATGCGCAAATCGCCGGATTGGAACACCTCGTGTGCGGCCGATGAGCAACCTCATAGCTCCCACCTGACCACAAGCGGCAACAAAACGAAGGTGTCTCTCAGGTTAGGTAGGTAGCATCTATCAGCAGTCCAATCCGAACTCTCGAATTTCGCACACGGCGATGGTTGCGTGGCCCGGCATTTTGACGGAGCCAAGCGCCCGAACAAAACGGAGAAGCGGCGGCTGATTGCGCTGAAGCAAATCCTTACCGGTCCGAATTCGGCGGGACGCGGGGAGCACGGCGGGCGCCGCGAGAGGCGGCGGCGTGGCTGGTGGGAGGCGCGCGTGGAGACGGAGGCAGAGGCGGAGCTCCATCTCGGAGGCGCTGGCCGCGGCGAACGCGAGGGGGGAAGCCGAGGTGGATGGTGGTGACGATGGACTGCAGAGAAGAGAAGCGACAAATGGTGGACGGCCCGGACGGAATGGAGGCGGAGGCTGCAGCATCTCAGCCTTCGTGCTATGCGCTCCGGTCAATCCACGCCGTCCACGTTTTTCCGTTTTCCCCATCACGTGTTCTACTCAAATAATAACTGTCACTCTGTCAGTCGAGTCTTGTTCAAGTACAGTTTTTATTATTGAGATGTATTACTGTATTGTATTTAGAAGGTAATTTTACATCATTAGTGTTTTTCTGCAGTAACTTTACATGAGTTGGTAGTTTTATTTTACTCGGAGGGCGTTGCTCGAAGTATCAGCCTATTTTCAACAAAAATGTACCAGGGACTCCTTTCCGATCGCTCAGTTTAAATACTCCTTTCATATCGTTCAGTTGAATACTGGGAAGTTTCTCAAGAAGAATGTCAAGTACTAGACATGGCAGGACTAGGGGAGCAGTCAACACATGCTGGCCATGCGATCGAATTTATTTCCATGTGTAACGGAATTCAGCGAACTCCATGTTGGTGTACTATGCGGGTCGTCTAAAGCAAGGTGCAAAGCAGCTAAAAAGGGCAGCGCCAAACTCAAAAGGAACTTCTTGTGCTTGCAAATTTCGTCGTGCTTTGTTTTCGAGAGGATCGTTCTGCTTCCAGTTCCAGGCCACGTAACAGCGCCACAAGTCCACGCCGCACCAGATAACACAAAGAAGGCTTGCAGTTATTACCGAGCAACGAGCATGTATGTACAAGGTGGAGGCCGTCAACCGACGGCATGACTAATAAAACTCACTGAGAAACTGGAATTTACTAAAGCGCTAAGAAGATCAGCAAGACACAACTGGCACAGGAAAAGAAAAGAAACTCTGATGCAGCAGCAACCATAAATACAAGCTCCTAGTCTGTGCAATTAGCAGGTACAAGTCCCCCTCTCGTTGGCCCCTTCACTCGTGCGCAAACCAGAGCACCACCTCTCCAGTCTCCCCTTACGTTTTATTCAGCTTCGTTCAGGCATTCTTCCTGTTCATGTTGAGAATCCAAACAGAAAATGGTTAGTGACTGACAGTTCGGTGTAGAAAGCCTAGACCCAAACAGAAAACGATAAATAACTTACATATCGCATGACTCTTGCTCTCCCTGGAATTTGGAAGCTTGGGAGTTGCGACTGAAGGTCCACTGATTCACTCCTAGTGCTGGGCGCCAACATATGTTAGTTCAGCTTCTAACGGCTGAGCATCCCGCCTTGTCAGAAAAGTTAGACTCGCAAACTGACAAACTAGAGATGATATCGTCCCCTCGATATTAAACAGAAGGATGGATAGTACACTCATTGTGGTTTTCCCCCACATAATCGAGCCTTTCCAGGGTTGAGCAGTGATTCGGACATTATCCAACCCTGAAACAGACAAAAATGCAGTTGGTTGTCATTGTCAGAATTAACTCACACGTATAATGGAAAGAGGTGAATTTATCATAAAGAGAGGGATTTTTGACCTGTTCTCTCGCTTTCTTCTTGAAGGTTCCATAAGATGAAGAAACTATCTTGCAAGATTCAGCGATGTGTGCCAGGAAATCCATGTTTCTTGAGTACAGGTTTCCATAGTCAGGGTTTGCCTGCTTCCGCTTCTGCTTGAGCCTCCGTGCATGTGATGCATTTATAAAATGCAGTAGCACATGAGCCTGTAAAACGGAACACCATGCAAGTGTGTTAGAAAGAAACCAACCATAGCTATTGCATCCCAGTGAGAAAAATGCTTACATGGAAAGCAGCTTTAATGATGTCGTCTGATTTTGCTTGGTCCTTGAGCAAAGCATATACTTTATCCTTTGTCGGGTTATATGTTACGATGTATCTCTCGTCCTATGTAATTAAGATACCAAATGTTGGTCATACCAAATGAGCAAATTTTCAAAATGCAGGAAATATTCACATATACAAAAAAAAAGCACAGTAGTTGTTGGGTATGTTTTCCATTGCTGGAGGCCGGGAGAGCGTACCTCAAATAGTGGCCTTATGGCAACAAATGAAGCAGGCTCTTGAAATGCTTCTCCAAATCGTGTACCTGAAATATAGTTGAAATATACTATAAATATGCTTGCAGTGTCTCAAGAAAGGACCACAATCTGAATAACTCTGGCACAAACCTATTGCGACTGGCTCGTGCCGCCAAGGTGGATTAAATATCGTCTCCTGTGAATTTCCTTCTTTCAATGAGGGAATGTGACCTATAATTTTTTTTAAAAAACAAAGAATAAAATACAATATATATAGAGCCAGGTGAATAGGATTTCAAATTTTCTATTTAACACTACCTGAGGTCTAGAAAGTCCAGAAACATGCTTTGAAATTAGACCAAGACTTAAATATGTGACTGAAACATAAGAAGTGTGTTTAAAAATCTTTGGGTTTCATTTTCAGTATGCAGCTTTTATAGATAGAAATTGCAGCATCACGCTAAAGAAAACAAAGTTTCCAGCATGTTTTAGCATTGTCAGAAAGAACCTAGAGCTGCAAAAATCCAAGAGTTCTCTGAACCCCTCTACAAAACTAAGGTAATTTGTCTATGAATTCCAAATGTATTGTATAGAGAAATACTGATTCAATGGTTCGATAAACAAGTGAATACGGATTGAAGTGCGGTTATTCCTAGCACTTTGCAGAACAAATTAACATATGTTTGTGAGTTTTTGACCTACCTGTTTTAATGAAGGAATCCACTGCAACCGTAAACCTTGCCCTGTTTAGGGTATTCAGCACGACAGATCTCACCTGTTAATGGACAATCAATTTTAAAATAGTCAGAACTTTAGTCTTTTAGGAAACTCTAAATAAGCTCAGGAATACACTAGAAGAGTAAAAACGAACCTCTTGATATGAACTCAGGAGGTATCCACAGGACAGAAGGGCAAACGAAGTCACCAATGATGGGTTCCTTTTTGAGATAAAGATGCTCAGACCAGTACCCAACTTCAGGTCAAATCAACAAAGATAAAGTCAGTGTAACTGCTAAGTCAAGGTTAACATATGAGCATAAGCAAGCGAAAGCTCGGCAAAAATGCTTTATTATTGCAGTGCGCTGACAAGCCAAATGAATTTAGTCGAACATGGTCAACTTATACCATAAGGATATTTCAGCTGCATGTCCAATTGCCACCAAGTGACAAGAAATATGTAAAGGCAGCACATGAATACATGATAATTACCAGATCTGCAATGTTCCCAACAGATTCGCCTTTAGCAGTGACATCACCAATGTTTTCTCCTCTTGCATAAGCCTTATAGATTGGAGTGCGCGTTGAGGTTGAGGTAACAGCAGCGACATTCTAAATATTGCACAGAACAAAAAAAAATGATGTCCGTCAACACTTTAAAAATAGAGTAAGCTGAAAATGCAATGGCTAGTGTTTGGTGAGGGCAGACCTTTACGACATTTGCTACGCAGGCCATTGGCAAGAAAAATTGAGGGAATGCTGCAGTAGTTAATTCAATACCAGCTCCTATTTCCAGCAGGAGATCACTAGAAAACCGCAGCTGCAGATGATTTTTGTTTCAGTTAGGATGCGCATAGGACACCAAGAAATCGGAAGTAAAGTGGATTCTGCAAATGTTTACCTGCTTCAGGTCATAGTCAAACTTCTTTCCTTGACGTGCAAAAAGCATTTTTCCAACACGCCCAGCACCATCCTGGGATACAGGTGCAAGGACAATTATATAAATTAGCCAAGCCCAATTATTGAAGTAAACCATTAGCCCACAGGCAGTTTTCTTTTACTGGTTTTTCATTCTAGCCATGTTAGTGATTGACAGTAATCCATTACTGAATTATGATTTCTGAGACATTGTAAGGACTAGTTTGGTATGTTCTGGAATGGGATAAAATACCTTGAGGATCCAGTTGATAGCAATGGCTCCTGGTGTTGCCTTACTTTGAGAGACTCCAACAGAGCTCAGCAAGGTTCTTGTCGTAAATACCCCCATCGCTCCACCAAAGAAATGCTAAATAATGATCAAAACAATTAAACTTAGCCTGATTTATTTGAATCTAGCACGGATGACTGATTATGAGCGTAGGTCCTACAATATACCTTCAAAGCCCTCCAGCTCATGTATGGGACGTACGAAGGAGTAACACTGTCTGGAAACCCTTCAGGTACGACATATGATCTTATGAATGCCATTATTTCCTGCAGCAATATTCCAAAGTGCACTTAATTTTCCAGATAACAAATCCATATACTAATGGGCAACCAAAAGTTAAAAAGGTAGCACAAATTACATTCAACTGTTAAAAACTTAGAACATATAAACCTAACACCAAAATCAATAAAGTTGGTGACCTAGATGTAATTGTCCCTAGGTGGGACACTAATAAATAAGGATGCAACCTCCCAGCTGATTGAAAGTTGAGACCAACATCCACCAGCTAATCTGAGACTGTTCCAAAGTGAGACCAATAAATCTCGCATCTAATCCACACAAGTGTCCTATTCATGCCGATTTTTTTAAACAAATTCTCAAAGAATTTACACGAACCAACTTAGGAACATATACATAGACAAATATTAAGGTACATATATATATAGACTAAAATCAAAGAATCAACAGCCTTGGAATTTTCGATCCAACCAAACTTCCCCCAATTTCGTCCCATACTACCTCAAAAACACCGGTGTTACTCCAATCAGAAGTGTACATCCTATGAGCCAGAAAACATATCTATTCCCCGATTAGATCAATATACCCTAAAAAAATCAAATCCACAAGCGACTATGCCTCGTATACATCAATCCAATCGAAAAACATCGTAGCAGTTAATCAAATCAAATTACTCAAAAGACGCAACCAATTCTCCCCAATGAGCAGTCAGATGGCCCGCGAGTTTGCAACCAACACCGAACCTAACAGCGAGTCACAACAATTCCACCCAACTGCCTCACCTCGGCCGGCGGAAGCGGCGACTGCAGCGGCACGGCCCTGACGGAGGCCCCCGCCGAAGCGCCCCTGCCCCTCCCCTTGGCGGCCCCGCGGTCGACCACGTAGCTCCAGCGCCTGCCGTCCACCTCCTCCAGGCACAGGAACCCCTCCACCGCGGCGGGGGGCGCGGCGGGCCTCTCCGCGGCCGGCGGCGGCGGCGCCTCCGCGGGCTGCTGCGGCGGGATAGTGGAGCGCAGGACGTCGCGCACCGCGAGCCGCGCATCGGGCGGCGGCAGCGTGACGGCGGCCTGCGTGGCGGAGCGCTTGATCCCCACCGCCGGCGCCATGGCTCCCGCGTCCGGCGGCCGGAGGCGACGCCGGGGCCTCGGCTTAGTCAGGTGGGCGGCGGCGGAACGGGAAATTACTTTCGCGAGTGGTCGCGACGGGCGGAGAGGTGGCTGGCAGTGGTTAGAGCCGAGAGAGAGAGCGCCGAAGAGGTGCGATGCGAGAGAGGGTCATACAAAAAGGCAGGCGGGCGACGCGAGCAATGCCAAGATGTAGAGAGAGAGGGAGAGGGGGCTTTTATAGCAGTAATTTCCCTTGATCTCTACGTGCACCAAACAATGTACACACTATTCCCCCCTTTATGACAGGTCAGTGATGGCCCACCCGTCATCAGCACTCCAGCAGGAGGGTGTGGTGGTCCAGCTTGGCGTCGTCGCGTCGGGCACCAGGAACAGAAAGACGAAGCCCTGCGCGCCTCAGCGGTTTCGACGACCTACTGCTACTTGTCTACCCGTCACGATGGCTCGTGGGGTAGGACCGTCGGTATGGCCCACCTGTCATGCAGCGTGTCGTGGTGGGCGAGCGGCGGGTGGACCCATGCTCGGTGGCAGCGTGGAAGAAGCAGGACGGGAGGAGGCAGGACCGCAGGAGCCACTAGCCACCGAGCCCTAGGAGCAAGGAGGAGGAGGGGTCGACGACTTGTCGGGTCCATGCCCTCTCCTCCTCCCTGGACCATCGGATCGCGATATTTTGGGGCGTGTGGCTGCTTCGCGCTGCCAGGCAGGCCACTGAATCCAGCGCCTGGACCCTGGAGTGTGGCTGCCTGGCCTGGCCTTGGGCGTTAAGTACGAGGTGAGCACCGCCGTGAAACGAGAGGCTCGCGTGCAGCTTCGCCGTACTACTGTACGGCCACGCCGCATTCTCACAGACTCGCAAATAATTAGTGCTCGTAATTGGTTTATCACTTATCAGACCCACACTTTGTGGTCGTATCAACATCAACAAAACCTAAACATTGAGAACTCCTCGAGTTGTTTACTTAGCCAAAAGCCAAAACGCTGTAAAATAGTACGGCCACGCCGTCTTCTCGCACACTCACAAATAATTGATGCTCGGGCAACGGGCATTGGTTTATCCGTTACCCGACTATATATACACTCTGTGCTCGTAACAACCAGAACAAAACCTGAACATTGGGAATTCCTCGAGTTTCTCAGCCGAAAAAACACTGTGAAATTAAACATGCTCAGGCAGTCGCATCAGCACGTGTTCACCACCGCACAATCCACATGAGATTCCCCCGTTGCGAGATCCATGCAGTAGTGCAAACCTTATTGGTTCGTCGTCACGCGACCGTTGTTGCCACCTAGACGGGGCGCACCGCGCACACACACCGCTGTTTGTTTGTGCGGGGGCCGCAGGCTGCAGGCGCGGAGCGAACGGACGGTCGCGAGGCGGTCTAGGTGGCGCCGCTGCTTTCCCCGGGGGACGGGCAGGTGTGGCCTCGTGGCGAGGCGGGGCACTGGCGCACCGCCGGGTGCCGGGGCTCGCCGCACCGGCCGTCGCGACGCGCCCAAGGGCGTGTTTGATTTCAGAGCTCTACAAGGCCTGGCCGGAGAGCGGGGCTTCTGGCCAGCCGGCCAAGCTGCGGAGGCGGTATGCTTTGTTTGATTGATTCATCGCACCAAATGATCCGGGCTCGAGAGAGAACGTGATTGATTTGCTGCGCACCGGTGGTTATGACTACCTTGCACCCAAGAATATGTAGCCTTACCGCTCATCCTTTCCTCGCCCTTTCGTATGAGTCATTTTATCGAACACCGCAAGGTTGCCGGATTGCGCCCGGCCGGCCGCCAAGGGAACTCGCTGGCGCACACCGCCGAGATGAGAGGGGCGGAAGGGAGAGAAGGGGAGCCGCCGAGCCCGATGCCGACGATGGCCGCCACCGAGAGCCCCCGCGTCCGCAACGGCGGCGGCGGGTACCCGTACGGTGTTCTTGTTCCCCACGAAGGAGCTCGCGTTGAACCCGGGGCCGGCCGCGCCGCCGCGCCGCCGCCGCCACCGCCGCGGTTCGCGAGAAGCGCCGGGATGGGGCCCGACGGTGGTTGTAGGAGACGTCCGGGGTGGAGAGCCGGGACCAGAGGCCGAGCTCGTCGGGGATGGGCCCCGACACCGGTTGCCGTGGAGATCTATGATGTTGAGGTAGCGCGGTCGGCGAGCTCCCGCGGGATGGCGCCGGAGAGCGCGTTGGCCGAGAGGTTGAGCACCGCCGAGGTTGAGCGGGGCCGCCGAGAGCTCCGGCGGGATGGGCCCCGACAGCCGCGTTGGCGGAGAGGTCCCGGCCGACCGGAGGTTGGTGCGGTTGGAGAGCTCCGGCGGGATGGTGCCGCCGAGGGAGAGCCCCGGGAGCGCCGGCCTTGTACACGCGCCCGTTGTTGCGGGTCACGCCACGGGAGGTGCGACGAGAAGCGGCCGCACGGCGCCGAGAAGGACGCCTTGGTCCGGTTGCGGAGCCCGCCGCCGGGGGTCCGAGAGGGACCCGTGGAGGTGGGAGAGGCACCGCTCGTCGTCGGGGTCGGCGGCGGCGGAGGCGGTGCGGAGAGGAGGAGGAAGGCCAAGGCGGTGCAGAGGGGTCCGCTCGTCCTCTTCTCGCCGTCGTCGCTGGCGGTGTTGTGTTCATCCGGCTTCCGCCGCCGCTGGTGGTGCCGCCGGGCCGGGTCGTCGTTGGCAGAGCATGCGGATGACGACGAGTCGGCCGAGGAGGAGGCCTTCCAGTAGCCGTTGCCGGCGGCGCGGTTGGCGAGCCTGCGGAGGTGGAGGAAGGAAAGATGGAGGTGAGTGTGGAGGAGGTAACCGAAGACCACCACAAGCGTTAGAACGGGCCTGGCTCTGTAAAACGAGAGAGGGGGGGGGCGTCGGACGGGAGCCAGGAGAGAGAGTAATTTTTGCATCCCGTGGGCCTGGCTCGCAGGTGGGCTCAGGAAATCAAACACAGGACCTGCACCTGGAGAGCCTGGCTGACTGATTTTTGGCCCAAATCAAACACGCCCCAAGTGGCGCGCCGCCCGCCGTTGCTTGCCTCGAGCGGGCGCCACACCTTTTTATTCCCCCATCCCGTCCCGGCCGTCAGCACGCCGCCGTGGCGCGCGGGCTGGTCCGGTGGCCCGACGCCGACGCCCATCGATCGGTCGTTCTCGGCCTCGGCCGGTTCGGTCGTGGCCGGTAGCTGCCTGCTGCTCTGCTCATCTCGGCTTCTTCCGATCCCCAGGCGGCGTGCGCATGCAGCTCGGTGGCTGCCCGCTTGTGTGCGTGCGAGCGAGCGTGTCGTGTTCGTGCTCCCTCCGAGCCGCTCGAGTTTCAGTTAGCTTGTCGGAGCCTCTCGCGGTACTGCATTGACTCGGACAATAACCGGCTGGTGAAAGTTTGGTGGAATTAGCTGGCTGCCGCCATTGAACGGAATTTCTGCTGTTTTGGCAGCTCAAAAAAACCCGTTTGTGTATCTAATTTGGGTTGGGGCTACTTGTTGTTCGTGTACCGCACGGTTCCGGCGGGCGCAGAGTCGTGGCGTGGTACGGTGGTCAAAAGGCTCAAAGCTTCTTCCCAGGTTCACCGCCGCGCCCCCGCGTCCGGCAGACCGGCACGTTTGGCGTGACCCTCTCCGGGGGATGAAGGTGAAGATGGAGGTGAACACTACCAAATTTTTGTTTTGTGGCTCATCACCGACACGTCACGTTGTCCCTGAGCAAATCACAACAAAATCCTGCCTCGTCCTCTTTTCTGTATGTCTACCATCATCTCGGATCATAAGGAATTAAACTGCTATACCTCGTTGCATACCCAAAAAAAACAGGAAATAATACTCCTTTTTTCTTGGACTAGCCTACAGTGCATAGAAACGCTTATTCTGCATTGATGAGAACTCCGATTAGTAGGCATCTTCGACAAAAGTTCTCTCTGTTTTTCCCACCGCCGCCTCGTCCGATGTTCCTTGAGCTGAGCGATGAACGCGATGCCAGAGACAAAGAACAACGCAAATGTCACTTCACTTCATCTCCTCTCTCTGGCGTCTGTTCGTTAAAACAAAATAAAAAGATGGAGTTCTCATAGCTTAGTTTCCGCTTCTCTGGCGTTTAGCTACAAGCGAATGACCCCAAACAAAATCAAATACTCCCTCCGTCCCAAAATATAAGGTACCGAAGAGTTCAAACTGAAGAAACAACAGCACGAGGAAATGACCTCTATACCCCCTCATTTTACACTACCAACCAACTCTCTATCTACCCATCAACCTCATTCAATTTTGTCCTATCTTTCCAAGACATTATATTTTGGTACAAAATTTGAATCCTTCAGGTCCTTATATACCGAGACAGAGGGAGTAGAAAATAGTCGTCCCGCAGTCAAATCGAAGTGGTAATTGGTAATCATCTGCTGTGTCGACTCGAAAGCGACAGGACGGAGTCCGCACTACAAACCCCACCTATTTTTACTCCCACGAAACAAACCTTCACCACGAGTACTTAATTCTTGACCACGAATAGTTAACATGTAGTACTAATCTAGTCCTCATTCTTATATACTTCCACGGTCAATTGGATTCCACGGGCGCATCAAAGCTAGACGGGGAATAAAATTTAAAGAAAGAATTCTTTGGAAATAGATAAAGAAACAATAAGTCAAGGCAGCCGGCCCACCCGAACGGCATGACCGGCTGGCTGTGGCCGTGGCCGCCCGTATCTGAAGTCTGAACTGCAGACTCTGAAACAGTCGCGCGATCTTGCCGCGTGTGGTGTGCTGCTGCGTGAACTCTGAAGAACGCGTCCGCGTAGGCGCGCCTGTGGCGCACGCACCGTTTGACACCTCCCACCATTTCTTCCTCCCAGTTCCAGAGCTCTGCTTCCCGCTAATCCCCTGCGCGCGTGTCTTGCCGACGGAACAAGAAGACCTTTTGCTTTCGCGGGAGCATAAAACTAATGACTTTCTTGATGGGCAGCGAGTGTTACATACTACAGAGGACGGCGCGGCGCGGCATGGCGATCGGATTCTAATTCTCGGAGTAGCTGACCAAATGCAACGCGGCCTAGTGTATTTAATTTGCATGGGCGGGCGAACGTGTCAACAGCACAAAGAAGCGGGCAGATGAGCTTGCACCCCCCGCGTAGCATGCATGTCCGGATGCTGCGAGAGAGAAAGGAGGAGGAGGTAGATGCTGATGACTCTTTTCTGTGCACCCATACGCACGCCTTTAATACTGGTACGACGTGACACGTGCTGAGCGGGATCACGGGGGACGCTGACGTGGAACGGGAGGGGGATGAGGTGGGGCCCCCTCAATCTATCCCATCGCATCGGCGCCAATGGTTCTGTACCCTCTGCCGTCGAGTTCTGAATGCTGAATGCTTGTGGTGAAGCACGACGAGACCGTCGACGACAGAAGCAACGACGAAGACTCGGCCCGCGCACTAGTAGTACTCTGTTCCGTTGGGGGGTTTCAGTTTGAACTCCTTCTCTAGTTCTACCCTTTGGAACCGAAAGAGGGAGAGCGTGGACGAGCCTAGCCCCTAGAGTCCTCGACGTACGGCGTCTGATCAGTTAGTCCAGCCAGCAGAAAGAATCTCATTCGTTTTCCACCCGGGGGGAGAAACAAGTGCAGGAACGCTGCCCGTACGCTGGTCGTTGCCGACTGATGATGGGGTGCTCCCGTGCTCCGCTGAAAAATAATAAGGGGCCAAATAATAAGGCTGGTCGCACTGGTCATACTCCAAAGTCATCCCCTAAAAGCGAATATTCCGTCCAGTCAGCGAGATTCTCCAGTACAGTATCAATTTCCCCGCACCCGTCATCCCCTAAATCTCCTACTCCATACCAACCAACATCTGCGGACCCCACGCGTCAGACTCCTTTTCTTCCTCCCCATCCCTTCTCTCTCCATTCTCACTCCTCCACCTACCCGACGGCCGACGCCTCCTCTCCTGCCTCGGCGTCGGCAGCTCCCACTCCCTCCTCCCGCTTCCCTCCCCTCACCCACCGGCGATGGTGGGGCCTGCACGGCCGGCGGCGGTGGGGCTCTCGCGGCCGGCCGCCGCCCTCCGCCCACACCGTCCCCTCGCTCCCTTCCCTCCCCACACCGGCCGGCAAGAGGACGCGGTCGCGCCCTCCTCCCCATCCTCCGGCACATCCGCCCTCCCGCCTCCGATTGGACGCCGCCCTGCGTCGCGGCCCTTCCCCGGCCGGCGGAGGCTCGAGCGGGCGAGCGGCGGTCCAATCGACGGCGGATCCGCCGGATCCATGGCCGGATCGACCGGCGGCGCGCGCGATTCGGCTCCCTGTCTCTCCTCCCCGCGGCTCCTCCGCCTCCTATCTCTCCTCCCGCGGCTCTCCTGCCGTCGGGTCACCGCCGGCGAGGAGTCGTCCCCGCGGCCGCGGCGCGCGCTCGGCCGCCGCGCGCGGAGCCGCGTTGCTCCGGACGCAAGGTGGGGCGGCGCGGGCGTAGCGCACGCCCTGGATGCGCGCTGGATTTGGCGTCGGGGGCGGACGAGCGCTACGTCCCGTGCGCTTTGGAGTACCCCGGTGCGGTGGTTTTTACCCCAAAGTGCAACGCCACACGCCAGCGTGTCCCCATAGCGCATGTCGTCCAGTACCCAGTGCGACCAGTCTAAACCACCAAAAGGTGCATGAAAAGCTTCGTGCCGAAACCCAAAAATATATATGAATAGATGTTGCAAGGATTTATATCCACAAATCTTAAGATTCAGTAAGATTTTGTGCTCAAGTGTCCACTAGACCACTACGCAGGTCTACCAAGCAAGTGAAGATAACAAAAGGCCTAAAAGTATGTTCACTACCTTAAATGGGCCCTCAAATGATCCCCTCATTCTTTAAAATAGATTACATTTGGGCCTCCCTTGAAAGCCCAATGTGCCATTCTCGCCAACTTTCCGCCACGCACACCATTTTTTCCTTTATCTTTTTTTTTAAAAAAAAACTTCACGGCTTCACGCACGCATGTCATGTGGTCCAACAACCGCTGCGTTTCCTCTGGATTTTCTTAACGGGCATAGTAATTTTTTTCGCAACATGGGATGATTGGCCCGAGAGGATCGAGATCCAGCCAGGAGGAGTTCTCATGTCATGTGCGCGCACGTGATGCAAAAAAACACAAGGGACTTAATGATAATAATAATTAATAAATAAAAACAAATGAAAAGGGAATATACCGGTCAGACATCATCTCTATTCAATGATGGCTCAGCTAGCTCGGATCGGATATGCTCCTTGGCTCCTAATCATTCCCCATCGGAAAGCGAAAACCTCGCTTTACTCCTACTGCTTGCGACTTGCGACGTTGACACTTTGACACTTGCACTTGCACACGAATGAGGATCAGAGAGTTAGGCTTAGGCATTAACCACACACACTCACACCAGCTAGTAACTTCCGGTTCCAGATTAGACTACTGTCTGCCCCTCACGAGTTTCCTTAATTAATTTTCCCCATCATCCGAGAGCCAAAAAAAGAGTCGGCAAGTTCTCCCTTGGGAGAGCTGGTATCTGGTAACTTGCCCGTTGCCACATTGGCTCAACATGCTGAGTCGGCTTTCTCGATTTGCACAAACAAGGAGCGGCATCGCGGGCTTGTGCCTGCTGGAAAGAGAGACGTGAATGCGGAAGCCACAGCAGCTGTACGTCGAGAGTGGAGGGCATGTCAAGATCAAGAGCGTGGCTCTTGCTCTTCTTCTTTCCGGCACGGCACCCGCGCGCACCCCCCGGTGACGATCCCGACGAGAAAGAAACGCGGCGCAACAGCCTGTTCGGTTGGTTGGTGGGCGATGGTAGTCTTGGTTTGTTCAGAGAGAAAATCTTCTTTGGCCCGGTTCTTTGGTGCATTTGGTTTGATGTGAGAGAAAATGCTGGCGGCTGATGGGCGATAAAGCAAAGCGAGCGAGCGCAAGCCTCGCGGGTACGCAAAGCACACCATGCATGCGGCCATCCCTGGCAGAGTGGCAGATAAGATAAGGCATCCCTGGCCCCACGTGCCCCACATGGCAGTGGATCTCTCCCGTGACCCGGTGGCCCCACGCGTCGGCCTCCGTCTCTCCCCTTGCGAGTTGCGACAACCCTCCCACGCAACCCGCCCGCCCGGCCGTTAACCGCTCCGGGCCGCAGGACGGTTTGCTCCGGAGCCGACGCCTCCGGATTCCTCCACGTCACCCCATCCGACGGCTGGAGATTCCCCAATCAAATCTTAGTCTCCCACTACCTCCAGCCGTATAAATACAGGAACCTTCACCCACTTCCCACTTCCTCCCCCTATCTCCTTTTTCTCCACCTCCGCTCCGCATCGTCGTCGTCGTCCTCCTGCATCCCCGGCGCCCACCCCGGCCATGTTCCGGACCTTCACGAAGCTTCGGGATGCAGCGGCGCCTCTCGCGGCGTCGGCGGTGCGGCGGTGCTCCGGCGGCAGCCGGATCCGGGCCGACGCCAATTGCCCGCGCTGCGACGCCCACATGTCGGTCCAATTCTCCCTCCACCAGCTCCCGGCGCCCCCGCCGCCTGCCGCCGCGGGGGTCCTAGATGCCGTCCAGAACCACAAGCACGACGGGGCGGGCGTGTGCCCGGCCTGCCGGGCGGCGTTCCTGTTCCGCGCCCACCGGATCGAACCGCTGCGGGGCGCGTTCCTCGAGATCCCCGGCGGCATCGGGGGCGAGGAAGAGGACGAGGATAGGGGAGGGTTCGCCGATCGGATCAAGAGGATGCTCTCGGAGCGCCCGCCCGACGAGTTCCCCCCGTTGCCGCAATCGCCCCCGATGCCGATACCGCACTACAATCCGCGACGGAAAAACGGCAGGAGGAGACAGAGGGAGGAAGGAGGTGGAGGTGGCGGCGGCGGTAACGGTGGGGACTCATCGTCGGGAGGAGAGGGTACGAGCGCTTCGCCTAAGAGGGAGTGGTGGGGTGGAGCCAGCCTGGGCGATGAGCTGCCGACGCCTCGGGAGATGTGCCGGAGGCTTGACGAGTTCGTCATCGGCCAGGCCAAGGCAAAAAAGGTGCCCCGTATGTCCCCAATTCTGCCTTCCTTTTTCACAATCGGTTCGAATTTCGGGTTAATGTGAGTGAAACAATGCTGTAGGCTGTATAGCGCGGTAACTTAATTCTGCAATTTAACTTGAGTTGGCGAATTTTGGGAGAATTGCATTGCATTGTGGTCTAATTTTGTTTCTGTTTTCTGGTTCGAACTGATGGAACTTGTATTGTGTGATCTAGATCTCTGATGGGGCCTGCCAAAATTGAGCGAGCTAATGATGATTGAATTCTGCATATGTGTCACTGTCAGTGTGTCACTCAACGCGACCACCACATTTCCGTCATCCTATATTCCTATGCTTGTACTGGCATCGTGCCCTCTTTTCAAGTTTATTATGGTCTTAAATTTACATTGTACGGAGTACTATAGTAGCTTCACATCTTGATGAGATGGATTCTGGGTGGTGGTTGTGTACGGATCGCAGGAGTTCCTAAACTTGTGGAAATTTAACATGAAGACTAGTGGTTTTATCGGTACATCAATTGCTTGACAAATTATTATCAACACAGCTAATTGCAGAGAGTGATAGAATGTCAAAATCACCAAATTATGCAGTTCAATTGCATGACTTGTGTATGGGATATTTATTTTGCTTGAACTAAATTGGCAGGAGTTGGCATTGTTTAAATTCTATTTGCAGAACAATGTAAACATGTTTGATGTGCTAGTTTTTTTTTTGGTTGAAATAAAGTAATTAGTGACACAGCTTGTTAATGCTTTTTGAGAGGAGTTAAGCGGGCACCGTGATCCTTTTCTAAGTGCAAAGGATAGTTTCCAATTACTTATCGCAAATACTTTTTCCTTGCAGGTGCTATCAGTAGCTGTATACAACCATTACAAGAGAATATATAATGCAAATGTACAGAAAGAGTTAGTCTCTCCCTTTAATTTATCTTCCTTAGTCTTTATTTTTAAACATATCTCCATAATACGAAGCTTTGTTACCAATTTGTAATATGTGACCCATACGGTTGCATGTAAATTCAAGTTGCAATTGCTATGTCATGCCGTTTCCTGACGTGTATGACTTACTGTTGTGTGCAGATCTGTTGCCAATTCTGGGGTTCCTGATGCTGCACAAGATGATCAAAGTATTGTAGAAATAGATAAAAGCAATGTACTCTTAATGGGCCCCACTGGCTCAGGTTAGTATTTTTTTTCTTAAAAACTCATCTTCCATACCTTACATGCCTCCATGGTTGCCTCACACATATGTATAATTAGAGTTACTATAAATATGAACTGACAGTTAAATCTTTCTTCATGTTTTCTGCTGACAGGAAAAACATTGCTCGCAAAAACATTAGCACGTATTGTAAATGTACCATTTGTTATAGCTGACGCGACATCATTAACACAGGCAAGTTCATTACTGTTTTACAAACACTACTTTCTTTTGAATGCCTAGGAAAGAACCCTACTGACAGTTAAACTGATTCATGAATGCTTGATACATAATATTGCTCCCAACTTCATTTGTTCTCTTTAACTATTCTGGATTTCAAATTTTGCACATTTCATAAGTATCGTACGTTACTACTCGCATTTGAGCTTATGTGGAAATCGGAAAGTACTTTTTGTGAAGCATGTGTATACAGTGAGCTGGCATTTTTATTTATGGTTTCAATCTGTTCTTCCTCCCTTTTTATCATGTTCGTCTGTTAGGGGCTTGTAGAGATCTTAATTGTTTTAAAGTTATGGAGTAACTGAGAATGCAAGTTCGAATATGGAACCATAACTAAACTTTGCTGCATTATACAGGCTGGGTATGTAGGGGAGGATGTAGAATCAATACTGCAGAAGCTACTAGTGGTATGTGTGGCTGGCCATTATGCCTTTCCTTTTGTCGTTAAAATGTATTCCCGAACAGGGAAAATAATAATAAGAAAACCAGACCACTCCAGGATCCTCATGACGTTCTAAAATTTGTTCAGGCTGCTGAGTACAACGTTCAAGCTGCCCAGCAAGGGATAGTGTACATAGATGAAATAGATAAAATAACAAAGAAGGTGCCGATTCTTTAAATTTTTTTGGTAGCTTATTTAATTTTTAATTTTTTAGGTTTCTAAATAGTGCCATGTTTCAGGCTGAGAGTGCAAACGTCAGTAGAGATGTATCCGGAGAAGGTGTTCAACAAGCATTGTTGAAAATCCTAGAAGGAACTGTAAGTGACCCCACAGGCACACACGTTACTTGCTTTTTTATTTGATGGCTTCAGAATTTGGAGTTTACAAGCTACCTTTGACTGTCTGGAGCAGCCTGTCAAGAGGCTACAGTACTGATCCAGTTTATGTGGAGTACTTATGTGTGTTTGTAATGCAGGTTGTCAGTATTCCTGAGAAAGGATCACGCAAGAATTCTCGCAGTGAAAGTATACAGGTTACATACTCTTACTGTGCATGGTCTTTGATGAATACATTCGCTGTATATTATATCGGTCAAAATTGGATTCAATTGAATGCAAACGGTTTTCTTTAGTTTTTTGTTCAAAAGGATACTGTACTAGAGTTCATAGTGAAGTAATCAAGTATTGATACTTCAAGAAGTATCTCATGACAACCAAATAACTGGCTGTGGTAAAAGTGTGCAAGGCATAAATATTCTGCTTTTTGTCACTGTTTGCATAGGTATTATGGGCATCGCAAGTCCATCTTCGTTCTTCAATGTTTTCAGTGTGACATGCCTGTAACAGAACCTCATGATAATGCAGATAGACACGACCGATATTCTTTTTATATGTGGTGGTGCTTTTGTAGACTTGGAAAAGACTATTTCTGAAAGGTATTGCAGATCTTGTGTAGATTTGTTACTCCAAGAAATTTCACACAGAAATTGGAGTATGGGACCCTAACATCTGACATGAATCAGGCGGCAAGATTCATCTATAGGGTTTGGGGCACCTATTCGTACAAACATGAGAAGTTCTGGAGCTAGCAGTCCAATGATTACTTCATCTTTGTTAGAATCTGTAAGCATATTATCTTTTTTTTTGCATATGTCTCAAAAATTGTTCCTCACATACAGAGTACTCATTAAATGGATGCTGCAATTGCATCGACAGGTTGAGAGTGGCGACCTTGTAAGATATGGTCTAATTCCAGAGTTCACTGGACGTTTGCCCATTCTAGTTAGTCTGGCAGCTCTTAATGAAGATCAGCTTGTTCAGGTAGCACTGGAAAATGTAGCATTTTTGCTGCTTCTTTATTCAATGCTGTTAATGTTCTAAACAATTGTACTCAAGGTAAGAGTATAATAGCATGCTGCAGGTGTAAGCAATGATGCTGACCTGTTTGATGATGACGATAACTAATTACTTCTGTAGAAGCTTTTACATGGTTTTCATAAAATAAGTTCTTTTGCCTGGTTAAGCTCATTAAAATGATTTGATCTCCTTTCAGGTTCTGACCGAACCAAAGAATTCACTTTCCAGACAATACAGGAAGATGTTTAACTTGAACAAAGTGAGCCTGCCAAAACTTATCACATAACATATCTTCTTGTACTGATCAATTATTAATCTTGTACCACAACTTTTGGTTCGTCAGGTTAGCCTGCACTTCACTGATGGTGCACTGAGGTTAATAGCTAAGAAGGCGATAGCTAAAAATACTGGTGCTCGTGGTTTAAGAGCCATCTTGGAAACCATTCTATTGGAGGCCATGTATGAGGTATGCCTCTTAAGCCTTTCTGTAACAAGATTCAAGTTTGATCCATAAATTCTGAGTCTCCTTGTAAGCAGATCCCAGATGAGAAAACAGGAAATGAGCGAGTAGACGCTGTTGTGGTTGATGAGGAGGCAATTGGTTCTGCTGATAGGCCAGGCTGTGGGGCAAAAATTCTCCGAGGAGATGGTGCATTGGATCAGTACTTAACAAGAACTAACGTGATGAATTTACGGGTAGGGTGCTGTCAGGCAAGAAACAATAAAACCAAACATTTTCTTTCTTACACAACTGTCCATCTTTGGTATTACCGAGAAATTTCTTTGCTTTCTGTGTGGTATTATATTATATCCTTGTAGGTGCAAATTGGCACTGAGATGGAAAAGAGACCTCTTCACCTGCTCTGCTAACAGTAACACATATTTCCGTGTGCAGGAAACTAACGATGGTTTGGCTGGGGAGCTCGAGGAAGCTTATATGCTGTCGAGAATTGTTAGTTTGTAACTAAAAAACGGCGGGAGGAAGCGTACATGCTGAGTTCTAAACAACTTCGTACATCATGTAATGTGTCTACCCAACACTCACACAAGCTCTCTGTTGCTCACCGAATCGCCTGTAATCTGTTCCCATTTCTGCTGAGCTCTGACAAGCAAATAGATCCGGGGCGCCATTTGTTGTAATTGATGTAAACAGGAGTTGCCTTTTGATTGAGCAACCGTCCTGCCAAGTAAATTTCCCCATTTCCCCCCTGCTGCCCGAACTGGGCATCTGACCTCAATTGTTGTTGGGAAAGCTGTAAAGATCATCATTTTACTGATATGATAAGAAGGTGCATTTTCACAAGGCTTATTATAAAGGATCAAGTTTATACTACTGAATTCTGGGTCCCTGGCTTATCGTTGGAAAATTTCACAATCTTTGAGCCTGTTCGTTTGTTTGGCGGGTGATGGCTCTTGATTTATTACGAGAGAAAAGCACCGGTTCTTTGGTGGCTCGTTTTTACGAGAGAAAAATCTTGTTAGGCTGGTGGCTGATAAGCCAAGCGAACAATTTGTTTGTATCTGTGTATGGTGTATGAGTTTGACAGAGAAATACATATGTACACATGCAGTCACGAGCTATGTATACATATGTATTTATTTATCAAACTCATACACCATATACATATCTTTATATCTTCTTTTTTTTGGAGGGGAAACATATCTTATCCTATCGTCTGTCTTCACGAGGCCTCCTCAGCCCGCGCAGACACGAGCGCAGGTGAGGGGGGTGGGCCTCGGCCCACGATGAGTCGGCCTTTGTAGAGGTCGTTCGGCTTATCTCGGCTTGGCTTATCTCGGCTTATCCCGACTTATCTCCTCTCACATAACACTATTCATTCTAGAAAGAAGGATTATTCCTCAAATCAGCCGAACAAGCTCGTAGTTGAGTACACACGAACTTTACGCAAGCCTTTTCTATTCTTTCGCGCGCACGAATCGCCAGCCTGATCGGGCGGCGAGGCGCGCGGCCAACCTGCCAGCTGTCGTCTCCTCTCTCCCGTTCCGTTCCATTCCCTTCTCTTCCCCTTCGAGACCTTCTCGAGAGGTCTAGGACTTATCCTCCGACGTTCCCAAGGGTGAGGGTGGGGGACGCGCGCACCGAGCGAGCGGGCGAAGCGACGAGGTGGGGGCTGGGTGAAGATGCCGGGCGGCAGGAGGAGAGCTCCCCTGTGGCGCCTCCCGGTGGCGAGGTCGGACGCGCTCGGTAAGCTGGGCCCGGCCTTCGGCATCGGCGCCGGCTGCGGCGTGGGCATCGGCTTCGGCCTCCTTGGAGGTGCGTGACCCTTCTCCGGCGTTTGTTCCTCGTCCTGCGTCGCTTGTCGCCGCCGTAGATGCGTTCACGGAGCACCGTACCAGACCGGCGAACTGGAGTGCTCTTAAATGAGGATTTTAACTGTCCAGCTAGTCACGCTTATCTCCCGCGGTTCGATCGTTTAATCTGAGAACCGTACATTTTTTGGGTTCTTCGTTGTTAGGGGTTTAATCTAATCACTGGAATTTTTCGAATATAATCACTGGAAATTGAAATTGCTGTGATATACTGGATCACTTCCCCCGTGCCGTTGGTGGATATGGAATGGGGATTCGGGAGGTAGTACCCACTTCCTAAACGGCAAACACGTCGGCTCACAAAGCGTCGAAATTCATGCTTGGTACAAATGAAAACAGCACTTATTGTGTGCAAAGCTGCCCCTACTTATATAGAATAGGATCATACCATAGATTCACCAAACAATGGGAAGCTTACTTACTTTGCCCATGCTTTGGAGCCTGCTGCCACAGGTGTAGAGGTTTGTGGAAACAAGCAAGAGACTAAGGTATTTCTAGCGTGCAATGAAGAATAGAATAGACAGTCATGTGATTCTTCCTGTATAGGGATCCTTGGTGGACCTTAGGAAGTAGATTGAGGGGGAAAAAGAGAGGAGCCGCTCCATCTTCTGGTGCAGATGAATGCTGAATTGAGACCCAGCATCCAGTGGCGAATCCAGGCCCCATGCTGGGGTGCTGCAGCCCAGGTCTGGTCCCAAAAACATGCAGTATTTCTTTGTATTATGCCAGTACTAATAAGCCTCAGTAGCTTCAAATCAGCCAATTATTTTCATACAAGATCAATTCACACTGATCCAGCTCTGGCTTAGCAGCAATTCTGGATCTGCTCCTGTCAACATCTCAGCTGCCTCATTTCATCCAATAATGCAGAGCTGGCACAAGCCCCACAAAGCCCAGCTCCCGATGAATTAAGAAATTTCAGTATCAGCTTGAGTTTCATAATGTGTTTAGTCTTGTATCCTACTGCTATTCTCAGCTGCAGCTATATATTCTATTTTAGTTCTGAACTCATTGCAGAGATTATTGGAGCTTTCTGTTTATCATAATTTATTTATATTCTATTGTTTTGAGCTCTGAACTCCATCACAGAGATTGTTGGAGCTACCTGATTATCATAATTGATGTCTGTACTATGTGCTCTGGTTTTACATTGTGGTTTTGTTCGCTATGTATGATAAGTTATCACTCCATTTTCGCGTGCATCTTCATTGTTCTTTGCCCTTTTTCTATTATGTGCACGATGTGGTCTCCTTCATAGGCTGAACTTCACATAGAATAGGTACAATTTCCAACAACACATTGTCCACGCTGTAATTGGAAACATCAGAACTTGTCTTAGTTTAGTTGGCGTGATGGCTGATGTGACCAAACTGAAATTATCTTGTGCTGTTTCTTTTTATAGTTTTGTAGTGTTTCCTTCTCATTTTTAGAACACTAGATAGAAGCCATTTCAGTTTGGATTTTCTGAGGATTGATGTGACTGAATCGCTTGCTCTGTTCCTTCTCACTTTTCGTATCTCTCTATCTGAACAGGTGCAGGAATTGGTGCTGGATTCCCTGGTTTACAATTGGGATTTGGAGCTGGTGCTGGATGTGGAATAGGAATAGGTTTTGGTTACGGTTTTGGAAAAGGCGCTGCATATGATGAAACCGGGAGGTATTCAAACATCAGGAGACCATTCCAGAACTCCAGAAGCCCTGCTTACGAGTAAGTGACCGATCCGCTTCATGCTAGTGCAAACTGGTTCCATCCCTATTACCTTTAGGTTTAATTTTATGAATTCCTAAATACTTTCTATGACGACATGTTGGCTTGTACTTGGTGTACTCTTATTTCACGTATGCATCAGGAATTTACAACAGTCAATATCCTACCTTAACAAGTTCCGGTCCTGTCAAACATTTTGCAGCGAGCAGTTTGACATCATGTTTGATGAGCTGATGGAGAGCACCAGGAAGCTGATCAAAGCAACATCCAAGGAGCTCGACAAGTGGAGGCGGATGTAGGGTGGGCAAGCAACACACATAGGAACTGCATATATATTCAGAACCAGAAGGCCCCCGGAGGCACACTGCACGTGCCCCCGTGGGAACTGAACTGACCTTTTCTCGCTCGAGCGAATATTTTCAGCGATTCATGAGATATGCTGCCCGATACTCTTGGCCTGTTTGATGCTCGAACCGATTACTTTTTTCAGCCATGTGCTTGGATGCGACACCATGTGATGGCGACGGCCGCCTGGAATTTGAAATATCACCCACGACGTCGCCGTCGATGCCATGATACCCCTCTTTGCGAGCTTCTGGAGAGCGCTAATTCGTATCGAAATATCTATCTGGCAGCACGTAATTTTTTTGTTGTTGCATCTTGTCAACTCAATCATGCTGTGTTTCTTTTCCTCTTTTTGGGTAATCTTGCTGCTTTGGTGAAGGAAATCCTGATTTTCCGGCGTCGCTGATCGACACGAACGCCGTTGCTGTATGGTGCAAAGTCCAAGCGATTCCGACGTCAGGTGAAAGCGAAATGCAGGAGGTGTTCGTGGATTTTCAATCGATGTTCCCTCCCTACTCCGTGGGAGAGGCTGCAATTGAATAGTGTCATGCTAACGCACACGTCCATTTCAGCTTGTCGAATAAGATATTAAGATGAGTTATAGGTGATGGAGAAATCCTCCCTTTCTTCCGTGCTACTCGAGGATGGCGGATATCCTTTAGTCACAGTCCATTCGGTCGTTAGGCATGAGACGTCTGATTTCCTCTCAAGGATTTGCCCGTTGTCCCCCCATGCCTGCATGCTGCCCAAGTACTAAACCAGAGCCAAGCTCTCCATAAGTCTCAAATGGCATGTCAATTTTGATAGCAGCAGCCCAATCGGAATGACAACAAAAAAAAAATTCTAATAGAAGGCGTAAACCTGAGAAGGATTTGCAAAATGAAAACAATTTGTTAGTGCATAGGATAGGACCACAAGGGGCAAAAAAAAAAGGTGGCAGGACAAGTAATCCAGCGAAAGATCCATGACGTTTTCGGCCGTGCGAATGATTGAGAGAGCCTTTCTGCTGCTGCAGAAGCACTGGCCTTTCATGCCAGGTCAGCCCGGCGCCCCACTCGCAGGCATGTAGCCCTGCCTTGCCGGCACTTTAATGGCCTGAACTGCCACCTTGCACATGAGATCTTGGCCACAACCTGCCCAAGGAACATGGAAACAAAAGCTTGCAGCTAAGCAAAAATGCACATCTCCATCATGAGACACAATAGGGACGATCTACACGGATCTCATTTCAGGCGGACGAGATGGCAATCCATGTACAAGGCATGACAGGACAGAGACATCAATATGTGAATGCGAATAATCAGTCTCAACTAGAGCTATCTGGTTGTCTTGAACTAGCACCACACAAAAGCATCAGCACTTGACATATTACAACTATTTCAGGTACACCCAACGAGGCCCTTATTATCATACCATCCCGACACACTGAACCCCAGCTTCTAGAGTGATTGGCCAACCAGGCCTTGTTAACTTACCCAAACCAATAATGTTAATACTTAGGCAGTCAGGTGCACAAAGAATAAATAATTATAGAGTCAAACACAAGCCCACGGAGACCATTAGTCCAGGGACAGACATGTTGTTTGTCGATAAAGCGCATAGATCATGACAGGCATAGGCCAGCAGCACTGATGATCCCAGCATATGCATCACCAATCATCTCCAGCAGTACAGCAGCAGCTTGTAATGGGGGCACTGAGCCATGATTGATTTCGGAGGGTGAAGCTTACGGAATCGGGATTACCGCCCTGTTTTTGCACGCTTCATCCCGGTGGAGTTGAAGGGGGAGACACTAGGGCTGAGGTGAGGGCTCGGGCTTTCCTCCCTCAGTGTGCCATTTAGAATTGCCAATTCCCTCAGCTGTTGCTTCTTGTAGTAATCCATGGACTCGTCCTAACAAATAACAACAGCTCCAGTTAGCTAACAGTACATTTCAAATTACTATATAGAATGTCAACAAAGAGGAATGATGGTACATACAATTGGTTTCAGAAGATCATCTAGGATGGACACAGCTTGATTTAGACGCACATCAACAATATCTGCAGGAAACTCTGCTTCCACAAGCACATGCAGTGGTTCATTGAGGTGTTCATACCCAGGCTTATCCCTCAGCTTGTCTTCCTGTGAATGAAATCAGTTTTTGTTTCAGGACATTTGCATCAGGACTGGGCATGTAAAGTAGAAGTATGAAAAAGTAGTGAACTCAATAATTACTTTAGATCTAGAACTTATTACACTGAGCCACAAATTAGATGTAACAAGAAAGCAATGATCGCAATGCCATGCTATCTTAGTTACCACAGAATTAAAGAAAAAGGTTCAGACGGCCCTTCCAGCTCATTAATGTAACTATGGACTTCTGAGATAAATTGTTATAAACTGTCACTAGAGAATACAGTCGTTAAACACATCTAAACTGTATCACATAAATTCTGACACACCACGTCTAAACTATAATAGTGTTTCTACATGACTCTAAATTCCGATATTACATCGAAACTGAAAACACAAACTTGTTACATTGTTTTGTGGGTCATAAATGAGTCCTAAATAGAATGTGCATCCTTTCTGAGCCCCAGATTGCAGCTTAATATACAAGAAATAACTCAAGCAGCTGATACTAAAAATGAAACAGACAATTTAGTTTAGCAACTTCCACAATAACTCCTGTGTAACTATCATTGCATGAAGGGTAGGAATATAGGCTTTATGTGATGTGGCTGAGTGAAATTAACTGGGCAGTAAGGGCCAGCCACAAGTTTGTCCATGATATCCGTGATGCAATATATTTGCTAATTAATCATGTGCAAATATACTTAATCTTTAAAAACCCACATAAAGAGAACTCATGGTATTATTAAAAAAAATCCAAATGATTCTAATGTACAGCAATGATGTTATTTAGATGGAGAAATGTTAAAAAAAAGAAGTTAAAACAGTCATTTAGTTACCTTAACAGAGTCCTTCACTGAACCACGTCCTCGAATATAAACTCTACATTGTGTTGAAGCTTCAACTCTTTTCAGGGAGTTTCCTCGGGGCCCCAACAAACGACCAACAAAGTTGTACTAATCACATCCAAAGAGTAAAGCATTTAGAAATGGTATAACACGTTCAAGAAAGTTAAAAGGAAAGAGTTTATTCAAGAAAAAAAGGAAAGAGTTTACAAAAGCAACACATACATTAGGATACTTGTCCACTGGAACATCCAGCCTCACAACTTTCTTGACAACAGGAGTGCCTGCAAGTGCAGGAGCACCATTCCAACCCATTGATGATGCTTGCAGAACCCCCATATGCTGAGAAAATAGAGCAGTTCTCCATATTAAAAGAATCTGGCAACATAAGCTAAGGGGAAAAAAAAGAATATAAAGAATTTACGTCCTCACAAAAATATCTGAAACAATGACTAATCTCCATAAATAGTAACACAACATTTCATGTTTGTCAGCAATAAAGTCTGACATGGAAAAATAACCTTGATTTTTTAAAAGTTCTCCTTATTATAGTTTACAAGTCATGTTATTTAATCCATGTTCAAGTATCCAAATTATCTTGCATGTCTAATGCTCTCCCTATTACAATTTACAAGTCATGTTATTTAACCCCATGTCCAAGTGTAAAAAATTATTCTATTGCTCATAAGAAGTGGCAGCTCCAAAGTAAAATGCATAGCATGCTCAAATAAAATATGCAAGTTCCACAACCTATTCGCAATTTCACATTCTACTTTATAAGTCCAATGACCAAACAAGTATGTAATACAAAAAGAACAAAAAAAAAGTTGTCTGATATGCACCTCTGTTTGCATCCCTGACCAGCCGCCCTCTAGATCCATTGGCTGACCATTCACTGGGTGGCCAGGTAACCTTAATGGGCTACCATGGTCAATTCTCTCAGGTTCAACAAAATTATGGTTAGGCGCCATAGTAGATGCCCGCAAAATCTCTGCATGAAATAGAGCGTTAACTCAATTAGACAATGATACATATAAGTTGGAAACAATAATGACATTAATACTTTGTATGCCACTCTAAACTGGGGCAAAGGCAACATATGTGGGATTTCCAAATTTTGCACAACCACATGAAGTAATGCACTGTGCCAATGAGATAGTAAATACTCAACTTTGCTAAAAATAGACATAAGCAGCACAATGACCATTTTTAAGATTAAAAAAAATACATTTTGACATAATAGCATCCATTTGAGTGTCAAGTCAACTATGTGAACAAAAAGATATTGTTTAGGGCCAGAACTCAACGGAATATTACCCTGTTATAACCATAAAAAAAAAAGCAACAGGCAATAGTGTATTGGGATATATGAAAAATCAATCAACAACAAAATCCAGTATCCAGTCAAAAGCAAACTCTAATCAACTCCTCTGAACAACAATAGTATGATACAGGTATACGAGATATGATTATAGAAAATTCAAGAAGACAAAGTGCTGAGGCAATCATCAAAGTTCACATGAATGCATGATTAACAGCCCAAACCTAAAAGACTTCGAGAAAACTAAACACAGCAACTTGCTATAATGAATGTATTCACACCATTAACAAACAAAATAGTTAAAGTAACAAAAAATATATACAAACCAGTGACACTAGTAATGCCTGCAAACAAACCTTGGTTTAAGAGCCTGGTACAGAAAGGAAGAACTTGCACGAATGGGGCCAATTTCTGCCTCTCTGCAAGCAACTCAGCCAGATATCTGTCAAACAAGCATGCTGTTAGTATCACAGTAGCCACTACTGTTTAAGTTATCACCTGATACATCAAAAAAGCATAATTTGAAGGATCTAAAATAAATATAAGCCCACAGAATGAAATGTAATAGCAGGAACTCGATATGATTGATACAGCATGATCCGTCAAATCAAAATTTACATGTGACCATCGCCAATGAGCGATTTATTACAGAAAAGATTTACACCCATCAGCAGCTAGTCAAACATACAGCTCTTATTCACCCCCTAGCAGCCGTCGTTGGGGAACAGCACAAACAAATCTATCAGCGAGCGATCATCAAACATCCCTATTTTTACAGATCACTACTTCACCAATCTCGGCAGCATTGATCAAGGCGAAACGCCACATCCGGAAGTTTAGAATTAAGCGGAAATCTCCACGGGCGGCATCAAATCTCGTGCTCCTCAGAAAGATTCCGAAAGGGCAGGATCAAAAACTAAAAACAAAACTTGACCAAAAACAATCGCGAGGAAAAAAAATCAAGAGCAAGATAGCGAAACAGACACGCACCTTTCTCTTTCAGAGGAAGAATACCTCAGAGAATTGAGGGGATGGGGGGAAGAATGAACAGGAGACGGAGAGTATTGCAAGAGGGACGGCGGTGGAATCCTGTCGTCCATGGTCCCCAAACAGAGAAACAACAAACTTCTCCACAAGATTTTGCAAGATTAGGGGGAAAAGAGAGAGACCTAAGAGCCCAAAAATCCAAGTACGAAACCAAGAAAACAAGAACAGCAGCTACTCCGCAAGCTTAGGTACAGAGGCCTATCTTGAGGCCTGGAAATCTGGAACGGAAGAGAGAGTCAACAAAGAACCGAGATGATAGATAGATATATAAGGGATAGTGGGTGATTCTAATCACAAAAGAGGGAAGGTAATAGCTGGGCAATCAGTAATGAAAGCCCAGCTGTGCAGGGGTTGGCAGCAGCAGCTCCTGCTGGTGTTGGTTCTTAGCTCTCCTTCCGTTCTCCTCTCCACAGCACACCCACAGCGAGAAAGAAGGGGTGGGTGGGAGAAGGGAGGAGAGAGAGGAAGAGACAAACCCAAAGGAGGGCTTTGGATTCTCTCTCCCTCCAGTATATGTCGCGCAGACATCAAGATGATTGAGGTCTCTCCGCTTCTGGAGTTTCCTCCGTAATTTTCCTCCTTTCAAGTATTGTTACGTTTGTTTTGTATTTTTTCCTTGTGCTAGTTTTGCTACGTGCACCCTTCAAGATTTCAGCAACACTTGTATATTGTTTTGTATTAATGAAACGAGCAGGCGAGCCAGACAACAACAGGTCGAGCAGATCCACCTCGACGAGCTGAGTTGGCATCAAATCGAACAAGCTAACGAGGCACAAACATTTTATTCTGTCATTATGGTCATAAATATATAAGATGACACATATCTAAACAAAATATCTGTAATTAAGATAGTATATACAATTCAAATCATCCTCGTAGATATGACGTTAATTATAAGATCAATATTTATTGATGCAATTCATGACCATGTATATTGTTTGTAAAACAAAATTGCGCTCATATTGTTCCATAGATCTACATAAATACATTTCATATTGCCTTATCACACTTTCATTCAAAGTTTGCTGAATGATTTCTATTCCAGAAAACAAATACAAATTCATTTTGTATTAATCACGCGTACATAAAGTTGGCTTACTTAATTCATTTGAGCTTCCCTAATATCTTACAAATTTATACTGACAGAGTTCATGTACTAAGATCATCTTCAGCGAGTGCGGTTGCGGGTGGAGGTCGTGGTCGATGTTCCTCTCCTCGGTCGTCGTTTTGGTGAGTAGTGCTTGGCCGTGTTGATGACCCACTCTGACCGGCCCGCGAGTATAGCTGAGTGGTAACCCGTGTTGACATCCCAATCCAACCGGGGGAGTTTGTTTTTCTTTCTTCTTTTTTCCTGCCTATGATCTCCCAGGATCATAATCTTGTATTTATTTCTACTATATCAATGAAACACGCACTATCTTGTGCGGTTCGTTAAAAAAAAATCATCTTCAGCTCACTAGGTATACGCAAAAAAAAAAAGTTCAACCCAACGCGAACTAAGAGCATATTGGGCCTTTTTCTTGTGTACCCTTAGCCATGTCACTATGGTTTAAAAATGTTTCTCACAATGGTTTAACGGAATCTAGGTGCCCGTTTGATGGGGCGTTGACTCCTCCAGCTAGCAAAGCGCAACCGCTCCCCTAGCCAGCTCCTCTCCATCTGGGCCGTTCATCACGCGCGCCCAAAGCTAATCACCTCCAGCTCCAGGCTCCAGCATGCACGCACACAGCCGTCGACATTTCAGCAGCCAATTTTGGCCGCGTTTTTTCAATAACTGGACCACGCTGTCTCGAGAGCCTCTTATTCTAGCCTTGCGCGGCCGCCGCTTCCTCGGAATTAGGCCTAAAAAATCACCGAACTTTGTACACATTTGAGGCAGTTTTCGTGATATGATTCTTCTTCTAATCTAAACCGATCAAGAGTAGTAGTGTTGGCCTGGTCATCATTTGACTGGACAATTTTTTTTATGAAATGGAGGTTTCATGTACACGTATGCAGTGGAGACAATCAGACAGGCGGGCAGACAGTGAGGCGCCTGCATTTGTTTATTGGCACACACTCACAACGTGTGTTGTTGCAGCGGCCACAACGGAACACGAGTTCCAGTTAGGCACCTGGAGAGCTGCATGCACGCAGGCTCAGGCTCATTTTCATCCAACACCCTAGCTATGGGTTTGCATGGATCATGACTAATCATGGCTGTGGAGCTAGCTAGCTAGCTTGATTACACAAGGCTAATCATACATAAATTATAAGATAATTAATCTAGCACACAGCTAGTAGCAGTTTTCCATCGATCGATAGATAGATGTAAAATCAGAAAGCGTCATGTAATGTGAGCAGGATAGTAGGCTTTCGCTAGCTGGATGATAGAGACGTTGGTGCTACTGCAAATTAATTAATTAATTGTATCACGAGTGATATTATATATATTGACTCGATATGTTTCGAGATGAGATCGTTACCGCGGGAATAATTTTGAATCAAATATTTCTTTTGGCGAAACGCAGAACAGATGCAGACGACGCTCGCGCGTAAACGCCAAAATTACCAGACGCTGACGTAAACACCAAAATTACCAGCTCATATATACGTTTCATGTATGCTGTGTCTCATTAACAAATGACCTGTACAATCTGTTAGATTAGAAAAAGGAAATGACCTGCCATATTCTTCTACAACGTATCCGTTACTCTGAGTTGTGCCCAGTTGTGTAACATGCATGGACAAAAACAGGCCAGCATGCACTTTGCATTTGGTTTTATCTTTTGCCAAAATTGAAACAGTCTCCATTAGAACCAGTGTGTGGTGGATCCGATTTTTATTCTTGCTCGGGATTTTTTGCGCGCGCGGACATCCATGGACTGTGTATCTTTTTTTTCTTTTTTTTTTTTGTGTGTGTCAATTCCATGTACTGTGTATCGTGCGTACATGTGCTCACTGCTCAGGTCATTTTCAATGCATTAACCTTCGCTACTCTTGCTGACAGTTACGGATACAGATACGGCGGTTCCTGCAGACTGCAGACCTGCAGTACAGCGTTTACATGCGTCCGGTACAAAGATGAACATACATACGATTTCTCACTCCATGGGTGAGTATCACCATTGATTTTGCAATGTTCAAGCTAAAAGTAATGACGTCTCTTATATATTGTATTTTTTTTAAAAAAATAGATTCATTTGGCAATGTTAGGGAAAGAAACATCGCGGGTTGTGTTCTTCTGATAAGAGAGAACTAGCACGTTGGCCCGCGCTAATAGCGCGGCTAGATTTGATAAAGGTATCCTTATATGTGACTCGTTATTCATCCTTTTTGAAATCATTAACACTCAACCTTCATGTAGATATTGGTGCCTCGATTTTGAAATTAGTATCGGTACACCCGAATTTTGTTGCTTGGGTGGTATTGGATTGGTGGATGGAAATCCAATAGCGAATGACACAATCAACGCTTCACTGCACCCTCGCATACATTGCAAGCTCTGCAGCTTCGTATATTTGATTGAAATCGTAAATCACCCTCTCTGGCATCTCTCGGTCTCTCTCTGCCTATTCTCTTCCTTATTTTTGTCTAGTGAACTATGTCTTTCTGATACCATGGCTTCTGAGTCCGACTTAGGCATTGACCTTGTGTAGAGTCTCGATGCTCCACCTCCCAATGTGTGGATCTAACTCCTCTTAGCTAGTTCGTCGTACCTGGCAATGATGTCAATTACTGGCATTGGCGATCTTGAAGGTTTCTCTCGATCTAGGGATATGTTAGTGTAGTGGTGGCACAGGTCCCTTCATATCTCCTCTCTCTTTACGCGCGCACGCACACACACCATCCACCCTGACAATGCCTCTTTCTGCCTTACTTTTGTCGTGCAAACTCTACTTCTCTAATTTTGCGGCTTTCGAGTCTGAATCAAGCATTGTTCTTGTGTAGTTTCAATGCTTCACCTCTCAGCACGTGGATTCAACTCCTTCCGGCGAGCTCATTGTACATAGCTACGATGCCAGTTGTTGGCGTAGGCAACTTTGAAAGTTCCTCTTAATCTAGGTACTGGCTCATGCAATAGTTGCATAGGTCCCTCCGATCCTCCTCATCTTCTGACAACACCTCCTTCTTAGTTTCTCCCCTATTTTTGTTGAGCGAACTATGCCTCTCTGATTTCGCGGCTTTTGAGTCCGACTCAGATGTTAACCTTGTGTCTAACTCTTCTGGGCCAATTTGTCGTACTAGGTGGCGATAGCAGTTGCTAGGATAGGCAATCTTGAAGGTTCATCTTGATATAGAGACAGACTCATGTAGTGGTAGCACAGGACCCCCCCTCTCTCTGTTTTTCCCCTACTTTTGTTAGGTGAACTCTCTCACCTTGATTCCACGACTTCTGAGTCTTCGGCGTTGACATTGTGTAGAGTCTCGGTACTCCATCTCCCAGCGTGAGAACCCAACACCTCTCGGCGGGCTTGTCGTACCTCGCGGCAATGCCAGTTGCTAGCTCTGATCCTCTCATGTGTTGGGTGTTGTTGGTCTGATTGCAAATAACTGCTAATTGGATTTGACTATTATCTTTTTTATCAAAATATATTATATTATTGTATTAAAATTTAGATATTAACTAATCATATTGTAACGAGATGTTTATTAAATGAATGTTCCAATATAGGCTCGTAAAATCACAACATATTAAAGATACAGAAGGAATTAAGGACATTCAAATACTTGCAGTCGATTTGTGATGGTCAAGCATATTATTTATAAGCACAATATTAACTTTCCTTATTTTTTGTAACAATTTTAGTTATTTATTAATTGTATTTAGTATGGACTATTTTATTTAGCTATTTCTCTTCTCAATCTGTATAGAAATATGCTTCTAATTTTCTTGTTTTTTAAATATTGGATTTGTATATATATATATATATTTATCAGTTATATTAGATATGAATTCTTTGGATCGATCTAGACCGTTAGACCATTGGTGACTTCATCTATCTCGAGGATTTGTCAGCTCACTCATTCGGAAGTGCTCATAGAGGGAGGGGCGAGTATGTGTTGTATGTGAGCATCGCGGCTATATCATGTGATTAAAAAACTTGCTTTCATGTAATTTGTAGACGTATTAATCTACTCCCTCCATCCCAAAAAGAATGATGTTGTAGGATTCAAAATTTGTCCAAAAAGAATGACGTTTTACTTAATTTGGCATGTATGCATGTGCATGTAGGCATGCAACAATCAATTAGCACCTAATATGGTAAATAAGTAGGGCAACCGAGGTCATTTGAACTCCTTAATAATCTGTCATAAAATTCCTAAAATGACATTATTTTTGGGACAGATGGAGTATATCCCTCTTTCAATTTCAATTTCAAGCACGTGACATACTCCATGATCCATTAAGGGGAAGTCTAAAAAACGTACCAAAGTTTGTTAGGAAATTAAAAACATCCATGCGGATTCAAGTTGGCATTCAAATCCGGCACCTAATGTTAGACAATAAAAAATATTGCATATGTATTCAAGTACGGAGTGTCATAAGGAAAGGAAATCATGGATAAAATTTTTTTCAATTTTTTAGAATAATATGAATTGTTAGATCTTCATAAAATCCAACGGTTCAAACTCTTCTCTCATTTAGATTAACGTGAGAATCCCTTTTTTTCATAATAATATGTTATGTTAGATCTTCGTAAAATCCAATACTCCAAACTCTTCTCTTTTTTTAATCAACTACTATTTTTCTTATTTTTAATTCCGAATTTATGTATCTATTAATTGTATTTGTATTGAATATGGACTCTTTAGATTTCTTTATTTTAATTCCGAATTTATGTATTCTTTGATTAATCTAGACCTTCAGATCTTCATAAAATCCAACGGTGTATATTCTTCTCTTTTTTTGGATTAACGTGAGAATTTCTAGACCCCCTCGGCGAACGTGGTGGCTTCTTTTAACACTCAAGTATAAAGATAATAGATTATTGGAATATGTATTGTGAATGAATTTAACGGGTGGAAGATGGCTAGTCAGTGATGTAGCACCCGTACGTGTATCTGTCTGTCGTACGTCTAAACGTCATGGTTTGAAGAACCCCAGCTGCCTGTTTTCTGAAATTTGAGGCCATCGACCTTTACTTGATCAGCGCTAACATGCCATCATACAAGTCATAACCAACTACACGACGTCCTTCTTCGCAAAAGAAAAGCAGAGGAAGAAACTGAGCAGAACTTTCTTTTCAGATCGAATACGCGTAGTGTGTAGCCGCAGTGATTTGACGAAACCAAACCTAACCGAAGCAATTAGCTCTTGGCAGAACGGCAGGTAGCTTTTGATTTATGGCTTCCTGGCCGGGAGCCTGATGAGAGAGTCTACTGCGTGTGGGACCCTTTTTGTTATCCACTAAAAAGAGAACACACTACCAGACGTCCAGACAGTTGAGTATATCTCCATCTTGATCCTAGTTTAGAGTTGGGCGAAGATAACAATCTCCTTTTGGAAAAGGTTTTGCATATATGCTAATAAGCTGGATTACCTGATGAGATAAGTAGGAATATATAGTTCACTGTTCATGATCAGACCTAGTAGTCTCTGTACGTGTATAAATGCGGAGAAAGTGTCGAAAATCAGTGGATTATCAGCGTTAGCATCCCTCTGTGTCACTGTACATTGTGGTCGATTGGGATCGCACAGGTCAGCAGGAAATGCCAGGAATGCAGCAGGATGCTGCTGAGTGCCGTGCCGATCGATCGGATTCAGAAACCCCCAACACCAACAGCTTCACTATGGGCCGGAAGCCCACAAGGCCTCAAAGTTTGTTTCCCCCCTAATACTAGATGTTTTCAGAGGCTCCTAAAAAAAGATGTTTCAGAGTTTCAGTAGGTGTATAACACTGTAGATGATTGTGCATCTATGAGAGTACATACAGAGGAAGATCATCTAGGCACACATAACCGAGAAAGGTGAGTACTATTCATCACTCACAGCACACAACAGGTCAAACTGCATAGATATAGATCATTCTCACAAGTAGCAATGTCTAACCACAGCCGTGACCCGAGAACAAACCACACGCGTATACTCTCTATCTCTGCAGCTATGCTGAAATGTAACAAATCCACTTGGACAGCTAGTAGCACTTCTCCACACACACACACACACACACAACTAGCGTCAGCGTACGCACTTGAGATCGACTCGTTATTCTCTATATATGTATATAGATCAACGATGATCACCGGGCGTTAGTCGTGGACGAATGAACACTGATGATCACCGGGCGCTAGCAGCTTGGTGCACGCGTGCACCAACCTTAGATGAAGCCTTTGCTGGCGGCGGCGGAGTCGGCCTTGATGTGGTAGTAGCCGAGGTGGAGGGCGGTCTGCAGCTGGTGGTGGTGCTCCTGGCCCTGCGGGTGCTGCTGCTGCTGCTGCGACGACGACGACGACGCAGCAGAGGTGGCGGCCAGCATGCTCGCCTGCGCCTGCAGGTAGTAACCGCGCGGGTCGAACGACGCCGGCAGCGCTTGCAGCTCCGTCGTCGTCGCTCCACCCGGCGGCAGAAGCGCCATCTGCTCGTCTTCTGCCGCCTCCTGCTCAGCTCGCTCGACCTCTGCAACCTGTTCGATCGATCAACACCCATTCTCGATCAAGTCATCAAGAATAGGAGTACTGATTCATGTCATTGATTCTCTTTCTCTTCCTAAATTTAGCAAGCAGTAGTGGTCATCAGTACCTTGGCCCTCAGGAACATGTTCTCACTCTGCAGGTCTGCTTCCTGTACACACATAGGTAAGAATGAGCAGTTTGAAGAGGAGGGCTGACAACCAAAATGCACGTGGAATTTACACGTCCATGTTTCATACAGATCGAGGGAGGACCATCGATAGCTCCAGCTAGCTAGCAGCAAGTGTCTGAATGAACTTACCCTTTTCTGCATATACTCAATCTCTGCCAGCAGCAGCTCATGCTGAAAACACACACAAAAAGGAACTGTTAGCTAGGAGGTGATTTTCCAATTTCCAGTGTCAAATTCACGTGCAGTTAATCATCAGCGCTGTTAATTAATTCTTAAGACGGCTTTAAACTTTCCAACGGAATAACTTTATATCTAGTGGCGGCTTTTTGATCCATGTTTACCTTCTTGGACCGGATTCGGCCAATGCCTCTTTCGAGCCTGCTTTCAATGTTTTTGAGCTCCTTTGCAGTGATGTTGCCAATTGATTCACCCATCAGGTGCCTGTCAAGTAGAATGTACCAAAAGGATTCGAACAATGAATCTATGTTGTTAATTAGACACAAAAAAAGTGAGATATATAAGTTACCAGAGACTAGTTCATTGGCACAATACCTGTTTGAATTCTGCAAAGTTTGTATCTGCTGATGCAGTTTTGCCGCTTCTTGCTGAAAGTATTGCTGTGAAATTCCCAGAAAATTAAAATATAAATCAGTCACAATATCGTCAACTGTGATCCAGTATATTTATGTTGATGCAGAGCTTTGTCTGTCTGATTATAAATAAGGTTACATTTTTTAAAAAAAGAGAGAAAATAAATGAAATTATTCTTACATGAGAGTTGACATCTATCACTGGAGCTGTTCCTGAAGTGCTGGCAGAAGCTTTCTTGTACCTCTCTATCGTCGACCTCACGCTGATACAAATGTTAAATATTGTCAACTGTACAGTCAGGCGCTCTTGTTCATCCAAAGGAAAGAAAAACAGTAGGCACGCATGTATGTCACAGTAGGCACGCGGTCTCTGGTTAGAATTTAACAAGCTTTCACACAGAGCAAAATTCAAAATTACAGAACCAGTAAAAACACATTACTAATAAAGACTTGTGTGTCCATTTTGGAATCTGAAAAATGCACTGTGAGAGTTTAGAGATGACCCGGATATATTAAATTTGTGTCATTGTGTGCGTGCATATGTTGTTAGCGAACACAATACTAATCCCCAACTAATAAATTTGTATTAAAAACAAGGAGACAAAAAAACCATTGTGCCACCCAAATACATCAATAATCAAGCTAGCATAAAAGAAGGGGCAATATGCATATGTGTATATGGGTCTTTAATTTCCCATCTGGGGGACAACCGGACAAAACATATTCTTCCAGCTCCGATCCAGGTTAACAAGTAGGACACGTCCATGTATATATGTTTCCTTGCTACGCGTTGCACACAAAAGGATGGAAATAAGTAAAAGCCTGAAAAATTTTTGGTAGATAAATTAAATATAATGGGCATTTTTTTAGATAAAGGATAAAAATCCGGCCTCTATACTAACAAGTGGGTATATACGGCCAACTAATACAAGAGAGCACTCGGACTCTAAACCTCGCACGAGAGGTAAAAAGGAAAAAAGAGAATACAACCACTGCGATAAAGAAAAAGAAGACTAAGCTTCTAACACTCCGACCAAACTTCCAACGCCACAACGACACAGCACCACAAGTGACGAAAGCCCATGACTTCCAAAGCGACGCCCTCAAGAAGGAAACAGCGCCGATGCTGCCGTCATCGCTCCTCCGAATAATCGAAGAAATGTTTCCACCTGGAAGACACAAACCAAAGCAGGAAGCATCCCAACACAACGCCTCCAAGGAGGGCCACGACGCCCGAAGACGCCGCCGATGTTGACGCCGGCACCATAGCCGGGAAGGCTTTCGCCTGACGCTTCGTCAAAGTCGACCCGATGCCGAAGGACAGGATGACCACTACACCGGTCATGACCATCGGAAGCGTGAGGGCTAGCACTTAGTCTCCCCTCAACCTACCAACGATCAACGACACGGGAGTGGCAACACCATGCCCATCACACCGGAACTCCGACATCGACTGGAAGAGCTCAAATCCACACCAAAGGGCACCGAAGGACGGAAGTCACCCGCAGCAGCCCAACCCCCACCGACACTGCCCCGCCCACCGGCGAACCTCCGCTGCACTTAGGCCACGAGACAGGTTCGCACTTGAGCGCCAGGCCGGCCGAGGTCACCAACCGCCATAGGCAATCGCCAAGCTCGCATCGGGCTCGACCACAGGCAACCAAATCCTTCCCCAGCACTTAGTCCGACCAAGGTAGTCACCCGAGACCGACGCCCAAACAACAAGCCACCGCCATCCCCAGTAGATCCAAGAAGCTCGACCACCGCCATCACCACTCATGAAACAAACCCGCTAGGCGCCGGAGGTAACCAGCTCCGCCGTCGGCAAACACGCCGCTGGACCGACAAGGAGCCGCGTCGCAGGTTGCCGCACGCCGAACGCCGCCAGTCGCCTCCGCGCGGGGAGCCGCCCGCCGGCCCGCAAAGCCCAACGAGGAGCCACCGCGCCTACGGTCGGGCCGTCACCACCACGGGGAGCGTCACCGGCCACATGCCGCAAACCTCCCCGCGCCGGCCGCACCGCCGCCTCACCATTTGGAGCTGCCATCGTCGCCGCCCGAGCTCGGCCTCCCTCCACCACCAAAACGGAGCGCCCCCCCCCCCCCCCCCCCCCGTGCGGCCTCCGGATCCGGCGGCTCCACCACCCGCCGCCGCGGGGACGGCCCGCGCCGGCTCGCCGCCGCGCGCGCCCCCACTATCCGCGCAAGAGGGGAAGGAGGCCCCGCCGCCGCCTTCCTCGTGGCTGCGTGGGATCCTGGTGGCCCGCTCAGGCGGCGGCGTGGCGGATGGCACTCATGAATATAATGGGCATAAACGAGCTGAGGCTCTCTAGCTCGGTGGAAAACATATACAAGCAGTCAAAGGTGTTGTTAAACTCGTTAGCACCACCAAGGAAAGGGGAGGCAGGAGAACCTACAGTTTCCATCTCCATGCAATGTATACTCAAGCTAGATCGAGAGCGACGTCTGTGCAGTGTGCACATGAAATGAAAGAACCTTTTCAGGGAGGCCCATGCCTGTGATATGAATGATGATATTCATGAGTGCATGCATATGGCACGGCATGATGAAGTTTATTCCCAACAAGGACTAGAGCTTGCAACTACAATATCGCTTTGTTTCGTGAGGAATGAAAAGAAGTCATCGACCAGAGTCCCAAACTATCACACAAGTAGTAGGCTTATTTAATATCCATTGCGCAAACGCAGCAAGGTACCAAATGCGCGCGATCGAGTATATACTCCCTCCGGTTTGGTAAAAGAAGACGTTTTGGACAAGATTTGAGTCAAACATTAGGAATATAAATCATGAATAACTTTTAAGTTGTTGAGTTTGGAAATGTGAAAAGTAGATTTATCTTGTAAAATACTTTCATAAAAGTATACATATGTTAGTTTTTAATAATTATTTTTTGTAAAAATAGGAAGTCAAAGTTGCACTTTGGAGACCGTGTCGCTGTCCTAAAAGTCTTCCTTTACCAAACCGGAGGGAGTATGTGCATCGCCACACAGGTGAAAACTCGGAACTATGGGTCATCTCACTCGATCAGTTACACAAGACTCACCAAGTCAATATAATTAAGTCATCATGCATGCACATGCTTATCATGACGAGCAAAATGATGATGGGAAGAAAATTTTATGTACCGACTTCATTTTGGGGTTTACTGATAGTCGTCTGATACAAAGTGTGTTAAATAGCCTATATAAAGCAGAAATAAATAATTGAGTGTATATCTTGAGTGTTTTGTTGCTGAGATCGATCGAGTGTTCATCAGTAAATAAAGTGATTATTACTCAAAATTTAACATGGTGATTTTTTGACCTAATAAAAACTCCGGAAAGGAAACTAAAGTCATAACTATAATATTTGACTAATTAACCAGTGTAGTTCATTAAAACAATATGGTTTTCTTAGGAAGTTTTCATAATTAACCGCCCTCAATGGCACAGTGTAATGCTCATCATGTATGCCTTTTCCATAGACGTGTAAGGTGATGCATGATTTTATCATTTGCATCTCCAAGCTAGGTAGCTTTAGCTACTAACTACACTACCGTCAAAACTGGCATATCACCTAAATACATCCAATATTTAATTTTTGAATAAATAAGAAGAAATACAGCTTAAAATGGAATGAGAGTTAACCAAGTCCATAACTTTTCGCACCTGTTACTAGAGTACTCATAGAGGCGGCCTCGGCTAGAGAAGATGACCAAAGCGATCTCAGCGTCGCAGAGGATGGAGAGTTCGTAGGCCTTCTTCAGCAGCCCGTTCCTGCGCTTGCAGAAGGTCACTTGGCGGCTCGTGGTGTTCTCGATTCTCTTGATCTCGATCTTTCCCCTCCCCATATCCTCCTCACTCACAATCACGTACGGTTCCCTTTCCATAAGCAAAAGCGTGGTAACAAGAACAAGAATGGGTAGATTAGCATGCTGGATGTGATGAATCTGAGAAACAATTAAATAACCTTCCAACACACATATAACTGAGACCGGATGACATTAAACAAGACAGAGACAATAATTGTTAGCAGCTTGGTTTACAGTCGACCTTTTTAACCTAAAAGCACAAATGCATTTCCCTAGCACACGCATGCCAAGACGTTACTACTTTTCTGTATACTTGGAGGGGAAATCTTGGTAGAGCAGGCTCGAGGTTCATAGCCTAGCTGCTAGCTTCTTCAGTCTTCAGACCAAAGAGATCTTTAAAGCATAATATGTCCAGTAAGAAAAATAGTAATAGTAATAAAGGAAGCACAGATCAGAAGGCTATATACTGTATATAGCTAGCTAATAGAAAGAACAGGAGAGCTATCTCGAGAAGAAGGGTTAGAGGATCCGGCAAAAGAAGCTGGACATGGCACAAGCACATGAGCACATACTTATATTCGAGAAAAGAAAGCAAGAAAAGTTAGCAAACTAAGCTAGAAATCTCAGAGAAACGAGAGCACACTACACGTTGCAAGAAACGTTATATTGGCCACAAGGGCAACCAGATCTGCATACGGAGAGGCAAAAATAGCAAGCAAATCCAACGAATTCGCACGCGAAAGATCTTGCTACTCATCAGACGCGGCTGCTGCATGATGTACTGCAGCTCGCTTCCCCGCCCGGCTGCAAACTCTCGTCGCACGCTCGCAGTTTCTCGCAGATCCTATTTACGGCAAAACTGAAACTACACCCTCAAGAAATAGCAGAAAAAGGCATGGAAAATGGCCAGGCAGATCCAAGCATCGATTCCAAACACACAGGAGCTAAGAAAACTCATCGAGTACCGCGTGTTCTTACCGATCGATCGATGGATCGATCTGATGAAGAGATCGAGATGGGGGTTGGCCTTGGATCAGGGCTTGCTGCAGGGCGATGGGACGGGGTGAGGAAAAAGATAGGGCAACTGCATGGAGAAGCCTCGGGCGCAGCGTGGTTTCCTTTTAAAGAAGGGGAGTGATTGTGTGCTGCTGCTGCTCATTCGCTCGTGGTCGTGGGTGTTGGTACATATGCATTTTGGCCCCGCTTCAATTTCCTCTTTTTCAGAAAAGCAGCTTGGACAAAATTACAAAATAGCAATCAGAATCAGTGCTACTAGTTCTCTGTTCTCATGCTCATCATGGCGTGCGTACGTACGCGCATACGACTTTGTGATGAGTGACTGGTGAGTGAAATTGGCTATTTTTCACTAAGCAACAATCCTTTCCTAAAGCATTGAGTTCAATTAGTGGCTTTCATTTCTAGGAGCATACATTTCTATCTGAAAACGAACTATAGCTTTCGATGGCACACTACCATCAGATATGTAGGCCCTCTTCGGCAAGGCTCCGGCTCCAGCCACGGCTCCACCCGGAGCCCTGCCAAACAGGTGATTTTGGAGCAGCTCCACCCCTAAAGCCGCACATGAAGCCCAAAACGGCTTCCACAGAGGAGGTGGAGCCACGTTTTCGTGGCTCCGCCCGGCTCCGCCTCCCCTTTCTCGGCGATGCCCATGTGGCGAGAATTTGCGAATGCCAGACCGGCGGGGCGGAGGCGGCCGGCGAGACGAGGCGGGAGGGAGACGGCTCGAGGCGGGGCGGAGGCGGTCGCGAGGCGGGGCGGGAGGGAGACGGCCCGAGGCGGGGGCGGGGTGGGGCGGGGCGGAGGCGGCGGCGGGGGGGGCGGGGGCGGAGGTCCTCTGCTCTCCTCCGATGCGCCGGGGGAGGCCATGAGGACGGGGCGGTGGATGACTAGATGGATAAGGAGAGAGAATGGAAGGGGGAAAATGAAAGGGAAGAAAAGGAAGGGGGAGAAAAGGAGAGCAAAGAATAAAAAAGAAAAGAAAAAGGAGAAAAAGAAATGGAAAAAAGAAAAGAAGGGCAATTTAGACATTTTACAACTCAATCCAATAAGTGAAGCCGTTTTGCCAAACGTTTTTCAAATGGCTCCAGCTCCATCAGAAAAGCCGCTCCACCGAAGGAGCCAGAGCTGGAGCCGTTTTCGGAGGAGCTGCAGTGTTTAGTCCTGCCAAACAGGCCCGGAGATGGACTGCAGCCTGCAGGCACTAAAATGTCCATTTGATGTTCCCGTCGAGCACTAAACACCACCTCTCTGAATTCTCTGTACGTTCATAGCCAAAAAACTGCAGAAGCCTGCATCCACGTACGCGCAAGAATTACACAAAAAAGCAGCCCCGGGACTGAAGCTTTTCGCATGCTAACGTCGAGCTCATGACCATCTTTACAGTGAGTCACAAAAGCACAGGTTGTACTTGTACCAACAGCATTACAGCAACACTGCTACTCCTACATACTATCCTGCAGCGACCATACAAACAGGCACACAACAACATCAACACCAACACCAACACCAACATAAACTTCATCATGCACTGAAAATGTGTAAGGCACGCATGCATACTTGCAGGAGCACAAGTAGTACTGTAGTAGCTCCTCTCCGATCCCCTCCCCTTTTCTAGAGGGCTCCTTGGATTCACAATTGCCATTTCGCCACAAAGCTACAAACACATCATCCCCGGGCTGTTTCAAGCAGCTTGCTCGGATTGCAAGCCTCGCTGCAACTTTAGAACCTTTATCTATTTTTGAGAGGGCACATCTTTCAGGCCGGGACCAAAGATATATATAGTTGCATCCTCCAGAAATGCAGAGGTGTGGCACATGCATTATTCATGTTGTTCAGCCCACCAGTGCAATGACCACCACAAGACATATGTTAACAACATCCATGAGAGTCGTTCCAAACACTTGATTTCGACACAAGAATAATGCATATGCTCCAGTTTCATCATGGTGCAGTTACAAATCCTATTGATTTACCCAGCTTCCAGAACCCTGTGCGGCTGTGCCGGTATTATATTTCTTTCTTGCAAGAAAAAAAAAATCATGTCTGCAACAGGCAGTGACAACATTCACAACTTCTCAAGCATATATACATACAAGTGGTGAAAATCTGAACGGTGGATATATCATGTTGAATGGACCAGATCGCTGCCCTTGACTGCTGCCTTCCATTCAGACGGTTTCTACAGGACACCTCAACACACACACACTCCATGAGCTGCACTGCACATGACATCCTTTAGGCAGGAGATGGACCGCATGAATGTAATGGAGGTCAATTGCATCCACCCAACCTTTCCTGATTCTTGCACAAGTTTCCTCTGTTGCTCAGCAAAGAGCCCATTGCTATTAATAGGAACCTGCATGATGTGTGAAGAAATGGACCTTTGTGCTTGTAGATGGTGAAGGACCTCTCCACCACCACCAGCAGCCTTACCCAATTCATGGGCGCATGTGGACCCTGCTCTGTCCAAATTAGCAAGTTCGTCAGGCAACAGGTAGGTAAAAGTTTATAAAGTACACCTTTGTTATCTGTCCACACAACTAGGTGTTAGCGTGCATTAGCAAATGCGGAATATTAATTAGATGGGCAAGATTGCGACCGCATATATGTCTGCTTGACTCCAGGGTTCCATGCCTTTCCATCAGGACATCTGCTACAAGGCAAGTAAAAACAAGCCAAATTTTGTTTACAGAAACCACAAATGAACCAGAAGAAACTTGTAAGTTGGAAGCGCAACAAATGCTAGACAGAAAAGAAATTAGTCACATATATAGTCTGGATTGCTGTTAACAGATGGGCACAATTCCATGAATGCTTCCATAATTCAAACAGACACGCAAGACCGACTTCATCACAAGTGGCAGAGCTTTGCTAATTCTCTGAATAAAAAAAGTTTGAAACCACCGTTTGCAAGACCTAGGTCCATGTCATTCTTAGTCACCTCTGGCTTCCACTAAATTCAAACCTAGTATCCACACTCAGGCACCCACTGACCAGGTTTCAGGTCCCCCAGACTGATCGCATACTTCAATCCTGGTAGGTCATCCATCTTGTACATGAGCTCAATCCTGAAAAGGGAAAACATCACCAAAATTGTGAGTGTATAAAGTGAGGTCAGATGTTAACTTAAGAATCCACTTTTCTGTCTGGTTTAATTAGGACAACACAAACCTTTCTTGTTGGCTTAAAGAGAATGACTTGTAGTATAGGAAACCAGCGAGCCAGGCATCACTATAATCTGCAACTCGACTGACCCATTTGTCAAGCTGCAGTCCTTCCTCAAAAGCCAAAAGGGGCTGAGGCTGTGGTTCACAGTCACCATACACAGCACCTCGCAGCTCCCAGCTTTTGTCCTCCAGGCCCCATAGAAACTTCCTTTGTTCATCTACAAGATTAAGTCCATCAGTTGGTCAACTTTCAAACTACTCTAGTTTCAAAACATATCGGCTAACTGAAAATTCAAACTCACATGGTGTGTCTTCCTTTATCTTCTTGCTTTCCTCTACAAGTGTCTGTAGACCTGCATTACAATAACTGGTGATACTGATCAAACTAATATGGAACCAAAATTGACAAACTACTGATAGTGATAACTGAATCAAATGCTTTGATGAGGCCCTCTCGACGAGAAGCATACTCTTCAAACAAAATGTCAACTCCGCTCCTTGTGCTGTTACAAATTTAACTAAACTGGTGAATTTAAGACACCGCTAACAGAGCACCCGGTATTATATCAATAACTCGAGTTTGTGCAAAAAGATGAATAAATACTACAACAAGAACATACTTGCAAAAAAAGAAAGATAAATACTAGCATATTTGCAGGTACACGGATGAGGCGGTATGCCCCGTGCAGTGGAGCCCAATAAAAAACTAAGGGGAGCCAAGGTGAAGGTCAATATTTTCATGGTAGACATGGGTGCAAAGATCGATGCCACGCCCTGTGCGGTGGTGGAGCCAAATAAAAAACTAAGGGGAGCCAAGGTGAAGGTCATTATTTTCTATGGCAGACATGGGTGCAAAGATCAATGCAAGTACGATTTTCACAATTTTTGCCAGCATTTCTGCTAGCAATGCACAGGAGAAATTTACCACTGCACGAATCTCTCCTCATCAAGTTCCCACTTGGAATTGCCTAGGCTGCGTGGTGCCAGTTTGCCAGCAGCCTTGTCAGTAATGGCGGCGGCCAGACGCTGGTGGAGGAGCAGCCACACCCAATCGCCGACCTCAAACTCAGCAAAGTGGTGTTCGCCGTCCTACTGTGTCTTCATCAGTTCCTGGGCATGAAGGCGGCGATCACGAATTTCTGCCAGGAAGTCGTCCTTGTCCACGAGCAGAGCCGACTCGGTGAGGAATTAGGGACGGTGGATCGCGCCCGTAGACGACCAGAATGGTGTGGTCTGGAGCACCGTCTGGTAGGACGTATTTTAGAAGTACTCTTTCCATGGCAACCAGCGGAGCCAGCTCGTGGCCCGGTGTCAGTGCGAGCTTGAGGACGGTGAACGCGGCGTCCGCCTCAACATACCAGAGGAACGCTTCCCGCTTGAGGAGCTGGGTGAGGGGCCGCGCCACGGTGCCGTAGTCCTTGATGAACTTCTAGTAGTAGCCGGTGAGTCCAAGGAACCAACAAAGTGCACGTACAACGTACTGTCGTCTGCACCGACCAAGCTTGGACAGCTTCCATCTTCGAAGGATCCATGGCCCCGCCGCCGGTAGAGATGACATGGCCGAGGTAGGCGATCTCCTAGGTGTCAAACGAGCATTTGCTTTGCTTGAGCACCAGGCGGTGTTTGCGCAGCTCCTGGAATACCGTGCAGGCATGGTGAAGATGTTCAATCAATGTCACGATGTAGATGAGTATGTCGTCGAAGAAGACGAGGATGAAGCGGCGAAGGAAGGAGCGCATGACGTCGTTCATCATGGCCTGGAACATGGACGGCGTGTTCGTGAGCCCAAACACCATCACCATGAACTCGAAATGGCTGTGATGGGTGCGGAACGCCGTCTTGGCGATGTCGTCAGCGTGCATGAGCACCTGGTGGTACCCGCTGCGCACGTGCAGCTTGGTGAAGAAGCGGGCCACGTAGCTCGTCGATGACGGGGATCGGGAACTTGCCCTTCATCGTCTTGGCGTTCAGAGGTCGACTTCGCGACGCTGGGCCATCTCTTTCGCGGTCAGCCGGGTGAAGCGCGTTCCTAGGGTCGGGCGCCAGTGTGGGAGGGGGGGCACCAGAGTGAGCGACGCTGTTGCGGAGGATGTGGTGCACGCCAACACGCGTCGCGAGATGTTCGCCGTCGGTGGTCTGCTCGACGGGGGTGTTGCAGTGCTCGTAGGAGCGGGACAAGCCCATGGCGTTCTCCAGGGTCACCGGACGATGCAGCTCGACATCGATGCATAGGGGATCACCGAGGCCCGCAGTGTATATGGCAATCTGTTGCTGCTCCCTGACGCCGTCGCAGCGGGCCAGGAGCTTGAGGAACTGGTCCTGGTATTCATTGACGGAGCCGACGTGCTGGAGCTTGATGAGCTCGTCGAGGGGATTGCTACGCGCTGGAGGGACGAAGCGGCGATTCACCAAGTTGATGAAGCGTTCCCAGGTTTGGACGCCATGATTGCGCTCTAGGCGGAAGTACCATTGTTGTGCGTCGCCGTCGAGGTAGAAGGCGGCATACCAGACCTTCTCTTCCTCTTGCGTGCGTGCCAAACGAAAGAATTGGTCACAGTGGTGCCAGGCGACGGGGTTGAAGCTGCCTCATGCTTCGGGAAGCGCAGTTTATGTGAGGCCATCGGGGTGTCGCTGTTGCCGTTGGGTCCGGCGATGCCCTTGTCCTTGCTAGAGGAGGATGAAGCGGAGCCCAAGACGTCTGATTGGACCTTGTTGAGGGCGACATGGATGTGGGACTGGTCCGCCTTGATGATGGAGATGTCGTTGACGAGGGTGGTCATGAGCAGCTTCAGCTCCTCAAGGGTGACGGCATGGTCGTCGCCCATTGCTGCTGCAGATTGAGAGAAGGGTAGTTGTGGAGGGTGTGTAGCGGCGCAGGATGGATTTGTGGCGACGCGAACGGTGGGCGCTGGCTCGGGATGGCCGGCGCGCTGGAGGTGGAAGGCAGGGGCAGGAAGTGGCGCAGGGGGACTGATGTGCGACGACGTAGAGATTGCGGCAGCGCACGGGTGGGAGGGTGGGCAATCATCGGCGCAGGGGAAGAAGGGTGGCTCTGAATACCAAATGATATGGGAGGGGGAAGATTAGCTTTATTGATACCAAATCTCTGATGAATCTTAACAAAACTGCATAGATAGAGTTGATTCGCCCTCTGAAGAGGCTCTGAATCTTAACTACTCAATCTCTGCCAAAAACAATCTCAAAATGCGTGACTGGCTTATATGGTGCCACCGGCTAACTACTTCCCTATCTCTAAGCAAAGGTTCTTATCCAAACTTAACTAATGCTAATCTCCCTCTCTTATCTCCTAACTACTCTGAGGGCCGGCGCCTGCTTCTTGCGCCGTGCAAACTAGCGCCCATAGAAGGCGTCCACAACACGGCAGTTCGATCCTGATTGGTTTGATCAATAGGCTAATTGGCTGGAGTAGTGAGAAGGAGGACATATCCTATTGCTTGTGTTGTCTATTGTTCATGAACAACAACATTGACAGTTTGACAGCCAGAATGACCATGATGCATTTGTAATACAAGGCTGGAATTATTGGAAGAACAGTGAGAGGTTAGCACTTCACATAGGTGACCGTACTAGTTTTCACAACAAGGCGCTCAAGGAATGTGAGGTCTTACGGGTCCGGCCCGGTACCAAAAACCTACCGGTTACCGCACCTGACCGGACCTAGCAAACCGGGCCTTTCGGTTTAGATCGGTTATCGCCCCAGTTTTTTTTTTGGGCAGTAAACCGCTCCGGTTCCGGTTTTGTGAACCCTAAATAAATGTGGGCTGGTGACAGAAAATTTTGTTGGAGTTGTTCATGAAGAGGAGATAACTGCTACATATTTGAAATCATGTGTTGACGCCTTACTTGCAGAATTATGCCTGAGCATAATACAGATTAGAGGCCAAGGCTATGATGGTGCAAGTAATATGTCAGGTGAGTTTAATGGGTCGAAAGCTAAAATTATGAGAGAACAATTCAGCATACTATGTGCATTGTTTTGCTCACAAACTGCAGCTTGTTGTGGTGGCCAACTGGCCATTGCTAAAAAGATATTTTATGTCAGGGACTTCTTTGATATGATCTCAATTTTACTGAATGTTGTTGGATCATCATGGAAGAGAAAGGATAAACTTGAACCGCGAGAAAGGGTATAGTCGCTGACAGAGGAAGGGTAAACTGTAAGATCCTATCCTAATGCCTTGGTGACACACGCCCCCGCCGCCTCCACCGCCGGCCGGCGAGCCGCCCGGAACTCTCTTAGGTCCACAGGTAACCCCTCAATCCCAAATCCCCCCAACTAATGCCGGATTCTCTCCCCCTGCTTAAGCAAGATTTAAATCGATTCACATGGGGGTAAATCTAACCTGATCTCGCAAGCAGTCGAGGTGGGCGCAACCTGACTTCCATCTGACATCGGTAACCCCATGGCGCCGCCGCTACCGCGCCGATTCGCCGTGCCCAAAGACAGAAAACCCCAACTCTTTGTTAAAAAGAAAGAAAGAAAACCCCAGCTCTTATTAGGCATTTTGGTAGGTTAGATAATTTATAATTGCTATATGAATTATACAGCACGCGCTCCCGTAGCTCAGTTGGTTAGAGCGTTGGTCTTATGAGCCGAAGGTCGCGGGTTCGAGCCCCGCCGGGAGCAGCTAAATTTCTAATTTTGTATTTTTTGTGCTTTCTTTTTACCACAGAGATTTCTTTTTATCACAAATATTCCTCGATATTTATTTTGTCTAGTAACATTTAAATCTTTGGTAGCAGATAAAAATCATGTGTCTTAATAGAATTTTAACCAAACGAAGTGACACAATCTGTGCAAGTTAATTCGGAAAAAAAACTGTGCAAGTTAATTCGAAAAAAAAACTGTGCAAGTTATAGGGCCCAGAACCCAGCGAGCTGTACTCTTTGCTCCCGATCTCTGTCTTTTTCCACTCCAACCCAAAGCCACCAAGGCACCAGCCTCCTAGCAGCAGCCATGGACATGTGGGCCCTCAACCTGAAGGCCGGTGGACCGTGCCTCACGCCGAGGCACCCCCAGCCGGCGAGGTCGTCTCCCCTTGCCGCCACCGCCGGCGAGATCGGCTCGCTGGCCGCGGGGCTGACGAGGTGGAGGCGGCAGCCGGCGCGGTGGCCGAGGTTGGTGGCGAGCGCGTCGGGGAGGAAGAGCAAGAGCAGCCGAGAGGACGGCGACGAGTCCAAGGACAAGGCCTCCTCTTCCGGTAGGTCCTATTGCCCGTGCTCCGATGCCTTGTTGATCGGCGTGATTGGTGTGGGATCTAGGCGATTTGCGTGTGGGAAAGTGGTCAAACGTCTGTAGATTGGGTGCGGATTGAAATGATTAGCACTGGTAGACTGGCTGAGGAAATCGATGGTTGAATTTCGTGATCTTTACATCGAGGTTGGTATTGGTTGATGTATGATTTGTGATGCAAATTGCAAAAGGTGTACTTGTCTTAGTGGGATTGTAGTTGTTATAGTTCATGAGATTTAAGGTAATTTGGAATTACAGTGGACATAGTCTTCGAGGTCCATTCAGAGTCTGAAGCACTTTTGGTGCAATTTGTGATTGAAAAATACTTTACTGCAATGTCTGCACTGAACTCAAATTCTGGATGTATAGATTGTCGAGTTCTGATTGCTGCATTTCATGTTCCGGTCACAATATCTGCTTAATCAGATAACTAAGCGACTTTTGATCTCACTGGACTTCTAGTTATATACAACATTTTAGTGGAACGTACATCACCGGCTGACTGCAAAGTTGGGAAATTGGGTCGTGCGGTGTTGAGTTTTTCATGTTTCTTTCACTCTACATCAGACTAATACTTATTGTACCATTCTAGTTATTTTTTGATGTGCGCATCTTAAAATGTTTGGTAGGAAGTCTGTTTATTGCCTGTGTTGAGCTGGTGAGTTCTGCATGCAGGAAAAGGTGATGCATCTAGTCCCAGTGGAGATGCTTCCAACCAAACAAGCCAAAATCAGGGCGAATCAAATTTAAATGACATGGTGTATGTACCTAGCAACCTGTCATATTGGCGAGATGTGAGAGCAAGCTTTGTGATCCCAAAGTTGGTAAGACCTAACTTTGTGTGCTACATTTTTCCAACCATCGCTCCATTGTCTTACTGATGAGGCCACAAATATATATATCTGGTCTTTGCTATTTCCTTTGTGCTAAAAAGTGTGCCAAAAGTTTTTTACAGGCACCTTTAGTCTAGGCCTTTAGTGATTCTATAAGAGTGGCCTTATAATCTGAAATGAAATTTCATATTAACTCTGGTTACCATTTTACCTCTCCTGCATTCATTCGTAATCATATAAAAGAAATAAAACCATTCACTGTACAATCACCTAAGACTATACCTAAATCTTACAACTGCTGAAATAGACACTTGAGACACTGTAAAACTTAAGACCGTCCACCGTACAAAATGTATTTTTGTTCCATATTCAAATTTTAATCTCAATCAATCTTATTTTTCTCTGTTTCCCACCCTTTTCAGAGAAGATTTCAGTTTCAATACTTTAGACTGACCTCACTTGACTAGAACATTTTTCTCATATCACATCTGTGCAGGGGCCTTTGATTTAGGAATTTCTTATGGCTCTCACTGCAACTATCATTATCCCAGTTCCTGTTGAACTTGCTAGCCAGCACTATAGATGGGCAAAATTAGGAGTTTTTTTAACCTTAAACAGAATCATACTGCTAGACAGTTCCCATAATGTAGTGTGACAACATCTTCAGTGCCATATTTCCAAACATCACAGCATCTTATTTGGCTTTTGGTTGTATCAAATATTTTTCATTTTGTTTCCTGTATATTCACTTGATGACTGATGTATATCAGACCCGTTTATTTTTTAGCAAAGCAATTGCCTGTCTCTACCTGAAGCTAATTGCTGTTTTGGTTAAGAAATATCTAATTTGTGCTTATCCTGTATTAGAACCAGGAGCAAACAGTAGATGTGAATAGTCCACAGACAGCTAAGGATGGGCAAGTATATCATCTTCCCCGGAAGTGGGCCCATTCTATAACTATGCCAGAGTCTGGTTGCGTGTTGGTCGCCACTGAAGAGCTTGATGGCAATGGTACCTTTGAGAGGACTGTCATCCTTCTCCTAAGTCTAGGCTCAAGAGATGCCTATGATGGTCCGTTTGGTATCATCCTGAACCGTCCCCTGTACACGAAGATGAAACATGTGAACCCATCCTTCGGGGAGAAAGCAACCCCTTTTGGTGATTGCTCTCTGCTATTTGGAGGCCCTGTCGATATGAGCCTATTCCTGATGAGGACGACTGAGGGAAAACCAATCAAGGGGTTCGAAGAGGTGGTACCGGGCATCTCCTTTGGTTTCCGAACTGATCTGGAGAAAGCTGCTGCTCTGATGAATAATGGCACGGTGAAGCCTGAAGACCTGAAGTTCTATGTGGGGTACTCTGCTTGGGATCATGACCAGCTGCTGAGTGAGATCGACACAGGATACTGGGTTGTCACTTCCTGCAGTTCAGGCCTGATAACAGACGCCTTGACTGCGGATCCCTCCTGCCTGTGGACTGAGATTTTGCAGCTGATGGGAGGCCAGTACTCGGAGCTGAGCCAGAAGCCAAAGCAAGATGGGGTGTAAACTTTGCTCATTCGCGCAGCGTAGTTTGCCACGATCTTTGTGGTCGATTTGTACATACTTCCGAGTAATCTTAGCTGGCTTGTGGCTACTGTAACTGCTCTGCTCTACGTAGTTGCATTAGTGGACCTTGTTTTACTTGGTATAAAATGAACAAATAGCAGTGGGTACATTAGCATGTGTAGCTATGCATAGGCTCCTGCCTGCTGTGCCCAAAGCTGAAATATCTGTTGTGAGTTATGACTGATGAAACTCGTGTTGTAGCTTGAATATAACTGATGAATGCTTTTATATGATTTGCCATATCTGGTTGGACCTGCGTGTGGTCCAGAAACAGACATATTAAGCATGCTTGGTGGCAAACTGCCAACTGATACCACTCTAAGACATCGGTAGGATATGATCTGACTGTCCGTGTGCTCTCCAAAAGATTATGTAAAACGCGTAAGGCTCAAGAGTTTGGGATCTCCGTGATATCGACACGCTGCTCAGCGATCACCTTCTGCTTGCCTGCATCCGCGTGCAAGTCCTCGTCAGTCGTCTGCTCTTGTGCACACATGCTTATCTTTCTGTTATCTTCTCGCATACTCCCTTCTATCCTGCAAAAAAAAAACAGCAATTCTAGTTTTGTCTTAAGGCAAACTTTTTCAAGTTTGCTCAAAGTTTATGTAAAGTGTTCAAGGACTTAAAATACCAAAGAAGCGTATTTTCATAATATATATATTTTGTGTCATAAAAGTTGATACCCTTTCTTATGAACTTGGGTTAAATTTGGAATGTTCTGACTGAGAAATCACTCTGTTTTTCCTGGACACAGGGAGTAGGGACTAGGGAGTATCTGCTTTTATCTGTCTGACTAAACCTTCGTCGACCATGGGATAGAAATGTAGAATGTTCTTGATGATTGTCACTGCAAGTCCTCGTCAGTCTGTCTGCTCCAAGGTCTAGCCCCGGTTGATGCAGGATTGCTTCAGCTACAGGAATCAATACACCACGCACGCAGTCAGGATTGGCTCTGACTACGCTCTCCAGATTCCAGAACCTGCACCGCCCTCATCTTCTAGTGCACAGACGACCAAGTCGAGGAGCAAAACCACGGCAGCCTAGTCGACTTCACCTCACCATCACCACAGTAACAAGTACTAGGAGGAGAAGCACGTCAAGGCTGTTCTGCGGCCAGGTCAAAATTAACCGTTTTACCTGCCAAAGACCTCGCTCGCCAAATCCGTTTTTGCCTGCCGTTGGATTCTGCAGCTGGTCGCCATCATCCAACTGCTCGGCGTTCGGTCTTGGTCTTTTTGGATGCCCCGGCTGTTCAGACTTCAGACCAACTCGGAACAGAACAAGCTTTTGCGTGATGAAACAGTGTCAGCTTGCTGACATTGAAATGCGTCTGTATCTTATTGATTTTTTTTTTTTGCCTTTCGTAATCTGGTTTATTATGCGTTTGGCAATGGCACTGTAGGTGCCAAAAAGAATTTTATTGCATCAGTTAATTTCAGTAGCGCTATCTTCTGGCTAGTTACATCAGGATCTCTATGTCATCCACGCTAATCTCCCCGGTGGCGAGCTGCTGCTCCCTGCTCCCGCGCGTGCTGTTGCTGCTTGCACGCGCGCGGCTCATGTACGCGTCGGCGTCCTGATCGCGCGGCCGAACGCTCGCCCCGCCGGCGCTGCCAATGCTGGTGCGATCGGCGTGGCTGTGCGCGGGCGCGGGCGCGCTGTCCCGCGCCGCGACGAGCTGCGCGTCGGCGGCCATTCCGGCGTCCGACGCCACGCGCTGCACGGACCGCGGCGACAGGCGCGCCGCGGCCCCGGAGCCGTACGCGGCCGCGGCGCGCTCGGGGAAGTTGAGCGCCGCGACGTCGCCGCCGGCCGCGACGCCCGGCCCGGCGCCGACCCCGCCGCGGAGGAAGTAGACGGCTGTGTCGTGCGCGACGGCGGCGGCCTCAGGCGTGGCGTAGGAGCCGAGCCACAGGCGCTCCCGCGTGCCGGGCACCCGGATCTCCGACACCCACTTGCCCCACCGCCGCCGCCGCACGCCCTTGTACCCGTGCCGCCGCTCCGCCTCCGCCTCGTCGCCCCGCTCCGCACGCCTCATGGCGCGCGCTGTCCGGGTGTGCGCCGGAGCTCTTCTGCGGTTCTGCCGACCCTCCTAGACCTGGCGTCCTCGTCCTCTCCGCCCTCAGATGGCTTCAAAGCTCGCGACTTGCGTTCTCGTCGAGGTGGCACCGGCAGTGGCTGACCTTGGAGATGCACGGTCTGCGTGTATTTATAGGTATGGGAAGTCAGCCCCCGGCGAGCTGACCTTGCCCCGATATGGTCTCATTCTGACCTGAAAAAAAAGAAGCAGCTGGAGAGTGGACGCGCGCGCGCGATGACATTTCTGGTGGTGGTGGGCGGTGGCGGGCAGGTCGGTATGGGAGCAACGGCAACGCTGGCTGCTGGGTCAAAATTTTCAAATGGGGCCGGGCCAGTCAAACTCTGTGCTTCACTGTCATCTTTTAACGCACGTCAGCTCGATTGGTGCTCCAGGTAGGCTCGCCGTCATTTTCAGGTTCCTTTTCCTTGTTGTAGTGGGAGAGCCCTCCCCTCACAAAATAGCAGGACAGTGCTTAATATTCAGTAAACATTTTTTGTTGCAGGGATTCAGAATTCAGGTTGTTAATGAATTCAGAAGTAGTAAGGGTAGTCACACGTTCTGACTATTGTACACTCAAGAACACAGAACTACTTGTACTTGTACTTGTCACCTACGGATTGTCAACCATATCATAGTGATCTTTTGTTGCATAGTATACAGTTTCAAGGCCTTCTGGATTTTCATCCTCTCCGGAATTTTCCTTGCAGGACCGCCGGTGAGAGTGCGTCTTGGGCCGCGTCTCTTTCACTTGCTTTCAGTGAGGCGACAGAAGGGATGCAGCAAACGCACTAGCGCGCCTGCCTGTCCCACCCCCAAGGACACGTTCATTTCATTTAGGCAGGCGCCATACCTGAAGCATCAACTTTATTCTTACGCGAATACGAGTACAAACATGAAACCTGTGCCGAATTAAAGCCAGGTCAATTCTTCCTCCTCCTCCTCCTCCTCTTCTTCTTCTTCTTCTTCAAAAAAAAAAAAAAAGAATGGACGGATGGACCCAAAGGCGGTCAGTTCCCTCTCGGTCAGGCAATGACAGCGAGCTGCACATCAAGTTCCCTAGTATGAACACCATGAGAGGATACAGTCCATTCCGGCTCGAATCGTCCCTGGATCATGTTCTGGTTCATATATTTTAGCCCTTTCTTTTAATTTCTCTTCGACTCTATTTCTCTCAGGATTCTGAATGTTTCGTTAAATTCTTTCATGTAACACGTTTGCCGGTGTCCACACCGAATCTTTGAAGATACTATTGATGTGTGGGCATGAAACGGATGGCCGGATGACGGTTTGTTGGCTGTGTTGTTTCTGTCTTGTTGCATCCTCCCGTTCTTCGAAGATACAAGCAGCAACAAGATAGCATCTAGCTGCATGTAGCATAGCAGCTGTCGCGTGTTGAGCTGACCACACGTCGTCACGTCCACACGCCTTGGAAGAAAGTTTCCTGACGACTTCCAACCGGTTAATTAGCTGCCATCGTCGTTGCAACTTGCACTGCTCCATGGTTAACAAACGGCGGCATCTCTGCAGTCGGCCTCAACGTCGGCAGTTACCCGGCTGGACATGCAGTGTGCGATAATGCCAGTTGCCACGTAAATTTTGACAGGATAATTGGCCATTTTGTTCGAAAAACGAATAAAATGATTTCCCCCGGTGATATCGTGCAAAAAAAGACAAGAGCTTTTATCTAGTTTCTGAAGCAAAATCGATACTGTATAATTTGCCTTTTTCTCTATAGCTCAAATGCTGAATGCTCACTAATGGTCTGTTTCAGGCGACGGACGGAGAGCGTGTGCCATCGATCTTCATCAGATAGTTATCTAGCCTTCTTCCCTCCGAACATTTTTTGTCAAGTGGTTTCTAAATAGATATGCCAAGTGTCATGGTTTAGAAACCACCGTCAAGTAAAATCACGGATTGCATGTTGGGTCTCGGATGGTAGTGCAAAAAGGACACAAGGATTTGTACTGGTTTGAGCCTCCGTGGAGTAATACTCTGTACCCAGTTCGTGCTGTTCATGTTATTTGCACTAGTTTGTATGTGGTTCTTGTAGCAGAAGTCTACGTACGTGTGTGTGGGAGCCAAGTCCGGCTGAAGGTAGAAGAAGAACAGTGAGGGAGAGTTCCATCGGAGTGGGGAGAGAATAGAATCCGCCCATGTTACCTTCTGTGCCTTCCATTTTATAAGTAAAGAGAAGACTTACGTGTGAAGGTAACAAGAGAGTACATGGTCTTCGAGAGTACAGGGAAGAGCTTTTGCCCATGTCGTGGGGCCCGCCGTTCTCGGGAGTAGTTGGCACAGTAAACTTGTCAGTCAAGTGTGAGCTTCAAGAGTTCTGGAGCATTTGTTCGGAGACGGAGACCCGGAGCTCGATAGGTCGGACGAAACAGACCTCAGTACGTCGTGCGAGGCGGAGTTAGGTCAAGCAAATAAATGAGTTAGGTCGTGTGGAGCTTCTGACCTACGCATGCAAACTTGCTGGTGTCTTGCATGCATGGATTGTAGTCTTATAGGAGTAGAGTAGGTGCTCAAGTGCTTTAGGTGTGCATGCAAGTAACTAGTGTAGGCACTTGAGTGTGCATGTATGTAGGTGATGTAGGCACTTGAGTGTTCATATGCATGCACGTGACAAGTTTGCATGTAGGTTTAATAAAACCCAAAGCATCTCATGTGTGTTTAGTAGGAGTTGGGTGAATCGCGTTTTTGTGCTCCTAATTGATCGGGTCGGGTGAAACAACGATTTATCTGGTCAGGGGCTATTTTCATTGATTCACTGTCTTTGGGTACCCCTGATATGGGACCCGTCACCAAGTAAAAAAGGAGTTCACTCCAACAATTTGGCATAATTCACTTGTCAAATCAAGATTTAACTTACATCAGAAACCTGAGAGAAAAACAAATTTATGTTATGTACTTCCACCTCTTGAAAACTTAAATCAGAAACCCCGAGATAGAAACAAAATTATTTTTATTTCCTTCCACCTCTTCTCCTACGTAATGGATGTATACGCGCGCCTAGAGGAGGGATGCCAAGTTGTTTTGTCAAACCGTTGGAGGCTATTTTTTCATATTTTGCCAAAATTAGATGGATGTCAAGGTAAGATAACAAACTGCTGGAGTTACTTAGAGCATCTCCAAGAGTTTGCCAAATGTTAATTAATAAATCTTGTGTTTTGCCAACTTATAAAAAGATATGCTAAGTAAAAATAGAGTTCGTCTCCAACAGTTTGGTATAATTCACTTGGCAAACCCAGATCTAACTTACATTAGGAATACTGAGAGAAACAAAATTTTGTTTATGCCTTTGCACCTTTTGAAAACTTACATTACGAATCTTTATCTATTATTTATTTTTCACCTTCCCACCTACTAGGAAACACCGATGGCAACTACGATCCCACGGGCGCATATGCGCGTGGGGAGGTGAGTTTTACTAAGTTTCTAGTTGGTCTGCAAAAAACTGTTAGGTACCAATTTTTTCTTATTTTTAACAAAATTAGATTGATGCCAAGTTGGTTAGACTCTGTTCTCTTTCTACCGTAACACAGGCCGGCAAAGAAAGGAATCGTTTTAGGCTCGTAAAAATTTCCCTCGGGCTCGAGTCCCAGTCGGTGAAGATGCATATTGCATGGAAACCGGCACCGTAGGGCGTCACAACAGGAAACGCGTGCTTCGCCAACAGCTTAAAGTTGTTGGCGAAGACTCAAACACTGTTGGCGAAGGCTTTCCCAACAGGGTTTCCGAGTTACTGTTGGGAAAGAGCCGTTGGCGTTTTAAGTGATGGGAAAGAGCTCTTCGCCAACAGGAATTCCGGCCCTGTTGGGAAAGCTTCGCCAACGGACCATGTGCGCCGTTGGCGAAGAGGGGACGCCGTCGGCTCGGATGCCGTTACCTTCGCCAACGGGGAAGCGACGGCCGTTGGCAAAGTCCGTTGGCAAAGGGAATGGCGGCTTTGCCAACGGCTAGCTTTGCCAACAAACCTCGGGTGAGGTTGTTGGCAAAGCCGCCGGCTTTGCCAACGGCTTTGGCCCGACTTGTTGGCAAAGCCGGGCGCGTGCTTCGGGGGGGAAGCCTATCTTTGCCAACGACTCGGCCCAAAGCCGTTGGCAAAGCCGGGAAGGCCGTTGAGGAAAGCCCGGCTTTGCCAACAAACTTTGGCCTATCTTGTTGGCAAAGCCGGGAATCCCCCCCTTTTTTCTCTTTTCTAGCATTTAATTCACATATCAAATCCACACATCAACATATGAACCGAGAATACCACATATATATCAACAATATAGCATATAAACCACATTTCGACATCGGTTTCGATCTCAACATGAATCCACACACCAAATCTTCGATACATGTCCATAATACACATAAAGTCATGAAACGAGTGCATACATGTCCAACATACACCGGGATGTCCAACACACATGTCCAAAATGTCCGACAAGTCCAACATACATGTCCGGGGGTCTAACATGCATCGCTACTAGTCCATAAGAGGTAGTCACGGGTACCTAGCTCGTGGCGTCGTCCCCGGGGGTCCCGGCGCCGTCCCCGGAGGTCCCGCCGCCCCCACCTTGCCGTGGCCGTGCTCGAGTCCACCCCGACCCCCGCGGCCGGTCGTAGTGCGCAGGGGCGGGCGAGGCCCCCGCCGCGTCCGCGCCCCCGGCCACGACGAGTAGGTCCGCGACGGTGGAGCCCACGTGTACGGGCCGTGTGGGGTAGGTCGGGTGCCGTGGAGAAAGACCCGGTGGAGGGCTAGCACCCGGAGTCGGGTTCGAACCCGCCGACCGAGCCTCGCACAAAGGACAAGTGATGTAATTAGTACTGCGGGATGGCCGCACAAGGTAAAGCAAAAAGGTAATATACCGACCGGAGCGTGAACGGGGAGGAGGCACGCGGGAGTGGTGGTGCAAGGCAAGGAGGGAGGGAGGAAGCTCCCCGCTCGTCCGGAACTTGGACTTGACGAAGCCGGCCCGGGTCCGCTATCTGACGCTGGTAGTGCCCCGCCATAACCACTAAGCTCTGCTGGTGGGCCGCGTCCTGGGCCGCCAGCTGGGCCAGCATCATCTCCTGGAACCTGGCCTGCAATATTACACCCGCATGGTATGTGAAGCCAAGGTGTTTGAAATGAGTGCACAACGAATGAAACCGCACTTACCTCCATCTGCTGGTACGTGGTCGGCCGTCGGGGCGCTATCGGGATGCCGGAGGAGCTACTGGACCCGGCTTTTCGAATCTCCCTCAGCGTGGGAGTAGTGGACGAGCTGATGGCGCTGTTGGCCATCCGAAGAGGAGCCGTCTCGCTTCCCTCCTCCCAACCTCATCACGATCTCCGTGTCTAGGGGCTCCTTGAAGGGGTCCTTGTCTTCTTCGGATGGCTGCGGCGAAACGCAGCGCTGTACTCGACGAGCTTGGGCTGCACGTTCGCGTTGGTGTACGCGTCCGGCCCGTCCTCCGGGTTCCACCTGTTGGCCGGGTCCTTCGCTTTGCCCTTGTGAGAAAGGGCGTATCCCACCACCTCGTTGATCTCCTCCCCACCATGAGATGCCCTCTGCGAAGAAAACACAAACATGGTTACAAGTAAATAGATTGAGCACTACAGTAAATAGATCAACATTATCATACCCATGTGTCCATGAAGCTGCGGGAGGGACCGGTTCCCTTGGTGGTGTGCCACCCTTGCGCCTTTGCCGGCGCTCCCGACGCTCTTTCTTCTCCTCGTAGCACTTGTCCGATCTCCACCGCCGCACAATGGCCTCCCGGCATTCCGGGTCCTTGTCGCACCACCCCGGTATCCACTAAGAAACATCAAGTATTTGACATGTCGAAGATGAATTGAATGTTTCATGGAAGCAAACGAACGAATGTTCTTCGCTTAATTACCGTCAAGTACTCATCCTCGGTGAGGTCGGTCTCCCTCTGGAGGATGATCTCCTGCCTGACTCGTTCCTTCTTGATCACCTCGCCAAGACAGTTGCGGTAGTGGTTGATGACGCACTGGATGCGCGCATCGTGGTACATGTCCCTGAGACGTGCATGGCAGGCGTTCTCCAACACGATCGCCGCCTCCGCCTCTTTCCCATCTGCGCACTTCCAGTACCCCTGCACGCACACATCATGTTTCATTTCATTATTTCAAGAATGTCCAACGAATGTGTAGTATTGAGAAATGCGTTGCGATGAAAACACTCACCCAAAACTCCCTCTTGATCTTCTCCGCAAGTGATTCGCGTGCGAGTGAACCCGCAAGATCGCCGCCTTCGGGCTCGAGCGCGGGGACGGTGTGCGGTGGAAGTGTTCCCACTTCATGGGCGGCTTTCGAACGCCGTCGATGGTGACCAAGCCGGGGTAGTACTCCTTAATCGGCGGGGAGAGGATGCCATTGATATGGCGTGCACCGGTACCCCCTCCGTAAACACCCGAGGCCCTGCACGAGTCATTAACAAAAATTATTAGTCTGAAATTCGGTTTTCATCATGCTATGTGAACAATATGAAAAAAGTAGTTCACTTACTCTTTCCCGACGGGCGCAATCACCTTGCGCTGGTGGGGGAGCGGCTTCTGTGTAGGGAGCGTCGAGGGCCCGCGCTCGTAGGGCTTCCTCAAACCTGAGGAAGGCACCACGGCGCCGTGACACTCGTCCTCGTCGTCGTGGCCGCCACCGCCACCGCCACCGCCACACCCAGCGTCGTGGCCCTCGTCGTCGTCGTCGTCGCCGCCGCCACCGCCGCCACCGCCGCCACCGTCCCCACTCATCGTCGTCGTCGTCCTCATCACGAACTCCGCCCTCCTCTCGTCGGAGACGTCCGCCGCGGGCCGGCTCCTCCGTCCGGCCGGCTCCTCCTCCCTACCGGCCCGCTCCTCCACGTCTACCTCCCCGCTCGCCGCGACCGCCGTAGAGCGAGGGGCGAGTCCGCTTCGGCGGCTTCTTCCCGCCGCCCGGCATTTCGTCGAGTGCCGCAATGACAACGATTAAAACAATTAGCATTTATAATTGCAAGGTGAAAATAATAATTGTAAATAAAGAAACATAATTGTAAATGACAATTAGTTGTAAATAAAGAAATATAATTGCAAATGACAAGTAGTTGTATTACGTGGAGGCGACATAATCTCTGCGTATGGCAATACGACTTGTGCGACTTCATCACCACCTTGTCCTCGTCATCACTATCAATATTGTCGAGCTCTCGATCATCCTCATCGTCATCGCCGAGTCATCGTCATCGTCCGAACGGCTCCATCGCGCTTCCTCTCGCCATCGCTCAAGGAGTTGTAAGTCCTTAGGATCCAAAGACGTCATCACCCTCCTCCTCATCGATGTCGTTGTCTTCTTCCATGCTCATCGTCATTAGCGTAGAAATGTCTATCTCAAATCGCCCATCTAGCCCCTCAGGTTGATAGAACTCATCTGTCGTTGGGTCAAAGTTGTAATCATCATCGTTTGGGAGAGGTGCTTTACTGCGCGGCGATACCATGTGCACAAGGCTCCAACCCGCAAGCCTTGGGTCAGTTTGGCACGCCCATGGAAGGTAATAAACTTGCGTGGCGTCTCGGTTAGCCACAATATAGACATCATCTCCATTATATTTGGAATCCTGTCGAATTTCGGTTAGCCCAATCTTAAGGTCTTCTCTCATGACATTAGGATCGAACCAATGGCATTTGAATACCACTGGCTTCAAAGAACTGCCACCCCTGAATTCGAGCTCGTATATCTCTTCAACTATGCCGTAATAGTTCTTCTTATCATTGCGGGCGTACAAACACCGCCGCACGTGGTTTTCTCGTTGGGGCCTCCTCTCCTCGTAGCCTCTAGTGCGAAAGCGATAGCCATTGACATCATAAATGTTGAATGACTTGACCTTACGGTTGATGCCAAGGCCCACCTCTCTCAATTCGGCACTCATTAGCGCATCTTCCCGGGCTGCGGGGTTACGACGGTTCGATCGTTAAATTACTCGCTCCTAGGAGCAAAGTGGAAACGAGGTTACTCGGATGGTACCTTTGAACAAAACCGGAAACGAAGTTGGGATTGCCATGTCGAAGAAGATGGTCCTCTTGTTCCGAGGTAGGAGCAGATTGCCGCTCCAATGAATATTAATGAATTCCCCGAAAAACAAGAGAGATGGGGGTTGAATTGCTAGGTAAGAGGTTATAGTGACGGCGTATGAAACAAGCATATTGAGAACTTACTTCTGATAATCCAGGCACTCATCAAGGTTCAGCAACAAGTACATCATGATACTGGTCCACTCCTCATGGGTCAAGTTCTTGTTGACACCCGCGCTTCCTTTTCCGAGATCCCCTTTGAAAAGGCTAAGGGTCGATGAGTTCTCCTCGATGTTGTAACGAGAGGTTGGATTATGCACACTAGGAAGTTTCTCAGTATAGTATGCCTGTGTGAAGGTCGACACCTCCTCAATAACGAATGCCTCCGCCACGGAAGCCTCGATTTTGGCTTTATTTTTACACTTTTGCCGAAGTAACTTCAGACACCTCTCGATTGGATAGCACCAACGGGCTCGCACGGGACCCCCGAGCCGTGCCTCGCGGGGTAGGTGCGAATCGATGCCGCATTGATAGGAAGAAGACGGGTGGAAATATCATCTCCAATTTGCGAGCAATAGAGGTGCAGCCTTCTCCGGTTCAAGACACACTTCTCGAGATAATCGCTTGGCACAAAGGCTGTCGGAAGAAATAGCTCAACTGCGCCGGGACGCGCCACACCGGCTCGGGGAGGTATCCACGAGTCATCGCGGGAAGGATCCGCCGAATCCATATGTGGAAGTCGTGACTCTTCATCCCTAGCACTTTCATAGTGTCCACGTTCACTCCCCGAGCCAGATTCGCAGCATACCCATCAGGGAACCGCACCGTCTTCATCCACCTCAGTATGTCCTTCCTAACTGGCCTTTTGAGGACGTAATCGGCCGGCCCCTTTTCCACCTCTTGCCTGGCGCAGGGGTCTTCATCACAAGCTTTGGTCTATCACACATCGTTTCGATGTCCAGTCTAGCCTTAACGTTGTCCTTCGACTTCTTACCGGTGTCCATGAGTGTTGCCCAGAGTGCCTCAGCGACATTCTTTTCTGTGTGCATTACATCGATGTTGTGTGGAAGAAGAAGGTGCTTGAAGTACGGTAGCTTATGCAAGCCCGATATATGAGTCCACATGTGCGTGGTACCATATCCAATAAAACCACCATTCACTTCATCAACTTGGAGAGCCTCTAACTCGGCAAGAACATCCTCGGGGCTCCTAGGCTCGGGGAATGGGGTCGGTGACTTGAACACCTTTCGTGAAGTGCTTTTCATCTCGCCTCAATTCATGGTCCTCGGGCAGGAATTGCCGATGTTTGTCGAAAGAAGAATACTTGCCACCCTTTTTCAGCCAGGTGAACATCACATCTGTCTTGCATGTTGGGCAAGGGAACTTCCCGTGAACACACCACGCGCTGAACAAGCCATACGCCAAGAAGTCATGCAATGAATACTGGTACCACACATGCATTGTGAAGTTCCTCTTCGTAGCTCGATCATACGTCCGCACCCCCTCGTCCCAAGCATGTTGCAATTCATCCCACACTGGCTGCATGAACACACCCATATTTTTGCCCGGGTGTCCAGGTATTATCAGCGTTAAGAACACGTTCCTGGGTTCGAACATGACGCCGGGGGGAAGATTGAGGGGGATCACGAACACCGGCCAACAAGTGTACGGGGCCGCCATCATTCCAAACGGGTTGAACCCATCGTCGCCAGCGCTACGCGTACATTCGGGCATCCTCTGCCTTGTCAGGATACATGGCATCGAAGTACCTCCATGCATCACCATCCGATGGGTGTACCATCTTGTTAGTGTACCTCTTGCCTTTCTTGTGCCACATCATCATTTTCGCGGTATCCTCTCGTCATAAACATCCGTTGGAGCCGATGTGTGAAAGGAAGGTGCCGGATGACCATCTCGGGGATCTTTGACTGTCTCTTGATGCCATCACTGCCTTCTACCTCCACATACCTAGAGACTTTGCACGTTGGACAGTGTGTTGCGTCCTCGTGGTCGTCCCTGAACAAGACGCACCCATTCGGACAAGCATGGATCGGCTCGTACGGCATCTTAAGTGCACGAAGGAGCCTCTGTGACTCGTACGTGTTCTTCGGTAGGATGTGGTCCTCCGGAAGCGCCCCGCCAAAAAGCGACAACACGAGATCGAAGCCGTCTCGACTAATCCCAAGCCGCGACTTCAACGCTATTAGGCGTGATATGCCATCTAGCCGTGAAACCCTTGTTTTCTCGTGAAGGGGCTTCGTGCCGAGTCCAAGCATGGTGTAGAACGCCTTTGCGGTTTCCTCCGGATCCTCCTCCGCCTCCATTCCTCGAGGGAATGCCCCTTCCCTGGAAGTCTTCTAACATGTCTGCCATCCCGGCATCTGCATCCAACTCCTCGAGGAGGGGTCTCACCGACTCTTGCCTAATAACATCGGGTTCACCATGGTGGACCCAGCGTGTATAGTTTCGAACGTATCCATTCTTGAAAAGATCTTGCATAACAATACGCCTTTCTCTCCATTTCTTGTTCTTACACTGGCTGCACGGACACCGCATCCGAATCGACCCTCTAGCAGCTGGGCCAAATGCCTGGTCCAAGAAAGCGCTAGTCCCCCTAACCCATTCATTGCTCTGTTTCTCCCTTGTCCAACCAGTGTACATCCACTGACGGTCAGCCATCCTCTGCCATGCGCCAAGGTAAGCGAGCAATAAAACCACCATCTGCATCTACAAGGCGTTCCTACCATCTAATAGGTGAAGGATAGGTCCTAATCCCACCCGACGATGCGTAGATGAGGTTAGCTTCCATGCTCCGCGCCCGTCCGAGACGGAATTTCGGCAGCACCTCCCCGCTGTTCTCCCGATACACGTCCCGGCGGGGAGAGTGTGCATCCGAAGAACAACGGGGAGGTGCTGCCGAAACTCCGACTATGACGGGGCGAAACATGGAAGCTAACCCATCTACGCATCCTCAGGCTGTCCAAAAAACGTGGACAATCCGAAAGAGATACTGTCGCGAATATGCACTGATCAGCATACCAACGACCGCGTATCACTTTCGGACGGGAGACGCCTAACTCAGTTACGCAACCTAAGACCATGATACGGATAGAGGGGTTATACCTAGGGGGCCGGTGAAGCTAGCGAGTCCTTTGGGTCCTCCGAATCCCCTCCGGTAGCTCCTGCTCTGCAAAAGAAGAAAAACAATAATATAAGTAAAATTTTCGGCAGAACCTCCCCTGCACGAGGAGGTTTCCCAAAAAACTCGCAAGAAAAGTCGACACGAAGGCCGACATCCACAATTCACGGCACAGAGGCACACACATCCACAAATTTGACAACCATCACATTTTGGAGGTGATATTTCAAAAGGACCAAAAACTATGATTTTCACCTAAAAGGATCCATTCACGACTCTTTGAACTTACAATGTATCAATTCCTCATCATATCACTTCCTTGCACCCTTCTTGAAGCCGCCCCAAACAACACCTTAACAAGTACCTAGCATAAGAGAAAATAATCTGAGATAGTGAAATAATTGGCGTTAAGTAACAGATATAGAAGCATGTGATCACTTGATATATATATACGCAGCCCATTTTCCAAAGAAGCACATACGGCTAGGACTTTATATGAAAAGGAACTAATCATTAAGACACATCCATTAGAGCCTATTATGTTCAATTGCAGTGTCTTGTAGTTTACTAGCTTGCTGAAAATCGATTGGATTTTATCTGAAATCAGTATTTTGGTGCGAGATTGCAAACAGCAAACCCATAGTAGCAATGATAAGCTGCACAATCGCGTAGCCTAATCGATTCATATTGCCGAAATCGGTAGCGAGTCAACAAGATTGCTTAATTCGATATAATAGGTGCACATCACCAACTAATTATATGTGCAAATGTACACACACAATGAGCACAAATGCCCCCAAACCACAACCACTACACTCGCTCGATGGGGACGGTAGCATGCCCCCAAAATTGATGCGAGCAACAGTCTTGCCAATGCCAAAGACACCGACATAGGCTCACACATATGCGCCACCGCAAAGATGTTTACTACTACCGATAATTGATTTCGTTGCTTGACTTGAGGAAGAACACAAATTGCGTACTTGAGGAAGAACACAAATTGCGGTATAATCGTACCTTTCTGCGCCAATCAAGTAGTGCGGGCGGGGGCCGCGCGGGCGGGGCGGGGGCGGCGGGGCGGGGCGGGGCGGGGTGGGGGCGGCGGCGGGCGCGGTGGGGCGCGGTGGGGCGGCGGGGGGCCGGCGGGGCGGGGCGGGGTGGGGGCGGCGGGGCGGGGGTGGCGCGCGGTGGGGGCGGCGGGGCGGGGGTGGGGTGGCGAGGTGGGGCTCGGTGGGCCGGCGGCCGCGGCGCGGGGTCGGCGGGCGCGGGGCGGCGGCGCGCGCGCGGCGGGCGGGCGGCGGAGCGGGGGGCGCGGCGCGGGGCCGGCGGGGCGGGGTGGCGAGGTGGGGCGCGGTGGGGCCGGGCGGGCGCCGCGGGGTCGGCGGGCGGGGCCGGCCGGCGCGGATCCGCCGGCCGCGGCGCGGGGGGGTGGGCGGCGGCGGCGCGCGGGGGTGGCGGCGGCGGCGCAGGGGGTGAGGGAGGCTGAGGGAGGGGTGGGTCGCGTGGGACGGTGGGAAGGCTGAGGGAGGGTCGGCTGTCGTGTTTTAGGGTTAAAGTTCTTTGCCAACAGCCTATAGGTGCGGCTGTTGGCAAAGTCTTTTTTATTTTTTACTGCGCCATCCTTTTCCAACAAATCGTGTTAATAATGTCGTTGGCGAAGCCACTTTGCCAATGTGCCCCCACAAAGTCGTTGGGAAAGAATTTTTGCATTTTTGTTTTTTTCCTTTCAAATTTTTTGTGGGTCCTTCCTACTATAACTACATCTCAACTTCAAAACTTGGGGATGTTTTGAGCTATTTAACTATATTTCGTTAATTATTTTCTTTCACTTGAATTTTCCGGCATAATTCAAATTTGAACTGCAGGTGCGTGAAATAATGAAACTTAGGCGTTCAAAAAATGATATTCATGTCGGGGAGTGTGTTTTGAGGCCGTGTCCCAAAGCTCACCCGAAAATTCGAAGTCCTTGTCCACGTAACACGACGGTTCAGGCGTGGTACAACTATTTTTTAATTATATAAAATCCAAACGAAGTCGAAAAATCACGAAACTTGTCGGGGTGTCTTGTGATCACATGTGGAGGCTGCGATAAACATTTGAGAAAGTTTGGAGCAAGTTACCGCGTCGGATGGTCAAAACCTAGACAAGCTCCACATGTGCTCCACAAGTGATCACATGGTAGAGATGTCTAGGTTTTGAGCATTTGACGCGGCAACTTGCTCCAAACTTTCTCAAATGTTTATCGTAGCCTCCACATGCGATAACAATACACCCCGACAAGTTTCGTGATTTTTCGACTTAGTTTGGATTTTATATAATTAAAAAATAGTTGTACCACGCCTGAACCGTCGTGTTACGTGCACAAGGACTTCGAATTTTCGGGTGAGCTTTGGGACACGGCCTCAAAATACCCTCCCCGACATGAATATCATTTTTCGAACGCCTAAGTTTCATTATTTCACGCACTGCAGCTCAAATTTGAATTATGCTTTCGGAAAATTCAAGTGAAAGAAAATAATTAACGAAATATAGCTAAATGTTAAAAAATGGGCCCACATTTAACAATGTGCTTCTAAACAATGTAGCAAGGCTACCAAAAAAGTTTGAACTCAAAATTCGAAAAAAATGAAAATTCTTTGCCAACAGCCGCAATCTTCCCCAACGGCCCCTACGAGGTCGTTGGGAAAGAAGGCTCTTCGCCAACAGCCTTGGTAGCCCCGTTGGCGAAGGGTCCCCCTTTGCCAACGCCTAACGGCGAAGCCGTTGGCGAAGCCGACGGCGGCGGCACCGTTTGGCGGGGCCGCGGAGCTTCGCCAACAGACTTTTCTTTCCCAACAGAATGCCGTTGGGAAATAACCCCTTCGCCAACAACTCGGTCTTTGCCATCAGTCATTGGATTTTGGGCTGTTGGCGAAGATTTCTTTCCCAACAGCGGTATTTTCCTATTGGGAAAGAGTTTCTTCGCCAACAGCTCAGGTCTTGGCTGTTGGGAAAGCGTGGGGCTGTTGGCGAAGCCGCAGTTTCCTGTTGTGCGTAGGCTTGGCGTCCATACATATTGGCGGGGCATCACCGACCGTCCCAACAAATCCCCACCGATCCCGAATTCCCGATCATGGTTTTTTTATCGGCCGAAAATCACCGATATTTCCGAAATTTCCAATATATCCGTATGGTCTGATAAAATCAGATATCTGCTAACTTTTTCCTATTTTTCCTACTTTACACAGACGACTCAAATTCAGCCACACAGTAATCTCATACTCATAATATTTTATTCTTAATTTTATTTATGAACAAGTGATGTTTAATAGTTTATGAATAGTTTAAGTCAAATTCTACAAATTTTTTTTAAAATTAATTTGAATTTTTTTGAATTTGGTTTGATATTTCCGATATATCTTGCTTTTCCTCTTTATCCTTGACCCCCGATAAATTTTTATTTCCGATAAAAAAAACTATGTCCCGATCGATCCCAACCAGAAGAAGAAGCGGTGACGAAAGCGAAATTTGCCATGGCGGAGAGCACCAGCGCCGCCGCTAACCGCTCGCCGCTGGGCACCCTGCCGGTGCTCGTATACGACCACGGGCTGGAACCCAACAACCGGCAGACGACGGCGTTCACCCTCGGCGACTGCAGCCTCCACACCAGGGTCGTGCCGGAGCTGGCGGGCAACCACTACCATGTGACCCCGCACGGCTGGGTGCTCCTCGTGGCGCCCGGCCCGTCGCCGCGCGCGCGCCTCTGGGACCCGCGCTCCGGCCGGAGCGTCTCCCTCCCCGCCATGGAGCGCGAGCCGCCGAAGGACTGGGAGTGCTGCCTCTCCGCCGCGCCGACCTCGCCGTCGTGCGTCGTGCTCGTGCTGCACAAGAAAGAACCCAAGTTCATCTACTGTCGCGTCGGGGACAGCCGCTGGTCGGCGCACGAGTACGACATTGGCGAGGTGAAGCTGCCGCCCTCGTACGCGCCGCCGAGGAAGATTGTCATCCACGACGCGGTCGCCGTGGGCGGCAGGTTCTACTTCACTACCGGGAAGATGGGGACCATCGATTTCTCGCCGGCGGCGGCGCCGGAGCTGAGCTTCATCGACTACCCGGTCCCCGATTTTCCGGACGGATCCAACGGCCGCAGGGAGTACATGGTGGAGTCGCGCGGGGAGCTCTTCAGCGTCTGCATCTGCGTCAAGGGATTCACACCCGAGATCCAGACGGTGTGCGTCTACAAGATCGATCTGTCAAGTGGGCGGGCAGCTATATCGTCCGAGGTTGACGACTTGGGCGATAGGGTGTTCCTTCTGAGTTACTCCAACGCTCAACTGCTGTGCTCGGCGAGCAAGTACGGGGTCAAGGGGAACTGCGTGTACTTCTTCCACAATGTCATGGGGGACATGGACGGTGGGCCCCTGTACATCTTCGACATGGACGACAAGAGCTTAAAGACTGTGCGGCCCTGCCCGGAGATGGCCGAGCTTCTGCGGAGCCCTTTCTGGATGCTGCCTACTGATGATCAACAGGGGATCTGCGAACATTAGTCAGGGGATAAGAATATCCCGGTGTGATAAAAAAATGTTTACCACAACTCGGCACCCGACGGCCACGACGAAAACTCGGCACACCAGGGCTTATGGCAAAACAGAACAGCAAAATAGCTATTTGCCGTGAGCCTAGAGGCCGGCTCACGGCAAAATTAAATTTCGTCGTGCGTTTTTTTTTTGCCTATGTAAAAAAAACGCTCTTTCGACCTCAAAATGTTTTCATAATTTTTCCATGCAACATTTTCTAAGAAAAATATTATATCACAATTGCACATCTTGAAAATATCTAAATCTGAAGTAAGGAAGTATTTCAAAAAATTTAATAAATACGTTTTTTTTATTGAATATAGAAGGGTCATTTGTGAAGCTAATATGCATGTTATTTTTAGCTAAATCTGAGATCTCACCCATAAAATCAAAAGAATTTTTCAAAACCTTATCTAGAAAACACGATCACACACGTGTCGGGCACAACCATAAGGGTCCCCTAATAACGGGGAAAACACCCCTTTCTAAAATAATGAAAAGCGAACAAAGGGATCCACGAACCGCAAATCACGCCCTACGTCGTGGCGACCCAGGGCAGGAAGGGCCTACGGCCCAAAAAGCCTCAGCGGCCCAACAAGGTGCCGACCCCCGGGATCCCTCGGGCGAAACTCCGCCTCGCTCGAGGGCCAGGCGCCGCTCCACGAAACCTCTGCCTCGCTCGTGGGCTTGACACCCCCGGGCGGGTTTCCACCTCGCTCGAGGGCTTGACACCCCCTCGAGCGAGTTTCCGCCTCGCTCAAGGGACCGGGCCCCTCGAGCGAGTTTTCCGTCTCGCTCGAAGTCGCTCTCGACCCACGCCCCGCACTTGCTCCCCCGACCGGAGCATTAATTGCTCTGACGCCTCGCGGGTGCCCAGGTCAAAGGTGAATCCCCACCACGCCGGCCCTCTGACACCGCCTGGGAATCATATCCCGGTGTTGTACAGCCATCCACGGCACTGTGCGGGCGCTGTGCGGGAAGGTCGGTGTCATTCCATGACACTGTCCCGCCTACTCCTATACTTCCTCCACGTCGTACCCCTCGAAAGAGGACGGCAACACCCTCGAAAGAGGTACGACCACTAATGTAAATCTGGCGTGGCGCGTCTTCTCTGTCACCTCCGGCCCTGTGCGGCCATCCCTGCCACTGTGTCGCCATCCCAGGCACTGCAGGGTCATCCCCAACGCCGTGGGGACCCGGGTCGACAGGACATCGCCACGCCCGCCGCTGTGCAGCTTCCGGTGTTTCGTCAGCCAAGCCTAGGGATGGCAGTTTTGCTCGCGGGCGCGGGTATCCGCAGATACCGACCCGACGGGCGCGGGTATGGACACAAAAATCTACCCGCGGGCGCGGGTACGGGCATCAAAATCCGCCCGCGGGTAGCTAACGGGCATCAACTCTCACCCGCGGGTATACCCGCTACCCGCATCTAAATAAAAAAGTTCATATTTCCTATGCACATGACTACAGCCCAGCCCATTAACAAACCCTAACGCACCCCACATCTCCACCGGCCGCCCCCTCCCACTCATTTCTCTCTCCAGTGCATGGCACATCTAGGTCTTGCCCTGAGTGGACCGTAGGCGGCGGCGCATCTAGGGGCCCCCCTGCCACAGGAGCGCCGGACGTGGACGCGGCGCACCTCGCGACTCCCGGCTCCCCGTGCCGCCGCTCGCCGCCTTCGCCCGTTGCGCCACCGGTCGTCCGCGGTCCACCGCCTTCGCCTACCGCGCCACCGGTTGTCCTCTACGGCTCCGCCTTCGCCCGTCGCGCCGGTGCGCCACCGGCCGCTAGGCGCCAGGGCCGACTGCCTCCTCGCCCGAGGGCGGCGCCGTCACCACCCGACGCCCTAACCCCGACCCTGACCGGCACCCCTGTGTCGCCGTCCAACTCCAGCAGTCCAGTGTTCAGTGCCCTGCTCTGCTTTGCGGGCACGGGTAAACCCGATACCCACGGGTACCCGCCGGGTGCGGGCACGGGTAGAGTTTTTTACCCGTGGGCACATTTGCGGGCGGGTAAAGGCCGGCGGCGCGGGTATGCTCGCAGGTGGGTAAATGTCCTACCCGCACATACCCGACCCGCTGCCATCCCTAGCCAAGCCCTCGAACTGGTGTACGAACGATAATCAAACGAAGACTCCAACGCTACCCTCCTCGAAGCCACCCCTCGGCAAGCACAGGACCCGCCACGACGCCCGCCAGAGGCAAGTTTCGCCAGGACGGTTGTCAATTTCACGACGTTGTACGCCATGCTGCCGCGCGCAGCACTTAGAGCCACACGGCATGACTGTAAACCGCCTCCCCTTGCTCCATAAAAGGAGGAGGCGGTCCCCTGGCCGCAGGGGGGACAACGGATAGCAACTCACGCGCATTTCTGCCTTCACCTACTATATTGGCACTTTGCCTCAATCAACCCTTAGGGACCTGGAGGCTCCTCCTCCTCTCCCGACTAGCTTGTAGCCCCCTCTAAGAGCACTACGGTGCCTTGCAATACAGCGCTCTGAGCGCACTCCTGTTGGACGTACGACCCACGGCCGGAACCAGGATAAACCCCGTGTCATAGTGTTGCTTAGCACCGGCCATCGAGAGATCGATCTCAGCGCTCTTACTAGTTAGTCTCGGGACTACTTTCCACACCGACAGTTGACGCGCCAGGTAGGGGGACTCGCCCTGAGATCAGTTCCTCACCAGTAGCCTCGATGGTGATCGGCATCGAGTATAGGTCCCAGAGGTACTCCATGGGCAGCTCGGACCCCCCTCCCATCCGGATTCGAAATCTGGTTCGGGAGCCTGAACTTTCAGGCCACGGGGAACGACTACCTCATGCGCATCACCAACCGCGATGAACTCCACCTGTGGCGGTCGACTGGGCCAGGCCCGATGCCCGACACACCTGGTATTGACGCTCTGGCACCCGCCTAGGCGGCTGCTGCAAGCACCTCGACACCTCGGCGCCGCCGGCGCTCGGCCGGCGCTCGCGCCGGTGCACGTATGGAGGGGCGCCGGGCCACACGCGACGCGACACGAGGCGACGTTCCCACTGATGGAGCAACGACGCCCACGGGGGAGCACGCGGCCGCGGGGCCGTAGTTCCCCTACTAGATGCGCAACGCTACGACAACGTACGCATCATCGGTCAGCACCGACGCGGCGGCGTACGAGGACCTTCCGGACCACCACCTGCTGGCAGTCCGGAACCTCATCACCACTACCAACGACGAGTCGTATTACGGCTCGGCCAGTGAGCTGCCGCCCGCAACCTCACACGGGTATGCCGAGTGGGACTTCTCCAGCGTACCGGACCCAGTGATGTTCCAGCGGTTCCTCGACGCCGCAGATTACTGGTCCGGCTGCTCCGGCGACTCTAGCATCAGAAGCTACGATCCTGCACGAGAGTGCTTTGTAGTCGTCACCGATTAACATGCCGACGACACGAACGGAGCAGGGGAAGGCGAAGGAGACGCACCCCGAAACTCGGGGCCAAGCGCGCCCCACCTCACCAACGAGAGGCGTCGGCATCAATGTGCAGCTGGCCCAAGCGTGTGAGCTCGAGGCTAAGCTCGCAGAAGAGTATCGGCAGGTGCGCCTCCTGCGCGCCACCATTTCAAGAGAAGCCTCGGCGCGCGGCGAACGCGCACGCGAGCTGGGCAAGCAGGTCCGTGAGCGCATCAACGTTGACTTCAATGTCGACGACCCGCACATTCAGCCGCGAGCAAGCCAAAAGCTCATTGCAGCAACAACACTGCTCCGGGCTATGCCTGAACCATCGACGCCCGAGGCACGCAACCTGCACCGCGAGGCGCAGGCCCTCATCGAGCAAGCAGCCGTGCAGCAGGTCGAGAGCTCAGCGTCCCGCATACGCCATCAATCCAGTGCACTAAATGACGCTGGTGCACAGGACTAGGAAGCATCCGTCCACGCAAGCGGCGGCGTAGGGTAACCAACCAATCAGGGTAGAACACCGGTCAGGGAGCGGATCCTTGACACACCCGGAGGAGGGGCGACGCAGAGGCGCGAGCGGCAGCGGGCTACCACCCTCGGCGGGGTGATCGCTACGACAGCCAAGAGGATCGCTCACCAACGCCGGAACCCCCGGGAACCCGCGTGTTCAGCCGAGAGATTCGCACGACAAGCTTCCCCCAGCACTTCCGACAGCCCACCACCATCGACAAATACACAGTGTAGACGGACCCTCGCGTATGGCTCGACGACTACCGCCTGGCTTGCCAGTTGGGCGGCGCCACCACCGATGCGGTGATCATCCGCAACCTGTCGCTACACCTCGCGGACTCGGCCCGAACGTGGATCGAGCACTTGCCGCCCAGCCAGATCCACAGCTGGGACGAGTTGGTCAGCATGTTTGTAGGGAACTTCCAGGGCACATACGTGCGCCCTGGGAACTCCTGGGACCTGCGGGCATGTACACAGTAGCTCGGCGAGTCGCTCCGGGACTTCATACAACGCTTCTCCAAGCGGTGTACCGAGCTCACGAATGTTGTTCAGTCCGAGATCGTGCACGCCTTCCTCGAGGGCACAACCTGTCGGGACCATGTGCGCGAGCTCGGGTGGAGCGCACCGGTCGACTCCGACAAGTTGTTCGACATTGCCACCAGCTTCGCTTACGGAGAGGAGCCGGTGGGGGCCATTTTCGATAGCAAGAAGGGCAAGCGCGTGGACGACGCGCCCGCGGAGGGCAGCAAGTCCAAGGAGCTCCAACAGAAGTATAAGCGGGGCAAGAAAGGCAAGAAGCCCCGCTGCGACGCGCGCGCGCAAGGGCGCGACGAGGACGAGGACGAGGCCCTCCGGTCGACCTTGCCCTCAAGGGCCCTCGAGCGGCCCCTCGAGGTCCCGGCGTGTTCGACGACATGCTGAAAAAGCCATGCCCGTACCACAAGACCCCGGTCGACCACACCCTCGAGCAGTGCGACATGCTCAAGAAATACTACAGCCACGTTGCCGCGAAGGAGGACGAGCCAAGAAGGACGGTGGTGACAGGGGTGCCGGTGGTTTCCCCGCGGTGGAGAATGTCTTCCTCATCTCCGGGGGGGCGACAGTGGACATGTCCAACAGCCAGTGCAAGCGAGAGTGGCACGAGGTCCTCACCGCGGAGAGGGCTCCTCCTTCCTTCCTCGATTGGTCGGAGGGCGCCATCACCTTCAGCCGCGAGGATCACCCGAACCGCATCCCCAACTCGGGCCAGTACCTGCTAGTCGTCAATCCCGTCATCGGCAACACGCGATTCTCCAAGGTACTGATGGACGACGACAGCAGCTTAACATCCTCTACGCCCACACCCTACGATTGATGGGGATCGGGTTGGACCAGCCGCGTCCTAGCACGTCGCCGTTCCATGGTGTCGCGCCAGGCAAGCGCGTCCAGCCCCTTGGGCAGATCGATCTGCTAGTCTGGTTCGGCACACCAGACAATTTCCGCAAGGAGACCCTCACCTTCGAGGTGGTGGGGTTTTGGGGCATGTACCACACCATCCTTGGGTGTCTGTGCTACGCCAAGTTCATGGCGGTCCCGAACTACACTTACCTCTAGATGAAGATGTCGGGGCCGAAAGGCGTCATCTCTGTGGTCTCGTCGACCAAGCACGTGTTCTACTACGGTGTCGAGTGCATTGAACACGTTGAGGCCCTGGTGCTCGACGAAGCGCTTGTCGCGGATATGGAGAAGCTGGCCAACGAGGGCCCCGACTCCTCCGCTAAGCACGCAATCAATTTAGAGTCTGCCGAACAAACGAAGGAGGTGCCCCTCGACCCTGCCGCCCCCGAGGGCAAGGTTTTGAGGGTCAGTTGCACCCTCGACCCGAAATAGGAAGTGGTGCTCGTCGACTTTCTCCGCGCCAACGCCGACATCTTCGCGTGGAGCCCCTCGGGCATGCCAGGCATCCCGAGGGAGGTCGTCGAGCACTCCCTTGTCATCCTACCTCACTCCAGAGCCGTGCAACAGTGGCTGCGGCGCTTCAACGAAGAACGACGTCGAGCGATCGGAGTGGAGCTGCGTAAGCTCCTTGAGGCGGAATTCATCAAGGAAATTTTCCACCCTACGTGGCTAGCTAATCCTGTACTACTTAAGAAAAAGAATGGGAAGTGGAGGATGTGTGTAGATTACACCGGTTTGAATAAAGCATGTCCCAAAGTTCCTTTTCCTTTGCCATGAATTGTTCAGATTGTAGATTCTACCGCGGGGTGTGAGCTTTTGTGCTTCCTTGATGCCTATTCCGGGTACCACCAAATAAAGATGAAAGAGTCCGACCAGCTCGCGACTTCCTTCATCACACCGTTCGGCGTGTTTTGCTACGTAACAATGCCTTTTGGCCTCCGAAACGCGGGCGCTACATATCAGTGATGTATGCAGCATGTTTTCGGGACCACATCAGGCGAACCATTGAGGCGTACGTAGATGACATTGTCGTCAAAACCAGAAAGGCGGACGACCTGGTTAATGATTTGCGCGTCGCGTTTGATTGCCTATGGGCAAACAGGTGAGATTGAACCCTGAGAAGTGCGTCTTCGGGGTGCCGCGCGGCATGCTACTGGGGTACATCGTATCTTAGCGGGGCATCGAGCCCAACCCCGAGAAGGTCTCAGCTCTCGACCGGATGGGCCCGATTCGAGACCTAAAGGGGGTGCAAAAGGTGTTGGGTTGCCTAGCCGCCTTGAGCCGTTTCATCTCGCAGCTCGGCGAAAAGGGTCTGCCCCTCTACTGACTCCTGAAGAAGCATGAGCACTTCTCTTGGACCGTCGAGGCCCGGGAGGTGCTCGACAAGCTGAAGGCGATGCTCGCGCACACGCCAATCCTCACGACGCCTCGAGGCAGTGAGCCTCTGTACCTCTACGTCGCGGCGACCACCCAAGTGGTCAGCGCGGTCATCGTCATGGAGAGAACAAAGGAGGGCCACACCCTACCGGTCCAAAGGCCGGTGTACTATATCAGCGAAGTGTTGTCCGAGATCATGGCGCGGTATCCCCAGATCCAAAAGCTGCTCTACGCAGGTGCTTGCACAACGCAAGTTGCGACACTATTTCGAGGCCCAGCCGGTCACAGTGGTCTCATCATTCCCGTTAGGAGAGATCATCTGCAACCTGGATGCTGCGGGTAGGATTGCAAAGTGGTCCGTGGAGCTCATGGGTGAGACACTCACCTACGCACCGTGCAAGGCGATCAAGTCCCAGATCCTCTTGGATTTTGTGGCCGAGTGGACGGACACACAGGTACCCCCGCTGCAAATCCAAGCCAAGTGTTGGACCCTCTACTTCGATGGGTCGGTGATGAAAACCGGGGCGGGCGCGAGCCTACTCTTCATCTCGCCCCTCGGGGAACACATGAGGTACGCTGTGCGTCTACACTTCCCTGCCTCGAACAACATCGAGGAGTATGAGGCCCTCCTCTGCGGCCTCCGAATCGCCATCGAGACCAGCATCAAGCGCCTCGACAAAGTAATGAAGAATGCGAGCTGCCACGATGAAAAGATGGAGGCTTACTGCAACACCATGTGTGCCCTCAAGGACAAGTTCTACGGCATCGAGCTCAATCACATCCCCCGTAGGTACAACGAGGAGGTGGACGAGCTCGCGAAGATCGCGTCGGGGCGAATCACGTTCCCCCGAATGTTTTCGCGCGAGACGTCACCAAACCATCCGTCGACCTCACTCCAGCCCCCTTGAATTAGGAGGAAACCTCGAGGGCTCCCTCGAGTCCAACGGGTGCGGAACCCATGGACGAGGACCCCTCGAACGAGGCGTTCGTGCTCTCCCTACTCGAGGGGTACAACGCGGACGAAGCCAAGGCCATGGAAACCGAGCCAGCCCCTCACGCGGAGGATTGGCGGGCCAAGTATCTCGCCTGGATCGATCGATGGGAACTCCCCTCGGATCGGACCGAGGCTAGACGCATCGCCAGGAAAGCCAAGTCGTTCACCATGATCGACGGCGAGCTGTACAAGCGCGCCGCGTCAGGCATCCTGCAGCGATGCATCCCCATTCCCCACGGCCAGGAACTCATCTGTGACATCCACGCGGACGTGAGTGGCCATCACGCGGCGCCGCGCACCCTCGTGGGCAACATGTTCCGCTAGGGCTTCTACAGGCCAACGGCGGTCGCCGACGCCAACTAGGTCGTGCGCACGTGCGAGGGGTGCCAATTTTAGGCACGCAAGACCAATCTCTCAGCCCACACCCTACAGACCATGCCCGTCACATGGTTGTTCGTCGTGTGGGGGTTGGACATCATCGGGCCATTGCGAAAAGCGCCCAGGGGCTACACCCACCTGTTGGTTGCTGTGGACAAGTTCTCCAAATGGATCTAGGCACGCCCAATCACTAATCTCAGAGCAGAGCAGGCCGTGTCATTTTTCACTGACATCATCCACCGGTTTGGAGTGCTGAACTCCATCATCACCGACAATGGCTCCCAGTTTACCGGCCGAAAGTTCTTGGAGTTTTTTTGCGACGACCACTACACCCACATGGATTGGGCTGCCGTTGCACACCCACAGACCAATGGCCAAGTGGAAGGCGCTAATGGCATGATTCTACAAGGCCTCAAGCCCAGAATCTTCGATAGACTGAACAAGTCCGGTCGGAAATGGCTTCAGGAGCTGCCATCGGTCATCTGGAGCCTCAGGATCACTCCAAGCAGAGCCACGGGATTCACGATGTTCTTCCTAGTCTATGGCGCAGAGGTTGTTCTCCCCACAGACTTGGAATACGGATCGCCCAAGATCGAGGGTTACGATGAAAGTTCAAACCAGCGAGCTCGTGAGGACTCGCTGGATCAAATAGACGAAGCCCGTGACGTGGCCATGATGCATTCGGTAAGATACCAGCAGGCGCTAAGGCAGTACCAAGCCCAAAAAATCCGGCGCCGAGACTTCAACGAGGGTGACCTAGTCCTAAGACTGCGCCAAGACAATCGAGGCCGCCACAAGATGTCACCACCGTGGGAGTGGCCCTACGTCGTCATCGAACTCCTCAAGCCCGGCACGTACAAGCTGGCGAACGAGCAAGGTGAAGTCCTCACCAATGCTTGGAACATCCAACAGCTACGTCGCTTCTACCCTTAGAAAGGATTTCCAAGTTTTTTGCACATACCTGACGCCCCAGTCAGTTGTACAGATGTAAATTTTCTTTCGAATAAAGTCAAGGGAGACTCAGCTTTCTCCCCGAAAACCAAGTCCCCCTCGGGGGTGACTGCGGGGGATATCTGCCCTAAAAATGGTCCCTTTTTTTTCCCAAAAAAGCTTTACTTCAAAAACGCCAAGTACGTCTCGACCCGGGAGCTTGGGCGAACTAACGTGGGACGCGAGCGGCCAAAGGGCGAAGACGAGTGAGTCAGGGATAGCCTACATCTCCGGTAGGATACGACCCCCCCCTCACCACTTTGCCTATAAGCTATTCGCTAAAATGAATGATTCCAGCTAAAATTTGCCCAAGCGAAAGGAAGAGACATAACAACACAATAACAAAAACAAAATGACACTTAAATTACGAGTACTTTAAACAAACTGTACTTATTACATAAAGCCACGCGACTCGATTCCTAAACTAACAAAGCTAAGGGCCTGGGCACCTAGCTGCTTCTAGGGCTCGAGGGGCTCGGCGAGGGCAGCATCCGGGAAGAGGATTTCCTCGAAGTCGTCAGCGAGAATGTCGGTGGAAGGAGCAGCAAGCGTGTCCAGGCGGTTCGCCTCAGCCTCTGCACCGCCGTTGTCAAGATCGTCGATGATGATATAGCCCATGGCCAGCGTCGCGAGGTTAACCCGGTAGTGCGACTACACTAAGCTGAGGGTCTTTTGGATCCCCAGGCGGAGCGCACCCCGCATACGCCGGGCGACATGACCGCCCAAGGCACGGAGGAGGCTCGTCACGTAGCTCCCGGCTTGACCCACCCCCTCCTCGATGCTTTGGCACACTTGGAGGGCCGCCTCCCACAGAGCCTCCAGTTCCTGCTGGGAGGAGTTGTAGGCGGTCTGGAGCGCCTCTGCCTGTGTCGCTGACGTCCCGAGAGCGGCCCGCAGACCTGAAAACAAAAAGAAGATAAGTCGAGAGCGAATCTTGATGAATCCAAGAGACAAACAAGGACTCGAGAGGGCGACTTACCCTCGACCTGCTTCTTCTCCTTCTCGAGAGCCGCGCGTGCGGTTTCGGCTGCCTGCTGAAGCTCGGGGATGGTGGCGTCCTTCTCCTCGCTGAGGTTGCGTAGCTCCTCAAACGACACGGCTTCCTGAACCAGCTCCTCGGTGAGCCGCGTGATCTCCGCATCCTGGAGCGCGTCGCCCGCGCCTCCTCTAGTGCGGTAGGAGGACTGGAGTTGGCCTTGTGCCTCCTCCGAGCTGAGCGCTCACGCTGAAGGGGGCTTGAGCCTCCTTGAGGGCAGACCGCTCCTGCTGGAGCTGGCCTTCTGCCTGTTGACGCATGCTCCGCTCCTGGTGAAGCTGCTCCTCAAACCGCGGCGAGTGAGGTGACCTTCTCCAGCAGGTCAGCACTCAGCTTCTCGGCCTCCTGGGCCTTCTGCTTGGCTTGAGTCTGCCAGGACCACGCCCCCTCGAGGGTGGTGCGGTCTTGCTGGAGCTGAGTCTATGCCAAGACAAGGGCGATCTCCTTCTCCGCCACTGCGGTTTGCGCCTCAGCTAGGGCGGCACGCGTCTTTTGCAGCTCACCGTTTGCCGTCGCCAGTGCCTCCTCCTTCTCTAGGAGCACGGTCTTCACCCTATCGGCCACGGTGGTGCCCTCCTCGGTCAGGGCAGACTGGTCCAGGAGGGCATCCTACACGGCCCATAGCCGGTATTCCAACCAACCGTTGTCCGTCTGCAGAGCTTGCACAAAGGCATCGAGGGCCTCATACTGCCCCCGATACCAGTCGAGGTCCGAACTCAACTGGGAGAGGCGGTCATATTTCTCGCGCGCCCGGCCCTGCAACTCCTACGGGCAGCAGTCAAAGAGCAGGGAGAAGGATCAGATCGTGAAACACTCAGACAAGAAAGCGAGCTCGAATCAAGCAAAGATGCTCACCTCGAAGAGTTGAAACGACCAACCTCCGTGGAGCCGAAGCGCCTCGGCCAGCGCGGCGTTGAGGGAGGCACCGCGCTCGCGGAACTCCTGCCACTGTGCCTGCTCGATCTGGACCTCGTCAAGAAGGGCGCGTGGCACCCCGAGGCGACGCAACCCTTACTCCAGCTGCGTGACAGCGACGTCGGGCACGGGATGTCGACACCTCGGTGTCGTGCGCTGATCGCTGCGACATCACGCAGCCGTCAGATCGCATCACCAGCACCCCGCGCGCGGGCTCGGGGGCTTGCCCGGATGACCTCCTCGACCAGCCCCTCCTGGGGACAGAATCACCACCAGCAAGGGCCTCGATCGCATCGCGACCCCTGGTGGACTAGCTCTCTGAGCGAGCCTCCCATGCCCTTGACGAGGGTTGCGGGGCACCAACGCCTGTGAGGCCGCCACCGCCGCCCCTTCCTATTCAGGCCTCGCTGCTGCGGTCGTGGTACGTGACGGCTCGCCTGCCGCCGCCACGGTCTCCACCGCCTGTGGCGCCCTCTCTGAGCGTCGCCCGGTCGTCGAGGACGTCCTTAGCTTCAGCGCCTTCACATGCGCGAGGTCGAGGACGGCCGGCGATGCCCTGACAACGGAATAAAGGGAAGGGGAGCGGCTGGTCCTCGGAATCAAGCGCGTGCGGGAAGAAGTGCCACACCTACCTCAAATTGGAGAAGCCCCACTTTCTCTTCCTCGAGGGCTGGGGAGCACCTCCACCGCTCCTGATAGCGCCTCCGCGGTACCCACTAGCACCTCCACCGATGACCCAGCGGCGGGAGGCTCTGTGGCCGCCTCAGGGGTCAATCCTACGGCCGCCCCCTCGGCTTGTGGGGATGGGGGCGCTGGTTCCCACCTGTCAGAGGTGGTCCGCTCCTCGTCGCTGTAACACCCCAGGTGTTTATTAAAGATAAATACCTCAATTAGTTGTGTTAATCAGGGTTAATTAGCTCCTAAACATGTTTGACATGTTTTGTCACATATTTGCACAAAAGACCTTGGTCAAAATCCCCAAATCACGGTGAAACTCTAGATCTCCTTTAAGGCTGAAATGGTTTTCTTGCGCGTTCTCCAAATTTCACTATAGAAGTTCAAAATCGGTCAATGCGAAAGTTGTTTGTTATTTCCGGGAACACATTTTTCGTAATTAGTGGACATTCCAATTTTGAGTGCAAATTGGCCAAAAATCGAGTTGAACGCGCTGTGAATAGTAAGTTGGGGCCGAGATTTCTGCCAACTTCGGCCGGCGTTCCCGGGCAAACGATTGATCAAAACATTTGTCGCCTTTTGGGAAAGTTGTAGGTCTATAGGTCCTCTACAACTTTTATATTTGGAGATTTTTGACTTAGTTGTCACTTTTGGGGGTTATGCGATTTTGAAACCGGGTAAATGGAATGAAAACAGGGCCGGGCGCCGCTCCCGCGCCGTGCACGTGTGCGCGCCGAACGCCTGTCCGCCACGTGTTTTTTATATTTGGAGATTTTTGACTTAGTTGTCACTTTTGGGGGTTATGCAATTTTGAAACCGGGTAAATGGAATGAAAACAGGGCCGGGCGCCGCTCCCGCGCCGTGCACGTGTGCGCGCCGAGCGCCTGTCCGCCACGTGTTGTCACCTCCGCACTCCGGCGTACGGATCCTCGATCTCGTCGCGGTGGACCGTGCACCGTGGTCCCTCCGCCCTTGTTTTCCTCGTGCGTTGTGCTCACACGAGGTCTAGCGCCGAGCCAGGGCCACGCGTCCGCGCGCGTGCCCGCTTGCACGTCCTGCACGCATGCGCTGGGCCAGCTGGCGCCTGCATGTCAACCGTGCCGCATATCCCTCTCCCTGTCGTGCCTGCATCGTCGTCATCCCAACCTGAGTCGCGACGCGTCGTCGCCGTTTCCTCTGTGCCCGCCGTCACACGCCATTACTCGGTTGCCACCCAATTCGTCTCTCCACCCAATTCTGACGAGCTTCCGGCGCATCTACTCCTTCTCCACCATCCATCAAAAGGTCCCATGCACTGAGTTTGCATCAGCGAGGCACTGCTCCACCGGCATTAGAGCCGCAGCGGGCGGAACACCCGGACGCCGCTGCCGGCCATCACCGGGAGCCCCTCCGCCCCAGCTACCGCCGGGAATCAATCTAGGGTGAGCCCAATCCCAACGCTAGCCACTCACCCGCCCGTCTCTGGCCAACAGTAGCCGCTGGTGAGCTCCCTCCGCCGCCAGGGGCTTATCTGCGAAGATTGAACTCTTTTCAGGGTTCCCGGTGTAAGATTCCACGGACCCGGGTGTAAAGATATTTTTGGGTTTTCAGCTGCAACTTAGAAAAATCATTAAAAATCGTAGAAAAATCAGAAAAATGCAAATCCAATTTTGTTGGGTTCCTGGTGAAGAAACCTATCTTTTCTAGAAGACATGTATAGGGTTTTTCTGTAGATTTGTTTAAATTAAAAATTCAAACTCAGTTTGAAGTGTTTTTAGTGTAGTTTGAAAAATACACATGCTATGAACTTGAATTTTGGATATGTTGCTCTTTATGACATATCTAGATCTGTGACCAAAGTTTGCATGATTTTGATGTGCATATTTTCAGTTATGAATTATGTAAGCTTTATGCTAGATTAAGTTTGATGCTTTGTATAGCCCCTTTAGTGAACTTTTCTTTGAGCACAAGTGCACCCTAGGGATTTGCCTTGTTGATTAGTACCTCTGGTATGATGGATGTGATTTTAGGGAATTGTTTAATAGGTGATTTGGATTTAATCGTGCGTAGGAGTTTAAATTCAAATCTGAAAAATAATTTGAATCTGCACTTATGCTTTGGTCAGAAGCTCATTTTTGGTATCCATGACCTGTAGGAGAAAGATGAGATCAAAAAGTTTATTAAATCTTTTTATATGAATTAATGGTGTTTTACTAGGCTGAATTTTGTCTTTTTCGTATAAACTAATTTATAAATGATGTTAAGCTATATTTGGTTTGAGAGCATAAATTAGGCATATGTTGCTGTGTGCAAAAGATTAGGCTCATTTGAGTTGTTTTTGATTTAATACGGATTTATGGTTGTGAAGCTTGTTCTAATTAATTAAATAAAGAAATAGCAATTAAAGTGTTAAATTGTGAAATCATGTTTGTTTCTGTTTTTATTAATTTAAACACACCCCTTACTCTTTGGTGAAGTTAAATAACTTAATTTGCTTATATGTACACAGTCACCATCAAGATTAACTTTAATTAATGCATATGCATGTATATGTGTAGATTTACCGGATGGGACGTACGCGCTCACCCAGGAGGAGGGAGCAGCTAGTGGAGAGTTGAATCAAGTTAGTGTGCAGCAAGACCTGGACCAAAGTCCAGGAGAGCCCAAGGCTTGTGTTGGTATTGAGTCTGAGGAAGGCAAGCACCGGTTCATCTAACCCCTTTGCTTTAAAATTTCATACCTTTTACTTTCAGTATTTATTTGTTTACTTGTGCATTTAAGTTTCAGGAGTTGCTTTGAAACCTAGATGCATGATCCTTAGGACTCCTATGCTCTTTTATTAGTATGTTAGGAGCGCTAGTGCCATGCTCTAAGGATACGGTAGAAGTCGAGTAATGACTCATTGCTCGCGAGATATAGGATGCTTATGTTGGAATCATAAGTTGGTTAAATTGACTCGCTCATGTGGTAAGAGCAATGGGTTCTGTCTTGACCGAGTAGCATGGTGCTGTTCTAAGCTATCGAACATACCAAGTGCTTGTCAGGAATGGGACCGGTAAGCCTAGTACCTAATGAACCAGTGCGGGAATTTTATCGCTACTACTCTTGAGATGCGTCTCCCGGTTTGCTCCCGGTAGTGCAAGTGTGATCCTGGACGGGTCGTGTGAGGGCGTTCCAGTAACCTTGTACTTAGGACTGTAGCATCTTTTCCTAATCTGGGGAATGACGGGAACCGCCTGGTTGGGGTAGACACTGCACTTGGTCTACCTTCTTCCGTGTATCTTGGGTTTACATTGCAAGGATATAAATTGATCGAACGTCGATCACTCGCCATTATCTGAGTCTGAAAGGACCTTGATGTCGCCTAGAGGGGGGGGGGTGAATAGGCGTGACGACCAAATTAAACTTTTTCCCCAAAAACACTTGAGCTGACAGTGCTCCACCGGTCAGACCGGTGGTGGTGACCGGTCGAGCCGGTCAAGCACTCGGTCTTCACTGCATGACACCGGTCGGACCGGCACCTCACCGGTCGGACCGGTGTAGCACGAAGAACCCGCAAAATCAACTTCAAGCGCCTCTTGGCTTCTAGCACGAACCAAACTCGGGGTGTGGCTCTTGTAGATGATCACAAGCGAGTAATGAGCCCCGCACACACAAGTAACACACCCAAGTAGATCGAAGCGGAAGCAAATGATATATGCTAGAAAAACAACTTAGAGAGAAGAACCACACGAGGAAGCAAGGATTTGTTTCCCGAAGTTCACCACCCACTGAGGAATGGCTACGTCTCCGTTGAGGAGCTTGTAAGGGACGATTCCCACAACAAGCCGGGTCTCTTTCAACCACTTTCCTCCTTTCCACTAAGGTGATCTTTTCCACGAAGAGGCAAGATCACAGCCCTCACAAACTTCCTGCTGCTCGCCACAACCTTGGGAGCTAGCCGGCGACACCTAGCCGTCTAGGAGGCAAACCTCCAAGAGTAACAAATGCACCAAAGTTTGTAGACTCGTAACCAAAGTGCTCAAGCTATGGAACCTGCTCTTGTTAGCTCACAAAGTCACTCCTAGGCTCACTTTCTCAACCCAACACAAAGATGATGGCTTGAATCCACAAATCTCACAAAGAGATGGTTGGGGAGAGCCACTAAGGCTTAGAGCTAGTTAGAAATGGCTTGGGATCTCAAAGAACAACACTAGAAGCGGCAGCCCACACTCGAAGAGGGCTTGGGGTATTTATACCCCTCAAAGAAGAAAACTAGCCGTTAGACCCGGTGGCACCTGGGTCGGACGGGTGCCCAAGACCGTCGGACGGTGTATGAAAAACTAGCCGTTGGGCTAGCGGCACGGTCGGACCGGTGCCTCGACCGGTCGACCGGTCGGCCCCGAGTTGCCCCAAAACCTCTTTTCGAGAAACTAGCACTTCACCATCAAGATGAAATGACCCGAGTTAGGTTAGGAGGGTTAGTTAGCACACTCAAGGGCTAGATCTCACTTAGGTCAACTAATGAGCACTTTGACTTGGTCAACTTGCTAAGTTGCATCCCTCTTGATAGTACGGCATACCTATACTCATGAAAAGAGTAAAAGAGCTTTGATGACCCCTTGAGCTTGAACAACTTCAATTCTTGCCATACTTGATCGATAACCACTTGAGGGCTTTCAACATAGCCTTTGACTTGAGCATGTCCATACTTGAGCTAGTGACTTAGGATCTTTCCATATAGCATAAGAATGCACACTTGGATCCATGGCCACTCCATGTTGCCAATCTTAACGAGTTGATGACTTGCAAAGCTTCCCTCGGTTAAGGTTTGAATATGATACTTGAAGACCCCACGGATGCTAGACCTTCACCCTAGCAAAACACTTATGGCGGCTTAGCTACGGCCCCAAAGATTGCTTAGTCCCTCACCCTAGACATCTCGGTTGATCTCTTCATCACTTATCCAATCCACTTTGAGTTCCACTTTGCTTCACACGCAATTAGCCTTCATTTGAAAGTCCCGCTTCAAATGCTTGATCTTGATTGACAACGGATATGCAAGCTTCCATTTTTAGAACCATGAAATGTATACTCATCATCTTGTTCTCTTTTAATAAACCCATGAAGCCTTGCACCAAATACTTATCTTTGTAGATGTGAGCCATAAAATACATCCATATTTAAAATACTTCAAAAGTAGCTCATGAATATATAATGAACACCTGCTCACGATCTTAGACAAAAGCATTAGTCCTTTAATCGTCTTGTCATTCAATTCACCAAAATCCACTTAGGGGCCTAGATGCACTTTCAATCTCCCCCTTTTTGGTGATTGATGACAACTCGATTAAAGCTTACAAATAAAACAATAAAGCGCATTTAGATTCTCAGATATAGCTAGAGCTCCCCCTTAATTTGTGCTTTGAGTTTGATTTCAAGAAAATGGCCTTAAATGCCATTAGCACAAATTTGGAAGAAAAGACGTGTGAGCTCCCCCTATATCTTAGAATCAGTGCAACATGTGTGAGCGACAAAATAAAATCCGTGATGCGTATGACAAGATATGCACAAAGTAAAGAAAAAATGAGCTGATTGGGCAGCACGGCCGGAGCCGGTGCCTCGACCGGTCGGCCGGTCCGGTCCGGCCGGCTCGCTCAATCGGGCGGCACCGGTCGGCCGGTGCCCTCGACCGCCGTCGGTGGTCCAGTCCGATCGACGCACAAAGCAACAGAAGTGTGTGCTATTTGGTCCAAGGTGGTCATGCCAGGGTTGCAAGCTGGTTTAGATCACCTTGCTCCATTTAGCCAACACAAACAATCATCATTCAAAACATGCATCACAATCTAACAATAAGGTCGCTTAAATATTACAATAAGGATTAAAACACACAGTGGCACTCATACAAAAGTTCTCAAGTCCACTAAGTTAAAATTCTAACTTATTACACAATTTCTCTCAATTTCCAGTAGGCACGGTCGGACGGTGCGGCAGGCACCGGTCGACCGTGCAACACGAACAGGCAGCCCCCGACAAGACAAACTTGAGGCTTTAATCGCGATTCTTCTCCCCCTTTGTCATCAAGCATCCAAGAAGGGCCTGGAGAGGAAGCAAGGACCGATCACCGTCCGTGAGATCCGTCTCCCGGGTGAGAGCTCCCTCCTATTTGAGAGTCGTCAAGAATCCAATGCAAAGGAGAGTTTAGGTAAATCGATTCCGAGACGTTGATCCGAGATGGATGAGCTATGGGAGCACGGCTTTTACCATAGAAGTACGGGTCGTAGCCAAAGATCTCGGCGGAGAAGCGAGCGCCCCAATCGTGTACTTGCTCAGGAGGTGGAGGAGGTGGGGGTGCTTGCTCCTGTTCCATGAAGTGAGACGATCCTGCTACGTCCGGAGGAGGTGGTACAAATGGTGGTGGAGGAGGAGGAACCGATGAGGATGATCCTTGACCTTGCTCGGACTCGAAAAACATGGGGCCATATTGATTAAGCAAGTCCGAGTTGGCCCATCCTCTCATCCTTTCCTCAAAGGAAGGTATCTCAACCGGAGGAGATTCTGGAGATGGAGGAGAGCGAGGTGGTTGAAAACCTTGGGCATTGTGCATGAGCTTCATCGTATCCCGCATTTGCTTATTTGCCCGTCTTGACCTTTGCTGCTCCACCCGGATGTCATGCCGGCTCCGACACATCCCAAAAATGAAGTTGAGAAACTTCTTCAAAGGAGAGGTGGATGCGGGGTCCGCTCGGCTGCCGGCCTCCCCACCGGTCGGGAGCCCGGTGCTCGCACCGGCGGACCGTGCCGGCCGAGCACCCGCCCGAGGCACATCCGGCCGAGCTGCTCCCTCCTCAAATATTTCTTCCTCCCCGTCCCGGTGCATACTCAACTCTAGGAGATGGAAGCCGAGGATTCTTGCTAGGATTGAGCTTCGAGAGGCTTGTGTGTCACATTCTTCGGAAATTCTTGTCTTTGCAACCTTTTCAATCATATACATGATGTAGGGGCTGTAGCTGCAAATTTTCTTGGGGTCTTCGGATAGATGCTTAATCTCTTGCCAAATGAAGTCCCCAACACTGAATTCCGGAGCTCCCGACCTCAAAGCCACCATCAAGTTTTTCTGAAACTTAGTGATTTCTGAGGGGTTTCCATCTCTAGGCGTGATAGATACCCTAAGTAGCCTATTTAGGACAGCGAAGTAGGTATAGAGGTTCTTCACCTTCCCAAAGTTGGCATGCTCACCGCGAGGGTACATCACGTGCAAAGCATCCTTCTCTAGCTCCCCCTCATCATGGAGCTTCCTTAGCTCCCCATCTCCTGCCATGATCCCAAAGCATCTCAAGAATCTGTGGAACGTAATGGAGTACCTTTGGCCGTTAGTCATCCAAATCATGGCCCTGTCGGCCTCAATGTGACCAAAGTGCACTGTGGCAAAGAATTGGGCGATAATCTCTTTATTCCAATCGTGTCGGAACCCCATAAGTGACTTGACCCTTTGCCTCTCACAGTTGCTCAAAAATAGGGTCTCCTTTCCTTGCCATGTGCCCCCAATCCACAAACTGAGCCTTGTGTGTGATCTTGGGCTTCTTTATAATCACTGTAGCATAGTAGTCTTGCTGAAATTTAGCCCAAAACCTAGGATCCGATGCGGTCTTGCCCTCCTCATAAGGGTTCTTGTCCCTTAGCTTCTTCAGGGCCTTGGTCATCCCTGACCCATGGTACTTAACCGGCCGATCAGGATAAATGTAAGTAGGTGGCATGATCCTCAATCTACCCCGATCGTCGTCGTCCTCTTCCATGGCATCCACATCCTCTTCCTCTTCCTCCTCATCCTCATCCTCATCCTCGGCACCATCGCCGTCCGACCCGAGCCCTCCCGGTGCCTCCTCAACTCAAACCGGCCGGATAAGTTTCATCTTCAACATTGTCATCGCTGCTTGTTCCGGTGTCACTTCCTAAGTCGGGATCCTCAGTGCTTGTTTGAGCTGAGCGGCGTCTCAATCTCTTGCCGCTGATGTTGACAGTGCTGCCCCCTTCCCCAAAATCACCGGGGACAGCTCCTCGGCGAGTGAGGACTTCCTCTCTTCTTTTCTTAGCCCCTTCCTTTTCCCGCACCATAGCTGCTGTCCTTTGGAGAGATGAACTCGAGTTGAATCCGAGAAACACGAAGGGGAAAGTGAAGAGGGGCCTTAGGAGATCCTTTTGCTTCCAATCTTGAGGCTTTTCCTTGGTTGAAACTTCAAATCACCATGGATTGTGAGAGAGGTGAAAGAGAGGAGATGGAGGAGGTGTTCACGGTTTGGAGGCAGTGGTGGGATGGTGAATGATGGAGGAGAGAGAAGGAAAGGGGGTAAAAGGATTCCTTTTACTGTGGCCCCACGGGGCCGACGCCGGCGTCACCGGTCGGCCGGTGACGACCCGCCACCGGCCGACCGGTGACGGCATGCCCGCAGTCAAGCCGTAGAGGCCATATCGGTTGAACCGACATTCCCTCGGTATTACCGTCCCTTTTCCTCCTTTTTGAGATTTTGCTCCTTAAAACTTCTCCAGATATGTTATAGACCAATTTTCATCCACTTAGGTTGCATAAACACGATTATGTGACTTCAAGGTCACCACCGGTCAGACCGGTGGCTTGCACCGGTCAGACCGGTGCGGCCTTGAGAAACAAAAAATGAGCCACAACACAGAATTTTTATTTCAACCTTTAGGGAAGTCTTGGATAAGAGATATTAAGTTGATATTGATCCAAAAACCATCAATTCTTAGAAGAATGAGGATTACCAATCTAATTTGCGAATTCTTGATTCTTTCAAGATTGAGAGAGATAAAAAGATGGATTTTTAGGGACTTGAGAAAATCTTCTTAACTCGTGACTAGCCATCAATCAAACAAGGAGAACTATAGTCACAACTAAGTTGATTGGGTCACTAAGACCAAGAACCAAATATTTTTCAAAGAAAGCACACTTCCTGTTCATGCTAGTTGATTTTTCGAAAACATCTATCCTATATCACAAAATGCATGCATCCACTTCAAATGAATGCCCTAACAAGCATATTTGGCTCATATCTCCATCCTCGAGACACAAAGACGAGTAGAAGAAAAGATATCAACCAAATATCTAGAGAGGAGCGCAAGAGGTCCATTTGAAGCAATTACATGCCAAGGATGGCACACTAGCATGTTGTTATGGCCTAGATGCATTACGGTATTTCAATGAGTTTCGTGAAAACATACCTTTGCCTTAAGACCATTTCATTTGTGCATATACTAACTTTCAAACAATGTTAGCTCTTACTTGTTCTTTTGGAGGTTATGCTTATCGAGAGCTTCCTTTGATATGCATAAACGAATGAGACTACAATATCACTTAGAAGAAGTTGTTAGTCCCATAAGTGACTCGAGTTTTGTAATGAGCTCCCCCTTAAGTAGTGCTAGAGAATTTGAATTTCTCGACCAAGGCACTTTGCTCAATCAAGAACATGTTGAGGCTCATTCCAAAACTTGGTCAAAACACACAAATGATTTGATAATTGACATGTGTTCGGCTTCTCATAACCTTTGACGCCAAATCACCCTTCATCTTGAGGGTTTGGACAACCCCGGGTCACCCGGGCACTCATGCCGGGTCACCCTGCAGCATTCGAGGCGTACGGGTCACCCGGCACTCGTGCCGGTCACCCGCTCAAGTTTCGGCTGCGTTGGCACCGTCGGACCGGTGCACATCCCGGCCGACCGGTGACCACCCTCTGACCCATTTTGGTGATTTTTCCTTCCCTTTTCCTTGAGTGAGTGAATGTATCACTAATTTCAGACCTGCATCCAAGGATAAGGTATTGCTCTACTAGAGAGCCATTAAAGGTATCGAATGGCATGAGAAGGTAAATCTTCATAAAAAAATAGTCAAAGTCACCACCTCATGCTTTGCTCATGCAAGAAGAGCTTCACATGAGTGTTCACCAAGAACCAAAGTGACTTAGACTCAATCGGGCGCATTAGTTACCGAGATGTCATTGATTTCACGAAATATATGAGTTTGCTCTTCACATGGTCAATTGAATTCATCAAGATTTCTAAGTCCTCCAACCATGTGCTCAATGCATCTCTTTCAACCTCGCAAGCTCGTAAGCATTCCTCGGTACCCAACACTTGTTGGGTCCTATTGGGTTAGTCACAAGGTGCTTAGGAACCCAAATAGTTCTCATGCTACAATGAGGTGAACTAATCTCCCTCATAGCACAAGTTCTATTCTTATCGTTCCTAAGCTTATGGAAATCATAATGGACAAGGTTTGATTTAGGAACGTTACCATTTGGGCAATCCTTGCCCATGTGACCCTTTTGACGGCATTCGTAGCAAATGCGACTTTTGTTCTTGTTGGTCACCCCATTCCTTACAATTTCTTTTCTACACTTGCTTCTGAGACTTGTTCTTGGAGAAGGTGGCTTCCTTGCCTTGTTTGCTTGAAGTGAGGTCGTCTCGGTGCCAAGCACCGGTCCGACCGGTGGCATGCACCGGCTCGACCGGTCACGGTCAGAGCCACTGCCCGTTGTTGCTTTTGGGCACGAGTTGGCAAGGTGTCCCTTCTCTCCGCACTTGTAGCACACCCTCCACTTGTTGGAGCTTCTAGGCTTCTTGGAGAGTGACTCTTGTGCCTTGTGCTTGATCGGGCGATATTGGGGTTTGATTTGCCCAACCTCGCTCTTTTCTTGAATCTTGTGCTTGTGGAACCTTGTAGCTTGTTGAGGGGTTGAACTAGTGGCGGTTGATCCCTTCCCAAGCTTCTTCACCATGCTTTCACGGTTATCTTGAGAAGGTTGCACTTTGCTCTTCTCCTTCAACACACACAAGTCCTTTTGGAGCTTTTCGACCTCTTGCTTTAGTTTGTCATTTTCAAGCAGCAATGAGGTCTTCACAAGATTCTACAAGTACATGCTCAATGCTAGATTGGCTTGCTTGAGACAAACAATCATTAGCGCTAGATAAAACAACTTGAACTTGTGAGCAAGTGCATGTGTGAGATAGAGGTTGTAGAGATTTTACCGATGAAAGCACAACCTCATGGGCTATCTCTAGTGTTGCATAAGAATCAACAAGCTTCTCAAAGGAAAGTTCAAGTTCATTGTGATTAGCTTGTAGGACCATATGCTCGCTAGTGAGCTTCGCTAGTTTGGCTTCTAGATCATCATTGGCATCTTCTTCTAATTTAGCTCTACAAGCAAAGGATTTGATGTCATGATCATATTTGTTAGCCAATGTTTCATACTTACAAACCAAGGATGCAAGTTCGGATTTGAGAAGCTCAAGTTCTCTTGACGAGGAGCTTGAGGCTTCAATCTTTTGGTCCTTAGCCCCTTTGGCTTGTCTCTTCTTCTTGCTTCTCTTCTCCTTCTTGGCCATCAAGCAAGTTGGTGTGCCTCTGCGGCACCGGTCCGACCGGTGGGTGTCACCGGTCCGACCGGTCCCTCGCAGAGGGACAGCGTCTTCGCTTCTTTGCTCTTCTTCTTGCTTGAGGTTTGATGCTTGAGGCTCAGTGGATGTTGTAGAGGTAGGGCACATCTCCACTGACTCATCTTCATCATCACTCACGAGTTCATCCCATTTGGTGTTTACCAACTCAAGTAGTAATTTCCAAATGAGATGAGCATCTTCGGAAATCTTTTTGCTCTTCAAGATAATGTACTTTAGTTCGCTACATACACGACTACACAAAAGGTTAGTAACAAGAGCATTAAGTCGCTTCTTCTCCAAGTCCATTGGCGAGACACATGTCTCATCCTTTGGAAGGATACTCGCAACCATAATGCTCTCGGCGGTAGGGCCCAAAACCTTAAGTGCAATGTGAACATTAGAGCACCAAGAAGAATAGTTTGAGCCATCTAGAGCTAGAGGCTCAAACGGTACCTCACAAGTTGTCGACATCGAAGAACTCCAAGCGGTTAAGCTCGAATCGGAGCACCAAGCTCTGATACCAATTGAAAGGACCTTGATGTCGCCTAGAGGGGGGGGGTGAATAGGCGTGACGACCAAATTAAACTTTTTTTCCCCCAAAAACACTTGAGCTGACAGTGCTCCACCGGTCAGACCGGTGGTGGTGACCGGTCAGACCGGTCAAGCACTCGGTCTTCACGGATGACACCGGTCGGACGGTGCACCTCACCGGTCGACCGGTGTAGCACGAAGAACCCGCAAAATCAACTTCAAGCGCCTCTTGGCTTCTAGCACGAACCAAACTCGGGGTGTGGCTCTTGTAGATGATCACAAGCGAGTAATGAGCCCCGCACACACAAGTAACACACCCAAGTAGATCGAAGCGGAAGCAAATGATATATGCTAGAAAAACAACTTAGAGAGAAGAACCACACGAGGAAGCAAGGATTTGTTTCCCGAAGTTCACCACCCACTGAGGAATGGCTACGTCTCCGTTGAGGAGCTTGTAAGGGACGATTCCCACAACAAGCGGGTCTCTTTCAACCACTTTCCTCCTTTCCACTAAGGTGATCTTTTCCACGAAGAGGCAAGATCACGGCCCTCACAAACTTCCCTGCCGCTCGCCACAACCTTGGGAGCTAGCCGGCGACACCTAGCCGTCTAGGAGGCAAACCTCCAAGAGTAACAAATGCACCAAAGTTTGTAGACTCGTAACCAAAGTGCTTGTTGACGGATAAAAGACGTATCCCTCTACGATCCGCAAGCGTACGGACCCCACACCTTTTTCACCACGGGATTCCCAAGGTTCTTGTCAATCCGCGGAGCAAGGGGATTACTAGCGCTTAACCAAGTACTAATCTAGTTGAATGGAAAACCTTTGAAAGAGAGTAGAAAAAGGGGCTTGTTGACGGATAAAAGACGTATCCCTCTACGATCCGCAAGCGTACGGACCCCACACCTTTTTCACCACGGGATTCCCAAGGTTCTTGTCAATCCGCGGAGCAAGGGGATTACTAGCGCTTAACCAAGTACTAATCTAGTTGAATGGAAAACCTTTGAAAGAGAGTATTAAACTAAAAGTAAAGACAATCTAACCTAAGTTAATCTAAGTTAAGTTGATCAAACAAATGTAGGGTTAAACTATATGGTAAAGGGTGAACACAAGAGAGCGAGGTTAAGATAGATAAGCGTTCCCTCCCTAGGATCTAGGATAACATGGTATGCATCTACTACACGAAAGCGGTAAACCAATCTACCGGGGGTTGTGACCACGGTTTCGCCCTTTCCCTCCTCTCGTCTCGTCACTACGCGAAGGTATTCGTGACTAGACCTATGATGGACACGGTATGTTGATGGAATCTATGGGAGTAGCGGATATCATATGCCCGAAAAACACGGTGGCCTACCTTAATCATCAAAGCATCATCAACATGAAAACAATAGATTGAAACCACGAATCAAGTAGCGATCACATAGCATGTATCCATCTAATCCTAGGGATGAACGGAGACATTACCCCATCATCTTACACGGATTGAAGCACATAGGGGTGATGGAGACTCGGAGAACGTCGTCGATGAAGATGGCGGCGATGGAGCTTGGGAACACCCCTAGGCCGGCGGCTTGGAGTCCTCCTCTTGCTTCCTCTCTCCGCCGGCGTTGATCCTTGCGACGAGCTCATCTAACTCTCTCCCTCATCTTGCGGCGGCGGTTTTCGGTGATTGGCGTCGGTAGGGATGATTTGTTCGATGTGTCGGTCGACGGCGGCGGAGGCAATAAATAGACAAACACCTAGGGCAAAGGAGGGACCGAACCGACCTCGGAGTGGGCTGGGCCGGTCGGACCGGGCCGGCCGGCCCAGCCCCGCCGGCCGGTTCGGGCCCGGTTTTCTCCCCGGTTGCTTCTCGCGTGATCCCTTATTCGTGTGCACTTGCATGTGGGCATTTGACGTCGTTTCCTTCACGGTTTAGGCTTGAATCCTTGCTATGCAAGCTTCGCCGTTTTACGGTTGAGTCCCTGAAGACTTGCACGTTGACGCTTCGGTCCTCGGGTCATTTGGAGTCATGTTCATCGCGTGTCTTGACTCTTGTCGGGCTTCATGATCTTCTTCCAAAGTGCTTGGTGAACTTATCCCGAAAGTCTCCTCATTAGCGTAGATTTCCTGCGTAAACAACAAACTCCAAAATCGACATGCAAGTGTGAACTTGTTATATCATTAGTATGCCTAGTGGCGGGTTAGTTGCAAATCATAATCGAAACCAATGTATAACAAGTACTCTAGGTGGACGGAAATTCACCGTCAACATCTCCCCCATGCTTAAACCTTGCTCGTCCTCGAGTAAGTAATCCTTGCTTAAAAGGGAAATCAGTGTTGCCTTCCAATGTTGTCCCCGCACTTAGTCATTCATGACGAGGCAAATTGCTCTCTCTTAAGAATTTATTTTTAAAGTTCAAGTTGTGACCGGCTTCTTTTTCATTATGGAAGATAGACTAACAATAAAGAACAAGCCACATTTAACACGATGCTCTCGAACTTAAGTGAACTTCAAACCATTACCTTGTCACATGGAAGATTTTCAAAAAGATGCATATCCAACATAAGTGAAAATCTCTTGCAAGAGCCCATGGAACACTCATCTCATCAAGTCACTCAAGCCTATACTAGATTATTTTCAACCTACTCTACTCATATGTGATAGTGGAAGGCTTATGTGGAGCTTGGAAGGTTAAAAACAATCCTAGCAAAACATACATTCGAAATATTGTCAAATTAAGAGAGAGATCTATTGGAATTACCGAGACTCGTCAAAAAGGCCATGGAAAATAAATGTTGGAAAGAGAGAGGGATGAAACACACACATTTAGATAAGTGGACATGTGCAAGTGGCAAATGGATGATCCCGAGGCACGAGTGAAGTCCTCGTTATCGGATTGCACATGGTTGGAAGATTTGAGTATGGATGTGTCATCAAGGCACTTGAGAACTTATGAAGCAAAAAGATCCGAGGAGCATCTTTATTATTTCCTTTTTTCTTTTATTTTATTTCCTTCTCTTTTTCTCTCTTTCTTTTTTTCACTTTATTCTTCCTATTTTTCTTACTTTTCTTTTCTTCTTATCATATTTTTTTTTCATTTTTCATTTTTATTCTTTTTTTTTTCTTTTGCTCCTCAAAACTTTTTGCAACATAATACTTACATAGCATTTGTGTTAGAGAATGACTCCTCCCCCATGCTTGAACGATGCTCGTCCTCGAGCATAAAAGAGAGGGGAAATGAGCGCTAAAGTAAGTATAAATTCCATAATCTTGCGGAATATTTAAATCTCCATCGAGAATTTTACTCCATACTCAAATTGGGTTGTGGACAAGGAGGTGATCACAAAAAGATGTTTTTGGTTTAGGGTGGATGCCCGGCGAAGTTTGTGAAATTTTCGATGTGAAAACCCACTGTGCATGGACAAAAAGGCTAGCATGAAAAAGTTACACAAAGGAATGACCAGCTTCTTAGTCTCGAACCATAGAAATCAATCCTAATCCAACTCATCAAAACATATGTTTGCAATCTACGAGTTTTGTTATCATAAAACATATATGTATATGGCTTTGGTGGGTAGAACTTTGCAAGAGCATCACAAATATGTAGATAGCATAAAAGTTAAGTTTTCATGAAAGCAACAAGTTATCTGGCTATCCATAAACTTAAATCAAAGAGCAAAGATATGTATGTGGGTCTAGAGCATGGTCATTTCACCTCCACAAATAAAAGAGCCGGTATTTAAATTAATTTCAGATCATATTATATAGAGCAATTAGCCAAGACATGTATAACTTCATGTAGGTAAAACAAAGCGGCAACTTTCATCATCTTTCCGTAAGCATAGGCAATGTAGAACATCGAGGTGGACACATGGTCATGCTTATCTATTGAAAGTAAAAAGAAACCTAGGTTGTCCTCCTAGTAGCCATGTTATTGTTTGAAGAGAAAAACAAAAGGTTGCACCTAGTTGATATTGAAGGCATACTTACAAGCATTTGTGTTTGGAAAAGAGAAGGTCCATGGAGATGTTACCATCCTTTGTAATTCTTCGTTGCCTTCTTCCGACATCTCCATGTATCGATGTGGCTTTTGCTTTTGTCTTGATTTATTAATGCTCCTAAACTTCTGAATTTGATCTTGTATGCTTAATGGAGTCATTGGTCACCCTTCTCTTCAATGTTGTCATCACCATCTCCTCTTTCTTGTTCTCATCATCTCCTTGCTGTCTCTTTTTCATGGATTTCCCCCTCTGTCCAGAACAGAAAATATATCGAAATATAGCTCTATTGAAAAGTTTATGAAATTACCTTTCCAACGTGTGGTCATTCATCGAAAACGGAGTTCAAACAAGGGAGCTATGTCCGTTTTACTTCAGCGCTGCGTGCTGTCCAGAACTGATTTCAGGACGTGTTGCACTCGGTGATTCGGGCATAACCGCTTGTAGGAACCTCCGATTGTCTTGATTCTTGATTTGTTGGAATCGTAACTTCATGGGGCTTCTAAATATCCAAAATTACCTAGTGTTTTCCCTTTGAGACCATGCAGAATTTTGATGAGATTGATAGCTTCTCGCGCATTGATCCGGTGATGTTAACGATCTTGATCATTCTATCTTCTAGAACGTCATGTTGCACTTCCGTGTTGAAGATTCAGGGTTTCCCCCATGCTTAGCATTTTGCTAGTCATGGAAGAAGAAGACAAAGCACTTCTTAGCCATCCTTCAATTTCCTTGTAGTGAGAGTCTTTATCTTGCCTGTAAGACGTTTTAAACGCACATTCTACCCCAAGGTGACGGTTGGGAGTAGATAGAATTGCCAATAATCCAACAATGTCTCCTAAGATTCTTAACTTGCGGCATAATTAGTTTAATGAGGAATAAAAACCTAATGAGTGTACGTGGTGCAAGGTGTGTATGCACATGATAGGAAAGCATATAAACAAAGACAATGTTTTCACCTAGTTCTAAACACCATGTTTACAACTAGGTTGCTGAATTTCTCCATAGCCATAAAGGTTTATATATCTAGGGTTAAAACACCATGTCTATCCCTAAATCAATAACTCTTATAGCACAAGAAAAATTAAGCGCATTGCGAGCTTATAAACTAACCAATGCAACATGAAAACATATGAAAAGCTAGCAAGGTTTATCGAACTTAATGATGATGGTCCGCAATCATGTTTAAACACCATGTTTACACAAGATCACAAAAGGAAAATACCCATATGGCCATATGAAGCATTAACATGGAAACTGAAGCATACATCATTAAGTATATAAAACAACCAAGCCAACTATGTGCAAAACATGTATACACAAAGAAACATCACGAGGATAACAAAATGCAAAGCATGCAAATAAATAAGATCATGAACATGATGGTGGTTCTAAAAAAAGGAAAACTGAACTTAGATTAATAACCACAAGTTGATCATCATAAGATAGTGCCATTCTTTTATTTTCTCTAAGAAAGTAGTAAAAATATAAAGAAACGGGTTGCCTCCCGAAAAGCGCTTCATTTAAAGTCATAGAGCTCGACTTTCTCACATACCTTCTTTTCGTTGCATAGCCATGGCCCTTCATGCAAGAAGAAAAGGTACCAATGCAGCTTTAATTTACTTCCCATGTTGTGCTTGATTACTTATAGAAGACTTGCCCAAAGCATCCTTTTGTTTCATCGTTATCTCCTTCTTTATCATCCTTCGGTGCTGCCTTCACTCTATTATTTTTTAATGTCCAGAACAGAAAGTATACTCAAGCTCTACTCCATTGCACAGTGCACAAAATTTCCTTTCCAACGAGTCTTCATTTGCTCAAATCGGACTCCGGACAAGAGAGTTACGTCGGTTTTACTTCGGCGATGAAATCTGTCCTGAAATTTCAGAACGCGCAACGCTCAATGTTTTCTCCATAACTCCTTGCACGGGTCTTCAAACTTGTTGGTTCTTGATGCGTTGGAATGGTAACTTGATGGAGCTTCTGGATATCTCATTTTCTTCATTTGTACACCTCTGAACAAGCTCTCAAATTGATGAAGACAGCAGCATCCATCGCGGGATTCGGAGAGGTTGATGATTTATCTTGCAACTCTTTCAGGCATGACTTCTTTTTTTTTTTCATTATTCAAGCCTTGTCTACATGGTTAGTGAAAATCGGGCCTTTCCCGACATATGATTCTTTAAGGTCACTAGCTTGACCAAGCGCAAAGCATGATCGAGATTTACAAAACTTATTGTAAACATACGCGTCCATAATTAACACCACATGTGAATTGTAGCAACAAGTCAAGGTGTAAATAAAAGAAGCATATGTTTCATGCATAGCACTTAGCTCATCATTAGGCAAAGGTTGTATAGGTGTGAGATTAATTGGATCAAACTTAAATGTTTCCTCTCTTTCATTCTCAAGAAAATCTAGCCTATCAACATGATCACTATTGGAACAAGGCATAGGCATTAAACTATCATTCATACTATTGGTTGAGCATGAGTATTTGAATTTATCAACATCAATACCAATAATATCTTGAGATTTCAGTGCGTACCTTGGCCTTAGAGATTTTTCAACAAGAGTGATATTTGGTTCATCAAGCGGTGTTGAAGGCGAATCGATCTCAACAAGTGTAGTTGCCTCTTCATCACCATCTTGCAATTTCTTCAACTCATCATGTGGAACATGTAATCCTTCAAGTATGTATGCATCCATCTCTTCTTTGAAGTCTTCTTTATCAACTATATCTTCATCTTCAAAGACTTGTATGTTGCTTTCTTTATCTTCCATGTACCACATGTCATCAAGATCGCTCATTGTTGATTCACTCTTTCCTTCATCCTTGAGTACTTCCATGTCTTGATTTGCTAGTGTGTAGGCTTCAATAGCACACAAGCTATCATCTAGCTTGAGTCCTATCTCCTCCCATTTATCCTTTGAGTCACTAGGCTCATCACGGTTGTACTCTTCTCTTCCTTCATCATAAATCTTTGATTTGTCAAACCGGTCGATCCATCCTTCATCTCCTTCTTTTCTTTCTTCTTCAAACATCTTTTGGATCGACTCTCCACTCATCTCTTGATCAACTATATCTTCAACTAGTTTGGCAACGTGTCGGCGTTCCTCCTTCCTTCGGTAGTTAATTAGTGGGGCGAAATCAACTTGAACCCAACCGGATTGCTTGAACTCCGCCAATGGTCTAGCATTCCACATACTTCGGCCTACATTCATGTTAATTTCAACATTTTTAACATCCGAAATGACTTCTCTTACCTTGGGAAGTGGATCTTCACTTTCTTGTATGGTCGGTTCATCTTCCTTGACCTCCGGTTCGTCTTTTTCAGAAATTTCAGCAAGCACCTTGGGCTTGCTTTTGTCATTTTGCTCCTCTCGACAACATCTTTGCCAATCTCGTATTGTTCTTTGTCCATTGCTTATCCTTTGTAAGATTTGTGCGGCTTCACTAATTGTTTTATCCATTATATCACCGCCTGCACACATGCTTACATAACGAGATGAGTTAGGGGTTAGTGAAAAATAAAAGGTATGCAACATCAAGTCACCGGAAAATCCCAAGTTCGGGCCTTGCTCAAGTAGTTCATTAAATCGGTCCCATGCTTCATCAATTCCTTCATCCTCTCCTTGCTTGAAATTGAGCACTTGCCTCCTTAAGTCTTGGACCTTGCTTATGGGAAAGAACTTCAAAAGAAACTTCTTCACTAGCTCATCCCAATTTCCTTTTGCTTCAACGGACGCAAGTGTGTACCATCTTCGCGCTTCATCTTCGAGAGAGAATGGAAAAAGATTCCACTTGAACCAAGCGGCCGGAACTCCTTTTTGTTGGACCGTGTTGCATAACATCGTGAATTCCTTAATGTGTCTATATGGGTTGTCATCCTCCAATCCTCTAAATGGTTTTGTCGCCACTAACTTGATGATTCCAGGCTTCACTTCATAGTGGGTTGTAGCAAACGCCAAATCTGAATTTTGCATCTCAATGTCTTCCATTGACGGCATTGCTAGCTCCCTTAGCGACATCTCTTCGTCTTCCAATGGTGAGGTGAACAAATCCATCTAGGCACAAGAAGAGTAGAAAGAAAAACAAAAAAGATTTTTTTTCTTTTTTTTTTAGAAAATAAGGGTTAGGTGTTAGTAATCAACAAAATTAATACTAGATTAAACGTAGCAAACCGGCTTGCTCCCGGCAACGGCGCCGTAAAAAGGGGCTTGTTGACGGATAAAAGACGTATCCCTCTACGATCCGCAAGCGTACGGACCCCACACCTTTTTCACCACGGGATTCCCAAGGTTCTTGTCAATCCGCGGAGCAAGGGGATTACTAGCGCTTAACCAAGTACTAATCTAGTTGAATGGAAAACCTTTGAAAGAGAGTATTAAACTAAAAGTAAAGACAATCTAACCTAAGTTAATCTAAGTTAAGTTGATCAAACAAATGTAGGGTTAAACTATATGGTAAAGGGTGAACACAAGAGAGCGAGGTTAAGATAGATAAGCGTTCCCTCCCTAGGATCTAGGATAACATGGTATGCATCTACTACACGAAAGCGGTAAACCAATCTACCGGGGGTTGTGACCACGGTTTCGCCCTTTCCCTCCTCTCGTCTCGTCACTACGCGAAGGTATTCGTGACTAGACCTATGATGGACACGGTATGTTGATGGAATCTATGGGAGTAGCGGATATCATATGCCCGAAAAACACGGTGGCCTACCTTAATCATCAAAGCATCATCAACATGAAAACAATAGATTGAAACCACGAATCAAGTAGCGATCACATAGCATGTATCCATCTAATCCTAGGGATGAACGGAGACATTACCCCATCATCTTACACGGATTGAAGCACATAGGGGTGATGGAGACTCCGGAGAACGTCGTCGATGAAGATGGCAGCGATGGAGCTTGGGAACACCCCTAGGCCGGCGGCTTGGAGTCCTCCTCTTGCTTCCTCTCTCCGCCGGCGTTGATCCTTGCGACGAGCTCATCTAACTCTCTCCCTCATCTTGCGGCGGCGGTTTTTCGGTGATTGGCGTCGGTAGGATGATTTGTTCGATGTGTCGGTCGACGGCGGCGGAGGCAATAAATAGACAAACACCTAGGGCAAAGGAGGGACCGAACCGACCTCGGAGTGGGCCGGGGCCGGTCGGACCGGGCCGGCCGGCCCGAGCCCACTTCGGCCGGTTCGGGCCCGGTTTTCTCCCCGGTTGCTTCTCGCGTGATCCCTTATTCGTGTGCACTTGCATGTGGGCATTTGACGTCGTTTCCTTCACGGTTTAGGCTTGAATCCTTGCTATGCAAGCTTCGCCGTTTTTCCGGTTGAGTCCCCGAAGACTTGCACGTTGACGCTTCGGTCCTCGGGTCATTTGGAGTCATGTTCATCGCGTGTCTTGACTCTTGTCGGGCTTCATGATCTTCTTCCAAAGTGCTTGGTGAACTTATCCCGAAAGTCTCCTCATTAGCGTAGATTTCCGCGTAAACAACAAACTCCAAAATCGACATGCAAGTGTGAACTTGTTATATCATTAGTATGCCTAGTGGCGGGTTAGTTGCAAATCATAATCGAAACCAATGTATAACAAGTACTCTAGGTGGACGGAAATTCACCGTCAACGGTGCTCAAGCTATGGAACTCGCTCTTGTTAGCTCACAAAGTCACTCCTAGGCTCACTTTCTCAACCCAACACAAAGATGATGGCTTGAATCCACAAATCTCACAAAGAGATGGTTGGGGAGAGCCACTAAGGCTTAGAGCTAGTTAGAAATGGCTTGGGATCTCAAGCAACAACACTAGAAGAAAGCAGCCCCACACACTCGAAGAGGGCTTGGGGTATTTATACCCCTCAAAGAAGAAAACTAGCCGTTAGACCGGGTGGCACCGGTCGGCCGGTGCCCAAGACCGGTCGGACCTGGGTGTATGAAAAACTAGCCGTTGGGCTAGCGGCACCGGTCGGGCCGGTGCCTCCGACCGGCCGTCGGACCGGTCGTGCCCCGAGTTGCCCCAAAACCTCTTTTCGAGAAACTAGCACTTCACCATCAAGATGAAATGACCCCGAGTTAGGTTAGGAGGGTTAGTTAGCACACTCAAGGGCTAGATCTCACTTAGGTCAACTAATGAGCACTTTGACTTGGTCAACTTGCTAAGTTGCATCCCTCTTGATAGTACGGCATACCTATACTCAAGAAAAGAGTAAAAGAGCTTTGATGACCCCTTGAGCTTGAACAACTTCAATTCTTGCCATACTTGATCGATAACCACTTGAGGGCTTTCAACATAGCCTTTGACTTGAGCATGTCCATACTTGAGCTAGTGACTTAGGATCTTTCCATATAGCATAAGAATGCACACTTGGATCCATGGCCACTCCATGTTGCCAATCTTAACGAGTTGATGACTTGCAAAGCTTCCCTCGGTTAAGGTTTGAATATGATACTTGAAGACCCCACGGATGCTAGACCTTCACCCTAGCAAAACACTTATGGCGGCTTAGCTACGGCCCCAAAGATTGCTTAGTCCCTCACCCTAGACATCTCGGTTGATCTCTTCATCACTTATCCAATCCACTTTGAGTTCCACTTTGCTTCACACGCAATTAGCCTTCATTTGAAAGTCCCGCTTCAAATGCTTGATCTTGATTGACAACGGATATGCAAGCTTCCATTTTTAGAACCATGAAATGTATACTCATCATCTTGTTCTCTTTTAATAAACCCATGAAGCCTTGCACCAAATACTTATCTTTGTAGATGTGAGCCATAAAATACATCCATATTTAAAATACTTCAAAAGTAGCTCATGAATATATAATGAACACCTGCTCACGATCTTAGACAAAAGCATTAGTCCTTTAATCGTCTTGTCATTCAATTCACCAAAATCCACTTAGGGGCCTAGATGCACTTTCAGAGTCAGCTTGACCACTGGCTACCCCATGTTTATTTATGGAACATTTTGGATTAATATTGTTATCTGTTTAATATTGTTTGCACGACATGCTTGTTTAGTACAGGTGCTTACCTAGAATGGTTAACATACTAGAATTGGAGATAAAATTTTAAGATAAGGATCAACTTTTAGATGCTTTTAGCAAAACAAACCCACCAGCCAAAAAGCCTTGCATGCCTAGTCTTACTTTATTTCTGTCGGGTAAGTCTTGCTGCCTTGCTTAATTTGTGGTTTTCAGGTAACCCATCTGGCCTGGCTCTATTCCAGATGGTTGGGAGCTTGAGTGGGAGAACGATGTTGATGAGTGATACTCTATGGATGCCTCCCATGTGTATATTTCGCTAGTTTTATTTCGCTGTTTAAACCCTGATCCATATTTACTTTATGTACGAAAAACCTGGTTTGTAATAATGTTGAACTTGTGAACCTTTTATATAATGTAATGTTGTACTCTGGTCTTGCCTTCGTGTGGGCTTAGCGCATATCTCGACCCTGTTGTAAGTGATTCACCGGGCTTTACCCAGCCGAAGCGACTTAATAATTCTTTAGTATTGCTTAATGGCCACGTGGACAGGCTTAGGCGATAATACGGAATTATTTTGGGCGGTTCTGTCACAGTCGCTCTCCTCCTCGTCCGACGACGAGTTCGCCAACGCCGGCGGAGGGGAGAGCCCTTGCTGCTTGCGCAGTCGTTACTCCTTATTGTACTGCTCGAGGTGTTCTCGCCACCTGATCTTCCTCTCCTTCGCTAGGGCCGCCCGCTACCGCTGCTGCGCGGCGCAGTCGGCGGCCTGAGATCAGGGCGTCGACGGGTCTGATCGGGCGGTGTGCACGGTCACCAGCTGCAGGTAGAGACTGTGAGGATGAATAAAAAATGCGAAATAGGAACCCAAAAGGGAAAGAAAAACTATGCTCACCGGATGCGTCGGGGAGCATCACGAACGACCAAAGGTCGTCGTTGCTGTGCGGCACCACCTTGAGGCTGATCGCGCGCCTCGCCCGTGCGGCTGCGTATTCCTTGAGGAGGCGCTCCTGCAGCAGCCCCAAGTGCGCCAATGACGTGGGGCTGGCCGTGTCGCTCATCTCAAAGATGCAGAGCTTCCTCTCCATGAGGGGGACGATCCGCCGATGGTGGAAGTTGGCGATGATCGAAGCCGCCCCAGCCCAGTGTCCACCAGGTGCCGCAAGGCGGTGGTGAGAGACTCTTGCCTCCGCTGCCGCGAAGGGGGCGACACGCCGTGGAACCAGGCGTCGGGCTTCCCCACCAGCACCTTCTCGGTGTACGGCGGAAGGCAGACGCCGTCGTTGCGGAGGTAAAACCATCCCTTCTCCCAATCCGCGTTGTTGGAGGTCATGGTGCACAGTGGGTGCAGGTCCTTGCGCGTGTCCCACAGTGCGAGCGTTAGGCCGCCAGCATGAACCGCCTGACGCGTCCCCCTCTCACCCATGGCGAGAGTGTGCAGCTCGCCGCGGAAGAGGTGGACCCAGAGGTCCCAGTTCGTCGGGATCCCCAGAAACCTCTCGCAGACGGCAACGAAGCAAGCCGCCTGCGAGATGGCGTTGGGGGCGAAGTTGTGAAGCTCCACCCCGTTAATGATGGCACGAACCCCGCATGAACCGGCTTGCCAGGGCAGTGAAACCGCGTTCGTGTGGACGGACGAAGCTGACAACGTAGCCATACGGTGTTGGGCTCCTTGTCCGACGCCGGTGGGACCACCCACACCGAGTATAGGCCGTCGTCGGCCGTCGCTAATAGCCCGCAGTTCACTAGCTCGTTCAGCACCAGTGGTGTCACTGTCGACTGGGGCCACGGGTGGGGCTCCAGCACCCGAATCTGAGGGAGAGCCATGGTGGAAAAAAGCGGGAGCAAGACGGTGGTAGGAGAATGAGGAACGCGAGCAGATCCTAAGCGGTGAAGCGCGCGGACGGGAGAAAGATGAGCTGTATGGGGAGTGAATGCGAGTAGCAAAGGTACGAACCTTCGCCCCTGTGCCCCCTACGATTTAAAGTACTTGGGGAAGCAACGCCCCCGGTAACTCCGCACGCGGCGGCAGTTAATGCGGTGGACGCCCCGCATTGCTGACATACGGGCCCCGCTGCGCCAAAACGGCAGTGCACATGTGCGTGCGCTATCATTACAACGTGGTAACCGAAGGGGCGCGACACCCCGTCACGTCCGCCACACACGTCGCCCACGACGCCTACGACGTGCCGCATGAAAAAGCGTGCCCACTACGCACGGTCGCGATCATTAAATGGTCGAGTTCCTTACAGAATAAGGATAACCTCCCACGCAATCGGAGCCAACGGCTCGAAGAACCGACCCTCTAAGGGTACGATCAGCGCCCCGATCTAAAACCGGTAGAGTTGTGCCTCACTCAACGAACTCGAGGGACGACCCCCTCGAACGCTACATTTACTGATCAGTGGCTCTATACCCTGCTCGTCGAGGGCGGACACCGCAGATGGCTGCGCTCCAAGGGATTACTGATCAGTGGCTCAAGGGTCAATTCAACCGCAACCCAGCTGGCTCCACAAATCAAACCAAGACGGGGGTACCTTTGTGCCACCCCGCAAAGGCCCTATTAATCATAGGTTCGAGGCCTGACCCTCGAAGGGTCGAATAGGCTCCTCAGATTGACAGAGTCGGGAACGACCAGGGTGCACACATTTGAGCCTAATCTCGACCTCACAAGCTCGAGGGCGCCCCATGGTTCGTGTTCGAGGCCAACGAGGGCAGCTAGTAGAGGGATCCACCGAGGGAGAGCTTCCACGCCCTCGGTCCCAATCGAATGGGACCGAGCCCTGCCTAGCACACCCGCGTAAAGTGCTCTTATGGACGTGTCTTCGAACCACGAGCCGACCCCTATCGACGGGGCATGGAAGTCCACTTGAACTACCCGTTAACAGCTCGACGAGGGACCCATTATTCGCGACCCGCTCGATGGGAGTCATGGGCACGTCACCCCTCTGCCCCGCGAGGGGGGGGGCGAAGGGGCGTACAAACAAGCCGGAGAGCTCGCCCCGATCGCCTCAAGTGGGCCCAGGCTCGGGGGGCTCGACGCACGGATGCACCTCCTGGACGTACCCGAACGCAGGCAAATGTCGGTACGCGCGCATGACACCGCCGAGGCCGGCTGAAATACTGTCGAGGATGGCTGAAACAAACACCTCGCACGAGTGTGCTAGCACCCCCCACGGAACGGCACAACGACCAAGGGGGAAGAAAGTCCCATCAGGAAGCACCAACCTTTGCGGGTTCCTACGGATACCGCTGCAAAGGCTCGGGGGCTACTGTCGGGGACGGCCATAAGGGTACCCTAATAACGGGGGAAAACACCCCTTTCTAAAATAATGAAAAGCGAACAAAGGGATCCACAAACCACAAATCACACCCTGCGTGGTGGCGACCCAGGGCAGGAAGGGCCTACGGCCCAAAAAGCCTCAGCGGCCCAACAAGGTGCCGACCCCCGGGATCCCTCGGGTGAAACTCTGCCTCGCTCGAGGGCCAGGCACCGCTCCACGAAACCTCCGCCTCGCTCGAGGGCTTGACGCCCCCTCAGGTGAGTTTCCGCCTCGCTCGAGGGCTTGACGCCCCCTCGGGCGAGTTTCCCCTCGCTCAAGGGACCGGGGCCCTCGAGTGAGTTTTCCGTCTCGCTCGAGGTCGCTCTCGACCCACGCCCCCACACCTGCTCCCCCGACCGGAGCATTAAATGCTATGATGCCTCGCAGGCGCTCGGGTCAAAGGCGAATCCCCGCCACGCCGGCCCTTTGACACCGCTTGGGAATCATATCCCGACGTTGTACAGCCATCCCCGGCACTGTCTGGGAGCTGTGCGGGAAGGCCGGTGTCATTACATGACACTGTGCCGCCTACTCCCGTACTTCCTCCACATCGTACCCCTCGAAAGAGGACGGCGACACCATGGAAAGAGGTGCGGCCACCAACTCCGCGGTCACCCGGGACGACACCATGACGTAAAGCCGGCGGGGCGCGTCTTCTCTGTCACCTCCAGCCCTGTGCGGCCATCCCAGGCACTGCAGGGTCATCCCCAACGCTGTGGGAACCCGGGTCGACAGGACATCACCACACCCGCCACTGTGCAGCTTCCGGTCTTCCGTCAGCCAAGCCCTCGAACTGGTGTACGGATGATAATCAAACGAAGACTCCGATGCTACCCTCCTGGAAGCCGCCCCTGGTCGAGCACAGGACCCGCCACGACGCCCGCTAGAGGCAAGATTCGCCTGGATAGTTGTCAATTTCACGATGTTGTATGCCATGCTGACGCACGGAGCACTTAGAGCCACGTGCCATGACTGTAAACCGCCTCCCCTTGCTCTATAAAAGGAGGAGGCGGTCCCCTAGCCGCAGGGGGACAACGGATAGCAACTCACTCGCATTTCCGCCTTCACCTACGATATTGGCACTTTGCCTCAATCAACCCTTAGGGACCTGGAGGCTCCTCCTCCTCTCCGGACTAGCTTGTAGCCCCCGTCTACGAGCACTACGGTGCCTTGCAATACATCGCCCTGAGCGCACCCCTGCTGGACGTACGGCCCACGGTCGGAACCAGGATAAACCTCGTGTCATAGTGTTGCTTAGCACCGACCATCGAGAGATCAATCTCAGCGCTCTTACTAGTTAGTGTCGGGACTACTTTCCGCACCGACAATACGCACGCTCGAATTATTTTAAAATTCTAAAAATGCAAATAAAGTTTGAAAATCATGAAATTTATCAATACCTTATGATATCATACAAGAAGTATGTCGTAAAAAAGTTTAGTGAATTTCGCACATTTTTCACACACGATGCTTAGAACTGAAACATCTCCGAAGAAGTTTCATAGAGTTATGAAGGAAGCGGCTACGTTTCTAGGCAAAGTGACATTCAAATTGGAATTTGAATTCAAAAACTTTTCTACTCACTAGATACAACATCTGATCTTTAATGATAAAGTTTGGTTAATTTTTGCATTTATTATTTACTATATTTAACTAACTAAAAAGTATTTGATTCGATTTTTTTTGGAAAAAACTTCATTGTGGGCAAAAATCTAGGCTCACGACAAAGCCTAATTGAGCCAGGCGGCCCATGAACCAACCCTCACCCTCAAGCACCCACCTCGGACAATCGTCGCCTCCCTGCATCGTCTTGCCTCCTGTTGCGGACAAAGCCTCCACATCGCGGTAATAGAGCGTCTCTCTCTCTCTCTCCCCCCCTCCCTCCCTCCCCACACCGCGCCCCCTCTCTCCCTCCCTCCCCTCCGCCCCTCCTCTCACAACCGTGTCGGACCAGTGCTGGCAACGGTGGCCACATCTAGCGCCGATGACCGCGCCTCGGCCTCACATGGAGGTCGCCCATGGCAGCGGACCTGCTCCACCACCTCCGCCTGTAGTGCGGCTCGACCGCCTCACCACCGTCCCTCTCCGGGCGCGCCCCTCTTGCTTTCTCCCCAACGTCGGCGGACCGAGAGCTCCTCAAGCTGGCATCCACACCTTCCGCCCCGCCACTGTCTCCACCTCTTCGCCATCCGTTCCTCCCCACGTCGGACGTCATCTCCTCCCCACATCCGGCCTTGGTCTCCTCGCATCCGCCACCTGCATCCGCGGTAAGGACAAAGGCCACGACATATAGGTTCCTCTCTCTCTCTCTCTCTCTCTCTCTCTTATTTTTTCAGGTGGCGAGCGACGGCGTGGTGGTAGAGCTCCTCTCCAGGTGGTAGCAGCAAGGGGCGCATCTCCCGCGGTGGAGGTGGTGTGCAGCGGTCGACGACAAGCATGGTGATGCGTGGTGGTGGAGCGCCTGGTGGTGGTGGCGTGCGGTGGCCGACTGGTGGGGCAACCGCTGATTTTTTTATTTTCTATTATGCCAGTTTTGAGTGGATGGAGTCATCATCAGAGGAGATTCTCTGATTCCATCGTGAAAGGATCGATGGCTCGTAGAAGGGGTTTTTGAATTTCAAATTTGTAGGAGGTTTTGAATATGGAACTTTTTCAAATTTCTAGGACAAGGAAAACAAACCTCAGCCTAGATACTAGTAACGCCCATCTACAAAGGTTTTTCCCTACAAACTAAGCACATTAGCAAGAAAGTTTCTTAACAAGTTTCACACTAATAAGTATGAAGCACCCTAGCGAGGATATGAAGAGAATACGGCACAAGAGCAAAACTAGAGCAAGTAAACTTAGTTGTAAAATGTAAATGCTGAAAGTAAGTGCTAGAATGTAAAGGAGAGGGACATGAAACAACCAAGATTTTTTCCCATGGTATCGAGGAGTTGACGCTCCCCCTAGTCCATGTTGGAGCATCGGTCTAGCTCTCTCTCAAGTCACTTAGACCTGAGTGCTCGCTAAGAGTACATGTTCTCCATCTCTGGAACAATGGGTTTCAAGTCGTCTACACGAAATCCTCCTTGGGGATCCCACAATCACCAAGAGCTCACTAAGAGGACAACAGTCACCAAGACCATTTAGGAGCCGTCAATCTCGAAATCCCGACAGGCTCACACACCATCAATTGACCAAGCACTCAGCTATGCCATGACTATGCACACTTGCCAAACTTGATCACTAAGAAAGAATCCCAAACTTGATGAAGATGAATCACAATACAGCACAAGAACACTATCCTTCTCTCGATTGTTGCTTGAAGTATTCATAGTGTCGAGAGCAGCTCAAGGAACCAAGGGGGTCATATATATATATATATATATATATATAGGCTAGGAAAGGGTGGCTAGCCATTGAAAAGTGTTGTAGCTGTGCTGGTTGGCTAGCTCGTATAGCTAGCTTCACATGCCTCTTCTCCATCGATCGGCAATTCGGCATCTCTCCTCGTATCAGAACCGGAGCTGGAGATACTGAACTAGAAAGAGTCAAACTGCAGCTACTCCGAGCCCAGCTATAGTAGGAACTAGAAAGGCTCGCGGCGTTGCCGCGGATGGCCACTGGGTATGGCTGTTTTTTTACTGAGTCCAATTATGTTGTTTTCGCTTCTCATTTGTGTAAATCAGTTTCATATGTTTGCTATTGGTGTCACCCCTTGTGGCACGTTTTTGCTTGGCATGTTTGAGTAAGATTTGATTTTGCAGTTGTTTTATTTTGTCTTGCTTATCACAACCACCCATTTTGGATATTTTTTAAAGACGTTATATCTCAAAATCTAAAATACGCATGTGTACCTGAAGAGATAGGTACATATATCTACTTAGGGGCGAAGCTGTTTTTTATGTAAACATTCTTATATAGTGTTAAACTATTTGTTAATTCTTTTGTCAATTGATATCAAGTGACATTATAGAGGGAGAAGCCGTTTTTTTCTTTTAATGTCACTTGATATAATTGGCCATACATGTGGTTGCATGCTCGATGGAGATGTTATGTTTAAGGATTTGAGCTACGAGTGTGGTGGTTATCAATTTGGACTCGAATATGAAACAATGTGTTGGATATAAAACCATGCCAACTTTGATTAGTACTGATTCAGTGAGAGAGCAAATTTATTTTATTTTATATTATACGTGTCGATACAGAGTTTAATGGGTTTTTGTTAAATTTTACACAAAGTTATTGTGTTCCACACTTTGGAGTACAATGCATGTCACTTTCCAAATTTCTGGAAATTCAAGTTTTCATTTGTATTGTTTAATCATTGATTAACTCTAGATCGCTTGTTTAGAAAGTTCTGTCTTTATTGGATTGGCTCATTTGTCAAAAGTCAAAACTTGGATTTCTGCCATCACGGACGAAATTCTATTATAGAGACACATCCTAATTTTCAGAATTTCGTACGTACAGAAACCTCGGAAATAAAATTGTAAATATTTTGTCACGATTTAATTTGAAACTTATGTTTGTTTATTTTACCTATCGCTAAACCGTAGACTAATCTATTTTTTGACTTAAAAAACCCTATAGACTAATATCCCCCCATACAATCCACTGCCCATCTCTGCCTTATCTCCTCCCAGCCGCACAAGCAGCGCAGCAGCACCTTCTCTTTCCTTCCCAAGCGTCTCCTCCACTCTCCTCTGCTTCATCCCCACCAAAGCAGGCATGGCGTGGCAGGATCGTCTCTGATGTCCCTCCAGGCATAGCTGCTCCTCTATCTCTGATTGCGGCAGCAACCCACATCTTCCTCCTCCGCTTCCCCCTCATGGAGCAGCAGTAGGCACCTCCAGCTCCACGCCCTCGCTCCCCGCTCCCTGCCAACCGCGTCGATCTGTGCGCTACAACAGGTTCTCCGGATCCGGGTCGGCGAGCTAAAGCACGAGTCGGCCCTCCCTGTACCGGCGGGCGGCGCAGCTGAGGGGCCAGCCCCCTCCCTCTGCGTGCGGCCAGCATGGCGAGCGCTAGGCCCAAGAGGTGGCCGTGGACCTGTGCGCAGCGCGACGATGGAGGCGGCAGCTCGTGTTGTGCTCGCTACCAGGGCCGCGCCGGCCGAGCTACAGCATGAACCGTCCCTCTCTCTACCGTGGGGCATCGCATGTCACAGCTCTATGTGCGGCCGGCGTGGCGACAGCCTCGAAGCGCAGGTTGATTTCTAGGAAGGTTGGGGTCTTTTTCACAAAATGTTCTATGCTCGCCCGATCTAGGCCGTCGAGGCACCCGATCTGACGGCCGGTAAAAGCTGTCGACGTGGCTACCGTCACTGGTATGGAGTATGGAGTATGGACATGAAGTTAGAGTTGAATCTGGAGTCCGGGCAGGGGTGCGCACGCAACGAGTTATTTCCTGGTAAAAATTTCCGAGCCCAGGGACACGTCGCAGACTCGAGTCCGGGTCGAGGTGAAGCTCGAACCGAGCACCAAGCCACCAACAGGCTAGGCAAAGATCCATAAATATCGGCCGGTGACCTGCAAACCCTTCACATCCACCTATCCCATCGGCCTATACGCAACGATCCCCTTCAGTTGGAAAGAAGAAGACGAGGCGGCGGCGGAGAAATCAAACATGGAGGCGAGCACCAACGCGACTGCTGACGCCGGCACCGGCGCCGAAAGCTGCCCGCCGCTGGGCAACCTTCCTGTGCTGGTGTACGACCACGGACTGGACCCCAACAACGTGCACACGGCGTTCGCCATCGGTGACCGGAGTCTCCACACGAGCGTCGTGCCGGAGCTGGCGAACAACTACTACCACGTGACCCCGCACGGCTGGGTCCTCCTCGTGTCGCCCGGGTCGTCGCCGCGCACACGCCTCTGGAACCCGCGCTCCGGCGAGAGCGTGGCCCTGCCGGCCATGGAGCACGAGCTTCCAGACGACGAGTGGAAGTGCTACCTCTCCGCTGCGCCCACCGCCGCATCCTGCGTCGTGCTCGTGCTGCGCACGGACGAGCCGAGCTTCCTGTACTGCCGCGTCGGAGACAGCAGCTGGTCGGCGCACGAGTACGACATCGATATCGGCTTTAAGAGGCCGCCGCCTCTTCCCGCGCAGATCGTCATCCAGGAGACGGCCGCGGTGGACGGCAAGTTCTATTTCAAGGAGACCGCGAAGCTGGGGGTCATCGATTTCTCGACGGCGACGCCGGAGTTCAGCTATCTAGAGTTCCCGAGCGCCGAGTTCCCGGACGGATCCAACATCCGTAGGGACTACATGGTCGAATCACGGGGGGAGCTGTTCTTTGCCGTCCTCTTCCTCAAGGGATTCACCCCGGAGGTCATGACGGTGCGCGTCTACCGGGTTGATCTGTCGGGGCCGACAATGATCGAGGTGGACGAGCTGGGCGACAGAGTGTTCCTGCTGAGCTACCCGAACGCGCAGCTGCTGTGCCCGGCGAGCAAATACGGGTTGAAGGGGAATCGAGTCTACTTCGTGCACAATCCGACCAGAGAGTCGGATGGGGGATTCTTGGGCATCTACGACATGGAGGACAAGAGCGTGGAGGAAGTGCGGCCGTGCCCCGGGATGGAAGAGCTTCTCCGCAGTCCTTTCTGGATGCTGCCTACTAATGATCAAGGACGCTTGTTAGACTAACAACCAGTACGATTGGTAGTCCCATTGCCAGCATCAATCATGTTACAAATTTTCTTATGTCTTTGTGGTCGTTGCCGTCGTCATAGAAGGGAAACAATTTCGTTTTGTTTGTCGCCCCTGCTATATTTCTATTGCTGCATGCTCGGTAATCGAATAAACAATTTTATTCCAAGTCCGGTGAAACTATTTATGGCGTATAGATGGCCAACGGGCCGGCCCGTCCCGCCCGTGGCCCGCTCGGGCCGGACCGGGCTGGCCGTTGCGGGCCGCGTCGGGCCACGGGCTGCTCGGGCCGGACCACACCGGGCTACGGGCCGCGACCTCGGCCCATGGCCCGGTCCGTGGGTCATTTTAACGGGCCACGGGCCACTCGGGCCGCGTTTTCACCGGGTCGGGCCATGGGCTCACCGCCGCCCTTGCTGTTCCCGCGCAGAGCTCGCTTGGGCTGTGGGTTGTGGCCATTAATTCTCTTTCGGATGCATTATTCTCCTTGGACTGATATGCTTGTTGGGCTATATATTTTTGCGACACGTTTATATAGGTCGGGCCGCTTGCGGGCCGCGCGGGCCAACGGACCGGGCCACCTACGAACTGCGGGCCGAGGCAGCGGCCCATGGCCCGCCCAACCACCGGGCCGGGCCGCCCGCAGCCCGCAAAGTGCGGATCGGGCCGGCCCAGGTACCGGGCCATTATTACGGGCCATGGACCGGGCCGCGGATCACGGGCCAAATGGCCAAACTTTATCCAGGCGTGGCTGATGTCGAGAAATGTACGAACGTCCTGCATAACATCTTCACAGTTGCGGCGTGGTGTACAATTTACATGTATCTGGACAAAGACTACATTCGAAATATGACATGTTACACAAATCAGACATGATGCTTTGCTGAATGAAACGAACCTCTAGTCCGATGAAATAGACACATCCCAAAGCCTCCTCGTTTTCTTTTCTTTTTCTTACGGAAACCAGAAGCTCTGCGATTTCATGTAAGCAGAAAACAAGCAAGTATTACAGAATCGATAGTGCATCCAAACCATGGTGCTCGCTGCGGCCAATGTGCTGTCCAATGGCGCTGTTTTTCACCTTTAGCGGCGCCCAATAGACCAGATCAAAATCACCGTTCGCTGTCCATCGCCAGATGAACGAACTTGTCTGTAGAAGCTGACCTGTGGATTGCAGCTGGCCGGAGCCCATAAGCTCGGTAGTTTATGTTACGAGTAATCCGCATGAGGAATGCAGTTAGTGTGTCTGTAACAAATCCCCCCTGCTTAATACAATGAGACACAACTTTCCTATGTATTCGAGAAAAAACATCCTGACTGTAGGACGACTCCGCCAATCTGTACCACAGCTGCATGCAGATATTCATTTTCTTGGCTCGAGAGCTCACTGCAGAGGACAAATAAGGTGCTATGCTGGCGATTGAGCGGCTATCCATCCAACCATCCGAATAGCGCGATGTTGCAGTCACCAACGTTGATGGAGGTTGATGTGTGTATTGACAACTCTTGGTCGGTCCTCTGCAGCGAGACTGCTAGAACCAGCTTGTTTGCGAGGCAGGCAAGGCCTGACAGTTTCAGGTCGGCAAAAGAGTTGTGTCGGACGAGATACAATGGGCCAGTTCACGCTACATCCCTGACCGATGAATCCTTCCCTGTCCACAAGAATAGTTGTACAGTGTAAGAAACCTGCATACGTGTTCTGCGTCTTCTTGTTCTTGATCATACAGAGAGCAAGCAGGATCACAAGTAGGGGTCCAGGTAAGTGACGGGGCCAACTTTTATTCACAACTGCGGTGAACTATAAATTAGAAATCTGAAAGTGCAATACCAAATTTCAAAACTATTCAAAGGGAAACTGAGAGTTTGTGAAATTAGGGAAAAGATTGATGAATACGTGCACCCTGTTCTTCTTGGTTTCCTTGGATCCTCCTTCGACGCTACCGACGGCCGACGGGGCTGCCTCGCGTGGCCGCCCGCGCAGCAAGGCACCGGGGGCCACCCGCGCCGGTGCGGCGGTTAGGAAGCGGCCGGCGGCGGGCAAACTCGCGGCCGGATCCGGGAGGTTGCGCGTCGGGGCGCGCGCCGGTGGGTGGCGGGGGCGGCGGCGGCGCGTCCGCTAGGACCGGCGGCCGTGGCCGGCGCAGTCCCCGGTGGCGGCGGCGGTCGGCTTGGGGGGCGCAGGGTGTTCCGCCGGCGGCTTAGGCCGGTGCTGTGGCATTGGCGGCGGTGGCGGGACCCCCTGGGCCTGTTGGCTTCTGTGCCGTGCGGCTAGTTGATTGGGGGGTGTCCTGCGTGCAAGCAACAGGCTTCTTCGGCTGGATGGTGGTGCGCTCCTTCTCCCCTCGGCAATGTCGCTGGTCCGGCGCCGCTATGGTGGTGGGGTCGGGGGTCGGCGGGTGCTTGTTGGCGGTACCGTGGTGGTGCCTTGGGCGGTGCCGGACTTCTCCTGGTGGTCCTGTCGGGGTTGAAAGGATGGCAGGCTCTCTCATTGGTGTGCGAGTGTGTTGGCAAATAAGCCACGCCATGGTGTGTGTGCGGTGTGCCTGGGGTGCATTGGTGTGCGAGTGTCCAGATCGTTGATGAAACCACCCGGATTTCCGCGAACGGAACCCCGAATCTTAGCACCTCGGTGGTAGTCCCAGGAGGGCTACCACGTGCAATCCCTGTCTCAGCGATTCCAAAATCCATACAGAAAGATAAAAACAATAAAGTAGAGTACAACATTTATTTTATTACATTAATCAGAGTATATCTCTTCGGCATATGCCGGGTACAAGTCCAACAGGACTGAATCAAACATAAATAAAACGTCTAGCAGCGGCTCCATGAAAGCGCGGGAAACTCCATCTCCGCAGGCAGCTCAAGTGTAGGAAGAGCTCTAGTCCACCCAGCCTTCGTTGTCGAAGTCGTAGTCCGGCTCGCGTCGAGTCACCGAGGGTCTAGCCGATAAGCGGGTAGGTCATGTCAGCTTCCCAACAAAGAGGCAAAAGCGGTGTATATTCTACTATGCATGAGATATCCCTAATCTGGCTGTAGAAAGCTTAAGCAAAGCAGCAGTGCAACGTACAAGGTAAGCGGAATACAGCTAGGAGGTCCACACCTCGGGGAAGCTTCCGCTTCCGAGGTCCTCACCTCAGGGGTCCACACCCCGCTCAAGGAATACCACGCCAAAACACCGGATCTCAACCACGATCCAGAACCCAACTCTCATCTGCGATGTGGGGCCCACCGGCTCCTATCCCCACATCTCAACCGCCGAAGCCGGGCTCACACACTCGGGGGAGAGAAGAAGCACAAGAGAAGTGTAGCTAGTCAGGTGAGAGATCGAAAGACTGTCCATAACCAGTGGACACGGACTATAGCTATAGGTTTAACACTGCGAGAGGTTGTACAACCGTACCCGCCCGAATAGGTCCGGAACCGGCCGTCACCGTGTCCGACCCTACCATACGGCCGAAGCCCAAGTAAGTGGATAGTACCCTTCGCATCCCCGAGCCCGGCCCCGGCCTCCGCGGCGAGCTCATACTACCCGCGAGAGGTCCCTCGAAGCCGTGGAACCCTTCCCCGGCCTCGCCGGGGGCAAAGTCTACTAAGGAGGGAACGACCCCTCCCCGACACGATCACACCGATCCTCCTACGGGAGGGGTGCTATCCACTACAAGTCTCACCCCGCACCCCCACCCAATACAAGGCGGGCGGTCCGTACGAAAATAGTCATTCGAAGCAAGGTCAACTGACGATCGGTCCTTAAGGGGCCGAGAGCGAGCACTCAACATCTCCATCCCACACGACACGACCCTCGGGTAAGAGGCCGATCGCATCTTCCCTCGGCAGCCGTTCACAAGTAACCAAGCGGCTCGCTCCCGCCAAAACACAGCAAGGAGATACACAACCCAGAACGCACGCTAGAATCACACCGAGATACCCACATCTCAGCCCAAGCCCAGAGCACCATCCATAATCAAGCAACAAAAGTATGGATAGTTGAGGTAAGGGACTAGCTAGGGGTCTGTAGCTAGTCCCGCAGGTAGTAGAACAAGGAACAGGATATATCAAAACATCAAGGCATGGCTATTAAACGGGTTATGCAATTCATCAGATCAATGCATTAAAGTAAAGCACTAGCAGCTAAATAGCAACATAGGATCTATATGGTTGGGAGTGACATGACACCTTCGTTGCCGTTGAAGCAGTCGCTGTCCGGAGCAGTGTACTCGGGGTCCTCCACGTCCTCCTGGTCGAAGCTCGGGTCTGCGGCATGAGATTCGACGCGAAAATAAGATAACGGTGCACATCTAAGCAATAACTCCAAATAAGAACCAATTTAGAAGATCCAAAAGAGCCCGAACTACCTACAATCAGCAAGGTTTCGCAAATACGGATTTATAGAAATTAGTTTTGTATTTTTCTGAGCTTCCTAGAATTTATTATGAATTTATAAAGGTTAAAAACATTTTCTGGAATTTTTAAACAGAAGAGAAAAGGGATTTTCAGAAAATGAGCTGCTGACGTCAGCATGACGTCAGCCTTACGGGTTTAACGGGCTGCAACAGGCCAGAAGAGATGCTGGGCCGTGGGTGGCCCAGCGGACTCGTTTCCGCCCGTGGGTTGGTTTCGGCCCAAACAGCCTGCGCAACACAGCCCACTAGAGGAGGCGTTCGAAGTCTGGTAAACCCCCTCCTGACTCTTATCCCACTCTGGGCCGGCGGCACCTTGCGGATAGCTGGGCTTAGGGCCCAAACCTGGCCGGCGGCCCGCTCCTCCCTTTAAACCGGCGCGGCTCAACCTCTCGCCCGCACGTGTTCGACGCAAGTCCTGGCGGCGCCGCGACCGCGCGGTGCGCCGCCGCGCTTGGTTCGAGAGCCACTCGCCCGGGCTCAACCTCCTCTCGGGCCGTAACGCACGACACGGCGCGGCTGCGGGGTGTGCCGGCCGGGCGGGCGCTCAATCCCGTGGCCTCGCGCGCGGCGGGCGCGCGCGCCGTCCCGTAGCCGGGCACGATGCCGCCGCCGCGCGGCGCGCGCCACGGCGCGACGGCCCCAAAATTCCCCCCCCCCCCCGCAAGAATCCTCGGGTCGAAGCCCGGCACGCCCACACGCCTTGCGCGTCCCGGCTCGTGCGCCGGCGCGGCCGCGCGGGGTAACCGGTGCGCCGCGCGCGCGTCACGGCGACGTTCACGACCCCGCACAAGAAGCCCGGCGCGAAGGCCGGGCCGACACACGTGGTCCTCGTGTGGCGCCGGCGGGCCCGGGGGCATGAAAGGCCCGAGAGCACCGCACGCGCGCGACACGGCAGTTCTGCGGCACGACGGCCGGCATCCAGGCATGGCGGCTCGACGGCGCTCCCTAACGCCGTCGGCGCAAAACAAAGGAACAACTCAAGGAGGAGGGAAGAAGATAAGGTGGCCGCGGTGGTGCTCACTTTGGGGCGGCGGTGGAGTCGTGGCCGGCTCGGTGGAGAGATGTGCGTCGACGAAGTGGTGGTTCACGCCGGTGGTCGCCGCCTCGGCCCCTGCTTCTGGTCCCCGGCTGGTGCACGTCCTCGGCTCCTGGCGCGGCACGGCGTTCCTTGACGGTGAAGATGTCCTCGTCCCCGGTCCGGTCCTCGGCTCCTCCCTCGCCGGCGCGACGCGGCGGCGGCGCGCCCGTCCCTTCCCCAACGGCGCGGCGCGGCGGTGGCGCGCCCGCCTTCTCCCTCGGTGCTCACGGCCTTACGGTGGAAGAAGAAACCCCAAGTGGGGGCGGTTGGCTTTGCCTCCAGGCCACACCGGCTCTCTCCTTTTGAAATGGCGTCGTGGCGGCTCGAGGGGGAAAGCCCCTCAGTGCCCTTGGCACCGCCGCCGAGCGGGGCAGAGGCCGCAGCCCGGAGCGCCTTGGATGCCCGCGGGCGGGGCAAATCCGTCCTTCCCCTTTTCTCCTCGGGCGCACCCAGTCGCGTGGGCGTGCACCGGCCCTCGGCGTGCGTGTCGGCCAGGCGGGGTCCACACGTCGGTGACAGAGAGAGAAAGAGAGAGCGGTGGCGCGGGTTAGTGGGCCGTGAAGGCGGCTTGGGTTGGGCCGCAGCGGAGCAAGGTAGGGGGGATACGGCCCACAGCACAAGCTTGACATTTTACTAATTAAGGAATTGAGCTTTGGACTAAGGTTTGAAATAGAATTTGAATTTGATTCCCAAACAAATTCAAACTACACTCACTTGAACTCCAAATAAACTAGAGAAAAACCAACTCACATATTTTACCATATTTTAAACATATGTTTTATAAATGGGCTAAATTGGTGGAGAATTAGAGAAGGGCTAGCAATTGTGGTTCAAAAATTGATAGCACTCAAATTCAAGCAAAAGTTTTAAATTTTCGCAAAATTTACACACCTAAATTCCTGGGTTGTTACATTCTCCCCCACCACCGAGAATCTCGTCCTCGAGATTTAGTCCTCGGCCTCCTCCGTGAACAAGTGAGGGTACTCTTTCCTGAGATCAGCTTCCTTCTCCCATGTTGCCTCTCGCTCTGTATGGTTGCTCCACAACACTCTACAGAAAGGAATGGTAGTTCTCCTTGTTTCCTTGACAGCTCTGTCCAAGATTTTCTCAGGATATTCTGTATACTCAAGGTTGTCTTGCAAGTCAAGCAACTCCATGGGCACTTGCTTTGCCTCCACTGCCTTCTCGCTCTTCTTCAGCTGTGACACGTGAAACACTGGGTGAACTCCTGCCATTGTCTTGGGTAGTGCAAGCTGATAGGCCAAACTTCCAATCCTACGGGTGATAGGGTACGGTCCCACGTACCTCGGTGCAAGCTTTCCCTTCACCAAGAACCTCTTAGTTCCTCGGAGCGGTGAGACTTTCAAGTACACTCGGTCGCCAACTGCAAAGGTCAACTCTCTCCTTCTCTTGTCGGCATAGCTCTTCTGTCGACTTTGAGCGATTTTCAGGTTCTCACGAACTTTCTCAACTTTCTCCTCTGCTTCCTCAATGATTGCTGGCCCAAACAGTGTTCGTTCTCCAACCTCTGACCAAGCTAGCGGGGTCCTGCACTTTCGACCGTAAAGTGCCTCAAAGGGTGCCATCCGGAGACTTGCTTGAAAGTCGTTGTTGTACGAGAACTCGCAAACGGCAACCGCTCTCCCAATCGGTACCATAGGTGAGTGCACAAGCTCGTAGCATGTCCTCCGGGACCCGGTTGACCCTCTCTCGTCCGACCATCCGTCCGTGGGTGAAAAGCTGTGCTGTAGCTGAGTATGGTGCCCATAAGCTTGTGGAAGCTCTGCCAAAACTTGGAGACAAACCGTGGCCCTCGATCAGATACAATACTTCTGGGTGCCCCGTGCAGCCTGAGTATGTGCTCTACGTACAATTCTGCCAACTTCTCGGTTGCATACCGGGTCTTCACCGGCACAAAGTGAGCCACTTTGGTCAGTCGATCCACTATGACCCAAACTGAGTCGTTTCCTTTTGGAGTTCGAGGAAGTCCCACCACAAAGTCCATGGAAATGTCCTCCCACTTCCAAACTGGAATAGCCAACGGCTTCAACAAACCAGCAGGTATCTGATGTTCAATCTTTACTCTGCTATAGGTGTCGCAACAAGCCACGTAGTGTGCTATATCTGAAACGACCCCGGATTTTCGGGAGGAAAATCCGAGTCCCTGTACCTTTGCGATAGTCCCGGGATCAGTAGCTATCGCGTACAGATCTCATCACAGTAGGTAAATCACAACCGTACATCGCATCACACAAATATTAGTACATAATTTATTACATGTCCATAATGGAGTACAACATTACAAGCCTCAAGGCTGAATCAGAGTAAAATTCTACGCGGCGGTAGCTAGCATCTCAGATGGGTCTCCATCTTCTGATCTTCACGCCCACAGGCATCCTTGAGCGAAGCGACGTATCCCTCAGTCGTACCATCCGTCAATGTTGATGTCGAAGTCGAACTCGCAACCTGCACACTCAAAGTCTATCCCCAAGGAGTGGGATAGGTTCACGTCACCGACTGTATGCAGCTTTAAGTGGCCTATCTTCTAAAGGGTAAGAAAAGAGGCAAGGTAGAAGCTCAGGTTTCCTATGCAGCAGCAGCAAAGCATAAACAGAAATCATCTCCATATAGGTCCCAAACCAATCTCTCAGACACAGTTCGGAACCACCTGGTACCCCAGGGTCCCGTCTCCACATCCTATCTCCATCTAGGGTCGATGCGAGAACTTCCTCTCCTCGCACCTCAATGATTGCAATCGGATCGACGAGGTAGAGGGAGCCACTCTCCTCTAACCGACTGCAACCACGGCTCACCACACTCTCAACTACAGGGGGAGGTAGAAATCCCAAAACATGAGGAACAAGCATGTCTTCAAGGTTTGTCCATGACCGAGGACGCGACTATACGTATAGATCAAAACTCTGCAGAGCGTGTACACCTGTACCCAACTCGGGATGGTACCCGACGGTGATCAGCCAACCGAGCCCATCCTACCATGCGAACTCTCGGTAGTTACGATCCCATCCTGCATCCGGCCCTCAAAACGAATCCCCCCTCAGAAGGAATCGCACCGAAGCGTGAAATGCTCCCGTGTGGCCACACGGGAGACGCTCTGAGAGGGTGGTCTCACCTCCACCGCTCCCCCCACGTATACCCTCTATCCTTCCTAAGCAGGGTATGTTTCCGCCCTTGCCGAGCTAAACTCGGCCCTATCCCCACTCTCGGCGAGGTGGTGTGTACGAAAGTCCTATCGACAAGGTTGATCCACTCGCTTTCAGACCGGGGCGAGCTCATGTCCTCCAAGCGCACGAAAAACCCCAACACCTAGGCTCCGAAAACCGTAACAGGAGCGATGCACTGAGGAGTGCACCCCTATCCCCGATCCCAGATCGGTTGTTTCGAGCTCACCCCCGCCAAAGTACCCAAAACGCCTCCTCCTGCCGGTTTTTATCCCACACACGCCAAGAACCACTATTCCCATCCCAACACATGCATCGCGAAGCTCGGCGCACATACACGCCCACATAAACATATATAGTAGTAGTAGGACAATCAAGGACAGGGTAAAATAAAGAGGCAGTGCAAGGTTCATCAACATGCATACATAAAGTAAAGCGCTAGCAATACTACTCAGCAATGCCTAATGGGTAGTTCAGAATCGGTCGGGCGTGAACACCTGCGTGCGAGTAGTCGTCGGTGATGTAATCGTCGTTGTAGTCGATCTCCGAGCTCAGCTCCCCGGCTCCAGCTGCTCCTAAGAACGCGTAATCAAAATAAAGGCGGGTTCTATTGCAATTAACTCCAAATGAACAACAATTAAGAGCCAAAAGAGAGCGAACTCTAGCCTAACACGGAGTTTATAATTTTAGAAGAGCTTTGGAAAAGGTTTCACAATTTTCGGAGTTGAAAAGAGTTTTCTGGGATTTTCCAAAGATAAAATAGATTTCTGAAATTAAAATACGCATACACAATACACTTAACTATAAGCTAACTACCGCGAAGCTCAAAAGGGCTCTAAGCTATCTACAAAGTGGCTGCAAGCTAGCTCTTCGAGCTCACATGGCTGCAACATAGGTAGCTATAAGCTGACCCATGCACAAGTGGCTGCCCACATGGCTGAAGGTGTGGCTGCCACAAACGATCTCGGTCGGATCTGCTGCGGCTCGCAGCTGAGCGGCAGAGGTGTGGTGCTTTTGAGGTTGGTCGACCGCACTAGATCCAGCAGGATCCACTACGGTAACAAAGGTGTGTGGGCGCGTGTGTGCAACTATTTCCTACGGGGCTCTGGCGTGGGCGCCAGGTGCTCGATGGTAAGTCCCAGAGGAGCGACGGGTGGAAAGGGGCTCGTCGGCGGCGAGGTTGGTCGGTGACTCGACCTCACGCGACTCGACGCGGTTCTGGTACACCTAGGGATTCACCTAGGCAAAGAAAAGAGTTGCCTTGGTTGGAAACTCGGCACGACGATGACGGAGAGCAGCTTGGCACGCAGAGCAAAGCAGAAGGTTTCGGCGACAAGATTCGGGTGGTCGGCGTCGATGAGGTAGTATGCGCTCGCGTGCCTGAGAGCGAACGCGTACACGAGTTGGTTCGGCGCTCGCGCGCCTCGGTAGAAATGATGCTCTTGATGACGGGGTTCCGGTCACGACAGGCTGAGCGACGGTCAGGTTCGGCTCACACGCGTGAGCGTGTTCACCGGACTCGAGCAAGAAGAGCAAAGGCGACAGCTTGGTCGAGCTCATGCACGAGCGTGCGTCTGTGAGACGAAGCTCCCGGACAAGCACGGCGGCGCGAAGGTAAACGGCTTGGTGCGGCTCGAGCTCCGCGGCGTCGCGACTGGGGTGTCTGCGGCGGCGTGGCAGCTCGCTTGCGAGGACGTGCGTGCATGTGAACATGCGCATGCACCGCTTGGACAGGAAGAACAGGGCTCGACTCCCGCGGGTGCGGGTGTGCGTGAGCAGAACGTCGGCGGCGAAAGAGAGCGGCCCGACGCGGTGAAGGTTGACAGAGACAACGCACTACACGGCGGGGACGTTGTCTTGCGAACAGAAGATCACGGTCAAGAACATGGCTTTCCTGGCAATGATGAGAAGGTCGGCGGCGAGGGTTTGAGTTCACACGAGGTTGGGGCACAGAAAGGTGAGCTCCTCGGTGGCACACCGGGGTGTTCGCCTGCGTGCGTACGTGTGGACGAACACGAGCACTGACTTGGCCTGACGCTCGTGCGCCTAGGTGGAAAGACGTCCTCAGCAGTGAAGTAGAGCGACGAGGTGGTCGCGATCTGGATGCTTTGGTTTCGCTCGGGGTGGGGAAGGCGACGACTGGGTTGGCGCGCTCATGCGCCTGAGCAAGTGTGCAAGAACGGGACCGAGTTGGCGCTCGCACTCCCGGGGAGGAAGGATCTCCATTGGCGGCAAAGCCGCGTCCTGTGGCGGGACGGAGTGCCGACAAGGTCTGGCGCGGAAGGGAGCCAAAGGTTTGGCCTTGACTTCTCTAGGCAAGCGCACGCATGGTTGCGCGGCTAGGCACGAGCACGTGCGTGCGTGGTTGCACGAGGCAAGGGCGAACGCTTGCGCATACCGACGTCCAGGCCACGGCGGTGGGCCGGAACGGCGGCGGCGTGACCATGGCGACAACGCGACTGCGGCGGCGTGCCACAGTGATGGCGCAGAGAAAGGACAGCGGCGACCAGGCTAAGGCTGGGAGGTGATGAGAATTAAGGCGGCCAAGATGGTTCGGCCTCGCATCGGGTAGCTTCGGGGAACAAACATGTGCCGACGCGTTGGGGTTCGCGGCGGCGGCAGAGCGCTGCGAGGTGGGGCTCACCGACGCAAACTCTTGTGCGGTGCCGGCGAGGATCAAACGATCACGTGCAGAAACCGAGCGTGAGTGTGCACACGGTTACGTGTGTGTGCGGTTGGTCAGAGAGAGCAGAGGGTTCGACTCCTCGGGTGTACGTGTTTGCATTTGTGCGAACGTCGGCGGCGTGGCCACGGGGGCGACACAAAACCGACGGCGCGTGCATGGCAACGACGCAGAGAGAGAGCTCAACGAGCAGATTTAGGCAAGGCGGTGTTCAGGGTCGAAGTGGCCGAAAGGTTCGAACTTGGGGTCGATGGCTCGACGACACTCGTGCGCCGATGCGTTGGGGTTCGCGGCGACGGCACGGCGGAATGTCGAGTACGGTCACAGATAGGTGAAGCAGGGGCTCGGCCCCTCGGTTGCAAGTGTTTGTGTGCGTGCCGAACGCCGACGGCTCGGCCATGGCAGCGACACGAAATTGACGGCGTGCACTAGGCAAGGGAACAGAGAACAGGAAAAACGGCGAGGAACGGCCCGGCAGCGTTGGTTGGGGACATACGCCGGCGAACGACCTCGCGTGTGCGTGAGTGCGCATGCACAGGTTCGGCCTGGAAGGGCAGGGCCTCGACCCGGTGTTGGTGTGTGCGGGTAAAAGTCGGCGGCACAGCCGTGGCGATGGCACAACGCCAACAACATGTGCACAACCAGGGACATAAACAGGGCGACGGCGAGCGGGGAAGTGCACACGACAGCGTGCTCAGCGTGTGGTTGCCGACGGCGAGCCGGAACTCGGCGTGCGCTCGTCGGAACGAGGGTACGACACGATTGCAAGGCAAGGGAGCGCGCGCGGCGACGACGGCAGCGGCACCTGCAAAACGACCGGCTCGGCTCGATGGCCGGCTCTCAAGCGACGGCGGGTCTGCGCGGCGGCGCGATGCGGGACAGTGGTCATCACACAAACAGCGAGCTCACATGGCTCGGTCCAGCCTCGGCTCGACGGCCGGGTCCACATCAAGGTGAAGGGGTTTCTCACCTCGCGTTCTGGACACGGCGGCGAGGCGGCGCGGTGACGAGCAGCGGAACGGCCTGGAGCAGAGGAAGCAGGGCGGCGCGGAGCACGGCTTCCACGGTGACATCACCTCGGTGCTGCAGCCCCGCTCCTGGGCGTTCCGGCGAGCTCGGTGAAGGTGGAAACAGGGGGGGTTCGGCTCGGTGAAGGGGCGACTTGACCTCGGACGGCTCCGGCTTGGGCGTCGGCGTCTTGGCTCGGGTCGCTCCGGCTTCGTAGCAGCCACGCGCAGGACTCCTCCTCAGGCGGCCTCGCCGTCGGGCCGGCGGCGACGCAGCAGTTCAGCAGCGCGGCGGCCTCGGCTCCTCCACGGGCGGCCTCCAACTTCTCCCCCGCCTACTGCGCCTCCTTCCCCTCTTCTCCTCTTCTTCTTCTCCCCCTGCTCCTTTCTTTTTCTTCCCGAACAGCAGCTCGAGCATGGCGCCTGCGCCCTCCTGACCACCTTCTCCACTCCTTCCCCCTTCCCCTCCCCCTCTGGATTGCGGCGCAGCATGAAGCAGAAACCCCACGGGCTACTGGACAGGGGGCGGCGGCGGATTTGGGGAACTCCCCCATGGGCGGCGGCGCAGCTACAGGGAGATGCGGTTGGGGACTATTTGTAGGGCGGCTGCTAGGGTTTGGAGATGCGGGAGCGGACGGCTGGGAATCCATTCAGGGGCGCGTGGAGGCCATCCGGTGGCGCAGCGCAGCAGGGAGGCGGCCATGGCCGGCGTCGGCCATGGGGCCGGCGCGGCTCGCCCCTGCGCGCGTCACGGGGAGAAGAGAAACAGGGAGAGGGAAAAAGAGATAAGGATGGGGCTGACGGCTGGGGCCCACACGTAAGTGGCTGCGGGGGTTTGGCGGGCCGGCTGGTTGTGGTGGGCTGAAAGGGACTAGGTGGGCTGCGGCTTGGTGGACCAGAGGAAAGGCTTCGGGGTGGTCTAGAGGACTTGGCGAACTGAGTTGAGGCCCAAGGTGCAAAGGTCCCTTTCCCAATTTCTTTAAACCCTAGCTCCTATTTAAACTATGATTCGAATTTGAATTTGAATTCAAATTTGAATCCCACACAATTAAGATGCAAAATAAATTCCATCAAACTCCAAGGTTCTCACACTAGCATTTTTATAATTCCTAATTTTTATGATTTAGCTCAAATTAAATCTAGGAAATTAGGGAAGGATCGAAGAAGACAGCCTTATATTTTAATCATGCACTCAATTTCAAATCGAAATTTTGAAATCCACATTTTCGCATTGCTAACATTCCGGGAAAAATTCCAGGATGTTACAATATCCTTCTTCATGTCCTTCCACCAGTACCTGATCTTCAGATCTCTGTACATCTTGGTGCTGCCCGGGTGAATCGAGTACCTCGAGTCGTGAGCTTCTCTCATGATCTGCTCCCGGAGTGCTCTGTCTTGTGGTACACAGATCCGTTCTTTCAACCACACAAGGCCTCGTTCATCAACCCGGTAGTCCTCTCGCTTTGCCCCCGCTTCATTAGTTCTCGCAAAGACTTTGATTTCTCGCACACTCCTTCCGGGGTTGTACGGATTCGCTTCTCCAGTCATAGGTCACTTGCATCACGTTGACTTGGCCTTGTTCTACAATCTCGATTCTCGCCTTCTCTAGCTCTTCATGCAAAGCGAGTTGCTCTTCTTTTACCATGAGGTTGTTGCAATATGTTTTCCGGCTCGGTGCATCCGCCACGATGTTAGCTTTGCTCGGGTGGTAGTTGATCTCGACGTCGTAGTCCTTGATCGGCTCTAACCATCGTCTCTCGCCTCATGTTCAACTCTCGTCCGGGTAAAGAAGTACTTCGGGCTCTTGTGGTCGGAAAACAGTTCACACTTGTTCCCTATCGGGTAGTGTCTCCGGATCTTGAGCGCATGCACAATGTGCCGGCTCCAAGTCGTGTGTCGGGTAGTTTTCCTCGTGTTTCTTCACTCGTCCGGAAGCATAAGCCACAACTTTCCCTTCCCCGCATCAAGCACACATCCGAGTCCCCGCCTTGAAGCGTCACAAGAGACCACAAAGTCTTTCTTGATATCCGGCAAGGTAAGCACCGGGGCCGTGGTGAGTCTCTTTTTCAGCTCTTGAAAGCTCTTCTCACACGCTTCGACCACTCGAACTTTGTGTTGTTCTTAAGCAACTCGTCATTGGCTTTGCGATCTTGGAAAAGTTCTCAATGAACCTCCGTAGTAACCCTCGCCAACCCAAGGAAGCTCCCCGACATCCGTCACGTTTAACGGCCGCTCCCACTTGGTCACCGACTCTACCTTGGACGGATCCACGGCTATCCCCTCCGCCGACAACACGTGTCCCAAGAACGCGACCTTCTCCATCCGGAACTCGCACTTGCCGAACTTAGCGTACGGCTTCGCCTCGCCTCGGCCTCTCTAGCACGACTCTCGGTGCTCCTCGTGCTCCTCGGTGGTCTCGGAGTAGATCAAGATATCGTCGATAAACACCACTACAAACCCGTCCAACTCTTCCATGAAGACCTTGTTCATCAAGTTCATGAAGTAAGCGGTGGGCGTTGGTCGCCCGAAGGAAACCACCACGAACTCGTACAAGCCGTACCGTGTGGTGAAGGCTGTCTTGGGAATGTCCTGCTCTCGGATCTTCATCTGGTGGTAACCTGACCTCAAGTCGATCTTGGAGAAGAACTTTGCCCTTTTAAGTCTATCCAGCAAATCCTCAATTCTGGGTAGTGGGTACTTGTTCTTGATTGTCATCGAGTTGAGCGTGCGGTAGTCAATGCACATCCTCTTTGTGCCGTCTTTCTTCTCCACGAAGAGCACTGGTGAACCCCACGGTGAGGCACTCGGCCGAACAAACCCTTGCTCGAGCAACTTCTTGAGCTGTTTCTTCAACTCGTCCAGCTCGTCGACGACATCCGTACGGACTCTTTGCAACGGGCCCCGCCCCCCGGCATCGGCTCAATCACGAACTCCACGTCCCGGTCGGGGGGTAACTCCGTAAGCTCCTTCCGGGAACACGTCCGGAAACTCACGGACCACCGGGATTTCTTCAATCTCTTTCCCACTCATGTTGCACATCATCGTAGCGAGCCTTCGGACTCGTGGTTCGATCCGCACTATCGTTCCACCGGGGTGGTCTAGCCGTATCACTCGGGGTTGCAAGAGACTATCCCGTTGTGCTTTGCCAACCAATCCATCCCTAGGATCACGTCTATCCCGTAGACTCCAAAGCTGCCAAGTCCGCCGTGAACTCGTAGCCCCTCAAACACCATCCTCACTCCCCGCACTCTAACGTACTCCTCTTCTCTCCTAGCGGAGAGCTAGTCGGATAGGCCTTGGTCGAGGCTTAGTTGGTAAAGACCTTTCTTTAGCAAACTTGGTAGAAATATACGAAAACCGAGCTCCGTATCGAACAAAACGATTGCCAAACCGAGTCAACAAGGAACTCACCAAGTGTGACGTCGGGTGCGGCCGCCGCATCCTCGCCGGTGAGGTGGTTCGGACGGCCTCGAGTAGCCGGCGGTCGAGCGGGGTCCTCCGCCGTGTACGGGGTGGCCGTCCTCCCGGTGCCGGTGGCTTGGCCGGGGTCCGGAACCGAGAGCCGCGGCTCCGACTCCCCGGTGGCGCCCGCCGGGGACACTCAAACGACTTGTGCCCAACCCGACGGCGCTGAAGCAAGTCACCTTGGATCCGTCCGTCGTCCGCGGTGGTGGCCTCGGTTTCCACCGTTCGACCTCCACTCCCGCCCGGGTTAGCTCGCTCTCGCGGGGCCGAGACCGAGTGACGTGGTGCCTCTCCGCCGTGACCGGTGGCCCCGAGCGTAGCCTCGTCCTCTCGCCTCTCGGGGTGGACCCGAGCGTCCCGCTCGGTCCGTGCGCTTGGACTTGTTTCCACGAACCTCCATGTACTCAAGCCTTGACCTCTCCACGATCGCGTGCCTTGTCGATAATGGAGCGAAGTGTCGGGGCAAGCCGTGTGCGGACAAGTGGTGTGCCATCCCCTTGTGCGGCCCCTTTCTCGAACCAGCAGACCTTCTTCTTCTCTCGTGTCGGTGTCGTCGGCACGTACCTCATCGCCTCCCGGTAGCGGTTGGCGTACTCCCGCACCGACATGTTTCCCATCTTGAGGTGCTCGAACTCGTCGGCCCTTTCGTCCATCACCGCGTCCGGGATGTGGTGGCTCCCGAAGGCCTCCACGAACTCGTCCCACCCGATGTGCAACGGGTCCCGTGCGAGTCACGCAGCCGTCCCACCACGCACTGGCCGTGCCGACCAACTGGTGCGCGGCCACGGTCACACACTCCTCCTCAGTAAGCTCAGTCAGCTCCAGCTTCTTCTCAATCTCACGTAGCCAGTTGTCTGCGTCCATAGGATCTGCTGAGTGGTCGAAGGTAGGCGGTCGCAGCTTGTTGAAGTTCTCGACCTTCTTCTGGAAACCCTCTAGAGCGTTGCGGTTCTGACCCCTGTGGTTGTTGTTGTTGTTGTTCTGAGCTAGCATCTGGGTGATCGTCTGCATCAGCTGAGTCTGCACTGCCATCACGTCGGCCAAGTTCGGGGGAGGTGGCGGTGGTGGCACCTCGTGTCCCCGAGCCCCGGCCTCGCTCCTCCCTCGGGCCGGGGGTACCGCTCGTGCTCGAGTCCCCGCTCCCCGAGCTCCCTCGTCGCCGCGCGCGGCTCCTCGGCCGCCAACTCGGCCTCCTCGGCCTCCGCGGCGCCGCCGGGCCTCCGCGGAGCCCGCCTCGTGGCGCGTGACCTCCACGACGTCCGCGTCCTCTCGCTCCCCGCCGGGTTAGGGGCATCCTCCCCTCCGTCGTCCCCGGCCGACCTCCTCGAAACGGGCCGAGAGTCGCCGGACCTCCTTGCTCCCGACATCTGTTCTAGTTGCAATAGTTAGTAGTGGTAGGGAGAATGTATTTAATAAGGTTATTAACTATAAAGGAGTAATCCTGCTAACAAACAGAGAATTTCATACAAACATAAAGAAGCATGAACTCCGAGAAAATCCATGAAGATCCATGTCACTCAATCAATGCCACCATACAAAAGGGGTGCACCTCGAGGTTTACTCCAACGACCTTCGAGGGTACACGGCAACACATCCTGCTAACGCATGGTACATCATGGGGTAGCTACTACAGGCATGTCAACATGAGCGGTAGCATTACATCTAACTTATTACATCTACTCAGAATCTGCTACAAGATCTCTACTCCCATCACTGAGTACTCTGAGGTGCCTCGGAGCCGGTGTCTGGTGGAACCGAGTAGAACGGCGGTGTGTGGACTCCTGGGTAACCCGGCACCCTGATCGCCGGTCCTCCGTAGTAGTCACGGGTATCCAGGAGAGCACGGTCCATCTCCGCTGTGTCCTGCGAACCACTCGGGTACGGCCGCACACGTGGTAGGAGCGTCGGGGGAAGCTCGAAAGTCTCTCGTCCTCGGCCGGGGCCTCTTCTTGGGTGGTAGCCGTGCGGAGAGCGCCTCCGGCTCCGTCGGCCCTCGCCGGTCGGAACGCTCCCGAGCCACGCGGGTCCCGTCTCGCTCGGTCTCTCTCCTCGTAGACCGCCCCACCCGGTGTAACACAAGTGGTGGTAGTTGTGTCGACTCGCCTCCTGAAGATCCCACACCTTGACTTGATAGTCAGCTGCTGCGGCTCCGATCGACTCCAACTGGTCCCTCGCCTCTGCCAGCCTCACTCTGTCCTCACGCGCGGACTCCACTGAAGCCCGGTGTGACTCCCGCTCTGCCCTCAACCGTGCCTCCAGAGTAGCGATCCTCCGGGAGTCCCTCTCAGTGCTGGCTGCGGCCGCTGCTAGTCCAAGCTGTACCAGCTCTCCATTCCTCTCGTGCGACGCCTCCAACTCGTCCAGTATATCCTCTCTCTCCACCTCCAGGTCCCGAACCTGCCGTAGGGCAGCGTCACACCTCCACCGAAGGTACGCGACCTCACCGTCAGCCCAGTACAGCGCCTGGTCCTGAGCCAGGATGCACCGTCTGGCTGCGAGCATCATCTCGTCCTCCTCCACTGAAGTCACCTCCAGGTACCGCGCTCGGTCGCTCGTGTCCCAGCGACCCGGTCGTAGATCTCTCGTCGGAAGCACACCGAACGGAGTGTCCTTCGGCCTTCTCCCCGAGCCGGACACAAACCTTCTTGAGAGCCCCGCGTGCGCCGGTCCGGTGTGCCTCCGTGGTCGAACTCTCGAAACAGTGCACCTCAACCTCCTCGAACTCAGGCACCCGTGGGTCTGCCGGCACCGTGACGGCCAGGTAAGTGGGGGTCTGCTCCAAGTGCCCCATGGCCCTCCCCTTGTAGCTGACTCCGTCGGTCCCCACTCCAGCTGCCTCCAGGCGCTCTCTCAGCAAGCGGCAGAAGCCTCCGTAGCTCTTGCCGTCCGACTCCAAAGGAACCCACGTCGTCTCCGCCATCTGCACAACGTTGTTAGAGCGTAGTTAGTAAGGTAGTTAGTGAAAGTTAATCAAAGTAATGCATATATATAAGTATAGTTATATACATACGGAAGCCAAGGGGTTTATATAAAGTTTCAAGATTCAGAAACGGCTTCCTATACTATCGACCATTCCTGGGGCTCGTCCTACAGTCAAGCATGGCTCTGGTACCAACTGAAACGACCCGGATTTCCGCGAACGGAACCCCGAATCTTAGCACCTCGATGGTAGTCCCAGGAGGGCTACCACGTGCAATCCCTGTCTCAGCGATTCCAAAATCCATACAGAAAGATAAAAACAGTAAAGTAGAGTACAACATTTATTTTATTACATTAATCAGAGTACATCTCTTCGGCATATGTCGGGTACAAGTCCAACAGATCGAATCAAACATAAATAAAACGTCTAGCACGGCTCCATGAAAGCGCGGGAAACTCCATCTCCGCAGGCGGCTCAAGTGTAGGAAGAGCTCTAGTCCACCCGGCCGTCGTTGTCGAAGTCGTAGTCCGGCCCGCGTCGAGTCACCGGTGGTCTACCCGATAAGCGGGTAGGTCATGTCAGCTTCCCAACAAAGAGGCAAAAGCGGTGTATATTCTACTATGCATGAGATATCCCTAATCTGGCTGTAGAAAGCTTAAGCAAAGCAGCAGTGCAACGTACAAGGTAAGCAGAATACAGCTAGGAGGTCCACACCTCGGGGAAGCTTCCGCTTCCGAGGTCCACACCTCAGGGGTCCACACCCCGCTCAAGGAATACCACGCCAAAACACCGGATCTCAACCACGATCCAGAACCCAACTCTCATCTGCGATGTGGGGCCCACCGGCTCCTATCCCCACATCTCAACGGCCGAAGCCGGGCTCACACACTCGGGGGAGAGAAGAAGCACAAGAGAAGTGTAGCTAGTCGTGTGAGAGATCGAAAGAGCGTCCATAACCAAAGTGGACACGGACTATAGCTATAGGTTTAACACTCGCGAGGTTGTACAACTGTACCCGCCCGAATAGGTCCGGAACCGGCCGTCACCGGTGTCCGACCCTACCATACGGCTGAAGCCCAAGTAAGTGGATAGTACCCTTCTGCATCTCCGAGCCTGGCCCAGCCTCCGCGGCAGAGCTCATACTACCCGCGAGAGGTCCCTCGAAGCTGTGGAACCCTTCCCTGGCCTCGCCAGGGCAAAGTCTACTAAGGAGGGAACGACCCCTCCCGACACGATCACACCGATCCTCCTACAGGAGGGGTGCTATCCACTACAAGTCTCACCCCGCACCCCCGCCCAATACAAGGCGGGCGGTCTGTACGAAAATAGTCATTCGAAGCAAGGTCAACTGACGATCGGTCCTTAAGGGGCCGAGAGCGAGCACTCAACATCTCCATCCCACACGACACGACCCTCGGGTAAGAGGCCAGATCGCATCTTCCCTCGGCAGCCGTTCACAAGTAACCAAGCGGCTCGCTCCCGCCAAAACACAGCAAGGAGATACACAACCCAGAACGCACGCTAGAATCACACCGAGATACCCACATCTCAGCCCAAGCCCAGAGCACCATCCATAATCAAGCAACAAAAGTACGGATAGTTGAGGTAAGGGACTAGCTAGGGGTCCGTAGCTAGTCCCGCGGTAGTAGAACAAGGAACAGGATATATCAAAACATCAAGGCATGGCTATTAAACGGGTTATGCAATTCATCGATCAATGCATTAAAGTAAAGCACTAGCGACTAAATAGCAACATAGGATCTATATGGTTGGGAGTGACATGACACCTTCGTTGCCGTTGAAGCGGTCGCCGTCCCGGAGCAAAGGTACTCGGGGTCCTCCACGTCCTCCTGGTCGAAGCTCGGGTCTGCGGCATGAGATTCGACGCGAAAATAAGATAACGGTGCACATCTAAGCAATAACTCCAAATAAGAACCAATTTAGGAGATCCAAAAGAGCCCGAACTACCTACAATCAGCAAGGTTTCGCAAATACGGATTTATAGAAATTAGTTTTGTATTTTTCTGAGCTTCCTAGAATTTATTATGAATTTATAAAGGTTAAAAACATTTTCTGGAATTTTTAAACAGAAGAGAAAAGGGATTTTCAGAAAATGAGCTGCTGACGTCAGCATGACGTCAGCCTTACGGGTTTAACGGGCTGCAACAGGCCAGAAGAGATGCTGGGCCGTGGGTGGCCCAGCGGACTCGTTTCCGCCCGTGGGTTGGTTTCGGCCCAAACAGCCTGCGCAACACAGCCCACTAGAGGAGGCGTTCGAAGTCTGGTAAACCCCCTCCTGACTCTTATCCCACTCTGGGCCGGCGGCCTGCTAACAGATAGCTGGGCTTAGGGCCCAAACCTGGCCGGCGGCCCGCTCCTCCCTTTAAACCGGCGCAGCTCAACCTCTCGCCCTGCACGTGTTCGACGCAAGTCCTGGCGGCGCCGCGACCGCGCGGTGCGCCGCCGGCGCTGGTTCAGAGCCACTCGCCCGGGCTCAACCTCCTCGGCCGTAACGCACGACACGGCGCGGCTGCGGGGTGTGCCGGCCGGCGGGCGCTCAATCCCGTGGCCTCGCGCGCGGCGGGCGGCGCGCCGTCCCGTAGCCGGCACGATGCCGCCGCCGCCGGCCGCGCCACGGCGCGACGGCCCCAAAATTCCCCCCCCCCGCAAGAATCCTCGGGTCGAAGCCCGGCACGCCCACACGCCTTGCGCGTCCCGGCTCGTGCGCCGGCGCGGCCGCCCGGTAACCGGTGCGCGCCGCGCCGCGTCACGGCGACGTTCACGACCCCGCACAAGAAGCCCGCGCGAAGGCCGGCCCGACACACGTGGTCCTCGTGTGGCGCCGGCGGCCCGGGGGCATGAAAGGCCCGAGAGCACCGCACGCGCGCGACACGGCAGTTCTGCGGCACGACGGCCGGCATCCAGGCATGGCGGCTCGACGGCGCTCCCCAACACCGTCGGCGCAAAACAAAGGAACAACTCAAGGAGGAGGGAAGAAGATAAAATGGCCGCGGTGGTGCTCACTTTGGGGCGGCGGTGGAGTCGTGGCCGGCTCGGTGGAGAGATGTGCGTCGACAAAGTGGTGGTTCACGCCGGTGGTCGCCGCCTCGGCCCCTGCTTCTGGTCCCCGGCTGGTGCACGTCCTCGGCTCCTGGCGCGGCACGGCGTTCCTTGACGGTGAAGATGTCCTCGTCCCCGGTCCGGTCCTCGGCTCCTCCCTCGCCCGCGCGACGCGGCGCGCGCGCGCCCGTCCCTTCCCCAACGGCGCGGCGCGGCGGTGGCGCGCCCGCCTTCTCCCTCGGTGCTCACGGCCTTACGGTGGAAGAAGAAACCCCAAGTGGGGGCGGTTGGCTTTGCCTCCAGGCCACACCGGCTCTCTCCTTTTGAAATGGCGTCGCGGCGGCTCGAGGAGGAAAGCCCCTCAGTGCCCTTGGCACCGCCGCCGAGCGGGGCAGGTGGCGCGCCAAGGCCGCAGCCGGAGCGCCTTGGATGCCCGCGGGCGGGGCAAATCCGTCCTTCCCCTTTTCTCCTCGGGCGCACCCGGCCGCGTGGGCGTGCACCGGCCCTCGGCGTGCGTGCCGGTCGGGCGGTCCGGCCGCACCCCGACCCGCGCACTGGCATGGCTGGACCGGCGGCGCGCTTGGGGGTGGCTCGGTTGACCGGCGCGAGGGTCAAGCAGTGAAGGAGAGAAAGGGATAAGAGATGGGGGAAACGGTGACTGCCAGGCGGGGTCCACTCGTCGGTGACAGAGAGAGAAAAAGAAGAGAGGGGGCGCAGGTTAGTGGGCCGTGAAGGCGGCTTGGGTTGGGCCGCAGCGGGGCAAGGTAGGGAAGGATACGGCCCACAACACAGGCTTGACATTTTACAAATTAAGGAATTGAGCTTTGGACTAAGGTTTGAAATAGAATTTTAATTTGATTCCCAAACAAATTCAAACTACACTCACTTGAACTCCAAATAAACCAGAGAAAAACCAACTCACATATTTTACCATATTTTAAACATATGTTTTATAAATGGGCTAAATTGGTGGAGAATTAGAGAAGGGCTAGCAATTGTGGTTCAAAAATTGATAGCACTCAAATTCAAGCAAAAGTTTTAAATTTTCGCAAAATTTACACACCTAAATTCCTGGGTTGTTACAGTTGATGTGTTCTTGTTCTGGCTGCCTGTTAGCTTGTGTTGTCATGTGTTGTGTTCATGGTGTGTAGGTCCAGTCCGTGTACGTGTGTGCATCATGGTGTCCAGGTTGTGTTAGTTGCATGCGTAGGTAGTAGAGCAACTGATGGCTTGCGATCAGCTCGGAGGACGGCCGCTTCGTGCGCATGAGTGCGTGGCCCATGTACGAGTGGAGGCCGAGTCTTCAGGAGCTAGTGCGTGCGTGCGCCGGTGCCGCAGGGGCAGTTGCTAGGCGCTGCATCTATAAAGGGTGATGTAATCTCATCTGTAAGGGTTGAGCCAGCGAAGCAATGAAATAATAGCGCCAAGATACAGACCGTCAGTGCGACAGCGGCGTTCGTCGCCAGAAACCTTGTGTTTGTGCGTCTGTGCGCCATTGATGTGTGCTTGAGCTCCCTCGCGTTCGTTTGCGTGAGTGATTGATCCATGGGCAGTTCCAACATGATATACTTAAAATAGATACAATGATAAAACATGTCATAACAAAAATAAATAATATTTTCATAATTTTTTAATGAGACGGATGGTCAAATGTGAGCAGCAAAAGTCAACAATGCTTACATTTAGGGACAGAGAGAGTAATTTTCTGCAACTGAGATCTGAATTCCTACATCTGCATCTGACTGTGCTTTGTGGCACTGGCGTACTGCAGACGGAAAGTGCTGTGTAGAATTTGCAGTAGAAGAGATAGAATTTGCAGGATTGCAGTTAGGGCATGAAAGAACAAAACAACGTCAAATAAAGTGCAGTGGCAACCATGCTAAACAGCAAACAAGAACCATTGAGTTCAAGCTAAGGTGTGAGATGTGCCTTTGTGCATCAGACTTTCATGCCTCCGCCCCATTGACTTGTAAAAGCACGTGGGATATTTGCAATTGCAAGGCCATCGTCGGCAACTCGGCATCGTAGTAGAGTACAGTAGTGATTGCTGCAACTGATTGAGTGGCAGATGAAAAACGAGTCTAAGACCATCCGCACCGGGCAACTCGAAAAGTCCCTGGAGGAGACTTTTCCAGTTACCTCCCCCGCAACGGTCTCCTCCAGGAGGACGCCAAAAAGGCGTCTGCCTCCCGTCTCCTTCGTATTCGAAGGAGTGTAGGGGCTCCTTCATCCGTAGTGTGCGCCCCGCACACTCAGCCCCCTCTCTCACGCCCGCGCTCGGAAGGGAGGCTGGCCGCGTCGGTGGACGTACGTCCCGCTCCCGCACCGGCAAAGAAGCTCGAGCCCGCGGGAGCAGCCTCATCATGGAACACCTCGAGGTGGAGCTGAGGATGGCCGGAGGAGGGAGAGGCCGACGAAGAGGGGGCCCATGCCGGCACTGCTGCGCTGTCCTCCAGCCATCTTGACACGACGACATGGCGCGACCGCCGGGACCTCCATGACGGAGAGGAGGTGCCGCCAGTAAGGATGAAAACGGTCGAACTCGGTCGGAAAACACCTCAACTGTTTTCTATATTTATTTCTGAATACGAAAACGAAAACGAATACGGTAAAGTCAGAAACGAACACGAACACGAACTTACGGAATGCGAAAACGAATCAATTCGATCGAACATACGTCGAACACGGTCGGTATACGAAAATTCAGTACGGAATTCGTCTCGTAGTTGATAACTTTAAACAAGTGCATGACCAAGCTAACAATTCCATGATTTAGTTCAAGTGCATATAATAAGTATCAAAATAACTTTAAACAACTATGCCTCAAAATAATGAGTGCATGATATGGGTCTTAACTCTTAACTCTTAAGTATCATCACAAACACACAATAGCCAACACACGCAAATAAAAGTCTAGAACCAGCCATTTATCATTTATCGAGACATGAACATCTACAGTTCATTAGCATGATCCATAACGTGAGGATCACTTTCCATGTCATTCGCTTCCGCATTGTCCGCTTCATAGTCCTCATCTTCATCCTTGTTATTTTCCTAAGGTTTGGAAATTCAATTAAAATTATATGTTTATTTCATACGAAGTGGTCAATAAACAGTATATTTCTAGGACATAGTCAATACCTCAATTTTGAGTTTAGCCACAACATTAGTCAAAGCGTCAACCTCAAGATCACTCACAACTGATCCAAGAATTTTAGAATCTGAAAAACGAATGAAAGAAAAAAAGTCAATGCATCATCCTGCTACAATTATAATTATATAACCGAAAAGAATAGATAAAAAAGAGTACCTTTACTTGTTGCAGCAACCCAATCCTTTGTGCAAATTAATGCTTCTACTATTTATGGATCAAGACGGCTGCGATATGGATCAACAACACGACCAGCAGCACTAAAAGCAGACTCAGATGCTACTGTCGATACTTGTATTGCCATTACATCTCGAGCAATTTGTGAAAGAATAGGATACCGTTCTCTTTTATTTTTCCACCATGCTAAGATGTCAAACTCACCAACAATTTTCAGTAGTGGATCTCCAACATACCTGTCCCACTCATTGGACTCAACCATATCAGGTTCACTTGCATCATATAAGAATTGTTCTAGGTCATGGTCTACATTTTCCATTAACACATCAGCTGGGTCACTAGGTCCAGTTGCAGCCCCTTTGGTAGTTCTCTTTAATGCAGCAGCAGTAACATAAAAGTTGTACAACTTCCTTGCCACACTAACAAAATCATCAAGTTTTGTTTGATGATATTCACCATAGAACTTATTCATGTAGTACTCTATCAGCCTTTTCTTATATCTAGGATCAAGAAAACAGGCTATAGCTAGAGCAATGTTGGACTGATCCCAATATTTGTCAAATTTAGCTTTCATAGCCACGGCCATCTCTCTAATTGTAAAATCTTGACTATAGCACCAGTCATCAAGCAAGAGCTTTACATCACAGAAACCTTTATAAAATAAGTTTGCTGTAGGATATGAAGTGCCAGACAAAATTTCAGTGAGATCATAAAATTTTTTCAAGCAACCATGAATTGTCAATGCATTGGCCCACTCATCAGAAGATGGAAAAATCTTGGCGTACCTATGGCGATCTGAAGACTTCAGCCTAATAAATGCGTCCTTGTAGTACAGGGCATCTCTCAACATTAGGTACGTTGAATTCCACCTTGTTGCAACATCCAATTGAATACCTTTCTTTATATCCAACTTAGCTTCTTTGGCATGCTTCATAAGCTGTTCCCACTGCAATGGAGACCCTTTCACGGCTACTACAAGTGATTTGATCTTCTTGAGTGCTCCTGAAATGACTTTCAACCCATCCCTAGCAACCAAATTGAGAATATGGCAGGCACATCTAACATGAAAAAATATCCCATCACAAACTAGGGAACCATTACCATTATCCTTCAGATCTGAAATTATGTCATTGACAGCCACTTCATTTGAACTAGCATTATCCAAAGTCAAAGCAAACAATCTATTTTCAAGGTACCATTTTACCATAACTTCAGTGAACTTCTCAGACAACTTTGCACCAGTATGCCTACCCTTTACATTGAAGAAACCAATAATTCTCTTTTGCATATGCCAATTATCATCTATCCAATGAATAGTAACACACATGTATCCTTTATTTTGACATGAGGTCCACATATCCATTGTTGCACTAAACCGGCAATTCAAAGTTTCTTTTTTTCCAAGATATGTGTCCATTATTTCTTTCCTAACAGTGACGCGAGATTTTATCGGAAAGCTAGGACGGAGAGATTTTATGAAATCAACAAGATATTCATGCTCAACTATATTAAAAGGATATTCATGCATGGTTATTGCCAAATTCAATTTCTTCAAGCTAGCTTCTTGGTCATATTTGTAAGGCTGGACATGACCAAATTGAGAACCAGGGTTCTTACCAACTGCAAGTAGTTATTGTCCCTTCACAACACTGTGTTTTGACTTCAAATGGTTCTTGAATGCAGTCGTCCCATTGATACCCTCTGCTCTATACTTCTGATCACACCTAGCAAAATTGCAGTGTCCCCATAGCTGCTCAACTTGATTTCCATCCACCTCTATATACTCCTTTTTCTTGGTGAAATAACCCCAGACCCATGATGTGCATTTCTTAGGCCTCTTGCCAGAAAGGCGAAGGTCCTCTTCTCCATCCGCTTGGTCATCATCATCAATATTAATTGGCACTTCAGTAGATGGACAAGCTGTGGTTGTTGCTGCCCTCGCTGGTGCGTCAACATTGGGAACAGAAGAACCTATCACTGGTGCTGATGGAATTTCACAAGTTCCACTAAATGCAACAATTTGAGAGGAAGGCCTTTTACTCATTGATCCTACAAAAAGCCAAGTAAAACAAATATTTTATATATAGAGTACACCATAACGAAATATTCAGGTAATAGTAAAACAAATTTTCAGGTAATAAGCTCCAGCTAACATGTGCCTACCACCTAGCTAACAATTAGCTGATTTCTTCTTCATTAGTACTGCAGATAATAGTTAGCTGGCTGTATCGAAACATATGATTACCTTTACCTGAATATATATGTACGTGAAACATTTAGCAACCTATTCAGTGTCTATCGCGTCAAAACAAAACAATGTATTTATGCACGTGTACTAATAACATTCGTCCCATAGTAACATGAACAACAAGCAAGAGTTTACTAGATACAAAAAAAAATTAAGCATCGAAACATGGCAGTGGCAAATTTAAGCCTTACTTACACAGTCAGACTGACAAATTTAAGCATCGAGTGTTTACTAGTATAAAAAATATCCATCTACAAACCTTCTGTTGCTGAAGCCGTTGCTGGCGGCGGCTCTAAAATGTGTCGCATCCTCCTGGTCTTGCCCTTGCTCGCCTTGTTGTTCATCCCAGGAGCGGAACCACCATCTCCAGCTGGAGCCATGGACGCGCGGGGTGGCGGCGCTGCCTCGTAGCTGGGTGGTGGCCGGCAGTGCTGCGTCGTGGCCGTGGCTGGGTCGGGCGGCCGGCGAGGTCGGGTGGAGGCGGAGCCTCGGACGCGCGGCCGTCGCGAACTCGCGGTCTTGACTCGAGACTCGCGTGGACTGGTGTTGCCGTACGGTGCCGCCAGGATTTCTACGGAGGGAAGGAAGGGTTGGGAGAAGGAGCCGAGGAGACGAGGGAGACGGAACGGACGGGACGAGTACGACGGTCGCACTACTCACGCCGGGAATTGAGAACTCAATAACTTTGTTACTTATTTTGGGATGGTCTGTAGTGGGCCTTGTGGCCAAATTCGGTTCAACTGAATTTAAAATACGGATCCATTCCGAATAAAATATAGAAATATAGAAATCGGTCGGAAAAAGCCCAAACCGATTTCGCTCCGAGTTCGAATTATTTGTTCGAATTTCGAACCGAATCCGAATTTGTCCGAAAAATACGAAATCGATCGGGTCAAAAGTAGAAAACGTAGAAAACGACACGGTCGAACTCGGGATTTTTCCATTCTGTTTTCAACCTTAGCCGCCAGTGACCGAGAAGAGGAGGGCCGGATCCGCCTCACGCACGGCCGCTGCGGAGGAAGAGGTGGGCCGTACGGCGCCGGCCTGCTCGTTGTCGTCGAAGGGGAGGGAGGCAGGAGGTTGCGCCTCGCCTCGCTGTCGCCATGGAGCTGTCGCCGAGCCTCGTCGTTGTCGCCCCCTTGCTCCCACTGCCGGCGGAGTCCTCAAGGCGCACGTGGCGGTGGACCCCGAGGCGGCCGCCGCCCGATCCGCCGACACCCCTGCCCCTTGCCTCGATTCACTGCGCTTTGGAACTCAACTAGCTTCGGAACTCCACCATGGCTCAACTGTGCAAGGCGGCCATGGCGGCTAGGATAGTCCTAGGCCATCTCCTAGACGACTTCGAGGACTCGCGACAGCCGTCATCGCTCTCTCCTAAGTTTCGCCGAGTTCCTGTGGATGGATGGATCGATCACCCCTCCTTGGGCGCCCAAGGGGTTGTATTTATGCCCTTGGGGAGCCTTGGGGTGTGCTCCACCTTGCCTTGAATGAGATCTTCCTTGGGAGAGAAGGGAACTTGGTTTCCATAAAATCAGCCTCGTCCAGACTTTTCTGTTTTGTAGCCCTGCCTTGGTGACGCCATATCTCCCACGTCCGGACTCCAAATAATGCAAATTCGGTGTCCTGGTTGTATGGCACGAAATTTTCTCCAACTTTGGTATTCATTGCTTTTCTTGGAAACGAAGATAAGATCTTCAAATCGGCCTTGAAAGATAATCTATTCTGATTTCAGACTGACTGCGCAACAGAGATTTCGGGGGTCATATCTCTTAGCTCCTTGACTCGAATTGGGCCTTCCACATGTCCAAATCGAAGGTATCGTCGATACCCACAACTTTGGTAGTCAAACTTTTGCCATTAGAGGCCGTTTAAGTCTCCGAATCTGCACCGAAAGATGATGTTGTCCTGGCTATGAGAATATCTCTCGGGCTGAGTTGATCTCATTATTAAACATCCAAGTCCCCAGAGTTTTACGTGTTGATGCTTCGGTCCTTGGGTTGTTTGGAGTCTTGTTCACTTCGTATCTTGACTTGTGATAGGCTTCATGATCTTCTCTTGAAGTGACCATTGAACTTCTCCCGGAAGTGCTCCTTTTAGTGCCTAAATCCTGCGTAGACAACATACTCCAAATACCACATTCACAAGTGAACTTGCTACATCATTAGTATGCCTAGTGACGGGTTAGTTACAAATCATAATTGAAACCATTGTATAACAAGTACTCTAGGTTGACGGAAATTCACCGTCAACATTGATGAGGATCCTCCATCAATTGCTTAAGCCACGTGCTTTCTTGTGCTGCCATTACCGCCGACTGATACTCTGCTTCGGTACTAGACAGTCCCACAGTAGGTTGTCTTTTACTGCACCATGATATGGCTCTTGATCCGAGACTGAAGAAGTATCCTCTGGTTGATCGTTGTGTGCCACAATCTCCAGCGTAATCGGCATCACAGTATCCCATCACCTGGCAATCCTTTGTCTTCTTGTATAGAATACCAAAGTTGATGGTGCCTTTAACATACCTGAGGATACGCCTGACCGCATCAAGGTGAGGCTTCTTTGGATCACTTATGTAATGGCTAACCACTCCAACTGGATAAGAGATATCTGGTCGAGTCAATGTGAGATAGATAACACTCCCAGTCAGTTGCCGATACATAGTCACATCCTCTAATTTCTTCCCTTCATCTTCTTGCAGCCTCACATTGGAATCCATAGGGGTAGAAATAGGCTTGTAGTCAAGCATCCCAAACCTTTGTAGAAGGTCCTTGGCATATTTCTGTTGACCTAGAAGTATCCCCTCCTTGGTGCGCTCCACCTCAAGTCCAAGGAAGTGATTCAATTCTCCAAGCTCCTTCATTTGAAACCAGACCGAGAGATTTTCTCTTGTCCTCTGTATCTCCTCGGAGTAGTTCCCAGTGATGATCAAATCATCAACATAGACTAGGACTATTACTAGTTTACTATCCTTAGCCTTCACAAATAAGCTGGAGTCTGATGGAGCAACTTTGAAACCACTTTGTATGAGAAACTCACCGATTTTCCTGTACCAGGCTCGTGGAGCTTGCTTCAAACCGTATAGAGTCTTCTTCAATGTACAAACATACTCGGGGTGGATCTTGCTCTCAAAACCTCTTGGTTGCTCCATGTAGATATCCTTGTCAAGTTCGCCATGTAAGAATGCGTTCTTGACATCCATTTGCCACAACTTCCAAGACTTGCATGCAGCTAGTGCTAGCAAGACTCGAACAGTTGTGATTTTTGCCACCGGACTGAATGTTTCTTCATAGTCCAGCCCATATTGCTGAGAGAAACCCCGAGCCACAAGTCGAGCCTTGTACCTCTCAATCTAGGCATCAGGACGAGTTTTTACTTTGTAAACCCATTTGCAAGATATAGGTTTTACTTCATTTGGTCTTGGCACTAAATCCCATGTTTGAATCTCATTTAGTGCCTTAATCTCTTCCTCCATTGCCTTACGCCACTCGAGGCCTTTTGCTGCCTCCTTATATGAAGATGGCTCAACAGTATGGACTCATCAACTAGAGTGGCATTAGCATACCTGGGATTAGGCTTGCTATGTCTTGTTCTCCTAGGTCCTTGAATAGGCTCATCAAGCTCCATTTGTGGTAGCTGAGACTCCTCTGAGATCTCATGTACACCGATCTTCCAAGGGACTTTGCTTGAAGAAGTCTCTTTATCTTCACTTGGGGTTGGTGCCTGGTTTGGATCACAATTAATAGTTGCGATCCAAATATTTATAAATTACACCCCACAATTTACATACAACCACCTAGTTCGGATCGCGATTAATGCGACTATTAATCGCGATCCGATTATTACTCCTTGAATTATCTGAACACTGACGGCAATGGCATGCACCACATTCACTGGTTCACAGCTTCTTCTGCATTCCACATCCTTCCTTCTGTGGCGCCAGGCAATTCCTGAAAACTGCCTGCTCTCAGCCTCTCACGGCTTCAGACAACGCAACTGCAGAGTCTATTCAGAAGCACAGTTGTTTTTTTCCAAGAGCTCTTTTCAGACCAGAATCAGTAACTTTGTGCAATATTACCTTGACGAGATACCATTTACTGTCTTTTGGTCGTCAGTTGTACCCCAATAAGTTAACGCAGACAAACCTGAAGGTTAATGTATGGTATTTGCATATGAAACTTGTTTAGCAAATCCAGCATATCTAATCCACTGCTCTGATTCATATAGCTTCATATCCACAACTCAGAACATTGAGGCACTCCTTCAGAAACTCTTTACACATGCTTTGTACTCGGCGAGCAGCTCAGAAGAAAAGCATTTCAAAATCCAAGCATCCAACTAGCATCATGCCATCATCCACGGACGAAACCTGAGAAACCGATCTGTCGCACAGTTGCAGTAGGGGTTTCTGATCCGGACAGACAGAGCGTCAGAACGGCGAGCAAAGGCCACCGCGCTCAGCAGTTCGTCGACCTACACCGGATACAATGCCCCCCTCACTGTCTCCAGGCGCCGCCGCCGCGTGCTCTCGACGCGCCGGCCTTGGTGCACCAGCGACTCTCATCCCCCGACGGGGCGGGGCCTTTAGCGGCGGCGGGCGAGGAGGTCAAGAGACGGCTTGGCGAGGAAGGGATGCACGGCAGCGCCGCGAGGAGGCCGGTGGTGGCGGCGCGACTTCGCCGAGCGGCTACCATGTCGCCAACCGCCAATATTTGCAAAAGACCCCTGATTTTGGATCGCGATTAATAGTCGCGATACAAATATTTACAAATAGAACCCTAACATTTACGAATAACCCCCCTTTTTAGATCGCGGTTCAAAATCGCAATCCGAATTTTTACATCCGGCGACGGCCGCCGCCGCCGCCGCTACGGCCATCCTCGCTGCAGGAATCCGAAATACCCGACCCCCTTACAATCCCTCCGCCCTGCTGCAGTTCGTTTCGTCGTCGTCGCCCTCCGAGCGGAGCGAGCAGTCGCCCCGGGCATGGCGTCTGCTGACTACTTCCTTTGGAAACTAGAATAATTCGCAGCCCTTTGAGTAAAATAACTGCGGGTATAAGAATTAATTGCTGTAGTTTCATAACTTCAGTAACAAGTGAGCATTGAGCACAGTCGCTGCCTCTGCGCTAGCCAACGGCATTTCATATCATCATCACGTATTTTGGGTACATGAGATTTTGTGCATCCATATGTTTGACCATGACATGTTCAGTACAGGACAAAGACTGTGATGGTCGCCTTTTGTGCAAGTCATAACTGAAATAGTTTGACACTACACTTTTGTAGCGAGTCTAGCTACAGGCACGACACTTCACTACGGGCCTGCTTAGTTCTCTCAATTTGAACTTCAATTCACTATTCACCTATCACATGGAGTCACATTTTCTCTCACAACACGTGCCACGACACGTACTTTTTTTTATTTTTTACAACTTTTCACCCCAGTGCACTATTTATTCGTGTAAATTTGATTCATACAATAGAAGAGATAGAATTTGCAGGATCGCAGTCGGGGCCTGACAGAACCAAACAAAGTTGAACAAAATGCAGTGGCAACTGTGCTAAATAGCGCATGTCAGTGTGAGATATTCCTGTCATCCTGTGTATATTCAGACTTTGATGCCTCCGTTACATTGACTTGTAAAAGCACGGGAGATATTTCATATTTGCAAATGCAAGTGGCCATCGTAGGCATCGTAGTAGCAGAGTATAGGTGCTCATATGCTGAGTGGGTTACGTGTGGGGGTTAATTACAGACAAGACTGAAAATGTTTCTCATTCATTCATCAGTGTATAACAGATAAAATTACACGATGTTCCTCGAAGAAACATCACAGATGTAGATGGCTATCATGTTACATACGCCATACAGCATACTGGAAAAGAATGAACAAATAAACACGCTGATGACTGGAGTTAGCATCATCGACTACGGTTTCCCCGTCCCTTAAATATACACGTTTCTATTCATGTCACACTGCATCGGCACATATGCCTCGACATTTAGTCTTGCATTCCTCTTATAGTAGTCTCAATTCGGAAGGTTGATGAAAGAATCCGAAACAGACCGTCTGGGTTGTCTGCATGAACCTGAAAGAAAGCATGCATATAGTCAAATCGTTTGGTTTGCAACTTCAGTACCAGAAGGTAGATGACAAAATACCCAATGGCCAGCATCTTCAAGCACGTGCATTTCAACTCCTCCACCCTCATCTGAAGCTAATTCTTCAGCAGTATGAATTCTTTGGAGGTCTTCAAGAGCCCATCTGTGCAAACTCCGTTCAGCTTTTAGAAAATTAATATGAACCCCCCTTGGTACATTCTCTATCATCCTCCTGAAAGGTGCAGCATTCAATTAGCAACATAACATGATTTCTTAGGATGATCTCAACTGGCATCGATAAAGATTTACCATAAGTTAGTATCTTCATAAGACTTGTACATCTCAGAGATGCCATTTAGGTCAAAAATCCATGAGAAGCTTGAAGATGATTGCTGACCTAATGGATTGTTCCGACGCAGATTTGTGGCCACCCACTGAAACAAAGAAACAACAAAAAGAAAAGGAATCCCGGTTGCTTCATTGGAGAGAACAAAATAGAGTAGCCTAAAGAAATCCTTTAATGAGAAGTTAGAATTCAATCATACCCGTGCAACATCCACAGAAAATTGTTCTTTAACAAGAGCATCGACAACCTCCTGCTTTGAAGAAACCTGTTTTTCAACAATAAATACAATAAAAAATGCATCATAAAGCTGTGCCCCAGCATCAAAATGTATCAAATAGTATTTGTTTTCTAAGATAGCTTTTAAAGGCAAACCTGTGTAGGCATTCCTCTGAGGAATTCAATAAGTTCAGCAGGGTGATCTTCACCATCTCCTCCAGCACGAACTTTGCCAGGAGTAGCATCAAGGACCCATACCTTTTGAGGAACAGAACTTCAAGAAAAATATCACAAAAGAGAAGAAATAATCTATGCAATCTCATTTCCACTACAAAATAACATGCAGGATTAGAAGTATTGCTCACTCTAACAGGACGAGCAAGTGGTTTTGCAGCTTGTTCTACCATACTCAGGGCCACTGCAAGGGACACTTATGAGTACCAAGACAGAATGTAAATCATGCCATTTTGAAGAGGTGAAGACATAAAAAGATAAGAAAAACCTTTTCCACCAAAGCTGTGACCAACTAAAACCCGAGGAGTTAGCCTGAGCTGCACTACCTGTTGGATTCAGATACAGCAAAGATAAGGGAGCTAAAAAGGTGTAAACAACTTCTGCTAAAAAAGGTGTAAACAACTGAAAAATAACAGATAGCAGCAGTGAGTGTAGCATAGATGTTATAAAACAGGTGTAGCGCCAGGCCACAAATAACTTTGCATACTGATGATTATTAAATTATAGTAACCTCAAATCTGCAATTCATTATATGATTCTGATGTGTGTGAGATGACATGAAGAGTTAGGCCAAGTCACCAAACACTTGGAATCCAGCCAGTCCATGAATGCATAAAGCTAGATTTGAAAGGAAAAAAAAAATTGTATGCAGATATTACGCAAGCACGTTAGACATATGTGCTGTTTATGTTCAAACAAGGGACACATCTTGTTTTATTTGACCAAAATGAAGGTTGAAGACATTAAAAACCAAGAGGCGAAAGCATAAATTGCAAGAAGCTACAAACCAGCTTTAGAACATCAAGAGCTGTTGAGGCAACAGTGTGTGGTCCCCGCTTCTTTATTGATGCTGAGTCGCCATGGCAGCGCAAATCAACCAAAAGAAACTGCATGGAGAGAACAAATATCAATAGGTTCCGTATTGTTTAGCAATTCAGACCATCATCAGAATGATACATATAATGACCTGCCACATCGGGAATTCCTGAGCCAACCTCTTTGCAAAAGATCCTTCACCAAAAAAAAAAGAAAATAATAGTTTGTTAGTAACATGGTTCACAACCAGAACATAAAGGTAACAATATATAAAATGCACCAATTCACGGTGAAGGACTGCTCTTGTACCCCAGTTTTTCCTGCTCCCAAGGATGCCATGAAGGAGAACAGCTGTTGGTGGATCAGGTATTGATTTGTCCATAAATGAATTCCACTGCACCTGAAGTTAAGTGTTAAACATGATCAATCTTGAATTCTTGATAGCACAGGAACATCTCAACGTTGAACTAGTGTACAACTAATGACCGGACATTGAAGTTAAACTTACAAGGCTCCCTTGGACCAGTTCATAGGCCTGCAGGTGAAGAGAAAACAATTGTTACCACAAGGGTGGAGGGTTCGTCCCATACAAATACTCTGAAAGCTTCCATACCAGAACTCCAGCATGCTTGTCAACATCAGGCTGATAAAAAATTCTTGTGTCAGCCAAAGCCATCTGAGCACAATTGCACCGAGGGCACACTGACGACCTTGAATTCATATTAGACGACATCAGCATGCGATGGGTATGAAAATTTTCCTGAAACCAAGAGACAAATGTACAATCACAACAAAAGTTCAGATTCTGTTGGCGATGAAACAAATAAGACTATTTTGGGCAACAAACTATAGCACATGCAGGCAAGCCAATGTTCATGTAATAAAATTTTCTATACTGCAAGATCTTCATCACAACCCTGTTTGAGGTCCAGGTCTACCTCCTATTGCGTCATGTGTTTTATGGACTAAAAACACGAACACCAAACAGTAGTAAAAATACAAACAGATGTCGCATCTATACTCTTTAGCCATGATCATAGTAAAAATGTTTTTTTTGCAGTTTAGAGCCTTCACCACAGTCCACAGCAAACACTTAAAAAGCTCTAAACTGATCACAGAAGACTACACTGATCACAACAGCAAACACTTAAAATTGCCACCGAATAAATTAATGATGGTCTCTACAGTCACAATGACTGATAAGCCCATGGCCAATACTCCCATTATCCTAAAATTTGTTCCTTCTAGTGTCTCTAGGCGATATACATCATATTTAAGGACAATCATACCGCAAGTCCGCGACAGAATGAGAGCAACACAGTCCACGCTATGAAATCGAACAATCCAAGCAGGTCGCTCAAAATGTAAGAAATGCGTCCGTACAACAACAGTTTGGACGGTTCGATAGCAGTGAGATTGCGCTGTGAAGCTGACCCGATTGCATCCGCATTAGCCCGATGACCAATTAATTGCACACCAAAAGCTCGCGTTTGAGCTTCGACCCAACAAACCGACACGGAATCAGCTCCTAAAGCTACGACCGCGGCGACCGGCGAGTGAACACAGGAAGATTTCGGCGACCCAAAGCAAGCGAAGAGAGGAGCCCGTACCTCGCGCGGCCGCGCCGCGCGAACCCGAGCCCCGGGTCGCGGCGCGGGGAGGGCCACGGCGCCGAGCGCGTTCCTCCTCGGCTCTGCGGTGAGAGCTCGCGGCGGCGGCGCCGCCGCCATCAGATCACCGGCGAGTGGTCAGCAACGGGGGGCGGCGCACGGCACGGGTGAGCCCAAATCGGCGTGTGTTTTCGTGGGCATAAAAAATGGCCGATTTATTTGTTCGATTTCAGTGGCGTGGAGGCGGGCGGAAAAAAGGTGGGGGCGGAGAACCCAAAGATACAGAGGCTGGCGCGTGGGACCCCGAGAGACGTGGCTGCTCTTTGGAGACACAGACAGGTGGGGTCGGATACGTGGAAAGGTCTTCGTGGCGGCGGCGTGCGTGGTCGGTGGGCGGGGCGGGCGCGGGCCGCGCTCCGCAGCGGCGGCGCGGTGTCCTCTGTTCTCTTGCTCCGACCGTCCCGTCCGACGACGATCGCTTTCCACGCGCACCACCGCGTCGTCGCCTGCTGCTACCTGCTAGCTGGGCCTGGGCGTCTGGCCGGCGGGTCGGCGGGGTCTGAGCTTTCCTCGCAACTGGTTATTGATCGGCTTGCCGGCAAGGTTGGTTCATTAGCATCCAGATCCAGAGACTGACCATTCTACGGCATGTAGTATTCGGCATCAGCATCACAGCATCCAGCAGTCGACAACCCTAGTTCTCCTTGCAAATTTCCGAATGCCGCCGCCAATGGCCCTCCGTTTCTTCCGTGGCGGGCTGCACGGCGCAGACGACATAGTAGAACGGCTGAAACCAAGCGCGCGAGGCCATCGATCTTGCCAGTGCCAACTCCCTTCGTTCGGACCGCTTGTCCAAAGGAAATATGCAAAAGCAAAGGCAAAAGCAAAATCTTCCTGACTAACGACTGTTGGAAGACAAATAATAATCTGATGAGACTAAGCAACAAATCAAAAGGAGTTCTCTGTGTCTGCTTCTGGTCCTCTGTTCTTACATGAATGGCCGGATACGGCGTTTCGCTGTTCCTGGCCTATAGGCCTACCGGGTACGTTCGGTTCCACGACCCGTCGGCGTTGCTGGTAGCTCGTGCGTCGCATTCGGCTCTCTGCCTTGTTGCTACACTACAAACAGATGCACCTACAAGTGTTAATGCACGGGACGAGCTTTCCTTGCAATCGCAACAGCTGGGAGCAGCCGTCATGTCAGTGTTCGTCTTCAGAATCAAATTTCCAGCTGACGCTAGGGGTGACGACACGGTTCGTTGATCTATACTTTCAGAGAGATCCTGGTGAACCCGAAGAGCTGTTGGGCAGAAGGGGGAGATCAGTTTTCAATTGCAGAGCCTTTACCCCCAGCCCGGCCTAACTGCCCCACAGGGGCAGAATGCTGTATAGTGACAGGATTGCCGATGCAGCTTCCAGTGATGCAGTGACAGATTCTAACTTTGCGATAAGAGAACTGCATTCTGCTGTTTTCCAATCAGTAGTGCCATCAGTTCAGCTCTTCGCGAATTTACCTTTGATAAAAAAAACAAAGCATTGGTAAAGAAAACCCGCATTTGCTAGAAGAGGTGGTAAAGGAAACGAAAAGGAGGAGATTTGTGACAAGAGGTGGAGCTTTCTTGTTTCATATGGTCTGCAAAGCCATAGCTGAACCAAAGGCAAACGAAAGTCATCCTGGTCCGAGGTGCACGTTCCTCCACCAGCCCACCTGCTGCAAGCCTTGCCTTCTTAAACTTATCATCGCCGCCCAACCGTGCAGGTTCGGACAATGGCTTATGTGGTGCACGTTTTCAGGGAACCCTGATCGATCTCCATGTCTGCTGCATTTTCTTCTATTCTTGGCATGCTTAAGCAATGCCTTTTTTTTCCACTGAATCTTTGAGGAGATTTCTCTGAACTCTTCTGCACCTGGGCTTCGAATCCATGGCTCTGCATCTGCCTGTGCATTGTGGTGCTGCAGAAGGGATGGTGCTCTGAAGACCTAACTGGCTTGGCGAACTTTTGCAGCGACAAGAGGCACAAATAGATAGAAAAAATGTCACGTTGGTGTGCATCTTTTAGGGAGCGCAATCAGAGCCTGACGTACCAAACAAGTTTCAGGGAGCTTTGCAAACAGCAGACAATGAGACAAGTACAGTTGAGTTCAAGTCAGACTGTCAGAGTGTGCGATATGCTTTCATACGAGCTTGTATGTTATCAGGAAATCCCATTTTCGTTTTTTCCTGCCAATTCTTGCAGAAAACTTTTCCTCATACTGATCTTCCCTCGCAAATTACTCAAGTTTTTTTTTTGTTAAGTCGCCTTGCAGGCCAGTAGCAAATGCACATGAGCTCTACCGGCCTTGCTGCTGAACGCTGATCCAAATCTGAACCATTAAAAAAAAAGGTTGCCTTGCACAAGAACTGTGGTGTATTGGCCTTGGCCATGCATGCTGCTGATCATGATCTAGTGATCTTAAGGCTGTAAGGCATGCAGAGTCTTTATCAGCAGTGCTATCTCTGGCTTGTTGGTCAGAGTTGGGACATGGATCCGATAATCGAGCAGAGCCAGTGAGAGAGATGCTCAATGGTGCCGAATTGCCGATGCATGGTCGCCTCATTTCTCATCTCAAGATACAGGTTCCATTTCTGAAGGAACGGAGCTCGTGCCATCGAAAGGTCGCCGGCGACAACGATGGAGGCAGCCGAGGCGTCGTCGCTGGGGTTTTCCCCGCGGGCCGAGAGGCGAGAGCTCTCGCCGGTCGCGGCCAAGGAGCCGGAGCAGCAGCATTGGGCGTAGCGGCACTGCGGCAGCATCCAGTACACAAACCTCCGCGACGTTGTGGAGGAGGAGTGCAGCGGCGGCAGCGGCGTCGGCGACCACCACCAGGTGTGACGCGGCGGCATCGACGGCGGCGGGTGCGCCGAGTACTCGTGCCACGACATCCACGACTTCGACGCGTCCAACATCGGGATCCGGAACCAGCTGCTGAAGCACGCGGCGTCGGCGTACCTGCAGTCGGCGGTGGTAGTCGCCGCATGCCGCGACGAGGAGTGCTGCCTGGCACGGCTCTGGCGCCGCGTCGGCATCGGCGGCGGGCGGGGCGGGCGCGTGCTGATGCGCGCCTGGTCGTGGCAGGGGTGCGTGGACGCCCCGCCGTGCTCCTCGCTAGCCGCGTCGGCGGCGTCTGGCCTTCCTGCCTCTGGAAGGCCAACTATCCAGTTATCCTCCTGCCTTCCTTGTAGCTGTGCTGGTTGGCTAGCTCGTATAGCTAGCTAGCTTCACATGCCTCTTCTCCATCGATCGGCAATTCGGCATCTCTCCTCGTATCAGAACCGGAGCTGGAGATACTGAACTAGAAAGAGTCAAACAGCAGCTACGCCGAGCCCAGCTATAGTAGGAATCCTTCCTATATTATGGAGTATATGGACATGAAGTTAGAGTTGAATCTGGAGTCCGGTCAGGGGTGCGCGCGCAACGAGTTATTTCCTGGTAAAAAATTTCCGAGCCCAGGCACACGTCGCAGACTCGAGTCCGGGTCGAGGTGAAGCAGGAAACCGAGCCGTTCTCCGTCAAAGATCCATAAATATCGGCCGGTGACCGGCAAAACCCTTCAGATCCACCTATCCCATCGGCCTATACGCAACGATCCCCTTCAGTTGGAAAGAAGACGAGGCGGCGGCGGCAGAGAAATCAAACATGGAGGCGAGCACCAACGCGATTGCTGACGCCGGCACCGGCGCCGAAAGCTGCCCGCCGCTGGGCAACCTTCCTGTGCTGGTGTACGACCACGGACTGGACCCCAACAACGTGCAGACGGCGTTCGCCATCGGTGACCGGAGTCTCCACACGAGCGTCGTGCCGGAGCTGGCGAACAACTACTACCACGTGACCCCGCACGGGTGGGTCTTCCTCGTGTCGCCGGGGCCGTCGCCGCGCACACGCCTCTGGGACCCGCGCTCCGGCGAGAGCGTGCCGCTGCCGGCCGTGGAGCGCGAGCTGCCGGACAACGACTGGAAGTGCTACCTCTCCGCTGCGCCCACCGCCGCATCCTGCGTCGTGCTCGTGCTGCGCATGGACGAGCCGAGCTTCCTGTACTGCCGCGTCGGAGACAGCAGCTGGTCGGAGCACGAGTACGACATCGGCTCCAAGAGGCTGCCGCCTCTTCCCGCGCAGAAGATCGTCATCCAGGAGACGGCCGCGGTGGACGGCAAGTTCTATTTCAAGGAGACCGCGAAGCTGGGGGTCATCGATTTCTCGACGGCAACGCCGGAGTTCAGCTATCTAGAGTTCCGGAGCCCCGAGTTCCCGGACGGATCCAACATCCGTAGGGACTACATGGTCGAATCACGGGGGGAGCTGTTCTTTGCCGTCCTCTTCCTCAAGGGATTCACCCCGGAGGTCATGACGGTGCGCGTCTACCGGGTTGATCTGTCGGGGCCGACACTGATCGAGGTGGACGAGCTGGGCGACAGAGTGTTCCTGCTGAGCTACCCAAATGCGCAGCTGCTGTGCTCGGCGAGCAAATACGGGTTGAAGGGGAATCGAGTCTACTTCGTGCACAATCCGACCCACGAGTTGGATGGGGGATTCTTGGGCATCTACGACATGGAGGACAAGAGCGTGGAGGAAGTGCAGCCGTGCCCCGGGATGGAAGAGCTTCTTCGCAGTCCTTTCTGGGTGCTGCCTACTGATGATCAAGGACGCTTGTCATACTAGGAACCTGTATGATTAGTAGTCCCATTGCCAGCATCAATCATGTTACAAATGCCCTTATGTGTTTGTGGTCGTTGCCGTCGTCATAGAAGAGAAACAATTTCGTTTTGTGTCGTCCCTGCTATGTATGAATTGCTGCATGCTCGATAATCGAATAAACAATTTTATTCAAGTCCGGTGAAACTATTTATTTCGTGCGGTACCGTATTGTATCCTGGCGTGGCTGTTCAAGATTCCGTGTCGAGTAATGTACGAACGTCCTGAACCTCTAGTCCGCAAGCTTTTCTTTTGGCCTGATTTGGCCGCAAGCTTTTGTTCGTGAGATCACTTTTGTGGTTAGTGACTGTCGCGACAAAGTCATACTAGAAGACTGCTAAAAGCCGCAGTTCCATCACAGGACGCGTACTCGTGGGAGAGCGATCGAGAACATCGGGGGGGCAGATCGAGATTCGATGGCCAATCGAGTTCAAATCCTGTCACTGAATCGCTCGCCGCACGCGCTTGCTTCGGCCTCGTCGCGCGGCGGACACGGTGCGACGCGAAGTCCACCGACGCCGATGGTTTTCGACACCGCAAAGTCGCCGCCGGCCGTGCCCGTCCTCCTAACCTGTTCACCGAATGAGACCAGAACGACACTGCACCGTACGTCCACCTACGCACCCACCTGGACCCAGACGCCCGACCGCCCGGGGCCGCCGCACCGGAGACCGCTCTACCGCCGGCGCGGTGATGACAGTGACGACCATGGCCGCCGATCCCGCTGCTGCGACCTCCGCCTTGTCATGACCACCCGTTACCGACACCGCAGCCACTGCACCGTCGCCCGTGGAGCACGTCCCCTGCTCCTCAACCCGATATGCAAGGCGTGCATCCTCACCTCCAAGGGTCGACTGCAGCCGCGAACAGATGACGCTTCGCTTCTGGGAACACGGTTGACACCCGACCAGGCACGCACGAGGCCCCAATGCCGGCGACGCCGACACGGCCGGCCTGCAGACTGTCGCCAGCCATTCTCAGGCTCCAGAACTCCGTGACCGTGCACAGTCACATGCGCATGGCGGTCACAGACAATTAGACAAGGCATCAGCATGACAAGCAGACAAGGGGGAGCTGCTGGTCTTCCACGCTGCATCAACATTGAAGACATTTTACGTATAACTTACATTTTTCATATTTGTACTACTAATTTTTAAAATAAGACGGATCAAAAATCAACAGTGAGTAATTTGGGACGAAGGAAGTAGTAGCCTCAGTGTATTTGCATGTTTAGCCAAAGGGGGTGTTTGCATTACGAGTGCCAAAGCAAACTGGAGACACCAAATTTCCAAACAATGTATCTATGTTTTAGACACCGAGTTAAAAAAGCGACGGACGGGCGCCTCGTCTCCCCCGCGCGGGCGACGGGCGCTCCTCCCCAACTCTTGCGCCGCCGCCCCTCCCTCCGCCGAATCCCCGCCGCGCCGCCGCCCGAGCGGGTCGCCGGTCCCCCGCGCGCTTGCAAGGACGGCGGCGGCGGGGCCTTTCCTCCTCGCGCGCGGTGGAGCGGGCGGGCGCGGCCGCCTCGGGCCCCGGAGCGGCTCGCCGACGGGGCCGCCGCCCACGCCGCCGGGGTGGTGGGACGGCCGGATCCGACTTTGCCATGGCCGGATGCGGGGTTCCACGGAGGAGCGTCCGCGTTTGGTGGTCGGATGGGTGCCGGTCGGCGGCGGCGACGGCGGGCCCTAGGTGGTGAGGCGGTGGCGCGACTGCTCGGGGGTGCCTTCCGGCCGGCGGTCGGCGAGCACTTCTTTGGCCGGCGGGGGCTTCCCGTGTGGGGAGCTCGGCGGTCGGTGGGCGGCGCCGTAGCGGAGGTCCCGGACGTCGCTATTCTTTGTGGCGGCGACCGCGGCGCGGCCGCGGCGGCGTTGTGGTCGGCGGCGGACGGTGGGGTGTGGTGGCCTCCGGCGTCTGGCGGTCAAGCTTGTGGTGGAGAAGGCGGAGGTGGGCTTCGCGGATCTGCGGGGTCGCTGCCTGCTTGGCGGCGACATGGGCGGCGGTGGCCTGTTACTGGGTGTCGGTGTTGGGGGCCTACCTTTCTCGGACTAAGTGTCGGGGAAGGTTTTGGTTGCCTGATGATGTGCCCGGTGCAGGTTGGTGGTGGCTTGTGGTGGTTGGCGACCTCGGCCGACCTCGTGCTCGTGTCTGAACCTGTCTCGCAGCCTAAGTGCAGCGGAGGTCCGCTGGCGTGCTGCACGGTGTCGGCATTGGTTGACGGCTGCTGCGGGTTGCTTCCGTCCCTCGTCGCCCCCCTGAAGATCTGGTTCCTCCCGGTCGGTGTCGGTTCTCCCGCGTGGTGGGCAAGGTGTCGCGACTCTCGTGCCAGTGCTCGTCGGTGGGGTTGAGGGGGGCCTAAATGCTCGCCCCTTGCGCCTCGATGATCGCGACCGGTGTGGCGGTCCATCTTCTCCTCGTCGTCGGGTCGGCCGGACGAAGCGTCGGGCGAAAGCTCTCCCGCTTGGTGCGGTGTCAACGACGGCGGCGTCTTCGGGTGTCGTAGTCCTCCTTGGAGGTGCGGTTGGGATGCTTCCTCGCTTGGTCTATGTCTTCCGGGTGAAAACCTTTCTCCGGTTCTTCGGAGGAGCGACGATGGCGGGTGCGGTGTCATTTCCTTCTTGGAGGCGTCGCTTTGGAAGACTTGTGACTTGCTTCGGCGGCGGTTGGGCTTGTCGGGTGTTGGATGTTGTGTCGCTTGGTTGAACTTTTAGTTAGAAGCTTAGTCTTCTTTTTATTGTTATTTTGTTTTTCTTTTGCCTCGTTACAAGGCTTGGAGTTTAAGCACTCCGTTGTAATCGTTGGCCGTATATGTCCACTTGTGGACGTAGAGGCCCGATTTATAATCCTTAATCTAAAAAAAATGTTTTAGACACCAAATAGGTGCTATGGCCAGTCTGGTAGTCTCAGTGCAGAGTTTCATGGCACAATTACCTAGGTTGAGAACTAGGTAACTGTGACACATGAGTTTCATGGTGATGACACTTCTCTCACATATGGTGAAACTCTTTTTTCTCTCTCCTCGTAAATATATTGCCACATAAGCGAAATTGGTAATGTGCTATGATAATAAATGATCATGAAATGCTTTGTGAAACTAAAAGGAGACTGGCTGAAAAGGAGCTAAAAGGAGTTGTCTCTCCATGCTTCTCAGAATTTTTTTCAACAATATGTTTGGAACTTTAAAAGAGACAACCCGAATATGGGTGTCTAAAATTTAGACGCCCATTTTAGACACTTGATCCACATATACCAGTTCATACGTAGTACAATTCTAAGTTTCATCTTTGGCTGTTTCCAATGCGAGATATAGGAAACAACAATGTTTGCATATTTTCGTCCCGAAAATCATTTCACCTCTGCCACATTATAAAAAAAAATGAATTGACTTCTAGTGCAAATTATGTGATAGTGGGTAGTGTTTGCTTGGGGTGGGCAAATTTTTTACCCCACCCTTTGACCACTAATTAGATATATTAAATAAAGTCAGTTTACATAACTACTTTTAGAACCCTTAAGCAAAATCGCGAGACAAATTTGACAAGACCTTTGACTGCATGATCAAAGGATGATTACTATAGCATTGCTGTAGCAAATCATAAATTAATTAGGTTCATTAGATTCATCACGCAAAGTAACACTCATATGTGAAAAGATTTTATAAATTCACTTTCATTTAGCACTCCATGTATGCAAAATTTACAGGGAAAAAAATTGCCGCTGAGAACAAAACACTGATATTGAGATCCATACATCGTAGTGCCCTACGAAAATGTCAGTCAAAACATTGATTGCACATGAATATTTAGAACATTGACGTGCATTACATATTCTTATTTTACCGTTTGTTCACGCTCAACTTTTTTTTTCTCCGCGAAATGACGTCGGCTGCAGCAAAACGAACGGCTTCCCCGCACCGCCTACTTTATCCCCCAAGATGGTCTCGCTCTCACCGCTCGCTCCCCCCACTTTCCGAGATCAGGGTTTAGGAGAGACAACACATCGCGCGTCTTCGTCGTCGGCCGGCGCCTCCACCCTTCCAATCTCCCCTCGTCGCCCCGTCCCGCGCCCTCAGGAGGCAAGGACCCAACCCTCGATCTCTCTTATCATGTTCCTTCGAGGTTCTCCCTCTTCTCTCTCTGAAAACGAGCGATCTGAACGAGCGATTCGTTTATTCAGTTTTAAACTGGGGTGAATTTCGTTGGGCGATTCGTTTTGAAACTGGTGCAAATTGCGTTGGACTACGCGACTTCTTCGAGCTCGGAGTTGAACTGTCCGTTTTATGGTTGAAATCGATTCGCGGAATGTAGGATCACGTGCTCTCCCGTTCGTTCGGCCGTCTAGGGTTCTACAGAAAATGACGTGATCTCTGTTTATCTCGATTTTTCGGCCCGTCTAATCATTTCGTGGTGTTCACGGAATAGCGATGTGGTCTCTTTCATGTCCCCATCGGTCTACGACCAAATCACGATCTGGATTTCACATCATTGCACTTTTCCTCTCTAAATTGCGATTTATGTTAAACAGATGGAGAACCGGGGCAGGGACAACAACCATCGGGGCGACAAGAACACCGGGAAGGGCATCCCGAAGATCCTGGGGCCCGGGGAGGGCGGCTTCTGGACCACGTGCCCGACCTGCCTCATCCAGAATGATGACGACTGCAAGTTTTCTTTTCCAGATATCTGTCAGCACCGGGAGTGGTGCGAGGCCTGGCTGAACGCCAAAACACAGGCGAAGGGCAAGCCCTCCAAGGGAAATCCAAAGGTAATCACCTGTTAGCAACTCAACATTAACCATGGGAATCTGCTAGATGAAAAGTAATGTTGTGTATCTGTGATATTCATTAGATCTGAATTAGATGAGCCTAATGATATCGCATGAAGTGGTTTTATATACCTTCACAGAATCACAGTGTAGTTCATAGTTCAAATCCTGTCTGACTCCTTTCTGTAGAAGAGCAAGTTAGAACAGAGTTTTGTTATGCAAACCAAGATACATGGTTGTTTTGTTGGAAGGCACATCAACACTTACTATCAGTTTGCATTTCCGAGTTGTGTGACCTTTGGTAGTAAAGCTGCTTATTGCTGTTAAGCCTGACTGTCTAAACTTGGTAACAATGCAATTCCATTCTAGTCTTATTTATTGTAAGTCAGCCTTTTCGCTATGATGTATTTATATTTCCAACTAGTCACTAGCTTGCATGTGATCAATATCAATTCACTGCATTTTTAAGGCATTCTCTACCACTCTGCTTGCAAATCTGAAACTAGTTTCTAAATACACATTAATGTGCACTCAGCTTACCTGATACTGTTCCCAAACACATGTTTCTAACTCTTCACACCTACAAGCATCAAATTTAATGTAGTTGTCAACAGCATGAGATTAAACAGAATTAGATTGTGCAGCATTCTGGATCCATTGTTCGCTGACACATCTTGCAAACAGCTATATTGCACATAGTTTTGTATAAACTTCTTGTGGCCCTAGCTTAAATAGGCTAAGTAAATATAGTGCGCGGAGCTGGATCACTTGTGATTTGATTTACATTTCTCAGTAATTGTGCCATACAAACAATCAAGATTAAATTCTGAGTTTATTATTCTAATAACAATATAACATATCACACCTAGACTATTGCGATATTTCCGCAATAAAATAAAGTCAGGCCTGAATAACTGTCATGTTGTAGGTACAATTCAAGGTTAGCATAAATTGTGAAGTTCAAAAATGATCGATTGCTGTTGTTATTACTACTATACAATTCCTGGAGTATAATTCTAGTTCCAAAAATGATTGCTATGCAGTTCAGTGATAATCAACATTTAATCAACACATGTTTGCGAAAAAAGTGCACAGGTGCTAGTCTGTAGCTAGTCCTTGATGTGATACATCTGACATCATAGCAGTATACTGCAGCAAAATTCAAGAATGATGTCGTAAGAGCAGCTGCAGCGTGTACATTTTTTGAGTAGCACTAAGATTTGAGAGAGTAGGCAAAAGAGGCAATACACTGGAACAAACTTGTTCACCGGCAGCTAGGAATAGAAAAGGCTATTTGTATCAGAACTGTAGAGTGTTGCATGTGCATCCACAAATTGTGGGACCTACCCTTAGACCATAGGATGGTGTTATATGCTGGAGGATGTGGAAATTTAGCACCTCCCTGAGTTACCAGTTTGCAGCACCCCTAAAAATTCACAGGCTGCTGCCCCTCATAAAGCACATAGGATAACTGAATTATAGACCGCTGTTTACCTCTAACAAATGTTCTGTTAGGAGTAATTTATAGAACAGGTCAAAACTTTGTACAAGTCATTTGACTGAACTTGAGCCTCAAGCCTTTCTTGATTGACAAGCTTTTGACATGCTGTTCAAATATAATTGTTACCAGCACGGATCCAGAGAACTATCTGAAAAGATGAGAAAAGATGAGAATAGAGATGAAGTCTACGGTCAAAACTGATAAAGTAAATCTTTATGATCCAGGAATATCATGGAATCCTCAAAGAATACTGTGTTTCAGCCAATATGCTTTCTGAAAGGACTAGCAGTTTTTGGTATTCATTTTGGAGTGGGTCTGAGCCTGGAGTCTACCTAAATAGATACTCTAGGAATCTTCATAATCCCTCTGGACTATTTTCTTAGGCAAGTGTTGTCAATCTCCGGATACCACCAAACCACCATGCAATCCTAGATCCCCATGCACCATCGAATACCATCCCAGCCACCTCGATCGTGATTATTGTTCAGTTTCCAGGTTTTCATGCATGGATACATGCATGTGCACTTTAGGTTTTAGATACTCCTCACACTCAGAGTAAATAGCTGCATGGGAACCACCACTGGCCTTTTCCCAAAATTTATGGGTTAGTGATGAAAATTTTGAAATGCAAACCGAGATGCATGGTTGTTTTGTTGGAAGGTACACCATCATTTACTGTCAGTTTGTATTTCCGAGTTGTGTGACTTTTGGCAGTAAGCTGCCTATTGCTGTTAAGCCTGACTGTTTAAACTTGGCAATGCATAAACTCAATGCAATCTAATCTTATTTATTCTTCTTCTAAAGCTTTGTAATGTGCTCTCTTGTGTTATCTACATTTTGTAACACCTGTTTCTCCTTGTACCTTGTACAATTCTGACAGTAGAAGATCCACATGAGAACTAATGGCTCCTAAGTCAGCCTTTTTGCTATGATGTATTTATAGTTTCCAACTAGTCACTAGCTTGGATGTGATCAATATCAATTCACTGCAGATTTTAAAGGCATTCCCTACCACTCTGCTTGCTAATCTGATTAGTTTCTAAATAATGTTAATGTGTACTCAGCTTACCTGATACTGTTCCCAAACACATGTTTCTGCCAATAACTCTTCACTCTTACAGGCATCAAATTTAATGTAGTTGAAAGAGAATGAGATTGATAGGAATTAGATTCTGCAGCACCCTGAATCTATTGTTGGCTGACACATCTTGCAAAATGATATACTGCACATAGTTCTGTATACACTTTTTGTGGCCCTTGCTTAAATAAGCTAGGTAAATATAGTGTGGGGACCTGGATCACTTTTAATTTGCATATCTCAGTAATTATGCCACATGAACAATCAAGATTAAATCCTAACATTGAGTTTATTATTGTGCAGGCTTAAAAAGGTGCTGAAACAGAAGGAATTCATGCAACAATAGAAGCAAGAACTTATTCATGTTGATGTAACATGTTTTAGTAGAATTCTTACAGTGCTATGATAAATGATTCATAGATAACAGACAAGTGGAACTAAAACCACTCAAAACTTTGAACAGTTTTTGCTACAGGCTGGTTTGATATCAAAGGTACAGTTAAGTTTTGAAATATCTGGCACAGAAGAAGGGTTTTGATGTGTTTTGCATGTTTCCAATGGCTCTCATGTGGGCATACCATTTTATAATAATAACAATATACATTTTGTGTGGCACTACGGACACATTGACAATTTAGCTAATGGGATTTAACAGCAAAGGAAAGGGTTAGAGACTAGTTCTTCTATTCATACGCAGTTCCAAACTGACACTAATTTTGCTTACGGAAACTGGAATTTTTTTTAAAAAAGTCCAATATGATTATGTCGTCATATGTAGCCTCATTGGTTTGATGTCAATTTTTTGGTATGCCCAAGTTTTGGTAGGCCAAAAGTTGAGCAAAAAACTTGCCAAGATTTTGGTAGGACATGATTAATGTGGGCAAATTTGTTAGCCCACCAAGTAGTGGCCAAAATTTTGGCATGCCAATGTTTTGGCATCCAACCAAGCAGGCCCATAACAACTAATGATAATCATGAAAGCTATGAGTAGATTACCTCTTTCTTAGGCTTTACCAAGTGTCCCTCTGCTAGTTAACACCAGAATTTTACCACCAAGCATCGTCCTGTCCCGGCTCGCGACGGAAGCTCGAGGTGAGAAGATGGAGCCGTCCGGGATGGAGGGGAGAGGAATGTTGTGGATAGAGGCAAATCATGCGGAGAGGGGAACCAATCAAAGACCCAACTGCACCGTGTCGTCTCGAATGGGCCTTAGGACCCTCCCATCGGGGCAACCAATCACCCCCAACTAGAGCCTGTGGCGCGCCTCCGGCGCTCTATATCTTCAATCCAGCTTGCAGCTTAACGAGCTTTCTATAGATTTTGATTCATAATACTTCTGAGATGGATGCTTGAGGTAGAAAACAAACAGGGAACTCAAATAAAAAAAGAGCAGGCACTCGAAGCTACAACACGTGACCTATGCATAATAAAAATTACTACTTAACCACGCACTGAACCAACAAGGAAAACAAAATAAGGTTCATATACAACACACGAATAAGAGAAACAACATATTTCACAAACCACCAAAAACTAATTTGGCCAAAAGCTATTGCCATAGCTTTTATTAAAAGCTACACCAGCAGCTCATAGGGCCTACAGTTAGGAAGGCGCAACCTAAGTACATAACCAAGTTCAAAGGCTCAGACGAAAAAATCCACACTTACCAGGGCTTCATAAGCAGTAGATGATGATGCCAGGAACACAATGATGCCTGGATATTAGAGAAAAAGTAGAATCACAACTGCATTTAAACCAAATGTAATAGGCCTAAATGCACAATCAAACACAGAATGTAGCAAAGTAATTTAAAAAAAAATTCAAACGGGAGATTCAGATTACCATTGATGAGCTCTATACTATCCAAATTATCGTTGCTGGGCTAGGTTCCTGGATGTAAAGCATTGTTTATGTCCTTACTGCACTGTCTGCTCCATTTAATTTTGCGTCCCATGAAGCAAAGTGCTTGCAGTATATTGCGTGGTAAACCAGTGGCTGCCCCTGTTAGAAACAAACATGCTCAGCATGAAATTACCAGCACTGAACAAAACATCTTTCAGATTAATATGATAAACCTGACTAACATAGAAACTATGAACCAATATTGGTCAATATAGTCCATTTAATTAAAAAAAGGAAGCATGGTAAAAGTAAAACTGTACTGTTTCAACAAGTTTGGATTTCATGGAACCATAACGGTAGCATAATGAGATAACATCGTGGTACCTGGGCCACTGGATGTTTCTTTGACCTCCTATCTTTTACAACCCAATAAAATCTGACGTGGCATGAAATAGGAAGTAATTAGAATGACTTTCAGGAACATCTAGCCTACCTACTATCAGCTTGCAGTTCTTCTGAGAATATAATTGTTACTGAGGCATTTGTAGGCAAAATATTCATTTGCTGGCAAAGTTTGGTACAACTGCTCCTGGTGTACAAATATGAGGAGATTTATTATTCCTGATGTGCAATTATTGCCTTGCATGACAATGACCACTCAGAGTTTTAAATTGAAAGTTATCTGAATTTTCTTCCACTTTTAGAAATGTCTGTACATAAATTTAAAATGATGCTACTGACCTTCCATGTAGGCCATTATGATAGAGAAACAGATTAAATAGACTTATTGTTTGAAAAATAACTTGTGGTTGTAACTTAGCACTACATCATGGAAAGGGGAAGATATAGAAAAATCATGTCAAAGCAGTGGTGAATCACACTGCCTCTGAATCGATTTAGTTGTCGTCCGTAGTGCAACTTGGAAAGCTTTAAAATATTTGACACCCGTACTCAATGAAAAGACCATCTTCTGTTTCTACCCTTTTTGCCTTCACGTCGCTTGCTTCCTAGTTTCCAGAACAAGCGGTAGGATGTGTACAAACAAGAGTAGATAACTACTATAGAGGGTGAACAAGTAAATGTACTAGCTACTTAATTTGGTCGATTATGTCCGAAACGTTAAATAAATGGATACGGAGGGAGTACTTTTTTTACAACAAAACGAAGGGGGTAAATGTTCACAGCGTAGTTTAGCATGTCGACACTGGGAAAAACAACAATTCAGTGTTCTCTAGTGAAATAGGCAGCTAGTGTTGTTTGAGAAGCATATAGGCATATATCATCCAGGTGGATTGTATGATGCCTCACCACGACCTCAAGCCTAAACTGAATGTTTGATTTCCTTTTCTACCAAAAACCTGCACCTCAACACATGATGATATCACCACACTCCAGGGAATTTGATTGTAAGACTTTATTTTCTAGATGGACACTCCATAAAAAGAAGACTTGTAAGGGTGGTACCTCCTCAATGCACTTGCAGAGTCCACATAGGCACTCTAGCAGGAGCAAACAACTGATCCTGAGCATCTTCAGCTCATGAAGGATGAGATAGGCAGACCAGTAGCTAGGGCGCAAGGAACCTCGACCCGCCAAAGCACTGGAGCTATTTTGCAGATCATACCCCCAATTCAAGGTAGTGCATCCCATTGATTATGCGGAGTGTCTGATTTCAGCTCGATGAAAAACCTTTCTGTCACAAAAGTGAACCTGTATGAATAGAACACCATGTCTCATCAACTTGACATAATGCAACAACTTTTATGTGATATTTTCAATCGTATAGACATCACCCTCCCCCTTATCCATGGAAGCCAAGAATGTAAGAAGCATACCTTATGCGTCATATAGCACCTAAAAGCTGTACAACAAGATCTTTAGAGTTGATCCTGCAAATCAATCAGTAAAGGATACTCTACCTGGGTGTGTTCGGCAAGTATATAAATTTCAGGTGCCAATTAAAAGAAAAACAAAAAAAATGACAGGACACTAAACATGGGTGGATGCTGTTGGGATAAGACAGCAAACATTTACTGTGCAGTTATCATTTGTTTTTTTTCATGAAACGTCAGGATAAAGTTGGGTTTATAAATGCAAAATACAAACTGTGGCGTCAGATGTATGCTAGTTTTACCATTAAACAAACATGCGAGCGAAGGCAATGAAACCTTACCTGTCTGCATTAACTATCCGACCACATGTGAAAATTTTCAGGCCAATCCAAAGGTTATCTAGAGAAAAATAAAGTGCAAGATGTCAGCTGACTACTTTAAAAAATGGGGAAAAGCTAGCAGAGTACTGTCCATTATGCCCTATTGCCGACAGTACTCAGCAAACTGAATGCAGGCGGAGCAGAATATGCAGTCAATAAGCTAAGTAAGGACAAAAGGAAGCTATGGAATTTGGTGACAAGATGACTAGTCGCAGCTATGGTATAATTTACAGAATATGTGTCTTGTGTTGTTTATTAATACTCAAAAGACGATAGGAAACTAAGTGATACTATGAATTTTTTTTTGGTATATCGATGCATCATGAAGACCTTTTGGCGATTCACTGGTAGACAGTTCTGGTCTGAATTCTCTTTCGCATGGTGAGTGTGTGGAATATTTTCTTTCCACACTACATCAGAGATTTTCAGACATTTTATAAGAACCTGGAAATACAAGTTTTGATTGTATCATTTAGCTCAGGATCTATTCTCAGAACTATTCTCAGAGAAGTTGAATGTTGGTCAATGCATATGTTATTAAGGGAAAACATCTAACCGTTTCCTGCGGCCTAAATACCTTTTGGCAATTCACTGGCAGACAGTTCTGGTCTGAATTCTCTTTCGCATGGTGAGTGTGTGGAATATTTTCTTTCCACACTACATCGCAGATTTTCAGACATTTTATAGGAACCTGGAAATACAAGTTTTGATTGTGTCATTTAGCTCAGGATCTATTCTCAGAACTATTCTCAGAGAAGTTGAATGTTGGTCAATGCACATGTTATTAAGGGAAAACATCTAACCGTTTTCTGCGGCCTAATCATCTTAATCTACACGCAACCAAATCATCTAAGTGTAGAAGAAAAAGAGCATCTTGTTTAAGTGAAGACATTAAAAGCTTTGGTTGAAACTTAGAATAGTCAGTCTAAAAACTCAAGTGAAGTAAACTACGTGCGATCTAGAAAAATTTAATAGAAGAGTTAGATAATTAGTGACCTTATATCCGTGTGGTGGAGGAATCAAGCAACTAAAGTGTCTTTTAGGAGGAGGCAATGCACCATCAGGTTCATGAATCCAGCTTCAGCCCCATTTGGTATATCAAGTTCCTATCCAAGCAGGGGGATCAGCTTTGCATGCCATAAAACCCCTTAACACCGAAGAAAACAAACAATTAAAATCACGAACCAACAATCCACAAAAGAAAAAAAAAGGAAAAAGACTAATAACTGGCTAGAAACTTACAGGAAAGCTCTTGGGCTTAACAGCATCTCATCCCCAGTCCCAAAAATGGATTCTTCAGAGCCATCCTTACCATCATTACTGCCCCCATCCAAGTGTTCGCAAGAATTCGGTTCCATACTCAAATGTGATGCTCTTAACCTGCCGTTGGAGCCTGAAAAATACAGGAAGAGAAGGCCTAGGCACACAATCATCATGCAGCACAGCACAATGAGCACAGCCTTGCATCACTTTTGTCCCTCCCTAGGGATTAATAAAGGAGCAATGAAGTTCATGTCCTCGGTCACACGGATCTGCAAAGACAAACACCAGCCATTAGATACAACACAATGAAGCCATCACTAAGCAAGATGCTATATTTTTTATATAAAAAAAAAGACAATTCAAGAAACCCAACCAAAATAGTGGAATATGGATCGGAGACGAGGGACAGCTGACCTGAGCCTGCGCAGTCTCGATGCGGCGACGGGCGAGTGCAAGGAAGCTGGCGACGAGGGAATCGACGGTATGCTTGGCCGCGGCGCCCACAGCGGGAAACCATGTCGGGCGTGGAGCTGGGCGACATGGGAGGCAGCGACGGGCCTATCCACCGGTGGCCACACCATATATTGGTGAGGAGGCAGGCCACCGGCCGGATCTGGCCGGGAGGGTCGCGCCACCGCCGGGGTGGGCAGGCGCCGCCGACTACTGTTTCGGCCGGGCACGGGTTCGGGAGGGAGCATCGAAGGTAACAATTTTTTTACTGGTGAAGATGGGAGGCCGCGCAACAAAAACATCCGGCAGAACTACGGCCCTCTCGCACGGACTTCCACCTCCGGCATCACAGGCACGCTAGCACTTTAAGGAAAATTTTCAGATCTGAACATAGGAAGGAGGGGAGACCCGGGATGAAGCCGGCTGCCGGAGGTTAAACTGGCAGAATGGCTATGACGGGGGAAGGGAGACTGGGGCGTGCAACAGGTTATTTGCCCTCCATCAAATCTACTCGCAAATCACCTGCAGATAAAGCAGAACGTAAAGAAGAGATTGAAAACGATGATTCTGATGGGGAAAAATAGAGCTTTTGCATCAAGGTAGACGAAAAAACTTAGGGCGGGATTGAACTTACCACAGACTGCCGCAAGATGGCACCTTTCGATCACAGACGGATCATGGAGGCTCGTAAGACATGATAACCATCGTATTACGGTGTCCGGCGGCAAAATATCAGCGGCCGGCAAGGGATCGGCCACGCTTGCAGCGCCGCCGGCGGCGGAGGCAAGACATCGGCGACGGCGGCGGAGGCAAGACATCGGCGACGGCGGCGGAGGAGGAGGCAAGGGTTGGTCGTGCGAATTGGGGAGAGGAAAGGAGGGGAAGAGGGAGGCTACAGGTGGTGGGGGGTGTTCTCAACCGGGGGGAGATGGCTTGCCGCAGAGCCATCGGGTTTCCGGAGCGGGGCCCACCCTTGAGGCCGCGTGCCCGCGTCCAGCTTCCGGCGTCTCGGTCTGGCCAGTTGGTCCCATTTGTCAGGCTTTAGTACGTGAAAATTGTAGGCGTTTGGTAGAGAGCTGTTTCGCTGTACTCCCTCTAGTTCTTTTAAATTTTTCCGTGTTTACCCCTTATAAATAAGGTAACAGATGCATTATAAACAACAACAATATCTTGGCTATCCTGCTAGTGCAACATGTCCCGAGGCACTCCTTACTGCAGGGCGCAGGTTCGATTCGCACTGCTGTTGTAATTTTTTGCGTGAGGTACTTTTTGCATGTGCTTGCAATGCGCGCTCGGTTTTTGGTCGGTTGCCTGCTAGTGCCAAATTTTTCACGTTCCCTTCCAGTTTCGGCGCGCCCAATTTTTCACGTTCCATTTAGCGCGCGCTCAGCACCGGCCGTTCTGTTTCCGTGCATCAATTAAACACCTGGCCGCCCATTCCTTCTCCGTACTCGCTGCCATGGCTGGTCTGGACTTGAATGCTCCAGCTGAGTGTGCATGGCTGGACCTTAACTTTCCCGTAGAGCAAGAAGATGGCGAGTGTGGGGAGAACGATGGCGACGCCGCGGGGGGCTTGAGGAGCATGCAGGGGTCGAGCCCCTCTCGGTGAGGACGACGGCAACGCCACAACGGAGGCCCGAGGAGGCGAGCGTGTACACGGACACGGCCGCGAAGAGGATGAGCAGCGTAGTGCCGTCCGTGTACGACGCGTCCAACACTGAGAGGTGGAACGGCATGGTGCCGTCTGACGCGCGCGCCATGGAGAGGAGGTGTGGCGTGGCGCCGTCTGTGGGCGTCGCGGTCGGCGGCGCCGCAAGGTGGAGCGGCGAGGCGTCGTTCATGGAGTACGCGCCCAGTGCTGTGAGGTGGAATGACATGGTGTTGTCCGTGAATGACGCGTGCGCCATGGGAGGAGGAGCGTCGAGGCGCCGTCTGTGGGCATCGCGCCCGCCGCTGCAAGGTGGAACGGTGAGGCGTCGTTCGTGGATGATGCTCCCGGTGTTGTGACGTCGTGCAGCGTGCACACATCCGTCGGCGACGCTTTAGGTGAAGCCCTTCTTGTAGAAGTAGAAGAGGAAGAAGACGGCGGCCTCGACGTCGACCTCGACGAACCGGCAATGGAGGAAGAAGACGGTCTCGACGTCGACCTCCACGAGCCGGCACTAGACGAAGGCGACGGGTTCAACGTCGACCTCGTCAAGCCTGCACTGGGCCAGGGCGACGGGCTCAATCTCAACGAGCCACCATTGGAGCATGGTACTACTCTCACGTCTCAATTTTTATTGTTTGTGTCATGTTGCATGCATGCATGGTACACTGTTGATCACTTGTGGATATGCATGGTACTATTCGTGTAATCAGAGTTGGTCTATTGTCATAATAGAAAAGTTGTAGTTAATGTTCAGAGTTATAATTTTCTAAAGTTTGTTTTTTGTTAATTTCCGCAACCACTCATGCCTCGTACGTGTTTCCTTTGGATAGGATTTCATTTGAACTTACCTCTAGATGAGTTTGGCATGTTGATTTTGATTACTTTCAAAACAGCAACGGTAAATAAAAGTTAGCTTGGTTTCTTAAATTTTGGTACCACTAAAACATGATGGTCTCTAATGAATGTTCATTGTTGAAATAGAGCATGTTGCCGAGGCTACTGTTCAAGTGAACCACCGAAGGAAAGCCATGTCAGAACAAGTGAGAAAGCAAGTTTATCAAGCGTTGTTGCTAGAAGCAATAACGGGCTACTCCACAAGAAAGAGACCTAAATTGTTGCTGCTCAATTTTATCTCCACCTTCGGTCGGTTCAGCGCATATGGAAGAGAGGTAAAACACAACTAGCAAACTCTGTCCCAGTTGTGGTTCCTAATTTAAAAAAGGGAAGAGATGGTCGTAAGGCAATTCATGTTGATTTGGAGGCTTTGCGTAACATTCCTTTGAAGGATAGGATGTCATTAGAGGATGTTTGTGCTATGCTTAACATAAGCAAATGGAAGGTGATAAGGTTGTTGAGAAAAGGTTTGATAAGGCGTCATTCTAGTTGCATCAAGCCTTATCTCACGCCAGGTAACAAAAAGGCTAGGTTACAATGGTGCATTGACATGATTAATAGGGGATTGAATGGTGATCCAAGGTTCAGGGATTTCTTTGACTTTGTCTTCATAGACGAAAAATGGTTCTACCTATGCCAGAAATCTAAAAAGTACTATTTGCTCCCCGAAGAAGATGATCCTAATAGGACTTGTAAGAACAAAAACTACATTCCTATGCTAATGCTTTTGTGTGTCACCGCTCGACCGAGGTTTAGAGGTGGGGAGTGCATTTTTGATGATAAGATTGAATGTTTTTCTCTAGTGACTTATGAGCCGGCCCAAAGAAGTAATGCGGTAACCGGCCGTGTACGGGGAGATATGGTTATGAAGCCCATTCAAAATATCACTAGAGATGTTATTAGAGATTTTGTGATTAATCATGTCTTGCCAGCCATTAAAGCTAAGTGGCCACGAGAAGATGTAGGCAATCCAATTTATATTCAACAGGACAATGCTCCTACACATTTGAAGTTGGATGATCCACTATTTTGTGACTTGATTTTACGTACCGGAGGTCAGCGGGCAAATACAACCCACCACGTCAGCTCAATCTGAGATGGAGAAGCGACAAAGGCAAGACGACGACTCGCTCGAGCAGACGGCGATTATGTTGGAGATTCGTTCCTCTCCTCCAATAAGATGCATGCATGCTCTTAAATGCAATAACTCTTTTAGCCAAGATAAAACTCCCTTCCGTTTGGTAAAAGGAGTCATTTTTTAAGATTTGAGTCAAACATTGAGAAAATAAATGATGAATAACTTTTAAACCCGTTGAGTTTACAAATGTGAAAATCATATCAATAGATTTGTCTTGAAAATCATATTTCATAGAAGTATACATATATAATTTTTTAATAAATATTTTTATAGAAAGGACAAGTCAAAGTTGTGTTTTGGAGACCGTGTCACTATCATAAACGACTTCTTTTACCAAACCGGAGGGGGTAGTCAACTACATTGACGTGGTTGTTGCATTCCGCCAGCAACAAGCTAAATCATTAGGGCATCCGTAGTGGGTGTCGATACACTCTATACAAGCTGCCAGGTAGAAGAGAGAAGGCTAGAAAGAGAATATGTCTACGCTTAGAGCAAATCCAGCATATGGAGTAAATTTGATACCCTATATAAAGTTATTGGGTGGAGTAAAAATATTTTCATCCCTAAAACACAATTTGCTCCAACAATTTCCCTATTTTCCTTCCAACTCGTGGGTCCCACATGGCCACGTCGTCTTCTCCTCCCCACCCCAAACTCCATCTTTCTGTTCCAATCCTGCCGCACAGCGAGCCGAGGCATGGTGGAGAAGGTGAGGACAATGGCGCGCAGGCACAACAAGCTGGAGATCCTGCCGCAGTGGAAGTCCAGCGCGTCCTCCGACGGGGTGGCGTTGCCGACGAGCCCGCTGGACCGCGCCTCGCCCCGAGCTGCACGAACACGCGGTGCACGACGTGCTCAGGGAGGCGGTGTTGCGGGAGCGCGACCAGCCTAGAGAGGAGGTCGCCGCCCGTCGCGAGCTCCATGACGAGGTAGATCTTGGCACGCGTGGCGAGGACCTCGTGGAGGCGGAGCACGTTGGGGTGGCGGAGCTGGCGCGTGGCGGTGACCTCACGGAGCACGCGCGGCGCCACGCCCGCCGTGCCCATGACCTCTCCATTGTCGAGCACCTTCACCGCCACGGGCTCGCCGCCGGCGACGGGGCTGGCGTGGTAGACCTTGGCGAACGTGCCGCAGCCCAGCAGACAGCCGAGCTCGTACTTGTCGAGCAGGCTCTTACTCTGCTTGTTGCTCATCCCTTGCTCTTGTTGTCCATGGCATCCATGCGCACGCGGCGACAACAACAGCGAAACCCCCAACCGATCCCCAATGGCCGCCGCCGGTCGCGACCGCAAGGCGCCTAAGAAGCGGCGGGTGGAGGCCGCCGGCGCCCACCGTCCGTGCCGTCGGGCACATCCGCCTCCACCTCCACCAACCCCGCGCCCGAGGCCTCACTCCCCGCCGGTCTGCCGAGGTCGAGGTCCCCGGCGGGCTCCGGCGCTTGTCCGTGGCGAAGCACACCGGGGTCCTCCCGGTGCCAACCCGTGCCGCCGCGAGCGGGCACGGGTCGTCGTAGGCGGCCTCCCCTGACATGGCGGGAGGAGGAGGCGGATTGGATTGGATCCTTGGATGCCCCCTGACGCATTGTAGAACCCGACGGCGAGCCCGAAAATGGGGAGCCCTGGCATCATGTTCACCGCGGCGGAGGCGGGGTCCGCGTGGCCCGCACGAGATCTCGCGGCGACGGAGAACGATGGAGAACACGGTCTCGGACGGTGGAGAAGGCGAAGAAGAATTGGGCGTCGAGCTGGGTTGGACTCGATCTATTTTCGAGTGTTGTGACGCCCCAGGTTTTCGGTCGGGTTAATTAACCCTAGTCACCCAGTCAACAATGTTGACTTTGGTCAAACGACGGTTCACCTGGGTCATCACCTCGAAAACATCACCGGCAAACTCTAATGACACCTTTTGGTCAACCAAAGTTCACCTTGGTCAAAACCCCACTCAAAAACCCTTGATTCCTTGTTGACCCATCCATGTCAGCCGGAACTTTTGCCGCGTTCTCCAAATTTTCCCTAAACACTACAAATTCTCCCAATACGAAAGTTGTGTATTTTGTCGAGGGACACACTTTTCATGTTGGGTGGCATTGCTGGTTTGAAGTGCCAATGGGCGTAAAGTTCAAGTCAACGCTTGTAAGTACCATTCCCTAGAGCCGAGACATTCTGCATTTTGGCATCCAATTTGTGCAAAAATTATTGAGAAATAGGCTAGACGCCCTTTGTGAAACTGGTAGAGGATTAGGAGATCTACAACTTTGTTGTTGATCACCTTGTTCACTTCTGTTCAAAAAAATGGAGTTTTACGCAGCGGAAAAGGGCTAATCGAAATTGAGTCGGTGCTCCCGGCGCCAGAGCGCGCGCCTACGCGTGCGACGTCGCGACGCGGGCGCCACGCAGCCGCCCCGCCCGCCACCGTACGCGCACGCCGAGGCCGGCCAACACCCACCGGTTCGTGCGCGGTGGGACCACCCCCGCGAACCGCCATCCGCGTCCACCCCCTTCTCGCCACGCGCCTCACGCACGCAGCCGGCCGCACCGACCCGCACCGCCCGCCTATGGCGTCGCGCGCCGTACCCCCGCCCCCCACCGTGCGCCCTTGGTGCCCATGCCTTGACCCTTGACGTCCGTGCGTGTGGTCGTGAACCCCTCCCCAAGGCACGAACGCTTATAAATGGAGCCAAGCCGCCACCGCGCGTGACGCCACAGGCGCCGAGCCGCCGCCGTCCGCCATGGATGCCTCACGGTGAACTCCACCCCCGCATGTTTTTCCTCGCCAACACGTGCTGCTCCTCACTCCACTAGGACTCCCAGTAGCTCCTGCGCTCGCTTGTTGGCCTGCCCGAGCTGCCGCCACCGGAGCCGCGTGCCCCCGCGGCCGCCGCCGGACAGCCCGTCGACGGGCTCGCTCCCCCGCTCGTCTCCCGAGTAAACCAACCACCTCAACACATCCCCTAGACCCCCGTGAAGCTGCCCGTGCAACACGTGGACCAGCTCCGCCCCTGTCCTCGCGGAATTCGAGTGCCCGCGGCCGCGCCACCACTAGCACGTCGCCGCCGCTCGCCGGCAACACCCTCGGTCAAGCTACCACTGCCAATCGGGAGAGGCTGAGCCCAATTGCATATCCCCCTCGCTTGTTTGCCTGCCGCGCCTCTCCTCGCCGCCGGCGAGCTCGCTGTTGCCGTCGGTTCCAAGGGAGGGGAAGGCAAGGGCATAAGTGTGAAGTTTTAAAAACTTCCAGGGGGTTTCCAGCATCAAAATTCGTTACCTTTGTTGTACTTTGGCAGAAACTTGTAAAATCGATTTAAAATCGTAGAAAAATCCAAAAATAGCAAACCCAATTTTGTTGTGCTCTGTGTACCTAAAACTACAACTTTTTCCAAAGGTGTATATGTTTTTGCGCTTTAGTTTTTGCTTGAAAAATACAAAGGTAAAATACCTAGATCTGTGATTCTGTAAAATCTACAACTGATCTGTAGCTGAACCTTGGATATGTTGTGGATACTAGTATGTATAGGTTCTGTGCCAAAAATTGCACAAAGTTACTGAAGAAATCTTTTATTAAAAATCATTTTGTGAAATTGATAAATCTGCCTAGATGATTTTTGTAGCTCCAAATATAATTATTTTTGAGCCTAACTTCTGGCTATGATCTTGTTATGTTAAAAAGCACCTTTGGTGAATTTACCATTATTTTATCTCTGTTAGAAATATTATTTCCTCATTTATGCATGTTTTTAATCATAAATATGTGTAGCATGTTTCATAGAGGCTATATGTGTGTTTGTTAGATCTTTAAGCTTGTTTTGGACCAAAGCATGTGTGAGAGAAAGTTTGAACTCATTTCTGTTGTAATTAAATTAATATACATTAGCCCCTTATATACTAATTAGTAATACCTTAAAATTGTGAAATTAAATTCAGTGGCACAAAGGCCAGTCGTTGCTGTCCAAGGAGGTGCTCCTAGTCATAGGACTAGTAGGTGTTGTTGGTTAGGTTTGACATGTTTTAGTTGGTTACAAGGAGTTCAAACTAGATTAACCCAATAAAGGAGAAATAGGAAAAAATGCATCCTTTGTGTATAAGTTAAGGGAATGAGCTAAGGAAGTCAAATGGTGGTATCAAAAGTAATTTCCTTGCTGGTTGTATTTTAAAATTAAATATTCTTTAGTAGATGTGCACACCATCATATTAAAGGAAAGGCTAAATAGGCTTTTTGATTATCCTTAAAGGAAGAAATGTTTAATGCTTTTCTTAAGGTGAATATGACCAACCCTATGCCATTTGTAGCTGTTGTTGCTGCTGTATGTGAAATTAATTAATTAATTAATGTATATATATATGTACACAGTCACCATTAAAAGTTTAAATAAGGAAGCTTTGCACTATCTCTTTATAGGAAGAGTATGCTGAATGTATTTGTTATCTAAGTGAATGTATTCCAAATGTGCACCCCATGTGTCATAAGTTGTTGAAATTATTTAAATACGAATTGTCACTCAAGTCTTGCATTTGCGTCCTCCGTGTAGAAGTTCCCGACGGTAGCTACACGCTTGTGCCGGCGAACGTGAACGAGGGAGCTGGAGGAGACGTGCACTACGTCGCCATAGAGCAAGACCCGGGCCAAAGTCCGGAAGATTGTCTAACTACTTGTGCTAGCGAAGGCAAGCCCCGGTTTATTCATTAAACCCTATGTTTCTTTAAAACTGCTGAATTTACTTCTTGTTATTGTATGTGCATTTACGTTCAGGAGTTGAAATGAAACCCTAGTTGCATGATCCATAAGTACCTATGATCTTTTACTAGCATGTTAGGTCGCTAGTTGCTATGCTTAAGGATCCGGTACAAGTCGAGTGATGTTCGTCACTTGCGAGAGTAGGATTCCCTCTATGGAATCACCATATCGATTAAATGGATTGCTCATGTGGTAAGAGCATGGGATTTGGGCTCCGGTCCAGTGGCTTCGTGGGCTAAGCTTTTGAATGTACTAAGCACTTGTCGGGAATGGGACCGGTAAGCCTAGTACCTTAATGAGACGGTACGGGATTTTACTACTACTAACCCCGATTCGTCTCCTGCCCGGCTTGCAACGGAAGGAGGGTACATGTGTGAGGCTGGATGCACTGTGTGGGGCATTCAGATAGCCCTGTACCCGGGCCTGTAGGCTATCATCCCAACCCGAGGATTTTTGGGAACCGTTTGGTCGGTGTCAGCTCTGTGGGGCACCGCTCCATGTGTTTAGGTTACCTTGCAAGGTGTATGAATCAATCGATTGTCGGCCTATCACCGTTATCCGAGACTGCTTAATCAGCTGGCCATGATATCCCGTAATAATGGAACTATGTGAAACCTTCTGCGTGAAATAAATGTGTTGTACAATTCTTGATTGTATCAGTTGCTCATCATAGTAATGATAAATTCACTAGAAATTGAGCTAAAATATTGAGACTAAGGATTCATGATCTTAGTTGCTTTTTGGCAAAACAAACCCACCAGTCAAAAGCCGACATGTCTAGAGGTAACTTTTGTCGGATAAGTCTTGTTGAGTATTAGTATACTCAGACTTGCTATAATTGTTATTTTCAGGTGAAGTTGTTTGGCCTGGTAAGATTCCGCCCGGCTGGGGGCTGGAATGGGTGGATAAGGACGTTGAGTAACGGCATCACAGATGGCCTCTGGTGATGTTGTGACGTATCGTTATTAGTACTTCCGCTGGTTTAATAAAACTCTGAATGTTTTACTCTTACGTCAAGAATAATGGTTTGTAATAATTGGACCCTACGGGGAGATTGGTATTAATGTGTAAGGCACTCTGGACTCACCTTTGTGGGAGCTTTAATGCATTCGTTCAATCCTCTCTGTGTTTCCAAGTGATTTACCGGGTGTAAACCCGGCAATACTCAACGGGATGCTTCTTTATTATCGCCTAATGACCAAATGGAGTGGTTTAGGTGATAGTACGGAATTATCTCGGGTGGGGTTGTCACAAGTGGGCCCCACATATATGGGGTGGAGGAGAGATCACCTCTATAGAGGGGATGGATAGGGGTTTTTAGTCCATGGAGAAAAAATGGAGGCTATAGGGGATCTGTTGGAGAAGGTTTCATCCCCTATATGACTATTTTTTGCTATTGGGGATGGGATAGGGAAGCTGCTGAAGTTGCTCTTAAAAGCAACTCCAATAATTTGGCAAATCAACTTGGCATCCATCTAATTTTGGCAAAATAAGAAAAATTGGCCTCGAACAGTTTGGCAAACCAACTTGGCAAAAATAGAAACTCGGCAAAACTCACCTCCCCACGCGTATATATGCGCACGGGGGTCGTGGTTGCCATCGGTGTTTCCCTGTAGGTGTGAGGGTGAAAAAGAAATAAAGAATAGAGAAGGATTCCTGATGTAATTTTCAAGAGGTGGAAGGGTATAAACAAAATTTTGTTTCTCTCAAGATTCTTGATGTAAATTAGATCTAGATTTGGCAAGTGAATTATGCCAAACTGTTGGCATATCTTTTTATAAGTGAGCAAAACACAAGATTTGCCAACTGAAATTTAGCAAACTCTTAGAGATGCTCTAAGCCAGCGGCATTCTACGGCACACGAATCGATACTCGTGGGCCCAACAGAGTCCCATCTCATCCCTTTCCCCTCTCTCCTCAATCAAATCACTGCCATGATCATCGTCCGGTGAGCCGGGGCGGGCGGGCGCTGCCGCCGGCGAGAGGGAGGATGGTGCCTGCGGCTTCGCTCGGCCACCGTGCCCGAGAAGTTGAGTGGCCTCCCGCAGCCACATCTCCGGTGTGCCGCTCCGTGCCCACACCTCCGACAAGGGAGGGAGGGGAGCTGGGGCCGGCGTTGGAGGTTGGGCTGCTGGGGGTGCGGAGGTCGGGCAGGCGCAGGGCTGACGACCGTGTCTTTGCCGCCGTAGAGGATGAGGAGAGGGCGCGACCATCATGGTGCCGAGGACAAGCAGGCGAAGCACCGTCAGTAGCATCTTCGAGACTACCAGCACGGGGCACGAAGGTCGTGGTGGTGGTCGCCGACGTGGGGGGAGGGAAGACTCACTGACCACCGGCGCGAGCGCAGCGGCGCAGGAGGCAGCCACGACCGCCGGGGGTGGGGCCTCGGCGGGTGAGCGGCATAGCTCGGCCTCGGTGTGGCCGGTCGTGGTGGCGCACTTGAAACGCCGTCTCCCGACATGGCGGGACAAGCCGCCCGGCCGCGGCCACGGTGTGGTCGCGGCACGTGCAGAGGTGGGGGAAGGAGGAGGCGTGAGAGAAGTGTCGGTGCAGAAAGTAGTCCCGACACTAACTAGTGAGAGCGCTGAGATCTATCCCTCGATGGCCGGTGCTAAGCAACTAGTGACGCGAGATTTATCCTGGTTCCGGCCGGGGCCGTACGTCCAGCAGTGGTGTGCTCGGGGCACTATATTGCATTGCACCGTAGTGCTTGCAGAGGGGGGCTACAAGTGAGGCAGGAGAGGAGGCCGGGCCTCCAGGTCCCAGAGATTTTTTATTGAGGCAAGTGCCAATATCGTGGTGAAGACAAAAAGCGTGTGGGTGAGTGCTCTCTGTCGTCCCCCCCGCGGCCAGGGGACTGCCCCTCCTTTTATAGGCCAAGGAGGTGGCAGTTTACAGGCGGGCCGCACTGTTCTAGCTACGTGTGATGGCATGTGTTGACGGTGAAATTCCGTCAATCTAGCCATGAGTTTATCCTCGGTGTTGGCATGAGTTTTATATCTTATCCATTGGTACTAACCCCCTTGATATGATAAGTTCATTCGTGTATGTCGGTTTTGGAGTTTAGTGTTTATGGAGGGTTTTGACGTTGAAAGCAAGACTTCCGGGATAAGTTCATCAAGCACCTTGTGACAAGACCTTGAAGCCCCATACAAGTCATGCAATGAAGCAATCTTGACTCCAAGAAGCCCTGGGACCAAACCCAAGAAGATGACAAACTCCGAGGACTTACCCAGAAAAGTGCAGAATCTTGCGGGACAAAGAGCTACGTCCAACTCGGAGAGAAACTGACAATAATGGCCCACATGCAGAAGGGGGAAGGATCAAGAAGACTCGGTAACCTACGTAGGGCAAAGGAGGCAGACAACTGGGTCGGGATGGGCCTAGGCCGGTTGGCCTAGGTCGGCCGGCCCAGCCCATTCCAGGGCCCGGTCACCTCCCCCTTTGACCTAGCCGCCATTCGGGCTATTTATAGCCCCGGGGTCGAGAGCCACGCATCAACTCATTCGTCATCGGACGCCGAGGAGAAGAGAAGAGAGGGACACCATCTCGGAGAGGAGAGGGTCGAGCTAGTTGACTAGGGTCTCCCTAGCTGACGTGGGAACCTTGCAAGGAAGACCACGTCGGAGTTCCCAGAGCTAGAAGCAAGATCAAGGTAGGATCCCGGTGGTGATCTTGTTCATATATCATTGTACTAGTTGATGTATCAAGTTGAATCCGATTCTTAGTGACTAAGTGTTTCTCCGAAGTCTTCGTTTTCGATCGGCTTTGCTTATTCTAGATCTATTCTTGAGATAGATCACATAGGGTGTTCTTATAGCCGCGGTGGCTAGAGGTGCACGCCTGATCTTCCGAAAGAACTCGACTTGTCCTCGGACTCGCCCTAGACTACCCGCATGAATAGGAGTTCGTTGTGACAGAACGGTAGATCTGAAAGGCGGGCGTTTTCGGAGTCGAACGGGAAACCACGGTTTAAAGAGGCTTCTAATGAGATTTGATTTGCTACTTCTTTTTTTGCTTGGAACTTCAACAAAAGGCTTGACCCGATCTCTCTAGATCGGTTTATCTACCCCCTCTATCTTTGTTACCTCCAGTCTTTAGTAGATTAGATTCGTTTTTGTGTTCTTTAACTAAATGCATTAGGGTAAGTTACTTTGCATTACTAGATCATCTCTTGCGTCACACATTTGTTCCACGGATTCGATACCTTGGGTTCACCACTCGAGGGAAGAAGGGTCCCTTGACTACGACGGGAGACTTGTTCGCTTGCAAGTCTAAACGAACTTTGATACAACTATTAATCGTCAACAAGCCCCTTTTTCTGGCGCCGTTGCCGGGGAACAAGTGATCAAGATTTGATCTTTTATTGCTTTTTTGTGATTTTCAGTTTTCTTTTACTTTTTCTTTTTGCGTCTACTAAGCTTTGATCATCCTCAAAATAAATCTAGTCTAGTTTGTCTGTGACACCCTGAAATTCCATCACTAAAAATCACCTAGCAAGTGTTCACATAGCTTTAAGGATTTAAATTGGAATTTGCTATTTAATTTGAGCTTTAAAATATTAAACTTAATTTAATAAATCTAGAGACAACAAGTGATTGTGCATCATTATTTGTCTTTGCATGGTTTTTGGTTGCTTGTGTGACTTCTAAAAAGATTATAAAAATTTTGTGAAAATTTTGAAAAGGTTTGATTTGAATGTGAATTTAAAAGGATGTTTTGAAAAGAGTTTGAAAAAGAAAAGGAAAAAAAGAGAAAGCTTACCTCGCTTACCTTTTGGCCCAGCGGCCCAGCAGCCCTCCTACCGCCTCCCCGCAGCTGCCCACGCCCCGCCATCCCTTTCTCTTTTCTCTTCTTCCACTGACACGCCGGCCCCGTATGTCAGTCTCCCCTCCCTTCCCCTTCCTTTCTTTCCTCTCCTCTGTTTCGCCCGGGCCGGAGCGCCGCCGCGATCGCCGCTGCACTTGGCCACCTCCCTTTCTCTCCCTGCCGCTTGGGTTAGCCAATTAAGGCAGTTAATGCCCCGCAATCAAGCTCTAGCCGTTTCCTGCCGTTTTCACCTCCCTCTTGATCAATTGCGCCGTATTGACCGCCGACCATCGATGGCAAGGCCGTCGACCATATGTCCCTTCTCCCCTTCGCCTTCCTTCTCCCTCTGGCCGTACAAAGCTCGGGCAACCCTTTCTTTTCCTCCCTTTCGCATTCACTCGCCTGTCTCTGCGCCCGAGCACCCCACGCACTCAGCGCCGCCGCCTTGTTTCTGCCGCTGTCACTGAAAGAGCTTGTCGCCGGTAAAGAACCTCCCCTTCTCTCCATTTCTTTCTCTCTAGTGCTTCTACCGGCGCTCATTAAGCCTACCATGCCACAGGTTTTCGTCCCCAACGCCTTTAGGAGCCGCGCCCCGACCACACTAGAGCGCCGCCCGACCCACCGCCGTTGCCAAGCTCCTACACCGTCGCCTCCCCTTCGCGAGCCCGCCGCCACCTCCTGCTTGCACGCGTCCTGGATCGTTGGATCGTTGATCCACGGCGCGAGTCAAATCAAGGGGATACCCCTTTCGGTGCGGTCCACCGTGGACCCGTGCACCGGGTTCACGGCGCGGTTCACCGCGCACGCGCGCGTCCACGGCCGTTGGATCGGAGATCCACGGTCCGGCTGTGGTGTTTTCTTTTAAGAGCCCCTGAACAGTTTCCTTTTCGCATGCCGGTCCTTCCACCGTATAAGAATCTTGCAGTTAGGTCCTGGTTTTTGCAAGTTAGCCCCTGTCTACCCTGGTTAATATCACTAGAAGCCTTTTCCTTGTGTTTTAGCACTTTAGCCCACTTGTTTATATATGAAATTATGTTTTAGCCCCTGGTTTTATTTATAAAGGCTCTGTAAAATTTAGTTTTATTGCAGATAGGTCCCTATAACTTGTTTTAAGCATAACTTTCTTGTTTTAACTCCGTTTTTAGCGTTCTATATACCGAAATGATCGTCTCAGCGAGTAGAATTATTTAGACAGAAAGTTTTTAACTTTTGCTCCTGTTCGGTGTACTGTTTATTTATTGTTTTTTGTATATGTTTGTTGCGTAGATATCGTGCCTGTTTCGTTTGAGCTCCCCATCGGAGGTGATGAGGAAGAGCCTGCTTTTGAAGAAGAGTATACCCAGCTTGTAGAGGAAGGAAAGTGGCTTGCCCCCTTTGCATTCTCTCTTTTGAACCTATAACACTGCATGATTAAACAATATTTACTATTTCAGTTGCAATGCATTAATATGATGGGCAAATACCTTTTTAAGGACTTGACTAGATGTTTTATCCTGTTACCTTGATCAACCATGTTTATCAAATGCTTGGGTAGATAATTGCTTAGCTTACTTAAACTTGGGGTGGTTTTATGTTGGTTATACAATGCAACTCGGTTCTGTGTTGGATATGTTATTGTTAAGAAAAGATCACCTAAGATTTAAATGGAACATGGAGAACCACCCAAGACAACAGTACAACCACAGTCCACATGGCTCTGGCTTAGCCGAGTAATTAGGAGTGGATTAGCTGATAGCCTTTTCCGAGAGGGGCACAGGGGGCTCGGGGTTGCAGGGGTATAGCCCGGTTCTTTTGGGGTAGCAGCCTTGGCTAAGGTGCTGACCATTAGGGAGGGTTATGGTCCGCCCCGAGTCAGAATCGTCGGCGGCCGTTGGTTTCTCTTCTTTCCTTTGTAAAGGATTCGTAGTGAACCCCTAGCCACTCACCTTGGAAGTGTTTAAGGGTCTAGCTAACCCGGGCAAAATGGGGAACACAAACTGTGTGGGTAAAGTGTACAACCTCGCATAGTGTAAACCGATCAGTCAGCCGTGCTCATGGTCAAGGGCGGCTTGGACCCTCACATGATAATCAAACTTGAAGATGGATGTAAATCGTGGGTCTTATGGTTTGGGTTAAGATGTCTTTAAAGTTAAGTGGGTTGGTATGAACTTACACTTAGTAACTAGGTGCTGTTAACTAAAACTTGACCAACTTATAAAATGCTTACCGCTGTGAACCATAGGCTATCCTTGTTAGCCTTGCATGTTTCCCCCACTTGCTGAGCTCCAACCATAAGTGTGCTCACCCTTGCTTACCGCTGTTCAGAGGAGAACATCGGGGGTGAGGAAGAGTACTGGAGCGACTACGAGGAGTTCTAAGGCATGCGGATTCCCCAATCATCATGCCTGTGGAAGCTGAAGAAGGAGCTACTCGTCTTTAGTTATTGTTTTGTGTCTGGACCTTCGAGTCCACCCGTCTGAGTGTAATAAAGAATAATTTATCAGTTTAACTCTCGTATGTTTTATTACTGCAATGGTATTACACTCTTTTGTCTATCATGTGTGGGTAAATTGATCCTGACGCACATATGAGATGCATTTGGTTTTCCTTGTAAAATCGGGTGTGACATTGTCTAACCCTAGTTTTCTTAGATTTGTTTTTACTTTTTATTTTTGCATATTTTGTTTATCGCTAACCCTAACAGGAGATGGACGGCTACCTCTCCAACAAACCCGATAATTTTGTGAATGATCCAGAAAAACTTTACAGGCTAAGGAGACGCGAAGCACATCAAGCTAAAAAGCTGGATTTTGTAGATTCAAAGTCAGAAGACGAAGGATCGAAGGAATCTCTGAAGAATTCACCACCTCAAAGTCCTCGGGAGAATCGACTTCAACCGATGGGTGAACAACCTCCGCAAGAACGCAAGATCGGGGAGCTATGCACCCCGAACATCATCGACCTACCAATCTTGAACCTCGCGGAGATTGGAAGGCCGTTCGAGATCAAGACCTCAACAATCCGCATGGTGCAACATTCACCCTTCACCGGTAAAGAGGATCCGAACCTTCACCTCCAAGCATTCATTCAACTATGTCAGACTTTCAACATGGATGGGGTGACTCAAGACCAAATGAGGGCAAGGCTCTTTCCGTTCTCGCTACTCGGGAAGGCTTTGCAATGGTTCCACTCTCAACCGGCGAAGACGGTACAAAATTGGAATGCGTTGATGAGGGCCTTCATGAAGGAATACTACTCGCCGGGTAAAACTCAAAGCTTGCGTAATAAGATTGCCACTTTTGCTCAATATCCTACGGAAACTATCTCAGAGGCATTCGAGCGCTTCAATGAGTACACTCAGGTGGTTCCACATCACAAGTTCCCGAAGGAAGACCTCGTGCAAAAGTTCTATCAAGGACTCACCATGGCGTCAAGGACGATCATCGATGCATCGGCGAGAGGATCTATCATCGAGCTTACGTCGACCGAAGGTTTCACTCTATTAAAGAAGGTCGCGAATAATGACACGTGGGCATCATCCGGACGCCTACTTCCGGTTCAACCCACGGGGAACGTCAAAGGAGTCTTGCAAGTGGAGAAGGAAAACGTTCTTGAAGGCAAGATCGATTCACTCATGCGGAGTTTGGAGAAGATGGAGATAGAAAAGAAAGAGGCTCAAGATTTGAAGGCTGCCGAAGCAAGATCCACATGTGAAGAGTGCAGAGAGTATGGCCATGTCCACAAGGATTGTCCGGAGGAAGCCAAGGTGCTCGACTACATGAGGAAGGGGGGAATTGTCGAACTTCCACTACGGGCAAGGTAGACCTCAATTTAATGCAAGCTCATCTATTCCGAATTTGGTTCCACTTCATATACAATTGAAGGACTTCATGGACGAGCAAGCTAAGATCAACAAGGACACCGTCACCAAGTTCAAGGCCATAGACAAGGTGTTGGAAAACATCGATAGCAAAGTGATGGAGGTCGGAAGCTCCAACCATCAAGTGCTCAACATGATGAAGATGCTCGAGACGCAAGTGGGACAACTTGCCGGGCGCCTCACTACTAATGAAGGGAAGCTTCCGGGACAACCTAAAGGTCCCGAATCGGCGAAGGCTATTCAAACACGTTCGGGAAAGGATACCGAAGATCCGGAACGTTCCGCGGGAGCAAGGAAGCCTAAACCATCCGTCGGCGCAGAGGAATTTGCTCAGGAGGAAGTTACGGAGATCGTCACCAAAGAGCCCGAGTTTGAGATGCCGGGAGAAGATACGAAGATACCGCAACTCAAGCCACACTACTTCCGAGGTAAACTTGATAACCACTTTGAGAAGTTTGTCGAGGTTGTGCGTAGACTTAACATCAACATGCTGTTATTGGATGCCCTTCAAGTACCTACATATTCTCGCTACTTCAAAGACATACTTGCAAATAAATATGAGATAGCAACACTCGAGGTAGATCATGTCAAGATGTTCGAGGAATGTAGTGCCGCTATTTCTAATGGGCTAGAGAAGCAAAAGGACCCCAGATGCCCGACAATTCCATGTTCCGTTGGTTCATTCAAGTTCGAGAAGGCGTTATGCAACCTTGGAGCAAGTGTGAGCGTCATGCCAAGAGATGTGTTCGAGAAGCTACGCCTACCATTGGAGCCTACGGGTATGTGTTTGGAGTTGGGTGATAACTCCATTCGCTATCCCTTGGGCATCGCCAAAGATGTGCCCGTGAAGGTCGGACACCACTTCATCCCCGTCGACTTCGTGGTGCTCGAGATAGGAGAGAGGGAGAAGCCATCGCTCATCCTTGGGAGGCCTTTCCTCAAGACCGTGGGAGCTACTATTGATGTTGGCAAGGGGGAGATCATGTTCGACATTAACGGAGAAAGGAGATCCTTCAAGTTTCGACCACGCCTCGAGGTATGCAATGTGATTGAAGTTAAAAATGTTCCACCTCATCGTCGCGTTGTTAAGGAAGAACCAAGGAAGAAGGGCTGAAGAAGAAGAAAGAGCCAAAGAAGAAGGACGTGAAGAAAATCAAGGAAGTTGTTGCATCCGTCATGACAAAGAAAGAAAAGCCGCCTGTGAAGACCAAAAAGATGACTAAGCCGGAAGACAAGCCCGTGCCCAAGATGGTGCGGAAGTGGGTACCCAAGATTGCAACGCCTACAAAGAGCATTGATCCGAAGTAATCAAGTGAAGAAGTCTAGCCATGACTATAAACGAAGCGCTAGGCGGGAGGCAACCCGTTTCGTCGAGTCAAGAATAAGCTACCGGGAGGACAACCCGATTCCAGGTTTTTCGAGTTTTTAATTCAGCTTTGAATTTTACTACGCAAATACATTAGACTTAGAAGTGGTTGAACAATATTAGAGACATAATTCTTGGCTGAATATTTTGCTTTGATGATAAACCCTTTACATGAACCATCTTATGTGTTTGTTTGCTTCTTTTCGAGAAACCACAACCAAATAAATTCAGAACCTAACTCAACCATTCATTCTCATTATGATGTTGTGGTTGACTTGTTTTTCATGCAAAAAACACACAAGTAGAGCCACGACTTGTACCTAGGTGTTAATTAAATTTCAGCACGTGGTAGGACTCGCGTGAACCTAGAAACTAAACTTTTGGTTGGTTTAAAAATCTATATACTTGGTTTCTCTAAGATTAGAATTTTGCTAAGCCTCATTTAATTTTATTTCATTCAAAATCTCTCTCATTTAACCAAAATTAGAACCTAAACCTATGCCCCCATGATCAAGCCGGGAGAAGTTTTCTCTCAACCAATGAAGGCAAACTATACCGATGAGACCGATATAAATGTAGTTGGAAAGTATTTTCGACTTACATTGGTTTTTAATGGTTTAAAAACTTCTCTAAATTTATGCTTGAGCTTTTCTATAGCTTTGAAAATATTTTTAATTTTCGAAATTAGAGGAGTGCTTAGCCTTAAATATGCTTAGAGGGAGGCAATCTAGTTGAAGTTAATTATGCTTGCACCATAATAAATCATTGGATGCCCTTTCAACAACTTTCATCAAGACCACATGCAAAGGACAAGCATGGGTGGGCAGCAAACATAACTTTGCAAGAAATTCATGGTGACATGTGAAGCAAGTGGAGCAAGGGAGCATGGACATGACTCAAAGCATGAAGCATCAAGTGGAAGGACCAATAATGCAAGAAAAGGAGTGGACGAGAGCGTTTGGGCGGTGCAACTCGTGGAGCACACGGGCAAGAAAGTCACGGAGGGGAATGATCATGCTGGGAGAAAGAGCCGAGCCAGGGGGGCCGAACCACCCTAGGCCGATCGGCCCAGGCCGGCCGGCCTGGCCTATAAATGGTGCCCCCGGCTCCCGTCTTCTGTAGGCAAGTAGCCCTTTCCTTCCTCAGTTTGTGTGCTCAAGTTTTTGTGCCCAGAACCACCATAGACATAGCCATCCTTCCCAAGCTTGATAGCTCAAACAATTCACACCCTTAATCCACTCAAAGTCCACATTCCGAAATAATTTTTAAGTGCCTAGTTACCGGTTGAAACCCGGAATTTTAGTGGAGAGAAGAGTGCTGCAATCATGTGGAAGAAAACCACAAGTCTCTTCACCAAGAAGAAGGGGTCATCGTCGTCCAAGCCATCTTCAACGACGTCTTCGAGGAGGCACTCAGTTTCTGAGTCTCCTCGGAGCACGGAGGAGGACACGACACCACCAAGGAGGAACGACACTCTCCTCCTCGGTGACATGAGGGAAACAAGGAGCACATCCATGAGGTTTACCGAACCTCAAGGGCGTACGGAGGAGTCGCCCGTCCCACCTCGTCGATCGACCCGTTCCGCGCCACCTCCATACACTCCGTGGTACTCCACATATGGCTTCATCATATTGTCGGAAGAGGAGGAGAAGAAACTCTCTCGCCTTGAGAAGAGGCTTATGGCAAACGTCGATTTCGATGATCAAGCTCTCAACGCATTAGGTTTCAGCACAGACATATATTATATGTTGGGGCACCTTGGATGGGTGCAATTCTCCAACAGGGTGTCGGCAAACACCCACAAGGAGTTTCCCTTGGAAATCTTGATGACTATGGCGCCTATGCTTGATGAGGGGGTGCAAAGTTTATCATTCCGTTTGGAGGGAATTCAACAAGTGGTTCCCTACGAGTATATTAGGGAGCTACTTGGGTTCCAAAAGGGAGCTCCGGAGAAAGTCGACGTGCCGGATGACATGTTGGATGGATTTTGAAATTTAATCTCCGGGGAAGCCCACCAACAACGAAATTTTATGAGAAAGAAAAAGGCAAAAAAATGAGAAAAAGAAAGAAAGAAAAAAATATGAGTACGAGAAAAAGAGAAAAAAAAGAAAAAATATGAGTATGTGTAAAAATGAAATAAAATAAAGTAGAGTGAACTCCCCGGTTCTCTAAAGTGCATTAGGAATTTCAAGGCTTCAAGATTAAAGATCCATACTCATTTTCCAACCATGTGCAATCCGATAACGAGGACTTCCTTTGTGCCTCGGGATCACTCTTTGCCATTTGCACATGTCCACCTATCTCAAGTGTGTGTTTTCCTCTTTCCCCTCCTTGATATAACATTATTTTCCAATGACCTTTTTGACGAGTCTCGGTAAGACCATGAGGAGATTGTCTTGTTCTGACAATATCTCATTTATAATATCTTGGTAGGGCTAAACTTTCCCAAAAAGCTCCATATAAAGCCTACCACATATATATATGTTATGAGAGGGAAAGGAGTAGAATAAATAGGCTTGAGAGACAAAGTGAGATGAGAGTTCATGAGAAATATGCAAGTTGATTCAAATTTGTGAACATGGTTTAGCTAGCCGACTAGGGTCTCTTTAGCCGACGTGGAAACCTTGCAAGGAAGACCACGTCGGAGTTCTCGGAGCTAGAAGCAAGATCAAGGTAGGATCCCGGTGGTGATCTGGTTCATATATCATTGTACTAGTTGATGTATCAAGTTGAATCCGATTCTTAGCAACCTAGTGTTTCTCCGAAGTCTTCGTTTTCGATTAGCTTTGCTTTTCTAGATCTATTCTCGAGATAGATCACATAGGGTGTTCTTGTAGCCACGGTGGCTAGAGGTGCACGCCTGATCTTCCGAAAGAACTCGACTTGTCCTCGGACTTGCCCTAGACTACCCGCATGAAGAGGAGTTCGTTGTGACAAAACAATAGCTCTGAAAGGCGGGCGTTTTCGGAGTCGGACGGGAAACCACGGTTTAAAGAGGCTTCTAATGAGATTCGATTTGCTACTTCTTCTTTTGCTTGGAACTTCAACAAAAGTCTTGACCTGATCTCTCTAGATCGGTTTATCTACCCCCTCTATCTTTGTTACCTCCGGTCTTTAGTAGATTAGATTCGTTTTTGTGTTCTTTAACTAGATGCATTTGGGTTTCACCTTTCGAAGATTGAAGTTACTTTGCATTACTAGATCATCTCTTGCGTCACACATTTGTTCCACGGATTCGATACCTTGGGTTCACCACTCGAGGGAAGAAGGGTCCCTTGACTACGACGGGAGACTTGTCCACTTGCAAGTCTAAACGAACTTTGAAACAACTATTAATCGTCAACAGCATGGCGGACAGTGCAACGGAGTGGACGGTCGTCCTGGCGAATCTTGCCTCTGGCGGAGCGTCATGGCATGCCCTGTGTCCGTCTAGGAGCCGCTTCAATGGTGGTGGCATTGAAATCTCCCGTTGAGTCGTCGTCTGTATGCTAACTCGAGGGTGCAGCTGACGGGAGGCTGTAGAACGCACATCAACCGGCGTGGTGATGTCTTGTCGCCCCATAACCCCCACATCGTCGGGGATGGTGCTGCAGTGCCCGGGATGGGATCGTGATGGCGGGGATGGCCACGCAGGACCGACGGTGATGGAGGAGACACGCCCCACTGGTCTGACGTCACGGCATGGTCCTGAGCAAGCGTGGAACAGGCGTCCGTCCCCTTTTCAAGGGTTCAGTCGTCCTCTTTCGAGGGTGCGGCGCGTCAGCCGTACGAGAGTGGGTGGCATAGTGTCACGGAGCTAGCACTGTCCTTGCCGCACAACGTTGTACGGTGGCGGAGATGGCCTTACCGGGGGAGTTGGCGGAATAGCGTCGGGGCATGATTCCCAGGCGCGTCAGAGGCGCGGCGTAGATTCATCTTTGACCCGGGCGCCTGTCAGGGGAGCAAGTACGTGGGCGGCGAGCCCGTGAGGTCCTCGAGCGAGGTGGGACCTCACCCGAGGGGGCGACCGGCCCTCAAGCGAGGCAGGACCTCACCCGAGGGGGTGACTGACCCTCGATCGAGGCGGAACCTCACCCGAGGGGACGACCGGCCCTCGAGCGAGGCAGAACCTCACCTGAGGGGGTGACTGACCCTCGAGTGAGGCAGAGGTTTACTAGTGCGGTGCCGTGCCGCTCGAGCGAAGCGGAGTTCCGCCCGAGGGTGGCTGGGCCGACTGTCTGGTGGGCCGCTGGGTCCACCAGGGCCGTGGGCCCGTGAGTTTATCTTAAGCGTGTTTTAGGTTTGTTTGCATTTTGTTTTTTTGCGAAAGTAAGTGGGTTTTCCCCGATTTCTTAGGGGACCCTTATGGCTGTCCCCGACAAGAAGAGAAGAGATGAGGGGTTGTTAGATGTAGATGATGTGGGTCCCACATAATTTATTGCGAAAGCACAACCATTAACCAGGTGATCTATAAGGTTTACTGTATTCTACATGGACAATGTTATAGAGAGGAGACTGCTACAACCACTGTGGGTGCCCTTAGCCATGCTCTTAGACGACGTCACTCTGACATGCCTTACTTCACGTTCTCGATTTTGATATTATTTTTTAAAAACTTAAATAGTAAGTGTAGACTTCATTCATCATCATGGAGAAAGATTACAATCTGCCTCAAACAGGCGGCGGGGTTTTCATGCCACAACACCGTTTGCACGTCACCATTTGCTTACTGTCACGCAACTGCATGAGCAACTTATTAAGGGTGCGTTTGGTAGGGCTCCGGCTGCAGCTGTGGCAGCTCCGGCTGTGGTTGTGTTGGTGGAGCGGATTCTGTAATGGAGTTGAATCAGTTTTGGAAAATCGTTTAGCAAAACAGCTTCTCCCGGATGTGTAACGTGGATAAGAAGGTAAAATGTCCATAATACCCTCCCATTTCTTTTTTATTTCTAATTTTACTCATATTTCCTTTTTTCTTTTCTTCTTCTCATTTTTCTCTCTCCTTTTATTTTCCTTCTCCCTTCCCTCTTATCCATTCCTCGACCACCTGCATCTCTGCCCTGATCCTGCCGCCTGCGCTCCACCGCGCCCCGTCGTCGTCTCCAGTGTGGTCCGGTCGCGCCGCGCCGCCGTGGTCTCCACCGCACCCGCCCGCCCGGTCCCCCGTTGTCTTCACCGCACCCGCTCGCGGTGGCCCGGTCGCACCACACCACCGCGGTCTGCACGTCGTCGGCCGGCCGCCCTGCTCCACTAGCGCCGCCGTGGTCTCTCCTGCCGGTGAAGCGTACCGGAGCAAGTGTGTGTGACGCCCCAAGTTTTCAGCTGGTTTAATTAACCCTAAAGATCCAGTCAACCGAGTTAACTTTGGTCAAACGATAGTCAACCTGGGTCATCACCTCGAAAACATCACCACCAACCAATAATGACCCCTTTGGTCAATGTTGGGGGGTTACCCGAAAAATTCGGATGGGTTCCCCTAACACGAGAGAGAGTTCTTAACATGTTCAAACACAGTATCTCCCAAGCGATGGCACAAGTTCCAAAAATCTGAATCCGTTTACACGTGCCCTCGCGCCCCCTTTTATAGGGAGACGAAGGGACTTTTACATTCCTAAAACGCCCTCGAGCTCAAAGAATATTCCTAATGTGAACACATACAAGAGTGTCTTTTTCATCCAACATATTTACAAGCCTGCCACTAGTTCACACTCAAAACCCAGACTTTTTGGGACGAAAACTTTGACTTTGCTTCTTCGCCGGTTCGTGAGTTTCTCCGCGCATGACTTCCGAACCAGACTCCCGACAGATTTCCGAATTAGCTGTCCTCTGAAGTTCGTGCCTTTGCCAGTTCGAGGTTCCAGGCTTCCGCGTGTTCATGACTCCGAGTCTTCACCGATTCAAGATCCCCGAAATTCGCATGTTCGCGAATCTGAAGCTTCGCAAGTCCCAGATTCTCGAAAATCATGAATTCCCTGCTCCTGAAAAACATATCTCAAGAACTTCGTTAAATTCAATGTATTGAGGGTGACGGGTTTTCCTGAATTCCCCAACAGTCAACCTTGGGCAACTTTTAGTCAAACCCTAGTCAAAACCCCCCTTAAAAACTCTTTGGCCCTCCTATGTCGCCCAGGACTTTTGCCTCGTTCTCCAAATTTTACCTAAACACTTCAAATTCTCCCAATACAAAAGTTGTGTAGTTTTTCACGGGACACAACTTTCATGTTGAGTGGCATTTGAGATTTGAAGCCTAAATAGGTGAAAAACTTCGGTCAGCGCTCCCAGGTACTATTCATCGGCGCCCAGAAATCTACCATCTTGGCATGCAATTTGTGCACAATTGGTTGAGAAAAAGGCCATATGCCCTTTGTAAAAGTTGTAGAGGATCAAGAGATCTACAACTTCGGTATAGGTCACTTTGGGCACTTTAGTTTGAATTTTTGGAGTAATTGTTGGTCAAAGTAGGCTAGTCTGACTTATTTGCAACTCAGCAGTCCAGAGCGCGCGACGGCGCCGACACCGCGCGCCGTCCCTCGCGCGCGGCCCCATTGGGCCCGGACGCCGAGGTCGGCCGCCATGTGGAGAGCCCGGTCAGTGTTCCACGCTGCCAACGGGCCCTACACCTCGACCACCGCCTTCCCGGCCCTATCTCCTTGCGCCACGCGCCCACAGGCCGCGCCGCGCCGACCTCTGCCGCTTGTCGTCCACCATTGGCTGGCTACGGCGTGCACGTCGCCACCGTACCTCGCCCATGCCGGGGAGACGCGGGAACCGCCTTTACTCACCCACCTTTAAATACGTCGTCGTGCATCCCCCTCGCGCATGAGGCACAGCGCCCCCGCGGGTTGCCAGTGGAGCCGCTCGGCGAGTTCCTCCTCCCGGCTAACACGGTCCCTCCTAGAGCTCCCCTATCTTTCCTCCTGCACCACTTGGGCATTCCCGAGCTGCTGGTTTCCCCGGCCGAGCCGCAGCATCACCAGAGCACCCACCCCCGCAGCCGCCGGTTGCCATTGCTAGCCGTCGCGCCGAGCCCCTTCTCCCGCCGCTCCCGGCGACATTCCACCATCCTAGCTCCTCCTCTAGGACATCTTGAAGCCCCCCGAATTGCACATTGTTCGCCCGGCCCCCCCCCCCCCCCCCGTCGGCGCCCCGGTCGCAGCGGCCAGAACCAACAGCGCCGCGATGCTCCCCCTTGCCGACGGCGTTCCGACCCCAACTCAGACCACAAGTCGGTCGTACGCGACCCCTATAACCCTCTCCTCCTCTTCCCCGGCCCTCTCCGGCGAGCACCTCGCCAGGATTCCACCTCCTCCATGCCTGAGGACCCAATGGTCAGTTTTCTTTCCAGGGGCCTGTGCGCAAACTAAGGGCATAACTATGAACATTTCAATCTTTCCAGGGGCCTGCTCGCAAAAAGGTTTCTTTACCCCTTTGAGTGTTTTAGCTGCAACTTGTAAAGTCCATATAACATCGTAGAAAAATCCAAAAATTTTAAACCCAATTTTGTTGTGCTCTGTGTAACTAGAACTACAATTTCTGCTAAGGATGTATATACTTTTGAGCTCTGATGTTTGCATGAAAATTTGAAAACCATTTTTCCTAGATCTGTTGTGTAGCCAAATCCATACATGATCTTGAGCTGGATTTTGGATATGTTGTGGATACTAGCATGTGTAGATCTTGTGCCAAAATTTGCACAAAGTTACTGAAGGAATGTTTTTATATGATTTATCTTGTGTTATTGTCAAATATGACTAGATGGTTTTTGTAGCTTAAAATATAATTATTTTTGAGCCCTACTTCTAGATATTGTCTATTATGCTAAAGTGCACCTCTGGTGAATTTACCTTGAATTTATCTTTTTTAGAAATATTATTTCCTAATTTATGCTTGTTTTTATTCATAAATATATAAGTCAAGATCCATAATAGCTCTAAGAGTATTTGTTGGTTTCTTAGGCTTGTTTTAGTCTAGAGCATGTGCAGGAGAAAGTTTGGCTCCATTTTTGTTATATTTATTTTTATATGCATTAATCCTTCTATTGCTAGCTAATAATGCTTTTATTGGTGTGCATTTAATTCCGTGGCTCAAACTTGTTGCTTGTTGTCCAAACTAGTGTTTCCTGGTCAGTAGGACCAGTGGGTAGTGTTGGGCAAATTTTGAGGCTGGATTGGTTGTTTAAAAGGTTGTTTGTCTGCTTGTGCCAACGAAGGCAAGCCCCGGTTTAATCATTAACCTATGTGTTTACTTTCAGGTTTCTAAACTTATCATTGCTATCTTATGTGCATTTACGTTCAGGAGTTGAATTGAAACTCTAGTTGCATGATCCCTAAGAGCTTATGATCTTTTACTAGCTTGCTAGGTCGCTAGTTGCTATGCTCTAAGGATCCGGTACAAGTCGAGTGATGTTCGTCACTCGCAAGAATAGGATCTCCTTTATGGAATCACCATATGTTTAAATGGATTGCTCATGTGCTAAGAGCATGGGATTTGGGCTCCGGTCCAATGGCTTTGTTGGTTAAGTGTTTGAAAGTACTAAACACTTGTCGGAAATGGGCATGGTAAGCCTAGTACCTAAATGAGGTGGTACGGGGTTTTACTATCACTACTCTTAGGGTTGCGGCCCCGGGCTCGCCACCAGAGTGCATGCGTGAGGTTGGGTGACCTTAGTGGCGTAGTGTGACAACCCCATCCGAGATAATTCCGTACAATCACCTAAACCTAGACCCGAAAAGGGAGCGGGTCGATCCACTTCTGAACTCGCCCCGACCCTCAAATTAAGAGACGAGTCGAAGCGGATCAACCCGAATCAAAACAGGAGCGGCAGGTTTGTTACTCCCATCGAACCCAATCGCCCCTAGGGTCGAACCTTGCAGCACCGCTGGCTTCAATTAGCAGCTCTCTGCCGCCTCGCGCCTCGCTCTCCTCTCGATTTTACCCTTCGAACCCATAACGATCTTGGAATTTGCCGGCTTCTGGGGTGGGCTCATCGTCAGCGTGCTGACCTACTATCTCGCCGGCAGCCTCGTGGACCTAGGCATGTCCGCGATCCAAGGTGTCGCCACCATGATCTTTGCCCACCTCGTCACTCTCGTCCTCACGGTCGCACCGGCAATCACGCATGGGCTGTCATTCCCGGTGGTCGCGCACACTGCCTTTGGTCGTCCACTCACTCACCGGCTGCAAGTGGTTCGGCATCGAGTCCTGGATCGGTGGTCGCGCCATCTTCTTCTGTCGTATGGACCTCCCTGGGCCCACTACCTCGGTGGGTACCAGGACCGACTACTCGGTGGGCCCCTGGGACTACCCGGCTTGCGCTACACGGCACCTGATGGCGTGGAGCACAAGGACTACGGAGGAGAAGTACTCGGTTAGGAAGCTGTACGTGTCCTGCACTGTAAGAAAGACTCCTAGACGTACCCGACTAGTACTCTCTCCATACTCCGACTTGTAACCCCGCCTCCCGTACTATATAAGGCGAGGCGGGGACCTTTCTCTAGCATCTCATCCAATCCACGTCGCACCATTACACCATCTTGTAATCGTGCCCAATCAATCCGAGCTACGCAAGGCATACGAGACGTAGGGTATTACGCACCTCGCGGCCCGAACCTCGTCTAAATTGTGTGCCACGTGTCTCTTCCTTCGAGTTACCGATCTTGGCGAGGCCACATTCATCTACTTCGGGTACTCCCCTTAGTAGGTTGCCGGTCTAAAACACCGACAGTTGGCGCGCCAGGTAGGGGATCTCGCCCGAGATCACATGGCGAACTCGACGGCTCCAGTCTACTTCAAGCCAACCGTCGCCTTCAACCGCGGCGACACCTTCGTGTTCGGCGCCTGGGTCTGCACTGCAGATGGCGCGGGCTCTTTCCAGCGCCGCCTCACCATGTCGCCCAACCCGAAGACCGGCTTCGTGACGCTTCCTGAAGTCGTCACAGGCGAACTCGCCAGCAAGTTCGGCGAAATTTCGCTCTTCAACCACCACGCTGACTTCGAGCTCGAGTTCGTTTCCAAGTCGAACTCGACGTCTCCATGGGCCATCGCATGCGAGCGGGGCCGCTCGCCCATCGCAGGGCGGTCCCCTCACCTCCCGAGCGCTCCGCGTGTGGTCCCCGCATCCTCGCCCGGCCCACACGGGGGCTCCCTCTTCGCGCCGGCGGCCGCAAGGAGCCCGTACCCGAGTACAACTCGCATTCCGACACCACCCCCCGGCCACGCTTCGGACTCCAACCCTCTCTCCGAGTTCTACTCGAACCCCCGAATACGAGTTCGACTTCGGGTCAAACCCCGAGGATCCCGAGTCCGAGGACAACTCCACCGAGCATCCCTTGTCGGGGCCGGCCTGCGGGCCGGTTATAACATCCACGTCGGCCGGGGGATTCGTCTGCACCGGCCGACCGCAAGCCTGCGGACACCGGTAAGTGGAAACTCACGCTACGTCGCCTACATCGACTCGCTGCCGTTCCAGGAGGGAACACCCCTAGCCCGGGCTGACTCGAGCACACCAACTGAGGTGGCGGTTTCTGAGTCCAGCCTTGGCAGCCCCGATCGCCAAGTCTTCATGGCTGCTGGCGACACCCCAGGACCTTCAGGGACGGCCCAAGACAAATACCTTGAAGACATCTCCTCCGACGAGCTCTCTGCGCCGATGCCCCGCCGAACGAGGCCCCCGCGACAGACAGACCCTCGACGTGAGCGTAACCGAAGCGCGCCGAACGTCGCCGATGCCTCCGCGACAACTTCCCCGTCCGCAACCTTGCGGAAGCTCTCGAGGCGAGCCGAGAGCAGAGTACACACACTACCCCCGAGCAATGCCTCATGTCGATCACAGCGATCGCACGCCAGGCTCAGGGCATACGCGCTGGAGAGGTCATCACCAAGCTCGCTGAAGACGCCTACTTCATGCGGGTCGACAACAGGGTCAACCAACCTCCTCCCGCGGGGCACCGCGACAACGAAGTCACAAGTCGCAGTGCCAACAACGGTCCCAACCGTACTCGAGCTGAGCTCCCCGCTCAGCCCAACCGCACTCGAGCCGGCGCCGGCGGACCCCCACGTAGTGGCAACGCCCACCGCAAAGTCGTCCCTCACCGTGCTCCGGCCCGCGGCGGTGCCCCCGACCCCCGACGGGGCCGGCGGCGGCCGACGGCGGAAGCTCCAACCATGGAGCCAACGGGAGGGCCGGTGGCGGCGGCGGCCGCGGCGGCCGAGGCCACGTGAACAGCCACGCCTCCGACGCCTCACGGTGGCGGCTACGACGCCCGCCAGAAGATTGAGGATCTGCGACGGAAGAAGTCGACCACCGCAGGCGATAACGACGGCTTCCCCGCCTTCTCACCTCGACTTCGCAACTTGCTCCTCCCCGACAAGTTCAAGACTTTGGGGATCACCAAGTACGACGCGAAGCGAGACCACATCCGGTGGCTCGGATGCTACGCCCTCTCCATCGAGAACACCGGCGCAACGGCGACACCAAGTGCCTCTACTTCCCCTTCGCCGGACCAAGCTCCACTCACATGGCTCGAGTCCCCGGACAAGCACTCGATCGACAAGTGGGACCACCGAAGGAGCAATTCACCGACAACTTCGCGGGGGCCATGGGCCGATCGGGTACTCGCATGGACCTGGCCATGGTCAAGTAGGAACAAGGCGAGACCCTCCGCAAGTACATGCGCCGCTTCTTCGACAAGCGCGCCACCGTCGTCGACGTCACCGACAAGGAGGTCATCGACCTCTTCCAAGATGGCCTCTACCACCGCCGCACCTTCAAAGACTTCGGTCGTCGCCGCCCGAGGTCCATCCCCCACCTCAAGGACATGATCACGTCCTGGGCGGATGAAGAAGACAAGGCCAACGCCAAGTACGACGCCATTCGTGGCAAGACCAAGCAAAACCAGGGCGGCGACAGCGGCAACAACGCGAACCAAGGCGGTCGCAACAACAACAACTACTACTACTACTCGGGTCCTAACCGCAAGCGCAAGCGTACAACACCGTCGCGACTATCCGGCGCCCCCGCGAAGGAGAACCCGAGGAAGAACTCCGGCAGCCTTCAAGGACCCGCTCGAAGGAGAAGTGCCCGTGGCATCCAAACGGCAACCACACCACCGAGCGGTTGCTACCAACTCGTGCATGCACTCAAGGATACGCCGCAGCCTCCGCACCCCCCATGACAAAAGGGCAAGAAGAAGGACGGCGACAACAACGACTTCCGGGAACCCGACAAGACCGTCAACGTCCTCTTCGGCGGATCGCCCGGCAGGCGGGGAGAGAAGGCTACCCGTCGAGAAGTCATGTCCATTGAGCCGGCAGTCCCGACCCCTCTCGGGTGGTCGGAGGTACCCATCACCTTCTCCCCGCGCGACCAATGGACCGGCCTTCTCCGAACCAGACGCTTCCCCCTCGTCCCGAAACCGATGGTCGCGGGCTCCAAGCTCAACAAGGTCCTCATCGACGGTGGAAGCGGGCTCAACGTCCTTTTCACCAAGACCTTGAAGAAGATGAAGCTCGACATCACCCACATGCTCACCAAGAGCAACACGCCCTTCTACGGCATCGTCCCCCGTAACGCGGCTATCCCACCGGGCTCGGTGGTCCCGCCGCTACCTTCGGGGAATCTTGGGACAACTATCGTACCGAGTACATCAAGTTCGAGGTCGCGGACTTCGAGACTTCCTACCACGCCATCCTCGGCAGACCGGCCATCGCCAAGTTCATGGCGGTGCCCCACTACACCTACTTGGTACTCAAGATGCCAAGTCCAGCAGGTGTACTCTCTCTTCAAGGGGACTTGAAGATCTCCCACGACTGCGACACAGAAGCCATGGAGATCGCTTCTACGAATCAAGTACCCAATGCTATGATGGAGGTCTACGCTGCGTCGAAGAAGCTTGCTATAAGTGAACTCGACATCCCGGAGAAGTCCGACGGCCGCCAACAAGCCTCGGCCCACCCGAGGAGGTTCTTGTCGAGACGATCGACCTCGGAACGGGTGACCCCAAGAAGACCACCACCATCGGGGCCGGCCTCGACCCCAAATAGGAAGACGCGCTCATCGGCTTCCTTCGGGCTAACCGCGACATCTTCACGTGGAAGCCGGCGGACATGCCGAGAGTGCCTAGGGAGCCGATTGAGCACCGCCTCAACGTCGATCCTAAGGCCACCCCCAAGCGACAACACCTCCGACATTTTGCCGACGACGGACGGGACGCCATCAAGAAGGAACTCGCCAAACTACTCGCGGCCGGCTTCATCGAGAGAATTCTTCCATCCCGAGTGGCTCGCCAACCCCGTCCTCGTCCGCAAGAAGAACCCGAACGAGTGGAGGATGTGCGTCGACTACACCGACCTCAACAAGCACCGCCCCCAAGGACCCTTCGGGTTGCCGCGGATTGATCAAGTCATCGACTCCACGCCGAGCCGCGACCTCGCTCTCGCTTCCTCGATCGCTACTCCGGTACCACCGGATCGCGATCAAGGAAGAAGACCAGGAGAAGACCGCGTTCATCACCCCGTTTGGCGCGTATCGCTACACGACCACGTCCTTCGGGTTGAAGAACGCCGACGCCACCTACCAACGAGCTATCCGGGCTCGCTTCAAGAGGCAACTCAACAAGAACGTCGAAGCCTACGTGGATGACGTGGTCGTCAAGACCGGGAGAATCCGGTACCCTCATCGACGACCTTGAAGAGACTTTCGCATCCCCGCGCGAGTACCGCCGGAAGCTCAACCCGAACAAGTGCGTCTTCGGCGTACCTTCGGGCAAACTACTCGGCTTCATCATCGCCCCGCGGCATCGAAGCCAACCCCCGAGAAGATCTCCGCCATCACCGGCATGAAAGCTCCCACGAGCATCAAAGACGTCCAGAAGCTGACCGGGTGCATGGCGGCACTGAACAGATTTATCTCGAAGCTTGGAGAACGGGGCCTCCCCTTCTTCAAACTACTCAAGCACCAAGAGAAGTTCGTGTGGACTCCAGAGGCGGATCAAGCCCTTGCCCAGCTCAAGGACTTTCTATCGAAGCCGCCGGTCCTCACGGCTCCTCACAAGGGCGAGCAGCTACTGCTCTACCTTGCTGCGACTACTCACGTGGTCGGTCATCGCCATCGTCGTAGAGCGGTAGGAAGACTCGCCGTAACACCCGAAAATTCCATCACAATAAAATATTGTTAGCAATATGGTTTAGTTTTATTTTCTAAGGATTTAATAAATTTGAATAAATAAATTTGCCTTTAATTAAATTAAACATCATTTAATAATTAGAATCACTCAAGTGTTTGTGCATCATGTTGAAATGCATGAGTTTTGTTTGTGGTGTGATTCTAAAAGTCTTAAAAAAAAGTTTTGTGAAAAGTCCTTAAAATAATTGTGAAAAAGATTGTGAAAATTTGTGTAAAAGTTTGAATTAAAAAAAAATTGAAGGTTTGGATTTTACAAAAAATGTTTGAAAAGTTATTAAAAATGGTTCGTCAAAAGCTTTTAAAGTAGTTGGAGAAATTTGTGTTAAAATTTGATTTGAAAAGATATAAAAGAAAGGTTTGAAAAGATTTGAAAAGGATTTGAAAAAAAGAAAAAAAAACATCAACCCAATTCCACCGCCGCCCACCTTTCCTCTCCCTCCTTTCTTTTTTTCGCCCGTGGCCCACACCCGCTTCCGCCCACACGCCCGCTAGCCCGCCCTCGCTCCCCTCTCCTCTCTCACGCGCCCACCGACGGTGGGGCCCACCGTCGGGGCCATCCCCTTCCTCCGGCCGCCTCCTTCTCTCCCATGGCCGCGCCGCCGCTCCGTCCCCCGGCGCCCTCTCTCCTTCCCGCGCCGCCCGATTACTCCATTGGTCGCGAGTGAGTGCACTCCACTCAACCGACGCCGTCCCCCGCCTCTTCTTCTCCCCGAAACGACCCCCACCGAGCCGCACGCCATTAATGGCGGCCACCGCCGAACCGCCGCGCCACCGCCTCACCGCGCCCTCTCCCCTTCCCCCTCCTCCCTATAAAGGATGAGCATCACCCCCTGCGTCTCCCGCACCTCTCCCCTCTCCTCCTCCCTCACCGCAGCGACGCCGCCGCCGGAGCTCACCACCGGAGCCCCGACCTCGCCGCCGATCTCCTCCTCCGCCGTGTCTCCCTCCCCTCCGACCCCTGGGTAAGTTTCCCCTCCCCCTCCTCTTCCTATTCATGCCCTTTCCATGGTTTTTGGTGCACGGGAACACCCTCCCGCATCGCGCGCGAACCTCGCGCGCGCGCGCCGCCGGCGCCACCGCGGCCGGCCGTCCGTCGCCGCCCGACCGCTCACACGCGACCGTGGCCATAGGATCTAAGCCGACGACCCGCATTAAAACGGGCCGCGTGCCCCTTGATCGGTCCACCGTGGACCGGGTGGACCGGTCCACGGGCGCGGTCCACCGCTGGCGTCAGCAGCTGCGTCATCGCTTGCGTCAGCACCGCGTCATGCTTGCGTCAGCGCCAGCCAACCACAGTTCGCCACGTGGCGCCACCAAGCTCACCCGCAGGCCGCCCAGGCAATTTTGCAAATAAGCCCTCCCATTTCTGGAAATTACAAATATACCCTTCCACCTATATAAAAGCCTTTCAACTAAGTCCTTTCTTTTATGCTTAGGCCCCTGCAGTCCTTAGTTTCTATGTTCTATAGCCCACTCTTTTACCTTTTATATGTTAGACCTCCTAGTTTCACACATAATTATGTTTTAGCCCCCGAAATCTTGTAGAAAACCCCCTAAAACTTTTAGATATTCACAATTTAGTCCGTGAACCTTGTTTTGACCATATCTTCTCCATCCTAGCTCGTTTTTAGCGTTCTTGGTGTCCACGCGATCGTCTCTCCGAGCCCGTCATTTCTAAAAGCTTGTTTTAGTCTTTTGGTAATGTTTGATGTATTGTTTTATTTATTGTATGTTTTCTTGCATGATCGTAGCCAACACGCCGTTCGAGGAAGAACAAGTGCAGAGCTTTGCAGATAAGGAAAGTAGCTTATCGTTGGAGAAAGGCAAGTGACCCTAACCACCCTTCTACCTATGCTTTAATCAAGAATACTATAAATTAATTGGAACATGGAGAACCACCCGGAAAACAAAGTGCAACCACAGTCCATATGGCTCTGGCTTAGCCAATTAATTAGGTGTGCGATTGTGTTGACGACCCTATCCGAAAGGAACACAGGGGGCTCCGGGTTGCGTGTGGGTATAGCCCGGTTCTTTTGGGGTAGCAGCCTTTGCTAAGGTGCTGACCACTAGGGAGGGTTATGGTCCGCCCTGAGCTGTAACTGTCGTGGGTTGTTGATGCTTTTGCATATCTTTGTAAAGGCTTCATAGCGTCCCTATGCAATCACACCTCGAAGTGTGGTATTGTGCTCGATCAAGCACATGCGTGGTTGGGTTCAAAGTTCTTTGGAACTTTTACGCGAACCGTGGGAAAAGTGTGCAACCTGCGAGTGTAAACCGATCGATCGGCCGTGCTCACGGTCAAGAGCGGCCGGACCCTCACATGATTAATTGAACTTAAAGATGGATTAATATTGCTTTCCGGTTATTCCCGTGGCCTTGCCGAGTACCAACCATAAGTGTACTCATCCTTGCTTACGTTGTTCTTAGAAGAATCCGGAGTGGAGTACTTCATCGACTACGAGGAGTTCGAGGATGCGATCAACCGGCCGAAGCCCGTGGAAGATGAAGATGGAGTCGCGTCTTCATAGTTATCGTTGTTCGCGTAAAGACCTTCGTGTCTACCATCGTGAGTGTAATAAAAGTTAATAAACCTTTTCTCGTATGTTCCGAGCAATGTCTTGTGATATTACACTCATGAGTCTATCATATGTGTGAAATTGTGATCCCGGCACACATATGAGATGCATTCGGTTTTCTACGGAAAATCGGGTGTGACAGAGTGGTATCGAGCATTACCGACCGTAGGACGCAACCTCGGATAGAAATGGTCGATATTAAGGACTCTTTATCTAGAAAGCCTTTCCAGCATTCAAAATATCTTATTTACGCTTAAAAATATATTTTATTCTTTATTCTTTAACAAAATCATATCTTTTGTTTTCTTCTACACTGAGTCTGATTCTTGTTCTTCCACCTTGAACTACCACCCGTGTTTCTAGGATAGCTTCTTAGGTTGCCTACCCCTTTTGTCAGTTTCGTTTCGATAGAGCCGTTCTTGTGAGGACGTGCGATGTAAATGCTTGTTGATTGTAAACATGCATGATTTGGATCTTTGACTTGATTGGAATGCTTTTGTGGAGTGATGGCCACAAATACATCAATAAAATAATTAAAGTTAAAATTTGAATCTTAGCCCCTTTCTCTTCATCTTTATCAACTCAATATCTTATCGAAAATACCTTTTCCCTAACAAATGGTAAACACCATGTCGGGAGCCGGAGAGTTATTCCGTTCGTGCTCACATCGCCAATCGCTCGAATCAAGTTCCCTCCTCCACCACAAGAATTAACGATGGATCCCACGATGCGGCGGTTCTTTACGGAACGGATGCAATTAATTCGGAACCTCACCGCCACCGGCCCGGAATCTACGAGCACGGCAGAATCAACCGCCACCACAAGGACCCCCACGACCTCCACCACCGGTGAACAAGCATAGAGAATTCATGAGCCACAACCCGCCCACTTACTCTCATTCAGTGGATCCCCTCGATGCTGATGATTGGCTCAAGACCATCAACAAGATGCTGAATATCACCCAATGTAATGATCGTGAGAAGGTTTTGTATGCCTCAGGACGTCTGGAAGGTGCAGCCTCTGATTGGTGGGATGCTTACACCGTCGCACATGCCGCCGCCGACACCATTACTTGGCGGGAGTTCCGGGAAAGTTTTCGTACACATCACATCCCGTTCGGTGTGAAGAAGTCGAAGAAGAAGGAATTTCTAGCTCCAAAGCAAGGCAACATGACGGTTAGTGAGTATCCGGATCGGTTTACTCATTTGTCCCGCTATGCACCGGATGAAGTCAACACGGATGCTAAGAGACAAGAACGTTTTCTCGATGGATTGATAGGGCCACTTAAATATCGGTTGCAGAGCCACACATTTCTTAACTTTCAGATGTTACTCAATAAGGCTATAGGCTTGGAGAATAAACGCAAGGAACTTTGTGAACGAAGCGCAAGTTTCGGGGTCGGTCTAGCAAGTAACATCCGCCCTCGTTACAACTCATCGCAAGACTCTCAGTTTCGTTCTAGCACACAAGGCAGAGGCCATGGACAGAATCAACCGTTCTATCGTTTGTTTGATGAACCCGAAGAATCCAACCCAATGACACCACAGGCTCCAAATCCTCATCAGAACCGCTCAGGTGCCCCAGTAAGGAACACTACTCCAATTCACCCTAGCGGATGCTTCAACTGCGGAGAATTGGGACACTATGCCAGTATTTGCCCTCAGCGCAATATGCAGACACCCCGGCAGAGATAACGAGAGGTCAACGGAACAATATGCATGGTAGGGTGAACCATGTGACGGTCGAAGAAGCGCAAGGAGACAAAGATGTTGTGCTTGGTACGTTTCTTATCAACTCGTACCGCAACAGTTTTATTTGATTCGGGGCATCACATTCATTTATTACCGAACGATTCGTGACAAAGCATGATGTACCCAAGAGTTCCATGAAGACACATTTGCTAATTAGTTCCCCAAACGGTGAAATGAAATCCACCTATGTATGCCCACGAGTCAATCTTAAGATCGGAGAGATAGATTTTGAAGCAGACTTAGTGATTCTAACATCCAGTGGAATAGATGTGATCCTTGGTATGGATTGGTTAAGCAAGCATGATGGAATCATTTTGTGTGCCAAGAAGTCGGTGCTCTTAACTACCCCGCAAGGAGATATGATTGAGGTTGCCGCTACAAGCTCGAAGAAGAAGTAGAAGTGAATAAGCTCTCGTGGTAGTAACCCATCATCTATCAAGAACATCTTGTATCTCCTCTTGTTTCCCGATCCCTCCGAATCTCGGGACGAGATTCTTTTTAAGGGGGGTAGGATTTGTAACACCCGAAAATTCCATCACAATAAAATATTGTTAGCAATATGGTTTAGTTTTATTTTCTAAGGATTTAATAAATTTGAATAAATAAATTTTCCTTTAATTAAATTAAACATCATTTAAGTACGTCCTGCAGATCTTCTGGAAGGTCTCAAACAACGAAGCCTAGTACGAAGCTCTCCTGCATGGGCTCCGCCTCGCGCCTTCACTGGGTATCAAGCGGCTACTAGTCTACGGCGACTCCGCAGTGGTCATCAACCAAGTCAACAAGTCCTGGGACCGCAACAAGGAGAACATGGACGCCTACTGCCTAGAAGTCCGCAAGCTCAAGAACAAGTTTTACGGTCTCGAGTTCCACCACATCGTCCGCGACAACAACGTTGTGGCGGACGTTCTCTCGAAGCTCGGATCTACCCGCGCTCAAGTACCAGCGGGTGTCTTCGTTCACGAGCTTCATGCGCCATCCATCCCGGAGCTGGCGCCACCGACCATTGTCCCCGCCGCACCCACCGGCGGGACGGGGAGGTCATGATGATCAACCTGGACTGGAGGCAACCCTTCATCGACTACCTCAGCGAGCAGAAGGTTCCCTCGGACAAGAACTCAGCCAAGCAGCTCATCCGCCGCGCCAAGTCCTACGTCCTTGTCGGAGACAAGCTTTACAAGTGGGGCGCATCTTCTGGAGTACTCATGAAATGCGTCCCTCAGCAAGAAGGCAAGGACATCTTGGAGAAGATCCACAAGGGCGTCTGCGGCAGCCACGCGTCCTCCCGCACGCTGGTCAGCAAGGCCTTCCGGCAAGCTTTCTACTGGCCCTCTCGCTCCGGGCGACCCCGAAGAACTCGTCGGAAGGTGCCAAGGATGCCGCACTTCGCCAAGCGAAGCAACACGTCCCGGCCTACAAGCTAGTCACCATACCGCCAACCCGGCCCTTTGCCCGCCGGGGGCTCGACATGATTGGGCCACTGCCAACTACGCCAGGTGGTTTCAACAGAGTATTGGTGGCCATCGACAAGTTCACCAAATGGATCGAGGTCAAGCCGGTCACATGCCCCAAGGCTGACAGAGTACTCGAGTTCCTGGTGAACTCGTACATCGCTACGGACTACCCCACCGCATCATCACAGACCTGGGCTCCAACTTCAACAACCACCAGTTCTGGGAGTACTGCGAGAACAGCGGGATCGACGTCCGATACGTCTAAGTTGCCCATCCTCGGGCCAACGGACAAGTCGAGCCGTAACACCCTAAAATTCCATCACCAAATTAATATAAGCAACAAGGTGTTTTAGTTTTAATTTTCTAAGGTTAATTAAATTATCAATTAAATTTGGCCTTAAAAATATTTAAATATCATTTTAATAATTTAGAAGCAACAAGTGCTTGTGCATCATGATTTGAATGCATGAGTTTTGGTTGTGGTGTGGTTTTAAAAGTCTTAAAATACTTGTGAAAATTCTTAAAAATAATTGTGAAATATAATTGTGAAAATTTGTGTAAAAGATTTGAATTTAAAAAGGGTTTGAAAAAGATTTGAAAAGGTTTTGAAAAAAAAGAAAAAAACAACCAACCCTCTTCCCCCTTCCCCTTTCGGCCCGCGTGGCCCAACCTCACCCCGCCGGCCTCTCGGCCCACCAACCCCGCGCCGGCCCACTTCCCCCTCCTTCCTCCCTCTCCCTCACGCGGTCACCGACAGGTGGGGCCCACCTATCGGCACCTTCTTCCTCCTCCAGCCCCCACCTCTCCTCTGTTTCATAACAGGGAGCGCCGCCGCCGGCCTTTGCCCCGCGTCACCCGCGCCTCCCCTCCTTGAATTGCTGCCATTAAAGTGCAATTGATCCTCGGCTTCACTCCCTCCCCCATTACTCCTTCGGTTTCCTCTCCATTCAAGCCTCCCCCTTGATTGCCATCAAAACCGGCCGCCGCCATGGCCATTGATGGCCATTACTTCCGGCCGAAGCCCCCTCTCCCCTCCTCACCCTATAAAAGCACACCTAGGTTGTCCCTTCATCCTCACCCGTGTCTCCCTTCCTCTCCTCCCTCTCCACAGAGCCGCCGCCGCCGCCATTTATGGCCGCCGCCGGCGAGCACCCGCCACCGCCTCGGCCGCCCCTTCCTCTCCGTCCTACGCCCTATAAAGGATGCGCCGGGACCTCCTCTCTACCCCGTGCCCCTCCTTTCCTCTCCTCTCTCTCCGCGCGCCGCCGCCGCGAACACCGCCGCCACCGCCGCCCTCGCCGCCGATCTCCTCCTACGGCGCCCCTCCCTCCTTTCCGAGGCCTCCCGGTGAGTTCCCTGTTGTCCTCCTCTTCTTGTTGGTCAATCTCCCGTTGAGTTTGGTGCCCGGGAAGCCAATTTGTCCACTCGCCGGCGATCTTCCCGCCAAGCGCCGCCGGGCGCCGCCGCGGCCGGCCGCCCTCCCGCCGCCGCCGCCGCTTCGGTGCACACCGGGCCGTCCGATCAAGGCGGGCGGTCCGTATTAAAAGAAGGGGTGTACCCCTTCGGCGGTCCACCGTAGACCGGGTGGACCGGTCCACGGCGCGGTCCACCGCCGACGTCGGCAGCTGCGTCATCGCTTGCGTCAGCACCGCGTCATGCTCGCGTCAGCACAACCAATCATAGCCCGCCACGTGGCGCCTCCACAGCTCACCCGCCAGCCGCCCTGGTAATTTTGCAAAAAGAACCCCGAGTTTCTGGAAATTACAAATATACCCTTCCACCTATCAGAACTCTTACAATTCAGTCCTGATTCTTATGTCTAGGCCCCTGATCTCCTTGATTTCTCTATTCTAAAGCCCATCCTTGATCTTTTACATGCTAGACCTCCTATTTTCACATATAATTATGTTTAGGTCCCTGAAATCTTGCAGAAAACCCCCCTAAACTTCCAGATATTCACAAATTAGTCCCTGAATCTTGTTTTAGCCATATCTTTTCCGTCCTAGCTCCGTTTTAAGCGTTCTTGGTGTCCATGCGACCGTCTTTTAAAGCCCGACAGTTCTAGAATCTTGTTTTCTCCATATCTTTTGCGTTGTAGCTCCGAGTCCACCGTTTCAAGTTGCGTTAGGCTCATATCAACTAAAACTATGTGATAGGACCAATGATGTACATGTTCAATGTTTTGTATTTTATTTACATATTAAATATGATTAAATCCTATTACACATGCTTTTCTAATTAAAATCTAATTAGAAGTTTAACACGTGTTTTCATAAGAAAGTTAATATGATTAATATTAAATGAACATTTCTTTTAATTAAAAGTTAATTAGATGTATACCTCGGTTTTTAAATCAAACTTAATTTGATTAATGATTACGCAATTTGCTTTTTACTAAAATGTAACATAGGCTATACCCCGAGTTTTCTTAATTAAATGTTAATTTGATTAAAATGAATATAAATGTGTTTTTAAATTACAATTTGATTAGAACAACTCGAAATATAAAGATAAACGCCTAGATGCTTTTACATAATCCTTTTAAAATTAAATGTATAATTTGCATAAATCATACTTGAATATTTATAAGTAAAATTGGACTAGGCCTACATCGTATTTTAAATACAAATATAACTGGCTTAATTGTAAATAGGGTATTTCTCTGAAATAACCTATACACATGTTTTTATTTAATTAAAAGATATCGAACACGTAGCTAGCTCTTGTTTGTGATCATCCAAATCTCCCGATAGTTCCGAGTGGTCCTTGTGTTCGCTTTCCTAGACCCAAACCCTGTTTTCCCTTTAAGCTTTTCATGCTTGGTGTATTGTTTTGTTTATTGAATGTATTCTTGTGTGCTCGTAGACATCGTGCCAGTTTCAAGCGAGCAACCAGTTGAAGTAGATCAAGAGCAAGTGTTTGAAGAAGAAGAACCTTAGTGTTTAAGCAATGAAGGCAAGTGGTCTTCCCCCCTGCATGATTCTATTTTATCCTATGTAATTGCATGACAACTAAGTTTATATTTATTATGATATTGCATCAAATTGATGGGAACACCCTTTTTAAGGACTTACCTAGACTTTTACCCACAATCCTTGGATCAACCCCGTTTAACAAATGTTTTTGGGTAGAATATGCTAGTTGCTCAACTTGGGTTGGATAAAAAATGGTTTTCGAAGATAAATGCTTATATGTTTTATGACGATGATGCTTTTGGTAAGACAAGATCATGTGATTTAATCGGAACATGGAGAACCACCTAAGAAAACATGCGCAACCACAGTGTTACATGGCTCGACCTTAGCCAATTAATTAGGTGTGCGATTGATCTGATGGCCCTTTTCCGAAAGGAGCAGAGGGGGGATCCGGGTTGCAGGGGTATAGCCCGGTCCTTTTGGGGTAGCAGCCTTTGCTAAGGTGCTGACCACTAGGGAGGGTTATGGTCCGCCCGATCCGTAACTATGCGGGTCGTTAGTCTTTTGTATACCTTTGTAAAGGCTTCGTAGCGTCCCTATGCAATCACACCTCGGAAGTGTGGTATGATGCCCGATCGGCATCGCATGGTTGGGTTCAAAGTTCTTCGGAACTTTTACGCGAGCCGTGGGTAAAGTGTGCAAACCTCGCAGTGTAAAACTGATCGATCAGCCGTGCTCACGGTCATGAGCGGCTTGGACCCTCACATGATTAATGAACTTGAAGATGAGAATAAATCGTGGTTTGGTGAAGCTCGATGAGCTTTGGGTTGTTTTGCTTAAAAGTTTTTCTTAAGTGGTTTGGTATATACTTACATCTAGTAACTAGGCGTTCTTTAAATAAAAGTTTGACCAACATTAAAATGCTAACCGCTGCAAAACCATAGCCTATCCTTGGTAGCCTTGCATCTTCCCCCACTTGTTGAGTACCAACCATAAGTGTACTCGGCCTTGCTTACTACCGTTCGTTCGAAGAGAACAATGGTGGAGAGTTCTACAACGACTTTGAGGCGTTCCGAGGCTTGCGTCTCCCCCGGCCAAGTGCTCGTGGAAGCGGAAGACGAAGACTCGACGTGTAGTTATCGTTTTCCGATGTTAAAGACCTTCGTGTCTTCCGAATGAGTGTAGTAAGTTGTTAAACCCCTTGTTACGTTTTTCCGTCTATGATATTACACTCATTTCGTCTATCATATGTGTGGAACTAGATCCCGGCACACATATGAGATGCATCCGGTTTCTCTCTAGAAATCGGGTGTGACAGAGTGGTATCAGAGCAGTGTTGACTGTAAGAACGCAACCTTAGCTAGAAATTGTCGAAAATTAAGGATTCATGTTCTAGAAAGCCATGTCATCTTTCAAAATTATCTTATTTACGCATAAAAATCTAATTTATCCATTGTTCTTTGACAAAACCCATCAATTGTTTTTGATCTATACTGAGTTCAGTTCTTGTTCTGTCAGCTGGATCTACCACCAGTGTTTCCTAATATAAGTTCTTAGATGGCCTACCCTCTTATCAACTTCGATAGAATCGTTCCTATGAGGACGTGCGATGTAAATGCTTGATTGTTTGAACTTATGATTGATTTGGATCTTTGCTTGTGTGAGTTGTATTGTGGAGTGATGGCCACAAATGCAACAAGAAATAAATTGTTAGGTTAATAAAGATAGTTTGGGTTCAAATCTGGTTTATCCCTATCTGTCATTCAAGATGGTTGGAGGATGTCAGAAGATCAAAGCCTAAACATCAACAACCATAAATCTACAAGCATATACAGACATCAACGTATGAAAGAACTTAAAGAAAAAGATGGTCAATTTCTTTCATCCTTGTTATTCTCCTCTCTACCACAGTGTGATTACAATCACAACAAGAAAAGATGGATATGATTTTACCCTGCTCTTCAATCTACTTCCAACCTCTTCTGAGCTTACCTTTATCACACAACCGGATGGTGAGTCCCAATGGAAATCACGAAGATAAAGAAAACAAAGGAAACATCGATATTTTATCTACAACCTCAGCAATTGAATGCAAGATGCTAGAGTATATGGCAACACAAACTCAGACTCTGCAAGCAATGACTCAAACCATGGTTAATATCCATTAGTATATTATAGAGCAAGCATCAAATCCTAAGAACCCCAATCTTGTTTTGGGTGATAACCGTCAGATTCTGTCTGTTCCACCGTCATTGGACAAAGAAAAGCTATCAGTTATGCAAGCTCAAGTCTTACAAGGACAGAAGCAGACCAACACGTCACCCCCTCATAACACAGAGATAACCAAAGCTGGAGTTCCTGCCGGACCAGTAAAGAAGCAAGTTGTAGAAGCATGGAATCATCAAAATAATAAGAGAAGTCATGGAGCACCAGAATTGCAGATGAATGAATAACATGAACATATGAAGACTATAGGAATATGTCAATGTTGTGAGCATTATGGTCATTCGTCTCCAAAAAGAAGCTAGCCTAATGACAGATGAGGCTAGACAATGTTATCATTTGGAAATCATTAAGAAGAGGAAGTTATGTACCCAAAATCAGTCCTAGATGAAGTTGCTCAAGCTGTAGATAGTAATCAGATTATCAACCTTGAGGATTGGAGTATAACTTTCAAAGCATTTCAACCCAAAAGAATCAAACAACTCAAGCAGGATGCAAGTGAAGAAAGTCAAGACAAAAGTATTAAAAGACTGTGTTTCAAATGTGGTGAAGAAGGCCACTATGTTAATAATTGTCCAACAAAGCGTAAGTGGATTTTACCTAGTCACGATGGATTATATTGCCTCAAGCGTGGAGAAAATGGACTTCTTGCTAGTTGGTGTGCAAAAGAGGATGGTAATCAACCCCAGGATCGAAGTCTCAATACCCTTACTTCTAGTCAAACATGCAATCGCCAGGATACTAAAGCAAGAAAAACATGTTTCTATTGTAACAAAGAGGGACATTTCGTAAGTCAGTGCCCCAAGAAGTTTTTGGATCAAAAGAAGAAAAAAAGATTTGAAGAGTGATTCCAAATAGTCAGAAAATGTAGTTAATCCAGCTCTATTCAAATCACTTTATCAAGACGACAAGAAAATTCTACCAGGGCAAGTTAATGAAGCTTAGGAAAGGAATGGACAATCACAAGCAGAGTTAGATGTTTATAAAGTGAGTTGTGAAGAATAAAGAATTATGTTTATGGAGCTTGTGTAAGACAAATTATAAGGAAGCAAGATAAGCAGCGTTGGATGCTAAACACCCGAACTCTTGTCTCATGCTAACATTTGTGAATCTCAGGATGAGAATTTGTCTTAAATTGAAAGTTCATGTTGCTTTATCTTTTTGAGTTCATCTTGCCATGCATTAGTCCAATCTGAAATATCTTTCTCCAAAAATCGGATGGTAAGCATCAGGTCAGGAGAAGGTCAAGATATTCCATGTGTCGTCTGTGCTCATATTACTAATCAGCAGAATCAAGCACCACCCCCACCCCTCAACCCAGCAATGGATCCAGTACGCAACAGTTCCTTGTCACTCAGATGCAGCTAATCCAAAACCTGACTGCCACTATTCAAAACATTCAAGCTCAGCAAAGTCAGCCACCACCAGTACCGGTGGACAAGCATAAGAAATTCATGAGTCACCGTCCTCTCACATACTCCTACTCAACTGATCTACTAGATGCTGAGGATTGGTTAAAGACTATCACCAAGAAGTTGGAGATGACACAATGCACTGATCGAGAGATGGTCTTGTATACAACAGGCTGTTTGTAAGGATTAACAGTTGAATGGTGGAATGAGTACACTGTCGCACATGTTGTACCTAGAACCATCACCTGGCAGGAATTCAGGGATAGTTTTCGCGTGCACCACATTTCCTCTGGTGCAACCAAGCTTAAGCAAAGAGAGTTCCTCGCTCTAAAGTAAGGCAATATGTCGGTCAACGAGTATCTGGATAAGTTTACTAAGTTGTCTCACCATGAATCAGATGAAGTTAATACTGACCCAAAGAGGCAAGAATGCTTCCTAGATAGTCTGATAGGGCCACTCAACTATCAACTACAGAGTCACAGCTTCCCGGGCTTCGCTACATTACTAAACAAAGCTAAAGGTCTGGAGGACAAACGTGCGAAACTTGGTGAACAGAAGCGCAAGTTCCAATCTCGTGGACAATCGGTAATACACGTTCCCTCTTCAACTCATCACATGGTTCTCGGTTTAGTTCGGTAAATCAAGTGGAAATTATTTGCAAAATTCTCAGTTGCAGCGTTCAACCCAGCAGTCCTAACATTCTAGCCAGCAGACACCACATATTCCAAATCATCATCGAGATCGCTTAGGTGCACTAATGAGAAACAACTCTCAGGTTCACTCTAATGGTTGTTTCAGTTGTGGAGAATTGGAACGGTATGCCAGCACCTACCCAAATCGTAACATCTAGACTCCCCAGAAAGACAATGGTCAAAGGTTCGGACAACCAACATCTCAGATACACCATGGAAGTGCAAATTCTCATATCAATAAGGGTCAATGGAATTACGTGCGTGGCAGAGTGAACCACGTGACAGCTGAACAAACTCCAGACGCTCCTGATTTTGTGTTGGATACGTTTCCTGTCAACTTTGTGTCTACAACGATTTTATTTGATTCCGGAGCATCAAAATCATTCATTACTGAATAATTTGTGGCAAAGCATAATACACCTATGAGTTATATGAAGACACATTTGCTGATTGGTTTCCCGAATGGTGAAATGAAATCTGCATATGTATGCTCAGAAGTCAATCTTAAGATCAAGGGAATAGATTTTCAAGCTGATCTAGTAGTACTTACATCTAGTGGACTAGATGTAATACTTGAAATGGATTGGTTAGGCAAATGTGACGGAATAATTCTGTGTGCCAAGAAGTTAGTACTCATAACCAGCCCACAAGGAGATAGGATTGAAGTCGTCACTACTGTCCCATCCAAAGAGGAAGGATAAGTAAATCAAGATGAAGGAAAGCAAGACAAGAATCTATGATTGAAGAACTCAACATGCAAGATGAGATTATAGAAGTGTACCCTTAGTTTTTTTTTCAATCTCTCCGAATCTCGGGACGAGATTCTTTTTAAGGGGGGTAGATTTGTAACACCCTAAAATTCCATCACTAAATTAATATAAGCAACAAGGTGTTTTAGTTTTAATTTTCTAAGGTTAATTAAATTATCAATTAAATTTGGCCTTAAAAATATTTAAATATCATTTTAATAATTTAGAAGCAATAAGTGCTTGTGCATCATGATTTGAATGCATGAGTTTTGGTTGTGGTGTGGTTTTAAAAGTCTTAAAATACTTGTGAAAATTCTTAAAAATAATTGTGAAAAATTTGTGTAAAAGATTTGAATTTAAAAAGGGTTTGAAAAAGATTTGAAAAGGTTTTGAAAAAAAAGAAAAGAAAAAAAACAACCCAACCCTCTTCCCCCTTCCCCTTTCGGCCCGCGTGGCCCAACCTCACCCCGCCGGCCTCTCGGCCCACCAACCCCGCGCCGGCCCACTTCCCCCTCCTTCCTCCCTCTCCCTCACGCGGTCACCGACAGGTGGGGCCCACCTGTCGGCACCTTCTTCCTCCTCCAGCCCCCACCTCTCCTCTCGTTTCAAAACGGGGAGCGCCGCCGCCGCCTTTGCCCCCGCGTCACCCGCGCCTCCCCTCCTTGAATTGCTGCCATTAAAGTGCAATTGATCCTCGGCTTCACTCCCTCCCCCATTACTCCTTCGGTTTCCTCTCCATTCAAGCCTCCCCCTTGATTGCCATCAAAACCGGCCGCCGCCATGGCCATTGATGGCCATTACTTCCGGCCGAAGCCCCCTCTCCCCTCCTCACCCTATAAAAGCACACCCGGGTTGTCCCTTCATCCTTACCCGTGTCTCCCTTCCTCTCCTCCCTCTCCACGCAGCCGCCGCCGCCGCCATTTATGGCCGCCACCGCGAGCACCCGCCACCGCCTCGCCGCCCCTTCCTCTCCCTCATACGCCCTATAAAGGATGCGCCGGGACCTCCTCTCTACCCCTGCGCCCCTCCTTTCCTCTCCTCCCTCTCCACAGCGCCGCCGCCGCGGAACACCGCCGCCACCGCCGCCCCTCGACGCCGATCTCCTCCTACGGCGCCCCTCCTTCCTTTCCGAGGCCTCCAGTGAGTTCCTGTTGTCCTCCTCTTGCTGTTGGTCAATCTCCCGTTGAGTTTGGTGCCCAGGAAGCCAATTTGCCCAATCGCCGGCGATCTTCCGGCCAAGCACCGCCGGGCGCCGCCACGGCCGGCCGCCTCCCGCCGCCGCCGCCGCTTGCGGTGCACACGGGCCGTCCGATCAAGGCGGGCGGTCCGGATTAAAAGAAGGGGTGTACCCCTTCGGCGGTCCACCGTGGACCGGTGGGCCGGTCCACGGGGCGCGGTCCACCGCCGACGTCGGCGGTGCGTCATCGCTTGCGTCGGCACCGCGTCATGCTCGCGTCGGCACAACCAATCATAGCCCGCCACGTGGCGCCTCCACGGCTCACCCGCCGGCCGCCCGGTAATTTTGCAAAAAGAACCCCGAGTTTCTGGAAATTACAAATATACCCTTCCACCTATCAGAACTCTTACAATTCAGTCCTGATTCTTATGTCTAGGCCCCTGATCTCCTTGATTTCTCTATTCTAAAGCCCATCCTTGATCTTTTACATGCTAGACCTCCTATTTTCACATATAATTATGTTTAGGTCCCTGAAATCTTGCAGAAAACCCCCTAAACTTCCAGATATTCACAAATTAGTCCCTGAATCTTGTTTTAGCCATATCTTTTCCGTCCTAGCTCCGTTTTAAGCGATCTTGGTGTTCATGCGACGGTCTTTTAAAGCCCGACAGTTCTAGAATTATGTTTTCTCCATATCTTTTGCGTTGTAGCTCCGATTCCACCGTTTCAAGTTGTGTTAGGCTCATATCAACTAAAACTACGTGATAGGACCAATGATGTACATGTTCAATGTTTTATATTTTATTTAAATATGATTAAATCCTATTACACATGCTTTTCTAATTAAAATCTAAATAGAAGTTTAACACGTGTTTTCATAAGAAAGTCAATATGATTAATATTAAATGAACATTTCTTTTAATTAAAAGTTAATTAGATGTATACCTCGGTTTTTATAATCAAACTTAATTTGATTAATGATTATGCAATTTGCTTTTTACTAAAATGTAACATAGGCTATATCCCGAGTTTTCTTAATTAAATGTTAATTTGATTAAAATGAATATAAATGTGTTTTTAAATTATAATTTGATTAGAAAAACTCGAAATATAAAGATAAACGCCTAGATGCTTTTACATATTCCTTTTAAAATTAAATGTTTAATTTGCATAAATCATACTTGAATATTTATAAGTAAAATTGGACTAGGCCTACATCGTATTTTAAATACAAATATAACTTGCTTAATTATAAATAGGATATTTCTCTGAAATAACCTATACACATGATTTTACTTAATTAAAAGATATCGAACACGTAGCTAGCTCTTGTATGTGATCATCCAAATCTCCCGCTAGTTCCGAGTGTTCCTTGTGTTCGCTTTCCTAGACCCAAACCCTGTTTTCCCTTTAAGCTTTTCATGCTTGGTGTATTGTTTTGTTTATTGTATGTATTCTTGTGTGCTCGTAGACATCGTGCCGGTTTCAAGCGAGCAACCAGTTGAAGTAGATCAAGAGCAAGTGTTTGAAGAAGAAGAACCTTAGTGTTTAAGCAATGAAGGCAAGTGGTCTTCCCCCCTGCATGATTCTATTTTATCCTATGTAATTGCATGACAACTAAGTTTATATTTATTATGATATTGCATTAAATTGATGGGAACACCCTTTTTAAGGACTTACCTAGACTTTTACCCACAATCCTTGGATCAACCCGGTTTAACAAATGTTTTTGGGTAGAATATGCTAGTTGCTCAACTTGGGTTGGATAAAAAAAGGTTTTCGAAGATAAATGCTTATATGTTTCATGACGATGATGCTTTTGGTAAGACAAGATCATGTGATTTAATCGGAACATGGAGAACCACCCATGAAAACATGCGCAACCACGGTGTTACATGGCTCGACCTTAGCCAATTAATTAGGTGTGCGATTGATCCGATGGCCCTTTTCCGAAAGGAGCGGAGGGGGGATCGGGTTGCGGGGGTATAGCCGGTCCTTTTGGGGTAGCGACCTTTGCTAAGGTGCCGACCACTAGGGAGGGTTATGGTCCGCCCGATCCGTAACTATGCGAGTCGTTAGTCTTTTGTATACCTTTGTAAAGGCTTCGTAGCGTCCCTATGCAATCACACCTCGGAAGTGTGGTATGATGCCCGATCGGCATCGCATGGTTGGGTTCAAAGTTCTTCGGAACTTTTACTCGAGCCGTGGGTAAAGTGTGCAAACCTCTGCAGAGTGTAAAACTGATCGATCAGCCGTGCTCACGGTCATGAGCGGCTTGGACCCTCACATGATTAATGAACTTGAAGATGAGAATAAATCGTGGTTTGGTGAAGCTCGATGAGCTTTGGGTTGTTTTGCTTAAAAGTTTTTCTTAAGTGGGTTGGTATATACTTACATCTAGTAACTAGGCGTTCTTTAAATAAAAGTTTGACCAACATTAAAATGCTAACCGCCGCAAAACCATAGCCTATCCTTGGTAGCCTTGCATATTCCCCCACTTGTTGAGTACCAACCATAAGTGTACTCGGCCTTGCTTACTGCCGTTCGTAAGAGAACAATGGTGAAGAGTTCTACAACGACTTTGAGGCGTTCCGAGGCTTGCGTCTCCCCCGATCAAGTGCACCGTGGAAGCGGAAGACGAAGACTCGACGTGTAGTTATCGTTTTCCGATGTTAAAGACCTTCGTGTCTTCCGAATGAGTGTAGTAAGTTGTTAAACCCCTTGTTACGTTTTTTACCGTCTATGATATTACACTCATTTTGTCTATCATATGTGTGGAACTAGATCCCGGCACACATATGAGATGCATCCGGTTTCCCTCCGGAAATCGGGTGTGACACGAGCGCGCCAATGGGATGGTGCTCGACGCTCTCAAGAAGCGGCTACACGATGTCGCTAACTCCAAAGGGGGCAAGTGGATCAAGGAACTACCCAACGCACTGCGGGGGCTACGGACTCGGCCATCCAAGCCAACGGGGCAATCCCCTTACTTCTGGTCTACGGCTCCGAAGCAATCCTCCCTACCGACGTCATATGGAACTCGCCGGCGGTGGAGCATTACGACGAAGGCGTCTCGGAAGACGACGAGACGAGTTGACATCGACAACATCGAAGAAGCTCGCCGCGCCGCCCTCGTCCAATCGGCAAGGTACCTAGAGGGTATCCGCCGCTACCACGATCGCAACGTCAAGGAACACTCCTTCAACGTTGGTGATCTCGTCCTCCGTCGTATCCAGAACACGGAAGGACTACACAACCTCGCCCTCCCCACGGGAAGGTCCCTTCACCGTGGCAAAGGTGATCGGGCCGAGCTCCTACCGCCTCCGGACACTTGAAGGCGAAGACATCAACAACTCGTGGAACGTCGACCGGCTCGTCGATTCTACGCCTAGTCTACATGACTACTTCGGGGTTGAAGTCTACACGACTACTTCAACACCCCTCCGCCGTAAGCGGCCTGCGGGTCCCGGCCCCGGCCTCGGACTACTCCTCTCCGGGATCCGGCCCGCGCGGCTACCTACGGATCTCGGGGTCGCGACGAGCGACAAGGACTCTAGCGACGGTCTACTAAGAGACCATGTACTCCAAGATCCGGCCTACACGGCTACTTACGGATCTCTTCGCCGTAAGCGGCTACTCGCCCTAGCATCACTTAGCGAAGCGGCCTCCGGTCCGGGCGACTACTCGTAACTACGGCCCCGGCCATCCGGTGTACTTCTCCGGTAATAAAGTTTGATCGTTCATCAACTTCTTTTATCGTCTACTTCCCTCAACGGGACTATCGCCGAGTACGACTACTCGCATCCACTCCACGATGGGGCTCCGCACTGCGAGATCGCGACTACGAGTACTCATTGCCGGAATTTTCCTTTCATTAATACTTAAGCAATTCCATTACAATTGTTTTTGTACAACTTTGGCTACTAGCTAACTATTACAAGACTACCGGAGATTGAGCTTATCGGCTACTTGCTCGCAATGGGCGCCATCTCGCTCCGGCGGCTCCGCGTCTTGCTCATCGGTGCGGTTGGCGGCTACCCGAAGGACCGATACGGCGAACCGGAGAGGGGGGGGGGAGTGAATGGGAGCCGATAAAAATTCTTCTCGAAGGAGATAGAAACTCCAACAAGATGAACACGGCTTCCAACACACGTCTCCGACTCACTACCAAGGTTGGTCAAGCCCACGTAGCCACTGGAGTGCCACTAGACCTAGGAACCAACACACCACCTTCCGACCCGAGAAACGCGGCGGAAAAACCAAACCTCGAGCCTACAGACCCACACCGGTCGGACGGTGAGCACCACCGGTCGACCGGTCCCCGCCGGTGAAACCGAGCAACTTTCACTAAGTGGCTCTACACCGGTCGGACCGGTGAGACACACCGGTCGGATCGATGGCGACCGAAAGCCCCCAAGGCACCAAACAAGGCCAACCGACCACCAAACGGACCCAAACTCGAAACGGCGAAGCAACACGGGACAACACCGAACTCACCAAGACGTTCACCCGAGCAAAAACCCACAAGGGCTCGCACCGGTCAGACCGGTCAAGAGCACCGGCGGACCGGTGTAGCACGGGCGACTCGGGATGAACAAAGACCCGCGGGTCAACTCCCCCAAATCCAAATCTCGATCTCCCGAATCGCTCCACGGACTTGAACAAGACTTTGGGGATATCATGAACACCTCATGAGGAGTTCATAGCCAAGTTTAATCCCACCAAAACTCATCCAAAAAGGAGGAATCGAAGAAATCCCGTCGGAAGCACTTCCAACCCAAGAACTCAAGAAACCCCAAAATCGAGCAACTTTTCTCACGGATTTGGGAGGGGAATCACAGCCCAAAGAACCACGAAGGGTTCCCACAAATTTCCCCCATCAAATGCCCAAGAGAAAAGTCCCGAAAACAATCCAAAGAAAACACCAAGAGAGGGCTCCGAAAATCACCACCAAGAACAACCGGGGAAAACACATCCAAACCTTGAGGAACCACGCCGAATCATCTATACATGAAACAAAGGTTCGTACAAGGTCTAGCAAGCCGCCCGATCATCCATCCCTCTCTACAAGATCTCTCCGTGAAGCTCTCTTGCTAGTCCTAAGGAAAACCTAGAGAAAATAGGTGAAAAAATAGGAAAACTAATGAGCTAGGGTTTCAAGAGTTGGCTGCCATCCTCTCACCTCTTGGGTTATATAGGCGGCAACCGAATGTCTAAAATGCCCCTCTCTACTAACTAGGGATACAAGCCCCTCAAGGGCGGATTTGGAATCCTTGATGTCTTCACCATCGGACGGATGCCGGCGACCGCACCCTGCGTAGCCTCGACGCAAGCCATGCGATCCCGACGCGTGTCCTCCGCTTCGAAGATTCGGACCGCGTCGTCGCACACCGGCCGACCGGTGCTCCTCCTCACCGGTCGAGGCCGGTCCCCACCGTCGGCCCGGTCGGACCCACCGGTCGGACCGGTGCAGTGGTGCCGCCGCACCTCCGTCTTCGGTTCTCCGGTCTTGGCTTTGTGGATCAACCAAGGAACCCAGTGGTTTTCTGGTGAACCACCGGAAACCCCGCGAACTCGGTGTAGCCTCCGCCAATCTCCACTCATGACTTGGCTCCCACGTTGTCAATCACTCATCACACAAGGAAGCGACCATCCACCGGTCCTCGAACCACACATGGTCCTCAATCTCCCCCTTGATGAGTGCATTGACAACACCCACACGAAAGTAACAAGAGAGAAAAGAAAAAGAAAAGAAACGAACAAAAAGAAATTCCAACAAGCGATCGAAAGCCAAACAAAGGCAAAGAGCAGGATCACTTGAAGGAAACAAGTCTCGGACCCCTTAGGCAAGGGCAACGGCTCGACACATCCGAGACAAAGAAAAGCTCAAGCAAAGAGCGCAAACCACCGAATCAAAGCTCGAACAACCACAAAGAGCTCCCCTTGCACACATGCAAGCTCCCCCTGAACCAATGCACCTCCCCTGGACAAATGCATGCAAAACGGCTAAAAACGGGGCGGATGCGAAGCAATTTCGACTCACACCGGTCGGACCGGTCATCACCACCGGTCGGACCGGTGCCTAACATGTGTACGGGACCAGCACTCACACCGGTCGGACCGGTGCTCATCACCGGTCGGACCGGTGTACAACGAAGCCCGAAATGGCTCGAAACCACCGAAAACCTTCTAAACGCATCCAACAAGCCATTTCAAGCTCAAACTTCTCCCCCTTGTTGGCAATGCATGAATCAAGCCAAAAATGCAAAACTTTCAACCTAGAGCTTCTCAAATAGACAAAATTCAACAAAGAATGCTACACATGTCCAAATGAGCAAGTTAGGTACTCTACGGCTTCGTATCGATCTCAACTACATGATCACCAAGTTTCACAACCATTGGACGAAGCTAAGATGGATTTTGGCAATTTTGCGAAAAACATGCCTCTCATGAGCAAAGTCCTAAACATGATCAAAGCATATCAAAATGGCAAAGCCACACAAACTTCATGCTAGGACGACCATTCTAATCATAAGACCATCACAAACACCCACAAGCACCTCATGTCATGTCAAAGCCACCGAGCCATGTACCTACTTCTATTTATGAGACTTCTCATTGGTAGGCATCATGCAACGGTTTAGCACCCAAAGCAAATTATATTCAGCACATATGACATGGGAGCATATTTCCCAAGCATTTTTCATTTCATTTTCAGATTGGTAAATGGAACATGAAATGTCTTTGCGACAAAAAGGAACTTATGCTCCTCCACAAGATAAGTCAAGAGGGCTAAACATTCATGATGGCAAATGAGCCTTTGGCCCCATATGATCAATAAACTAGTTATCCAACCACAAATTAAGCATAGCCAAGCCACTAAAACATGTCAAGAGCATATAAAGGCATTTACACATGAGAGCGCATACATTTGACATTTTTCAAAAGCATAGCCATCAACCATGGATTATTCATCAAGATCATCAAGAGCTAAGTCAAACTAACCATAGCATACCAAACAAGCTCACAAAGACATATATTTCAATCCATGGTGAACAATGTATATGAGAGAAGCTTTTCCTAACCAATGCATATGATACAAAATGCATGCAATCTAAGATACAAGGATGCCTATACATCATGTTACATATGCCATGCCAAATGCAAGAAATGCACAAAGGAAAGCAATACATATGCTACAAACCGGCTCCTCGAGGGGAGGCAAAAAGGGCTCGACACCACCGGCAAAAGAGCAAAGGAGCACAAAACTCACAAGCTCCCCCTAAACACATGCACTAGGGCCAAAAAGCATACAAAGCTCACCCTACACACATGAGATAGAGAAGGAGCAAAACAAACCAAGTGGATTGACCAAGGCCACACACTCGAAGGTCACAAAAACACTTACCTTTAACATTTCTTCACAATTCACTCATCCTTGTCCACCATCCCCGAAAGTGATGCACCTACATGTCACCACCGGGATATAAAGCCGAAGAACCACCCCCCGATATCAACCAAATGTTCTCCGGGCCATCCACCTGCAACTCAAAACCAAGAGCGAGAGCGAGCAACCGACTCAACACTGGGGTTAGTTCCAAATGTGTAAAACCAGTGCCTAGCCATTTGCTCGAAAGTGGGGTTAGCATAAACCAAACCATCTTTCCTACCAAAACTACCTCCACGAACACCACCACGGTAACCACCATGAGGGAACCAACCCTCTCTGCCGGAGGAGGACCAAAACCACGAAAGAAAGCCCGTGGACCATCCCTCCTCTCCTTCTCAAAGCCATGACTCCTCCCATCCCCATAGTGAGCTCGAGGGGGAGAATGCCTAGCAACCGACCTCCCGCAAACTTTCCGGACCAATCACCGAACCACGACCTCCGAAACAACCCTCGCACCCGTACGAGCATGAAACCCAAACCGCCGCCCTGTCCAGGGCTCGCACCGGTCCGACCGGTGCTCCACACCGGTCGACCGGTGTAGCTTGGGCAACGAAAGCACCTCCAACAGCCCTTCCGCTCTCCCCAAGCCCGAACTGACCTCACACTCGCCTTGGCCCTGGGCAACTGCACATGAGGCTCAAGTACACCATCGAAAGGGTGGTACTTGTCCTTGTTAGCCCACTCCTTCGCCATTCTCTCCTCACGCTTCCTCTTGAAGCAAAACGCTCTCTTGTGACCATCCTTTCCACAAAACTCACAATGGAAACGGATCGATCTAGACTTAGGCTTGGGATGAGGCTCTTCACGAGGCTTCTCACTTGGTTTCTCACTAGGCGTTTCGCTCGCCTTCTCACTCGGTTTTTCTCTTGGTTGGTTTGTCTTGGATGCAAACTTGTCTTTGGGTGTGGGTTGTGGTGGAACTGAAACATTCCCAAATTTCCTTTCTCTCTCACCACTGCCCTCACCAACCTTATCCAATCCCAAAGCCCAACCGTCAAAGCGCTTACAGCTAGCAATCATCATACCAAGCTGAGGTTCTTGACTCGACAACCAACTCAGCGCTTCACGCAACTTATCATTCTCATCTTGCAAGCGACCAACACATTTTGCAAGATCCAAATTCTTCATAGCATGCAACTCACATGTAGAGCAAGAAGTAGGAATAGGCACTTTCAAATCAGCCTCAAGCGAAACAATGCGAGAACGGAGCTCGGCAATTTTCTCATGCAAACTAGGGCAAGAAGTGCAAGCACCAAGCAAAGTGGGTCTAGATTGTAGCTCGGCCAACTCAACCCTAAGCACATCTAGTTCCTCACACTTGGAGGCATACTTCTCCCTAAGATCGGTCAAGTCGGCCCAGAAAACGAGCAATCAAAGACAATCGTTCTCATCCGAAACAACGGGGCTAGCCTTAAGGGAATCAATCTCAAGCTTGCTATCAAGCACTCTGTGTCTCTAGCTCACCCACTCTAGTCCTAGCATCCTCGAGTGAAGATCTAAGCTCCTTCCTAAGCTTCTTAGCCTCTCTAAGCATGTGATCGCGGTTATCAAGCAAGTTCACCAACTCCTCATTCTCCTTGCGCAAAGAGGAGAGCTCATCACATACCTCATCCTCGGAATCCAAATCCGAGGCGTCCCTCCGGCTTCTCTTGCTGCTCGAACCGCGCGAGCCATGCCGCGAAGTCGTCCTTGAGGCTTAGGCCCGTCACACAAAGGCCGTTGAGATACTTGCCAAAGTTCTTCTTCTTCCTCCTCTTCTTCTCATCCTCTTCGTCTTCATCACTCGAGCTTGAAGACGTGTCCTCGGAATCAGACTCGATGTCGCTTGATCTCTTCATCTTCTCTCGAGACCGTGTCTTCTTCCCATGTCCATGATCCTTCGTCTTGGACTTCTTCTTCTTGTCCTTGAACTTGTGCTTGTCGGGGGTCGTTCACCTTCGGACACTCGGCGAAATAGTGTCCGGCCTTGCCGCACTTGAAGCAAGTCCTCGTCTTCCTCCTCATGTTCACTCGGTTCTCATGCGGCCTCTCGAACCGCCTCGTCGGGAGCGCCGGCTCGTCCTCTCCGAGCTCGTCGAACTCCTCATCCGGCATAGACATCAAAGAGGAGAAAGAGAACATCCCGGTGGATGGATTAGTGTTAGCCTTTCCTTTCGAACCACCAACGAGGGCAAGACTATGGGAATCGGTCGGTCCCTCGAGCTTGGCGATCATGCCCCTATCCACCTCGGCCGACTTGAGCTTCGAGAACGGCTCGTTTACCGTCGAGTGTCATACTTCTCGGACTCCACAATGGCCTCGAACTTTCCGCCCCAAATCGTACGATCCAAAGAGTGTAAGAGCTTGACCGCTCTATCATGATCATCGTACGGGAGCACGTCCACATTGGCCCTCATGTTGTTCACAACCACCGTGAACCTCTCGAAACAAGGCATCGATGGACTCACTCGGGGAGATGAGTGAAGTTCTCGTACTCTCTCCGGTAGGTCGCATACATCCGTGCTCGAACTCCGGGCGTTCCCAACATGAGCCTCCTTCAACACCGCCCAAATCCTACAAGCCAAGTGCTCGGTGTGCACCCGATCGAACTCGGCCGACACAAAGCACGAAACAAGTAGTCGACCGCCTTATTGTTGGCGTCGAAGCTGTCCCTCGATCCTGGAACGAGGAAATCAACTGGCCGGACATAGCCTGTGTCCACCGTGACATCCCAAAGGATCTGACCCTTTCCGCGGAGAAACGCACCCATCCGCTTGCTCCACATCTGGTAGTTCTTGCCATCGAAGTGTGGAGGACCCGAACCCCGTTCTCGGTATGCCATCCTTGGATCTTAGATCGGTTAGAGTCAACAAAGACCCAAACCGGCTCTGATACCACTTGAAGGACTGATACGGCGAACCAGAGAGGGGGGGAGTGAATGGGAGCCGATAAAAATTCTTCTCGAAGGAGATAGAAACTCCAACAAGATGAACACGGCTTCCAACACACGTCTCCGACTCACTACCAAGGTTGGTCAAGCCCACGTAGCCACTGGAGTGCCACTAGACCTAGGAACCAACACACCACCTTCCGACCCGAGAAACGCAGCGGAAAAACCAAACCTCGAGCCTACAGACTCACACCGGTCAGACCGGTGAGCACCACCGGTCAGACCGGTCCCTGCTGGTGAAACTGAGCAACTTTCACTAAGTGGCTCTACACCGGTCAGACCGGTGAGACACACCGGTCAGACCGATGGCAGCCTGAAAGCCCCCAAGGCACCAAACAGGCCAACCGACCACCAAACGGACCCAAACTCGAAACAGCAGCAACACGGGACAACACCGAACTCACCAAGACGTTCACCCGAGCAAAAACCCACAAGGGCTCGCACCGGTCAGACCGGTCAAGAGCACCGGTCAGACCGGTGTAGCCTGGGCAGCTCGGGATGAACAAAGACCCGCGGTCAACTCCCCCAAATCCAAATCTCGATCTCCCGAATCGCTCCACGGACTTGAACAAGACTTTGGGGATATCATGAACACCTCATGAGGAGTTCATAGCCAAGTTTAATCCCACCAAAACTCATCCAAAAAGGAGGAATCGAAGAAATCCCGTCGAAAGCACTTCCAACCCAAGAACTCAAGAAACCCCAAAATCGAGCAACTTTTCTCACGGATTTGGGAGGGGAATCACGGCCCAAAGAACCACGAAGGGTTCCCACAAATTTCCCCCATCAAATCCTCAAGAGAAAAGTCCCGAAAACAACCCAAAGAAAACACCAAGAGAGGGCTCCGAAAATCACCACCAAGAACAACCGGGGAAAACACATCCAAACCTTGAGGAACCACGCCGAATCATCTATACATGAAACAAAGGTTCGTACAAGGTCTAGCAAGCCGCCCGATCATCCATCCCTCTCTACAAGATCTCTCCGTGAAGCTCTCTTGCTAGTCCTAAGGAAAACCTAGAGAAAATAGGTGAAAAAATAGGAAAACTAATGAGCTAGGGTTCCAAGAGTTGGCTGCCATCCTCTCACCTCTTGGGTTATATAGGCGGCAACCGAATGTCTAAAATGCCCCTCTCTACTAACTAGGGATACAAGCCCCTCAAGGGCGGATTTGGAATCCTTGATGTCTTCACCATCGGACGGATGCCGGCGACCGCACCCCGCGTAGCCTCGACGCAAGCCATGCGATCCCGACGCGTGTCCTCCGCTTCGAAGATTCCGGACCGCGTCGTCGCACACGGTCGGCCGACCGGTGCTCCTCACCGTGGGCCGACCGGTCCCCACCGGCCGACCGGTCGGACCCACCGGTCGGACCGGTCGGTGCCGCCGCACCTCCGTCTTCGGTTCTCCGGTCTTGGCTTTGTGGATCAACCAAGGAACCCGGTGGTTTTTACGGTGAACCACCGGAAACCCCGCGAACTCGGTGTAGCCTCCGCCAATCTCCACTCATGACTTGGCTCCCACGTAGTCCCGGCTCGACCTTGGTTTTGAGGCTCAACCAAGAAACCGTCCACGACTTCATCTTCTCGTTCATGCCACCATGCGGTCCGCACTTGACCCCCGCCGGCCACCGGTCCCTCGAACGAAGCCTACTTGTCTTCTCCACACCGGAGGCCTCACCGGCGACGACCTTTCGCGCTTGTTCTTCACCCGCACCAACACGAGTCAAGCCGCAACCCGCACCCGCAATACTTAGCCAAGAATCGGTCCACACAACGTTGTCAATCACTCATCACACAAGGAAGCGACCATCCACCGGTCCTCGAACCACACATGGTCCTCACTACCCCGCCAGCGACTACTTCCACTGGGTCCTTCGGGAAGTAGGACTTCATGAAGGCCAAGACCTGCTTCGGGGTCGACCTCACCATGTGCTTCACATAAGCCGCCAGCCGGCTGGGGGCTTCCCTGAGGCGATCCACGAGTGGAGCGATCTTGGGGCCGCCCGGATGAGGCACCAAGAGCCTTGCGATCGGTAGCCGCGGCTTCTTCAAGATCCTTCACCGGGCCCACAAAGACCTCGCGGTCTTCATTCAACTTCGCAACGATTTGTAGCAGTTGTTGAGATCGTGGTCCGATGCAATCCGAAGCTCCATGTGCTTCTCGCACTCGAAGGCAAGTTCTTTATAGTCGAGCTCGAGTACCTGGCGGGCCTCCTGCTCCCGGTAGAAGAGGTTCTTCATGTCTGTCTCGGAAGTCCTCACCTGCTCCACCCGGGTCTCAAGCTCTGCAAGACAACAAGCCGAAGCGGGTCAGACTACCTCTTGACCTCCAACAACTACCCAACAAGTCCAGCGGTGTACCTTTGTTCTTGTTGCGGAGGGTCTTGTTCTTCCGCACCAAGTCATCGCCCTTTGCCTGCAACTCTTGGATGTCATTGTGATACTTGGCAAAAGCGGCGTCGAGCTTGGACTGCATGGCGGCTGCGTGCTTCCGCGACTTCACAAGCTGATCTTCTAGTGCCTCAGCCCGGAGCACCGCGTCACCAAAGCCCCCGCAAAGATGTTGGACTTCTCGCGAGACCTCTCCACGATGTCCCGCACAGCAACACAAGTCAAGCGAGTACTCAACAACGAGAGGATTGACTACTCGGAAGTTAAGACTACTTGCCTTCATCCACCGCTCGGCCGGCGACCGCCTCCGGGTGCCCGGCCACCGTCACCGGGTCGATCGGATCGTCCGCATGCGGCTCCACCCCCGCCGCGACTACTCGCGGCGGCCTCCGTCATCGGCGCAGAGCGGATGGGCTCTGCGTCCTGGATCTCCGGGGAGCGGACAGCCACCTCCAGAGCAACCTCTGGTGGCACGGTGGCCTCCTCTCCTCCGGTCGCCGCGGCGACCTCCTCCATCGGCACGGGGGCTCCCTCAGCAGCCTCCGGCGCTTGTGGTGTCGACTTCTCCATGGGCACCGCCGCAGGGATGTCGCTCCCTTCGGCCTCGACGCTTGACAAGAAGACGTCAAGTTCATCAGCAACTACGACTACTCTATGGGGAAGACTAAAGCCACAGAAGAACACTTACCCTCGACCACGCTGGCCTCGGGCAACTCAGCACCAGCAGCCGGCGCCTCGGACTCCACCTGGGGGGCAGGAGTTGACTCCTCGACGGGCGGCGCGACTTCTTCCTCCGCCACCGACGTGGAGGGCTCATCTCCCTCCCAGGACAAGTCTGTTGATTTCCTGCAGAAGTACACAAAGCTGGTTATCATTCAAGCCCGACTACCACACCAAGGACTACTCGGGAAAGTTCAGCACTTACAAATTTGACCGGACTATCGTCGCGGTCGGGGCACCGAGGATGCTGGCAATGTCTACCAGTCCACCCTCGGCGGGCGCCTCCTCTTGCGCCTCTGCAGCCGCTGCCTCCTCTACGGCAACGGTAGCCGGTGCAGCGCCCTACTGCGCTTCTGCGGCCACCACCTCTTTGACGGCGGGGGCTGCGGGTTCTGCGCTCTCCCCGATCGGCCAGGGGGCGGTGCTCCAACCGCGCTAAGAGCTCCTCGACGGTGGAGGCCGGACTACGACTCCCGGCGGGCTCCCCCACCGTGTCCCACTCGCCTTCATCGCCCTCCTCGACGGGCTCCCTCGGCGGCACCTCCTACATACAAGGAAGACCGGTCATCGGCAAGTGTACTCGCACGAGGGTACTCGACTACACTAGTCAAGACATCTTACCTCTTGAGGCGTGGTCTCCGAGACCCTCGGCTTCTTCGTTACCCGCTTGCGGCGGGGGTTGCGCGGCTTCCGTGGCGGCGCGGCCGGACTAGCCTCCCGTGCTAGCCGACGGGTCTTGCACGAGGGGTACATGAGGCAAGCCGGGACGGCTAAACCTCGACCGCAGCTGGAAGCGGTCTTGCAGCGTCTCCTCGTCGTCGTCCTCCTTAGACGTGTCTTCCACGATGACGGTGTCATCGCCTTCGCCGACTTCTCGCCGCTCCTTGGCCTTGGTCATTCTTGCCTCCGGGATTTCGATTCCCTGAGGGGGCGGCTGCAGCTCGGAGCCGAACCTCTTCAAGTCGTCCTGCAAGACACAAGACATCAACGCGACTACTCACAAGCAAGGACTACTCGACTAGGGGGTATGGCTACTTACCTCCTTTGGCGGGTGCGCGGCGGAGTACTCCTGGACGGGTCACGCCGTGTACGGCGGCATGTCCTTGAAGATGCGTGTCAGACTCTCGATGATGTCGTCGTCGTCCATCTCGCCTCCGGGCATCCGCGACGTGTCGTCGTCGCCGGTGTACTCGTAGCCGAGGGTGTCGCGGGCCATCAGCGGCTGCACCCTCCGCTTCATGAAACTGAAGGCCACGTGCTCAGCCCTCAGTCCAGCTTCTCTGAGCACCTTGATGCGTGCCAGCAGCTCGGGGAGCTGGATCCCCTCCTGCATCGTGGGCTACGTGTTCCACCGGGGCCCCGGTGCTCGGTCCGCCTTCCTCTCGCCTTCGGCAAGCCGGGGTGGTGGTTTGTGACATAGAACCACCTCGCCTTCCAATCGACGTTGGAGTCAATGAGCTTGTACGCCAGGTACTGCTCAGCGGCGTCTTCTCTCATCTGGATGCCAGCTCCTCCGACTACTCGCGGATTGCTGGCGCTCGGCTGCGGCTTCACCCGGAAGAACTTCCGGAAGAGGATCCAGTGCGGCTTGATCCCCAGGAATGCTTCGCAAAAATGGACGAAGACTGCGGTATGGAAAATGCCTTTAGGGTTGAGATTGAGGTACTCAACTCCGTAGTACCCGAGGAGGCCCTTGAAGAAGTCACTGGCCGGAAGCTTGAGTCCGCGCTCCGCGAAGCGCGCGAACATCGGGATCTCGTCTTCAGCTTTCTCCATTGGGTACGGATCTCCGGCGGCGGCTCTCCACATATCCACCTCCTTCTCCTGGATAAATCCGCTGTTGAGAAGGGCCAGCAGATCCCCGGTCTTCACCTTTGACTTTTTTCACTCACGGCTTGGATCCGGCCGCGGTGGAGACATCGGCGGTGCCGCCCCCGTGGCGGCCCCCGTTGACGGTGAAAATCCGTCAACCTAGCCATGAGTTTACCTTCGGTGTTGGCATTACTTTTGTATCTTATTCATTGGTACTAACCCCCGTGGTATAACAAGTTCACGTGTGCATGTCGGTTTTGGAGTTTAATGTTTATGCGGGGTTTTAGTGTTGAATGCAAGACTTTCGGGATAAGTTCATCAAGCACCTCATGACAAGACCTTGAAGTCCCGAACAAGTCATGCAATGAAGCAAAATTAACTCCAAGAAGCCGGGGACTCGATCCGAGAAGACGACAAACTCCGGGGGCCCGACCGCAGAAAGTGCCGAATCTTGCAAGACAAGGAGTTGAGTCCAATTCGGAGAGAAACCGACGACATGGACCTACATGCGAGAAGGGGGAAACATCCGAGAAGCAAGGGAACCGACGTGGGACAAAGGAGCCCACGGGGCCGGGGCCAAAATGGGCCCGGGCCGGCCGGCCCGGTCCGGTCGGCCCGAGCCCATTTTGGGCCCAAACGTGCTCTCCTTTGCCCTAGCCGCCAATCGGGCTATTTATAGCCCCCTGACCGAGAGCCACGGGGAGGAGATTTCGTCTTCGGCCGCCGAGGAGCAAGAGAAGAGAGGGACACCATGTCGGAGAGGAGAGGGTCGAGCTAGTTGACTAGGGTTTCCCTAGCCGACGTGGGAACCTTGCATGGAAGACCACGTCGGAGTTCCCGGAGCTAGAAGCAAGATCAAGGAAGGATCCCGGTGGTGATCTTGTGTATGTATCATTGTCATAGTTGAATTATCAAGTTGAATCTTTTCTTAGCGATCAAGTGTTTCCTCGAAGATTTCGTTTTTCGATCGGCTTTGCTTATTCCAATTCTATTCGCGCGATAGATTACATAGGGTGTTCTTGTAGCCGCGGTGGCTAGAGGTACACGCCGGATCTTCCGAAAGAATCTCGACTTGTCTTTTGACTCGCCCTAAGCTCCCCGCATGAATAGGGATACGTTGTGACGAACGGGGGTCTCGAAAGGCGGATGTTTTCGGATTTGGACGGGAAACCACGATTTAAAGAGGCTTCTATTAAGATTCGATTTGCTACTTCTTCTCTTGCTTGGAACTTCAACAAAAGGCTTACCCCGATCCCTCTAGATCGGTTTATCTACCCAATCTTACTTTGTTTTCTCCGGTCTTTAGTAGATTAGATTTGTTTCATGTCTTTTACTTAGATGCATTAGGTCTTTTATCGAAGATTGAAGTTACTTGGCTTTAATAGATTAAGTCTTGCGTCACACATTTGTTCCACGGATTCGATACCTTGGGTTCACCACTCGAGGGAAGAAGGGTCCCTTGACTACGACGGGAGACTTGTACGCTTGCGAGTCACGAACGAACTTTGATACAAACATTAACCGTCAACAAGCCCCTTTTTCTGGCGCCGTTGCCGGGGAACAAGTGATCAAGATTTGATTTTTTATTGCTTTTTTTGTAATTTTCAGTACTGATTTTGTTTTATTTTTGCATCTACTAAATTTCGATCATCCTCAAAATACATCTAATCTAGTTTGTCTAACTCTAGTCTTTATAGATTTGTTTTGTTTTCTAGTTTTTTTTGCATACTTTGTTTATTGCTAACCCTAACAGGAGATGGTTGGCTACCTCTCCAAGAAACCCAAACCTTTTTGTGGATGATCCGAGAAAACCTTACGGGCAAGGGTGACATGCAACACAAGCTAAAGGGGTGGAAACCCTAGATTCAAAAGTTGAAGTCGAAGGACCGTCGAAATCTCCAAGGGAATCACCACCTCCAAGTCCAAAGGAAGATCAACCTCAACCACCGGAGCGCCGCGCACCCCGGGACATCGTTGATCCACCTATCATAAACGTTCAAGACGCCGGGAGGCCGTTCAAGATCAAAGTCTCAACTATCCGCATGACGATTGCGAGAGCCGAATGCATACGAGTCGGATTCCTTGAGTGGCATATCGGTTTACTTAAGAGGAGGATGGAGAAGATGGAGATGGAGAAAGAAGCTCAACACTTAAAGGCCGCCGGAGCAAGATCCTCATGCAAGGAGTGTGTGGAGTATGACCATGTCCAAGGTAACCCCGATTTAATGCAAGTTCGTCGATTCAAGTTTTGGGTTCTCTTTGTGCACAATTCAAGGACTTGATGGACGAGCAAGCTAAGATCAACAAGGACGCCGTCACTAAGTTCGAGGCTATGGAGAAAGTATTGAAGAATTTAGATGGCAAGGTGACGGAGGTCGGAAGCTCTATACGTGAAGTGTTCATCGTGATGAAGATGCTAGACGCAAGTGGGACAACTTGCCGGCGCCCGATGGGTAACAAAGAAGAATATCCGAGACAACTCCAAGGTCCCAAGACGACGAAGGCTACTCAAGCTCGTTCGGGAGAGATGAAGGATCACATTAGAGACCATGAAGATCACAACCGAAGGACCGGAGTTCGAGATGCCGAGCCACAAGGAAGTTGTTGCATCCGTCAAGACCAAAGGACAAAGCCACCGTGAAGACCAAAAAAAAAAAAAATTGACTAAGCCAAAGTGGGTACCCAAGATTGCAACGCCCGCAAAGAGCGTTGATCCGGAGTAATCAAGTGAAGAAGTCTAGCCATGGACTATAAACGAAGCGCTAGGCGGGAGGCAACCCGTTTCGTCAAGTCAAGAATAAGCTACGGGAGGACAACCCGATTCCAGGTTTTTCGAGTCTTTTTAATAATTTAGTTTTTGAGTTTTATTACGCAAAGACATTAGACTTAGAAGTGGTTGAACAATATTAGAGACATAATTCTTGATTGAATGTTTGCTTTATCATAAACCCTTTGCATGAACCCTCCTATGTGCTTGTTTGATTCTTTTCTTTTCGAGAAACCTCAACCAAATAATTTCAGAACCTTAACTCAACCTTTCACCCTCATTATGGTGCTGAGGTTGACTTATTTTTCATGCTAAAACCACACGAGTAGAGCCACGATTTATGTTTAAGTGTTAATAAAATTCAGCACGTGGTAGGACTCGCGTGAACCTAGAAATCAAAGCTTTTGGTTGGTTTTAAAAATCCTTATCCTTGGTTTCTCTAGGATTAGAATTTTTCTAAGCCTATTCTAATTTTGTTTTATTCAAAATCTTTCTTATTTATCCAAAATTAGAACCTAAACCTATGCCCCCATGATCAAGCCGGGAAAATGTCCTGCTCTCAACCAATGAAGGCAAACTATACCGGTGAGACCGAAATCGACGTAAAAAGAAAATATTTTCGACTTGCATTTGTTTTTAATGGTTTAAAAACTTCTCTAAAATTATGTTCGAGCTCTTGCATGGCTCTGAAAAATATTTTAAATTTCGAATTAGAGGAGTGATTAACCTTAAACACACCTTAATGGAGGCGATCTAGTAATCATGCATGCACCATTGGATTCCCTTTCATCTACTTTCACTAATTCCACATGCAAAGGACAAGCATGGTGGGCAGCAAGCATCAACTTTGTAGGAATTTCATGGTGGCATGTGAAGCAAATGGAGCTAGGGAGCATGGACATAACCCAAAACATGAAGCATCAAGTGGAAGGACCAAGGAGTGGACGAGAGCGTTTGGGCGGTGCAACTCGTAGAGCACGCGAGCGGGGAAAGTTGCGAGAGGTGAAATGATCGTGCTTTGGAAGAAAGACGAGGCGGGGAGGAGCACCGAGGCCGGCCTCACCTACATAAGGAGCCCCCCGGCTCCCGTTTTACGCAGGCAAGCTTCCCTCTCCTTCCTTTGTTTGTGTGTTCAAGTTTGTGTGCTCAAAACCTCCGTAGACATAGCCAACCTTCCCAAGCTTGATAGCTCAAGAAAAAAAAAAAAAAAAAAAATCTACATCCTTAATCCACTCAAAGTCCAGACTCCAAAATAATATTTGTGTACCTTGTTACCGGGTGAAAACCCCGGATATTTATTTGTGAGGGAGGGTGCTGCAATCATGGAAGAAAACTACAAGCCTTTGCACCGAAGAAGAAGGGATCATCGTCGTCTAGCCATCATCGACAACCTTTTCGAGGAGGCACTCGTTTCCGAGCTTCCTCGGGGTATGGAGGAGGACACGGCACCGCCAAGGAGGAATCGCACTCTTTTCCTTGGTGGCACGAGGGCTACACGAAACTCGTTTATTAGGTTTTCCAAACCTCAATAACATATGGAGGAGCCGCCTGTCCAACCTCGCCACTAGACACGATCATCCGCTCCACCTCCATATGCTCCGCGGTATTCCGAGGGGTATGTCATCATGACGGAGGAGGAGAAGAAGCTCGCTCGCCTTAAGTAGAGGCTTGTAGCGAACGCCGACATCGACGACCAAGCTCTCCACATATTGGGTTTCACACGGGACACCGGTGCAATTCTCTAGCGGAGTGTCGGCAAACACCCACAAGGAATTCGCCTAGGAAATTTTCATGACCATGGCGTATACCCTTGATGAAGGAGTGCTGAGTCTCTCATTCCGTTGGAGGGAGCCCACAAGTGGAGAAGAAGGAAGACACCGTCGGAAGGGTAACCTTGATCAACGATGCTATTTCTAGCACTTTGATGGGGTAATCTCCTTTCATCCATGGGTTGCATTCGGTCTTGAGATGTAATCGAACTTTGTTGGATTATCTATCTATCATCTTGTGCTGAAAATACTTTAATGCTTAAGGCTAGCAACCATGCCATAAAGGGAGTAGGGCTCCAATGCTTCCTTGGATCCATTCAACACAAACCCCGATAGATCGATTGGTTTTCATGTTCGAAACGATTGCATGTCTAGTATCGTAGACCCATGGGCGAGTGTCTCCTATTTTCAAAAGGGAGCTCCGAACAAGTATGTGCATGAAGGCACATGGGAAGGTTTTTGGAGTATGATCACGGGAAGAGACCATCAACGAAGAAATACTATCCGAACCCCATCATCCAAGTGTGTCACTTTTGTGCAAGTGGATTTTTGGGGAGAATAAGAGAGACATAGATAACCAACACGGAGTTGAATTGGATTTACTCGCAGCCAATCAACCCTACTCACCTATGATCAACCGGTGGTGTTGTGGCAACATCGGATTCGGGAGATCGGGTTGTTACCTCTCCATGTTGACTATCTCTTTAAAACCGGGTATTACAAGGAACCCAAATCATCTCCTACCCGGGACTTCCCTAGGAATATATGAAGAAAGGAAAATATAAGAGTGAAGATGAGAGAGGAGGCTTCCAAGTGGCCTAGGTAAATTTGCCCCTTCCGGATTGAAGATTAAGACTTTTCTTAAGGGGAAGAAGATCGGTTAGAGGAAGGACTTCTTGTGCCGGCGAAGAAAAAAAAAAAAATAATAATAAAAGAAAAGAATTATAGGAGAAGGATCTTCTATGGCCCAAGAAGGAGGTGCACAACAAAATTATGTTCCACCATTCGGAGAAATTCCGGCATCGCCAAATCACTACGGTGGTGTACCAATGCAAGCATGGGGGAGTGGTGCAGCCATACCCCCACCATTTTTGCGGTGCCCAACGTAGTCTTTGCGGAGCCATATGCACATCTTCCTCAACCACAACAAAATGTGGCCACCATTGGAGGATACGCTGCAAGGATCATGCAAATTATTGCAGCCATCCAAACCAATGCAAACCAAATGGGTGAAGGAAATGCAAACGTCGCTTATGTGCTTGGACACCTTCACCTAGCACCATCGGACAATTCATAGGAGGAGTGGTGCATTCCTATTACAAGTAAGGGTACAACAACCAAGACTTTCAATATCAACCACCGGCGGAAGATTAGAGAGAGGAGGAGCTTTAGTTATCTTTCCTTTACCCCCTTTTCTTTAATTTTCAGCTTGTATGCGCCTATGTTTGCGTAGTATTTTCAGTTTTGCTTTAATTTTCAGTTTTTAGTTTAATTTTCAGCATGTATCTTAGTTTTTATTTTCATCATGAATAATGTCACCACCAAGTTTTTACCTTTGGTAAAGTTACAAAGTTTGTGCCATGATGATATATGATTATAATTGCCGCTTTGTTTATCTTTGTAATTGATTTATGCATGTTTAACCTAGTGCTCTCTTAAAAATACAGATCTGAATTTATTTAAATACTAGCTTAATTTTCAGCGGAGGTTATGATTAAAACAAAGACCCATAGTGTTTTATGTGCTCTCAAGTTATGAATAGATTGAAGATGTCTTTTATGCTCAAAAATATTGCTAACCTTGTCACAAATATCACTTGTGTGTTGCTCTACCTATCCAAAGCCTTATATATATTTGAGTGCATAAACCTTAGTGTACAAGATTTATTTTTGAGTGAGTTATTGCAGGCCATGATTTCTCTGGCCCGAGACTAAGAAGCTCGGTCATTCCGTTTTTGCGTATCTATCTTTTTGCTAGCCTTTTATCCGTGCATTGTGTACCCCCACATCGGTGGTCTCACAAACTTCGCCGGATGTCCATCCTTAAACCAAATATCATTTTTTGTGATTACCTCCTTGACCACAACCTATCATTGAGAATGGATCATCAATTCAAGGAAGATCGCAAGACGGTGCCAACGTTGAAGATTTCAAGTATCTCTCCAAGGAAAATATCTCCGGTACCTACCTTATTTTTCGCCTCTTTGCTCGAGGACGAGCAACGTCTAAGCATGGGGGAGGAGGTAGGTACGGTGCTGCCTTAGAGTTCAAAAGGGGGTATTTTAAAAAAAAATATATATATAATGATGAAAGAAAAAATTAGGCGATGTACATGACTTCCAAGGTGAAGAAAGAAAAAATATATATATACAAGAAAGAAAGAAAAGAATGAGAAAGAGAAGAAAAAAAATATATTTGTGCGTAAAATGAACTCCCCGGTTCTCTAAGAGTGCATTCAAGGCTTCAAGATAAAAAGATCCATTCTCATTTTCCAACCATGTGCAATCCGATAACGAGGACTTCTTTTGTGCCTCGGGATCACTCTCTGCCATTTGCACATGTCCACCTATCTAAAAGTGTGTGTATTTTTCTCTTTCCCCTCCTTGATTTAACATTATTTTCCAATGACCTTTTTGACGAGTCTCGGTAAGACCATGAGAAGCTTGTCTTGTTATGACAACACCTCATTTATAAATTCTTGTTAGGACTAAACTTTCCCAAAAGCTCCATATAAAGCCTACCACATATATATGAGAGGGAAAGGAGTAGAATATATAGGCTTGAGAGACAAGTGAGATGAGAGTTTATGAGCAATACATGAGATGATTTAAATTTGTGAATTTGGTTTAGCTTTTCTTATCTCGTTCTTCATTTCAAAAATTTCGAGATCCATTTAAAACTTTGTGAGCATGTTAATACTTGTGGGATAAGCTTAATAAGAATCTACCCTCCGTAGAGATGAAGGCTAGTACATTATGGAACTTTAATGAATTAAAATTTTGAGAGCATTATGTTTTCTCATGTGTAATCAAGTGCAAGGTTTAAACATTGTTTAGCAAATGATGATATCCATCGAAGGCTTACTCGAGGACGAGCAAGGTTTAAGCATGGGGGAGATGTTGACGGTGAAAATCCGTCAACCTAGCCATGAGTTTACCTTCGGTGTTGGCATTACTTTTGTATCTTATTCATTGGTACTAACCCCCGTGGTATAACAAGTTCACGTGTGCATGTCGGTTTTGGAGTTTAATGTTTATGCGGGGTTTTAGTGTTGAATGCAAGACTTTCGGGATAAGTTCATCAAGCACCTCATGACAAGACCTTGAAGTCCCGAACAAGTCATGCAATGAAGCAAAATTAACTCCAAGAAGCCGGGGACTCGATCCGAGAAGACGACAAACTCCGGGGCCCGACCGAGGAAAGTGCCGAATCTTGCAAGACAAGGAGTTGAGTCCAATTCGGAGAGAAACCGACGACATGGACCTACATGCGAAGGGGGAAACATCCGAGAAGCAAGGGAACCGACGTGGGACAAAGGAGCCCACGGGCCGGGCCAAAATGGGCCCGGGCCGGCCGGCCCGGTCCGGTCGGCCCGAGCCCATTTTGGGCCCAAACGTGCTCTCCTTTGCCCTAGCCGCCAATCGGGCTATTTATAGCCCCCCGACCGAGAGCCACGGGGAGGAGATTTCGTCTTCGGCCGCCGAGGAGCGAGAGAAGAGAGGGACACCATGTCGGAGAGGAGAGGGTCGAGCTAGTTGACTAGGGTTTCCCTAGCCGACGTGGGAACCTTGCATGGAAGACCACGTCGGAGTTCCCGAGCTAGAAGCAAGATCAAGGAAGGATCCCGGTGGTGATCTTGTGTATGTATCATTGTCATAGTTGAATTATCAAGTTGAATCTTTTCTTAGCGATCAAGTGTTTCCTCGAAGATTTCGTTTTTCGATCGGCTTTGCTTATTCCAATTCTATTCGCGCGATAGATTACATAGGGTGTTCTTGTAGCCGCGGTGGCTAGAGGTACACGCCGGATCTTCCGAAAGAATCTCGACTTGTCTTTTGACTCGCCCTAAGCTCCCCGCATGAATAGGGATACGTTGTGACAGAACGGGGGTCTCGAAAGGCGGATGTTTTCGGATTTGGACGGGAAACCACGATTTAAAGAGGCTTCTATTAAGATTCGATTTGCTACTTCTTCTCTTGCTTGGAACTTCAACAAAAGGCTTACCCCGATCCCTCTAGATCGGTTTATCTACCCAATCTTACTTTGTTTTCTCCGGTCTTTAGTAGATTAGATTTGTTTCATGTCTTTTACTTAGATGCATTAGGTCTTTTATCGAAGATTGAAGTTACTTGGCTTTAATAGATTAAGTCTTGCGTCACACATTTGTTCCACGGATTCGATACCTTGGGTTCACCACTCGAGGGAAGAAGGGTCCCTTGACTACGACGGGAGACTTGTACGCTTGCGAGTCACGAACGAACTTTGATACAAACATTAACCGTCAACACGGCCCGCGGCGGCCTCGTCACGGCCCCTCTTCTTCCCGGCGACCTTCACAGACTTGGACGGTGAAGGCTTCATTCTCCAAGTACAAGGTGTCTTCACGCGCATCCGCTCGGGGGCTACTCTGGAAGCTCTTGGTGGTGGCGCGCTTGGATCTACTGCGGCGGCGGCGTGTGCAGGAAGTGGATCTACCTCAGATCGATTCGAAATGGCTACAACAACGATGGGTGAAAAACCCTAAGGGTTTTGGATTCTATTTATAAGTCAAACCGGCCCTCCGACGGCCAGATCGATAAGTCCGCGCTCGGCTGACTCAGCGGCCGCGCGTGACTCTTCGCATTCTACTAGTCGACGCGCCTCACCTCGGGGGCTCGGCTACTTCTACTCGATTACCTGGGAAGCGACAAGACTCAGGAGCATCTCAGGACACATTCTTCAAGATGACCCTTCAATTCAAGAGGAAGTACTCGACTCAAGGCTCGGGGGCTCCGTGCCACGTGTCCTTCGGTTTTTTCTCTCCGGATTTTTCGGGATTTTCTTGCCAAGACTTCGGATGGACCCTCGGCCCGAGCTCGCGGTTCAACCTAAGGCTCGGGGGCTACTCCATATGGAGTGCGATTTTGCAATCACACCTCCATATCGGCTCGTTAAGGCCGTCAAGACTACTTGAAGCTATCCTTCTCGACTACAAAGTACTCGGGGGCTTGTCGTATGGACCTCCATGGGCCCACTACCTCGGTGGGTACCAGGACCGACTACTCGGTGGGCCCCTGGGACTACCCGGCTTGCGCTACACGACACCTGATGGCGTGGAGCACAAGGACTACGGAGGAGAAGTACTCGGTTAGGAAGCTGTACGTGTCCTGCACTGTAAGGAAGACTCCTAGACGTACCCGACTAGTACTCTCTCCCTACTCCGACTTGTAACACTGCCTCCCGGACTATATAAGGTGAGGCAGGGACCTTTCTCTAGCATCTCATCCAATCCACGGCGCACTATTACACCATCTTGTAATCGTGCCCAATCAATCCAGAGCTACGCAGCATACAAGACGTAGGGTATTACGCACCTCGCGGCCCGAACCTGTCTAAATTGTGTGCCACGTGTCTCTTCCTTCGAGTTACCGATCTCGGCGAGGCCACATTCATCTACTTCGGGTACTCCCCTTAGTAGGTTGCCGGTCTAAAACACCGACATCCTCCTCCTACCCTCCCAGCTCAAATCGTATTCGTCGAGATGCGTGCCTCCTCGCCTTCTCGGCCGCGCAGATCGCCGTCATCATGCGTGGCGAGGGGATCCACAAGCTCAACTGCTTGACAAGTACGCTGCACCCGCCGCCCGGTGGAGCACTCCTACTGTCAACCTGTGTGGGGAGGAACGCGAGTTCGTTTCCACAATATTGATCCAATGCACAAGGCATCATCATCGGCTTAGCTTCATCTCCGACCTAACGTTCATCTCCGACCTAACGTTCGACAACAGCGCGGACATGGATGGACGCCAACCTATATCTGGCTGGTTGCAGTCATCGGTGGAAGCGATGTCGGCGGCGGTGCTCGTGGACAACGACGCCTCCCCCGAGAGCGCATCGTGTCACTGAAGTTGTGTATACTGGAAGCCATCCACACCATGTACATCAAGACGCTCTCCGTAATGACCGTGAGGCCCCGGCTCCTCCGCGTCATCCTCGCGCGCGCCGGTGGGCACTGCTACGGTGCCATGGACCCCGTGTCCGACATCATCATCAAAGTCGCTTGGTACGACGCCACCTTCCCTCCGGTGTAGGGCGCCATCAAGCTGCGAGACGTCGAGACCAAGTCCTCAACACTGGGGCCATGTCCCACGTGGTGTCGCGTTCCCTCGACGGCCTCGTCGCCATGCTGCGGCATTGCAACCTGTCGGAGCATGAGGCCCTAAAATACCTCGGTTGGTCGGACTGCGACCTCTCCAGATCATATGCATACGTCTACGTACTGGTTTCATGGTGCCTGGGCAGCTAGCCAGCCACCAGCCATCGCCACGTCGGGGCTGACGGGCAACCTGACAGGGCTGAACCCTGGTTACCCATGGGTCAAAAGGTTCATTTGCTGAAACGGAGCGGGTCGCCCCTCGAACCTCAGTTGCTGCATCCGGAGCGGCAGGTCAGGAGGAGGAGCACTCCACTCCGCACCATTCGCAGGACTACCTAAACAACTGCATTTGGTCTTTAAGCGATAATAAAGAATCATCCCGCTGAGTGTTGCTGGGTTTACACCCGGTAAATCACTTGAAAACACAGAGAGGATCGAACGTATGCATTAAAACTCCCACGAAGGAGAGTCCAGAGTGCCCTACAAATTAACATCAAATTCCCCGTAGGGTCAATTATTACAAACATAGTTCTTTGACAAGAAAGTAAATGGTTCAGAGTTTATTGAAAACAGCGGAAGGAACTAAACGGTACGATCACATCATAGGAGGCCTGTCCATGATGCAACCACTCATCGTCATCCACCCATTCCAGCTCCCAGCCGGGTGGAAGTTCTCCAGGCCACACATCACATACATTACCTGAAAACAACATTTATAAAGCAAGGCTGAGTATACTAATACTCAGCAAGACTTACCCGTCTAAAAGAAAGACTTTACCTCTAATCATGCTAGGCTTTTGGCTAGTAGGTTTGTTTGCCAAAAGGCTGCTAAATAGTGAATCCTTACTTTCACATTTTAGCTCATGTTCTAGTGGAAGTAATCATTACTAGGTAAGCAACTATTGCAATCAGAGTTATACAAACAATTAATCAAATAATAATCTTCACAAAGTTCCATCATAAAGGGATATCATGGCCAGTAGATTAAGTAGTCTCAGATAACGGTGAGAGGTCGACAATCAATTGGTTCAAACCTTGCAAGGTGGACCTAAACACATGGGAGGTGCCCTCACTAAGAGTTCACCAACCAGGCGGTTCCCGTCATTCCTCGGTTTGGGGATAATAGCTCACAATCTTAAGTACAAGGTTTATCTGGGCTACGCCACTAAGGTCACCCAGCCTCACGCATGCACTTGGGTGGCGAGCCCCGGGCCGCAACCCTAAGAGTAGTGATAGTAAAACCCTGTATCGCCTCATTTAGGTACTAGGTTTACCGTGCCCACTTCCGACAAGTAGTACTTTCAAACACTTAACCAACGAAGCCATTGGACCGGAGCCCAAATCCCATGCTCTTACCACATGAGAAAACCATAAAATCAATACAGTGATTCCATAAAGGAGATCATATTCTCACGAGTGATGATCATCACTCGATTTGTACAGGATCCTTAGAGCATAGCAACTAGCGACCTAACATGCTAGTAAAAGATCATAGGTACTAAGGAATCATGCAACTAGGGTTTCAATCAACTCTTGAACGTAAATGCACATAAAATAACAAAAATAAATTCAGGAGTTTAAATGAAACACATAGGTTAATGATTAAACCGGGGCTTGCCTTCGTCAGCACAAGCAGACACACAAACTTCCGGACTTTGGTCCGGGTCTTGCTCTACGGTCACGTAGTGTACGTCTCCTCCTGCTCCCTCTTCCTCGTCAGCCGGCACAAGCGTATAGCTATCGTCAGGACTTCTACACGGAGGATGCAATGCGTGATCAGGAGTGTAATTAATTTAATTTAATTTAATTAACAATCAGAAGCAAACAGCCACAAGAATCCCTTTATTGGCCATATTCACCTTAACAAAGTAGTTAATCATTTTCCCTTTAAAAGATAATCAAAAGCTTAATTAGCCTTCTCTTTATGGTGATTGTGTGCACATCTATAAAAGAATAACTAGTTTAAAAGCAAAACAACAAGGAAAAGCACTTTCATGCCACCAATTATTCTCCTAATTCATTTATATAGCTCAAGCACAAAAAGAAAGAAGTTTCCTATTTTTCCTTCACTAGTTTAATCTAGTTTCCAACTTTTAAAACAACCAATCAAGCCTCAAAAGTAGCCCAACAGTACCCACTAGTCCTACTGACCAGGGAACACTCATTTGGACAGCAAGCAACAAGTTTGAGCCACTGAAATGAATACACACAAATAAAAGCATTTCTGGCTAGCAATAAAAGGATTAATACATATAAAAATAAATATAACAGTACTGGAGCCAAACTTCCTCCTACACATGCTTTGGTCTAAAACAAGCCTAAGAAACCAATAAACACACCTAAAACTAATATAGATCTTGATCTACACATTTATGCATAATAACAAGCATAAATCAGGAATAAATATTTCTAGCAGTTCAAAAATCAAGATTAATTCAGTAAAGGTACACCTAGGCATAACATGATTATTCCTAGAAGTATAGCTCAAAAACATATTTACTTTTTGCTACAAAAATCATATAAGTAGAAAAGGGATAAATACAAGATAAATCATAACTAAAGATTCCTTTAGTAACTTGGTGCAAATTTTGGCACAGGACCTACACATGCTAGTATCCACAACATATCCAAAATCCAGCTCAAGATCATGTATGGATTTGGCTACACAATAGATCTAGGTAAAAGGGTTTTCTATTTTTCATGCAAAAATTAGATCTCAAAAGTATATACATGTTTTGTAGAAGTTGTAGTTCTAGTTACACAGAGTGCAACAAAATTGGGTTTGCAAATTTTGGCTTTTTCTACGATTTTATCTCGAATTTACAAGTTGTTGGATAAAAGAGCAAAACTGGGAAGAATCTTCTTATGCCTGGGTCCCTGAAACTTTTGAAACTTCACAAACTCGCCCTCGGCTTTTGCACACAGGCCCTCGGGGAAAGATTCCCGTCACAACTCTACCCTCCCGCAGCGGGGCAAGCTCGCCGGCGGAGAGGTAGGGCCGAAGGAGGCAAATAAGTAAGGGGGATCGACGATTGGACTCAGGTGTGGCCTATTCGCGGTGGTGGCTTAAGCGGAGAGGGGTCCGGCGATGGCCAACGACGAGGCAGTGGCAGCACGGCCGCAGCGGCTTGGGTTCCGGGGAAATGCCGGCGATGCTAGGCCATCAAGTGTGATTGGAGGCTCATGTGTGTGCTAGGGAAGGGCTTAGGACCACGGGTTGGTCACGGGCGCAAGCGAGAGTGTGAGTTCGCCGGCAGCGCTAATGGCGGGCGGCGGCGGTTGGCTCGGTTGCTCGGGCGCGCAAGGGAAAGAGGAAGGGGGGTTTATAGGCCTCGTGGCGCGTAGAGGCAGTTTCGCCTCACCGTCGTGGCCTACAGGGGCTCCAGCATGGGCGCGGGGCGGTGGCGACGTGCGGTGGGGCCGGCGGCCAATGGCGGAAGGCCGCGCGCACGGGGGCGAGTGTGCCATGGCCACGTGGCACCGGCCTAAGCCTCCACGCATGCGTCACGGGCTCTAGCGCACGGGGGCGGCGGCGCGGGCCTCGGACCGACGGTCACTCCGGCGCCTTGGCGTGCGCGCGCGGGCGGGTACGGCGAGCCGACGTGGCGTCGTGTGGGCGACGTCGTGCGCGGGAGCGACAGGCTGCCTAATAGTTCCACTTAGCCCATTTCAAAACAAAATTTCTCCAAAATTTGAAACTAAACCGCACCAAGATTTGAATACTAATCTTGTCCACCACTCAACCCCCTACAAAAATGCCGAAAGCTCTAGGGGGTTTTACTCATTGGCTTGAGCAGGTACAGCAGTGCAAGTTGACCAAATTCTCGGCGCTCGGGAACAGTGCTCCAGTGCCTGTTTTTGCATTTTCACACCTTTGCACTCAAAATCAGCAATGCCAATCTTCATGAAAGTTGTGTGCCTTGCAAAACTGCACATTTTTCCTATTGGGTGATTTTGAAGTGTTTAGAGGAATTTGGAGAACGTGCCAAAGTTCTAGAATGACACAAAGGGGTCAAAGGAGATACTAGGGTTTTAGGCAAGGGGTTTGACCATGGTTTGACTTAGGGTACTCAATGGTGGTTAGAGGAGTAGATAAGAGGGTCATTAGCACAAAACACCACTGAGCAAAAACACGGGGTGTTACAGCCTACCCCCCTTAAGGGGAATCTCGTCCCGAGATTCGAAATCAAGGAGTATGCGGGAAGAGTTCACTTACGAGTCTGACTCGGAAGAAAGTCTGGATACTTGGTGTTTAAGAATTGCTCGGTCTCCCACGTAGCTTCTTCTTCGGTGTGGTGAGTACATTGTATCTTGTACATCTTCACCCTTTGTCTCCTAGTATGTCTCTCCTTTTGATCCAATATTCTCATTGGATACTCGGCTAGCGATAGGTCTGGTTCTATTTCAGTATTAGTCTCCTTAATTATTTGTGCTTCCAGAATTTGCTCACACTTCTTCAATTGAGAAACGTGAAACACATCGTGCACTGCAAACAATCAGTCTGGAAGTCGAATACCATAGGCAACCGTACCAAACCTCTCGGTAACTTCATAAGGGCCAATATAGCGTGGGGCTAATTTCCCTTTCACTCCAAAGTGTTGCACACCTTTGGTTGGAGATACCTTTAGGTATACATAATTACCAACTTCGAACTCTCGAGGAGATTTAGCCTTGTCATGGTAACTCTTTTGCCTCATCTGAGATGCTCTCAAATTTTCTCTAATCCCACCCGCTTTCTCTTCGGCTTCTTGTACTAGCTTAGGACCAAACAAGGTTCGCTCCCTCGCTTGTGACCAATTCAACGGGGTACGACACCTTCTTCCATACAAAGCTTCAAAAGGAGCCATCTTTAAGCTAGCTTGATAACTATTGTTATAAGCAAACTCTGCTAAGGCTAAGTATTTGTCCCAAGCCATGTCAAAATGAATTACGCAATCTCTCAACATATCCTCCACTATTTGATTTACTCTTTCTGTCTGACCATCGGTCTGTGGGTGATAGCTGGAGCTATGGATCAGCTTGGTTCCCAAGGTTTCATGCACTTGTGCGCAGAAGTGAGCAACAAATTGAGTGCCTCGATCTGACAAGATAGTCTTTGGAACACCGTGCAAGCGCACTATAAGATCAACATAGATTTCCGCATAGCGTTCGGCTGAACAGGTACTGTCCACTATTACCCAACTGGAATCATACTTCTGAGGTGTGAGAGGTAACCCGACGATGAAATCCATACTTATATCATCCCACTTCCATGCAGGAATGGATAATGGTTGCATTTGACCTGCGGTCTTTAGGTGACTAGCCTTGATCCTTTGACATGTATCACAACCGGACACATACTCGGCTATCTCACCCTTCATGTTTGACCACCAAAAATTTTCTCTAAGGTCATGATACATTTTGGTACTGCCCGGATGAATGCTGAATTTAGAGAGGTGAGCCTCATCTAAAATCTCCTTCTTTAGGTCCCGAGCTTGGGGAATAACTAATCTCTGACCAAACCAAACAACTCCTTTGTCATCCCTCTGGAAACAATCAAACTTGGGATCTCTTTCTTCAAACTTATGTTTGATTTTCTGAACCTCTTCATCGATGAGTTGGGCCATAGCAATTCTTTCATGGAGAGGAGATTCAATCAAGACGGCATAAAGATTCCCATGATCGACAAATTCCAAGTTAAGCTTCCTCATTTCTTCACATAAAGACTCATTATACGGCTCTAACGTCACATAGTTGCAATGTTTGCGGCTAAGCGCATCTGCAACCACGCTAGCTTTGCCAGGATGGTAATGGACTTCCAAATCATAATCTTTTATCAATTCCAACCATCTTCTTTGCCTCATATTCAGGTCGGATTGAGTGAAAATATACTTGAGACTCTTGTGATCTGTGAAGATATCGCAGCGATTACCCATCAAGTAATGCCGCCAAATCTTTAAGGCATGCACCACCGCTGCTAGATCAAGATCGTGAGTAGGATAATTCTTCTCATGAGATCGAAGTGCTCGCGAGGAATAGGCAATGACTCGATTTTCTTGCATAAGCACGCAACCAAGACCAGTGCCCAAAGCATCACAAAACACCTCAAACGGTTTGGACATATCTGGCTGTGTCAACACGGGAGCTGAGATTAAATATTCCCTTAAGGTATGGAAGGCTTTATCACACTCATCATTCCATACAAACTTGACACCTTTCTTCAACAGTTCAATCATGGGTTTAGCTATTCTAGAGAAATCTGGAATAAACCAACGGTAATAGCCCGCTAGACCCAGAAAACTGCGGACTTGATGTACCGACTTGGGTGGCTTCCAATCCATGACCTCCTGCACTTTGCTAGGATCCACGGAGATACCATCCTTTGAAATAGTGTGACCCAAAAATTTCACACTATCCAACCAGAATTCACATTTAGAGAATTTGGCATAGAATTTGTGATCCCTCAATCGCTGCAAGACAATACAAAGATGCTTCACATGCCCGGCTTCATTCTTGGAATAAATGAGGACATCATCAATGAATACCACTACGAACTTGTCCAATTCATTCATGAATACTGAGTTGAAAGACATCTAGGCCCTAAGTGGGTTTTGGTGTATTGATTGACAACTAGATTAAAGATCTAATGTCCTTGTTAAGCATGTGAGCAAAGTTGTAACATATAAATGGCAAGGCATAATATATGACATTGGTTATCTACATGGTGAAAACAAGCTATGTGTATACAAGATAAGTTGAGGCATGGTTTTAGCCTCATATTGTGAAATGGCTTGACTCAATGATGAATGTCATAATATTTGATATGTGTGATCCCATGAAGCATATAGATGGTATATGGCAAGCTAATGAAGAATAAGAAAGAGGCATATTGATTTTGGAACATTGGATGGTCTCTTATTGAAGGACAAAGCTTGTTATAATAAAAAGGGATATTTAAATTAAAAGAAGGCATGATCTCAATAGAATTCCACTCTTGATGTTGAATCAAAGTTTCACTCAAATTGGCAACGAATGGATGAAGAAATCAAGCAAGGGATTAGCAACGAGGTACTAAGCTAAGGTTGGCCGAGTAGTGACTTGGACCATGTGCTTGGCTAGGGTGAAGTGGCTATAGCTTGGAAAGTTTCGAGGTATCAAGTCGAGCCTAACCGAGTGAAGCAATGAAGAAGCATTACATATTCGTTGAGTCATGTGAAGGGTGACTTAATCGAGAATTGGGTTTCATTCTTATATAAAGATCAAAGTCACTAGCTCAAGGTAGAAGTGCTCAAATCAATGAGGCATTGATGGATGGATCTCTCATGAGGATATATTGATCAAGTATGTCCATTGTTGAAGAAGAAGCTCAAGAGTTCTAATATTGCATTTATATTCGATCTTGAGTATAGGTACGCCGTACTATCAAGAGGGATGCAACGTGGATAGCTTTGCTTTTGTCTCGGTGCTCAAACCTAACCTCCCAAGTGCTATCATGAGAGAAACACTTTTCACAACACGTGCACCTGATGGTTTTGGAGCTTAATTTCAGTTGGAATGGATGATCCTCTGAATAAGCTTTCCATAGAGTCCAAGATCATCGAATTCGGTGTTCGGAGTAAAAAGTTATGGCTTTTTCTCCGAGGTGACTTGTGCTGTCCGGTGGAGCTTCGGATACTCCGGAAATTTTCCGGAGAATCCGGACTTTCCGGAGATTCCCGGAAAAATGTCCGGAATATCCGGAACTTTTGGATCTAACGGCTAGTTTTGGGGATTCCGGAGTATTCGGGGATTTTTCCGGAGTTCCGGGACTTAACGACCAACGGCTAGTTTTTGGGTGATGGGTATAAATACCCCTCACCCTCTCCCTTTTGGGGCTGCTGGTTCCCCACATGAAAAACACATATCCACAAACCCTTTTAAGCCCTCCCATCTCTAGTATAGCAAGAGATTTGAGAAGAGAAGAGATTTGGGTGAGGGATTGAAAGATTGAGTGAAAGTTGAGCTAATCCATCCTTGAGCACTCGAGTTCATAGCAAGAGATCTTCGTGGCATTTGTTACTCTTGGAGGGTTGCCTCCTAGACGGCTAGGCGTCGCCCATAAGCTCCCAAGGTGTGGTGAGCTGTGGGAAAGTTTGTGAAGGTCTTGCTTCACCTCCGCAAGGGAAGAAGCCATCTAGTGGATCGGGAAAAGGGTTGAATGCAACCCGGCTTCAGTAGGAGAAGCACCCAACGGAGGCTAGGATTCACACGGTGGTGAATCCGAACTTCGGTAAAACAAATCCTTGTGTCTCTTGTTGGTTACCTCGCATTTACCTTGTTGTATCTTTCCTTGCTTGCCCTTGTCATATTGGTGGAGCTGCTTGGTTGCTAGTGTTTGTGAAGTGCAGGAATTCTACATTCATCAAGGAACTGATCCTTAAGCTATTCATCAAGTTTAATTTCAAGCCAAACAAGCAAACAAGAAGGAGAAGAAGAGGGGAGACACTGCCAGCAAACCCGGTGGCACCGGATTTGCAAAACCGTGTGGCACCGGTTTTGGGCAAGTGTGTTCATTCCGTCGCGAAGGCGACAGTCCAGAGGTTCTGGAGATTTTTCCAGAGATTCCAAACTTTGCAGAAACTCCGGAGAAAAGTCCGGAGTATCCAGGATTCACTGATAAATTGTTTTAAGTGGTGATTTTCAGGACTCGCCTAATCAACCCCCCCCCTAGGCAACATCAAGATCCTTTCAATTGGTATCAGAGCTTGGTGCTCCGATTCGAGCTTAACCGCTTGGAGTTAAAAGGATGTCGACTACTTGTGAGGTATCGTTTGAGCCTCTTCGGTTTGATGGCTCAAACTACTCTTCTTGGTCTCGCTCATGTTCTTAATGTATTAAATACTTGGGGTCCTCTTTATGAGCGAGTTGTGGTCGCTAGCATCCTTCCCGAGGATTTTGATAGTGAGGACACGTCCAACCTATCAAATGAGGAAAAGGAAAGTGTGCTCCATAGCTACTCTATTAATAACCTCATGTATAATAATGTGAGCAAGGTTATTCGAGAATTCATCTTCAACAATGAAGACATTTGCGATGATGCACATCATATTTGGGTGGCACTCAAAGACATGTATACTAGTGCCGATGATGACGATGATGAAGATGAAGAGAAGGAGTCACTAGAGGAGTGCTCAACATCAACATCTTGCTCTCATCCTCTAAAGACCTCATCCACGAAGCAAAAGAGCGACAACATCGCGACCACTACCTCGACCGGTGCAAACTCGGTGGCACCGAGTTCAAAACCCGGTGGCACCGGTTCGGCGATGATCAACACCAACTTGCTTCGACGGACTTCGGAGCGGCATTGCTCAATACCATTGAGGTATCTACAGCCCCCGTACTTCCTCACTATGTACTAATGATTCCAAGTCTCAAGTGACTAAAGGTAGAAGGAAGAAGGGAAGTGAAGTTGAGCAATTTAACTTCGAGCTCGACAAGATGACCAAGAAAGACAAGAAAAATGTGCTAGAGCTCATAAAGAGAGTAAGAAGACAAGAAGATGAGCTCACAAGACAACAAGCATATCGTGACTCCTTTGAAGAAGACTTGAACAAGCTTAAGAAGTCAAATGATGTCTTGTCTAGAAAGTGCAAGGAGGACATAACCAAGGCATATGCTTGTGCTACTAACTCTCTATCTTTTGCAGCATCCTTGGAAAAGGAAAATCAGGCTCTCAAGGACCAACTTGAGGAAATCACTTGCAAGTTTGTGAAACTACAAGGAACTCACATAGAACTTGAATATTCTCATGAGAGGCTTGTAGAGTCACACACCTTGCTAGAAGTGATAAATGAGGTTTTGATAAACTCGTTTAAATCTTACACACCTCATTGCACCACTAGCACTTGTACTCAAGTTGAAAAAGATATATCTTGTGCTAACCCATGTGGCCCAAAAGGCAAACCTTCTTGGTATGATTGTGTGATTGCAGAATCTTGTGATGACTTCATTACTCAAGAAAATGAAGAACTTATGCAAGAGGTCGAAAAGCTCAAGAAAGAGGTAGCTAAGTTGAAGAGAAAAGAAAAGGTGCAACCTTCTCAAGATAACCGTGAGCCCATGGTGAAGAAGCTTGAGAAGAGGACAATCGTCACTAGATCAATCTCCCAACAAAGCCACCAAATCAATGATCACAAGATTGAGGACAAGATGAAGCTAGATCATATCAAGTGCTACAAGTGCTCACGCATGGGGCATTATGCATCTATGTGCTCATTCAAGCAAGAAGACAACTCAAACCTATCAAAGAGGCAAAGAAGTCTTGCTCAAAGAATATGCTTTGGTTGTCATGAGAAAGGGCACAAGATTGAAGCTTGTACCAATCGGGCAAAGGTTCCCACAGGGAAACCCGGTGGCACCGGGTTTGCAAAACCGGTGGCACCGGTTTCCACTGAGGAACCACAAATGAAGCTCAACAAGGGATTTCTGAAGGCTCAAGCAAAATTCAGAGAGAAGAATGGCTCAGTGACAAGTGCAAAGGGAAATGGCAACATCAAGCACAAAATTTGCTACACTTGTCGTCAAAAGGGACATCTTGGTAAAGATTGTCCCAATAGTAAGAACTCTAAGCTCAATCATGTTCATTATAGTAATGAGAAGCTTAGGAGTAACTCAAATGACTCTAGTGCCCCTAAAGTGCTCATTTCACAAAGGAAGGGCACAAAGGCCATTTGGGTACCTAAGTCCTTGATCACTAACCTTGTCGGACCCAATGCACGTTGGGTACCAAAACATGCCTAAAAGGACTTTGCAGGTATTTGGAGTAGCATTGGAGGCTTGGCTCACTTGAGAAGATATTAATCTACATCCATCTTTATCTCAAGACAAACTTTGTGATTCATCAATAGAAAAGGGCCAAGTGACATAAATCAAAGAAATCTTGTTCAAATGCTTCTCCAATGATAAGTACCTCTCACTGCTGTTGTTCTATCTCATATGCAAAAACCTGCTCTTGTGCTAATTGATCATATGAGGTGGACAACCTACATATGTTCTCTTTGGCAAAATTGTGTCAAATACCATTCGATGCTATTAACCGCTTCATTTAGAAGCATTGAGTGACTTTTGCATGCAGGAGAACTTATGTGAGCTAAGGGAGCAAAGAGAAATTAAGAAAAGAATAATCAACCATTGAGAAATGCATAAGTGCCAAATTCTGGAAGAATCCGGGTGGCACCGGATTTGTGAACTCGGTGGCACCGAGTTTCTCAGGATCAGCAAGGGTTGGAAAGGAAATCTTTGCAAATACCTCAAGGCATATTATTCTTGATCCAAAAATAAAAGGAGACTAAGCAAATATAGTTTGTGAGACACCTTTGATCTAATTTCACATATTCTTATTTGCTTGTGAATTTTGACCGAAATGTGGAGCTTGCTACCCTAGTGCTTTAATTGAGCCAAAAGTGCACTTCTCAAGATTCAAATACTTGATGCACCTATTTAGGGGGAACTCACTTCACATTTTGTGTCTTTTGGTACTAACATCTCTTGCAAGAATTCATGTGTGTAGTTCAAGTGTGAAATTTCTCAATGTTTTACCTATACTCTTTACTTGAATGATTCTTATGGCAAAGGTGTTGGTTGTGAGCAAGCCACTTGACAAGGAGGTCACCAATCCATATTTGTAATTGTATCTCTTTCTCTTTATTTTGGATTGGACTACATTTATCTCTGGCTACTCACCATAGCATGGTTTAAATTCCTTAACTGGACATATGTGTCCAAGGCAGTGCACATGTCCCTTCCATCCACATATCCATGTGTGCACCATATCTTTGGGGAGTTTAGCCCATGCTATGAGGTTTCATGTTGGGTGACTTACTTCCATTCCACTCTCAAAGAGTCATCCAATGTGAGACTAGAGCTTGTGCTTTTAATATTTGTGTTCTCTTGTCATCTTAGCACACATTGGGTATTTCTCATCAAAAGTGACAAGAGGACGTTATTGAAAGAATAAAAAGTGCAAGCTAATTTATGAGAGTTTCTCTAAGTGAGAAATCATGCAAAATGAAGGAAAAGGTATGAATCCTAAATTTAAGTTATTAATTTGGGCATCTAGGCCCTATTCTTGCTAGTATGAGTTTTGGTGTGCAAAGGTAGCTAGCATCACCTTGATTTGTTGCTTGGTGGTAGTGATGAGCTTTTAGATATTTAGTTGATGCCTCACAAATTTTTGTTGGAAATTTTGTGTTCTAACCGTAGCTGAAAATTTTAGTAGAGGCATGAGCTAAATATGCTAAGACCTATCTTGGCTAGTAATCTTTGCATGCTCTTTGTGACTTAGGATAAACTTTCAAAATTTCACTAGCATGTGTAGGTGGTGTGCTTTTTGCAATTTTTTTTGAGTCTTGATCTTTTAGATCGTGTCTTGTTGTTTATGGTTATTGTTGCTCATGCTTGATTGTTGGCTAACCATAAATGACAAGATTCTCTCAAGTTCAAAAGAAACTACTCATTTCTATCTCAAGGGATTGCAAACTTTGGATTTCTCCCATTTCATCAAAATCACTCAAAATCCATTTCAGAGACGAGAGGGTTGTGCAAAAATGTATATAAAAGGCAGAGAAAGAAAGAGGAATGAAAAAGGAAGTGCAGAAATGAATTTATGGACAAAAGTCCACGGGTTAAGTAGAACCGGTGGCACCGGTTTTCCAAAACCGGTGGCACCGATTCTCGTCGACAAGACAGATATACCCGTGACTTACCCGGTTACAGTCACCACTTCACCCCATTTACCCCCCTCTCTCTCCCACGACTCAGAACAGTAAAAGGAGAGGGAGAGAAGGCGATTTCTTGGCGATTTGAGGGTTCCACCAAGGATTTCAAGGCTTGGGACAAGATCTCGGTTCCCCAACTCGGTTGGACCGGATTCCCCTCCATTCCTAGGCTGCAGCAGCTCTCTCACCATGTCGGGAGGTACCCCATGTCTTGGTTTTTCCCGATCTACTTTTCTAGGGACTATTTCTTGGATTCCTTTGGTAGAATGGCTTCTATATGGTCCTAGAACGGATTACAATCGGTGGATTCGGGATTTCTCGGCTGCTTTTCGAGAGGCACATTTTAGGGTTCATGGCCGAACCCGGTGGCACCGAGTTCCTCAACTCGGTGGCACCGGTTTCGGTGTTGAATTTCGGTTCAGTTGCAAAAGGGGCTCCTAAAAATTCATTTGCATACACTTGTGGCAGAGAATTGTTCCTAAGACCCATATGTATCTCCCTTGTTCACAGATCCGAGGTTTGACGCAGTTTATGGGAGAAGGCAACCTAGAACAAAGAATGCAAGTTTTGAGTTCAGAAGAAGGGAAGGAACTAGCAGCGCTCATGAGATCACAGAAGATGTTCCAGAGCCACCCAGAAGGTCAAAAAGGGCAGCAGGCAGAATTAATCTCCCTAGAGGTGCTATGCGCATTGAGGACTGCGGGCCCGAGTCAACCTCTAGTGATGATGATGAGGAGAGCCCGTACGAGCAGGAGCCATCCCCTCCGGAGTCACCTACAGCAGCAGCTCGAAGCATAAAAGAAAGGGCAAGAACATCCGCACGGCCTAGCCACGAGCACGGTCGGGGCACGGAGATGATGATAGTGATGGTGAGTATGAGGGCATCTCAGTTCTTGGACCGCAGCCCGTTGAGAGTGGTGTTGTGACTCACTTCAATGTGAGAATGAGGCCACCCGTTGACCCTGAGCGCCGCAACATAGTCAACTATAAGGGTAGGGGTATGACAGAAAGGGCCAGAAAGGAAAGGGAAAAGAATCCTTTGACAGTTGGTGGAAGGAATTTGGATTATCGGTTTGGCACCAAATTTCATCAAGATTATTATGCTAGTGCCATCATCAAGAAGGACTTCCCCATTGCCCGCTCAGAATACATTGATTGGGGATTCTTATCAGTCATGCAGGATGCAAAGATAGCTGAAATTATTCGGGAGTGCAAGAAGAAAAATGTCTATGATATCATGGGTTTTGCCAAGTCATGGAACAGTGAAGTGATTGCACAATTCTATGCCACATGCTACTTCACCACTTGGAAGAATGTCAAAATTGTGCATTGGATGACCGAGGGAAAATGGTTTGGCATCACTATCACCGAGTTTGCATATCGCTTGGCTTTGATGAAGAAGACCTTAAAAGGATGAAGATCCATAAAGATCATGACATGGACAAGGTAGACATGAAGTTCATGTATATCCCGGGGGCAAGAATGGAACTTTGGACGAGTTAATGGCATGCTACCATTCTATGCATACTTGCACCGCATGTTCGGAAAGACACTTGCACCTAGGGAAGGGGACCAATCAAATGTGTTAAGCTATGGAAGAGATTTGTTAAGGCACATGTGTCCTAGTGAGCCGGAGTTTAGTGTTGTGGACTACATTTGGGAGGAAATTCATTCCATCTCCGGCTCGCCACAAAAGAGTTGTGGATATGCTCCTTATCTCATGCATGTTATTGAGACCATCACAAACTACACATTTGTCTATGATCATGAGCATAAGCCATTCCACTTGAAGAATGATGTTGTGGGACCTTCACTAGCAGATTTGGAAAGGGAACAAGGGAATATTGGAGGCCAAGATGCCCCCGAACGCCCCACAGGAGCTGCTGCACCATCTAGGGCAGCAAGGCCTTCACTTGGTCGAGGGCGTGGACGTGGGAAGCAACAAGTGCAAAAGCCCCCTTCCCCACTTAGAAAATTGTTCAACTTTTGGTGTGGGTCTTGCATGAAAGCAAATGATGCGGTTCACAAGGAGAGACGACTTAGAAAGAGGGACTCTAGGATGTTAAGGCACATGTATGAAAACCCCTCTCCCACAAACAGGCCTCCCATACCACATGCACCATCCGATGAGGAAGAAAGTGAGCCGGAGACCTTTGAGAGCATTTGGGAAAGATCACAACAAGTTGATCCGGCAACCAACAAGGATTATTGGGATAGAGCCTATGGAAACTCATACTACAATCCCACCTTTGGAGGAGTGTATAGTGCTCGATCATCTTATTCAGAGGTTCCTTTCATGGGCACACAAGGCCAAGGCACATCCTCTAGCATGCCTCCCGTGGATCCTAATGCACAAGGAAGTTCGAGTCTTTGCGGTGGATACTACTATGGTTCACTTTTTGGCTCAGTCAATCCATATGAAGGAATGCCATCTCACTATCCTCCATTCCCGCCACCACCACCCTTTATGCCTCCGAGTCAGTTTGTGCAACCGTCTCAAGATGATGAAGAGGAAGAACCATAAGAAGCCGTCCAAGACCCCCCCCCCCCAAGACCTTTATTGGTGCTTAATGACAAAGGGGGAGAGAGTTTGTCGATTGAAAGCTTGCTTTTCTCGCTCTGTCTCGCACAAATCCGGTGGGACCGGTTTCCGATCTCGGTGGCACCGTTTTTGGTGTGTTGCGAAGCATCCCTTCTATCGTGCAAACTCGGTGGCACCGAGTTTCCAACCGGTGGCACCGGTTTGGCCGTTGGATGCAACGAGGCCCATGTAATAAATTCTCTTTAGCTTAAATTGAACTTGAGAACCTTTGTTATGTGTGTTGAACCTTCTCATGCTTATTAAGACTAAATTGCATGTTAGTGTGATTTTATATGGGTGATGTAGTGTTTTTGATGGGGCACTGGGCAAAACCGGTGGCACCGAGTTTGGCAACTCGGTGGCACCGAGGTTGACCGAGACAAAGACTGCCATTTTCTTGCTCTATGTGTTGGAGTGCTTTTTTATTGCATGCATCACGGTTTAAATGTTCACACACTTGTTTTGCACCCCACTTGTTGCTAAGATTTAGGGGGAGCTCCATGTTTTCTTGAAAAATGTGCAAATTGGCATTTAAGGCCAAATATTGTGAACTCCATTCATAAGCACATATTGAGGGGGAGCTCAACCTAAATGCGAGTTTTTAAGCATTATTGAATATCTTTTGTAAGCTTTAATCGAGGTTGTCATCAATCACCAAAAAGGGGGGGATTGAAAGACATCTAGGCCCTAAGTGGGTTTTGGTGTATTGATTGACAACTAGATTAAAGATCTAATGTCCTTGTTAAGCATGTGAGCAAGTTGTATCATATAAATGATAAGGCATAATATATGACATTGGTTATCTACATGGTGAAAACAAGCTATGTGTATACAAGATAAGTTGAGGCATGGTTTTAGCCTCATATTGTGAAATGGCTTGACTCAATGATGAATGTCATAATATTTGATATGTGTGATCCCATGAAGCATATAGATGGTATATGGCAAGCTAATGAAGAATAAGAAAGAGGCATATTGGTTTTGGAACATTGGATGGTCTCTTATTGAAGGACAAAGCTTGTTATAATAAAAAGGGATATTTAAATTAAAAGAAGGCATGATCTCAATAGAATTCCACTCTTGATGTTGAATCAAAGTTTCACTCAAATTGGCAACGAATGGATGAAGAAATCAAGCAAGGGATTAGCAACGAGGTACTAAGCTAAGGTTGGCCGAGTAGTGACTTGGACCATGTGCTTGGCTAGGGTGAAGTGGCTATAGCTTGGAAAGTTTCGAGGTATCAAGTCGAGCCTAACCGAGTGAAGCAATGAAGAAGCATTACATATTCGTTGAGTCATGTGAAGGGTGACTTAATCGAGAATTGGGTTTCATTCTTATATAAAGATCAAAGTCACTAGCTCAAGGTAGAAGTGCTCAAATCAATGAGGCATTGATGGATGGATCTCTCATGAGGATATATTGATCAAGTATGGCCATTGTTGAAGAAGAAGCTCAAGAGTTCTAATATTGCATTTATATTCGATCTTGAGTATAGGTACGCCGTACTATCAAGAGGGATGCAACGTGGATAGCTTTGCTTTTGTCTCGGTGCTCAAACCTAACCTCCCAAGTGCTATCATGAGAGAAACACTTTTCACAACACATGCACCTGATGGTTTTGGAGCTTAATTTCAGTTGGAATGGATGCTCCTCTGAATAAGCTTTCCATAGAGTCCAAGATCATCGAATTCGGTGTTCGGAGTAAAAAGTTATGGCTTTTTCTCCGAGGTGACTTGTCTTTGTCCGGTGGAGCTTCGGATACTCGGGAATTTTCCGGAGAATCCGGACTTTCCGGAGATTCCGGAAAAATGTCCGGAATATCCGGAACTTTTGGATCTAACGGCTAGTTATGGGGATTCCGGAGTATCCGGGGATTTTTCGGAGTTTCCGGGACTTAACGAGCCAATGACTAGTTTTTGGGTGATGGGTATAAATACCCCTCACCCTCTCCCTTTTGGGGCTGCTTGGTTCCCCACATGAAAAACACATATCCACAACCCTTTTAAGCCCTCCCATCTCTAGTATAGCAAGAGATTTGAGAAGAGAAGAGATTTGGGTGAGGGATTGAAAGATTGAGTGAAAGTTGAGCTAATCCATCCTTGAGCACTCGAGTTCATAGCAAGAGATCTTCGTGGCGTTTGTTACTCTTGGAGGGTTGCCTCCTAGACGGCTAGGCGTCGCCCATAAGCTCCCAAGGTGTGGTGAGCCGTGGGAAAGTTTGTGAAGGTCTTGCTTCACCTCCGCAAGGGAAGAAGCCATCTAGTGGATCGGGAAAAGGGTTGAATGCAACCCGGCTTCGTAGGAGAAGCACCCGACGGAGACTAGGATTCACACGGTGGTGAATCCGAACTTCGGTAAAACACATCCTTGTGTCTCTTGTTGGTTACCTCGCATTTACCTTGTTGTATCTTTCCTTGCTTGCCCTTGTCATATTGGTGGAGCTACTTGGTTGCTAGTGTTTGTGAAGTGCGGGAATTCTATATTCATCAAGGAACCGATCCTTAAGCTATTCATCAAGTTTAAGTTCAAGCCAAACAAGCAAACAAGAAGGAGAAGAAGAGGGGAGACAACGCCGAGGCAAACCGGTTGCACCGATTTGCAAAACCGGTGGCACCGGTTTTGGGCAGTGTGTTCATTCCGCTGCGAAGGCGACAGTCCAGAGACTCCGGAGATTTCTCCAGAGATTCCGGACTTTCCAGAAACTCCGGAGAAAAGTCCGGAGTATCCGGGATTCACTGATAAATTTGTTTTAAGTGGTGATTTTCAGGACTCGCCTATTCCCCCCCCCCCCTCTAGGCGACATCAAGATCCTTTCATGAGTTCATAAGGTACATGAAATAGGCAGGTGCATTTGTGAGACTGAAAGATATCACCAGAAATCAATGTTGCAAATCGCGGGCTATAGAATTTAGCGGAGTCCTTCCGAAAAAGCTATAAGAGCTATAGCGCAGCTATAGCGGAAGCTATAACCTTTAGCGGTATGTAAAAAGTAATGAAATTTAGACCTACACATTATTAATTTTATAAATTTCAGTTCATATTTCATATATATGTGTAGGTATTAGTGAAAACATAAGTAAATCAGTCCTGATTCAGAAGACAAGTGATAAATCATAACTCATAGTTCATAAATGTCAAGTATATAAGTTCGTAGTTGAACCATAGCGGTGTTAGCGGTGCTAGGCTATTGAATTTAGCGGAGCTATTTCATGATGTAGCGAAGTTAGCGGCATTAGCGGTAAAATATGCTATATCGTAGCGGCATCTGTCTCAAAAAGCTATAGCGGAGCTATATCGAAGCTATAGCGGGCTATTTGCATCAGTGCCAGAAATTCATAAAGACCATATCTAGTGGAGAAAGCCGTCTTCGGAATGCCACTTGCTCGAATCTTAATTTGATGATAGCCCGATCGAAGATCGATCTTGGAAAAGGCTTTGGCACCAGCCAATTGATCAAAGAGAACATCAATGCGGGGCAACGAATATTTGTTCTTGATTGTCACCGCATTGAGTGGACGATAGTCAACACACATCCGCAAACTACCATCTTTCTTTTTCACAAAAAAGAGCGGGGCTTCCCCAAGGAGAAGAACTTGGGCATATATACCCCTTATCAAGCAATTCTTGCAATTGATTCTTCAACTCGTCTAGCTCTTTGGGTGGCATTCAGTACTGTCTTTTAGAGATGGGTGCGGTGCCAGGCTGAAGCTCTATGACAAATTCGACATCTCGGTCTGGTGGCATACCAGGCAAGTCATTGGGAAAGACATCTGGATACTCACACACCACTGGAATGTTTTCTAACTGGATGGTTACTGCAGCATAGGAGCAAGGATTTATGCCTCTTACCTTAGGTAAGTACTAGGTGGTGTGACCACTGGTAGGGGGATGGATTTCTATCATCCTGTTAGCAATATCCAAAATGACTTGATGTTGGGTCAACCAATTCATCCCTAGAATCACATCTAGGCCTCCCAACCCCAAATGAATCAGATTGGTCGAGAGGGTTTTACTACCAAGCTGCAACGGTACGACTTTAGTTATAGTGTTGGAGGGAATCCTTCCTCTTGCGGTGGATACTACAAAAGATTCTTTTGTGTGATAAGAATGTAACCCCAATTTGTTCACTAGGCTTTCACTCATGAAACTATGGGTTGCTCCAGAATCAAACAAAATTTTAACAGGGTGACCACAGATAGAGAAGGTACCCGTTAGTACTGCTGCTCCTTCTGGAATGTCAACCATGGTGGTGAAGTTCAGTTTACCCTGCTTGACTTGCACCACGGGTTTCTTGCCTTGATTGCCCTGACGGAAACCTGGGCCTTCACCCTGTTTGTTTGGCTTGGGTTTGGGACACTCGCTGATATAATGCCCTGGCTGCCCACAATTATAGCAGCGATGGTCTTTAGCAGCATTGTTGTTGTTGTTAGTTGGGGGTGCACTAGGCTTGTATGGCTTCTACTGTGCCTTGCGGTACTATAAATTCCCAGACAGCTTATTCTGAGGCGGGGTCACTCTCTAGTGTCCAGTTGAAGATGACTGGGGAGGACCCTGAGTGCCCTTCTTGACAAAGCGGAATTTCTTGCCTGACCCACCGGTAGCGGTGAATCCAGCCTGCCTCTTCCTATCCTTCTGGGCCTTTGACATGGCATCTTCCTAAGAGATGGCCTTGGGCCTTTGACATGGCATCTTCCTAAGAGATGGCCTTGTTCACAAGGTCCTGATAACTGTTAGGCTCATAAAGATTAAGCCTCTCATAGAGATCCCCGTGTAGCCCATCACGGAAACGCTCTATCTTCTTGGCATCGTTGTCAACGTGATGCCCACCATACTAACACAAGGCATTGAACTTATTAGCATACTCATACACCGTGTCAGAACCTTGCTTTAGAGGAAGCAACTCCTTCATCTTTCTATCCATGAGACCTTTAGTAATGTGATGTTCCTTGAAGGCCTGCTTGAATTCAGCCCATGTGAATTGATGTCCCGCGGGAATCATGGTCTTGAAATTCTCCCACTATATTAATGCTGCACCACGAAGCTGGAGGGCAGCAAAGCTGGCATTGCGCTCTTCGGAGAAGGGCAAGGTGAACACGGGGAACTTGGCCTCAATGGCCCTGATCCATGCATCAGCGGCCAGTGGCTCCTTGGCCTCTTCAAAAGTCGGGGGCTTCATGGCATAGAAATGCTCATATTTGGTGACTCGAGGCTGGCCATCAATATTCCCCCACGAGGATTGTTCTGCAGCTGCTGAGCAAGTTGCTGCTGCGTTTGCAAGAGCTGACGCATCACCCGATTTGGGTGACCATACATTGCTCTTGAATGGTCATGTTGGGAGGAGGTGGCGGAGCGTCACTCCCACTTGCACCAAAACCGTTGGGGGAAGCACGGGTTTGTCCCGCCATATGAAATTCATGAGGTTTTCAATAGCCACATATTCACAAGCTTGTTTACAATGTTCAGAAGAAGAATATGCAAAGCAAAAACTCATTGCATCACTTTGGTGAAAACCGGACAGCATAGCTGAGTTAGTAAAAAAATCTTAACTCTCTGCCCTTATTAGGAAAATTTCCCCTTTTTGTCAGCAAGTGAAAAATTTAGTAAGCTCCAACATTGGTATTCAACCCGAGGTCCAATTCCAATGTTATCATGCCCGAAATTCCGAAATCGAGGTTCTGCCTAGCTGTTTTTGCTAGAGGCCGAACTGCACAAATTTCGCCATAATTCTCGGTCCGTTCATGCAAGTGTGGTGAATTTTGGTGAGCACGATCTCCACAACATACCACACAACTTTGGTATTCAGCCCAAGGTGAAATTTTGATTACGACAACCCTAATGTATTCATTGAAACATGACAACATAAAGGTGTTCATCCAAGCATTACATGGTGCGGTGTCTTTGGATCACCTACACACTTCTGTACAACAGAAGATCATCACACGTACTCTCCGAGCAACCTTGACCCTTACACAAAAGCTAGCTGACAAGGCTAAACTAAGAGTACATGATTTTCCCCCAAAAGACAACCACTAGGCAACTAGTAGTCCGCGGCGGAACCAGCACTGGTATCCGGAGAAGCGGGTGGTGGACCGTCAACACTGTCCTCGCTCAAGCCCGAAGCTCCCTGTAGCTCGTTCGGAGCGGCAGGTGCAGCAGGTGGAGTGATCGGCGGCTGCTGCCCCTGGTGTGCCAATACCTGCCACACCTCCACCTCTATCTCCAAGTCAGCTACCTGGTTCTGCATCTCCGCCACGTTCTGCACCAAGGCAAAACGCTGAGCCTCCGTGTGAGCTAGTTGCTCCTGAGCCATCTCAAGAGCGTGGTCTCCGGCGTGCAGCTGCTCTGTGAACTCAGCATGCTCCTGGTGCCACTGAATACACTCATCCTGAAGCGCAACAAGCTTCTGCTGGAGATGAAGAACGATCTGTCGCTCAAACTGAAGATCGAGAGTGAGGATATCCCTCACTGTTGTGGAGTCCATCAACACAACTGAGAGCATACCCTGAGTGGAAAGACGAAACACCTGCATGTTGTAGACCGCCTCCAACAACCTCAGAAGTTGGCGCACAACGACCTCTGGAGGGTCCGTCATGAGCAACACGTCGGTGAGCAAGATACGCTCACGCCAAGCCGGGTCAAGTGGGTCCATGGCCGGAAACAACCCTAGCGTAGTGAGCATCACCTCGTCAGGGTGCTGCTCGCAGAAGGTGTGGAGGATCCGCATGGCCGCGGACTCAACGGACTCGACGCCGCGGTGAGCAAAGAATATCATGCTCAAGTCCGCCAACTCCGGGTGCTCTGGGTGGGGTAGCACGGTAGCGGTCGTGCGGGCGTAGGGAACACCCTGGTCCCAAAAAGAGACCACCTCGTACAACGGCAGCGCAGTGTAGCCCACCTCACTGAGGGTCTCTCACAAAATGCAGGGAAAACCCTCCTAGTGAAGGGAATCAGTACAAATGGTACCGTCCGCGTCGATCTCGTAGATCGGTGGCTGTGCCATCTGTACAAAAATTAGGGACTACACGTTAGACATCAAAACGACATCAATACGAGCAAAAGGGGTAAAATCTGGTAGGTATGAACAAAATTCATAACATAAAAACCAAGGCCCCAAAAATACACAAATTTTTGCAGCAACTCAAGGACATAATTATGCACACTGTTGGTATTCAAAGGTAGATATAGATTGGATTGGAACATGCTCGAAAAATTCCATTTTCAGAGGGAGGTTACCCTGAAAAACAGAAGAACAGAGACTCACTAACCTGAGCATAACTCCTGATAGAAAATTCCTAAAATTCTGATAAATTCAAAATAGATGCTCAATTTGATAAGAAACAACTTTCCTAAAGGATGCCTAGTCATATTCCTTACAGATTTGGCTATAAAAATTGAGAAATAACAGCAACAGAATCTGCCAGAAATTTTCCTAAGATCAGAAGAGAGATCTGATGAGACTAAGCAACAAATCAAAAGGAGTTCTCTGTGTCTGCTTCTGGTCCTCTGTTCTTACATGAATGGCCGGATACGGCGTTTCGCTGTTCCTGGCCTATAGGCCTACCGGGTACGTTCGGTTCCACGACCCGTCGGCGTTGCTGGTAGCTCGTGCGTCGCATTCGGCTCTCTGCCTTGTTGCTACACTACAAACGGATGCACCTACAAGTGTTAATGCACGGGACGAGCTTTCCTTGCAATCGCAACAGTTCGGGAGCAGCCGTCATGTCGTTGTTCGTCTTCGGAATCAAATTTCCACCGACGCTAGGGGTGACGACACGGTTCGTTGATCTATACTTTCGAGAGATCCCGGTGAACCCGAAGAGCTGTTGGGCGAAGGGGGAGATCGTTTTCAATTGCGAGCCTTTACCCCCGGCCCGGCCTAAGCGCCCCACGGGGGCGAATCGTCGTATAGTGACAGGATTGCCGATGCGGCTTCCGGTGATGTTGTGACAGATTCTAACTTTGCGATAAGAGAACTGCATTCTGCTGTTTTCCAATCAGTAGTGCCATCAGTTCAGCTCTTCGCGAATTTACCTTTGATAAAAAAACGAAAAGGAGGAGATTTGTTAGAAGAGGTGGAGCTTTCTCGTTTCCTATGGTCTCCAAAGCCATAGCTGAACCAAAGGCAAACGAAAGTCATCCAGGTCCGAGGTGCACGTTCCTCCACCAGCCCACCTGCAAGTAACATTGATCGCCTTGCCTCCTTGAACTCATCATCATCGCGGTCCAACCGTGCCAGGCTCAGCGACAATGGCTTCTGTGGCGCACGTTTTCAGGGTATCCTGATCGATCCCCATGTCTGCCGCATTTTCCTCCCCTTTTCAGATGTGGATGTTCATTGGATAAGGGAATGGACGTCGACCTCCTGCATGAATGCTGCCTCTATGTCAGCACAAGATAATTCCAGGAAGAAGGAGCATTATCCTCATTTCTGAGTACTCCATTTGTCCGTTTGACACAGCTTTCAAAAGTCTACACACCTATCAGCAAATCTCTCATGATACTTGACATCATATCTACAGTGTGCTGGAGTGTTGGACTGCTGGTTAGTTCTGGTGATATTTGACATCGTATCCATAGTGGCTGTGCAAAATATTGCCGGTAGCTGTACATCGCACACTGACGCTGTACTTGTTCGTGATTGATCTGCTCCCCTCTCAACTACCACTAACTGCAAAAGAAGAAGCTATAGCTAACTGTCCATTTCACAAATCAATTCAAAGGCATCTGCGTGTTTTGTATTCACGGGAACCGCTTAATCCCACTTGGCGGCGAAATTCTGGATATGCATTGTGAGAAGCCCGATTTTGCGCCCAAATTTTGTTTTCCGGTGTTCCGCTCTTGGCACTCTGATTTTCACACTGTTCAAATGCTCATGGACTGCACCCACTGTAGAGTCAAATTCTTCACTTCACATGAGATTTCAAAATGCAGAGATTTTCTGCGATCCTCGCATGTGTGTCAGGAATGATGACGCTCGCGTAATCCATATGCGAAAAGGTTTCTTTTTCTCCCTGCTGGTTTATCTTAAGATGATACGGCCGCCTAGGAACTCAATTTCAAGTACGCAAACATATGGACCCCCATCTTGACCGGCGGAAAGGCAAGGCCCAACAACCAACCTTTCCCCATCTATGTATGCCCTTCACACTTCCTTTGCCCCCCGGCAAATTTAAATTCTCCGCCCGAACATTCCTAGGCGCTCCTAAATCATTTCCCGACTAAGCTAGTATTTGAATTTGCCCCCCATGAAATTTAGTTTTTTTTTTTGAGCCAACCCATGAATTTTAGTTAGACAAGTTGAGTGATCACAATATATCACACAGGCTCACTTTCACCAGAGGCTGATGTTTCTTCACAGTGAGAGGCTGAGAGCACGAGAAGCAGGGAGGGCGAGTAGAATCTGTGTAGCGAGGTCTAGTGATCCTACGCGGCCAATAGGTTAGATTCCCACGGACGGAAGGTACCTTTGGTCCCGTCACGGGCTCACCACGCATCGTGCAGGCTTGCGGTTGGTCTCTCTCCCCCGACCCCGAGGGCATGGACCAACCGCTCGGAAAGGGCCGGGAGAGAAAGTTCAGAGCCGCAGGCCGGCACGCACACTGCACCGATCAATCAATGATGATCAGGCAGCGAGCGCTCGTGCGGAGGAGAGGACGATGGCAAGATTGGCAGGCAGCAGGCTCAAACGCCTTCGTCCTTTTGCACCAAGCGCTAGCTAGCAATAGCAGCAAGGTTGGGTTAAGTTTGTTGGCAGCGGCTGGGGGGCATGCCTGCCGACTGCAGTGCGTCGTAGCCTTTGCATGATGATTCGGTGTGGTTGGCGTCTACATCTCTAGCGTTAGAGAGCGGTTGGGCTTGCAGCGCCCCCTCCATGCGGTTGAAGCCCTCAAGCCCTGAAACCTTGCTGCTGATTGATTGGTTTAGATGGTTAGTTAGTTAGCGACACAGTGCTTTCACAGGCGCTTTTTGGAAGAAGGGAGAAACAGTGTGCCCTCTGTCCACTGCGCAGTGGGTCACAATTGACTTTAGGCGTGCGTCGGTCATTGTACCAGTCAGGAATTTTCATCGGCAGAGCCTGAATCTGAACACACTGCTGAAGTCTGACGACAAGGGTTAGTTTGACTTGATAAAGCACTGCTTCGGCTGACCATTACCCGGCCATGGTGAGCGCATCAGAAGCCAGTGGTTGGTCGATCGAAGAACAAGGCAAAAATACCCTTTGTGCTCTCAGCAGGTTGTCATCAGGCATGTGATTATCCTTGTTGTATATCCTGGATGGATGGACCTGGACCTGGACGATCGATCTGGTGGCCGGACATGCCTGGGATAATTGACCATGCTAGAGTACACTTCTTGATCGGGGAGGAAGATTCCTGATGATCGACCGGCCGGGCGCATCTCTTGCGTATGCAAGACCATGTGGCCTTCATGTGCGGGATCCTTGGACGTTTCTCGGAGCTCACGTCCTCTCCCTCCCCCGCATGCGTCGCTTGCAGGTGGGACCGGGACCCGACATGTTGACCCTAGCCGGCCATTCGGCCAAAGGCGAGAGGCTCCCCGTCAGTGATGCTGCTGCTCACACGTCAGATGTGAACAGCCTGAGACCTGAGGAGAGGAGGAAGAGAAAATGGCCAGGCCAGATGCATGTCGGCAGAACATCCCCGCCCCGGGCTGTCTTAAGTCGTAACACGAGTTTAACTATAAGCAGCACGCATGTGTGTACTGCCTTTGACGAGCTTAAAGAATATCCATCCATGACACTGCGACACTGCACGCACAGACACACAGAGACAAGCTAGAGAATAGCATGCTGCTAACCCCAAGATGCGAGCCAATGGGCGGCATGCCACGTTACGGCCGTCGAGTCGAGTATTCCGCCATGGCAGGGGCCATGTGACGTCGCTGCCCTCTCGCACGATACCACCAGGACATGCCACTGTGCCACCGGACCCGGCCTCGATGATTGGCCTCGTCACAGCACCCATCTCTGCATCCAAAGCAGAACACTGTTACTGTGCCCTGCACGGTGCATGCATGGCACGAGACCACTGCTGCGGCCTGCGGCCGGCACGACGCCGCGCTCGGCGAGCGGCGCGCGGCCGGCTGCTCCGATCCCGTGTGGATCCATCCATTTCCAGATTTCCGGCGGCGGCGCGCGCGGCCGAACGGACAAGCCAAGCGAGCGCGACAAGATCATGAGAGGGAGCTCCCGCTTCCCCGCGCGAGTACGTACGCTGGTAGCAGCAGCAGCAGCAGAAGGGAGGGTAACATGGGCGACAGCGTCTCGTGCCAGAGATCCATCCGTCCACGGAGCCGCATGTGGCCGTGCTCGGGTCGGCATCGGCAATGGCAACGTGCTCGCAGCAGCTGCGGCCTGCGATGCGATGCGATGCGGCCTGCGTGCCTTTCCCCGTTGCTTTTCTCCCGGGTTGCTTGCTGGCTCCCGAGATCCAGACCCCGTATGCACGGGCTGGACGTGGAGGGTGAAAAAGCTGACCGAGATCTCACACGCCGCTCATGTGCGCGCCACGCCACGCACGGACCGCGCCATCGCCATCCACGTCCTAGGAGCCCTGCTTTTTCTTGGAAACAAACACGAGCGAGCTCGGTACCTGGCGTGATGCCGCCGACTGCCGTTGATGACTTGCATTCGTTAATAATCCAATAATCCATCATCTAGGAGAGCCTTCAAGATTAACCTTTGTCTAGTTAGTTGTCTTGCAAAGTTGGGAGTGATTATTTTTACCCTCATGATACAATCTTATCTTGGACGTTAAATCTGACGACGCCAAGCAACGAGCATGCATGTATGATCACATCCGGTGAAGTTAGGTAAAAAATGGGTGTGTGCAAGAGATCATGGGACCCAAATCCTGCCTAGCTGGATTACATATGCATGCATTCGACCAGGAAAAGGACAAGGGAACTGCTGGCTGGACCAACAAGCTAAGCTAGTGCATGCCCCCACATGAGGAATAGACAAGGTGATGGAAACTAGGACGTACGCAATGATAATAGTTAGTACTAGCTATATAGTTAGCTGACGTCGAGGTGAGAGATAAGGGAAAATGGTATTTTACATTGGTGAACGCACATGCTCATCTCACATATTTTTGAACTACGTGAAATAGATAGGCTATTTGCTCGTCGCTAGTGACTATTCTCTCTCCTACTTTTTGCATGTCCACGTCATAATAGCTAGCCAAATAGACAGACATTGCGGACGGCCTTAGGGCGTTGGTAGGGTAGGGCAGGGGAAGCGCTTTGGAAGCCTCTATACAAAGGTTTTATATTGGTCATTGTCCCCCTTTTCTTCTCTCTAAGATCGTCCAATAATTGGATGCATGCTATAGTAGCTTGCTGGTTGTGTGTATGTGCTCCTTAGTCTTATCCTCGACCAACCTACCTTGGCCTCTCGTGTCCTTGCAGAAAAATTGAGAACTCATCACAACTGCTCCTGTTGAACTCAAAGTTAGCTCGTGGAGTACCATCTCACATTAACTAAATGCTAGCTAGTGGTAGTAGTCCTTAGCATCTCGGTCAATTTCACTACCCATCACATCACGCATGTAGCTAGGAGTCAAATTGGACAAGTTAGGAATTCTATTCTTACAATGATTTACTCGGCTTTTCATTTTATTTTTCGCAAATCGTGTTTTTTTATTAAAACAAAATGAATCGGGTTAGGAGAGCCAGCAAAGGCATCATCCACGTATTTTTTTTTAAAAAAAACATCATTCACGTAACCACCCGCAAGCCACTCCCACGCGGGCGCGGGCCCACCGTCAGCGACACGCGAGCCCGCGCGCCGAGCGTTACTAGCACGCTCTCTCCCACTCTCGTCTCGTCTCGATCCCCCAGTGACGGCAGTGAAGCCTCCCGGCTCCCCCTCTCTCGTAGTCGTAGCCTCGTGAGCGGAGCACGCAACGAATCGCCGTGGTAATTACTCGGCCGCGACGGCCATTAGAGGGCGCTAATCACGCCCGGAATTTAAGAGCCCCCGCCCCGGCGGCCTCGCGACCTACCTGCGTTGTTGTGTTCTTCGCTTCTCCTCTCCCAGCTGCTGCGTGGCGGCACCCGCACAGCGGCGGCGCCAGAGCTGAACAGCGAGTGGGCTTCCCGTGGCCTTTTGTCTGGTCCGGAGCCTGCGGCGGCGGCGGCGGCGGCTCGCGGATCCCATGCGGCGGTCCCGGTGTCAGGTAATTGAGGATTTGGCTCGGTGTTTCCTCCGGTTTCGAGTTCTTGGGCGCGTGGGGGTGGAGCGGCGCGGTGCTTGTGGCATTTTGGCGGCCGGTTTCGTGACGCGGAACGACGGCTGTGTTGGGTTTGCCGGTGCGGAATTCTGCAATGCGGAGCAGTTTCCCCGGATTTCGGCCCTCCACTGTGACTCTCTGAGCAATTCCCGGTCTCCTTTCCGGGGGTAGCTTGCGTTGATTGGACGCGCTCCATTTGGAAGTTTGGAGATCCAGTTCAAATTCGAACCCCATCCTCCGAACACTTCCTTAAGTTTGGGATCAGCCACGCGTGATTTTCTCCTCCTTTTTCTTCGCCGAGGTGTTTGATCTTCTCCTCTTTGTTTTGACGCCGCGAACGTTCGATTCCCTTACTAGTTCGCCTGACTGCCCATGTCGCGGAGAAGAAGCAGAATTCTGTCTGCACCGTTGATGCAGGACCTTCGATTCAGCTTTTTTCTGACGGAAAATTTGTTTTCGAGCCCTGCAGCGCCTTCAAAAAGCGCTCTCTTTCCTCAGTTTCAACTTTTCCGTTCTGTAACTGCTGGGCGGCCTCTCTTTCCTTGCCTTTCCCTTTCTTTTCTGCGGCGAGTTTAAATTCTCACTTTGATGGTGTTTTTTAACGGATCTGACGGCTCTCATGATTACCGACAGTTTCGCCTTTCTTTGTTCCGCTTCTCTTTCCTATAATTTTCTCCCCTCCACTTTTCCGTTCCGTTCAGTGTCCCTGATGCAGAGAAGCTTGGTATGACACGTCCTGACCTCAGCGTTCGTTCACTGTTGTGTAGAGCAGGAGCTACCAAGTTTCTTCTTCTTCTTCTTTTTTCCTTGCTCCAAACCAGTTTATGTTTGTTCATGATTGTTCTGGTACGGCCGGAAATTGCTGAATTCTGCAGATGCATTTCTGTGCCAAATTCTGTAATGTGGCGAACCGCAGTTTCAACTTTCAAGCAGAAGCAACACCACAATAGACATGCTTTCGGTGTTCTAGCTGATTATTAGGATTTACATATCTTCTTTCTTTCTTTCTTGTTTATTTCAGTTTATTTAGTATTCTGTCTTATTACTTGGCTGCACATGGGTTTATCCTTTGGGTTGCAGTTGGTTTGAGTTTTGGCATGTGAACTAACAACGCCATGATATGGGTTGTTGAGAAGGAGAGCAGCTGCATCTGGTTTCGTGTTTAGGGATTCCACTGCAGCTTGGAAGGTTGGAATTTTGTGTCTGAAAACTTGAAACGAAAGAAAAGGATAGGTGCTGAAATAGAGGCCCGGATGCTTCAAGTAGAATTGACATGATGAAAATATATCATGTTAATATTAGCTTCCACTGTTTATATTAGCTTCCATTGTATGCTGTTATGCCTGGATTTTGAATGTTCTTGCAAATGATTTCAGGATTTGCCTGTGGAGTTCGCCCAACTATGATGAATTAGCCACGCCATACCATACGTGATGGCGACGGAAGTCAATCAAACTTATTTTGCGTGGTCACAAGGAGAGTCAACTGAACGGGATGGTCCTCAAGTAAGTTTGCCAATGCATTTTAAGTGATGAGGTTTTGTCCAATTTATTTATTCAATTAGCTTATTTGGAAAAATAAAAATCCAGACAGTTTTCTTCTTGGCGAGTATCACTAGTAGTTAGTAGTCTCACCTCCCTTTACTGTTGCAATTCTTTTCTTCAGGGAATATCTGTATCCCAGACACTTGATCATGGTTCCATTTCCTTTGGAAGATTTGAGCTGGAGTCACTATCCTGGGAGAAGTGGTCTGTATTTACTAATGACAGACGGAATGAAGAATTTGGAAAGTTCAATGGTTTAGTCGCCCAGAAGAAGGCTTATTTTGAAGAGTACTACAAGAAGATCAGGGAACTAAAGGCTTCACAGCAGCAAAACCAGCAAACTGAACTTACGCTGGAATACAGTGGTGATGGTAGCGACTCTAGCCAGACAGCAGAAGATGAGCATGGTGCTGATATTGAAACTCCCACCGGATCTGGAGCACCTTTGGATGACTACGCAGAAGAAGCTCCTCATGAAACCACGTCAGAGCACAGATTGCAATTCTACAGTGACCAAGGAAATGAAAACTTCAATACAGAATTTTCCTCATCTAATCTTTCTTCGTCCGCTGGAGTTCTGCAGCAAACTGACCATGCTGTTAAAGAAATTGTATGCGGTGATAATTCTGCCAGCAAAATGGATGTGGAGCAACAGATTGCGAGTTCTGGTCATGATGATAGTAGAACAGCATATGAAGCTACAAGGACTCCTAGAAGAATTATCGAGAAAGATTCCAGGCTCCGAAATACTCCAAAGATGATACCGAAATCCATCAAAAGCCTTTCAAAAAGTGCTATTGATTACACATTTGCTAGTGAGGTAATAACACAGATTTTGGTTCTGTATTCGTTTTTCTTATAGAAGTTTTTGTTGCTATCTATTACCAAACTTTAAAATTCTTAGGTCTGACATTACATACTAGCAATGTAGGTGCATTCAGTTTTGATTTGGCTTACCTTCTCTCAACATTTCTGATCCTCTACTCGCTGAATTGTAGCCAACTCCCTAGATGAGTGCATATGTGCCCACCAACATGAATTGTTTGGTAAATTCATAACACCTTTTACATGAATTATTTCAGAGGCCTAGATCAGTGAAGCCCAGTACAAGTATGAATGAGAAGACTAAGCCGGTGCAAAGGCCAAATGCAGCATCTCAGAAGATGGTTGGCACTCCAGAAAAGAGCAATCTTACAGGTCTCAGAAGACCTTCCTCAGCAGGTGCACAACGGCCCTCTACTGGAGAGCGGCGCCCCATTGCGAAGGCAAATTCAAAGGCACCTGGTCTTGTTTCCACCCCACGACGACCTTCCACTGCTGAGAGACGCCCAGTCACCCAAGATCATGCACAGAAGCAAGTCAATGTTACCACACCACGCCGACCTTCTACTTCTGAAAGACGCCCCATCAAAAGAGATAGTGCAGCAAAGCATGCTGATGTTTCCTCTGTACGCCGGCCCTCTACAGGAGAGCGTCGTGCTAGTGGTGCTATTACTAGAGATATTGCTCAGAAAACGGATGTGAAGACTCCTAACAAGGCAAGACCAACCGTGGCTCATCCAAGGGGTGAAACAACTAAATTGGTATGCTCCAAAGTCTTCCTTTTGGTGACAATTTTTTCAGCTAGATTATCATAACAGTAACTGAAGCACCTCGTGTAGCACTTGTAGTTTATAGCATCGTCATCTGGTTTGATGATTGGTTACATGGTTGGGTAATATGGCAACGTTTAATTGCAGCGAATCTTAACATTTTACTTGTTCATGTAGGCCCATCCCAAAAAGGCTATCACTCCAAATGCTGCTAGAAGTAGCAAGCTGGAAACCAAAAGGTTACCCTACAAACATATTGACAAATTCTTGAAAATGTTGGTTTATTGTGTTGGATTTGATTGTGTTGTTTCTTTCCCTGCTTCAATGAACAGCAATAACAACAGACTGAAGGCATCTTCAGCATTGGATAGCCACTCTACTAGGTCTAAAAGAATGGACTTACAAGTGTCTGGCAAACAAAAATCAAGGTTCTAACTTCTAACACTAAATATTAGTTGGAAAATCTTGTGATGCTTCTAAAATATGATTGTAAAAATTGCCTTTGCCACGTTTTCTGACAAAAACTTACGATTTTGTAGCTCTGTTCACCTTCCTCCAAGGAAAATTTTCAGTTCTACTGTTGGAGAACCTGCAGTAGAAACCATTCCTAGGACAAAAAAGAAAGAGGTAATTTTCTCATGACTTCATCTATGATTGTTGCCTCTCTTTTTTATGCAGGCGAGTCATGACAAGATTGGCAGTTTCAACTAAATGTTTACCCTGAGACCTGAGTTATACCTGTTGCAACTTTTAGTGATTAGTGTTGGATAATACAGTGGACTGTTTAAATGCTTTCCATCTAAAAAACACATTTCAATCTAGATGCTAATTTCTGTCATCTGCTGATGAATCTCATCAAGACAATTGCAAACCTGCCTGCTGTAGCCACAGCAAATACACAGTTCTGATCATTAATATGTACTGATGTTCCCAATGGTGTGGTTGGACTACTGGATTTTGCTTAGTTTAGGGATTCAGGTACTAACTTCCAATAATTCTTTATCATACCATAAACTACCACACAACCAAACCTTTGCAAGGCATCCCTCTTGAAACAGTTATATCTGAAATGAGTTTGAAAATGTAATGTAAATCTTGCACCCAAGTTAAACCAGATTTTCTAACAACTTTTGCCAACCTTTTTGTATGGCATTCAGTCGACAGTGCAATCTCGAGTATCCACTTCAAAGAGAACAGCTACTTTGCAGACTGGGAACTTAAAGACGAGGGCTCCAAATGTATGACTTCGTACACAGCACATTATTCTTATTATGACATCCAAGAATTTTAAGATATTCATTTGTTGGTGAGGATGTTTTTTCATTAGATTTGACCTTTTACCAATCTCACTTTTGCAGCCACCAGCACCACCACCTCCACCACGTCGTCCATCACGGATGATGAGCAAACCAACTGCCAGTGCCAGTACCTCGTCGGTCGGCGGAAGAAAGCCAAAGTATGTTACCCATCATGATCATGAACACCGAAAAAGCCATCTTATTACGCTTGAGTGCAATCTTCTCAAATACGCTTTTTTACAGTCTCGCACGCTTACCAATGTCATCTCCACCCATCCAATGCAGGGCTTCAGCACCACAATGGCACTGAGATGCGGTGGAGACCAGAAAGTATCCGATCTAGGAATGGTCTGCAGAACATGATGGACCTGGGCAACTCATGATCAGCCTCCCTTATAGTCCCTTTTGTATGGTGTATCTGTAAATCTCAGCACCTCCCATCCCTTCTCCTTTGCAGAGCAGCTCCAAGTGTAGCCCTAGTGTACGTACTACGTAGTCACGCGCGTATCATATCCACGGGTGCCTTAGCTTAATCGTCTAAGGAACTTAGAACATTGTAAATACCTGGAAATAAGTCTTGCCGTTTTTAGCTAAAGTAAGTTCAGCCCAAATCTGTCAACATCCATGCATGTCAATAGCAATGATGAGAGTCCCTCTTTTTCAGCTTATACATATATGACAACTTTGATGAATTTCTGTCGCATCGCATGCACTCATCTGGTTATTTTGCTTGTCCATCAGTGAAAGAATGCACCCACAGACCACAGTTGAAGTTCAGTGGCAACGGAGATCTGTCTGAAACGGCCGAGGCTAAAAGAAACTCCTTTGTGATCTCTAGCGTCGTCCTCGGAAATGTTCAGCCGACACGGCACGATCCGGCAGGCAGCACAGCAGCAGGCTGACACCGGCCAGTGGGGGTGTCCTGGGGCTCGTCAGCCGGCGAGCGCTTTCCGATCAGGAAAGATGCCGAGCCCATCTGGCGCGGAGGCACGCCGCGTGCAGGCAGGCGGGGTACGAGGTTGGTTGGGGTCGCCGCCCGCCACGCCCCTCCCAGCAGGACCGCACGGCGGCGCACGGCCGGCAGCTCCGCACCATCCGCATCCTATGACGACGCCCATCACTCGCCGCGTCGACACCGCGCGCGCCAAAGCGAAAAGCCGCTCGCTCGCTGTGAGAGATGAGGAGGGGGCAAAGGAGGCGCCGTGTGCCGCCGGCAACGGCGCCCCGGCTTGCCGTCCCGTGGCGAGCGTTCGCTCCGTCGGCGCGCGGAGATCCAGGGGGGCACACGCGCGCGCCCGTGCGGGCGGGTGCATTGCGTTTGACCTTGTGCGCCTGACTGACTGCCCCAGGCCGGAGCAACGTGCGAACAGGGCGCCGCGCGACATGTCAATGTGTCTACACAGGAACTGGTACCGCCACTTGAATAACTAATGCTTGGTTACTTCGAACCTGGCCTGGATCCAAGCAAATGCTGAGCTTTAATACAGGTTCTGTTAGGATTTTGCCCAATCTCGCCCGTGATCATGGAGGCGCACCGCGGACTGCCAAGCGGGCGGGGGGATGCCGAATATGCACTTATGCACACGCTAAGTGCAATGCACCACAGTAACTAACACGTCGTCAATAAAATTTACACATTAGACCTTACGTAGGATTTGTTCCGGGCCGGGAATAAAAATATAACAAGAGATTTACGATGAATACAATTAGGCACCAGGATTTATTCTAAGTTGGAAACTAATCTACTCATGAAAGGTACACTAACAACCCGGGATGAATTCCACACCTCTCAACTCATGGATTAATTCCCGGTGTCATGTTGTATCTATCATCAGCAAATTAGTTATCAACACAAAATAATTCCTGACCGTTTGCTGTATGTATCATGAACTTTTTGTTGTATGTATCATTCCTGGCCGGATTGAATCATATGTAACCGAATAAGCCCTTAAGTTTGCACATGTTGTCATGTTCATATCATTTTGTTGTTATCTAAAATTACTACTTAGTTTTGGAACACTTTTCTTCCTGGTTAGAGATATATGCAATTTTACATTGGAAGTACACTCTTTTGTCTAGTTTTAACTTAGCTTGTAAGGCGCAAACTACGACCAAAACGGTGTAACATAATTTGTCTTTCTTGCTAAGATATGACTGCACATCATTTTATTTTGAAACAAAAAGCATAATGGACAATAATCGTATGCTCGAGTTGGACCCCACGAGTGACTCAACAACAAGTCACTTCAGAAGGTATGAAGATACAAGACGGTTGGCTTTTCTCATCCTCTCTACGTTGCACACCACATCAATACATCATAAATATGGGGGTGCTAAGAGACGTGTTTTCATGTGAAAGTGACATTGGTAGAAGACTAAGTATATTTTTACATGTCTTAGGTTTGAGCTCTATATCTCATTTGACATTTGGGTGCAAGGGCAAAAGGAATATATGTGTATATATACATCACATTTTTTCTTGTAATAAACCCAATCAATTATATTTTTATTTCACGTAGCATATATTTGGAGTACCAAGGGTTTACTGTCTCAAACCCTTGGTACTCCAAATATATGCTACACCCAACAATATAGAATTCATAGCAGACTATTGAGCATCTCCAAGAATGTCTAACTTTTTCCTCCTAAAAACGTGAAGTTTTACAACTTCTAAAAAAGTATTGGAAAGAATAAAGAAGGTCATCTCCAAGAGTCCCTAATAATCAACATAAATTATAGAAGACAATTTCACATCATGAGTCCTATACTATTTCTAAATTATCCTACCCTCTTTTATATATTCTTTCTCTCTTGTACATTTACATCTAGAACCCTTATCTACTCTTTAATCTTTTTGTGTCCTTCCACCTTTCGATTAGACATGAACTCTCGCGCGTAAAGTTACATTGAATGGGGTGGTTTTTCTGGAATCCTAATCTTTTAGGAGGATGTATTAGGAGTTGTTGCAGAGGGATTTTTCCTCATCTTACTAAAAATGAAGGATTGGGAAAAGGTTTAGGATACTCTTCGAGATGCTCTTATAATTTTTGTTAGTTAGATATCACTTCTTTAATCGTTATCATACACATTTTACGGGGCACATAAACTCTTTAAATGAGCATTTGTTGCCAATTTAATGAAAAACATAACGATGATTTTATTCCCGTGTAATAATAGTTTGAGTTCACAAAAGTTTACTTGCATTTTATTGAAATTAGTTCGATCGATTGAGAATCCAGTGGGAAAAAAAGAAATACCTCCACTTCGTCTTTATAACAATCTTATTTCTCCTCCTATGGTATATGCATTCACAATAATTCTTATTATATTCAACATGCCTTATCATCTGCTTCACAACAATACTCCCTCCATCCTTTTATTCAAGGCCTATTTTGAAATCTGAAAAATCCATTTATGCAAGGCCTATTTGTGTTTTTGCATTGGAAAACACTAAATCGTCGCTTTGGCATCTGTGCGAGCAATAAATTCCTCTCACATGCTTCTCTGAAGATTAATGATGGGAGAGACTTTTTTTTGTTTTTCTTGGTCTTTGAGTCAAGTGCAAGTGGGCCTTGGATAAATGGATGGAGGGAGTATTTCTTAGTGAAGTACCAATTTCAATTACCTATGATGTTGCATCTAGCATTGCCACTTGCTTCTCAATTCTCCGAAACTTCAATGGAGTTTTGATTTTGCATAACATTGCATTTGGTCTACTTTTGATGTATATTTTTGCTAAACCATTTCTAATCTAGTATTTTGTTCACTAGATTTTATGAAAATGTTTGTTAAGAAGATCAAGTACGTTGGATATCAAGCTGGAAAAGTATGCTTAGCTACGGCTATCACGAAGAACCAAACACTTATGACGTGTCGAAAGTTTAGCGTGGAGTTGTTTAGGAAGAAGCTAACAACTCCCACTCTCCTCTACAACCCAAGGATATTTGTAACCCTCTCATTTGTCTCAAGCAAGATTAGACTGTTCAAGCTAGATTCAAATATTTTCGAGTTAGAATTTCATATTTGGATGGAGAATCATGGTAGGAAGTTTTGCTTGTGGAGGTGGTTGGTAGTAAGGACACCAACAAAAATTGTGTTTGGACTCCGCCAAGTGTCGGACAATGCTCGATGGGAATAGTTGAAGTTAAAACTTATGACAACTCGCTCTAGTGATTAGCACGATGAAGGATAGTGTATGTAGATGAGAGAAATGAGGATGATGTAATAGTAGGAGTAAATAGGATATTTTCAAGTTTCATGGACGAGAATGAGACGCAACAGACAATTAGAGGATAAAAAAAACTAACATATAAGACGTTAACACAACAGTCCAAAATACTTAGCATATTGTATAGAATGTTCTTACTTGAAATAATATAATAAAACTCATAAAAGATATAGAACCTATTTATCTTTCAACACTTTCGTGACTTCGTGGTAAGTGGTAACAGAGAGTGAAGGAAACAAATGGAACACAACCGTCGGCAAAAAGGAAGAACTACGAGGCCTGGTAGTGGATTTGCCGGGTGCACGTATCATTTTTCCATGCTCCACGTAGGCTCGGGTGGGGGCGACCGAGGCTGGAGGTCCGGCGCCTACCGAGCCGCAAGACAACTGGAGACAGCCTGTCTCCCACCCCCCTCCTCTCTTCTTCGCTCTGTCTCCGCTCTCTTTCCTCCCACCTCTCTCTCTCCTCCTCCTCCTCAACCCCTTCCCCTTCCCCCATTCCCCACTGCTTCGCTTCGCCAGCTCCGTTGCTAGGGCTCCATTACCCTACACCTCCGCCGCCGCCGGATCCCACCTTGCCTCGCCGCCGCCGCCGGTTCGGCCCAGGAATCGCCGGATTCGGTGGTGTTTCCCGGCTGCCTCGGCTTCCGCCGCCGGGAGGCCCCTGGCGGCGCCCTCCGCCGCCCTCCGGCCTTCGCTGAGGTGATTTGCTGAGAGCTTGAGCAGTTTCCCCGAAGCTTTTTAGGCAACTCTGTTTTGGTGATCCCGTGCTTACTGCGGTGATTTAATGGTCTGGGTTTGAACCCTTTAGCTGTTGGGGAACGGGCAAATATGCTGCTTACTGGAGTATTTAAGAGCTACCAAGTGCTATTCTTCCTATTTCTGAAGTGGTTAGGAGTTCGAAAACTGCTGCGTTTTAGTGCAGGAATGGTAAGCTTTTAGCTGGCTGATTCAAGTAATTTGCTACCAACTTAAATGGCCTAGGTTATGCGCCTGCTGATTAACCTGATCAAGTTATGGCATTTCAGTACTGCATTAACTTCACACGCAGCCACTAATGAATTTGTCCTTGTACGACCGCCGGAGGTCTAGGGTATGATCAACTCAAATCAAATGAATTTGGTTTAAGGTGTGCAGTGGTCGAGAGAAACTAGCTTTTTCTTTTTTTTGGGGGGTACCCGTCTTTGCAAATTTGCTTTCAATCTTATACATAGTTACTTGTTGATTGCAGTGCTTAGAAGCTGGCCATCGTTGAGACTTAGAAGGCAGTTGCGTATATGGTATTTGCGGGCCATTGTGCTGTCGATGCGAGCGGAGAGCATGCGTGGCAACTGTTCTTCGGGTGATGCCCCTGACCAGAGTAGCTGCCGATGCATTCGGTGTGTTGACAATTGCACTGTTTGCGCTGTTCGCTGCTCTGGGCCTCTTCTGCATTTTCCAGTCAGTCTACTTCAGGTGTCGGATTCAGAGAGGGTCCTCCTTTCTTCCGCTTGGTTACTTTAACGGCCCATGGGTGACTCGCATTGTCCTGATTCTGATCACCATTTGGTGGGGAGTAGGAGAGATAGTGAGGTTGAGCTTCTTGAAGAAAAAGTTGTTCTCCAGCTTAGTATGGCAGAGGAATATATGTGATGTGTATATACTTTCAAGTCTAGGGTTTGCAGAGCCAGGGATCTTGTTTGCATTTGCGATTCTGCTTCATGGCTCGTTACAGAAGAGGGAGCTGGGCACTTTAAGCCAAAAATGGAATTGGAAGACCATGGCCTACATGTTGCTGTTCTGCATTCCAGTTTTCTTTGTGCAGGCAATCTTAGTGTTCCTTGGGCCAAAGTTTGTTAAAGATGAGAACAGTGAACATGGGAGGAGAAAGATTGCTAAATACTTCATACGGACATCCATGGCAGTTGGAGATACAAGCGTTTGCACTTACCCATTGTTTGGCACCATTTTTCTGGGACTTGTAGATGCTGTCCTGATGAGCTATGTATCGTATGTTGGATCTCGGGTGCTCTCCTTGGTCATCAACAAGGCACTGCGAAGGAGGGTTTCCCTGCTGATGCTGTCCGTGCTTTGCTTCCTTCCTATCAGGGTGCTTCTCCTTGGATTTTCAGTCCTACCCAAGCCGGGAGATGTTGCCTTTGAGGGCATTATCTTCCTGTCATTCTTGATGATGCTGTCCTGCACGACTGTTGGAATACTCTTGCTGGTTTACTACCCTGTAGCTGATTCGTTGGCCCTCCGAGATATAGGCCACAGGGAAATAGCAGAGATGGTGCCCTATGATGATTACTACTATGAAGGTGCGTCACTTGTGACCAACCAGAGTTTCCGGGAAATTGAGCGGAATTCCGACACTTCAACAAAGCGGGGCTCCATATCCTTCCGCACAATGATCAGGGACGACCAGCTCCAGCAGGATGGTGCAGATGAGATGGGCTTCTCCTCTCGCAGCGGTGTCCAAATCGGATCACCCTCAGGATCTTCACCAAGTGCCGCAATGCCTATGCTCCCTCTCAAGGAAGTACCTAGATACTAAGAAGTATTCACCTGTGCCTTTTGCCCCTCTACTATGTTCTCCCTTTTTTCTCCTTCCTCTTCTTCTTCTCTTCTTACTACCTTAATGATAACAGTTTTGTGGCAATCAAAAGGTTTTTGTAAAGTTTTCCAAGTAGCCTGACTCATGATTAGTCCAGTACTCTAATTCCATTTATCAAAGTAGCAAGTAGCTAGATCTTGCACTGGCATTGGCTGGAGAAGGCTGAGTTGGAATTCACTTTTGGTTGGTTTTGCTGCTCCACAACTCATAATATCTTACACCATGGACTAGGCTGGAATGGGCCTCTGCTGTGTCGTCTACTACTTCCTTAGCTGTTCGTCTCTGTGACAGCTGTGCGATGAGTATATTATATTTGCTTCTTGGCCTTGAATTAAAGGAGGGTCTGCGGGGTATAAATGGCTTTGGGAGAAATTTAGCGGTAGTGTGTATATGCTTGGGTAAGGACCAAAGACCACCACCAAGGTCTTCCATGTCTCTACCCCTTTCCTTTTTCTGTTCAAACTAGCAGTTTAACAGTGAACATATTACATATCTGTCTAGGTAGTAACAAACATTTGAGCAAATTTGGTAAAATACCAGTTGAGACTCCACTCAGATCGTTTTTCACCTTCATTTTGCGTTACACTTTCACCTGGATGGCTGGATGTTGCATGAATTGATATATTTTTTTTGAAGTATAAATGTATGAATTGATATCACTGGATGTGTACTGTGGTCATGTGGGGGGATGGCTGAAGGGCCCGAGCGAGACTTTGCTACGGCCCCAAGCTGACAGCTTGTCTTTGCAAGGATTTTGTCATGAGCCGGGTTGGAGTCTTCCGCGCTTCACACCTCCCTCCTCCCCGTGTTTGTGCTTTGCTGTTGACCACGCCTAGGTCTGCGGATGTCTCCAGCGTTTCAAATGTTTATGCGTAGCGTAGAGCTGTGCCTGTGCGTGATCTAGATGCCCGTTGCCCTGGGGTGGAATGGAACTGGAATCCAAAGCCGCGCCCACCTCGCTGGAATTAGTCAACTGGACAGTGCATGCTCCGTTTTTTTTTTTTGTTTGGCCGTTGGCTTCTGTCCTCCTACGAGTTTTCTACTGCACACTGGTGTTCTCTGCCAGTACATCATCGGATTCCTCAGCTCCTATTTTAGTGAGTAGGAGTGTTCGCTAATTTTTATCATCTGGCCGTGCGTCCTCCGTCGTTACGTTAAATTAGTAGTATACTAATTAAAGTGCATGTGACCTGTGTTCTTTGATGGGTCGGGTATCATTAGTTTGTACTACGGGGCCTCTGTTTTTTTTTTGCGTTTTCATGATTACTCTTTGGAACTAGTAACTACTACTCATCTGTGGAAACAGGAGCAAAGCGAAGCGAACGTTGTTGTTGTTGCTACTGACATGATCAGTGGACATATATCCTGAAAGGGAAACGCTGCAACAACAACAACCTGTCGCCACCTTTCTTTTCTGGGTCGCTCTTGAATCGTTCTAGTAGGGTTCATGATGGAAAGTAGACCGGCATATGGAGCCAAAAAAAAAAGAAAAAGGGAAAAAACACTCCATCGATTATGTAAAAGAAAAAGAAAAACTCTGCACAACTCGGTTGCATTGCATCCCCAAGGAATGAATGAATTCCCTGTGGGCCGTGTTTGGGGGGCAGTGGACACAGCTCAACACCTGCAACTTGCAACGCGTACGTACGTTCACTACACAGGCTTGTGCCCCACCCCAGTATGCATGTGCAGCATCGGGAGCATCGCAGCGTTCCCTCTCTTGCCACTGCCCACTAGCCAAGCCAACTGGTACGCCATGCTGGCTGGGCTACCGGCTGCCCCCAAAATCACCCGATCGACGGGCGCCGGCCGGTTGTTTAATCATCGAGCACTGCAAAACCGCCCTGACTCCACTCCACGCGTGTCTCCATCTCGTACCGTAAAGAATACTAGAACGGCGGGGTTTATTGTCGATCGATCTGATGATCCGTGCATGCATGGTGGCGTGGCGTGGTCCCGGCCGCCCGGCACCCCAGGTGGTGGATCGCGCGAGTCCTGGCAGAATCGTCCTAGTTGGACGCGCATCTTGATCTTCCTCGCGGAAGGAATCGAGAGAGAGGCCGGGCGAGCTTGCTGTATTAGTACTGTACTAGTAGCGCAAGTGGCAAAGCTCATGTGCCAAGAGCCAGATAAGCTTGTCGACGACATTCTCGAGTGGCCTGCCGGCTGGCCCGTGCGTGCCGCGGCGATGGCGGCGTTGCGCCGCCCGACGGCCATCGACCCCCTAGCTTGCACTGCGCGACGCGGTGAAGAAACTGGCGAGGCTACATTGCCACGATAACCTGTGGAGTGGTTGGTCCGGGTACGTGTCGAACGACGAGCTCGCGTGCTGCGTGCACGTTGGTCCGGCGCCCTTTGCGCGAGTGGGGTGGGGCCGGGCGTGATCGCGGCTCGCAACGTGCAGCAGTTTTTTTAGGGGTTCAACCGTCCAACGTGCATCAGCTGGGCTCCCTTGGAAGAATTAGGCCCAGGTTATTGGTCGGCCCAAAACAAAATAGTAGACTCCGCAAACCCTCGAATGGGGAAGGGCACTATGGTAGTTTGCCGCGCCGCTCGCGTCCCTCGTACGCGGTTTGCGCTTTGTTCCGTCATCAGTGTGTCGCCTCCTGGTTCGAACGAGCACACGCACCGCCTGCCCGCCGCCTCAAACTGCGGTCGAAACTCTTTCTCGGAGGCTTCCCATTCGTGCTCCGCGGCGATGGCCTCGTTCTCGGAGGCGCGCGCCCCCGGGGAACCCCGCGGCCGGCGAGAAGATCTTCAAGACCAAGTGCGCGCAGTGCCACACCGTCGACAAGGGCGCCTCGGCCACAAGCAAGGCGAGCACCAGAGCTAGCTAATCCCTGCCTTTAGCTCTCTGCATCTGATTCCTTTGGAAACCGGTTGCTTGATTTCAACGGATGATGCCGTTAGAGATTTACATATATGTGTTTCTTATTGCGACCGGCGCGTTTGCTTGCACATCGTGTGGGTGACGAAGAGGCTCAATTGCATGCTGGGCTTCGTCAGTCCGGTGTAATTGTACCACGTTAGATTACATGCCACTGCATGTTGTCATCTTCATCAGGACCGACCAGTCGACCCCCCTGCACGTGTGATTTACCTTGGTCGGAGACTCAAAGATCGAGCTCCCCGTTTTGTCTGTGTGATTATTAGACGTTCTGCACCATTTTGCTAGTTTCATGCAGGATGGCACCATTTGCTATACTCGATAAGGTAGGAGTGTAGGACGTGGATAAATACAGTAGTTGTCTGCATGAGTTACCAAACGCTCTCTTTTGCCAAGTATTGAATACACCTGCCGCTTGCAGATTTTGATCAATCATATTTTGTCATAGTGATTTAAATACTTTGCAGTTGGTTCATGATACTGCAGTGTCAAGTGCACATATGCTGCTATGCTAGTTTCAATGCTTTTACACTGTATTAATAACTTGGCTTTGGATTCAAACCATTTGAAAGTACCAACAATATTCATGTTGATACTTTGCAGGGCCTAACTTGAATGGTCTGTTTGGGAGGCAGTCTGGTACAACTCCTGGTTACTCTTACTCCTCGGCTAACAAGAACATGGCTGTCATTTGGGAGGAGAACACTCTGTATGACTACCTGCTTAATCCTAAGAAGGTACGGCCGTTCGGCTAGCATTCACTCTCCGCTCCGATAATTTCATTCATTTACTATCACCACAACATGTTGCATCCACACATATGAAGTGTACGTTGAATGCGCAGCTCTGCGCCTCCGCCATGTATATTTGCATTAAGATATGCCGTTTGCTATTTTGGCCAGTCTGTTCATTACCATGTAGTACCTGCTGTAGAGCACACTGCTAGTATGGAATGCATTGCAGTCTTTGTCCTCAGTTGAATCAGCACCCTGGAAGCTTACTCCTGGGATTGTTTAGTTTATCTGTTTTCAAGCTGCAATGTGATACAGAATCAGTGATACTACTTGCTACTCTAGCACATGTATCTCATTTTCATAAGTATCACTGGTTCTTTTTGTTCAAATTTTGCCCACATGAGTCATATGCCTCCAGACCCTGCTCTCTGCAGGTATTCATTACTCTAGAACAGCTTGTATAGTTGCTACTAATTTTAGCTGTGAAATGATTGAACTAGAACTACCAAACATTATTCCTCTGGTTTTGCATACCATCTGCCATAATTGTTCTCACTTTACTTGTGGAATGACATTTTTCTTAAATAATGATTTCCCAGCAACGCTAAAACTATTCTGTTTTTCTATGCAGTACATTCCTGGAACCAAGATGGTGTTCCCTGGACTGAAAAAGCCACAGGAACGTGCTGATCTCATTGCATACCTGAAGAATGCCACCACTTGACAAGGGGGCTTGATGTGGCCCTAAGATTAAGAGCGGGGATTCTTTCTTTTTTTCCACTAAGGGCCTCGCCTGAATTTAATTACTAAGGCAACAAAATTACAGAGTAAAAACCGTTCAAAGACAACGACCACACCGACCGACTGGTAGAAGTACCGATACAATCTGGAGTGATTCTTTCTTTCTTTTTGTAGTTAAAATAATGATACGAACTTGCTTTGACACATTGCATGAATGAGAAAGTCATTAACGTAATTATCGTTATTTTAGAAAAAAACATGTTTCCTCCGATGGCTCGCCCCAACGTAATGTTTTTATTTGTTGGGAAAAAAAATCAGAAGAGCTTTTTATTCAGTTGTTGAAATGTCAGACACCATAACTCTTTTGACCTGATGGTCATTCAAACACCCGATTTGGGATTTGAGAAGGTTAAAGATACCTATATTATGTATTCATGTTCGTCTCTCATTTGCTGTCTCTGGAAAGGTATCTATTTCCGTCCATGTGCCATGTGTAAGCCTTGTGCTTTATCGTTGATTTGGTTACGAGCTCAATCAATAATGAATTCTTTCTTTATAATGTTAAGCCGATCTCTAATGGCAAGCCGCAAGCGGCTGTCGTTGGCTCGTTGCTCGTGAAGAATGGCAATTTTCCCTCAATTGTATTGATCTCACAATGACCTATATATAGGTTGTACATGTACACAAGTTTGTTATAGGAGTGACATGCCGCTAGTCGTGGAAGCTAAAAACCTGGAGAGGTGGAGGACCATCAGCTCACGCAATGGAGATCGATTCTCCTGGAGTCGTTGGAGATATGGCGACGTGATGGACTCTATTAACAATAGATGTCCGTTACACTCCAATAGCCCCCCTAGACTGGATGTGGTACAATGTGCAAGCTGTGCTGAAATTCCTCGTGCAACACACGAGGAAGTCCCTTGGTGAAAATATCTGAAATTTGTAAGTGAGATCGAACATGCAGGACCTTGACCTCCCCAAGGGCAACCTTATCATGCACAAAATACAGATCAATCTCGGTGTGCTTTGTTCTTTGATGCTGGACAGGGTTACTAGCCAAATACTGCGCACTGCATTATCACAAAATACCAGAGTAGCCTTCTTTGTAGGGCGATGGAGCTCTTCTAGAAGCTGACGGAGCCAACAATCAGAGGCAACATTGGCAACCGCCCTGTATTCTGCTTTAGCACTCGACCGAGACACTGTGTGTTGGCATTTAGAAGACCAAGCTACAAGATTATCTCCAAGAAAAACACAACAGCGTGATGTAGATCGCCTTGTATCCAGGCATCCAGCCCAATCAGCATTAGAGTATGCAATGATATCTACTAAAGAAGACTTGGTAATATGTAAGCCGTATGACATGGTGTCCTTAAGATATCAAAGCTGGAGATGTGCTTCCTTAGGATCATGCATAAACAAGCAAATTTGTTGGACATCATATGAAATATCCAGCCGCGTGAGGGTAAGGTATTGAAGTGACCCAGCCAAGCTCCTAAATTTAGTGGCATTGTTGACCGACCAACCACTAGTGGAGGAGAGTTTGGGTTTTGTATCAACAAGAGTAGTGCTAGGAGTGCAATTGAACATGTGAGCATATTCTAGGAGGTCATGAACATATTGTTCTTGGGACAACAAAAATGTCGGAAGAATTGGCCTTGTAACGAGACAACAAACCATCCAGATTATACTTGTAGCGAAAAATCCATTTGTTGGTCACCACATTAAAACATGCAGGCTTAGGAACAAGACACCATGTATTGTTCTTCATCAAAGCATTATATTCATCAGTCAATGGTCCTCCACCTCTCCGCATTTTTAGCTTCCACGACTAGCGGCATGTCACTCCTATAAACAAACTTGTGTACCTGTACAACCTATACATAGGCTATTATGAGATCAATACATTTGAGGGCGAATTGTCATTCTTCATGGTAATTAGAGCACACCGATATTGAGCCTTCCAAAATTTTTTTGATTCCATCTTGCCCCTGCGCAATCATGAGCTCTGCTGCTCTCTCCATTGATACCACGGTCGCGCTGATCTCCGAAGTGGCTAACACCGCTGTTTCTCCTGCAGTTGCATCCCCTTCGTTTTCTAATCCAACCCATAGTGTAAACATCAAGAGCTTAGTTCCTATCACTCTTTCCGTTGCTGGCGAAGAATGTTCCGCATTGTTCTTGGGCGATTTGATCTGTTGTCGCACATTGACGTCAACTCCACGCACCCCAACGATGCTGCCTGGATGCAGAAGGATGTCATGGTCCTCATGTGGAATCACGCCACGCTCGCTGATGATCTCATGGACATGGTCATGGAGGACCAACCGACGACGTACTCCGTCTGGAAGCAAATCAGCGGCTTCTTCAACACTAACTCAGCCTCCAATTGAACAACACGACTGGCTTTGTTGGTATTGAAGTCGTCGATTCGCTCCGGCTTTGTTGGTGTTGAAGAAGTCGTTGATTTGCTTCCTGGTGGAGAACGCTGTCAGTTGGTCCTCCATGCCCATGCCCATGAGATCATCAGCCAGCGTGGCATGAATCCACATGAGGACCGTGAGATCCTTCTGCACCGAGGAAACGTCGTTGGGCGCGAGGAGTTTATGTCGATGTGCGACAACAGATCAAATCGCCCAAGAACAATGCGGAACGTATTCCGCCAACGACGGAAAGAGGTGGATTCCATGTCAAGAGTGATGGGAACTAAGCTCTTTATGTTTACGCTCTGGGTTGGATTGAAAAACGAAGAGGGTGTGGATGCGGCGGAAACGGCGGTGCTAGCCACTTCGGAGATCAGCGAGGCCGTGGTGTCGACGGAGAGAGCAGCAGAGCTCATGATTGTGCGCAGGGGCAAGACAGAATCGAAAAAAATGGAAGGCTCAATGTCGGTGTGCTCTGATTACCATGAAGAATGGCAATTCGCCCTCAATTGTATTGATCTCACAATGATCTATATATAGGCTGTACATGTACACAAAGTTGTTTACATGAGTGGCGTGCCGCTAGTCGTGGAAGCTAGGAACGCGGAGAGTGGAGAGGCCGGCGCACATCCTTTCTCATCAAGACGAAAAAAGAGAGTATCCTCCGTGGGGCGGTGCCGTGCTATTTTGAAACCAAAGAAATTTTTGCAGGCGCTCAGTCGCTCACGAAAACTAAAAAAAAATAAAAAAAAATTGCACACCACGCAGTTGGGATCGCACCAGGTGCTTCTCCGATACCCCTGAAAAGGAATCAGACCGGCATCACACTGACAAGACGGGCCCATGCTACAGCTTCCGCTTGTCTCGTCCTCGCCTCCACTGCCCCAGCTGCAGCTGGTGCCACGCGCTCCTCTCCTTCCTCCTCCCTCCTCTCCAGCGCCTTCCCGTTCCCCACTCCCTTCGCACCTCCTCCTCTTATCGCTTCCGCGCTCTAATGGCCTCACGCCCCGCCACGCACTAAACGCAAAGCCGACGGGCCCCACTCCCTGACACCTCCCTACTCCTAGTCCCTTCCATGAGGCAGCCGCACCTCTCGCCGCAGCTCTCCCCCTCCCCTGTCCTCTCCTCCCACTTCTCGCCGCCGGCGGCGCACGGGTGGGCCTCGCCGTGGCGGCGGCGGCTGCTGCTGCTGCACCGGGGGCGGGCCTTCCAGCCGCCGCTCTCCTCGCTGCGGGAGCCCGACAAGGCCACGCTACGGAAGGCGTCGCCCAACGTCCCCTTCCGCCTCGGCGGAGGCGGCGGCGGCGGCGGCGGGAGCGGTAACCCCAAGGACCGCCGCCCCGCCGCCGATGAGGAGGAGGAGGAGGAAGAGGCGGAGAGCGCTGGTGGCTCCGGGGCGGTCACGGGGACGCTGCTCGCTGGAGCGCTGCTGGTTGGGTTCGTAGGGGGGTTTGGAGCGGCAGGGTACGTGTACAAGGACCAGATCAACACCTTCCTCACGCAGTTCTCTGGGTTCATTGATGGTAATGAGCTAACCAACCTTTGCACTTCAGCTCTTAATTCCATTTCTTGTTTGAGCTTGAGCTAGCTAGTGATTGGACACGGGTGTTTTCGACTTGGATCAAAGCCAGTGGACTTTAAGTCTTGAACTAGTGGTTTACGGTTTGCAATATGCGGGTGTCATGTTTCAGAGAAGTAGAGGTCTTAACTGGGTCATAACTTGTAGTGCAGTGATAGAATTATTATCAACATTGACCCCTGTCAGGAGATCCCAACATTTCAAGTTGTTGTCCCATTCTGGTCACTCTGCATTGCTCAAATTAAACTAACTGTGTTATATATATAGGAAAATGAGAACCACAGAACTGATCAGCTGCATGCCTGCACTGCTGCTTGTTCGATTGTCATGGAAATGTTTTGCATGCCCCTTAGTTGGATATTTTTGGCTAAACTGTTCTGTTGCCTTATATGGACAGGTTATGGTCCTGCTGGATATGCTCTGTTCGTGCTAGTATATGCAGGTTTGGAGGTAAGTTCTCAAGCTAGCAACCTTGGTTCAGTCGCATGGTGTTGTTATAGCGGTTTATTATCATAGCCATGTTAGTCGCAGTCACCTGCAGATTATAACACCAAGTCGAAAAAGTTTCTCCACAAGCATCCAATAGCTTATGAATATTTGTAATATTATCTTTCTTCGTTTCAGATTCTCGCAATTCCAGCAATACCTTTAACCATGTCAGCTGGTCTATTATTTGGCAGTGTCACTGGTACAATTATTGTTTCAGTCAGTGGAACAGTAAGTAACCCCACATCAATAGCACTTTTGTTGTTAATTCATTCCCCATTGTTGCACTTCCTCACTCAATTCTTCTGATGTGTAGCTAGCTGCAGCGGTGGCCTTCCTTATTGCTAGATACTTTGCTAGAGACCGAATTCTCAAAATGGTTGAAGGAAATAAGAAGTTTCTAGCAATCGATAAGGCAATTGGGGAAAATGGATTTAAAGTTGTGACTCTGCTTCGCTTGAGTCCCCTATTGCCTTTCTCCCTCGGTAATTACCTATATGGCTTGACTTCGGTGAAGTTCTTGCCTTATGTCTTGGGCAGGTTGGTTTCTCTCTCTTTGCTTGCTTGTACACCAGGATGTATCATAACTTCAATTCCATAAGCTGCATTTAGTGAGAATCTAGTTATCTTCTGCATGCCATGTGATGCAGTATTATCAATCTGGAAATGTGTATTGTATGAGAGCAAAAGAATCGCAATTTCATATGATCACTTCCTTGTTAAGTACAGTTGGAACTTTATGTTGTGAGATATGGTGACAACACCAGAAACCTTGTTTGCTCTGATATAACCCCTTTTTGCCATTCACATGCAGTTGGTTGGGAATGCTTCCAGGGTCATGGGCTTATGTCAGTGCTGGTGCATTCGGGCGAGCTATAATTGTAAGTTCTTAAATCATCAGGATTTTTTTGTGTGTCCATCTTCAGTAAAAAGAACTTCATCTGCCAAAAAGGTGGATCCGTTCTAGAATATCCTCGAGTTTTGTGCCATCAAGTTATTTTCCTGCTTCTAATAGCTTGCTATACTGTTCACGAGTTACCCCTCAAGTTATTGACCTGCGCATATGTACCATATTGCCCATATGGGCTCCTGCTCACGAGTTACCCCTCAAAAGTTATTGACCTACCGTCAAGCATACATCATGACAAATATTAAGAGTTCGTTATAGGCAACAATACTGGAGATGTTCACATATTCCAATGCAGACATCTTAGAACACCTCAAGTCATCAGTTAGCCTTTTAATGTATTTAGCAGTTGCTGTTCTCATCTTTGTAATAGTAATAGCACTTCAAATCTTCACGAGAATATTAGAATCTGGTGTTAACAACAGAGTATCACAGTTCTGTTCACTGCAAATATAGTGCTACCCTTTTGTGGGTGAGGATTGATGAGAAAAATGCAACTCTAGTGAGGCAAATGATCTCTGTAGGTTTTCCTATTTGCATTAAGCAAGTCTCGTACAAACTCTGAAAAAGAATGTCAGTGTCTTGAATGGAATAATGACATTGCTTCATTTCACAGCAAGATGAATCGGAGATTGGTTTGGGAGGAAATGGCCAGCTATGGACATTGGGCGTAGGGTTATTGTTTACAGCCGTTGCTGCTGCTTATGTAACAAGGCTTGCAAAGGTAATGTTTTTTTTTTCTGGATTATGCATGGAGCCATGGACTATACATACCTATGTGATGTGCCAATTCCACAAATGAGATTCCTGCAAAAAAGCATGGCATAATGGCACGTTGCTGGTATCCATAGCAAAACTTCATGAACGCTTGGGGATTATTATCATGAATGCTTAATTTATTACTCTAGCAATTGGTTGGGTCTTGGCACTGACTACTTTCTTTCATCTGTTTTTTCAGGATGCTGTAAAGGAGATCGACGACTAGAATTGTAGGACACTCTAGTAGAAAGGGCCTCGGAATAGTATGCTAGCACATTGTACATCACTGGCACCTTTGGTGCAATCTAATCTAATAGAAATTCAAAGCAATTTTCTGAGGGAATTTGATCTCATTTTTACGTGTTCTCAGTTTCCACTGAACTGAAACTCCTATTTTCCAATGCCGCTGATTCAATCTATTGTGAACATTCACACTGTAAATCTACACCAAGATCAAACCGTGAAAACCCTTATAGAATCTCCCTACCAGTAATCACCACAAGAACAAGCTCCATCCTTCATGTGGTGGAAGCAGTTCGCATCCCTCAGGATGATCTCCCTGCCGTACACCTTGGCGACAATCTTGATCGCGGCATGGCAGTCGCCGCACACCCGGAGGTTCTTGAAAACCCGGATGGGCGCGGCCGCCGGCACGGCGAGTAGCCCGAACGCGACGGCGAGCCTCTCGCTGTGGTATGCCAGCCCTCTCTCCCTCCCCTCGGGCCCCTCGTCCTGCAGCGCCCAGTCCGTGTCCGGCACGTACCCTTCGGCCCTGATCCTCTCCGCCATCTCCTCCACCTTCCGGTAGATCTCGGCGGCGCGCGGGTGGCCGCGATCCTCGGCGTGGAACAGGTGCGTCACGCCGTTCACCTCGACCCAGCTCCGCCCGGGCTCCTTGGTGATCCCTCTCGACTTCATCAGCGCGCGGATCCTCGCGACGTCGCCCCACCTCCTCTCCCGGGAGTAGAGGTTGGAGAGCATGACGTACGGCACGGCGTCCGCCGGATCAAGCCGCCACACCATCTCGGCCGCGCGCTCGGCGAGCTCCGCGTTCCGGTGCACCCGGCACGCGCCCAGCAGCGCCTTCCACACCGTGGCGTCCAGCTCCGTCGAGCTCCGGTTCAGCAGGTCCATGGCCTCCTCCAGCCGCCCCGCCCGGCCTAACAAGTCGACCATGCACGCATAGTGATCCGGCCCCGGAGCGATGCCGTAGTCGGTCACCATGGACCGGAAGTGAGCCCGGCCGGCGTCGACGAGGCCGGCGTGGCTGCACGCGAAGAGGATGCCGATGAAGGTGACGTAGTCCGGCCTGCACCCGGAGCGGACCATGTCGGCGTAGATCTCGAGCGACTGCCTCCCCCGGCCGTTCTGCGCGTGCCCGACGATCAGCGCCGTCCACGTGATGGTGCACCGCGCCCGCATCGCGTCGAACACCGCCCGCGCGTCGCGCAGCGCGCCGGTCTTGGCGTACATGGAGACGAGCGAGTTCCCGACCGAGAGGAACGGAAGGAGACCGAGGCGCACCGCGGCGGCGTGCACCGACCGGCCCAGCTCGAGCATGGTGGATCCCGCGCAGGAGCTGAGGACGCCCGCGACGGCGAACTCGTCGGGGTCGACCCCGGCGTCGGCCATGCCGCGGTACGCTTGGACGGCCGCGTCGTGGGCGCCGGCGCGCGCGAGCCCCGTGAGGAGCGAGGTCCAGGTGACCACGTCACGGCGCGGCATTTCGTCGAACACGGCGCGTGCGGCGTCCGGGCGGGACAGCTTGGCGTAGGCGTCGACGAGCGCGTTGGCGACGTGGAGGTGGGAGGCGAGGCCCGCGCGGAGGAGCAGCGCGTGCAGCGCCCGCGCCGCGGGAGGGGCCCGCAGGAGCGCGGCGGAGTTGAGGAGCGGCGGGAGGGTGTACTCGTCGGCGCGCAGGCCCCGGAAGCGCATCTCGCGGAACAGGGCCAGCGCGCGCGGATACAGCCCCGCGCGGGCGCAGCGGGAGATGGCCGCGTTGTAGGCCACCAGCCCCGTGCCCGCCGGCGACGCCATCGCCGCCGCTGGGCCGTCGTGGTGGTGCCCGTGGAATCGGGCAGTGCGGGCGATCGGAGTGAAATGCGCGCGCGTCAGGTACGGTGATGGCGGTCCGATGCTTCACCGTGCACTTCCTCGTCCTGATGGTGGCAGTGGCAACACATCTTCGTGCGCGGCTCCACGGCGGCGCCGGCCGTCACTGTGTCAATACGGACGGGAACGGGACGAGATGTAGGAGTCGTGAAAGCATTTGGATTCGCGCCACGCGATTACGCGAGCGCACCAAAAGGTGACGAAGCTGAGCAGCATCGTCCATCTTTGCGATTATTGCGTCGCGAAGAGCATTGAGGCTTTGCTGTCGCCACTGAAAGTCTGGCGCAATGCAACGGGCAGAGGCAGACGTATCTGCGAGATCCGCAGCAGTGGTGCCAATGGAGCTGCAAAGGGCGTGTTTTTTTTTTTTTTTGACAACAAACAACTTTATAGATTATGCAGCCATATTACATATCAGACCTTCGAAGAAGTCTGTATTACAGATAGGTCCAACGACCAGAATGCAGCAGCTACAACGACGACGACGAAGACGAACACGCCGGCGGAAAGCTGATGTATCGCCGGAGGCGAGTACAGCCGGATGGAGGGACCGTGCCAAGCATCGGTTGAAGGAGGAGCGACGGAACCGTCGATGGAAACCACACCGAGCAACCGAAGGATATGTAGAGAACTCGTTGCCGGCGGAAGAAAGTTTGGCTCGGTGTCGAAACCCATGTGGAGGCGCAGTCGTTAGGACGTCACCCGAAGGAGTTGCTCTGGGATGGACTGGATGTGCTTGTGTTTGCTCGAATGCTGCGTGAAGGCGGCGGCGAGAGGCGAAGGAATCGAAGAAGGCGGCGGACGCGGCCGGAGAGGGAAAGCAACTCATAGCCATCCCAGGAACCAAATCCCGCTGTAGGAGGACCCGATTCATTGGAGACAGAGAGAGAGGACCCCATATTCCAACCGGAGGCGAGGCGGTATCGGTGAAGCTCCAACAGCAGGGAGCGGAAGGGGTGGCGGGAGGAGCTGTTGGAGGGATGTGAAAAGGGAAGTTTATTTTATTCAGACTTACCTGAGAGACGACGAGGTTGGCGACAAGGATACCGGCGAGGGCAGCCATGACGACAGCGGCGGATCTCAAGAAGCTCATACCACTAGGGGCAAAGCCAAGAAGGCAACAACAAGGAAAAAACTAGTACTAAAAGGTGCAGGAGCACCAGATCTACAGTTTGGAGAGGGTCCCATCCCCTCTCACCGCCGGCAAGGATGCCGCCGGCGAGGAAGGGAGGGACCCGAGAAGGAGGCTGCAGAAGGCTCGAGAGGGGAGGAGACTTAGGAGAGAAGGGAACCCCCGGTGGCCGCAAAGGGCGTGTTTGATTTCTTGGCTCTCCATAGCCCGGCCGACGAGCCATGCTCAGGCCAGCCACAGCCAGGCTGTAGATAGCAGTTGCTCTTGTTTGATTCAATTGTGCCAAATCAGCCAAGCTATGCAGCGAATGTATTTGATTTGCATGTGCCAACGGTATTGGTACCTTACTGTTGACGCAAAATCTGCACCTTACACCAAGCACACAGCAAGCCGAACAAGCTAGCTTCACACGCGAAAAGATTCCAAGACGTGCCAGTCAATTTTCCCTGAAAATTAACAAAAGATAAAGTAGTTAAATTCTAAAGCTTGGAACTTGCCGGGTGGTACCAGACAGTTCCATATTTGCGGCCATAAAGCCAAATGAGATGACATATAGCTATAAGGAGCTATCTGCCAGCAAACTAGAAACCATTCGGGAGCTTCAAAGTGCAAATCATAACATAGCCGAACGGATGATGTAAGCATGACGAAAGATCAGTCTTTATTTGAATAAGATTGCACGTGCGCGAAGCCATGACCGATCCTCCATGATAAATAATAATAAACAATAAATGAAGCAAAGCATGATCATAAATATGTAATAAACAAGCATGCATAGGCCCAAAGCACTAGTCTACCGCATGTCTAGATACTTTAAAACTCATCAAGCATGATGCTAAACAAATCTATCTACCGCATGATACAACTTGTTTGAAAATCACACTACCAACCACAAATAGATCTATCCACCGCATGATACGATCTATGTATGGAAAGCCAAAAGCATGCAATATTTAAAGCATAACTTATAAACATGTTTCACTTGTGAAAGCATAACCGAATACGGCTGTACAGCCGAATCGGGGTCCATGAAGAAGGAACAAACGTCGCCAAAGATGATAAATCTATCGGATTGAATTAAAGATCTAATCCACCGATGACTTAGTTTTAAGCAAACCCAAAACCTTGCATCTACCGCATGATACCTGGCTCTTTCAAGATTTACGCAAAATCAACAAGATTGAACCCGCAACACGTAACAACCTAGATCGGTTCGGTTTCGGCTATTTAATAAACACGTGATCCACGTGCCTCTTGAAGCAAGATGTGAACGCGTAAAGTAAAGACCACGAAACAAGATAAAGCCGATCCAAATCCATCTAAATTGGGCAAAAGAGTGTTATATGAATTTAAACATAAAGTAAAAACTCAAAACAACACAGGGTAACTTAATGAATCTATTGGATCTTGCCAAAATCCAATAGAGCCGATAACTAGCTCCAAGTTAGATCTTAGCCCACCGCATGGCTCGTGATCTAACAAGAAACCTTCTTGAACCAAGCTTGAATCTACCGCATGATACAAAGCATGGTAACAAGACTACTTGCATCACGATCTAAATCCACCGCATGATACTAGACATGATACAAGGTTGCCGATACTTACGGAGGTCGACGGATCGATGAATCCTCTCGCAGAACTCGACGACACGACAAGGACTCGAAGGTTTGGCGTAAAGCCGGTTTGTTATGGGAATGTTTCCGAATTCAATTACATACATCCAGGGTCTGTATTTATACCCTGTCATGGCATGACTCCGAATGGACTACGAGCACAATATTTGATACCTAATTTATCTCTAAGTGCGATCGCTTATACATCCATTCGTCCCTTCCGCTCGGGCCACGTCATCACGCAATCCCACAAAATCAGCGTGAACAGATTCCTTGCCGAACGGAAGCCAACTGCCGACCGCGAGCTCCTTTGCCGAATCTTTCTGTAGAAACCTTCCTTCTTCCAGACGGATTCTTTCACCAAGCTAGGCCCACAACTCAGACTCCTTCCTGTGCCAAATTTTGGTGTTAACATATGCCCCTTCAATTACGGGATAAAAGTGATTTTATTCCGAAATTGACTCCAATTGCCAACGTCTTCAAATTGAATCTGTTCAACACCTATTCTCTCTCTCCGCAATCCACCGGAGCCTGCGTCCAGATCCAAACCCTAGGTCATCTTTTCCCCAAGCTCAAGTCTCCAATGGCAGGTCAAAATCAAGCCGCTCAGGTAAATTCCATCCCGTAAGCTTCATTCGGCATTAACTTTTCGATTGCTACCTGAGATTTCTTTTCCACCTTCTCTCAACAGGAGCTCTCCACCGAGCTTTTAATCCATACTGAGGCCAATTCGACGTCTTACTTCCTTGGTCCTGTGGGAATTTCCGATCCCCGCGAGTTTATCGCAGCCGAATCCCAGAGAATCCCCTTCAAAGCAGCTTTATCCAAGCCTTCCTTGTGGTAGGACGCTTTCAAGAACTGGCCTTTGCCCCCAATTGCAGGCTGGAGAAACTGGTACAAAAGGGTGCTTGCGGATAACAGCGCCAAGACCCAATCTTGGGACAGCCTCCGCATTGCTCAATGTTTGGAGCTTTCTTTGGCCGAGACCCCGAAGAACGAAGACCTTTTGATAGCGGCTTATCACTTTTGGTCAAATGGTGTCTATGCCTTCCTCTTTGGTCACGGCCCGATGTCTCCCACTCTGGCCGATATCTACATGATTACCGGCCTTGATGTTTCAGGATCCGTGTACCCCTGGGACTACAAAGGCTCCACAAGACAAACAGGGGTGAAACCAGGAAGTGGATATAAATTATATATCCAGAAACACATGAAGGACGGTCCCCTGGGTGACGTCGAGTATAGAGCATTCCTGAACACGTGGTTGTGCAGATTTATTTTATGTGGTAAAGCCAATGAGCCCACTCTGAATCACATTGTAATGGCTACTCAGTTGGCTGGTGGTAAACGCATTCCTCTTGGAAAATACCTTCGGGGTAGTGTATACCACATGCTTCATCAAACTGTCACCCAAATGTATACCGGCCAGAAGATAGCATGTGTCAACGGCCCTTGGTGGTTTGTACAGATGTGGCTGCAACTGCACATGCACCAGATCGTTGGCATTGATCTCAACAACCGTTTTTTCCCTTCATCCAGCTATCATGAAGGGGAACCTCAGATCACCAGAGGATGCCAAACCTATGGAGAGGCTGCTTCAACTGTTTCCATCAGTCAGAATGTCAGCCAACTTTTCGAGCTCTTTTTCAAGGGTTTCCCCAACCCTCTTTGGTCCCCTTATCTTGATAATGACAATTTAACCCTCCCCTGCGAATTCTCCTTTGAGACTGGACGCCAAGATGGAAGGTTCCTAGAGATCTTTAACATCTTGATTCATCCATGTTCTTTGCCAGCTGAATTTTGTGGAGGGAGGTTAAATCACAGCACCTATGAATACTATCAGCCAAATATGGTGGCTCGACAACTTGGATGTGGCCAGATGCCTCCAAGACTATTTCTTCATGAATTCCTCAAACCCAGAGAAGAAATCAAAGAGATTGCTCAATCCAGAAGGGTTTTTCAGTATGAATGCAGCCCAACTATTTATGCTTGGCCTTTCACACCCACAACAATAGCTCATCTCACCTTCAACTCTTGGTGGCAAGAATTTCATGACCATATTTTCAGTGAGCCAGTGCACTCATTTTGTTTGGAGTTGATGTCTGACTTTCAGCCAACTTCAGAGGTAACATCATGATCTTTCTCTTCAGATCAAATATTTCCTTTACTAACCATGACCTTGATCATTCCCTGCAGAATACAGTGCCTGCCCCTCAAGCGAGGACAATCATTTACAATGCAGTATACCCAGTTTCTGCCCTGGGATTTAAATCCCCAACTTTGGCTCAACTGATGGCCAGGTATGCCACAATGGACCCAACTCTGTCCAGTGTCACTACTGACAAGAGAAAAGGCTTGTCTCTGATTGCACCTCCTGCTGCTAAGAGGAAGAGAACCACCAAGAAAGTCCTTGTTGAGGTAAAATTTCCTCTTTCTTGATCACAAGATTACTCTTTACTGATAAATTTCATCTTATGTAATTTAAGACTAGAATCCAGCAGCCTTCAGCTTCAGAACCTGCCAATGCTCCATCTACCAGTATGGTCTTTTATCACCCTTTCTCAGAGATTAACACTGGCATTTACCCTTAATCTGGCATTCGCAGAAAAAACACTGGTGAATCATCCCGTGGATATCCCTGATCTTCAGTGTGTAAGCCCACCAATAGCTGAACCATCTGCCCAGGTAGAGATCTCATCCTCATCAGGGACCCAATCACCTCTTGCTCAAACAGAGGCACCAGCTTCACCAGAGATGAACCCCTCAATCCAGTCAAAGGCTTCCAGTCCTCTAAGGGTTCAATCCCCTGTTGGCCAGCAGAAAGCCCAACAATAACAGAGGTAAATCCACCTCCTCTTCAGCCAGAAGCTTCAGATATGCCAGAGATTGTACCAGCACCTTCTCAAACAGAAGCCTCAGCTTTGCCAAAAGTTCCTCAGGCTCCTCCTTCACCAGTGGCTCAAGAGATACCCCCTGAAACTGAAAAAACCTTACCCCAGTTCAGGAAGTCAGGCATGAGGTAAGCAGATGCACTTAACTCTGGTATGTTTCTTTACTTTCAATGAACCACTCTTGATTCGGCAATGTTACCCTTTCAGGATCAAATTCCTTTATCATCAAGCTCATTAGTGGAGAATAATCCAGCTGCCGAAACAAGAGAAAGAAAAACTCAAGCCCTACCAGAGGAAATCCACGCAAGGCTCAAAGAAATCTTTGCCTGGCTGCAGAAAGATGCTCGAGACCAAATCAGAGATCTCGACTAGTTCGAAGGAATGCTTGCGCCCATCAGCCAAGAACTTCCTGAGGACATCAAGACTTCATTGGATCTCGTCTCTGATTTGGATATTCATTATGCGGCCATAAGGCGAGCCTTGAGGAATGTGTCTACCCGACCAGCTGTTGAGCAAAAGAAAGCCAAAGCTGAACAGGCTGTGAAAGGAGCACAATCCCAAGCTGAGACTCACAAGGGAACGCTGGCCAATTTACAATCTGCTCGCGAACTGAAGGTTGTCAGAAAGGCTGCATTGGAGGCAGAGCTGAAAGATTTGTGTGCCGAAATAGAAGTTGATGACAAGAAAATAGCCGAACTCCCCGGTCTGATAGAGAAAACTCAGGAGGAAGCATCATCGGCTATAGCTGAAGTGAATCAATGCGAAGCAGAACTCACCGTCCTCTCCAATGCCCAGAAAGATTACCAGGAATGGATGGAGGATATCCGCCAAACGATATCAAATGCCTCCAATGTAATCGTCAAATATTTAAACATTTAGCTGCACCGAGCGACGTGTAACCAAACTGATCGTTCTCGCAACATTTGCCTTTTATAAGTTCGCTTTCCTTTTCCTTGCGTGACTTTGACTGTAGCTCTGAACGATCCATTCGGTAATCAGTAGCCAAATAGTGCCATACCCGAACGGCACCTCAGCCGCAACTTAGCCGAGTTAGTCAACCGAATACGACTCAGCTTTGAATCCCAAACGACCCGATGGCGAGTTGGCTAAGGAAACCTCTCCACCTTCCAAGTTCTTCGGGATATGCGCCACGATCTGAGGCCACGATCTTTTCGCCAGGCCTATAAATAAAACCGTGGGTGCCCCCAGCTCTTTACCAAGCCTTTAGCCTTCAAATCTTCACCAACCTCAAACTTTTCTTCCCAATCGCCAGCGCAACCCCAAAGACCAATGGCGGGGAGCAACAACAGGCGTCGCGCCACCGATGAGTCACAAGGGAGCCACGCCAGTTCGCGTCGGAGGCAATGATCATCATCTTCTCTTCATTACTTGCCTAAGATTTCCCTTTGTTTCTGACGATCCTGTTTGTTTCAGGCTTGTTCAATGGAACCCGTCTCCTGCGCCGGCCAATCAACCTCTGCCGGACGACTCCTCGGAGTCGGACCGCTACTCCCCCGTGCCCTACGGGGAACTTGACGCTCTCCGCTTCAAGGCAGAACTTGAGGTGGCCAGCGCGAGCTGGAAGATGTCTCCAAGAAGGCTGGTATAGCCGAACTGGAGTGGGAGGACCAGCGTAAGTAGCTGCTGGCAACCATCAACGGTACGGCTCTGGAACCGCTCCCGAATCCAATCTGGCTTTTGATACTAATCACCATCACCTTGTACTTTGCAGTCCGCGACGCTGAGCTCAACCAGCTGAAAATGCTGGTGGAGCAATTGGCCGACAAGGTGAACGCCCGCGGGGACACGCCGGCGGAGCGCCTTGCCACGGTGGAAAACCGCGTCGACGAGGTGGCCACCCACGGCATCCGCCTGGGCACCACTTTGGGCTTGGCCGCCATGGCGACGCACACCGGCGTCGACTACTCCACCCGGCCGCGCGGCTTTCAGGGCAGCGCGCCGGAAGACATCAACGAGATCGAGGTCATCTTGGAGCGCCTCGACGGCCACGGCGACGCCATTGCCGAACTCACTCATCCCCAGTCTGTGCTAAACAGGCTCTTTGATTAGATTGTACTAGGGATGTTTGATTATCGGCAATAAATAAAGGACTTTCAATTCACGTGCTTGTATCGTGATGATTCCCCTGTATTTGCGACTGTGAGTCTTATTTCCTCGAACGTATTCGGGAACTTGCTTGAGCCGAATACGCGAAAACAGATGCCCCTTGGCACATAACCCGCAGAAAATCCTTGATTCGGTAATCCGTAAGCACTGTTCAATGAAAACCCTTCGCATTCGGGAGGGAAGCCCTGCCGCTTGGTATTCCAATAACGCACGCCAGCCAGTCATCACTCCCGATGCACTCTCTCAGTCAATAAAATAGCCTGCTGAGATGCCCTGCAAATCCACTCGCACACTCATCCATCACTTCTCATCTTCTCCCCTGCTCTAGAAGAGAAAACCCCAAGGCCATGGACAAAGGCAAGCAACCCAGGGAGGACAGTGCCCCAAAGAAACGCACCATTCGAGAGTGAGTTTTCCTTTAACTTGCTCCTCACTACCTTGTGTGATCTCGTGCTTTACCTCCTCTTTGTTTTTTCTTTTAGCCTCGATCTGCTTCCTGAAGAAATCATTGGGACCGAAGCAGCGCCTAAATACATCTCCTCCGACTCCTCCCTCGAAGCAGAGGATGCTACGCCCGAGCAGAGGATCAACCACCAACTACGCCGCCGCGTTCGGCATATGGAGCATGACCTCCGGGATATCACTGCTCGTTGCCAGGCCGAACGCGAGTGTCGCATGACTTTGGAGGCACTAGTAGGAGGTAAATGTTTCCAACTTCACCTTGATTCCGCGCTTGCACCTGGATCTCTGTTTCTAACCACCGTTCCTCTGTCCTAGATGTCTCTGACAGGTACAATAACCTGAAAGCGGCTTGGGACAGCTTGGTGGAGGCAGCAAACCATGGTCATCCCCACAGCTTCCAAGTTGCCGTCACGGTGGTCCTGGAACGACTGAAGAGGGAGCAGCTGAAGAAGCAAAGAAAAAAGTATTGAAGCATACTTTCGCTTCTTACGCCAGGCCTTCTGCTTTCCACCCCCTCGTAGTTAGATGTAAACCTGCAAAAAGCATGTGCAATGTAGTTTTGTGCCAAGGGCAATACATCTAAGTATTGGCCATTCCCCCTGTTCAGGAGTTTTTGTTCTAAAGGTGGCTTCATCCTTGAACGCCGGCTATCTCTGTATCGGATGCATGTAATCCCAATGCTCGTGATCAACGATCGATTTCAATACTAGGATAATATTTCTTCAAATATCTTCCATTTATTGCAGCAGAAAATTCCTCTCCTAGTAAAGTTTTTAACATGTAGGCGTTACCGGGCACGCATCTGACCACCCGAAAGGGTCCTTCCCAATTAGGGGACCATTTGCCGAATTCACTATATTTGGTTCCAATCGGCAGTAAAGTTTTCCAAACCAAATCCCCTTCTGCAAATTGCCTGACTTTTACTTTCTTGTTGTAATATTTGGCAACTCGCAGCTTGTTCTTTTCAATATTTTCCAGTGCCCTAAGACGGATCATGTGCAAGTCCTCTAACTCATCCATCATTAAGCCACTGTAATTTTTGGAGCTTAAAATCCTTTTGCAAAACCACTCTCCTGGAATCTGATTATATTTCCCAAGGTAAAACTGCATGGTGCCCATAAACCAATTCATAAGGAGATGTCTTTGTGGCTCCATGAGGGGCCATTCGGTAAGCCCATAAAGCTTCATGGAGTACCGAATGCCACCTTCTTGGCTTCTGGTCGATCTTCTTTTGTATAAGCTTGATCATGATCTTATTAGAAGCCTCCGCCTGACCATTAGCTTGGAAATAATATGGAGAAGAATTGAACAATTTGATCCCCATGCTTTCGGCAAACTCCCTAAACTCAAAGGACACAAACTGAGCTCCCTGATCAGTTGTGATTGTTTGAGGTATTCCAAATCGATAAATAATGTGTTCCTTGACAAATTCAACCATGTTCTCTGATGTCACCTTCTTCAGTGGAATTGCCTCAACCCATTTGGTAAAGTAATCTGTAGCCAAAAGCACAAACTTATGCCCCTTGCTAGATGGTGGATTAATCTGGCCAATCAAGTCTATACCCCAGCCTCTGAATGGCCATGGCTTGATAATGGGATTTAGTGCTGACGCAGGAACCCTTTGAATATTTCCAAACCTCTGGCAGTCTTGACACCCCTTGTAATACTCAAAGCAATCCTCCAACATCGTCGGCCAAAAGCACCCAGCTTGCCTGATGACCCATTTCATACGGTAAGCCGATTGATGTGCTCCACATATCCCATCATGCACCTCACTCATCATCTTTTTTGCTTCTTCTGGACCCAGGCAACGCAGCAATACCCCATCCAAAGATTTGTAGAATAGACTTCCATCCAGAAGAACAAATTTGATGGCCTTGTACCTGAGTTTCCTAGAGACCTTTCGGGATGGATCCTCTAAATAATCAACGATCTCTTTTCTCCAATCATCCTCTGCAAGATCCACTCCCAGCACACATACCTCCATGGCCAACGCTTCTTGACTTTCCCTGTAACCTGAAGCGCTTTGAGCCAGCCTGTTTGCCTCTTCATTGTGTTCTCTAGGAATATGCTGCAGAATTACTAGCTGAAAGCTCTTCAAAAATTTCTCTGCATTCCTCGTAGTAGCTCCTCAGGGCATCACTTTTGCACTCGTATTGGCCGTTCAATTGCTTGATAACGAACTCTGTATCTCCATAAACCTCAACTGAAACAGCCCCGGCCTCTCTCACATATTGAAGCCCTCGAAGCAATGCCTCGTACTCAGCCTGATTATTTGTAACAGTGGGCTGGATAGGGATGGCAAACTCAAACATCTCACCACTGGGTGAAATCAATAGAATCCCTACTCCCCCACCTTTACCACATGATGATCCATCAAAGAACAAAGCCCAAGGAGTAATTTCAAGCAAATCAATTGATGGATCGCGATGTTCAGTTATAAAATCGGCAATGATCTGACCTTTTATAGCCTTTGCCGATTCGAACTTCAACTCAAACTCAGATAAAGACAAGATCCATTTGCCAATCCTACCATTCAAAATTTACATAGATAACATATGTTTTATTACATCAAACTTGGAGTATACAACGCATTCGGCATTCAACAAGTAGTGCCGAAATTTTGTACACGAGTAGTACACACATAGGCACAGCTTATCTCTAATTTCGAATACTCGGTCTCAGGATCAAGTAATTTTCGGCTAAGGTATGATACTACCCGCTCCTTTCCTTCAAACTCTTGAATAAGGGCCGATCCAATGGTTTGGGTATCGGCCGCCACGTACAACTTGAAAGGCTTATTCAACTGTGGAGGGACCAGTACCGGTGGTTCCCTCATATATTGCTTGATCTCATCAAAAGCCTTTTGTTGTTCGTCACCCCATGTGAACTTCTGATCCTCTTTAAGCTTCAACAATGGAGAAAAGGGCAAAACCCTTTTGCGACAGATTTGAAATGAACCTTCTGACAAAATTGATCTTGCCGAGCAGTGATTGCAACTCCTTGAGATTGGTTGGAGGGAAAACTTCATCAATAGCTTTCATGCTTTTCTTGCCGACTTCGATCCCCCCTTCGTGTACCAGGAATCCCAAGAATTCTCCAGCTGATACCCCAAAAGCACATTTGTTTGGATTCATCTTCAAGCCATGCTTCCGGGTGCATTCCAAAGTTCTCTTCATGTTCTCCAGGTGTGTGTCATGATTCAAAGACTTGATCACAACATCGTCAATGTAAATCTCGACAATTTTGCCGATCAACTCGTGAAATATGTAGTTCATGGCCCGCTGATAAGTTGCACCGGCATTTTTCAACCCAAATGTCATGACTATCCATTCAAACAGGCCTATATGACCGGGGCATCCGAAGGTCGTCTTTGATATATCCTCTATTGCCATGAAAATCTGGTTGTACCCCGCATTACCATCCATGAAGTCGATAACTTTGTGTCCACCGAGGAAGCATCAACCAATAAATCAGCAACATGCATTGGGTACCCATCCATAGGAGTAGCTCTGTTCAAGTCCCTGAAATCTATGCAAACCCACATCTTTCCATTCTTCTTGTAAACAGGGACAATGTTAGAAATCCACTCCGCGTATCTGCATGGCTGAATGAAGTTCGCATCGAGTAGTCTTTCAACTTCTTTCTTCACATCGATCAATACTTCGTCCTTGTAGATTTTCCGGGGAGGTTGCTTGTATGGTTTAAAACCAGATTTGATTGGCAACCGATGCTCATCAATGGAACGGTCCAAACCAGGCATCTCCGAATAATCCCAAGCGAAGCAATCTTTATATTCCTTAAGCAGCTTGATCAATTCCTCCCTGAAGTCTGATTGCAAGTTCGCGCTGATAAATGTCGGCCTTGGCTTGTCACCGTTTCCAATGTCAACTTCCTCCAATTTGTCGGTCGACATGAATCCTCGCCCCAACTTGCCATCAGTACCATCGACGGGATTATCCATTAAAAATTGCTATAAGAGCCGATCGCTTGAATCGGTGCCGTTGATCACTGCTGACAGGCTCAACAGGACCTTCTCCCCAGTCTTTTCCTGAGAAACAATCAATACCCTGATATTCCCAGAAAGCTGGTTCCACATTTGCGACGCTCACTGAGTCATCTGCTTGGACCACCTCAATATCGTCATCCACCCATTGAATGAGCTGCTGATGCATGGTGGATGGGATACAACAATTGGCGTGAATCCAGTCCTGCCCAAGCAGTAGGCTGTAGGCTCCTTTGCCCTCGATGACAAAGAAGGTTGTGAGCAATGTCTTGGACCCAATCATCAGATCCACGTGGACGCACCCCTTGGTATCTGAAGGATTCCCAGCGAAATCGTTCAGAATTATGCTCGTAGGTGTCAAGTCTCCAGGGCCCATGCCAAGTTTCCTGAAAGTGGTGTATGGCATCACGTTGACTGCCGCCCCACCGTCGACAAACATCTTGGTTAATGGCTTGCCATTGACGTACCCTTTCAAGTACAGCGGCCTCATGTGTGGATTTTTGGCCGGTTTGTCGAAGGAGGCTTGCTTGGCTAGCACCAGTTGCGCCATCAGTCCCCCAAGCTGTTCATCATCATTGACATCCAGGGACGTTTCTTCCTGCACAACTTGATTAGCAGGAGCCATAAACTCATTCGGCAGAAAATATACCATACATGCCGGAGCCAAACGATTTGATCCTTCAGGTTTGTCCTTTGGACGCCACACCTGTCTCTTCTGGATCCCCGCCTGCCTTAATTCACGGTTCCTCAAGCGCTGAACCCTTCTTTTCTGGCTCTTCCTCAAGCCAGGCGGGCACCACTATCCTTCTTGCCAGATATATTCTTCTTCTTCTTGATCAGCCCATCTTTGATCTGCCTCTCTCTTTCTGGGGTGATCGATGACCTCAACTATTTTTTAACGCCGATCGTCACTGGGATGTATCCTTCCAATTCTTTCGTGGACGGATCGGCAATTAGCAGTTTCCTGCCTATACTCAAAGTATCTGTCGCTACATTCAGGGCAGTTCCTCAACGTAGGAAGCTTCAGGCCCTCATTCCAGCAGTGCCTGAAGAATGCACACCCCCAATGTGCGCGCTCCTGCTCGCGCGTGTACTGCTCCAAATCTCTCCTGCGTGCTTCTTCTTTGGCTCTGCGTCTCTCTTCCTCGTGCCTCTGCTTCTGGTAGCGCTCTTTCTCTAACTGACGCTGCCACTTGTTGATGAGGATGCGCGTAGTGACCCTGGGTTTGGTCCTGGACGACTCCCCAACCTCGATACGGCTCTTGAGAACGCGAGGGGCTTCTCCATGAACCTGCTCCAACGTCACTTGACGCTCTGGGTCTACGGCTCCATCTTGCCTTGCCCTAGCCGAAGTCAAGACCTTAACCTTTCCCTTTTCCTCGGCAGTCACCATGTTGATAGAAAAGCTTATCATGTTCTGGGGAAAAGGGTGGCCATCCAGTTTCATCTTGTTGTCAAACTTGAGATGACCCTCCTGGATAGCCTTCTGGATCCTCATCCTGAAGACCCTGCAGTCGTTGATAGAGTGAGAATTCCTGTCATGAAAGCCGCAGTAACGTTTCTCTTTTACTCCATTGGGCCGAAGCATGGAATGCCCCTCAGGCAACTTGATTCTGCCTTCCTTCACCAGGAGTCAAACAGCTTATCAGCTTTAGTAACGTCAAAGTCGTATGTGCCTTTGGTCTGCTTGATCCAGCGCTGATTCATGGTCAATGGCTCCTTGCCCCACATGATCTCAGCAGCGGCCACCTCCTGATCATCATCAGAGTCTTCCATTTGATCGGCCTTCTCCAGGAACTGATTGTAGATATCAGCTATGTCGTGTTGCTTGTTGAACCTGGTGTCTTTCTTAAACCCGTAGGCCTGGTTGCTCATCAATGACAACTTTTGAGACAGTTGACCCAGGTTATCAAACTCCATACCAAACAGCTTTTCCCGTATGGCCGGCAACATCCCTGCAACGGCCATGCCGGCCAACTGATCATCTGGCAGATTTAACGAGAAACACATGCCTTTGACTTCCCTGAACCTTCTGAGGAACTCCAAGGGCGTCTCATTGTGCCTCTGCCGGAGTGGTGAGATCGATGAGCTTCTTTTCCGTGCTACCACTGAAGTAATGAGCGTGGAATTTTCGCTCCAGCTCCCTCCATGTGCCAACTGATTGGGGAGGCAGAGACGTGAACTACTGGAACGCTGGGCCCGTCAGCGACATGGGGAAATACCTGACCCTGAACGCCTCTTCAGGTGAGGCCTCTCCAAGCTGCATCAGATAGCGAGCAATGTGCTCAACCGTGCTCGTGTCATCCTGCCCGGAAAACTTTGTAAATTCCGTCGGAGGTTTTACCCTTGGTGGCAGGATCACTTTGTAGTACCACTCCAAGAAAGGAGGCGTGTAGGCAGGTCCCTGCATTTTAGGTTTGAGGCTGAATTGATTCTGCATCATATCGGCCATTTTCTGAACCAGGATATCGTCCTCTTGCATGCTGCACGCACTGCACCGTAGCCCGGATTCGGGAGAGCATCAATGGCCCCATAGTCCATTACTTCGTGGTAGCCTCCACCGTACAAGTTCTTCTGTAATCTGTTGCTAGCTGGGGCAATCTTGTAGGTGGACGCGAGTGGAACCCCAGACGAGCCAAACGCCAGCTCCCCATACGTAGGCTGATATGGGTTCGGCTGTTGAATCGGTTGACCTGTACTGCCTTGCGGAGGTGGCTGGACTGGCTGCCCTCCTGCGGCCCGCAGAGGAGGTTGAACTGGTTGACCTCCAGCGCCTTGTGGAGGAGGCTGGACGGCCTGGCTTCCAGCGCTCTGCGGAGGAGGCTGAACTGGGCCGGCTTCGCAATGGTGGCCGGGAACCGGACTCTCCAATCTCCACGCTGCATCCCTGAGGGGGTGCTCGACTGAATACTTGCTCTATGCCCGGGCCAAAGATAGCCACCATCATCCGCTTGAACACACCCAGGAAAGCCCTATGATGCTTGCCCATCACGTCTTCCGCAGCATCCCGAAACGCTTGCATGCATTCTTCTTTCTCTTGCAGAGTTGTGGCGTCAGTTTCTCCTGAGAGCAGAACCCTGGGCATCTCATTTTTGAGATACGGAACGCCGCTCCTGTTCTTTTTGAACGACATCAAGCATTTTTGTTGAAACTGATCCGTGGCATCTTTCGTTCGCCAGAATCGTTCCGGAGAGAGATCCTCGATGGCGACATCCAGAATGTCACTGATATCAGGCATCTTGATTTTCGGCTGTTGGTCCCACTGGGCGTGTCAAAAAGGGTGTTGACGCAAAATCTGCACCTTACGCCAAGCACACAGCAAGTCGAATAAGCTAGCTTCACACGCGAAAAGATTCCAAGACGTGCCAGTCAATTTTCCCTGAAAATTAACAAAAGATAAAGTAGTTAAATTCTAAAGCTTGGAACTTGCCGGGTGGTACCAGACAGTTCCATATTTGCGGCCATAAAGCCAAATGAGATGACATATAGCTATAAGGAGCTATCTGCCAGCAAACTAGAAACCATTCGGGAGCTTCAAAGTGCAAATCATAACATATCCGAACGGATGATGTAAGCATGACGAAAGATCAGTCTTTATTTGAATAAGATTGCACGTGCACGAAGCCATGACCGATCCTCCATGATAAATAATAATAAACAATAAATGAAGCAAAGCATGATCATAAATATGTAATAAACAAGCATGCATAGGCCCAAAGCACTAGTCTACCGCATGTCTAGATACTTTAAAACCCATCAAGCATGATGCCAAACAAATCTATCTACCGCATGATACAACTTGTTTGAAAATCACACTACCAACCACAAATAGATCTATCCACCGCATGATACGATCTATATATGGAAAGCCAAAAGCATGCAATATTTAAAGCATAACTTATAAACATGTTTCACTTGTCAAAACATAACCGAATATGGTACATGCAAAGTCCCGAATCGGGGTCCATGAAGAAGGAACAAACGTCGCCAAAGATGATAAATCTATCGGATTGAATTAAAGATCTAATCCACCGGATGACTAGCTTTAAAGCAACCCTAAAACCTGCATCTACCGCATGATACCTGGCTCTTTCAAGATTTACGCAAAATCAACAAGATTGAACCCGCAACACGTAACAACCTAGATCGGTTCGGTTTCGGCTATTTAATAAACACGTGATCCACGTGCCTCTTGAAGCAAGATGTGAACGCGTAAAGTAAAGACCACGAAACAAGATAAAGCCGATCCAAATCCATCTAAATTGGGCAAAAGAGTGTTATATGAATTTAAACATAAAGTAAAAACTCAAAACAACACAGGGTAACTTAATGAATCTATTGGATCTTGCCAAAATCCAATAGAGCCGATAACTAGCTCCAAGCTAGATCTTAGCCCACCGCATGGCTCGTGATCTAACAAGAAACCTTCTTGAACCAAGCTTGAATCTACCGCATGATACAAAGCATGGTAACAAGACTACTTGCATCACGATCTAAATCCACCGCATGATACTAGACATGATACAAGGTTGCCGATACTTACGGAGGTCGACGGATCGATGAATCCTCTCGCAGAACTCGACGACACGACAAGGACTCGAAGGTTTGGCGTAAAGCCGGTTTGTTATGGGAATGTTTCCGAATTCAATTACATACATCCGAGGGTCCGTATTTATACCCTGTCATGGCATGACTCCGAATGGACTACGAGCACAATATTTGATACCTAATTTATCTCTAAGTGCGATCGCTTATACATCCATTCGTCCCTTCCGCTCGGGCCACGTCATCACGCAATCCCACAAAATCAGCGTGAACAGATTCCTTGCCGAACGGAAGCCAACTGCCGACCGCGAGCTCCTTTGCCGAATCTTTCTGTAGAAACCTTCCTTCTTCCAGACGGATTCTTTCACCAAGCTAGGCCCACAACTCAGACTCCTTCCTGTGCCAAATTTTGGTTTTAACACTTGCATCTAGCAACATGTAGCCTTACCGCCCATTGTTCCCCCTCCTCTGTCCTCTAAAGCATATCGTCGAACACATGCATGGCGACCAGGGGAAGAAGGACAGAGAGCTGCATCAGGGAAGAAGGATAGAGAACCTGCCGGGAAAGAAGAGCCACCACGGGGAAGCAAATCCGCTCGAGCAACCCTTTAAGAACCGCAACACAATCCTTGACACCCACGGCCGTGACTTCCTCACCGTCTTCCAGGCCGGCGTGCGCCGCCAGGACGAGCAGCGCAAGGATGGCGACAAGGACTCTGTGCCCCGTCTCCGTGCACCGCGCACTCCATCTCTGTGGCCGCTGCCCAAGCATCCCCATAAGCCTTCCGCACGCTGCGCATCTGGGGACCCCGCCCTGGCTTCGCCTCGCCGCCGTTTACACGGAACCCGAGCTGATGTTGCTCGAGGCCCTCCTCGGCGTCCACGGTCGTGGCCGCGCCAGCTCCAGGCAATGGAAGATGGGTTGCTGGAGGGGGAGGTCGGCGGGGAGGAGGAAGAGGGCTGGCCGGAGGGGGAGGTGAGCCTGCGACTACCGTGGAAGGTGACGGGATGCCTTCACCGAGCATCGCGCGAGCACGGAGCAGGCTCCAGAAAAACGAAACCCACGAGCGTTGGACGGGAGCCAGGAGAGAGAGCATATTTTGCACGGTAGAAGACAGGTTGAGGAACAGTAAAAAGGAATCAAACAGCATGAGGTGCACCTGGAGAGCTCGAGTCATTTATTTGAGCCCAAATCAAACACGCCCAAAGTGAACCTGCAAAGAAAGGACCCTGCAAAACTAGGAGCTCGCCATATCGTCGCACGCCGAATTGCCGATAGAGCACGAGGATGCCAAAACGACGCCATGTTCGCTTGGCTTATCACCACCACCGAAAGCAAAGATTTTTCTCTCGTAACTAATCGCCCACCCGCAACCAGCCAACAAGATTTTTCTCTCGGAACAAACCAAAGACTACCATCAACCACCAAACCAAACGAACAAGAAAAAGGAATCAAACAGCATGAGCTGCACCTGGAGAGCTCGAGCCATCTATTTGAGCCCAAATCAAACACGCCCAAAGAAAGGACCCCGCAAAACTAGGAGCTCGCCATATCGTCGCACGTCGAATTGCCGATAGAGCACGAGGATGCCAAAACGACGCCATGTTCGCTTGGCTTATCGACCACCAACAAACAAGATTTTCTCTCGTAACAAATCACCACCAAAGAACCTACCAACAAGATTTTCTCTCAAAACAAACCAAGACTACCATCGACCACCAAAGCACTAAGGCTGCTAGACAGCAACGGCGTACGGCCGATCCTTCTTTGACAGATGTAGGCACGAGGCACCTCGTTTTGCCGGCGGTGGCCAAACTCTGGACTTTTTGCTGACTATACACTGATCATAGCTGCTACCCAGGCCGATTTTTTCTCCACTCAAGTAGCAGCTAAACCTAAACGTGTACTAAACCATATTTCACTTTCAGGAAACCAACGTGCCCACTGAATCCAACGAATCCGCAAAAATATCTCCAACGTAATTTTTTGAACGCTCCATTGAATCCACGAGAAACGAATCGAGTAGTTGTCGGCCAAGGCCTCCAAAACCATGGAAAATCCCCAGGTTCGCAGCCGCCGCCGCTACCAATCACACGATCTGCGTGCAGGCCTCTCAAAATCTGTGGCCCGTTTCACATCGTCCTCATTTTCTTTTGGGCGTGCTCGCCTGTCAAAAACGCTCAGAATTATCGACTGCCTATCACACAGACACACAAGAGCTACTTTTTTTAAGGAAAAAAAAGTAATTCAGAGAGCAGCTTGCGGTTGCCTGGTGAAAATGAGCTGATTTTATGGGATAATTCAGCAGGAACTTTCGTACCAGAAGGATTTTCTGTTGGGATATTGTTGACAGCAATCCTGTTTGAATCGGATGCAGCGGCATATTTGCACTACACATTTCAATTTGTAACTAAATTTATGAAGTTTTCAACACTATCGGTCTCCTCTAACGAGTAAAATTTAAAATCCATTGATCCAACGCCCACGGTTCTTTAAAATTCACCGGTTTACCGACGAGTGACGACCACTGAATCGCTTCATGCTGCATCGTCATCGTTTGATGATTCATGCTGCCAGAAAAGGAATCAAATTCCCCAATCCTTCCCCTTCTTCTTCCCCAAACGCTAGACTACAATACAAGCAACCGCAGAAATCTTCGACCGTTTCCTTCCAACCCCGCGAATCTTCGACCCCCTTCCCCACCCGACACGCCACACCACCACTCCCCTCCAGCCTCCTCCTGCTTCCTTCCCCTTCTCCTCTTCGCTTCCGAATCCCAAGCTCACGCCTCCGCTCTGTCCGCTCCCGATTCCCAAACCCTAGCCGGCCGCCTACGCAAGATGGACGAGGACTGGGAGCTCCTCCTCGCGTCCCCCAAGGCGGCGGCGGCCGAACCGTACGCCGGCGCCGGCGGGGAGGACGACGCCGGCGCCATCAAGCACGACTACTTCGACCTCAGTTCCGACGCCAAGTACCCCAGGAGGGCGTCGCTGTCGAAGGAGGACGAGGAGGTGGAGGAGGTGGAGGGGCTTCTTGCGGCGTCGGACAGTGCGAGCTGGGTGGAGCCGGACCCGGATGATCTTCTCTTCCCCGGCCGTGACCGAGCGGCGCTGTGGTCGGACTCGTCCTCGGACGGGGAGAGACCGGAGGTCGAGGTGACCGAACCGGTGGAGCGGGCCGGGGCTGAGGCCGGGGCTGCTTCTGCGGCGACGGCGGAGGGGGCCGAGGGAGCGGTGGCGAAGGGAGGTGCACCCGTCCGGTGGTGGAAGCTGCCGCTGGACGCGCTGCGTGTGTGGGCCCTGCGCGCCGCGAGGAGCGCCTGGTCGGTGCCGTTCGCCGTCGCGCTGCTCGGATTCGCTGTGCTCGGGCGCCGGCTGTACCGGATGCGCCGCCAGAGCAAGGCCGTCGGGCGCGTCCGGCTCGTCCTCGACGAAAAGGTGACGCTTTTCGATCCTCTTCCTTGCAAGCGGCTTGCTTGTGATTGTGAATTTTGCCTTATTCACACGATGCTTCTTGGATCGCTTGTAGAAATTGGTATTGAGCTTTGTTAATAACTAGCTTCTTTGGGAGCGTAGCTCCCTGCTTGTCTTGTGCTGTTTATGCCGAAGGCAAAGCAGAGCACATAAACAAAGGAAATCGATAATCTTGTCTTGCTACTGCCACAATCATATTTGTGGTTGCTTCAACTGATTAGGACTCGGTAATAGAAGAACACATGCGGAGAAATTGTAAAATTAGCATACCAGAGTATTCCCTTGTATTTCTGTGCACAGACATGGGAAATGTGTATGATTGAACAAAACTTCGGTTCAAAATGTTGGATTTGATGCTCGGATTGATCTTTATTTATGTTTGCCTCCCAGCTTTTCACCTATGCAAAACACGTTATGCTTAGCTCTAATGCACTTTACTCAATGCTTATTCTCTCTTACTGACTGTTGAGTTTTATGCTGGGCTTCTCCTTCTCTGCAGAAGGCTTCCCAATTTAAGGGCCAAGCATCACGTCTGAATGACTCCAAGGCCATGCTGCGGCGAGCTCCAATCATAAAGCCTATGCTTCCTGCCAATGGAGTGAGTCCATGGCCTGTGCTGGGGCACCTGTGAGTTGTGTGATCGGTAACTTAGAGCTAGTAATAATAACCATATTATCGTATCCCCCAGCCAATCAATGTCACTCGCCTTGCTACTGGCAAGCATGTCCCTGCTGTCTGCGGATGTGCGGACGGATTGTAATTTGGAACTACACAGTTGTGGAATGTGGAAAACCTTGCAAGTTTCCGCTCATGCAGAATCGTATTTCGACCATGTGATTGTATAGCAAACTTAGCTAGTTCCTTCATCTTCCGGCCTCCCGGAAATGTATTTCAATATGCTGTGCTCTAGTTCATGTTCTTCTGTACCCATGTTTACATTTTTATTTTCTGTATATGTGTCATAACTAAACTGCACGTAAATGCCCCACATGTCAACCAATTATAGAATAATAGAGTAGTTCCATTGCGATCCACGTACAGAATTATCACATCATCGTCATTTTTATTTGCAGTTCGGACGATTACTCGAAACCAGCCAAGGAGGGTATTCCCTCTATCATGAGCTTTATTACGACAGTCTCAATACGAGTTTCATGATTGATATCATGAGCATTAATTATTATGTCACATCACCAATGTTGCTTACGTTGCAAGATATTTATAAGCAGAAAGAAGAGAGAGTTTCATCATATGTGAATCTAGTCCAGGTACCCGTGCAATGAAACTAATGAAACTGTGCACTCTCAATGGAGTATTAATTGTAGTTTGTATCCCTATTAAATAGTTTGTTAAAAAAGTAAATTTGTGATGTGTCAGCTTAATTAAGAGCATGTTTGGATCACCTTTAGTCCCATGACTAAAATTAAGCAGACTGAAAAACTTTAGTCACCTCCCTGTTTAGAAACAAAAGCTAAAGTGGTATTAAAAGAGCATTAAAGTCCAGATTTCTCCTTCCTTCTCCCTTCTCTCTCCTCTCCCTCTCTCTTCTCTCACCTCTCTCACGGTGGGATTGGCATGGGGACTATGCACCATGCACAAGGTCATTAATGAGGAGAGAAGAAGAAAGGATTTTAGTCCCTTTTAGCTCCCCCACCCCCTACTAGCAAATTTTAGCCTCTCTTTAGCCTCACTTGTTTGGAAGTTTAGCTCCTGCTAGAGACTAAAATTAGTCAGGCTAATTTTAGTCCCTATGATCCAAATATGCTCTAAGACCAATCTAGGACTGTCATGCCATGTTTCAAAGTGAATGAAACTTTCACTCTCAGTCCACAATTTCTTATTTATTTACTTATTTATTTTTATTTTCTATTTTTATTTTATTGTTTCTATTTCTAGTTCATTTTTTTATTTCTTCTTTTCTTTCTTTTCGTATATATTTCTCTTAGTGAAACATGTTTCCTTTCAATGAATTTTCCCCCGAGTGAGTATTTGTTTGGCCTTAATGGAAATTTTTCACTTCAAATTATTTCATCTTAATGAATATTTTTTATAGCTATTGAATATTTACTCCCTCGATGAATATTTATTTCACATCAGTGAAAGTGAAAATTTTGTCATTTGAGTGATCCAATGCTCCGTGATTCATTTTACATATTTATTGCTCTCTTTTAAATATTTATTTTCCCCTTTTATTGATATTTGTTACTCCTCTATAATTTGTTACATTAGTTCTAATTTGTTCGGCACGGACAAATTTTTTGTTTTGACAGTTTGTAGAATTTTTTCGACAATATACATATTTGTTCTGGTAGCTCATATAATTTGTTCGGTACGTTCTGGTTTTCTATAATTTGTTCGACACGTATACATGTTTGTTCCGATAGTTCATATAATTTGTTCGGTACATACACATGTTTTGTTCTGGTAGCTTGTAGAATTTGTTCGACACGCTATACATATTTGTTTCGACAGTTACTATAATTTATTCGGTACGTATAAATATTTTGTTCTGTAGTTTATATAATTTGTTCAACACATATACATATTTGTTTCAACATTCAATGTACGGTACGTACTAATATTTTGTCTGGTAGTTTATTTAATTTGTTCGACACGTAGAGTGTAGATGCTCCCAAGAAACGTCTTGACTCATCACGAGAAACAGTCGCTGCTAAACCACGACTGTAATTCTTTGGCACAGCTGCATCAACATTGATCTTGGCCAGACCACTACACAAAGCTGTGGGTAGGTAACGAGCTTTGGAAAGAAACTTCAAGTATCGTTTTCCTTCTGGCATACCAAATTGCCCACATTGTGACCACAACCCTTGTCAAATCCTCATGTGTTAGCGTAGAAGTCAGCGCCGAAAGCCAACTCTTCGCATCTGGTTCTTGAATCATGTGTATGCTCAACAACATCTTCCCGAACCAGTGCCCAAACACACTTAGCCATATTGCAGTTAGGGATGGCAATGAGTGGGTGTGGGTCGGGTGTAGCAAAATCACACCCACACCCACACCCGTCAAAGAAATTCACACCCGCACCCATCAAGTTAAAGGGTGGATTTTCACACCCACACCCACACCCTCGGGTCACCCGCCGGGTGCTGGGCACCCGTTGGGTCTGACAATACAACATTCAATGTATAAATATAATGGTAGCAAACCAAACTTTCATCATAATCATAGTACACCAATACATAATCAAGCAGAATAAAAAGTCATCAACACTCAGTACAAGACAATCCAAGTAGATTATAGTACATCAGTACATCATCATGCAGAATAAAAGGTCATCAACACTCAGTACAAGACAATCCAAGTAGATTATAGTACATCAGTACATCATCATGCAGAATAAAAGGTCATCAACACTCAGTACAAGACAATCAAAGTAGATTGGGAATACATTCAATAGGTGTAACTGTGGAGATTTGCTATTTTATGGGCCCCATGGGTCACCCACGGGTGGAAATCCACACCCGGCCCCGACCCGGTTTATTACGGGTGCGGGTGTGGGTGCACCCACGGGTGCGATTTGACACCCACACCCGCACCCAATGGGTCTGGCACCCGCGGGCACCCGCACCCACGGGTCGGACCGCCATCCCTAATTGCGACCCGGCGGCGAGTGGCGGAGCCAGGAATTGGAATTCAAGATTGGGTGTGCGAGCTTAAGAGCAATAGCATACACATATTAAAAATACATGAAAAATGGTTCGTGAACAGTACATATACTCCATCCGTCCTAAAATATAGCTTCGTTTAAGTCAAACTTTTCCAATTTTGACTAACAATAACTCTTAAAATAATTTATTTTAAACAGAGAAAATTACGTATTTTGATAGTTGGTTTCATGGTAAATCAACTATTATAATTTTTATGTTATTAACATTTATGATCATTTCATTATTCACGGTCAAAGTTGAAAATTTTGACTATGAAGAAATCTAAATGAATCAATATTTTGGGAGAGAGAGTAGTTTTTTTAATCCTTATCCATAAATATCATGAGAATTAAAAAAATTAAGGTACAAAGTTACTCGACGAGGTGACTTTTGAAAATGAGAGAGAATATCTTCACCATGAACTTGTAAAAAAAACTCCTTAATAAATGTGGTCAAGCAATCATTCAAGTATTGATCCCCATGCTATTTCTTACCTTGTTCTTTACAAAATCTGAACAAGCAAGACTAAAAGCACTGCAGTGCTCTGGACTTTGTTAAATCTTTCATCACTACACACTTCAATAATGAAATTACCAAGTTGAAAGGATAAGTGTGTCTCAATTCAATAAATGAAAAGTCATTGGGATAATACTTAGCAAATTTAAACAAGTTTTCCTTTCTACGGGTGTCTCGCCGCCGCCGCTACAGCGGCGCTACAAAGAGGAACAGGGAGTTGTGGACGTCAAGATGGGGTCACAACGAGTCAACCGATGAGCGACGAGTGAGCACTGGTGTGCGTTTTGTACTTCTGTGTAGTCCTTGTTCTGGGTGGGATTCTTGCCCCTACATAGTAGGCCGACCAAAAGCCCTATTAGTTTGTTACAAGGGCCGTTTCAGCTTGGTTGAGCTCGAATATTCGGAGTTTGACCTAACTATTATAATACTTAAGTGTATATCCCTACATAATAGATTTTTTTTCAAAAATATTGGGTGTGCATCTGTACACTCATGCACCTATACTAGCTCCGCCCATGGCAGCGCATGCCTCCGGTGCTCCACAAATGGCACAAGAGCTTATCGTCGCCATGCTTCTATGATCAAAACATCTCCGGTCGAGAGAGAGCAACAAGCCAGTCGCCATAGCAATACACGCACCTTTGCTGGTACCTGGATGTGCCATAGAGCAGCCCAATCATTTTCGTCAGCCATCCTATCAAATCGTTCGGCTCGTCCTTCCAACCAAGCTGTAGCATTTTCCCTAGTATTAAAAAACATCCTATAAGGCGAGTGTGCCAAGAAGAAGTGTGACAGAACCGCCCAAAATAGTTCCGTATTATCGCCTAAGCCGGTCCACGTGGCCATTAAGCAATAATAAAGAACTATTCTGTCGCTTCCGCCGGGTAAAGCCCGGTAAATCACATACAACAGGATCGCTGATATGCGCTAAGCCCACACGAAGGCGGGACCAGAGTACAACATTACATTACATAAAAGGTTCACAAGTTTAACATTATTACAAACCAGGTTTTTAGTACATAAAAGTAAACATGGTTCAGAGTTTAAACAGCGGAATATAAACTAGCGCATGATACACACGGGAGGCCATCCATGCATATCACTCCTCATCATCGTTTTCCCATTCAAGCTCCCACCATCCGGAATGGAACCGAGCCGGATGGTATTACCCGAAAACAACAAATTAAGCAAGGCTGAGTACTAATACTCAGCAAGACTTACCCGACAAAAATAAAGCAAGACTAGACATGCAAGGCTTTTTGGCTTGTGGGTTTGTTTTGCCAAAAGCGACTAAGAGTGGATCCTTATTTTCAAGTTTTAGCTCATATTCTAGTATGTTAATCAGTCTAGGTGAGCACCTGTACTAAACAAGCATGTTGTGCAAACAATATTAAACAAGTAGCAATATTAATCCAAAATGTTCCATAAATAAACATGGGGTAGCCAGTGGTCAAGCCGACTCAGATAACGGCGAGTGACCGACGATCGATCGATTTATAGCCTTGCAAGGTAAACCCAAGATACACGGAAGAAGTAGACCCCAAGAATTCAAATAAAAGCAAATGCAGGGTCTACCCCGACCAGGCGGTTCCCAACATCCCACAGTTTGGGATCAGACGCTACAAACTCTGGTACACGGTTATCCGGAGGGTCTAACCCGACCAGTCCGGACTCACACACTATACCACGGGTAGCTAGCCCGGAGACACATCCCAAGCGGGTAGCTAGAAAGATCCCGCCCCGGTTCAGAAGGTACTAGGCTTACCGGTCCCATTCCCGCAAGTACTTGGTACGTTCAATAGCTTAGGACCAGCACCATGCTACTCGGTCGAGACCGAACCCATTGCTCTTACCACATGAGCGAGTCAATTTAACCAACTTATGATTCCAACATAAGCATCCTATATCTCGCGAGCAATGAGTCATTACTCGACTTCTACCGTGACCTTAGAGCATGGCACTAACGTTCCTAACATACTAGTAAAAGAGCATAGGAGTCCTAAGGATCATGCAACTAGGTTTCAAAAACAACTCCCGAAACTTAAATGCACAAAGTAAAGCATAAAGTACCGAAAAGTAAAGGACATGATTTATATTTAAAAACACGGGTTAGATGAAACCGGTGCTTGCCTTCCTCGACTCAGATCCTAAACTAGCCTTTGGCTCTTCCGGACTTTGGTCCAGGTCTTGCTGCACACCAAGCTGGTTCAGTTCACCATCAACAGTCCCTTCTCCCTCCGGGCGAGTGTGTACGTACCGTCGGGGAGATCTACACGTTTACATGCACATGCAAGATATTAAAGTTAATATTGATGGTGATTGTGTGCACATCTAAGTAATTTAAGTTATTTAACTTCACTAAACAGCAAGGGTGTTGTGTTTAAATATTAAAAACAGAACCAACATGATTTTACCATTTAGCACTTATAATTTCCATTGTTTTCCTTAATTATTTAAAACAAGCCTTTCTACCATAAATCCAAATTAAAACAAAAACACTTCCAATGAACCTAAACTTTTGCACACAGCAACATATGCTTAGTTTAAGCTTTCACACCAAAATTTGGCTGAAGAACATTTATAAATTAATTTATACGAAAAAGACAAATTTCAGCCTAGAAAATCAACATTAATTCATATAAAAAGATTTAATAAACTTTTTGATCCTAACTTTCTCCTACAGATCAAGTATGCCAAAACTGAGTTTCTGACCAAGACATGGTTGCAAAATCAATTTATTTTTCAGATTTTGAATTTAAGCTCCTACACAAGGTTAAATCCAAAACACCAAGAAAACAATTCCCTAAAATCACATCCATCACACCAGGGGTACTAATCATCAAGTCAAAGCCCTAGGGTGCACTTGTGCTCAAAGAAAAGTTCATTAAAGGTGCTATAAAAAGCATCAAACTTATTCTAGCATAAAGCTTAAATAAATCATATCTGAAATTATATGCATCAAAACCATGTAAATTTTTGTCACAGATCTAGGCATGATATAAGGAACAACATATCCAAAATTCAAGTTCATAGCATGTGTAGATTTTAAATCACACTAAAAACACTCCAAACTGAGTTTGAATTTTTAATTCAAAAACTGTGCAGAAAAACCCTATACATGCTTTCTAGAAAAGGTAGATTTCTTCACCACGAACCCAACAAAATTGGTTTTGCATTTTTCTGATTTTTCTACGATTTTTAATGATTTTTCGAAGGTACTGCCGAATCCCAAAATTTCACCTTTACAAACTGGTCCCTGGAACTTTACAAAAATCTCCCCGCGATTATTTCCCCCCTCGCAATTCGGCCCCTGGCCGGCGCGGGCTCACCGCCGGCGGCCGGAGGAGGGGCGGAGGGGCGCGGGCGAGCCCACCGGCCGCACCGGCCGGGCCGCCCGGCCACGCGGTGGGCGCGGCCGGCCGGGAGACGGCGCCGGCGGCCCCCCCTACGCGCGCGCCGTCGGCCGGCCGCCCGCGGTCTCGCGGGCGGCGGCGGCGGCCCGATTGGCGGCGCGGCGGGGGGGTGTCGCGGCGGCGGCGGGCCGGGGGAAGGGAGAGGAGGGGTCGGCGGCGTTGGATTGGCGCGGTGGCGGAGTTCGGACCGTGGCGCGGGGGAGGGAAAAACGGCGGCGGCGCTGCGAGCGAGAGAAGCGGCGATGGCGAGTTGGGAGCGGCACCGCGAGGCGTTTGGGGGAGGACCCACGCGACGAGGACGAGGTGATGGCACGCCTAAGGCGCCGGACCGGGCGGCGGTCGGGCCGCGGCCGCATGCGCGGAGGAGCGCGCGGCGCGGGGCGTGCGGCGCGCGCGTGGCACGGGGGGCCCGCGACCGGCCGCGGCGCGTCCCGGCACTCGGTGCATGGCCCCACGTCTCTCGCGAAGGTACCAAGGTCGCATGCGGTCCACCACGGAGCTTCCCCGTGTCCGTACGCCGGAGGGACCGGCGGGTGACGCGTGGCGCGCTCCACGCGGCGTCCATGGCGGGGAGCTCCCGGGGTGCCGCCTTTCTATTTCACTTGCACGGATTCGAAATTGCATAACTCCAAAAATCGTCAACTAAGTGAAAAATCTCCCAAAAGCAAAGTTGTAGAGGAGCTGTAGATCTACAACTTTCCCGAAGGGTGACATATGTTTTGATCAATGGTTTGCCCAGGAACGCCAACCGAAGTTGCAGATTTTCCACGGCTCCGTTTACTTGTTCATAGCGCAAGTAAACTCGATTTTTGGCTAATTTGCGCTCAAAATTGGAATGTCCGCCAATTACGAAAAATGTGTTCCCGGAAATAACGAACAACTTTCGTGTTGGCAGATTTTGAACTTCTATAGTGAAATTTGGAGAACGCGCAAGAAAACCATTTCAGCCTTTAAAGTAGATCTAGGGTTTGACCGTGGTTTGAGATGTTGACCGGGGTCTTTTGTGCAAAAGTGTGCCCAATCAAGTCAAACATGCTTAGGAGGTTATTAACCTTGATTAATTCCTATAATTGATGTCATTAGCGCAACAAAACATCCGGGATGTTACAGCCTACCCCCCTTAAAAGAAATCTCGTCCCGAGATTTAGGATTTAAAAGATGGATGTAGGGGAAGAACTTACTTTGCCTTGATTCAAGAAAACCCGGATAATTCATATTGAGATAATGTTCAGTTTCCCATGTAGCTTCTTCTACGGTATGATGACTCCATTGGATTTTATACATCTTTACAGATTGCCTTCGAGTTTTTCTTTCTTTTACATCAAGAATTCTCAAAGGATGTTCCACAACAGAGAGATCCGGTTCAATCCAAGCATTAGCTTCTTCAATAACTTCTCTAGCCGGTTCACGTGCACATTTTCTTAATTGTGATACATGAAACACATTGTGCACGGCAGAGAATCGTTCGGGTAGCTGAATACGGTATGCCACTGGCCCACAGACTTGAATGATCTCATAAGGGCCAATGTAGCGAGGAGCTAGCTTCCCTTTCACACTAAATCTTTGGACACCCTTGGTTGGCGAAACTTTTAAGTACACAAAGTCACCAACTTTGTATTCTCTAGGTGCCTTTCCCTTATCATAATGACTCTTTTGTCTTTCTTGCGCAATTCTCAAGTTTTCCTTGATTACCCTCACTTTTTCTTCGGCATCCTCAACTAAGGCTGGACCAAAGAATTTCCTCTCCCGGTCCGTGACCGGGTTCGGGGAGTACGACATCTCCGTCCATAAAGAGCCTCAAAAGGTGCCATTTTCAAGCCGGCTTGGTAATCGTTATTGTAAGAAAATTCAGCCGGGGCGAGACACTTGTCCCAACTCTTATCAAAATGAATCACGCATGCTCGCAACATGTCCTCTAGAATGCGGTTGACCCTTTCGGTTTGACCATCGGTCCGAGGACGATAAGCCGAACTCGCGTATGATTTTCGTGCCAAGTGACTTATGTAGTTGTTCCCAAAAGCGTGCCACAAAGAGAGATCCCCTATCGGAAATGATGGTTTTAGGAACACCATGCAAGCGAACAATGTGCTCAATATAAAGTCTTGCATAATCTTTGGCATCATATGTAGTACGGACCGGAATAAAGTGAGTCGTTTTTGTCAATCGTCAACGATAACCCAGATGGAATCATGTTTCCTAGATGTGAGTGGCAATCCGGACACAAAGTCCATACTTATGTCATCCCACTTCCATGAAGGTATGGGTAGGGGTTGAAGAGTACCGGAAGGTTTCAAGTGACTTGCTTTAATTCTTTGACAAGTATCGCATTCGGACACATATTTGGCAATGTCCACCTTCATATTGGACCACCAAAAATTTTCCTTTAAGTCTTGATACATTTTACTACTCCCCGATGGATAGAGAATTTAGAGAGATGACCCTCATCAAAGATTTCCTTTTTCAACTCCCAATTATCTGGGACAACAAGGCGTTGCCCAAACCGGATTATATCTTTCTCATCCTTCGGAAGCAATTATGTTTAGGATCCTTTTCTAGCAATTTCGTTTAATTAAGAGAATACCCTCATCTTGAAGTTGAGCCTTAACAATTCTGTCAAACAAAGTCGACTCTGCAGAAAGAGCATTTAGGCTTCCTTGTTCAACAATTTCCAAGTTTAGCCTTCTCAAATCCTCACACAGAGTGTCACCGTAAGGTTCCATTGATAGGCAATTGCGTGAGCCTTGCGGCTAAGAGCATCCGCAACTACATTCGCCTTTCCGGGATGGTAATGGACCTCAAGATCATAATCTTTGATTAACTCTAACCATCTTCTTTGCCTCATATTTAAATCGGATTGAGTGAAAATGTATTTGAGACTTTTGTGGTCGGTAAAGATATTGCGGCGGGTCCCCATAAGGTAATGCCTCCATATTTTCAATGCATGAACAACCGCTGCTAGCTCTAAGTCATGTGTGGGATAATTCTTTTCATGAGGGCGAAGCGCTCGTGAGGCATAGGCAATAACCCGATTTTCTTGCATAAGAACACAGCCAAGACCCGTGCTCGAAGCATCACAATAAACTTCATACGGTTTAGAATTGTCCGGTCGCGCTAGCACCGGGGCCGAAGTTAAATGTTCTCTTAGTTTTTGGAAAGCTTTATCACAAGCCTCACTCCACACAAATTTCACTCCTTTCTTTAGCAACTCGGTCATAGGCTTAGCAATTCTAGAGAAATCCGGAATAAAACGGCGATAATAACCGACCAAGCCTAGAAAGTCACAGATTTGATGAGCCGATTTAGGAGGTTGCCAATCCATAACCTCTTGCACTTTGCTTGGATCGACAGATATGCCTTCGCCGGAAATAGTGTGCCCCGTAAATTTAACACTATCCGGCCCAAAACTCACATTTGGAGAATTTAGCATAGAGTTTATGTTCTCGCAAGCGTTGTAGCACAATGCGAAGATGTTCCGCATGTTCTTCCGTATTCTTGGAATAAATAAGGATGTCGTCAATGAAAACCACGACGAATTTATCCAACTCCGTCATAAACACGGAATTCATAAGATACATGAAGTAGGCCGGTGCATTTGTAAGACCGAAAGACATAACCAAGAATTCATATAGGCCATAGCGAGTAGAGAAAGCTGTCTTGGGGATATCACTAGGCCGGATTTTAATTTGATGATACCCCGCACCGGAGATCGATCTTTGAGAAGACCTTAGCTCCGCCAACCGGTCAAATAGCACGTCAATGCGGGGCAATGGATATTTGTTTTTGATAGTCACCGCATTGAGAGGTCGGTAGTCCACACACAACCTCGTGCTACCATCTTTCTTTTTCACAAAGAGGGCAGGACAGCCCCAAGGAGAAGAGCTGGGGCGGATGTAGCCCTTATCAAGTAACTCTTGAAGTTGTTTCTTTAATTCAAAGCAAGTTCTTTGGGTGGCATTCTATAGGATCGCTTAGAAATAGGAGTTGTGCTGCGTTGCGGCTCAATGACAAACTCAACATCTCTCGTCCGGTGGCAAGCCGGGCAATTCATCGGGAAAGACATCCATGTACTCACATACTACCGGAATATCCTCAAGTTGAGTAGTTATGGCTGCATACACACATGAGCCTTTATGGCCCGTTGGGGGAAGGTAAAGAATTGAATTCCCGACCAAAGGTGAGTTGATTTCCCAGCATTCTTTCGTAAATATCCAGGACAACTTTGTGCTGAGTCATCCAATTCATGCCTAAGATAACATCTACCCCTTCTAGGTACATTGTGACCAGATTAGCTAGAAAAGTTTTGCTACCTAGCTCAAGTGGTACGCTTAAGGCTACTTGATTTGATGCAACCTTTCCACCCGGTGTGGCAATCATATAGGCCTGATTAGTATGACACCACTTTAAGTCCAAATTTCTCACGGTTTTCACATTAACAAAGCTATGAGTAGCACCAGAATCAAATAATATAATAACTGGACGACCACGGATAGAAAATGTACCCGTCAAGACTGGTGCTCCCTCTGGTAGATCAACCACTGTGGTGAAGTTTAAACGGCCTTGCTTCACTTGCACAATCGTTTCTTTCCTTGATTTCCAGCCTTAGAGCCTTGCCCCTGACTTTGCTGAGGTTGCTGTCGAGGGCGTGTGCACTTGTTAGCATAGTGCCCCACCGTCCGCCAGCTATAGCAACGGCGATCATCATTGATGCGGGCGGGTGGGGGTGCACTAGGCCTAGGAGCGGTCCGCCGAGTGTTGCGATAGCCAAAGCCGCCGGACGGCTTAGAGCGAGATTGCCTCATCACCCGCCGTCTAGCCGAAGATGGGCGGGGGGCACCCCCGCACATTCTTCTTCACAAATTTAAATTTCTTGCCTTGGCCACCGCTCGAAGCTTGATTGAACTTCCTCTTTCTATCCCGTTGAGCCCTCTTCATGGCGTCCTCCCGAGAGATGGCCAAGTTCACTAGCTCGAGATAGCTTTCGTTTTGATTAAGTTCAACCTCTCATAGAGCTCTCCATCAAGCCCTTCACGGAATCGCTCCATCTTTTTCTTATCGGTATCAACATGATAGTCCCCATACCGAGAGACTATTAAATTTCGAGCATACCGATAGACCGAGTCGAGCCTTGCTTGAGATTCATTAGCTCTCTCATCTTCCTATCAACAAGACCCTTGGGAATGTGATGCTCTTTAAATGCTTTCTTGAATTTCGCCCAAGTAATCCGGTGACCCCGTGGCCGCATAGACTTGAAATGCTCCCACCGGATTAAAGCTTCACCCCCCCTCGATTCTTTGAGCGCCGAAGCCTCGCCTTAAGTTCTTCCGAGCGGGCGGTGTGAAGATGGAAAACATGGCCTCTAGGGCCCCGATGAAAGCATCGGCCTCTAGGGGCTCCTCTCGCCTTGGTGAAGAGAGGTGGCCTCATTGCCCCGAATTTTTCAAAGGACATGACCGCATTAGGCCCCTCCCGAACATGGCCTTGATTATGCACGGAGTTGCTGCAATCTTTGAGCAATCTGCTGCCGAGTTTGCAAAATTTGGCGCAATAATTCGTTCGCGCAAAGAATGAAAGCTTCGCGGGTGTCATGGGTGGAGGTGGGGGAAGAGGAGCATCCCCACCGCCTCCCGCACCCCGAGAGTTATTCTGTGTGTTATCAGACATCTGAAAAGTTGAACTTTCATTAGATACATATTCAAAGCTTGCTTAAAAGAATACAAGAAGAATATGCATACGAAAATTCAGACTTGTAGAAAATTTCAGAATTCAGACAGCATCACAGTTCTGAGTAAACAAATCATAACTCTCTGTACAGAAGTCCAAAATTCATAAAATTTGGTCAGCATGTGTAGAATTTTATAAGTTTCAACTTTGGTATTCAACTCCCGATCAGATTCATCTTTTAAAGGGGTCGAAAAATTCAGTTTTTAAGGTTCTGTCTAGCAGTTTGGACAGCAGCCAGCAACTTACTAAAAATTCGATATTTCTCAAACTACACATGCAAAAATGCTGAATTTTGGTGAGCATGACCATTATAAAATTTCAAACAACTTTGGTAGTCATTGCAAAATCCAGAAATGACCATAACTTTCTCCATTTCATTTCTTAGGCAGATTGCTGCCGGGAAGGTGTTTTTCCACCATAATTACAGATTACAAAATTTGGTGGATCACCATTACATGGGGGTCACTATGTAGCTTCTAGCTACACAAAAGAATACTCTAAGTCAGCCTAGCACCAAAATCCAACCAAAAGGGCTAACAAGAGTACATGTCAAGTTTTTCCCTACTACAACAACTAGGATCTAAGCCCTATGTACAAACTATGGAGAGTTTCCCCGCGACATGTAGGAATAGAGCACCTAGCTCTTCTAATCGAGTCCGGGAACGTCCCGAACCTCCTCTCGGGTCCAGCCGCATCTCCATCTCCGCTCATCATCCACAATAGCCGGTGGGTGGTGCAACCGCGGAGCATAAGCACAACACCCTCCAAAGCCCGTACATCGAGCTCGAGGTCCCCAACCTCGCTCCCGCAAGTCCCGGATGTGCTCAAGGTGCACAAACCTCTCAGCATCCCTGTCAACCAGCCGAACCCGCAGAGCCGCTCGCCCGCCCCCGCAAGTCCGTAATCTGCCGCAGGTGGTCACCTCGCTCAAACGTAAACCGGTGTGCCTCGCTCCCCGGAACTGCCGTATCCGATCCCGAAGGTCGGCAATAACCGCACGACCGGGTGTACTTAACATACTGCTCGGTGTAAAGGCCGACAACCCAGGAGATATACCAAGTAGCTCCAGTGAGACGACTAGCCAAGTCATCTGCGATAACCCGGCGAAGGTCCTGTAGAGCGTACAAAGCTCTCAAGCACGTACCCAAAGTCTCCACTGTGTCGTAGGGTGGCACAGTCTCGAGAAGTGTGGCTATATTAGCCATCCTGGCTAGCCACAACGGATCGTTGGGGTCCAAGGCTAGAGCCAACCCCAACGGTGTCTGAAGCATCTCCCCGCGGCCTGTGGGTGGAGAGAGCGTGGAGCACCATCAAGGCTGCAGACTCCACTGCCTCGACAGCGCGGAAACAGAGGAGCTCCATGCTCAAGTCTGCCCACTCGGGGTGGCCCGGGTGGGGGAGCACAGTCACTCGAACTCTGCAGCTCGGCACACCCCACTCCTCGTACTCCACCCCCTCGTAGAAAGGAGGAGTGGTGAAGCCGACGGCACTCAGGGCTCTCCACGCAATGCGTGTGAAGCCCTCCCACTGCAAGCCAGTGGTGGCAAACGTGCCATCAGCGCCCACCGCAACAAACCTGGGGGCAGCCATCTGTAAAATAATTACAAACACATGTTAGAACCCAAAAATATGAGTTTAACATGCAATATGGCAAAACTAGCAGTTCTGAACAAAAATTCATAACTGCAAAACCAGTACCCCAAAAATTCCAAATTTTTGTGAGCAACTCGACAATGTTATAACTCACATTTTTGGTATTCAAAGGTCGAACTAATTCAGATTGGAAAAGGGTGAAAAATGTTCATTTTCAGAGTGCTGTTGCCCAGAATTTCAGCAGGGCAGAGCTTCACTAAAAAGACCATAACTCAGTGCATGAGTACCCAATTACCATGAAATTTTTACAGCATGAACTTTGCTAGATAATGAACATTTTTGCTGTAGATTCTCAGGTCAAATTCTGTTTGGAATTATAGGTAAAGATTCGAGTTTTCAGCCTAACTCAGAATTTTGACAGCATTTCAGCAAGACCTAGGCTAGTGATTTTGACCCTAACTTCAGTTTTAAACCTCCTAAAATCATGAGAAATTCAGGGAGCAAACTTAACTAGGTGATGAACAATTTCCTAAAGAACACCTAGCCAGAAATTTTCTAGATAATCCTTAGGAAGACTTAGACAGCAGCTAGTTAAATTTTGCTTAGTCACACATCAAAGCATCAAACTAGCATGATTGGTCTTTAAGAAACACAATTTAATTAAAGATCAAAAGACATATGATTTAAGTTCATTTTCGGTTTTTATAGCTTTTACATGATGCAAAAAGCGTCCTAAACTTCCTCACAAAGCTTTTAAGCTTAAAAACGAAGTTAGTGCCGGTGGCAGGGCATATATAAACGTCTCTCCCTATAATAACTAGTCGGAAGCTATTCGTTTCTTAATTACCGTGCCTAACAACCGTGGTTAGCGTACCTGCAGAAAATCACAGATATTCAAGACCTTTTGTGCCAGCACTCACAAAAGCGTCCACATTCATTACCGTTCACTTATAGTAACGGTACCCATGCGTAAAGCCGCTGCATGGACAGCGTCCTATTTAAGACTCTGACGCGACATGAGTGCCCATTGGAATAGGCCTCACTCATCCCTCACGGACTTTCCCGTGGTACCATCACGTATGGCAAAACGTGACGAGACTCGACGCGACGTGACACCCATTGGAATAGGTCCCACTAGTCCCTCACGGGACTTCCCCGTGGTACCACCACGTATGGCAAAACGTGATGAACCGGTATGGTTGTGCATGAAAGTAAGTTTTGACAGAATAAATGTGCTCGGAAGTCGACTAGATACACCATAATAATACTAGCCACCGAAAGAACCAAAAAATTCCCTCTAGGGCCTCTCGGACTAGATTAAACCTTAACGTCCTATTCTTTTAGCAAGTTGATTAATCTTGGCAAATTTTATTCCAAAAACAAGTTTGTTAAGGTATTTTAAATACTCTGGTGCATATCATTGCTCTGGTACCAGTACTGTGACAGAACCGCCCAAAATAGTTCCGTATGATCGCCTAAGCCGGTCCACTTGGCCATTAAGCAATAATAAAGAACTATTCTGTCGCTTCCGCCGGGTAAAGCCCGGTAAATCACATACAACGAGATCGCTGATATGCGCTAAGCCCACACGAAGGCGGGACCGGAGTACAACATTACATTACATAAAAGGTTCACAAGTTTAACATTATTACAAACCAGGTTTTTAGTACATAAAAATAAACATGGTTCAGAGTTTAAACAGCGGAATATAAACTAGCGCATGATACACACGGGAGGCCATCCATGCATATCACTCCTCATCATCGTTTTCCCATTCAAGCTCCCGGCCATATCCGGAATGGAACCAGGCCAGATGGTATTACCTGAAAACAACAAATTAAGCAAGGCCGAGTACTAATACTCAAGCAAGACTTACCCGACAAAAATAAAGCAAGACTAGACATGCAAGGCTTTTTGGCTTGTGGGTTTGTTTTGCCAAAAGCGACTAAGAGTGGATCCTTATTTTCAAGTTTTAGCTCATATTCTAGTATGTTAATCGGTCTAGGTGAGCACCGTACTAAACAAGCATGTTGTGCAAACAATATTAAACAAGTAGCAATATTAATCCAAAATGTTCCATAAATAAACATGGGGTAGCCAGGTGGTCAAGCCGACTCAGATAACGGCGAGTGACCGACGATCGATCGATTTATAGCCTTGCAAGGTAAACCCAAGATACACGGAAGAAGTAGACCCCAAGAATTCAAATAAAAGCAAATGCAGGGTCTACCCCGACCAGGCGGTTCCCAACATCCCACAGTTTGGGATCGACGCTACAAACTGCGGTACACGGTTATCCGGAGGGTCTAACCCGACCAGTCCGACTCACACACTATACCACGGGTAGCTAGCCCGGCGACACATCCCAAGCGGGTAGCTAGAAAGATCCCCCCCGGTTCGAAGGTACTAGGCTTACCGGTCCCATTCCCGCAAGTACTTGGTACGTTCAATAGCTTAGGACCAGCACCATGCTACTCGGTCGAGACCGAACCCATTGCTCTTACCACATGAGCGAGTCAATTTAACCAACTTATGATTCCAACATAAGCATCCTATATCTCGCGAGCAATGAGTCATTACTCGACTTCTACCGTGACCTTAGAGCATGGCACTAACGTTCCTAACATACTAGTAAAAGAGCATAGGAGTCCTAAGGATCATGCATCTAGGTTTCAAAGCAACTCCTGAAACTTAAATGCACAAAGTAAAGCATAAAGTACTGAAAAGTAAAGGACATGATTTATATTTAAAAACACGGGTTAGATGAAACCGGCGCTTGCCTTCCTCAGACTCAGATCCTAAACTAGCCTTTGGCTCTTCTGGACTTTGGTCCAGGTCTTGCTGCACACCAAGCTGGTTCAGCTCACCATCAACAGTCCCGTCTCCCTCCGGGCGAGTGTGTACGTACCGTCGGGGAGATCTACACGTTTACATGCACATGCAAGATATTAAAGTTAATATTGATGGTGATTGTGTGCACATCTAAGTAATTTAAGTTATTTAACTTCACTAAACAGCAAGGGTGTTGTGTTTAAATATTAAAAACAGAACCAACATGATTTTACCATTTAGCACTTATAATTTCCATTGTTTTCCTTAATTATTTAAAACAAGCCTTTCTACCATAAATCCAAATTAAATCAAAAACACTTCCAATGAACCTAAACTTTTGCACACAGCAACATATGCTTAGTTTAAGCTTTCACACCAAAATTTGGCCTAAAATCATTTATAAATTAATTTATACGAAAAAGACAAATTTCAGCCTAGTAAATCAACATTAATTCATATAAAAAGATTTAATAAACTTTTTGATCCCAACTTTCTCCTACAGGTCAAGTATGCCAAAAATGAGTTTCTGACCAAGACATGGTTGCAAAATCAATTTATTTTTCAGATTTTGAATTTAAGCTCCTACACAAGGTTAAATCAAAAAACCAAGAAAACAATTCCCTAAAATCACATCCATCACACCAGGGGTACTAATCATCAAGTCAAATCCCTAGGGTGCATTTGTGCTCAAAGAAAAGTTCATTAAAGGTGCTATAAAAAGCATCAAACTTATTCTAGCATAAAGCTTACAAAAATCATAACTGAAATTATATGCATCAAAACCATGTAAATTGTTGTCACAGATCTAGACATGATATAAGGAACAACATATCCAAAATTCAAGTTCATAGCATGTGTAGATTTTAAATCACACTAAAAACACTCCAAACTGAGTTTGAATTTTTAATTCAAAAACTGTGCAGAAAAACCCTATACATGCTTTCTAGAAAAGGTAGATTTCTTCACCACGAACCCAACAAAATTGGTTTTGCATTTTTCTGATTTTTCTACGATTTTTAATGATTTTTCGAAGGTACTGCCGAATCCCAAAATTTCACCTTTACAAACCGGTCCCCGGAACTTTACAAAAATCTCCCCGCGATTATTTCCCCCCCTCGCAATGTGGCCCCCGGCCGGCGCGGGCTCACCGCCGGCGGCCGGAGGAAGGGCGGAGGGGCGCGGGCGAGCCCACCGGCCGCACCGGCGGCCGCCCGGCCACGCGGGGGGCGCGCGGCGGCCGGGAGCCGGCGCGCGGCGGCCCCCTCTACGGCGCGCCGTCGGCCGCCGCCTGCGGTCTGCGGGCGGCGGCGGCGGCCCGATTGGCGGCGCGGCGGGGGGTGTCGCGGCGGCGGCGGGCCGGGGAAGGGAGAGGAGGGGTCGGCGGCGTTGGATTGGCGCGGTGGCGGAGTTCGCGTCCGTGGCGCGAGGGGAGGGAAAAACGGCGGCGGCGCTGCGAGCAGAAGCGGCGATGGCGAGTTGGGAGCGGCACCGCGAGGCGTTTGGGGGAGGACCCACGCGACGAGGACGAGGTGATGGCACGCCTAAGGCGCCGAGCGCGGGGCGGCGGTCGGGCCGCGGCCGCATGCGCGAGGAGCGCGCGGCGCGGGCGTGCGCGCGGCGCGTGGCACGGGGGGCCCGCGGCCGGCCGCGCGCGTCCCAGCACTCGGTGCACGGCCCCACGTCTCTGCGAAGGTACCAAGGTCGCACGCGGTCCACCACGGAGCTTCCCAGGTCCGTACGCCGGAGGGACCAGCGGGTGACGCGTGGCGCGCTCCACGCCGGCGTCCATGGCAGGGAGCTCCCAGGGTGCTGCCTTTCTATTTCACTTGCCCAGATTCGAAATTGCATAACTCCAAAAATCGTCAACTAAGTGAAAAATCTCCCAAAAGCAAAGTTGTAGAGGAGCTGTAGATCTACAACTTTCCCGAAGGGTGACATATGTTTTGATCAATGGTTTGCCCAGGAACGCCAACCGAAGTTGCAGATTTTCCACGGCTCCGTTTCTTGTTCATAGCGCAGTAAACTCGATTTTTGGCTAATTTGTGCTCAAAATTGGAATGTCCGCCAATTACGAAAAATGTGTTCCCGGAAATAACGAACAACTTTCGTGTTGGCAGATTTTGAACTTCTATAGTGAAATTTGGAGAACGCGCAAGAAAACCATTTCAGCCTTTAAAGTAGATCTAGGGTTTGACCGTGGTTTGAGATGTTGACCGGGGTCTTTTGTGCAAAAGTGTGCCCAATCAAGTCAAACATGCTTAGGAGGTTATTAACCTTGATTAATTCCTATAATTGATGTCATTAGCGCAACAAAACATCCGGGATGTTACAAGAAGCCCCGTTCTCACAGTGCCAAGCGCAGAAGTCTGATTGTCTCCTTGTGCTTAAAGGAATGTTGTTCATCACTTCCCTTTCCAGTCTACCTGTGTTTAGCACTTGTCACTATAGATGGCCATATGGGTCGCCCAGCCTGAGCACGAGCAGTCTGGGCACGAAGCAGCCAGCCTGACATGGCCCGACGGCCTTTGTACTCGTGTCGTGATGGCACTATGGGCTGAGATCACAACCCAGCACTAGCCTGAGGCTACCTTTTCGAGTCGAACCGACACGATGGGCAATTTAGGTTGTGCCAGCCTGTGGCCCGACGAGGGTAGTCGGCGTCGTACATCCGGTTGGTGAGGGCGCGGAGGAGGTGGTTGGCGCCATAGATCCGACCGGTGCGTCTACTGCGCCCGAAGCTCTCCCAACGTTGCACCTAGAACTCCCCCCCTGCCGCGCCATGGAGGCCACACCATGGATCCAACCGAGAGCCCCACGAATCCGGTCGGCGGCGGGACGGAGCAGGGGGCGACCTCGGAGGATGGGGTGGCGGCGGAGGCAGGATGGATGAGAGGCAGAGGTGGGGCTAGTGTTTGGGAGAAGGGGTGGTAGAGATTTATATGCTTGGGCCAGTTGGGATGTTGGGCCGTCGTGCCAGCCCATGGGCCGCATCGAGACGGCTTGTTTCGTGCCAGGTTGGGCTGACACAGTGGGCTCAGATCGCAACCCAACACTAGCCTGATGATGTCGTGCTCGTTCTGGTATGAGCCTGATACCTTCGTGCTAGGCCCGTGCTCGTGTCAGGCAAAAAACTCATGTTTTGGGCTGACCCATGGGCCTTGCGACATATGGCCATCTATACTAATTAGTCTAATTAAATATGAACCAATTACATTATTGTCAAATTATGAATTAATTATTAAGTCTAATAGACTCGATTTGTGAATTAACCATCCTCTACATAATTATTTTTATAATTATTTTATTAAACATTTGGCACATGCACTAAATTTTTAACACAAGTATCCAACGCGGTTGCTCGACTTTTTCATCGAAAAGTAAAGAAAGAGATACCAACCGTGGCGGTCTCGTCGACCTCCACTTTTGGAGATCAAGAGACCTGGCCAGTCGTTGGTCGTTGGTCGCGTGCATTTTAGATCCACCTCGACAATCGCTCGGAAAAGGGAAAAAACTCGACAACCGGCGTTGCACTTGATTCTCCAAATTTTGATTTGGGTTTCCCTAGAATGTTTTCCTAATGGATGCATGCATGACAGTAGTGGCGTAGCCAGCCGGGGGGGGGGCTCGAGCCCCTCCTACCCAGCAAATCCCGTGGAGCCCCCTACCATTTTTAGGGCGCAGTGGCCCTATATAAGTGCAGCAGTAGCCGATACATCTTGCTAGCAGCTGCTACGGTTCTCCCCAGACCCCCACCACCGCACCGTACACATTCATCGTCGATCTTGAGAGCAAAGGAGGAGGGAAGAAGACTTGATCGAGAGAACCAGTGGCGTAGCCAGGGGCAGGGCCCATGCCCCCTGGCTTGCAAATCTCCACTGAAAATTTGATTTTGATCATAACTTTTAGATAAATTAGCATTATTGGCCCCCTCAAAGATGAAAAAAAATCAATTCCTAGCTACATCATTGGAGAGAACGAGGCAGGGAGAGATCGGCGTGCGGCCGGCGTCGACATGAGCAAGCGAGGATCAGAGGAGGCACTGGTGGCGGCACCACCGACCAAGGAGCTGGCCGTGGCCGGCCGCAGAGCTTTTTTTTAGGGGTAGGCTGGCCGCCAAGCTGGACACGGTTGAAATTTTTTTAGAATTACACATTACAACGCAAACACTCACAACACGCACACATTCACCCCTATGAATACACATATGCAAACCCTACCCCTATGAGCACCGACAGATCTGGAGATTCCCGAAGTCACCAATGGTGCCTCGTCGTCGACGGAAACGTCAGTTACCATTTAATACATAACGTTAGGAAAAGGTGCGATGCCATGGCGAGGTGCTACAACGCGTTCAAGAAGTCTTCATGGGCCGACAAGAGGCGGGGGGGGGGGGGGGGGTTGCCCCCTTCCACTTGCCCACCAAAACCGCACCAGCTTGCGCAGCCTGCGCGAAAATGCCCTGGCCCTTTTCCCCCACCGCCAGCTCGGGCCCGCTCGTCAGCAACCTGCCCTTCCCCCTTCCTTCCTGCCTTCCTGGCTTTCTCCCCCACCGAGATGCCGCCGGCCGATCTCGGGCACCCCCTCTGCCCCGCGGTCTATAAACGACCAGCCTTGAACCTCCGCGAACCCCTTTTCCCACCTCCGACCTGTTCGTTTGGCTGGTGGCTGATGGCTGGTGCTGATTTGTTCTGAGAGAAAAGTACTGCTGACTGGTTGTTGGTGGCTGGTTTGTTCTGAGAGAAAAGTAGTGTTGGCTGGTGGCTGATAAGCCAAACGAACAGGGCGCTCCCCGAACCAGCCTCTCCCCTGGGTCCTCGTCGCCGACGAATGACGCTGCAGCGCCGCCTCGGGTAAAAGCTTCCGCTGCCATCGCAAGCAACAGCCGCTGCAAATCCGAGCCACGATCTGTAAAAAAAAAAGGAAAAACCACGAGTCACGATTAATGAAACATGTAGTTAAATTAAATTTTAATTGTTGATCGTCATCAAGTGGTCGTGCCGGAGTGGTTATCGGGCATGACTAGAAATCATGTGGGCTTTGCCCGCGCAGGTTCGAATCCTGCCGACCACGGTTTTTTTGTTGTCTTCCATTTCATTTTCGTTTATATCTTTCCCTCGCATCTTCAGGTACCGCCGATGCAAATGTCATGCATGCCTTTGCCGTTCAACAAAATTCTGCCATCCTTTTTAAGTTCAACAAAAATAATTATTCTTAAAAGTTAAAATAAGACCCGACCCAACCCAACCCCATCGTGCTTAATATTTTAATTTTTGACACTGCGACGACAGCTAGTACAAACAATGTCCCACGGTTTCATTTCACCTGGTCGCATTGCATTGCCCACACCGGCAGCCAGGCCTCTAGCATGGGCGGGGGACACGCGGCCCACAGGTCAGGCCGGCAAAAGGAGAGAGTGCTGAGGAGAAGAGGAGGCGCCGCAGGCGTCCAAAAAGGTTCGGTGCCACGTGTCAATGACCCGACACGCGACGGCGTGCGGCGCGCTACCCCACCCCACCACCGGCGCCGCGGCCGCGGTGTGCGACGCGAGAGACTCCGGCCGTTTCACCTCACCACCCGCCCGCCCACAGTGTAGAGACTAGAGAGACTAGGCGCCCGCGCTCCCCTGCCCCGGTGCAGGATTCAGACCAGTCTGGAAACCCTCGCTGTTCCAGACCGCCGCCGCCATTTCCGGGAACCCCCCCGAATCCTCCGCGCGACGTCCGTCGTCCTCCGCGGCGTGGTGCGGCTCCGGGCGGGGATCGCGGAGGCGAGGGGGTATCTCGAGGTTTCGCGAAGGTTTTTGTGGGGGATTCAAGTGCGGGCCCCGGTTCCCGTCCGTCCTCGCGCGCCGGAGGGGGAGGGAGCGGGCGATGGGCAGGAGGAGGAAGAGGCAGGATAAGGAGGAAATCGCGGAGGAACGCTGTTTCTCTTGTAAGGATGGCGGCGACGACCTCCGGGTCTGCAATTACAAGTAAGTCTCCCTCGTCTTGTATACGCGCGATTCCGCCGCCGCCGCCGCCGCACTTTGATGATGGTGGACACGCGGGTTTTTTTTTTGTTCGGGGTTTCCCTTTTTGGCGTCGATTGGTTGTCCCGCTTGGTGCAGAGAAAAGGCTATGATTTTGTCATGATTGAGCATTGATGGGTTGCGGATTGTCGTGCTGTTGATTTGTCGCGGCGTCTTTGGATGCCTGTGCGCAATGCTGCTCGTCTCTTTGGTAGATTTTGAGGTCACAATTTTGCATGGTGGAGACACCTGCCGATGCCTTTTGTTGGCTTGGGGAACAGTATGGGTTACTTCTAAATTCAATCGTTGTTAAAAGGCCGGCCAGCTAATTTTGCTTCCTGATTTCCAGGAACTGCCTCAAGGTGTACCACCCAAAGTGTAGGGGGAATGATGGTGAACTATTCATTTGCGGTGAGCTTTATATTCTGTCCCTTTTGGTGTTCCTACCATGAATGCATGCGTGCTATGTAATTTCAACCAACAGTTTTGATTAGTTCATGGAAGTTTACCTCAGTTTTGCTATAAAATTGCTGTAACCATGGACCTATCTTTGTGAAATGCCTGTTTTAACCTCTATTCTGGTAATCTTATATAATCTAATGGCACTTATTTCGGCCTAATTTTGAATTTTTACAGACTGGCACAAATGCCTCAACTGCAGAGGAAGTTCTCATTATCAGTGCTTGTGCTGTCCGATATACTCGGTTTGCAATGCTTGCATTGGAAAAGTGGAATTTGTGCAACTTAAGCACAATAAAGGATTCTGCAGCATGTGCCTGAACAGGGCTATCTTGATCGAGAAGAATGCTGATGCTGATCCTGATGTGGTAACTGCATGCATACACCCAACTATCTTTTGAATCACAATATTATGTTTATCAGTCAATTATGGGAAAAAAATTATTGCCTACTATAAAGCTCTTCACCATATTATATCTATTTGTTAGTTCTTCCCCTGAATATTTTTTGTTGGATTTCGTTTTAGGAAGCATGCCAATGTAGTTTAGGCTATTTAAAAACTTTATTTGATCTCTCCAATTTGTACTTGTTGTGTCCCTGTCTTTTTCTGATAACAGTTCATATGTGCATCTCCAGGCAAAGACAGATCATGAAGATGCAGAGATTGGCAGAATTTTGTTTAAAGACTACTGGGAAGTAATTAAAGATAGAGAACATTTGTCATTGGTTGATCTGGAAGAAGCTAGTGCTCTTCTGAATATAAGGCTTAACCGTGGAGGAGTGAATTCAGAGAAATCTCCAGATGATTATCACAAATCAGATGAAAATATAATGCCTGACAATGATACCAATGACCAAACAATTCTTTCTGACTCTAAGTGCAAGCAAGATAAAGTGAACACATCACTGAAAAACAAGTCAAATAAGAAAACATATGTTGGCTGGGCTTCAGAACAGCTAATTGAATTCTTGTCAAGTTCTGGCAAGGACACATCAAAACCTCTTGATGAACCCGAAATTGTCGAAGTTGTCAAGGGATACATTAAACAGAAGAATCTGTACAAGGATGATAAGAAACACTCTTTCTTTTGTGACAATAAGTTGCAACCTCTGTTTAAAAGGAAAAAAGTGAGGTGCAGAATGATCCGTAGGTTCTTGGCAGTCCATTTAGCTTCAAATGCTGTTTCCGAGGATGAAATATATGATGGTTCTGAAGATGATGATACCCCAGTTATAAAAAAGAAACCTCGGAATAGTCTGGAGCCAAAGATTGCTAAAAGGGTTTCAGAACACAGCAAGATATGTTTTGCCTCCCTTGTTCAGAATAACATCAATCTAATTTATCTGAGAAGAACTTTAGTTGTTAGTCTTTTGAGTCAGCCAGACACATTTGAACAGAAAGTTGTTGGCTGTTTTGTTAGATTAAAGATTTCCCACCGTATGGAGTGGTATACAAATTCTCCAAATGCATTCATGCTTGCACGAGTAGCAGGTAAAGATCAAATGGAAGCATTTGTTCTTATCTTGATGGTCTAGTCCATTTGTGAGCATGTACAGAATGTTGTTAGCAGTATGGTGTCAAGTCAAACCATATTTTCTTACATTTTTTCACGGTTAAGCCAAATTGATTCATACTTTGTTTATCACTATATGAAGTGCTCTTTTACTTTTAAAGTGGGTCGTGGGTCCAAATTGATTCATACTTTGTACACGAGGCCTGACATTTTAGACTATACTTCAGAAAGGAAACAACTTTCTCATCTGCTCTTGAATAAATTTATAACAGGCATCAAGAAGTCTTCAAACAAATACAAGATAAAAGACACATATACAGATGTTCTCTTATGTGTTACCGGTTCGTCGAATGATGTCAAAATCTCTGAGCTCTCGGATGAGGACTTTGCAGAGGTATGATTGTTATAATCCAGTAACTTTAATGCTATCGTGTTTCCAAAGCTTCCTGGGGTCACCTGTAACCAGCCTGGGTTCAAAACCGAATTACTCTTCTTTAAGACGAAATCAGAGGACGTCTCCCTCTGATTGATATTTTTTCGGTAGTGTATGTTAGCTTAAGGGAAATAAAATTGGATGCTAAGTCTATTTTAAAGTAGATCGTCATTACTACTAGAGTAGTTTAGGCAAGATTGGTTCACCAATTCATTAAATAGCTTTACTTTTTTGCCTGGATAAAAAATTTGGTGTAATAATTATGCCTTTTCCCCCTTGGTGACAGGATGAATGCAATGATCTTATTTCTTTAGTTAAAAAAGGACTCCTGGAGAGGGCTACCGTTGTAAGATCACATTCTGAAAGCTTTGTTTTTAATAAATGCAATGCCTAACCATGAACTGGATGGAGCAGACTTACCATGCTATAAAATAAATGATCTCATTCTTTTAACTTTCACATTCATTGCTCTTATGATGGGAACACTTTGTATCCGAATGTGTTTTGTGTATCTGTCCATCTGATGTCATCTACCAGCTGTCTTCGAAAGCTAGAAGGGCCCTTTAGGGATTGCGAATCAATATCATGGCTCACTCATGCTATAATATTCACATTGTGATTACTAACACAAATATGTGACTTTATCTTTGTTTTAAAAATAATTTCACCAATTCCTCTAGCATATTTCAATACAAGTAGATCAGGTGGATATACGCTCCTTGCGCTCTATATGTGTAGTGATCTAGCCTTTTCCCCCTTTAGTTGCTCTTCCCACTAGATGTATGTTAAGAGTATGAACAGACCAGATTGTTTAGTTACTAGAAAGGAAATTACTATTCCAAAGAGATGAAGGACCACAGTGTTATGTTCATAGGTTATGCTGGTTGGAGTTTGCATCGATTAAATAGAAGGATGTGTTAGAGTATATGTGTATATATGTGAGTGTGGCCCATATGGCCTGTGTATAGCCCATATAGAGGCCCATGTATCCCTGTCTATATACCCACCCTTCTAGGGTTGGAGGAATAACACAGGAATCATTATTCCCTAACAGGATGGAAAACGCGAGTGTTGCATGAGTGTTAATGTGTTTGTGCCGGGTCATGTCATGGATGGTCTATATTCTGTACTTGTTGTTTGTAGACCATTGATGTATTTCATCTAGGAGTACTCCCTTTGGCCATAATAAGATTGTACTTTGGACACCATCCACCTTGTGAGTGCAGCTTGGACCACTATTGCACAACCTTATAAATTGATGTTTAACAAGGTTTCAAAGACAAATCTAAGGCCAAAGATAAATTATTGACGATATAAACTTCAAACAGCTCGCCTGCAGTTCTCTTGTGGACACTATGAGCAAGGAAAAATTGTCTTACGGCCATATAAGCCAGCTTGTTTGCCTAATGAAAGCCTCACTGTATTGATAATTGAGTTACAGAGGGGGTTTACATATATAGGCTATCAGCCGAAGGGTCCATAGTGTGAACAAGAGTTGAGACTAATAACTAACAGAGGACTGCACAGGATACCAGGCAGCACTACACAAGACTCTAGGCATTAATAGTCGAGTGAAGAATACTAACAGTCTAACATCCCCCACAGTCGAATCTGCTGGTGCCCAGACATTGAGACTGGAGCGAAATTCAGTAACAACTGAAGTAGGCAGCCCCTTGGTGAAAATGTCAGCGAATTGAGAAGTGGTTGGCACGTGGAGAACACGAATATCACCAAGAGCAACGCGTTCCCGAACAAAATGGAGGTCAATCTCCACGTGTTTAGTGCGTTGATGCTGAACGGGGTTCTTGGACATGTAGATGGCGCTGACATTGTCACAATATACCAAAGTGGTTTTGCGCAGGGGAGTGTGCAGCTCAGTAAGTAGTTGTCGGAGCCAAGTGGCTTCAGCTACTGCATTGGCGACAGCCCTGTATTCAGCCTCGGCGCTGGAGCGAGAAACGGTGTTTTGCCGCTTGGAGGACCATGAGATGAGGCTATCTCCAAGGAAAACAGCATAATCCGAAGTGGATTTGCGGGTGTCTGGACAGCCTGCCCAATCAGCATCAGAATAAACAACCAAGTCGAGCTGAGAAGAAGGTCGAAGAAGTAGCCCCATATGCAGTGTGCCGCGAACATAACGCAGAATGCGTTTGAGAGCTGCTAGATGAGGTTCCCTTGGATCATGCATGTGAAGGCAAATTTGCTGAACTGCATAAGCGAGATCCGGCCGAGTGAAGGTGAGGTACTGTAATGCGCCGGCAAGACTGCGGAAGTCTGTCGGATCAGTAACTGGGTCACCATCGGAGGGGAGCTTGGGGTTCAGGTCAACAGGGCTGGTGCATGATCGGCAATCGGTCATCCCAGCTCTGTCAATGATGTCTAGCATGTACTGACGTTGAGACAGAAATAGTCCAGAGGGCGTGTGCTGAACCTGCACGCCAAGGAAATGATGTAACTGTCCAAGGTCTTTCAGAGAGAATTCTTGTTGAAGTGCCCTGATGATCCGTTGGAGCAGGCTGGAGGAGGAGGCTGTGAGGACGATATCGTCAACATATAGCAGAAGATAGACTGTGTCGGCTCCGGAGTGGTAGATGAACAGCGAGGAGTCTGTCTTTGCCTCAATAAAACCAAGCTGCAGAAGAAATGAGGCAAACCTGTTGTACCATGCCCGTGGGGCTTGCTTGAGGCCATAGAGAGACCGGTTGAGGCGACAAACATAATCCGGGTGAGCGGAGTCCTCAAAACCAGCAGGTTGAGCACAAAACACAGTTTCAGACAGAGTGCCTTGAAGAAATGCGTTGTTGACATCCAGTTGATGAATTGGCCAGGACCGCGAAAGAGCTAAGGTCAGCACAGTCCGGACAGTGGCGGGCTTCACGACTGGACTGAATGTTTCAGTGAAGTCGATGCCGGGGCGCTGAGTAAATCCGCAGAGAACCCATCTGGCCTTGTAGCGTTCAAGGGAGCCATCAGCCTTGAATTTGTGGTTGAATACCCACTTGCCAGTTGTGACAGAACCGCCCAAAATAGTTCCGTATTATCGCCTAAGCCGGTCCACGTGGCCATTAAGCAATAATAAAGAACTATTCTGTCGCTTCCGCCGGGTAAAGCCCGGTAAATCACATACAACAGGATCGCTGATATGCGCTAAGCCCACACGAAGGCGGGACCAGAGTACAACGTTACATTACATAAAAGGTTCACAAGTTTAACATTATTACAAACCAGGTTTTTAGTACATAAAAGTAAAAGTGCTTCAGAGTTTAAACAGCGGAAAATAAACTAAACGCGTGATACACACAGGAGGCCATCCATGCATATCACTCATCCTCATCGTTCTCCCATTCAACCTCCCATCCCTCTGGAATGACACCAGGCCAGAGAGGATTACCTGAAAACAACAAATTAAACAAGGCTGAGTACTAATACTCAGCAAGACTTACCCGACAAAAATAAAGCAAGACTAGACATGCAAGGCTTTTTGGCTGCTGGGTTTTGTTTTGCCAAAAGCGACTAAGGGTGGATCCTTATTTTCAAGTTTTAGCTCATATTCTAGTATGTTAATCAGTCTAGGTGAGCACCTGTACTAAACAAGCATGTTGTGCAAACAATATTAAACAGGTAACAGTATTAATCCAAAATGTTCCATAAATAAACATGGGGTAGCCGGTGGTCAAGCCGACTCGGATAACGGCGAGTGACCGACGATCGATCGATTTATATCCTTGCAAGGTAAACCCAAGATACACGGAAGAAAGTAGACCAAGTGCGGTGTCTACCCCAACCGGCGGTTCCCAACATCCCACGAGTTTAGGATCGGACGCTACAAACTGCGGTACACGGTTATCCGGAGGGTCTAACCCGACCCGAGTCCGGACTCACACACTATACCACGGGTAGCTAGCCCGGAGACACATCCCAAGCGGGTAGCTAGAAAGATCCCGCCCCGGTTCAGAAGGTACTAGGCTTACTGGTCCCATTCCCGACAAGTACTTGGTACGTTCAATAGCTTAGGACCAGCACCATGCTACTCGGTCGAGACCGAACCCATTGCTCTTACCACATGAGCGAGTCAATTTAACCAACTTATGATTCCAACATAAGCATCCTATATCTCGCGAGCAATGAGTCATTACTCGACTTCTACCGTATCCTTAAAGCATGGCAGTAGCGTTCCTGACATACTAGTAAAAGAGCATAGGAGTCCTAAGGATCATGCAACTAGGTTTCAAAAACAACTCCTGAAACTTAAATGCACAAATAAAGCAATAAAGTACTGTAAAGTAAAGGACATGAGTTTAATTTAAAACATGGGTTAGATGAAACCGGTGCTTGCCTTCCTCAGACTGGGTTCCTACACTAGCCTTTGGCTCTTCTGGACTTTGGTCCAGGTCTTGCTGCACACCAAGCTGGTTCAGCTCACCATCAACAGTCCCGTCTCCCTCCTGGGCGAGTGTGTACGTACCGTCGGGGAGATCTACACGTTTACATGCACATGCATTAGACTAAAGTTAATCTTGATGGTGATTGTGTGCACATCTAAGCAATTTAAGTTATATAACTTCACCAAACAGCAAGGGGTGTGCTTAATTTAATAAGAACAGAAACGAACATGATTTTACAATTTAGCACATTTAATTTCAATTTCTTTCTTTAATTATTTACAACAAGCCTTTCTACCATAAATCCAAATTAAATCAAAAACACTTCCAATGAACCTAATCTTTTGCACACAGCAACATATGCTTAGCTTAAGCTTTCACACCAAAATTTGGCCTAAAATCATTTATAAATTAATTTATACGAAAAAGACAAATCGCAGCCTAGTAAATCAACATTAATTCATATAAAAAGATTTAATAAACTTTTTGATCCCAACTTTCTCCTACAGGTCAAGTATGCCAAAAATGAGGTTCTGACCAAGGCATGGTTGCAAAATCAATTTATTTTTCCGATTTTGAATTTAAGCTCCTACACAAGGTTAAATCCAAAGCACCAAGCAAACAATTCCCTAAAATCACATCCATCACACCAGGGGTACTACTCATCAAGTCAAAGCCCTAGGGTGAACTTGTGCTCAAAGAAAAGTTCATTAAAGGTGCTATAAAAAGCATCAAACTTATTCTAGCATAAAGCTTACAAAAATCATAAATGAAAATATATACATCCAATTCATGCAAATTTTTGTCACAGATCTAGACATGATATAAGGAACAACATATCCAAAATTCAAGTTCATAGCATGTGTAGATTTTAGATCACACCAAAAACACTCCAAACTGAGTTTGAATTTTTAATTCAAAAACTGTGCAGAAAAACCCTATACATGCTTTCCAGAAAAGGTAGATTTCTTCACCACGAACCCAACAAAATTGGTTTTGCATTTTTCCGATTTTTCTACGATTTTTAATGATTTTTCGAAGGTACTGCCGAATCCCTAACTTTCACCTTTACGAACGGGTCCCTGGAAATTTGCAGAAATCTCCCCGGAAAGAGTTTCTCGTTCGCAATGTGGCCCTTGCAGCACCTTGCCGGCGCGGGCTCGCCGCCGGCGGCCGGAGGAGGGGCGGAGGGGCCCGGCGAGCCCCCCGGCCGCACCGGCCGGCCGCCCCGGCCCCGCCGGTGGGCGCGGCCGGCCGGGAGGCGCGCCGGCGGCCCCTCGACGCGCGCGCCGTCGGTCGGCCGCCCGCGGTCGTGCTGCCGGCGCCGGCGGCCCGATTGGCGGCGCGGCGGGTAGAGTTCGCGGCGGCGGCGGGCCAAGGAAGGGAGGGGAGGGGTCGGCCGGCCGGATGGGTGCGGGAGGGCCGGCTCGGCGTCGCGCGGCAGCTGCAGCGGCGTGGACGGCCGCGAGGCAGGGCGCGATGGCGATTTCGGCTGTGGCGCGCAGGGAGAAAAATTGGCGTAGGTTAACGATGGACGCGAGGCGCGACGGGTCGAGGCACAAGTGCGCACCCACGAACGGCCACCTGGCCCTCGCTGCATGCGCCCGCGCTGCGCGGCACGGCGCGTGGCCGGCCCGGTGTCCCGCGGGGTGGGCTCGGCGCACAGGGAAAGAGGCGAGGGGGGGTCCACCGCGGTGCTCCGGGTCCATAGCGACGTCGCCCAGGCGTCCGTACGCCGGACCGACCTGTGCTCGCCACGTGGACGGCCGGCGAACAGAGGCGTGCGCGGCGCTCTAGAGCGCGAGGACGTCGACGCCAGCTCAACTGTATTCCGTTTAGCCCTTTTCGAAATTGCAAAACTCCAAAAATCGTCAACTAAGTGAAAAATCTCCCAAAAGCAAAGTTGTAGAGGAGCTGTAGATCTACAACTTTCCCGAAGGGTGACATGTTTTGATCAATGGTTTGCCCAGGAACGCCAACCGAAGTTGCAGATTTTCCACGGCTCAGTTTACTGTTCACAGCGCAGTAAACTCGATTTTTGGCCCATTTGCGCTCAAAATTGGAATGTCCGCCAATTACGAAAAATGTGTTCCCGGAAATAACGAACAACTTTCGTGTTGGCCGATTTTGAACTTCTATAGTGAAATTTGGAGAACGCGCAAGAAAACCATTTCAGCCTTTAAAGTAGATCTAGGGTTTGACCGTGGTTTGAGATGTTGACCGGGGTCTTTTGTGCAAAAGTGTGCCCAATCATGTCAAACATGTTTATGAGCCAAATTAAACACGATTAAAGCCACTAATTAAGTTAGTTAGCTTTAACAAAGACCTGGGGTGTTACACCAGTCACCACATTAGTGCGGGGCGGGCGAGGAAGGAGGTCCCAGGTGCTGTTGGCGAGGAGAGCAGAGTACTCGGCCTCCATGGCCGTCCGCCAGTTGGGATCAGCGAGAGCAGCCCGGTATGTACGAGGAATCGGGGACAGTGGAGCAGCCTGAAAGATGGCTGGCACCCGAAAACCATCCTTGCCCCGAGTCCTCATGGCGTGCCTGTTCGCAACAGGCGGCACAGGAACGGCGCCAGCGGGGAGGATCGGGGAGGAGCCTGCTGTAGAGGTGGTGCCGGGCGTTGGTGGGGCGGGAGCACCGGGGGGACGGCGAAGCCGCCGAGCTCGAGGTGGGTGGGGCGCCATGCGCCGCCGCATCGGACGGTGACGCGGAGGAGGCGCCGGGATGCGCGGGCGGAAGCCGCGCGGTGGAGCCGCAAGCGGGGGCCGCGGCGGGTGTAGACGATGCCGAAGCGTGGATGTAGAGGTGGGACGGGGCGCCGGTGCGGGGCGCGGGGTGGCGGCGCGGGCGCCGGCGATGCGTCGGAGGGGGCGCCCGTCGCCGTAGGAGCGGCTGTGGGCGCCCGCAGAGGGGCGCTGCTTGTGGAGGGGAGCTGCTGCAGCGGAGGCAACGTCCCGGCTGCGGGAAACGGGCCGTCAGGGAACATCGGGCCAGCACCTGGAGGCCCAGCCCAAGAAGCTCTGGAGGCTGCACGGGATGCTGGTGATGCTCCTGAAGTTGGTGACCCACAAACTGGTGAGGTGGGAAGCCCTGCAGAAAAAGGACATAGTGACGGTGGAAAAGGCACCGGTACTGGGTTAGAGGAGTCCTCCAAAAAATCAAAAACCTCATTAGTTGGAGTGGGAATATCTGTGGCAAAGGGGAAAGAGGTTTCGTCAAATATGACGTGGCGGGAGATAATGGTGCGGTTAGTGTGACGATCAAGGCAAATATACCCCTTGTGATGAGGGGAATAGCCAAGGAAGACACATAGCGCGGAGCGAGGAGCAAGTTTGTGATCGGTTGTGGCGGAAAGGTTAGGATAACATGTGCACCCGAAAACCCGTAGGTGCTCATAGGATGGCGGAACACCAAAGAGAGCGAAGTGGGGAGTAGAGAAAGAGAGGGTTTTGGTGGGGAGAATGTTGAGGAGGTGAGTCGCCATGCCGAGGGCAGCGGCCCAAAACCTGAGTGGTACACTCGCGTGAAATAGTAGGGAGCGAATAGCATTGTTAGTGGTGCGGATAATGCGTTCAACTTTACCATTTTGAGCGGAGGTATAGGGGCACGACATGCGAAACAGAACCCCGTGAGACGCAAAGAAGGAGCGAGTGGTAAGATTGTCGAATTCGCGGCCATTGTCGCTCTGGAGGCCCTGAATAGGGACACCAAACTGAGTGTGAAGGTAGGCGAAAAAATTCGACAAGGTAGAGAAAGTGTCAGACTTGAGACGTAGCGGAAATGTCCATAAATAATGCGAATAATCGTCAAGAATGACAAGGTAATATTTGTGACCGGAGACGCTAGTAACAGGCGAGGTCCAGAGATCACAATGTAAAAGTTGGAATGCATGACTAGCACGGGAAGAAGAAGCATGAAAAGGGAGGCGAACATGTCGACCGAGTTGACAGGCATGACAAAGTCCATCAGTGGTGCCGGCGGTGCACTTGATGACGCCAGTCTGAGCAAGCTTGGTGAGCGCCTCATGGCCGGGGTGACCGAGTCGTTGGTGCCAAAGCGAGGAGGAGGAGGATGCAAGAAGTGCTGACGCCGAGGGCAGTAGAGGGTAAAGGGACCCTGTACTATTGCATCTGAGGATCTCGCTCCGAGTAGGAAGATCCTTCACAGAACAACCAAAAGGATCAAATTCCACACTGCAGTTATTGTCAATAGTAAACTGACGAACTGATATAAGGTTCTTAATAATGTTAGGAGCAACAAGAACATTTTTAAGATGAAGATTATGTGGAAGTTGGGTTGCTCCAGTAGAAGTAACAGGTACAAGGCTACCGTCACCGACAAGGATACTGGAGGAGGAATAAATAGAGGGAGGAGCAGTGGAGGAGAGAATACCGGCATCGGAGGTGACATGATTGGTGGCGCCAGTGTCGAAGTGCCATTCATGTTGGGGAGGCTGCTGTAGTTGCAGTGTCTGGAACTGGGCCGCTAGGGCCTGTTGGTCCCAGCCGCTGTTGTAGGGGCCAGGTATAGGCAGAGAGCCCAAGGCCGCACTTGGGCCCGGGGCGCCCCACTGACTGGGCCAAGAACCAGGCGGCCCAGCAAGGAAGGCGTGGGGCGACTGGGCCGGCCCAGGTGTGGGTGGGCGGGCAGGTCCAGGCCACATCTGGAGGGAGCCCGTCCAGGGATTCTGGTAAGTGGGCCAGGGGAAGGGCGCGCCGGGTCCGTTCCCCTGTCCATGACCGGAGCCGCCGAAGGGGAAGCCGGTCCCGCCGCCCGCCGCCTCCGCCGCCGGGGCTCTTGCCAAAGGGAGCGCCGCCGCCGGCCGGCCGTCGTTCCGCCGACCGCCGCGCTTGCCCCGTTTGGGAAAGCCGCCGGGGGGAGGGGCGGGTGGCCCCCGCCTCGCCGGGACGGCGGCTTGGAAGGCGCGGTGGACTGGTGTAGCCCGCCGGAAGGACCCGTGCCGCCGCCGGTGCTGGAGTAGAGGGCGGTGGCGGGAGCAGTCTTGGCCATGGTCAGCTCCTCGATCTGCAGCTCAGCCCGTACCTTGAGGAAGTTGGGCAGGGGATCAGTGCGGCGTAGGTGAAGACCAATGGCGCTGAAGCGTTCGTTGAGGCCGCGGATGATGTTGAGGACGAGGGTGCGGTCGGAGACGGGTTCGCCGAGGTCGCGGAGGTCCTGGGCCTTGCGTTTGTAGAGCCGACAGTAGTCAGCGACGTTGAGGTCGCCTTGGCAGAAGGTGCGGAAGTCGGCGTCGGCGTACAAGGCCCGCGTCGCCTGATTCCCAAGGAATTGGGACTCAATGGCGAGCCAGATGTCGCGGGCGGAGGCGCGGTGCTTGGAGACGGTGTCGGCGAGGTCGTCGGTGATGGTGCCGAAGAGCCAAGTCCGCACGACACAGTCCATACGGACCCAGTCGGCGGAGGTGGGGATGGCGGCGTCCGACAGAACATGTTGCTCCAGGGAGTACCGGCCGAGGGTGAGAAGGAACGACTCGCGCCATCGAGCGTAGAAGGCGGACGTACCGTCAAGGCGGAGCGGGATGAGCAGGCGTATGTTCTGGACGCCGACCGCCTACGAGTGGAGATTGATAAGTGCCTTGGCCTCGTGTTGGGCGAGGGCGGCACGGACGGGGTTGTCGACGGTGGCGAAGGAGGCGTTGTCGTCGTCGTCGTCGAGTTGAGATGGCGGAGGTGTGTTGGCCGCGGCGCGCTCCTGCGCGGCGCGGAGGCGGGCGTCGGCGGCGTCGCGGTCCGCCCGCGCCGCGGCGGTGTCGCGTTCTGCCTCGGCCGCTCGGGCGAGGGCAGCAGCGCGGGCGGCCCCGAAGGGCGCGGTCGGCGAGGGGGGGGGGGTGTGACGGGCCGACCATCCAGATGAAGGCCGGCGGTGGCTGCGGCGGCGGCTGCAGCGGCGGCAGCCTCGTCGTCCATGAGCGGCGCTCGGGGGGGGGGGGCGCTGGGAGCAGCGCCGGAGTGGCGCGCTGAGAGGGCGGCGCGCTTGGAGCAGCGCCTGATGCGGAAGAGGAGAGGGCCTGGGTGAGAACTAGGCGTCTGATACCATGAAAGCCTCACTGTATTGATAGATAATTGAGTTACAGAGGGGGTTTACATATATAGGCTATCAGCCGAAGGGTCCATAGTGTGAACAAGAGTTGAGACTAATAACTAACAGAGGACTGCACAGGATACCAGGCAGCACTACACAAGACTCTAGGCATTAATAGTCGAGTGAAGAATACTAACAGTCTAACACCTAAGTCTTCACCTATTAATTTCTGTTAGCTGGAAAATACTTAAAGATTGTTGGATTACCTGTTTTACTTGGGTTTCTAATATGCATATGCTAAGCTCCATTGTAAATTTTTGAGTTTCCTATTTGGCAGGCTGAGTTTGAGGAGAAGGTGGCAATGGTACATAGAGACATAGTAAATCATGTAAGTGCACCTGGGAGTTCAGTGACTACCCCACTTGTATTTTCTGGAAGGAAATTATATGCAGATTGATAAATTAGAAAATCTTAACAAGTAACTGGTTATCCGAATCAACTAAACAGTTCTTGACTCTCTTACTGGAAAACATAATGCACCCGATAGCATTTAAACTTGTACACAAATAATTTAGTACTGCTCTCTTTTGCCTTGAAACGTGAATTATCTGTCCACCGTACCCTAATTTTTTTAAGTCCGAAAGCAAAGTTCCAGAAAAGTCTCGTACCTACAGCACTTCATTGATCCTACTATTGTAGTTATTGATCTTTCCATGTGTTTGTCTTACATGTTATTGATCAAATTGCCATTTTTCAGTGGATTGAAAGAGAGCTTGTGATACTGGAAAGAAATATTGACACAGCACATATGAAAGGGTGGCACCCAGAATATCCTTTCCAGACTAATGAACACCTTTTGATAAACTTCTACCGTTTCATTTTTATGTCATTTTAGTTTTCTATTTCACTATCAGTACTTTAGTAGTTTGTTTTGTTAGTACCATAGAAGAAACTTCCCGCAGGGTTTCTTCCTTGACTCGTTATTTTCTTACAATGGAGGAATTACTGCAACGAAAAAAGCTTCTTAGTACACCAGCTGAAAGACAGCGTCGACTTGAAGAGATTCCTGAAATTGTTGCAGATACAGAATATGAAGAAAAGAAAACTGAATTGGAAGTTGCAACAGGCAACTCTTCTCAAGAGAATAGAGGTGCAAATACTTGAAATTTTGGTTTCTTAAAATACCTTTTCCTTCTTTTGGATCTGTTTTACATTCATAATTGTTCCAAATACCTAAGTTACAATACTCAATCCAACATCTCGTTGCGGAAAACCTAGTTTAGACAAAATAGAGCTACATCATTTTCATAGTGCATCATTTTACAAAGTTAATAAAGTCTGATCAAATGGCACCATGTAATAGTTCGTACTAAACGACTCGTCTGGATAAATCACAACATATCATAGAAGCAGGTAGCATGCAATCTTCTATTATCTGCATCCACATCCATCCAGTCACCCTAGAAGCTGACAACTTTTACCTAGTGAACCCAGATAACAATGTTTTAAGCTTTTCCATATTGAATACATCGTGTCCTGTATTATCTAATTTGAAAAATTAAAACTGATTTACTTTGAAATCATTTAAATGGTCAATGTGAAGCCACTTATATAAATATTACTGGCGTTTCAGTTTAGTGTGCTGTGATTTGATTCATTTAGATTTCGTTCTTATTTAATGTTCACTTATCAATAATGTTATGTTATGTTTGATTTGGACATTTTCATTGTTTATTGGATATGTTCCCTATTGAGATAACTGAATACTTTTAGAGCTATTTATATCATCTATGTGTATTAATACTTTGTTATGTATGGCGTCACATTTGGCAGACGCCAGAGAAACAGGGGAGCTGGTAGCAAAGCAGAGTAGTTAGGATAAGATTTGTTTAGCTTGAGAGATAAGTTGGTTTAGAGTTTTGTTAGGGAGTTAGTTAGCTAGGGGCGGTCTTATAAGCCCAGGATTCAGTTGGGGGGAATCAAGCTTAGATTGAATCGTACTTGTAGCCGCTGTCCTGCCCCTTCGGTGCGGCGTCGAGCGCCAACACGGCTCCGACGCGCCGGCGAGGTCCAGGGCCGCGGCCTGCTACCTCCTTTGACTACAATCTGAGATCAATTCCTCCCACCAATTCCTCCTCCCATCACATACTTTTAGAGCTATTTATATCGAGAGAATACATTTATGTATTATGATTCACAATCCTTCATTGTGTCGTTCACTCTCCTGACTTTGTCCTATTTGTTGCCATTTGTGGTTTGCTTTTGTATCTATGTGGTTAAAATGTTTTTACTTTGGCCATGCACTCCTCACCCCCAAAAGGTTCCAGCATCTAGGGTGTTTCTCGTGTTTGCTTCCCATTCTGAACTTTATTTAGTTACTACTATGATGGTGAGTTTGTCTGATTTCTGTCCACCAACTTAACTTCCTTGTCTCCAGGAGCAGCACAACAAGTAGCTAATCCTCTAAACGATCTTAAAGAGGAGCCACCGAAAGGTTTGTTTCAGTTCTGATGTCTCGAGTAGCTAATGTTTATAAAAGTTACTCTACCTGCTTTTCATTTGCATCATATTTTGTTAGACAATGTATATGTGCTGTATGAGTGCGTGTATTGGGCCTGGATAGCAAGAGAGATACGGGGAAATCTTGATTGGTCATGTTTCCATAAACCTCAAGATCTCCTCCCCCTATATTTATGTCACCTATCCCTCTATCAATCTAATCTACTATTTCACGTCTTCATTGCTTTCATATTTTTTTTCACTTTGACAATCTTTATGCTCCTTGTTCATTAATCTATTTAGTTTTATTATCCACCTCCACGTTCTGTTTTTTTACTTATTTGCTAATTAGACCTTAATTTTGTATTATATCGAACAAATTGTGGGTTCGCTTCTTTTACTATTTAGTTTATAGTATTCTTATCTTGTCTCCAGGTGAAGCAGCGGATGCAATGGAATGCTTAAAAGTCATTGAGAAACCACCAGAAGGTTTGTTTTTAGTTGTTAACTTGTTATGGACAGAAAGGATGGGCTTAAGTATTGGAGGCATAGAAATAAGGACTAGTGTGCCCCACCAAGTAAATGGATTCAGCTGAGTCTGCAGATGGCTGAGATATGCATGTTACTATTTATAGTAGAGTTGGATTAGTATATCTCTGTTCCCTTGTCCACTTCAGAATCATGTTTACTAAATAGTTTGGTCAGAACTTATACAACTGTACGACACCTCTTATATAACTGTAGGTTGTAGATAAGTCTGAGCTACAGCAAAGCTCTGCCCAACTAAATCAGTTTGGTCAGAACTTTTTCGCACGAGAGAAGTTTGGTGATTAGAGTTGATAATATTAGTACCGCTATTATGATGTTTCTGTATATAGCAACTAGGAGAAACGTTGTTTGCAATTGTTTTTATCAGTTTGCTTTTTTTAAAGAAATATTAAGTTGCGCTCGTGTTTTATTCACACTGATGTGCTTAAAGGAGCGTACTTTTATGTTGACCATATCTTTTCACATGAAAAAGTGGGTATATACCACGAGAAGTTGACCAGTCTAGTTTTTACCATCAAAATTTATATGCCGTGCAAAGCTGCATCTGTGTTGTTAGATTACCTTTCGCTAAACCCTAGAATTATGTCACTTCCCATTTTTTTCGGGATAAGCAACTGTAGTGAGATATGAGCGTTACACCAATAGTTCTTGTAGTTGAAATGAAACCGCATCATGATCAACTGTGAGGGGTTGGCCTGGAAGAGCAGAGCAATCACGCATGGGGCATGGCAATATACACAATGACATGTTTGTCACTATTAGTGGTCCAGCCAACCTTGTCGATGACGATGTTCACTGATGCTCATTTGCTCAACTACCTAGATGTTGATTTTGGCTTCAAACAAGTTGGCTGCTAGTCGGCAAGTGATGATACCTTTTAGTCTGGAAGGGATTATGTGGGATGTAAGGTGTCGCAAAGAAAAAAAAAGAATGATAGATTTAAGGATTGGGCAAGGGCAGGGGTGTTCAAACTTCAAACCAGTTTTGCACAACCTGCACAAACCGGATTGCGGGGAAAATAAACTAATCGTGAACACTATGCCAATCCATCCAGTTTGAACTGCCCTAGGCCAGGGGGGCATTTCGGCCCACTATTGATGGTAGGAAGTATAAATTAGATGAAATGTTAAATACCGAACATGGACGTTTTTTTACTCTATATAAATGAATTGGCATATTTTGGTGGTTCAAAACCTAAACTGGTGGACTTTCTATAGTACATAGCTAATTTTCCTTTTCTAAACTACATTGAATGGTGGATTTGTTGTCTGCTCTGTATCTAGTATTTGGACCCACTTAAAATGCTTCTTTGCAGGTGCAGGAGATCAAGTAATTGATTCATTGAACGTTCTGAACAAAGAATCATCAGAAGGTTGGTTTCAGCAGTTATTAGTTACGATGTTTCGAATTGCTTTTGTTTAGGAAAATAATTCTACCCTTTCTTTTGTCTACCTTAAACATCACACTTAAAGCTGACAGATTCTCAAAAAAAACGGGAAACAATTTTAAGTGTGGTGGACCCCAAGTAACAATGTTCCAACCCTTTCTTATCGAATGCTTCAACTCTTGAATTATCCATGATGATGAATGAAAGGCCTGTTTCTCCAAAAAAAACTCTTGAATTATCCATGATATTTCTTTATAAAAATACATTTGAACGGGCATCTGGGAATTATTTTCCCAAAACCTAATGGTACTTTGGTTTAGTTGGCGTTTGACATACTTTGGTTAGGTTGTAAATTGATCTAATATCATGGATAACTTGTTGAGCCTCACAAAGTTGCCGACGGCGAGACTACGGCAACAGTGGAGAGGGGCAGCGGGGCAGTGCCTATTCAGCTTGAGCCACTCGGTGTGCTGCCATGCTGGAAGCACATGAGCAGCACGATGACGACCAATAAGGCACTGAGAACAAAGGTTATCTCCTGTGGCTTGTGGCGCACTTGCGCCAAGCTACCGCAATGAAGCTGTAGCCAGACCACCACAATGGAGGGGGGCACGCAACCCCCCAATCCTGTGTGCTAGATCGAGGAACGGTAGCATGAAATGGGTTGAGCAGCTAGATCTATGACAAAGTTGATGGATTTAATCCGTGGACAGGCTCCTGCTCCTCCACTGATTCCAGCAGGCTCAACTTTCCTATTAGTGAAATCATGACTAATTGTAGTACGATTATGCTGTTAAATCTAAAAAGATGCTATGAACTAAATACTGCACCTAAAATTAGAAATAAATGAATTCTTTTACAACGATGGCATAATATCAAGCGGGCCAAGGGGCCTCCTTACCTTGCTTTCCAACAGATGCAGAGACCCATTAACTGATTCTTTAAGATGCCCTGCTAAGTGCTGCTTTCCGTCTAATAATTTACTATCCCGCACCTCTACTTTTTATTTCGAACTACATCTCCAGCATTAGATGGAACTATTGATGGAGTTGCTTGCTCTCCATCTAATACTAAGGCCTGCTTATGTGCTTCTCTCCAGGTGCTATGGAGCAAGTACCTGATTCTTTAATCATTCTTAACAAAGAATCGTCAGAAGGTTTGTTTCAGTTATGATGTTTTGGATAATTAATGTTCAGTAAAATTACTCTACCTGTTTTCCATTGTTTTACTTTATAACTTCCCTCGTATAACTGACCACAATCAATGGGCACTTTTGGTGATTTTGTCTGCGCTATCAGTGGCATCTAAGCAAGGTGATGCTGCTCGTGAAGCTCCTTCTGAAGGTACTGTATCATGATTCTTTTAGCTCCCCATTACTCATTTTCCAGTGGATCCTCTTATGCTAACAGTTATAAAAAATCTAGTGCTAACAGTTATCAAACAAACATCTTGATTTATCTATTTAATCAACTCAAAATGTTCTAAAAAACACTGGAACCAGTCCGAGATCATATTTACTGCCGTATGAAATTTTTAATCACAACTTGATTGACACTAGACATAAAAGGAAAATTGTTTCTGTTTAGGATGGTTAATTATATTGCATTCAGTAGCTGTAATAAGATAATATCTCCTTGCACATGTAATTTGTTCGAACCTTGGGTGCCTTCTTATGGCTGGTCATATCTGTCACGTACTGCTTCTGCTTGTCCCTTCAACATGTATAACCATCAAATCTTTATAAAAGAAGTCAAAATCATTTCTTCTTATATAATGATCCTTAGGGATGCAAGTTGCAACAGAGTCAGATTCCAATTGGACACGAACCACTCTAGTTTTGCTATAGTGCACCTGGGTGCATTCTGTATAGAGAATGCACCCACCCTTGTTGCAACTAGGTTTTGTCCAGTTGCAACTGGGGCTCATTCTGGTTGCAATTTATTCACGTCGGGTTGCAATTTATTCACGTCGGGTTGCAATTAGGAGTCTAGTTGCAATTGGTTCGTGTCCAATTGCAACAGAGTCAGATTCGTTGTAATTAGTTCCGTCAAGTTGCAATTAGTATAGTGTCACAGTTGCAATCGGTTAGTCTCTTTGTTGCAATTGGTTCGCGCCTAGTTGCAGCTCGGCTGGGTTTAGTTGCAATTGGTTCGCGTTGAGTTGCAATTGGTCCGTCACGTTGCAATTGGTTCGCGTCGAGTTGCAATTGGTCTGTCAAGTTGCAATTGTTTCAGCTGCGAAGTTGCAACCGCAGGTAAGCCTGCCACTGGGGAGGGTATGGACAAATCCACTCTTGTTCATACCCAAATCCAAATAATTATTATCCACTTCTTACCCTCCCCATTCCCACCCATACCCAATGGATAACTAATTTTGTACTAGATTCTATACATACCCAATTGATTATTTGCACCCTCCCCACACCCTACCCTCCCCATTTCTTCATTGGATAATTATTTTCTACCCATACCCTCCCCATTTGATGTGGGTGTGGATTTGAATATGGACAATGGATAAAAACAACAGGCATAACCGCAGGGTCTGTGCATTTGCTATACAGAATGCACCTGGGTGCATTTTAGTATCGCCCTATATATATATATATATATATATATATATATATATATATATATATATATATATATACATATATATATATATATATATATATATATAGGACTCCGCTATTCGGTACCCAGGGGACTGAATAGCTATTGAGCACCCGAGCCCCAACCCCGCACCACCCGAGGCGGGAATACCGCGCGAACCTCCGGTTTTTCCTTCGCTCCTCCCGCAGCCTATTTTTTTCTCCCTCGGTCCCTCGGTGGACTCCGTGTGGACTGGTGTTGTGTCTGCCGAACGTGCCATGGTTTATTTTATTTTTATTTCAAAAAACTCCTATGTTGGGACTCGGCGTTTGGCAGGTAGGGGCACATATACTCCTATGGTGGTTTATTTTATTTTTATTTCAAAAAACTCCTATGGTGGGCCTCAATGTGTACCGTGGCTATTCGTTTTGTATTTTGATCTAACACTGTAGTAGAATATTTTAATATTTACAATCTAAGATTTTGCACCAAAATATACCTCCATATTGCTGAGAATGGTTACATTTTTGTCCTTTGAAGACAATGACGGTACACTATATTGGAACCAATTAATCTGTGCCATTATGTATCCAATGGTCACAAATGAGTGATTAATGTTTTATATTACAGAAAGGAGTGACCGAACCATTAAAAGAAGCATTGGATTACAAAGATTACGAACTATGTAGCTCTAATAGTTAATTCATAAGGTATATGACTTGTATTCATATCCTTGTTCCTCGGACACTAAATATTTCATAACTGTACAGTACAAAGGTAGTGACTCTTGAATATTTCCAAACAGGCCATGTAATCAAAGATTACAAGGTGAATAGTGAATAGTAAAGGCCATGTAATATAATGTTGCACCCGTAGCCTTGTAGAGTTGTAGTGGTTCTTTCATGTAGCTTCTGACCTCTTCCACAATAGCATGCCTATCAATCTCAACCTTGAATTCATCGCAGGTCTCCAATCACTACATTGACACATACATTTTCAACGAGGAATTCAGGCTATACTAATCTGCAGCATCAGAACAGCTACACCACACATTTATTCATGAATTCAACCATCAATTTCAGTAAGCTATCATCATCTGTACAACAAAAAGAGGGTGTCAAGTTGCAAGTAGTGTTTTCAAATACTACTCGAAAATAAATATCAAAATGATATCGAACTCCTTTCTGCAATGCAACAATCATATTGGAAACTTTCATGGTAGAGAAACAGTTTCATGTCAATCAACGACATAGTGACAAGTGATGCAAAAATCATGAGGAACAGTGAAGTTATATGAGGAACACAAAATTCAGTGTAAGGATAACCAGATCCTACAATACATTCCTTGGAGACTTGAAGTTGCCACAACAAACCCAAAAAAAAAAATCAGTTCAAAGCTTATTCCCCGCAAAAAAAAATCACAATGTTTGGAAACTTTCTGCAATGCAACAATCATATTGGAAACTTTCATGGTAGAGAAAGAAACAGTTTCATCTCGATCAACGGACATAGTAACAAATGATGCAAAAATCATGAGGAAATCCAAAGCTTCATATCATTTGGAAATATTAGCAAAGAATATCGATCCAAACTTATTAATATCAGTCTATCAAACCAACCAGGTCTGTACCTAGCAGGCTAGCAGATTTGGATTCAGTATGTCTTAGGAGTGGTGGCACTGCTCTGATATTTCTTTCATGATACGATGTTTATGTTAAGATGAAGATTACTTCCATTCAACTGCGGGGAATCAAAAATTAAGCGACCCCTCCCTGGTTCTGGAAAATAAGGTTCTTATTATAATTGATCTAAAAATATAGTATCATTATGCATTTGAAGAATCTGAATAAAAGTTGTTTATCAGAGAAACCTTAGGCTACCCACAGCGTGGCCTTTTACCGATGCTTGAATCATGAAAGAGAACGTTCAGGCATCGAGGCAATCCACTGCGGTGGCGACGCTGAAATGAAGAATGGAGCTTGCGAGGCATGTCCATGTGTCGATGCTGAGAGTATACAAAATAAGTTTCACAGTTGGCTGACAAAGTGCCCAAGCATGCGACTCTGGGTCCACTTCACTCAGCATCGATGACATTGTGCACCCTGAGATTTTTTTCAGCATCAATGTCAAATAGCAGTCATTATTATCTCGACATCGGTAACACTGTGGGTACTCTTATAAGATATAGTATAATTCTCTGAAAGTAAGAAGTTGAATACCTGATTGAGTTCTCTTAAGTAAATCACTAATGAGTATTTTCAACATTCAAGAAACAATACTGATGCCATTGATTTAGAACATTAGCAAAACAGGAGTTGACAATACACTAGAATGCTTTATAGCTCATGGAAATCAGTAAGATTCATATTGGACATGAAGTCAGGAAACATGCTAGCTTTTTAATAGGTAATTAAGCTCACGTCCGCATGAGTTGTTGCCAATATATAAAAGAGCAGTGCAAACTTCAGGAATAACCTTTCATTGTTACGAAGGAGCTCAAACTACATATAACCTTGTCAAAAAGGAGTACTTTCCAACATTTCTAAAGCTAGTTTAGGAAATGAAAGGTATGATTCTATTCTTATGAGATAATACTAAATTAATTAATAGCATGGCTACATGAAACAAGCAGCACAAATCAGGACAATTATGAATAGATAGAAAAATCACTTGCAGAGTAAAAGAATGAAATCAGGATACCGAAAACACAACTTGCGGTACTTCATCTTGGTGTTGGTGTGATTTCTCTAGCACACGGCTTCTTCTAATTAGAATTTCTAATTCACAATTAGAGAATGTGCTCCGTATTTTAGCAATACTGAATGCACATGAATGGGAATGGATAAGCTCACTTGAATCCATCTGCCGAGTACCTCCACAAACTGTTGCTACGTAGTATCCCAGCTAGCCTGCTGCCGCTACTCTCCCGCGGGGACTTAAAAATTAGAGGAAAGGTGAGCTTAAACCTTCTAATGCACGACCCAATCCCAACAAAAAAACACGAAACCTCATGATCCAGTTACCTGTATCTAATTGGGTCGATAAAGCGCAGCGGCCAGCTTGCCGACAAGCTGAGTTTAGAAGCACAATTTGGTGGAGGGCATCGGCATGGACATCGATGCACAGAATCAGGAGGTTGGGGAGTGGGAACCGCTGAGTGGTCTGTTGCGCCGGGGTCGCGTGGAGTCGATGCGCCGGGTAGAAACAGATGAAGCCGCGGTGTCAGTTTAGCCGGGGTTGCGCGGAGGCCGACGGGAAGGGAAAAGGTGAGGAGCGGCGGCGACGGAAGGGCAGGCGGTGGATCCAGAGCTGGAGGAGGCAGAGGCCGGTCGGGAGGAGCCATGCGTTGGTTCCTGATCCGAGCAGCGGGACGCGCCGGTGGCCGTGTGGACGGGGCGCCGACGACAAAAGGGCTGCATAGCGGAGCACATGGGGCAGCAGAAGAAGGGGGCGACCTGGCAGGGGTTCCGGCGGCGGCGGTAATGGGTCTGGATCGAGCGCAGGCGGGGCTGACGGGGTCACCGGCGAGCGGGTTCGGGGGGTGGTGGCGGATCGGAATCAGGTGCTGGGATACGTGTAGGCGGCGGCGGACGCAAGAGACCGGGCTTGAAAACTACCGCAGATAACACAGGACGTGGGGTCCGTGAAAAAAAAACGGTAGAAGCTGGCCTGATGCATGCGCAAAGGTGGCGCCTACACGGTGCGAGGTTGGCTCCGGTACCGAATAACAATTCAATACCCAGGATACTATATAATATACTCCTATATATATATATATATGTATATATACATATGTATATATATACATATATATATATATATATATATATATATATATATATATATATATATATATATAAAATGAACTAGAATGGCATTCTGCGTAAATAATTTTGGAGGAGAAATGAATTAGAGTGGCAAGTCAACGTAATTAATCAGCTGACCCAAAAAACACTATCGGAGACCCACTTGCATCCTTAATTGATCCTATACATCCAGTACTGCTAGTTTTGGGTCTTACGTATTCTTTTGTCCACGCAGCTCCTGAAGCCTGCTTCAGTGGTGCTATTCTTGATAATGCACTGCATTCTCAAATGCACGATACTCAAGGTTTGCAACTCAAACCCTTGGCTAATGTGGTGCAGTGATAGATCCTTAAAAAGAGGTTATATTGCATATTTGGCTCCTGTATCTCAATGTTTTGAGTTTGATGATAATTGGTCAAAGTGTTAAGTAGAATTTAGTTGACTGGCATTGTGAAAGCAAACAGTTTTTGTTTTGTTAAAAGCCAATATTTAAAAGTTTTAAAGATTAAGAAACTATGTGGATAGGCATGCTATGCTGCACCACCTCTTATTGTATTTTTTTATGGGTCATGTAAAAAACTGATAACATCAAGTATTAGTGGCACATAATTTGTATAGATAATAAAAATAGGTAGCTAAATCATATAGTTCCATCAATAGCCAATTTCGCTTCTACCATTTGGATAATTGCACCAGGAACTACTTTTAATTTCATCATATTAAACGTATCTTTTCTTTTGATGCATGGTGATGTCCTGTATATAAAATACTAAGTGTCACAGTATAAATTATAAAGCTCTTTCATCTTTAAGAGACCGCTCGGATTGATGGTCTACACAGCACAGCATAGCAACCTAAGCCCCTAGAATGGCTCCAAATCTTGGAGCTTTTATAGGTTAGCTGCATGTTTAGTGTTTAATATACTGTGCTGATCTGATTGCGGAAAAAAAATATATGTTTCCATCCTAGGTCTGCGGTCCGCCCCCGATCTGATTGTGCTGGTGTTGATTATGCCCTGCTGCAGCTGTTCATTAACTGTTTGCTTTGAAGAGATTGCACTATGGCATGCTATTCTCAATTCTGTCATTAACTTTCTAACAGTTTCCTCTTTTTCACCAACCACAATTAATTTTTTAAGCTATTGCAGATCATAGCCCAACTCGAGTCATTGATGTTGACCGAGAGGAAAGTGACCACTCCCGGCGAGTTGTCATGACGAAGGATAAAGAAGTTGAAGTCATCAATCTAGACAGCGATGAAGATGAGGATCTCCCCACGGTGCAACATAAGCCAGAAAACAACACAGTGCATGCTCTAAGGGTCATGAATGGTGGAAACATTCTCCTACAGCGATCCGAGTCAGCCTCGCCTGCAACCTATGCACCAAGAGGCATGAGTGGAACTGTTTGCAAGTCAAAACCTGCAACCGCGAATGGGGTTCTTCAGCCAGAGCTGCGCCAGCCAGCACCTGCAACCATGAACGGGGTTCTTCCCCCCGAGCAGCGCAAGCCAACACTGGCAGCCATGAACGGGGTTCTTCACCCGGAGCAGTGCAAGCCAGCGCCTGCAGCCAAGAACAGGGTGTCACCTCACGAGCCCTTGTGGCATTACGTAGATCCTCAGGGAGATCCCCGAGGGCCGTTCGCGCTGGTGCGCCTGGCTTTGTGGAGACAGGGCGGCTTCTTCGACGAGGACTTCCGAGTGTGGATGACGGGGCAGAAGGCCGAACAGGGTATCTTGCTTACAGATGCCCTCAAGATGCACATGTAGCCTGCTCAGTCACCAGTGCCTTTAATTTTGCTACGCCCTGCTGTAATTCAGTCGGGCATATGTGGATGTAAATGTTCGTTCTGGGTTGAATCTTGGATGGGCAGCTCGAAGCGTTCAAAGGTCAGTCGAGAAAGAGAAAAGTTTTTTTATTTTTTTGAGAACAAGAAAGAGAAAAGGTTAGACAGTTTAGTTCTGAGTAAAGCATTATCGTTATCCCAATTTGCAACGCCGGTGGACTATCCGGCGATGCTTTGGTGGCAAAGTTTGCTAGGTTGGTGGCGACTGACGATCTGCTATTGCTACTCGATTCCTGTGAACGTTTTGCATATTTGCAATTTGGCACACGAAAGTAAAAACTCTTACCTAACGTCACAAACAACCTGAACAAGTGATGAAATGATTAGTACGCGATGTACAATGGAGACGTCTTACACCGATCACTCTGCTGCTCAAAAATATCACTACTATGGGATTGGGATGTACACCACCTGCCCAACATGGCAACAAGCATGGTTGCGCAAGAATGCAAGGAAAAACATTCGTAATTACATCAGAAGGTGCATCATCATCTGAATTTAGCGTCTCATGACCTTGCCAACTTGGCGTTGGTTGCGAAAAAAGCTCAGAAGAACCTGTGCCTGCGCATGCACAACAAAAGAAAATGGTAAGCTGGTGTATGTAGCATATGGGTTCCTCTTGCAACCTTTCACTTATCAGCATCAAATACAGAACTGAAAGTGTCAGCTTATGCCAAAATCGATAGCCTGTTAGGAACTGCAAGTGCAACAGTACCTTCTCTCTTGCACGGGCCGTGCCTGATTGCGACAACGCCACCAAAGGTGGCATGGCGCCTTCCTGGAGCACCAGGTTGCAGAACTTGCTGTTGTTGGTGCAGAGCTGCAGCAGTGCAGCGGCAGCATTCTCCTTCGCCTTGGCTGAGCCTAGCTCGACCACCTCAACCAGCACGGGAATACCACCAGCCTGAGCGATGCCATCCCTTCCCTCCTGCACTGTGGCAAGGATTGAAAGGACGGAGACAGCCTTGTCAACCATCCCTGCTGCTGGATCCATGAGCTCCACCAGGGGCTTTACAGCTCCGGCATCAATGATACGGGCCTTGTTCTCGTGAAATATAGATAGGTTGAAGAGAGCCGTAGCTGCATCCTTCTTCCCCTGTGCATTTCCACCTTCTAGCAAGTTTACTAGTGGTTTAATCGCGCCGGAGCGTCCAATTTTGGCCTTGTTATCTTCATTTACTGAAAGGCTGAAGAGAGTAGCAGCTGCATTTGCTTTTGCTTCTGGGTTACCCGTCTCAAGAACGTGGATGAGAGGCTCAATGGCATTGGCGCTTGCGATGGCGATCTTGTTGTTGTCATTAATTGACAAGTTAAGCAGTACTGTTACAGCACTTTCTTGTGTTCTGGGATCTGCAGAATAAAGAAGACTCACCAAGAAGGGTATAGCACCGTGGTTTGCAATGGCAATTCTATTCTCCATACTGTGCCTAGAAAGAACCAGCAGCTCTCCTATTGCTGATCTTTGGAGCTCAGTAGACTCATTTTTCAGGTCCTCAATAAGCCTACGAACTTGAAGATCGACACCGGGAGAATCGGAGCTTGAATCCGCTGGAACAGCTTTATCTGATAGTTGACGCCAGATTAATTGACCTCTAGAACGAATACCACCCAACCTTGGCAGGCGATTCGGTTCTACCTTTGAGTTTGTGACCATTTGATCATTTCTAGCAGTTTCTGATGCACTGCTATTACTTGAGACCTGTTCCTCCTCATGCTTGACGACGGCTTCAAGATGGTTGCTGCTCGAAGAAGTACCTGTGTCGATATCACTACTGCTAGTACTGCTTGGGAGATGCTGCTCAACATCAGAAACATGGAGACCATCCTTTCTTAACTGCTTAAGGGCTTCACAATCTTCAATTGTCTCATTGCATATCGATTTGTTTGCTTCAGTAGATGTTGACTGTAACCTCAAAGCTTCAGATTCAGAATCATCTGTGTCATCAAAAGATGATGCCTTGGAGATTTGGTCATCTGAGTCAGAATCATCATGTGTCAAATTTTGATAACGACTGTCCTCTGAAGAAATCTTATGTTCTGGTGAGCCAGACTTGTTTGACCTTGGAGAGTTATCAGATAGATGAGATCTATCGCTTGTACCATCATTTGTCAGGTTCAGGAAAACAGGAAAGCTCAAACTCAAGAGTTTCACAGGATCTGGTAGCACTATGCCATGTATCTCAGACCAATTTTCTATCAACTGTTTGACAGTGTAATTAGGAATCAAATTGGTGTGCCCCAATGTTTGACGTGTCTTTGGGCAGACATTGTAGCCCAAGTCAAGCCATTTTTTGATGAAAACCCGTTCATATGTTTGACCAGATGCCACAATCACTGGATCTGACATTAGTTCAAGGGAAAGGGGGCAACAAAAATCAGCAGGAATGGGTACGCCATTAATGCTGTGCATCTGCTTTTCTTCAACGTGTTTATCAAGCATATAGTTGACTAATTTAAAGATATCGTTGATACCATCCAGTTCTGCACTATCATCAGCGCTAATTCTCAGTCTAATCTTAGACAGAGCAACAACCTCCATCAGCAATTCTTGATTTGTAGATAAGCTCAATGAAACTTGGATATTTGTCAATTGCTCTGACTTTGGCATAACTTTCCTTACAAGATCTCTGGAAGCCTCCCCAATAACAGCTGTCATTTTGTCACAGTGAAATTGCTTTGCTTTCTGAAATTACAAGTGACCAAGTCATTAGAAGACGAGACAATATCAAAAGGGTTGCATTGGTACGATGATAACATTTTTTGTTACCTCCAAGTACACCGAAATACAATTTGTTTCTGATGGTAACATGAGAGAATTGAGAGCTTGACACACTTGAAGCACATTTTTTTGCATCTTGGTAATGAGGGACTCCACCTGTGTGACCTTCATATAATAATTTGCAAGTATCATACAGTGAATTATATATTGAAAGCACTGCACTTCTATGCTGTGAGCTGTGTATCATGCATGTGAAGGACAGTAGTAAGGGAAAAGGATTAGGGAGTTACAAAATAAATTTTGCTCGTCATCCAATCCCAGCTTCCAACTAGCTTTACTGCGTCGTTGATGGCAATATCTAGTTCCTCAAGCACCTCTAGTAGTTTATCATCTGGAGCGACCTGGGTTAAAACTCCGCCTATGACCATCTTGAGAAGATCCAGGATTTCATCAATCTTCCTTCCATATCTCTTAACTAGCTCAGTTTCAACAACGTTGCTAGAAAGCAGGGCACGGAAGCTTGAAATACTATTGATAATTGACATTGGCACTGACTCCCCCATTGACCTGTACGAGGAACATAAAAGCAAGTCTATTTTTAGGTGCACAAGCCACCGAAACAAATGGATGGATTTGACAGTTCCCGTACAGCTTAACAGAAGCCACTAATGGGTCTTGTTTAAGAAAAACAGACGATCGCACATGCAAGCACATCTCATAAAGTGATCACTGGTGTAGCCTATCAATTGTATTGATAAAAAAATTGCACAGAATTTTGTTCCAGCCTCTTGAAATGGGGAAATTTAGCATGAACAGCGAATTATCATACTCAGCGTGTGCAACAAAAACCGGCGAGCAGGAACTCCATTTAGTTCTCCAAAGAGTACTCAAGTCGTCAGCTCCCTCAATCCCAATTCCCCCCAACTATCTCATAATCAGAAAGCCGAACTGAATCGAAACGCGAAATCACCTCAAAACCTCCTGCTAATCCCGAGTTCAGCCTAACCGAGCGCTCTCGCGCGAGCAGGTTCTCGCACCAGTCCCTTCTAATCGCAGCACTCCAACACTCCCCAATCACAAATGCAGCAGCGAACTGCACGGTCCGATGCCGAAGTAATCAAGCCGACATGATTACGATGCGCGGCGACCGGGGACGGGGAAGGGGTACGAGTGAAGGGCGCTACGCGTGCGAGGCGAGGAGAGGGGGGGCGATTTCGTACCTCCGGGAGCTCCAATGGCAGTCGCCGCCGTGACCCCGTGAGCTAGCTCCACGCGGCTCGCGAGGCGGACGCGGGGGCGCAGGCGCGGAAGACTGGGCAGGCGCCTAGAGGAGCGTGTGAACACGAGGGGGAGGCGGCAGCGACAAGAGCGAGAGAGCCCGGTTAGGCGGGGGTTGTTGAGGTGGAGATGATCCAGGTGCATGGTGCTCCGGCTACTTTGCATTGCTTACCTGTGGGGTCACAAGGAGGGACCAGTGGTTCTTCCGTGGACCGGGTGCACGGACGTGACGAGGTCCGTCTGCGGGACGGCAGCAACTGCTCCCTGAGACGTGGGTCCCGCTGCTGATGGCAGATTCCCAGTGCTGCTGCTGCTGGGATTGCACCGGGCGTCTGCACGGACTGGGAGGTGGGCCCTGTCCCTTTTTTTTTCGAGATGAGAGGAGCCTGGTTTCCAGCGATGTGGGGCCCGCGGGGAACGCTTTTATTCGTCGCGCCGCGTGTACGGACGGACACTAGCGGACCGAGGTTCATACTCTCAAGTGGGCCAGATCATGGTCATGGCCCATGGGGATCTCGGTCCACATGCCACTGAAACATTGGGCGTGCTAACCTCAATCGGTGCCGAAAGTAAAAAAAATTACTGGTTTCAAAAAAAAAGTGAGGAAAAAAACTTAAGAAAGGTTTTTTTTACAAGGAACATATATTAAACACTAGCAGCATGATGCTGAAAAAAACATTACAGAGTTAATGGTTACAAATTGGAGTGCACTCTGAAGTGGGCACCCTTGAGAATGGGAGGGATTAGTACATAAATTGGGGGAAGAAGGCTGGAAAGATAGAATACTTTGAAAAGCTCTTCTTGCTAGAGAATCAGCCATTTGATTTTTAGTTCTTGGTATCTTTGCCACCGAGTAGTATGCATTGAAAGAGGCTTGAATAAGTTGAGTGAAAGGCTTGATCCTCCAATCCGGAGGATTGGAAGGATCAGGACCATTAATACAATCTGTAAGAATTTGGCTGTCGGTGTAGAACTGCGTGTGCTCCAAGTTCATTTTCCTGCATAGAGAAAAAGCTAAAGCAAGAGGTGCAGATTCAGCCATTAACACCGAGGTGGAATCCTGCATGAAAGCTTTGATAAAAACAGAAAAAGGAGGATTGTCATATGTATTGACTATGAAAATGCCCAATCCTGCAAATTTAGGAGAGTAATTATTGAAATCTGGAGCAGTAGCTGCATCCACATAACAACGGTAGCCATGAAAGTTAGAGGGAGGAGAGGGTGGTAAGGGACAGGAGGTAGTGTTATGAAAGTTATCTCCCCATGCTTGGGAATTCGAAGCAAAATGAGACTGAGCTGCATAATGTACCTGCATAAAAGTCCATACCTTTCTTTGGAAGCGTTGATCATTTCGTGCTTTCCATATGTACCAAAGAAGAAGGAGAATCTGAGTCAAGGTTTGGTATGTGGCATTGGAAGGAAGGAAATGAGGCAATATATGTTGGATACCATCTTGAGTGAGATCAATAAGGTGGAGGTAAGGGGGAGAGCAAAATGATCCCAGACTTGGTGTGACAATTGATAGAGAAAGAACAGGTGTGAATCATTTTCTACTACTCCACAGGTAGTGCAATGTTTGTCTATGTGTGTAGCAAAATGGCTAACTCTATCAGCCGTGGGAATAGCATTTCTGAAAAGTCTCCAGGCAAAGGTTTTAAGCAAGGGGGGCATTGTTTTGACTTTCCAGATTTTCTTGAGAATTATTTCAGTGTGGGAGGATATGGCTCTGGAACCTGTGGCGGGGAGGGAGTGGGTCTGTTGAAGCTGAAGGGATTTGTAGATTTATTTAGAGGTACAAAGACCATTTGGTGCTGGTTTCCATCTGAGGATATCATTTTGCTGGGACTGAACTATTGGAGTATTGATGATTTGTTGTACCACCTGTTGGGAGAAGGTAGTGGAGAGTAAATCCTGATTCCAGTCAGTTGTACCCTGCAGCCACAAATCAGATATTTTTGCAGGTAAAGGAGTATTAGTTACTGGTAAAAGGATATGGTCATGAATAGTAGACCAGGAGCTCATCCAAGGGGATGACCAAATGGAAGAATTGCCTGCATGTATTTGAAGTGTAGAATGTTCACTTAAGTGGTGTTTGATCTGCAAAACAGAAGACAAAAAACTGATTTGGGCCCTGAAATGGGGTTAGTCCAAAAGGAGGAGTTAGGGTAATATTTAGCCTGAGGTTGTGCTAATTCAATGCTTGTGCTGACATCTCAAAATGTTCCTTTATGAGATGGTTGTTTGAGAAATAAAGTCATGCACCATCTTCTTACTACTTCTTTTTGTTTGGTTTGTGGAGTGAAATAGATTGATTTCTCACCACATCATCCCTAGTGAGCTAATAATTATTATAGACATGAGAAATAAGATCATCCCACTAAATTTTATACTAGAATCAACTCATGATGGATCACATCATCTAAAATGAGGTGGTTCCTCGAATCAAACAGACCATTAATCACCCATCTTATCATCAGCGAGTTAATTACATTTGTCATTGACATTTTTTAATTCATGAGGTTCCTAAGAAAGGAGTGGCTTTGACATTTGGAGCATGCTCTGCACAGCTTGGGCTATACTACGTACTCTAGTAGTAGTATAAACGAATTACAATGGCAATTTGATCGTGGCCGTCGAGTTCTCTGATCAAATGGCCCACATTAACGTGCTCAAATGGCGGCACACACAACTCCGATTCTTTTTGAAAGAACCACACCCAACCCTCTGCATCACCTACGCTACGCACAGCCCTTAACTTATTCAGTGTGGTACAGGTCCAAACGGAAGGGAGAAAAAAGGCAGATGGACATGTGCGCGCAGAGGAGGTGTCGAAACCTGTCTGCGTACTAGGAGTCACGGCCCTGCTCTGTCCCATGGCAGCGCCCACTGATCCCTCGCTAATGCGCCACTAAGCCATACATTAATCGGCCTGATGATGGCACGGGAAGCATATAGAAATAAAACAAGCCGCGGAATCTTCGAGATCCCTTAAACAAATGCCGCTGCCCGCTGGTGTTATCGGCGGAGCGATGAGATCGTACATGGAGTTAGGTTAGCGAGCGCTTTCGTCCCGGCTGGAGCTGGCCTGCCTCTTCCTAATCAGACGCCATTAGAGAATGCCCAGTGATTGAGAGACAGCCAGCCAGGACGTGCTGGATATTAAACTAGTAATATAGGAGTGCTACACATCCTCCGTATAAAATAACTGGATATGGAAGCAGCTAGGTGATGATCCTTTTTAAATAGGAGATCAGTATGCATGAAAGGCACAGGCACAGTTAAGTTACTTAATTAGCTGCTAGCCTGCCTGCTACGTACTTTGGGTGCAGTTTACAGGCAATGATGATATTGCTATCTGGTGCTTCATGCACACGTAAACACTCATGCATGTATTGATTAGCTGGGTTTTATGCAGATAAGAACGTAGGTATGACTCATCATCCATGTCCCTGTTTTTTTTCCCTTTCCTTTCCAGCAGTTTGGTTTTCATCATGAACTCGATCTTTATTTTCTGATCAACTTACGCAAGTATATATGCACACTTTAACCAAAGGTGCATCTCCTTTTCTGTTGCCACACGGCAACGTGCGTGATCACGCGCAGATATATACAACAGTTTAGTTAATTCCCTCGACGATAGATGCAGAGGATGAGAGGATATGCAAAGACGATAAGATGAAGCACCAGCTAGCTAGATAGCTTTCGGCTTAACAAAATCCATCAGCTTTAATTCTAGCTAGCTACATGCAATGTATGCTAGCTGGTGGTGGCCATACGCCCATATACGAGTAGTGTACATCAGCATCACCGAGGGATACATCGTTGTCCTCCAGAACCTGTACGCAGCATCGCGTCATGGCATCTATATATCGGTCTCCGCAGTAAAGTCCTCGATCCGGGCTTTCAACCGCACAGGCACGCAGCTAGCTACAGGACAGGGGAGAAGACGACGGCGGAAGTGATAAGCATGATGTCTACGTTGGCGATGGAATATGGCTAATCACTTTTTTGACTAATAACCATGATCGGTATTATCCGGGCACCACCTTTGAGCAGATACCAGCCAATAGCTAGCTAGCAATTGAACGCATTAATTAATATAATAACAACCCCGGCCGAGAGCTAGCTAGCTAGCGAGTGATGATAGATAGAGGATAGCAACGGTGAACAGTGCTTTAGCGCGCTGCATGATGCATGATTAGACGATCGATATGGTTATGCCCACGCGTCGTGTGTAGTAGTCTCTACTCCTGAGCCGGCGAGCTCTAGCTAGCTACGTCTCGATCATCTCCGGTCATCCACCCATGACCCACCGTACGTAACCCATCCGATCGCCGAGCGAGCGAGCGCGCTGCACACGGCGCAGAACGAGCCAGCAGCCACGCGGACGCGCACCCCGTGGTTCTTGCCTTCTTGGGGGCCTAGATATAGCTAGGTGCTCACGCGTGTCCTTTCGAGAAAAGGATGAAACGATCATCGACGAAGAACACGTACGTGCAAACCTCGAGCTGGAGACACGTAGTAGTACGTAATCTCGCCCAATTAAGCATATTCCACATGGCCGGATCGGATCGGATCGACGATAGGCACGCGCACACGCACTGTAGAAGAGATGAGTGCGAACACGCGCGAGGCGCGTACGGGGCCGGGATCGGAGACGGAGAGAGATCGACGACGACGGGACGACACGAGTCAGCGTCGGCACCAGTCGTTAGTTGTTTTCCTAGCTCCTTCCGGGCTCCGGCTGGCGGCGGATCGAGTTAATCCCAGCGGGTGGCGGCCCAGACGGGCAGTAGCGGCGACGACCTGGCCTGAAAGCGGCCACGCACCACACACGTCGCCGGCGAGCGTACGTGCAGGTGGAGGAACGAACGAAGTCGCTGGGTTGGGCGCCCGATCGAACCGAACCACTTTTCCAGCTAGCCAAGCGGCGGCCGCTAGCCGGAGACCGCGACCTCGAAGATAACACGAGGGGAAAACGAGAATAGTGGGGGCGGTGCTGACCGTTGACTGACGCCGCTGCGCGGCCAGCTCGCATGCACGTTGTACCTCTCGCGCTAGCTCGTCGCAATCCAATGCCGCCGCCGCCGCCGCCGGCCGGCTGGCAACCTAATCCACGCCGCCCGGGTCTCCGACTCCGATCGATTCGTCACCTGCATGCGTATAGCGTACGTGTCCGCGACGACCGTGCCCGTGCGTCCGCGCCGCTTGCTTTGAACACACGGGTCTCGTGAAGCGGATCTTCTTCTTCTTCCTCCGATCCATGCGCGCGCGCGCGTTACGCACATTCCGTGTCACGTGTGATATGTGCGGTATTTTGATGCGGCTCGTGGTTTATAGCAACGACCGAGAACAGAGAGAACCTACCTTTTCGATGTCTTCTCTTGTGTGCGGCATCGGGACTTCTGGGATCTTGTGTGGGGGCACTTTGCACTGTTCTCGATCGATCGGCCGGCTGGCTAGCCTACTACCTGCTACGTACTGCACCAAGCAACTTCGTGTTTCGCTGTTGATTTTCTTTATCATTAATTACTATTATTGAAAAAAATGTTGTAAACTAACTAAAAGATAAGGCATGCTTCAAAAAAAAGTACATATATTTTATATGAGGGTATAGTACGTACTGCAATAAAGTAAGTCACAAATAAAAAAAATTGATGCTTACATAACTTTCAATAAGGCGAATGGTTGAACCAACAAGTCAACAACGACAAAAAAAATATATGGAGGTAAAACTACAATAGCATCGTGAATTATTTGCAAATGTTTCATGGTAGAACCTTTTATCATCAGGATTCGAATCTTCGGTTTACCTGCTTCATTCGGCTAGGCTAAGATGATAGTTACAAAAAACATTTATATCAACCACTAAATGCCGTTCCATCCATTAAGATGGATGATAATAAGCTCACTTCATCGGTATGTTATCTTTAACCATGGTGCATTTGGGAAAAAATGGTTAGATATAGTTGTAGTCGAGGAGTGTAAATTAATTGCTGATCATCCAAAGGCGGTGAATATTTATCACTCTAAAATATTTCGAAAGGGTAAAATAATTGACCAAAGTTGTGTTCTTGATATAGACCATATTGTATTGGTAGTTTAGTACAAGATGATAGGTTTTTTTTAAAAAAACATATCATTTCTTTATAGACTTTGGTGAGCGGGTACAATAATCATACATCAGACTACCCATTAACTATTGCGCGCATTGCTAGAGTACTATTAAGATAGATTACAATATATTTTCTCCATCGTTTTGGTTGTATTTAAGCATGGACGTATACGGAAGATTAAATCAAAAGTCGTGTTGGATTTATTATATTTGGTGCAATTATTAGAAGAGTGTTAGAATAGATGGACATATATATTTGAGATGAGAGGGTGTTTCGTTCGATCATTCCAAAGGTGTGAATGTTTAGTAGTGTAAAAAAAATTATTGACCAACGACATTTCTCCACAGACCATTTATTGGTCCAAGATGACACATTTTTTTTACAATTATATTTCATCATAGACTTTGACGTATGCCCATGACATGATTCGTTATCAGTGAACAAATATTCGCCTCAATGATAAGCTAGCTGGGGATATATAGTAGTACTACTGCTCCAATACATATCTCAATGATAGTAGCAATAATTTATTAAAACGCTACCAAATCTCCCCTAGCAAATCATCATAATCCTAAATGCTCCAAAATCTGCTAGCTGGCTCCCCTTTTATCTCCAGATTGCCCCCTCAAAAAACCACCCGGTGCCAACTCCCAACTCCACACCTACCGCGCATAAACTCATGGGTCATGGCCGCCGCCTTCACCATCTCGTCGTCGTCGTCGTCGATCGACTCATCCTTATCCGACCCGTCACGTCCGCGCGCTCCGCACCGGGCCATCCGTACTTTCTCGGCCGCCCGCCCCCAGGCAGCCTCTCCCCGACGTGTCGCGCCGCCGCCACCGGAAGCCCCCCCTCCCCACCGCGCGGCCCCCGGTCCATTCCCGAAACGGAGTGGCCCCACGCTGCTGACGCCCGCGCGCGTCCGCCCAAGAAGAGTGACGTAAGCAGTGACAGAATTGGCGCCGCCTCCCGGCGTCCACGTGTCGGGGTCAACTGGTCAGAGGCCGGGCCTCCACGTGTGCGCCACCGCGGGGGCCCCCGCCCACACGTGTCGCTGCCGCCCGCGGCTATAAATGCGCGGCTCCGCACCCGGAACAAGTTTCAAGCCCTCCTCTCCTCTTCCTACCATTAGCAGCAGAAGAGAAGCAGCAGCAGAGAGCAGATCAGCAGTAGCAGCGAGCGAATCGATCGATCGATCGATCTCGAGAGGAACACGATGAGCGGCGGCGGTCAGAACCTGCAACTGCCGCCGGGGTTCCGGTTCCACCCGACGGACGAGGAGCTGGTGATGCACTACCTCTGCCGCCGCTGCGCCGGGCTGCCCATCGCCGTCCCCATCATCGCCGAGATCGACCTCTACAAGTTCGACCCATGGCAGCTCCCCAGTACGTTCGTCCTCCTCGACCCTCGAGCAATACATGCTCTAGTTGCTGTATACATGAGCACTGATATGACAAATCGTTTGCAGAGATGGCGCTGTACGGCGAGAAGGAGTGGTACTTCTTCTCCCCGCGTGACCGCAAGTACCCGAACGGGTCGAGGCCGAACCGCGCCGCCGGGACGGGGTACTGGAAGGCCACCGGCGCCGACAAGCCGGTGGGCACGCCCAAGCCGCTCGCCATCAAGAAGGCGCTCGTCTTCTACGCCGGCAAGGCGCCCAAGGGCGAGAAGACCAACTGGATCATGCACGAGTACCGCCTCGCCGACGTCGACCGCTCCGCCCGCAAGAAGAACAGCCTCAGGGTAAGCATCTCTCGGCTTCTCTCTCCTCTCGCCGTCGCCGGTCGTCGCTGGTGATGATGAAGATGAATGAACACGCCCGTAGGCCCGTAGCGTAAGGACGGACAAGCTCTGCGCGCGCGTCATCATCCGCCAAAAAAAAAGGGAACTCGATGATAACGTGTTGCTTTCGAAATGAATGCGGGGGTAGGCGTGACCCATGGTTCTGGGCCGATGATTTTTTTTCTAGGGGGATAAGCCTGGCCCATGCAAGGGGGGATGCACCCAGCGCAACTTGCCCAATTGATTCCCAACGGCACGGCGCGTCGCTGTCGCCGGTGTGAAAGCATCGGATGCGCCATGGCTGGCCAGCCGATCATTTTCGCGCGGCAAGCCAGCCCTGCGACGGCGACGGCGGCGATGGCAACACGGCGGAGGCCAGCCGTTGATACGAACACAAGAGAGGTCTCGTGGGGTCTGGCGATTATTAGATAATACCGAAATGGCGCTGTCAGATTAATTTGATCCGTTGCAGAGTGTGCGCTTACGTATACGTGAATACGTGATCATCGATCGAGCATTACCTGACAATTCGTTTCTCTTTGCAGTTGGATGACTGGGTGCTGTGCCGCATCTACAACAAGAAGGGCGGGCTGGAGAAGCCGCCGGCGGCCGCCGTCGACCGCAAGCCGGCGCTGTTGTCGGCCCCCGCGGCGGCGGGCTCCCCGCCGGAGCACAAGCCGTTCGCGGCGGCGCCGGGCGGCGGCGTCCTCCCCCCGGCGTTCGCGGACCTGGCGGCGTACTACGACCGGCCGTCGGACTCGATGCCGCGGCTGCACGCGGACTCGAGCTGCTCGGAGCAGGTGCTGTCGCCGGAGCAGCAGTTCCCGGGGTGCGACCGGGAGGTGCAGAGCCAGCCCAAGATCACCGAGTGGGAGCGCACCTTCGCCTCCGACCCCGTGAACCCCGCCGGCTCCATGCTCGACCCCGTCGCGATCGGCCACGGCGGCGGCGGCGACCCGCTGCTGCAGGACATCCTCATGTACTGGGGCAAGCCGTTCTAGACGACGCAAGCCGAGGAAGAGAAACGGCCGATCGAGGATGCAAAAACCCCCATCCTCGGCGGCGGTTGGCTAGCTTAGCTGTCGTCGGCACTCGGCGGCAGCGCAACCGCGCGGTGTGGGCTTGACTCAGGCGAGCCGCCATAGTTGACTAGTAAAGATGGATGATGGATTGATGATAATGATACTTTAAAACAAGAAAGAAGAAGAAGAAGAAGAAGATGGGAGTGTGCGATGAAGAGGACGACGGTTGGAGGCGGCAATGAGACCCGTGTGGCCCTGCCGGGAGCTAGATAGAGAGTATGGAGATGGCGTAGTAGCATTGGTACGTTGGTCGATCGTGCGTGTGGCAATGTGTGTGTACCTGTACATATACATACAGTTCATGATTGATTCGGTGCAGGGTTCCTGTTCCTTCATTGGTTAATTAATTATTACAATAAGAGCTTGTAGTCCTGTAGCAGTGCTAGTGTATAAGCCATTCGTCAACTGCAAGGATAATAAAAAAGGAAAGAAATTCCGTATTATTGTACTCTGATGCATTGGCTCTGTCAAAGGGGAGAGAGGGAATCGGAATCAGTCGTGTCGTGTGGCATTGCACTGTTTCTTTATCTGCTGTTCTCTGAACAGCAAGTGTGCTGCTTGACACCAACAGCACACCAGTTGTGCTTGACCTCACCACGAAGAGAAGGAAAAACGTCGGACCAGTCGCAGTTGTGATCCAGCTAGATAATCAAGCGCTAGTGAAAGCTTAGCTTATGCACGAAGGAACGTGTTTGGGTCACGTTTTCCAGCGAGCGCAAAACGTGCTCATCTAAAGCATTGAAAACCGGGAGATATGGATGATCTCGACAGGCAGGCAGGCAGAGGCAGGTGGCGGGCGCCCGGTCAATGTGCACGTGTGGGCGGCCCGGCGGCCGCAGTCGTCGTGGTCCGAGAATTCACGGGCGGCAAGCGGCGCGCGACGGCCCAAGCCTGGACTTCCACGTCCACACGGATCGATCTCGCCCTTCGTGCCTATCTATCCGCCGCCTCTGCGATGCAATCCTGCAAGCCAGCCGTCAAATCTCCAAGCTGGGTTTACGGTTTGGTTCACTGGGTGGTGACCGCTCGCGACTTTGCGAACCGAATGGACGGACGTGCGGTGGCTGAGAGGCCAGCGTGGTTAGTTACTGCTTCCAGCTGGGGCCGGATTACCTGTTCTAGGCTTGTGCCGTTCACTGACGATCTGACTAACCGGTGACTCGGGGTGTAATTACTGATCTGATGCTGACACGCTGCAAGCAGATTACCGCTCGTTTAATTTACAGGCTTGCAGCCAGTCTTGCACACGGAGTCTACAGCACACAGTGTTTTGCTTTGGCGCCAGGCCAGCGACGAGCTGTAGTGCAATTACTGCTGCTTGCCAGGGACAGAACAGCTGATCGCACCTCCTGCAGTCCTGCTACGATAAAGATGACACCGAGATCTCGATCTACCAATGACCCAGCCGGGATACAAACAAACGGGCGGCGTCGCCGTCGCCGTCGCCGAGCTTTCCAGCGAGGCCGCGACATGGGGGTTTTTGTCCCGTCCAGCAGAGGAATCGTCCGGCGTTCCTGTCGCCATCGCGTACGGCGGCTTATTTCGATCGGCGGCGCCGTGGTTCTGTGCCTTTAATTTTACCGGTTCCACACCGGAGTTTCGGCGCCGGAACTGAGAGGGGGGAGGGAGGAGAAATGCGACGCCGATTGGTTTTGCCGCCTTCTCTGCTTTGGAGAATGTCCTCTACCAAGTGGCAAACAGTACAAGTCCACCAGTAGGCAACTTTTTATGGAGTGAAAGAACTTGAGAACATGCCAATTGCAAAGATTTATGTTACTGACACAAATGTTAGTCTGCATACAGACATACAGATAATGAATGATGCGCAGGATTATATTCCAGTATTGTACTATCTATCATTATGTGGACTTCGATTTGCATTTTCGGAAGGTAAACAAGGCCCACGTTAAATGTCCATAGAGAAAAAATCCTGGCCTAGTTTGGCACTTAGACCCATACTGCATGGCCCATAAGGCCCTTTACATATATCTGGGGCCTACTATGGGCTTCTGCAACAATATTAGGCCCATATTCTTACTTTTGTGCGTTAGACTCGGAACCGGCCGGCTCACACGTCCTAAAGTGAAACTCTTTTTTCTGAACCCCCCGGCGAACTTAGGTGCTGTTTACGTGTCGCTTCAGCGACAAAACAACGAACTGTCGCCGAAGGGAAGGTGCATGCATGCGACAGAAAATAAAACTGATGACATTAGCCACATGCAACATTAATTGAAACTAAAAAAAATCTATAAATCACAAATCAAACATCAAAATTAAATTCCGATTGCACCATTGGATTTCTGACAATAAAAACTTCAGAACAAGATCACACTTGACTATATTTTGACAAACTTTTTATTTGTATATTTTAATTACGGTTATATATTCTGTTATTGCTAGAACAAAACGAATGAAGCCAGAACAAACGAGAGCAACTGTCGGAACAAGTTTATATGTTTATCCTGAAAAACAAATGTGGTGTCCGAACAAATCAGAACAAGGGTCAACACATGTTATTATTATAGACAGAACATGACATTACTATAGCCAGAACAACTTATTATTATAATCAGAACAAGTTTGTATGTCATCCCGAACAAAAAAAAGTGTTAGAACAAATGAGAACAACTGTTAGCACAAAACCATATTATAGTCAGAACAATTTTGTGTGTCATCTCGGAAAAAAAACAAATGTAGCGTCAGAATAAATCAGAAAAAGGGTCAGAACAAGTTGTTATTATAGCCCAGGACAACTTATTATTATTCTAATGAGAACAATAAAAATATTAATAAAAGGAAAAATATTAAAAAGGAAAGAATATAACAATGGAAACAGAAACAAAAAAATAAAGTAAAAAGTAAAAAATGAATAAATAAAAAGAAAAGAGAAATAAAAGTGACATAGGAAATAGAGTTATAAAGAAGAATAAAAAGAAAGAAAGAAAAATGAAAAAAATATTAGAAAGGAAATATAAATAAAAAGAAAAACAAGAGAAAAGCGTTTATGAATAAAAAAGAAATAGAAAAGAAAAAGGAAATAATAATAAAAAAAGAAATAGAAAAAATGAACAGGAAAGGAAAGGAAAAAGAAAACCAAAAAGGAAAAAACAGAAAAAACGAACAGGAAAGGAAAACCAAAAAGGGAAAAAAAGAAAAAAATGGCCGAACTTCCAGCCTAAACTTCAGAAAATCAGAGGACCGCGAGACGGGGTGTTCGCCTGGGAGAGCGGCGGGCGCTTCGTCGATTTCCGCCCAATTATTCCACGAGCGCAGGCCGCAGGCTGACACTATGCCTGGTCGTCAGCGCAAATCGTTACGGCTTCAGGCTCGCAGCGCCGCTGCCGCTGTCGCTGCTGTGAAGGAGGAGTTGGACGGCGACGAACACCCCGCGATACCAAGCGCCCCCAATGGTGACCCATGGCGCTACACCCATGGCGCTCTGAAAGCTGAGACGGGTGAGGTGGAGAGTAAACCCGACATCTTCGCTATCGCTGGTGAGTGCAGCCATCCTGCTGGCACCTCCCTTCCCTCTTTTCCTGTGGCCAAAACCGGTGCTGGAGGGTGCAGAGCACGGACAGGGTTCAGTGGTTTGAAATTACATTGTGAACAAATTCTCAACATAAAACTGAACGGTTTGCTCGTTCAGTTCATAAACGATTGATATAGCATTTTTTTTTATCTCGGGTACATAGTGTGTGCTTTGAGTCATAGCATTGGTTTTGCTGTTCACTTACTTAGTTACTTTAGTTATTCTGCTTATAACAAAGTCAATTTGTGTTAGTGTTATGCAATCGGCCTTGCGTGAGCACATTTGTATTTGCAATTTGCGACTAATACTTACTAGCTTATGGAGCATCACCCGATAACCTTTTTTCGAGTATACAAATTCAATTGAATGTCGAATGCCCCTTCTTTTGATGCCCTAATGATTTACCTGTGTACTTTACAATATTTTTTTTCAGAACGCTGCGAAATGGTGCACACTCAGAGTCGGAAGTTTAGGAGGCGCAGTGGGAGCAAGTATGGCTTTGGTAGTCGCTATGAGTACATCATGTCAATAACACAACGAATCAAATCATCGCCAACTGATCCAGTACCTGTAGTTGGAGAAAGGTTATTTCACAATGCATCGTGTTGGCACACAAAAGTGGCAGGCTTGGGTTAGCCCCCGGTTAGACCGCCCTGGCCAAAGTCCTTAAAAGTAATTTGGACTTCTCCATTGGATAGGTCTCGTCGAGTGACGGGGGGGGGGGAGGCGGTTTAACCGGCGTCCAAGCTTTGTAAACCGAGTTGTAGTTGTATTTTAGCACGAGATTTGTTAGGATTTCAACTCCAGCAGGGGCAAGACCTCCCCACCTTATAAATATAAAGGGTCGTGATTGAGGGGCTATCACCCAATCGAGCATATCAAATTTACCTTTTTATCTCCAAATCTGCTTTTCCAACCCCCTTGCTTCCTTCTTCGTCTCTACGGCGATTTAGGGCGTTCTAAGTGGCCTGCCGACCTTAGAACAACCCTAGGCGCGCTGTCCCTGACGGGGTCCATCCCGGGCGGCCGATCTTAGGTTTTCGGCGACGTTCCTGTCAAGGCGGTAAGACCGGCCCCCCAGGCGGTTAGATCGGCCGTGCTGGGAACCTCGACGAGGTGATATCGACTACCGCGCGATCCAACACACTCGTGTGTTCGACCGGAAAAAACGTCAACACACTTTTGGCGAATCCGCTAGGGAATAGATCTAGTTTTACAAACCGATCATGGTGAACATCGAAGATCTCAGCGAAGAGGACCAGAGGAAGTACACGAAGCTGCAAGAGTACATCAAGCAGCAGTTCCTCTCTGGCGCTAGAAAAGATCGCTCAGGCAAGGTGACGATGACTCAAGATTTCGAGTTGCCGGCGATCTAGGTCAACAACGACAAGATTGAGGTAATCACCACTGTAAGCAAGCCTTTAACTGATTTATCTACAAAGCTTACCGAAATATCGATAAATTCGAGTGTGCTTTTAGTAATCAAGATAGTCGAGTTGCTAGAATAATTGCTTGTTTAGAAAAGGTTGAGGGTAAAAGTAGTTTAAATTTTCCTAATGATTCTATCCCTCAAATAGATTCACAAGGGGTATTGCAAACAAGCTTGTCGGCAAAGCATCAAGAACCTCGGTTGAGACACCGTGCATGGCATGCCGACCGGTTTTTATCTAGGACAACCATCATTGTCGGAGCCGACCCCGGTCAGACCGCCCCCATTGGACGGTCTGACCGCCCCGTCTGGACAGATGATGGGTGTTCCAGGGAATCCACCTCTTGTGGATAAAGTTGATTTATCAGCTGCAAGGCAATCCCAACTAGCTCTATAGATGAACTTAATAAATTTAAGGAACAAGTAGCTAGCATGGTTAAAAATAAATTCGGCATTGATATGGGTAGTTCTAGGTTATACCAAAAACCTTATAAAGCCGAATTTGATCTTATGGCTTATCCTCTGGTTGGCGCGTACCTGGTTTTATTAAATTTAGTGGTGAGGACAATCGTACAACTTGGGAGCACATAAGCCAATACATTGCCCAACTAGGTGAAGCAAGTGCCCATGAATCTTTTAAAGTGCGATTGTTTTCTTTATCTTTAACGGGTACCGCTTTCGCTTGGTTTTCATCTTAGCCCCCAACTCTATTGATTATTGGAATGAATTAGAACAAAAATTTCATGATCACTTCTTTAGTGGAGATTATCAATTAAAATTGACAGATTTAACATTGGTTAAGCAAGGTAAAGAAGAGATTGTCTCTAATTACCTTAAATGTTTTAAAGAGATTAAAAACCGTTGTTTCAATTTGTCAATTTCTGATTCCGACCTGGCTAATCTTGCTGCTAAAGGTTTAAAATCTGCTCTTAGAGAAAGATTAGAATGTGTGAACTTTTATTCGCTTGACTCTATTCTTGTGAGAGTCATGGCACAAGAAATGAAATTAAATAAAGAAATAGAAAAACTTGAGTCTCATCGATCCGATATTAATGTGGTTGATTTTGTTTCTAATAATTTGAACGATGAGACTGAAATTTATAGTGCTGAATTTATGTGGCCTTCTGAAGATAAATCTTTTTCTTGTGCATCACTTAAGCCGACCGGTAAAGGTCAAGCAAGAAGAATTAAGATTTACTTTTGATGTTTCTAAGTGTGATCGCGTCTTTGATGAATTGCTTAAACTTGGAAATATTAAAATATCTCATACCATGCCTCCACTTGATGAGATAAAGCGACATGCATATTGTAAATATCACCATTCTTATTCGCATGCTACTAATGATTGCAATGTGTTTCGTCGCAAGATTGAATCCGCCATAAATGAAGGTCGTTTGGTACTTCATGAAAAGCAAGTTGACAAGCATCATTTTCCTATCAACACGATGGAATTGCAGCAGCCCAAGGTTCGGTTCGCCCACATCAAGTCAAAGGAACCAAGGGCAAAAATGCGGTGGTCGGAGAAGCAAATCCCTACTTGAGAGGAAAAGAGTTAACAAGAGAAGTTGCTTATGTGAAGACCCCCGATGGAAGAGAAACATTCAAGATCACCGTTAAAGCTTCCGGACTTGGGGGGGGCAAGGGTCGTCCGCGCCGTCGGCCGGCAACCACTTGAGCCCGAAAAGGCCGGGGCGGTTAAACCGGCCGGGGGTAGGCGGTCATACCGCCCCTACCCAAGGTCGCCTAAGGATGCTTAAACCAAAGCGACCGGAGATTGGAAATTGGAAGCTCAACATGGCAAAGAATCGGGGTAGTGTTCCAAAGCCATTGGTAACATTTGACATGCTATTCCACAAATATGGAAAAGGCCGTTACAAGTGATCGCCCGTTAAAAAAAGGATGAGGTCACCCACACATCAAGAGAGGTCGTCATCGCCTCCGCGGCACGTTGTCGGGTTCAGGGGTGAATCATCTAAGCAAGGAAGGCACTTTACTCCAGCTTGGACTTCAGATTCGCTTTGTCCGATCTACGATAACAATGGAGTGATGTGGGTGTCATATCAACAATCTTTCATCCTGGACGGGGAGGATCAAGGAGGCCAGCTCTGGATCAGATTTCACGACCTACACGACATCGCTGGACGCCACGTCAGTCTGGACAGGGTCACCAGGACCACCCGGTTAGACCGCCCCCTATAGGCGGTCAGACCTCCCTACGCAGAAAAGTTCAACTTTCTCCGAAGCAAGTCTACAAGCCCAAGATCAGAGAGGAGAAGGTTGAAGAGATGGATGGCGACCCAGAAAGGACTACTAGTCAAGATACCATCCAGATTGGGACGATGGACGTTCCCGTTGAGAAAGATAGCAAGAGACCAGTTGTTTTAAACAATCAGGTTGGGACATTTGCTCAAAAGGGATCTGTTGCTACTAGTGACCATGAGGTCGGTGGAAGTGGTTTCAACTCCAAGTACTTTCTACCGAGATGGTGTCCTCCCGGTTTGACTCACACTCAAAGGAGGAAGCTTCAACGCTTGGGGTTGCGGGAGAAGAAGGAAAAAGAGTTGGAAGAACAGAGAGACAAGATCTTCAACAGCTACAGGCCCATGGTACCGCAAGGGGAGGAGTGGAGAGCTAAAACAACACCTCAGGCAGAGGCGGTCAAACCGCCAGAGGAGACGGTTAAACCGCCTGAGGCGATCAAACCGGTTGGCCAGGCGGTTAGACCGGGTTCACCAGAGACGCCCCTCAGTTTCGCTTCTTCAGTTCCCATGGCTTGCGATGATAAGTTGTTGTCGGTACCTAATCTAGAAGACGACGAGCAACTTATTGATTAGAGTTCTTCTCCAGAGCGTATGGATCTTGAAGACAATTGAGAAGACATGGCCGATTTCAATGAGAATCGCCCTTAGGACAAAATGGCCGGTGGAAAGTGTTACATCTACCTTAGAATTGTTTTTTAGTACGCAAGTTTTACTTAAAAAACAGGAGGGCATATGTTGACACACAAAAATGGCAGGTCCGGGCTAACCCGGTTAGACCGCCATGTACCCGGTTAGACCGCCCTGTACAAAGTCCTTAAAAGGTAATTTGAACTTCCCCATTGGATAGGTCTCGTCGAGTAGATTAAGATCCATATATAGAATGTCCAATTCGGAGTTCGGATGAGAGATATGGCTTCCGGAAGAACTCCACGTTACTCGGGCGGTTAGACCGGGGGGCCAGGCGGTTTAACCGGGTCCAGGCTTTGTAAACCGAGTTGGAGTTGTATTTTAGCACGAGATTTGTTAGGCTTTCAACTACAGCAGGGGCAAGACCTCCCCACCCTATAAATATAAAGGGTCGTGGCTAATTGAGGGGCTATCACCCAATCGAACATATCAAATTTACCTTTTTATCTTCAACCCTACTTTTCCAACCCCTTGCTTCCTTCTTCGTCTCTACGGCGATTTAGGGCGTTCTAAGTGGTCTGTTGACCTTAGAACAACCCTAGGGGCGTTATCCATGATGGGGTACCTCCCGGGGCAGCGATCTTAGGTTTTCGGCGACGTTCCTGTCCAAGGCGGTTAGACCGGCCCCCCAGGCGGTTAGACCGGCCCGTGCTGGGAACCTCGACGAGGTGATATCGACTACCGCGCGATCCAGCACACTCGTGTGTTCAACCGGAAAAAACGTCAACACATCGTCAGTGGATGAAGAAACTGAAGGTCCATTCAGAGAAGGCTCCAGACTACATCGAGGGTGTTGATCAGTGCATTGTTCTTGCACACTATGCTGCTGCATTGATTAAAGGGGTCTCTTCTAGCTTAAAAGATGCATTTGCAAACCTGACTGATATGTTGAAGAGAAAGCAGCACTCGTTTGAATTTGGACCTGAGGCTCTTCGGGTTCTGTCACTTTTAGAGTGTGGTAAGTCAATTCTAGCTTCACTCTAGACTATTTTATTTTATAGGACCTGATGAGCCATCAGCATATCTCTGATAGTTGTTAATTCCAGGTGCATTCAGGAAAGCGAGCGACAAGATGGAAATCCCGCTGCATGGTACACAATCCCCTTCACGCTTTTCCAACCCCCTTGCTTCCTTCTTCGTCTCTACGGCGATTTAGGGCGTTCTAAGTGGCCTGCCGACCTTAGAACAACCCTAGGCGCGCTGTCCCTGACGGGGTCCATCCCGGGGCAGCGATCTTAGGTTTTCGGCGACGTTCCTGTCAAGGCGGTAAGACCGGCCCCCCAGGCGGTTAGATCGGCCGTGCTGGGAACCTCGACGAGGTGATATCGACTACCGCGCGATCCAACACACTCGTGTGTTCGACCGGAAAAAACGTCAACACACTTTTGGCGACTCCGTCGGGGAATAGATCTAGTTTTACAAACCGATCATGGTGAACATCGAAGATCTCAGCGAAGAGGACCAGAGGAAGTACACGAAGCTGCAAGAGTACATCAAGCAGCAGTTCCTCTCTGGCGCTAGAAAAGATCGCTCAGGCAAGGTGACGATGACTCAAGATTTCGAGTTGCCGGCGATCTAGGTCAACAACGACAAGATTGAGGTAATCACCACTGTAAGCAAGCCTTTAACTGATTTATCTACAAAGCTTACTGAAATATCTGATAAATTCGAGTGTGCTTTTAGTAATCAGCATAGTCAGGTTGCAAGAATAATTTCTTGTTTAGAAAAGGTTGAGGGTAAAAGTAGTTTAAATTTTCCTAATGATTCTATCCCTCAAATAGATTCACAAGGGGTATTGCAAACAAGCTTGTCGGCAGCATCAAGAACCTCAGTTGAGACACCCGTGCATGGCATGCCGATCGGTTTTTATCTAGGACAACCATCATTGTCGGAGCCGACCCCGGCCGACCGCCCCCCATGGACGGTCCGACCGCCCCGTCCGGACGGATGATGGGTGTTCCAGGGAATCCACCTCTTGTGGATAAAGTTGATTTATCAGCTGCAAGGCAATCCCAACTAGCTCTATAGATGAACTTAATAAATTTAAGGAACAAGTAGCTAGCATGGTTAAAAATAAATTCGGCATTGATATGGGTAGTTCTAGGTTATACCAAAAACCTTATAAAGCCGAATTTGATCTTATGGCTTATCCTCCTGGTTGGCGCGTACCTGATTTTATTAAATTTAGTGGTGAGGACAATCGTACAACTTGGGAGCACATAAGCCAATACATTGCCCAACTAGGTGAAGCAAGTGCCCATGAATCTTTTAAAGTGCGATTGTTTTCTTTATCTTTAACGGGTACCGCTTTCGCTTGGTTTTCATCTTAGCCCCCAACTCTATTGATTATTGGAATGAATTAGAACAAAAATTTCATGATCACTTCTTTAGTGGAGATTATCAATTAAAATTGACAGATTTAACATTGGTTAAGCAAGGTAAAGAAGAGATTGTCTCTAATTACCTTAAATGTTTTAAAGAGATTAAAAACCGTTGTTTCAATTTGTCAATTTCTGATTCCGACCTGGCTAATCTTGCTGCTAAAGGTTTAAAATCTGCTCTTAGAGAAAGATTAGAATGTGTGAACTTTTATTCGCTTGACTCTATTCTTGTGAGAGTCATGGCACAAGAAATGAAATTAAATAAAGAAATAGAAAAACTTGAGTCTCATCGATCCGATATTAATGTGGTTGATTTTGTTTCTAATAATTTGAACGATGAGACTGAAATTTATAGTGCTGAATTTATGTGGCCTTCTGAAGATAAATCTTTTTCTTGTGCATCACTTAAGCCGACCGGTAAATGTCAGCAAGAAGAATTAAGATTTACTTTTGATGTTTCTAAGTGTGATCGCGTCTTTGATGAATTGCTTAAACTTGGAAATATTAAAATATCTCATACCATGCCTCCACTTGATGAGATAAAGCGACATGCATATTGTAAATATCACCATTCTTATTCGCATGCTACTAATGATTGCAATGTGTTTCGTCGCAAGATTGAATCCGCCATAAATGAAGGTCGTTTGGTACTTCATGAAAAGCAAGTTGACAAGCATCATTTTCCTATCAACACGATGGAATTGCAGCAGCCCAAGGTTCTGGTTCGCCCGCATCAAGTCAAAGCAACCAAGGGCAAAAATGCGGTGGTCGGAGAAGCAAATCCCTACTTGAGAGGAAAAGAGTTAACAAGAGAAGTTGCTTATGTGAAGACCCCTGATGGAAGAGAAACATTCAAGATCACTGTTAAAGCTTCTGGACTTGGGGGGGCAAGGGTCGTCCGTGCCTGTCAGTCGGCAACCACTTGAGCCTGAAAAGGCTGGGGCAGTTAAACCGGCTGGGGTAGGCGGTCAGACCGCCCCTACCCAAGGTTGCCTAAGGATGCTTAAACCAAAGCGACCGGAGATTGGAAATTGGAAGCTCAACATGGCAAAGAATCAGGGTAGTGTTCCAAAGCCATTGGTAACATTTGACATGCTATTCCACAAATATGGAAAAGGCCGTTACAAGTGATCGCCCGTTAAAAAAAGGATGAGGTCACCCACACATCAAGAGAGGTCGTCATCGCCTCCCAAGGCAGCTGTCAGGTTCAGGGGTGAATCATCTAAGCAAGGAAGGCACTTTACTCCAGCTTGGACTTCAGATTCGCTTTGTCCGATCTACGATAACAATGGAGTGATGTGGGTGTCATATCAACAATCTTTCATCCTGGACGGGGAGGATCAAGGAGGCCAGCTCTGGATCAGATTTCACGACCTACACGACATCGCTGGACGCCACGTCAGTCTGGACAGGGTCACCAGGACCACCCGGTTAGACCGCCCCCTATAGGCGGTCAGACCTCCCTACGCAGAAAAGTTCAACTTTCTCCGAAGCAAGTCTACAAGCCCAAGATCAGAGAGGAGAAGGTTGAAGAGATGGATGGCGACCCAGAAAGGACTACTAGTCAAGATACCATCCAGATTGGGACGATGGACGTTCCCGTTGAGAAAGATAGCAAGAGACCAGTTGTTTTAAACAATCAGGTTGGGACATTTGCTCAAAAGGGATCTGTTGCTACTAGTGACCATGAGGCCGTGGAAGTGGTTTCAACTCCAAGTACTTTCTACCGAGATGGTGTCCTCCGGTTTGACTCACACTCAAAGGAGGAAGCTTCAATGCTTGGGGTTGCGGGAGAAGAAGGAAAAAGAGTTGGAAGAACGAGAGAGACACGATCTTCAACGGCTACGGGCCCATGGTACCGCAATGGAAGGAGTGGAGAGCTAAAACAACACCTCAGCGAGAGGCGGTCAAACCGCCGAGAGGAGACGGTTAAACCGCCCGAGGCGATCAAACCGGTTGGCCGTGCGGTTAGACCGGGTTCACCGAGACGCCCCTCGCTTTCGCTTCTTCGGCTCCCATGGCTTGCGATGATAAGTTGTTGTCGGTACCTAATCTAGAAGACGACGAGCAACTTATTGATTAGAGTTCTTCTCCAGAGCGTATGGATCTTGAAGACAATTGAGAAGACATGGCCGATTTCAATGAGAATCGCCCTTAGGACAAAATGGCCGGTGGAAAGTGTTACATCTACCTTAGAATTGTTTTTTAGTACGCAAGTTTTACTTAAAAAACAGGAGGGCATATGTTGACACACAAAAATGGCAGTCCGGGCTAACCGGTTAGACCGCCATGTACCCGGTTAGACCGCCCTGTACAAAGTCCTTAAAAGGTAATTTGAACTTCCCCATTGGATAGGTCTCGTCGAGTAGATTAAGATCCATATATAGAATGTCCAATTCGGAGTTCGGATGAGAGATATGGCTTCCGGAAGAACTCCACGTTACTCGGGCGGTTAGACCGGGGGGCCGTGCGGTTTAACCGGGTCCGTGCTTTGTAAACCGAGTTGGAGTTGTATTTTAGCACGAGATTTGTTAGGCTTTCAACTACAGCAGGGGCAAGACCTCCCCACCCTATAAATATAAAGGGTCGTGGCTAATTGAGGGGCTATCACCCAATCGAACATATCAAATTTACCTTTTTATCTTCAACCCTACTTTTCCAACCCCTTGCTTCCTTCTTCGTCTCTACGGCGATTTAGGGCGTTCTAAGTGGTCTGTTGACCTTAGAACAACCCTAGGGGCGTTATCCATGATGGGGTACCTCCCGGGGCAGCGATCTTAGGTTTTCGGCGACGTTCCTGTCCAAGGCGGTTAGACCGGCCCCCCAGGCGGTTAGACCGGCCCGTGCTGGGAACCTCGACGAGGTGATATCGACTACCGCGCGATCCAGCACACTCGTGTGTTCAACCGGAAAAACGTCAACACATCGTCGGTGGATGAAGAAACTGAAGGTCCATTCAGAGAAGGCTCCAGACTACATCGAGGGTGTTGATCAGTGCATTGTTCTTGCACACTATGCTGCTGCATTGATTAAAGGGGTCTCTTCTAGCTTAAAAGATGCATTTGCAAACCTGACTGATATGTTGAAGAGAAAGCAGCACTCGTTTGAATTTGGACCTGAGGCTCTTCGGGTTCTGTCACTTTTAGAGTGTGGTAAGTCAATTCTAGCTTCACTCTAGACTATTTTATTTTATAGGACCTGATGAGCCATCAGCATATCTCTGATAGTTGTTAATTCCAGGTGCATTCAGGAAAGCGAGCGACAAGATGGAAATCCCGCTGCATGGTACACAATCTCTCTTTATTTATCTGATGAATATGATATGGATATTGCAGCAGTTTCAGGGTGTGATCATGCTGCCAAAACCAAGGACCATAGGCTGGTTTCCCTCGAAAGTAACAGAGCCAATTTAAATGTTCTTGCCATTATCCTGCAAGTCCTAAAAGACATCGGACCACTGGATGCCTCCATGGCTCCATCTCCTGCGGAGATGGTGTTACTTGAACAAATCTTGGAGCATGTCTCCTTGTGCATAGATGGGTTCCTCTCCACAAAGGCGTTTCTCAAGGAGAGGGAGCTGACTGTCGTCCCAGCTTCCACCCTTGTTGCAGAGTGCACGATGAATCGCATAAATGCCAAAGGGATGTATAGGGGTTTTCCTATAGTTTATATTACAGAAGGAGGAAAGTTCTTGGTGGAGTCCTTGTCCAAGGATTTTGAGCGAGTACAGGAGGACACTGATATCATGATTCCCTCTTTGAAGAATCTGAAAGTTTTTAGAGAAAAATGTTTGGGAGCATAGGAGTAGGATCTAATCGCGGACAGTTTTCGTACTTCACAAGTCATGCGGCGGTTTATAAAACTGTTAGCATGTGAGTATCATCAAAACATATTCCATTCCACATGATATTACTACCATTTTGAAATGCTATTTTGCTTGACAGCCCAAATAAGCTAGTGCTGAATGATGCTGCTTGAAAGCAAGGAGAAGTGTTGAAGATTTCTTTTCTTTTTTTCTTTTGCAAAAAAAGTGCTGATGGTTTTACAGGGAAGCTTTTATTGCTTCCTCATCTGTGTCTCTCTGTTTCCTTTTCTTTTTCTTTTATAAGGGTGTCTGTGCCTTTGTTTTTTCACGTCCAATATACGTGCCCTGTTATAAAAGGTTGTTATAAAGGATGTTAGCAAACCAAGGACAGGAGCGAGCTCGAAAAAAAACAAGGACAGGAGCAGGATGGTTTCACTTTGAAAGCGACGATGCGGACATAGAAATGTCACGGTGCTGGACCGGAATCAGGCGGAACAAGAAGGAACTGGTGGTTCCGGTCCACAATTACTTGGTTCCGGTTAACAATTCATAACAAGGATTAGTTCCTACTCATAATTATTTAGTTCTTCGCCCACAATTACTTGGTTCCGGTCCACAAGATTGGTTCCTTGTAATAGGTTCCTCCTATTTTGCAACCACCCAATCTGGACCGATGGACGGCTCGTAAAAACCTCAAGTATTGAAGAAAGAGTCGTGCAGACTGTAAAACCCCGGATTTTCATAGAAAACCCAAATCTCTGTACCATCGCGATAGTCCCTGGATAAGAGGCTATCGCGTACACAACGTCTCACAGATAATATCACAGAGTCATACATCGCATCACACATAAACAATAGTACGTAATTATTACATGTCCATTATGGAGTATATCATTACAAGCCTATAGGTTGTATCAGAGTGAAATTCTACGCAACGGTAGGTAGCTTCTCAGAAGGGTCTCCATCTTTTATCCTTCTCGTCTCGGACATCGCATCCCTCAGTCGTACCATTCATCGGCGTTGTTGTCGTACTCAGACTCGTAACCTGCACACCCAAAGTCTATCCCCAAGGAGTGGCATAGGTCCACGTCACCAACTGTATGCAGCTTTAAGTGGCCTAACTTCTAAAGGGGAGAGAAAGGAGTCAAGGAAGTAACTCGGGTTTCCTATGCAGCAACAGCAGAGTAACATCAAGATATCTCAATTAAGTTCCCAACCTTAAGCTCTCAACACAGCTCGGAACCACATGGTCACCCAGGGCCCTGTCTCCAAAACCTACTCCCATCTGGGGTCGATGCGAGAACTTCCTCTCCTCGCACCTCAATGGTTACAATCGGATCGGCGAGGTAGAGGGAGCCACTCTCCTCTCCCCGGCTGCAACCACGACTCGCCACACTCTCAACTATAGGGGGGAGGTCGAAATCCAAAACATAAGGAACGAACATCTCTTATAGGCATTGTCCATGACCAAGGACGCGGTTATAGCTATAGATCGAAAAACTCTGCAGAGCGTGTACACCTGTACCCAACTCGAAATGGCACCTGGCCGGTGTACGGCCGACCGAGCCCATCCTACCGTGCGAACTCTCAGTAGTTGCGGTATCATCCTGTATCCGGCCGTCAAACGATCCCCCTCAGAAGGGACTATACCGGAACTGTGAAATTCCTCCGTGTGGCCACACGGGAGTCGCTCTGAGAGGGTGGTCAGACCTCCACCTCTCTCCCACTGATACCCTGCTATCCTGCTGGCATGTATGGTTCCGCAATTGCTGAGCTCAACTCGGCCCTAACCCCACGCTCGGCGGGGTGGTGTGTACGAAAGTCCTATCGACAAGTTGATCCACTCGATTTCAGGCCGGGGCGAGCTCATGTCCTCCAAGCGCACGTAAAACCTCAACACCTAGGCTCTGAAAACCGTAAAAGTGGGGACACACTGAGGAGTGCACCCCCGTCCCAGATCCCAGATCGGTTGTTTCGACCTCACCCCCGCCAAAGTACCAAAACGCCTTCTCCTGCCGGTTTTATCCCACTCACGCCGAGAACCACTATTCCTAACCCAACACATGCATCGCGAAACTCAGCGTATATACACGCTTATAAACATATATAGTGGTAGGACAATCAAGACAAGATATTTAAAGTATGCAGTGCAAGGTTCATCAAAATGCATTTAAAGTAAAGCGCTAGCATTCTATATTGCAATGTCTAATAGGTTTTCAAAGTCAGTCGGGCGTGAACCTGGGGTCTGGTAGTCTTCCGCAGCGAAGTCGTCGGCGTAGTCATACTCCGGGATTAGCTCCTCGGCTCCAGCTGCTCCTACAACGTGTAAAAGAAAATAAACAGCGGTCCTAATGCAAGTAACTCCAAAAGAACAACAATTAAGAGCCAAAAGAGAGCAACCACTAGCCTAGCACAAAGTTTAGGTTTTTAGAGAATTTTTGGAAGAGGTTTGGTATTTTTCGGAGTCAAAATGAATTTACTACGTTTTTCTAAAGATGAAATACATTTTAGGAAATCCAAAATACGTTTTTACCATAATTCACAGCGCAGCCACAAAGGATCTAGGCCGGATCTGCTGCGGCCCGCGGCACAACGGGCAACGGTGGGGGCGTTCAGGGTTGGCCAGCCGCACGGGATCCCGGGGATCCAACTAGGGCTAGCACGCGTGTTGCGCGCGTGTGCGGTGGCTTGGGAGCGGCCAGCCGCATATGATCCGGGGAGATCGGCTTCGGCTAGGGTGGCGTGTGGCCCAGCTCGAGTCGCAAAGCCCCAAGAGGGGTTTAACTCGGGCGGTAGCTCGAGCTTGTAAGCCACCTTCCCGATCCTTTTCACAATCGGATATGGGCCAACATACCTTGGAGATAACTTCCCTTTGACATGGAATCTCTTCGTGCCTCAGAGGGGTGAAACCTTCAGGTAGACATGTTCTTCCACTTCGAACGAGACGTCCTTCCTCTTTGGGTCGGCGGAGTTCTTCTACCTGCTCTGAGCTATCTTCAGATTTTCTCTAACCTTTGCAACATTCTCCTTGGCTTTGACAATGGTGGCGAGACCGAAAAACTCCGTTCCCCCACTTCGGACCACATCAGCGGGGTCCGACACCTCCTGCCGTAGAGAGCTTCGTAAGGTGCCATGCGGAGACTAGCTTGGTAGCCATTGTTGTAAGAGAACTCGGCATAGGACAGGCTCTTCTCCCAATCCGACCCGTAGGTCAACACACAAGCCCTCAGAAGGTATTCTAGAACTTGATTCAATCTCTCTGTCTAACCATCTGTCTGCGGGTGGAAAGTTGTACCGTAGTTCAGCTCGGTGCCCATAGAAGCATGTAGGCTCTTCTAGAACTGTGCGGTAAACTGCGGTCCTCTGTCTGACACAATGCTGGAGCTCCATGAAGCATCAGAATGTTGTTCACATAGAGCTCAGCGAGTCGGGTCACATTGTAGTTGGCTTTCACTGGCAAGAAGTGTGCTACCTTGGTCCAATGATCGACAATGACCCAAATGGAGTCATTACCTTTCTGTGTACGAGGCAAACCCACTATGAAATCCATGCTGATATCATCCTGTTTCCAGATAGGTATCTCCAGCGGCTGTAGCAAACCGGCGGGTCTATGATGTTCCGCCTTCTCTGACAAGTGTCGCATCTGGCGACGTACTCTGCAATGTCTTCCCTCATCTTCTCCCACTAGAACCGTATCTTCAGATCTTGGTACATTTTCGTGCAACTAGGGTGAATCGAGTACCAGAGTCGTGAGCTTCCTTCATGACCGAGTCTCGGATCTCCTTGCTTTAGGGTACGCAGATGCGGTCCTTCAACCATAGCGTGCCTTGCTCGTCGAGGCGGTAGTCAGCAACTTTGCCTCTAGCCATCAAGTCTTTCACTTCCTCGATTTCCGGGCATCCTCTCTGAGCTTGTCGAATCTTGTCTTCTAGCGTGTACTTCACCCTCAGCTCGTTAAGATGTCCCTTCTTAACTATCTCCAATTTCAGCCTCTCCATTTCCTCATACAGTGTCGGCTGCTCTTTCTGCACCATCAGGTTGTTGCAGTAATGCTTGCGGCTCAGTGCATCAGCTACGACATTCGCTTTACCGTGGTGGTAGTGAATGTTCAGGTCGCAGTCCTTGATCAGTTTGAACCATCTTCGTTGTCTCAGGTTCAACTCGCACTGTGTGAAGATGTACTTCAGACTCTTGTGGTCGGTGTAAATGTCGCACTTGTTGGCCATCAAGTAGTGCCTCCGTATATTCAAAGCGTGAACGACAGCAGCTAGCTCGAGGTCATGGGTGGGGTAGTTCTCCTCATGCTTCCGAAGCTGTCCCGAGGCAGATGCAACAACTTTGCCTCCCTGCATCAGCACACAACTGAGTCCTTGTCTCGATGCATCGCAGTACACCACGAAGTCCTTGCTCGCATCAGGAAGAGTTAGGACCAGTGTAGTGGTGAGGCGAGTCTTGAGCTCTTGAAAGCTAGCTTCACACTTGTCCGACCACACATACGGCATGTTGCTCTTTAACAGTTCTGTCATGGGCTTCACAATCTTGGAGTAGTTCTCGATAAACCGGCAGTAGTAACCGACTAAACCGAGAAAACTGTGGATCTCTGTCACTGACTTGGGTGACGCCACTTGGACACTGCTTCTATCTTGCTCAGATCTACGACCACTCCTTCAGTTGACAACACGTGACCGAGAAAGGCGACTTCTTCCATCCAGAACTCACACTTGCTGAATTTGGCATACAACTGTTGTTGCCTAAGCTTTCCCAACACTATCCTCAGGTGCTCTTCATGCTCCTCTACGGTCTTGGAGAAGACCAGTATGTTGTCAATGAAGACAACGACACACTTGTCTAACTCATCCATGAACACCTTGTTCATCATGTTCATGAAGTACGCCGGGGCGTTTGTAAGACCAAACGATACGACAGTGTACTCGTACTGTCCGTACCGGGTCACAAACGTGGTCTTGTAGATGTCCTCCAGCCGAATCTTCATCTGGTGATAGCCTGATCGGAGATCAATCTTGCTGAAGAACTTGGCTTGCCTTAGCTGGTCCATCAGGTCATCTATCCGAGGTAGCGGGTGTTTGTTCTTGATGGTTATCGCATTGAGTGCACGGTAATCAACACACAGTCGCTGAGTCCCATCTTTCTTCGGCACGAACAGAGCTGGTGAACCCCAGGGTGAAGCACTCAATCGAATAAAACCCTTCTTAAGCAATGAGCCAACTCTACCTTCAACAACTTCAGCTCGACATCTGCCATGCGTTACGGACTCTGAGCTATAGGTGCAATCCCCTGTACCAAGTTGATCACGAACTCCACGTCATAGTCCGGTGGTAAACCCATCGGCTCTTCTGGAAACACATCTTCGTACTCACAAACCACTAGCACATCTGAGATAGCTTTCGTGTGAAGACTATACATAGCTGGTATGTCTCGGGACTTCATTGGCTCGAAGGTGACTCTCGTCCCATCGGAGTGTACCAAAGTTACAAGTCGCGGTGAAGTGGAGATGACACCCTTGTGAGCGGTGATCCAATCCATTTCGAGTATCACATCGATGCCATTGGAGGGCAACACTGTCAGATCTCCCAAGAACTTGTGGTCCTGAATGGCCACATCTACACCTCTACACATCAAGGTGCATCTGATATCCCCGAGAGGTGAACTCGTGATGATAGGAATCGATCGAGTGGTTGTAGGGAGGGAGAGTTTGTTAACGAATCTAGAGGTAATATACGACCCGGTTGCACCGGTATCGAAGAGAACCAAGGCAATAGTACCACAAACCAAAAACTCACCGATCATGATGTCAGGAGCGTCAGCAGCCTCCTCTTCGGTGAGGTGGTTCGGCCTCCCGCGGCCGGCAGTCGGTGGTGGTGCAACCTGAGGAGGTCGGCCTCCTGGAGCAGGTGCTCTCGCGGGTGTAGCAGCGGTCTTCTTGTCCCAGTAGTCGTAGGACTTGTGGCCAAAGCTTGCCTGTGCGAAGCAGAGTTACGGTGAAGCCTCCAATGGTGTCGGGGACCGCCCCAGTGGGTCCCCTCAAACAATGGGGGAACCCCTACTTAAATTCCTCGCATCAATATAAGCTAAGCCTAACCATGCAGGGGAACTAACCATGCAGAAACTAACCCCCGCAGACACGGCCTATATAGCAGACTTCGGAGGCCCGCCAAGGCGGCCCGCCTAGGAAGACCCCTCGAGCAGTGCTCCGCCTCGCCCGAGGGCATGCTCCTCCTCGAACGGGCTCCGCCCCGTTCGAGGGGCAACTCCCTCCTCGAACGAGGTTCCGCCCCCGCTCGAGGGGCGACCCTTCCCTCGAGCGGCCCCCCCCCGCTCGAGGGCGCGCTCCCCCTCGAGCGAGTCCCGCCTCGCTCGAGGGCCCGCTCCGCCCTCGGCCGGGGCCCGCCACGCTCACGGGCGCCCCCGCACGCGCGCGCCGGTCCCGTACTTGGGCATTTAACGCCCGACGCCGCGGGACGGGCCGCCATCATGCGCCGGGGCTCACGCCCGTGCCGCCGCACCAACTCCCCGGGGAAGGAGCCCATCCCCGCCACCGTGGGATGGACCGTGCGCACGGCCGGTGTCGGTCCCGTGACACCGTGCGCACGCCGCCGTACGACTAACGCGCTCGACCCTCGAAAGGGGGCCGGCGCACCCTCGATTCCACTTTCCCGTGACCTTGCGAGGTTAGGTGAGGGGGCGCTAGGCCGGTGGGTGGCCATCCCGGCCATCGTAACGGCGCGGCCGCCGTACCCACGCGTGCGGGCGGACGTCCGACTCCACGAGCGCACGCCCAAGCACCGCAAAGAACCACTCCGCCACCGCAGCTCATTGGGAAGGAACGCCGTTCGCCCGCTCCCGTATCCCGCACGGCCGTCATCGCACCTCCCTCGAAGCCTATCGGAGAACGCCATCACCATCCGCCGCCTCCTACCCTCGAACCGCCACCGTTCGGGCACGAAGTAGGCCATCATGGCCGGATCGCAGCGTGGATCATCCGGACGATCGCCCACTCTACACCGTAGCGCGACGCGCTCCCACACGTAGCTAGGGTAGCGCGGCGTGCATGTAACTCGCCGCCCTCTTGGCCTATAAAAGAGGAGGCGAGCCCCCGGCCGCCGCGGGGGAGTTCGGACGAACCCGGAGGAACACAGACGCATTGTGCACTCACTCTCTTATTCTCCCATAACATCTCCGGCCCACTCACCGGGGACTTGGAAGCCACGCTTCCTCTCCCACCTTGCTTGTACTTGCCCCACTACAAGCACCCCCGTGCCGAGCAATATAGTGCCACGAGCACGCCACCGCCGGGACGTACGGCCCCCTCGGCGAACCGGGATAATCCTTGTGTCATTTGTTGCTCGGCATCGACCATAGAGGGATAAACTTAGGCGCTATCTATCGGTTAGTGTCGGGACCATATTCCGCACCGACGGTTGGCGCCCACCGTGGGGCAAACGAGCGCCTAAGGTCATTTCGCCGACTCCCTCCATGGTGATTCGCACCGAGTACCGTAGCACCCGCTACAACATGGGTAGCTCGGACTCCCCTTCCGGGCCGGCTCGAGATCCGCTTCGGGGACTTGAACTTCCGGGCCACGGGGAATGGCTATCTCATGCGCCTCACCAACCGTGGGAGAGCCGCGCGCGGCCGGGAGGCCGTGTCCGCTCGGTCACCGCCGCACGCACGACACCGGCGCGCAGCACCGCAGCACGGATGCCGGCGGGTCCGTCGACGCCACGACGCCGTCGCCGCTCCGGGCCGCGCTCGCGTCGGCGCGCGGTCCGAGCGGCGGCAGGGCCGAACGCGCGCCGCCCGGCCGCGGTGCGCCCACCGTCACGACGGCCGCCACCGCCCCGGCCGGGACCGCGTGCGGTCTCGGGACCGCGCGTCCCCATCGGCTGCGTGGCGCCACTACGGCCTACAACGCCGCCGTCAACACGACGATGCGCGGGGTTCCGCCCGGTCCCGCACGTCTTCGTCGCCGGGGATCCCGCACCTCGGCGACGGACGAGTCGCTCCCCGGGCTCCGTCGACACGATGCCACCCGCCAACCGTCATGGGTACGCGGAGTGGGACTTCTCTCCGGTGTGCCGGACCCGGCCGCGTTCGGGCGCTTCCTCGACGCCACGAACTACCGGTTCGGTCGCTCCGACGACTCCAAAGACCGGGAGCTACGACCCCACGCGGGAATGCCGCGCCGTCATCACCAACGACCCGGCCAACGCCGCCGGTGCGGCGGCGCCGGAGATGGGGAAGTCACGCCGGCCCCGGGGGTTGCCACGCGCCCGGCCGCGGGGCCAAGCGCACCCGCCGGGGCCGACGTCGACGCGCACGCGGCCCAAGCTCGTGAGCTCGAGGCCAAGCCGCAGGAGTACCGGACTGTGCGGCTGCTCCGCGCCTCGATGGCGGGAGAGGCCTCCGCGCGCGGCGAACGCGCACGGGAGTTAGGGCCGCCAAGTCCGCGACCGCCTCAACCCTGTCCCCAACGTCGACCACGCGGATACTCCACCGCGAGCGAGCCAAAAGCTCATCGCCGCCGCTACACTACTGCGCGCCATGCCGGCACCCTCGACCCCCGAGGCTCGAGAAATGCACCGCGAGGTGCAAACCCTCCTTGAGCAAGCGGCCGTCCAGCAGGCCGAAAGCTCGGCCTCACGCATCCGCCAACAGGGGGACGCGCGGGGTGATGATCCGGCACCGGTGGGGCGAACCCTCGGTGCATGCGGGTCGACCCGCCGACCGGGGACGCGCGCCGCCAAGGAACGGCTCCTCGACACGCGCGCAGGCGCCGGACGGCGATGCCCGCAACGTCATCAACGCCGGGCGCACCGGCAAGGCGGACGCGCGAGCGGCCGGGGGCTACCACCCTCGAAGGGGTGGACGCTACGACGGCGGTGAGGATCGCTCCCCAACGCCGAGCCCCCCGGCACCCGCGTGTTCGGCCGGGAGATCCGCACGGCGGCGTTCCCCCGCCGCTTCCGTCAACCCTCGACGATCACCAAATACAACGGGGAGACGGACCCTCGTGTCCGGCTAAACGACTACCGCCCGGCCTCGTCACCGGGCGGGGCCACCAACGACGAAGTGATCATCCGCAACTTGCCCCCGCATCCGGGCGACGCGGCCCGACATGGCTCGAGCACTTGCCCGCGGCCCGCATCCACAACCGGGACGATCCGGTCCACACTTTTGTGGGCAACTTCCGGGGCACATACGTGCGCCCCGGAACTCCTCGGGATCTCGCGCTCCCGCACGCAAGCCTGTGCGAACCGCCGCGGGACTTCATACGGCGCTTCTCCAAGCGCCGCACGAGCTCCCCAGCGTGGCACAATCCGAGATCGTGCACGCGTTCCTCGAGGGCACCACGTGCCGGGACCTTGTGCGCGAGCTGGGACGCTGCCCGCCCACGGACTCGAACGAGCTGTTCGACATTGCCACCAGCTTCGCCTCCGGGAGAGGAGGCCGTGGGGGCAATTTTCGATGGCAAGAGGGGCAAGCGCTCCGAGGACACGCCCGCGGAGGGCAGCGGGTCCAAGGAGCCGCGCCGCAACGACAAGCGGGGCAAGAAGGGGAAGAAGCCGCGCCGCGAGGCGCGCGAGCAGGGGCGCAACGGCGGCAACGCCGAGGCCCTCGTCGTTGACCCGGCCCGACGGGGGCCCTCGACCGGCTCCTCGAGGCCCGGGGGTTTTCGACGACATGATGAAGAAGCCGTGCCCCTACCACAAGACCCCCGTGAATCACACTCTTGAGCAAGGCGACATGTTCGGGAAGTTCTATGGCCGTGCCGCCGCGAAGGAGGCAGAGGCCAAGAAGGATGGGGGCGACGGCGACGCAGTGGCTTCCCCCTGCGGCCGAAAATGTGTTCCTCATTTTTGGGGGATCCACCGTCGACATGTCAACCCGGCAAGCGCAAGAAGGAGCGGCACGAAGTCCTCGCCGCGAGAGAGGGCACCTCCGGCCTTTCTCAACCGGTCGAAGGATGCCATCACCTTTAGCCGGGATGATCACCCAAACCGCATCCCGAACCCGGGCCAAGTACCCCTCGGTGGTCGATCCCATCATTGGGAACGCCCGGTTTTCGAAGGTCCTTATGGACCGGAGGCGTAGCCTCAATATCCTCTTCGCGCATACACCGCGCCTAATGGGGATTGGGCCGGACCAGCCGCGGCCCGGCACGAAGCCGTTTCACGGCATCGCGCCCGAAAGAGGAGTTCAACCCCTCGGGCATCGATCCGCCCGTCCGGTTCGGGACCCCCAAGAATTTCCGCAAGGAAACCCTCACCTTCGAGGTGGTGGGATTCAAAGGGGCCTACCATGCCATCCTTGGGCGACCATGCTATGCCAAGTTCATGGCGGTCCCCAACTACACGTACTCGAAGATGAAGATGCCGGCCCAAACGGCGTCATCACCGTCGGGTCGTCGATCGAGCATGCATTCGATCGCGATGTCGAGTGCGTGGAACATGCAGAGGCGCTAGCGCCGGATGAAGCGCCGGTAAACACGCCGGGAGAAGATGGTCAACGACGACCTCGCCTCCGCCACCAAGCACGTCGGCACATTCGAGGCCGCCGAGCAAACCAAAGGGGTCCCCCTCGACCCATCGGCCCCCGAGGGCAAGGCTTTGAGGGTCGGCTCGACCTCGATCCTAAATAGGAAGCCAGTGCTCGTCGACTTCCTCCGCGCCAACGCCGACGTTTTTGCGTGGAGCCCCTCGGACATGCCAGGCATCCCGAGGGAGGTCGCCGAGCACTCCCTTGATATCCTGCCTAACGCTCGCGCTGTTCAGCAGCGGCTGCGCCGCTTCGACGAGGAACGGCGACGGGCGATCGGAGTGGAGCTGCGGAAGCTCCTCGAGGCCGGATTCATCAAGGAAGTGTTCCACCCGACGTGGTTAGCTAATCCCGTGCTTGTAAAAAAGAAAAATGGGAAGTGGAGGATGTGCATTGACTACACAAGTCTCAATAAAGCGTGTCCAAAAGTTCCTTTTCCTTTGCCGCGCATAGATCGATCATTGATTCCACCGCCGGGTGTGAACTACTCTGTTTCCTTGATGCCTATTCGGGATATCATCAAATAAAAATGAAGGAGTCCGACCAGCTCGCGACTTCGTTCATCACACCGTTCGGGACATTCTGTTACGTCACGATGCCTTTTGGCCTCAGAAACGCGGGCGCGACCTATCAGCGCTGCATGCAGCACGTTTTTGGGGACCATATCGGGCGAACGGTCGAGGCTTACGTAGACGACATCGTCGTCAAAACCAGGAAGGCGGACGACCTGGTCAGCGATCTTGGCATCGCATTCAGTTGCCTGCGGGCCAACGGGGTCAAGCTCAACCCCGAAAAATGTGTCTTTGGAGTGCCGCGGGGCATGCTCCTAGGATACATCGTCTCCCGGCCGGGGGATCGAGGCCAATCTCGAAAAGGTCGCGGCCCTCGAGCGAATGGGTCCAATTCGGGACCTCAAAGGAGTGCAGAAGGTGTTGGGGTGCCTCGCCGCCTTAAGCCGCTTCGTCTCGAGGCTCGGTGAGAAGGGCCTGCCCCTCTACCGGCTGCTCAAGAAGCACGAGCGCTTCTCTTGGACCGCCGAGGCCCAGGAAGCGCTCGACAGGCTGAAGGCATCGCTGACGCACGCCCCAATCCTTACGCCGCCGCGAGACGGCGAGCCCCTCCAACTCTACGTGGCCGCGACCACCCGGGTGGCCGCCGCCGTGATCGTCGTGGAGCGCACGGAGGAAGGGCATGCCCCGCCTGTGCGAGAGGCCGATCCTATTACATCGGCGAAGTCTGTCGGACACAAAGACGCGCTACCCTCGTGTCCGGGAGTCGTTGTACGCGGTGGTCCTCGCGCGGCGCAAGCTCCGCCACTACTTCGAGGCCCACCCAGTTACGGTGGTCTCTTCCTTCCCGCTAGGAGAGATCATTCGCAACCCCGATGCGGCAGGCAGAATTGCCAAGTGGTCCGTGGAGTTGATGGGCGAAACGCTCGCCTATGCTCCGCGCAAGGCCATCAAATCGCAAATCTTAGCCGACTTCGTCGCTGAGTGGACGGACACACGACCGCCGCCCCCTCAAATTCAAGCGAGTGTCGGACCTCGTTCTTCGACGGCTCGGTGATGAAGACGGGAGCGGGCGCGGGCCTGCTCTTCGTGTCACCCCTCGGGGAGCACATGCGCTACGCAAAGGCGCCTCCACTTCCCCGCGTCCAACAACATGGCGGAATACGAGGCCCTCCTCTCGCGGCCTCAAAATCGCCATTGAGTTGGGCATCAAGCGCCTCGACGTGCGAGGGGATTCGCGGCTCGTGATCGACCAAGTCATGAAGAACGCGAGCTGCCACGACGACAAGATGGAGGCCTATTGCAAGGCCGTGCGGGCCCTCGAAGACGGATTCTACGGCATCGAGCTCAATCATGTACCCCGCCGGTACAACGAGGAAGCGGACGAACTTGCCAAGATCGCGTCGGGCGGATTACCGTTCCCCCGAACGTTTTCGCGCGTGACATCGCGCGCCCATCTGGCCGCCTTCGAGCCCTACCCCTCGAGCGACGGCGGACCCTCGGGGGCTCCCTCGAATCCGGCGGGTGCGGAACCCATGGAAGAGGACCCCTCGAACGAGGCGTACGTGCTCTCCCTTCTCGAGGGGTACGGCTCCCACGAGGCCGTCGCGATGGACATCGAGCGGGCTCCCGCCCGGGCGGACCGGCGGGGAGAAGTACATCGCCGGATTGCTCGAGGGGAGCTCCCCGTGCACCGGGCCACGGCCGGGCGCATCGCCGGGATGGCCAAGTCATTCACCCTCATCGACGGCGAGGGCCGTACAAGCGCGCCGCGTCGGGCATTCTCCAGCGGTGTATACCCATTCCCGAGGGGCGCGAGCTCCTACGGGACATCCACGCGGGGACCTGTGGTCACCACGCCGCGCCGCGCACCCTCGTCGGCAACGCGTTCCGCCAAGGCTTCTATTGGCCTACCGCGGTCGCGGACGCCAACGAAATCGTGCGCACTTGCGAAGGGTGCCAGTTCTACGCCCGCAAAACCAACTTGCCAGCTCACGCTCTGCAAACAATCCCCGTGACATGGCCGTTCGCCGTGTGGGGATTGGACATCGTCGGGCCCCTGCGGAAGGCGCCCGGGGGCTTCACCCACCTGCTGGTTGCAATCGACAAGTTTTCCAAGTGGGTGGAGGTGCGCCCCATCACGAATTTGAGGGCTGAGCAGGCGGTTACGTTCTTCACCGACATCGTCTACCGCTTTGGAGTGCCAAACTCCATCATCACAGACAACGGGTCCCAGTTCACGGGCCGGAAGTTCTTGGAGTTCTGCGACAAGTTCCACATCCGCGTGGATTGGGCAGCTGTGGCGCACCCACAGACCAACGGCCAAGTGGAACGTGCCAACGGCATGATTCTACAAGGCCTCAAACCCAGAATTTTTGACCAGCTCAACAAATCTGGCCGAAAATGGCTCCAAGAACTACCAGCAGTCATATGGAGCCTAAGGACCACCCCAAGCAGAGCCACCGGGTTCACCCCGTTCTTCCTAGTCCATGGCGCGGAGGCCGTCCTCCCCACGGATGCGGAATACGGGTCGCCCAAGGTTCCGGGCTACAACGAGGATGCTAACCAGCGAGCCCGCGAGGACTCGCTGGACCAGCTGGACGAAGTACGCCTCGTGGCGTTGATGCACTCCGCAAGATACCAACAGTCCCTACGGCGCTACCAAGCACGCAAGATACGTCGCGGGGATTTCGCCGAGGGGGACTGGTCCTAAGGCTACGCCAAGACAATCGAGGGCGCCACAAGCTATCGCCCCCATGGGAGGGACCCTACGTCGTGGTGAAGGTGCTCAAACCAGGCACGTACAAGGCGGCCAACGAGGACGGCGAAGAACTCACCAACGCTTGGAACATCCAACAGCTACGTCGCTTCTACCCTTAGCTAGGATTTCCAAGTATTTTTCGTTGTACAAACACACGGCCAACACCCCAGTTGGTGTCACCTATGTAAATACTCCAAGTATAATAAAAGGGCAACTCGGCTTTCCCCCGAAACCCAAGTTACCCTCGGGGGCTCGCGGGGGGGCACCCCCCCCCCCCCCAAATGGTCCCATTTTTTCGCGCAAAAAACGTAATAACACGCGCTAAGTTCGTTTCCTACTTCAACCACGAGCCACGATTCGAAAAGGGCGTAGGCGGCACAGTGGAAGGAGCGCGCGAGCCAGAGACAGCCTACGCCGCGTGGCTATGGCCCGTTTCTCTCGCCTCCAACCCAGCGGGCCCCTGCGAAAGGCGGACTCCCCTAACTAGAATCTACTCAGGAAGAAGAAGAAGCAAAAAAGCGCAATAAGCAAGCGATCTCATTTATAAATAGCTGCCCATGTTCATGAAACTACTTGTTTATTTACAAGAGGCCACGAGGCCAGAATTCTGATACATATAAACAAAAAACGGGCCTAGCGCCCAGGTGCTTTCAGGCGGGCGGAGCGGCAGCGTCAGCAGCGTCCGGGAAGAGGAATTCTTCGAAGGCCTCGGCGAGCGACTCGGCGGCGTCAGCAGCAAGCGCGTCCGCACGCTCCATGGCCACCTCGTCCTCGACGCCCTCGGGCACGATGTAGCCTTCCGCTACCGCCTCGAGGTTGACCTCGTAGTGGGATCGCACCACTCCGAGGGCCTTCTCGCACGCCCGGGTGCGGCGCCGACGCATCCGCCCCGTGACGTGGCCGCCAAGGGCGCGTAGGCGGCTGGCCAGCGAGCTGCCGGCCTGGACATCGCCTTCCTCGACGACGTGACAGGTCTCGAGGGCCGCGTTCCGCAGCTCCTGCAGCTCCTGCTCAGAGGAGTTGTAGGAGGCTTGCAAGGCCTCGGCCCGCCCAGCAGCGTGTCCCAGGGCGTGCGCAAGCTCGGAAGCGACAAGACGACGGGGAAATCGAAAAGGGGGAAACGAACCCTCTAAAGCAAAAACTAACGAGCGGGATCGGACAATAGCTTACCTTCGATTTGTCTCCTCCCCGGATCGAGGTCGTGGCGCACGGACTCAAGCGCCGCCTCGAGGCCCGGACGGTCTCGCCTTGCTCGACGAGGGCCATCTCTTGGGCGGCGTTGCGATGCGAGCGTCAACGCCTCATCCTCAACCTCGAGAGAATGCGGCGTTCCGCTCCTCCGGCGACTTCTCCGCCGCCTCGCGAGCAACGCGCTCCCCGCTCCGGCGCCGTCGGGCGTTGCCAAGGGCAGCTCGCTCCGCCGGAGCCGCCCCTCGGCCCTCGGCGGGCGATGCGCTCTCGCCGGAGCCGCCCTTCGGCCGGCGACGAGAGCCGCGGCCTTGACGTCGAGGGCGGCCTTCGGGTCATCGGCCTCCTTGGCGCGCTGCTCCATCCCGCGCGCCCGCTCCTCGGCCCGGCGGCTGCCGCGCCGCGCGCTCCCTCGAGCGACGTGCGGAGCCTCCCGGTCTCGGCGCGAGCGGTGGCCACCTCCGCCTCCCGGGTGGCGGCCAACGGCCGCGTCTTCTCCGAGTCCTCGCGCGCGTTCCACGGCGCCTCGTCACGATCGACGAGGGCCGCGCGGATGCGCCCGAGGCTCGAGTCACGCGCCGCGTCTTGCCCCCGAGCTCTCGGGGAGCACGTCACACCACGCCAACGCCGGTAGACCCGGCCCACTGTCCCGGCGTCCTAAGAGCTTCCGCAAGCGCGTCGAAAGCGGCCGCATCGCTCCCGGAGGCCGGCGGGCCTCGGCGTTCACACGGTCGAACGCGCCGTACTTTCGCGAGCGCGGCGCTCGAGCTCCCGGCATCCACACATCGAGCCTCGTCGCCGCCAAGTCTTGAATACGCGCGCGCGAAAGCGAAAAAGAGAAAGAAGAAGAGCAACCGTGGCTCACCCGGAAGACGATCCGGGCGGGCCGGCCGTGGAACCGCGGCGCCTCGTTCAACGCGCGGTTGAGCGTGGCGCCGTGGCTCGGGGAGCTCGCCCCGAGCTCCCTGCTCCCTCCGGGCGTCGGCAAACGCGGGGGGATCCTCCACGCGCCCCCCCCCATGGGCGGGGCGACCGGCATGGGAGGACGAGGCCTCGGCGTCGTGCCCTCGGCCCCCCACTATCATACGACCCTCGTGACGCCTCACGAGGGCCCTCCCCTGGGGCTCAGGAGAGTTCGTGGGCCAGCTGGCCCACTGGTTCCACCCAGGCGGCGAGGAGTCATCCGAGAGCTCCACCACCTCCGCCTGGGGACCGCCGGCGGGCGGAGCCGCCTGCTCCGCCTCCGCTGGCGCCTCCACCTGCGCCTCCGCGGCCGCGGGCGCCCGCCGTGGCGCCGTTGCCGCCACCTCCGTCCGCGCCGCCACGTCCGCGGGCGCTCCCGCGAGGTTGCGCGCGCTCCGCACTCCTCCGCCGGTGGCCGCCACCGCGGGCGGCACCTCCACCGTAGCCGCCGCCGCGGCCCGCGCCTCCATGGCGGCCGGCGCCCGGCCGCCCCGGCGACCTGCGGGCCGCGACGCGGCCGGGGTTGATCCACCGGCCGGGGCCTCGAAGCCCCGGCCGGGCCTTGCGCGCTCGTGCCCCGCCGCCGCGCCCGTCCCTCGGGCGCGGCCCCCCTCGACGAACGCCGCCGGGGTGGGGGATCGACGCATGCGTCCTCGGCACCTTGGCCGGTGCAAGAGGAGGGACGGTGGGCACCGCCCGCGGAAACGCGAACGGAGGATTAGAGCGTCTAATAACCAAACAAATTAAGGCCAAGCAAAGGAAGAACGGATTCCTTACCTCGCGGAGGAAAAGGCCCGCTTCCTTTTCCTCGAGGCCTCCGACGAGGCCGGCGCGGGGGCCGCGCCGCGCGCGCGCCCCCGACGGCGCCGCCGCACGTGCGGGCACGCCCGCCTCATGCGTGGGCGCGCCCGCCGCCGCCACCACACGCGGCGGCACGCTGGCCCCGCGCGCGGGCGCGCCCACCGCCGCGCCCCTCGACGAGGACGCCGCGCGCGCGGACGGCGCGCTCCCGCCGCGTGCGGGCACGCTTGACGCGCGCGCGAGCACGTGCGCCGCGCGCGCCTCCGTGGCGCGCGGCGGCACCTCCGCGGCGCGAGCCGCCCCGACGACGGCCCCCCGGCGGCGGGCGCCGACGCGCGCCGCCCCGGACGAAGCCGCCCCCGACGCCGGCGCAAGATCCGGCGACGGGGGCGCGGGCCGCCACACCGTCCGAGGGGCCCTCCCCCTCGGACTCCTCCTCCTCGTCCGGTCCGAGGACGAGGGGCTCCCTCGATGTCGGGGGGAGGAGAGCCCCGGCTCCTCCCGCCGCCGGTACTACGCGGACCGCGCGTCGCGACGCGCTTGGCGCCGCCTTGCGTGCGCCCTCGGCGCGCCGCCCGCTCCGCCGCTCCCGCCGCGCCGCCGGCCGAGCGCACGGGAGTCGGGGGTGGGTGGAACGGACTTGGCGGCATTGAACTGCACCAGCTGCGCACGAGAGCAACGGCGGCACATCAGGAAACGGAATCAAGAACAAGAACTAAAACAGAATCAAAAAGCTCCACTCACCAACGGGCCGGTGGGGAGCATCTCGATGTCCCACGGGGTCCGACCCGCAGGTAGCGGCGTCCTGGTGTCGACGGCGCTCCGCGCCCGGGTGAGCGCGTACGGCCGCTCCAGCGGCGTCGGGAGCATCCGCGACCTCGCCGGGTCGACGGGGGTTGGCCGCCTCCGTCATCTCGAAGATGCGAGAGGGGCCTCTCCATCAACGGCACGATCCGCCGGTGGTGGAGGAAGGCGAGGACGCCCATCGCGTTGAGCCCCTCCCTTGCCGGCCGCTTGCGGGCGCGAAGGACCGGACTCTTGCCGCGCCCGATGATTGGCCGTGGGCAACCCGTAGCCCCCGGCGGTCCGGCCTCTCCTTGAACACCCGCCGGTGTAGGGAGGAAGGCCGGGTTCGGCGTTGCGCAGGTAAAACCATCCCCGCTCCCAGCCGGCATTGTTCGTCGTCATGGTGCGGGGGATGTAGGAGTTCTTGAGCCGCCCCCCGCACGGCCAGCGACATCCCGCCCGGCGCGCACCGCGCGCGGGTCCTCGGCTCCGTCGTAGGCCGCGTGATGAGCTCCGCGCGGAAGAGGTGCACCCGCAGCTCCCCGGTTGATCGGGGATCCCCGGGTACCCTTCGCGGACGCCCACGAATGTGGCCGCGCGCGAGATAGCGTTGGGGGCGAAGTTGTGCGGCTCCACCCCGTAGTGGAAGCACAACGCCCTCATAAATGTGCTCGCCGGCGCGTTGAAGCCGCGCTCGTGGTAGCGGAGGAAGCTCACCACGTATCCCCCCGGCGGATTGGGCTCGAGGTGCGACGATGGCGGCACGATCCCTCCCGCCGGGCGCCCTTCTTCGTTGGCCGAGAGCCGGCCGGCGGCGACCCGGCTCGCCCGGGCGAGGCCGGGTTACGGTCGACCTCTCCCAAGCGTACGGCTCCGGAACCCGGATCGGAAGGCGAGGCGGCGCCATAAGGAAGGACGAACGAGCGCGGGGGCGGAGGACAAGGAAGCAAGAAGAAAAGCTCTAAGCGGCGAAACCGCGCGGTGGCGAGAGCAAGAACGAAGACGAAGCGACGGAGGATTGAAAATGGTGAGGAGCCAAGGTAAAAAACCACGCGTCCCTTCCTCACCGCGGTTTTATAGGCAACCGGCGAGTTCTCGGAGCGCACGCCTCACCAACGATAGCTGCGGGAATCTTTCCATCGCGTCGACGGGCGGGCCCCACCACGGCTTGCGGCGACTCTAACCTCCGGGCGGGTCATCATTACGGCGAGACCGGCGGTGACCGAGGCGAAACCGTCACATCCGCCGGCCACGTCGCCCACTACGCGCGCGCGCGGCGCGCGGCGCCAAAAAGGCGCGCCCGCGTCGCAAAACCCGCGGCCACGCCGCGGGGCAATTAAATGCCGGGCCCCTTGCCAAGCAAGGAGAGCCCTCGAGCGAGGCGAATCCTCGGCTCGAGACAAAGGTGACCCTCGATGGGTGACGGCGTGAGAAGGTCGCCGGGACTGCTCGGTGTAGAGCGAGGCAACCGCGGGCACCCATGCCACGTGAAGCCCTCGAGCGGCATGACCCTCAACTCGAAACAAGGCGACCCTCGATGGGATATCAGCGTGAGAAGGTCGCCGGGACCTGCTCGATGTAGAGCAGACCACCGCGGGCACCCATGCCACGTAGGACCCTCGAGCGGCATGACCCCCAACTCGAGACGATGTCAACCCTCCGAAAGAAGGCACGCGCGTAAGAGGATCGCCCAGGTCACGCTTGAAATAGAGCGACACCGAAAGCACTCATACCGCGCCACGCCGCCAACAAGCACCTCGAGGGCTGGCACGCCCAGACCCCTCGACGGCCGCAAACGTGAAAAGACGGAGGCCGTCCATGCACGCCCCCCGCACGGCCTTACTGATCAGGGGTTCGAAGCCTGACCCTCGACGGGTTCGAACAGGCGCCCCAGATCTCAGAGTTAGGGACGACGAGGGCACGCGCATTCGAGCCGTTCCTCGAGCCCGTCGGCTCGAGGGTGCCCCACATGTCGTGTTCGAGAGCCGGCGAGGGCGGCTAGCCGGGGGGGATCCCACCGAGGGAGAGCTTCGCGCCCTCGGTCCCTAGCGAACGGGACCGAGCCCCACCTAGCAAACCCACGCAAGCGCTTCCATGGACGTGTCTCCGGACCGCGCGGCCTACCCTTATCGAACGGGGCATGGACGTCCACTTGAACTACCCGCTAGCGGCTCGAAGAGGAATCCGCGATTCGCGACCCGCTCGATGGGAGTCGTGGAAACCTCACCTCCCGACCCGCGGAGGGACGGCGAGGGCGCGATAAAAAACAAGTCGTCGGGCTCGACCCGATCGCCTCGAACGGGCCAAGGCTCGGGGGCTTGACGCACGGCTACACCTCCTTGGAATTGCACCCGCCGGAGAGACGGTGACAGGGGAGCGTGCCACCCCCGATGCCGGGCCGAAACACCGCCGATGCCGGTTGGCATATGTGCCACGCCTTTCGACCGAATTGCTCGCGGTAAACCCCTGCGCAGAGAGCCCACACTCCCGCGGGGCTTCGGGGCTAGACCCGCGGGTCCGCTGACGCGGCCCCACGGATAGCGTTCGCAAACAAGGAGGGAAGAACGTCCTATCAGTAGGTTCCAGCATCTGCGGGAGCCTCAATGGCAAACCCGCAGATGCTCGGGGGCTACCGTCGGGGACCGCCCCCGGGGGTCCCCTCAAACAATGGGGGAACCCCTACTTAAATTCCTGCATCAATATAAGCTAAGCCTAACCATGCAGGGAACTAACCATGCAGAAACTAACCTGCAGACACGGCCTATATAGCGGGACTTCGGAGGCCCGCCAAGGCGGCCCGCCTAGGAAGACCCCTCGAGCGGGCTCCGCCTCGCCCGAGGGCATGCTCCTCCTCGAACGGGCTCCGCCCCGTTCGAGGGGCAACTCCCTCCTCGAACGAGTTCCGCCCCGCTCGAGGGGCGACCCTTCCCTCGAGCGGCCCGCGCCCCGCTCGAGGGCGCGCTCCCCCTCGAGCGAGTCCCGCCTCGCTCGAGGGGCCCGCTCCGCCCTCGGCGGGGCCCGCCACGCTCACGGGCGCCCCGCACGCGCGCGCGCGGTCCCGTACTTGGGCATTTAACGCCCGACGCCGCGGGACGGCGCCATCATGCGCCGGGGCTCACGCCCGTGCCGCCGCACCAACTCCCCCGGGGAAGGAGCCCATCCCCGCCACCGTGGGATGGACCGTGCGGTACGGCCGGTGTCGTCCCGTGACACCGTGCGCACGCCGCCGTACGACTAACGCGCTCGACCCTCGAAAGGGGGCGGGCGCACCCTCGATTCCACTTTCCCGTGACCTTGCGGGTTAGGTGAGGGGCGCTAGGCCGGTGGGTGGCCATCCCGGTCCACGCGTAACGGCGCGGCCGCCGTACCCACGCGTGCGGGCGCACGTCTGACTCCACAGGCGCACGCCCAAGCACTGCAGCAACCACTCCGCCACCGCAGAGCTCATTGGGAAGGAACGCCGTTCTGCCCGCTCCTGTATCCCGTACCGGTCGTCATCAGCACCTCCCTCGAAGCCTATCAGAGAACGCCATCACCATCTGCCGCCTCCTACCCTCGAACCGCCACTGTTCGGGTACGAAGTAGGCCATCATGGCCGGATCGCAGCGTGGATCATCCGGACGATCGCCCACTCTACACCGTAGCGCGACGCGCTCCCACACGTAGCTAGGTAGCGCGGCGTGCATGTAACTCGCCGCCCTCTTGGCCTATAAAAGAGGAGGCGAGCCCCCAGCCGCAGGGGGGACGAGTTCGGACGAATCCAGAGGAACACAGCACCTTGTGCACTCACTCTCTTATTCTCCCATAACATCTCCGGCCACTCACCAGGGACTTGGAAGCCACGCTTCCTCTCCCACCTTGCTTGTACTTGCCCCACTACAAGCACCCCGGTGGCCGAGCAATATAGTGCCACGAGCACGCCCGCGCTCGGGACGTACGGCCCCCTCGGCGGAACCGGGATAATCCTTGTGTCATTTGTTGCTCGGCATCGACCATAGAGGGATAAACTTAGGCGCTATCTCGTGGTTAGTGTCGGGACCATATTCCGCACCGACAAATGGTAGGTCTTGCGGTGCTCGACGGCGGATGGTGGTAGCCTCCAGTCTGCTGGGGGTAGCCGGGGTTCTTTCCTCCGGGGAACGGGCTACGTCCTCCTCCTCTGAAGCTGCACCCAGGCTGGTTTTGCCCCGAGTGGTAGCTCCCCCTCAGCATGTTGCTCTGTTTGCCCCTCAGCTTCTGGAAGGATCTATCGTGGTGGTCCCGATCTCTGGTCCTCTTCTTTCCCTTCATGCACTCCTCGTGGCTCCTCCCCTCGTCCTCGACCGTGATGGCGCAGTTGACGAGGTGGCGAAGGGACTTGTGCTCGCTCGCCTTCAGTCCATGGTGAAGGCCGTGGTGAAGGCCTCGCAGGAACCAGAACTGCTTCTTTGGTCGGTGTTGGTGTCGTCAGGGGTGTACCACATCATCTTCTTGAAGTGGCGCTCGTACTCCTCGACCCTCATCCCACCCTGGGTCATGGTTGTGACGCCCCAGGTTTTTAAATTAACCCTAATGGTCGGTCAAACCTGTTGACCGAGGTCAAATTAATGTCAACCTGGGTCCTCACCTCGAAAACCTCACCAACCAATCCTAATGACCCTCTTGATCAAGTCAACACACACTTGTGGTCAAACATTGGTCAAAGACACGGTCAAACCCCACTTAAACCCTAACGTCATTGAATGTCCTCCGGAACTTTTGCCGCATTCTCCAAATTTCACCTACACACTTCAAAATCTCCTAATATGAAAGTTGTCCAGTTTTTCGAGGGACACACCTTTCATGTTGGATGGCATTTCAAATTTTGAGTGGAAGAGGGAGGAAAATTTGGTCAACTACCAACACCTCCTGTTCTTTGACACCGAGTGGCATTCAAAGTTTGGCTGCAATTTATGCAAAACCCGTTGAGAAAAACATAGGTCGGCCTTTATGAAAGATACTCTCCTAAGTGTGCTCTACAAATTTCGTATTCAAATCTCGGCGGGGTTCTATTCAATTTTTTGGAGATTTTCACGTTCAAACAGGGGCACAATGATTTTTTGTAGTAGTTGTAAGGAACCCTAGTGTACAACCATGTTTGGATAGTTATTGTGTTTGGCTGAGCTAGGAGTTTCTTTTGTGCATCTAGTCTGCATTGTACTCCCAAGATTGTTGTGGATCCCCAGATCTTTCATCAATGTAATGCCTTGATTGAACATCTTTCCACAGTGATTTTCGTAAGATATGAATTATGCTGGTTGTGATCATATCAGAGTTTTGCGATGAGTCTCAAACTCGTCCAAGAATTTCATGCCAATCGTGATCAATCTGATCTCTCAATCCTGAACTTATTCCTTTGGTCTTGCTCACACCTTTTAAATTAAAATAAAAGTCACTTTTTGAGTATGCATTGCATAGCATATGCATTTGGGAAGCTTGGGTGTACTAATGTGCATTCACATGGCGGATTTCAATACTCATACTCTATCTCTCTTGTTTGGTGATGTTGTTGTCCCATAACCAAAGGTGCCGCGACGAAACCTAGGGTATCACGTGCGCTGCAGCCATGTGATTGCCACTAGGGGCGCGCTAGGTATCTTGGTTGTGAGAATGCGACTTGCCACACATACTCCTTCTCAACCTAAGATTGCCCTCTCCATAATTAACTCATTTTGTGGGTAACCGAGTCGTACTAACGTGCATCATGAGCACTATACCGCATGAGCATGTGCATCGTGTCTTCACAAGCATGTGCATCACACAAACTTTTAAAAATCATGGCACCGCAAGGTAATGAGTCATCAACACCCAATTTTCACAAGTTAATTAAAGTGTGAGCAAGATTGTTCTACAGTTCCCACACTAAATTGACTTTCGTACAAAGAGATTGCAGAAATCTTTTACTAGCCTTCCTTTTCTTCATGAGAGTCTGTTTTGAATGATCACTGTTGATTTGGTCTCTTGCCGCCAATCTCGACGACCTCGTATCATCAACTCCCTTCCAACCAGCTAAGTAGAAGTAGAGTTTTCTGGAGCAATCAAGGTTCTCAAAAAGTCAAGGTTGGAGAGTCCTTCATTGCTTATCCGTCCATGATCCGTGATCATACCCTCCAAATCCTCAGAGTAGAGCAAAGGAGCAAACCCAGGATTGGGGAAGCTTTTGCTAAGATCCTCTTAGTTGCAATCCCGAGTCTAGAAGGCGGATACCCTGAGCTCTTCTCGTTCTTCTCCCCATCACGGTCAATTCTTCGGACCGTTGGACCCATCCTTTTCAGTGCCACGACCGTACGATGCCGGGATGTCTCCCTGCCATCTTCTTCCGCAGTTGCACTCACGTCGCCAAGACCTCACGGGCTGACTATTGTCGAGCCCCGTGTTGCCATCACCAGATACCTCAGCTGGTTTGGATGACCGTTGCGGCCCCGCTGCGGCCATAAAAAGGAAGCCCTTTGCCAAGTACCGCCGATACCAAGCCTCGCATCCGTCCGAGCTCGACATCTCCATCGCTCTTGTTCCCCCTCCAGCTAGTTTTTGGCCCACCTGCCACTAGGCCAGCTCTCCCGTCTGTTTCGTTCCTCGCCGAGCAAGTTGTTCCTCCGTCTTCATTGACGACGTTGAGAAGAAGCTCGAAAGTAGGCTGGAAAAAGGACTCGAGCCACGCTGACACCCATGACTCAGTCCTTGGAAGTGTCCGAGTCGCTTCCCTGGACGCTGGTAGGGATGTATCTCTGCATCGCAGGCAGAATCTGTCTGCTATTAGCTGTTCATGTGCACATTCATCGCTCGCTCCCTCATGAACGTTGATTGTGACAGCCAGTCCAGGAAAATACCGTACTATCACCTAATAACCCATTCACTTTGGTCATTAAGCAATAGTAAAGTATCATCCCGTCGTTAGTTGCCGGGTTAACGCCTGGTAAATCACTTGGAATTTCAAACAGAGGATCGACATATGCATTAAAACTCACGCAAAGGCGAATCCAGAGTACAAACACCAATTTAAGTCTAAATTACCCCTGCGGGTTAGATTATTACAAACCATTGTTCGAGACTATAAGTAAGGTTCAGAGTTCGAAAACAGTAGAAAGAAAATAAACTAGCGCAACAACAAATATCACAGGTGGCCATCCGTGATGTCATCACTTGTCGTCATCCACCCGGTCAACAACACCTGCAACAACAGTTTTAAAGCAAGGCTGAGTATACTAATACTCAGGAAGACTTAACCGTCGGGTGATAACTACATCACCAAACTCTAGACATGAGAGGCTTTATGGCCGGTGGATTTTCTTTTTGCTGAAAAACCACAACAGTAGGTCCTTACTTTCAATATTTTAGCACAAGTTCTAGTTGATTACCATTTCTAAGTGGGCCAACTAATTCAATCAAGAATTGGACAAGCAATTAATTCACACAACAATACTCACCGAGTTCCATCATTACGGGATATCATGGCCAGTTGATTAAGCAATCTCGGATAAGGGTGAGAGGCCGACAATCAATTGATTTAAACCTTGCAAGGTAAACCTAAGAACATGGTAGGGTGCCCCCGCGAGGACAACCATCTAGGCAGTTCCCAAAAATCCTCGGGTGGAGATCAAATCTTACGGCCACGGGTACAAGGCTAGCGGCACACCTCGCGAGGCATCCGGTCTCACACATGCACCCCCCTTCCCGTAGCTAGCCGGGTAGGTGATTCCTCAAGAGTAGTAATAGTAAGTTCCCGCCTTGTCTCATTAAGGTACTAGGCTTACCGGTCCCATTCCCGACAAGTGCTTAGTACGTTCAAAAGCTTAGCCCATGAAAGCCACTTGGACCGAGCCCAAATCCCATGCTCTTACCACATGAGCAATCCATTTATAAAGATCTTATGATTCCAACATAAGAACCTATTCTCGCGAGTGACGAACATCACTCGACTTGTACCGATCCTATATCATAACGGCCATCGGCCTAACATACTAGTGATAGAGCATAGGTACCTAGGGATCATGCAACTAGGGTTTCAATTCAACTCCTGAAACGTAAATGCACAATCATAGAAAAAGATAATTGCATAATTTTTAAAACACGGGGTTAATGATCCGGGGCTTGCCTTCGCTGGCAAGGTCGGCCTTGGGCCCTTCTGGACTTTGGTCCAGGCCTTGAGCTACGAACACGTGTTGCAACTCTTCGTTAGCGCCTTCATCTCCACCTTCCGGCACGAGCGTACATCTACCGTCGGGAAGATCTACACGAAGATGCAAATGCAAGATTTATGTGACAATTTTTTAGTTTAACTAACTACAATCAATAAATGACAACCATGGGGTGCATGGTTGACTACATTCACCTAGATAACAAATACATTCAGCATACTCTTTCAAAAAGGAACAATATGCAACTCTTCACTGATCATTCTTTTGATAGTGACTATGTACATATATATGAAAATAATTAAATTTAAATTCACAATCAACAATGGGTTGACATTTAGCTTTTTAATAAGATTTACACATATATAAGGTCATTAAAGGTGGGTTGGTGATTTCCCCATTTAATTGACTATTAAACCTTAAATTGCTTCCACAACTCTTATTCATAAAAACAAATTACTAAAATTCATTGAGGGGTGTTATTAAGCACTATGAATCAAAACAAGGCCACTGCACTCACATGCACACTTAGGAGAGCTACAAATTTCATTATATCGAAAAATAACAAAAGCTAGCTAGTAAAACAAGGTAAATGCATAAAAAATAAATACTCATCAAATTGATCCTAACTTTCTCACACATGTTATATGGTCCAAAAATAACCAAGGAATGCAGCATAAACACCTAGAACTATTATGATTCTTGACTTATGCAATTACCAAGAAAAACAAGCATAATTCAAGAATAAATATTTCTGACAATTATAAAACTGTGATTAATTCACCAGAGGTGTATTTTGGCATAACAAGACAACATGCAAAAGTTGGCCACAAAAATATAATTATTATTTAGTTACAAAAATCATCTAGGCAGATTCCGCATAAATAGGAAACAATTTATATAAAAAGATTTACAACCTAACTTTGTGCAATTTTTGGTACAAGAGCTAGTCATAACATAACACATAACATATCCAAAACATAGCTACAGAGGACTTGTATATTTTGAAATACAACAGATCTAGGTGTTTCACATTTTTATTTTTCATGAAAAAATTATCCGAGAAAACAATAGACATGCTTTACCAAAGCTGTAGTGTTTTTCACCAGGAATCCCACAAAATTGGGTTTGCATTTTTCTTTCTACAGTTTTCTACAGATTTTACAAGATTCAGCTAAAACTGCAACACTAATTCAGATTCGGTTTTGCAAACGGGCCCCGAATGGAACTCGGACCACCGCAATTGGGTCCACGGGGGCGCGGCGGCGAGGATCACCGGAATCCGACCAAGGGAGGGATGGAATCAGCGGGGAAGGGTGGGGTAGTGCTCGGGGGCTCACCTACGGCCGATTCGGGGGTTGGACGGCCGGAGGGTGTGTCGACGAGGCGGCTCGGCAGCGTCGGGCGGCGCCGACCGCTGGAGCCTCCGCTCCGGCGAGAGTGTAGCCCGGCCAGGTCAATGTGTGGCGCATGCGGCTTCCGGGGATCCCAGGGGAGGTACAGGAGTGGTTGCTAGGTGGTGAAAGCACACAGAGGCGGAGTTGGCCGTGGAGGGGCCAATGGCAGCGCGGCGGAGCAGGTTCAGGCCGACAGAGCGTCCTGCGCGCGCGAGCAATCGGTCGTCCCTTTTAATAGGTGGCTAGCCGCTCCTGAGTGACGTCCTGGCGCGCCAAGGGTGGTGCTGACCGCGGTAGGCGGCTTGCCGGCGGGCGGCGCGGCGGCGCGGGTATTGCGCCATTGGCGGTGCGGCACGGGGCGGGCACCGAACTCGAGCCGCCTTGATGCGTGCGTGGCCTCGGGGCGTGCGACCTCGGGAGGGCGCGAGCCTCGAAAGGCGTGTAGCCTTGGGAAATGCGTGGGCGGGCTCGGACGCCGAGGGGCGGGCGCGGCGCGGGCGACGTCGTGGCGCCGGTCGGTTCCAGCGCGACCGTTTCGACTTAGGTCACTTTGACCAAGTTTTTCTCCCAAAACTTGAACTGAAGTGCATCAAGGGGTAAATAGCAAAGTTGTAGATCTCACTACCCTCTACAACTTCTACATAGTCTCTATGGTGTTTTTCTCAACGGATTTTGCATAAATTGCAACCAAACTTTGAATGCCACTCTGTTTCGGTGAACAGGAGCTGCTGGCAGTTGACCAAGTTTTCCACCCTTTTCTACTCAAAAGTTGAAATTCCATTCAACATGAAAGTTGTGTTCCTCGAAAAACTGGACAACTTTCATATCGGTAGATTTTGATGTGTTTAGGTGAAATTTGGAGAACGCGGAAAAAGTTCTGGAGGCCGTTCATCGAATCAGGGTTTTAGTTGGGTTTGACCGTGTCTTTGACCAAAGTTTGACCACAAGGGGGTTTTTACTTGATCAAGAAGGTCATTAGGGGTTGTCAGCTCGGTTTTCGAGGTGATGACCCAGGTTCACCTAGGTTTGACCAATGTCAGCAGGTTGAACTCTGCCGATTCGGTCATTACGTTAATGACGCTAATTAAAAACCTGGGGCGTCACAGCGATGAGGCAGCGAGGAGTGCACCTTGTACTTTTTATTCCATATGAATTCTCGATGTCGGGAATTGTATGTGGAGATGTCTTTCTTCCTTTGTAACCCTCGTCATGATGGAATGGATCGTTCTAATCTTGAATTTTCGAATCTCGGGACGAGATTCCGTTTAAGGGGGTAGGCTGTGACGCCCCTTGTTTTTAAATTAACCCTAGTGGTCGGTCAAACCTGTTGACCGGGGTCAAATCATAGTCAACCTGGGTCTTGACCTCGAAAACCTCACCAACCAATCCTAATAACCCACTTGATCAAGTCAACACACAATTGTGGTCCAACTTTGGTCAAAGACACGGTCAAACCCCACTTAAACCCTTATGTCATTGAATGTCCTCCGAAACTTTTGCCGCGTTCTCCAAATTTCACCTAAACACTTCAAAATCTCCCAATATGAAAGTTGTCCAATTTTTCGAGGGACACAACTTTCATGTTGGATGGCATTTCAAATTTTGAGTGGAAGAGGGAGGAAAACTTGGTCAACTACCAGCAGCTCCTGTTCACTGACACCGAGTGGCGTTCAAAGTTTGGCTGCAATTTATGCAAAAAAACCTTGAGAAAAACATAGGTCGTCCTTTACGAAAAATACTCTCCTAAGTGTGCTCTACAACTTTCGTATTCAAATTTTGGTGGAGTTCTATTCAATTTGTTTGGAGATTTTCGCGTTCAAACATGGGCACAGTGAAACAAATTCGGCCAGAGCGCGCTCCGCGCCGCGACGTCGCGCGCCCGCGTCGCACCACCCTCGGCGTCCGCGACGTCGCGCCTCCCGAGGCCGTGCGCGCGTCCAAGGCCGCGCCTTCCCCGAGCCGCCCCACGCCCCGAAACGCCTTGAAGTTTCCCGGTGCCACGCGCCGACACGCAACTCGCGCCGGACCGTGCGCGTCACGCGTCGCGCCGGTCCGTCGGGCGCCCGTACACCGCCCCTACCCGTACGCGCACGGACCGAGGTCCCCGCCGTACCACGGCCAGATCTTCGTCGTCCCTACGTCATGAAGCAGCGGAGCCACCTATTTAAAGGCCGTCAACCCCCTCGCGCGCGACCATGCCAGTGCCGCCACGCCGTTGCCACCGCAGCCGTCGTGTCCCACTTTCCACTCGCGGTCTCCACTGCTTGGGCACGCCTACGTGACCACGAGCACCTACCGAAGCTTGCCCAACCGCCTTTAGCTCCGACCGCGCCCTCACCTCGCCGGAGCTGAAGCTCCCGCGGCCGCCGCCGCCCGGCACCGACGCGTCACTGCCGGCCGGCCGTTTCGCCCCAACTCTGGGGACAAACCGACCTAGGGTGAGCCCACGCGCCTCCCCGACCCTTTCTCCGCCGACCCCGCCGCCGGTTCGCCGAGAATTGGTCGGAGCCGCCGCCTCCCCATGGCCGGGGACCCAATTGCTTTCCACTTTTTCTTTCCAGGGTCCTTTGTGTGAACCAAGGGTACTTTTGTAAGGAATCAAAAGTTTCCAGGGGCCTGCAAGCAAAGTAGCATCTCAAATAGTAAAACACTTTTGTTGATTCTTACAAAATCCGTAGAAAATCGTAGGAAAATTAGAAAATGCAAAGCTAATTTTGTTAGACTCCTGGTGAAAAACACTACAACTTTTGTAAAACTTGTATATGCTGTTTCCTGATATTTTTTGCATGAAAAATAGAAATGTGAAAAAACTAGATCCGTTTGAAGCGTCCCCTCATCGGGAGGTGACTAAATGTGACACAAATACCAGTCCCAGGAGGCTGGTAACACATTTATTACAACAGGTGGATCAGTCTTTTACATCACGGCGACACAGAGGGCACGGTAGTGCCAACACTACAAGGAACAACACAAACGCTAACGACCACACTACGATAGCAAAGGCTTCCATAGCCTCCTCAGAGTACCACACCATGGAAGCTTTCAGTAGGGCCCTGGGTACACAGGCACGGTTGGGTGTAGGGCAACGACCTACTCAACGTCTTCGGGAATGTAATCGGGATCCTCGTACGTAAAATAGTTAGTAAAACAAGGGTGAGCACATACATACTCGGCAAATCCAACCCCACCCACGGAGGGGCTTATAAGCGAGATCATGCACATGATATATATAGCAAGGAACAGGTTATGGTTCATTTTGCAAACTTACTCATGCAGGGGTTCATTTCAAAAAGGTTTTCGCAAATCATTTTCATAACCCAAGTAACTCAACTGTTTTAGGAAAACCACTGTGGAACTACCGGACTTCCCGTCCGTCGTAGCCCAGGCACACAGCCACACACTTCACCGGAAAACAACTCACGCCAGAAAACATCCCATCCCAAACACTAGTTTTTGTGACCACACCGTGACTCGTCCAATACCGTGGACACGGCTATTCAAATAGGTTTGACACTGCGAGAGGTTGTACATCTTTACCCACAAGTAGGGTACGCGTCACACGGACACCTCGGTCTTAGGTACGGATCCTATAAAAGCCATTACCCACCTTAGCTAACACTACGAGCCACCACGGAAGCACCCAAGGGGTTATCCCACATAACCGGGGCGTACCTCACACGAGAGGGTACCCCTACTCCTCGGTCTCCCGCCGCTCATCCGCACACCAGATGGCAAGTAGATTAACTAGTGGGGTTTATGCTAAGCCATTGCCACATACAACGGTCGAGTGGTTGTACGATGATTTGGGTCAGGTGAGATGTCACGCAACCCGGTCCTTAACCGACAAGATGGACAACTTCCAACACGCTCAACCACACAGGTACGAGCTCACCCATACTCCTGACGCACGCGTCCATCCCGTCTACCCAGTTCTTTACTCATTTTCCAAACATATCCCATTTCCATTTTTAAAGCACTCACACATTTTGAAAGCACTCACACATTTTAAAGCACTCATTTAGGCCAAAACAAGGTTCAATAATAGCAATCAAGGGTGGCTATCCTACCATGTTTTTGCTGTAAAACAATATGCAATTTATAAATCGGGTATAGGGTTGTGTTTATAAAACTAGGACAGAAGCATGCATCAAAGGATGAGATTGAACTTGCCGTCTTCGAAGTCTTCGGGGAGTGCCGGCTCGGCGTTCGGGACCTCGGGCTCCTGCTCGCAGTAGTCGGCTCCGATCTCCGGCTCGAGGTACCTTCCTTCGTCTACTCTGTCGGCTGTAGTGTACACACAGGCAAGCAAGCAATATAAGCACACATATTGCCGGCCGAGCTCGAGGAGGGGAAGATGAGCGGAGAGGGAATATATATAAGTCCTAGGGAGAGGGTTGGTTCGGCGGGGGTACCAGCGGGAAGGGTGTCGTGAAATTTGGATGTAATCGGGAATAAAATTGTGCATAAGGTGTTGGGTTAAAGAGGGGTTATAAGGGCTAAGGACCTATTGGTAATTTCTATTAATGGAGACGGGGGGTATTTATGATAATATAAACTTAGTTAGGGCCTGGTTGTAAGTTGTTTAGGATTTGTGAGAATTTATTAATCATTAACCTAGGGGCTTATTTGAAAGAAAAATAGAGAGAGAGAATAGGGTCACGGTTTGGTGGGAAAAAGGAGAAAGGTGTGTGTGTGTGTGGGGGGGGGGGTTCGGCCAAAAGGCCTTCTCCTTCCTTCCCCCCGGCCCCGCATCGGAACGGGGGGGGGCGAGCGGGTGGCCGGCGGGGGTGCCCGCCGGCGGCCCCGTGCCCGTCGGCGACCAGTGAATGGTGGAAACAGGAGAGGAGGCCGAGGGGATTCGATCCCCGTGCTCACCTTGAGCTGGGGCGGCGCGTGGGAATGGATCGGCGGCGGACAGTGGCGTGTCGGCGGTGCTAGGGGGGCGGCGGCGCTGTGGAGCTCGTGGAAGGGGAGGAGGTTGCTGTGAGGTGGCGATGGTGAGGTGCGGCGGCCCCGGGGGGCAGCCGACCCCTTTTATAGGCGGTGGAAGGCGGTTCGGGGAGGGGAGATTTTTCCGGGGAGCTCAACTCCGGCGAGCTCGAGCGGCTTCTCGAGGCGGCGCCGGTGACAAGACGGCTCGGGCGGCGGCGGCGGGTCAACTCATGCGGGGGGAGGGGTTAGGCCGACGGTCGCGGCGGCGGCCGTTTGGTGGATGTGACGGTGCGGTGGTGGTCGCCGCTTGTCGGGGCGGTTCGGCTCGGCCCGGCTCCCGCCGGCGGCGCGGGGCCGGATGGCGTGCGGCGCCGGCGACCCGGTCGGCCGGTCGCGAGGCCCACGGTGGCGTGTGGTGGAAGGCGCGTTGCCGGCCTGGTAGGCGGGGCGCGGTCAATGGTGCCGGCGCGGCCTGCCGCGGGGAGGGAGCGGGCGCGCGGCCGGGGAGGAGGAGCGAGGGAAGAAGAAAGTGAGAAGGAAGAAAGGAAAAGAAAAGAAAGAAAAGGAAAAAGGAAAAGAAAGGAAAGGAAGAAATTGGAAAGAAAAGAAAAATAGGAAAAAGAGAGGAAAAGAAATTGGGAAAAGTCTAGAAAATTTGGAAAATTGTTAGGGAAATTAGGGGAGGGTTTTGCGGGGCTTTCCGATTTTCGGGTGTCGGCGTGATTTTCGGGACGGCGGTGATGGCGAGGCGGACCGGCCGGCGGGACCGCGGCGTGAGCGGGATTCCCGGCACGGTGGCCGACCGCGGCGTTGGGAAGGCACGCGTGGGTGCTGGCCGGGTGCGGGCGGTGCCGGCGGGATTCGCGGCACGCGCGCGGGCGAGAGGGAGGGACGATGACTAGGGTTTGAAGGGGGTAATAGAGCTCGGTGGACGGTTTTGAAAGTACGCACAATTTATTAGGTGATTTATTTGGAGCTAAAAACGCGGGCGTTACAAACCTACCCCACTTAAAATGAATCTCGTCCTCGAGATTTGGCTAGGTTTCGAATAGGTGGGGAAACTCCTTCTTCAATGCGTCCTCTCGTTCCCACGTAGCTTCTTCCACTCCGTGTCCGCTCCATTGGACTCTCGCACACTCGTACTTCGTCGTCCTCATCCACTTGACCACGGTGTCTAAAATCTTGACGGGCACCTCCTGGTACCTAAGGTACGGTCGTAGATCGATGGTCTCCACCGGTACTCGCTTCTCTTCAAGAACCTTCAAACATCGGCGTAGGCCGGGAGATATGGAACACCGGGTGTATATCGACATTTCTTCGGGTAGCTCCGGTGGTATGCTCTTGTTCCGACTCTCTTTAGTACTTTATATGGTCCAATATACCGAGGGGCCAATTTTCCGTGCACTTGAAATCTCCGAGTCCCTTGGATAGGTGAAACCTTGAGGTAGACGAAATCTCCGGATTGAAGCTTGCTTCACGCCTCTTCTTGTCCGCGTAGCTCTTCGTCGGGATTGGGCGGTTTTCAACTTTTCTCGGATATCGGCTACTCGCTCTTCGGCTTCCTTTATAAGTGCGAGGCCCAACCGGGGCATGCTCTCCTACTTCGGACCACATCGGGGGTGTCCTACACTTTCTCCGTATAGTGCTTCGAATGGCGACATTCCCAAACTTGCTTGGTAGCCGTTGTTGTAGGAAAATTCGCATATGGCAGGCTCTGCTCCCAATCTTTGCCATAGGTGAGGACGCATGCTCTCAACATATATTCCAAAATTTGGTTCACCCTTTCGGTCTGTCCGTCTGTCTGCGGGTGGTACGCTGAGCTGAAATCTAGCTTGGTACCCATGGCTTTGTGCAGGCTTTTCCAGAACCTAGAGGTGAACTGGGTCCCTCTATCCGAGACTATTCGGCTAGGCACTCCATGCAGCTTTACTATATTTTCTATGTAGAGTTTTGCCAACTTCTCTCCACCATAAGTGGCCCGCACGGGGTAGAAAGTGAGCGACTTTAGTGAGTCGGTCCACGATTACCCATATGGAGTCATGTCCTTTACGAGTTCTTGGCAACCCTACTACGAAATCCATACCTATCTCGTCCCACTTCCATACCGGAATTGGTAAAGGCTGCAACGATCTGCGGGCTTCGATGTTCGGCTTTGATCCTCGACAAGTATCACGGTGGGCGACGAATCGGGCAATATCCGCTTTCATCCCATTCCACCAATACTTCGTTTTAAGTCCATGTACATCTTGGTGGATCCGGGGTGAATAGAGTATGCCGAGTTGTGTGCCTCATCCATGATGGTCCGTCGGAAATCTCCGCCTCCGGGCACGCATATCCTATTTTTGTACCACAGGGTGCCTTGGTCATCCACTCTGAAGTCAGGGGCCTTGTTCTCTCCGGTATGCTTGTGGATCTTCATTAGATTCTCATCGGTTCCTTGGGCCTTCCGGATCTTCTCCTCTAGGGTAGGCTGAACACTCAGCTGGCGGACGTAGCCTTGGGGGACAATGTGCACGTTGAGTCGCGCCATCTCCTCTTGCAGCTGGGCACTCTTGGGTGTTGCCTTCTCGTAGGATTTCCGGCTCAGGGCGTCTGCTACTACATTTGCCTTCCCTGGGTGGTAGTGAATCTCTAGGTTATAGTCTTTAACCAACTCTAGCCACCTTCTTTGTCTTAGGTTCAGGTCGGGTTGGGTGAAGATGTATTTTAGACTCTTGTGGTCTGTGTAGATTTCACACTTGTTCCCAATCAGGTAGTGTCTCCAGATCTTCAGGGCATGCACTACGGCTGCAAACTCCAGATCATGGGTGGGATAATTCTGCTCATGGGGTTTGAGCTGACGGGAGGCATATGCCACTACCTTCCCATCTTGCATGAGAACACATCCCAACCCTTGTCGGGAGGCGTCGCAATACACGACAAAGTCTCGTTGGATGTACGGCGGGGGTTAGCACCGGGGCCGTGGTCAACCTCTTCTTCAACTCTTGGAAACTTCTCTCGCGGGACTCGGTCCGGTTGAACTTCTTCTCCTTCTTGAGCAGCTCTGTCATGGGCGGGCAATCTTGGAAAATCCCTCGATAAATCTCCGTAGTACCCTCGCTAAACCAAGGAAACTCCCGATCTCGCTCACGTTGGTCGGTTCTTTGCGCCGGTTGGAGGCTGTTTCAACTTTCCGGGGTCTACGGCTATTCCTTCGTAGTCGGGAATATGCCCAAGGAAGGATATTTTCTCTAGCCAAAATTCACACTTGCTGAACTTGGCGTACAGCATGTGTGCCCTCAATTTCCCCGGCACTACTCGAAGATCTTGCTCATGCTCCTCCACGCTCTTGGAGTAAACAAGTATGTCGTCAATGAAGACTACGACAAACTTGTCCGGCTCTTCCATAAACACCTTATTCATGAGGTTCATAAAGTACGCTGGTGCATTGGTTAGCCCAAAGGACATCACTTTGTGAACTCATACGCCCATAGCGAGTGACAAAGGCGAGTCTTGGGGATGTCACTTTCCCTAATCTTGAGTTGGTGGTATCCCGACCTTAGATCCACCTTCGAGAAATACTTGGCCCCCTTCAGGCGGGTCAAACGGGTCATCTATTGCGGGAGAGGGTACTTGTTCTTAATAGTGACCTCGTTCGGTGAGCGATAGTCCACGCACATCCTCATGCTCTTATCCTTCTTCTCCACGAAAAGCACCGGGGCTCCCCATGGTGATGAGCTTGGTCCGATGAACCCACTTCGCTAGAGTTACGCTGTTGCTTCTTCAATTCCGCCAACTCGGGTGCTGCCATCCTATAGGGTCTCTTGGCTATGGGAGAGGTTCGGGGGATAAGGTCGATGACGAACTCTATGTCCCTATCCGGTGGCATTCGGGGAGTTCTTCGGGAACACATCCGGGTATTCTCGCACTACGGGACCTCCTCTATGGATTTGGCTTCTATGTTGAAAACCATTATGTACGGCCTATGTCCTCGGGTGTGGCGGAGTCACTTGTATCCCGTCCGGGTTGGTTAGGTGCACTACTTTATCGGTGCAACTTATAAGACCATGGTGTTGGCTTAACCGGTCCATCCCAAGGATCACATCTATCCCCTTGGACTTCGGTACTACCGGTCGCTAGGAACTCTACCCCACTTAAAATAATCCTTACCGGGGGCATCCCGGTTGACACTTAATGTCACCTCAGGGGCGTTCGAGTTAATAGGGGTGCTTTTAGTAGTACTGTGGGTATGCTATGCTTTTCCACAAAGCTTGAGGATATGAATGAGTGCGATGCTCCCGAATAGAATAGTATGGTAGCCAAGGACCGGGCCGACCGGGAACTCACCGAGCACTACGCCTTGTGCTTCCTGCGCCTCCTGCGCATTGATGTGGTTGACTCGGGCTCGTCCATACGGCCGCCGGGGCTGCCTCATCTGCCGGTTCTTTTGTTGTTGCCGAAGTTATTGTTGCCGCGCACCGGCATGCGGTTGGCTCCCGACACAAGTGGCCTTGGCCCGTTCACCGAGTTGGAGTAGGTGGTGGTGGTTGGCTTTTTGGCATACGGGCAGTTGGCAATGAAGTGCACGGTTTCTCGGCAGTTGAAACACACTCGGGAGATGTTGTTGTTGTTGGCAGTGATCTGGCTGGTGTTGTTCTGTGGGGGTTTCATGGCACTCTGGTTGTTGTAGGGCTTGAACTGGGTTCTGGGGGCTTGCGAGCTTGTGGCTTGGGATTGGGTTCTATACTGCATGGGAGCTTGGAACCTGGACATGGGGTGTCCAAAGTTTCTCGACCTCTGGGACCGCTCTTCTTTGCTTGGCCTTGTGCTCCATAAACTTGCGCTTGTTTTCCCTCTTCTCTTCGACCCCTTGCTCTCTCCGTGAGTATTGCCATGTTCATGAGGGTATTGAAGTCGGGTAGATCCGAGGGGTCGGCGGTGTCCTCGGTTCGGAGTCAGCCCCTTCTTGAACATTTCCTGCTTTTTGGAATCTTTGTCCACTTCCTCGGGGGCATAGCGTGCCGGCTCTATGAGCGGTACGTGTACTCTTCCACGGACATGTTGCCTTGGCGGAGTTCGCGGAACTCGTCTGCCTTCCGCTTCAGTGTGGCTTCCGGGATGTGGTAGCGGCGGAACTCTTCCACGAATTCATCCCATGTGATGGCGGAGGGATCCTTGGCGGCTGCGCAGTAATTCTCCCACCAGGCTAGGGCTGTCCCGGTGAGCTGGTGAGCTGCCAGGAGAACCTTGTCGCGGTCCTCACAGTTGAAGGGCTCTAGTTCCCTCAGGATGGCTCTCAGCCAGTCGTCAGCGTCCAAAGTATTTACCGACCCGCCAAAGGTGGGCGGCTTAGTCCTGAGGAACTCAATCAGCTTCTCGTTCATGCCCAGAACTCGGGGTCTTGGGCGGTTGACGACGTTGAAAATAGCCTCCATCAGGACAGTCTGGTTGGCCAAGACTTGTGCCAAGTCAACGGGAGGGGGTGGCGGTGGCGGGGACCACGTTCTCTCCTCCATCTTCATTTTGGTTAACTTCTTGGTCGTGAAGACGCTCCCTCCGATCGGTTTGCGATCCTTCGGTGTCCGTCGGCGGGGCCTTGGTGGGTCCCGACGGGGCACCCGGGAAACCATCTGTAAAGAAGTGGGTTTTCTAAGAGATCTAGCTTTTATGTGATGTTTAAGTGGATTATATCGGGTTTCTTTTTGAAAAGGAAGGGTCTACTCTGCCGGTAAGCACACAACAAGCACATAGCAAACAAGCAAGCACAAACAAGTTTTTATTACAAACCAACGAGGAGGATACATCCCGACTACGCGGACACACTACACGACTAAGGACTAAGGGTGCGACTTGGACCGATACGGCTTCATTCCCGGGTCGGGGTCAGCGGGGCACGCTACTCGCGAGGAGAGCCATCTTCGGGGGTCGAATGTTCTTCCGGCGGAATGAGCGACTCGTCATCATTCCCGCCTTCGGGGTTTCCGTTTTCCGAGGGCGTGCCGCGGCTTCAGTGGTCGTTGTTGGGGGTTCGGTGACTGCTGGTGGTGCTGGCGGGACTTCGATAGTTCCTCCCCATCCTACAAGGGGTGTTCCCAGCAGGACTTGAGCTTCTCCAATGGCTGGAATGGGTGTTCCGCTGTTGGTCCATTCTTTCATGCGTTGGTCCTGGATTCTCCTGAGGCTTTCCTGGGCAACGGCTTCACTGCTTATGGCGGCTGCGGTCCTTGCTTCGGCTTGAGCCACTCGGACTTGGTGCATCCTTACTGTGACTTCAGCTTGCTCGGCCCGACCGATTTGTTCCCTCAAGTGCCCGGCCCGGTCGTCGAAGAGCTTATCCGGGGAGACAAGGTAGGCGACTACGTGGTACGGCGGGTCTTCTTGGTGGCGGCGTCGTTCCGGGTTTCTCATGCGGGCACGCCAAGCGGGGTTCCGATGGCGGGAGGGAAGTACCTCATTGGTGTGGGGACGAGGTGTTCCTCGTAGATCCGGCACGGGTAGCGGAGGGCTTTTACGAGTGCCAAAGGATAGGTGTCTCGGTGTCGAAATCCTGTGGCGGTCGCGCACCACGGCTCGATGTTGGGGTGGCGGTTGCTTCTAGCGACGGAGAGGACCACCCTACGGCGAAGAGTGCCGAGTTGCTCGTACCCTCTGTTGTAGTACCTAGGGCGCTCGGTGATGCGAGGTGCTCCGGGGAGTTGATGAGAAGGCGGGCAAAACCGGGCTCCTCCGGCACACGCCACGGGTCCATCCATCTTCCGCCATCTGAAAACAAAGGTAGAGTTGAACAGGTTGTGGTGGGTACAAGAGATGGATAACTTTATTTAGTAGCAAGGTTGGGGTACATTCTTCGGGGTACACTTATTATTACTAGAACTCAGCTTCTAGCCTAAACACCCTAGTCTTATCCTCATGGTGATTCTTCCTCTAGGCCTGGATACGGCGCTTCTTCGGTGGGAGATCTTGCTCCGGTATCTCATCCTCGGCACGGGTCCCTTTGTCCCAGTGAGTTTCTTCGGGTTCATCTTCCTCTACTCCGGCCTCTTCATCTCTGCTTCTACGCTCCTTTAGTTCATCCCATAGGGCTTTATGGGCTAGTAGAGTGCGTTCCCTTTCCCTAAGGTACTCTTGCTTCGTGTTGTGTAGTTCAACTTCTGCCATGGTTGTCTTTATCCTTTCCAGTTCTATCCTCTGCTCCGCTCTTTCCGCTCTGTCAATCTGCTGCTTCGATTCTTTGGGCTTGCTCCGATAAAGGTGGTCTAGGCCTGCGAGGTAGATGGATAGGTGGGAAAGCTCGCCTCTTCTAAGTCTTCTTCCTCTCGTTCTAGTCCTCTCATGCGATCAATCCACGAGCGTCCTCTTCCTCCGGAGGGTGGAAAGAATCCCATTGGAGTCCTTCGGAGGTGCTGTCTATAAACCACTCCTAGCTGTCGCAGGGCCTTCCGAGCAGCCTTGGGGTAGGTGTCGGCGAAGCGAAATCCCGTGGCGGAGACGAACCATGGTTCTATGTCGGGGTAAAGCGTGCTTCTTCCCACAAAGATCGCGGCTTACACACCGAAGGGTGCCGTAGCGTTCGTACTCCCGGTAGACAAACTCCGGCGGATGCCTTACTCGAACGCGCTCTAGGCCGAGTAGCAACGGGTTAGGGAGGCCGAGTGGACGGGGCGATTCCTCCGTTCCATTCGGGGTTAGCCATGCGGAAACGAGGCAAGAATCAAGGTAAGGATTTAGGGAAAGATGAGCTTAGCAAAGGAAAGGTTAGAGAGGGCCAGAGGAGGTCTCGTATCCTAGGGGTCGTGTCCTACGGCCAACCTACGGCTACGATACCACCGAAGCGTCCCCTCATCAGAGGTGACTAAATGTGACACAAATACCGGTCCCGGGAGGGTGGTAACACATTTATTACAACAGGTGGATCAGTCTTTTACATCACGGCGACACAGAGGGCACGGTAGTGCCAACGCTACAAGGAACAACACAAACGCTAACGACCACACTACGATAGCAAAGGCTTCCATAGCCTCCTCAGAGTACCACACCATGGAAGCTTTCGGTAGGGCCCTGGGTACACAGGCACGATTGGGTGTAGGGCAGCGACCTACTCGACGTCTTCAGGAATATAATCGGGATCCTCGTCCGTAAAATAGTTAGTAAAACAAGGGTAAACACATACATACTCGGCAAATCCAACCCCACCCACGGAGGGGCTTATAAGCGAGATCATGCACATGATATATATAGCAAGGAACGAGGTTAAGGTTCATTTTGCAAACTTACTCATGCGGGGGTTCATTTCAAAAAGGTTTTCGCAAATCATTTTCATAACCCAAGTAACTCAAGCTGTTTTAGGAAAACCACCGTGGAACTCTTGGACTTCCCGTCCGTCGTAGCCCGGAGCACACGGCCACACACTTCACTCGGAAAACAACTCACGCCGAGAAAACATCCCATCCCAAACACTAGTTTTTGTGACCACACCGTGACTCGTCCAATACCGTGGACACGGCTATTCAAATAGGTTTGACACTGCGAGAGGTTGTACATCTTTACCCACAAGTAGGGTGCCGTCACACGGACACCTCGGTGCGGTACGGATCCTATCAAAGCCATTACCCACCTTAGCTAACACTACGAGCCACCACGGAAGCACCCAAGGGGTTATCCCACATAACCCGGGGCGTACCTCACACGAGAGGGTACCCCTACTCCTCGGTCTCCCGCCGCTCATCCGCACACCCCGGATGGCAAGTAGATTAACTAGTGGGGTTTATGCTAAGCCGTTGCCACATACAACGGTCGAGTGGTTGTACGATGATTTGGGTCGGGTGAGATGTCACGCAACCCGGTCCTTAACCGACAAGATGGACAACTTCCAACACGCTCAACCACACGGTACGAGCTCACCCATACTCCCGACACACGCATCCATCCCGTCTACCCGAGTTCTTTACTCATTTTCCAAACATATCCCATTTCCATTTTTAAAGCACTCACTCATTTTGAAAGCACTCACACATTTTAAAGCACTCATTTAGGCCAAAACAAGGTTCAATCATAGCAATCAAGGGTGGCTATCCTACCATGTTTTTGCTGTAAAACAATATGCAATATATAAAATGGGTATAGGGTTGTGTTTATAAAACTAGGACGAGAAGCATGCATCAAAGGATGAGATTGAACTTGCGCGTCTTCGAAGTCTCGGGGAGTGCCGGCTCGGCGTTCGGGACCTCGAGCTCCGCTCGCGGTAGTTGGCTCCGATCTCCGGCTCGAGGTACCTTCCTTCGTCTACTCCGTCGGCCGTAGTGTACACACGGGCAAGCAAGCAATATAAGCACACATATTACGGCCGAGCTCGAGGAGGGGAAGATGAGCGGAGAGGGGATATATATTAGTCCTAGGGAGAGGGTTGGTTCGGGCGGGGGTACCGGGAAGGGTGTGGTGAAATTTGGATTTAATCGGGAATAAAATTGTGCATAAGGTGTTGGGTTAAAGAGGGGTTATAAGGGCTAAGGACCTATTGGTAATTTCTATTAACGAAGACGGGGGGTATTTATGATAATATAAACTAGGTTAGGGCCTGGTTGTAAGTTGTTTAGGATTTGACGAGAATTTATTAATCATTAACCTAGGGGCTTATTTGAAAGAAAAATAGAGAGAGAATAGGGTCACGGTTTGGTGGGAAAAAGGAGAAAGGTGGGGGGGGGGGGGGGGTTCGGCCAAAAGGCCTTCTCCTTCCTTCCCCCCGGCCCCGCATCGAACGAGAGAGGGGGGGGGGGCGAGCGAGTGGCCGGCGGGGGTGCCCGCCGGCGGCCCGTGCTCGTCGGCGACCGGGGAATGGGGGAAAAAGGAGAGGAGGCCAAGGGGGATTCGATCCCGTGCTCACCTTGAGGCGGGGCGGCGCGTGGGAATGGATCGGCGGCGGACGGTGGCGTGGCGGCGATGCTAGGGGGCGGCGGCGGCCGTGGAGCTCGTGGAAGGTGTCGTATGGACCTCCCCGGGCCCACTACCTCCGTGGGTACCCGGGACCGACTACTCGGTGGGCCCCCGGGACTACCGGCTTGCGCTACACGGCACACGAAGGCGTGGAGCACAAGGACTACACGGGAGTAGTACTCGGTTAGGGAGGCTGTACATGTTCCGCCTTCGTATGGAGGACTCATAGACGTACTCGACTAGTACTCTCTCCCTATTCCGACTTGTAACAACGCACTCCCGGACTATATAAGGCGAGGCGGGGACCTTTCTCTAGCATCCAATCTCGTCTCATACAAACCACGGCGCACCATTGCACCATCTTGTAATCGTGCCCAATCAATCCCGAGCTACGCGGCATACGGGACGTAGGGTATTACGCACCTCGCGGCCCGAACTGTCTAAATTGTGTGCCACGTGTCTCTTCCTTCGAGTTACCGATCTCGGCGAGTCACATTCATCTACTTCGGGTACTCCCCTTAGTAGGTTCTTTGGTCTAAAACACCGACACCGGCGCGCCGGTAGGGGCTCTCGCCCGAGATCACATGGCGAACTCGACGGCTCCTGTCTACTTCAAGCCAACCGTCGCCTTCAACCGCGGCGACACCTTCGTGTTCGGCGCCCGGGTGCCGCACCGCCGACGGCGCGGGTTCATTCCGGCGCCGCCTCACCATGCCGCCCAACCGAAGAGGCGGCCTCGTGACGCTTCCCGGAAGTCGTCACGGGCGAACTCGCCCGGCAAATTCGGCGAAATTTCGCTCTTCAATCACCACGGCCGACTTCGAGCTCGAGTCCACTTCCAACTCGAACTCGACGTCGCCATGGGCCATCGCATGCGAGCCGGTGCTCGGCCATCGCGGGCGGTCCCCACACCTCGCGAGCGCTCCGCGCGTGGCCCCCGCATCCTCGGCCGGGTGTCGGTGTTTTAGACCGGCAACCTACTACGGGGAGTACCGGAGTAGATGATTGTGACTCGCCGAGATCGGTAACTCGAAGGAAGAGACACGTGGCACACAATTTAGACGGGTTCGGGCCGCGAGGTGCGTAATACCCTACGTCCTGTATGCTTTGCGTAGCTAGGGATTGATAGGGCACGATTACAAGATGGTGCAATGGTGCGCCGTGAGTTGTATGAGAGGAGATTGGATGCTAGAGATCGGTCCCCGCCTCGCCTTATATAGTCCGGGAGGCAGGGTTACAAGTCGAAGTAGGGAGAGAGTGCTAGTCGAGTACGTCTAGGAGTCCTCTATATAGTGCGGAACATGTACAGCTCTCTAACTGAGTACTACTCCTGTGCAGTCCTTGCGCTCCACGCCTTCAGGTGCCGTGCAGCACAAGCCGGGTAGTCCCAGGGGCCCACCGAGTAGTCGGCCCTGGTACCCACCGAGGTAGTGGGCCCAGTGAGGTCCATACGACAAGCCCCCGAGTACTTTGTAGTCGAGAAGGATAGCTTCAAGTAGTCTTGACGGCCTCAACGAGTAGTCCTCAAGCGTCCCTGAGTGCTACAAGTCAAAAGTCCTCAAGAGTAGTCGAAGCATCCCGAGGCCGGAATGTACTCCGGACGATGTTTGAGCAATCTTGAAGTCTTCTCGAGTAGTTCCAAGCGTCCTCGAAAAGCGCCTTCGAAGATCTTCCAAACGCTACTGTCTTGTCTTGAAGCCGAAGCCGGTATGGAGGTGCGGTCCGCAAAACCGCGCTTCACATGGAGTAGCCCCCGAGCCGCAAGCCACGGGCTTTAGCCGAGGGTTCATGCGAAATCTTGGCAAGAAAATCCCGAAAAATCCGGAGAGAAAAACCGAAGGACACGTGGCACGGAGCCCCGGAGCTTTGAGTCGAGTACTTCCTCTCGAATTGAAGGGTCTTCTTGGAGAATGTGTCCGAGATGCTCTTGAGACTAGCCGCTTCCCCGGGTAGTCGAGTAGAAGTAGCCGAGCCCACGAGGTGAGGCTCTTCGACTAGTAGAATACGAAGAGTCACGCGCGGCCGGCCCGGCTCGGCCGCACGCAGACTGAACAAGCCGCCCGTTGCGGAGCCGATGTGGCTTATAAATAGAAGCAAAAACCCTTAGGGTTTTCACCCATTCAAGCCGCAGTCATTCCATCTGCATCTTGAAGAAAATCCACTACCAGCGCCTGCTGCCGCCGTAGTAGATCCGAGCGCACCGCCACCCGAAGCCTTTAGGGTAGCCCCCGAGCGGATGCGAGTGAAGACGCCTTGTACTTGGAGGATGAAGCCGTCGCCGTCCAAGACGTCCAAGGCCACCGGAAAGAAGAGGGGCCGCGAGGAGGCCGCCGCGGCTGCCACCGGAGCGGCGCCGCCCATGTCGCCACCGCGCGCTGATCCGAGCCGCGAGTGGAAAAAATCGAAGGTGAAGACGGAGGACCTGCTGACCCTGCTGAACAGTGGGTTCATCAGGGAGAAGGAAGTCGATATGTGGAGATCCGCCGCGGGAGATCCGTATCCGATGGAGAAAGCCGAGGACGAGATCCCGATGTTCTCGCGGTTCGTGGAGCGCGGTCTTGCGCTCCCAGCCAGCGACTTCTTCAAGGGGCTGCTCGGGTACTACGGCGTCGAGTACCTGAACCTGAACCCCAACGACATCTTCCACACGTCGGTCTTCGTCCACTTCTGCGAGGCCTTCCTCGGAATCAAGCCGCACTGGGTGCTCTTCCGGAAGTTCTTCCGCGTCAAGCCGCAACCAAGTGCTACAAATCCCAGAGTAGTCGGAGGAGCCGACATCCACGGCGAGGAAGGATGCCGCGGAGCAGTACCTGGCCTACAAGCTTGTCGATTCCAACGCGGATTGGAAAGCCAGGTGGTTCTACATCACAAATCACCACCCTGGACTGCCGAAGCCGAGCGGAAGGCAGCCGAGGCACCGTGAGTGGTGGAACACGGAGCCCACCATGCAAGAGGGAATCCAGCTCCTGGAGCTACTAGCACGCATCAAAGTGCTCAGGGAGGTGGGACTGAGGGCCGAGCACGTGGCCTTCAGTTTCATGAAGCGCAGGATCCGGCCGGCCGATGGCTCGGGAGACCCTGGGCTTCGAGTACACGGCGACGAGGACTCGTCGCGGATGCGGGAGGTGAGTTGGACGACAACGACATCGTCGAGCGGTTGTCGCGGATCTTCAAGTACATGCCGCCGTATACGGCGTGCCCAGTCGAGGAGTACTCCGCCGCGCACCCGCCCAAGGAGGTGAGTAGTCGTACTCCTCTCGTCGAGTAGTGAGTAGTAGTAATGCGACGTCTTGCGTCTTGCGTAGGATGATGTGAGGCGGTTCATCTCCGAGCCGCAACCACCACCGAGCGGGATTGAGATCCCGGTGGAGGGGAAGATGAAGGAGCGCCGCGAAGTCGGTGAAGGTGACGATCCCATCATCGTGGAAGATACCTCCGATGAGGAGGACGAAGACCAAGAGACGCTGCAGGACCGCTTCCAGCTGCGGTCGAGGTTTAGCCGCCCGGGCTTGCCTCATGTTCCGCTGGTGCAAGACCCTCCGGCTAGCCTAGAGGCTAGCCTTGCTGCGCCGCCACGGAAGCCGCGTAACCCCGCTAGGAAGCGGGTGACGAAGAAGTCGAAGGTCTCGGAGACCACGCCTCGGGAGGTAAGTCGTCTTGAGCGAGTAGTCGAGTACCCGTCGTTTGAGTACTTTTGCCGACGAGTAATCTTCCTTGTACGCGAGGAGGTGCCGCCGGCGGGCCGTCGAAGAGGGCGACGAGGGCGTGTGGGATACGGTGGGGGAACCGGCCGGAAGCCGTAGTCCGGCCCCCCTCGTTGAAGAACTACGGCGCAGGCGGAGCGCCGGCCCCCTGCTCCGAGAGGAGAGCGAGTACCCACGGCGCCGCCGTTGGAGAGATGGAGGCCGCGGGAGCGCGGGGAGACATCGCGCCGGCCGCCGCCGTCGTGGAGGAGCGAGAAACCGCGAGGGGCGGAGGAGGAGACGCCCGCCGAGGGGTGGACCGGTTGATATTGCCGGCATCCTCGGTGCTCGGCCGTGACCATTGTGTCGGTGTTTTAGACCGGCAACCTACTACGGGGAGTACCGAAGTAGATGATTGTGACTCGCCGAGATCGGTAACTCGAAGGAAGAGACACGTGGCACACAATTTAGACGAGGTTCGGGCCGCGAGGTGCGTAATACCCTACGTCTGTATGCTTTGCGTAGCTACGGATTGATAGGGCACGATTACAAGATGGTGCAATAGTGCGCCGTGGGTTGTAGGGGATTGAGATTCGATGCTAGGGATCGGTCCCTGCCTCGCCTTATATAGTCGGGAGGCGGGGTTACAAGTTGGAGTAGGGAAGGAGTACTAGCCGAGTACGTCTAGGAGACCTCCATACAGTGCGGAACGTGTACAGAGTCCTAACCGAGTACTACTCCTTTGCTGTCCTTGTGCTCCACGCCTTCAGGTGCCGTGTAGCGCAAGCCGGGTAGTCCCAGGGGCCCACCGAGTAGTCGGTCCTGGTACCCACCGAGGTAGCGGGCCCAGGGAGGTCCATACGACAAGCCCCCGAGTACTTTGTAGTCGAGAAGGATAGCTTCCAGTAATCTTGACGGCCTTAACGAGTAGTCCTCAAGCGTCCCCGAGGGCTACAAGTCAAAAGTCCTCAAGAGTAGTCGAAGCATCCAGAAGGCTGGAATGTACTCCGGCGGGATGTTGAGCAATCTTGAAGTCTTCTCGAGTAGTCCCAAGCGTCCTTGAAATGCGCCTTCGAAGGTCTTCAAGAAATGCCTGTCTTGTCTTGAAGCCGAAGCCGTCATGGAGATGCGATTGGCAGAACCGCAATCTACATGGAGTAGCCCCCGAGCCTCGAGCCGCGGGCTGCGGGCGAGGATCCATCCGAAGTCTTGGCAAGAAAATCCCGAAAAATCCGAAGAGAAAAAACCGAAGGACACGTGGCACGGAGCCCCGGAGCCTTGAGTCGAGTACTTCCTCTCGAATTGAAGGGTCTTCTTGGAGAATGTGTCTGAGATGCTCTTGAGACTAGCCGCGTCCCCGGGTAGTCGAGTAGAAGTAGCCGAGCCCCCGAGGTGAGGCGCGTCGACTAGTAGAATACGAAGAGTCACGCGCGGACGGCGAGTCGGCCGCGCGTGGACTTATCCAACCGCCGTTACGGAGGCGATTTTGGCTTATAAATAGAAGCCGATACCCTTAGGGTTTTCACCCCAAGCGAGCCGCGGTCATTCCGTTTGAAACTTGAAGTAGAATCCACTCCAGCGCCTGCTGCCGCCGTAGTAGATCCGAGCGCATCGCCGCCCGAAGGTTTTTAGGGTAGCCCCCGAGCGAATGCGAGTGAAGACTCCTTGTACTTGGAGGATGAAGCCGTCGCCGTCGAAGACGTCCAAGGCCGGCGGGAAGAAGAGGAGCCGCGAGAGGCCGCCGCGGCCGCCACAGATGCGGCGCCGCCCATGTCTCCACCGCGCGCCGATCCGAGCCGCGAGTGGAAAAAGTCGAAGGTCAAGACGGAGGACCTGCTGACCCTGTTGAACAGCGGGTTCATCAGGGAGAAGGAGATCGATATGTGGAGATCCGCCGCAGGGGATCCCTATCCAATGGAGAAGGCCGAAGACGAGATCCCGATGTTCTCGCGCTTCGTGGAGCGCGGGCTTGCGCTCCCAGCCAGCGACTTCTTCAAGGGGCTGCTCAGGTACTATGGCATCGAGTACCTCCAATCGAACCCCAATGGTATCTTCCATACTTCGTCTTCGTACACTTACGCGAAGCCTTCTTGGGAATCAAGCCGCACTTGGGTGCTCTTCGGAAGTTCTTCCGCGTGAAGTCGCGAGCCCGGCGCCTCCAACCCTAGGGTAGTCGGAGGGGCGGAATCCGGTTGAGGGAGGACGCCGCGGAGCGATGCACGGCGTACAAGCTCGTGGACTCCAACACCGACTGGAAGACGAGATGGTTCTACATCACGAACCACCATCCCGAGCTGCCGAAGCCGAGCGGACGGCAACCCAGGCACCAAGAGTGGTGGAACACGGAGCCCACCATGCAAGAGGGGATCCAGCTCCCCGAGCTGCTAGCGCGCATCAAGACTCTGCGGGATGCGGGACTGAGGGCCGAACACGTGGCCTTCAGCTTCATGAAGCGCGGGATCCGGCCGGCGATGGCGCGGGATACGATGGGCTTCGAGTACACCGGCGACAACGATACGTCGCGGATGCCGGGGGGCGGGCCGGGCCGACAACGACATCGTCGAAAGGTTGTCGAGGATCTTCAAGGACATGCGGAGTACACGGCGTGCCTGTTGAGGAGTACTCCGCCGCGCGCCCGCCCAACGAGGTAAGTAGTCGTACCCCCTCGTCGAGTAGTGAGTACCGTGGTGAAGTTTCGACGCCTTGTGTGCTTGCGCAGGATGATGTGAAGCGGTTTGTCTCCGAGCCGCGGCCGCCACCGGCGGAATCGAGATCCCGGCGGTGGGGAAGGTGAAAGAGCGCCGCGAAGTCGGAGAAGGCGACGACACCGTCATTGTGGAGGACACCTCCGACGACGACGATGAAGACGAAGAAACTCTTCAGGACCGCTTCCAGCTGCGGTCGAGGTTTAGCCGTCCGGGCTTGCCTCACGTGCCGCTCATCCAAGACCCTCCGGCTAGCCTGGAGGCTAGCCTTGCTGCACCGCCGCGGAAGCCGCGCAACCCCACCAAGAAAGCGGGTGGCGAAGAAGGATGAAGGTCTCGGAGACCACTCCTCACGGGAGGTGAGTGTTCTTGAACAGAGTAGTCGAGTACCCAGTGGTCGAGTACTTTGCTGACGAGTAGTTGTCTGTTGTATGCAGGAGGTGCCGCCAGCAGAGCCCGTAGAGGAGGGCGACGAGGGCACGTGGCCCACAGTGGGGGAGCCGGCGGGAAGCCGAAGTCCAGCCCCCACTGTCGAAGAACTTCTGGCGCAGCTGGAGCGCCAGCCCCCTGCTCCGGTGGAGAGCAGAGTACCCGCGGCCGCCGCCGCTGGAGAGATGGGAGCCGCAGGGACGCAGAAGACGTCTGCGCCGGCCGCTGCCACCGTGGAGGGAGCGATGGCCGAAGAAGGCGGAAGAAGAAACGCCCGCGAGGGTGGGCGGTTGACATCGCCAGCATCCTCGGTGCTCCGGCCGTGACTATCGTCCGGTCGACCTTGTAAGTACCCCACCTTCGTGAGTAGTACTCGTTGCAGTAGTCGATGATTGCCTGACAAACTTCTGTGGACACTTGTGCAGAAAATCCACGGATACGAGGCCGGGACGGGGGAAGAGCCCGCGCCGGCGGGCGGCGAGCGGCCGTGCCGCCGTCGAGGAGCCCGTTCCGAGGCCCAAGCCGCGGCCGAGCCCCCGTGCCGAAGCGCCGGCGCGCGAGGCGGCCATAGTCGAAGGTGAGTACCCTTCTTGAAGGCTGTAGAACTCCGGGATGAGTAGTCGTAGGCAGCGATGCGCATGTTCCTTTGTTGACGGGCGGGCGAAGGGGTGACATCCCTGCGGGGGTACCCATGCGGGGAGGGCGACACCGAGAGGCCCGGAGGCCGCGGAAGGAGCCCCCGAGCCCGAGAGGGGAAGTCGCCGAGGAGTCCGCCGAGGGGGAGGCGGCCACCACGTCGCCAGGGGTTGCCCTGGAGGTGGCGATCCGATCCCCCGAGATCCAAGACGCGGAGCCTATCCGCTCGGCGCCGATGACGGAGGCTACGTCGAGTAGCCGTGGCGGAATTGAGGGCGCTGGCCGACGATCTCGTCGAGCCGGCAACAGTAGCTCGGCATCGCGGAGGCGATCCGGCGTGCCGGCGGTGGATGAAGGTACGTAGCCGAGGCTTCACGAGTAATCAATCCTTTCGCGTTGAGTACTGCGGTGACTTGAGCTTGTCTTGTGCGGGACGTCGTGGAGTGGTCCCGCGAGAAGTCGAACATCTTTGCAGGGCTACGGCGACACCGTGCTCCGAGCCGAGGCCCTGGAAGAGCAGCTCGTGAAGTCGCGGAAGCACGCGGCCGCGATGCAGTCGAAGCTCGACGCCGCCTTCGCCAAGTACCACAACGATGTGATGGAGCTGCAGGCGAAGGGCGATGACCTGGTGCGGAAGAACAAGGGCCTCCGCAACAAGAACAAAGGTATGTCCTTGGACTTGTTGGGTACTTGCGGGGAAGCCGCATAGCCTCGACCCGTTCGTTGTGGTGTGTTGCGGAACTCGAAGGCCGGGTGGAGCAATTGAAAGCCTCGGAGGTCGGCATGAAGAACCTCTTCTACCGGGAGCAAGAAGCCCGCCGGGTACTTGAGCTCGACTACAAGGAGCTTGCCGTCGAGTGCGAGAAGCATATGGAGTTGCGGATTGCCTCGACGGAGATCTCGTCAGCTTGCTACAAATCTTTGCGAGAAGTTGAACGAAGATTGCGAGGCGCTCGGGCCCGGTCCGAAGGACCTTGAAGAGGCCTGCCCTCCCGATCGCGAGGCTCCTGGTGCCGCACCCGGGCGGCCCCAAGATAGCCCCCTCCGGCGGATGACTTCGTGAAGCGCCAAGCCGGGCCGGCCGCCTACGTCAAGCACATGGCGAAGTCGATCCCGAAGCAGGTGCTGGCCTTCATGAAGTCGTACTTCCCGAAGGCTCCAGTGGAAGTGGTCGCCGGCGGGGTAGCCGCCAACTGCTCAGATGAGCAATACGCAGAGCTGCTGGAGCAGATGGCTCCCATCGCGGAGCAGGTAGCCGAGAAGCTGAACCTCCAGTAGCCCTGCATAGGTAGCTTAGTAGCCACAGTTGTACAAAAAGCCACTTGTAATAAACTTATTCATATATCAATGAAATGAAGTTGTTCCATTAATGAGTACTCGTAACCGCGATCTCAGAGTGCGGAGCGCCCATCGTGGAGTAGGTGCGAGTAGTAGTACTCGGCTTTAGTAGTCCCGTCGTAGGGAGTAGACAGTAAAGAAGTTGATGAACGATCAAACTTTATTGCGAAAAAGTACACACGGGTGGCCGGGGCCGTAGTTACAAGTAGTCGCCTGGACCGGAGGCCGCTTACGGCTAAGTGGAGGCGGAGCGGGTAGCCGCTTGCGGTGGTGATCCGTAAGTAGCCGTGTAGGCTGGACCGCAGATCCGTAGGTAGCCGTGGGGGGTGGATCTTGGAGTGTGGTCTCTTGGTAGACCATTGCTAGAGTCCTTGACGCTCGTCGCGGCCCGGGGGTCCGTAGGTAGCCGCACGGGGCTGGACACTGGAGGAGAGTAGTCGGAGACTTGGAGCCGGGACCGGAGGGTCGCTTGCGGCAAGGGGTGTTGAAGTAGTCGTGTAGACTTGAACCCGGAGTAGTCGTGTAGACTAGGCGTAGAATCGACGAGAGTTGGTCGACGTTCCACGAGTTGTTGACATCTTCGCCTTCAAGTGTTTGGAGGCGGTAGGAGCCGGCCGGTCACCTTAGCCACGGTGAAGGGGCCTTCCCAAGGGGAGCTGAGCTTATGGAGTCCTTCCGTGTTCTGGATACGGCGGAGGACAAGATCTCCAACGTTGAAGGAGCGTTCCTTGACGTTGCGATCATGGTAGCGTCGGATACCCTCCGGGTACCTGGGCGGGCGGGACGAGGGCGGCGCGGCCGAGCTTCTTCGATGTTGTCGATATCAACTCGTCTGCTTGTCTTACGAGACGCCTTCGTCATAGTGTTCCCTTGCTTCGGTGAGTTCCATATGACGTCGGCGGGGGAGGATGGCTTCGGAGCGCGTAGACCGGGAAGTAGGGGGATTGCCCCGTTGGCTTGGATGGTTGAGTCCGCGGCCCCCGAGTGCGTTGGGTAGTTCCATGATCCACTTGCCCCCTTTAGAATTGGCGGCGTCATGTAGCCGCTTCTTGAGGGCGTCGAGCACCATCCCGTTGGCGCGCTCGACTTGTCCGTTGGCCCGTGGATGGGCGGCGAGACGTATCGACGTCGATCCCGGCTGTTCTCGCGGTACTCCCGAAGCGGTGGTTGTTGAAGTTGGACCCCGAGTCCGTGATGATGCGGTGGGGTAGCCCATAGTGGTGCACGAGTTCATCCGGGAAGTCGAGTACTCTGTCGGCCTTGGGGCACGTGGCCAGGCTTGACCTCGATCCACTTGGTGAACTTGTCGATGGCCACCGGTACCTGTTGAATCCTCCGGCGCGGTTGGCGGCGGCCCAATCATGTCGAGCCCCCCGGCGGGCAAAGGGCCGGGTCGGCGGTATGGTGACTAGCTTGTAGGCCGGGACGTGTTCTTTGCTTGGCGAAGAACCGACATCCTTGGCACCTTCGACGAGTTCTTCGGCATCGCCCGGGGCGTGGGCCGGTAGAAGGCTCGCGGAAGGCCTTGGCGACCGGCGTACGTGAGGACGCGTGGTTGCCGCAAACGCCCTTGTGGATCTCCTCCAAGATGTCCTTGCCTTCTTCACGAGGGACGCACTTCATGAGTACTCCAGAAGATGCGCCCCGCTTGTAAAGCTTGTCGCCGACGAGGACGTAAGACTTGGCACGGCGGACGAGTTGTTCGGCCGCGTTTTTGTCGGAGGGGACCTTCTGCTCGCTGAGGTAGTCGATGAAGGGTTGCCTCCAGTCCACGTCGATCATCATGACCTCCTGCCAGCTGGTGGATGGGCTGGGGCAGTGGTCGATGGCGCCGGCTCGGGGATGGATGGCGCGTGAAGCTCATGGACGAAGACGCCCGCGGGTACTTGAGCGCGGGTGGATCCAAGCTTCGAGAGGACGTCCGCTGCAACGTTGTTGTCGCGGACGATGTGATGGAACTCGAGACCATAGAATTTGTTCTCGAGCTTGCGGACTTCTAGGCGTATGGCGTCCATGTTCTCCTTGTTGCGGTCCCGGGACTTGTTGACTTGGTTGATGACCACCTGCGGAGTCGCCGTAGACTAGTAGCCGCTTGATGCCAAGTGAAGCCGCGAGGCGGAGCCCATGCGGGGAGGGCTTCGTACTCGGCTTCATTGTTCGAGACCTTCCGGAAGATGCCGGGACGTACTTGAGTTGTTCGCCCGTTGGAGAGATCGGGGAGCACCCTCGCGCCCTGCGCCCTCGAGGTTGAGTGAGCCGTCAAAGTACATCACCCAATGCTCGGTCGCACGGTGGGAGTAGGTAGGCGGGTTCTCCCGCCACTCCGCCATGAAGTCGACTAGAGCCGCGACTTGATGGCGGTGCGTGGCTTGAAGTCGATGGTGAGGGCGCCGAGCTCGACGGCCCACTTGGAGATTCTTCGGTGGCGTGCGGGTTCCTCGGGATGTCGCCGAGCGGGTAGTCGGTGACGACGGAAACCGAGTACTCCTGGAAGTAGTGTCGTAGCTTCCGCGAGGTGATGAGTAGAGCGTACGAGAAGCACGCACGGGCCGGTAGCGAGCCTTGGACTACGATAGAACCTCGGCCCGACGAAGTGGACCGGGCGGCCCGGGCCCGGGTAGGCGTGGCCGTCTTCCTGCCGCTCGACGACGATGGCAGTACTGACCACGTGAGTAGTCGCAGCTAGGTAGAGTAGTAGGTGCTCGCCCTTGTAGGGAGCCGTGAGGAGCGGCGGCTTTGACGGGGAAGTCCTTGAGCTGGGCAAGGGCTTGATCCGCCTCCGGAGTCCACACGAACTTCTCGTGATGCTTGAGAAGTTTGAAGAAGGGGAGACCCCGTTCTCCTAGCCTCGAGATGAATGCGGTCGGCGCCGCCATGCACCCCGTCGGCTTACGGACGTCCTTGATGCTCGTGGGAGCTTTCATGCTTTGGTGATGGCGGAGATCTTCTCGGGGGTTGGCTTCAATACCGCGGCCGGGCGATGATGAAGCCGAGTAGTTTACCCGAAGGTACGCCGAAGACGCACTTGTTCGGGTTGAGCTTCCAGCGGTACTCGCGTAATGATGCGAAGGTCTCTTCAAGGTCGTCGATGAGGGTACTGGAGTCCCTGGTTTTGACAACCACGTCATCCACGTAGGCCTCGACGTTCTTGTTGAGTTGCCGCTTGAAGCGAGCTCTGGATGGCCCGTTGGTAGGTGGCGCCGGCGTTCTTCAACCCGAATGACATGGTCGTGTAGCGATACGCACCAAACGGGGTGATGAACGCGGTCTTCTCCTGGTCTTCCTCCTTGATTGCGATGCGGTGGTACCGGAGTAGCGATCGAGGAAGCGGGAGCGAGTCGCGGCCCGCCGTGGAGTCGATGACTTGATCAATCCGCGGCAACCCGAAGGGGTCCTTGGGGGCGGTGCTTGTTGAGGTCGGTGTAGTCGACGCACATCCTCCACTCGTTCGAGTTCTTCTTGCGGACGAGGACGGGGTTGGCGAGCCACTCGGGATGGAAGACTTCTCTCGATGAAGCCGGCGGCGAGTAGCTTGGCGAGCTCCTTCTTGATGGCGTCCCGTCCGTCGTCGGCAAAGCGTCGGAGGTGTTGTCGCTTAGGGGTGGCCTTGGGTCGACGTTGAGGCGGTGCTCGATCGGCTCCCCGGGCACTCCGGCATGTCCGTCGGCTTCCACGCGAAGATGTCGCGGTTAGCCCGAAGGAAGGCGATGAGCGCGTCTTCCTATTTGGGGTCGAGGCCGGCCCCGATGGTGGTAGTCTTCCGGGGTCGCCTGTTCGAGGTCGACCGAGCTTGACGAGTACCTCCTCGGGTGGGCGAGGCTTGTTGGCGGTTGTCGGACTTCTCTGGGATGTCGAGTTCGCTCATAGCGAGCTTCTTCGACGCGGCGTAGACCTCCATCATCGGTGTGGGTACTTGGTTCGTTGAAGCGATCGCCACGGCCTCTGTATCACAGTCGTGGGAGATCTTCAAGTCCCCCTGGAGGGAGAGTACGCGGGGCCGGGCTTGGCATCTTGAGTACCAAGTAGGTGTAGTGGGGCACCGCCATGAACTTGGCGATGGCCGGTCTGCCGAGGATGGCGTGGTAGGAAGTCTCGAAATCCGCAACCTCGAACTTGATGTACTCGGTGCGGTAGTTATCCCGAGACGCCCCGAAGGTAACTGGCAGTACCACTGAGCCCAGTGGGATAGCCGCGTTGCATGGGACGATGCCGTAGAAGGGCATGCTGCCCTTGTTGAGCATGGGGGTGACGTCGAGTTTCATTTTCTTCAAGGTCTTGGTGAAAAGGACGTTGAGCCCGCTTCCACCGTCGATGAGCACCTTGTTGAGCTTGGAACCCGCCCTTGTTGGTTTCGGGACGAGAGGGAACCGTCCGGCTCGGAGAAGCTAGTCCCCGGTCGCGCGGGAGAAGGTGATGGGTACTTCTGACCACCTGAGAGGGGTCATGACCGCTGGCTCGATGGACATCACTTCGCGACGGGTAGCCTTCGCTCCCCGCCGGCCGGGGCGTCCGCCGAAGAGGACGTTGACGGTCTTCTCGGGTTCCTGGAAGTCGTCGTTGTCGCCGTCCTTCTTCTTGCCCTTCTGATCGTGAGGGTGCGGTGGCTCCGGCGTATCCTTGAGTGCGTGCACGAGCCGGTGGCGCGCGCTGCGTAGTGTGGTTGCCGTTCGGATGCCACGGGCACTTCTCCTTCGGCGGGTCCTTGAACCCCGCCGGAGTTCTTCTTCGAGTTCCCTTTCGGAGGGCGCTGGATAGCCGCGACGGTGTTGTCGCTTGCGCTTGCGGTTGGAACCCGAGAAGTTGTTGTTGTTGTTGTTGTTGTTGCGGCCGCCTTGGTTTGCATTCTTGCCTTTGCCGCCTCCCTCGGTTCTCGCTTGGTCTTGGCGCGGATGGCGTCGTACTTGGCGTTGGCCTTGTCCTCTTCGTCCGCCCAGGACGTGATCATGTCCTTGAGGTGGGGAATGGACCTGGGGCGGCGACGACCGAAGTCCTCGAAGGTGCGGCGATGGTAGAGGCCGTCTGGAAAAGGTCGATGACCTCCTTGTCGGTGACGTCGACGACGGTAGCGCGCTTGTCGAAAAAGCGGCGCATGTACTTGCGGAGGGTCTCGCCTTGTTCCTGCTTGATCATGGCGAGGTCCATGCGAGTACCCGAACGGCCCATGGCGCCGCGAAGTTACTTGTAAATTGCTCCTTCAGCTGGTCCCACTTGTCGATCGAGTGCTTGTCCAGCGACTCGAGCCATGTGAGCGGGGCTTGGTCCAGGCAGAAGGGGAAGTAGAGGCACTTGGTGTCGCTGTTGCCGCCAGCGTTCTCGATGGAGAGTGCGTAGCATCGGAGCCACTGGATGGGGTCCGCTTCGCGTCGTACTTGGTGATCCCCAAAGGCTTGAACTTGTCGGGGAGGAGCGAGGTTGCGAGCGGGGTGAGAAGGCGGGGAAGTCGTCGCCCTCGGCGGCGGCGGTCGACTTCTTCGCGGCAACTCCTCGATCCTCGGCGAGCGTCGTACCCCGCCATGAGAGGCACCGGAGGCGTGGCTATGCGCGTGGCCGCGGCCGCCGCGGCTGCCACCGCCTCCAGCTTTCTTGTTGGCCCCGTGGTTGGAGGCGGCCGCCGTCCTGCCGCCGCCGTCGTCAGGGTCGTTGCCGCCGCCTCCGGCCGGAGCACGGTGGGGGACGACTTCTCGGTTGCCTTGCTCTCGTGAAGGTCCGCCGGCAGTGGAGCGTCGACGGTTTGGGTCAGCTGGGATGTCGCCCCGGGTACGGTTGGGACCGGGGTCAGCGCCGCGACTAGTAGCTTCGTTGTCGCGAGGCTTAGGCGGGAGAGGTTGGCTGACTCTCTTGTCGACCCGCATGAAGTAGGCTTCTTCAGCGAGCTTGGCGATGACCTCTCCAGCGCGTATGCCCTGAGCCTGGCGTGCGATCGTTGTGATCGACATGAGGCATTGCTCAGGAGTAGTGTGGACTCTGCTCTCGACCGCCTCGAGAGCTTCGCAGGTTGCGGATGGGAAGGTTGTCTCTGAGCCGCCGGCGTCGTTCGTTGCGCTTCTGTTGCGCTCGCGTCGGGCGTCCCCGCGGCGTCGGTCTCGTCCGCGGGGGGCATCGGCGGACGGCTCGTACGCGGAGATGTCCTCCGGTACTTGTCCGCGGCCGTGCACCGAGGTTCCGGGGTGTCGCCGGCAGCCATGAAGACTTGGCGATCAGGGGTGCCAAGGCTGGACTCGGAAGGTGCCACCTCAGTGGGTGTGTTGGAGTCAGCCTGGGCCAGTGGTGTTCCCTCCTGGAACGGTAGTGAGTCGATGTAGGCGACGTAGCGTGAGTCCTCCTTTGTCAGTTCAGCAGGCTTGCGGTCTGGCCAGTAGACGTATCTTCCGGCGGGCGTCGATCTTATAACCAGCCCAGAGGCGGCCACGACAAGGGAAGCTCAGTGGAGTCGTCTTCGGACTCGGGCTCCTCGGGGTCCGACCCGAAGTCGAACTCGTAGTCCGGGTTCGAGTAGAACTCGGAGAGAGGGTTGGAGCCCGAGACGTGGTCGGGGGCGGCGTCGGAGTCCGAGTTGTACTCGGTTACGGGCTCCTTGCCGGCCCGTCGCGGAGTAGGAGCCCCTGTGCGGGCCCGGCTGAGGACGCGGGGGCCACGCGCGGGGCGGCGACGTGGTGAAGGGGCCGTCTGCGATGGCTGAGCAGCCGGCTCGCAGGCGATGGCCCACGGCGACGTCGGGTTCGAGTTGGAGTCGGACTCGAGCTCGAAGTCAGCATGATGGTTGAAGAGCGAAATTTCGCCGAACTTGCCGGCGAGTTCGCCTGTGACGACTTCGGGAAGCGTCACGAGGCCTGTCCTCGGGTTGGGCTGCACGGTCAGGCGGCGCTGGAAGGAGCCCGCGCCATCGGCAGTGCAGACCCAGGCACCGAAGACGAAGGTGTCGCCGCGGTTGAAAGCGACGGTTGGCTTGATGTGGACGGAAGCCGTCGAGTTCGCCATGTGATCTCGAGCGAGAGCCCCTACGGCGCGCCGGTGTCGGTGTTTTAGACCGGCAACCTACTACGGGGAGTACCCGAAGTAGATGATTGTGACTCGCCGAGATCGGTAACTCGAAGGAAGAGACACGTGGCACACAATTTAGACGAGGTTCGGGCCGCGAGGTGCGTAATACCCTACGTCTGTCTTTGCGTAGCTCTGGATTGATAGGGCACGATTACAAGATGGTGCAATAGTGCGCCGTGGGTTGTAGGGGATTGAGATTCGATGCTAGGGATCGGTCCCTGCCTCGCCTTATATAGTCCGGGAGGCAGGGTTACAAGTCGGAGTAGGGAAGGAGTACTAGCCGAGTACGTCTAGGAGACCTCCATACAGTGCGGAACGTGTACAGAGTCCTAACCGAGTACTACTCCTTTGCTGTCCTTGTGCTCCACGCCTTCAGGTGCCGTGTAGCGCAAGCCGGGTAGTCCCAGGGGCCCACCGAGTAGTCGGTCCTGGTACCCACCGAGGTAGCGGGCCCAGGGAGGTCCATACGACACATTGTCAGGTCAAGCTTGTAAGTACCACATCCCCGCGAGTAGTACTTGCTGGAGTAGTCGATCTTGTCTGACGATCTTCCGTGAATATTTCTGCAGAAAATCCACGGATCTGAGCTGGGATGGGGATGAGCCCTCATCAGCGGTGGCGGAAGAGATCGCGCGCCCCGCCGAGGAGGCCGCTCCCGATGCCCAAGCCGCGACCGAGCCCCCGGCCCACCGAAGCGCCGCTACGGAGGCGAGTGTAGTCGAAGGTGAGTACCCTTCGTGAAGCGCGCGAAGCTCCGGGAGTAGTTGTAGGCACTAATCCACATGTCGTTTTGTTGACGGGCGGCGAAGGTGGTGACATCCCCGCCGGGGGTGCCGATGCGGAGTTGACACCGGGGGCCCGGAGGCGCTACCGAAGAAGCCCCCGAGCTTCCGTGGCGGAGGTTGTCGAGAAGACCACCGGGGGAGAGGCGGTCACCACGTCGCCAGAGATTGCTCTGGAGGTGGCTATCCGCTCCCCTGAGATTCAAGACGCAGAGCCCATCCGCTCTGCGCCGATGACGGAGGCCGCCTCGGGTAGCCGCGGCGGGATAGAGCTCCTTGCGGACGATCTCGTCGAGCCGGCGACGTTAGCCAAACACTTGGAGGCGATTCGTCAAGCCGAGCAGTGGATGAAGGTACGTAACCGTAGCCTTGGAGTAGTCAATCCTTTTCGTTGAGTACTCTTCGTGACTTGAGTCGTCTTGTGCAGGACGTCGCGGAGCGTTCCCGCGAGAAGTCGAATCTGTTACAGGGGTATGGCGACACCGTGCTCCGAGCGGAGGCGCTGGAGGAGCAGCTCGTGAAGTCGCGGAAGCATGCGGCCACCATGCAGTCGAAGCTCGACGCCGCCTTCGCCAAGTACCACAACGACGTCATGGAGGCGCGGGCGAAGGGCGACGACTTGGTGCGGAAGAACAAGGGTCTTCGCAACAAGAATAAAGGTATATCCTTCGACTTGTCGAGTACTTGCCGGAAGTCGAGAAGCGTCGACCCGTCGTTGCATTGTCGTTTTGCGCAGCTTGAGGGGGGCCGGGTGGAGCGGCTCAAGGCCTCGGAGGTGAGCATGAAGAACCTCTTCTCACCGGGAGCAAGAAGCCCGCCGGTACTCGAGCTCGACTACAAGGAACTCGCCTTCGAGTGCGAGAAGCACATGGAGTTGCGGATTGCCTCGACAGGGGATCTCGTCAACCGCTACAAATCTTTGCGAGAAATTGAACGAGGACCGCGAGGCGTTGCGAGCGCCGCGTTGAAGGAGTTGGAGGAAGCCGCCCTCCCGATCGCGAGGCTCCCATGGTGCCGCACCGGGGCGGCCCCCGGCGCATCGCCCTCCGGTGGATCGACTTCGTGAAGCTCCAAGCCGGTTGGCCGCCTACGTCAAGCATATGGCCAAGTCGATCCCAAGACAAGTCTTGGCCTTCATGAAGTCATACTTCCCGAAGGCCCCGGTGGAGGTGGTCGCCGGCGGGGGAGCCGCCAAGCCCGCTTCCGATGAGCGGATGCGGAGGCACCTTCCGGGAGCGAGATGGCTCCCATCGCGGAGCGAGTGTAGCCGAGAAGGCGAACCTCCGGTAGCCCCGTAATAGGTAGCTAGTAGCCATAGTTGTACGGAAAACACTTGTAATGAATTGTATCAAGTATCAATGAAAGAAATTTTTCCGACAATGAGTACTCGTAACCGCGATCTCGGAGTGCGGAGCGCCCATCGTGGAGTGAGTGCGAGTAGTGGTACTCGACTTCAGTAGTCCCGTTGTAGGGAGTAGGCGGTAAATAAGGCGATGAACGATCAATCTTTATTACTGAAGAAGTACACCTGGGAGGCCAGGGCCGTAGTTACAAAGTAGTCGCCTGGACCCGGAGGCCGCTTACAGCTAAGTAGAGCTGGAGCGGGTGGCCGCTTGCAGCAGGTGATCCGTAGGTAGCCGTGTAGGCTGGATCGTAGATCCGTAAGTAGCCGCGCGGGGCTGGATCTTGGGGTGTGGTCTCTTGGTAGACCGCTGCTAGAGTCCTTGACGCTCGTCGCAGCCCAGGGTCCGTAGGTAGCCGCGCGGGCTGGATCCTGGAGAGGAGAAGTCCGGAGACTGGGGCCGTGACCCGGAGGGTCGCTCGCGGCCAGGGGGCGTTGATGTAGTCGATTGGACTTGGACCCCGGAGTAGTCGTGTAGACTAGGCGTAGAATCGACAGAGTTGGTCGACGTTCCACGAGTTGTTGACGTCTTCGCCTTCAAGTGTTTGGAGGCGGTAGGAGCCCGGCCGGTCACCTTGGCCACGGTAAAGGGGCCTTCCCGAGGGGAGCCGAGCTTGTGAAGTCCTTCCGTGTTCGGGATACGGCGGAGGACAAGATCTCCAACGTTGAAGGAGCGTTCCTTGACGTTGCGATCATGGTAGCGTCGGATACCCTCCGGTACCTTGTTGATTGGACGAGGGGCGGCGCGCAGCGAGCTTCTTCGAGGGCTGTCGATGTCAACTCGTCCGGCCGTCTTCTTCGAGACGCCTTCGTCGTAGTGCTCCACGCTCGCCGGCGAGTTCCATATGACGTCGGCGGGGAGGATGGCTTCGTAGCCGTAGACCGAGGAGGGGAAGTAGGGGGATTGCCCCGTTGGCTTGGATGGTTGAGTGCGTGCGAGCCCCCGAGTGCATTGGGTAGTTCCTTGATCCACTTGCCCCCTTTGGAGTTAGCGGCATTGTGTAGCCGCTTCTTGAGGGCGTCGAGCACCATCCCATTGGCGCGCTCGACTTGTCCGTTGGCCCGTCGATGGGCGGCGAGACGTATCGAACGTCAATCCCGCTGTTCTCGCAATACTCCCAGAACTGGTGGTTGTTGAAGTTGGACCCCGGTGTCCGTGATGATGCGGTTGGGTAGCCCGTAGCGGTGTACGAGTTCATCCGGGAAGTCGAGTACTCCACTCTGGCGACCTTGGGGCATGTGACCGGCTTGACCTCGATCCACTTGGTGAACTTGTCGATAGCCACCGATTCCCTGTTGAATCCTCCTAGCGCGGTTGGCGGTGGCCCAATCATGTCGAGCCCCCGGCGGAGCAAAGGGCCGGGTTGGCGGTATGGTGACTAGCTTGTAGGATGGGACGTGTTGCCGCTTGGCGAAGCACCGACATCCTTGGCACCTTCGACGAGTTCTTCGGCATCGCCCAAGGGCGTGGGCCGGTAGAAAGCTCACCACGGAAGGCTTTGCCGACCGGCCGTGTGTGAAGACGCGTGGTTGCCGCGGACGCCCTTATGGATCTCCTCCAAGATGTCCTTGCCTTCTTCACGGGGGACGCACTTCATGAGTACTCCCGGGAGGATGCGCCCCGCTTGTAAAGCTTGTTTCCGACGAGGACGTAAGACTTGGCGCGGCGGACGAGTTGTTCGCCCGCGTTCTTGTCGGAGGGGACCTTCCGCTCGGCCGAGGTAGTCGATGAAGGGTTGCCTCCGTCCACGTCGATCATCATGACCTCTTGCCCGGAGTGGTGGATGGGGCGGGGCATGGGGGTCGGTGGCGCCGGCTCCGGGATGGATGGCGCGTGAAGCTCATGGACGAAGACGCCCGTGGGTACTTGGGCGCGGGTGGATCCAAGCTTCGAGAGGACGTCCGCCGCAACGTTGTTGTTGCGGACGATGTGATGGAACTCGAGACCGTAGAACTTGTTCTCGAGCTTGCGGACTTCTAGGCGATGGCGTCCATGTTCTCCTTGTTGCGGTCCCGGGACTTGTTGACTTGGTTGATGACCCACTGCGGAGTCGCCGTAGACTAGTAGCCGCTTGATGCCCAATGAAGCCGCGAGGCGGAGCCCGTGTAGGAGGGCTTCGTACTCGGCTTCGTTGTTTGAGACCTTCCAGAAGATCCGTAGGACGTACTTGAGTTGTTCGCCCGTTGGAGATATCGGGGAGTACCCCTGCGCGCTGCGCCCTCGAGGTTGAGTGAGCCATCAAAGTACATCACCCAATGCTCGGTCGCACAGGTGGGAGTAGGCAATGGTTCTCCCGCCACTCTGCCATGAAGTCGACTAGTGCTTGCGACTTGATGGCCGTGCGTGGCTTGAAGTCGATAGTGAGGGCGCCGAGCTCGACGGCCCACTTGGAGATTCTCCCGGGTGGCGTCTTGGTTCCTCGGGATGTCGCCGAGCGGGTAGTCGGTGGACGACGGAGACCGCAGTACTCCCGGAAGTAGTGTCGTAGCTTCCGCGAGGTGATGAGTAGAGCATACGGAGAGCTTCGCACGGGCCGGTAGCGAGCCTTGGACTACGATAGAACCTCGGCCGACGGCAAGACCGGGCGCCGGACCAGGGTAGGCGTGGCCGTCTTCTTGCCGCTCTACCACGATGGCGATCGACCACGTGAGTAGTCGCGGCCTAGGTAGAGCAATAGATTCGCTCGCCCTTGTGAGGAGCCGTGAGGATTGGCGGTTTTGACGAGAAGTCCTTGAGGCCGGGCAAGGGCTTGATCCGCCTCCGGGAGTCCACACGAACTTCTCGTGGTGCTTGAGTAGTTTGAAGAAGGGGAGACCCCGTTCTCCTAGCCTCGAGATGAATCTGTTCAACGCCGCCATGCACCCCGTCAGCTTCTGGACGTCCTTGATGCTCGTGGGAGCTTTCATGCTGGTGATGGCGAAGATCTTCTCGGGGTTGGCTTCAATGCCGCGCTGGCTGATGATGAAGCCGAGTAGTTTGCCCGAAGGGACGCCGAAGACGCACTTGTTCGGGTTGAGCTTCCAGCGGTACTCGCGCAGCGATGCGAAGGTCTCTTCAAGGTCGTCGATGAGGGTTCTCCGGAGTCCCCGGTTTTGACAACCACGTCATCCACGTAAGCCTCTACGTTCTTGTTGAGTTGCCGCTTGAAGCGGTGCGCCTCCGGATGGCCCGTTGATAAGTAGCGCCGGCGTTCTTCAACCCGAATGACATGGTCGTGTAGCAGTACGCGCCAAACGGGGTGATGAACGCGGTCTTCTCCTGGTCTTCCTCCTTGATTGCGATCTGGTGGTACCCGGAGTATCGGTCGAGGAAGCGGAGAGAGCGGTCGCGGCCCGCCGTGGAGTCGATGACTTGATCAATCCGCGGCAACCCGAAGGGGTCCTGGGGGCGGTGCTTGTTGAGGTCGGTGTAGTCGACGCACATCCTCCACTCGTTCGAGTTCTTCTTGTGGACGAGGACGGGGTTGGCGAGCCACTCGGGATGGAAGACTTCTCCGATGAAGCTGCTCGGGCGAGCGGCTTGGCGAGCTCCTTCTTGATGGCGTCCCGTCCGTCGTCGGTAAAACGTCGGAGGTGTTGTCGCTTGGGGGTGGCCTTTGGGTCGACGTTAAGGCGAGTGCTCAATCGGTGTTGACGGTGAAAATCCGTCAACCTAGCCATGAGTTTACCTTCGGTGTTGGCATGAATTTTATACTTTATCCATTGGTACTAACCCCCGTGGTATAACAAGTTCACGTGTGCATGTCGTTTTTGGAGTTTAATGTTTATGCGGGGATTTAGTGTTGAATGCAAGACTTTCGGGATAAGTTCATCAAGCACCTCATGACAAGACTTTGAAGCCCCGAACAAGTCATGCAATGAAGCAAAACTAACTCCAAGAAGCGGGGACTCGATCCGAGAAGACAACAAACTCCGGGGACACGACCGGAAAAGTGCGTTGAAGCTTGCAAGACAAGGAGTTGAGTCCAATTCGGAGAGAAACCGACGACATGGACCTACATGCGAAGGGGGAAGCATCCGGGAAGCAAGGGAACCGACCTCGGGCAAAGGAGCCCGCGGGGCCGGGCCTAAATGGGCCCGGGCCGGCCGGCCCGATAGGATCGGCCCGGGCCCATTTAGGGCCCAAACACGCCGCCCTTTGACCTAGTTGCCGATCGGGCTATTTATAGTCCCCCGACCGAGAGCCACGGAGAGAAGAGATCGTCTTCGGCCGCCGAGAAGCAGAGAAGAGATCGTCTTCGGCCGCCGAGAAGCGAGAGAAGAGAGGGACATCATCTAGGAGAGGAGAGGGTCGAGCTAGTTGACTAGGGTTTCCCTAGCCGACGTGGGAACCTTGCAAGGAAGACCACGTCGGAGTTCCCGAGCTAGAAGCAAGATCAAGGAAGGATCCCGGTGGTGATCTTGCGTATGTATCATTGTTATAGTTGAATTATCAAGTTGAATCTTTTCTCAGCGATCAAGTGTTTCCTCGAAGATTTCGTTTTTCGATCGGCTTTGCTTATTTCAATTCTATTCTCGAGATAGATTACATAGGGTGTTCTTGTAGCCGCGGTGGCTAGAGGTACACGCCGGATCCTCCGAAAGAATCTCGACTTGTCTTTTGACTCGCCCTAAGCTCCCCGCATGAATAGGGATACGTTGTGACAGAACGGGGGTCTCGAAAGGCGGATGTTTTCGGATTTGGACGGGAAACCACGATTTAAAGAGGCTTTTATTAAGATTCGATTTGCTACTTCTTCTTTTGCTTGGAACTTCAACGAAAGGCTTACCCCGATCCCTCTAGTTCGGTTTATCTACCCAATCTTACTTTGTTTTCTTCGGTTTTTAGTAGATTAGATTCGTTTCATGTCTTTTACTTAGATGTATCTTGTTCTTTATTGAAGATTGCGGTTATTTGGCTTTAATAGATTAAGTCTTGCGTCACACATTGTTCCACGGATTCGATACCTTGGGTTCACCACTCGAGGGAAGAAGGGTCCCTTGACTACGACGGGAGACTTGTACGCTTGCGAGTCACGAACGAACTTTGATACAAACATTAACCGTCAACAAGCCCCTTTTTCTGGCGCCGTTGCCGGGGAACAAGTGATCAAGATTTGATTTTTTATTGCTTTTTTTTGTAATTTTCAGTACTGATTTTGTTTTATTTTTGCATCTAATAAGCTTCAATCATCCTCAAAATACATCTAATCTAGTTTGTCTAACTCTAGTCTTTATAGATTTGTTTTGTTTTCTAGTTTCTTTTGCATATTTTGTTTATTGCTAACCCTAACAGGAGATGGACGGCTACCTCTCCAACAAACCCGATAATTTTGCGGATGATCCGAGAAAAACTTTACGAGGCTAAGGAGACGCGAAGCACATCAAGCTAAAAAGTCTGGATTTTGTAGATTCGGAGTCGGAAGACGAAGGATCGCAGGAATCTCCGAAAGTTCACCACCTCAAAGTCCGCGGGAGAACCGACGTCCACCAATGGGTGACCAACCACCGGAAGAACGCAAGATTGGGGAGCTATGCACCCCAGACATCATCGACCTACCAATCTTGAACCTCGAGGAGATCGGAAGACCGTTCGAGATCAAGACCTCAACCATCCGCATGGTGCAACATTCACCCTTCACCGGCAAAGAGGACCCGAACCTTCACCTCCAAGCATTCATTCAGTTATGTCAGACTTTCAACATGGATGGGGTGACTCAAGATCAAATGAGGGCAAGGCTTTTTCCGTTTTCACTACTCGGGAAGGCGTTGCAATGGTTCCACTCTCAACCGGCGGAGACGGTGCAAAATTGGAACACGTTGATGAAGGCTTTCATGAAGGAATACTACTCACGGGTAAAACTCAAAGCTTGCGTAATAAGATTGCCACCTTTGTTCAATATCCTACGAAACTATCTCGGAGGCATACGAGCGCTTCAACGAGTACACCGGGCGGTTCCACATCACAAGTTCCCGAAAGAAGACCTCGTGCAAAAGTTCTATCAAGGACTCACCATGGCGTCAAGGACGATCATCGATGCATCGGCGGGAGGATCTATCATCGAGCTTACACCGACGGAAGCTCTCACGTTATTCAAGAAGGTCGCGGATAATGATACGTGGGCGTCGTCCGGCGCCTACACCCGGCTCAACCAATGGGAAACGTCAAAGGAATCTTGCAAGTGGAGAAAGAAGACATTCTTGAAGGCAAGATCGACTCGCTCATGAGGAGGTTGGAAAAGATGGAGATAGAAAAGAAAGAGGCTCAAGACTTGAAGGCCGCCGAAGCAAGGTCCACATGCGAAGAATGTGGAGAGTATGGCCATGTCCGCAAAGATTGTCCGGAGGAAGCCAAAGTGCTCGACTACATGAGGAAGGGAGAATTGCCGAACTTCCGCTACGGGCAAGGTAGGCCTCAATTTAATGCAAGCTCATCTATTCCTAACGCGGTTCCACTTCGGATACAATTGAAGGAGTTCATGGATGAGCAAGCTAAGATCAACAAGGACACCGTCACCAAGTTCAAGACCATAGACAAGGTGTTGGAGAACATCGATAGCAAAGTGACGGAGGTCGGAAGTTCCAATCATCAAGTGCTCAACATGATGAAGATGCTCGAGACGCAAGTTGGACAACTTGCGGGGCGCCTCACTAATGATGAAGGGAAGCTTCCGGGACAACCCAAATGTCCCGAATCGGCGAAGGCCATTCAAACGCGTTCGGGGAAGGAGACCGAAGATCCGGAACGTTCCGCGGGAGCAAGGAAGCTTAAACCATCCACCGAGGTGGAAGGAGTTGCTAAAGAGAAGGTTACGGGGATCGTCACCGAGGAACCCGAATTCGAGATGCCGGAAGATGACACGAGGATACCGCAACTCAAGCCACGCTACTTCCGAGGTAAACTTGACAACCACTTTGAGAAGTTTGTGGAAGTTGTGCGTAGACTTAGCATCAACATGCCGTTACTAGATGCCCTACAAGTACCTACATATTCTCGTTACTTTAAAGACATACTTGCAAATAAATATGAGATAGCAACACTCGGGGTAGATCATGTCAAGATGTCCGAGGAGTGTAGTGCGGCTATTGCTTATGGGCTGGAGAAGCAAAAAGACCCCGGGTGCCCTACAATTCCATGTTCAGTTGGTTCTTTCAACTTCGAGAAGGCGTTATGCGACCTTGGAGCTAGTGTGAGTGTCATGCCGAGGGATGTGTTCGAGAAGTTACGCCTACCGATGGAGCCTACGGGAATATGTTTGGAGTTGGGTGACAACTCCATTCGCTATCCCTTGGGCATTGCCGAAGATGTACCCGTGAAGATTGGACACCACTTCATCCCCGTCGACTTCGTTGTGCTCGAGATGGGAGAGAGGGAGAAGCCGCCGCTCATCCTAGGAAGGCCGTTCCTCAAGACCGTGGGAGCAACTATTGATGTTGGCAAGGGGGAGATCATGTTCGATATCAACGGAGAAAGGAGTTCCTTCAAGTTCCGTCCAAGGATTGAGGCATGCAACATGATTGGAGTGAAGATAGAACCAAAACAAACGGAGGGGCTGAAAAAGAAGAAGGAGCCGAAAAAAGTGAACGTAACGAAAATTAAAGAAGGTGTTGCATCCGTCAAGACAAAGGAAGAGAAGCCGCCCGTGAAGACCAAAAAAATGACTAAGCCGCCCAAGCCAAAAGACAAGCCCGCGCCCAAGATGGTGCGGAAGTGGGTACCCAAGATTGCAACGCCCGCAAAGAGCGTTGATCCGGAGTAATCAAGTGAAGAAGTCTAGCTATAGACTATAAACGAAGCGCTAGGCGGGAGGCAACCCGTTTCGTCAAGTCAAGTCAAGAATAAGCTACCGGGAGGACAACCCGATTCCAGGTTTTTCGAGTATTTTTTATAATTTAGTTTTTGAGTTTTATTACGCAAAGACATTAGACTTAGAAGTGGTTGAACAATATTAGAGACATAATTCTTGATTGAATGTTTGCTTTATCATAAACCCTTTGCATGAACCCTCCTATGTGCTTGTTTGATTCTTTTCTTTTCGAGAAACCCCTCAACCAAATAATTTCAGAACCTTAGCTCAACCTTTCACCCTCATTATGGTGCTGAGGTTGGCTTATTTTTCATGCTAAAACCACACGAGTAGAGCCACGATTTATATTCAAGTGTTATAAAAATTCAGCACGTGGTAGGACTCGCGTGAACCTAGAAATCAAAGCTTTTGGTTGATCTTAAAAATCTTTATCCTTGGTTTCTCTAGGATTAGAATTTTTCTAAGCCCATTCTAATTTTGTTTCATTCAAAATCTTTCTTATTTAGCCAAAATTAGAACCTAAACCTATGCCCCCATGATCGAACCGGGAAAACGTTCGCTCTCAACCGATGAAGGCAAACTATACCGGTGAGACGAAAATCGACGTAGTCGAAAAATATTTTCGACTTACATTTGTTTTTAATGGTTTAAAAACTTCTCTAAAATTATGTTCAAGCTCTTGCATGGCTCTGAAAAATATTTTAAAATTCGAATTAGAGGAGTGCTTAACCTTAAACACACCTAAATGGAGGCAATCAAGTTTGAATTAATCATGCATGCACCATTGGATCCCCTTTTATCAACTTTCACCACCTCCACATGCAAAGGACAAGCATGGTGGGCAGCAAGCATCAACTTTGCAGGATTTCAATGGTGGCATGTGAAGCAAGTGGAGCTAGGGAGCATGGACATGACCCAAAGCATGGAGCATCAAGTGGGAGGACCAATAATTCAAGAAAAGGAGTGGACGAGAGCGTTTGGGCGGTGCAACTTGTGGAGCACGCGGGCGAGGAAAGTTGCGGGAGGCGAGATGATCACGGCGGGAGAAAGACGCGCCGAGGAGCACGCGGAGGAGCCCCGGGCCGGCCGGCCTAGGCCGGCCGGCCTGCCCTATAAATGCAGCGCCCCGCGCCCGTCTTCGGCAGCAAGCTTCCCTCTCCTTCCCTTGTTTGTGTGTTCAAGTTTGTGTGCTCAGAACCTCCGTAGACTTAGCCAACCACCCAAGCTTGAGAGCTCAAGAAAGAAATCCACCTCCCTAATCCACTCAAAGTCCACATCCGAAGCAAAGAGTTTAAGTGCCTAGTTTACCGGTTGCAACCCGGATTTTTAGTTGAAGAGAGAGTGCAGCAAGCATGTGGAAGAAGACCACAAGTCTCTTCTCTAAGAAGAAGAGTTCGTCGTCGTCCAAGCCGTCATCAACCACGTCTTCGAGGAGGCACTCGGTTTCCGAGTCTCCCCGGAGCATGGAGACGGACACGGCACCACCGAGGAGGAGCGACGCTCTCCTCCTTGGTGGGATGAGGGCTGCGAGAAGCACTTCCATGAGGTTCACCGAACCTCGTGGGCACACGGAGGAGCAGCCCGTGCCACCACGACGATCGACTCGCTCAACCGCACCACCTCCTTACACCCCGACACAATCTTCGTACGGCTTCATCATCATGTCGGCGGAGGAGGAGGATAGGCTCGCCAATCTTGAGAAGAGGCTTGTGCCAAATGTCGAGATCGACGACCAAGCACTCCACACCTTGGGTTTTCGCACCGACATAAACTACATGTTGGGGCACCTCGGGTGGATTCAATTCTCCAACGGAATCTCGGTGGACACCCACTTGGGTTACACCTTGGAAATTTTAATGACTATGGCACCCATCGTTGATGATGGTGGGGTGCAATGCTTGTCATTCCGTTTGGAGGGAATCCAACAAGTGGTTCCCTACGAGCACGTAAGGGAGCTGCTTGGATTCCACAAGGGCGCTCCGGAGAAAGTCGACGTGCCTCCCGGCATGTTGGCGGAATTTTGGGGCATGATCTCCGGAGATGCCCATCAACAACGCAAAAGCATCCGCAACCCCATTATCCGGATATTTCACTCTTGGATGTGCAAGAGGGTATTGGGGAGGATGAGGGAAACAAAGGTGACCGACACGGAGTTAAATTGGCTATACTCGGCTTTGATTGCCAGGCAGCCAATCGACCCCTCCTACCTCATGATCAACCGTTGGTGTTGTGAAGCAACATCGGGGGCTAGTGATATTGGTTCGGGGTGTTACCTCTCCATGTTGGCCTATTCCTTGCGACCGGGGATCGCAAGAAACCCCGCTCACCTTTTGCGCGGTACCTCTCTCGGTTTTGAGTACTTGCGGCAAGGCAAGTACATTAGTGGAGATGAGAGAAGAGGTTACCGATTGGCCATTGTGAACCTCCCTCTTCCGGATGAGAGGCTTAGGCTTTTCACCGAAGGAAGGGAAGATTGGTTGGAAGAGGGAATACTTGTCCCCGCAAGGAAAAATAAAAGAGGAAGGATCGTAGAAGAGGGAACATCCTCCGCACAAGAGGGTGGAGCACAACCCAATGTGCAACCATCCGGCGGGGTTCCTCCTCCGCCAAGTTATTACGGAGGGTCTCAACAACAAGCATGGGGGGGGTGGTGCACCGGTACCCCCTCAAAATTATGTTGTGCCCAACGCTAACTTCGCGGAGTCCTACGCTCATCATCCCCAACCACAGCAAAGCATGGCTATTATTGGAGGATATGCTGCAAGAAATGCTCAAAATATCGCAGCCATCCAATCCAACGCAGCTCAACTCGGTGAAGGCAACGCAAATATTGCCTTTGAACTAGGACGCCTTCACCTTGTAGAGCCAAATCAATTCGACGGAGGAAGCGTTCATTCGTATTATGAGCAAGGCTATTATTATCAAGACTATCAACATCAACCACCGGCGGAGGATTAGAGGACTTTAGGAACTTTAGTTTTCTTTTCTTTTCTATTTCTCTGTAATTTTCAGCTTTTGCTCTTATGTGTTTGCGTAGTATTTTTCTGTTTTTATTTAATTTTCAGCAAGCTTGTTATGTTATTTTCAGTATGTATTTCAGCTTGATATCACCTTTAATAAAGTCACCACCTTGATCTTTATCATTGGAAAAGTTACAAAATTTGTGCCATGTTGATATATGATTAAAATTGCAGCTTTGTTCATCTTTGTAATTGATCTATGCATGTTTAAGCTAGTGCTCTCTTAAAAATACAAATCTGAATTTATTTAAATACTAGCTTATTTTTCAGCGGAGGTTATGATTAAAATAAAGACCCATAGTGTTTTATGTGCTCTCAAGTCATGAATGGATTGAAGATGTCTTTTATGCTCAAAAATATTGCTAACCTTGTCACAAATATCACTTGTGTGTTGCTCAACCTATCCAAAGCCTTATATATATTTGAGTGCATAAACCTTAGTGTACAAGATTTATTTTTGAGTGAGTTATTGCAGGCCATGATTTCTCTGGCCCGAGACTAAGAAGCTGGTCATTCCGTTTTTGCGTATCTATCTTTTTGCTAGCCTTTTATCCGTGCATTGTGTACCCCCACATCGGTGGTCTCACAAACTTCGCCGGATATCCACCCTTTAACCAAATATCATTTTTTGTGATTACCTCCTTGACCACAACCTATCATTGAGAATGGATCATCAATTCAAGGAAGATCGCAAGACGGTGCCAACGTTGAAGATTTCAAGTATCTCTCCAAGGAAAATATCTCCGGTACCTACCTTATTTTTCGCCTCTTTGCTCGAGGACGAGCAACGTCTAAGCATGGGGGAGGAGGTAGGTACGGTGCTGCCATAGAGTTCAAAAGGGAGTATTTAAAAAAAAATATATACAATGATGAAAGAAAAAAAATTCGGCGATGTACATGACTTCCAAAGCAAAGAAAGAAAAAATATATATATAAGGAAGAAAGAAAGAAAGAAAAGAATGAGAATATAAGAGAAAAAAAAATATATTTGTGCGTAAAATGAACTCCCCGGTCCTCTAAGAGTGCATTCAAGGCTTCAAGATAAAAAGATCCATTCTCATTTTCCAACCATGTGCAATCCGATAACGAGGACTTCTTTTGTGCCTCGGGATCACTCTTTGCCATTTGCACATGTCCACCTATCTAAAAGTGTGTGTATTTTTCTCTTTCCCCTCCTTGATTTAACATTATTTTCCAATGACCTTTTTGACGAGTCTCGGTAAGACCATGAGAAGCTTGTCTTGTTATGACAACACCTCACTTATAAATTCTTGTTAGGACTAAACTTTCCCAAAGCTCCATATATAGCCTTCCACATACATATGAGAGGGAAAGGAGTAGAATATATAGGCTTGAGAGACAAGTGAGATGAGAGTTTATGAGCAATACATGAGATGATTTAAATTTGTGAATTTGGTTTTCTCGATCTTCATTTCAAAAATTCGAGATCCATTTAAAACTTTGTGAGCATGTTAATACTTGTGGGATAAGCTTAATAAGAATCCACCCTCCGTGGAGATGAAGGCTAGTACATTATGGAACTTTAATGAATTAATATTTTGAGAGCATTATGTTTTCTCATGTATGGTCAAATGCAAGGTTTAAACATTGTTTAGCAATGATGATATCCATCGAAGGCTTACTCGAGGACGAGCAAGGTTTAAGCATGGGGGAGATGTTGACGGTGAAAATCCGTCAACCTAGCCATGAGTTTACCTTCGGTGTTGGCATGAATTTTATACTTTATCCATTGGTACTAACCCCCGTGGTATAACAAGTTCACGTGTGCATGTCGTTTTTGGAGTTTAATGTTTATGCGGGGATTTAGTGTTGAATGCAAGACTTTCGGGATAAGTTCATCAAGCACCTCATGACAAGACTTTGAAGCCCCGAACAAGTCATGCAATGAAGCAAAACTAACTCCAAGAAGCCGGGGACTCGATCCGAGAAGACAACAAACTCCGGGGACCCGACCGGAAAAGTGCGTTGAAGCTTGCAAGACAAGGAGTTGAGTCCAATTCGGAGAGAAACCGACGACATGGACCTACATGCGGAAGGGGGAAGCATCCAGGAAGCAAGGGAACCGACCTCGGGCAAAGGAGCCCGCGGGCCGGGCCTAAATGGGCCCGGGCCGGCCGGCCCAAAGTAGGATCGGCCCGGGCCCATTTAGGGCCCAAACACGCCGCCCTTTGACCTAGTTGCCGATCGGGCTATTTATAGTCCCCCGACCGAGAGCCACGGAGAGAAGAGATCGTCTTCGGCCGCCGAGAAAGGAGAGAAGAGATCGTCTTCGGCCGCCGAGAAGCGAGAGAAGAGAGGGACATCATCTAGGAGAGGAGAGGGTCGAGCTAGTTGACTAGGGTTTCCCTAGCCGACGTGGGAACCTTGCAAGGAAGACCACGTCGGAGTTCCGGAGCTAGAAGCAAGATCAAGGAAGGATCCCGGTGGTGATCTTGCGTATGTATCATTGTTATAGTTGAATTATCAAGTTGAATCTTTTCTCAGCGATCAAGTGTTTCCTCGAAGATTTCGTTTTTCGATCGGCTTTGCTTATTTCAATTCTATTCTCGAGATAGATTACATAGGGTGTTCTTGTAGCCGCGGTGGCTAGAGGTACACGCCGGATCCTCCGAAAGAATCTCGACTTGTCTTTTGACTCGCCCTAAGCTCCCCGCATGAATAGGGATACGTTGTGACGAACGGGGGTCTCGAAAGGCGGATGTTTTCGGATTTGGACGGGAAACCACGATTTAAAGAGGCTTTTATTAAGATTCGATTTGCTACTTCTTCTTTTTGCTTGGAACTTCAACGAAAGGCTTACCCCGATCCCTCTAGATCGGTTTATCTACCCAATCTTACTTTGTTTTCTTCGGTTTTTAGTAGATTAGATTCGTTTCATGTCTTTTACTTAGATGTATCTTGTTCTTTATTGAAGATTGCCGTTATTTGGCTTTAATAGATTAAGTCTTGCGTCACACATTGTTCCACGGATTCGATACCTTGGGTTCACCACTCGAGGGAAGAAGGGTCCCTTGACTACGACGGGAGACTTGTACGCTTGCGAGTCACGAACGAACTTTGATACAAACATTAACCGTCAACAATCGGCTCCCCGGGCACTCCTGGCATGTCCGTCGGCTTCCACGCGAAGATGTCGCGGTTAGCCCGAAGAAAGCCGATGAGCGCGTCTTCCTATTTGGGGTCGAGGCCGGCCCCGATGGTGGTGGTCTTGCCGGGGTCGCTCGTTCCGAGGTCGACCGTCTTGACGAGTACCTCCTCAGGTGGCTGAGGCTTGTTGGCGCTGTCAGACTTCTCTGGGATGTCGAGTTCGCTTGTAGCAAGCTTCTTCGACGCGGCGTAGACCTCCATCATTGCGTTGGGTACTTGGTTTGTGGAAGCGATCACCACGGCTTCGTATCGCGTCGTGGGAGATCTTCAAGTCCCCTTGGAGGGAGAGTACGCCGGCCGGACTTGGAATCTTGAGTACCAAGTAGGTGTAGTGGGGCACCGCCATGAACTTGGCGATGGCCGGTCCGCCGAGGATGGCGTGGTAAGAGGTCTCGAAATCCGCGACCTCGAACTTGATGTACTCGGTGCGGTAGTTGTCCCGAGACGCCCCGAAGGTAAGCGGCGTACCACCGAGCCCGGGGGGATAGCCGCGTTGCCCGGGACGATGCCGTAGAAGGGCGTGCTTGCTCTTGGTGAGCATGGGGGTGACGTCGAGCTTCATTTTCTTCAAGGTTTTGGTGAAGAGGACGTTGAGCCCGCTTCCACCGTCGATGAGCACCTTGTTGAGCTTGGAGCCCGCCACCGTTGGCTTCAGGACGAGGGGGAACCGTCCTGGTTCGGAGAAGCTAGTCCATTGATACGCGCGGGAGAAGGTGATGGGTACCTCGACCACCCGAGAGGGGTCGGGACCGCCGGCTCGATGGACATCACTTCACGACGGGTAGCTTCTCGCTCCCGCCGCCGGGCGATCCGCCGAAGAGGACGTTGACGGTCTTCTCGGGTTCTTGGAAGTCGTTGTTGTCGCCGTCCTTCTTCTTGCCCTTTTGGTCGTGAGGGTGCGGTGGCTCCGGCGTGTCCTTGAGTGCGTGCCTGAGTTGGTAGCACTGCTCGGTAGTGTGATTGCCGTTTGGATGCCACGGGCACTTCTCCTTTAGCAGGTCTTTGAACCCGCCAGAGTTCTTCTTCGAGTTCCCTTTCGCAGGGCGCTGGATAGCCGCGACGGTGTTGTCTGGCTTGCGCTTGCGGTTGGGACCCGAGTAGTAGTAGTTGTTGTTGTTGTTGCGGCCGCCTTGGTTTGCATTGCTGCCGCTGCCGCCACCCCCCGGTTCTCGCTTGGACTTGCCGCGGATGGCGTCGTACTTGGCGTTGGCCTTGTCCTCTTCATCCGCCCGGGACGTGATCATGTCCTTGAGGTGGGGGATGGACTCGGGGCGGCGACGACCGAAGTCCTCGAAGGTGCGGCGATGGTAGAGGCCGTCCTGGAAGAGGTCGATGACCTCCTTGTCGGTGACGTCGACGACGGTAGCGCGCTTGTCGAAGAAGCGGCGCATGTACTTGCGGAGGGTCTCGCCCTGTTCCTGCTTGATCATGGCAAGGTCCATGCGAGTACCCGAACGGCCCATGGCGCCCGCGAAGTTGCTTGTGAACTGCTCCTTCAGCTGGTCCCACTTGTCGATCGAGTGCTTGTCCAGCGATTCGAGCCATGTGAGTGGTGCTTGGTCCAGACAGAAGGGGAAGTAGAGGCATTTGGTGTCGCTGTTGCCGCCAGCGTTCTCGATGGAGAGGGCGTAGCATCGGAGCCACTGGATAGGATCCTGCTTCGCATCGTACTTGGTGATCCCCAAAGGCTTGAACTTGTCGGGGAGGAGTAAGTTGCGAAGTCGAGGTGAGAAGGCGGGGAAGCCGTCGCCCTCAGCGGCAGTGGTCGACTTCTTCCGCCGCAGCTCCTCAATCTTCTGGCGAGCGTCGTACCCGCCGTGCGAGGCGCCGGAGGGCGTGGGCGTTCGCGTGGCCTCGGCCGCCGCGGCCGCCGCCGCCTCCGCCCTCTCTGTTGGCCCCATGGTTGGAGGCGCCGCCGTCGGCTGCCGCCGCCGTCGGGGTCGTTGCCGCCGCCACCGGCCGGAGCGCGGTGGGGAACGACTTCTCGGTTGCCTTGGTCCTGCTGTGAGGGTCCGCCGGCGTGGGAGCGGCGGCGGTTTGGCTCAGCTGGGAGGTCAGCTCGAGTACGGTTGGGACCAGCGTTGGCGCTGCGACTAGTAGCTTCGTTGTCGCGAGGTTTAGCTGGAGGAGGTTGGTTGACTCTGTTGTCGACCCGCATGAAGTAGGCTTCTTCAGCCGAGCTTGGCGATGACCTCTCCGGCGCGTATGCCCTGAGCCTGGCGTGCGATCGTTGTGATCGACATGAGGCACTCGCTCAGGAGTGATGTGAACTCTGCTCTTGACCGCCTCGAGAGCTTCGCAAAGTTGCGGATGGGGAGGTTGTCCCTGAGCCGCCGACGTCGTTCGCCGCGCTTCCTGTTACGTTCGCGTCGAGCGTCCCCGTTGGCGGCGGTCTCGTCCGCGAGTGCCTCGGCGTACGGCACGTCTACGGAGATGTCCTCCGGTACTTGTCCTCGACTGTGCTCGAAGGTCCGGGGTTTCGCCAGCAGCCATGAAGACTTGGCGATCGGGGGTACCCAAGCTGGACTCAGAGGGTGCCACCTCAGTTGGTGTATTCGAGTCCGCTCGGGTTAGTGGCGTTCCCTCCTGGAACGGTAGCGAGTCGATGTAGGCGACGTAGCGTGAGTCTCCCTTTGCCAGGTCAGCGGGCTTGCGGTCTGGCCAGTAGACGTATCTTCCGGCCGGCGTTGATTTTATAACCAGCCCCGAGGCTGGCCCTGACAAGGGAAGCTCAGTGGAGTCGTCTTCGGACTCGGGCTCCTCAGGGTCCGACCCGAAGTCGAACTCGTAGTCCGGGTTCGAGTAGAACTCGGAAAGAGGGCTGGAGTCCGAGACGCGGTCGGGGACGGCGTCGGAGTCCGAGTTGTACTCGGGTACGGGCTCCTTGCCGGCCCGGCGCGAAGTGGGAGCCCCCGTGCGGGCCCGGCTGGTGATGCGTGGGCCACGCGCGGAGTGCTTGCGTGGTGAGGGGGCCGTCTGCGATGGCTGAGCAGCCGGCTCGCATGCGATGGCCCATGGCGACGTCGGGTTCGAGTTGGAGACGGACTCGAGCTCGAAGTCAGCGTGGTGGTCGAAGAGCGAAATTTCGCCGAACTTGCCGGCGAGTTCGCCCGTGACAACTTCAGGAAGCGTCACGAGGCCTGTCCTCGGGTTGGGCTGCATGGTTAGGCGGCGCTGGAAGGAGCCCGCGCCATCGGCAGTGCAGACCCAGGCGCCGAAGACGAAGGTGTCGCCGCGGTTGAAGGCGACAGTTGGCTTGAAGTGGACGGAAGCCGTCGAGTTCGCCATGTGATCTCGAGCGAGAGCCCCTACCTGGCGCGCCAGCTGTCGGTGTTTTAGACCGGCAACCTACTACGGGGAGTACCCGGAGTAGATGATTGTGACTCGCCGAGATCGGTAACTCGAAGGAAGAGACACGTGGCACACAATTTAGACAGGTTCGGGCCGCGAGGTGCGTAATACCCTACGTCCTGTATGCTGCGTAGCTCTGGATTGATAGGGCACGATTACAAGATGGTGCAATGGTGCGCCGTGAGTTGTATGAGAGGAGATTGGATGCTAGAGATCGGTCCCTGCCTCGCCTTATATAGTCCGGGAGGCGGTGGTTACAAGTCGGAGTAGGGAAAGAGTACTAGTCGAGTACGTCTAGGAGTCCTCTATACAAGGTGCGGAACATGTATAGCTCCCTAACCGAGTACTACTCCCGTGTAGTCCTTGCGCTCCACGCCTTCGGGTGCCGTGTAGCGCAAGCCGTGTAGTCCTGTGGGCCCACCGAGTAGTCGGTCCCGGTACCCACCGAGGTAGTGGGCCTAGGGAGGTCCATACGACACCGGGCCCGCACGGGGGCTCCCACTTCGCGCCGGGCCGACAAGGAGCCCGTACCCGAGTGCAACTCGGACTCCGACGCCGCCCCCGATCGTGCTCCGACTCCAACCCTCTCTCCGATCTCTACTCGAACCCGGACTATGAGTTCGACTTCGGGTCGGACCCTGAGGAGCCCGAGTCCGAGGACAACTCCACCGAGCTTCCCTTGTCAAGGCCGCCCTCCGGCTAGTTATAACATCCACACCGGCCGGGAGATACATCTACTGGCCAGACTGCAAGCCCGCTGACCTGATAAGCGGAGACTCACGCTACATCACCTACATCGACTCGCTGCCGTTCCAGGAGGGAACACCGCTCGCCCAGGCTGACTGAAACACGCCAACCGAGGTGGCGGTTTCTGAGTCCAGCCTTGGCACCCCCGATCGCCAAGTCTTCACAGCTGCCGACGACACCCCAGGGCCTTCAGGCACGGCTCAGGATAAGTACCTGGAAGACATCTCCTCCGACGAGCTCTCTGCTGACGCTCCGGCAGATGAGACTACCGCCAACAGAGACGCTCGACGTGAGCGCAACCGGAAGCGCAGCGAACGTCGCCGACGCCTCCGCGACAACTTCCCCGTCCGCAACCTTGTGGAAGCTCTCCGGCGCCGAGAGCAGAGTACACACCACCCCGAACAATGCCTCATGTCGATCACGGCCGATCGCACGTCAGGCTCAGGACATCCGCGCTGGGGAGGTCATCGCCAAGCTTGCTGAAGATGCCTACTTCATGCGAGTCGACAACAGGGTCAATCAGCCTCCCCCTGCCATGCAACACGACAACGAGGCTACAAGTCGCAGCGCTGGCAACGGTCCCAACCGTACTCGAGCTGACCTCCCAGCCGAGCCAAACCGTCGTCGTTCCAACGCCGGCGGACCTTCGCAGCACGACCACAACAACCGAGAAGTCGTCCCTCACCGCGCTCCAGCCGGCGGGGGCGGCAACGATCCCGACGGCGGCGGCAGCCGACGGCGGAAGCTCCAATCATGGGGCGAACAGAGGGCCGGGAGGCGGCGGCGGCCGCGGCGGCCGAGGCCACGCGAACGACCACGCCTGCGGCGCCTCGCAGGCGGCTACGACACCCGCCATAAGATTGAAGAGCCGCGACGGAAGAAGTCGACCACCGCACCGAGGGCGACGACTTCCCCCGCTTTCTCACCTCGACTTCGCAACTTGCTCCTCCCCGACAAGTTCAAGCCTTTGGGGATCACCAAGTACGATGCGAAGCGAGATCCCATCCGGTGGCTCGGGTGCTACGCCCTCTCCATCGAGAACGCGGCGGCAACGCCGACACCAAGTGCCTCTACTTCCCCTTCTCGCCCGGACCAAGCACCACTCACATGGCTCGAGTCGCCGGACAAGCACTCGATCGAAAAGTGGGGACCGACCGAAGGAGCGATTACAAGAACTTCGCGCGGCGCCATGGGCCGATCGGGTACTCGCATGGACCCGGCCATGATCAAGCGAGAACAAGGCGAGACCCTCCGCAAGTACATGCGCCGCTTTTTTGACAAGCGCGCTACCGTCGTCGACGTCACCGACAAGGAGGTCATCGACCTCTTCCGAACAGCCTCTACCACCGCCACACCTTCGAAGACTTCGGTCGTCGCCGCCCCGAGTCCATCCCCCACCTCAAGGACATGATCACGTCCGGGCGGATGAAGAAGACAAGGCCAATGCCAAGTATGACGCCATCCGTGGCAAGACCAAGCAGAACCGTGGCGGCGGCGGTGCGAAGCAACACAAACCAAGGCGGCCGCAACAACAACAATAACAATTACTCGGGTCCCAACCGCAAGCGCAAGCCAGACAACACTGTCGCGGCTATCCAGCGCCCGTGAAAGGGAACTCGAAGAAGAACTCCGGCGGTTTCAAAGACCTGCTGAAGGAGAAGTGCCCGTGGCATCCAAACGGCAACCACACCACCGAGCAGTGCTACCAACTAAGGCATGCACTCAAGGATACGCCGGAGCCACCGCACCCTCACGACCAAAAGGGCAAGAAGAAGGACGGCGACAACAACGACTTCCAGGAGCCTGACAAGACCGTCAACGTCCTCTTCGGCGGATTGCCCAGCAGGCGGGAGCAGAAGGCTACCCGTCGTGAAGTGATGTCCATTGAACCAGCGGTCCCGACCCCTCTCAGGTGGTCGAGGTACCCATCACCTTCTCCCGCGCGGATCAATGGACCGGCTTCTCGAACCGGGACGGTTCCCCCTCGTCCCGAAGCCAACGGTGGCAGTGCTCCAAACTCAACAAGGTGCTCATCGACGGCGGAAGTGGGCTCAACATCCTCTTCACCAAAACCTTGAAGAAAATGAAGCTCGACATCACCCATATGCTCACCAAGAGCAACACGCCCTTCTACGACATCGTCCCCGGCAACGCGGCTATTCCACCGGGCTCGGTGGTCCCGCCGATCACCTTCGGGGCATCTCGGGACAACTATCGTACCGAGTACATCAAGTTCGAGGTCGCGGACTTCGAGACCTCCTACCACGCCATCCTCGGCGGACCGCCATCGCCAAGTTCATGGCGGTGCCCCACTACACCTACTTGGTACTCAAGATGCCAAGCCCAGCCGGTGTACTCTCCCTTCAAGGGGACCTGAAGATCTCCCACGACCGCGACACGAAGCCGTGGAGATCGCCTCCACAAATCAAGTACCCAACGCGATGATGGAGGTATACGCCGCGTCGAAGAAGCTTGCTACAAGTGAACTCGACATCCCGGCAGAAGTCCGGGCAGCACCAACAAGCCTCGGCCACTCGAGGAGGTACTCGTCAAGACGATTGACCTTGGAACAAGCGATCCCACGAAGAAGACCACCACCATCGGGGCGGTGCCTCGACCCCAAATAGGAAGACGCGCTCATCGGCTTCCTTCGGGCTAACCACGACATCTTCGCGTGGAAGCCGACGGACATGCCAGGAGTGCCTGGGGAGCCGATTGAGCACCGCCTCAACGTCGATCCTAAGGCCACCCCCAAGCGACAACACCTCCGACACTTTGCCGACGACGGACGGACGCCATCAAGAAGGAACTCGCCAAACTACTCGCGGGCGGCTTCATCGGAGAAGTCTTCCATCCCGAGTGGCTCGCCAACCCCCGTCCTCGTCCGCAAGAAGAACTCGAACGAGTGGAGGATGTGCGTCGACTACACCGACCTCAACAAGCACCGCCCCAAGGACCCCTTCGGGTTGCCGCGGATTGATCAAGTCATCGACTCCACGGCGGGGGCCGCGACTCGCTCGCTTCCTCGATCGCTACTCCGGTACCACCGGATCGCGATCAAGGAAGAAGACCAGAGAAGACCGCGTTCATCACCCCGTTTGGCGCGCATCGCTACACGACCATGTCCTTCGGGTTGAAGAACGCCGGCGCTACCTACCAACGAGCTATCCAGGCCTGCTTCAAGAGGCAGCTCAACAAGAACGTCGAGGCCTACGTGGACGATGTGGTCGTCAAGACCAGAAACTCCAGTACCCTCATCAACGACCTTGAAGAGACTTTCGCATCACCGCGCGAGTACCACCGGAAGCTCAACCCGAACAAGTGCGTCTTCGGCGTACCTTCGAGCAAACTACTCGGCTTCATCATCGCCCGCCGCGGCATCGAAGCCAACCCCGAGAAGATCTCCGCCATCACCAGCATGCGAGCTCCCACGAGCATCAAAGACGTCCAGAAGCTGACAGGGTGCATGGCGTCGCTGAACAGATTCATCTCGAGGCTAGGAGAACGGGGGCTCCCCTTCTTCAAACTACTCAAGCATCAAGAGAAGTTCGTGTGGACTCCAGAGGCGGATCAAGCCCTTGCCCAGCTCAAGGACTTCCTGTCAAAGCCACCGATCCTCACGGCTCCTCACAAGGGCGAGCGCCCTCGCTCTACCTAGCTGCGACTACTCACGTGGTCAGTACTGCCATCGTTGTCGAGCGGCAAGAAGACGGCCACGCCTACCCAGTCCAGCGCCCAGTCTACTTCATCAGCGAGGTTTTATCAGAGTCCAAGGCCCGCTATCAGCCTGTGCAGAAGCTACTGTACGCGGTACTCATCACCTCGCGGAAGCTACGACACTACTTCCAGCAGTACTCGATCTCCGTGGTCACGGACTACCCGCTCGGCGACATCCTGCGGAACCAAGATGCTACTGGAAGAATCTCCAAGTGGGCGGTCGAACTCGGCGCCCTCACCATCGACTTCAAGCCACGCACGACCATCAAATCACGGTGCACTAGTCGACTTCATGGCGAGTGGCGGGAGAACCACGCTGCCTACTCCCACCGTGCGACCGCAGCACCGGGTGATGTACTTTGACGGCTCACTCAACCTCGAGGGCGCGGGTGCGGGGGGTACTCCCGATATCTCCAACGGGCGAACAACTCAAGTACGTCCTACGGATCTTCTCGGAAGGTCTCAAACAACGAAGCCGAGTACGAAGCCCTCCTACACGGGCTCCGCCTCGCGGCTTCATTGGGCATCAAGCGGCTACTAGTCTACGGCGACTCCGCGCGTGGTCATCAACCAAGTCAACAAGTCCTCGGGACCACAACAAGGAGAACATGGACGCCATCGCCTAGAAGTCCGCAAGCTCGAGAACAAGTTCTATGGTCTCGAGTTCCACCACATCGTCCGCGACAACAACGTTGCGGCGGACGTCCTCTCGAAGCTTGGATCCACCCGCGCGCAAGTACCGGCGGGCGTCTTCGTCCACGAGCTTCACGCGCCATCCATCCGGGAGCCGGCGCCATCGACCCTTGTCCCGGCCTATCCACCCGGCGGGCGAGGAGGTCATGATGATCGATGTAGACTGGAGGCAACCCTTCATCGACTACCTCAGCGAGCAGAAGGTCCCCTCCGACAAGAACGCGGCTGAGCAGCTCGTCCGCCGCGCCAAGTCCTACATCCTCGTCGGGGACAAGCTTTACAAGCGGGGCGCATCTTCTGGAGTACTCATGAAGTGTGTCCCCCGTGAAGAAGGCAAGGACATCTTGGAGGAGATCCACAAAGGCGTCTGCGGCAACCAAGCGTCCTCATGCACGCTGGTCAGCAAAGCCTTCCGGCGAGCTTTCTACTGGCCCACAGCTCTGGGTGATGCCGAAGAACTCGTCAGAAGGTGCCAAGGATGTCAGTACTTCGCCAAGCAGCAACACGTCCCAGCCTACAAGCTAGTCACCATACCGCCAACCTGGCCCTTCACTTGCTGGGGGCTCGACATGATTGGACCACTGCCAACCGCGCGCGGGGAGGATTCAACGGGGTATTGGTGGATATCGACAAGTTCACCAAATGGATCGAGGTCAAGCCGGTCACATGCCCCAAGGTCGACGAGTACTCGACTTCCTGGATGAACTCGTACACCGCTACGGACTACCCCACCGCATCATCACGGACACGGGTTCCAACTTCAACAACCACCGTTCGGGGAGTACCGCGAGAACGGCGGGATCGACGTCCGATACGTCTCGCTTGCCCATCCACGGGCCAACGGACAAGTCGAGCGCGCCAATGGGATGGTGCTCGACGCTCTCAAGAAGCGGCTACACGACACCGCTAACTCAAAAGGGGGCAAGTGGATCAAGGAACTACCCAACGCACTGCGGGGGCTACGGACTCGGCCCACCAAGCCAACGGGGCAATCCCCCCTACTTCCCTGGTCTACGGCTCCGAAGCAATCCTCCCTGCCGACGTCATATGGAACTCGCCAGCAGTGGAGCATTACGACGACGGCGTCTCAGAAGACAGCAGACGAGTTGACATCGATAGCCTCGAAGAAGCTCGCTGCGCTGCCCTCGTCCAATCAGCAAGGTACCTAGAGGGTATCCGACGCTACCATGATCGCAACGTCAAGGAACGCTCCTTCAACGTTGGAGATCTCGTCCTCCGCCGTATCCAGAACACGGAAGGACTACACAAGCTCAGTTCCCCCTGGGAAGGTCCCTTCACCGTTGCAAAGGTGACCGGGCCGGGCTCCTACCGCCTCCAAACACTTGAAGGCGAAGACATCAACAACTCGTGGAACGTCGACCAGCTCTGCCGGTTCTACGCCTAGTCTATACGACTACTCCGGGGTTCAAGTCTACACGACTACATCAACACCTCTTCGCCGTAAGCGGCCTCCGGTCCCCGGCTCCGGCCTCCGGACTACTCCTCTCCAAGATCCCCACCGCACGGCTACCTACGGATTCGCGATCCGGCCCTATACGGCTACTTACGGATCTACTGCTGTAAGCGGCTACCCGCACTAGCACTACTCAGCTGTAAGCGGCCTCCGGGTCCAAGCGACTACTCTGTAAACTACGACCCTGGCCATCCAGGTGTACTTCTTCAGTAATAAAGTTTGATCGTTCATCAACTTCTTTACTGTCCACTCCCTACAACGGGACCACTACTGCCGAGTACGACTACTCGCATCTACTCCACGATGGGGCTCCGCACTCTGAGATCGCGGTTACGAGTACTCATTGCTGGAAATTTTCTTTCATTGATACTTAAGCAACTCATTACAATTGTTTTTTTACAACCCTGGCTACTAGCTATATATTACAGGGCTACTGGAGATTCAGCTTCTCAGCTACTTGCTCCGCGATGGGAGCCATCTGCTCCAGCAGCTCAAAGATACCGCTCATCGGCAGCGGTTGGCGGCTACCCCCGCCGGCGACTACTTCCACTGGGGCCTTCGGGAAGTACGACTTCATGAAGGCCAAGACCTGTCTTGGGATCGATCTCGCCATGTGCTTCACATAGGCCGCCGGTCGGCTCGGAGCTTCCTTGAGGCGATCCACCGGTGGAGCAATCTTGGGGCCGCCGGGTGCGGCACCGGAGCCTTGCGATCGGTAGTGCGGCTTCTTCAAGCTCCTTCGGTTGGGCCCGCCAGTGCCTTGCGGTCTTCATTCAACGTCCGCAAGGATTTGTAGCATTGACGAGATCGAGGTCGATGCAATCCGGAGCTCCATGTGCTTCTCGCACTCGAAGGCAAGTTCTTTGTAGTCGAGCTCGAGTACCGGCGGGCTTCTTGCTCCCGTAGAAGAGGTTCTTCATGCTCGTCTCCGAGGACTTCACCGCTCCACTCGGCCCTCAAGCTCGCAATACGGCAATAGTACGGCGGGTCGGGACTTCTCACCCTCAACAAGTACCCGACAAGCTCGGCGGCGTACCTTTATTCTTGTTGCGGAGGCCCTTATTCTTCCGCACCAAGTCGTCGCCCTTCGCCCTGCGGCTCTTCCGGCGCCTCGGCCGGAGCACCGCGTCACCCTAGCCTTGCAAGCATGTTGGACTTGTCACGGGACCTCTCCGCAACGTCCCGCATAGACAACTCAAGTCGACGAGTACTCAACAACAAAGGATTGACTACTCAAAAGCTACGGCTACCTACCTTCATCCACCTGCTCGGCCGACGGATCGCCTCCGGATGCTTGGCCACCGTCGCCGCTCGACAAGATCATCCGCGAGCAGCTCTATTCCGCCGCGACTACTCGCGGGGGCCTCCGTCATCGGCGCGAGCGCGGATGGGCTCTGCGTCTTGGATCTCCGGGGAGCGGATGGCCACCTCCGGAGCGACCTGCGGTGACGTGGTGACCCCCTCTCCCCGGCCGTCACGGCGGCCTCCTCGACGACTTCTTCCACAAGCTCGGGGGCTCCTCCCTGCAGCCTCCGGGGGCCTCTCGGTGTCGACTCGCACCGGCACCCCCGTAGGGATGTCACTACCCTCGGCCCTCGGCGCCCGTCAAAAGAGGAGACAAGTGCATCGGCCGACTACGACTACTCCTCAAGGAGCTCCACGCCTTCGAAGAGTACTCACCTTCGACTACGCCGGCCTCCGGCATAGCCGATGCTTCGGCAGCCGGCGGCTCGGGCACCGCCCGGGAAGCCGGGAGCGGACTCCTTGGCGGGTGGCGCGACTTCCTCCGCCACCGCCGAAGAGGGTTCATCCCCCCTCCCGGGACAGTATCCGTGGATTTCCTGCGAAACACACACAATTGATCGTCGGCCAACCTCGACTACTACAACACGTACTACTCACGAAGATGCGGTACGTACAAGTTTGACCGGACTATTGTCACGGCCGGGGCACCAAGGATGCCGGCGATATCGACCGGTCCACCCTCGGCGGGCGCCTCCTCCCTGCGCCCCTCGCGGCTACCGTCTCCCTCTGCGGCGGTGGCGGCCGGCGCAAGGTGCCCTCTTGTGCTCCGGAAGCTACCACCTCTTTGACGGCGGCGGCTACGGGCTCGGTGCTCCCCGCGCGGAGCGGGGGCGGCGCTCCACCGCGCCAAGAGCTCCTCGCGGTGGGGGGCCGGACTACGACTTCCACGGTGGCTCCCCCACCGTGTCCCACACGCCTTCATCGCCCTCCTCGACGGGCTCCGCCGGCGGCACCTCCGCATACAAGGGAGACTACTCGTCGGCAAGGGTACTCGTGCGATGGGTACTCGACTACTCTAGTCAAGGCATCTCACCTCCCGAGGCGTGGTCTCCGAGACCTTAAGCTTCTTCACCACCCGCTTCTCGGTGGGGTTTCGCGGCTTCCGTGGCGGCGCGGCCGTGCTAGCCTCCGGGCTAGTCGGGGGGTCTCGCACCGAGAGGAACATGAGGTAAGCTCCGGACGACTAAACCTCGACCGCAACTGAAAGCGGTCCTGCAACGTCTCTTCGTCTTCGTCGTCGTCGTCATCGGTGGTGTCCTCCACGATGACGGTGTCATCGCCTTCACCGACTTCTCGCCGCTCTTTTTCCTTCCCTCCCTTCGGGATCTCGATCCCACTTGGCGGCGGCTGCGGCTCGGAGATGAACTTTTTCAAGTCATCCTGCAAGATACGAAGACATCAGTACGTCTACTACAAGTAAGGACTACTCGACTAAGGGAGTACGACTACTCACCTCCTTTGGCGGGTGCGCGGCGGAGTACTCCCCGGACAGGGGCACGCCGTATACGGCAAGCATATCCTTGAAGATCCGTGACAACCTCTCGATGATGTCGCTCGTCGTCCGCGCTCGCCGCCGGGCATCCGCGACGTGTTGTCGTCGCCGGTGTACTCGAAGCTCAAGGTGCCTCGAGCCATTAATGGCCGCACCCTCCGCTTCATGAAAGCGAAGGCCACGTGCTCGGCCCTCGGTCCCGCTTCCCCGAGCACCTTGATGCGTGCCGCAGCTCGGGAAGCCGGATCCCCTCCCCGCATGGTGGGCTCCGTGTTCCACCACTCGCGGTGCACCGGGCCGCCTTCCGCTCGGCTTCGGCGGGCCGGGGTGGTGGTCTATGATGTAGAACCACCGCGTCTTCCAATCAGTGTTGGAATCAACAAGCTTGTACACCAGATACTGCTCCGCGGCGTCTTCTCTCAACTGGATGCCGACTCCTCTGACTACCCTTGGGTTGGTGGCACTTGGCTGCGGCTTGACGCAGAAGAACTTCCGGAAAAGAACCCAATGAGGCTTGATTCCGAGGAAGGCCTCGCAGAAGTGCACGAAGACTGCAGTGTGGAAGATGCCGTTGGGGTTCAGATTCAGGTACTCGATCCCGTAGTACCCGAGCAGCCTCTTTGAAGAAATCGCTGGCCGGGAGCGCAAGCCAGCGCTCCACGAACCGCGCGAACATTGGAATCTCGTCTTCGGCCTTCTCCATAGGATATGGATCTCCAGCGGCGGCCCTCCACATGTCGACCTCCTTCTCCCCGATGAACCCACTCGTTCAGAGAGTCAACACATCTTCCGTCTTCACCTTCGATTTCTTCCACTCGCGGCTTGGATCGCCCGCGGTGGAGACATGGGCGGCGCTACTCCGGTGGCGGCCGCGGCGGCCTCTTCGCGGCCCCTCTTCTTCCCGGTGGCTTTCAACGACTTGGACGGTGATGGCTTCATTCTCCAAGAGCAAATCGTCTTCACGCGCATCCGCTCGGGGGCTACCCTAAAAGCTCTGGGTGGAGGCGCACTTGGATCTCCTACGGCGGCAGCGTGCGCTGGGAGCAGATCTACCTCAGATGGAAACTAAATGGCTACAGCTCGAATGGGTGAAAAACCCTAAGGGTTTTGGCTTCTATTTATAAGTCAAACCAGCTCCGCAATGGCCGGATGGCTAAGTTCACGCGCAGCTGACTCAGCGGCTCAGCGTGACCCTTCGTTTTCTACTAGTCGACGCGCCTCACCCCCGGGCCTCGGCTACTTCTACTTGACTACCTGGGAAGCGGCTAGTCTCAAGAGCATCTCAGGACACATTCTTCAAGATGACCCTTCAATTCGAGAGGAAGTACTCGACTCAAGGCTCGGGGGCTCCGTGCCACGTGTCCTTCGGTTTTTCTCTCCGGATTTTTCGGGATTTTCTTGCCAAGACTTCGAGATGGACCCTCGCCTAGAGCCCGCGGCTCAACCTAAGGCTCGGGGGCTACTCCATATGGAGTGCGATTTTGCAATCGCACCTCCATATCGGCTCCGCTTCAAGACAAGACGGGCATTTTTTGAAGACCTTCGAAAGCGAGTGCTCGAGGACGCTTGGGACTACTCGAGAAGACTTCAAGATTGCTCAAACATCAGCTGGAGTACATTCCAGCCTCGGGATGCTTCGACTACTCTTGAGGACTTTTGACTTGTAGTACTTGGGGACGCTTGAGGACTACTCGTTAAGGCCGTCAAGACTACTTGAAGCTATCCTTCTCGACTACAAAGTACTCGGGGGCTTGTCGTATGGACCTCCCTGGGCCCACTACCTCGGTGGGTACCAGGACCGACTACTCGGTGGGCCCCCGGGACTACCGGCTTGCGCTACACGGCACCCGAAGGCATGGAGCACAAGGACTACACAGAGTAGTACTCGGTTAGGGAGCCGTACATGTTCCGCACCGTATGGAGGACTTCTAGACGTACTCGACTAGTACTCTCTCCCTATTCCGACTTGTAACCCCGCCTCCCGACTATATAAGGCGAGGTAGGGACCTTTCTCTAGCATCCAATCTCATCTCATACAAACCACGACGCACCATTGCACCATCTTGTAATCGTGCCCAATCAATCCGAGCTACGCAAGGCATACAGACGTAGGGTATTACGCACCTCGCGGCCCGAACTCCTGTCTAAATTGTGTGCCACGTGTCTCTTCCTTCGAGTTACCGATCTCGGCGAGTCACATTCATCTACTTCGGGTACTCCCCTTAGTAGGTTGCCGGTCTAAAACACCAACGAAGGGGGAAAGGTTGCTGTGAGGCGGCGATGGTGAGGTGCGGCGGCCCGGGGAGCCGTCGGTCCCTTTTATAGGCGGCGGAGGGCGGTTCGGGAAGGGGAGATTTTTTTCCCAGCGAGCTCAACTCCGGCGAGCTCGAGTGGCTTCTCGAGGCGGCGCCCGGTGACAAGACGGCTCGGGCAGCAGCGGCAGGTCAACTCGTGCAGGGGAGGGGTTAGGCCGGCGGTCGCGGCGGCGCTGTTTGGTGGATGTGACGGTGCGGTGGTGGTCGCCGCTTGTCGTGGCGGTTCGGCTCGGCCTGGCTCCCCGCCGGCGGCGTGGGGCCGGATGGCGTGCGGCGCCGGCGACCCGTTCGGCCGGTCGCGAGGCCCGCGGTGGCGTGTGGTGGAAGGCGGGTTGCCGGCCTTGTAGCCAGGCGCGGTCAATGGTGCCAGCGCGGCCTGCCGCGGGAGGGAGCAGGCGCGCGGCCAGGGAGGAGGAGCAGGGAAGAAGAAAGAGAGAAGGAAGAAAGGAAAAGAAAAGAAGAAAAGAAAGAAAAGGAAAAGAAAGGAAAGGAAGAAATTGGAAAGAAAAGAAAAATAGGAAAAAGAGAGGAAAAGAAATTGGGAAAAGTCTAGAAAATTTGGAAAATTGTTAGGGAAATTAGGGGAGGGTTTTGCGGGGCTTTCCGATTTTCGGGTGTCGGCGTGATTTTCGGGACGGCGGTGATGGCGAGGCGGACCGGCCGGCGGGGGCCGCGGCGTGCGCGGGATTCCCGGCACGGTGGCCGACCGCGGCGTTGGGAAGGCACGCGTGGGTGCCGGCCGGGTGCGGGCGGTGTTGGCGGGATTCGCGGCACGCGCGCCGGGCGAGAGGGAGGGACGATGACTAGGGTTTGAAGGGGGTAATAGAGCTTGACCGGACGGTTTTGAAAATACGCATGATTTATTAGGTGATTTATTTGGAGCTAAAAACGCGGGCGTTACACCGTTGTATCTCAAAATCTATAAGTCCCCTTTAGCTAATTTATGGATATGTTGTGTATTATGCTATGACTAGCTCCTGTACTAAAAATTGCACAAAGTTATGTTGTAAATCTTTTTATATGAATTCTTTTCTATTTATGTAGAATCTGTCTAGATGCTTTTTGTAGCCAAAAATAATTATACTTTTGTGCCCATCTTCTGCATGTTGTCTTGTTATGCCTAAATACACCTATGGTGAATTAATCACAATTTTATATTTATCAGAAGCATTTTTATTGAAATATGCTTGAATTTCTTTGTAAATGATTAACCCAAGATCAGTGGTAGTTCTAGGTGTATATGTTGCTTTCCTAGGTTAGTTTTGGACCCTAGACCGTGTGTGAGAAAGTTTGAATCAATTGGATGCTTATTTATTTTTGTATGCATTTGTCTTGCTTTAGTAGTGCTCGGTGCGGAATATGGTCCCGACACTAACCAAGAGATAACGCCTAGGTCTAC